>CM072996.1:159319667-169319667 GCA_037038555.1 Rhynchonycteris naso | reverse complement strand
AATGATAAAACACTGATGGAATTTCTATTATAATTCACTCTTAGCCACCTAGAGATATTTTTTGTTTTGCCAAGTCCTGAGAGCTGGAAAGACACAATTGTTCAATGAGTGATGTCTATATCTGTTTTAACGTATGATATTGTGTTATTTAGAGATTGATTGAGCAGATTGTAGGACTGCATTTCTCAGAGATGACATGTGGATGCACACAGACACAAGTGAATGTCTTGCCTCCTAGTCTTATCTCTTGAGAGGTCTGGCTCAGATGATAAGGTTGCCTCATGAAGTCTTGATCTGAGGCAGGCATCCAGTGAGGTGACTGTTGCCTCCCCAGACACATCTCTGCATTCCAGGAGGACCAGACTCTAAGCAGTTACCCAAACCCATATGCTGTTTCCTCCTCCAACTGCACCTCCTACACCACCTTCCCTCACCTTCATGCTTTCCCCCACTATTTAGAAGAGAGTTTCCTTCCTGGGCCACCAGTGTCCTCCTGTCCTATAGTTTCCAGGTTTCTTCAGAAAGAGACTCAAACAGGGAGCTTCCTTGACATCCATGCTCAATTGGATCCCTTCCTAAGCACTCCCAAGGACCCTTTGCAAACCTTGGTTATAATATTACAATCACTTATTTGTCTCCCCCATTGGATAGTGAGTTTCTTGAGGGTAAAAACAATCAAATTTGTATTTTTATTTAAAAGGCCTAAAATTTTGCCTGGCATCTAGTCAAGATTCAATAAACATGTTGAGTGAAAAAGTAGACGAATGAATGATGCCATCCTAGTCTGAAATGGAATATTGTAAACAAGAATTATAGCTAACTCTTACCAAATTCCTTCCATGTGCCAAGCATGCATGGTGTTGGGCTTTTTAGAAGCATTTGCTTAAATAATACTCTTAACAACTTCATGACGTTGATATCTTTATTGACCCTATTCTATGGATGAGAAATTGGAAAACAGTGAGTTAAAATGACCAAGGCTGTAACATGTAGATAGATTTCAATCTTAGATTTGTTGAGCCCTTTACACTCAGTCTATACTTGAAATTATATGGCTACTAATCATAAAACTATGAAAAATTATTGGTATTCGAAGACTAGCTACAAATCTTTTACTATACTATATGTACTAGTAGAAAAAAAGAAGAAGAAAATCACCTAAAATTCTTCACACAAATCTGTCATTTTGGCTCATTTGCTTCTATCTTCTTTTTTTAATTTAAAATATGTTACCTCCTATATTTATAGATTTTTATCTTAACACTATATTTTATATATGTTACTGCCTGTTTTTCATAACCATAATAGTCACTGGTGTGGTAGTATTACATGTGAGTTGATATACCTAGCCAATTACCTGTAATTGGACATTTGTTTCTAACAATACTATGATAGAAATATTTGTAGAGAGGATTTTTTTGTGATGTATACTTAGCTTTCCAAAAGTGGAATTTCAGAATAAAAGTCACAGCAATTATTTAACAAGAAACACATCAAGGAGCCCAGACATTCAGCACTATTCCTGTGGTTTCTGGAGACTGTGGATGTAGAAGAAAAGACTAGTTGTGACGGGACGATGGTTGACCCTCATCAATTGGGTCATCTGCCTTGTGGGGAAATGCCCCAGACCCAACAATTCAGAGTACAGTCTGAGGAAGAACCCATAGTCTATCCCACATAATGCAAAATAAAATCTGGTGAAAACAGGCATTTGTCACAGCTAGGAATGAAGATCAGAGGGAAATTGTCTAAAAGGGGCCGCATACATCATAGAAGGTCTCTGCAGAAGAGAGGAGTCACCCCAACTTGTCTGTATTGTGGTGGCCCTGGGAGACTTGTGTTGAAAATCTAAGAAATAAAATAATAATAGTAATATAATAATAACAACAACAATAATAATACCAACCACCAGCAGATGTCACTGATATATGCTTCCTGGCACAGGCAGCTCATTTCTATGTTGGATCTAAATCTCTTAAAACACTTCAGAGAGGAGACTGTTGCCCATATGAGGATGGGGCTCATTTCTGTTTTTGCAATTTATGTTCAATACCCTATGTTAGGCACTTAGCACAATGCTTGGCACATAGTAAATTCTGACTCAATATTTGTTAAATGAAGGCATGAGTGTAGTAGAGATTGTGCCCTTTAGAACTAAAAGAATTTGATTTGTTCTCTTACTTATTATCAGACCTGAAGAAAGGACATAACTGCTCTGAGCTTCAGCATCCTTGTGTGTAATGGGACAATATGGTTACCTTGCCCGATGACATATACATTGCTTGGATGTATAATGATTAGCAGAAGGCAATCATGTGGGGGCAAATCCTAAGATTGCCTATGGCAGACAGTCTTGGGTAAGAGAAACTAAATAGGCAAGAATATGGGACAGAAGTGCAAAGGAAACATAACTTTACCCAAAAGTGACAGAGATATAGGAAAAAGAGGAGTACCTGTGGCAGGAACTCACCAGAAATGTAATAGAGAGTGAAAGGATCAGCTTTCCTAATCCTTACAAAACTGATGAGTGACTGACTTCTCACTGACTGACATCTTAGTTCCTTTTTTGGGTAATCTCAGGTTTTCTACATTAGTTTCCTACTTCCCCCTAGATATAATTTTAATGCACATGAATAATAAACAGATTTTAGAACCTAGAAATTTTTGAAGTATTATCTTTCAGTAGATGCTGCCATGTGACATTTATTTTGAAAATCTTATTTGGCCTACAAGGTACTTCCTAGGAATCTTTCTAGAAGATTAAGTTGGCATTAAACAGAACTTACAATTTTGTAGGGATCCTAGAACCCTAATATGGCCCTTGTGTTAGGGGTTGGATACTCCATTCAGATGTGTTTGTATGTGTAATTCAGTAAAAACTGTTGTGTTATGAAGACTGGTTGAGGGCTTTCAACAGACAAAACCTAAGAAAGGTCACAGTGCCCACAGTAACACTCAGCACTTCCTCTGCTAATCTTCCCAGAGCCCCTTATTTTCTCCTACCCTTCCATATTTGAGAGTCCTGACAGTGCTCAGCCTCCTGGCAGCCTCCTCTAACAGCATAGAACATTTCTTTCTGGAACATTTCTAGAACATTTCCAAGCTCATCATTTCAACTGCATCTCCAGTCTTATAAAGGCTAAACATTGATTAGGAAAAATCTCTCATTGTCTATATAGACCTCCAAGCTCTTTATCATCAGATCAGGATACCAACTTCTTTGTTTCTTCTAAGGATAAAGGTGCCTTTGTATTGATCTTATAACATACTAGTTTTCCTGTGTTTTATTTGTGGTTTACATAATTTCAGGGTTGTTTTATCTTTTCATTAAAAAATTATGAAGGAATCCAAAAAGAAAAGAGTTAAAATAAATACTATACAGATACCGATGTACCCACCCTCAAAACAAAACATATACTAATTTTAAAAATTAAACCTTGTATATAAAGCTGAGTCTTGATCTCTATTCCTCCCCCATTCATCCCTCCCAAGAGATATTCATGGCCCCTGATGTTGGTGCACTTCATTCTTGTGAGATGTTTCAGTAGTTTTACTATGTGTGTATATATCTATCACAACTTATCTTGTCTAAGCTTATGGTCTTTTATCTTGTCTCTCTACCAGCCTTCAAGCTCAAGCCTCTAGGCTCCCAAGAACAGTCCCTACTCCGTCTTTTCTACCAGGACTGCTGTTGTGTCACCTTATATTCTCATTGATTGTCAGTTCTTGGGGCATTTTGTGAGCCTTGTGATTTCCCTTCTTTCAAACAAATTTAGCTCTGCATGTTAAAAATTATGGATTGAGGCCGTGGCTGATGGCTCAGTGGATAGAGCTTCTGCCAGCATATGGACTTCCCAAGTTTGATTCCTGGTTAGGGCACACAAGAGAAGTGACCATCTGCTTCTCCCTTCCTCCCTCTCCCCTTTCTCTCTCTTCCCCTCCCACAGCCAGTGGCTCAACTGGTTTGAATGTGGTCTAGGGTGCTGAGGATAGCTCCATTGGAGCGCATCAGCCTAAGGTGGTAAAAATAGCTCAGTACTCCACCATTGGCTTAAGAGAGGATTGCTGGGGGTGAGGGTACCTGTGGGAGTTTGCCTCACTATCTCCCCTTCTCTTGCCTAAAATAATATTATGGATTGTACCTTAGTCAGCATATATGATTTAATAGGAATGTTTTTGTGTTCTTTTCTCTGCTGCACTGCAGAAACAGAAGTTCTCATTTATTTTCACAGACCAGTCATTTTCCTGTAGCAATTCATTCCTGTCTTGTGTTAACATTTTAATGGGACTATACGTGAATGCCATTTCATGTACCAGTGAGTATCATGACCCTCTCTGCAATGGTGCATCTTCCACAGTTACCTTTTAACTGTAGCATTCAATGATTGTTAGGAACTATACCATGAAATGACAAGTATTTAGAACCTGACAAAAGTTTTTACAGTAATATTAACTAAACATTTGCGTAAAGCTGCATAAAATATTTCAGTGATTTTATTATAAAACAATGTTTGTTTTTTTCTTCTGTTAAATATATCCCCAAAAGTGACTGTAAATATTTTCTTTAAAAACCCATGTGATCATAAATTAATATTGTTTAATACGTGAATATGCTGATTTTAGCAAATTACCTCAAAGTTTGCACTCTCTTCCCTATTTCTTTCTTAACAAAGCTTTTTTCTCCCTTAGTCAAGACCGCTGACAGTTTTTTTTATTATTATAAGTAACTTACTTTGTAAGTTGAAGAAGATTAATCCTGACTGATTATTGGAAGAATAAATTTTCCCTTTAGAAAGTCTGGTGCTCCATGCAGGCCAGCTTGCACCTGTTGTCCAGGGCATTCCTACAGTCTGCATATGGTTTGCTTAAAGGCCAGTAAATGTAAGACAGACCATGGGTACTTAGCCAAACTCAGCAATAACATAAGTAACTTAAAATTCTCCCTGAGTAAATATGCCTGTGTGAGACTTGCTCACATATTCCTTGTCAGCTGAGCAACTATAGGAACACACCCACATCTCCAAAGACACAGCCTTGGCTCTGTCAGCTTTCTACTCATAGCACTATGGTTTGCATTTGGTTTCCAACCATGAGGGAAATGTTTTTGCTTTAATTTTATTTTTAGAGAGAGAGAGAGAGAGAGAAGGAAGGAGGAAGGGAGGGGGGAGAGTAAAATATTGATTTGTTGTTCCACTTATTTACACATTCATTGGTTGATTCTCTCTCTCTCTCTCTTTTACTTTGAGGAAGGGGGAGAGGGAGAGATGGAGGGAGAGAGAGAAACATCCACTCATTATTCTACTTAGTTGTGCCACTGATTGCTTCTCATATGTGTCCTGTCCTGGGCTCAAACCAGTGACCCCAAGATTAATCCGGCAACCCTGGGATCCAACTTGGGACCTCAGTGCTCTAGAGTGATGATCTCTACTGCACCACTGGCCAGGGCTCATTGGTTGATTGTTGTATGTTCCCTGACCAGGAATCAAACTCATAACCTGGGCATATTGGGACGATTCTCTAACCAACTGAATTATCTGGCCAGGGTGAAATGTGTTTTATTTAAATATATAACTGGATAGTTGTATTTCCCCATTATGAAATGCTTTGAAATATATCTGTATCACTTAGCAGGATAAAAATAGCTTAAGAAAACTGATAATGATGGAAAATGAAATGCTTTGAAATATATCTGTATCACTTAGCAGGATAGAAATAGCTTAAGAAAGCTGATAATGATGGAAAATGAAGGGCTTGTTAAAATGTTGGAAAATGGTGGGATAACCCTGGCAAATAATTGTTCTGAAAGTTTTAAGGAAGCCTTGTGGTAAAAGTCTATCAGTTCTGAGAGACTGGGAGAAAGGTGAGCCTTTAAGGACCCTCGTCAAGGAGGAGTTGTATATCTTTTTTTTGTAGTCTAGTTGTAGCCCACCCCTAATCCTGCTTACCTGTTGTACTCTAGCTTTCTACAGTTTTAATTACCCACATCTGAAAATATTAAATGGAAAATTATAGAATTATTTAATTCATAAGTTTTAAGTTATATGCCCTTCTGAGTAGTGTGATGAAATCTGATTTAATCCCACTCCATCCCATTCAGGACACGAACCATCCCTATGTCCAGTGCTTCCACACTGTAGTCGCTCCCTGCCTTTTAGTCACTGTCTCAGTTATCAGATTGACTGTCACAGTATCACAGTACTTGTGTTTAAGTAGCCCTTATTTTACTTAATAATGGGCCTAAAGTGAATGAGTAGTGATAACGGCATTTCAGATATGTCATGAACATAAAGTGCTTTCTTTAAGTGAAGAGGTATGTACATATAAGAAAAACATAGTATATATAGAGTTCAGTGCCATTGCAGTTTTAGACATCAACTTGGAGTCTTGGAATCTATCCCCTGTGTATAGTGGGACGAGTGTACAGATAAAGAATTGAAGTGACATACAGACCAAGCAACAGGGAACGTGGATTCCAATCCAGGTTCTGCCTAAAATGCTATCATATGACATAGGGCAAGACCCCTGCGGACCACAGAGTTCTTACCTGGTTGTCTGCCAGGGTTGGATGTGAACACCTGGTAGGCTCTTTTCCATCTTTAAAGAGTATGTTCATAGCAGATGCCTTTCCAAATAAAGTGGATTTCCACTTTGTACTGTTAGAGGTACAAGAGCTGTGGATGTCTGGCACATGTTTGATTTTCATAGATACACTGTTTTCCCCTCACTGGCTTAACCTGCTCTTCCCTTCTCTGGAAGCCATTTTGTTTTCTTGAGATTTATTTCTTTGTGTCTCTACAGGAGTTCAAGGCTGACATTAAATTTTAACCCCTCTAATCTAGTTTAACTATCATGCATCTATTGGTTGATGTTTGAACCTTCCCACCAAGTCATTGACCTGCTTATATTGACCTCCAAATTTATTCATTTGGATAGTCATTCAATAAACATTAAGCACTCAATGATCCAAGCCCTACCCAAGGCTGGGACTGAAGTTGTGAAGCAGATAAGAATTGTCCCTAATAGTAATGACATGTGAGCACTTCTCCAGCAGAGGTCAAGGGGTCATGGGACTACACAAGAGGTACCTCTGTGCTCTGCTATGTTCCTGAAATAGAAGATCTCACATCTCCTGATCCTTAATCTACTTTTAGCTAATAAATCATAGTCCAATCATAACTCTTTACTTATTTCCATATTATTGGATGATTACATTCTGTCTCATATTTTGGTTAGTCACTGAAATATAGTTAGTAGTCACTTCTCTATCCCCCATCTAATTTCCTCAGAAAATGGTAGTTATATTGATTGCTCTTTTCTCAGATTAATATGATGAAAAAAATGTCAAGAAGTCAGCTACGTTTGGAAGCCACTTTACAAAGAAAAGTTGCTTGCTAAGATGTTGTACTTACAAGCAAGGACATAACAAAAATTACAGATGAAAATGTAATAGTCAGCCAATTACATTTAAAGTTGGTTTCTGCAAATATGTTCATGTTGTAATGGTCTACTTTTAGAGGTGTTTGAGTGCCAAATTGTTTGAGATAATCTGGAGATGTGACATTTGTTTGGGGTATAGCTGGAAATCAGGATGTGAATTTGTAAAGAGGAAAAGCAGAACAATAAACCGGTGTGGAGGCATGGTACAGGACAGCAATAAAATACCACATTCTCCTGAAAAGAAGGCAACCTCTTTACCTACTTCATTTAACTATAAAATAAGGGAGTATTTAAATTTAAGCAAACTCACATCTGTTAGTGAAAGGGAGTAATTAAAGATTAACATGTTCATTAATAGTTAAAATCAGAATAGATTTAGCTAGATTCAAACAGCATAACCAAAGTAAAAGTGAGAAAGAATTTTGAGATAGAAAGCATAGTGCTTGTGATGGAACTCACATGGAAATTTGAAGTATATAAACTGAGACAATAATGGAATCGTGCATGAGAAGGCATAGTGCGACAGAAACCTTTCCCTGGAAGGAAGCTGAGTGGTAGCCTTAGGTGTTCTTTCTCCAAACCCAAGAAGGCTCTCCACAGTACCTCAGTGCCTCTGCCAAATTGTTGAATGATCCTTTTACCTCTTTTGAACATTTTCAGAGACAAGAAGCTTCCTACTTGGAAATTAGTTCATTCCAGTAGTGACCAACTCTAGACAATTGCTAGAACATTCTTCTAGAAACATTTTTTCTCATGCTATAAAAAAAATCCCCATACATATGTACATTCTACCTGGTTCTATGCTTTTAAGACTCATGAAATTACATCCAAACTTTGTTCATGTGACTGCCTTTGCAAATACTTGAAGAAATTGGTCATGGTCTTTCTAAGCTTTTCTTCTCAACCTAAATATCTCCCAGTTTCTCAATCACTCTTTATAGAGGCTTGTTTCCATACTTTTTAATATCTTGGGCTTAAGTCTGTCCGGGTCCCTTTAAAAGTGTGGTGCTAAGTGGAGGCCATTCTTGGTGCTTCAGACAGCGCACGAGAGGGAGACCGTAGTGAGGTCACCTGCCCTCTGCTGTGGCAGGGGATGGAAGGGAACAGAGATGGCCATGAGCTCAGCAGGATTGCGAGAGTGGGGAAGACAACAGCTGCATTAGAGGTGGTGTGAGTTCAGCCAATGATACTGGACCCAAAAAGGAGAAAAAGAAAGAGAAAAAGAAGACAGGCAGTGGGACCAATTCAGCCCAGCTCAGCCTGTGAAGATGAATCAACTTTGCTACCAGAGAGGATTCAGGAAATACCAAAGGCATTTGGACTGTTTCCAGTTGGTCAGGCATCTGTCCAAACAATGGAGGAGGTTAGCAAGAGAAGCTATCAGTGTTGGGACACCCAGGCTGTCCCAGGACTGGGGAAAATGAGAAACACACATGGTCCTGTGAAGCCTGACAAAGGCAACATCTGCCAGGAATACTGCACCTGCTGCAGGGCTTCACCTGGAATGCTTGGACCTGGAGAATCATGGTGTGCTAGAAGAATTAAACACTTTCCTGGGTGAGAATTATGTTGTCAATGACAACAACGTGTTCCAATTTGATTGTTCTCCAGAATTTCTTTTATGGGCTTTCCAGCTGCCTGGCCGCTTCCCCAGTGGCACTTTGGGGTTCGTGGTCTCAGGTTGGAAGCTGGGTGGACTCGTCAGTGCCATCCCAGAAAACATTCATATCTATGAGACAGAGAACGAGATGGTAGAGATCAATGTTCTGTTTTTCCACAAGAAGATGTGCCCCCAGAGTGAGGCTCCAGTCCCAATCTGTGAGATAAACCAGTGGGTCCTCCTGGAGATTACTTTCCAAGCTGTTTACAAGGCTGGGTGGTATCACTCAAACCTGTTAGCACCTGCAGGTACTGGCATCAGTTCCCAAACCCATGGAAACTGATGGATCTGAGTTTTCTCATCCGAGTGAAAATGTGACCATGCAATATACTATGAAGCCTTTCCGACTGCCACAGGCTTCTAAGACAGCTAGGTTGTGACCAGTGGAAGAAAAGTACATTTCAGAGTGCACCAGCTCCTCTCCAGGTACCTGAATGGTTTCACCTCATGCCAGTCATGAGCCAGGAGGAGATGGAGCACTGCCTCTCCCCATAGAAGGATATCATTGAAACCTTTGTGGTGAGGAAGGTGAGTGGTGAGGTGATAGACTTTCTGAACTGTTATACACTTCCACCATCATGGACCATCGACCCACAAAGTCTAAAGGCTGCTTATTCTTTCTATAGCATTCACGCCCAGATCCCTCTTCTAGACCTCATGAGTGACACCCTTGTTTTAGCCAAAATGGAAGTGTTTGATATGTTCAATGCACTGGATCTCATGGAGTACAAAACCTTCTTGGAGAAGCTGAAGATTGTCATAGTAGATGGCAATCTGCAGTATTGTCTTTACAATTGGAAGTGCCCCAGTATATGGCAGAAGAGGTTGGGCTGGTGTTAAAATAACCAGTTGCCAATGAGGTTCTGGATAAAGCCACTGAGTATTCAAACCAGAGAATGGAACCCCACCACGTGGTCCAATTTTCACAAACATGAGAATCCCTGGCAAAAGGATCAGAAACAAACCGGTTTTACCAAATTGCCAATGAACTTGACAGTTATATTGCCATGCTGTAGGCTGTGTGGTATCATATCTCTGGTCTTTCTGTTTTCCAATTAATAGCATCCTTATGCAGCCACGATCAAAGGAATGTAACTGCTGAATACTAGCTCATGATTGGCATGTTATGGAGTTAATGGGTGAATAATAAAAGTATATATAAAATAAGGTATAGTGTTCACACCTCCAGATGTGGTCTGAGCACTTCTAAAATGACCGATGGGTTCTATCCATTCAGCTCAAGATTATAGTCACCTTTGAAGGGTAGTCGTATCATGTAATTGTTATGAAGAGAGGAGAGTATTTTTATTCTCAGCTTTCTGAGCTTTCCGTATATCTATTCTGTTTATTTTAATTTACAAACACTAATTGAGCACCTTGCTGTTTCAGTCATAGTACTGGGTCTTGGGGGGGTGGGGGGTGGAATGAGTATAGTTCTGACTGGAGGATTTTGTAATGTTCTAGTGGGAGTGACACATATAAAAATAATTCCAATATGACATGTGATGTATATGTGAACTCACTGCTCTAAGAATAGCCTCACGTACCTTCTATGTGTGAGACACATAAATAGACACTTGTTTGTATGATTATGAATCTCCCTGAGTGTGGTCAGGTGTGTATTATTCTACATTATCCATGAGAATTTAATGAAATATTTTGTGCACTTCCTTACTATATTTTTTGATCTTTTAATTTATTAATATGAGAAGGGGTTAATATAATGAATTGGTTCCTTATGCTTACTGATTTCAAAGGGTTTAAAAATAAGTTTTATAATTTGCTCTGGAATTTGGGCATATAATAAATTCATATTATAGTTTTGCAATTTCTAAAATATTATTTTCCCCTTTCTTTGGAATTTACCACTTCCTCATTTTGTTGTGCTTTCTCCAAGATTAATACCAGCATTTTTGTGATCACATCCACAGTGTTTTTCATAATGATCATTTATGACTAATTTGGGTGTGAAGACTTGAACTAAGAGTGGCTGGGTGTGTTCTCACTAGCTCTTATACCAGGTTTTCATTTTCTCTAACTCATGTTCATTATAATTTAAAAATAAGGTTCACTGAGAAAATAGAGGCACAAAATCTTGTAAGGAATTCTGTACTCTGGCCACAGCCCTGACCCCTCTTCCTTCATTCAGGGGATATTTACAAGTCGAGCTGCATCCCACGTACTGGCTGTGCATGTATCTTAAAGCAATGTCTGGCTCAACAGCCAAAGTGTTCCTATGTGCCCTTAACTTGGGTTCACTCAGGGCTTCTCACCTTCTTGACACAGGATGCATACATTCAGGTCACTTTAATGTGGCATCTTCATCAAGATTTTGTGTATTTAACTGAAGTTCTTGCTCCCCTGACAGGTGACTTTGCAACCACATAGGTATCTTTACAGCTCTCTGTTTTCATTGCTCACTAAGATCATTAGGTTCATGGGCTCAGAACATTTTTTTTTAAGCTGTATTTTATCTAAACTCTGGCAAAAAGAATGGTGCTCCTCTTTTGCTTTAAATAATAATGAATGACAAGAAAAGAATGTAGAACAACTTCAGGCAAAGTGCAGGGGTAGATTGACAAGGCTGTGGTCAGTGGAAGAGCCGGACAGAGGTCTAGGAGTGTCTCCCGGTGGAGCAGGTCTGGTTTACACCTTAAGGGAGTGATGGACCCACATCCATGCAGCTCCTCGTCTTAAATAGACTTGTTTTTTTTTTTTTTCTTTTAGTGCCTAACTTATTTTTTGGATGTAAATTTTAAATATAAAACATAGTCACATGGTTTAAAACAAAATTGAATAAAAACCGTACAAGTGAAATACCTCCCTCTCTCCAGTTCCCACTCTCCCTGAATTGTTGGTTTCTTCATGCATATACAAGCAAATGGATAGATTGCAGTGCCCCTCTTTTACACAAATTATAAAATGGTTTTGCATCTTGCTTTCTTACACTTAATATATCTTGGAGATCTTTTTTTATATCTGTACACAAAGAAGGTCTTTGCTATTTCTTGAAGGTATATGTGTTCCATTGATACATGTACTATTACTTACTTACCTACTACCCCTTGACAGATATTTCTCCTGTTTCCAACATTTGGTTATGACAAATAGTGCTGCAACAAATAAACATTCCAAAAATGAGCAGTGCATCCTAGAGCCAGTTTCCAAGAGTCGGATTCCGGGTGTTTGTAGTGTGAATAGAAGCTGCCAAATGCTAACCTTAATTTGGATCTCCATCAACTTACTCTTCCACCGGTGACTTATTTTCCCATAGTATCACCAACAGAATGTACAGTTCAACTCAGTTAATTTATTATTAGAGCTTATTATACACATTTTATAACCCAAAAGTTATCTTTTTTTTAAAATTTCTATGACACCTGCAGCTCCAGCATTTTCTCGTTCCCCTTATGGAGGATGCCCTGCCACCCCACTCATTTCCCTAATTTCACAACATTAGGTCTCCTCCTTGTGTTCTAGTCCTTGGTCTCATCCCCTACATTCAGACGAGGTCAGGCACATTCAGGGTGGTATGGCCATAGACTCATCCCCTACATTCATCAGGACGTAGGTCCCCATGCTCCTCTTGCTCTTCTGAACCTTCTTTTTTACTTTCCATTTCCTTCCCTCTTGCCATGAGCATACTCCCAAAACCATTATTAAAAATGAGTAATGAGAGAACCCTCCCTGGGTCCTTTTTCTCCTTTAACAGCCTGGGCAATTGGAAAATCTTGAGGGGTGCTCTGGTGCAAAGAGATATGATTCAGAGAGTCTGTAGGAAATTATTTTATGATATGAGATAATGTGTGTGAATTCTTACTCCTCTCTTGTAAATAATAAGCAAGTCACATCTGATTCTGTCCTTTCTTTGTTGCAAATGAATCCCCAAACTAGAGTACCAGCCCAGATGTCTTCACAACTGAAATTTCATTTACCTGATTACCTGGTAGACATAGACTCCCACAGTCCTATTATCTCAAAGTCAACATGCTCAAAGTGAGCCCAACTTCCATCTACACCAGTATATCTCCTGACTCTCGCTCTCAGTGGTGACATCACCATTCACTGAATCCCCCAAATCAAAAATTATGAAGTAGTTCTTGACTCATCTTTGCCTCACTCATTGTCATATGTAATCAGCTGCTCTCAATTATCTCCTAAATAGTTGTTGACTCTGCACCCCCCACTGACTTGAGTCAAGTCCTCATCATTGCTCACCTGATCTTTTGCAACAGTCTTCTAAACCATCTTCCTGGCTCTGGTCTTGTGCCTGTTAATTCAGCCTTTACCAGCTAAGTTCCCAAATGTGCAGATATTACTCACCTTCTAAAACCCCTTTACACACATCTCCCATGTACAGGAATAAACCTAAAGTCCCTAATTGTTGGCACAGGGCCACTTGTGGGCTGGTTTTTCCACCTCTCCAGTCTTCTCTGCTATCATTTCTTGTCCCCTAATTTTATGTTTTTATTTCAGTGATGCCAGTTGCTTTCAGTTCTTCACTGTCTATGTCGTAGCTCCTCTCAATGTCTGTAAAAGCCTTCATGTATTGAACACTTAATACATGCAAAGTACTGAGCTATAGGTATAATATGCATTACCCTTATTGGAATGTCTGCTTTGTCCCCATTTGCTTCTTGCTGCCAGGTTGTAGTCACTCTTCCAGACTGAGTTCAGATGTCATCCCCTCTAGGAAGTGACTGTTAGTACTGGCACTCCACCCAACCACATCCCTGCCCCAGATAGGTTGAGATAGGAATTCTTTCCTCTGCTCTCCCCTAGCTTCTTCTATCGCTGCGATTACCACATTACTGGAATCATATCTGTAATTTAAAAGTTTTATAGCCACAATAAAAAACAGGCAAATTGATTTTAATAATTTACAATTATTTAATATTTACTATTTAACCCAGTATAGTATGTCCATTTTAATATGTGATCAATATAAAAATTATTACTGAGATATTTTACATTCTTTTTAAAAAAATGTTAAGTCTTTGAAATCTAATGTGTGTCTTACCCAGCACATCTCAAATGCTCAATCACCACATGGCACAAGGGGCCACCATATTGGATAGTACATTTATAATGATGAACCCATGACAACTCAAGCCATGTCTATGTCCTACCACAAGGTCCAGTGCCTGCCATGAAGTATATAACTCAGTAAATGTAGAAGTAGGAAAGTAAAGGGAGCAATCTGCAAATCAACATGCACATGTAAACAGGATCATCTTTATTAAGATGTCATTCTAATTTGCATTTCTTTCTGTTCAACTTTTCCATATTCTGCAAGGGGCTTGTTTATTTCTAGAGTTAGGTTGTTTGCAGCAGGAATACAACATAGAAGAAGGAATTGGAATTTAGCTTTTTCACATCCACAGCTAGGCTTTTTTTTTTCTAAGTGTTTTTAACTCCCATCGAGATGTCAAAATAGACCCTACAGACTAATAATTCCACGTGGTCAAGAAAGCCCTTAACAATTACCTGTTATCAGTGGCAATAAAATGAATTTTGAATGCAATATACATAATTCTCTGTATAAAATATTTAGGATATAAGAAGAAAATAACAAAAAAATCATTATAAATGACACTAAATAATTTGAATGAAGTTGACACCTAGTTAGGTACTGTTTAGATAAAAGATATGGTACTACAGGGTAAAAAACAAAGCTTGTACTTTTAAAAATTAAACTTAACAATAATAGAAGGCAATAATCATATTCTAGCTTTTCACCCCTCTACTCAAGAGATCCTTTGATATGCAGATTCTTTCTCCTCCTTTGACCTCCTTCAAAATGTCCTTACACTCTGAAAGTATGTGAGATAATCAACATTGGAGAATGCTTGGGAGGAAAAGCAGAGGTCAGTGGTTCCAAGTGGAGAAGACAAAGGATGACTTGTTCTTTTAGGTACTAGAAAAGACCGTTAAGGCCAGGTGGGATGCACATGGTAAAAGTGGGCACCCGAACAAACAGGTATTAAGTTTAGAGAATGCCTGTGAGTCTGTTCTGAGCCACGCTCCCAGGGCAGACTCAGACGTTACCTGCCCTACCAGATACCTACTCAATCCACTCTCCTTGGAAAGAAACATTTTCTCCATGACTGTATGAGGCATTGCTTGGGAGCCCCAACTCTGTTTTATTTATTTTCTACATGCTTAATTGGTATAGTGCTAAGTTTGGAATAATTATATTAAACACATAATTTACAGTGGTGGGAAATCCAGTGTGCCCTGAAATTGCCCTAATGGTCCATATGAAGGAACAATTTTACAGATGTTTCAGTGTACCTACAACTAGGAAATTCTATCAATCTCTAGATTCAGGCTGATATTTCCTGGGGGAGAGTGCGATTTCAAGGGGAATTGGAAGACATAATGTGAGATGCCATCTGTGAAATAAGAAATTAATAGTTTATTTAAATCCTTGGTTTTCTCTTAGCCTTCTAATCAGAAATGCATATATGAGGTGCTCGGGATAATATTCTGGAATAAATCACTAAGGCTCTTTGTGTCTTTCCATATGATATTATTTTGTATTTGTGGAATGTATAAATGTGCCAAGTGTTCCATTCTTTTTTATAACTTAGGAATTTAGTGGAATGTCAGCTTTCAGTGCCCAAGGACCTGCAAATGGCACACACTCAATACCTCCTGTGCAGTAGGTTGAAGTCATCATCTGTGTACTATACTCTTTCCTTTACTCAAGCTTCCATTTTCTCACTCAAATACCTGTTCTCTGTGTTTGATCTCTACCAAAATACCCTCAAGAAATGATCTGAAACTTTTACATGAAACTTGCAGGGCACAGAGTCTGTCTCCTCAAAGGCTTCACAAGTGAAGGTTCTGTGTAGAGACATGTCCATTCCTAAGGTAACAAGGAGTCTTACTCTTTGCCCCTTTAATGGGATGAGGAGCATGAACTAATTCAGGAGAAACGATTAAGATTTAGCAACAATAATTGGTTGTACTTTCTAAGAACTAAAAATAGAGGATGTTATTTGGCAGGTGTGGGCGTCATAAAGGCTGAGCCGTCCTAATGAGCTATCACAGGGGTCGGGAACCTTTTTGGCTGAGAGAGCCATGAACGCCACATATTTTAAAATGTAATTTCGTGAGAGCCATACAATATGTTTAACACTAAATACAAGTAAATGTGTGCACTTTATGTAAGAACAACACTTTTAAAGTACAATAAGTCACTGAATTCTTTTTAATAATGTTGTTATGCTGTTACTAACCAATGATGAATAAAGTATTTCTTACCATTAATACGATTTCTGGTGCTGCATGGTTTTGCTGACGGCTTTGTAGTCTGGTTGATACGTGCTGAAGTTGAGCTTCATGCAGGCATTGAGACTTCCATCTGTTAAACGTGATCGTAGGTTGCTCTTAACATTCTTTAGATGTGAGAAAGACTGCTCACATGCATACATAGAGCCAAACATTGTCAGTACAGCAATACTCACATGCTGCAGTGTGTGGTATGTGACGGGAAGTGCATTCCAAGTTTTGACAATCAGCTGGTCCGCGAGTTGCAGTTTTTTCATTTCTCCCCACTTGTGTTTGCTTGCCAACTCTGCTTGCTGTCGTGCAAGTCTTTCCAAATCTTCATTCAGTGACTTGAACTTATTTACCCACAGGTCTGAGGCCTTTAGGTCAGCAGCTTGTAGCTCAGAATCTCTGACGGAGACATCAGGGATGTAACTCAGGTCGGCGCTATCCACTGCACACTCAAGTGGATGGGTGATGAACTTAAAAAGATGAGTGCGCTCATGAAATTCTCCAAAGCGCGCTTTGAATGACTGTAGGAGATTATATGTGAAGCCCACTAACTGCTGGAGATCAAGATGTTGAGCAGGGTTACTTGCTGTGCATGCATCTTTAAACTGTTCCAGTTTTTCAAAGTGTAGTAAACAACCTGTTTTAATATTGGCGATGAAGAGTTCCAGCTTGTTTCCAAACACAAACACTGCTTTTTGAAGAGATAAGACTGTATTTCCAATGCCTTACATTTTCACATTGAGCTGGTTCAGATGTTCAGTCATGTCCATGAGATAGCAGAACTTCAGGAGCTACTCAGTGTTAGCTAACTCAGGATGCTCAATGTTTTTTATTTCAAGAAAAGTCCAGTTTTTGCTCAGACAAGCCATGAAATGGCTGAGCACCTTCCCTCTTGACAACCAATGCACATTCCTGTGCAGAAGCAGACCAGGAAAATTATTTCCAACTTCATCCAGCAGTGTTTTAAACTGGTGATCATTGAAAGCTTGGGCAACAATAAAGTTGACTACCCAAATGACCAGCGACATCACCTCACCAAGCTGCTCACCACACATCTGAGCACAAAGCACCTCCTGATGTAGGATGCAGTGAAAACCTAGGATGGGTCTCTTTTTATGTTCACAAAGAAGTGCTACAAATCGTTTGTTTTTCCCCACCATGCACAGAGCATCATCAGTACACACAGAAATGTTTATCCATTGGTAGATTTTTTTCTTTAGCAAACTCAGTGAAAGACTGGAATAAATCCTCCCCTCTTGTTGTCTCTTTCATAGTCAAAACAGCAAGACTTTCCTCACATAGTGTGTCACTGACAGTATACCTTGCAATCATGCTGAACTGGGATAAGTGGCTTACGTCTGTTGACTCATCCAAAGCGGCAGGAAAGAATGGTGCTGCATTTATGTCCTTCACTTGTGTTGCCTCAATTTGATTTGCCATTATGATTGTGTGATCATGAGCAGTTCTTGCCGACAGAGGCATGTCTTTTATTTGTTTATCTTGTCTTTATTCCAAAACGTCGTCAAAAAGTTCATTGGCAACATCAAGCATGAATATTTTGGCATACTCCCCATCTGTGAATGGCTTTCCATTTCTCACAACTGCTAAAGCACTAGCAAAGCTAGCTGAATTCCAGTCACCTTGTTGGGTCCAAACAAGGAGTTGCTGCTGACTAGCTTGCACTCTGCGCAGTAGCTCTTGACATGCTTTCTTCCTGCTGTCCCCCGCTGAATATTTCAATGCAAATGTAGTATGGCGTCTGTCAAAGTGCTGCTCTATATTTGACCATTTCACCAATGCAATTTTATCATTGCATATTAGACACACCGCAGAACCTGCTCTCTCCACAAAGGCGAATTTCTCTGTCCATTCCTGCTGAAAAGTATGATAGTCCTCATCTTTTTTTCTTTTAGCCATCTTCTTTGTCAAAAGGGTTTCTGCAATTAACTAGCTGACTACTTGATTATAAGGAGGTAAGTTTACTTCCTTACCTCACAACAACCCGTGTATGTTAGGCATCATCCAATGAAAATTTGGTCTTGTCCCGGAGGAGAACTGTGGTTGGTTCCAGCCACTCTCAACCATGAACATGAGTGGTAGGAAATGAATGGATTGTAATACATGAGAACATTTTATATTTTTAACATTATTATTTTTTTTATTAAAGATTTTTCTGCGAGCCAGATGGAGCGATCAAAAGAGCCACATCTGGCTCTCAAGCCATAGGTTCCTGATCCCTGAGCTATCAAAAGGAAATAGAAGGAGTGTTTTGGTTTGGTGGAGGATGTGATGAGGATAAGTGAAAAGTGTGCTTGCTGCCAATCCCTTTGCTCAGGAAGGGAACAGAGTCGCAGGTTCTGAGAGTGGTGGACACCCAGGTATGCTTGGGTCTGTCCTGTGGGGCAGGACCTCAGAGGGATTAGGGCTTGGGCTCCTTGAAGGGCAGGCATTGCAGCTTTGACCTTGAGAGTCTGAGCAAGGTGAATCTGAGCTCAGCTTCAGGCAAAGGTGTGTAGCTCCTCTGGGGAACTTCACTTCAAAAAAAGAACACCATTCCAGGCAGAGGGGAAACCTGACTTCCACATGGAAGGGTGAGGTTTGTTCTCTGAGCCCAGCTGCACTGGGAGTTGGAGGGCAGTGATGAGGTCAGAAGAAATGGAAAATTTTCACTCTCATATACTTTATTTTATATATGTGATTTTTACTTTACTAAAAAAAAAGTCTGACAAACCTCTTGTTGGAGCTGTCAGTCACAGGGGCCTCTCGAATGATCCAAGGGAAGAGGAGGGAACACCAGAGACCAATACTATAGTGGGAACAAAAGCTGGTACTGGCTCTAATTTAGTTGGAGAAGTAAAAGAAGCATGGTATTAGCTGATGTTCAAATGTTTTAGAACAGCGCGTATCTACCGTCCTACAAGCAATATCAATGGCTCTCCATTGCCTACAGAAGTAAAACATCTAAGACTGTTTTAATGGCATTCTGGGCTCTCTACATGAAACCCCAAATCTTTCCTTGACATTTTATTTCCTGCCATCTTCCAGCCACCCTGGTTCCATTTCTGTCCCCTGGCATGGTTTTTGTTTGGACATCTCTCAGCTTTTACCCCTGTGCTAATAATGGACAGAAGCCAGGAGGGGATTTTCTATGGGCTCTATGTGCAGGGCAGAATTTGGGGCATTAGACTGACCTCATCTCTTTTTTTCCTATCTTCTGAGTTTTTCACCACCAGTAGAGGCAGGTTAAGGTTGGTTGAAGCCCTGGGCACAGAAGAAAATATTGGGCCCCTTAAAAGAAGAGACAGGGAAAATAAAACTACATCTTAACTATATTTTTAAATAAATAAAACATATTATGTACTATTAATGTTAAAATTGCACATTTGAAACAAAACTTGGTGTCATTAGAAAAAAATGTAAAGTTGGGGTTTTGTGGGGCCCTTCAGAAGTCAGGGCCCAGGGCGTGCGCTTGTTGCGCCCACTGTTAAATCTGCCTCTGACCCCAGCTTTGCCCCCACCCCCCTCCAACCTAGTGTCTTCCTGCACCACATAAATATTTTCTATCTCAGGAGGAAGAAATTTCATATTGCATCTTGTCAACTCTTTAAATATTTTGCCATTTCTTGGCCTGATATAGTCATTCATTCACCCAGCAAACAGCTAGGAAATATAGCAGGCACAGTGCTTGGTCCTAGTGGTCCAAAGGTACAGAATAGGTCACAGACTCAAACAAGCCCTACTGTGCTGAAAGGAACCAACAGAACCAGGTTCCCATCAAGGAAGGCTCATCTTCAGTTATAAAAGTTACTTGACTTTGTGTATGCTTATTTAGATCTGTTTTGAAGGTTTCAAAGTACAAGTGATTTAAAAATGTTTTGATGACTTATTTTGTGTTTACCCTATTGACACAGTCTTTGTTAGCTCAAAATATTGAACAATTCAAAATAATTTCATGTCAGCCATGCTGGTACGGTACCTTACTACATTTTAGTGAATCCAGCAGCTATAGGGGCAGGTGCTCTGAGCAGGCTCCTTCTCTGGGCCGTTGTTTCTTTGATTATGAAGCATAAAACCTGAAACTGCCTATCATGGGAGAGACAATTGAGCCAAAACAGGACAGTAAACAGCAAACAGCGTAGAGGTCAGAACCTGAGAAACTCTGGATGTAGGCGTGTGAACATGGAATTTTCTTCTCTTCCCACATAGGTGCCAAAAGAGGGAAGACAGTACATTAGATTGTACCCAATTAGAATAAAACCTATATGACAAAAACAAAGACCAGAACTTGGAGTCTGGTTGGGCACAGGTGAGAGTGTCCCAAAGGACAGAGATATCCCCTGAGGAGATGACGAACACGTCTCAAAGCACTATTTGTGCTCAGATACGCGTATTCCTTGCTTTAGCAAGAGTATTTTAATAGGTAATTGAAAAGTAGAGGCATAATAAAATCTGCCAATTAAAATTTTGTGATTTCTGTGATGTGATTTTAATTCCCATGGGTCTTCTTCCTTTCCATATAGATGTTAAATATCCTTGTCATGAGAAGGAAATACTTCCTTTTAGGCTCATTGCCTGCACCAGGGTAAATAGATGTTGTGCAGTTACCTGGCATGATAAAGTACATCTTGTAATGCAGTTCTTCTCTTCTTCATGGCATTCTGTTTGTGACTTATTATGGCCTATTTATACTAATTTTCCCACTCCTAGACTTTATGGGGAACAATATTTTAATCTCAGACTTAGCTCTGACAAAATATATTTCTGTATACTATATTATTTGGCTAAAAATTTTTACCTTGAATTTTCTGTATCTGAGTTTTATGCACTAATGGTTTCACTAATGAGATATTATTGGTTGTAATAAGTAGGTCTACCTCTATACTGGAGGGTGCATGAGTTATAAAATATAATAGCAAGAATAATATCTTTTTGTATACACACTGTACATCCATATGCAGTGTAATATAAAACTATCATCTAACCCTAGGAGTCTGATAATACTACTGATTCTCTATTTGTAAATGGAAAACCTGAGACTCTGAGATGTAATTCACTGAAAAACACACTTAAAAATGGCAGAGCTGAGTTCAAACCAAATTCTTTTGATTCCAAATTCATCATTGATTCTACCTTTTCTCTTAAAAATTATTAGTTATATTTCCCTGAGGCAGTACAGCTCTGGAATAAAGAGACCAGAGTTTGAATCACAGTCCCACCTATTACTAACCCCATGGCCTAGGCCAGGCACTTGACCTCTCAATGCCTCATGTCCCGAGGCATGTCATCTAGATGAGTATTCTTCTACCTCTTCAGATGCTCAAGGTTAAATTAGATCATGTTGGAAAGCTCAATCATGCAGTAACTACTCAGTAAATGTTAGGTTTTATTTGTTTGTTTTTGTGAGAGAGACAGAGACAGAGAGATAGAGACAGAAGGAAAGATGGGGAGAGAGATGAGAAGCATCAATTCTTCATTGCAGCACTTTAACTGTTCATTGATTGCTCTCTCATGTGTTCCTTGACCCGGGGTGCTTGAGAGTGAGTGGTCCCTTGCTCAAGCAAGTGACCTTGGGCTAAAGCCAGTGACCTTTGGGTTCAAGCCAGCAACCATGGGGTCATGTCTATGATTCCACACTCAAGACAGCAACGCTGTGCTCAAGCTGGTGACCTCAGGGCTTGAAATCTATATCCTCTGCATCCCAGGCCGATGCTCGTCCACTGCACCACCGTCTGGTCAAGCTAGTTATTTTCATTATTATTCTCATAATAGTTCTTAAGAAAACTCTTTAGGAGTTGATAGGAGATTGATTCCCATTCTTCATGCTCACATCTCAGCTTGTCTGCTGAGTCCCATTCTTCATCCCCAAATACTGTTTGGCAAAGATGTTTAACCATGCATATGCCCCCAAAATGCAGTATTTCTGTTTGGTGTCTTCTTACCACACCTAGCAACGATCCTTTAATTCCACTTATACCACACTCAAGTCAGTCCTCTTTTTTTGTTGTTTCTCCTACAACATGGATTTTCCCTGATTATAATTCAATTTAATTGACAAGCACAGTTGGGAAATTCTCAAGTAGTAAGTCAAATATGTTACCCCTACTCTCTGGAACTTTGATTAGATGTATATTAGAATTTCTCATTCTGTATTCTTTGTCTTCTAATCTCTTTCATAATTTCCCTCTCTTCCCCTGTCTATGTTGTATTGGGGAAAATTTCTTCAGTATATCTTCTAGTTCACAAATATTTTTCTTTCAGCTGTATTAAATTCATTATTAATTTTTTAAAGTTAATTTCTAACTGCAATTATTGTATTTTTTTATTTATAGAAGTTTGTTTCTGTGCCTTGTCTATTTGGGTATCTTTGGGTATTTCTGATTTCCTGAACATATTTACAAGCTTGTCTTTTATTTATTTAAACATAGTAAATATAATTATTTTGGAGTCTGTATCTATTAATTTCCATCATCCAAAATCCTTGGGCATCATTTCTGTTGTTTATTGTTTCTGCTAATTGCTCCTTATGCCTTGTTTTCTGTAGTACTTATTTTAACTTATTTTCTTTGGAATTTCATGTGTGACAATTCTTTGAACCCAGAACAGAAATGTCTTCCTTCAGAAAGGTTTGCCATTCTTTCTACCAGGACACTACCCGAGAACACTACCAGCTAAGATCACTCAAAATTAAAGTTTGGTCTGAAATACATTAGCCTACCTACATAGTGTGAATTTTTGTTCTCATGCTAACATGAAAACTGGCTTATGAGTCCAAATGTTTAGCAGTAATTTTTTCCTTTTCTCCCAATGCCTAGATATAAAAGTGTGCTATTTTTGTCATTTCTCTGTGGGTGTGGAGGTTGGTGTCATTTTCCATTCACTGACCTTAAGGTGTAGCATTTTGAATTCTCAAGTTTATGTTGAAGAGGAACTCATATTATACTACTCCATGTAAGGAGGGCAATCTGTACATCTTCTTTTTTATCTGCCCTGTGTATGGTCATTAAAATCAAAGCTAAAGACCATGCAGTTTAGTAAGCGCCCCCAAAGAGAAACTAACTGCAGTTCTCTTCCTGAGTTTTTTCACTCAGATTTTAGGTCCAACATTAAGTATTTAGGTCCAAGGATTTAAATATCCAGAATATTTTAGTTGTTTCCAGCAAGAGTGTCAGTCCATGTACCTATTCTCCATATCACCCAAAGTAGAAGTCCCTCCCCATATTTTCCCCTGTTCCATCCTTTGTCTCAAAGTTAGAACAAATTCAGTAAAATTGTCCCCTTGTAGAAAAATAAGTGATCTAATAAAAATTTTTAAAATATGGTTAAACAATCAACTGAGTTATTTGTTTTTGAAGATAATATTATCTGTACACGTGAGCAACTTCTACAATCATTACACATGAGCTGCTCAACTACTCACTGCCTTATCTTGCAAGTGGCTACCACACTGGCCCCACTCAGAGAGCAGCTTTGGACAGATCCCAAGCAGACTCACACTGTCAAACCTCTCCAAAAGATAGATGGGGCTGTCGCCTCAGACTGCGTAGAATACAGAACTACCAAGTATCAAGTTGAGAACTGTCTGGACTGGAAAGGTAGGCAGTGGGTAGGGATGCGAGTAGTAGTAGGGAGTGTTCAGTAGCCTCTCAGGGATGGAGGGGAGCATTTTTCCAGAGAAGAATTTCAAAGGCATAGGGCTAGTTCTGGCTGGTGGCTCAGTAGATAGAATGTCAGCCTAGCATATGAATGTCCCAGTTTCAATTCCTGGTCAGGGAATACAGGAAAAGCAAGCATCTGCTTCTCTTATCCACAACCCCATATCTCCCTGTTGCCCTCCCACAGCCAATGGCTTGATTGGTTTGAGCTCTGGGCTCTGAGGATAGCTCTGTTGGAACGCATCAGCCTCAGGTGTTAAAAGCAGCTCAGTACTCGAGCATCAACCCAAGATAGGTTGCCAAGTGGATCCTGGCCAGGGTGCATGTGGGAGTCCATCTCACTATATCCCCTCTTCTCACTTAAAAAAAGAAAAAAGGCAAAGGGCTAAGTCTGCTAGCAGGCTTGCTCCCTGGAAAGCAATAAGAATGATAGATCTGGGTTAATGAAACAGCTCTGCAGCTCTCTGGGCTCTTGACAACAGACCTTTTCACCTCGACCTTACTGCCCACAACCACAACTTCCTCCCCATCCCAGTGCAGCTTTCTCCACTCACCCTGTGTGTCTTCTCTGCTTAGCTCCCCTAGCCTCATACCATTTATCACACAGAAAAATCTCTATACATAGGCATGCAACTCTTTCTCTGTAGAGCAGTTTTCATTGCCTTTTGAGCAAGACAAAGACATATTTGGAGCAATGGATCAAGGCAATCATTCTAGGATGTTTAAACATTTCCTGGACCAGTTAAATGTTTAGAAAATTGAAAGTACTAATAAAGAGTTTATTTATTTTTTAGTTTTCTAAGTAAGAATAAACTGTTAGTTTCTGCTATGATATCAGTTTGCTGACTAAGAAACCACCCCGAGAACAGTTGCCTGAAACATCACAGTTACTGCTTGTGTTTCTGACACTCCTTATGTCTAGGCCTGCCTGCCTGGGGCCAGATGGGCCAGGATGACCTTGTTCACATGCCCACAGACCAGTCCTCAGCATGGGCAGCTGGGCTGCACAGGACTTTCCTCCACTTGGTCCCTAATGCCAATAAGCCAGTCTGGCCTTGCTCACGAGAAGGGCAAAAGTTTCTTAGCAGCGATAGAGAAAGCTCCAGTACAGGAGCCCCATTGCCCAAAGGAGCCACACACAGCCTGGGATTCAGGGTGGAGAAATTGTTTCTTCTCCAGATAGAAGAGTGGCTAAGTTACACTGCAGGGGCAGGGCAACGGGGAGGCGGCTATGGCCACTTATGTACAGCCCACTGCAAAGGCCGTCATCACTGCATAGAAAAAGAGCACCTGACCCCCCCAAAAAAAAGTCAAAATAAAAGATTCTCTAATGTAAAATATTTGGCTTTACAAAATAAAACAAACAACAACAAAAAAAACCCCCTCACCTCATTGTCTCTTTAAAAATTATTATTAATACCATTATAAAATACCATGGAGTGGTAGAAACCTTACTCCTGTCAGCATTATTCTAGAGAACAGTGTTTGGAACTGTGACATTAGGACATGAATCTGACAGCACTGCCTGAGATTAGAGAAAAGGGTGAGGACCCTCCAGGAAGGGAACCAGATAGGAATGTAGATAAGAGGGAAGGAGAGAGCAAGAAGGAGGCCAGTGGCCACTGACAAGATCTGGAAGCTGGGGAATGTGACAGATAGCTTAGAGGAGGATTTAGAATGGGGATAGGATGAGGGTGTGTGCGTACAACAAAAAAAGGAGTCCTAATTCTGGGACTTTCACTTGAGGATAATCCAAAAATTCAGTAGTCATTCAATCAGTTTTCTATTATTGGTTGACAAATTGCCACTACAACAATTAAAAACATACCCACTCGTTAGCTTGGTGTCCTTGGGTGAGGAGTCTGGAATGGATCAAAGCCTGGTCTCTGCTCAAGGCTCATAGGCCAAAGTCAAGGTTTTGGCTGTGCTGGGCTCTTCCCTGAAGACTCTAGGGACAAGTCCATTTTCGGGCTTATTTGGGCTGTTGGCAAAATCTAGGCCCTTGCCATCATAGGACTGAGGTCTCATTTCCTTGTTGGCTATTCGCTGGTGCCATTCTGGCTCCTTGAGGTGGCTGACGTTCCATCTTCCATGGCCCTGGTCTTCCCACCAGCAGTGGCATGTGGAGGTCCCTGTGTAATTCACATCTCTGCTTCTTTCTTCTGCCATCAGCCTGAAAGCTCTCTGCTTTGAGGGGCTCATGTGATCAAATCAGGCCCACATGGATAATCTCCCTATGTTTCTGCGATAGACCAGTGATTTTCAACCTGTGTGCTTCAAGAATTTTTAAAACATGCAACACTTGCTTACGTATTTGGTCAGGCGCACTGACCTCTTTTCCCTTAGATTGTCAACTAAATAAATGACAACAGCCAGTACAGCAATAGCCATCCAGTGTGAATGAATCAAAGTATACCTATTCTTTTTTAGATTAGCAAAATTTTATATTTTTTAGCGTGCTGGAGAATTTTAATGATTAGTTTCTGTGTGCCATGAAATAAAAAAGGTTGGAAATCGCTTCCATAGACTATAACTTTACATAACACGATGCTAGGAGCGATATGTATCAAATCTGTGGGTTCTAGGAACCAGAGAGGGACAAGTTTTTTGAGAGGCAGAGGGGAATTTTAGAAATTCTGCCACCACATCACCTCTTGGAAAGAGAAAGTGATATAGTTAAGGAAACTGTTCAATGACCATATAATCCATCACCTCATAGGAGTATTGTCAGACACAAGTGATACAAAGAATAAGAAAATGCATCATAAATATAAGGAGTGGGAATGAGCCCAGATTTGCTGATCTGGACTTGGAAATCTATCCCCACTATGCACCTCAGGCAGGCTAGTGGCATCCAACAAATCTCTTCTCTTGGGTGTTTCATTCATTACTTGCTGCCACTAGGGGTTACTCACATAGCTGGGGGCAGATAAACTCCCTGTGGCTTGGGGCTGTTTGGGATCAGAATCTGTGCAACGCCTCTGCTGTGGATTCCTGAATGTGTGCCTAAGGCCCTGGTTCTTAACCTGGGTTCTATCGAACCCTAGGGGTTCGATGAGTCAGTCTCAGGAGTTCGGAGAAGCCTCTACTGCGGAGGCCAGAATAAAGTAATACTGTAATTTGTTGTGAGTTCATGCACTTTTTTGGTTTTGTTCTTTGAGCAAGGTGATGTTCATGCACGGCTCATTTTGTGCACCAGTAAAAAAACATATACCTATTTCTTGAATTTGGAAAAATAATCATATTTTATTTATCACTAAAGAAGGGTTCGGTGAATGCGCATATGAAACTGGTGGGTTCTGTACCTCAAAAAAGGTTAAAAACCACTGGCCTAAGGGATTCAGAAAGGAACCTGGTTCTTCTAAAGGTGTGAGCCACGTGTTTGCTTGGGGCAGGGACTATGCTTGGGTGTGGTCGGGTGGAGGAGGTTGGGAGGTGAGGAGAAAGGCTGGGACGCCTTTGTCATGCTTTGCACCTCCTTTCCTGAGAGCCCATGTTCTGGTTCCTTTTGGAGGGACATGCAGCGCTTCTTGCCCAGCTGGCTGCAGCAATGTGGCTTGACACCGTTGATACAGGAGTGGATGATCATCTAGTCAAAGTGAGAACCCAAAGAACCATCAGGGTCCAAGGCGTACTGGTATAATTCTTTGTTGACAAGGCCCACGTGAAACTTGCCTCTCTGGACCTGGACTGTGTGCACAGTTGCTGTTCACTGGCTCGGATAAACTCAACTTAGATTCACTGTAGAGCCTGGGTTTCCCTAGCAGGAAGGGCAGGAGCACTGTAGGAGGTTTGCATCCTGGTGGACTGCAGGTGATCAGTATAACTTGTAAAACATGACTGATTTGCAAAAGAGAGCTCTCTCTCCTGCAGGATGTAGGATGAAGACTTATAAAGACATGACTGAGTTTAGGCTTGTCTCCTGTGGTGGTAAGTAAGTTGTCATGTGACGCAATGTGTGTTTATATAAGCTTTTCTAACACTAGACCCTAATTATCAAACTTCTCTAGAAGTATATTTACAAACCAATGCCACTGAGGGAAATAACAACTTTACAATTTAAAAACTGTATGTTCACATCATCTCTGTACAAATGTCACTGATATTTCAACAACTTAATGATATGGCATGTTTCAGTATTTAAAAAAAACACAGAAAAAATGTAAAAGGTGAATTATAACTGAAGTGATTTTTTTCTTACCATATATTCTGAGAAAATTAGTCCTGAGAATTACTCCCACAAGCTGTAATCTGCAACCTTTTATGACCTTCTGCAACCCTTTATTCTTCCTCAATATGAAAGAATACCAGGAAAACAAATTAATACTGTTTTTAAAAAAATCTACCCAGGTAAATAATGCATTGTCCAAATCAAATATTCCAGGGCTCAGAGAGGTGAAGACTGGTGCACACTTGCCCCTGCAGCAAGTGTGGGAGGCTGAGGTCTGAGAGCACCACAGGCCTATGCCCTTTTCCCGCTGCCTTGTCCTCTGGTTGGGACCCAGTTCTTGGGTGAGGACCTATTTCTCTTTGCTGGTGTCTAGATCATCAGTCCATGAAGTAATATAAAAGCTTTTTCTTTAAAAAAATTATAATCAAATTCTGTTTTCTTTTTCAGTTCCACCATGACTGTCTTGAGTTGGTTTATGTTTTATAGTTGAAGTATACATGGTGACAGGAGAGCTTTCTCTCACTGACAAGAAGCTCTATAGAGAGGTATGCTTGGCCTTTGTGAGTTTTCCCTGTGTATTATGTCATCCTCATAACAACCTAACCTTGTGAGGTAGACACTATTATTAGTACTTTACTTTATAGAAAACTGAGGCCTGGGGTAGGGAGTAGGGGTTAGTAGTCTTCCTAGTCACATAGCTAGGAAATGACAGAGTAGGATTTACACCCAGGCCAGGCACCCTGCACTTGGGTCATCTGATCATTATACGTCCCTCAGGAAGCACACACTCACCTGTGTCTGTGCTTGGAGTTTTCTATTCACATAGACAGTGAGAAGGGAGCATGTCACCCACTGGCTGTCCTAAAGAGAAGTCACTGGCCCCTCAGTTGCCTAGAGTGCACTGTCTTCATAGTGTCATCTTTCTGCCACCCCTTAGAGGAGGGACTGATTTTATCAGAACCTCTATTTCCTAATTTGTAAAATGGGTTTCATTATTTTCTGTGCTTAAAACATCAGAAAGGTATGAATCTCCAATGAGGTAAGATAAGATAGCCATGTGGTCATTAAACCAGAATGCATGACCTTGTACCAGCTGCTATTGTTATTATAATTATCCTTTAGAATTTTACAATGCACTATCCAATCCCAGGAGTTATAATTATCTCATATAATTCAGCTCTCATAAATAGATGAGGCCTAATTTACATTTTTCCTTGATATTGCCATACCATTTTCTGATAATGACTGCCAGATTATTTTTAAATTACCTAGATAGTATTTGGCTTCCTGACATATTTTCTGCATTTTGTGTTTCTTCTGAGGATGGGCAAGTACACCATTGGAAAACAGTCCTGGTGTGCTTTCTTGTCTCTAAGGTAGCATTTAGCTGGGCATCTTTCCTTCCAAGGCCATGATGACATCCCCATCCAGCCTTGTGTTGGAGTATGTTCTGAGCTGATTCTTCATCATATAGAATAAATTCTTCTAGGAGCAGAGGCCAGAGGGAGGTACGCTTCCTGGCCTTGATGATGAACTTATTTGCTCATGACAAAAGCTCCCCTGGAGGTCACTTTTTCTCCCAGAATATTTTAGAGTATGAGTTATGTGGTGGAATTGGAAGAGCACTTGAGAACACAGTAAATCAACTCTTGCTACCTGATTATTAATGGGAGTCAATGGTTGTGTCACCAGTGACCCGTGCTGAGTGACTCCACTTGGTAGTAACAGGTGGACTCAAGTCACTTCAGAAAGAGTCAAGAGGTCAGGATGATATTGAGCTTAGAAGCAGCCCCAAATCCATGCAGCAGAAAGATATAAAGTGACAACTGATTATGATATTTCACCATTCTTAAACATGAACTCCTTTTTTTAAAGAAAATGATCAAATTGTTGCCTGACCAAGAGGTAATGCAATGGATAGAGTGTCAGCCTGGGACACTGAAGGTCCAGGTTTGAAACCCTGAGGTTGCTGGTTTGAGCATGGGGTCTCTGGCTTGAACATGGGGTCACTGGTTTGAGTGTGGGATCATAGAAGTAACTCTACGGTTGTTGGCTTGAGCTCAAGATTGCTGACTTGAGCTCATAGGTCACTAACTTGAATTCCAAGGTTGATGGCTTGAGCAAGGGGTCATTAGCTTGGCTAGAGCCCCTTGGTCAAGGCACATGTGAAAAAACAATCAGTGAACTAATAGTGCTGTAACTACGAGTTAATCCTGCTCATCTCTCCCTTCCTGTCTCCCTGTCTGTTTTGTCTTCTCTCTCTCTCTCTTTCTCTCTCTCTCCCTTTCCACAAATAAATAGTCAAATTGTTTTAGTCTCTCAAAAAAGAGACATCATCCTCTACTCAAAAATAGGTAAGATTTGTGTGCACAGTGACATATCAAAGAACTGTATTTGTGAGCTGCATTTTTTTTTCTTCCCAGGAAAATAATGTTTGAGCTGTAACCTTTGTTCAAGTTATTGTTTTGTCAGTCTAACCGATGTGATTTTGTTTAGCCTTATTAAGATGCCACACATTTCAGTGTGACTCAATTCCTGTTTTAGCTTTTCTATGCTAGCATCATATATTAATCCCAAAATGCCAAATCTCAAAATAATCCAACATGCAGATCATTTATTTAAAGTATTTTTTCTTTCAAAACTTAGGATCTTATTTGTACGTACTGTAAAATTGCTTAAAAAATAGAATTGTGGGACTGCCCAATATGAATGTATGTTTATTTACTGAATATATCTGACTTTAATTTTGATATTGACATAAAATCAGTTGATTTAGTTACAGCCTCTGTGAATGTTCCTTCTCAATGCATTGGCCCCTCTGCTGCTTATAGACTTGTTCCTCCTCCGTCCACATTTCAACCTACATATTTTCTTAGGGTTGAGCCACCTGTCTGGCGGCCCACCAGAGAAGTTTAATCCCAGGAATGAGATGTTACCTGCACCTCCTCTATCAGACTCAGCGCCTTTAGTGTCAGGTCCCCTAGTTTACAAGGAACAGCACTCATTGTCTGCATGTTTTGTTACGTTGCAAGCACTTGAAAGCCGGGATCTATTTTAGACCTCTGTGGGTTCCCAATTTTTTTAATGGATATGTCTTGGTGGCATAAATTATTGTATATCTTCTTATTTTCTAACTCCTCTATTGAAGATTTTGTTGTTGTTGTTTCTTTCAGACTAATTGTATGACTTCTTCAGTGTAGCCACTTATGATTCAAATTTTCTCTCATCTGTGTCTGCCTTCTCTTTTTCCCCAAACCCACACCGCTGCCACTCTCTGCAGGAAGAAATCAAAGAGCAATGGTTGGCTGTGAGCGGCCCTTCCCTGGCCTGCAAAGAAAAAAGGGAAACCACTCCAGAAAGGAATTTGACCAGTGGATGTCAGGAACTTTGCTTTTAAATTTCTCTTAAGAATCTAGAACTAATGATTCTTACCTGAGTTGATCCAATGCCCCCTTTTATAACAAATTTTTGTCATATCTCCCTTACTATCCTGAAATGAAATTAAAATATAATACTAACCTGTTCTTAATAACTTTTAGGGGAAAAGTCTATATTTAAATACTGGCATCTGTATTTAATGTCTGCCATAGAAAAGACAACAAACAGTAAGGCTCTGAATGTCAACCCTTAGTACTCTGACACTTTTACGTGGACAGACATGCCAATATGCTCATGTGCCCACACGCCCATGTCCCAGAGTTCCCTGAAGGCACATCCCTCATCAGGCAAACTGACACAGGTGTGGGCTAGGTATGGCATTGCTTTCAGTGTTATTATTTTCCAAATTGATGACCAATTATTGTTAAATCTCCAAACAAAAAAGTACAGTCTTCTCTCAGCTCAGTATCTGCATTTCTTGAAAATTTATAAGCTATTTTACCTATGCAAAATGTACCAACATTTGTTTAAATGTACTAACATTCAATCCCAGACTTATATCATTATGAATGAAGTTTTCATCTCCAAGGATGTCAAAGGGAGCACTCGAAAGTCAGGTGCAACATGAGACAGTTCTTCATTGCGCAGGAGAGCCTCATGCATTGCAGGACATTGGCAGTGCTGGCCCCCACCCTCAAAATGTCAGTAGCATCCTCTTACATCGCTGGTGTTCCAAAGCATCTCCATGAGTTTTGAATAAGACTACTAAAGGGTGGTAACACACCCATACAGAAACACTGATAGAGAACACTAAGGATGTCTGCAATAAATCTGATTTCATTAAAGAGTATAACTGTTATACAAACCTACCTCAGTGCCATTGTCACACTGAGTGATCATTGTGAGTCTTATTTTCTGACTTTAAGGAAGCCTATTGAGGGTGAAGTTCATCTCTTACTGTATCCAGAGGGATCAAGGGTATTAAGTAATTAATCAGTGCTCAGTAGCTACCTGTTGAGTGAAGGAAGACTCGTAAACACCCTATTTTCAAAGGAACTAATATGTTCATTAGTAATACACACACTGTTGGTATCGAACTTCACTGGTAAGATATTAGCATTAAGCTATCAAATACTGGATCATACAAACCTAGAAAATAGTCAATGACCTATGTCTTTTTGGAGAAGACTATCTTTCTTCATCTTTCAAATTTTAAAACAGCACGTCAGAAAATAGATGCTGGTAACATTCACAGACTCTGGTGTTTTTCCCTTTATAAAGTTATACTCTTTCATTCTTAGAAAACTATTAAGAACTTCTGAGTACAATAGAGCATTAAAAAAAATACAAAAGACAGTTTATCCCCAAAGACATTATTATCCTTTGGGAGAAATGGGCTACAAATCTAGAACCATTGAAGGATATAGCCACATGCCAGATAGATCAGGACTGTCATTAAATAGAGGCAGAGACCAGGGAACTGATGATCAGTAGTAATCAGTGCCTGGGAGGGGAGGGATCTGAGCACCACCTAAGTGACAGGTAGAATTTGAACTAGTGAAGAAGACTGCATCCAGGACAAGGAGAGGAGAATGGATGTAGCCATGGTTGGAAGGCAGCAGTGAACATGATGAATGTGGATGGGGGGCATTGCGATAGTGGCCGGGTGTTGGTTGGGAGAGATGGTAATGGTGGTGGCGGTGGGGTGGGGGTAAATGAAGACTTTTGCCTTTTTCGAAGAAAATGTAAAGAAAGTAGGTTGGCAGAGTGGGGGCCAGACTAATTATTTAGTTTTGACCAGAATTACTTTATTATTTTATTTTTTAAAAAACCTTTATTTATTGATTTTAGCAAGAGAGGAAGGGAGAGTGAGAAAGAAACAGAAACATTGATCTGTTCCTGTATGTGCCATGACTCGGGATTGAGCCTGCAACCTCTGTGCTTCAGGATGATGCTCTAACCAACCGAGCTATCCAGCCAGGGCATGACCAGAATTACTTTAAAAGACCTGATGTTAACTTTATGTTACATTTTTTTAAGTGTCCTCAGAGATCTGGATGGGTATTTATTTATTTATTTATTTATTTATATTTATTTTACTCGTTTGTGTCAGTGAAAAGAAAATGGTCATATTTAGATTTTGAATCGAGTGCTTATTAGTCATGTTAAGCAAATACCCAAAAGTAAGAATTAGGAAAGAAGAAATGTTTTCATCTTGTTATTATTTTTATTATTATATTACTTTTTATTGCCTTCATTCAGTTAAATAACGTTAGAACAGATGCGAACACAAAATTAAAGGAAGGCTGTGTGCTGAGCTATGCTTGGGTTTAGAGTCAGAAGTTCCTTACAGCAGCTATATCACTTTAGGTAATAATTTAACCTGGTGAATCTTAGTTTTCTCATTTTTAAAATGGGGTAATACCTCACTCATAAATACACACATAGGTCTGGACTAAGTATAACAGCCTGTACAATAGTACATTGTGGCCTGACCAGGCAGTGGCGCAGTGGATAGAGCGTCAGACTGGGATGTGGAAGACCCAGGTTCGAGACCCTGAGCTCGCCAGCTGTAGCGCGGGACCATCTGGCTTGAGCAAAAGCTTGTCAGTTTGGACCCAAGGTCGCTGGCTCCAACAAGGGGTTGCTCGGTCTGCTGAAGGCCCGCAGTCAAGGCACATGTGAGGAAGCAATCAATGAACAACTAAGGTGTCGCAATGGCAACAAAAAACTAATGATTGATGCGTCTCATCTCTCTCCGTTCCTGTCTGTCTATCCCTCTCTCTGACTCTCTTTCTGTCCCTGTAAAAAAAAAAAAAAAAAAACTACATTGTATGGCACATAGAAAGCAATAACTACTATTAGGTTTCATAATAAATTTAAATATTTAACCCAGTTACCCAGTTAAGGTTAGGAGCAATTTGAATTCAGTCTATAAATGTTATTAATATGTCTTTTCTTATATGTTTAAAAAACCCAACAGAACAGATGAAGAAAGATAATCTTCTCCAACTATGCATAGGTCATTGACTATTTTCTAGGTTTATACGATCTAGCATTTAATAGTGTAAAAGTAATATCTTACCAACATATTACTGAAGAAAGTGATATTCATTCCTTTGAAAACAAGGTAGGTGTTTGCAAGTCTTTATTCATTCAACAGAAAGCTACTAAAGCTCATAAAAATGACATCTTCTCAGCCAAGCAAGTGATCATTATTGCAGTGACCTTGGCTTCTTTAAACTTCTATATTTTTATCTATAAAGTAGGGATCATTAAAAACTCGTAGAGTTCTTGTGAGAATCATGTGAGACGATGCAGGGAGGCTGTTGCATGCATCACTGGCACATGACCATCTCTCAGTACACAACATCATCAGTGTACTTATGCTCCTACTGACATTATGATGCTTGCTCAGTGCTGGGCACATGCACTACTGCTTTCTACTGTTATTACAGCCCTAAATGGTATGTATTTTTAATTTCAGCTTTACTGAGGTATGATTAACAGATACAATCATAAGATATTTGAAGTGTACATTGTAGAGGTTTGATATACATATACATTATAAAAAGCATTCCTGCAACCTGGTTAATGAGCACATCAGGTGGAATATATCAGTCATGTTCTCATTTTCTCTATGGGCAGGAGCTGAAGTACAGAGATGCTAAGTGACTTGCTCAAAGACACCAATTGGTGAGGTTGGACTTGGGCAGAGACCTTCTAGTTCTAAATGGCATGGTCTCCACTATGCCAGTACTGCCTCACACCTTTGTGATATGCCAGGATGACCCATTTCTTTACACCCCACTCAAATTTTTTTTCATAGAACAGTTTAAAAACCAGTAGATAGAACAGCAAACATTTCTTGAAACTCTAGAGCAGAGTCCCCAAACTCTGGCCACATGCGGTCCCCTGAGGCCATTTATCCGGCCCTGCCACACTTCCGGAAGGGGCACCTCTTTCATTGGTGGTCAGTGAGAGGAGCACAGGATGCATCCACACCCATAGTTCCCATTGAAATACTGGTCAGTTTGTTGATTTAAATTTACTTGTTCTTTATTTTAAATATTGTATTTGTTCCTGTTTTGTTTTATTACTTTAAAATAAGATATGTGCAGTGTGCATAGGGATTTGTTCATAGTTTTTTTTTTATAGTCCGGCCCTCCAATTGTCTGAGGGACAGTGAACTGGCCCCCTGTGTAAAAAGTCTGGGGACCCCTCCATAAGTAGTGTTTTACATAGTACCAGCCCTGCTTTTCTGATGACAAAGATGGAGATGGAACAGATAACCTAGTCTTAGCAATTGCTCCTTGTTGTCGATGCATTTTGTCACATGCCTTCATGATGGAGTAGTGGGCTGTTAGAGTTCATTTAACACAGTCTATCTTTCGGTATTGATTACCCGGAATTATAGACGTGTTTGACCTATCACCACCATTTCAGATGAAAGCTCTTTCATCTGGTCGCCCATCGGTGTTAATCATTTCTTTGGTCCCATAGAGATTGATACTCTTCCTCAAGAAGAAAAATATCGTGCAGGTTCAGGTAGAATGTAAACAAGCATGGAAGTGGAGGTGCAACACACCTAGACACATGCTGGGTTTGCGGCAGCTGCCATCTCACTCCGTGGGCAGTGTTGCTCTGGTGCATGACGGGGTTTTAGTGAGGCGGAAACAGTTTATGGGAACAGGCAGATGTTAAACAGCTGTTAAAGTGAATAATAAAACAAAAATTGTGTCTACTGAAAATGTGCTTTTCAGTTGCCCAAATGTTATAATGCTCCATGTTTTTGGGCTATACAAGAGTCCTAAGTTTTGAAATTGGGACTCAGATTCTTTGATGGAGTAGAAGTAGGAGCCCCCTGCCCTTCACCCACAGACACTCTTTCATGTACAAGGACAGGCCTATTTTCCAAAATCTGTGACCGGACATCTGGTAATATATTTTTTAACTGAATTACTGTGATTGAAAGTACATGAGGCTCATCTGCTAGAGAAAAGTCTGTGCCAAAAGAACCTTTGGAACAATGGCAAAATTGATCTATTCTTGTTTCACTCTGTTCTTAAGATGCTGGTTTCTTGAAAGATCTATGGGCAGCCCCAGCAGAGCCAGAATTAGGCACAGCCAGAAGTCACTGTCTGCCACTGCTCTCTGGAGTATAGGAAGATGATAACTTTTACAATTATTAATTATTCATCATTAGATAATAGGATCTGGAAGTTTTTGTTGTTGGAGTTCATGCTGTAATTTAAACAACCATAAGAAACAGTAATGCCTATCTTTAAAAAAAACTGGAAAGAGCTGGCTTTAAGAAAACAATAGTAAACTATACTTAACTTTTATTTTTTTCTTTTGTGTTGAGAAGTACAATGGTAGATAAAAAATTCAGGTTGAAGACATGCAAAATATAAGTGTGAGGTCCTGATATTTTGACTAGAGTTCATATATAAAGACAGATATGTACATATGGATCTTTTTTTTCTTTTTTTTACATATGGATCTTTACTGTGAGGAATGCCTATATTTCATTCATCAGTAATAGAATCAGATCAATAAAATGTCACCTTTGAAAGAGGACTCGGAAGTAGCCTAATCCTGTGCCTTCTGCAAGAAACTTCTCAATAATGTCCTCAGAGAAGGTGTGTCCCGCTCTGCTCAGCTACCTCCACCTTCACGTCCTTCTCCAAAGTGATGAGTATAATAACTTCCGGCTTCATCCACATCATTGATCAAAATGTCTAACAGATAAGAACAGTACCCATGTTGTCATAGAACTAACAGTAATATCCACGAGCCACACATAGCTGAAGGTCTAGCCAGCATCCGTAGACGGGGACTCTAAATAGAAATATTAACAAGATTAAGGCTGCCCACTGCGAAGTTTTCTGTATCAGTAGCCTGAGTCTGAAATATTCTTCTCCTGTGTCACATTTATCAGAGAAGGCCTTTCAAGTTGTCTGTCTGATGATTCTCAAAAGGTCAAGTCCATTTAAAGTGTTTCACTCCTACTCTTAATATGAGGAAATGAAGTTGTTTGCAGTCTAACCAGCAAGAAACCATTTGCAAATTAGAATGACTGACTGTGTTTTATAGTGTCAAGGCTCAAAGGCGATACGCACCAGCTCCTTTTAACTAGACCGTGTAGGTAGGCCATTCAGGAAGCCTGAGGCAGTGCAGGTCCAAGGCCAGAACTTCCCCAGACCAGCTCCATGGTACCCTCTCTCTTCTCACCTTGGGCATCCTTGGCCTTACCAATCAGTTCTACACCCTCTGCCCTGATTCAACCTGGACTCTCCACTAAAGAGACCCTATGTTTGTCCTCAGCCATATACTCAGTGTTTAGACAAAAGGCATCCCAGATCTCTGGGCTGCCACTCCACTGACCTGTCACTCTTTCTAGTTAGAGTATGGGAATTCAACCAAATTCACAGAATGGGAGATTAACCATATCATCTGATCAGAACATTAACCTAGACCATCAGAGGGCTATGAATCCCAAAGCAGTGTTGCCCTCATATCTACAGCAGCACACAGAGATCAGTAGAGAAAATGAAATTATTTTGGAGACAGTCATACCTGAGCTTTAATTTAGCATAGACCATAGCTTGTCAAGCACATGAGCAGAGAGATACTCTTGTAAGCATTTGTTAGTGTAGATATTATTTGATGTTAGTTTACTTACTAATTTGACACATTATATTACATGATAGACATAAAGTAACTTAAATTGCAACAAAATTTACTCATTCATTTACTCATTTATTCAGTATTACATGAGCACCTTTCTCATGCTTGTGCTGTTCTGGGTAATAGAATTACAGTAAGGAATAACACAGAAATAACCCCTGTCCCCACAGGTCTTGCCTTCTTATAGGGTGGAGGCAGACTACAAGTGAGTAAATATGTACTACTCTGAAAGTAAGGTATACTTAAATAAAATAAAGCACAGACAGGGAGGTGCAGTGACAAGAGAATGGAATCTTACCTCACGCAGGATGGTAAGGCAGACCTTGTGGACAGGCAGAGACCTAAAGAAAGGGAAGGAGAAAACCATGGGGACCTCTGGGCAGAGGGATCTCAGGCAGAGGGAGGAGCAAGTGAGGCAGACTGATTTACACTATTTGCCCTGTTTTCTTACTGTTGTTATATTTTGTTGTTAAAAGTCCACAAGGAAAGAATATTTTCGTTCTACTAAGTCTGTGTTCTCAGTTGGCTGAGGAGTTAACCCAAGGGCATGTGTGTGCACATACACGTATGCATGTTTCATTAAACTGGTGGAGCAGCTGAGACATGTGTGTTGATGCTTCAGTGGGAGTGTGCGTCACCCACCTGGTTAGAAGAATCCTGGTGGTCTACTTTGCAAGCAGCACTAAGCAAGCAGTCCTGCAGGTATTCTACTCTCATCTGCCAAGGGAAACAGAGGAATTGGGTGAGGGCCAGAATCAAGCTGTTTAAAGCTTGATAAGGATACTGTTCCTTAGAGGGGCCCCCACACCTGTGTTTAACCAGGAGCTCTCTCTCCTATTGGTGCAAACAATGTAATAAGCAAAACCTGAAGGCAGGACTTCCTGAGACCAGTCTTCTTCCCAAGCACAGGCGGCCTTCTTTGTCCTTCAAGGAACCTGTTTGTAGGCACTATGCTTCCTGAGTAATGTTGAGAATTTTTCCCCAAATATTTTACAAAGTAAACACTTCTTATACTTCTCAGTGTTTTCACGAGTCTGGCTCTAAGAGGTGACCTGTTTCAGGAGTGGGGTGGTCTGATGATGCTGTGCCTGCTGGCCTGGGCCAGCTGGGTGAGCTGCAGTGGTTCTGAGCACTCAATGAGGCTGTGGCCATCTGCCAACACACTGGTGTCCTCAGGAGACACCAGGCCACTGAGGCGGAACAAGAACAAGTGAATAAAACTATAACTGCTTCATAGTTACACTCTGGAATGCTAGCTACATAATTTCCATTGGTCCTAAGAGGAAAGTTTGCAAAAGCAAGAACAGTGTTTGGACCTAATTCTTTGACCATTTTGCTGGAATGCTTCAATTCCTCCATGTGTGAAATCAAAGACAAGGTAGGCTTCCCATGGTGTGAGGGTAACTGGCTGCTTGTTGGAAAGGAAGCAGGCTGAGACACACTGGTCCTCCTTGCCTGGAGCTGCTTCCCAAGATTGGTGAGCTGGGTGAGTCTGTCCCGTAAATTTTAGTGTGGTCATTGATGAGTGCAGAAGTTATAAGATGTCGTGGATCACATCTTGCATCTGCCTTATCATTTCTAAGGGTTGGACTTATGGCTTTTAAGGAAATTTTGTGGTAATGGCATATTTCAAAATTAATCTCTAGAATTTACAACTCTCTGATTAGCCATTTTAATAAAAATAGGCTATTCCATACTATCATATGATATTTAGTCTTTGGTTTGTGTGAAAAATTGCTTTTTCCTATTGTTTCTTGACTTCAAGGAAAATCGCTTGATAGGTGCATAGCAGAGGACTAATTTTATGTATATATTGTATAGAGAGAGATGCTGTGGGCTTACCCAGCAAACAACTCCAGCTAGCATTTGTTAGACGCCATGATGTCCAGGTGCCATGCTGGATGCTGGGAATTCCAAGGGGAGGGGCACAGCCATGATTTCCTCAAGGAACTCATGGGTTTGTAGGGAGGCAGGCACGTAAACTGGTGTTGTTAGTGTTCAGGGTCTCATGAAGAGGAGCCACAAAGGAATGAGGCAGCAACAACAATACTGCAAGTGGAGGACCCCAATCTCTTCAGGATTGAGGTGCCTTGGAGAGATCAGTTATCCAATTTATTAAACAGAAATATGTCATCTTGCGTAAGAAACTAACAAGCAGAATACAGTGTACAATTATATTATTTAGTTTTGAAAAACTGATTAGATTTCTCTTGCCCTTTCTGAGACAAAACACCACACCATCTGCTATCTGATTCCTGACATGCAGAAAGTTCCAGTTGGGCTAAACACCCACATCCTTGGGGCTTCTCTGGATGTGACTGCTTTCAGTCATGAGTGCTTGGCCTCAACCTTCACTTCCTCATGATGGGAACAGAAAGTTACTTGGTGCTTTGGTTTTCTTCCAACAAACTGGTAATTATAAGGCCTGGTGCCCAAATCAGGAGCATCTTGCATGGCCTGGGAAAGTCAGTCATAGCTTCTCAGAGGAGTGGATGAGGGCAAGAGTTGGAACATGGAGGAAAAGCATCATGTTCAGGCCAGAGCATAATGCTGTGTGGCATTGTGATGTTTTGGGACTTGCAGACTATTCCCTATAGCTAAAGCACAGGGCTGCATGACAATGGAGAAGTAGAAAGGGTCTAGTGTCACAACCACAGGTAACAGAACTTTCGAACAATCTAGCAACAAAAGGGAGGACCGTGTGATCAATAGGAAGGCTGTTGCATTGAGCAGGCAAAGAATTACAAGTCTCTGAATTTAGACAGTGGAGGGAAGATGAAGATGAGAACCCAGATGCAGGAGATATTTGAGAGAGAGAATTTGGGAGAGTAGGAAGAGGAGAGGGGAGTGGTGTGTTCAGACTGATGTGTTGAAAATCAGGTGGAGATAAACAAGATATTGAAGAGGAACCTATGGGTATGGACCTCAGCAGTAAGATCGGAGGCACAGAAATAATTCAGGAAGTATCACACAGTAGTTAGCACTAAGGGTTTAGATGACATATCTTAGGCAATATTTATATAATGAGAATGAAAAAATGAGACCAAATGGGCACAGAGGTAGAAGAACAGAGGAGACTGATGTCATAGAAGCCCAATCAAATCAAAGTGTCAAAAAAGACTTGGCTAACACTGGCCGACGAGAAGGTCCCGTGGGGTGTGGGCATTGGTGGTCTTGGCACATTCATTCCCAGAGAGTTGGAGTGGCAGTAAGTTGGAGAGGGAGTGAGATTAGGAAGGGCAAACAGAAAGCATGTCTTGTCTTCCTTTTTAATGAAATTTGGCTGTCATGAGGACAGAGGGTTATTCTATGAGGTGCTGCTGAATCTGTAAAGTTGACTTCTCCCAGACTAAGTGACTGAGCTCAGCTAGGACTTCTCTGTCCCCTCTGTCATCCTTCAATCATCAGGCTCTTCACAGCACTATTTTAAAGAATGAGAGACAAAATTTTACATTAAAAGTTAATCCTGGTTAGACACCCACCTGGGACTTTCAGACACCCCACACCATTCCCAAGTAGGAAAAGGTTTGGGATCTTATTGGAGATACTCTGGCCTTAAAGCAAATGGTCTTTAGTATAAGGAAAACCCTGCTGTGAATGGGATGCATGTGGAATAGCTCCAATGAGAAATGTCTCCCTTGACATATGAGGACAAACAGGATTGGTGTCCTGGTCATCCACCTTAGCAGGCATGGTATGCAGAAGGACACCAGACTTCAGTCCATCCAGTTTTTATGGGAAGACCTTGGGCTTGAGCTTTTCATCTGTATAATGAGTGGGTTTGGCAGAATGACTCAGACCCATCCCTGAGGTCCACTGGGCTTTTCGGTCTTCAGAGCTCCTTTCCCCAGGCTTCTCATTCTGTGCTTCCTCTCACCAAAGCTCTGAGGATCCCACGTCTCCAGCACACCACTCTCAAAGCCCATCAATAGTGGACATGGTTGGAGATTACATCGGGAAAATGAGGAAGCCAACACTACTAAAACTAGCCTATTTTCTGCCAGCTTACTTTTCCTCTTGACCAAAATGCTAGTTTGTTCAAACAGATGTCAGAGCCCAAAAACTTATAAGCAGGTCTGAGTGGAGAAGAGGACCAGTCTGAAGTGGCTGGAGTAAAGCCACTATGCACTCTGATCTATTCCTTCAGTAATTGCTTACTGAGTGCCTACCATGTACTATGCTTATCATGTCGCCTCAGGTCATGGGACACAGGGAATAATGCACTGAACACAATAACTGTGGAATCTGCCCTAGTGGAATTGGCAGTCTGAAGAGGCATATTGGAAAAAATGCCATAGTCAATGCATAAGTACAAGTTTTTTTTTTTTAATTTTTATTTAGATGATTAAATTTAACAGGGTGACATTGGTCAACTAGAGTACATAGATTTAGAGAAAACATCTCCACATCATTTGGACAGTCAATTATGCTGTATACACATCACTCAAAGTCAAATCATCCTCTGTCACCCTATATTTGTTTCTCTTTATATTGCTCCCCCTCCCCCACCTCTTCCCTCTCTCCCCTTCTCCCTCCACGTGGTAACCACTGCACTCCTGTTTATTATGTCCATGAGTCTCAATCTTGTGTCCCACCTATGTATGGAATCATACAGTTCTGAGCTTTTCCTGATTTACTTATTTCACTCAGTATAATGTTATCAAGGTCCATCCATGTTGTTGTAAATGATCTGATGTCATCATTTCTTATGGCTGAGTAGTATTCCATAGTATATATGTATCACATCTTCTTTATTTAGTCATCTATTGAAGGGCTTTTTGGTTGTTTCCATGTCTTGGCCACTGTGAGAAATGCTGCAATGAACATGGGGCTGTATGTGTCTCTATGTACCTGTGTTTTTGAGTTATGAGGGTATATACCCAGTAGAGGGATTGCTGGGTCATATGGTAATTCTATTTTTAGTTTTTTGAGGAACCACCATACTTTCTTCCATAATGGTTGTACTATTTACATTCCCACCAACAGTAAATGAGGGTTCCTTTTTCTCCACAGTTTCTCCAACACTTGTTATTACCTGTCTTGTTGATAATAGCTAATCTAACAGGTGTGAGGTGGTATCTCATTGTAGTTTTGATTTGCATTTCTCTAATAGCTAATGAAGATGAGCATCTTTTCATATATCTATTGGCCATTTGTATTTCTTCCTGGGAGATGTGTCTGTTCATGTTTTCTCCCATTTTTTATTGGATTTTTTGCTTTTTGGTTGCTGAGTTTTGTGAGTTCTTTATATATTTTGGATATTAACCCCTTATCTGAGCTGTTGTTTGCAAATATCACCTCCCATTTAGTTGGCTATTTGTTTAGTTGTTAGTTTCTTTTGCTCTGCAGAAACTTCTTAGTTTGATATAGTCCCATTCTATTATCTTATCTTTGCCTTTACTTCCATTGAAGTACAAGTTATGATGAGGTCAAGTAAGGAAAGGGGAGAGAAGGAATGAGACATTTTAACCGTGGGTCTGAATTTAGAGCAGGCTGTCCAGGCAAGGCTTCTCTTAGGAGGTAGTGCTCAGACTGATGGAAGGACAAACAGGATTTAGCCAAGAGAAGGGAAGAGAGAAGAAATTTGAAAAAGAACCCTGATTCCCTACAGGTCCCCCACACCTATTTTTAATGACTGCAGGAACTCTCCTGTAAGTGGCAGAGATTTTAGCAAGCAAAACCTGGGGTGAGAATACTTCCTGGAGGCAGGTGGCAGCATCCTTCACCCTGAGATGGTAGAAAGCAAGGTGGTGAGAGACCAGCGGGGGTGGGGGAGAGCAAGCCAGCTGGAGAGCTAGGCAGGCCCACCAGCCGAGACCTGGAAAATCAGGGGTGTAGGAGGCCATGGGTTCAGCAGCATCAAGTGACTTGACTGAAATTTAAGTTCAAGATTGAGAAGTGCCAACTGTCTCATTCGAGGCTCTTGGTGACCTTGAAAGGAGCGTGGCCACAAGAGACAGATGTGGATGGAAGAGGCAAGACCTTGAGGACAGCTGTGTAGAGATCCTAAACTATGATCAAGATACCAGGAAGATGAGGTGGCAATCAGAAGGAAATGTGGGATTAAAAGGAATGTGGGATTTGTTTGTTTAGTGTTTGTTTTTCAGATGTGAGGTATGTTTTCACAAAGATTAGAAAAATCTCGTAGAAAGGAAAAGATTCCCTGAAACAAGAGACCAAGAGTGTGAGGTCCTAGGCTCAGAGGCCAAGAAGGGGTAGAGGAGGTGTTTTCTCCATCCTAACAGGACAGGGCAGAGAGGTAGGTGGTGCTTGGGATTCGGGGGCAGAAAAGTGGGAGCATTTACATCAGCTGCTATCTATGGGCAAAGCTATACCCTGATAGGAAGAAAATTGGACGGATCTGAAGAGGAGAGAGCCATGAAGAGACTGTGACAGTATGGGGCACACACTTGCTCAAGATGACCTGGGAGAACTTGGCACCATATACCTTCTTGCAGGGTTTCTTTCTGCTCACCCCCCTCTCCACTGATCCTGTAAGCATCCCTAGAAGTGTATGAGGAGGATGGTTTGATTGCGTTTCCTAGGGTTTTCTGATGTTGAGCTGCACCACCTTATCTAATTCCCACAGATCCCAAACGCACTGCCATAGGAGCAGTGCCTTTTGCTCTGCTCACTTTTTCTCCCTATTTTATTTCTCATTCATTGTATGATTCTTCTCTCTGTGCTCTTGCTTTTCCCTCTGAGTTGCCTATACCTTTGGCTGCACAATTTGAAAAGCATGTGGTTTTGTGTCTACCGTTTCTAATTGTGTTTTGTAAGTGCCTACCACAATCCATTCTGCCTTCCATGTCATTTTGATAGAACCCAGTATAAAGTTGGACTCTTCCATACAAGCCCATATACAAAAATATACAACTACTTTGCTCATGTATTTTGTGTGCATGCACCTCCTCCCCTTCTCATTTGGGAACGTTTGTGGCAGTAAGTTGGCTGTCTGCTAATCTTCCCTTTTCTAATGTCACCGGTTGCCAGCAATCCCCAGGGCCTGCTGCTCGCTTGGTGGCTTTGCAATAGGTTTAGTTTCCCTCCGTGTCCTCTGCTTGCCTTCCAGATCCCCGTTGCTCTGCTCCTTGCACCACAATCTTCTCTCTCTTCCCAGGGCATTCCAAAGCAGGGGAGCCCCTTGGAGGTACAAGTCATCTTGTTTGTGCCTTCTGAGTTCATACCAGCTCTTTTGGGAAATAAGGAAGGGAACTAATCTTTGGGAGCATCTGCCTATATTAGGTGCCTTTCTTCTGCTACCTGCATTAACCCTTACAGCAACCCAGCTGTAGGAGGGGTTGGCCCCAGTTTAGAAACAGATGAATCCCAGAGAGATTCAGTAAGTTCTTGAGACATATTTCTGGGCCAGAACTGGAGACATCCTTCTTCCTGACCAAAAGTCAAAGGGGATGGAGTTTATCCCTGTGCATCACTGGGACATTCATGCAGTGAGCACCCTAGTCAGGGGCATGGGCCTTGAATTTTGCACTGAATTGCTTATGATGAGAGGTTGAACCTCCTTGCAAGCAGACATCTTCACTATGGAGTCCCAACAGGAGACAGCTTCACCAGTAGGTGGCGACGTGGCAGCACCGCAAGTGGACATGATGCACAAGGCAAAGCAGCTAATGAGGAGCTTCTGGAGGGGCAGGATTAAAACTTTTTTTTCCTTTAAATAATATCTTTAGGTGAAGTTAACAAAACATAAAGTTAACCATTTTAAAGTGGCAATTCACCTGCATTTAGTACATTCACAATGTTGCATAATCTCCACCTCTATCTGATCCGGAAACATTTCCATTGTTCTAGAGTGAAACCCTTAACCATTTAGCAGATTCTCCCCATTGCTCCTCCCTGATACCTGACAACAGCTGGTCTGCATTCTCTCTATGGATTGACCCAATCTAGCTCTTTCTTATAAATGGAATCATGTTATGTGCCCTTTGGTACCTGGCTTCTTCCCCTGGGCATCGTGTGTTTGAGGCTCATCCACATAGCACATGTCACATTTCCTTCCTTTCTCATGGCTGAAGAGTACCCCACTACCCCACTGTATGAACAGACCAGTCTGCTTACCTGGTCTTCCACTGGCAGCCACTGCTGTTTCCAACTCTTGGCCATTGTGAAGAGAGCTGCCACGAACATGTATGCACGTGTATTTCTTTGAGTCTTTGTTTGCTGTTGTTTGGGGTGCATACCAAGAGTGAAAATGTGTGGTCCTATGGTCGTTCTCTGTAATTTTTTGAGGACCCACTGAACTTTACCCCAGCAGCTGACGCATCTTGCATTCCCACAGCAATGTATGAGATTTTCAATATTTTTTTTACTGTGACTCACAATCAGAAATTTACACATTTTGCATACCACCCAGCATTTACACATGTGGATATATATACAAGCTATGTTTGCACTGTACATATTTAAATATATAAAAACAGAAATTTCGTGAAATTGTGCTCACCTATAATACCTGATATACTCTGATGTGTTCCTTCCTGTCCTACTTTACTTTTAAAAAATTATGCTAGTTTTTACTCACCAAATTAGTTCCATAACTCAAAGCAAAGTGAAATCTTAAAAATTAGCTGTTAAGGGTCAGAGTACTATTCTAAGTGTATATAATAATATAATATACCTCCTTTGCATTTGGATAGTCAATGAATTTAGGATATCATTTATCAATTTATCAATACATACAAGTTTGGGGCAATTTAAACATAGACAGTTTAGCTCACATATACTTGTGAGCTATATAGGGCATGCACGGACTTGTACTGTGAGAGCAATAGCGAGCTGGGTTTATATGTTCTTGGTGGTGGTTTCTAGGGAAAGTGCTATGATACATGGTGTTTGCATTTCTTGAATGGCTCAGTTCTTTCAGTGTCACTTGAGTATTTCATAAAGTAAGGTACAAAACAGTAGAGTGGTGACAAAAAGCAAGTGACAGTGACAGAAGAAGTGACAGGAAAAAGGAGACTTGAGAGAATTAGAAGGAAAGCATGAGAAGCTTCTCAGGTATGTAGCAAGTAGGACCATTGTCCAGAGTCACCTGACAGTGGCCTCCCCAGAGGAGGGGTGTTGGATGCAGGGGAGATGAGTGGTCAGAGCTCACATTCCCAAGCAGGTCCCTAAAGATGACTGCAGGGGCCCATGGGCTTAGATGGGAAAAATTACATTTTTCTTTTTATTAACCTCCAACCAAAATTTAGTATTTTCTTCAATTGCAAATATAGGCAAAATGCATAGTACTAGCAGTACCTGTGACTTTCCTATCAATTGAAATCACAGATATTTTTCATCATAATACAGTTGTTTTAGATATATTTAAATATTATTATTTTATTTTAAAATTATCATAAGCATTAGGCTTGCCCTGGACTATGTTACTTAATGTGTTATCAAAGAAATGCATGTATATCATATCATACTTTTGTAGATGTTACAATAATTTGATCATTATACTTCAAAGTATAGGGGTTTCCTTTGGAATCCCCTGCTTTTTGTCTTATTTGAGTAAAACACATTCTGAGAAGGAGCCCATGGGCTTTGTCAAATGATAGAGGGGTGCATGGCACAAGAATAGTTAGAAACCTCCAAGAGTCACACTGTCCAGTACAAGAGCAACCAGGCACATGCAGTTTCTGAGAATGTGGAGTGTGTTTAGTCCAGACTGAGGTATGCTATGAAATACACACCAGGTTTTACATATTTAGTGAAAAAAAAAAGAATATTAAATGCCCCAGTGGCCCTGGCCAGTTGGCTCAGCAGTAGACTGTCAACCCAGCATGTGAAGTCCTGGGTTCGATTCCTGGTCAGGGCCCCTAGGAGAGATGACCATATGCTTCTACCCCACTTCTCTCTCTCCCCCTTTATCTTTCCCTCCATCCCACAGCCATGGCTCGATTGATTTGAGTGTGTTGGCCCCCAGCACTGAGGATGGCTCCTCAAACCTTTGCCTCAGGTGCTAAAAATAGCTCCGTTGTGAGCATGGCCACAGATGGGCAGTGTATTGGCCCCAAACAGGGGTTGCCAGGTGGATCCCAGTTGGGGCACATGCAGGAGTCTGTATTTCCCATACTCTCAGTTAAAAACAAATGCTCCACTGATAATTTTACATTTAACACATGTTGAAATGATGCTACTATATGTACATTAATTGGGTTAAATAAAATGTGTTAAGTTTAATTTCACCTGTTTATTTCTAATTATTATAATGTAGATATTAGAGATTTTTCAATCACATATGTGACTCATATTACATTTCTGTTGGGCACACTAGCCTAGTCTCAGATCCAAGTTCCATCTCTGATTCTCTCACATAACCAGCAATTATCACCACTACTGTTACTGTCATTACTTACCATGTCCTAGCTGTTGGATCCCCACAAATTTCCCTTTCCTTATCTGTAAGAGTAGTTAAAAGCCCAAAGGAGAAAGTGTGGGCATTTAAGCCAGACAGAGCCTTCTTCCTAATACAGTTCTCTGTCAGCAGCACCCTCTATCCATGTTCTCTTTCCTTGCTCTTATGCTACCCATCCTAATGAACAAATAAGAAAATTATATGTGAAGTGATAAACAAAGATGAGGATATAAGAATTCATAAATGAAAAGAATTTTTTAAAAAAAAAGTTTAAAGGATAATAAAGGGAAAATTCCTTTGAAAAGCAAAAAAGATGGAAACTCTGTTTTGAAGACGGGTGGAGCAGTGGCAGACTACGGTTGCCACCCATCCTGTATTTATTCAGAGAAGTTGAGGTGGCGCTTGGATAAGACCCAAGAAAACCACTTGCACATTCCTAGAGTTTGGAAATGGCCACGTACAAGGCAGGATAATCTGGTATGTCCCTAAACCAAAGACTGAAATTTCAGTGGGCTATGTCCAGTAGGTGGGAAGGTGGCAGTGTGTCTCCTTAAGAGTAAAGGGCTAAGGAGAGACTCTGGCCCTTACTGTTTGTCTGATCAATACTGTGTTGGAGCCCTGAGCATCCTAACTCCAGCACGCTGGTAATAAGAGCTCTTTCATCTACAGAATCTCCTTTGAGATGATGAATGAACTTTCTGTAGACAGCAGAGATAACACCTCATAAATGAGAAGGGAATCGCTCAAATACACAAACACACAAGCGGACACTGTGGCCAGCGCCTAGCAGAGAGGGGCTGACCGTAAGATTGCATTTATCCCTAGCTAGTACCGTAGGCTCAGAAGCATGCATTGCACCTCCATTTCCCTTGCTTCTCAGAGTAAACTTACCCACCCTGTCTGCAAAATTCATCATTCTCACCCTGGCTCCTAAGCTGAGCTGTGCATTTGGCACTCCTCTCACCACCAGCCAGTTAAGTTACTCCTTGCCATCATTTAGACAGTTTCTAACAGCCACACCCTCCTACACAAAGCCCTGCCTGTCTGGTCAAAGTAGGGTGGTGAGTTCCCCACCCTTTCTAAAAACATGCCCTGCAAGACTTTCTCTATCCTCCAAAATATACTTGCCTTTCCACAGTTACACATTCGACTGCGTGTGAGCTGTGCCTGTGGGGGAGAGCATGGCATGTGTGCATCTCTGCTCTCCTGATGTGGTTCTCTGACCGTTGTCTAAAGGGGACGTCTGAACACACGGTGCTGTGAGCATGTGGTCATTCTGAAGACTTCAGTGGTCTAATTAGTGATGTGCAGGGAAGTGGACTCTTCTTTTAAAGCATTAGTTCCGACTGAAGAGATGCTCCCTGTGTCTCTAATTCCTTAGTTCCCCTCTGTCTCAGTGACAGTAACCTGGCTCCCGCTCTGGTTTGTCCCGGCTCAGTTCTTGTCCAGACCTTCTCAGTTCTTCTTTGGGCTGAGCAAAGTACTGGGATATTGCCTTACTGATTTCACAGTTATTTTCATATTAATTTATCTCTTCCTAATTTCTAATTATTTCTTGGCCCCATGTCATCGTCTCCTATGGGTCAGACAGTGTGTGCTTCATACTGGATATTTTTTATACCAGTGGTATCAAAACATAATTGAGAAGGTAAAGCTGTTGCCAAAGCAGTCAAGTAACGTATGCCAAAGACTTACATAAAGTAGTTCATTAGCCCGTGTCCTGCTTTCACCAGCCATGCTTCCTCCCAAGAGCATGGCCTGCCCAAAGGGACAGAGTTCTTCCTTTAATAGATAACCTTATCCAAGGTTTTTTGATTTCTAGTCCTTCAGCCTTTGCTGATAGATAACTATAAACACGTGATCACATTGAGAAGAAGGAAAAACATTTTAGTATGAGTAAAATTTAAGTAGCAAGCATAGAAAAAAACTAATCAATATTTCTAATGTCTCTCAATTCCACTGACATTAAAATTATAAATTTCAATAACTATATACATTAAATGGCATCTTTGAGAAAATGTTGACTTTCCCTTTATGATTTAAAATCTAACATTTTTGTTTATGAAATTGAGAACTATTGTGGGGATATTAGCTCTAGCCCTAAGAGGTAGTTAATATTTGTCACTAAATAATGGAAATATCTTATGATCCAGTACTTTAAATTGCAACTACGAGAATGTCCCTCTTTTGTTAGATTATCATTCATATGGGAAAGTACCAATGTTTTCTTAGGTCTCCTTTAATGGTAAATAGTGTTTATGGAAGGGTTATGATTAATATAAATATAACGTTTTTATCCTATTCGGTGTTACTTATCAGTGCATTTTTGACAAGTAATAATGTGCAAAGAAAATGCTATTTTCTCCTTCTTTAGAAAGGACTTAATCTTTTATAGCCATGCATTAATTGTTGGTGACTATTATAACTAATAATTAATTTTATTGGTCTTACTGGTGTCTCAGTGCAAATAATTTCTCAGACTATTGATGGTATTTGGAAATAGGGTAGTAAAGTTATCAGTCCTGTCGTGTGTTTTCACAATAAAGGCCAGTGGAGGAAGCGTTCCCACATTTCCTCTTTACACACTCATCTACAAATACAGCGGCAGGCAAAAGGAGGTTTACAGTTGTTCATATGGAAAATAATACAGTAATTAATAGATAATAATACCTAAATAAACTCAATGTTTTGCATACTCACAACTATAAACCTACTTTTGCTCAACCCTGTACAATATTAGTTTCTCCATGGGCCTGTCATTTACTATGCAGAAGTTGAGGTCATATCTTTATATGTGTGAAATGTGTGACACAGCATCTTCTAATTTAGGCCCTAGGTTAATAATAACCATCCAAATAGTAAGCAGTCCCCACCTTGAGTGGTTAATGAGAAGAGTAAGTTAGGTAAATGTTGAGCTGATATAAAACCAACTATAATCTCTACTCAGCTTTACCCTGGACACCAAAAGTTAGAAGCACTAAAATATCAAATAATACTTTTCTATACGTGCACATGCTTAGGTTTTCTTTACCTGTGCAAAACATCAACATTATCCGGGTAGCCATCAGGGCTGCTTAGAGGTGGGGGCCTGGTGTAAAGAGTAGGGTTCTCTCACCTCCTTTCCCTCAGTGACTATGGAATTACTTGGGCATTCACACTGGATGTTCTGAACTCATTGCTAGCTACAGATCTGCTACTTAACAGTAGTCTCCTGGCTATGAGCTCACTTAATCCCATAACACAACTGTGTGGTAAGCACTATTGCACAAACTGGGAAACTGAGGCTAGAAGTTGTTCAAAAACTTTGCCAGAGAAGCAAGATGGCAACGGAGTAGGCGGACGTACCAACTTCCAACTCCCAGAAGCAAAGTGGATTATAACTCAATTTAAAGAACCATCATCTGGATAAACCAACTATGAACTAAACTAAGTGGACTCTTCAACCAAGGAACACAGAAGAAGCCACATTGAGACTGGTAGGAATAGCGAAAATGCAAAGAGGGCTGCCCAGCTGCCCGAAGCAAACGGCAGCCCGGAGAGACCCGCGGGGCGGGAGGAAAGTTTGGCGGAGAGGGAGGGACCTGGGTCCCAGGAACCAAGCCCCAGCCTTCAGTCCCAGAGCCTAGAAGAGGCGTTTGGACAGTTTTGAGCTGTGAAACAAGAGAGGGAGCTCCCAGGCCTACAGTGTGGAGTATTAGGTCCCTTCCTACTCTGCTGAGGGCTGCTTAAGGGTTTGGGGCGACAGGATGCTGAAACGCGGTTCTGTCGGCGTGTGCAGAGGCCAACCCGGTGGGAGCTCGGTATAGCCCAGAGGGTTGGAGGGGACACGCGAAAGCGGTCCGGAAGCTGCGGGCCCGCCTTTAATCCCACTTACGGGGACAAAGTGGGAAGCCAGGAACGGGCAGAAATCTGCTCTGCGACCCTGCGCAAGCTGGCCCTGACTGCGGGGACGGGGCTAGGACCAGGGACGGTCAGTGGCTCGTGGCTGAGCTCAAGCTACCAGCCCTACCCCCATCCCCCGGGCCGGAGAAACCGCGGTTGGCCAGTATACGTACGTGAGAGGGCTCCGAGCGCAGGAACGGGCTAGACCCCGAGACAAGTGGAAGCTCGCAGCTGAGCTCGCGCTACTATCCCCGCCGCGCCAGAGAAACTGCGGATTGCATTCCTACATGCACGAGCGGGCTCTGAACGCCCCCGTAGAGTCTGGGACGAGTGGAAGTACGCAGCTGAGCGGAAGCCAGCAAACACGCCCAGCCCAATAAACCTGGGTTTGAGACCCTGCGCAGAAGGGCCCTGGACTCGAGGGTGGGGCTAAATCTACAGACGGGCAAACGCTCACAGCTGAGAGCACGTCAAAAGCCCCACCCAACACGCGAAACTGTGGCGAGCAGGATCTGACTGAGGCTTCTGGACGGAAGTCCGGAAATAGGCTGGGCCCACAGCTGAGCAAAGGTGCTCACCTCTACCCTTGGTGCTAAGGCTTGTGGCTTCAGTGACAGCCCCTCCCATGGAGGAGAGGCAGAAATCACAGCAAAAGCCACAGTAGGCCGGCGCTGGCAACGCTCATACCCAACCACCCTAGGCACTGGCAGAGAGGGTGGCGGGCCTGCAGACAGACCACACCTAGAGAACACAAAGGCAACACCTACTGGACTCCAGTGGCCACAACTTGCTTATACACAGAAAAAATGGGCAGGCAGAGGAATGCAAACCAAATGAATCAAGAGAAATCCCCAGAGAAGGACCTGAATGAACCAGATATAACCAAATTACCAGAAGCAGAATTTAGAATAATGATAGTTAGGATGTTCAAAGAAATAAGAGCAACAATGGATAGTCATTATGAACACCAAAATAAAGAGATAACAAGTATAAAAAATGAAATTGAAATAATAAAAAAGAATCAGACAGAAATGACAAATACAGTATCAGAACTGAAGACCACAATGGAAGGAATTAAAAGCAGGATGGATGACGCTGAGGATCGAATAAGCGAGTTAGAGGACACAATAAACAAAGGCACAGAAGCAGAGAAGAAAAAGGAAAAGAGACTTAAAAAATGTGAGGCAACTCTAAGGGAGCTTTGTGACAACATGAAGAGAAACAACATTCGCATCATAGGGGTGCCTGAAGAAGAGGAGAGAGGACAGGAAATGGAAACTTTGTTCAATCAAATCATAGCAAAAAACTTTCCTAAATTAAGGCTGGGAAACACTCCACATGTTCAAGAAGCACACAGACCTCCATTAAAGAGAATCCCAAAAAGATCTACACCAAGACACATCATAGTTAAAATACCAAAGCTAATGGATAAAGAAAAAATCTTAAAAGCTGCTAGGGAAAAAAAGGCTATCACTTACAAAGGAGCCCCCATAAGGATGACATCGGACTTCTCAACAGAAACACTTGAGGCCAGAAGGGAATAGCAAGATATAATCAAAGTAATGCAGAACAAGAACTTACAACCAAGACTACTTTATCCAGCAAGGCTAACGTTTAAAATTGAAGGAGAAATAAAGAGCTTCCCAGAAAAAGAAAGCCTGAAGGAATTCATAAAAACCAAACCAATTTTGCAAGAGATACTAAGGGGCCTCTTGTGAACAGTTTAAAGGGATGAATGAATAAAGCAAAAGAAGAATACAGCTTTAAAGAATAAAATGGCAATAAACAACTACATATCAATAATAACCTTAAATGTAAATGGATTAAATGATCCAATCAAAGTACATAGGGTAGCTGCATGGATAAAGAATCAGGACCCATACATATGCTGTCTACAAGAGACACACCTTAAAACAAAAGATGCACATAGACTGAAGGTAAAAGGATGGAAAAAAATATTTCATGCAAATGGAAATGAAAAAAAAGCAGGGGTAGCAATACTTATATTTGACAAAATGGACTTTAAAACAAAGGCTGTAGTAAGGGATAAAGAAGGACACTACATAATGATAAAGGGAACAATTCAACAGGAAGATATAACTGTTGTAAATATCTATGCAGCAAATATAGGAGCCCCGACATACATAAAGCAGACTTTGATGGATATAAAGGGCGAAATTAACAGCAATACTATCATAGTAGGGGATTTCAATACCCCTCTAACAACACTGGATAGATCCTCAAGAAAGAAAATTAATAAAGAAACAGCAGACTTAAAGGAGACACTAGATCAACTTGATTTAATAGATATCTTCAGAACTTTTCACCCTAATGCAGTAGAATATACATTCTTCTCAAGCGCTCATGGTACGTTGTCTAGGATAGACCACATGTTAGGACACAAAAATGGTCTCAATAAATTTAAGAAGATTGAAATCATATCAAGCATTTTCTCTGATCACAATGCCATGAAACTAGAAATTAACCACAAAAGAAAAACTGAAAAATACTCAAACACTTGGAAACTAAATAGCATGTTATTAAATAATGAATGGATTAACAATGGGATCAAAGAAGAAATAAAAAAGTTTCTAGAAACAAATGATAACGAGCATACATCAACTCAAAATTTATGGGACACAGCAAAAGCAGTTCTGAGAGGGAAGTTTTTGCACTACAGGCATATCATAAGAAGCTAGAAAAAGCTCAAATAAGCAACCTGAACCTGCATCTAAAAGAACTAGAAAAACAACAACAAATAAAACCCAAGACAAGTAGAAGGAAGGAAATAAAGATCAGAGCAGAAATAAATGACATAGAGGCTAAGGACACAATACAGAGGATCAATGAAACCAGAAGCTGGTTCTTTGAAAAGGTAAACAAGATTGATGAACCTTTAACTAGACTCACCAAGAAAAAAAGAGAGAGGACTCAAATAAATAAAATTAGAAAGGACAGTGGAGAAATAACAACTGACACAACAGAAATACAAAGCATTGTAAGAAAATACTATGAAGAACTTATGCCAAAAAATTAGACAATCTTGGTGAAATGGATAAATTTCTTGAATCATATAACCTTCCAAAAATCAATCTGGAAGAATCAGAACACCTAAACAGACCAATTACAATAAATGAGATCGAAACAGTTATCAAAAAACTCCCAAAAAAGAAATGTCCTGGGCCTGATGGCTTCACAAGTGAATTCTATCAAAAATTCAAAGAAGAACTAACTCCTATCCTCCTGAAGCTATTTCAAAAAATTCAAGAGGAAGGAAGACTTCCAAACTCCTTTTATGAGGCAAGCATAATTCTGATCCCAAAACCGGGCAAAGACAACACAAAGAAAGAAAATTATAGGCCTATATCCCTGATGAATTTAGACGCTAAAATTCTCAACAAAATATTAGCCAACCGGATCCAGCAATATATGAAAAAAATCATACACCATGATCAAGTGGGATTTATTCTGGAGAGGCAAGGCTGGTTCAATATTCGCAAATCAATCAATGTGATTCATCACATAAACAAAAGGAAGGACAAAAATCACATGATAATTTCAATAGATGCAGAAAAGGCATTTGATAAAATCCAGCACCCATTCATGCTCAAAACTCTCAGTAAAGTGGGAATACAGGGATCATTCCTTAACATGATAAAGGCCATCTACGATAAACCGACAGCAAACATCATACTAAATGGACAAAGATTAAAAGCAATCCCCTTAAGATCAGGAACCAGGCAGGGATGCCCCCTTTCACCACTCTTATTCAACATAGTTCTGAAAGTCCTAGCTACAGCAATCAGACAAGAAGAAGAAATAAAAGGCATCCAAATTGGAAAAGAAGAAGTAAAACTGTCACTATTTGCAGATGATATGATATTGTATATCAAAAACCCTAAAGTCTCAGTCAAAAACTACTGGACCTTATAAATGAATTCAGCAAGGTGGCAGGATATAAAATTAATACTCAGAAATCAGAGGCATTTTTATATACCAGCAATGAAATATCAGCAAAAGAAATTAAAGAAACAATCCCCTTCACTATTGCAGCCAAAAAAATAAAGTACCTAGGAGTAAATTTAACCAAGGACGTTAAGGACTTGTACTCTGAAAATTATAACACATTGATAAAAGAAATCAAGGAAGATACAAACAAGTGGAAGCATGTACCGTGCTCATGGCTAGGAAGAATAAACATCATTAAAATGTCTATATTACCCAAAGCAATTTATAAATTCAATGCAATACCAATTAAAATACCAATGACATACTTCAAAGATATAGAACACATATTCCAAAAATTTATATGGAACCAAAAAAGAACACGAGTAGCCTCAGCAATCTTAAAAAGAAAAAATAAAGCAGGAGGTATCACTCTTCCAGATATCAAGGTTTACTATAAGGCCATTATACTCAAGACAGCCTGGTACTGGCATAAGAACAGGCACATAGATCAATGGAACAGAACAGAGGACCCAGAAATAAACCCACAGCTTTATGGACAACTGATATTTGACAAAGGAGGAAAGAGCATACAGTGGAGTAAAGACAGCCTCTTTAACAAATGGTGTTGGGAAAATTGGACCTCAGGCAAGATAAACAAATGGGACTATATCAAACGAAAAAGTTTTTGCACAGCTAAAGACAATAGGAACAGAATAAAAAGACAAACCACTCAATGGGAGAACATATTCGACAGCACATCTGATAAGGGGTTAATAACTAAAATTTATAAAGAACTTATAAAACTCAACAACAGGAAGACAAACAATCCAATCAGAAAATGGGCAAAAGAAATGAATAGAAATTTCTGCAAAGAGGACATACAGATGGCCAATAGGCATATGAAAAAATGCTCAACATCACTAATCATTAGAGAAATGCAAATTTAAACCACAATGAGATATCACCTCACACCAGTCAGAATGGCACTCATCAGCAAAACAACACAGAATAAGTGCTGGCGAGGATGTGGAGTAAGGGAACCCTTCTGCACTACAGCTATCTTTTGCTGAAAACAATTTTAGGAGACACAATTTTCCTTGTTTGTGTTGGGGTCTGTGCAACAAGCTGTGCTTTAATGAAATTCCGTTACATGAAAACTTTTTAAATGTATTTTAGTTCAGTTGAAAATATTTGTACTGGGTAGTCATGAAATAAATGTTTTCAAAACTCAGAGAATTCATGCTTGTGATCTTTTGTCTCTCTGGTTTGGATTTTTTAAGAGAATGATTATTGTATTTTTTGTTTTCGAAATGAACATTGTGTGGCATCATTTCCTGTTTTTCCTCTAATGTTTCTGAGCAGGATAGATCAGCCCAAATCAAGTATCTAAAACAGATGAAAAGAGAAGTTTGTGGCTTTATCAACACTTGGCTCTTAGGTTATCTCTAAAAGGCCTCTTATTATACCACATAAAAAGAAACAAAACCCTGCCTCCCTGTTACCATTGATCTCAGCTGCTATCTTTCTGACTGAACCTAGGCAATGCTTAATATGACTTGGCACCATGTACTATAATAGTAGGGATATACTGTAGTATCTTTGATGCTTTTTTTTTTACTTTAAAACTGTTGATCAGAAATTGATAAAGCACTTTTTTTTTACATTAAGTGATTTTCTTTATTTCCTCACCATGCTAGTAAAACGTTTCTGTCTGATACAGTTTGTGCTAGAATGTGCACATCACTGTGACAATAAATACATGTGTGTGCCCACATGCAGCCATCCCCTGGGAAAGGGGCAGGCTCGAATCCTAACCCATCACCTTGACCAGGTGCTTTAAGTCCTCAGGTGATGGCTCTTGGTGCTGACAAGCATCCAAATTATGTGCTGAGCTTGTTTTCATATTATTTTTGGAATACCACACATTTTAATCTCAAAACAAATGCTAGGAAAGGGAATGTTAAATATGAATTAAAACACAAACCAACTGTACTCAGTTGCATTTTTCCCCCACAGGCTACAGATAGCACTAGGTATGCATGACACACCTGTTCTCTCCTGACTAACTCACCATATGTCTTCTGCATGAAGACTCAGTGTGTTCCAGGAGTTGTGGGGAGACATGATGAGACACAGCTCTTGTAGAGGGAGAGCTGGACAGCAGGGTGTGATCGGAACCAAGGCAGCACAGGGAAATGTCACTCGGGACTACAGACAGTCCATACCCTGTACCATTCTCATCCACTCCATTAAACGGCCTGAGGCCTAGCTGACCAGTTGGCCACTGCCTTTCTGAAACACTCTCTTTTTCTTAGTTCCTGCTATAGCAGCCCATTGGGCATCTTGACTAAAAACAGTGCTCCCTTCTTGTGGATCAAGTATTGGGTAGATGTGCCCCTCACCAGGGAGGACACTGCCCATGGCTACCCCTTTGCAGCTTGGAGAGTGGGATTCAGACTGGATCTCCACCTTCATTTGCCACATCCCCTTCCGGGTGTCCTTCTACAGGTGACAAGCTGTGCCATGAATCAAAGCCAGGTGAAGAAGAATAATGTTCTCCTCTAGTTTCCTTTGGGCTGGGACTATAGCTAGCCCCCAGGGAAAAATTCATCCTCCAGGATAAAGTTCCCTGAGGCAGTGAATACAGCTGGCCCTTCCACAACACTGCCTTGAACTGTGTGGGCACACTTATAACCAGATTTTAAAAAAATAAGTACATTGGAAAATCTTAGATTTGCAGCAGTTTGAAAATACTTGCAAATCTATGATTTTTTTTTCTTTTTCTTTTTTTGTGACAGAAACAAAGAGAGACAGAGAGAGGGACAGATAGGAACAGACAGAGAGGAAGGAAGAAAGATGAGGAGTATCAGCTCTTCGTTGCGACACCTTAGTTGTTCATTGATTGCTTTCTCATATGTGCCTTGACCGGGGGCCTACAGCATAGCGAGTGACCCCTTGCTCAAGCCAGTGACCTTGGGCTCAAGATGGTGAGCCTTGCTCAAACCAGATGAGCCTGCGCTCAGGCCGCGACCTCGGCGTTTTGAACCTGGGTTCTCTGTGTCCTAGTCTGACACTGTATCCACTGCGCCACCACCGGGTCAGGCCCTTAGGAATTTCTTTCTTATTATTTTTTTATTTTTCTGAAGTGAGAAGAAGGGAGGCAGAGAGACAGACTCTTACATGTGCCTGACTGAGATCTATCCGGCGTGCCCACCAGGGAGCGATGCTCTGCCCATCTGGGGCGTTGCTCTGTTGGAATTGGAGCCATTCTAGCACCTGAGGCAAAGGCTATGGAGCCATCCTCAGCACTCGGGCCAACTTTGCTCCAGTGGAGCTATGGCTGTGGGAGGGGAAGAGAGAGAGAGAGAGAAAAAGGAGAGAGGGAAGGGTGGGGAAGCAGATAGGTGCTTCTCCTGTATGCCCTGTCTGGGAATCAAACCCGGGATTTCCACACATCAGGCCAACACCTTACCACTGAACCAACTGGCCAGGGCCCTCAGGATTTTCTTAACAACTGGGTTTTCTTCTCTCTGGGTTACATTATTGTAAGGATACAGGATATAATATGTGTTAATATATTACATACAAAATATGAGTTAATCAACTGTTTATGTTATCAGTAAGGCTTCCATTCAATAGTAGGTTATTAGTAGTTAAGTTTTGGGGGAGTCAAAAGTTATATGTGGATTTTTGTCTATGGGGGGGACTGACAGAGTTGTCAACCACCCCCAACCCTGTTTTGTTCAAGGATCAGCCATAATCCTAAAGAGACAATAGGGCTTGAATTAGTCATATCAGTGATGAGGAAGGTTCTTAGCTTGTTCCTGAAATTTCTCTGAGAAAGTTGGTAACCATGATTTTCATCTTGCTTGTAATTAAAAAAGAATTTCAGAATAAATGAATCTGGTTATAAAAGTTTCTACACCTAAATTTTACTGACTCTGTGACATTGACCTTATTTTATGCCTCTGTAAGCCTCAATTTTCTCATCTTTAAGAATACTTCAGCCTGACCAGGCGGTGGCGCAGTGGATAGAGCGTCGGACTGGGATGCAGAAGACCCAGGTTCGAGACCCCAAGCTCGCCAGCTTGAGCGCGAGCCCATCTGGCTTGAGCAAAGAACTCGCCAGCTTGGACTCAGGGTCGCTGGCTCCAGCAAGGGGTTGCTCGGTCTGCTGAAGGCCCGCGGTCAAGGCACATGTGAGAAAGCAGTCAATGAACAACTAAGATGTTGCAACGGCAATGAAAAACTAATGATTGATGCTTCTCACCTCTCTCCATTCCTATCTGTCTGTCCCTATCTATCCCTCTCTCTGACTCTCTTTCTGTCCCTGTAAAAAAAAAAAAAAAAAGAGTACTTCATAGTTTGGGATAAAGATTAAGTATGATACAATATGTATTTATTTTTAGCACAATATTAATGTTCAGTAAATTGCAGATGGTGTCACTTATTGTTATCATTTGTCTTGGTCACTTTTTGACATTTTTTCTCTCTGACACCATTTCCTGACATCTCCCACTTTTCCTGTATTATTGCTATCTTTCCGTCACTACCCAACATCTATGCCTGACTCCTTGCTTCAAGATCCATTGTATGTTCTCGTAAGATCTTTAAGCTATGAAAGTTGAAATTATTTTGGGTCATGTTAAATGACAACTAAAGTCAAATAGCAAACAGGGACAAATTCAGATTTATTGTTGCATTTTAAATACCTCTCTGTCCAGTGCCTGTTCTCACCACATTTTTTAGTAATCCCTCCCCTCTCAGAGAGAGAGGAGACAAAGGATTAGGTTTATCTTAGTTGGCAGCAGGTGTCATTCTATTTGGTTTGTAGACCTTTCAACAAAACAAAGGTATTTTCTGTTCGTTGACAATATACGCTCTCTTTAAAGGCCCTTGTATGAGGGACAGGCACCCACTGGACAGGTTTCCACGGTCAATGGCAGAAACCAGCACTGAGTGCTCATTCACTCTTCACAGGGATAGCCAGATGCCACTGAAAACATTATTTTCTAAATAGCATTTACGTTAATATGACAGTTTCCTCTTGAAAGGGACATAAGTGAGGCATTCTCAGCAAAATACTTTTGAAAACTTCAAAAAGCCAGTAAAGTCAACAGAGAGAACCTCTGGATGCCTGAGTAACAATGTATCATATCATGTTTGTTCGTTGCTGCTGTTTTTAAATGTCTCACCCTTGCTATCTCCAAATATTTGTCATTGGTGTTTAAAACTCATACTTTTTAAGTCACACAAATGCTACAAACATGTATTTAACTTAAACTTTAAAGTTCTGAGTTCCTAAGAGTTCATAATAAAAGTCCATATAGCTAACATTTCATTGTTTACTTTATGCAATTCGTAATGTCACTTAGTTTTCCCACAGCCAAGTGAGGTCAGTACTCCTATTATGCCCATTTTACAGATGAAGAAACTAAGGTTTAACGAGGATAATAGTTTGCCCTGGGTCTCCTACCTGATACAGGCTGATGCCAGGTAAGAAGGGAACATGTCCTATGAGTCTTTTTGCTCATCAGTTCCAAGGCAGCATGAGCTCCCTGGGAGGCAGCAGAAAGATAAGCACAGACATCAGTTGTTTTCAGATGTGACAGCTGTTACAAGGTAAGACCTTTGGATCTGATTTCACGTGGAATCCACACATTCAAAATATAGGTGATAAAACAAAATTAGCTCATCAAATTTCATATGCATTGAAATGAAAAATAACCCAGTCTGATGAGAGATTTCATGAGAATAAAGAGGTGGAAATCCTAGGGTGTGTGTGCTTGTCTCTTATGCACATGTAAGGAGTTTGGAAAGCTCGTTATATTGATAGCGTCTTAGGGCATTCCAGGACATAGAATTAAAAGTTCTCTTTAGTGTCAAAATTTTAAATTCTTAGTCTTTAAAAAAAATTTTTCTTTGCCTTTCATTTCCCTAATGAATTGTTAAGTCTAGGAAGTCCTATTTGTGTAATTATTTGTGGGAGGAGGGGTGCCCAACAATTTTTATGTTAAATAATTATAAATATGGTTTATTAAGGAGTCTACAGTTTATGAGATGGTTGGCTAAATCCCACTTACTAGAACGTAGACTGTCATAATCAAAATGCTCTTATTTTGATTATGCTCTGGTCAAAGCTAAATGGTAATGAGAAACAAATCCAGCTAAAATCAGAACACCTGATATTGAGATTTCATGAAGTAAAAAGCCATTGTACAGGAAGGAACCTAATAGTTTTGCTTCTTATTCTTTTAGTACAAACAAACGAAGCTTTATTGGGCTCGGTGGTTCTTAGGAATAAAAGGTTTGAGAAGCAGATCCACTGACATCGGGTAAACAAGCCCACTAAACAGTTGGAACCGGTCCCCTGGGCCGTCTGCTTTAGGGCTGGTATGCCCCACAACATGACAGCATCTCCGGGATGGGAGGCACAAAACTCAGTGCCCACTGTGCGAGTGAAGGAAGGGGTGGGAGAGAAATCCTAGGCAAAGGTCCTGTTGGTGAGCTTGCCGGCTGCGACGAGGCTGAAGGATGGGGCTTTTAAGAAACGTCACTGCAACCAGATCCAGGGTTTCAGCCGGCTCACCGCAGCAGTCCAACGGCTGCGCGCGCGCGTGACCGGGCACCGCGCAGGGCCGGGCAGCGGTCGGGACGTACCGCTGCTCCCTCGGAGCGTTTCCGAGTGGGGATAGGGGACCGCACACGCAGGGAAAGCCCCCTCTCCCCCACCGCTGTGTCAGGGCCTCGTGCCTGCGGCCCAGGCCGAGGCTGCGGACAGGGGCAGGGCCACACTCCCAGCCGTCTCTGCCTGCGGTGCCGGGAGAGCAGGGTCGGGCTACGCACGCGGCCCGGGAGCTGGCCCAGGACCTCCGTCCCCGCGGCAGGTGGGGACTGCCTGGGCCGCACCTGGCGCGCGCGCGCGGCCTGTGGCCAGCGTGGCCGGCGCTTCTGCGATGGAAGCTCCGAAATAAAAGCGGCAGCCACCGATTCGGAGTGCTGCGGGGACAGCAGTGCCCAGCAAATCAGAAAAATAAGAGGCACATCCTGGACCTGGAGGAGGAGGAGCGCTGAGCATCCCTCTCCTGCTCCTCGCTCCTTTCCCAAGGACTCCCTGTCCTCCGGGAGGTGACTCTGCAGAGCCCTTCTTTGCGCTCTGACCCCTGCTGACATCACTAAGGTTGACTGGCACCTCTCCATCGTACCTGCTCCTCCTGTGGCTCCCAGGCCAGCCTGAGACCCTTTGTATGCCGCGGACATGGCCAGCCAACAGGACTCCGGCTTCTTTGAGATCAGCATAAAATATTTACTGAAATCCTGGAGTAATAGTGAGTAACAGAAAATAACCTTTGTTTGCTTGCTGGCTGGATGTTGCATAGGGGTTGGAGAAATAAAAATCTCCACTGGATGCATCTGCTGTGAGCCAGGGAAGTTGTTTTGCCTCCATCTGTTGCGAAAATCAAAATGTCAGTGGCTGAAGCAGCTCTCCAGAGGTGCAGAGGCTGCAGTGGAATGAGGGCAGGTTTTCTTTGATTACAGTTTCGGGTGAGATGGCCCTCTGAGCCTGGCAGAGCACCGGAAAGGGCTGCATTTCCTGCCTTGCTCCTGTTTGGTATTTATTTGATTTGTTCAGGCATTATCTCAATTACCTTGTGAACTGTGGTTTAACCAGAAGGGTGTATCAGGATTTCAGAGTACTTTCTAATTGTTTTATTAGGGTATTGTCTAAAGACAGAAAAGTACTTAACAGTCCAAAACCTAAGACTCATCTTTTTTTGTACACAGAGGCATTTGCTTGTTTAATTTTATCTGTCCCTTGTCTGAGTGGATGATGCTCAGGATGTTATTTAATATCTAAATTTTTTAACAATCCTGATATTTGCTATAGTCCAAATAATGTGTTTTTTGGAAATGTAAACAAGCAAGGTTCTGACCGTAATCATTTATTAGGATATCAGAATATTCTGACTTTTGAAGTTCCATCTCTGACCTACTTAAAGATTTTAGTAAGAAGGTATTTCAAAAAGACGACCTCTATGGCTTCTTGAAACTGGAATCAAATGAAAATGAGGCCTTCATGGGACCAGTAGTACTTGGTGTTTTCAGACAGTTTAAAAACAAAGTCTTCCCTGTTCCAACCAGAGCCTTTGTATTTGCTCTGGGTAAAAGCCTGGCAGGTATTATAGATCTTTAATTGTCTGGGATTTAAAAATTCCCCAAGAAAAATTTTGATGTTCTATTAAGTGCATACCAATTAATCTACCTGTAAACAAAGAGCTAGCGATTACCTATCTGTTACACAAATGACCTGTGGCCAAGATTGTTCTGTAAACAGAACCTGGGCAGGAGAACCTGAGCCAGAATTGGTTTGAGAAGATAGCTAGTCTCTTCAGCCTTAAGGTATGCAGGGATGTGCAGCTCTGGGCGATACTCGATACTCGCAGAGTTCTTTATCATTGTTTTTGCACCATCTGTGTACTCTGGGGCTGGTTGGAAGCCGTTTTCTACAAGTGGGAAGCCATTTAGGAGCAATACTGCCGCCCAAAGAGCATTCATTTCTCTGTTACAGCCATAGCTCATTTATTGTACATGTAATCCTCCTTACTCCAGGATGAATCTTTCTTTGTTTCACCACCCTTTGATTAATACAAAGAATTTGACATTCAGGGCTCTTTATAGAATAGTTTTCTAATCACTGGGAGGGCTTCCTGTGTGTCTGACATCAGCCAGCGGTTTTCAATCATCATTTGGGAGCTCTGAGGCCAGGTTTTTTTTCTTCCACCTATATTTGTCATTGCTTTATTAAATAGAAAATTGAGCTCTGATGACATGGAGGTCAGCGGAGTTTCTTTTAAAAATCTTTCCTCCCTTAACTATTTTTAAGGTACTCTAGTCTAGACTAAGTATATACTATCTTCATCCTTCCTAAGCCTTCCCCATTCCCTCCACACTCATATTAGAAAACTGTTCAAATTGACTGTTTCTATTTGGAGAGTATCTGGGACACAATTTTGAACTCTTTCAGTTCATTCAACAAATATTTATTGAACACCTACTGTGTGCCAGGCTATGGGCCTACAATGGTGAATAACACAGATCCCTGCCCTAGATCTTAATGTCTTTACTGCAGAAGGGGAGCATGGTGTCTCTAGTGTTTCTTCGGGGTTATGGATGTTGTCAGTCCTGTCTTGAAAGAGGAAGAGGAAATATATTTTATGCTTAGTCTCATAAACTTATTGCAACATTAAACTGTTTATAATCTGGCTCAGCTCCTGTTTTACAAATTTTCAGTAGCAAAGAGAGAAAAGAAATTGTCTGTATGGAAGATAAAGTAGAAAACAGAAGCCTTAGAGGTTTGGACTCCTCGGGATGCACAGGAAGGAGGCTCTGGGCCCAGCATCCCAGGTGGGGAGGAGAACCAGACCCCTAGCTAAAGACTTATTTATAAAAGTGCAACAATTAAAAAGCACTACAACGAACTCTGTAACTATGGCTGGCTGTTTTGCAAGGTGGTTTTAAGTGGAAAGGTGATCCTATGAGCTTTTCCAAGATTTACATTTTTTTTAATGTCACATTGTGATGAAAAGCTAATTTTATGTATGTCTTCTCTGAAGAATTAACAAGTGAATTAGGTCCCTCATTGCCTAGTGAGATGTGTTAGCTTTTCATTCCCTCTTCAGGATGACACCCTCTTGGTGTGCCTTCTCTGTCAGGCAGCCTTTTCATGGTATGGAGCTGGGGATTAAAATGGCCTTTGTAGACCTCAGAGCAGAAACTTCCGTACTCCCTTGGACACCTGCTCTGTTGCTCCTTCCCCATTGTTGTCTAGGCCCTCACTAGCCATTTGGTGATTCTCCCAGCTAAGGCCGAGTCTTCAGTCTAACCTGGAACATTCCAGTGGTCACTTATTGGTTCTGACATGGAGCATCCTGGAGAGGCTCCTGCCAGCATTTTGAAGACTACACATCTTCTCTTTCCCCAAGTCTCCATGACCACCATTCAGGACCCTCTCTAAACTTCTCATCCGTCCTCTCTTATATTGTTTTCCTGCCCTCACCTTGTTTAACCTGCTCACCCTCCTCTGCATGTCAGCACCTTCCTTGCCAGTCTGTGCCCACACACACATTGGCGCGAGTCTGCATACACTCCCTGGGACACACGAGTCGCAGGACCAGGTAGGCTTATTTCAGGTCCCCAGCTCCTGCACTTGTGTGTCCGTGGACATTTAACCACTCTGCTTCCGTGCTCTCACCTGTACAGCAAAGGCGAAGGTAATGAGTCCCTCATAGGAGTAAATGAGAGTAAGATGTAAACCCTCAGCACAATTCCTAGCACATTGATCTTATTTTAATATTTATTGATCATTTGCAGTAGACTCCAGTGCTCCCTTCTCTTCCAAACCCACTTAAAATCAGACTTGGCCATATTTCCTCTTAGCACTGACATCTTCAGGGAATCATTCTGTGTGTCCTCAACTCTTCCCATACCCCTGGAGGAGGGAACCGCATGAATATAGGATGAGTTTGTTGCTTGCTTTGGGCTATCTTCTTTTCTAGATTTACCTTTTAACTTAATTCCTTTTTCTAGTTTAGCTACTGCTAGAATATTCCTGCGCTCCCTAAAGTATATATCTTCCAGCAGCAAGGGCGGCTTGGGAATTTTCTCAGTGGCAGAAAGTCACCTTGCCCTCCCAGGTGTGCTCTAAAAAATCTTACAGCCTATAGTCACAGTGGAGTTCCTGGAAACAGGCTTGTTGTGTCATGATGGCTGCAGCTGGTATGCAGGCCCTGTGGGCTGTGAGAGCTCTGAACTTTGTCTTGGTGTTTCTCTCCACCCCCGACATGCAGGGAACATGGGCCCAGTGACCAAGTTGCAGTGAGAACCCACTCGAGATCTTAATCTTTCCAGGGCTGCCTGTCCTGCCTGCAACATTTGGCTCCCCCCATGGATAGAAACTTTGGAATGTCTGTTAACTCTTTCAAGTCAGGAGTTAATTAGTTTTATTGACAAACCACCATTTGCTTGTTTCAGAAGGAACTGCTGTGTGTTGTAAAATATTTAACGTTGCTATAGAAAAACCTGCAGCAATTTTTAGAATTGAATGTGGCATTTTTCATATATGGAGTTGTGAGTTAGGTCGTGGTGATAAGGACCATTTCTGTCCAACAGAAAAGTGCCGGGTGGCATAGGGTTAGCTCTGGAGATGAAACACCCTGAGCAGGTGGGGATGGAACAAACACTTCCAACCATGGCAGGGCAGTGCTTAGGGATCCCGACCATGTTAACCAGGCATGCAAAGACTCTCTTGAGAAGCGTTTCGAAAGTATCTCAACAAGGTGTTATTTTTAGCCTCTTTGTAGACTTGGTTTAAATAATTAGAAAACTAATTTCATTTCAACCAAGTTGCCTAAATCCAATGGAGTAGTAATTATCTAAGTTCTGTCGACAGGAGCAGGCGCTCGGCGCTGGGCCAGGCACTCAGAGAGTGTCACTCCCGTATTGCTATAGCCATGGTCTTTTCTGCTGAACTTGTTCATGGTCCTGATGAGACATGGACCTCCACTCCTGGTTTTATTATGGAGATTAATCAGGGGGGATGTTGTTTGGTTTTCTGGTTGTTTGATTGTTTAAACATATAAACACCTCTACAATAACATACTGCCACACTGGTTGTGGACCCACTCTGTGTCATATTTATGCCTGGTAATTTATATGTAGGGCAGGCACATCATTATCTGTACAAACTAGGACATTTTTGAAAATGCAAGTTATTCGGCGTGACCTGGGACAGCCCTCGGCAAAGGAGGATGGAAGATCCCTCTGTTTATCATTTTCACTCTTTCCAATAACCCTGCAAGGTTATGTGTCATCCACATTTTGCAGGTAAAAAAGTAAAAATGAGAGTTGAGAAATGATTTGCTCAGAGACAGGATGTTGGTAAGTGCCAAAAACCCAATCTTCTCTTGACAGAGTTGATAATCTCATTTTTTTAATCACCCATAAGATGACCAAAGGATCAAGAATACTTTGGAGAACTTAATGCTTGATGGGGACTTTTATTCTTATTGTCTGATACCCTGCTAATTCTTAGCTTCCTCCCTCCCTGGACACCCTTGACGGGCTCTCTCCTTCCACTCCCCCCCCCCCCACACACAAACAAGAACCAGTGCTGGAGTCAACTACCATCCCCTCAGCACAGACCTGTTTTAAGGACCTGAGCATTGACAAGTCTTCACCATCATTATTACAAATAACACACTGGCAGTTCTGCACATTGTGGTCATTGTATGTCACACACGCACAGAGAGAGAAAGACACACACACACACACACACACACACACGGATTATAGTAAAAAGATACATTTCTTCTGTTAGGAGTGTTTTATGTTGATTTCTCCTATCTTTAGTTCTTATTGGTGATGTCACCAAGCAGTGTGCAAAAGTAAGAAAAAACATTGAAATTGACTCATTTTGTGCCTCCAGTGTGGAGATCTTTATGGTGGTGGAGACCAAATCTATCTGGTAATACAAGACATGTGAATTAAGATAGATTTCCATTATCACTGGAAATATTCCTCGGTTCTCACAGCTAAAGAGAATTAGAGGTTTGCTACTGTTTCCTAAAAGAATACAGCCTATCAGAGAAACCTCAGCAAGAAGCAGACAATTCTAGAAGAAGTGAAGACCATTAATATATTTTTATTTACTGGAGCCATTTAAATTATGAATTTTCTGTATCAACTGATACGACATGGAGATAGTCTCTTCATTTAAAAGATATCTGTTCCAAAACATTTTAATATTCATGACTCATTTGTGCACTTTTAGGTACGGTTTAAGGAGTAGAATGGATTACATAGGTCCTGATTTCATCTTATTAGTAATTCTATATTTTTGAGCTTGTGTGATACTCAGAATGAGCTGGGTGCATAAGTGAGGTTGGGCTAATGAGAAGTGACATTTGACTGTTGGGGCTGTTCTTTGGATTGACAGCCTCATATAGAGCTTTTTGTGAAGGTTTTGGCTAAGACTAAACCTTAAAATTTATTTAGTGTTCAGCGTCTTCAGACACATTACCTCATTTGCTGAGTGAAATGTAAAGATTTTCTGGATTGTACCCTAACATTCATATCCTAAGCATTTCCTTAGTCCTTTCTGAAATCCTTACACCTTTCTGAATTTCTATGATGTGGTGCCTCCTGGGAGTCAACAGTGTCTGCACACCTCTGCAGTGCAGAGGGCTCAGCAGGCAGGCACCCACCTCCTGGAAAGCAGATTGGTACTTATGGAAAAGATAGTTCATGACTTTATCTCATTTCTTTTCCTTACGAACTTTTCTTATTTGACAGATCCCACTCATCAGACTCATTGAAATATTGCTCCACTGTAGAACTGTTGGCTGCACAAAGAAGAGTGCTATCTCTTTGTGCTGAAAAGTTGTGGCTCCCAGTGACACATCTGGGAAGAGCAGTGATGGGCATAGCCTTTTCCATAAGAACCTCTTTGCTCACGTCTCCATGCTGGTTTATACTAAAAAAAAAAACACAAAAACCCTTACTATCTCAATTTTAGCGTTTCTTGGTTATTGCTTCAAAATGCCTTGGCACCCAACAGTGTCAGAGAAGCAAGGCCAACCCTGTTCAATATGTCTTTATTGAACATCAACTGTGCACTAATGAGACTCCAGTGCTTTGGGAGTGTCCTAGCTGAACGAGACCCCTGCCCCTGTGCTCAAGGGTCTCCGGGCTTCCCTTCCTTCCTTGTTAGTGCCAGAATTGAGGAAAATTAACATGGAAGTCCCCAGGACTTAGGGAACCCCAGGGGTAGGAGCCAGCGTTATTTCAGATGCAGTGTGTGCCCTAGAGAATTTTATTTGGGGTGATGTGTTTGATAGGTTCTGTTGATTTTGACTTCGTGGATTTATGCTTTTCCTGCATCAGAAAGCTATTGGAAGCCTGCCATTTGCAGGCCAAGTCCTATAAGATCATTTTATAATAGTCTTCTTAGCAGGATGGCTGGTGGAGAGGAGGAAAGCAAAATTATTTACCCTACCTGGCCTGTGATGGTGCAGTGGATGAAGCATTGACCTGGAAAGCTGAAGTTGCTGGTTTGAAACCCTGGGTTTGTCTGGTCTGGTCAAGGCACATATGGGAGTTGATGCTTCCTGTCCGTCTCCCCTTCTCTCTCTCTCTAAAAATAAATAAATAGATAGATAAATAAATAAAATCTAAAAATAAGTAAATAAATAAATAGATAGATAGATAAGTAAATCATGCCTGGTCTCAGGAAGGATAAATAACTGTAGTCCTCCCTAGGACCAGAATTATAAAAAAGAAAGAGAAGAGAAAGAAGAGAACAGAAGAGAAGAGAAGAAAAGAAAAGAATAAAGAAAGAAAATTATTTACCCTGACACACTTGACCTGGTGTCCGGATTTGGGGCAGCAAGCATTTCAAACATGCATTCTTCACAGAAGATGAGAAGAAGAGTTGCCATGTTCCTTGGAATTTTGACCTGGGACCAATTTAAAGTCAATTGTTCATTTTAAGTGGTCGCCTCACTCTTTAAAACATTGTTGGGATTAAAGGGAAGGGTGTGTGTGTGTGTGTGTGCGCATGTGTGTGTGATCATATATTTCTGTAAGTTAAGTTTAATCATATCTCATCTATATTTTTACAAACACTTTTCTTCTCTTCTATAGAATATACAAGCATAAGCATTTATTTTATGTTAGTCACTGAAAACTCCAGGTGCTGAGCAGTGAAAGTTTATATTCTGCCAGCATATCAAACTCTGTAATTAGCCTGATTTTGGTTTAATTCCTTCCTACTGTTTAGTCATTTGATGAGCTGCAGTTGGAAATGTAAGCCAAAGCCATAAAATTTCAACTAATACTTTTTATGCTGCTGTAAGAATTTGTTGTCATGTCAGTTTAAGGGAGTTGATATCTTTTTGAGAAGGCATTCATATCTATGTTAAGTGCTTTTATCAACTCTAATTTGATATAGAGTTCTGACTGCCTCCACTGTGTCAATCAACTCCAAAATGCAGAGTTGCTTAGCAGTCTGAAATTTCCAGGACTTGTCAGCCAATGCTACAAGCACAACGGCATTGTGGAAATATAAAATTAAGTTGCTATTAAAGATTTCTTCTTAAGGTTAAGAACATTAACTGACTTCTTTGAGTTTAGCCTTAAACAGGTAAATATGTATTTTGGCACCCATGGAAAGGAACGTTATATTATAATAACCAAGGTCTGGAGGCAGCCCTAGTGCCCATCAGTAGATGAGTGGATAAAAAAGTTGTGGTGCATTTACATAATGGAATACTACTTGGTCGTAAAAAAAAAGAAAAAAGGAAATCTTACCTTTTGCGACAGCATGGATGGACCTGGAGAGCATTATGTTAAGTGAAATAAGCCAGTCAGAGAAAGACAAATAATACCTCATGACCTAATTTATAGGTGGAATCTACTGAACAAAATACATTGATGACTAAAACATAAATAGAGGCATGGATACATGGAACAGACTGACAGCTGTCAGAAGGGAGTGGGGAGAGGGGGGATAAGGGTTTTGGTGGAAAAGGTAAAGGGATTGAGCAAAAAGAAGACATGTATACATAACACATAGACACAGACAAGAGTGTGGTGATTGCCAGAGAGAAAGAGGTGTGGGGAGTAGGTGCAGGTGGGGGGATGGGGGATAGAAAGAGATTTTGCTTGGGGTGAGAAGGGCACACAATGAGGTGTGCAGATGATGTTTTGTTGAGTTGTACACTTGAAATGTATATGGTTTTATGAACCAATGTCACCTCAATAAACTCAATAAAAATATAAATTAGAATTAAAAAAGGAAAAATTATTAAATTAACTAGGGCAATACTATGGTAGAATTTCATTTTAACTGTATACATATTTATGTAGGAAGTATGCAACAAGTCAAAAAGACTCTTCAGTAGTACACATACAGCATTGAGCTTTTCTTCCCTGTTTTTATTTCTTTTGTTATTTTGCTGTGTGTGATCTTGTTTATATCCTTCCTTCAGGTCCTCATAGGAACATAGGGATCAAAGCTGACATTTTGTCTCTAGTGGACTTATGTGAGGGATTTTAAATAGCTCTACTGAAAAATGGGGTATATATAAACAGCAGAATGTTTGTCATTTTCCCACACCATTAAAGCCTACTGAAGGAAGCAGGGTTGTACATTACTGAACTTGACTGATAAGTAGAGACTGGACTTGTGACTTTCTTAGGTTGATCGGTTCCTTGGACTAGCTCAGTTTTCAGTATTCTGAATATGAAAATCTTGTCACACTAAACAGCCTGTCAGGTATTTTTTTTATTTTTTTCCCACAGTAAAGTGACTGTGTCTCTAACTTAGTAAAAGTGAACAGGTTTGTGTCTCGATCTGACGAAAGGCTTTGGTTTCTGCATGGGGAGATACGGTGTTTATGGAAATTCCTGGCATTCTGGAGGTTTTTATACCGTATAATCATACAGGCAAAGGATAATCTCCTAGAAGACAAATTAGTATTTTTAAAAAAAATTCTGCTTTTCATGTTTGAGCTTTTGGAAGCTTCATTATAAATGAATGTCTTTTAAAAATGAGGACTTGTAGCTTAATGACAAGGGGCCTTGACTGTTGTGTCACTTGTACTGTGTCAGCCCCAGTATAATCTTCTTTTTCTTTCTTGGGGAGTGGAGAGAGCAGCCTAGCGCTGGGCCGGCCACACCAAGTGTACCGTTTCATTTCCCACCTTTGATGGTGGCCCCAGGGCCTGCTCTCATCTTTTCTTCCAAGAGAAGAGGGCAAGACAACCTGTACTCTTTCTGTTTTATTTGACTGAATACAATTGTAAGAAAATAGGAAAATAAGGGACATTTTAGTCTTGTCTTATGATTTTGCATTGCATTTACTAACAAACGTCCAGTCCTTGTCGTCATGGGTAAGCTAATCCTAGCCTGTGCCAGTGGAGATGCCAACAATGAAGGAGTCTGAAAACCTGGCTCATTTTCAACTGAAGAAAAAAAACACAAACCTTTTTTAACTAACAATTTTAAATCTTTGAATTTTAATAAAGGTCAAAATTATGAATGAGAGAATGAAGATTCTATCACATTTTAAATATCCAAAAATCTGTTTACCTTAGCTTCTGTTTTGTTAACCATTTTATTAGCCATTTCAATGCAAAGGAATTCAAAGACAAATTATTGTCTTTTGCAATTCTTCAACTGCTTTACTTTAAACACATACACACACACACACACACACACACACACACACACACACACAGAATAGGATTCTGAAGATCAGTGACTTTCATTTCTACTTAAATTCCTCTCAACACTAATAACAATATACTGACATACATGCTGTTCACAGGTAGAATGGTGTGGTTAATATTTAGAAGTAATTTTTGCCATCTAGTAATTTGAAATGTGTGTTATTTTAGGATGATTTTGTCATAAATAACTGAATAATTTTATAATGGCTCAAATAATAAAGACTTTTAAAGAGCTTGCCTGCCTCACAGCCTGGCGTGGGAGGTTTCAGACAGGTTAAAAGCTTAAGGACCCAGACATTTGTGTTCAGACTTGTTACTACATGATCTGAAGATGGTCACCTCAGCTGCAAGCTTCTTTGCTTTACCTAAGAGTTAGGAAGGAAGGAAGGAGGCCCAGGGAAGGTCTCTCTTCTGGAAAGAAGAAGGGTTGGCCAAACATCCTGGCTAAATTCCTCTGGTATTCCTCTGATTGGAATTGGGTCACATACCAATCAATCACTGGCCAGATTTGACTGGGATTACCCTGTTGGCTTAGAGCAGTGGTCGGCAAACTCATTAGTCAGCAGAGCCAAATATTAATATACAACAATTGACATTTCTTTTGAGAGCCAAATTTTTTAAACTTAAACTGTATAGGTAGGTACATTGTTATTAACTTAATTAGGGTACTCCTAAGCTGGCCACACTCAAGAGGCCAAAGGGCCAAAGAGTTGCATGTGGCTTGCAAGCCGCAGTTTGCCGACCACTGGCCTAGAGGAATCGTTGTGCTTGCCCCAGCACTGGGGTGGGTGCACCTTCTGTAGGACAAAAACTTCTACCTGCTACTTGAACAATAAAAGGATTCTTTTACCTAGGGAGAAGAAGAGGCAGCCAATAGTAACCACCGTAAAACACAAACTGTCTCATGGTAGATGAATTATTTTCTCTAATCTTCACCATGACCCTGTTTTACACATACCATTGTAAGTGTCAGAGCCAGAAATCAAACCTAGATTCTAGGATAAATGCCAAACTATGCTACCTGTCATCATTATTCACAGGATAAGGATATTGATTGACAGTAAGTGAAACTGATGAACCTCAGATCAGAGCAGAAGTTTATTGGTTTATTGAAATCTGTTGTTATATTAAAATGAACAAATCAGTATTTAGTTGTTTGAATGACATCTAACAGTAGTAGATGAAATATCCTTCATAATTCTGTAATAAATCAAAAACTAAAAGAAAAATCTTACTTTCATCATACCAAATAAAAAAAAATGAAAAAATGTTTTCCTGTTTTCAGATATTTACATTTATATAGAAATATCAATATTTTCCAGTGAGGCTTAGATTTCAATCATATAGATCACATGTATCTATAAATTTGAAAGAACTTTATCAGTGACTGTTTTACCTATCCATGGATAGGTAACGCCCTCTTATGCAAGGTGTTACAGTAGTCTAAGAAGGACAGGTAGCACTGTTTCAGTTACTGTACTGAGCACAATCTCATTTCAACTCTATCAGATCCTATTGAGGGAAACACATTTCACAGATGAGAAACCAAAGGCAGGCTTCCCCAGGAAAGTGTTTCGGTAAGTGCTGGTGCCCAGCTTGAGTTTTGCTTCCAGCTCTGGGCCTCTGCTCCTACTGGTGGCCTGGCAGGAGCCCTCCCTGCTCCCTCTGTGCTCACTCTCCCCACCCCAGAGTGGCTGATAGATGCTCAATTTCTCAGCTCTCAGTGCAAAGTTACAACTGCAATTCAGTTTCTGGGGGAACTCTAAGAAATTATTTTTCTCCCTGAAAATAGGAAAAAGGCATCCTTGGCTATGCCAGTTGACATGCAGCTTTCAACCTTTAGATACTGTTTGTGTCGAGGGCAGAAAAATCATTTTGATTCTAATCTCCTGAGATGACTTTAAGCTGAACAAAGGCCAAGTTGCTGCTCTTAGGATAGCAACTAGTGAAAGATACCTACATAAATTAGTAATTTTAGTAATTACAACAAAATATGACCAGTAGACAGCCCAATGAAAGATGAGTTGTATATGTGAGTCAGAGTGGCCATTTTTTGTACATAATCTCACACACCTTCCCTGAGGCCAGACTTTCCCTGTTATTTCCCTGTGTTGCTGATAGGTATCTCCAGAACTGAATCTCTTCTTCCCACTCATGTGAAGCAGTGACTTCATCTCTCTCTATCAGGCCCCTCACTGTGCTCAGCTTCCTCATCCTAAATGCTGGATTTCACTGTCAGTCGATCCTGAACAAGAAAGTGGGTCCACTTCGACTTTCTCTGTTGTTTACCCACAACATTGCTAACTGTGTCATGCTTTCCTTTCCTAGTGGTATCTCCCACGTGTGGGTCTTGGTCACCATCACTTCTGCTACAGCGTGGTTCCAGGTTTTCATCACCTCCCAGCTGGAGTAGTCAAAGCTCTTCCTTGCTGGCCTCTCTGCTGCCACCACTTTCCAGGACAGTCTGGCCCTGGCCACAGCCCTGAGCATGATCTCCACCTTTGCTCTTGTGATTGTGTGTTGGCACTTAGAGTGGTGTTTCCTACTCAGGATCTATGACAAGTGCTTTAGATGCTGATGGTCACAAACACATTGAATAATTAAAATTCCATAATGAATGGAAAGTCATCTTCTGAATTCATTTTATTGACCCTGTGTAGCCAAACCATTTGTGTTGGTAGGTTTGAGAGTTCTGCGGAATGCAGAAATGGACTCAGTCCCTGACCCACAGTCTGGAATCACGGTCATGACCAAGGGTGGTGTGGGCGTATTATTGTAGTGCTAGAGATGTACTTGATGTACTTGAAGCTAAAAGGAGTATCATATGCTATTGTGTGCATTTTCATGCTGCTGAGATATAAGGAGCCTGAGTTGGATGGACCTGATACAGGAATTAAGAAAAAGCTTTGCCAAAAGTTAAGTCAAAGACTGAGAGGTAAGTATAATTATCTGATTAAAACATATGAGCTTAGGCTGAGGATCTAACTAGTAAAGAAGTATACATACTTTAGTGAAGGAAGCCCCACTCAACGATTCTCAAGTGTTCCTTATACACAAAATAAGTCATCAAACTAGCCCAATGAGCTCACTCACTATTTATTGTTTTGCCAACAAGGCCTTTGTTATAGGGGGTGACTAAGAGACTGTCATTTCTTGGGCCAGGAGAATGGAAATACTCTTCGTGCTCTGGGAAAAGGAGATCAATTGTTGATAATGTTCCTAGACCATCCCTCCCCTTTTTAGCCTGCATCTGATTGGGTCTGTTTTATACTGAAGATGACTACTTGTCTGCTTTCTTTAGTTTTCATGAAGTTTCTGTGTTGACCCACACAATGGAAAGAGGGTTGGAATGTTCTTTATAGACAGTGTTAAGTTAATGGCAAAGACATAGCCACGCCTCGCAGTGCCAGGTCTTTCAAGTCATATGTGCTCAGAGCTTGAGTCCAAGTCTCGGTCTCCTCCACTTCAAGTGGAAACTTAATCACGTCTGGAAAAGTGAACCAGGAAAATCATCCCCTTTGGGTTATTTGCTTTTATTTTTTCTTGACGGAGACAGAAGTGAGTCCAACTCTTTACTGAGCCCTGCTGCAGTGGGAAGTGGTGAAACACTGGTCAGGTGGCCCAAGGAAGAAAGACTCATAGTGCAAACCTTGTTCTCTGCTGTGTTCCCTGTGAGGAGAGGGCCAGTCCCCACACTAGGGAGCAGCATACCTCTGGTTCTTGGATTTGGATCCTTCTCCACATGGAGGAGCCATGATGTTTTGCTTTGCTGTTGTCTTTTTTAAATTCTTACACTTTTTTAACCACTGAAGTAATTCACTTTCATTATATACATAATATGGGAAGAGTTTATTTGACTGTGTGTAATTTACTTTCTCCATGTGATTTGGGATAGTTATGAACATGTGCTTTGCTTAGCCACTCACTCTCTATGTAACCTTGAGCAGGGTACTTAAACTCTGATTCTGTAAGAAAGTATCAATATATAGAGAGAGATACTTTCTTACAGATATATATATATATATATATATACATATATATATATATGTATATATATATATATATATATATATCTTTATAAAGAATAATGTGTATATGTGATTATATGTATATATCTACCCATAGATCCATGACAACAAGTTAATGTTTATGAAATGTTCAGCCTCAACTCTAGCAATTGCTTGATAATTGGTAGCCACTATTATTATTATTTAATGTTTTTCTAAATTCCTCTATGAGCTAATGGTATTATCATGCCTACCCATTACCAAAACAATGTGACCAGGAATTGAAGAATCCTGGAGTCTTTTTGTGATATTATTGTCACAGAGCTTGGTGATTTTATCTTTACCACTCCCAATCGTGAACATTTTGGTCAAGAGGTATGTTTCTGGAACTTCAGAATGTAAACCATTAGAATATGTCCCAGGTCCAATACCTTTCTCTCACATTCACAGTTTGTAGAGTGACTGATAACATAGCTACACAAGAGGATATGCTACTGTGGCAACATTTTCAGCAAGTGTCACATGAATTAAACATGAAGCATGTGTTTTTTGAACCTAAGTCAAACTCCTCTCCCAAGTATGAGTTCAAGTGTCACCTTCAGGGTGTGGTCTCTGACCGCCCATTTCCCCTGCGCTATCTCCACACTTCCACTGTCGCAATGGTAACACTGTTGTGTCAGTGGGCTTGGCGAGTCTAAGTCTCTCCTGGGCTAGCATTCAAGGTCTGTTCTTTGTTTACTCCCCAACACACTTCACAGTACAGGGCATACTGGCTCTTGTAAATTCACTTTTAAATGTTGATGGAGTGAATAAAATTATCTGGATTGGTGTGGGAGCTTTATGGCCAAACTTAACCTGCATTTATCCTGTCAGTGGATAATCCCCCAGCAAGCAAAAGCAATGTGTTGTATTTTGGGGTGTTTCTGTCTTTTACTCCAAGCAGTAACAAACGTCTAATTTTGTGATAAATTTCCTTTCCTTCTGTGACTCTCACCTGTTTCCTTTGAGTGGATTCCACAGGTTAAATTTCACCATTGTGCTCACTGAACCCTGGGAAGATGTGTCCAGGAAACTCAAATGAAGATAGGGGGAAATAATTTTTTATTTATATAATGATCAGCCAACTTGAAAGAATGTTTCTGTGATAGAGTTTCTTGTTTGTTTTTTATTTTTAATGTTTTTATTTTTAATCAGTGTCAGACTGCTCTCTGTAAAATTTTTAACTTATTCCTGTATTTATCTAAATGTCAATTAAATTATCTGGATCTAATTAACTTTACTTTTAAGCCATTCAGCCACATTCACTAAATAGGAAGGAAACCATTCTCAGTGAAATTACTGAGTGAATTTTGGTCTTTACTGATGGAGGTCTTTTTCCCTGTGAAGGGTGCTTCTGTCTCGTATCTGGAGAAACTAACATGTGGCCTTCCTAGAACAAAAGTTCTGAACTCAAAGATTTTATCATGATGGTTAAGGTAGATGTACTCAGAATGTCAACCCAAACTGGACACACCCGAATTGGCTTCAGGACATCCTGAGAATGAATCAGTAGCACCCCTCCCCCCTTCCCTTCTTATAAATTATTAGATGCCTGCTAGTGTAGGGCACTGAGGTGAGTAGAGAACATTGTGAGTCAGCAGGCTTAGCTCCCACCTTCTGTGTCTTTCCACCAACGATGGCCTGCTTCGCTGAGTGGGAGACACAGGGCAGTTACAGGGAACAAAACTGCTGATAAAATGCACGTTCTGCTTGCACCGGGCATTGTGCTTGGATTTTTTAGGTCCATTTCCACCCAGAGGAAGAAATGTGTCACCATTGCATGGGAGGGAAAGAGACTGAGGTAGGATTCCAAGAGGCTGTAACATTTGAACTCAAGGAGTACTACAGATAAGAGGGGAGAGGGCAGAGGGCAGAGGGCAGAGGGCAAAGCATGAGTAAATCTAGGGTGTGTGTGAAAGTGAAGGGTTTAGGGAGAGATAGCTGGATCCCAGAGTCCCAAAAGGAGAGTTACAGATGGCACGCACAGGCAAGTTGGGTCAGATTGTAGGGATCACTGAAGGACCTGCTGAAGGTCCAGGCTTTCTCCCGAGAGCATAAGGCAGGCCCCTTGGGCCTTTAAGCAAGGAGCCACATGATCAACTCTCACCTAATTCTGGGAGTCTTGCTGAAAATGGAGGTAGCGAGAATCATTGAAATAATAAACTAGGTAAGAGATGAGAAGGATTCAAAGTAAGGCCAGAATACAGGTATTGGAGAAGAGGGAACAGGTTTAAGCATATTGTCTGAGGTAGAATTTTCAGGATTTTGTTATTTTCCCTAAATCCAACCTGTGCTATATTTAATGCTTGATAAAAAAAAAACAAAAAAAACAAAACAAAAAAATACATGTGGTTGTGAAGCTCATGTGAGATGCTTAAAAGGAGAGAGAGCCTAAGGAGTAGTTTTTTGAAATTATATGTTGAATAGAAACCGTGCTCTTTAAAACAAGATATTTGTGTTGAGGTTAAAAGGTGATGTTAGAGTGTTCTCTTGACAGTACTCAGGGATTTTATTGCAGCAGAATAATGTAGAGCCTTTTGCTGCTGTTGTGTAGAGACTGGTGAATTTATTCCACAGCTATTCCCAGGTTATAGGCTCACAGAGGTTTTGTTTTGTTTCCTTTTTCTATAATATATAAAATTTAGATGACCAGATGATCTTGAATCATTGAAATGTACAAATAAATGTCCAATGAATATTGCCTAGCCTGTTGGAATACTTTGGAATAGTATTAAATTCATCTATGTTGTCTAACCAATTTCTACATATGGAATTCTCCCAGAAAAACATAGTATAACTTTCACAAGAAACTGATGGATCATGAAACATCTGAAAGATACTACTTCCTAAAGAAATGGTGATCTCCGTTAGCTGCTTTCTATTGTATTCACAGCCATACATGGTTTTGTCTTGCTATGACAGACAGGTATGGCCAGGCATTTTACTTTTCTTTCTGCCTTCCAGGGAGAGTAGTGTTCTTTCCGGGGCTGTGTACATATGCACAAACCCCTCTTGGGGACATTTCTTAGTCTTAGGTGACTAGACAGTGACATGTTTTTTAAGTTTTTATGCCAATTCAAACTCCATACCATTAGGCTGCTTGAATCAGAATCTCCCAGTGCCTCCTTCCTGCCCTTCTGAGCTGCCAGGGCTTGGCAGAAACTACTCCACATGCCACCAGATGTTCTGCTAACAGTGAATAGCAGATGAAATGTCATCACATAAGAAAGTACGGCAGACTCACCTAACTTGTCATAACAGAACAACAGGATGTAAACTGTATACTGGTACTGTTGTACATTCTCAGTTCTCTGGATGAATATTGCAAAATGAAGGAACTTAGGATTATTATATTTCCATATATATAGTATTTCAGGAAGACATGTCATCATGTGGATAAACTATAAAAGAATGACTTACTGAGGGTTATTCAAATGGATGAACTTACATAAATAGAGTTGATAATAGAGATAACTCAAATTGAAAGATTATGCAGTAAGAAAACTTCATCCATATAGGTACATATTTAAATATTTTATCCCTTTCAATTTGGGAGCTCAAGCTGATTGCATCCCAGGATGTAGTTGGGTGAACAAAACACCATTTTCCTCTTATTTAGTTGAGGAAGGTTTTGTGGTACAAGTGGAATTTTCAAAAGGTCTTTGAGAGAGCCAATGTGTTCAGAATCAGGAGGGAAAGGCATGTGAACACAACATGTGTATTTAGAGGGAAGCAGCAAAGAAAAGATTGGTGCAGAGACTGGTCAGAGCAGGTGGAGGGGGTTCCAGAACCATCTTCCGGAGTGAGAGAGAAGCCCACCCAAAACTCACACACTCACTCTCAGGTTAGCTTTCTGCTTATCGATGGAGTCCATTTTCCCCAGCGTTTGAGTTACTGCTGAGCTTTCAGGTGGGTGTTAAGTCTGGGCCCAATGAACAAAGTGCACACAATTACATTGTTCATGCTGTGGGAATAGTATAAACTGAAATAGGTGCACCTAATGCAAATCTACCTTAGGAAATCCCAACGTTTCATACAGTGTATCAACTTTCTTCCCACACAAATGTGGTTTTAACAAGTTAAAGGTTGCCTGACCTGTGGTGGTGCAGTGGATGGAACATTGACCTGCAATACTGAGGTCGCCAGTTCAAAGCCCCAGGCTTGCCTGGTCAAGGCACATGTGGGAGTTGATGCTTCCTGCTCTTCACGCCCTTCTCTCTCTCTCCCTCCTCTCTTAAGTGAATTTTAAAAATCTGAAAAAAAAAAAGTTAAAGATTGACCAAATCAACAAATATTCGTTGAGAACCTGTGGTGTGCAAAGTACTGCAGGAGAAGCCAGGATGAGAAAGATGATGTCTGTGCGAGAGCTATCACAAATCAGTGAGTAATCACTTATAATGTGGGTAATATAGACCGTGCTAAGGGAGTACTAAAATGTTTAAAAACACGTTCCTTAGTCAATTTTATATTTTGGGATTTATATGAATTTGGGGGTCATGCAGAAGCATTTCTTATGAGCACTTATTATCATGGTGTCTTTGCTCCTTAATGTCTAGGAGACAGTCTGGAAATAGCAGGCAGAACAACACTTCTGAGCCACAAATGCGGCAGTGGAGTTCCTTTTTCTGGCATCTGTTGGCTATGTGATCTTGAATAAGTTACTGGAATTTTCTTAGTTTTCAAGTAGGACAGAGGTAACCACCGCTCAGTCTCACCCAGCCAGATACTTTTTGAAGTAGTTAATAAATGTTCACTTATGAATCAGCAAATCAATATTTGTGTCAGTTATCTGTAAATATAAATGACTATAGATATTTACTAATTCATGAGTATGCAACATTTTGGCTTTTCTTAATGACTTTCCATGTTCATCCACAAAAATATTTTTCTGTACATCTTAAGTTTTATAGAAAGTTATTGACCTAGAGAACAGCATGTACAGTAGAAATATAATGTAAGGCATGGAAATATTAAGTTTTTTAGTAGCTACATTAAACAGACTTTAAAAACATTGGAAATTAATAAAGCATTTAACCTAATCCACTGTTTCTAAAACATTGTCATTTCCACATGTAAACAGCATAAAAATTATTAATGAAATATTTTACATTTTTTGGGGGGGGGATGGGAAAACAAAATCTGCTGTGTGTTTTACAGCTTTAGCACTTTAAATCTAGACACCAAATTTGTCAAAACTACTTGATCTATATTTAGATTTCATAAAATTTACAGCTAGAAAAGCACTTTCTTGTATGTAAATTGTTCCAACATACTTATAATTGTCCCAATAACAGAATCAGGCATTGGCTTTTAAATTTGGGTTTAAGCTAATTAAAGTTAAAATTCAGTAATAGTAGCAGTAGCCACATTCCAGGTGCTTAATGACTAGATGTGGCAAGCACTGAACACCACAGATTAAATTATCTTGAATTGTTTTTCAGTAGGTCCCCAGACTTGTAGACCACAGAATTATTTCACAACAGAAAATGAAGACATTCTAAACTTAGATTTCATTTTGGGAGTTGCCTTATACTGATATGCTTAGTGGTGACTTCTGACACTCAGTTTGTCACTCTGCCTTCTAGAGGAATGACTCCTTTGAATAAAGCTCTATGAACCTAAAGAATGTTTAGTCATTTCTAAAGTGCTGCAGAATTTCTGTGCCTCTGAATTCATTATCTTTGCAGATTAAGTCTGGGCCTCAGGCTGTGTGACTTGCCCGAGGTACCATGGCTAGTTGCGTGACAGAGACGTCCCTTACTCATGGCCATGTGGGTCCATGCCACCATGGAGTTTATATTTTGCCTCACTTGGGATGCCCTGCTCTGGACACTTTGTGTCTTTCATGAAAAAAATCCTTTCTTGGGCTATATTTTTGATTCCCCCAAATTTCTTCAACCCAAAAGACAAGGTGGAGCATAGAGAAGAACATGTTATAGACGAGTGGTCTCAAATACTTCTTTGGCAGAGCAGGGTGGTAGAAACGAGGTTGTGGGAAGAGACCTCCTTCTTAGTAAAGAGCTGTGTGACTGCCTTCTCCCTGCTCCTTGACTGCACCTTTAAAGCAAAATTTAACTTGACAGAAAAACAATCATTATAGACCTCAAAATAGTGGTGTTTTTCTATGTACATTTCTATGTATAAATTTCTCGTTTGGAAATTTCCCTTTTGCTTCTAAATAAAACCAGTAAAGATGATTCATAAGGATTGGGTGGAAATGGCTGTGGGATTTTTACCTGAATGGTTCCCTCATATTCAGTGTAACCAGTTCTTAGATACTGTTAGTTCCTACGTGCTTTCTTAATGAATGGTCAAGAGGGTATGAGCTGATTCCTTGTGCTCTTAGCATTAACCATCTGACCAGAGTATATACAGTTTTTAAAAAAGGTTAATATTTTCAAGGACCAGTTAAATCTTGGTTCCAGTGATACATTCTTAGATACAAATAGTTATTTACTTTTATTCTAACTGTACCTACATGAACACCTATGAATAAATCAATCAAAGCTCTCATCCCATGGTCACATTTATTTTATTAAGTATTCAGATGTTTTGGATGAAAATATGAAAATCCTTCAGAAGTTTTTCCCTTTTGTTGATGCAGTGTTATCTTAAATACACCCCATTTCTGTTTGGTGCAGCTCTTCAGAAATGTCCTTAAGGACTATTAAGGGGTTCCAAGAGGTTTTACTCTAAACTAAATGGCATGCCCTGCCTTTTGTTGTCATTGTCATTAATTGTATGAATCCTTTCTAAAATTTTTGCATCTATCAAGTGATCGCTTATTTGATCTTACCTTTTGATTTTCTGCATTCAACTTGCAGAGGGTTTAAAAACTAAAAAATAAGCTTGCTTGCATGATATGTAAAATGTAAGACTTGGAATGTGAACATGCATTAGTCTATGTCTGAAGAACATGGATTTTGTGACGTTTATTGGGGATAGAGAAAAGGAACCTATGAAACTGTTTTAAGATAAGAAACAAATTAAGGATAGCATAAGTGAACCTCAAAAATTTTAAAATATACTTCCTGGTTGTTTTTTATGTTTTGATTTATAGGTGTGAAGTTACCAGCTTGAGAGCTCTGTTCACGATGGTAACTATTTTTAACTCCTATGCATTTGCCTGTCCGGGGAAACAGTTTACCGGATATTCAATTATTACTTATTGTTAAATATTTCCAGAGTCCATCTGTACCTTCCAAACCTAGCTGCACATTAGAATCACTTATGGAGTCTTTACAAAGAAAGACATCAGAGGTGCAGATTCTGTAGGGTCTCCCTGAACCCTGAGTCTGTGCTTTTGTGAGAACTCCCAGCTTTAGGTAAGCTTTGAGCTTCAGTCAGGCCCCCTTCTCCCAAAATAAGTCAGTTAAACTCAAGAAACAGGATTGATGTTCTCCAAAATAATATAATTAAAAGAATGTAGGCTAGGGAAAGATCCACTTAGGGATTACACTTATGGTTGTAGAGCTGGGTATTATTTTTAAGCTGTTTAATGGAAATTGTCAGAGAAAACATTTTGGAGAAAAAAGCATTTAGCTTGTTTCTAACACATGTCAGTGCCTTCCCTTCTCACTATCATCTAATAGCTTCCGGTTCCCCTCTGCAAGATTGGGTTTACGTGGAATCTGGTAATTAATAAGAGAATGACTGATACTTGGAGGTTTAAAGTGAGCCTCTGATAGTCCAGTCTGTCCTCATAAGCACCTCACACCTATTGGTAGAACACTGCCTTCATCACGGGTTGGTACCAGAGGTACCCCGTGCCAAAACAAATTGGCATTTTCCTAGAGGCCATCGTGGTAAACATCTGAAGGTTGGTTGCATTTGTTTGCTGCATATGTCTTCAAGTAATGACATGCATGGCAAATTCCACTGCAACTTGGGGCCTGTTTGGTAGCCATTACTTCCAGGCACAATGACATATTTTGTCTTTTGTGCATTCTCTCCCTTTGTCTCCATGGGGAAGAGGCAAGATGGCAGGTGAAGTTTGCTTGTGTTGCACTGAATTGGTTTCTGCTTTAAGGCATCCTCAGAGGTTCTTTGTCTCTGAGAGATTTGTTAAATACAAGTGAATGAATATATTCAGTACTACGTGATGTCACAGAAAAATAGTAAGAAGATATAGTAATCCCTTTGGACCCAATATCTATTGTTACCTGCCATATTTCTGTGATAATATTTTAACTCTTGCATTTACTAAATTTTGTAAAAGATGAATATGCATGTGATTGTGAAAATATATGTAACCATATTATTACTGAGCTATTTCATTAAATGTATCACAATTGGTTCTAAAGTCTTAGTGAGAAATATTGGGCTTTTAATACCAATGATGAAAAAAATAAGAATTGGGAGGAGCAAGATGGCGATGGAGTAGGTGGACATATCAACTTCCAACTCCCAGAACCAAAGTGGATTATAACTCAATTTTAAGAACCATCATCTGGATAAACCAACTTTGAACTAAACTAAGTGGACTCTTCAACCAAGGAACACAGAAGAAGCCACATTGAGACTGGTAGAATAGCGAAAACACGAAGAGGGCTGCCTAGCTCCCTGGAGAGAACGGCAGCCCGGAGAGACCCGTGTGGCGGGAGGAGAGTTTGGCGGAGAGGGAGGGACCTGGGCCCCAGGAACCAAGCCCCAGCCTGCAGTCCCAGAGCCTGGAAGAGGCGTTTGGACAGTATTGAGCTGTGAAACAAGTGAGCATACTGTTTGTGAGAGACAGTTTTCTCAGACCCAAGATTCTTAAAGGGACAGAGCAGAAAACCTCTATCACAGCCACTCACCCGGGGCTCCGGGGAACGGGGACAGAGGAGAGGACCAGAGCAGCAGGAAGAGAGTGTGGACTGAAGGCACAGGGACAAACACTCTGAGAGACAGCCACCCTAACCCCTGGGCTGAGTCTCTTCCCTAATCGAAAATGAATATTTCCCCTGGAACTAGCAATACCGGCAAAGGGAGACAGGACACCAGCCAAACCTGCTCTCCCACAGCACTTAGAGCAGAGCGGCTTAGATGGAGGGAGCTTCCAGGTCTACAGTATGGAGTGTTAGGGTCTGAGCTGCAGGGCCTCTTCTCATTCTGCTGGAGGGACTGTGGCGGTGGGACGCTGAAACGCAGTTCTGTCGGCAGGGGCGGAGGCCCAGCTGGTGTGAGCTCGATCTAGCCCAGCAGGGGAAAAGGGGACGTGTGAAAGCAGTCCGGCAGCTGCAGGCCTGCCTGTAGCCCCACCTGCGGGGGAAAAGCTGGAGGATAGGAATGGCCAGAGGTCTGCTCTGAGACCCTGGGAAAGCTGGCCCTGATAGCAAGGATGGAGTTAGGACCAGGGATGGGCAGAGACCCGCGGCTGAGCTCACGCCAGCAGCCCCAATCAGCCGGACAAACTGCGGTTTGCAGTCCTGCGTGTGCGAGTTGGCTCTGAACGCAGGGGTGGGACCAGAGCCTGGGATGAGTGGAAGTTTACAGCTGAGTGCATGCCAGCAGCCATGCCCGGCCAAATAAACCTCGGTTTGCGATCCTTCGCAGAAGGGCCCTGGCCTCAAGGTCAAGGCTAAAGCTCCGGAAGGGCAAAGGTTCACAGCTGAGAGCACATCAGCAGCCCTGTCCAACCCGAGAAACTGTGGCAAGCAGGCTCTGACCACGGGGGCTTGGCGGAAGCCCAGAAACAGGCTGGGTCCGCAGCTGAGCAAAGGTGCTCACCTCTACCCTTGGTGCTGAGGCTTGTGGCTTGAGTGACAGCCCCTCCCATGGAGGAGAGGCGGAAATCACAGCAACAGCCGCAGTGGGCCGGCATTGGCAATGCCCATACCCAACCACCCTAGCCAGTGTCAGAGGGGGTGGTGGGCCTGTAGACAGACCATACCTAGAGAACAGAAAGGCAACACCTACTGGACTCCAGTGGCCACAACCTTCTTATACACAGACAAAATGGGCAGGCGGAGAAATGCAAACAAAATGAATCATGAGAAATAACATGCAGAATTCAGAAAAATGATAGTTAGGATGTTCAAAGAAATTAGAGCAACAATGTATAGTAACTGTGAACACCTAAATAAAGAGATAACAAGTATGAAAAACAAAATTGAAATAATAAAAAAGAATCAGACAGAAATGACAAATACAATATCAAAACTGAAGACCACAATGGAGGGAATTAAAAGAAGGATGAATGGCTTTGAGGATCGAATCAGTGAGTTAGAGGACACAATCAACAAAGGCACAGAAGAAGAGCAGAAAAAAGAAAAGAGACTCAAAAAATGTGAGGAAACTCTGAGTTCTGTGACAACATGAAGAGAAATAACATTCGCATCATAGGGGTTCCTGTAGAAGAGGAGAGAGAACAAGAAATAGAAACTTTGTTCAATCAAATCATAGCAGAAAACTTCCCTAAATTAAGGCTGGGAAACATTCCACACGTTCAAGAAGCACACAGAACTCCATTAAAGAGAAACCCAAAAAATCTACACCAAGACACATCATAGTTAAAATACAAAAGCTAAGGGATAAAGAGAAAATTTTAAAAGCTGCTAGAGAAAAAAAGGCTATCACCTACAAAGGAGCCCCCATAAGGATGACATCTTACTTTTCAACAAAAACACTTGAAGCCAGAAGGGAATGGCAAGATATAATCAAAGTAATGCAGAACAAGGATCTACAACCAAGACTACTCTATCCAGCAAAGCTAACATTTAAAATTGAAGGAGAAATAAAGAGCTTCCCAGACAAAAAAAGGCTCAAGGAATTTATTAAAACCAAACCAATTCTGCAAGAAATACTAAGGGACCTGTTATGAACAGTTCAAAGGGGGGAAAAGAATATAGCAAAAGAAGAATACAGCTTTAAAGAATAAAATGGCAATAAACAACTACATATCAATAATAACCTTAAATGTAAATGGATTAAATGATCCAATCAAAAAACATAAGGAAGCTGCGTGGATAAAGAAACAGGACCCATACATATGCTGTCTACAAGAGACACACCTTAAAACAAAAGATGCACATAGACGGAAGGTAAAAGGATGGAAAAAAATATTTCATGCAAATGGAAATGAAAGAAAAGCCAGGGTAGCAATACTTATATCTGACAAAATGGACTTTAAAACAAAGGCTGTAGTAAGAGATAAAGAAGGACACTATATAATGATAAAGGGAACAATTCTACAGGAAGATATAACTATTATAAATATCTATGCACCAAATATAGGAGACCCGACATACATAAAGCAGACTTTGATGGATATAAAGGGTGATATTAACAGCAATACTTTAATAGTAGGGGATTTCAATACCCCACTAACATCACTAAATAGATCCTCAAGAAAGAAAATTAATAAAGAAACAGCAGACTTAAAGGATACACTAAATAAACTTGATTTAATAGATATCTTCAGAACTTTTCACGCTAAAGCAGTAGAATATACATTCTTCTCAAGCACTTATGGTTCGTTTTCTAGGATAGACCACATGTTAGGACACAAAAATAGTCTCAATAAATTTAAGAAGATTGAAATCATATCAAGCATTTTCTCTGATCACAATGCCATGAAACTAGAAATGAACCACAAAAGAAAAAATTAAAAATATTCAAACACTTGGAAACTAAATAGCATGTTGTTAAATAATGAATGGATTAACAATGAGATCAAAGAAGAAATAAAAAAGTTTCTAGAAACGAATGATAATGAGCATACATCAACTCAAAATTTATGGAACACAGCAAAAGCAGTACTAAGAGGGAAGTTCACTGCACTACAGGCATACCAAAAGAAGCTAGAAAAAGCTCAAATAAGCAACCTGACCCTGCATCTAAAAGAACTAGAAAAACAACAGCAAATAAATCCAGGACCAGTAGAAGAAAGGAAATAATAAAGATCAGAGCAGAAATAAATGACATAGTGGCTAAGGAAACAATACAGAGGATCAATGAAACCAGGAGCTGGTTCTTTGAAAAGGTAAACAATATTGATGAACCTTTAACTAGACTCACCAAGAAGAAAGGAGAGAGGACCCAAATAAATAAAATTAGAAATGAGAGTGGAGAAATAACAACTGACACAACAGAAATAGAAAGCATTGCAAGAAAATACTATGAAGAACTCTTTGCCAAAAAATTAGACAACCTAGGTGAAATGGACAAATTTCTTGAATCATATAATCTTCCAAAAATCAATCTGGAAGAATCAGAACACCTAAACATACCAATTACAACAAATGAGATCAAAACAGTTATCAAAAAATTCCCAAAAAAGAAAAGTCCTGGGCCTGATGGCTTCACAAGTGAATTCTATCAAAAATTCAAAGAAGAACTAACTCCTATTTTTCTCAAGCAATTTCAAAAAATTCAAGAGGAAGGAAGACTTCCAAACTCCTTTTATGAGGCAAGCATAATTCTGATCTCAAAACCAGGCAAAGACAATGCAAAGAAAGAAAATTATAGGCCAATATCCCTGATGAATTTTGACGCTAAAATTTTCAACAAAATATTAGCCAACCGGATCCAGCAATATATGAAAAAAAAATCATACACCATGATCAAGTGGGATTTATTCTGGAGAGGTAGTGCTGGTTCAATATTTGCAAATCAATCAATGTGATTCATCACATAAACAAAAGGAAGGACAAAAGTCACATGATAATTTTAATAGATCTAGAAAAGGCATTTGATAAAATCCAATATCCATTCATGCTCAAAACTCTCAGTAAAGTGGGAATACAGGTTCTATCCCTTAACATGTCGTAGATGATAAAGGCCATCTACGACAAACCCACAGCAAACATCATACTAAATGGACAAAAATTAAAAGCAATCCCATTAAGATCAGGAACCAGGCAGGAGTGCCCCCTTTCACCACTCTCATTCAACCCTAGCTACAGCAATCAGAGAAGATGAAGAAATAAAAGTCATCCATATTAGAAAAGAAGAAGTGAAACTGTCATTATTTGCAGATGATATGATATTGTATATAGAAAACCCTAAAGTCTCAGTCAAAAAACTACTGGACCTTATAAATGAATTTAGCAAGGTGGCAGGATATAAAATTAATACTCAGAAATCAGAGGCATTTCTATATACCAACAATGACTGTCAGCAAAAGAAATTAAGGAAACAATCCCCTTCACTATTGCAGCCAAAAAAATAAAGTACCTAGGAGTAAATTTAACCAAGAAGGTTAAGGACTTATACTCGGAAAATTATAACACATTGATGAAAGAAATCAAGGAAGATACAAACAAGTAGAAACATATACCGTGCTCATGGCTAGGAAGAATAAACATCATTAAAATGTCTATATTACCCAAAGCAATTTATAAATTCAATGCAATACCATTTAAAATACCAATGACATACTTCAAAGATATAGAATACATATTTCAAAAATTTACATGGAACCAAAAAGGAACACGAATAGCCTCAGCAATCTTAAAAAGAAAAAATAAAGTGGGAGGTATCACTCTTCCAGATATCAAGGTTTACTACAAGGCCATTATACTCAAGACAGCCTGATACTGGCATGAGAACAGGCACATAGATCAATGGAATAGAACAGAGAACCCAGAAATAAACCCACATCTTTATGGACAACTGATATTTGACCAAGGAGGAAAGAACATACAATGGAGTAAAGACATCCTCTTTAACAAATGGTGTTGGGAAAATTGGACATCTACCTGCAAAAAAAAGAAACTAGACCATGAACTTATACCATTCACAAAAACAAACTCAAAATGGATAAAAGACATAAATGTAAGCCGTGAAACCATAAGCATCTTAGAAGAAAACATAGTCACCCAGCTCTCAGACATCTGTAGCAGCAATATATTTGCCGATTTATCTCTATGGGCAAATGAAATAAAAGGCAAGATAAAGAAATGGGACTACATCAAATTAAAAAGTTTTTGCATAGCTAAAGACAATTATAACAGATTAAAAAGACAAACCACACAAGGGGAGAACATATTCGACAGCATGTCTGATAAGGGGTTAATAACCAAAATTTATAAAGAACTTTTAAAACTCAACACCAGGAAGACAAACAATCCAATCAAAATATGGGCAACCGAAATGAATAGAAATTGCTCCAGAGAGGACATAAAGATGGCCAATAGGCATATGAAAAAATGCTCAACATCACTAATCGTTAGAGAAATGCAAACTAAAACCACAATGAGATATCACCTCACACCAGTCAGAATGGCGCTCATCAGCAAAACACAGAACAAGTGCTGGCAAGGATGTGTAGAAAAGGGAACCCTCCTGCACTGCTGGTGGGAATGCAGACTGGTGCAGCCACTGTGCAAAACAGTATAAAGATTCCTCAAAAAATTAAAAATCGGACTACCTTTTGACCCAGCTATCCCACTTTTAGGAATATACCCTAAGAACACCATAGCACTGTTCGAAAAGAAGAAATGCGCCCCCATGTTCGTGGCAGCATTGTTCACAATAGCGAAGATCTGGAAACAGCCGAAGTGTCCCTTAGAGGATGAGTGGATTAAAAAGCTTTGGTACATATATACTATGGAACACTATAAGAAATGATGACATCGGATCATTTACAACAAAATGGATGTACCTTGATAACATTATACGGAGTGAAATAAGTAAAACAGAAAAAAACTGAGAACAGCATGATTTCATACATAGGTGGGACATAAAAGTGAGACTATGAGACATGGACAAGAGTTTGGTGGTTACGGGGTGGGGGGAGGGAGGTGAGGGTGGGTGAGGAGGGATGGGGGGGACACAAAGAAAACCAGATAGAAGGTGACAGAGGACAATTTAACTTTGGTTGATGGGTATGCAACATAATTGAATGATAAGATAACCTGGAGATGTTTTCTTTGAACATATGTACCCTGATTTGTTGGTGTCACCCCATTAAAATTAATAAAAAAAGATAAGAATCATCATCAGCTTAAGTTTTTGTTTTATCACTCTAGGGTTTTGAATGATTTAGGTTATATTATAATATGACCGTTTTAAATGCTAATTTTTTTTGTTTAAGCTGGAAAAAAAGTGTATTGCGTTTGTGTCTAAATAATATTTTCTATTGTTCATAATATAACAGAGTGGTTTGACTATACATTATGGAAGGCCCATAGAATCTAGAGGCTACATTTAATAAGTGGTTACATGACTGACCTTCATCCTAATAATGAAGCTGTCAGTCAGCAGTGAGGTAAACGCAATATACCTAGGAACTTTCTTGTAACTTCTAAGCTTGTGAAGGTAGAAGCATCATGTTTGAACTTTTATTTGCACTTTAAAAATATTTGCAAGTCATACCACCAGGTCACAGAAGCAGAAAGAAAATTTTCATGAATATTAGATTAATTGTTAAAGAAATAAAAAGAGTCAACTTTAAAGTTATTCAGTTTATATTGGAGAGTTATTTTTTACTGTCAATTAAACATGGCAGCAGTCCAGTCTATTTTATTTATTAAATTGGGATTCCGTTGATATAGTGTGAAATGCATGTCATTTATTTAGCATCATCTAGGAACAAAATACCTCTGAGTAAATTTCTTTTAATCATGAAGCTTAACCCTTGAAGTATCAAAATAATTTTTCAATTCAATAATTTTAAATAGAATTCTTTCAAAATTGTACTTTACTGGTTGCGGTATGTGTTTATGGTATAGTATGCTATCGTAAATAAACTATGTCTGAATGAATTCAGACCATCAGCAAATATATTAACTATTAATGATTCCATAATATGTGGGTATCTTTGGGCTCTTGAAATGTTAAGGCTATCTCTTTTTATACTTAAATATCCTTAGGCTGCTATCTTTCCTAAGTTTTAGGTCTGCTTTTTGTTGTTGTTTTCTTATTCTTTTTGTCAATATCAGCCAGCAGCTGGCAACTGTCATTTATTCAACTATTGGTATGCTTGAATTTATGGGCCTTTCCCCACAGATGATGTGTTACTCTTAATGTTTACCTTTAGGAGGAGTGAAGATGGGTGAAGTGAGGTGAGGAGTCAGGAATGAAGACTCTGAGCTTTAATAGATGGGCTTCATGGCATCTGTTTTCATTATTCATCAATTCAAATTTTACTAGGTTTTGGGATTTGAAGGTTGCAATTCATTGCCTTAGGGTGCCCCCGCCCTCCACCAGTGAGGGCCAGGCTGCCACCGAAGGACAAACAGCATGGGAGGGCATCCAAGGAGTCTTCTCACTCTGGAATTCACATGGGTTCTGGATGTGTGAAATGTCTGGGTGAAGAAGTAGATAATTTGGTAGACTAATCTTAAATGTATGCAAAGGCAAATACTCTCAAGTCAACATTGTTCTCAATTCATTGTAAGGAAAGTACTAGATAAATGTTAATAAATGAGCCTGACCACTGGTGGCACAGTGGATAGAGATTTGACTTGGGATGCTGAGGTCCCAGGTTTGAAACCCTAAGGTCACTGGCTTGAGCACAGGCTCACCAGCCTGAGCATGAGATCATTGACATGATCCCATGTTAGCTGGCTTGAGCCCAAGGTCACTGGCTTGAGCAAGGGATCACTGGCTTGGCTGGAGCCCCCTGCCCCTGGTCAAGGCATGTATGAGAAGCAATCATTGAACAACTAAATTGCTGTAACTACAAGTTGGTGTTTCTCATCTCTCTCCCTTCCTTTCTCTCTCTCTCTAAAAAAAATAATAATAATAAATGTAATGATTCTGGAGTCTGACAAACCTATATTTGGGCTTTCTCATATTTTATTCCTTTTCATCAACTCTGAGATGGAGATGGCAGTGCCCACCTTACGAGGTTGCTGTGAGGACTGGGTTGAGCACCAAGCAGGGCACCCACATCAACTTCAGTGCCCCGTCACGCTAGTTCTCTGTTCTACTTTCTGTTTCTTGCACTCCCCTTAAATGTTGTTTGGTAACTGGTATCTGTAAAAACTGTGAAAAATACACTGATAAACACTTGTTCAATATTTTTATGAGGCTGTTTATAAGTAATGTTCTTTTAATGGGATGACAGATTCACTGAAAGCTTGGTCTAATAATAGCACTGGAGACCGCGGAATCTCAGTTTCCCTTTAGATACAGAAAGAGGAGAATCAGAAAGAAGCCTTGTTGCTCAACATGCAGAAGCCTCCACAGGCACATGGTTACAGTATCACCAGTTTGACCACTTTTGCTAAAACATAAACTAAGTGGCAACTCAGTCAACTCTTTTAAAAAGGCATCATAAACCCTGAATATGTGCGACAGGGTGGTACCCTGGGGAGTCTTTGCTGGCGCTTAGCTTGCCTAAATCACTTTAAGTAAGTACTCTTTTATTAATTTGGACACTTTATTCCTTCCTGTGAAGTGTTAGTTCACCAGTCACTTCACATCATGCTGTTTTATAATTCCAACCTGTGTTGCTAAATAAAATCTTTAATGATGCCGAGTAAAACAAGAATAGAAAACTACTTGGGCTTTGTGCTCTTCACAGTTTTATTAGTGAAGAAAGGAATTTTCATTGACCATCATGAAATCCTTGTCAAAAGTAATGCCCATTGCAAGATGAATTAGTCACACTTGTCCTGTGCTTTTAGGTAACTGTATTTTCCTTCTCTATCTCTTTACCAACCTAACCCTGTTTTCTTTTGAGGGTGGAATATGTAACATTTGCCAACATCACCTCCTTCTTGGTTTTATCAATTAAGTTTTTAACAAGTCGATTTAGGCTGTGCTTTTTAAAAGAACATAGCTGTAGACTTAAACAGAGTCACTTCCCGTTACTAGTATGTCAGCAGATGTTCGGGCATATGATTTTCCATGAGGGTCTAGGTTTCTCACTGACTCTTGACTTTGGATGGGGGCTCTGGCTGCTGGTTTGGCTGGAAGGACTGAAGCTGTCTCAAGTAGTTTGTACTTGTGGTGAAGAGCTCCTTGTCCCCAAAGCAACGTGTTGCCACCCAGCCTGTGTAATCTTTGCTCTTCTATCTTGGATAACAGGAGCACAGCTGCTGGGGTTCAGATCTGAGGCCACACGTGTGTGTCCAGCATGTGTGGACTGTGTGTGATGAACTGTGTGGGTCCAGCTCAGGCCCGGGAGGGCTTAGAGCAGCTTCTCTCATCTGTCAGCATCGCATGTTCTTGTGGATAAATATAGACCCACAAGCACACTGTGAGCTGTAGGTCACTGTCTTACTGTGCAGCTAAAAATTGTCCCATTGGTGTGAACTGTCCACCCTGAATGGAGGGCCCATTTTAGTTTGTCTTCTACTATAGGTCTTCAGCACCTGACTAAAAACACACCTTGGGCTCAAAATAAAAGAGCTCTATCTGTGGCTGAGGCACTCAGGGTGGCAGGGAGCTGCGGGACCATGGAGCCCATCATTATGTCTCTCTGGCTTGGGAGCAGAGTCTGTGAGACAGTCCCAGACTGTTAGTGTGGGTTCCCTTCAGGCTCATGGAGATCACAGCAGCGTGCTGGAGACGATCCTGTGTGATCAGCTTCATCAAAAGACTTGGTAGGTATGCAAGCCTGTGTGTGTCTGTGTAGGGGTAAGAGGTTGTTAACTGCTAAGTGGGGGGAGGGATCTTCCCAAAGCTTCAATGGATGGAGTGGAGGAGAGCTATTACTTAAAGTGTTGCTGTTCAGAGACAGGACTACCCTATAAGTTTTCTGTTTGGGGTTGCAGTAATTCAGGGGTAAAATTTACTAATTTTCGTACATGAGTTTATGGAACAACAAGCTATGATGTAATGGAATTTTCTGGGCACTGAAGTTTCACTAAAAAATTCAGCAGGATTGTTTTATAAAGTTAGTAAACAGTAAAAATAGCTAGTATGTGTTTGGAAAATAGTTAATAACGTTCAGTATCACAACACAGGTTGGATTTATACTTGATTTATTCTAAAAAGTAATATAAATATGCTTATTTGTGTTGCTTGAAACATTAAAATTGGCCAAAGCAGCTTAACATTTCCTTCTGCCTTAGACTTCTCCAAAGGAGAATAAAATGTTATTTTCTTTGTTTATGAATTTAAAAACAGGGTGCCATATGTCAACCAACATTAAATGGACCCAAACTGCATTTCACTGCATGCTCTTTATCCAAGAGTAGCCTGGTTACATTAGTTCTAGCACAGCCGGTAGGCACATTGTACATGGGTTCCAAGATTAATGAGAGGAAAGTGCCGTGGCACAGAGTTCATTACGTGTATCTTGGATATTGACTGTTTAGCTTTCTATTTAATGAAGGTAGAAGTTAATTTGTAAATGGTAACGCACAACGTATTCCTCTACTAGAGGAAAAACATTTCTTCTTATTAATGATTTGGGAGACTTAATTACTTGTTAATTATTTTTACTGAACTGTCTCTTATGAAGCTATTAGATATTTATATATAATACCATACCATTCAATTTGTCTAGGAATAAAGTCTCTATCAGCCATTATTATATGAGCTGGAATCTAAATAAATAAGCATGTAGAAACCAGGAATTTAATAAATATTTTGATGTCGACAAAAAACTAATCCAACTATAAAGGATTTTACATATTATTTGTTAATTTATTAACAAATGTTTATAGAGCCTCTGTATACCTTGCACTAAAGTCTTTTCCTCACAACAGATACTGGAAACCTATCTTGTGTTATATATATTATCTAATGTATATGTATGATATATATACTGTACACATGAATGTGTTTATTATTACACATGTGTGTATATATTTGTAATAAATGCATATTGTCGTGTATATTACTTTATGATATGATGTATATTATATTAACAAAGATACATTTAGGATCAGACTGTCTTTCAAGTCACTTTCCTCATCATGTTATCTCCAAGGGTTCCTAGAGGGGAACAGCTAAAACTTTGGCTTGTAACCTTTACTTGTTAGAACAGAGCAGCTTTTGGCACTGCTCCCTGGTGGCAGTCCCCATACATACCACCTACACTGTCTTCACTGTCCCTTTAGGTTGTGTAATGTACCCACTGAAACAGCTGCAAAACCTTTTTTTTTTTCTTCTTTTCCAAGTTAGAGGATGGAAGGTAGAGAGACACACTCTCACATGTGCCCCCACCAGGCAGCCCCCATCTGGAGCCAATGCTCTGCCCATCTGGGACCCTGCTTACAAATGAGCTATTTTTAGCACCTGAGGTGAAGGCTCCACAGAGCCATTCTCAGTGCCTGGAGCCAATGTGCTCAAACCAGTTGAGCCATGGCTGCAGCACGGGAAAAGAGAGAGAGGGAGAAGAGTGGGAGGGGAAGGGTGAAGGAGCAGATGGGCGCTTTCCTGTGTACCTTGACCAGAAATCAAACCAGGGACATCCACATGCCAGGCTGACACTTTACCACTGAGCCAGCCGGCCAGGGCCAAAAACTTTGTTTAAACCTGTTCTCTTGCTCTGGTGTATGACTCAAAAGTGGTTCTAATAAAAGAGGTCAAGAAGCTGGGTTTGCCATTGAGGGAGGCCTGAGCCTAATGCCCAGATAGAATCTGCATGCAGTGGCTGTGCCCATAGTTGCAAGGAACTTTTAGACCACAGTGCACAGTGAGAAGTACACTTTGCATAATGACCCAGAGTAAGTACATAAACACATCTGTAGACAGAGAAACTTGCAAGCAAGGTGTGTGACACGGTGCTTGTCTTCACTGTGCAAGGTGCCACCACGTTGCTGTTTGGTCTTTCCTGGGTTCCCCTTTCATTCCTTCTCAATCGCCGTGTCAGCACCCCCAAAAATGGTTTCATGGTTGAGCAATGGGCTGCAGCCTGCATTTTGACAAACCCTGCTATAAAGGTTTTAAAGGGCAGACATTCTCAACATACCATTAGTCAGGCTCTCCAAGGAGGGACTGTGCTGTCCATGTGAACATGCTGGTGCTTTATTTGTTGGCATCCTGCCTGGTTGTAGAAACAGCTTTCTCAGTAGCCTTGATGTCCAGTCTTTATTTAGTTGAATGTAGGGGTTTTAAACTGTAGAAAATTCACTACCTTCTATGTTTTAATGCTTCTTTATTCCTTAATGCAACGAATATTTATTGAGTACTGAGCTTAAGCTAGAAACTGAGGATCCAATAAGAACAAAACAAATGTCTTGCTTGTGTTTACTTAATTGTAGTGGAGGAGACAGACAGAAAACACATATAAATATGTTATTGTATGAAGAGGCAGCTGGTGCTCTGCAGGGAGGCAAGCTGGGTAAGGGCACAGGGACTGTAGCAGAGGTAAGTGCCATGCTTGGGCTGGACCAGAGAGCCCCCGAGGATACCAGAGGGATATGAGTGAGAAAGCTACTTCAGTGGCTCCCTTTCTTCCCACTGATTCTATAACCCCATTCTTTTCTTGATTCCTTCTTTGCTGGTATCTGTTATCATTACCTCCAGGACTCACCTTTGCTGTTCAGTCCTGCCCTTACCTCATAGTGACAGATGTGTCTCCCCTTGGTCTCTCTTGTAGTGGCTTTCATAGCACTTCCTGTTTTGTAACTATATTTCTGGGTGTGCTTGTTGCATAACACCTGTCTGCCCTGTGGACTGTCAGCTGTGTGAGCACAGAGGCGTGCCTGTTTTTCCTCCAGCACTTAGCTGGAAGTTCAATTGCTCTTCCATTGGCTATTCAACCCAACACTGCCTTCTGGCATCTTAGGACTGAATGTACTAAATTCTAAAAATCTTTTAAATTGTCTTTTTATATTTATCTCTGTATTCTTCATAGAATTTTGCAGAGGACCTTATCCACACTGAGGCCTCAGTGAAAATTCGTTATTTAGTGAATCAGTTAACTGATCTCACTCATAGTCTTTTGAGACAGAAATGTTTCTAAAGGACTGAAATGATATTATAGCACAAGTGCAGCCCCCACCTGTTCACCCATTCTATATGTTGTTGGTGTAAATCAGGGGTCCCTAAACTTTTTACACAGGGGGGCCAGTTCACTGTCCCTCAGACCGTTGGAGGGCCGGACTATAAAAAAAACTATGAACAAATCCCTATGCACACTGCACATATCTTATTTTAAAGTAAATAAAACAAAACGGGAACAAATACAATATTTAAAATAAAGAACAAGTAAATTTAAATCAACAAACTGACCAGTATTTCAGTGGGAACTATGGGTGCGGATGCATCCTGTGCTCCTCTCACTGACCACCAATGAAAGAGGTGCCCCTTTCGGAAGTGCAGTGGGGCCGGATAAATGACCTCAGGGGGCCGAATGGCCCGCGAGCTGTAGTTTGGGGACCCCTGTTGTAAGTGCCCCAAGACCTAACACATTTACTGAGTGTGGGAGCATGTAGCTGGACTTGAAATTTTATTGGATAGTCAGACCTACGTGATCAACCCTGGATTATAGACATTTCCAATTTCTTTTATATAACAATTTATGTTTCTGTTTTTGTTTTGTAATTGAAGTTCTAAGATAGCATTTCTTCATTATTGCCATTAAAACACACAGGAAACCTTTTTGCAAATCAGCTTTATCTTTTCAAAACAATGTTTTATTATTAATTTCTTAAAACAAACACAAAAGGAGATAGAATAGTACAATATACAGTAGTGCCATCAGTCAGTGTTATCAAAATTATCATGTTTGATTCATTTATACCATTTTTCTCTTAATTTTGAATCAGAGGCATGATTTCATTGAACTTCATATCATTAGTGTGCATTCTGGAGAATATTGCTACTTCCTTACCTATCTACAATGCTATTATCATATTTAACATAATTCTTTGACATCACCAAATATTCAGTATTCACATTGTTTTGATTGTAATTTTTAAAAGTGTCTTTTAATAGTTAGTATGCTCAAGTCAGGATTTAAACAAGGCCCACTTACTACAATTGGTTGTTCTGTCTCCTGTGCCTACTTCCATCATTCTAATAATATTTCTTTCTTCTACTGACTTGCAGAAATTGATCCTGTTTTGTTATTGCATTGACCTAATTTAGGTTATTTATTTTGCTTATGGTGACATTTAATTTGTTCTTATATCCCCACTGTTGCTTGTAAATGGGTGTCAGTTCTAATGTTTTGGAAACTTGAGGAATGTGAAGACCTTTGCCACACTGCCAGGGTCATTTCTGTCCTCATGCTGGGACACTGAGAGCCACTTTCTCATTTCCAGGAATTCATGGTCCATAGTTTCAGAGCTTGAGTACAAGAACTCTGACCAATATTCTGCCACAGGTACAGAATTTTGAGAAAGGTTCTAGAGTCGATATTCTAAAAAGTTTCTGAAACACCTTAATTATAACATTTTAGCAGGAAACATATCTTGCATGTTTTTCTTATTGGGAAAGGGTGATGTGACAGGATTTCAGACCCATTTTGCTTGTGTGAGGCAAGCACTTCCTTTCTGTTCTGGCCCCATCCAGGTTCATGCCTTTATTATTTTTCTCATGTAGATGCAGTGGCCTTTAATTTGCATTGCCTCTCAAATAGCACCTTATTATTATTATTATTTAGAAAATTAAATTTAACAGGCTGACATTGATCAACAATAAGCGTACATAGATTTCAGGTAAACATCATCTGAATAGTCAATTATGTTGAACACCCATCACCCAAAGTCATTTTCTCTCTCCTTATATTTGTCCCTCTTTACATTTACACCCTTCCCCCAACTCCCTCACCCTACCTAACATCTCCCTCCCCCTGGTAACCACTACACTTTTATCTAGATCAAAGACCTAAACATAAGATCTGAAACAGTCCTTTTTTTAGCCCATCTTATAAAACAATGTCAGATCAACATTTCTTCTCAGAAACCTGCTAACTCCCAATTATCCTCCAGATAAAGTCCAAACTCATTAGCTAGCCGTTCAAGACTTTAATGATAAATGAGGGAAAAATGGTGACAGAAAAGGAGACTTGACATGGGGTGGTGAACACACAATACAATATATAGAAGCTGTCTGATGGAATTATACACCTGAAACCTATATAATATTATTAACCAATGTCACTTCAATAAATTCAATTTTAAAAATAATTTTTAAAAATCTCTACTTTTTTTTAGGACTTGAGAGTTTGTTTTTCATATATACTTGTTCAATTATTTCATTCAAACAAAGACTGTGTTGTGGAATCAGACAGGTTTAGTTCAACAAATGCTCACTCAGCACAGTTGTGTAATTATGCCGGGCCCAGGACTCTGTGCTTGGAGTAAAGCCTAGACGAAGCTCTGTGTGTGAGGCCCTCTTGGCTCCTGACAAAGACAAAGCTTGAACGTGTGCTGAGATGGGGATGTGTGGTGGCAGGGTTGGGGATGACGGCCAAGAAGAGACTGATGCCTTCCTGTGCCTGCCATGCTGTTGCCCTTTGTCATCTGTCCCTACCAGAATCCTGCCTGTCTTTTGTGGCCTGGGTCCAATGCATTCCCCAATGTCTGGCTATTCATTGGCCCAGAACTGAGATTATGCCTCTGTCCTTCACTAGGGCCTAGTACAGGATTTTGTGAAAGGTAGACTCTTGGCACATAATCTTTTAAAAATATGTTAATATGTATCTTGAGTTTACAAAGAGGAATAAAGGCAGGCTTCTTCCTGTGTCCACATGCAAAGTAGGTAGTTGCTGGCCCTGGCTGGTTGGCTCAGTGATAAAGCGTTGGCCCAGTGTGTGGAAGTCCTGGGTTTGATTCCCGGTTAGGGCAGACAGGAGAAGTGACCATCTGCTTCTCCACCCCCCCCCATATTTTCTCTCTCTCTCTCTCTCTCTTTCTCTCCTCTTTCCCCCCTCCCTTCTGCAGCCATAGCTCATTTGAGCAAGTTGGGCCCGGGCACTGAGGATGGCGCCATGGCCCCACCTCAGGCACTAAAATAGCTTGGTTGCCAAGCAACAGAGCAACCCAGATGGTCAGAGCATTGCCCCATAGGGGGCTTGCTGAGTGGATCCTGGTTGGGGCACATGAAGGAGTCTGTCTCTCTGCCTCCCTGCCTCTCAATAATAATAATATTAAATAATAATAATAAAAGTAGGTAGTTGCCAGTCTCAGAAAGGTGTGTGCAACCAGAGAAGAATTGGAGATATGACTGGAAGGGTCAGAATTATTTGTAAAGCTTTTCTCTGTATGGAGGATAAATGATGGAACCTCACAAATTCATAGCACTTCAAGGAAGAACAACTGTTCATTACTGTGCTAGTTGTGAAAGTTTTCAATAAATAATTTTTTAACACAGTGTGTATCTTTATATAGTCATAGAATACTGGAGCTAGAAAGGGCAGCTTGGCTTAGTCTCTTTAAGAATAGCCAACGTCCAGTAGGTTGCAAGTTCTCCCTCAGATTCATATAGGACCACACAGGACTCAGACGTTTTGCTCCCTGTCAGTGCTCTGGGTTTTGCCCACAAGACATTAATTTACTTGTACTAAATGAACCCTTTTAGTTTTGCTTTAGGTAAACCAGTTATACCAACTGGATTAATTGGTCCCCTTACTTTCCAGTTTATTTACATCAGAGGTGTCCAAGGGTGGGCACAGGGCCAGCAGCATTGCCATAACCCAGGGACTGGTTGGAATGCAAATTATTGAGCTCCACCCCAGCTCCCCTGAATCAGGTGGGACACAGCCTTCCAGGTGAATCGGTTGTGCAGTGGTTCTGAGTACCACTGATCTACACTGTACGGTAGAAGACGTTTTTCAGAGTTAACATAAAAAAAATACTAAGCCTTGTCTGATTTGTCACACATATAGAATTAATGGATTTCAAGTTCAAGAGATTTTGGTACATGAAATGATACAGAGGAGAAAGAAAATAAAAAGGAGAGGAGGAAGAGAGAATGGCCAGCCAGGGACAAATGAATGAGAGCAGTTTGTCAGTTCTCTTAGGGGGAAGGAAGTTGAAATTCAGGAATATCCTGCCTCTAGCAGATAATTCAATCTCCTTTTGGCCTCAAAAGGACCTTGAAATGTCAATGTACCCTATCTTCTGTTCACAGATCTTGGCAGATGCTCTTTCAGGCTCTGGTGACAGTACCTACTTTGAAAATCAAGGAAAAGTCATGTAATGGCATCTTAGGAGATGACAGAGATTTATAAAGGAAGTTACTGAAGTGTTACTGTCATTTTTCTGAGATAAAATGCTGAAAGGCAGGGGAAGAGAGAAAAGAAAAGAGGGCAGTGACTTGATGTTGACTTTGTATTTATTAAACAGATTCACTCTTTCCAAGGTGTTCAGTCTTGGGAAACCAAAGACAGAATGGTTTTGTGAAGCTTCAGATTGAAGTAAACTGAGACCTGTGTCTTCAGATTCATTGGCTTCCTGTTAGGACAACAACCAGTGAAATGCTGCGTTATCAGTGTATTTGTGAAGGAATGTTTCTAAACCTTTGCAAGCTGCCATTAATCAGATTTTCTATATTTTTATGAGCCCTTAATTCTTTTTTTTTTTTTTATTTTTTATTTTTTTTTTATTTTTTTTTAATTAACTTTAATGGGGTGACACCAATAAATCAGGGTACATATGTACAATGAAAACATCTCCAGATTATCTCCTATTCAATTGTGCTGCATACCCATTACCCAAAGTCAAATTGTCCTCTGTCACCTTCTATCTGTTTTTCCCTGTGTCCCTCCCCATCTCCCTATCCCACCCTCCCCTCCCTCCCCCCATCCCGTAACCACCACACTCTTGTACATGTCTCGTAGTCTCATTTTAATGTCCCACCTATGTTTGAAATCATGCTGTTCTCAGTTTTTCTTTTTTTCTGATTTACTTATTTCACTCCGTATAATGTTATCAAGGTACATCCATTTTGTTATAAATGATCCGATGTCATCATTTCTTATGGCTGAATATTGTTCCATAGTATATATATACCAAAGCTTTTTAATCCACTCGTCTTCTGACGGACACTTGGGCTGTTTCCAGATCTTCGCTATTGTGAACAATGCTGCCACAAACATGGGGGCGCATTTCTTCTTTTCGAACAGTGTTATGGTGTTCTTAGGGTATATTCCTAAAAGTGGGATAGCTGGGTCAAAAGGCAGTTCGACTTTTAATTTTTTGAGAAATCTCCAAACTGTTTTCCACAGTGACTGCACCAGTCTGCATTCCCACCAGCAGTGCAGAAGGGTTCCCTTTTCTCCACATCCTCGCCAGCACTTGTTCTGTGTTGTTTTGCTGATGAGCGCCATTCTGACTGGTGTGAGGTGATATCTCATTGTGGTTTTAATTTGCATTTCTCTAATAATTAGTGATGTTGAGCATTTTTTCATATGTCTTTTGGCCATCTGTATGTCTTCTTTGGTAAAATTTCTATTCATTTCTTTTGCCCATTTTTTGATTGGGTTGTTTGTCTTCCTGGTGTTGAGTTTTATAAGTTCTTTATAAATTTTGGTTATTAACCCCTTATCAGACGTGCTGTCGAATATGTTCTCCCATTGTGTAGTTTGTCTTTTTATTCTGTTCTTATTGTCTTTAGCTGTGCAAAAGCTTTTTAGTTTGATGTAGTCCCATTTGTTTATCTTGCCTTTTATTTCATTTGCTCGTGGAGATAAATCGGCAAATAAATTGCTGCTACAGATGTCGGAGAGCTTGCTACCTATGTTTTCTTCTACGATGCTTATAGTTTCACGGCTTATGTTTAAGTCCTTTATCCATTTTGAATTTGTTTTTGTGCATGGAGTAAGTTGATAGTCTAGTTTCATTTTTTTGCAGGTAGATGTCCAATTTTCCCAGCACCATTTGTTAAAGAGGCTGTCTTTACTCCATTGTATGTTCTTTCCTCCTTTGTCAAATATCAGTTGTCCATAAAGCTGTGGGTTTATTTCTGGGTTTTCTGTTCTGTTCCATTGATCACTGTGCCTGTTCTTATGCCAGTACCAGGCAGTCTTGAGTATAATGGCCTTGTAGTAAACCTTGATATCCGGAAGAGTGATGCCTCCTGCTTTATTTTTTCTTTTTAAGATTGCTGAGGCTATTCGTGTTCTTTTTTGGTTCCATATAAATTTTTGGAGTATGTTTTCTATATCTTTGAAGTATGTCATTGGTATTTTAATTGGTATTGCATTGAATTTATAAATTGCTTTGGGTAATATAGACATTTTAATGATGTTTATTCTTCCTAGCCATGAGCACGGTATATGCTTCCACTTGTTTGTATCTTCCTTGATTTCTTTTATCAATGTTTTATAATTTTCCGAGTACAAGTCCTTAACCTCCTTGGTTAAATTTACTCCTAGGTATTTTATTTTTTTGGCTGCAATAGTGAAGGGGATTGATTCCTTAATTTCTTTTGCTGACAGTTCATTGTTTGTATATAGAAATGCCTCTGATTTCTGGGTATTAATTTTATATCCTGCCACCTTGCTGAATTCATTTATAAGGTCCAGTAGTTTTTTAACTGAGACTTTAGGGTTTTCTATGTACAATATCATATCATCTGCAAATAGTGACAGTTTTACTTCTTCTTTTCCAATTTGGATGCCTTTTATTTCTTCTTTTTGTCTGATTGCTGTAGCTAGGACTTCTAGAACTATGTTGAATAAAAGTGGTGAAAGTGGGCAACCCTGCCTGGTTCCTGATCTTAAGGGGATTGCTTTTAATTTTTGTCCATTAATTATGATGTTTGCTGTGGGTTTGTCGTAGATGGCCTTTATCATGTTAAGGAATGTTCCTTGTATTCCCACTTTATTGAGAGTTTTAAGCATGAATGGGTGCTGGATTTTATCAAATGCCTTTTCTGCATCTTTTGAAATTATCATGTGATTTTTGTCCTTCCTTTTGTTTATGTGATGAATCACATTGATTGATTTGCGAATATTGTACCTGCCTTGCCTCTCCAGAATAAATCCCACTTGATCATGGTGTATGATTTTTTTCATATATTGCTGGATGCGGTTGGCTAATATTTTGTTGAGAATTTTAGCGTCTAAATTCATCAGGGATATAGGCCTATAATTTTCTTTCTTTGTGTTGTCTTTGCCCAGTTTGGGGATCAGAATTATGCTCGCCTCATAAAAGGAGTTTGGAAGTATGCCTTCCTCTTGAATTTTTTGAAATAGCTTGAGGAGGATAGGAGTTAATTCTTCTTTGAATTTTTGATAGAATTCACTTGTGAAGCCATCAGGCCCAGGACTTTTCTTTTTTGGGAGTTTTTTGATAACTGTTTCAATCTCCTCTGTTGTAATTGGTCTGTTCAGGTGCTCTGATTCTTCCAGATTGATTTTTGGAAGTTTATATGATTCAAGAAATTTGTCCATTTCATCTAGATTGTCAAATTTTTTGGCATAGAGTTCTTCATAATATTTTCTTACAATGCTTTGTATCTCTGTTGAATTAGTTGTAATTTCTCCAGTGTCCTTTCTAATTTTATCTATTTGAGACCTCTCTCTTTTTTTCTTGATGAGTCTAGTTAAGGGTTCATCAATCTTGTTTACCTTTTCGTAGAACCAGCTTCTGGTTTCATTGATCCTCTGAATTGTTTCCTTAGCCTCTATGTCATTTATTTCTGCTCTGATCTTTATTATTTCCTTCCTTCTACTTGTCCTGGATTTTATTTGTTGTTGTTTTTCAAGTTCTTTTAGCTGCAGGGTTAAGTTGCTTATATGTTCTTTTTCTAGCTTCTTATGATATGCCTGTAGTGCAATAAACTTCCCTCTCAGAACTGCTTTTGCTGTGTCCCATAGATTTTGAGTTGACGTATGCTCGTTATCATTTGTTTCTAGAAACTTTTTTATTTCTTCTTTGATCTCAATGTTAATCCATTCATTATTTAATAACATGCTATTTAGTTTCCAAGTGTTTGAGTATTTTTCAGTTTTTCTTTTGTGGTTGATTTCTAGTTTCATGGCATTGTGATCAGAGAAAATGCTTGATATAATTTCAATCTTCTTAAATGTGTTGAGGCCTTTTTTGTGTCCTAACATGTGGTCTATCCTAGAAAACGTACCATGAGCGCTTGAGAAGAATGTATATTCTACTGCTTTAGGGTGAAAAGTTCTGAATATATCTATTAAATCAAGTTGATCTAGTGTATCCTTTAAATCTGCTGTTTCTTTATTGATTTTCTTTCTTGTGGATCTATCCAGTGTTGTTAGTGGGGTATTGAAATCCTCTACTATGATAGTATTACTGTTAATCTCGCCCTTAATGTCCATCAAAGTCTGCTTTATGAATGTCGGGGCTCCTATGTTTGGTGCGTAGATATTTATAATAGTTATATCTTCCTGTTGAATTGTTCCCTTTATCATTATGTAGTGTCCTTCTTTATCTCTTACTACAGTCTTTGTTTTAAAGTCCATTTTGTCAGATATAAGTACTGCTACCCCGGCTTTTTTTTCATTTCCATTTGCATGAAATATTTTTTTCCATCCTTTTACCTTCAGTCTATGAGTATCTTTTGTTTTAAGGTGTGTCTCTTGCAGACAGCATATGTATGGGTCCTGTTTCTTTATCCACGCTGCTACCCTATGTCTTTTGATTGGATCATTTAGTCCATTTACATTTAAGGTTATTATTGATATGTAGTTGTTTATTGACATTTTATTCTTTAAAGCTGTATTTTTCTTTTTTTTTTTTGCTATATTCTTTTCTCCCTTTGAACTGTTCACACTAGGCCCCTTAAAATCTCTTGCAGGATTGGTTTGGTTTTAATGAATTCCTTGAGGTTTTCTTTGTCTGGAAAGCTCTTTATTTCTCCCTCAATTTTAAACGTTAGCCTTTCTGGATAAAGTAGTCTTGGTTGTAGGTTCTTGTTCTGCATTACTTTGATTATCTCTTGCCAATCCCTTCTGGCCTGAAGTGTTTCTATTGAGAAGTCCGATGTCATCCTAATGGGGGCTCCTTTGTAGGTGAGAGTCTTTTTTTCTCTAGCAGCTTTTAAGATTTTTTCTTTATCTATTAGCTTTGGTATTTTAACTATGATGTGTCTTGGTATAGATCTTTTTGGGTTTCTCTTTAATGGGGTTCTGTGCGCCTCTTGGACATGTAGAGTGTTTCCCAGCCTTAATTTAGGGAAGTTTTCGGCTATGATTTGATTGAACAAAGTTTCCATTTCCTGTCCTCTTTCCTCTTCTTCAGGTACCCCTATGATGCGAATGTTGTTTCTCTTCAGGTTGTCACAGAGCTCCCTTAGAGTTTCCTCACATTTTTTGAATCTCTTTTCCTTTGTTTTCTCTGCTTCTGTAACTATGTTTATTGTGTCCTCTAACTCACTGATTCGATCCTCAGCGTCATCTATCCTGCTTTTAATTCCTTCCATTGTGGTCTTCAGTTCTGATACTGTATTTGTCATTTCTGTCTGGTTCTTTTTTATTATTTCAATTTCATTTTTTATACTTGTTATCTCTTTATTTAGGTGCTCATAGTGACTATCCATTGTTGCTCTAATTTCTTTGAACATCCTATCATTATTCTAAAGTCTGCTTCTGGTAGTTTGGTTATATCTGGTTCATTCAGGACCTTCTCTGGGGATTTCTCTTGGTTGATTTGGTTTGCATTCCTCTGCCTGCCCATTTTATCTGAGTGTAAGCAAGTTGTGGCCACTGGAGTCCAGTATGTGTTGCCTTCGTGTTCTCCAGGTGTGGTCTGTCTGCAGGCTTGCCACCCCCTCTGTCGCTGCCTAGGGCGGTTTGGTGTGGGCGTTGCCAGCGCCGGCTCACTGCAACTATTGCTGTGGTTTCTGCCTCTCCTTTGCGGGAGGGGCTGTCACTCAAGCCACTAGCGTTAGCGCGCAGGGCAGAGGTGAGCACCTTTGCTCAGCTGGGGACCCGGACTTTTCCCGGAAGGCTTATGCCCCGCCCCCTCAGTCCGAGCCTGCTCGCCACCGTTTTGTGGGTTGGGCGGGGCTTTTGACGTGCTCTCAGCTGTGAGCCTTTGCCCGTCCAGAATTTAGCCCCGCCCTCGAGGCCAGGGCCCTCCTGCTCAGGGACTGAAACCGAAAACCGGGGATTATTGGGCCGGGCGTGTTTGCTGGCGTGCGCACCGCGGCTAGCTTCCGGTCGTTCCGGCTCCTACCCCGGCCCCACGCTCGGAGAAAGCTCGCGCACGTAGGGCGGTACTCCGCGGTTTCTCCGGCCGGGCGGGGAGAGCAGCGTGATCTCCGCAGGGAACTTCCCCTGGTCTCTGTGTCTCCCTCGCCCCCGACTTAGGAGCCCGCTCGCGCCCACAGATGGCACGCCGAGGTTTCTCCTTCTGGGCGGGGTTGGCAGCGTGAGCCTCGGCCCCTCACCCGTCCCTGGTCTTAGCCCGGTGCCCGTGGTCAGGGCCGGCTAGCGCAGGGTCGCAGGGCTGATCTCTGCCCGTATTTTTCCCCACAAGTGGGGTCACAGGCGGCCCGCAGCTGCCGGACAGCTCTAGCGCGTCACCTCTGCCCCTGCTAGGCTAGCCCAAGCACTCACTGTTACGCCCACACCGACAGGACTGCCTTTCGGCGTCCTGTCCTGACCATAGGCTTCAGCAACCTCAGGGGGCTAGAAGTGCCCTAAGTCTCCACACTGTAGGCTTGGGAGCTCCCTCCCTCTAGGCAGGTCTGCTCTAATTGCCGCGGGAGAGCTTGTTTGGCTAGTGTCCTGTCTCCCTTTGCTGGTATTGCTAGCTCCAGGGGAAATATTCGTTTTCGATTAGGGAAGTGACTTAGCCCATGGGTCGGGGTGGCTGTCCCTCAGAGTGTCCTCGTGCCTTCAGTCCACTCTTTGTTCCCACTGCTCTGTTCCTCTCCTCTGTCCCAGTTCCCCGGAGCCCCGGGTGCGTGGTTGTGAGAGAGGCTTTCTGAACTGTCCCTTTAAAAAGATTTTTGGGTCTGAGCAGACTCTCTCTTTTTCCCAAATAGTATCCTCATTTACTTCACAGCTCGATACTGTCCAATCGGCTCTTCTAGGGTCTGGGACTGCAGTCTGGGGCTTGGTTCCTGGGACCCAGGTCCCTCCCTCTCCGCCAAACTCTCCTCCCGCCACGCGGATCTCTCCGGGCTGCCGTTTGCTCCGGGGAGCTGGGCAGCCCTCTTCGCGTTTTCGCTATTCCTACCAGTCTCGGTGTGGCTTCTGCAGTGTTCCTTGGTTGAAGAGTCCACTTAGTTTTGCTCCAAGTTGGTTTATCCAGATGATGGTTCTTAAAATTGAGTTATAATCCACTTTGGTTCTGGGAGTCGGAAGTTGGTACGTCTGCCTACTCCATCGCCATCTTCTCCCCTTCTGAGCCCTTAATTCTTGACTCTTTCTTGTACTTCAAACTGTTCTTAAAGCCCCTCTCCTGACTAAAAGATACATTCAAGTTCAAGAGGGAAGATAGCCTGGCAAGAGGAACCTCTATGAATGAATGTTATATGAGTCTTTTCTAGAAAATAACCAACTATGTTAATCTGTAGTAAGTCTCATTCTCCACATCACATTAGTTTTTATTGTGTCATCCCTTGAAATCTTCAAAACAGCTTATTCCAGGAAAAGATCTATGGGTAGCAAGACTTATTTTACAGTCTTCACCATAAGTAATGTGTTTTTTGTTGTTGTTCTGTTTTTAAAGACAAGATGATACAGGAAGCTAACCAAATATGTTGTCAAATAGACACGAGTTCAGATCCTGGGTCAATCACTCCTTGACCTTGGGCAAGTCACTTAAACTCTCAGAGTTTACATGATCTTATCTGTAAAAGGGAAATTGTTTGGCCCTCTAAGATTATTTTTAAGGATTAAAGAGATAAATTATACTAGAGATATTTTGTGGACCCTGAACTCTAAGGAATGCAATTTGAGGACTACAGAATGAAGAGAAAAAATAGTGTAAAAGAAACTTAAAATGTATTTAATCAATACAAATGGGAGGAACATTTCACATTATCAAAATTTTATGAAAATTACTTAATAAGAACTAAACATGTCATTGAATATATTTTACTCCAAGGGAAAAATTATTCCTGAGCTTTTTTAACCATTAGTCTTTTCTTGACCTGCTTTGAAATACATCAAATTGAATCTTTTTCTTAAATGATTTTATGTTGCTCAAACTAATTGTTTTTCCTGTTCCAACATTTTGCATTTCTTAATAATATTCTTAAGAGGAAAATAATTCTTCCTATTATACTTGGAGGTTCATTTTTTGTCTTCCTAATTTATTTTACATTACTTTAAGGGTTTCTGGTCATTTTGAGTATTTGCAGTACCTTTTAAAATGGCTTTCTCAAGTACCATCATAAATGCATTAGGGGACAATTTATTATGGTTCTATACACTCTGTGACATTCTCATGGTAGCTACATTGTCCTTGCTTTGTTATGCTTTATGATATGTTACTGTGAACCAGGAATTAGGAGGGGAGGGAGCATGGTCCTAAAGAAGGGCCCTGGTTACTAAAGATGTAAAGCCAGTGTCCAAGGCCACCATCACAGCAGCCTGGCTCATGCAGGTTCACATTATATTCGGACAGTCAGTAATGAAACAATGGAGCCAAAAACTGGTGAGCCATCAGCTTTAGTTCTAACTTGCACCCAGCGGGCAAGTAAAAACACACATTGGGCTCCAAAACCCACTCATTCAGTGCTCACAAAACTACTGACTTATCCAAGTTTCCTAGAATCAAACGTTTCTAGCTCACCAGCCTTATTCACCTCTGTTGGGCAGATAAAATGTATTACGTTCGCTTTGTTGAAGATGGCGCTGCCCACGTGCAAGTTTTGAGAGTCAGCTTTTCCCCACGCCCTTGGCTGATTGGATAATGTGGGTGGTGCGCTCTCGTGGGAAATCCTCCCATTGTGCCTCAGATGGGTGGTTTTGTATCAGAGACTTTCTTGTTTGTATAGTTGGATTGGAGGTTTTGATTCTGCACTGTAGAGTGGGGTGAGCTGGGGGCTTGCTCTCTCGGTTCCTGGGGTTAGCATTGGGGAGGAGGGTAGACTGGGGCTGATACAAAGTCACTTATCTGAGGCATAATGGGAGGATTCCTCATGAGAGTGCACCACCGCACATCATCCAATCAGTCAAGGATGTGGGAAAAGCTTACTCCTAAAACTTGCATGTGGGCAGCACCATCTTTAACAAAGTGAGCATAATATATTTTATCTGCCCAACGAAAGGGTTTGCCTATAGAACCCACAAAATGAATGAGAGACCAACCTTGAACAAAGAAATCTAATAAATTTACCCTCTGTTGAAAGATAAGATATCTATTACTAGAAAGGAAAGTTGTTTAAATGGTCCACCCTATCTAAGAAGAGTACCTACTTTGAATCGTTATCAACATAGACTCTCGGGGACACTTCAAAAAAGAAGAAAACTATTTTTTATTTCAAATGCTCTGAGTCTGATTGCAGTAATGTTCCCATCAGAGAAAGGACTGAGTGTTTTAAAAAACCAACTGTGCTCATCTGTCTTTGTAACCTGCAGAAAGCTGGCAGAGGAACCCCAGACTCTGCAAGGTGGTGGAGAAGCAGTGGGTCTGATGTGCACTTGGATTCACGCTCTTTACAGGCTGGTTAAGATTCTCATTTCCAACTAGAACTGACACGGATATGAACAAGCCAAAGGGATGGGCTGGAAAAGCAGATCCTGCCTGATCCAGGTCTGCCTGGACTCTCTCAGTCACCAAAAAAAAAAAGCACATGGCTTTTGTTCCTCTTCATGGCACTCCCAGATGTAGCACTCCAGCCCACTGGGAGCTAGTGTCGCGTGGAAAAAACTGACTCAAGACACAACTGATGTCAAGAGGAAGAGGGGGAGGCCTGCCAAAGGAGGCAAAGAGGACCTGAATTTCCTCCTCCCTCAGCTTTTGTTATCATAAGCACAACAGAGGTAACAGGATCACAAGGGAGGGAGGTCAGGTGATAAGGGGAAAGAATGACTAATGGCCATTTTGCTGACATGGAGAAAGGGCTAATTTGGGTCAGTATATTCCTTTTTTTTTTTTTTTTTTGCTAATTAACAAGTACAAGAAGGGGCAATCTAGAACCTGTAGGCTAATTTTCTAAAGCATGTTCACAGGCATTCCTTTGTGTCTGCACAAAGGTCACTCACTCACACTTTCATGGTGTTTGAATCCATTCACTCAGGGCTTTTAACTCAGGTTCCTCAATCCAAGCCATAGCGGGTTCAAGGTGAGAAGGGTGATTCCCTGCACCCAGACTCTTAACATCTGAGCACTTGTGCTCAGGTAAAGATGAACAGGTCTTTCTGTGTAGTTTTCCCTTTCTCTTTTAGAACCTATTGCAGTCTGACAGTGTGTGTGTGTGTTTTAGACACACATGAAATTCCTGATTCTGTGAAGCTGCTTCAATAACCTATAATCTCCACGATGGTGAGAACCATCTGTTCTGTTCACTCCTGTCTCCCCAATGCTGAGAGCAGTGCCTGAAACCTAGGCACTCATTGAAGAAATATTGGTTAAAATAAACATGTGAACGAGTGAGCAACAATGTTAATGTCACTGAAAATCTGACAGAGAAAACCAATTGCTTTCTTGTAATACCTATCGCCTCTTGTAGCCTCTGGGGCATTCACATTAGGAGATTCATGGTAGTATTTCCTTTTCTTTCAGTGTTGTAATAAAAATGCAGCTGGACTACAAGTTGTGGGTGTTTGTTATTAGAAGGTTAATACAGTAATTCCTACAAATGCCGGTAATTTAGGGAAATCGTGCTGAAGATCTTAGCTAGCTAAGAGCAGTGTGGGTCAAATAAGTTTGCAAATATGATGTATATGTTTGCTCGCTTATAGTTTGCATTGTGTGAGGGGGGGACAGGCTGTAAGCAGGCAGGGTCCTTATAGCCTAAGGCTTAGTTTTAAAACTAAGCTTTTCCCTACACCTTGACTATTGCATGATAGGGGGTGGTGCATTCTCATGAGGAATCACATTATGCCTCAGATAAGTGACTTTGTATCAAAGACTTCTTTGTTTGTATATTGGATTAAAGGTTTTGATTTCTACACTATAAAATGGGGCAGAGCAACCCATGCTAGAGGAGAGCAGAGAGAGTCCACGTGGAGGAAAGGAGAAGCATCCAAGATGGTGGAGTGCTGAAGGAGAAGCCAGTTTGTGCAGAGAGGAGATGGGGAACAGAGGTGAATAAGGCTGGTGAGGTAGAAACCTTTGATCCTAGGAAACTCGGATAAGTCAGTGGCTTTGGGAGCCCTGAATGGAAAGGGAAGTGTTTTCCCACCATGTGTGTTTCTTGCCTGCCAGGTACAAGCTAAGATTAAAGTTAATGGCTCATCAGTTCTTGGCTTCATTGTTTCATTACCGTCTGTCGGAATCAAATGCAAACCAGCACGGGCCAGGCAGCTGTGATGGTGGCCGTGGCTACTGGGTTTACAGTCAGGCAGCCTAAAAATTAAGGTATTTGTCAATGAAACTAGATACAAAAGATCATCCCTTGCAATGGATGTAATGAAGAGGTGAGAAAGGGCCACAGGAGCTTAATGCAGACTTCTTCCAGATTAAGCAATGGACCCTGCTTGATATAAGAAATAGAAAGCCAGTAACAGGGAGAAACACCTCCCCACACCATCAAGCAGAACCAAATAGAAACAAAATTTGGAATAAAAATAATAACATCAACAAAACACACTTAAGGCAAAAGAAAACAATGGAGAAAATTTAGAACATGTTTAATCTAAGATTAAAATATAAAGAGAAAACAAATCTCAAAAAGATTGAGACCTAATTAATGTCTGACAGTGATGTCCTTCTTCTAATCTCCCTCTTAGATCCCTGCTGACCGCACTGGTTTGAGTGATTTTCTAGGCTGTTGTGTGAAAATAGAAATATGAGAGGATAAAGGCCATTGGGATTGAGGCTTAAATTTTATTACATTCAGAAAATTTAAATTGGAGAAGTTTTTAATCCCACAGATTAAATCATTGCTTCCATGTGGATTCAGGTGGGGGAAAGGAGATGCCGACAGACATCGGACTCCTTTATCATAAGAGAGCCATGTTTGCAGAGAGCCTGCATGAAGAGGAGCAAGCAGCTGGAGCAGCTGCATTGCCCTGCCAGGCCCAGCCCAGCCCAGCGAGGTGGACAAGAGCATACTGAACTGGCGAGGAGTTGATTCCAGCAGTGACCACCTGTGTTTCCAAAGATGAAAAACAGGACCTAAGGATGGCTGCTCCTGAATTGGTAGTTTGTCAGTTCCAATCAAAAATAGTTTTCATTCATTCCTAGGTATTTTTATTAATTTTTTGGATGCAGTTGTCAACGGGACCGTGTTTTTAGTTTCCCTTTCTGATAGTCCATTATTGGTATACAGAAATGCAACTGATTTCTGGATATTTCTTTTGTGTACACCTGAAACCTTCATAATTTTATTAACCAGTGTCACCCCTATCAATTCAATAAAAAGTAATGTTTCATTTAGAAATCAGACCATGCACAGATAGACTTATTTTTTAAATTAATTTTTCAATTGCCATTTACAGTCAGTGTTGTTTTGTATTACTTTCAGGTGTGTACACAAATAGATTTAATTCCTAAGGGCTAAATTCCTAAGAGATGGTGTTTCTTTCTTTAGATACCACTACTAAAAAAGTTTTATTCATTTGAAAGGGAAACCTTCCAGAAATTTTTGTTCCTCTTTTTCCCACCTTCTCAAATACAGGACTATATATATCAGAATGATTTTAAACTTTCCCTAGGACTTAGGGTTATCTCATGAATGTTAATTGTGACCACATGCTGGACTGAGTCATGGACACCCCCATGTCTATGTGAATGTCCCATTCTGTGGCTCTGTACTAATGGCTTCAGCCTACTACATTTTTAAGTTCTGGTGGCTTTTTGAAGTTAATGCCATTATTTTCTTCCTTTGCTATTAGTGTTTCTTTCTGGACAGGTTGTACCTTTCCCTTGTAATTTTCTGTATCCAGAGTATTGTGAACTTGGAAACTAAATAGTTGATCTTAAATATAAGTCAACTGAGAGTAAGCAAGTGCTGAAGGACTGTCTGGTGATTTTTTACTAATGGCAATATTCTAATGTTTAGACTAGTTTGAACTTGGTAACTCACTTTTGACCAGCAGGGATCACGTATTTCTTGGTTCTCAGCTATATTGTCACCCAAAAACTGAATTACTGAAAGGTACCATGTCATATATTTATTTCAAAACTATCCTGGCAAAAGGCTAGGATTTGTTATGAATTACTTGTGGTAGGATAAAGAGGGTTTACTAAAACTGGGAAGTGCATCTAGTTCAAGGATACTTACCCCATTAACTTTCTCTGCGTCTCCATCTGCCTGGCTGATCGGTTGATCCCACAGTGATGGGCAACCTCCCCTTGGATCACTTGCGGCTCTGGCACAGGGCTCAGCTGGGTAGGACTATATTCTAGCTCATGAAGGCTGTGCACATAGGCTTTTGTATTCAGAAAATGTCTGGCTTTGAAGTACAGGTGATAACGTGTTTTTTATGACAGCAGTGAATTGGTATGTTGGCGTTTTCAATGAAAGATTTGTCTAAGAATCATTGTGGTTTTTGGATGTCAGCTATCTGCTTCAAAAGGTGTCTTTGTAGGACAAATGTATATCCCACAAAGATGGGATATCAAACTGAGATTCATGAACATAGGTAAAAGTATAATGGTTACCTGGGGGAGAGGTTCGAGGGGAGGGGAAAAAGAGGGACAAATATACAGTGACGGAAATTCACTTAACTTTGAGTATTACCTGAGTGACAAACTCTGTACAATGCAATCAATAGCTTAAATGCTATAGAAATATTTACCTGAAACTTATGTACTCTAATTGATCAATATTACCCATTAAATTTAACTTCAAAATAAAAAGAAATAACTATAAAAATAAAAAGTAGTTTTGCAGGACGACTGCCAGAGGTCACCCTTAGGAACATTCTCTCACCAGAGTTCAAACTTTTAGGGCCCACAGTCTTACAGTAATTGATTGAGCTGGGCTTGCAATCATATGTTGCATCAACCTGATTATTTCTGCAGTAGAGGAGTGGATGAAATCCCATAGAAAATTAAAAATATAAAAAGTCATCATCCACTCAGACTTTTCTTGGTTTATATTTCAGTTTCCAGTCCTGTGGCACAATGCCTTGATACTTTAGGAAGCAGCCATGGAGGTCGCCTGTCCCTCTGTAAGCTGAACTTGTACTGGAGGAGTAGGAGGGGAACATGGAGGAGTGGCCAAGATTTCATTTGCATCACCTGATTTTGAGTATGCCCTGTTAGAATAAGAAATACCTTTTAGGAAGCTGCTTGGAGCACCATTGAACTAATGACTCTTTGTTGCAAATCCTGCTCCCTATTCCTTTAGCAAGTCTACCACTGAGTCTTGTCATAGAGTTCCCTCCCTGTGAATGACTTTGGGATGTACAGAAGCTAAGTCAGATGTAACTTTAATTAGTTAAGGAGCTTTATTGGCTATTACCTGAGTGACAAACTCTGTACTAAATTTGAGAGACCACAGTCTTGTTGAGGAACCTTTAGGGGATACATCTAGAAGAACGTATGGCTCAATTACATGGCCGACCCTAGGCACAACTGCATGACCAGTGGGTAATCACGTCACTTGTCACCTGTCTACTGAGTCTTTCTTAGGTAATGTGGGCTGTATAGCACCAAAGAACATAAGTTAAATGTTTAAATCTGGAAATACAAACTTGCCAGTAAGGGTTAACCTGGTGTATGTGCCACTAGGAGTGGTTCTTAAGGGACAGGAGACTTAGATGGGCAGAGAATATAGGAAGGAGGAGGAGGAGAGGCAGGCATACAGAAGAAACATGTGCTGTTGGACCAGCCAGAGCAGCAGCATGACATGGGCACGGGATGGAGGCATGCTAGCGGAAGCGCTCAGACCCAGGCCATGTGTCTGAGACCTGGCAGTGAGAACAGAGGCACTGAAAATGTTGAGTAGAAAAGTGTTAGGATTAAAGCCGTGCTGAAGGAAGACCAGTTTGGTATGTAAAATGAATAAACTAAAGGTAGCAACAGTGCTGCCCTAGTACCGTGCCATAGGCTTCCAAGGGCCCAGACTATGACAGAGCTGCTGAGCACGGACAGGCAAGGAAGTAAGATACAACTTATTTTATTTTTATAAGTGGAGAGGCCATATTCTAGTGGTAGTTGAGATTGCACAGGACCCCTCAATTCCAGGTTCAGTGACCCGGAGAGATGGGGCTTTAGGAAAGAGTAGGAAGAATCGAGGGAGAATCTGCAACATAACATGAGAACATGTTTATAATTCAATAAAATAAGCACCATTTTTTTATTATGACTTTCTCAGAATTTGACTTGAGGTAGAAATAAGGTAAAGGAAGCCTGAATTTACTTGTAATTTTGAGAAGGTTTGAAGGAGAACTTTTTTCTTCCTCATTCATTATCAATGGCACACCACTGTTCTCTGATACCCTAAGTGGTGTCCAAACTGGACATCTAAGTTTTCTTACTGTTTTCCTTACTCTCTGTATCCAGTCATCCAAAATGATACTGTCTTCTTTTAAATATCTGTTTATCATTATCCTGTCCTCAGCATTTCTATAACCTTTAGAGTAATAACTGATCATCTTAGAGGTACTTATGGAGAAGGGAGTAGTGCACATTACAGTTTAAGAAAGGAGACATAAAATTTCCACTTGTGAGTAAAAATTTACTTTTTCTAACCATCAGAATAGTCGTCTGACTGTTGTGTTCTGAATGGGGATTCTGTTCAAAATCTAATTCAAGTGGGGAATCTGCACATTTTATAAAGAATGCGGAGGGCATCACAACCTGTACCACAGGGTGGTGCGAATGAAAGTTGAAGCCACTCTTTTGTTGGCATAGGTGGGGCCCTGCCTGAACCTTCATCTTTCCAAAGGGGCATCCCTGTCAAAGAGAAGACAAGCTGAGCTACTGTAAATTGGTTCTTGGAAACGTCTGAAGTTTTTTCCCATTATTTCTTTCATTTATCCTTGTTTCATTACTTAGAATGAAGCACAGAAGACAGAGATCTTAGCCGTTAGGAAAACAAATCAGTTTTCCACATGCATGTTCTTTATTATTTCCCTGAAACATAAAAAATGAAGCCAAAAACATCTCAAATGTTGTTGGATTAATCAATTACATTATATACTTGGCACATAATTTACCTAAAGCATTGTGGTAACCAGAAGTATTTCAAGATTATCAAATATGGCAAAACACAAATCTAAAGTAATCAAAATAATTAAATTCTGACACCATTTCTAAAGAAGAAGGCCAGGCTATATACAGTACAGCATTCTAGATGTGATTCATATCCTTATATTTTGGCTTAATGCAGCCAACCGAAGTGTTTATGATGTGATTTTCAGACAGTAAGAATATCCATTCTATTTTTCAGCTTCTCCAGTTGGCAACGGTTATATCAAGCCTCCAGTTCCACCGGTATCTGGCACACAGAAGGAGAAAGGGCCGCCAACCATGTTACCCATCCATGTGGACCCAGACAGCAAACCAGGGGAATATGTCCTTAAGAGTTTATTTGTCAACTTCACCACCCAGGCTGAGCGCAAGATTCGCATCATCATGGCAGAGCCGCTAGTGAGTGTGCACCGTGATGCCTGCTTCTCCCTAAACCCATCTTTACACTAAACAGAGAAGAGTTGATAGCTATAAGAAATGATTGATTGCTTTGCCTCTAATTTCCAGAGTTTTTTGTTTGGATACCACTGATAATTTTTTAAAGATTATAGTTAAGTTTTTAAATTTAATTTAAAAAATGGGAGGTTGAAGGCTTTAAAACAATTCTCAAGAAATACATTTCAATGGCATATTTTACTACTATGTTTAAGAAAAATTGACATAATTGAACAATTAGAACTATTAATCACAGAAAAAACTGTTCAGTTTCTGTTCTGCATACATACTTTAGTCAAAGTCTTTTGTCCTGTTAAAGTAAATGAGAAAAAGCAGAATGTCCTTCAACTGTCTGCGTGGACTGCCTTTTTGGAAAGACAGGGCCTCAGAGATACAGGGACTTGGGAAGCTTTTAGGTGTGTCATTCAGAAACACCAGTTTGTTTTCTGAAAATGGGAATATAGGACATTCTTGACTCCTTTACCTTTAGTTCCCTTATTAGATGATACCCTTAGAATTCAGGGGTTTTCTTTGCAGATAATTCTGTCACAAAATAAGGCATGTGTTTCGGGCGTGTGTTAATCTCTCTCACAAGTGCTGGTTCTCAAAAGGACAGTCTGGAAGAAAGTCCAGATTCAGATCATTGGTTTTCTGACCTTGGCTACCCACAATAAGGGACAGGGAAAGGGATTTGGAATGACATAGGTCTTTCTGTGAAGCTGGGCTTTGTACATCTGTGGGGATACTGGAGCACCCAAAGACTGAGGTTTGCTTTATGGCATCATAGCTTAAAATAATTAAATGTAATATTATTGAGCCCACAACACGTCTCTAAAAATATATAACAATATAATAGCTAATATTTCTGGAGTACTTACTCTGCGCCAAGCACTGTGCTGGACTTACCATCTCCTTTCATTTTCACATTGGTCTTAGGTAATATTTATATCCCCATTACAGATGGGAAAAATTGGCAGAGAGAAGGTAAACTAATTGCATAAGGTCACACAGTGTTGATTTGAATTCACGCTGGGTGACCTCACAGCCAATCTCTGAACTAGTCTGTACTCTATTCACAGTCTGCATGGTCTTCTTCTTGTAAGGATACCTTTAACTTCTTAAGACAAATTGATACAGGGCTCTTATACTAGTCAGCCGTAAATTATGTACCCAAGTTTCCATTGCCCAAAACAGTGCTGTAGTTGGGACCCTCTGAGTTCCTTGAGAGATGCTGAGATGGCCTAGACCACTGGTCGGCAAACTGCGGCTCATGAGCCACATGTGGCTCTTTGGCCCTTGAGCGTGGCTTTTCCACAAACTACCACATGCAGGTGCTACCTCAATAAGGAATGTACCTACCTATATAGTTTAAATTTAAAAAATTTGGCTCTCAAAACAAATTTCAATCGTTGTACTGTTGATATTTGGCTCTGTTGACTAATGAGTTTACTGACCATTGGAGACTCTTGGCTCCACAGGTCATGGGGCAGTTTAAGGGGAAGAAAGGGGTAAGGCACCTTCCACTCCTTAACAATGGAAAATGCCATTATGGTGGGTGAGGGCTCTCTGAAATTGTGTATCATGGTGTATTTTCCTAAGGAACTGAGAAGTTGTACAGAAGTTGAAAGAAGTGATTGGAAAGCTAGGTCCTGATACTTTTAGAGTCATCCCTGTTTCAAAAAATGATAGCTTAAATACTGTTATTGAAGAATATATGGAGTAAAATAGTTTGGGTTAGCTTGGGATATTTTTGCATGGCATTTTTCTTCTTGGAGTAAAAACATTATGACTGCAAAACAACATTTGGCACAGCAGCTTTTTAATTAGAGGTTGGCGATTTTGTTCCTCTCTGTGAGACAACTGTCCTCAAAGAAGAAAAATAAAAAATTGTAAGTCCTCTTTATCAGCCAGTCCTCAGCAGATGAGAGTCTGCTGATGCTAATAGCCAAGTAGATGAACATTATGTTTTTAGCTGAACAAATGCATTTAATCAATTTTTAGTATTGTTGCTTTTTATTAAAAGAGATGATTTTTTCCCTTGTATTTTTGGCATAGATGTAAGGTTCCATGGCACATTCATTTTTCTGTTGAAAAATTTGTCTGTTGAAAAATGCTTAGTAAATTTTGTCCTTATATTTACTTACTTACGGGACAGTAAATGTGAGTAGGCCAGGGGTTCCCAAACTTTTTTACACAGGGGCCAGTTCACTGTCCCTCAGACTGTTGGAGGGCCACCACATACAATACTTCATACATTGACCACCAACGAAAGAGGTGCCCCTTCCGGAAGTGGGGCGGGGGCGGATAAATGGCCTGAGGTGGCCGCAATTTGGCCCGTGGGCCGTAGTTTGGGGACCTCTGGCTGGGACTTGTTACTTGATTGTAAACATGTAAATGGGCATTTGTTGTTTTATTCTGAAGCCATAGTAAAAGGTGTTATTTTTGAGGTATGTATAGTATGTTTAATGTGAATTTCAGTATATATCCTCAACTATTTCTCTGGTTCAGTTAGCTTTACTTAGAAAAACATGAAATCCTTTAAAAGGCTAGATTTATATAGGTTTATATCAAATTATATATTGTTTTCTGTAAAACATTTCATGTAAAAATTGAATTCTGTATCTTTGATATAATTAAAATTTACATGGGAGTGACAAAGGTATTTTCCAAAAAGTTTGAAAGTATAAATATATTATTTATGGAGTTACTAAGGAATCTGTATTTTTTAGTTTTATTTTTAAGACTCACTTCTTCAGAATCGGTCAGACTATATGGGACAAATTATACACAATATTTAAATTAAAGTTGTACTTATGAATATCCAAGTAGCTAACTTTAATGGAAAAAAAAAGACAAACAAAAATGCTCTACTGTGGTCAAATTTTAGATTATTTTCTTTGTAAGCATCTTACACTGGGTCAGCAGTATTGTTCTTTGTGCCCAAAAGATGCTCAGTCATATTTATTAATATTCCAGTGATTTTCAATCTGTGTGCCACAAGAATTTTTAAAACATGCAATACCTAACTGTTTAATCAGGGGTACTGACCTCTTTTCCCTTAGAGTGTCAAATAAAAATATGACAACAGCCAGCACAACAATAGCTGTCCAGTATGACTGAATCAAAATTATTTCTATTTTTTTTGTCAAATCAGCAACCAATATATTTTTTTTAGTGGGCTACAGAATTTTCATAAATAGTTTATGTGTGCCATGAGATGGAAAAGGTTGAAAATTGCTGGATTAGTCAATAAATTATTCTAGTTTTGTTGCTTTGTGGGGTCATTTGATTGCATTTACTCTCACTCAATTTTGCAATTATTTTACCTTACCAAGGAAAGTGTTTAAAACAAGCTAAATTGAGTCATCTGAAAAGAAAGTAATATAGTAATTGGTGTTTTCCCTCCTGCCTGCTACTTTTTCTCTCTGGTTTAAATTTTCTTCTTCCCAAAGTCTATTTTGTCATTCTTTAGTTAAGAGTCAGTGGGTTTTAAATCCTTCAGTCTTGTTTATCTAAGACACTTTATTTCTCCCTCAAGTCTCAGTGATAATTCAGCTGGTGATAAAATTTTTGTTTGATATTTAGTCTTTCTGTAGACCTTTGACAATATATTTCACTAGGATACTTCTTAGCCATTAAGTGTATGATTATTACCATTCCTTCACTTTCTACTTCTGTTCTTCTGGCACTCCTATTAAATGGGAACTTCTCATGCTATATTGCATATCTTTTTGCCCTTCTGTTATTATATTTATTTCTTTGTCTCTCACTTCTGAGAGATATTCTCAAGTCTGTATTCAGTTGACTAATACTCTTCTTGATTAGGGCTAATCTGTTGTTTAACCTGCCCATTAAGATTTATAATTTTAAAGGGGGTAGAGGGAGATATATTTGGTGAGACACTTGAATCTATGTAAACCCCGTAACCACCACACTCTTGTCTGTGTCTCTGAGTCTCTTTTTTATGTCCCACCCATGTATGGAATCTTAAAGTTCTTAGTTTTTTCTGATTTACTTATTTCACTCAGTATAATGTTATCAAGATCCATCCATGTTGTTGTAAATGATCCGATGTCATTGTTTCTTATGGCTGAGTAGTATTCCATAGTATATATGTACCACATCTTCTTTATCCAGTCATCTATTGAAGGGCTTTTTGGTTGTTTGCATGTCTTGGCCACTGTGAACAATGCTGCAGTGAACATGGGGCTGCATGTGTCTTTACGTACCAATGTTTTTGAGTTTTGGGGGTATATACCCAGTTGAGGGATTGCTGGGTCATCTGGTAGTTCTATTTTTAATTTTTGAGGAACCACCATACTTTCTTCCATAATGGTTGTGCTACTTTACATTCCCACCAACAGTGGATGAGGGTTCCTTTTTCTCCACAGCCTCTCCAACACTTGTTATTACCTGTCTTGTTGATAATAGCTAATCTAACAGGTGTTAGGTGGTATCTCATTGTAGTTTTGATTTGCATTTCTGTAATAGCTAATGAAGATGAGCATCTTTTCATGTATCTGTTGGCCATTTCTATTTCTTCCTGGGAGAAGTGTCTGTTCATGTCCTCTTCCCATTTTTTTATTTGATTGTTTGCTTGTTTGTTGTTGAATTTTATGAATTCTTTGTATATTTTGGATATTAGGCCCTTATATGAGCTGTTGTTTGAAAATATCACCTCCCACTTAGTTGGCTGTTTGTTTTGTTGTCAGTTTCTCTTGCTGTGCAAAAGTCTGATGTAGTCCCATTCATTTTGGAGTCAAATTCATAAAGTGCTCTTTGTAACCAAGGTCCATGAGTTTAGTACCTATGTTTTCTTCTATGTAATTTATTGTTTCAGGTCTTATATTTAGGTCTTTGATCCATTTTGAATTAATTTTAGTGCAAGGGGACAAACTGTAGTCGAATTTTATTCTTTTGCATGTGGCTTTTCAGTTTTCCAGCACCATTTGTTGAAGAGGCTTTTTATTCTCCATTGTGTGTTGTTGGCCCCTTTATAGAAAATTATTTGACCAAATATATGTGGTTTTATTTCTGGGTTTTCTATTCTTTTCCATTGGTCTGCGTGTCTATTTTTCTGCCAATACCATGCTGTTTTGATTGTCATGGCTCTATAATATAATTTGAAGTAAGGTATTGTAATGCCTCCAGCTTCATTCTCTTTCCTTAGGATTGCTTTGTCTATTCAGGTTTTTTTATAGTTCCATATAAATCTGATGATTTTTTGTTCCATTTCTTTAAAAAATGACATTGGAATTTTGATGGGAATTCCATTAAATTTGTATATTGCTTTGGGCAATATAGTCATTTTGACTATATTTATTATTCCTATCCAGGAACAAGGAATATTTTTCCATTTCATTGTATCTTTTTCAATTTCCCTTAACAATGCTTTGTCGTTTTCATTATATAGGTCCTTTACATTCTTTGTTATGTTTATTCCTAGATATTTTATTTTTTTGTTTTAACCATGAAAGGGATTTTTTTTTTTTTAGTTCATTTTCTGATGTTTCATTGTTGGTATATAGGAAGGCAATGGACTTTGTATATTAACTTTATTTCCTGTGACCTTACTGTTTGGTTTATTGTTTCTAGTAGTCTTTTTGTGGAGTCTTTGGGGTTTTCGATGTACAGGATCATATTATCTGCAAAAAGTAAAACCTTTACTTCTTCTTTTCCAATATGAATGCCTTTTATTTCTTTTTCTTGTCTGATTGCTCTGGTTAGAACTTCTAGCACTACGTTGAATAAGAGTGGAGAGAGTGGAAAACCTTGTCTTGTTCCTGATTTTAGGGGAAAAGTCCTCAGTTTTATGCCATTTAATATGGTGTTAGCTGATGGTTTATTGTAAATGGCCTTTATTATGTTGAGATGTTTTTCTTCTATACCCGTTTTGTTGAGTGTTTTAAACATAAAATTGTGTTGTATTTTATCAAATGCCTTTTCTGCATCTATTGATAGGATCATATAGTTTTTGTTCTTTGTTTTGTTCATATGGTGTATTATGTTAACCATTTTATGTACGTTGAACCATCCTTGTGATTCTGGAATTCCACTTGATCATGATGTATTATTTTTTAATGTTTTGTTGTATTCTATTTGGTAGTATTTTGTTTAGCATTTTAGCATCTGTATTCATTAGAGATACTGGTCTGTACATTTCTTTTTGTGTGTTGTCCTTGCCAGGTTTTGGTATCAGGGTTATGTTGGCCTCATAAAATGTGTTTGGAAGTATTGCTTCTTCTTCAATATTTTGGAAGACTTTGAGTAGAATAAGAACCAAATCTTTGAATGTTTGATAGAATTCACTCGTATAGCCGTTTGGCCTTGGACTTTTATTTTTTGGGAAGTTTTTGATAGTTGTTTCTATTTCCTCACTGTTTATGGGTCTGTTTTGACCGTTTTTGTCTCTGATTACCTTTGCTGTCTTATTTTCAGCATCATTAGATATGAGTATTGCTACAACTGCTTTTTTTTCTTTAATGTTATTTGCTTGGAGTATTGTTTTCTACCCCTTCACATTGAATTTGTTTTTATCCTTGTAGCTTAGATGTGTTTCTTGTAGGCAGCATACAGTTGGATATTCTTTTTTAATCCATTCTGCTACTCTGTGTCTTTTTATTGGTGAGTTCAATCCATTTACATTTAGTGTAATTATTGACATTTAAGGGTTTTCTATTGCAGTTTTATATAATGCTTTCTGGTAGTTTTGTATCTTGTTTGATTCTTTTCTTTTGTTTTTCTATCATTTGTTTTTGTTTGGTTGTAATCCATACTTCTTTCCTGTGTTGCTTCTTTTTTCAAGCCATGTGCTTCTGTGGTGGTGTTTTCAGGGGTGGTTATCATTAAGTAATGGAAAGGGTACCTATCATGTTCATTGTAGTACATTACCTCATGAGTACTTTTACACTTTATCCTCCTTTGCTACTGTTAATCTTTGTCCTCTTCCCTTTTTTGTTTTTGTTGTCACCGATTAAATTTGATTTTATTGTGTTCTTGATGGAGCTTTTACTTGTGGTTATGTTTTGTTTTGTTCTTTGTATCTGGTTGAAAAACCTCCTTTAGTATTTCCTGAAGTGGGGGTTTTTTGGTGATAAATTTTTTCATTTTTTCTATATCTGGGAATATTTTTATATCTCCTTTATATTTGATGGATTTTTTTAAAACAGTGAATGCATTAAGGGAAGACATACATACTGTATTTCAGTCTCCATGCTTGCATTTAATCTGTTTTTGTTTTTTTTTACAGGGACAGAGAGAGAGTCAGAGAGGGATAAATAGGGACAGACAGACTGTAATGGAGAGAGATGAGAAGCATCAGTCATTAGATTTTCATTGCTGTTGCGACACCATAGTTGTTCATTGATTGCTTTCTCACACATGCCTCGACTATGGGACTTCAGCAGACCGAGCCACCCCTTTCGGAAGCCAGCGACCTTGGGTCCAAGCTGGCAAGCTTTTGCTCAAGCCAGATGGGCCCGCGCTCAAGCTGGCAACCTCAGGGTCTTGAACCTGGGTCTTCTGCATCCCAGTCCGATGCTCTATCCACTACGCCACTGCCTGGTCAGGCTGATGGATATTTTTGATGGGTATAGTATTCTTGCCTGGAAGTTCCTCTCTTTCAGAACTTTAAATATTGGGGTCCACTCTCTTCTAGCTTGTAGTTTCTGCTGAGAAATATGATGATAATCTAATAGACCTTCCTTTGTATGTTGTATTCTTCTTTTCCCTTGCTGCCTTGAGAATTTTTTTTTTTTTTTTTTTTCACTGGTTTGTGACAATTTCATTATGATGTGCCTTGGAGTAGGTTTGTTAGGATTAAGATAACTCGGTGTTTTGTTTGCTTCTTGAATTTGAGGCTTTAGTTCTTTCCACAGGCTTGGGAAGTTCTCATCTATTATTTGTTTGAATATGTTCTCCATTCCATCTTTTCTCTCTTTTCCTTCTGATATACCCATTATTCTTATGTTGCTTTTTTTGATGGAGTCAGACAATTTCTGTAGGGCTTTCTTTTTTTTTTTTAATTAGTGAGTCTCTCTCCTCTTCTCTCTGTAGTGCCTCTACTTGCCTGTCTTCTGTGTCACTAATTCTCTCCTCTGTCTGGTCTGTTCTATTAGCTAAGCTCGTTATCTTGTTTTTCAGTTCATAATTGAGTTTTCCATGTCTGTTGGATTCTTTTTCAGTTTCAATTTTCTTGGTGATGTATTCTTTCTTTTCATTGAATTGTTTTTTGAGCTCCCTAAGTTGCCTTTCTGTGCTTTCTTGTATATTCCTGAGTATTTTTAGGATTTCAATTTTAAATTCTGTCATTTAACTCCAAGGTTTCCAAGCTATTGAAATTATTTTCTATAGATTTTTCCTCATCTATCTGTGCTACATCTCTGTCTTTTGTATCCATAATATTTGATTTTATTTTCCTTAATGGCATTTGAGAGTGGTATTGTTAGTAACACTAATAAGAGTTGATAAAGAATAATAAAATAAAAATTAAAAAATTAAATTTTTTTTTTGTGAGAAACTGAAATTTATATTTTGTTTAATGAAACAAAAACTACATAAAATGGAGGGCCTGAGTTGGGGAAAAGTGACAAAGAAGCAAGAAACGAGGTAAGAACCCACGAAATGCTAAAAGGAAAAAATTGGGATCAAGAATAAAATAATTTGTAAATGATGGTCAAATGAGAGATTTAGTGAAATAGAAAAGGAGAAAAAAAAGAAAAAGAAGGAAAAATACAGTGAAAGATGCAAATTCTATTCTATTAAGTGGAACAAAAACTACATAGAACAGAGAGCTGGAATTGGGGGGAATGCTAATGAGATAAACTGCAAAGTAAAAAGCGCACAAAATGCCATAAAAATTGAATCTAAAATAAAATAATTTGTTAATGAGTGAGGATTGAATGAGAGGAAATGTGAAAGAGAAAAGAAGAAACCAAAAGAGAGGGAGAAAGAAAGAGAAAAGAAAGAAAATAAAGGAGAAAGTTAAGGTTTTTGAAATGTAACCCTTACAGAGAAAAAAAATAGAAAATGTAACACCTGCATGTAAAGAACTTCAAAATTAAAAGAAAATAATAAAACGAAAAGAGGATAAAAGGACCAAGGTGGAAGAAAAGACAAAATGAAAAAAAAAAAAGGAAGTTTATAAAGACTGGATTTTTTTTCTGGTTTGAGAGGTTATCTTCTTCCTTTTTCTTCTTTCTATCTCTTTTTGACTGGTGGCACTGTCCCTTAGGTTCTGCACCCGTGGCACTCTTAGGTAGGAATTTGCAATTGATGTGTCATTATGGAGATTAGATAAACTAGGCCTGAGTCCTGTTGGTAGGCAGGGATTGCTAGTGTTTGCAGGTTTCAACAATGGGAGAGTCCATTTTCCTGGAGCCTCTCCCCCAGTCTCTCCTTCCTAAACCAGCAGCCTGGGGACCCAGCTGTGAAGTTGCTGCTGCCACTGCAGGGGGAGCAAGAGGCTCTAAGAGCTGCCAAATTCCCCTCTTTCCCCACTCAATGCAGGGTTCTGGGTAAGGCCTTGCCAGCCCAAGCTGCCAGCGTAATCAGGCAGGGCTGGGATTCAATTGCTCCTCAATTGTCTTTCTATGAGCCTCCAGGTGTATCTAGTATGCCTTAGCACTTCACAGGACTACTGTCCCAAACTTTTTGTACTTTGTAACCTGTATTGGCTGGCAGGAAGATGCCCCAGTCACTGCCTGCATAACAAGAGGTCTAAAAAGCTGCCAAGTCCCGCTTCCAGGTCCTTTGAAAGGACAGCCCTAGGTATAAAAGCTCTGCCGACCAGAGTCACCAGCTTAAGCAGGCAGGGGGCAAGCTGACTTCTGGTCAGGCTCCTTTCTAGAGTTCCCTGGATGTCTAGTTAAATTTGCCTTAGTGCTCCATGGGTCTGCTCTTCACAGGCTTCTCCCTTGTTCTGAAGTCTGTTGTAAGAAAATATTATGAGAAACTGTATACCAACAACTTGGATAACCTGGTCGAAATGGCTAAATTTCCTGGAAACATACAGCCTTCCAAAATGAGGCAAGAAGAATCAGATAAACCTCTACAAAAATTGTCTTACTCCAACAGAAAGAGCAATATAAGAATAATAGGTCTGTCACAAAAAGAAGAGAAGGAGAAGAGAATGGAGAGCCTATGCAAACAAAAAATTGATAATAAGCCTGTGGAAAGACTAGATCCTTGAATCCAAGAAGAAAACAGAATATCTAGTTACCTCAACCCAAATAGGCCTTCTCCAAGGCAGGTTGTAATAAAACTGTCAAAAATCAACAACAAATAAAAGAATTCTTAAGGCAGCTAGGGAAAAGAGGAACATAACATATAAAGGAAGGCCCATCAGGCTATCACCAGACTTTTCAGCAGAAATTCTACAAGCCAAAACAGAGTGGACCCAAGCATTTCAAGTACTGAAAGAGAGCAATTACCAGCCAAGACTACTGTACTCATTAAAGTTATTTTTCAAATATGATGAAAAAATAAAGTTTTCAGACATACAGAAGCTGAAGGAATTTATCACCATGATACCCCCACTGCAGAAAATACTCAAGGGGGTTATTCTATCTGATACAAAGAACAAAACAACACAAAACTCCGAGTGAAAGTTTCAACAAGGTTATAATATAAATAATGATAATCTCTGTCAATAAAATATGAAGGGAGAGAGAATAAAGATCTGAAGTAGCGGGAGACGGCAAGATGGCAATGGAGTAGGTGGACATACCAACTACCAACTCCCAGAACCAAAGTGGATTATAACTTAATTTTAAGAACCATCATATGGATAAACCAACTTTGAACTAAACTAAGTGAACTCTTCAGCCGAAGAACACTTAAGAGGCCACATTGAGACTGGTAGGAAAAACAAAAACGCGAAGAGGGTTGCCCAGCTCCTCGGAGCAAATGGCAGCCCAGAGAGACCCGCGTGGCGGGAGGAGAGTTTGGCAGAGAGGGAGGGATCTGGATCCCAGGAACAAAGTCTCAGCCTGCAGTCCCAGAGCCTAGAAAAGGCATTTGGACAGTATAGAGCTATGAAACAAGTGAGGATACTGTTTGTGAGAAAGACAGTTTTCTCAGACCCAAGATTCTTCTTAAAGGGACAGCGCAGAAAACCTCTCTCACAACCACTCACCCAGGGCTCCGGGGAATGGGGACAGAGGAGAGGATGAGAGCAGCGGGAAGAGAGTGGACTGGAAGGCACAGGGACAAACACTCTGAGGGACAGCCACTCTAAGCCCTGGGCTAAGTCTCTTCCCTAATCAAAAACAAATATTTCCCCTGGAACTAGCAACACCAGCAAAGGGAGACAGGACTCCAGCCAAACAAGCTCTCCTGCAGCTCTTAGAGCAGAGCTGCTTAGATGGAGGGAGCTTCCAGGACTATAGTATGGAGTGTTAGGGTCTAAGCTGCAGTGCACCCACCCACACTGCTAAAGGCTTGCTGGAGGGCGGGTGATGGCGGGACACTGAAACATGATTCTGTTGGCGGGGGTGGAGGCCCAGCTGATGTGAGCTCAGTCTAGCCCAGCAGGGGTGGAGGCAATGCACAAAAGTGGTCCGGCAGCTGTGGGCCCACCCACAGCCCCACCTGCAGGGGAAAAGCGGGAGGGCAGGAACGGGCGGAGATCTGCTCTGCGACCCTGCGCAAGCCGGCCCTGACCACAGGGGCGGGGCTAAGACCAGGGACAGGAGGAGGCTCTCGCCTGAGAGCACGCCAGCAGCCCCGCCCAGCCCAAGAGACCATGGTTTGCCATCCTGCATGCATGAGTTGACTCTGAATACAGGGGCGGGGCTAGAGCCCCGGATGAGCAGAGGCTCGCAGCTGAGTGCACACCAGTAGCCCGCACGGCCGGATAAATCACCATGCGGCTGAGGTACACAGCTGAGTGCACATAAGCAGCCCCATCCAACCCAAGAAACTGTGGCGAGCAGGCTCTGACCTTGGGGGCTGGGCAGAAGCCCGGGAACAGGCTGGGTCCACAGCTGAGCAAAGGTGCTCACCTCTACCCTTGGTGCGGAGGCTTATGGCTTGAGTGTAGTGTGCACCCCAACCAGTGGGGGCGAGGTGAAGGCCCAGGCAAGCTGAGGCTTGTAGAGCTGAGCACCAGAACACAGCCCCTCCTGTGGAGAAGAGGCAGAAATCATAGCAACAGCCTCAATGGGCCAGCGCTGGCAACGCCCATACCCAACCGCCCTAGGTAGGGACAGAGGGGGTGGCGGACCTGCAGACAGACCACACCTAGAGACACAAATGCAACACCCAACGGATTCCAGTGGCCAAAACCTTCTTATACACAGACAGAATGGGCAGGCTGAGAAATATAAACCAAAGAATTAAGAGGAATCTCCAAAGAAGGACCTGAATGAACCAGATATAACCAAATTACCAGATGCAGAATTTAAAATATTGATAGTTACGATGTTCAAAGAAATTAGAGCAACAATGGATAGTCATTATGAACACCTAAATAAAGAGATAACAAGTATAAAAAAGGAAATTGAAATAATAAAAAAGAATCAGAAATGACAACTACAGTATCAGAATTGAAGAACACAATAGAAGGAATTAAATGCAGGATGGATGACGCTGAGGATCGAATCAGCGAGTTAGAGGACATAATAAACAAAGGCACAGAAGCAGAGCAGAAATAAAAGTAACTCAAAAAATATGAGGAAACACTAATGGAGCTCTGTGACAACAGGAAGAGAAATAAATTTGCATCATAGAGGTTCATGAAAAAGAGGAGAGAGAACAAGAAATAGAAACTTTGTTCAGTCAAATCATAGCAGAAAACTTCCCTAAATTAAAGTGGGGAAACATTCCACACGTTCAAGAAGCACACAGAACCCACTAAAGAGAAACCCAAAGAAATCTACACCAAGACACATCACAGTTAAAATACCAAAGCTAAGGGATAAAGAGAAAATTTTAAAAGCTGCTAGAGAAAAAAAGGCTATCACCTACAAAGGAGGACACATAAGGATGACATCTGATTCTTCAACAGAAACACTCGAGGCCAGAAGGGAATAGCAAGATATATTCAAAGTAATGCAGAACAAGGACCTACAACCAAGACTATCCAGCAAGGCTAACATTTAAAATTGAAGAGGAAATAAAGAGCTTCCCAGACAAAAAAAGGCTCAAGGAATTCATTAAAACCAAACCAATTCTGCAAGAGATACTAAGGAACCTGTTATGAACAGTTCAAAGGGGGAAAAAGAATATAGCAAAAGAAGAATACAGCTTTAAAGAATAAAATGGCAATAAACAACTACATATCAATAATAACCTTAAATGTAAATGGATTAAATGATCCAATCAAAAAACATAGGGTAGCTGTCTGACCTGTGGTGGCGCAGTGGATAAAGCATCGACCTGGGAACACTGAGGTCGCCAGTTCAAATCCCTGCACTGGTCTGGTCAAGGCACATATGGGAGTTGATGCTTCCAGCTCCTCCCCCTTTCTCTCTTTTTCTCTCTCTCTCTCACTCTGTGTCTCCTCTCTAAAATGAATAAAATAAAATAAAAAAATTAAAAAAAAAAACATAGGGTAGCTGTGTGGATAAAGAAACAGGACCCATACATATGCTATCTACAAGGGACACACCTTAAAACAAAAGATGCACATAGACTAAAGGTAAAAAGATGGAAAAAAATATTTCATGGAAATGAAAGAAGAGCCGGAATAGCAATACTTATATCTGACAAAATGGACTTTAAAACAAAGGCTATAGTAAGATATAAAAGAGGACACTACATAATGATAAAAGGAACAATTCAACAGGAAGATATAACTATTATAAATATCTATGCACCAAATATAGGAGCCCAGACATACGTAAAGGAGACATTGATGGATATAAAGACCGAGATTAACAGCAATACTATAATAGTAGGGGATTTCAATAACCCAATAACATCACTGGATAGATCCTCAAGAAAGGAAATTAATAAAGAAACAGCAGACTTAAGGATACACTAGAGCAACTCGATTTAATAGATATCTTTAGAACTTTTCACCCTAAAGCAGTAGAATATACATTCATTTCAAGCGCTCGTGGTACATTTTCTAGGATAGACCACATGTTAGGAGACAAAAATAATCTCAACAAATTTAAGAAGATTGAAATCATGTCAAGCATTATCTCTGATCACAATGCCATGAAACTAGAAATTAACCACAAAAGAAAAACTGAAAAATACTCAAACACTTGGAAACTAAATAGTATGTTATTAAATAATGAATGGATTAACAATGAGATCAAAAAAGAAATAAAAACATTTCTAGAAACGAATGAAAATGAGCATTCATCAACTCAAAATTTATGGGACACAGCAAAAGCAGTACTAAGAGGGAAGTTCACTGTACTACAGGCATACGATTAGAAGCTATAAAAAGCTCAAATAAGCAACCCGACCCTGCATCTAAAAGAACTTGGAAAACAACAGCAAATAAAACCCAGGACCAGTAGAAGGAAGGAAATAATAAAGATCAGAGCAGAAATAAATGACATAGAGGCTAAGGAAACAATGCAGAGGATCAATGAAACCAGGAGCTGGTTCTTTGAAAAGGTAAACAATATTGATGAACCTTTAACTAGACTCACCAAGATAAAAAGAGAGAGGACTCAAATAAATAAAATTAGAGATGAGAGTGGAGAAATAACAACTGACAAAACAGAAATACAAAGTATTGTAAGAAAATGCTATGAAGAACTCTATGCCAAAAAATTAGACAACCTAGGTGAAATGGACAAATTTCTTGAATCATATAATCTTCAAAAAATCCATCTAGAAGAATCAGAACACCTAACAGACCAATTACAACAAATGAGATTGAAACGGTTATCAAAAAACTCCCAAAAAAGAAAAGTTCTGGGCCTAATGGCTTCACAAGTGAATTCTATCAAAAATTCAAAGAAGAACTAACTCCTATCCTCCTTAAGCTATTTCAAAAATTCAGGAGGAAGGAAGACTTCCAAACTCCTTTTATGAGGCGAGCATAATTCTGATCCCAAAACCGGGCAAAGACAACACAAAGAAAGAAAATTATAGGCCAATATTCCTGATGAATTTAGATGCTAAAATTCTCAACAAAATATTAGCCAACTGGATCCAGCAATATATGGAAAAAATCATACACCATGATCAAGTGGGATTTATTCTGGAGAGGCATATCTGGTTCAATATTCGCAAATCAATCAATGTGTTTCATCATATAAACAAAAGGAAGGAGAAAAATCACATGACACTTTCAATAGATGCAGAAAAGGCATTTGATAAAATCCAGCACCCATTCATGCTCAAAACTCTCAGTAAAGTGGAATACAGGGAACTTTCCTTAATATGATAAAGGCCATCTACGACAAACCCACAGCAAACATCATACTAAATGGACAAAAATTAAAAGCAATCCCCTTAAGATCAGGAATAAGGCAGGGGTGCCCCGTTTCACCACTCTTATTCAACATAATTTTGGAAGTACTAGCTACAGCAATCAGACAAGAAGAGGAAATAATAGGCATCCAAATTGGGAAAGAACAAGTAAAACTGTCATTATTTGCAGATGATATGATATTGTATATAGAAAGCCCTAAAGTCTCAGTCAAAGAATTACTGGACCTGATAAATTAATTCAGCAAGGTGGCAGGATATAAAGTTAATATTCCGAAATCAGAGGCATTTTTATATACCAACAATGAACTGTCAGCATAAGAAATTAAGGAAACAATCCCCTTCACTATTGCAACCAAAAAAATAAAGTTCCTAGGAGTAAATTTACCCAAGGAGGTTAGGAATTTATACTCGGAAAATTATAACACATTGATGAAAGAAAGCAAGGAAGATACAAGTAGAAGCATATACCGTGCTCATGGTTAGGAAGAATAAACATCATTAAAATGTCTATATTACCCAAAGCAATTTATAAATTCAATGCAATACCAATTAAAATTCCAATGTCATACTTCGAAGATATAGAACACATATTCCAAAAATTTATATGGAACCAAAAAAGAACACGAATAGCCTCAGCAACCTTAGAAAGAAAAAATAAAGCAGGAGGTATCATTCTTCCAAATATCAAGGTTTATTACAAGGCCATTGTACTCAAGACTGTCTGGTACTGGCATAAGAATAGGCACATAGACCAATGGAACAGAACAGAGAACCCAGAAATAAACCTACATCTTTATGGACAACTGATATTTGACAAAGGAGGAAAGAACATACAATGGAGTAAAGACATCTACCCACAAAAAAATGAAACTAGACCATCAACTTACACCATTCACAAAAACAAACTCAAAATAGATAAAAGACTTAAATGTAAGCCATGAAACCATAAGCATCTTAGAAGAATTATGCAGCAAGCTCTCCGACATCTGTAGCAGCAATATATTTGCCGATTTATCTCTACGGGCAAATGAAATAAAAGGCAGGATAAACAAATGGGACTATATCAAACTAAAAAGTTTTTGCACAGCTAAAGACAATAAGAACAGAATAAAACGACAAAGCACACAGTGGGAGAACATATTCGACAACGCGTCTGATAAGGGGTTAATAACCAAAATTCATAAAGAACTTATAAAACTCAACACCAGGAAGACACACAATCCAATCAAAAAATGAGCAACCGAAATGAATAGAAATTTCTCCAGAGAGGACATACAGATGACCGTTAGGCATATAAAAAAATGCCCAACATCACTAGTCATTAGAAAAATGCAAATTAAAATCACAATGAAATATCACTCATACTAGTCAGAATGGCGCTCATCAGCAAAATAGCACAGAACAAGTGCTGGCGAGGATGTGGAGAAAAGGGAACCCTCCTGCACTGCTGGTGGAATGCAGACTGGTGCAACCACTGTGAAAAACAGTATGGAAATTCCTCAAAAGATTAAAAATCAAACTACCTTTTGACCCAGGTATCCCACTTTTAGGAATATACCCTAAGAACACCATAGCACTGTTTGAAAAGAAGAATGCACCACCATGTTTGTGGTAGCATTGTTCACAATAGCAGAGATCTGGAAACAGCCCAAGTGTCCGTCATAGGACGAGTGGATTCAAAAGCTTTTGTACATATATACTATGGAATACTACTCAGCCATAAGAAATGATGACATCGGATCATTTACAACAAAATGGATGAACCTTGATAACTTTATACGGAGTGAAATAAGTAAAACAGAAAAAAACCTGAGAACCGCATGGTTTCATACATAGGTGGTACTTAAAAGTGAGACTATGAGACATGGAGAAGAGTGTGGTGGTTATGAGGTAGGGGGAGGGAGGACTGGTTGGGAGAGGGTGAGGGGAGGGACACAAAGAAAACCACATAGAAGGTAACAGAGGATAATTTGACTTTGGGTGATGGGTATGCAACATAATTGAATGATAAGATAACTTGTAGATGTTTTCTTTGAATATATGTATCCTGATTTATTAATGTCACCCCATTAAAATTAATAATAAAAAATAGATCTGAAGTAGCAAGGGAGGATGGAGAACAGAAATACTTTTAAGACAAAAGATATATATATATATATATATATATATATATATATATATATATATATATATATACACACACACACACATATAAAACTTTTTCTTCAGTAACCTAATTGTAACCATTCTTCAAAAAATAACTCAACTGAAATATTTAACTTAGAAAAGAGGAAATAGAGTAAAGAAGTAAAGAAGCATGGAATACCACCATAGAAAAACAACTTACAGAAACATAAAGGAAAAGGACCAAGGGAGAGAAGGAGAGGAAAACATAAAATGCCTATAGGAAATTTTCATGCATCACTAATTACTTTAAATGTTAATGGACTGAACTCATCAATAAAGAGGCACAGAGTAGCAGACTCGATCAAAAACAAAACCCAACCATATGCTGCCTTTAGGAGACACATCTCAGCTGCATGAACAAGAGAAGACTCAAAGTGAAAGGGTGGAAAATGATTCTCCAAGCAAATAATACCCAAAGAAAAGCAGACCTAGCCATACTTATATCTGACAATACTAATTTCAAGACAAGAAAGGTAATAAGAAATAAATATGGGCATTTCATAATGATAAAGGGGATACTCTATCAAGAAGATGTAATACTGTTTAAAATACATGCATTGAATCAAGGAACATCAAAATATGTAAGACATTTTGTAACAGAATATAAAAAGGAAACAGATAAAAACACAGTCATAATTGCAGAACTCAACCTACCATGGACAACTTTAGACAGATTATCCAAACACAAATTCAAAAAAGAAATATTGGCCATGAAGGACACCCTAAACCAAATGGATATAATTGACATTTACAGAACATTTCATCCCAGAACATTAGATTATACATTTCTTTCCAGTGCACATGGAGCATTCTCTAAGATGTACTGTATGTTGGGCCTCAAATCTTTCCTTAATAAATTCAAGAAGATTGAAATCATACCAACCATATTCTATGACCATAAGGTTCTCAGATTAGAATTTAACTGCAAATGACAACACAATGTATCAAAACTTCTGGGATGTTGTGAAAGCAGTAATAAGAGAGAAGTTTATATCATTATAGGCTTATAACAAGAAACAAGAGAAATCCAAGTAAACAACCTAATATTACATTTTAAAGAACAAGGGTAACCCAAAATCAGCAGAAAAAAGGAAATAATAAGAATCAGAACAGAACTAAATGAAATAGAGAACAACAACAACAAAAACACCCAAAAACTGTAGGAAAAATTAATAAAACAAAGAGCTGATTCTTTGAAAAGATCTGTAAATTGACAAACCCCTGACTAGAATCAGTAAGGAAAAAATAGAGAAATGGCTCATAAAACAAAATCAGAAATAATAAAGGAAAAGTTAGGACAGACATTATAAATATACAAAGGATCACAGTAGAATACTAGGAAAGATTATATGTCACAAATTCAACAATCTAGAAGAAATGGATAAGTTCCTAGAACTATACACTCTTCTACACTAAGACATGAAGGAGTAGAAAACCTAAGTAGACTGATGAGCAGAGTGGAAATACAGTGTGTCCGTAAAGTCATGGTGCACTTTTGATCGTGTGACCAGTCAAAAGTGCACCATGACTTTACAGACACACTGTAGAATCAACTATCAAAAACCTCCCCCAATATAAATATCCAGGACCACACAAGTAAAGTCTGTCAAACATTCAAAGAAGATTTGATACTTATCCTTCTCAAAGTCTTCCAAAAATTGAAGAGTCAATACTCACTAACACATTTTAAGAGGCAACATAACCCCTGATACAAAATCCTAGCAATGACAACACACTCACAAAAAAGGAAAACTACAGACTAATATCTCTAATGAATATAGATGCATAAATTCTAAACAGAATACTAGCAAATCAAATACAACAATACATTAAAAAAATAATACGTCACCATAAAGTGGGATTCATTCCAGGAACACAAGGATGGTTCACCATATGCAAATGAATAAGTGTGATATACCACATCAACAAAACAAAGAACAAAAGTCATATGATTCCACCAATAGATACAAAATAGGCATTCGGTAAGATACAACATTCCTTTATATTTAAAACACTCAATAAAATGGGTATAGAAAGAAAGTACTTTAACATAATAAAGGCCATATATGACAACCCATCAGACAATATCATATTTAATGGTGAAAAACTGAAAGCTCCTCCTCTAAAATGAGGAACAAGACAAGGATGCCCACTCTCTTCACTCTTCTTCAGCATAATACTGGAAGTCTTAGCCAAAGCAAACAGGCAAGAGAAAGAAATAAAAGGTATCCATATTGAGAAAGAAATAAAGAAATCACTTTTTGCAGAAAACATTGCCCTGTACATAGAAAATCCTAATCCACTGGAAAACTATTAGAAACAATAAACCAATACAGTAAAGTTGCAGGATACAAAATCAACATACAAAAGTCTACTGCTTTCCTATCCACCAGCAATGAAACCTCAGAAAATGGATTAAAAAAATTCTTTTACACTTGCAACAAAAAATTAAAATACCTAGAAATAAACCTAACAATGGATGTGAAGGCCCTGGCCAGTTTCTCAGTGGTAGAGCATCAGCCAGGCATGTGAAAGTCCTGGGTACAATTCTTAGCCAGGGCACACAGGAGAAGTGCCCATCTACTTCTCTACCTTCCTTCCTCTCCTTTCTCTCTTTTTCTCTCTTTCCCTCCTATAGCCAAGGCCTGCAGTTGGCCCGGGCCTAAGGATGGCTCTGTGGCCTCCACCTCAGGTGCTAGAATGGCTCCGGTTGCAACAGAGCAATGCCCCAGATAGGCAGAGCATCGCCCTCTGGGGGGCTTGCCAGGTGGATCCTGGTCAGGTGCATGCGGGGGTCTGTCTCTCTACCTCCCCACTTCCTCACTTCAGAAAAATACAAAAAAAAAAAACCAAACCCACAAAACAAAACAAAACACAATGGATGTGAAGGACATATATACTGTAAACTACAAAGCATTACTAAAAGAAATTGAAAAAAGATGCAATGAAATGGTGAAATATTTCATATTCAGGATTGGACGAATCAACATAGTTAAAATGGTCATATTACCCAAAGCAATATACAAATTTAATGCAATCCCCATTAAAATCCTTTCTTAAAGAAATAGAACAAAAAAAGTCATTAGATTTCTATATAATAATTAAAAGCCCTAAATAGCAATCCTGAGAAAAAATAGTGAAGCCAGAGGTATGACACTACCTGACTTCAAATTATACTGTAGAGCCACGGTAATCAGAACAGCATGTTATTGGCAGAAAAACAGACATGCAGACCAATGGAACAGAATTGAGAGCCCAGAAAGCAAATACACACACACACACACACACACACACACACACACACACACACACACACACACAGAATAGAGAGCCCAGAAAGCAAACCATATATATACACACACACACATATATATACACACACACACACACACACACATGCAAATAATATTTGACAAAGGAGCCAAAACAAGCAATGAAGAAAGCCTTTTCAATAAATGGTACTGGGAAGATTGAAAAGACACATGCAAAAGAATGAAACTTGACTATACCTTGTACCCATGCAAAAATATTTAAAATTGATCAAAGACCTAAATATAAGATCTGAAATAATAGATTATATAGAAGAAATCATAGGTACTAAACTTAGGGACCTTGGCTATAGAGAACATTTTATGAACTTGACCCCAAAGGCAAGGGAAGTAAAGGCAAAAATAAGTGAATTGGACTATATTAAACTTAAAAGCTTCTGCACAGCAAAAGAAATCAACAACAAAACAACAAGCCAACCAGATAGGGGTTGATGATATTCACAAACAAGAGTTCTGATAAGGGATTAATATTTAAAATATATAAAGAACTCACAAAGCTTAACAACAAACAATCCAATTGAATAAAATAGAGGACCTGAGAAGACACTTCTTTCAAGGAGACATAAAAATGGTCAACAGATATATGAAAAGATGCTCATCTTCACTAGGTAATAGAGAAATGCAAATCAAAACTACAATTAGATACCAGCTCATACCTGTTAGATTGGCTATTATCAACAAAACAGGTTTTAACAAGTGTTGGAGAGGTTATGGGGGAAAAGGAATACTCATTCACTGCTGGTGGAAATGTAAACTGGTACAGCCATTTTAGAAGACAGATGGCAGTTCCTTAAGATACTAAGAATAGAACTACCATGTGGCCCAGCAATCCTTCTACTGGGTATGTACTTGAAAACATTGGTATGCAAAGACCCCGTGTTCATTGCAGTATTATTATTCACAGTGGGTAAGTCCAAGAAACAACCAAAGTATTTCTTGATAGAGGATTGGATAAAGAAGATGTGGTACATATATACAATGGAATACTACTCAGCCATAAGAAGTGATGATATATTGCCACTTACAATAACATGGATGGACCTGAAGAACATATTCTAAGTAAAATATTTAAATCAGAAAAATATAAGAACTATATTTCACACATAGGTCGGACATGAAACTGATACTCATGGACATAGATAAAAGTGAAGTGGTTACCAAGAGGAGAGAGTGAGCAGGAGGGGAATAAAGAGGGACAAATATATGGTGAGGAAAAATGATTTTACTTTGGGTGATGGGAATGCAACGCTATCAACAGTTCAAATGCTATAGTGATGTTTACCTGAAACCTATGTACTTTTATTGAACAATGTCACCTATTAAATTTAATTCCTAAATTAAAAAATAAATTAATTAGTTTTTTAAAAAGTTAATAGAAAAAAGAAAAAATATGAACTGACCAGTTACAACTAGTGAAATTGAAGCAGTAATAAAAAGAACTCCCAGCAAACAAAACATTCAAAGTACACTTTTTTCTTTTCAAAACCACTGTAGAAATTCAAGATAAAGGAAAATGCCCAAGGTCATTGTACAAGTCCAGCAATATCCTAATTCCAAAACTGGATAAAGACATTACAAAGAAAAAATATATATATATAAGGCATTATTCCCAATGAACATAGATGCAGAAGTCCTCAACAAAGTATTAGCAAGCTGAATTCAGCAATACATTGAAAAGATTATGCACCTTGATCAAGTTGTATTTATGCCTGGGATGCAAGGTTAATAAATATCCACAAATCAATTAATGCAGTAAACCATGTAAACAAAGTGAAGGATAAAACCTGAATGATCATATCAATAGAAGCAGAAAAAGCATTTGATGAAATCCAGGACCCATTTATGATTAAAAAAAAAAAACCCAAAAAACAAAAGAAAACACCTCTCAGCAAAGTGGGAGTAGAGGGAACATACCTCAGTATAATGAAGGCCACATAGGACAAACCCACAGCTAGCATCGTACGCAATGGGGAAAACCAGAAACCATTTTTCTTAAGATCAGGAACATGACAAGGGGTATCCCCCTTTCTCCACTCACTTATTCTACATCAGGGGTGCTCAATACATCGATCGCGATCTACTGGTCGATCGTGAAGGAAGTGTGGGTAGATTGCATGACATTAAAAAGACACTTGTCTTTTGATTGGCATACAGGGTAGCCAATCTGACATCTGAACTTTTGACAGCCTACACATGTGCGTTAAACCGCGCTAACTTGTTCAGTTACATTGCTGTGTAGTTAGCCTTCAATTTATTTAAACTAAATACAAAAAGGGTATAAAAATGAGTGCCGTAGCTGGTCCGAGTAAGAAGCCTAAAACCTACCACTTTCATACAGAATGGGAGGGGATTTTTTTCACTCTGTCATATTCTAAGTGCGTTTGCCTCATCTGTCTGTGTGCCATTGCTATTCCAAAGAAGGGAAATGTGGAGCAGCTTTTTCGGACTGTTCATAAAAACTATGAGATTGACTTTCCTCCGAAAAGAGAGCTGAGAAGGAGAAAGGTGAAAGAAGAATACACAATACTAAATAGTAATAATAGTAACTTAAATAATGATAATATAGAAGAAATAAATTTATGTTTTGCATTTTTATTGACTTGGTCATCTTATAAGTAGCTCGCAAGCTGAAAAAGTGTGGGCACCCCTGTTCTACATAGTTCTGCAAGTCCTAGTCCAGTGGTTCTTAACCTGGGTTCTATCGAACCCTAGGGGTTCGATGAGTCGGTCTCAGGGGTTCAGAGAAGCCTCTGCCGCAGAGACCAGAATAAAGTAATACTGTAATATGTTGTGAGTTCATGCACTTTGTTGGTTTTGTTCTTTGAGCAAGGTGATGTTCATGCACGGCTCATTTTGTGCACCAGTAAAAAAACATATACCTATGTCTTGAATTTGGAAAAAAACATTATATTTTATTTATCACTAAAGAAGGGTTCGGTGAATGTGCATATGAAATTGGTGGGTTCGGTACCTCAAGAAAGGTTAAGAGCCACTGTCCTAGTCACAACAGTCAGACAAGAAGAAGAAATATAAGGCATCCAAATTGGAAAGGAAAAAGCAAAATTGTTATTTACAGGTGACATGATACTGTTTAAAGAGAACCCTAAAGGTGCCACTGAAAAACTACTAGAATTAATAAATAAATTCAGTAAAATGGCAGGACAAAAATATCCAGATCTCAAATGCATTTTTATACACCAATAATGAACTATTAGAAAGGGAAATTAGAGACCAATTCCATTTACAATTGCATTAAGAAAGAAATACCTAGATATAAATTTAACCAAGGAGGTTAAAAGCAATATTATTAAAATATAATTTCCACACAGTGAACTGCAGGGATTTTAAATCTACAGTTTAAGAATTTTGACAAATGTATTCACCTCTGCCAGCACTACCACAATCAGAGAAGAGTTTCTTCATCCCCAGGGGTTTACTTGAGCCCCTGTGCAGAGTCCAGACTACGGCCCCAACCTCAGGCAACTATTGGTTGGTCTAGATTCATTCCCTTTTGCTAGAATTTCATCTAAATGGAAGCCTTCCAATATGTTTCCTTTTGTATCTAGTCTAACTCAGGATAATGTGTTTCCGGCATTTCTATTATTTAATTGTTTATCAGTATTTCATTCATCTTTACTGCTGAGTAAATTCCATTTAATGTGTATACCGCTGTATTTCTTTTCACATTTTGATGAGAATTTAGGTCAACAAAGGTTCTGAGTACAATTTTAAATAGCACAGGCCTTGATTTCCATAGATTATGCTAACAGTTATAATAGCAAATATTGTAAAAGGTATTTTTGATAGTAGCTTATAGGTGGAAGTAAAAGAGAGAAGGAAGGAAGCAAGGAAGAGGAAGGAAGGAAACTTTCCAGCTTCCAATGTACTCGAGTCTGAGCGTTATACAAAGAGGAATAAGAGAGTTTTGTAAGTTTTGTAAGAATAACTCATTTTTTTATGCTCAGCTATCATTTTTCAGGCAACTAATCTTCACATTAACCCTAGAAGGTAGGTAATAATAATAATAACATGTCATGTTTATTTGGTGCCTGCAGAGTGCCAGGTACTGTTCTTAATACTTGAGTAATATTAACTCATCTAATTTATACAATATGAGGTAGGTAATTTTACTGCCCCACAAGAAACTGAGACATAGAGGCTAAACAACTTGACAAAAGTCCTAGTAAATGGTGGAGCTGGCATTCAATGTGAAATATTGCTGGGATTCTTACTCTTAACCACTACATCAGTGGTTCTCAAAGTGTGTGCCAGGGTGCTCTGGTGTGCCCTAGAATGTTTCCAGGTGTGCCCTATGGTATTCCAGAGAAATATATGCCTGTTGGGGACCAAAAAACCAACAGGGTTTTTGGAGTTTAGATTTTTGGGGGACAGAGCTGTGGGAATTGGCTGTAAGCTGACAGTCTGCCCAACCCCCCACCTCACTTGCCTGATTAGGTTGCAAAAGGCTGTTAAGCTGTGGTGCCGGATTGTTTACACTATCCCCATGTTCCCCAGAAAGACTGGAGGAAAGTTTCTTCTACCCTTTGTTTGGTGTAAAGTTAAGATTTGCTAATGGCCTCACTTTGCCCTATAAGTAAAGCAAGATGCAATTTTGGGGACCGCTTTGAGCTTACCAGCAGCGGTTACAAAGCCCTCCCGACCCTGTATTTTCTTAATTCTGCACCATTCCCACTTGGGATCTGGAATTACTAGCTGCACTGGTTCACGGCCTGTGCCCAGATATAAAAATAAATATAATCTATTATACCATTTCATTACGACAATACCGCTCTTTTGTTAACACATCATATTTATATTTACTATTAACACATCATTATATTATTTTTAGATAAAGACACCCAAATAAAATGGATAGATTTTGCCTGACCTGTGGTGGTGCAGTGGGATAAAGCATTGACCTGGAACACTGAGGTCACCAGTTCAAAACCCCGGGCTTGCCTGGTCAAGGCACATAGGCACATATGGGAGTTGATGCTCCTGCTCCTCCCCCCTTCCTCTCTCTCTCTCTCTCTCTCTCTCTCTCTCTCTCCTCTCTGAAAATTGAATAAAGTCTTTAAATAAATAAAATGGATAGATTTCTCAAAAAAGAAGCTTGATATTGAAGAATCCAATTCTGGAAGTGAGCAAAAGTTAAGTGCAACTAAGAAAGCAAAGTCACGGCCTACTTGCAAATATAGTGAAAGTTATATAAGCTTTGGTTTCACTTGGACTGGAACTGAAGATCATCCTTTACTGCTATGTTTATATGTGGATGTGAAATGGCAAATGAATCATTGCTTCCTAGTGAATTGAGTAAACACTTTAAACCTATACACTCTAATTTACAAGATAAATCTGTAAGTTTTTTTCAAGAGATTATCTGAACAGCAAACAAAAGCGGCAAATTCTTTTAAAAGTATAATGACTTTCTGATAAAACTCAAGTCACTTCTTATCAAGTCTCAGAACAGATAGCAAAAACTATGAACGCTCGTAGTTTAGGCGAGTCTCTTATTTTGCCTGTATGCAAAAACATGGTCATGACAATGCTAGAAGATGAAGCAGCAAGGGAAATAAGCAAGATTCCTCTGTCCAACGATACAGTTCACAGGCGTATTATAGAAATGTCTTCTGATATCGAGAAAAATGTATGCAGTAATAAGCTTCAGCATTCAAATTTTGCATTGCAAGTTGATGAATCAACAGACATTACCAACACGGCACAACTCTTAGCATTCGTTCATTTTATTAATGAAGATCAAATAGTAAATCAGTTTTTTTCTGCAAAGAATTAGGTGTGTCTACAAAGGTGAAGACGTTTTTAACATTTTGAATAACTATCTTGATAAATGGCAGTTAACATGGAAGTCGTGTGCAGGCATTTGTACAGATGGCGCCCCTTCCATCTTTTGTAACATCTTTTGTAAAAAAAAGAAATGAGAATGTTATCATAACTCATTGCTTTCCTCATAGGGAGGCCTTGATGGCAAAAACATTGGGAGAAAAATTAAGAGAAGTTTTAGATCAGGTTGTTCAGATGGGAAACCTTATTAAAACAAGACCTGTCAAATCACATTTATTCAAAAAGCTTTGTATCGATATGGATTCACAACACAGATGGCTGCTTTTACACACTGAGATGAGGTGGTTGTCAAGGAGGAAAGTACTTACCCGTGTGCAGAAGCTAGGACAAGAACTTCTTGGGTCTTTTTGAAGAGATGAAACAGTTACATTTTTGTAACCTTCTTCCCTGGGAATTTTGGATTGCCAGGTTGCTGTATTTGGCCGATATATTTCAGCAGGTCAATATCTTGAATACTAGCATGCAAGGGAAAGAAGAAAATATTCTCACACCCACTGACAAATTGAAAGCGTTTCAGAGAAAACTACGGATTTGGAAAAGAAAAGCTGTTGAAGGTAATTTGGAAGTGTTTCCATTGGTAAGTAACACTTGCATAAATGAAACACTTCCAATAATAGGTGAACATTTAATAAGTTTATAAGAAAAATTGGGTTCTTATTTTCCATCACTTAACACGTTACAATACGATTGGATTAGAAACCCACTCATGGAAGCTTCAAGTGATTTTGATTTAACATTAACAAGAAGAAGAACTGGCAGTTCTATCCACTGATCGTGGATTGATGATTAAACATAGGGAATTGTCTCTTGAAGCCTTTTGGATTTCTATAAAAGAATAACATATGGCAATATCTAAAAAAGCTTTGAAGATTTTACTACAATTTTTAATATCATAATTATGTGAATTAAGATTTTCTACCCTTAACACAATTAAGAGTAAAAAGAGAGGAATTCTTCAATGTTGATGAGGAAATGAGAGTTTCCCTTTCAGATATATGCCCAAACATTGAAGAAATTGCTAGGACACATCAGGCTCATGTTTCTTATAAACACAAGAATAAAAAAACTTAACACATTCACACTGGGACCTGCTGAATTTACTAAATCTTTGTATCTATATATAAAAAAGATAACTATTTTTGTCTTTTTTTATTTTTAACCCCTCTTTTCTTATGAATTCTAAAAAGCATAACTTAAAAAATGTAACATAAAAATGTTTTAAATGTCAGAATAAATTTAATTTTGTCATATTTATTTTTTTTTAATTACCATAGAAGCATGCTTGGACTCTGTATTATTTTCTGTAATATTTGACTTAATTATTATAACATATTTCTCAGAAATGTGTATGTAGTGCACCTACAATTATTTGTAGGATTTTAAATGTGCCCGACTTCAAAAAGTTTGAGAACCACTGCACTACACTCATAGCCTTCTTCAGTTTTAGTCAGATACACTGAACGTGTAATATTGAATAAAATTTACCAAAAGTGGTATAGTTTGGGTAAATGCCCCAAATCAAATCCTGGTTTGATTGATTCCAAAGTCTAAGCTCTAATCTATTTGGGAAATGATGTCTATATGAACAAATAAGATGGTTCTGGGTAGGTATATAAGAACTAAAGAACACCGAAGAGCTATTGGTGAGTGAAACTAGGCTGTCACTTCTTGAAAGTGATTAGGGAAAATGTGGTAGAATAAATGAACCTTGAGGGACAAGTAGGATTTTTTTATGAGAGGTGGTTTAGTTGGGTCTGAAAAGAGTGAGTGTGTATGGGGTGTGCGTGTGTGTGTGTGTGTGAGAGAGAGAGAGAGAGAGAGGGAGAGAGCTGTGTGTGATGTGTTAGTGGTACCAGAAGATAAATCAGAACATGGTTGATTTCAAGTCCCCAAAGATAGCTCTGGGGAATATAAACATTTAAGGAGGAAGCCTAGCTTATGACAGACACAGAGAAGAGATAGATGTTTAATGAAATAGAGAAGAACTGGGAGATGGGATGACTCGTGTGGCAAGAAGGGAGTAATCATTAGTGTCTCATTACAGCTGAAATGTTAAAAAAGAAACGTATTAACAAGTGGCCGCCAGATTTGCCATTTGGAAAGTCACTGGGGAGACTCCTTTTAGGGTGAAGAATCCAGATTGCAGGTGGTTGAGGGGGGAAAGAAGGGAAGACAGAAAGTGCTGACCATTCATGGGAGAGCCAGAGATAAGAAGGAGTAGAGAAAACAGTAGTCAGAGTAGGACATGTGTTCAGGGCAGGATCTAAGAGAAAACTAAGCTTGTTGTTAGCTGAGAAGAAGCCTGAAGAGAGAAAGAGGTTGGCCCCAGTAGGTGTGAGGAGCTGTCTGGTGGCGCAAGGAACTGGAGGAGGCAGGGAAGAGCCATCCGTGTGTCCCGAGCATCCACTTACCGGATGTATCATGCACACTTAGTGGGATACTTGGAAAAAGTAAAAAATAACAACAAAATAGAATGTAATCCAGAGACAGATGAGTGAAGGTAGTATCTTATATATCTTGGTAGATGTATGTGGTTTAAAAAAGAAAATCTATGGGAGCAGCTCTTTTGTTCAATTAAGGTAATTAACTTTGTACCTGAATTTAATTGAAGTTTCCTCTTCACTGTCCAAATACTAGAGTTTTACTTGAGACTGTTAGATTTGGCAGAGAAATAACCTTTACTGAAATATGAAAAGCTAGTTGCAAATAGGACAGAGTCTCTGGAGGGTTTTTAGTTTTTAAAAAAGTGCTACAATAGTCTCCCAGATTTGAGTCTGTGTTCCCATCTTGTGACCTCAGGTGCCACACAGTGTCTTACTTGCCATACTTTCAGCTAATTGGTGGTACTCTCCATATCATTATCTTGATCTTCAATATATGAAAACCAGCATATATTATTTTGTTTGAGAAAATTCATTTTGATAACTGAATAGACTAAAAAGAAAAAACCCCACAGTTCTGTCAGTTTCTATAAGCATCCTTCTCCCACAGATCTCCAAGGGTCTTAATAGTGCTCATTTATTCTTGTTAGAAAGCTGGTCAGGATGTCAGAGGTGATGTCCAGTTTTACTCTTGACAAACTCAGGCAGGCATCAGGGGGCTCAGTTTTGCTCCAGAAGACCAGTGATTCCTATAGGCCATCAAAATAACCAGAGTATATTTTCAAGACAATCCAGACTCCTGGGACCCCGATTGCCTCTCATGTTTGGGGAGTCTTTGGGGATAAATGGTCCACATTCAGAGCTGTGAGGCTTCTGGCTCCCTCCTGAGATCTGTTTGTAAAGTTGAGTCTCCACTGGCACAAATGGGATCTGAAGAGGAGAATCTGGAGAATCTGCATCCAATGTGGAGATAGCTGGAACTCATTTTTCTTTGGCTCCAGCTCAGTGGTTCCGGCGCAGGCCACTGCCACTGTGTACTGGTGGTCTGGGTGAAATGTTTCAGTGATGACTCAGGTCTGGCCCAGCTCTCTGCTCTGAAGGGCTCTGCTGTCACCAGTGGCCACGGGGATGGGGAACTCACTCCTCATGTTCCTTGTATTCTGGGGAAGAGAGATCCCAATTGTAATAGTTCACTTCTGAAAATTCTGTTTACTTCTCAGACCAGGTGTGTGTATTATAAAAGGTTATTGCTAATGTTATTAAAACCCTGAATCAGTTATACATAAATATGTTCTTGTAATCAAAACCACTGTAGTTTTCAGACTTGTGACATTTGCTGCTGGTGGCGTTTGTTTTAAACTTGGTTGTTTTTTCCTCACCCCACCATTTAATTAAAAGGTTTCCTATAAATTACATACAGTGGTGCCTTGAGATACGAGTTAATCGTTCTGTAACCAAGCTCCTAAGTCAGTCAACTCATATATCAAACAAATTTCTTCCATTTAAAACAACTGAAATAGAGTTAATCCGTTCCAGCCCTGTGAAACATCCCCAAACCATCCTAAATTATGAAAAAAGATATGTTTTTAATTAAGAAACACACATGTATACTTTACCAATGCATAACAAAATATATGAAATAAAAGAAAAAAGTGTTATTTAGTACTGTATTCTTACCTTAGAGACAGACGAGTTTGGCTAACGGAGGTGAATGGCAGACGAAGAGGGAGGGAGGAAGAGATGCAGGCACTGTAGACATGTAAACTAAAACTGCACTTTCTTAACACTAAATGTAAACTGAAACTGCACTTTCTTTACTTAAAATGAAACCACAAAAACTTAATCACGACTCATATCTCGGAATTTCACTCGGATCTCGAACAAAAATATGGACCGAGTCACAGCTCGTATCTTAAAAAATTGTATGTTGGTCTGCTCGTGTCTCAAAGTACCACTGTATTAAGAATTAAAGTCATAGTAATAACATTGGGCTTATTTTCTTTAGGAGAGAAGGGAAATTAATCTTTATATTTTTTCCTACTTTCTATAAGATAGCTTTCTAGTTAGACTTGGAAACACCATGGAAACTAAAACTCAAGCCTTAATTAATGTTAGTGGGGGCACACACTCCCCCAGGAAAATGCATGGAGTTTGGTTTCAACCCCCAAACATTAGGGAAGGTGACACACATTTTAATCTTACCTAATCCCAATAATAATGGTGGTAGGAATTTTAATAATCAGAAGGACTGTCAATTATTGAATGTTCCGTGCCATTTATATTTCAGTTCTATGAGAAAGATTGTAATACTTATCCTTATCTTACCCAAAAGATGACTGAAGCTTAGAGAGACTAAGGAAGGTCCATGTGTTGTAAACAAGGGACCTAGAAATCAACCTTACACTTCTCAGATTCCAGTTGATGTAGTGAACTACTAGATCCTGCTGTTGAATTACTTAAAAGACAATAAATTACACCTTAAGAGAAACTGGTGTTATTTTTCACAAACTGAATAATCCCATATTAACTCTCATGGCATTGCTGGGTTATGTGTTTATTGAAATATTTCTGAGGGCAATAATAATTTGGAACTTTCTTAAGTTAGTGAAGTCCTACCTGTATAGGGCAAACTTGGGATTTTTTTTAGGTCAGTAAAACACCAAATGTAGGGAGTGATTTATTAAGTGAGCCCCATTGCCACAAATAGAACTCCTCTGATATGCATGGACTCTAACTTGTCTAACTGCCTATGTTCTGTCACGTAAGGACATCTCTTCTCTTACAGATTACAGAGAGACCCAGTGTGAAAAGATTATAAAGTGAAAATGTATCTAGGATATACTGAAATTGTTTGAAAATTGAGGTGGAAGTCAATGGCTTTCCCTGTCGATTTTAGTTTGGGAGGAACTCAAAGAGCTTTCAGAGTTTGTATTTTCTTAAGGGAAGGGGGAGACCGTTGGAACTTCCCAAGGCGTGAAAAGCACAAGCAGGGACGATTGTCTTTTCCTGTGGAGATACTTGAACCCTATAGTATTCTTCATGACAGGAGAGAGCCCCACTGGAACAGTCAGGACAGCTGTGCTCTTTATCCTGCTCCTCTTAGAGCAGGTAAGATATTTGCCAAATTCTGTCTGTGAGTGGGAGGAACTATAGGGTGGGTCCTTCTGCAGCACTCTTAGGAAAATATGAAAGTTGGGTTAGTGCTGTTGAAATAAATTCCAAGAAGTGGCTTAAAACATCTTGGAAAGGGAGACATTGTAAAATTATTTTTGTTAAACAATGATGACAGAAGTGATGTATTATATTCTTCTGTTTTTAGCTTTTATTGTTTTTTTTAAAATGGAGAATTTTAAGTGTCTAAATTAGAAAGACAGCATAATGCACATAATGAACCCTACAATTGTTTTCAACAATTGCTAACTCATGGCCAGTTTGTAATATGCTCCCTGCACCTCCCCTCGCCAAGCAGATACTTGAAACTATATTATCTTTTAGCATTTCAGTGCATATCTCTAAAAGATAAAGATTCTTTATTTTAAGAAAGCACAATACCGTTGCCACACCAAAAAATGAACAATAAGCTGTTACTATCATCAATTACCTAATTAGTGTTCAAACTGCCAATGGTCTCGTAAATGTTGTACCCTTACAAGCAGACTATCTGAATCAGGGTCTGCGTACGAGACAAATGTCGTGCCCTTACAAGCAGACTATCTGAATCAGGGTCTGTGTATGAGACAAATGTTGTACCCTTACAAGCAGACTATCTGAATCGGGGTCTGCGTGTGAGGCACATGCTGCAGTGGCCTTTCCACAACTGACATGGCTTCCCTCTGTCACTCTTTTCTCCCCCTTGCATCTCATGCATTTTATTCACCAAAGAAACATTTTCCATTCCATCTCCTTCAGGCTGGGGTTTATAGACGGCATCCCTGTGGCTTAGTGTAATGTATTCCTCTAACTCATTTTAACTCCTGTGTTTTAAAAATTAAAAATGACATCTAAGGGCTTAATTCAGATTCAGCCTTTATTTTTTTGGTCAAGATTATTTTATAGTGATTGCTTTCATCAGAAGAGACTTAATGTTTAGTTTTCTCTTTGGGGCCATTAGCGGTCATTGAGGTTCAACACCGAGTCTACTAAGGTTTCAGCTTTGCCATCTCTGTTTCCTGTCACCTAGTGACAGGGAGCTTCTGGGCAAGCCTGGCTCATAGGCCAAGGTCTCCCTGCTTTGGACCACTAAGAATTTTTAGGGATCCATCACCCCAAAATTGTGTTTTTCAGAATTATTTGGTTAAAAACCTATTATTCAACTTAACTAATGAACAGTCAATAAATAAATACAATAGTACCAAGATATAAAACCAAGAAAAAAATTTAAAGTGTACAGAACACAGTGTTCTGATTGGACAAATGGGACCATTATTTTGAGTCTCACCTGGGATCCTCCATTTCTGCTTGTTCTCTCAATATCCATGGTTTATTCCGCATGAATTCCACTGTACAGAATTAAATGTTTAGTGCTCTTTGGGAGCCAGGATGTCTGGAATGTGCAGACCTTAGATTCTTGCAGACCTTGGATTTCCTGCAGCTGGCTGCCCGCTGAGGTCCCTTACCTCTGCATTTGACTTTTCTCAAAGAGGCACAGACCATCCTGGTTTCTGCCCTGTGTTCAGGTGTCTTTCTGAGTGAGCCAGCCTCCCTCCTATCTCCTCTCCTTCTTTCTCTTTCCTTCCCTCTTTTCCTCCTCCTTTCTTTCTCTCTTACTGTTTTAGCCAGCATGGTAGTCTACTCTCCATGTCTACTCTTAAAACTCCTGACACTGCTAAAATCTATACTGCTGCAAAGATAATGGAATGGTATAGGAAAATGGCTGGAGGATTAGAATGCTGTCCTGAGACAAATCTTTGGTGTGGACTTTGGAACGCCAAGTCCTGCGGGGGGCAGAACGCTGCCACTGCAAGCACTATTTAAAGGAAGCAGCTGATCCCTATAGCCATTTTTTTGTACCTGAAAGGTTTTAGTTAATCATTCTTCTCTGCACCTGAACCCATGCTTTGCTAATTTCCTTGATTATTAAAGAAACGAATAAAGATGATGAGGCTGCAGAGATCTGGGTTCTCAGTCCTAGAAGCTGGGAGTCCCCTATACCCATCTTATCTTTATTTTTTTAATTTATTGATTTTATTTTTAATTTTAATGGGGTGACATTGAAAAATATGGGTACATATGTTCAGAGAAAACCTCTGCAGGTTATTTTGACATTTGATTATAATGCATATCCATCACCAAAAGTCAAATTGTCTTCTGTCACCTTCTATCTGGTTTTATTTGTGCCCCTCCCCTTCGCCTCACCCCTCCCTCTTCTTCCAGATAGCCAGCACACTCTTGTCCATGTCTCTGAGTCTCATTTTTATGTCCCATCTATGTATGGAATCATTTATTCTTACTTTTTTTCTGATTTACTTATTTCACTCAGTATAATGTTATCAAGGTCCATCCATGTTGTTGTAAATGCTCTGATGGTATCATTTTTTATGGCTGAGTAGTATTCCATAGTATATATGTACCAAAGCTTTTTAATCCACTTGTCCTCTGATGAACACTTGGGCTGTTTCCAGATCTTCGCTATTGTGAAAAATGCTGCCACGAACATGGGGGTGCATTTCTTTTTTTCAAACAGTACTATAGTGTCTTAGGGTATATTCCTAAAAGTGGGATAGCTGGGTCAAAAGGCAGTTCAATTTTTAATTTTTTGAGGAATCTCCATACTGTTTTTCACAGTGGCTGGACCAGTCTGCATTCCCACCAGCAATGCACGAGGGTTTCCTTACCTCCACATCCTCGCCATAATCTGTGTTCTTTTGTTGATGAGCGCCATTCTGACTGGTGTGAGGTGATATCTCATTGTGGTTTTAATTTGCATTTCTCTAATGATTAGTCGATGTTGAGCACTTTTTCATAGGCTTATTGGCCATCTGTATGTCCTCTTTGGAGAAATTTCTATTCATTTCTTTTGCCCATTCTTTGATTGGATTGTTTGTCTTCCTGGTGTTGAATTTTACAAGTTCTTTATAAATTTTAGTTATTAACCCCTTATCAAACATATTTTTGAATATGTTCTCCAACTGTGTGGTTTGTCTTTTTTTCTGTTCTTATTGTCTTTAGCTGTGCAAAAGCTTTTAAGTTTGATATAGTCCCAATTGCTATCCTGTCTTTTATTTCACTTGCCCATGGAGATAAATCGAAGAGCTTACTGCCTATGTTTTTTTCTAAGATGCTTATTGTTTCACGGCTTACATTTAAGTCTTTTATCCATTTTGAGTTTGTTTTTGTGAATGGTGTAAGTTGATGGTCTAGTTTCATTTTTTTGCAGGTAGATGTCCAATTTTCCCAACACCATTTGTTAAAGATGCTGCCTTTACTCCATTGTATGCTCTTACCTAATTTGTCAAATATCAGTTGTCCATAAAAGTGTGGGTTTACTTCTGGGTTCTCTGTTCAGTTCCATTGATCTATGTGCGTATTCTTATGCCAGTACCAGGCTGTCTTGAGTACAATGGCTTTGTAGGATAACTAGATATCAGGAAGAGTGATACCTCCTGCTTTATTCTTCTTTTTCAACATTGCTGAGGCTATTTGTGTTCTTTTTTGGTTCCATATAAATTTTTGGAATATATGTTCTATATCTTTGAAGTATGCCATTGGTATTTAAGTTGGTATTGCATTGAATTTATAAATTGCTTTGGGTAATATAGACATTTTACTGATGTTTATTCTTCCTAACCATGAGCATGGATTATGCTTCCACTTGTTTGTATCGTCCTTGATTTCTTTTATCAATGTTTTATAATTTTCCGAGTACAAGTCCTTAATCTCCCTGGTTAAATTTACTCCTAGGTACTTTATTTTTTTTTGTTGCAATAGTGAAGGGGATTGTTTCCTTAATTTCTCTTTCTGCCAGTTTATTGTTGGTATATAGAAATGCCTCTGATTTCTGAGTATTAATTTTATATCCTGCCACATTGCTGAATTCATTTATCAGGTCCAGTAGTTTTTTGACTGAGACTTTAGGGTTTTGTATATACAATATCATATATCATCTGCAAATAATGATAGTTTTATTTCTTCTTTTCCAATTTGGATGCCTTTTATTTCTTCTTGTTGTTAGATTGCTGTGGCTAGGACTTCTAGAACAATGTTGAATAAGAGTGGTGAAAGGGGGCACCCCTGCCTTATTTTTAATCTTAAGGGGATTGCTTTTAATTTTTGCCCATTTAGTATGATGTTGGCTGTGGTTTTGTCATAGATGGCCTTTATCTTGTTAAGGTATGTTCACTGTATTCCCACTTTGCTGAGAATTTTGATTATGAATGGATGTTGGAATTTATCAAATGCTTTTTCTGCTTCTATTGAAATTATCCTGAGTTTTTTTTCCTTCCTTTTGTTTATGTGATGAATCACATTGATTGATTTGTGAATATTGAACCAGCCTTGCCTCCCCAGAATAAATCTCACTTGATCATGGTGTATGATTTTTTTCATATATTGCTGGATCCGGTTGGCTAATATTTTGGTGAGGATTTTAGCATCTAAATTCCTAAGGGATATTGCTCTATAATTTTCTTTCTTTGTATTGTCTTTGTCTGGTTTCAGAATAAGAATTATGCTCACATCATAAAAGGAGCTTGGAAGTTTTCTTTCCTCTTGAATTTTTTGAAATAGCTTGAGAAGGATAGAAGTTATTTCTTCTTTGAATTTATGGTAGAATTCACTTGTGACTCCATCAGTCCCAGGACTTTTCTTTGTTGGGAGTTTTTTGATAACTGTTTCGATCTCTTTTGTTTTAATCAGTCTGTTTCGGTTTTCTGATTCTTCCAGATTGAATTTTGGAAGATTGTATGTTTCAAGGAATTTGTCCATTTCATATAGGTTGTCTAGTTTATTGGCATACAATTCTTCATAGTATTTTCTTACAATATTTTGTATTTCTTTTGGGTCAGTTGTTATTTCTCCACTCTCCTTTCTAATTTTATTTATTTGATTCCTCTCTCTTCTTTTCTTGGTGAGTCTAGTTAAAGGTTCATCAATCTTGTTTACCTTTTCAAAGAACCAGCTCCTGGTTTCATTGATCCTCTGTATTGTTTCCTTAGCCTCTATGTCAAATATTTCCACTCTAATCTTTATTATTTCCTTCCTTCTTCTACCCCTTGGCTTTACTTGCTGTTGTTTTCTAATTCTTTTAGATGCAGGGTCAGGTTGCTTATTTGAGCTTTTTCTAGCTTCTTAAGGTATGCATTTAGTGCTATGAACTTTCCTCTCAGTACTGCTTTTGCTGTATCCCATAAATTTTGAGTTGATGTATGCTCATTATCATTAATTTCTAGGAACTTTTTTATTTCTTCTTTGATTTCAATATTAATCCATTCATTATTTAATAACATGCTATTTAGTTTCCAAGTGTTTGAGTATTTTTCAGTTTTTCTTTTGTGGTTAATTTCTAGTTTCATGCCGTTGTGATCACGGAATATGCTTGATATGATTTCAGTCTCCTTAAATTTGTTGAGACCAGTTTTGTGTCCTAAAATGTGGTCTATTCTAGAGAATGTACCATAAACACTTGAAAAGAATGTATATTCTGCTGCTTTAGCGTGAAAGGTTCTGAAGATATTTATTAAATCGAGTTGATGTAGTGTATCCTTTAAGTCTGCTGTTTCTTTGTTAATTATTTTTCTTGAGGATCTATCCAGTGAAGTTAGTGGGGTATTGAAATCCCCTACTATTATAGTATTACTGTTGATCTCACCCTTTATATCCATCAAAGTCTGCCTTATGTATTTTAGTGCTCCTATGCTTGGCACGTAGATATTTATAATGGTTAAATCTTCCTGTTGAATTTGCTCCTTTTATCATTATGCAGTGTCCTACTTTATCTCTTACTATAGCCTTTGTTTTAAAGTCTATTTAGTCAGATATAAGTATTGCTACCCTGGCTTTTTTTTCATTTCCATTTTCATGAAATATTTTTCTCCATCCTTTTACCTTCAGTCTATGTGCATCTTTTGTTCTAAGGTGTGTCTCTTGTAGACAGCATATGTATGTGCCCTGTTTTCTTATCCATGAAGCTACCCTATGTCTTTTGATTGGGTCATTTAATCTATTTACATTTAAGGTTATTATTGATATGTAGTTGTTTATTGCCATTTTATCCTTTAAAGCTGTATTTCTGTTTTGCTATATTTTCCCCCCTTTGTTTGATCTGTTCACAACAGGCCCCTTAGCATCTCTTACAGGATTGGTTTGTTTTTAATGAATTCCTTGAGGGTTGTTTTTTTTTTTTGTCTGGGAAGCTTTTTATTTCTCCTTCAATTTTAAATTGCTGGATAAAGTAGTTTTGGTTGTAGGTTCTTGTTCTGCATTTCTTTGAATATGTCTTGCCATTCCTTTCTGGCCTCAAGTGTTTCTGTTGAGTAGTCAGATGTCATCCTTATGGGGGCTCCTTTGGAGGTGATAGCCTTTATTTATCTAGCAGCTTTTAATATTTTCTCTTTATCACTTAGCCTTGGTATTTTAATTACAATGTATCTTGGTGTAGATTTCTTTGGGTTTCTTTTTAATGGAGTTCTCTGTGCTTCTTGAACATGTGAGTCATTTTCCAGCCTTAATTTAGGGAAGTTTTCAGCTATGATTTGGTTTAACAAAGTTTCTATCCTTTGTCTTTCTTTTCTAATTCAGGAACCCCTATGATGCGGATGTTATTTCTCTTCATATTGTCACAGAGCTCCGTTAGAGTTTCCTCAGTCTTTTTGAGTCTCTTTTCTTGTCTCTGCTCTGCTTCTTTGCCTTTGTTTATTTTGTCCTTAACTTGCTGATTCGATCCTCAGATTTTTCCATCCTGCTTTTAATTCCCTCCCTTGTGTTCTTCAATTCTGATATTGTATTTGTCATTTCTGTCTGATTGTTTTTATTATTATCAATTTCCTTTTTTTATACTTGTTATCTCTATTTAGGTGTTCATAATGACTATCTATTGTTGCTCTAAGCTCTTTGAACATCCTAACTATCATTATTTTAAACTCTGCATTCGGTAATTTGGTTATATCTGGTTCATTCAGTTCCTTATCTGGGGATTTCTTTTGATTCATTTGGGTTGCATTTCTCTGCCTGCCCATTTGGTCTGTGTATAAGAAGGGTGTGGCCACTGGAGTCCAATGGGTGTTGCTTCTGTGTTCCTTAGGTGTGGTCTGTCTGCAGGCCCACCACCCCCTCTGCTGCTGCCTAGGGCAGGTGGGTGTGGGCATTTCTGGCACTAGCTCACTGCAGCTGTTGTTGCGGTTTCCACCTTGGCTCTGCGGGAGAGGCTGTGTTCTTGTGCTGGCTCCACAAGCCTCAGCCTGTCTGGGCCTAGCCTTGCCCCCACAGGTGGAGTTGCGCACTGCACTCAAGCCACAAACCTTGGTATTAAGGGCAGGGGTGAGCACCTTTGCTCAGCTGCAGTCCCCGCCTATTCCTGGGCTTCCGCCCCGCCCCCCCTGGTCAGGGCCAGCTCTCGCAGGATTGCAAACCAGGGCTCCTCGGCTGGGCAGGACTTCTGGCGTGCACTCAGCTGTGAGCCTCCGCCTGTCCTGGGCTTTCGCCCTGCCCCCATGGTCAAGGCCGGCTTGCGCTGGATCGCAAACCTCCGAGGCCAGGTGATGATGTGCACCCATGTGCCCCTGCTAAGCAGCAGATCTCTGCCCGTTCTGCACTCCCGCTTTTCCCCCACAGGTGGGGCTCCAGGCAGTCCCACAGCTGCCGACCACTTTCACGTGTCCCCTCCACCCCTGCTGGACTATACAGAGCTCATGCGGGCCAACTGGGCCTCCACCCCCGACAATAGAACCGCATTTCTGTGTCCTGCCATCACTGACCCTCCATCAAGTCCTCAGCAGTGTGGGTAGGGGCACTGCAGCTGAGACCCTAACATTCCATACTGCAGTCCTGAAAGCTCCCTCCTTTTAAGTGGCAGTGCTCTAAGTGCCACAGCGGAGCTGGTTTGGCTGGTGTCCTACCTCCCTTTGCTGGTATTGCTAGTTTTAGAGGAAATAATTCGTTTCTGATTTGGGAAGTGACTCAGCCCAGGGTTTAGGGTGGCTGTCCCTCACTGTGTTTCTCCCTGTGCCTTCCAGACCACACTCTCTTCCCACTGCTCCGGTCCTCTCCTCTCTCCCCATCCCCCAGAGCTCCGGGTGAGTGGTTGTAAGAGAGGTTTTTTGCGCCATCCCTTTAAGAAGAATCCTGGGTATGAGAAAAATGTCTCTTTCTTACAAACAGTATCCTAACTTGTTTCATAGCTTAATTCTGTCTATAAGCCTCTTCTGGGCTCTGGGACTGCAGGCTGGGGCTTTGTTCCTGGGACCCAAGTCCCTCCCTCTCCGCTAAACTCACTTCCCACCCCACGAGTCTCTCCAGGCTGCCTTTCGGGCAGCTGGGCAACCCTTTCCGCGTTTCCGCTTTTCCTACCAGTCTCAATGTGGCTTCTTCAGTGTTCCTTGGTTGAAGAGTCCACTTAGTTTAGTTCAAAGTTGGTTTTTACAGATCATGGTTCTTAAAATTTAGTTATTATCCACTTTGGTTCTAGGAGTTGGAAGTTGGTACATCCACTTACTCCATCACTATCTTGCGTCCACCTATCTTTTTTTTTATGTTGTGTCTTGTATGCATTTTCTTAAGTCCTGCAGTACTTTCCTTTTGCGCACACTCATTGCCAAGCTGGTTGGTCTCAGCAATCGGTGCTTGAACAGGGACACGATTGGAAGAAGGATCACCAAAGCGATAAATAAGGTAAGGAAACAACTGCTGGACCCTGAAGAGAAATAGAGGCCTCAGTTTAGTCCGTCACAGGTGAGTGATAAGGACATCCTTGAGAAAATACAGGGTAGCAATTGGGAACGGGGATAGTATTATGGAATGCCGTTCCTATATCTGCCTTTTAAAACAATTGTTGAAGGTTGGTGGGGCTAAAGCCAGCAAAGTAAAACTTTTAGAATTATTACAAGTAATTGAGAAGCATTGTATTTCAACCTAAAATAAGGGGCCATTGACAAGGAATAGAGTATCTGTCACATTTTCTCTAGTGGCTACTGTTCACAAATGCTTCCTCTCTAAACCCCAAGCAGTGCCTTTTAAATGGACAACAGATAAGCCTGTTTGGATTGAACAGTGGCCATTAACTAAAGAAAAATTGGAGGCTCTTCAAGAATTAGTATTAGAGCAATTAGGAAAAGAACATATGGATGAGTCATTTAGCCCATGGAATTCTCCAGTGTTTGTGATTAACAAAATATCAGGAAAGTGGAGATTTTTGACAGATTTATGTGCAGTAAATGTGGTAATTCAACCTATGGGAGCTTTAAACCAGGGATACCAAATTCATCTTTAATACCTAAGAAATGGCCATTAATAGTGATTGATTTAAAAGATTGTTTTTTTCACTATATCTTTGGCACAGGAAGATCGAGATGAATTTGCCTTTTCTGTGCCTTCCCTTAATACTAAAGAGCCAATGAAAAGATTTCGGTGGAAGGCATGTTTAACAGCCCTACTATTTGTCAAAACTTTGTAACCAAAGCCCTGGAACCTGTTCAGTCACAATTCCCTCAGTGCTACATCATCCATTATATGGACAATATTCTTGTATCAGTAAGAAACCAAGAAGTAGTAAAGTCTATTTTGCTTTAGAAAAACAGGTGCAAATTGTTGGTTTAACAGTGGCACCTGAAAAGATTCAAGAGAGTCCTGTTGTCTTATTTAGGCTCTATCGTAGACCACACTACAGCACAAGGCCGAGTACCAACACACAGAGATGGCGTTCAGACCTCAAATGATTTACAGAAATTATTGGGAGATAGTAATTGACTTCACCCAAAGTGGGAATTATGACACGAGTTCTTTTTTATTTTCTCTTTTGCGTGGAGACCCTAGTCTAAATAGTCGTCAAATTTTAATCAAAGAAGCAGAAAAGGAACTTCAATTAGTGGAAGAAAACATTCATCAGGCTCAATTAGATCATATTCAGGATAAAGAACCACTTCAATTGTTGATTTTTAATTCACCACATTCTCCTACAGGTGTTAATTGTTCAGCATGATAAATTAGTTGAATGGCTATTCTTACCTATTTCTACCGTAAAAATCTCTCTCTCCCTGTCTTGATCTCATGTCTTCACTTATTCTCAAAGGAAGAGAACAGATTCGACAACTGGTGGGATGTGATTTGTCTACTATCATCCTTCCCTTAACAAGAGCTGACGTTTCTTCTTGTTTTCAGAATCATTTACTCTGGCAATTAGCTTTTGCTGATTTTCTAGGCGTTATTGATAATCATTATCCAAAAACCCTCTTTCCCAGTTCCTGAGGCACACTCGGTGGATATTAACCTCATATTACCAGTCTGGAACTTTTATCTAATGTTCTCATCATCTTTACTGATGGCTCTGGTAGTGGACATGCTGGCTGTACCGGGCGATACAGAAACGTATTTCTACTCCAGGTTTTTCTGCTCAATAAACTGAATTATATGCTGTTATTTCTGCTTTGCAGGATTTTCCCAGTCCAGTTAACATTTTAGTGATTCTGCTTATGTAGTACAAGTCACAAAGATGATTGAAACAGCTCTGTTAAAACCTTCTTTACCACAACCTCTTACTGATCTTTTTTTCTCAGTTACAGCAAACTGTTCAAAAATGCCACTTATTTTTCTGTATCACTTGTGTTCGTTCCCTTACTAACCTTCCAGGACCCTTAGCTGCAGGCCCACCCTTACACTTAGGACTCCATCCATTGAGATAATGCACTGGGAAGATTGTTGTGCGCCTAATAGTGTTTTGCTATTTAATGGTTCCTACAGAACTTTGATCCACTGGGCCCCTAGGGGTATGTAGTCTGAGACTGTAGCAAGGAGAATGAGACCTGCAATTCCCATGAAGCTTTGCGATGGAGTGTGTCTAATTAACACTGTGCGTGCCATTGCTGATGGTCTGCAAGCCCTTAATCCTATTTCTCGGATAAAACAATGGGGTGCTGGATTATTGGGAGGCCTCATTGGATACGTATTATTTTGATATGTTTTTCTTTAGTCCTCAGATGCAACAAACCCTCAGACAATCAGTGCCAAAAGAGGCTGCAAAATCTGCTTACACGGCTATACAAAAACAAAAAAGGCGGCATGTATGAAAATGGCGGGAGTTTAGAATGCTGTCCTGAGACAAGTCTTTGGTGTGGACTTTGGAACGCCAAGTCCTGCGGGGGCAGAATGCTGCCCCAGCAAGCACTGATAAAATTGTTTAAAGGAAGCAGCTGATTACTATAGCTATTTTCTGTATACCTGAAAGGTTTTTGTTAATCATCTTTCTCTGCACCTGAACCCATGCTTTGCTAATTTTCTTGATGATTAAAGAAATGAGTAAAGACGATGAGGCTGCTGATATCTGGGCTCTCAGTCCTAGAGGCTGGGAGCCCCCTGTACTCGTCTTTTCTGTATGTTGTGTCGTGTGTGTTTTTTCTTAAGTCCTGCAGCGCCTTCCTTTCTTGCACACCCATTGGTGTGCAACATGTAAACTGGCATCTGAGTGCCCAAAGCTGTCACTCCCATAGTGTAGGGATGTGTTTGGTCACTTAACAAACCCTGATAATAAGTTTCAACTCTGTACTAGGAATGTGGGGAGACCAACAAGTCACAAGTCTGTGGAAATGCTGACAAGAATAGATGTAAGCAAAGTTCCATATGACAGCTAACCACGGACTCTGCCAGGGAAAATGGGAGGGCTTAATCTGGGCAGTGACATTTGAACTAAGCCTTTGTATGCTAAGACAGCATACTTGTGTGAAGCTAGTTAAGGAAAACTTAATGTCGTGGTATGTTATTTTATTGAGGCTCGGAATCTGTTTTTCACTAATGAGCTTGACTTTTGTGCATGGCAAAGATTTACCATGTCAACTTTGCTAAAGAAACAGACCTGCACTATGTTCTTCCTTCCTATGCATGCAGATACGCATAAGCACCAAATACCACACTTGCCAACTACCCATTAATAGCAGGGAAATAGTTTTTAGGCTGGGACGTTTCAGGGTGTTCTCGGACATAGTCACCTGTCTTCCTTCACTATGGTAGGTGGTAATGAATGAAGAACCACAGGTTCCCAAGGTATGAACTTTTCAGTTAATGCAGGGCTCTGCAGGCCCACATGTTTGCCAAGCACTGTCTCTTGACTGAGTCAGCTGTGGTCTCTCATTTAGTTGTATTGCCACTTTTCTAATGTATGTAAAATATGTGTTGTTGCTATCATAGCGCAAAGCCCTTTAAAAGTCATAGTACTAGCTCTGCCATTGTATATGGTTTTAAATATAATGAATACTAAATTAGAATTGCTATCATGTATGTATGTTTGTGGGTGTGAGTGTATGTTTTGAGGTTGGAACTTCTTTGAAAACTTTTGACATTAAAAGGGATTTTCATAAAATAACTGGTAGTGATGGTTGAAAACATTGTGAAGGTACTTAATGCCAATGAATTTTATATTTAAAAGGGCTAAAATAGTAAATCTTACATTATATAAGTTTTGCCATAATAAAAGGCATATAATTTTTTTTAACTTATACCAGAGCATGTACACGTGCATGTACACACACACACACACACACACACACACACACACACACACATACAAATTAGAGAATGGGCCTGGATGTCGTTGACCTAGGCTTTGATTGAGGTGACAAATATCTGGCATTACCAAGTATGCTCTGCACTGTAACTTTTAAGCGCTAGAAGGAGCAGGCCATGCATTTCAGGAGCTTGTGGATGAGTGGAGATGGCACACCTCATCATGAGTGTGTGATTGCACACGGTTTCACACTGATGCAGCTTACAGTCTGGTAATTGCTCTGAAAGGGAGAGAGTGTATGGAGCTTTGCAGGCACATGACGAGTCCGGGCCTGGGCTGGACGGGGACACGGAGAAAGGCTTCCCTGAGGAAGTGGCAGTTGGGCTGAGATCAAATAATGAACAAGTATAAGTGACACACCTAAGAGGTCATTGATTTTTTTACCATTTCTGGCTCTTCTCCCCAATGGCGGGACACTGTCCATCCACATTTCACCATGCACCACCTTTAACACATTATCAGCATTCTGTTCCTGTTTGGTGCTGAATCAATCAAGTACTGAGGGGAAGTGCTTATTCTGGGCTTGTTCCCAGGATATCTGTGAAACTTGATACCATCTGTTCACTTTCTTCATTTTCATACTTAGATTTTAACTGGTTATATAAGAACATTCAGATGACATAACCTGTAGTCAGAGAATCCTTTGCAATTTAATGGCTGAATCTGTGGGGGTATCTTTTGCTTTGTGTTGTTTTTTAAGTGAGTGGAGGGGTGACACACTGCTGCATGCAACCTGACCAGGATCCACCCAGCAACCTCCATTGGAGGCTGATGCTTGAATCAGCTGAGCCATCCTCAGCGCTCAGGGCCAACACTTGTACCAATGGAGCCACTGGCTGCAGGAAGGGAAGAGGGAGAGGGAAGAGGTTGCTTTTCCTGTGTGCCCTGACTGAGAATCGAACCTGGGACACCCATACACTAGGCCAACACTCTATCCACTTAGCCAACTGGCCAGGGCCTTGAATCTGTGTTCTTGAACAATCAGCTTAATGTGTGGCTTCTTTAATTGTCTTCCATGCTCTCACCTACATTTTTCTATCCCCTCTCCTGCTACTATGTTCTAGAGAGTATACTTTGAAGAAAAAAAATGTTAATTAGCGCTTAAGAACACTGTATTCTCTTTATATTAGAAAAATACACCTGTTGAAGCTGTGTATTTAGCCATGAGACACCCCCTGATTCATGTGGCTCTTGGTAAAGCTTTAGATACACAAGTGCAGATTCCTTCAGTGTAGGGGGACGGAGGGCTTGCAGACTCCTTAGGTATGTAGCACCTTTTCAGGTAAAGGAGAAGGTTGTTGATGTGAGGCAGGGAGAAGGTCTGTCTCAGGGGTAGTCAACCTTTTTATAAAAACCGCCCACTTTCTCATTGGCAAAATGTAAATGGAGTCTTCCTAGGATATCTATATTGGCTAACGTGAAATAGTATTTTATATATATATATATAACTTTTGCATGGTTTCTAATCCTAATACAGTTCTGAGTCAGTATTAACTTCCATACAAAAAGGAAAAAAGATAGTTAGTAGTTATAAAATGCTAGAGGGTTAGGTAAGGCTTACTAATGTAAACAAAGGTGCAATGATTAGAAAAAGTATTTCTGTGGACCTTTGTCACTACCCAGAGTATTTCTGCAGAGATTTAGGTGAGGTGCAAGAGAAGTTACATGCCCCATATTCACTGATTGTTCCTAGTGATTGTGTGATTGGTAAGTTGTCCCTCAATACTCATCTAATAATTAGGCTTTATTTTGTTTCTAAATGTAGGGACTTGGACTAGTCTATCACTTTTAAAGTTCTATAATCTGTCAAGTCCCAAGATAGGTACTAACCATTTGTCAAATGAATTCCATAATTTCAATTGTGTGATATCCATTGAAAATATGGTACCACTTAGAGCATTAGATTTTTAATGTTTTGGTCAGAGTAGGTATATATTAAGGTGAATGGCAAGAATAGTGACAGTAAAGATCAAATACTATGTGTTAAAGTTAATTTCTTCTTCTTTTTTTTTTTTTTTTTTTTTTTGGTATTTTTCTGATGTGAGAAGCAGGGAGGCAAAAAGACAGACTCCCACATGCGCCCGACCAGGATTCACCCAGCAAACCAACAAGGGAGCAATGCTCTACCCATCTGGCGCATTGCTTTGTTGCAGCCAGAGTCATTCTAGTGCCTGAAGCAGAGGCCATGGGGCCATCCTTAGTGCCCAGGCCAACTTTGCTCCAATGGAGCCTTGGCTGCAGGAGGGGAAGAGAGAAATAGAAAGAAGAGGGGAATGGGGTGGAAAAGCAGATAGGCACTTCTCCTGTGTGCCCTGGCCATGAATCAAACCCGGGACTTCCACACATTGGGCTGACGCTCTACCACTGAGCCAGCCAGCCAGGGCTTACTTACTGTGTGTTAAGGTTAGAATAGCAAGGGAGTTTCTCAGTCATATGAAAACTGTCACCTCTTTATCCCATAAAGGGAGAAATAGATGAGAAAAACTAAAACAATAATGGTATTTCTTTTGTAATATTCAAGAGCCTCTAATATTTTTTCTCGTAATCTTTTTTCTTTCTAGGAAAAGCCATTGACAAAATCTCTACAGCGTGGAGAAGATCCCCAATTTGATCAAGTATGTGATATGCTATATATGTTATATTCTGGTTTTTAATTGTTGCAAAGTACACAAATGGCACAGGCTGTTTACTGTTGACGAGCTTCCTCAGAGAGGAGGGGGTGTGATTTTAGAAAGTGATTCTGTAGCTTTTTACAGTTCTGGCTTGCAGGATTTAAATCATTAAGAACTAGAAAGTGTTGGAATGATATGAGTAGGCCCTCAATTGTTTTTTAAATCTTTGTATATCAGAATTAAACAAGCTGAGAAAAGATACATGAACTTTCATTGAAAAACTTGTTGAGATTTTTCTGAATAAATGATACAGCAGTTCCTCAAATAGCATAGTTTCATTTTCTTTTTTTTTTCTTATTTTTAAAAAAAATTTTTTTACAGGGACAGAGAGAGAGAGAGAGAGTCAGAGAGAGGGATAGATAGGGACAGACAGACAGGAACGGAGAAAGGTGAGAAGTATCAATCATTAGTTTTTCGTTGCCGTTGCGACACCTTAGTTGTTCATTGATTGCTTTCTCATATGTGCCTTGACTGCAGGCCTTCAGCAGACCGAGCAACCCCTTGCTAGAGCCAGTGACCTTGGGTTCAAGCTGGCGAGCTTCTGCTCAAGCCAGATGGGCCCGCGCTCAAGCTGGCGACCTCGGGGTCTCGAACCTTGGTCTTCCACATCCCAGTCCGACGCTCTATCCACTGCGCCACCGCCTGGTCAGGCGATATCATTTGGCCAATATCATTTTCTTGTAATGTTGACAAGATGCCGTAGAAACTTAACTCTTTTTTGGTTTTTTTTGAAACTTAACTCTTGTTTATATCATTTAGCCTGTGGTAAAATTGGTTTGTTATATATTATTTTGCTTAAAGTTGCAGAACCTACTGTTGATGTTTATGAGGACTTCCTGTGATGTGTGATGATCATATCTTGCACTGGAGTTTATTCATGTTTTCATCCTACATTGTCTTGAATGTCTACTATTTGTTTGACACAGTGCTAGGCACTGGTGCGACACAATCTAGGACAATGTTTGCCCTCCAGGAATTCATCATCCTGTGAGAGAGAAACCAGCAAACTAGAATTATAAAACAGTATAGTAATTTAGATGCTAATCAAGAAGGTGGCGCATGAACAAAACAAGACACAATAAATGCAATGGAAGTCCTTTGAAAACCCATCAGGACTCGTGTGAGAGGACCTCCAATATAAATGGTGGGCAATATCCGAATCTGGGGATTTGGGTTCAGTGAGTTCAGGAGGCTGTCGGTTTGCTGCGGGATGTAGGACAACAGACATCAGGGCAGTGGGAGGTGTGTTTGTGGTGTTTCTGAACATCTGCCGCTAATGACAAGGAGGACAGTATGTGCTCAATCTCCACTTCAGGCCAAGGGCAGAGACAGCCACTGTTGGCCATGTCAGGCCTAATCTAGTGTCCTGAGTCACTCACTGCCTCACAGAGAACACACCGGGAGCACCCTTTCTATAGACTGTGAAACTGCCTTTGATGTGGAATCAAGAGGAATGTTCTCTAGCTGTTCAAGTCCAGACTTGTTTGACGACTGACCAAAAATGTAAGGGCTGATCATAGAGACAAAAGCCTCTGTTTTATATTTTGTAAGCTGTTCATGCTCACACATTCCTGCTCATAGCCAGTCTCTGAAGGCTGCTGTGGGTCTGGGTCTGCACAGTTCTGCCAGAGCTGGCTGCTTTCTGGAATGCTGCTAAAATAGAGTGTGTGCTCTCCCTTCACACCAGGGAGCTGTCTTCTCCAGTCATATAATCCTTGGGTATTGTCACCTGGTGGAGGCTTGGGTGGTCAGAGACCCCTGGTGAATGTCTGGGCTCATTATTTTGGAAATATAACCACTTGTGGCTCTCTCTGTTCACTTTAAGGATGTAAATATTTTTCATCTGTCTTTAATAATTTGTCACTGTATTTTGTATATTTTGCCTCTGTCCTATGAGATCATCACTATCTTTTCCACAAAAAAATATGATGTTATTTTTCTCTAGCTTAATGTACTGCTTTTTTAATTCCCTGGGGAAACAATACCTCTATATTTTAACATTGCAGATAATAGTTGTCTTAAATATTTGGATTAAACACAATCTCTCATATATTATTCAGCACTCCAAATTTTAGCCTTGTGCAAAAGAGATAGCCTTTGGAATTAGACATGGGTTTAAATCCCTACTTTGCCACTTATTAGCTATAATACTTTTGACCTTGCTGTTCAAATTATTGCAATGCAGAATGTCAGTCCTGTCCCAGATCTCTTGGATCAGGGTTGGCAGCTGAGCAACGTCCTGGGTGACCCAAACATGCATTTAAAATTGAGAAGCACTGATTCGTAACACATCTCTATGTGTTCATGAGGGAGCCAGTAGTGAGGTGGTCACTGGTAACTCTCAAATAAGACCCATACAATTATCCTCTCATCAGTAAACCATAAATTTACACATGAACAGTGACCAAAGGCAACCTACCAATCTATCCCAAGCCATACGGGGATATAACTGAAGTTGGTCCACTATTGGTTTTAGTGGCAAAATGTCAACCAAGTCATCTTTTAAAGTACTCATTCACTGTCTTAATTTCCTTTTTTTTATTATTCATTTTAGAGAGGAGACACAGAGTGAGAGAGAGAGAGAGAGAGAGAGAGAGAGAGAGAGAGAAGGGGGGAGGAGCTGGAAGCATCAAATCCCATATATGCCTTGACCAGGCCAGTGCAGGGTTTTGAGCTGGCGACCTCAGTATTCCCAGGTCGACGTTTTATCCACTGCGCCACCACAGGTCAGGCTCATTCACTGTTTTAAGAGCAAACTGTAGCAATTGTGGTTCCATGGGCAAGACCACAAGTGTTGTAAGCTCTCTCAGTCTTTTCATACTTAATGTTCAAATTATGTCATTCCCTTGTTTTGATTCTAAGCAGCGAGGATTTAATCTGGATTGACAGTAAAGTCTGTCAGTGGGAAAAGGACATACATGTTGGTGATGCCACCTGGCGAGGTGTGGATGCCGTTGCTGTAGTGGTGGGAGCAATAGAACTAGTAGAAGTTACATTTGTTCAGGACTTCCCTTAGGACAGGCATCTAGCTGGTCTGTTTAAAGAATATCCTTATCAACTTCTTTGACATTTCACTGGTATGAATACTGGACTGCAAAGAGCTGGGTTCCCACACTTTTGGTGCCTCATCCTGGGTAGGTATGTCTCCTCCTTCACTTAACAAGCCCATGATTCATTTTTCACTTCTAGAAACAGAAGCAAACTTTAAAAATTGATGTAATCCTTGATAATTTACTAAACCCCTTCTCATGTGTTGTCTCACCGACATCTCTCAATGCTTCCAAGAACCCCCAGAAGTTCTCTTTTATAATTGAGAGGCTGGGAGGCAGAGAGACAGACTCCCACATGTGCCCTGATCGGGATCCACCTGGCGAGCCCTCTACAGGGCAATGCTCTGCCATCTGGAGCCACTACTCTACTGCTCAGCAACCAAGCTATGTAGTGCCTGAGGTGAGGTCATGGAGCCAACCTCAGTGACCGGGGCCAACTTTGCTCAAACTCTTCAGCCTTGGCTACAGGAGGCGAAGAGAGAGAAGAAAAAGAGGGGAGGAGAGGGTGGAGAAGCAGATGGTCTCTTCTGTGTTCCCTGACCAGGAATCGAACCTGGAACTTTCACATGCTGGGCCTATGCTCTACTGCTGAGCCAACCAGCCAGGGCCAAGAAGCTCTCATTATCAACATCATGTCTGTATTACATTTAATGACAATGAGTCACAGAGAGGTTGCCCAGGATTCTGTGATGAAACTGGGAAGGCACCAAGACTGGAATCCTTGTGTTCTGACTATGAAGCCTGTGATCTTGACACAGTAACATGCTTATGTGTCTAAGACCTAACTTGGTGATAAGTTAGAGGGGAGTTTTGAACAAGTGAAGGATAGAAGATCCTATATCAGTTAAGATTAGGTTTGGCTACAAAACACATAAAATAACAGTAGCTCAAATAAGATATGTTTTTCTCACATTCAAGCAGTATAAAGAAAAGCATTTCAATATCTATATATTTTTTAGCTTTCTTGTATATGGTTTACATTCCCAAGGTCTTCTTATAGCCCATTGGGCATCTACAGCTTAGCCATTTCATTTGGATTCCAGGTAGCAGAAAGGAGAAATGGAAAAATAAGTATAAAAAAAAGTAATAAAAAAACTAATATTCTAACATTGTACACGGCACTTCTGATTATATTCAGTTGGCCAGATCTTAATCATATAACTACATAGAGCTATAAGGAAGATGTGGGAAATTTTTATAATACCTGTCTTTACTAAATATCACATAGCCTGTTTTTGTTCAGATGGCCAGTAGATACTACTGTTTTTAGTTCTTTATCTCTGTTGTTCCACTATGGAATTCTCCTAGAATTTGACAGTTTTAAATATGTTTATGAGTTCACACACACACACACACACACACACACACACACACACACACACTAGCTGTACCCAGCCATGCGTTACTGTGGCTCAGTCTGGTTAAATGGAAAAAGAAGAAAAGAGAAAGCGCACGTTACTAATATGTTTAATTTCACAATGCTTGTGGGTATACAATATTTTTTGTTGTTCCATTGTCTGTGCAGATATAGATATTGTGTGGTTTGCCGACTCTAGAACACACAACATATAATTGTCCCCATGAGAAGCAATCCGTGTCTAGATCTAAACTGCACAATTCTAAAGATTGGCCCTGAGCTTTGTTGACGGTGGTTGCAAACGCCAATCAAATTGGGAATTGCAGTCTCTTAACTTGAAATGGCATATCCACTGGAATCTTAGGAATGCGAGGAATGAGGACATCTTCACCTTTGAAAGGTCCTCTCAAGATTGTTGCTTCTACAACGTTGCTCATTAATTTTTGTACTGCAAGCCGTGTGCCGTTGCAAAGCTTTGGCTGGTTGATATTTCGCAACATGATAATTGGCACACTGATTTTCAATTGCAGTACGTGCGGTGACATCCCTGGCAGATTGAGTGAATTTAAAAATTCTGTTCAATAATTAACTGCTTCATCTGCTTCCACAACAGTGTCGACGGACTTGTATGTGACTGCCTTGCTTTGAATGTTAGACTGAATAATATTAAGTTCGTAGACGTCTTTGTTCTTGGCCACAAGAATAGCTCATTCACTCAGCCAATTGTGATTCTTATAATTGGTTTGAATATTGGGAAATACTTTTTCAACCAATTCTTCTTTTGACATCACTAACTTGCAGAAGTTATGAGGCAATGAAATACGTCCTGAGGTCACATCAACCGGCACCTTTCCATTCCCAATTTTCAGCAATTGGTTTGAGAATATCTCAGCTGATCAATCGTTTTGCAGCTGGACATGCATATTCGTAGTTTATTTTAATGTCTTTATGTGTTGCCACAAAGTAGAGTATTTCAGGCAAGCATTTATTTCTAAATGGTCATAAATTGGAAACATTGAAATGAAATTGTAAAATATTTAGTATAGCGTGTGTTGCTTTTACATCCAACAGATGGCGCTGTTTTACAAAAAAGCATGTTTTTACTGTATATAATAGTAGGTATATAAAAACACGCGTATTCGAATGCAATGTTGTGTCAAAATTTCAAAGCAATCGGTGAAGAACTTTCAGAGATTGAAGATTTTGAACAAACATTTACATTTTTATTTAGATAGATAGATAGATAAATAGATATGGGGAATATAGGAAGAGGGGGTTTAAAGCTCATATTTCCTTAACTTTTCTTTTAAATTTCTGTTATATTTAATTAACTATTGGTTTAATATCTCCTAATTTAACCTAATTACACTCTAACCCTATATAGACTAGACCTGGAAGGAAAGCCCTGATGTTTCATAAGTAACAAGATGTCTATTTAGGTAACTTTTTAAAGCTCAGTATTAGTGGCAGAAGTCAACTTAATGACAGTTTTACACATTGTACAACTAGAAATTTGTGCCCTTAATTTTAGAATTTCACTTTTTACAAATTTCATAAATATAAAGTTGACATATTCTTATAGCACCTCCTATGTGACAGCCATGTGCCAAACATTACGCCCGCTGAGGAAATTACTGTGAAGGAGGCCTGGTGCCTGCCCTGGAAAGGCCCCCTATCCAGTGGCAGAGGCAAAGAAGAAACTTGTAATCAGATAAATTATGGCCTCAGGCTAGTGAGTCAGCTCTTAGTGGAAGGACCAAACAGAGTAACCTGTGCCAGTTGCTGGGGAGCCCATGGAGGGCTTCCAGTCCCTGCCAGAGGAAGTCTTACCAGAAGTAATCAAGGTAGGAGAGCTTCCCAACAGCATTTGGAAAATGTGTACTGTCACTAATTTACTTTAAATGCCAAAATTAATCATCAGGGCTAGAAAGTGAAGTGAATTGAAAAACTGTTTTGGTAATAAGTTCTTTATTTTTGGCAAACATTAAGAGTGTGTGTGTGCATATGTGTGTATGCACAGACACGAAGCTCTGTTGGGACAAAGATGTAAGCATGTGGTTTCTGCTTCCCAGTTGGTCCAGAAAAGGCTGACTGGTGGTGCACAAACAGCTCTGAGATGGAGTGTAAGAAGTGTCACGTGGATGGTGCAGGTGATAAACATTGTAACACATCAGGGGACAGCAGATATGCTCTTCAGGGGCAGATGACTAGGAAAAAACTTTCTAGAAAGGGAAGACATAGTTTATCATGTGCCTAAAACAGTGGATGCGACAGGATTAGGCTGGATCTTAGTGAGGGGGATAGGAAATTTTAGAAGAAATGAACGTTGTGTGCAAAAGCCCTGGACAGAAAAATGGCATTTTATGTGATCTTGAAGATTGATGAATTGGGTCAGTTTAGTGGGCAGAGTCAGGTTATTAAAGGCTGACCTTCAGAAAGCGGCAACGTCATGGCTCTCATGAAAATATAAAATGAATACGTGCCAAAGATTTTACTTGATTCATTATTAAAGGGGGATATTACAACCAATATTAATATTAGAAGATACATTAGAACATAAACCAATATTAGAAAAGAATATTAAAAATGGACACATTAATAAGTCAGGAATGTTGAATGTGCACTCAGAGGCAAAACTGGCTTCTTCCACAATGGAAGAGGGAAGTCTGTTGAACCTTTAATTGACAGTTTTTTCCATTATAAACATGAATTATCTTGCATTGCTATCAGTTATTCACCATACACACAGTTTTAAAATAGCTCAAAGGTACAGATCCCCTCTAGACTCAGAATCAGGTCAACTCTACAGAGATGTGTGTCAAAGAATGCACACCCATCCATGGAAACACCAACTTTCCCTCTGGTAGGGAGGGACCAGACCATGGAGACCTCAGTGTAAGTGGGTGGGGTTAATCTTATACACGCCAGGAGGCAAGTGATCATAGTGACAACTTGTTGTTACTCTGCGGAAGCAGTGTCAGGGTGTAGAGGGATTTCTGGAGATTGGCAGCATCCGGGGAATGTTGGCATTGATAAAGATTTGAAGCTAAAAGGGCCGGAATGAAAATGAACACAGTGGAACTCAAAAGAAAGAATGATAATAGGCAGAGTTTTATATGAAGAATCAATATTTATTGAGAAAATGAGAGAAAAAAGAACTGTAGTTTTCAACCATGACTTGGAGCCATTTTCTTTCAATTCAATGAGCAAGATGGGCCTGAAGCCCCCCAGGATCATGCGCTGGCTGGGGTTGCATACAGCCACCACACTCGAGGACTCCTCAACCAGAAGGGAAACAGAATCAAAACAAATAATACGGCTTTGTAAATGTAATAGCAGAGGTACAGGTCTAGTGATGGGAGACTCAGGTAGGGAAGCTATTACTGAAGCTGGGAACATGGACAGGTGTGTCACAGGATGTAATGAAGGGGCAGTGAGGTTTTAAAGTTGTCTGTTATCCAGATTGAAAAGATGAACTGGGCCATGTGATACAGGAGCTAAGAGGACAAAGCTGACAAAAGAGCAGAGAGCTGGAGAGGGGGATGGGAGCCCATCGCCTCATGTGCCACAGAAGCCACACTCAGAGTCTGTACTGTTTTCTGTGGATAAGGAGCTCTTCAACCAGAGGAAGTCTGTGCTTAGGGGGAGGTGATGAATCAGTTTTCTATAACATGGATTTTCAGTGAGGGTACAGCATCTCAGGAGAAATAGGTGCTCATTCACTTATGTGGTTGCTCAGCAAACACTGAAAGATCAGAAGGAGAATAGAGCAATGGGTGAAAAATTCCATGGGGAAACATAGTCTAGGATCAGAAAGTGGGATCCACAAAAGAATGCCCAGGGAAAGGGTGGCCAAAAACATGAGAGAACAACCCTGAGAAGCCATAGCTTTTGGGGGCAGGAGTGGCCCATGGAGGCGATCAGTGCAGGGATGCTCACTGAAGAGCCAGAGGTGAGCAGGCAGGAGCTCAGGAAGCTGGCATGTAGAATGCATTTTCATAGTTGATAACTTAATGTTAAATACTTGAGGAGACTAACTTCCACATTAAGTTATAGCGGCTGATTGCAATTGGCAACACGTACATGAAAAAGCAGTCCAGGCACCAGGTGCCCACCTCTGATCTATGGAGAGCATCAGGTGGATGAAGGATGTGGTGAGCTCCCCATGGTAACTCCAAGTGACTTTCTTCAGTGATAAGTTTGCACTTCTTTTTTTCAATATAAAGGCCAAAACGTGTTATGGTGGATACTCCAATGAAACAATAGCTAACCTGTGATGAGCATGTACCTGGGTAGATGGTGACCAAATGCAGCTGAAATATCAAGTTAACCCGTTTCAAAAAGTGAAGAACAACACTCTGCAATAACCCTCACCGGAGGGAGAATGCAGCCCTCACCCAGAAGGGGATTGACTAATGAGAGTCATTTAGATAGCTTTGCCAGCAAAGGTAAAAACTCTGGCTGTAGAATAAAGTAACAAATGCAACTTTATTTTACATACCTTCCAGCTTCCTATTCATTCTTGTCTATTTTTTCTGCCCTTGACTTTTGTACCTTTTCTCTTGTCTAATGATGACATAAACATGTAATAATTTATATGATAAAACAATTGTCTGCTGCATGGTGTTTTTTCTATTTAAAGTATCATCGTTCAGATGTTTCTTAAAACAGTCTCATACAGGTTAGATCATTGACCTGGTTTACTAAGGTTGTGGGTTCGATTCCTGTCAGAGCACATACAAGAATCAAGCAATGAATGCATACATAACTGGAACAACAAATCGATCGATACTTCTCTCTCTCTCTCCCTGAAAAATCAATAAAAATAAAAACAATCTCATACAGTGGATGGAAGTGGTTTGCTCTTCACATAATGAAGTATGATCTCTCCCTAAAATCGCTTGTGCCCAAACAGCCAGAATTAGGACTCATCCTTACCTTCCCAGGTAAATTGTCTTATTATATCTTGGCATTGAATAATTAACAATGTGGGAGACAGAGAAAGTATGGGGTGACTACGACTGGCAATCTCAGAGCATCCTGAGGTGCTGAGGAGGAAGGAGTGTATTTCAAAAAAAAGCCTGATGAATAAATAGTGTCATTTGCTCAGAAGACTTCAAGAGAAATGACCTCAAAAAGGCCATTGCTTGTCCAGTGGATGTGTCCTATCTCTTCTGTCAAATGGAGGGGTCAGCAGTGTGGCAGGAACATCAGGAAGGTTCAGGGATGAAGAAGTGAGAAAGGAAGAGGGAGCATCACCATACATGGCTGATTGTGAAGTTGACCAGGAAGGATAAGTCTTGGCCACAGGAGGGAGAGCAGAGTCACATGCAGGCTGTTTGTGTTTTACAGAAACCTTATGCCCAGTGAAATACAGGTCTTTAATGCTTTTCCTTTTTGCCAGTGAAATGTATTCTTTCTTCTCTTATATTACAGCTTAAACACTTTTTTCAGGATGGTTGAGGTTCCTGACAGTGTAGATGAGTTGGACCTATGGTAGGTAATTGTTGGTATTTTCACTAATCGATTCTGGTTCCAAAACACTTAACTATCTCAGTGTCTTTTTCTATTTGCTTTGGAGTAAGTGCCTGTTGCCAGGGACCTCAGTGTTCTCTCCCTTTCTCCTATGGAGCTAATGTTGGGCAGGCACTGCTCAGCTGCCTCTACAGGATGCGTTTCAGAGGCACTGTGTTTACATCTGCCAGGACCAGAAAAGCGTGGAAACACAGACTACAGTGTTCTAATTGAGGCCCTGATAGTTTATACTTGGATAAAAGAAGATGGAAAGGTCTTTTTAATTTTTTGGTACCATATAACTAAAAACAACAATGATCTTTTCCGATAAACAAATTCTTTCATCAGATTTTGTCATCTGTTGTGTCATTTACTTAACCTGCGATCTCATCAAAGTCAAAATATTTTATGTCTCTGCTTCAGTTTAAATATTTGAAAATAGCTGATGGAAAAAGAATCAGACATTTTTGAAGGTCTGTTATGTGCCCAGTCATTATAGCATCTCATTTAGCCTTCATACAAACACAGTGAAGTAAGTACTTAAGTCCCGTTTCACAGTTGAAACACAGAGCTTCAAATAGTGGCAGCATGCCCATTCTCATCCAGCCAATCAAGGGCAGAGCTGAAACTTGAACCCAAGATGAAGGAGCTGATCTTCCCAATATAGTACTCTTGCAATTATGAAAACATGATGTGAGAAGGGTCAGTCACACATGCAGTGTGTCACGCATGCAGTGTTCTGAGAACATTACTTTAAGTTGAAGCTATTTGCAATTCAGTGTAACATTACTTGCTGGTATCATCTCTATAAATCCCAAATAATTTCAAATAATTTGCTCAAACATTCTAAGCAACCTCTATTGGGGTTTTCTTCCAGATGTTATATTTTGTGTCACCTTAGTTTCACAGTATGTTAAATATGCCGTTTATAAACAGGAAACACATGGCAAAATTAATCCATACATTTATAACAGCTGTTGACTTTTAACAATAGCTACATATTTTTGCAGCAAACGAGTTTATTTGGAAACAACAAAGAATTTCACTTTGGGACATACAGTCTAATGGTGAACCATACATAAGTCCAGAGAAACAAAGGAGAGAGGAATGTTCTTTTGTGGACTTGGGAGGGGCTGTTCTAAATGAAGAGTCCATTAACAGAAACTGAAAGTTTGAAGTGTAGTGGCTTCCCATTGGCTGAGTTATGGCAGCCTCCCATTGGCTGAGAGGTTACTGGCAAGGAGGAATCTTTTTCTCCCTCCTGCAGAGGTAGTAATATAAGTGTCACTTCCTGTCAGAAATGCAATATTGTTCCCTTTGGAGTCAGTAGTGTACATTGATTGACATGTGCATCAGAGTTCTTTCTTCCAGTCTTCAACTGCTTTTTAAATGAGGTTTCTGTTTATTTTCATGGAGCTAAAATAACTTTTTACCATTTTGGGTAGTAATAATTTTCCTGCAAAGGAAGGAGATGAAATTCTAGTATTTCAACATTGATTATAATGCTATAATTCAGTGAAAATCTTTAAAATGTATAAGTGAAAAATATAAGCAATTAAGAGTGAAAACAAATTAACTGTCACATTAGTTTATTCAGTGTTTCTTAAATTGTTTTCAGGGAGACAGTGTGTGTGTAAAATGGACCAAGATGTTAAATAATGAAGATCTTTTTTTAATTTTCCAAGTATTTAATGTATAGATTTTTATAATTTTAAGTTTTTGGAATATATTCTTAATCTCCTGGTGTCTGTCCTAATTTTTCAAATGTTATAGTCTAGCAATAATATTTGTGATTGAGTAAAAAAAATATTTTAATTACTTTAATAGATCATTGTTTTGTGATTTTACCTAGAAAGTACTGTGGTCAAATGAACTACTTTGAGAAAGTAAACTATCAATGAAGTTACTTTAAAATTTTCATTAAATGCACCACTCAGGACAAGTCAGCCTTATTACTATAAAATATGGACTGACTCCACTAAGTAATTATTTAAATATTTATGGGTAAAGTTTCTTTATTTGCATTCAGCAAGTATAATAAAATGCTTATGAAAAATTAATGTCTTAGCTACTGCATAAAGGACAGTCTCTTTTAGCCTGTTTATACATAAAATGCCAAAATAAACATTAGGAAAACATTTACAAAGTACATTTTTCATCCCCCCCCCCAAAAAAAAGAAAACACCAATATGAAATAGTTCTGTGAGTCTATGCACCTCATCTCCTCTGCCCAGCACCGAGCTCATCTATGCTGGGAGAATATGATCATTTAAATACAACAAGAGCATCTTTGTGAGTGGGCCTTCCCCTTTCAACAACAGCACAGAGCCAGAATTCATCTCACCATGGGCTCTGCTTCCTGTAAGTGAAGGTGCTAAGTATCCAAAAAGACAGCTACACCTTCCTCCCTTCTTGAGCTTTGAAGGCCAAGTCTTTGCAAGTTCTACCTTTACTTCCCGAAAGCCTGGACTAAAAGGGGCAATAATAGAGAACTGAAAAAAACATATGCACCGTTCCTATGCTGACCTTTCATCTCTTCTAAGATTATCTCAGTGCATTTGCCATGGGAAGTGTACCCAGTTGATATAATAACAAAAAAATAGTTTCAGGATGAAAGTTTTTTCAATTTTATTAAACTTATTGGAGTGATATTGGTTAGTAAAATACATAGTTTTCAAGTGTATAATTCGGTAACACATCATCTCCTTTTGTCACCATATATTTGACCCCCTTTATTCATTTTCCCTTTCCCCAGCCTCCTTTCTCTCTAGTAACCACCACACTGCTCTGTGTCTATGAGTTTTTGTTTGTCTGTCTTGTTTGCTCATTTGTTACTTTTAATTTTACATACCACTTATGGGTGTAATACTGTTATTTGCAACAATATGAATGGATCTTGATGTTGTGCTAAGTGAAATAAATCAGGTGGAAAAAGTCAGGAGTACTTCTTAATGGGTAGACAAAATTATTATAGCTGAGGCTGGAAAGAGACTGCTCATGGTCTTGATGGAGCGTGTGGGTTACACCTAAGTGCAGTAGCAGAATTTTGTGTGCCGCATCCACGATGTTGAAGAGTCAATTGTAGGTTCTTATTACCTTTATTGGTCTACAGTGAGTAACAGAACTTGTAATTATTTCGCACAAATATTTTTGAATAAACATTTGATTTTAAAATAGGTTTGGATTTTAAAAAGTTGCAGAGATAATACAGAGAGTTATATATACCATACTCAGTTTCCCATATAAACATCTTACATTAGCAGGGTACATTTGTCACAACCAAGAAACGAGCATCAGTACATTATTATGGACTAAATTCCATATGTTATTTCTATTTTCTTTGTTTTTCCCTAATGTCCATTTTCTGGCCCAGGATAATATCTATTTTACATTCAGTTATTTGTCTAATCCTGACTTACACAAGTATTTTATTTATTTTTTATCAACTGATTGATTTTTAGAGAAAGAGAGAAAGGGAGAAAGAGAAACATCTGTTTGTTGTTCCACTTCTTTATGCTTTCATTGATCTATTCTTTCTTTTTATTAATTTTAATGGGGTGACAATAAATCAGGGTACATATGTTCAAAGAAAACATCTCCAGGTTATCATGTCATTCAATTATGTTGCATACCCATCACCCAAAGTCAAATTGTCCTCTGTCACCTTCTATCTGGTTTTCTTTGTACCCCTCCCCTCCCCCCTCTCCCTCCTTCACCTCCCTCGCCCCCCTCCCTACCCCGTAACCACCACACTCTTGTCCATGTCTCAGAGTCTTGTTTGTAAGTCCCACCTATGTATGAAATCATGCGGTTCTCAGTTTTTTTCTGTTTTACTTATTTCACTCCGTATAATGTTATCAAGGTCCATCCATTTTGTTGTAAATGATCCGATATCATCATTTCTTATGGCTGAGTAGTATTCCATAGTATATGTGTACCAAAGCTTTTTAATCCACTCTTCCTCTGACGAACACTTGGGCTGTTTCCAGATCTTCGCTATTGTGAACAATGCTGTCACGAACATGGGGGCACATTTCTTCTTTTCGAACAGTGCTATGGTGTTCTTAGGGTATATTCCTAAAAGTGGGATAGCTGGGTCAAAAGGTAGTTTGATTTTTAATCTTTTGAGGAATCTCCATACTGTTTTCCACAGTGGCTGCACCAGTCTGCATTCCCACCAGCAGTGCAGGAGGGTTCCCTTTTCTCCACATCCTCGCCAGCACTTATTCTGTGTTGTTTTGCTGATGAGTGCCATTCTGACTGATGTGAGGTGATACCTCATTGTGGTTTTAATTTGCATTTCTCTAATAATTAGTGATGTTGAACATTTTTCCATATGTGTATTGGCCATCTGTATGTCCTCTTTGGAGAAATTTCTATTCATTTCTTTTGCCCGTTTTTTGATTGGATTGTCTTCCTGTTGTTAAGTTTTATAAGTTCTTTATAAATTTTGGTTATTAACCCCTTTTCAGACGTGTTGTTGAATATGTTCTCCCATTGTGTGGTTTGTCTTTTTATTCTGTTCTTATTGTCTTTAGCAGTGCAAAAACTTTTTAGTTTGATATAGTCCCATTTGTTTATCTTGCCTTTTATTTCATTTGCCCGTGGAGATAAATTGGCAAATATATTGCTGCGACAGTTGTCGGAGAGCTTGCTGCCTATGTTTTCTTCTAGGATGCTTATGGTTCTATGGCTTACATTTAAGTCTTTTTTATCCAGTTTGAGTTTGTTTTTGTGAATGGTGTAAGTTGATGGTCTAGTTTCATTTTTTTGCGGGTAGATGTCCAATTTTCGCAACACCATTTGTTAAAGAGGCTGTCTTTACTCCATTGTATGTTCTTTCCTCCTTTGTCAAATATCAGTTGTCCATAAAGCTGTGGGTTTATTTCTGGGTTCTCTGTTCTGTTCCATTGATCTATGTGCCTGTTCTTATGCCAGTACCAGGCTGTCTTGAGTACAATGGCCTTGTAGTATACCTTGATATCTGAAAGAGTGTCATTGATCTATTCTTGTCTGTGCACTGACTGGGGATTGAACCTGTTGCAACTTTGAATTACACTAACTAACTGAGCTACTTGGCCACAGCCCACACAAGTATTTCAAAATTATTGAAATATAACAGTAAATGCTTTTGGATTTTGTTACATATGCAGTAATTAAGATAGATTTAACTCATGTTCAGGGACTCTGAATTCTGGTCCTTCTTTTGTTGTGGGAGGAACTTTCTACATTCCCAACTGAAACATTTTAGATGGTGGTGACTTTCTTGTGCTGGGGGGACTTTAAAGACACCAGTAAATTATTACCCCCTTCAAACACAGTGATTTGTTTCCTCCAAAAATTAACTGCTGTTCTACCTACGGGAACAACAGGAAAATATGTGTGGCTGTGGCAGGAGAGTGGCTCTGTTTTTAATAATTAGATTTTATTTTCAGTTTAAACAAAGCTAATGGGACTAAGTTTGTAGGACAGGCTGAATGCAATTACATGTATTTTTAATTTACAGTAACCCATAAACAAAGATAATGTACAATTTTGTGTATATTCATTTAACCATCATAAGAGAGAACATGAAATAAGGCTATTGAGATAGAGAATCTGAGGAAGCAGTAATTATTTTCAGTCCTAGGGCTTCTTTTAGAGTTGTTAGTGGAAAATCCTTGATATAACACCCTTCAGCTCCCATTCCTCTGATTTCTTATTTTGTTTTGTTTTTAAAGTGAAGCCTAGACTGCCTAACTCCAGAGATACTTTAAGTTAAAGTTTTCCACCTCTCTCACTACCTCCTCATCTCAGGCCATGGTCACTGCATGCTTGGGACATTTGCAGGGACCTCACTCAATTAGGCATATGTATGCTGTTCTCCTAACTGCCTTTATGCACACCCCTTTGTTCCAGCCTATACACCATTTTTTTGGATGGATTTTCTTACTCAGAAGTATTTAAGCACCTCCCATTTTCTAGAGAAGAAAATAGAAAATTTTCAAACTGGTATTAAATATTTTCTATAATTTTGCTCCAACTCAAAATTTTCAACATTCCTTTCCTTGCACTCTAGTATATACCAAAGTCCATACACCCGATAGATATTTCTTCTTTCAATTCACTCAAAAGTTTAATTAAATTCATTGTTGTAATCATTACCAACAATTATTCTGCAACTTTATGACCAGAAGCTTTTCTGCCTTGTGTCTTTGCTTTGCTTCTTTCTTGACTCTCATCTCAAATTTCTACCCTTTGTATAAGAGGCCCAAGTAAAATGCTGCCTTTATTTCTCTTTAATTCCCAACTCCCCTTGTCCTCCAGTGACATGTCTCTTCTGAGAACTCCTGGTGTTGTGCACTGTTGATATGTTGATGTATTTCCTCCTGGTCTTTTCTTCTGTGTCTGTGTACTTATGTAATGTGTTTGGGATCACAGAAATTAAATGATTTATTTTTTTTTAAACTTAATATATTATGAATATTTTCATGTCAATAAGTATTTTTGGAATGTGATTTTTAATGGCTGAATTCATAGATAATCTACATCAAATTCTATATTATAAGGCTTATATAGTTGGACATTCTTAATAATCTCTAATTATTTACTCAAGATAAAGTAGTAAGAGTGGGCTTAGTGAAGATGTTTTTTTATTTGGTTCTTGTATGTATTTCTAAATTACCTTCCAGAAATGTTTTACCAATATTTTTTCTTCAATCATCAGTGTATGAACATTCCAATTTTTTCTACTGTCTCATCAGCTCTGGTGGGGGGAATATAATTTGCTTATACTGCTTGTTAATTAGGTAATTAGAACATGTCTCATTGTGATCTTATGTATTCTTATTATAAGGCTTTTTTCAGATATGTGTTTTATACATATTTTTATCCCCATCTGGACTTGTCTTCATCTCTTTCTTAACAGTATCTTTCTAAATGCAAAAGCTTTTCATTTTGATAACTTCCAATGTAGCAGATTCTCATTGACTTCGTTTTTTGTATCATACCTAAGAAAGCCTTGCCTAACCCAAAGTCACAAAGACTTTCACTTATGTTTTCTTACCTTAATTTTAATTAAGTGAGAGGAAGGAAATAGAGAAATAAACTCTTGCATGCACCCTGACCAGGATCCACCCAGCAACTCCTAACTAGAGCCAGTGCTCAAATTAGCCGAGTTATCCTCAGTACTGGAGGCTGATGCTTGAACTAACCAAGCCACTGGCTCCAAGAGAGGAGGAGAGAAGAAGAAGAAGGAGGGGAAGAGAAGCAGATCGTTGCTTCTCATGTGTGTCCTGCCAGGGAGTCGAACCTAGGATGTCCACATGCCTGGTGTGTGCTGTATCTACTGAGCCAACCGGCTAGGGCCTGAAATTTTTTAAAATTAATTTTAGAGAGAGAGGAATGGAGAGGGAGAAAGAAAAAAACTTTGATTTGTTTTTCCACTTATTTACGCATTCATTGATTCGTCTATGTGCCCTCACTAGGGATAAAACCCGAAACTTTGGCATATTGCGACAATGCTCTGACCAATGTAGCTACCCAGCCAGGGCCTCCCCTATGTTTTCTTTCAGAAGATTTAGAGTCTTAGATTTTACACTTAGGTCTATGATCCATTTTAAGTTAGATTTTGCATATGAGATATGGATAAAGGTTCATGTTTTTGTCATACTTGGTAAAAGGTCAGGACTATTTAGATTCCAAAGGCATGTTTGTTGTTTAAAGAAGAAGGGAGCAGTTTACAGGCAAATTACTGCTACGGATTTGTACATAGAGTCTGATTTGGGACATACATCAGATTAATAGATGAATGATTATTGCAGAAAACCGTACAGTCTATTACTACTTACTTGTTTGGGGGATAGATTTGCTTAGTTCACATAAACAATTAATGTAATTACATTAATATATTTATTTACAGAAAGCATTTTTGTGAACCTAAGAAGTCCATAGCACTGTACTTCTTAGCTGGTATGGGATAATAATTTTCTTACAGTCTGTGAATAACATATTTGCAATTAACATCTGATTTCTAGAATGAAAGGGTGTCAAAGTAATTAGCTTTCTTGAAACACCAAATTATTAGTATGTGAGGAACATCTGTCAACATTAAGAGACTTGGGCTCTTGGGCATGTACTAATAAAGATTATTGAAGGAAGGGCTGTGATAAACAAGAAAACTTTGTTGTAACTGTGGCTTGGAGTTATTTGTGAAATAAAATTTAAAAAAATTTCTTAGTAATTCGCCATGCCACCAAAGCCTTTAGTCCAGCAATTTTCAACTGGTGTGCCCAAGAATTTTTAAAGTATACAACACCTGACTATTTAGTCAGGGGCACTGACCTATTTTCCCTTAGATTGTCAAATTAAAAAATGACAACAGCCAGCACAACAATAGCCATTGGATTAGAATCAATCAAAATTATAGCTATTTTTTTTGTCAGACTGGCAAAAAATATATATTTTAGCGTGATGCAGGATTTTAGTACTTAGTTTATGTGTGCTATGAGATGGAAAATCACTGCTTTAATCTTCTGTTTTCCTCTGTAGGTCATCAGCTCAATGAGCTCCCTGTCTGAGTACTGCCTGCCTTCCATTCTGCGCACCCTGTTTGACTGGTATAAAAGGCAAAATGGCATTGAGGACGAATCACATGAATACAGACCGAGAACGAGCAATAAATCAAAAATGTACATTTCTTTTGTGTAAGCTTTTTGAGGATTATGGTTTCTTTCTTTTAGTTTATTTTTATCTTCTCTCCCCTTTTCCCTTTCTTTATTCCTTCTTTCATTTTAAAAAACGTAAATCAAAATGGGACTTAAAAGGCCTCTGGGTGTTCCTGCCTCTAAGATACCTAGTGGGTGCGGCAGGGGCCCCTTGTCTGGCAGGTGGCACATTTGGAGTACTAGCCACTGTCAGCTGTCACAGGTTGAAAAATCATTCAGGGCCCTGTTTCACCATGGGTTGGGCACTGTGTAAAGGGTGAGCTTACCCTCTAGCCTCCAGGCTGCACCGGAAAGCAGAGGCTACTGCCCTGGATGCTTTAGTCTTTGATAGTAGCCTTCAGTGCCCATTGTTCTATGGAAAGAGGCTGGTCTGGGTGTTTGCCATGATCCTGGACCTGCCACTAATTAGCCATGTGACTTTGGGCAGCTCATTGCCTCTCTGTACCTTGGTCTCTTCATGAACAGAATGGGAAATCAGATTCCAGCATGTCTAACTTCCGTTCCAGCAGGGAATCTTGTTTATTTGTTGTGTGGGTTTGAAAAGTAGAACTTGCTGCCACACTAGCACGTAGTCAACCATGAAACCTAAAATTCTCACACACCCAATGAATGTGTGTCCCTCCGAAGTTTAGATAAATACATGTAACTTCATATATTTGAAATTAACCTACTACAGCCAGGTAGTAAAAAATAAGTAAGTTTAATACATTCTCTTTTTCTTATAAAAAATGATTTTAAAAGAAACTAGATTTCTCCACATAGAGTGGTTATGCATGTTTTTTAAAGACAGTAAGCTAATATTAATCACTTAGAAAATAAGATATTAACTACTTCTTATAAATTATTTATTCCTCTCCTTTTTCTTGACAGTCCTAATATTTTTAAAACAATAGACTTCTCTTGACATAGAACACTAAATTTTACCAAGTTACATTTCATGCAAGTGAACGTAATTTCATTTTATAATGTGCATGAGTTTATGCAATATTCAATTATTTATCATTTTGGGGGGGATAAATTAATAACTGAATTGTTTTAGTTGAAGGAATTTTTATTGAGATATAACTCACAAACAGTAAATTTACCCTTGTAAAATATGTAATTCAGTGTTTTGGGTACATTTACAAAATTGTGCAACCATCACTGCTATCTAATTCTGGAGCATTCTATCCCCCTTCCCAAAAAAAAGAAACCTCGTACTGATTAGTAGTCTCTCCTCATACTATTTTTTAATGTATCAAATTTTAAAGGTAGAATTTAAATTCTTTTTGTCTGAAAATTTGATTAACAAATTAATGGAGTCATTATATTTCTCAAAACCTGTTAGCTGATGAGCAGATATTAGTGAAACTTTCTTGGGGATGGGGAATGGGGCAGTTTAATTAAGTTGAATTAAGTGAATTTAAGTTTTGTTCCTTGGTTTTGTCAGAGTTTAGTTACTAAAACTAGATTTTTCATAATTGATTGTTTTATGGATTGAAATTAATAGTGTATTTTTAAATTGTGTTACCGATTATTTTCAGGAGGTCAAAGTAATAGCTGAGATCAAATACAGAATCAGGACAGTGAAATTCAAGGCAACAGCATTTGAATTAGCACTTAAAAGTTTGAGACAAGAGAGAGTGTGTGTGTCTGGGACAGAGCCCAAAGGATCAGGGTCTCCAGTGCAGAATATAGCAAATAATGTGAGTTTCTGTTATTAGACAAAAGAAAAGACAAACTTTCAGGAGAAGTATGAACAACTGAAAACAGTCAAATGTGATAAATGTGTATTTGGGTTATGTTTTCTAAGATTAGTATAATATCAACATTTTGACTGCCAAATAAATTTGTCAAATACCTCTGGCTCCTGACATTTAGACATCAGACCAGCAATAAAGTTGAATTCATTATTGCAAAAGTGTATGTCTTTACTTTTATTTGAAAGCATCATTGACTTAATAAATAAAAATAGACTTAGAGGTTTAAAAAATATTGTTGTACCAAGAACTGCTACTTTCTCACGGTCTTGTGGCCCCTGTTGAAGATCCTAATGAGCCACCCAACAGAAACATTTTCTTTCTGTTGTGGCTCACCGTCTTTGAGATTTCTCCCTCATTTGGTCATCAAGCTTTTCATTTCCGTATTCCACAATTCAATCTCTAGGTTAGACTTGTGGATGCCCTTTTTTTTTTTTTACAATGCATTTCCATCTATTTTCTTGTTTCCCAGCTCGCAGTAACACTTCCTTGTTCTGGTGGGCTCGAAGGACTTCAGACAGATGGTTCTGTTTGGGTTACTGCTCTCCTCCAGCAGGACGCTTCCTAAATGATCCTGAATGAAGGGGTTCTGACCCTGTGTACATAGTGCCCCTTGAACGTTAAAGCTGAAGATTCCCTTGTTAACCCATCCCATCATCCACCAGCCTTCGTATGACTTGCTGACAGTTATAGAACTTCTCCAGAAATTATTTTTTTATATCTGAAATAGCACCTTCCTTTCTTCTCATTTCCTCTGGACTGAAGAGAAAAATGTTTCATATTTAAAATATTCTTATTTCAAAAATATCTGTCTGGCAAATCCAAATCCAAATCTTGTCATCCTTTCTCATTGCTTTATTTAGTTTACAAGCATTAAGCAGTTTTGTGTTCAGGAGACTAGACTGGTTTATCTTATTTAATACTCAAGCTAAAGCTTTCTATAATTGCTAATATTATTTTCATTATTAGATGGGACATTACTGATAACTAGAAGACACATAATTTTAATCCAGGACTGGTCCACCACAAAAGCCAGTGCTTTTAGCTACTATTTTTACTTCATGCTAGGGAACTCATTTTTTTTCTTTGTTCACTTTTCAATTAACCCTTGGTCAGTATGTTCAGTAAGCAGAAGATGGCAGGGACTCATGACGCCACCCTTTGGCAGTGCTAATTCTGCTCCCTAACTTTTGAATGAGTTCAAATTACTCCACTTTGCCTCTTCTTCAAACTGCATTTCAGTTTCTCTTCCAACACCCTTTCACGTTTTTTTCCCTCCTTTCATAAATATCAAGGGACAAAAGGTAAAAAAAAAAAATGGGACAAGAGGGAAAGAAAGCAGTTTTGCTCTTTCTTCACCTCCTGCCATTCTGCTCCAGATGGTAACCGTGTTACGTCCCTTCATTATTCAGCTCCTTTCACAAGGTCTTTTCACTGAGCCACTGGGGTGGTGCCATGTCCTATGTTTGTGGCCAATATACAGAAGGAAGAAATCCTTGGATAGAGGCATACCTTAGAAAGCCCACAAGATGAGATTATAGACTCACAAACGGCTACTCAGGTTGACATGATGGAAAATATAAAACTTGAAGTCAGATATTCTGACTCAGTGTCTGCCCAGTGCATCACACAATTAATAGGAATAGTTTCAGCAAATACTGTATCTACCACAGCAGTCTCATGATACCAAATCTGGCTCACAGTCCACTGGGGGTGAGTCCTCAGTTTTAATTATTTTTTATTTTTTTAATTTCTTTTTATTTTATTCATTTTTAGAGAGGAGACAGAGAGAGAGAGAGAGAGAGAGAGAGAGAGAGAGAGAGAGAGAGAGAGAAAGGGGGGAGGAGCTAGAAGCATCAACTCCCATATGTGCCTTGACCAGACCAGTGCAGGGTTTTGAACTGGCGACCTCAGTGTTCCCAGGTCGACGTTTTATCCACTGCGCCACCACAGGTCGAGTCCTCAGTTTTATATGATGAATCATATCATTCACATTATCTTCAGCACCAATTAATATGAATATTTTCAATTTTACAGTGATGAACAGCAGCGAGATTATTTAATGGAAAGACGGGACCTTGCCATTGATTTTATTTTTTCTTTAGTGTTAATAGAAGTTTTGAAACAGGTAAGTAATTAATTTAATGTTCCTTTTAGATTAGATTGATTTATCTGCAAACTATTTAAGTTTTAAAAGTCTAAGTTTATTAAATTGTTTATGAATTTCAAATAGTGGGTCATATGAATTATATTTATTGATTGCTTGCTAAAATCCATATACTGTTATTGGAAGTACTCTTATTGATTTGATCGTTAATATTCCCTTCCAAGTTAAGAGCCATCTTTTTTATTTATTTTTTTTCAGATTCCACTTCATCCTGTATTAGACAGTTTAATACATGACGTTGTTAACTTGGCTTTCAAGCACTTTAAATACAAAGAAGGGTAAAGTAATTTCTCACCTTAGAATTTTGACAAGGTTGGGTGCTTAAAGCTGAATCACGTTTTAGATGACCAGAGACCCCTAACCTGTCTAATTGTATCTTGTTTAGGTACCTTGGTCCTAACACTGGCAATATGCACATTGTGGCAGACTTGTATGCAGAAGTCATTGGTGTGCTGGCACAAGCCAAGTAAGTCAATGTCAGTCAGACTCCTTCACCGTGAGAGCAGGAGTGCATCTCTGCCCATAGCCCAACCCCATTGCCCACCTGGCCTTACTCTTAGGAAGTGGGCATATGTGTGTGAGCTTACAGGAAACTAGGGTTTTTTCACTTTGTGTGCCCTATCTCTAAAACTGACTAAAAGCTTCCACAAGGCAAGTATAGTTCTTGTTCCAATTTGTTTGCTGTTACATTATTTTCACCGGAGGTCATGTTCATGACTGCACCAAAGAAAGTAACAGTCTAATCAGATTACTGTTCTCCTTGCACAAATAGTTCAAAGACTTTTATCAGTTTAAAAAGTTTCGTTTTCTATATTTCATAAGTCGATGGTTAAAATATGTCATCCATGAGTAGGAAAATTTCATTCTAGAATGTCTATTTACTATAGACCTTACTTAATTCAGCTGAGCTAAAAATATCCCGTACTCTGTTATGGAAACAGTCAGGAAAATTCTCATTGCTAAATTTATCTGGCCCAGTAACACTACTTAGCAGGCTAGAACAAAGTGGCATTAAATTATTAGCAATAATACACTTCTTCCAAAAGTGATGTCATACCCTGCTCTCCTGCCTTCACCTTATTCCGCCCTCAGGCAGACCAGGCGAGGTCCTAAGCGCCTGGATTAGGTGAAATGACCAGGACCTGATGGGAACTGAGGCCAGGGGCCAGCTGCAAAGCAGCAGTGATGCCCTGGTCCTTGTGCAGTGTGCAAGAGATTTTTATCTTCACAAGATGGGATTTCCTAACTAACATAGAAATACCCAATTTATCAAAAAATAATTTTTTTAAGTACTAACTCAGCAGCCTTACCTAGCCAGAACATAGACAGGAACTCAGGAACAGGCCCCAGAAAATTGTCATGATTTAAACTAACACAGTTTATGTATTTATCTGGAGTCCCCAGTTTTTCTGACAACATTAAACATATTAGGCGGAAGAGGTGGATACACTCCCACCCATGAGAACTATGAAGCTCAAAGATGGACAGTGATAGAGAGAAGAAAAACTGGCTGAAGCATGTGTCAGAACTCAACAGCAGCATTATCTGGGCCATTTTACCTAAGATTACATCGTACTTTTATTTTAGCCCACTGTCATCATTATGGTTCATTAGTCATCAAGAAAATAAAGAGTATTGTGCTTTGGAGAGATTTCCATGGCACTTGAATGATGAAAATATTGGCATTTTGTAGGGATCAGATGCAGTTATCTAGCAGATTAATTCATCTGTATCTACCTCGTTCCTAGAAAAGATCAGAAAAAGTGAGTTATTAATAGGTTTATTTGGGTGACTGGTCAAACCCTGAAAATCTCAACATATTCCTTGAAATTTCCATTGTAATTATCCTAACATAATTTTCCTACCCAGTCATTTGAGAAGTTTAATATGTCAAAAATAGTATTTTGTGTTTTTCTTAGTTTTGGTGAATTATGCATTATAACAATGTTGGTTACTTGTAGAATGACTTTCCTTAGCTATATCAATTTTGGGTTAGTTGTGAATGAATTAAGAAACAATGTCTTAACTAAAGAACATTCTAAGGTTATAGTAGTTACCATATTTGGTCAGATGTATACACCAAGCCAGTGATTTCTTGCCACCCGTGACTTTTTTTTATTTCATGATGTCAATATTTGTCCCAATTCTGCAATAGTAGAGTGTAAGAAATATCTGAATTTGGAGAAAGCTCCAATACTTTGCTGTCACAGGAGAACACCTTGGCCAGGGGGTACTTGTCATTAATCACAGAAATTTATGGTCATTGTAATCAATGGACAGGTAACTTTTATTGATAAGCAGCTCAATCTTCAACTGTTTTCCTACTAGGAATGATCACATTATGCTCTTCAGTGCCCCAGGACCATCACTTTCTCACTGCCTGAGGAAGTAGTGCTTCATTTGTTCTTGGGGGCAAAGGATGCATCCCTATCAGGGACAGGGTGGGGAAAAATAAACTAGAGTATTGTAACAATTTGAATTTTAAATTTTGTATCTAGTTCCCAATGGTAATACATATGAAATATTTTCTTTATGACTTTAGCTTTTAATACTTAGTTTAGTCTTAGCAGAATCACTATTTTTAATTTTTCCAGTGATAATGTGCTTAATTCTTGTCTTTAAGGGAAAGCATTTTTGATATGAAGTGATATTCACCTATAGGGTTTACTTTTTCAAAATCAATTAAGTTAAAATTATATATTTTATAATAAGGGGTGTTTTTGGTTACAATCTGGTATATCTTAAATACTGATGATTGCTTTTAAGATTTATAGATTTCAAAACTGCTTTCTCCTTATGTGATATAATCTTAATGTATACATTCCTACTCCCATTGCTATAATATGTACTATTTATTGTATTTTAAAACATGAATTATCTTTGCGTAAATTTCATACCACAGCAAAGCCTAAGCAATCATTTAGCTAAAATCAATACCAATCACTCAAGTCACAGTCATTGAAAAGAAATGTACTTTCCCTAAAATTATTGTAAGGGAAAATAGATTTTAGTACAAATAGATTTTTGGATTATTTTTATGCTAAAATAATATGCTTAGGTCATTTGGAATTTTTAAAGTAAAAGATAGCCATATTTATTTTTAAATGAGAAATAGACTTGTAACTACTAGCTTGTGAGAACATTGACATAGTGCGTTTTACAAAGAACCTGCCTTCTCCTGCCTCTCCTTGTTTCAGTATCATGTTGTCTTAAAAACAATATAACTGGAACCTGTAAGATTAATTTTTCTTTTTAAACCTTCACATTTTCGAATTAAAGCCATTGTGTTGTTTTGTTTGTTTGTTTTAGTGCTTGGAAATAACTTTAATTGAAACATGATTTTTAGTTCGGAATTACTAACATTTATAATGTTGATTGGAAGTCACTCCCATTGCTTTGCATGCTGTGTCCCTTCCCTGCCCTCTCATGTCTCCGTCAGCAGACCTCTGCTCACCCAGGCACCTCAAGTCCCCACTAATTGTCCAGCTGCAAAGAGCCCCTTCCTTCTCCAATGCCTTCTAGCTTCTGCAAGTACAGTGTGTCCGTAAAGTCATGGTGCACTTTTGACCGGTCACAGGAAAGCAATAAAAGATGATAGAAATGTGAAATCTGCACCAAATAAAAGGAAAACTCTCCCAGTTTCTGTAGGATGATGTGGCAGCATGTGCGCATGCACAGATGATGATGTAACACCGTGTATACAACGGAGCAGCCCACGGCCATGCCAGTCGAGATGTGGACAGTACAGAGGAAAGTTCAGTGTGTTCTGTGGCTCACTAAATTCGAATCCTTGACCAAAGTGCAACGTGAATATCGGTGCGTTTATAATGAAGCGCCACCACATAGGAATAACATTCCTCGGTGGGATAAGCAGTTGAAGGAAACTGGCAGTTTGGTGGAGAAACCCAGTTCTGGTTGGCCATCAGTGAGTGATGAGTCTGTAGAGGCTATATGGGATAGCTACCTAAGGAGCCCTAAAAAATCGGTGAGTGCGTGTGCTCGACAATTACACCTAAGCAAGACTACAGTTCATAAGGTATTAAAGAAACATCTCTGTTTTACGGGGTGGGTACAAATTGTGGCTGATGCACGCTATCAAACTGGTGGATATACCCACACAATGTGCATTTGCTACAGATACGCTTCATGAGATCGACAGTGATGCAAGATTTTTGCAGAAGATTGTTTAGTAATGAGGCGACCTTCCATATCTGTGGACATGTTCATCACCATAACGTCCTCATATGGGCTGCTGAACATCCTCATGCCTACATTGAGTACAAACATAATACCCCTAAAGTGAACGTGTGGTGTGGTCTGATAAATGATAAGGTGATAGGCCCATATTTTTTTCGCGAAGCAGTCTGTGATGGCAAACACATATCTTGACATGTTGGAATTGTATGCAGTGCCAAAATTTCCAGAAGGTGTCATCTTTCAACAGGTCGACGCTCCTCCACACTACACCACCATTGCTTGTGAGTTTCTGGATAGAACATTCCCCCGGCGGTGGATAGGCAGGGGTTCTGTCAAGCCATGGCCACCACGATCCCCAGATCTGATGCCATTAGACTTTCACTTTTGGGGTTATGTGAAGCAACATGTATACATTGAACGTATCAACAACATTAATCACTTAAAACAGAGAATCACAGACGTTATTCACTCTGTTACACCAGACGTCCTTACCCATGTTTGGCAAGAACTTCACTATCGTTTGGATGTGTGTAGGGTAACAAATGGAGCCCACATCGAACTGCACTGAATAGGTATGAAACTGGGAGAGTTTTCCTTTTATTTGGTGCAGATTTTACATTTCTATTGTCTTTTGTTGCTTTCCTATGACCGATCAAAAGTGCACCATGACTTTACGGACACACTGTATATCATCAGTCACATAAACAACAATGGGAAATATGAGACAGTGATCTGGCCTGGGGCATTCAACCTCCCTGAATGATCAGAGAGATCCAGACAAAGTGCCAGATACCTGCTAACACACCTCTTTAATTATTATTGTTATTATTTATTATTATTCACATGGCTCAATAGCCCCAATGAACTGTACTATGTTCTAGTGAGCAGAGGCTACATTCATAGCTGTCACTTCATGACTGTCATTGACTTTGACAGTCATGAAGTGACAGCTATGAAGCTGGATTGCAGTGGAAATTTCTGGAATTTGCATCAGGAAGACTTGAGTTTGAGTCTGTTCTTTGTCACTTTGGTCTTCCAGATCTGGTTCTTGACTTGTAAACTGGAAATGCATTCTTGGCCTGACTCAGTGTATTGCTGTGAAGATAAAAATGTAAAAGAGTAGCCCATGTGTCATATATCACCATCTTATAAACATATAGTACGTGATTGTTGTTCCTAATTCAAAGCAGTGCTGCAGAGACTTGAGCATGTTAGAATCACCTTTAGAGCTTGTTAAACAGAATTACTGGACTCCTCCACAGCACACAGAGTTTCTTGTTCAGGAGGTTTGGGGTGGGCCAGAGAATGTGTGTTTCTCATCAGTTCCCAGGTGATGCCAATCTGGAAACCACACTTTGAGACATACTGGATATACTACAGCATGAAGGTTAACAGTATGGATGCTAGAGCCAGGCACTTTGCTTAAAATTCGGGCTCTGCCTCTTATGAGCTATGTGACTTTGTCACATTACCAAATCTCTGCCACAGTTTCCTCTTCTGTAAAAAGGGCACAATAAGCCTGACCTGTGGTGGCGCAGTGGATAAAGCGTCGACCTGGGAACACTGAGGTCACCAGTTCAAAACCCTGCTCTGGTCTGGTCAAGGCACATATGGGAGTTGATGCTTCCAGCTCCTTCCCCATTTCTCTCTCTCTCTCTCTCTCTCTCTCTCTCTCTCTCTCTCTGTCTCCTCTCTAAAATGAATAAAATAAAAAGAATTTTTTTTTTTTTTTAAAAAAAGGGCACAATAATAGTATCCTACTGCAGTGGTTGTGAGAATTAAATGAGCAACTACATGTGAAGTTCACTGAACTCCGCCTGGCATACTTTAAACTCTGTCTCCTTGCAGCTCTCATCATCATCATCATCATCATAGATTTCTTTGCTATAAGAGGTAGAAAAGAATGCTGACATTGAAGTTTGGCGTTTATATTTTTTGCTCCATTGTCTTCTTAAAACAATTTATTTTTAATTGTGAAATTTATGTAGCAAACCTAAAAAAAAATTCATACATGGTTTAGAAAAAGAAAACAATTTTAACCAGTTGTTACCAAATGAATACCATGTCACCTCTGCTACCCAAGCCAAGAACCAGAAAATTACCACGTTTCACAAAACCCTTTATACCTAACTCATCAGTGAACCTTTTCACTGCCTTTTAGTGCAACAGTATCTGTATGTTACCCTTCTTGTTCTAAAATTTCTACTTTTGAGTTTCAAGAGTTGCTGTTCCATACTCCTAAGGTTCTACTGGTTGGACTTTAACTTCTATCATTAGAATGCCTTGTTCCTAACTGACCCTTTTAACTTATGGGCCTCTCAGGCTGATGGTCTCAGGAAACCAAATGCAGTACAAATGCCTTTAAGTTTCTTAGGGCTGGCTCTTTTTAGTTGCAAATTCCCATATGTGTAGTAGAGAGCTCACTCATCTTCCAGAGCTGATTTAAAATTTCCCATTAGGAGGTGTTCCTTTCACCTAAAAATATTGTCTTTAATAATCATGACCTAAAACTGTAATGGGAACAACATAAAACATTGGTACATAAAGACACACACACCCCCATGTTCATCTCAGCATTAGTCATATTGGCCAAGACATGGAAATAACTAAAGTATCCCTTGATAGAAGACTGGATAAAGAAGATGTGGTACATATATACAATGGAATACTACTCAGTCATAAGAAATGATGACATATTACCATTTACAACAACATGGGTGGACCTTGATAACACTATGCTGAGTGAAATAAGTAAATCAGAGAAAGTTAAAGACTGTATGATTTCATACATAGGTGGGATATAAAACTGAGACTCATGACATAGATAAAAGTGAAGTGGTTATGGGGGGCACAATGAGGGGGAAGAGGGTAGATGGAAGGGTATAAAGGGGGACAAATATAGGTGATAGAAAATGATTTGACTTTTGGTGATGGCTATACAACATAATCAACAGTTTCAATGTTATAGAAATGTTTACCTAAAACCTATGTATTCTTATTGATCAATGTCACCCTGTTGAATTTAATTTTCTAATTAAAAATAACAAAATTTTGGAAGTGGATGTAGGAATGTTCCCAGGCACTATTCCCTGTCACTGTCAGAACTCGCTGGTCTGGCTTGCTGTTGCTTCTATGCTCACCTCCAGATGCTTCAGGCCCTCGAAGTCTGCAAGTGTGTTGGAAACTCTAAGACTGAGGAAATGCAGCTCAATTAAAGAGCAATTGAGAGAATCTGTATAACTCTGGATGCTATCCCTAGCCTGAAGGAGATGTTGAACATCTTACAAATTAAGAGAAGAAAGGAGAAGATGGGACTCTACCCAGTCCCCACTATCAAATCCTTTCAAAATGGCAGCCACTGTACTTGGATTCAAAGGACTCCCCATCCCTGTACCCTGTCACCCCGAGATGCTGGAGGCATCCATTACAGTCACTTTCCTACGTATTATTTGATAAATCATTCATGTTCTTTTCTTAGATTCCATGCTGTGAAGAAGAAATTTATGACAGAGCTCAAAGAATTACGGCACAAGGAGCAGAGCCCATATGTTGTTCAGAGCATCATCAGCCTGATAATGGGGATGAAATTCTTTCGGATTAAGATGTATCCGGTGGAGGACTTTGAGGCCTCCCTTCAGTTTATGCAGGTAATAACTTGGCTAGGAGGACCAAGGGACTATCAGCTTGAGTGACTCCCTTCCTCAGAGTAACTCACAGGGAATCTGAAAGTCCCATTGTTTGTCGAGGTGGAAAAAAGTTCTGCTTTTTCCTTAATAATTCAGAAAAGGTTTTGTAGCCAAATAATAGAGTTGCAGGCACATAATTTCTTTTTTAAACTTCACAGCATCTTTGGAGCAGGGTGTCCAGTGAAATGTCTTATTTATTAACTTTTTATCTCTCTCTTTCTCTTTATTTTGCCCATTGACTACATATTCTGTAAATAAAGTATAGCTGATTTAAAAATTTTTAGAGCTGATAGCATTTAGTTGGCTATGCTAAAATTCATGGGCATCAGAACAAATAATGAAGAGACCTTCTTTATTTATATTATCAGAAACAGTGCATTTAAAAAAAATTAACCCTATCATACAGGTTTAGGTACCGACTACACAGTGTTTATTATTATGTGCTGAAAGAAGAATTGTTGCTAGAGAAGATTCCACAGACTGTGCAGCTGCGCTAGAGTTTACAAAACTTTAGTATCTGAAAGGGTGTGTTTATGCTACTGTGAATCAGACTTAGGATCTTCGTAAGAGCTAAGATGCAGGAGTTAAGAATATAGGTTATTCCACTTCATACCCACTAGGACAGCTAGAATCAAACAAACAGCGTCGGTGAGAGAATGTAGAGAAATGAGAACCCTCATACGCTGCTGGTGGGAATGCAAAATGGCACAGCAGCTCTGGAAGACAGTTTGGCAGCTCCTTACATGGCAAAATTTAGAATTACTATATGATCCAGCAATTCCGTTTCTAAGTGTATACCCAGGACAAGTGAGAATGCATGTTCACACAAAAACATGAATTGGAATGTTCTTAGCAGTATCATTCATAGTAGCAATATAAGTAAAGACAACTCAAATGTTCATCCACTGATGAATAAATAAAGTGCAGTCTCTCCATACAGCATTATTTGACCAGAAGAAGCAGTGAAGTACTGATAGTGCTCTAGTATGAATGCACCTTTAACATAACATACCGAGTGAAAGATGCCAGCATACGTACAAAAGGAGCTGCATGGGTGGCTTTATTTCTATGAACTATCCTTAGACACAGAGCATGGTTGTGTGGGCCGGAGGAATGGAGTGTGGGGAGGAGGCTGGGGATGAAGGATAAGGAGGGCGAAGCCTCTTTTGAGGATAATGAAAGGGCTGTAAATTTAATTGTGGTGATAATTCTACAACAGCGACTTCACTGAAAGCAATTGAATTGTGCACTTAAATGGCGAGTTGCATGGTATGTTAACTGTGTCTCAAAAAAGCTGTTTACAATAAAAACAGAACCTAGGCTGTGTATCAGACTTCTTGGGTTTGAATTCAAGATTCAGCACTCATCAGCTCTGTGACCTTGAGCAAGTCAGATTTAACACCCCCTGCCCTCAGCCTCACTCATCTTATCTGCAATGTAGTGGTACTGACACTGAGCTTAGAAGGTGGTTCTAAGAATTCCCAGTAATTGCTATTATTATTTTCATTTCATGTACTTGAATGATGATTTGAGAGATTTTATATACATATGTAAAATAATGTAGGAAAAGGCTCACAGTGCTGGGAACCATAAAGCTCCATTCGTTGGTCAGTGCCTCTCCATAGTGCTGTGCCTGTCTTGGGCTGGGGTCTAAGTGTGACATTGATAGACTGGGGACTTTTGTAACTTGTTGGTAAGTTTCAGTGTTGACTGACAGTAAGTGGTAATAGGTAATAACCTTGAACTCTTCTCTGAATACAATATCTTGGCAGTAAGTTACTGCAAAGGCCAAGAAGGAGAGAAAGCTGATAGAATTCTAGACAGGCCAACTCCTACTAGATGATCCCTGGGCAACCAAAATCATCATTTCATGGACAACAGTCCAAAGGCAAAGACATCCTTGCTTGAGGAACTATTGCAAAGGTTTTCTCATCTAAGGTGGAGAAGGGGCCTTCTGGACTTGCTTGTGAAACTGTCGGAATAAAACACACTTAAAATTCAAGGTTAGCAATTAAACAGCTCCATACCCAGGGGTGCCAGTGTCTAAGATAAATATAATGCCTTCTTTCTCTCTCCCCATGTTTAGCATCTGTGTTCTGGGTTAGTCCAGGGCTCAGGGCCTCACACAGCTAGGTGGTCAATAGAAATTTGTTGGAAATGAATTACCTATTGAATCAACCAGTAAGTCAGCAGATTAGTGTCTACTTGCTCATTGCAGATGCTTTGCCCTTTAAATTTAGCAATTTGAGGTGGAAGTTGAAGGGGAGAAAGCAAGCCAGCCTTGGAAAATGTCATTGGGGCCATTGGGAATTTTACTATAAATGCTGAATTCATGGTTTGTTTGTTTTTTTAATAGATTATGGTATTTGTAGTGTTACTGTGTATGGTGGAATTAAGAGTGATTTGCTTAAATTTGTATCAATACATTTTCTGTGCACATCTCAGTCTATGGGGTCACCCTTCTCTCTTTTTCTCCTCCTCAGGAATGTGCACATTATTTCCTGGAGGTCAAAGATAAAGACATCAAGCATGCCCTGGCTGGGCTTTTTGTTGAAGTTCTTGTCCCTGTTGCTGCTGTGAGTTGTTACCTTTTCATTTTTAAGAACTTTTTAAAATTGAATTAGAGAATCAGTAAGTTCATTCATATGATATTAACATGTATCTCTCTGTTTAGGCTGTTAAAAATGAAGTCAATGTTCCCTGCCTTAGAAACTTTGTTGAAAGTCTGTATGATACCACTCTGGAACTTTCTTCTCGAAAGAAGCATTCTTTGGTTAGTAACTATGAGAAGAATTCCTGGGTTGGAAACTCTTTGAGGGTTGCAAGCATTCCACTGATAAGAGAATAACGTGCAGATCCCTCAAAGAAAGGGAGCATTTCCAACCTTGGAGTTTGTACTGTTGAACAGGATTAAATCATGGTCATGTAGGAGAATTATTCTATGTCACCTTGGATGACCCTTCTGGACCTAAGGATTATGCTGTTTATTTTTGAAATGGGTTTAACTGATTTTTGTTTTAATTTTTAAGTGATCTTTTTTTCTTTTTCAATATGAAGGCTAAAGTTCATAGTAACAGTTTCTTCTCTCAGTCCTCAAGAGTCTTCCCTGGCTAATTCCTGTTCCGATATTCAGACCATAATGTGTCCACACCAGAGGGGAAGTTGTGATGCAGGTAACTGCCCATGGGGAATATTCTCCGAATGCCGAGAAAACCAGTTTTAGGAAAGCTTTTGTACTAAGAACAGCACAGAAAATTCTTTTCAGTTCCTATAGCCTTTTGTCCTCAGTAGTAAATGAAGCTCTGGTTTATGAATTGGTGAGTACTATGCCAACTGTCATTGCGATAGTGTGAGGGAAGCAGCTTGCTCAGGTCTCTGGTTACTGGTATGGTTGAGGCTGGTCTTCAGAGTTTGAACATTGCCACCATTATTTAGGCAGGTACTCAGAGTTGCTTTGCTGGTAGTGGTGACGAATTTGCTCATTTGCCTACATTCTGTGGTCATTGTGACTGATTGTCTGGTTGTGTCTTTTTGTTGTTATTTTTTGTTTTAGATTACTGGCCTGAATTAGAGTTATACTCAATAGTAGCAATAGTTCAAAATAGTTATAAAATTTAGTTGATTTAAAAAATAATAATAATTAGGCTTCCAGTCAAGGTGGCAGCATAGGTAAATGCATACTAGCTTCTTTCTACAACCACATCAAAATTACAACTAATCTACAGACAACCATCATTAACTGTTTGAGTAGTATGAACATTCATGTATGTCCTCGTGCCTCCTTACCATCCAGAGTAAGATAGATTTATTTTAAAAATGTGTAAGGCAACATTAAAGTAAGGCAAATTTATGTTCTTGTTTCCATAAATTGGTTATCAAACAAACATGATTTTAAGTTAATAAAACTGGAACTGAAACTAACTTCATTTTTTGAAAATAAAACTCACTCCGGGGGATCAGGGAGCATGGAAAAAACTCACTACTCAGAGGGTTAAGAACTGCCTGAAATTAAGCTAAACAGAAGTTCTACAACTAGGGATATAAAGAAAAAGTCACCTCAAGACAGGTTGTTCCCATCCCCACATGTGGCAGTTTAAAACCAGGAGTGCTCTCTCTACTATCGAGGTCCCCTCTCTGAGGAGTGAGAGGTCTCAGCACCACACCAGGCCCCCAAGCTCAGGGTCCTAGTGCCAACCAGCAGGCATTGTGGCTGAAGGAGCGGGAGAGCTGCTGGAGCCCAGGCAGCTCATCTTACAGGTCCAAGCATGGACTTACACAGGTTGACTCCCTCTGAGCCCCAGCACTAAGGCAGCAGCTCAGACTTCACCAGGACTGTATAGGGAAGGACTGACCTGTCTGGCATCAGAGCAAGAGCAGGGGCAGCTCTCTGCCACAGAACTTCTGGCAGAGACCACTGTTTATTTTCTAAGCTGCTTCTCCACAGCCAGCTGTCAGGCACTGTACCTGAGTATCTATCAGTTGGCTTACACTGTTCATGCTGATTCCCTGAGACCCTGCCCATTCAGTTTTCAGGCCCAGAAAAACTGCTTCCAGTGGCTTTTCCATATGAATGGCATGGCCTGTCTTGGCTCATGCTTCAGACTTTCCTACAACCTCACAGACAAACAGCAGACTAGGCATGACCCATTCCTCTCTCTAAGCTCCAGGACCAGCACTAGCGGCAACTGGTCTTGGTCTCTCCTGGGCACCTCCAAGCCCAGCACAAGTAACAGCCCTCTGCAGATCAATTTGTAGCTCATGCTGGGCGGCCCTGGGTCAACCTTGGCCTGCACCTCCAGGGAGACTCCAGAACCAGCCCACTTGGTAGACAGCTTCAGACCACATTGAAACAGCACCCAACCATCTCTACAGGTGACACAAAGGGGCAGACTCAGCAGATACCAGAGCCCCAGTGAAGTAAGTCTTATCCTGTGGGGTGAGTCCCTGCCCAGTGGTCCTCCATGCTGGTCACAGTCAGTCCTTGCAGCCAATAGGCCTGGATATAAATCCCTCCCATTGATGTGCCAACAGCATTCTGCTTGACTACCACAGGATGGCACAGACAGGTCACTCGAGGTTGGGGGAATACCTGGAGTGCCCAGCTCAGGTGGACTGGGAGGCTACATCACTGGACCCTGCAGGACACCTACTACACTAGACCACTTGGGTACCAAGCCCGGGAGGCCTGACAGCTTTACCTAATACATAGAAACAATTACAGGGAGTCAGCCAAAATGAGGAGATGAAGAAACATGTCCCAAATGAAAGAACAGAACAAAACTCCGAAAAAAGAACTAAACAATATGGAGACAAGCAATTTATTAGATCTAGAGTTCAAAACGCTGATTATAAAAATGTTCAGTGAAATTAGGGGAAGAGTAGATGAACTTAGAATTTCAGTAGCATAAAAAATGACATGGAAATCATAGAAATGGAATCAGTCAGAAATGAAGAACACACTAACTGACATGAAGACTAATTTACAGGGAATCAACAGTGGAGTAGATGAAGCCAAGAATCAAAACCACAATTTGGAACTTAAGGAAGCAAACCACCCAATCAGAACAGCAAAAATAAAATAAATGAGAGTAGTGTAAGGAGTCTCTGGGACAACTTCAAGCATACCAACATTTACGTCCATGGAGGTGCCAGAAGTGAAAGAGAGAGAGCAGGAATTGAAAACCATTTTAAAAAAACTTCCCTAACCTGGTGAAGGAAAAAGGCTCCAAGTCCAGGGAGCTTAGTCCCAAACAAGATGAACCCAAAGGGTCAACACCAAGACACATCATAATTAAAAGGCAAAGGGTTTTAAGTACAGAGAGAGTCTTAAAAGCAGCAAGAGAAAGCAGTTAGTTACCTACAAGAAACTTTCCATAACACTGTCAGCTTATTTCTCAGGAGAAACATTTCAGGCCAGAGGATTGGCAAGAAATATTCAAAGTGAGGAAAAGTAACAACCTACAACCAAGATTTCTCTACCCAGGAAAGCTTTTATTTATTTATTTATTTTTATTGAATTTATTGGGGGAGCATTCATTAATAAAATTATATAGGTTTCTGGTGTACAATTTTATAACATAACATCTGAATATTGTATGTTTACCACCCAAAGTCATCTTCTTCCATCATCATTTATCCCCCATTTACCATTTTCTACCTCTCTCCACCACCTTCTCTCTGATAATCACCACACTGTTTGTGTCTATGGGTTATTTTTTTTTCTTAATCCCTTCACCATTTTTACCCAATTCCATAACCCCCCTCCCATCTGACAACTGTTATTCTGCTCTCTGTATCTATAAGTCTGTTTTATTTTGTTAGGTGGTTTACTTTGTTCATTAGATTCCACATAAGAGTGAAATTATATGGTACTTAACTAGTTGTGAAACCATAAAAATTTTAGAATAAAACATAGGCAGTAAAATCTCAGGTATTTCCCATAGTAATATTTTTTCTGATATACCTCTTTGGGCAAGGAAAAAAAAAAGAAAAAATAAACAAATGGGACTACATCAAACTAAAAAGTTTTTGTACAGCAAAGGAAAATGTCAACAAAATAAAAAGACAGCCCACTGAATGGGAGAAAATATTCACCAACGATATATCTGATATGGGGTTAACATGCAAAAATTTTTAAAAACTCATAAAACTCAACACTGAAAAAACAAAGAATTGAATTAAAAGATGGGCAAAAGACCTGACTAGACACTTCTCACTTCTCCAAAGAATACATGCAGATGGCCAATAGGCATATGAAAAGGTGCTCAACATCACTAATCAGAGAAATACGTATTAAAACCACAATGAGATACCACCTCACACCTGTCAGAATGGCACTCATCAATAAATCAACAAACAACAAGTACTGGAGAGGATGTGGAGAAAAGGGAGCCCTCCTGCACTGCTGGTGGGAATGCAGATCAGAGATTCCACTTTTGAGAACATATCCAAAGAAACCAAAAACACAAATTCAAAAGAATATATGCCCCCTTATGTTCATTGTAGCATTATTTACCATAATCAAAATTTGGGACTAACCTGTGGTAATGCAGTGGATAAAACATCAACCTGGAACACTGAGGTCGCCAGTTTGAAACCCCACCTTGCCCAGTCAAGGCACATATGAGAAGCAACTCGACGAGTTGATGCTTCCCACCACCCCCTTCTTTCTCTCTCCTCTCTAAAAATCAATAAATAAAATATTTTTTAAAAATAAATTCATTAAAATTAAAGATTTGGAAGCAGTCCAACTCTCTATTAGTAAATGAGTAGATAAAAAAAGCTGTGGTACATTTACACGATAGAATACTACTTAGCCATAAAAAGAAGGAAATCTTACCCTTTGCAACAGCATTAATGGACTAGAAGAGTATTAAGTGAAATAAGCCAGTCAGAGAAAGCCAAAGCTATCGTTTATTGTTGAAGGACAGATAAAGAGCTTTCTAGAAAAGAAAAAGCTAAAGGAGTTTATCACCACCAAACCACTATTATATGAAATGTTAAAGGGTCTCTTTAAAAAGAAGAGGAAGAAGAAGAAAAAAGAAATGGAAAGTTCAAAAATATAAACAAAAAAATAGCAATAAATATATATATCTATAAGTAGTTGAATCCAAAAAAATAAAATGAACAAACAGAACAGAAACAAACTAATAGATACAGAGAACATTTTGACAATTGTCAAAGTGAGGGTTCAAGGGGATGCGTGAAAAGGTGAAGGGATTAAGTAGTATGAATTGGTAGTTACAGAAGAGTCATGGAGATGTATATTACAGCATAGCGAATGTAGTAAATAATATTATAATAACTATAATGTCAGATGGGTATGAGATTTATTGGGATGCTCACTTAGCGAGTAATATGTCTAATCACTGGGATGTCCACCTGAATCTAATGTCAACTGTAATTGACAAAATATGGTTTTAAATTTTTTTAAAGAATATTGAGGTAGTGGAAACTTCAAGTGAATCTAGAATTACAATCTAAAATCAACTATTTCTGAGTTTGTTAAACTCTAAAATGAAATCAAGCATTATTTCCCCACCAATTCACATCCCACTATTATTTTATATTTAAAGCATATGTATGTATATAGTATGTGAATATCTATACACATACTTTTAGTGAAATTTTTTGAATGAAAAAAGTGTGACATATATAACAAAAAATTGAAATAAAAAAATAAAAACTAAGTCAATGAATTGTTAAGCATTGAATCTCAGCATGGCAATTTTTTGTAAAACTCAAGTTAACGGATAAGCCAGTTTAAGTCTTCTTCGCTAGCCTTACTTTGGGGGAAGCCATAACGGCACATGCTCTCTGGTTCAGCAGAGAGTGATGGCTTCTGTGTGCGTATTTCTTGGGCCAACTGCCTGCTACCTCCTCTGTTCCCTCCAGCTGCTGCGGGAGCAGCCAGTGAGACTGGAGATGTGCAGCAGCACTTCTGTTTATTCCATCATAAGCTGATGCCTTCTGAGGTCAGATTTGTCCTGGTGGATTTTACCAATACAATAACACTTCTTTTAGGAATCATCCTTAATTACAGGAAGACTGCTTGCAAAAGAAAATATATACACCTACTTCTAAGGCAGGGACACACTAGTAAATGTTTATGAGCAAAAAAAAAACAGTAACATTTTCAAAATTAGCTTGCCTTCCAGTTTTCCTTCTGGGGATTGAAAGTGATCTAAGAAAGTGAGCTTGTGTAAAATACTTGAAGGGAAAGACTAAATTTCTGAATCAGGTTTTCAGTCACGACATGAAACTTGTGTACTCCACATGACTGTAGGTTATCCATTCCCGTTGTCATCAGAAAGACTTTGTGAAATACCCACCTCTTCGAGGCACTGGCTGGGCCTTATTCTGTGATAAGGGCCCTGTTTATTCCAGCCCATGCAGGCCGGAAGGTCCAGAGAACTTGTTTTACCTAGTTTGTTGGACTGTAGTCCTCTGGTGACATTATCATCTTTTCTTCAGGCCTTGTACCCCCTGGTGACCTGTCTGCTATGTGTCAGTCAGAAACAGCTATTCCTGAACAGGTGGCACATTTTCCTCAGCAACTGCTTATCCAACCTTAAGGTTAGTATTGTTGGCTTGAAAAGTCCTTCATCAAATTATGAATGATTCTTAGTCTTGAATATGTGCCTCTAAGAGTGATTTCTGGTATTTGAGAGGGGACTCTCCTGTACTGTTGGAATAATGAAAAAAAAATATTACGAAGGCTTCTTATCAAATAATCAATTTTAGAAGGTGGCTTAGGGATAAGAGAAATTACTTCAGACATCTTTTTAAATAAGGATAACTTTAAAAGTAGATTTTAATGCCCTGCTCTTATATGCATCTATTGTCACATTTTATTTAAATGACTTTGTTCTTTTCTTTTTTTTTATTCAGTGAGAGGAGGGGAGGCAGAGACAGACTCCCGCATGCACCCCGACTGGGATCCACCCGTCAAGGCCACCAGGGGGTGATGCTCCATTGTTCAACTGAGCTCTTCTTAGTACCTAAAGCAGAGGCCATGGAGCTATCCTCAGCACCTGGGGCCAACCGGCTTCAATTGAGCCATGGCTACAGGAGTGGGAAAGAGAGAAAGAGAGAGAGAGAGAGAAAGAAAGAAGTGAGAAGGGAAGGGATAGAGAAGCAGATGGATGCTTCTCCTGTGTGCCCTGACTGGGAATCAAACCCCAGGCATTCACACACCAGGCCAATGCTCTTAACATGGAACTAACCAGCCAGGGCTTAAATGATTTTTGAAAAGGGAAGTCACACTTCATTGACAAAAGCATGTGAATTGATTTCAAAAACTCACCTAGATCTCCTCATTTCTTCTACAGCCTCCAAGTCAGGAAAACCTTTGGAGGGAAGTTTCCCTTTTGTGGGATGATTGATTTAGTAACAGGGAGCAATTATTTCCTGTCACTTATTTGTGATTATTCTAAGGCATTCTCTTCGAGCCACATGCCAATCAGAGCCAAGCCTTCACTGAATAGCTCTCTAGGGAGCAGCACAGGGCTGAATGGCATGAGAAATAAAGTTATGGTCCCTAAAACTGAGAAATTGACAATGAAAGAAACTAGAATGATTAGTTTTAAAATTGGCTTTGAAATAAAAAAAGAAAACAAAACTGGCTTTAAAACTTGCAAGTGGTAAACCTACTTTAAGTTTTAGTGACCTATTGATAAATTACAACTAAATGAAAACCATCATCCCTAATATAAGTGCACATAGCATGTATTTTTCACAGTTCCCAATTGTGTCCAAAGATGTTGCATTTCTTTTACAAGTTTGATATTTGCTCTTTTAGAATTTTTGAGAAATAAGTTATAAAATTCTGTATGTGTTTATACATGTTGCCTTGTCTTCTTTGTTCTAAGACACTTTAGTAAAGTAGTTAAGATTAATTACATTATATTGGCATTTACCATAATTACACAATAATCTGCATTACAGCTGGTTGTTTTTTGTTTTGTTTTGTTTTGTTGTTGTTTTTGCAGAGACAGGGAGAGTTAGAGAGAAGGACAGATAGGGACAGACAAGAAGGGAGAGAGATGAGAAGCATCAATCATTAGTTTTTTGTTGTGACATCTTAGTTGTTCATTGATTGCTTTCTCACATGTGCCTTGACCGTGGGCCTTCAGCGGACCAAGCCACCCCTTGCTCAAGGCAGTGACCTTGGGTCCAAGCTGGCGAGCTTTTGCTCAAGCCAGATGAGCCCATGCTCAAGCTGGCAACCTCAGGGTCTCGAACCTGGGACCTCTGCGTCCCAGTCTGACACTCTGTCCACTGCGCCACCACCTGGTCAGGCTACATTAGATCTGTTTTAAATACCAACTAGGTACTGGCTCTAAAAGCTGACTGTGAAATCCAGTACTAGAATTATTTATTCAAATTGTCAGTGAACTATAATAGCAGTAGATATAGAATTAAGCTTTTTAAGTGTTCTGAAAAACAAAACTTTTATGGGTTATCAACTATGATATAATAGCCACTTTCAGGTATTTTATTTAGAGATTTGTCCACCTGTTATTACACCTGTAACATGCAGCCCAATGTTTATTCTTTCTTCTGTACTTTGGTCAACTTGTAAGTTATTTTCTAATTAGTTCCAGTTAAACATTTTTTAAATAGTTGATTTATTGATTTTAGAGAGAGGAGAGAGAGAGAGAAAGAAAGGGGAGGAGAGGGAGGAGCAGGAAGCATCAACTCATAGTTGCTTCCCATATGTACCTTAACCGGGAAAGCCTTGGGTTTTGAATTGGCGACCTCAGCATACCAGGTTGATACTTTATCCACTGCACCACCACAGGTCAGGCAACATTTCTCTTTTTAATTTTATATTTTATACAAATAGAAAGTGATAATTTTGTTCAGAACAAAATAGAGAAACTATTACAAATATTCACAGTGCATTTTATATGTATATTATGCCAAATGTGTTTGTGATTAATTTTAGTTAGAATTAAACTAGTATTTGCAATTTTTTGTTGTGGCCTAAAAGACCAAAATATTTTTGTCCAAAGTTGCTTTTGAAATATAGCAGCATGATGTTATTTTGGAACTTAATTGCTTCAATTAAAATATTGTTTGGAGCTCTGGTCAAAGCCCATACCAGGCCTGACCTGTGGTGGTGCAGCAGATAAAGTGTTGACCTAGAATACTGAGGTCGCCAGTTCAAAACCCTGGGCTTGCCTGGTCAAGGGAGTTGATGCTTCCTGCTCCTCCTCCCTTTCTCTCTCTTCTCTCTCTCTCTAAAAATGAATAATAATAAATTAAAAACAAAGCCCATCCAAAGACTTAATATTAATACCAGGATTATAAACTGCCCTAGAGAGATGACTTTCCCTGTGGAAACGCTTCAGGCATTGTAATTTCTACAATAGAAAGGCAATAAAGTCACTAAGAGTCAGTAGCATGGAAACCACATTCCAGCATTTAGTTCAGTTCATGAAGTACTTACAAAGTGCCCATTGTGTGCAGTATCAGGGAAGGGGCTGGAAGTAGGAAAATTAGGGGAGTCAACTACATAAACATTTGATCTAGAATAGAGAACCTGTCCTTGAGGTGCTTAGCCTTTCATTGGGGGCTATGGAATGAAGCTTTGAAATGCGTGATGCACACAGGGAAGGATGTAAAAGTTGGGAGCAGGGAGATGCCTGTGCCAGTTGCAGGGGTCTGGTATCCCGTGAAGCGTGAAAGAGGTAGTTCTTAGGCACAGTAAAGGCAACCATTTTTTCCTTTATGGGCAATAAACTGTTGGAATTTACACCCCCAGGCTAAAAGTGATAAAATATTCTTAATCAGTTACAATTGGAATAAAAGTGTATCCCATATATTGAGAATTAAACCCAGTAGGTATTTAATGGGACCATTTGAAAATGTCATAAATATACACAAAACCCTCCAAACCTTTTTATGAGTCCTCAGTAGGGAAGAAAGGCCTGAGGAAAACTAGCATGGCTTCAGAAGTATGCTTTGTCTTGTATAACTTCAGTATTTTATGGGATATAGAGCCAACCATATCATTTCATAAAGGACCACCATACCAACTTCCCCCCCCCATTTTCCCCCTTTCTGCCTCCAGCACACTGGCCCCCACCTGTCCTGCAAATGCTTAAATGTGACAAACCTAGTTTTTGAATGGTTCACAATGAATTTGACAGCCATCTATGATGTATTCTGAGGAACCAGGTTGTCAAGGCAACATAGAGCATGATGCCAAGGAGATATTGCTCTCAGAATCAGTGCTCATTTAACATCAGTCTGTCAGAAGCAGGCTTCTTTGGTGACACAAACTGTATTATTTATATTTAATTAACTCAGTTAGCTATATATTAGCAATATGCCCTTATAAAGTGATTTAGAAATATATAGCACCTTCTCACCACATACTGATCTCTTTTAGACACCTAGTCAGCAGTGACTGATACTTTTTTCTTCGTATATTTTATATCAGAACCTACATGCATTGAGCTATACAGAAAATGATACAGTTTCTTAACATCTGTCATATATTCCTAATTCTGGTAAAAAAGGAAATGTGATTTGAAAATTTGAATAAACAGTATTTTTATTTTTGTTATTAATCCCCATTAATTAATAGCTCTTTTAAAATGTGTTTAGTATTCATAATAATTCAGTGCTAGTTTCTTATCCTTTAAAATGGTTGTAATAAGGAGAATACTTAAATTTCTTTCCTCTTGGAATAATGAATATAATATGCAAGTGAGATTCAGATTATAAAGGCAAAAGAAAACTAAAAAAAGAACACTCAAAAGTTTAAAAAGGCATTTACTTTATGATTAACAACAGCAGAAGCTCACTAGAGGTCAGTTATGAGGTAGGCCAGTAATAGGGGCTTACATACGTTGTCGTGGCTCATCATAATGTTACAGGCTGCACTGAGCTATCCCTATGGTTTCATGGATATTATTTACGTTTTTCTAAAAATTTTGCTCTGATAACAAAATTTCCTGGAAGGGTAGAGGCATTAGTCAGCCTAACTTCATAGTCCTAGAAATCAAAGTACAGAATTTAAAACGGCTCTTTGTTTTTTCATCTCAGTCCCTGCTTGTGCTAGAACTTGAATGCATTCATTCAGTCAGTTAGTTGGTGGTCAGTGTCTTACAAGAAGGGTACTAGGTTCTGAGAATGAGTGATGAATAAGGCTGTGACTCTGGTCTCTTAGACCTGGTAACTTAGTGGAGGAGACATGGTAAATACAAAACAAATGCTTGAGAAGAAAACTTTACCTAGTGACAACTGCTATAAAGAAAACCAAATAGGATGTTATGATAGGGAATGAAGCATTCAGATGGGATGGGAGAAAGAGGTATCAAGGTCTTTTAATTTCCATTAAGAATCTCAAAGTGTATCTGGCCAGGTGGTTCATTGGATAGAGTGTCGACCTGGGACACTGAGGACCCAGATTCAAAACCCAGGGGTCACCAGCTTGAGCACGGGTCTCCGGCTTGAATGTGGGAGCATAGACGTGACCGTGTGGTCACTGGTTTGATCCGAAAGGTCACTGGCTTGAGCCCATAGGTCACTGGCTTGGCTGGAGCCCCCTGGTCAAGACACATATGAGAAGCAATCAATGACCCTGGCCATTTGTCTTCAGCAGTAGGGCGTCAGCCAGGCTTGTGGAAGTCCCAGGTTAAATTCCTGTTCAGGAGATTTAAGAGAAGCTTCTCCACCACTCCCCTCTCTTCTCCTACTGCAACAATGGCTCGAATGGTTTGAGAAAAGTTGGCCCTAGATGCTAAGGATGACTCCATGGCTTCTTGCCTCAGGTACTAAAATAGCTCATTTGCTGACCAACAGAGCAGTGACCCAGACAGGCAGAGCATCGCCTTATAAGGGGCTTGCTGGCTGGATCCCGGTCTGGGCACATGCTGGAGTCTGTCTCTGCTTCCCTATCTTTCACTTAATTAAAAATAAAAAAAAAAAGGAGAAGCAATCAATGAACAACTAAGGTGCCACAACTAGGCATTGATGCTTCTCATCTTTCTCCCTTACTGTCTGTCTGTGTCTGTCCCTCTCTCTCTCTTTCTCTTTCTCTCTCTTGCTAAAAAAATATTTAAAAACAGTAAAAATAAATAAAAGGGACCTCAAAGTGTGGTTGCCATAAATACATCTGAAACCTGTCTTCAGCACTTAACATATATTTGTGTGTAATCATCACAATGAAGTTTAAGGAGTATTTTTTAAAAACATTTCATGTAGTAATAAGGATATTAATATCTTTATTTTAGTGCTCGCTTCGGCAGCACATATACTAAAATATCTTTATTTTATAACTGTAGATATTGAGTAATATAGTAAAGATTACAGAGTCTGATGTAATGCATCAAAATGTATGGCAACATTTATTTTAAAGCAACTTCTATTCTCTTTAGAAATACCAATGTTAAATAGTACAGTATTACCAATTTTAAGTATTAGTTTTCAAGAAGCAGTCATTTTCCTTCTATATTATCTTATTTCTATAAACTTGAGAAAAATCTCTTTATCATCTCTGTTTCAGATCTGTCAAAGTTACATTTCAAAGTAGAATTTACAAATTCTACTAGTACCTATAAACTGAATCTGAAAATGAGTGATCTGATAAGTGTATTACTTTTCATGAAAGCTTTATTTATTTTTTAGCCGCTGAATAGAAACATCATCTGCATCAATTGTCAGTACAATGATTTTAGAGGTTATTTAAACTATAGCACATATGTTATTTGGATAATTCAGTTACAAAAATGTAAATTATGACCAAAAATTTATACAGGTATCGAAAGGAAATGCCAAAAAGAAGAAAGGTGTTGACTCTGATATGCAAGGGAATATATAATATAGTGGCTTTAATTGAAGTAAAAGAGAAAACTCAAAGGTATTTGAGTTTGAAAAGCTCAAAGGTAACTAAAGTTGTCAGTCTGTCGATAATGTGTACGAGCATCTCCAAGGAAACCAAACAGCCCACGTGACTCGGTACAAATAGTTATCTGATGGACCTTAAGAAATATTGGTTTGTCCAATAAGCCCATCAGCAGCCATGTTATTGGTGAATTTAGTGCTTCCTACTTGTTACTATTAACAGTGAATTGCTTTCACTAAATCAAAAGCAAAATTTAAAGAAGGTTGGCATGGTGTTGGGCAAGCTGACATTTTACAGGACGTGCAACAGGTACCAGCTCTGAGTTGAGATGCAGAGATCCAGGAAGATCCTCTGTGTTTCCCCGAAAATAAGACAGGGTCTAATATTAATTTTTGCTCCTAAAGATGCGGTAGGTCTTATTTTCAGGGGATGTCCTATTTTTCCATGAACAAAATTCACATTTATTGTTGAACAAAAAATCAGCATTTATTAATATACTGTAGTCATGTCATCACAGACATCAGCATAATCAGTCAAACTCTGAATTACATCAAGAATTTCTTGTGACTCTATTTTCATGTACAACAATCTACCCTGTTTTGCCACAAATAAGACAGTGTCTTATATTAATTTTTGCTCCTAAAGGCATACTAGGTCTTATTTTCGGGGGATGTCTTATTTTCAGGGAAACAGGGAAGTTAATTGAACAGTTTTATCAATGGAACCTCAGACCTTTGATTAATAATATATTGGTGGTTAATTAACAGAGATTCAGATTCCAACAGAAGAATAGAAATCAGTGGTTTGAGATATATGCTAAATATATCTACATCCTGAAAATATATATTGAGACCCTATTACGTTAGCTGCTATTGGAATAGGAAGGCAATGAAGAAGTCCTATTTTCCAGGAGAGAACAATCTAGTATGTGCCAGTCATATTCAGGGGTGGGCAAAAATAGATTTATAGTTTTTCATATGGCAAGTAATCAATAATTAATAATAATTCAAGAATAAATTGTTTTGTATACTCACAACTGTAAACTTACTTTTGCCTACCCTTTACTTGAACAGCCTTCACACAAGTGGGGAATTAATGCTGTAAAGACACCAGAGCCAGAGTTCCCAGGTCCATATTCTGGCCCTGCCACTTGCTAGCCCCTCTGTACCTTGATTTCCTCATCTGAATATGAGCACAGTTGCAGTATCTGCTTCATAGGTTGTTATGATAATTAAAGATGAGTTAAGATACGCACAGCAATAGAACAATGCCTGACATCATAAGCACCAAGTAATACATACCTTACAGTTTCTAAGGGCACAGTACTTCTAGAGCAAAAGTCGGTTTCTGCCCCGGCTGTTATTTATCAGTCGGGTGACCAAGCAGCTCGTTCGGAGGTAAAACCCCACAGTGTTCCATGGTGAATGTGAGATGTCTTGTGACCCCATATATCACCTAGAAAAGCTGCAGCTGTGCACCATAGCTTGCTATCTGCACAGGCTCTGTAGAGAGAAATCCTGCTTCAGCTACTACTCACAGTTTACCTTTTTAATTTGATATTTATAAATAACATGCTGTATGGCAGTCACTGAGGACCCAAGATGAACAACCCAGAATTCCTGGAGCTCACAGTCTGGTAGGAAATATACAATTAAAATGATAGATCAACATTTTAAAAGCCAGAGAGCAGGAGCACATGGTCATCTTTCTGGGGCAGAAGAAGAAGTGGAGGAGCAGGGGAATGTACTACAAGGAAGGATACCTCACTGAGTCTTGCCAGAAAGTTGGATGTCCCAAGTAAACAGTGAGGATGACACTCCAGGCACTCAGGGAGTTGTAGAAAGGATGTTACAGCTTGGGCTACACCTACCCCAAGGTGAAGGCAGGGTGTGGTCACAGGGGAACCAGGTCACAAAAGGCCTCATGGAATTTGGACATTGTCCAAGAGCTGATTAGAAGCCACTTAAGGACTTTAAATGCAGTGAAGTCAACAATCATGTTTGTGGTTTAAGGATACCATTTGACAGTGCCAAGAATGAAAGACAGGTAGGAAAGCACTCTAGGGGCTGTCGCCACCGTCAATGGTATCATCTTGAATGCTGAAAAATCAGTTACCAGCCAAGATCCACAGGTAATACAGAATAAAAACTTAAGACCACCACTTTGTTCTTCAGTCTCTTGGCAGCAAAAACAGACTATCTCAACATATTAAGAGTGAAAGAACATTAGTCACTAGAAAACTCACCAAAAAGATAACTTCAAGTGGGTGTAGGACGGGAAAAAAGTATAAAAGAAGTTAAGGTTAAACAGAAGACAGTAATATAAGTCATTTAAACTAGAGCTAGCAGTTTAGCTCTTCAATGGAACGTAGATGACACTTGCCTTACCCCATCACGATTCACCATATGAGATAAGGCACAGGAGAGAATTTTGAATGATATACAATGCAAATATAAAATACTTTATATAAATAAAGAGAAATTCACAGCAGAGGAGACATTTCCACTAGCATGGAAATTCCTGGAAATCAGGGACTACATTTCCCTGCTTGCTGCTAGGGCCCGGAGTCTTGTGCCTAGTAATAGTTACTGTGGACAGGAACAGTGCTCAATACCCGATGTGCATTAACTCACTTAGTTCTCATAACACTCCTGTGAGATAGGTAGTATTCTCCTTTGCATTTCACAGAGGCAGTGAGGCCTAGAGTCATTAGGAGCTTTCCTGAGGTTGTCCACACTGCAAATATAATTCAGAACAGGGAACATGCAAATGCAGGCAGTGTTATCTAGAGTCTTCTTTTAACCACCAGGTAAGCACATCTTAGGTGTTGGCTGATTTGCACTGATTGAAGAAGCGATAACTAAAATTCCCCCAATTTTTAAATGATGACATATTTTAAATGCAACTTTACTAGTTTAGTAGTGTACTTGCAGTTTTTTTATGACACAAAAACATTCAACAAATTACAAGGTATACCATAGCTGTTCCTATAACAGGAAAAAAATCATCTTTTATGTGTACATTATGCATCTAAAAAGTTGAGATCTTTCTTTCCCCTGGAGTTAGAGAAGTGGTTATAAAGTGTATTTAGAAGAATAAACATGCAGAAATATCTGGGAAAACCCTAAAAATAAAAAGAGAGGAATAAAAGTAGTGAATTATGGGAAGTAGGCCATACCAGATAGTAGAACCCATTATAGAGCCTCAAAAATTAACATGGTGTGGTACTACCACATGAATAGACAGACTAATAGAGCAAAAAAGGAATCCAGAAACAGACAAAAATGCATATTGAAATGTAGAATTTTAGAATAATGATCACACTAAAAAAGTTATTTTAAGATGACATAAACATAGATCTCTTTTCTAAATCTAAAAAAAAACCCCTAAAAACTACTCCCTGCAATCTTTTCCAATCTTTACGTGACTCATCTTTATTCAGTAAATAGTGTAAAGATAACTTTATCCTAATTTTTAAATAATTATGAATTCTACAAAAGTCAGTGCTTGAATTATCTTCCCTAAGAATAAAACAGCTAAAAGAATTATGACCTGATAAATAGAGTAGTAAGGGAACAGAAGTAACGTAAAAGCAAAGACCTATAAGAAAGTTGAATGATATTTAAGACTGTTTAGCAAATATTTACAATCCCCTGCAAAATGTTAGGGATTCTAATAGCTGTCAAGGATAAGTAACTCCCCTTTTGTCCACATGTCTAAACAAGACCATATGCAGAGTTGAAGAGCTCTGGTACAAGTTCGTTTAAGTCGGGGGACACTCAGGAGGGAGCAGTTTTAATGCGATGGGTTTGAGGACACTGAGGTAAAACAGAAAAGCCTGCACGTGGGAGGGACATTCAAGAAGACCATAATGGAGCAGGGCTCACCTGATAGAAAGGAGGGATGCGGAGTGGGGGTGGGGAGTAGAGGAATCTCCTGATGTGGAAACAGATGAACACAGCATAGCTAAGGTTTAGAGAGCTTGTGGGAGAATAACAGGATAGGAGGCAAGAAGGGTGGGTTAGAGCCACATATCGGCTGGTGAGGGGTCTGTTATTGCCTGGAAGCTGGTAGCTTACAGCATCTGGTCTCCCTGCTGCAACTCCATTTCCCACAGCAGGCAGGGACTTCATACGTAGTCTTCTTGATCTAGTTAGTGGCTTCCTGTCACTGTCATGAGAACTCTGCTCCCCTTAGTGTGTCATGGAGGGTCCTCGTGTGGCCCTACCTTTCCCTCGAGCCTCACTGCCCCTGCCCCCTCGCCTGTTCCCGTCCATCTGGCCCTCTTCACCAGCTTGCCTCGCTCCCTGTACTGCTGCCTTGGCCTAAAGCACTCTCCCTTCCCATCACTTTTTTTTTTCACCATTCATAGTTTCTAGTGGCAAACGTGTAGTACCTGGCCCTGTGTAGCTGAGTATTCAAGTTCATCTGAGTTCTTAGCTGCCCATCGAAACAATGTCTGACCTCGTACCTTGGGTCTGGCTCAGGTTCTCCTTCTTCTCATCCTCAAGCTCTGTCCCTGCCGTGGTTCACACTGCCTTGGTTGATTGTTTATCCCTCTCCCATCCCCTGGAGATTCTGAATACTGGAGGAAAAGGATTATCTTTATTGCTATCTCCCAAGACCTAGCACAGTGCCTTACTGCACTTTAGCCAAGCACACCTTTGAGGATTAGATGAGGGGAGGAGTTTGAGGAACCAAAGCAGTAACAATGTGTAAAAGGGCATAACAGTAGTAGAAAGAGCAGATTGGTTCTCCTCGTGGTGCTAGGAGATAGGAGTTCCCTGGGTTGGAGGAGAAAGTATCAAGTTTTCACCTTGGCAAAGGAGGGGCAGACATGCCTTCCCCCAGAACTTCTCTGTCCTATACTCAGGACTATTTAGATCCCTCCTCATAGATGATTTACCCGATGGGCACTGGGAGACAAAAACTCCATATGTCCTCAATGATGTGGTGTACCTTTTAGATACCCTGTCACTCTCCCTGGATCCTCCATTTCCAGGCATGCAAAAAAGGATAATTTTCAGATGTTACCATTTATTCTGCAATTCTTCATCTCGGTTTCTGTTGTAGAATAAAGACCCCAAGATGGCCCGAGTTGCACTGGAATCTCTGTACAGATTACTTTGGGTCTACATGATTCGAATTAAATGTGAAAGCAACACAGCCACTCAGAGGTAAGGAGCTGGCCTGGGTTCATAGTAACCGTAACACAGGGTTCGTGGTAGCCATATCCCTCAGCCAGTGAGAGGCTGTTTTGTTTTATTACTACCTGTACTAACCCAATTAGAAGTTGAAAGGTGACAGTTCCTTGAAGATCTAAGTCCTAAGGATATTTTCAGATTTTCCTTAGTTATTGGCTCATCAGCTGTGACAGAAGCTCCAACCTCAACCTGGACTGCCAAGTTCCCTGTCCCAGGCTGCATTCACCACTTAAAGGAAATGGCTACAATTTTCCAACTGTCCTTAGTTTTTTGCAGAAGCACCTTTCACGGAGAATAATTATGCTCAGGGAAAGGGATGAAGTGGTTTGTTTTCTTTCTTGAAGTTCTGTCTGTTACTGAAATAAGGCGAGACATGTGCTGTTTTGTATTGAAGAGTTGGAGCTCAGCCAATCTTGCTTGTTTTCTCTTTCCCCCCTTATCTTATCTTTCAGCCGTCTTATAACCATCATCACAACACTTTTCCCCAAAGGGTCCCGTGGTGTGGTGCCAAGGGACATGCCTCTGAACATATTTGTGAAAATCATTCAGTTCATTGCCCAGGTAAGAGCAAGCTGCTGGCGTGGGTCTTCCAATTGCCTTTAAGGGGCCAATCTCCTTCCTGGGATGTACGAACACATGAGGTGTCTAAACAATCTTATATGTATAGGCTTTTCAGAATGGCCTTGCAAGTGTTTTCACACATAGCTAATAATCTTTGTTTCAAAACAAATTGTAAATGGGTATATCAAGTATTTACAGAAGTTGACATGTGAAGAAACTGAGAGACAGAATTTAAGTGGTTCATTCAAGGTCATAGAGCCTGTTAGTAAAGGGTTCCCTTAAGTCATACTCCCCAAATTGTTCCCCGCTATGGCTGTTGCAGGTCAGGAGGAAGCAGTATAGTGTTTGGAGGAAACCACAAGAAGATAATTCAGTGAAATTTGAGGAGTAGACATTAGTGTCGTAGCTTTCATACTGTGAGAAAGAAGAATGTAATAGGAATATTACCATTTGTCAGGCCCTCGCACTTTTCTGAGAACAGTTTTCAGCACTTTACTTGCATTAATTTACTTAAAAACTGACACCAAAAATGTTAAACATAGTTTTTAGTGTTTACTAGTTAGACCCTAGATTTTTATTTAATAACTTACTTTGTGATTAACTGGTTTTATGCCAACTTTGAGATTTACAAATGAACATAAAACAACAATTATTCAAACTTAACCTGTGCCTTGAGCCAGCTCTATACCCTAAAACAAGTCAAAGAACACCTTTGTCACAGTTTATATATAAAATATGGGTAAAAATGCTTGCCTGGTATACCTAGAATGTTGAATGAATAAAAGGAAATAATCGTTATGAAAATGCTGTTGAAATACAATTGACATTGATAAAAACATGTAGGTTCAGTTGTTACTATTTAGCATATCTGTGTGGCTGGCACAGTGAAATGCCCCTGTAGCATCTGTACCTGGGGAAAGGACATCACTTTCTTGGCAGGCAGATGAATTCATAGAACCTTTCTGCAGGTAGTGATCATGTGGCTGAGTGGCTGCTTCAGTTGTTCTGCAAGAAGTTCTATGAAACGACCCTGTCACATATTCGTAGCCACTATCTCAGTTTGTTTGAATCTGGCTTCAACCTTCTCATTTAATTAACATTGATGTGTTTTAATTAACATTGACGTGTTTTATTTGTTTATTCATTTCACTTGGAGAATTATCTGTTGTAATATGAGTGAAAGGATTTGAAATGTTAGAGAATAGAAGAAAATGAAATTTTTTCAGTGGCTTTTTAAAAATATATACCGTATTTTTTGCTCCATAAGACGCACCTGACCATAAAATGCACCTAGAGTTTTAAGGAGGAAAATAAGAAAAAAGAAATATTCTGAACCAATTGGTGTGTTAAAATATTTAATAAAATATACCACAATAATATTTCAACAATGTAAACTCAACAGCAGTATTAACAACCATTAACACTGTTATTAACAAATGAGAAGAGACTTTAATGTTCAAATACTATTCTAGTTGTCTGGGAACCTATAGCAACTAAAGAAAATGAACATTTGGCCTGACCAGACGGTGGCGCAGTGGATAGAGCATCGAACTGGGATGCGGAAGACCTAGTTTCGAGACCCCGAGCTCGCCAGCTTGAGCGCGGGCCCATCTGGCTTGAGCAAAAGCTCGCCAGCTTGGACCCAAGGTCGCTGGCTCCAGCAAGGGGTGGTTCGGTCTGCTGAAGGCCCGCGGTCAAGGCACATGTGAGAAAGCAATCAATGAACAACTATGGTGTCACAACGGCAACGGAAAACCTAATGATTGATGCTTCTCTCCGTTCCTGTCTATTTGTCCCTATCTATCCCTCTCTCTGACTCTCTCTCTGTCCCTGTAAAAAAAAAAAAGAACATTTGTTCCATAAGCCACACAGCCATTTTCCCCTCCACTTTTGGGGGGAAAAAAGTGTGTCTTATGAAGCAAAAAATATGATATATATATTTAAAACTAAGTTTGAAGAAGGCATCAGCATTTTTAGTAGAAGCAGGAAGAGCTGGGACTGGACAGAAACTCAGACACTAAGCATTTTGATTTTTCATTTCTTGTTGTTTGGTCATTAGTCATTCCATGCTTCAGGGGCTAGTTGCATATATCACATGATGAGAGAGGTCATCTCTGTGCACCACACAGAAACAGAAGCAGCCACACTGAAAGTTCCATGGGTGTTCTCTTCCTTGGGGATCCCTGGGAACCATGACCCTGAGTAGTACCTCTCCTCTCAGCAGCCACTTCTTTGGTGCATATGATAAAAGTGGGTATTTCATGTTTAATTTGTATCTTAACACTTTTTGATTTGTTTTGTCTTCTCTTTCTCACTGCAGGAACGTTTGGATTTTGCCATGAAAGAAATAATTTTTGATTTTCTTTGTGTGGGAAAGCCAGCAAAAGCCTTCAGTCTCAACCCAGAGGTATGAATGATATGTTTCTGTACCTGTGTCAGCATGGGCATTGGCAGAGCCACACCTTTGTGATTCTGGAAAATGGATGAAAGACATCTCCAAAAGTCCTCTGTTTATTTCTGCCCATGTCATTTGACTAAATAATATAAGTGATGGTATTTAAGAAGTAATATTTTAGATAAATACACTTAGCATGATGAAAAACTGTGTGCTACCAGATTCTGACTGTGTGTGGTAGAGGAAACCTTGTTCCCAAAAGATCATCTCTCATTACAGAGCAGGATGTGTTATTTTAGAAAAATCAGTGCTTGTACCTATAACTAACTTTGATGCAGATTAACAAGAGATGAAACAGAAAAGAATAAATACATGGAATAAAATACTAAAATCTTGTGAGATTATATAAATCAGAGGTTCCCAAACAACGGCCCACGGGCCAAATTGCGGCCCCCTGAGGCCATTTATCCGGCCCCCGCTGCACTTCTGGAAGGGGCACCTCTTTCATTGATGGTCAGTGTATGGAGTACTGTATGTGGCGGCCCTCCAACGGTCTGAGGGACAGTGAACTGGCCCCCTGTGTATAAAGTTTGGGGACCCCTGATATAAATGATGTATAAGTGTATGTTTCTGTGGCAGTGCCACCATGCAGGGCCAGGCAGTCATGGAAATGAGGCCGCAGGGGACCCGGCATGTAATGTGGGATGCTGGACCTGTGCAAAGAAAAATCATGTTTGGTTTTAAGCTTTTCAAACCATGTTAGCCAATGGAAGTGTGCCTGATAAGCTGCTTCTGTGTAGCCCTTTCCCTGTGAGACCATAGGAAGAGCCCTGAACTGGAAGTCAGCAGAGATTTGCCACCTTCCACAGGGACTGTCACTTTTACCAGTGATATTTACCTCTCTGAACTGCCGCTTGTCCACAGGTACAACAGACAAAATGCTTTTCTAGGTCATATCACAGAAGAATTGCGATATTGTGATATTACAAACTTATAAGCAAGAAGGAAGGTAGCAAAGAAAAGAGGGTGAGAGGGAGGGAGGGAAAGGAGGGAGGAAAGGAAGGAAGGGAGGAAGAGAGGGAAGGAGGGAGGGAGGGAGGGAGGGAGAAAGGAAGGAAGGAAGGGGGGGAGGAAGGGAAGAAAGGAAGGGAGGAATGAAGGAACACACCACAAAATTTTCTTTTAAAAGATTTTTCCTGTCATCATGGTGATATTGCCTGGATTCTTCATCCTGTCAGTGAGAGAGGAGGTCCAGAGCCCAGAGGCTCAAAATAAGCAGCTGTTTAGTAGCAATGGAAGCCCAGCTTTCCTGGTGTCCTCCTGCTTCTCCTGCCACAGCCTGAAGTCTCTTGGTGGTCAGGTTGTCACATACACATATAGGGACAGCTGTAGAAACACCCAGATGAGTTTCTGCCTGGTGTCTAATGACATCACAGGCTTCTGAAATGTCTGCAGCCAGGGTTCATGGCCACTGGGACAAAGCCAGGGCAAATCCAGGGCATTTTGGTTGGATCAAGGCCCAGGCCACAAGTAGTGAAGATTTTTCTATTGCTGAGAAGGTTCTCAAAATATTTTTCACTTCTCAGGAGTCGTGGCTCTACCAACTTTAACAGTTGGTTCTCAGAATTACCAGGTTATTTGTCTAAAAGGAACATGTTGAAATCTGCTTCCATCATTATCACCATTATCACCAATGTGCCCTACGTTTTTCTTTCAAAATTCCCAATCAATGACTAATTAGTTAACATCTCTGTGCAGAGCAGTTGGAGTTATGATTTATTAAAAAAAAAAAAAAAAAAACTACCAAAAATAAGAAAGTTGTATCCACTATTTCTCTTGATTTTATAGGATTGTGGAAGAGTTTAGTGATGAGTAGTTATAATTAGACTTTTAAAAGGATATCTGTGACCCCACTCAACAGCACAGAAAAGGATGAGTAAGTAATCTATGAAGAAGATACCTTACGCTTGATAAAATATGTTGTAGGACACAGATTCTCAGGAAACAAATCCATATTGTGTCTTAAATATATCTGGAAGTCTCTTGTGAAATAGGCCAGAAGATCTGCAGGGTTATCTTGCTGCAGAGTCTATATGGTTCTTCCACTCAGCAGTTAGGTAATTTTCAGATAAACACCTCTTCTTAGTTCAGACCCAGTTGACTTCCTACAGGCACCCTCATCACCATAAGAACTAACTCATCTGTGAGAAGAGTTTCTTGGTCATCCACTTCTTTTATTTTTGTCTTGATCTACAATAACATAGAACTAAAGGTCTTAGCCAGTACCAGTGGCAAAAAGAAATAAAAGAATATGAATTAGAAAGAAAGAAATAAAGCAGACAACATGATTACCTATATAGAAAATAACAAAGAACCTACACAAAACTTACTAGAACTAATTAATGATTTTAGAAAGTTTGTGGGATATAAGATAAAAACATAAAATCAATGTATTTCTGTATTCTAGGAATGAAAAATTGGGAATTCAACAATTTATAATACCAATGAAACCAAAATACTTATCAGTAAAGCTAACAAAATATATGTAAGATATGTACTATATTCTGAAAAATAAAAATCACTGAGAAAATCCAAATAAAGGGAAGGGAACTATTGTTTATGAATTCAGAGGTTTAAGATTATACAAAGTCAATTATTCCAAAATTAGTCTAAATAGATTAAATTATAATTCCAATAATTCAATTAAAATTCCTATAGCTTTTTTTGTAGAAATCAATAGCTGATTATAAAAGTTACACGGAAAGTATAAGGAACTAAAATAACCAATAGAATTTTGAAAAACAATAAAATTGGAGGACTAGCATGTCCTGATTTTAAAACCTACTCTAAAGCTACAGTAGCAGTATTGGAGAAAGGATGAATATAAAGGCCAGTGAAACAGACCCACACATATGTGGTCAATTGATTTTTAACAAGTGTTTCAAGTTATTTAAATGAATAAAGGATAGTCTTTTTAATAAATGGTGCTGAACAACTGAACATTCACTTGAAAATAATGAACTTTGACCCATAATTTTCACTGTAAGCAAAACGTAACTCAAAATGAATCATAAGCCTACATGTAAAACCCAACATTATAAATCTTCCAGAAGAGACCATAAGATAAAATATTTGTGAACTTCAGATAGGCAAAAAGTTTCTCAGAACATAAAAAATCATAAATTACAAAAGAAAACATTGATAAATTGAGCATCTCCAAAATAAACGACTGCACTTTAAGAGACACTATTAATAAAATGTAGAGTCACAGATTAAAAGAAAAATGTTTGCAAAACATACCTGATAAAGACACTTCTGTCCACAATTTATTAAGAGCTCTCACACCTCAACAACAAGGAAGTAACTCAATTTTTTTTTTAATTTTTTAAAATTTATTTATTTTAGAGAAGGGAGGGAGAGAGAGAGAAGGGGGAGGAGCAGGAAGCATCAACTCTCATATGTGCCTTGACCAGGCAAGCCCATGGTTTCAAACCGGTGACCTCAGCGTTCCAGGTCGACGCTTTACCCACTGCGCCACCACAGGTCAGGCCCTAACCCAGTTTTGTTTAATGGGCGAGCTGAATAGCCTCTTCAACAAAAATGAGATAGAAATGACAAGTCCATGGAAAGATGTTCAACATCATTAGTCATTAGGTAGAAACAAGTTAAAACCACAGCGAAAGGTGCTTAGAAGGCTACAGAGCAACTACAACGTCATACTATTTTCATAAAAATGCAAAAAGGTTACAACCACTTTAGAAGATAGCTTCACAGTTTCCTATAAGGTTAAACATACACCTATCATATGATCCAGCACTTCCATCCCAGATTACTTATCCAGGGGAAGTTAGATCCACAAGGGCTTGGTTAAATATTTTATTTATTTATTTATTTATTTATTTATTTTAAGATTTTTATTTATTGATTTTTAGAGAAAGGAGAGAGAAAAGTGAGGAGCAGGAAGTACTCGTAGTTGCTTTTCATATGTGCCTTGACTGGACAAGCCCAGGGTTTCAAATCAGCAACCTCAGCATTCCAGGTCGATACTCCCTCCACTGTGCCACCACAGGTCAGGCTTGGATGAATATTTATATCAGCTGTATTCATAATCACTTAGACTAGGAAAGCAGCTGTGTCCAACCACTGATGAATGACCAAACAATTGTGAATCATCACTACAACAGGATAGTCTTCAGTAAAAAGGAACAAACTACTGATATTGCAACACCTCAAACGCATTATGCAAAGTGAACTAAGCAAGACACTAAATGCTATGTATGGTTTGATTCCATTTATATCACATTCTGGGAAAAGGCAGAACTATAGGTAACAGGTTCTGTGGCATTGAATTTTTTAAATTTATTTTCCAACTTGCCAGATTGTGAATCAAAAGTCAACCACCTGCAATTGTAATTCCCCTGTGGAACTCTTGTTTTACTTGGTCTTTGTGAATTAGTACTTGTGGCATCTCTCCTTCCACGAGATAAGAACCTTAGTTTGCCTCAGTTTACCTCAGTTGCAGCTGCTCTGGAGAATGACCGCTTGCCCCTGTGTAGTGTACCCAGGGTCCCCCAAACAGAATGAGTATGACCATCACAAATGTACCCTCCAAGACTGTGGAAAATTTTTCAGGTTATTTTCTTGTGATGTTGTAAAAAATAGTAGCAAAAACTGTATTTTATTTTCGTGGGTTTGGCCTAGACTCTTGTGCCTTTGTACTTACTTTCCCACACTGATCTAGATGGCAAGCCCTACCTCACTGCTGTACAAGACTGATGGTTTCATTACACCACAGTAATAGTAATTGGGTCTCCCTTGTATTATGGGCACATTGTCTCTTACAGAGAATGAACATTGGTTTACGGGCGTTCTTGGTCATAGCTGACAGCTTACAGCAGAAAGACGGAGAACCGCCCATGCCCGTCACTGGTGCTGTTCTACCATCAGGAAACACATTGAGAGTGAAGAAAACATATTTGAGTAAAACGCTCACTGAAGAGGAGGCCAAAATGATAGGTGGGTTTCAAAGATGTGTTAGATAGTGGATGTATTATTAACCCTTTAATATCATCCAAAATGTTTACCCTTAGATACACTTGGAAAACATATTTATAAAAGCAACTGCATTTTGTTTGTTCCCCTTGAAACTTTCTGGCACACATTGTGCCATTTAAATGTTAGGCTTTTATCTGCAGTCTTTTCAAACTTCTAATGTTATCTACAATTTATAGTAGATTTCTAAGACATCTGTGACCTTTGGTCGATAATTCTGTTTATACAGCAACCACATTTACATTCATTTGTTCATTAATTTATTAGTTCATTTTTAAAGTTTCTTTCCTTCTATATTTTCAGTAAAACTCAGTTTAATCTGTGTTTTAAACATGCCAACTACCACACAGTCTGGGTTGTAGTGTGGGTTTAATTTACATGAGATTGTCTTTTTCATTTAGCAATCTTAATCCCCAGAGGTGATTTTTTTCTGCATTTGTTTCTTTCTTCCTGAGTACCTGAATAAGAAACCTGGAATTCACCATATTTCCTGGAATTCACAGACCTAAAGGAAATACAAGAAGGCACCTTTTGCCTTATATATTTATTTTTGGTTCTGCAGTGCTTAAATGAGTTAAAAATATTTAATGCATTAGAAAATAACCATTGACAATTATTTCATTAAAGCATAAATTATAAATGCAAAGCAGTTTGCTTTTCATCTCTATTATATACATAAATATATAAAATGCATATGCTATACATATTTGTCTTTCCCTATAAGACATTGATGTTATATTTAATGAGACCAGTAACAATATTATAACTACAGTACATTTTCTTTCATTTTAAAATTTTATGATGTGAATTTATTTTGTTTACTTTCTAAAATAACCCACACATATATTTCAAAGAATAATATGAAGTTATGAAAAATCCTAACCCCAAATGGGAAATATTCTTCATTCACATAGTCACTAACAATGGTGAATTCTTATGCTAATTAGTAACATAAAAATTCTAAAGTAACACTTTCTATTTCCTTGTTTATTTTAACTCTTCTGAAAAATGTTTCCCTTTGAAATATTAGAATTCCTTTTTATTGGATTTAAATGGTTAATTGGTGAATACCCACTAAGTGTAGGGCACTGTGCTAAGAGATTAAATTAGACTTTGTTGAAAAAAGCCATTGACCCATAGAAAGTCTTCAGTAAAAAGTGTCATAGAGCCTGACCTGTGGTGGCACAGTGGATGAAGTGTCAACCTGAAATGCTGAGGTCCTCAGTTTGAAACCCCAGGCTTGCCCAGTCAAAGCACATCTGGGAGTCATGCTTCTTGTTCCCCCTTTCTCTCTCTCTCTTTCTCTCTCTCTCTCTCTCTCTCTCTCTCTCTCGTTCTTCCTCTCCCCTCTCTAAAAATGAATTTTACTTATTTATTTTTTATTAATTTCAATGGGGTGAGATTGATCAGTCAGGATACATAGGTTCAGAGAAAACATCTCTAGGTTATTTTGACATTTGATTATGTTTCATACCCATCACCCAAAGACATAGTCTTCTGTCACCTTCTATCTGGTTTTCTTTCTGCCCCTCCTCCACCACCCCCCGGTAACCACCACATTCTTGTACAAAACCCTGAGTCTCATTTTTATGTCCCACCTATGTATGGAATCATATAGTTCTTAGATTTTTCTGATTTACTTATTTTACTCAGTTTAATGTTATCAAGGTCCATCCATGTTGTTGTAAATGATCTGATGTCATCATTTCTTATGACTGAGTAGTATTCCATAGTATATATGTACTACATCTTCTTTATCTAGTCATCTATAGAAGGGCTTTATGGTTGTTTCCATGTCTTGACCACTGTGAACAATGCTGCAATGAACATGGGGGTGCATGTGTTTTTACGTACCAGTGTTTTTGAATTATAGGGGTATATTTCTAGTAGAGGGATTGCTGGGTCATATGGTAGTTCTATTTTTAATTTTTTGAGGAACCACCATACTTTCTTCCATAATGGTTGTACTACTTTACATTTCCACCAACAGTGGATGAGGGTTCCTTTTTCTCCACAGCCTCTCTCACACTTGTTCTTACCTGTCTTGTTGATAACAGCTAATCTAACAGGTGTGAGGTAGTATCTCATTGTAGGTTTGATTTGCATAAAAATAAATTTTAAAAAAGTGTTATAGAGGATGAATAAACTAAGATTTCATTAAGATGTGACTATAATGCATGTTTTCAGGCATGTCACTGTATTACTCTCAAGTACGAAAAGCTGTGGACAACATTTTAAGGCACCTTGATAAAGAAGTAGGAAGGTGTATGATGCTAACTAATGTCCAGATGTTAAACAAAGAACCTGAGGACATGATCACGTGAGTACAGTAAAGACTAAGTCTCAATAAAGGGTTGATTAACAAAAACACACTGGCAGAGATTCTTCTCATTTAGTTTGTGTAGCTGACCCTTGAACAACATGGGAGTTAGGGCACTGACCCCTGCACAGTCAAAAATCCATGTGTAACTTTTGTCTCCTAAAAATTCACCTACTAATAGCCTAGTCTTAACCAGATATCTTACCAATAACAATCAGTCAGCTCATATTTTATATGCTATATATACTATACACTGTATCCTTAAAATAAAGTGAGCTAGAGAAAAGAAAATCGTAAGAAAGGAAAAACATATTTACAATACTGTATGTATTTATTTAGAAACATCTTTTGTAAGTGGACCCATGAAGTTGAAACCCATGTTTTTCAAGTATCAACTGTATTTAGTTCTCATCTTAGAATCAGATTTCTGTGTTAATTAAGATGGTAAAAACATACTTTGATAATATTTGACTAACTTTAAAAATAAGGTTAAACCTGAGATTGCTCTAGTTTGGTTATATCTGAAGTATCATTAGACTAGTACATTAGAAAATTGGGCTCAAGACTCATTCTCTGGTTCACATTTTTCAGAAGTGGTGTTTTGCTCCCAAGCTTGATCACATTGTGACTGTGACATCATCAGTTTACAGACATTTCATCTTTGTAAATCTCACATTCACTTGTTTCTTAGTCCAGAACTGTGAGAGTTAAACTTAGTGAAAGTCTCTATGTAACCATGTCACGGAAATACTGGATTTTAAGAAAGCATTCATAACTTTGATATAGAAATCAAATTTTCTATCCGGAAATCAAAAGATCTAGAGTTTGTTATTAGAGTTCTGCTAAAGAAACTTATACATTTTGTATTTGATTAATTATGTCAGGAACTAGGATTGAGTTTTAACTTTCATTTTAAGGAAGTTTCTATTTTGTTGCTGGACTGCGAATGAATTATATTTGGCATCTGTAGCATAAATTTCCACAAATATAATTAGGAAAATTTATTTTGTCATTCAGCATATCCAGTTTCAAATACCATAGTTAGTTAGAAGGTTGTTACCTATATAGGGAAGTTCATATTGTGGGTGCATATTTTTATTACAAGGATGGCACATTGAAAACAGTATGACAAAACAAAACATGATAAAGTAAAATTTACAGAATTATTTTAAATACATATTTAGCATCATATAAAGTGTAAGTCTCTCCTCAGATCTCCACTTGAAATCTTCCACCATTCCCTGGCTCACTGTGATTCCTTCTAGACCTTTCCCTGTGTCAACACAACTATACATATACTTTTTTTTTTATAAAAAAATGAGATTATGCAATGCATGCTATCCTGAAGATTGCCAATCATTTTATCAAATTAATATGAAGACGTTTCAACTGAAATGACAGCAGAATTGAAACTGACCAAGGCTGATAACATAAAATATTTTGTCTGCAGCTCATTTCTTACCTCGCAAGTCACCAGATTGTCTATAAACCTTTAACATATCGTTTCATACTCTCTGAATATGTTAATAGAAATTTTAAATTTATAATGTAGAACATACAAGAAATGCTTTTCAAACTTCTGCCATAGAGTTGTTTCCTCCTTTTAAAAAGTAAAGAAATGAAAGACCTTTAAAGAAAGACTTTATTAACCAAGAGATCACAAGATAGGATCAGCACCAAAACAATATATTCAAAAGCATAAAAAGGCGCAGGTTTAAATATACATGTGAACATTTCATTTGTATTTTAACCAATACCTTAAACGTTTTCCAAGATGATTCTTTACTTTTTCGTATTGAACCATCCTGAGACCCCCAAAAAGAGCTAGTAATATTTTTCATGCTCCACTTTAAGGCAGATTCCAGAGTGGAAAATAACACTGGGGAACAATTTTTTTTCATCTTCTGTTGCATGAGGTTATAGAACTTTTTCTATATATTTCTGCATCGCTGATTCCAAATCTGAAATTCGTTTGTTGGTGCTTGCTCTAGTTTTTATGCAATTTTAATTTCCTTTTGTTACAGTTAATGGCATGCATTGGTTTTTAAATTGGAGTTAAAGGGCAGCAACCCTTGGATTGAACATAACCATAAGGCAATTAATGTTTTGCAAACATCTCTTTTACATAATTGTAGCTGTTTTCAAATGTAAAAAATTATTATCTGATAAAAAACACCCTCTTATTTTAAGATTGAATCATGGCTTCTTTGAGTAGGCATAATTGTAAAAATAGTCCTACACCTTCTGTTATATATGTGGCTGTTACACACATCAACGTCAAAGGTGCAATATTTTATTATTTGTGACATGTGCATATATTGCCTATTTTCAAGTTCACCTTGGCGATCAAGACAAGAATTGGGCTCCTCATATTGTGTGTCATATTTATGAGGAAATGCTTCATGACTGGACAAAAGAAAAACACAAAGGAATGCCTTTTGGTATTCCCATGGTTTGGCGTGAACCTAAGGTCCACAGCAGTGACTGTTCTTTCCGTCTGATCCATACAAAGGGCATCAGCAAGAAAAAATGGCATATGATCACATAGTCTAATATTCCTTCAGCAATACAACCTATCCCACACTCTGAGACACTCAAGGTTCCAGTTTTCAATGGTTTTATTTCTTCTAAGGATGAAGAAAGTGAACATGGTGATCAAGTGTATTTTGATAAGATGCATGAGGAAATGGTTGTAGAATCTGAAGGGTCTTCTTCTGATGCCAAGCAGTCATTAACCCCTCAGCAGTTTAGCCAACCAAATTGAATGACTTAGTTAGAGATTTGGGCCTATCAAAGAAAGCAGCTGAGTTATTAGCATCCAGGCTTCTAAAAAAGAATGCACTTCACCGGTCAGCTAAAGTATCCCATTTCAGGAAGCATGAACAAAATTTTTGTGGATTTTTTTTCCAAAGACAAACACTTTGTTTATTGTCATGATATTGGTAGTCTTCTCAGCCAGGTGGGTATTATCACTCACAGTCCAACAGAATGGCGGCTATTTCTTGAAAGCTCTAAACAGAGTCTGAAATGTGTTCTCCTATACAACAGTAATGTTTATGCAGTGGTTCCACTTGGCTATTCAACTCATCTGCGAGAAGATTATAATGACATAAAAATTGTCCTCGATTTTCTGAAGTATGAGGAGCATAACTGGATCATTTGTGTGGAACTTAAAATAGTCAATTTCCTGCTAGGACAACAGAAAGGTTTCATGAAGTATCCTTGCTTTCTTTGTCTGTGGGACAGCCGAACACTGGACACAGAAAGAGTGGCCAAAATGTGAAGCTCTGGACGTAGGAATGCAAAATATTGTTAATGGACCTGTAGTTAATCGAGACAGGATCATTTTTCCGCTACTTCACATCACACTTGGCTTAATGAAACAATTTGTTCAGGCTTTGAATAGAGAAATTGAATGCTTTCAACATATTATTTCTGCTTTTCCTGCCTTGTCTTTCGAGAAGATAAAAGCAGGTGTATTCGATGGACCTCAAATTCGAACCCTCATATGTGACATGACGAAGAATTTGCCAGGAAGATGAATAAGAGGAGACAGCAGCATGGCAGTCTTTTGTGGCAGTTACAAAGAACTTCCTTGGCAACAAAAAAGCAGAAAACTATGAACTTCTGGTTCAAAGGATGCTATTGGCTTTCCACAACATTGTATGTAACATGAGTGTTAAGATTCACTTCCTGATCAGTCACCTTGATAAGTTTCCCGAAAATCTTGGAGCTGTTAGTGATGAGTAGACTACTGCTGGAGCATCAAACAAGATTGTCCTCAACAAGTACACAAATGCAAGAGCTACAGACGCAAATTTTTTTCCTGAATAGAATTTAAATAAGTTTTGCAAAAATTTTATGATTAAGTGTTTTAATATGTTCTATTTTGAAATTGTAGACAAATTCTGATGCAATTATATCTTTTAATGTATTAGTGTATTTACTGCATTATATAAATTATTATATTTTTACAAAGATGATGCCCAAGAAGACGTTCTACTTCATTATGTTAAACTAAATGTTGAAAATTTTACAATAAGATGAAAACCCAAAATCTTGAATTTGCAAAATAACTGTAGCTTACAGAGAAAAACTAATGTCAGATTTGAGATCATCACACTGGAATTAGGTAAGAACAAGTGTTCTTGTGGATGCAACAAAAATTTTGTTCCCCAGTATAACTCATTACTACACTTCTAAAACAAAGTAGTAACAACAACAAAAACAAGGAGAAGCATTAGGGAGTCATAGAGTCCTGGAAGCACATAGGAGAAGAGTGCTGATGTCTGCACCATGCTAATGGGAACAGTTATTGAACTTAGTATGAGTTTGGTTCACCACTTGCCCAGGCCCAATTTAAGTTTTGAACTTAAACACTAAGTGTTTTCATTTTCCATTCCTTTTGTGTGCTAGCAGATAATAATAATAACTGTTAATGAATATGATGTTGTTGGGGGGTAGTCACAGGCTTCCTGTAAAAGCCCAGACAGCAAGGACTGCAATAGTAAGAGTAAATCCTATACCAGCTGGAGTCGCTAATCCAGGCTTGCTCGATAAGCTCGGAAGCCTGCCAAGACTTCGTTGTGCACTCCAGGACAGGCAGTATTAGCCCTGTTCTGGCAGATACGGAAAATAATCCCAACTGTTTAAAACATCTGGTGAGCAAGCTAGGAGGACTTTTTAAATGCCTCACCAATTTGCACATGAACAATTAGAAGAGATCCTCAGCTCTAATCTGTTCAGGTATTGAGAATGACATTTGAGGGTCCTCTGGCCTTTAGCCAATTGAAAACCAATGCACGATGGCTTCCTCTCAGCAGACCTCACACACCCCATGCAGGACATGGGAAAGGAGACATAACAGTCTCAGGGCTTTCCACAGAAGCAGAGCATGTTAGAAGTCAACAGATACTGTACCTCTTTTATATTTTACATCAACAGTTTTGTATTTATTCTTAACAAACTTAAAAAAGCATGCTAGAAAGTGATGTCACAGAGTGAAATTGCTATCTGATTATCATCTTTTTTTTAAAGTTTTATTTAATAATTTTAGAGAGTGGAGTGAGGGGTAAAGAGGGACAAGAAGCAGGAAGATAGTAGTTGCTTCTCCTATGTGCTTTGACCAGGAAAGCCTGGGGTTTTGAACTGGTGACCTAGTGTTCAGTCAGTGCTCTATCCACTGCACCACCAGGTCAGGCTGATTATCATCTTTAGATTGTAGAGAATTCTCCTTGTTGCATTTCTCTTCAGACCACAGTTACTGTTCCAGATAGGGATTACTGCTTTGCTACTTTGCATTTTTCATTATGTTTGTGTCCTACAATTTTATTAATTTGGTGCAATTTTATGTTTGTCCTCAGAAGGCTAAATTATCATAATTTTAAATATGCTGTTATATTTTATCACTTAGGTTATTTTAAAAATTTGATGCGTATTTAAGTTTTTCTTTAAAGATTATTGATAATATAGGTGGTTAAGAAGGCAGTTGCCTATTTAAACAGCTAAAAATGGAAATAATTTATTACAGAATTTACATTTCTTTCTGATTTTACAACAGACTATAGAAGGGCATTAATTGCTTTTCTCAAGAAAATGAGAAGAAGGTAGGAATCTCCATAGAGGTCAGGCCCATCAGAGTCATTTTAAAACCGGAAGCGAGTGCACAGGAAGATGCTTTGCAGTATCTTACTTGATATTGTGGAGGTTTATTTTGTAAGTGCTTCATTAAAAAAAACAGAAGGGTGGGAACTCTGGAGGAGAAGCACAGCTCATTATGGAGAAAAGTTTTCAGATGCCATGCTTGTTGGGGACATCATTGCTTTTATAAAGTCCATTTTTGAATGCTGAGTGTGGTAAGGACTGCCATGTGCTTCTTGCCTATTGATGCATTGTAGGCATTTATATAAATTCAGTGCTTTAAATGCAGTCCACAAGGGCCAAATCCCATGGGATCCAACTGAATGGCAAGCTGTATGTACAATGCTGTTGACACCAGCATTTTTCTCTTCAGATACATGCCTCTGACATTCAAATCTTTACAACTTCTTTTAGAGCTGGCTGTAAAGGGCATAACCATTTGAGAATGATATGGAGCAAACACCAGGCATGGGTTCTAGTCTTTGTTCACACAATTGATCAATTTATTTTATGATAACAATTGACTATGTTTAAACCTTGTCTTCACATTCTAGGGGTGAGAGAAAACCTAAAATAGACCTTTTCAGGACGTGTGTTGCCGCAATTCCCCGCCTGCTTCCTGATGGGATGTCTAAATTCGAACTCATTGACTTGCTGGCTAGGTAGGTGAAATCACCGTGTGCATTCTTTGACCAAACTGATTTTAATTTTTTCCATGATTTCCTTCAAAAAGAATGATTAATAAAAATTGACAAAGATTTACCAAAAGAGGAATAAAGGAAAAATTTGTTGTTTTTCCATGTTTAGGAGGTTTCAAATTTGATGTAGAAAACAATACATAATGTAACTAACAGTCTAAGTCCTGAAACCTGTGCAGATTAACGGCACAAGGAGTGTGGCACAGAGTGCAGAGGGGGGACTTTGGACTGGGGAAGTCAGCATATTAACCTGGGAGAAGGTGGAGCCAGAGCTGTGCTTTGAAAAATGATGGAATTCAGAAAGGCAAAGGGATGGGCACAAGCAAAGGCAAAGAGGTGGGGCTGGGATGTGAGGAAATGGATCTGACTGGCAACATGTTTGTTTCGGGTCTGATTCTAATCTGAAGCCCACAGACCCTCCCTCAGGAGGCCAAGAAGGTAGGTAACAGGGCCCCTAAGCAAATTTTAGTACTTTCAATAGCTGCCCTAAATCATATATTCGTTACCCTTTTCATTCCTCCACAAGAATGCACAGTCCAACTAAAGTTATTTTGCTTGGAGGGAGATTGTATTATTATTACTTTTTATTAAGTGAGAGGAGGGGAGGCAGAGAGAAAGATTCCTGCATGCACCCTGACTGGGATCTATCGGGCAAACACCCTGTTGGGCAATGCCCTGCCCATCTGGGGCCATTGCTCTGTTGCTCGGCAACCAAGCTATTTTTAGCACCGAGGTAGAGATCATGGAGCTATCCTCAGTACCCAGGACCAACTTGCTTGAACCAATCGAGCCATGGCTGTGGGAGGAAGTGGTGGGTAACGGGGGGAAAAACAGATAGTCGCTTCTCCTGTGTGCCATGACTGGGAATCAAACCCAGGAAATCCACACACGGGGCCAATGCTCTACCGCTGAGCCAACTGATCAGGGCCAGACTGTATCATTTTTGTTAGGTAAGTTTAACTGTTTTTGTTGATATCAGGTTGCAGTTGTGCCTGTCCTTAATTTAAGAATCAATAACTTCTTGCATCCTTGAAATATCATATGCAAGTTTGTTATCAGGTTATTTATTCAAATAGACTAATAAAAAATAAATAAACTCTCTAAAGTGATTTATGATCTAAATGCTGTTTAGAAGGCAACATCATGAGAAGCACCAGGTGCTTGGAGGGAATAGACAGGGGAGAACAAAAGTTATCCTGGATTTGATAAAAATAGAAAAAAGAAGTTTAGAAACCCACTGATAAAAAGAAACAAATAAGACATGAGAGGTAGATTTTCAGTTCATCTTTACTATTACTGTAGTTAAGGTGTTTAGACTGATGGCATTTTAAGAAGAGTAACATGACAACAAATTCCCTTTTTGGTGGGTTAATCTGATAACAGTGGACTAATAAATATTATTACAGATTTGTTTACCTACATTCTCTAGGCTGGGAAAATAGCCTTCCATCAACATCCAAATAAAATCCCCAAGCTCCCTTCCCATGTGAGCACAGGTCACCCAGTGGCCTCCCTTGGCTCCTGGGTATCCCCATAAAGTACCGTGTGTCCTGGCCATTTTGGTCAAGGTGCTCCGGCTCTGGTCAGCCAGCTTGACCTTTTCTGTTGACCACTTTCTACTATCAGTCAATAACTTTTGTAGCCCGCTATTCTTCCCCATTTCTCTTCACTCCAGTGCAGACACAGGTCACTCCCTTCCTTCACCCAGTCACACAAGCTCCAGGGTGCTGTTGTGCCAAAAAGTTTATGGAAGCCTCTTTCCTTTGGGAACCACATTGCAGGCTGCAGTGCCCTCTCACCAGAACCTTCTAGCCTTCTGGCTTTGTCACCTGTTACCTGTAACTTGTTCTTTGCTGTGATCAGTGACCTCTGGGCCTTGGGTTCATTCTTCTTTCTTCCATTCCATGTTTATGACTTACTTTATTTAAGAAGACTATAAAGTTAAAAATAAATTACAGTCTAGGTTCTTGTTGAGGCCTTGCAACTGGAATGTGTTGGGACGCACTGGCAGGAAGCAGGGAAGCCATGGGGATTAGAGGACATAAGCCTGCATCAAAAGGGGGCATAGGTCCCAGCTGATGTAAAAAGGGTGGGTTCCCAGAGGGTAACAAACGCAGTAATCGGGAGTGGGGAGAGCTGAGGAAGACAAACTAAAATTCTTTGACGAGTCAGAGTCATCTATTCATCCATATAGAGTCTGCCAGGGTGACAGCAAACTAGATAGAGAACAGTGCCCACATTACCTAGAAATATGAGGGGCAACCTGTCCATTTGCCATGGACGACAGAGAGGGCAGTGTAGCTAAGGGACAGGTGTCTCAACAGAGGAGGGACTGCTGAGTGAAAAGGCTAGCTGTGGCTGTGGAAATCAGGGAGGGGACCCCTCTCCATGGCCTGTGCACCATCAGAGAATGAAAAGTCACCATGGACAGATTTGGAAGCAATACCAAAAATTGAGAACAAAACTATATCATTTGGAAAGCTTGCATTTTGCATGCCTGCTTTGTCGTTTTACTAGCCATGTGAGCTAGACAAATTATTAACCCCTCAGCCTATCAATTTTTCCTTCATAAGACTGTTGAGAAGACTAAATAACATAAGATGCATGCTCTTTTAATCCAGGGAAAATGGGGCAGCAGGGAGAAAGCAGGTGTCAGTGAAATTGGAGGAAAAGGAGAGTTCACTTATTTCAAGGAAGGTGTGATTAGTAGTGATGATACACAGCAAGGCCTTTGAAATGCTAAGATTTTAAAACTTCATGTAGTGTTCTGGTCAAGTCTCTGATACTGTTTCGCTGCAAATGTGTGGCAGAGACACTTACCTCCCTAGCCTGTTCAGTGACGCCTGACATGCCGGGATGTCAGTGCTATCTGTAGCACATCGTGTTTGCTGTTACGTATCTTCTTCCAAAGCCCAGAACAATGAGTACTGTCATTGTGAACAAATAAATATTCTTGACAGTTCATGTATTAGGACAAAATCAAAATAATATATTATATGGGAAGCCCAGGAAGAGGCTTTTTTCATAAGCTTCAGAAGCCAGAGACTGTTTTCCTTAGAGGAAAGAACCTAAGCTGTGATGTGAGTGAGTGCATCCCGAGAGGCTCCGAGGACAAAAGTCAAGAAACTCAGTCGGAATAAATGATGGGTTTCAAGTCATTGGTCACTTTAGTTCCCCACAGTTCAGTCACATTTGGATTAAGTCAAATTTGACTCGAGATAATATGTGGTCTAGTCACAGTATGAGACCTTTTTATTTCACTCTTCATGATCACATACATGGTATATTTTACTCAAGAAAAACTTGATTTTCTTCATAATCGGCAAAATAAGACCAACATTCATGCCGACTCCTGGTTTCTCCCAGCTCATTTCCCTGGATAAGGAGTTTCAAGGGTATGTCCCACATAACTGCCCTCAGGGCCCCTTCCCAGCATTTCAGTAATGGTCAATATCATGGACACTCTAACCTTGGACTTACATAAATATGTTTAATATGACTATGGGTATGGAATGAAACTGATAAACACTTTTTTCCACTCTGAAATTTCTGATTTTGTTTTGCTCAGCCCACTTACAGTGGCCGAGTGGGAGGAATCTGTCCATTTAGAACCCATGGAAGATATACAGGGCTTCCTGACTTCATGATAAGATCCGTGGGGAGCACTTCCTTCCTGCTTGCAACAGAGCCTTCCCTTCTCAGCCATCTGGGGTCCCCCAAGAATTCTTCACATGGGGAGGGGCTACTTCTCTCCTTGGCAGTCATCATCCTTCTTCTCTCACTCCCTACACCCAGGAGCCTCCTGCTCCATAAGAAAGAAATTTTTCTTTAACAGTCTCCAGCCCATGTCCTTTGCACTAAGGGTTTGCTGTTCAATATTTCCCCTCCTCTTTCAAAAATTTCTCATAGGATTGTGATAATGCACATAAATCACTTAGTATAGTACCTACAGCACAGTTAGGTGCTCAGCAAATGTTAGTTATTTTTGGACATCCTTAAGTTTGAGTCACATATTATACTGTGATGTACAATGCATTTGGATATGCATGTTAGGAAAGCTGGCCTCCTATTATTGATTCCTATTTTAAGACAAGGAGATTAAACTTCAGAAGAGTAAAGCCAGTAGCCCAAATATACAGAATTTTCCTGAAACCAAATGGAATTGAGATATATCACTGGTTTTATAAAAACTGACAAGTAAATGCCCTATATGCAGTGTTTCCTTATAACTTCTGAGAATTTATATACATATGTCAATGATCTTCTGTGGTATCAGAACATTTATCACTTACCACTTAAATCATCCACTTTTCAGGATATGACTGTCTAGAGGAAGGTGACTCATTGATTTGAGTAGCTGAATGAGAACTGTGGTCCCAGTTGCATATATCACCTCAATAAAACACTTAAATCTTATTTTAATTGAGATGTAGTGGTGGGAGTTTATTCTTTAATGAGAAGAAATCCACCACTTCTGGTGAACAATTCCAAGGTTAAGAGTCCACCCGTCAACAGGTGGCTCCTCTTGGAAACCCTTGTCTCTTGAATTTCACTCTAAAGCCGTTTCTTTCTCTGCTGCCCCTGGTGACATCATGGGGGGCAGGTCCCTTACCTCTTTCTAGTTTATCCTGCAGCCGTTCAGAGGAGGCCATTTTGGATACCTAATGGCTCATTTGGATATGACTTTTAATTTGAAATCACTCCCTTTTAAATCATGTACCTCTGTGCAACAAAATTAGTCTAAGCTGCCATGCTGGTCCCATCATACCTGAGGTTCACCTTTACCAAACTGTTTTTTATGAAGTCTTTTGTCTGAGCTGGCCAATCAAGGGGGAGAGGGTGCTATCATACCCACTCACCTGCTCTAGGTCACTGCCAAGTGTTGACCGGGACCAGCTGAGCAGATGCCTCTGCATGTTAATCTGGCCAGCCAGTTAGTACACCTCATGGCAGCAGCCTGGGAAGGACAGCTGCAGTGACACTGGCAATAGTGGCTTCTGTTGGTCTATGTTGATAGACCAACAGTGGAGACCTTTTGAGCCCCTTAATGGTCTTTTTTGTGCATCGCCATGTATCTATGGCCCTGTTTTAGGCTTGCTCCCCCAGTTGGTCAGACTTCTGCATGAGCATTCTCTTGTAGTCTCTCTGTTCTTTCAATTACTGCCACCAAACTCTCTCCTAAGACAATTTTTTAATAGTACTTATAGATTATTTTACAGTCAAGGACTTGTCCCTTTCTGTTTGGACTTCTCTAGATGGCCTAGCAAGGGTCTGGTGAACTGTCCTCTCCTCGCCCTACTCCTGGCTTGCTGGACAAGGTGACATCAGAGGACCCACCAGTCTGGGCCAGCACCATGCTGCTTTCCTATACATCCTGAGTGGTCGTGTTGGCTGGACGTCTTTCTCATTTAATTCTGAGTCTTCTTTTCCTTGCTGAGTCCTACTTCTTGTTTTACAATAGTAAATTTCATGTGTATCACAAGATGATCTGTGATTATCTGGTTAAGATCTAATAAAAGTAAAGATGAGAAAGAGCTGGGTTTCAGAAGAAATGACGTCAGTATCTGACAGGCAGCTCTCTATCCACACTCTTCAAGAGAAACACAGGGACTCATGCTGCCCTTCTCCAGGCCTGTTCCTTCACCCTTCTCCCTCACCTGTTGCCACACAGACTTGCCTTGATACATTCTTCTCACTCAGTCTCAGTTACATGATAGTCTATCTTTTCCTTCTGTAAGCATCCACTTTTAACTTCTATTGGGTCTTCTGTTCCTGAAGTTCCTCCACCCACCCACCCACCCCACCTCTGTCCTGTCTCTTCATTTTCCAGTCATGTTTTTGAGCTTTTACATTGGTCAAACATGTGAATGCCATCATATCAAGAGGAGTGCCCTCCCACAGATGTCAGCATTGTACAACTTTGGGGCTCTCATAGTCCTTATGCTCCTCCATTGTGGGTTTAAGATTATTAAAACAGCTGCTAGGTTGCAAATTATGAAAAAGCAAAGTTAGATGAAGAGTAGAATTCATCTTATTTGGAAAGCTCAGAGCAGTGGTCCTTTCTTAAAAGCCTCATCTAAATAGACCATGACATGCCTTTTATTTTGACTCTAAAGACAGATGCTGGCCTGGTTTCATGACTGTATTGGTTTGCTCAGCTACCATAATCAAGTACCACAAACCAGGGGCCTTAACACAGAAAGGTATGGCTTCACAATTCTGGAGGCTGGAAGTCCAACATTGCAGTGCCAGGAGGATTGGTTCCTTCTGAGGTTGTGAGGAAGCATCTGGTTAGGCATTATATCGGCATTTTCTGGCCTTCTTTGGTGCTGCTTGGCTTGTAGAAGGATCACCCCCAGTCTCTACCTCCATCCTCACAGGTTGGTCTCCCTGTCTCCAAATTTTCCCTTTATATAAGGACACCAGTCTAGTGGATCAAGGGCCCACCTGGCTCCAGCATGATCAAATCATGTTCCATTCTGAGGTCTTGGATCTGAACGTATGAATCTGGGAGAACACAATTCAATCCATAACAGTGGCCAGCATCTTTATCCTTTGTTAACATTTACCAAGTGCCTCTTGTTCCTGTCCTAAGGAGGTGCTTTGTCAACTGCAGAAGCTTATTCTCTATTCATAATCATAGGCAGGTAAAAATACAGTAAACAGGAATAATAAGGAGAAATGGCTTCAAAAATTTTTTGGAAACTAGTGTTTTCACATTCTGGGCTCAAAAAGAAATTAAAGCTGCTTATAAAGTGAAGGGATGTTTCCTTCCAAATATGTAGTCTTCACGTGGGGGTTGTGGGGGGGGGGTCCCTTTACCCCAGACTCAACCAGAGTGGCCCAACTTTTACACATAACATATTAGAGTTCTACATAAAAGAAGTTAATGTATTGCTGATTGTGATACAAAGTTTGTGAATTCCCATCTCAGACAGTTCTTAAATGGAAGCCAGGCTTCCAGGGCTCTTGGTTTTCTTTCAGCAACTGAGATCTCAAAAACTGTGACTTGGTTGGGTCTTTCTAAAAGAATTAGCTTCACTCTTTCTTCTCCACATCTTTGTGGGATTTTACTTGCTTTGGGAACAGGAAATAGATCTTTCTTGACTTGATATATATATATTTGTTTGCGAGCTTTTGCCTGGTTATTTGGACCTGGCTAAATCTGGACCAGTTAGCGTGCTTTAGGCTTCAGGGAATAAGAAAAGTATTTGTTTATCAAGTTTCTGAAATACTATCTATTCAAAAATGTGGAACTGTACTGGACTTACTTTATTGAGAAACTGTAGATTAAAGATTAGAAGTCTTGGGTCAGATTTCTGGATTTTAAAAAGTTTCTTAACCACTCTGGGTCCAGTTTCTCTTTCTGTTGGTTGGAAATAGTATCTACCCTGTTTGTGGGAGGCCCCCATGGATGAGCCTCCTTCTTTTCTGGTGGTGAACAACTTCCAGGCTGCTGAGTCCTGGAAATTTTCTCTCCTAAACATCTCCAGCCTTTAGCTGTCTCTTCCTTGCTACTTCTCTGCCTCAGGTCTCTGCCACTCCCTCAACTTGTTGCCTAAGTCGCTGCGGTGACCTCCTGGCCAGCCTTGCTGCCTATTTTATTTTTCAGATGTGAAGTAAGTATGTTACTTCTCCCATAACTTTCAGGAAGCATCCATTTTCTTCTAATGATAGTAGCAGCCAGCACATACTGACTGCTTCTGCATGTTGTTCGTGCTGCTAAACACTGCATAGACCCCTCCACGACCCTCAAGACGTGTGAGATGCAGATACACCAGATACACGCATTGTCTCCACTTTCCAGATGAGGCTCTGAGCCTTGGAGAGATTAGGTAGATAGCATGAGGTAACATGGCTAATGAGTGCCAGAAGCAAGACACTATGTTGGGCAGTCTGATTCCAGGGCACACACACCTAACCCCTACACTGCTGTACTGCCTCCCTGGGTGGTCCACAGACCTTGGCTGAGCTGCCCTGCTGCTTCTCCAGCCTTATCCCACACAGCACACTACCTGGAGGCTGCATGCAGCAGGGATAGCACCTGGAAATACCTGTGTATTAAATAAATGGATGAAAGAATCTATAAAGCATTAACTAAAATGCCTCATACCAATTTTGAGATTTAATGCAGGTTAAACCAGAAATACACGGATACTCTTCAGTTGACTAACAAGGTTGCTCAGCCCTGGCACTACCAACATTTTGGGCTAGATAAACATTCTGTATCATGGAGAGTTGTCCTGCGTACTGTAAGGTGTTTGCCGGCCTCCCTGTCTTTACCTGCTAGAGAGATGTCAGCAGCACTCTCTGACATGTGATAACCAACGTCTCCCCTGACAAGCAAATATCCCTTTGGAGGCCAAACCAATTAAGGACACCTGCCCTAACCTTGAATTGCTCATTTTCACCGAGTCCCTTGTTTCTGTAGTACGTACTCAGGTTTTTCAATCTTAGAAGTGGTAGGATTTGATAGTAATTTATTCTGTAGTCAGTAATGTGTCAGAAAGTCTTCATGTGCAGCTAAATGCCGTGTGCTATCTTATATTACATTCTGAAACAGAAATCAGGACACTAGTGGAAAACTGGTGAACTCTGAATAAAATCTGTAGCTTATTAGTTAATAGCATTGTAAAAATGTTAATTTCATAGTTTTAATAGAGTGTGCCATTGTTATAAAGATGTTAATATGATTGTAGGTGAGTGAAGAATATAATAACATATTAGGGAGGGTGACCAATTTTTCAGACACAAGTTAAGGCAGAGAGCCCTGATGATGCTTCTTTATAGAGCTAGAGGAAAAGTTAATGAAGTATGATTTCCTCGTCTTTTATTCATGTGACAGGCTCTCCATTCACATGGATGATGAACTGCGCCATATTGCACAAAACTCTCTTCAGGGTTTGCTGGTTGACTTCCCGGACTGGAGGGAAGATGTCCTGTTTGGCTTCACCACCTTCCTGCTCCGGGAAGTAAATGACGTGCATCACAGCCTCCTGGACTCCTCCCTGAAGCTTCTGCTCCAGCTGCTCACCCAGTGGAAACTGGTCATACAAACTCCTGGGAAAAACTACAAGCAAGCCTGCAAATGCAGAAATTCAGAGGTGACGTTCACACTTCTCCCACTGATCAATATGGAAATAACCAACTGCAGCCCAGAGAACCCTGGGACTTTTTACTTTTGTCTCCCTCAGATTTCTCCTGAGTGGCGGCCCTTAATTTTTCTATCTGCCTAAATTGTGACCAAGAGGCTCAGGGTGTGATTTGCCACATCAGGTTAGATTTGTTAACATTAATAAGCCATTTCGGGAGTAGAACTTTTTTTTATAAAAAATTTTCATAATAAATCTATTTGTAAGATCAAATGACAGCAGGCCAGAAAAAGAGAGCTGGATTATGGGTACAGGTGTGGCTATGGAAATGGCTGTGGACAGGGTTATAACAGTTAGCTGCTCACTGTTTTTTTTCATGGCAACATATTGGTTGTGTCACCCACTATCCACAGAGAAGAACGTTCTGTCTTGTGGTTTCTTTATTCTTTCATGCTTCAGTTCTAAATGACAAAACCTCATGATAACATTTGGAAGAGCTGGTGGAGGAGCAGGGTTGTCAGAGGAGAACCGGGGCAGTGGTGGCCTGGCAGTGGAGCAGGTGGAGAAGAGGTTCTAGCTGGAAAAGAGCTTAATAGAGAGTCTGAGTAATGTGGCGGTTCAGGGAGGTATGGCTGCATTTAGGGACCAGCTAGGATTGCACATGAGCCTCCATCAGTGATGAGGTCATAGTCCTTCTACCCCCTTGTGTTCTACACGTGCATAAAGGTGATAGGTCAGAAAGCAAAGGTTGCATATGCTCACGAAAGAGCAACTGCAGCAAAGGTGGAATCTGCCCTGTTGTTCAGCTTGAGTTTGTTTCAGATTCACTTGGTTGTAGTTTGGGAATGTTCAGAATCCATCCATCTCATAAACATCCAAAACCTATACTGGAATTCAAAACAATTAAGCAAGTCTCATTAGAAAGTAAGTGTTGGAAAATTCAATTTAGTAATATTCAAAGGTTATAGAGAACTTAAGTAAAAGCAAATTAGGCCACTGTGATTGAATATATAGAGTAATTCCAAATGGTATGGATAGAAAATATATTTTTATTAATGTTAATGGCCTTTGAAAACTTATTTCTTATTATAGAAACAGATGGCTGATGGTATCCCAAGGTGATAATGTATCTAAAAACAAAAAGGGATCTATGACATTTTATGAATAACAATGAATGTATAGACATGTCTGTACCTAAGCCATTAAAATTTATTTTAGTATCAAATGGTTCAATATGCCCAAAGATGTAATATAAGAGTAGTTTCTTCTTCCACTGTTATTTTTCTGAATATAGACTGTTGTTCTCATTGTATGACAGTTCATTGCAAATGGCTCCAGCCACCGAATGCAGTCGGAACGAGGTCCCCAGTACAGTGTCCTCCATGCTGTGGAGGGTTTTGCTCTGGTTTTGCTCTGCAGTTTCCAGGTGGCCACACGCAAACTGTCTGTTTTAATACTCAAGGAAATTCGAGCTTTATTTCTTGCCCTGGGGCAGCCTGAGGTATGGATTATTCTTCTGAATTTTCCAATTCATTTCTTTCAGTAGTTTTAAAGTTTAGATTAAAAACTGTAAATGATACATTACTATTTTAGGTTCTGTTATGTCATACATGATGTCAACAAATAATTTTTGATTCATTTTGGGTTTATTTATTTATTTTATTTAGTGAGAGAAGGAGAGGCAGAGACAGACTCCCACATATGCCTCGACCAAGATCCACTCAGCAAGTGGGATGCTCTGTCCATCTGGGCATTGCTTCATTGCTCAGCAACTGAGCTTCTTAGCGCCTGAGGCAGAGGCCATGGAGTCATCCTCAGTGCCCAGGGCCGACTCACTCCAGTCGAGCCATGGCTGCAGGAGGGGAGGGGAAGAGAGGGAGAGAGAGCTGTGCAAAAGGGGGAGGAAAAAATCAGATGGTTGCTTCTCCTGTGTGCTCTGATCAGAAATCAAACCAGGAACATCCACGTGCCAGACCGATGGTCCACCTCTGAGGGTTTTTAATTATGAAATAGCACTCTTAATCTATAAGAAATAAGTCATATATTATGAGAGCAACGGAAAAGCTCATTTATGATTCATCAAGAGATGGTGCTTGTTAAAAAAAAAGTGAAGAATTTTAAAATTAGATTATAGGTCATTTACTTTCATATTGTTCAGCACATCAAATTAAGCGACAGTCATATTTACATTAGAGAACAAACAAGAAAACAATGTGGACCATTTAAAATAACTAAGATGCTAAACAGTCTGATTAACAAAGTCACTTAATCTTTTCTTTCTTTTTAATAATTTTTCCATTGATTTGAGAGAGGGAAAAAGGAAGGGGGAGGAGGGAGAGAGAGAGAGCATCAACTTATTGTTTTACTTAATTGTTCCATTTAGTTGTTCCATTTAGCAACCTATTGGTTGCTTCTCATGTGTGCCATAACTGGGGATTGAACCCATAACCTTGGTGTGCCAGGATGATACTCTAAGCACTGAGCAACCTGGCAAGGGCCTGTTTAATCTTCATAATAGTAGAAAAATTGCATCAGGAGAAAAACATGTCCCTTTGAGATGAAAGAAGCCTGTGGTTAAGCACCAGAGGTTTCATTCAGCTAACCTCCTGCCCTGAGTCAAGCTCACCCTTTCTCAGGTCTTCAGGCTCATAGCCTGATGGCACAAGTGGCCAAACCCCAGACATGAGTCAGTGAAAGAAAGGCCAGCTTCTTATGCCACTACTTCCTTAGAAAAATGGTACTTTCCATTTTCTTGTTTTAAATCACTGATCTTCATTTATGATCCTCAGTATGGTCATTATCTTTACAAAATAGTTTTAAATTTCTTGCAGTCCTTGTTACTCACCTTTCTTCAGATAGCTATCAGATATATTATAGGACCATGCCTCTGGTATCTGGCAAATGGATCTCTGAGCCATGCTATATTTTGGTAAATCTTCATTAAATCTCTAATTATGATAATACTGATTATAATAATTACCGTGTGTGTGTCAGGCACTGCATAAGTGTTCTATGCACATATCATCTCACTTAACCCTCATATAACCTAAGAACAAGTGTTGTTATTACCCCAGATATAAAGGCACTGACACTGAGGTTTAAGGAGATTAAAGGCCTTACCCAAAACCAACAGCTAGGACATGACACAGCCAGAGTTCAAAGCCAGGTACAGAGCCTCTGCAGCCCCATGTTCATAACTGCTCTCCCAGCAGGCTGGCCCAGATGCTTCTGCATGTTGTTCACTTTCAGCAGCCATGACTCTTTGGAAACCATTCTAATTCTTATTTGTAAATCATTCTCATACATGAATAAAGACATTCCAATGCTTTCCAATAAGACTTTTAATTAAACAATTGTATATATCTGAGCTTCTCTATAATACAGGATAGCAAACACACACACACATACATACACACATATATACATATATATATATAAATATATTAAGTATACATGTGTACATTTGCCAAAAGTATATATGTATGTATATTATGCATACTATTCATGTAGAAGAAGGAATTAAGGCAGTGGTTTTCAACCTTTTTACACTTGGAGACTGATGAAAATACAATTATGTCGGGGACCACAAAGGCAGGAATCACCCTGAGCATAAGCAATTTGGACTAAGATCATCAGTTCTATAATCTTTATACAATATCAAGGTGGTTAACTCTTCTGTGGACCAGCACAAAATTTCTGGTGGCTGTCCAACGGACCAGCAGTTGGAAAACTCTGGAGTAAGGAATACAAATTCGTAGTTACAAAATAGTCACAGGGGTTTAAAGTACAACATAGGGAATATAGTCAATCATGTAATAGCTGTGTATGGTACCAGGTGGCTACTTGAAATGTTGGGGCAACCACATTGTAAAGTATCTGAGTGTGATACTTTCTCTCAGGTACACTCCAATTTGCTTCTTTTACCAAATACCTGTACGCACATAGATACCAGATAGAGTATGTGGTCTGTCTCCAGTGCACTTTTTTTGGAACTAATTTGGTCAGTCAACAATTCATCAGTTAGCTATGTGAGCAGATCAGTGACTTCAGTAAGTGGCATTTTAGAGGTCTGGCAAAGCATAATCTTGTGGGGTTTCCGGTCCGTAAAATTAACATGAACAGACAGTGAATAAGTCTGGTCCTGGTGTTTTATATTCCTGTGTACATGTGTGAGATTTTGAAGTTCAGGTGCATGTCTTCTAAGTACTGTGACATGGGAGCTCTAATACTTCTACTGAAACTTGAAAGACTCAACTCAGAAGCATGAGGAATTTTATCCACTGCCTCTCACCATCTTGACACTCAGTTTTCTGTGGGAAAACTTGTGTCGCTATATTGCTGGCTGTTCTGCACATGTGATAGACAAAGGGAGTGGGATGGATGGGAAGGATGCATTTTCCTATGGAGAGTAACCACCTCCCCTTTGTACAGGATGATGACAAGCCTATGATTGATGTCATGGATCAGCTAAGTTCTTCCATTCTCGAAAGTTTTATTCATGTGGCAGTTTCGGACTCAGTAAGTACACACTTGCTTCTGATTGCTAAGCATTCTTAAATACCAGCTCTTAACCTCTCTGAAAAACATTGACAAAGGAAAGTGTTGTAGAAGTCAGAAGTCTTATGTCAGCTTAGTAAACTAATACAAAAGTACTTAGGAAAACAAGATGAAGTTTTGAAATACTGGGTTAGGAGATATTCAGATACATTTTAGACAAAATTTGAGCCTTAAGTATAGAAATAATATTCCGAAAACTACAATTTCAAGAAGAATTGCTCAGGCTTCTTTAAGAAAAGTAATTCGTGTTATTTGTTGTACTGAACACTACGTGTAGCTTATATTTACAGGGTGCTGTACAGTTTACAAGGTGCTTTTATATTTATTATCTTATTGACCCTCACTGGTATCAGAACTCAAAAACATTCAGGGCATGGCGCCATAGTCACACAGGAGGAAGTGTTAGGGCCCGACTGCACCCTGATTGGATTCTACTCTGGTGGAGCTTCCTCTGTTACACAAACGCATTCTTATAAAGAGCATATTGGCAGCTTCCAGTTTCCTGAACAAGTAGAAGAGAAATTTAAATGGATTCTAATTATGTGGTATTTTAAGAAAATCAGTACAGTGCATTAATAACCTGGACTGATTTCAGCACCAAAGCTAAAGAGAGGCAGGGTCTGTCCCACCTGTTTGCAGAGCCCACACTGCCAGTGCCTCTTGTATATTCTTGTCCAATAACTGTAAATGAATGTAAACATAACTGACAATATATGAGTGAGTAAGCTTTGAGTGACTAAAAAATCCTAAAGAAATTTGTGAACTTTCCTTGACCCAGCTGAGAAAATGGATTGCTTTAAGTGACTAACAAACATGAAGACAATTTTCTCTCCTGGCACAATAGCTACATTATTTGAAACTTGGTGCTCCATAAGCTCTAATAGTGTGGGCTTAAAAGAAAATGAAATACAATAACGGATATGATGAGATAGATAGGTAGATAGATAAAAGTTTCTAGAATGTATTATTTTGATTTGATATCAGAGGACAAGAATAAATAGGTATCTTACTTTAAAAATCATCAATAAATTCCTTTCATAAAAGAGATCACAGTCAGCCATCTCTCTAAATCAGTAACATGGCTGTAAATATAAACATATAATCTAATTATAGGGATTGAAAGCACATTATTTATGAATCTCAGAGATTAATAAATTTTCATAATTTTAAAATGGCAAATCTATGGTCAATTTTGAATGAACTAATGGCTTATATTTATTGCTCACAAATATTTAGTGAGCAGCAACTGTTTCAATGTATAGTGATATGTGACATTGAAACAATACAAAGTACCACCCTCATCCTTAACTGCTGCACTTTGGCTACTCGTCACCCAGCCTGGGAAACAGAGATGACTACAAACCAAGGTCCTACATGGTAGGGGGAGGAGGAGGCCTTAGAGTCACAGTGTGGCCCATTGCAGAGTTGGTCAGGAAAAGCCATGAGGACATGAAGTTGACAGTGCGGTATTGACTTATTACTCACTTGCACCGGCAGGCCACCTTGCCACTAACACACAGCGTGGATCTTCAGTGGTTGGTAGAGTGGAATGCCATCCTGGTCAACAGCCACTATGATGTGAAGAGCCCATCCCACGTCTGGATATTCGCTCAGTCTGTCAAAGACCCCTGGGTTCTCTGCCTGTTCAGTTTCCTGCGGCAAGAGAACTTGCCCAAGCACTGCCCCATGGCTCTTAGCTACGCCTGGCCCTATGCCTTCACCCGGCTCCAGTCAGTCATGCCTCTGGTGGACCCCAAGTAAGGGACCTATGTATTTTCCTCTGTTTTCTTGGTCACCATTTGCCCTCTTACATTTTTATTTTATGTAAGAGACTAGAATATTACCATGCTCTTTAAATTCTGAACTTCCTAGTATAGATTTTTTTTTAAGTGAGAAGCAGGAGGCAGAAACGCAGAGATAGACTCCCACATGCACCCTGGCCAGGATCCAACCAGCAAGCCCCCTACAGGAGTATGCTCTGCCCATCTGGGGCCGCAGCTCTGTTGCTCGGCCACAAAGCTATTTCATCACCTGAGATGAGGCCATGGAGCCATCCTCAGCACCTGGGGCCAGATTGCTCGAATCATTTGAGCCATGGCTGCAGGAAAGGAGGAGAGAGAGAGAGAAAGAAAGAGAAGGGGGAACGGAGGAGTAGAGAAGCAGATGGTCACTTCCTCTGTGTGCCCTGACTGGGAATCAAACCCAGGGCTGATGCTCGACCACTGAGCCAACTGGCCAGGGCCTATAGATTCTTAACGTTGAATGAAAACAGGTCCAGAGTTCTTGTATAGAGCTAAATTTGTTTTTGTTCACAGTAACCAATATGATTGTCTGAGTATAGAATATTGAGCTTACTCTTGGGTGAAAAGGTTCTGGAAGTTCTATTAACCTGCCCACTGAGTAGTGACCTTCCCTGTCCAAACAGTCCTTGACAGATAGCTGCTCATCTGTATTTGAGTACTCACAGAATCTTTACTCAATAAGTAATATTTAAAATCCAGAACTGTTTTCTACTCTTGTTTTCAACTCTTTCTATCCAGTAGCCCAATTAATGCCAAGAAGACCAGCACCGTGGGCAGCGGAGACAACTATGTCTCCTTGTGGAGAAATTACCTTATCCTTTGCTTTGGAGTGGCAAAGCCCAGTATCATGAGCTTGGGACACTTAAGAGCTTCAACTCCAGAAATAATGGCAACCACACCTGAGGGAACAGTGAGCTACGATAACAAGGTGACGTGACATGCTTCAGAAGAATTATTCTGTAAGGTTTATTTTTAGCTTGTTTGTCTAGAATATAGTGCAGACTGCACTGTGCCTGCCATATGGAGTGGATGGGATCAGATTCTCACCCTGTGCATTCCTAAATGCCATTGAGTGTTTATGTGCATAACTGGTTACTCCTCCCTGACAAGTGGGCAGATGAAGACAAAGAGAAGTGAGCAAACTTTCTCAAGACCATAGTGGCTTCTATTTATTAGTGCCCGAAGGTTTTGTTCATTCAAAATAGCACTCTGTCACTCCCCGCCAAGTATTCACCTTTAACCCATGCCTTGATTAACTCATTTTATTAAAGATAAGCTTTGTAGATTTGATTTTTTTTTTAAGAATACTATATAATTTAAAAGTTCTTTAGACTTTGTATCTCAGGTGGGAAATGCATTCTTTGTGCTGTATTAAAATGTACGGGCTGTTTATTATTTCTGAAATGATGGCAGCGCCTTGGAAGGTGGTTCAAAACTTTGAAACTGTTATAATGGAATTGCTGTTTGATTAAAAGGAAGCATCTGTTATCATGTGACCTCTTTTTCACTTTTAATCGACTTGTTTTAGGCCATAGGCACTCCATCCGTGGGAGTTCTGTTAAAGCAGTTGGTGCCTTTGATGAGACTAGAAGGCATTGAGATCACAGAGTCCTTAGTTTTAGGATTTGGAAGAACAAATTCCCTTGTTTTCAGGTACAGTAGTCTTGATAAATTGTAAATTCATGCGTGCTGCTGCTGTTGTAGCTCCTGTTTGTAATGCAAGTCTGAGTTTGCTAGTGGCACGAGCCCACAGTCTCGGGGCTTGGCACGGTGTCCTGCATCCTCTGGCTGATGTGCGTGAAACAAGCATTGCTTGCACTGTGCCTCACGGTTCATTTTTCATCATTGCAACTTTGACTTTACCTTTAAGATTTTATCTCACCTGCAAGCTTTGCTTTAGGTAACCGTAAAAAAATATATCCATGTCAATGCCCAGCTAACTAGTGAGTCCAGCAGCTTACTGTCACAATAAGGAGTGTCTGCTTATCAGCCATTTGTAGAACAGGCTCTCAAAGGTTAAGCATTGGTAGAACTCTCTTAGGGGGACCTGTTACACCTTTCATGTAGAGAGTCATATTTTATTTTTAGAAAAAGTAATTGTGAGTTCTGACTACTTATATGCTGGTTAACCAGACTTTTACTACTTATTTATTAATTAAGGCAAAGTATCATATAGAAATACTACCAGAAGATAATAGAACAATTCCTGGGATTTCTGAACATTCTTCCCACAAAACCCTGAGGCTTATTTTGCATATCTCATCCTCGTAAGGATGAGATACTTCCCTCAGGGGAAGTAATTTATGCAATTTACTAGCCTCATGAATTGGGGCGTCACTCAGTTCCCTCCCTTGTAAAATTGTTATAATCAGTAAAAATAGAGTATGTATATCTCTCTAATAAAAAAGAGAGAAATTCGTATAATGCACATAGTTAATATTTGGTAAATGTTTGTTATTAGATAGAGGAGACCATTAATATTAATTCCATGTCTTTGACAAAAAAATTCTAGCATCTGTATTGGAAATATCTGAAATAGAACACAGGCTTCCTATGTCTCAGTACAGAATCGGATAGAGTTCTTACCTCCCTGTCCTTGGATTTCCCTGGAGGGTGATTTCTAGTAGTACCAAATATTCTACCAGGCAATAACAAGGTTTTAGACATGGAACAGACTACAGACAAAATACCTACCAACAGGTTAGATTTCATCATTTTGTTTTGGACATGGGGACAGATGAAGTATATGTAACAAAAGAAAAAGTTTTTATGAGACCCCCATTATTATAATACTTGCCATATTTACATTTGTCATACAGTAATTTATTGCTAAAATGCCAAAAGACTTCATTTTAGAATCAGCTATCAGTTATTCCCCTGAGCACAGATTCCAAAAGCAGTGCCATAGTAATTACAACTGTCTCTTGTGCTCGGATTAAAGTGACAATTTCTGTGCAGAGACTCAGTTTTGTCTATCTTTAGGTCCCCGGTCTATCAGTAAAGTGCTCTGAATTGAGGAAGCACTTGCAAAGTATTGTTTGGTTGTTCAGATAGTGGTTTTGCTATAGAGGTCTTCAGAACACTAAGTCAAAGTCAAGTCAGCACATGTATTGAGCCAAAATTGAATATATAACACTGGGATTAATACCAATAATACAAAGTACAGGCCTGTACCTACTTCCAGTTCACCATGTGATTGGGAAATGAAAAGGCCAGGGGAGATTTTGATGTCAGAAGCAAAGGATTTTTCCAAATGATTTAGGACTGGATGGATGTTTGGTGACAAGTTTGGTGTCAATAACCATGAATGTCCAATGCTGACCTTTCCTCTGTAGAGAGCTGGTGGAAGAACTTCATCCACTAATGAAAGAAGCTCTAGAACGGAGACCAGAGGTGAGATTCTGGATTTAAATCATTAAGATACTTTGTTTATTTGAAAAATACACTGTGTCCGTAAAGTCATGGTGCACTTTTGGCTGGTCGACCTGTCAAAAGTGCACCATGACTTTACGGACACAGTGTAAATTTAACTCATACCCAATGGTTTCCCCTAAAAAGTGGAAGCACTCCAACATACTTTTAACATTGAAACTTAGTATTTTAGCTTTTGTTATTTTCAATATTTGAATAGTTAGTATAACATGGTTCCTACTTTAAGAGATGTTATGTCATAAATTTATGAGAGCAAAACAACTTAAGTAGTCATAGATATGTTAAGATATTACATTCTTTTGCAGGAGATTTGAGTTGACTAAATTTTGGGTTTTAGTTTTCTTGCCTTTTACAAGGAGTTGGGTGGTCAAAAAAATTATTTGTTTTGTCTCACATATGAGACATTTTCCTCAACACTATCTTCCCCGGAGTGCACTCTGAAAAGTTATGAGTCTAACAAATTTATAATGTAGAAGGATGAAAAATAAAATGTACAAAATTAGAAAAGGAGCTTCCCATATGGTAGATGAGCTGCAAGAAGTAACAGAAGCTGAGCAGATGAGTCAGAATACATTAGCTCTGGGATGAGAATTGGTAGAATTAGTGCCACTTTCCCTTCCCACTTCGTTACAATGTTCCAGTCTCTCCACACAGGCCTGGAGGATGTAGAAACTGAGGCTTGCTCTGGACATTTCCAATTTATATAAATTTATTAATCCCCCCTCCCGCTCCTGATGGTCTTTCTCTTACAGCCTGTAGTAGCAAACATTGTCCCTGAGGATTAGAAAGGAAGAAAAATACATAACAACATTTTGTTTTGTTATTTTTAGAAACTTGAAAAGAACTAGTTAGGCCTTTCTTCAGTCCAGTTTCCTAAAGCAAAGCTCATATTGTATTACCCATGTCTGTAAGTGGTATCATCTCTTTCTGCACAGAACAAAAAACGCAGAGAACGGCGGGACTTACTGAGACTACAGTTACTTCGAATTTTTGAACTTCTGGCTGATGCTGGTGTAATAAGTGACAGGTAGAGTGAAAATTCCCCTGAACTGATCTTTGCTCACCACACGGGCCTAATCTTGTCTCCTTTGACTTCCTATCTTTGTAAAAGTATATTATCGTTAACTTTTACTCAGAGAAAGTCCAAAAGGCTTTGTTTGTTTGTTTTTTCTTTATTTTATTTACATTAGGTCAAGAACAAATGTAGTGTGTCAGTTCTGATAGTGAATTTTATTTCCCATGAAGCATGTACCACTTTGACATGCAGACCCAGCTTCTAAAAGTTTCATTTGCCTTTATTCCAGTACAAATGGAGCCTTAGAGCGGGATACCCTGGCCCTTGGAGCCTTGTTCTTAGAATATGTGGACCTGACCCGCATGCTGCTAGAAGCAGAAAATGATAAAGAAGTTGAAATTCTTAAAGATATCCGGGCACATTTTAGTGCCATGGTCGCCAACTTGATTCAGTGTGTCCCAGGTATAGTGATGTCTCGCTGCAGTTACCTTTATGCTTGAGAAACCGCTTCTTCCTCAGATTGTACTTCCTCTGATCCTCATGGCCGTTGTGAAGGTTTGGGATGGGACTGTCTGTTATTCTTAAAATACTTAGAAATGTACATGGGGACAGATTGTGGTAATTCAGCACAGAGCTGGAAAGGGAACAATAGAATTAAATTTGGCTTTGTGTTTGTCGTTATTTCTATTTTTCATCTTGGTTTCCATGTGAAAGTGAACATGTGTGAATTCCAAAGAAAGGAAGGAAGTCAGAGGGAACATTTACAGGAGCTTCATTTCTTTATCTCTTGTGCTGGCCTCTGAGCATGCCTTGTCTGGCGGAAGTGCTGCTGTACCAGCTTCCTTTCATTTCCTTCCCTTTGCAAGAAGTATCTCTTTCCATCCCTTTACTTTCAGCTTGAGTGTGTCCTTCTACCTGGAATGGTTTTTCTGTCGACAGCATATGTATGGGTCTTATTTTTATATCTATTCAGTGACCCTCTGTCTTTTGATTGGAGCATATAGTCCATTTACATTTGATGTAATTATTGATAAATATATAGTTGTTGCCATTTTATTAATTGGCTTCTAATTGTTTTTAAAGTTTTCTGTATCATTTTTGTTCTCTTGTATTTAATGCTGTTTGTTTACTTTCTCTATTTCTTTTAACTCTCTTGTCAACTTTTGATCTGCGGTTACCATGTGCTTCATTAATACCAAGCTCTGTTTATAGGAACCTATTTTAAGTTGATGGTCACTGAATTTCAAGCATATTTTAAAATCTCTACCATTTTTATTTTCACACACATTTATGCTTGTCATTAGTTTTTACCTCTTTTATGAAATCTGTGAACATATAATATTAGGATATTCTTTCTTTTGACTGTTTCTAATCAGCACATTATATAGAATTCTAGATAGCTTAGTAAATTATGTTATCAACAGAGAATATTTTTTACATAGAGAAAATGGGTATGAAACCACCTTCTTACACTATACGCTAGAATATACTCAAATTGAATTGAAGACTTAAGTGTTAGATCTAAAACCATAAAAGTTCTGGAATAAAACATGGACAGTAAGATTTCCTAGCAATGCTGTTTCTGATACATGTTTCAAGGAAAGGGAAACAAAAGAAAAAATAAACAAATGAGACAATATCAAACTAAAATGTTTTTGCACAGCAAAGAAAACTATCAATACAATGAAAAGGTAGTCCCCTAAATTTGCTAATGATACATCTGATAAGGGGTTAATACCCAAAATTTATAAAAAACTTATAAAATTTAACACCAAGAAAAACCAGGCAATTTAATTAAACAATGAGCACAGAACCCGAATAAACACTCATCCAGAAAGGACATACAGCTGGCTAATAGACTTAGAAAAGATGCTCAACATCACTAATCATCAGAGAAATGAAAATTAAAACCACAATGAAATACCACCTCACACCTGTCAAAATGACTATCATCAATAAATCAACAAAAAATAAGTATTGACCAGGATGTGAATAAAAGGGAGCACTCATACACTGTTGGTGGGAATACAGATTGGTGCAGCCACTGTGGAAAGCTGTATGGAGTTTTCTCAAAAAATTATAAATGAAACTGCCTTTTGATTCAGTGATGTCACTTCAGGGAATATATCTGAAGAAACCTGAAATACTAATTTGAAAGAATATATGCACCCCTGTGTTCACTGCAGTGTTATTTATAATAACAAAGATTTAGAAGCAGCTAAAGTGTCCATCAGTAGATGAGTGGATAAAAAAGCTGGGGTACATTAACACAATGGAATACTACTCAGCCATAAAAATGAAGGAAATCTTACCTTTTGCAACAGAATGGATATACCTGAAGAGTATATCTGTGAACATGATATACTCTTCATAGGAAATAAACCAATCAGAAAAAGACAAATACCATATGTTTTCACTTATATGTGGAATCTAATGAATGAAATAAACTAACAAAATAGAGACTCTTGAATGAGAAAAGAAACTGAAAGCTGTTAGAGGGAATGGAGGTTGGGGGACTGCATATAAAGGTAAAGGGGTTAAGCATATTAAAGAAAGAAAATGCTCATAGACAACAGTCTGGTGATTACCAGAGGGAAAGAGAGGGAAGGGCAGTTGGGGAAGGTAGGAGAGGGTAAGGGAGGAGACAATGTTCCCTCATCAATTGCGGGGGTTGGGTTCCAGAACCCCCCACTATAGGTGAAAATTCGCGAAGTAGCAACCTTATAGTTATTTTACTATTTATATATATTTTAAGGCTTTATAAACCCTCCCCACACTCTTATAAACCTTTCTTTCCCACACTATTATCAACCTTTTACACCTTATTTTGCTGTAAAAATAATTAAAATAATAAATATATTAAACTACCTATATACTGCAAAATCCCATGATAAAGCCAAAAATCCGCAATACATTGAGACCACAAAAAGTGAACTGCGATATGGCGAGGGATGACTGTAAATGGTGATGGAAGGAGACTTGATTTGGGTTGGTAAACATGCAATACAATATATAAAGGATTTGTTGAATTGTATCCCTGAAACCTATATAATTTTATTAACCGATGTCACCCTAATAAATTCAATTAAAAATAAATATTTTTTTAAATAATGAAATATATATAAAAAAAGGAAACATTTTTACCTAGTAGGAGCACAGAAAGTGAAAATATCTGGTCAATTTGGTGTCAAAACAAATGACTATCACTACAAGGTTTTGACATAATTACAAAAAGCTGCATATTACAAAAAGTTTCATAAGTTTGATATTGTAAAATCAATTTTCCTTATTTTTGATGACTCTAGTAAGATGTGAGCTGAGCTCTCCAGTTAAAGTATGTTTGTTTAAAATTGTCTATACATTGTACTTCACAGTTTTTCCTAGAGGCTGGCAGCAGTCAAGGGAACTTTGTCTATGTAAGCAGCTGATTGGAAGGTGTTAAAGGTTCTCTAGACATTGATTAGAAAATAATGTGTGAGTCCTTGTCTGTCTTTGCTTCCTGCTCGGAGACAAGGTGTATAGTGACTGCAGCATGAGGGGATGGATACACTCCTAGAAAGAAATTCTTCTTAACTTTTTAAACACATGTTTTATTACCTAAAGGAAACTTGAGTTAGGAAATAAAATTCATCCTTTCCCAAAAACTTAAAACTTGGGTACAGTAGTGATATAGATTGCATTCACTATATTTTCTAGTCTCATACTCTTTGTTCTGCATTTTTTTCTCTAGTTCATCACCGGAGATTCCTCTTCCCCCAGCAAAGCCTGAGGCACCACCTCTTCATCTTGTTCAGCCAGTGGGCAGGGCCCTTCAGCATCATGTTCACACCTCTGGATCGCTATAGTGACAGGAACCATCAGATCACTAGATACCAGTATTGTGCCTTAAAGGTAGGTTGCTTTTACCTCATGATGACTTTTGTTAGAGCCATGCTCTCTTTCCTTAAACTGATAACCATGCCTTAAATTCGGTGAAAATAAATAATAGGATACAGGGGGTCCTCGGGTTACGACAGTCTCGACATATGACATTTTGAGTTTATGACACTCACTCCCATAAAAACTTGAATAAATTGAGACGTGTTTCGGCTCACACCATTAGCATCGTACTTGCGGACTACGTGGGTGAACCAGTTTGGGTGTGCGGTGGAAGAATACACAGTACAGTGTACAGTGCAGTATATTTCTGTCCTTTTCCTTTTCCTGTGCTTAGTTGTGCTTTTATGTTCTAGGTTATGACTTTACAACTCTGTTAGGACAGGTAAGTTAGTTAGGTGAGGGTGTGTTTCCACTTACACCAAAGTTCGGGTTACCTCACTGCCATAGGAACAGAACTGTGTCATAATGCGGAGACCCTCAGTATATGATATGATATGATAAAATCTAAATGCACATGCAACAAAATCAAATAAACACATTCCTAAATACATCACCTAATCTTAAAAATTCTAAAGAGTGCACACATAAACATTGATTGATTACTGTGTATAAACATGGTAATATTGCAATTGCCCTTATAATTTCTAAGTACAAAACATATCCAAGTTCCATTTTAATCACTGTTTCTTCTATATGATAACCACAGTTTTTGCTCATATAAACCCTTTAAGCAGCAGTCTTGCTAATAAACTTCCAACCTAAAATGAAATTCATAGGTTATATGAGATTAACCTCAAGTTCAAATTCTGCCATTTTCCCTTTTAGTCTCTTATCCTAGAAGACTTCCAAAAGTAAATTTTCACACTACAGGACTGTTTAAAATTTTCAGAAGTGTGATTCCTGCAGTCTAATTTTCTCTAGAAAATTAACTGTGTATCAGTTCTGTCGTATGCACCAGAACCTGCTGACTTTCTGGTTGGCTTTTATTGCAATGGAACTCCTTTAAACTATGGCCCTGAGTCATCTGGACATGCTAATTGCAGAGTCCATCAAGATCTCCCCTTGTCACCTTCCCGTGCTTCCTTCCCCTTGCAAAGAAACTAAAATTTATATTTTTCATTTTCTTTATCTTTGATCAAGAATCACAATGATTTCCATGTTTTTCATACTTTTTCAATTTAGTACATTAGTCAAATATTTGTCGAGTTTGTCAGTTCAGTACATAGCTAAATATTTGTCATCAAAGCAAAATTTGAAAAGCTCTATCTTCTCAGCAGAATTAATTCACTTGAAAACACTGAAATTATGTTTATTTTAAATACTGTGACATGGTTATTTTGTTATGGGTGTTTTACTCTTTCATCAAAAAATTTGTTAGAATCATAGAATTATATATTCACAAAGTTAAATTTATGGGTGTAGCTCTTTTAAAAAGCTGATATTGGGAATTTGGAATTTTTTTATTGCATCTACTAAGAAATGCTTTTAAATCTCGTAGCAATAACTACTTGAAAAGACCCTTATCACTTATAAATCTAGCAGTTATGTTTAATAAAATCAGTTGCATGCATGCCGTTTAGACCATTCCAGGTTTCATTACCAGGTGTTTTGTGTTTTGTTATCAGGCCATGTCAGCAGTGTTGTGCTGCGGCCCCGTGTTTGACAATGTGGGCCTGTCCCCAGATGGCTACCTATATAAGTGGCTTGACAACATTCTGGCTTGTCAAGATTTACGAGTAAGTACTAGCTAAAGATATGGTCATTGTTCAATATCTAGGGTGTCCTGCTTCAGTTTAGTTACTGAGGCGTCTAAGCATTGTTTGCAGCGCAGTCTTCCTACATCAGCCACAGAATGGAGATTTAAGTGTCGTTCACAATGCACCGTGATGCATCAGTATAAAAAACAGTAACTTTTACCAAGGGTGACATAAAGCAAATCCCAGCAAAGTTCAAATGACTGAAGTGACACAGACTATGTTCTCTAATTGCATCGGAATTAAACTAGTAATCAATGATAAAAAAATAATTAAGACCCACTGTTTCAGATAACCAGCAGTCAAAGTATAAATAAGAGAGACTAGAAAACATTTTTAACTAAAGAATAATAAAAGCACTACATGCTAAACTTGTGGACTATAATAAAGTCTTATTTAGACTGAACTGTATGATCTTAAGGGCAAATATTAGGAGGAACAAAAGGCTGATAATCACTGACCTAAGCATCTATTAATATCTCAAGGAGTTAGAAAAACAACATCAGACTCAAAAAAAGTGCAATGAAGTAATGGAGATAAGCACAGAAAATTTAATTTTATTTAATTTATTGTGTTTACATAGATTCTAGTGTTGCCCCAATTGCATCCCTCCTCCCCCATATTCACCTCAACATCTCCCTTTCCCCTTTCTCATCAGCTCCCTTCCCACTTCCCTTCAGGTTTAATTCCGTTCCTCAGTACACATTGTTCCTTGGATTCCTCAAATGAGTGAGGTCATATAATATTTTGTATTCTCTGCCTGGCTTATTTCACTTAACATAATAGTTTCCAGGTCCATACATATTGTTACAAAAGGTAATATTTCCTTCTTTTGCATGGCCCATACTATTCCATTGTATATATGTACCACTGCTTTTTAATCCTCTCCTCTACTGACAGACACACACTTGGGCTGTTTCCAGATCTTTGCTACTGTGAACAATGCTGCCATAAACATGAGGGTGCATTTCTTTTTTCAAATCAGTGATATGGTGTTCTTGGGATATATTCCTAAAAGTGGGATGGCTGGGTCAAAAGGCAGTTCCATTTTTAATTTTTTGAGGAATCTCTATACTGTTTTCCACAGTGGCTGCACCAGTCTGCATTCCCACCAGCAGTGCAGGAGGGTTCCCCTTTCTCCACATCCTCGCCAGCACCTATCCTGTGTTGTTTTGGTAATGAGCACCATTCTGACTGGTGTGAGGTGGTATCTCATTGTGGGGTTTTTTCTTATTTTTTTATTTTTAAAGGTTTTCTTTATTAAATCAACACTTGTTTGGGAGAAATCATACATATGATGTTTTTAATATCTGTACCTATTTTCCCTAACTATATTTTGGTCTATAATTAACCATATATTCAAAAATATCCTATTTATCTAAAGTATTAACTTAATACTTTAATAAAGTACCTTTTTGGAGAAATATATTTAACATTTAAAAATTATTTAAACAGAGTTCAGAAAGGTGGGCCATAATAACCATATTATCTTTGAGCTTTGTCTTTTTTTTATTAATTTTAATGGGGTGACATTAATAAATCAGGTTACATATGTTCAAAGAAAACATCTCCAGGTTATCTTATCATTATATTATGTTGCATACCCATCACCCAAAGTTAAATTGTCCTCTGTCACCTTCTATCTCGGTTTCTTTGTGCCCCTCCCCTACCCCCTCTCCCACCCTCTCTTCCCTCCCACCACCCCGTAACCACCACATTCTTGTCCATGTCTCATAGTCTCACTTTTATGTCCCACCTATGTATGAAATCATGTGGTTCTCAGTTTTATTCTTTTTACTTATTTCACTCCGTATAATGTTATCAAGGTCCATCCATTTTGTTGTAAATGATCCAATGTCATCATTTCTTCTGGCTGAGTAGTATTCCATAGTATATATGTACCAAAGCTTTTTAATCCACTCATCCTCTGACGGACACTTGGGCTGTTTCCAGATCTTTGCTATTGTGAACAATGCTGCCACGAACATGGGGGCGCATTTCTTCTTTTCGAAAAGTGCTGTGGTGTTCTTAGGGTATATTCCTATAAGTGGGATAGCTGGGTCAAAAGGCAATTCAATTTTTAATTTTTTGAGGAATCTCCATACTGTTTTCCACAGTGGCTGCACCAGTCTGCATTCCCACCAGCAGTGCAGGAGGGTTCCCTTTTCTCCACATCCTTGCCAGCACTTGTTCTGTGTTGTTTTGCTGATGAGCGCCATTCTGACTGGTGTGAGGTTATATCTCATAGTGGTTTTAATTTGCATTTCTCTAATGACTAGTGATGTTGAGCATTTTTTCATATGCCGATTGGCCATCTGTATGTCTTCTCTGGAGAAATTTCTATTCATTTCGGTTGCCCATTTTTTTATTGGATTGTTTGTCTTCCTGGTGTTGAGTTTTATAAGTTCTTTATAAATTTTGGTTATTAACCCCTTATTAGACATGTTGTCGAATATGTTCTCCCATTGTGTGGTTTGTCTTTTTATTCTGTTCTTATTGTCTTTAGCTGTGCAAAAACTTTTTAGTTTGATATAGTCCCATTTGTTTATCTTGCCATTTATTTCATTTGCCCATGGAGATAAATCGGCAAATATATTGCTGCTACAGATGTCAGAGAGCTTGCTGCCTATGTTTTCTTCTAAGATGCTTATGGTTTCATGGCTTACATTTAAGTCTTTTATCTATTTTGAGTTTTTTTTTGTGAATGGTGTAAGTTGATGGTCTAGTTTTATTTTTTTGCGGGTAGATGTCCAATTTTCCCAACACCATTTGTTAAAGAGGCTGTCTTTACTCCATTGTATGTTCTTTCCTCCTTTGTCAAATATCAGTTGTCCATAAAGATGTAGGTTTATTTCTGGGTTCTCTGTTCTGTTCCATTGGTCTATGTGCCTATTCTTATGCCAGTACCAGACAGTCTTGAGTACAATGGCCTTGGAGTAAACCTTGATATTTGGAAGAATGATACCTCCTGCTTTATTTTTTCTTTCTAAGGTTGCTGAGGCTATTCGTGTTCTTTTTTGGTTCCATATAAATTTTTGGAATATGTGTTCTATATCTTTGAAGTATGACATTGGAATTTTAATTGGTATTGCATTGAATTTATAAATTGCTTTGGGTAATATAGACATTTTAATGATGTTTATTCTTCCTAACCATGAGCACGGTATATGCTTCTACTTCTTTGTATCTTCCTTAATTTCTCTTATCAATGTTTTATAATTTTCCGAGTACAAGTCTTTAACCTCCTTGGTTAAATTTACTCCTAGGTACTTTATTTTTGGGTTGCAGTAGTGAAGGGGATTGTTTACTTCATTTCTTTTGCTGACAGTTCATTGTTGGTATATAGAAATGCCTCTGATTTCTGAGTATTTTGTATCCTGCCACCTTGCTGAATTCATTTATCAGGTCCAGTAGTTTTTTGACTGACACTTTAGGGTTTTCTATATACAATATCATATCATCTGCAAATAATGACAGTTTTACTTCTTCCTTTCCAATTTGGATGCCTTTTATTTCTTCTTCATGTATGATTGCTGTAGCGAAGACTTCCAGAACTATGTTGAATAAGAGTGGTGAAAGGGGACACCCTTGCCTGGTTCTTGATCTTAAGGGGATTGCTTTTAATTTTTGCCCATTTAGTCTGATGTTTGCTGTGGGTTTGTCATAGATGGCCTTTATCATGTTAAGGAGTGTTTACTGGATTCCCACTTTACTGAGAGTTTTGAGTATGAATGGGTGCTGGATTTTATCAAATGCCTTTGCTGCATCTATTGAAATTATCATGTGATTTGTGTTCTTCCTTTTGTTTATGTGATGAATCACATTGATTGATTTGCGAATATTGAACCAGCCATGCCTCTCCAGATTAAATCCCACTTGATCATGTTGTATGATTTTCTTCATATATTACTGGATCCGGTTGGCTAATATTTTGTTGAGAATATTAGTGTCTAAATTCATCAGAGATATTGGCCTATAATTTTCTTTCTTTGTGTTGTCTTTGCCCGGTTTTGGGATCAGAATTATGCTTGCCTCATAAAAGGAGTTTGGAAGTCTTCCTTCCTCTTGAAATTTTTGAAATAGCTTCAGGAGGATAGGAGTTAGTTCTTCTTTGAATTTTTGGTAGAATTCACTTGTGAAGCCATCAGGCCCAGGACTTTTCTTTTTGGGGAGTTTTTTGATAACTGTTTCGATCTCATTTGTTGTAATTTGTCTGTTTAGATGTTCTGATTCTTCCAGATTGATTTTTGCAAGATTATATGATTCAAGAAATTTGTCCATTTCACCTAGGTTGTCTAAATTTTTGGCATAGAGTTCTTCATAGTATTTTCTTACAATACTTTGTATTTCTGTTGTGTCAGTTGTTATTTCTCCAATCTCCTTTCTAATTTTATTTATTTGAGTCCTCTCTCTTTTTTTCTTGGTGAGTCTAGTTAAAGGTTCATCGATCTTGGTTACCTTTTCAAAGAACCAGCTCATGGCTTCATTGATCCTCTATATTGTTTCCTTAGCCTCTGTGTTATTTATCTCTGCTCTGATCTTTATTATTCCCTTCCTTCTACTGGTCCTGGGCTTCATTTCCTGTTGTTTTTCTAGTTCTTTTAGATGCAGGGTCAGGTTGCTTATTTGAGCTTTTTCTAGCTTCTTTTGATATGCCTGGAGTGCAATGAACTTCCCTCTCAGTACTGCTTTTGCTTTGTCCCATAAATTTTGGGTTGATGTATGCTCATTTTCATTGGTTTCTAGAAACTATTTATTTCTTCTTTGATCTCATTGTTAATCCATTCATTATTTAATATCATGCTATTTAGTTTCCAAGTGTTTGAGTATTTTTCAGTTTTTCTGTTGTGGTTAATTTCTAGTTTCATGGCATTTTGATCAGAGAAAATGCTTAATATAATTTCAATCTTCTTAAATTTGTTGAGCCCATTTTTGTATCCTAACATGTGGTTTATCCTAGAGAATGTGCCATGAGCGCTTGAGAAGAATGTATATTCTACTGCTTTAGGGTGGAAAGTTTTGAAGATATCTATTAAATCGAGTTGATCTAGTGTATCCTTTAAGTCTTCTGTTTCTTTATTAATTTTCTTTCTTGAGGATCTATCCAGTGATGTTAGTGCGGTATTGAAATCCCCTACTATTATAATATTGCTGTTAATCTTGCCCTTTATATCCATCAATGTCTGCTTTATGTATGTCAGGGCTTTTATATTTGGTGCATAGATACTTATAATAGTTACATCTTCCTGTTGCATTGTTTCCTTTATCATTATGTATTGTCCTTCTTTATCTCTTACTACAGCCTTTGTTTTAAAGTCCATTTTGTCAGATATAAGTATTGCTACCTTGGCTTTTCTTTTCATTTCCATTTGCATGAAATATTTTTTCCATCCTTTTACCTTCAGTCTATGCGCATCTTTTGTTTTAAGGTGTGTTTCTTGTAGACAGCATATGTATGCGTCCTGTTTCTTTATCCATGCAACTACCCTATGTCTTTTGATTGGATCATTTAATCCATTTACATTGAAGGTTATTATTGATATGTAGTTTTTTATTGCCATTTTATTCTTTAAAGCTCTATTCTTCTTTTGCTATATTCTTTCCTCCCTTTGAACTGTTCACAACAGTATCTCTTGCAGAATTGGTTTGGTTTTAATGAATTCCTTGAGGCTTCTTTTGTCTGGGAAGCTCTTTATTTCTCCTTCAATTTTAAATGTTAGCCTTGGGGATAGAGTAGTCTTGGTTGTAGGTTCTTGTTCTGCATTACTTTGAATATATCTTGCCATTTTCTTCTAGCCTCCAGTGTTTCTGTTGAGAAGTCTGATGTCATCCTTATGGGGGCTCCTTTGTAGGTGATAGCCTTTTTTTCTCTAGCAGCTTTTAAAATTTTCTCTTTATCTCTTAGCTTTGGTATTTTAAGTATGATGTGTCTTGGTGTAGATTTTTTGGGGTTTCTCTTTAACGGAGTTCTGTGTGCTTCTTGAACTTGTGAAATTTTTCCCAGCCTTAATTTAGGGAAGTTTTCTGCTATAGTTTGATTGAACAAAGTTTCTATTTCTTGTTCTCTCTCCTCTTCTTCAGGAACCCCTATGATGTGAATGTTATTTCTCTTCATGTTGTCACAGAGCTCCCTTAGAGTTTCCTCACATTTTTTGAGTCTCTTTTCTTTTTTCTCCTCTGCTTCTGTGCGTTTATTTATTTTATTCTCTAACTCGCTGATTCGACCCTCAGTTTCATACATCCTGATTTTAATTCCTTCCATTGTGGTCTTCAGTTCTGATACTGTATTTGTCCTTTCTGTCTTATTATTTTTTATTATTTCAATTTTCTCTGTTATACTTGTTATCTCTTTATTTAGGTGTTTGTAATGACTATCCGTTGTTGCTCTAATTTCTTTGAACATCCTAACTATCATTATTTTAAATTCTGCACCTGGTAATTTGATTATATCTGGTTCATTCAGGTCCTTCTCTGGGGATTTCTCTTGATTCATTTGGGTTGCATTTCTCTGCCTGCACACATTGTCTGTGTATAAGAAGGTTTTGGCCACTGGAGTCCAATGGGTGTTGCCTTTGTGTTCTCTAGGTGTGGTCTGTCTGCAGGCCTGCCACCCCCTCTGCCGCTCCCTAAGGCGGTTGAGTAAGGGTGTGGCCAGTGCTGGCCCACTGCAGCTGTTGCTTTGATTTCCGCCTCTCCTTTGCAGTAGGGGTTTTGTTCTGGTGCCTGGCTCTACAAACAAGCCTCAGGCTGCCTGGGTCTTCGCCTCGCCCCTAAAGGTTGGGTTGCGCACTGCACTCAAGCCACAAGCCTCAGCACCAAGGGTATAGGTGAGCACCTTAGCTCAGCTTCGGACCTAGCCTGTTTCCGGGCTTCCGCCCAGCCTCTTTGGTCAGAGACAGCTTGCCACAGTTTCTCAGGTTGTACGGGGCTGTGACATGCACTCAGCTGTGAGCCTCTGCCTGTCCGGAGCTCTAGCCCCGCCCCCGAGGCCAGGGCCCACCTGTGCAGGATCGCAAACTACGGTTCATTGTGCGGGAAGGGCTGCTGGCGTGCGCTCAGCTGAGAACCTCCCCTCATTCAGGCTCTAGCCTCGCCCCTTCGTTCAGAGCCAACTCACGCACATAGGACGGCAAACCGCGGTTTCTCGGGCCCGCGGGGCTGCTGGCGTGCGCTCAGCCATGAGCCTCCACCTGTCCCTGGTCCTAGCCCCACCCCCGCAGTCAGGGCCGGCTTGCGCAGGGTCCGGGGTCACAGAGCAGATCTCTGCTTGTTCCTGGCCTCCCGCTTTTGCCCCGCAGGTGGGGCTACAGGTGGACCCGCAGCTGCCAGACCGCTTCTGTGTGTCCCTTCTACCCCTGCTGGGCTAGACCGAGCTCACACCGGCTGGGCCTCCACCCCCACCGACAGAACCGCATTTCAGCGTCCGGCCACCACCATCCCTCCAGCAACACTCAGCAGTGTGGGTGGGTGCACTGTAGCTCAGACCCTAACACTCCATACTGTAGTCCTGGAAGCTCCCTCCGTCTAAGCAGCTCTGCTCTAAGTGCCGTAGGAGAGCTTGTTTGGCTGGTGTCCTGTCTCCCTTTGCTGGTATTGCTAGTTCCAGGGGAAATATTTGTTTTTTATTAGGTAAGTGACTTCGCCCAGGGGTTAGGGTGGCTGTCCCTCAGAGTGTTTGTTTCTGTGCCTTCCAGTCCACACTCTCTTCCCGCTGCTCTGGTCCTCCTCTGTCCCCGTTCCCTGGAGCCCTGAGTGAGTGGTTGTGAGAGAGGTTTTCTGCGCTGTCCCTTTAAGAAGAATCTTGGGTCTGAGAAAACTGTCTCTTTCTCACAAACAGTATCCTCACTGGTTTCACAGCTCAATACTGTCCAAACGCCTCTTCTCGGCTCTGGGGCTGCAGGCTGCGGCTTTGCTCCTGGGACCCAGGTCCCTTCCTCTCCGCCAAACTCTCCTCCCACCACGCGGGTCTCTCAGGGCTGCCATTCGCTCTGGGGAGCTGGGCAGCCCTCTTCGCGTTTTCACTTTTTCTACCAGTCTCAATGTGGCCTCTTCAGTGTTCCTTGGTTGAAGAGTCCACTTAGTTTAGTTCAAAGTTGGTTTATCCAGATGATGGTACTTAAAATTGAGTTGTAATCCACTTTGGTTCTGGGAGTTGGAAGTTGGTACATCTGCCTACTCCATCGCCATCTTGCTGTCCACCTTATTGTGGTTTTAAATTGCATTTCTCTAATGACTAATGATGTTGAACATTTTTTCATCTGTCTATTGGCCATCTTTATGTCCTCTTTGGAGAAGTGTCCATTCATTTCTTTTGCCCATTTTTTGATTGGATTATTTGTCTTCCTGGTTTTGAGTTTTACAAGTTCTTTATAAGTTTTGGCTATTAAACTCTTATCGGTCATATTGTCGAATATGTTCTCCCATGTGTGGTTTGTCTTTTTATTCTGTTTATATTATTTTTCACTGTACAAAAGCTTTTTAGTTTGATACAGTCCCATTTGTTTATCCTGTCTTTTATTTCACTTGCCCATGGAGATAAATCAGCAAATATATTGCTGTGATAGATGTCGATGAGCTTATTGCCTATGTTTTCTTCTAAGATGCTTATGGTTTCACGACTTACATTTAAGTCTTTTATCCATTTTGAATTTATTTTTGTGAATGGTGTAAGTTGGTGGTCTAGTTTCATTTTTTTTTTTTTTTTTTGCAGGTAGTTGTCCAATTTTCCTGACTTCATTTGTTAAAGAGACTGTCTTTACTCCCTTGTATGCTCTTACATCCTTTGTCAAATATCAATTGTCAATAATGGTGTGGATTTGTTTCTGGGTTCTCTGTTCTTTTCCATTGATCTGTGTGCCTGTTCTTATGCCAGTACCAGGCTGTCTTGAGTACAATGAGCTTGGACTATAACTTGATATCAGGAAGTGTGATACCTCCCACTTTATTCTTTTTTTTCCAGATTGCCGAGGCTATTCGTGTTCTTTTTTGGTTCCATATACATTTTTGAAATATGTGTTGTATATCTTTGAAGTATGTCATTGGTATCTTAATTGGTGTTGCATTGAATTTATAAATTGCTTTAGGTAGTATAGACATTTTGATGATGTTTATTCTTCCTAACCATGAGCACAGTATATACTTCCACTTGTTTGTATCTTCCTTGATTTCTTTTATTAATGTTTTGTAATTCTCCAAGTACAAGGCTTTAACCTCCTTGGTTAATTACTTCTAGGTACTTTATATATTTTGTTGCAGTAGTGAAGGGGATTGTTTTCTTAATTTCTTTTGCTGACAGATCATTGTTGGTATATAAAAATGCCTCTGATTTCTGTTTATTAATTTTATACTCTGCCACCTTGCTGAATTCATTTATCAGGTCCAGTAGTTTTTTGACTGAGACTTTAGGGTTTTCTATATACAGTATCATATCATCTGCAAATAATGATAGTTTTCCTTCTTCTTTTCCAAATTGGATGCCTTTATTTCTTCTTCTTGTCTGATTGCTGTAGCTAGGGCTTCCAGTACTATGTTGAATAAAAGTGATGAAAGGGGGCACCCCTGGCTTTTTCCTGATCTCAGGAGGATTGCTTTTAATTTTGCCCATGAATTATGATGTTGGTTGTGGGTTTGTCATAGATGGCCTTTATCATGTTAAGGTTGTATTCCCACTTTGCTAAGAGTTTGGATCATGAATAGGTGCTAGATTTTATCAAATGCTTTTTCTGCATCTGTTGGAATTATCATGTGGTTTTTCTCCTTCCTTTTGTTTATGTGATGAATCACATTGATTGATTTTTGAATATTGTACCATCCTTGCCTCTCCAGAATAAATCCCACTTGATCATGATGTATTATATTTTTCATGTATTTTTGAATCCAGTTTGCTAATATTTTGTTGAGAATTTTAGCATCTGATTTTTTCAGGGAAATTGGCCTATAGTATTCTTTCTTTGTGTTGTTTTTGCCTGGTTTTGGAATCAGAATTATGCTCAGCTCATAAAAGGAGCTTGGAAGTCTTCCTTTCTCTTGAATCTTGAAATAGTTTGAGAAGGATAGGAGTTAGTTCTGCTTTGGGTCTTAGGTATAAATCACCTGTGAAGCCATCTGGCCCAGGGCTTTTGTTTGTTGGGAGTTTTTTGGTAACTGTTTCAATCTCATTTGTTGTAATCGGTCTGTTTAGGTGTTCTGATTCTTCCAGATTGATTTTTGAAAGATTATATGTTTCAAGCAATTTGTCCATTTCACCTAGGATGTTTAATTTTTTGGCATACAGTTCTTTATAGTACTTTCTTATACTATTTTGTATTTCTGTTGTGTCAGTTGTTATTTCTCCTATCTCATTTCTAAATTTTATTTATTTGAGTCCTCTCTCTTTTTTTCTTTTTGAGTCTGGTTAAAGGTTCATCGATCCCTTTCAAAGAACCAGCTCTTGGTTTCATTGATCCTCTGTATTGTTTCTTTAGCCTCTATGTCATTTATTTCTACTCTGATCTTTATTATTTCCTTTTCTCTACTACCCTGGGCTTTACTTGCTATTCTTTTTCTAGTTCTTTTAGATGCAGGGTTAGGTTGTTTATTGAGCTTTCTCTAGCTTCTTAAGGTATACCTTAAGGTAGGGCTATACACTTCCCTCTCAGTACTGCTTTTGCTGTGTCCCATAAATTTTGAGTTGTTGTATGCTTATTATCATTTCTTTTTAGGAATTTTTAAATTTCTACTTAGATCTCATTGTTAACCAACTCATTATTTAATATCATGCAATTTAGTTTCCATGTGTTTGAATATTTTTTTTTAGTTTTTTTGTTGTGGTTGATTTCTAGTTTCATGTCATTGTAATCAGAGAAAATGCTTGATATGATTTCAATCTTAAATTTGTTGAGTCCTCTTTTGTGCCCTAACATGTGGTGTATCATAGAGAATGTATCATGAGCACTTGAAAAGAATGTATATTCTGCTGCTTTAGGGTGAAAGGTTCTCAAGATATCTATTAAATCCAGTTGATATAGTGTATCCTTTATGTCTGCTGTTTCTTTGTTAATTTTCTTTCTTGAGGATCTATCTAGTATTGTTAGTGAGATATTGAAACCCCCTACTATTTTAGTATTGCTGTTGATTTCACCCTTTATATCCATCAAAGTCTGCTTTATATATTTCGGTGCTCCTATATTAGGTGCGTAGATATTTATGATCATTATATGTTCCTGTTGGATTGCTCCCTTTATCATTATGTAGTGTATTTCTTTATCTCTTATGATAGCCTTTGTTTTAAAGTCCATTTTGTTTGATGTAAGTATTGCTACCCCAGCTTTTATTTCATTTGCATTTGCATGAAATATTTTTTTCCAACCCTTTACCTTCAGGCTATGTGTATTTTTTTTTTTGAGGTGTGTCTCTTTTAGACAGCATATGTATGGGTCCTGTTTTCTTATCCACACAGCTATGTCTTTTGATTGGGTCATTTAAACCATTTACATTTAAGGTTATTATTAATATGTAGTTATTTATTGCCATTTTATTCTTTAAAGCTATATTTCTCTTTTACTATATTTTTCTCCCCTTTGTTCTGTTTACAACAGGCCTCTTAACATTTCTTGCAGCCTTGGTTTGGTTGTAATGAATTCTTTGAGTTTTATTTTTTTTGAGTTGGAAGCTTTTTATTTCTCCTTCAATTTTAAGTGATGGCTTTGCTAGATAAAGTAGTCTTGGTTGTAGGCTCTTGGTCTGCATTACTTTGAATATTTCTTGCCATTCCCTTCTGGCCTCAAGTATTTCTGTTGAGAAGTCAGATGTCATCCTTATGGGGGCTCCTTTGTAGGTGATAGCCTTTTTTCTTTAGCAGCTTTTAATATTTTCTCTTTACCGCTTAGCTTTGGTATTTTAATTATGCTGTGTCTTGGTGTGTATTTCTTTGGGTTTCTCTTAAATGGAATTCTCTGTACTTTTTGAACTTATGTGACTTTTTCCTGCATCAATTTAGGGAAGTTTTTAGCTTTGATTTGATTTAACAAGGTTTGTATTCCTTGTTCTTTCTCTTCTTCTTCATGAATCCGTATGATGCAGATGTTGTTTCTTTTCATGTTGTCACAGAGCTCTCTTAGACTTTCCTCAAACTTTTTGAGTCTTTTCTTTTTACTGCTTTGCTTCCATGCCTTTGTTTATATTGTTGATTCTATCCTCAGCTTCGTCCATCCTGCTTTTAATTCCTTCCATTGTGGTCTTCATTTCTGATATTGTTTTTGTCATTTCTGACTAATTCTTTTTTATTATTTCACTGTCCTTCTTTATATTTGCTATTTCTTTTTTTAGGTGCTCACTATGTCCATCAATTGCTGTTCTAAGATCTTTGAGTATACTAACAATCATTATTTTAAAATCTGTATCTGGTAATTTGTTTATCTGACTCATTCAAGTTCTTTTCTTGGGATCTCTTGATTCATTTGGGTTGCATTTCTCTGCCTTCCCATTTTGTGTATAATAAGGGTGTGGCCACAGGAGTCCAATGGTATGGCCTTTGTGTTCCCTAGGTGTGGTCTGTCTGCAGGCCCACCATCCCCTCTGCAGCTGCCTCAGGCATTCGGGTATGGATGTTGCTGGCACCCAGCACAGAAATTAATGAAAGAAAAAAATTAACTAAAATGACTATTGAAACCCAAAGTTGAGTTTTCTAAAAAAAAAAAAAGAAAAGAAACTGGTAATATTAGTAAATCTATGACAAGTCTGATCAACATAGAGAAAGATGCCCTGTATGGTTGGCTCAGCTGTAGGACATCAGCCCAGTAGGTGAAAGTCCTGTGTTAGATTCCCAGTCAGGACACATAGGAGAAACAGTCATTTGATTCTCCACCCTTCCCCTTTCTCTTTCTTTTTCTTCTCCTCCTGTAGACATGTTTCAAGCAAGTTGGCCCCAGGCACTGAGCATTGCTTGGTGGCCTCACCTCAGGTGCTAAAATAGCTTGGTTACCAAGCAATGGTGCAGCAGCCCCAGATGAGCAGAGCATTGCCTGGTAGAGGGATTTCTGGGTGTATTCCAGTCAGGGCATATCCAGGAGCCTGTCTGTCTGCCTCCCTGCCTCTCACTTAATAAAAAAAAATGGAGAAAGCATATGTCATTAACATCATAAATATAAAGGGGTCTTTACCACAGATACTATTATTATCTACAATAAAAGAGAATATATGAACATCTTTGTGCCAGTAACTTGAAAATTTAGGTAAAATAGACAAATTCTTTAAAAAACACACCAGAGGAAAAGAAAATCTGAATAATCATATAACTAATAAAGAAATTTAATCTGTAATTTAAAGTCTTCCCACAAATAATACTTGAGAACCAGATGGCTTTACTGATGAAGTCAACATTTAAGGAATAGATTGCATTGGCTTAATACAAATCCTTAAAGAGAAAACAGCTCAAGAGGAAATATATTTCAACATGTTTTAGGAGGCTAGCATAACCTTGATACTAAAACCTGACAAGTAATTAACAGGAAATAAAAGGCAATTTCACTCATGAGCATAAAAACAAAACTTTAAACAAGATATTAGAAAACTGAATTCAGTGATGTATTAAAACGATGATTCATCATGATTAAGTTGGAATTTTTCAAGACCTATAAATTGGTTTAGTGTCCCATCAATTCATTAGTATGTTAATTACATTAATAGAATCTCAATAAAGAAGTATTTATGGTCATCCCAGTAGATTCAGAAAAAGCATTTAATAAAATTCTACAGTCATTCGTGAGAGCAAACAACAAAACCAAGAATAAAAAATAACTTTATTAGTTTGATAAAAGTCTCTTTAAAAATAAATCTTTTAGGCTTGACCTGTGGTGGCTCAGTGGATAAAGTGTCAACCTGGGAACACTGAGGTCGCCAGTTCAAAACCCTGCACTGGTCTGGTCAAGGCACATATGGGATTTGATGCTTCCAGCTCCTCCCCCCTTTCTTTCTTTCTCTCTCTCTCTCTCTCTCACTCTGTGTCTCCTCTCTAAAATGAATAAATAAAAAGAATTAAAAAATAAATAAATAAATCTTTTAGCAACCCTCATACTTAATAGTGAATGTTGAAAGTGTTTCCTGAGATTAAAATGATCATCAGAGCCAACTGTCACCACTTCTGTCAACATTATACTATAGATCCTTGAGTATGCATTAGGAAAAGAAAAATAAGATGTCAGGAATAAGAAAGAAGAACTTAGATAGCAGATCTAAACATGAAAGCTAAAAAACAGTCAAGTTTCTAGAAAATAAGACAGGAGGATATCTTAATCCCTGGGATTAGGGAAGGATTTCTTAAAAAGGATTCAAAAATTACCAACCATATAGTAAGACTATTTTATAACTTCTGTTCACCAAAACGCACCATTAAGAGTGTGAATAGACTAGCCATACTGTGAAAGATATTTGCAATATAAAATCAGTTTTTATCTAAAATATATTAAGGACCCATACAAATAAATAAGATAAAAAACCTAGAATAATTAGCAAAAGATGAAAACAAACTGTGTACAAAAGAGGTTATCTAAATGTTCAGTCAACATTAGAAAAGGTTCTCCATCCGGCTCATCACTAATCACAGAGATGCAAACTAATGCCATAGAGATGCCACCCATCAGGAGGGCTGAAATTTAAATGATTGGCAATATCATTTATGACCCAGCAATTCCACTTCTGGAGTATATATTTAAAGAATCCCAAGGCAGTGATCAAAAGGATATATGTGCCTCTATGTTCATTGTAGCATTACTTACAATAGCCAAGATATGGAAGCAATCCAACCAAGTGCCCATCAATAGATGAGTAGAAAGAAAAGCTGTGGTACATCTATACAATGGAATATTAGCCATAAAAAAGAATGGAATCCTACCCTTTGTGACAGCATGGATGGACCTAGAAGGTATTATGCTAAGTGAAATAAGACAGAAGAAGACAAATATCATATGGTTTCACTTAATGTGAAATCTACAGAACAAAATAAACAAACAAAATAGAAACAGACATAGATACAGGGAACAGACTGATGATTTCCAGAGGGTAGAGAAGTTGGAGTGGCTGGGTGAAGGGATTTAGAAATACAAATTGGTAGTTACAAAGTAATTGTGGTATGTAACGTACAATATAGGGAAAGTAGTCACCATTATTATAACTATGTATGATGTCAGGTGGGTACCTGAAATATTTGGGGATCACTTTGTAAATTATCTAGCCATTATGCTGTACACTGGAAACTAATACAAAATAATGTTGAAGGTAAACTGTAACTGAAAAATAAAATAATAGTAATAAAGAAATATAAAGGTTAAAATTCACCAATCATAATATCAAAAACAAAACAATTGGCAGTACCTAATGTCAGTGAGAAAGTGGCACAATGGGAACTCACACAATGCTACAGAGAATGTAAACTGGAGTAACCATATTGGAAAACTGAATGGGATTATCTACTGAAATTAAGTACAGCATCCCACAACCCAGCAGTTTCTAAATGAGGGTGTAATCAGAAATTAGAGTATGATGGCAACAAAGGGAATAAATGAATAGAGATGACTTTCAAACAGAAGTTGAGTGAAAGAAAACAGGACACAAAGTTGTATATGATGTAATTCCACTTATATAGAGTTCAAAACTACCTGAACAACCAGTGGTGGTGGTCATCCGTATGTGGTGCTTCTGAGTGGGAAAGGGAGGCCAGGGATTAAGGAAAAGTTCAGGCAGGCTTTACCAGTACTAGTAATCCATGGTTTTTCCTTTGTGGTGCTCACATTACTGTGTTCAGTTAAGATAACTCATCATACACTTATGAATCGAATGCTGGCTATGTGTCATATATACATCAATATAAAGCTTCTGAAGCACAATAAAACCTTGCTGATTTTCTTTCAAGTCAAACTTTTTAATGAAATGTTATGTTCAAGTCCTTTGCAATAGTATTATCAGCTTTTATCTTACACCCCTTGACGAACAAGGTTAGTGATACTTGACCATCCTATTAGAGTATCACTCCCACTGGACCCACATCCTGTAGTAAAAATAAATAAATAAATAAATAAAAATTAAAAAACATACTATTTGAATCTTTCCTTCTTCACCTGGTTGCAACTGGCAAGACAATGGACAACTTCTGGAAGAGGCAGAAAAATGTTTTTGAGGGGACTACAGCCTCCAGGCACCAGTCTCCTAGACAAATATGACAGTGGCTTCAAGAATCAATAAGTATCCTATTAACTATCTCTACTATGCTGATATTATATGAAAGACTCTGGTTAAGAAGAGTTTATCAATAATTCTATTTCTTTGTAAAAGATTGCCAGCTAATCTTTACACAGTGCATTTAGTAATCAAGCCTCCTAAATATACTCTCTGAATTTTTTTTACCTAAAAGACTGCATACATAAAAGCTATCCTTTTGTATGTTTAATTATTTTGCCACATATCTGTATTTTTCAGAAACATTTTAAATGCAAAGAAGAAACATAGCCAAAGTCTTCCCTGCCTTCTGAGGGCTGATGACTAAGAATGAGTGGACCCTGTCTAGAAGGCTTACTAGGGTCCTGTTTCAGTTCATACATATCAGGATTGTTTCAGTTGCTCCCTCTTTTAGAGGAAAACATGGAATAAAATGTACCAAGAGAAATGCTCAGTCTCCACTTTTATTTTGCCCCACCCAATACTGGCAAAGCTCAATTTTGTGTCTTTCCCTGGGATAACCTTTCATTAAACATGAATCATTGCCTTCCTCCATGTGTTCAGGTTCATCAGCTTGGCTGTGAAGTTGTCATCTTGCTCTTGGAACTTAACCCTGACCAAATAAATCTTTTCAACTGGGCAATTGACCGATGCTACACAGGTTCCTACCAGCTTGCATCCGGCTGCTTCAAGGCCATTGCGACTGTGTGTGGAAGCAGGTATATAGACTCATTAGTGGGGGCTGCTGGTCGGTGGCAAGTAAAATTATGGTTGTCCTTCATGATGGGAATGACTTGAGAGCTGAATGCTTTTGCAATTATCCAGGCATAGTAAATTCTATACAAGTACAAGATGGCCTATATTTCACTGATAGATATACCGCTCCTTATAAGTGTACAACTACATGGATTTTTTTCTACCAGGACAGTGGTTTGTTGTTATAGCACCCTTTTTTTTAATTGCCTGGGAATTCATAGTGAAGCATGAGAGCAGGATCTGAAAATAATCAAGATCAAGAAGATATATTAAAGGACTTTCTGTAAATGCTTGTGACAGGTGTGAACAGTAAGCCCTTCAGCCATCTTGAGACCAAACTGAACCCAAAAAGCAGCCTTAAAAAGGTTAAATATACCTTGTCCAAAATGTCAGAGGGGACGAAAATGAAAGAAATGTGGCACCTCAGGTGCCACAGACTACACCTTTGAAACTACTGCCCTTGTTATATAAGCCACTCAGCAAAACCATCCAGCAATATAATTTATTGAATTTTATAACTATGGTACAAGTGTTACTGAAGATACCCAAATTGCATAAGCTTTTCCCAAGAAAGAAGTTATATATTAAAACTTGAAAGAAAGCAGCTAAAGTATATTTTTGAAAAGACTTAATCAACTGTTGATTTTTCTTTTTAATTAAATGTTGCATATAAAATGACTGTCTTGAGCTACTAAAAGGGAATAAAATCGAATTAGTTTTAAATTCCAACCTATTACAAATAGAATAAAAGTGCATTAGCTTTAAATTCTAACCTCTTCTGTTCCAAGTTAACAAAGAACAATTTTAGAAGGCATATATTTTCAATAAATGTAAAATGACCATACTATTTAGAGGCAAGTTTTTCTTTAAAATGTTTATCTTTCTTTTTAAAAATAGTAGATAAGATTTCATGTTTACAGCTTGCATTTTACATAATCTTAGCAGTAGAATTTTGATTATGTACTTTAATCTCCATAAAAGTTATAGCAGATGGTCCTGGCTGGTTGGCTCAGTGGTAGAGCATCGGCCCAGCATGTGGAAATCCCGAGTTTGATTCCCGGCCAGGGCATACAAGAGAAGTGCCCATCTGCTTCTCCACCCTTCCTCCTTTTCTTTTCTCTCTCTCTCTCTCTCTCTCTCTCTCTCTCTCTCTCTTTCCTTCCCTCCTGCAGCCAAGGCTCCATTGAAGCAAAGCTGGCCCAGGCACTGAGGACGGCTCCATGGCCTCTGCCTCAGGTGTTAGAATCGCTCTGGTTACAACCCAGCAACAGCCCAGATGGGCAGAGCATCGCCCCCTGGTGGGCATGCTGGGAGGATCCTGGTTGGGCGCATGTGGGAATCTGTCTTGACTGCCTGCCTCTCTGCTTCTCACTTCAGAAAAATACAAAAAAAAAAAAAATGTTATAGCAGATAAATATAAACTTATTTTTCCATCATTTTATTTCTTGATATTAACATTATGAAAGAATAGGGATATTGCCACAATAACTTTTTTTTTGCAAAATCTCTTTATCCAAAATGTTTTTTATTTTCAGACATTTCTACATACTAAGAATAAATTTCACATGCTGCTTTGATTCTAAAAAATGTATTTAGAATCTTTGACTTGAACTAGAGATTCCTTTGACAAAAATAAGAATAATAGAAGTTTCCTCTCTTTGCTGCCTTTCTCCCGGTGAACTTGCTCTGAACTTTCCCAGCCAAATTTACTTTATTGCATGCCATCTCATAAAATGTTACACTGCATTGCTGTGAATAATTCTAGGTATTTTTCCTTTGGGAGCACAAATACATGGTTTGAGAATTTAGCAAAATAGTCTCATTTCACTCATATCTCTAGTCGCAAAAATAGTAGGACATTCTATTTTTAGAGTAGATGTTTAAAGCAATGCTCCTAAACTATTTGGGTTCCCTAGACCAATGTTGCCTATTGATTTATATTCGTGGCACTCCATCTCTTCTGAAGGAAGTGCAGAGGGCCATGCAGGGCCATGACTGTGACTTCTCTGCCAACCAACACTGTGCTATCATTTCTCACCACAGGGCATGTTTAGAATTTAAAGTTTCAACTGTGGCCAGACTTTACCCTCTCTTTTCATGAATTCTCAGACTGTGTAGTTTTGACAAGGCTTGGATTTGTTTGGACAATCTTTGCACTTATGTTTTTAATTTTGTTTTTTCCAAAACGATTCTGGTGTTTTAGCTGTTTTTTTTTTGTTTGTTTGTTTGTTTCCTGTGTGTTTGCTTCTGGAAGATACCTAAATACCTTCTCTTTTGATAGAACAGGTTTGTAAAAAGTCATACATAAATTGGGTCACATTTTAAATTTCTCAAGCAAGCTGTCTGACAAGTCATTTTCTTTTACTGCAAAGAGTCCATCTTTTAAAGTAATAATTATCATCTTTTCAAATAGGAATGATCATAAGCCAAATTTATTCTCTAGAAATATAACAATTTATAAGCAGAATCATTTAACACATTGTTGACCTGTCACAAGTTAACTCATGTTTGCACTTGCATTGGTTAGTTAATTTTCGAAACTCAGGGTAATACAGAATACTGTAAAACCTTTCTGTTTAGATTGTTTCACTTTCAAACTCAATTACGAAATACTAGCCGGTGACAAGAAATAGCTTCTGTGTAAAATTGCCAGCCAACAATGTGTTAAATGACCACTTATAATTGACTTGAAAAATACCTAAAAGATTGAACATTTAATGCTTTTATTGCTTAAAATTTTCTACCTTTAGTTTTAGAAGAGGATATTAGCCATATTTGCATATCAACTCCTGCATTCATCAGCTGTCATATGGAAGAAAATGGGTCTCTACATTCCTGTTCTTGGTTTCTTTTATTTCTGTAAAGTGGACTGTGTGTGTGTATGTGTGTGTGTTATGATCTCACAGGTCTCCAGTCAAACTGTAACTACAACTATCATATAACTCTGGTGATATTGAAAGAGTTGGAAGTCAGAGTGGAACTTGAATAGGATCAGGGGAAGTAAGGATAAAAGGAGAAAGTGATGGTGGAACTGGTAATATTAACTTTAAAGAATTTTTTATGAAATATGTTTTATATGTGATTAAAAGCTATTCACTGCATCTTGGCACTATAATTTAGCACGAAAGAAAATAACCCACCTGTTAGACAGCATTAGTTCAAGTAACTATATATCTGACATTAACTTTCCCCTCAACCCCAAATTATATTGGTTCAGAATAGATAAGGAAATTGAGAAAGAGATTAAATGGCTTTACAAGGTAAAAAGTATATTCTATATTAAAAGTAGAGGCCATTTCTAGTCCCTGGCTTAACTCAACAGAACATTCTTAACATTTATTTAAACATTTAAGAATTCCAGACCTGTGGTGGTGCAGTGGATAAAGTGTCAACCTGGAAACACTGAGGTCGCCAGTTCGAAACCCTGGGCTTGCCTGGTCAAGGCACATGTGGGAGTTAATGCTTCCTGCTCCTCCCCTTCTCTCTCTCTTTCTCTCTCTTTCTATCCCTTTTTCTCTCCTTTCTAAACTGAATAAATAATTTTAATAAAAAGAATTCCATTGATTTTCCTCTTACCGTCTAAAATACTAATAAAAAATATTTAATAGATGTTTCAGAATTATATATACAATCAAAGTTTTTAACTTTTAAAGAATTATGTTGGGTTTATTTCTGTTGTCATTGCTGTTTCTATGTTTATTTTGCATTAAGTTAACTATCTATAAATCTTCCCTGAATTAAATCAGGCTAGCAAGCTTGAGTTCTTGAATGTGAATGACCCACACTTCTTAAGGGAGTAGCATTTATCAGTTTCCAAGGAACATATGTGAAGCTTATGACTCATGAGTCCCGGTAGTACCCTCCCTGGTGGTATTTAGCATCATTTGGTCCAGTCAGCCAGCTGGAGGGTTGCCAGGCAGCACAAAGTGTGGGGATTTGGGATCTGGAAACTTACTCTATTTTCTTAACTAAATTTCCTGGTGTGACATTGATTAATAAATCGTGTAGGTTTCAAGTCTACACTTCTGTGATACATCATCTGTATATCACATCGTGAGTTTACCACACAATGTCAAATCTTTTGTCACCCTGTATTTGACCCCCTTTACCTGTTCTTACTTCCCTACCCTCTTCCCTCTGGTAACCACCACACTGTTGTCTGTGTTTATGAGTTTTTGTTTGTTCGTCTTGTTTGTTCATTTTGTTGCTTCCAGTTTTACATCCCACATGAGTGAAATCATGTGGTTATCAGCTTTTTTTGTATGACTTACTTTGCTTAGCATGGTATCTCAAGATTCATTCATGTTGTCACAAATGGCACTATAACTTATTGAATTTCACAGCTATGATACAAGGGTTAATGAAGATACCCAAATCGTATAAGCTTTCTCAAGAAAGAACTTACATATTAGAACTTAAACAAATGGGTATTTCCCAAATTCTTCAAAAATCTCTCTTCTAGACGGGAAAAAAAAACACAAAACAGTTTTATTCCTTATTTCCTTTCTGAATCATACCTATCTTTCACATTTATTTCAACATTTCAATTTTGTTCAGTGTGATCACAGCTGCCTTTATTCATTTTTTACCATTCCAAAGGGTCTGTAGTAATAATTAAGTGCTGGAAGGTATGCGATAACCTTTCTACACCTGTTTAACACATTGAAGTTCAGATGGTTTATGTGTGTTCCCTTTACTCATTGGAGATCTTTCTTAGTTTTCTTTCTCTGAGTTTCTTTCATTTTCTATGTCTGTGTTATTTCTCTTAATGTTGTTTCACATAAATTCCATAGTTCATTCGTAAGCAGCTGATGAATGCCCTACATGGCCAAGTGCACGGCCCCACATAAAAGGGGCTTTGTCTGTCCTTTTCCTGCCATTCAGTTCTCAGTGTTTTTCAGTGCTCTTCTCCATAGAAATGTATGTGAATTAAATCCCATTGTTGGAGACAGAGATGTGAGTAAGGCATCTCTGCCACCATGAGGCTTAAAAAAGATGTCCTCTCTACTCTCACAATCAAACAGGTCTGTTTCCAGATACTGGAGTTTGTAAGAACATGTCTGTGACACATTCTGCTGTGGGCTGCTAGGAGCAGTGTGGAGAAAAGCATGAATACTTTGAAGTCAGATGTATCTGGGAGGGAGTCTAGGATCCATTACCTCTACATGACCTTGGGCAAGTGCTTAGCTTCTCTAATGTTCATCAGCTTATTGTGAAAGTTAAGTCACAAATCTAGGAAAAGGCAGTAACTGGAACAAAGCATAAGCACATCAGTACATAAATGTCACCTATCCTTCATCATCCTCTTCACTGCCATCATCTGGGGGCTTTCCCCAATTCTTTCTCTGACACATCAACCTCATGCTTTTTTTTATTAATTTAAAACTGGGAATTCTATAAAAAGTAATTATTTTTTAGTGCAAATTGGTAAAGCTATTTTGGAGGGCAACTGTTTAAATGTGCCCTTTGACCCTGCATTTGTTCTACAGAAACACTTGCACATTTGTTGTTTGTGGCATTATAATAGTGAAAAGATGAAAATAACAGCAGTCAGATTCCCTGGGAAACACCTTCTGCAATGAAGATTTCAAAACAGGAAATTCATTAGTGAATGCCCATGGGGGTCCACATCTACAATGAAGTGAAGAAAGTAAGACAGGGTAGAGGAACAAAGTCCCCACCTGCCCCACAGGCTGCTGCTGGAGGGTAGGCGTGTCCCTGGCCTGGGTGCCTCTTTCAGGCTGAGGGCAATTCCCAAAGAGGGTTTCCGCCAACACTGTCAGCCTCCAGCACTTCAGTTGAGTGAGAGTGCCCAGGTCCTGCAAGGAGAGTCTTGTGGCCCTTCACAACATCCACTACTAGAGTGGTCATTTACTGCTGTCTGTTCACATTGTGAATTACTGAGCAGCAATGAAGAAGGCCTCATTGTTCAGTGTAAAAGCTGATTTCCAAACACTCCATGTAGGTGTAATCACATTTATGTTTAAATCCTGTGTATTGAGGGTGGAGAACTTATATACATATCTTTATACGCAGACATAGAAAAGGGTTGGCACACACAGTGGTGTTGACAGTGGTTGCATGTAGCATCAGAAATAACAGCTGAGGGAGAGGAGATGGGCACATCACATTTTATTCTATACATCTGCCTACAGCCAACACCGACTTGCCAGCCATCTGAGGGAACCATCTTCAGGTTGAGTCCTCTGACCTCTTGTGTTTCTTTTAAAATGAAAATGTATTCATGTGTTACTAGTACCATAAAAAGTTAAATTTTAGTAATTCCAAATATAAATAGTCCAAATCCCTTTTCATGTGTCTAAGCAATTAATCACTGTAATCTCTCACTAAACTTGATGTAAGATGGGCCTCTATTAATAGTCGGGCTGTGCCTTCCTAGAGATGAATGTTTTAAAACAGAACTTCTTAGTGTCATTATATACAGTCAATAAAGAAACCCACAGGGTAAACAATATGCTTTTCACCTCCAAGCTACCTTCTGCTTTCTAAAGGTTGCCTCAAAATAAATATCAATCTTCTGACATAGACAGTTCACTAACACAGTGCCTCACTGGAGTTTTCCACCAGTGACCTTGTTCCCACTGCAGACTAAGAAATTGCACACAGTAAGAAGATATCATCTTAAATGACATTACATAACATGAAAACCATGGATTTGATCTTCATATTCCAGTTGATTATGCTGCTAACTGCCACATACTTTATTGTCTATGTCCCTATTCTCCCCAAGTTCCCATCCCACACATAACATTAATTACCAAATCCTGCTGGCTTTTTCTCCTTAGAGTTTTTCAGATCTGTCCTTTTTTCTGTTTCTACTGTCCCTGCCCTAATTCAAGCCCATATCAGTTCCCATCTGAATTACTGTCCTAGCTTCAAATTCATTGACCCTCCACAATCTGTTTTCTCCTCAGCAGTCAGAGTGTTCAAAGCCCACTGCCTTGTCCTCTGTACATCCTGTAGGATCTTCTTACCCTTCCGGACAGAGTCCATAAGCCGGTCATAGTCTCAACACCCCTACCCCGTGGCCCCATCACTTTCTATTCCTCTACTTATTTCTCTCAGAGACTCTTCCAATCATGAGGTATCTTGCTGTTTCATTCATGTAATCTTTTTAAATGTCCTTTCTGCCCAGAATACCCCCATACTACCCTTCCAGGGCCTGGCTGATGTCTCCTGGGGCTTGATGCTCACTTTACTGTCTCTGTCTTGGAAAAACCTTCCCTGACCCAACCCCAATGTCAGTGTCCCTCGTCGAGAGTTCACAGACTGCCAGCATAGCTCATCAGAACTAGACTGTGGAGTTTACTCTCCCTAAACAAACTGGAAGCTGCTCTGGGGTAAAGGGAATGACCTCACTAACTTAGGATCTTAAGTACTTTGCAGTTGTTCACGGTACATGTTTGGTACTTAACAAATGTAACTAGATTAAATAAAAATATTAAGTTGGTGAGCTGTAGAGAAATTTAAACATATAGGCTAAATGCTGTTCTTTCTACTTGTATTTGTTTTTCATTAAAATTTATACGTATTAAATATATTTTTGTGTGTTCACTTCTCCTGGTATGACAATATTCAATTTTAAACAAAAATAAAGCTATTTCCCTTTATCTGCTAATAAACAGCAAAAGAATGAGGCAAAATAATTGTCAAATGGGCATGGAAAAATTATTAAGTGTGACTGAGGTCAGTGTGTCTTCTAGAATTTTAATAGATAATGATTTATTAAGATTACTATTAGCCACACAGTCTTATAAACAATGTTGTTTTTGTCTGTTTTGTTTTTAGGAACTATCCCTTCGACATAGTGACATTGCTAAACCTTGTTCTATTTAAGGCTTCTGACACCAACAGAGAGACCTATGAAATCTCCATGCAGCTCATGCAGGCATGTACCACTTCTTGACATAGAAACATCCATCTTTGGGCACAGAAAATGAAAACGGAGGTGGATCCCAAGGTTGCTTTTTTTTTGATATGTGTTTATTTATTTCTGCACATAGTGTAAACAGAGGAATTGACTGATGCTTTCCATTGAATACAACTATATAAAATACTACTTTATTGAATACTACTATATTCATTAGTTGACTTAGAACCTTTATTAAAACTGACATAGCCAATGTTTTTTGCATTGTTTCTTACTTTCCTCCTTCTTTATAGATCCTTGAAGCAAAGCTTTATGTTTACTCAAAGAAAATAGCTGAACAGAGGCCTGGCAGTGTCCTGTATGGGACCCACGGCCCATTGCCACCGCTTTACAGCATGTCACTAACACTCCTGTCATGGGAACTGGCCAGGATGTATCCCGAGCTCACTCTCCCGCTCTTCTCAGGTACCAGACAGTTGTCAGTGATGGCACGTGTGATCATTTCTGCTCTCATTAATTTTGCTCTTTTTGTGTGTGTGACTGAGACAGAGAAAGGGACAGAAAGGGACAGACAGGAAGGGAGAGAGATGAGAAACTTCAATTCTTCATTGTGGCACCTTAGTTGTTCATTGATTGCTTTCTCATATGTGCCTTGTCCAGGGGTCTACAGCAGAGTGAGTAACCCCTTGCTCAAGTCAGTGACCTTGGGCTCAAGCTGGTAAGCTTTGCTCAAACCAGATGAGCCCGCGCTCAAGCTGGTGACCTGGGATTTCGAACCTGCATCCTCCGCATCCCAGTTCTACACTCTATCCACTCTGTCACCGCCTGGTCAGGCTCATTAATCTTGCTTTTTAAGTTCTAATGTCAATTTAGTGTCACAGGTATTTCGAGTCACAGTTATTGGTGCTAAATTTATAGCTCAAAAGTTCTGTCGGGATACATACAAAAATAAATTTTGGAATATCTTTAAATGTAAAAATATCTATCTAAAATGGGAGGTATAAATAAACGTGGAGCAAGTACAAAAACGTTTATATTATCGCAATGTTTCTATAAATATAATCTATGTGAAATTTCTTAAAGCAATTAAATATGGGTACTATAACTTATAATTCACATAAATGCTGCAAATCATTTGCTGCTGGTGGTGGTGAAGGTGCTCTGTAGCTTGAATGTTTCCACATATATGAATTATTAAGAGTTTTATATTTGGTACATCTTTATAAGTAATTTTGGTGAATAATTTTTGTGTATATCCATGGTTAAAGAATTACATTGGTCAATTAACATCTTATCTGAGTTCACACAGTCACATAGTACCTGGGGGGGGGTGACTTTGTTCTCTTGAATTTGTCTTCTTTCCCATCTGCATCTCTACTGCCTTAGTCTAGATCATCATGTGTTCCGCCCTACCCCCCACCCCGCCTCTAACACCCCCTGACTGCCAGCTACCTGCCATGTAAGACCAATTCAAATATCTCTGACCAGTTGTCCTAAAAATTGCTAATAATAATAGCTTCTATCTCTTGAGTGGTTAACAGGGCCATGCTCTATTCTAGGCACTTTGTATACATTTATCATCTAACCTTAGAGCCCATGAGTAGAGTTTAGAAGTAAGACTCTGCCATCAGGCAGCCTGGGTAAGTCACTAGCTATTGGACCACAGACAAGTCACAGAGCCTCTAAACTACATTTCCTCGCCTGCAACAAAACTACTTCATGGGATATGAGGATTAAAATGAGTGAATAAATATCAAGCCATTAGCCCAGGCCTGGTATGGGGCTGTCACCACCACCACTACTGTTGGAATCATCATTCCCGTTTACAGATGAGAAGTTAAGGCTTAGATATGTTCAATACTTTGCTCAAAACTGTATAGTGAGGGGGCAGCCCAGTTAGAATTAAATTGAGATGCCTTTCCCCAAAGCTGGTGCTATAAAATAGGAACTCCTTCACCTATAAGACACCTCCTCTTCCAAACCTGCTTTCTGCCTTTTACTCAAAAACCCTCTACTCCATTCTCACATAAGCTTTTTCCAACATGTCAGACCCTTTGTAAGTCCTTACTTCGTTCCTGCTGCTCCCTCTACTGGAAACAGTAGCTTTCCCTCTCCATAATTTCCAATCTTCCTTAGGAGTTATTTAAAATCTACTTTAAAAATCCTGTCCATCCATCTGAGAGCAAGTTGGCCATGTCCTCACCTTGTGCCTGAAATAGTGGTAGGGCTCAAGAAAAACCTCTTTTATAAATAATTCTCTACTTGGAAAACTAAATTTTATTTTTATTTACTTCAAGTAAAAGTCAAGTGCCACTTTTATTCCTGACAGTGTGCTTGGGTCCTCAGAGTTCAGTGGTAAATAAAACAGTCTCTCTCATTACAGGTTCATCATGGTCTAGTAAGTACGTAAGAGATGCAATTATATGGTTATGATACAGTACAGAAAATGCCATTTTAAAAAGCACATTCTGCTGGAAGAGGAAGGAGTAATTAGTTTATTGGGCCAGGAATATCAAGAAAGACTTCCATACAGAAGGTGATGTCTGAGCTGCAGTTTGAAAGAAGGGTAGAAATTTTCAGTGCAGACAGGTAGTTGACATTACAGTCGGCAAGTAGGTAGGCATTGCAGACCATGGATATAGCATATGCATTGGCTCAGAGATGTCAAAAAGCAGGTTGTGTTTGAGAGGTTGTATAGTGGTCAATTTGGCTAACATAGTGTATACAGGGATGGGAGAAAGTCGTGGACAGAGAGGCAGGAGTCAGATCTTGGAAGGCCCTGCATTGCTCCCTAAGGAGTTTGAGAGCCAGTGATCTCCATGTCCTCCTTGAGGCCCCTCAGATCCCTGTGAACAGGGAGGGCGTCCAGCAAGATGCTTGGGTTTTGAAATCTACTGATCAGTCTCAAACAAGAGGAGTGGGGGCAAGATCTGAATGCATTTGAGAAAGACAGCCTGTACTAGAGGACATGCAGCCGAGAGAGAGAAGACCAGTTGAGAAATAATGACAGTCATCCAAGGAAGAAGTTCTGAAGGCCGGAACTAAGACAGCCCAGGTGAAAAGCTCCTGCTGGGAGCACACAGAAGAGGGCGCCTTGCCTATGTGGGAGGCCAGTGGTGAAGACCCCATCTTGAGAGCCATTCACAGAGAGGAGAAGGTGTAGGGCTAGGCAGGGAGCATGAGCTCTGCTTAAGACACTGAGTGTAGCCTGACCAGGCGGTGGCACAGTGGATAGAGCATCGGACTGGGATGCATAAGACCCAAGTTCGAGACCCTGAGGTCACCAGCTTGAGTGCAGGCCCATCTGGCTTGAGCAAAAGCTCGTCAGCTTGGACCCAAGGTCGCTGGCTCCAGCAAGGGGTGGCTCGGTCTGCTGAAGGTCCGCGGTCAAGGCACATGTGAGAAAGCAATCAATGAACAACTAAGGTGTTGCGACGGCAATGAAAAACTAATGATTGATGCTTCTCACCTCTCTCCGTTCCTGTCTGTCTGTCCCTATCTATCCCTCTCTCTGACTCTCTCTCTGTCCCTGTAAAAAAAAAGACACTGAGTGTAGGCATCAGGGCAAAGAGGGGCAACTCATGGAAGAATAGAAGGGGTTAGAACCAAGGATGAGATTGTCCATGGAGAGAGCCAAGAGTGAGAGCAAGAACCTGGACACCCAACTTCCCAAACACTGGGCCAGGAAAGGGGGAGGGTACAAGGGTCATGGAGTTCAGAGAGAACTCCTAGATCCACCATCCATGTGGGTTTAATGGAAAGCTGGAGAAAAAGGCTTTAGGAAGACAAGCGACTAGTCCACAGCTGCAAATGGAGGAGAAAGATTCCAGAAGATAAAGTCTGAAATTACCCTCTGGCTCTCTGAGTTTATTGGTAACTGCCCACAGTTTCTATGGAGACCTAGCAGCCAGAGCCAGATCTCCACTGTTTGGCTGAGAGAGAAGGAAAGGGGGATAGGGGGTGGAGTCAGAGGGTGAATGGATGATCAAAGAGTGATTTGAGCAAGTTTATTAGCCCAGAGGAAGAAACTACTAGAGGGGCAAGTCTGACTATAAATAGCACAGCAAGTTTAACAAGGAAAGAAACTCATATGATGAGTGAGAAGCAGGTTTTCTTCAAGATTGACCTTTTGGCTATTTTGATTTATGAGGAATAACTTTTTAAAAAAATAATTAAAAACATAAGACGGTAATAATAGATCCCTAGCTCTTGTTTGTACTATCTTTACTATTATAAACCCTGTGGTGGGATTTTTGTTGCCTATAATTTCAAATGACTGAATGCCTTGTCAGTAGACAGGCAAGTTGTTCAGGTCTGTCCTAAAGGAGCTGGAAAATGTACATAGCAGCCCACTGTCATCCTCTCACAGTTAACTTGTTTCTGGAGAGGTGAATGGGAGGGGCAATTGTTTTCTTGTCTGTAGTATTATTCACCCTTTTTCCTTCAGAAATACCTCTGTAATCAAAAATACCAGGCTCTGATCGAGGTGCCTGAGGTATCTCAGACAGACATTCCCACCCTCAGATCTTCTATCTGAAAGACAAGGATGCAATAAACATCATAAATAAGCAAATTATGTGACATATTGGAAGGTGACTGTTGCTACAGAAAGTCTGTCGACTTTCATACTGCTGTTGAAAAAGGACAGGTATAGTGGCCGTCCTTGTGACTGAAAGGTTTATTCCTTCCAAAATCCCAGTCCTTTCCAGTGAAGTTAAGCCACTTTTTGGACCATAAAAGTGCCTAAATCTTTGTAAGCAGAAGTCCTTTTCCTCCACTAACCCCCTAAAGCACTCTGTTTGTGCCTCCATGTGTCACTTGTTACTTCTATCTTACCCCGGACTTACCTGGCAACATAGTTTGTGTCAGAGCCCCCTCCTCAGGGCTGGAACCAAGGCTACAGTCTGCTCTCCACCTGGCACAGGGCCTTGCACTTGTAAGAGGCATAGTTTGTTGAGTGAATGACCATTCTGGTTTTACAAGGATCTGAACATGTGTCTTTTTTGTCTGTAACACTGGTCCTCACATCCATAAAGTTTAGAAGTTTTGAAATGGTGACCCATCTGAAATCTAACAACTTGACACTGTCTGATTCTTGTGGCACTCATTAAATACACTTTTACTCTTCCAAATAAAAAAAGTTGTAATTTTAAGAAAAGGGCCAAATCAGTTAAAGCCACATTGTCAGGGATGCAGTGGTTTTTATTGGTGTGATTCCTGACACCTGTGTTGTTTATTGCCAAGTAGCCAGGAGCTCTCAAGATGAGATCTCCCATGCTGGGTGGCAGGCGCATCAGATCAGCTTTCTCACATCCCTTAGAATGAAAGAGTGTCTTTACTGGGTAAGAGAAATCAGAGGTTACTTTTGCGCTTGCTGCACATACAGAAAGATGTGGTTTTACTTCTATCGAGAGCTTGTTCCGGTTACAAAATTAAACTGATACTGGCTGTGAACTCATGCAAAAAAAAATGCTGTCAGAGAAAGTCATAGTGAAGTGACTAGGCTAGACACACACTTTCATCCTGTCATTCATTTATGTCATGAAACGGCGCAGCACTGAGCATGCGCCTCTCACGTAGTTAACAGTTTTCACATGGACTTCTTGAACAGGAGTTAGCACCCCAGGTTGGTTCTTCCTGGAGGCTCACATCCCACTTTCTGATGGCTAATAGTGCATGAAAGATGCTCTGCATGATGTTGGTATGGGAGAATGGCAGCCTCCATTCTAAGAGTCCTACCCATGGTTTATTAAGAGCTTATGAGCCTGACCAGGTGGGGGCGCAGTGGATAGAACATCGGACTGGGACGAGGAAGACCCAGGTTCGAGACCCCGAGGTCGCTAGCTTGAGCGTAAGTTCATCTGGTTTAAGCAAAGCTCACCAGCTTGAGCCCAAGGTCACTGGCTTGAGCAAGGGGTCACTCAGTCTGCTGAAGGCCCCCAGTGAAGGCACATGTGAGAAAGCAATCAGTGAACAACTAAGGTGCCACAACAAAGAATTGATGCTTCTCATCTCTCTCTCTTCTTGTCTGTCTGTCCCTATCTGTCCCTCTTTTTGTCTCTGTCACACACACACACACACACACATACACAAAAGAGCTTATGGAATGAGGCATCATCCTGAGCATATTCAAACATGATTCTATCTTTAATCTTCACAATAGCCCAATGTGGGCCCCTAGTAGCCCTGTTTGACAGATGAGGAAACTAAGGAGCAGAGAAGTACCTAACCCTTGTTCTTATGCAACTAGTGTGTGGAGAAATAGGATTTAATGGCTTCTGATCTCAAGTTCCTTGCTCTGTCCACTCAAATGTGCCTCTTTTATCAGATACAGATTTGAACTCAGGAGCCCTCCTCTTCACTCTCACCAAGCTAAGCTCTTCCCACCAACCTCTCCTACTCCCTACCCACCCCGTGCCTGGGGCACCAGATGTGGAGGGAAATGCTAGAGGACAAGCCTCGGTTTTAAGATTTTGTGGCTTTGGGAAGCCGCTGTGTATGTAAATGCTTCATAAATGGAAGGCCCTGTGCTATCCCTCACTGGTGTTACTACTTTAGTTTATTGGGATGCACTAACAATGGCTCTTTGTCACTCCCCTTCTCTCTAGAAGTGAGCCAGCGATTCCCCACAACACACCCTAACGGGCGTCAGATCATGCTTACCTACCTGCTGCCCTGGCTGCACAACATCGAGCTGGTGGACAGTAGGCTTCTCCTCCTGGGGTCGAGCCCCAGCAGCCCAGGGGGTGACAGCAAGGACCGGGAAGGTGAAGTGACCACTTCGCATGGGCTGAAAGGGAATGGCTGGGGCTCTCCAGAAGCTACGTCTCTGGTCCTGAATAACCTCATGTACATGATGGCCAAGGTACCATGCCTCCACAGTATGGCTCACTGACTCAGAAAATGTGCATTCTTCAAACCCAGGGAGAGGGGCATTTATCATTAAAAAACAAGTGAATAGGGTATGGGTGGTGGTGATGGCTGCATAGCAGTACCATCCAGCTATATGTTTAAAATAAGTAAGATGGTCCTTGGCCAGTTACCTCAGTTGGTTAGAGCATCATCCCAATAACATCAAGGTTGCGGTTTGATCCCTGGTCAGTGTGCATACGGGAAGCAACCAATGAATGTACAACTAAATGGAACAACAAATGACTGCTTGTCTTTCTCTCTTTTCCTCCTTCTTTTCATCTGTCTCTCTAAAAATCAAATAATAAAAAATTTTTGCAAGAAAAAAATGGGTAAAACAGTAAACTTTGTTGAATGTATTTTACCACAGTTTTTAAAAACATAATAAAAACAAGAAGCCTGACAATTTTAATCACACAAATAAGCACTGTGTGTTACTAATTTGTGCGTTATATAGAAATTGCTGAAAGTGTCATTTTTCAGATGGATGGCTATGTTTCCTCTTCTTATGGTTTTGAGATAGCCAGTACCCTTAATAAAACACCTTTTAATTAAACATTTGCAACCTACGTTTTCCCCACGTGCCTCCTGGGCTGGTGTTTCTTCCATTTGTTGCAGTATGGGGATGAAGTCCCTGGCCCAGAAATGGAGAATGCTTGGAATGCCCTTGCCAACAATGAGAATTGGAGTAACAACTTGAGGGTCACCCTGCAGTTCCTGATCAGCCTGTGTGGGGTTAGCAGTGACACCCTTCTCTTGCCCTACGTAAGTGTTCCTCGGACTCTTGGCAGGCATTATTCCTGTTAGTGGCTCCATCTGCAAATGCAAGGCAGAATGTGTTCTCTGCTCCAGTCAAATGGAGACGTCTACTACTGTGAGGTATGCTCCTCCTTGTGAGCTCCTCTCTAGATGTTACCTAAAAGGCCCTCTGCCCCCCTGACAACAGGCTGCAATGTCCTAGTGACATATCTCTCATCCCCTTGACAAGCCTTTGACTTAAGGGGTGAAGGTTTTTCTAACAGTTACTGAAAGCTGCATTCTATAAATATTAGACCCATTATGTAAGAAAAAAACTGTTCTTTTTTAATAAAAATATTTCATATTTATATTTTTATGCCTTTAAAACAGATAAAAATGCAGAGTATCCAGGTTTTTCTATTCAAATTTAATTGGTAGAAGAGAGAATAAGCTGAGAGAAATCCTTCTGAGATGCCCACTGTTTAGTGTTTGTAGTAAAAAAATGATGTGATCTCCAAAAATAAAAGCATCTTTAAACCCCCACTCACGAGACATTTGTGTGTGGTTGTGTCCTGGGTGATGTTAGGCCTACCTGCTGTGTTAAGTCCCATGAGCCCCCCTACAGCTTCCTGCCTCAGGTGTGATTGAGGGCTCCAGCAGCATACAGCTCTACGCCAGAGTTATTTTTAAAATATAAAATCAGCCTGACCAGGCGGTGGCGCAGTGGATAGAGTGTCGGACAGGGATGCGGAAGACCCAGGTTAGAGACTGAGCTCGCCAGCTTGAGCGTGGGCCCATCTGGCTTGAGCAAAAGCTCGCCAGCTTGGACCCAAGGTCACTGGCTCCAGCAAGGGGTTGCTCGGTCTGCTGAAGGCCCGCGGTCAAGGCACATGTGAGAAAGCAATCAATAAACAACTAAGGTGTCGTAATGGCAACGAAAAACTAATGATTGATGCTTCTCACCTCTCTTCATTCCTGTCTGTCTGTCCCTATCTATCCCTCTCTCTGACTCTCTCTCTGTCCCTGTAAAAAAAAAAAAAAAAAAAAATGCAAAATTATCCAAACAGCTAAAATTCATTTGTTTCTAGGGAAGAAGGGAATAGCAGAGGACTAGACTAGATTGCTTCTTAAACAAAAATAGCTCACGGGTTTTTTTCCATGGCTTATATATATAAAATTCTTTCTCAAGATGAGACCTTAGATGGCAAGTTTTCGACTTTTAGATAGAATCCAGGGTCCCTGAAAAGTAACTGTCGTAATCTCGTCCTCTAGGAAGGGTGAGGCCTTTGACATACTCCCATGAGACATTTGTGTGGATCAGGTGAAGGTTAATCCAGACACTAGGATCATTCCCCAGGGAGCCTGAAGGCGAGTTACCAGGCTGATAGCTCCTGGGGGTGATGCTTCGTGGAAGGGAGGGGCAGGCTGCCTTTGCTGCTGACCGCCTAGCATTCTTATGGACAAGGCTCTTTGAAACATCCCTGGGTTCTGTTTCTCTTCTCAGATTAAAAAAGTGGTGATATACCTGTGCCGTAACAACACCATCCAGACCATGGAAGAACTGCTCTTTGAGCTGCAGCAGACGGAGCCGGTGAACCCCATCGTGCAGCACTGCGACAACCCGCCCTTCTATCGCTTCGCTGCCAGCAGCAAAGCCTTGGCCGCAGCCTCGGGTAGGACCAGTAGGAGCCCATCCTGGGTCTCTGACATGCCTTCATGCAGAGTGCTGAAAGGACACGGGCATGCACTGTTCTTTTTCTGGCATATATCTTCATTTACAAGGTGGCTTGGTAGTGAAAACAGGAGTGAACCTAGAGGGTATTTTGCTGAGTGACTAAGTCAGACAGAGACAAATGATCTCACTTATATATGAAATCTAAGAACAAAATAGACAAACAAGTAAAACAGAGAACAAACTCATGGTTGCCAGGAGGTCGGGGAATTAAGAAGTACAAATCAGCAGTTACAGAATAGTCCTGGGGATGTAGAGTGTAGGGAATTCAGTCAGTAATATTGTAATAACTATGTATGGTGTCCAGTGGACCCTAGACATATTAGGGGAATCACTTCATAAGGTTTGTAAATGTCTAATTACTATGTATGTACCTGAACCTAATACAATATTGTATGTTGGCTCTAATTGAAAAATAACTTTAAAAAAAGAGAGATGGCTTAAGAATAGCCAAGCCTCTTATGGGCATTGCCAGATTGCTGAGATGATTCCGTGTATGGCCAGTAACTGCGGGCACCATCACAGCTGCCTGGCCAGTGCAGGTTCATATTTGATCCGGACAGATCGTAGAGAAACAATTGAGCAGAAAACTGGTGATCCATTTTCCTTTAGTCTAGCTCGCACCTGGCAAGCAAGTAAAAACACACACCGGACTCCAAAAGCCACTCATTCAGTGCTCACAAACCTACTGACGCATCCGAGTTTTCCTAGAATCAAAGGCTTCTGCCTCACCAGTGTTATTCACCTCTGTTCCCCATCTCTTTCTCCTTCACAAACTGGCTTCCCCTTCCCCATTCTGCCATCTTGACTGTCTCCTCCATGTGGCTTCCTTGCCCTGCTCCACAAAGGCTGTTCCTCCCTACAAGAACATGGCTATTCTCCCCAAATAGCCTCCTAGCTCCACCTTTTAAAGTCTTTGGCATGAAAGCCCTCCTTCAATACACATTAGCATAACCACGCCCATCCCAAGCAAGAAGGGCAACTATCTGTGTCACGTGAGAACATGACCATGTGAGAGCAGCGGCCATCTTTAACAGTAAGGGTGAGAAAAAATAAATTTATTTTCCCAACATTACATAAGGATGACTGCCTACTGGTGGCCCGGTATTCACATGCCCAGAGCTTTGTGCTATAGACTGTCCCAGGCGGGACACTGCAGTCCCTTTGGAATCTTAGTCTGTACCTCCCTTCTTGTGTCTGTGGGATTCCCTGGATGATTATTCTCTCAGGATTGACTAAAATGTCCCCAACAGTATTATCACATTCAATAAATAGGCCTTTTAGCATCATTTTGTGAAATATATATATACCATCCTACTCAAATTCCTTAAAGCTAGCTTGCTTTCATTTATCTAATATTGTGACTGCCTTCAAATCTCTCTACTGCCCTAGTCTCTCATGTGCTCTGTTTGCTCCACACCCCACTGTCACCAGAGTTGTGTCCCTGCAGACATGTAGCAGCCCAGGACTCAGAAGCTCTGGGATTCTGGATTTGTTTCACTAACATCAACTCAGTAATTCCTAGACCCAGAAATGCCAAGGCACCTAACAGGAGAAATGGCCAACTACAAAAGCTCATTACCTAAGAAAGGGTTTCAGGAATTCTGTCGCCTCAGTTTATAGGAGAGTTCAGAAGTTAGGTTTGCCTATAAAAGATGTCTGGGATTCTCATGTTTCAGTGGCATGGGCTTGGAGTTTGTTTAGAACAGTGGTTCTTAACCTTTTTTGAGGTAGCAAACCCACCAGTTGCATATGCACATTCACTGAACCCTTCTTTAGTGATAAATAAAATATGGGTTTTTTTTCCAAATTCAAGACATAGGTATATGTTTTTTTACTGGTGCAAAAAATGAGCGTTGCATGAACATCACCTTGCTCAAAGAACAAAACCAACAAAGTGCATGAACTCACAACAAATGACGGTATTACTTTATTCTGGCTTCCGCAGCAGAGGCTTCTCTGAACCCCTGAGACTGACTTATCGAACCCCTAGGGTTCGATAGAACCCAGGTTAAGAACCACTGGTTTAGAATGTCTGAGATTGTAGAGAAGATAGAAGACTTTCTTCAAACATGAGATTTCACAGGAAATGTTTTCCTGGATTACTTGAGACTTAGGCTTGAACCCCTCTGCATGCATATTTTTCTAAGTGTCTTCCTTCTCATCCATAGGAACCACCTCCAGCAGCAACACAGTGGTTGCTGGCCAGGACTGTTTCCCGGACCCTGAGGAGAGCAATATCTTGAAAGAGTCTGATGAGAGGTTGGTGCACAGATTGGCTTACTACCCAGCTGAGCTTTCAGCAGAAATCTGTACTGAGATAGCGGTAAAAGTCTGTAGGCTTCATAATTTCCTACACACACACACACACACACACACACACACTCTCTCTCTCTCTCTCTCTCTCTCTCTCTCTCTCTCTCTCTCTCTCTCGTCTCTCTTGTTCTTGGACACAGGCTGACTTTGCTGGCCCTGCCCTGTGTTGCCCTGAAGTCTCATTATTTCTAAATATGTTTCCTCTTTTTTGGCTGAAGTAAAACATTCTTCATCATTTGCTGTTTAGCCTGAACATTCCGTCTTGATCTTATTTGGGGTGGAAAGGAACTACATTTCTATGTATGAATGTCTGACTACAGAGGTCCCTTCAGAAATGGAGTTCCAAATACCCTGCCGAAGTTTTTAGAGGTGACCTTGGAAACAAAGACCCGTTCTCTCTCTAATGTCGAGACCAGAGAGAACCTTTAAGAGAGGCTTTCTTGTTTAGATTAGTTCTTGATCTTCCCATCTATTGCTGCATCTCTGTGGGCCATTGGAGAAGCCTAGTGAAAGCTATTTACCCACATTTTATACATATTCATATACATGTAATTTTTCATGCTGACTGTATCAATTTAGCTCTCTGTAGATAAACTGATTGCTCATAGCTATGTACACAATCATAGGTATGTGAATATTTAATCTCAAGGGATATAACAACGTTCCATGGCCTCTATAGTCCACCTCTACTCTTTTTCCAATATGGTTTCTCTTGTCCATGGAAGTGAACTGTGCCCTCAGCCTAAGATACCCCTTCTTCTCTTCGGCCTACTTATTATCTTCTTCCCTTATAGACCCTGACATGTCAGTTTAGGGTTACTTGCACACATGCTTGTTTCAACCACTAGATTTTAATTCATGGAAAGCAAAGACCATGTATCTTTTATACATATTTCTTTCCTTAATGATTAGCCTACTATGCTGCACATAGTGGGCATGTTTTAAATGTTTTATTCAATATTTAAATGAATATTGAAGAAACATCACAGCCTCAGAAGTGGACAAGCTGCCCAAATACCATCCAGTCCCCTTTCTTCTCCCTTTTGCTAACTCCAATACAGAAGACAGTTCTTTACTCTGTTATTTATGATTCTTATAGACAAAGAGTCTGCAGAGATAATAAAGGTCAGGAAGACTGACCTGCATGCTGTTACCTTTCACCTGGGGATACTTGTCACCAGGATACACTGTCAGGCTCCAGGGGGCACCTTGGAGTTGTACAAAACAGCATCCCTGATGCCATGCTCTTTACAACTGGCTTGATGGTTCTTAGATGTAATTCAGAATATTTAATAATGCCATACCTATGGAAAAATACTTCAGACAGCTTATAGGGTAAAAGAATAAGAGCTAATCCAAGAGGAGAGCAAGATAATATGTCAAAAGTCTTGACTAATGAAAACTACTAAAAGTTAGTATTAATCTAAACTTGAGTCACAGTATTTTTACTTTTATTTTTAGAAAAATATGAATTTTACAGCCTTCAGTGCATCCAAACAAAAATGATTCATCAGAAGCTACTAACAGAAAGTAACTCTAAGCTCTAAGAAGGGTTTATCATATAGTTTCTCTTTTAAACAATAAAATGAATATATCTTTTTATTAAAATAGCACTTCAGAGCAGTTTTTAAAATATGCAGAAACAAATGCCACAAGTGTTTTCAATATACCAAGCCTTAAGAAAAGCCTGTTCGATGAACTTTGTAATTCCATGAAAGCAACTAAACACAGTAAACTTCAGCCATGTGAATTTTTGGCAATCTGCTTGAGTAGAAAGATAGAGATTAATAATCTAGAGATATCTGCCTAAGTATTAATTTGAGCTAAATCAGCCAGAAAACACTTAGGGAAACATTTTTGTCCTTCTGGTTTTTCCTCTTATCAGAGCTGTTTTTAAGATATATGTATTTCTGAATTGTGTGTCTTTAACATCAAAAGACTTTATCTACTTAATCCTTAAAATTTCTCGAAGCCCAGAACTGAAATGATCTTTTCCAACCCAGGGAAGCAAAGAGAAAGAATTTGGCTCTTGGGAATCAGTTTTTACTTTTTTCTTTGCCAAGGAAAGTACTTCACTGCACTGTGGTTTTAGTCTTCTCCAGAGCGGAAAGTGTGGTCTGGAAGTGGCTGATCCTCTCTTCACCTTGGCCTCATGCATGCTTCTTACTACTCCTTTAGGAGAAAAGAGCTACCATCCAATCTGTAATTCTTCCTTGGTCTCCAGGGCATGACTGTAAACCCGGCATAGATGACAGTTCCTGAGCAGCTAGAAGTGTCCCTTACAAACCTCCAGATGTATGAACCCTTCATTGTCTGGCTTTTGTTCTTTCTGAAGGATGCCTTGGCTCTTTATATGCTGTTTATAGTTTTTCAGTTATCTGAATAAGTATGACTAAAGAACTTTTTCAGAAGGTAAATAGGCTGTCACTTTTTCAATTTCCCATGCGCCAGTCTGATTTAAATAAGTATGTGGCCTGATTTGTATGAAACTAAGCAGATGTCCTCAAGTTTCTGTTTTATGGATTCACAAAGTTATAGCCCAAAGATAGGACAATGAAGAATATCTGAGGAAGAGCCAAGGGGGCAGTGGAGTAGGTAAAAGTACATTTGCCTCCTTCTGGAACCAAAGTGGAATTATAACTAAAACACAGAGCAATCATTCTGAATGACCAATGGAAGACCATCTGGTAGGAAGGGTGTAGATGCAAAAAGGGCTGTTCCTGTTCCCACATGTGGTGGCTGAGGTTCTGAAAGGATGTGTCAACTGCAGGGGTTTCCCCTGAAAAGCATGGGCTCTAAACCCCAAGTTGGGTTCCCCAGTCCAGAACACCAGAACCAGGAAAAGTCACCCACATCAGATCTGGCTGTGAAAATCAGCAAGGATCCTGTCCATCAGGAAGAGATGGGACTCTGCTAGAGACACAGGCACCGTCTTAAAGGGCCAGGGCACAAAACTTCATTTGCAGCCACTCGCCCTGGCTCTGGTGGAGAGAAGACAAGGTGCACTGCAGTTAGGTGTGTGGCTCTGGAGAGAGAGCTGCAGCGACAGCTGTCAGGACCCTTGTGCTGAGCTCCTTTCCCGTACCACAGGCATCTTTCTGGGGGAGCACTCCCACCCATCCATACGGCGTCAGTCTGGAGAAAAGCAGTTGCCCCACTGTCTGCACTACTTCTCACCCTACCCTGTGGAGCTTGCGCCCTGCTGAGGAGTCAGCCGCTTAGGCAGGGCACAGAGGTCTAGGCAGACTCAGGGGTGTCAGTGGCTGCGCTGTGTGGCTTTGAGATGGGAGTCATTCTTCCTACTTTCCCGTGAACCCAACTTACGCTTCCCTCTCATGGGCGTTCTCCTAAAACATCTCCCCAGCGTCCCGGCAGACCCACCCTCTGGGAGCATTTCAACCAGAGACATGTACCTGAAACCTATGTGCTCCTATGGACCAGTGTCACCCCATTACATTTGATTTCTAAATTAAAATAAAATAAAAGGTGCTCAATATCATTAATCATCAGAGACATGCAAGTTAAAGCCACAATAAGATAATAAGATATCACCTCACACCTATTGGATGTGGAGAAAAGGGTACTCTCATGCACCATTTGTAGGGATGCAGACTGGTGCAGTTACTATGGAAAGTAGTATAAAGTTACCACAAAAAATTAAAAATGGAACTGCCCTATGACCCAACAATTCCATTTCTGGGAATTTATTGGAAGAAACCTGAATCACTAATTCGAACAAATATTTTCACCCTTCTGTTCATTGCGGCGTTATTTACAGTAGCCAAGATTTGGAACCAGCTCAGGTGCCCATCAGTAGGGTGAGTGGATAAAAAAGCTGTGGTACATTCACACAGTGGAATACTATGCAGTCATAAAAATGAAGGAAATCTTACCCTTTGCAACAGTATGGATAGACCTGGAGAGCATTATGCTATGTAAAATAAGCCAGCCAGAGAAAGACAAACACTCTATGACTTCACTCATATGGAAACTAATGAACTAACAAACACAATAGAGACAGACTCATAGACAGATAGCATGCTAATAGCTGTTGGAGCCGGGGGAGTTGGGCTGTTGTGTGGGTGGAGGTGGACGGATTGAGCAAAAAGGAATAAAAAAGGGAAAACCTCATAGACAACAGCATGGTGATTCCCGGAGGGAAAGGGGTGGGGAGGGAGGAGAAGGAAAGGAGGAATAAATGGTGATGGAAGGAGACTTGACTTGTGTGGTGAACACACAGTGCAGTGTACTGAGATGCTTGGCAGAACTGTGCACCTGAAACCTATATAAGTTTGTTAACCAGTGTCACCCCAATAAATTCAATAAATAGGGGGAAATAAATATTTTTTAAATTCTCCAAAAAATAATTATAATTGTCTCAGCTTAGGTCAAGTACCCTCCCTTGAGTCAATCAGCAATAACGGCATTTTTGCAAACCCGCAGTTAATAAGGATGAAGACCAGCTGTTGGGAGCTCTTTTTCCTGGGACAGAGGCAGAGAAAGATTGAGCAAATGCAGCCACAGACACTACTATAGATGAAGATATTTGTTTGTAAGAATATGGAGGAGGGGAATTTTTTTATCACATACATATTTTTAAATTACATAACAAAGATATAAAAGGAAATAGTTTTTCAAGTCCATTTTAAAAAAAGGTTTGAAATACAGTCAGTGGGGTAAAGAGGGCTATGTCAGGAGAAATAAAAAAGCTGCTACAAATAATCTGAGGTGAATAAAACCAAAGTCATAGTCTTTATAGTCACTATAGATCATGCATTTATGTATTTAGCAAATCCAATCACAGATGCAGTGTTCTGAAGTTACACACCTAGGAGAAGACAGACATTGTAATGGCATGTGGAGTACTTTTTCCTGAAACCTCATCCTTTTTCCATGTACAGGTGAGTAGTCAAACAGGGTGTTGATCTGCTGTCAATTAGGGCAGAGCACCCGGTCAGTAATGTAAGAGCATCCCCCTTCTTGGGCTTGACTTTTCCAGATATTTATTCATTGCCTTAGTTATTTGCTTTGGCTATAAACATACAGTAAGTCTGCAAGTTACAAACATCCAACTTAAATACAACTCACCTAAAGTAGCATATAAATAGTCCAGAAGGACTTTTGGTAATCAGCTGCAGTTGGGCATCAGTGAAAATGATAGCATAACATTACTCGACCCCCATGGCAAAGACCTAACCAATGAAGACCCTATAGAACTAGAGCATCAGATGATAGTATTTAGGGAAGAACACAGGGACCTGGAAACTCCAGAATTGAAAAACTTATCTACAAAAGAGTTAGCTGATGCTTTTCATCTCATTGAAGCAGGAATGGCGAAGTTAGAGGAGAAAGATTCTGATGCAGAGAGGTTCACCAACGTTTACCATACAGTTATCAAAGCCTGAGATGCTACAGGGCTATTTATGATGAGAAAAAGGAAAGCTCTATACAAGAAGAAGAAAAAAAAATGTTTCTTGGTGCCTACTCCAGCAGCAGAATCAAACCCTGACTCTAACACCAGTCCCACCCTCCCCAACAAGTCTATCATCTTCTGCACCATCCAAGATTGTCTAAGTTTGTATTTGAAAACATTTATGTATTTATATGCACAGGAAGGTAAAAATAAACATTGTGTTAAAGACAAACATCTAAGTTGCATTTAATAGGTAAATATACCTGTTCCGACCTACACACATATTCAACTTAGGAACAAACCTGCAGAACCTGTCTCATTCGTAACCTGGGGACTGCCTGTATTAAGTGGATAAAACCTGCTTTATATCATTTTGTACAAAATGAATATAGACCTAACCATTTCTCCGTAGCCACACCCTTATCCTACCTTATAGGTCTTCAGATCATATTCAAATGCTATTGGTTAGAAAGTTTTTGGTGCCCTGAAGAGAAAAAGAATCCTAGAAATCCACGGTAGGCCCTGGCCAATTGGCTCAGTGGACAGAGCATTGGCCTGGTGTGTGGATGTCCCGGGTTCAATCCTTGGTGGGCACACATAACAAGCGACCATCTGCTTCTCTTCCCCCTCCACTTCCCCTTCTCTCTTTTCCGCCCTCACAGCCAGTGGCTCGGTTGGTCTGAGTATCAGCCTCAGGTGCTAAAGATAGCTTGGTTGGTCCAAACATCAACCCCAGAGGGGGGTTGCCAGGTGGATCCCTGTTGAAGTGCATGTGGAAGTCTGTCTCACAATCTCCCTTTCTCTCACTTAGAAATCCAAAGTAGAAATATAATAATTAATACTTAAGAGTTTGATGGTGTCTCACAGTATTGGAAATATTCTCACATAATTTTTATTCATTTCTACAACCCCAACAAATTGAATGGTGAGCCTGACCAATGGTTGCACAGTAGTTAGAGCTTCAATCTGGGATGCTGAGGTCCCTGATTCAAAATCCTGAGATTGCCAGCATGAGTGCAGGCTCATTCAACTTGAGTGCAGGCTCACCAGTTTGAGCACATGGTCACCAGCTTGAGTGTGGGATCACAGACGTGACCCCATGGTTGCTGGCTTGAACCCAAAGGTCACTGGCACCCAAGCTCACTGGCTTGAGCACAGGGTCACTGGCTCAGCTGGAGCGCCCTGGTCAAGGCATGTATGAAAAGCAATCAATGAACAAACTAAGATGCCACAATAAGTTGATAGTTCTCATCTCTCTCCCTTCCTGTCGCTCGCTCTCTTCTCTCTCTCTCTCAAATAAATAAATAAATAAATAAATAAATAAATAAATAAGTGGTGAGGCATTATTATTATTCCTTTCTGGAAGGTGTGGAAACAGGGTCCCCAAGGCAATAAAAGAGCTTGGCCAAGGTCACAGCTAGTGGAAGTTGGGTCCTAACATCCCGTGTCTCACCTTCCCACATGGCACCAAAAGAATCTCTGCACTGCTTTCGTCCTCTGCTCGGCACTGGACAAGTTCTGTGACCTCACCTGGCATGCTTCCTCATCCGTAAAGTAAATACTGCTGTCTCAAAGATGAGTGAGTGAGCATAAATGAGTAATGTGTATGAGGTTACTATTTTTTGTTGTTGTTACTTCCTAAGCCACAGGAAGACCAGACTGAAAGGGTCCCTCTGATTATTTTACAACCCAACTAGTTACCTTTTCCCTCCAATCATTTTAAAGGAAACTTTAAAGCCAGTAAAATCCAGGATATGTTACAAAGCACTTTTTGTGTATTTCCAATTCTGTCAACTTTCACTGTTCAATTATTCAGCAATTGTTAACTGACCACCTACCATCTGCCAGACTACTATGTGAATAAATGGTATATATTATTCAGTATTACGCCCATTTTCTTTCCAAAGAAATGTTATAATTCTCTAGTGCAATTCAAATATTAGCATAAAATGTTTATCTATTCTAGTTTGGAATTTGTGCTTCTAAGCAAAAGTGACCACTGGCCCTCTCCAGGGAAAGAGAAGTGTTTGGGGTACAGTTTTTGCAGTATTCCTTTAGGAAAAGCATCTTTGGAACTAGCTGCCCCAAACTCAACCACTAAATCACAGTATGTGTTTATGAGAAACAGCACACATAAACATCAGTATTTCATGATGGCTATTCTTTGTGTTGAAGGTTTAGTAACGTCATCAGAGCCCACACTCGCCTGGAGTCACGATATAGCAACAGCTCTGGAGGTTCGTATGATGAGGATAAAAGTAAGTACCAGCATGTATGGGGTTTCAAGTGGGTTCTGATAGAAAATAATCAGACTGGGCACGGGTAGGAGTCGTAGGCTTTATTAGAAGAAAGAAAGCAACCTGCCAAGACGCCCTCTCAAGAGGAGAGAGAGGCGCCCTCTGGAGAAGAGAGAAGGGCGCGCCCCGGGTATAGTCTAAGGGGTGATTTATAGGAGTTTTAGAGGTGGATTCTGGTTGGATGTTTCTTGTTGCTAGGTCTCTGACGTATACATTGAGTGCTTGGAAGTTGGAAAGTCCCTGGTGAAAGATTCTTTGTCAGGTTTATCTTCTGCGGCTTAACGGTCACCCAGACAGCTGTGCATACTTGAGGTCCGTTCACGATAGACAAGGATGGGAGTTTCTGTAACGAGAACTTCCTAACCCACACTCCCAAACAATCTTACAGGTTTCACATGGTTGAAGAATGGAATATGAGTATTCTGATTATTCTCATTCTAATTACTAAAAGGGGCTTGTAAATATTTAACCATTTAATCCCATTTTGCAGATGATCATAGAGGCAACATCTGGAAAAACAAAAAGAAGCAAAGCAGTGGACAAATCAAAATTATGAAAATTAAAATTGATACCCAAACCTGTATTTTTATATTGTTGGCACTTTTTCCCCTTGGTGATGCAGCTGAGGAAAGGCCAGTAAGAAATTGTCCCATTAGAAAACCGTTATTATGGTTAACATGATAATAGATTTAACCTGTAAGCTTTGTGAATCAGCTCACCCAAGACAGGGTCGGTTATCACACTAAATCTTCCAGAAGCATAGTCTCACCAGCCAAGTGCAAACCATGCTAGCAACGGAGATACAGTTGTCTCAGAAATCTCTTTGTTGCTTGGGTGGTTGGAAGAAACCAAAAATCAACCCATACACTGAGTTAGTGGGAGCCCTGGACAAAATCTGTAGATACTGAGCAGGTAAAGGGTAGGACTTGGTCACAACTCACAGAAGTTCTGAAATCAAAAAACACTCCCAGTGACATTTAAGTATGCTAAGGAAATTAGTAAAATAACTTGTGGAATTTGTTTTTGTTTGTTTGTTTTTGGTGAAAATTATAACTATGATGTCATTTCATGTTTTAGGTTTGTTTTGTAAGTCAGTGCCCAGGGCCTTTGCAACTGTTGTCATGAATTCAGGTCTTGTTTCTATGGGACAATGTGCAGAGTGGGGTAAGAGCTAAGTAGTAACAACAGCACGGTTCAGCTGCCTTCTTCACATCCTACTGCGTAGACAGCAACTTCTCTGTCATTCAGAATTCCCATGGAAAGGTTGTCTAGAATCCATATAGAATTATCAAACGCTAACTTAGGTGAAGTTGCAGCTATGCCCCTTTAAAACTTTTTATGAGAATCATCAGTCCTTGGTAAAATAAAGCTATTTGCATTTTCCCTTCTTTCTGTGCCCCATTAGCATCTAGATCTGTATGATCCAAACACCAGTCAAATGTTGGGAACACTGGCTATGAGTTAATTCCGAAAGGGACTTGATTTACAGATAGGGTGCATACTACCAAGAGGTGAAGAATTGTTGGCTCAAGAAAATTCTGGTTACTATATGCTATTTTGTAACCCCAAATCTGAAGTCAGATCAATTAAATTATAAAAACATTAAGTAGTCAAATATTGCCCCTCCCAGTGTGTGGCAGGCATGTTGTAACCAAACATGACATGTTCCGGCTGTGCATTCTACATTAGAGATATTACTGCCCTTGGCTAGTTGATTTCTTTAAAGTCTATCTCCTTGTTCTGGGTACAAGACAGAATTTGATAAAAACACAGTAATAAATAAAAAATAATTTAAATATATATATCTTTAGTGCCCTCTGGTAGTAAAATCTCATATTCCTTATATTTATTAAAATGGTGAATTTTGAAGGGTAATTATAATGAAATAACTCACATCACTAACTTTATTGACAAAAAAAAGTTGTAATACTTATAAAGAAGTAAAAAACTATTGTGAATTCAAATAAGAAATAAAAAGTCTCATCATTGTGGCCTCTATTTTACCTAGAAATGTTTATAAATTTGTTGTACCAGTATAAAAAGCACTTTAATGGAAAGTTTTGGTACAGAATTTAAATCTCAACTGAGTTACGTATCAAATATATTCTTTATGTGATTACTGTTATTGACCAGAGAAATTACGGTTCATGGCGTGTAGTTTGAGCACTGAGAACTTATACTTAAGTTTACTCACAATAAGAGAAAATGAAATCAAGCTACTCAAACAGATCTCATCACAGAAAGCCCATAAAGTATATACTAAGATCTTTTTCGGGGTATTCAAGTCATTAGACTTTGTCTTGGAGGAAGCAGTAGGTCTAAAAGGTCAGTAATCCCAGGACTATGGTAAACTGGGTCCTCCTTCCTGGTCTATTTTTGGTTCTAGCTACACAATCATGGATATAACCTATACCATGAGAAAAGCAAAGTTTAATAAGTCTCAATTCCAAAACCTTATGACTAGGCATCTGGTGTATGTTGAGAGCAGTCATCTTTTCCTGGAAGCCAGAGGACACCAGCAGATCTGTGAAGTCTAAGAAGGTATCAGGGGAGACCTAGTAGCCCAGAGCTCTCTGGTCTAGTATGGGTTTATCAACTAGGAAAGACTGTGTGCAGTCTTTTCCTGTATTTTCTACTAAAATAAGTTTAAAACTATAGCACCCTGAGTAAAATAGACAAGCAAACTTATTTAGACCTAGTCTATAAAAGTGGCTTTTTGCCACTATTGTGTGGTTTTTCTTGTCCAGAGGTGTTGGAGAAGTGGACTATGCTTGGTTGTAGTGCCTGTCCCCATCTGGAGCTTCCATGCTCGCAATCACTGTTTTCACAGACCCTCTGCCAGCTCTGTTCACCCAGCATCAGAGCAGCTACTGCTCACCACCTTTCGAAAGTGAAACCCAGAAAAACTGTATTTGAGGAAAATTGCCTAAAGATAATGCTATACATTTTCCCTCTTAATACACTAAAACCTGTGCCAGGATTAAGCACCTTGTCTGAAACCATATACCTGGGTAGTACCATGTGGCACCGAACTGACTTGCTTTTGAATGGAAATGGTTATAAGAAATACCTCCATAAAACTTGTTTCTGTGTTTATATTACAGTTCAGGAAGTTCATTAATTCATTCAAAAAATATTTATTGATTTTCTAAGTGCCAGATACTGTTCCAGGTATCAGGGAGGCAGTTGGTTCTGGTGATTGCTGATCTGTGCCCAGAGGAAAACTAGTGCAGAACAAGGAGACAGAAAGCAGAGTAGCCACAGAAATTCCTGCAGTCGAGGGATGTTGGACAGAAAGGGCTGAGTACACAGCTGTCAGGGACGAGCACTGCAGCCCAGAGAACAGGCCGTGCAAAGGCCCTGAAGCTGGACAGTGCCTTGTATGGTCACAGCGCAGCAAGGAAGCCAGGATGGTGGTGGTGGGAAATAAGCGAGGGAGGAGCAGGAGGAAGATCTGCAAGGCCATGGTATAGATTTTGAATTTCATTTTGATTGTGAAGGGAAGCCCCTGGAGAGGGCTAAGTGGGAAAGTGCGCATAAATGAACTTCTACTTTATAAGAACTGCTCTGGTCCTACAAAAGTGTGGTGATTGCTTTCCATAATGAGGCTGGAGTACACTTCTGCGAACTGTCTATAGTGTCATTAATCGGTCACCATGCTAGAAGTTTTTCTAGAGATGACACCAGTGAAAGAGGCTTTTTGAAATGACTCCCTAGAGAATTATGTAAAAAATTAGAAATATCAGTTCCTATAATTTTAATGGAACAACACTATGGATTGATCAGAGCTAGATTAAAAAGAGCTGCTGTGAAAAAAAAAAAAAAAGAGCTGCTGTGTCTAGAGGCCAAGTGGTCACCTTCTCAGACACTCACTGTGAGTGTCTGGTGGGAAGGCTGGAGCCTCTGATAACCAGGGTCAAACAGACAGGAAAGGAGTGGTATGTCCTATTGCTGATGTGATCAGCAATGACACTTTTGAGCACATGAGTTTTCATGTGACCTATGGTGGAAACTCAATTTTTGCTGATATCTTGTTCCCATATGAGAAATGGACAAAAGAAAAGGTGACCTACTCTTCTTGTCAGAACACCTAAGATGCCAAGAGGCTTTTTTTCAATAGACAGAGATTACATTCAGAAAATTAGAACCTATGATGCTGGAATGGATATTTGGGGAGGGAAAACCTAGAAATTTCCTTTAGGATTTGACAGCATGTAGGAACTTTAGGGATTGTTCCTTGTACACATGTTGGACAAGTGCTTCAAAAAGCTACACCTTAAGGGAATGAAGATGGCGATGGAGTAGGCGGACGTACCAATTTCCAACTCCCAGAACCAAAGTGGATTATAACTCAATTTTAAGAACCATCATCTGGATAAACCAACTTTGAACTAAACTAAGTGGACTCTTCAACCAAGGAACACTGCAGAAGCCACATTGAGACTGGTAGGAATAGCGAAAACACGAAGAGGACTGCCCAGCTCCCCGGAGCAAATGGCAGCCCGGAGAGACCCGCGTGGCGGGAGGAGAGTTTGGCGGAGAGGGAGGGACCTGGGTCCCAGGAACCAAGCCCCAGCCTGCAGTCCCAGAGCCTAGAAGAGGCGTGTGGATAGTATTGAGCTATGAAACAAGTGAGGATACTGTTTGTGAGAGAGAGACAGATTTCTCAGACCCAAGATTCTTTTTAAAGGGACAGCACAGAAAACCTCTCTCACAACCACGCACCCGGGGCTCCGGGGAACAGGGACAGAGGAGAGGAACAGAGCGGCGGGAACAGTGTGAACTGAAGGCACAGGGACACTCTGAGGGACAGCCACCCTAACCCCTGGGCCAAGTCATTTCCCTAATCGAAAACAAATATTTCTCCTGGAACTAGCAATACCAGCAAAGGGAGACAGGACACTAGCCAAACAAGCTCTCCCGCGGCAATTAGAGCAGAGCTGCTTAGAGGGAGGGAGCTCCCAGGCCTAGAGTATGGAGATTTAGGACACTTTCATCCCTACTGAGGGTTGCTGAAGGGATGGTGGCGGCAGGACGCTGAAACGCGGTCCTGTGGGCGTAGACGGAGGCACAACCGATGTGAGCTCGGTCTAGCCCAGCAGGGGCGGAGGGCACACGCGAAAGTGGTCCAGCAGCTTCAGGCCCACCTGTAATCCCACCTGCGGGAAAAAAAACAGGAGGCAAGGAACGGGCAGAGATCTGCTCTGCGACCCTGTGCAAGCCGGCCCTGACCGCCGGGACGGAGCTAGGACCAGGGACAAGCGAGGGCTCGCGGCTGAGCTAACGCGACAAACCCCGCCCGGCTGGAGAAACCGCGGTTTGCCATCCTACTTACGCGAGAGGGTGCCGAACGCTGGGACGGGGTAAAGTCCAGGACTAACGGAAGCTCGCAGCTGAGCTCACGCCAGCAAATACGCCCAGCCCAATAAACAGCAGTTTGCGGCCCTGCGCAGGAGGGCCCTGGCCTCGAGAGCGGGGCTAAATTCAGGACGGGCAAAGGTTCACAGGTGAGAGCACGTCAAAAGCCCCGCTCAACCCGCAAAACTGTGGCGAACAGGCTCTAACTGCAGGTACTGGGCATAAGCCCGGAAACAGGCTGTGTCTGCAGCTTAATAAGGTGCTCACCTATGCCCTTGGTGCTGAGGCTTGTGGCTTGAGTGACAGCCCCTCCGGCGGAGGAGAGGTGGAAATCACAGCAACAGCCACAGTAGGCTGACGCTGGCAATGCCTATACCCAACCTCCCTAGGCAGCAACAGAGGGGGTGGCAGGCCTGCAGACAGACCACACCTAGAGAATACAAAGGCAACACATACTGGACTCCAGTGGCCACAACTAGCTTAAACACAGACAAAAGGGGCAGTCAGAGGAATGCAAACCAAATGAATGAAGAGAAATCCCCAGAGAAGGACCTGAATGAACCAGATATAACCAAATTACCAGAAGCAGAATATAGAATAATGATAGTTAGGATGTTCAAATAAATTAGAGCAACAATGGATAGTCCCTATGAACACCTAAATAAAGAGATAACAAGTATAAAAAATGAAATTGAAATAATAAAAAAAAATCAGACAGAAATGATAAATACAGTGTCAGAACTGAAGACCACAATGGAAGGAATTAAAAGCAGGATGAATCACGCTGAGGATTGAATCAGCGAGTTAGAGGACACAATAAACAAAGGCACAGAAGCAGAGAAGAAAAAGGAAAAGAGACTCAAAAAATGTGAGGAAACTCTAAGGGAGCTCTGTGACAACATGAAGAGAAACAAAATTCGCATCATAGGGGTGCCTGAAGAAGAGGAAAGAGAACAGGAAATGGAAACTGTTCGATCAAATCATAGCAGAAAACTTCCCTAAATTAAGGCTAGGAAACATTCCACATGTTCAAGAAGCACACAGAACTCTATTAAAGAGAAACCCAAAATAATTCACACCAAGACACATTATAGTTAAAATACCAAAGCTAAGGGATAAAGAAAAAATCTTAAAAGCTGTTAGAGAAAAAAAGGCTATCAACTACAAAGGAGCCCCCATAAGGATGACATTGGACTTCTCAAAAGAAACACTTGAGGCCAGAAGGGAATGGCAAGATATAATCAAAGTAAAGCAGGACAAGAACCTACAACCAAGACTACTCTATCCAGCAAGGCTAACATTTAAAATTGAAGGAGAAATAAAGAGCTCTCCAGACAAAGAAAGCCTGAAAGAATTCATTAAAACAAAACCAATTCTTCAAGAGATACTAAGGGGCCTGTTGTGAACAGTTCAAAGTGAGGAAAGAATATAGGAAAAGAAGGATACAGCTTTAAAGAATGAAATGGCAATAAACAACTACATATCAATAATAACCTTAAATGTAAATGGTTTAAATGGATCCAATCACAAGAAATAGGGTAGCTGCGTGGATAAAGAAACAGGACCCATATGTGCTGTCTACAAGAGACACACCTTAAAACAAAAGATGCTCATAGACTGAAGGTAAAAGGATGGAAAAAAATATTTCATGCAAATGGAAATGAAAAAAAAGCCAGGGTAGCAGTACTTATATCTCACAAAATGGACTTTAAAACAAGGCTGTAGTAAGAGATTAAAAAGAACACTACATAATAATAAAGGGAACAATTCAACAGGAAGATATAACTATTATAAATATCTACGCACCAAATATAGGAGCCCCGACATACATAAAGCAGACTTTGATGGATATAAAGGACGAGATTAACAGCAATATTATCATAGCAGGGGATTTCAATACCCCACTAACAACACTGGATAGATCCACAAGAAAGAAAACTAATAAAGAAACAGAAGACTTAAAGGTTACACTAGATCAACTTGACTTAATAGATATCTTCAGAAATTTTTACCGTAAAACAGTAGAATATACATTCTTCTCAAGCACTCATGGTACATTTTCTAGGATAGACCACATGTTAGGACACAAAAATAGTCTCAATAAATTTAAGAAGATTGAAATCATATCAAGCATTTTCTCTGATCACAATGCCATGAAACTAGAAATTAACCACAAAAGAAAAACTGAAAAATACTCAAACACTTGGAAACTAAATAGTATGATATTAAATAATGAATGGATTAACAATGAGATCAAAGAAGAAATAAAAAAGTTTCTAGAAACAAATGATAATGAGCATACATCAACTCAAAATTTATGAGACACAGTGAAAGCAGTACTGAGAGGGAAGTTCATTGCACTACAGGCATATCATAAGAAGCTAGAAAAAGCTCAAATAAGCAACCTTACCCTGCAGCTAAAGTACCTAGAAAAACAACAACAAATAAAACCCAGGACTAGTAGAAGGAAGGAAATAATAAAGATCAGAGCAGAAATAAATGACATAGAGGCTAAGGAAACAATACAGAGGATCAATGAAACCAGAAGATGGTTCTTTAAAAAGGTAAACAAGACTGTTGAACCTTTAACTAGACTCACCAAGAAAAAAGAGAGAGGACTCAAATAAATAAAATTAGAAAGGACAGTGAAGAAATAACAACTGACACAGCAGAATTACAAAGCATTGTAAGAAAATACTATGATAAACTCTATGACAAAAAATTAGACAATGTAGGTGAAATGGACAAATTTCTTGAATCATATAACCTTCCAAAAATCAATCTGGAAGAATTAGAACACCTAAACAGACCAATTACAACAAATGAGATAGAAACAGCTATAAAAAAAACTCGCAAGAAAGAAAAGTACTGGGCCTGAAGCCTTCACAAGTGAATTCTATCAAAAATTCAAAGAAGAACTAACTCCTATCCTCCTTAAGCTATTTCAAAAAATTCAAGAGGAAGAAAGACTTCCAAACTCCTTTTATGAGGCCAGCATAATTCTGATCCCAAAACTGGGCAAAGACAACACAAAGAAAGAAAATTATAGACCTATATCCCTGATGAATTTAGACGCTAAAATTCTCAACAAAATATTAACCAACTGGATCCTGCAATATATGAAGAAAATCATACACCATGATCAAGTGGGATTTATTCTGGAGAGGCAAGGCTGGTTCAATATTTGTAAATCAATCAATGTGATTCATCACATCAACAAAGGAAGGACAAAAATCACATGATAATTTCAATAGATGCAGAAAAAGCATTTGATAAAATCCAGCACCCATTCATGATCAAAACTCTCAGTAAAGTGGGAATACAGGGATCATTCCTTAACATGATAAAGGCCATGTACGACAAACCCACAGCAAACATCATACTAAATGGGCAAAAATTAAAAGCAATCCCCTTAAGATCAGGAACCAGGCAGAGTTGCCCACTTTCACCACTCTTATTCAACATAGTTCTGGAAGTCCTAACTATAGCAATCAGACAAGAAGAAGAAATAAAAGGCATCCAAATTGGAAAAGAAGAAGTAAAACTGTCACTATTTGCAGATGATATGATATTGTATATAGAAAACCCTAAAGTCACATTCAAAAAAGTACTGGACCTTATGAATGAATTCAGTCAAGTGGCAGGATATAAAATTAATACTCAGAAATCAGAGGTCTTTCTATATACAAACAATAAACTGTCAGCAAAAGAAATTAAGGAAACAATCCCCTTCACTATTGCAGCCAAAAAAATAAAATACCTAGGAGTAAATTTAACCAAGGAGGTTAAGGACTTGTACTTGGAAAATTATAACACATTGATAGAAGAAATCAAGGAAGATACAAACAAGTGGAAGCATATACCGTGCTCATGGCTAGGAAGAATAAACATCATTAAAATGTCTATATTACCCAAAGCAATTTATAAATTCAGTGCAATACCAATTAAAATACCAATGACATCCTTCAAAGATATAGAAAACATATTTCAAAAATTTATATGGAACCAAAAAAGAACACGAATACCCTCAGCAATCTTAAAAAGAAAAAATAAAGCAGGAGGTATCACTGTTCCAGATATCAAGGTTTACTACAGGGCCATTATACTCAAGACAGCCTGGTACTGGCATAAGAAGAGGCACATTGATCAATGGAACAGAAGAAAGAACCCAGAAATAAACCCGCACCTATATGGACAACTGATACTTGACAAGGAGGAAAGAACATACAATGGAGTAAAGACAGCCTCTTTAACAAATGGTGTTGGGAAAATTGGACATCTACCTGCAAAAAAATGAAACTAGACCATCAACTTACACCATTCACAAAAACAAACTCAAAATGGATAAAAGACAACGTAAGCTGTGAAACCATAAGCATCTTAGAAGAAAACATACGTAGCAAGCTCTCTGACATCTGTAGCAGCAATATATTTGCCGATTTATCTCCACGGGCAAATGAAATAAAAGGCAAGATAAACAAATGGGACTATATCAAACTAAAAAGTTTTTGCACAGCTAAAGACAATAAGAACAGAATAAAAAGACAAACCACACAATGGGAGAACATATTCGACAGCACATCTGATACGGGGTTAATAACCAACATTTATAAAGAACTTATAAAACTCAACACCAGGAAGACAAACAATCCCATCAAAAAATGGGCACAAGAAATGAATAGAAATTTCTCCAAAGAGGAGATACAGATGGCCAATAGGCATATGAAAAAATGCTCAACATCACTAATCATTAGAGAAATGCAAGTTAAAACCACAATGAGATTTTACCTCACACCAATCAGAATGGCTCTCATTAGCAAAACAACACAGAATAAGTGCTGCCGAGGATGCGGAGAAAAGGGAACCCTTCTGCACTGCTGGTGGGAATGCAGACTGGTGCAGCCACTGTGGAAAACAGTATGGAGATTTCTCAAAAATTAAAAGTCGAACTGCCTTTTTACCCAGCTATCCCACTTTTAGGAATATACCCTAAGAACACCATAGCACTGTTCGAAAAGAAGAAATGCGCCCCCATGTTCGTGGCAGCATTGTTCACAATAGCGAACATCTGGAAACAGTCCAAGTATCCGTCAGAAGACGAGTGGATTAAAAAGCTTTGGTACATATATACTATGGAATACTACTCAGCCATAAGAAATGATGACATCGGATCATTTACAACAAAATGGATAGACCTTGATAACATTATACGGAGTGAAATAAGTAAATCAGAAAAAAAAACTGAGAACAGCATGAATTCATACATAGGTGGGACATAAAAGTGAGACTATGAGACATGGACAAGAGTGTGGTGGCTACTGGGTGGGGGGAGGGAGGGGGGGTGGGAAAACCATATAGAAGGTGACAGAGGACAATTTGACTTTGGGTGATGGGTATGCAACACAATTGAATAAGATAACCTGGAGATGTTTTCATTGTACATATGTACCTTGATTTATTGGTGTCACCCCATTAAAGTTAATAGAAATAAAGAATGTATATATATATATAAAGATTAAAAAAAAAGCTACATCTTACTTTTTTCTGGGAGCTGCAGGGAAAATTATCAATTAAAATAACAGACTGCTTGCAGAAATGTAGATGAATAAATTCAAGAATCTCTTCTCTATAGTTCTCCAAGTGTTACAAAGGTAGATTATGAAAATACAGCATCAAGACTTGGTCTAGCCTGACCAGGCAGTGGCGCAGTGCATAGAGCGTCAGACTGGGATGCGGAGGGGCCCAGGTTCGAGACCCCGAGGTTGCCAGCTTGAGCGCCGGCTCATCTGGTTTGAGATAAAGCTCACCAGCTTGAGTCCAAGGTTGCTGGCTCGAGCAAGGGGTTACTTTGTTTGTTGAAGGCCCGCTGTCAAAGCACATATTGAGAAAGCAATCAATGAATAACTAAGGTGTCAAAAAAAATGATAATTGATGCTTCTCATCTCTCTCCGTTTCTGTCTGTCTATCCCTATCTGTCCCTCTCTCTGAGTCTCTCTTTGTCTCTGTTAAAAATAAAATAAAATAAAAAGACTTGGTCTAAGACACAAACTCCAATACAAACCTTTCTCTGGGTACCTGGAGAATATTTATTCTGGTTCTCAGATTCAAGATATGAAATGTGGAAAGAAATCAGTGTCAGGATAACATGGCTAGTCCTGGCCGAATAGCTTGATTGGTTATACTCTAGAGCAGTGGTAGTCAATCTGGTCCCTACCACGCACTAGTGGGCATTCCAGCTTTCATGGTGGGCAGTAGCAGAGCAACCAAATGGTGCTACAATTACATACTAATCGACTAACTGTTGACCAGTCAAGAACAGGACAGCGGTCAGACTCTGTTACAGGGCATTTGGATTGGGACCGCACCTGACCTCTTTCGCGACCACCTGGCCCGCATCTGCGAGCAGCCAGGTACCTGACCCCGGGTCCACACCCACCACCTGATCCGGCAGGCAGTTTATGACAGCTGTTGTTGCCCAAAAACTAGCAGTTCATGGTTTTATTACCCTGTAGACAAAGAACTCCATGGTTTGACCCTTCTTTTTATGACAGAAAATGCTGGACAGTGGACACACCAATTAACTCATATTTTTGTCTCAATTCGTGGATTTTAGGTTAATAGGGTGACATTCTAGGAACCCCTCCTTGGACTGCAAAAACTAGCTGATGTCTCGCTACTTCACCCTGATCTCAAAGAAGTGATGCCATTGGCCAACACCCGCTACGTAAAATTTTATAAAATGCACAACCACGGATACTCACTAACTTAGTCTTGTCTCGACAAACTCTCGCTCAACCACAACACTTGTAACATCGCGACCACACAACAGACTTCAAGCGTATATGTTTTGTTCATGTTACGTAAGTGAGGCTAAATCATTACATAATCAAAACTAAAGTCAGTACATAGTTAGATTTCTGAGAGCAAGCATGTGCTTACAGCTTCAAACAAGATATGTGAAATATCGTGAGCCCATGTCAAAAAAAAAAAAAAAATACGCACGTGGCTATTCACCAGAGTATCTAAAGATGGATTTCATAGAATCTGTTGCAAGTAAACAACATCCAATGTGTTTATTGTGCCATAAAACATTATCCAATAAGGCAATGAAGCCAAGTCGATTGCAAGAACATCTTTCTACAAAGCATCCAAATGACAAGGACAAGCCCATTGAATATTTTCAGGAAATATATAAAAAATTTCAAAATCATTCAATTATCATTGCATCATTTAAGAAACAATATACAACAAACGAAGATGTATTAATTGTCACTTATCGCATTTCACAAATAATCGCAAAAAAGTGGTAAAAGCTATAATACTGGAGAAACTGTAATAACACCCTCTATAAAAGAATTTATCTCAACAGTAATGCATCAGGATATACCTCAAATTTTAAAAACGTTGCCCCTAAGTGATAGTACAGTAAAGCGACGAATTAATGAAATGGCATTTAATGTTGAAAACAAACTTATAAGTATTCTCCAAAACTCTTCATTTTCCATGCAATTGGATGAATCTACCATTACAGATAATGATGCTTTATTGATGGCATATGTACGCTATTTTGATGAAAACAATATATTACAAGAAGAAATGCTATTCGCAATAAATCTCATCACAGATACAAAAGGATTATCTATATTTAATACTGTGAGAACATACTTTACAAAAAATAATATTTATTTGAATAATATTGTTGCATGCACTACTGATGGAGCACCATCAATGGTAGGTCGGTATTGTGGATTTGTTGCTTATTTGAAGCAGAAAGTGCCAAATGTTTTATGTATTCATTGTGTGGTGCACAGACAACATCTTGCAGGAAAACATCTAAGTACAAGTCTCCATTCATCATTAACTATAATAATTTGAGCCGTAAACAAGATCAAATTCAATGCAAAGAATGATTGAATGTTTTGGCAGCTTTGCCAGGACAATAATGAAGATTTTATTAAGTTACTTTTGCACACTGTTCTGTGGCTGTTAAAGGGTACATCTTTGGCTAGATTTGTAGCATTATAAGATAGTGTCATACAATTTTTTGAAAGTAATAATGAGGCCAATCTGTGTCAACAGTTAAAAACAGTAAAGAATGATGCCTTTTACTTGGCAGATATTTTCAAGAGATTTAACAATGTCAATTTGCAGCTTCAAGGAGCTAATAAAACTCTTATAGGTTGCCAAAGTATTGTGCTATTATTTATTGACAAACTTGAACTACTTCATCATAATCTATTGAAGGGAGAATTTTATCAGTTTTTTCAATTATCATCTATAAAAGATGATGTAACTCCAGAAGATATTGACAGATTCAGTAGCCACCTCAACAAACTTAAATTGGACATGGAAAAACAATTTGAAGATATTTTGAAATTGAAGTTATATGACTGGATGAAAAATCCATTTACCGCAAATATTGAAGAGGCTGATACAACTTGCCAAGAAGTACTGTTAGAAATTAGATATGATGAAGAAAGTAAACATAAATTTGACAGTAGTGGATATGAAAACCTATAGCAAAATAAAAGAATGCCGGTCTTATATCCAAATATGTGGAAAATGGTATTCAATTTATTGATACCTTTCCCTATCTCATATCTTGTGGAATCAGGATTTAGTGCTGTTAATCATATTATGACGAAAGAAGGAAACCACCTGAATATTTCCGAAAGGGGAGACCTTTATTTGTTCCTCACAAAAATTGGACCGGATATGCAATATTTAGTTTCCCAGCATCAGCCTCAGGGATCCCACTAATAATTCAATTAACTAATGTAATTTCTATGTATGCAAAGTATAACTAAAAAGATAGATTTAACTATAGTAAATTGTTTTATAAAGATTTATTCTGCCAAACTTAGTGAAAATCCAGTAAGTAATTATTATTAAATGCTTTCAGTTGCTGTAACTCTGCTTTATAAATTTTATAAAGTTACCTCCCTACATTATAAATCACCATGACTGTGGAAGGCAGTTAGAAAGTTTTACTACTAACAGATACGGAAGTGGACAGAAGTTATAAAAGGTTGACTCCCCCTGCTCGAGAGCATCGTCCTGAAGCGCAGAGGGTGGCAGTTTGATCCTGGGTCAGAACACATACAGGAACAGATTGATGTTTCTTTCTCTCAAATCAATAAAATAAACATTAAGAAAAAGATAACATGACTAGAAAAGAGAAGGAAAAAGAGGGAATTTTTCATGGTCACACAGTGTGGGAGGTAACCAGGTTTTCTCTTCTATGCCAACAAAGAAATGAGAAGAGATGACCTTTGCTTTGATGCCTCTAAACTTGATGGCCCAGTCGTGATGTTCAGATGACACCAAGTAAAAGGCAACCACTTTGGGTTTTGCAACGTGCGGACAGAAATCAGTGCCCTGCTGGAGCTCTAGAGTAACCCAGATAGGTGCTCAGCATCGGAGACTGCAGGAAGCCAGTGACAGCAGTGGCTTCTTCAAAACATTACCCTTCCAGAAATATTGAGAGCAGTTTACACAAATAGAGAAAAAAAATAATGATTGACTGGGATACCTTAGCATACAATTCTGTCACATTCTTAAGACGCAGAAAAGGAAAAGCACTTCCTCCTCCGGAATGTAAGGTTTACCAAGCATTAAAACTTAGACTCCCCTCCCTTCTCAAAAGCTGTGAATCAGCCTTCCTGTCCAAGGATGTGCAACTACATTGTCGCAAGACTGGGCACACTGATGTTTGCATGTTTGGAAGAGTCTTTCATTAAGAATCATTGTAAAGGAGGAGCAAAATGGCGATGGAGTAGGCAGACATGCCAACTTCCAACTCCCAGAACCAAAGTGGATTATAACTCAATTTAAGGAACCATCATCTGGATAAACCAACTTTGAACTAAACTAAGTGGACTCTTCAACCAAGGAACACAGAAGAAGCCACATTGAGAATGATAGGAATAGTGAAAACGCGAAGAGGGCTGCCAAGCTCTTTGGAGAAAACGGTAGCGGGGAGAGACCCGCGTGGTGGGAGGAGAGTTTGGCGGAGAGGAAGGGACCAGGGTCCCAGGAACCAAGTCCCAGCCTGCAGTCGCAGAGCCTAAAAGAGGCGTTTGGTCAGTATTGAGCTGTGAAAAAAGTGAGGATACTGTTTGTGAGAGAGAGACAGCTTTCTCAGACCCAAGATTCTTAAAGGGACAGAGCAGAAAACCTCTCTCACAGCCACTCACCTGGGGCTCCGGGGAACGCGGACAGAGGAGAGGACCAGAGCAGCAGGAAGAGAGTGTGGACTGAAGGCACAGGGACAAACACTCTAAGGGACAGCCACCCTAACCCCTGGGTTAAGTCACTTCCCTAATCAAAAACAAATATTTCCCCTGGAACTAGCAATACCAGCAAAGGGAGACAGGACACCAGCCAAACAAGCTCTCCCGCAGAAATTAGATCAGAGCTGCTTAGATGGAGGGAGCTCCCAGGTGTACAGTATGGAGTGTTAGGATCTGAACTGTGGGGCCCCTTCCTACTTTGCTGAGGGTTGCTGAAGGGATGGTGGTGGCGGGAAGCTGAAACGCAGTTCTGTCGGCGGTGTTGAGGCCCAGCCAGTGTGAGCTCGGTCTAGCCCAGCAGGGGCGGAGGGGAGTCGCAAAAGCGGTCCGGCAGCTGTGGGCCCGCCTGTAACCCCAACTCTGGGGGAAAAGCAGGAGGTCAGGAATGGGAAGAGATCTGTGACCCTGCGCAAACCGGCCTTGACCGTGGGGACGGGGCTAGGAACAGGTACAGGCAGAGTCGCGGATGAGCTCACGCCAGCAGGCCCAATCGGCCTGAGAAACCGTGGTTTGCCATCCTACGTGCGCGAGTTGGCTCTGAACGCAGGGGCGGGGTAGAGCCCGGGAAAAGCGGAAGCCCACAGCTGACCGCATACCAGCAGCCACGCCCAGCACAATAAACCTTGGTTTGCGACCTTGCGCAGGAGGGCCCTGGCCTCGAGGGTGGGGCTAAATCTCCGGTCGGCAAAAGATCATAGCTGAGAGCACGTCAGAAGCCTCGTCCAACCCGCGAAAATGTGGCGAGCAGGCTCTGACCGCGGGTGCTGGGCAAAACTCGGAAACAGGTTGGTTCCGCAGCTGAGCAAAGGTGCTCATCTCTACCCTTGGTGCTGAGGCTTGTGGCTTGAGAGAGAGCCGCTCCCGCGGAGGAGAGGTGGAAATCACAGCAACAGCCGCAGTGGGCCGGCGCTGGCAACGCCCATACCCAACCACACTAGCAGCTGCAGCGAGGATGGCGGACTTGCAGAAGACCACACCTAGAGAACACAAAAGCAACACTCACTGGACTCCAGTGGCCACAACTTGCATATACACTAAAAATGGGCAGGCAGAGGAACGCAAACCAAATGAATCAAGAGAAATCCCCAGAGAAGGACCTGAATGAACCAGATATAACCAAACTACCAGAAGCAGAATTTAGAATAATGATAGTTAGGATGATCAAAGAAATTAGAGCAACAATGGATAGTCACTATGAACACCTAAATAAAGAGATAACAAGTATAAAAAATAAAATTAAAATGATAAAAAAGAATCAGACAGAAATGACAAATACAGTATCAGAACAGAAGACCACAATGGAAGGAATTAAAAGCAGGATGAATGATGCTGAGGATCAAATCAGCGAGATAGAGGACACAATAAACAAAGGCACATAAGCAGAGAAGAAAAAGGAAAAGAGACTCAAAAAATGTGAGGAAACTCTAAGGGAGCTCTGTGACAACATGAAGAGAAACACCATTCGCATCATAGGGGTTCCTGAAGAAGAGGAGAGAGAACAAGAAATAGAAACTTTGTTCAATCAAATTCTAGCAGAAAACTACCCTAAATTAAGGCTAGGAAACATTCCACACGTTCAAGAAGCACACAGAACTCCATTAAAGAGAAACCCAAAAAAATCTACACCAAGACACATCATACTTAAAATACCAAAGCTAAGGGATAAAGAAAAAATTTTAAAAGCTGCTAGAGAAAAAAAGGCTATCACCTACAAAGGAGCCCCCATAAGGATGACATTGGACTTCTCAACAGAAACATTTGAGGCCAGAAGAAAATGGCAAGATATATTCAAAGTAATGCAGAACAAGAACCTACAACCAAGACTACTCTATCCAGCAAGGCTACCATTTAAAACTGAAGGAGAAATAAAGAGCTTCCCAGACAAAGAAAGCCTCAAGGAATTCATTAAAACCAAACCAATTCTGCAAGAGATACTAAGGGGCCTGTTGTGAACAGTTCAAAGGGAGGAAAGAATATAGCAAAAGAAAAATACAGCTTTAAAAAATAAAATGACAATAAACAGCTACATATCAATAATAACCTTAAATGTAAATGGATTAAATGATCCAATCAAAACACATAGGGTAGGTGCATGGATAAAGAAACAGGAACCACATATGTGCTGTCTACAAGAGACACACCTTAAAATAAAAGATTCACATAGACTGAAGGTAAAAGGATGGAAAAACATATTTCATGCAAATGGAAATGAAAGAAAAGCAGTGGTAGCAATACTTATATCTGACAAAATGGACTTTAAAACAAAGGTTGTAGTAAGAGATAAAGAAGAACACTACATAATGATAAAGGGAACAATTCAACAGAAAGATATAACTATTATAAGTATCTATGTACCAAATATAGGAGCCCCGACATATATAAAGCAGACTTTGATAGATATAAAGGGCGAGATTAACAGCAATTCTATAATAGTTGGGAATTCAATAACCCACTAACAACACTGGATAGATCCTCAAGAAAGAAAAGTAATAAAGAAACAAAAGACTTAAAGGATACACTAGATCAACTCGATATAATAGATATCTTCAGAACTTTATACCCTAAAGCAGTAGAATATACATTCTTCTCAAGCGTCCATGGTACGTTTTCTAGGATAGACCACATGTTAGGAAACAAAAATGGTCTCAATAACTTTAAGAAGATTGAAATCATATCAAGCATTTTCTTTTATCACAATGCCATGAAACTAGAAATTAATCACAAAAGAAAAACTGAAAAATACTCAAACACTTGGAAACTAAATAGCATGTTATTAAAAAATGAATGGATTAACATTGAGCTCAAAAAAGAAATAAAAAAGTTTCTAGAAACAAATGATAATGAGCATACATCAAATTTATAGGACACAGCAAAAGCAGTACTGAGAGGGAAGTTCATTGCAATACAGGCATACCAAAAGAAGCTAGAAAAAACTCAAATAAGCAACCTGACTCTGGATCTAAAAGAACTAGAAAAAGAACAGCAAATAAAGCCCAGGACCAGTAGAAGGAAGGAAATAATAAAGATCAGAGCAGAAATAAATGACATAGAGGCTAAGGAAACAATACAGAGGATCAATGAAACCAGGAGCTGGTTCTTTGAAAACGTAAACAAGATTGATGAACCTTTAACTAGACTAACCAAAACAAAATGAAATGACCCAAATAAATAAAATTAGAAATGAGAGTGGAGAAATAACAACTGACACAACAGAAATACAAAGCATTGAAAGAATATACTATGAAGAACTCTATGCCAAAAAATTAGACAACCTAGGTGAAATGGACAAATTTCTTGAATCATATAATCTTCCAAAAATCAATCTGGAAAAATCAGAACACCTAAACAGACCAACTACAACAAATGAGATTGAAAGGGTTATCAAAAAACTCCCAAAAAAGAAAAGTCCTGGGCCTGATGGCTTCACAAGTGAATTCTATCAAAAATTCAAAGAAGAACTAACTTCTATCCTCCTCAAGCTATTTCAAAAAATTCAAGAGGAAGGAAGACTTCCAAACTCCTTTTATGAGGCCAGCATAATTCTGATCCCAAAACCGGGCAAAGACAACACAAAGAAAGAAAATTATAGGCCTATATCCCTGATGAATTTAGACGCTACAATTCTTAACAAAATATTAGCCAATCGGATCCTGCAATATATGAAAAAAATCATACATTATGATTAAGTGGGATTTATTCTGGAGAGGCAAGGCTGGTTCAATATTTGCAAATCAATCAATGTGAATCCTCACATAAACAAAAGGAAGGACAAAAATCACATGATAATTTCAATAGATGCAGAAAAGGCATTTGATAAAATCCAGCACCCATTCATGTTCAAAACTCTCAGCAAAGTAGAAATACAGGGAACATTCCTTAACATGATAAAGGCCATCTACGACAACCCCACAGGAAACATCATACTAAATGGACAAAAATTAAAAGCAATCCCCTTAAGATCAGGAACCAGGCAGGGGAGCCCCCTTTTACAACTTTTATTCAACATAGTTCTGGAAGTTCTAGCTACAGCAATCAGACACGAAGAAGAAATAACAGGCATCCAAATTGGAAAAGAAGAAGTAAAACTGTCATTATTTGCAGATGATATGATATTGTATATAGAAAACCCTAAAGTCTTAGTCAAAAAACTACTGGACCTGATAAATGAATTCAGCAAGGTGGCAGGATATAAAATTAATACTCAGAAATCAGAGGCATTTCTATATGCCAACAATGAACTGTCAGCAAAAGAAATTAAGGAAACAATCCCCTTCACTATTGTAGCCAAAATAATAAAGTACCTAGGAGTAAATTTAACCAAGGAGGTTAAGGAGTTGTACTCGGAAAATTATAGAACATTGATAAAAGAAATCAAGGAAGATACAAATAAGTGGAAGCATATACCGTGCTCATGGCTAGGAAGAATAAACATCATTAAAATGTCTATATTACCCAAAGCAATTTATAAATTCAATGCAATACCAATTAAAATACCAATAACATACTTCAAAGATATAGAACACATCTTCCTAAAATTTATATGGAACCAAAAAAGAACACGAATGCCTCAGCAATCTTAAAAAGAAAAAATAAAGCAGGAGGTTATCACTCTCCCGGATATCAAGGTATATACTACAAGGCCATTATACTCAAGACAGCCTGGTACTGGCATAAGAACAGGCACATAGATCAATGGAACAGAACAGAGAACCCAGAAATAAACCCACAGCTTTATGGACAACTGATATTTGACAAAGGAGGAAAGAACATACAATGGAGTAAAGACAGCCTCTTTAACAAATGGTGTTGGGAAAATTGGACATCTACCTGCAAAAAAATAAAACTAGACCATCAACTTACACCATTCACAAAAACAAACTCAAAACGGATAAAAGACTTAAACGTAAGCCGTGAAACCATAAGCATCTTAGAAGAAAACATAGGCAGCAAGCTCTCTGACATCTGTAGCAGCAATATATTTGCCAATTTATTCCATGGGCAAATGAAATAAAAGGCAAGATAAACAAATGGGACTATATCAAACTAAAAAGTTTTTGCACAGCTAAAGACAATAAGAACAGAATAAAAAGACAAACCACACAATGGGAGAACATATTCGACAGCACGTCTGATACGGGGTTAATAACCAAAATTCATAAAGAACTTATAAAACTCAACACCAGGAAGACAAACAATCCAATCAAAAAATGGGCAAAAGAAATGAATAGAAATTTCTCCAAAGAGGACATACAGATGGCCAATAGGCATATGAAAAAATGCTCAACATCACTAATCATTAGAGAAATGCAAGTTAAAACCACAATGAGATATCACTTCACACCAGTCAGAATGGCGCTCATCAGCAAAACAACACAGAATAAGTGCTGCCGAGGATGCAGAGAAAAGGGAACCCTCCTGCACTGCTGGTGGGAATGCAGACTGGTGCAGCCACTGTGGAATACAGTATGGAGATTCCTCAAAAAATTAAAAGTCGAACTGCCTTTTGACCCAGCTATCCCACTTATAGGAATATACCCTAAGAACACCAAAGAAGAAATGCGGCCCCATGTTCGTGGCAGCATTGTTCACAATAGTGAAGATGTGGAAACAGCTCGAGTGTCCGTCAGAGGACCAGTGGGTTGAAAAGCATTGGTACATATATGCTATGGAATACTACTCAGCCATAAGAACTGATGACATCGGATCATTTACAACAAAATGGATGGACCTTGATAACATTAGACGGAGTGAAATAAATCAGAAAAAAACTGAGAACAGCACGATTTCATACATAGGTGGGACATAAAAGTGAGACTATGAGACATGGCCAAGAGAGTGGTGGTTACGGGGTTGGGGGAGGGAGGGGGGGTGGGATAGGGAGAAGGGGAGGGGCACAGGGAAAACCAGATAGAAGGTGATAGAGGACAATTTGACTTTGGGTGACCAGTATGCAAGTCAATTGAATGATAAGATAATCTGGAGATGTTTTCATTGTACATATGTACCCTGATGTATTGGTGTCACCCCATTAAAATTAATAATAATATAAAAAGAAGGGCAAGAAGGCCACTGGGAGACTGTTGCAATAAGCCATGTGAGAGAGGGTTAGACTAGGGCGAGAGTGATTGATGGAGATAGTGAATATGTTTTGAAGGTAGAGTTCATCAACTATGTGGAAGTTGGCAAGTCACTTAACCTTAGTTTCCCCTCTATGAAACAGGGATAATAGGTACCTATTATTGGGCTATTAATACGGAAAATGGGTAGACAAGTGGCTGGCATAAAGTAAGTACTCTCTCTGTTAGTCCTAATGTCGCTGTTTTTATTATCATTACTATTATTGTCTTCATTGTAATTATGAGTTGGATGTGAGCACTGAGAGAGAAATCAGGACCTAAGGCTCCTGTCCTGAGCAAACTGGAAATATGGGACTGCATTTTACTGAGATGGGGGAGATTAGAGAAAGAGCAAGTTTTTACAGCAATAGGAATTCATATGACTTAATGTCTTTTTGTGTATCTGTATGTTCTATCACTCTATAATGAATAACTATAAGCATCCACAAAATAAAGTGATGAAAGAAAGAAACCTAATGAACTAATTCTAACCCACTTGATTGTATAATTTATACTCACCAAACTGAATGAGTAAAAAGTTATTTTTACAACCATGAATTTTTAAGAGCCTTTGTGAAAACACCAAGTAGGGAAAATAAAATTCTCTCCCTAAGAATAAAGTCTGTCTTTCTTACCCTGCAGATGACCCAATATCTCCCTACACAAGCTGGCTGTTGACTATAATAGAGACCAAACAGCCACAGCCCTTACCGATGCCTTCTACTGGAGGGTGCTGGGCCCCCCTGGTTGACTACCTCCCAGAGACCATCACCCCTCGGGGGCCACTCCACAGGTGAGCAGCATGTGCACGTAGAGGGAAATGACCACTTACTATTGACCAGACTTTTCTTCCTAAAAGAAGAGGGAAACCCCTTCCAGGTCCTTCAAATGAAATCAGTGGAAACTTGTGTGACTTGAATTGCAGCTCAGAGCATATTAACAGAGTTTGGTCAAATATTCATCAATGTACAAGGCTGCTTTGTCAGCTCAGCAATTTTTCTTTGATGTCATCTTGACATAGGTCTTCATTCTGTTACGTGTTTTAGATTGTAAGCAACTTGAAGGGAGGACCCTTCTGTTTTTTTCTTTGTCCCTCAGCTCTTACTGCCTAGTGACAAGTAAACTTTGTTCTTTGATTAGCTCAACTGATGTTTGTTCTTATGGATTTGTTCAGTGCAATGTCAGAAGTTACACTAGTTTGTCAGCAAAGCTTAAGTGTTGTATTGAATTGTGACTTAATGATCTATACATGTATTTCTATCCTGTGTAGAAGTTGTGTTAACTTTGTCATTTCACTGGTTAGGTGCAATATTGCTGTAATCTTCATGACTGAGATGGTAGTGGATCACAGTGTAAGAGAAGACTGGGCTCTTCACCTGCCATTATTACTTCATGCTGTCTTCTTAGGTAAGACTGGATCCATGAGGTGTTCCAGCCAGTACCTCTGTGGAGGTAATCCAGAGAGCTTTACATGTACATCAACATTTGCTTCCCTTGCTTCTAAATACGTGGTCTCTTCCTTGTTTCATTACCTTTTTGTGATATCTGTTCTAAAATATTAGCTGATCTGGCATTATGTAACACTGTCCTGTGACTACAGTGTAAATAGAGTACTACCTCACTCATGGTATACCTGTGAAGATATTCAAAACAAACTGGGCTTCTTGGAGAGTCTTTGGCTAGATGTGTTAAATTGAAAACCATAAGACATGATTCGTACGTAGACAGAAAGAGTATAGAGCACAATAGTCCAACGCACTGATATTTTAACACATCCAAGTTGTAGAGCAAAACTGAGAAGCGAAACAACCAATCAGGGAGTTCAGTTACGGAGCAATGGATAAAATTAGAATCCTTCAGAAACAGGGAGACCCAGTGAAGAAGACAGCCTCAAGAAGAAGGAATACTAACTATGCCAGGAGGTCAAGGGAAGTCCATCTCTCAGCATTTTATGAGAACATTTGATTTAAGAAATAAAACATTTTTATTTTCCCTAAGCCCAAATTCTTTATGTCAGTAACACAAACAATAACAAAGAAAACTGAACATTCTTTTAAGATATTCGTCCCCTCCCACATCTCCTGCCTAGAGTATCTTGGAATTTTTACTATCCGTGGAATCTAAATGAGCTTACAACTTGTTTATATCAAGAGATTTCATGTTTTGTTCCAGGTTTGGACCATTACCGTCCTGAAGTCTTTGAACACAGCAAGAACCTCCTGCTTCACCTCTTGATTACACTGTCCTGCAACAGCAATTTCCACACTATTGCCTCTGTGCTCCTGCAGACTCGTGAGATGGGAGAAATCAAGACCCTGACAGTCCAGCCAGCTTACCAACCTGAGTATCTCTACACAGGTAATGGATGGAGGAGGGGCTGAAAGCCTGAGACACTGTCACAATTTCAGAGGTTACCAAAGGCATCAGTGATGCCCAGGTTACCTTCTCCAATACTCTTACCCACCCCCAACCTTTCCAAGTGATAAAATAACAGCTTGATAAATAGGCACCATTTCCCTCAATAGTGACATGCCTCACAAAATTCTTCTTTGTTATTGAATATTTTCAAATGTATTTTCTGTATCATTATTGAAAGGCAGAAACCGTGAGTGAGCTGAACTGATAACACTAGGCTAGTGTGTTCAAAAAGGAAAATGTATTTTAAAAATACCTGGGTGTAAGTGGACTGAGACCAGCAAAGGGTATCAGCCCCAAGGGAGGGATGGGGCCAGGGTTATATAGATTAGTCAAAGGGCCTTGGGGAAAGGTAGCTGACATTGCTGCATCTGCTGGTGCAAGACCCTTTTCCTTTGTGGATTGGAGTGGTGCCATGGTTTCTCAAAATTGTTTGCACTCTGACCCAACTCTCCCTTTTCAGTAAGAGAGGTTTGGGCTTGTTGCAGGAAACAAAGGGGGTTTATTTTAGCAGGTGGAGCATTGTGATCCAAAAAAGGCAACAATACACGAGCTGCTCAAAGTTAGCTTTTCTGAGTCTCATATAACTTGACAGCTTTAGCTTTCATGTGACAAGTGCCTGATTTCTTTGAGCTCTTTGTGTGTAGACCTATGTGACTTTCAAGTCTCTAGGAGGGGAGGTGGTATGAGGAGAGGTTTGGACTCTCTGTCCTTGACTATTCACATATCTCATTTTCCTTGCTGGTGCTGCAAGTTCATTTTAGGGAGTCGATAAAGGGGTTACAGCTGCGGTTTGTTACTTTTCAAACTTACTCAGTCAGCCCTTCCTCTTTTAGGTGGGGTTACTAAGTAAGTCAGTCCTCCTTCAGGCCTGCATTGTTCTCCAGATGGCCGCTGAGTAGCCATTTTATCTATCAGTTATTATGTTTTTGTTCTCATTATACGTTTCTACCAATGCATTAAAAGTTAAGACATCTGTTGGACAAGAGCTACTGTGCAGCACCCTGAAGGGTGAGGGTGCAGGAAGCAGTGGCCATCCCCATCACCTTGACAGCAGGCCATTGCCAAGGGTCAGATGCTTAACTGTGTTCCTTCTGGTTTCTCTGAAGGAGTTTGCACTATTGAATGACTGGCTTTTCTGGAAGGCACTAATGAAAACCACTGCTGTTTTCCTGCTATTTTGAAAAGAAACACTTCTTCTTAGAAATGAGAATAGAAAGCATTTCCCAGGTCACAGAAGCTACTCTTGTTCCGCCCAGCTGTCCACAAAGGCTTTCCCGAGGGCTGATCAGGGTTTTTATCTATATAGAACAAGAACATTCTAGGCCCTGGCTGACTGGCTCAGTGGTACAGCATCGACACTGTGTGTGGAAGTCCTGGGTTTGATTTCCAGCCAGGGCACACAGGAGAGGCACCCATCTGCTTGTCCACCCTTCCCCTGTCCTTTCTCTCTGTCTCTCTTCCCCTCCCGCAGCCGTGGGTCCATTGGAGCAAAGTTGGCCCAGGTACTGAGGAAGGCTCCATGGCTTCTGCCTCAGGTGCTAGAATGGCTCTGGCCTCAACAGAGCAACACCCCAGGTGGGCAGAACAGTGGGTGGATCCTGGTTGGGCACATTCAGGAGTCTGTCTGACTGCCTGCCCACTTCTAACTTTGGAAAAATACAAAAAATTAAAATTAAAAAAGAATGAGACCATTTTAAATATCTTGCAATGATGATAAACTAACACAGTTCTGGGACTGCCATTTTACCTAATTATTGCATACAGTACATTGGCATTGGACATGGTATGGCATTTCATATTACCACATACTTCCTTCATAACCTTGAAATTGTACCTGGTATTCAGCACTACCTTGTCTTCTGAGAGGTGTTAACATATGTCTTTAGAAAACAAATATGAAGTTATTAACTCTGAGATCAAAGGACTACTGAGCTCTTCATTATTGAATATTTTCAAATATATTTTTCATATTATCATTATGTTTCTTTGTAAGATCTTAACATTGAACCACATTATACTTAATTGAAAATAATCCATCAGTAGTCTTTCAGAGATACAAAGCTCTCTTTTCTATAGATGCTTAAAGAATCTAAAGCATTCTGGCTGCTCTAACTCCCCAGGGTAACGATATTTTTTATTAAGCACAGGCTTTAGGCTGAGAAAACTATGAAGTCTGTTAAGTTGTGTGTCTCTGAGTGCATCAATTTTATATTCTCTATCCTGAGTGGCATAAATGGTTGAGAATGGAGATTCACAAAACAAAACATAGTATCCACAGGCAAGACAAACTATGGCTAGCTAGAATGTTTGAATCTGAAACATGCTTGAAATAGGCAGGTGCGCAAATGGTTTGAGACAAGTTTCCTTTTCATAAACGTGTAATAATTATTGAACACCTTACTTCAACTGTAGTTGCTTTCAAATCCACATGAACAACCTGTGATACAAATTGTCTTATAAAATAAAACTGAGGTACAGAGATCCTAAAAACTCCCTGAGATTATACAATAAATGGCAGAGTTGATATTCAGACCCCAGATTATTCACTTCTAATTCAATGTATCTGTCAGACTCAACGGAACTCTGCACTCTTTATGATTTTAAGTAGAAGGAAGGGGTAGTTGTGTGTATACATTTTCAAACCCACAACACATCTCGAGATACAGAACCAAATACAAAGTGGGGGGAAAAACTAGTATTTTTATATACCATATGTCTTTGACTAACATGATATATATTTGTTAAAATATGCTGCTCATAAAAATTAGGGGATATTATATCTCTTCATATTTATTTTGAAATATCCCCTAGTTTTTGTGAGCAGTATAATTAACATGAACAAAACATTTGTGATTCTGGGTACATTTACTCAAAAACAAGATGTATAAATTACTCCTCATTCTTTAAGTGACTGGCATCCTCAAAAAATGGTATGATTTCATATGTCTAAGCAGTCTGATATTCAGGCAGAATGTATCAACAGCAGTTAGGTCTAGATGTATATTAGAACACACGCACATACACACCACTTCTATAGCAGAAAGCATTAATTAAAACCCCATATAATAACATTATGCACTATCAAATAAGTTTCTGTACTCCTGCTACCAAATCCACTCTGGTTTACACAGAAGTGTAACTATTCTGTAAACTAGGAAAGAATGTGAGTCTCTTTTAACCATAGCCAGAACCAAAATCAAATGTTTTCTCCAAAATATGCGATAACTACACACTTCAGTATGCTCAACTCCTGACCTCCTTACTGCCCTGCCCAGCACACTCCACCTTGACCTACTTCTCAACCAGGTGGTTTTGACTTCCTGAGGGAGGACCAGTCATCGTCAGTTCCAGACTCGGGGCTGAGCTCCAGTTCCACCTCCTCCAGCATCAGTCTGGGAGACAGTAGTGGGAACCTCCCACAGATGAGCCAGGAAGTAGAAGACGTGGACACAGCTGCTGAAACAGATGAGAAGGGCAATAAGCTCATTGAATTTCTGACAACCAGGTAAGTAGGGCAGGGAGATAAGCTGCTGTTTTCCAGTCCCTTTAAAGCCACAAAGGTGGAATAGTGAGCCCAGAACTCTAGCAAAGTCCTGTTTTCTCTTCTAAATTGTGTCTGCTAAAGTCTATATATAAAGCAGACATTGGTAGAAGAGCCCTCTGATGTCACCATTGATGGGAAGAGAGTGTTTGTATATACAGTCATCCCTTGTAATAGTGTGGTTCACTTTTCACGGTCTCACTGTATCGTGGACTTTTAAATTGTATATATCTAATTTTGTATTGTGGATTTTTCACTATATCATGGGATTTTGCAGTACATAGGTATTTTATATATTAATTATTTTTGCGGTAAAATAAGCATTTTCTAACCTAAAAAAAAATAGATAACTATAAAAAATGTTAATTAAAACATATTAAAAATATTAAATAAAAATAAAGCCTTAGAATATATATAAATAAATACAAGGTTGCTACTTCGCAGATTTTTGCCTATTGTAGGGGATTCTGGGAAGACAGGAACCACTGTAACAACAATGTAGCAGATGGTGGCAGGAGATGGTAGCACTCCTTGGTGAACATGACTTTATTCATCTGTTAGAGCTGCCAGGATCTGGAAGCTCTGAGCCTTGGCAAATAACCTTCCTCTGCAAGCCAAATATATTAGCTGCAGTCTACCAAGGAGCAGCTGCAGAGGGAACAATGGTCTGCTTATCTAATCCAGAAAGAGTCATTTATAAATAAAAGTCAGAAACTAGAAACAGTAAGAAAGCATGATCAGAAAGGAGCCAAATGAATAATAGACCAAAATCAAGGAAAAGCAATCCTACTTTTTAGGTCTTCTGGTTTTTCTAATGAACAAGGTAGCTTTAGAATTTCTCCTACCCCAAGGTCCAGCATTTGTATAAAAGCATGCTTACCTGTGATTATGGTGTGCTCTTGTGCTAGGAGTCTAATCTCAGTTTGTGTTTTCAGGTATCTCACATGATTTCTCTTCCTTCAATTAATGCATCAATTAATGAAAATGAGAGCATTTCTTTCATCAGTTAATGATTCAGGGTATACTGGGCAGCTATCAGCTCATGTGGGATTTAGTGGTTAGGAAACTTAAGAAGGGGCTGATACTGGCCACACACAAAGTACTTCAGACACTTGAATACTATGTTGTCACCTCTACCATTATCAATGCCATGTGACTTGTAGCTTCATCCTATTCTTACTGTTGAAAAACAGGCAGTGGTGGGTTTCAAATAATTTAACAACCAGTTCTCTGCCCTAATGGCTATTTTAAGTGTAAAAACACAATATTATTGAAAGGTAGTTTATTATTTCATGTATTTAAATTTAATACTTAAATAAGAACAATAAAAGGGGTACACAAAACTAGATAGATTATGTTATAAGAAAGAGTTTTAAAATATTAATGAAAAAATATTAAATAATACCTAACAATAAGTTGTCACCACCTGGTTGTTTGGCACTTTTTCTCTTTACATTATATGTTTACTGAAGTAAAAAACATGAGGGAATTAAAATGTAGTACATCATCAAAGGTATAGAGTTTTATGAAATGAATTAATAAATATTACAAGCATAGTTCCATCAAATTTTTTTTTACCTGTGGATGGAATGAACATTACTACTACAGGTGCTTAGAAAAGTTGTTGCACAGATGAACGTTAAAAAAGAGTAAAGAATGTAAATTTGTGATTTCCACATTGGGCGACTGCCCAGGCGTTCTCTTAGAGAGAACCCTGATGACAAGTGCCATTTGAACAACTGGTTCGCCGAACTCAACAAAAACTTAGGTATTGGTTCTGCTGAACTGGTGCAAACCAGCTGAATCCCACCACTGAAAACAGGTAAACAACAGAGGATATATCTTCAATTTGGTTCCACAGTATTCGGCAATCTGATAATATGATCCTGATAAAAGCATTATCTCCCCAAATGCTGACACATGCACATTGATTCTGTGTCTACATCTATAGTTTATTTACAACTTTATATCATGTTAATTTAACACACACACTTATGGAGTATCTCTTATGGGACAAACACCGTTCTGGTTAATTGGAAGGTTTTGTTTTCTGATTACATATTGTGAGGTTTTGGTTTTGAGAGTAATGAAACATAAGAAATACATCTCTATGAATTAGCTAGATCTGTTTTGAGTGTGCTCTTAAGTTCTGTAAGACTGAAATTCAGGTTATTTAGTGACATTTTAAATATGTATATTTTACCTTTGGAGTTAGAATAACATGAATGGTTTTCAAAATGCAAAGTGACAGTTAGTTACATTTTGACATTGTGTGGCTTTGTTTCAGGGCATTTGGTCCACTTTGGTGCCATGAAGACATCACGCCCAAAAATCAAAATTCAAAGAGTGCTGAACAACTCACGAACTTTCTACGTCACATTTTATCTGTATTTAAAGATTCTAAATCAGGTACTTCATCCTGTTTCCCCAAATCCCTTCCACTTTCAGGATTTTTCTATAATCAAGCTTATTCTGTCCCATATGACTATACTATATATCATATGTAGTATATATTAGAATTTATACTTTATATGTATATCATGTGATATATATTATATGCACCATATATATTTCTAATGTTGGCATTGATACCAGAAGAATATTCATAGGGGAGTTTTGAAGTTCACTTCAGATATGCCTGACTGACCTAAAACATCAAGTATATTTGCATTATGCTCTATTAAATAACATTCCCAAAGTTGTCATTCTCCTTACCTCATCACCTCAATTAGAATTAAACTGCACCTATACTGTTAATTTTATTTAAAGGATGCCATCAGAAATAGATCTTATTAATTGATTAGATATAGACTCAACTGTGAGAAATTGCCAGCTTTGCAAACTGGTTTTAAAAAAAAAGAATTTTGGATAAAGTGTTTTTGACTTTGAAAATAGTTGCTAACAATTCTTATTTCAATAGCTATTGAATATTCTGAACCCAGTGTGATTCTCAGTTAGACTATAAGAGCATCATAATATTGAAGATACAGCTAAATTCCATTTGGATTCAACTTTGCCTGATCTGATATGTGAGTGAAATTTAAGTGTGGTTTTTCAACCCAGTGCAATGACAACTTTTGTTTCGCACCAGGCTAGACACAGTAAGTATAGCTCACTGGCTCCCCAGCTGCTCTGATAATTGGCACATAACACAAGTTGAACCATTCTGGATTAGCCATGTCTCTTTTTGTTATCAGAGGGTATTTATTTTAAAAGCAGAACTAATGATACACAAAAGTGGAAAAGTCATTCTAGGAATAGGATGGCCTAGATTTCTGGTCTTGAATTTCCCTTTTGGAAATTTTCTGAAATATGAAAACCTCTTCTATTGTAATTACTGCAATTTAAGAGTCACTTATAATTGCACACAGCCCAAAGGATGTGTCAACTTTTATTTGTTTAAAACTTCTAACTGTATGAAGTTAATGAAAATGAGAAAACATATGAATGCCTTACACTGTGTTCTCAGCGGGTGTCTTTCATACCTTACCCGAGGTGTTTTTACCCTCTGCTTTCCACCAGTTGCCACTATAACACTATAAAAGGTATTCCTGGGAGCACTTCTATCAGTCAGGGTATCATAGCTGCTGAAACAACTCACAGAGCACAAGTGCCCAACACGTCAGTTATTTCCAGATCACATAACAGTTCATTGTTGATATTGGGCAGGCGGCCTTCCACCTGGAGGTCAGCGACTCTCCACCCTATGGCTCTGTCACCTTGAAGGCTCAGAGGCCTCTACTGGACCCTCTGCATCCAGCCAGCAGGAGAAGGAAGAGAGAGTGGAGGATTAGTCAGAGGAGTTCACACGCCAGGCCTGAATGGGGCATCCAGTCCTTCTGCCTGCATTATGCTGACCTAAACTCAGACACAAGGTCACACGTGACTGCAAGGAAGGCTGAGAGATGTAGCTCACTGTGTGACTGGGGAGATACACACATTAAATAGTTTTTCTTAAAGGTTACTGTCATGTGTGGTAGAGTCTGCAGTCCTCCTGGTAGAGTTCTAGGCTTTAGCTCATGATGACTTAAATAAGCCTTTGTTCACTGCCAGGGGACCTAACCCCACATATAAAATGGTTTAAGTAGGAAAACATGTTTTGGAAAACAAGCAAACAAACAAAAAGACATAGAGAATAGTTCTGAAACATGACCCATTTGTAAGCTACGGCACACCCGTGTTGGTTTAATCCTGCGCTCACCGCCCTGGATGTGCCTGAGTCCATTTCCCAGGACCCTGTGTTCACTCTGCAGGGACACTTTCTTATATTGTCATCGTGGAGTCACCCTGATTTATTCCTTCTGTTCCACTCTCATTTCACCATCAAATGTGGCACAGGACCCCAGCTCACAGAGGCAGCCCAAATCCTTTTTACAGTGTGTCCTCTGACTCGTAGAGCCTGGTTCTCCCCTTGCAGATAAGGATGAAACGTGTACAGCCTAATAGCACAGACTTCAGTAATGAGCTTTTCCTCACATTTTTATTTCTATTTAGTTCAATAATTTTCTAATGACAGATTCCCTCTGTGTTATTGGAAGAACACGTTCTGGCGAAGGTCTAATCTATTGTTGCCTTTTCCACAGTGTCTACATTTCTATATATGAGTATTTAAACACTCTGAAGAGCAAAGACATGAGTCCAGGCCTTGATTAGGTTTCGAGTTAACTAGATTCACTAACAGCTTCGTCTATGTACATAATTCTCAGAACATTTGTTTCTAACAAATTGTTTTATATATATATATAAAGTAGTGAAAATTTCCCATGTAACAATAGTACAGAAGAATAATGTAGAAATATAGCACATGATAAATAGCAATACCCTGTGAGCATGTATGCGACATGTACTGTTCTAAGTACTTTTGAAGTTTTTTAATCTTCACAAAACTTCTATGAGATAGATGCTTATTCACAAGTTAAAGGTAAGGAACAGGCACATAGAGAATAAGTTTCTTTCTCAGTCTAGAAACTTCTAGTTCAAAACCAGGACCATCTTGCTCCAAAGCTTCTGACTACTACACTATGCTCCTCAAGATTAAACTTCATGGGCACTGGCTGGTTGGCTTAGCAGTAGAGCATCGGCCCAGTGTGTGGAAGTCCCAGGTTTGATTCCTGGTCAGGGCACACAGGAGAAGTGACCATCTGATTCTCCACCCTTTCCTTCTCTCTCTCTCTCCCACTCTCGCTCTCCTTCACCCTTCGCTCTCCCACAGCCATGGCTTGAATGGTTGGAGTAAGTTGGCCCCAGGCTCTAAGGGTGGTTCTGTGGCCTCGCCTCAGACACTAAAATAGCTTGGTTGCTGAGCAACAAAGCAGCAGCCCCAGATGGTCAGAGCATAGCCCTGTACTAGGGCATTTGCTGGGTGGATCTGGTTGGGGAGCATGCCAGAGTCTATTTCTCTGCCTCCCCGCCTTTCACTTAATAGAAGAAAAAGAAATTGTGTGTGTGTGTTTTAAGTGTTTATTTTTAAACAAGTACCACCAAGAGACAGCCTCGTGCTGTGACCCTGTTTCAAAGCTTTAGCTGTTGCCCCAGGCTTTGCAGAGTGGCCACTGACTCTGGCTTTTTGCTGCCCTAGGCTTCCGTCTGGAGCAACACTTGAGTGAGGTTGCATTGCAGACAGCCCTGGCGAGCTCTTCAAGGCACTATGCCTGTCGGTCCTTCCAGATATTCCGGGCCATCAAACAGCCTTTGTCAGCGCATGCCTTGTCTGACCTTCTCTCAAGACTGGTGGAGGTGATTGGAGAACATGGCGATGAGATTCAGGTAGGGAAGGAGAGACCACCAAGCACATCCTGTTTTTCTCACTTTAGAGAGACAGAGTTAACAATTTTCTGAAAGCCTTGTCTCTCTTGCCAATTATTCTAGTCCTCTGGACATGTACAATTCATTAAAAAAAAAATTTAGAGGTTGATTTTATATTTTACAGAAGTTATTCCCAGGAGTATTGGTCTAGGAACTCCACAGATATCATCTGTCTTATTTAAGCTAACAACTTAAAATTTGGTGATTCTTATTTCTTGTTTTGTTGTTGGTTTTATTTGGTGGAGGACAGGAAAGATGTTACGTACTGTTTTGTCTTTTTGCCACTAACCTCGGTCATTATTGTGCAATTTTCCCACCTAGAGAAGGAATCTACATTCTATCTGTGCAAAGTACTTTCCTTCTCTGCATGATCAGCCTTCAGTAAACTGGGAAGAGTTGAAGTAGCACTGGAGAGAGTAGATGCCACAAGAAGACCCTGTAGAGAGAGCCCAGAGACTGAGGACCTGGGCAAGTTGAAAGCAAGGGCATTACCTGCTCTCTAGCTTGGACCAGGCCCTTATTTTTCATCGGAAATGTGCCTGCATTTCAGGAGGCCTGCACACCTGTAGACTCTAGCTTATTTTCCTCCTCTTGGCCAATGGAAGTACTGTTTGAAATGCCCCTGAGGCACAGCCTTTGCACTCATCTCTTAATCTCTACCTTCAGATATTGCAATTCTATGTTTCAGACACCCATCATGCCTGCCACCTTCAGCTTTGTCCCGTCCCTGTTGGATGTCAAATGTAATTGATCTGTGGAAGACCTCAGACCTGGGAAAATAGATCTTTATCGTTATCTGCTAACTCCTGAGCCACCTAACTTTTCTCTGTGGCCATTAACATTTGTTTTTAAAACTTGTAAATTAAAATAACAATGACTATCTAGCTTTCAATGATATTAACATTATTTGAACAAAGTTTGCATTAATTAAATTTGTGTCCAGGAAGTTAACAGCAGTTACAAATAGTCCAAAATGTTATCTCCACGTTTGACAGGGTTACGTAATGGAAGCACTTCTGACTTTGGAAGCTGCCGTGGATAACTTGTCTGACTGCTTGAAGAACAGTGATCTCCTAACTGTATTATCTCGGTGAGAATCAGCTTAATGGCATTTTGAAATCAAGTATCCTGTACTGAATATTTAGGAGATGTCCAAAGAACAAATCTAGTTTTTAAAGTCTATTAATGACCTAAAAAAGTATGTGTGACGTTTTCTTAAATTAAAAAAGAGGAGAGAAGTTATGACACACAAACATATATACGTATATACATTATAAAAGTATTTTAAATTTTCAGGAAAGTAGACACTAAATGTTATCTCTAGCCTGACCAGTGGTGGCACAGTAGATAGAGCATTGACCTAGAACACTGAGGTCCCTGGTTCAAAACCCCAAGGTTGCCAGCTTGAGTTCAGGATCATCCACATGCTCCAAAGGTCACTGGTTTGAGCCCAAAGGTCACTAGCTTAAAGCCCAAAGTCGCTGGCTTGACCAAGGAGTCACTGGCTAGGCTTGAACGCCCTGGTCAAGGCACATATGAGAAGCAATCAATCAATAACTAAAGTGAAGCAAATGTTATCTCTACTATAAGTAACAATGATCTTTCATTTTCTTTTTTCATATCTTTGAATATTTTTTCAAATTTTATATTATATTCTATTACATTGTAAACAGAAACTAAAACTAAGTATTAGTCTTAAATGAATATGCACAAAACTCATCTGAACCATCACTATCAAAATAGTTGGAATAAATGTTGATTTAACTTGCAGAATTCCTACCTTAAAGATCATTTTAAAAATATTTTTAATTCCTTTGCTCTTACCAGTATTTAATAACCCACTTCAAATCATTCATAATTTTGTATTCTGTTTGTATAATGGAGTTCATCATACTTGAAACTGAGTCAATAATGTTATATCATATTAGGCCTTGCTTCATTTTTAAGTTGAGCATTTTTTTTAAGCTTCATGTGGTACTAACATCATACATATTTTTCTGTATAAACCTACAGATTCATCTAAATCAGTAAAAGTTATCAGGATTTTGATAAAGAATTTTACCTTTTCAGCCTGAAATAAGCTTTGAAATCATTTTTCATAAATTAAGTACAAAAAATTTCCTTTGACACAGTTACTATTTTCTTTCTTGATAATATTTTCATTTCTGTTCTTATCAATGACTTAATAGAATATTAAAGTTTTTAGCTATCAGGTAAAAACTTACTGATTTTTACTTCATAATTATTCCTACCCAAATTCAAGTTTAAAAAAAAACGGATGATCAGTAAAACATATAGCCAACTGCTTATATTTTTAACCTTTCAGTAAATGGAAGTTTAATATTAGGTTTTGTTGGTGTTAAGTTTGATTTTCTTGTTAAGCTTATTTTGTTTTATTTTTTTTTACCCTTAAGTTTAAGAATAAGAATACTTATTCCTCTAAGTTTAAAAGTATGGACAAAAATGAGCAGAAAGCAGTATTTCCAAAGAGCGATTTCCCTCCTTCTTGTTCATCAGTGGCTATTTCGTGAAGCATGTTGGCTTCCCACTGAACCTTTTTTTACTTTTATACCCAGTTCTTCATCACCAGACTTAAGCTCTAGCACCAAGCTCACAGCAAGCAGAAAGAGCACAGGACAACTAAATGTGAATGCTGGAACAGCCAGTGGCAACACAGCAACCACAGAACGGAGTCGGCATCAGAGAAGCTTCTCCGTGCCCAAGAAGTTCGGTATTGTTGACCGATCCTCAGACCCACCTCGGAGCGCCACACTGGACAGGATCCAGGCTTGCACCCAGCAGGGCTTCTCTGCAAAAACCAGAAGCTTGTCATCCGTGAAGGACGGCCTCACAGACCCATCCCACATAAACCATCCAGCCAACCTGTTGGCCACCATTTTTTGGGTCACAGTAGCCTTGATGGAATCAGATTTTGAGTTTGAATACCTAATGGCTTTAAGGTTGTTGAACAGACTGCTGGCTCACATGCCACTGGATAAAGCTGAGAACCGAGAAAAACTTGAGAAACTCCAGGCACAGCTAAAATGGGAAGACTTCTCAGGGTTACAGCAGTTGCTGCTGAAAGGGTTCACCTCCCTTACCACAACAGACCTGACCCTGCAGCTGTTCAGTTTGCTGACACCAGTGTCCAGAATATCCATGGTGGACGCATCCCAAGCCATCGGTAAAACCAACATACTCCTTGTCTTACAATTCAACTGTTTAGCTCCATGTTTAGCATAATAATAAAAAAAATGTGGGCTACTGCTTTTAGCAGTTCTGCTTAGAACTGGTTTGTTAAGACTAATTTATTTTATCTTTTAAATTTTTATGTAATGTAAGTCATAATTATATTTTAGAGGATATTTTAAGACAATAGCATAAAAGGGGCAGAAGTAATAAATAAGATATTGGTCATTTCTTTATGATTTCCAGGTCAAACTGCAGATACTGTTGGGTTTTTCCATTACTCTTGTACAGACATTGTTTCCCTTTTTTCTTAAGTCCCAAATCTTTATTTTTCTTAGACTTTCTTTTTCCCTTGATGATTCCCTTGGTTCGCTCTTGTTTGAATTAAGCCCAATCAACAAACTAGATTTTTTAGTACCACAGCATGGGCCCAGGGTTCTTCCTGGAGCTGGAGCTGGAGCTGGTCACAGTAGTGCTAAGCCATTCTTCATCATTTCAAAGAGTCTTTTTGATTACATAAGTAAGACTTAAATTAATTGGCCTATGTCCTCTCCTACAGGTTTTCCTTATACTGTGCTTTTTGATAAAAATTTTAAACCGGGGTTCCCATTCATTTTATTCTTCTTTTTAAAATTGTGGTTGTACATTTTTCCTGGATCTTATTAGATAACATTAAAGTGGCCTCAAAAGACTGCATTTGCATGACCTCAAAAGAAATCTCTAATGTATTTTCCCACTGTAACAGCCACAGCGCGCCATATTTAGCCAACTGCATTGTATCCTTCCTCTTCCAGGGTTTCCTCTGAATATCCTGTGTCTCCTGCCCCAGCTGATTCAGCACTTTGAGAACCCCAATCAGTTCTGTAAAAATATAGCTGACAGAATTGCTCAGGTATGGCTTACGGTTTCGCTCCAACACACCCACCCAGGCCTTCTGGAAGGCTCAATTTGGACAGAAAGGACCTGGCCCAGAAATAATGATGAGTTTCATAAAACCCAAAACAATAACTGATACTGCTGGTCAGTAACATTCTGGGTAGCTGATGCACACTATCTCTTTTGGTTTTATTATTGAAAAAGCAGATGGAAAGAATTCGTGAAAATTATATTAGCTAAATTACTAAGATAAGCACTTCCACGGCCTACCAGAAATGTGTGTTTGTGTATTTGTGCATAATCTGTTTTCCTGGCTGCTGGGACTAATAGCAGAATTGCTGACATTTCTTCCTATTCATCAGGTCATTTTATCCCTGATTGATTTTCCTTTCTTGTAAGGTCTGTTTGGAAGAGAAGAATCCCAAACTTTCTAATCTTGCACACGTCATGACTCTTTATAAAACACACAGCTACACAAGGGATTGTGCCACCTGGGTCAACGTGGTCTGCCGGTACCTTCATGAAGCCTATGCTGACATTACCTTGAATATGGTTACCTACCTGGCAGAGGTAAGCCCTTTGATTAAGGATAAAATCTATTATAATTTCCCTGGGTAAAATATTTATTTGGAACTGATAATCAGACTTCATTTATTGAGCTCATATTATATCATCTATGGCATTAATAACATTCCATGTATGTTGGAATCATTTTAAATCCTCACAACAACCCAGTGGTGTGGATACTATTGTAGTGACCCTGGGGCCCAGCAATGATACTATTGTAGTCAGGCCCATTAATCTGCCTGACTTTAAGGTGGCACAGATGCCACCACAGCCCATACTTCTCTTTACAGTGCAAACTCCGGTCAGTACACTATGGCAACAAGAGATTTGTATCCTAATTAGTCTCGGTATTCAAATCTTATTTAAGAAGTAACTGTGTGGCTTGATACGTGTAATGGTTGTTTTCTCTGAACTAATTCACAAAGCATACATTTTGAAATAAACTTTTTATCTTTATTATGTTTACTTTTAAAAGAGCTATAGACAAAGGTAACAGTGTGGAGACTGCAGGGGTGGAGTGGAGGAGGGGTGGGGGATGATGGTGATAGAGGAGACTCGACTTGGGGTGGTGAACACACAGTACAGTGTACAGATGATGTAGAATTATGTACCTGAAACCTGTATAATTAAATGATGTCACCCCAATAAATTCGATAATCTTTTCTAAAGTAAAAAAATAAAAACTATAACAGGAATAGGATTTTTTTTCTGCTACAATGTGTTTCTGCTTTGGCTTCAGTGTTTGTGTAGCAGCTCCAGCCCCCCCGCAAGTCTGGCAGCCAGGGCAGGAATTCTGAGGGAGGTGACTGAGAACAGCTACCTTGTTAAGCATGTTCAGAGCTGCTTTTCATTTGCGGACATGCATTCATACCTCTGCTAGGGCCTTAAAAGAAGTGGTGAGAACAGTCCATCCTAACTTGGTTTTTAGTTATGTTTGCCCACTCAAGGTCCAGATAGGTTAAAGAATCAGCCACTTTCTGAAAGGCAGCACAGGACTGAAAGCCTTGACATGGAAGCGGGTCATTGGCCCCAACCATCAGCACTCATGGTTGGTCCTGCAGAACTTCTGTTTGCAATGTGGGTGCAAAATAGGTGGTCTGTACTCAATTCTCAATGACCTGGTTCATTTGTTCTTGTCATCCTCCCCTCCCTGGCACTTTAAAGAACTTCTCGTAAGAGTCGTGTGGCTGCTTCTGGTTATTGCCTCGGTCACGTCTGTCCATGCAGCAGTGACTAAGCCAGCACATGCTTGTGGGAGAGTAGGATAACCAATGCAATGCTCCACTTACAAAGGTGGATGCTACCTGTTTTTAGTGAGGTCACATGTGAAGTAGCAAACTTTTTTGGATTGTTAAGCATAAAAATTTCAAAACTACAAAAGGGATGTGATATATCCACATGAAGGAATATTATTAAGAATTAAAAAGGAATGAAGTACTGATACATGCTGCAACATAGATGAACCTTGAAACCATTATGCTCAGTGAAATAGGCCAGGCAAAAAAAAGGCCAGATGTTGTACAATGCCACTTATATAAGATATGTAGAATAGGCAAATTTATAGAGACAGAAAGTCAAATAGTGGTTACCAGGGCTTGGGAACAGGGATAATGAAGAGTTGTTGTTTTATCATTTTTGGATGGTGAACAAATTCTGGAAAGAAATTGTGCTGATGGCTATTTAACAATGTGAATATATTTAATGCCACTAAGTTGAGCACTTAAAACCAATTAAAATGATAAATGTTTTATATAAAGAAAAGTAAAAATGGATTGCCTAATTTGTTCTATAGCCTTTATCACAAATTGCCACCCACATTTGTATTATGAACTTACCGTCCCACCGTATAGAATATATAGCAACTCTTGTTTCTATTACTCACATGTTCTTACAGCTGTTGGTCATACATGTACATATAATTATATGTAGTTGTGGTCAGCATTTCCATTGAATTTTCTCTGTTTACTAAATGCTGATTTTGTGTATTTCTGTGTGTTGACACAACTCATGTGGTATCACTTTGAATAACTGAAGTTCTATTAGGTTAATGTAACATAATATGCTTAACCATCTCCCTTTTGTTGCTTGTGTTCATTATTTTTTCTATTACAAATGGTCCTTTTTGGTAGACATTTTATCAGATCACATTTGGATCATTTATTCTGGTGGCATTTTCCGAAGTAACTATCTAGGTAAAGGGCACTAATATGTGGATTTGTAATTAGTTCCACACATCTGGCCTTCACAGAGATTTTCCCAATTTACAGCACTACAATGTATAAATGTTCTTGTTTTCCCCATCTCCACTAAATTTTATCATTCTATTTATTGTTATTTATTATTTTTGGCACTTCGATGCTAAAAATAATTCTCTTGATGTATTTCTTTTCTAGTGATTATGTTCATTTTTTATTAACGTACTAGATTTGCATAGTTTATATTTCCTCATGTGTTAACTGCTCAGTTATTTCTTTTGACCACTTTTAATATGGAATTTTAACATTTATTTGAATCATTTCCATTAATTCTTCACTTTGAATCTTTTGTCATGATGTCTATCACACTTACCGTATATTTTGCTCAAGACGCACCTGACCACAAGACACACCTAGGGTTTTAAGGAGGAAAATAAAAAAAATATTCTGAACCAAATGGTGTGTTAAAATATTTAGTAAAATGCCGTATTTTTTGCTCCATAGGACGCATAGGCATTTCCCCCTCCACTTTGGGGGGGCGGGGCGTCTTATGGAGCGAAAAATATGGTCTTTTCTCATTATTGTACTTTCCTTTTTGAAAATATTTTTCTGATAATGAAAGTAGTATGTGTTCAAAACAGTAAATGTTGAAGGTACAGAAAAGTAAAAACAAAGATAAAAAGAAAAGAAAAATTAATAATTATATTACTTAGAAACACTATTAACATTTTGTTGGGCTGTTTTCCAGTGTTATTTCACTCATTCACATCAGTATTGGCATCTTATTACAGAAAAACTATCTATTTCTCTTTTTATTGATTGGTTTTAGAGAGAGAAAGAGAGAGAGAGAGGGAAACATTTATTTGTTGTTCTACTTTAGTTGCACATTCATTCACTTCCAGTATGTGCCCTGGCCAGGGATTAAAAACTGGCAACCTTGTTGTTTTGGGACAATATTCTAACTAAATGAGCTAAGTGGCCAGGGCCATCTTTTTTTTTTTTTTTTTTTTTTTTTAGTTGAATTTATTGGGTGACATTGATTAATGAAATTATAAAGGTTTCAGGTGTACGATTCTGCAATACCTATTTCCTCTTTCATTTATCTAATACCCTGCAATCTCTTTGAAAATGCCTTATTATTGACTACATGATATTTCATCATACAATTCACCATCATTTATATATCTGTTTCCCTAGTGGTCAACATTTAAATTGCTTACAGAACTTTCATGTTTTACTTTGGGTGAGGTTTTTTTCACCATTATAAATAGTGCCATGATGAAACCTCATACATAAATCTCATTGTTTATCTCTAAGTTTGGAAACATTTCTAAAAGTGTAATTACTGTTTCAAAGATTTAAATCATTTTCATACTCTTTATCTCAATTGCAAATTACCCAATTTACATGTCTAGTGATGTATAAGAATGCCCATCTTACATCCTCACCAATACTATCATCAGTTTCTAATTTTTGCCAATTTGATAACTCATAGATGTATCTTTTGTTTTTACTTGTAATTTTTGATGATTAGTAGTGTTTGATGTTTTCCTTTCAAGGTTCATTTTGTCATATTCTGTTATGTGAATATTATATACTCAGACCTGCCTATATGGCCTTTGATAATACTTTCATTTCTTCTGTAGTTAGGATTATTTCCCCTCTAAGGAAATGTGCAATCATAAAAGTATTGAGAAAGGTTAGTGCTTTTGTGTGAAAATCTGGCATCAAACGGACTCAGGCTGTGTCTTGCCCCCCACAGTTGCTGGAGAAGGGCCTCCCGAGTATGCAGCAGCCCCTCCTCCAGGTCATCTACAGCCTACTCAGCTACATGGACCTTTCAGTCATTCCTGTAAAGCAGTTTAATGTGGAAGTTCTGAAGACCATCGAGAAATATGTGCAGGTGAGTATTTAAATAACTGCACTCATGAGCCAGAGTGTCATTATGGAAAGACGGAGGCCTTGTATGTAGCTTGTACTTGGCCATGCATTTTAAATATTCATTGATCTTCTAATGCACTGAGACAGTCAAGAGTGGTAGTTGACCACGCCTCAAGGGGCACAGTGAGAAACAGACAGGCCGTGGCCCTGATGCATTTCTTCAAAGGACAAACTTCCACCTCTTGGGACTTACAGGTTGGGTATTGAAAGCATGCACTTGCCTGGGAGGGCAAGCCTGGAGTCTTATACATAGCTTCCCGTTTCAAAGAAGGAGAAAGGGAAAAGAAACTTGCATATCCCTGTTTCTAGATCAGTTATTTCAACATGCAAAGCGTTAATTCAGAGATTCAAATTACCACTTTAAATATTAGGGACTAAGATTAGGTAACTTGTATAGATGTACTTAAGAATACTCCAACAAACAAACCAAAAACTATGTTGGGGTAAATAAATAAAGATGACAAGATGTACATGGGGATTCATTTTACTCTTCTCTTTGTTTTATGTATATATGAATATTTTTATAATAAACGGTCTTTTTAAAATATTACGGTCATCTTGTTAAACCATACACAAAGATAAACTGAAAATGGATTAATAACTTAAATGTAAGACTCAAAATCATAAAAATTCTAGAAGAAAACATAGGCAATAAAGCTCAGACAGCCTGACCAGGCAGTGGCACAGTGGAGAAAGCAGCGGACTGGGATGTAGAGGACCCAGGTTCAAGACTCCTAGGTCGCCAGCTTGAGCACAGGTTCATCTGGTTTGAGCAAAGCTCACCAGCTTGGGCCCAAGGTCTCTGGCCTGAGCAAGGGGTTACTTGGTCTGCTATAGCCCCACAAAGCACATATGAGAAAGCAATTAATGAACAACTAAAGTGCCACAACGAAAAATTGATGCTTCTCATCTCTCTTTGTTCCTGTCTGTCTGTCTCTATCTGTCCCTCTCTCTGACTCTCTCTCTGTCTCTATCAAAAAAAATAATAACAACTCAGACATATCTCATGGCAATATGTTTTTTGATATATCACCTCAGGCAAGGAAAACAGAAGAAAAAATAAACAAATAAGACTACATCAAACTAAAAAGATTTTGCAAACCATCAGCAAAATGAAAAGACAACCTACTGTCTGGGAGAACCTATTCAGCAATGATACATCTGAGAAGGGATCAATATCCAAAATTTATAACGCATTTAGACAATTTAACACCAGAAAAATGAACAACCCCATTAGAAAGTAGGCAGAAGACCTTAATAGATATTTCTCCAAAGAAGACATACATAGAGGATTGGATAAAGAAGATGTGGTCCATATATATACAGTGGAATACTACTCAGACATATTGCTATTACGACAACATGGATGGACCTTGATAACATTATACTAAGTGAAATAAGTCAGAAAAAACTAAGAACTGTATGATTTCACACATAGGTGGGATATTAAACTGAGACTCATGGACATAGATAAAAGTGAAGTGGTTACCACAGGGAGGGGCTGGGGGAGAGGGAAGTAAATATGGACAAATATAAGGTAACAGACAATTATTTGATTTGGGGTGATGGGCACACAACACAATCAAATCAACAGTTCAGTTGTTATAGAGATGTTCACCTGAAACCTATGTACTCATTGACCTATGTCACCCATTAAATTTAATGTCTAAAGAAAATAAAAAGCCATACCAATGACCAGTAGACATATGAAAAGTTGCTCAACATCACTAATCATCTGAGAAATGCAAATTAGAACCTCAATGAGATAACACTATACCTGTTAGAATGTCTATCATCAATAAATAAACAACAGGTGCTGACGAGGATGTGGAGAAAAGGAACCCTAGTGCACTGTTAGTGGGACTGAAGATTGAAGCAGCTACTGTGGAGTATGGAGTGTCCTCAAAAAATTACAGATGGAACTGCCCTTTGACCCAGTGATTCCACATTGGGAATATATCCAAAGAAGCCCAAAACACTGATTCAAAAGAGAATATGCACCCCTGTGGTCACTGTAGCATTGTTCGTAATAGTCAAGTTTTAGAAGCAACCCAAATGCCCATCAGTAGACAAGTGGTTAAAAAAACTGTGGTACATTTATGCAATGGAATACTACTCAGTCGTCAAGAAGAAAAAAACCTTGCCTTTTGCAAGAGCACAGATGAACCTGGAGATCGTTTTGCTAAGTGAAATAAGCCAGTCAGAGAAAGACAAGTGCCATATGATCTCACCCATATGTAGAATCTAATGAACAAAATATACAAAATAGAAACAGACTTATAGATACAGAGGCAAACTGACAACTGTAACAGGGATAAGGGTTTGGAGTCTTGGTGAAAAAGGTGAGGGGACTAAGTACAAATTGGTAATTGCAGAATAGTCATTGGGATGTGGTTTGCAGCATGGGGAATACAGTCAGTGGTGCCGATATGACTGGGTGTGGACCTGGTGGGGGCTGAAGCCAGCAGGGGAACCACTTTCTAGAGTGTATGTTTCTCTGGCCGCTTTGATGTACATCTGAAATTGGTGAGGAATGGTATTGAAAGAAAACTGTGGTTGAAATATAAAAATTTTAAAAGAATATTTTAAAAATAAAAAGAAACTGGCCCCAAGATCTCAGTCAGTAAACAGTGGAGTTGGAATATGAAACCCATGACCACAGACAAAAGACTGGGGACCCAAGGCCGTAAAGGACAGTGTAGGGCACCATGAGTGAAGGGAGGAGGGTCCAGCTCAGGAGCAGAGACATCTTTCTCGTCAGATCTGTTCAGGTTCTCTCTTTTGCTTCAGGAGTGTACTTGGTGAGTTTCAGAGTTCAAGGTCAGATGCTAGTTTTTCTCTGATTATGCTCAATGACAAAGCCTTCCAATATAACTTTAGACATTTCTTTCTAATTTCACTTCACCAATCTCATTACTTACCTAGGGGAAATCACCCCTGTAGGCCCTACTCAGAGGGAGTACGGACTCCTCCCTGTCCACCAGAGGGAAGCTTGGAAGGGGTGTAGGCAGGGAAGCAGCATGGTCTGTAGAACTGTAGAAAGACCACTGTAGCTGGGGTGCATATGACGAGCTTATGTAGAGGCTGCTGGCAGGGTCGCCAGGTAAGAGGTCATTGAAATAATCCAGGCAGAAGCTGGAAAGGATTTAACTGAGCCGGGGCCAGCAGGAATGGTGAGAACAGACACACTGTCAGAAGAGACAGACCAAGGGAAAGGAATTAAGAACAGCTCCCAGGTTCCTGTGTTGGGTCAGGGGGATGATGTGGATCAGAAAGAGAGGAGGGCTGAGAACAGACACCAGGAGCCTGGGAACAAAGGGGTGGAAATGGCCTGAAAAGGGAGAGAAAGACTGAGGGACTGGAAACGGGGGGTGGGAGAACTTGGAGAAAGAGTGAGTGGTCAATAACATAAATGTTTTCACAATTGTTTTGGGGGGGAGGGTGTTTTCTTTTCCTTTTCAAATTAAGGAGGTATCTCATTAGTAAGAATGATACCTTATTCTTAAATGTATGTATTTGAATATGGACAAACTTGGTCATTTCTTAAAATCTGCTTGTTTCCTAAATGTAGGTCATCTCATATATAAATTGTCTTTTTATGTCATTTGCTTTTACTTATCAGAGAATTTCCTGCACTGTCTTAAATCAGTGAATTCTGACAGGTCACGAAACATTTAAGTAGCTAGTGTTACCAGTTTTAAAAAATGCAACTGGCTGCACCACAGGGACATAACACAGGAGGCAAGCGATAATGGGAGATAGACAGTGGCTGACTTGGCTTCTGATGAGACGGTGGCACCCAGCAGTGAGGCCTGTGTGCCAGTGTCACATTGTCAGACAGGAAAAGGTTGAAACTTCAGTGAAGAGAGTTTTTCTAATTCAGATGATGATAGCTCTCTTTGGAAACACAAGCAACAGAAATGTTTTAACCCCCCTCCCAAACCAGAGCATTGCAATCTGGCCAGAGCAGCCAGAACCTGCCTTCTGCTGCAGGGAGGAAGGTGAACAGCCTATGGGGTGCCATGTGCAGGAGCAAAATCAGGATGCAGTGGCCATGAACTTGGTGTCTTGGAAATGGAAGGCCCTATTGACAAAAGCAGATAGTATGAGACCTGCAGTTATCTGTTTGCTAAGAAACTTAAAAGGGAGTCTCAAGAACATACAACAGAATTAGACAAAGAAGTAGATGAATATATGTGAGGTCACAAGGAAACAGGCTTAAAGAAAGAGGAAAACAGGCAGGTCATCTCAAAGGAAATGACCTGTCAAAGACAGACTAGGGGACAGATTAGAAATGAACTATACAGGCCTGTAGATCACAGAGGACAATTCTCAGGAGAAAGTGACTGATGACATTACTTTCAAATGTCAGGAACCAGATGGTGGCAGAAAGATGTGACATCCCGAGTAGTGAATATAATTGGGAACAAGAAGATGAATGAACTGCTGGTGGAAATGCCTGAGGTTGAACAAACTGGTGGCTTTCTTATAATGAATGGTAGTCAGAGAAGAATACCAGGTAGAGTTGTTCTAATCTCCTGGAAAACACTCTTAGCATCTGTGAGGAACAAATTTAGGACATTTTCTACATTGAAAATCAAAAAGCTTTGGTATATATATACTATGGAACAATATTCAGCCATAAGAAATGATGACATCAGATCATTTACAACAAAATGGATGTACCTTGATAACATTATACGGAGTGAAATAAGTGATTCAGAAAAAAAAAAATCTGAGAACAGCATGATTCCATACATAGGTGGGACATTAAAGTGAGACTATGAGACATGGACAAGAGTGTGGTGGTCACGGGATGGGGGGAGGGAAGGGAGGGTGGGATAGGGAGAAGGGGAGGGGTACAGGGAAAACCAGATAGAAGGTGACAGAGGACAATTTGACTTTGGGTAATGGGTATGCAGCACAATTGAATGATAAGATAATCTGGAGATGTTTTCATTGTACATATGTACCCTGATTTATTGGTGTCACCCCATTAAAGTTAATAAAAAATAAATAAATAAATAAATAATCAAAAGGAATATGAAAATTAAAAAGTTACTAGAAGGAGGAGAACATAGCTGTTGGGAGAAATGATGAAAAAAACTATTAAAATAAATTTTCAAGATGATGATAAATCATGAGAAACTTTTACAAGTGACACACTTAAGACCCTGGCCTCTCTTGAATCACAGGAAGGACATGGAGAAACATGGTGGATGCAGAGGAAACCACTGAAGTCAATTATTCTCATGACTTGGACATTTCTTAATGCATTTTTAGGAATAAACCTTTCTAAAATAATGAAATAAACCATTTTTACTGAATTGTTTTGTTTTATTTTGCACTGATAAACATGAAAATCTGGAGTGAAAGACTTGCATTCTTGTATTAAATAAAACTGAATATGTGGGAGAGATGGATACGGTTGATAGAAACACAAAATACTTAAAAGTAGATAGCAGAGGCCCTGGCCAGTGGCTCAGTGGATAGAGTGTCAGCCTGGCGTATGGACATCCAGGATTCAATTCTTCATCAGGGCACACAGGAGAAGTGGTCATCTGCTTCTCTCCCGTTTCTCTTCTCCTTCCCCTCCCACAGCCAGTGATTTGACTGGTTTGAGTGTCAGCCCCAGGCACTGAGGATAGCTCAGTTGGTCCAAGCATAACAGCCTCAGGCACTAAAAATAGCTCCATACTTAAGCATCAGCCCAAAACAGGGTTGCCAGGTGGATCCTGGTTGGGGCACATTCAGGAGTCTGACTTATTATCTCTCCTCCTGTCACCTAAAAGAAATAATAATAAATAAAATTTTTAAAGTAGATAGAGGATTTAATTCAGAGGTCCCCAAACTACAGCCCGCAGGCCAAATTGCGGCCACCTGAGGCCATTTATCCAGCCCCCGCCGCACTTCCAGAAGAGGCATCTCTTTCATTGGTGATCAGTGTATGGAGTACTGTATGTGGCGGCCCTCCAACAGTCTGAGGGACAGTGAACTGGACCCCTTTGTAAAAAGTTTGGGGACCCCTGATTTAATTTCTCAATTTGGCACATGTGCTAATGATAACTTGATAATTCATTTTGTCCAGGTTATTTTGTTTTATTTAAGATGCCATTCAAAAGTTTGTCTTCTTTTTATGATTTATCTTTTCAGTGAATTATGACTGGTTTCAAAAACAGTCTATTAAAAGATTCTAATAAGACACGTAAATTGTTAAACTGCTTATTACAAATGCATCCAAATTTAGTTTGTCTGTGTTCTAAGAACTCAGGCTATTTTAAAGATAGTGATTACAGTTAAAATAGGTTTATTCTGATGGTTACTCCCACCTGTTTGTCCAGAAGTAAATAAACAGCAGACGCTTTTCAAAGATGAGTTAATTCATTTTTTTTAAAAAATAAAGTTACTATTAACCATTCAATGTTTTATTTCCCTCAGAGCACTCACTGGAGAGAAGCTTTGAATATCTTGAAGCTGGTGGTTTCTCGATCAGCAAGCCTCGTTTTGCCTTCCTGCCACCACAGTAACCTGTCAAAGATAGAAATCCATCGAGTATGGACCAGCGCTTCTAAGGAACTACCTGGGAAAACCCTGGATTTTCACTTTGACATCTCAGAGGTATGTTCACTTTTTCTGTAAGATTAGCATGAATATCTGTAGAGCAAAAGTCACACGTGAGTGTCTTGAGCAAGAAAGACTATGTTTAATTACAGTGAAGACTCACTTCTGAGGCCTGGGTAAGCTGGTTTTCAAAGAACACACTGAGTGTCATTTTCATGGGGCTCTCAATGAGCGGCTTTTAAAAATAGAAACTAGCCTCAGTTATATAAAAAATTATTTTTATACAGATAACTATACAATGGAATGATCTTCAGAATTTTAAACCATGACTTTCACTCATTCTTAATCTGACAACTGTCATGTCCTATTTCAACATGGACAGCCTTGTTTCCCGAATTGGAGCCAGACCAGCGAATGACCAAGATTTGCAGGACTTCTACAATTCACCTTCATAGTTGCTTTCCCAAGCCACACTGCTTTCTAAACTGCGAAGTTATTCCAAATTCTTCCCTTGTAGGAGAAGGGACGGTGGGGAGTAGAACGGGGAGGGGCTGGTAACCAAGCTAAAGAGTCAGGGAGAAAAGAAAGGGTGGAAAGGAGTCAGGTTTATCTACTGGTTCAGGCACAGACGGTTGGGAGGCCTGTAACTATTTTAATCTAAGATGTAAAATACCCCATGACCCATAAGCCCCCAAAGCAGAAACTACACCTGCCAATTTTGTAACCATGGTCTAGTACAGGGTCTGGTTCATGACAGGTACATAAGAAATGTCCTTCAGCACTGCTGAATGAATCAATTCACTGAATGAAACAACCAGACCTACTCTAGGAAGCAAGCTGTATATAGGTCAGGCTTTCTGACTCATGGTCTCATGGACCCTTTATCATTCCATGCTTCACCATGATATACTATGTTGCTGCCATGGTGATACCTTCATATCTGTTTAATTTGTATATGATATGTTTGTATTGAATTAATACATATCATTTTTAACATTTTTTACATTGCTGTAAGGAAAAAGCTACTTTTACTCTTTGACTTGTTTATTCCAAAGAGGTACAGAAAACATGCAGCCACTCAGCTGCTCTCCCAGGAGTCCCAGCTATTCGAGAACCATGGTCATTAAGAGCTAGGTGTAGAGTCACCTGTATGCGTCTGCCGCTCTGGGTGCAGGCCTGCGAGCCTGTCACTGCTCTGGATGCCTTCTCGGCACTAACACTCGGGTGGTGCCCCCCACACAACCACCACACTGCATGACTCTCGGGAAATGAAATTTCTAAAATGTTGCCCAAGTACTTGGCCCTCATCTCAATCATTTACATGATTAAAATGCTATAAATAACTTAAATTTTTAAATAACTGAGAGTATATAAAGGTTGAGAAGAAAGGAAGGAACTTTGTTCTCTTGTTATGACTATAAGAAATACTTTCAAGCTTAAACACCTGACAACTCTTGTTTTCCTAAATGTTTTGCTTCTGATCGTTATCGGTGGTTTCTAAAGCATGTTTAAAATCAAACAGTTGGATTTGTTTTCAGCTGTTAAAAAAATGCAGGGGGGAGGGAAGATGGCGATGGAGTAGGCGGACGTACCAACTTCCAACTCCCAGAACCAAAGTGGATTATAACTCAATTTTAAGAACCATCATCTGGATAAACCAACTTTGAACTAAACTAAGTGGACTCTTCAACCAAGGAACACTGCAGAAGCCACATTGAGACTGATAGGAATAGCGAAAACACGAAGAGGACTGCCCAGCTCACCGGAGCAAATGGCAGCCTGGAGAGACCCGCGTGGCAGGAAGAGAGTTTGGCAGAGAGGGAGGGACCTGGGTCCCAGGAACCAAGCCCCAGCCTGCAGTCCCAGAGCCTAGAAGAGGCGTTTGGACAATATTGAGCTGTGAAGCAAGTGAGGATACTATTTGTGAAAAAGAGAAAGTTTTCTCAGACCCAAAAATATTTTTAAAGGGACAGCTCAGAAAGCCTCTCTCACAACCACGCACCCAGGGTTCGGGGAACTGGGACAGAGGAAAGGAACAGAGCAGCGGGAACAAAGAGTGAAATGAAGGCACGGAGACACTCTGAGGGACAGCCACCCCGACCCATGGGCTAAGTCACTTCCCTAATCGAAAACGAATATTTCCCCTGGAACTAGCAATACCAGCAAAGGGAGACAGGACACTAGCCAAACAAGCTCTCCCGCAGCAATTAGAGCAGAGCTGCTTAGAGGGAGGGAGCTCCCAGGCCTACAGTGTGGAGACTTAGGGCACTTCTAGCCCCCTGAGGGTTGCTGAAGGCTATGGTTGCGGCAGGATGCTGAAACACGTCCTGTCCTGTCGGTGTGGGCGGAGGCACAACCGGTGTGAGCTCATTCTAGCCCAGCAGGGGCGGAGGGGACGCGCAAAAGCGGTCCCTTAGCTGCGGGCCCGCCTGTGACCCCACTTGTGCGGAAAAATACGGGCAGAGATCAGCTCTGCGACCCCGCGCAAGCCGGCCCTGACCACGGGCATGGGGCTAAGACCAGGGACGGGCAAAGGGCTCACGGCTGAGCTCACGCTGCCAACCCAGCCGAGACGGAGAAACCGCGGTGTGCCATCTGTGTGCGCGAGCTGGCTCCTAACGCTGGGGCAAGGGAGACACTGAGACCAGCGGAAGTTCGCGGCTGAGCTCACGCTTCTCGCCACGCCCACCCAGAGAAACTGCGGAGTACCACCCTAGTGCCGAGCTGGCTCCAAGCATGGGGGCAGGGTAGGATGCGGAACGACCAGAAGCTAGCAGCAGAGTTCATGCCAGCAAACACGCCCAGCCCAATAATCCCCTGCGCAGGAGGGCCCTGACCTTGAGGGCAGGGCTAAATTCTGGACGGGCAAAGGCTCACAGCTGAGAGCATGTCAAAAGCACTGCCCAACCCGCAAAATGGTGGCAAGCAGGCTCTGACTGAGGGGGCTGGGCATAAGCTTCCGGAAATGGGCTTGGTCCGCAGCTGAGCAAAGGTGCTAACCTCTGCCCTGGGTGCTAAGGCTAGTGACTTGAGTGACAGCCCCTCCCACAAAGGAGAGGCAGAAATCACAGCAATAGCTGCAGTGAGCCGGCGCTGGCAACGCCCACACACAACCGCCCTAGGCAGCGGCACAGGGGGTGGCAAGCCTGCAGACAGACCACACCTAGAGAACACAAAGGCAACACATACTGGACTCCAGTGGCCACAACTTGCTTATACTCAGATAAAATGGGCAGGCAGAGGAATGCAAACCAAATGAACCAAGAGAAATCCCCAGAGAAGGACCTGAATGAACCAGATATAACCAAACTACCAGAAGCAGAATTTAGAATAATGATAGTTAGGATGTTCAAAGAAATTAGAGCAACAATGGATAGTCACTATGAGCACCTAAATAAAGAGATAACAAGTATAAAAAACGAAATTGAAATAATAAAAAAGAACCAGACAGAAATGACAAATACAGTATCATAACTGAAGACCACAATGGAAGGAATTAAAAGCAGGATGAATCACGCTGAGGATCGAATCAGCGAGTTAGAGGACACAATAAACAAAGTTACAGAAGCAGAGAAAAAAAAAAGGAAAAGAGATTCAAAAAATGTGAGGAAACTCTAAGGGAGCACTGTGACAACATGAAGAGAAACAATATTCGCATCATAGGGGTGCCTGAAGAAGAGGAAAGAGGACAGGAAATGGAAACTGTGTTCAATCAAATCATAGCAGAAAACTTCCCTAAATTAAGGCTGGGAAACATTCCACATGTACAAGAAGCACACAGAACTCCATTAAAGAGAAACCCAAAAAGATCTACACCAAGACACATCATAGTTAAAATACCAAAGCTAATGGATAAAGAAAAAATCTTAAAAGCTGCTAGAGAAAAAAAGGCTATCACCTACAAAGGAGCCCCCATTAGGATGACATCGGACTTCTCAACAGAAACACTTGAGGCCAGAAGGGAATGGCAAGATATAATCAAAGTAATGTAGAACAAGAACCTACAACCAAGACTACTCTATCCAGCAAGGCTAACATTTAAAATTGAAGGAGAAATAAAGAGCTTTCCAGACAAAGAAAACCTCAAGGAATTCATTAAAACCAAACCAATCCTGCAAGAGATTCTAAGGGGCCTAGTGTGAAGAGTTCAAAGGAAGGAAAGAATATAGCAAAAAATAACAAATAAAAAAAATACAGCTTTAAAGAATAAAATGGCAATTAACAACTACATATCAATAATAACCTTAAATGTAAATGGATTAAATGATCCAATCAAAAGATATAGGGTAGCTGCATGGATAAAGAAACAGGACCCAAACATATGCTGTCTACAAGAGACACACCATAAAACAAAAGATGCACATAAACTGAAAGTAAAAGGGTGGAAAAAAATATTTCATGCAAATGGAAATGAAAAAAAAGCCGAGGTAGCAGTACTTATATCTGACAAAATGGACTTTAAAACAAAGACTGTAGTAAGAGATAAAGAAGGACACTACATAATGATAAAGGGAACAATTCAACAGGAAGATATAACTATTATAAATATCTACGCACCAAATATAGGAGTCCGGACATTCATAAAGCAGACTTTGATGGATATAAAGGGCGAGATTAACAGTAATACTATCATAGTAGGGGATTTCCATACCCCACTAACAACACTGGATAGATGCACAAGAAAGAAAATCAATAAAGAAACAGCAGACTTAAAGGATACACTAGATCAACTTGATTTAATAAATATCTTCAGAACTTTTCACCCTAAAGCAGTAGAATATACATTCTTCTCAAGCGCTCATGGTACGTTTTCTAGGATAGACCACATGTTAGGACACAAAAATGGCCTCAATAAATTTAAGAAGATTGAAATCATATCAAGCATTTTCTCTGATCACAATGCCATGAAACTAGAAATTAACCACTAAAGAAAAACTGAAAAATACTCAAACACTTGGAAACTAAATAGCATGATATTAAATAATGAATGGATTAACATGAGATCAAAGAAGAAATAAAAAAGTTTCTAGAAACAAATGATAATGAGCATACGTCAACTCAAAATCTATGGGACACAGCAAAAGCAGTTCTGAGAGGGAAGTTTATTGCACTACAGGCATATCATAAGAAGCTAGAAAAAGCTCAAATAAGCAACCTAACCCTGCAACTAAAAGAACTTGAAAAACAACAACAAATAAAACCCAAGACAAGTAGAAGGAAGGAAATAATAAAGATCAGAGCAGAAATAAATGACATAGAGGCTAAGGAAACAAGACAGAGGATCAATGAAACCAGAAGCTGGTTCTTTGAAAAAGTAAACAAGATTGATGAACCCTTAACTAGACTCACCAAGAAAAAAAGAGAGAGGTATCAAATAAATAAAATTAGAAAGGACAGTGGAGAAATTACAACTGATACAACAGAGATAAAAAGCATTGTAAGAAAATACTACGAAGAACTCTATGCCAAAAAATTAGACAATCTAGATGAAATGGACAAATTTCTTGAATCATATAAACTTCCAAAAATCAATCTGGAAGAATCAGAGCACCTAAACAGACCAATTACAACAGATGAGATCGAAACAGTTATCAAAAAATTCCCAACAAAGAAAAGTCCTGGGCCTGATGGCTTCACAAGTGAATTCTATCAAAAATTCAAAGAACAACTAACTCCTATCCTCCTCAAGCTATTTCAAAAAATTCAAGAGGAAGGAAGACTTCCAAACTCCTTTTAGGAGGCGAGCATAATTCTGATCCCAAAACCGGGCAAAGACAACATCAAAGAAAGAAAATTATAGGCCTATATCCCTGATGAATTTAGATGCTAAAATTCTCAACAAAATATTAGCCAACCATATCCAGCAATATATGAAAAAAATCGTACACCATGATCAAGTGGGATTTATTCTGGAGAGGCAAGGCTGGTTCAATATTCGCAAATCAATCAATGTGATTCATCACATAAACAAAAGGAAGGACAAAAATCACATGATAATTTCAATAGATGCAGAAAAGGCATTTGATAAAATCCAGCACCCATTTATGCTCAAAACTCTCAGGAAAGTGGGAATACAAGGAACATTCCTTAACATGATAAAGGACCTCTACGACAAACCCACAGCAAACATCATACTAAATGGATAAAAATTAAAAGCAATCCCCTTAAGATCAGGAACCAGGCAGGGTTGCCCACTTTCACCACTTTTATTCAACATAGTTCTGGAAGTCCTAGCTACAGCAATCAGACAAGAAGAAGAAATAAATGGCATCCAAATTGGAAAAGAAGAAGTAAAACGGTCACTATTTGCAGATGATATGATATTGTATATAGAAAACCCTAAAGTCTTAGTCAAAAAACTACTGGACCTTATAAATGTATTCAGCAAGGTGGCAGGATACAAAATTAATACTCAGAAATCAGAGGCATTTCTATATACCAACAATGAACTGTCAGCAGAAGAAATTAAGGAAACAATCCCCTTCACTATTGCAGCTAAAATAATAAAGTACCTAGGAGTAAATTTAACCAAGGAGATTAAGGACTTGTACTCGAAAAATTATAAAACATTGATAAAAGAAATCAAGGAAGATACAAATAAGTGGAAGCATATACCGTTCTCATGGCTAGGAAGAATAAACATCATTAAAATGTCTATATTACCCAAAGCAATTTATAAATTCAATGCAATACCAATTAAAATACCAATGACATACTTCAAAGATTTAGAAAACATATTCCAAAAATTTATATGGAACCAAAGAAGAACACGAATAGCATCAGCAATCTTAAAAAGAAAAAATAAAGCAGGAGGTATCACTCTTCCGGATATCAAGGTTTACTACAGGGCCATTATACTCAAGACGGCCTGGTACTGGCATAAGAACAGGTACATTGATCAATGGAACAGAACAGAGAACCCAGAAATGAACCCACATCTTTATGGACAACTGGTATTTGACAAAGGAGGAAAGAACATACAATGGAGTAAAGACAACCTCTTTAACAAATGGTGCTGGGAAAATTGGACATCTACCTGCAAAAAAATAAAACTAGACCATCAACTTACACCATTCATAAAAACAAACTCAAAAGGGATAAAAGACTTAAACGTAAGCCGTGAAACCATAAGCATCTTAGAAGAAAACATAGGCAGCAAGCTCTCCGACATCTGTAGCAGCAATATATTTGCCGATTTATCTCCAAGGGCAAATGAAATAAAAGGCAAGATAAACAAATGGGACTATATTAAACTAAAAAGTTTTTGCACAGCTAAAGACAATAAGAACAGAATAAAAATACAAACCACACAATGGGAGAACATATTCGACAGCACGTCTGATACGGGGTTAATAACCAAAATTCATAAAGAACTTATAAAACTCGACACCAGGAAGACAAACAATCCAATCAAAAAATGGGCAAAAGAAATGAATAGAAATTTCTCCAAAGAAGACATACTGATGGCCAAAAGACATATGAAAAAATGCTCAACATCACTAATCATTAGAGAAATGCAAATTAAAACCACAATGAGATATCACCTCACACCAGTCAGAGTGGCACTCATCAGCAAAACAACACAGAACAAGTGCTGGCGAGGATGTGGAGAAAAGGGAACCCTTCTGCACTGCTGGTGGGAATGCAGACTGGTGCAGACACTGTGGAAACAGTTTGGAGATTCCTCAAAAAATTAAAAGTCGAACTGCCTTTTGACCCGGCTATCCCACTTTTAGGTATATACCCTAAGAACACCATAACACTGTTTGAAATGAAGAAATGCGGCCCCATGTTCGTGGCAGCATTGTTCACAATAGCGAAGATCTACAAACAGCCCAAGTGTCCGTCAGAAGACGAGTAGATTAAAAAGCTTTGGTACATATATACTATGGAACACTATTCAGCCATCAGAAATGATGACAGCGGATCATTTACAACAAAATGGATGTACCTTGATAACATTATACGGAGTGAAATAAGTGAATCAGAAAAAAAACCCTGAGAACAGCATGATTTCATACATAGGTGGGACATAAAAGTGAGACTATGAGACATGGACAGGAGTGTGTTGGTTACGGGATGGGGGGAGGGAAGGGAGGGTAGATTAGGGAGAAGGGGCGGGGTACAGGGAAAACCAGATAGAAGGTGACAGAGGACAATTTGACTTTGGGTAATGGGTATGCAACACAATTGAATGATAAGATAATCTGGAGATATTTTCATTGTACATATGTACCCTGATTTATTGGTGTCACCCCATTAAAGTTAATTTATAAATTTTTTAAAAAATGCGAAATGACTCACAATGTGTATTTCAATGCAGGAAAATGTAACATTGAACTTTATACTCTGATTTTTAATCAAATGAGCAGTTCTTGGTTGTGCTCGGTGGGGATTCCACACGCCAGAGAAGTGTGAATGAGACAGAGGAGCGTGTGCTTTGTGTTTTTTCTAAGACGCCCATCATTGGGAGGCGATATGATGAACTGCAGAGCTCTCCTGGCCATGACGGGAAGCCCAGGGCGGTGGCCGTCACCCGGAGCGCGTCCTCTACCTCGTCAGGCTCCAACTCCAATGTCCTCGTTCCTGTCAGCTGGAAGAGGCCACAGTGTTCTCAGGTATAGAATTTTGGACTGGCAGGACTGGAGGGAAGCCTGGGGACTGACTGAGTCATGGCCCAGGAGATAGGGGGTTCCTTCACTCGCCATTCCCACCTGGGCTGGCATCCCCTCCAGTGATGAGGATGTCAGGGCATTCCAAGGGGACCCGTTTTCAATTTGAAGAGCTCCTTACATGGAGTTGGAGTATGATTCCGTTGCTTTGACTCACTGTTACTACTTCTCCAAAAGGCTTAGAAAGTGAAATCTGATCTTTTCATGTGGTGGTCCTTCCCACATTTAAGGAAACCCTGCCGCTCTGCCACTCACCCAAGTGGGTCCTCTATTCTCCTAATAATATAGCTGCACATCCAGTGAAATTCTGGTGCTTTCCTCTGAATGTACCCTCTACTCCTGGGCTCTGAGAAGTCTGAGTCACACAGAGTGGAGCAATGCAACTAAGCTGTCAGGTCTCTGTTATCACAGCCGAAGAGTGTTCACTCTAAGGGTGCCTGCATCATAGTACTAATGTCTTTGCACAGTTAGTAAAACCTGGCTTCATAGGGCTATTTTGATTATGTGTGACAGAAGCCCAGGGAAGATTACTTTAAGTGGAAAAGGAACTTATTAACACATATGTCTTAGCTGGAGGCACAGCTGGAGTCTAGTATCCAATTCAGGAAATGAATGCCCGGACTCTCCTTATTGTGTACACCCTCCGACACCCCACATGGCCCTGCTTCACTGTCTGTTGATGTCATTTCAGGCAGGCTCTTAGACATCCATGATCTTTGGCTCAGTTGATTTCAGAATGGCAAAGGCCTTCCCTTGCCATACTCATAGCAGTTCTAGAAGAAGGACTTGCAGCTTCTGTGAGGGAGGCAGAGTCCTACTTAGTGAAAGAGGAGCCGTCCCCAAGATAAAAAGAATAGCAAGTGGGCACAGGGCAGAGAAAGCAGTGTGTGCCTGGTAGGACCTACCTTCACACCCTGAGGTTAAGGGAATGGATCATAGCAGAGCCCGCTGGGTAGGCACGCAGTGAGTGCTCACTGAGTTGTGGAATAGGGGCCTACTGAACTTCAGTGGGGATGTGACAGAGAAGAAAAAGTGCACAACCCCATTCCCTCTATATTGATTCCTTCCAGGAATTAGAAAATGCCTACTAAGAGTTAGGGAAAGAGCTCATAAATCTCTTGCCTTCCTTCAAGGTCCTTCAACAGTGAAAAAATACCATATTGGGTGACTCCTCTCTAATTTAGAAAGAAGGAGGCAGTGAACTGCATTCCATTAAGGAAAGTCTATGTGTGATACTGGCTTCCCAGCAGTTGCCACATAAACTTAAACAGATTAAAAAGGGAAAATTCATTCAAAAGAAATTAGGAAGATTGCTTTCAGAGCAACTCTGAAGTACATGAACATTTTTTAAGGCCCTGGACCTGCTTTTTATTCTCAAACTACCATTCATTTTGAGATCCAATTAACTTCTGTCATTGGAAAACGTGATGTCTTGTAGAAGAGTCTGTCTGCTTACAGCACTGAAACATAAGGTAGATGAAGAAACCCAAAAGGAAGTGAAGCTGTTTAACTTGAGGAAGAATAAATTGAGAAAGATTAAATACAGCTCACAAATAATTGAGTTTTTATATTCTGCACAAAGTAAAGTTAGTCTCCCCGTTAGGGAAAATAGGTTGTGTTGTTATGTTATAGATTTAATTTAGATGTAAGGAAAGCCTTGCTAGTGCTGAAGGTTGTAGCACACAAGAAAAGATTATCAAGGGAAGGAATGAATATCTACAAGGAATCTTGGGGTTGACTTTCAGACCCCGACCCTCGCCTTGGGAAAACTTAGATCAGCACTGAACAGTGCTGTAGCAATGGAAGGTGACACTAATTTTAAATGTTCTAATAGTCACCTTTAAAAAATGTTAAAAATAAAAACCAGATAAACTTAATTTTTTATTATTTCTTTATTTATTTTAAGTGAGAGGAGGGGAGATAGATTCCCTCAAGTGCCCTGACCAGGGTCCACCCAGCAACCTAGTCTGAGGCCAATGTTCAAGTACCAAGCTATTTTTAGCACCTGAGGCTGACATGCTCAGACCAAGCGAGCCACTGGCTATGAGAGGGGAAGAAGGAGAGAAGCAGATGGTCATTTCTTTTGTGTGCCCTGACAAAGAATAGAACCCCAGACAGGCCGATGCTCTATCTACTGAGCCAAAAGGCCAGGGCCCAGGTAAAATTATTTTAATAACATATTTTACTTAACCAAATATGTCAAAATATTACTTCAACATGGAATCAATATTTCACAATTATAAATGAGATGTTCTACATTCTCTTTTTATACCAAATCTGTGTGTGTTTTACATCTCAGTTCTCATTTGCCACATTTCAAGTAGGATAGCCCTGTGTGTAATGGCAGATTTGGTCAAAAGATGTCCTGATTTCACCACCTGTGTGTTTCTTTTTCTAGAAGAGGACAAAGGAGAAGTTGGTTCACGTCCTTTCTCTATGTGGCCAAGAAGTAGGATTGAGCAAAAATCCATCAGTAAGTTCTCTCACATATCACATGTATTTTTGTATCTTTTTCTTTTTTACCTCTGGTCAGAATAAGTGTAGACGACTAACCTATAAACTACAAGTATAAAGCCACCATCTTTCACAAACCCTACATCATTTCCCCCACACCATTGTTTTTAATCTTCATTTAGTTCAGAAACAGGGAAAGGTTTTATTGGCTATTTTCTCTATTTTGTACATAAATACTCAGTTATTTTTATTTTTTTAATTTCTTTAATTTTTTTTCCAATAAAAACACTCAGCTTTCTGATAATATATACATGACTAAAGTTTCACTATGTACAATACACATTCTTTTGGGTATAATTTTCCTCTGTTCACACAACTTTTACTGTGATGTCATTATTTTACTCAGATACAATAAAGGTGAAAATAATGATATATTATTAAGTTCTTTTCCTTATTTAAACTTCCACTGATGTTATAGTTTTAAAAATCTATGCCACTGGGCTTTGGAAAATATGAATAATTGAAGTATTAGAAGTTAGCTTCTAAAGCCCTTCTAAAATTTAGAAAATTCAAATGGTGTATATTAGTCTATTGTAACAAAAGCAATAAAAATCTCAGGGTCTGATTTTACCAGGTATTTTTACTTTTATCTACATCAGATCTTTATTATTACCCCCCCCCCAAAAAAAAGCAAGCTAAATAATTTCCCAACTAAAACAAGAATTTAAGAACAGTTTCTCTGGGAAACTGTATCTGTTAACGTAACTCATAAGCAGGTGAGATGTCAGAGGCTCGCCAGAACTTGGCTAAGTGCAAATGGGTATTTTGTATTTCAACTCAGCGTGGCTTCCACTAAGGTCACTTTTTTAGTGTTAATGAGGAGTGGGATTGTTGTTGGCCCGTGGCATCGAATAGGGTAGAAGCAGTGAGGAGACAGTGGCCAGAGTAGGTGGCGCCTCTGAGCCCACAGAGGAGAAAAACAAGGAGCACTGGCCCTCTGCAGCAGCTTCTGCCAGTCAGGGCCAGGGCCACTTCTTCCTGCCCCAGTAGGTGGGACTCTCTCCTTCAAAAATGACTGCTTGCTTCTGTGCTGAGGCCTTCCTGGCTGGAGATGTCGACCTGGAGGGTGTTAAAAATGAGAGCAGCAGCACCGACAAGGAAACCAGGACTCGCATCTTGTCTCTCGCTGACTAGTTGGCTCCTTCCATGTTCTCTGTCTCATGTGCCCATGCATAATCCCTGAATAAACTGTGTGCCATGAACCATGTAACAATGACTGTTCTGAAATACTGGAGGAAAAAGTACCTGTAAAATCCTCTCACTCTTTTACTTTTGAAAGTTTTATTGTTTTTAAATTCTTCTAAACAATTGCCTACTTTTCTAGGAAGACTAGACATTGTAATGGTTAAACAAAGAATCCTATTCACAGTCTTTACTTAGCAATCTGTGTTCAGGAAAGACTGGGGACAGAGCTTTTAGCTTCATTTGCAGTTTATTATTTCTACAAAGTTCTGTGAAGGTAGCCCAGTAAAAAGAACCTAAACATAGACATTAATTTTAAAATATTAATGTATTAAAGACTTTAATAGGAAAAGTCTTATTTTGTTTAAATCAGCAGGACAGGAATTTAAGTATAAGTTAGGAGCGTGACTTCTCAGCTATGCTTCTGTAGTTCAAATGAGCAAGTGTTACACCTTTTCGCTTTTGTTTCTTATTCCTTTTCAGTTCCTGGTTTATCTCTCTGAAAGAGTGAAGTCCTTTGCTCTCACAGTTTATTCTACAATAACTTATCTTGGTATCAGGAGTCCTGAAAATATTGTGTGATAATATGATTTGTGTGTGAGTTTATGTACAAGTTCTAACTTCAGTCAGTTCAGAAACAGCGGAAGTACAAATTTTCTTGGCTGCTCTAGTTTCTGAGCACACGCAGTTGTCTTACAAACACACACACATACACACAAACACACATACAACACACACACCCTGTAAAGACCCAGTTTTCATTCATTAAGCAGCCATTTGACTCTCGAACATTTTCCCAGTGCATGAACTTGTTTCTTTGCACCAAGTTTAATCTGAAGGCACCTGTCCAACATAAATAATAAGAGAACATTCTAAAAATACCCGCTTGAGGAATTAAGTGTGTACTGGTAACATAGTGAGATGAGGAGCCAATACGGGGTTTTTCAGTATAAACAACTAGAGGGAGATGGTTTCTCAGGACAGGACTCTGTCTTCACAGGTGATTTTTTCATCATGCGGGGACTTGGATCTGCTGGAGCACCAGACGAGCCTGGTCTCTTCTGAAGACGGCACTCGAGAACAGGAGACCATGGACGACACAAGCAGTGAGCAGCAGTTCAGAGTCTTTAGGGACTTTGATTTCCTGGACGTTGAGCTAGAGGACGGAGAGGTATAGTATATTCTCCAAAAATAACCCACTTGACTAATGGAAGTTTCTTTTTATCTGATAAATAATGTTTTTAACACTCAGTCTTTCAATGAAAAGCTGTAAACTTTATACTGAATCGGCTTATTCCAAAGACAGCAGCTTCACTTTGACAGAAGGTACCACGCCCTTCCTGTCTGAGCCCACAGCAGACGCCACCAGGTTATTTTTAAATGGCCATGATCTGACTGCAGATGACCACACAAAGGCTGTGTGTGTGCAGCAGTGAACTTTAAAGAAAAAAAAAAATTACGAATGTTCAAGCTCTGAGCCTGTTCACTGGTGCTTGGCTAAAACAGGTGGAGCATTTAGTGCTTATAAATGTGAAATTACTCTAATTCTTTTCCTTCAAAGCTTGCCAGCTACAGTGTGATTTGGGAGCCCACAGCCTCTGTGCTGTCTGATGAAGTCATTAGAACACAAAACCTGATGGGCAGCACAAGGAAGCGTGTGACTCTGCTATAGGTGGGCAGCCGGTGTTCCTCACACCTGGGGCAGATGAATTTAAGTTTCAACAGACAAAGCCAGATTTGTGTATTTGGATGATAATTATGGTCATGAGAGGCTTTCAGTTATGAATCCTATTTTTGAAACCTGGGATTGGAAGACATAACTTCATCCCCTTTCTCTCATTCTGATAGCTTGGAGTTGTGCCAGCTAAGAGGTAGTCTTTTGCCTCACGGGTAAAAACCGAATTTCCTGGAGATTAGAATGTGTAAAAGTTCTGGGTACTCCTGGTACTGAGCCAGCTCCTGCTGTCAGTCAACATACTTGAGCCCACATGTAACTACATGCACTATATTTCTCAAAGAAAGCTGTCTTTTTCCGAAGACAGCTGTCTGCTAGTCTATTCGACCAAAAAGAGACCCAGCCTCAAAGTTTATTGTGTCCTGTGGTGAAGAGGCACCTTCTAACTTAACTACCAGTAGCTTCTTGTACCATTCGTAAAAGGACATGACTACTGACCCCTAACTCACTTATACTGAGGTGAGGCCAAGGGGCTATGTGCTTTTGTCCCTCCCTGGCCACTGATGGCCCTGGACAGCTGCACCAGCAAGGGAGAATACTCAGAAGGCACAGCATTTTCTTTACCAGTTCTTCTCCTGGAAACAAGTTTGGCAGACCCAGCATGTAGAGAGCTAAAGGCACTGACTGCAAAGCATTCTTAAAGTGTTAGCTTTTCACCCTGAGTTGTTCTAGAGCCAGTAGAAAGTGCTACAGGGTGTTTTTACTGTTCACCATAATTAGTAATAAAGAACTCCATCATTAATTATGGTGAGGATTGTTTTAAAAGTCTAATGTGAAATACAATGTTTTTGAATATCTCTGAGCAAGAGCTACATCAAATGTCACAAGATGAGCTCCCAGACCAAGGCAGCTGATCCCATCTTTCCTCCTGGGATAGATTTCAAGCTAGGGTACCTTCTCCACTCTGCAAATAAAACTAAGGAGGGAAAATGGATGCAGCAAAAGACACGTTACACTGGGGAACAATTTTTTTTTTCATTTTCTGTTGCATGCGGTTTTAGAACTTTTTCTATATATTTCTGTATTGCTGATTCCAAATATGAAATCCGTTTTTCGGTACATGCTCCAGTTTTTATGCAATTTTAATTTCTTTTAGTTACAGTTAATGTCATGCATTGGTTTTTAAATTGGAGTTAAAGGGCAACGACTCTTGGATTGAACATAACCACAAGGTATAATTAATTGTAATGTTTTACAAATATCACTTTTACATAATTGTAGTTGTTTTGAAATGTAAAAAATTATTATCATAAAAACTCTATTTTGCTTTAAGATTGAATCATGGCTTCTTCGAGTAGACGTAAATGTAAGAATAGTTCTGACACCTTCTGTTATATATGTGGCTGTTACACACTTCAACATCAAAGGCGCAATATTTCATCATTTGTGACACATGCATATATTGCCTATTTTCAAGTTCCCCTTGGCGATCAAAACTAGAATTGGGCTCCTCATATTGTGTGTCATATTTATGAGGAAATGCTTCATGACTGGACAAAAGGAAAACGCAAAGGAATGCCTTTTGGTATTCCCATGGTTTGGTGTGAGCTTAAGGACCACAGCAGCGACTGTTATTTCTGTCTGATCCATACAAAGGGCATTGGCAAGAAAAAAACGGCATATGATCGCATATCCTAATATTCCTTCAGCAATACGACCTATCCCACACTCTGAGACACTCCTGGTTCCAGGTTTCAATGGTTTTATTTCTTCTAAGGATGAAGAAAGTGAACATGGTGATCAAGTGTATTTTGATAAGATGCATGAGGAAATGGTTGTAGAATCTGAAGGGTCTTCTTCTGATGCCAAGCAGTCATTAACCCCTCAGCAGTTTAGCCAACCCTAATTGAATGACTTAGTAAGAGATTAGGGCCTATCAAAGAAAGCAGCTGAGTTAATAGCCTCCCGCCTTCAAGAAAAGAATGGACTTCACCGGTCAGCTAAAGTATCCCATTTCAGGAAGCACGAACAAATTTTTGTGGACTTTTTTCCGAAGACAAACACTTTGTTTACTGTCATGATATCAGTAGTTTTCTCAGCCAGCTAGGTGTTACCATTTACAGTCCAACAGAATGGCAGCTATTTCTTGACAGCTCTAAACGGAGTCTGAAAATTGTTCTCCTACACAACAGTAATGTTTATGCAGTGGTTCCAATTGGTTATTCAACTCATTTGTGAGAAGATTATAATGACATAAAAATTGTCCTTGAATTTCTGAAGTATGAGGAGCATAACTGGATCATTTGTGTGGATCTTAAAATGGTCAATTTCCTGCTATGACAACAGAGAGGTTAATATTCACTTCCTGATCAGTCACCTTGAAAATCTTGGTGCTGTTAGCGATGAGCAGAGAGAATGCTTTCATCAAGATCTGAAGACAATGGAAGAGCGTTATCAAGGGTGATGGGACAGAAATATGATGGCAGACTACTGCTGAAGCATCAAACGAGATTGTCCTCAACAAGTACACAAACGCAAGAGCTACAAACACAATTTTTGCCAGAATAGACCTTAAATAAGTTTTACGCAAATTTTATGATGAAAATAAGTGTTTTAATATGTTCTATTTCAAAATTGTAGACAAATTCTGATGCAGTTATATCCTTTAGTGTATTAGTGTATTTACTGCATTATATAAATTATTATATTTTCACAAAGATGATGTCCAAGAAGACATTCTACTTCATTATGTTAAACTAAATGTTGAAAATTTTACAATAAGATGGAAACCTAAAATCTTGAATTGCAAAAAAACTGTAGCTTACAGAGAAACACTAATGTCAGATTTGAGATCAGCACACTCGAATTAGGTAAGAACAAGTGTTTTTGTGGATGCAACAAAAATTTTGTTCCCCAGTGTTCTAGAGTTGGCCAAAGAAAAATGTGTTATGTGACATGAGCTGGCAGGAATGATGTAAGCAGGAAAATCAGACACAGTTTCAGAACTAATTGATTTAATTTCCATCAAAATAAAAGAAGGAAAGTCTGAAATGCCAATCAATTGAAAATAAGTGTGACATTAATGTTTCTGAGGGACAATAAATAATGAATACTGTTGGTGTTCTCTCTTTTGCTCCAACACGAACTATAACATCACAATGATGATTTTATCTTATATGATTAAGATTTCATAAAACAATCAAGAGCATGAAAGTATATATTGTATCTCAATAAAATGAACCATGTGAAAATGTTTTGCTATAACTTAATAAGATGCAATAAGGGAGATTAGCGTTCTTACAGAGGGGTGGAGTGAAGATGCATGGGCTTTGGAACCAGGCAGGTCCAACTTTGAATTTCAGCTCTGCCACGGACCTCGTTGTATGACCATGTGCTGTGCAAGAGGCATGGTAAAGAGATGCGGTTACTCATGGATAGATTTTTGCAGGAAATTTGTTATGACTAATAACAATAAAAAAATAAGATAAAGTCAAAAGGGGTTTGAACTTATGTAACCTAAAATAGAATAAAGAAAAAGAATCAATACAACAATAAGCTATACAACATTACCAGATGAAGAAACATCAGCCTGGATTCTAGAGTAATAGCTAGTTAGAGCAATAGACTAAGAAAAAGAGAATTATGAGCATGTACAAATCTCACCAGACTGTGGAGGAACACATCACCAGACCAGGATCTGTTCCCAGACCTGGAAGCCTCAGCTTTGGCTCCAAAGTCAGCCACCCGCCATGTGTATTGATGAGGAAGAGTTCTCCAGAGCATCAGGGGCGCTCTGAGTTCCTATCTATAGTTATAGGAAAATTTTGGCTGAAAGTTATTACATGAGGGCCTTTTGTGCTTAATCTCTAGGAACGAAGAAAGGTCACCACATTTTGAAATAACTATAGTAGGCTGGCAATCAAGTGGTAAGACCATCCCCCCTGGCTTCAGGGGAGACTGCAGCAGGCCTTCTGATCCCACCCTGAGTAGATAACTCAATCATTCTTGCAGCCACTTTTTATGACCCTTTTTGTTCATGTTCAAATTTATTTGAACTCAATTTTTTACATGCTTATGGGCCTGCAGTTTCTCTTGGCTTCTTCCTCCTCATCTACTCAGGGGGTATGATAATCTCCCTGTAGAGTGGATCTGAGCAATTCGTGTGATAACCTACATAAAGCTTCCAGCATAGTGTCTCAATGTCTGTTCCTTTTTACTGTCATTGGTGAATAATTTGGTTTTATTTCATTTGAGAAAGTAAGCATATTTAGCTTTTCAATCAAAACACTAATCATAAAACGGAGTATTGTGTCATATTTATTTCTTTTTGTGAAATGATAATTTTACAATTTTCTCACTAACACTTAGTCATCCCCAGCCCCCCCCAAAAAGTGTTGAAGAGACCAAAGTTGCCAATGAAGGGGAAAGCTGTTTCAGAAATTGCATTTGTGACCAGTGACCTCTACTCCATCATCCACCACTACTTGGTTGGCAATTTCTGGTTCAATGCTGATTTTCACTTTGGGTTTATGTACCTTTACTTAGGTTTAAGTTGCACCTACTGAAGTATGTATTGTTAGCATTGTTCATTGTGTTAAAACTAAGACAAGAGCACTTGAATGTCCTTAATATCATCATTCTAAATAGACCTTTTAATTTGCTTTCTATCTCTCCTGTCTGCTGCCCAGGAGCTTCAGGTAAGAGGATGATCTTTTTTCAGGTATGCGAGCCACTGATTTGCATTATTGCATACTGATAACAAGAGTTGCTTCTTCCTCCCTTCCAGCATATGTGTGCCTATTTGTATGTATATTCACATTGGTGGATGTGTGTTGTAGGAAGTATTTTTCATTTGCTCTAGTATAAAAATATTTTCTAAAGTATAGATACAAGAAAGTTTTAAAATCTTTACATGCCTAGTTCTGAAAGTTGCATGATGATATCTCAAAAGAAAGTGAGCTTTTAAATATGATCCATGGCAATTCTAAGGCTTCTGATTAGGCAGCTGCACAACTGGATGGTTTGTTGTTAAATCCCTTGGTGGAATGAACCAGCTACATCTAATAATAAATTATATGTGCCTCTAGTCAAAACTTTTATCCTCTAGGAATTAGGAGCTGTCTTTGTATGGTGATTATATAAACTTTCATCCAAATGCGGACATTTTGCAAGTAAGAGGGGGTGCTAATAAAGATTACACCCCAACAATAGACATAAGCAGGACCATTCTGGGCAGGCTGACCTATAACCCATGATCACCCTGTATCTATGTCCTATTTGGCTTACTCTATGTGAGTACATTTGGGGGAACATATTTTGACCAAGTTTCTTCAACATTAATTCATATTTGTCAGATTTCCAACATGAAAAAAAGTTATTTCAAAAACTATTAGTTCCCACATTTCTGGAATATTCAATAATTACTGCTATCTCATCTCAGTATAAATTCTGAGTGGTTAAACTTGATAACTGACATATACAAATTGTCTACCAGGAATAGTTAGACATCTTCTAAATTTTCTCACACATAGAATATCTGTTATAATTAGTTTTATGTTGACATTTGACCTTGTTCCTAACATAAAATGCAGACCTGACATTTAGATTTGGGAAGGTGGAGGGTGGCTTCCCCACTAGGGGTATTCCTAGGCCGCAGGGACAAGCCCTCATTGCCTTTTAATCACCACATACTTCAACTTAGGCTAGACCACAGCACTGTTCCATCTCAGCCTCCACCAGAGAAACAATTTCAGCACATCTGCCTCTAATGAAGACATTGTGTCCTCTAGCAAAACATTCAGGTATCATTTCTGCAAGCACAGCCTTCCCTGTTCCCAGTTCTCATACCTCATTTCTTCAGCTTTCCACCAGAGCTGCAACCAAATCAACAGTAACCACAGTCTGTGGCCAGTGTAGTGTTTTCTGACCTAGACTTTTGTATTTCTGTGCAAGCTCATGATCTGTCTCGGGGTCAGTGGGGAGACCTCCAGTACTGTGGCCTGAGAGAGGTCATCCAGCCCACCTACTGACATGGTGCAAGAGAACCAGTTTTGTGAATTTACATTTTACATTTACATTTGTATATTTCTCCCATTTTCACATTCGTTTTTCTCTGTCTAGCATTGTCATTTTTCTTTATATTTCTTCATATGTTGCATTTTTTTTCTTTCCAAAACTCTTGCTTTCTATGTTTCTTTTTTCATTTTTTCACAAAAATAGCTACTTTAAAATCCCAGCACAATAGCCTTTCCACCAGGAAAAAAATTATTTGGTAGTAATTTACCACAGCAGATACAGATAAAACAGTGAAACATTTATCTTCATAATCAATCCTGAAACAATCATAAATAGGGTTGAATAATGATCATTTATCTATTATATACAGAAAGTTTAGAATTCTTACCTGTTGCTTTATAACATGAATCTCCAAAAGATATTTTGGAATAGCTAAGCATCTGTTATATGAAAGATCTGTGAGATTTTCTAGCAACCTTTGTTTTCTTAGGTGCCAAAAGAAATAAATCTTAAACCAGAGAAAAATTAATCAGTTTAATGCTCACTATTTTTAACAATAATTTGCATCTCTCATATTATATTATAATGCTATTAACTGAGCTCTCACCATAAAAAAAGTTAATGGTGAACCATTAGTGCTTCAAATGAGTCATAAACTGAAGGATTCTATGCTAGATTTTATTCAGATTATCTGTTTAGGATAAGATTTGCTTACCAGTGGACTGTGTAATAATTCTCTTCCTTTTTTCCTATCAGAAGAGAAAGAAAAACATGGTATACACACAATACAATATACAGACAATGTATTTTAGAATTGTACACCTGAAACCTATAGATTTCAAATTAGATTAACTAGTGTCACTCCAATAAATTCAATTTAGAAATAGAGAGGAAAAAACAAAAGAGAGAGAGAGAGAGAAAGAAAACCCAAATTAGTTTCTAGAAGAATGTTTTATGTTGGCCAAATAAACATAGTTAACATCACATGGTTTGTGGGATACAACTCACAGCTTTCTCTAAAGCTTTCATTGCCAGTTCACCTGGTTGGTGTCTCACCCAACTCACATGCCACCCAGGGCTCTTTCAGTAACTGAGCATTATGGGTAGCTAACAGGTGGCAGCAGGTCTCAGGGTCTTTTGCTGACCTGCCCCAACCCTGTGTTTGTAGAAGTGAGCCTTGGTTTGCAGTATGGCCCCTCCCACACAACCCAAGCCCAGCACAGGCAGCTGTCAACTAAGGATAACTATGTAGTTCTTAACAGGTAGCCCAGATCTATTAAAGGTAGCATCTTTCATTGACTTGCACTGGAGTGCCTCCCAACGGCCCCCAAAGCCAACATACCCAGTGGCCAGTCTCAGACCATGACAGAGAACAACCCAATTAGTTTCACAAGCACCACAACCAAAGGGAGATTCCCACAGGCACCAGACCCTACTAGGGAAAATCCTGCTCTGTGGGGACAACCAAAGCACAGTAACTCGCATGCTCTAGTATGGCTAATCCTCAAGCAAGCCAGCCTTAGGGTCAAACCTACTCACTGACATGCCAACAGAAAGCAAGATTGAACTGCAACAGCAGTTCACATATAACCCACATGAGGCACACTCAAATACCCAGCTGAGGTGACCAGAGAGACAAAACTACTGGGCCTCACAGGAAACCTACTACATAAGGCTATTTCTGCAAGACTGGGAGATATAGCAGATCTACCTAATACAAAGAAATAAACACAGAGAGGTAGCCAAAACTGGAAAACAAAAGAAACATATCCCAAATGAAAGAATAGTAGAAATCTCTCAGGAATAAAAGAACTATATAAATGGTGACAAGCAATATACCAGACACAGAGTTCAAAACATTGGTTATAAGAATGCTCAAGGAACTTAGGGGAAGAATGAACTCAGGGAGAATTTCAACAAAGAGATATGCATAAAAAAGGACATAAAAACCATAAAAAAGATTCACTCTGAAATAAAAAATACACTAGAAGGAATCAACAACAGATTAGATGTAGAGGATCAACTCAGCAATTTGGAAAACAAGATAGCAGAAAACAGTAATCAGAACAGAAAAAGCAAACAATTTAAAAATAGGAATAGGTTAAGAAACCTCTGAGATAACATCAAGCATAACAATATTTGTATTATACGGTACCAGAAGGAAGAGAGAGGGAACAACAGATTCAGAACCTATATAAAGAAATAATGACCGAAAACTTTCCTAACCTAGTGAAGGAAAACACATACATGTCCAGGAAGGTCCTCACCAAGACACATCATAATTAAAATGGCAAAGGTTATAGACAAAGAATTTTAAAAGCAGCAAGAGAAAGACAGTTACCAACAGGGAACTCAAGACTGTCAGCTGATTTCTCAACAGAAACTTTTCAGCCCAGAAGGGACTGGTACAAATTATTCAAAGTAATGAAAAGCAAGGGTCTACAATCAAGACTACTGTAGCCAGCAAGGCTGTCATCCATGTTAAATCTCAATCTAACCTTACACCTAAAAAACATAAAAATAAATAAGTAAATAAATAAAAGATCAAAGTGAGTAGAAGGAAGAAAATAATAAAGATCAAAGTGGAAATAAAATAGAATCTTAGAAAAAAATCAATGAAACTAAGAGCTGGTTCTTTGAAACCATAAACAAGATTGATAAAAATTTAACCAGGCCTGACCAGGTGGTGGCGCAGTGGATAAAGCATCGGATTGGGATGCAGAAGACCCAGGTTTGAGACCCCAAGGTTGCAGTTGCCAGCTTGAACGCAGGCCCATCTGGCTTGAGCAAAAGCTCGCCAGCTTGGACCAAGGTCGCTGGCTCCAGCAAGGGGTTGTCAGTCTGCTGAAGGCCTGCGGTCAAGGCACATGTGAGAAAGCAATCAATGAACAACTAAGGTGTCACAACAAAATACTGATGATTGATGCCTCTCATCTCTCTCCGTTCCTGTCTGTCTCTCCCTATTTATCCCTCTCTCTGACTCTCCCTCTGTTCCTGTAAAAAAAAATTTAACCAGAATCATCAAGAAAAAAAGAGAGACACAAAATCAGAAATAGAAAAGGAGAAGTGACAAATGACACCATAGAAATACAAAGGATTATAAGAAAATACTAAGAACAGTTACATGCCAAAAAATTGAACAATCTAGAAAAAAAGTTGGATAAATTCCAAGAAGCATTTATAATCTTTTAATGTTGAATCAGGAAGAAACAAAAAATCTCAACAGACTGATTACCATCAATGAAATTAAAGCAGTAATAAAAAAACTGCCATCAAACAATAGTCCTGGACCTAACTAAATTTACCAAACATTCAAAGAAAAATTGACAGCCATCCTTCTCAAATGATTCCAAAAATTAAAGAGGAGGGAAGGCTCCTGAGTTCAATTTATAAGGCCACTATTATCCTGATTTCAAAACCAGACAAGAACATTTAAAAAATTATAGAGAAATATCTCTGATAAACATACATGCAGAAACTCAACAAAATTTTAGCTAACCAAATTCAGCAATTAAAGAGATCATTCACCATTCAGTCACCATGATCAAGTGAAATTTATTCCTAGAATTTAATATCCACAAATTAACTAACATGGTATACCACATAAAATGAAGGATAAAAATCATATCATCTCAATAGATGCAGTAAATGCATTTTACAAAATCTAGAACTGTTTTTTATAAAAAAAACTCTCAGCAAAGTGGAAATAGAAGGAACATACCTCAACATAATAAAAGTCATATATGACAAAGCCACAGCTAACATCATACTCAACAGGAATAAGCTAAAAGTATTTTTGTAAGATGAGGAACAAAAGCAAGGATGCCACTTTCACCACTTTTTTTTTCAACATAGTATTGGAAGTCCTAGCCACAACAATCAGACAAAGAAGAGAAATGAAAGGAATCCCAAATGGAAAGCATGAAGTAAAGCTGCCATTATTTGCAGATGACATGGTACTATATAAAAAGAATCTAAAGATTCCACCAAAAACCTACTAGAACTGATCAATGAATTCAGTAAAGTAGCAGGACACAAAATTAATATTCAGAAATAGGTTGCATTTTTGTACACCAATAATGAATCACAGAAAAAGAAATTAAGAAAATAGTTCTATTTACAACTGAATAAAAAAGAATAAAATACCTAGGAAAACATTTAACCAAGAAGATAAAACTTATGACATTGGAGAAAGAAACTGAAGGAGATACAAAGAAATGCAAGCATATACTGTGCTTATGGATAGAATCAACATCATTAAAATGTCCATACTACCCAAAGCAATCTACAAATTCAAAGCAATCTCTTTCAAATACCAATGACATTTTTTCACAGAACTAGAACAATAATTCTAAGAGTTATATGGAACCTTATACCACCCTAAATGCTACAACTTTCTTGAGAAAGAAGAACAAAATTGGAGATATCACACTACCTGCTATCAAGCTATACTACAGGGATATAGTAATCAAAAGCAGCCTGGTACTGGCATATAAACAGACACATAGATCAATGGAACAGAATAGAAAGCCAGGAAAGAAATAAACTCGAGAGTTTATTTAATAAATTAAAATGCTGCTTTTGATTACTATAGCCCTGTAGTATAGTTTGATAGCAGGTAGTGTGATATCTCCACTTTTGTCATAGGTTTGCCATCATGATACTATGCTATACATCTGAAACTAACACAAAATAATATTGAATGCCAGCTGAAAACATAATATTGAATGTCACTGAAAAAAATATTTTTCTTAAGGTACAGGCAAGCAGTAATGCTTAGTACCAAGTCAGTCATTTCAGGTCTAGGAAACTTAGGACAATTATTTAAAATGATAGAAAAGCAAAAGCTGAGACCTGCTGCTGTGGCCTCTGCATAGTGCATGATTGGCCAGCTTTTCCAGTTGTTCTCTGGTCTTTCTAACTCTGCATTCTACCTGTGGAGATGCTAGAGTGTTTGCCTGATGCTCCTCTCCTTCATACCCAGAGGATGGGGAATGTCCTAGAATAGCTCCTACGTTTGCTCCTTCTGAGAACAGCGCTAAACAAGTGTTGGGGGCATGTGTCTTTCGAAGTTGTTTCATGATGAATGGTCTATTTCTTAGAGATTTTTGGGAACAGATCATTATAGAGCTTACCCAAGTCAGTTTTAAAAAAACATAGTATGACCCACCACACTATACAAAAGTATGCAGTCATCATCTACCTGTGGTTTAATATGTATGAAGGTGAAAACAGTATACTTTTACTCCTTTTCCCATCATGCCATCAAGTCTGGTCCCAGAGAACATGAGGGACTCAAGAATTCATAATGCAAATATTTATTTATTAGCTATGGCTAATAGAATGTGTGAGTAGATTTGGACATAAAAACCAGCTGGTGGTGTGATTTCAGGGTGAGAGTGTAGACAACTTCAACTGGGGAGTGCGCAGGCGTTCTCTGGACAGCCTGGACCAGTGTGACATGCAGCTTCAGGAGGAGCACCAGCGTTCCGGAAGTTCTCCCAGCCTCCACAAAATGAACCACGAGGACTCCGATGAATCGTCTGAGGAGGATGACCTTACAACCAGCCAGATCCTGGAGCACTCAGATCTTGTAAGTAGAAGCTCTCCTGCTGTAGGAACTGAGAGACTTGTTTCTGGAAAGAGAGCAGCAGCACAGTTTCCGGTGGTAGCTGAAGAAACTTTGAGAGCTGCTAAACTAAAATCTGAACCATTAGGTTGTGTCAAACTGGGTCTCACTGGCTTCTTATCTGACTGGGGTGTTTTTTATACTATTAACAGTCTGTGGATGCCATCAAATCCATTAGGGCCTAAATTTTCCCCTAATAGCTTTCATTATGCTGGATTCTTTTTTTAAAAAAAAATCCTTAGACATCTGAAGTTTTAGAAACTATAGCAGAGGAACATTTTGATGTGGTTAGCTAAAAATGTGGATACTTATATGTTAGAGTGCTATGTCTTCACACCAGGTCCCCAGCTCCCATATTTAAGTTCTAATTACAGTGAACTATGTACACTAAACAAGACTTAACAAACAACCATCAGTTTGTCCAATGGTCTGTACTCTTTTGGAAAGAAGATTTAGAATTTTTACTGAAATATCACACTGTATTTTATTTCCTTTGCTTTGCCAACAGATCACGACTCTCTCCCCTTCTGAGGAGGCCAACCCCATGGACTTGCTCACCTCGGCCTGTGACATGACCCCCGCTGACCCTTATTCCTTTAACCCTGCAATGGCTAGCTTTGGCTCTTCTTTGCCCGATATGAATAATCTTCTGATTTCTGAGGATTCCAAGGTGAAGAGACTTTGGCAATTATGATTGTAGTTTTCTTAAAGAAAAAGTCCTTCCAATTTTCTGAGAAGTCTTAAGGGGGTGTGAAGAGAGGGGTCTACCTTTATCTTTTTCTTTTCTTTTCTTTAATAACTGAATCTGTACAGCTACACCTATTTTTTGAAATTATTTGTTTTAACCTCATAACCTGAACAGCCACCGTCTTGTTGATTGAAAGAGATTTGATACGGGGTCTTTCAAAATGAAACAGTCTGCATTTCCATACTGCATGAACACAGCTGAGTAATTAATGGTAGAACAAATCAGGACGTGTCTGAGGCTGAGGGGACTGGAAAACTGCTGCCCTTTGTCACGAAGTGTACAAAACAGTGTGCTATTGCAGCGTGGGGTATGCATGTATTGGAGGAAATTTTTTCCTGTGTAGGTACCAATTGTACAATTTGTACATTGATTCAATCCTTGTCCATTGGCACACTATCAAAATTTTCAGTGTCAGTCACAGTATTATGGACAAAACAGATTTGCACCAAACAACCCTAGCCAGGCTCCCTGAGGAGAAACGTAAGTAATGGATACAATCTTCTTATTTAAAAGGTCAGCTTGAAAGAAAAACCTAACAATGTATATATTTTACCTAAAGATTTTTTAATCAAATTTTCTAGAAAAGATCTTCTCCATATAATTCTTCACTTCTACACTGTGTTTATATATGTGTCCATCAGATTAGAATTTTGTTTTCTTATATTAGACATACCAAAGTAACCTACTCCTCTTAGAATAAAGTTGTCTTTATCTTGAGATTGGTTATGATAGTATAAGTTTGAAAGAGAAAACAAAATAGAAAATAATTTATAAATTATATTCTTTCTGAAACTTCTAATGGGGAAAATGGTAATAATGGTAAAAAAACAATAGTCTGTATTTTTTATAGTGCACTAAAAACAGACCTGAGCTCTAGGAAAATCTTACATACTTTTAAACCAAAGGCAACCAACAAAATTGCATCCTCTAAAATATTGAAGCTTAAAGAAAAATTATTTCTAAGATTGCTCCATTGCCAAGGGACTATAATCAAAGATTCTTATAGTTAGTAGAATTCTTTTATAGCCAGAAAGACGGCCAGAAAGAAGATTTATCTGAGATTAAAACATCAAAATTCTAAAATTAAGAAATTAAATTTTATGGAAAGGACATTATAAAATAAGTGTGACGTTATTAGTGTTTCTCAATCCTGGAATAGGCATTTTCTCAATTGTTCTATTTTGAATACTAAATTATATAGATTTCTCAAAGAAACCATTGCCTAACTAATAATATTTTTATGGACTCACACAGAAATCATTTCATTCTATCACAGAAAGATTGAGTTTAATTTCTGAAAAGCTATCTGTTTTAACATAATCTGGATTTCTGCAATATTTGATATATCTGTAATGTTACAAAGAGAAAATAAAAGATACTTTTATAAGTCAGCTGTCCGCTAATAGATTAAGTTTATGTCCACTAATAACCCTGACCAGTTAGTTATCCATGGCCAGCCTCGTTGGCACCACTGCAGTTTCAAAAAGCTGGAAGAAACAAATATGGACAAGTCTCTAAAACCCAGTATTTATGAGCAATTCTTTCAAAGACACGAGCTGTGCTAATTCCCTAACATATCTTTAAACAACCCTGTGAACTTCCCTAGTAACCCTTAATTCAAAAGACTAAGTGGCTGACAAGATGTTAACCAAGAATGATGTTCTAATTCATTTACATTTCTATTTCGTCCTGATTTTGTGTTTGTTTTAAGAAAATGACTCATTGAAACACATGTGTATAATTGCTTCCTCTCCTCTTCTGGTCTGTACCCCAGTTGCCTTCCTTCCTTTCATAAAGAACAATCAGTTCTCCAGCGGTTTCCCTCCTGGCCCAGGCTCAAGCCCAGCATCCTTTTTTCCATTTTACTTGTAGGACTCCTTCATGCCCCTCTCTGACCCCTGTTCTGTCTGCCCTGTAGCCCTCTCATTCCACTGCTCATTCTACATTTTATAGTAGTGACAAAGCAGTGAACCCCTCATGTCTGCTATTCTCAAGGAATAGTCCCAAGAAGAAAGCATGTATGTCAATGGGTCTTAGACGACTTTCAGCATGAAAAAGCCTGTCAGTGTGGCAGCTCAGTGACCAGTATGGAGTACTCATGCACACTGGACACATTTCTTGAGCATCGACTGTACTGTTGCTGAGGATTCTAAATTCTGGTTTTCATAGGTGAGGGGTTCAGTGGTGGAGGGTTGATCCTGGATAGGCTGGGTCATTCAGTTGAAATGTCCTGAATTCAGAGGCGGTGTTTCTAACCCCAGCTCCAGCTCTGATACAACACGAGACTAGCCTTTCCCACATGGAGCATTGTTTCGTCAGCACATGTGGAGGTCGGACCAGGGGTCACTATGGTCTTTTCAAGTTTAGCATTTGTACTCCATAGTCATGGGTCAGTAGAGTCACCTCCTAAGAGCCTTTGAGAACTACTGTGGAGAAGACTGAAAAGTAAAGAAAGAACAGTACTTCAGATAATTCCTGAGTCTGTTTACAGAAATTGATGACATTATAGCTAAGAAACAGATGCCCCCAACTTCTGTCACTTTCAACCTCTTTTTCTCAGATTGAGCAGCCTTTTTCATATATTCTTATACATTGGGGTGCTTCACTCTCTTTATTCTTCCAGGCCGAAGCTGTCCAGGAGGAGGACACCACTGTGCACGAAGATGACCTTTCTGGTTCCATCAGCGAACTTCCAGTAACCTTCGAATGCAGTGATAGCTGCAGTTTGGATATGACTGAGACAGAAGAAAAAGGCAACCAAGCCCTGGACAAGTTCACTCTGGCAAGGTAGAGAAGCCCTTGGCAGGAATGTGTGCTGCCATTATGCATGGCCTGTGGCAGTGTGCTCACTCTGACTTCAGCTGGATATCATACTCACACTGTTGGGATCTCCCAATGAAGTCCAAACTGATACACAACATGGAGGCTCCAAGCTGGTTAGAATAATCCTTCCCCAGTGTGGGGCCTATGTGGAACCTAAAAGATCCTCATGTAGGAACTCATAAAGCCACTCAGTAAGATAAAAAGCCAAAGAGGCCTAGGGACATGGCCCAAGCCTGGTGGGGTTTCAAAATAAGCAAGATTGGCAAGCTTCGAAAATTACTTCTTTCCATTTTGAGTTAAAAGGCCAGGACAAGAAGCTCTTTATAAGCTAAAAACCTACCCTTTTTGGAACAAGTGGCTTCCTGCCTTGTGGCTAATGATTCCGAGACAAATGAGATAGAGTCAGAGAATACAAGTAGGAAAAAGTTTAAAGAGGAATAGAAATGTAAACATTAATGCAGCATCTCGAACAAATCACAAATAATAATGCTACAGCTTTACTTCAGGAGAAGAAAGACCCCTAAAATTGCCCTTCTGGACATTAAAAATGAGAACGAAGTAAAATCTTCTGGTATGGCTACACAAAGGCCCCTGTTATAGTGGCCAGTATCCACTCCCCAAGGACCTTACAGTAATGCCTAGAGGAGGATTTGTCTATTGTCTTTTGTTCATAATCTCTCCTTTCTTTGTTCCTCTCTGCATTTCTCCTTCCTCTCCTCACTCCGCTTTTCTTCGGCCGTTTATGCATATGCATCCATTAAGGAAAAGTTAAAAGATTCAAAACTTTTTTGTTCTAATTTTTCACAGTGAAAATACGAAAGCCTGCAAGGGCCAGAGCACAGGAAGGAGTGCTACTGTGTGTGTCTGGGGAGTGGCGTGATAGACATGGGAGAGATGGTCACTGAAGACCAAAACAGATACCGAATCTGTAGAAAGGCGTCAGAATTGGAAGAATCACAGAAATCTATTTTCTAGAATCAGAAAGAATCTCAGACACCTTTGAATGAAGCCTAGTTCCCAGAGTAAATCTCTCATGAAGGCATGGACCCTCATGAGGCTGACTCAGGAGTAGCACTTAGACCACCCTGTAAAGGAAGAAGGACATCACTTCTGATGCAGCCGTCATTTCTTTCAGCTTTGGAGAAGGTGACAGGGGACTCTCTCCCCCGCCCTCACCCTTCTTCTCGGCCATCCTTGCTGCGTTTCAGCCTGCAGCCTGTGACGACGCCGAGGAAGCCTGGCGCAGTCACATCAACCAGCTCATGTGCGACTCTGACGGTTCCTGTGCCGTGTACACGTTTCATGTGTTCTCCTCCTTGTTTAAGGTATGGTGCTCACCTCAAGTCAGAACACACAGGCTCTCCAGGTAGCCAGCTGGCTTCTTATTTAAGAAGGGAGTACTGGGTTGATACTATTTTCTCCTCGAAGCATCTCTCCCTCTCCTCTGACCTCATTCTTTCTTCCATTCAACCTAAATCTAAACTTTCTCACAATGATACTGTGAGAACGTTGCCCTCGAATGACTTAGGCTGCCATGATGTCCTGCTTGCTCTTGACATGCTGGCTTTACTGGTGCCATGAATCCCAGCCCACCATGATATGAGGACCATTGAGTGGGATCTTCCTCCAAGCCTCTCCTCCATTCTCCATCTCTGGTTTCTTCTGAGACCTCTCCTGCATCTTTTCTCTTCACTATGTGTGTTTTTTCATTTTTTTGTGTTTTATGCCCCCCTATGGATGCCTTAAACATGCAAGCTGTAGCTATGGACACTATGAACACTTGATTACTTTCCTTAGCTGCTTCTAAACAGATGAAAGGTCATCTTTTGTGTCTCCTGCATGAACCACAGTCATCTAGTCTATATGGTGTCCTTGTGCAAATGGGAACCAATGTCCCTCCCCTCAGAGGGTTGCAGTACTGGATGTAGCCAACAGGGGGAATCTGGATTATAGCCCCTCAGACTGGCACCTGGGGATCTTGGACACACAGCTCTATGTAGGTGTCTCTAGTCTCTCCTCTGGACGCCTTCAGATTCCACTTGTTAGCCTCAAACACACTTTAAAAAAATGACCCAACTGCAGAGATGGTGGGAACTCAATTTCTGATTGGTGCTTAAAAGTTTACTTTTATGCCTGTCTGTCTCTGGCCTTGCAAATTCCTATTCGTTTTCTTTGTGCCTGGCTCTGAATGTTTACTCTCCTAGTTTTCTCAAATGTTGGCAGGGGTGTGAAGCAGCCAAAAAAGAAAAAGAAGTGCCTTGTTAACAAGAAACTCAAAGGTCTTCAAGCATCATTAGCTTTAACTAGCCCTGTGTGCTGTGTTTGAACAAATATTGACTCAGCCATGAAGATAAGGTTATAGGCGAAGATTTACTGACATGGGACATGGTTACTGTATAATGTAAGAGAAAACTGGTTTTAAAAATATATAAAGAACACTGCTCCTTTTTTCAATGCCTAGAAAATAGTGAAGGTGATACACTGGTATTTCATTGTAATTTACTCAGGGTAATGAGATTATATGAGTCTTTTCTTTTTACTGTCTTTCAAGCTCATATTTTTCTATGATGGGAATGCTTTTTTTGTGGTATTTTCAGAAAAGCATTTTTCTAAACTTTACTTTTAATAGTGTATAAAACAGAACTGCCAATGATACTATAAGGGACAAAAGGGAAAAGAACTATTCACTTCCAACTTTGAGTGGACATAAATAATGGATGGAGAGGTGAACAGACAAGTTAGAACCCTGCTAACCTCTTTTATATATTGAGTACTGTGCAGTGTATCAGCGAGGAGGAAGAGGATTGGTTGGACTGAGGGCTGGGCCCTCTAACCACCTTCAGGAAGAGCCATGGCAGAAGGGAAAGGCAAGAAGATAAGGGGAGAAAAGTGCAAAATGAAAAAATTGGGATCATCTGCCTTAAACCATTGCAAATTCAGGAAGTTGTCATTTAGTCAATATAAAAATGAATACTGTTTTTCAGCCTCAAGGTCCTTCTTCTGGCCCATTTTTGGAGACTTATAGACCAGTGGTTCTTAACCTGGGTTCTTTCGAACCCTAGGGGTTCGATGAGTCGGTCTCGGGTTTGGAGAAGCCTCTGCTGCGGAGGCCAGAAGAAAGTAATACCGTAATTTGTTGTGAGTTCATGCACTTTGTTGGTTTTGTTCTTTGAGCAAGGTGATGTTCATGCATGGCTCATTTTGTGCACCAGTAAGAAAACATATACCTATGTCTTGAATTTTGAAAACAACATCATATTTTATTTATCACTAAAGAAGGGTTCAGTGAATGTGCATATGAAACTGGTGTGTTCAGTACCTCAAAAAAGGTTAAGAACCACTGTTCTAGTGTCTATTTTTAAATAATGGTTAATGGTGCATATCTAAGTTTGGCTGCTTTATAGTAATGCTCAATTTTATAGTCCTGGACAATACTTTTCCCTCTGCTTAGAGAGGTCAGCTCTTCTTGTCTCTGGACTGTCTCTCTTATTGCATGCAAATGCCTAGTTGGATATCACTGCAGTGAGTGAGGGCCACTTTACTTTTCTCCCTTCCCTGTCCCCTGAGCAGTCAACAGTGTCCTTCTGTAACTCCCCTGCAGGTGGCATCCTCACACACAAGACTTGCTCAGTAAACTGTAGGAAGAATGAACAGAAAGTTTAAACTTACAGCTTCTGGCTTAATGCAAATAGATCAACAGATTGTCACATGAGCTGGGGGGTGGGACTGGGCCCCCAGTGGGCACATTAGGTTTGGATTTATTTTTCATTATGTATTAGATCAATCCCTATGGAGCTTATCTGCAATAATAAGACCAATGTGTACCTTCCACTTTGGTTTTAAGATTCTTTTGGTTTAAAGAGAGTTCTTTGTCTTAAGAACTCTCTTAACTATTATCAAATACCATGCTATTGAAGGAAGTAACAATAGCAAAATAGGATTGATAAAATACTCTAGAATTGAAACAGATTTCTGACATGTAGACTATAAATCTCTTGTCATATCCTCACCATGTCTGTTGACTATGTTTCAACATTTTCCTGTAAATCTGAACATCATATTTCCCTAGATGTGGGTAAATTTTGGAGGGAGCAGAGAGGAGGTAATTGTAAAATAATTTGGTTTGAAAAGCAAGGAAATAGTTTCTAATGACCCAGTATGGACATCTGCAAGGGTCTTGGTCACTGTACTTACTTCCTGCTGCTCCTGTGTTAGCATATTATCACACAGTGCATCACACAGTGCCACCAGGTTATAGGGTGTGTTCAAGCAGAAGTCGAGAGGATAAAACCTGCATTTATGTCCCTTAAATAATGCCTGCCTTTCTATGTGGCTCTACAGTTCACTGGCTGATTTAGCTACTCAGTACAATAAATAATTGCTGCGACCAGTGCGGGGAAGTGAAGACCTGAGTGAGGGTGACGGAAAATGAAGAAAACACAGAGACATAGATCAAGTTTGGGCCGTGTGGGACAGTGTGCTCTGATGGAGACACAATGACTTCAAGCCTGTTTTCAGGCTGGCGATCTCTTGGGGCTTTGAAGCTGGGTCCTTTGTTATCCCAGCCCAACACTCTATCTGTTGTGTCACCACTGGCCCTGCTTTTGGCGTTGATGCCACAAACAGCCTTCAAGTTGTTTTAGTGACTTGCCCTGCCAGGTCACTCAGAGCCGAGAGGGTTCTTCCTCTGCGCTCAGCTGCACGTGGCCGGACGCACTCAGACGCAGTGACTCTCTACAAACAATAGACCCAGATCTCACCTTATCCATATGTAAGATGAGAAGAACTCCAAATCTCACTTCCAGCTCTGCCACTCAACTGAAGAGAGCATCTCATGATCCTTTCTGCCCTAACATTCTGTCAGGGTTTTAGGCAGGTTTTGTGTGTATGTACATAAAAAACTAACATAACACTGGAAAGACAGATGTATTTTATGCTTCATACCACAATTCTCAGGTATAAACAATAAATAATATTAAACATGGTTGTCATTTTCCTAGCATAACTTATAAAGAAACTGCTGTTGTTTGGGCACGTGCGAATTTTTTCATAACAGGACAGACTGGCTTTCTCATGGATGAGATTTTGCAAACAAAAGGTATGACGTCTCTAAAGAAAGTCAATGCCTAGGACTAGAATTATTTTTTTAGTTAGGTATTTTATTCTTTTGGGTAAAGATACTATGTGTTAGATGACTGGAGGCTAAATTCTCATTTGGGCACTGACATAGGCATATGTCATAGTAAATCACTTCCTAATCACAGTTTTTCGTAAGGCAACACAGGAGTAACAGTAACTTTTCGGAAGTGTTACACATTTTTGGAAAGAATGTGAACACTGAAGTCAGGGTCACCCTGACTCTACCACTTATTAGTTGCATGAGCTTAAGTGAGTGACTTCACCTCTGATGACCTCAATTTCATCACCTGCTCATGGGATTAATGGGTTGATGTAGACAGAGTTATAAAACAGAGTTAAACACTGGATCAGACATGCTCCCCGAGGAGATACTATTGTAGGTCCCAGGTAGCATTTACTCTTTCATTCTCCAGAAGCTCAAATAGTACTATTTCAGCTTTGTCTCATTGGGCTGTGACCAAAAGAAATAGAAGAGAGTTTCATCCTGTGACCTTTTTCATCTCACCCACACTGGTGTATCCAGGGTAACTCCTCAGTGATCTGACAGACTGGCTGCCAGGACCCAGGAGCTGATCAACACCAGCCGTCAGCACAAAGAAAAGCCACACTTACTGGAATGACTCAGAGCATCTGCATGTTGGGAAGTGACATTTTAGTGAAAAAACTTTGTCCACACTGCATGATTATTTTAGACAAACACTCACTCTACTCCCATCCCTCCCCAGACACAGACAAAGAGGACCTATGCTCATTCGATGTTTTTATCAAGGTTTTTCTTTTTAATTTTCTAGTCCATAAGTTAAAACTTTACAAATGATAACTATTTTGCCTTTCAGAATATTCAGAAAAGATTTTGCTTCCTGACCTGTGATGCGGCCAGTTACCTTGGAGACAATCTCCGAGGGATTGGGTCCAAGTTTGTCAGCTCCTCCCAGATGCTCACCTCCTGCTCAGAGTGCCCCACCCTTTTTGTGGATGCTGAGACCGTGAGTGTCCCAGTCTTACTCTGGTGGCCAGTGGTCTGTCCAGCTTCTGGTGGGGACAACAGGGAAGCTTGTTTGTGTTGTGGTTTGTTTAACACTTCCATTGTGAGCAGCACTGGGTTGAGATATCACTCCCACAGGCTAGAGTTGGCACAGTAATGAGGGAACAGTGCCAGCCCATGCCCAGGCAATTCAGATAAGCAAGAAAAAGCTCCACCACTGTCTGATGACTCTGCCTTGGACAACTATGAATATGGTGAGCTAGCCCTCTAGAGCTGACCTAACCTGTCCCCGTGATGCCAGGGTGCCCAGCCGGATGGGTCTCCAGAGGCAATATGTCCTTGTTTTCCCCTCCTCAAATCTCGGCAAGATACTGACCACCCTCTGGATGGGTTCGTCCAGCCCAGGCTGCAGGCAGTAAATTTAAAGGATAAGAAAACAGTCTCTGGTCAACTGCTAAGTTGTGACTTTATGAACATAACTCTACCCCTGCAGGACTGACGAGCTCTTTGGGCGCCAGACATGTACACCCTCTTGTGTATCACAGAACCACTGTGAGTGCTAGGTAATTACTGAGGTTTAGAAGGAATGAAGATGTGCTTTGACTGTAAAAGTCTCTGAGGAGTCAGTCTTTCTAGGAACTTGACTGATGGTTGGCTGCCTTGCAGCAAGGCATAGAATCTGGGAAACCATTCTATCGTAAATGACTTACTTAAAGTACAGATTAAACACAAAATCAGAGTGAAAGCCTATTTGGAGTTCTGTCTTCACATGATTTGGAATATGACTGGATGAAGATAGTAACAATCATGCATTAAATGGACAGCGTATCTTAATGTGGGCTTCTGTAGAATACTTGTTAACATTTTACTGTCTATACTGATACAGAAAAAATGGATATTTTCATAAGACATTTGGATTAGCAAGGTAGTATTCAACTACAATTACAGAAAAATTACAAATTGCACAGCTTACTAAAAATGGCTACCCTTCCCCTATTTACATTCCTTCTAAGTATACCTCTTTTCTCTCTGTGCAGCCATGCCTTGTCCAGATACCTCTCTGGTTGTTTAATACAAATTATTTTCCTGTCTTTAGCTCCTTTCTTGTGGACTTCTGGACAAGCTCAAGTTCAGTGTCTTAGAACTGCAAGAATATCTGGACACCTACAACAGCAGAAAAGAGGCCACTCTCTCTGTAAGCGTTGTTTCTGTGCATCTTCATTTTGTTAGAACCGAATGAACTAACCACTGTGAGTGATTGGAAGAGGCTGGCATTAGCCTAAGACAGGTGCTTTGGGGAGAAGACCAACTTTAACTATTCTTCTGCTAAGGATTACAATTTTAATTCAGTGGCTGTAGAACTGTGGATTATGTAGAAATAAGATCTATATAGGAGAGTTTTCAGTTTTCATTTTTAGCCCCCATAATTTGCCTACCAAGAAATTGGGAAAAGTATCTGCTTGAGATGTTACTTTATCAGTATTGTAACTTTTCTCTGAGGTTTTAAATTGTGAATTGCTTGCTTCCAGTGTTAGTCTCCCCTGAGATGGGAGGAGATGGGGCTCATTGCTTTCCTCATCTTAACCACCTTTGTCCCGGTTTCTCCCTGTCCTGACTGCTTCTCATGGCCTCTGCTCCTGCTCTTCACTTGTCTTCAACTGTAGATCGAGATCCAGATTTAGATTGTAAAATGATAGAGACAGAAGTGATCCAAAACCATCTATGCAAACCCCCTCTTTCTGACAAATAATTTTGTAGGATCTGTGAAGCACTTCTTGTAGTATGCCAGGCGCTATAGAAAGATCATGGATTTTGAAGTCAGATGGACTTGGCTTCCAATCACTGTTAGTGAGGGTTAGTGACCTCGGATAATTCCTGAGACCTCCTCATCTCAGATTGATCATCTACAAGATCAGGGGTCCCCAAACTTTTTACACAGGGGGCCAGTTCACTGTCCCTCAGACCGTTGGAGGGCCAGACTATAAAAAAAAACTATGAACAAATCCCTGTGCACACTGCACATACCTTATTTTAAAGGAAAAAAAAAAACAAAACGGGAACAAATACAATATTTAAAATAAAGAACAAGTAAATTTAAATCAACAAACTGACCAGTATTTCAATGGAAACTATGGGTGCCGATGCATCCTGTGCTCCTCTCACTGACCACCAATGACAGAGGTGCCCCTTCTGGAAGTGCGGTGGGGGGCCGGATAAATGACCTCAGGGGGCCGTATGCGGCCCGCGGGCTGTAGTTTGGGGACCCCTGGTGTAGATGGAGAGAACTTTTGTAAGAATATAACAATTTTAAACAGTCATAGCAGCAATCACTTCCTGAATTCTTTCTGTGCGTGCAGCAACCAGGTAAGAGTTAAAGCTCTAAGATCAGTTAATGCTCTCAGCTGCCCTGGTGGTTGCTATCATTATTCTCACAAACTAGAAGGAAAAGGAGTGGTACTGAAACCACAGCACCGCATTGCCTTTAAATATGAATGTTTGTTGCTATTGTTAATGAACCTTTTTGTGACCTGTCCAAGGGCAAGAGTTCTGACATTCAACATTAACAGTTCCCATTGTCACCTATTTCTGTGGCTCTTTGTTATGTTTTTCTTCTTGATCCATTAATAAATTAATCCTTTCATTCTGGTTGGTGAACAAACCGGTCTTTCAATGGCTGGTGTAAACTTCAGTTCTTCAGTGCTCTTTGTTTTCTGCCCAAAAGTGCATTTGCACATCTGGATTAGTTACTGTCAGATGCTTAAGATTGGAAGATTTTCTAAACAGCCAAAACATTATTAGAGTTGAAATGCCTATACAACTTTATTAATTTGTCACTAAATCCCTTTCTTACGTTGAAGTAGACGTGCCCCCTCAGAAACCCCCTCAACATGGCAGAGGGAGATGTGCCATGAGTCACGCTGCACTGTGCAGAATCACCCAGCCTGTGAGGAAGTATTGGGCCTATCACCCAATTTTAATCCTGTGAAAGTTTTCTAACCCTCTATGAATTTGTTTTCATTTATACATAAGTTAGGAGTGGTATAGTGAAATTCTTCAGGGTGACATATCACAATATTGAAATTGAATTTTTAAATGAATATCACTGAACCCACCTAAACAAATATCTTAATGCCAGAGTTCATCTTTAATCAAAATTATGATTTTCAAAAAGTCTACAGCCAATTTTATTTTACTGGGATTAGGAACTTAATCAATTTCTCCTGACAGAATCAATGATAGCACATTCTTAGGATGTCACTGAACTCACCTATGTCTGTGTCTCCTTCTGACAACAGTGGCTTGCCAATTGTAAAGCAACATTTTCTGGAGGGTCAGGAGATGGAGTAATTACCTGTCAACCAGGGGATTCAGAAGAAAAGGTAATAAAAGTCTTTTAGAATTTATCTTTCCTGTACTCTAACATTGTGTGTTGGTTTTGATTCATCCACGAACCGCAGGACTTGAAGAGGCAGAGTGAGTCATCTATACCTTCACGTGAAAGCAATAGAGGAAAGCTGAATGGCGTCAGGGCGAGCATGACGGTGTGTTAATGGGATTTGGGGTGGGGGTCTTCTTTTTGGAAAAAATTGAGGTATAAGAATAACCTTTCTGCTGGACATTGTCTAAAAATCATGTCCTAATAATTCAGTTCTTTATTCAGAATATGAAACCAACTTTATTAATTTGTCACTAAATCCCTTGGTTCCTTTAATGAAGAGTTTTTGTTGACATTTCAGCACTCTAATTTTTAAATTTAAAAAGAATTTTAATGACAGTTTATATACAGTAATATATTAGTCTTAGGTGTACAACATAGTGATTAGACATTTATATAACTTAGGAAGTGATCCCCCAGTAAGCCTAGTATCCACCTGATACCATATACAGATATTACAGTATTATTAACTACATAATTCCCTATGTTGTATTTTATAGCCCCATGACTGTAACTGCTGGCTTCCACTTCTTACCCCTCACCTTTTTCACCTAGCCTCTAATGCCCTTCCTTCCCATCTGGCAACCATCAATTTGTTTTCTGTATCTGTTTCATTTTTTTTGTTCAGTTTTATTAGATTGCACAAATAGGTGACAGCATATGGTATTTTTCTTTTTCTATCTGACTTATTTGACTTAGCATAATACCCTCTACATATATCCATGTTGTCACAAATGATAAGATTTAAAATTTTATTTCATTTTATGTATGTACCACAACTTCTTTATTCAGCCGTCTATTGATAAAAACTTAGGTTGTTTCCGCATCTTGGCTATTATAAATAATGCTTCAATGAACATAGGGGTGCATTTATCTTTTCAAATTAGTGTTATGGATTTCTTCAAATACCCAGAAGTGGTATTGCTGGATCATATCATAGTTCTATTTTTGATATTTAGAGGAATCTCCATACTGGTTTCCATAGTACCTGCACCAATTTACAATCCTACCAACAATGCATGAGGGTTCCCTTTTTTCCATATCCCCTCCAGCACTTGTTTGATGATTTATTGATGATGACATTCTTTCTGACAGGTGTGAGGTGATATCTCATTGTGGTTTTAATTTGCATTTTGCTTATTAGTGACATGGACATCTCTCTTCACGTGTCTCTTAGCTATATGACTCTCCTCTTTGGAGAAATGCCTATTCAAGTCCTCTGCCCATTTTTTAATGTTTGTTTTTTCTTTTGGTGTTAAGTTGTATGAGTTCCTTATAGATTTTGGATATTGACCCTTTATCAGATATATCATTGACAAATATCTTCATCCATTCTGTAGGTTGTCTTTTTGTTTTGTTAATGGTTTCCTTCACTGTAAAAATCTCTATTTTTATGTCATCCCATTTGTTTAATTTTCTTCTTGTTTCATTGCTACAAAATGCATGTGAGTGTGTGTGTGTGTGTGTGTGTGTGTGTGTGTGTGTGTGTGTATAAAACTAAGAGCAATGTCAGAGTTTACTGCCTGTGTTTTTAGGGTTTCGGGTCTTACGTTTACATTAAGTCTTTCATCCACTTTGAGTTTATTCTTGGATATGGTGTGAGAAGGCAGTCTAGTTTCACTTTTTTGCATGTGTCTCTCCAGTTTTCCCAACACTTTATTGAAGAGACTGTCTTTACCCCACTGCATATTCTTGCCTCTTTTGGCACAGTTTAATTAACCATATAGGTGCAGGTTTACTTCTTGGCTCTCAATCCTGTTCTATTGATCTATGCTTTTTTTTATGCCAGTACTATGCTTTCTCTTTCTTTTTAACATAGCCATGTAGTAGATATCAGATAGTGTGATACCTCTAGCTTTGTTCTTCTCAAGATTGTTTTGGCTATTCAGGCTCTTCTGTGGTTCCATTTAAATTTTTGGAATATTTGTTTTAGGATTTCACTAAATCTATAGACTTCTCTGAGTAGTGTGGGCATTTCAACCATGTTAATTCTTGCTATCTGTGAGCATGATATATACTTCCATTTATATGTATATTTTTAAATTTCTTCAATGTCTTATAATTTTCTGAGGATTACCTCCTTGATTAAATTTATTCCTAGGTATTTTATTTATTAGCTGCAATTATAAGTGAGGTTTTTTCTTAATTTCTCTAATATTTTATTGGTGTATACAGATTTAACTGATTTCTGAATATTAATTGTGTTTCCTGCTACATTACTGAATTAACTTATTAGTTATAGATTTTTGGTGGAATCTTTAGGGATTTCTATATTTAGTATCATAATATCTGCAAATGATGATGGTTTTATTTCTTTCTTTCCAATGTGGCTGCCTTTTATTTCTTCTTGTCTGATTTCTGTCGTTAAGACTTCTAATACTATATTAAATGAAAGTAGTAAAAGTGGACATCCTTGTTTTGTTCATGATCTTAAAGATGAAGCTTTTAGCTTTTCCGCATTGAGTTTGATGCTAGCTGTGGCTTTGACATATTATGCCCTTTGTTATGTTGAGGTATAATTCCCCCTGTTCCCACTTTGCTGAGATTTTTTAACATAAATAGGTGCCGGATTTTGTCAAACGCTTTTTCTGCATCTACTGATATGATTGTGTGGTTTTATCCTTCATTCTGTTTATGTAGTATATCATGTTAACTAATTCAAATATTGATACAAACTAGCATCCTGGGAATAAATCCCACTTGATCATGATGTATGATCTTTTTAATGTGTTGTTAAATTGGTTTTGCTAATATTTTGTTGAGAATTTTTGCATCCATGCTTATCATGGATGTTGGCCTTTAATTTTCCTTTTGTGTAGTATCTTTGAGTTTGGTATCGGGGTAGTAGTGACCTTGTAAAATGTGATGGGAAGCCCTCCATCTTCTTCAATTTTTTTGAATAGTTTAAGAAGGAAAGGTATTATCTTTGAATGTTTGTTAAAATTCATCTGTGAAGCCATCTGGTCCAGGGCTTTTGTTTGTTATGAGTGTTTTGATTACTAACTCAATTTTGTTAGCAATTATCAGTCTGTTCATAATTTCTGTTTCTTCTGAGTAAGCCTTAGAAGAGTATATGTTTCTGAAAATTTATCTATTTCTTCCAAGTTGTCCAATTTGCTGACAGATTTTTCATAGTATTTCTTTATAATCTTTCCTATATCTGTGATATCAGTTGTCAATTCTCTTTCATTTCTGATTTTATTTATTTGGGCCATCTCTCTTTTTTTTCTTATAAGACTGGCTAAAGGCTTATCCATTTTTATATCTTTTCAAAGAACCAACTATTGGTTTCCTGATCTTTTATATATTTTTTTCTTACTCTATTTCATTAAATTACTTTCCAATCTTAATTAATTCCTCACTTCTCTTACTTTGGTTTTTTTTTTTTCTTTTTATAGTTCCTTTAGGTGCAAGGCTACAGCATTTGATATTTTTTTTCTTGTTTCTTGAGATAGGCTTTTATTGCTGTGAATTTCTCTCTTAGGATTGCTTTTACTGTGTCTCATAGATCTGGGGTCATTTTGTGTTCATTTTTATTTATTTCATGGTGTTTTTTTTTTATTTCTTCCCTGATCTTGTTGTTAACCTATTTATTGTTTAGTAGCATGTTATTTAAAAACACATACACATGAAATAGCTAGAGAATAATTTCTAGCACATATCTAAATGTCCAATATGGTTTAGGAGTCTGTATAAGACAACCAGGAATGATGAAAGTAGTATTTGTTAGGAAAAGATCAACAGAAGGGCAAATTCTGAGTCTGATGTCTTTAATGTTTTTGACAAAACCAACCAGGCTTCCATCCCTGTATAGCTATGAAATTCTCTCTTAGAAGTGCTTTTGCTATATGTATCCCATACATTTTAGAAAGCTATGTTTTTATTTTTATTTTTTTGTCTCAAGGTAGTTTTTGATTTTCTGTTTGGTTTTCTCTTTGATCCATTGGTTGTGTAGCCTATGGGTCAAAGAGTGGTTTGATTTACTGTGTTTATTATATATTTGTGTTGTTTAATCTCCATGTATTTGTGTTTTTTCCAGTTTTCTTCCAGTAGTTGATTTCTAGGTTCAACCATTATGATTAGAAATTACAATTAATGATTTCAATGTTCCTGAGTTTTTGAGGCATCTTTAGTTGCCTAAAATGTGTTATATCCTGGAAAATGTTCTTTATGCCCATGAGAAAAATGTGTATTCTGCAGTTTGAGGATGAAATAAATGATCTATATATGTCTATTAAGTTAATCTGCTCTAATGTGACATTTAAGGCCATTATTACCATACTAATTTATGTCTGGATGATCAATCCACTGAGGTAAGTGTAGTATTAAATTCCCTAACTATTATTGTATTACTGTTCATTTCTGTCTTAATTTCTGTGAGCATCTGCTTTCATACTTTTAGGTATTCCTATGTTGGGGGCATAGATATGTCCTATTGTTATATTCTATTCTTGGATTGACCACTTTATCATTATGTAATGTCCTTCTTTGTCTTCTTTTACATTCTGCTTTTTTAAAGTTAATTTACCCTTATATTAGGGTTGCTGCTTCATCTTTCCATTTGCTTCTGTATGCACAGATATCTTTTTTCATCCTTCACTTTTAGTCATTGTGTGTCTTTTGACCTAAATTGAGTCTCTTATAGGCATACTATAAATGGGTCTTTTTTTGTTTATTAAGTCACTATATGTGTTTTTGGTTGGAACATTTAGTCAAGTTATATTTAAAGTAATTATTATTTTTTTGTCTTCAGTGGTTGTTTTTATTTTTTATTGAATTTATTGTGGTGACATTAATAAAATTATATAGGTTTCATGTGTATAGTTTTATAATACATCATCTGTATATTGTATTGTGTGTCCACCACTCCAAGTCAAGTCTTCGTCCATCACCATTTATCCATCCCTTGTCCCTCTCTACCTCCCTGAGGGACTCCTCTTCTCTCTTATAATTACCATACCATTGTCTGTGTCTATGAGTTTTTTTCCTTTGCTTAATCCCTTCACTTTGATAAATATATGCTTATTGACATTTTGTTCATTGTCTTTGGTTGTTTTTGCTGTTCTTTTCTGTGCCTTTCTTCTTCTCTTGTTCTTTACTTTTGAATTGCTAGTTTTCTTTAGTGTTTTGTTTGGGTTTCTTTCTTTTGATTTTTTTATATAAATTGTTTAGGATTTCTGTTTGTGACTACCATGAGGTGTGTGTGTGTGTGTGTGTGTCTGTGTGTGTGTGTATATCCATCTATAACAACTTTTTAAGTGGTTTGATTTACTGTGTTTATTATATATTTGCCTTTACCAGTGAGGTTTTTTTTTTTTTCCATACTGTATATTTCTGGTTATGGCCTTTTCTATTCTGCATAAAAAAGACCCTTATGATATTTCTTGTGAATCCAGCTTAGTGATGATGAGCTCCTTTAGTTTTTGCTTGAACTAGAAACTCTTTATTTCGTCTTGAGTTCTGAATGATAACCTCACAGGGTAAATTATTTCAGATTGAAGGTCCCTTTCTTTCAGCTCTTTAAAGTTGTCCTGCTACTCCTGTCTGGCCAGTAGAGTTGCTGCTGAGAACTCACCTGATAGACTTATGAGGATTCCTTTGTATAAAACTCATGTTTCTCTTACTTCCTTCAAGATTGTCTCTTTATCCTTAACTTTGCCATTTTAATTACAATACACCTTGGTGTGGGCCTCTTTGGGTTCATCTTGTTTGGAACTCTGTGCTTCCTGGGCATCTGTTTCCTTCCCCAGATTAGGAAAGTTTTCAGTCATTATTCCTTCCAATATACTTTCTGCTTTTTTCTCCCTTGTCAACTTATGTCATTCCTATAATGCAAATGTTAGAGCATTTGACTCTTATACTACCTTCATTTAAAAATATATTTTTTTAACTTAGCTGTTGTTATTGGGTGATATTTACTACTCTGTCCACAGGTTGCTAATCCATTCTTCTCTATTAACCTGCTGTTGATTCCTTCTCATGTATTTTTTATTTCAGTTAATGTATGTTTTACTTGTCCTCTTTATATTTCCTAACTTTGTTGAAGTCCTCTCTGAGTTCCCCTTTTCTACTGTCAAGTTTTTGAGCATCCTTATGATTGTTTCTTTGAATTCTTTCTCAGGCAAATTACTTATCTTTGTTTTATTGGACTTTTTCCTTCGTGGTTTTGTGTCCATTTAATTGGGGCCTCGTCTTCTGTTTCCCTATTTTGTTTGACTTTCTGTATTTGTTCCTGTGAGTTAGTATGATAAAATAACTGTCTCTCTCAATGTTGAAAAAGTGGCCTCTGTGAAGACTGTGTATTGGATAGTTCTTGCAAGCTGTTTGTATCCTGGATGGGCACATGTCATGTCTGTCTAGAAGTAGTGGGTTCTCAGAAGGGCAGCCTGGTGCATGCACATGTGCAGTAGTTTCCTGTTGTTCTGGCTGTTCATGGCCAGAATGGAGTTGGGGCAGGGTAGCCTGTGTGTGTGTACTTCCTTGGCCTTCTCATGCAGGTGGGGCTGCCATATGTGCTCACAGAAGCACTACACCAGTTTTTCACGTCCTCTGGATGGTGCAGCCCATGTTGCATGCAGCAGTGGCCCCTGTCTTCAGACTAGACAGCCATGCATTCTGCAGCGACTCCTACTTGATAACTTAACAGATATATTTACTCAAGGCAAAGAACTTGGTTCCAGATTCTCCAGGCAACAGCCTTAGCCCCACAAGTAGTTTTACATAGTTCACCTCCCAGTTGTGCAGATCTGGCCCTGGGAGAATGGGGATGTTTCCACTTCACTTGTTATACATGATTTTAGTTGACACACTCATCACTCAACAGATATTCCTGAGCACTACATGAACATGTGCCTCTTTGGACTCAAGTATAATAACTGACATTTAGCCTTACTACACATTTCATCTTATATTCAAACAATGATTCCAATTAAAAGGGTCTCTTGAACACTAATATATTGTTATATATTATTTTATTACTACATAATCAACCCATGAATGAGAAGCCTGCAACCTCTGTTCCTTTTGAACTTGAACAACAAGTTAAATTGAAGAAGATGAGATTATTTCTCCAATTAAAACATAATCCATTAAAATATCATCTTTTGGGTATAATTAGTCACTCTTTATAAGGAATCCTCTTTTCATTATTGACTACAGAAATGTATACTAAAGTCAATGTCTTCTTAAAAATAATAATTCCTCAGGCTGTGTAATCTGTATCATAGGCTTAAAGATATTTATCTTTCAAAACTTTGAAAAATATTTATGGCCAAGATCTAATAAAGTACCCATCAAACATAATACAGTGGTCATCAATGTGCCAGGCCCATGTGATATTAATGAAGGTGGATATATGTTGTTCATACCTGCTTGGGAGATTAGCTGCACATACGTATTGCTGAGTAGGGACACTTCAACAATTGGCTAGATTAAAATTGAGATAACCAGTGAATTTCAGAGACCAATATGATAAAAATAATAATAGCTGATATAGTACACTGTCGCTTATCTTCTGCCAATGTTACTGTTAATACATAAAAATTAGATTATTCTGGGCTTTTAAGCTCACCTGTCTATGATCACTTCTTAACATCTTGTTTTCATGATCTTTCTTTCTCATTGTGAAAAAACATACCTCTAAATCTAATTTATAGATCAAGCCATATCAGAAGTGTAGGAACAAGGCTTGAAAAAAAATCCTTTACACCAAAGCAGTGACATTTCCATCACATCTCAGAAGAATCTTGAGTCACATAGCTACGTATATAATAAAGACTTCTAAAGGGGTTATTTTAAAACCTAGATATAAGAAAATGTTAGCATGGGGGTGGGGGACTTTTAACATCTTCCATAAAATGTTCCCTAGCAAGGCATTTTTTACTATCTTTTTGGAGCTCTAAATTAAAACTAGGTTCCAGTGTCTGGCCTAGGAAAGAATGCTGAAATAATAAATATCAAAGCAGCTTGAACTCACTTACCTAAAAAGGAGAGGTTAAGGACACTGAATACTGGTGGGTGTCAAGTTGGCCATCTCCCAAAAAAGAGAGTTTTGTGGCCTGAAAAATGAGTGGGAGGAATTCATTGGCAATGAAGTTCCTTAGCACCAAGCTGGAGTCAAAAAGTCTCATTTGCCTTTATTGAACAGAGATGTTGTTTTACCTAAGGTGATGATCTTGCAATACAATCTCATTTGTGAAAACAGTAAAAAGACACTACTTTCTTCACACAAGACCATGACATTTTCTTAGCCTTTGCTTCACTCCACACTTCTCACAGTTCCATAGTAGAAGCAGTTATGTGCCTGGGTGCATTCTAAAAATTTTGATCAAATTTTACATTTTCTAAAATATTTTCATGGTCAAAATTCTTTAAATATATGAACTTAAGACTCTGGCCCTGTACTTCTTTCTGGACTGACATTGTATTTCAGTACATAAGATTTGGTTATAAAAATATTAGGCAGAAAGTTTTCTCCAAAAGTAGTAAATACCTCGGGTTGTATAATCTATATCACAAGACTAAAGGTTTTTATTTCTCAAAGTTTGAAAGATATTCATTTCCAGGGCCCAAGAAACTACTCAATAAACATAAAACATAATAAACATAATAGTCATCAGTATGCCAAATCCATGTAACAGTTGAAGGAAGAAGAGACCGTTGGAAGACAGGAGTTGTGGTAGGCATTGGTAGTGGTAATGCTTTATGTTTGGAGATAGTAATAAATAATTTGATGATTTTATTTTTTGTGCATTTTATCTGATGTTAAGTACAATATGTTAAACTAATAACCCAGAGAATTTTTTGGCAAGAACTTTAAAAAAAAGTGTTTTATGTTGTCAAGAATAGGAAACTGAGTTAGGTAGGTCCTCAAATATTTAAAAAATCAAGACCAGATATTATTGACCCATAATTAAGACTGACCAAATTGAATTTTTAAAAATACTGTGTTAGGTTATAGTTATCTATTTCACATACCCAGACTTTCCTTAATTATGTGGTTATAATATAATGACACCAGAAAATGCTAGCCATAGTTGAACATGGCCCAGTTCAAGTTTATAGTATTCTAGACCAACCATCAGTTGTATAGTACTGGCAAAATAATTATAAAAAAATAAAATGCAAGAAAATCACTTGTCATATCTCACACTTGTTCAGGGAGAATACAGACAATGTTTATTTAATATAATATATTAAAATATATAAATGACAATATCTAGCAGTACTATAAAATATTCTCAATATGGAAGGCAATCTGCCTAAAGAAAATTCCACTTACGTATATTTTATGTTAATTGTATAGTCAGTTTGAAGCCAAATATATGAAAGACTCTGCCTTAACATTTGGCAGTGGTTTAATTTCTTTAGGGTCTAGTTCATTCACTTCACTCAACTGATCTCACTGTTCTCTGTTCACTTATTACTCACATTTAAATACTAAAATCATCAAGCAGTAAACGTTTGTACGTCTAGTCTCCAAGACGAACAAAATCTAAACCAACTAACCAGAGAATCTAAAAGATTATGAGTTGTAATTTCCACCACCATGTTTCCCAACTAGAGCTTGTTTTAACTGGGCCGCTGTGCGTGTGAATGGGTACCAGCTTTGCCACCATGTGTCAAGTCAGGGCGAGCAGTGCTAACAGCACGGCCGGTCCCGCTGGCGGAAGAGGTCCACGCTTTCCATTGCATGCAGACTCTGACCCTGTACTCTCTTTCCTTTCCTGTTCCCTGTGCCATGCTTGCTGAGTAGCAAATGGAATCTCTGGCAGTAAGTTAACTTTCTTTCATACTCTTTGCCCACTGGAGGCACAGACCCATAACAAACCTTATTTTCACTGTGACTATTATGTCTCTCGCATGTTTCCCTTTTCCTCCCACTTTATTGTTTCTGGTTGACTGGGGTATGCCAGTTCGTTAGTAGCATTCTGGGCTGCTTTTGTCCCAAAAGTAGAAACCAACATTGCTAGGCACTCATACTATCAGTGGAATATTTTGAGTTATAACACCCATTATCTGACACAGGAAAACTAGAGTTTTCATAGCTAGGTTTCACCCTAAATTGTGAAGGTAAATTTTTTAAACAATACTTTTTAATTATGTGCAAGCCCCTGGCAGTTAACCTTTTATACCAGATTTTAATAAAAGAGTTAGCATAGAGAAAAATTTTAAGTGAAATGTCTTATTGAAACAACCAACGATCTAGCTGAGGATAACTAGTGAATATAGCTACTTCTTTAACCTGAGGCTGGTTTCCAGCTTAGAGAGGTCACATCTAAGTAGAATTTGTTTTCCCCTAAGTGCCAGAGAAAGGGTGAGAGGAGAAATATTATTTCATTCAGCATATTTTAAGTAAACTTCAGTAACTTTTAAAATTTTTTTCTTTTATTCATTTTAGAGAGGAGACACACACACACACACAGAGAGAGAGAGAGAGAGAGAGAGAGAGAAAGGGGGGAGGAGCTAGAAGCATCAACTCCCATATGTGCCTTGACCAGACCAGTGCAGGGTTTTGAACTGGCGACCTCAGTGTTCCCAGGTCGACGCTTTATCCACTGCGCCACCACAGGTCAGGCAAACTTCAGTAACTTTTAAAAATTAAAACCAAAAGTCTGTTGATAATACTATTAATAGCATTCTTCTTCAAACCTAAATTTAACTTATTATAATTTCTCTCCTTAAACTGATGTGGGAGAACAATTTTAAGTCCTCACAGCAGCTCTCAATTCTGAGCTGGGTTCTTTTTCTTCATTAGCAAGAGAAAGGCCCTCTTTATCCCCACAAAACCACATTTGAAAACTGAACAGTGAGGTGCAGTATAAGCCACATATGGAACCACTTTCACTGGTAGCTGCTAAGTCATGAAATTCTACCTAATGAAGGCTGTGCTTTCCCTTACACAGAATTCCATTCACTACTTAGGAGCTAGCCCATTCTTAGAACAAAACAGTCAGTGTTTACTGGCTGTTATGAGCAGATACAGCTCAAAGAACAGAATAATCATTGGTGTGGGAATTATGATTTATTTCTCCTTCATAGGATATATAAGTCAAGTAATGAAAATATTTTAAATTCCAGAGGCACTGGTAGGGCCAAAGGGCCAATTTGTGTGATTACTTTTTAATGTTCTCTCCACAGTAAGTTGTGAATGACCTTGCAATTCTCCTCTATGTAAGCACATTTTGGCCTTTTTTATATCTCTTTAATTAAAAAAATATTAACTGAGTACTGGGCAGAAGCATCATCAGTAAAGCTGACACAGTGCCATAGGTCATGTGACTATTCTCTTGACATAGACTTCAGGATGAGTCAGAGTTGTCACATGGAGTAATTTCCCAAGTGTCTGCTGAATTTATAAATTTAACACTTAGAATGACTTCATATTTTGTCTTTCAAATATGCTTTTTAAAAATTAAAAAATATATTTTTTATAACAAAAAAATTCAGCTGATAAAAATTAAAACAACCATAGTTATAATTTGTAGCTATGAAACTGGCAAATCAGTGAAATCTGACGATTCACTCAGTCCCTTTACATCTACTACCCCCTCTCATTAGTCATTTCCTAGGAGCTATTATGTATTATATTGTGAATTTCTCATTAATACTTACTGACCAGATCTTGTTGTTCTGTTTTATTGGGAATAATAACAGCCAGTTATGAATCCTTGATTTAAAAAAAAAAAAGTTTGTCTCCACCAAGATTTCACTTGTTATACAAAACCACCCTGAATAACTGATTTCTCCCCATGCCAATTTTCTTGTCAGCAATTGGAACTGTGTCAGAGGTTATATAAACTACACTTCCAGCTGCTGCTGCTTTTTCAGTCCTACTGCAAGCTCATCGGCCAGGTGCACCAAGTCAGTTCCATGCCAGAGGTGAGCCCACACCCTCCCTACCCTCAGCGCTGCCATGGAAATCCTTCCTTTCCTTTTGTTCTCCCCCCACCCCCTGCTCCCCCGTCTGTATTTTCCCAAGTGATTTTATTCCCAGATAATTATTTTGCTCTAGAATAAGTCTTAAATATGTCTCGTATTTCTAACCCTGTTTGGCAGTGACGGGCTAGGCACAAAGCTGAAGGGCTCCTGTAGTGCTATGCTGAGAGGCCTCTCTTGGCCTGCCCTAAGCCTGGCCATGTCCTTGTGTTATGATTTTCGTTCTTTGTATTTAGCTTTTTGTACTTTCTCTTACATTGAGATAAGAAGGAAATAGCTGTATGATGTTTGATTCTTTTCTTCTTCCCTGTTTAACATCAGTATGCTTTGTTATTTTTAAATATGAAAGGTAAAATAATTGGAAGAGACTACTTCCAAGTGAGCCAAAAGTTTCTTAAAAGAAATACTACTGCCATGTAGTCAGTGAAATAAGGGGAAGTACAGAGGATGTCATTCAAGCACAGAGGATGACCGCCTAAGACATATGGAGGAGAGGAGGTTTAACTAGGATAGGTTTCTGGAGGAAAGCCTGCTTACCTGGTTCTTCACAGATGAGTTGGAGTAGAGAAAGTGGAGGCAAAGAAGCAGTGTTCCAGTGAGAAACGACTTGGGATAAACATGGTGGTAAGAAAGAAAAAGGAACTACACACGGTTTACCTTTGCTAAAATAGAGCATGCAAACCAAAAAGGAGTGATGGAGCAAGGTGGAGGAAACAGGTAAGGAAGATGCTGGGCCAGAGAGTGTTCCGGTTAAAGCTTCTGGCAGAGAGATGAGGGGATTTGCTGACAACTAGACTGGAAGCAGGGAGAACACTTATGCTGCTGATAAAATAGCTCAGATGATAGGTTAAAGTTTGAACTAGGACAGAAGTACTAGGTATGATAGGAAGGGAGGAAATGTAAGAGATATTTAGGACAAAAGGTCAATGCAAGTGACTGGGGCGAGGAGGAGAGGAGAGGAAAGAGTGTGATGCCCAGGTTCCATCTCAGATGCACTGGGGGACCAGTGGTGGTGCCACAGGTGAGACAGGGATATAGGAGAACTGAAACAATTGTACATCAAGCCTTCTGTGTGCTAGTCGATAACTGAGTCTGCCCACTAGACCAGTTCAGGTTAACAACATGATTGCAGACAGCTACATACAAGGATCTAGAAGAAATCAAAGATCAGAGGAGAGATCTGAACTGAAGGTATAGATGTGGTTGTCATCAATGACAAGCCAGGAGTTCAGGAAACCATGCAACCAAGAGCATTTGGGTCAGGATGGAGCACTGTACTTATCACTCAGTAGGAATGAAGGGAAAGGACAGTATCTCTTTTTTTTAGTATACTTTCAAATGCTAATTTCAAGGGAGGCATGAGTCAGACATCTTTGTTTATAAAGAGCTCTTCACAAGCCATTTTTCCTCCAAAGAATCACCAATTAGCGGATAAAAGAGAAGACAGTTGATATATTATTTGCCATGCTGCCAAGATAAGTTTTCTCTTCTTACTCTCCTAGCAACTATATATTAACAAGATCCCTAGAATTCATCTGGGTTCAAAAAAAAAAAAAAAAGAGAGGGCATGCAAGTGCAACTCACATGTCTTTTTCCATGTTAGAAAAGCAATTTAAGTTTCACTTTATAAAAGTAAATTATGTGTTACATGCCTTGTGTATGTGTGTGTGTGTGTGTATTGTATAATTGTTTTACATCTTGTAAATTTAAAGTGAATTTCTCCTTAATTGTTTTAAGTTTAGGTAAATTTTAAATACTATACAAACACAATATTTAAAACTTGCCTAGATTTAAAATAATTGAAAAGAAAATCACTTTTAAACTTAAAAATTTATGTGCATAAGCTACTCTTAATATCTTATGTAAAATAATTATCTCATAAATTTTAAACCTAGCTCTAGAGTAGTAATTTGTATTGAATAAGCATCTGTGTGGAAACAAATAGTCCTTGAGGGCTTTGGTTCTATTTTTTGTAAAATAAGCTAGTTAGGAATGAACATGTTGGTAAATCAACTCTACAAAAGAAACAAGTATCATCAACTTGCATTGCAAAATATATATATATATTTTTTAATTTATGTCAATTTTTAAAAATGATCTTGAGATCAGAGTCCAAAACAGCTGTCTTCCATAGCACATTCTAGGCATACTAAGACATTTGTAGTTTCTCTCTTATGGTTTACTTTTTAACACTCTGGATCTTTTGGTTTCAGTAATTTTGAGAGAAAATATTTTACCTCTGTAATGTGAATATTTATATTACATTGAGATTCTTTTCCTCCTCTTCCTAAAAATTATGTCCTTATTCTTTTTCTGTAGCATAGAAATAGTGAGAAAATTTTATTTGTCAAAATCCCTGTTGATGATTGTATTTATTGAGCATTTATATGCCAAACTTACTAATTATATCATAATTACACTGAGAGCTATCTCATTTCCTCTTTAAAATTACCCTGTGATATCTTCAGTCTCACAGGTGAGAAAACTAAGACACATAAAAGTCAATTTATTTGACTGTGGTCCTACCATACTCTGTGAAATTGGGATTTGAACCCAGCTCTACCCAACTCGCAACTCTTATGTGCATTTTACCTCTGAATATGCCCTTCTACTTAAATAAAAAACACTTTAAAGGGAATCTTAATCTTTTCTATAAGAAGAATTTCCCAGCTGTTGACATATAAAGATATTTCATCTATACAACCCATAACAACCCACACATACTGTGTAGTACCATTTTATTTGTCCTATTTTAGTTTACCATGGTATTAGACTTGTGCATAACCAAATATAATCGACTGTTTTCTTTTGGGGATGTAAACTCCAGCCTTCAACTAATTACAGTAAAAATAATTTTCTTAACAGCTACTAAATATGTCCAGGGAACTAAGCGACTTAAAGAAAAATCTGAAGGAGGCTACTGCAGCTATCGCAGCTGACCCTCTCTGCACAGAAGGGGTGTGGTCTGAGCCACCCTTCATGTCCACCGAAGCAGCTATCCAGTCCATGCTGGACTGCCTGAAAAACAATGAACTTGGCAAGGCCTTGCATCAAATCAGGGAATGCAGGTAATTTTACTATGCTTTTTAGAGATGGTTAAAGGAAATGCATGCCAAATACTTACTTTGTCATGGTTGGAGACATAATTACTCCAGAGAAACATCTAGATGTTTTATGTACCTCCTTCTCAGATGTCTGCTGCTTACCATGCCAGAAACTTCAGATTTTAGGACTTAGATGTTTAAAGTATTGATGTTTTTTCTGGTCATTTGTCTCCCCAAAATGCTGACACACTTCAAAGTATACCCCAACAAAAGGTCCAAGATGGCAGTGGAGTAGGGCAATGCTGAAATCGCCCACTCCCACAATTACACTGTAATATACACATATAGAGAAAGAGCAGATATTCCTGAGAGAAAACTAAGGGCTGACTGAACAGCTTCTGAACACAAATAAGGGAAAGAAACCAAATAGAGAAGGCTGGGAAACTGTGGGAGCTGTCCGGGGTTGCAGAAATTTCTGAAGATTCAAGGTGCCAATGAGCACCATTGTTTATGTCCCCCTCCACCTTCCTAGGGCAGGTAGGAGCTCTATTGGGGTGCTTTGATCTACCTGCAAGATTAAAGCACCATGTTCCCAGACACACTGCACAGAGTCCATTTCAGTTCTAAACAAAGGGAAAAAGCAGGAACAACAGAGCATCACGTGTACCTGGCCTCCCTGCCCAGAGCCAGTCTAGCATGACAGGCTGGCACCCGAGTTTAACCACCTGCCCAGTTAACCAGCCTTTCAAAACTACCAGACATAGCCTACACAGAGGTTGCTTCTACAGATGAAAACTTCCTGTATAGGAAATTCAAGAGTGATCACAGAGAGAAAGCTCTGGATCCATGACAGCTCTCAGGAACTGCAGGAATTTCTCTGGGTTTGAAGGTGCCAGTGAGCTTCATTGTATACAGCCCCCTTTATTTCCTTTGGGCAGACAGGAGCTCTACCTGCAAGCTCTACCTGTTCTGGCCTACCTGCAAGATTGCCACATTGCATTCCTGGACATATAGCCTAGCCCATTTTGGCTTTGAACAAAGAGAAAAAGTAAGATCAACAGGGCATTACTACACACACCTGGCCCCCTTATCTGGATATGCTCCAGCTAGGTAACCCAATGCCATAGCCACCGGCTGGACTCCCACTTGCCTTCCAGAATAACCAAACACACACAGCCTTCACATCCACACAAAGCTATTTTTTCAAGATTGGGAGAAAGAGCTCTTTTATAAAACACATATAAATGACATAGAATGTCAAACAAAATGAAAAAACAAAACAAAACAGAAAAATACCTCCTTAAGGAGCAAGAAAAAACCCCGAAGGAGATGGAGATAAGCCATTTGCTTGATAAAAAATTTAAACAAATAGTCCTAAGGATGCTTACCAAACCTGAGAGTAGAATACAGGAAGTTAAAACCACAGCAGAATCAAGGACCAAGCAAAGCTGAAGAATACAATAACTGAACTGACATACACTAGAACAGTGGTTCTTAACCTTTTTTGAGATACCGAACCCACCAGTTTTATATGCGCATTTACCGAACCCTTCTTTAGTGATAAATAAAATATGATTTTTTTTCCCAAATTCAAGACATAGGTATATGTTTTTTTACTGGTGCACAAAATGAGCCGTGCATGAACATCACCTTGCTCAAAGAACAAAACCAACAAAGTGCATGAACTCACAACAAATTACGGTATTACTTTATTCTGGCCTCCGCAGCAGAGGCTTCTCCGAACCCCTGAGACCGACTCATCGAACCCCTAGGGTTCAATAGAACCAAGGTTAAGAACCATGGCACTAGAAGGAATCAATAGCAGACTAAATTACAGAGGAATGAATCAGTGACCTGAAACACAGACTAGTGAAAATAAATCAATCAGAGCAGCAAAAAGAAAACAGAATTTTTAAAATAATTTAAGGGGACTCTGAGATAAAAATCAAGTAAACATTCACATTATAGGGATTCCAAAAAGATAGAAAGGAACAGAAACATTATTTGAAGAAATAATGACTAAAAACTTTTCTAATCTGAGAAGAAAAAGAGACATTTAGATCCAGGAATCACAGAGATTGCCAAACAGAAAGAACGCAGAAGATATATGGTAATTAAAATGGCAAATGTGAAAAACAAAAAGACAATCTTGATGGAAGCAAGAGAAAAATAAGTTATATACAAAGGAAACCACTTAAGGCTACCAACTAATTATGCTGCAGAAAATTCATGGGCCAGAAGGGAATGGCAGGACATCTTTAAAATGCTGAAATAAAGGAATCTACAACCTAGAACAACATACCCAGCAAAGTAACCATTCAGAATTGAAGGAAAGTTAAAACAAGCAAAAAGTAAAGGAGTTCATCACCATTAGATCATCTTTATAAGAAATGTTAAAAGGTCATCTTTAAGAAGAAAAAGAAAAGCAATAATCATAAATTGGAAGAAATCTCACATGTAAAGTAAAATATTAAATAAATACAGCAAATTAAACCTTTAAAGAGCAACTGTGAAGATCAAAAGAAAAACTACTAACTCAAACTATAATTAGGAGATCCACAAAACAAAAAGATTTAAAACAGAACATCAGAAACAGAAAGTGTGGGAGGCAAATCCAAGATAATGGTGTTGGAAGACATTGACCTAACCTTCCAATAGCACATTGAGTGTACACCTATATTTAGGGCTATTTCTCCTGAGAGACAGCTGACAGCCAACAGAACAACTTCTACACAGCAAACGAGAGAGAGGCCACATAGAGAAGGTTGGGGGACCTCTAGAGCTCTCTGGGAGCTGAGGGAACTCTCCAGGACTGGAGGATGGGGGTGCACTACTGCTTAGGTCTCCCTTGCACTTGTATAGTGGACCTCAGCTCTATTTGGGTTCTGTAGCCAATGTACAGAATCACTAGTACATATCCCCAGCCTCCACTCCCAGTTAGACTTAGCAGGAGGGCACCATAGCATGCGCTTGCAGGGCCCTCCACCCAGAGACTGATCCAGCAAATAAAGCAGGGTGTTGCTGTGTGTACCGAATAGGATGCACATGCACATGGGACTTGCCAGCCTGCAGAGAATGTGGAACTAGCAAAGTGCTACAGCACTTCTATGTGGGACTGCACCATCCAGAAAAAGAGCAGTCACATTGGAACACTGGTGCACATGTGCCTTCCCCAATGAGAGAGTGTTACACAACACTCTCAAAACAGTAGGGTGCTGCTGCATAAGCATTCAGGGACACCCTGTCCAGAGAAATGGTGAAACTAGTGGGGTGAGGCAATGTGTAGACTCAAGGCAGTGCTACCCAGATCCAGCCTGTGCAAAGACAATGAAAGCAACAGGACCACCTGCACTTGCATACCTGGCAGGAACACACAGGTCAGGAGGACAAGGAAGTACACACTTATCAGGCTGCCCCACTACACTGTGGCCATGGACAGCCAGAACAACACAGAGCTAATGTACATGCATGTACACCAGGCTGCTTCACCCAAAACACACTAATTCTGACCAGTTGACACACCAGACACAAGACATATCCACTTAGAATACAGCCAGCCTGCCACAACTATTCAACACATAGTCCTCATGAGGTAACATTTTAAGAGTAGTACGAACGTTCATGTACATTCTTGTGCCTCCTGACTATCCAGAGTATGATCGATTTATTTTTAAAAATGTATAAGGCAACATTAAAAAAGGCAAATGTATGTTCTTTTTGTTTCCATAAATTAGTTATTAAACAAACATGATTTTAAGTTAATAAAACTGTAACTGGAACTAATTTCATTTTTTTATTAAAATACTCACGCCCGGGGGTCAGCAAGCATGAAAAATACTCACTACTCAAAGAGTTAAACATTGAGAGACATAGTTATTTCATCTAACTCGCAGGAACAAACACAGAAAGTCAAACAAAATAGGAAGACAGAAGACTAGGGCCCAATTAAATGGACACAAAACCACGAAGGAAAAAGTCCAATAAAACAAAGATAAGTAATTTGCCTGAGAAAGAATTCAAAGAAACAATCATAAGGATGCTCAAAAACTTGACAATAGAAAAGGGGAACTCAGAGAGGACTTCAACAAAGAGTTAGGAAATATAAAGAGGACAAGTAAAACATACATTAACTGAAATAAAAAATACATGAGAAGGAATCAACAGCAGGTTAATAGAGAAGAATGGATTAGCAACCTGTGGACAGAGTAGTAAATATCACCCAATAACAACAGCTAAGTTAAAAAAATATATTTTTAAATGAAGGTAGTATAAGAGTCAAATGCTCTAACATTTGCATTATAGGAATGACATAAGTTGACAAGGGAGAAAAAAGCAGAAAGTATATTGGAAGGAATAATGACTGAAAACTTTCCTAATCTGGGGAAGGAAACAGATGCCCAGGAAGCACAGAGTTCCAAACAAGATGAACCCAAAGAGGCCCACACCAAGGTGTATTGTAATTAAAATGGCAAAGTTAAGGATAAAGAGACAATCTTGAAGGAAGTAAGAGAAACATGAGTTTTATACAAAGGAATCCTCATAAGTCTATCAGGTGAGTTCTCAGCAGCAACTCTACTGGCCAGACAGGAGTAGCAGGACAACTTTAAAGAGCTGAAAGAAAGGGACCTTCAATCTGAAATAATTTACCCAGTGAGGTTATCATTCAGAACTCAAGATGAGATAAAGAGTTTTCAGGTGAAACAAAAATTAAAGGTGTTCACCACCAGTAAATTGTCTTTACAAGAAACGTTAAAGGGTCTTCATGTAAAATAGAAAAAAGCCATCACCAGAAATAGTAAAATACAGGAAAGAGAGAAAGAGGTCACTGGTAAAGGCAAATATATAATAAACACAGTGAATCAATCACTTAAAAAGCTAATATGAAGGTTGAAAGAAAGGTAGTAAAATTAACTACAACTACAATAAAAAGGATATAGAAAACAAAAATATATAAAACATGATGTCAAAAACATAAGCGTGGATGAGGAAGTAAAAATGCAGTGCTTTTAGTTTGCATTTGAACTTAACTATCAGCTGATAAGGGACTACTATAGATGTAGATGGATATAACAAAAAAACTACACACTGTTCACAAAAAAAATCAATAGAAAGAAATCCAAACAAAGCACTAAAGAAAACCAGCAATTCAAAAGGAAAGAGAAGAGAGCAACAGAAAAACAGAAGCAGTTAACAAAATGTCAAGAAGTACTTACCTATCAATAATTACTTTAACTGTAATTGGACTAAATGCTCTAATCAAAAGGCATATAGTGGCCTGACCTGTGGTGGTGCAGTGGATAAAGTGTTGACCTAGGAACACTGAGGTCGCCAGTTCAAAACCCTGCACTGGTCTGGTCAAGGCACATATGGGAGTTGATGCTTCTAGCTCCTCCCCCCTTTCTCTCTTTCTCTCTTTCTCTCTCTCACTCTGTGTCTCCTCTCTAAAATGAATAAAATAAAAAAGAAATCAAAAGGCATATAGTGGCTGAATGGATAAAAAGAACAAGACCACTTTATATGCTACTCACTTTAGCTCAAAACTCACAAAGTAAAGGATGAAAAAAAGATACTCCATTCATATAGAAATGAGTAGAAAGCTGAGGTAGCAACACTCATATCAGACTAGATAGACTAAAAGTGATGTAAAAAGAGAAAAAGAAGAACATTACATAATAATAAAGTGGTCAGTCCAAGCATAGGATATAATATTTGTATGTATCTGAATGCCAACATAGAAGCACCTAATTATATAAAGCAAATATTAATGGAAATAATGGCAGAAATTAACAGTAATACAATAATAATTGGGGACTTTAACATCACACTCACCTCAATGGATAGATCATTAAGACAGAAAGTTAACAAAGAAATAATGGCCTTATATGTTATATTAGGAAAGATCTACTTAATAGACATTTATAGATCATTTCATTCCCAAATTGCAGAATGCACATTTTTCTCAAATGCACATGCAACATTTTCCAGTATCAACCACATATTAGGACTTAAACAAGGCTGAAAATTCCAGAGGATTGAAATTATATCAAGCATATTTTCCAAGTACATTGGCAATGAAGCTAGAAGGCAACTACTGAAAGAAAACTCAAAAAGAAAATAAAAATTTTTGGAGATTAAACAAAATGTTACTATACAACCAATGTATCAAAAAGGAAATCAAACATGAAATCTAAAACTATTTTGAGAAAAATGAAAATGAAAACCCAACTTTACAAAATTTATGGAATGCAACAAAAACACTTCTAAGAGACAGATTGCAATGAAATTTTCAAAGTGATGAAAAGCAAGGTCCTACAACCAAGACTACTGTACTCAAGCTATTATTTAAAAATGAAAAAGAAATAAAGAGCTTCCCAGACAAGAAAACACTAAAAGAGTTTGTTACCATCAAACCAGTAATATAAGATATGTCAAAGGGCCTTCTTCATGAAGAAGAGTAAAAAAAGAGAGAGGAACATTGTTAAAAAACAAAATGACAACAGATACATACCTATCGATAATCACTTTAAATGTAAATGGCTTAAATGCTCCAATCAAAACACATAGGGTAGCTGAATGGATAAGAAAACAAAACCGATATTTATGTTATCTATGAAAGACTCACTCAGAATGAAAGATACACACTAAAAATAAAGCGATGGAAAAAGATATTTCATGCAAATGGAAATCAAATCAAAAGCTGGAGTAGCAATACTTATATCTAACAAAATAGACTTTAAAACAAAGATTATAGTAAGATACAAAAAAGGACACTACATAATGATAAAGGGTACAATCCAACAACAGTATAACCCTTGTAAACATTAATGCATCCAACGTAGGAGTACCTAAATAAATAAAGCAACTCTTAATGAACTTAAAGGGAAAGGTCAACAGTAACACAGTCAAACTAGGGGGCTTTAATACACCCCTGACAAAATGAGTAGACTTTCCAGACAGAAAATCAACAAGAAACAGCAGCTTTAAGTGACAAACATGGATTAAGTGGATCACATGGATTTAAATGATATCTTTAGAGCATTTTACCCCAAAGCAGCAGAATATACATTCTTTTCCTAGTACAAATGGAACATTTTCTAGACAACATGTTAAGATACAAAACAACTTTCAATAATATAAGATTAAAAGCATATCAATCATTTCTCTGACCATAATTGTATGAAACTGGAAATAAGTCAAAAGAAAAAAATTGAAAAACACACAAATATATGGAGGCTAAATCACATGATCTAAGCAATGAGTGGGTCAACAGTGAGATCAAGAAAAAAATGAAAAGATACCTTGAAGCAAATGAAAATAAGAAAACAACCCAAAATTGATGGGACACAGAAAAGCGGTCCTAAGAGGGAAATTTATAGCATTACAGGCCTATCTCAAGAAACAAGAACTATCTCAAGTAAACAATCTAACTTTACACTTAAAGGAATTTGAAAAAGGACAACTAACAAAGCCCAAAGTGAGTAGAGGCAAAGAAATAATAAAGATCCTAATAACAAAGAAATAGTCTAAAAAAACAATACAAAGATCAATGAAACCAAGAGCTGGTTCTTTGAAAAGATACCCAAGCCTGACCAGGCAGTGCTGCAGTGGATAGAGCACTGGACTGGGACGTGGAGGACCCAGGTTCGAGACCCCAAGGTCGCCAGCTTGAGCGCAGGCTCATCTGATTTGAGCAAGGCTCACCAGCTTGAGCCCAAGGTCACTGGCTTGAGCAAAGGGTCACTCGGTCTGCTGTAGTACCCCAGTCAAGGCACATATGAGAAAGCAATCAATGAATAACTAAGGAGCTGCAACAAAGAATTGATGTGTCTCATCTCTCTTCCTTCCTGTCTGTCTGGCCCTACTTGTTCCCCTCTCTCTATCTGTCTGTGTCACAAAAAATAAAATAAAAAGGAACAGATACCCAAGACTGACAAACCTTTAACCTGACTCATCAAGAAATAAAGGAAAGACCCAAATAAATTCAGAAAGAAAAAGAAGTAACAACTCCACAGAAATACAGGGATTGTGAGAAAATATTACAAACCACAAGTCAACAAATTGGACAATATGGAGGAAGTGAATAAATTCCTAGAAACATACAGTCTTCCAAAATTGAATCAGGAGGAATCAGAGCATCTGAATAGACAAATTACAACTAATGAAATTGAAGCAGTACTCAACCCCTCCGCCCCAAAAAAAGGTTGTGGACAAAATGGCTTCATGGGAAAATTTTACCAAACATTCAGAAAAAGAACTGAATAGCATTACAGGCCTATCCTTCTCAAACTATTCCAAAAAATTCAAAAGTAGAGAAGACTTCCAAGCACATTGAGGCCAGCGTTATTCTAATTCCAAAACCAAATAAAAACACTACAAAGAAAATTATATGTCAATATCCCTAATTAACACAGGTGCTAAAATATTCAGCAAAATATTAGCAAATTGTATCCAGCAATATATTTTTGAAATCATACATAATGGTCAATTGGGATTTATTCCTGGGATCGAGGTTGGTATAGTATTCACAAATCAATTATGTGATATACCACATAAACAAAAGAAAGAATAAAAACCACATGATTATATCAATAGATGCAAGAAAAGCACTTGACAAAATCTAGCACCCATTTATGATAAAAACTCTTGGAAAAGTGGGAGTACAGGGAACATACCTCAACATGACAAAGGTCATCTATGACAGGCCCACGGCCACATTGTACTCAATGGACAGAAACTATTACTGTTTCCTTTATGATTGTGAACAAGACAGGGATGTTCACTTTCACCACTCTTGTTCACATAGTACTGGAAGTCAGATAAGAAGAAGAAATAAAAGGCATCCAAATTGGAACAGAAGAAATAAAACTGATATTATGCCAATGACATGATACTGTGTATAGAGAACCCTAAAGATTCCACCAAAAAACTACTAGAAGTGATAAGTGAATTCAGTAAAATAGCAGGATGTAAAATAAATACCCAAAGATCAGTTGCATTGCCATACACCAATGAACTATCAGAAACAGAAACTAAGAGAACAATCCTATTCACAAAACCTTAAAAAAAACTGGGCATACATTGAACCAAGGATGTAAAAGACCTATTCTCAAAAATTTGTAAGACACTGAAAAAATAAATTGAAGAAGGTGGCCCTGGCTGGTGGCTCAGTGGATAGAATACTGGCCCCATACATGGAGATTCCCAGTCAAGGCACACAGAACAAGCAACCATCTGCTTCTCCTCCCCTTGCTGTCCTCTTCTTTCCCTCTTTCCCGACTGCATCCAATGGCTCCATTGGTTCAAGTGTGGCCTAGGGTGCTGAGAATAGGTCGGTTGGTTCGAGTGCAACAGCCTTAGGCACTCAGGATAGCTCAGTACTCAAGATACTATCGGCTCCAGACGAGGTTGCCAGTTGGATCCAAGTCCGGGTGCATGTGCATGCAAAAGTCTGCCTCACTATCTCCTCTCACTTTAAAAAAAAAACCACACACCACACACACACATATATATATATTATATATACATGTCGGATTCAACAATATATTTTAAAAATTATATACCATCAGTAACTGAGATTTACCGAAGAGATGCAAAGATGGCTTAGCATCCATAAATCAATCAACATGATACAGATGCATCACATTAAAAAATAAAGGCTTAAAGTCATATGATCATCTCAGAAAAAGCAGCTGACAAAAGTCAAAGTTCTTTTATGATAGAAACTTTCAAAAAAGTGAATACAGTATAAAGAGAACTTACCTCAACATAATAAAAGCCATATTTCACACACACACACACACACACACACACACACACACACACACATAGCTAGTATCATACTCAATGGTAAAAGGGTGAAAGCCTCTCTTCTGAGATCACGAGCAAGACAAGGATACCCACTATTATCACATCTATTCAACATAGTATTGGAAGTCCTAGCCACAACAATCAGACAAGAAATAAAAGACATCAACACCAGAAAGAAAGAAGTACAACTCATTAGTTGCAGATGACATGATACTATAAAGACTCAACTTAAAAATGACCAAACTAATAAACAGATTTAGTCATTTGCAGGATAAAAAATCAATATACCAAAATCTGTTGTGCTTCTATATACTTATAATGAGTAATCAGAAGGAGCATTTAAGAAAACAATCCCATTTACAAGTGCATCAAAAAGCATAAAATTTTTAGAACAAAATTTAACCAAAGAGGTGAAAGACCCAAACCCTGAAAACTATAAAACATTGTAGAAATTTAAGAGGGTACAAATAAATGAAGACTATACCATACTCATGGATTAATATTGTTAAAATATCCTCAGTACCTAAATCAATGTACAGATTCAATGCAATTCCTATTAAAATAGCAATAGCCTTTTTCGCAGAACTAGAACCACTAATCCTAAAATTTATATAGAACCATAAAATACAACAAATACTCAAAAAAACTTTGAGAAAAAAGCAATGTACGAGGTAATTTCAATCTGTACTACAAAACTGCAATAATCTAGTATGACACTGGCATAAAGACAGAGAAATCAGTATAACAGAGAACCCAGAAAAAAAACCATGCCTATATGTCTATTAATCTATGGTAAAGGAGGCAAGAATATACAATGGGTAAGGACAGTCTCTTCAGCAAGTGGTTCTGGGAAAACTGGACAGATACATTAAAAACATGAAATTAGACTACCTTCTTACAGCATATACAAAAATAAATGCAAATGGATTAAAGACTTAAATGTAAAACCTAAAACCACAAACCTCCTAAAAGAAAACACAGGCAGTAGACTCTTTGACATCAATCTTAGCAATATCTTTCTGGATATATCTCCTTGGTGAAGGGCAAAAAAAGAAAAGAAATGGGACTACATCAAACTAAAAAGGTGTGCACAGTAAAGAAAACTTCAACAAAATTAAAACACAACCTACATAATAGGGGAAGATATTCACAAATGATATATCTGATAAGGGGTTAATATCCAAAAGTATCTGAATAGACATTTCTCCAGAGAGATATGCAGATGGCCAAGAGATATATGAAAAGGTGCTCAATGTCACTAATCATCAGAGAAATGCAAATTAAAACCACAATGACATACTACTTCACATGTATCAGAATGACTATCATTAAAAAATCAATAAGTGCTGGTGAGGATATGAAGAAAAGAAAACCTTTGGACACTGTTGGTGAAACTGCAAATTGACACACCCACTATGGAAAACAGTTTGGAAGTTTCTCAAAAAATTAAAATAGAACTACCAAATGACTCAGTAATTCTAAGTTTAGTTATCTATCCAAAGAAATCTAAAATGCTGCCTGACCTGTGGTGGCGCAGTGGATAAAGCGACGACCTGGGAACACTGAGGTCGCCAGTTCAAAACCCTGCACTGGTCTGGTCAAGGCACATATGGGAGTTGATGCTTCCAGCTCCTCCCCCTTTCTCTCTCTCTCTCTCTCTCTGCGTCTCCTATCTAAAATGAATAAAAAAATAAAAATTAAAAAAAAAAAAGAAGAAATCCAAAACGCTAATTCAAAAGGATTGATTCACTCATATTCATTACTGCATGATATACAAAAGTCAAGATATGGAAGCAACCCAAGTGCCTATCAATAGACAAGTGGATTAAAAAGTGGTAGTACAGGAAGGAGCAAGATGGTGATGGAGTAGTCGGATATACCAACTTCCAACTCCCAGAACCAAAGTGGATTATAACTCAATTTTAAGAACCATCATCTGGATAAACCAACTTTGAACTAAACTAAGTGGACTCTTCAACCAAGGAACACTGAAGAGGCCACATTGAGACTGGCAGGAAAAGTGAAAACGCGAAGAGGGCTGCCCAGCTCCCCAGAGCGAATGGCAGCACGGAGAGACCCGCGTGGCGAGAGGAGAGTTTGGCGGAGAGGGAGAACCTGGGTCCCAGGAGCAAAGCCCCAGCCTGCAGCCCCAGAGCCGAGAAGAGGCGTTTGGACAGTTTTGAGCTGTGAAACAAGTGAGGATACTGTTTGTGAGAAAGAGACAGTTTTCTCAGACCCAAGATTCTTTTTAAAGGGACAGCGCAGAAAACCTCTCTCACAACCACGCACCTGGGGCTCCGGGGAACGGGGACAGAGCAGAGGACCAGAGCAGCAGGAAGAGAGTGTGGACTGAAGGCACAAGGACAAACACTCTGAGGGACAGCCACCCTAACCCCTGGGCTAAGTAACTTCCCTAATCAAAAACGAATACTTCCCCTGGAACTAGCAATACCAGCAAAGGGAGACAGGACACTAGCCAAACAAGCTCTCCCGCAGCAATTAGAGCAGAGCTGCTTAGAGGGAGAGAGCTCCCAGGTCTACAGTGTGGAGTACTAGGGCCCTTCCTACTCTGCTGAGGGTTGCTGAAGGGTATGGTGGCGGCAGGACGCTGAAACGCAGTTCTGTCGCGTGGGCGAAGGCCCAGCCAGTGTGAGCTCGGTCTATCCCAGCAGGGGCGGAGGGGACGAGCAAAAGCGGTTCAGCAGCTGCGGCCTGCCTGTAACACCTGCGGGGAAAAAGCGGGAGGCCAGGAACGGGCAGAGATTCTGCTCTGCAACCCTGTGCAAGCCGGGCCTGACCGAAGGGACGGGGCTAGGACCAGGGAAGGACGGAGGCTCGTGGCTGAGCTGTCGCTACCAGCCCCGCCCGGGAGGAGAAACCACGGTTTGCCATCCTACATGCGCGAGCTAGCTCCGAATGCGGGGTCGGGGTAGAGCCCGAGATGAGCGGAAGCTCACACCTGAGCGCATGCCAGCAAACATGCCTGGCCCAATAAACCTTGGTTTGCGACCATGCGCAGGAGGGCCCTGACCTTGAGAGCGGGGCTATAGCTCCTGACGGGCAAAGGCTCACAGCTGAGAGTACGTCAAAAGCCCCGCCCAACCCACGAAACTATGGCGGGCAGGCTCTGACTGCGGGTGCTGGGCGGAACCCTGGAAACAGGCTGGTTCCGCAGCTTAGCAAAGGTGCTCACCTCTATCCTTGGTGCTGAGGCTTGTGGCTTGAGTGACAGCCCCTCCTGCGGAGGAAAGGCGGAAATCACAGCAACAGCTGCAGTGGGCTGGCGCAAGAAATGCCCATAACCAACCGCCCTAGGCCGCGGCAGAGGGGTGGCGGGCCTGCAGAAAGACCACATCTAGAGAACACAAAGGCAACACCTACTGGACTTCACTGGCCATAACTTGCTTATACAGAGACAAAATGGGCAGGCAGAGGAATGCAAACCAAATGAATCAAGAGAAATCCCCAGAGAAGGACCTGAATGAACCAGATATAACCAAATTACCAGAAGCAGAATTTAGAATAATGATACTTAGGATGTTCAAAGAAATTAGAGCAACAATGGATAGTCACTATCAACACCTAAATAAAGAGATAACAAGTATAAAAAACGAAATTGAAATAATAAAAAAGAATCAGACAGAAATGACAAATACAGTATCAGAACTGAAGACCACAATGGAAGGAATTAAAACCAGGATGGATGACGCTGAGGGTCAAATCAGTGAGTTAGAGGACACAATAAACAAAGGCACAGAAGCAGAGAAGAAAAAGGAAAAGAGACTCAAAAAATGTGAGGAAACTCTACGGGAGCTCTGTGACAACATGAAGAGAAACACCATTCGCATCATAGGGGTGCCTGAAGAAGAGGAGAGAGGACAGGAAATGGAAACTTTGTTCAATCAAATCATAGCAGAAAACTTTCCTAAATTAAGGCTGGGAAACATTCCTAACGTTCAAGAAGCACACAGAACTCGATTAAAGAGAAACCCAGAAAGATCTACAACAAGACACATCATAGTTAAAATACCAAAGCTAATGCATAAAGAAAAATATTTTAAAGCTGCTAGAGAAAAAAAGGCTATCACCTACAAAGGAGCCCCCAGAAGGATGACATCTGACTTTTCAACAGAAACACTTGAGGCCAGAAAAGAATGGCAAGATATAATCAAAGTAATGCAGAACAAGAATCTACAACCAAGACTACTCTATCCAGCAAGGCTAATGTTTAATATTGAAGGAGAAATAAAGAGCTTCCCAGACAAAGAAAGCCTCAAGGAAGTCCTTAAAACCAAACCAATTCTGCAAGAGATACTAAGGGGCCTGTTATGAACTATTCAAATGGAGGAAAGAGTATAGCAAAAGAAGAATACAGCTTTAAAGAACAAAATGGCAATAAATAACTACATATCTATAAAAACCTTAAATGGTAATGGATTAAATGATCCAATCAAAAGACATAGGGTAGCTGCGTGGATAAGGAAACAGGACCCATACATATGCTGTCTAGAAGAGACACACCTTAAAACTAAAGATGCACATAGACTGAAGGTAAAAGGATGGAAAAATATATTTCATGCAAATGGAAATGAAAAAAAAGCAGGGGTAGCAGTACTTATATCTGACAAAATGGAATAAAGAAGGACACTACATAATGATAAAGGGAACAAATCAACAGGAAAATATAACCATTATAAATATCTACACACCAAATATAGGAGCCCCAACATACATAAAGCAGACTTTGATGGATATAAAGAGAGAGATTAACAGCAATACTCTCATAGTAGGGGATTTCAATACCCCACTAACAACACTGGATAGATCCTCAAGAAAGAAAATTAATAAAGAAAAAGCAGACTTAAAGGATACACTAGACTTGGAGAAGATGGCGATGGAGTAGGCGGACGTACCAACTTCCAACTCCCAGAACCAAAGTGGATTATAACTCAATTTTAAGAACCATCATCTAGATAAACCAACTTTGAGCTAAACTAAGTGGACTCTTCAACCAAGGAACACTGCAGAAGCCACATTGAGACTGGTAAGAATAGCGAAAACGCGAAGAGGACTGCCCAGCTCCCCGGAGCAAACGGCAGCCTGGAGAGACCCGCGTGGCGGGAGGAGAGTTTGGCGAAGGGAGAGGAACCTGGGTCCCAGGAACCAAGCTCCAGCCCGCAGTCCCAGAGCCTAGAAGAGGCGTTTGGACAGTATCGAGCTGTGAAGCAAGTGAGGATACTATTTGTGAAAAAGAGAGAGTTTTCTCAGACCCAAAAATCTTTTTAAAGGGACAGCTCAGAAAGCATCTCTCACAACCACGCACCCGGGGCTCCGGGGAACTGGGACAGAGGAAAGGAACAGAGCAGCGGGAACAAAGAGTGGACTGAAGGCACGGAGACACTCTGAGGGACAGCCACCCTGACCAATGGGCTAAGTCACTTCCCTAATCGAAAACGAATATTTCCCCTGGAACTAGCAATACCAGCAAAGGGAGACAGGACACTAGCCAAACAAGCTCTCCCACGGCAATTAGAGCAGAGCTGCTTAGAGGGAGGGAGCTCCCAGGCCTACAGTGTGGAGACTTAGGGCACTTCTAGCCCCCTGAGGTTGCTGAAGCCTATGGTTGGGACAGGACGCTGAAACGCGGTCCTGTCAGTGTGGGCGGAACAGTGTGAGCTCAGGCTAGCCTAGCAGGGGCGGAGAGGACGCGCAAAAGCTGTCCGACAGTTGCTGGCCGCCTGTAACCCCACTTGTGGGGAAAAATACGGGCAGAGATCAGCTCTGCGACCCTGCGCTAGCCTGCCCGGACCGCAGGCACGGGGCTAAGACCAGGGAAGGGCAAGGGGCCCGCGGCTGAGCTCACGCTGCCAAACCCGCCCAGGCGAAAAAACCGCGGTGTGCCATCTGTGTGCACCAGCCGGCTCCTAAGGCGGGGGCGAGGGAGACACTGAGACCAGCGGAAGTTTGCGGCTGATCTCATGCTGCTCGCCCTGCCCAGCTGGAGAAACTGCGGAGTACCACCCTACGTGCCCGAGCTTGCTCCGAGCGTGGGGGCAGGGTAGGATCCGGAACAACCGGAAGCTAGCAGCTGAGCTCACACCAGCAAACACGCCCAGCCAAATAATCCCCTTCGCAGGAGGACCCTGGCCTCGAGGGCGGGGCTAAATTCTGGACGGGCAAAGGCTCACAGCTGAGAGCACGTCAAAAGCCCAGCCCAACCCACGAAACGGTGGCGAGCAGGCTCTGACTGAGGGGGCTGGGCGTAAGCCTTCCAGAAAAAGGCTGGTTCCGCAGCTGAGCAAAGGTGCTCACCTCTGACCTGGGTGCTAAAGCTAGTGACTTGAGTGACAGTCCCTCCCGCAAAGGAGAGGCAGAAATCACAGCAATAGCTGCAGTGAGCCGGCGCTGGCAACGCCCACACCCAAACGCCATAGGCAGCGTCAGAGGGAGTGGCAAGCCTGCAGACAGAACACATCTAGAGAACACAAAGGCAACACATACTGGACTCCAGTGGCCACAACTTGCTTACACTCAGATAAAATGGGCAGGCAGAGGAATGCAAACCTAATGAACCAAGAGAAATCCCCAGAGAAGGACCTGAATGAACCAGATATAACCAAACTACGAGAAGCAGATTTTAGAATAATGATAGTTAGGATGTTCAAAGAAATTAGAGCAACAATAGATAGTCACTATGAGCACCTTAATAAAGAGATAACAAGTATAAAAAATGAAATTGAAATAATAAAAAAGAACCAGACAGAAATGATAAATACAGTATCATAACTGAAGACCACAATGGAAGGAATTAAAAGCAGGATGAATCACGCTGAGGATCGAATCAGCGAGTTAGAGGACACAATAAACAAAGTTACAGAAGCAGAGAAAAAAAAAGGAAAAGGGATTCAAAAAATGTGAGGAAACTCTAAGGGAGCTCTGTGACAACATGAAGAGAAACAATATTCGCATCATAGGGGTGCCTGAAGAAGAGGAAAGAGGACAGGAAATGGAAACTTTGTTCAATCAAATCATAGCAGAAAACTTCCCTAAATTAAGGCTGGGAAACATTCCACATGTTCATGAGGCACACAGAACTCCATTAAAGAGAAACCCAAAAAGATCTACACCAAGACACATCATAGTTAAAATACCAAAGCTAATAGATAAAGAAAAAATCTTAAAAGATGCTAGAGAAAAAAAGACTCTCACCTACAAAGGAGCCACCATTAGGATGACATCGGACTTCTCAACAGAAACACTTGAGGCCAGAAGGGAATGGCAAGATATAATCAAAGTAATGCAGAACAAGAAGCTACAACCAAAACTACTCTATCAAGCAAGGCTAACGTTTAAAATTGAAGGAGAAATAAAAAGCTTTCCAGACAAAGAAAACCTCAAGGAATTCATTAAAACCAAACCAATCCTGCAAGAGATTCTAAGGGGCCTAGTGTGAACAGTTCAAAGGGAGGAAAGAATATAGCAAAAAATAAAAAATAAAAAAAATACAGCTTTAAAGAATAAAATGGCAATAAACAACTACATATCAATAATAACCTTAAATGTAAATGGATTAACTGACCCAATCAAAAGACATAGGGTAGCAGCGTGGATAAAGAAACAGGACCCATTACATATGCTGTCTACAAGAGACACACCTTAAAACAAAAGATGCACATAAACTGAAGGTAAAAGGATGGAAAAAAATATTTCATGCAAATGGAAATAAAAAAAAGCCAGGGTAGCAGTACTTATATCTGACAAAATGGACTTTAAAACAAAGGCTGTAGTAAGAGATAAAGAAGGACACTACATAATGATAAAGGGAACAATTCAACAGAAAGATATAACTATTATAAATATCTACGCACCAATTATAGGAGCCCCTACATTCATAAAGTAGACTTTGATGGATATAAAGGGCGAGATTAACAGTAATACTATCATAGTAGGGGATTTCCATACCCCACTAACAACACTGGATAGATCCACAAGAAAGAAAATCAATAAAGATACAGCAGACTTAAAGGATACACTAGATCAACTTGATTTAATAGATATCTTCAGAACTTTTCACCCTAAAGCAGTAGAATATACATTCTTCTCAAGCGCTCCTGGTACGTTTTCTAGGATAGACCACATGTTAGGACACGAAAAAGGTCTCAACAAATTTAAGAAGATTGAAATTATATCAAACATTTTCTCTGATCACAATGCCATGAAACTAGAAATTAACCACAAAAGAAAAACTGAAAAATACTCAAACACTTGGAAACTAAATAGCATGATATTAAATAATGAATGGATTAACATTGAGATCAAAGAAGAAATAAAAAAGTTTCTAGAAACAAATGATAATGAGCATACGTCAACTCAAAATCTATGGGACACAGCAAAAGCAGTTCTGAGAGGGAAGTTTATTGCACTACAGGCATATCATAAGAAGCTAGAAAAAGATCATATAAGCAACCTAACCCTGCATCCAAAAGAACTAGAAAAACAACAGCCAATAAAACCCAAGACAAGTAGAAGGAAAGAAATAATAAAGATCAGAGCAGAAATAAATGACATAGAGGCTAAGGAAACAATACAGAGGATCAATGAAACCAGAAGCTGGTTCTTTGAAAAGGTAAACAAGATTGATGAACCCTTAACTAGACTCACCAAGAAAAAAGAGAGAGGTCTCAAATAGATAAAATTAGAAAGGACAGTGGAGAAATTACAACTAATACAACAGAGATACAAAGCATTGTAAGAAAATACTATAAAGAACTCTATGCCAAAAAATTAGACAATCTAGATGAAATGGACAAATTTCTTGAATCATATAAACTTCCAAAAATCAATCTGGAAGAATCAGAGCACCTAAACAGACCAATTACAACAGATGAGATCAAAACAGTTATCAAAAAACTCCCAAAAAGGAAAAGTCCTGGGCCTGATGGCTTCACAAGTGAATTCTATCAAAAATTCAAAGAAGAACTAACTCCTATTCTTCTCAAGCTATTTCAAAATATTCAAGAGGAAGGAAGACTTCCAAACTCCTTTTATGAGGCCAGCATAATTCTGATCCCAAAACCAGGCAAAGACAACACAAAGAAAGAAAACTATAGGCCTATATCCCTGATGAATTTAGACGCTAAAATTCTCAACAAAATATTAGCCAACTGGATTCAGCAATATATGAAAAAAATCATACACCATGATCAAGTGAGATTTATTATGGAGAGGCAAGGCTGGTTCAATATTCGCAAATCAATCAATGTGATTCATCACATAAACAAAAGGAAGGACAAAAATCACATGATAATTTCAATAGATGCAGAAAAGGCATTTGATAAAATCCAGCACCCATTCATGCTTAAAACTCTCAGTAAAGTGGGAATACAAAGAACATTCCTTAACATGAGAAAGGCCATCTACGACAAACCCACAGCAAACATCATACTAAATGGGCAAAAATTAAAAGCAATCTCCTTAAGATCAGGAACCAGGCAGGGTTGCCCACTTTCACCACTTTTATTCAACATAGTTCTGGAAGTCCTAGCTACAGCAATCAGACAAGAAGAAGAAATAAAAGGCATCCAAATTGGAAAAGAAGTAAAACTGTCACTATTTGCAGATGATATGATATTGTACATAGAAAACCCTAAAGTCTCAGTTAAAAAACTACTGGACCTTATAAATGTATTCAGCAAGGTGGCAGGATATAAAATTAATACTCAAAAATCAGAGGTATTTCTATATACAAACAATGAACTGTCAGCAAAAGAAATTAAGGAATCAATCCCCTTCACTATTGCAGCCAAAAAAATAAATACCTAGGAATATATTTAACCAAGGAGGATAAGGACTTGTACTCGGAAAATTATAACACATTGATAAAAGAAATCAAGGAAGATACAAACAAGTTGAAGCATATACCGTGCTCATGGCTAGGAAGAATAAACATCATTAAAATGTCTATATTACCCAAAGCAATTTATAAATTCAATGCAATACCAATTAAAATACCAATGACATACTTCAAAGATTTAGAAAACATATTTCAAAAATTTATATGGAACCAAAAAAGAACACGAATAGCCTCAGCAATCTTAAAAAGAAAAAATAAAGCAGGAGGCATCACTCTTCCGGATATCAAGGTTTACTACAAGGCCATTATACTCAAGAATGCCTGGTACTGGCATAAGAACAGGCACAGTGATCAATGGAACAGAACAGAAAACCCAGAAATAAACCCACAGCTTTATGGACAACTGATATTTGACAAAGGAGGAAAGAACATACAATGGAGTAAAGACAGCCTCTTTAACAAATGGTGCTGGGAAAATTGGACATCTCCCTGCAAAAAAATGAAACTAGACCAGCAACTTACACCATGCACGAAAACAAATTCAAAATGGATAAAAGACTTAAACAAAAGCCATGAAACTATAAGCATCTTAGAAGAAAACATAGGCAGCAAGCTCTCCGACATCTGTAGCAGCAATTTATTTGCCAATTTATTTCCACGGGCAAATGAAATAAAAGCAAGATAAACAAATGAGACTATATCAAACTAAAAAGCTTTTGCACAGCTAAAGGCAATAAGGACAGAATAAAAAGACAAACTACACAATGGGAGAACATATTCGACAGCACGTCTGATAAGGGGTTAATAACCAAAATTTATAAAGAACTTATAAAACTCAACACCAGGAAGACAAACAATCCAATCAAAAAATGGGCAAAAGAAATGAATAGAAATTTCTCCAAAGAAGACATACAGATGGCCAAAAGACATATGAAAAAATGCTCAACATCACTAATCATTAGAGAAATGCAAATTAAAACCACAATGAGATATCACCTCATACCAGTCAGATTGGCGCTCAACAGCAAAACAACACAGAATAAGTGCTGGCGAGGATGTGGAGAAAAGGGAACCCTTCTGTACTGCTGGTGGGAATGCAGACTGGTGCACACACTGTGGAAAACAGTTTGGAGATTCCTCAAAAAATTAAAAGTCGAACTGCCTTTTGACCCAGCTATCCCACTTTTAGGAATATACTCTAAGAAAACCATAACACTGTTCGAATAGAAGAAATGCGCCCCCATGTTCGTGGCAGCATTGTTCACAATATCGAAGATCTGGAAACAGCCCAAGTGTCCGTCAGAAGACGAGTGGATTAAAAAGCTTTGGTATATATATACTATGGAACAATATTCAGCCATAAGAAATGATGACATCGGATCATTTACAACAAAATGGATGTACCTTGATAACATTATACGGAGTGAAATAAGTGAATTAGAAAAAAAAAATCTGAGAACAGCATGATTTCATACATAGGTGGGACATTAAAGTGAGACTATGAGACATGGACAAGAGTGTGGTCGTTACGGGATGAGAGGAGGGAAGGGAGGGTGGAATAGGGAGAAGGGGATGGGTACAGGGAAAATCAGAAGGTGACAGAGGACAATTTGACTTTGGGTAAGTGGTATGCAGCACAATTGAATGATAAGATAATCTGGAGATGTTTTCATTGTATATATGTACCCTGATTTATTGGTGTCACCCCATTAAAGTTAATTAAAAAAAAGAAGGATATACTAGATCAACTCCATTTAATAGATATCTTCAGAACTTTTCACTCTAAAGCAGTAGAATATACATTCTTCTCAAGCGCTCATGGTATGTTTTCTAGGATAGACCACATGTTAGGACACAAAAATTGTCTCAATAAATTTAAGAAGATTGAAATCATATCAAGCATTTTCTCAGATCACAATGCCATGAAACTAGAAATTAACCACAAAAGAAACACTGAAAAATACTCAAACACTTGAAAACTAAATAGCATGATATTAAATAATGAATGGATTAACAATGAGATCAAAGAAGAAATAAAAAAGTTTCTAGAAACAAATGATAATGAGCATATATCAACTCAAAATTTATGGGACACAGCAAAAGCAGTACTGAGAGGGAAGTTCATTGCACTACAGGCATATCATAAGAAGCTAGAAAAAGCTCAAATAAGCAACCTGACCCTGCATCCAAAGGAACTAGAAAAACAACAGCAGAAGGAAGGAAATAATAAAGATCAGAGCAGAAATAAATGACATAGAGGCTAAGGAAACAATACAGAGGATCAATGAATCCAGGAGCTGGTTCTTTGAAAACGTAAACAAGATTGATGAACCTTTAACTAGACTAACCAAGAAAAAAAGAGAGAGGACTGAAATAAAATTAGAAAGGACAGTGGAGAAATAACAACTGACACAACAGAAGTACAAAGCATTTTAAGAAAATACTACGAAGAACTCTATGCCAAAAAATTAGACAATCTAGATGAAATGGACAAATTTCTTGAATCATATAACCTTCCAAAAATCAATCTGGAAGAATCAGAGCACCTAAATAGACCAATTACAACAGATGAGATCGAAACAGTTATCAAAAAATTCCCAACAAAGAAAAGTCCTGGGCCTGATGGCTTCACAAGTGAATTCTATCAAAAATTCAAAGAAGAACTAACTGCTATCCTCCTCAAGCTATTTCAAAAAATTCAAGAGGAAGGAAGACTTCCAAACTCCTTTTATGAGGTCAGCAAAATTCTGATCCCAAAACCAGGCAAAGACAACACAAAGAAAGAAAATTATAGGCCTATATCCCTGATGAATTTAGACGCTAAAATTCTCAACAAAATATTAGCCAACCGGATCTAGCAATATATGAAAAAATCGTACACCATGATCAAGTGGTATTTATTCTGGAGAGGCAAGGCTGGTTCAGTATTAGCAAATCAATCAATGTGATTCATTACATAAACAAAAGGAAGGACAAAAATCACATGATAATTTCAATAGATGCAGAAAAGGCATTTGATAAAATCCAACACCCATTCATACTCAAAACTCTGAGTAAAGTGGGAATACAGGGAATATTCCTTAGCATGATAAAGGCCATCTACGACAAACCCACAGCAAACATCAGACTAAAAGGACAAAAATTAAAAGCAGTCCCCTTAAGATCAGGAACTAGTTAGAGGTGTCCTCTTTCACCACTTTTATTCAACATAGTTCTGGAAGTCCTAGCTACAGCAATCAGACAAGAAGAAAAAATGAAAGGCATCCAAATTGGAAAGAAGAAGTAAAACGGTCACTATTTGCAGATGATATGATATTTTATAGTGAAAACCCTAAAGTCTCAGTCAAAAAGGTACTGGACCTTATAAATGAATTCAGCAAGGTGGCAGGATATAAAATTAATACTCAGAAATCAGAGGCATTTCTATATACCAACAATGAACTGTCAGCAAAAGAAATTAAGGAAACAATCCCCTTCACTATTGCAATCAAAAAAATAAAGTAGCTAGGAGTAAATTTAACCAAGCAGGTTAAGGACTTGTACTCGGAAAATTATAACACAGTGATAAAAGAAATCAAGGAAGATACAAACAAGTTGAAGCATAAACCGTGCTCATGGCTAGGAAGAATAAACATCATTAAAATGTCTATATTACCCAAAGCAATTTATAAATTCAATGCAATACCAATTAAAATACCAATGACATACTTCAAAGATATAGAACACATATTCAAAAAATTTATACGCAACCAAAAAAGAACACTAATAACCTCAGCTATCTTAAAAAGAAAAGTAAAGCAGGAGGTATCACTGTTCCGGATATCAAGGTTTACTACAAGGCCATTATACTCAAGACAGCCTGGTACTGGCATAAGAACAGGCACATAGATTAATGGAACAGAACAGAGATCCCAGAAATAAACCCACAGCTTTATGGACAACTGATATTTGACAAAGGAGGAAAGAACATACAATGGAGTAAAGACAGCCTCTTTAACAAATGGTGTTGGGAAAATTGGACATCTATCTGCAAAAAAATGATACTAGACTATCAACTTACACCATTCACAAAAGCAAACTCAAAATGGATAAAAGACTTAAACGTAAGCCGTGAAACCATAAGCATCTTAGAAGAAAACATAGGCAGCAAGCTCTCCGACATCTGTAGCAGCTATATATTTGCCGATTTATCTCCATGGGCAAATGAAATAAAAGTCAAGATAAACAAATGAGACTATATCAAACTAAAAAGTTTTTGCACAGCTAAAGACAATAAGAACAGAATAAAAAGTCAAACCACACAATGGGAGAACATATTCGACAGCACGTCTGATAAGGGGTTAATAACCAAAATTTATAAAGAACTTATAAAACTCAACACCAGGAAGACAATCCAATCAAAAAATAGGCAAAAGAAATGAATAGAAATTTTTCCAAAGAGGACATACAGATGGCCAATAGGCATATGAAAAAATGCTCAACATCACCTATCATTAGAGAAATGCAAATTAAAACCACAATGAGATATCACCTCATACCAGTCAGAATGGCACTCATCAGCAAAACAACACAGAATAAGTGCTGGCGAGGATGTGGAGAAAAGGGAACCCTTCTGCACTGCTGGTGGGAATGCAGACTGGTGCAGCCACTGTGGAAAACAGTTTGGAGATTCCTCAAAAAATTAAAAGTCGAACTGCCTTTTGACCTAGCCATCCCACTTATAGTAATATACCCTAAGAACACCATATCACTCTTCAAAAAGAAGATATGCGGCCCCATGTTCGTGGCAGCATTGTTCACAATAGTGAAGATCTGGAAACAGCCCAAGTGTCCATCAGAGGACGAGTGGATTAAAAAGCAATGGTACATATATACTATGGAATACTACTCAGCCATAAGAAATGATGACATCGGATCATTTACAACAAAGTGGATGGACCTTGATAACATTATACGGAGTGAAATAAGTAAATCAGAAAAAAAAACTGAGAACAGCATGATTTCATACATAGGTGGGACATAAATGTGAGACTATGAGACATGGACAAGAGAGTGGTGGTTACGGTGTGGGGGGAGGGACGTGGACGGTGGGATAGGGAGGAGGGGAGGGGCACAGGGAAAACCAGATAGAAGGTGACAGAGGACAATTTGACTTTGGGTGACGGGTATGCAACACAATTGAATGATAAGATAATCTGGAGATGTTTTTATTGTACATATGTACCCTGATTTATTGGTGTCACCCCATTAAAATTAATAATAATAATAATAATAATAAAGTGGTAGTACATATCTACAATGGAATATTACTTGACCATAAAATATAGTGCAATCTTGCCATTTTCAACAACATGGATGGACACAGAGAGTATTATGCTAAATGAAAGAAGTCAAACAGTATGGCAAATATATGATTTCACTTATATGTAGAATATTAAAAAAATGAATTAATAAACAAAACAGAAACAGACCCATAGATATAGATAACAAGCTGGTGGTTGTCAAAAGGGAGTGTTGTGGGAAAGTAGATAAAATAAAAATATATATAAAAGTATTTTAAAGTACATACCCCAACAGAATTTTAAAAACTAATATTTGAATGTGTCCTTTTGGAGGTTTTACCCTTCATTTTGATAGTATGTTCATATGTTCATTGGAACCATGACACAGTAAATGAATGTTTTAAAATTATCAGATTCCATGCTGATATCTTTATACTTTATATATTTTTTATCAAAGCCAATAATATTTAGTATTATAAATATATGGTGATGTTTGCAGAACTCTGAATATACTAACACCACTGAATTGTATACTTTAAATTGGTGAATTGTATAGTGTGTGAATTTTATCTCAATAAAGCTGTTTTCTATAAACAAAATATTTTTATACTAACAAAGGTTCATAACTTCTCTTTGTAACCAACAGTGCCTATAATATGTGCTCTTCTATTTTTGAATGCAGAAGTCTATGGCCCAATGACATCTTTGGAAGCAGTTCTGATGATGAGGTCCAAACACTACTGAATATTTATTTCCGTCATCAAACTCTGGGACAAACGGGTACTTATGCATTGGTGGGGTCTAACCAGAGCCTGACCGAAATCTGCACCAAGCTGATGGAGCTGAACATGGAGATACGAGACATGATTCGCAGGGCCCAGAGTTACCGTGTCCTCACTGCTTTCCTCCCAGACTCCAGTGTTTCTGGCACTAGTCTCTGACAGGAGTCCCCCATCACCCATGGGTACCAAGATGGGAGTGTTGCCATGCTGGGGTGACATCATTCAGTATTATCTTTTCGGCCTTTGGAAGACTTGGTCAGACTGTTCTCCCTCTCGTTACCTGTCGGACATTTTCTAAAGGGGATGATATAGCTTCCGACATGTAGCAGTACCGAGAACCAAGGTAGTGGAGAACATTTGGGGACAAACTCCATCTGTCATGCTGTGTGGCACAAAAATGTTCTCCTTTCACTGAACAAATGCAACTCACTACTGAAGAAGTGGCTTCCGTTGCATACCAAAGCTGACTACCCCGAACAATACCTTCCTTTCTAGAAACTACTTTAGATAGGCAAAGTGCAATGTTTTCTTCACTTAAAAAAAATTATATTATAAAACTTGTACCTTCTTTTCCTTTATTTTTACTTTCCCTTCTTTTTTTAAATTTTATTTTTTTGTGAACTGAGGAAGAAACAGGCAGAAAGAAGCTGGCCATTGAAAACCAAAAAAACGGTCAAATGCCGACAGCCTGTGTATGCGGAAAGGGAATTATAAATGGACAATTGAAAGTCCACTGTAGTTTGAATACAATTACTACACCTGAAAGGAGCTGCTATGAAGTACCTTTCTTACATCGCTAGGCTACTGTTTCTTAAAGCACTGGATCTCTTTGCAGGGGCCTGTGATTAGGACCTTATTACCAAAATGGTCCAGATAGACCTTTTTTAAAGGATCTTGGGTGCTTTTTACTAGAAGGTTGCTTTTATGAGCATATTTATACCACAGAAGGATGAGTGTTAATTTTAACTAACTTTGCCATTTTGTAGAAAAGAGTTAAAGACATTCGCGTTATAAATCCAAGTCTTTTCGCCTGTCATGCATGCATTTTTAATATCCATTTGGATAGCCAGAGTAGAATTATAAAGGTAAAATATGAGTTGTCACTTTGTTTTTAAGAAATCTCATACTTGCCTGACCTGTGGTGGCGCAGTGGATAAAGCGTCGACCTGGGAACACTGAGGTCGCCAGTTCAAAACCCTGCACTGGTCTGGTCAAGGCACATATGGGAGTCGATGCTTCCAGCTCCAACCCCCTTCTCTTCTCTCTCTCTCTCTCTCTCTCTCTCTCTCTCTCTCTCTTTCTTTCATTCTGTGTCTCCTCTCTAAAATGAATAAAATAAAAAATTTAAAAAAAGAAATGTCATACTTAATTTGTAATATTTATCTAAAGGGCCACTCAAGTTTTTTCCTTACTCTTAATGCTGTCACGTGTTAGATGTTTGCATGAAAACCTGTTGCACATCAGAAACCTATTCAAAGTTTATCTATATAACTTATTTGCTCTATAAATACATTTAAAGTTTTTGTGATGTAATCTTGGTTGATATTCTGTTCAAAACTTCCTTTAGACTAAAAAAAAAAATACATATTGACCATGGACCTTACTTTCGGATAATGAAGATTTTTGCTTTTGACACACTTTACAGCTTTGGATGTGAGTTGTCACAGTGGTAACCCCAAGTGCCGCCATTTATATGTGTTTTATAAAAGGTACCCATTGGGGTTGTGCTGCAGACATAGTGGTCTTGTGAAGCAGGAGGTATTTATAACCTCTTTGGAAGTGGGCACAAAACAGACTGGCCTTCAATCACCTGTCTTTGTATATAATCAATAAAAGAGAGAATCAGAAGAGAGCTCCAATTGTCCACAGCCTTTCATTAGGTTGTCATCTTTTAAATTTTGAACTAGAGTCTATAATGGGCAGGAAAAAGTAGTCAAAGTTTTAATTCTGTCACCAATACCTGTCTATCCTCCATCCTACTTGTAATATAGTTACATAAACATTCATAATGATCTAATTTCTACTGTCTTTTTATTCATATTTACTTAGACTAACAAGCATCCCTTACTTCCCTTACAACAACTGGAGCATAAATTGTAAATTTCTAGAAATACCCAGCAGCAGGGAGTCTAACTCAGGATTTTTTTTATATTACCAAAGATACAACTACTTACTTATTCTTCTGCTGATTTATACCTGAAAGGTAATTTACACAATTTATAGAAAACAACTGAATAATATTCTTCCTGAAAAATAACTCAAAATGCAGGTGGAAAACAAAAGAAATTATCCTATTAGCATATTGAATTGTTGAGAACAAAATGGTATCGAAACAAAGGAAAGATCACTATTTCAAATGTGCAGACAAAGAAACAAACTATCCAATAACATGAACAACCAAGTTAACCTGAAAGCAGAGAAAAAATAAAAGGTCTCCAGAAACAAAACACAAAGTCATGGAAGACAATGACATAAATGATAGAAAATTTAAGACTGCAGTTATGAAAAAACTCAACAAGATACAAGAAAACTCAAAAAGGTAGTTCAGTGAACCTACAAAGAAAATTAATGAGCAAAAGGAGCATTTCCTCAAAAATAGTAAAACTTTATAAATGAACCAAACAAATTCTGGAACTGAACAACTCATTAATGAGATGGAAAATGCATTAGAGAGCATTAGAAATAGAATAGACCAAATGGAAAACAATAGAAATGATACAAATGGAAGAACAGAGAGAACTAAGAGTTTTAAAAAATGACAGTCATCTACAAGAATGAGCTGATTCTGTTGGAAAGAGCAACATAAGAATTATGGGTAAAATAAGAGAAAATTGATAACTTTACAGGCTGATAGAAGGAACTAGATGTTAGAATAAAGGAGAGTAAGACAGTGATTTTTCAACCTTCTCCATTCTATAACTCACATAAACTAATTACTAAAATGCTTGCAACACACCAATTGAAAATTGCTGACCTAAGACAACATTAAGTTATATTGTACCTTATCCAAGACACATTTTATTCAAACTGTAAAAAAATCAATGACAAAGAGTTCTAAAGGCAGCCAGAAATAAATGGCTGACCCCTACAAAGGAAACCCATTAGATTGTCTACAGATTTCTTACTAGAAACATAAGACAGGAAATAGTGGAAGGGAATGTTAATACATCCAGCAAAGTTGCACTTCAAATATAAAGGAGAAATAGAGGCTTTATCAGACAAACAAAAGCTGACAAAATTTAGCAACACAAGTCCTGAATTTAAAGAAATGGTGAAAGGAGTTCTACCAATGTTTTTCAACTGCCAGTCTACAGACTGGTGCCTGACCACCACAAATTTTGTGAAAGTCCATGAAAGAGTTAACCACCCTAAAGTTCTATGAAGGTTACAGGGTTTGTAGTCACTGAGTCTATAATCTTCATACAACATCAGGGTGATTTACTCTTTTGGAGACCTGCACAAAATTTCTGGTGAACCCATGGTTGAAAAACACTGTTCTAACAGAAACAAAAAGTCAAAAATATACAAAACTTTAAATAATAGAAATAGCATACAGAAGAAGGAAATTGCAAATCTACTTCAAAACAGAATATTAAACTTATTTATAACAAGGCAGTAAATAAAGCATCAAAAATAACTATGACTACTGAAAAATGGTAATAAATGTACAACAGAAACAGGAATAAATTGCAACAATAAAAAAGGAAGCTCTGGCTGGTTGGCTCAGTGGATAGAGTGTCAGCCTGGCATATAGATGTCCTGGGTTCAATGCCTGTTCAGGGCACACAGGTGAAGCAATCATCTGCTTCTTTTCTCCTCTCTCTCCCCCTTTTCTCCCTCTCCCCCTCCCACAGCCAGTGGCTCAATTGGTTCCAGTGTCAGCCTGGGTGCTAAGGATAGCTCGTTGGTCTATGCCTCAGCCTCAGACACTAAGAATAGCTCAGTTGATTCGAGCATTGGCCCCAGACGGGTTGCCAGGTGGACCCCAGTTGAGGCACATGTGGGAGTCTGTCTCACTGTCTTCCCTCTTCTCACTTAAAAAAAAATAAGGAAAGGACTGAACTTGTATGGATAAAGGAAGATAATTTGCAATGAGAAAAAATGATTATTCTATGTATCAAAAAATATTTTATATAAACCTAACAATAAGCACAAAACAAAAATATGGAGCTGAGAAAGAAAACATTAAAAAGCAAAGAAATGGATAAAGAAGATGTGGTGCATCTATACACAGAATACTACTCAGCTTACACACACACAACACACACACACACACACACACACACACACACACACACACGTGAACTATTGCCAAGTACTTGTGACAACATGGATGGATCTTGAGTATTATGCTAAGTGAAATAAGTCAGTGAGGAGAGGACAAGAATTTTAGGATTTCACTCATACATGGCATATAAAACAAAATGCAACAAAGTAACAAACAAAACAGAAAGAAAACCCCATATATTCAGACAACTGAATAATGGTTAGTAGAGGGGAATGGGGATGGGAGGAGGCCATGGAGGATACAGTTTGTCAAATATGGTGACAGAAGAAAACTAGACTTTGTGGGGTGAGCACCCAACAGAGTATACAGATGTTATAAAGTTGTATACCTAAAATTGATGTTATTAGTGAATGTTGCCCCAATAAATTTAAAGAGAAAAAAATAACCTCAAAATAAATAAATTGCATGGATTATAATCATTCCCTGGCTGGCATTCATAAATACCTTTCTCCCATCTCAATCAGATAATTAAACCTGAGATCAACCCTGCCTACACCTGCACTGCCATCGCTTGAGTGAGACGCTCTGGAACAACTGCTGCCAAGCACACCTCAAACAGTGCCATCTCTCAAAGGAGCTCTAGATGCTGTCAGACAATTACAAGTACAAAGACAAGCCTCCCTAATTATCAGTTCATATTCCCAACACCTGACATGATTATTTCACATTTTGCGCTCCCCCCTCAACCTTCCAGCCCTTTCCCTTCCTACCTGCTTCTGCTGATGACCATGCTTCATAATTAACTGAGTAAACAAAACAGACAGTCTCCCCTTCACCTCCAAATCTATAAATCTGTCTTTATTTAACTAACTCACATTCCGGACGCTTCATCTTTTCCAAATAAAAAGAGTCTCGTTGCTCCCATTTGGGCCCAACCACTCGTTTCTCTGGAGCCCTCCCACCTCCCTGTTCGAATGTTTCGCTCCTGTCTGAGTGCCCCACCCTGCCGCCCCTCAGCTTCTCTCTCCTGAATGATTCCCAAGGACATACGAACTCATTTGGCCTCTCCCTTTCCCATAAGTGCCCCTCTCCCTCTCACTGATTTTTTAACAGCAAAACTTCTAGTATTTATTATTTATCTCATATTTATTATCTGTTCACTGTCTTGACTGACTCTGGCTTCCGTCCCCACCGTTTCACTGAAGCTTCTCTTTTCAAGACCACCCGTCACCTTTATGTCGCCAAAGATGTTTCTGTCTATCTTCATCCTTCTCACTCCCCACAGGATTTGACTCAGTCAATCACTCCCTCCTCAAAATATTGTTATCTTTGCTTTCACGACACTATCCTCTCCCTCTCCCTCTGGACCACCTCTTTTATCTAAACTCTAACCTCTTGCTACTCAGAATGTGATCCACAGGACCAGCAGCATGAAAGTATCTGGGAGCTTGTCAGGTTTGCAGATCAGACCCAAACCCACTGGGTCAGAATTTCCAGTGAACAAGACTGACAGGTACCTCCCAGGACACTGAAGTGACGAACCACTGCTCTGAACATCGGTGTGCCCCAGAACCCTGTGCTGGGCTGCCCCTATGTGATCCCATCCAGTTCCATGGCTTTCAGTACTGGGTTTTTATTTCCAGATCTCTCTCTAGTTCCAATTCCCCTCCTAAATTCCAGGTTCATAACTCAATAGCCTACAGGACATTTCTATTTCAATGTCTCATATTCCAAACAATATGTTAAAAGCAGAAGCCCTTGCCCTTGGCCCTACTTAGCCCCACTAAAATAATACAGCTAAGTTTATTGAGCCCTCAAAGTGCTACAGGTTGTAGCCAAAGTGCTTGACATGTATCAGCTCCTTTAGTCCTCCCCCTTTACCCCACAACCAAGGGACAGGTACCATTGTTCTACTGTCCCCATTGTACAGAAGAGTAATTGAGACCAAGAGCAAGTTGCCCACAATCACACATCTCGTAAATACCACTGCCAGGATTTGAAATTAGGTCATCTGACCCAAGAACATGCTCCTGTTGTTATTCCTCTCAACTCCATCTGCCCATAGCTCAAAGCAGAAATCTAAAAGCCATCATTTAGTTCTTCTCCATCCACTTCCAATCCTGTACTTTAGCTCTCCCAACATACTCCTGAGGGGACACACTTCTCTCAGTCTCTAGGGCTCCACCTCCACCTGACCATCACTTTACCTGTGTGTTCACTAACCTCCTGCCTGGTCTCCCTCACAGCAGTGAGTTTTCCAAAGTAAGAATCAATATCACTGCCTTGTTGAAACCGCTCTCATGGGTTGCCATAGGCTGGGTCAAGGCCAAAGGAACCCTTTGTGACCTAAGCCCTGTCTTTTTCAGCCCGCACCCCACGTTAGATGTGGGGGCTTCTATTCCTGGGACATGTCAAGTACTTGTTCCACCCCTCAGTACCTGTGCTCTTCTCCTCTCCCAGCTCCCCCCCCCCTTTAGGTCTCCATCATTGTGTTGTCTTTTCCCAACCACCCTACCTAAAGGGTTACTTTTATAGCACCGTTTCCTTTATAGTACTTACCACATCTGCATCTGAGAGAAAGCCAAAATGTAGTAGCAAAGGTCCTGGGGCAAATCCCTTATCCATCTGGGTCCATATCCTGGTTTCACCCTGGGATGGCTTGGGGGTTGCGCTCCTCATCTGTTAAGGGGTATGCTAGTTCCTACTTCCCTCCATTGCTGTGATTAGTTACAACAATGCCTGACACTTACTAGTGCTGTTCAGGTGTTTGCTATCCTTATCATGTGAACCTGAGGGCAAAGACCTTGCCCCTAATCCTTTCTACAGTCCCACTGCTTAGAATACCCAGCTTATAAAAGTTCATCAAGTGAATACTGTTCCTCTTCACTCTTCCCTTCCCATAAGTGACAGTTTCTACCATTTCCCAATGCTACTTTGATATTTTTAACCTGGAGTCACCAGTAAACATGCCTTCATGGTTTATTTTACATGCATTTATTTCATTCATACTATACAATTGGTATACGTAGAAAAAAGTACAAAAGCTGAATTCATTTTCCAAAGCCAGGTCAGTGCTAAGGTGCAAAAAAGGAACAGTACAGTAAGTGACAAGAGTGAGAGTGACTTGTACAAGTCATACTGCCTGTCATAGGATGTATTTAATGCCGTAAATATTACCACAGGAGAACCTCTTCTTTGCAGTGGCCATACAGTTCCTGTTGATGAGGCCTCCTTATATCAATGTGTCTTTTCTTTCAAGGACAGAAGCAATGGGACTTTGAACAGGTCTTAAGTAAACAAAGAACAGTTTGGATACATGATCAAATTACTGTTCAAATGTAATCCTCAAATCAGATTACTTCTCCCCACCACCCCCTCCTTCCTCCTTTGAATCTTTGAAGAAATCCAAAACCAAGTTGTATAAGAGCACCTGTATTTCATTAAATGCCATGCATTTCTCAATATGACTGATCAAATATTATGTTTAAAAGAATATCACTGAGCCAATCAAGAAGATATAATGTAAGAGAAAAGTTTTACAAGTTGGAGTTTTGTAGTATGTCTTCCTTATATAGGTGTTCACAATTATAGCCAGGTGGGAGAGAGGGGCAGTGGGTGAGGATGGAGTGACTTAATTATCTGGACTGGAGCATTTAAAACCACCAGAGCATGTTCTCCATGGAGAACATATTCAAACAAATAATAGACTAGAACTTCCCAAGCCTGTGGAAAGAACTAAAGCCTCAAATTCAAGAAGCAAATAGAACACTGAGTTATATTAACCCCAACAAACCTACTCCAAGGCACATCATAATAAAATTGGCACTAACCGACCAAAAAAAAATTCTCAAGGCAGCCATGGAAAAGAAGTATACAACATATAAAGGAAGGCCTATTAGATTATCATCGGATTTCTCAGCAGAAACTCTACAAGCTAGAAGAAAGTGGGCCCCAATATTTAAAGTTCTAAAAGAGAGGAACTTCCGACCAAGAATACTATACCCATCAAAGCTATCATTCAAATATGAAGGAGAAATAAAAACATTCACAGATACAGAAAAGATGAGGAAATTTATCATCAGAAAACCCCCACTTCAGGATATACTAAAGGGGTCTTTCCAACCAGACACAAAGAACAAAACAAAACCACAAAAGTAAAAGCTCCACCATGAACACAATAAAACCAAATTGAAATTGTGATAACAAAAACAATAAAGGAGAGAGGATGAAGACTAACAGTAGCAAAGGAAGATGGAGTGCAAAAGCACTCATGAGATAATGTACTACAATGAACATGGTAGGTACCCTTTTCATTACTTAATGGTAACAACACCTGGAAAAAACCACTACAGAAGCACATGACTTGAAAAAGAAAGTAACAGAGGAAAGAAGTATGAATTACAACCAAACAAAAACAAATGATAGAAAAACAAAAGAGAAGAATCAACAAGATACAAAACTATCAGAAAGCAATATATAAAATGGCAATAGGAAACCCTCAAATGTCAATAATTACACTAAATATAAATGGATTGAACTCACCAATAAAAAGACACAGAGTAGCAGAATGGATTAAAAAAGAAAATACAACTGTATGCTGCCTACAAAGAAACACATCTAAGCAACAAGGATGAAAACAAATTCAAAATGAGAGGCTGGAAAACAATACTCGAAGCAAATAATATCAAAAAAAAAAGCAGGTATAGCAATACTCATATATAACAATGCTGAGTATAAGACAGCAAAAGTAATCAGAGACAAAAATGGTAATTTCATAATGATTAAGGAGACACTGAATCAAGAAGACATAACACTTCTTAATATATATGCACCAAACCAAGGAGCACCAAAATATATAAGACAGCTACTGACTGACCTAAAAGCAAAAATTAACAAAAATACAATCATACTTGGAGATCTCAATATACCACTGACAGCTCTAGGTCATTCATCCAAACAGAAATCAATAAAGAAATATTAGCCTTTAACAAAACAATAGAGCAATTGGATATGATAGACATCTACAGGACATTTCATCCCAAAGTGACAGAGCACACATTTTTCTCTAGTGTACATGGAACATTCACAAGAATTGACCACATGTTGGGCCACAAAAATAACATCAGCAAATACAGAAAAACTGAAATTGTACCAAGCATATTTTCTGATAATAAAGCCTTGAAACTAGAATTCAACTGCAAAAAAGAGGTAAACAAACCCACAAAAATGTGAAAACTAAACAACATACTTTTAAAAAATGAGTGGGTCAAAGAAAAACTAAGCGCAGAGATCAAAAGATACATACAGACAAATGAAAATGACAATACGACATATCAGAATCTCTGGGATGCAGCAAAAGCATTAAAAAGAGAGAAGTTTATATCACTTCAGGCCTATATGAACAAACAAGAGAGAGCCCAAGTAAACCACTTAACTTCACACCTTAAGGAACTAGAAAAGAAGAACAAAGACAACCCAAAACCAGCCAAAGAAAGGAAATAATAAAAATCAGAGCAGAAATAAATGAAATAGAGAACAGAAAAATGATAGAAAAAATTAATAAAACGAGGAGCTTGTTCTTTGAAAAGATCAACAAAATTGACAAACCCTTGGCAAGATTCACCAAGGAAAAAAGAGAAAGGACTCATAAACAAAATCTAAAATGAAAGAAGAGAAATCACCACAGATATCATAGATACACAAAGAATTATTGTAGAATACTATGAAAAACTAAATGCCACCAAATTCAACAATCTAAAGGAAATGGATAAATTTCTAGAACAACACAACCTTCCTAGACTGAGTCATGAAGAAGCAGAAAGCCTAAACAGAACAATAAGCAGGGAGGAAATACAAAAAACTATTAAAAACCTCCCCAAAAATAAAAGTCCAGGGCCAGACGGCTATACTAGTGAATTCTATCAAACATTCAGAGAAGATTTGGTTCCTATTCTTCTCAAAGTCTTCCAAAATATTGAAGAAGTAATACTGCCAAACACATTTTATGAGGCCAACATAACCCTCATACCGAAACCTGGCAAGGACAACACAAAAAATGAAAACTACAGACCAATATCTCTAATGAATACAGATGCTAAAATACTAAACAAAATACTAGCAAATAGAATACAACAACATATTAAAAAAATAATACATCATAATCAAGTGGATTCATCCCAGAATCTCAAGGATGGTTCAACATATGTAAAATGGTTAACATAATACACCATATCAACAAAACAAAGAACAAAAACCACACGATCTTATCAATAGATGCAGAAAAGGTATTTGATAAAATACAACACAATTGTATGTTTAAAACACTCAAGAAAATGGGTATTGAAAGAAAATATCTCAACATGATAAAGGACATTTATGATAAACCATCAGCTAACATCATATTAAATGGCCTAAAACTGAGGACTTTCCCCCCTTAAATCGGGAACAAGACAGGGTTGTCCACTCTCTCCACTCTTATTTAATGTGGTGCTAGAAGTTCTAGCCAGAGCAATCAGACAAGACAAAGAAATAAAAGGCATTTTTATCGGAAAAGAAGAAGTAAATGTTTCACTTTTTGCAGATGATATGATTCTATACAACAAAAACCCCAAAGTCTCCACAAGAAAGATTACTAGAAACAATAAACCAATACAGTAAGGTTGCAGGATACAAAATTAATATACAAAAGTTCATAGCATTTCTATATGCCAACAATGAAACATTAGAAAACGAATTCAAAAAATAATCCCATTCACGGTTGCAACAAAAACAATAAAATACCTAGGAATAAACATAAAAAAGAATGTACAGGACCTATGTAACGAAAACTACAAAGCATTGTTAAGGGAAATAAAAAAAGATACAACAAAATGGAAAAATATTTCTTGTTCTTGAATAGGAAGAATAAATATAATCAAAATGACCACATTACCCAAAGCAATATACAGGTTTAATGCAATTCCCATCAAAATTCCAATGACATTTTTTAAAGAAAGGGAACAAAAAAATCATCAGATATATATGGAACTATGAAAAACCCCGAATAGCCAAAGCAATCCTAAGGAAAAAGAACAAAGTTGGGGGCATTACAATACCTGACTTCAAATTATATTATAGAGCCACGACAATCAAAACAGCATGGTATTGGCAGAAAAATAGACACTCAGACCAATGGAACAGAATAAAAAGACCAGAAATAAAGCCACATATATATGGTCAAATAATTTTCTATAAAGGGGCCAATAACACACAATGGAGAAAAAAAGCCTCTTCAAAAAATGGTGCTGGAAAAACTGGAAAGCCACATGCAAAAGAATGAAACTTGACTACAGTTTGTCCCCTTGTATTAAAATTAATTCAAAATGGATCAAAGACCTAAATATAAGACCTAAAACAATAACTTACATAGAAGAAAACATACGTACTAAACTCATTGACCTTGGTTACAAAGAGCACTTTATGAATTTGACCCTAAAGGCAAGAGAAGTAAAGGCAAAGATAAATGAATGGGACTACATCAGACTTTTGCACAGCAAGAGAAACTGACAACAAAACAGACAGCCAACTAAATGGGAGGTGATATATTCAAACAATAGCTCAGATAAAGACCGAATATCCAAAATATACAAAGAACTCATAAAATTCAACAACAAACAAATAAACAATCCAATAAAAAAATGGGAAGAGGACATGAACAGACACTTCTCCCAGGAAGAAATACAAATGGCCAACAGATATATGAAAAGATGTTCGTCTTCATTAACTATTAGAGAATTGCAAATCAAAACTACCACCTCACACCTGTTAGATTAGCTATTATCAACAAGACAGGTAATAACAAGTGTTGGGGAGGCTGTGGAGAAAAAGGAACCCTCATCTACTGTTGGTGAGAATGTAAAGTAGTACAACCATTATAGAAGAAAGTATGGTGGTTCCTCAAAAAACTAAAAATAGAACTACCATATGACCCAGCAATCCCTCTACTGGGTATGTTACCCCCCAAACTCAAAAACACTGGTATGTAAAGACACATGCAGCCCCTTGTTCATTGCAGCATTGTTCACAGTGGCCAAGACATGGAAACAACCAAAAAGCTCTTCAATAGATGACTGGATTAAGAAGATGTGGTACATATATACGATGGAATACTACTCAGCCATAAGAAATGATGACATCGGATCATTTTTAACAACATGGATGGATCTTGATAACATTATACGGAGTGAAATAGTAAATCAGAAAAAACTAAGAACTGCATGATTTCATATATAGGTGGGACATAAAATGGACTAAGAGACATGGACATGAGTGTGGTGGTTACCAGGGGGAGGGGGACAGGGAGGAGAGAGGAAAAGAGGGGGAGGGGCACAAAGAAAACCAGATAGAAGGTGACAGAGGACAATTTGACTTTGGGTGATGAGTATGCAACATAATTGAATGACAGGATAACCTGGAGATGTTTTCTTTGAACATATGTACCCTGATTTATTAACATCACCCCCATTAAAATTAATAAAACAAAAAGAAAACACCAGAGCAGTGATTCTCAACCAGTGATTATCTTACACAACAGCAAACATTTGGCAATGTCTGGAGATACTTTTAGTTGTCCTAACTAGGAGGGAGGGGTGTTGTAGAGGAAGCTGAATTTTCTTTTCTTTCTAGACATGCCTGATCTTTATGAGAATTTAAAATGACTGGAAAATCAAACTGGCAACCTCTGCACTCAAGAACAATGCTTTAACCAACTGAGCTATCTAGCCAGAGCTTAATTTTTTTTTTTTTGATTCATTGATTTTTAGAGAAATAGAGGAATGAAGAAAGAATGGAAAGGGAGAGAAGGGAAGTATCCATCTATTGTTCCACTCAGTCGTTCCTTCCTTGTTGCTTCCCATGTATGCCCTGACCAGTATCAAACCCACAACCATGTTGTTTCTGGATGACCCTCTTAATTGACTGAGCTAACCAGCCAGGGCCTCAACCCTGCTAATCTTTAAAACTGATAACCATTACTCTATTTTCTGCATGTGTTCATAGCCAAACAGAGTAAGTCAAGCTTTATCTTTTATTTTGTTAAAATAGGCATTTTCATCTTCTAAGCGAGAACTTTAAGTATGATTTTTCAAATGCTGTACTACATTTATATGTCTTACTCTCCTATTGATAGGTATGAGTCCTGATAAGAAAATTCTAAAACACTCACATGGTGCTTACTATATGCACTTATCAAGCACTTTATATGGATCATTCATTTAAATCTCACAATATCTTTGTAAGAAAGAAAAGGCTCAATTAAAAATATATCAGGGTTTACTCTAAAGGCAGGTTTCTGTTTCTGGGAATTGTGGTTGAGACAGTTGTGACCAAGCTCCCTGCTTAAGAAAACTGAAAATATTGAGCTCAAATAAAAAAGGTAATTTTTTTGAGAAGGGCTATTTAAAGACACTGGAGAATTATCAAAGCATTAGAGAAGGAGACCTGACACCTGGGATTATTTTCTCTCTAAGGGAAGAGGAAAAATACAGTAAGTATCTGAAAATGAGCTTAACAAGTTGATGAGTCTAAGGGATAATATTAAATATGCCAAAGAGGAACAGCCCTGGTGAATGGTTCAAGTTTTGTGTTGAGACCCTGAAAGACTATACCCTAAGTATAAGGAGGAGCCCAAACTTGACCAGCCTGCACAGAAGCCAAAGCCCAACTTCAAAATAGCTCAACCCCGATTGGAAAATAGTGACCTGAAATTGTTAATGCCCCCATCTGCCCACCAGAAGCAAACAAATCTTCTGTGGAAGAACAAACTGCCCTAAGCCTCAGTGGTCACTGTTGCTTTTCATACGTGATATCTGGCACTCAGTTAAAAATAACCAGGCACATGAGGAGACACAACAGCACACTTGAAACCAAGAAAAATAAAGAGAATAGCAACAGAACCAAAGGGGATGGAGTTATCGGATACAGATTTTAAGATAATTATGCCTACTAGTTTTAAGGAAATGAGACCAGTATTTTCAGCAGAGAACTGGAAGTCATTAAAAAAACAAAGATATCAAAATTCTAGTACTGGAAAAAGCAATAATAATAACTCCATAGCAGACAATGCATATAAAGCACTTGGCCCAATGTTTGGCACATAGTAAAAGCTTAATAAAGGTTACCTACTAAATTATTACATCCAAACTATATACAGTGTTTGAGGAAAAACCACACAACTCCATAATTAAACACACGACATAAGGCAATTTAAGACTAAATCTTTCTTCATTCCAGAAAAGCCATAAATTTTCTTTTTTCCCTAAAATATTATAAAAATTCAAACACATAGAAAACATCCCTACACAAATATCCAATTCTGTCCACAATGTCACAAAAGCTTCATGTTAAGAATGGGAATACTACAGACACAAAGGAAGTGTTCTGTATGTTTACCTGATGCCAAATTGCTTCTACCTGATAAGGGTGAAAACTCTTGTGGCATTTGCAACAGAGTTGTTTGAAATACACCTTAAGAGGAATTTGTTTTTTCTTAAATCCAAGTTTCTATGTACCCAAGGTTCCCACTTTTTAACTTTAGTAGCCCGGTCCTTTCTGCTATACCTTGCTTTGGCCCAATCTCTACGCTGAGGTCTTCAGCTCCTCTAGTGCTCAGTCACATTTTCCTCCTCTTTGAACCTCATTTCCTTACCTGTAAAATCGCTGTCTGCTTGTACCTTTCCTATAATTCTGTCACCTACCCAATAAGGCTTATGAAGTACTGTAGTTAAAGTCTTTAGTGGGAAGGAGCTATTATAATTTCACTCATTGTGTGGGTGAACCCTAGACTTTCTCGGTTGGCCCCGGTCCACTAGCCCCTGCTTTTCCTTTTTTCCCACTATTTCCCAACTTGAACTTCAAATCACTTGTAGTTACCAATCAATGCACATGGTTTCTAGGCTTTGTGCATTTTCTGTGCACACTTTTTCTCTGCCTTACTCTGTGAAATTCTATTTATCCTTTCAAATTCTGCTTGGACATCATGATGACTTCTCCCCAACAAGGTCAATCATCCCCTCCTGTGTTATTTCTGTGCCATGTCCATTCTATGGGTGCCACAACATTATCACCAGAGCACCCTGTGTCTGAGTCACTCCTATCAGTATACGTGTCTGGAGGTCAAGTTCTATGTCTTGTTCTTTGTGTCCTAGTGTGTTGGAGTGTTTAAATCAAATCCACTGTTTTTATTCTGGCAAGAAAGGGAAAATTTAGTTTAAAAATCTATTTACCTTCAGGTCTGGTGAGTGGCCAGTGTGAAAAGCCATGTGTTCATTCCGGTCTTACCATGCCTCTCCCTCTATAGTCCCTTAGCATGAAAAGCAGAGGGGGCTGGAACTCAAATGCTCAGAGTTAATAGACCTGATGTAGACTTACAAAATGAAGGGCACGTACCCAGGGAAGAGAGAGAACTCCTTACCCCACCTACTGTTCTCTTACTGAAATGAAAGCCTATGGTGTCCAGTGTCTGTTCAGGAACACCTGGAAATGCAGACTGTGAAGTCTTCCCAATCCAAACATGCTGACAACTAATCAAAGTAAGGGGGCAACCTCCTTAGTCTGCCGGAAGTCTCTCACAGGCTCACCCGTACAGTAAATTCCTTCTCCTGTGTCCCACCTTGTGGACAGATGGGAAATTTCCTAGCACTAATGCCCAAACCTGTTCTATGCACCAACTAAAAAGTGATTACAGAAAGTCCCATGGTACACAAGTTCATCTAACAATGTGACATTTGGTCCAACAGAACTACCAGACCCAATAGAACCAGGACATGGGTCAGCAGCATTGGGAGGTCACGGGGACTGTCCAGTCAGCTCAATTCATTTACTAAGCATCACTCTATTATGAGCCTGGGGTGGAGGATGCCAAGATGAATGAGACAGTGTTCAGCCCCACTCCATTCAGAAACACAGTCTTCCTCTACTTAATATCTGCGCCTGCCCCACCTCCCCATGTCCCACACACTTTCCTCACCTTACTAGTCCCAGAAGTGCACCCCACATAAGCACTTTCCCATCTGGTCTCATATTCTTTATAGTTAAGGTAGCCATATTTTTGTTCCAAAAACTGCAAATAGAAGTGGAAGAGTCTTTTATTATCTGGGGAAATAAAGCAAGATCCTTCTTTGCTTGTAACTTTGTGTGGAAAATACAAAAAGCCTCCTTAACTTCATTCACAGCTGTTCTCAAAGTCACTACATTTACTTAGTGTCTCATCTGTGGTGTTCTTCTCCCTGTCTATCACACTTTCTCAATCCACTCTCCGCGATGCCATCAGCACTGTCTCCCCAGAACAAAATTCTGATCACATTTTGGTTTGCACATGCTTAAAGCTCGCACTGTATTTCACCAAAGTGTTACAAAACACAGAGGCCATGTAAAATACACGTCTTCAGAACTTCCTCTCCTTCATCCAACAAAGGGAGGAAGCAAGGGAAGATTTTGCTCTTATTGCCCCAAAAAAGGGAGAGAGGGAGGGACTAGCTGAGGCCAGAGCGGGAGATAAGGTGTACCTGGAAGTCGGGTTTCCTGAGTGGCTGGTGTCTCCCTGGGCCTGCTGGCTCTGCCTTTCCCCAGGACACCGGCACCTTCCTACCCCAATAGGTCCTGTGGACAGAGTTCCACCCGCTTGTCCTGCTGCGAACCTGGCGTTGGTGGTGACTTCTGCTGCTGCTGGCTGGCCTCTGCAGGATCTGAAGGTGCCTTTCTCTTCTCATTCTTCCCATCCTCCCACAGCCGGACCAGGCCCCTGAGGCCCGTCACTGGTGAATGGAGGTCCCAGGCTGGCAGGGGTGCCTTCGGGCCCTTGCAACCCCATGGAGAGCAGCCGTGCAGGGTGAGAGGGCCCAGTAAGCACTGCACAGACCTGTCCACTGGTCAGCTCACCTGCACGTCCACCTCCTTGGTGTTGGCCTTGCACAGCCATGGGCCCAGGCTGGAGTTAACCTGGGAGAAAATGGCCTTAGGGTTCACCCTCTCGTAAGGCTCAGTGCGGTAGGCCCAGGCACTCATGGGCACGACCAGCCCCTCCTGGCCAGCAAAGTGCAGCCACCAGTGTTTTGTGTCCAATCAGAATGTTGGTGTTCAGAGAGTCCAGGCTGGCCCAAAGCCAGTCTGTTCCTATAGTGTGTTCCCTGGCGCAGGCCATAGGGAATACAGAGAAAGTGCTCAATCTGCCTGCAGTTGTAGTGCAATGTCCTGGTGCAGTCTGTGTCCTTGTTCTGCTCCCACCTTCATTCGGCCCTTCTTTCTCCTGGTCTCGCTGGTTCAGGCTCATCCTAGCTATTCCATTTATTTCAGATGCTAATGGGAGCGGCTGCCTATGACCCTTATTAAAGGGGGCAGGGAGGTGAGCTACCTACCTGCAGAGGCCTAGTTACCACCTGGTTTGAATTGGATTGCCTTTTCAAGTTCTTCGGTTTGCTGCTTCCAATCTTTTTTACAAAGGCTGTTTTCATTACTGACGTATTCACATGCACGCTATAGTTAGCCATGCGTTTATTTATTCCCATAGTAAGTACAATTTTTGAGATCCTGTTTTAAAGCAGGAAATAAAATTAATACAAAAAGTAAAGCTTTTCAGCAGCCTTGAACTAGAAGAGGGTAAGAAAGAAAGTACATCATGCCAGGGCTAATGAAAATAAAGGCCAGAGGAGTGAGCAGTACAAAGTTATGATTGCCATGATGTATGTGGTAAGAGTAAATATACTTCACAGGGTTGTATGACATTCCAAAGGGTCTCATCCACTCCTAGAGAGAACACCCCCTAAAAGGTGGGGAGAGCAAATTGTTCTGATTTAGAGGGTAAATGCAGATTTAACAGCAGGTAAAGGTTCTCCTCTGGACGTGGTCTTGTGTGGAAGTGATGATTGAAGCTGCCACCCCCACCTTGGGACCCTGCGGGGAGCCAGCCTGAGCACAGAGCTGCACACTGAAGGTGCAGAGGAAATAGAAAACGCTGGGCCTCTGGGAACACCATGGGGCTGCTGGTTCTGCCCAGTGTGAGCCCGCTGCTCTGGACCTCTCGATAGGCAGTCTAATGCGTTTTTCAGTTTTCTCCCACTTCCGCTCAAAAGCATCCCTAATGATGCATAGAAGGGAGGGCAACACTTCAACACGTCCTTTAAACTTCATGAAATTAGCTGACAAAAAGATGAGGAAAAATAGGAAGATGATTTGGTATTCAGATCTCCCCAAAATAAATCTGAGTATATGATCCCAAATGATCCTGATGATGAAGGAAAATGACAACTAAAGACACCATTGCAACTACAAGTCAGCTCTCCAATTTCATAATTTAAAAAAGCATGAGCAGAAAATGAGAGTTTGGGCCTGGCCAGGTAGCTCAGTTTGTTAGAGCATTGACCCAGTATACCAAGGTTGTAGGTTTGATCCCTGGTCAGGGCACATACAACATTCAACCAGTGAGCATAAATAAGTAGAACAACAAATCAATGTTTCTCCCTTTTAGGGGGTGTTCTCTCTAGGAGTGGATGAGACCCTTTGGAATGTCATACAACCCTGTGAAGTATATTTACTCTTACTGTCTCTATAAAGTCAATAAAAAGAAAATGAGAGTTGGAACTATAAATCAGGGATGAATAGCAAATGGCTAACACCTCTGAGATAATGTTAGAAAGTGCTGGAGTTGACAGAAAATAATAAGCGCTTATTTGCTGTGTTTAAAACGAGCAGTGCAGGCTACGGGGCTGGTGGTCAACCCCACTGTGCATGGGACCCACCCAGGGACCATTTAAGTTTTAGTTTTCAGTATTGACACCTGGGCCTCTCCCATCAGCCAGATGGAATCTGAGCACTTGCAGCTTGGAGCACTTGCCCTGGTTTTTGTGGATAACCAGAAGCAGAAGCACAAGAATCTGGGGGAATACTGTGGAAGGGTGGGAATGAGCGTAGTTCAAATGGCATTGGAAACCAAGCAAGACAAACAGGACAGGCACGAAGTGCCATCTCCTGTGGGGTCAAGTCTGCACACCCTCGTGACTAAGAGAACTCATGTACCCTGTGCTACGCTGTCCTTCTGCCCACCTCCCCAAGCCATTGTCAGAAGGGGGAGCCTGGAACCTTACCTTCCTCCGACTCTCAGCCCTCATATAAGCTCACCACCACTGTCTGCTCAGGCTGTCAGGGACAGGCTGGGATTTGTGTTGTCTGTCACCCCCCTCCCCCTTTTTTTTTGCCAATTTAATGAGAGACAGCAAATGAGTAGGTACAAGAGTATCTTTGATTTTAAATTGCAGCAACTTGAGAAAGCAGGTGACTCCTGTCCAAAAGAATTGCCTTCACACTCTCCTGGTATTTCCGTGTTTCATAGGGTTCAGGGGCTGTTAGTAATGGTGTAAGGGGCAAAGCAAAAAAGGGGAAAAGTCTGTACAATTAGTCACGTAACAATATTTAGGAGGTAGGAGTCCAGTTTGCAGGAATGTCTCCTCTGCAAGCTCCCCTGATGTAGCACAGTCCTAATCAACATGGTCCTAGCTGGTGACCTTGGCATGGCTCTAGAACAGCTGGGGTCGTGATGGCGCTAGGAACTTGTGCAAGAGAATTCCCTGTATTTCTCAGGTAACAAAACAAACATTAAGGTTTGTGAACTAAGCTTCTACTTATTTGCAGTGCCTTAACTCCTTGCAAGAAATTTTGTGACTCAGACCTTACAAGAAATTATTGTAATTTAACCCCTTACATTAATTACCCACTGCTAGTTTTAACCGTATTATATCTATAATATTAGTTATATAGGGAAGTAACTATTTTGCTGCTTTTCTGGGCCTGGAGCTGAAATCTCACTGAGGCCTAGATGTTATCCCCGGAGGTTGATGCTTAAGTGCTACTTTCCGATCCCCCTGATTTATTTCCCTGCTGAGGGATTTTCCTACATGACCAGCAACATGCTAGTGGAGGACCTAGGGTTACCCTGGGGGCAAGGTTCTTGTTTTCCTAGTTTTACTCATTGCTAGGCACTCCACACTCTCCTCCCTGATGGCCTTCCATGCCTGGCCCAAAGTCCTTGCTCTGCTCATCTGTCTAACTGTCTATTACACTCTTCCTCAAAGATCTTGGCTCTAAATTTTTTCAAGGAAAAGTGGTACAGGGTCTCTTCTGTAGCTGCTTCCTGATGAAGCAAGGTGGTGACACTTTTCTTCAGAGCCAAGAGATCCTTGTTTTCTGGCAGAGGGATGATGAGGCCTGGGCATGGAAGGAGTATGAGTTCCCTGAGTATGAGTAAGGATTGTAGCCTGGTGAAGACAAATTAGGTTACACATTTCAGTATTATTGGGGCAAAAGCTAGTATGACAGAACTATGAAACAATGTTTAGTTCTCAATAATTCTAAGTCAAAGAATAGAAGAGAGCCCCGACTGGGTGGCTCAGTGGTAGAGCATTGGCCTGGTGTGTAGAAGTCCCAGGTTTGATTCCCAGTCAGGACACACAGGAGAAGCGACTATCTGCTTCTCCACCACTCCTTCTCTCCTCTCTCTCTCTCTCCCCCCGCCCCACAGTCATGGGCACTGAAGATGGCTCCATGATCTAATTTCAGGCATTAAAATAGCTCAGTTGCCAAGCAATGGAGCACTGACTTCAGATGGGCAGAGCATCACCCAGTAGAGGGCTTGCTGGGTGGATCCCGGTTGGGGCAAGTGTGAGAGTCTGTCACCTTGAGAGAAGATAGTCCATCTTTTTAATACTGTATCTCCAATTATTTAGCAGTGTTGGCACATAGAACTAGATATGTGCTGAAATAATGAATCAAAATATTCTATCTTTAAGGAAAAACAAATTAGACTTTTCATGTTAATTTTAGGGGAAAACTCAGATCATGGCTTTTTTTTTTTTCTGAAGTGAGAAATGGGGAGGCAGAGACAGACTCTAGCATGCGCCTGACCGGGATCCACCTTGCATGCCCACCAGGGGGCTATTCTCTGCCCATCTGGGCCCTTGCTCCATTGTAACTGGAGCCATTGTAGCACCTGAGGTGGAGGCCATGGAGCCATCCCAGAGCCCGGGCCAACTTTGCTCCAATGGAGCCTTAGCTGTGGGTGGGAAAGAGAGAGATAGAGAGAAAGGAGATGGGGAAGGGTGGAGAAGCAGATGGGTGCTTCTCCTGTGTGCCCTAGCCGGGGATCAAACCCAGGACATCCACATGCCGGGCCAATACTCAACCACTGAGCCAACTAGCCAGGGCCCGTATTTAAACAAAGATATAATAAAGTAGATTTTTCACTTGCCTACAAATTTTTAATTGTCAGAATACTTTCAAAACACACATACTAAATGCAAAACAAATCCTGCTGATGGTAGAAAATATACCCACAAGGGGACACCATTGAGCTACATTTCTCCAATCACATGTAAAGAGCAGTAATAACTAACAAGTGTTTACTATGAGCCAATCACTGTTCTAAATGCTTTGAGTGTATAAACTAATCTAATTCTCCCAACGTAGGAGACAGCACGATGGCTATTCAATTTTAATATGAGGAAACTGGGACACAGGCAGTGAAGTCCCCTGCCCAAGCTTACAAGGGTACAACTTGGACAGTCTGGCTCTAAAATCTACTATTTCAGTCACTACGTGGTACTCTCTTTAATGTTACTAATTCTTGCATGAATGGCCATTACATCAGAGTCAAACTGAAAATATTCCTTCATCATTATATTTGAAAACCAAATATTATAAACTTTTCCTAGTTTGTTTAACTTTAAATAATACATCTAAGTTATACTATCCAGCAGTAAACACAATCCCATTTATACATAAAATAAGACCTCTGCCTATAATGGGATAGAGTCTATTTCACAAGGCAGTAAACACCATAATGCTAAAGTTAAATTTAACCGAATGCAAAATGTAAAGAAGTAGACTTAAAAAGATGGCAAAATTCATATTGAGTTTAAAGTTATACTTTTTTTAGTAAAATCAGACATCGGCATTAAACAAATGGATGATGCTGCCATGAGACAGACATTAAATCTCATTACAAAGGTGACTACATCTTCTAATGTGACATTGCCATGTAGAAATCGTCCTTGATAAATAAGTTGCAGAATATTTGGGCTGCTGATCTGCTCTTCTTCCCAGTCTGAAAAGAACCAATGAATTGTTAGGTGTATCTCAACACAAAATTAAGGTATTACTGCATTGTTTTAACTTCTGATCCAAATCAGACAGAATACATCAAAGAAGACACTGGAGCTTCCACTTAAATAGAACAGGTGCTACCCACACAATCACTGCAGCCTTGTTTCTTGCTAGTTCTTCTCCTCAAACAGCAAGAGCTGCAGAAAGACTAGTTTTTGTTTTTAAGAACACTAAAATGTGCCAAAATAGAGCCATGAAGTTTAAAAATTAAAACAAACGAGCTGTGAAAATCTAATCCTAGGTAAAGATATATGTCACTTGAAAATTAAGAATTAACCGGTAATTAACAGAATATTACAATGTTCTAATATTTGTATCTTTAAAATATATAGTTGAAGCTAGAAACAATGGATTTAACAAAGATTTTTAAAATAATTGATACAGAAAATAACAAAAAAATTGTATCCATAAAACTGGAGAACTAAAAATTTAAAAATAGAATAACAAAAAATTAAGTGTTTACCTTTGGACAATGATGATTTATTGCTTTACTGCCTTTATAAAGCCAGTTGGTAGCATTACAGAAGACACAATTTTAATTCACTTTACCTAAAACACTCAGAAGAAACGTAAAACATCACATATGCTAGAAGGCACTATACAAATATAGATGCTAGGAATGTACACAGAGAAAAAAAGATAAACTTCTGGTCAGGGTGAGTAACAATAGTTTATTTTAGTGTGCAACTTATGAAACACTACTCTGTTAAAATAATGATTTAGAGACAGTGGTACGTGATTTTCACAAGCTTGTGAATATAATAATTTAAGCTGTGATTTTGATAGAAGTTTGAGAATTCCATGATTATCATTCTCAACAATTCTGGTATGATGTGTTTGTTTCCTATAGAGGATCCTATTATCAGGAGATAACTGTCAACACAGAAACTAACTTAAAATATCCCAAAGAGGAAGTAATAGAAGAGAAAGGGGGTAAGTAGTGCCCTTTCCTTTTGCCTCTGTTGTGTGTGTGTTCAAAATGATGAATATGAATGTGATAAAACTAGTGAGCACAACAAAAGCGGGTAGTGGGGAAATGAATCTGTCATTTCTACCCCCTCTCTCTCTCACCCTCTTCCCAGGCCCCTCCTGCCTTTTCTCAGGTCTCTCTCCCTCCCCCTGGCAGGCTGCCTGCATTCCTTCTACGCTAGTGCGCCCAGATCCCTCCTCTTCTAGAAGAAAGGTCAAATAAGCTTCAAACACTTTTGTATGGATTATTCTGAAGACACCACACCTGTTTAAATTACTGTTTAACAGACTTTTTCTGGTCAAGACAGAAGTGCTTCATAGACAGATATAAAGACAAATGACAATAACTGTCTAATGCAGAGAAAAAAATAGTCTAAAAATGTTGAAAGTAAGTTTTGAGCTGCCACATATTTCTTACCTTATGCAGTGGCCTGATTTCCACATACACCACTGGTTAAACATGCTAGCTCCCCTTCCCTCTCAGAGGATCTGAAATTTAGGGACCCGTAGAAAAACAGTGCTTCAAGGAGGAATCTCGGCTGCCAGTTCGTGTGTTTAGTGAATTACATTTTGGAACTTTGACCCAGTAACAGCTACGTGTGTTACTATTCGACCTACTAACAACATCCCACTAAACTGAGTAAGATTATACCAAGAAAATTCAATTCCTTCCAGAAACATATTGTACAAAGTATTTTCTTAAACTGACTTTTACTGCACTTTTGTTATTAGCAATAATAAGTATTTACATTTGCCGGCCTTTGGTGCATTATGTGAAACAATATAAAATTAAACTTTCAACTTAAATATTTTATATAAAATAGAAATTAAATTATTTATTTTTATTACCTGCATTGTCTAAAATTGCTGAGTATAACTGGCAAACTGAAGAAAAGCTGAGTTCAAACACATCTGTGGTGGAAAGATGTACCGTCAGACTGATACAATCAATTTCCGATGCTGGTAGATGGTTCATGCATTTGGGAAACTGTGGCAAAGAACTGCGCTTGAATCTTACCTTTGTTTACTATTGGTCAGGATAGTCTAAAGAATTAAAACTAATTTAATATCCAAGGCAAACAATTATGAAGGTAAATTTATTTCTTTTTCCTCAAGTTATAATGTTGCCTAAATACAATAAACTTTTGAAAGGAATCACCCATTTTTCTTGTGTACCCTTTTCTACAATATGTATAAATGTCAGCAGCTATCTTTACCCTTCTTCCCTCCAAAAATCACAAAAGTAAACTTATGTCATACTTAGTAAAACATCCCTATTAGCCAGGTATTTTAAAATGTTTTTCATACTGACAGCTATCTCTCTTGCCTGGCCATGAAGAAATTCCAATATTCCAAAAGTCCCAAGTTTAGCCCATTTTAGCTGTTTTGAAATCCAATGCGAACCTGCAAGGGTCAGGCGGCTGTGATGGTAACCCCGACTACTGGCTTTACAGAGTTCATATGTGTAAAGCCAGTAGCCAGGGTCACCATCACAGCAGCCTGACCCATGCAGGTTCGCATTTGATTTGAACAGTCGGTAATGAAACAACGGAGCCAAAAACTGGTGAGCCATCAGCTTTAATTCTAGCTTGCACCCGGCGGGCAAGCAAAAACACACACTGGGCTCCAAAACCCACACATTCAGTGCTCACAAAGCTACTGACTTATCCGACTTTCCTAGAATCAAAGGTTTCTAGCTCACCAGACTTATTCACCTCTGTTCCCCATCTCCTCCAGCACAAACTCTTAACAAACTGGCTTCTCCCTCAGCATTCAGCCATCTTGGCTGCTTCTCCTGGCCTTCACGTGGCCTTAATCTGCTCTCCTCTCTAATACCTCAGGAACCAAGAGAGAGATCAAGCTACTGGTCTCCCCACTTTATACCATAGAATCAAAACCTTTAATCCAATTATACAAACAAGGAAGTCTCTGTATAATGGGATTCCTCAGAAGAGTGCACCACCCTACATCATCCAATCAGTCAAGGGTGTGGGGAAGAGCTTACTCTTAAACTAAGCCTTAGGCTATAATGAACCGGCCTGCCCACAGCCTGTTCCAGAACACACATTAATACCAATGAACTTCCATGTGGGCAGTGCCATCTTTAACAAAGTGAGCATAATATATTTTATCTGCCCAACAATATGTTATTTAGGTTGAGAATTGCATATGTTATTTAGGTTGAGAGTTTCATGTTATTAGGTTGAGAGTTGTATATATTATTTAGGTTGAAAGACACTCATGTAATTGACTTGTTTTGTATAAATTGTGTTCTTTGTTGAAATGACTTTTCACCTTAAAAGTCAAAATTGCTATTTCAAACCATGTTTGGCTACTGGGTTAAAAAGACAAATGGATTTTACACCTTCTTGACTTTGCAGTTCAGAATATACATAAAATAACATGAACTAGAAATTTATTTTGTGTCAAATTCAGTTATAAATAGGCCATGAATGTGTCATAATTTGTAAACGGTAGTTTTTCTTTCCCTTTACTTTGTGTCTTGGTATAAATAGGTTTACTAATATGAAAGTGTGTGTATTTTAGCTGTACTGGGTTTTACTTTTAAAAAATAGTCATTTACATCATGCAGGGATTTGGCATAATGGCTTCTCCACATTTTGCAGGGAGGTAGCTTGTTGGGCAGATAAACTATATTATGCTCACTTTGTTAAAGATGGTGCTGCCCACATGGAAGTTCGTTGATATTAATGTGTGTTTGGGAACAGGCTATGGGCAGGCTGGGCCATTATAGCCTAAGGCTTAGTTTAAGAGTAAGCTCTTCCCCACACCCTTGACTGATTGGATGATCTAGGGTGGTGTACTCTCCTGAGGAATCCCATTATACAGAGACTTCCTTGTTTGTATAATTGGATTAAAGGTTTTGATTCTACGGTATAAAGTGGGAGAGACCAGTAGCTTGATCTCTCTCTTGGTTCCTGAGTTCCTGAGGTTAGTATTAGAGAGGAGAGCAGATTAAGGCCATGTGGAGGAGAGAAGCAGCCAAGATGGCAGAGTGCTGAGGAAGAAGCCAGTTTGTTAAGAGTTTGTGCTGGAGGAGATGGGGAACAGAGGTGAATAAGTCTGGTGAGCTAGAAACCTTTGATTCTAGGAAAGTCGGATAAGTCAGTAGCTTTGTGAGCACTGAATGTGTGGGTTTTGGAGCCCAGTGTGTGTTTTTGCTTGCCTACCGGGTGCAAGCTAGAATTAAAGCTGATGGCTCACCAGTTCTTGGCTCCGTTGTTTCATTGCCATCTGTCCTAATCCAATGCGAACCTGCATGGGTCAGATGGCTATGATCCTGACCGCAACTACTGGCATTACATAGCTGAAGAGCAAAACGGGGAAGACCATACAGTGATCCCTTTAACTTTGAGCCTGGTACCCTCAATTAATTGTTTTTTTTCTTTTATAGCTTATATGTTTAAAACTTTCCCAAAACATTTGTGAAACAAGGTAAGGCATAGAGAATTAATTTTATTCATTTTCAAGAGAAAACACCACTCACCCATAGGCCAGTTGTCATACACGTGCTTTGCTATGTCAGAAGCAGAATCATTAGGAGAAAACAGAAATTCTTTTGTCTTTTCACTTACCAAGATGGGTTGCAAATTGATCTGAAAGAAGACATGATGCTTTCAACACAATCTTGAAGTTTCTAAAGTAAAAAATGACTCAATTTTGCCTGACCAGGTGGTAGTGCAGTGGATAGAGAGTTGACCTGGGACACTGAAGATCCAGTTCAAAACACAAAAAACTCCAGCTTGAGTGGTGGCTCATCTGGCTTGAGCAAGGGGTTGCTGGCTTGAGGGTGTGATCATAGACACAACTTTACCCATGGTCACTGGTTTGAGCCCAATGGTTGCTGGCATGAAGCCCAAGATCAATGGCTTGATCCCAAGTATGCTGGCTTGAGCAAGAAGTCACTGGCTCGGCTGAATCCCCCCACCAACCCCCGCCTAGTCAAGGCATGTATGAGAAAGCAATCAATAAATAATGAAAATGCTGTAATTATGAGTTGATACATTTCATCTCTCTTCCTTCTTGTTTGTCTCTTTTACATGCAAAAATAAATAAATAAATAGTTTTTTTCATTTCAATTGCATTCTAAATTATGACTAATACCATTTTTTCATTTTTATTTACCTAAATTCTATAAAAATTTTTTAGAGAATGGGAATTTAATAGATGATTTTATTTCTAATATTTAATATATATTAGGGAGCAGATATATTTGCCATAATAAGTGAACAAAGGAAAACCAAAATTTATTATGCATTTAAATGTAACTGCTCCAACAATGTTCAGATTGGACTTTTATGAGTTGTCACTATTACTACAGAATGCTTATTACCATTGAAAAAACAAAGTGGTGGCCCTGCAGATTGCTTCACTAAATGGAAAAAAAAAATTACTTGATAATCTACCTTTTAAAAACATAAAGAAAAAAATGATAAATTATATAAAACATTTTATCCTAAATAATTATTCAAACCTAAACAAATTAACCAGCAACTATAATTTTAAAGAACTTTATTATGGTTAATAGAAAAGTCAATGATAGCAGTTACTTTAATCCCAAATTCATGATCATGCATTTTCTTGGGAGGGGAAGAAAGAGCTATGCATGACAAAGAACACAAATTCTCTAAAAACCTAAGGTAGATAGTAGAATTAAAAATTTTGAGACCCACTGGATTTATATTTCTCACTAAATATATATTTTCTCATATGCCATTCTTAACAAGTTTTCCAAAATGTTCACTTTCTAATTTTTATCATTATCATTGATTAACTTGATATTATTATTTTTTAAACCACAACATTCATACATTTCCCTGTAAGTTACAGTTTTCTATACTTCTGGGCCTCTGTTAAGAGAGGAAAGACCTTCCTAAAAGTTGGGTCTGCCCCAGAGCTGAGCCCTTGGACTGGCCCAGCTTCTTTATATATAAAATACAGAGAATATCATTGTACCAGTGTGAATTGTGTCAGGTACAGGTTACCCAAGCTCTCATCTTCAGTAACCAGTTCTTCTCATAAAAACAAACAAGCAAACATAAACACCCCCAGAAAATATGTCAGATGGCAAAGGCTCCCATTAATAAATTGGTGTCCGAGGCAGCACCATTAAAACACCAAGGCAAGGTTCTACTATCCACCACCACCAGGGCCACTCCTGATGCCTAACCACATTGAAAATGAGTTGAAAGTTACAAAATATCTCAACAAGAGCGGCTGGCCAGGGCTTCCCAGGATAGAGAGGAGTTCAGAGCCAAGTCGGTGGCCAGCTGTAGACCCTGAAATGCAGCATCAAAGAGTGAACACTTCAGCAGAATGCCAGGCACTGCTTTTTAGAAGAGGTACCAAAGTGCAAGCCCATGAAGGTGGCCCTCTGGCCGGAGAGCTGAAGTGGTTGGGGAGAATGCTCTTCAAAGGGACATTGCTGCTGGCACACATGCCCTCTGCAAAGAAGGGTGACCATGACTCTCCCATGAAGGCTGCCATTAAGTCCTGGCAGGACCCACACATCCCCTGTTAATAACTGAAGCAGGGCTTTTAGGTCAATAAGACATTTTGATGAGTCCATGAAAGAATATCGAAACCCACTGAAAAATTTTGTAAGAGTTTATTTCAGCCAAAATGTGGAAGATGTGTCCTAAAGCAATGTCTCAGCAGACTGAGAAAATGCACCAGAGAATGACAGTTTTGCTGTTTATTTTATGCATTAGAATCAAAGGAGAAAAAGTAAGGAAGTTACATGAAGTCCATTGGTGGTAGATTTCAGGAGAAAGTAAACAGGGAAATCTCTACAATCGAATAAAAAGCAAAAGAAAGAAAAACATACTTTTACATTGGTGAGTGCAGGAGAGTTAACATTTAACATCTACAGCCCACAGAGACGGTATGGGGCAACAAGATAACAGCAAGGGGCCCTGCAGCTTCATGTTCTGATGCCCGTGGTTATGCCTTCCTGGGCTTGGAAAAGAAAATTACCCTGACATTTGACAGGTATGTTACCCTAGATACAGAAGGACAGAGCACAGGGTTCACTTAAGGCAAAGACTGACCTTTTGCTAAGAAAGCTGGCTATAGGCCTGGGACGTGATTACCTACAATGACCTGCCCAGTTAGGAATTTATGATCAGACCATTCTTGTGGTCACTCTGGGTTACTGGGCTTGTCATGCCTGCTGCATAGTCTCCTAGCTTGTCAGGTATGCTGTGTTGCTCCCTTTTATTCACATGGGGTACCTGGTAGGATGGGGCAGGGCTGTCAGATGGGGACACACAGTGGACCCCTCTCTGACTGCGCAGTCCAGGAAGAGTGCAGCATGGCCGCTCACCTGCCCAAGGCTCCACACTTTAATATTGACAACTCATTCCACGTGACCAGAGGAAGCCCTCTGGGGTGGATTTGGCCCATGAACCTTCATTCTGTGAGCTTTGCTTTTTTTTTTTTTCCTATGTAAGCTTTTCATTGAAGTGGAATAAACATGCACTAAGCTGAGGAAGCCATTAAAAGTTTCTAAAACAAAAGACTATATGCCATTTGGGTTTTCTTAATCATTAAATGTGACGTAAAAATAAATTTCTCTTAGGGTTGAAGTTAATTTAAAACATGAAAAGAGTGTTTTTAAAAATTACAAAAGCAATATCAACTCGTTTTAGAAAAATCTGGAAATAGAGACAAGTATAAAGAAGATAGTAGGTCGTCATGTTGTTAACCTGAAATGAACACAATGTTATATGTCAAGTATATGTTCATTAAAAAAGAATCAAAGTAGAAATCAAAGTGATCTCTCAGTGAGAGATTCCCAAAGATGTTAGAATGTAAAGAACTAAATAACAAGATCAGTGCTTCTGACTCAGTAAAGTAACTCCATATTTGTTTTAAAGAATCAGGAAAGTTCTTAAAGTTTCTCCTGATTCCAGGTGTTAGAATTTTGGAGGAAATATTTTAAGAATTTCTGAATAATTTTTTAAGTTTATAACCAATGATGACTAGTCTCTTTTGCATGAAATTTAATTAAAGAAAAATGAGTTTTGAAACACATTTTCTTCTTTGCAGGGGAGGACTATTGAATATTTTTTTTAAATCACAGATAGGACATTTTATTTCTCACCATTAAATGTCCAAATTGTCAATAGATTCATGGACTGAGGCTCATAGCCATCAGCTCTTTCACTTACAACACCTGTCTCCTCCCCAGTCGCTTTTCCAGAACTGCTATCTTCACCATGAAGCCCCATGAGGTCTCCCAGTTCAAACTTAGGCTTCTTTAGCATTTTGACTTTTATAACAAAGTCATCATGAAGCAGATAAATAGATTGACAAGCCTTTCCAGTACTGTCTGAGATCAGTTTATAGACCACTTCTTTCAAGGCATTGATCTGCAGCTCTCAGGTCATGATTTCCATCATCTTCTTTCAGATTTTGTGGACCTGTTGATGGTGAGCATAAGAGGTCTTTGGAATCTGATTGTTCCTTTTTTTTTTTTTTGTAGGAAAATTAACACAGAATAGACAAGAAAATAGCCATCAGTAGTCCTGACATCAACGTGAGCTTTACTCATCGCCTGCCATTTTCTTACCACAGAGCACATTTTGTAACAGTTAAGATCTACTCCATGGAAATGAGGCAGTTTTTGTCCTGAACATCCTCAGTAATTAGTGTGAGTTTCTTAAATGCAGCTTCATCGTTCTGCAGCTCAGCGAGGATCACTTCAAAAGAACATCATCAGATGTCATTTTGGTTCCTAGAGTTCTTGAGAGTAGCGTTTCCCAATATTCCTTATATTGAATACAGCTGACACTTTCACATCACACCTGTCTTCCTTAGACAATCAATGAACCACTTTCTTGTCAGCTCCTCTTTCACCACCTTTCATAGGGTGCTTGTTCTCACCCACTGCCATGCACTGCTGAGAGAGACAAAGAGCTACTCAAGTTAACTTCGTAAGAGGAAATGGATATATACACTACAGTGGTCATTTCCACAAGAGACTTTTTATTTATTTACCATATTATGCCAAATATGGTAAAGAAAGATATATGGTTCCTAACATTAGAGAAGGAGCATTTGAAATATGATTCTCTTGCTGGGAAATTATGGGATTCTTTTATTGTGATTATAAGTGGCTGTATGGTTTTGACATATTTCCAGAAATTCTTTGATACTCCTCTCCCCAAAGGAATACCCCATTCCCCTCCAGCTGAGTGTGGACAGACTAAGGGACTCATTCATAACTCCTAGGATGGGGTGAAAATGATGTGGTATGACAAATGACACCTGGTCACAGAGTCATGGCAGCTTTCTCTTGCTTTCTCTTGTGAATTACTCATTCTGAGTGAGGCCAGCTACGATGTTGTGAGGACACCAAAGACCCCACCCAGCTAAACCACTCCCCAGTCCACATAAACATGAAGTAGGACAATACGTGGTTATGATCTCAGTTGCTGAGTTTTGAGGGATTGGTTGTGTGGCAGTACATAGCCGATACACTGGCTGACCCCACGAAAACTCCACAGAGCACCGGACACACCCACAGCAAGGCCATAGAAGAAACACTTCAGGTTGCATGTTGTTTTAGGAAATAAGCTAACTGGAATGATCACCTCCCTTTACTCTCCGCTCCTGTATGCTCTGTGTGCAGGGCACACACTCAGGCAGAAGTTGTAATTTAGAAGAGAAGACATCCATACTCATTCATTTGTCCATTCAGTAAAGACTTTCAGAGAATCTGACACGTGCCCAACACATTGTCTTTTGAACTACAAATAAGAAGAGCTATATTGAGTCTGGGGGAGGGGTACAGAATATGAATATTCTTACAACTTCTATTTTCTGCTTTATTGACCAATGAAACTGTCCTTAAGTGGGTATTCAAGGCTACCTTTTTGTCCCTAAGCAGATATTCTATTTGAACACTAACTCAGAGGAGGCAGTCATGCCATTGGTCACCTGCTACCTGTGCAAAAGGTCCCTCTCTGTATTGCCACCAGAGGCTCTGTCAACAGTTCTCTGGCCCCAGGGGTGAACATCCAATAGATGAATGCATGGCTTGCCTGAAGCCACTAGGAGCTGGGGTGGAGCTGGTCACTTCAGTGTGACAGCCTGGGGTCTCAGATTACCCAGAGCCATTGTGGGAGTACTTCTCCCATTCTACTCGTGTAAAATAGGGCCTGGCTAAACCTCAACCATATTCTCTAAAAATGTGTTTCCAAGTAACATTTAATTTATGTGAAGCCTTCTGTGGATGGGATGTGGGCCAGCTGGTTCAGTCCCTTTCATCCTGTCACCTGTCTAACAGATACACTTGCCCTACCTGGATCACTTTGTCTTCACAAAGTGAAGTGACAAAGTATCTTGACAAAGTCAAACATGCTGCTGTTAAGGCAGGTCACGAGAAGTGCTTTTCCAGTCCAAAATACCAATTCCTCATTGCTAGGTTCACTGATGGTCCCCATGATGTCACATCCTAGTCTCTGGAACTTTATAATGTGACCTTATATGGCAAAAGAAACTTTGCAAAAATGACTGAGTTACAGATATTGAGATGGAGAGGTAATCCTGGATTACCCGGTGTACCCCAAATATAATTACCGATGTTCTCATCAGAGGGGACAGAAGGACATTTGGTAGGAACAGAGGTGAGGAGGCATGACAAAGGAGTGGGTGGAGACTAGAGACTGTGCCTGGGAGCCGGGGAATGCCACAGCCTCCAAAAACGGGAAAGGAGCAGATCTTCTCCTGGGGCTTCTGGAAGGAATGAGGCCAGTCAACAGCTAGGCTTCAGCCCAGCAACACTAAGCTCAGACCTCTGCCCCCGGAAGTGTCTGAGGATGAATCTGTGTTGTTTTAATGCACTGAGTTTGTGGCAATTTGTGTAGCAGCCCCACGAAATTAATATATGCCTCCTTCTGGCTACCATTCCTCTCTCAGTTCTAGTCTCCGAAGCATGTAGGTGTGGTAGAGTCCCAGTTTCCACCTTGCCCACCAGCAAAGCTTGGGGCAGCTGGTCCAAAACTGGTGGAAATTCAAGTGCCATCCAACTTCAACTTACCCTTCCTGCTCCTCAGCTTGGTTTCCCCTCATATCTCATTTCTCAGATCTCACCTCAGCTATTTTAAAAAGTTGTTTAAGAATCAAATATAGAGATGGTAAAGTCAACGAATGCAAAGGGTTAGTCCTTCTGTTTAGCTTTGGTACCTACTGAGACTATAAGTATGTGTATAGATGTGCACACATGCCATATATATAGATATTTCCCTTTAAATCAATGTTGTGGGCAAATTAGCAACATGTGATAAATCTAGTTGAAGGTGCTATTGATTGAATTTTGAGCAATGTCTATACTTGTGTAGGCACCAGCAGTTTTCTTACCTCTTTTACAGTCAACCCTTCCCTACCTGACCCCAGGCAATCCCTGACCTGCCTCTGCTACTGTCACCACTCCAGGCAATAGGTAGAAAACATGTTTTTCATCTTTAAGGGAATCTGGCGATTAGAACACCTAGCAAAATAAATGTTTTATTTTTATGTAAAATGTATAATTAATTTTAGACTTGTAGTTAGAAAGTTTATGAGCATTTGACTAAGTCTTTAAACAATACAGGGATGTATACAAGATTTTGAAAGTCCTTACATTTATTTATAACTTTATTTCATTAGAGTTTTCTTTTCAGCAAGTAAATTTAATGGGGCATCATTAGATTTTTTAAAGAGTTGTTACAAATATCAGCAAAAGTGTTTACAAGAAAAAATTTGAGAAAAAGGATTTTATTCAGTAATATTAAAGCATTGATAGAGAATAAAAGAAAACAGAACTTAACTAAGAAGAGACCTAATCTCATTAGGTTAATTTTTTTTAAGAATGTTTGAGTTCCATTCACAGTTCTTATTCCAGATGTTCTTGTATGAGAAATCTACGATCTAGCCACCTAAAGATCAGAAAACACTAGGGAATATCAGAATATTCTGGCTTGCTCTTTTTACCTTTGTCTCTCTTTTATTTTTCCTTTTCAAATTTGTTTATTTATTTATTCATTTTAAATGTATTGGGATGACATGGTTCACCAAAACATACAGGGGTTTTTTTGTTTTGTTTTGTTTGTAAACGTAAGGCTCACCTTTTCTTTTTTTTTTTTTTTTCAATTTCATGGGGAAAGGATAACTCAGCAAAATAAATATTGAAGAAAAGAAAGTGATTCTGTCAGAAATGATTTAGAATTTACAAAATGGAGTTGGGTACTGTGAATGTAGTGATATGTGTGAACTTTTTTTATAACTTTTACAGAGTGTGCAGTGCCATTTAAATGAGTGGGCTTCTAAACACAGGGGTAAAATAAAATAATTGCCTCATATATGACAAATTAAAAATAATATGTATAAATATAACAGGTATAGCCTTTGGGTTTAAGAATGAACTTAAGGATAAAATATTCCATTCTCTTGAGAAGAAAATAGTTTCAGTGAAATTTTTAAATAATTACAGATTGGGAAAACTATATCTGTAACCTGACCCAAAGGGAGAGGCGATTTCTGTTCCTAGTGACAGTTGAATGCTTACAATGACAGTTTGAACAGAAAGCAAACTTGCCCACTTCTGGCTGGAAGGCAGAAGGAGCCCATCTCAGGTCAATACGATTAAGATGGGCTTCCATTGTTTATATGAATTGAAATCAGAACATTCACTTGTAGAAATACCATAGGCACTGTTGCAGAATTTTACTCTGTATTAATGGCAGGTTTTCAAGGAGGTGGAGCTAATTTTACATCCTACTCAGGCTCTAGTGGACCAAGTAGACTGTGGTCAATTACCCAATGCTGGCCTCTTCATGACATATGGGAATAAAATACAATTTCAAACTGCAAAAATTTAATACAACTATAGTCTCACTCTCACCACTCCACACCACACTCATTCTCAAATCAATGTGAACAAGCATCTTGTTATGAACAGTCTCCAAAATGGTCCCAATGGGTATGGACGGAGTTCCCAGTCACTTGGCGAACTGCACTTTCCTTGTCTGATAAGTGTTACTGAATTTTCTAAACAACCACAGCTTCCTGCCACAGCACTGTTCACACCAGGACTTTGTAGTGGCTCTTCTCAGCCAGGAGAACCCAGCCTCACTGCCCTGAGGTCCCAAGGGCACCCTGCCTGTGATGTGACCTTCTCTCTCAGGTATCCACAGTGTCACTACTTATGTCCCAGCCCTGGGGAGAACTGACGTAACAATCACTCAATACTCTCATAGAGCTCAGCTCCCTCTCCTCGTCCTCTGGTCTGAGAAAGGGTGCAGGACATGTGCAGAAAGTGAACGTGTTCTAGCTGGGGGATGATCCGTCCTGACTCACAGCCGCTGAGAGCACCAGTGAATTAGCTGCCCATTATGAGCTGAGACCAGGAGTCACAGTTTAGGGGATCACAAAAGAGTCATTAGAAAATTAAAGGAATTCATAGAACAAGTGGATCAGTTGACAGTGTACGGAGCTGTACTGAATAAAGGGCTGACTGCGATCAGTGGCTGCTGGAGGGAAAGTGTGACGAGGACCAGGCTCAGCGTCACCCCTGCTCAATGGGTCGGACAGACAGTGACTGAGACAGAACAGCATGAGAGTGCTGCAGAAAATTCTGTCGTCTTCCAGCCACACCCACCCACACAGCAGCCTTCCCTGTCACAGCAGCCGTCCACACGATGACAAACCCGGCACGCACATGAAATCACACATGCCCTTACATGGGGAATGAACCCAGACACTTTTATTTACACTTTAGAAAGCACACGGGCTGCCCACAAAGAATGGTTAGGGAACGTGAAGAGGTTCATGACACAGTTGAAAAGATGCAGTCACTCATTCATCTGTGTAAATAATTTTCCTGGCAACAGCAGTGACTTTTCCATTCAAACACTTCACAGTTTCAAGTATTTGAAAGGCACTTAAGTTTTCCCTGCTTTTATTTAGTACATTCTCATAGGAGTTAGCTGGTTCATCAAGTCAAAGCATTTCTCCAAAAGAAAATTCAAATCTTTACCACTGGGAAATGGCACAAATGAGTACTCCCTCAGTCAGTACCACTGCAGTACTGTTTCTTTCATTTTTCCTGAAAGAGAGAACATGGGGAACCAGTCCTGTCTGTACAATTCAAAGCAGAAAATATTTGAAAACAAGCACAAAGGCGGGTCTGCCACAGTTTCATTGCAGTCTCCTCAGCTATTAACATGATCTCAAGTGTGGCTGCATTTCCACCTGCTTCCGTCCCAGCCCCTCTGTGCCTTCACCCACAAATCTCTGCCTCTGGGGGGCTGCTCATTGTCACGTGTCATGAGCCTGGGCTTGGTAGCCTGGGCTTCACATGCAATTTCAGAATCTCAAACAACACTACATAGTCTTGTTCTAAGTCCCCTTTTAGTGCAGTTTGGCAAATATTCCAAATGAACTTCAACCCTGAGTTACAGGTGTCACACAGAGATAAGGCTAAGTGCAGCATGACCTTCCAGGCTTCCCAGGGGCTCTGGAGAGCTCAGGACAGAAAACCTAATGGCCCCAAACTAAATAACTGTAGACACCTGCCTTTTTATCACCGCAGAACAGACCCGCACAGACAGAAACACTTGCAAAGGCTGTCTGTGGGTTTCTGGGCTCATGGGTTGCCGTAAATATCTTTAAAGGCCATCGGTCCTGCAGCCCACTTTGCCCCCCAGCCCCACAAAAAACCCCACGTTCTCCCCTCTCCACCTCCAGTGTAAAGGACAGCAAGTGCCAGCCGGCGCAGAAACCTGACCTCTCCGGTGATCTCTGCCCCTGCCAGTGCTCTCTGTCACTCTGGGCTCTCTACCTGCTCAGTCAAGTGCACTTTGGTTTTGGTTGCTAGAAAAGAGGTCATTATAAAGCTAACTGGGGAGACCACCCCTAGATGGCCAAGTCACTGGGTCTGGCCCAACTGCTGCTGGACTTACTGGCCTTGCTTGACCGTCTGGGGTCTGTGGGGAGCAAAGTTGGTCTGTGCATCTCCACAGCGGTGCTCACTGCCTGCTGTCCCTCATTGGGGGTCACTTCCAATCTGCTTTCTCCCGAGATGCAGCTATCCCCATTCTCCAACAGGACAGGCTCTTTGCCACCTGCTCTGCCCTCCTGGGGGGGTGGCTGGGGGCTTCCTAGAGGGGTACAGGAGGAAGATGTGGACACAGGTGGGGAGACCTTCCTCACAGAAGTCTGCTGCGCGGGCTCCTGGTTGGCCCAGTTCTGCTCTGTCATTAGCAGGTGATGGCTACTATCGTACAATTTGTCAGTGTGACCCTGCCCCTGTGTCTGGGACAGGGCTGCCATGTTGAAGTCTGTTGCTGGTAGAGGGGACCCGGGATAAGCTGTGGCCATTGCCTGTCCTAGGGAAAGGGGAGAGTGAGTGTAGTAAGGAGGGCACCCCACAGTGCTGATGGCTGTGGCCTAGCAGGAGGGGAGTGGGATCATATCCCCAGATGTTGCACAACTTATCCTAGAATCAGGGGTGTCTGGGATATAGTGATTGGTCATGCCCTGTTTTAGCTTCTTCCAGCCCAGGTGGTAGATCTCCAGCACGTTGAGTAAGAGGGACAGGCAGGCCACGACCAGCATGAAGATGATGAAGATGGTCTTCTCCGTGGGCCTGGAGATGAAGCAGTCCACGATGTTGGGGCAGGGCCACCGGTCACAGCGGTAGAGTGGCTTCAGCTGAAAGCCATACAGATAGTACTGTCCGACTATGAAGCCCACTTCAAAGAGCATCTTAAAGATGATGTTAAAGACATAGGTCCGGAGCAGGGCCCCGGCGATGCAGATCTTGCCCCGGTCATCCCGCATCGGGAACCTGTCCTGGACATGGTCGCTGTCTTTCTTCAGCTGCTCTTCCTCCCGCTCTTTCTTCTTCTCTTCCATGCGCAAGATATGCAGCACGTGCCCCAAGTAGACGAGGGTGGGCGTGGACACGAAGATGATCTGCAGGACCCAGAAGCGGGTGTGGGAGATGGGAAAGGCTTTGTCGTAGCAGACGTTCTCGCAGCCCGGCTGCTGGGTGTTGCAGGTGAAGTCTGTCTGCTCATCTCCCCACACCGACTCCACCCCAGCTCCCAGCAGCAAGATTCGGAAGATGAACAGGACTGTCAGCCAGACCTTGCCGATGACCGTGGAGTGCTCCTGTGCGGTATCCAAAAGTCGCCCCAGAAGACTCCAGTCGCCCATTGTTCCAGACTGCCAGCCTGTGAGAAAATATGTTCTTTAAGATGCAAGTAGGACAGAGGAGCTCATGTCCAACCACCCAAATGGGTAGGAGTCTTTGTACGTGGGGATTGGAATATAGTGTCGTGTGGCTGTCCTTCCACTTCCCAATATGGACTGTCCTGCAGAGCTCTCCACATACATACCTGTGCATGTAAATGTGTGTGCAAGTGTGCTCATGTATGGACGTTATTTGCACACACATGAGTATGCATTGTGAACCTGTGCGTGTCCTGCAATTCAGGGTTAAACCATGATCTCTAGTAACGAATTATGCTACCCTACTCAAGTGTGGTGTAAATGAGACAAACACAGGTTACTTAAGCCCTTTCAGAGATGAGAAAGCAAGAGCTAAAAAGAGAAGTGATTTGGCTCACGGACACGGACCATTTCTGGCCTCCTAACTCTACCCTGGGCTCTTCAGGTCTCTGTCTCTACAGGAGCTCTGGGGCTTCCTGTGCAGCTGACCAGTTCCTAACCTCACTCGTCCTGCTCATGTGAGGCCAGAGCAACATGCTCCCAAACTGCCACCGCACTCGTTCCACCTTCATAACTTCCGTATTAACCTGTACCTCCTCCATTTTTACTTTCCTTTGGACTTTTTCTCTTTGCACATCCCTGACAGGAGCCCGTGTCTCTATCTGCGAGGTGGGACCATGTCCATACTCAGTGACTGCCTCTCGGACTGAGGGAAGTCATACCCATGGCCCCCTTTGTGAAGGTGACAATGCCCCTCAGATGCAGGGATGGAGCCCACAAGATGCTCTCCACGTCGCCTCTGCTTACATAGGCCAGCTGCTCCAAACTGGAGAAATACAGCCCACCATTCTCACCGCCAGTCTGTGCAATGAGGAAAGTGGGCTAAGTGGTCGGTACACAGACAGTTCTCCAGGGGAATAAAGAAAACTCTATCAGGTTGACCTTTAAGAGGCTTAACAACATTGATTTTTAGGAACTGGTTTGAAGGCAAATAAACAAACAAAACTTTACTCCCTGTGATCTAAAAGATATAGACACATGTAAACCCTCTTTTAGAGTAAACCTCCAACTCTTTGTTTTGGCCATTTGAGCTCTGTAGAGAAATCTTGGTCTTCACGTATCCACCAGTCTGCTTGCCCCTTATGGTGACTGCCATCTGCTCTACGATGAGTGCTCTTAGACGGCAACAAGTTTCTATTGAGAAGCTGATTAACGAACATAAAACCACTCACTCCCATGAAGGATATCAGATGTCAGGGAATTATTTTAGGTTACATCCTGCTTCCCCACCCCCCAAGCTGTCAATTCTGACTCCTACGGAGACCTCATAGCCATCCCCCTGGCTTGGAGGGATGCCATCAACCCCAAACTGTCACAAGGCCCCTGACTCTGCCCTTGGCCCTAGCCCCTCACTTCACTCTCACGTACATCTGTCTCTGGGGCACAGGACAGAGCCATGGCCAGTGTGTACCACCCTTGAGGACCTGATCCAGAATGCTGGGCAGACCAAACTTCCTGTGGTTCCTGAAACTCTACCTTATGCCTTTGCAGGTGCTGTCTCTTCAACTTAAACATGGCCTATCTTGAGATCTAACTGTGGAGATGGGAAAATTCAGGAGAATGGGGAACTCTAGAAGGGCAGAGGGGTTTCACTAATGAAGGCTCTTAATATTAAAAGGTGGGATTTGAGCTGGGCTTGGGAGATGTAGATTTGGGGGGAAGGAAGGACGAAGGGAGAGCATTTTAAGAACAGAGTGCCATTCCCATGGTGGTGGGAATACATGTGACTGTGTGACTGAACAGGGCGTTGCGTTAGAAAGCAGTGAATTTAATGGCTGCCCGTGCACATGGAGCTAGGCTGCGGCCACATTTGCACACAGCAGGCTTTCAGTAAGCGCTGGTGGTGAACATGAACCAAAGGACTAGAGAGCCCCTAACCCAGTCAGAAAGAGGAGAGAGGTGCTGGAGGGTTTTTCAAGAAAGAAAGGTCCCCTATATAGGTCACAGGGACTTTGGAAGGGACTCTGAGTGAGTGCTGAAGGCCCAGCAGGATGACAGAAAGAGCAAATGGAAAAGAGGAAGGAGAGGAGACATGTTCTGAAAACAAAAATAATGCAATGTAGTGTCTGTCCAGAGCCAGGAATGAGAGAGGTGCAAGTGCAAGATGAGCCTTATGTGCCCGCACCTGGTGAGCGGGAAAGTTATGGGGGTATTTAAAGAGAAGGACATGGGGAAGGCTGCAGATCTGAGACTGGAGGAGGAGATGAAGACTTCGGTATGGAGACTGTGTGGACCGAAAGCAGTGGTGGGAGATTTGAGTGAAAGTGTCCAGTGGGAAGCTGGAGACCGGGTGAGAAGCAGCTGGGAAGGGGGTCTACATGGTGGCTCCTCCTCTTCCGGTGAGGACCACAGTGCAAAGAGCAGTGTTTAGAGGTGGACATTGTGGGAAATGCAGTACAGGAAGTGAAGATAAAACGGAGCTGGCTCATTGTCCTTGGGCCTATAAAGGCGGATGGTATGAGGTGGATACTTCGTGAAGGACACGTGATTTGATAGGGTGGGTGAGAACCTGAGTCCGAGCAGAGCGAGAGACCAGAAAGCCTCCCTGGGTAGCACAGAGGGAAGGGACACGCTCATTGTGTGCCTGATGGATTCTACCGGAGAGTCTTTAGGTTTATTAGATTCTTGGAACTTGTGTGCTCTGAAAACTTGCTTTACCCTTTTATATTTCATTTTTTTTATTGTTTTCCCCTTAGTTTTCTGACAATTTTCTCTTAGAAAATTCTAACTGTAAGTGGAAAGTGGCTATAAAGACTGGACACTGCAGGGCCACCAGAGGCCAGGCGTCCCAGAGGGGCGGGGCGGAGAAAGGTGGCCCAGGAGCCTGAAAGCCTGATTCCCTGTGGGACGCCCTTCAGGTCTCAGAAGGCATATTCCCTTGAGAGCAAGGCTGAGAACTGTGGTAGCCCAGAATTGAGAAGACCGATGGGAGACTTTGCAGAAGGTGACTAACAGTGTTAACATTTTTCAGAACTTTCAAGAAGGATGGACGTGAAGAAAAGGCCCTGTGATCTCACAATAAGGAGGTGATGGATGATCCTCAAGTGACCAGTCAGTGACAGGATATGAACAAAACCCAAATCTGGGCAAGGGGGTGAAGAGGCAGATTCAATTTGTTACTGCTTTCTTTGGAGTCTTTGCTCATACCTAAGATTGGTCTTGATTCAACTTTGTTTTGTACTCTTCTTGAATTTTTGTAGAAGTTAGAACATTTAGAATGTTCTAATAACATTTTAGCAAGTTACACATGCCATATATTACTTATGTATTTATGTGCAATAATGAATATCCTAAGCATATCTACTGGTATGTCCTATTATTCTCTGTTTGGTGCATATTCAAGTAATAGTTACTTCAGAAAAACTAATGTTTCAAATCCTTTACATGTGTGAGGATTTATAAAATGTGATGAAGAACATTAATTAATTAATTAATCAAATGGCTGTGATAAACACAGAATTAATTTTAAGTTTCACATGTATAATGTAAAAATTATTTTAGTAAAATAAACATCACTTAAAATGTAAGTAACATTCAAAGAAATTGGGCCAAAATCCTCTCTTATTAGTAAACCACTCATTACATGCTGTCATTTAATACAGCTTTGAGCCAGCTAACCTTTGCTGGCTACCCACACAGCACTGTTTGGTTGTTATAACAGTAAAGTCTCTGGATTATTTCCCAGGAACACATGCGTCCGCCTAGTAGATACTCATCTCAACATGAACTGAACTGCTGTGCCCATACAATATGGGCCAAATTAGCTGATGTTGACCTGAGGGAAAGCAGTGCCCCTCTTCCTCTCTGATCCTTTAATTGTTTTACAATCCTCCCCATGGCACACGGATGGACTGCCTGTGAAGTGACACACCGTGTGGTCATCATTCTTGGGTCCCAGAGACCAACGCATAATAAAGGTCTCAGCTGTTTGCATTTAATCAGTTTTAAACAGCATGTTTCAGCGACAACTTGATAAAATAAAAACGGCTAACTCCACTTGTCACTAAAGCCCAGGTCACAAAAATTCACACCCAGGAGCTCCACATCCTAGGATGAGCCCGGTCCACTGGAGCGCGGACAGTAAAGCAAGTACGTGCGCGTCCCTGCCACTTACGGTCAGGACAGCCAATAAAAGAAGGGATCATTGTCAAGTCAGGTAAGTTTCCCACTCTTGTACTTGAATGCAAAGTAACCAGCATACAGGTCAAGAATCAGGTCCTGGCATGCTTGCTAAAGGGTTTCTTTTGAAACATCCCCTAAAGGGATGTAGGTGGCAACATCGTTTTTAACAAAACCCAGAGCTGTGCAGAATCTGGCACTACTAGACCAACCTGGGGTGTCTTCCCTCCGTCCCCGCAGGATCCGTGTCCCTTGAGCCTCCAGGGTTTAAAAAGTCCAAGTCCTGCTCCCCGACACCCTCCCCCCCCCCTCCGAAAGCATTTCTCCTCAGCCTCCGGCCACCACTAGAAACTCTTTACTCAGCTGAGAACCCGGCTCTGCAGGGACCTCCAGCAGCACATGAACCTCAGTTATCCCAAAGGGACCGCAGGAAGTCCCGAGCCCCGCTCTCCAGCCCTGCTGCGCCCACAACTTCCCAGGATGCCCAGAAGAATTCCCAGAAGCCGGTTCCATTCAGTCAGTCAGGTCTGGTCCCGGGTCCAGCCCATGCCTTTGCTTACCTGCTGCGCTAGTCAGTGCTCCTGGGAACAGTGCTCTGCTGCTCCGCCGAACTGGACCGAGACTTTCTAGACCTCTGCCAGAGCCTGGAGTCCCCAGGGTATGCCAGGTAACCCCAGGTCCCACCACGGGCCACACCTTGAGCCCACCTAACCCCGCCTTCCACGTCCTCAAACCCTCCTCCTGCACCTGAACCCGCATCTCTACTCCCACCCGCATTCCCACCTGCACCGGCACCTGCATTACCTCCTCCTTCCTTGAGTCCAGTTCCAGACCCCTCTGGGCACGTGGGCGGGGCAGAGCCCTGGTCCTGTTGCTCTTGTCTCCTGATACTAGAAGTAAGGCCATGGGCCCCAGATCCTGGTGGCTTCTGTCTCCTGACAGTGGAAGGAAGGTGAGGAGGCAGGAACAAGAAAGCGAGGCAGGAGTGGTCAGACAGGAGATGAACAGGGCACCGGGACATAGCCCCAGGACTTTAAAGAGCACAGCCAGCCTGCCTCTCCTCAAGCACACTCACCAGGGCCACGGTCACAGGGACCCCTGAGCTTTTTAAGAACTTGGCCCGTATGCTTTAGGTCTGGCCTTGCTGAGGGAACAAGGAGGGTCCCCGCTGTCACTAGTTGCCACTGGTCCTGGTGACCGAGCAGGAGCACGGCCTAAACTGCTGGCCTGGGGTGGAGGTTTAATGCCTGTCTTCTTTCCTCTTCAGAGCTGACATCCCCATACTTGACAGGGAACCGGCGACACAGGCCCAGAGCAAGGAAGGACCGGCTGCAACTATGCCAGCTGGTCTGGTGGGGTTCAGGCCCCTCTGCATTGAGTCATTCCCTGGAGTCTCACATGGGCCTGGTCCTCAGAGGTCTTTCATAGGTATTAGGGGACTGAACTTCGCTGGCTGTTCTAAAAGCTGAAAATGAGCTCAGCTCCCTTTACGAGTGGTGGATTTATTCCAGGAATGGGGCAAAACTGGAGTCTCGGGTTGTTTCCAAATCCCTATGCAGCAGATTCCCTGGGCTGCCCTCATCAGGGCTGAATCTGTCTGATTAGCAGTCTGCCTGCCCTGGAGTGTTTACTTGTCCAGGTGTCCCAAGGAAAAGAAAACAGTGTCCACAGGCACATCAGGAATCTCTTTCCCTTGTGGAACTCGGAATGGTGTGTGTGTGTGTGTGTGTGTGTGTGTGTGTGTGTGGCAGGTGGTAGTTTTTCTAGGCTCTGTTTTTGTTCTTAATTGAGAAATATCACTTGAGAAGGTCTTCAAATTATGTTTTTTTATTCTCTCTGAGAAGCATAAGAATAATTTCTATTTTTTTTCCATCACAAAAGAACTAAAGTTTGTAATACTTGCAGTCTCCTTACAACTATTATTGGTATTCCTGCGGTAATAAATGGAAATAGAATGTTGCCATTACTTTAAACTTTTCATTAAATAAATATAGTTAAAAGATTTGCATTTCTCAGTCCTGCTTCAAAGTGTTGTCACGAATATCCTGGACTGTTTCTGTCCAATCTTTTCTGTGCCATTGAAATAATTTCTCCTGGGGGTCATCAGGAAAAAAAAAGCTAAATCATAAAAGATGGCAGGCTTTTGCCAGGGAAAGACCAGTCATTAGTGGTTAGTTTGGCCTCTTCTGTTTCTTTGAGAGCAGAATAACCCATCAAGGGTTCTATGCCACTTGGTCATAGGACTGGGTGAACAGTTTCTCAGTCAGATCCAAGGTTCAGACTAGAACTTGCAATGCAGGGAAGGTGCTCGCTGCTGCCCCCCTGCAGTCAGCACGGCTCCCTGCAGGGCGCTGCCTCCTCTCAGCGAAGCGGGGAGGTGGGGGGGGAGGGAGTATTCATCAGTTACAGCGTCTGCCTTTTGTTTCTTCACCTACACCTCTCACTCTCTCATCCCTCCCCCACCTAAGGAATATCTGTAGCTTTTATTTATTTTTTAAAAATATTTTATTTATTCATTTTAGAGAGAAGGGGAGAGAAGGAGAGATAGGACAGAGAGAAGAGTGGGAAGCATGAAATCGTACTTGCTTTCCCTATGTGCCCCGACAGGCAAGTCCAGAGTTTTGAACTAGCAACTTCAGCGTTCCAGTCGGTGCTTTACCCACAGTGCGACCAGAGGCCAGGCAGCAATATCTGTTGCTTTCAGAGGGAAGATAAAATATGTTAAATTGCTTTGTATCACAGCCCATGTCTATAAAGAGGCAGCATTTAGGGAGATTTAAACAAACACCTAGTGCTGTCTATTCCTAAAACACTTCTCAACATGCTTTGAGGACTGCTGACTCAAACTAAGACTCTCTCAGCAGGAGGCTTCTTGCATTTGTAAATAGCTCTGTCTTTTATTTTATTTATTTATTTAGCTTAGCAAGAGAGACAGACAGAAAGACAGAGAGGTGAGAAGCATCAACTCATAGTTGCAGATGGGAGCTTAAGTTGTTCACTGATTGCTTTCTCATATGTGCCTTAACCAGGAGCTCCAAAAGAGTCAATGACCAGCATCATTGGGCTCAAGCGGGTGACCTTGGGCTCAAGCCAGTGACCCAGCATTCAGGCTGGCAACCTTGGGGTTTTGAAACTGGGTCCTTAACATCGCAGGCCAATGCTCTATCTACTGTTCCATTGCCTGGTCAGGCAGATCTGTCTTTTAGAACATAGTTGTGCTATCTTGTGTGGCAGTATTCTAGAGTTCGAAGAACCTTCTTCCATTAAAACAGGAAGCTAATGTTGCATTCTACTTTGATGCATTCAGTTTACAGAATTACTGGTTCTGTACTGTGATATTTATTTCTTGTTCCTTATTGCTTTTCTGCATTTTTGCTTTATTCTTGTGATTTCTAGGAGTGTTTTAAGGTCTAGGTCTGAGTGGAACCATTCCTGCCTTGCACTATGTCATCTCGGAGGGTCCTGAAGACTGCCACCACAGGACAGATTGGCTGGTTGCTGCTGACGAACAGCCTCTACACTACAAGGGCTGTCCTGTATGCTGCCACATGCTTCTTTTCTGGCAAGTGTGACATCTGAGTAAGTATGATAGGAGGTGGCTATTGCATATACATATGTATCTCTTAGTGAGTATTGGCAGTCTGGGAAGTGAAATAATCAAAAAAGTTTTAGACTGAAATCAACAGGTCTGTATTCTAGTCCTAACTCTTCCTGATTACTTGTGTTTTCTGGATGACAATTAGAATAATAGCTATATGTATTGAGCATGTGGGGCCCAGCATGAAGTGAGTACTTCAAACAGCTTATCTCATTAACCCCATAAGTTGTAACAACTGTTATTAATGTTTTCATTTTGCAGGTTAGGGAAGGATGCCCAGGGGGGTTAGGTAAGTTGTCCAATGTGCCTGGCTGTGCAGTGGTAGGAGTAGAGTTTGGATCAGGCTAGTCTAATACCAGGGTTTGTGCCCCTGTCTGTACACTGTGCTGGTCAGTCTTCTAGTCATTCTGTCTCAGCTTCCTGTTTACGAAATGAGGGCGATGGACTAGATTTTTACCAAAGCCCCTTTTGGGGGTAGATTTTTACCAAGTCTATTTTGATCACCAAATTGAGTGATTTGTCATGAGAAATTGAGTTTTTATAGGTGTTTGGGTGGGATGGAGGGTAGAGATAACTAGATTGTGGTTAATTGTAAGAGAGGAGGAAAAAGAAGGGAAAATAAAATATAAGGGACCAAGAGATGGAAAATTTTGTAACAGAAGATGTCCTGAAATGTTTCCAAAAGTGCAGAATTAGAGTGTTGTTTGATATGAAGTCTGACCTTTGGCATTCTGTTCCTTAACCTGTTATTGATTGATTGTTGTAGTCTAAGTTGATCATCTAAGTCTCTTTAAAGTTTTGTTTAGCTACCTGTAAAATAAAGGAAATGTTAATTTAGGCAATCTTTTGAGCTTCAAATTAGTTAATTTATCTCTCTGAGATCTCCTCCTCATAATTTTGACTTTGAAATGGAGAAATTTTTACTTTTCCTCCTTTTGGGGAAGAATGAGTCTATTAGGCTTTTAGGAAACATCTCTTTGGATGTGGCTTATACATCCTTCTAGTTTATACTTCTAAAATCAATCAGTGTCTTTCCCTTGACAAATACTGTTTTTCCACTGTATTCTTTATTTTGAGACGATAATGAGAGCATAGTATAATTTTAAGGTAATATTTGGTTCACTGAGCATTTGATAACCCCTTTTGAGAATTCAGCAGAACAGGTTATCAGAAGGAATATCACCTGTGTTGTAGGCAGCTGCTGACTAGAGAGGAAGTAAAAGTTCCCTCCTTCTTGGCCTTTGGATACAGTGTTTTGTTCGTGTAATTCCAGAGTCTTTTTCTTTTTTTAAATAAAAGGAGGGGAGATAGTGAGACAGACTCCCACATGTGCCCTGACTGAGATCTGCCTGGCAACCCCTGTCTGAGGTTGATGCTCTAATTGACTGAACTATTCATAAATCAGCGCCTGAGGCTGATGTTCAAACCAACCGAGCCACTGGCTGTGAGAGGGGAAGAGAGAGAAAGAAGGGGGAGAGAGGGGAAGAAAACCAGATGATGGCTTTTCATGTGTACCCTGAGTGGGGATTGAACCCACAATGTCTGCATGCTGGGCCAACAGTCTATCCACTGAGCCAACCAGCCAGGGCCAATTCCGGAATCTTAGAGCTGGAGAAAACTCTAGCCACCATGTTTTCACTTTGTACCCAATCTTGGAAATTCCTTTAGTTTTTCTAACAGAGAACGTTTTCTAACATTTAAATGTCTGTAGCTCAAGTGCTTTAGTCCATGACAGAAACATCTATCAGCAGAGAGGATAATGCCCTTTGCTCACTGCTGCCCACTGCCAGGGGTTAGCGGATCCTTGGAGCCTTGTGGTCTGTCGGCAGGAGGTTCACCAGATTTAAGTGTGCACATTTTCATGTCTAGATCTTAGTGGCAGTACCTTGATTTTTTTTAGGGAGGGGCGTGATCTAGCCTTCATTTCAGCTAAATAAGATACTGTATGCCTAAAGCACATACCAAGGTCTGTGGACACCTTAAATTTGAGCTCTGTCACATCCATTCATTGCCCTCTGCTCAGCACAAATATATGGTCTTAAAACCCTTTTGGCCCTGGGCCAGGTGGTTCAGTGTATAAAGTATCACCCTGGCATGCCGACATGCCCAGTCTGATCCCTGGTCTGAGCATGGGTGAGAAGCAATCAGTGAGTGCACAACTAAGTGGAACAATGAGCTGATGCTTCTCCCCACCAGCCCCATTCTTCTCTCTCTTAAACCAATAAAAAAATTAAAGAGAAAAAATAATAGAGAGAGAGAGAACCCAGATCAGCTAGCTCGATTGGTTAGAACATCACTTCAAAGCACAAGGGTTGCAGTTGAATCCTCAGAGGGCACATATAGGAACAGACCAATCTTCTCTCTCTCTCTCTCCCCCTTCCACTCTCTCTAAAATCAATAAATAAAAATTTTAAAATAAAAAAAAAGACAGAGAAAGAGAAAGGGAGGAGGAATGGGAGGCTTTATTTTGTAGTGGCTGGTTTCCAGACGTGCTTGATTAGGCAACCCTGGACTTTCAAGATGGTGACCCCACCACTCCAGGCCCACGCTTTATCCACTGAGCCGCCACAGGTCAGGCTGTTAGCAAACTTTTACTAATGCATGGGTTTCTCCACCCTGCCCTTTATTTATCTGTTGTTTGTTTTTGCCTCCAGTTTCAGTATCATCAGCTATTCCACATCTTCATGGTTTCCAGCACTGTGCCAGCCTTTTGTTCACTTCCGTGGGGCCTCACACCTCCAGGAGTTCCGTTTCATGGTGGGCAGAGGCTACAGTGAAGAGGATGCTCTGTGACACCTGAAGTTGGGAGACTGCGACCCTCAACAAGTTCCTGCAATGCCTGCAGGCCTCCCTTCCTGGCCACTGATGGCAGTACCAGAGGAGTCTCCAAATTTTGACAGCCTCATGGCCTTGGTGACACCCAGGGGCCCCATGTGGCACATGACTAAGAAGAGAAAACAAATAAATCATACCTCAAAGGGTGAAGTGCATCAGTTTGGAGAAAAGGAGAAATGGCCCAGTGAATACATGCCAGTGTATTCTTGGGATGTACTGACTGAGGGTTCTGTAAGACCCTTGGCAGACTGGCTTCTGGCACATCATATTTATTTGTAGGAGGTGGGGAAACAGGGTAGCTGGTGGTTCATTTATTACCCTTTCTCCTTGAAATGACAGTACAGACCAATTTAGGTGAACATTTATGTCTTTTTAAGGGGTGGGAGTATGGTTTTGGATACTCTTTTGGTGGAACAAATTAATGTAAATAAGAGTTCTACTTATTGTTTAAATAAAAATTTATATAAATGTTTAAAACATAGGGTTAGGGGAGGGAGGGAAAATCTTTGTGTAATGAAACATGCAAGTACCACACACTGTTTCAGTTTTGGGTTTTTTTGTTTTGTTTTGTATTTTTTGAAGTGAGAGGCGGGGAGGCAGAGAGACAGACACTTGCATGCGCCCAACTGGGATCCACCCAGAATGCCCACCAGGGGGTGATGCTTTGCCCATCTGGAGCATTGCTCTGTTGGAACTGGAGCCATTCTAGTACCTGAGACAGAGGCCATGGAGCTATCCTCAGCACCCGGGCCAGCTTTACTCCAATGGAGCCTTGGCTGCGGGAGGGAAAGAAAGAGAGATAAGGAGAAAGGAGAGGGGGAAGGGTGAAGCACATGGGCACTTCTGCTGTGTGCCCTGGCCAGTAATCAAACCTGGAACTTTCACACGCCAGGCGGATGCTCTACCATTGAGCCAACCAGCCAGGGCTGTTTCAGTTTTGCACAAAGTGACTTCAGGAAGATCAGGTCTCAGCCCCAGAATGTATAATGCCTTGGTGCACCAAGGTGCCCTCTGAAGGCTGACAAACCTTGGGCACTTCTGGGACAGTGAGCACAGCCCCAGCCCAGTAATCACGTGACCACTCGTGCTGGCTGCCTTTGGGAGTCCTGAGGTAGAGGGCACTGGTGTGTGGGAGCAGCACGCTATTGGCTAACAGGATGTTGAAGGCTCTAGTTAAGGCATCCTTTGAGAGACCAACTTCTTTTTCATGCTGATGACTCTCTCTAAGGAGTAGAACCACTTACTTCAGAACATCAGTTTTGCTGGCAGAGGGGTGGTGGAGGCCATAGCAGGAGCTCTTATCGGACTGTAGGGATGTTGACAGTTCTCTATATCCTTGTCATGGAGCTTTAGAATAATTCCCTCTATTAAAATCACTGCCCCAACTACCCTTCCTCCTCCTGGGAATAGAAATTGACCCTTTCCTGACATCATCATACTTGGCTTGGAGCCAGCTAAGAGTGTTTTTCCAGGTACCTCTTGAGCTCACTTACCTAGGGCAGGAGATCACTTCCTTTGGATTAGGAAAGATCAGTCTCACCTGATACACTATCTTGGTGAACCTCAGTATGACAAACATATCATCTCTTCTTGAATAAAAAAGCCAGTAGAACTCTTATAAAGCAGGACCTGACACCACAGAGTACTAACATTCCCTGAACCCCATTTTTAAAGGATAGTGTGGTGGGAAGTTATAAAAGGAAATTGTATGATATTGCCAGGGAATCTGGTAGAATCTTTAAAGCTGTAGTTCTGAAAAGCTATTAGAAGTGAAAGAAAGGGCCCTGGCCAATGGCTCAGTGGATAGAGTGTCAGCTCGGTGTTCAGATGTCTCAGGTTTGATTACTGGTCAGGAAATGAAGGAGAAGCAACCATCTGCTTTACTACCCCACCCCTTCTCTCCCTCTTTTCACCCACAGACAGTGGCTCAATTGCTTCAAGAGTGTGGCCCTGTGTTGGTCCAAGCATATCAGCCTCTGGCACTAAAAATTGCTCAGTACTCGAGCATTGGACCCCAACAGAGATACTAGGTGGATTCCGATCAGGGCACATGTGAGAGTCTGCCTTACTATCTCCCCTCCTTTGGCTTAAAAATATAAAATAAAATAAAATAAATGAAAGAAAGATTATTTCTCAGAGATACCCTGTGATGATGTCACAGAGTGTTAGGGGAAGGCTCGAGTCTTGGCTCCTAGGTGAACTACCCAAATAGCACTAGAGTCTTAGATTACTGTCATCCAGGGTGTCAGGTGAGTGCGTGTCCTGGGGATTGTGGGTATTAAAAGTAAGTACCGAGGCCCTCAGCATGGGGCTGGCATCCTCAGCTGGGTGTTCAGGAATATGGGAAGGGTTTCCTATTCCTTGCAGGGTTTTCTCTGTTTTTTTCCTCTTTTTTCTCTCCTTTCAATCTCCAGCACAAGCTAGGAACCGGGAAGAAAGAATACATTGATTGCAGAACTTGGGAAGAACTTTGGGGCATTTTGGATCTGGATAGGGTTGCTGTCCTGGGTGCTAGGTGAACTGGTTCAGTGCCTGATAATAAAAAACAGTCTTACTCCCTGTGAGGAGACCACCAAGCAGGACAGTGTCCATACGGAAGGAATCTCCTGTAGTTTCATGGGAGCAGCAGTGCACATCAGCAGCCAGACTTGCTCTTCGGTTCTACATTTGGGGAAATGGGGTGTAAGATGCAGGCTTGAAAAGACTCCAATAGAGATAGCAGTCTCTGGACCCAGTAACCCCTCCCAAAGGTGGAGCCAGATCTGGTTCAACATAGCACAAACACTTAGGGAAAATGAAATGATATATCCAAGAAGTATAATCCAGTAAAAATCTAAAAATCTCTTCTTTAGGGCATGTTTGTGTCTGTGTGAGGACCCATGTATACATATGTGTGTCTGTGCAGCTCGCCACCAACAGCCTAAGTGCACTTGTTCTTACATTACTCGCTGAGAACTCCCTAGGTTGGCACCTGAATGCCTTACTCTCAGCAGTCAGAGGCTCGCTTGCTCTGTGCAGAATTTTTTTTTCTCCCTAAAGTTAGAAGCAGGGAGGCAGTAAGACAGACTCCCTCATGCACCTGACCGGGATCCACCCGGCATGCCTATCAGGGGTTGATGCTCTGCCCATCTGGGGCGTTGCTCTGTTGCGGCCAAAGCCATTATAGTGCCTGAGGCGGAGGCCATGGAGCCATCCTCAGTGCCCAGGCCAACTTTGCTCCAATGGAGCCTTGGAAGAAAGAGATAGAGAGAAAAGAGAGGAGAGAGGGGGGAGGAGCAGATGGGAGCTTCTCCTGTGTGCCCTAACCGGGAATCAAACCAGGGATACCCACATGCCAGGCTGATGCTCTACCACTGAGCCAACTGGCCAGGGCCTCTGTACAAAATTTTTATTTTATTTTTCTGGCTCTAGGCTGATTTGGACCTTTACAGCTTCATTCTATCACCATTAAATTGTGGCCTTTTTCAGGAATCTTTCCCCTTACCTTTTAAAAATTGCTAAAGCCACAAAGCACATTTTTGAGGATCACAAAAGGTTGAGATTTCAGAAAGGCTTCTGTATGGTATTTCCACTTATCGTGGGATTTCCCTACTTGCTATATTTGCCACTTTTAAATAAAAAAATAGAACATGAACTTTTGTTGTGTGTGTGTGTGTGTGTGTGTGCACGCGCACGCACGCACGCACGCGCTTTGCTGCCTCAGCTTACCTCCCAAAGTTTCTGGCATTTCTTACTTGAAATTTTAATTTCAATATTGAAGCTTAAGGAATTTTCAGAAACTTTCCAATCTGAATTCACTAACCAAAGTGCTATGCCTGGCTCGTTTTTCTCACCCTTTCTGATCAGCTTTAGAATGGATGGAAGGGCTAACTCCAAGGGGGCAGTTCTTAATTTATTATTAATTTTTTTTTAAATAATACATACTATGATGAACAAACCCCTGCTATGCAATAGGGTCTTTCAGTGGACTTTTATAAATGTTATTGATTTTAGAGAGAGAAATGTTTATTTTTGTGTTCACTTATTTATGCATTCATTGGTTGGTTCTTGCATGTGCCCTGACAAGAAATTGTACCCACAGCCTTGGGGTATTGGGACAATGCTCTAACCAATGGAGCTACCTGACTGTAAAAGGGCTGTTAAAGGACCCTTGGTGTCACATGTAAACATCCTGTTAACTGATCAGCTCACTTTCGTCTCCTATGTGCAAAATCCTCAAGCTTAGAAAAGCTACAGCCACTTCTGATGGCACTTTAAAAGAAAACTCAGATTAAGTAGTCTTACATATATTGACTTAGCAGTTTTGGTAATTGTTAACTCTTTTATTTAATTAAAGAAGAGGAATCCTAACCCTTTTGTCTTAGCTAAATTTAGTTTTTGCAGGGGAGATTTCAGTGCTTGAAATGTATGTTTACTCTGAATTCTCATTTTAAAGTGTAGGTAAAACTTAAGCGTTTCCCAGATGTTATCTGGATATAGAACACCAGATGATATTCTGCTCTTGAAAAATAAGCTGAGCCCACAAATAACCCACTTTCAATTTTTCCATAGATTTTCCCCCAAGCTGTCTGTCTCCATGTTTCCTTTCACAGGTGAGCTCTGGATATTGTAAAGGAAATAGATAAGGACAAGTTTGAATTCTGATGGAAGGATGCCAGGGCTCTGGATGCCCTAGAGAAGCCTTGGGGCAGTAGAAATAATTGCCTTGTCTCTACAATATTTTGCTTCAAACACAGCATATCTGTATTTTCTTCCCTCAGTGCACTTCCTTATACCCTAATGTATGCACACTTTCTGCCTTCAGCTATTTGATTTGGAAAAACAATGTCAGTCTGGCTCTTGGAACTTATGCTTGTAACAGCATGAAGGGGGCTCAAAGACCCAAACAAGCCAAGGACCCAGCTACATGACCATGAAATCCTCTCAAACTGACCCCCGCCATCCTTGCAGCTGCACTTCCTGGAACCACAGCTGTAGGTTCAGAGGCCAGTGCTGCCAAGTGACAGGAGACATAGGCAAGAAGTCATTTATTTCCTCAGCCTGTTTCCTACTGTAAAAGTTGAGTGACATGTATAATGATTAGTTGAAATGGGTTGTCAATATTCATCACATTGTGTATTCCACTTGGGTGCCACTTTAAATGTACAGACCATACAAATTTTTTCTCCTTGGTATATGTTAAGCGTTTGAAAGGGCACATTGCAGGTAGGATATGTGTCTGTGTTAGTACCCTAAGGAACAGGTTATCATTGTAATTTCAGCCATTAATGAAGAAAGCACACTTAAAATATCATTAAAGAATTCTGTAGGCTTTCACACTGTCTCTAACACACACTGTATACAGACGTTCAAAGGTGACCATATATATCAACCCTTCGTTCCATTCTTTACAAAATGCACCAGAATCACCATTCGTAGTTTCTATAGTCCTCGCTAGAGTTACACTGTGGTCTGCTCTTCAGGGGAAGCAGGGCTTGGCAATACTTTGGTTTTCCACAGGAATTGAGATAGTCTTCAGTTTTGTTACACAGTAATGTACATCCACACATGGTGCTTAGATTCTCGAACTGCATGAAATGGTAAGGTTTCAAATTACTTTTAATATAGTATTCATAAAAAGTTGTGCATAGATTAGTTCATACTTCTAAGGAGACTATATTCTTTCAAGACAATGTTTAATGCTTTTTTACATGTCAGATTTAGTTTTTTGTTATATTCATGTTATTTGCTGAAATGAGTTTCAAGTGTTTTGAGTTAACTTTGCTCATGTGCATGTTTGGCAAGGCTTTAAAGTTAACTTCAGTCTTTCATGTTTACATTGTCTCTATTTCTGACCCAGGAAGATCTTCAGAGCTTAGATTACATAAAGTCTTTCTTTAACCAAACAGTGCTTCATTTTTGTACTGCATGGTTACCAGCATACAGAGTTCAATATACAATCACATTCCTGATGGTAAAGTCTAACATCATTGTGTAAAGAGAGTTATGAACCCTGAAGAAAACACAAGTTAAGCCTAAATTTAAAAGTAACATCAATCATCTAGCTAATATTAGCAACAAGTCCAACTTAACTGCACATGTACAGGAAATGTTACACTTGCGTCATAAGTTAAAGTAAAGAAGTTTCCTAAATTTCACACATACCTTGTGTCAAGGTATGTGCAGAATCAAAGGATAATTGTCAACCAACCAGTATGTGTCCTCTCATGTTTACTCTCAGCCAGGAACAAATTCCAGATAGTTACAACCTAAATTGAAATACCTACCTTAAAGATGAACCCTGATGTATCCTATCCATGAAAGAAAATGCTTTTCTAAAGTTCTCATAATTCTACTCATAATGTCAAACTGTACATAATACTATGCTCCAGAAGATATCCTAATATAATGTGAACTCATCAATCTCTCTAGGTCATTCCTGTTCTGAAGTGTCAGAATACCATTCAGATCACTTGGACAGTATTACAATTTTACTGTGTGGATAATGAAACATATTTTACCAAAATTCCAGCAATCTCACTCAAAAATCTTATACTGGATACAAATCTGCTTTGAGTAATGTGTATAATGATTAGTTGAAATGCATTGTGAATATTCACCACATTGTTTCTTTCAAGTTTTTCAAAAGTAAATCTAAAGGTTAAGATCCCGGCTTATCAGAGACAGTGCCGTGTTTCCATTTGGATGCCATCTTAAATGTTCAACCCATTCATGATACTTTTCTTTAGTATATGTTCAGCGTTTGGAAAGGAAAGTTGCAGGTAAGTCATGCATCTGTGTTAGTATCGTAAGGAAAAGATCATCATTGTAACCTCAGCCATTAATGCAGAGAGCTTGCCTAAAATATGTATAAACCATTTCGTATGCTTACAACTGTCTATAACACCCACAGTATACAGATGTTCAAAGGTGACCATATATATCAACCCTTTTATTCCATTCTTTACAAAATGCTCCAGAAAAACCATTTGTAGTTACTATAGTCCTTGCTAGAGTTACACCGTGGTCTGTTCTTCAGGAGAAGCAGGGCTTGGCAATACTTTGGGTTTTTTTAGAAATTGAGATACTACTCAGTTTTGTTACACAGTAATGTACATCCACCCCACTGTGCTTAGATTGTTGAACTGAATGAAATGGGGAGATTTCAAATTACTGTTTATATAGTTCTGGTAAGAAGTTTTGCAAAGACTAGTTTATAGTTTTAAGGGGACTATATTTTTCCAATACTATGTTTAGTGCTTTTTTACACATCAGATTTATTTTTTCGTTGTATCTGGGTTGTTTGCTGAAGTGAGTTTCAAGTGTTTTGAGTTATCTTCACTATTGTGTATGTTTGGGACAGCTTAAAAATAAACTTCAGACTTTCCTGTTTAAATTGTCTCTATTTCTGGCACAGAAAGATCTTCCAAGCTTAGTTTACAGAAAGTCTTCCTGAAACCAAACAGTGCTTCATTTTTTACCTGAACCATTAACAGCATACAGAGTTCAATATACAATCAAATTCCTTATGATAAAGTGTGACATACTTGTGAAAGCAGAGTTACAAACCCTGAAAAATACACAGCTTAACCCCCAATACAAAAGTAACTTCAATCATCTAGCTAACATTAGCAGAAAACCCAACTTAACTGCACATGTACAGTAAATGTAACACTTGCATCATAAGTTAAAAGTAAAGATGTTTCCTACATTTCACACAATACGAGGGTCAAGGTATGTTCAGAATCAAACGATCATTTTTACACATCCAGAATGTGTCCTGTCATATTTACCCTCAGCCTGGACAAAATTCCAGGTAGCTACAACCTAAATTGAAATACCTAACTTAAAGATGATCCCAGATGTATCCTAGACATGAAAGGAAATGTTTTTCTAAACTTTCCATACTACTACTCCTAATGTCGAACTGTACATAATACTAAGCTCCAGAAGATAAATTCATATTACTGTGAACTCATTAGTCTTTTTCAGTCATTCCTATTCAGAAGTGTCAGAATACCATTCAGATCACTTGGAAAGTAGTACATTTTTACTTGTGGACAATGAAATGTACTTTCCAAAATTTCAGCAATCTCATTCGAAAATCTTACACTATACACAAATCTGCTTTGAGTGATGTGTATAATGATTAGTTGAAATGCATTGTCAATATTCACCACATTGGTTTTTTTTTTATGTTTTACAGATGTAAATCAAAACGTTCAGATGCCCTCATATAAATAAACAGTGCCATGTCACCATTCGGATGCCATCTTAAATGTTCAACCCACACACGTTTTTGCTCTTTAGTATATGTTCAGCTTTTGGAAGGGAACATTGCAGGTAAGTATTGTGTCTGTGTTAGTACTATAAGGAACAGATCATCATTGTAACTTTTGCCATTAATGCAGAGAGCACGCCTAAAATATCTTAGCATTTTATAGGTTTTAGCACTGTCTATAACACCCACAGTATACAGACGTTCAAAGGTGACCATATACATCAACCCTTTCATTCCATTCTTCACAGAATGCACCAGAATCACCATTTGTTGTTAGCATAGTCCTTGCTAGAGTTACACTGTGGTCTGCTCTTCTGGGGAAGCAGGGCTTGGCAATAGTTTGTTTTTCCTAAGGAATTGAGATAGTACTCAGTTTTGTTACACAGTAATGTACATCCACCCCACTGTGCTTATATTATTGAACTGAATGAAATGGTGATATTTTAAATTACTGTTTATATAGGTTTGGTAAGAAGTTGTGAAAAGATTAGTACATACTTTTAAGAGGACTGAATTCTTCTAGACAATGTTTAATGCTTTTTTACACATCAGATTTCATTTTTCATTGTATGAGGGTTTATTGCTGAAATGAGTTTCAAGTGTTCTGAGTTATCTTCACTCATGTGTATGATTGGTACAGTTTAAAAATAAACTTCAGACTTTCGTGTTTAAATTGTCTCTATTTCTGACTCAGGAAGATCTCCCAAGCTTAGTTTACAGAATGTCTTTTTTTAACCAAACAGTGCTTCATTATAGAACTTAATCATTACCATCATACGGAGTTGAATATACAGTCACATTCTTGATGGTAAAGTGTGACATCATTGTGTAAAGAGAGTAACCAACCCTGAAGAAAATACAAGTTAACCCCAAATTTTAAAGTAACTTCAATCATCTTGGTAACATTAGCTGCAAGTCCAGCTTAAATGCACAGGTACAGGAAAGGTTACACTTGCGTCATAAGTTAAAGTAAAGATGTTTTATACATTTTACACAATACTTGGGTCAAGCTATGTGCAGAATCAAAGGACCATTGTCAAACAACCAGTATGTGTTCTGTCATGTTTACCATCAACCTGGACAAAATTCCAGGTAGCTACAAACTAAATTGAAATACCTAACTTAAAGATGACCCCAGATGTATCCTAGATATAAAAGAAATGTTTTTCTAAACTTTCTGTAATTCTAACCCTAATGTCAATCTGTACATAATACTAAACTCAGGAATATATGCTAATAGTTCTGTGAACTTATCAGTCTTTTTTAGTCATTCCCTTTCAGAAGTGTCAGAATACCATTCATATCACTTAGTTAGTAGTACACATTCCACTTGTAAATTATGAAACATGCTTTGCCATAATTCCAGCAATCTTTCTCAAAGATTTTACACTGTGTACACAAATTTGCTTTGACTGATGTGTATAATAATTAGTTGAAATGCGCTGTCAATATTCCTATATTGTTTCTTTCACATTTTACAGAAGTAAATTAAATGGTTTAGATCCCTTCCTATCAGAAACAGGGCTGTGTTTCTACTCAGATGCCGTCTTAAACGTTCAACCTATTTACATTTTTTCTCTTTAGTATATGTTCAGTGTTTGGAAGGGAATGTTGCAGGCAAGTCATGTGTTTGTGTTAGTACCATATGGAACAGATCATCATTGTACCTTCAGTCATTAAAGCAGAGAGCACGCCTAAAATATCTTTAAAGTTTTTTGTAAGCTTTAGCACTGTTATAAGACCCACAGTATACAGACGTTCAATGGTAACCATATATATCAAAGCTTATATTCGATTATTTATAAAATGCACCAGAATCACCATTTGTATTACTATACTCCTTGCTAGAGTAAGACTTTGGTCTGCTATTCAGGGGAAGTAGGGTTAGGCAATACTTTGTTTTTCCTTAGGAATTGAGATAGTACTCAATTTTGTTACACAATACTGTACATCTACACCACTGTGCTTAGATTTTTGAAATAAATGAAATGGTGAGATTTCAAATTACTGTTTACATAGTTTTGGTAAGAAGTTGTGCAAAGACTATTTCATACTTTTAATAAAACTGTATTTTTCCAAGATTTTGTTTAATGCTTTTTTACACATCAGATTTAGTTTTCTTTGTATCTGGGTTTTATGCTGAAGTGAGTTTCAATTGTTTTGAATTATCTTCACTCTGTGTATGTTTAGCACGGCCTTAAAATGAACTTCAGACTTTTGTGTTTATATTGTCTATTTCTGGCTTAGGAAGATCTTTTAAGCTTAGTTTAGAGAAAGTCTTCCTATAACCAAACAATGCTTCATTTTTTAACTTACCATTACCAGCATACAAAGTTCAATGTACAATCACATTCCTGAAGGTAAGTGTGACATCGTTGTGTAAACAGAGTTACAAAACCTGAAGAAACCATGTTCATGGCAGCATTATTCACAATAGCGAAGATCTGGAAACAGCCCAAGTGTCCGTCAGAAGATGAGTGGATTAAAAAGCTTTGGTACATATATACTATGGAACACTATAAGAAATGATGACATCGGATCATTTACAACAAAATGGATGTACCTTGATAACATTATACGGAGTAAAATAAGTGAATCAGAAAAAACAAAACAAAACTGAGAACAGCATGATTTCATACATAGGTGGGACATAAAAGTGAGACTATGAGACATGGACAAGAGTGTGGTGGTTACAAGATGGGGGTAGGGAGGGGAGGGTGGAATAGGGAGAAGGGGAGGGGTACAGGGAAAACCAGATAGAAGGTGACAGAGGACAATTTGACTTTGGGTAATGGGTATGCAGCATAATTGAATGATAAGATAATCTGGAGATGTTTTCATTGTACATATGTACCCTGATTTATTGGTGTCACCCCATTAAAGTCAATAAAAAAAACTGAAGAAAACACAAGTAAATGCCAAATTTTAAAGTAACTTTAATCATCTTGCTAACATTAGCAGCAAGTCCAACTTAAGTACACATCTACAGGATACATTACACTTGCATCATAAGTTAAAGTAAAGATGTTTTATACATTTCCCACAAAACTTGGGTCAAGGTATGTGCTGAATCAAAGGACCATTGTCAAAAAATCAGTATGTGTTTTCGCATGTTTTCCCTCAGCTAGAACAAAACTCCAGGTAAATATAAAATAAATTGATATAGCTAACTTAAAGATGACCCGATGTATCCTAGACAGGAAAAAAATATTTTTCTAAACTTTCTGTAATTCTACCCCTATTGTCAATCTGTATATAATACTAAGTTCAGGAAGATATCCTAATATTTCTATGAACTCATCAGTCTTTCTTAGTCATTCCCTTTCAGAAGTGTCAGAATACCATTCAGATCACTTAGATAGTAGTACACATTTCACTTGTGGATAATGAAACATACTTTGCAAGAATTCCAAGAATCTCACTTGAAAATCTTACACTGTACACAAATCTGCTTTGAGTAATATGTACAATGATTAGTTGAAATGCGTTGTCAATATTCACCACATTGTTTCTTTCACATTATACAGAAGTAAATCAAAAGGTTCAGATTTCACCTAGAATCTATGTAAAAACAATTAATTAAATAAAAAAAGAAGGTTCATATTTGAGCCTATAAAAAACAGGGCCATGTTTCCATTCAGATGCCATCTTAAACGTTCAACCAATTCACATCTTTTCTCTTTAGTATATGTTCAGCGTTTGAAAGGGAACGTTGCAGGCAAGTCATGCATCTGTGTTAGTACCATAAGGAATAGATTGTCATTGTAACTTTAGTCATTAAAGCAGAGAGCACACCTAAAATATCTTTAAAGCCTTCTGTAAGCTTTAGCACTGTTATAAGACCCACAGTATACAGATGTTCAATGGTGAACATATATATGAATGCTTTCATTTGATTATTCATAAAATGCACCATAATCACCATTCATATTACTTTACTTTTTGCTAGAGTTATACTGTGGTCTGCTATTTAGGGGAAGCAGGGTCTGGCAATACTTTGTTTTTCCTTAGGAATTGAGATAGTACTCAATTTTGTTACACAGTAATGTACAGCCACCCCATTGTGCTTAGATTATTGAACTGAATGAAATGGTGAGATTTTAAAATACTGTTTATATAGTTTTGGTAAGAAGTTGTGCAAAGACTAGTTCATACTTCTAAGGGGGCTGTTTGTGTCAAAGACTATGTTTAATGCTTTTATACACGTCAGGTTTAGTTATTCTTTGTATCTGGGTTATATGCTGAAGTGAGTTTGAAGTGTTTTGAGATATCTTCACTTATGTGTATGTTTGACACATCTTTAAAAGAAACTACAGACTTTCGTGTTTACATTGTATCTATTCCCGGCTTAGGAGAGTCTTCTAAGCTTAGTTTACAAAAAGCCTTCCTATAACCAAACAGTGCTTCATTTTTTAACTGAACCTTTACCATCATACAGAGTTCAGTATACAATCACATTTCTTATGGTAGAGTGTGACATCATTGTGTAAACAGAGTTATGAATCCTGAAGAAAACACAAGTTAACCTCGATAATAAAAGTAACTTCAATCAACAAGTTTACATTAACAGCAAGTCCACCTTAACTGCACATGAGTCATAAATTAAAAGTAATGTTTCCTAAATTTCACACAAAACTGGGGTAAAGGTATGTGCAGAATCAAACGACCATTCTCATGCAACCAGTATGTGCCCTGTTATGTTTACCCACAGACGGGACAAAAACCCTGGTAGCGGCAACCTAGATTGAAATACCTAACTTAAAGATGACCCCAGATGTATCCTAACAATGAAAGAAAATGTTTCTCTAAACTTTCTTTAATCCTACCCCTAATGTCGAACTGTACATAATACTAAGCTCCAGAAGATAAACTAGTATTACTGTGAATTCATTAGTCTTTCTCAATCATTCTTGTTTAGAAGTGTCAGAATACCATTCAGATCACTTGGAAAGTAGTACATTTTTACTTGTGGACAATAAAACATACTTTCCAAAATTTCAGCAATCTCACTCGAAAAGCTTACACTGTACACAAATCTGCTTTGAGTGATGTGTATAATGATTAGTTGAAATGCTTTATCAATATTCACCACTTTGTTTCTTTACCGTTTTACATATGTAAATCAAAACATTCAGAACTCGAATTATCAGAAACAGTATTATGTTCCCATTTGGATGCCATCTTAAACATTCAATCAATTCACTTTTTTGCTCTTTAGTATATGTTCAGTGTTTGGAAGGGAACATTGCAGGTAAGTCATGCTCCTGTTTTAGTACCAAAAGGAACAGATCATCATTGTAACTTTAGCCACTAATGCAGAGAGCACGCCTAAAATATCTTTAAAGCATTCCATAGGCTTTAGCACTGTCTATAACACACACAGTATACAGTCATTCAAAAGTGACCATATATATCAACCCTTTCATTTCATTCTTTACAAAAAACACCAGAATCACAATTCGTAGTTACTCTAGTCCTTGCTAGAGTTACACTGTGATCTGCTTTTCAGAAGAAGCTGGGTAATACTTTGTTGTTATTGTTTTTTAGGAATTGAGATAATATTTACTTTTGTTACACAGTCATGTACATCTACCCCTCTGTGCTTACATTCTTGAACTGAATGCAATGATGAGATTTCAAATTACAGTTTATATAGTTTTTGTAAGAAGTTGTGAAAAGATTAGTTCATACTTCTAAAGGTACTGTAGTTTTCCAAGATAATGGTTAATAGTTTTTTTATACATCAGATAACTTTTTCGTTGTATGCAGGCTTTTTGCTGAAATGAGTTTGAAGTGTTTTGAGTTATCTTCACTCATGTGTATGTTTGGCATGGCTTAAAAATGAACTTCAGATTTTCTTGTTTACATTTATTTCTGGCTCAGGTAGATCTTCCAAGCTTAGTTTACAGAAAGTCTTCCTATAACCAAACAGTTCTTCATTTTTGAACTGAACCTTTACCATCAAACGGAGTTCAATATACAGTCACATTCCTGATGGTAAAATGTGACATCATTGTGTAAACAGTTACAAACCCTGAAGAAAACACAAGTTAACCCCAAATTTAAAAGTAACTTCAATCATCTTGCTAACATAAGCAGCAAGTTCAACGTAACTGCACATGTACAGGAAACATTACACTTGTGTCATAAGTTAAAAGTAATGATTTTTTGTACATTTCACAAAAATACTTGGGTCAAGCTATGTGCAGAATCAAACGACCATTATCAAACAACCAGTATGTGTTCTGTCATGTTTAGTCTCAGCCTAGACAGAATTCCAGGTTGCTACATACAAGATATAAATACCTACCTTTAAAATGACACCAGAAATATCCTAGCCATAAAAGAAAATGTTTTTCTAAATTTCTGTAATTCTACCCCTAATGTTAAACTCAACATACTAAGCTCCAGAAGATATTCTAACATTAATGTGAAGTCATCAGTTTTTCTCAGACTTGTTCAGAAGTATCAGAATACCATTCAGATCACTTAGATAGTAGTACAGTTTCACTTGTGGATTTTTTTTTCACTTGTGGATTTTGAAGCATACTTTGCCAAAATTCCAGCAATCTCACTTGAAAATCTTATATTGTACACAATTCTGCTTTGAATAATGTGTGTAATAACTAGTTGAAATGTGTGGTCAATATTAACCACATTGTTTCTTTCATGTTTTACAGATGTAAATCAAAAGGTTTAGATCCCAGCCTCTCAGAAAAAGTGTTGTGTTTTCTTTCAGATGCCATCTTAAACATTCAACTGTACACATTTTTTCTCTTTAGTATATGTTCATCACTTGGAAGGGAATGTTGCAGGCAAGTCATGCATCTGTGTTAATACCATAAAAATAATCATAATTGAGGAGACACAAGATGGCAGCAGAGTAGGCAGATGCACAGACTCCCAGCTCACACCACCAAACTGGATTACAAATTAATTTAGGAACATCCAGTGTGAAAAAACCAACTCTGGACTAAAAGAACTGCCCAAAAATCCAAGGAGCAAAGAAGAAGCCACACTGAGCCTGGTGGGGAGTGCTGAGGAGCAGTGAGCCTCCCCTGCTTACAGGAACAAAGGGGTGGGGATAAGGCTGAGAGCCCAGAAAGGCTCTCAATTTAAGAAAAACAGAAAATATCACTCACAGCCACTTGCCTGGGGACCTGGGAACGAGGTGTGTTGAAAGAGCTGGCTTGTTTTCCAAAAAGAAAGGGGTGGGGGGAGAAACAGCCAGTGACAAACAGTGGAATGCGTGGGAGGATCTAATCCAGTGCCAGAAGCAGCCATACCTGGGGGAGGTGCTGGAGGTGGCCATTGCAAGGGGAGGGACTGATCTTTCCACAGAACACAAGACTAAAGTGGTTCTGGGTCAACGTTCTAAAATATCTCTTCAGCTCCAATCAGCACAAAAAAGACACAGCTGAAAACAAGAAGTGGGGAGGAGGGGCAGTAACTCAGGTCTCCATGGAGACCTGAGATACACCTCCCCCTACTGAAGCGGAGAAAGTACCCCGCCCCCACAGAGTAACTGGCAAATCAGGTCTTCAGAGTCTCAGATTACACCCACCACATTCCTGGATACAGTTTCCAATAAGCCCCTTGCTGAGATCAGTAAACAAGAGTTAAGAAAACTGAGAAGAATACAAACAAATCAAGACTTCAAAGGGGCTCTATTAGAAAAGTCAAATTCCACAGTGGATTACAAACAATAGCTGAAGCCAACCAAAGAAGACCTAGAAATAATACAAATCAAAATTGGAGGCAGACAACACCAAGCCTAGACTCAACCAGCTCTACAAACAACACACCCAAACACACAGGCATAAAGAGGAGACAGAAAAGTACAATCCAAATGAAACCACAAGAGAATCCTCCAGGAAATGAACTGAGTGATATGGAAATAACCAAACTTCCAGATGCAGTTTAGAATAATGATTGTTAGTATGCTTAGGGATCTTAGAACAACAATGGATGGTCATTATAAACACCTAAATAAAGAGATAGCAAGTATAAAAAAGGACATTGAAATATTAAAAAAGAATCAGTCAGAAATGACAAATACAATATCAGAAATGAAGACCACAATGGAAGAAATTAAAAGCAGGATGGATAAAGCTGAGGATTGAATCAACAAGTTGGAAGACAAGATGAACAAAGGCATGGAAGCAGAGCAGAAAAAAGAAAAGAGACTCAAAAAGTCTGAGGAAACTCTAAGGGAGCTCTGTGACAACATGAAGAGAAATAACATCTGCATAATAGGGGTTCCTGAAGAAGAAGAGAAAGAACAAGGAATAGAAACTTTATTAATCAAATCATAGCTGAAAACTTCCCTAAATTGATGCAAGAAAGGGTCTCACAAGTTCAAGAAGCACAGAGATCTCCATTAAAGAGAAACCTACACCAAGACGCATCATAATTAAAATACCAAAGCTAAGTGACAAAGAGTAAATATTAAAAGCTGCTAGAGAAAAACAGGCTATCACCTACAAAGGAGCCCCCATAAGGATGACATCTGACTTCTCAACAGAAACACTTGAGGCCAGAAGGGAATGGCAAGATATATTCAAAGTAATGCAAAACAAGAGCCTACAACCAAGACTAGTTTATCCAGCGAGGCTATCATTTAAAATTGAAGGAGAAATAAAGAGCTTCCCAGACAAAGAAAGCCTCAAGGAATTCATTAAAACCAAATCAATTCTGCAAGAGATACTAAGGGGCCTGTTGTGAACAGTTCAAAGGGAAGAAAGAATATAGCCAAAGAAGAATACAGCTTTAAAGAATAAAATGGCAATAAACAACTACATATCTCTAATAACCTTAAATGTAAATGGAGTAAATGATCCAATCAAAAGACATAGGGTAGCTGCATGGATAAAAATCAGGACCTGTACATATGTGGTCTACAAGAGACACACCTTAAAACAAAAGATGCACATAGACTGAAGGTTAAAGGATGGAAAAAAATATTTCATGCAAATTAAATGAAAAAAAAGCTGTGGTAGCAATACTTATATCAGGCAAAATGGACTTTTAAACCAAGGCTATAGTAAGAGATAAAGAAGGTCACTACATGATGATAAAGGGAGCAATTCAACATGAAGATGTAACCATCATAAATTTCTACGCACCTAATATAGGAGCTCCTAAATATATAAAGCAGACTTTGATGGATTTAAAGGGCAAGATTAACAGCAATGCTATAATAGTAGAAGATTTCAATACCCCACTTAAATCACTAGATAGATCCTCAAGAAAGAAAATTTACTAAGAAACAGCAGACTTAAAGGACACACTACATCAACAGGATTTAATAGATATCTTCAGAACCTTTCACCCTAAAGCAGCAAAATATACATTCTTTTCAAGTGCTCATGGTATATTTTCTAGGATAGACCACATGTTAGACACAAAAATGATCTCAACACATTTAAGAAGATTGAAATCATATCAAGCATTTTCTCTGATCACAATAGCATGAAACTAGAAATCAATCACAACAGAAAAACTGAAAAATACTCAAACACATGGAAACTAAATAGCGTGCTATTAAATAATCAATGGGTTAACAATGAAATCAAAGAAGAAATTTAAAAATTCCTAGAAATGAATGATAATGAACATACAACAACTCAAAATTTATAGGACACAGATAAGCAGTCCTGGGAGCCAAGTCCATAGCATACAGGCATTCCTTAAGAAGCTTGAAAAACCTCAAATAAACAGCCTAACCCTTCATCTAAAAGAACTTGGAAAAGAACAGCAAGTAAGGCCCAGAAGTAGCAGAAGGAAGGAAATAATAAAGATCAGAGCAGAAATAAATGACATTGAGGCTAAAGAAACAATACAGAGGATCAATGAAACCAAGAGCTGGTTCTTTTAAAGGGTAAACAAGATTGATGAACCTTTAATGAGACTCACCAAAAAAAGAAGAAAACTCAAATAAATAAAATTAGAAATGAGAGTGGAGAAATAACAACTGATACAACAAAAATACAAAGTATTGTAAGAAAATACTATGAAGAACTCTATGCAAAAAATTAGACAACCTAGGTGAAATGGACAAATTTCTTGAAACATACAATCTTCCAAAAATCAACCTGAAAGAATCAGAAAACCTAAACAGACCGATTACAACAAAAGAGATTAAAACAGTTATCAAAAAGCTCCCAAAAAACAAAACCCCTGGATTCACTGGTGAATTCTACCAAATATTCAAAGAAGATCTAACTCCTATCCATCTCAAGCTATTTCAAAAAAGTCAAGGGGAAGGAACACTACCAAGTTCCTTTTATGAGGCAAGCATAATTCTGACTCCAAAACCAGGCAAAGACAACACAAAGAAAGAAAATTATAGACCAATATCCCTGATGAATTTAGATGCTAAAATCCTAACAAAATATTAGCAAACCGGATCCAGCAATACATGAAAAAAATCATACATCATGATCAAGTGGGATTTATTCTGGGGAGGCAAGGATGGTACAACATTCGTAAATCAATTAATGTGATCCACCACATAAACAAAAGAAAGGAGAAAAACCACATGATAATTTCAATAGATGCAGAAAAAGCATTTGATAAAATCCATCACCCATTTATAATCAAAACTCTTAGCAGAGTGGGAATACAGGGAACATACCTCAACATGATAAAGGCCATTTATGACAAACCCAAAGCCAACATCATATTTAATGGACAAAAATTAAAAACAATTCCTCTAAAATCAGGAACAAGGCAGGGGTGTCCCCTTTCACCACTCTTATTCAACATATTACTGGAAGTCCTAGCTACAACAATCAGGCAAAAAGAAGAAATAAAAGGCATCCAAATTGGAAAAGAAGAAGTAAAACTATCATTATTTGCAGATGATACTGTATATAGAAAACCCTAAAGGCTCAGTCAAAAAACTACTGGACCTAATAAATGAATTCAGCAAGGTGGCAGGATATAAAATTAACACACAGAAATCACAGGCATTTCTATACATAAACAATGAAATGTCAGAAAGAGAAAATAAGGAAACAATCCCCTTCACTATTGCAAAAAAAAAAAAAAAAAATGTACCTAGGAGTAAATTTAACCAAGGATGTTAAAGACTTGTACTCAGAAAATTATAAAACACTGATAAAAGAAATCAAGGAAGACACAAACAAGTGGAAGCATATACTGTGCTTATGGTTTGGAAGAATAAACATCATTAAAATGTCTATATTACCCAAAGCAATTTACAAATTCAATGCAATACCAATTAAAATACCAACGAAAAACTTCAAAGATGTAGAATAAATATTCCAAAAATTCATATGGAACCAAAAAAGAACATGAATAGCCTCAGTAAACTTGAAAAAGAAGAATAAAGTGGGAGGTATCTCACTTCCTGATATCAAGTTACATTACAAGGCCATTGTACTCAAAACAGCTTGTTACTGGCATAAGAACAGGCATATAGATCAATCGAACAGAGCAGAGAACCCAGAAATCAACCCACATCTTTATTGACAATTGATATTTGACAAAGGAGGTAAGAGCATACAGTGGAGTAAAGACAGTCTCTTTAACAAATGGTGTTGAGAAAACTGGACAGCTACCTGCAAAAATATGAAACTAGGCCACCAACTTACACCATGCACAAAAACAAACTCAAAATGGATAAAGGACTTAAATGTAAGCCGTGAAACCATAAGCATTCTAGAAGAAAACATAGGCAGTAAATTCTCTGACATCTATTGAAGCAATATATTTGCTGATTTATCTCCACAGGCAAATTATTTCATTCAGAGAGGATAAACAAATGGGACTATATCAAACTAAAAAGCTTTTGCACAGCTAAAGACAACATGAGCAGAATAAAAAGACAAATCACACAATGGGAGAACATATTCGACAACACAACTGATAAAGGGTTAATAACCAAAATTTATAATGAACTTGTAAATATCAATCAACACCACGAAGACAAACAATCCAATCAAAAAATGGGCACAAGAAATGAATAGACACTTCACCAAAGGGGACCTACAGATGGCCAATAGGCATATGAAAAATGCTCAACATCACTAATCATTAGAGAAATGCAAATTAAAACCACAATGAGATACCACCTCACACCAGTCAGAATGGCGCTCATTAACAAAACAACACATTATAGGTGCTGGAAAGGGTGTGGAGAAAGGGGAACCCTCCTGCACTGCTGGTGGGAATGCAGACTGGTGCAGCTACTGTGGAAAACAGTATGGAGATTCCTCAAAAAATTAGAAATGGAACTGCCCTTTGATCCAGCTATCCCACTTATAGGAATATATCCCAAGGAGACCATATCACTGACTGAAAAAAAGAAATGCACCCCCATGTTTATGGCAGCATTATTCACAATAGCAAAGAGCTGGAAACAGCCCAAGTGTCCATCAGTGGACGAGTGGATTAAAAAGCAGTGGTACATATATACAATGGAATACTATGGGGCCATGAAAAAGAAGGAAATATTACCTTTTGCAACAATATGGAGGGTCCTGGAAACTCTTATGTTGAGTGAAATAAGCCAGGCAGAAATTAAAAATATTATATGACTTCACTCATTTGAGGAATCCAAGAAACATTGAGAACTGAGGAAAGGAATTGAGACAGAGGAGGGATCACAGGGACCAGAGGAAAAGAAGACAGAGGGAAAGGGGATGGATAGGATGGGATAAACCTGAAGGAAGGGGGGAGGGTGCTGTTGGGAGGGGGGTAAGGGAGATGTTGAGGGGAATATGGGGGAGGGGGGATGCAGTCGGTGTCACTCTAGAATCTATGTAAAAACAATTAAATAAATTTAAAAAACATTAAAATTTAAAAAAAGATCATCATTGTAATTTTATCCATTAATGCAGAGAGCACGCCTAAAATATCTTTAAAGCATTCTATATGCTTTAGTACTGTCTATAACTGCCACAGTATACAGACGTTCTAAGGTGACCATATATATCAACCCTCTCATTCCATTCTTTACAAAATGCACCAGAATCACCATTCGTAGTTTCTATAATCCTTGCTAGAGTTACACTGCTGTCTGCTCTTCAGGAGAAGCAGGGCTTGGCAATACTTTGTTTTTTCTTAGGAATTGAGATAGTTACAAAGTAATGTACATCCACCCAGCTGTGCTTAGATTTTTGAACTAAATGCAATGGTGAGATTTCAAATTACTGTTTATATGGTTTTGGTAAAAAGTTGTGCAAAGATTAGTTCATACTTTTAAAGGGACTGTATTCTTTTAAAAAACTGGTTAATGCTTTTTTACACATCAGATTAATTTTTTGTTGTATCTGAGTTTTTTTACTGAAATAAGTTTGAAGTGTTTTGAGTTATTTTCACCCGTGTATGTTTGGCATGGCTTAAAAATGAACTTTAAACTTTTGTGTTTACAATGTCACTATTCCCAGCTCAGAATGATTTTCCAAGCTTAGTTTACAGAAATTCTTCCTGTAACCAAACAGTGCTTTATTTTTGAACTGAATTGTTATAAATTTATGAAGGTCAATATACAATCACATTTCTAATGATAAAGTGTGACATCATTGTGTAAACAGAGTTACAAACCCTGAAGAAAACACAAGTTAATTCTAAATTTAAAAGTAACTTCAATCATCTTGCTAACATTAGCAGCAAGTTCAATGTAACTGCACATGAAAAATAAACGTTACACTTGCGTCTTAAGTTAAAAGTAAAGATGCTTTCTACATTTTACACAATACTTGGTTCAATGTATTTACAGAATCAAAGGACCATTTTCAAACAACCAGTATGTGTGCTGTCGTGTTTACCCTCAACTTGGACAAATTCCAGGTAGCCTCATTTTTAATTGAAATAGCTACGTTAAAGATGACCCCAGATGTATTGTAGCCTTGAAAGGAAATATTTTTCTAAACTTTCTGTAACTTTACCCCCAATGTCAAACTGTACAGAATACTAAGCTCCAGAAGATATACTAACATTAATGTAAACTCATCAGTCTTTCTCAGTCATTCCCATTTAGAATTGTCAGAATCCCATTCAGATCACTTGGAAAGTAGTACATTTTCACTTGTGGATAATGTAACATACTTTGCCAAGATTCTGGTAATCTCACTCAAAAATATTACACTGTACACAAATCTGCTTTGAGTGACATGTTTTCCATTGTTAAATTGAGTTTTATAACATCCTTTGTATTTTTCAGTGCAATGCTTTTACACTTTTAACATTTCTCAAATTTTCTGTCATGATTGGTTGGTGTTTCTGCCAAACTCTTGCTCTTTCTTTTTGTTTTGTGAGTTTTTTTTTTCTTGATTCTTTTTTTTTTATTTTTTTTATTTTAAGATATGTCCATTCCCTTGCCCTCCTGAACCAAAACTTTACTTAGCTTCATGATGTGGCTATAAAAGCATTTTTACTGAAAAGTGTATTAAAATGTACAATGTTATTAGATGGATTTAGAAAATGTGTTCCTGTACTCAGGAAGGAGTGCCTGACAGCAGCCTTGAGTTTTTTGTCATCCAAAAGTGTTCAACATTTATAAGAAAAAGAGTTTCTGGATTATGCACCTCAGATTCTTGTTACTTAAATGACTTTGTTTTGAACTTTTTTCTATAAAATCAAAGTCAGGCTCATTAGCTTGAGGCAGGCTGCCACTTGCTGTCCTTCAGTGATTTTGTCAAATTAGAAAGAGGAGGCCCTGGCTGGTTGATCATCAGCCCAGCATGTGGAAGTCCCACGTTTGATCCCTGGCCAGGACACACAGGAGAAGCACCCATCTACTTCTCCATCCTTCCTTTTCTCCTTTCTCTCTGTCTCTCTCTTCCCCTCCTACAGCCAAGGCTCCATTGGAGCAAAGTTGACCTGGGCACCAAGGATGGCTTCATAGCCTTTGCCTCAAGCACTAGAATGGCTCCAGTTGCAAAAGAGCAATGCCCCAGATGGACAGAGCATCACCCTTTAGCGGGCTTGCTGGGTGTATCCAAGTCAGTCACATGCAGGTGCCTGTCTTTCTGCCTCCCTGCTTCTCACTTCAGAAAAATACAAAAAAGGGAGAAAGAAAGAAAGAAAGAAAGAAAGAAAGAAAGAAGGAAGGAAGGAAGGAAGGAAGGAAGGAAGGAAGGAAGGAAGGAAGGAAGGAAGGAAGGAAAAGAAAGAGGAACCTTAGTTCTGACATTCAAAGACAAAACTCAGAAGAATATTCTGTTCTCTCATGTAAAGAGAACAAGCTAGTTTATCAAAAATGGTGTTTTGTTCCACTGATTCTGAAAGGAATTTGCAGATCTTGCAGTCCTTTGCTGGCTACACAGATGCATGGGCATTAAGCAAACGAAGCGAGGTCAGGATCTGCCACAGCACTGTGTAAGCTTGTTTTTTAATCCACACGGCTAAAACAGTTGATAAATTTGCCTGAAAATGTTCTCTCTGGTTGGGTGGGGGAGATAAACCTTTCAAAAGACAACCACAGACTGTCCTAGAGAAAGACTATCAGTTGGTGTCTGGGAGGCGATAGTTGAGGTCAAATGCTGTTAGAGGCCTGAACATTTAATGCCACAGAAGGGCATGTGGGTGGCCATGAACCTTGCAGGAAGGGGCTGGACCAATGGCTATAAAGTGCTCAGGTGGCCATGCCCATCACAATGAGGTCTTCGTGACATAATGGCAAAGCTCTGAGCCATGACAGCCACCAGGGTCAGAGAATGGTTTTCCTGATGATTTCCTACTCACCTGCACTGGGTAGACAACTGTGACATTTGTTTACTTGTTTCTGGCATTTAAACTAACTTCTCCATCTCTCCTCTGTGAAATTAGGTAATAGTAGTTGGACACATTACATATCATGAATATCATGTTAAAAACTGACAGTACTCTTCCAATAATTTGGTGACAGTTTTCAACTGTGTGCTTCAGTTTCCTGGTCTATAATTTGGGCCTAAGATTAGTACCTACTTCAGAGGGATGTTGCAAGGTTGAATGAGTTAGCACCTGTTTTAACCTGGCACATGTGAACCTTAACTGTATCTAGCATTATTCTACCACTTAAACTGGGTGGGTGAGCTTGAGTGGATCCCTTACCTTCTCTGAGGTTTGATTTCTTCAGCTGTAAACAAGCTGCTGATAATGCCTACCTCACAGGATTGCTGTGAGACTTCGGTGGTAATGGAAGTACGTTGTGTATTTAATAATAGAAGGCATTTTACAGATATAATGAACGTGCTTCATTGAGTTGGCCTGCTCTAGAAAAAAGTGGGGCGATTGCTGGTGGGAAACTTCTACTTTGAAGTATGGAGGAATTGAGAAGGGTGCCCAAGGCTCTTGCCTATGGTTATACGGCGTGGCTAGCCTTCCTTATAGGAGGTTGGTTAATCATTTTTTTTTTTTTTTGACAGAGACAGAGAGAGGGACAGATGGGGATAGACACACAGAAAGGGGGAGAGATGAGAAGCATCAATTCTTCACTATGGCTCCTTAGTTGTTCATTGGTTGCTTTCTCATATGTGCCTTGAGCAGGGGGCTATAACAGAGAAAGTGACCCCTTGCTCAAACCAGCAACCTTGGGCTCAAATCACCAACCTTGGGGTTATGTCTATGATCCCATGCTCAAGCCAGCAACCACGCACTCAAGCTGGTGAACCCACGCTCAAGCTGGTGACCTTGGGGTTTCAAACCTGGGTCCTCCTGTAGCAGGATACGACATTCAGACAACTTAATGGAGAAAGGAGAATTTATTAGTACCTGGAAGAGCATATGGAGTTAGTAGCACCAAAGCATGAGCTCCCTGAAGTTAGATTTCTTACATCTTATATACCTTTTACAGTGTCCATGCAAGGGGCATGTGATTCCTTTGTCTGAGGTCCTATGTGCAACTCATGACTCAAGCTGGGGCCAGAGGTGGGTTAAGGTTGCTTGAGACCCTGGGCACAGAAGACAATATTGGACCCCTTACTTTAGAAAAAATATATAAAGTTGAGGTTTTGCAGGGCCATTCAGAAGTTGGGGTCCAGGGCATGCAGCGACCATTAAATCCACCTCTGGGTGGGGCAGGGGAGTTTCAGTGGAGTAGCAAGGGAGAAAAGTTTTCTAGAGCACTGGTCCTATCTATTTACAGATCCTGTTTGTCTTGTGTGTAATGTAAAAGTCTCCAGGAGATCAGTTACAGATCTATAGGATGTGGATAATCTTTAACTGGCTGAGTCAGTCATTCCTGCAGACTCCTCCTGCATTCTTCTGGTTTCACCCCTCTCATTCCCCCCTTTGAGACTCTAGAAATTCCTTTTTTATGTTGGAGTCTCACATTTTTCATCTAACTCCTGTAGATTTCCTGATAGTGATGGGTAAAGTATCCATAGGCCATAGTTCATTGCTGTATTGTGAATTCTATCATGCTCCTTAAGCTGTTTATTAAAAGTGGCAGAAAACACTGACCTACCATGCAGGTTTCTAGGAATAGTAAAACTACTCCTATTAAAATTTTAAACCCATCAAAGGCTGAGAACCATCCCCCCAAAAGGCTATTGGGGTCCCATCCGTGCCAAACTTGCACTGGCACATATGCCAGTCTTGTCCTCTTTTTAACAAGGTCCTCAACTGCCTGGCCCTGGTTATCTATCTGTAGGCAACAATTGGTGAGATTGAATTTCCCACATAATCCTCCTGTTGCTAATAGATAGTCTATTGCCAACCTGTTTTGATCGATGGCATTTCTCATCTGAGTTCCCTGGCATTCATAGAAGCTATAGAAAAGCAAGGTGGTAGAGACTTTTTTACCTCCCTTGCTGGTGTGGATACATAGTTCACAGTCCTCTTCCCTAGTCTCCCTCCCTCCTCAGAGTGTAATTATACGAAGCCCCACAGCAAAGTTCCTCAGGCTTTGGCCATACATGGACCAGCCAGCTCCCAGTTTGTGGCTGGAGCAAGGCATGTTGTCTTTCTCAGGCTCAACTTACAGGGTTGGTGGGATCCATCTATGCCATCTATGTAGGGGTCACTGTGGAAGCTGCTGGCTTCAATTGGCTGTGATGAGCCCAAGCAGACATTCCCTCTACTCTGGTAGCCATTTGAGCGGTGAGGATCACAGTATAGGGTCTTCTCCACTTGGAATGGAGGGGTGCTGGATTTCAATCATTGACCCACACCTGGTTACCTTGGGAAAAAGGATAAACAGGAACAAACAGACTGATTGGAGCCCTATCCCAACACCCACTTGCCTAAAGCCTCTAGATGCCTGTGTAATTCTGGTTCTCCTAGTTTGTTTGTTGTTTCTTTTGGAGGGGGGCCCTCGGCAAACTACATAATATTGGAGGAGGCCTATTGTATAATATCTTATAATGTGAATACTCAGTGTTCTTGTATGGTGTATACTGAATTTTGAACAGAATTAAAGGTAAAGCTTGCACCCATTTAAGATTGGTCTCCTGACATAACTTGCTAAGCCCTAACTTTAGAGTCCTTCCTATTCATGCATTCCACCTTTCCCAAACTCTATGCTCTGTATGCTGCATAAAGCTTCCAGATGATGCCTAAGGCTTGTGCAATTTTTTTTTGTTTTTGTACTACCTTAGCCACAAAAGCAGGGCCATTTTCAAAATGGCAGTCCAAACCTTGGAATGACTTCTCTGAGCAGTGCTTTTGTTACTTCTCTGTCCTTTTCAAGCTGGGTGGAGTAGGCTTCTACCCATCTTCAATAGGTGCACACTAGCCCTAACAAGTACCAGCAACCTTGGTTTTGGGCCATCTTGGTGAAGTCCACCTGTATATCCTCAAAGGGGGCTGACCCATAAGACTGGTATCTGGAGGTATTGAGGGTCCTAGTTTGTCATTGTTCTGATGGTAGGTTGGGCGATGCAAACTGACTCCTTTGGCTAAAGTTGTTAGGAGAGCAGTGTAAAAATACCTTCCTAGAAGTTTTTCTGGGTTTTGTTTGTTTGTTTGTTTGTTTTGTCCCAGATGGGTGGCAGTGTGTAAGGCCTGGACTACTACCAGGCCTAACAGTTAGAGAATGACAACTCTACCATCTGTCGGTTGCAGCCAGTTGTCCTTTAATTCTTTTGCCCTCCTTTTCTCTTTCTACCTTTTCTCTTTCTCAGAATTGAGTGCAATATCTGGGTACTATGGGATGAGAAGGGCTATACTACCCTTGAGGTAGGGCAGGGTAAAAGCCCTCTTTGCCTCTGCATCTGCTCTGGCATTCCCTGGGCTTCTACTATTCCCCCCTTCTGGTGTCCTTGGCAGTGGATCACTGCTACTTGTTTTGAATTCCAGACTGCTTCCAGCAGCTGGCAAATTTCTCCCAGGTATTTGAAGTCTTTTCCCCCAGCCATCAGGAGGCTTCTTTCCTTCACTGAGCTCTAGGGCCTGAGTCAGAGCAATCAGTTCTGCCCACTGAGCAGAAGTGCCTTGGGGCAGAGATCATGCCTACACAGTCTCTGTTAAGGTCACCACTACACACCCTGCTTGCCCTTCCCCTCATGAGTTGACAGAGCTGCTTTCATCTACATACAGCTCCCAATCTGGGTCTCTTATGGGTTGGTCTATCAGGTCTGGCCCATGGAGTCAAGCACTTCTAAGCAGTTGTGCTGCTGCTTTTCCTCCTTCACTGGGAGCAGCATCAGTAGGTTTAAAGTGGTACACACATCTATTGCCTGCCTTGGGTTTTCACAGAGTAAACTCTGGTATTTGGTGAGGCGGACCTTTGTGAGCCAATGATGCCTATTTGCATTCTTCAGGGTTACTACTGCATGAAGTACCCATACCTTCAAGTTTTGTCCCAAAGTCAATGTGTCTGACTCTTGTATCAACATTGCTATGGCTGCTAAAACTCTCAGGCATGGTGGCCAGCCTGTAGTGATTTTGTCCAATTGTTTGGAGAGGTAAGCTACTGGTCTAGGTCCTTGGTTGGCAAACCGTGGCTCACAAGCCACATGCGGCTCTTTGGCCTCTTGAGTGCAGCTCTTGGCCAGCTTAGGAGTCCCCTAATTAAGTTAATAACAATGTACCTACCTATATAGTTTAAGTTTAAAAAATTTGGCTCTCAAAAGAAATTTCAATCATTGTACTGTTGACATTTGGCTCTGTTGACTAGTGAGTTTGCCAACCACTGGTCTAGGTCATGACCCCAAGTCATGGGTTAATATAGCCACTGCTGTCTTGCTCCCCTCCAAGACATACAGCATAAATGCTTTTTCTAGGTTAAAAAGACCTAGTGCTGAGGCAACTTGTAATTCCTTTTTAAGAATCTTAAGAGCACAGTTCTGTTCCGGCCCCCACTCGGTGGGTTCTTTTTCTCTCCCCTTTGTGACTTAATAAATGGGTTTGGGGATTCACAAATGACAGAATCCTACTGCACCCATTCTAGCCTCCCCTGCATCCCCTCCGCTGGAGAATGAAGCTCAAATATTTTACTTGCCTTTCGCAGGTCTGGGCCTTCTTCTTTGAGACCTTGAATCCATTCTCTAGATGGCATAGAAGTTTGTCTGTTCCTTGAGCACATTCTTGGAGAGTCTCGTGACCCAGCAACAGGTCATCCATGGACTGGAGGAGGGCATATTCAATGTCCTGTGAAGGAACTGCTGGAGGTTATGAGCAAGGACCTCCTCAAAGTTGGTGGGGGAGTTCTTGAACCCTTGTGGGAGCTTAGTCCAGGTATACTGTCCCTTTGACCCTGTGGCCGGGTCCTCCCATTGGAAGACAAACAGCTCCCAGCCTTCAGGAGCCAGTCTCATACTAAAGAAGGCATCTTTCAAGTCCAGGAGACTTGAGCAGGGAGGAGGCTTAGGAGACTGTAGGAGTTTGGTACTGTTAGGAGCAGAGTCGCTGCTGCCTCATTTACTACTCGCAAGTCCTGTAAAGGGTGATAATCACTGGTTCCCAGTTTTCTGACTGGGAACAAAGGAGTATTTCAGGTTGACTGGCACAGGATAATAATGTGGTATTCCTTGAGCCTCTGTAAATGCACCAAACGCACCTGGATTCCTTCCAAGGCTTCTCTAGAAATTGGGTATTGTCTTTGGTTAATAGGCAGTGCCCAAGGCTTTAACTCTATCCATACTGGCACCTGATTTATTGCCAGCCTGGGAGGATTATCCTCAGCCTATATGCCAGGCCATATCTGGGTTAGCCTCTGACTGGGTGGCTTCCCAGACTCAGTAGTAAAAATCCTCAATTTCTCCTCTTTGGGGATATTTAGAATTAGAACAAGCCTAGGCCTAGGCACCTGCAAGTTTAGCCAACCATTGTCAACAAAAGGTATAATAGCCCTTATTTTGCTTAATAGACAGTGCCTTAAGAAGGGCCCTGGACGGTCAGTCATGTACAAAAACTGATGCATAACTTCATGACCTCCTATAGTACATTTACAGGGCAGGCAGAATGCTTGTTCTGCCCGTTTTCCTGTGGCCACTACAGTGTCCACACTATGGATGGAGAGTGGTGCTATTGGCTGGGTCACCACCAAGTGTTCAGCCCCCGTATCAATCAGGAAGTCCATCTGTTGGCCCCCTACCACCATACGGACCAAAGACTCATTGGGGGCCCCTGAGTCCAGTCGCCCTCAGTTCAAGAGGGATTGCCCAGCTACATTGAACAGTGTGTCTTCCCCTTTGGAGGCAGCCAGCAAGCATGTCTCCCCCTTGTTCCAACTGGGACATTCATTTTTTCAGTGATTGGTTCCCCAGCAGATGGCTCACTGATCACATTGCAAGGAACCCTGCCTGACTGTCCTTTCTTCCCTTGCCTGTCTTCTTTCCATTTTCAAACAAGGGAGGTTTCCTTTGCCTTTGTGCTGAAGGGCAGCAGCTATGAGCTCAGCCTTTTTCTTCATTTGAGGCTCATCCTCCTGCCTGCCTGCAACCTCTCTGTTGACATAGACCTTGTTGGCTACTTCCAGCAGTTGAGAAATGTTCATCTTTGTGAAGTCTTCTAATTTCTGGAGCCTCCTTTTTGTTCACTAAACACTGGAATTCCTGGTACCGGTGGCGACAAGTGCTTCTTGGGTGGGGTGGAACGCTTCCCTGCCTTTACTACGAGTACAGAGATGCCTGAGCCCTGAGCCAAGGGTGCCGAACCATGGTGAGCCAACTGTCTATGTGGAGAAACTAGTCAGGCAGGCTGGATCTCCCATGACTACCTGTTATACTTTCTATACAACAGACCTGTCCAAGTTTCCTTCTGTTGGCCACCCAACCTAAAATGTTGGAACTTGGTCATTCCAGTTCACACAAGGTTCTCAACTTCCCTGGGAACATGGTGACTCCATAAGCCCCTGAGAATTTTTTACACAAAGTCCAGACCTTATCTGGCTGCATAGCAGTTGCCTGGACCAGGTAACACCACTCACACCACACTCAGGTGCCTCTCCCACCCAGCACATCCACACAGTTGCTGCCACTGCAGGGGGTTGGCCCCAAAGCACCCACACATCACTGTTGGGTGGCTACAGAGAGCCCCAGACCTCTGGGAATACACACCCACACCTAGCCATGTGTTTTTGCCTAGGGCACTACCCCAGCTCTGAGCTCTCAGAGGTCTGTGGGGCACCCAGACTGGCCCCGCATCTGGTGAGCACCTAGCCCACTCTACTCACACCACTTCTTCAGGGGGATTTCTTGGCCTACTATGCTCCCAGGCCCCACCAACACAGGGAGCACCCCTTGTGGATGCCCCTAGATTTCTTTTCCTGAACTGTAGCCATGCCACTCACTGGTTGGAGCCCTGCCCCTAGAGCCTGAACCTCGTTCCCCTTGGCCTCTATATCAGAGGCTCTGCCTGCTGCCTGTTCCAGCTCCAACGTCCCACTAGTCTCTGGTCCACTTCATACTCGCTCTCTTTCACACAACCTCCCACAACCCATGGAGAGTGATGCGCCACCACTCCTAACCTGTCTTATGAAGAGTGATCAGTCACCACTTCTAGCCTGTGGAGGGTGATCAGTCACTACTCCAGAGGGTGATCAGGCCTCTCTTCTTCCCAGTGGGGCAGGACCTCAGCTAGCTACCCTGTGCCCAGCATGCCTTACCATGATTCTGACATGCCCCCATTTTCCTGTTCCTCCATTGTCTGATCCTGACTGGGACCAGCAAAGGGGATCCCCTTTTCTGTCCTACAGAGGCATCCACATGAGAAAATCCCCATGAGGAAACCTATGGTGGATTGGGGCCTCCCCATCGGAGTGCCTGAAGTCTGCCAATCACGGGCATCTTTCCTTTTCACTTCCTGGCCAACATTCCAGAAATCTGTTGCAGGAAATGACATCAAAATGGAGGATAAGACATTCAGACAACTTAATAGAGGAAAAAGAATTTATTAGTAGCCAGTGGAACACGTGGAGCTAGTCGCACCAAAGCATGTGCTCCCTGAAGTTAGATTTCCTACATCTTATATACCTTTTACAGAGTCCATGCAAGGGGCGTGTGATTCCTTTGTCTGTGGTCCTACCTGCACCTCATGACTCAGAGTGGGGCAAGGGAGTTTTGCAGGGCAGCAAGTGGGAAGGGGCTAGTAGACCCCTGATCTTATCTATTTGTAGATCCTGTTTTTCTCATGAGCAATATGAGTCTCCAGGAGATTAGTTACAGATCTATAGGATGTAGAAAATCTTTAACTGTCTGAGTCAGTCATTCCTACAGACTCCTCCTGCATTCTTCTGGTTTCTCCCCTGTCACTCTGTGTCCCAGTTCAATGGTCTATCCACTGTGTCACTGCCTGGTCAGGCTGGAAGTTGGTTAATCTGAAAGACTTGAAGCCACCCCAGAATTTCTACACAGTTCTGCCTTTAATGGTGCTACTCTCTCCTGTTGTTGTCTCAGAGGAGCAAGGTCTAAGAAGGGGTGTGGGGGAGGAAATTCCAGGCCTCAAGACCTTGGAGGAGTGTATATGTGGAGAGGAAGTTCTCAAATACAGCTCTTTTTCCAGCAGACTCCACTTGGCAAATTGGAATGTTCCCAAAAGTTCCAACCTCAGAACCAGAGCCAGACAGTCTCTCTCATAGATCAGTGGCTAGTAAATGACCATCATGAGGCCGGGACTTCACAGTGAGTTTGGAGCTTGCCCTCTGGAGACCCCCCACCCCCCATGCACTGTGAGGCACTACTCTTGTCTCTAGCACCTCCCTGCTCTGCTGCAGCCACTCCTGCTCCTCTACTGAACTCACATTGTCTTTGCATGTGGCAGCTACGTAACTCACCCTTTTGTTCTTTCCTTAGAGAAGGGCAAAATTTCCTTTATTTAGGGCTTTGCAAAAATGTTTTTAAAAGTTTTTTCAAATAGCAATCATTTGCAGACCACACACAGCCACGTTGATGTAAAAGGATTCTTTCTGGGTCTTTTTCATTACTATTCACTTCCTTGCTCTCCCACCATGCCCCGTGCCTCCCCCCAACACACACAGAGTTAGAACTTTTTTGAGCCACAGAAGAAAACTGAGCTGCCCCGCCATGCATCTCACTCTGAGGCAGCTGCGTTTCAGGTGGGGCTGGCTCTTGTGTTTGTCTCATTTCCACTGTGGGTATTGTCAGTCTCAGTCTGCTCCTCTTTCTCTGTATCTTTACATCTTCAGGTTCTACTGAAGACCAACCCAAATCATTAGAAACAGCTGAGCCTTTCTTTGGCTCAGTCTGGACTTCTGGGAATAGATTTGTTCACATTGAGCTCATGCTGGGCTCCTGTAGAGAAGGAAGGATGGGGAAATGTCCCCTGAGATGGTGGGGGGGGGGGGTTCCAGGCACCCTGGAAGGTCTTTGGGAAGTAGTTTCTGGTTCTGAACACAGTTTCAGAAGGCAGGATCAATAGCTCAGCTCAAGATTAAAATGAGCACTGGCCTGGGTGACAACCCAAATGTAGTAAGTTGGGCCCCACATCAGTTGCTCACTCTTTAAAAGGACCCCCTTGTCAGCAGAGGTCAGAATGGGTGAATGTTACCAAGGAGTAGGGCAAGGGTCTCAGGATTAATAAGGGCCAAACCCTGGGGAAAGAGGGAAATTTCAGAAAGTGGAGGAAGCACTGCCACTTTTCTTGGACCCTTACCCTTTAGAGGAAATAGAAGTTGTACACTGAGCCCCAGAGCTGGGCTCAAGACTTCTCTGTTTACCCCCAGTCTTGGAGCGGCTGTGGAGTCATCTTCTTAGAATGACTTCAGGGAAGCCATCAACTCTGGGAGTTCCTTTGATGTGAAGTATGTGGTAGCTGTATCCAGCAAAGATAACACGGTGTATAAAGCACCCAGCTCAGGGTGTGCCACATGTTGCCTGCCCAATAAATGCGAGTTGTTATTAGTATTTTGCACATAATGGTTTCCTCCTGTTTGCTGAGATCACATGCAGCTGAGTGAGTGGCCATGAGGACAATGTGGGGAACCTGCATAGTGATTCACAAGGGCCCAAACCCTGGGAAATGAGACTCTTGTCTGTAGAAGCCCCTCAGGTCCTGGATGACTTGGTATTTGATGCACATGTATGAAGATGTCCATGTGCAGTTGCATCCTGCGCCTAGATGCATTCATGCGCAGGCACAGCCACAGAGCAGAGGACTGGGGAATGAAGAGCATCCCCACACCCCGCCACTTCCAGCACCCAACTCTGGATGAAAGGCGTGACAGGAATCTGGTCTCCTGCAGAGCTTCTGGGAGCGCATTCTATCACACTTGATAGAGGCATTATGTGTAGGATGCACTGTTAAGGCAAACACTTCATGACAGAAGCTGATTTGGGAGGCTATGTTCTGGGAGAGACCACCCTGGTAGGACCAGCCACCTTGCAAGTGGTTCCCAGGGTCAGGAGGCAGCCCCCAGGGGCTGGAGACCAAATAATGATGTTTTGTGGAGGAGCAGGAAATGTTGGTTGTGAGAGAGATTGAGTGATACCTCCAACTTTGTTTTTCTGTCAGGATTGCTGTGGCTTTTCAGGGTTTGTAGTTCCACTTAAATTTTAGCAGTATTTTTTCTAGTTCTGTGAAAAATTTTATTGGTGTTTTGATAGGGATAGCATTCGATCTATAAATTGTTTTGGATAATATGGACATTTTAACAATGTTAATTCTTCATATTTGTGAGCGTGCTATATCCCTTCACTTATTTGTATCTGCTTTAATGTATTTCTTCAATGTCTTATTCTTTCTGAGTACAGATCTTTTACCTCCTTGGTTAAATTTATTCCTTGGTGGGGTTTTTTTTATGCATTTGTAAATGAAATTCTTATCTTAAGTTCTATTACTGTTTTAAATGTTTTCTAGTTAAACTATAATTATATTGCTTGAATCCACTGACATTTTATGTAACCAGGTTAGAGGCTGTGAATGACTTGAATTTTCAGTTGCTGGGGAGGACTCTTTTGGTCTTATAATATTCAGCCAACCAGTGACTATGGCTTTTGATCAGAATCAGACAGAAAGTAGCATTCTTATCCTTTCTGCTCCTCTCAAGATGCTCTCCCTCGTCTTTTTTAAATTTTATATAGAAAATTAAATTTAATAGAGTGACATTGATCAATAAGAGTACATAGGTTTCAGGTAAAGTTTCTATAGCATTTGATCTGTTATGTTGTACACCCATCACCCAAAGTCACATCATTTTCTGTCACCTTATATTTGTCCCTCTTTACTCCCTTCCACCATAACCTGTTCCCCTCCACCTGGTAACCACTTCACTTTTGTCTATGTTCATGAGTCTCAGTTTTATGTCCCACCTCTGTGTGAAATCACATAGCTCTTAGCTTTTTATGATTTACTATTTCACTCAGTAGAATTTCTCAAGGTCCATTCATGTTGTTGCAAATGGCATATGTCATTCAAGAAGACTGAAACAGCAACAGCTTTTTAAATTAAATGGTAGAGAGCTCAGGAAGATCAGAAGCAAGTCCTTTGAGCTTAAGAATTATCAAGATTTTATTGCCTGTCACAAAACTTACTTGGGCAATGCCATGTGAGTCTCTCAGGATCACACCAATTTATGAGGAAGTCAGGCCCTTCTTGGCCAGTTTGTAGATCTGCTCTTTCATGGCATCACTTACCAGCTGCAGTGAGGTGAGGACGCTGCTGCAGAGCAGAGCCAAAGGGGACAGGTCCTTCCTGGGAACATGCATGTCACCCATGATGGTGGGAGACAGGCAGCAAATAAGATGAATTCTTCTTTCTGACAGTTTGTTATTGGTGTACAAAAAATACAATCAATTTCTGAATATTTATTTTGTATCCTGCCACTTGACTGAATTCATTTATTAGTTCTAATAGTTTTTGGTGTCTTCCTTAATGTTCTCTCTATATAGTATGAAGTCATCTGGAAATAATAACAGTTTTCCTTCTTCATTTTCAATTTGGATGCCTCTTAATTCATTTTCCTGTGTGATTGTTGTGGCTAGGACTTCTAGTACTATATTTAATAAAAGTGGTGAATGTGGACATCCTTGTCTTCTTTCTAATCTTAAAGAAAAAGTTTTTAGCTTTTCAGCACTGAGGATAATATTAGGTGTGGGTTTGTCACATACGGCCTTTATTGTGTTGATGTATGTTCCCTCTATCCCCCTTTTGCTGAAAGTTTTTATTATAAATAGATGTTGAATTTTGTCAAAATATTGTTTTGCATCTATTGATATAATCATATGATTTTTATATTCATTTTGCTTATATGGTGTATCATGTTAATTGATTAGCAGGCATTAAATGTGCCTGACATTTGGAAATAAATCCCACTTGATCATATTGTATAATTTTTTTTTAATTTTTATTTATTTTTAAATTGATTGATTGATTGATTGATTGATTACATAGATTCTAGTGTCTCCCCAAAAGCATCCCCCTTCCCCTGTATTAATTTTAATTTATTGTGCTTACATGGATTCAAGTGTCCCACTGAATATAACACCCTCGCCCTCCACCCCTTTATCCCTATTTATACCCCCTTTGCCCTCCTCTCTATAACTCCCTCCCCCCTTCCCTCTGGGATTTGCTGTCCTGTTATCTGTATCTCTGTGTTATGTATATATAATTTCACTAATCCCTTCACCTTCTCTGATCTCATCCCCTCATCCCCCTTCTCTCTGACAGCTGTCCCTCTGCTCCCTGTGACCCCACCTCTGCCTCTATTCTGTTCCTCAGTTCACTTTGTTCATTACATTCCACATATAAGTGAGATCATATGATATTTGTATTTCTCTGCCTGGCTTATTTCACTTAACATAATAATCTCCAGGTTCAACCATGTCATTGCAAAAGGTAAGATTTCCTTCTTTTTCACAGTTGCGTAGTATTCCATTGTGTATATGTACCACAGCTTTTTAATCCACTCATCCATTGATAGACACTTGGGCTGTTTCCAGATATTGGCTATTGTAAACAATGATGCAATAAACATGGGGGTGCATATCTATTTTAATTCAGTGACTTGGAATTCTTAGGATATATTATTAAAAGTGGGATAGCTGGGTCAAAAGGCAGTTTGATTTTGAATTTTTTGATGAATCTCCATACTGTTTTCCACAGTGGTTGTACCAGTCTGCATTCCCACCAGCAGTGCAGGAGGGTTCCATTTTCTCCACATCTTCGCCAGCACTTCGTGTGTGTTGATTTGTTAATGAGTGCCATTCTGACAGGTGATATCTCATTGTGGTTTTAATTTGTATTTCTCTGATGATTAGTGATGAACATTTTTTCATATGCCTATTGGCCATCTGTATGTCCTCTTTGGGGAAGTGTCTATTCAATTTTTTTGCACAGTTTTTTTTACAGGGACAGAGACAGAGTCAGAGAGAGGGATAGATAGGGACAGACAGACAGGAACAGAGAGAGATGAGAAGCATCAATCATTAGTTTTTTGTTGCGACACCTTAGTTGTTTATTGATTGCTTTCTCATATGTGCCTTGACCGTGGGATCTCAGCAGACTGAATAACCCCTTGCTTGAGCCAGCAACCCTGGGTTCAAGCTGGTGACCTTTTTTTCTCAAGCCAGATGAGCCCACACTCAAGCTGGTGACCTCATGGTCTCAATCCTGGGTCCTCCACATCCCAGTCCGATGCTCCATCCACCGTGCCACCGCCTTGTTAGGCTGCACATTTTTAAATTGAATTGTTTACCTTTCTGGCATTGAGTTTCAGAAGTTTTTCACAAATTTTGGTTATTATCCCCTTACCAGACGTATTGGCAAATATGTTCTCCCATTGTGTGGGTTGTCTTTTTATTTTGTTCATGGTGTCTTTTGCTCTGCAAAAGCTTTTTAGTTTGATACAGTCTCATTTGTTCATCCTGTCCTTTATTTCACTTGCTCGTGGAGATAAATCAGCAAAAATATTGCTACGAGAGATATCATAGTTTACAGCCTATGTTTTCTTTCAAGATGTTTATGGTTTCACAACTTACATTTAAGTCTTTTATCCATTTTGAGTTTATTTTTGTGAATGGTGTAAGTTGGTGGTCTAGTTTCATTTTTTGCATGTATCAGTACAATTTTTCCAACACCATTTATTAAAGAGACTGTCTTTACCTTCTTTGTCAAATATCAATTGACCATAAATGTGTGAATTTATTTCTGGGTTCTCTGTTCTGTCCCATTGATTTGTTTGCCTGTTCTTATGACAGTATCAAGCTGTTTATATTACAATGGCCTCATAGTATAACCTGATATCAGGATGTGTGATGCCTCCCACTTTATTCTTCATTTTCAAGATTCCTGAGGCTATTTGTGTTCTTCTTTGGTTCCAAAAATTTGGGTGGGAATATTTGTTCTATATCTAGGAATTATGGTAGATTGAATTTATAGATTGCTTTGGGTAATTTAGATATTTTAATGATGTTTACTCTTCCTATCCATGAACATGATATATGCTACCACTTGTTTGTATCTTCCTTGATTTCTTCTTTCAATGTTTTATAATCTTTCAAGTACAAGTCTTTTACCTCTTTGGTTAAATTTACTTCTAGGTACTTTATTTTGTTGTTGTTGTAATAGTGAAGAAGATTGTTTCCTTAATTGCTCTTTCAGACAGTTTATTGTTGGTGTATAAAAATGCCACTGATTTCTGAATACTAATTTTATATCCTGCCACCTTGCCGAATTCATTTATCAGGTCTAATAGTCTTCTGATGGAGACTTTAGGGTTTAATATGTACAGCATCATGTCATCAGCAAATAATAATAGCTTTACTTATTCTTTTCCAATTTGGATGCTTTTATTTCTTCTTCTTCTCTGGTTGCTGTGGCTAGGACTTCCAGAACTATGTTGAATAAGAGTGGTGAAAGGGGGCACCCCTGCCTTGTTCATGATCTTAAGGGGATTGCTTTTAATTTTTGCCCATTGAGTATGATGTTTGCTGTGGGTTTGTCATAGATGGCCTTTATTATGTTGAGGTATGTTCCCTGTACTCCTACTTTGCTGAAAGTTTTGATCATAGATGGGTGCTGGATTTTATCAAATGCTTTTTCTGCATCTATTGATATTATCATGTGATTCTGATCCTTCCTTTTGTTTATGTGATGAGTCACATTTATTGATTTGTGAATATTGTACCAGCCTTGCCTCCCCAGAATAAATCCCACTTGATCATGATGTATGACTTTTTTCATGTATTGCTGAATCAGGTTTGCTAATATTTTGTTGAGAATTTTAGCATTTAAGTTCATTGAGGATATTGGCCTATAGTTTTCTTTCTTTGTAGTGTCTTTATCTGGTTTTGGAATCAGAATAAGGCTTGCCAAATAAAAGGAGCTTGGAAGTCTTCCCTTCTCTTGAATTTTTTGAAATAGCTTGAGAAGGATAGGTGTTAGTTCTTCTTTGAATATTTGGTACAATTCACCTGTGAAGCCATCTGCTCCAGGACTTTTGTTTTCTGATCATTGCTTCAATTTCATTTGTTGTAATTGGTCTGTTTAGCTTTTCTGATTCTTCTAGATTGAGTTTTGGAAGATTGCATGTTTCTAGGATTTATTCATTTTACCCAGGTTGTCCAATTTTTGGCATAGTGTTCTTCATAGTATTTTCTTACAATACTTTGTATTTCTGTTGTGTCAGTTGTTACTTCTCCATTTTCATTTCTAATTTTATTTATTTGAGTCCTCTCTCTTTTTATCTTGATAAATCTGGTTAAATGTTTGTCAATTTTGTTTACTTTTTCAAAGGACCAGTTCTTGGTTTCATTGATATTTTGTATGTACTTTTTTACCTCTATGTCATTTATTTTCACATTGATCTTTATTATTACCTTCCTTCTACTTCCTCCAGGCTTTATTTGTTGTTCTCTTTCTAGTTCTTTTAGATCAGTGGGTCTTAACCTAGGTTCTATTGAACCCTAAGGGTTCGATGAGTCAGTCTCAGGGGTTCCGAGAAGGCTCTGCACGGAGGCCAGAATAAAGTAATACCGTAATTTGTTGTGAGTTCATGCACTTTGTTGGTTTTGATCTTTGAGCAAGGTGATGTTTATGCATGGCTCATTTTGTGCACCAGTAAAAAAAACATATACCTATGTCTTGAATTTGGAAAAAAAATCATATTTTATTTATCACTAAAGAAGGGTTCGGTGAATGTGCATATGAAACTGGTGAGTTCGGTACCTCAAAAAAGGTTAAGAACCACTGTTTTAGATGCAGGCTTAAGTTATTTATTTGAGCTTTTTCTTGCTTTTCAAGGTATGCCTGTAATGCTATTAACTTCCCTCTCATGACTGCTCTTGCTGTGTCTATTAAATTTTGGGTTGTTTTATGTTCATTTTCATTTATTTCCAGAAAATTTTTTATTTCTTCCTTGATCATGTTGTTAACCCATTCATAATTTAATAACATTCAATTTAGCCTCCAAGTATTTGAATATTTTTTACCTTTTCTATTGTAGTTGATTTCTGGTTTTATACCATTGTGAAGAGACAAGATGCTTGATATGATTTGAATCTTCTTAAATTTGTTGAGACTCATTTTATGTCCTAACATGTGGTCTATCATAGAGATTGTACCATGAGCACTTGAAAAGAATGTATATTTTGCTGCTTTGCGGTGAAAGGTTCTAAAGATATCAATTAAATCCTGTTAATCTAGTGTGTCATTCAAAGCCACTCTTTCATTGTTAATTTTCTGTATGGAGGATATATTCATTGATGTTAGTGGTGTATTAAAATCCCTTACTATTATAGTATTGCTGTTGATCTCTCCCTATATGTTTTTCAAAATATGCTTTATATATTTAGGTGTTCCTATATTAGGCACATAAATATTTACAATGGTTATAACCTCCTGTTGGATTGCTCTCTTTATCATTACATAGTGACCTTCCTTGTTCCTAACTATAGCCTTTTATATATACATATATATTATTATTATTATTAATTCTAAAGGAGTGACACCAATAAATCAGGGTACATATGTACAATGAAAACATCTCAGGTTATCTTATCATTCAATTGTGTTGCATACCCATCACCAAAAGTCAAATTGTCCTCTGTCACCTTCTATCTGGTTTTCCCTGTGTCCCTTCCCTCCTCACTATCCCACTCTTCCCTCCCTCACCCCATCCCATAACCACCACTCTCTTGTCCATGTCTCATATTCTCACTTTTATGTCCCACCTATGTATGAAATCATGCTGTTCTCAGTTTTTCTTTTTTTCTGATTTACTTATTTCACTCCGTATAATGTTATCAAGGTACATCCATTTTGTTATAAATGATCCGATGTCATCATTTCTTATGGCTGAGTAGTATTCCATAGTACATATGTACCATGGCCTTTTAATCCACTTGTCTTCTGACGGACACTTGGGCTGTTTCCAGATCTTCGCTATTGTGAACAATGCTGCCACGAACATGGGGGCACATTTCTTCTTTTCGAACAGTGCTGTGGTGTTCTTAGGGTATATTCCTGTAAGTGGGATAGCTGTGTCAAAAGGCAGTTCGATTTTTAATTTTCTGAGGAATCTCCAAACTGTTTTCCACAGTGGCTGCACCAGTCTGCATTCCCACCAGCAGTGCAGAAGGGTTCCCTATTCTCCACATCCTCTCCAGCACTTATTCTGTGTTGTTTTGCTAATGAGTGCGATTCTGACTGGTGTGAGGTGATATCTCATTGTGGTTTTAATTTGCATTTCTCTAATGATTAGTGATGTTGAGCATTTTTTCATATGCCTATTGGGCATCTGTATGTCCTCTTTGGAGAAATTTCTATTCATTTCTTTTGCCCATTTTTTGATTGGGTTGTTTGTCTTCCTGGTGTTGAGTTTTATAAGTTCTTTATAAATTTTAGTTATTAACCCCTTATCAGATGTACTGTTGAATATGTTCTCCCATTGTGTGGTTTGTCTTTTTATTCTGTTCTTATTCTCTTTAGCTGTGCAAAAAACTTTTTAGTTTGATATAGAACCATTTGTTTATCTTGCCTTTTATTTCATTTGCCCATGGACATAAATCAGCAAATATATTGCTGCTACATATGTAGGAAAGCTTGCTGCCTATGTTTTCTTCTAAGATGCCTATAGTTTCACGGCTTATGTTTAAGTCTTTTATCCATTTTGAATTTGTTTTTGTGAATGGTATAAGTTGATGGTCTAGTTTCATTTTTTTACAGGTAGATGTCCAATTTTCCCAACATCATTTGTTAAAGAGGCTGTCTTTACTCCATTGTATGTTCTTTCCTCCTTTGTCAAATATCAGTTGTCCATAAAGCTGTGGATTTATTTCTGGGTTCTCTGTTCTGTACCATTGATCTATGTGCCTGTTCTTATGCCAGTACCAGGCTGTCTTGAGTATAATGGCATCATAGTAAACCTTGATATCTAAAAGAGTGATACCTCCTGCTTTATTTTTTCTTTTTAAGATTGCTGAGGCTATTTGTGTTCTTTTTTGGTTCCATATAAATTTTTGGAATATATGTTCTATATCTTTGAAGTATGTCATTGGTATTTTATTGGTATTGCATTGAATTTATAAATTGCTTTGGGTAATATAGACATTTTAATGATGTTTATTCTTCCTAGCCATGAGCACGGTATATGCTTCCACTTGTTTGTATCTTCCTTGATTTCTTTTATCAATGTTTTATAATTTTTCGAGTACAAGTCCTTAACCTCCTTGGTTAAATTTAATCCTAGGTACTTTATTTTTTTGGCTGCAATAGTGAAGGGGATAGTTTCCTTAATTTCTTTTGCTGACAGTTCATTGTTGGTATATAGAAATGCCTCTGATTTCTGAGTATTAATTTTATATCCTGCCACCTTGCTGAATTCATTTATAAGGTCCAGTAGTTTTTTGACTAAGACTTTACGGTTTTCTATATACAATATCATATCATCTGCAAATAGTGACAGTTTTATTTCTTCTTTTCCAATTTGGATGCCTTTTATTTCTTCCTCTTGTCTGATTGCTGTAGCTAGGATTTCCAGAACTATGTTGAATAAGAGTGGTGAAAGGGGCATCCCTGCCTGGTTCCTGATCTTAAGGGGATTGCTTTTAATTTTTCTCCATTTAGTATGATGTTTCCTGTCGGTTTATCATAGATGGCTTTATCATGTTAAGGAATGATCCCTGTATTCCCACTTTACTGAGTGTTTTGAGAATGAATGGGTGCTGGATTTTATCAAATGCCTTTTCTGCATCTATTGAAATTATCATGTGATTTTGTCCTTCCTTTTGTTTATGTGATGAATCACATTGATTGATTTGCGAATATTGAACCAGCCTTTCCTCTCCAGAATAAATCCCACTTGGGCATGGTGTATGATTTTTTTCAAATATTGCTGGATCCGGTTGGCTAATATTTTGTTGAGAATTTTAGCGTCTAAATTCATCAAGGATATAGGCCTATAATTTTCTTTCTTTGTGTTGTCTTTGCCCGGTTTTGGGATCAGAATTATGCTTGCCTCATAAAAGAAGTTTGGAAGTCTTCCTTCCTCTTGAATTTTTTGAAATAGCTTGAGGAGGATAGGAGTTAGTTCTTCTTTGAATTTTTGATAGAATTCACTTGTGAAGCCATCAGGCCCAGGACTTTTCATTTTTGGGAGTTTTTTTATAACTGTTTCGATCTCATTTGTTGTAATTGTTCTGTTTAGGTGTTCTGATTCTTCCAGATTGATTTTTGGAAGGTTATATGATTCAAGAAATTTGTCCATTTCACCACGATTGTCTAATTATTTGGCATATAGTTCTTCATAGTATTTTCTTACAATGCTTTGTATTTCTGTTGTGTCAGTTGTTATTTCTCCATTGTCCTTTCTAATTTTATTTATTTGAGTCCTCTCTCTTTTTTTCTTGGTGAGTCTAGTAAAAGGTTCATCAATCTTGTTTACCTTTTCAAAGAACCAGCTTCTGGTTTCATTGATCCTCTGTATTGTTTCCTTAGCCTCTATGTCATTTATTTCTGCTCTGATCTTTATTATTTCCTTCCTTCTACTTGTCCTGGGTTTTAATTGTTGTTGTTTTTCTAGTTCTTTTGGATGCAGGGTCAGGTTGCTTATTTGAGCTTTTTCTAGCTTCTTATGATATGCCTGTAGTGCAATAAACTTCCCTCTCAGTACTGCTTTTGCTGTGTTTCAAAATTTTGTGTTGATGTATGCTCATTATCATTTGTTTCTAGAAACTTTTTTATTTCTTCTTTGATCACATTGTTAATCCATTCATTATTTAATAACATTCTATTTAGTTTCCCAGTGTTTGAGTATTTTTCAGTGTTTCTTTTCTGGTTAATTTCTAGTTTCATGGCATTGTGATCAGAGAAAATGCTTGATATGATTTCAATCTTCTTAAATTTATTGAGACCATTTTTGTGTCCTAACATGTGGTCTATCCAAGAAAATGTACCATGAGCGCTTGAGAAGAATGTATATTCTACTGCTTTAGGGTGAAAAGTTCTGAAGATATCTATTAAATCAAGTTGATCTAGTGTCTCCTTTAAGTCTGCTGTTTCTTTATTAATTTTCTTTCTTGAGGATCTATCCAGTGTTGTTAGAGGGGTAATGAAATCCCCTACTATGATAGTATTGCTGTTAATCTCGTCCTTTATATCCATCAAAGTCTGCTTTATGTATGTCGGGGCTCCTATATTTGGTGCATAGATATTTATAATAGTTATATCTTTCTGTTGAATTGTTTGCTTTATCATTATGTAGTGTCCTTCTTTATCTTTTACTACAGCCTTTGTTTTAAAGTCCATTTTGTCAGATATAAATATTGCTACCCCTGCTTTTTTTTCATTTCCATTTGCATGAAATTTTTTTTCCATCCTTTTACTTTCAGTCTATGTGCATCTTTTATTTTAAGGTGTGTCTTTTCTAGACAGCATATGTATGGGTCCTGTTTCTTTATCCATGCAGCTACCCTATGTCTTTTGATTGGATCATTTAATCCATTTACATTTAAGGTTATTATTGATATGTAGTTGTTTATTGCCATTTTATACTTTAAAGCTGTATTCTTCTTTTGCTGTATTCTTTCCTCCCTTTAAACTGTTCACAAGGGGCTCCTTAGTATCTCTTGCAGAATTGGTTTGGTTTTTATGAATTTCTTGAGGCTTTCTTTTTCTGGGAAGCTCTTTATTTCTCCTTCAATTTTAAACGTTAGCCTTGCTGGATAGAGTAGTCTTGGTTGTAGGTTCTTGTTCTGCATTACTTTGATTATATCTTGCCATTCCCTTCTGGCCTTAAGTGTTTCTGTTGAGAAGTCCGATGTCATCCTTATGGGGGTTCCTTTGTAGGTGATAGCCTTTTTTTCCCTAGCAGCTTTTAAGATTTTTTCTTTATCCATTAGCTTTGGTATTTTCACTATGATGTGTCTTGGTGTAGATCTTTTTGGGTTTCTCTTTAATGGAGTTCTGTGTGCTTCTTGAACGTGTGGAGTGTTTCCCAGCCTTAATTTAGGAAAGTTTTCTGCTATGATTTGATTGAACAAAGTTTCCATTTCCTGTCCTCTCTCCTCTTCTTCTGGCACTTTTATGATGCGAATATTGTTTCTCTTCATGTTGTCACAGAGCTCCCTTAGAGTTTCCTCACATTATATGAGTCTCTTTTCCTTTTTCTTCTCTGCTTCTGTGCCTTTGTTTATTGTGTCCTCTAACTCGCTGTTTTGATCCTCAGGGTGATTCATTCTGCTTTTAATTCCTTCCATTGTAGTCTTCAGTTCTGATACTGTATTTGTCATTTCTGTCTGATTCGTTTTTATTATTTCAATTTCGTTTTTTATACTTGTTATCTCTTTATTTAGGTGTTCATAATGACTATCCATTGTTGCTCTAATTTTTTTGAACATCCTAACTATCATTATTCTAAATTCTGCTTCTGGTAATTTGGTTATATCTGGTTCATTCAGGTCCTTCTCTGGGGATTTCTCTTGATTCATTTGGTTTGCATTCCTCTGCCTACCCATTTTGTCTGTGTATAAGCAAGTTGTGGCCACTGGAGTCCAGTAGGTGTTGCCTTTGTGTTCTCTAGGTGTGGTCTGTCTGCAGGCCCCCCACCTCCTTTGCCGCTGCCTAAGGTGGTTGGGTATGAGCGTTGCCAGCGCCGGCCCACTGTGGCTTTTGCTGTGATTTCTGCCTCTCCTCCACGGGAGGGGCTGTCTGTCAAGCCACAAGCCTTAGCACCAAGGGTAGAGGTGAGCACCTTTGCTCAGCTGCGGACCCAACCTATTTCCCTACTTCCGCCCAGAACCCGCAGTCAGAGCCTGCTCGCCACAGTTTCGTGGGTTGGGCGTGGCTTTTGATGTGCTCTCAGCTGTGAGCCTTTGCCCGTCCGGAGTTTTAGCCCCGCCCTCGAGGCCAGGGCCCTTCTGCGCAGGGTCGCAAACCCAGGTTTATTTGGCCGGGCGTATTTGCTAACTTCCACTCAGCTGCGTACTTCCTCTCGTCCCAGACTCTATCCCGCCCCCGCGTTCCGAGCCCACTCGTGCACGTAACGTAGAATGGCAAATTGCGGTTTCTCCGGCCGGGTGGGGATAGTAGCGTGGGCTCAGCTGCGAGCTTCCACCTGTCTCAGGGTCTACCCCGTCCTTGCACTTGGAGCCCGCTCACGCATGTATAATGGCAAACCCCAGTTTCTCCAGCGGGGGGGGGGCTGGTAGCGTGAGCTCACCCGCGAGCCCCTGCCCGTCCCTGGTCCTAGCCCTGTCCCCTTGGTTAGGACCGGCCTGCGCAGGGTGGCAGAGCAGATTTCTGCCCATTCCTGGCCTCCCGCTTTGTCCCCATAAGTGGGATTAAAGGCGGGCCCGCAGCTTCCGGACCGCTTTCGCGCGTCCCCTTCAACCCTGCTAGGCTAGATTGAACTCACACCGACTTGGCCTCTGCCCACACCGACAGAACCGCGTTTCAGCGTCCTGCCACCCCAAACCCTTCAGCAACCGTCAGCAGAGTAGGAAGGGACCTAATACTCCACACTGTAGGCCTGGGAGCTCCCTCACTTGTTTCACAGCTCAAAACTGTCCAAACACCTCTTCTAGGCTCTGGGACTGCGGGCTGGGCCTTGTTTCCTGGGACCCAGGTCCCTTTCTCTCCGCCAAACTCTCCTCCCGCCATGCGGGTCTCTCCAGGCTGCCGTTTGCTCCGGGGAGCTGGGCAGCCCTCTTCGCATTTTTGCTATTCCTACCAGTCTGAATGTGGCTTCTTCTGTGTTCCTTGGTTGAAGAGTGCACTTAGTTTAGTTCATAGTTGGTTTATCCAGATGGTGGTTCTTTAAATTGAGTTATAATCCACTTTGGTTCTGGGAGTTGGAAGTTGGTACATCCGCCTACTCCGTCGCCATCTTGCTTCTCTCCTGCATAACCTTTTTGTTCATCGGTTTCCTCACCTGCAGAATAGCAATGATATCTACACGCACCTGCACCTACCGCGTGGGATTATGTGAGGATGGAATGGGCAAGGCAAGCAAAGTGCCTGCAATTTGAGCACCAGGGCAGTCTGACCACAAAGCCAGAGTTCCATCCCTGGCAGAGAGTCAACTATAGCCTTTTTTTAAAGACTATTTTGTCAGATATAAGTATTGCTTCCCCAGCTTTTATTTTTATTCCCATTTTCATTAAATACTTTTTTCCATCCCTTCACTTTCAATCTATGTGTATCTTTTGCTCTGAGGTGGGTCTCTCATAGATAGCATATGTATGGGTCCTCTTTTCTTTTCTATGCAAATACTATATGTCTTTTGATTGGAGCATTTAATCCATTTATACTTAAGATTATTGTTGATATGAACTGATTTATTGCCATTCTTTAAATCTACAATCCTCTTTTTCTCTTTTTCTTTCCTTTGCTCTTTACATAGCAGACTCCTTAATATTTCTTGCAGTACTGGTTTGGTTTTAATGAATTCCTTGAGTTTCTTTTTTTCTGTCTGGGAAGTATTTTATTTATCCTTCAATTTTAAATGATAGCCTTGCTAGATAAAGAAGTCTTGATTGTAGGTTCTTGTTTTGCATCACTGAATATGCCTTGCTAATCCCTTCTTGCTTCAAGTGTTTCTTTTCAGAAGTTGGATGTCATCTTTATGGGGGCTCCTCTGTGGGTAATGAATGGCAGCTTTTCTCTTGCAGCTTTTAGTATTCTTTCTTTGCTCTTAACTTTTACACTTTATTTATGATGTGTCCAGTGTAGGCCTCCATGGGTTTCTCTTTAATGGGATATTCTGTGCTTCTTGAACTTGTGTGACTTTTTTCCTTCATCATTTTAGGAAATTTTTCAGCTATTATTTCTTCAAACAAGTTCTCTATCTCTTGTTCATATTTTTCTTCACGAACTGCTATGATGCGAATGTTGTTTCTCATGTTGTCACACAGCTCTCTTAGAGTTTATTCAGACTTTTTGGTCCTCTTCTCTTTTTGCTGTTCTGCTTCTATGCTTTCATTTATCTTGTCCTCTAAATTGCTGATTTCATCTTCTGCTTCATGCAGCATGCTGTTAACTCCTTCTAGTGCAGCCTTGATTTCTGATATTGTATGTGTCATTTCCAACTGGTTCTTTTTTCAATGTTCTTTTTGATGCTTGCTATCTCTTGATTTTGATGTTCAGTATGTCCATGAAATGTTTCTCTAAGATCCTTGAGCATCCTAAAAATCATTATTTTAAACTCTGCATCTAGTAGTTTGGTTATTTCTATTACATTTAGTTCTTTTTCTGGGGATTTCTCTTGTTGATTCATTTGGGACACATTTCTTTACCCATTTGGTCTATGTATTAGGTAGTGCTGTCTGACTTTAAACTTTTTTAGAAGGAAGATGGGTCAGTTGTACTGACTTCCAAGCTACCTGTTTTCCTTGTTTTAGGAATGCTTCTTGATGCTACTATTTCTCTCCGGTTGTCTGTGAATATTGAATGCAGTTGGTCCTTTTGTCAGTACAGTTATTCCTTTAGGCAGGCTTACTCTAAGGGTCAACTTTGATCATGTGTATTACACTCTGTGCAATGTCTGTCTTGTTGGGTGTATTTATTCTCCACAGTGTCTGATGTCTGCTAGACTCCTCCTTTAGGCGTGTGTCTTGTGTATATAGCTTATTCTAGGGTTGGTGCTGTTGGCCACCCACTAGTAGTTGTATTGGTTCTAGATATTCTTGGGTTGGCATCAGCTGTTGCCTCTAACTCACTATGGGCTACTTGTCTGCAGTTACTTCTCTTTTTGCTGCTTGTGTGCATTTTCTGTGCCTGGGTATTGTGTGAGGGGCCAACCCATGTATAAGGATCAGCTTCCTACTGCTTAGAGATGACAGAAGATTCGTAATAGCCCCAAGCTACATAAGATTTGCCTACACTTTTCAGCAGCTCTGTCTCCTCTTGCAGCTGCATGGTCTTCCCATAGAGTCTTCTGTAGCAAGACTGTAGTGTGAGCCCAGACTGATCTCAACCAATCAACTACTCTGCAGGTTGTAATTTTGTTGGGATAGGGCAGCTGAGGTTGGGAATACAATGTTAGTGGAATCCCTACTTCAGGGGTCTCTTGATCAGGATCTCAGTACAGGAAATATGGTCCCTACTCTGGAGCCTAATCCCTCGGCCACTGCTGGGTTCTCAAATTTTGTTTCTCCCAAGGTGAGCAGCAGGTTAAGATTAAAGTGGGGCTGACAGTCCTCTCTGCAGAAGTGCTTAAAGCGGGTGATACACTTGTCTCAGGGAGAAAGACTGAAAATTTCTCTCCAGGGGCTGAATGTGCATCCCCAGAAAGTGGCTAAGCCCCTTGACCAGATCCAACAATAGGCTCACAGGGATCCACACTTTAAATGCTCATGCTCCAATCCTCTCTTCATTCCCCCAGTGGAATCTAGCCCAGCAGGACTGGATATCCAGCACTAAGACCGGCTGACTGTGAAGCTCCACCCTATCGAATACACATGAGCTGCTATGCCGGTGCTGATCACAGACAGCAAAATTTGCCTCAGCTGGGTCAAATGTGAAGAACCCTTCCTTTGGATACCACTCTAGCAAGGGTTGTTAGGTCCTGAACTGATGGTCTCCACAGCTGACCACTGGTTGTGCTAACCCTGGGCCTCCTTGGCAGGAACCTGTCAAAGACCATTGGGAGACACTGCCCGTGACTGGCCCTCAGCAACCTTCTTGGAGCTACAAGCATTCCAGAGTTTATGGCTGCCTCTGCTGGGCTCAGGTGTACATGGAAATACCAAGCTGCACACCTAGGCTGGCTTTTGCTTACACTGGGCCTGGGGAAGTTCTGCTTAAAAGGCCAGGATTCCTTTAGTCCCACCTCCTGCAGCCTCTGTCTGCTTTCTGGCTGCTTGTTGGGCTCTGCCACTAAATAAACCTCTGCTAGAGTCTGGAGCCTGTGATAATTCAGGTATTAGTATGGATAATGGGTGTGGATCTGAGCCAGGGCCCCAGGTGTCTGTCAAACTTGTTTTACAGACCACGGTAGTGTATGGCCCCAGGAGTCCAGTGGGTGTGGCCTCTGAGACCCAGAGATGTGGTCTGCCCACTCTCTGGATAGTTTCTACTGAGTCTCCCATGAGGTGGAATTATTAATCTTAGACTCCGGAGCTTGGGGGTAGGGGAAATCTCTGGCCTCCAGAAGAGTGAGTCACTGATATGCCCCTGCCTCCTGGCTTCACAGCATGACCCAGTCATGCTGGAACAGGAGATACTTCTGAAGGAAGAGCAGTTGCTTCTCCCCAGGCTGATGCCACTCAGAGGGAACTGCTTCACCCAAGAAAGATGGCAACTGAAGTACTGGAGAATGACTCAGTACAGGGGTTCTGGTGGCTGTCCCCCACAGTGTCTCTTCCTGGGCCTCCAACTTTATATTCTCCTCATGCAACTCCAGTCTTCTCAGCTCTCCCTCCTCTGGAGCCCCACGTAAGTGGCTGTAAACAAAATTTTCTGTGCGGGCCCTTTAAGATGGAGCCTGCATCTCAGAAAGCTCAGTCTTTTTCTTACAGACAGAAATTCTGCTCTTTTCACTGCCAATGCTGTATGGGCACCTCTTCTAGGCTCTGGGGCTCTAGGTTGGAGCTCTGTGCCATGAGCCAGCGTGGCTAGTAATTCCAGGTCCTGAGTGAGAACGATGTGGAATGAAGAAAATAAACTTAAAGAGAAATAGGATGGGATCAAGAGGTCTCTGCAACATCTTTAGCTTCAAGAGCAAAACAGCCCCTAATTTGCTTTATTATATAGCCATACGCAAATAAGAAAGTCTCTGATTCAAAGTCACACATTTTCAAGGCATCCCAAGAATTCTCCCAAGTGCAGAAAACCTCCACCCTGCATAACTGAACTCAACCAAGGTCCAAACAAACAAAGGGTGAGAGGAAGAGCATGTAAATTGCTTCAAGCAACTTAAGCAAGCAAGTGAAGTGAGGGGATAGAATGAGTGCAAATACTCAGCTTCATAGCCAATATGGAGGTTGGGGGGGAGAACTTAGCCTTTGGCTAAGCCTCAAACTGCAAGGACTTTTGCAACTCGCAGTTTCCACAGCCCCCGGCCTGGGGCTGAGCACCCACACCTCTCAGGGTGACCCTCCCTGCAGTGAGAGCCGCTAAAAAGCATAACTCAATCCTTGATCCTTAGCCACTCCTCGCTCCTGGGAGCAGGGCAGCGCTTTTCATGTCTCTACCCTTCCTACCAGTCTCGGTGTGGCTTCTTCTGTGATCCTTGGTTATAGAGTTCTCTTCCTTTAGTCCAAAGTTGGTTTTTCAAGATGATTGTTCTTATATTAAGTTGTAATCCAATTTGGTCCTGGGAAGAGGCAGTTGAACATCAGTCTACTTTGTTGCCATCTTTGAATCACACAAAAAGGATTTTCAGTCTTCTTCTCACTGGAATATCTTTGATATTTCTTGCACTTTGGGCATGGATTTCCAGTGACACATTCTAATTGGTTCCTTAAGTCGATCAGCTTTTTCTGGAGGAGCCACACTGTCCCCATCTTTAATCAATACACTCATAAAATTACCAGGACTTGCAAAGTCTTTCCTGCATGAAGTCAAGAACCCACACACTACCAGCCAACCCTAGGCAGACTCTTGCCAGATCCCCATCCAGTGGCCAAGTGAGAAACTCAAGACAGTTCCTGGAAGACATCCAGACTGCAGACAGCTGTGAGGCCATGTTGGGCAAACAAGTTTGTAACAGGTTTTCTCACTCATATTTTGCCTAATTGTTGCATTGGTATAGGACACCACCATGTGTGTGTAGTCCAGTGGTTCTCAAATTTTTTAAAGTTGGGGCTCATTTAAAATTCTACAAATAATTGTAGGTACACTATATACAAATTTTTGAGGGCCCGGTGGGTGAGGTGTGAGACCCCTGGAAACTCAGACCAGAGAGCGGTGGCATGGAAGGAGTTGGTCCCCTAACTTCCCAAAGTTCAGGCCCTGGCTGGTTGGCTCAGCGGTAGAGCGTCTGCCTGGTGTGTGGAAGTCCCGGGTTTGATTCCTGCATAATATCCTCTGGGTCCATCCATGTTATTCCAGATGATTTTATTTATTCATCTTTAGAGAGAGAGGAGAGAGAAAGAGAAGTAGGGGAAGGAGCTAGAAGCATCAATATGTGCCTTAACCAGGCCAGCCCAGGGTTTGGAACCAGTGACCTCAGCGTTCCAGGTCGACACTTTATCCACTGCACCACCACAGAGGAAGCAAGATGGCGACGGAGTAGGCGGATGTACCAACTTCCAACTCCCAGAACCAAAGTGGATTATAACTCAATTTAAAGAACCATCATCTGGATAAACCAACTATGAACTGAACTGAGTGGACTCTTCAACCAAGGAACACAGAAGAAGCCACATTGAGACTGGAGGAATAGCGAAAACGCGAAGAGGGCTGCCCAGCTCCCCGGAGCAAACGGCAGCCTGGAGAGACCCGCATGGCGGGAGGAGAGTTTGGCGGAGAGAAAGGGACCTGGGTCCCAGGAAACAAGGCCCAGCCCGCAGTCCCAGAGCCTAGAAGAGGCATTTGGACAGTTTTGAGCAGTGAAACAAGTGAGGGAGCTCCCAGGCTTACAGTGTGGAGTATTAGGTCCCTTCCTACTCTGCTGACGATTGCTGAAGGGTTTGGGGCGGCAGGGCACTGAAACGCGGTTCTGTCGGCGTGGGCGGAGGCCAAGCCGGTGTGAGCTCAGTCTAGCCCAGCAGGGTCGGAGGGGACGCGCAAAAGCGGTGGGCTCGCCTTTAATCCCACTTACGGGGACAAAGCGGGGAGGCCAGGAACGGGTAGAAATCTGCTCTGTAACACTGCGCAAGCCGGCCCTGACCGCGGGGACCGGGCTAGGACCAGGGAGGGGCAGGGGCACGCGCCTGAGCTCACGCTACCAGCCCCGCCAGGCCGGAGAAACCGCGATTTGCTATTATACGTGCACGAGCAAACTACAAACGCGGGGGCGGGGTAGAGTACGGGAGAGCGGAAGTACGCAGCTGAGCAAAAGCCAGCAAACACGCCCGGCCCAATAAACCTAGGTTTGCGACCCTGTCGAGAAGGACCCTTGCCTCGAGGGCGGGGCTAAAGCTCCAGACGGGCAAAGGCTCACAGCTGAGAGCGCGTCAAAAGCCCCGCCCAACCCGCAAAACTGTGGCGAGCAGGCTCTGACTGCGGGTTCTGGGCAAAAGTCCAGAAATAGGCTGGGTCCGCAGCTGCGCAAAGGTGCTCACCTCTACCCTTGGTGCTAAGGCTTGTGGCTTGTGTGACAGGCCCTCCCGCGGAGGAGAGGCAGAAATCACAGCAAAAGCCACAGTGGGCCAGCGCTGGCAACGCTCATACCCTACCACCCTAGGCAGCGGCAGAGGGAGTGGGGGACCTGCAGACAGACCACACCTAGAGAACACAAAGGCAACACCTACTGGACTCCAGTGGCCACAACTTGCTTATACACAGACAAAATGGGTAGGCAGAGGAATGCAAACCAAATGAATCAAGAGAGATCCCCAGAGAAGGACCTGAATGAACCAGATATAACCAAATTACCAGAAGCAGAATTTAGAATAATGATAGTTAGGATGTTCAAAAAAATTAGAGCAACAATGGATAGTCATTATGAACACCTAAATAAAGAGATAACAAGCATAAAAAACAAAATTGAAATAATATAAAAGAATCAGACAGAAAGGACAAATACAGTATCAGAATTAAAGACCAAAATGGAAGGAATTAAAAGCAGGATGAATCACGCTGAGGATTGAATCAGCGAGTTAGAGGACACAATAAACAAAGGCACAGAAACAGAGAAGAAAAAGAAAAAGAGACTTAAAAAATGTGAGGAAACTCTAAGGGAGCTCTGTGACAACATGAAGAGAAACAACATTCACATCATAAGGGTACCTGAAGAAGAGGAGAGAGGACAGGAAATGGAAACTTTGTTCAATCAAATCATAGCAGAAAACTTTCCTAAATTAAGGCTGGGAAACACTCCACACGTTCAAGAAGCACACAGAACTCCATTAAAGAGAAACCCAAAAAGATCTACACCAAGACACATCATAGTGAAAATACCAAAGCTAATGGATAAAGAAAAAATCTTAAAAGCTGCTAGGGAAAAAAAGGCTATCACCTACAAAGGAACCCCCATAAGGATGACATCGGACTTCTCAAAAGAAACACTTGAGGCCAGAAGGGAATGGCAAGATATAATCAAAGTAATGCAGAACAAGAACCTACAACCAAGATCACTCTATCCAGAAAGGCTAACGTTTAAAATTGAAGGAGAAATAAAGAGCTTCCCAGTAAAAGAAAGCCTCAAGGAATTAATAAAAACCAAACCATTTCTGCAAGAGATACTAAGGGGCCTCTTGTGAACAGTTTAAAGGGAAGAAATAATAGAGCAAAAGAAGGATACAGCTTTAAAGAATAAAATGGCAGTAAACAACTACATATCAATAATAACCTTAAATGTAAATGGATTAAATGATCCAATCAAAAGACATAGGGTAGCTGCATGGATAAAGAAACAGGACCCATACATATGCTGTCTACAAGAGACAACCTTGAAACAAAAGATGCACATAGACTGAAGGTAAAAGGATGGAAAAAAATACTTCATGCAAATGGAAATGAAAAAAACGCAGTGGTAGCAATACATATATCTGACAAAATGGACTTTAAAACAAAGGCTATAGTAAGAGATAAAGAAGGACACTACATAATGATAAAGGGAACAATTAGATAGGAAGATATAACTATTATAAATATCTATGCACCAAATATAGGAGCCCCGACATACATAAAGCAGACTTTGATGGATATAAAGGGCGAGATTAACAGCAATACTATCATAGTAGGGGATTTCAATACCCCTCTAACAACACTGGATAGATCCTCAAGAGAGAAAATTAATAAAGAAACAGCAGACTTAAAGGAGACACTAGATCAACTTGATTTAATAGATATCTTCAGAACTTTTCACCCTAATGCAGTAGAATATACATTCTTCTCAAGCGCTCATGGTACGTTTTCTAGGATAGACCACATGTTAGGACACAAAAATGGCCTCAATAAATTTAAGAAGATTGAAATCATATCAAGCATTTTCTCTGATCACAATGCCATGAAACTAGAAATTAACCACAAAAGAAACACTGAAAAATACTCAAACACTTGGAAACTAAATAGAATGTTATTAAATAATGAATGGATTAACAATGAGATCAAGAAAGAAATAAAAAAGTTTCTAGAAACAAATGATAATGAGCATACATCAACACAAAATTTATGGAACACAGCAAAAGCAGTACTGAGAGGGAAGTTTATTGCACTACAGGCATATCATAAGAAGCTAGAAAAAGCTCAAATAAGCAACCTGACCCTGCATCCAAAAGAACTAGAAAAATAATAACAAATGAAACCCAAGACAAGTAGAAGGAAGGAAATAATAAAGATCAGAGCAGAAATAAATGACATAGAGGCTAAGGAAACCATACAGAGGATCAACGAAACCAGAAGCTGGTTCTTTAAAAAGGTAAACAAGATTGATGAACCTTTAACTAGACTCACCAAGAAAAAAAGAGAGAGGACTCAAATAAATAAAATTAGAAAGGACAATGGAGAAATAACAACTGACACAACAGAAATACAAAGCATTGTAAGAAAATACTATGAAGAACTATATGCCAAATAATTAGACAATCGTGGTGAAATGGACAAATTTCTTGAATCATATAACCTTCCAAAAATCAATCTGGAAGAATCAGAACACCTAAACAGAACAATTACAACAAATGAGATCGAAACAGTTATCAAAAAAACTCCCAAAATAAAAAAGTCCTGGGCCTGATGGCTTCACAAGTGAATTCTATCAAAAATTCAAAGAAGAACTAACTCCTATCTTCCTCAAGCTATTTCAAAAAATTCAAGAGGAAGGAAGACTTCCAAACTTCTTTTATGAGGCCAGCATAATTCTGATCCCCAAACCCGGGCAAAGACAACACAAAGAAAGAAAATTATAGGCCTATATCCCTGATGAATTTAGATGCTAAAATTCTCAACAAAATATTAGCCAACCGGATCCAGCAATATATGAAAAAAATCATACACCATGATCAAGTGGGATTTATTCTGGAGAGACAAGGCTGGTTCAATATTCGCAAATCAATCAATGTGATTCATCACATAAACAAAAGGAAGGACAAAAATCACATGATAATTTCAATAGATGCAGAAAAGGCATTTGATAAAATCCAGCACCCATTCATGCTCAAAACACTCAGTAAAGTGGGAATACAGGGATCATTCCTTAACATGATAAAGGCCATCTACGATAAACCCACAGCAAACATCATTCTAAATGGACAAAAATTAAAAGCAATCCCCTTAAGATCAGGAACCAGGCAGGGGTGCCCCCTTTCACCACTCTTATTCAACATAGTTCTGGAAGTCCTAGCTACAGCAATCAGACAAGAAGAAGAAATAAAAGGCATCCAAATTGGAAAAGAAGAAGTAAAACTGTCACTATTTGCAGATGATATGGTATTGTATATTGAAAACCCTAAAGTCTCAGTCAAAAAACTACTGGACCTTATAAATGAATTCAGCAAGGTGGCAGGATATAAAATTAATACTCAGAAATCAGAGGCATTTTTATATACCAACAATGAACTGTCAGCAAAAGAAATTAAGGAAACTATCCCCTTCACTATTGCAGCCAAAACATAAAGTACCTAGGAGTAAATTTAACCAAGCAGGTTAAGGACTTGTACTCGGAAAATTATAGAACATTCATAAAAGAAATCAAGGAAGTTACAAACAAGTGGAAGCATATACCGTGATCATGGCTAGGAAGAATAAACATCTTTAAAATGTCTATATTACCCAAAGCAATTTATAAATTCAATGCAATACCAATTAAAATACCAATGACATACTTCAAAGATATAGAACACATAATCCAAAAATTTATATGGAACCAAAAAAGAACACGAATAGCCTCAGCAATCTTAAAAAGAAAAAATAAAGCAGGAGGTATCACTCTTCCAGATATCAAGGTTTACTATAAGGCCATTATACTCAAGACAGCCTGGTACTGGTATAAGAACAGGCACATAGATCAATGGTACAGAACAGAGGACCCAGAAATAAACTCACAGCTTTATGGACAACTGATATTTGACAAAGGAGGAAAGAACATACAATGGAGTAAAGACAGCCTCTTTAACAAATGGTGTTGGGAAAATTGGACATCTACCTGCAAAAAAATGAAACTAGACCATCAACTTATACCATTCACAAAAACAAACTCAAAATGGATAAAAGACTTAAACATAAGCCGTGAAACCATAAGCATTTTAGAAGAAAACATAGGCAGTAAGCTCACCAACATCTGTAGCAGCAGTATATTTGCCGATTTATCTCCACATGCAAATGAAATAAAAGGCAAGATAAAGAAATGGGACTATATCAAACTAAAAAGGTTTTGCATAGCTAAAACAATAAGAACAGAATAAAAAGACAAACTACACAATGGGAGAACATATTCAACAGCACATCTGATAAGGGGTTAATAACCAAAATTTATAAAGAACTTATAAAACTCAACACCAGGAAGACAAACAACCCAATCAAAAAATGGGCAAAAGAAATGAATAGAAATTTCTCCAAAGAGGACATACAGATGCCCAATAGGCATATGAAAAAATGCTCAATATCACTAATCATTAGAGAAATGCAAATTAAAACCACAATGAGATATCACCTCACACCAGTCAGAATGGCACTCATCAGCAAAACAACACAGAATAAGTGCTGGAGAGGATGTGGAGAATAGGGAACCCTTCTGCACTGCTGGTGGGAATGCAGACTGGTGCAGCTACTGTGGAAAACAATTTGGATATTCCTCAGAAAATTAAAAATCGAACTGCCTTTTGACCCAGCTATCCCACTTATAGGAATATACCCTAAGAACACCATAGCACTGTTCGAAAAGAAGAAATGCGCCCCCATGTTCGTGGCAGCATTGTTCACAATAGCGAAGATCTGGAACCAGCCCAAGTGTCCATCAGAAGACGAGTGAATTAAAAAGCTATGGTACATATATACTATGGAATACTACTTAGCCGTAAGAAACGATGACATCGGATCATTTATAACAAAATGGATGTACCTTGATAACATTATACGGAGTGAAATAAGTAAATCAGAAAAAAAGAAAAACTGAGAACAGTATGATTTCATACATAGGTGGGACTTAAAAGTGAGAATATGAGACATGGACAAGAGAGTGGTGGTTATGGGATGGGGTGAGGGAGGGAAGAGTGGGATAGTGAGGAGGGGAGGGACACAGGGAAAACCAGATAGAAGGTGACAGAGGACAATTTGAATTTTGGTGACGGGTATGCAACATAATGGAATGATCAGATAACCTGGAGATGTTTTCATTGTACATATGTACCCTGATTTATTGGTGTCACCCCATTAGAATTAATAATAATAATATATATAAATAAAATAAATAAATAAATAAATAAATAAGAAATCTATCTGTTTTATTTGGGTGTATTTATCTAAAAATAATATAATGATGTGTTAATAAATATAATAATGGTGTGTTAACAAAAGTGCAGTATTTCCATAATGAAATGGTATAATAGAGTAACTATATTTATTTTTATATCTGGGCACATGCCAGGAACCATTGCAGCTAGTAATTCCAGGTCCTGAGTGGGAAGGATGAGAGATTAAGAAAATAAGTGGAATTAAGAAAATACAAGGTCAAGAGGGCCCTATAATTGCTGCTGGCAAGAACAAAGCACTCAAAAACCGCATCTTGCTTTATTTATAGGGCAAAGTGGGCTATTAGCAAATCAATGAGATCTTTGATCATGTTTCCAAGGCAACCCAAGAATTTTACCAAGTGCAGAAAACCTCCACCATACATATCATCTTAACTTTAAACCAAACAAAGGGTAGAAGAAACTTGCCTCCAGTCTTTCTGGGGAACACGGTTATAGTGTAAACAATCCAGCACCACAGTTTAACAGCCTTTTGCAACCTAGTCAGGCTAGTGAGGTGGGGGGTTGGGCAGACTGTCAGTTTACAGCCAATTCCCCACACCTCTGTCCCCCAAAAATCTAAACTCCAAAAACCCTGTCGGTTTTTTGATCCCCAACAGGCACATATTTCTCTGTAATACCATAGGGCGCACCTGGCAATCTTCTAGGGTACACCAGTGCACCCTGGCACACACTTTGAGAACCACTGGTGTAGTCTTTGAAAGGCTGCAGTACTTGGCCTCAGGATAGCGGATTGCAAATTGCGGATACTTGCCTCCCAGGTGAGAGGCAATTGTTTGCTGGAGAAGGTTTATTTTTTCCAACCGACCTGTTTTGCTATAATGCAGAGAGAGTGGAAAAAGTCCAGAGAGAGAAAGCTGAGGGGCATGGGAGCTCTGCTGAGGCTGGTGGAGGCCTTCGAGTCCAGCTTGGTCTGAAGTGCTGAGGGGCTTTGGGAACCCTAAGAGAAATTGCAGCAGTCTTCCCTGCCTGCTTGCTCATCCACCATTATGAGACTTTAATAAAGGAATGGCCCACCATTTTCTGGCTCCACAGTTCCTTTACTGTCTGCTCAAGTCCAATGGGAACCTGTATCTGCATGGCCTTTGCAGTCTGCCCTACAGGCCATCAGACTATCATAGCTATACAGTCACTGTGGGGAACCTGTGTTAGGCTTGCTCGCAGGTTAACCACTGCAAGCACTTTGCTTGATTAGTGCATGAGCATGTGGTACATGCATGTGGCAGATGCACGTGTGCATAGGCTATATAAGGCTATGGGTGCTTCCCCTGGGCAGTGATTCTCTCAGATAGCTCTCCTGCCACTGTGAGGTACAGTTTTCCTTGCTCCTTGGCCTTACTGCAAATAGCAAGTTTTTCTTTGTTTATTAGTTATTTCACTTTTGTTTATTTGCTCACTTGTCCTTGTGAGCCTCAAATAAACAGGTATGGCCCAACACTTTCTGGCTCCACAGTTCCTCTACCATCTACCCGAATTCAATGTGAACTTGTCTGGCCTTGGCCACCAACATTACATCTGGCATAGTGGGCAGGATTCGAAGCTGATGGGCATGTAGACACCAAAACCCTTGAAGGGTGGGGTATAGAAGTGGTTGCTGTTCTCCAGCATATGGTTCCCTGTGGCTATCCTTTTGGGGGCAGTAGACTGGGTGTTATAGTTTTCCCTGTGAGAGAAAACTGAGAACTCTTTGCAAGAGGTGGGCTGAGGTCTAAAGCTCCAGGGTGAGCTGTAGAGCAAGTGACCACAATGTCATGAGCTAGAACTGTCACTGTAGAAAGAGCTGCAGATATGAGAATTGCAAGTCAGACTGAAGGCTGAGAACCAGCAATGGTGTGAACTGGAGCCAGTACTGGAGAGGGACGCTGACTGGGTTTGAATGTTGTATTGTGAGGTGCAAGCTGAACACCAACAGCATCTGGAACTGGAGCAGTCTCTGGAGAAGAAATTGCAGTTTCATGAGTTGCAGTTTGCCTTGGAAGCTGAACGTTGGCAGCTACAGCTATTGGAGAAACAACTGCAGGTTTAGGAGCGCAAGAGTCGAGTTCAGGGCTCAAGAGTCGGCTTTAGGATGATAGCTGGCAGTCACAGGAGCCAAAGCAGGTACAGAAGACAGGCTATATTTCTGTCAGCAGAGTGGCTCTAAGTTGGCAGGAGCAGGCATTTCGGACTCCTCCTCTTCTGAGGGAGAGTTCAGGCTGCAACTGCCATCCACAGATTCAGAGCCTGGACAGTGGTCACCAAGAAGGTGAAATCCCAGCAGCAAAGTGTCCCCCAGCGGCAATCTAGCCTCTTTCACTCTGTGGTCTGGCCCTACATGCAGGCAGAGCTGATGAACTTGGGGGTGCAATTCAGGCAGAAACCCATGGAGGCACTTGCAGCCTGGTTACTGAGGTTGTAAGACATAGGGTAGATGGTATCATGCTCTCTGGAACAGAGAGAGAGAAATTGGCAACCATTACCACACACTCCTCCTTGAAGCAGTATCTTCAGAAATGCCATGACAACCCAGGAAACCATATCCTATTAGAATGGACAATGGCTGCCATTCATACAGTGTGTGAGTCAGTAGCAGTGCTAGTTAGTTAAGGTCCTTTTGAACTAGGCATGTAGAATGCTGCTTTCCACCTGGGGTCCCATGGACCAGATGAGGAAGTGTTTACAGCTGGGATGTGAGATCTCTTCCTTTGCAGTGCCCATCAGCCCTTTTCAGGTCACTAGTGGCTATCCTGAGCCCCTATGTGGAACAGCCTGTCAATGCAGTTACACAGATGATAGCAGATTTGGGGGAGCTAGAGGCAGCATGGAATCACAAAGCAGTGAGTGTTGCTGCCCATGCTGCCCCTTCAATTAGCAAGACAAATGGGCCTGTGAAAGTTACCCAAACACGGATGTGGGTAAATGTAATTATGGCTGGGGCAGATAGGGATAAATTGAATGGCAATCCTACTAAGTTTCTTTTGGAGCTTTGGCAGCAGCTTAAATCAGGACAGAGGTTCAAGCCACTGAGATGAATAGCCCCAGAATCTACCAGTAAAATGGTTGGTGCATTGGCATTACAGGATTATATGATGGAGATCACTAAAGGAGAGGAGACCCCTCAAGACCCGCAGTTCCAGTTTGAAGAAGGGGAAGGCTGAGGGACCCGTCCAACAGGGATGGGTGGGGACTGGTCCTCTTCTAATGTACAATGGATATTGGCCTTGGTGGATACAGGTGCAGAATGTATCTTTCTTTATGGGAACCCAGAACAGTTTGTTGGGACCCCAGTAGCCATTGATAAATATGGGGGCCAAACTGTTCAAGTGAAGCCAATAAATACTTCATTGGGGATAGGAAGACTGCCTCCTAATCCATACAAGGTATATGTATCTCCTATTTCTGAATATGTTTTGGGGGTAGATGTCTTACAAGGACCGTGGTTGGAAACTACAGCCAGGAAGTTCCACCTCCGAGTCCGGGTCATGACATTCCTCTTGCAATTACCCGTTCCCCGGCGTGTGACTAGCATGAAGCAGTACCGCCTGCCAGGCAGCTATGAAGAAATCACTGGGACAGTCCTCGAACTAGAAAAGGTGGGATTGTCCAAACAGTGCACAGCCTTTAAAATTCCCCAGTGTGGCCTGTGCACAAATGAGATTGAACCTGGTGAAGGACAGTGAATTACAGGGAACTTAATAAAGTTGTTCCCCCTTTGCCTGCTGCTGTACCCTCAATAGCTAACATGATAGATAGGCTAAGCCATGAGTTGGGGACATACCACTTTGTGGCAGATTTGGCTAACGCCTTCTTCTCTATTGACACAGCTGCAGAGTCAAGACTAATTTGCCTTCACTTGGGAAGGGCGGCAATGGACCTTTACAGTGTTACCACAGTGCTATTTGCATAGTCCCATCTTGTGTCATGGGCTGGTGGCTGCTGACCTGGCTAGATGGAAACAGCCAGAGGCAGGTCACATGTACCATTATATTAATGACATTATGCTAACTAGCGACTGTCTTCCAGAATTGGAGCAAGCAGTTCCTACCCGGCTATCCCATATGAAAGTGTGTGTTTGGGCGGTCAATGAGAGCAAATAACAAGGACCTGGGTTATCTGTTAAGTTGGGGGTATTGGCGAGCATTCATACCCCATTTAGCTCAGTTACTGCATCCCTTATATCACCTTATTTGGAAGGAGGTTCCCTGGGATTGGGCTGAGCAGGCACAAGGTGCACTTGGAGCAGCTAAGAGAGCTGTCAAGGTGACACAGGCCCTGTGAGCTTAATGTCCATGTAGCTCACTGTGTAGTTTGGATGGGGCTTGTGGCAATGGACAGAGCACCTACAGCAACCTATTGGGTTTTGGCCCCAATTGTGGAAAGGCACTGAAGTTTTTTACTTATTAGTGGAGAAGCAGCTGGCAGCTGTGTATGCTACCATCCTGGCCACTGAGAGTATTATAACCACAACTCCAGTTACAGTCAAGACCACATACCCTATTGCAGGATGAGTGAGAGACTGGGCAACCAAATCTCATAGTGGTACTGCCCAAACCTCCACCCTGGCTAAGTGGGGTGCATACTTGCAACAATGCTGTGCTCTTAGCACCAGCCCATTGAGAGCAGAACTGCAGGAAGTCTTGGGTCCAGTCACCAATATAGCCTTAGAGTTAGGTGCAGCTGGGGCCCAGAAGGCAGAACCTGAAGTCAGTCCCTACCAGGAGGGGCGCACACCCATCCCTGAGGATGCCTGGTATACTGATGGTTCTAGCAGGACCAATCTGCCAAGTGGACGGCCATATCCTTCCATCCAGCCACTGAGACTATTTGGATGGACACAGGTACAGGCCAAAGCAGCCAGTGGGTGGAATTAAGAGCCATATGGCTAATTTCCCATAATGAACCTTCACCTTTGATGATTTGCACCAACAGCTAGGCTGTCTATGATAGATTGACCTTTTGGATTGCTAGCTGGCACATTAACCAGTGGGTGGTAATTCACTGTCTGCTATGGAATCAGGCCATGTGGCAGGACTTTTGGGAAATAGGACACCAGAAGCAGGGGACAGTATACCATGTCAGAGGGCATGCCCTTCTAGCCCATCCTGGGAATGATGAGGCAGACACTTTGGCAAGGGTGTGATGGTTGGAGACTGTGCCTACAGCTGATATGGCTCAGTGACTTTAATAGTGTTTGCTCCATGTAGGACAGAAAACTATGTTGGCTACAGTTAAGGCGTGGAACTTGCCTGTTTCCCATGCAGAGGTACTTGCAGTCTGTGAGCAATGTGCAGTATGTTCTAAGGAGCACCCGCGGAGACTACTGGTGTCACATGGACAGATTCAGAGGGTTCATGTTCCACTGACACGATGGCAGATAGACATCATTGGACCCTTACCAAAGTCAGAAGGGTACCAGTATGCAGCCACCTGTGTAGATACTGCCATTGGTCTGCTTGCTGCTTACCCTGCCCGTAACCCAGACCAAAGGACAGTCATACAGGCTCTGGACCACCTGAGTGCTGCATATGGGTGGGCGCTGGTCCCTGAAAGTGACAATGGTACCCATTTCACTGGTTTTATGGTAAGGCAATGGGCTCGAGGCCTGGAGGTAGATGGAAAGTACCATATCCCCTACCACCCACAGGCTGCTAGTATCATTGAGCAGTATAATGGATTCTTAAAGCAGGGACTGTGCCAGAAGAGGGGCACCAGCTCCCTTACTAGATGGACACACTGCTTATGGGCAGTAGTCTGGATTTTGAATGAAAGACCTCGATATGGGGGGATCAGCTATGGTGGAGGCCCTCCTGCACTGGGCAGCTGCTCCCATCCAGTTGCAGATATGCACCAAGGACGCTTTGCTCAATCTGGGCTTTGGATGGCATGACAACGTGCTTTTGCCTGCAACAGCCCTCCTTAAAGGCCAACGGCTTCAGTGGACATGGCCCTGGACTGTACAGGACCCCCACCTATGAAAGGTGGCCTTGCTGGCACCGTGGGAAGATGGACCTCCAGTTAACTTCCTGGGCAACCAGCACCTGTATTATCCCTTGAGTGCTCAGGGAGACAGCATTATGAAGGGCACCTTTGTAATTTCTTTATGACCAATAATCAGTTCTCCCGTTTTGCTGCACATAGAACCAGCAGATCCTGGTATGCAGGCCAATAAGGTTTGGTATGCCCACCCAAGGTGGCTTCTGGTACCAGCTACTGTGCTGTCCAGAACTCTAGCCTGTGTTCTGCTGGAAGGGAAAGATTTGCCTCTCTAGGTGCCACTGACCACTCTATTATTTCGCCCATAGCTGTGTTTGTAATTCTGTTGCAATAGACTGTACTGTTCTTGTTTTTGTAATGTACCTCACTCCTTGCACAGGGGCTATCACGGAAGAAACCTGGTGCGTAGATTGTGATGCGAGCAACCCTAAAGAGTTGAAATGTGGGGCAGCTGTGTTAGGCTTGCTCGCGGGTATACTGGCTACAAGCACTCTGGTTGTTTAGTGCACGAGCACGTGGCAGAGGTATGTGTGTGTAGCCTGTTTAAGACTGTAAGTGCTTCCCCTAGGTGGCAGTTCTCCCAGATAGTTCTCCTGTCAATGTGAGGTGCAGTTTTCCTTGCTCCCTTGCCCTTACTGCAAATAGCAGATTTTCCTGTTTATTAGCCCTTTCCCTTTTGTTGTTTATTTGCTCGCCTGTCCTTGTGAACCTCCAATAAACAGGTATAGCTTGACGCTTTCCAGCTCCGCAGTTCCTCTACTGTCTGCCCAAATCCAATGTGAACCTACCTGGCCTAGACCACTGACATTATAGTCACCTAGAGTTTGTGTAGACAGAGAACAGAACAAGGAGATGGCCCTGAGACACTCCACAATATTGTGTCACCCTATGAAGATGAGCCAGAAGAGGCACTGTGTGGAAGTACCCAGCGAGCTGAAGGAAAACGAGAAGAAAATGTTCTAGGAAGGAAGGTGGCAACCCTGGCAATGTGTGGTGAGATCTGAAGCAGTGATTGCATCTGGCAAAACTGGCCTTGGTTTGCCTGTTAGAGCTGTCTTGAGGCAGCGCTGAGAACAAGCTTTACTTGGTGACGGAGAGTGAGGAGACAGGTGCAGCAGGAACAGGGCAATGAGTGATGTGGTGATGTATAAGGTGGAACCCTGGGGGATAAGCAGTAATTGGTCAAGAGTTGGACAGGCCAGCTTTCTAAGGAGGATGGGGAGAAAAGAACAACTGAAATCAATGTTTGCTTTATGTACGGTATTTCTGAAGGTTCTAGAGCCAACTGTATACTGTGGAAATTTGCTACTTTAGAGCAGGCTAGTTTAAATCCTACAAGTTTTCAGTTACTTGATCCTCTTGGACGGATGGCTGAGCTAACCTGATCTCTTTTGATGGCTTTGAAAAGGTGAAGATAGACAGATTGAGCAGCACAGCTTACTTTTCTTAGCTTTAATTGTTGAGAAATACAAGGCCTGGGGAGGGGAATTTATGTTTTGTTTTGTTTTTGCTTGTTTTCATTCTAAGACATATTTTAAATTACAGCGTAATATTGCAGACAGTTGCAGAAATCAATGCACTGACTAGGGAGCGCCAGTGAAAACCGGGCTCCTCCGTGGTGACTGGACCAGGCTGCATGGTTTAATAACAGCAATTGTTCTGGACTTCGCTTTCCTAGTGAACTATCAGTTGTTGACCTCAGCCTAGGAGAACTGGAGCCGCGCCCCCACCCCCAGCCTCCGAGAGCTGGAGCTGCGTCCCCTCCCCACCCTACCCCAACCCCAGCCTAGGAGGACTGGAGCCCCGCCCCCGCCAGCGTTCCAATAACGCAGGCCCCACCCCCAGGGTTCAGGTCCCGGGTAGCTCGCCGCCGGCCAGCCCGCCCCGGTTCAGGTCCCGTGCAGTTCAGTGCTGCGCGCCAGGTGCCAGTATGGTGCAGGCCTGGTACATGGACAACTCTGCCGAGGACCCCCGCTGGCCACACCGAGCTGAGCCTAGCCATCCGGTCAGCCTGGAGCAGCTGCGCCGGCTCGGGGTTCTGTACTGGAAGGTATGCTGGGATGTGGGGCAGCCCGGGCTCTCGGACGAGTGGGCGACGTATCCCTTTAGGTCCCTCCTGGTTCCCGGCTCCGTGCTGCACACACCTGGATTCGCTAAGCGCAGCTCCGCGGTCAGGAGAGGGCCAGGGCGTGCTGCGCATGCCCAGCGCAGAGCCAGGAGGTCTGCCATTGGGCGCTGTGCACGCTGCAGTTTTGTCGGGCGTTCTGAGGTTATTCACTGAGCCATGTAACATGGGCTTGTGGTTGACCGCCTGTGGGCACTGCACATGCTCAGTAGCGGAGTGGGTGGTCGGCGGTCTATTTGTAGTGCGTGCGCTCAACAGCGTGGTAAGGAGGTCTTGGCCTGGCTGCTGCACATGCTCAGCAGCAGCTGGAGGGTCTTCGGAGAGACCCCCTCCTCCACCTTTTGGCTGCCCCAGCTCTAGGCTGGACTCTTCCGGGACGGGGCGCTCGGGCTCTGTGTGGGGCGGCATGGTCCCAGGGCCAACCACTACCGTCCCGGTTCTGGGCGCAGGGCGGGGCCGGGATGGAGTTGTAACTTTGTGTCTTGTGTGCGCAAGTTAAGTTTTACACGGCGCTTACCTTCTCCTGGGCTAAGACAACACTTCAGAGCGGTGAGAGGGTTCGTATCAAAGCTAAGCATCGTTTTAGGGCTTGGTTAGTACAGCCACAGGGCCGGGATCAGCAGGGAGCCTGACTGCACGCTGCCCTGCGCCTTTGGGCCTTTAGGGGAAATGAGATGTGCAGGAGGGTAATAGCCCATGACGGTCAGCCCGGCCCCTGCCTCCACGAGCTCTGCGTGCCCAGTCCACGTGCCCTTTGAATGAAACGGCATTCGGGAGCACCCTGTGTTTTCTGTGCTGGGAGAAGAGAGCATTTCCGTGCGTTTACTCTCAGTGGCCAGCGAGTGACAGAAACCCTCGCATGCGCTGTTAGAAGTTAGATTGTTGCGATGCCGGAAGTAGTGTGTCTGTCAATAAGGCAGATCTGCTAACTTTGGAGTCATCTTTGTAGACATGAACGTATGGATGGCTAGTACTTTGAGATACTCTGGAGTTTGCTGTTCAGTCCTCGTGATGCAGTGTACATAGTATTGAAGTGTAAGGCCAAGCATGCTAAATTCCCTGCCACTAGTTTTAATTAGGAGTTCAGACTAATTTTGGTTGGCTCCCTAGGGGACTGCTTCATGAAGATGATGGCATTAAAATCAGACATAAAAGAGCAGGCAAGGTGTGATAAATGAACAGGGTAGAAAAGCAGTCTAGGTGTAGGAAGCAGGAGCATGGGTGTGGGAGGTGAACCGTCAACAATTTTTAAAGAGTAGCAAATATACTCACAAAAATTAGGGGATATTTCAAAATGAATAGGAAGTGATTTAAAAAAGCATTTGATTTCTTTTTTCTTAAACAAGAACATCAGAAAAGCAAACAACAAATCAAAGAAAGTTGTTCCATTATGCAAATATGATGCAAAACCAAGTTTTATTTCATTGGTGAAAACACTATACAAAAGGTTCAAAGTGCTGGAGTACCCGCACATTCCTTGATCCCCTAATATTTGTGAGCAGTGTACTCCTATTTGATTTACAATGTAGATTAAAATTGTTTAAAAAATTTATAATTTTAGAGAGAAAGAGGGTATGGGAGAGAGAGAGGAAAACATTGATTTGTTGTTCCACTCATCCATGCATTCAGTGGTTGATTCCCACATGTGCCCCCACCAGGGATTGAACCTGCAACCTTGGATTTTCAGGATGGTACTCCAGCCAACTGAGCTACCTGGCCAGGGCACAATGTAGATTTTTTTTAAAGGGACCAGGGACAGAGAAGAAAAGACAGCTGGGGCCAGATGACTCAAGGCCCTGACCCAGCCTCATGAAATTGGGCTTTGTCTGTCGGCTCTGAGGGCATCAGACGTTTTGACCCAGGGAAACAGACTGACCAGAGACACCATAGCTAAGTTGGACTGTGGTGTGGATGGCTGTCAGAGGACCCCTACAGGATAAGGGAGGTGTGTCCATGGACAGAGCACTCCACCTAAACTCATGGCAGTGGGACACAAGGTGTGAAGAGAAAACCCAGGAAGAACTTGGGGAGGAGGGAGGCAGGAATTAAACACAACTACATTATTTTTAGCTGTTAGGGAGAATAGGAAACCATTCACAGAAGGAGGAAAGGAAAGTTTATTAGAATTGACAAAGGCTTAGATGATAAGTCTGGAGATAAGTATCTTGAAGGTCCAGAAAGAGAATAATTCTGTGTCTCCTTGCGTTCATGTGACCTCCTTTTTGTTGTTTATACTCTTTTAGTTGGATGCTGACAAGTATGAGAATGATCCAGAATTAGAAAAGATCCGAAAACAGAGAAACTACTCCTGGATGGACATTATAACCATCTGCAGAGATAAACTGCCTAATTATGAAGAGAAGGTAAGGAACTCTGGATTATTGAACAGGGAGATCATTATAGTCACTACTAATATACAAATGTTTTTTCTTTTAATGTCTGCATTTGGGTTTATATCAGAGTAATACATATTTGAGTATTTTTATAAGATGTTAGGGGGAAAGACACAAAAGTAGAATTGAAATGATGACTGCCTTCCTCAGATTTTCATGTGGTTTCTGACCTTCCAGTTTGATCAGCATGACTGTGTGTATGTGATCATGTGATCATGCTGTGTGTGCATGTGCTCTGTGTGACTGATCATATGACTGTGTGCAGGTGATCATGTGACTGTGACCATGTGTCTGTATGTGATTACTATGACTGTGTGATCATATGACTACATATGCTTGTGATCTGTGTGACTGCCATGTGTGGTAGATAATGAGCAGGAGCCAGGATATCTCTTGGAGTCCTGGCTCTGCATATCCAAGCTGTGTGATATTGGCCCAACAGCCTAGCCTCTCTGTGCCATATTTCCTCATCAGTCAAATGGGATAACAGATAACACCCAGGTGAGTTACTACATGTGAACTATCTAGAACTTAGTCTGGCACATGAGAAGTGCTATGTAAGTGTTAATTCTTTTACTGTTAGTTGGTTGATAGGTTTTATAAAATATTCTAGCTCCTACCCCTTTATACTTACTATATTACTCCTTATTTTTATGGGCAGACTTTCCAACCACCTTAGTTCTGGTCTTTGATTTGGACCTGTGCCAGCATGCAAGCTTGATCTGCAATAGGCTCACATAGTGTCCCTTGTGCTCTAGATTAAAATGTTTTATGAGGAGCACTTACACCTGGATGAGGAAATCCGCTATATCTTGGATGGCAGTGGGTATTTCGATGTGAGGGATGAAGAAGACAGGTGGGTCCGGATTGCCATGGAGAAAGGAGACATGATCACTCTCCCTGCGGGGATTTATCACCGCTTCACATTGGATGAGCAGGTGGGGACTTTGTGACTTTAAGGCCATTCTATGCACAGATGCCTGGTGGTGACTAGTATGTTACAACATGAGAATTAAGACCAGCAGGGAAAGTTACTATGAAAGCTGGTATTGGATGTGCTTGTGTGTTTTCCAGAACTACGTGAAGGCCATGCGGCTGTTTGTGGGAGAACCAGTGTGGACGCCATACAACCGGCCAGCTGACCACTTTGAGGCTCGCAGACAGTATGTGGCATTCTTGGCGCAGACAGCATAGCCATGCCCCCAGGGCTAGCACACCCCTCACGTCTGTGACGGTCCTGAACATGATAGTGGCAGACACTCTGTCATGTCCTCCTTGCTTTCATATTGTAGACTTGAGGCTTGGGAACTTTTCTCTGTGAGATTATTTGATCAGAATATGTTTTAGGGAAAGGAGCCATAAAACTTGATTTTTATGTAGAAGCAACTGTGGGAATGTGGTCATCATGTTCCTTTTCTCTCATCCGGCATACACATTCCACTTGAATTGGGATGAGTTTCACATCCCCAGTGTCACTGCCTAGCTGTCCCACCAGCACCTGAGTCCTAGGCATGAAGCAGACCGCAGACATGGCCGCGCTGTCTGTGAGCAGGTGTAAGAGCAGAGGATAGCACTGGCCCATACACCACACTCTTCTCCCAGAAGGCCGGTGGGGAGTGGAGGTGAGCTCTTATATCGGAACTCTCACAGTTACTCATGCCACATTCTTGTTTAAAATGAAGTAACTGCCTTAACTTAATGCTCGTGGCTTGTAGTCATTAGAAGGGGATCAGTGGATTGCCAATTTCACATGGGCTCTCCATTCAGGTACCTGTGGCTTGTTAAAATCACCCTGTTTAGATTCTTTGTGTGATTGTGTCTGTCTCCTGCATCTGGTCCTCCTGGTGGTCTTTTCAGAAGATCCACTTACCAGGTTGACATTTAATTAATATAGTCTTTGTTTAGTGTGAGATTTCTAGGTTAAACTCCCTGGTACATATCCTGTTACAATCAAGCTTATGAATTTTAACAAGAAAATGGTATGTTAATTTTTTATTCAATAATTCTGAGATGCAGTTATGCCTAATTTGTTATAATCATTAAAAAAAATACAATCACTTGAACAGGCGGTGGCACATTGGATAGAGCATTGGACTGGGATGCAGAAGACCCAGGTTCAAGACCCCGAGGTCGCCAGCTTGAGCACAGGCTCATCTGGTTTGAGCAAAAGCTCACCAGCTTGGACCCAAGGGATTGCTTGGTCTGCTGAAGGCCCGTGGTCAAGGCACATGTGAGAAAGCAATCAATGACCAACTAAGGTGTTGCAGTGAAAAACTGATAATTGATGCTTCTCATCTCTCTCTGTTCCTGTCTGTCCCTATCTATCCCTCTCTCTGTCCCTGTAAAAAACAAACAAACAAACAAAACAAAACACAACAACCAAATCAATGACATGTTTTAAAGAGCAGTATAATGCCAGTGGCTGAGGGCAGGCAGGTCCACACTGGATTTGGGTTGATGGTGGAGAAACTGTGAAGCTGGAAAGCATTGGGCCATTCCCATTTAATAAAGTCTCACAGCGGATGAGCAAACAGGCAGGAGAAAACTGCTTCTCAGGCGAACAGCAAAAACAGCCCCTTCCAGTGATGGGCAGGCAATCCACAATCTGCCATTGGCAATCCACACTTGAGTGCAAGCACCCATAGCCTTACATAGACTATATGCAAGTGGCATTGCCACGTGCTCACGCACCAGTCAAGCAAAGTGCTTGCAGCTGGTAAATCAGCAAGCGTAATACAGCTGCTTCCCCACATTCCACCCCTTTAGGGTTGCTTGCTTCACAATCTCCACTACAGGTATCTTCCATGATTGTCCTGTGTGAGGAGTGAGGTACATTACAGAAACAAACAGTGCAGATTATAGTAACCAAATTACAAAGACATAAGTTATTACCAAAAATGACAATTACAAAGGTACCCTTTATAATGTCTCCCTGAGCACTCTACCCAGGGAGTTTCCTGCAGGCCAACCTCTAGCCCCCTAACCCGCTGTAGATGGGAGGGCCTGTATAGTCCAGGGCTGTGTCCATGGAAACCATAAAATGTCCTTGGTGTGTTTCTGCAGCTGGATGGGAACAACCTCCTGGTGCAGGAGGGTCTCCACAGGTGCCACAGCCCCCCCCAGGGTCTCTTATAGTACTGTCCACAAACGGTGTGTGTCTGTCCAGCAAGGGAGTAGGTGCCCTCCTCTGGTCTCAGTCCAAGAGTCCATTACACTGCTTAATGATCAGACTACAATAGACAGTCCAGCTGTCTGTGCACATCACCCAAGGTGAAAGTCCATTACATCTATTACCTTCTAATGCCAACACTGGCGGCAATCAGTGGATTGCCAATTTCACTTGGGCTCTCCAACCCCCTTCTCATCCTTGTTGGATGGGTCCCTCAGCCCTCCCCCTATTCAAACTAGGATAACAGGTCTTAGTGATCCTCCTTTTCCATAGCTATCTCCAATAAGTAATCCTGCAACTGTACAACCTGAATGCCAGCCATTTTCAGCTGGAACCTCTGTTGCAACTTAAGGTACTGTAACAGGACTTTATTAGGCTTGCCATTCAATCTCTCCCTATCTAATCCAATCACTATCAAATCTACCCACATTTGTGTTTGGGTAACCTTTACAGGCCCGTTTCTCTTGTTAGGGGGACAGCATGGGCAACAGCCTTCACAGCATTACAGCCCATCTTTGTTCAGGACAGCATGATGCCATCCACCCTTTATGTCCCACAACTGCAGCAACCAGGCTGCCAGGGGCTTGGTGGGTTTCTGCCTGAATTTCATCCTCAACTTCATCAGCTCTGCCTAGATGTAGTGCCTGACCCCAGAGTGCTCCACTACCTGTGGAGGGGGTTGTATCTGCCCATTAGGGCTGCTGGGTTTTTACCTTTTGGGTGACTACTGGCAGGGCTCTGGTCTGTGGATGGCAGCTTCAGCCAGAGCCTCTTCATCCTCAGAAGAGTTGGACACTCCTGCTCCTGCTGACTCAGAACCACTCTGCCAGCATGAATACAGCTCTGTCCTCGGAGTCTGCTTCAGCTTGTGAGGCTGCCAGCTCTTGGCCTGAAGCTGGAACTCAAACTTCTAAACCCACAGCTGTTTCTCTAACAACTGCCAGTGCCAACATTCAGCTTCCAGGGAAAACTGCAGCTCACAAAACTGACATTTTTTCTCCAGCGACTGTTCTAGTTCCAGGTACCATTGGTGCTCAGCTTTAGGAAGTGGTCAGTCTTTCTCAAGCAACTGTTACAGTTCCTGTCACTGTCAGCACTCAGTCAGCAGCTCATCCTGGAGTTCTCAAACTTGGGCAGCCTCCCACACAGAGCTCTCAGTTTCTTCTCGCAGGGCTGTAAAAAACACCCAGCCTATGGCCCCCAAAAGGAGAGCCACTGGGAACAGCTATTCCTTTATTTCAACCTTCAGGGATGCCGGCAGCTTCATACCAATCTGATCTGAATCCTGTCCATTATGCCAGATGCAATGCCGATGGCCAAGGTCAGGCAGGTCCACATTGAATTCAGGCAGATGGGAGAGAAACTGTGGAGCCAGAAAGTGCTGGGCCATTCCTGTTTAGTAGTCTCACAATAGTGGACAAGCAAACAGGCAGGCGAAAACTGCCTCTCAGGCAAACAAACAGCAAAAATGGCCCCTCACAGTGAGCGGACAATTCACCATCCGCTATCCGCCCTGAGCACAAGCACCCATAACCTTACTTAGACTATCCACACGTGGCACTGCCACGTGCTCATGCACCGAAAAAGCAAAGTACTTTCAGCCAGTACACCAGTGAGCAAGCCTAACACAGCTGTTTTTCCCACAAACTGGAATTTTAAAAAATCACTTTCAAAACTCCATGCTGGTCTTAGGGTGCCTGTCCATTGCCTTAGAAATTTCAGTGAGCTCTGAATTTTAGGGTCCACAAGTGTGCAGGTGGCAGAAGGCTCAGTCTACCCCCCCCCATTGCCCCCAATTCAATTAAATGACAAAGATTTTAAAAATTAAGTAAGGTGATTTAAAAATATATCTATGACCCTGGCCAGTTGGCTCAGTGCTAGAGCGTCTGCCCATCATGTGGAAGTCCCGGGTTGATTCTTAGGGCACACAGGAGAGGTGACCGTCTGCTTCTCTCTGAGTCCCCCTCATCTCTCTTCCCCTCTTGCAGCCATGTCTGGAATGGTTTGAGCGAAGGTTGGCCCCCGGTGCTGGAGATGACTCCATGTCCTCACCTCAAATGCTAACAAGCTCAGTTACTGAGTGGTGGAGCAGGGGCCCAGATAAGAAGAACATTGCCTGGTAGGGGGCTTGCCGGGTGGATCCCAGTCAGGGTGCATGTGGGTGTCTGTCTCTGCCTCCTTGCCTCTCAATAATAATAAAATAATTAGTTAATTAAAAATAATATATCTATAAATTTTTTGACAATCTTCTCCACTAATGGAGCCCAGTTAACCCCTTGAGTGTGGGCTGGACTTGGAGACTTGTTTCTCCTGGATAACGAGGCAGAAGTGACTGTAATGAGGTCAGAAAGTCTCTGGTTTCCTGCTTGCTCTCTGGGATCACTTTCGGGGATGCCAGCTGCCATGATATCACCAGGTTTGGGCGGCAGCTCCTGGGCCTCAGCCAAACCTTCAGCAGATGCAACCTTAGTGACATGAGTCTCCTCCCAAAGGACCCAGAAGCACCAACTAACCACTTCCAGTTTCCTGACTCAGAAACTAGGTGAATATTATTCTAAGTCACTAACTTTTGGATTAATCATGTCGCACAGCATTGACAATAGATTAAATATAATTCCTCAATAGCAGTGTTTCCACCACCAAAACAGTGCTACCTAGGACCTGTGAGAAGTAGAAGCAAATGGAGTCAGGCCTGTGGGGAAATGAGACAGGACAGCTTCTTGTCTGTGCGAACCCTCCAATTGTCTGTGCCTGCAGTGGGGTACAGGCTGGGGGGGGCTCCCAGGGAAGGAGAGCATTCCTGTCCCCATGCCACAGACACCCTCGACGCTGTATCCTACAAGGCTTGCAGGGCCGGCCATGGGCAGCAGCCCTCAAGTGGGTGACAGGATGGAAATGTCCTCGCTGTTCCCTTTGGAAGACTGAATGAACTGTAAGATTTTTCTGCTGATGGGGAGCACCGCCTCCCGCCCTCTCTCCCCTCACCTCCCCCTGGCTGTAAACAGCCTGAGAATAGCCCTCAGCTAACAAGAGTCCTTCCTTCCACCTGCTGCTTAGGGGTGGGCAGGCTTCTTCTCTATTAGAAACCGGAGAGCAGGCTGTGGAAATGGGAAGCCTTGGCCCAGACCTGCTCCTTTGCCTCCCTTTGTTGCTGTTTTGGTGTCTGACTTTACATGTTAGAAGTGCCTGGCTTTATTTTGCACAAACTGTTCTACAAAATCACCAGTTCTGAAACTGGAGTCAAACCCCATGTGGCTGACACAACAGCCTGGCTGAGGATGACATCAGTAGGTTTGCCTTTGGAACTGCTCCCTCCTTAGTTCCTGACACTCTGTCTGGTGGAGGTGGGATCTACTGGTGCCTGAAGTTACTGATTGCCTGCAAAAGGACATGGGGTTGGGGTGTGGGCAAGGACACAGGATGACACAGTGTCAGGGTCCAGGAGCCCCTTGGGAGGGGTGATGTCTAGGGAAAAGGATGTATACGGAAACAGCATGGCTCTCCCACCAGTGAGAGAGAGGCTCCTCTGATAGGGCCTGGATGGCTGACACTTCAGCATCCATCTCCTGCAAAGCTTCTCAAATCTGCTGCTGATTGTCAAGGATATACACACAGCAGTCTATACGAACCCAGGCACAAGTACTGCCCTGTGTCGCAGTAAGCAAGCCTAAGGCTATGAGGTTCTGTAAGACTACCTTCTGTATCTGGGTAGTCTCATCAAGGAGGAGACTCAGGGAGTGGCAGGTGACATTCAAGGCTTGGGCTACATGTTGGGATAATGCCTCAACCTGCAATTCTACATCAGTAGTGCTCCCCCCAACCCCCCATACAAAGAGAGCCAGAGGGTAAAACCACCAGGCAGCTCTCTTCTCCCTATGTCAGCAGTGATACACAGAGTTCCAATTCTGGGGCTCTGTGGCAATGTCGCTACCACCTTGCTATAGATAAACAGGTGACCTCAAGTACAGTGGCCAGTCCAGTGAGCTGGCAGGTAGGGCCAGCCATACCTGGCAGAGACCTACAACCCATCCCGTGGCAGAAAATTTGTATGTAGGCTTTGTACCTACAAGCTTTCTCTAAACCCACCAGTGATTCATGGTGGGAGACACCATTAGGTTGGCACACAAGTCTGTGGGCAGCCCGCCCACAGTATGGTCGGGCACACAGTCATTGTGCTGTTCTATACAAAAAGAGGCTGCCTGTAAAAGCTCCCCATGAAAGCCTGCCACCCGTCCCCAACCATTACACACAGCTTTCCCCAGCAAGGGCGGTTCATTGTGGTGAGAGTTCCGGAGAAACATCTCAGTGGTCCGCTGACATGCTCTCCACTCCAGATTCGTGCAGTTGGTATTCCAGGCACACAACTCAGTCTTTTTCTGGAGAGAGGCAGGCGCAAGACACCAGGGAAGCCCTTCCGTCATCTCTGCAGGCAGCTCGGTGCAAATCCAGCAATGGGACACTTGATGTAACCCACGCAAAAGTTGGGCCCACGACAGGAGACTGTGGCCAGCAGTCAACCAGGACAGTGTGACAGAGCAGAAAGTGAACCATCATAGGCAAGTCCCGTCCCTCAGGGAGAATGCAAGCCTCCTTCTCATCCTGTGAGAGAATAGTAGCAGGTATTGAAGGGCCTCTCGGTCAGTGATACCAGACTTGTACACCTGCAGTCAGGTGAGGGGACCCCTCACTAAGAGCTGCTTTGTACAAGGGCACGGGCTATAGTCTTACGATAACTGCACCGCTCAGAAGGGAGGAGGGGACTGTAGCAGACAAAGTTACTTGCACCTCCACCAGCCACTTGGCAAGCCAGGGTGTGAGGGTCAAGCCTTTTTCTAGGCCTCCTTTCCAGGCTTCCAGTAACACTACCCACAGAGACCCCTCTGCCTCTAGTTTCCATGACCAGCTCTATTTTTCCTCCCATCCCAGGGCCACTGTGGATGGAGCTGGTAGCACTAGGGCTCTGTCCTGCACCTGTATATGCAGGTCTGTGGATCCAGAAGGGGTCACCTTAAGGTGATGAATTGCTCCTTCTAGTACCTGATCCAGGGGACTCTTTCGTGTTCGGCAAGGCTGCTCATTCAGTAGCCACACCATGATGGGAAGCTACCACTTCCACCACTTTCCTGAGGGCACCAGTGCTCTCAGCTTCTCCTTCAACCCATTGAAATGTTCAGTCATGCCAGCAGCTTGAGGGCGATATGGTACATGCACCTGCCAGTGCATGCCATTGTCCCTAGCCCACCTCTGGGCACTCTCCCAGTAAAAGGGGTCCCTCAGTCACTAGCAACTGCTAGTGCATGGCCATAGGCTGCTGAAAGGCCCTCTGAAGCCTGTATGGTGTTGCTCCTGATCAGCCCTGGCTACAGGGTAGGCAAATCCCTAGCCAGTGTCAGTATCCACTGCTGTGAAGACATACCGAACTCACAGGTTTTCTGGCATGGGTCCTATGTAATCTACCTGCCACAATTGCAGTGGCTTCTCCCCCGCTAGGTATCTGTCCTGGGTTGTTAGCCAGGCACCTCCACAATGGGAATTGCTGCACACACCACGATCACTGCCTCACGGCCTCTTTGGCCTTTGTTCGGGACACAGCTAATCCCCAGTGCTGCACAGCAAGGCCCATTGTATGGGGCCCCACATGCCCCGTTTCTTGTGTAACCACGCCACAATTGTGGCTGGCTTTGGGGTCTGCATGGTCACTCAAACCCATAGCAAGACATCTGCGGTATCATTACCAGGGGCCTACAAGGGTTTGTACCCAGAAACATGGTAAATCGTGGCTCTTTCCTGTAAGGCACGCTTCCACAGGTCCTGCCACATCTCTTTCTCCCACAGAGGGCAGTGGCCAATAAGCCAATCCCAAGCAGCCCAACAGGGCAACCACAGCGTCAGGCCACAGTACATAGCCCCGCTGTCTGTGCAGATAGATGTGCAGGCATCCAGTTTCTCTCATCAGGACCAGCCATACTGCTCATAGCTCAGCCCATTAACTGGATTGTCCTGTGCCTGTCTCAAACCAAAAGGTCTCTGTTTGAGGCAGCAGGGCAATAGCCCGTCCATGTTGGCAGCTGCCCCTTCCAGGAGCCAACTGCTTCTCGGTGAGGGAATACTGGAAAGCAGCTCCCTTCCACACCTGGGACCAAAAGCTAGTGGGCGTCTTCCAACCACCCTGCTTTTGCCAAAGACTGTAGCCAATCCATCTCTTCAACTTGAACCATCAGTAGGAACAGCAGGGCTGGGCCTACTACCCGTAACATCTGGGCTTGTGCCACCGCCCACTTGGTGGCACTGAAGGCATGCTCTGCCTTGGGGGTCCAGGTCTCAGGTCCCAGGTCTCACCCTGTCAGGTCAACTGATACAACAGTTTGGCCAATAAGGCCAAGTGGGGTATGAAGGTTTGCCAGAACCCTTGCAAGGCCTACATAGGTCTGCAACTGTTTCACAGTTTCCAGTTGGGGGTATGCTTAAGTTTTGTCAATCACCACCTCAGGCATAACCTTTGTCTTACCGGACCAGACAATACCTGAAAACTTGATAGACTAACTAGGTCTAGGTCCCTGGACCTTGTCCTCGTTGATGGCCCATTAGGGCCTCTTAAAGACCTTGGGCCGCCATTTCAAGATCTACAAGATAATCAGAGGTTACTAAACATCATATCATCAATGTAGTGGAACAATCACATAGTCTCATGGTGGTTCCATGTGGTCAAATCTTGGGCCACTAGACCATGACACAGAGTAGGGCTATGCAAATATGCCTGTGGCAGTACTTGAACTGTCCATTGCTAGCCTTCCCATGTGAAGGCAAACTGCTCTTGACTAGCAGTATCAATGTCAAATAGAAAAGAAAGCATTAGCCAAGTTCACCACATAGTGGTATCAACCTAGTTCCACTGACAACCAATCCATCAGCCCAGTAATGTCTAGAGGCGGGTGACCTTGTTCAGCTCTTATAGTCCTCCGTCATATACCAGGAACTGTCAGCCTTCTGGACAGGCCACACAGGGGAGTTGTATGGGCTGTGTGTTGTCCAAGTAACCCAGTCTTCCTCCAGCTACAAAATGGTCTAGCTGGTTTCCTCATGCCCCTTGGCAGGTGGTACTGCCTCACTGACATGATTTGTATCACCCGAGAGAGGTGTAATGGAGTGTGGCACAGATGCTCCCTCACTACCATCTTTACTACTTACACCCGCAAGTGGAATTCTCCCTGGGTGGTGCTCAGAGCCAGCCTGGCTAGTATATCCACTCCCAGGATGTATTCTGTAATAAGGGATATTTTCTTTTTATTTATTTTTATTATTTATTTATTTTTAAATTCAATGAGAAGAGGGGAGGCAGAGACAGACTCCCACATGTAACCCAACCGGGATCTACCTGGCAAGCCCACTAAGTGGCGGTGCTCTGCTCATCTGGGGCCTTGCTCCATTGTGACAATTGAGCTTTTCTTAGCACCCAAGGGGGAGGCCATGGAGCCATCCTCAGTGCCTGGGCCAACTTGCTTCAATTGAGCCTTGGCTGCAGGAGAGGTGGGAGAGAAAGAGAAGCGAGAGGGGGACGGGTGGAGAAGTAAATGGGCACTTATTCTGTGTGCCCTGAATGGGAATTGAACCTGGGACATCCACATGCCAGGCTGATACTCTACCACTGAGCCAACCAGCAAAGACCAATAGGGGATATATAACCTCATATGTCCTAGGAGGCAGTTTGCCAATCCCCATAGTCATTGTTATTTTGCAGACCCATATCTGGCATCCCCTATAGCCCTCTATGGTCACCAAGAGTCCCTTGAACAAGTCTGGGTTGCCAGAAATCAAAGTAGAATCTGCACCTGTGTCCACCAAGGCTAGGAACCGTTGAATATCGCGAGGGGACCAATAAATGTTCAGTTCAACATGAGGCATCCAGGCCCCGGGATCCGGGGTTCCTGGGCCTCCTCCCTAGTCAAGTAAATAGCCAGAGCCAGGCTCACCAACTGAACTTTATGGACTTTGCCTCCGCCATGTGGCAAAGAATAAAACTGCTGTTCTGAACATAGTTGCCACCACAGAGAAAGCAGATCAATTTCCTGTCCAATTTCCCTCTAGCTAGCCCTGCCACCAGCAAATTTTGTCACAGCTGGCACCTATTAATTTTCAGGGGCCTGTCCTCAGTCTCCTGATTTCGGGAGGCACTCCCCCTCCCGGGGATCCCCTTTGCAGCACTTGCCCTCCCCTTCTCTGCTCTCGGTTGCAGCTTCTTGCTCACTTGGACCTGGGAGGGCTGGCCCTAGCAGAGCACTTCTACATTGCCAGGCCCGTGAAGGATCCAATGGCCTCATAGAGGGGCCAGTCTGTATACGGGGCTAATAAAGTTGCAATTGTCCTGAAAGTCCCCACGGAGCTGCTGGCCAGAATTAAGTCTTTCATGTGGGCCATAAACTGTTCTTCATTCTGGCTATAATAGTGGTTGGCAAACATCGTCTGCCACATGCTTGTTTCCCGTAACACCTGGACTAGGTTTAAGTACCTAGTTCACTTTGTTACCTGTTCTGGCATATTGCCAGTATTATCCCAACCGGCCTTGGCTGCTGCCATCAGCCAATTTGTGTCACGTTACCTGTGTTTGGGTGAGTCCTGGCAACATTTTGCAGCTTCTGGGTAAGGAGGACGTGTTTGCAATATTTGCCAGCTGCACCATCTCAACAGGTGTCAGCTCTGTGTTCTCATACCCATAATCCCACAAACACCAACAGCCAAGCGGACACTGATTTCCTGTGGCGTTGCCTACACAGCTTGGCCAAGTTGTGCAGTTCTATGGCCATGTAAGTTGTGTAGGTGGTGTGGAGCATGGACTGCAGAGCCCCCTTTCCCCCTCCCCTGTTGGCCCCCACCCTGGGCCAAGGACTCCTCTGTTGCCACCTTCTGGCAGATAAGGGGGTTGAGCATGCAAAACCAAAGCCACCTTCCACTCCAGGCCAAGGCTACTTGCTCCTGAGGAGGAAACCGAGTCTCCAACCTGTGTAGCATTAGCTCAATCACTGCCAGGCACTGTTCCAAGTTCTCCTCCATGCACTGTGACTGCTGCAATTGTATTAGCTCATGTGTCTCATGCTTCACCTGCTGCAAACTAAGAAATAGCCATGCCACCAGGTCCACCACTTCTTGGTTCCAAGATATTTGGCTCCATTTGCTCCAGAGCTTTCTGGGTCTCCTCTGGCTGAGGACATTATATCCCGGTCCTCTGGTGGTACCCAGTACATCAGGTGCACCACTTCCGGGTATCACAAGGCAGTTGAGACCCACATTTCTGTCCACCCCACCCAGGGCTGCTCCTCATAGAGGCGCAAAGTTCCCCAGCACCACTCACCTTATCCTGCCTACCCTGCATGCTGTGCCACTTGTCAGGGTTCAGGGGCCCCTTGGGAGGGGTGATGCCAAAGGAGAGAATGTACATAGAGCCAAAATGGAGGAAAAGGCAACAAAACCACTGCACATTTTATTGTTCAAAGCCAGTTTTTATACAGTGCAGGAGGGTTCACGCAGGCGCCTCTCTACACCTGCTGAGTCATCTGTAGATAAGGCAGCACGTTATATAATTTTGGGGAAAACGCATGCACTCCCACTTCTGGGTCATGTCCTCAGGCATAGTTGCTGCTCAGGGGCCATGGGCTCTAGCCTGCCCCGGGGTCTCATACACAGTCAGAGCCTGTGATGGGGAAACACCCCCAGGCTGGTCCTACTGCTGCCGCCTGCCCCTCAGCCAGGGCCTCTGTCTGGCCAGTGGCCACATATATTGCTGTCAGTGCTGGTGGCTGTGCTCACCCACAGAAACCCCCAGCAGCAATGGCCTCCACCTCCTCAGAATCTTTCTGGGGAGCAGAGTAGACTGAAGGTTCCAGCTCTGATCTCACCCAGCCAGACTCTCTGCCTCTTATTGTTGAGAGGACAGCATCCTGTTGGATAAGGGCCCTCATCATGACTGCAGCCTTCATTTCCTCCTAAAGGCCCATCTCCGCCTGAACAGCTGTGTGGCTTCAGGAAGGTGATATAATCTCTGCACATTTTCCTCAGTGGTCAAGGAAGCAGGCTGAGGGAGGCTCGGTGAAAGCGTGGCTGGGAGGCTCAGGCAAGCTGAGGGACAGCACATGGACAGCACAAGCCTCTTTGTTAAGACTTAAAGTCTGCTTCAGTCCACACATTCCTGCAACTGAGTGGTGCAGAGAGTGAGAGGTGATCACAGAACTCACGGCTGCTGGGCCTTAGCGGGGCCTCACTTGGCACTCGGGTTTTTGCAGGTGTGGTAACAGGGTCTCAATGAGCTCATCCTGAATTGGGGTGGGCCCTAGAGCGAAGGACTGCTGTCCTTATCAGAAGAGGAGGGACATCAAGGGAGAGGCTGTGAAGACAGGCAGGGCTCTGGTGACATTGACTGAGGCTGAGGGACAGTCATGGGACCTTATTCTCAAAGCCCCTGGAAGGACAGGCCTGTCCACAGCAGACACAGACTTCTGGCCTCTGAACTGTGAGGGAAGGATCTGTTTTCAGCCACCCAGTCCAGTAATTTGCTAAGGCAAATTTAGGAACTCACACTATCCAGTTTCTATTTTCAAATATGAATCGCAAGATTCAGAGGGGTCAGCTTTCACCCAAAGTCCCCCAGCTGAGAGTGTACAGCACAGGGTTTCCAAGCTGGGAATATCAACCTAGTTCCTGGGTCTTCCAAAAAGACCACCAGGAGGACCCAATGCAGAGGACACAGCAGTTTATTACTCAGGTTACAGGGGAAGCTCCATGGTGCTGGTTTGCTTGGGCTGGTAAGAACCACACCTAAGCAGCTCCATCCCTCCTTACACACCTGAGGAGAGAGGGGTGAACACTATATAGACCAGAAGTACTATGTCCTGTGTGGGGGGGGAGTCTGGCCCCCCCTCAGTGCACTCTAGGGAACTTTTCAGATCCAGGCTGTGTTTCTCCCTCCTTATGGCTGCTGTTGTTTTGGGACAGGGAAGGGCCATGTCCAGCATTGGCCCTACGGAGAGCAGAACCCTGGCCCTCGCTGGCCCCTCTCTGGTCCCCACCCTGCAGCCAGTGTCTCCCAGTGGTGAGGGGCCATGGGGGGACAAGGTGGAGCAGGTGGAAGAGGGTGGTGACTAGGGCCAGGCACATGGAGCTGCGGGGGCAGGAGGCAGCCCTAAGTCCTGCCCGCCCACGCACAGGCTCTGGTGGGATCCCAGTTGTTTCTCCACACCTCTGAAGCTGACCATGCACGGTCTCGCTGACCCCATGTGAATCCTGCACTACTCACTGAGAATGTGTGGCCCTGTGCAAGAGACAAACCCTCCTCCCACAGGACAGCCACCAATGAGGAACCATGCTGGCCTCCCAGGACTCGAAGGCAAAAAGGCCCTCTTCCTGGGCTGGAACATGGCAAAGGGATGGGACATTTCCCTTCAAAGATGGGAACAGGAAGCAGAGCCTCCCTCCAAAGAGGGTCATCTCCCTCACCAAAAAGCCCAGCTCCAGAAACGTGTGTGGCCAACCTGGCGGCTGCTGGCATTTGCTCTCGGCTTCTCCAGAAAATCACTCATGGATGTAAGTGGGTTGTGAGCATCTCTAGATGTTAATGCTTATGCTGGCTCTCTCCCTGTGTGTCTGTCAATATTTGCCTCACATGTTTAGGTGCTTCTATGGGGACCTGGGCCAGCTTCCCAGGGGTGAGAAGGGTCTGTCCTCTGGACACCCACCCAGCAGGCTGTTCCCTGGCTTCAACCCTGCCCACTGGAGACTGTGGGGCCACAAAGAGCTCGTCTGAGTATTCCTTTGATGACATTTGACCCGGAGGGACACCCTCATCTTTCCTGGGACGACTCCCTGGCTGGGAGGCCACCAGGAACTGACACTCTTGCCAGGTGTCAGCAGCTGGTTTCTCCTGAGGCCTGTGTCCCTTGGCTGTGTTCTCACATGGCTTTTCCTCTGTGTACCCATCCTTGGTCCCTTCCTTTTTTTAAAAAAAATGTTTTACTGATTTTAGAAAGAGGAAGGGAGGCCCGTCAGTGTGCCAGGATAATGCTTTATCTACTGAGCAACACATCCAGGCTCTCTGCCTCTTATGGTTGTGCAGACAACATCCTGTTGGATCAGGCCCATCCTCATGACTGCAGCCTTTATTTCCTCCTAAAGGCCAATCTCCAAATACAGCCACATTGGGGATTATGGCTTCAACCTATGGGTTTGGCAGGGTGGGGGACAGCTTTCAGGCTCAGGAAGCAGCCGGTGCCACAGACAGGTGTTTGGAATGGAATGAGTGGGAGAGGCCAACCTCATAGGGCTAATGGTCCCTGTAAGGTAGGAACCCCTGGATGGCAGGAGCAGAGGGGCACTGTCTGCTTTGTGGGGGCAAAAGACTGGGCAGAAGGCAGGGTGGGGACAAGGCAGCCGGTGAAGAAGCTGTGACAATCCTCAAACAAGAAGGGAAACAGGCTTAGAGAAGCCCTGTGCTTAGGCAAGGCACAAGGTTCACACTGACCAACCCCACACTCTCTCTATCCATTTGCTTTGCTGTCACACTGAAGACCATGGGGCACTCCTGCAAAAGCTATGTGGTGCCTGCTGTGGGCAGCTGCTGTTCTAGAACACAGTCAGCAAACACAGCCCATGGACCTGAGTTTCCTGCCAGAGGGGTGTAATAGCCTTAAACAGTTGCGAAAACAACAAGCCAAAGAAAAATGTATGACAGGTGGTATATGGCCCACAAAGTTTACAATACCACTACTTGGTCCTTCCCAGAAAATGCCTGCTGGTCGTTCTCTCAGGACCACTGCAGAGCGGACCCCATGCTCACGGGCCGGTTTCTCCATGGCACATCTGCTTGGGGAGCAGGATTTTAGAGTGTGGTCTGTCAGTTCCTGCAAGGTGACCCCCGGACCTGATGGAGGTGGCTGGGAAGACCCAGAAGGATTGGTTCAGGTGGCAGGCGAGGTCTGCTCTTTGTTTACAGGCTCACAGGTGTACAAGTCATGAGCTAGTTAGCCCCTCACGTCTCACTTGAGCAGCACATGTGCCCCCAGCAGGATGCACAGAGCTTCTGAGGTAGCATCTGTGCGACAGGGGCATAGGCTTAGAAACCAAGTCTGGGCACTCATGACAGGATGAGAAAAATGAGAGCAAGGTGGCCCTGCATGGACAGATGACATTTATTACTAGTGACTATAACGGCAGTGGGTAAGAACTGACATCATGGCTTCTGAACACAGAGCTTTCACAAATGCCCATTCTCCCAGTTACACAACTGAGGGTAACGAAGTGGGGGCTTTCTCAAGCATGCGGTCTATGCTGGCCCGCCAGGTGGAACCGCTGTGGCCGTGCTCACTGCCCCTGCTGCAACAGGAAGGGTTCACTGAGATTGTGGGTGCCAGCCAGGCAGGAGCACACAGAAAGGTGGGGGAGGGCAGCAACCAGGCGGGGTCCTAGAGACCCAGCTCACACCCACACCAGCCTGCAGCACTGTTTCTGATACGCCAGGGTCTGAGGTCTGAACATTTTGATTTAAACTTGTAAAACGTGAAAGAAATAATGTGATGGATATTTGCAACGCATTTAAACTAATTATTATACACATCATTCAAAACAGATTTATGTACAATGTAACATTTTCGAGTGACATTGCTGAATTTTAGGCAAAATAGGTTTGATTTTTCTCGCAGTTAAAATGTACTACTTTCCATGGGACCTGCATGGTATCCTGAAGCTTCTGAACATAAATGACCAAGAAAGACTTATGAGTTCACATTAATATTAGGATATCTTCTGGAGCTTAGTATTATTTACAGTTTAACATTAGAGGAAGCATTATGAGAAGTTCAGAAAAACATTTCAGTATTAAAATACATTAGGGTCATCTTTAAGGTAAGTATTTAAATTATGTTGTAGCTATATGGAATTTGGTCCAGGCTGAGGGCAGATATGACAGGTCATATATTGGTTGTTTGACAATGGTCGTTTGATTCTGCACATGCTTTGGTCCAAGTATTGTGTAAAATGTAGGATAAATATTTAGTTTTAACTTATGACACAAGTGTAATATTTCCTGTATATGTGCAGTTAAGTTGGACTTGCTGTTAATGTTAGCTATATGTTTGGAGTTACTTTTGGATTCTGGTTTAACTTGTACTTTCTTAAGGGCTCACAACTTTGCTTACACAATGATGTCATATTTTACCATGAGGAATATGATTGTATATTGGACTCTATATGCTGTTTACAGTGCAGTTCAAAAATGAAGCAGTTTTTGGTTAAAGAAAAATGTTCTGTAACCTAAACATGGCGGATTTCTCTGAGCCAAAAAGAGACATAATTTATAAATGAATACCTGAAGTTAATTTTAAAGCAATGGCAAACATACACAGGAGCAAAGCTAAGTCAGAAAACTTGAAACTGATTTTAGCAATGGACCCTGATGTAACTAAAAACTAAATCTAGTACTGGAACCCGATACAACAAAAATGTTAATCTAATGTGTAAAAGCCTTAACCAGTGCCTGGGCAAGAATGTAGTCCACTTTAAAGTAAAACGAATCTCTGCACAACTACTTATCAAACTTATATTAGCAGTAGTTTGAAATGTCATCATTTCAGGTTTGAGAACCTAAGCACAGCAGCAGGTTTGAGTAACACTATGAAATGAAACTGAGCACTAAGACTCTCTAAGGGGAAACAGCTGTTCACAAGTTAGCTCGTGTTTTCGGTCCAAACGTTGTTGACAGCCCCCAAATAAACCCGTGCTTCTGCTTGCATTACCTATTTCATCATTTGAAATTCTCGATGATACAGGTTTATGGTACTTGAGACTCCTCAGTGCATTCAAAATTTACTGTAATAACAATAGACAAAATAAAATAGGATACAAAAAATTTCTACATGAAGTAGCTATGGAATGGATATTTGCCATTTCAAATGAGTGCAGCTCAGAACCTAACTCTTATTCTGGTACTTCTAAAAAAGCTCCTTACATTGATGCACTTTTTAGACTTTCAGGGCAACTAAAGATACCACTTTTCAGAGAACAGAGTCACTGGTATAAAAGGAAACTCAACTCGAATGTGCAAAGTGTATATTTCAAAAGGAAAGGACTGCAAAAACAGATATATTTGCAAAACATGTGGTGGATGATTACACATAGGTGATTGCTATACAGTATATACCACACCCAAAAAGTTTACCTCAACATATAATATGTATAAAATATAATATGTAGCAGATATATACAAAGTTTCATTTAAATTCATTATGTACAAATAAAGTATACTGAAGTTCATTTAGATCATTTCACTTTCATAGTCAATTAAGAAAAAGAAACCTATAATATGGGATAACTTCCACATAAAATTGCAGGTCAACAGTGTGTTCAAGTATTGCCAAGCGCTATTGTTCCCGAACAGCAGGCCACCATGTAACACGAGCACATACTCCAATAATATAGTAACCTATGAGGAGTGATTCCTATGCAATCTGTAAAGAATGAAATGATCAATTTGAGCTATGTTGTGACCTATAAACTTCTGCATACTGTGGGTCCTGAGAAAGTGCTAGAACCTACAGAATGCTTTGAAGATATTTTAAGCTTTCTCTTTGTTAATGGCTGACATGACAATGATGATCTTTTCCTTATGGTACTAACACAGATGCAAGACATGTTCATTTTTCTAATTCTTTAAAATTGAATTGATCCATTTTTAGCCCTTCCCTATGAACTTGGCTGTTACAGGCCTCCATCACCTGCAGAGGATGAGACCGGAACCTCAGGCTCAGGGTTGGCTAGGATATCCCGGTGGTTCTGGCACAGATCGTGTGACCTCACAATGCCTAAGAGCAGCACAGGCCCCAAGTGGCCTGGCTCCCACCAGAGCAAGCAGGATGTCCTAAGTCCTGTCTTATCTTCTCTCCTATTTTAATGTATTTCACCAATTGTGTTGAGGTCATCTGCTTGGGAGACACTGTGTTGGTGCGTTCACTTTGGTACAAAAATGAACAGAAACACAGCTTTGCTTTGCTTTATACAACACACGTTTATATCACAGTCTTTATTTATTTATTTATTTATTTTGAGAGAGGCAGGGGCAGAGATAGAGAGACAGGAACATCGAGCTGCTCCTCTGTGTGCGGTGACTGGGGAATTGAACCAGCAACCTCTGCACTGGGATGAAGCTCCAACCAACTGAACTATCTGGGCATGGTTATTATTTGATTGATTGAGTTTTAGAGAAAGGGGAGGGAGAAGGGAAGCATCCATCTGTTGTTCCTCTCAGTCATGCATTCTTTGGTTGCTTTCCCTGTACTCTCTGACTGGGGATCAACCCTCAACTTTGTTATTTCCAGATGACACTCTTAACCAGCTGAGCTAACCAGCCAGGGCTATGTCACAGTCTTTAAACTAGAAACACCAGCTCCTGAAAGAACCCTGGTCAGGACTTTAGGAAAGTGAAGTTTTCAGGAACCAGAGGTTTGTAAGAGAGGGAGTGCCTTGTTGATGCACAGCTGCTGTCCTGATGTACCCATGCGCGGGCACGGCCTGCCCGCTGGAGCACGTGGCTGCATGCACCTAGGCTCCCTTGTTTACCTGACCCCTAAACACAGCCCCTCCCCACCCCACCCCACCCCTACAGAACACAGAAACAATGATGGGCTCAGTCATTGATCACCAGCTCATCCAAGGTGCTCAGCACCACAGAGAAGACCTGGAGGAGCACAGTCTGGGCTGTGGCAGAAGGACGGAGGGGAGGTGGTGACAGTCACATTTGGTATCTCGCTCCAGTATTTATACATGCTCCAGACACTCAGGCAGAGTGAGAACGGCTTATATTCCATTCTCAGCTTTTCTCTGAGGATATTCAGAATTGATATCCTCCTTGGTTGGAGGTCAGTTTCCAGGAACAAACAAAAGGGAACCAGTGCATTCTACAGATTTTCTGTCCATCACCACCATCCTAGCAGCATGTTCGCCTTGTATTCACAGACAGTGCAGAGCTGCAGGGTCAGGTGGCTGGAGTTCAGCAAACTGCCCAACAGCCGTGGCCTCAGCTCTGGACCAAAGAGACACTCTCCCAGGCCCCAGGTGAGAGACTTTACCGAACCTGCGCACGCAGACAGGCTCCCTGCAGTTTCCAGAGGTGGAGCTTCCGGACACTGCCGCCTGGGCCAGCTTGAGGCACTATGGGTTGAAGCTGTCCCCTTCTCTGCTGGCAACAACCTCAAGCAGGGCCTGCTTCTTCTGCATGCCCTAGGAGGACTCCAGTGTGTACATGGTGGTCAGGCTGAAGAGCACGCAAGCAGGTAGGGCCTGGGTCTTGCTGCACCATGGCCTCCCACTGCCGCAGCGAGTCCTTAAGTCTGTCCAGGTAGAGTAGACACACGGAAGCGTTGTTGTTGGCGTCGAGGGGAGGGACACAGGTCAGGACAGGTTCCAGCAGACGGTGGCTTTGAGCCTGGGACAGGTGGGACTGGACACCTCCCCCAGCCCAGGCTCTACCCACCGGGACACTGGGCTTGACGGCAGCAGGTGGGAGTTGACATCTGCGGAGCGTCTTACCACTGCACTGGTCGGGTCAATCTTTAAAATTCCTGTGAAGAATCTATGGGCTTCTGCAAAGTTGTTCTGATAGAGGTGAAGGAAAGCTCTGGAAGGTAAGTGACAAGGAAATGTCAGGTACTGGTGCGTGCCAGCAGAACAGAGAGGTACTCCTGGTCACAGGGAGGATGGACATGTGCGCTCCCGGTGTGACCCTGAGTGGCTGGGACAGTGCAGTCGGCTGACCACAGCAGGCATCTGGTTGGGAATTGCAGTGGGCCTAACTTGTGTTAATTCAGACGTCGGAACTGCACCTGTCATTCTTTCCTGCTGTAAAACGGACCTTGTCTCAGCCGCACTTTCTGTTCCTGAGGTGCAGGCCATCTCTCAGCAAACACACTCCAAGCTCATGTCGACCAGGTGCAGGCCATCTCTCAGCAAACACACTCCAAGCTCATGTCGCTACCTACTGAGCATTTCAGCCGTAAGAGCCCCCGCCCTCCAGAGTACAGAGTACAGCGCTTTGAGAATCGGTGGGACCTGAAGTCAGTTTTTATGGCTAAAAGAACAGGACTGTGAGTCCAGAAAACACCAGTGTCCTCCCTGGATCTGTGATTTCCTGTTTCCGTTCCGAGAGACCTGGGACAGAACAGAGCAGGTGATAGAGGGGCTGCAATGCTCCGCGCTTAAGGCGATGCACTGGGGAAATCTGAGCCGCATACCATTCACAACGCATACCTGTTCATCAGAACCACGGTCCTCCCCTGCAGCCCGTCCATCTTCTGCACCACTTTCTCCAAGTCTTGAGAGTAATTTTCAGCCTTTTTTATGTCTCCAAATTGGTCTGACCTATTTTGTCAGTTCAGGTGACAAATCTACACCCACACACAATTCCCTAATATCACACTATGAAGACATTTATGTATCAGGCAGGGGATCCTTTGTAACCATTTACTAGTGATTACTTTTGTAAAAAGTGCAAGACATTTAGGATGTGGTGGAATGTGGACATTCCTGCCTCAGAAACTAACATAACACTCATGCTGTGTTAGAAAGTCACATGTGTTACAGTCTGTGTCCTTTGAAAGAAATCCTGGCATAGCATTAAATAAAATAAAAAGAAACTACCCAGAGCTGACAGAGGGCTGGCAGTGAAACTACGTTAGTGGAAAAGATAAAAGAAATCTTGGAATATTCTTTGCCATCTACTAATTTTCATGGCAATTAGAAATTACATCATCATAATTATTAAAACATTGGATTTAAAATATGACTCTTTCTTGGTTTTAAAGAGAAAGAGCAAGGGGGAGAGAGAGGGAGATAGAAACATCTATTTGTTCTACTTATTTATGCATTCATTGGTTGATTCTTTTTTCCCCCTTAATGTTTATTTTATTGACTTTAGAGAGAGAGAAAGAGAAGAGAGAGAGAGACAGGAGAATCAATCTCTTCTTGCATGTGCCCTGACCAAGCATCAAACCTGCAGCCTTGGTGTATTGGGACAACAGTCTAACCAACTAAGCTACCAAGCCAGGGCCCTGACTGATTTGTTAAGAGTTAGAGACAGCTTAAAAACTGAAGCAATATAAAGAGGCAATTAAACCTTGGCTGGATAGCTCTGTTGGTTAGAGTCTAACCGTTAGACCATTGTTCTGAAATACCCAGGTTGCAGTTCAATCCCCAGTCGGGGCACATATAATAATCAATCAATGAATATATAAATAAGTGGAACAACAAATCTATGTTCCTCTCTCTCCTTGCTCTCTCTCTAAAATCAATTTTTAAAAAGGCAATTCTAAGTAGAATAGTAGCAAATAAACCAAACTAGTTAAAGAAAACAGATAAGTGGATAAACTGCACAAGAAAAAGTAAGCAAAATAATCCAAATCATAAATGTAAAAGGAGAAACCATTACAGAAAGAAAGGAAATTGAAGTAATTATGAAGAGGACTATTTCACTGAACTCTGCAAACATACGTGAAATATGGAGCAAAGAGGCCATTTTCTAGGCCACTCTAAATTACCAAAATTGATTCCAGAACACAGACAGAGCTTCTTGTAAGAGAGAAGCCCAGCAGTATGTCATGAGAAATGGTCATTGTTGCTGCCCACAGACCTGGGAGCTCAGCACTGGTATGTCTCAGGTTCCTTCCAGGAACAGGTAATTCCAAACTATCCAACATTGTGCAGAGCACAGAGAGACCACTCCTACCTTATTTTATGAAGACAGACAGAAACCCAGTGCCCAGACCTGTGTGTGCACAAGCCCAGAGACCTTCCCTTCAATTCTAAGTGCAGAAACCTATGGACACGCACCCTGCAACTCCATCTGCTGGCTCCACCCTTTGGGGACCTGACACTGGGAACACTCGTTGAAGCGGAGTCCCTCCTTCCTGGACAGACTGGGTCCAGGGAAGCTGGGTGAGCAGACCATGCCCCCTGAGAGCTCCCTAGAGGGCATAGGTCACATAGGTGCTACTGTGTTCCCACACAGGGTCCTTGACCCTTTGCTCCCATGAAGTTTCTTGTCACACCAGCTAAACTTAGTTCCACCGACTGTTGCTCTTGTGTTGTAGTTCCTTCCCTACTTTGGCTGCCCTGAGGTTAGCTCAGACTACCAGTGACCCAGCCACCCCCTGTGGCTCCCATGTGGAACAGTGCCTACCTGAAGGGAAATGCAGCTGATACCACTGAGCAGCAGAAGCTTCTGCTCAGGGTGGAACTGGATGACAGAGAGGTACACTCCCACAGCCAGCACTAGTCCTGGAGAGAGAAGCCCAGAGACACCAGAGTTGGGAAGGTCACTCTGTGCAGGTGCCTGCAGACTCCAGTGTGAACAGAGGCCATGGCGACACATGATTGGCAGGAAGCAGGAGACCCATCGAACACCACCTTCCTACCAGGGGACTGCACTTTGCCCGTGGCCAGAAGGTCCTGAGTCTGCCTCCACATGGACAGCATCGGAGGCCTTGCTCCCATCACAGAGGCTCTCTGAGGGCCGCTGGTGGTCACTAGGCCTGAGTCTCTCTGTTTCTACCTTCTAAGGAGCCATCGGCAGTTCCCCTGGACTAACATTTTCCTTCCTGAGAGAACAATTACGCGCACTGGTAAGTCTGTCCTGTCTCCATTGGCCTTTACAGAAGCCAAGCTGACTCAAAGCTTCTCTAAAACATTTTCTATGCTAGAAATTGAGTTAAAGCCTTTAAACGTAAACAAAACACCCAGAAAACAACTTAGCTGAGAGAACATGAGGTTATGGCCAAACTTACACATTTCATCTTTTGAATATTACACAGAAAGCTGGCCCATGAGATGTTTATATAGGAGCAGCCAAATAGGCTGTGCAGGCCAGTGTGCATGGTGCCTGCCCATGTGCACTCTCCTGTGCCCTCAAGGACGCCCTCAGCTCCCTGTGTGCTGGGCCAGCCTAGCTGCCCGCCATGGGCATGGTGCTGATGCTGAGCAGGGAAAGTACCGCTCAGATCAACAGCCAGTTAAGGGGTCAACACAGGAGCCTTTCAGGGTGAAAAGACAGGTCTCAGAGGAGGGGTCTTGGCTGTCCCATGGGTCCCCACCCTGAGAACCGACCCCATTTCCTGAGTGGGCAGCAGGCAGTTGACAGGGAGCATGGTCCCAGTGGTGTTTTCTCCTAACTTATCTTCACAAAACCCTCATTTCTCTATGTTTCAACCTCATCCAAACAGAGGCTGCAGTTAGTTTGCTAACTGGGATGTTGTAACAACAGACAGGTGACAAGTGAAATTCTACTCGCACAGGAAAATAAGACTCTCCAGTCTGGCGCCTTCAAGTGCAGCTCATTAAAGTGAATTTTATTCAAGGCACAGTGCTCAAAAGGAGCTGAGAGCACCTGCCTCGTCCCCCACAGACTCCTGCCTGCCCACCACACTGTCCACTGTGCTGTGTTGTGGTGTGCGCATGGGCACATGTGTGCATGTGCTGAGGGGTACCTCTCGTGCAGGAGGCGGTTCCTTGCTGCCTGGTAGCCGAAGGGGCCCTGGGGAAGCTGAGACCCATCTAGCCTTCCGGGGATGGCGGGGACAGCTCAGCACATCTCCACACTGGAATCACCTGCGTAGTTTACATCGAACCTTCCTCTGGTCCAGGTGGACAAAGGCAGCTCTGACATTCTTGTGAGTGCTCAGGCGCCACGGGGTCATGTCAGTGGCTGTGTCCTGAGGCTTGTTAGAACATGGCTCTCCCAGGGGACTACTTCTGGGCACCTCCACAGGTGTGGGGACCACATGAGAGAGCCGGGAACCTAAGGCCACTGTGAGACTAGGGACAGGTGGCAACACAGGGAAGGGAGAGGTGGCATCCCAGCCTTGTAGCACAGGCAGAGGGGCCTGGGAACCTATTAGTAGACATTCAGGGATGGACCGTACGAATAGATTTCTCATCATTAGAAAGTCAAATTAATATTTAATTCCTTCTAATAGAAATGTTACTCAAAATAATTAAATAGCTGATAAAATAACCCCTTGTTAGCCCGTACACATAATTTAATTAACGTGATACCACCTATTAAGGCCACACATGCTCGCAATGCTGAGCACAGGCCACTTGATGGCAATGGAAAGCACAAACTTGCATGACCTGAAATGCAAAAATTTCCTACTTTTTTTTTTACATCCTAGAAATAAAAGATTAATCTAAAATCTCAAATTCAAGTGCATTCATTATATAAAGTATTTCTGAAACATAGTAACATGTTCTGTACTGACATTCTCTGCATTTTACCAACCATGTAGGCACAACACTTACTTACCTTTGGTGCCCAGTAGTATTATTACTATGACATTACAACAAAGAAAAACATTCTTATCCCATAATTTTCTATTGATGTGACTTAAAAATGCAACAACAAAAAATCCAAACAAACAAACAAAATCTTAATAGTGGAACAGGTGAACTCCCCACTCAGAGTTTCAGCCCTGTGATTAATGACATGCCATAAATTTACAATTGGTTCTTGTCCTGTGACTTTCAGGGAAGTTAACAGAGGCTGCAGGGCTGGAGAGGACAGTGGGTTCCAGCGCTGATTCCGAATGGTCATTGGGTGGGAGAATGCCTGTTTGACGGGGAAGAGGGGACAGGACCACAGCCTCAGAGAGCAGTGAGGTCACTGCGGAGGCTGCAGGCTTGGGCACAGCATGCCTCCTGCCCACATGTGCCCAAAGGCAGGCACATGGTGGAGGAGTGAGATGATTGAAGACAGGGTCACCAGTGAGCAGCTGGCCTTGTTGGAAACACCAGATGTAGAGTAGAGACTGAAGGGAAACACTTGGAGCTAAAGCGGAGCTATCACCCACCTGTTCCTCCCACTCTGAGGGGCTGCTGGGACTGTGGAGCGGAGGGCCCTGGGGTGAGGGGCACTGCATGGTCACTGCACCAGGGTCATGTACCACGGGGCACAGAGGTGCGGTGCCAGCATGGGAACTGCCTAGGTCTGGCCCCTGGACAACAGGTGCTGGCTACACATCTTTGTGACCGGATGAACGAGCAGCGGAGCTTCTGAACTGACAGATGCCCAGCACGGTCCTGCAGAGCTGTGAGGCAGCCATGCATTCATCACAGGGCTGCCACATCAGGGCTGGCATAGAGCCCTGGAGGCATGTCCCCCGCTTGGTAAATTGCTGTCCTGCTCTGCTCTGTGGTATAGCCACTATAAAGTACAGTATGGACAGTTTCTCAAACAATTAAAAATAGACTGACTATAATGACTTAGAAAGTCCACTTCTAGACATATACCCTAAGGAATTGAAGGCAACATCTCAAAAAGATATTTGAAAACTCATGTTCATAGCTGCATTATTCATAATAGCTTAAATGTGAAACCACCTCAAGTGTCCACCAACCAATGACTTGATAAACAAAATATGGTACATACATGCACTGGCATATTACTCAGCCTTAAAAAACGGAAGGAAATTCTGCAGTGTGCTACAACATGGCTGAAACTTGATGACATTATGCTATGTGAAATAAGCCAGCCACAAAAAAGACAAGTACTGTCTAATTCCACTTAAATAAGGTACTTAGTCAAAATTGTAAAGACAGAAAGTATAATGGTGGTTGTCAGGGATTTGGGGAGCAATTGCTTCATAGGCACAGAATCTCAGTTTTACAAGATGAAAGGAGGTGGGGATGGGTGGTGGTGAAGCCAGCACAACAATGTGAATATACTTAATACCACTAACCTTGACACTTAGAAATGGCTAAGATGGTAAATTTTATTATGTGTATTTTATCACAATTAAAAAGAAAACAAAACATGTTTCAAAAATTTGATTGCCTATGGAGACTATTCAAGAGAAACTATGGAACTAATAAGAGAGTTCAACAAGTCTTCTGTATATAAAGTCAACTGTATTTCCTCTTCATAAACTGCAAACAGAAAATATAACTTTTTTGTTTTATTTACAATAAGATACTTTGTTTATTTTAAATAAGATACTGAGAAATAGCCCAACAAAAGATCTATACAAAGAAATTATAAATTTTATTAAAAGACATGTAATAAGGCTTAAATGAATGGAGAAATGTGTCATCATGTTCATGGCTGATATCACAAAGATGTCAGATTCCCTCAATTAATCTATATTTTAATGCAATTTCTGTAAAATGTTCAACAGGATTATTCATGGGATTCAACAAGCTGCTTTCATCATGTCCTTGGAATAGAAAAGGAAAATGAATAGCCAAGGCAGTTACTAAGAACAACAAGCTGGAAGGAGTCACTCTCGGTGAGAGCAAAATTTAACTATAAACTTGTAGTGATTAAGACAATGTGGTCCATTGATACTAGGATAAACAAATATAAGGAATAGAATGGCTAGTGTGAGGCCTACACATGTATGGAAATATATTTATGTCAGAAGAAATATTTCAAATAAGTAGGTGAAGATGGACTATTAAGAAAATTGGTTATCAAAATAAAAGAGAAAGCATATTTCTACATTATATGAAGCACAAAAATAGATTCCAGATTAATGGGTTATTATAAAAAACTAAATTGTAGAACTGTTACAACATATAGAAAAATATTTTTATGACATAGAATAGAGAATAATATTTTAAACACAATGAAAAGTAACATAAGTAAACTTTATAAAATTATTATAAATTAAAAATAAAAAACATGAGGAAAAAATTATAAATTTGACCATATTGAAATTTAAAACTTAAATTCATCAAAACATGCCATAAATAAAGCTAAAGTCAAGCCACAGACTGGAAGACGGTTTTGTGGTGCATATAACTGAAAAAAGGGATTAATATGAGAACTATATAAAGAATTCTACAAACAAATAAGACAAATATACTGGGGAACAATTTTTTTTTCATTTTCTGTTGCATGAGGTTTTAAAACTTTTTCTATGTATTTTTGCATCGCTGATTCCAAATCGAAAGTCCATTTTTTGGTGCATGCTCTAGTTTTTATGCAATTTTAATTTCTTTTTGTTACAGTTAATGGCATGCATTGGTTTTTAAGTTGGAGTTAAAGGGCAACAACTCTTGGATTGAACATAACCACAAGGCAATTAATGTTTTACAAACATCACTTTTACATAATTATAGTTGTTTTTAAATGTAAAAAAATATTATCTAACAAAAACACCCTCTTATTTTGTTTTATGATTTAATCATGGCTTCTTCACGTAGGTGTAAATGTAAGAATAGTCCTGATACTTTTTCTTATATATGTGACTGTTACACACTTCAACGTCAAAGGCACAATATTTTATCATTTGTGACACGTGCATATATTGACTATTTTCAAGTTCCCCTTGGCGATCAAGACAAGAATTGGGTTCCTTATATTGTGTGTCATAATTATGAGGAAATGCTTCGTGACTGGACTAGAGGAAAACGCAAAGGAATGCCTTTTGGTATTCCCATGGTTTGGCGTGAACCTAAGGACCACAGCAGCGACTGTTATTTCTGTCTGATCCATAAAAAGAGCATCAGCAAGAAAAAAATGGCATATGATCGCATATCCTAATATTCCTTCAGCAATACGACCTATCCCACACTCTGAGACACTCCTGGTTCCAGTTTTCAATGGTTTTCTTTCTTCTAAGGATGAAGAAAGTGAACATGGTGATCAAGTATATTTTGATAAGATGCATGAGGAAATGGTTGTAGAATCTGAAGGGTCTTCTTCTGATGCCAAGCAGTCATTAACCCCTCAGCAGTTTAGCCAACCCTAATTGAATGACTTAGTAAGAGATTTGGGCCTATCAAAGAAAGCAGTTGAGTTATTAGCCTCCAGGCTTCAAGAAAAAAATGTACTTCACCAGTCAGCTAAAGTATCCCGTTTCAGGAAGTGTGAACAAATTTTTGTGGACTTATTTTCCAAAGACAAACACTTTGTTTACTGTCATGATATCAGTAGTCTTCTCAGCCAGCTAGGTGTTACCACTTACAGTCCAACAGAATGGCGGCTATTTCTTGACAGCTCTAAACGCAGTCTGAAATGTGTTCTCCTACACAACGGTAATGTTTATGCAGTGGTTGCAGTTGGTTATTCAACTCATCTGTGAGAAGATTATAATGACATAAAAATTGTCCTCGACTCTCTGAAGTATGAGGAGCATAACTGGATCATTTGTGTGGATCTTAAAATGGTAAGTTTCCTGCTAGGACAACAGAGAGGTTTCACGAAGTATCCTTGTTTTCTGTGTTTGTGGGACAGCCAAGCTCGGAAGAAACAATGGACACAGAAGGAGTGGCCGAAACGTGATACTCTGGAAGTAGGGATGCAAAACATTGTGAATGAACCCATAGTTAATCGAGACAGGATCATTTTTCCCCCACTTCACATCAAACTTGGCCTGATGAAGCAGTTTGTTCAGGCTTTGAATAGAGAAAGTGAATGCTTTCAACATATTATTTCTGCTTTTCCTGCCTTGTCCTTCGAGAAGATAAAAGCAGGTGTATTTAATGGACCTCAAATTCGAACCCTTATACGTGACAAAGACTTTGCCAGGAAGATGAATAAGAAGGAGAAAGCAGCATGGCAGTCTTTTGTGGCAGTTACAAAGAACTTCCTTGGCAACAAAAAAGCAGAAAACTATGAACTTCTGGTTCAAAGGATGCTGTTGGCTTTCTGTGACATTGGATGTAACATGAGTGTTAAGATTCACTTCCTGAATAGTCACCTTCATAAGTTTCCTGAAACTCTTGGAGCTGTTAGTGATGAGAAGACTACTGCTGGAGCATCAAATGAGATTGTCCTCAACAAGTACACAAACACAAGAGCTACAAATGCAGATTTTTGCCTGAATAAGATTTAAATAAGTTTTGTGCAAATTTTATGATTAAAATAAGTGTTTTAATATGTTCTATTTTGCAATTTATAGACAAATTCTGATGCAATCATATCTTTTAGTGTATTAGTTATTTACTGCATTATATAAATTATTATATTTTCACAAAGATGATGCCCAAGAAGACATTCTTCTTCATTATGTTAAACTAAATGTTGAAAATTTTACTATAAGATGAAAACCTAAAATATTGAATTGCAAAAAAAAGCTGTAGCTTACAGAGAAAAACTAATGTCAGATTTGAGATCAGCACACTCGAATTAGGTAAAAACAAGTGTTTTTGTGGATGCAACAAAAATTTTGTTCCCCAGAAACAAACAGGCAAGAATATAAACATGCAACTCAATAGAAGATGAGATAAAAATCTCAACCCATTAATCAATTTAAAACCAAATTAAAATAACAATGAAATATTTTACACTCATCATATAAGCAACATTTTTTTTTTGACAGATACAGAGACAGAGAGAGGGACAGATAGGAACAGACAGACATGAAGGGAGAGAGATGAAAAGCATCAATTCTTCGTTGTGGTAGCTTAGTTGTTCAATGATTGCTTTCTAATATGTGCCTTGACCGGGGTGGGGGTGGGGCTGCAGCACAGTGAGTAATCCCTTGCTTTCAAGCCAGCAACCTTAGGCTTCAAGCTAGTGACCTTGGGCTCTTGCCAATGACCTTGGACTTCAAGCCAGCACCTTTGGGCTCAATGTGGTGACCATGGGGTCATGTCTATAATCCCACACTCAAGCCTGCAAACCCGCACTCAAGCCGGTGACCTTGAGGTTTCAAACCTGGGTCCTCCACGTCCCAGTCTGATGTTCTATACGCTGCACCACCAGCTAGTCAGGCGCAACAATTATTTTTTAAATTAATACCAGGAGTTGACAAATTTAAACTCATAGAGACAAGGAGTATGAAAGCAGTTGCCAGAGGCTGAAGGTGGGAAGATAGGGAGTGTTAAGTGTGAGTTCAGGGTTCCTTTAAATTCAAAGCCCCTTTAAACTAAAATTTTCTTCACCCAACCTCCCAATAGGGTAATTTCTTCATTAAGCATCTTCCTCACCCAACCTACCCCTCCCCTTAAGTAACTTCTCCCACCCTGGGAAGGTTCTGAGAAATGCCCTTGGGACAAGGCCTTTAGGAGGGACCGGAGGGTTGGGAAAGGAAGACAGTCTGTGACCAAAGACAACAAACCCCAATATGCTAATCTGAGCATGTCCAGGTGCAGGCAACCCTATGCCAGCAAATGCCTGCAGCAACCCCTCTGTCTAACACTCTCTCCTGCAGCTCAAGGCTGACACCTTTGGTTGGTCTCAGCCTGCTTGCATAAAGGCAGTTTTAAAATAAATTTTCCTTTTGGAACACACTAACCTTGTGTCTTCGGTTCATCCCGTGGTTTCTGCCTTTCAGGGAGGGGTTGGTAAAAGGGTAAAAACTTTCAGTTATAAGCTGAAAAACGTCTGAGGATCTAATGTAAAATGTGGTGACTATAATTGTATAACGGAAATTTGCTAAGACAGTAGGACTTCAGTGTTCTCAGACACACACACAGAATAGATAAATATGCAAGGTGATGAATGTGTTAATTAGGTAGAAAAAATCTTTTCATGACATATTAGCTATATTCCTATATCCAATGAGCAGGATGTACACTTAAAATCTCTTAGAGTTTGATTTGCCCATTATACTTCAATAGAGCTGAAAAGTAAGAGTTGACAAGTCTGTAGAGCAATAGCACTTCTTCATGGCTGACAGCAGTATAACCTGGACAAGCACCTAGATAAACTGAACAATGAATAGCCAGTAAAGATGAGGACACACCTACTGTCACCTAGCAATCCCACAGCTAAGCAGATGTCCTAGACACAGGCCTGTGTGTTTACTGCAGTATTATTTGTATCAGCAAAAAAAACAACAGCAAAAAAAGAAAGACCTTGTGAGACTATGAGACTTGGACAAGAGAGTGGTGGTTACGGTGTGGGGGAAGGGAGGGGAAGGTGGGATAGGGAGGAGGGGAGGGCACAGGGAAAACCAGATAGAAGGTGACAGAGGACAATTTGACTTTTGGTGACGGGTATGCAAGACAATTGAATGATAAGATAATCTGGAGATGTTGTCATTGTACATATGTACCCTGATTTATTGGTGTCACCCCATTAAAATTAATAATAATAATAAAAAAAGAAAGACCTTAAAAGAAGGGTGGGTTTTTTAGATGGTGTACTCATACAATAATTAAGATGAAGGAATTAGAACTAACACATGTCTAAATGGCTGGATCTCCAAAATGTACTATGGACAACTGAAAGAGTAACCTTTCTGAAGAAGTACAGTTGTTACCATTTAAGTTACCGTATGAAGTTTTAAAACATTTAAACCCAGGCTATATGTTTTCCTATTTAGTGAATGTATCAGAACATTCAGGGAATGATCAACACCAAATTCAATTTAGCAGTTCCCTGTGGTGAATGAGGCAGGGGCAAGCGGCTGGGGATGGAGCTGAAAGTGTGGGCTTGGATCCATGGATACTGGGCTCTTCCACCTTTCAACCCCAGGTGTGCCACTGAGGAAGTGTGCCAGGGCATCATGCTGGGCTGCATGCCAGGAAAGAAGTGCTCCCCGGAGTCTGAGTCCAACAACAGCACAGGAGGTGAGACGTCCTGTGGCAGTAGCTTTGCCGTCTTCTACTTTATCAGCTTCTACATGCTCTGTGCCTTCCTGGTAAGCTGAGGTGGGCTAACAGCCACAGGGTCAGGGTGACCGAGCCTGTTGTCTCTGCAGCTGAGGTGGGCTAACAGCCACAGTGGTCAGGGCAACCCTGGCAGAGCATCTGGCTTAAAAAGGCTGAGCTAGCAGGAATGCCCAACCACACTGAGACTAGGGCAGGAAGCCTGAGCCAAAGTGACCTCAGCCAGCAACTCTCTTGTCCATTCTTGGCTCTTGTCCTGGTGGTGTTGTTGCAGAGTACAGAAGAGACACCTGTGGAAACCTAGAGGCAACTTAGACTTGTGGCACTTGGACAGGGAATGAGAGGAAGGCGGTGGATAAAGTTGCCCTCCATCCTTGGGAGGCCCACCCAGCAGCCTGGTAGGAGGGAAGCTGTCCAGCCCACATGTGGGTTCAGCCCACACAACTCTGAGGGGAGCTGTATTATGTTTATATCCAAGAGACCCAAGTTCCAGGGGTAGCTGTATTAAATGGTGGCATATGGAGGGTTTTTAGAAATGGCTTCTGCAATGCATGGAGCATCAGCAAAGTGGATGCAGGCGACCAGTGCATCCGTCAAAGGTCCTATGGGGCAATGCACTACACTCTCTGTTTTCTGCAGATCATCAACCTCTTTGTAGCTGTCATCATGCACAACTTTGACTACGTGACAAGAGATTGCTCAATCCTTGGTCCCCACCATCTGGATGAATTTAAAAGAATCTGGCAGAGTATAACCCTGAAGCCAAGTAAGTTTCCAGGGAAAATTCTGGTTTCCAAAGCCAGGAGAGAGGATTGCACACCATACCTATAGAAGAGGGTCAAGACAGGTTGGCAATGGGATGGGGGGATTCACTGGAAACACTCAGTTGACCTCTCCAGAATCAAGGGTCAAGGGCCACCACAGGAGGCCAGGAACCTTTGGCTAAATCACAAACACATTTACTATTTTCAAATAAATGGGAAGATAGAAGATCCTAGTGTTAGAAATAACTAGTAGGTGCTCCAGTTAAGATGTTTAGGGCCAGGTACATATCAACTTCATTCCTGCCTCAGGTCCAAAGATACCCTCATCAATCAATTACATTTGGTTGACTCTCAGCTAATACCTTAGTTCAAGTGGTTAGTTGACATGAAGCAGCAACTACATGTTGAGAACTTTACTGCACTACTAAAATCCCTCCCACCTTGAATTTACGCTACCAAAAAATGGCTCATTAATATCTAAACACATAGATATTGGTCTTAGTGTTCTACCATGCAATTCTGCAGCTCTACACTGAGTTTGATCAATAGGGCTACAGCCGTGGAGAGTTCCTCCTGCACCTACCTCTCAGGTACATGAGTCCAGGGCTGCTGACTGAGACCGTGTCCCCTGATTGGCCTTTTCTTCCTCTTCTTCCTTTCTAGGGGTCACATCAAACACTTGGATGTGGTGACCCTGCTACAGCATATTTAGCCCCAACAAGGTTTTTGGGAAGCTGTGCCCTCACCCTGTGGCTTGCAAAGTAAGAGACAACCTGGGTTCAGGGGAGAAAGAGAAAAAATATGGGGGGGGGCAGGATGCTTATCTTGTGTAACCTTGGTCAGGCCCTTGATCCTTTAAGGGAGTGAAGATAATCTTTTATGTACCTAAAGACATGAGTCTGAGCCAGGTTCCATTGTAAGTTTCCTTCCAGAAGTAAGTGTGCAGATTCTAGAAAGAAAAAACGAAGTGGATGCCTCATGTCCGAGTGAGCCAAGTGCCCAGTCCTGAGTAGAGGACCTTCTTCAGAGCAGGCTTTGCAGCCCCCTCATGCTGTGCCACCCAGGCAACCTGCAGTTGTTCCCATTTAGGGTAGACAGATTAGGATGCTTCCCTGGGGCCATATAGACAATAGAGCTCCCATGCATCAGCTTCAGGGACCCACTAAGCCCTAAAATTGTATATGCAACCACTGACACACAGATTGTACCAAAGAAAGAACCCATCACATTCATCAGATTTCTAAATGAGTCTCTGGGTGAAGGCTAGACAAACATCCTAGGTTTGGAGAGACCCAATTTTGCCGTGGCCCTGGCAGGCCTGGAGAGTGAGCACCCCCTTAATTTGTGCACCATCTGTTGCTCACAGTAACCCCAAGCGTGGAGCCCAGCATGCTGAAGAGTCTTGTTTCCACTATCTCCCCTCTTTTTTTATTTTTATTTTTTGGATACTCATTATCACCTTTCTGTATTTCACGGATAGTAACAAGTTGAAAAGGGATTGGGGGAAGTGACGTCAGAGAGGAGGAAACACAAGTAGAAAGATTTCAGCTCTGCAAATAACCCACTCATGGAAAATGGAGAACTGAAGAATGTAGAACCTTCTACTTGTGCTCTGTCTTACTCAGCCTTTCCTCACATATACCTTCATTCCATTCCCCAAAAAAAGTTTTAGAAGATTTCCAAATGTACAGGAGATATGAGAACAAAAGAGCACAAATTAAACATAAGGTAAAGCGGAGTGGAGAATCAGAAGGGGAAGAGTGCAGCCCATGTGAGGCCACAGCGTGTCCGGAGGGACCTCTAGATATGCCTGCACAGACTGCGGGGTGACCTTTATGCTTCCCAGGACCACGGTGAAATTCACACTGTTCATGAGAATCAAGACTATCTGGTCACTCAGGGTATTCATAGCCCTTCTTGGCACTAGATTACAGGAGAACACTGTGTGAGCTCACAAACAACACTCGAAAGCAGAGGTCAGGATAGATTCCATGGTGCTCTTCCCCACGATGCCCCCGGTGTGTGCGGAGGGCCCCGCACCAGAGCTCTGTGGGATGGCAGCCACTCTGAAGAATGAGAAAGGTGGGAAGAGGGCAATCCAATCTTATCCAGTGTCAACAAGCTTCTGATCCAGCTTGATGCAGAGGTAGATTTTTCAATACATAGAGGAAAGCACCTACTGCATTTCTTGCAAGTATCTCCCGTCATCCTCTCTTTTATGCGGGCTTTGGATGAATGTGGCTGGCAGGTAGGCTCCCAGCTGATGCCTGTGCACAGTGGTGCTTTGTTTCCGGGAGAGAGCACACCCATAGGCATGAGCAACACTTGCGCAGGGATGGGGGTTGGGAACAAGGGTCTACTAGGGACAAATTCCATTCCTCCCTCACTCGGTGCAGTGGAGTAAAAGCACTTACGGCAGGGCCAACATGTTCCCCAGAACAGGTTTTGAGTACATTTCAGTGACTCCTGCTGACACGCCTCACCCCACCCCACCCCCACATATTTAGAGGCTCCCTTCCAGCATCCTCCTGCCATCACCAGCTGTGATCACCAGCTTTGCCTCCTCATCTCCCTCCAGCATCTGGTCTCCATGAACATGCCTCTGAACAGTAATGGGGCGGTCATGTTCAATGCCCTCCTGTTTGCCTTGGTCTGGACAGCCCTGAGAATTAAAATAGAAGGTAAGAATCACCCACAGGGCACTGGAAGAACCACCTGGATCTAGCACAGCAACCAGGGAGGAAGCCAACAGCCTTCAGAGTGTCCCAGGACCTTCCCATCCTGTACAGAGCTGTGCTGCAGCAATGACCTTCCCTTGGGGGATGTAAAAGAGGCCTGGTCAGGTTTTCTTTCCTTTGTGATGACCTTCTTGCCTCTAGCTTATTTATTTTAAACTCTGGCTTTCCACCTTGAAGTCATAGAGCATGGTTCCAAAAACCAGGAAAATGTGAGTATTACCTGAGGCAAGACCATAACCCACCTAAATGAAATTTTAGACTGCAAGTGGGCCTCTCAAATGCTCAACACTTTTTAAATTAAAAAGGCCTGTGTGGGGAAAGGGGTCATGGTGGCCAATGGTGACTATGTTTGAAGTCATCACCTAAAATGGCACAAGGGCTCAGCCAGCCAACAGGTCGGGGTTACGATTTCACCTGTGCACTGCCAGGCAGGCCACACTCTCCTTGGACATCTTCTTCTAGTTTGCACAAAGGCACCCTCAGGGATGCCACGGCTCTGGCTGCGATAATCGGCTGCCTGTATAATTGGTAAGTATTTCTGAACCACTTTGTGGGAAAGGCTACATGACATGTACCTAAGAAGATGCACTTGCTCTCCAAGAGCTTCTAGCCCAGTATAGTGTTTTGCAGAGTGTGGTCCAAAGACCACCGGCCTCAGATTCAACTACTGGAGTTTGTGTAACAGAGCCCAAGCACCAGCACAGACCTCCATCTGAGGCTCACGCACGTTCAACTGGCTGCTTGATGATTCATAGAGAAACTGAAGTCTGGACCCCTCTTGTCTAGAGATCGGAGAAAGCAGACGAGACCAGCAGTGTGTCTTCTCCCCTTCTTCTTCAAGCTTCGAGTCTCAGGCCTTCAATGTGGTAGCAGGCAGGCGTACTGGGCAGTGAGACGGGAGCCCTGGGTCTGATCCTTGTGATGTCATTGGTTCTCTTTCTACTTAAGTGTCTTCATTTGTAAAAATAAGAAAGGAAATGAAATTATTTGTAGGAATTCAGTGAATAACCCAGGGAGGTGCTTTTTCTTAGTTCAAGCCTTCTTCAGGAAAATAACAGAAACATCTAAAATGAAAGAAAACAAAAACAGGCCAGCAAAATACATGTCAGAGTAACAAGCTAATCTTTAAAAAATTAAAAATAGTTCAGATCCTGCTGCTAAACTGAAAAGAAACCACAGCTAAAGAATATCCTCTCAGTAGCCAGTGCAACAGTTCAATCTGAAAAATAGATGTAAACTAGCCTATTTCTCACACTCAAGCAATTAAACACAGTTAATGGACGGTGTGTGTAACAAGGAGAAAATCAGAAGGAAATGTGTTAACGTGTCGACATTATCACCGAGTAGTGGGATGAGCAGCGACTTTCACCTTCTTCCTTTACTTTTGTTACTTTTGAAATCTTTTCACAACGACTGACTATCACAATTACGTCCAGGATGAAGGGTCTCCTTTTTTTTTTTTTTTTTTTTGACAGAGAGAGGGACAGACAGAAAGGAAGGGAAAGAGATGAGAAGCATAATTTTTTTGTTGCAACACTTTAGTTGTTCATTGACTGCTTTCTCACATGTGCCTTAACCGGGAGCTACAGCAGACCGAGTGACCCCTTGCTCAAGCCAGTGACCTTGGGTTCAAGCTGGTGAACCTTGCTCAAGCCAGATGAGCCCATGCTCAAACTGGTGACCCCAAGGTTTAGAACCTGGGTCCTCTACGTCCCAGTCTGATGCTCTATCCACTGTGCCACTGCCTGGTCAGGCAGGGTCTCCTATCTAAGGAGAGAAGACATAGTGACTATTGGAAGGAATACTCTGGAGTACTTAAAGCTTGATATAAATTGAGGAAATATATTTTCACTCATTGGAGGAATGGAAAATACTGAAGCTGAGTCTTCCCTGTTGAAGACGTGCTGTCAGTGCAAACCAAGTCCCAGCTAAAGAATAAGTCCTGGCTGATGGCAATGCCAAAGGTCCACAATAACCAGCATGTGTGGCAAGACTCTTGGAATTGGACATCCCAGGGACTAGGCGAGAGGCCAGCCACATGGGGACAGCCGTCAGGAATTAAAGGAAACTTGAAATGCAAAGACATGTATCTACTGCACAGCATTGTCCCCTGTAGGCACCAACACTGTGTTGTATCCTTAAAGTTCTGTCAGGCAGGTAGATCTCATGTTAAGTGTTCTTACCATAGCAAAATAAAAAAAGGGAATAGCTACCAAAGGGCCCACAGTGAAAAAAAAGTCAGGGGGAAACCTTAATCAGAGACAAGCTCCACACAAAAGTGTTAATCTCTTAAGTCTAAAAGACAAGGACAAGTTTTTAGAAGCAACTAGAAAGTTTTTAGAAGCAACATCTTAACTAATCACAAAGCATCTAAATTTGTGAGGCTGAAATCTTCCACAGTCCTTACGTTTCAGACTTTCATAAGGAAGGAATTGGACAGAAACGACCACCTATGTCAGAGAACTCTGGAATATAGAAGGAAGGTCTTCTTAAACACTTAGAGGATGTGAGACAACGTTAGTGACGTTCCACAGTTATATGGACCCTTGTGAGAACAGATGGAGTCTTGAAAACAATGTAAAGTGTCCTTTTGGAAAACATTCTCTTCGCCTGGGTCTGCCACGACCAGCTATCACAAACTGGGTACCTAAAATGATGGGAATGTTTCCTCTCGCAGTTCAGATAGTCCAGGTCCAAAGTCAAGGTGTCAGCAGGGCATCCTTTTCAAAGGAGCTGAGGGAGTACCTGTCCCACGCCTCTCTCTTGGCTCCTGGGGTCTACTGGCAGATGTTGGCGTTCCTTGGCTCATCGCTGTATCATTCCAGCCTCTGCCTTCATCTTCTCCTGGTCTCCTTGTCTGTGAGTTTCTCTGTGTGTCTCCTTCTCATCCCAGAAGAACACCAGTTGTACTGGACTTAAGGCCCACGCTAACCGAGTGTGACTTCATCTTAACTAATCACATTCGCAAAGGCTCTATTTCTAAGGTTCTATGCGGAGGTCCCATGTGGACGTAAATTTGGAGGGGACACTGTTCAACCTCTGTAATCAGAACATCAAGGGTTGTCATCTGGTGGCAGGTATTGTTTGGATCTGACATTCACACAGGGGACTCAGGAGCTGGTCACTCTCTCCATTGCCAGCTCTGCTTGCTCCTGTAAGGGCTTCCTTCCAAGGGAGCCTTTCTGCCATAGCCACAGAGTAGACTCCAGCTCAGGCAGTATGACCCCAGAGCTCTGGACTGTGCTGCCTCCCTGTGTAGCAGCAGTAAAGAATCTAGTCCAGGAACACGTTGCTCTGTTGCTCTTTGCAAATACCGCCTTTTCATCCATATTGAGAAAGACCCTTCACCAGCAAAAAGAGTAGGATTTGCTGAAAGCTTAGAAGAGGGTCAGCATATATTTTTTTTAGCAATAAAGTATTTTTAAATCAAAGTATTTATCTTGTTTTTATGAATACAATGCTATTGCACAATTTTCAGATGACAGAATGGTGTAAACATAATGTTTATCTGCACTAGAAAACCAAAAATATCGTGTGACTGGCTTAATTGCGATACTTGCTTTATTGCAGAGATCTGAAATGGAACCCGCAGGATCTCTGAGGTCTGCCTGTATTGGTTTCTTATTGCTGTATAACCAATCACCACACATTTTTTCAGCTTAAAGCAACACCCTGGCTATTATCTCCCAGTTTCATAGGTCAGGAGTCGAGCAACAGGGTGCCTGAGTTTTCTGCTCATTGTCTTCCAAGGACAAAATCAGGATATCGTTCAGGAGGTGTCCTCCTGCAGTGGCTCTGGGGAAGACGCACCACCAGTCATTCAAGCTGTTGGCAGGCTTCACCCTACAGTGGTAGGGCTGGCTTTCTGCTGGGCCCACTCCACTGCAGAAGCCTGCAGTCTCAGTTCGGTGTACAACACAAGGGTTTGATATTTGTGTGCATCATAAATGGCCAGCACAGTAACTTTAGGTAGCATCCAGCGCCATGTGTGGTTGCAGTTCTTTTCTTGTGATAGCTTTTAAGATCTACTCACTTAGCACCTTTCAGATATGCAATACAGTATCACTGCTATGGTCACCATGCTGCACATTATGTTCTGGGCACTTACCTATTTTATAACTGAAAGTTTGAACCTGAGAACTCTCTACTTTTAAAGAGCTCGTGTGTTTAGGTCAGGTTCACCTAGATAATCTCCCTAATGTTAAGGTCATACGCGCCACCCAATATAATCTAGTCAGAGGATAAAGTCCATTCTCTTTACAGTCCCAGGAAGTGTGTATATGTTGGTGCTGATGGCAAATGGCTTAGGGGTATCTTAGAATCCTACCTACCACATCCTGTCTTAAAGCTGCAGGTCTCAGCTTTTCTTTTACAGTGTGTTCCCGAGTTACAAACATCTGCTTTAACTTACAGAGCACCATAAAGGCTCTTGGTAACCAACTGCAATTGAACAACAGTGAACATGATATCATAGAGTTACTCTACTCCCATGGCAAAGAACTAAGCATGAAGACCTTATGAAACTACAGCAACAGATGACAGTATTTAGGGAAGAAAGGAGGCACCTAGAAACTCCAGAACTGAAAAAGTTTTCTACAAAAGAGTTACATGATGCTTGTTGTCCCACTGAAGCAGGAATGGCAAAGTTAGAGGAGCCAGATCCTGACACAGAGAGGTTCCCCAATGTTTACTGGACAGTTAGCAAAGGCCTGCGATGCTACAGGGCCATTTCTGATGAGAAAAAGAAAAGCTCTGTACAACCTCCCTTGATGCCGACTTCAGGAAACTGACTCCAGCCGTAGAATCAAACCCTGACGCTAACATCAGTCCCACCCTTCCAACAAGTCCATCCTCTTCTGCACCATCCAAGATTGTCTAAGGGTGTATCTGAAAATGTTTAAGTGTTCATATGCACAGGAAGGTAAAAATAGACACTATGTTAAGACAAACATCAAAGTTGCATTTAATAGGTAAATATACCTTTCCCAACTTAACATACAAATGCAACTTAAGAACAAACTTACAGTACCGATCTCATTTGTAACTCAGGCACTGCCTATATATGGCATCAGGCCAGTGTCCCAGAGGCGGCTTGTTTGGCCAGTGGAGAAAGTAAACCCAGAAAACCCAATGTCTTCTAACTTCCACTTCCTCACTGAGGTTGTGCCACCTACCCCCCGCAGGAGACTCAGCAAACAGGGAGGCTGCTCTTCTTTCCCATCACCCATGTTTCCATGGTGACCACAGGGACCCTCAGAAACGCCATGCACAGGGAGCCCTTTGTGCTCTCCTGGCAGATGGCTGTTAAGCTTCATCCAGCACCAGTCATCTTGTCAGCTCTACGTGCCACCCACAAGGAAAAGCAGTGTGTGAGGTGAAGGGATGTTGCTGGCCAGTCTGAGCAGCAGGCAGAGAAGGAATGACTTTGGACAAGGCATAAGACACCCCCTGCCCCCCTCAGGGAACCTGGAGCAAACCAGTGAGGAGTTGCAGGCCATAATCAAGAAGATCTGGAAGTGGACCAACATGAAGCTGTTGGACAAAATGGTTCCCCCTGGGGGTGGTAAGCACCCCCCAATCCCCACATGCTGGCCACTTACCTGGTTCTTGGGTGGCTAGGCTCCTGGGAAGCTGCTCTCCCGTAACCTTGGATGTGGGGCTGAAAGGCCTTACTGATTAGAAGGGATGAAGTTCTGTGCCCTTCACAAACTCAGATACAGGCTGTCAGGTTGAAAATCTGTTCCCATCCTGCATTTCATAGAGGAAGTCAGGAAAAGATCCCTTGAAGCTTAGAGTGGATGGCAGAACTTCAGGGCAACTGTAGATATAGGTTTCCCCATAAACCACGATGAGGCTGTTGGCTCTGGCAATGATGGGGCCCTGAAAGTCTACCTGGTGGGAACTTTTTTTGTCCTTCCAGGGCAGTGTTGCTTGACCCTGCGAACCAACAGCCCTTTTTCATAACAAATAGTGTCTAAGTCCCCTACTGCTATCCTGAATGACACTGTGAGTGTCATTCAGGATATATAAACTTTCTACAGATACACATTCCAAAATGTTAATATAATGCTCTAACACTAATACAAAATATATTAAAATCAGGTGGTCTTTCAATATATAAATGCTCAGGCAAAGTTAGGCCAGAAGCTGCAATTAGCTGAATAAATGCTTACATGCACCCACTCGTGACAAATAAGGATATTTAGAGGAAGTAAGACTGCTGACTATTGTTGATATTTTGTGTTTGTCATTTTGAAGTAAGGGCTGACCCAGTATATTTAAATAACTACACACACATGTACACATTCATATACCTACATGCTTGCACATATGTAGAACAAACACAGACTGAGACAGGTGGGTCAGAGACAGTGGTGACTCAGATACCACAAGGAGCACTGCCATCAGGGATGCAATTTTCTGAAACGTAAACCCCTGTTGGTCAAGTTGAAACAAAGCAATTTACATAGCAGTTGTATTCCTAAAATATTCTGGATATATTAAAACTATGAAAAAGTGTTTGGTATTCTTGCCTGACCAGGCAGTGGCGCAGGGGATAGAGCATCAGACTGGGATGCGGAAGACCCAGGTTCAAGACCCTGAGGTCGCCAGCTTGAGCGTGAGCCCATCTGGCTTGAGCAAAAGCTCGTCAGCTTGGACCCAAGGTCACTGGCTCCAGCAAGGGGTTGCTCGGTCTGCTGAAGGCCCACGGTCAAGGTACATGTGAGAAAGCAATCAATGCACAACTATGGTGTCACAACGACAAACTAATGATTGATGCCTCTCATCTCTCTCCGTTCCTGTCTGTCTGTCCCTATCTATCCCTCTCTCTGACTCTCTCTCTCTGTCCCTGTAAAAAAAAAAAGTGTTTGGTTTTCTAATGTAAAAATGAAGTTAGGATCTTAGATAATTATAAGTGGGTTGTTCCCCTACATGGACATCCTGAGACATAACACTTGAAATACGGGCAGAGTGCAAAGCATGCCTCTTCTTTCAGGGACACATCTAGAACCACTTAATACCAACACACCTCCGGATCACTGTGACAACAACAAAAAAGTACCATACATTCCCAAAACACTTTTTTTTTTATGACAGAAACAGAGAGACAAGATAAGGACAGAAAGGGAGAGAGATGAGAAACATCAATTCTTCATTGCAGCACCTTCGTTGTTCATTAATTGCTTTTTCATATGTGCCTTAATGGTGGACTACAGCAGAATGAGTGACCCCTTGCTCAAGCCAGCAGCCTTGGGCTCAAGACAGCAACCTTGGACTCAAAACAGCGACCTTGGGCTTCAAGTCAGCGACCTTTGGGCTAATCCAGCAACATGGGGTCATATCTATGATTCCATGCTCAAGCTAGCAACCCCACACTCAAGCTGGTAAGCCCAAGCTCAAGCAGGCAACCTCGGGGTTTCAAACCTGGGTCCTCTGCATCCCAGTCCAACATTCTATCAACTGCACCACAGCTGGGTCAGGCTCAAAACCCTTTTTCAAAGGTGATGCCACCCTTATTGAGAACAACTTCCTGGAGAGAAGCAGACCTGGGACTAAGCGGAATCAGAGATGGACCAGGCAGCACCTGATGTTTTATGTACATTTTATTTTATTTTCTCCTTACAATGTTTCTATGATGTTTGCCTAAAGAATTGAAGTTCTTAGAAACTAACTCGCTGGCCTAAGGCTACACAGTGAATACCTAGCAGATTCAGAATTTGAACCCAGGTCTTAGGGAAGCCAGAATGTGAGCTCTTTCCCCTGCAACCCTTCTTCCCCAATGGCCCTGAACAGGGCACTCAGGAGTCTTTCTTCACATGTGGAAATGAGGCCCTTGCCAGGTGGAAGTCCATCACTGCGTGGATTTGGCTCTTCTTTGGGGACAGTTAGAAACAGGAGCCCCACCAGCTGTCCCCTGGGCCCGATGCCCGATCCTTCACAGAGAACTAGGAGGGGAAGCAAAGGGGCTCCTTGTAGAACAAGAGCTATTCCCATTGAACACTTACTGGCTTCTCCACCACATGGTATATTTCCAAGACAGGGGCTGACCATGTCATGGGTGGGGGCTCAGCCCAGAAGAGACCCAACCAAGCCACATGTAAGAAACCCAGTCTGGCCTGACCAGGAGGTGGCGCAGTGAATAGAGTGTCAGACTGGGACACAAAGGACCCAGGTTCGAAACCCCAAGGTCGCCGGCTTGAGCGTGGGGTCACTGGCTTGAGCAAAGGGACACTCGCTCTGCTGTAGCCCCCGAATCAAGGTACATATGAGAAAACAATTAATGAACAACTAAGGAGCTGCAATGAAAAATTGATGCTTCTCATCTCTCTCCCTTCCTATCTGTCTGTCCCTCTCTCTGACTCTGTCACAAAAGAAAAAGAAAAAAAAGAAAAAGAAATCTCAATTTGTATGGCAGAAAGAAAAGCCCAGATTTCCACAGGAAGAAGGTGCTCCTTTCACCAACCACTCCTGTCCCCCTCTAAGCAGAGCTATCAATATTTGTACTTATGGGACTGGTTGATTTGTGATGAGTATTTGACGTTTTGGAATCAAGAATTTGTTAGCAATGTCAGTTAAGTAAAAAAGGCAAGGTAGGAAATAATTTGGAAAATAGGCTCCATTTTCTGTTTAAAAGGGGGAGATAAGAATATACTTGCTTATTAACATAAAGACTCTCTGGGAAAATATTAAAGGAACAAATAAAAATGGTGATCAATTAGGAGGTGGTACCTGGAAGATGGGAGCAGTGGGAGAGAAAGGTCTTTTATTTTTTTTAAAATTAATTTGAGAGAAAGAGAAAAGGAGAGAGACAGAGAAAGAGACAGGACCATCTATCTGCTCCTTTATGTGCTCTGACTGTGGATCAAACCAGCAACCTCTCTGCTTTGGGAAAATGCTATAACCAAGAGAGCTATCCAGACAGGGCAAGAGAGTTTTTACTATATAACTTTTTATATAGTTTTGTCCTTTTGAACTATGTGAATGGACTGTCTCTTCAAAAAAATAATAAAATTTAAAATGTTTGGCCCTGGCCAGTTGGCTCAATGGATAAAGCGTCATCCTGGAGTATGAATGTCCGGGTTTGATTCCAGTCAGGGCACACAGGAGAAGCAATCATCTGCTTTTCCACACACCCATACTTTCTCTCTCTTTTCCCTTCTCTCAGCCAGTGGCTCGGTTGATTTGAGCATTGGCCCCAGCTGGGGATTGCCAGGTGAATCCTGTCTATCTCCTCTCCTTTCACTGAAAAACATTTTTTTTTAAGTGTGGATGCTGTAAAAAGATTAATAAAGACTGACTAAATTAACCTTGTTTACTTCCAATTCCCTGTCATCTCTTCAAATGTCTCAAATAATGAGGTCACAATAGGCAAGTTTTATGCTACTTTCCTGATTCAGGAATACTTCTGGAAATTCAAGAAGCGCAAGGAGCAGGGCCTCGTGGGCAGGCCCTCCCAGGGGAAGGTCTTGTCCCTGAAGGTGAGGGGCCAGAGGGCTACTTGCCCAGGAAAGACCTGGTCACATCCCTCTGACCTCTGGCCAAGTCTCTTACCTGGAGGCCAGGCCTCTTCAGAAGAGAGATGTGTGAAGAGGGGACAAGAGCCCTTTCCCTCCTGGGCTCTTCCCGTCCACATGCCCTCCATGGTGCAGCCTCTCCACAGTGCCTCGAGTCTCTGGAGCTTGGCTGAAGTTCCCTAACAGCCCCTCCCCCATGCCTTCATCTTTCTTGGGTAGGAGAATGGGTTTTTCCACTCGGGGGCAGACAGAGAGGTCCCGAAGCACACCCCCTGGTTAGCACACCTTCTGGAGGCTCACTGCACAGCAGAGATGGAGGTCAGGGGGATGGGTGGAAGAGCACCAGAGCCCTCACATGTCCCTCTGGGGTCCAGGCTGGCTTGAGAATGCTGCACGACATCGGCCTGGAGATCCGACGGGCCATCTCTGGAGATCTGACAGCAGAGGAGGAGCTGTGTCAGCTGCCTCCAAAGACGACATCTTCCAGGTAGGTGGATGCCGTGGTAGCACCCTTTACCTTAATAAAATTCACTGGGAGCAAGAGGGTGGGCTGGCGGTCTGACAAGAAAAGCCAGAGAGAAAGGCTTGAGTTCTTTGGCAGATTCCAAGCTCTTCCCACTTGGCCCTTTCCTGTCCCTCCACCTTTTCCAAGCCCCACTCCATCTCAAGCCTTGGCTCCCAAGACACGGCAGCTCAGATAGCGTCAGCGGCTCTTGGAGGAGGGAAGAGCCATACTCCTGAGGAAAATATTTCCAAGGAGAAACCTACACTAGAAGCTGCAACGTGGTAGCCCTTGGGCCACATCTAATTTGCAGGCCTATTTCATTTGCCAACATTTGATAATATGGCACATTCAAAGAAAAATCTAGACTGCCAGCTTCTCTTGAAAACATCAGAAGATCTGGCAACATTAGCCTGTGTACCCACATGGCAGCAAAGGGATGGACCCAAAAGACAATTGTCCTGGTAAGATAGAACATGTGTTGTTCAGGTCACAAAGGCCCACACCCACCTACCCACCTTCTCTCTTCTTTCCTGGATTTAGAAGCTGACCATCAGTTTGAATAATGAAAACTAAACAAGTCTGGAATGCTTGGACTCTTACATCCAGCTCTCTTTATTCGTTGGTGGTACCTGCCTAATCCCAAAGGTGTTTAGCTAAAATGTTTTCCTGTTGTAAGGGAGAAGCTACTGACCATAATTGTACCAGGGCCCAGCTCACACCTGTCCTGCCCAGCCCCCGAGCCTGGGTTCCTGGACTGTAGGAACATTCTGCCTGTGGCTGTCCTGTCATCACCATCCTCACTGCCATGCTGTGGAATGTTCATTACCGATGGCCTCTGGCCCAGCACAGCAGGTTAACACTACCCCACCACCGCCCCACAGACAAGCCTTGGAAGTAGCTACTTGCCTGCTCACCAGGGACCAGGAGGCAATAAAGAGCTGGGGACAAATCCTGGTCCTAGACTTGAAATCTCTGAGAATCTCCTGGGGGGAAAGGAGGCCATAATATAACTGAGGTAGTAAATTCATCATCTTTGTTTTCAAAACCTTTTGGCTAACACAGTTTCTAGCCCAGTGAGCCAACTGGAGTTCCATATTTTGAAAATCTTGTTGGAGTCCCCGGACTCTGTCCGCAACCCCTCAGACAAACTGAGCAGCTGGATGCGGTGAAGGTTTGCTGTACCTGCCTCACCCTCAGAACTCAACTGCAAGCCCAGTCTTCAGAGGTTATTGGAAACTTCCAGGGCAGCAGCTTCCCAGCCTGACCAGCTCCCAAAGGCTGTTCTCTCCCTCCCCATCTCCCAGCTCTTTCTCCCAGCAGAGGGACTGTCCAGGTTCCTACCATTCAAGCTGCCAGGCCAGGCTGCGTGGGTAAGGAACTTGCTGTCTGCTGTGTGCTGCCCGGCGTGGCTGTGCTCTCAGAGGGCAGACAATTTTCTGGGCTTTGGGTGGAGGAGAGGTGGCTGAGGGGACGTTCTCCTTCACCAACCCTCCCATCTGGCCTGCAGAGGGCTGGCGGTATGTTCGGCAACTATGTTAGCTATTCCCAAAGTGACGGCTAGAGTGCCTTCCCCCAGACCTTCATCACTCAGAGCCCACTGCACATCAACAAGGCCGGGAGCAGCCTAGGTGACATGGAGTCACCATCCCACGAGAAACTGGTGGACTCCACTTTCACCCCCAGCAGCTACTCATCCACTGGCTCCAATGCCAACATCAACAATGCCAACAACATTGCCCTGGGCCACTTTCCTGGCCCCACCAGCTACCCCAGCAGTCCGGTCAGTGCCGCTGAGGGCCAAGGGCCCTCCTTGTCTCCTGCCATCTGGGTGCAGGAGGCATCGTGGAAGCTCAGCTTCAAGGGGTAAGCAGGGCGATGAACCATCCAGGTCCCATGCCCAGGGGCCTCATGCACTCCAGCTCAGAGGGGATAGTGGGGAGGAGAGTTTGGCCCCTGGGTCTACTAGTCATCCCTCAAGCTGGAGTGGGTGCTGGAGTGGGTGCTGCTGCCCCAGACCCAGGGAAAGAGCCAGGTGAATGCTGCCTCCCAAGGTCTGCCATTGATGACACATGGCAGCCATGCTCGGGGCGGGCCCAAGGCCCTGCTGGCCTGCAAATGTCCGAGGAGAACACCCCTGGACAGAGCCTGCTCTGCTCTCTCATCCTGCCTGTGCAGAGCCCTGACCCCTGTTTCCCAAGATGTTTACATCCTCTGCACAGTGGACACCATTCCCCCGGCCTTTCCCAAGTCTCTGTCCAAACCTGGCCTTTGGCCCAATTGGAATGGGAATGAAGCTACCACCTTCTCTCAATACCCTTCTCACCCCTACCAGGGAGGTGCATTTTGGTAGCAGAGGTACTTTGCTGTAGCACTGGTTCATTAAGCCCCAGTGTAGGGTCATTTGTGGTAGCCCAGACTGTACCTCCCACCTCCCAACTGGTCTCCCCCCCCCAACCCCCGTGCTCCGTTCCTGGTGCTCTGTTCTCCGTGCTCCAGGCAGGCCGGGTGGCAGAAGACAGGCCTCTGGATCTTGCCACTTTACCCCTAGCTGAGCTGCTCATCCAGAGCAGATGGCCACCCCCAGCAGGACGGCAGATTCCTAGCATAACAGGTTATCCGGCCAGTCTCCTTTTCTGCTCCCAAACTCAGGAAATTATTGAGAAGCTCCAGTGTCTTTCTAAGTTCGTGGCCATGTGTCCTGAGCTGCTTTCATTCAAGGACGCAGCATGCCTACTTGTAAGTCCACCCACATGGCCGCTTAATGATGTCTGATGACAGACAAGTCAGATTGGCCGTCAGTCTACCTGACTGCCTAAGCAGAGCTGGCTGGGCCATGCGAGAGCAGTGTCGGGTGAGGTTTGCCCAGCCATATCCATGCCGTCTGTGCGCAGGGCACTCTGCTCAGCACTGGATTTCGTACGCTGATAAAAAAAGGTTGATTTAGCACAGGAGAATGTCAACATTCAGGTGCCTGTCTTGGGGGCCTCCTGCCTGTTCTGCAGCCCTCCTCCCCTTCTACGTCCTTCAGGGACTCGTCCTAGTTAACATTTCTCCCTGCTCCCTTACCAAACTTCTTCTTAAGGAAGGCTTGGTGTGTTCCCTGATCAAAAGGAATGTAACCAAAGTTTCAGTTGTCCTGCATGTAGCAGCTCACAGCTAGGTGTGGTGGCTCCAGCACTGGCCTTGCCTGTGTTGGGCACAGGCTAGGGCACCTTGCACCCACTGGCTCCCAAGGAGTGATGTTACCTGCCTGCTGCTATTCTCTGTGTCCAGCACGTCCCCCTCTGCCCCAACAAAGCTCTTTCCATGTCCCTCGGTTCTCATCCCCTGAGAGCCTTTGACATCCCATCTGTCCCTCAGACTGTGGGGAGGGCAGCCATCATCAGAGCCTCCCCCCAGGGCTGCCTTTGCCCATTCCTAAGTAGCTCTCAGTCCCAGGGTCAACGCGGAGGCGCTGATCCAGCACTTGGTTCTGAGAAGATAAACTGGGATAGTTCCCTGATGGTCTCATGAGTCTGAGGATAAAGTGGGCCCCAGCATTCAGGATCTAGAAAGAATGCTGGAGGCAGGGACTGAGCTGGGCACAGACAGGAAAGGGGAGAACACCTACAGCAGAACTGAAGAAGACACGACCAGATGAGCAGAAGGCTCTGACCCGGGAGAAGGCAGTGTGGTGCATGTGTGTGTGTGTGTGTGTGTGTGTGTGTGTGTGTGTGTGTGTGTGTCTGTTTGTGTGTGTGTGTGTGTCTGTTTGTCTGTGTATTTCAGCTCAGCGTGTGCTCAGGCTTCTTCCGCTTTCCTCAGAACACACCCCTCGATGTACACCCTCTTCTTGCACCTTCACTCCAGGGAGCCAATGTCACACCCAAAGGCATGTCATAATATGACACCAGGACCTTCTCAGCTCTGCTCAACAAATGCTTAAAGGCCCAGCGGCCTTTAGGAGAGGGAAGGGACACCCCCTCACTGGCGCATGCTGCCCTGTGTAGCACAGCCCAGCACCCCTCCTTTTAAACACTAGCTCCCTTGTTGTTGCACTTGTCCAACAAGCCTCTGAGTCAGGCAGGTGTGTGCTATTTTAATTTTATTGATGGGGGTTCTGAGGCACAGGAGGGGCTCAGTTACTTGTGCCAGTAGGTAACTGAGTGGGGTCAGAACTCAGGTCTCTCAGGGTCCTAACCCTTTTCTCATGTAGAATCATCCACAATCCTAATGCTGCTACAGTTCTCAGACTTCCTCAGCGACCACAGGAGGGGCCTCGGGCTATGAGTGTGAGTGCCTCTGTGTGTGTGTGTGTGTGTGCGGTGTATGATGCCACAAAGACACACCCTGATTAGCGTGGCCCTTCCTCACAAAACAGTGCTTTCAGGAAAAAAACTGCAAGTGTTGTTTCTGAAATTGTTATGGACACCACCAACCAATAAATATATTTCATAGTGAGACTCAGTTACACACATACGTATACTGACCATGCAAATACTTATAATAAAACTACCCAGCAGATGGCACTGTTGGCAAGCGGTGGCTGAGATTTTTGTCCACGCTAGAATTTTTTAAGGGTATTTTAACTGCATACAGACCCATTTGAAGGTTGTGATGTTTACTTAGTTATGATCAGCACTTTTAAAAGAAAGTCTTGTGCAGCACAGCACAAAATCTCATAAACTTGTGTAGAATAAGATGACATGAAATAACGTATCTAGTGTCTCCAAGTTAAAAATCATTTTGTGAAATACTTGTTTGTCAGTTTAAGTGTGCATGTGTACTGAGTCCCATAAAATGCATTTAGGAGTGTGGGTTACATTAAACATTTTTAATATGTACTGCTTTCGCTTTCCTGAAAGCATTTCATAATAAGGAAGGGCCAGCCCTTTTAGCTTTTAGGTTTTCAGAAAATGTAAATTAATACCTGACCACATATCCTAGAAATGAGAAACAGCATGTGCTTCCTTCCATTTTGCCTCTCACTGAGCGCTTGGTGCAGCGGACGCTCACCGGGTCTCAGACAGACTGGCTTTGGCAGCGGAGGAGATTTTGCAAACCTGTAAGAAAGCTAAGAGGATCTCAGAATAGGAAAATAGCATGGAGATTTTCTAACTAATTGCTCACAGAGTAGCATAACAAAGAGGGGTACAGGCATTCAGGGAAGGTCAAGGTTAAGGTGACCATAAAGGCTCCAGGCAAAAAGTCAAACAGAAGCTGAGGCCTCAAGAATGGGTATCATTTGGATAAGAAGAAAATATAATAAGGAGGCTTTCCAAGTTGAAAATGAGAGGAAAGGCTTAGCAGTTTGGGTTCAAAAATTTCCTGAGCATCTACAAATGCTGGGAATCAGAGGGCTAGGAACAGCAGGGCAACAGTCTCCACCCTCTAAGTGTGCAGAGTCACAAGAGGGACAGACCCCATGGGTGGCCTCAACGGTAAAAGGAAGGGGTTAGAATGCAATCTGAGCGGGAAAGTTATGCCCATCAGGGGTAGTGAAATCAACTTAGTGGGTTGCAACTGACTTTTCCTTTTTAAAGAAACGGAATGGACTAAAGTAGAATAGAAGCTAACAGAGGCAACAGATAATGGTAAGTATGGTTCATGCCATTTAGTTCAGTCAGGTGTGTCTGTGCATACTGGGGTTGTCAAATATAGTTCTTACTGGGAGTCCATCAATAAAGCTTAGAAGCAATTGGCTTGACACCCGTGAGCCCTGACAGCTCCGCTCTTTACTGACTTGGTAACTACAGGGTGTCGTATGCAACTGTTAAGTGCTCTTAATGATGAAGGAAGGGGTGGGCAGGCCAGGGAGAAATGGGGTAGGGGAAAAGTTGGGGTAAAGTTGGGTTTAGTCACGGAAGTAGCATCAGCATATGGAAGAGAGAGGCCCAGGCCATTCCTAGAAAGACACTTGTGGGTCTAGAACATTTTTCCAACTTTCTCAACAACTTTGACCCAGGAGTGCCTTCCGTCAAAGCTGCCAAGCTGAGTAGTCAGGCTGTGTGTGAGGAGCCGGGAACACCTGTGAAGTCGGAGTCAGGGTCCTGGGGTAGCGAGTTCCTGCTGCCCCTCCCCAAACCTTCACGAAAGCACAGAGTGGGGGTTCCCTTCACTGAGGAAAAAGCAAACTACCTTCTGGAAGGGCAGCTGTCTCTGTGGAGTGCACTTCTCCGGCTCCAGGAACAAGCCCTGCAAGTTCTCTGTTCCAGGCTGTCCTACCAGGATGATGAAAACCGACAACTGACGCCCCCAGAGGAGGACAAGAGGGACGTCGGCAATCTCCAAAGAGGGGTTTCCTCCACTCTGCCTCCCTAGGTAAGCTGGCACACCTCACTCTCAGACATGGGCAGCCTGTGGGCGCCCCCAGATGACTGGATAAGCACACAGGGGTGACAGAAACTGCAGTGGCCTGGATCAGACAACCACATAGTGGACTAGGCAGACTTCCAAAGGGGCAAGAGGGAAATTCTAAGGGTGGGGCTTGCTAGGGTAGGACTTGAACTTATGTTACATGGGATGTGTCAGAGAAAAGATGATGGGTAAATAAAAGATGTATCCAGGCCACTTACACTGCCCCTTTCCCCTCCTGGGTGTGACCGGCTTCTTTTCCTGCCCTGACCCCAGTTCTTCAGTGGGATTTGAAGGTCGAAGGGGCTTCTTCCACCTTGAATATCTGAAAAGACAAAAGAGTCAAGGAGGAGACATCTCCCAGAAGACAGTCCTGCCTTTGCATCTGGTTCATCATCAGGTAACCCTCACTGGACAGGTCACTGGTCAACACCTCATAGGCTAGATGAAAGCTCAAGTTACCAGGCTTCCCTGTCTGAGACCACTGCTGTGTTCTTACCCCTGGCCCTAGCAGCCCTGGGGGAGGGGGATTTTTCTACACAAGTGAGCACCTTAACAAAGCCTGTCACTTCCCAAGGTGGGGACCTCGAAAGTACTGGTGAGCAGGAGCTCCTCACCTGGTCCCAAAGGTTCAGCAGCTCCAGGCTTTCACCTGAGCCTCCTTCCTACGGTGGCACAGGTGTCCCCTCCTCAGACGCTGGCTTATATAACACAGGCCACTCAGGCAGATGCAGTCCTACCTAGAGTTGCACGACACCTGGAGACTGTGCTGCACAAAAGCCATTCACTGAGACACAGACGTGACCAAAGGACCTGCCAGCTCTAAGGTCAGGAGCAGGAGTGTGCCCCAGGAAAATGTGTCTAGTGAGATGTGATGGTTGGTATTTTTCATGTGGGCATGAGTGACTCGGAGATAGTAAAATCCAAGTTGCCAACATCAAAACTGTCCTTATTATCTCAGAACTAATGAAAATGTTGGGGACTTACCGAGGGCAGTCTCTTACCTCCAGAAGAATTAGGCACTAGTCTAGACTAGAGTTTCCTAAAGTTTTTACCTCTTTCATTACATACTCCCTTATCACAGGCCTATGCTCTCAACGATTTTTTTTTTATTATTCAAAGGCATTCAAGTGCCAATCAAAGTTTATAACCAGCATAAGGCAGCCAAGTGACTTGGCTAAGCTGATATTATTTTAGCTTAAAGAAATGCATTGTTGACTGACCTGTGGTGGCGCAGTAAATAAGGCGTTGACCTGGAATGCTGAGGTCACCAGCTGGAAGCCCTGCACTGCCTGGTCAAGGCACGTATGAGAAGCAACTATGAGTTGATGCTTCCTGCTCCTCCCCTCTACCTGCCTTTCTCTCTCTCCTCTCCCTAAAATCAATAAAGAAAACCTTTAGAAGGAAAAAGAAAAAATAAATGCACTGTTTGGTTTAGCCTGTGTGGCTTTGCCTACACACACCTGTTCTCCAGGGACCCAGGTCCCCAGGCTGGGGACCAGCCAGAGCAGTGTCCAGAGGAGGTTGGCAGGCTTGGGGGACACTGTGTGTAATGTTTCTAAAGATGTCTGGAAGTTGATTTTACTCGTCTACCTTATCATTCTGGAAGGCAAGAAACTCTTCTTGATGTAGAGTTTCCCTCTATGCCTCTCTACTCCCCTCTCACCCACACAGCAGAGCTCTTTTTCTCTCTACTGCCTAGGCTGGGCTTTCCCACCACACTGTGTCACTGTCCTGTGGATGTGTCACATCAGAGCAGGTTTTGTTGTGGCAGCTCACATGGGGACCATGACCCACCCTTGGGATACTCAAGCACAGTGGGGTCAGGGCCCACAACCATATAAATAATTTAATCATCATACAGTGTAAGATATGAACAACAGTTCAAAACCAAGGTGAGCTAGAGGTTGCCAAGATTCATTGTGAAAACTGAAACGGTAAGTAGTGGGTCCATCTGGGTCCTTGGATGTGCAGTATGCATCTTCATGGACCCTCCTGCACTTGAACCTTACACCAATCCCGTGAGGCAGGGAGACGGTGAGCACTGTGCTCTGGCTGTACAGATGACATAGGTGTCACCCTCTCCAGTCTACTGACAAGAAAGCCAGAGGGAGCGAATGCATAGCCAACGGGGTTAAGGCCGCTGCTGAGGAGCAGACTCCAGTCTATCACAGTTTTCAGAAGAGGAGACAGAGATCACCTCAGACTAAAAGGATCAGAAAAAAGTGTTTTCACATAGTTGAAACTTGTTACATTGGGTTTTGATGACGTAGGACTCAGATAGGTGAAAAGGACAGTAGTGTGAGTTCCAGGCGGGTGGGACTAGCTGGACCTGACCCGTCCCAGTAACTCGTGCTCCAGTGCATTGGCAGAGGCAGGCCTGAGCCCCTTCCTCCAGAGAAGCCATTCTATCACATTTCCCAGGCCATCTGCCACCCTACCCCCCTGCCACTCCCGGCCACCTCAGCCCATCCCCACCCTGTGGCTGGCAGAAATTGACTCTGAGGAGAAACTCAGCAGCAGCTTCCCATCCATCCACTGCAGCTCCTTTACTGGGGAGCCCATGCCCTGTGTGGGGGCAGCAGCACCACCCAGAGAGCCTGGCCTGTGCCCCTCATTGTGCCCCGCCAGGCCGGGGCCTGGGGCAGGCAGTTTCACAGCAGTGCCAGCAGCCTGGTGGCAGTGGGAAGCGGCTCCTAACTGTGCAGATGGGGGGAGGAGAGGCTGGAGGCAGCAAGGGACTGTTCATGGAGAATCAAGAAAGGTGTATCTGGTTCTCTCCTAAGGGGATTTGTGTCAAGTCTCCTGGCCAGAAAGACCTCCGATGTCAGGGGCTGCTGCAGGATGGCATGGCGTTCAGGAAACACTGACTGCACAGGATGCTACTGGCTTATGTTGGGGCTGGGCTAATGCAGAGGGAGATAGAAACCTTGAGGGGCACATCCCTGCCCAGGTCAGTGAAGCCCGAGGAAGGCTACCCGAGGAAGACTAAAATAGCTTGATTGCTGAGCAAGGGAGCAACAGCTCTAGATGGGCAGAGCATCGTCCCATAGTGTCCTTGCCAGGTGGATCCCGGTCAGGGAACATGCGGGAGTCTGCCTATCTGTCTCCTCACTTCTTACTTAAGAAAGAAAGAAAAGATGCCCAGGTGCAGGCAGGCTGAGGCAAACAAAGCCGCATCAGTCCTGAGCGGAGAAAAGGCACTTTCTTTTATACTGAAAGGTGGAGAATGGGGAGTTTATCAGCAGGTGGGTTTTTTGTTAACTCCCTAGTTTTCAGCTCTTGGCCCAGCATGCTTCAGTAACTGTCTTCAAGTAATTGATAAACAGATTTTTCCCTCAGGGTTCAGTGATCAGCCAGCAATCAAACTGATTTCTAACTATATAATGGGAGTGAATTGCTTCTATTTACCTAACATTCCTGTCTTTTTGTTAATTGGTATAAAAAAAGGGAAGCTGTCTTCCTTAGGCTGCTTCAGGCTGGGTAGGGGCAATGTGGACACCTTAAAAAAAAAAGGTTATGCCTATTAGGATCTAGGTCGATGGTGACTGCTGGCCTGATGGAGGAATAATTGGCCTATGAATTTGTTAGTGAGAGCCTGGACTGGGTCTTGAATGAAGCTTGTCAAGATTCTGAAAAGATAGAAGCCAAAAATTAGTATGAAAAGTAAGGTTATTAATGGCCCTGTGAAGGGTCAGGTTAGCTGAGTAAGGCTTCCTGTATGGCTGACCAAATGGAGTCTTTAGGTTCCTTTTGGTTTGTTATGGCTATGATTCCATGATGACAAAGCAAAATGCTTCACCTTAACATAGCTGTTACTGCTTCTTTGTTCTGCTTTACAGACTGCCTTTTTAGCTTCTGTAAACCTGCTTCCACATTCCCCATTCCTTATAATCCTGCCCAACTGTGTGACCTTTAAACCCCCAAGACGCTGCTGGCCGGGGCTCAGACTTTGGAGAATTAACTCCCATGAGACCACCAGTGTGATAAACTGGTTCTTCAACTCTCTGAGTGTCATTTGGCTTCCTGTGTTCCATTCTGCTGTAATATTTGGTTCCCTTACTGAGAAGCCACTGTACTAGCCCCTTGTGCCACTGGCCTGGCAATGGGAGTCACCAGATGGCAGGGACTTCCGTGTGAATGAGGCAGCGTCACCCAACACTTTGCATGGGACCCCCTTCATAAAGGTATGCCCCCACCCCTGCACGGATTCAACAGAGAGATGAATGACCCTTTCCAGGACGTGCATCTGGACAAGGTAAAGTTCCAGGACCAGTCACCCAGTTAGGCCTGTCTCCAGATGGAAGGGGAGCTTGATCACCTCCCACAGTCTCAGGATTGAGACACCAGACAGGGACGCCCAGGAAAAGGGGAAGAGAGTAATAACTTCTGTATGAATGGATATATGAGTGATTATGGCTCCATGGCACAAGCTACGGAGTCTGGGCCCTAACCTGCGGTTCCATGGCAACATCATAAGGCATAATGCTGACTTGTCTCCCTTTCGAGAGACAACCAGGTCCAGGGCTTACAGGAGTACAACTTAGCCAAGATGCACCTGAATTCTCAGGATAAACAGCTAGGCAGGCATCTGAGTGGTCTCTGAAAAAGAGGCACCCAACCTTTGTTCATCTTGTGGCACTAGACACAGGGAGGACTAAAGTAGAAATAGGGTATAGTCAGTTAAAACCCACCATTTTAGACTGTATGCTCAGGAACTTTAAGAAGGAATTTTCTGATGACTATGGTATGAATTTAACCCCTGGAAAACTCTGTGAACTCGAGTGACCCACCTTTCAGGTTGGGTGGCCCTTGGAAGGACCCTTAGATTTACCAACGGTTCAGGTAGTTTACCAGGTCACGACGGGTAATCCCAGCCACCTGGATCAGTTCCCTATATAGATTCCTGGTTACAGACAGCACGGACCCTGCCCCCATGGGTTCAGTTCTGCATTAATAAGAAAGGACGGTACAAGATCCTGGTAGCCCATCCTTAAAAAGGAGGCAAGCTCCTGAAACCTGACCAATGTGCATATTGCAGAGACTGGACATTGAAAAATGAATGCCCCAACCAGAAAGCAGCCTCCAGCCCCACTGCCAAAAACAGTCAAGGAAAGGAAAGTATCAACCAGAACCAGCGGTTCAGAACTTGATCAGGCTAGCTGGGGTTGCCTCCGATTAAGTAAGACCGAGCTACATGAAATTAGACCCCCAGGAGCCCATGGTCAGCATGACGGTAGGGGGCAGCCAACGACTTTTATTGTGGACATAGGAGCAGAACACTCGGTAGTCATCACGCCAGTCGCACCTTTTACTAAACGAGAGGCCACCATAATCAGAGCCACAAGTGCTCAAATCACTCACCCCTTCTGTGGGTCTTGGACGTGCCAACTCAGGGGAACACCAGGTTGTTCATGAGTTCCTGTATCTGCCTTAATGCCCTATCCCTCCTCTGGGAAGGTGGGAAGGGACCTGTTGACCAAGCTGGGAGCCCAAGTAACTTTTACTCCTGAAAATCTGCCAGCCTAACTTTAGGAACACAGGAGACCCTGATAATGTCTGTAACACTTCCTAGAGAGGCCGAATGGAAACTCCACGCTCAGGAGATAAACAAGCAAAACCCTCTTGAACTACTAGAGGAGTTCCCACTGGTGTGGGCTGAAAAGAATCTCCCCCCTCTCCTCCCAATAAGCTAAGGACCACATGCCCCATTGTGATAGATAGAGCTAGAGCCTGGAGCCATCCCTACAAGGCAGAGGCAGTACCTGGTGCCCAAGGAAGCTCAGCTCAGGACACAGGAACACATTAAAAGACTCAAAGAAGCCAGGATTCTAGTAGAGTGTCAGTCCCCCAGGAACACACCTCTACTACCAATGAAAATGCCAAATGGATGTGGGTACCGGCCAGTCCAGGATCTGTGAGTGGTCAATAATGCATCTGTTACTCTGCACCCCGTAGTACAAATCCCTACACCATCGTAAATCTTTTTCTTCCTAGAGAAAGCTGGTTCACCTGTCTGGTCCTTAAGAATGCCTTCTTCTGCCTACAATAGGCCCCAAAGATCCAGCCACTGTTTGCATTCAAATGGGAAGAAACTCACATGGGCAGGAAAGTTCAGCTAACCTGGACACACCTGCCCCTGGGATTCAAGAACTCACCCACCCTGTTTGGTAAAGCTATGGCCATTGACTTCACAGCCTTTACATGGGGAGAAATAAGTTGTGCCCTCCTACAATATGTGGATGATCTCCTCCTGGCCAGTGACTCCTGAGGAGGTTGCTGGAAAGACACAAGAATCCTACTACAGTTGCTGACCAATGAAGGGTATAAATTATCATGGAAAAAGGACCAAATATGCTGGCCCTGGGTCTGATACCTCAGGTTCATCGTCACCAAAGGACATCATTCTCTAGGGCCCCAGGGAAGCAAACCACCTGCTCAATCCTGACCTGATAACAGAAGGAAGCTCCGAGAGTTTCTTGGAACAGAGGGATTCTGCCAAATCGGGATCCCTGGGTTCTCAAGAAAGGTGAAGCCCCTGTATGAAGCACTCAATGGACCTGAAGAGAAACCCCTGGACTTGGGCGAAAAACAGAAGATGTTATACCAAGAATAAAGAGATAGTTCTCCAGTGCCCCGGCGCTAGGACTGCCGAATGTAAATTGTGGATTCGTTCTCTTCATCTTCAAGAAAGACCATGAAGCACTAGGGTTCCTCTCCCCAACTGTCAGGCCACGGCAGAGACCAGTGGCCTATCTGTCTAAACAGCTCAACCCAGTGCCCTCTGGGTGCCCCTTTGCCTCCAGGCACTAGCTGCCATGGTGACGCTAGTCAGAGAGGCTGACAAGCTCACCTTAGGCCAGAACATCTATGTGGAAGTCCCATATGTGGTGACAACTCTGATGAACAGCTGGGGGTACTGGTGGCTCACCAGTGCCAGGAGGGCTCACTATCAGGGACTATTGTGCAAAAACCCATGGGTAACACTAGAAACAGTACACACACTGAACCCAGCCACGTTCCTCCCCACCGAGGCCAGGCCGCCATATCTTGACTGTGAGGAAACCATGGATGAGGTCTACTCAGGCCAACCTGATTTAACAGACATCCCCCTCACTGAACCTGAACTAGAACTGTTCACAGACAGGAATAGCTTCATCCCAAATGGGAAACAGAAAGCTGGATATGCAGTGACCACCCAGGACTGGGTCATCAAGGCAGACGCATCACCACAAGGATGGTCCACTCAAAAAGCAGAACTATGGGCACTAATCTAAGTGCTACGATATTCAGAGGGGAAGAAGGTCAACATCTTCACAGACTCCAAATATGCATTCACAGTCCTACATGTGCATGGAACAATTTATAAGGAAAGAGGACTACTCATGGCTGGGGGTAAAGAAATAAAAAACAAAGAAGAAATTATTCAACTATTAGAAGCAGTCTGGACACCCAAAGAGTAGCAGTCATACACTGCAAAGGACATCAAAAAGGAACCGACCCGATAAGCTTGGGAAACTGTTTTACTGACCAAGCGGCAAAGTGGGCCTGCCTTCATGTCAACCATTGTCCAGGCAATAGCAAAAGTATTAAAAATCAACTGGACACTACATGCTGCATACCAGCTTTAGAGTTCAGGGAAAGTTGAACGCATGAATCAAGCTTTAAAGACTACCCTAGCTCAGTTCTGCCAGGAAACAGGCCTCCTATGAGTAGACTTGCTACCCCTCAGCTTGTTGCAAATGCAATGTGCTCATGGACCCACAGCATACTCCCCCTTTGAGATTTTATATGGAAGACACCCACCCACCATTAATAAGCTAAAAGGAGACCCCCAATGGGGAGAATTAAGCCTCTCAACCCAATTTTAGATTCTAGGAAAAACATTCTGTGAGATAGCACAAAATGTTTTAGAAAGGACCCCAATTCCAGTAGAAAACTGAACCCACCCCTATCAAACTGGGGACTTAGTATGGGTTAAGGATTAGAAAAAGGAACCACTCCCACCTGTTTGGACAGGTCCACATACAGTTGTCTTTGCTACTCCAACTGCCATTAAAATTGCAGGTACAGCGTCCCAGAGTCACCGTACCTGAGTCAAAAGAGCCAACACTGAGGACTTGCCAGAGGCCTGGACCACTCACAGTGACCCCACAAAGCCATTACAGGTGACACTGCAAAGGACCACAGAGCCCAAGGAGCAACCAGGACTGTAATGACCTGCCAGCTGTTCCTGATCATCATTGGGATCCTGACTCTACTTCTGGGCATAGAACTAGCTGCAAGCACTCCAGCACATTGGAGTAGACTAGAGAGACTGTTATTAATAGTCACTTACATACTAATAGTAGGAGGTGTTGTTACTATAAACTTTTGGAAATTTTCTGTTTAAACAACTCTTTACAAAATCCTAATCAAACTCATCCTTGTAAGCCTCACCCTTCCCATAAGTGCCCCATGCCTTCATGTCCTAGTGAGTGTTTTCAGACATGTATAGTGATGCCCCCATAGACATAGTTTAGGGCATCAAAGTGGGGAATGATATAGCTATGCCACCATGATGACAAAGCAAAATGCTTCACCTTAATATGGCTGTTACTGCTTCTTTGTTCTGCTTTTAGTAATCCCACCTTTTTAGCTTCTGCATTCCACATACCTTGTAATCCCTCCCAACTATGTGACCTTAAAACCCCAAACACTGCTGGTCAGGGCTCAGACTTTGGAGAATTAACTCCACTGAGCCTGCCAGTGAGACAAACCGGTTCCCCACCTCTCTGAGTGTCATTTGGCTTTCTGCATTCCAGTCCACTGTAACAGACTAAATTCCCTGAGCCAGGTGACATTTTCTAGAATTCTGAGTTTACTCCTCAATTTGCTCTGTAGAGTTGATATAAAAAGCAGCAAGAAGTATTAACAATCATACAGACTCCCCCTTCTTTGGCTAAAACGTAATCTAATGCTCTTTGGTTGTCAGTTAACATGCAAGCAAGGGAATTGAGAGAGTGGGAAAGGAGTCCTCCCTGCAAACATCAGACTGGGGTTCCACCCTGCACATGCCACCAGACTCCAGGTCCTCCCCTGCAGGGCATCAGACTTGGGGTCCTACCCCATATGCATCAGACTTGTGGTTCTCCCCACACTGCAGAGACCAGGGCAGGACAGAGCAGGAGGTGAAGACGACCAGCCCTGGGCCAGCCCAGAGTGTTGAACTAGTGAAGAGGAGGTGCAGGACAGCAGAGCCCCCCCACAGCAGCTGTAGGAGCTGGGACTAGGAGATACTGGCTTTTCATTTGTTTCAACATTCCTAGAGGGTTCATTTCAGAAGAGTCTCACTGTTTTCGTGACCTACAGTTAACGGAACAGCATCTTCATTCATCTCATTGGGACAAGACACAGAGTTGGGTGGTGTGGAGGTTCTCTTTTTTTGGCGGGGGGGTGGGGATGTTTGTGTCCAAGGAGGTGGAGGGTGGAAAGTGAGAGAGGTAAGGTCTGGGACGGAGCACAAGAGAAGGCTGCCTGCCCTCCCCTTTTAGTTCAACCCCTGTGCCAGGAACCAGCCTTCGCCTGGAGCACAAAAGAGATAGTCAGCTTCCTTATGAAAATGAACTTCGTCAGTCAGGTGTCTTTTAACTTTGACCGTAAAAGAAAAAAATCATTTTGCACATATTCTGTAGGAGCCTCACTGTCCCCATAGAGCCAGGGCCCTAAGGGTTTGCAGAAGGAAGCAGACATGACTTCACCCAGCACCATCCCAGAAAGGGAAGCGGCAAGAGGCACAGGAGCTGGAGCCTGGGGAGGGAGGGCAGCTGGCAGCTGCCCCCCTGCCTGCATGCACCCCAGGGAGGCCTGCTGACCTCCTGTGTCAGGATCCCCTGCGTCAGGATCACCTGACCAGTGTGCAGCCAGGGGAACACAGCCAGCTATGGAGGAAGCGAGGTGGTGCTGGGTTCTGCTGAGAGCTCTTTTGTTCTGTGGTTTGACATTTTTCTTGACAGCATGTTGCAATTTTTCCCTCCCTCCCTCCCTTCCTTCCTTCCCTTTCCTTCCTTCCTTCCTTTCTCCTTTCCTTTTCTTTCCTTCCTCTTTTCCTTCCCTTCCCTTCCTTTCCCTTCCCTTCCCTTTCCTCCCTCCTTTCTTTCCTTTCTTCCTTCCTCTCTTTCTTTACTCCTGGGCCCCCCAGAGGAGGGAGGAAGAAGAGTGTGTATGAAGTTCTGTAGCCACTCTTCTCACAGTGCTCACTCTCTGGGATGTAAACCGGTCAGCTTTGTTATTTAAACAGGTGTTCTTTGCTCTTTCCTACAGAAGGTTCAATAGAACTGTCTTAATAGTTTTACCAGACATTGTGTATGCCCGATAACTTGTTATGATTTCCACATGTAGTAAAAAAGAAAATGTTGGGTTTTATAACTTATAGGTAATTAGCAATGTATTTGGTAGGGTCTTGCCCAGATGGGTGACTGAGTTAGGTTCTTTTTGAATGCTGGGTGTATTTGGTGGGTGCCAGAGAGGGGAAGCGTGTCTGAGGGTCTCTGTGAGTGTGTGGCATGTGTAGTGGGTTGCCTGTGTGCATATGTGGGCTGTGTGTACGCACGCCTACGCAGTGTCCCCATGCACTCAATGAGTACGCAGCTCCCAGTTCCTGGGATAACTGGGGAGATCTGAATCCAGGGCCATTTGAAAGCAAAAACAAATCACTGTCTCTGCTTCTGAAACAAGAATCAGTAACTCTTTGAGTTTTCTGTCCCACAAGATATGCAAAAACTGCAATAATGCTCAATTTAAAAAATACAATTATGCCTGACCAGGCGGTGGCGCAGTGGATAGAGCGTCGGACTGGGATGCGAAAGACCCAGGTTCAAGACCCCCAGCTCGCCAGCTTGAGCGTGGACCCATCTGGCTTGAGCAAAAGCTCGCCAGCTTGGACCCAAGGTCACTGGCTCCAGCAAGGGGTTGCTCGGTCTGCTGAAGGCCCGAGGTCAAGGCACATGTAAGAAAGCAATCAATGAACAACTAAGGTGTTGCGACGGCAACGAAAAACTAATGATTGATGCTTCTCACCTCTCTCCGTTCCTGTCTGTCTGTCCCTATCTATCCCTCTCTCTGACTCTCTCTCTGTCCCTGTAAAAAAAAAAAATACAATTGTGAGTCTTGTTGGCATTAAAATGGTATTTATAAAAAAACAGACATTTAAGGGAAAAACTCAAGAAGGTGTTTTGCTTCGATATATTCTGTGTAATGTTTTATTGCATTGATAATGTTTCTGTTGAAGAAACCTTATGCTTGAATTAAAGTCAGTTTCAATATTTTACAATTTTTTTTAATTGAGTTACACCTGACCTGTGGTGGCGCAGTGGATAAAAAGCATCAACCTAAAATGCTGAGGTTGATGGTTCGAATCCTGGGTTTGCCCAGTCACATACAGGCATATATAGGAAGCAACTACTACAAGTAGATACTTCCTGATTCTCCCCCCTCTTCCCATTGTCCCTCTCTTTCTCTCTCTCTCTCTCTAAAAATGAATAAATAAAATCTGAAAAAAAAAAGAATCTAGCTTAAAATTGAATTACCATTGGGCCAAGTGAATATAATAAATTTAATTGTTTATTTTTTAATTCATGTCTTATATTTTGCTGCATGTGAGTAAATTGTTTTGTATTTGTAGTGTGACAAGCTTTACCTTTGAACTCTTAAGTAGTTTTCTATATGTGGTTGGAAAAAGGGGAACAGTTTTTTTTTTATTTGTACAACAAGCAAGGGTATTATTACCAGTGTAAATCATTATTCTGCTACCCATCAACAGGTTTGGACATTACTGTTTTGCATATCTTGTGTTTTTTTCTATTTCCCTCAATTTTTCCAAAACTATATGATAGGTATGTTTGTACTCCATGTCATCTAAGAGAGCAGGACATACCTCATTCCAATCTTCCCTCTAGTCTGCACCAGTTCTTTGATTGGGTCTTTCTGAGCCCTTTACTGTGAGGGGTCATGAGGCATTCTGACCAGCCTCTGTCCTCTCTGGGCTAGCCTCAGCATCACCTGAGGGAGAGGAGCAGGGCTGCCTGTTCTCTTCACTCTCACAACACAAATTGTGCTCAACAGGTTTTCAGAAAAGTGAATCCTGATGGAGAGGTTGGGATTCGAGTTGGGCTGGTGGGAGGGGGAGGAGATTCTGGCTCTCGCAACTGCTATCCCCAAACTCAGAGAGCAGCGGTGCTAGAACAAGGCAACCAGGTAAAATCTTTGTCCATCCAACAGTCAGCTGTCTTGTTCACCTCTCTATCATGTCTTCCTTCTTGGGCAGAGTTTTCTCAAGCTCATCATATGTGTGGCAGCCATGGAGGGGACCAGGACAAGAGAGGCAGGCAATATCAGGAGTTCACAGAGATGATGAACTAGAGATATTGTGGGAGCTTCTCTTATGTCAGTTTGTATCTACTGAGAATATCACCCTATTGATGCTGTCCTTTGAATACATTGGATTAACGATAGTTAAAAAGGGACTGATTTGGGGGAATCAAGACCCAACCATTCATCCAGAATTTACTCACTGAATCTTTTCCAGTCCAGTGTACTCTCAACCCTTCTTGGCACCTGTATAAGCAAACTAGGAATTTTAGTCAGGAAAATCCATTGTTCAATAAAGATAAGTTTTGTTTTCCTGCATGGATTCATGAAAACGTGAAGAAATGTGCAGGAAATTCCCAGGTCAGCTTAGTCTAGAAACAGAAGAGTTTCTTCTTCTTTCTCTAAATCTAGCTCATCCAGACTTTCTGGGTTCCTTCTTGGTGACATCAAAGTCTTCTAGAAATTAAGTTTAGGTGTTACCCTTTGTCTAGTTTCCCAAAATGTCTGCCACTATGCTGCCAGGATTTTATTTATAATGGAGAAGGGAGCCCTTTTTGGATTGATATCAGGTTCATCCTATACATTTGATCCCTAGGTTAAATTTGGAATCTAAATGGACCACAAATACATGCACACTCTCACCCTTATCATGGTGCATTCTATTTTGCTTTTGGACTTTCCATCACCAATTCTCATTGGCCAGCAGCATAGATCACAGGTTCCAGCTACTCCCAGGGCCCTGCCTAAGTATGAAAGAAGTTTTAGATGAAAGTTCCCAGTCTAGGCTCTTTCTAAGCCTAACCTCATGCTGGACTCATTTAGTACTGACATTTGATGCCTGTCGCCATCACAGATGAATAAAATCAGTTGTGAAATCTCTGAGCCCTATCCACAGTGAACTTGGTGAGTCTATTCTCCACCTGAAGTAGAACTTGCCCTATGACCTCACAAAACATGATGGTCAAATATTCTGAAAACCTCTGCGTGGCAGGAAAAAACTTGAGGAGGTGCAGCTTAAGTTCTGGGTTTTGGTAAACTTGATTTTTACTATCTTATGACTAGCCCAGCCTCTTTTATGTCCATACCTTTACCTTTTTTTTTTCATACCTTTACCTTTTAATAATTATTCATGTGGCCTGACCAGGCAGTGGCACAGTGGAGAGAGTGTCAGACTGGGACACGGAGGACCTAAGTTCAAAACCCCGTGGTTGCCGGCTTGAGTGTGGGCTCATCTGGTTTAAGCAAGGCTCACCATCTTGAGCCCCAGTTCACTGGCTTGAGCAAGGAGTCACTCAGTCTTCTGTAGCTCCCCTGTCAAGGCACATACAAGAAAGAAATCAATGAACAACTAATGTGCTGCAATGAAGAATTGATGCTTCTTATCTCTCTCCCTTCCTGTCTGTCCCTATCTGTCTTTTTCTCTGTCTCTGTCACACACACAAAAAAGAATAATTATTCATGTGCATGCTTACATTAAGAAGAGAGATTTTCAGCTGCCTCATTTCTACCTCTTCCTGGAAGGTTCTTTTTGGTGTTGAGATAAAAAGAGGAAACTTTTCCCCCTAGATTTTGGCTTTATTTGTGAATTCTTCTCTATTTTGCTTCAGAAGATAGTTATAGTCCCTTCCTCAGCTTCTAAGTCTGAGGGACATTCCTCTGACTGAGAAATCCAAGGACAAGGAAACAAGACATCCTCACTCAGCTTTTGATCCTCCTCTGACACTGCTTCCAGATTTCATGAGCTTGTTTGGAGTGAAGCTGTCTGTTGCTTCCTCACAGACACCTCTTTCCAGAACCTTTGCTGGTCATGCTTCTGAAGAGAGTAAGGCGACCACAGGAGAAGTATGCCTTCTACTGCCAAAGGAGTCCCTTTCTGAGAAGTAAGGGAACCCTGAAAGTGAGGAGTTTGGATGTCATCAAAAGGATGATGGTGGTTTCACAGAGACTCATCACTCCTAAAAGCCAGGAGACACAGCAAGAACTTGGATCAGGGCATAAAGAAGAACCCTGGCAGGCAGCACGTTAGCCTCATCAAACTAGAACCGTACACATTGCTTCTCATCTCTCTCCCTTTCGATCTGTCTGTCTCTATATGTCCGTCTCTCTGTCTTTCTCTGTCTCTGTCACACACACACACACACACACACACACACACACACACACACACACATGCTTCTACTCTTAAAATCAAGACCTTTTCTGCACATGATTGTGAGAGGCTTGGCTCGCAGAAGATGCAGTGATAAAGACTCCCAGGCATGCTGGGGCATTAGAGAAGCCTTCTCTGAAAGGGAGTTAGAGATTACAGAGGAATATCTTAAACTAAGTTAAACAAATTAGTTCAGTGCTGAGGGTCGGGTCAGAGTTAAGATTGTTCTCTACTAAATTAAGGAAGAGAAGACAAAAACTATCTAATTAAACAAAAGCTTGAAATATCACATGACCAGAATCAAATATTCTCCCTTCATATCAGATGGTGGCCTCTTCACTCCCCTGTGTGAGGCATCCCATGCCCTGTCAGAATCTAAGTCATCTGATTTGTATCAGGCTCCTGGAAAGGGTACATGACACTTAACCTACCATGAATCAGACATTTGTTATAAATTTGCTGTCCAAAAATCACCCACACACTTCATAAACAAGAAAATGTCATCATCAGAGAAAGTTCTTGATGGGAACAATGGTAAGTACTAAGGGAGGGTAATTTCTATGCAAGGAAAGACAGAAATGGACAGAATAATTCCAAATCACAGTTTGGGCCTAGAGAACCCTTGCTCTGATGTTTTTAGAGCCCCCCAGTTTAGAAGCAGGAGGGTAAGGAGAAAGAGGGTGAGCAGACCTCAGCTTGGGGAATGACTTGCCGCCCCAGGAGCCTGAGGTCTGCAGATTTCAAAGGTCATAGGAGGAAGTACCTCCTGAGCCAGCAGCCAGGAGACAGAGAGAAGAGAAGGCTCCTTGCTGTATGGTTGCAGGAGGAAGAAAAGAAGATGGACCACTGGACCCTGTCCCAAGCCTTCCCCCTATGATGTCCCAGCATGAGACACTGAGGCTTGAAAGAAAAACAGAGTAAAACAAAACAGAACTTGAGAGTCAAGGGCAGACAAGATGTTAATCCAACAACACTGTGCAAAGGGCTCTTCAGAAGGCACCTTGTGCTGTGGGCACCGTTCTGCTCACTCATACCACACTGCCATGCAGAGGCAGATTAAGGTCGGTTGAGGCCCGACGTGCAGAAGAAAATATTGGGACCCGAGGGGAGGGGCACAAAGAAAACCAGATAGAAGGTAACAGAGGACAATTTGAGTTTGGGTGATGGGTATGCAACATAATTGAACAATAAGATAACCTAGAGATGTTTTCTTTGAACATATGTACCCTGATTTATTAATGTCAACCCATTAAAATTAATTTTTTAAAAAAGAAAATATTAGGACCCTTAAAAAGAAGAGACAGGGAAAATAAAAATATGTTAACCATATTTATAAATAAAAAATATGTTATGTACTATTAATGTTAAAATTGCACATATGAAATCAAACTTGGTGTCATTAGAAAAAAGTGTAAAGTTGGGGTTTAGCAGGGCCCTTCAGAAGTCGGGGCCCAGGGCGCGAGCCCGGTGCGCCCGCCGTTAAATCCACCTCTGCCGCAGCATCAGCCACCTCCCATTCCCTCACAGGTGAACTCCATGTCACAACTCCTCACCCAGGTTGTGCACCACCCATCGCTGCTTCCTGTTCTTCCCGGATCATTTGCTCTTCTTCCAGAGCCTGGGGGAACAAGGTCTAGCATGGACAGAAATAGACTGCAGACATCAAAGGCAGAAACAGGGCAGCACAGTCGGAGATGGGAATAGTTGAGAAAAACCTGTGGAAAACATCACAGTTCATGGAGAAACAGGGTGGTAGGTCCCCAGTTAAGGAAGCACAGGAATGTCTATTACTCACAGAATTTTCCTATTTTATGTTAACCCCAAAGGTACCAAAGCAAAACTTCTGTTCATGTAAGAGGCTCGAGAGACAGATCAGCCCTCTCACCCCTCTCCTCAAGTCCTCTTGCTCAGGCAGACCTTCACGCCTCCAACCCAAGCTGTATGATGCTTGTTCTTGGAGAAATGTAGTCTAAGGATGGACAGTGCTTCATGGTCACCGCAATGCCTGTCATCATCCTCACACTTTCCCCTTCAGGTTCCACAGATTTGCAGTCTTACTATTATAAACATTGTTGTACAGTTTGTAACCTTCAAACAATCCTGTCATCAAAGGTCTCATCTGCTGAGTCTTCTTACCCTGAGGAAGGCCAGGGAACATAAGGGAGCAACGTTTCCAGAAGAGCTTCAGGGTGATGATCTCTGTGTGGGACGCTATGTATATTCCTGTAAGATTGCATTTTTATCTAAGGAATGATGTTATTTAAAAAAATAAAACAAACAAACAAGAATTGCAAATAAATTTCTTAATTATGTCTACATTATTTTAATTGTATCTTCCCTCTTCCATATTCTTTCTCTTCTCCCATTTCCTAGAGGTCACAGAAATATTCTTAACTTTCAAATTATCATCTTTTTCTAAAATATTTTATTAATTCTAGAGAAGAGAGAGAGAGATAGGGGCAGTGAGAAACATCAGCTCATCGTTGTTTCACTTTAGTTGTTCATTGGTTGCTTCTCATATTGTTGTAAAGTACCCGTACATCAATTCCACGGGTTCACATAGAGACACCAAGTCAAGATGAATTTTGAAGAGTTTTATTAAAGGAGGAGATTTATTAAATATATTGGCCGCATATGGCTGACATGGGGCAGCAGACCCAAATTGTGTGTAAGCCCCAAAAATATTTCAGGGGCTGTTTATATACCCTTGATCACACATGGCCTGGGGAGAGCATGACATCATGGCACAAGCTGACAACATTTGTTTAGGGGATACACAGAAACATTAAGAATTTTAAGGTAACACAATAAAAAATATTTACAAATTTTTTAGGGTTCATCTTTTCTCACTAGCCTAGAGGTATGTTACTCTCAGGATTCCAGAAAGGGGGAGGAACTATAGTCAATGCAGGATGGTATATAAATTCTGTCTCCCATTGAAAGAGAAGTTTCTCAGTTAACCTTTATTTTAGATTTAAAACTAAATGACACATTGTTCTTGTAAGCCAGAAACTTCTACATTTTTCTCCCTCCACTCCTCAAAGGAAGGATGGGACAGGAAAGCCTAACCTTTTCCTCCTAGAATATCAATATTAATTTTGCAGCTTTTTGGTACCTTACAACAATATGTGCCTCGCCCAGGCAAGCCCAGTGTTTTGAATCAGTGACCTCAGCATTCCAGGTCCATGCGTTATCCACTGCACCACCACAGGCCAGGCTCAAAATATCATCTTATTCTCCAAGGGGAGAAAGGCTGGAGAGAACATGGGAAATCTGAATACAATTGTAATCTCTAACCTTATTTCAGAATGAATCTCATTATCCACCTCTCTCTTCCAATGAAAAGGTTAACAGAAAAATGTTCAAAAGTTGACAAGGATACTGAATAGGAGGAATTAAATGGATAATCCACAAAATAGAACAGGTGTCCCTCAAATTTTTGGAAAGGCACAGAATGGGTTTTGAATGAATGAGAGAAAGAAAAGAGGTGGGAGGGGAGGGAAGAGAGAGGAGAGAAGGGAGAATAAGATAATGCATATTAAAGTATTTGGAAGATATAAAAATACAAGTTCTTTCTTTTAGGTTATTTAACTGATTCAGACAAAGCTTCCAGAATAACTATTTGTATAAAAATAATTTGGCCCAGAAGTACATGTGTCTTAGATATATACAGCTATAAGAACAGAAATTCTCTCCCCTTCTCCCCATGAATGATTGAGTTCATTCCAGAAAATACATGACATTAACTAATCTCCCTCCTTCAGTACTAGACCCTCCCTTTGCCCTGCTCCACCACTCAGACTCTGAACTCAGAGTCTAAGGTTGCATGAAAATAAGAGAGGAGGGAAAGGCTGGAGAGAGCAGCAGAGGATCAACCTCCTTGTTAACTGAAGCTTACCCCAGATCTTGGAGCAAGTTGAGGTAGGCTCCAGCAGGGCCTGCCCAAAAGATCTCAAACCATAGACAGATGACAGCTACTTGCAAGACATCATTTGTTACTAATAATAATTAAAATGCCAAAGTTTGCAAATCCTACTTTTAATCAGCTGGAACAGGTTCAAGATTTACACTATAGTGAAGTTACTCTGTCTTGGATTTTGCTATGCTTTCTTGAATGGGAGAAAAAGGAGTGTTAGTAGAGTGGGTGGCAGGAATTAAACACAACTATGGAGCATGCCACCAAAGTGTGTCATCCCTTGTGTGTGTTTAGGGCCTCATTTTTGCTTTATGACTTGGGTCAACTGTTTAAGTCTGGCCTGACCTTCAACCCCTCTCCCAACATTAGGTCTGCTTCTCGTTCCCTTCTTCCCTCAAGGCAGACGTGGTTATCTGTCTGCTTTGTCACAGTATTGGATGTTAATTGGGTTCCAGTTACTATTGGACTGGATCACTGCATGGTAAAAAGTCAGTATATGTACATGGCAATGTCTTATACTTTATATGATTTCTGCCTCCATATAGTAAGCAGAACTGAGGTCTCTTTCTCTTTTCTTCTCTCTCTCCCTGTTTCCATGTGGCTTATCAGCAAAATGGGCACAGAAAGTGCTCAATCTCTTCTTCTTCATAGACACATTGAGACATATCAGCCCAAGACTTTTGGCCATGGTAAGTTAGGGAGTAAAAAACTCTAAACTGACTATGATCCAAAATAATAGGCTCCAAACCAGCCATTGCAGAGCCCTACACTGTACATTATTAGACATTATTCCAGCTCACAACAGTCCTTATATTTCTAGTTTGCTACAATTCCACGTATATGATTTCCTGGAGAATCCCACAGGGAAGAGAGTAAGGGCAGGATTTGTGTCATGTCTTAATGTGTCTATGAGGAAAGAGCAATTATTAGTAAATGTAAGTATCCTATGCATATTTGTAATTTTAAGCTTATTTATTAGCATAAGAAAGACCATGTATGGCCCTGACCAATGATTCAATGGATAGAACATCAGCCTGGCATATGAATGTCCCAGGTTTGAGTCCTGGTCAGGGCACACAGGAGAGATGACCATCTGTTTCTCTCCCATGCCTGTTCCCCTTCTATCCCTCTTCCCCTCCCACAGCCAGTGGATCAATTGGTTCAACCATGGTATCAGGCACTGAGGATAGCGCTGTTGGAGTACATCAGCCTCAGTTGCTAAAAATAGCTCAGTACTTGAGCCCTAGGCAGAGTTGCTGGGTGAATCCCAGTCCAGGCACATGTGGGAGTCTGCCTCACTATCTCCCTCTCCTCTCACCTTAAAAAAAGAAAAGAAATCCAATCAGTCATCTAAAAACTTCCAACAAACAAAAGTCTTGGAACAGATAACTTACCAGATGAATTTTACCAAACTTTCAAAGAAGAATTAACAACCATCCTTCTCAAACTATTCCAAAATTAAAGCAAGGAAGCTCAGTTTACATAACCAATATTACTCTGATTCTAAAACCAGACAAAAGCATTAAAAAAATTATAATCTAATATCCCTGGTGAACTTAAATTAAAAAATTCTCATGCCTGACCAGGCAGTGGCAAAGTGGATAGAGTGTCGGACTGGGATGCAGAAAACCCAGGTTTGAGACCCCGAGGTCGCCAGCTTGAGGGCGGGCCCATCTGGCTTGAGCAAAAGCTCGCCAGCTCAGACCCAAGGTTGCTGGCTCGAGCAAGGGGTTACTCAGTCTGCTGAAGCCCCGCAGTCAAGACACGTATGAGAAAGCAATCAATGAACAACTAAGGTGTCGCAACGAAAAACTGATGATTGATGCTTCTCATCTCTCTCTGTTCCTGTCTGTCTGTCCCTATCTGACTCTCTCTCTGTCCCTGTAAAAAAAAATCCTCACAAAATACTAGCATTCAAATTTAGCAACATGCCTGACCTGTAGTGGTGCAGTGGATAAAGCATTGATCTGGAATGCTGAGGTTGCCAGTTTAAAACCCCAGGCTTGCCCAATCAAGGCACATATAAGAAGCAACTACTATGAGTTGATGATTCCTTTTCCTCCCCTTGTCTCTTGTCTCTCTCTCTCTCTCTCTCTCTCTCCCTCTCTCTCTCCCTCTCTCTCTCTCTCTCCATATATATATATATATATGGCCTTTCTCTAAAATCAGTAAGTAAAATCTTAAAAAAAAAATCTTCCTGGCCAAGTAGATCACTTGGTTAGAGCATCATCCTGAAGTACAAAGGTTGCTGGTTTGATCCCTGGTTGGTGCATATAGAGGAACAGATTTATGTTCCTGTCTTTTTCTCTCCCTCTCTCTCCTTTCATCTCTCTCAAGAAATAGCGAGACATTGATCCCACCATGATCAGGTGGGATATATTTCTGGGAGGCAAGGTTGGTTTGATATCTGTAAATTAATTAACATGATACACCAAATAAACAAAATGAAAAATAAAAGTGATATGAACATATCAATAGATGCAGAAAAAGCATGTTTTATAATGCCAGCACCCATTTATGATAAAAACTCTCAGCACTGTGAAAATAAAAAGAGCATAAAGATGGTCATTTTTTCTTAATAATATTTTTCTGATATCTCTCCCCAAGTAAGGAAAACAAAAGAAAAAAATAAACAAATGGGATGATATCAAAATAAAAGGATTTTTCGAAGCAGGGGAAACCATCAATAAAATGAAAAGACAACCTACTGAATGGAAGAAGTAATTATTCAATGATACATTTGATAAATGGTTAATATTCAAAATTTATGAAGAACTCAGACAACACCAGAAAGAAAAAAACAAAAAACAAAAACGTATTCAATTAACAAATGGGCAGAGGACTTGAATAATCACTTCTTCAAAGAAAACATATGGACAAATAGACCTATAACAAGATGCTCTATATCACTAATAATCAGAGAAATGCCAATTAAAACCACAATGAGATATCACTTCACATCTGTCAGAATGGCTGTCCTCAATGAACCCACAAATATCATGTGTTGATAAAGATGTGTAGAAAAAGAAAGCCTAATGTGCAAAGAAAAATAATCCAAAACATTTTTATTTGGGTTATGCCAAAATGTGGGACCTATCCAACCATGTGTGTGAGACTCCTGCATCCATAACAAGTAAAATGAAAGGTAAGTGTTCTTTAAATACCACTGATTCCTCTTTCTCACTCATAGTTTTTTTCTCTCAGCTTCTCCTTCTGGAAAACCTGAAGTTCAGAGACACAGAGAATGTGTCTGAAGAATGACCAAACCTGTCTCACAACCAGGTGATGACTGCAGTCACATCATGGATGGCTTCTTTGTTTTCCCTGCAGCTCCTTGGGGTGGGGGTGGGGTCTCCAGAAGCAGAGGGAAGAAAAATCCAGAATCCTGTTATTGTAAATGTTTGCCAGCACAACAGAGATGTGGTCATTTGTTTCAATAATGCTCCTTCAAGAAGGTAACTTGAAATTGCCCAACAGTAATAGCTATTGCAGTCCTCACAACAGTACTGATGTGTGCAGATTCATCCCAGGCTGAAATATATCTGTCAAGAAATGGTAACCAGCACCCAAGACTCTTCCCCTCCATGGTCTCCATCCCAAGCAGAGAATGTCACAGCCTCACTGGCAAGGCACAATTTCCAAAATTTTACACAAACACAGGTCCAAAGTCTTTAGTTGAAACACTTGGGGCCAAGTGACGTCAGGGAAACGGTGCTGTGAGAGGGGTGCTCCCGATATCTCCCCTTGAAATTTCAACAAATTCAACAACTAAAGACGAGAAAAAATCTCAGGAGCATCTGAAATATACACACACCAGACAAAGGTATGATTGGGTGAAAAGGTTGATGAATATATAATCCACTCTGAAGGAAATAAGATGGAGAATGGAGCATCCTGCTTTCCTCACTGATCTGAGGAAGGGCTGATTTCATCTGAAGCACAGAGATGCGGAGGGTCTGGGGCAGAGGGAGGAAGCTGGGTGAGGGTGGATGATCAAGCAGAAGAAAACAAGCTAGCTCTGCCTGAGATCGTGGACAAGGGGCACGCACGGGCAGCAGGCTCTGACAAAGGTTACTGGTGCAGGAAGCTCATAGGAGCCGGTACTGGCACCTGCAGTTTTGTGTGCTCCTGGCTCTGTGACCATGGGTAGTATGCGAGTGGCTCCAGCTGGCACCACTGGCATGGGAGTGCACATGTGCGGGCTGGAGGACTTACCCCAAGATTATCAGTGATAGACATTTGTGTGTGCTGTTACCAGTGTCTTTGTGTGTTCCCAGCTCCACTGCCAGCACAGTATGTGTGCAAAGGCCCAGATCCCTGAGCCTGGGACTATCTGGGAGGGACGCCTCCACGGGACTGCATTCCCAGCTCTGACTGAGATCACAGGCACTGTCTGCCTAAGTGGGCAGGTGTAAGCCTCCGGGGGCACTGCTTAAGTCGAGGGGGCTGGGAGCGCACATGGCTTGCTGTGGGCTACCAAACATTACACAAAGGAGAAGCCTGTGGAGATTAGACCCATGGAACACTGAGGCATACTAGATATGTCTAGGGGCCCTTAGAAAGAAGCTAGATTGGTAATCGGCTTCCCGTCTTGCCTGCTCTCACTGATGGCTCTGGTTGGCACAGCCTTATCCAGAACTGGCTACTCTTAGAGCCTCTTTCTCTGCAATCAGTGGCTGGGGTGAACCTCACAGCTAAGTCCCCAGGCTGCTAGCTCAGGTTGAAGAGATGTGGGGAGAGGCACCTGGAAAACTAACTGAGACTCGCATTGTCAGAATCTCCAAATGACACAACAGCCCCAGAGCCCCACAGGGGCAAAACCTTTTCGGATGCCACCTGCCAAAAAAAGGAAGAAGCTAACTCTCAAAACCAGAAAAAATTACATTTTTATAACTTTCTTTTCCTTTTTGGTCATTTTATCTTCTTTCCTTTTTATTCTTTTCTTTTCCTTTTGAACTTCATTATTCAAAGTTGTTACATTCTTCATTCTTGTTTTTTATGAGGGTTTCATTTCAAAAACCTTTACTTTTTTCTCTTTTTTTATTTTTCTCTCACTCAATCGTCCTTTATCAACAAATTATTATATTTTGGATTCATATATTTCTTTGTGGCATATTGTGTGTTTTTACATCATTTTTTACCTCTTTTGTCATCTTTTCCCAGTTCCTGTTCCTTCTTCTCTGTAGTTTTTGTTCCACTTATCATTATATAATTTTCATTTTTTTACTGTATCTTCTCAATCGTTATTTTATTTTTTAATTATCTTTTATTAATGTTAATACAATACCACTCTTAAATGCCATTAAGGAAATAGATATTAAATATTATGGATATAAAAGAGAGATGTAGTTCAGAGAGATTATAAAAAATCTCTAGAAAAGAATTTTAATTGCTTGGAAACCTTGGAGTTAAACGACAGAGAATTAAAAATTGAAGTCTTAAAAATACTCAGGGCAATATAAGAAAGCACAGAAAGGCAATTTAGATAGCTCAAGAAACAATTTAATGAACAAAAAGAACACTTCACCGAGGAAACTGACACTATAAAGAGAAACCAAACAGAGATGAAAAACTCAATACATGAACTAAAAAAGGAAGTAACAAGCTTAGTTAATAGAACAGGCCAGATAGAGGAGAGAATTAGTGACATAGAAGACAGGCAACTAGAGAAACCACAGAGAGAAGAGGAGAGAGACTCATGAATTTTAAAAAATGAGAAAGCCCTACAGGAATTATTTGACTCCATCAGAAAGAACAACATAAAAATAATAGGTATATCAGAAGAAGAGAGAGAAAATGGAATAGAGAACATTATTGAAACAAATAATTGATGAGAACTTCCCAAGCCTATAAAAAAAATTAGAGCCTTGAATCCAAGAAGCAAACAGAACACCAAGTTACCTTAACCTAAAGAGACCTACACCAAGGCACACTGTAATTAAATTATCACAAACCAATGACAAAGAAAAACTCCTCAAGGCAGCCAGAGCCAGGGAAAAGAAAAATATAACATATAAAGGAAGACCCATTAGACCATCAGCAGATTTCTCAGCAGAAATTCTAAAAGCCAGAAGAGAGTGGACCCCAATATTTAAAGTACTGAAAGAGGAACTTCCAGCCAAGAATACTATATCCATCAAAGCTATCCTTCAAATATGAAGGGAAAATAAAAACATTCACAGATATAGAAAAGATGAGGGAATTTATCATCAGAAAACTCCCACATCAGGGAATACTAAAGGGGGTTATCCAACCAGATACAAAGAACAAAACAAAACAAAATCATAAGTAAAAGCTCCAACAAGATCACAATAAAAACAAAATTAATCTGTGACAACAAAAACAAAAAAGGGGAGAGGACAAGGATTAAAAGTAGCAAAGGAAGATGAAGTGAAGAAGCATTCATGAGATAATGTACTACAATGAATATGATACATATCCTTTTTATTACCTAATGGTAACCACCCCTGAAAAAATCACTACAGAAACACATGGCTTAAAAAAAGAAGAAACAGAAGAAAGAAGTATGGAATACAACCAAACAAAAACAAATGGCAGAAAAACAAAAGAGAAGAACCAAACAAGATACAGAGCTTTCAGAAAGCAATATATAAAATGGCAAGAGGAAACCCTCAAGTGTCAATCATTACATTAAATGCAAATAGATTGAACTCACCAATAAAAAGACATAGAGCAGCACAGTGGATCAAAAAAGAAAATTCGCCTGACCAGGCGGTGGCACAGTGGATAGAGCGTTGGACTGGGATGCAGAAGACCCATGTTCGAGACCCTGAGGTCGCCAGCTTGAGCGTGGGTTCATCTGGCTTGAGCTAAAGTTCACCAGCTTGGACCCAAGGTCGCTGGCTCCAGCAAGGGGTGACTCGGTCTGCTGAAGGCCCGTGGTCAAGGCACATGTGAGAAAGCAATCAATGAACAACTAAGGTGTCACAACGGCAGTGAAAAACTAATGATTGATGCTTCTCACCTCTCTCCATTCCTGTCTGTCTGTCCCTATCTATTCATCTCTCTGACTCTCTCTCTCTGTCCCTGTAAAAAAAAAAATTATATATAAAAAAGAAAATCCAACGGTATGCTTCCTTCAAGAAACACATCTAAGTTACAAGGATAAAAACAAGTTCAAAGTGAAAGGTTGGAAAACAATTCTCCAAGCAAATAACATCCAAAGAAAAGCAGGTATAGCCATATTAATATCTAACAATGCTGACTACAAGACAGCAAAGGTAATCAAAGACAGAGATGGTCATTTCATAATGATAAAGGGGACATTGAATCGGGTAGACATAACACTTCTTAATATATATGAACCAACCAAGGAGCACAAAAATATATAATACATCTACTAACTGATATAAAAATAAAAACCGACCAAAATACAACCATACTTGGAGGCCTCAATACACAGCTGACGGCATTAGATTGTTCATCCAAATAGAAAATCAGTAAAGAAATATTGGCCTTAACCAAAACCCTAGAACAACTGGACATGATAGACATCTACAGGACATTTCATCCCAAAATGCCAGAGTATGTTTTTCTCCAGTGTACCTGGAACATTCTCAAGAATTGACCATATGTTGGTTCACAAAACTAACTTCAACAAATTCAGAACGACTGAAATTATAACAAGCAGATTCTCTGACCACAAAGCTTTTAAACTAGAATTCAACTGCAAAAAGAAGTAAACTAACCCACAAAAATGTGGAAATTAAATAACATACTTCTAAAAAATGAGTGGGTCAAAGAAGAAATAAAATCAGAGATCAAAAGATATATACAGACAAATAAAATAACAATACGACATATCGGAATCTCTGGGATGCAGCAAAAGCAGTAATAAGAGGGAAGTTCATATCACTACAGGCTTATATGAATAAACAAGAGAGTTCCCAAGTAAACAACTTAACATAACATCTTAAGGAACTAGAAAAAGAAGAATAAAGGCGACCCAAAACCAGCAGAAAAAAAGGAAATAATAAAAATCAGAGCAGAAATAAATGAAATAACAGAAAAACTACAAAAAACCCCCACTAAAACAAGGAACTAGTTCTTTGAAAAAATCAGCAAAATTGACTAACCCTTGGCAAGACTCACCAAGAAAAAAAGAGAAAGGACTCATATAAACAAAATCCAAAATGAAAGAGGAGAAATCACCACAGATATTATAGATATACAAAGAATTATTGTAGAATACTATGAAAAACTATATGCCACCAAATTTAACAATCTAGAAGAAATGGATAAATTCCTAGAACAATACAATCTTCCTAGACTGAGTCATGAAGAAGCAGAAAGCCTAAACAGACCCATAAAGCAGGGAGGAAATAGAAACAACTATTAAAAACCTTCCCCCCCCAATAAAAACCCTCCCCCCACAAAAAAGTCCAGGGCCAGACAGCTATACTAGTGAATTCTATCAAACATTCAAAGATTTGGCTCCTATTCTACTCAAAGTCTTCCAAAAAATTGAAGACGCAATACTGCCAAACACATTTTATGAGGCCAACATAACCCTGATTCCAAAACTTGACAAGGACAACACAAAAAACAAAACTACAGACCAATCTCTCTAATGAATACAGATGCTAAAATACTAAACAAATACTAGCAAATAGAATACAACAACATATTAAAAAATTAATTCATCATGATCAAGTGGGATTCATCCCAGAATCTCAAGGATGGTTCAACATACGTAATGTAATACACCATATCAACAAAACAAAGAACAAAAACCATATGACCCTATCAATAGATGCAGAAAAGGCATTCGATAAAATACAACATCATTTTATGTTTAAAACAACAAAATGGGTAGAGAAGGAAAATATCTCAACATAATAAAGGCCATTTATGATAAACTATCAGCTAACATCATATTAAACATAAGTTTTTTTGTTTTTTTTTAAATTTTTTTAATTTTTATTTATTCATTTTAGAGAGGAGACACAGAGTGAGAGAGAGAGAGAGAGAGAAAGGGGGGAGGAGCTGGAAGCATCAACTCCCATATGTGCCTTGACCAGACCAGTGCAGGGTTTTGAACTGGAGACCTCAGTGTTCCCAGGTCGACGCTTTATCCACTGCGCCACCACAGGTCAGGCTCAGCTAACATCATATTAAATGGCAAAAAACTGAAAACTTTTCCTCTAAAATCAGGAACAAGACAAGGCTGCCCATGCTCTCCACTCTTATTCAGCGTAGTGCTGGAAGTTCTAGCCAGAGCAATCAGACAAGAGAAAGAAATAAAAGGCATTTGTATTGGGAAAGAAGAAGTAAAAGTCTCACTTTTTGCAGAAGATATTGTTGCAGGAGAGCAAAACTTCAGAGGATTGACTCTCAGACAACTTATAAGAGGATAAAAAGAGAATCTATTAAGCCAGCGAAGAACACGGGGCTATAGCTACAAAGACACATGCTCCCCAAAATTATATTTCTTACATCTTATATAACCTTTACAGAACATAAGTAAGTTCACATTCATGGGCCTTGTGATTCCTTTGTCATTAATTACATGATTTCAGGATAGGAGGTGGCTTACAGCATGCTAGAGGATAATCATTTGTAAATCGCCCATTAAGGAGAAAGAAAAGGGAAGAAAAAAGGGCTACTCAAGTTTCCCTTCCCCCTCCTATATTCCTGGCTGTTTTACCTTCTTTCACCCAGGTGTATAGAAGGAAGGGGGTCCAAGCCTTCCTCCTTCTATTCAAAACCTTCTAAGTATAAAAACTTCTTCATTTACATTATAACAACCCTTCCTAAACAGGAATACAATTGGCCATCTTGAGATTTTATAAATTACACAAAAAATCATATTTACAAACTCTCTCTGAATGCATGTCCTAAATTATAAAATATCCTTGAAGCTTCTTATTTAAAGGGGGTCTCCTTCCTCAATATGATCCTGTACATCGAAAACCCTAAAGACTCCACAGAAAGACTATTAGAAACAATAAACCAATACAGTAAGGTCACAGGATACAAAATTAATATACAGAGGTCTATTGTCTTCTTTTATATATATATAGAGACAGAGAGAGAATCAGAGAGAGGAAGAGATAGGAACAGACAGACAGGAACGGAGAGAGATGAGGAGCATCAATCATCAGTTTTTCATAGCGACACCTTAGTTGTTCATTGATTGCATTCTTATTTGTGCCTTGACTGTGGGCTACAGCAGACTGAGTAACCCCTTACTCAAGCCAGCGACCTTGGGTTCAAGTTAGTGAGATTTGCTCAAACCAGGTGAGCCTGCGCTCAAGCTGGCGACCTCAGGGTCTCAAACCTGGGTCCTCCACATCCCACTCCACCACTCTATCCACTATGCCACCACCTGGTCAGGATCTATTGCCTTCTTATATACCAACAATAAAACTTCAGAAAATGAACTCAAAGAGGTAATCCCTTTTACAGTTGCAACAACAACAAAAAATTAAATGCCTAGACATAAACATAACAAAGAATGTAAATGACCTATATAATGAAAATTACAAAGCATTGTTATGGAAAATCAAAAAAAGATACAATGAAATGAAAAAATATTCCTTGTTCTTGGATAGGAAGAATAAATATAGTTAAAATGACCATATTAAGCAATATACAAATTTAATGCAATTCCCATCAAAATTTCAATGTCATTTTTTAAAGAAATGGAACAGAAAATCATCAGGTTTATATAGAATTATACTAAACCCCGAATAGCCAAAGCAATCCTAAGGAAAAAGAACAAAGCTGGGGGCATTACAATACCTGACTTCAAATTATACTATAGAGCCATGATAATCAAAACAGCATGGTATTGGCAGAAAAATAGACACTCAGACCAATGGAACAGAATAGAAAGCCCAGAAATAGAAGCACATATACATGGTTAAATCATCTTTGATAAAGGAGCCAACAACACACAATGGAGAAAAGAAAACCTCTTCAACAAACGGTGCTGGGAAAACTGGAAAGCCACATGCAAAAGAATGAAACTCGACTACAGTTTGTCCCCTTGTACTAAAATTAATTCAAAATGGATCAAAGACTTAAATATAAGATTTGAAACAATAAATTACATAGAAGAAAATATAGGTACTAAACTTATGGACCTTGGCCATAAAGAACATTTTATGAATTTGACTCCAAAGGCAAGGGAAGTGAAGGCAAAGATAAATGAATGGGACCACATCAGACTAAGAAGCTTTTGCACAGCAAGAGAAACTGACAACAAAACATACAGACAACCAACTAAATAGGAGATGATATTTTCAAACAACAGCTCAGATAAGGATCTAACATCCAAAATATACAAAAAACTCACAAAACTCAACAACAAACAAGCAAACAATTCAATAAAAATATGGGAAGAGGACATGAACAGACACTTCTCTCAGGAATAAATACAAATGGCCAATAGATATATGAAAAGATGCTCATCTTCACTAGCTATTAGTAAAATGTAAATCAAAACTACAATGAGATACCACCTCACGCCTGGTCAATTAGCTATTATCAACAAGACAGGTAATAACAAATGTTGGAGAGGCTGTGGAGAAAAAGGAATCCTCATCCACTGTTGGTGGGAATGTAAAGTAGTCCAACCATTATGGAAGAAAGTATGGTGGTTCCTCAAAAAATTGAGAATAGAACTACCATATGACCCAGCAATCCCTATCCTGGGTATATACCCCCAAAACTCGAAAACATTGGTACGTAAAGACACATGCAGCCCCTTGTTCATCGCAGCATTGTTCACAGTGGCCAAGACATAGAAACAACCCAAAAGCCCTTCAATAGATAACTGGATAAAGAAGATGTGGTACATATATACTATAAAATACTACTCAACCATAAGAAATGATGACATCAGGTCATTTACAACAACATGGATGGAGCTTGATAACATACTGAGTGAAATAAGTACATAAGAAAAAACTAAGAACTGTATGATTTCATACATAGATGGGACACAAAATTGAGATTCATGGACATATATAAGAGTGCTGTGGTTACCAGGGGGAGGGGTTGGGGAGAGAGGAACGGGTGGAGAGAGGGGAGGGGCATATATAAAACCAAATAAAAGGTGACGGAGGGCAATTTGACTTTGGGTGATGGGTATACAACATAATCAAATGTCAAAATGATCTGGAGATATTTTCTCTGAATCTATGTACTCTAACTGATCAATGTCACCCCGTTAAAATTACTTGTCTAAATAAAATTTTAAAAAAGAAACACGTGGGGCCAAATATGACCACACATAAAAGGCCAAATGTCCCTTGATGGCAGTCTCTTGGGACCCCATGAAAAGAACCCACATAAGCCATGCTCTGACTCCTCACCAATGGAAACTGTGAGACAATAAGTATATGTTGTTTTAAGCCTCTAAAAATAAAATAAAGGCAAGGCAAGGCAGGAAGGAAGTAAGAAAGGAAAGAGAAAGAAAGAAAGAAAGAAAGAAAGAAAGAAAGAAAGAAAGAAAGAAAGAAAGAAAGAAAGAAAGAAAGAAAGAGAAAGAAAGAGAGGGAGGTACAGAGAGAGAGAGAGAGAGAGAGAGAGAGAAGGAAGGAAGGAAGGAAGGAAGGAAGGAATGAAGGAAGGAAGGAAGGAAGGGAGGGAGGGAAGAAAAAAGAAAGAAAGAAAAGGAACACCTCATGCACATACTGGGAATGTAGACTGGTGAAGCCACCATGAACATTAAATAGTATGGAAGGTCCTCAAAAGATTAAACATAGAACTGCTTTATGACTCAGTGATCCCACTTGTGGGTATACAGTTCAAGAGATCCGAAACACTAATTGAGAAAGATATATGCACCCCTATGTTTATTGCAGCATTATTTCTGGTAGCCAAGAAATGGGAACAACCCAAGTTCTCATTAACAATTAAATAAAGAGGAAGTGGTGCATATATACAATGGAATATTACTAGGCCATATAAAGAATAAAATCTTATCATTTGCAGCAACATGGATGGACCTAGAAGGCATTATGTTAAGTAAAATAAGTCAGACAGAAAAAGACAAATATTGTGTTTTTTCATTTACATGCGGAATCTAAAGAAACCGAAACAAACGAAAGAGAAACAGATTCATAGATACAGAGAACAAGCTTATGGTTACCAGATGAAAGGGAGTTTGAGGAAAAAGTTAAGAAAGAGAAAGTATTAAGAAGTACATACTGACAGTTACAAAATAGTTACAGGTATGTAAAGCACAGTACAGGAAATATAGTCAATAATATTGTAATAACTAAGTATGGTTCCAGGTGAGTCCTAGACTCATGAGGTCACTGCATAAGTTATATAAACGTCTAATGATTATGTTCTACACCTGAAACTAATATTGAATGTCAACTGTGATTGGAAAATAAAAATTTAAGAAAAGTTTACTGTGATAAAAGCTAGACCTTGAGTTTTGACTGTGAACCTGGTTGAGATTGTTACCACCCCCCACAAGACTGAGAAACATCAGTGAGGGTCTTTGAGAGCCTGTCTTCACCTGAATGACACCAGTGTAGAACAGGTCATACTTCATTTGTCCAAAGTGCACTGATTGAGTCCCTGCTATGTACTAAAAACTGTTCTAGGCACTGGGCACACAGCAACAATTGGTTCTGATTATCCCTAAAGCAGTGGTTCTTAACCTGGGTTCTATCGAACCCTAGGGGTTCGATGAGTTGGTCTCAGGAGTTCGGAGAAGCGTCTGCCGCAGAGATAAAGACACACTTGTGTAAAGTCGTGATGACACGCCCCGCTTGGCCATCACTTGCTGCAGAGGATCACGTTACATTGCTTGGCCAACCAGTGCTGCGGGGAATTTAGTGCACGCAGTAGTCAACGGCTGTCGTAGTTGTACGTCGTGTGGTTTCTTTCTTAATATTTTAATCCATACTAAATATGTAGAGCAAAAAAAGAAAGTGGTCGGATGAATATGTATAACATGGATTCACATGTATCACGGAACGGGATGGGAGTCAGCGTCCCATCTGCATGATATGCAATGCCAAGTTGAGCAACTCTAGTCTCACACCGGCAAAACTAAATTTGGGGAAAAAAATCATATTTTATTTATCACTAAAGAAGGGTTCGGTGAATGCGCATATGAAACTGGTGGGTTCGGTACCCCAAAAAAGGTTAAGAACCACTGCCCTAAAGTGTTCAGCAGGTCTGGTGAGAGAGACACCTCTTCTACTCAAGTGCAAGCACGCACTGGGCAAAGCCTCACACACAGGGTGTGGTCTCCCCACAAGCCCAGCTGAGGCTCAGAGGAGGCCTCACAGGGCCCTGCACACTGTGTGCACAAAGATACCCAGTCCAGATGAGAGTCAAAGGTAGTACCTAGGAGCTCCAATTGCCAGACTTTGTTTCTGCTGGGGGGAGAGGGTGAGCTTAACAAGGTCATGTATTTATAAAGTAGTATGTGCATATGAAGATGCATTCCTCCTTAATGACACCAGTGTAGAACTGGATGGGTCATTCAGGACAGTAAGCATCTTTCCAGGGCTTTCTTATAGAGAGAAAAGGGGCAAAAAATATCAGTAGCCTCATTCTTTGGCACTCTTTACTAAAACTTGGACAGCCACCTTAGACTGTGGCTGGGCCAGTTGCTGAAAGAAAGCAGAGAACTGTTTCTGGAGTGGAAGCAAAGCATGTCTCTACAGACTGGATGCTGAGACCAATCAGCTCTTGTACAATTGTGGGGGTCCTGGAGTCTGTGTGCTAGTTTTCTATTGCTGTGTAACAAATCCCCACAAATTTAGGAGCTTAAATTTAGCAGCTAAAACTGGCTCTGCCCCTCACATGCAGGGTTGCCCACTCTTAGTGGAAAACTGAATACAGCCCTGTTACAGAATAATGGAGCTGGAGTCCTGATCCATTAATAGTGACTGAGTCAGTTAATTCCCCTTACTCAGTGACCCAGTTAGCATAAGACTTTTGCTTCTTATAATGTTGGTACACATCACTAGGCAGTAATTTCCAGGGATTTTTTTATGACTAAGATGCTTTTATTATGCATATTTTATAAATGAGAATGTGAGGCATTAAAGAAACTTGTCCAGTGCCTAACTCTAGTAGTGGTGCAGTTGAAATCAAGCACAGTTTGACTTCAGATCTTATGAAATCTAGACCACAGAACTTCCTATAGTAGATATTAAAAATGTGTCATTTTTAAATTTTAACTTAGAAACACTAAACAGTATAAACTTTGCTTTGAGTTTTGACTGTGTTTTGATGTATACTTTTATGTAGTTGCCTTTTTAAAGTGTCAACAAAAATTGAAAATGTTTAAAATTATATTAAAAGCCATGAGACCTCTGTAACTAAAATATTTTTAATTTCTAAGTTATTTTATATTAAAAGTGTCATTAAAATTTTTACAATATATTTTTCAAGATAACAGTGGAGTAAATGGGAGCTACACTCACCTCTTCAGAAGACTAAACTGGACTTACTACTAAATTAAGAACAATCATCCTGAATAATCAACTGAAGACTAGATAAGGAGGAGTCTTATAACTAAGAATTTACAGAAATAGTCACATCAAAACTGGTAGGAAGAAATAAAGACACAGAAAGGGTAGGCCCCACTCCTGCTCAAGGCCACTGATGTTCTGGAGAGATATTATAGCTGTAGGGGGTTCCCACGAGAAGCATGGGGCCTAAAAACCAAGCCAGGTTTTCCAGCCCAGAGCTCCAGAGTTAAGAAGCACCCACATAATATTCAGATGTGAAAAGCAGTGGTGTTTCTATACACCCGAAAGAGAAAGGAGTCCACTAAAGATACAGGCATGATCTTAAAGGACCAACACACAAAATTTAGTTCATAGCCACTCACCCTGGGCTCTGGCAGAGGCAGGGCAGAGCAGGCTAGAATATGTGACAAGAGTCTGGGGTTTGTGGTGCTGGGAAGAGACCTGGGGGACAGCCAGCAGGATTCTCCAATACCACAGATGCCATTTTTCATTGGTGAAGCAATCCCTTCTATGTGGTATCAACTTGGGAAAAAGCAATTGCCCCACTCTCTGGACAATCTCTCACCCAATACTGTAGAGATTAAGCCCTGCTGAGAAATCACCTGCCTTAACCAGGGTGTAAAGGTCAGGGCAGACTCAGGGGGTGTCAGTGACTGAGCTATTTAGCTTGGTGTGGTGCATTCCCCCCACTTTCCCATGAACCTGACTAGTGTTTCCCCCTCAAAGAAGATCTGATAAAACCACCCTCCAGGTTTCTAACAGACAGACCCTCTGGTATCCAGAAACACCATTCCCCTGACACCTAGTGACTCTGCCCTGCCAAGGTCGGGACAAATTCCAGGACAGACCGAGTTGTTTGGTTCTGAGACAGGAGCCACATGTACCATCTTCTCCAAAGAGTGACTGGCATTTCTACCTAATATGAGATCTACTAGCTCCATCATCCTAACACTACCAGAAATTCTTTCAGTGACTGAGCTTAACAGGCAGCAGCCAGCCAGCAGGCAGAGGCAGCCAGGAGCAGATCTTGGGTGCCTTGGGACTTTTTCTGACTTGCTGCTGGATACAGCACTATTAAAAACCAGTCTTGGTACACAGCTTAGTTCTTCTAATGTGCACCCAAGCCCAGTAAAGTCATAAATGGTGTATCCCTTATAGCTCCAAGCAGGTTGCCCAGGGTCAGGAACAGACATTGGCCAGCACCAGAGTCCCTTTCAAGAGGCTCAGAACACACCCAGTGGCCAGATTCATATGTCAGAGCAGGTTCCATTAGGCTTCACAAGCAGCATATACAAAGGGAAAGTGTGGCAAGCACAAGAACCAGCAGAGACAAATTGCACTTTATATAGTCAGCTCCTGCACAGCAGCTTGCACATGATGGCTGGGATTGAGCCTCACAGTCAGCCAGCTTGAGAGCTGATCTCTTAAATAACTGGGCCAATAGCAATCAAGACTCAATTACAACAGGAGGGCCCACATAACCCACACAAGGGACATTGCTGGGATGCCCAAGTCAGATGATCAATGAGACCTCACCACTGAACCACATAGGACACTTACTACATAAGACCACACTAAAAAGACTGGGAGTCAAAACAGATTTATCTAATACATAAAAACAAACATATAGCTTCGGCCAATATAGGGAGACAAAGAAACAGGCCTCCAATGAAAAAATAAGAGTACTCTCTAGGAAAAGACCTGAATGAAATGGAGGCAACTGATTAAATATAGAGTTCAAAGTAATGGTTATAAGGATATTTAAGACACTTAGTGAAAATTATGGCAACATAAAAATGAAACGTAGAAACCATAAAAAACACAATGTCAGAAATGAAAAATACAATATCTGACATCAACAATGCACTGGAAAAAATAAACACTAGGTTGTATAAACATAGGATCAAATCAGAAATTTAGAAGACAAGGTAGTTAAAAACAATCAGAACAGAGAAAACAAAAAAGAATTTAAAAGAATGAGGATATTTAAGGGACATTTGGAACAACACAAACCATAGCAACATTCTCATCATAAGGATACCAGAAGGAAAAGAGAGAGAGCAAGGGATTGAGAACCTATTTAAAAAATGACCAGATACTTTCCAAACTGGTGAAGAAAAAAGGCACACAAGTGCAGGAAGCACACAGTTTCAAACAAGATGGACCCCAAAAGACCCAAGACACATTAAAATCAAAATGTCAAACATTAAAAACAGAAAGAGAATCTTAGAAGTTGCAAGAAAAAGACAGATAGTTACCTACAAGGGAGCTCTGATAAGACTGTCAACTGAATTCTCAACAGAAATATCAGGCCAGAAAGGATTGGCATGACATACTCAAAGTGATGAAAACAAGGATCTACAACCAAGACTACTCTAATCAGTAAGGCTATCATTTAAAATTAAAGGCAGTAGAAAGAGATTCCCAGACCCAAAACAAAACGAAACAAAACAACAAACCCTAAAAGAGTTTGTTAACACCAAACCAATATTACAAGAAAGGGTCTTCCAGAAAAAGACGAAGAAGGAAGAGGAGGAGGAGGGGGGGGGAGGGGGGGAAGAGGAGAGGGAGGGAAGAAGAAGAAGGGGAATATAGTTAAAAAATAAAATGTCAATAAATATGTACCTATTACTAATCACTTTTAATGTAAATGGCCTAAATTCTCCAATCAAAAGACATAGGGTAGCCAAATGATATGTTAATGGAGAAGAAAACAAGACCCATATATATGCTGTCCACCCACCTCAGAATGAAAGACACACACAGACTAAAAGTAAAGGGATGGAAAAAAATATTTCATGCAAATCAAATGAAGAAAAGCTGGTGAAGCAATACTTGTATCTGACAAAATAGATTTTAAAATAAAGGCTATAATAAGAGGCAAAGAAGGGCACTACATAATGATAAAAGGAGAAATCTACAAAAGAAGATATAACAATTGTAAATATTTATTCACCCAAGATAGGAACACCTAACTAAGTAAAGCAAATCATGATAGACAAGACAGATTAACAGTAATTCAGTCATAGTAGGGGATGTTAACACCACATTGATATCATAGATCTTCCAAATAGAAAATCAACATGGAAATAACAGTCTTTAAAGACACACTAGAACAGTTGGATTTAATTGATAACTTCAGAGCATTTTATCCCAAAGTAGCAGAACATATATTCTTTTCAAGTACACATGGAAAATTTTTCAGAACACACGACATGTTAAGACACAAAAGGAGTCTCAATAAATTTAAGATTGAAATTATATCAAGCATTGTCTTTGACCTCAACACTATGAAACTAGAAATCAAGCAAAAAATAAAAATAAAAAGAACACACAAAAACATGAAAGTTAAAGAACACATTACTAAATGATGAACGGGTTAATAATAAGATCAAGGAAAAAATCAAAAGATACCTTGAAACAAATGAAAATAAGAACACAGCAACCCAAGCCCTGGCTGGTTGGCTCAGTGGTAGAGTGTCAGCTCAGGATATGGAAGTCCCAGGTTTGATTCTCGGTCAGGACACACAGAAGAAGCGTCCATCTGCTTCTCCACCCTTCCCCCTCTCCTTCCTCTCTGTCTCTCTCTTCCCCTCCTACAGTCAAGGTTCCATTGGAGCAAAGTTGGCCCGGGTGCTGAGGACAACTTCATGGCCTCCGTCTCAGGCACTAGAATGGCTCCAGCTGCAATAAAGCAACGCCCCAGATGGGCAGAGCATCACCCCCTGATGGGCATGCTGGGTTAATCCTGGTTGGGCGCATGCAGGAGTCTGTCTGACTACCTCCCTGCTTCTAACTTTGGATAAATAAATAAATAAATAAATAAGAACACAGCAACCCAGAATCTATGGGACATAGCAAAAGCAGTCATAAGAGGGGAATTCATGGCATTCCAGGCCTATCTCACTAAACAAGAATAAAATTTTAAAAAATCAATTTTATACTTACAACAACAACAACAACAAAGCCTTAGTGAGAAGAAGGAAGGAAATAATAAAGACCAGGGCAGAGATAAATAAAATAGAGTAAAAAAATATACAAAAGATCAATGAAACCAAGAGTTGCTTCTTTGAAAATATTAACCAGACTCATCAAAAAAAGAGGAGAGGACCCAAATAAATAAAATCAGAAATGAAACTAGAAAAGTAACACCACAGAAATACAAAATATTACCAACAACTATAGACCAACAAATTGGACAATCTGGAAGAAATGGATAAATTTCTAGGAAAATATAATTTTCCAAAACTCAATCAGGAAAATCAGAGAATATGAATGGACAGATGATTATTAGTAAAACTGAAGCAGTAATAAAAAGCAAACAAACAAAAAACTCCTAGCCCTGCAGGATAGCAGGATAGAGCATTGGCTCTATCCCAGATCGAGGCACATACAGTAATGGATCAATGTTCCCCTCTCCCTCTCTCTCCCTCTCTCTCCCTCTAAAATCAATAAAATAAACATTTAAAAAACCCCAAGAATCAAAAGTCCTAGACTAGATGGATTCATAGGTGAATTTTACCAAAAGTTCAAAAAAGACCTAACACTTTTCCTTCTGAAACTATTCCAAAACATTCAAGAGAAGGAAAGACTCCCAAGCTCATTTTACAAGGCCAGCATTATTTTAATTCCAAAACCAGATAAAGGCACTACAAAAAAAGAAAATGACAGGCCAATATCCCTGATGAACATGGATGTTAAAATCCTCAACAAAATATTAGCAAACTGGAACCAGCAATATGTTAAAAATATATAACCATAATCAAGTGAGATTTGTTTCAGGGATGCAAAATTGTTATAATATCTGCAAATCAATAAACGTGATATACCACATAAACAAAAAAAAAGAATTAAAATCATATAATCACAGTAATAGATGCATAAAAAGCACTTGATAAAATCTAGCACTCATTTGTAATAAAAACTCTCAGCAAAGTGGAAATTAACATATCATACTTCAATGTAATAAAGGACACATATGACAAACCCAAAGCCAACATCATACTCAATGGGCAAAACATAAAGGCATTTCCCTTAATATCGGGAATAAGACAGGGATATGTGCTTTCACCACTCTTATCCAACATAGTACTAGAAATACTAGCCACAGAAGTCAGATGAGAAGAAGATATAAAAGGCACACAAATTGGAAAGGAAAAAGTAAAACTGTCATTATTTGCAGATGACATAATACTGTATATAAAGAATCCTAAATATTTGACAAAGAAACTACTAGAACCGAAAAATGAATTGAATAAAGCAGCAGGATACAAAATAAATATCCAGAAATCAATTGCCTTTTTACACACCAATAATGAACTATCATAAAGGGAAAACTAAGAAAATAATTCCATTCACAACTGCTTAAAAAAATACTTAGAAATAAATTTAACCAAAGAGGTTAAAGACAGGTACTCAAAAAATTATGGCACTGCAGAAAGTCATTGAACAAGATACAAATAAGTGGAAATATATATAGTGTTCATGGATAAGAAAAATTAACATCATTAAAATATTCATATTACTCAATTCCAAGATGGCAACAGAGTAGGCGGACGTTCCAACTGCCACCTCCCAGGACCAAACTGCATTACAACTTAATTTAAGAACAATCATCTTGAAAAATCAACTTTGAACTAAATGAAGAGGAGTCCTAAACCAAGGGTCACAGAAGCTACACCGAGACTGGAAGGAAGAGCAGAGACATGGAAAGGGCTGCCCTGCTCCTAGGAGCAAGCGCCAGCTGAGGGTCCAGAAAGATGCTCACTGTGGGCAGGGTTGCCCTGAGAGGTGTGGGTCTTAAGTCCCAGGCTGGTATCCCAGCCTAGAGTCCCAGAGCCCAGAAGAGGCACCCACACAGCATTTGAGGGTGAAAAGAGCTGACATTTCTGTCTGCAAAAAAACAACAACAGGTGCTTTCAGAGATGCAGGCTCTATCTTAAAGGGCCCATGCAGAAAATCTTGTTCACAGCCACTTACTTGGGGCTTCAGCAGAGTGAGAGCTGAGAGGACTAGAGTCATATGAGGAGAGTGTAAATTTTGTGGGCTAAGGAGAGACACCGTGGGGGATGGCCACCTGAACCCCTGTGCTGAGTCATTCTCCAGTACTGCAGTCACCATCTTTCTTGGGTGGAGCAGTGCCCCCCTGAGCAGCATCAGCCTGAGGAAAAGCAACTGCCCCGCACTTGGGAGTCTCTCCTGTCCCACTCTATAGAGACTGGATCCTTCTGACAAGTTGTAAAGCCAGGAGCCAGGGCCACCATCACAGCCCTCTGGCCTGTGCAGGTTCACATTAGATTCAGACAATCAGTAATGAAACAACGGAGCCAAAAACTGGTGGGCCATCTTCTTTAATTCTAGCTTGCACCCAGCGGGCAAGTATAAACACACACTGGGCTCCAAAACCCACTCATTCAGTGCTCACAAAGCTACTGACTTACCCGAGTTTCCTAGCATCAAAGGTTTCTAGCTCACCAGCCTTATTCACCTTTGTTTCCCATCTCCTTCTCTTGCACAAACTCTGCACAAACTGGCTTTTCTCTCAGCACTCCGCCATCTTGACTGCTTCTCCTCTCCTCCACGTGGCCTTAATCTGCTCTCCTCTCTAATGCTAACCTCAGGAACCGAGAGAGAGCAAGCTTCTGGCCTGCCCCACTTTATAGTGTAGAAATCCAAACCTTTAATCCAATCTACACACAAGGAAGTCTCTGATACAAAGTCACTTATCTGAGGCTTAATGGGAGGAGGATTCCTCATGAGAGTGCACCACCTCACATCATCCAATCAGTCAAGGGTGTGGGAAAAATCTTACACTTAAAACTTGCATGTGGGCAGCGCCATCTTTAACAAAGTGAGCATAATATATTTTATCTGCCCAACACAAGTAAACCAGGAACCAGGGGGTGCATTAGTGCTTCAGTTTTCTAACTTTGAGGCCAGAGCTTCCCCCCCACCCTACCCTGCCATCCCGCACGCTTCCAAGACTATGACTCATGCTTCTGCCCCATGGGAGATTCAATTGAAACTGTTCAGGCTTGACCTGTGGTGGCGCAGTAGATAAAACATCAACCTGGAATGCTGAGGTTGCCAGTTCAAAACACTGGGCTTGCCTGGTCAAGGCACATATCAGAGTTGATGCTTCCTGCCCCTCCTCCTCTCTCTCTCTCTCTCTCTCTCTTTAAATAATTAATTTAAAAAAAGAAACTGCTCAGACTGTAGGCAGACCACATCTCTGAGTATGAGGGGCCACACCCTGCTGAGGGCTGTGAAAAAAGTCAGGTCCAACTGACACCTCGGGCAGAGCCACAACCACCACATTTTCTAATCCCTGAACTGCACCAGGCTCTAGACTCTACCAGAGTTTTTATTTCTGAGGCTGAACCCAATGAGCAGTCAGTGGACAGAGGCTTCAGGGAGTGGATCTCAGGGAACCTTGGCCTTTTGCTGACCTTCCTTCAGGCCCAGTGTGGGTAAAAACCAGCCTAGGTGTGCGGCTTCGTATTTTCATGGGCACATGGACCCAGCAGAGTCAGCTACAAAACTCTGGATTGCTTGTAGCTCCAAGAAGATTGCTGAGGGCTAGTCATGGGGAGTGTCTCCACTGGTCTGCACCAGGTTTCCACAGGGAGGTCCAGGGCTGGCACATCCAGGGGCCAGCTGCAGAGAGCATCAGTTCAAGACCTAACAACCTTCACTGGCAGTATGTCCTAAGGGAAGGCTCATCAAACACCGGGTTCAGCTGAGGCAAGTTCTGCTTTCTGTGATTAGCACCGGCAAAGTGGCTCATGCACATTGGACAGGGTGGAGCTTCACAGTCAGCCAGCTTAGGTGCTAGATATTCTGCCTGTAAAGCCAGGAGCCATGGCCACCATCACAGCCCTCTGGCCCATATAGGTTCGCATTAGATTCGGACAGTTGGTAATGAAACAATGGCTCCAAGAACTGGTGGGCCATTAGCGTTAATCCTAGCTTGCACCTGACAGGCAAGTAAAAACACACACTGGGGTCCAAAACCCACTCATTCAGTGCTCACAAAGCTACTGACTTATCCGAGTTTCCTAGAATCAAAGGTTTCTAGCTCACCAGACTTATTCACCTCTGTTCCCCATCTTCTTCTCAGCTGGCTTCTTCCTCAGCACTCCACCATCTTGGCTGCTTCTCCTCCCCTCTATGTGGCCTTAATCTGCTCTCCTACAGCATGGGCTCCTCCTAAAATGTAATCACTCTTCTCCTGAACGTGTTCTCTCTTCCTTTTAAAACCTTTTGGCGCAAAAGCCCATCTCCAACACACATTAATACAAGCAGGAAGGGCAGGGCAACTAATGTTATCACCTGGGCAACGGGCTTCCTCATAGGCAGCACCATCTTTAAAAAAGTGAGCATAATATATTTTATCTGCCCCACTGGGTTAGGTTCCACAGGGGGAAGGGAAAGAGGCTGAGAGCACAAACACTCAGATGCCCTAATCCACTAAGATTGCCACCTGTAGAGGGGTTGGTTGGGTGAAGCCAGTTGGGACCCACTCTATAGTCTTTCTAAAGAAGACTCTGTGAGAAGACCACGCAGCTGCAGGAGGAGGTGGAGAAGCTGAAAAGTAGAGGCAAATCTCACGGAGCTTGCGGCTTCTATGAAGCTTAGGGCTTTTATGGAGCTACTGTCATCTCTAAGTAGGAGAAAGCTGATTTTCATACATAGATTGGCCCCCTCCCACATTACCTGGGCACAGAAAATGGAGACACAAACAGCAAACAAAGTAGCAGCTCCAGACAGGTAGTTCATAGTAGGTTACAAACAATATATGATGCCAACCCAAGAGGACCCAAAACCAACACAACACAACCAGTAGCAGGGAGCAGTAGCAGATAGCACCAACATTAGAGTCAACTAGCTACACAAGCAACACACCCAAAGGAGGAATCTAGCAGGCACCAGACACCATGGAGAATAAATACACCCAACAGGACAAACACTGCACAGTGTCTAATACATATGATCAAGGTTGACCCTTATAGCCAGCCAGACTGAAGGGATAACCACACACAAGAGGTCCAATTGTATTCACTATGCACATAAAAAAGAAGGGTAAATAGTACCCTTAAGAAGCATTCCTAGAGCAAGGAACTCAGGTGAACTCACTGAGTCCATCTTCCTCATAAAGACACCACAACAAATTTCAAAGTCAGAGCAGAGCTACCTAATAAACAAACAAAAAGGGCAGACAAGAAAATATGACCCAAATGAATTGACCAGAGATATCTCCAGAAAAAGAACTAAATGAAACAAAAGTAACCAAACTACAAAATGCAAGTTTAAAATGATGGTTATTAACATGCTCAAGGACCTTAGAGTAACAATGAATAATCACAATGAGAACTTAAACAAAGAGATAGCAAGCATCAAAAATACATTGAAATCATAAAAAAGAACCAGTCAGAAATGACAAGTACAATACCGGAAATGAAGACTGCACTAGAAGGAATCAACAGCAGGCTGGATGAAGTGGAGGATCAAATGAGCGACTTAGAGGACAAAATAAACGTAAACACAGAAGCAGAGCAGCAAAAGGAAAATGGCTCAAAAAGACTGAGAAAACTCTAAGAGACCTCTGTGACAACATGTAGAGAAACATCTGTATCATAGGGGTTCCTGCAAAAGAAGAGGATGAACAAGGTAAAGAGAACTTGTTTGAAGAAATCATAGCTGAAAATTTATCTAAATTGATGAAGGAAAATGTCACACAAGTTCAAGGAAACACAGAGAGCCCCATTAAAGATGAACCCAAGGAGGTCTACACCAAGACACATCATAATTAAAGTATTTACCAAAGTTAAGAACAAAGAAAGAATACTAAAAAATGCAAGGGAAAATAGTTAATTACCTACAGAGGAGCCCCCATAAGAATGACATCTTACTTATCAACAGAAGCACTTGAGGCCAGAAGGGATTTGCAAGAAATATTCAAAGTGATGCAAAAACAAGAACCTACAGTAAAGACTACTCTATCTAGCAAGGCTATCATTTAAAATTGAAGGAGAAATAAAAAGCTTCCCAGACAAAGAAAGACTCAGTGAATTCATGAAAACAAACCAGTAATGCAAGAAATGTTAAGGGGCCTGTTAAAATAAGAGCAAAGAAAAAAGGTACCAAGAGAAAGAGGATTGTAGGTTTAAAAAATAAAATGGCAATAGACAAGTACATATCAATAATAACCTTAAATGTAAATGGATTAAATGCTTTAATCAAAAGACAGAGGGTAGCTGCATGGATAAGAAAACAGGACCCATACATACACTGTCTACAAGAGACCCACCTCAGAATAAAAGATGCACATAGACTGAAAGTAGAGGGATGGAAAAAAGTATTTCGTGCAAATGGAAATGGAAAAAAAGTGGGGTAGCAATACTTACATCTGACAAAATAGCCTTTAAAACAAAATCTACAGTAAGGGATAAAGAAAGCCACTACATAATGGCAAAGGGAGCAATTCAACAGTAGGACATAACCATTGTAAATATTTATGCACCTAATATAGGAGCACCTAAATATATAAAGCAAATTCTGATGAACATAAAGGGCAAGATTGATAGCAATACAGTAATAGTTGGGGTTTTAATGCCCACTGATATCAATAGATAGAGCCACCAGATAGCAAATTAACAAAGAAACAGCAGCCTTAAATGATAAAGTAGATTAAATGGATTTAATTGATATTTTTAGAACCTTTCACTCCAAAGCAGAATATACATTCTTCTCAATTTCTCATGGTACATTTTCTAGGATAGACCACATGTTAGGACACAAAACAAGTCTCAATAAATTTAAGAAGATTAACATCATATCAAGCATCTTCTCTGACCATATGACATTAAACTAGAAATCATCTGCAATAGAAAAACAGAAAGCCTGACCAGGTGGTGACACAGTGGATAAAGCATCAGCTTGGGATGCAGAGGACTTAGATTCAAAACTTCAAGGTCACTGGCTTGAGCATGGACTCATCCGGCTTGAGTGAGGGCACACCAACTTGAGCACAGGGTCACTGGCTTAAAGCCCCAAATCACTAGTTTGAGCAAAAGGTCACTGGCTCAGCTGGAGCCCCCCAGTCAGGGCATATATTGGAAAACAACCAATGAACACTAAGGTGCCACAATGAAGAATTGATGCTTCTCGTCTCTATCCCTTCCTGTCTGTCCCAATCTGTTCCTATTTCTGTTCAAACAAACAAACAAAAAACAATTCAAACACTTGGAGGCTAAATAGCATGTTATTAAATAATGAGTGAGTTAACAATTAGATCAAGAAAATAATTTTAAAATTTCTTGAAACAAATGAAAATTAACATACAACAACTGCAAATCTATGGGACATAGCAAAAGCAGTCCTAAAAGGGAAGTTCATACCATTAGAGTCATACCTCTAATGACTCTAATCAAGGAAATCTAAGAATCAAGGAAAAGCTTAAATATAAACCTTATCCTAATCTTCACCTAAAAGACCTAGAAAAATAAAAAAATAAAGCTCAGAAGAAGTAGAAGGAAGGAAATAGTAAAGATCAGAGTGAAAATAAATGACATAGAGGCTAAAAAAGTAAATACAAAAGGTCAATAAAATGAAGAGCTGATTCTTTGAAATGGTAAATGAGATCAATGAACCTTTAACCAGACTCATCAAGAGAAAAAGAGCCTGACCAGGCGGTGGTGCAGTGGATAGAGCATCGGACTGGGACGCAAAAGACCGAGGATCGAGACCCCAAGGTTGCCAGCTTGAGCGCGGGTCCATCTGGCTTGAGCAAAAGCTCATCAGCTTGGACCCAAGGTCGCTGGCTCCAGCAAGGGGTTGCTTGGTCTGCTGAAGGCCCACGGTCAAGGCACATGTGAGAAAGCAATCAATGAACAACTATGGTGTCTCAACAGCAATGAAAAACTAACGATTGATGCTTCTCATCTCTCTCCCTTCCTGTCTGTCTGTCCCTATTTATACCTGTCTCTGACTCTCTTTCCCTGTAAAAAAAAAAAGAGAGAGAGAGAGAGGACCCAAATAAATAAAATTAGAAGTGAAAGTGAAGAAGTAACATGGACATCACCGAAATACAAAGGGTAGTAGAAAATATTATGAAGATCTATATGCCAAAAAGTTAAACCTAAGCAAAATCAATTAATTCCTAGAAACATACAATTTTCCAATTTCAATCTGGAAGAATCAGAAAACCTAAGCAGACTGATTACAACAAAAATTGAAACAGTTATCAAAAAACTCCCAGCAAACAAAAGTCCTAGACTTGATGGCTTCACAGGCAAATTTTACCAAATATTCAAAGAACTAACATCTATCCCTCTCAAGCTATTACAAAAAATTCAAGAGGAAAGAAGAATTCCAAGCTCATTTTATAAGGCAAGCATTATTCTCATTCCAAAACCAGATAAAGACACAACAAAGAAGGAAAACTATAGACCAAAGTCCATGATAAATATAGATATTAAACTATTAGCAAACCAGATCTAGCAATACATTAAAAAGATCATACATCATGATCAAGTGAGATTCATTTCAGGGAGGCAGGTCTGGTATAATATTCGCAAGTCAATAAATGTGATTCATCACATAAGCAAAAGGAAGGATAAAACCACATGACTACATTAATAGATGCAGAAAAATCATTTGATAAAATTTAGCACCCATTTGTAATAAAAAAAACTCCCAGCAAAGTGGGAATAAAAGAAACATACCTCAACATAATAAATACCATAGATAACAAACTGACAGCACTATACTCAATGAGCAAAAATTAAAAGCAATCCCCCGTAAGATCAGGAAAAAGACAGAGGCACCCCCTTTTATCACTCTTATTCAACATAATTCTGGAAGTCCTAGTCACAGCAATCAGACAAGAAGAAGAAATAAAAGGCATCCAAATTGGAAAAGAAGAAGTAAAACTGCCATTATTTTCTGATGTCATGATACTGTACATAGAAAACTATAAGATCTCGGCTAAAAAACTACTAAACCTGATAAATGAATTTGGCAAGGTGGTAGGATATAAAATTAATATTCAGAAATCAGTGGCATTTTTATATACCAACAATAAATTGCCGGAAAGAGAAATTAAAGAAGTAATCTTCTTCCTTATTGCAACAACAACAAAAATAAATAAATAAAGTACCTAGGAATAAATTTAACCAAGGAGGTAAAAGACTATACTCGGAAAATTATAAGACATTGAAAAAAGAAACTGAGGAAGATACAAACAAATGGAACCATATACAGTGTTCATGGATAGGAAAAATTAACACCATTAAAATGTTCATACCACCCAAAGCAATCTATGGATTAAATATAACTCCTACTAAAACATCAATGGCATATTTCACAGATCTAGAACAAATATTCCAAAAATTTTTTTAGAACAGAAAATGAACCTGAATAGTCTCAACCATCTTAAAAATGAAGAATAAAGTGGGAGGTATCACACTTCTTGATATCAAGCTATACTACAAGGCCATTGTAGTAAAAACAGTTTGGTATTGGCATAAGAATAAGCATACAGATCAATGGAACAGTACAGAGAGCCCTGAAATAAACCCATGCCTTTACGGTCAATTAATATTTGACAAAGGAGGCAAGAGTATACAATGGAGTGAAGACAGTCTCTTTAATAAATGTTGTTGGGAAAATTGGACAGGTATACACAAAAAGATGAAATTAGACCATCAATTTACATCATTCACAAAAACAAAATCAAAATGGAGAAAAGACTTAAATGTAAGTTGCAAAACCATAAAAATCTTAGAAGAAAAGATAGGCAGTAAACTTTTCAATATTTCTCATAGCAATATTTTTGCTGATTTATCTCCACGGGCAAGTGAAATAAAAGACAAAATAAAAAGATGGGACTCTATCAAACTGAAAATGTTTTGCACAACACAAGACACCATAACAAAATAAAAAGACAAACCAGTCAATGGGAGAACATATTAGCTGATACATATGGTAGTGGGTTAATAATCAAAATTTATAAAGAACTTCTAAAACTCAACACCAGGAAGGTAAACAATCCAATAAATAAATGGGCAAAGGAACTTTATAGACACTTCTCCAAAGAGGACATACAGATGGCTGTAAGGCCAGGCATGTGCAGGTCCCCATTAGACTCAGACAGATGGTAAAAAAACAGTTGAGTCAAAAACTGGTGGGCCATTCCTTTATTCTAGCCTCGCACCCAACTGGTGAGTAAACACAAACACTTAGGGCTCCAAAACCCATTCACACACTCTCCGGTTCCACAACCAGGAGAACCTTCTCTGGGTTTTCTTAGAATCAAAGGACCCCACCAGTCTAAGTCATCTCTGGTTCCCCATCTGCCAAGATGACTTCTTACTTTGCAAAACTGGCTTCTCCTTCAGCACCCTGCCATCTTGGCTGCTTCTTCCATCCTCTTCACAATTTTTTCTTGGCTCAAAAACCCCTCCCTCAGCATACATTAGCATAACAAAGCTCTTTACCAAGCAGAAAGGTAATTAGCAGCCTCACCTGGGCAGCACCATACACGTGGGCAGCAGCCATTTTAACAATAAAAATGAGCAAACATGAAAAATACAGATTTTACAAGCTCATTTGCCCAACAATGGCCAATAGGCATATGAAAAATTGCTCAATGACACTAATCATCAAAGAAATGCTAATTAGAACCACAATGAGATATCACCTCACACCTGTCAGAATGGCGCTCACTAACAAATCAGCACACAAGTGCTGGCGAGGATGTGGAGAAAAGGGAATCCTCCTGCACTGCTGGTGGGAATGCAGACTGGTGCAGCCACTGTGGAAAACAGTGTGGAGATTCCTCAAAAAATTAAAAATTGAACTGCCTTTTGACCCAGCTATCCCACTTTTAGGAATATACCCTAAGAACACCATAGCACTGTTTGAAAAGAAGAAATGCGCCCCCATGTTTACTACAGCACTGTTTACTACAGCCAAGAAACAGCCCATGTGTTTGACAGTGGACAAATGGATAAAAAGACTGTAGTACATATACAAAAATGAAATACTATGCGGCTGTGAAAAAGAAAGGAAAACTTACCTTTTGCGATGGCATGGATGGACCTGGAGATTGTTAAACTAAGTGAAATAAGTCAGACACAAAAAGAAAAATATATGATTTCACTTATAATGTGGAGTCTAATGAATGTGGTGAACTAAGAAATGAAATAGAGGCAGAGGCGGGGTCACAGGGAGCAGAGGGACATCTGTCAGAGGAAAGGGGGATGAAGGGAGGGGAGCAGAGAAGGTGACGGGATTAGCCAAATTATATACACATAACATAGATACAAACAACAAGACAGCAAGTCTCAGGGTGAAAGTGAGGAGGGAGTTAGGGGAAAGGGGGAAAAAGGGGTATAATGGGGGTATGTTGTTGGGGAGTGAGGGTGTTATATTGAGTGGGATAATTGAATCCATGTTAATACAATAAGTTAAAAAGTAGTAACGTTAAAAAAAAGTGAAAGTATCACTTTTGGTAGATCACATGATCCTGTGTACAAAAAACCTCAAAGACTTCATTGAAAACCTATTAGAAACATTAAATACAGTGTACAGTCATCCTCACCATATCGTGGTTCACTTTTCACAGTCTCACTGTATCACAGATTTTTAAATTGTATATACCTAATTTTGTATTGCAGATTTTTTATTATATCTCGGGATTTTGTAGTATATAAGTATTTTAATATATTTATTATTTAAATTATTTTTGTGGTAAAATAAGCAAAATAAGTAAGGGAAAAGTTAATAACAGTGTAGGAAAGGTATATAAGAGTGTGGGGAGGGTTTATAAAGCCTTAAATATATATGAATAATAAAATAAATATAAGATTCCTACTTCACAGATTTTTGCCTATCATGAGGTGTTTTGGAACCTAACCCCCTGCAATAGATGAGGGATTACTGTAGTCTCAGGACACAAAATTTATATATAATATATTTTCTAAATGCCAACAATGAAATATAAGAAAATAAACTAAAAAAGAAAAAATTTTCTTTTACAATTGCAACAATAAATAAATGAATACAGAAAATACTTAAGAATAAATTCACAAATGATGTGAAGGATCTATATACAGCAAGGCATTATTGAAAGAAATCGAAAAAGACACAATGGCCCTGGCTGGCGGCTCAGTGCATAGAGCATTGGCCTGGCATATGGACATCCCATGTTTAGTTCTCAGTCAGGGCACACAGAAGAAGTGACCATTTACTTCTCCCCCAACTTCTCTGCCTCTTCCTCTCACGACCAGTGGTTTAATTGGTTCAGGTGTGCTGCTAGGTGCTGAGGATAACTCCTTTAGAGTGCATCAGCCTCAGGCACTAAAAATATTTTGTTACTCAATCATTGACCCCAGATGGGGTTACCAGTGGATCACAGTTGGGGCACTGTGGGAGTCTGCATCACTATTTCCCCTCCTTTCACCTAAAAATAAATGAATAAAGGACACAATAGAATGGGAAAATATTTCTTGTTCATGGATCAGAAGAATCAACAGTTAAAATGGTCACAATTAAAATTACCTGAAGCAATATGCAAATTTAATGCAATCCCCATTAAAATCTTAATGTCATTTTTTAGGCCATGGCTGGTTGGCTCAGTGTAGAGCGTTGGCCCAGCATTTGGATGTCCCAGGTTTGATTACTGGTCAGGGCACACAGGAAAAGCAACCATCTGATTCTCCACCCTGCCCCCTCACCCTTCTATCTCTCTCTGTCTCTCTCTTCCTTTCCCTCAGCCATACCTTACTCAGTTAGAGTGCATCGACCTGGATACTGATGATGGCTTCGTGGAACCTCTACATCAGGCACTAAAAATAGCTTTGTTGTGAGCACTGCCCCAGATGAGCAGAGCATCAGCCCCAGTCAGGGGTTGCTGGGTGGATCCTGATCAGGGTATATGCCGGAGTCTGTTTTTCTATCTCCCCTCCTTTCACTTGGAAAAGAAGAAAAACCCACCAGATATGTATGAAACCATCAAGAAACTAAAAATAGTCAAAGGAATTCTCACAAAGCTGAAGATATAATAGTACCTGATTTCAAATGATACTACAGAGCCAAGATAATAAAAACAGCATGGTATTGGCAGAAAAATAGACACATAGACCAATGGAACAGAATCAAGAGCTCAGAAATAAAACCACATATATATGTACAAATAATCTTTAACAAAGGAGCCCAAAATATACAATGGAGAAAAGAAAGCCTCTTCAATAAATGGTGCAAGAAAAATTGGAAAACCACATGGGAAAGAATAAAACTTGACTACAGTTTGTCCCCTGCATAAAAATTAATTCAAAATGGATCAAAGACCTAAATATATGAATTTGACCCAAAAAGCAATGGAAGTAAAGGCAAAAATAAATGAATGGGACTCTATTAAACTAAAAAACTTCTCTACAGCAAAAGAAGCTGATAACAAAATAAAAAGTAAGCTAAACAAATGGGAGATGATATTCACTAACTCTGATAAGAGACTAATATCCAAAATATGTAAAGAACTCAGAAAGTTCAGCAACAAACAAGCAAACAGTCCAATTAAAAATTGGGGAGAGCACCTGAATAGACACTTCTTCCACAAAGACATTCAAACAACAAATAGAAATAAGAAAAGATGCTCACTTTTGCTATTAGAGAAATGCAAATCAAAACTACAATGAGATAGCACCTCACACCAGTTAATTAACTGTTATTAACAGGAGGAGTAATAACAAGAGTTGGAGAGGATGTAGAGAAAAAGGAACCTTCATTCACTGCTGGTGGGAATATAAATTGGTACAGACACAATGGAAGACAACATGGTGGTTCTCAAAACATTAAATATAGCATTATCATATGACCCAGCAACCCTTTTACTGAGTACCTATCCAAAAAACTCAAAAACTTTGGTACACAAAGACAAATGTACCCCCATGTTCACTGCAGTATTGTTCACCGTGGCCAAGACATGGAAGCAACCAAAGTATTTCTCAATAGAGGATTGGACAAAGAAGATGTGGTACATATATACAATGAAATACTACTCAGCCATAAGAAATGATGATATATTGACATTTATGACGAGATGAATTGGCCTTGAGAACATTATACTAAGAGAAATAAGTAAATCAGAAAAAGCTAAGAACTATGTCATTTCACACATAGGTGGGATATAAAACTGAGACACATGGACATAGATAAAAGTGAAGTGGTTACCAGAAGGAGGAGGACAGTAGAGAGGGGATTAAAGAGGTACAAATATTTGGTGTCAAAATGATTTGACTTTGGGTGATGGGCACACAACTTAATCAACAATTCAAATGTTATAGAAATGTTTACCTGAAACCTTTGCATTCTTATTGATCAAAGTTACCTACCCCATTACATTTAATTTATAAATTGAGCCTGACTGGGCGGTGGCGCAGTGGATAGAGCATTGGACTGGGATGCGGAGGACCCAGGTTCGAGACCCTGAGGTTGCCAGCTTGAACGTGGGCCCATCTGGCTTGAGCAAAAGCTTGTCAGCTTGGGCCCAAGGTCGCTGGCTCCAGGGGTTGCTCAGTCTGCTGAAGGCCCCGCGGTCAAGGCACATGTGAGAAAGTAATCAATGAACAACTAAGGTGTCTCAATGAAAAACTGATGACTGATGCTTCTCATCTCTCTCCGTTCCTGTCTGTCCCTATCTATCCCTCTCTCTGTCCCTGTAAAAAAAAAATTATAAATTGTAAAAAATATATTCATACTACTCAAACAACCCATAGATTCAATGCAATTTCTATCAAGATACCAATGGCAAGCCCTGGCCAGTGGCACAGTAGATAGTGTTGACCTATCAAGGAGTATCAAGGTTGCAGGCTCAATCTCGGGGTCACCAGCTTAATTCCAAGGGCACTGTCTTGACCTCTGAGGTTGCAAGTTTGAGAAGAAATCAATGTCACAACTAAGTGAAACAAGTTGATGCTTCTCTCTCTTTCCCTCACTTTCTTTTCTCTTTCTCTCCTTTCTTCTTTCTCTCTCTTAAAAAGAAAAAAGATACCAATGGTGTATTTTACAAAACTAGAACAAATATTCCAAAAATTTATATGGAACTACAAAAGACCCTAAATAGCCACAGCAAGCTTGAAGAAAAAAAAAAACAAAGCTGGATAAATCATTCAATTTTATATCAAATTATACTATAAGGCCATAGAAATTTTTAAAAATCATAATACTGGCATAAAAACAGACATATAAACAGAATAGAGAGCCCAAAAAAACCCCTATGTGTTCATAGTCAATTAATATTTGACAAAGGAGGCAAAAACATACAATGTGGTAAGGACAGTCTATTCAATAAATGGTGTTGGGGAAATAGGACAGATAATGTGCAAAAGAATAAAAGTAGACCATCTTCTTACACCACATACAAGAATAATCTCAAAATTTATTAAATATTTAAATGTTAGACTTGAAACCATAAAAATTCTAGAAGAAAATATAGACAGTAAAATCTCAGACATTTCTAGTAACAATATTTTTTCTGGTATATCTTCCCTGGAAAGGGAAACAAAAGAAAAAATTAGTGGGTCTATATCAAACTAGAAAGTTTTTGCATCACAAAGGAAACCATCAACAAAATGAAAAGAGAACCATACTTGCCAATGATATATCTGATAAGGGATTAGTATCCAAAATTTAGAAGAAACTTATAAAACTCAACACCACAAAAATAAACAATCCAATTTAAAAATGGGAAAAGGACCTAAATAGACACTTCCCCAAAGAGAACATACAGATGGCCAATAGACGTATAATAAGATGCTCATCACTAATTATTAGAGAAATGCAATCTAAAACCACAATCACATCATGGCTATCTTCAATAAGTCTACAAACAACAAGAGTTGTCAAGAAGGTGGAGAGACTGACCAGGTTGTGGCGCAGTGGATAGAGTGTCTGACTTGGCCGCAAAGGACCCAGGTTTGAAATCCTGAGGTTGCCCCACCAGCTTGAGCGTGAGCTCATCTGGTTTGAGCACAACTAACAAGCTTGAACCCAAGGTCACTGGCTTGAGCAAGGGGTCCCTCGGTTTGCTGTAGCCCCTGGCTCAAGGCACATATGAGAAAGCAGTCAATGAACAACTAAGATGCCGCAAGAAGAATTGATGCTTCTCATCTCTCTCTTTCTGTCTGTCTGTCCCTATCTGTTCTTCTCTCTGTCTCTGTCTGTCACACACACACATACAAAAAAAAATGGTGGAGAAAAGGGAACCCTTATACATTGTTGGTAGGAATGCAGATTGGTGCAGCCACTGTGAAAACAAGTATGAAATTATCTCAAAAAATTAAAAATGAAACTGACTTTTGACCCAGTAATTCGCTTCTGAAAATATATCCAGAGATACCCCAAGTGCTAATGCAAAAGAATATATGCACTACTTTGTTAATTACATTATTTACAATAGCCAAGATCTGGAAACATCCCCAGTGCCCATCAGTAAATGGTTGAATCAAAAAACTGTGGTACATTCATACAATGGAATACTATTCGACCCTAAAAAAGAAGAAAATCTTACCTTTTGTGAGAGCATCGATGGACCTAGACCAGTGGTTCTTAACCGTTTTTGAGGTACCGAACCCACCAGTTTCATATGCGCACTAACCGAACCCTTCTTTAGTGATAATAAAATATGATTTTTTTTCCAAATTCAAGACATAGGTATATATTTTTCACTGGTGCACAAAATGAGCCGTGCATGAACATCACCTTGCTCAAAGAACAAAACCAACAAAGTGCATGAACTCACAAAAAATTACAGTATTACTTTATTCTGGCCTCCGCAGCAGAGGCTTCTCCGAACCCCTGAGACGGACTCATCGAACCCCTAGGGTTCGATAGAACCCAGGTTAAGAACCACTGACCTAGACAGTATTATGCTCAGTGAAATAAGCCAGTCAGAGTAAGACAAATACCATATGATCTCACATATATGTGGAATCTAATATACAAAATAATTTAACAAACAAAATAAAGAAAAAATCATAGCATAGATACATAGAACAGCTTCATAGCTATCAGAGGGGAGGGGTGTTAGGGGTCTGCGTAGAAAACTGTGAAGGGTTTAAGCAAAAAAATATTAGATAGATAGATAGATAGAAATATAGATAGATAGAGATGCTATAGATAGAGATATAGATAGATAGAAATGATATAGATAGAGATATAGGTAGATAAAGATGCTATAGATAGATAGAGATATAGATAGATGATACAGATAGAGATATAGATAGATAAAGATGCTATAGATAGATAGAGATATAGATAGACAGAGATGATATAGATAGAGATATAGGTGGATAGAGATAGAGATGCTATAGATAGATAGAGATATAGATAGATGATACAGATAGAGATATAGATAGATAAAGATGCTATAGATAGATAGAGATATAGATAGACAGAGATGATATAGATAGAGATATAGGTGGATAGAGATAGAGATGCTATAGATAGATAGAGATATAGATAGAGATGATATAGATAGAGATATAGATGCTATAGAGATATAGATAGATGATAGATAGATAGATAGATAGATAGATAGATAGATAGATAGATAGATAGATGGAGATATAGATAGAGATGATATAGAGATATAGATAGATGATACAGATAGATAGATAGATAGATAGAGATAGAGATAGATAGAGATGATATAGATAGAGATAAAGATAGATGATACAGATAGATACATAGATACAGATAGATAGAGATGATATAGATAGATAGAGATATAGATAGAGATGATATAGATAGAGATATAGATAGAGAGGCTATAGATAGATATAGAGATACATAGATACAGATACAGGCAACAGTATGATGAGCTCCAGAGGGAAAGGGAGGTGGGGAGATGAGAGGGCTCAGGTGGGGGGTGGATGGGGATAAAGACTTCACTTTGGGCCATGGGCACACAAGGCAGTTTGTGAATGGTGTTTTGTTGTACACTTGAAACATGTATGTTTTTGTTAACTAATGTCACCCCAATAAATTCAATTAAAAAAATAGACTTATGTTCAGATTGAAGACCACATTTTTCTCTCTTCTGAATTTTAGACAAGGCCATTGTGTCCAGTCCCAGCCCTCTGTAGGCCTCATTTTCCCAAAGATCAGATGAGGAATAAAATTCAGCACAGTGTAAGTATGTGCACGGCATAAAGCTGGACAGACTGCATTTATTCTGAGTAGGGTGTTGGCAGGTGTGCAAGCCATCTCTATGTCTGGACATGGGCACAGTAGCACAGCCTTTTCCAGAGCCCCTGAAAAGGTCAGGATGTGGCCAGGACTCCTCTTGGAAACACAGAGCATATGTGGCTCATCCCTGGGTCTGTTTTGACCAGTCTTTGATTCTAAGTAAGGCATAAACCTTTTGTGGCCTCCCCTCTCTCTCCTTGGTGGCTCCCATAATCTCCACGTTCTGGTTAGCACATCGTATGGTGCCCTTCAGAGAACATGGAAATATGATCCAATATTTTTCCAAAATGTGGTTTTAAAATTCAGTGCTGAACTGGCTGGTCCCTCAGAACTCTTTTCTTTCTGGGATTCTTGTAGGCCCATCAATACCCATCCTTGGGGAATAAGGTTCTTTGTTGTGAGTTGCTATCTGGGGAGAACCATGTGACCACAATCTGAGGTCAACCAGAAGACAGAGAGAAAATCAAATTAAACAGAGAAATTTTTAGCTCACAAAACAAAATATTCCAGGAGTATTCTACCTTCAAGTACAGCTGGATTTAGGGCCCTAAACAATGTCCTCATGACTAGGTTCTCTCCAGACATTTGGCTTGGTTCTCCCTCTCTGATGATTAGCGAAATAACTGCCAGCTGAGTTCTAACTTCAGCTGAGAAAGATCTTGCCTTTTTTTTTTAAACCAACAGGCTTTCCACAGTTGCAGATGGCATCTCAATGGCTCTGATTGGTTCATGTGCCATCTTGTAATTGTCACCACAGCAAGAAGAAGGTGCTGTTCTGATTAGCCAGGCCTGAGTCCCATGCTCCCCGTTTCCCCCCATGCCCCACTCCCAAGAGTAGAGCCCACATCTGAAAGACTGGGCCTGAGAGTGCACACCAGGTTGCTTTCATCAACAGAAGAACAAGAAGTGGACGGTACCTGTCTGAAACGTTGGTTGTAGGCTCCACTCCCTTTGTAAATTCAGCTCTGTTTTCCACTTCAAACTGTAACTCTAGTGTCTGTCCAATTTTAGAAAGTAAATAGTGAAAACAAATCCAATGAATTTGCCCTGCAATTCCCTCTTTTACTTCCTATTTCTCCCTTCTGGATTGGAGCGTCTATCCTATGTCTGTCTCATCATTGTTTATGGAAGCATGTAACTTGCTGTCTGGTTTCACAGGTTCACAGATAGAGACTTTGGCCCCAGGATGATTCACTCGATAGACCTCACCTATAATTGACTTAAAGTATTAAGATCCTAAGATTTGGGACTTTGAGTTGAGGATATTTAGATGGAATTTTTGGACTTTGAGGTGATGCTAAAATTGTTGAGACTGGGTGAAGGGGATGTTGAGACGGGATGAAATGGGATGAATGTATTTTGTACATGGGAAGGACATGCTTGTGTACCTGTGTTTGTGTGTATTCTCTCTCTCTTACTCTCCCCTTCCCTTTCTCTCTCTCTCCTAAGTTCCAAGGGTTCTTCTTTTGCTGTAACTTGTTTCCTAAGCCCATTTCTTCTACAGCTCACTTCTTGTTTGTTTTTGTGTTTGTTTTTTAAGTGAGAGGAGGGGAGACTGAGAAACAGACTCCTGCATGCGCCCCAACCAGGACCCACCTGGCAACCCCTGGCTGGGGTCAATGCTCTCTGCACACCTGGGGCCATGCTCTCAATCAAGCTATTTTTAGCACCTGAGGTGGAGGTTCCACAAAGCCATCCTCAGTGCCCGGGGCCAATGCACTGGAATCAATCAAGCATGACTGCAGGAGGGGAAGGGAGAGAGAGGAGGGGGAGAGAAAGGAGGGAAGCGGGAAGGTGGAGAAGCAAATGGTTGCTTCTTCTGCGTGCCCTGACCGGAAATAGAACTTGGGACTTCCACACACTGGGTTGAGGCTCTACCGCAGAACCAACTGGCCAGGGCCTACAGCTCACTTCTAAATAAATTTCCTTTATAGTTTAAGTCTTTGGTTTGAATTCTTCTCTTAGCTCTGAAACGCCGAGGCTGTTGGGTCGAGGTTAACATGCCCAGACTCCAGAACTGCAAGAATACATTTCTGTTGCTTCAAGCCCTCAGGTTGTAGTACTTCATTTTTGCAACCCTAGAAAACTAACACTGATTTAAGTCTGGCAAATGGTTTACTAAATAACTATACTTTGAATTGCATGGCAATTAAAATCTAAGGTAGAATATGAGTAAAATGTTCTGCCCATTTCTGGGATGTCTCACTGTCACCAGCCCAAAACTTATTTGTCACTAAATGGAGAAAACACTTTCCTTTCTTTCTCCCTAATGTCTTCAGAAATAGATATGAGAGATAAATTTTAATTTTATTTCTTAATTTATTTATTACAGGGACAGAGAGAGAGTCAGAGAAAGGGATAGATAGGGACAGATAGACAGGAACGGAGAGCGATGAGCAGCATCAATCATTAGTTTTTCGTTGCCGTTGCAACACCATAGTTGTTCATTGATTGCTTTTTCACACGTGCCTTGCCCACGGGCCTTCAGCAGACCGAGCCACCCCTTGCTGGAGCCAGTGACCTTGGGTCCAAGCTGACGAGCTTTTGCTCAAGCCAGATGGGCCCGTGCTCAAGCTGGCGAGCTCAGGGTCTTGAACCTGGGTCTTCCGCATCCCAGTCCAATGCTCTATCCACTGCGCCACCGCCTGGTCAGGCGAGAGATAAATTTTAATATGGCTCCTTTGAGCACTAAAATGATATAAAATCAGTCTTTTCACAAGAAACACACATGCAACAGATTCTTCAGATAATAAAAATAATAAAAAATATCACATAAATTTTATTAAATAATGCAAGTATTTAAAAATTTACTCTAAGGATGGCAATGAATTACATAGAATTCAGTTTTTAAGAATAACTGTTCTGTTTTCACCTTCTCAGGATTATTACAATAATGAGAGTAATTAACACAGAAAAGTCATCTAACCGTGTCTTTACTGAACTAATTCTGAGGGATGTGAGGCAGATTTAAACACTTTTCCATCATTAGCTGCTGAACAAAAGGAAGCCTGTGAAAGTTGTGTCATCATCTTCATCCGCAAACAAGCCATTGAACTTCTCCCCTCCTGTCACCTGCATCCACACCTCGTCCCCGAGTTTTAGCTGCAGCACAATACCACCAGAGGCCTGGTCCTCAGAGCTCATGTAGCCGTCCTTCGTGTGCAGTACTTTTAACCCATTTTTTACCAAAGATACCTGCACATTCCTGGAGAAAACAGTGATGTGGTAGGTGAAATAATAGACCCCAGCAATGTGGCAGGTGAATTTACCCGTGGTGATATCGTAATGGTTGAATTCATTGTAAAAGATCCTGTCAAATTTAATGGGCACACCTGAAGCAGGAAACTTGCTCAGCACAGTGAGCCCCATAGTGAAAGCACTTTTTGGTAAGGCTGGAGTCTCACCAATTTTCCCTTTTTCTCCTCGATCCCCTTTCCAGCCTCTCAATCCCCGGACTCCAGGCTCACCCTGAGGACCCAGGGGCCCAGTTTCTCCCTTGGGACCAGGCTTTCCAATGGGGCCCACAGGGCCAAGTAAGCCAGTTGGGCCCAAAGGTCCAGCGCTGCCCTTTTGCCCTTCTGGACCAGTGGGACCCATATCGCCTTTAGCCCCCTTTTGCCCTTGAGGACCAGTCTCTCCTCTGAGACCTTTCTCCCCCATGGGGCCAACAGATCCCTTTGGCCCATGTTTCCCTGGGGGTCCTCTGGAGCCTTGATCTCCTTTGATGCCTTTTGCTTCAACTTTTCCATCTGCTCCTAGGTTGAGGGAGAGAGAACAAAGGAAGAAATTATTTGTGAAACATTATCTTGTGAAAACAACTTTAGTTTTCCTACTATTGAGTGTACAAGTATGATAAAACTGCACAGGTTCAGCCTACGTCCAGGGTTTGAATATCTATTCCTCCTAAATTATATACTTGCACATGTACCATGCAAAACACTATTAAACCAGTATCAAATCTCATATTAGAAAGTACAGCTCTTTACCATCTAAGTCTACAATTTGATCACTAAACAATGCTGATCCTTGGCAAAGTAGAATAACTCAGGGTACTTCCAGTAAATGACACTCGATTGAGTCCCCCAAAAGGCTCCTCGTGGGAGTGAACAAGCACTAAAGTCTTCAGTGTGGCATTCATTGCTCTTTACTACCCAACCCAGCCTGTCCATTGTGTCAACTATATTGCACAATTTGTCATTCTGCATAATAGCTTGATGCTTCCCTGTTTCCTTCACCTTGACTGGGGAGTAGTAGTTATGAGCATGGGTTCTAAAGTCAGATGCCCGGATTCAGCCCTTTCGCCACCACTTCTGCACAGTGGGACACTGGGCAGCCTGACTTGCCATCTGCACCTCTGTTTCCTCTTCCGTGACGCTGGATTAATAATATACTTCGTGTATAACCTGTTGTATTAAGTGAGTCAATACATGAAAAGCTTGTAGCACAAAGTGAACATTATACGTTTGCCTTCATTGAATATTCCTCATCCCATCAGTCACAACCACAGACAGTCCCTCCTTCCCTTTAGGGCCTGATTCAAGTGTCACCTTCTCCGTGTTGTGCTGCTAGATGCACTGAGTCGATCATCATCGTCCCTCAGTGTTCGGACACTAACCGAGGCCTTGGCAAGCCATGGCCAGCAAGCCAAATCCAGCCTCCCATCTGATTTTATGTGACCCAGAAGCTGACAATGGTTTACATTTTTAAATAGTCACAAATTATACATCCTGCAACACATGAAAATAAGTTCAATGTATATTTTTTAAAATTCAGATTTCAGTGTTTATGAATAGAGTGGCCCAGGAACACTTCCCAACTTATCCGTGTAGAGTCTGCGGCGGCTTTTTGGCTATAGCGGCAGGGCGAAATGGTTGTGGCAGCAACTGCATGGCCTGCAAAGCTGACAATACTCACTCTCTGGCCCCTCAAAGACAATGTTTGCTGATCTCGGCACTGAACAACAAACTTCTGCAGCGCAACCTGTGATATCTTTATTGCTGGGTCATTCCCACAGCCCAGTAAAGTGTTTGTCCATGGTAAGAACTTAATTGTTATTGCTAATTCACTGACAGCTCAGGATCAGAGCGGGGTAAAACGGAACACCCTTTCTGACCTTGTTCTCCTTTCTCTCCAGGAATTCCATCCTTCCCCGGACCTCCAGGATGTCCTGGTTCTCCTAGGTGGAAAAGAAAAATACAGACAAGAGTTGAAGCTTCAATCTTCCTAGACACTGCTCTCAATCAATGATGTAGTCTGGGGAAGTCCCAGGAGTGGCCTCCAGCCCAGACACACACTCTTGACACAAGTACGAGCAGAGAGAGGCAGAGGTGAGTGAGCAGCAAGGGTGCTGAGTGGTGTCAAAGGAGTGAACTGTAAAGTGAAGCGGGTGGACTTCCCAAGCACCCAGTTCCGAGAAGGGTTTGGACAAGGGAGTACGTGCACACGTAATCCCAGGGGTGTTTCCTCATGTGGAAAGTGTTCCGGATGTGAAATGTGGGACGTGGTGGGCATCTTTCCCACTTCATTTTCTGCTCATTTTCCCATGAAATGTCATTTGCCTCAGAAGGGTCTGATGTCCATAACTTGTGGCTCTAATTAAGGTCATGCTTTGACGTGGTCTGAATCTCGCCACTTGGATGAGTTGGTTCTGGGCCGCTTGGGAGGGACTTCGGTGCAGTTCCATATTAGATGTTGCCTGTGAGTAGCCCTGGGCTGCCTGTTTGGAGCTATCAAGTAATCCACAGTGTTTGGCTGCCTCTGCTGGGCCTGGGTGTGTGTGGTTGGGGCCAGCACATCAACGTCAGCTGCCATTTACAGGAGCCCGGGGGTGCTCTGACATCTGCCACCACTTGCCGGCTGCCTGGTAGACTCCGTCACTGAAAGAGCCTCTGGTGGTACTCGAGTTGCATGTGTTTGGTTCTCAGTGAATCACCAGGTAGGGGTGATTCATCTTCACCAGATTGATTTCAAACGTGGAGCCAGTGCTGGGACTGAGACCACTTGGCAAACGTCTCTGGGCACATTGCAGCCAGCCACCACTCTCCTGGTGCCTATGGAACTTGTGACAAGGTGGGGTCTCAGGGCATCATCATGGTGCAGCTGGCAGAGATCATCAGACCTGAACAAACCAAGATTTGGCCTAAGGAGGGTGAGCTCTGCACAGGAACAGTAGCACCAGTTGAGAATACAAATTCCAAAATGGCTCTGCCTTAGTTGCCACAAACTTAGTCTCTTCCTCATAGAGAGCCTTCCAGGACAGTCTGCACTGAAAACCCAAGCTGACCAGAACCAGCTGACTCTTCTGCAGGGTGTGAGCTCATCAGGGGGGAATACTGTGAGTCGGGAGGGTGAGGCTCTGTGTGTCAGGCATGTGGAAATGACCCTCACCTCAGAGCCACACAACTTGGTCTCTGACACCCCCTGAACTGCCCTCAAGAGTCCTCCAAGAAAGTCTATACTATGTGCATAGGCAGCTGAGTCTTCCGCAGGATGGAGTGACCAGAAGTCAGAAGGTAAGGATAGTGCATTCCCACTGGCTGATGCAGTACAGAGAGGAGTACTTGACCCAGGAAAGATGGCATCTGTGGGCAGCATGGGAGGAGGACTCAGCACAGGGACCCTGGGTGTTGTCCCTTCAGTCCTCTCCCCGGGAGCCACACAGTCCTGTTTGTCCTCACATGACTTCAGTCTTCTCTGATCCATCGTTCCTCTGCTGGATCCCAGGGTGTGTGGCTGTGGACATGATTTGGTGCACTGTCCCTTTAAGAGTGTTCCTGGGTTTTTAGCAGACTCTCATCTCTCCCCCGGTGGACAAAATCCCTGCTGATTTTAACAGCTGGGTGTAAAGTTTGGTGGTCCAGGCTGGGGACCCAGCATTGAGTTGAGACCCCATGCTCCTCAGGGGGGACCTTTGAAGCTAAGATATTCCTTCAGATTCTCTACTGCTGCGGTGGGTGCGGGACCAGCCCTTTTCTTATCTCTGCCTTTCCTACTAGTCCTTACGTGGCTCCTTCTGTAAATCCTTGGTTCCGAGATACATTCAGTTGGTCTTCAGTCTGTTTTTCAGGTTGACTGTTCTATAATTAAGTTATAATTTCAGGTTGGACCTGGGAGGAGGTGAGTGCAATATCCAACCACTCCTCTGCCCTCTTGGGTCCCCCTCCTTTTCTATTGCTCTCGTGGAGAGAGGAGTGGAAGGTTTACTAGCCTTCCACAAAAACATAGATGACTATTGTTACACGGCATGATTTGGGATGAAAGAGAGGGTTCTGGAAGGATTTCTCTAGTGCTATTGAGTGATGGTAAGTGTCACTGATAGAGTTGGCATGGCTGACCCCACTGGGAACGTCAGGTGAGGTTTTGTTGAACATACACAAATCCTTGTCCTGGGAGCAGGCTTCCTGAAGCTTCAACTTCCCACGTTGTCAGTCAGCAGAACTGAAGTGACTCCAGGCATGGAGTACAAGTGCTCACTAGACACAATTTGATTCAGACTCTGGCTTCCCCCATTGCCACAGATAACTCAGACTTCAGGTCCATGGACCCAGCTGTGAGGTGATGGACAGGAAGGGCCAATACCCCAGTCCTAACAAAGGACTGACACAGGCTGATCATATCAGTGACACCTAGACCTCCAGGCAGACCCTGGTCTGGGGTGTCGCTGAGCAGTAATCACCCTACTCTTTCTTCCTCTCCCATCACTGGCTTGCTACAGAAGTGTAAGCCTTCCTCTTCTTGCTTCTTTTCTGTTTCCTTGCCTAATTCTCAGTTCTTCCATTCTCTAGAAAAGTGACCTCCAAACTTTGTCATAAAGAATAGACATGTACTCTAATTAATATCCATTTATGTATTCATAAATTACATGTAAATAACATTCTAAAAATATTTATTTTTATTATAAAACATACACCAAAAATATATTTGAAGAAGATAAAATAGAGATGAAGTGAATATTTAGTGTGAAAAATATGATTGAATATACTTCTAAGAAACATATATAATACATATAATACATATGAACTATGTACAAAACATATGTATGTATATCTGCTTTGAGGAAGTATGTAAAACTGGAAAGAATGGATACCATTGAGGAAAAAAGAAAAAAAGTTAATAGGGGAGAAAATAGAGAAATTTGGTGTTGGCTATATGAGCATTTGTTTTATTTGTCTGTAATCTCTCTCCTGTAGTGTATAAAATATTTTAAAATAAAATATTAACATTTTACATTCCATGTATCTGGAAATAAAACACATACTCCCAGTCTTGAGTCAGAAAGGGATGAGCACCCAAAGGCAAGGTTGTCACCTAGCCCCCCAAAACTGTGCTGAGCTGCAGGAATGTGGTCTTAAGACTGGAGCAAAAGTGTCCTCAGGTTTTTAGAGAAAGCTGAAACAGGACCCTGGGAGTGTGAGGTCAGAACTGATGCCTGACTTTCAACTAGAACAGTCTAAAGAAGAAGCCAAATGAAGCAAAGGCCCTGCCCGGCACTAGAGGGTCACAGAGCTACAGATGATCCAGCAGGTTGTGCTGTGAATCTGGCAGCTGAGGGCATCATGTTGGCAGGCTGGAAGAGGAGACAGAGGAGACAGTTGGACTTAGAGGAGAGAAAGAGGGATGAGAAGTGGTATTGGGGTCACAGACCTGCAAAGCTGCCAGCAAGCCCAGCTCTGCACCTTCCTAGACTAGTGATTTCCAATTAGTATGCCTCAAGAATGTTTAATACATGCAACACTTGACTATTTAGTCAGGGGACCTGACCTTTTCCCTTAGACTGTCAATTATATATCTTGAACCATAAATGTATATAGGTCATATAATAGAGTTGCATCTTATTTTTAGTACCAGAAATCCTTATATACAAGTATAGGTACCTGAAGTTTTAAAAAGTCACTTTGTAGCAAACACACGGGCACTCACTCTGACCCAGGGAAAATGCATAACCATATATACTGACTCTAAATATGCTTTTCTTATCACCCACAGCCACTCTGCCCTCTGGAAGGGAAGGGGCTTCCTCACTACCAAGGGCTCTCTCATAATCAAAGTTACCATCATTTCTAAACTTTTGCAGGCATTACAGCTTCCCGCTGAGGTGGCCATGGTACATTGTAGGGGCCATCAAACCTCTCAGGACCCGGTGGTCTTAGGAAATGCTCGGGCTGATGCGACGGCTCGAAACCTCACCCTGGGAGCCTCCCCCACTCCTTTCATGTTTCTCTCCACCTCCTTGAAACCTTCCTACACTCCTGAGGAAGAACAGACCCTCCTCAAAAAGGGTGGAGATGTGTGCAACCAGGGATGGATATTTCTCAGAGATAGAATTGCCTTACCACAAGGACAGGTTGAAATTCTCCTTTCTGATATCCACTGTTCCTTACACATAGCGCCAAAAGCTCTCTATTGGTTCTTGCAACCACTCTTTTTCTTCCCAGGCTTCCAGCAGACTATCGAAAAGGTACATGCAGCATGTACTGTCTTTTCCAAAGCCTCTACACAAGGGAGACTCCGCCCCCGCTTCCCTACTCATCAACTGAGGGGGCACGTGCCAGGCCAGGATTGGCAAATTGACTTTACTCACATGCCCCCTCGCAAAAAACTCTGTTATCTCTTAACTTTTGTTGATACCTTTTCAGGATGAATAGAAGCCTTTCCCAACTCTCGAGAAACGGCAGACACCGTTGCCTCCATTCTCGTTGAATGTATCATCCTGCAATTTGGACTGTCGACTACTATCCAGTCAGACAACGACCCGGCCTTCATGGCCCAAATAGTCCAGCAGGTTGCCACTGCTCTCCACATTACCTGGAAACTCCATATACCCTATCACCCTCAATCATCGGGTAAGGTGGAAAGGGCTAATGGCATCCTGAAGAGTCAGCAACCAAACTTTCCATCGAGACCAGACTCTCCTGGCCAAACCTCCTCCCCCTGGCACTAACCAGAATCAGAGCAACCCTGCAAAAACCCACTGGACTCAGCCCCTGTGAGCTGGTTTATAGTAGACCATTCCTAATCAACCATAACTTACATGTCAACCCCCTCCTCTTGCCACATACCTCCCCTTTCTGTCTTTACTCCGCCATCTTTTTAGGGAACATGTGGACCGGACCCTTCCTCCCATATGGGGCCCAGATGAAGCATACCCAACTGTCCCCTTCCAGCCAAGAGACAGGGTTTTTCTGAGGGAGCTCCAACTTGGCTCCCTACAGCCCAGGTGGACAGGACCCCATACAGACTGCTGGCGGTCAGAACCATTGGGCCCTACCCATCTCCGGCTCATTAAAAGGTTGGGCCCTGCAGACCCTCCTGTTGCTCCTGTCCCTCCCACCAGGAACCTGCATCCAGAGTGAGTTAAAGCAAGAAGCAATGCTGTTCAATGAGACTGGCCCAATGGAAGAAAGCGCTGGGGTCCTCAACCATCTACAAGAGAAACTGCACAAGGACCTCTCCTCCTACAACCGCTTAACTCCTGGTGACAGCCACCCACCCTCATCTGGGCTGCCCCTATCCTAGGTCCTCTTCTAATTATCAGCATATTACTCAATAGTTACTCCTCTTTTATAAATCCTTACAGGACTGCATCTGCGAAGTTTCTCAAGTCACGGTCAAACAGATGCTCCTGTATCCATATATGCGACTCCCCTCAGAGCCACCACCTTCCGACCTCCCTTCCCCATGACGCCCCTAATCAGCAGGAAGTAGCCAGATGAATAGCAGCACCCCTATCTAACATAAAAGGTTGGAATGTGAGGTCGGTTGGCAATGGGGGAAGGTCATGTGAAGAACCAGGCCCGGGAACTTTGGCTGGAACCACCCACACCCATGCTAGCCAAAAATAACCAGCCCGAGCCCTTTGAAAAAGAACGACTGTCTGCCAGCCAATGAAATTTCACCACGTCATATCAACTCGCCATCACCTTACCTACCCTATAAATTACCCCCCAGCAGAAGAATTTGCGCAACTTCTCTGGCCCCCATCTTGTGCACCAGAGAACCTTGTCTGGGGTGCACTCTCCTAAATAAAGCTTTGGCTATTCCACACTTGGTGGCTACACCCTTCTTTCTTCTTTGGTGGGGAAAATACCTTACAGTTAGTTGTTGTTGTTGGTTTGTGGGTGATTATGTCTGTTATTGTTATTTTAAATAAAATATTTTGGAAGAAGAAAAGGAAAAAGAGAGAGAAGCCAACTGAAGCATCCCAAATGGCAGAGCAAAGCAGACAATGGCATAGGGAATATTCACTTCTTTTAGAATCAGTCAGGGCACAGATAGCAAGTGGTGCAGGCTAGGTGACTGCTTCCAGAGGATCCAGGCTTGAAATGCTTTGTAAAGGCCAGCCCTCAAAAAACCACTGCCAGCCCTTGCCAGGTAGTTCAGTTGATTAGAGCACTGACACCAAGGCTGAGGGTTCAATCCCCGGTCAGGGCACATTCAAGAATCAACCGATTAGTGCATAAATAAGTGAAACAACAAGTCAGTATTTCCCTCTCTTTTACCCCTTCTCTCTAAAAGTAATTAATTACTTAAAAAGTTAAACAAAATGAAACAAACAAAAACATGCTGCCAACCAAGGGGAACCCAACGGTAAGAAAGTATATGAAGAAACTGGGGGGGTTTAGATATAGTGAGGCAATGAGTAAATGGCCCCCTTTAAGAAATGGTGCCAAAGTGGGTCCAGAAAGAACCCCAAAAGCATCTCACAGAAAAAAAGCCAGCATTGGGTCATCTACCTTAGAGGGCACAAAGGCCAGATTTCAATAGCACCAACGAGCAATATCTCCTTGCACGTTTTTCACTCTGCCTAGCCTCATCTGTGGAGTCAAAAGTGGTCCTTAAAGTGAGGAAGGAGAGTGTGAATAAAAGGTGGAGGGATCATGAGGACACAGGTGTAACCTGAGCAGGGACACGCACACACACGCATACACACACGCACGCGCACAAACACACGCAATGGTACCAGTGGGAGAATAGAAAAAAGGGTTTTATTAAGATTGAGGCTTTGACCTGCTGGTGGTGTTGCAGTGGATAGAGTGTCAACCCAGGTTCAAAACCTCAACGTTGCTGGCTTGAGTGCAGGATCAAAATTTTTTTAAGAATAACTGTTCTGTTTTCACCTTCTCGGGATTATTACAATAATGAGAGTAATTAACACAGAAAAGTCATCTAACCGTGTCTTTACTGAGCTAATTCTGAGGGATGTGAGGCAGATTTAAACACTTTTCCATCATTAGCTGCTGAACAAAAGGAAGCCTGTGAAAGTTGTGTCATCATCTTCATCCGCAAACAAGCCATTGAACTTCTCCCCTCCTGTCACCTGCATCCACACCTCGTCCCCGAGTTTGATCCCATGGTTGCTGGCTTGAAGCCCAAGGTCATTGGCTTGAGCCCAAAGGTCACTGGCTTAAGCAAGGGGTCACTGGCTCAGCTGGAGTCCCCCAGTCCTGGTACATATGAGAAGCAATCACTGAACAACTAAAGTGACACAACTTCGAGTTGATGCTTCTCATCTCTTTTCCTTCATGTCTGTCTGTCTGTATGTCTGTCTCTCTTTCTCTAGCTAAAAAAGGAAAAAAGATTGAGGTTTTGCCATGAACTTAGAACAGGGTTTTTACGAGCCAGAATTGAGACAGGTTCCATGCCTAACAGTGATATAGACTTACTGGAGATGTAGTCCAGTAGGAGAGCCTAGGGCTCAGATGGCAGGGTGATGGTTGGAGAGAAATAGCGTGGCTTCCTGGTGACACTCTGCTTCATCCAGCCCACCCAATAAATGCCCTAGGCCACCAAATGCCATGAGCAGGAAAGAGAAACACGTAGACTGTCAATCACCTATACAACAGACTTCCTGTACTGAAGTAATATGTTCAAATACTTGTTTTTTCAAACCTTAAGAAAGGATTTTTTTAAAATCCATATTTAAATAGCATTTGCTGGCAATGAATTAATTTTATTCCATCTTGAAATTGCCTCCTGAGTATTATTTCAATTATTTTTAATGTAGACAGAGTAATACATAATATTCTGACACGATTAATAAGTATCAGAAGAGGCTTCTAAGTGTTTATCATTAAGTTTGGGAAAGTTTTTCTAGTGTTTAATGTATTGCTGAGAAAAATGACAGTGCTTGTGTTCACATTCCAGAGTCCTGAAATGCCTTGTTACTTCAGGTCCTTCCTATCAATAACAGATTCCTTATGGTACAGTTTGCAGTTAGGATGATGTTTACTTTAATGGGTCTAAATACATTTGCTCTAAGCCTTAATGATTTCTAGGTTTTTACAGGCTTCTTTTCAGATCTGACAGTTTATCATTGTTCTCTCCTAATAATGAAGAGTTGACACTAAGAACAGAAATGACAGTTCTGCTATTTTCCTGTGATTCTTTGATGCTTGTATTATCAAGTCCACCATCAGTCTTCTGTTTCTTTGAAGTAGTTTTAGAAGTAGTTTATCACAAAAACCCACGTGTTTGTGATAGTTTGAGAGTTTAATTTGAAAATCTCCCCGGCCAGCGCACATGTAACTGCAATACACCACGTCACACTGAAGGCGATGGCTGACTGCACAAGGGTGCCCAGCCCAACTGCTTGCACTGTGGGGATTCCACTCTCCCCACAGGACAATGTTAGGCTTCAAATGACACACCTCTGCCTGTAATGGACCCAGTGAGGTCCTCATGCCAATCCACATACAGGTTTTGCGGGGCCAGTTCCAGACCACTGCGGCAAAGTGAGCATTAAAATAAAGAGAGATGTAATCTTGCTGGCAGAGGGTCTTGCCCTCAGTTTGTAAATAGCATGCCTGTGAAGTGCAATAAAACAAGGTGTGTCCGTATAAAATATTTGAAAAGCTCATTTTTTTTTATCTTCACCTAAACTTATCTTTTAAAATGTCAGTAGAATTTTTGATGTTTTCCTCCTGTACCCAGGTGGATCAAGATCCCATTCAAAAACCAAGCTTATCAGAAAACAAAAACAAAATACAAAAACAAGAAACCAAGCCTATTGGTTGGGGTTATGAAAACCACCCTCACATCCTGACTTTTGCAAATCTTCCTCCCTGGTACTGGATTCTGTCCCCATATCCGCAAACCTTGGGGCAGGTCCCAGCATATGGTGTAGACCCCTGAGTATCAGCTGTATGGCTGCAGGTGGCTGCCCATTTTTGTATTCTGTCACTGCATGTTGTCTGTGTGCAGCACGGCCAGATGCTAGCTCTGGCCTGCACTGCAGCTAGTGCTCTGCCAAATACAGGGGTTCTCAGGGTATAACATTACACCACCATTCTGTTCCTATGACAGGGACCTAAGTCGAATTTTGGTGTAAGTCGAAACACACCCTAGCCTAAGTCACTTACCTATCCTAACACAGTTGTAAAACAATCTAGAACATAAAAACACAACTAAACTATAGAAAAAGAATACTGGTATTCTTCCACTGCACAGCAACCGAACTAGTTCCCCCACATAGTCTGTAAGTAGGACGCTAATGGCTAAGCTGAAACACATCTCAATTTTGTTAAGTTTTATGGGAGTGGGTGTTGTAAACTCTAAATGTTGTATGTTGAGGCTGTTGTAACCTAAAGACCCCCTGGACCTGGCAACTGAGTCTCTCTCTAGGCCTCACGTGCTAAAGATCCATCACGCCTGTCACCTTAGACAGGAAGATCTGTGACATCATACACTCCTAAAAATGGTCCTGCAGTAGCAGAGATGATGGCTAACAGGTTTACTCCACTAGATGAGGAAGTCCCAGGGCAGGGCGTTCCTGTCGGTCTTTTCCCGGGCTGTACCCCAGCATTTAGCCCAGAATCTGGCATGGAGCAGACTTTCAGGAAGTGTTTGCTGAGCAAGGGCGAGTGAGTGTACAGATGAGGAATAAATGAAGTGAAATGAATAAGGTAACAGATGGAATTGCAGCTGAAGGTCACCAGGTGGTAAGTACCTGTGTCCCCTTTGTCACCCTTTGCTCCATCTCGTCCATCTCTTCCAGGCAAACCATTGTGACCAGGATTCCCAGGGACACCAGGGTGCCCTTGCCTGCACGTGTCCTGTGGGTCCACATTCCCTATGCAGACTCCAGTGGCAAGCAGGAGCCACCAGACCCTCATGGCTCAGATGCACCTGAAAGAAGGAAACACAGACCGAAAGGAGAAACCTTGGTCTCTGGGACCATGGACACAGCCTGTTCCTTGTGGTGGGAAATGGACCCATCACTGGCGAGACTTGGACAGAACAGTCAGGTTGGGTCAGCGTAGAAGCCAGTAGCAGGCCAAGCTGCTTACAATCAGAAGGACATTGTTGTTGAAAAGGACGCTTGTGATTGGGACTATTTTTCATGGTGAGTAATCAAGGAGAAAGCCAAGTTCCAAGTCAGGAAACTTCCATTTACCCTTCTATTTTGGGCAGACTACTTTTCAGAGTCACAGAAGATATTAATGCTTACATATCTCACAGAGCTGCTGTAGAAACCAAATTTATAACCATGTACTTAAAAGCACCTTATAAAAGTAAAGCAAACATAGAATTAGCATTTGACCGAGCAATCGCACTTCTGGGTGTCTACACAAAGGAATTGAAAGCAGAGTCTCCAGCAGGTAGTCCTATACCATGTCTGCAGCAGCATTATTGATGATAGTCCAAAGGTGGGACCCTAGTGCCTACTAATGAACACATGTACAAACACACTGTGAAATATATTTAGCCTTAAAGAGGAAGGAAATTCTGACACATGCTACAATAGGGATGAACCCTGAGGATATTATGCTAAGTGACACACAATGTAAATGCACTTAATGACAATGAACTGTGCACTTATAAGTGATTAAAATGGTAAGTTTTATGTGTATTTTATCGCAATAAAAATTTAATCTAACTTAAAAATATTAAAGTGTTGCCCTGGTCGGGATGCTCAGTGAATAGAGCGTCATCCCAGTATGCCCAATTCATGGGTTCGATCCCCAGTCAGGGCACATACCAGAAGCTATCAATGATTGTACAACTTAAATGAAACAACTAAGTGGAACTAGTTAATGCATCTCTCTCTCTCTCCCCCCTTTTTCTCTCCCCCTTTCTCTCCCCACCCATTCTCTCCTTCTCTCTCTCTCAAATCAATGGAAAAATTAAATATATATATTAAAATGTTCCAAGTGTTCTTGGAACACTTTGAGATGTATTCTCTGAGTTAAGGTTTTTACAGGAGGTCACTGTGAAGAAGGCACATGGGCACATGATGGGGTACACAGATGGGCACAGACAAAGGGTGCAGGTGCACTCATGGGCACACACATCAGGTCACAGTGCATACAAGGGCACAGACACAGGGCACAGGCACACACAAGGACACACACACAGGGCACAGTGCACACAAGGGCACACACACAGGGCACAGGCACACACAAGGACACACACACAGGGCACAGTGCACACAAGGGCACACACACAGGGCACAGGCACACACAAGGACACACACACAGGGCACAGTGCACACAAGGGCACACACACAGGGCACAGGCACACACAAGGACACACACACAGGGCACAGTGCACACAAGGGCACACACACAGGGCACAGGCACACACAAGGACACACACACAGGGCACAGTGCACACAAGGGCACACACACAGGGCACAGGCACACACAAGGACACACACACAGGGCACAGTGCACACAAGGGCACACACACAGGGCACAGGCACACACAAGGTCACACACACAGAGCACAGGCATACACAAGGGCGCACATAGAAGGCACAGGCACATGCATGGGCACATACTCAGGACATGAGCGCACGCAAGGACACACACACAGGGCATGGGCCCATGCATAAGCACACACAGAGGGCATAGGTCCATGCAAGGATACACACACAGCACACAGGCACACACTGGGCACAGGCACACACATGGGCACACACACTGGGCACAGGCACACACAAGGGCACAGACACACACACACATGTATGGACACACACAGGGTACATACACAGGGCTCGGGTGCACACATGGGCACACACATACACACAACAGTGTGAAATGTTCAAGCACTCCTTCAAATTATTGGTTTGCTTTCCAACCTCATCAGAAGCTAAGACAATGCTGTTTGTTGAGGTGGGGGCTGAGATATGAAAGAACATTCTAGACAAAGAGAACAACACAGGCAAGACCCCACAGTAGTGTGAGCAATCAGGAGGTGTGGGGTCATTAGTTTATGTAATTAACATAACTAACCCCTGACTGCCATCCAACTGTATCTTCCTCATTCCGGAGCAGCATGATGAACACATGTGTTGAGTGGAAAGAATGTACCATGCTGTGTATGTAGGATTTTAAAGATAGTAACATAGGCTGCGCAGTGGGTCAGAAGCCAGAACCTCTGCTGACGGCAATAGAAGTCTGCACAGCCCTTTAGAGAGTTAAAGAGAAAGGACATCCATCCCTCAGAATGAGCAATCTCATCCCCCAAATTCTTTTCAATAACCCAGCTGAGACAAAGATATTAACCTCAGCATTATCTGTAATAGTGAAAAAGTATGCATGTTATACATAATGGGTAACAATCAGTGGTTTAGAAAGCAGAATGTTATGTAACCACCGAAATGATTATGAAGGTCATATAAAAATATATTGTGTTGAATTTTTAAAAAGTAGACTAAATTGCCATGTTCATTATGAATGCACCTATGTAATTATATATGCACATTGAACAAAAGCTAGATGCAAACAGATTCAATTGAACGTGTTTGCTTTGGAATGATAGGATTATGGTATTTTCCCGTTTTTTAAAAAAAGTGCTTTTTTACAGTGTCTACAAGTTTCTAAATATACATAAATTGTGAAAATAGATCCATTCTGTCATGCAAAAAATTATACTGCGTCTTATGGAAGCCTCTAAATGTCACAGGGCTTGAGGCAAACAGTATTTTTGGAAAAGGAAATATAGAAGTTTCCCCTTAAAGTCACAAACATGTGACATTTCGGGAAATTGAGCTTTCTTAAAGCCAAATTCCATAAATAATCTACACCAGCTAATTTTGTTTAACTCAGAAGTGACTTGTAACAGCCAAATCTAAATTGCACAAACCAACAGCTGTTAAGCAGTCTATATGCTTTTAAAATGTGTTACAATTGCACTAGTAATCAAAAACTTACAAGATAATAAAGGTGCCAGATTGTGATCGACCTCATTTTGTTCCCCAGCTAGAGAAGAGCTAAGACAAAAGCAAATATTTCTTCTTCTCCAATTCTTTCACTAGTTTTTTGCATACTTGATATAGGCAGAGATTGTAGCTAGCTCATGCCTAGACAGTAGACAACCTACAACTGGTGATATAAGTTGTTGCACTATCTCTAGTAAGAAAATATAGAAGAGGGACAAGAAGATTTGCATAAGACATGCAGTAGAATTTGCATCACTATGCTACTTTAAAAAAATTTAAAGTTACATTTGTGTGTGTGTGTTTAACTAGTTCCTACACTTGACCTTTGTTGTTGACTGTCTCTCCAAAATACATCACACTAGAACCATTGTCCATCCCCCTGTCTTTTCCTCCCTCCTCCCCCTCTTTTCTCATCTGGATCACTGACATCTCCACCCCCATTGATCTGTTTTTCACTCTGCATCTAGATGACGGGTCACTCATCAGACACCAAATGAGGGGTATAGACACCAAATGAAAATAGTGACTGCATCTTTCCACTTTCTTATATTCAGTTGAATGACTGAATGAATAAATGAGTGAAAGGAAAAAAGTAGGAAGGTTATCTTACCACTTGGGGAGGTGACTAGCTATTAAATCTCATCCCTGTCCACGCTTCTGGTGACAATTACTAGTTTCTCCATCACCCCTTCTCACCTTCTTACATGATAACAGAAATTTCAGCTGGCATGTGACTGCCCACAATAAAATATATTTCCCAGGCCTACATCTTAACTCAAGCAAACTTTCTGTTGTGGAAGGTGTGGCCACTCATCCAAAGTGAGGACTTTCCTAGTCAGCCCAACAGTCAGAGTTGCTGAGGGCTTACTGGGCATACAACCCTTCAGGTGATATATTAAAAGCCAACAATTATCATTGCCTTGAACAGATCAACACAGTTGATGTGGATGCATGGAGAGACCCTGAGAAACTGCTGTGATTTCACAAACCTGATACGCTGATGTGGGTAGAGGCTCACGGACAGAGACTGCAAATGACTCTGGTGTTACTGTTTTTCAGTCTCAAATAAAAGAGGTTCTTAGTTAACTTATTTCTGTGTTGTTTTTTCTATGCTTGACCTATATTTTTCCTTTACTACTGAATTTCTTGAGAAAAGGTTACTCAGTTCCTCAGTTCCCCAATGACATGATACCCCTAATTCATGGCCAAGCATAAGGGTTTTTGTTCTTCAAGACTCTTTTTTTTTTCTTTAGGTGAGAGGAAGGGAGATAGTGAGACAGACTTCTGCATGCGCCCCGACTGGGATCCACCTGGCAAACCCGTTTGGGGCCAATGCTCAAATCAGCCAAGCCATTTTTAGCACCTGAGCCACTAGCTGTGGGAGGGGAAGAGGGAAAGAGGGGAGAGAGGGAGGAAAGGAGAAGCAGATAGTCACTTCTCCTGTGTGCCCTGCCTGGAATCAAACCTGGGACACCCACATGCTAGGCTGACGCTCTACTGCTGAGCCAACCGGCCAGGGCCACACTGAGCAATCTTTATGCTCTCCAAACTCTGAGCCTCTTTGTGCAGAGGATGAACGAATTCCCAAACATCCCACCCAGGTCTCACAGTTTAAGAATATAAAAATCTCTAAATTACCTTCAATTAATGCATTCTTTTCTATGTGCTCTATACATGATACATTTCAAGTAGTTCTTCTTCAATATATGTTGAGAGACTTTTGAAAAAAAACAGCAGCGTAAATTACCATAGCCACAAATATAAACACATACACATTAAAATTTGTGCAAAATAATTCACAAGCTACTTTAGAAAGATTTGTTCATTCTATGATTGCTTGATGGTTTCAGGCCTCCTTCCTGCAATGTACCGAGTTCTGGCAGAAGAATTTCAAAATCTGCTTTTATCTCTTCCTCAAACATGAAATTTTGAAACTGGCTTTCTCCTTTCCTACCCAACACTCAGCAGACATCTGCCCACGTTGCAAATAACAGAACAGGATTTTCACATGCTGATACAAACAGAACCGTTTTAGGACTCTGATGCCATAAATTGAGTTTAAAGAAATTGTTTTCTGATGCACCTACCTGCCCCCACAGTGCTGCGGGCTGCACCCAGGCACTGCACAAAACAGGACTCAAAGGCAAACTAAGTAAAACCACGCCTTCCTGCCATATACTTTCCTGGTAGATACAGCCGAGAAACAGCAGTCACGGATGGGAGCAGAGGCACACATCTTAGAGGAGCATCAAGACTGCAGCCACACTTGAGTCAGGTAGCACCCGTCTCAGCTCCACTGAGTTTGGAAAATTTAGCTCCTTTTCCCTTCCCTTTTAATGAAATGAGAGCAAGGTACCTGCTTGCGTGGCGTCTGGAGAAGGAAGTCCCCACAGCAGACAGAGGGTTTCTCTCCTTGAAGGGCTGTTGGTGCCTTTTATTTGAGCAGTGTCTCTGGGGGCCTTGGGTTAATTCTAGGGCAGGAGGACAACACTGAAGACGTCGTGCCAGGTCTCATTATGAATCCAGAACTTTAGCGCTGATGACATTTAACTAGACCTTTTAAACTTCTTTGTAAATGCCTTTAATTTTAGGCATTTGTGTACACAAGGATTGAATGCCCATTGCTCTCTCTCTCTCTCTCTCACACACACACACACACAAAACCGGCCTACCTGCCACTGAGAAAATAATGATGCAACTTTTTAATGCCATGTTGTAATACCGAGTCTTATCTTTTCACAATCAGAGTCTGCTAACATTGACCTCTAACTCAAAAAAAAAAAAAACTATGGCATCAAAGGACAAATTTACCCAACAGTGTTTCTCGGGACTGCCGAGAACCAAGTTGGGTTGCGGGGTATGCAGATTTATGCCAAGTGCTACTTAAACTGGGATAAGACTACCCCTACTTCCATCATGCCTCAGTTTCCTCATCTGTACAGCAGGCAAAACAATGCCAAAGTCCCAGGGCAGTGGCAGGAATTAATTAGGTCAGTAAATTCAGCCAGTTTCTCCTCTACTACCATAATTGCCTTAACCTCTTAATTCCTAAATCCATCCAGGTACCTTTAATCCTTTCTTAGTAGAAGCAACAGCAACATTCATCCTGCTGACCATTTCTTCCCCCTCTGCTTTTGCTGTCCTTCCCCGGACCCCCTCCTCCCCCGTACATACTTCTCCATGCCTGGCCTCTTCCCCTTCTCTGCCTCTGCCTGAACATTCTTTGGGGTGTTTTTTCTGTCGCTGGATGCCTGGCTCAGCTCCATTCGCATGGTTTAACTTCGCAATTGTCCGATTTCCTTTGCCATCCCTGACCTCCCTTCTGGGCTTCACTCAATTCATCTTGCTATCTGCTGGACAGACCCATCATGAACCCCAACACAGAACCGCCTAGCATCCTTCACATTCAGCCTCCTCTCCTTTCCCAATGTCTTGTCACTGGACATTGCCTCCTAACTCACCTCCTTGCCTCTGGTTTTCAATCTACCCTTTTCTCTACCTCTGGACTGAGCTCAACCATAAGCTCTGTGGGGGAACTTACTTCAGAGATACAGTAAGGCTCCAGCAGCAGAGGCATCTGGGAAGTGTTGTGTCTCTGCGCTCAGAGAGCTGCAGCCCGAAGACAAACATCATGTCCCAGGAGGGTGGTTAATGACTGTATAGAGTGTTAACAACTGCCTGATGTTATCTTTTTTAACTTAAAAATGCATTGTTCTTTCTGGTGGTCTACGTGACTACCCACCATATGGTTTTGCTATTAACCCCCTTTATGCTATTAACCCTCTATGAAAAGGGATCCTTGTTCTGCGAGGGGTGTGGATTTTGCCTGGCCTGCCACCATAGGAAGCAGATGCTTTGCTCATGTGTGTGTGTACGTTTCTCCTATTAAAGCTCTTAGGAATTTGTATAAGGCTACATGCTAGTTCTTCAGAATCGATCCTGAATTGAGACTTTTAGGGTTTCCTCCCAACAACTCCTTTGGAGGATTCATAGATTTCAGCTTGTCTTTCCAGGTGACAGGGTAGCTGGCTCATATTAAGTCATCTCCCCACATCTCTTCTAGCAATGGCCACAGCCTATACCTAGTACCAGCCTGAGTCCCTGGGAGCCAACCTTTGAGGTGGACTTTGGTTCCCAGTGCTTTTACTCCCAAGTCTCAGCCCCCCACCCTTAAATTCACCCTCCTCTTTCAGTCCTGCCCAAGGAGGAGAAACCAGTTTGGGAAGCAGGTGGCTATTAAGAATAAACAAACAGAAAGTAAAGACTAGTTGCCTGGCAACCTTTATAGAAATCCTTTGCTGATTAGCCACAGCAAACAATGGGCTATTTACTAGCTTTTCTGAGCCTTAATTAAAGGAGGAAATTGTTATCTACCCCACCCTTGAAGGCAAGTAGGCCTAGGGCCACTGGCAAATCTCCTGGGAAAGGGACCTGGCTTTCCTTGGCCAGCAGCAGGAAAATGAAAGGTGCCTGAGGTCTGTTCTGTCCATCTACCTTGCACCATCACTGCAAAAGGCCCTGCTGCGAAATAGGGCTGTTCATTTGTGGTTTGGCTATAAGTCGTATTCCAATGTTTCCTGACACAATCTGTCCAAAACAAAAATCTTATTCTAATACCCAAATGCATTACTAGAGCCAGTTTGGCAAATTAATTTTAATATACATATACAAAACAACAAATATGGATTCACAGCATTTACAAGGAATCATTCAAATACAACTGTGTGTGTGTGTGTGTGTGTGTGTATATATATATATTTTTTTTTTACAAAACTTCAACAAAAATACAGATCAAGTCACAGCCATCTTATGCAACATCTTTTAGCTATCAACAGCCAATTCATTGGTTTGGAAGCTGTCACAACTTATACAGAGAAAACATCATCCTGACATTGATGAGTTGAAAGGAAAAGGTCACCAAAACGCTTGCAAAGTAGGCGAGTTAAAACCAATGCTAAACACTTACAAAACAATGACCAATTGTGACATCACAATCAATGGAAGTACTTTGTAAATACAAACGTTGATGCCTGTGGAATCACTGACGGCAATATTGTTACCTGTATGTAGCAAAGTATATTTGCATCAAATAAATAAGCTTCCAGGTTTTTCAAGATCAGATAGTTTTTACTTTTTTTCTTCTTTTTCTCCAAAATCTTTTGAACTCCACTTTTACCACATCTGTCCTGACGGTAGCTACCAGTCGTAGGTTAAGCTGATCACAGGAACAGCTATTTTTGTGTGGTGTGACCTGGTTGACTTGTGTCCTGTAGCCATGTCCTGTTCACACTTGTTGGCACTGTCCTGTGAGGGACACATCTGTTTCTCCTCTCAACACAAAAATAACCCAGGAATTCCCAGCCTCTCTAACTCTGGGTGATCAGATGGTTCTGCCCTGGCTACATAAGTTGACTTTATTGAGGAATATCAACAATTTTGGGCACGTGAAGATTTTCAACTGATAAAATATTGCATCATGTGGCTTTTTATAAAAGATGTCTACTGTGAACCAAATTTCCAGTTAAAGGTACTTTTTTCCCTGTGCGTAGACCACAGCAATGTCAGACCAAAGAGGATTTTATGAACGGGCATGGACTACCTCTCTATGTACATTAGATATGTAAAGACCCCATAATATTCAGATATAGGGAGCAAGATGGCGATGGAGTAGGCGGACATACCAACTTCCAACTCCCAGAACCAAAGTGGATTATAACTTAATTTTAAGAACCATTATCTGGATAAACCAACTTTGAACTAAACTAAGTGGACTCTTCAACCAAGGAACACAGAAGAAGCCACATTGAGACTGGTAGGAATAGTGAAAACAAAAGGGCTGTCCAGCTCCCCGGAGCGAACGGCAGCCCGGAGAGACCCGCGTGGCAGGAGGAGAGTTTGGCGGAGAGGGACGGACCTGGGTCCCAGGAACCAAGCCCCAGCCTGCAGTCCCAGAGCCTAGAAGAGGCATTTGGACAGTATTGAGCTGTGAAACAAGTGAGGATACTGTTTGTGAGAAAGAAACAGTTATCTCAGACCCAAGATTTTTAAAGGGACAGTGCAAAAAACCTCTCTCACAGCCACTCACCCAGGGCTCCGGAGAACAAGGTCAGAGGAGAGGACCAGAGCAACAGGAAGAGAGAGTAAACTGGAAGCCACAGAGAGAAACACTCTGAGGGACAGTCACCCAAATCCCTGGGCTAAGTCACTTCCCTAATCAAAAACGAATTATTTCCCCTGGGAACTAGCAATAGCAGCAAAGGGAGACAGGACACCAGCCAAACAAGCTCTCCCGAGGCACTTAGAACAGAGCTGCTTAGATGGAGGGAGCTTCCAGGTCTACAGTATGGAGTGCTAGGGTCTGTGCTGCGGGGCCCCTTCTCACTCTGCTGAGGGTTGCTGGAGGGACGGTGGCGGCGGGATGCTGAAACGCCGTTCTGTCGGCAGGGGCGGAGGCCCAGCCGGTGTGAGCTCGGTCTAGCCCAGCAGGGGTAGAAGGGACACGCGAAAGCGGAGCGGCAGCTGCGGGTCCGCCTATAGCCCCACCTGTGGGGGAAAAGCAGGAGGCCAGGAATGGGCAGATATCAGCTCTGCGACCCTGCGCAAGTCGGCCCTGACCGCAGGGACAGGGCTAAGACCAGGGACGGACAGAGGCTCGTGGCTGAGCTCAAGCCAGCAGCCCCAACCAGCCTGAGAAACCGCGGTTTGCCATCCTGCGTGGGCGAGTTGGCTCTGAACGCGGGGGCTGGGAGTAGAGCCCCAGATGAGCGGAAGCTCGCAGTTGAGCGCACGCCAGCTGCCCCAACCACCTGAGAAACCGCGGTTTGCCATCCTGCGTGAATGAGTTGGCTCTGAATGTGGGGAGAGGGGACGAGGGTGGCTAGAGCCCGGGATGAGCGGAAGTTCGCAGCTGAGCGCACGCCAGCAGCCACACACAGCCCAATAAACCGCGGTTTGCGATCCTGCAGGAGGACCATGGCCTCGAGGGCGGGGCTAAAGCTCCTGATGGGCAAAGGCTCACAGCTGAGAGCACGTCAATAGCCCCGTCCAACCCGAGAAACTGTGGCGATATCTGACCGTGGGGGCAGGGCGGAAGCCCGGAAACAGGCTAGGTCAGCAGCTGAGCAAAGGTGCTCACCTCTACCCTTGGTGCTGAGGCTTGTGTGACAGCCCCTCCCGCGGAGAAGAGGCAGAAACCAAAGCACCAGCCGCAGTGGGCCAGCGCTGGAAACGACCATACACAACAGCCCTAAGCAGCAGCAGAGAGGGTGGTGGGCCTGCAGACAGACCACACCTAGAGAACACAAAGGCAACACCTACAGGACTCCAGTGGCCACAACCTTCTTATACACAGACAAAATGGGCAGGCAGAGAAATGCAAACCAAATGAATCAAGAGACATCCCCAGAGAAGGACCAGAATGAACCAGATATAACCAAATTACCAGATGTAGAATTTAGAATAATGATAGTTAGGATGTTCAAAGAAATTAGAGCAACAATGGATAGTCATTAAGAACACCTAAATAAAGAGATAACAAGTTTAAAACACAAAATTGAAATAATAAAAAAGAACCAGACAGAAATGACAACTACAGTATCAGAACTAAAGACCACAACGAAAGGAATTAAAAGCAGGATGAATCACGCTGAGGATCGATCAGTGAGTTAGAGGACACAATAAACAAAGGCACAAAAGCAGAGCAGAAAAATGAAAAGAGACTCAAAAAATGTGAGGAAACTCTAAGGGAGCTCTGTGACAACATGAAGAGAAACAACATTCGCATCATAGGGGTGCATGAAGAAGAGGAGAGAGAACAAGAAATAGAAACTTTGTTCAATCAAGTCATAGCAGAAAACATCCCTAAATTAAGGCTGGAAAACATTTCACACGTTCAAGAAGCACAGAGAAATCCATTAAAGAGAAACCCAAAAAGATCTACACCAAGACACAGTATAGTTAAAATACCAAAGCTAAGGGATAAAGAGAAAATTTTAAAAGCTCCTAGAGAAAAAAACGCTATCACCTACAAAGGAGCCCCCATAAGGATGACATCTGACTTCTCAACAGAAACACTTGAGGCCAGAAGGGAATGGAAAGATATATTAAAAGTAATGCAGAACAAGAACCTACAACCAAGACTACTCTATGCAGCAAGGCTAATGTTTAAAATTGAAGGAGAAATAAAGAGCTTCCCAGAAAAAGAAAGCCTCAAGGAATTCATTAAAACCAAACCAATTCTGCAAGAGATACTAAGGGGCCTCTTGTGAACAAATCAAAGGGAGGAAAAAATATAGCAAAAGAAAAATACACCTTTAAAGAATAAATTGGCAATAAATAACTACATATCAATAATAACTTTAAATATAAATGAATTAAATGATCCAATCAAAAGACATAGGGAAGCTGCGTGGATAAAGAAACAGGACCCATACATATGCTGTCTACAAGAGACACACCTTAAAACAAAAGATTCACATAGACTGAAGGTAAAAGGATGGAAAAAAATATTTCATGCAAATGAAAATGAAAAAAAAGCTGAGGTAACAATACTTATATCTGACAAAATGGACTTTAAAACAAAGGCTGTAGTAAGAGATAAAGGAGGACACTACATAATGATACAGGGAACAATTCAACAGAAAGATATAACTATTATAAATATCTACGCACCAAATATAGAAGCCCCAACATACGCAAAGCAGACTTTGATGGATATAAAGGGCGAGATTAACAGCAATACTATAATAGTAGGGAATTTCAATACCCCACTAACAACACTGGATAGATCCTCAAGAAAAAAAATTAAAGAAACAGCAGACTTAAAATATACGCTAGATCAACTCAATTTCATAGATATCTTCAGAACTTTTCACCCTAAAGCAGAATATACAATCTTCTCAAGCACTCATGGTACATTTTCTAGGATACACCACAGGTTAGGACACAAAAATGGTCTCGATAAATTTAAGAAGATTGAAATCTTATCAAGCATTTTCTCTGATCACAATGTCATGTAACTAGAAATTAACGTCAAAAGAAAAACTGAAAAATACTCAAACACTTGGAAACTAAATAGCATGTTATTAAATAATGAATGGATTAACAATGAGATCAAAGAAGAAATAAAAAAGTTTCTAGAAACAAATGATAATGAGCATACATCAACTCAAAATTTATGGGACACAGCAAAAGCAGTTCTGAGAGGGAAGTTTATTGCACTACAGGCATATCATAAGAAGCTAGAAAAAGCTCAAATAAGCAACCTGACCCTGCATCTAAAAGAACTAGAAAAAACAACAACAAATAAAACCCAAGACAAGTAGAAGGAAGGAAATAATAAAGATCAGAGCAGAAATAAATGACATAGAGGCGAAGGAAACAAGACAGAGGATCAATGAAACCAGAAGCTGGTTCTTTGAAAAAGTAAACAAGATTGATGAACCCTTAACTAGACTCACCAAGAAAAAAAGAGAGAGGTCTCAAATAAATAAAATTAGAAAGGACAGTGAAGAAATTACAACTGATACAACAGAGATAAAAAGCATTGTAAGAAAACACTATGAAGAACTATATGCCAAAAAATTAGACAATCTTGGTGAAAAAGACAAATTTCTTGAATCATATAACCTTCCAAAAATCAATCTGGAAGAATCAGAATACCTAAACAGACCAATTATAACAAATGAGATCGAAATAGTTATCAAAAAACTCCCAAAAAAGAAAAGTCCTGGGCCTGATGGCTTCACAAGTGAATTCTACCAAAAATTCAAAGAAGAACTAACTCCTATCCTCCTCAAGCTATTTCAAAAAATTCAAGAGGAAGGAAGAATTCCAAACTCCTTTTATGAGGTGAGCATAATTCTGATCCCAAAACTGGGCAAAGACAACACAAAGAAAAAAAATTATAGGCCTATATCCCAGATGAATTTAGACGCTAAAATTCTCAACAAAATATTAGCCAACCAGATCAAGCAATATATGAAAAAATCATACACCACGATCAATTGGGATTTATTCTGGAGAGGCAAGGCTGGTTCAATATTCGCAAATCAATCAATGTGATTCATCACATAAACAAAAGGAAGGACAAAAATCACGTGATAATTTCAATAGATGCAGAAAAGGCATTTGATAAAATCCAGCACCCATTCATGCTCAAAACTCTCAGTAAAGTGGGAATACAGGGATCATTCCTTAACATGATAAAGGCCATCTACGATAAACCGACAGCAAACATCATACTAAATGGACAAAGATTAAAAGCAATCCCCTTAAGATCAGCAACCAGGCAGGGGTACCCCCTTTCACCACTCTTATTCAACATAGTTCTGGAAGTCCTAGCTATAGCAATCAGACAAGAAGAAGAAATAAAAGGCATCCAAATTGGAAAAGAAGAAGTAAAACTGTCAGTATTTGCAGATGATATGATATTGTATATTGAAAACCCTAAAGTCTCAGTCAAAAAACTACTGGACCTTTTAAATGAATTCAGCAAGGTGGCAGGATATAAAATTAATACTCAGAAATCAGAGGCATTTCTATATACCAACAATGAAATATCAGCAAAAGAAATTAAGGAAACAATCCCCTTCACTATTGCAGCAAAAAAAAAATAAAGTACCCAGGAGTAAATTTAACCAAGGAGGTTAAGGAGTTGTACTCGTAAAATTATAACACATTGATAAAAGAAATCAAGGAAGATACAAACAAGTGGAAGCATATACCGTGCTCATGGCTAGGAAGAATAAACATCATTAAAATGTCTCTATTACCTAAAGCAATTTATAAATTCAATGCAATACCAATTAAAATACCAATGACATACTTCAAAGATATAGAAAACATATTCCAAATATTTATATGGAACCAAAAAAGAACACGAATAGCCTCAGCAATCTTAAAGAGAAAAAATAAAGCAGGAGGTATCACTCTTCCAGATATCAAGGTTTACTATAAGGCCATTATACTCAGGACAGCCTGGTACTGGCATAAGAACAAGCACATAGATCAATGGAACAGAACAGAGGACCCAGAAATAAACCCACAACTTTATGGACAACTGATATTTGACAAAGGAGGAAAGAACATACAATGGAGTAAAGACAGCCTCTTTAACAAATGGTGTTGGGAAAATTGGACATCTAACTGCAAAAAAATGAAACTAGACCATCAACTTACACCATGCACAAAAACAAACTCAAAATGGATAAAATACTTAAATGTAAGCCGTGAAACCATAAGCATCTTAGAAGAAAACATATGCAGCAGGCTCTCCGACATCTGTAGCATCAGTATATTTGCCAATTTATCTCCTCGGGAAACTGAAATAAAAGGCAAGATAAACAAATGGGACTATATCAAACTAAAAAGTTTTTGCACAGCTAAAGACAATAGGAACAGAATAAAAAGACCAACCACACAATGGGAGAACATATTCGACAGCACATCTGATAAGGGGTTAATAACTAAAATTTATGAAGAACTTATAAAACTCAACACCAGGAAGACAATCCAATCAAAAAATAGGAAAAAGAAATGAATAGAAATTTCTCCAAAGAGGTCATACAGATGGCCAATAGGCATATGAATAAATGCTCAACATCACTAATCATTAGAGAAATGCAAATTAAAACCACAATGAGATATCACCTCACACCAGTCAGAATGGCACTCATCAGCAAAACAACACAGAATAAGTGCTGGCTAGGATCTGGAGAAAAGGGAACCCTTCTGCATTGCTGGTGGGAATGCAGACTGGTGCAGCCACTGTGGAAAACAGTTTGGAGATCCTCAGAAAATTAAAAATCGAACTGCCTTTTGACCCAGCTATCCCACTTTTAGGAATATACCCTAAGAACACCATAGCACTGTTCGAAAAGAAGAAATGCGCCCCCATGTTCGTGGCAGTATTGTTCACAATAGCGAAGATCTGGAACCAGCCCAAGTGTCCGTCAGAAGACGAGTGGATTAAAAAGCTATGGTACATATATACTATGGAATACTACTCAGCCGTAAGAAACGATGACATCGGATCATTTATAACAGAATGGATGTACCTTGATAACATTATACGGAGTGAAATAAGTAAATCAGAAAAAAAGAAAAACTGAGAACACCATGATTCCATACATAGGTGGGATATAAAAGTGAGAATATGAGACATGGACAAGATAGTGGTGTTAATGGGATGGGGGGAGGGAGGAAAGAGTGGGATAGGGAGGAGGGGAGGGACACAGGGAGGGCCAGATCGAAGGTGACAGAGGACAATTTGAATTTGGGTGATGGATATGGAACATAATTGAATGATAGAATAACCTGGAGATGTTTTCTTTAAACATATGTACCCTGATTTATTGGTGTCACCTTATTAAAATTAATTTTAAAAATTCAGAAATAGTGGGGAGATGGAAGTGAAACATTTTCAACTACAAAATCAGATCTACCAGGCAAAAAGGATCAGATTCGCTGAACACAACTGTGCAGATGGTCCCATCAAAGCTCGGGGTGGCTGCTGCCACATTTTTGCTAGTTTGCAGGCCCAAAGACAAAGAATGCTACTTCTCCAGGATTTTACAAACATTCTACTTTACAATTGCTTTTATCTACTTCAAGGTTGTCTTACATTTTAGGTATGATCAATGTTGGAAAGGTTGCTCATGACCCAAAGCCATTGTAACTGTCTTTTCAACAGAGCTGGCAGACTTGACATAATGAATGATAGAATAAGTGAAATTTTTTAAAATTCTATATCATCCATTTTCTTTGATTTACTGTATTTTGCAATGTAGGGTTAAAAAAGATAGAAAGAAAGAGTGAGATTCCCAATGAAATCCACACACAATCTGTAAAAAAGGCTCTTTGACAAACCAAAGTTAGAATACTTGAGCGATCTATTCTTTATAGAACTCAGGCATTTTGGTAAAACAATCAAAGCTAGGCACACAGACTTGAAGTCAGAGTTTGCTCTATCCTTTTAAATTCATTTTAGCAGTTTTCAAAATCGCCTGAAAACCGAAGCAGGCTCAGGAGATTGTGGCATCCTAGCTTCCTGCTCCTGTTAGGAGCCCATGGAGCGAGAGATGGGCACCAAAGGTAAGGCTTAGCTGGGAAATAAATCAGGACTCATCACAGACCTTAAAGCATTTCTTCATTGCTCATTAATAAATATAGTAAATGAAAGCCCCTTGAATGGTTCTTCACTTGCTGAATCCTAACTGAAAATATAACCTAAGCAAATGATTCTCTTTGCTTTCTTAATAATTCTCTTATATTAAAACAAGAAAAAACAAAAGTTGCTGCATATACAAACAACTGTATTTAGCACAGAGACCCTACCGGTATTGCTGATCAAATACTGCATCATGTGGCTTTTTACAAAAGATTTCTATTGTGAACCAAATGATATATTTTGGTCCACAAAAAGCGTATTTATGTGGTTTACAAAATATATCATTTCTTTTTGTTAGTAAAAACGTCATTTACATATACGCAAATAAAATTGAGATGTCTATTGAAAATCGAAACACACATACTCACGCACACATGGTTTTGCACACGCTGGTGCACGCGGTCACGGCACCTCCTAAGAAGCCTCCTCACAGAAGCAACCTTTGATCTGGAACACTCGCTATGAGGGTCCACGGCAGCAGCCTGGGGTGTTGGTCATTGGTGGCATGACCTAGCAGCAGGAGTGCCTAGCAGTGAGCACGTGGAGGTGAAGAGCAGGCTCAAGAACAGGTAAGATAGCCCCAAACTTTTGGGTGCTGTTGCTCTAAACCTACCCTAAGGGCCAGGATTATGTCTTCTTGTTGCAGGATACCCCCTCCTTCAGGAGCAGCTCTGGGTGTGGGGGGAGGGGGACAGAGTGAAGGAACCACACAACTACAGCCGCAAATAACTCCTCTGTGTTCGATGGTACAGGTTTATTCTCAAGCATGGGTCTCATAGAAAAAAAAAAAACTTTCTGAGAAAAGCATATGAGAAAAGAGATTCTCAAATAGAAAAAGCACAGACGTTGGCACACAATACCCCCACTCCAGTGTGCTAAGTAGATTACAACGGCATCTTACAGGTAGAGACTGTCTTCTCCAGACATATTTAAGAGTAATAACATCAAAATTGACAATACAGACAACAGATCCTAGGAGAAAACTGTTGGTAGAGATTGGTCCATGTGGCCTTTGTTAAAAAAAGACAGCTATCTCTGAGTCTACTTATATTTGGGTAGGGCTCTCTCATAAAGAGGGAATCTTCAGAAACCTGGTGACATGCTAACAGTGGCCCAGTCAGCACTACTGTGTTTGAAGCACACGCTTTCTCAGGGGAATGTAAATGTCATTAAAACCTCATTGATGAGGGCTCCAGGAGTCACTGAGGGAATCAGAACGCCTTTCAATTGTTGCATTTGCATAGTCACTTTATCATAATATTAAATGGGTTTTAACACTGCAAACAGGTATGTCTAAAGAGAGTTTGAGGTGATGACTTGCGAGTGGACGTGGTTTCTAGCTCATGGAGTTACACACCACATATGGGCACGAGAGGACTGACGGGGGAAGGACCAGATCAGCCCATGCAGGGTCTCTGTCTTCCTCCCTCCCTGGGAAGCCGCCCTGCACTTCAGACCTCCCAGTCCTGGGACAGAGTCATCCTGCTCGCCCCTTCAGCCTGTATGCAGAGGACCGAAGCAAGAAGAGGGCTGCACTCCCATTTGGGAGCTGTGTGGATTCAGATGACACCAGGGAACAAACACCACGTGTGCAGTGGGTCCCCTAGTATTATGGAAGAGAGGACGGTTCACCCATGACAGGGGTGGGCGGCATCATCCCAACTCCAGGATGACCGCTCCTTGCCAACTCAATGCAAAGGCAGCCCACCACCTGTCTTTCCTCGCAGCACTTTGGACCTCGGCTGTGGCACCACGGCTTCAGGGGTCACTGCTCAGCACTCACTTTGGAGCATGCCACCAGTCCCTCGATCTTGGTCCCCTCAGCACAGGTCATGGGAGGTTCCTGTGGAGGCGAAAGCATCATCGCCGCTTGTGTCATCCAAGGAGGCAGCCGCGTCTTTGAGATGGAAGGCGAGTCCAAGTCCTCCCCTTCATTCACCCCCGAAGGAAGTTTCCTGGAGTTGGGATGATGCCACCCACCCCAACTGGGTCCAACAGACTGTCCTCAGACTGAGCACAGAAGAGACAAAACGGTTCTCTTCATGGCCACATCGGTCAAAGTGTGGCCCTCCCGCTTTCATTTCTTGAAAGGGGTGAGTTTATTGAAGGTGTGCCAGAAGAGCGAAGGTTTCCTCTTGGGCTCTGCCAGGGCGAAGACCTGCTGTTGAGGGACACTGGTGGGCACGGTGACGTGGCGCTGGTGGAGGGGGTGCAAGCTGGGGTGCAGCAGGACCGCAGGGCAGCCGCTATAGCCTAGCTCGAGAGGAGAAACACAGCACAAGGACCAAGGGTCACTTTTTAACCAGAAAGGTCAAAACACAGTGCCAAGACCTGAAGATCTTAGCTGGTTCTCAGTTCACATTAGCTGACAGCTATGGTAACACATTTAGTCCGCACTGTCTGTGGAGACATGACATAGATCATCTCACTGACTCCTCACAAAAATCCCCCCAGGAAGATACCATTACTCTGATGTAACCAGAAGAAACACTAAAACCAGAGAGGTTATGTAAATCACCTATGGTCACACACAGTAAGGGACAGGATTAGTACTGGACTGCTATGTGGGATGAGAAGCAATAACACACTGCCTTGGCCCAGATGCTATTCTGTCACTTACTAGCTGCAATTATTTGGGAAATTAGTTCATTTCTCTGTGTCTCAATTCCCGAAATCTAACGTGGGGAATCAAAGTTTCTACTGGGTTATGTGAATTAAATGAGTTTAATAATATAGCTACTGTGCTTGTAATAGTGTCCCCAAAACCTAATGACTTTAATCAAAACTCTTATTAGAGTCGGCATTTAAATTTGGGCAAAGGTCATTAAAAAGACGTATTAAAATTAGCTATTAGACCTGACCAGGTGGTAGCGCAGTGGATAGAGCGTCGAACTGAGACATGGAGGACCCAGGTTCAAAACCCTGAGGTCACCAGCCTGAGCGCAGGCTCATCAGGTTTGAGCAAGGCTCACCAGCTTGAGCCCAAGGTCACTGGCTTGAGCAAGGGGTCACTAGCTTTGCTGCAGCCCCCAGGTCAAGGCACATATGAGAAAGCAATCAATGAACAACTAAGGAGCCACAACAAAGAATTGATGCTTCTCATCTCTCTTCCTGTCTGTCAAATAAATAAATAAATAAGTAAATAAATAAAATGAGCTCTAGACCTACACAGGAACTGTGCAAGTCAGTGTGGTAAGGGGAAAAAGTGCAGGTTTTGAAGAAAGCCAGCACCTCAGTTCAGGATACGTCTCTGCCTCTGACTTGCCATATGTTTCCTTCATCTCCCAGGATGACAGGGAGGATGCCCGATAGGCAATCATTTGTTGCTAACCTAGTGACTCTTGGAAGAAACAGAAATAAATTCTAACATATTGATATATACTAGTCACAGGCCATTATAAGTGCAGATGTAAAGAAAGAACACAGTAGGTGTTTCTGCCTTGAACATATATATTTATAACTTGTGTGTGGGGTGGAGAGGATTCTGCATCTGAGTGGAGGAAGCAGGAACATGCTGAGTGTTGCTTTGGTAATGAGTTCTTGGCCCAGAAGGTAATGGCTTATCATAGTCCTAGGCTTGACTGGTCCTAATTTCTGCATTTTCAGTTAGGAAAACACTGAATGAGATACATTTCATAGGGTAAATCCCTCTTGGATGCGATCTGAATTAAATTTATAAAAATATAACATTTTTGGAATAAAGATTTTCAGTATTTCTGTTGGTCTAGAACACTAGTATTAGCTACTTGAGGATAATCTTTGCTCTACATTAGGACCCTGGGGAATGTGACCAGGCACCAGTATTTCTAAACAGCTGCCCAGATCATCCTGATGTGCATAGAGGGCAGAGAACCCTGCTCTTAAATAAATTTGAGTGTCTTCTCCCTTACCTCATTCATGATGTACTAAACTTTTATATATTTTTTCTTAAAGTAGAATGTAGCCTGCAAGGTCATTCCTAAAAGATTCAAGAGTGGTTGATTTGACTCAGACAAGAGAACAAGCTGACTGTCAATGCCATTATCTCCTTGGAAGGGGGAGGCCCCAAGGGGCCGTGTGTAGAATAGGGAGGTCTTGAAACTCTTCGTTACTAACTCAGAACACTTTTCTTCAACTCAAATGCAAATGTAAGCAAAAACTGAGGCAAGTTCAAAACCAAGTGCACATTACAGTGAAAATGTCTGTTATTTTGGACCTATCATTCTGAATATCACCCACACTTTTCTCCTTCATTTAGGGTTGGTCATATGCCAACCACCTTGAGCCTTTCCCCAATTTTCATTCCAATACTGGTACACATTACAGAGACGGAGGCTTGTGCAGAGCTTACCTTTTGACTTTCCATGTCCTGCCTTTTGAGCATTTAACATGGTGACTTTCTTTTGATGGTCGGAAATTTCCATTCCTGGATTTTAGAAATCAAGGTCATTTGTAGTCAAAACAAGTAAGAACGTTTTAGTGCAAAACTTACACAATAACCCAATTACCTCAACGATTTTCACAATAACCTGAAGAAAAGAACTTTTATTCCTGAGGAACTATGAGAAGTTAAGAAGACTGAAGAAGGGAAAGGAGCAAGGATTATCACGATGACGGCCACAGAATTGTTCTCTAAACCAGGTGACAGGAAGGACTTGAAATGGGGTGCTGTCAGTAAGGATGCACAGACTGACCGTGTAAATTCAGACAAGGGTTCATACAGAGTCCCCTAATTATCAGCTTAAAGGACAAGACCCTGGGAGGAGACGGCAACTTAAAGGTACTCCTGGTGCTCACCCAACTGCGGTGATAGCTAAGAGAGTTCGGATACTCCCTGAACGCAGGTAACACCTGACTAACGGGAACTGGGTTTGTACCCCAGCTGTAGAGAGCATGAGGAGAGAGACCAGAAAGAGGCACTTGAGGCTAAAATAGCCCGACAGGGTCCTGCCCTGGGAGATGCTTCTTCCCTGGGTTCTGCTTCTGCTGCCCTGTTGCCTGGGGTTTCTCTCCAGGCTCGCCCGCCGCCTTCAAACATTCTGCTCCCTATGCCTTGGCCCCGACGTGCCCAACGTCTATCTCTAACGGGCCATGATGCCTCTTTTAGGCTCTGTATGCTGGCCCTCTGGCCTCTACTGACCCAAGCCCACTCTGGCTTTGTCTTATTCCCACTCTCCACGCTCAGCCTGGTTAATGGCACAATCTTCAGGATGGTCCTTTAAGCAACTCACTGGGCTCCTAGGCTGACATAACATGCCAGGCAAGGGCCTACATCCTTCCTATTTTCGTCCACTCTCACTAACATCACAGACGTAATGGCTCAAGAAGTGTCCAAGCATTCATTCGTTCATCCACTCACTCACTCACTCACTCATTCATTCATTCCTGCCTGTCCTCTGAGCAGCAGCTACAGGGATGTGCTGAGCTCCAGAGGCACAACATCAGGTGCTAGGTGCCTCCTTGCTTCTCCCGCCAGGGCTGGAATTGGGAAGCATTTAGAATGCCCTCGTGATATCTGGTTCTGTCTGAGGAAAAATCCAAAACATTCCAAGTTACAAATGATTTCAGAGCCTGCTTTAGACAACATTACACAGCCGGTGAAATGAGAACTTTTGTGGTTCTCTCATTTTGCATTTGAACATATGTGACCTTGAACTCTCCACAGAACCCTTAGCCTTCTGAAGTGGTGGGGCTTCTCCCAGTGAGGTCTGAGAGTCAGGAGCCATACAGATGTGCAGACATTGTTGGGAATTGGGTTTCCTTTTGGAACAGAGGAAACTTCCACTTAGTGGAAGGGGCCACCTGTGAGCAGTGAGTTTTGTGTCATTACAGGTCGAGGTGCAGGCCAGGGACCATCTTTTAGGAGTGTTTCCAAGGAGATTCCTGCTGATGATGACCAGAGTGCATCACTGACTCATAAAACCCTTTCTACTCTAACGATCCCACGAACCCTCGTGTGAGTGACAGCAACATCCATGGCCAAGTCTGAGGTCAGTGCTGGGGACATACACCGGGGTAGGATAGGGCCACCAGCATACCTCTAGGTTCACTCTAGCTCTCCCCATGGCAGCTGGTGGGGAGCATCGGGGGGGACAGACTTCTCCTCTGTTCTGCACCACATGACCTTTGAGGTTGGGGTTCCGAGGAGCACAGCACTCAGGACTCTTCGTCCCACCTCGTTTCTAGGGGCCATGGCACCTGTGGCATCCTGACTTTCATTCAACAGTTTGCGTTCCAAACCCTCCCATGCCGAAGAGGCACCATGGCCTGGTGCAGAAGCTGTAGCACCCCTGCTGTAAGCGCCAGGCTCGTGGGTTTGTCTCCTAGTCCAGCCTCCCCCCCGCCCGCTCCCGTGTGGAAAGGCAGGCATGGCCCTCACAGCAGTGCAGGACCCTTGTGGCTGAGGAGGACGGAAATGCACAGGCACAGATTTGGAGTGGGCCGTGGATGAGGGCTAAATTTAAAGTGCTTTAGAGGCGCAGCTGAGGAGCAAGCCTCAGAGTTAGGGGACAGTCACCTGAGGGTGACTCAGTCTCTGGGGCACACTGAGCTGGTTTTAAATGTGACTTGGTCATGCCATAAGAATGGACAAAAGCATGCCTGACCAGGCGGTGGCGCAGTGGATAGAGCGTCGGACTGGGATGCGAAAGACCCAGGTTCGAGACCCCGAGCTCACCAGCTTGAGTGCGAGCCCATCTAGCTTGAGCAAAAGCTTGTCAGCTTGGACCCAAGGTCGCTGGCTCCAGCAAGGGGTGGCTCAGTCTGCTGAAAGCCCGCGGTCAAGGCATGTGTGAGAAAGCAATCAATGAACAACTAAGGTGTTGCGACGGCAAGGAAAAACTAATGATTGATGCTTCTCACCTCTCTCCGTTCCTATCTGTCTGTCCCTTGTCTATCCCTCTCTCTAACTCTCTCTGTCTGTCCCTGTAAAAAAAAAAAAAAAAGTGGACAAAGGCCTTGAGCCTTGATGTGCTTGTTTATAAAATGGGTACAGGAATTGTCTCCATGTTCTGAAATTCAGTGAGACAATATCTTTCAATGTGAAGCAGAGTGCCTGGCATGTCAGTGTCACTTGTCGTGACTATATCTGTCTATCTTATAAGCAAGTTTAGGACTATTTAGAATTTGCAAATCCTTTTCTCTTCTCAGGGGTGGGATTTAACTCTGTGAGAGAGGGCTGGGCGGGCGGGGTGGGGGGGAGTGGTGAGATTTGAAAGCAAAAGCCCACGCCACTGTGTGGCATCCAAGTGCTGCTCACCCAATTCCCGGTCCTCCTGCACCCGCCTCCTCTCCTCAGTACATGCTTGCAGCCATCTTGCCTTGTCTTCTGGTTTCTTGGCACAGAACAGATGAGCCTCATCAGTGGCTTTGCTGACGAGCTTGAAGGCGTTTTTCACGCTGAGGTTCCAGTTCTTGTCCCGCCCGTCTTCTAGGTCCACAAGCTCCATCTCATCCATGTCCATGCGGCCCCTGTAATAGAGCATGTCCCTCCGCAGCAGGTCCTTCTTGCAGGACACAAGCTGGTGGTCAAACAGAAAGAATGTCCGCTGCTGGCTCTTGCCTTGCCTAGTGATTCGGGTCAGCTCACCAGAATGGATCAATTCTGAACTTCGGTCTAAAATGTCCAGTCCCTGGGAGGATGGAAGCACATTGTAAGACCTTCCAATTCTTACTCTTCCAGGTTCCAGGATACATGATGAGGCCCTGGCCCAGAGTTTTCCCCAGATTTCCCAGTTGCCCAAGGCCCCTTCACAGGTGGCTAGAGCCTCAGAGGCCATTGAAAACCTTGGTTTATTACACTTCTTGCGTGTGAAGTTTTTTCTTTGTCTCCTACTCGATGGGAAAATGTGACAGTGACTCTTTGTTATCTGAGATGTCTTTCTTATCAGAAAGACTGATGAAAGGCCTGCTGCATTAATGCAGTCTAATCAAGATCTGAAATGGCAGCTGACCAAAGACCAGAGGCAGGCTCGCGCAGGCGGGCCACAGGTTACAGATGCTCTGTTTCTGAGTCGGGTGTACAGCAGCCCCTGGAATTGACTAGTTCAGGGTCTTTGGAAACAAAAGGCCAGATGGCAGATTACCAGCATGAAACCGGTAATCCCCTAAATTGAAGTCTGAGAACTGAAGGAAACCACACTTTTATTACAGTTAGGTTAGGCCTAATCCAGCAGAACTTTACAGTACTTGATATAACACTGGCTTTTAATTTTATAAATTAAAGGTTTTATTCTCCATTAAACTCAGTCATACACAACATTTTTTGTAGGCAAAAGCTCTTAACTCCAAAATACTTCTATTTACTTGCCTAGAGCAATTCTGTGCTCTGAATTCTTCATGTACAAAATAAGGGAGTGAGACTCAGTGACTTCTGAGGGCCCATCCAACCTCTAAAAGTCCACACGGCCCTTGAAATACAAGTTATTTCTTTCCAACTTTCACCACTATTATCTACTTTAGTTAAAAACATAAATTCTCAACCTAATCTTTCACAGTCCATTGAGAGAGTTGAGTTTTTACCAATTAGTTGGATGCAGGATGAATTTTACTTGATAATATGAACAGCTTCAATTTATTATTTTTAACAAAGGCCATAGAGCCTAGTGGCTACAATCATGCATGCTGAAGAAAGGCTGCCTGCCTGGGTTTGAATCCAGTTCAGCTACTTCCCATCTCTGTAGCCATGACTAGCTAGCTACTTAATTGTTCTATCTTTCAGTTTCCCTATCTGTTAAATGGGGTTAACAGTTCCTACTTCACAGGGCTATTGAAAGAGCTAAATGAGTACATACCTATATAAATGGCTTAGACCAGTACTAGGAATGAGGTAAATACCATACAGGTACTCACTATTGTCACTGTTCTTGTTTTTATAAATAAGTGTGTACGTGCGTGTGTGTGTGTGTGTGCTCGATCATTATTACAGGCTGTGTTAAACACTGCATTTATGCTGTCTGATAGGATCTTCCTCTCCATCTTATGGATGGAAACATTATTGGCAGTTCAGAGGATTTACACAATTTACACACAGGTGGCACGTGGCTCCACAGTCCTCTCTCTTGCCGCACTGTATCTACTGCATTAAATGCTCTAGCTACTCTCATGAATATCACTCTCTAGCAGGGGAAAGCATGGGCAGTACATCATTATGGACACTCTTCAGAATATTTCTTTGGTGTAGGTGCGAGGTAAAGTAACTGACTTAAATTCAGTGACATGCCTTGGAATATATATAGGTAACCCTTTTTGAAAGTTCTCTCTTTACTCCACTTCACTTTTACTAAAGACCTACATCAGTATGTGTTTTTGCAAACTGAACAAAATCCAAAGAGAATTTTCATCTTTACCAAAAAGAAGATGGGCGAGAAGCAGGAAAAGTGTCCTGCATTTTTTCTAAAGCTAGATAGTATGGAGTCAGCAGTACCCCAGGAATCAGGCGCGGCCCCGTGAGGCTGCACCCCCAGAACCACCCTCAGCACCTCAGTGTCCAGCTGCAAGAGCTCTGAGCTGTATCTGGGGCATCTGCGCCTCATCCTGGTTTATTCCGAGTATCCGTTAACAAGATGTGTCCTACAGTATTGGCCTCTGGCTTTATACCATTTCACCTTATGAAAGGTTCCATAGGAATACTATGATTTTGGATAGCAGGGGAATGCTATGTACCATGAAAGTCATGAGTATAAAGCATCAATCCCAGGACATCAAAGTACGTCATTAAAGACCAGAGGGGCAGGAGGGGAAGAGTGGTGATGGATGATGTGTGGGGGTGGGGAGTGCACTTACCTCCCAGCCTACGATGGACACCTGCCACCGTGCTATCTTGTCTATGCTCTCCAGCTTGCGTTTGCGCTCATTGATCAAACAGGCCACATTCTTCATGGCCTCGTATGCTGCCTTTATGTTGTTGTAATCACTGAAAAGTGGGAGGTTAATTTTAACCACCGGACACAGAACTCGCAAACGAGGACTGACAAAATAATTCGCTCAGTCCCTGATTTGTATATGAAGAGTCTAGACAACGTGGCATTTAAACAATAGCTACTGTTCCCTTTTTCTTGTTCCTCTATGAGTAGACTATAGTCTGTATAGGGTAAGGGTGCTGACCAACTGCAACCCAGAATTCTCTGGAATAAGAATGCTGTCCTTCATTTCCCAGAAATTATCATGAAAGTCAATGCCACAAGAAATGTTTTAATCACAGTGGCAATGAATGATTTTCACTAACAAAGGAAGGACAGTCTTTATTAGTATTGATTTGATTCTGATACAGCTAGTTTGCTACAGAAAATACTTTTAATAATCAGTAACCGTTTTCAAGAGCAATGATTTGCCTGAGTCCCATCTTTTATATGGCCAGGAAAGGATACTGGAGAACACAGCCAGAGCCCTGACGGAGTGAGTTATACAAATGCTAATGTGCATTTGCTGCATCCACAGGGCCTTCATTTCTGCTACTTCCCATACACTGCAGTGAGTCCAACTGAGATCCTACCCCCAGCAGGCTCCTGTGCCCGAGGCCTCTAGAACAGTAGGTGCTGATAAAACTACAATTAGAGTTCTAATCTAATCTGCACACAGGTTAAGAGATGACCAGAACTGGAAACTTTTACATTCAAGTTTTGCTCTGCATTAATAACATGGGAACATGTAAACCAACTACCTGGTGGACGAGCTATTTTTTTTAACTTTCTAGCACTTTCCTGTGTCTCACAAGTCAGACAGAGCCTTTGGACTTCAATTAGAGTCTTATTGTCTATTTACCAAAGGCAATTAAACTCAGCTCCTGGGAAGTCTTCGGGCCCTGCTCTCGAGGCAGACCCTGCCATCTAGATAGGCCCGTCCCCACGCAGATGCAGAGTGCAGAGCAGGAGCAGAAAGGACTCAAAGGGCTGTCCAACCACTGGAGCTAGCTTGCCAGCGAGGGCCCCAGCAATCAAGAATGTGTGCAAAATAACTGTCGTTTTATTCCCTGCAAGTTTTCTCTATAATTTCATTAAGAAAACAAAAAAAAGTACAGTGTAATTTTTTTTTAATTTTTGCTTTGTTTTACTTAAGACAAAGAAATAGGCTTTTTGTCATTTCCTTTAAGATGATTTTTAAACAAGAGATTGAGCCTGCAAATGCCTCATAGTAAAAGAACACCCTTCAAAGAGAAACTGTAACTGTTGAAGGGAAATGTATGGGCCTCTGGCCATAGCTTCTCATCTTGGAATCTATTCATCTGCTTGATCTGTGGCTTTCAAGATGTCTTTGCTTCTTAATTTGCTTATTTATTTCCTCTGGTTTCTCATCATGATGCCTTTTTATTCTTTGCTTTTTTAAAAAATTTCTTCAAATCTTTTACTTTTCTGACTTTCTAAACTTTTTTGATTTTTTCATCAGAAATAGATAAAATATATAGCTGTTTGATCTGTTTCAATGGACTACCTTTCTCTCTGTTTTGTCATCCTAATTCTTTAAACGTCCATATCTAGAGTCTATTGTTTTGCTCCACTTAGCACTTTTTCTCTCCCTACCCCCCAGTCTAATTGTAAAAAGACTCCCTTTTCCAGTCCTCTCTGTCCACAGGAGTCCAGTGGCAGAGAGGACAAAAGAGTGCTATTCTGAGCACCGTGTAGGGCCTGGCACTGCTGCAGAGACAGAGATTGCATTTTGGGCAATGGTTGTTAAAACTAAATTAGTTGTGGTTTTGCTATAGCAAATTTCCTCGGGGTGTAATCCGTCCCCTCTCTCTTTCCCACTAGAACATGCTTCAAGACTGTTCTTTCCAGGGCTGTGAGCATCGTGAAAACTTTCTGCCAGGGACACTGATGGGGTTTGCTTCTGATCTAAAATAGTATGCTATATCCTCAGACCTTGCTGGATACCACTTTTGTGTTCCCACTAGCATTTTATTTGTGGCCTGGTGAGAATATAAGCAATGACTCAGCTGCTTCCATCTCAAGGCAACACACAGCTGAGTCTCGCTGTAGTGACATAGTCACAGAAAATAAACCTGCCAAGTCGAGTAATGAATGAGTGATATCTTTACATAGATGCACAGCAAGATTTTACCTTATTCTGTGCATGCAAGAGAATAATGAGTTGTTATTAAGTAAGCCACAAAGAACTGCTGGCTCCCACAAAAAAGCTTAGGCAAAGTAAGCTCTAAAAGTAGATAGAGAGAGCAGGCAATTGACCATACGAAAACCTGTGCTGACTGGAGAGGAAATGGCTGGAAGGGCTCTGGAGACCAAGCAAGCACCCTGGCTGGGCAGGGATCTCCATAAGCCGCATCTCCCAGGCAGACCCCACATGCTGCTACTCCATACCCTGAGATCCCCTGCTCTTCTATAGCTCAACTCTTCCTATGTCCTCACCCCTTCTATCTGTTGGCAGAAAATAACACTGCTCTGAGGGGGAGCTAATGGGAGGCAACTAAAGGAATACAGGAGAGGAGAGAGAATATTTCTTACACTGTATTAAATTGGTCTTATTTCCTTCAAAAGTTGTCTTTATGAACTACTGAGTAGCCACAAAAGACTATTTATAAAATATATGTCAGTGGTGAGAACCAACAACACGCTAAGTCCCCATGTGTTCATAGTTTAAGAAATGCCTTGCCTGACAGGGCAGTGGCACAGTCGATAGAGCATCAACCTGGGACGCTGAGTTCCCAGGTTCAAAACCCCGATGTCGCTGGCTTGAGCATGGCCTCAGCAACTTGAACATGGGATCATAGATGTCACCCCATGGTCACTGGCTTCAGCCCAAAGTCTCTGGCTTGAGCAAGGGGTCACTGACTCAGCTGGAGTCCCCGGTAAAGGCACATATGAGAAGCAATCAATGAACAACTAAAAGTACCTCAACTATGAGTTGATGCTTCTCATCTCTTTCCCTTCCTGTCTGTCCCTGTCTCTCTCTCATGCTTTCTCTCTCCTCAAAAAAAAGAAACAAAGGAAAAAAGAAAGAATCTCAGTGGTTATAAATCTTTGACATTCTGAACAATCAGAAGATTGCTTCCATAGAGATAATGCAAGTACCAAGCCTGACACCGGAGCCTTTGTCACTGTGCCCTTGGGAAGTTCTGGGGGAGCCGTGCCCACCTGTGCTCCTGTGGGGTATACTTGAGCAGCTCGGCCAGCTGCAGTGGATACTTGCAGATCTTCTGCACAGGAGTGAGCAGGAAGCCATCGATGGCAATGTTGATCATCTGCTGCAGCAGGCGACAGGCCTCAAAGAAGTGTCGGTACCTGCCCAGCTTCATCAGGCCAGACAGCTCCGCACAGGCACCCGGGTGGTTGTTACAGTACTCGGAATAGATGGCGAAACCCTCTTGCTGGGGAGGGGAGAGCACAGTGCCATCAGGCTACAGGTGGGTGTGGGCTGAGACAAGGGCAGGCAATACCCACTACTATGTGAAGGGACATTTCTAGAAAGAGGGAGATGGTACTCCAAGGCCTTTTGCAATGTGCAAGAGACCCAGACCTCTGGGAAGAAGCCATTTGTGCAGACTCCCCAGGGGATTCTTATCTCTTAGGGGGAGCAGGGACAGGCTGCTGCTCTAGGACTCAAACCCCTGGTCCCTGTGAGGCAACCTTCCACAGACTGTGAAAAGGTGTGTCACCAGTACACGGGACTTTCCTAGGAGAATGGAGCCCTCTGCTGTCACCCTCTTCACCCCAGCTCCCATCTAAGAAAAGTAGCTGTCCTTATGCCCAACTGGTTCCCTCCTTGTCCTCTTTACTTTCCTTGATAAAGTCCTTGCTCATGACCAAGAGGTGAGGGAGGATTCGAAGCCGCTGCCTCCTCATCGCAGCTCTTCTCCTTAACACTCTAACACCTGGCTTCCACACGTTACCTTCCGAACTCCAGAGCCAAGTCGTTGGCTCACTTTCTCTCCCTGATGTGTGTCCTTCTGGACTCTATAGCACCTGCTCTGGCCCTCCTCCCACCCCTCTGTGTGCTGTGGGCCTCCCGCCCTCCCTCAACACTTCTGGGTGCAGGCTTGCTGGCCCAGTTCTCAGGTCTCTGCTCTCCACCCAGATCTCCTCACTGCCACCAGATTTCATGGTAACAGACATCTACCTGCCCAGAGTTGGGTTCCTTTCTGATTACGTCTGCTCCAGAATTTACAACAGGTGTACTCAAACTCAACATATCCACAACCAAGCTCCTGTTCCCCTAGAAGGCAGGTTTTCCCCATCCACCTGTTAATTGTTTCATACTCAACAAGTGGCTCTGACTCCTGCTTTTCTTTCTTACCTATAATCACTCTTGTCAGTTTGTCCTGAAAATACCCATCTCAACAAAACTGTCTTTGCTTGTTTCACCACCGTCACCACCTTCAGACCCAGACGCAGTGACACCTCTGTTTCTAAGCTATACTCTCCTGCTATCTGGGATACATCCACCTTCCTGAGGCTTCATTCCCATCAGGCTCTGCCACCTCTGCTCCCTGACCTTCAGTTACCTCTGAAGCTTCTTTCTTGTACTCCATGAATCTTCTCCTCTGTCCAAATAAGTCTTTGACAAAGTCCTACATAGGCCCAGTGCTCTACTGGGCTGATCTTCCCACCTGCATCACCCCTAAAGCATTATTTTCAGCTATTTGGAAGCATCCACCCTGGGGATCTGCTCCTCTCTACTGCCTCTATGAAGTGCATACTGGAGGAGGACATGGTGGTGGTCGTCATTGCTGCTGTCACTGTTTCTATGTCCAGCCATTTTGGCTGAGAATAAAATCTTCCTTTAAAATTTTTTTTCTTTTTCTTTTTTCTCTTTTCTTTTTTCATATTTTCCTGAAGTGAGAAGCAGGGAGGCAGAGGGACAGACTCTCGCATGTGCCCAACCGGGATCCACCCAGCATGCCCACCAGGGGGCAATGCTCTGCCCATCTGGGGCATTGCTCCTTTGCAACCGAAGCCATTCTAGAGACTGAGGTGGAGGCCATGGAGCCATCCTCAGTGCCCGGGCCAACTTTGCTCCAATGGAGCCTCTTCCTGTGGGAGAGGAAGAGAGAGATAGAGAGAAAGGAGAGGGGGAAAGGTGGAGAAGCAGATGGGTACTTCTCCTGTGTGCCCTGGCCGGGAATCTAGCCAACTGGCCAGGGCTTCAAATCTTTTAGTATTAAATTGTTATAGTCAACCACCAGCTAAACATAAGCCCATGCCATCATCATGAGACTGTACCACAGCAGCTGCATGGGTCCCACAGCCACAGATCTCAGTCTCAATTCCCATCTGCCACTTACTAATGTGTGACCCTGGGTTAGTTCCTCTCTGGGCTTTAGAGCCCTCATTTGTAAAAATGAGGGCAATAATCATACCTACCTCACAGCTGTACGAGAGCTAACACATGAAGATCAGAAAACAAGTGTTTAACATATAGTAAACAATTCATAGATATTATTAAAAATTACTGCAAACTGCATAAAAGCGGAAAGATTTTTAAAAAGAAACGGACTTATGGTATTTAGCTAAAAATGAACCATACACACCTATCAACTTAATTTACAAGTGACATCTCCAATTCTATGGGAAATTAATCTAGCAAAAAAACCAAAATCCTATTTTTAGTGAAGAAATATTTCAAAATTATTTAACCAGATGCTGTTAATAAAGAAGTAACAGGTGGCATACATGTTGAAGAAAGCAGGATCCTATTTCACTTAAATGAGGTTCCTCTTTATTGTATTGCTTCTCAAGGTCTTTCAGGAACTTTCTTTGGAATTTGTAAATATCTTCAATGTTTCCAAAAATGGTGGATAGTTGTGCAACGGTGAACATCCCCGTGTGCTTGCGACACTGCCGAATATAGCCCTGCAAGAGGGAAAGTAAGCTTTTAAAAACTAATTTGGAAATTCACAGAAATTATTTCTTTGAATAATACAGTATTTTGGGCCCAAAGACATTGTCTTGGAGTAGATTTTAATCAGAGAAAATTATTTAAACCTCTATGAGTCTCTGATGGGATAAATCATACTTCCATAACTACAATGTGCCATGTTTTATTTATTTTTCCCACACAAGTAGCCATAATTTTATTAATTATATGCCATATTTTAAAAACAAAAGGAAAGAGTAAAGATACTTGTTTGGCTGAATTTATCATTCAAGAAACCATGTAAAGCAATGGTTCTTAACCTGGGTTCTATCAAACCCTAGGGGTTTGATGAGTCGGTCTCAGGGGTTCGGAGAAGCCTCTGCCGTGGAGGTAAAGACACACTTGTGTAAAGTCGTGATGACACGCCCCGCTTGGCCATCACTTGCTGCAGAGGATCACGTTACATTGCTTGGCCAACCAGTGCTGCGGGGAATTTAGTGGGCGCAGTAGTCAACGGCTGTCATAGTTGTATGTCGTGTAGTTTCTTTCTTAATATTTTAATCTGTACTAAATATGTCGAGCAAAAAAAGAAAGTGGTTGGACGAATATGTACAACATGGATTCACATGTATCACGGAACGGGATGGGAGTCAGCGTCCTATCTGCATGATATGCAATGCCAAGTTGAGCAACTCTAGTCTCGCACCGGCAAAACTAAATTTGGGGGAAAAAATCATGTTTTATTTATCACTAAAGAAGGGTTCGGTGAATGCGCATATGAAACTGGTGGGTTCGGTACCTCAAAAAAAGGTTAAGAACCACTGGTGTAAAGTTTCCAGATTACACTCAAGAAACAAATTGCTTAGTTTAAAATACTAGCTCAAAAATTAGTATTGCTACACTTTTTCTAAACTCTTCAGACACTCATTCTCTTATCCTTAATTCTCTTCCACAGCCGAGAAGACTTATCAGATACCGATGCCAACACTTGATGAACAACTCATGAACTTGGCTCGTTGTAATGGTTAAGAGCCAAGAACTCTTACCCAGGATTCCAGTATTACCAACTCTCTATCTACAGCATACATCTGTAGATCTTTAACCTGAGGCCTGTACTAGTTAGAAACTATTTAGTTATACAACCTTCTTGTACTGTGGCTTTGGTAGGAATTAGTGGGATACGAAGAAAAGTCCGTAAATATATATAGTAATTATTCCCACATCATCATCATGTAATTACAGACTAGACTGAAAAAAGCCACACCACTATTTGGTATACTTTTCACAGAAAGAGTGTAAAGGTTCAGGGTGCAGGCCTCTGGGGCAAACCACCTGGTTCAAATCCCAGCCCTGCCACGTGACTTCCCTGTGCCCCGGTTTGGTCAGCTGTGGCATGGAGCAGAGAGGACCTGTCCAGTGAGAGTGAAATAGGATGGCACATAGGCAATACTCAACAATGATCAGCGATTACTTTTATTTCCCCAAAATATTACTTTAAAGATAAACTCTCTTAGCCACATAAGGTGACCAATCGTCCCCCTTTAGGGAGAACAGTCCTTCTTTTGTAAGTTCCATCCTCCCTCAAAAAGTGTCCTCCTACATGTCCTCCTTTTTGATACTGGAAGACTAATCTGTAAATGACCATATTCGATCGATGCAGAGTGGATCCATTGTGTGTGATGTGACGTATCTGTATCTAAACGAGTACCTTTTTCTTAAAATTATTATTAAAAATTTATAGGCATGTAAGCATAATTACAATATAAAATATTACAAATGTTTTTATTATGCATTTATCATATTAGAGTGTATTATTGTTGCAATGAATAAAATGTTTCTTTTATTTACGATATTGTTTTCTTCAATTTATTTTTGTCCTTTTCATTGTAAAAATGTTGGTCACCTCATTATACAGAATAAGATCGCTAGCAAAAAGAAGGTAGACTCGGTGTGTCTGTATCCAGTTGGCCCAGGGACAGCGTGTGCAGCCGTCTCCCTTTAGCTCATCTCCGGGCTACGCCATCACAGCTGATGAAGGCACGGAGAGCAGCACTCACAGCCGGGAGAGCTGGAACAGTTGCGGGGGCACACTGAGGTCTAGTGTCATGCTCGCACAAAACCCGTAAGAATGAGAAACTATCTATCATGAGAGAAATACAATGCAGTGTAGAAGCAGAGTTATCATGACACTAAACTGTGGATGTTAGCCTGGGCTATCACTAGATAAAACCAGAGTTTTTTATTTCTATCGACATCTAAATGACTCAGACTCTTGTCTGTAAGACAGCAACTAGAGGCAGTGGGCTGCAGACAGTGACACACTCTTGATTCTTTGTAAAGTCATGTGGGTTTCACCTACAGGGCGTTGCCTTCTCGGACAGTCACCCACTCCGAATAATCCGAGAGGTCAGTCCTGAAGGAGATAGCAGCACGGTGCCCTGAAAAGAGCCCTGGTTGCCACAGGAGGTCAGACAGGCAGTGATGCTCGCCAAGGTCAACGAGCATGTCATGAGTGAGCAGGAGTTGAGGAGAAACGAGGGCTCTAGAGAAGTGTGCACGTCGAAGAGTCTGACTGGTGACAGAAGAAAGCCAGATGGGCACACCCCAGAACCACGTGACGGCCTCCATGAGGCCACCGCTTGGCACCTCACCTCACAGATGTCCTTGAGGTGCTTGATGTACACGCGCTCGGTGTTCATGATCTCCTGGATGACATTGGTCCGCATCTGGTGCTTGCTTTCTGCGTGTTTATGGTGGTTCCTGCCAGTGTGCTCTTCCAGCTCCTCGCCCTGTGTGCTTCTGGAGTTCTCTGACAGCTCCTCCTGGTTGACTCGCAACTGCAGGGCACACACAGGGGACAGGTGAATTGGAAGAAATTGCCCTGGACCAGTGAGGGTGGCGGCCAGAAGCTCGCTGGTCTCGTGTACGCAGTAGAGACACAGTGCTGGCAGCTCGCAACACAGCAGCAGCACCAGACAGTTACCTTAGTGACAAGTTTCCCTCTGACCCCACTGAATTGCTAAAAGGTTTAATTAAAACGATCATAGTGAATCAATATGTAGAAAGAGTGAGCTGGACCTGAACCACCCCATCGCTCCCCAGAGACAGTCATGGAGCAGAAAGCACCCAACACGCACCCTGACAAAGCTCGCGGGGAACCAGGCTTCCTTGTCCTCATTCCGGCCCCACCACCAGTCCTTGTTGGAGGCTTCCAGAACCTGGATGACATCTCCTGCCTTAAAGCCCAGCTCCTGGTCATCCATGGTCACATGGTCCCACAGGGCTTCTGCACAGACCATACTGCCATCGTTGATCAGCTAGAACAGAGACACACAGGCATGCTTAGTGCAGAAGCTGACTGGGAAAAACGGGGAGGGGCAGTCTGTGTACAGTCCCAGGGTAAGAAGCACATCTCCTAGTTCCCATTTCTATACACCAATGGCTTTGCATTAATACTTATTGATTGTTACACAAAATGAATGGATAATAACATAATAGGATAAAGAAAATCAGGTAAGACTGACCAGTGGTGGCACACTGAATAGAGCATTGACCTGGGATGCTGAGGACCCAGGTTCAAAACCCAGAGGTCACTGGCTTGAGTGAGGGCTCATCTGGCTTGTCATGGGATCACAGACATGATTTCATAGTCACTGGCTTAAGCCCAAAGGTTGCTGGCTTGAGCAAGGGGTCACTGGCTCAGCTGGAACTCCCGGGTCAAGGCAGGTGTGAGAAGTAATCAATGAACAAGTAAAGTGACACAACTATGAGTTAATGCATTTCATCTCCCTCTCCCTTCCTGTCTGTCTACCCCGCTTCACTAAAAAAGAGAGAATCAGGTGAGGCCCCCTCTCACATGCCCTTCAAGGAAACCTCAAGTCCACTTAAAAAAATGTATAAATAGCTTGACCAGGTGGTGGCGCAGTGACTAGAGCATTAGACTGTGATGCAGAGGACCAGGTTCGAAACCCCTAAATCACTGGCTTGAGCACAGGCTCATCCAGTTTTAGCACAGGCTGACCAGCTTGAGCACAGAGTTGCTGGCTTGAGTGTGGGATCATACACATGACCCCAAGGTCGCTGGCTTGAGCCCAAAGGTTGCTGGCTTAAAGCCCAACATTGCTGGCTTGAGCAAGGGGGCAGTCGGTCTGCTGTAGCTCCCTGGTCAAGGCACGTATGAGAAAGCAATGAACAACTAAGATGCCGCCACAAAGAACTGATGCTTCTCATCTCTCTCTCTTCCTGTCTGTCCCTATCTGTCCCTCTCTCTGACTCTCTCTGTCTCTGTTAAAAAAAAAAAGTATAAATAGTTCATTTATCTGTCAGTCAGTTAATTAACAAATTTGAATATCTCTAATATTCACCCCAAAATGGTTTATGAGAAGCCAAGCAAGATGTCGCCGAGCCAAGCCCCCGAAGTTCATGCATAGACTTAACCACAAGACCCTCAGCTTCATCCAGAATATGCTATTCATACTCTATTCACAATTTGAATAAACTTTGTATTTAACTTTATAGTTTACTGCAATTAAAGAGAACATAGCATGATCTTTGCAATTCAATAGTTAGCAATAAAAGTAAGGAAAAGACACAGCTTCTCTGAGTGCACCGCAGGGGCAGATGACTGTGAGCGCCTCAGTTCTGGGGACATCATCACACCCAAGAGCAACAGCAGATGCTGGTAACAGGGACACTGACTGAGACAATACACTACACATGCTCTGTTTAAACTGCAAAAGCCAGCAATGCCTTCTAGAAAGAGCTCTATGAAACAGGCTAAAATAGAGAGTGGTAGAGGACATGATTCACAGTGAGAAACAGATGGTTAACGTCAGTTCTGCCATTTGCCAGCAAGTAGTTTAGCCTCTTAAACTCAGACTGTTCATTAGAATATAGACAATAACTGTAACATTCACCTCTTAGATTGGCTATAAGATTAATGATAAGGGGAGAATATGTCAGAAGCCAAAAAGCACTGCCTAACACTAAGGACTGCTGCTCTTATCACAAAAAGGGAGAACTTAATTACATAAGCTGTGCTTGCAAATGCCAGAAACTCAGTGTTTCTCTAGTCAAAGTTCTAGGTTTGAGAATATGTTTTAATAAGAAATAGAGCCAAGCTTAAAGTGATGCTGGACTCTGAAAGTCAGGCGTCCACCCTTCGCCCTGTGGATGTGCAGTACCTCGTTGATAGCCAGCTGCTCCCTGCCCAGCTGTAGGTATCTGGGGCTGGCCTGGCAGAGGTCTTCATAGCTGTAGTCCTCCTCACTGCCGTCATCCGCTAAGGCAGAGGACTCAGTACCACCATCTGAAGAAACTTAAAAAAATAGTTACACATGGTTTAAAAGACACAGCTAACAAAACTTTCCTAAATGACAAAACCAATAACAGAGAACACACCCACCATCCAAGGGATAATCTTCACGCTTATATTACCTAGAGAGAGACATCATCAGAAAGTTTCTACTGATCGATTAACCCAAAGGTAGCAGTGATGCTTAAAAGAGCTGGGGTTAAGTGTAAAATTAGGTAAGAAAGGAAACATTTCAGAGTACTGCCAAGATTCACACAGAGCGCTATTTCATAAGTCAGGATACTGAATGAACTATGTGTGTTTTAGGTGGAAGTTTGTACTGCCGAATGTATATCAAAAGTATAAATATAGATAACGTTTCTAAGCAATGTGCTGATAAAACTGGAAGAGGAAAATAAAATGAGAAGTAGAATCACTGTTTTTTTCTTTTTTTGAGAGACAGAGACGGACAGACAGACAGGAAAGGAGAGAGATGAGAAACATCAATTCTTCGTTGCGGTTCCTTAGCTGTTCAATGATTGATGTCTTATATGTGCCTTGACTGGGGGGCTACAGCAGACCGAGTGACCGCATGCTCAGGTCAGCGACCTTGGCCTCAAGCTGGTGACCTCGGAGTCTCAAACCTGGGTCCTCTGCATCCCAGTCCGGCGCTCTATACACTGCACCACCGCCTGGTCAAGCTAGAATCACTTTCTTAAAAAAGAGTTCTGCTTCCGGCTTCCCCTGCAAGGCAGTCACAGCACTACTAAAACCAGGAGGTCCTAGAGTGAAAATATGTAGTCATTTTCCCTAGCTTTCCACGTGTGGAAAGGGTTGGAACTCACAGTATCAGAATTAGGCATTTAGCAAATAGAGAGAGAGAGAGAGAGAGAGAGAGAGATTTCTTTTAAGGACAGGTTATAGCATTTTGGATTCACCACGTTGGCACTCAGATTTTCTTTCTTGGGACAGTGGACTACTCTCACCAAGGCTAATGAGTCCCTGAGAAAAGGAAACGCACCCAACAGAACAGAAGAGAACATCCCTGTGAGGATGACAGGGAAAGGCGTCATGGAATGAAGTGTGGGTAGATCTGAAGCACACAGGATATTGACAGCAGTACATTTAATACAAGATGGGACGGGAAGTAGAGCGGGCTTCAAGAGCTAGTGTTGGCGGTGGAGCTGCTCCTTTAGGGATGAATAAGGGGGTGACAGGTTTTTGAAGAGAGGTCCCCTGACACTTTAGAAGGAGAGCAAGGTTTAGAGTCACAGTTTGAATTTAAACCCTAACCCTCTGAGGGCCTGAGACCCTCACCGAGCAGTGCCGTCTCTAAGCTTTACATTATTCTGTTGTAAAAAAGGATCTTCTTTCTTTTTGGAGGATTAAGTGAGATAATATATGTCGAGCTCCTCACACACCTGATTCACAGTTGGGACTCACTAAGAGAGATCCACAGTGGTGGAGGCGAGCGTGGTGGGGCAGGGCGGTGAGGCCGGGGCTAGGTCCAGGCAGACCAAACAGCTGGCGGGTTAGGTCTACAGAGTAGTGCAAAATTGCGGCATGGGGAAGGGAACTCAGAGTGGTGTACAGGTGGAGCTGATGTCTGGGACAACAAAGATGGTAAGGTCAACAACGATTCAGAAAAATCCCAAGTCACTGGGAGAATCAGCAAGAAAAGGAAGTCAGAGAGACGTCAGTGTAGTGAAAAGAATAAGGGTAGGTTTGGAACTGTAGTGGAGGGAACTGTCTGCTCTTGCTTTTATCAAGGGCTTGCGATGCTGAATTTCTTTTCTTTTTCTTTTTTAAGTGAGATGAAGGGAGATAGAGAAACGGACTTTCACATAGCCCCAACTGGGATCCCCCAGCAGTCCCTGTCTGAAACCGATGCTCGAATCAATAAACTATTCCCAGCGCCTAAGGCCAACAACACTTGGACCAACTGAGCCAACCTTAGAGCCTGGGGCCAATGCTCAAACCAATCTAGCCACTGGCTGCAGGAGGGGGGTGGGGGGGGAGAAGGGAAAAGAAGCCAATGGTTGCTTGTCATGTGTGCCCTGACTGGGGATCAAACCCCAGACATCCACATGCCAGGCCAATGCTCTATCCACTGAGCCAACTGGCCAGGGACAATTCTGAATTTCTAATGTCTTACTATTAGGGGACAGGTCTACTTCCTAAACAGAACAACTTTATTTCAATGACATGATTTCTATTCTTTATTTTGTATCAAGTCTTCAAAATCTGATAAGCATTTTATTTACATTTGCAGCCCACCCCATTAGGATGAGCCACACTTCAGGTCAGTGCTCATCATGTACGGCTAGCCCCATTGGGCCCCCAAATTCTGCTTCCCAGGTCTCATAGCTTCCCTCCTTCCCCTTCGCTTCAGCTATGCTGTTGTGAACAACTTTTTAAAAGCAACACATTTTGTAAACAGAGCCTAAAATTCTTACACTACAATAGCAGGTTCTATGGAAGGTAATAAACACTGTGGAAATAAGCTCTATGAATATACTTCTAGCATCGGATTCTTAAGTTTCTCTGGCTGCTCACAGACAGGAGCATGATGATGCTGAGAGACGAGAAGCACACAAGGTGAGAAGGCAGGAAGACAGATGGCCAGACGCTGTCCACAAGCTGGCCCCCACTCTCCCCTAGATGCCCATCGTCTGGGTCTGAGCTCTGTACAGAGCACCACTTAGCAAAGCTCAACAAGCCAGATCTCTGCAAGGGCCCGTGTTTGTATGCTCTGTCTTGTGGCTCAGGGGGGCCTCTGCACCTGGGAAACCCCACATCCCAGCTGCGGTATCCTCTACTTCAGAGCAGCTCCCCTAGGCCCGAGGCAGCACTCGCACGAAGAAGCACAACCCACCTGCTGGCTGCCTGCATCCCAGTCAGGCTAACAGGTGGTCTGTTCATAGCTAGGGTGGTCTGGACTTTGGGATAGGCTGTGAATTTGGGATGTGCTGATGACTAAGCAGCTGAGTTGGTGCTTTTAGAAGACAGGAGGGTCCTGGGCTCGGACCACATGGTGCCTGGCACCGTCTTAAACTTTTCCACCCCATCCTGTTCCCATATCTGCCGTCTCATTCAGGAAGGACCAGGGGCTGTTTCTGAGAAGTAAAAGTGAAAGTGAGCTGCCTCAGGGAAGAAGAAACAGCAGCCAGTGATTGTCCCTGACCCTGACTAAAGAAGCAAATGAAAGAAAGGTCTCCAGCCACCTGGTCATGGCACTGCAGACAGCTAGGTGAGGGGAGTTCAGGCAGCACAGAGCTAGCCGTGTGTCCATGCAAGCATCCATCCTCGGTAGGGGCTGAGGACACACACCGGGACCTTCTCTCAGGATGGGGTTCCCTCAGGAATACAAAGCTGAAGGTGCTCCTGCTGCCCAGTGCTGGAGGTCTGGGGCAGTAGTTTGAGAAACTTCGGTTGTCCTGTCTGAGAAGGGCACATGAGCCTGGATAAACCATGGCGACTTCTGCCTCCAATGCCGTGGTGAGCACGCATATAGGCAGAGAGCCCGAGGTCACACAGTCTAGTGCACTTTCCTGGTGCATGTGCTTGGGTGGGGGTGGGGAGAAGGTCTTGAGGAAGGAAAGGTACATTTTTTTTACATGCACAAGTCTGTCTTAGACTACAAAGGAGATAATAATAAAGCTAAAGTCTTCTCTACCGGGAGCCCTTAGAGCGGCTGCTCAGACTATCACCTCAAAGTGACACTGGCCATCAGCTAAAATGCCCCGGTGATCCCAGGCCAGGAAGATAAACATAAACCCCGTGCATTCAGGGCCCAGAGTGGCAGGCATCTTCCATTTCTTAGCAAGCGCTGGTTTACACAGCCTGGCACCCACAGCACTGCTCCTCAGGACACATCCACTGTGGTTGTCCAGAAGTTAAGCTCAGCTAACTAAAGCCACCTGGGCCTCTGGCCTACTGCAAACAACACCCTAAAAATCACACTTTCTCCCTCAAAAACCCATTGAACAATGTTTCCCTGGGAAAAATTCCTGATTATTGTATCTGGCTGATGCTGCAATACCCAGCGAAGGAAAAGCCAGCGGTGATCATGTACAAACCCAGTTTACAACCCTAATGAAAAAGAGAATCCATGGTTAAAATAAAAAAAAAAAATGCTATGTATTTACTGGAGGTACCGGAATAAAGTTCTTTGGAAACAGATACAGAGTTCATATATTGAATATTTCTTGAGCTGCTCTCATAATCACTTAGGAAAATGGCTCAGGCTGGTTGCCTCCTAAGATTTCCATAGTGACTGCTGCAACAACATAGAGGAGTGTTTACCAGGCACTGCGGAGGAAGAGGGTTCTGAGTGCTCAGGGTCGGCCAGGTAGGTAGGCAGGAGGCCCAGGGTGGGAGGGAGGCTGAGTGTACAAGGGAAAAGGTAAGGCATTTTGACTTGAAAATACCTGGGAAAGCATCTTGGCTTCAGGTACTCTCTGGCTAAGAGACCTTGGGGCAAGTCATTTCTTCTCTTCCAACCTGCTTTCCCATCTGCAGAATGGGAGCAACTTCAGACGTTCTATCTCTCTGGCAGTCATTCCTTTTCTTCTGCCTCTCACATCTCAAGTCCAGCTCATCAGCCAATCCCAACTCTCCCTTCAGAATGTGTCCAGAGTCCGGCTACTCCTCACTAGTCTCCCACAATTCAGGGCTTGGTCACTTCGTGTTCGGTCACCCACCCTCCCCAACACCTTAATGGCCTCCTTATGCTGTTGCCCCAGTCGCAGCCCCACAATTCTCATCCAAGCGACCAGAATGACCGTGCTAACCCATTCAGATGTCAAATTGTTCACTCCCTACCATCCACAGGAGAGAAAGCCCAGGTTTTTGAAGACCTCCACCCTCTGCCGCAACAAACACTGCATCTTCCACCTGGCCCACTCAGCTCTGGGCCCGACGGCTGCATGCTCTCACACCGGGAACTGCTTCCATGAGGGCCTGCTTTTCCCTGTGTCAACATCCTCCCTGCAAGCCCTTCCCTGGCCATCCCATCTAAGACTGCACCTCCCACACACCCTCCTCTTCTTTCCTGGTTTACTTTTTCTACCGCATTTACCACCATCTAATACATGGTGTTTGTCATCTGCCTCCCCCAGCTAAATGCAAACATAAAGACAGTGATGACTTGTGTCTGCTTCATTTTCCACTGTACTACTGGTACCTCCACCACTGCCCGGTACACATGGGCTCAGTAAGTTTTTACAGGACTGATGGCACAGATGGATGGATGGAAGTATAGCATATGAACAAAGAGCAGGTCAGATTGACTGGACTTCAAATAATCATGCTGCACAAATCCTTTAAAAAGTTTTTTTGCCTGACCAGGTAGTGGCGCAGTGGATAGAGCGTCGAACTGGGATGCGGAGGACCCAGGTCAGAGACCCCAAGGTCGCCAGCTTGAACGCAGGCTCATCTGGCTTGAGCAAAAGCTCGCCAGCTTGGACCTAAGGTCGCTGGCTCCAGCAAGGGGTGGCTCGGTCTGCTGAAGGGCCGTGGTCAAGGCACATGTGAGAAAGCAATCAATGAACAAATATGGTGTCGCAACGGCAACAAAAAACTAATGATTGATGCTTTTCATCTCTCTCCGTTCCTGTCTGTCTGTCCCTGTCTATCCCTCTCTCTGACTCTCTCTCTGTCCCTGTAAAAAAAAAAAAATAGTTGTTTGTTTTTTTTTAGTCTGAGTCCTTTGTCATATTTCCTTTTACCTGTTGGATATAGATTAATAATAATATCCATCTCACAGAGTCTTCTGTAAATTCTCAACAAGCAATTGTTGTTAGTCTGCCGTGAGCCTCACATGAAATGACATGTGAAAACACAGAGAAAACTTTAAAGAAATGCAAGACTATTTTAAGGGGCACCTAGAAGTGTCGGGCATTGTTCTAAGCCTATTACCATGACTTGAAGCTCACATAATCCTTACGACACTGCTCCATGGTGGATAGTATTAGCGTTCCCAGTTTACATACGAGTAGACTGAAGTCCCAATGTCACACACGGTTGGGTATAGAACGGCCCCTAAGTACCTGACCTGTGGTGGCGCAGTGGATAAAGCGTCGACCTGGGAACACTGAGGTCGCCAGTTCAAAACTCTGCACTGGTCTGGGCAAGGCACATATGGGAGTTGATGCTTCTAGCTCCTCCCTGCTTTCTCTCTCTCTCTCTCTCTCTCTCTGTCTCCTCTCTAAAATAAATAAATAAAAAGAAATTAAAAAAGAAAGGCCCCTAAGCCCATGTTGTCTAACCCCAGCCCACTGGGTGTGACTGCCCCTTCAAGTATGGTACTAGTTTCGTTACTAGTGAGAAGAACAAAAGCTACTAGACAAATATTAAAAAGAGCTTTGTACACCAAAATCTAGTAGTTCTACATCATTCTGGATAGTAGCAACATTTCACTGGTTCTCTGCTCCTTTTACTAACTTTTTTTCCCCCTTACTTCGGGTCGCTGTCTCCAACTGAGTCTGCCACGATCTGGTTAAGTTTTGTTGTATCCTTTGCCCTCTGTGACCTTAACTATTTCATGGCTTTACTGACATGGATTTTATAGAGCTGGGTTTTTCAGAATCTGGTGTCTGGCTAGGAGGAATGCTTATGCTACACTGGGACATGCTGGGTGCACACAGCACAGACTGCTCGTGCATGCTCCCACACTCAGTCTTCATGTGTGTGTTTCCCTTCTGAGACCACAACTTTCTCCAGGGAAGGCCAGTCTTTCTCTATTTGTTGCCATTGCGACACCATAGTTGTTCATTGATGGCTTTCTCTAATCTTTCTCTATTTGTATCCCCAGCACCAAGCCTAATATACCAGCCATACAGAAGGCTCAAAAAATATTTTTGAACTGAACTTCAAATTGCTGAAAAGGTAATTAAGGTTCCAAGAATTTGACTTATTTGGGCTACACAAGTGCTGGGTCAGGATGCACACCCAGGTCTCCTTGCCTCATTCAGGACTCATCCCAACCTCCAGCAGAAAACCTTCCCATGTTCATGTCTCCTGTCTCCACACCCCCCTATCCCCACCCTAAGCCACCCTACATGTTACTTCCAAGATTAACTTCATCAAACAGCGGTTCCATCATTTTCATTAAAAAATTACATAGTAATTATCTATTGCATCATGACAAAATTCTTCTGCAGCACTCCAAGGCACCCTGTAATATGACCCAAGGCTACTTCAGCAATTTGTATTTAGGGCACTGGGTGCCAAAGCCTCCCCAGGGCAGACCTCTCACTATGGCCAAGACCTCAGGCCGGAGCACGGCCTGCGTGATCAAAGGCTTGCTCACATCTCAGAATCACTTCTCCTGCGGGTGAACACCCACTGATTCCAATGGCTTCAAAATTTTCAACTACATTTTAAAGTTAATAATAATGACTTTTATTTAAGGAAATTTTGCATGATATGGAACTACTATAAATTCTCAAAATGCAGTTTAGCAAAAAATCGGGGACATAAGCATATTTTCATAATACCAGGGCAAATTTCTTTCTTTCCTTCTTTCTACTATGGTAAAAAACCTACAACATAAAAGTAACCACCTTCACCATTTCTTCAGCACACAGTTCAGTGGTATTAAGTACAATATGTTTATACGGTCGTGCAGCAGATCTTCAGAACACTGCAAAACTGAAACTTTATCCCACTAACTAACCCTCCTTCCTTCGTCCCCCACTCCCTGGCAAACATCTTGCTCCTTTCTGTTTCTACAAATTTGACTGCTAGTTACTTCATATGAGTGGAATCATACAGTCTTTATCCTTTTGTAACTGGCTGATTTCACTAAGCATAATATACTCAGGATGCATCCACAGGGTCAAATGTATCAGAATTTCCTTCATTTTTTTTTTTAAGATTTTATTTATTAGTTTTAGAGAGAGAGAACAGAGAGGAGAGAGAGAGAGAAGGGGGGTGGAGGAGCAGGAAGCATCAACTGGTAGTATTTGCTTCTTATATGTGCCTTGACTGAACAAGCCCAGGGTTTTGAACCCGTGACCTCAGGATTCAAGGTGGTACTTTATCCACTTGTACCACCACAAGTCAGGCAAAATCTCTTTTGTTTTTAAGGTGAAATAATATTCTATTGTATATATGTACCATGTTTTCTTTATTCATTCATCTGTTGATGGACATTTGGACTGCTTCTACCTCTTGGCTACTGTGAATACTGCTGCTCTGAACATGGGTATGCATGCATCTCTTTGGGGCCCTGCTTTAAGTTTTTGGGATATATATACGGAAGTAAGAATGCTGAGTCATAGAGTAGCTCTATTTAACTTGTGGAGGAGCACCCATACTGCCTTCCACGATGGCTGCACCATCTATATGCTCATCGACATAAACAGGGTTCTAATTTCTCTGCATTTTGCCAACTGTATTATTACTGGTATTGAATAAATAGGCATGGAAAAACTATTTTGAAAATAATCTTGTAAACATGGAGCAAATTGCAAATTGAAATCGCTTTTAAAATCCCCAAATTCCTAGACATTGTTAGACAAGGCTACACAAGTTTCAGTCAAGCTGAGTGAGAGCATCTTCTAGCATCTAAAAGCTTTGCCTATGGGTTTCTAGTTTTCAGCACATACCTCTGGCTAGGGACAATCCTGAGACAATGCAACTTTTCCATAAAGTATGTATGTATGAATATTCTAGATCTGTGAAGGAGGTCTGTTTAACATTCTTGTTTAACCATCACAGCTAATATTCCTCTGGAAAGGCTGTCGTCCTGGGTCTCTGGTCATTGTACTGAGGGCACCTTCTTTGTGTAGCACCGTCTGTCTTGCCAGCCCTGTGCCTTACATGGTCCTCTGTTAAGATGCAGCTCCTGACTTCTCCTCTCACCTCCAAATCTCAGTCATCTTCATTACTTCCCAAATGAACTGATCAACTCTCCAGGCTGCAGCTGCCATCTGAGAGGATGCCCTGTTCACGAGTGGTTCAGGGACAACTGGAGAGAACTGCCTCTCCACATAGGAGGAGCTGGTTTTTAAGTCAGTAGCATGGTTGCAAATACAATTAGAGGTGATATAAGTTTTTAAAAATGCCAGCAATAAACAGCTTCCATGCTCCTCAGAAGAGAGACGTTCTTCTGTCTAAACTTAGACTTTACTTTTGTGATGGGACAAAACCTGACAACTGATTATGAAGGTGAACTTTTATGACAGGAAACATCCTATATCACCAACAATGGAAAACTATTTTATAACATGTGCCAAAGGATGAGGACTTCCTATAAGAGTTATGCACATAGAAAAAACAAACAACAAAAAAAAACAAAACAGGCTCTCAGCTCATGTCTGGTAGGAGTTTTTCTCAAGTCTCATTCCCATTTAGTTTATTTTGGCTCATATTAAAGATTTTCGACCACAGAGACAGAATTTCAAAAGCAGCAGCCTGGGAGCTCAAAGACCTTGCTTTGGGTCCCAGCGAGGTTGGGTTAAAAAGGCCCCGGCCTCCTTCCCTCCCTCTCTGAGTCTCTGTGGTGTCATCTGTGAGAAAAATGCAGCTGTCTTACCTGTCGCACGTGGCCAGTGGGTGTGGAAGGGTTTTGTAAAAGGAAAAGAAGGTGAGCACGGGCACCCTGCAGCCTGGGCTTCATAATCAGGCTCCCCGGCAGGAAGGTAGTGTGGATGTTGGCTAAGTTTAGGACGAGCTAGGCCAGCACCACCACCAACGATGAACTAGCGCCCAGCCCTCTTCCTGACTAGTGCGGCTCCTCTGTGGGACTTCCCCACACAAAATCAATGCTGACTTCAGGGAAATTCTCACACTTAGAAGCATCTGTCAAAACATGTGTTTCAGAAAACCTCCTGCTGGTCATTCAGACTTCCTCAAGTTTGAGCTAAGCCCTGCTAGTTCCCCATCTTAAAACCGGAAACAGCAAACACAGGCAGGCAGGCAGGCAGGCAGCTAGCATTCAGGGGCCATGAGCAGCTCTCCTAAGGTCACTGCAGTCTGGGAGGAAGCCCAAACCCTGATCACCAGGAGGACTCTCAAGCCATGGGGATGCGCACAGAGGGAAGGAGCTGGTCACAAGAGGCTGACCTTCAATGTCAAACATTCTATACCACTCCCAGGGCCATTCCTCTGCAGGGATTCTCAAACCCCCAGGGCTGCTAGCCTCTCATCACATGAGGACACATTTAGAAAAATAAAGATTACTGCCCTAGATGGACCACAGAATGAGGCTCTCCAAGTGGTGGGAAGGCAAGCTGGGGCAGTTGGCTGAGAATGTATTTTCAAAAGCTCTCCAAGGATTCTGATGCCTGGATAAGTGTGGGAACCAGGGGAACTTGAGGCTAAACTTACATAAGTTTAGCATTCTAGGATGTGCTCATTTTGTTGACTGCCCTGTCCCTGCAGTAAGCCACATGCTGAAAGGCAATGGATTCTGCTCTGACTGGCTGAAAACCTCTGCTTTCACCATATTATACCACCGAGTGTTCCCAGTATTAACAGAAAGGATAACATCCTTTTGTCCACATTGACCTCTCCACCTGGAGCAACATCCCCACTCTCAAACAGGTGATCAAATCCTGATTCACCCTCCCAGGCTAGCCATCTCTTCTTGTAATAGGATCCATGACTTGTGGCTCTCCTCCCTGCTGTACCCTGACCCCCTAGTCACAAACTCTGTTTTTAATGTCCTAGAAGCATGTTAGGCTTACCTCTTTAAAATGACTTATCACAATCATGTTGTTATTACATGTTAGCTGTTTAACTACAGTATTCTTGCTAGCTGTCTATGTGTCTAACTCCTAATATTCAACCATAACTCCAAACCCAGCTGTGACTTTCTCAGGGATAAGAACTTGCTTATCAGTCAGTATTAGTTGACTGAATTAAAGAATGAACCATCTTTCATATTCTACAATTTAAATTGACATGTTATGCCTAATCTAGACTTTCAAATCATTGTCCATATAGTATTTCTGAATGTTTTAAACATACTAAAAATAAAGGTTCTGGAAATGGACTTGTCAAACCTTTAATTGATAACCTTATGCAATGTCTGAGGTTGCCCTAAACAGAATTCTCTGTCCAGTGTGTAGCTTTATGTCTGTGTTCGTCTGAGGGTCACTGCTGACTTATGCTGCCCAGAGCAGTGGCAGGAGCAAGTTATCTGTGATATGACGACTGAGCTTAATTTACATAACGCCTGAAGATGAGTTTTGTGTCACCAGTGGTTCAGTAAGTTTTATTTTAAACTACTTATGAACAATTTTTTCCTTCTCAAATTAAAGCTAAAACTTGTCATAGAGTCCTTTATGTTCTTTATCCTTAAAAAAATGAGTCTGCCTGTTTAAGGGGTATTCAGGGCCCTGGGAAGGCAGGAGGGTCTGGGCCATGAGTCCTGGGCAGTCAACGCCCCCAGGTCTCCTCTTCACTCTCTTTAGGGAGTAAACCGGCCTCCTGGAGCCCTCAGCCAGACTCAGCTCCCTCCTGTTCTTGACTCTTGCTGTCCTTTTCATTGTTGTATACATATACGCCTAGTCTCTGAAACACACGGAACCTGTGAATGACCCGAGCAGGAAAGAAGAAGATTCCTACAGAAGCACCCTCCCAAATCAGAGAAGCAAAGAGCGCTCCTTTCTCTCATCAAGGGAGAAGAGCCACCTGCAGTAGCAGGGCCGGAGCACGGGTGCTCTGATGGTCGGTCCTAGGGAGGGGAGGGCGTACAGCTTTGCACAGCAGACTCTGACACGCTGCGTCTCTAGTTCCATGAGATCATTCCACTCAGAGCCAGAGGCTGAGGCAGGCCTTTCTTCGGCCCATGCATGCACAAGTGTGGGAAAAACAGGAACCGTGCCCTGGGAGTGGAGGAATGCTGGAGGGAGGAGCAGGAGGATGGCTGGGCTACCAGCACTCGCTGCCTGGCCGCCTCTGCTCTCCCCATGCAGGCTTCATCCGTTTGGCTGGAATAAACACAGATACACCCAGTGGGCTCATGCTGAGCAGGGCAGCCTGCACTCCTCCATGGACCCTAGGACCATCACACCCTGTCACTCAAGACCACAAGCACAGCCACTTTGTAGGCAGGTTTATGTTCTGAATGCAGAAATCACTGGGCAACTTAGTTCTTTTTTTCTAACTTTGTGTTGATGAAATGGAGTCCATGCTGGTCTGGGTTTTTTTTTTGCTGTTGTTTGTTTTTAATCTGCCAGATATAGAAACCATAACCACATCCCTGTCTGCTCTTGGCCAGCACAGAGAACCAATCAAAATAAGGAGGAAGCACAAAGTACACACTGCATGCACACTGATTCAGCAAGGCCAAGGCTGCCTTCAAGCTGTCAGCTACAGCTCTCTTTCATTTCAGTGAGTTACTGGCACTGATTTCAGGCAAAAACAGACATGACTTTTTAAAGCATCTATTGTATCCATATGCAGCAGTCAGCTAAAATTCTTTCAGTGAAGTATTTGTTCTTCTTTTTGAGAATACATGGATGGCAATGTACAACTCCCTAGCCTGAGAATACCACATTCCTTTCACGTTTAAGTAGAAACTAATCTAAATAACAATACAAAAAACTATAGAAAAGGAAGGGTGAGATAAAAGAAAAATAATCATGGAATAACTGAATTATGGGCAATTATCACTTTTGAAAGCAGTAAACAGCATTCTCCCAAAATCAATCCACAGTCTTAAACTTTATCTGCCCCAAATTAGCAAGAAACATTTTTATATAACCCAACAACAAACAACTCTTTTAATAAAGAAATTTCATGTAACAGAAGCAAAAAACAGCAAAATAAAAACCAGATTCATTCTTGATTCTTATTATTGTTATATCCTACTAACAGCTCTGCCATAAACAAAACCAATTTCTTTGCCTTACTATGTCTACAAGTAAAGCTGTGCTCGGGACAGCAGACTAGGACAAATGAGCTTTCACACGCACTTACATCCGATAGACAGCAGCAAAGACAGAAAGAGTCAGATCAGCAACAGAACAATTCCATCTCTGCACACATACCCATATGAAGGTTTTCCAGACTCCAAAATCTTGCTATTTCCCCTCGAGCTACCATTCTTGTTCGAAAAACAGCCACGCTCAGAGCAGGACTGGGGTGTGACTGAACATCCCTAGAATCTCACAAGCTCTTGCTCCTCCGGAACTGCAGAAATCGCTAATTCACAGCTTGGCCTCTGTGGCCACGCCTGCCGGAGCAACAGCCAGCAAGCACACTCAGGGATCAGTACCACCAGGGTGGGCGGCTCCCGTGGCTCCGGATGCCAGAGAGGAAATTCTAAACTAAGGCAAACCTGCACGTGCCAGACCCACACACATCCACAAGTGTATCAGGTGCGGCCAGCAGCCCTCCATAAATTAGGTGGCAGGAATGTGATTGCCTTGCACGGCAATCCAAAGCCGAAGTTAGATTCTCAGAGAGTTTTTAAAAAGGTACCAGAGAAAAGGCAGAGAGGTTTGCTAAGTTAAAAAAAAATAGAGTTGGGGATCACACATTATGTGTGGCATGACAAAATGAGTTATGGTATTGCATTATGTTAACTGTAAATTTATGAAGTCACTTTAAAAAAGGAATTTTTATTTGACTTTGGGTGACAGGTATGCAACATAATTAAATGTCAAAATAACCTGGAGATGTTTACTCTGAACATATGTGCCCTGATTTATCAATGTCACCCCAGTAAAATTAATAAAAACAATTCATATTAAAAAAAGAAGTGATGATGTGAAATAAGATAAAAAAAGGAATTTTGTTTAAAAATATACAAGTGGATATGTGTAGCTTTTACTATGTGAAAAGATAGGTATATCTTTTGTTAAATAAAGTATATACACTGTATAATAAAGACAACATATGGATTATTTAGTTCCCCTATGCTTTTCAGTATTTTCCAAGTTGTCTAAGATGAGCAAGTCTTTTATGTTGAGAAACATGATTGTTAACAAACTGTGCTCCTTCAGATTGTTCAGGATAGGAACTTTATAAACTTTAAGAAGCAAAATAGTGATCATACGGTCATCTCTCAATAAATGTTGATTAATAAATGACAGTGTCGGTCCTGGCGGGTTGGCTCAGTGGTAGGACATTGGTCCAGTGTATGGACGTCCCAGGTTCAATTCCCAGTTAGGGCACACAGGAGAAGCGACTATCTGCTTCTCCATCCCTATCCCTCTCCCTTCTCTCTTTCTCTCTCTGTCTCTCTCTCCCCCTTCTGCAGCCAAGGCTCCATTGGAATGAATTGGCCTGGCACTAAAATAGCTTGGTTACTGAGCAACAAAGCAGTGGTCCCAGATGGGCAGAGCACTGCCCACTAGGGAGCTTGTCAGATGGATCCTGGTCAGGATGCATATGGGAGTCTGTCACTCTGCCTCCATGTTTCTCATTTAAGAAAATTAATTAATTAATTAATTAACTAAAAATATGAAAGTGCCAATTAGTAAATGCATGCTGTACTCTACTGTGATAGGCTATGGAATGAGGCAGACCATCTAGCTTTAAAATCTGTTCTACCAGAACTATTTTAGGGAAAGTTTCCAAATCTCTATGCAGCTGTTTCCAATCTGTAGAATGACAGATGATTCTTATAGGGTTATTGAGAACATATTACAAAATGTTTAGGACAATGCTGGCACTTCATTAGGGATTAATAAATGTTACCAATCAAACTGCTGTTACTCTGAAAAATCTGAAGTCCATAATAATTCTGTGAGTTTCCACAGAACTCACTGTGCGAACTCAACAGGCAAAGAAAGCTGTTACGAGTTATAATACCCATGTTGACAAGGTGACTTATCATAGGCTTTTCTTACCATCAAATATTTGTGGCTATTTCTATTGACAGGGTGCATTCCACCCTTCAATCCAGCAAAGGAAGGTTTCTAGGGAACTCAGAGCTTCAATAATCTATAACAAATGTGATTTGCTTCAATCTTTCCTTTGTGAGTAATTTTTAAAATGACTTAAAAGAGTCAAATTTTTAAAATGGTTAATAAATCATTTAATAGCAGCATATCTATTCTTAATAAAGATGGTACTTAATTATATTATGGGCTCAAAAAACTGCTTGAAATTGTTTTTCAGAGCAGACCACTCTCCATAAGGTAAAGTTTCCTGTATACCACATGGAGTTACATAATACAGTCCATAAAAAAGTTTGAAAACTACCTATCCTATATCTACCTCTTGAAAACCCACAAACTACATTAGTAACCACAGGCTCAAAGAAGACCAAATAACGACCTCCATGGATCCTTGTTTAAGATAAATTTCCCAATCTTATTTGGTCACACAACTCTCTTTTTATACTCACACACATTACTACCACCAAGAAAGTGTCCTGGGGCTTTGTTGCTCAGACTGTGGTACCTGAGCCAGCAGCACTGACACCTGGCAGCCAGTTAGAAGCTAGGGTTCTCAGGCAACACCCAGGTATGGAATCAAAAACCTGCATTTTAATAAGATTGAGGGCATTAAAATGTATATTCAGGTTTGAGAAGTGCCACTGTAGGAAATTCAAGAAACTCTTTGTTTTGAGGCCACATCTTGAAAACAAGATATTTTTTTTTAGCAAGTTAAAATCTAAAGAAGATAGTGGAATGAATGGGCAGAGCTGGTTTACTTGGAATGAGGCGAGACACTGACCACTAGGATACAGAGCAATGAAAAGTGGGAATGAATTGTGATGGGCATCCTTGCTAATAGTGCTTTAATTGCAACAGGAGGCAAATAAAATCCACAGTGTTTTCATTTTCTTTATTTTTTTCTTTTTTTTGTTAAAATTGCAAGTTTTCAAAAAGAAGAAGACTGCTTTGTCACACTTGCTTAGCAGCACCCCAGCGGTCTGTCTGCCACTCTCACTTTCCATGGTGGCTGACAGAGGGGCAGCTCTTGCCTTTTCCCAAGAACTCTTTCTAAATGCAGAGATGAGGTCAGGGAGCAGAGTAAGATCCTTGGGATTTTAGGGTCTTATCACAAAGGCATTCACTAAGTAAACGTGCTTAACTACACTTCAAAACAAAATCAAGATAAAAAGGAGGAAAATATATAAACAAAAACTATATTTAAATGAAGAATTGTCTCAAACTATATTGACCCAACAACCCTTCCAAGATATCTTTGGAAGAAGCTACAAAGGTTTGACTTTTAAAAACTTTTTTTTTAGTGATTAGAGCAACCAAGAAAACTGCAGCCTGACCAGGTGGTGGTGCAGTGGATAGAGCCTCGGACTGGGATGCAGAGGACCCACGTTCGAGACCCCGAGGTCGCCAGCTTGAGCGTGGGCTTATCAAGCTTGAGAAAAAAGCTCACCAGCTTGGACCCAAGGTAGCTGGCTTGAGCAAGGGGTTGTTCAGTCTGCTGAAGGCCCATGGTCAAGGCACATGTGAGAAAGCAATCAATGAACAATTAAGGTGTCGCAACAAAAAACTGATGATTGATGCTTCTCATCTCTCTTCGTTCCTGTCTGTCTATCCCTCTCTCTGACTCTCTCTCTGTCCTTGTAAAAAATAATAATAAAAGAAAGCAAAAAGAAAACTGCAATAAAAACATTAAACACAGTTAACCCACCCCCCTACAACATGAACATTAACCTGTTCTCCTTGGATAAGATACCACTACACAACATGGTCAGGACTGGGAAGTCACAAACACTGTTTACTGGCAACACTGAAAGAATAAAGTAAAGGAACCAATCCCATGGGAGAGTGGAGAAATCTATTTATAAATTAATATCCACTATTTAGAAATCAGGATAAAGGATAAAAACATATAAAATGTTATAATGTTTTTTTTCATAGATATATAAAAAATTAAAGTCATATTTGGCAAAGTGGCCCTAAGACCCAACATACATGCATATATACATATGGAAAAGAAATGCCCTAAAACTGTGGTGGAGGTAAGTCAGTCATGATATCTCATACTTAAACCACTGGTCATCACTTAGTCTCTCTAGGACTGCTTCTTGAGATTAACTAGGTAGTCGTGAAGGTTCCATTTAGCTCCAAATTTCTGGTATCTTTTTATTTTAAGTACAATATGCTATGCATTTTTTCATAGGCCCTCTTTATGACTGTGTAGTAAGCTTACCAACATTGGTTATCTGCTCGTCAACTGAGCGTCCCTGGCTGCTACTGCTTCAAGAGAGTAACCTCTCTGTGTGGCATACAGGTGTCCTTCGTCTCTGACCATTCTAGGATCTTTATGTCCCCACTAAGTTTGGATACAGCCTCATAACCAACAGTTCCAGATCAGGCACAAGATAGAGGGAGGCCCTAAAGTACAGAGCGGTCCTATTCTTTGGTACAGCACTATTGTCCGTTTTAGAAGATGGGCTTAGGGATGGATACCACATTAGCCAAGAACGAAGGTTCCCCTTACCCTGGGCTGGACTGAGTCCCAGTCCAAATTCCCATATGAGTGATGACTACCCAGAATCAAGAGTTACATGGCAAGAGTACCATGGGGTTGGACTGGGGGTGGTGGCGGGGCTGGGGGAATCCTTAACAGAAACTGGCTACAGTTATTCGGACCAATGCTCCCTTGTCTGTTAGCATAAGTATTTGCACATCCAAAGCAATCCCTTTTCCTTGAATGGATTAAAGACAAGCATTATTATTAATCTACAGGTCACAGTTATACTATTTCCCAGAAAAACATAAGAAAATATAACATAGACACTTAACACATATTTTCCAGCACATACTGAGGTACAACTGCACTCACTGTTTAAGAAAGCAGCCGACACATATGCAGTGAAGGCAGGCTCCACGGAGGTCTTGCTGAAACATCAACCACGGCCAGGCTCCTCACCACAGCAGGGGAGGGCCCAATCACAGAGCACAGGAAGTAGAGCCCAGGTTGCAAGGCCCTGCTGTGTGAGAACCATGCACTGCGCCTTTGAAGCCAGAGGATAAAATAGATGCCTCTCTGTTACCTTCAGAGCTATTTCTTTCAACCAGGAGTTATATGAACATGAAGACACTAAACAATGGAAACTTTGTCCTCACTGGCTTCAATGCACTTTCCCCTACTCACACCTTCTTCATGTCCCAACCCCTCTAAAAGTGGCTCCCTAAAGGACACTGTTTCTGGGCACTGACTAGAACTTTTAGATACATTCTGAAGCAAGTATAAAACTATCCTTTAAAAGATAAGATGCCATGGTAACTTGAAGACCCATGCTTTTGCTGCACTCTGTGAGTGCCCTCAAAGGCCCAATCCCCACTTCACCTTTTCTGTATCTCCTGTTTGTCTTCGGGCCCTTAGGTCTGAGCATGTTTCAGACATAATAAGGACAAAATGGGTAGTAGGTGAATTTCACTGTTTTCTTCATTTTAATAAAAAGCGATTGTTAAGGTGTGATCTTTTTTAAAATGAGACATTATAATTCACATAACATTAGCTTCAGAATGGAATGGTCTTTAAAACTGCCAAAGAGCTATACTTCTGTGCCCGCAAGTGGAATCACTGTGTTTAGGGTGGGAAAGCACAGCACCTGGGCACTAGTGGGTGGAATCGGAACCAGTTTGGGCTTTCACGTCAGTTTGATCTGGATGAAATGTCAATTCCACTACTGTGACTTAAATGTTGCTTCACAGAGAGAGGAAAAATTACTGCTTATTTTTAAGTCTTTGATTCCTTGTTGTAAGACTGACAGGATGCACACAGCATGGGCACTTGGCATTTGTTTGCTAAATGTTTAGAGCTCTTGTTCTCCTGCCTCTTCCGCTGACTTTTGAAATCCAATTTCTGAAACTTGGTGTCAGACACATGAGCATTTGAAGCACTATTAGTTTAGAAAGATTTTAAAAAATACAAGTTTTAGAACTGAGAATGTTTTAATTATTAGAAGATAATTCCAAGAGTTTGCTAGAAAATGCTAAATACTTTATTTGCAATACTTGTGTCTGGATAAGGAAGCCCTTCATGATTTCCAAATTCCTCTGACTAGAATCCACACTCGTCTCACAGCACAGTCAGAAGGCAGTGATTTGAGTGTATACAGTGTTAGCGGTCAGGCAAACATTTTTACTGCAAGCCTAAAGACAAGTGAACTGAATTACCTTGTTTCACAAATAAATGCGGCCAACACCAGGGTTCCTTGGTATTAGAGTGTAAAGCGGGGATGCGGAAGGGAAGAGAGAACTAGACCAGACCCACAACATCCACTTCTGACAAAGAGCTATGCTACCAATACTTCAACCATCTTTCCTAAGAATTATTCTATGGTCACTCTCATTAGGTGACAAGCAGCTAAGATCTCATTTTATATTCTCTCTGATTCATTATTGAAAAAAAACTTTTGAAAACCAGAATAAAGAAGGAGATAATCCAAACAAGAGATCAGACAAAAAGGTTTTATGGTACTTTTAAAATAATTTCAACAAATCACACACAAAACACAACCAGAGAATTCTTTTCTTTTTCTTCTTTCCTTTGAACAAAAATTTTATTGGGTCTCTAGGTCTTAATCCTTAGATAATGCCTGAAATTTTAGGTTAAGAGAATCAACAGAAGAAATTCAGTTGAGTGTTTTCCTCCCTCTAATAATCTGAGTGTATGCATTTTAAATTTGTTTTACCTTTAATGGAATAATAATAAAATACTAATGGAATATTGTTCGATATACACTCTTGGTGCTCTTAGGCTTTTTTACTCATTCGATTAAGTGACTCATCTAAGGTTAAACCACTCGTTAGTGCAGTTAAATAAGTAACTCAGGCCTCACCAGGCAGTGGCGCAGTGGATAGAGAGTCGGACTGGGACATAGAGGACCCAGGTTCGAAACTCTGAAGTTGCCGGCTTGAGCGTGGGCTCATCAGCTTGAGAGTGGGTCACTGGCTTAAGCATGGGTTTCCAGACATGACCCCATGGTTGCTGGCTTGAAGCCCAAGGTCGCTGGCTTGAGCAAGGGGTCACTAGCTCTGTTGGAGTTCCCTGGTCAAGGCACATATGAGAAAGCAACCAATGAACAACTAATGTGCCACAATGAAGAATTGATGCCTCTCATTCCTCTCCCTTCTTGTCTGCCTGTCCCCATCTGTGTCTCTTTCTGACTCTCTGTCTCTGTCAAAAAAAAAAAAAAAGTAACTCAGTACTCTGGCTGGAAATATGGCTCACAGCTCATCATTCCCCTTCTTCCCTACGTAATTAATGCTTCCCTTAGTTCTTTGTAGCAATGGCAGCTAATATTTATTGCACACTTATTGTGTACCAGGTCATGCTCACTCACCTGTGGGTAGAGAACATTAATCTCTCCTGCAACAGAAGAGGACATTGTCACTCTTAGGTTAAGTAACTTACTGAAGGTCACAGAGCTAGTCAGCAGAGGATTGGGATTCAACTGGATTTTTTTTTGTTTTTACCAAAAAGGTCTGTTAATAAGAAAATTAACTTTTTTTTTTTTTATATATATTTTATTTTTATTAATTCTAATGGGGTGACATCAATAAATCAGGGTACATATGTACAATGAAAACATCTCCAGGTTATCCTATCATTCAACTGTGTTGCATACCCATCACCAAAAGTCAAATTGTCCTCTGTCACCCTCAATCTGGTTTTCCCTGCGTCCCTCCCCTCCTCCCTATCCCACTCTTCCCTCCCTCCCCCCATCCCATAACCACCACTCTCTTGTCCATGTCCATACCCTCACTTTCATGTCCCACCTATATATGTAATCGTGCTGTTCTCAGTTTTTCTTTTTTTCTGATTTACTTATTTCACTCCGTATAATGTTATCAAGGTACATCCATTTTGTTATAAATGATCCGATGTCATCGTTTCTTATGGCTGAGTAGTATTCCATACTATATATGTACCAAAGCTTTTTAATCCACTCGTCTTCTGACGGACACTTGGGCTGTTTCCAGATCTTCCCTATTGTGAACAATGCTGCCACGAACATGGGGGCGCATTTCTTCTTTTCGAACAGTGCTATGGTGTTCTTAGGGTATATTCCTAAAAGTGGGATAGCTGGGTCAAAAGGCAGTTCGATTTTTAATTTTCTGAGGAATCTCCAAACTGTTTTCCACAGTGGCTGCACCAGTCTGCATTCCCACCAGCAGTGCAGAAGGGTTCCCTTTTCTCCACATCCTCGCCAGCACTTATTCTGTGTTGTTTTGCTGATAAGTGCCATTCTGACTGGTGTGAGGTGATATCTCATTGTGGTTTTAATTTGCATTTCTCTAATGATTAGTGATGTTGAGCATTTTTTCATATGCCTATTGGCCATCTGTATGTCCTCTTTGGAAAAATTTCTATTCATTTCATTTGCCCATTTTTTGATTGGGTTGTTTGTCTTCCTGGTGTTGAGTTTTATAAGTTCTTTATAAATTTTAGTTATTAACCCCTTATCAGATGTGCTGTCGAATATGTTCTCCCATTGTGTGGTTTGTCTTTTTATTCTGTTCCTATTGTCTTTAGCTGTGCAAAAACTTTTTAGTTTGATATAGTCCCATTTGTTTATCTTGGCTTTTATTTCAGTTGCCCATGAAGATAAATCGGCAAATATACCGCTGCTACAGATGTCGGAGAGCTTGCTGCCTATGTTTTCTTCTAAGATGTTTATGGTTTCACGGCTTACATTTAAGTCTTTTATCCATTTTGAGTTTGCTTTTGTGAATGGTGTAAGTTGATGGTCTAGTTTCATTTTTTTGCAGGTAGATGTCCAATTTTCCCAACACCATTTGTTAAAGAGGCTGTCTTTACTCCATTGTATGTTCTTTCCTCCTTTGTCAAATATCAGTTGTCCATAAAGCTGTGGGTTTATTTCTGGGTCCTCTGTTCTGTTCCATTGATCTATGTGCCTGTTCTTATGCCTGTACCAGGCTGTCTTGAGTATAATGGCCTTGTAGTAAACCTTGATATCAGGAAGAGTGATACCTCCTGCTTTATTTTTTCTTTTTAAGATTGCTGAGGCTATTCGTGTTCTTTTTTGGTTCCATATAAATTTTTGGAATATGTGTTCTATATCTTTGAAGTATGTCATTGGTATTTTAATTGGTATTGCATTGAATTTATAAATTGCTTTGGGTAATATAGACATTTTAATGATGTTTATTCTTCCTAGCCATGAGCACGGTATGTGCTTCCACTTGTTTGTATCTTCCTTGATTTCTTTTATCAATGTTCTATAATTTTCCGAGTACAAGTCCTTAACCTCCTTGGTTAAATTTACTCCTAGGTACTTTATTTTTTTGGCTGCAATAGTGAAGGGGATTGTTTCCTTAATTTCTTTTGCTGATATTTCATTGTTGGTATATAGAAATGCCTCTGATTTCTGAGTATTAATTTTATATCCTGCCACCTTGCTGAAATCATTTATAAGGTCCAGTAGTTTTTTGACTGAGACTTTAGGGTTTTCAATATACAATATCATATCATCTGCAAATAATGACAGTTTTACTTCTTCTTTTCCAATTTGTATGCCTTTTATTTCTTCTTCTTGTCTGATTGCTGTAGCTAGGACTTCTAGAACTATGTTGAATAAGAGTGGTGAAAGTGGGCAACCCTGCCTGGTTCCTGACCTTAAGGGGATTGCTTTTAATCTTTGTCCATTTAGTATGATGTTTGCTGTCGGTTTATCGTAGATTGCCTTTATCATGTTAAGGAATGATCCCTGTATTCCCACTTTACTGAGAGTTTTGAGCATGAATGGGTGCTGGATTTTATCAAATGCCTTTTCTGCATCTATTGAAATTATCATGTGATTTTTGTCCTTCCTTTTGTTTATGTGATGAATCACATTGATTGATTTGCGAATATTGAACCAGCCTTGCCTCTCCAGAATAAATCCCACTTGATCGTGGTGTATGATTTTTTTCATATATTGCTGGATCCGGTTGGCTAATATTTTGTTGAGAATTTTAGCATCTAAATTCATCAGGGATATAGGCCTATAATTTTCTTTCTTTGTGTTGTCTTTGCCCGGTTTTGGGATCAGAATTATGCTCGCCTCATAAAAGGAGTTTGGAAGTCTTCCTTCCTCTTGAATTTTTTGAAATAGCTTGAGGAGAATAGGAGTTAGTTCTTCTTTGAATTTTTGATAGAATTCACTTGTGAAGCCATCAGGCCCAGGACTTTTCTTTTTTGGGAGTTTTTTGATAACTGTTTCGATCTCATTTGCTGTAATTGGTCTGTTTAGGTGTTCTGATTCTTCCAGATTGATTTTTGGAAGGTTATATGATTCAAGAAATTTGTCCATTTCACCAAGATTGTCTAATTTTTTGGCATATAGTTCTTCATAGTATTTTCTTACAATGCTTTGTATTTCTGTTGTGTCAGTTGTTATTTCTCCACTGTCCTTTCTAATTTTATTTATTTGAGTCCTCTCTCTTTTTTTCTTGGTGAGTCTAGTTAAAGGTTCATCAATCTTGTTTACCTTTTCAAAGAACCAGCTTCTGGTTTCATTGATCCTCTGTATTGTTTCCTTAGCCTCTATGTCATTTATTTCTGCTCTGACCTTTATTATTTCCTTCCTTCTACTTGTCTTGGGTTTTATTTGTTGTTGTTTTTCTAGTTCTTTTAGATGCAGGGTCAGGTTGCTTATTTGAGCTTTTTCTAGCTTCTTATGATATGCCTGTAGTGCAATAAACTTCCCTCTCAGAACTGCTTTTGCTGTGTCCCATAAATTTTGAGTTGATGTATGCTCATTATCATTTGTTTCTAGAAACTTTTTTATTTCTTCTTTGATCTCATTGTTAATCCATTCATTATTTAATAACATGCTATTTAGTTTCCAAGTGTTTGAGTATTTTTCAGGTTTTCTTTTGTGGTTAATTTCTAGTTTCATGGCATTGTGATCAGAGAAAATGCTTGATATGATTTCAATCTTCTTAAATTTATTGAGACCATTTTTGTGTCCTAACATGTGGTCTATCCTAGAAAACGTACCATGAGCGCTTGAGAAGAATGTATATTCTATTGCTTTAGGGTGAAAAGTTCTGAAGATATCTATTAAATCAAGTTGATCTAGTGTCTCCTTTAAGTCTGCTGTTTCTTTATTAATTTTCTTTCTTGAGGATCTATCCAGTGTTGTTAGAGGGGTATTGAAATCTCCTACTATGATAGTATTGCTGTTAATCTCACCCTTTATATACATCAAAGTCTGCTTTATGTATGTCGGGGCTCCTATATTTGGTGCATAGATGTTTGTAATAGTTATATCTTCCTGTTGAATTGTTCCCTTTATCATTATGTAGTGTCCTCCTTTATCTCTTACTACAGCCTTTGTTTTAAAGTCCATTTTGTCTGATATAAGTATTGCTACCCCTGCTTTTTTTTCATTTCCATTTGCATGAAATATTTTTTTCCATCCTTTTACCTTCAGTCTATGAGCATCTTTTGTTTTAAGGTGTGTCTCTTGTAGACAGCATATGTATGGGTCCTGTTTCTTTATCCATGCAGCTACCCTATGTCTTTTGATTGGATCATTTAATCCATTTACATTTAAGGTTATTATTGATATGTAGTTGTTTATTGCCATTTTATTCTTTAAAGCTGTATTCTTCTTTTGCTCTATTCATTCCTCCCTTTAAACTGTTCACAAGAGGCCCCTTAGTATCTCTTGCAGAATTGGTTTGGTTTTTATAAATTCCTTCAGGCTTTCTTTTTTTGGGAAGCTCTTTATTTCTCCTTCAATTTTAAATATTAGCCTTGCTGGATAAAGTAGTCTTGGTTGTAGGTTCTTGTTCTGCATTACTTTGATTATTTCTTGCCATTCCCTTCTGGCCTCAAGTGTTTCTGTTGAGAAGTCCGATGTCATCCTTATCGGGTATCCTTTGTAGGTGATAGTCTTTTTTTCTCTAGCAGCTTTTAAAATTTTTTCTTTATCCATTAGCTTTGGTAATTTAACTATGATGTGTCTTGGTGTAGATCTTTTTGGGTTTCTCCTTAATGGAGTTCTGTGTGCTTCTTGAATGTGTGGAGTGTTTCCCAGCCTTAATTTAGGAAAGTTTTCTGCTATGATTTGATTGAACAAAGTTTCCATTTCCTGTCCTCTCTCTTCTTCAGGCACCCCTATGATGCGAATGTTGTTTCTCTTCATGTTGTCACAAAGCTCCCTTAGAGTTTCCTCACATTTTTTGAGTCTCTTTTCCTTTTTCTTCTCTGCTTCTGTGCCTTTGTTTATTGTGTCCTCTAACTCGCTTATTCGATCCTCAGCATCATCCATCCTGCTTTTAATTCCTTCCATTGTGGTCTTCAGTTCTGATACTGTATTTGTCATTTCTGTCTGATTCTTTTTTATTATTTCAATTTCATTTTTTATACTTGTTATCTCTTTATTTAGATGTTCATAATGACTATCCATTGTTGCTCTAATTTCTTTGAACATCCTAACTATCATTATTCTAAATTCTGCTTCTAGTAATTTGGTTATATCTGGTTCATTCAGGTCCTTCTCTGGGGATTTCTCTTGATTCATTTGGTTTGCATTCCTCTGCCTGCCCATTTTTTCTGTGTATAAGCAAGTTGTGGCCACTGGAGTCCAGTAGGTGTTGCCTTTGTGTTCTCTAGGTGTGGTCTATCTGCAGGCCCCCCACCCCCTCTGCCGGTGCCTAGGGTGGTTGGGTATGAGCGTTGCCAGCGCCGGCCCACTGTGGCTTTTGCTGTGATTTCTGCCTCTCCTCCGTGGGAGGGGTTGTGACTGAAGCCACAAGATTAGCACCAAGGGTAGAGGCGAGCACCTTTCCTCAGCTGCGGACCCAGCCTATTTCCGGACTTCCGCCCAGAACCAGCAGTCGGAGCCTGCTCGCTACAGTTCCGCGGGTTAGGCGGGGCTTTTGACGTGCTCTCAGCTGTAAGCTTTTGCCCGTCCGGAGCTTTAGCCCCGCCCTTGAGGCCAGGGCCCTTTGCGCAGGGTCGGAAACCAAGGTTTATTGGGGCGGGCGTGTTTGCTGGCTTCCGCTGAGCTGCGTACTTCCGCTCGTCCTGGACTCTACCCCGCCCCCGCGTTCGGAGTCCGCTCGTTCACGTATGAATGCTATCCGGAGTTTCTCCGGCCGGGCGCGGATAGTAGCGTGGGCTCAGCTGCGAGCCTCCACTTGTCTCGGGGTCCACCCCGTTCCCGCGCTCGGAGCCCGCTCGCCCACGTATACTGGCCAACCACGGTTTCTCCGCCCCGGGGGTGGGGTGGGGGTGCGGGACTGGTAGCGTCAGCTCTGCCGCGAGCCCCTGCCCGTCCCTGGTCCTAGCCCGGTCCCCGCGGTCAGGGCCGGCTTGCGCAGGGCCTGCCCGTTCCTGGCCTCCCGCTTTGTCCCCGTAAGTGGGATTAAAGGCGGGCCCGCAGCTTCCGGACCGCTCTCGCGATCCCCTCTGACCCTCTGGGCTAGACCGATCTCCCACCGGCTTGGCCTCCGCCCACGCCGACAGAACCGCCTTTCAGCGTCCTGCCGCCCCAAAACCTTAAGCAGCCCTCAGCAGAGTAGGAAGGGACCTAATACTCCACACTGTAGGCCTGGGAGCTCCCTCACTTGTTTCACAGCTCAATACTCAAGAAAATTAACTTTTATAACTATAATTGGAACAGAACAATACCAGAATCAATTTATGAGTCCTCATCCTTTTGTAATTCATTATGTCTGGCTATCTACTATCCTTAGTGCATTAGTCTACTCATCATACCAAGGGAAAAAAGCAATATGTTATGATCTATCTTTTTTATGTTTTTATGTGAGAATGCATGTATGCAAGAGAGAAAGAGAAAGAGAGAGAGGAATGGAGAGAGATGAGGTACCTTAATTGGTCACTGACTGCTTTCTCATTCGTGCCTTGACTGGGGGGCGGACATGAGCCAAGCCAGTGACCCCTTGCTCAAGCCAGTGACCCTTTGCTCAAGCCAGCAACCTTGAGCTCAAGCCAGCGACCCTGCACTCAAGCTAGTGAGCCCATGCTCGAACCGGAAAACTTGGGAGTTTTGAACCTGGGACCTCAGTGTCCCAGGCCGACACTCTATCCACTGTGTCACCACCAGTCAGGCTCTATTTTTAACTGAACTATTGGTGAGTAAATTTGCTGTTCCCAACGAATTAGAAGTATGATCAACAACAAAAAACACTAAGGCAAAGGAGAAAAACCTACTTTCTTTGTTCTTTTTTTGTTTTGTTTTTATTTTACAAGGACAAAGAGAGAGTCAGAGAGAGGGATAGATAGGGACAGACAGACAGGTATGGAGAGGTGAGAAGCATCAATCATTAGTTTTTCGTTGCCATTGCGACACCTTAGTTGTTCATTGATTGCTTTCTCACATGTGTCTTGACCGCGGGCCTTCAGCAGACCGAGCTACCCCTTGCTGGAGCCAGCAACCTTGGGTCCAAGCTGGCAACCTTGGGGTTTCGATCCTGGATCCTCCACATCCCAATCCGATGCTCTACCCACTGTGCCACCGTCTGGTCAGGCTTTCTTTGTTTTGACTAAATAAAATAATAAATCTAAAATAAAGTGTTTTAATAACTTTATTAACTTTGTTGAAAGACTTCAAAAAATGCTTCAGTAATCTCTTATAATTCAATTTATTTTATTTTTGAAATTCAAAGTTAAAATGGTATAAGCATTTAGAATTATATTTCCTCCACGTCCTAAATGTTGAGATATTACATCATAATAATGATCATCTAAATAATGTAAATCAAGAAATAGAACTTTGTGCCTGACCAGGCAGTGGCGCAGTGGATGGAGCGTTGGACTGGGATGCGGAGGACCCAGGTTCGAGACCCCGAGCTCGCCAGCTTGAGCAAAAGCTCGCCGGCTTGGACCCAAGGTCGCTGGCTCCAGCAAGGGATGGCTCAGTCTGCTGAAGGCCCACGGTCAAGGCACATGTGAGAAAGCAATAAATGAACAACTATGGTGTCACAACGGCAACGAAAATCTAATGATTGATGCTTCTCACCTCTCTCTTCTCTGTTTCTGTCTGTCTGTCCCTATCTCTGTCCCTGTAAAATAAAAAAGAAAGAAAGAAATAGAACTTTGTGATGTATACTTAACATTACTACTTCTTTCAAAAGTATTTAGTAAAAATAAACACTGACACAATCATGTTGAACTTTCGGATCCAGCAAAATAAAGCCAGAATAACTTTAAATATGGTAGCAAAAAATCATTTTTATTTATACCTAAAAGTTATGGAAAGTTTTCAGCTATAAAAGTCAGAAAACAAACACACAGGTAAGCAAAATAGATACCTCTATATAAAATGCACTATCTTGCCTCCCCCATGGCCTTGCAGCTACCGTTCCCCACACTCTGGCTTTGCCCTCCTGGTGAACTGAAACTGCTTTGGTCAAGACCAACACACTTCTTGCCACTAAATCCAATGGATAATTTTCAATCAGTAAGTATCTACCTTGACTCTGGTCACATCTGACATTATCAACCACTCCCTCCATGAAGTCTGGCTTCCTCTGAGACACCACTTATCTGTCTGGCCCTTCCTTCTCTATCTTCTTGTGGATTTCTTTTCCTTCAATGGGCCCCAAAATTATTAATTCTCTTCTCATTTTTCATACACACCCTGGATGATAATATTCCTTCCTATAGCTTTAAGAATGACCATCTAGGCCCTCACCGGGTTAGAGTGTCATTCCGATACACCAAGGTTGTGGGTTTGATTCCTTGGTCAGGGCACATGCAAGAGTCAACCAATGAATGCATAAATAAGCAGAACAACAAACTGATAATTTCTCCCCCACCCCTTCCTCTCTCTCTAAAAATCAATCAATAAATTAAAAAACTTTTAAAAATACTTTAAAAAGAAAAAGAACAACCATCCACTTTCTGATGACTCCTGGTGACCTCTGCTGAGTCTCCCTCCTCAAGTTAGACCCTTATGATCAAGTTAGGCCCTTGATCATAAATAAGGGCCTCCCATCAAGCCGTGCTTGGAACAGGATCAAGTCCCCCTTTTGTGTGCTCTTCTCCTATGCTTAGCAAAGCTCAGGCATCTGGGTATCAGCACCCAAAATATTAGACAATTAGCTTGACCTCCACGTTCTCAGTTCTGCAGTACTGCTGTCATGTTCTTAGTTCAGGGCTCTCTCCTTGTGATTAAGCAAAAGACTCCTCTTGTATCCAGACAGGGCCACAATCTATCAAGTGTTATCTCTAAAATGTAAACCTGACAATCTCACTCCCCTGAAAACTCTCTACCCCCAAGATGAAGTCCCCTTAAGAGGAGGTCATGAGGAGGCAGGCAGACTGCTTCTTCCTCCTTTTAGTCTGACCTCTAGTCTAGCGCTCCTCTTAACCTCTAAGCCTTCTCTCCTCACCTTCATCTTGCTTCAGCTCCTACTGCACAGCTCCTCCCACGAGGTGCACAGATGCTAAAACTTCTAAACCAGGAAAAAAATGATACGTGCACTTTTGCCTATAACATCTTAACTTAAAAAATATATAAAAGTACAATAAATATATCTTGGTTATCATTCAGGACCCAAGTGTGCGTGTATGATCGACTAACCGGAAGTCTGTATTCTTTCTTGCACAGTCCACACTCAGAATGTTCAACTGTCAGTTTCAGTTCTAGCTTCTTTAAAACACAGTGACAACCAGAGACTATTGTGAAGCATTCTGAGTCTTTGATATTTCCATTTTTTTACAGCTCTCAATTCTCATCTAATTTCACAGAAAATACTATTTTTTTAGCCACTCACCTTCATTAAATCTCTGCAGAGTATTCAATTTAGTCTGCATAGACATGAATCTCTTTTCAGCCTTACATTTATGCTCCATTTTTTATACAGCCAAATAAGTTTCATAGTTATAGTAAATACAACGGCTCTAAACAGGTTTGCAGTCATGCTTGTGCCCTTGGCTCTGGAGAAGGATCAAGCCCCAGAGACGAGAGCAGGAGTCAGCGAGTGGCCAGCAAGGCTGGTGTGGCTCCATCGGCACTGGGAGGGTATTTTCCATCTAATAACCCTGCAGATGGGGTAAGACAGTTTCTGCTGGGCTACCTCACCCTGTTTCTTAAATGTGCTCCTCTCTCTGTGGCTTCCACCTTTTGCATATACTGTTCCCTGCAGCCTGGAACATGCCCTCCCTACCAACAAACTGAGTCTAATTACCATTCACCCTGTGAGGCACAAGAGTGAGGACCTTCTCTTCAGGAAGTCTCAGATCCCCCCCATATGATCTGTATACCCCCTTTTCACACTTCCTCCTCCCCATCACTCGGCTTTACATCAGACTGCACACACTGAAGGTTCACAGTGCCTCACTCACAAAGGGCACGTGCGTACGTCATACATCGTCACAAACCTCTGTTAAATGGATCAGAAGAAATGGGGTGTCGCTTAAACCAAAGGCACATTCCAAGGTTTCAGAGCACTTTGGGCATTTTCTGAAATAACTGTTTATGTCCTAATGTGCTATATCATCTCCCAGTAGTAAGTGTATCAACTTTATAATAAGGTTGTGTAAACTTGCTTTTAAAACTAATACTAGTTCCTAAGTGGGGAAAGGAAATAAATAAATACATAGGAAATAGTTTTCATTTATGAAAAATACATTTCATATGCAATCAAACTGAAATAGAAGTTGTGGACATGGAAAGAACGTGACTCCTAAGTAAAATCCCAATTATGTTTTTAAACTATTGGGCTTTAAAGACTCCCCTCCCCCACCCCCTCTGCATCAACCAACCTTAAATCTGTGCAGGAAACATTTACCGGATGAAAGCAAATAAGATCTGTGGGCCACTGTTAGGGTGGTGCTGCGGGGACAGCAGCCATTGTGGGGGATGAACTTGCGGGGACAGCACTCTATGGGCACAGCCACATGGATGGAGGCCATCTCACTCCAGCAGGATAGGCTCCCCGGATGGTCCCGAGGAACACAGATAGCAGCAGTGCCAGCCTCATTTTAAGAGCCTTCCTAAGATCCCCCAAGAGGCTGCCGCACCCCTACCTTTCTGCTGGGGGGGTGGTTGGTCACTGGTGCAGCAAGAAGGGCTTCTGTTTCTCAGGTTCACCCAGCCAATCATCTGCTAGGCAAGCCTCCAAGGGGCCATTCATGTGAGGACAGCACCCAGCTCAGCACAGAAGAGAGGTCACAGATGTGGCTGACCAAGTGTTAAGACACTGGGCAGAAGCCAGTGCCCATAGTCAATTTACAAATGTTTATCAAAATTATGGCCAGACTGTAATGGCCAAGGGGTCTACCCTGAAAGCTGCTCACTGAACCAGCAAGGTCATGCTCCAGCTCTTGTCTCCAGGCTAGATGGAGGTGAACAGTGAGGAACAGCAGTGTTACCCGCAGGGGAGTGGGGAGTTTTCAAGGGCAGACACTGTCGCCAGCACCCTTTTTAGAGTTACTGGTAGACTATTTCTTTAAAATAGTCCCCAGTGTGTTTCTGTGGCAAAAGAAAATTGCAGAATGTTGAATTTCTTATCACTATGTAATTTATTTTGGAAATGTCTAAGACACCTTAGCCCCAATCACTTCTAACTTTGTAGTCTAAGTGGTAGGTCCTGATAAAATCAATGACTATCTGAGTGCAGTTTGTAATATTTTCCATTTGCCTTCTTATTGACAGAACTGGAATTTTAAAACCTCTGACTACATTTTCAAAACAGTGCCTCCCTGCACTAGTCACTGGCCGGCTCACCACGTGCTTTCCAGAAAAGGTGACAGCGCAGCCTCTGGGTCATTCTGTCCTTTGGAGTTCAAGATGTTCTTTATATATAATATATCATGCCTTTAAGGGCTGGGTTTTTTTGGTTATTTCCTAATGAAGAATGTAGATAGATGGTTATGAGAGTCCTACAATCCCATCATTAGCACTTAAACTATATCATCATTCTGTTGAAGACTGAACAATTCTGGTACAGGTCACCAGAAAGCTAGACTGGCTTAATTTGATTCTCTTTCCTAGCTTGCAAAAAAAAATAATTGTCACTTATAAAAATAGTCACAGGGATGTAAAGTACAGCATAAGGAGTCTAGTCCATAACATTGTAATAACCATGTATGTTGTCAGAAGGGTATTAGACATTGGGGTGATCACTTCCTAAGTTATATAAATGTCTAACCACTATGATATGTATACCTGATAGTAATATAATATTGTACATCAAATGTAATTGAAAAATTAAAAAATATTTTTAAGTCACCATAGTCATATGACATTAAAATACAGAGATTTAGAAAATCAGATCAAGTAAAAATTTGAGTAATTTAGAAGTACTTTTAAAGCCATAAACAGCCCAATTATGTCAACTTGTCATATTTGTTATCTCCTCAGAAAATCATTTTCTCTGTTTTTTATATTTAGTTGTTGTTGTACCTAATCTTGTGTCTATTGTCTGGCATAATTATAAAACACTGGAATATAGCACTTATTGGTTAACTAAAGGCTTTTAAAAATGTGGAGAATGATAATTTTTTATGGCGCATCTCACTCTACTGATGTCAGCATCATACTTTAGTCCTGTGCTTGTGACCCATGAAGATCACCCTCGAGTGTAAGAGGTAAGAGAACCGGGTGTGCTCCTTTCTAGGAGACAATTCAGATAATAACTGGGTTTATATCATGCGCACAAACTAATCTGAACTTGATGGGCAGGAGGAGGAGTAGAAAGAGAAGGATGAGTAGACAGGAGAATGAGAATTTTGAAAAGTGATCAGATTTGGCTTGTGATCAACAGAGATTAGTTGGGGAAGGAGCATGATTAGATGCATCAGAATGCACGGAAAGCACAAAGAAACATCTGCCTGATGTGGACATCCACTTGTGTCCTATGTGAATCCCATTGCAAAAGAGGCTACCAAATAACTGTGTGGACATTATGTCCCACTCTGTGAATGTTGATCCTTGTTCCTAGTTATTTTCATGCTTACTCAGTGGGTTAAAAAGAAATGGCCATGGTGGCAGAAACGGATGCCAAGCCTGGGTCAACCACCACAGTGTGCCCCCTCCACAGAGTTAATGACACGCTTTCTTGAAAGAACCAGACTTCTACTTGTGGACAGTTGATCACAATTGGCCCTTTCCGTAATGGAAGGGTAGATGATTTGTCCTTACAGGAAGAGGCGCTTAGTCTCGATTTTAGTTTGTTTCCTTTACCTGTCAGACCCCTGCAGGAATCTCCCACAGCACTGCTCCTACCCGAGGATTTCCTAGTGAGGGAAGTGCCTGGTGACAGGCCAGTGACCATGAATGGCATTAAGCTTTCTCGTTTACATCGCTCAGAAGTACGGTATCGTACCAAACTGAATAATGGTGTAATGAAAGCCAAGTTCTGGAGGCAGCTCGGGGATGTGTCCCGAAGCTGCGCTGTCCTGGGCGGGGTGAGTGCTCAGCCTCACTCACTGATGGGAGAGGGTTACCAAAGCCAGAACAGACAGGGTCAGAGACAAAGGGTAAATACAGGGTTTGTGTCTTATGGTTACTTAATAATATATTTGCAGAATATTTTATTCTCATCCCCTAACTCTGCTCTGTCAAAACTGAATTTATCCCCCAGGGACAAGTTCTTCTCCCAGGATTCCCAGCCTGACCCTACTGAGCTAGATACAAGGCCACTGCGGCCTCCTTTGTGCTGGGAAAGCAAGCACCCCAGGAAGACATGGGGGTCTTCTGTGGTCACTGCCACCACGGGACCAAGGCAAGAACCATCAAATCAGCCTCCCTCCTACCTTTTCTCTCCTAAACTGTCCTTCCTCTCTAAAGTTCAAGTCAGAGCCTATGACTCCCCTGCTGGCAATGGCTTTCTGTTAACTTAGAATAACCTCCACCCCTTCATGGGACCTGTAGAGCCTTGCTATGTGACTCACAAACAACCTCTGACCACAGAGCTTCCTCTCCTGCCCTTATTCCCTGTGCTCATCATTCTGGCCTTCTCATGGACCCTCAGACACAGCACCTTTCTGCCTCTCTATGGGCATCGATGCTCCTTCCAAGGGGGCCCTCTCTTCTCTCAGGTCTTTACCTCTGGCCCACCTTCCAGTCTTCACTCCAATGTCACCTCCTAGAGAGTGAGGTCGCCCTCTGCTACTCCTGTTCCCAGTCTGTCTCCGCCATGTTACCCATGATGGTCTTCTCCGGAGCAGTCATTAGCACCTGAAATAATCCTGACTGACTGACTTAGGGAATCTGCTTAAATACCAGAATGTAAACTTTTCGTGATGCTTTATTTTTGGGTGGGTTCCAAGTGGTAAAAGTAGTACCTGGCTCATAGTTGTGCTCCACACATTTTTTTATAGACTGACTGATTTTTGATTAAATAAGGGTGGGGGCAGGGGGACTATGGCAACCCAATGCAAACAAGACTACTAGCAAGAGCTCAGAAACCTATGGAGTAAAGGTTTGGAGAACTCAGCTGGCAAAGGGCAGCAGCACTACTAGGTCAAGTGCAAGGGAGTGTGAAAGGCAACTGTGTGAGCAACATCAGGAATGGCACGTGTGGCCTTGCAACCAGAGGCAGGAGGGAGAAATGGCCTTTTGTGTACTATATACATTTACATACTATTTATTTTCTATTTCTTTTTCTCCCCTGCCTCCTTCTGTTAGAATAAGGGTACATTGCTTAAATGTACCTCTGGAATTAAAAACTAAGAAGGTATTGCCCAGAAGTGGGGAAGGGGTGGACATGACTCGGAGGATAAGACTCGGAGATGTCTGCGGTCACTAATGAGCCTCTCTCTGGGTTGTCTCCCAGAGAGAAGGAAGGGTTTTTAATTATACAGAGCATAGGTGCATCATGCTTACAATAATGTTCTCTTAAAAATGCATACTCTCTACCCTACTTCCTGTTTCTTTATAGTACAACCTGCTGTCTTATAGTTACTGGGGGATTAACTTCCCCGCACTAGGACATGAGTGATTTAAAGGACACTGTTCTGTTCAACACTGTCACCTGGCACAGGGCTTAGCTCAATGGTTATTAAGTGTAGGACTGAACAGAGAAGGAGGACTGCTCCAGAACCTGTTTCTATCTCTAACACCACATGGCTTTCCTTTGGAGGAAGGACCTCCATTCCACTCCACTATGCTCTGCCTTAGTAGATAGGGACTCCATGCGCCTACTTCCTAATATGACAGACAAGGGGGTCCGTGGAGGCACCTGATCCTTCTCTCTGTTCCAGTGCCACCAGGTGGTGGCCATGTCACTAAGCTTTGAGAATTGAATCCTCTATCCTGGGACTCTGACTCTTGCCCAAGCGACGAAGGATAGAAGGAATGCTTGACCTTAACTCATTCATTCCCGGGAGCAGCACTACAGCCAGTATTCCTGCTCATGCTCTCTGTGGTTCCTTCCATGTGGTTTCCTGGTTCCCAGACACAACCCTGACTGTCATCCATCTCCTAGACTGGTTTTCCAACCATTCTGTTGATTCTGGGAACATCTGATGCCCTTCCAATTAACTTTCTTCTTGCTTAAGCTAACCATTTGTTGCCTACACAGAAGAACACTGAAGTCAAAACAAAACACTTTCTGAAAGCAGTCTGCATGTGTACAGGGTTGGAGGAGAAGTCACCTGTGCAGCCCTACCGCCCTACTGCTGTTATCTCTGTGCCGAGGCGGCGGACACAAGCACAGCACTCAGAAGAAAACAACCCTGCCTACACAAGGATCTGACACCCAGCCTGCAGCACTGAAACAATACATTTCTATGGTTTAGCCACCCGGTTTGCAGTACTTTGCTATGGAGACTCCAGCAGACTAATATAGATATGACTTTATTTCTAATTGTTTCACCACTTTAAAATTGTAGCCATCCTTCTTCACGCTGTTTGTTACTCGGTTTTCCTAATTATGCTGTAAAGTGCTTTGAAGTAGTCACATGTATGACTCCAACTCAATAGTCCACTGTAACTGGACATGGACGCTGCTCAGCACCTTGCTATCATAAATGCAATTGGGAAGAATGTCTTTTTTTTTTCTTTATTACAAGGACAGAGAGAGAGTCAGAGAGAGGGATAGATAGGGACAGACAGACAGGAGCGGAGAGAGGTAAGAAGCATCAATTATTAGTTTTTCATTGCCGTTGCGACACCTTACTTGTTCATTGATTGCTTTCTCACATGTGCCTTGACCGCAGGCCTTCAGCAGACTGAGCAACCCCTTGCTAGAGCCAGCGATCTTGGGTCCAAGCTGGAGAGCTCTTTGCTCAAGCCAGATGGGCTTGCGCTCAAGCTGGCAACCTCAGGGTCTCGAACCTGGGTCCTCCGCATCCCAGTCCGACGCTCTATCCACTGCGCCACCGCCTGGTCAGGCAGGAAGAATGTCTTGAGCCTGCAGCTCTTTTCTCCTGTTGGATAACTTTCTCAGGACACATCACCAGAAGTCGATGCCTGGTCAGAGACAACACACATGAGACCTGGGGCTCCACTGCTCTACAGAAGTACGGCAATGCTCTTACGTGGCTGCCACAAGCAGATAGAAAATGGAGTTTGGAAAGAACGCTGACATACGGTAAAGGAAAGGGAGGAATCTCTAGGGACAGCAGAGCAGAGGAGGTCCAAGAGCAGAGGAGTGAATGGTGGGCACACTCAGGCCAGAGAAGGGAGAGGAAGAGGTAAAACATCAGCCTGGGGCTACAGAGAAACCTGCAGACTCGTTTAAGGGACTAAGGCTTTATTCTGATGAGCATGGGGAAAGTTTGCAAAGAAGTAACAAAGTAAGAGTCAAAGGCAAACAGTCACTGACTGGCGTGTGTATAAAAGCCCAGCCCAAGAAAGCAATAGGGGAGGGGCCTTGGCTGAGAGTGAGGATTTAGGAGCCTCAGAAGCAGGGGAATGCTGAGAACATGACCTTGTGACCACAGATGAGGGGTGTTTAGCTGGCTCCCCCGGGAGTGAGACAAAGGTCTCAGTGAAAGGAGGAGACACAGGGCTATTTCCTAGAAACAGGCTCTCTTGGACATCTGGGCTTGAGATGTCTGCACATTTCCACAACATCTATCTGGCACCTAATTTCTCTTTGCCTTTTGCCTCTGTTTGAGGCAAGGGTCTAGCCTTGATTCCTCCTAATGTGAGTGACATGAGTTAGAAACTGTGTTGACATACCTCAGGATGGTAATGCTTCTTGATAATTCACCAATCCTCTGACCTCTTGCACTTTGTTTGGCCTCCCAGAACAACCGCCTCAACAATTTCTGTGTCTGAACTCACCTGTGACTTCTTGGGTACCCTTGTCTTTAGAATGCCTCCCTTGTCTACCTCTTTGATCTCTTTTCCTTCTCTGACCTCTCCTGGTCCCTTCTCCTCCTCTCCCTGAAATTGAAGAGTTCTCTAAGTAATACCCTTAGCCTCTTTCAAGTCTCATGAAAACCATGTTTTAAATTCCCCCTTCTTGCTGCTTTAGTCACACTGTCCCAGGGAGTACTGGCCCCACGGCGGGCGAGGCCTCCTGCTGGCCAGGTCATCACTGTCATGCTCACCCAATTCTCACACAATTCTCATTTTTATAAATAAGACAGTCAACACCACAACTAAAGCTATCATCATTAATGGTCTGCTACCATTTCTTCAAACAGTCAGCAGAGTTCAGCAGTTAAAACACAGGCCTTGGTATTTGAAAATTCTATTTGATTGGCGGCTTAAATCCCATTTCTGCCACTTTCTGGGTGAGTGACTTAGGACAGTTTACCTATTGATACCCGGGCTTTTTACTCTGTACAAGAGGATAGGATCTACTGTAGCATAAACATAAGAAGATCAAATGAGAGAGCGTATCAAAGCACATAAGATGGCGTCTGCCACACAGTAAGTGCTCCACAAACGTTAGTTCTTACTCCCGTTTGGTGCGTGCCAGGACCATGCCACTACCCACCCGGACCGGCACTGACATAAATGTTAGTAAAAAAGAAAGAGCATCGCCTGACCTGTGGTGGCGCAGTGGATAAAGCGGCGACCTGGGAACACTGAGGTTGCCAGTTCAAAACCCTGCACTGGTCTGGTCAAGGCACATATGGGAGTTGAGCTTCCAGCTCCTCCCCCCTTTCTCTCTTTCTCTCTCTCTCTCTTTCTCTCTCTCACGCTGTGTCTCCTCTCTAAAATGAATAAAATTAAAAAAAAAGAAAACAAAAAGATTTAAAAAAGAAAGAGCATCTATTTTAATTTCTTTTATTTTTTTATTTTTTTTATTTTATTCATTTTAGAGAGGAGACACAGAGTGAGAGAGAGAGAGAAAGAGAGAAAGGGGGGAGGAGCTGGAAGCATCAACTCCCATATGTGCCTTGACCAGACCAGTGCAGGGTTTTGAACTGGCGACCTCAGTGTTCCCAGGTCGACGCTTTATCCACTGCGCCACCACAGGTCAGGCAAGAGCATCTATTTTAGAAGTCTAATCATCATTCCCGAAACGAGGTATTTATTACTTCACATGAACAAGTGGGTAAGTGCTACAAGAGCACATTAACTATACTCTATTATATAACTTTTCTCTGGTGTTCAGAACAATACTGCTGAATCTTAAATACCCAGAAAGAGCCTGAGAAATCCCTGGGACTGCATTCGGTGGGATCTTTGTCTGCAGGAACACTCGGGTATACAGACACCACAAGGGGAGCAAATGTCTCATACTTGGGGTCACTGTATGATGCAGACCACCGAAAGGGTACCCCCTCCGGACAGCTGACAATAGACCCAGCACATGAGATGATCCCTCCTCACTGGCTGACCAACAACACCCTGGCCCAGTACACTGGGCACCACGGTTTAATAGGAGTGAGGGCTCCACACCAGTTTCTGAAAGGGAAGCCCTGAGCAAGACCCGGAGGACTTACTGTTGGATGCTCGCATCTGCCGCCGACGTCCCACGCGATCCAGCCCAATGGGGGTGCTCTGGGAAAACGTGAACGGCCGGAACCGGGCTGAAACCGCCTTGTAGGGCGGCACCTGATGAGCAGGCACAGGTGGCCTGGCTGCTGGCTATGGAAGGAAAGCAAGAGGCAGTGAGAACATGCCAGGAAGTGGCAGCTCCAGCATGCTCATCACACACTGCTGCAAAGGACTCAGCGTTCTCACCTCAGGGCTGCTCACAGATGTGACATGGTTTCCCCAAAGCATATGCCAAAAGCTTTAGGCTGCACTGAGGCTCAAATGCAAAGACTTATTCTGATTAAAAAAAAGAAAAAATCAGTACCAACCTACGGGCTCTTACCTCACAGCACCAGGGTTTATCTTATCTGTCAGCAACACATACATGGGCAACACCCAGGAAAAGCCAAGTGTTAGCTAAGAAGAGAAAAAGCAAATTTGGAAAGCAGTGGCTTTCTCACACAGAAGCAGGGTCACAAGGTTCACAAGACGTGTTCCCAGCAGCAGCCTCCAGAGGAAGCGAAGTCAGTGCCAACCACCACACACTATGGACCATGGCCAGGGTAACCCACCGTGGCACAGACACTTCCTTCTGGCCCCTTCTACTCATCCACATACAAGCACCCATTAAGCATTTGCAGGATACAGTTGTTTACCTACACTAAGCATGACAACTGATCTTTGCTTAAAAGAGCTGGTTTTCCACAAATTTACCCTGATCTGTAAAACCCTCTCTATGCAGTCTGTGTAACTGCATAAAAAGCCATGCTGGTTCAAGCTTTCCTGAGGTTTTCCGCCTAGTTTCCTAAATGAACTTAAGAGTGCAGAACGCTGAGTATACTCCTTTCTGATGCCCTAAAGTGAAATAACTTATAAGTGCTTTAGGTGTTTCCTATATACCGTGTTTTGGGTTAAGAGATTACAATGGGTTTTTAATTCAGAATTATTTCTTAGCACGTGGAGCACCTTAACACAAAACATTTGTGGTATTCTTCAACTTATTTTGTTTTCATCTTAAATATTCAATTCAATCTAATTCAATTCAGCAAGAGGGCTCTGAGTGCTTGCTATATAAACAAGGCACTATTGCTGGGCTTTCCAGGCAGAAGAGAAACATAAAATCTTATACGGATATAGACTTTCCCTTTTAAGAGAATTTTATGGTTATGATAATCAGCCATCAAGTTTAAAATATGAAATTGGGCATTTGCTCATATACTGTTCTGTGAAACCTGGATACTGGCTGGGGTATTAGTCTTGCCAAATAACAGAAACTCCTACTGAACAGGGCCTTAATTTAAAAGTTTTGTATCCTCAAAGAGCTATTTGGGAAAGTGAAAAACATTTGCTGAATTGCTATTACATTATACTAAGGAACTGATATTAAGATTTTAATCTATTGTCAAAGCAGTTGCAAAGCTGGGATTCAAAAGCAAGAAAATGGTGGAGAAAAATTATTTCCATATCTCCTAAAAAATCAACATCTTTACTTTCTTCTTAACTTTACACAGTAACAATGGATGATGCTTTTTCCCCCAAGAATGTCTTCTTTCAGGAGGCTCACTAAACACATGGTGACCCTCCCCTTGTTCAAATCTCAGATGATTTAAAACAAACAAGCAACTTTCCCCATATTATTTGAGCAAAGACAGAAGATTACTAGTAAAACACATCCACATATCAGATGATTAGTTTTCATATACACAGCGTGCAAAGTCAGGAAGCAAGGTTGTGAGCAGGTGACGCCATCCTTGAGTCAGACAAGAAGAAAGAAAAGCAGCATCCTGTTTAGTTTGCAGGGGAGAACAAAGGCCAGGAAGCTGAGGCTTCTGCTGGCTTTGATAGGAGTATATAAGTTCTTACTTGGGTCAGAAGATCCTCCAATGCTTCTGTCTGGCTTTTCCCATAGAAGCTGACCCCGCCTATCATAGAGATGGGGCGCCTTCTTGGGCCTCCTTTGGGGAAGCCCACTGTGGTGTCCTGGTCTGCAGGGACCCTGGAGACCATGTTCAGTTGGTGGTCACGGTTCACAATGTCCTCCTTCTGGGGGTCTACAGCAATCGAGTCTTCAGGGATAGACAAACTTCGGCTGGCCAACTGGCCGTAGTCTGAGAGCGGTCGAGGTCTTGACCTTTTTCCAGAGCCCCACCGCCTCCTGTATATCCTGTGAGTCTCTGTCCTTTCTTCTTCCAGGGATGAGCCCCACCTCCAGGATTCCTCAGTAACAACCTTTTTGAATTTGAACAAGTTGCATGAGCACTAGTATCGAGGAAGGTATTAAAAAAGAACAAGCTATACATTCCCTTCTACTCTCCCTCAGCTTTGCTGCAAGGATTTCTAGGCTTACCTTTTTCTTTTTCCTTTTTTTTTTGGTGAGAGGGGAAAGATAGTTAGACTCCCACATGTGCACCAACCGGTATCCACCCAGCAACCCCATCTGGGGTTGATGTTCCAGTACCGAGCCTCTTTTAGTGCCTGAGGCTGAGGCTCTGGGACAAATCAAGCTACCCTCAGTGCCCAGGGCCACACTAGAACCAATCAAGCCACTAGCTGCAGAAGGAGAAGAGGGAGAGAAGAAAGAAAGGGAAGGGCAGTGCAAAACAGATGGTCGCTTCTCCTGTGTGCCCTGACCAGGAATGTGCCCATACAGCAGGCTGATGCTCTAGCCACTGAGCCACTGGTCAGGGCCAAAACTTATTCATTCATAAAAGTTTCTTTGTGTAACAGAATAACTAAAATGTAAATTAAAATAAGTAAATCTTTCTTTAACTGGAGGCTGAAGTTAATCTAATTTAAACAGTAATTTTGATGACTAATAAACCCAGATAAAAGATATTTAAACAGTCAGCATCATTAGGAGTTAATAAAAAAAACTTTTTTTAAATATATATATATATATATTTTATTATTAGTAATTTTAATGGGGTGACACCAATAAATCAGGGTACATATGTACAATGAAAACATCTCCAGGTTATCTTATCGTTCAATTATGTTGCATACCCGTCACCAAAAGTCAAATTGTCCTCTGTCACCTTCTATCTGGTTTTCCATGTGTCCTTCCCCTTCTCCCTATCCCACTCTTCCCTCCCTCCGACATCCCATAACCACCACTTTCTTGTCCATGTCTCATATTCTCACTTTTATGTCCCACCTATGTATGAAATCATGCTGTTCTCAGTTTTTCTTTTTTTCTGATTTACTTATTTCACTCCGTATAATGTTATCAAGGTACATCCATTTTGTTATAAATGATCCGATGTCATCGTTTCTTATGGCTGAGTAGTATTCCATAGTATATATGTACCATAGCTTTTTAATCCACTCATCTTCTGACGGACACTTGGGCTGGTTCCAGATCTTCGCTATTGTGAACAATGCTGCCACGAAGAGGGGGGCGCATTTCTTCTTTTCGAACAGTGCTATGGTGTTCTTAGGGTATATTCCTAAAAGTGGGATAGCTGGGTCAAAAGGCAGTTCGATTTTTAATTTTCTGAGGAATCTCCAAACTGTTTTACACAGTGGCTGCACCAGTCTGCATTCCCACCAGCAGTGCAGAAGGGTTCCCTATTCTCCACATCCTCGCCAGCACTTATTCTGTGTTGTTTTGCTGGTGAGTGCCATTCTGACTGGTGTGAGGTGATATCTCATTGTGGTTTAATTTGCATTTCTCTAATGATTAGTGATGTTGAGCATTTTTTCATATGCCTATTGGCCATTTGTATGTCCTCTTTGGAGAAATTTCTATTCATTTCTTTTGCCCAATTTTTGATTGGGTTGCTTGTCTTCCTGGTGTTGAGTTTTATAAGTTCTTTATAAATTTTAGTTATTAACCCCTTATTAGATGTGCTGTCGAATATGTTCTCCCATTGTGTGGTTTGTCTTTTTATTATGTTCTTATTGTCTTTAGCTGTGCAAAAACTTTTTAGTTTGATATAGTCCCATTTGTTTATCGTCCTTTTATTTCATTTGCCCGTGGAGATAAATCGGCAAATATACTGCTGCTACAGATGTCAGAGAGCTTGCTGCCTATGTTTTCTTCTAAGATGCTTATGGTTTCACGACTTACATTTAAGTCTTTTATCCATTTTGAGTTTGTTTTTGTGAATGGTGTAAGTTGATGGTCTAGTTTCATTTTTTTGCAGGTAGATGTCCAATTTTCCCAACACCATTTGTTAAAGAGGCTGGCTTTACTCCATTGTATGTTCTTTCCTCCTTTGTCAAATATCAGTTGTCCATAAAGTTGTGGGTTTATTTCTGGGTCCTCTGTTCTGTTCCATTGATCTATGTGCCTGTTCTTATGCCAGTACCAGGCTGTCTTGAGTATAATGGCCTTATAGTAAACCTTGATATCTGGAAGAGTGATACCTCCTGCTTTATTTTTTCTTTTTAAGATTGCTGAGGCTATTCGTGTTCTTTTTTGATTCCATATAAATTTTTGGAATATGTGTTCTATATCTTTGAAGTATGTCATTGGTATTTTAATTGGTATTGCATTGAATTTATAAGTTGCTTTGGGTAATATAGACATTTTAATGATGTTTATTCTTCCTAGCCATGAGCACGGTATATGCTTCCACTTGTTTGTATCTTCCTTGATTTCTTTTATCAATGTTCTATAATTTTCCGAGTACAAGTCCTTAACCTCCTTGGTTTAATTTACTCCTAGGTACTTTATTTTTTTTGCTGCAATAGTGAAGGGGATTGTTTCCTTAATTTCTTTTGCTGACAGTTCATTGTTGGTATATAGAAATGCCTCTGATTTCTGAGTATTAATTTATATCCTGCCACCTTGCTGAATTCATTTATAAGGTCCAGTAGCTTTTTGACTGAGACTTTAGGGTTTTCAATATACAATATCATATCATCTGCAAATACTGACAGTTTTACTTCTTCTTTTCCAATTTGGATGCCTTTTATTTCTTCTTCTTGTCTGATTGCTGTAGCTAGAACTTCCAGAACTATGTTAAATAAGAGTGGTGAAAGGGGGCATTCCTGCCTGGTTCCTGATCTTAAGGGGACTGCTTTTAATTTTTGTCCATTTAGTATGATGTTTGCTGTCGGTTTATCGTAGATGCCCTTTATCATGTTAACGAATGTTCCCTGTATTCCCACTTTACTGAGAGTTTTGAGCATGAATGGGTACTGGATTATATCAAATGCCTTTTCTGCATCTTTTGAAATTATCATGTGGTTTTTGTCCTTCCTTTTGTTTATGTGATGAATCACATTGATTGATTTGCGAATATTGAACCAGCCTTGCCTCTCCAGAATAAATCCCACTTGCTCATGGTGTATGATTTTTTTCATATATTGCTGGATGCGGTTGGCTAATATTTTGTTGAGAATTTTAGCGTCTAAATTCATCAGGGATATAGGCCTATAATTTTCTTTCTTTGTGTAGTCTTTGCCCGGTTTTGTGATCAGAATTATGCTCGCCTCATAAAAGGAGTTTGGAAGTCTTCCTTTCTCTTTAATTCTTTGAAATAGCTTGAGGAGGATAGGAGTTAGTTCTTCTTTGAATTTTTGATAGAATTCACTTGTGAAGCCATCAGGCCCAGGACTTTTCTTTTTTGGGAGTTTTTTGATAACTGTTTCGATCTCATTTGTTGTAATTGGTCTGTTTAGGTGTTCTGATTCTTCCAGATTGATTTTTGGAAGGTTATATGATTCAAGAAATTTGTCTTTTTCACCAAGATTGTCTAATTTTTTGGCATATAGTTCTTCATAGTATTTTCTTACAATGCTTTGTATTTCTGTTGTGTCAGTTGTTATTTCTCCACTGTCCTTTCTAATTTTATTTATTTGAGTCCTCTCTCTTTTTTTCTTTGTGAGTCTAGTTAAAGGTTCGTCAATCTTGTTTACCTTTTCAAGGAACCAGCTTCTGGTTTCGTTGATCCTCTGTATGGTTTCCTTAGCCTCTATGTCATTTATTTCTGCTCTGACCTTTATTATTTCCTTCCTTCTACTTGTCTTGTGTTTTATTTGCTGTTGTTTTTCTAGTTCTTTTAGATGCAGGGTCAGGTTGCTTATTTGAGCTTTTTCTAGCTTCTTATGATATGCCTGTAGTGCAATAAACTTCCCTCTCAGAACTGCTTTTGCTGTGTCCCATAAATTTTGAGTTGATGTATGCTCATTATCATTTGTTTCTAGAAACTTTTTTATTTCTTCTTTGATCTCTTTGTTAATCCATTCATTATTTAATAATATGCTATTTAGTTTCCAAGTGTTTGAGTATTTTTCAGTTTTTCTTTTGTGGTTAATTTCTAGTTTCAAGGCATTGTGATCAGAGAAAATGCTTGATATGATTTCAATCTTCTTAAATTTATTGATGCCATTTTTGTGTCCTAACATGTGGTCTATCCTAGAAAACGTACCATGAGCGCTTGAGAAGAATGTATATTCTACCTCTTTAGGGTGAAAAGTTCTGAAGATATCTATTAAATCAAGTTGATCTAGTGTCTCCTTTAAGTCTGCTGTTTCTTTATTAATTTTCTTTCTTGAGGATCTATCCAGTGTTGTTAGAGGGGTATTGAAATCCCCTACTATGATAGTATTGCTGTTAATCTCGCCCTTTATATCCATTAAAAGTCTGCTTTATGTATGTCGGGGTTCCTATATTTGGTGCATAGATGTTTGTAATAGTTATATCTTCTTGTTGAATTGTTCCCTTTATCCTTATGTAGTGTCCTTCTTTATCTCTTACTACAGCCTTTGTTTTAAAGTCCATTTTGTCTGATATAAGTATTGCTACCCCTGCTTTTCTTTCATTTCCATTTCCATGAAGTATTTTTTTCCATACTTTTACCTTCAGTCTATGTGCATCTTTTGTTTTAAGGTGTGTCTCTTGTAGGCAGCATATGCATGGGTCCTGTTTCTTTATCCATGCAGCTACCCTATGTCTTTTGATTGGATCATTTAATCCATTTACATTTAAGGTTATTATCGATATGTAGTTGTTTATTGCCATTTTATTCTTTAAAGCTGTATTCTTCTTTTGCTCTATTCTTTCCTCCCTTTAAACTGTTCACAACAGGCCCCTTAGTATCTCTTGCAGAATTGGGTTGGTTTATATGAATTCCTTGAGGCTTTCTTTTTCTGGGAAGCTCTTTATTTCTCCTTCAATTTTAAACGTTAGCCTTGCTGGATAAAGTAGTCTTGGTTGTAGGTTCTTGTTCTGCATTACTTTGATTATATCTTGCCATTCCCTTCTGGCCTCAAGTGTTTCTGTTGAGAAGTCCGATATCATCCTTATGGGGGCTCCTTTGTAGGTGATAGCCTGTTTTTCCCTAGCAGCTTTTAAAATTTTTTCTTTATCCATTAGCTTTGGTATTTTTACTATGATGTGTCTTGGTGTAGATCTTTTTGGGTTTCTCTTTAATGGAGTTCTGTGTGCTTCTTGAACATGTGGAGTGTTTCCCAGCCTTAATTTAGGGAAGTTTTCTGCTATGATTTGATTGAACAAAGTTTCCATTTCCTGTCCTCTCTCCTCTTCTTCAGGCACCCCTATGATGCGAATGTTGTTTCTCTTCATGTTGTCACAGAGCTCCCTTAAAGTTTCCTCACATTTTTTGAGTCTCTTTTCCTTTTTCTTCTCTGTTTCTGTGCTTTTGTTTATTGTGTCCTCTAACTCGCTGATTCGATCCTCAGCGTGATTCATCCTGCTTTTAATTCCTTCTATTGTGGTCTTCAGTTCTGATACTGTATTTGTCATTTCTGTCTGATTCTTTTTTATTATTTCAATTTCGTTTTTTATACTTGTTATCTCTTTATTTAGGTGTTCATAATGACTATCCATTGTTGCTCTAATTTCTTTGAACATCCTAACTATCATTATTCTAAATTCTGCTTCTGGTAATTTGGTTATATCTGGTTCATTCAGGTCCTTCTCTGGGGATTTCTCTTGATTCATTTGGTTTGCATTCCTCTGCCTACCCATTTTGTCTGTGTAAAAGCAAGTTGTGGCCACTGGAGTCCAGTAGGTGTTGCCTTTGTGTTCTCTAGGTGTGGTCTGTCTGCAGGTCCCCCACCCCCTCTGCCGCTGCCTAGGGTGGTTGGGTATGAGCTTTGCCAGCACCGACCCACTGTGGCTTTTACTGTGATCTCTGCCTCTCCTCCGCGGGAGGGGCTGTCACCCAAGCCACAAGTCTTAGCACCAAGGGTAGAGGTGAGCACCTTTGCTGAGCTGCGGACCATGCCTATTTCCGGACTTTCGCCCAGAACCGGCAGTCCGAGCCTGCTCGCCACAGTTTCGCAGGTTGGGCGGGGCTTTTGACGTGCTCTCAGCTGTGAGCCTTTGCCCGTCCGGAGCTTTAGCCCCGCCCTCGAGGCCAGGGCCCTTCTGCGCAGGGTCATAAACCCATGTTTATTGTGCCAGGCGTGTTTGCTGGCTTCCGCTCAGCTGCGTACTTCCGCTCGTCCGGGACTCTACCCCGCCCTCGTGTTCGGAGTCCACTTGTGCACGTATAATTGCAAATCGCGGTTTCTCGGGCCGGGCGGGGCTGGTAGCATGAGCTCAGCCGCGAGCCCCTGCCCGTCCCTGGTCCTAGCCCGGTCTCCGCCGTCAGGGCCGGCTTGCGCAGTATTGCAGAGCAGATTTCTGCCCGTTCCTGGCCTCCCACTTTGTCCCCGTAAGTGGGATTAAACGTGGGCCCGCAGCTTCTGGACCGCTTTCTCGCGTCCCCTCCGACCATGCTGGGTTAGACTGAGCTCACACCAGCTTGGCCTCCACCCATGCCGACAGAACCGCGTTTCAGCGTCCTGCCGCTCCAAACCCTTCAGCAACTATCAGCAGAGTAGGAAGGGTCCTAATACTCCACACTGTAAGCCTGGGAGCTCCCTCACTTGTTTCACAGATCAAAACTGTCCAAACGCCTCTTCTAGGCTCTGGGACTGCAGGCTGGGGCTTGGTTTCTGGGACCCAGGTCCCTCCGTCTCTGCCAAACTCTCCTCCCGCCACGCGGGTCTCTCCGGGCTGCCGTTTGCTCCGGGGAGCTGTGCAGCCCTCTTCGCGTTTTCGCTATTCCTACCAGTCTCAATGTGGCTTCTTCTGTGTTCCTTGGTTGTAGATTCCACTTAGTTCAGTTTATAGTTGGTTTATCCAGATGATGGTTCTTAAAATTGAGTTATAATCCACTTTGGTTCTGGGAGTTGGAAGTTGGTACGTCCACCTATTCCTTGCCATCTTGCTTCCCTAAAAAGAACTTTTAAGTATGGTAAGGGTGTCACCTAAAATATACATTAACAGTAGCCTGGGGCAAAGGCAGGTTTGCCAGGTAGAAGAATGGATATATAATGCGACCGATGCTCTCCTCAGGTACTGTCCTACAATAATGTTTAAAAATAAGCAGAATGTACTTTCAGAAGATGGAGTCTGAGTTGCCAGGGGCTGACACTCACTGATGGGGGGGAGAGGAGAGCATTCCCCTCGGATTCAAAGAAACAGCTACTACTATTCTACGTGAGCCTGGACACGTCACAGCCGACCTTCCGGGATCTCAGATATCAGACTAGACAACTTCACGACTGGAGAGTCTATGATCCTAGATTAAGCAATACATTCTAATTTATCAAGTTAACTCTTTCAGAGGCAATGCCAAATACTAGACAAAAGTCATGAGGTTTGAAAATGAGTGGACTCCTGCGTAAGTCAGATTGGACCCCTAGCTAGTTTTGTCACCTCGGACATGTTACTTAACATCTGTGGATTTAATTCTGTAACTGTTTCCCAATGTGGGGTGGGGGGAAACGAGGCCTAGTGAGGATAAAATACTATAACGCTGAGATAGCCCATATTGACTATAGTTAATTATTGCCCTTAAAGAAAGGCTGCCATAAAATTACTTCCCTGATTCAGCCCTGCCGGGAGATAACCTCTATCCCAGCAGAGCCCTCAGAGTCTGGTCTCAGAGCTCTATGGGGAGGGTGGAGAAGGGGGTCAGGCACCATCACACACCTGGGAACCTGGCTGCTTTCAGTTCTTTCACCCCTATACATTATTTAAAAATATGATAAAAACAGAACCAGGCACTAGAAGAGAACACAATTAACCAGACAAGTCATGTGACCGCAGAGCAGGCCGCAGCCCTAGCGCCCAGCACTGCTGTCCTGAGAGGCCCCACCTCTCGCCGGTCAGTGGCAACTAAAAGCTGAGACACAGGTGCCCTTGTTTCCAGTCTGGTGTGTCTCAAAGTTTGCTAGGGTCAGATATCATGAAAAACCTGATGAAGAGTGAGGGAAGCAGGGAAGGACTCACAGAATCTACGCTGAGCCCATTGCTTTTTCAAATTTGGGAAACTGTAACCCAGAGAAATAGACCACTTGCTCAGGGCCACACAGCTGATTAGCAGCAACAGAGATGCTGGCATGTGGGCCTCTTAATCTGTTTCCACTATACTATGGTAGGCATTTAGAAGACATGAGCAGAGTGAGGACTACAGGCCAGGCACAGAAGGTCACCAGGACAGAAACCCACAGGTGCCTAGCAATGAGCAAACTGGGAAAACAAGGACCTCTCTCACTCCCAGGGCAACCTTTCCTCCTTAGCTGCTCATAAGGTTTAGACCCCTTGATTTGATATTGCTGGTCATGGAACTCAGACCTTTCGCTTCCCACAAGTCATGTGGTTTTAGACCCCCTTAGAGGGGGAACACAAGGAAGACAGAAAAGAGCACTTAAGCATTAACCTCCAGAGATTGTTGTAAGGTGCCAAAAGCTACAGAATTAATATTAATACTTTAGGAAGTTTAAAGAACATTTTATTAGTTTGGGCTAGGCATGCAGAAAGATTTTGTAAGTGTGATTTCTATGCTTGTGTGATTAGCATCAAAACTAAGGTGGCCGCCTGACCAGGCAGTGGCACAGTGGATAGAGCATTGGACTGGGATGCGGAAGACCCAGGTTCGAGACCCCGAGCTCGCCAGTTTGAGTGCAGGCCTATCTGGCTTGAGCAAAAGCTCGCCAGCTTGGACCCAAGGTTGCTGGTTCCATGTTGGGCAGATGAAATATATTATGCTCACTTTGTTAAAGATGGCGCTGTCCACATGGAAGTTCGTTGATATTAATGTGTAATGGGGGACAGGCTGTAAGCAGGACGAGTCGTTATAGCCTAGGGCTTAGTTTTAGGAGTAAACTTTTCCCTACGCCCTTAACTGATTGGATGATGTGGGGTGGTACACTCTCATGAGGAATCCTCCCAGTATGTCTCAGATAAGTGACTTTGTATCAGAGACTTCCTTGTTTGTAGATTGGATTAAAGGTTTTGAATCTATGCTATAAAGTGGGGCAGACCAGGAGCTTGCTCTCTTGGTTCCTGAGGTATTAGAGAGGAGACCAGATTAAGGCCACATGGAGGCCAGGAGAAGCAGCTAAGATGGAAGAGTGCTGAGGGAGAAGCCAGTTTGTGCAGACTTTGTGCTGGAGGAGATGGGGAACAGAGGTGAATAAGTCTGGTGAGCTAGAAACCTTTGATTTTAGGAAACTTGGATAAGTCAGTAGCTTTGTAAGCACTGAATGTGTGGGTTTTGGAGCCCAGTGTGTGTTTTTGCTTGCCCGCGGGGTGCAAGCTAGAATTAAAGCTGATGGCTCACTAGTTCTTGGCTCCGGTGTTTCATTACTAACTGTCCGAATCTAATGAGAACCTGCACGGGCCAGGCGGCTGTGATGGTGGCCTTGGCCACTGGCTTTACACTCCATCAAGGGGTTGCTTGGTCTGCTGTAGGCCCACGGTCAAGGCACATGTGAGAAAGCAATCAATGAACAACTATGGTGTCCCAATGGCAAGGAAAAACTAATGATTGATGCGTCTCACCTCTCTCCGTTCCTGTCTGTCTGTCCTATCTATCCCTCTCTCTGACTCTCTCTCTGTTCCTGTAAAAAAAACTAAGGTGGCCAATGGCATTGTGTTGTAAATGCAGAAAGAGGAAGGAGACTTGGATTCCCTGATGACCTTCCCTACACCTTTGGGGGAAGGTTCAATGGCTAGCCTTGTATAGGGAGAAAAGAATTAATTTTTTTCTTGGGCTAATGGACCATTTGCAGGCATTTGTTCCCATGGAAACCACCCCTCCCCTCCTGAAAGCATGTAGTTAATGTATTGTTTAGACAAAAGGTATAAACTTATGTCATGATGTCAGGTTTTTTCCTCCTCCCATGTATAATTAAAAGTATATAAACAGCCCCTGAACTGTTTTTGGGGTCTGCACAATTTAGGTCTGTTGCCCTGTGTCAGCCATAGGCGGCCGGCATATTTAATAAATTTCCTTCTTTACTAAAACTTTTCAAAAACTAATTTGGACTAGTGCCTCTACAAACACCTATGAAATTGTAGATTTAGTGACTTTACAACAAGATAACATCCAGGCCTCAGTGGTGTTTCAGCTCCAGGCCCAGAAAAGCAGCAAAACCAGATAAGTGGTGTCACAGCTGACCTCAGGACCAGCTGCATTGACTAATGGCCCCCTGCCATGGCACTGACCAATCAGTGGAGAACAAGAACCATAAGACATACCTGGAGAACTAATGAATATTCTATTGAGATACTCCCCTGGATGTCGCCTATGATCCTCACCCTTAAAAGCCCTTGGGACAGAGGTCCCAGCAAGCTGTCCCTTTCCCCTCCTCCTTCTCCACTTCTTCCTCCAGGTATGTTTTCTTTGCCCCCTCTTTCTCGTAAGCTCTAAGGGACCCTACAAAACTTGCAACCAGGGGAGCAGGGGGCAGCGGCAGCTCATCCGAGTCTAGCTCCCGAAACTGTCTCCAAGATCCCCTTTTCTCTTTCTTCCTGCATGTCCAATTCTTCTCCCTTTATTTGCTGCATTTTGTCTCTTGATTGAGTTCTTGCTCCCAAGCAAGATAAGAACAGAGGTCTTGTTGCTCCCCATTGGGCAAAGGAGTTTGTAAAATTTGTATTTTTTGAGTTTGCTCACCTTTATTGTTAAAAATGGCACTGGGCAGCCCTGTGTGTGCTTGCCCTCAGAACAGGGCAGTTGATTGCAAATTGCGGATTGCATTTCTGCTTGGGAAGGGCCATTGTTTTGCTAATGTTTGCTGGAGGAAAGGTTTTTACAACAGAAAGTTTTGAAAAGAAAAAGGGGCAGAGAGGAAGCAAGATGGCGATGTAGTAGGCAGACGTACCAACTTCTAATTCCCAGAACCAAAGTGGATTATAACTCAATTTTAAGAACCATCATCTGGATAAACCAACTTTGAACTAAACTAAGTGGACTCTTCAACCAAGGAACACTGCAGAAGCCACATTGAGACTGGTAGGAATAGCGAAAACACGAAGAGGACTGCCCAGCTCCCCGGAGCAAATGGCAGCCCGGAGAGACCCGCGTGGCGGGAGGAAAGTTTGGCGGAGAGGGAGGGACCTGGGTCCCAGGAACCAAGCCCCAGCCTGCAGTCCCAGAGCCGAGAAGAGGCGTTTGGACAGTTTTGAGCTGTGAAACAAGTGAGGGAGCTCCCAAGCCTACAGTGTGGGATATTAGGACCCTTCCTACTCTGCTCAGGGTTGCTGAAGGGTTTGGGGCGGCAGGACGCTGAAACGCGGTTCTGTCGGTGTGGGCAGAGACCAAGCCGGTGTGAGCTCGGTCTAGCCCAGCAGGGTCGAAGGGGACGCGCGAAAGCGCTCCGGAAGTTGCGGGCCCGCCTATAATGCCACCTACGGGGACAAAGTGGGAGGCCAGGAACAGGCAGAAATCAGCTCTGGGACCCTGCGCAAGCCGGCCCTGACCGCGGGGACCGGGCTAGGACCAGGGATGGGCGAGGGCTACCAGCCCTGCCCAGCCAGAGAAACTGGAGTTTGCCATTATACGTGTGCGAGCGGGCTCCAAGGGCGGGAATGGGGTAGACCCCGAGAAAAGTGGAAGCTCGCAGCTGAGCCCAAGCACTATCCCCGCCCAGCCAGAGAAACCGCGGATTGCCATCCTACGTGCAAGAGGGGGCGGCGAACTCGGGGTTGGGGTAGAATCCGGAAAGAGCGGAAGTACGCAGCTAAGCGAAAGCCAGCAAACAAAACCGGCCAAATAAACCTGGGTTTGCGACTCTGCGCAGAAGGACCCTGGCCTCGAGGGTGGGGCTAAAACTCCGGACGGGCAAAGGCTCACAGCTGAGAGCACATCAAAAGCCCCGCCCAACCCGCGAAACTGTGGCGACCAGTCCCTGACTGCAGGTTCTGGGCGGAAGTCCAGAAACAGGCTGGGTCCACAGCTGAGCAAAGGTGCACACCTCTACCATTGGTGCTGAGGCTTGTGGCTTGAGTGACAGCCCCTCCCGCGGAGGACAGGCAGAAATCACAGCAAAAGCCACAGTGGGCCAGTGCTGGCAACGCCCATAACCAACCACCCTAGGCAGAGGCAGAAGGGGTGCGGGGCCTGCAGACAGACCACACCTAGAGAACACAAAGGCAACACCTACTGGACTCCAGTGGCCACAACTTGATTATACACAGACAAAATGGGCAGGCAGAGGAATGCAAACCAAATGAATCAAGAGACATCCCCAGAGAAGGACCTGAATGAACAAGATATAACCAAATTACCAGAATCAGAATTTAGAATAATGATAGTTAGAATGTTCAAAGAAATTAGAGCAACAATGGGTAGTCATTATGAACACCTAAATAAAGAGATAACAAGTATAAAAAATGAAATTGAAATAATAAAAAAGAATCAGACAGAAATGACAAATACAGTATCAGAACTGAAGACCACAATGGAAGGAATTAAAAGCAGGAAGAAACATGCTGAGGACCAATTAAGCGAGTTAGAGGACACAATAAACAAAGGCACAGAAGCTGAGAAGAAAAAGGAAAAGAGACTCAAAAAATGTGAGGAAACTCTAAGGGAACTCTGTGACAACATGAAGAGAAACAACATTCGCATCATAGGGGTGCCTGAAGAAGAGGAGAGAGGACAGGAAATGGAAACTTTGTTCAATCAAATCATAGCAGAAAACTTCCCTAAATTAAGGCTGGGAAACACTCCACATGTTCAAGAAGCACACAGAACTCCATTAAAGAGAAACCCAAAAAGATCTACACCAAGACACATCATAGTAAAAATACCAAAGCTAATGGATAAAGAAAAAATTTTAAAAGCTGCTAGGGAAAAACAGGCTATCACCTACAAAGGAGCCCCCATAAGGATGATATCGGACTTCTCAACAAAAACACTTGAGGCCAGAAGGGAATGGCAAGATATTACCAAAGTAATGCAGAACAAGAACCTACAACCAAGACTACTTTATCCAGCAAGGCTAACATTTAAAATTGAAGGAGAAATAAAGAGCTTCCCAGAAAAAGAAAGCCTCAAGGAATTCATATAAACCAACCCAATTCTGCAAGAGATACTAAGGGGCCTGTTGTGAACAGTTTAAAGGGTGAAAAGAATAGAGCAAAAGAAGAATACAGCTTTAAAGAATAAAATTGCAATAAACAACTACATATCAATAATAACCTTAAATGTAAATGGATTAAATGATCCAATCAAAAGACATAGGGTAGCTGCGTGGATAAAGAAACAGGACCCATACATATGCTGTCTACAAGAGACACACCTTAAAACAAAAGATGCACATAGACTGAACGTAAAAGGATGGAAAAACATATTTCATGCAAATAGAAATGATAAAAAAGCAGGAGTAGCAGTACTTATATCTGACAAAATGGACTTTAAAACAAAGGCTGTAGTAAGAGATAAAGAAGGACACTACATAAGGATAAAGGGAACAATTCAACCGGAAGATATAACTATTATAAATATCTATGCACCAAATATAGGAGCCCCGACATACATAAAGCAGACTTTTAATGGATATGAAGGGCGAGATTAACAGCAATACTATCATAGTAGGGGATTTCAATACCCCTCTAACAACACTGGATAGATCCTCAAGAAAGAAAATTAATAAAGAAACAGCAGACTTAAAGGAGACACTAGATCAACTTGATTTAATAGATATATTCAGAACTTTTCACCCTAAAGCAGTAGAATATACATTCTTCTCAAGCGCTCATGGTACATTTTCTTGGATAGACCACATGTTAGGACACAAAAATGGTCTCAATAAATTTTAGGAGATTGAAATCATATCAAGCATTTTCTCTGATCACAATGCCATGAAACTAGAAATTAACCACAAAAGAAAAACTGAAAAATACTAAAACACTTGGAAACTAAATAGCATGTTATTAAATAATGAATGGATTAACAATGAGATCAAAGAGGAAATCAAAAAGTTTCTAGAAACAAATGATAATGAGCATACATCAACTCAAAATTTATGGAACAAAGCAAAAGCAGTACTGAGAGGGAAGTTTATTGCACTACAGGCATATCATAAGAAGCTAGAAAAAGCTCAAATAAGCAACCTGACCCTGCATCGAAAAGAACTAGAAAAACAACAGCAAATAAAACCCAAGACAAGTAGAAGGAAGGAAATAATAAAGAGCAGAGCAGAAATAAATGACATAGAGGCTAAGGAAACAATACAGAGGATCAATGAAACCAGAAGCTGGTTCTTTTAAAAGGTAAACAAGATTGATGAACCCTTAACTAGACTCACCAAGAAAAAAGAGAGAGGACTCAAATAAATAAAATTAGAAAGGACAGTGGAGAAATAACAACTGACACAACAGAAATACAAAGCATTGTAAGAAAATACTATGAAGAACTATATGCCAAAAAATTAGACAATCATGGTGAAATGGACAAATTTCTTGAATCATATAACCTTCCAAAAATCAATCTGGAAGAATCAGAACACCTAAACAGACCAATTACAACAAATGACATCGAAACACTTATCAAAAAACTCCCAACAAAGTAAAGTCCTGGGCCTGATGGCTTCACAAGTGAATTCTATCAAAAATTCAAGAAGAACTAACTCCTATTCTTCTCAAGCTATTTCAAAAATTTCAAGAGGAAGGAAGACTTCCAATCTCCTCTTATGAGGCGAGCATAATTCTGATCCCAAAACCGGGCAAGGACAACACAAAGAAAGAAAATTATAGGCCTATATCCCTGATGAATTTAGATGCTAAAATTCTCAACAAAATATTAGCCAACCGCATACAGCAATATATGAAAAAAATCATACACCATGATCAAGTGAGATTTATTCTGGAGAGGCAAGGCTGGTTCAATATTCGCAAATCAACCAATGTGATTCATCACATAAACAAAAGGAAGAACAAAAATCACATGATAATTTCAATAGATGCAGAAAAGGCATTTGATAAAATCCAGCACCCATTCATGCTCAAAATTCTCAGTAAAGTGGGAATACAGGGATCATTCCTTAACATGATAAAGGCCATCTACGATAAACCGACAGCAAACATCATACTAAATGGACAAAGATTAAAAGCAATCCCCTTAAGATCAGGAACCAGGTATGGATGCTCCCTTTCACCACTCTTATTCAACATAGTTCTGGAAATCCTAGCTACAGCAATCAGACAAGAAGAAGAAATAAAAGGCATCCAAATTGGAAAAGAAGAAGTAAAACTGTCAGTATTTGCAGATGATATGATATTGTATATAGAAAACCCTAAAGTCTCAGTCAAAAAACTACTGGACCTGATAAATGAATTCAGCAAGGTGGCAGGATATAAAATTAATACTCAGAAATCAGAGGCATTTCTATATACCAACAATGAACTGTCAGCAAAAGAAATTAAGGAAACAATCCCCTTCACTATTGCAGCAAAAAAAATAAAGTACCTAGGAGTAAATTTAACCAAGGAGGTTAAGGACTTGTACTCGGAAAATTATAAAAGATTGATAAAAGAAATCAAGGAAGATAGAAACAAGTGGAAGCACATACCGTGCTCATGGCTAGGAAGAATAAACATCATTAAAATGTCTATATTACCCAAAGCAATTTATAAAATCAATGCAATACCAAGTAAAATACCAATGACATACTTCAAAGATATAGAACACATATTCTAAAAATTTATATGGAACCAAAAAAGAACACGAATAGCCTCAGCAATCTTAAAAAGAAAAAATAAAGCAGGAGGTATCACTCCTCCAGATATCAGGGTTTACTATAAGGCCATTATACTCAAGACAGCCTGGTACTGGCATAAGAACAGGCACATAGATCAATGGAACAGAACAGAGGACCCAGAAATAAACCCACAGCTTTAGGACAACTGATATTTGACAAAGGAGGAAAGAACATACAATGGAGTAAAGACAGCCTCTTTAACAAATGGTGTTGGGAATATTGGACATCTACCTGCAAAAAAATGAAACCAGACCATCAACTTACACCATTCACAAAAACATTCCCAAAATGGATAAAAAACTTAAATGTAAGCCGTGAAACCATAAGCATCTTAGAAGAAAACATTGGCAGCAAGCTCTCCGACATCTGTAGCAGCAATATATTTGCCGATTTATCTCCACGGGCAAATGAAAGAAAAGGCAAGATAAACAAATGGGACTATATCAAACTAAAAAGTTTTTGCACAGCTAAAGACAATAGGAACAGAATAAAAAGACAAACCACACAATGGGAGAACATATTCGACAGCACATCTGATAAGGGGTTAATAACTAAAATTTATAAAGAACATATAAAACTCAACACCAGGAAGATAAACAACCCAATCAAAAAATGGGCAAAAGAAATGAATAGAAATTTCTCCAAAGAGGATATACAGATGGCCAATAGGCATATGAAAAAATGCTCAACATCACTAATCATTAGAGAAATGCAAATTAAAACCACAATGAGATATCACCTCACACCAGTCAGAATGGCACTCACCAGCAAAACAACACAGAATAAGTGCTGGCGAGGATGTGGAGAAAAGGGAACCCTTCTGCACTGCTGGTGGAAATGCAGACTGGTGCAGCCACTGTGGAAAACAGTTTGGAGATTCCTCAGAAAATTAAATATCGAACTGCCTTTTGAACCAGCTATCCCATTTATAGGAATATACCCTAAGAACACCATAGCACTGTTCGAAAAGAAGAAATGCGCCCCCATGTTCGTGGCAGTATTGTTCACAATAGCGAAGATATGGAACCAGCCCAAGTGTCCGTCAGAAGACGAGTGGATTAAAAAGCTATGGTACATATATACTATGGAATACTACTCAGCCATAAGAAATGATGACATCGGATCATTTATAACAAAATGGATGTACCTTGATAACATTATACGGAGTGAAATAAGTAAATCAGAAAAAAAGAAAAACTGAGAACAGCATGATTTCATACATAGGTGGGACATAAAAGTGAGAATATGAGACATGAACAAGAGAGTGGTGGTTACGGGATGGGGGGAGGGAGGGAAGAGTGGGATAGGGAGGAGGGGAGGGACGCATGGAAAACCAGATAGAAGATGACAGAGGACAATTTGACTTTTGGTGACGGGTATGCAACACTATTGAATGATAATCTGGAGATGTTTTCATTTTCATTGTACATATGTACCCTGATTTATTGGTGTCACCCCATTAGAATTAAATATATATATATATATATATATATATATATATATATATATATATATATATATATATATATATATATATATATATGGGGACAGAGAGTAACTATGTGTGCAGAGTGAGAAAGGAGAGAATACAGAGTGCTGAGGAAGAAGTCATGTTGGTAGAGAAGGGAGAAAGTGTGCAGATGGGGAACCAGAGCTGAGGGCCTTTTGCGAGCTCCGCTGAGACTGGTGGGGCCTTTGATTCTAGGAGGAACCGGAGAAGATTCTCCTGTTTGTGTGTCAAGCCAGTAGCCAGGGCCACCATCACAGCTACCTGGCCAGTGCAGGTTCACATTAGATTCGAACAGACGGTAACAAAACTACGGAGCCAAGAACTGGTGAGCCATCAGCTTTAATTCTAGCTTGCACCCGGCTGGCAAGCATAAACACACACTAGGCTCCAAAACCCACTCACTCAGTGGTCACAAAGCTACTGACTTATCTGAGTTTCCTAGAACCAAAGGTTTCTAGCTTACCAGACTTATTCACCTCTTTTCCCCATCTCCTCCAGCACAAACTCTGCACAAACTGGCTTCTCCCTCAGCACTCTACCATCTTGGCTGCTTCTCCTGTCCTCCATGTGGCCTTAATCTGCTCTCCTCTCTAATACCTCAGGAACCAAGAGCGAGCAAGCTACTGGTCTGTTCCACTTTATAATGTAGAAATCCAAGCCCTTAATCCAATCTACACAAACAAGGAAGTCTCTAATACAAACTACCCATCCGAGGCACAGTGGGATTCCTCAGGAGAGCGCACCACCCTAGGTCATCCAATCAGTCAAGGGTGTGGGGAAAAGCTTACTCTTAAAACTAAGCCTTAGGCTATAATGGCCCAGCCTGCTTACATTCAGCCTTTCCTCCACACCCATTCCAAGCATAAGGGCAAATAATATCACCTGGGTGAGGAGCTTCCATGTGGGCAGCACCACCTTTAACAAAGTGAGCATAATATATTTTATCTGCCCAAATTGTGGAACTGGATAATGTGTCAGTGGCTTTGGGAACCCAGAGTGAATGAAGAGGGATGTGTTTTTCCTGTGTGTTTGCTAGTCAGACGGTGCAAGACTTTAATAAAGGAATGGCCCACCATTTTATGGCTCCATTGTTTCTTTACCGTCTGCCATAATCCAGTGGGAACCTGAACACACATGTGCATGGCCGTGATGGCCGTGACTACTGGCCCTACACTTCCCCTGTATCAATACTGCAAAATTCCCCCACTAGATCAGGTCAGCTCTGCTCAAAGGAAGATGGGTTCTAGCAATTACCAATGACCTTGCTATCTATTGACTCTTAGTGCCCAGAACACTATATTTCAAATCACCACTGAAGGGGTCCAGAACACACTGCTGGGGCCTAAGTGCTGTTTTTCGTTTTGTTTTGTTTTGAATTAAGTGAGACATGGAGAGGTAGGGAGGCATGCATCCCAACTGAGTTCCACCTGGCAAGCCCCCAGCCCCTGCTGCTCAGCAGCTGAGCTATTTTAGCACGTGAGGTGAGGCCATGGAGCCATCCTCAGTGCCCGGAGCCAACTTGTTCAAAACATTCAAGCTATGACTGTGGGAGAGGAAGTGGGGTGGGGGGGTGATAGAAGGAGATGGTCACTTCTTCTGTTTGCTCTGACTGGGAATTGAACCTGGGACTTCCACACACCAGGCTGATGCTCTACCACTGAGCCAACTGGCCAGAGCCCTAAATGCTGTTTTGAGCTGAAGATATTTAATGACTAAGTTATTTTTTTTTCAGAACTCCCTTACCTGCCTGAAAGCAGGATCCCCAGAACAACTCATTTACCATAAATTTGCTTATTTGGGATAGAATTTTTTCCTTCCAACCAGGGAAGATGCATCCTATTTTTTAAAGTTGAGGTCTAAAAACTGGATGCGTCTTATACAGCGGTTGTAGATTTTTTACTTGCATTTCCTGCTTTTGACAGTAATGAGGAGTTGTATAAATCTTATGAATAAAACTTGAGTTCAAAAACTTTATGTAATACATTTTTGTTTTTAAATTTCAGGCCCCAAAATTAAGGTGTGTCTTATACATGGGGAAATATGGTATAAGAGAAATCATGGAAATGTTTACTATTTTTGCATTACATACAACACAGGCTATTAAGTACTGTTTAAATTACCACATCAAATGGCACAGACAACTTAAGCACACAATGAGGCTAAACCCATTTGTAGTATCACCCTGTGATAAAAGCTTCAGAAACAATGTGCTAGAAAAACAAAGTACAACAAAATTACAGGTGAAAATAGCGTGGTCACAAATCTACATGTGGTTTTGTTTGCAATTATGCAATATGCAGCCTGCTTTTCCTCACTGATTCTAAAAAGAAATTAAGAAAAGGGGTTTAGGAAAGAAGCTGTCTCAGCTGTTCAGGTAATAAATCCTTCTGAGACCAAAACATCCTTGAGGAAGTGACGGAGGCCATGAGGGCAGGGGAGGGCTGGCATGGCTTGCTTCCTTTAACACAGCAAGCCTCGGTGTCAGCGAGCATCCCACATGGGAGTCCCCCTCAGGACCAGTTTCATTCTACTGAAGATATACAAGGAGAAGCACCTTCCTCAAGTGGTACCAATTATTCTAGGAACTGTAAACATTAGTTAACAGGATAACATACAAAACTGAAAAATATTCATCATACTCCTAGCAGAAACACCAAGGCAGGAGAGGAGAGACAACATCGAGTCCCTCAGCTGTAGGCTCCCCTTCAAACAGTGATCCATGACCAGAAGTGACTTAACATTCCGCACAGAACAAATCTGGGCTTTGAGGCATAATCCGAGACTAAGTCTTTTTTAGCAAAATTTACCTACTTTCAAAATACGACCTGCATTCATTCTGGGGAATGTACTCTGAGTGCAACTACGCCTGGAACCACAAACCCAACACCAAGAGCAAAGAACACTCTCCAAAAAGGCATTACCTACCCCGGACTGGGGTATAGGCAGTGGTGGTCCACAGACACTGCAAGAATAAGCTGTTGAACACATCCATGCTCTCTGAGATTTTTTCTTGCCTTGAAAAGACTCTACTCAGGGGTGTAAGTGGCCAGAGCTCTGCTTAGTCACCTTCTGCCCACAGTTCAGCAGCCTGAGCCTCAAATCAATTACAGGGCTCTGTCAGCTTGAATAGACAATTCACACCCAAGCTATAAACCTTTGTAAACAGACTGCAGTGAAGTGGCTTCCCTTTTAACTCTTGGTTCTCACTCACTACAGTCTTAAAGTATTTCCCTAGGCAGGGTTCCGTACACCTTTTCTTCCTATATAAGATTCCTTTAGAAACTTCAAAACATTTTTTTTTTAACCACAGGGAAATTAAATTACTAACTAGAGGCAAAAATACAGAAACACACACACAAAATAAACTGATCTAAGGAAGTAAATGGATCCACTTGCAGGTGTCATGGGCTGAACCATGTGCTTCTATAAGATACGTCAAAGCCCTGACTCCCAGTGATCTTGTTTGGAAATACCATGTTTGTAGATGTATTGAGTTACGATGAGGTCATACTAGATTAAGAGGGCTCTGCTCCAGTGGCTGGTGTCCCTAGAAGAGGGAAATCCGCACACAAAGACAAAAGGAAGAAAGCTGTGTGAAGAACAAAGGCAGAGATCAGAATGATGCACTTACAAGCCAAAATTCTCCCTTAGGACCTTAGAGAGAGCTTGGCCTTGCCCACCCCTCTACAACAAAGAGACTAAAATGTTTTGGGCCACCAGTCAGCGGTAATTTGTTATAGTAGCTTGAGGAAACTAACACAGCAAGGCAATTCAGAAGAAAATATAGGCAAAGAAATTAAGATGTATTGTATACATTTTAAAAAATAAACTAAAGGAAAATGACTTTGCTTTGAGCAAGCCAAAGTTACTTTCAAGATGCTATTAATATAATAAGCAAGCCTCCAATGTTTCCCAGGTGGCCAGACTCCTGGATACTGTAGGGATGGCAGGTGTAGCCACTGAGCTGGAGGGGGAAGGGAAAACATGTTGGCAATGTTATAGAGGACTGCAACAAGGACACTGAAGTAAACTATGATTGTTGAGTGCCTATGGCTTGCCAGACTATACCATGCACATGTTACCTTATTTAACCTCTGCAACCACCCTAAGGGTGTATTATTTCCCACATATTACAGTTTAAGACATTGAGGCTAAAATAAAATTACTTGCTCAGGTTAATAGAGCCAGAAAGGGGGAGGGCCCATTTTATAACCCAATTCATCTCACTTAAAAATTTGTCTGGGCCCTGGCCAGTAGGGTCAGTGGTAGCGCGTCAGCCCGGAGTGTGGAAGTTCCAGGTTAGATTCCTGGCCAGGGCACACAGGAGAAGCGCCCATCTGCTTCTCCACCTTTTCCCTTCTCCTTTCTCTCTATTGCTCTCTTCCCCTCCCAGAGCCAAGGCTCCACTGGAGCCAAGTTGGCCTGGGCGCTGAGGACAGCTCCATGGCCTCCACCTCAGGCAATAGAATGAATGGTTCTGGCTGCAACAGAGAAATGCCCCAGATGGGCAGAGCATCGCCCCCTGGAGGGCATGCCGGGAAGATCCCAGTGGGTGCATGCAGGAGTCTGTCTGAATGCCTCCTCACTTCTAACTTCGAAAAAAAATAAAAAAAATAATTTTAAAAGTCGGTCTGCCCTGGCCAGATAGCACCATTGGTTAGAGCATCATCCCGATACTAACAGGTTGCTAGTTCAATCCCCAGTCAGGGCACATACAGGAACAGATTAATGTTTCTATCAGTCTCTCCCTTCTTCTCTCTCTAAAATGAATAAATTAAAGTTTTAAAACAAATTTCTGTCTTTTTTACTTTGCAGCCCTGTATCCTTGGCACATACTTTTTAACTTTAAATTAAATCAAATGTACTTATTTATTTTAAAGTATAGTTCACATATAATATTATATTAGTTTCATATATACAGGGGGACCTTGGGTTACAACACAGTTCTGTTTCTACAACAGCGATGTAACCCAAATTTTGGTGTAAGTTGAAACACACCCTTGCCTAAGTCACTTACTTATCCTAACACAGTTGTAAAATCATAATCTAGAACATAAAAACACAATTAAGCTACAGAAAAAGAAAAAGGAAATAAATATACTGTACCCTGTACCGCATATTCTTCTGCCACACGCAACCAAACTAGTTTGCCCGGGTAGTCCAAAGGTATGACACAAACAGTGTAAGCCGAAACAATCACATCTCAATATTTTAATATTTTTATGGTAGTAAGTATGGTAAACTCGAAACATCATATGTCAAAACTATTGTAACCTGAGGACCCCCTGTATAATATAACATAGTGACTCTACATTTGTATATCTTATGATGTGATGACCAAGATAAATCTAGTATCCATCTGTAACCATAAAAAGTTATCATATTTTTTGATATACAATGTGTTGTACATTATATCCCCATGACTTATTTTGTGATTTATTATGATATAAAGAATGGGATGGAGAGGGGAAAGGAGAATGGGCGGACAGTCCTAACTTCTTTGGTGGAAGAAGATGGAGGAGGGTAATTGTGCTCACAACATCACAATATCATCTGTACTCACAACATGGCATTTTAAGTCATGGTTGAAAGCACACCAACATTCAAATCAGTAGCCCCAAGAGCCTTTAGAATCACAAAAACAAAAGATTTCATAATAGAATACAGAGTAGCTATTGAATCATCCCTCCCCACAAATGATTTTATCTGGGTTAAGTCATGTGATCATACCCAGTCGCTCTAGGCATCCTTAACTCTTCCCTCATCCCCACAAACCACAGGCACTCAGTCACCACATTCTGTCAATAATTTGATCTCAGGGGGAATCCTAATTATCATTCCAATTCATGAAACTACAGTGTGTCCGTAAAGTCATGGCGCACTTTTGACCGGTCACTGGAAAGCAACAAAAGACGATAGAAATGTGAAATCTGCACCAAATAAAAGGAAGACTCTCCCAGTTTCATGCCTATTCAGTGCAGTTCGATGTGGGCTCCATTTGTTGCCCTACACACATCCAAACGATAGTGAAGTTCTTGCCACACACCAGTAAGGACGTCTGGTGTAACAGAGTGAATAACGTCTGTGATTCTCTGTTTTATATGATTAATGTCATTGATATGTTCGATGTACACATGTTGCTTCACATAACCCCAAAAGGAAAAGTCTAAGGGTGTCAGATCCAGGGATCGTGGTGGCCATGACTTGACAGAACCCCTGCCTATCCACTGCCGGGGGAATGTTCTATCCAGAAACTCACAAACATTAGTGGCGTAGTATGGAGGAGCACTGTCCTGTTGAAAGATGACACCTTCTGGAAATTGTGGCACTGCATACAATTCCAACATGTCAAGATATTAGGTGTTTGCCGTCACAGACTGCTCCGCGAAAATAAATGGGCCTATCACCTTATCATCCATCAGGCCACACCACATGTTCACTTTAGGGGTGTTACGTTAGTACTCAATGTAGGCATGAGAATGTTCAGCAGCCCATATTCGAACAGTATGGAGATGAACATGTCCACAGATATGGAAGGTTGCCTCATCGCTAAACACAATCTTCTGCAAAAATCTTGCATCATTGTCGATCTCATGAAGCATATCTGTAGCAATCACGCATCGTGTGGGTCTATCTGCTGGTTTGATAGCGTGCAACAGCCTCAATTTGTACCCCATAAAAGAGACGTTTCTTTAACACCTTATGAACTATATAGTCTTGCCTAGGTGTAATTGTCGAGCACACACATACACAGATTTTTTAGGACTGCTTAGGTAGCTATCCCGTATAGCCTCTACAGACTCGTCACTGACTGATGGCCTACCAGAATGGGGTTTCTCCACCAAACTGCCAGTTTCCTTCAACTGCTTATCCCACTGAGTAATGTTATTCCTATGTTGTGGCGCTTCGTTATAAACGCGCGGATATTCACGTTGTACTTTGGTCATGGATTCAAATTTAGCATGCCACAGAACACACTAAACTTTCCCTGTACCATCCACATCTCAACTGGCATGGCCGTGGGCTGCTCCGCTGTATACACGGTGTTACGTCATCATCTGCACATGCGCACATGTTGCCACATCATCCTACAGAAACTGGGAGGGTTTTCCTTTTATTTGGTGCAGATTTCACATTTCTATAGTCTTTTATTGATTTCCTGTAACTGGTCAAAAGTGCACTGTGACTTTACAGACACACTGTACTCTGGTAGTTTCTTACCTTGCTTCCCAAGCTTGGATCCACTCACTATACTACTGCTAAAACACACATCTGGTCATAGCTGATCAGTACCTAGAACACACACAAGGCCAACAAAAATCTCGTCTAATATGTCTGCACAGCTCAGTCTTTGGGGACAGTTATTCTCCAGCCACAAAACCCTCCTCCATCTTCCACACATTTACTGCAATGTAAATATGGTAAGTCCTGTCACCTCTTTTTCCCCTTTGTCAACGTGGAAAACTCATCCTTCAAAATACCATCCTTAAAAAACTCATCCTTAAAATACGACTTCCTAGGAGGGGAAGATGGCGATGGAGTAGGCAGACGTACCAACTTCCAACTCCCAGAACCAAAGTGGATTATAATTCAATTTTAAGAACCATCATCTGGATAAACCAACTTTGAGCAAAACTAAGTGGACTCTTCAACCAAGGAACACTGCAGAAGCCACATTGAGACTGGTAGGAATAGCGAAAACGCGAAGAGGGCTGCCCAGCTCCCCGGAGCAAACGGCAGCCCGGAGAGATCCGCGTGGCAGGAGGAGAGTTTGGCGGAGAGGGAGGGACCTGGGTCCCAGGAACCAAGCCCCAGACTGCAGTCCCAGAGCCTAGAAGAGGCGATTGGACAGTATTGAGCTGTGAAGTAAATGAGGATACTATTTGGGAAAAAGAGAGTCTTCTCAGACCCAAAAATCTTTTTAAAGGGACAGCTCAGAAAGCCTCTCTCACAACCACGCACCCGGGGCTCCGGGGAACTGGGACAGAGGAGAGGAACAGAGCAGCGGGAACAAAGAGTGGACTGAAGGCACGAGGACACTCTGAGGGACAGCCACCCCGACCCATGGGCTAAGTCACTTCCCTAATCGAAAACAAATATTTCCCCTGGAACTAGCAATACCAGCAAAGGGAGACAGGACACTAGCCAAACAAGCTCTCCCGCGGCAATTAGAGCAGACCTGCCTAGAGGGAGGGAGCTCCCAAGCCTACAGTGTGGAGACTTAGGGCACATCTAGCCCCCTGAGGTTGCTGAAGCCTATGGTCGGGACAGGAGGCCGAAACGCAGTCCTGTCGGTGTGGGCAGAACAGTGAGAGCTCGGGCTAGCCTAGCAGGGGCAGAGGTGATGCGCGAAAGCTGTCCGGCAGCTGCGGGCCGCCTGTGACCCCACTTGTGGGGAAAAATACGGGCAGAGATCAGCCCTGCGACCCTGCGCTAGCCGGCCCTGACCGCGGGCACCGGGCTAAGACCAGGGACGGGCGAGGGGCCCGAGGCTCACGCTGCCAACCCTGCCCAGAAGGAGAAACCTCGTTGTGCCATCTGTGGGCGCGAACGGGCTCCTAAGGCGGGGGCGAGGGAGACACTGAGACCAGGGGAAGTTCCCTGCGGAGATCACGCTGCTCTCCCCACCCGGCCGAAGAAACTGCGGAGTACCACTCTACGTGCGCGAGCTTTCTCCGAGCGTGGGGGCGGGGTAGGAGCTGGAACGACCGGAAGCTAGCCGCTGTGCGCACGCCAGCAAACACGCCCGGCCCAATAATCCCCGGTTTTCGGTTTCAGTCCCTGCGCAGGAGGGCCCTGGCCTCGAGGGCGGGGCTAAATTCTGGACGGGCAAAGGCTCACAGCTGAGAGCACGTCAAAAGCCCCGCCCAACCCACAAAACGGTGGCGAGCAGGCTCGGACTGAGGGGGCTGGGCGTAAGCCTTCCGGAAAAAGTCCGGGTCCGTAGCTGAGCAAAGGTGCTCACCTCTGCCCTGCGAGCTAACGCTAGTGGCTTGAGTGACAGCCCCTCCCGCAAAGGAGAGGCAGAAACCACAGCAATAGCTGCAGTGAGCCGGCGCTGGCAACGCCCACACCAAACCGCCCTAGACAGCGACAGAGGGGGTGGCAAGCCTGCAGACAGACCACACCTAGAAAACACAAAGGCAACACATACTGGACTCCAGTGGCCACAACTTGCTTACACTCAGATAAAATGGGCAGGCAGAGGAATGCAAACCAAATCAACCAAGAGAAATCCCCATAGAAGGTCCTGAATGAACCAGATATAACCAAACTACCAGAAGCAGACTTTAGAATAATGATAGTTAGGATGTTCAAAGAAATTAGAGCAACAATGGATAGTCACTATGAGCACCTAAATAAAGAGATAACAAGTATAAAAAATGAAATTGAAATAATAAAAAAGAACCAGACAGAAATGACAAATACAGTATCAGAACTGAAGACCATAATGGAAGGAATTAAAAGCAGGATAGATGACGCTGAGGATCGAATCAGTGAGTTAGAGGACACAATAAACATAGTTACAGAAGCAGAAAAAAAAAGGAAAAGAGATTCAAAAAATGTGAGGAAACTCTAAGGGAGCTCTGTGACAACCTGAAGAGAAACAACATTCGCATCATAGGGGTACCTGAAGAAGAGGAAAGAGAACAGGAAATGGAAACTTTGTTCAATCAATTCATAGCAGAAAACTTCCCTAAATTAAGGCTGGGAAACATTCTACATGTCCAAGAGGCACACAGAACCCCATTAAAGAGAAACCCAAAAAGATCTACACCAAGAAACATCATAGTTAAAATACCAAAGCTAATAGATAAAGAAAAAATCTTAAAAGCTGCTAGAGAAAAAAAGACTCTCACCTACAAAGGAGCCCCCATTAGGATGACATCGGACTTCTCAACAGAAACACTTGAGGCCGGAAGGGAATGGCAAGATATAATCAAAGTAATGCAGAACAAGAACCTACAACCAAGACTACTTTATCCAGCAAGGCTAACGTTTAAAATTGAGGGAGAAATAAAGAGCTTTCCAGACAAAGAAAACCTCAAGGAATTCATTAAAACCAAACCAATCCTGCAAGAGATTTTAAGGGGCCTAGTGTGAACAGTCCAAAGGGAGAAAAGAATATAGCAAAAAAAAAAAAAAATAAAAAAAAAATACAGCTTTAAAGAATAAAATGTCAATAAACAACTACATATCAATAATAACCATAAATGTAAATGGACTAAATGATCCAATCAAAAGACATAGGGTAGCAGCGTGGATAAAGAAACAGGACCCATACATATGCTGTCTACAAGAGACACACCTTAAAAAAAAAGATGCTCATAGACTGAAGGTAAAAGGATGGAAAAAAATATTTCATGCAAATAGAAATGAAAAAAAAGCAGGGGTAGCAGTACTTATATCTGACAAAATGGACTTTAAAACAAAGACTGTAGTAAGAGATAAACAAGGACACTACATAATGATAAAGGGAACAATTCAACAGGAAGATATAACTATTATAAATATCTACGCACCAAATATAGGAGCCCCGACATTCATAAAGCAGACTTTGATGGACATTAAGGGCGAGATTAACAGTAATACTATCATAGTAGGGGATTTCAATACCCCACTAACAACACTGGATAGATCACAAGAAAGAAAATCAATAAAGAAACAGCAGACTTAAAGGATACACTAGATCAACTTGATTTAATAGATATCGTCAGAACTTTTCACCCTAAAGCAGTAGAATATACATTCTTCTCAAGCGCTCATGGTACGTTTTCTAGGATAGACCACATGTTAGGACACAAAAAAGGCCTCAACACATTTAAGAAGATTGAAATTATATCAAGCATTTTCTCTGATCACAATGCCATGAAACTAGAAATCAACCACAAAAGAAAAACTGAAAAATACTCAAACAATTGGAAACTAAATAGCATGTTATTAAATAATGAATGGGTTAACAATGAGATCAAAGAAGAAATCAAAAAGTTTCTAGAAACAAATGATAATGAGCATACATCAACTCAAAATCTATGGGACACAGCAAAAGCAGTTCTGAGAGGGAAGTTTATTGCACTACAGGCATATCATAAGAAGCTAGAAAAAGAACATATAAGCAACTTAACCCTGCAGCTAAAAGAACTTGAAAAACAACAACAAATAAAATGCAGGACAAGTAGAAGGAAGGAAATAATAAAGATCAGAACAGAAATAAATGACATAGAGGCTAAGGAAACAATACAGAGGATCAATGAAACCAGAAGCTGGTTCTTCGAAAAGGTAAACAAGATTGATGAACCCTTAACTAGACTCATCAAGAAAAAAAGAGAGAGGTCTCAAATAGATAAAATTAGAAAGGACAGTGGAGAAATTAAAACTAATACAACAGAGATACAAAGCATTGTAAGAAAATACTATGAAGAACTCTATGTCAAAAAATTTGACAATCTAGATGAAATGGACAAATTTCTTTAATCATATAAACTTCCAAAAATCAATCTGGAAGAATCAGAGCACCTAACAGACCAATTACAACAGAGGAGATTGAAACAGTTATCAAAAAACTCCCAAAAAAGAAAAGTCCTGGGCCTGATGGCTTCACAAGTGAATTCTATCAAAAATTCAAAGAAGAACTAACTCCTATCCTCCTCAAGCTATTTCAAAAAATTCAAGAGGAAGGCAGACTTCCAAACTCCTTTTATGAGGCGAGCATAATTCTGAGCCCCAAACCGGGCAAAGACAACACAAAGAAAGAAAATTATAGGCCTATATCCCTGATGAATTTAGACGCTAAAATTCTGAACAAAATATTAGCCAACCGGATTCAGCAATATATGAAAAAAATCATACACCATGACCAAGTGGGATTTATTCTGGAGAGGCAAGGCTGGTTCAATATTCGCAAATCAATCAATGTGATTCATCACATAAACAAAAGGAAGGACAAAAATCACATGATAATTTCAATAGATGCAGAAAAGGCATTTGATAAAATCCAGCACCCATTCATACTTAAAACTCTCAATAAAGTGGGAATACAAGGAACATTCCTTAACATGATAAAGGCCATCTAAGACAAACCCACAGCAAACATCATACTTAATGGACAAAAATTAAAAGCAATCCCCTTAAGATCAGGAACCAGGCAGGGTTGCCCACTTTCACAACTTTTATTCAACATAGTTCTGGAAGTCCTAGCTACAGCAATCAGACAAAAAGAAGAAATAAAAGGCATCCAAATTGGAAAAGAAGAAGTAAAACTGTCACTATTTGCAGATGATAAGATATTGTACATAGAAATCCCTACAGTCTCAGTTAAAAAACTACTGGACCTTATAAATGAATTCAGCAAGGTGGCAGGATATAAAATTAATACCCAGAAATCAGAGGCATTTCTATATACAAACAATGAACTGTCAGCAAAAGAAAGTAAGGAATCAATCCCCTTCACTATTGCAGCCAAAAAAATAAAATACCTAGGAGTAAATTTAACCAAGGAGGTTAAGGACTTGTACTCGGAAAATTATAAAACATTGATAAAAGAAATCAAGGAAGATACAAACAAGTGGAAGCATATACCGTGCTCATGGCTAGGAAGAATAAACATCATTAAAATGTCTATATTACCCAAAGCAATTTATAAATTCAATGCAATACCAATTAAAATACCAATGACATACTTCAAAGATATAGAAAACATACTCCAAAAATTTATATGGAACCAAAAAAGAACACGAATAGCCTCAGCAATCTTAAAAAGAAAAAATAAAGCAGGAGGTATCACTCTTCCGGATATCAAGGTTTACTACAAGGCCATTATACTCAAGACTGCCTGGTACTGGCATAAGAACAGGCACAGTGATCAATGGAACAGAACAGAAAACCCAGAAATAAACCCACAGCTTTATGGACAACTGATATTTGACAAAGGAGGAAAGAACATACAATGGAGTAAAGACAGCCTCTTTAACAAATGGTGCTGGGAAAATTGGACATCTACCTGCAAAAAAATGAAACTAGACCATCAACTTACACCATGCACAAAAACAAATTCAAAATGGATAAAGGACTTAAACATAAGCCGTGAAACTATAAGCATCGTAGAAGAAAACATAGGCAGCAAGCTCTCCGACATCTGTAGCAGCAATTTATTTGCCGATTTATCTCCACGAGCAAATGAAATAAAAGGCAAGATAAACAAATGGGACTACATCAAACTAAAAAGCGTTTGCACAGCTAAAGACAATAAGAACAGAATAAGAAGACAAACTACACAATGGGAGAACATATTCGACAGCACGTCTGATAAGGGGTTAATAACCAAAATTCATAGGGAACTTATAAAACTCAACACCAGGAAGACAAACAATCCAATCAAAAAATGGGCAAAAGAAATGAATAGAAATTTTACCAAAGAAGACATACAGATGGCCAAAAGACATATGAAAAAATGCTCAACATCACTAATTATTAGAGAAATGCAAATTAAAACCACAATGAGATATCACCTCACACCAGTCAGAATGGCAGTCATCAGCAAAACAACACAGAACAAGTGCTAGCGAGGATGTGGAGAAAAGGGAACCCTTCTGCACTGCTGGTGGGAATGCAGACTGGTGCAGTCACTGTGGAAAACAGTTTGGAGATTCCTCAAAAAATTAAAAGTCGAACTGCCTTTTGACCCAGCTATCCCACTTTTAGGAATATACCCTAAGAACACCATAACACTGTTCGAAAAGAAGAAATGCGCCCCCATGTTTGTGGCAGCATTGTTCACAATAGCGAAGAGCTGGAAACAGCCCAAGTGTCCGTCAGAAGACAAGTGGATTAAAAAGCTTTGGTATATATATACTATGGAACAATATTCAGCCATAAGAAATGATGACATCGGATCATTTATAACAAAATGGATGTACCTTGATAACATTATACGGAGTGAAATAAGTAAATCAGAAAAAAAGAAAAACTGAGAACAGCATGATTTCATGCATAGGTGGGACATTAAAGTGAGACTACGAGACACGTACAAGAGTGTGGTGGTTGGGGGATGGGGGGAGGGAGGGGAGGGTGGGATAGGGAGAAGGGGAGGGACACAGGGAAAGCCAGATAGAAGGTGACGGAGGACAGTTTGACTTTGGGTAATGGGTATGCAGCACAATTGAATGATGGGATAATCTGGAGATGTTTTCATTGTACATATGTACCCTGATTTATTGGTGTCACCCCATTAAAGTTAATAAAAAAAAAAATACCACTTCCTATAAGAAAACTTCATAAACTCTCTTGAGCTTTGAGTTCTTTGCTCCTTTCTATACCTCCATTAAAACCACTACAAAAATTTTTTAAAGATTTTATTTATTCATTTTAGAGAGAAGAGAGAAAGAGAAGAGGGGGAAAGGAGCAGGAAGCACCAACTCCCATATGTGCCTTGACCAGGCAAGCCCAGGGTTTCAAACTGGCGACCTCAGTGTTCCAGGTCTATGATTTATCTACTGCACCACCACAGGCCAGGCAAACTACTACAAAATTTGCATAGCATTTATTTGTTTATCTGAGTATCATACAAAAGCAACTACTTCCATTCTTTTTAAACTACGCAACACTGTGATAATGTCCTCAGAGTCTACACTATAACCTGAGGAATGGGTAATTAAAAATGTTTCATGAATGTGTGGAGGGGTGAATGGGTGAGTTGGAGCATAGATAAGTGAGCAAGTCAATGGACAATCTGGATAGCAAGGAAGCTGTTCTCATTCATAAATGATTTAAAAAAACAAAGTTACATTAAGTTATTTCTTAGTAATTATGCTAAGTCTCTGTCTGAGTCTCTGACCACAGATATAAATATCTTATAGTCAGTAACCATGTTTTAGATCAGCAAATCAAACATTCCTTTCCTGTCTTCTTCAAAACCTACTCAAATTCTGTGCTACCCTGAAAACAGACTGACTGCAATTTTCTTTCCCCAATTATCAACAAATAAGCTGGCAACAGAAAATAAACGGACTTAAAAACATGTCTTTTCTCTTCTTAGTTTAAGCTTGATGTAGTAGTAGAAAGAGAAAGCAGCTTGGCATAAGATGAAGAAAACACAATAAATTAAGAGGGCATCATAATGAAAAGTTGGAAAACAATAGTCAGAAAATAATGACCACACTTTCACTCGGATTCTTTCTTCCTTCAGGAAACTGGTGATGACAGAGTGTGTGTGTTACCCTTCCTTTAACCCTGTAAAGAACTTCAGCCAGTGAACAGAGTGAAGCAAACCCCGGCCCTTAATTAGATCTGCTGATCACCAAAAACCCTTCTAATGAGTCATTTGGAGTGTGTGTAGTAAGACCATCACAAAGATAAAGCAAGACCACCATATCAAGATTAGAAGACATAGCAGATCAATATCTAAAATAAAGAATATACTAGAATGCCCGAAGAGTCTTAATCAAGATAAGTTCAAAGAGGCCCACACCAAGAAAAAATAATTAAAATGCCAAAGGTTACAGACAAAGAGAGAATCTTAAGAGCAGAAAGAAAAAGACAGTTACCTACAAGGAAGCTCCCATAAGACCTTCAGCTTGGGAGCAAGATGGCGACGGAGTAGGCGGACGTACCAACTTCCAACTCCCAGAACCAAAGTGGATTACAACTCAATTTTAAGAACCATCACCTGGATAAACCAACTTTGAACAAAACTAAGTGGACTCTTCAACCAAGGAACACAGAAGAAGCCACATTGAGACTGGTAGGAATAGCGAAAACGCGAAGAGGGCTGCCCAGCTCCCCGGAGCAAACGGCAGCCTGGAGAGACCCGTGTGGCAGGAGGAGAGTTTGGCGGAGAGGGAGGGACCTGGGTCCCAGGAACCAAGCCCCAGCCTGCAGTCCTAGAGCCTAGAAGAGGCGTTTGGACAGTTTTGAGCTGTGAAAGAAGTGAAGGAGCTCCCAGGCCTACAGTGTGGAGTATTAGGTCCCTTCCTACTCTGCTGAGGGCTGCTTAAGGTTTTGGGGCGGCAGGACGCTGAAAGGCGGTTCTGTCGGCGTGGGCAGAGGCCAAGCCAGTGGGAGATCGGTCTAGCCCAGAGGGTCGGAGGGGACGCGCGAGAGCGGTCCCGAAGCTGCGGGCCCGCCTTTAATCCCACTTACGGGGACAAAGCGGGAGGCCAGGAACGGGCAGGCCCTGCGCAAGCCGGCCCTGACCGCGGGGACTGGGCTAGGACCAGGGACGGGCAGGGGCTCGCGGCTGAGCTGACGCTAAGAGTCCCCCCCAACCCCCGCCGGAGAAACAGCGGTTGGCCAGTATACGTGCGCGAGCGGGCTCCGAGAGCGGGAACGGGGTGGACCCCGAGACAAGTGGAGGCTCGCAGCTGAGCCCACGCTACTAACCCCATCCGGCCGGAGAAATCGCGGATAGCATTCATACGTGCACGAGCGGGCTGCGAACGCGGGGAGCGGGGTAGAGTCCGGGACGAGCGGAAGTACGCAGCTGAGCGGAAACCAGCAAACACGCCCGCCCCAATAAACCTTGGTTTCCGACCCTGCGCAGAAGGGCCCTGGCCTTGAGGGCGGGGCTAAAGCTCTGGACGGGCAAAAGCTTACAGCTGAGAGCACGTCAAAAGCCCCGCCTAACCCGTGGAACTGTAGCGAGCAGGCTCCGACTGCTGGTTCTGGGCGGAAGTCCAGAAATAGGCTGGGTCCGCAGCTGAGCAAAGGTGCTCACCTCTACCCTTAGTGCTGATCTTGTGGCTTCAGTGACAGCCCCTCCCACGCAGGAGAGGCAGAAATCACAGCAAAAGCCACAGTGGGCCGGCGCTGGCAACGCTCATACCCAACCACCCTAGGCACCGGCAGAGGGGGTGGGGGGCCTGCAGATAGACCACACCTAGAGAACACAAAGGCAACACATACTGGACTCCAGTGGCCACAACTTGCTTATACACAGACAAAATGGGCAGGCAGAGGAATGCAAACCAAATGAATCAAGAGAAATCCCCAGAGAAGGACCTGAAAAACCAGATATAAACAAATTACCAGAAGCAAAATTTAGAATAATGATAGTTAGGATGTTCAAAGAAATTAGAGCAACAATGGATAGTCATTATGAACACCAAAATAAAGAGATAACAAGTATAAAAAACGAAATTGAAATAATAAAATAGAATCAGACAGAAATGACAAATACAGTATCAGAACTGAAGACCACAATGGAAGGAATTAAAAGCAGGATGGATGACGCTGAGGATCGAATAAGCGAGTTAGAGGACACAATAAACAAAGGCACAGAAGCAGAGAAAAAAAAGAAAAAGAGATTCAAAAAATGTGAGGCAACTCTAAGGGAGCTTTGTGACAACATGAAGAGAAACAACATTCGCATCATAGGGGTGCCTGAAGAAGAGGAGAGAGGACAGGAAATGGAAACTTTGTTCAATCAAATCATAGCAAAAAACTTTCCTAAATTAAGGCTGGGAAACACTCCACACATTCAAGAAGCACACAGAACTCCATTAAAGAGAAACCCAAAAAGATCTACACCAAGACACATCATAGTGAAAATACCAAAGCTAATGGATAAAGAAAAAATTTTTAAAGCTGCTAGAGAATAAAAGACTATCACCTACAAAGGAGCCCCCATTAGGATGACATCGGACTTCTCAACAGAAACACTTGAGGCCGGAAGTGAATGGCAAGAAATAATCAAAGTAATGCAGAACAAGAACCTACAACCAAGACTACTTTATCCAGCAAGGCTAACGTTTAAAATTGAAGGAGAAATAAAGAGCTTCCCAGAAAAAGAAAGCCTCAAGGAATTCATAAAAACCAAACCAATCCTGCAAGAGATACTAAGGAGCCTCTTGTGAACAGTTTAAAGGGAGGAATGAATAGAGCAAAAGAAGAATACAGCTTTAAAGAATAAAATGGCAATAAACAACTACATATCAATAATAACCTTAAATGTAAATGGATTAAATGATCCAATCAAAAGACATAGGGTAGCTGAATGGATAAAGAAACAGCACCCATACATATGCTGTATACAAGAGACACACCTTAAAACAAAAGATGCTCATAGACTGAAGGTAAAAGGATGGAAAAAAATATTTCATGCAAATGGAAATGAAAAAAAAGCAGGGGTAGCAATACTTATATCAGACAAAATGGACTTTAAAACAAAGGCTGTAGTAAGAGATAAAGGAGGACACTACATAATGATAAAGGGAACAATTCAACAGGAAGATATAACTATTGTAAATATCTATGCACCAAATATAGGAGCCCCAACATACATAAAGCAGACTTTGATGGATATAAAGGGCGAGTTAACAGCAATACTATCATAGTAGGGGATTTCAATACCCCTCTAACAACACTGGATAGATCCTCAAGAAAGAAAATTAATAAAGAAACAACAGACTTAAAGGAGACACTAGATCAACTTGATTTAATAGATATCTTCAGAACTTTTCACCCTAAAGCAGTAGAATATACATTCTTCTCAAGCGCTCATAGTACGTTTTCTAGGATAGACCATATGTTAGGACACAAAAATGGTCTCAATATATTTAAGAAGATTGAAATCATATCAAGCATTTTCTCTGATCACAATGCCATGAAACTAGAAATTAACCACAAAAGAAAAAATGAAAAATATGCAAAGACTTGGAAACTAAATAGCATGTTATTAAATAATGAATGGGTTAACAATGAGATCAAAGAAGAAATCAAAAAGTTTCTAGAAACAAATGATAATGAGCATACATCAACTCAAAATTTATGGGACACAGCAAAAGCAGTTCTGAGAGGGAAGTTTATTGCACTACAGGCATATCATAAGAAGCTAGAAAAAGCTAAAATTAGCAACCTGACCCTGCATGTAAAAGAACTAGAAAAACAACAACAAATAAAACCCAAGACAAGTAGAAGGAAGGAAATAATAAAGGTCAGAGCAGAAATAAATGACATAGAGGCTAAGGAAACGATACAGAGGATCAATGAAACCAGAAGCTGGTTCTTTGAAAAAGTAAACAAGATTAATGAACCTTTAACTAGACTCACCAAGAAAAAAAGAGAGAGGACTCAAATAAATAAAATTAGAAAGGACAGTGGAGAAATAACAACTGACACAACAGAAATACAGACCATTGTAAGAAAATACTATGAAGAACTATATGCAAAAGAATTAGACAATCTTGGTGAAATGGACAAATTCCTTGAATCATATAACCTTCCAAAAATCAATCTGGAAGAATCAGAACACCTAATCAGACCAATTACAGCAAATGAGATCGAAACAGTTATCAAAAAACTCCCAAAAAAGAAAAGTCCTGGGCCTGATGGCTTCACAAGTGAATTCTATCAAAAATTCAAAGAAGAACTAACTCCTATCCTTCTCACGCTATTTCAAAAATTTCAAGAGGAAGGAAGACTTCCAAACTCCTTTTATGAGGTGAGTATAATTCTGATCCCAAAACCGGGCAAAGACAACACAAAGAAAGAAAATTATAGGCCTATATCCCTGATGAATTTAAACGCTAAAATTCTAAACAAAATATTAGCCAACCGGATCCAGCAATATATGAAAAAAATCATACACCACGATCAAGTGGGATTTATTCTGGAGAGGCAAGGCTGGTTCAATATTCGCAAATCAATCAATGTGATTCACCACATAAACAAAAGGAAGGACAAAAATCACATGATAATTTCAATAGATGCAGAAAAGGCATTTGATAAAATCCAGCACCCATTCATGCTGAAAACTCTTAGGAAAGTGGGAATACAGGGATCATTCCTTAACATGATAAAGGCCATCTACGATAAACCGACAGCAAACATCATACTAAATGGACAAAGATTAAAAGCAATCCCCTTAAGATCAGGAACCAGGTATGGATGCCCCCTTTCACCACTCTTATTCAACATAGTTCTGGAAGTCCTAGCTACAGCAATCAGACAAGAAGAAGAAATAAAAGGCATACAAATCGGAAAAGAAGAAGTAAAACTGTCATTATTTGCAGATGATATGATATTGTATATTGAAAACCCTAAAGTCTCAGTCAAAAAACTACTGGACCTTATAAATGAATTCAGCAAGGTGGCAGGATATAAAATTAATACTCAGAAATCAGAGGCATTTCTATACACCAACAATGAAATATCAGCAAAAGAAATTAAGGAAACAATCCCCTTCACTATTGCAGCAAAAAAAATAAAGTACCTAGGAGTAAATTTAACCAAGGAGGTTAAGGACTTGTACTCGGAAAATTATAAAACATTGATAAAGAAATCAAGGAAGATACAAACAAGTGGACGCATATACCGTGCTCATGGCTAGGAAGAATAAACATCATTAAAATGTCTATATTACCCAAAGCAATTTATAAATTCAATGCAATACCAATTAAAATACCAATGACATACTTCAAAGATATAGAATACATATTCCAAAAATTTATATGGAACCAAAAAAGAACACGAATCGCCTCAGCAATCTTAGAAAGAAAAAATAAAGCAGGAGGTATCACTCTTCCTGATATCAAGGTTTAATATAAGGCCATTATACTCAAGACTGCCTGGTACTGGCATAAGAACAGGCACATAGATCAATGGAACAGAACAGAGAACCCAGAAATAAACCCACACCTTTATGGACAACTGATATTTGACAAAGGAGGAAAGAACATGCAATGGAGTAAAGACAGCCTCTTTAACAAATGGTGTTGGGAAAATTGGACATCTACCTGCAAAAAAATGAAACTAGACCATCAACTTACTCCATGCACAAAAACAAATTCAAAATGGATAAAAGACTTAAATGTAAGCCGTGAAACCATAAGCATCTTAGAAGAAAACAGAGGCAGCAAGCTCTCTGACATCTGCAGCAGCGGTATATTTGCCGATTTATCTCCACGGGCAAATGAAAGAAAAGGCAAGATAAACAAATGGGACTATATCAAACTAAAAAGTTTTTGCACAGCTAAAGACAATAAGAACAGAATAAAAAGACAAACCACACAATGGAAGAACATATTCGACAGCACGATAAGGGGTTAATAACTAAAATTTATAAAGAACTTATAAAACGCAACACCAGGAAGACAAACAACCCAATCAAAAAATGGGCAAAAGAAATGAATAGAAATTTCTCCAAAGAGGACATACAGATGGCCAATAGGCATATGAATAAATGCTCAACATCACTAATCATTACAGAAATGCAAATTAAAACCACAATGAGATATCACCTCACACCAGTCAGAATGGCACTTATCGGCAAAACAACACAGAATAAGTGCTGGCGAGGATGTGGAGAAAAGGGAACCCTTCTGCACGGCTGGTGGAAATGCAGACCTGTGCAGCCACTGTGGAAAACAGTTTGGAGATTCCTCAGAAAATTAAAAATCGAACTGCCTTTTGACCCAGCTATCCCACTTTTAGGAATATACCCTAAGAACACCATAGCACTGTTCGAAAAGAAGAAATGCACCCCCATGTTCGTGGCAGCATTGTTCACAATAGCGAAGATCTGGAACCAGCCCAAGTGTCCGTCAGAAGACGAGTGGATTAAAAAGCTATGGTACATATATACTATGGAATACTACTCAGCCATAAGAAACGATGACATCGGATCATTTATAACAAAATGGATGTACCTTGATAACATTATACGGAGTGAAATAAGTAAATCAGAAAAAAAGAAAAACTGAGAACAGCACGATTACATACATAGGTGGGACATGAAAGTGAGGGTATGAGACATGGACAAGAGAGTGGTGGTTATGGGATGGGGGGAGGGAGGGAAGATTAGGATAGGGAGGAGGGGAGGGACACAGGGAAAACCAAATTGAAGGTGACAGAGGACAATTTGACTTTTGGTGATGGGTATGCAACACAATTGAATGATAAGATAACCTGGAGATGTTTTCATTGTACATATGTACCCTGATTTATTGGTGTCACCCCATTAGAATTAATATAATAAAATATATATTAAAAAAAAAAAGACCTTCAGCTTATTTCTCAACAGAAATACATCAGGCAGGAAATTACTGACATGAAATATTCAAAGTAATGAATAGCAAGAATCTACAATCAACATTACTCTACCAGAATAGCTATCATTTAGAAGTGAAGAAGGGAAAAAGAGATTCCCAGACAAGAAAAAGCTAAAGAAGTTCATGAACACCAAGCCAATATTAAAAGAAACATCTTTTAATATTGGATCTTCTTTAAGAATGATAATAAAAAAAGATAAAATCTATAAATAACAAAATGGCAATAAATACATACCTATCAATGAATACATCAAATGCAAATGGATTAAGTGCTCCAATCAAATACACATAAGTTGGCCAAATAAATAACAAAACCAGACCTTTATGTATGCTATTTAAAAGGGACTCATTTCAGATCAAAAGACACATAGTCTAAAAGTAAAGGTTATAAAAAGGAACAAAGAAGGACACTATATATTCTTTGTTTTAACGTCTATTCTGTCTAATCTAAGTATTCCTACCACTGGATGAAACAGATAAATACCTATAAACATATAACCTTGCAAAACTGAATCAAGAAGAAATAGAAAATATAAACAAAGCAACTACAACTAATGAAATTAAAGTGCTAATAAAAAAAACTCCCAGCAAACATAAATTCTGGAATGTATAGCTTCATAGATGAATTTTATTAAATATTCAAAGAACTAACACCTATCCTTCTCAAACTATTCCAAAATATTCAAGAGGAGTGAAGACTCCCAGGCTCATTTTACAAGGCCAGCATTGTCCTAATTTCAAAACCAGATAAAGACAATGTGAAGAAAAAAAATTATAGGCCAATATCCCTGATGAACATAAATGCAAAAATCCTCAAAAAATATTAGCAAATAGGATCCAGCAATACATTAAAAAGGTCATACAGCCTGACCTGTGGTGGCGCAGTGGATAAAGCGTCGACCTGGGAACACTGAGGTCGCCAGTTCAAAACCCTGCACTGGTCTGGTCAAGGCACATATGGGAGTTGATGCTTCTAGCTCCCCCCCTTTCTCTCTCTCTCTCTCTCTCTCTCTCACTGTGTCTCCTCTCTAAAAATAAATAAATAAATAAAAAGAAATAAAAAGGTCATACACCATGATCAAGTAGAACTTATTCCTGGCATGCAAGGTTGGCACAATATCCACAAATCAATAAACATGATACATCACATAAACAAAAATGAATGATTTAAAAATCATATTATAATAACAATAGGTACAGAAAAATCATTTGACAAAATCCAGAACCCATTTAGGATAAAAAAAAAAGCTCTCAGCAAAGTGAATAGAAGGACCATATACCTGGACATAATAAAGACCATATATGACAAACCCACAGTCAATATCATACCTAATGAGGAAAAAAATAAGAGTCTGCCTTAAGATCAGTAATAAGACAGGGATGGTCACTTTCACTCTTTATTCAACATACTACTGGAAGTTCTAGCTATGGCAATCAGACAAAAAAATAAAAAAGAAACAAAAGGCATCCAAATTGGAAAGGAAGAAGTTAAACTGTCATTATTTGTAGATGACATAATACTGTATATAGAGAAACCTAAAGATTTCACCAAAAAATACAAAAAAAAAATCCTATTAGAACTGATAAACTAAGTAAAGTAGCAAGGTACAAAATAAACATTCAGAAGTTGATTGCATTTTTATACACCAATAATAAACTATCAGAAAGAGAAACTAAGAAATCCCATATACAATTATGTCAAAAAAAATTACCTAGGATTAAATTTAACCTAGGAGGCAAAAAACCTGGACTCAAAATTATAAGATAATGAAGAAAGAAATTAAAGAAAATACAAATAAATGAAAGCATATACCATGCTCATGGATAGAAAGAATTAACGTCATTAAAATGCCCATACTATACAAGATAATCTAGAGATTCAATACAATTCCTATCAAAATATCAATGGTGTATTTCACAGAACTAGAACAAACAATCAAAATTTTATATGAAAACCACAAAAGGCCCCAAACAGCCTCGGAAATCTTGAGAAATAAGAATAAAGTTGGATGGATCACAGTATCTAATATGAAACTACACTACAAGGCCATAGTAAATAGCATGGTACTGGCATAACAACAGATCAATGAAACAGAATAGATAGCCCAGAAATAAACCCACACCTATATGGTCAGTTAATATTTGACAAATGTAAGAACATACAATGGGGTTAAATCAGTTTATTCGATAAATGATGTTAGTCAAACTGCACTGATACATGCAAAAAATGAAACCACCACCTTCTTACAATATACAATAATAAACTCAAAATGGATTAAAGACAGTAAATGTATCTTAAAAATAGTGGAAGGAAATCAAACAAAACAAACAAATAGGACTACATCAAGCTAAAAAGTTTTTGTTCAGTAAAGGAATCCATCAACAAAATGAAGACAACCCAATGAACCAGAAAACATATTTACCAATAATCATCTGATAAGAGGTTAATATCCAAAATTTATAATGAACTAAGACAGCTAACACAAGAAAAAAAACAACCCAATTAAAAAGTAGGTAGAAAACCTGAATAAACATTTCTCCAAGGAAAACGTACAGTTGGCCAACAGACATATGAAAAGTTGCTCAACATCACTAATCATTAGAGAAATGTAAATCAAAACCACAATGAAATACCACCTCACACCTGAGAATGGGTATTATCAAGTTTTGGCGAGGACGTGGAGAACAGGGAACCCTAATGCACTGTTGGTGGGAATGCAGATTTGTAGAACCACTATGAAAATCCACGTGAATGTTCCTCAAAAAATTAAAAATGAAATTGCCTTATCACCCAGTGATTCATTCCACCTCTAGGAATATATCCAAAGACACCTAAATACATTAATTTGAAGGAATATATGCACCCCGACATCATGACAACAATATTTAAAATAGCCAAAATATGGAAGCAACCCAAGTGCCCATCAATAGATGAGTGCATAAAAAAGCTGCTGTACATATGTACAAGAACTACTAGTTCGCCAGAAAAAGAATAAAACCTTACCTGTTGTGACAACATTGGTGGATATAGTGGGTATTGAGCTAAGTGAAATAAGTCAGAGAAAGACAAATATCACATGATTTCACTTACATGCAGAATCTGAAGAACAATATAAATGAACAAACAAAGAGAAACAGACTCAAACTCATAGATACAGAGAACAGACTGATAGTTTCCAGAGGAGTGGTGAGGTTGGGGGACTGGATGAAAAAGGTGAAGGGATTAAGTTCAAATTGGTAGTTACAGAATACTTAGAGATGTAGAATACAGCATAGGGAATATAGCCAATAATGTCATGATAACTATGTATAGGGCCAGGTAGGTACTTGAAGCATTAGAGGGACCACTTTGTAAAGTATATGATTTTATAACCACTTTGCTGTACATCTGAAACAAAGAGGTTAATATTCAATGTAAACTATAACTGGAAAATAAATATATAAAAAAGAGACATCACCAGTTGTGTTTTTTATTGCACAGAGAAGGATATGAGAATCCAACCTATACTGCTGCAAAATACCTTAAAAATGTTTAATACAAAATTTGGCAGTAATAGAATTACAGATGAATAATTTATAACACCACAAGAGTGAAGACATGAAGCCAAATATACAGCAGAACTTTTGTATAAGTAAATATATTAGAATTTTATAGCAGTTTCTTTAAAAATTAAACATAAACCTATAATTATGACCAATCTGTTCAACTCATAGGTATTTATCCAAGAGAAAAGAAAGCATATGTCCAAATACTTCACAAGGATTTTTATGGGAACTTTTGATGGTGAATAGATAAATTGAAATGAATTGATACACACATCAACATGGAGAAACCTCAAAATAACTATGCTGAATGAAGGAAATCAGACAAAAATGAGTATGACTCCATTTATCTAAAATTGTAGACAATTCAAACTATAGTGATAGAAAGCAGATCACTGATGGCCTAGAGATGGGGAAGGAATGGGAGGGAGGTATTACAAAAAAGATACAAGGAAATTTTAGAGGTAATGGATATATTCATTATTTTGATCATGGTAATAGTTTCACAGGTGAACACACCTGTAACTGTTGTGAAATTGTACACTTTACAGGCATGCAGTTTATTGTACATTAATTATACCTCAATAAAGCTTTTTAGGAAAAGTGGAAAAAAATTTATATACTTTAGGGAATAGAACTGAAGTACTTGATCTTCGTCACAAACTGCATTTCAGGTGCCATGCCTCCTGTTTCCTGACGTGTCGTGCTGATCTACTAGAAATGGCAAGGCTCTGGCCCTGTAGTCATACCACATCTTCTGTCCACAGTGGCTTTCTTTTCTGTGCCATCAGTTGAACTACCAAAAGAAGGTGCCAGAAAAGAGAGTGAAGCTCTTGAGTTGAGCTACCAAGCCTATCCCAGGTAGTCAAAAAAGAAATCAAGAGGAAGGGCTCTAACTTGGGCAGGAACCAACTGCAGTAGAAAGTGGCCCATGCTTCATGGAAAGAATGCTAAACATAGAGTCAAAAGGGAAAATGGTATAGAAATGTATCAGACCACTACAATACCACCATTTGAAACAAGGCTTTTATAGATTCCCATCTCATTTACTTAAATAAACCCTGCACATTAGGTACTTTTAGTTCCATATTACAGATAAAAAAGACTAAGGTTCCACCAACAATCAGGAAACTAGTAGATGTACAGCTTTTAAATCTGTGTGCTAGACACCAAGTAGATGCTGTTTCTGGGACTTCTTCCCTGTTTTTATTATTATTATTATTATTATTATTATTCATTTTTAGAGAGAGAGGAGAGAGAATGAGAGGAAGGAGAGAGAGAAAGGGGGGAGGAGCAGAAAGTATCAACTCCCATATGTACCCTGACCGGGCAAGCCTAGGGTTTTGAACTGGTGACCTCAGTGTTCCAGGTCGACACTTTATCCACTGCGCCACCACAGGTCAGGCTTCTTCCCCATATTAAGACCTGGCTGCAGGCCCAGCTCTGCCACTCACAAGCTATATGATGTTGGGAGCATTCTTTAACCTTCCCAAGCCTCAGTTTGTTCTTTTAAAGTAAATCTAAAACTGCTGACCCACTTCACCGGGTGGCTGTGTGATGTGAAGAAACACATACTGGCTGGAAAAGCATCCTATAAATGTGAGTGGTCACTGTCGACACTTTGATTTTTAAGAGACAATTATATCCTTAAAGTTCTCCAAATAACAGTTCCCAATAGTGATTGGGGCAATTGTTGGAATCACACTCCTTTATAGGAATCACACTCCTCTGTATTTCAGACCTAATGCTGTTTTCTACCATTTCTTGCTTGAAAAGCTTTAGTTGTTTTTTTGGTTGTTGGTATTTTTTTTTGGCAAAGGGAATTTTGTTTTCTGTAGAAATTCATATTCAATTGATAATATAATTCAAGGGGAAAATATAGGATTACAAGCCATCTTTAACTTTTTCAGGAATGTCTATTAGGGTTGCTATTAGGAAACATACTGACAGAGCAAATGTCCCTGTAACAAAATGTTACCTTCTTTAGAAAAATACTTATTAAAAATAATATTTTCAAATTATCTTTCCAATTGTAATTTCAATTCTTGTGATTCAAATTCTTGGGCTTTGTCAGATAATTTTGAGAACCCAGTAGAGTATGGAAACTGACATTCTCTGTGGTGTAAATACTATGGACAGTTAAACTAATGGTGCTGGGATAAATGGGTGTCTAAATGGCAAAAATGAGCCAAACCCTTCATTTCACATGATAGAAAATCAACTAAAAATGGAGCATAAACCAAAATGTAAGACCTAAAACTATAACACTTCCAGAAGATAGGAGAAAATCTTTGTGACCTTGGCATAGGCAAAGATTTCTTAGATCTAACACCAGAAGCACAATCCGCCAAAGAAAAAAAAGGAATGTATATATTAATTAGTTTCATTAAAATTAAATACTTTTGCTTTCAAATGCCATTAAGAAAAAGCAACCCAGAGACTATGAGAAAATAATTGCAAGTTTTATATCTGATAAAGGACTTGTATCCAAAATATATAGAGAAAACTTACTGTTCAATAATAAAACAAAAATGCAATAAAATTATTAGCAAAAGGTTTTGAACAAACACTACACCAAATAAGATAAATGAATCACTAATAGTCCCATGAAAAGATGCTCAACATCATTAGTTATTAGGGAAATGCTAATTAAAATCAAAATAAAATACCACTATAATACCCCCTTTGAAGGGCTAGAATCCAGAATACTGACAATACCAAATACTAGCAAGGATGCAGAGAAACTGGAACCCTAATACATTGCTGGTGGGAACTACAATGGGATGAGTGTTTTAGAACACAGCTTGGCAGGTATGGATACACACAGAATTACCATATGATGCAGAAATTGAACTCCCAGTTATCAACCGAGGATAATAAAAACATATTCCCACAAGACTTGCATATAAATGTGCATACACAGCTTTATTTGTAATAGCCAAAGAGTGGAAAAACTCAAGTGTATAATGACTGATAAATGTATAAATAAATATGTGGGCTATCCAGTCAACTGATTATTCACCCATAAAAAGAAATGAAGTACTCATTCACACTACAACATAGGTGAACCTTGAAAACATTATGCTGGGTAAAAGAAGCCAGACACAAATGACCCTATATTAATTACCTCACCCATTTCTATAAATATCCAGAAAGGTAAAATCTATGGACCCCAAAAAGTAGACCAGGTATTAGGGATGGAATGGCTGAAAATGAGCATGCGGCCTGACCTGTGGTGGCACAGTGGATAAAGCGTCGACCTGGGAACACTGAGGTCGCCAGTTCAAAACCCTGCACTGGTCTGGTCAAGACACATATGGGAGTTGATGCTTCCTCCTCTCTCTCTCTCTCTCTCTCTCTCTCTCTCTCTCTCTCTCTCTCACTCTGTGTCTCCTCTCTAAAATAAAGAAAAGAGAAAAATTAAAAAGAAAAAAAAAGAAAATGAGCATGCGTTTTTTTTCAGGGGTTATGGAAATGTTCTACAATTAGATAGTGGTGATGGCTGCACAACCCCATAAATTTACAATCGAGTTAGTCACATTAAAAAAAGTACTGAGACAGAAAGAGTGCTGATCAGTAGTTGCCTAGGCCTTCAGTGGAAGCAGGAATTGTTTGACAAAGGGTATGGAGGAACTTTTTGGGATGATGAAAGTGTGCTGTGCTTGACTATGGTGGTAGTTGCACAACTCTATAAATTTCCTAAAAATCATCAAACTGTTACTTACAAGGAGCGTATTTTATGTTATGCAAATTATACCTAAATAAAACTAAAAGAAATCTTGGGCAGACTTTTTAGGGTCACTATATTTATATCTATATATGCAACCCTCATCCTTCTGGTTCTAACAATGGTTCTGTCAAATAGTGGATAGTTTCTAACCTTCATGAGAATTGTTTGAATCTCCCAAATAGACATTTGAGTAACTCAAAGAGTAAAGTCTAAGCCAGTGGTCAGCAAACTACGGCTCGCGAGCCACATGCGGCTCTTTGGCCCCTTGAGTGTGGCTCTTCCACAAAATACCATGTGCAGCAGCTACCTTGATAAGGAATGTACCTACCTATATAGTTTAAGTTTAAAAATTTGGCTCTCAAAAGAAATTTCAATCGTTGTACTGTTGATATTTGGTTCTGTTGACTAATGAGTTTGCTGACCACTGGTCTAAGCAATCTACAAAGAGTCAAAATGATGCAATGTATCTGTGTCTTTTATTAAATCATACAGCAACAGCACCGTGGAGCTATCATTACATGTGAAGTACCCATTATCCTCATAAAACTCCACAATTTGTAATTCACATAGAAAATAGGCTTCAATTTAGCCCCTGTTCACTTATTGAAATACTCCAGTACTCAAAGCAGGAAGGAGGCTTAATCTTAGTGACAGGTACCTCATGGTGCCCCAGAATTCCCCTTGTTTTTCTTTCCGAACCTGGGATGAGAGCCAGTCATTACCTCAGGCTGGATAAGACCATAGGTGGCTTGCCAGGGCAAGTCACCCCACGTGTGGCAACACCCCTTGTGGTCATAACAATTTGTACTCTACAGAATATAATCTCCTAGCCAAGCACTCACACTAAATTCAATGGGTCCAACATTTTTGAAGCTAAAAATCCCCGAGGAAAAAAATAATAAAACCCTGAAACATTTCAGTGTTCAAGTAAACGGATGCTCAGAAAAGGAAAGTGATTTCCCACAAAGGTGCCATCCTGTTAGTGAACTAGGAAAATAACCCAAACTCAAACCTGGCCCACCATTTCTATGGCTTGTGTGATTATTGATCCCAATACAATAATGTCCTCCCAATTACCCTGTCATCTTGACTTCTCACTCCCCTAAAACATTCAAAGGCTAGTTAAAAATATAAACTATGAAATTATTTTGGAATCGTCCCCTCCCTTCCGTTTCCATGGCCTCAATATAGGTTGCATCACCTATGATCTAGGCTTTCCCCAAGGTCACCCCCACCCCAATCCTCTTTGCGAAGCTGGTCCCCCTCTGTGGTCCCTGGTTAAACACCTCTTGGGGTGTCTACTGCCTGCAGGGTAAAGTCCAAATTCCACAGGTCCAAGCAGGGACCTTTCTAACTATGTAAAGACCTAGCTCTCCAATCTTATCTCGCTTCTCCACTCAACCACCCTGTACAAGAGTTATGTGAGCAGTCTGCAATTCCCTTAGCAAAACAGATTAGCCTCTCTGCGGGCACTTCTTATTTGCAAAGCTGAGAGCTAAGTACAAGCTTCACCTCATTTAAATTCACAGCAGCCTTACATAATAGGTAGGTGTCTCACTACCCCCAGTGTACAGGGGAGGAAAATGAAGCTTAGATAATGCCTTTGGCTGGTTGTGTCCCTGTCTACACTACCCGACTCCTCCCCCGTGATCTTAGAATTGGCCTAGAAGGCCCGTGGCTCCTCAGCTGCTGTGCCCTGGCATCCTCCATCCTAATCTTTGAGTCCCCTGTTCATCATTCTTCCCCAATTATGCCATTCTTCACCCAGAGTTAATAATTCTTTCTTTGGAACTCCTGTGCTACTTTGTACATTCTTCATTAGAAACTCTTACCACACTATATCATAATATTACCTGTATCCAGTCCAATCTGCCAATTAGACTGAGAACCCATGAGAATAAAAATAGCTTTTTTAAAAAACTCTTCTTGCCCCTATGTCCAACATATAAATGTCCCGCTACATAATAAACAAAGTATGTATGCTACTATTTATTATGTGTTGTTTCATTCACTCCTGTTCCTTCCTTATATATTCTATTTCAGAGCCTTATTACCTCTCAGCTCTTATTGGCAATATGTTCCTGACAGCTTTCCCCCTTGTCATCTTTCTTTCCAAATCTCTGCTTTACCAATGGTGAACTAATTCTTCCAAAACATAGTTCTGAGCCTGGCTCTTCCTGTTCAAAAACATCCTCAACTCCTCAGTGCTTACCAAGTAACACACAGATTCTTTACTCTGGAATTTCAGTGTCCATGATGTGGAATAAATGATGTCATCTCAACCTGGATCATCACCCTATACCAAACCCAATTAGGTCACTTCCTGTTCTCTCAAATCACACAAAACCTCTGCACATTTGACCGCCAAAATACCCCATCTTTCTCTCCATAACTACCTGTAGAAACCTTATCTTCACATTGGATTTGATCACCCTTAGTAAGCTTTCCTGAATTTGGTACACGGGTAAAAACTATAACTCTTCTGAATTCCTACAGCGTTATGGTTTTACCTCTGTAGTGGGATTTATTCAATTCTGCATAGTATCGCTCTGACTTAAATACATCTTAGCTCATCTACAATTTCTTGAATACCACCTCTTCTTCCTTACAGAGCTATACCCACATGTCTTATACTTGGTAGGTGCTTAACAATGTAGTTTGGTGCATTATCAAAATAACATAAATGTTAAGTGATGGTATAACCTAACTCATGCACTTGAAAGAAATTAATGTAAAATCAAATTAATTGAAGAACTCCATAATCCCCCATATAGCTATATTATACAGTGGCATGTTAAAAACCAAATTTGGAAAAACACTGACCTTAAACTGGATCATACCTTAAGAAGTCAGGTCGTCCAAGATGGAAAAAATCATCTAAATGGACAGTGAACACCACAGAGTGACAGCCAGTGCTGAATGAACACGAGGCTAGGTGCTCAACATGCATCATTTCCTTATTCTTTACCAACTCCAAGGAAGACGAAGCTATGCCGCATAAAACCCTTGAGAAGAACGAGGCCAACAGAAGTTCAACAGCTTGCCCAAGTATGGGGACCCGCTGAATGGCAAAACAAGGGCCCCAACCAAACTAGAAACACGTACCAAAAGATCAAGGCCCCTGTAAGGAGTTACAGTAGATTATCATCATTTACAAGAGCTTCATCTACAGCAGCCATTTTCAACTGGTGCACTGCAAGAATTTATAAAACATGTAGTACCTTCTTTTAGTCAAGGGCATTGGCCTCTCTTTTCCCTCAGATTGTCAAATTAAAAAAAAAAGAAAAGAAAAAAAAGGGGATTAAGAATTCTCCACAGCAGGGAGGGAGGATGGCGATGGAGTAGGCGGACGTACCAACTTCCAACTCCCAGAACCAAAGTGGATTATAACTCAATTTTAAGAACCATCATCTGGATAAACCAACTTTGAGCTAAACTAAGTGGACTCTTCAACCAAGGAACACTGCAGAAGCCACATTGAGACTGGTAGGAATAGTGAAAACGCGAAGAGGGCTGCCCAGCTCCCCGGAGCAAACGGCAGCCCGGAGAGACCCGCGTGGCAGGAGGAGAGTTTGGCGGAGAGGGAGGGACCTGGGGCCCAGGAACCTAGCCCCAGACTGCAGTCCCAGAGCCTAGAAGAGGCGTTTGGACAGTATCGAGCGGTGAAGCAAGTGAGGATACTATTTGTGAAAAAGAGAGTTTTCTCAGACCCAAAAATCTTTTTAAAGGGACAGCTCAGAAAGCCTCTCTCACAACCACGCACCCAGGGTTCGGGGAACTGGGACAGAGGAGAGGAACAGAGCAGAGAGAACAAAGAGTGAAATGAAGGCATGGAGACACTCTGAGGGACAGCCACCCCAACCCATGGGCTAAGTCACTTCCCTAATCGAAAACGAGTATTTCCCCTGGAACTAGCAATACCAGCAAAGGGAGACAGGACACTAGCCAAACAAGCTCTCCAGCGGCAATTAGAGCAGAGCTGCTTAGAGGGAGGGAGCTCCAAGGCCTACAGTGTGGAGACTTAGGGCACGTCTAGCCCCCTGAGGCTTGCTGAAGGCTATGGTTGGGGCAGGACACTGAAACGCGGTCCTGTCGGTGTGGGCGGAGGCACAACTGGTGGGAGCTCAGTCTAGCCCAGCAGGGGCGGAGGGGACGCGCAAAAGCTGTCCGGCAGCTGCGGGCCGCCTGTGACCCCACTTGTGGGGAAAAATACGGGCAGAGATCAGATCTGCGACCCTGCGCAAGCCGGCCCTGACCGCGGTCATGGGGCTAAACCAGGGACGGGCGAGGGGCCCGCAGCTGAGCTCACGCTGCCAACCCCGCCCAGACGGAGAAACCACGGTGTGCCATCTGTGTGCGCGAGCAGGCTCCTAACGCGGGGGCGAGGGAGACACTGAGACCAGCGGAAGTTCGCGGCTGAGATCATGCTGCTCACCCCGCCCAGCCGGAGAAACTGCGGATTACGACCCTACGTGCCAAAGTTTGCTCCGAGCGTGGGGGCGGGGTAGGATCCGGAAGGAGCGGAAGCTAGCAGCTGAGCTCACGCCAGGAAACACGCCCAAACAAATAATCCCCTGCGCAGGAGGACCCTGGCCTCGAGGGCGGGGCTAAATTCAGGACTGGCAAAGGCTCACAGCTGAGAGCACGTCAAAGCCCCACCCAACCCAAGAAACGGTGGAGAGCAGGCTCTGACTGAAGGGGCTGGGCGCAAGCCTTCCGGAAACAGGCTGGATCTGCAGCTGAGCAAAAGAGCTCACCTCTGCCCTGGGTGCTAAGGCTAGTGACTTGAGTGACAGGCCCTCCCACAAAGGAGAGGCAGAAATCACAGCAATAGCTGCAGTGAGCCGGCGCTGGCAACGCCCACACCTAACCGCCCTAGGCAGCGGCAGAGAGGGTGGAAAGCCTGCAGACAGACCACACCTAGAGAACACAAAGGCAACACATACTGGACTCCAGTGGCCATAACTTGCTTACACTCAGATAAAATGGGCAGGCAGAGGAATGCAAACCAAATCAACCAAGAGAAATCCCCAGAGAAGGACCCGAATGAACCATATATAAGCAAACTACCAGAAGCAGATTTTAGAATAATGATAGTTAGGATGTTCAAAGAAATTAGAGCAACAATGGATAGTCATTATGAACACCTAAATAAAGAGATAACAAGTATAAAAAATGAAATTGAAATAATAAAAAAGAACCAGACAGAAATGACAAATACAGTATCAGAACTGAAGACCACAATGGAAGGAATTAAAAGCAGGATGAATCACGCAGAGGATCGAATCAGCGAGTTAGAGGACACAATAAAGAAAGTTACAGAAGCAGAGAAGGAAAAGGAAAAGACACTCAAAAAATGTGAGGAAACTCTAAGGGAGCTCTGTGACAACATGAAGAGAAACAATATTCACATCATAGAGGTGCCTGAAGAAGACGAAAGAGGACAGGAAATGGAAACTGTGTTCAATCAAATCATAGCAGAAAACTTCCCTAAATTAAGGCTGGGAAACATTCCACACATTCAAGAAGCACACAGAACTCCATTAAAGAGAAACCCAAAAAGATCTACACCAAGACACATCATAGTTAAAATATCAAAGCAAATGGATAAAGAAAAAATCTTAAGAGCTGCTACAGAAAAAAAGACTGTCACCTACAAAGGAGCCCCCATTAGAATGACATCGGACTTCTCAACAGAAACACTTGAGGCCAGAAGGGAATGGCAAGATATAATCAAAGTAATGCAGAACAAGAACCTACAACCAAGACTACTTTATCCAGCAAGGCTAACGTTTAAAATTGAAGGAGAAATAAAGAGCTTTCCAGACAAAGAAAACCTCAAGGAATTCATTAAAACCAAACCAATCCTGCAAGAGATTTTAAGGGGCCTAGTGTGAACAGTTCAAAGGGAGGAAAAAATATAGCAAAAAAAAAAAAAGAATACAGCTTTAAAGAATAAAATGGCAATAAACAACTACATATCAATAATAACCTTAAATGTAAATGGATTAAATGATCCAATCAAAAGACATAGGGTAGCTGCGTGGATAAAGAAACAGGACCCATACATATGTTGTCTATAAGAGACACACCTTAAAACAAAAGATGCACATAAACTGAAGGTAAAAGGGTGGAAAAAAATATTTCATGCAAATGGAAATGAAAAAAAGCCGGGGTACCAGTACTTATATCTGACAAAATGGACTTTAAAACAAAGACTGTGGTAAGAGATAAAGAAGGACACTACCTAATGATAAAGGGAACAATTCAACAGGAAGATATAACTTTTATAAATATCTATGCACCAAATATAGGAGACCTGACATTCATAAAGCAGACTTTGATGGATATAAAGGGCGAGATTAACAGTAATACTATCATAGTAGGGGATTTCAATACCTCTCTAACAACACTGGATAGATCCTCAAGAAAGAAAATTAATAAAGAAACAGCAGACTTAAAGGAGACACTAGATCAACTTGATTTAATAGATATCTTCAGAACTTTTCAACCTAAAGCAGTAGAATATAAATTCTTCTCAAGCGCTCATGGTACGTTTTCTAGGATAGACCACATGTTAGGACACAAAAATGGCCTCAATAAATTTAAGAAGATTGAAATCATATCAAGCATTTTCTCTGATCACAATGCCGTGAATCTAGAAATTAACCACAAAAGAAAAACTGAAAAATACTCAAACACTTGGAAACTAAATAGCATGATATTAAATAATGAATGGATTAACATTGAGATCAAAGAAGAAATAAAAAGTTTCTAGAAACAAATGATAATGAGCATACATCAACTCAAAATCTATGGGACACAGCAAAAGCAGTTCTGAGAGGGAAGTTTATTGCACTACAGGCATATCATAAGAAGGTAGAAAAAGCTCATATAAGCAACTTAACCCTGCAGCTAAAAGAACTTGAAAAACAACAACAAATTAAACCCAAGACAAGTAGAAGGAAGGAAATAATAAAGATCAGAGCAGAAATAAATGACATAGAGGCTACGGAAACAATACAGAGGATCAATGAAACCAGAAGCTGGTTCTTTGGAAAGGTAAACAAGATTGATTAACCCTTAACTAGACTCACCAAGAAAAAAAGAGAGAGGTCTCAAATAGATAAAATTAGAAAGAACAGTGGAGAAATTACAACTAATACAACAGAAATACAAAGCATTGTAAGAAAATACTATGAAGAACTATATGCCAAAAAATTAGACAATCTAGATGAAATGGACAAATTTCTTGAATCATATAAACTTCCAAAAATCAATCTGGAAGAATCAGAGCAACTAAACAGACCAATTACAACAAATGAGATCGAAACAGTTATCAAAATACTCCCAAAAAAGAAAAGTCCTGGGCCTGATGGCTTCACAAGTGAATTCTATCAAAAATTCAAAGAAGAACTAACTCCTATTCTCCTCAAGCTATTTCAAAAAATTCAGGAGGAAGGAAGACTTCCAAACTCCTTATGAGGCGAGCATAATTCTGATCCCAAAACCGGGCAAAGACAAGAGAAACAAAAAAAATTATAGGCCTATATCCCTGATGAATTTAGACGCTAAAATTCTCAACAAAATATTAGCCAACCGGATTCAGCAATATATGAAAAAAATCATACACCATGACCAAGTGGGATTTATTCTGGAGATGCAAGGCTGGTTCAATATTCGCAAATCAATCAATGTGATTCATCACATAAACAAAAGGAAGGACAAAAATCACATGATAATTTCAATAGATGCAGAAAAGGCATTTGATAAAATCCAGCACCCATTCATGCTGAAAACTCTCAGTAAAGTGGGAATACAAGGAATATTCCTTAACATGATAAAGGCCATCTACGACAAACCCACAGCAAACATCATACTAAATGGACAAAAATTAAAAGCAATCCCCTTAAGATCAGGAACCAGGCAGGGTTGCCCACTTTCACCACTCTTATTCAACATAGTTCTGGAAGTCCTAGCTACAGCAATCAGACAAAAAGAAGAAATTAAAGGCATCCAAATTGGAAAAGAAGAAGTAAAACTGTCAGTATTTGCAGATGATATGATATTGTATATTGAAATCCCTAAAGTCTCAGTTAAAAAACTACTGGACCTTATAAATGAATTCAGCAAGGTGGCAGGATATAAAATTAATACTCAGAAATCAGAGGCATTTATATATACAAACAATGAACTGTCAGCAAAAGAAATTAAGGAATCAATCCCCTTCACTATTGCAGCTAAAAAAAATAAAGTACCTAGGAGTAAATTTAACCAAGCAGGTTAAGGACTTGTACTCGGAAAATTATAAAACATTGGTAAAAGAAATCAAGGAAGATACAAACAAGTGGACGCATATACCGTGCTCATGGCTAGGAAGAATAAACATCATTAAAATGTCTATATTACCCAAAGCAATTTATAAATTCAATGCTATACCAATTAAAATACCAATGACATACTTCAAAGATATAGAAAACATATTCCAAAAATTTATATGGATCCAAGAAAGAACACGAATAGCCTCAGCAATCTTAAAAAGAAAAAATAAAGCAGGAGGCATCACTCTTCCGTATATCAAGGTTTACTACAAGGCCATTATACTCAAGACATCCTGGAACTGGCATAAGAACAGGCACAGTGATCAATGGAACAGAACAGAAAACACAGAAATAAACCCACACCTTTATGGACAACTGATATTTGACAAAGGAGGAAAGAACATACAATGGAGTAAAGACAGCCTCTTTAACAAATGGTGCTGGGAAAATTGGACATCTACCTGCAAAAAAATGAAACTAGACCATCAACTTACACCATGAACAAAAACAAATTCAAAATGGATAAAACACTTAAACATAAGCCGTGAAACTATAAGCATCTTAGAAGAAAACATAGGCAGCAAGCGCTCCGACATCTGTAGCAGCAATTTATTTGCCGATTTATCTCCACGGGCAAATGAAATAAAAGGCAAGATAAACAAATGGGACTACATCAAACTGAAAAGCTTTTGCACAGCTAAAGACAATAAGAACAGAATAAAAAGACAAACCACACAATGGAAGAACATATTCGACAGCACGTCTGATAAGGGGTTAATAACCAAAATTTATAAAGAACTTATAAAACTCAACACCAGGAAGACAAACAATCCAATCAAAAAATGGGCAAAAGAAATGAATAGAAATTTCTCCAAAGAAGACATACAGATGGCCAAAAGACATATGAAAAAATGCTCAACATCACTAATCATTAGAGAAATGCAAATTAAAACCACAATGAGATATCACCTCACACCAGTCAGAATAGCGCTCATCAGCAAAACAACACAGAACAAGTGCTGGCGAGGATGTGGAGAAAAGGGAACCCTTCTGCACTGCTGTGGGAGTGCAGACTGGTGCAGACACTGTGGAAAACAGTTTGGAGATTCCTCAAAAAATTAAAAGTCGATCTCCCTTTTGACCCGGCTATCCCACTTTTAGGAATATACCCTAAGAACACCATAACACTGTTCGAAAAGAAGAAATGCGCCCCCATGTTTGTGGCAGCATTGTTCACAATAGCGAAGATCTGGAAACAGCCCAAGTGTCCGTTAGAAGACGAGTGGATTAAAAAGCTTTGGTACATATATACTATGGAACAATATTCAGCCCTAAGAAATGATGACATCGGATCATTTACAACAAAATGGATGTACCTTGATAACATTATACGGTGTGAAATAAGTGAATCAGAAAAAAAAAATCTGAGAACAGTATGATTTTATACATAGGTGGGACATAAAAGTGAGACTATGAGACATGGACAAGAGTGTGGTGGTTACGGGGTGGGGGGAGGGAAGGGAGGGTGGAATAGGGAGAAGGGGAGGGGTACAGGGAAAACCAGATAGAAGGTGACAGAGGACAATTTGACTTTCGGTAATGGGTATGCAGCACAATTGAATGATAAGATAATCTGGAGATGTTTTCATTGTACATATGTACCCTGATTTATTGGTGTCACCCCATTAAAGTTAATTAAAAAAAAAAAAAGAAAGACAACAGCCAGCACAGCAAGAGCCATCTGCTGTGAATGAACCAAAATTGTGCCGTTTTTTGGTTAGATCAGCAAACATATATATTTAGTGTTCCCCAGAATCTTAGTAATTAGATTAGTACCATGAAATGATAAAGGTTGAAAATTGCTGATCTATGGCACATTTCAACACTAACTACTGAATCTATACTGTATCACAAATGGTAGAATTCCTTTACTGGTAACCTTATGCAGATGACTCAGCAGGAGAACCAGCAGTAATGCTAAATTCCTGTGCCTGTAGCTTCACAATGTTCAGGGAGCACCATGGGTAAGTATAAATGCTATACTGCATGTTTAAACTTAGTAACAATTTTAGGTATTCCTTCAAGTGACCTTTGTTCTTACTGAAAGGTTTACCACTAGGTGGCAGAAATATAACGTTAAGGAGGTGAATTTTCTACAATGAAATGAAGATTGCTTGACATTTTCCAACCCCCTTTTACAGTAATATAAACAAATTGCTTGGAGTTCTAAAAAATATTTGTCATTTTTAAAGTGGCTAGCTACAAACAGTGATTCTAAACAAAATATTATTCTCCTTTACTGAAAACTGCATTATGATATTTCAAATATCATTAATATCCAGATTTCAACATTTTTGTACTCAGCATTAGTCACATTTTAAACTTGCTTTGAATATACAAGTAGAACAATATTATCAATATTTTTAAACACATATTACATTAAGATACAGTAAAGACTAAACTTTAATTTTATGTAATGCTTTACAAGGTGGACAAAAACTACTTTTAATCCATGAAGGCTGGAATTCTTGTATTTTGCAAGGTTTTTTTTTTTTTTTTGGCTATCATTGTTGGTTTTATTTGCCTCGTTTTGTTTGTACTGTGTTTCTAAATATCAAAATAAAAGAGAAAATCTGGTACTTCTAGCCTCCAGAACTGTCACAAAATAAGTTTCTGTTGTTTAAGCAAAATAAAGTTTCAGGTTATATTTTACAAGTTATATTTATCCTCACATAAAACTGAAGAGTACCAATGTATAAAATAAAAACTGGGCAAAATTATCATATATTCTCTTTTGACATTAACTTTGGAAGTGCAAGAGGAAGCTTGATGTGCTATATAAAAACTTTGAGGAAATTAATGCAATATACTAATGTGATGACTGTCCTGAGACAAATTTGTAGAATTATCTAACAACATGTGTACAACTTTAATAAGTTGTGTTCTTCTGCTTTCTGTCTTTGGTGATCTCTTGTAGGTAGAAATTAAATCATATATAACTAAGAATAGCAAATACACACGTGAAACTATATAATGGTCAAACCACTCAGGGATGTAACTAAGTTAGAAACCAACTCTCACTGAATAAGCACTACAGAATAAAATATTTTCATGATTTTCTTTTACTAATTTTGATAAACAAAATATTAAATCCCCACCTTAACATAAAGAACCCTCTAGACCTATGCAAATCCTTTGGGAGGGGGACTCCAAACCATCGGTGTGGAAGTTCAGGGTGTTTGGTGAAAGGAATTGTGTGCTGCATCCTATCAACTAGGAAGGCATGAAGCCTAGACTGGGTCAGGCCTTGGCCAATTATAGAAAGCAGAGTTTGCAGAATGCAAATGTCTTCCCAAGACCTACAACGAGTCCTGTGTCCCCACAAACCCCCCACCAGGCTTCTTTGGAAATCTGCAGATGAGCAAATGGTGCTCATTCACAAGACCTCTGGGAGAAATACTGGCCCTGAGGTCTCATATAAACATAGAGCCACAAAAAGTGAGGCCACCCAGGGATCCTCAGGCTGATCAGATTTGCTGAAAGATTTGAGAGAGGCTTTGCTTTTTTCTAAGTCTCCCTGAAAGTAGTCATTAAAAATGGACAGTCCAGAGGCTGTCCTTGATTGCAAAAGATGTGGCATAATCATTAATTGGCAACATGAAGCCAAAACTGAGGTCCTCTCCAGGGATCAGTGGGAAGGAACAGTTACTAAGGGATTATTTTCTATAGCAAGCACCAACTGACATCTATAAAATAGTCTAGAAATATAAGTGAAGGATAATTTGTAAAAAATACATACATGGATGCATTTTCTTATCTTTCAGTTCTGTAAGGTAATAGTATTACTGAATGCATTTATAAAGTGAAAATTATACACTAAGGTAAAGTTGTCAGGATGCTTGACGGGATATGAAAAGAATGTTGCCTTGGCAGTTTTCAGTTGATTCAATTCGTGAAATGCTTATGTTCTACTCTAAAAATAAGTACAACAGCCATCATGAAATTTCTTTGAGCCGTCACTGCTCAGGGTTAGATATCAAATGGCACACTCCTAACTCACTCCTAGCAAATAAAACAGACAGAACATGTAAAGGTCTCTTAACACAAAAGAATCTCATTTATATGCACTTGGTTGAAAAGGATACAGAAACCATTTAAAATATAAAAAGAAGACATCTCTGAGTAATAATAAATGTTTCAAAAATCAAAATTATGAGAGTCCCTGCTAGCTTCTTGGAGTGGAAGGAAGGTCTTTTTCAACCCCTACCCAACAATTTCGCATAGTTGGTGCTCAATAATTATCTTTTGAATAAATAATGTGTAGTAAATGCTATCTCCATGAATGTCCTACATTAGTTACACTGGGGAACAAAATTTTTGTTGCATCCACAAAAACATGTGTTCTTACCTAATTTGAGTGTGCTGATCTCAAATCTGAAATTAGTTTTTCTCTGTAAGCTACAGTTGTTTTGCAAGTCAAGATTTTAGGTTTTCATCTTATTGTAAGATTTTCAACATTTAGTTTAACATAATGAAGTAGAATGTCTTCTTGGGCATCATCTTTGTGAAAATATAATAATTTATATAATGCAGTAAATACACTAATACACTAAAAGATATGATTGTATCAGAATTTGTCTACAATTTCAAAATAGAACATATTAAACACTTACTTTAATTATAAAATTTGCGCAAAACTTATTTAAATTCTATTCAGGCAAATATCTGCGTCTGTAGCTCTTGCATTTGTGTACTTATTGAGGACAATCTTGTTTGATGCTCCAGCAGTAGTCTGCTCATCACTAACAGCTCCAAGATTTTCAGGAAACTTATCAAGGTGACTGTTCAGGAAGTGAATCTTAACACTCAGGTTACATCCAATGTCACGGAAAGCCAACAGCTTACTTTGAACCAGAAGTTCATAGTTTTCTGCTTTTTCTGTTGCCAAGAAAGTTCTTTGTAACTGCCACAAAAGACTGCCATGCTGCTTCCTCCTCCTTATTCATCTTTCTGGCAGATAATTCTTCACGTATGAGGGTTCGAATTTGAGGTCCATCGAATACACCTGCTTTTATATTCTCAAAAGACAAGGCAAGAAAAGCAGAAATAATATGTTGAAAGTATCCACTTTCTCTATTCAAAGCCTGAACAAACTGCTTCATTAAGCCAAGTTTGATGTGAAGTGGGGGAAAAATGATTCTGTCTCGATTTACAGGTTTGTTCACAATATTTTGCATTCCTACTTCCAGAGCTTAACGTTTCTGCCACTCCTTCTGTGTCCATTGTTTCTCCTGAGCTCGGCTGTCCCACAAACACAGAAAGCAAGGATATTTCGTGAAACCTCTCTGTTGTCCTAGCAGGAAACTTACCATTTTAAGATCCACACAAATGATCCAGTTAAGCTCCTCATACTTCAGAAAGTCGAGGACAATATAATCTTCTCACAGATGAGTTGAATAACCAATTGGAACTGCTGCATAAACATTACCATTGTGTAGGAGAATACATTTCAGACTCCGTTTAAAGCTGTCAAGAAATAGCCACCATTCTGTTGGACTGTAAGTGGTAATACCAAGCTGGCTGAGAAGACTACTGATATCATGACGGTAAACAATTGTTTGTCTTTGGAAAAAAAGTCCACAAAAAATTGTTCACGCTTCCTGAAATGGGATACTTTAGCTGACCGGTAAAGTCCATTCTTTTCTTGAAAGCAGGAGGCTAATAATTCAGCTGCTTTTTTTGATAGGCCCAAATCTCTTAAGTCATTCAATTCGGGTTGGCTAAACTGCTGAGGGGTTAATGACTGCTTGGCATCAGAAGAAGACCCTTCAGATTCTACAACCATTTCCTCATGCATCTTATCAAAATACACTTGATCACCATGTTCATTTTCTTTGTCCTTAGAAGAAATAAAACCATTGAAAACTGGAACCAAGAGCGTCTCAGTGTATGGGATAGGGCGTATTGCTGAAGAAATATTAGGAGATACAATCATATGCCGCTTTTTCTTGTCGATGCCCTTTGTATGGATCAGACAGAAATAGTAGTCACTGCTGTGGTCCTTAGGTTCATGCCAGACCATGGGAATACCAAAAGGCATTCCTTTCCGTTGTCATTTAGTCCAGTCACAAAGCATTTCCTCACAATTATGACACAAAACATGAGGAGCCCAATTCTTGTCTTAATCGCCAAGGGGAACTTGAAAATAGGCAATATACGCAGATGTCACAAATTATGAGATATTGTGTTGAAGTGTGTAACAGCCCCATATGTAACAGAAGGTATCAGGACTATTCTTACATTTACACCTACTCAAAGAAGCCATGATTCAATCTTAAAACAAAATAAAAGGGTATTTTTATTGGAACATAATTTTTTACATTTCAAAACAACTACAATTATGTAAAAGCGATGTTTGTAAAACATTAATTGCCTTGTGGTTATGTTCAATCCAAGAGTCTTTGCCCTTTAACTCCAATTTAAAAACCAATGCATGACATTAACTGTAACTAAAAGAAATTAAAATTGCATAATAACTAGAGCATGCACCAAAACCGGATTTCAGATTTGGAATCAGCGATGCAGAAATATATAGAAACAGTTTTAAAACCTCATGCGGAGGGGCAAGATGACGATGGAGTAAGCGGACATTCCAACTTCCAACTCCCAGAACCAAAGTGGATTACAACTTGATTTTAAGAACCATCATCTGGAAAACCAATGTTGAACTGGACTGAGAGGACTCTTCAACTGGGGAACACTGAAGAAGCCACATTGAGACTGGTAGGAAAAGCGAAAACACAGAAAGGACTGCCCAGCTCCCCGGAGGGAAAGGCAGCCCGGAGAGACCCGCATGGCGGGAAGAGAGTTTAGCAGAGAGGGAGGGACCTGGGTTTCAGGAACAAAGCCCCAGCCTGCAGCCCCAGAGCCTAGAATAGGTGTATGGACAGTATTTAGCTGGGAAACAGATTAGGATACTGTTTGTGAGAAAGAGACAGTTGTCCCAGACCCAGGATTCTTCTTAAAGGGATGGTGAAGAAAACCTCTCTCACAACCACTCACCTGGGACACCAGGAGACAGGGAGAGAGGACAGGACTGGAACAGCAGGTAGAGAGTGCAGTCTGGAAGGCACAGGGAGAAATCTTTGAGGGACAGCCACCTTATACCCTGGACTGAGTCACTACATAAATCTGAAACAATATTTCCCCTGGAACCAGAAAAGGGAAGCAGGACACCAGCCAAAAAGGCTCCCCTGCAGCAATTAGAGCACAGTCGCTTAGAAGGAGGGAGCTTTCAGGACTATAGTATGGAGTGTTAGGGTCTGAGCTGCAGCGCCCCCACCCACACTGCTGAGGGCTTGCTGGAGGGTGGGCCATCGCTGGACGCAAAGGCACGGTTTCGTCAGTGGGGGCAGAGGCCAATCAGGCTGGAGTGAGGTAGGTCTAGCCCAGCTGAGGCAAAGGGGATGTACTAAAGTGGTCTTGCAGCTGCGGGCCCGCCTGCGACCCCACCTGTGGGGGAAAAGAGGGAGCCCGAAACGGGCGGAGATCTGCCACTGGGCAGGGGCAAGTAGGTGCGCCAGCGCACCCAGCCTCGGGGCTAGAAGCCCTGCCCCAATGGGCTTTGCCAGATGAGATAGGGCAGAAGCCCAGCTCCCGGTTGAGCGCAGAGCAATAGCCCCGCCCAGCCGAGGAGCCATGGTTGGCAGGGGCGGGGATTCAAGCCTGGGCTAGCAGCTGAGCACGCACCTAAAGCTCATTCTGGCTGGAGGAACAGGCTGACAGGGACCCGCAGATAAGCAAAAGTGCTCACCCTTGCCCTTGACGCCTAGGCTTGTGGCCTGAGTGTAGTGCACGGTCCCATCCGTGGGAGAGGGGCGAAGGCCAAGACTGGCTGAGGTTTATAGAGCCTGGCACAAGAAAACAGCCCCTCTTGCAGAGGCGAGGCGGAGACTTCAGCAGCCAAGGCCATCGCCTGCAACAGCCACACCTGTCAGCCCTAAGCAGCGGCAGAAGGGGTGGTGGGCCTGCAGACAGATCACACCTAGAGAACACAGAGGCAATACCCATTGGACTCCAGTTGCCAAATCCTTCTTACACACAGACAAAATGGATAAGCAGAGAAATGCAACCCGAATGAATTAAGAGAAATTCCCAGAGAAGGACCTGAATGAATCATATATAACCAAACTACCTGATGCAGAGTTTAGAATATTGATAGTATGTTCAAAGAGATTAGAGCAAATATGGATAGTCATTACGAACACCTAAATAAAGAGATAGCAAGTATAAAAAAGGAAGTGGAAATAATAAAAAAGAATCAGACAGAAATGACAAATATAGTATCAGAACTGAAGACCACAATGGAATTAAAAGCAGGATGGATGAAGCTGAGGATCGAATCAGCGAGTTAGAAGACAAAATAAACAAAGACACAGAGCAGAGCAGAGAAAAGAAAAGAAACTAAAAAAATCTAAGGAAACTCTAAGGGAGCACTGTGACAACATGAAGAGAAATAACATCCGCATCATAGGGGTTCCTGAAGAAGCAGAGAAAGATCAATGCATAGAAACTTTGTTCAATCAAATCATAGCAGAAAACTGCCCTAATTAAGACTGGAAAATGTTTCACACATGCAAGAAGCACAGAGAACTCCATTAAAGAGAAACCAAAAAAAATCTACACCAAAACACATCATAGTTATAATAAAAGCTAAGTGATAAAGAGAATATTTTAAAAGCTCCTACAGAAAAAAAGACTATCACCTACAAAGGAGCCCCCATAAGGATAACATGCTACTTCTCAACAGAAACACTTGAGGCTAGAAGGGAATGGCAAGATAATATTCAAAGTAATGCAGATCAAGAACCTACAACCAAGACTACTCTATCCAGCAAGGCTAATGTTTAAAATTGAGGGGAAATAAAGAGCTTCCCAGACTAAGAAAATTGCAGGGAATTCATTAAAACCAAGCCAATTCTGCAGGAGATGCTAAGGGGCCTGTTGTGAACAGTTCAAAGGGGGAAAAGAATATAGCAAAAGAAAAATACAGCTTTAAAGAATAAAATGGCAATAAACAACTACATATCAATAATAACCTTAAATGTAAATGAATTAAATGATCCAATCAAAAGACATAGGGTAGCTGCGTGGATAAAGAAACAGGACCCATACATATGCTGTCTACAAGAGACACACCTTAAAACAAAAGATGTACATAGACTAACGGTAAAAGAATGAAAAAAAAATATTTCTTACAAATGAAAATGACAAAACGCCACGGTAGCAGTACTTATATCTGACAAAATGGACTTTAAAACAAAGGCTGTAGTAAGAGATAAAGAAGGACACTACATAATGATAACAATTCAACAGGAAGATATAACCATTATAAATATCTACGCACCAAACATAGGAGCCCCGACATACATAAAACAGACTTTGATGGATATAAAGGGAGAGATTAACAGCAATACTATAATAGTAGGGGATTTCAATACCCCTCTAACAACACTGGATAAATCCTCAAGAAAGAAAACTAACAAAGAAAGAGCAGACTTAAAGGATACACTAAATTAACTTCATTTAATAGATATCTTCAGAACTTTTCACCCTAAAGCAGTAGAATATACATTCTTTTCAAGCACTCATGGTACATTCTCTAGGATAGACCACATGTTAGGACACAAAAGTGGTCTCAACAAATTTAAAAGGATTGAAATCATATCAAGCATTTTCTCTGATCACAATTGCATGGAACTAGAAATTAACCACAAAAGAAAAACTGAAAAATACTTAAACACTTGGACACTAAATAGCATGTTATTAAACAACGAATGGATTAACAATGTGATGAAAGAAGAAATAAAAAAGTTTCTAGAAACGAATGATAATGAGCATACATCAACTCAAAATTTATAAAACACAGCAAAAGTAGTACAGAGAGGGAAGTTCACTGCACTACAGGAATACCAAAAGAAGCTAGAAAAAGCTCAAATAAGCAACCTGACCCTGCATCTAAAAGAACAAGAAAAACAATAGCAAATAAAGCCCAGGACCAGTAGAAGAAAGGAAATAATAAAGATCAGAGCAGAAATAAATGACATAGAGGCTAAGGAAACAATACAGAGGATCAATGAAACCAGAAGCTGGTTATTTGAAAAGGTAAACAAGATTGATGAACCTTTAACTAGACTCACCAAGAAAAAAAGAGAGAGGACTCAAATAAATAAAATTAGAAAGGACAGTGGAGAAATAACAACTGACACAACAGAAATACAGAGCATTGTAAGAAAATACTATGAAGAACTATATGCCAAAAAATTAGACAATCTTGGTGAAATGGACAAATTTCTTGAATCATATAACCTTCCAAAAATCAATCTGGAAGAATCAGAACACCTAAACAGACCAATTACAACAAATGAGATCAAAACAGTTATCAAAAAACTCCCAAAAAAGAAAAGTCCTGGGCCTGATGGCTTCACAAGTGAATTCTATCAAAAATTCAAAGAAGAACTTACTCCTATCCTCCTCAAGTTATTTCAAAAAATTCAAGAGGAAGGAAGACTTCCAAACTCCTTTTATGAGGCGAGCATAATTCTGATCCCAAAACCGGGCAAAGATAACACAAAGAAAGAAAATTATAGGCCAATATCCCTGATGAATTTAGACGCTAAAATTCTCAACAAAATATTAGCCAACCGGATTCAGCAACATATGAAAAAAATCATACACCATGATCAAGTGGGATTTATTCTGGAGAGGCAAGGCCGGTTCAATATTCGCAAATCAATCAATGTGATTCATCACATAAACAAAAGGAAGGACAAAAATCACATGATAATTTCAATAGATGCAGAAAAGGCATTTGATAAAATCCAGCACCCATTCATGCTCAAAACTCTCAGTAAAGTGGGAATACAGGGATCATTCCTTAACATGATAAAGGCCATCTACGACAAACCCACAGCAAACATCATACTAAATGGACAAAAATTAAAAGCAATCCCCTTAAGGTCAGGAACCAGGCAGGGATGCCCCCTTTCACCACTCTTATTCAACATAGTTCTGGAAGTCCTAGCTACAGCAATCAGACAAGAAGAAGAAATAAAAGGCATCCAAATTGGAAAAGAAGAAGTAAAACTGTCAGTATTTGCAGATGATATGATATTGTATATTGAAAACCCTAAAGTCTCAGTCAAAAAACTACTGGACCTTATAAATGAATTCAGCAAGGTGGCAGGATATAAAATTAATACTCAGAAATCAGAGGCATTTCTATATACCAACAATGAACTGTCAGCAAAAGAAATTAAGGAAACAATCCCCTTCACTATTGCAGCAAAAAAAATAAAGTACCTAGGAGTAAATTTAACCAAGGAGGTTAAGGACTTGTACTCGGAAAATTATAAAACATTGGTAAAAGAAATCAAGGAAGATACAAACAAGTGGAAGCGTATACCGTGCTCATGGCTAGGAAGAATAAACATCATTAAAATGTCTATATTACCCAAAACAATTTACAAATTCAATGCAATACCAATTAAAATACCAATGACATACTTTAAAGATATAGAACACATATTCCAAAAATTTATATGGAATCAAAAAAGAACACGAATAGCCTCAGCAATCTTAAATAGAAAAAATAAAGCCGGATGTATCACCCTTCCAGATATCAAGGTTTACTATAAGGCCATTTTACTCAAGACAGCCTGGTCATGGCACAAGAACAGGCACATAGATCAATGGAACAGAACAGAGGACCCAGAAATAAACCCACAGCTTTATGGACAACTGATATTTGACAAAGGAGGAAAGAACATACAATGGAGTAAAGACAGCCTCTTTAACAAATGGTGTTGGGAAAATTGGATATCTACCTGCAAAAAAATGAAACTAGACCGTCAACTTACACCATTCAAAAAACAAACTCAAAATGGATAAAAGACTTAAATGTAAGTCATGAAACCATAAGCATCTTAGGAGAAAACATAGGCAGCAAGCTCTCCGACATCTGTAGCAGCAATATATTTGCTGATTTATCTCCACGGGCAAATGAAAGAAAAGGCAAGATAAACAAATGGGACTATATCAAACTAAAAAGGTTTTACACAGCTAAAGACAATAAGAACAGAATAAAAAGACAAACCACACAATGGGAGAACATATTCGACAGCACATCTGATAAGGGGTTAATAACTAAAATTTATAAAGAACTTATAAAACTCAACACCAGGAAGACAAACAATCCAATCAAAAAATGGGCAAAAGAATTGAATAGAAATTTCTCCAAAGAGGATATACAGATGGCCAATAAGCATAATAAAAATGCTCAACATCACTAATCATTAGAGAAATGCAAATTAAAACCACAATGAGATATCACCTCACACCAGTCAGAATGGTGCTCATCTGCAAAACAACACAGAACAAGTGCTGGTGAGGATGTGGAGAAAAGGGAACCCTTCTGCTGGTGGGAATGCAGACTGGTACAGCCACTGTGGAAAACTGTATGGGATTCCTCAAAAAATTAAAAATTGAACTGTCTTTTGCACCAGCTATCCCACTTATAGGAATATACCCTAAGAACACCATAGCACTGTTCGAAAAGAAGAAATGGGCCCCCATGTTCGTGGCAGCATTGTTCACAATAGCGAAGATCTGGAAACAGCCCAAGTGTTCGTCAGAGGACGAGTGGAAAAAAAAGTTATGGTACATATATACTATGGAATACTACTCAGCCATAAGAAATGATGACATCGGATCATTTACAACAAAATGGATGGACCTTGATTACATTATACAGAGTGAAATAAGTAAAACAGAAAAAACTGAGAACAGCATGATTTCATACATAGGTGGGACATAAAAGTGAGACTATGAGACATGGACAAGAGTGTGGTGGTTATGGGGTGGGAGGAGGGAGGAAAGTGTGGGATCGGAGGAGGGGAAGGCACAGGGAAAATCAGATAGAAGGTGACAGAGGACAATTTCACTTTGGGTGATGGGTATGCCACAGAATTGAATGATAAGATAACCTGGAGATGTTTTCATTGTACATATGTACCCTGATTTATTGGTGGAACCCCATTAAAATTTAAAAAAAAAAACACAATAAAAACTCAACACCAGGAAAACAAACAATCCAATCAAAAAATGGGCAAAAGAAATGAAAAGAAATTTCTCCAAAGAGGACATACAGATGGTCAATAGGCATATGAAAAAATGCTCAACATCACTAATCATTAGAGAAATGCAAATTAAATCCACAATGAGATATCACCTCACACCAGTCAGAATGGTGCTCATCTGCAAAACAACACAGAATGTGTGCTGGTGAGGATGTGGAGAAAAGGGAACCCTCCTGCACTGCTGGTGGGAATGCAGACTGGTGCAGCCACTGTGGAAAACAGTATGGAGATTCCTCAAAAAATTAACTGCCTTTTGACCCAGCTATCCCACTTATAGGAATATACCATAAGAACACCATAGCACTGTTAGAAAAGAAGAAATGCGCTCCCATGTTTGTTGGAGCATTGTTCACAGTAGCGAAGATCTGGAAACAGCCCAAGTGTTTGTCAGAGGACGAGTGGATTAAAAAGCTTTGGTACATATATACTATGGAATACTACTCAGCCATAAGAAATGATGACATCGGATCATTTACAACAAAATGGATGGACCTTGATAACATTATATGGAGTGAAATAAGTAAAACAGAAAAAAAAAAACTGAGAACAGCATGATTTCATACATAGGTGGGACATAAAAGTGAGACTATGAGACATGGATAAGAGTGTGGCTATGTGGTCGGTGGGAGGGAGGAGAGGGAGGGAGAGGGGGAGGGGAGGGGCACAAAGAAAACCAGATAGAAGGTGACAGAGGACAATTTGACTTTGGGTGATGGGTATGCAACATAATTGAATGATAAGATAACCTGGAGATGTTTTCTTTGAACATATGTATCCTGATTTATTAATGTCACCTCATTAAAATTAATAATAAAGAAACCCTCATGCAACAGAAAAAAAAAAAAAAATTGTTCCCTAGAGAATTCATTTCAAAAGAGATAAAGATGGCCTTTGAATGTGGTAGACACCAACTGGACAAGAATAATCATGATGTATAATAGCACAGAGCCCGCCTGCTCCTGTGGCAAGTTAAGGGAACACATCTGTGACCATGGGCAACCTCCAGGAAGAAGGAAAGGTGGCCGTGTCTCAAGTACCCCTCCCGCAGCACATTTCAAGAGGTCCCTGCCATTTCCTTACCTCCTCCTCCTTTTCTTCTGGACTGGAAGCCTCCTCGAGATTCGACTTAGCGTGGCTGCTGGAACCCTTGTCTTCACTGCCTTTGTCATATGTGGCTTGCACTGAATCCGGGTAGGACACGAAACGTTCTGCCCTTTCGTCACTGTCCACTGAACTCAAAGACAGCGCACTAAAATTGTTGGGACACAGGGCACTTCCTTTGCCAGGGCTCTGAGAGGTGGGGGGTTTGGGAGTGGTGGGCCTCAGCGGTGTGAGAGGCTGCTCAGGTCTCACTTGGACCTGGCTGCCAGGTGTTGGTTCAGAGGCGTACCTTTGAGATCGTTCCTGCGGAGTGGAACTTGGTGGCAAGCTGCAAGCGTCAGGACTGCCGCCTGGGGCCTCAAGAGGAAACACCGCGGTGTCCACGTCCAAATGGGCGCCCCTGCAGCCAAGGGCGGTGGTGGCGGCCCTCATGCGCGCGGGTTCGGTGCTGCTGGAGGCGCGGCGCGAGTAGTCATCGTGCAGGAGGCTGCGGGCCGTGGGCCGCTGGGCGTCGCCGGGGCAGGGCCCTGCGCCCTTGGGGCAGTCGCGTTTCCAGGCCGTGTCCGCGGAGCCGCTCACCAGTCTGAGCACCCGGTCGAAGTCTTTGGCACGGATGGGGCTCCTCCAGCGCTTCGTCCACCTCTCGGCCGGGCCGAGCTTGTCCAAGTCCGCGGAGCCGCTGCTGAGTGTCCGCTGGGGCGGGGGCCGGTCGGGCGCCCCCGGCACCTCGGGCAGGTTGCAGGCGGACTTCCTTCTGAAGGAGCTCTTCCTGAGGAAGTTCAGGTGGTCGGTGCTCTTGCTTTTCCGGGGGGCGAGGCCGGCGCCGCAGCTGCCCGCGTCCCGGAGGAGGACGGCACACACAGGGGACTCTTGGCCGGAGGGCTCCGGGCCTGCGCGATGCGGCTCCACGTCGCGGAGGCTGATCCGGCCCAGGCCGTAGGCGCGGCGCAGGCTCTGGGAGCCGTGCGCGCTCCTCCGGAAAGCGTTGTCTACCTCCTCAGGGTCCGAGCCCTCAGGGGTCGGCCCCAGCCCAGACCCCGACCCCGACCCTGACCCTGACCCCGACTCCGACTCCAGCGCCGGGAGCCCGCCCGCCTCCCCTGGGGAACTGTGCCTGCCCTCAGGAGCCCCCACAGCCCACCCGTTCGTGAGCGCTGGGCCCAAATTAGACCCAGAGGCCGCCTCCTTGGCTGCATCCGGCCCCTCTCGGTTTTGGATTCCTTGAAGGACTGAGGACTTGAGTTTTTTAAAAGATCCCATCTTCCGAAAGGAGGCCAGGGCATTCCAGGTGGAGGAGTGCCCCATCAGGACCATGGATCGCGGCCGCTCAGGGGTGCCACCTGTCCTCTTTCGGCTCGCAGACAAGAGGCGCATGAGCTTGGCTGGGCCCAACCTGTGATCCTGGGCTCCCGCTTCGCCACCGCAGCCACTGCACACTCCATTCTGGCATGCTGGGCTAGTCACCACGAGGGAGTCTGTCAGACATGACACAGAACAGGAGATTGCAGCAATGCGTCCATGGCGGTTCTGGGCTGTTGTCATGTTCTTGCAGCTGGGAGCCGGTGGCCACAGCGCAACGAAGCTCAGCCCCACGTGCACACCTGTATCCCTGGGCCCCAGGTGCAGACGTTCATCTTCGAGGCTGCTGCCTGCCTGGCTCTCACGCCTGCTTTGCACATCAGGCTCCTTCTCAGTTGCGGCCACTGCCTGCGGCAGAAAACAAAGCACAGTTTAGCCATTTCCCCCTCGGAAGAGACTTTATGAACAAGAATTAGTTCTTTTGCTTAATAATTATTGCTAATGGATGAAACGGCATGCCCCATAAACGGGCTGATCAAATACAGTTTTAAATTAAAATTTACTTTTTTTTCTAATTCACTTCACAATAAATTAAAGAATGCAATTACTTTAAGAACAACAACAAAGATAATTATGGGTTGTGCATTCAAAAAATGGTAAACTCTTGAATCCACTGAAACTTGTTTAAGTAAAAGTTTTGAAAAACTGCTGGAATGAAGTAGCCAAGGCATCATTCAAGATGGTCTTCTCTTTGTTTAAAAAAGGAGAAACTTTTAGTTTCAAATAATAAAGAAAGCCATGGTTTCAAAATGTGCCACAGTGACATGTCAACTTACATTAAGTTTAACACAGCTAATACACAGACTGAGTGCTTAAACTAATGCAAGGAGTTGTGATGGAGACCAAGAGACTCTCAGTTTCTTACCGTACACTGAATACCCCAAAACTCTAAGAGAGCTACAAAATGCTACATGCACATAGGAATGGAAGGAATCAAGCTGAGGTTGCCTTAGGTGGGCTATGTGAAGGAACTGCATTTGTGAGGGGCTTCTGTCAACAGCATTCTCACTGGAATGAAGAGACACAAGGATAATACTGAAGTACTAGAAATTCAGAAACAAAAATTCAAATTAATTACCGCATCTTTTTCCTTCCTCACAATGCCCGGAAGCCCAGTGCCCATGCTGTCTCACCCAGCACCCCCACGACTTAACTCTTCCTGTCAAGCCAAGTACTCCTCGGCCTCTAAGAGCCGGCTGAAATGTCACAGTCCCCCTGTTCTCAATAAATGACTAGTGAATGAATGAAGAAAGGAAGGATTATGATAATAACCATAAAAGGATATCATTTATTAAGGGCTTACTACACGCCAGACCCCTGTACTAAGTGCTTAAAAAGAAAAAACATGCCACTGAGTACTCATGCAAACCTAACAGGTCAATAAAATGACTTTCATTTTATAAGTAATCAAATGGATGCGTGGGCAGATAAGGTAATCCATCTGGTGATCCTGCAGCTGCCTCTCCAAAGCCTAAGCTCTCCTCCACTGCTTCAAATTCATGAACAAACAGAAAAGTGGATATGTACCTCAGGTGCCTGACTCCACGTTCTGTGTCTCATGATATAACCCTGACTTAAGTCAAGTCCCAGAAGTCCTTATGATACCAGTCAAGGCCATTACCTCCAAAGGTAAAATTAAAAGCAGAAGAGTAGAAGGAGAAAGTTATATAAAGACCTTGAGGATAGGTCTGCCAATTTAACTTAGCAGAAGAAAATGTGACTTCATGCACAGACGTCTGATCTGCTTCTTCTCTCCAAATTCTCAAGTGGGTACATTTTTATTTGTTCTTATATCATGCCCAACTAGGAGAGATTCTCAGGGGCAGCCATAGTTAAAGAGCTGATTGTATCTGAGACCAGGCACATTACAGAGACTTCAACCTCTGGAGGCTTTCTGATGTTTATTCACTCAATACCAGTAATCAGAAGCCTCATGGGGCTACCATATGCTCTTTGTAGTTTAATGTTCTAATGGGGCAACTGGGGGCCTGAAGAGCTGTGGGTTGCATTTGAATTAGTCACATTAAGCTGGGTCTTGAATCACCCTGGCACTGAGGCTGGATGTGACATCTAACCAGTTGCAAAATGAGTCCAACACTCAGCAAACCCTGTCTATCTGTACATACTCTGGGAGACTGGAGATTGTGGTAAAAACCTTTTCTTTTCTATTTTTTTTTAAAGATTTTTATTTATTGATTTTTAGAGAGGAAAGGGGCAGAGGGGAGTGGGAATCATCAACTCATAGTAGGTACTTCTCGTAAATGCCTTGACTGAGCAAGCCCAGAGTTCCCAACCAGCAACCTCAGCGTTCCAGATTGACACTTTACCCAGTGCGCCACCACAAGTCAGGAAACTTTTCCGAATCTTGAAACAAAGCAGTCAGTTTATAAAAAGTCCAGTCCAGTCCCAAGCACTGACTGACTGCATATTCTGTAGTAATAATGGGCTCATTATGATTTGCACTGGTTACAGAAAAACAAACAGAATCCCTATTGTGTAACCTGGCTCGACAAAGACATCACTGAAACCACAGCTAAGAGGGCACTAAGAGACCTTTTATAACCCAGGAGGAAACTGTTCAACTCACCCTAAGGGATACAGGAAAACGCTTGATTTAATGTTGGGTAGTTTGAGAATGTTCTATGGAAGACATGAGACTAGGCCTAGGTTCTAAACTCAGTATTATAGTCACATAAACCTTAAGTAAAGTCATTTTAGGAATCTGTGCTTCAGTGCCACCTATAAAAGAAGAGTGCCAACATTTGTGTATTATCAACCAAGTAATCAATTCATGAGCCCCTGTTGTGCACAAAGATCTATGCAGGCCCTGTGATGAATTCAAGGCAGTGACAAAGTGATGGCCCATTCTAGATGGGAAACTGCCATGAGCAAAGGAAGGGGCAGGAATATAGGTATGTTTGGGAGGCAGTGCAGTATATTTGGGTGACTAACTGTCCCAATTAGCCCAGAAGTGAGAGTTTCATGGCTAAAACTGGAGAACCTCTAAGCAAACTGGGATGGCTGGCCACCCTACAGTAAGTAAAACAATACAGTTGAAAGGATGGCTTGATGTAATGTAGTAGTAGAAATTAAGGTGACAACAGGTTTAGAAGAGCCTGCATACCACTAGTCTAACACTTTGAGATTGTCTGCAGGTGCCACCTTCTTTAAGGAATTCCTTCCTGATCACCCCTCAAATGAACTAGAGCCCTTATTCTGTGGGTTACAGACGTCTCCCCAAATTGCTTTACCCACACCTATTACAAATATAAGTATATAAAGCTGCCTTCAGAGCAAAACTGTGAACTCTTAAACAGTAAGAAAGATGAACTTTGCATACTTGGATTAAGTTTATCCCGATGTGACATTGTATCAGTTCTCCTGCCTTGTTGAGATATGTACCAAGGTAAAAATTGATTCTTATTTTTCCAATGTGGAGATGGAAATTTTTACAACACTAAAAAAGTCTAAGTATTTATGTAAAACTTAAGTTGTAGGGTACAAATCCAGTAAAATACATGCAGAAAATCAGTTTCTAATTGGGACAACATGCTTTTTAAAAGACCATTGACTTACTATTTCGTTCATGTAGCTGAACAATGTGATTGCTGTGTGCTACTTGGAAAGAAACTGAAAATCACGGAAGAAAGCTTTTCTTGGAATTTCCAAGTAACATACCAAGTTGAATTATTTAGAACTAATACTTTGACCTCTATTAACAAGGGTTGCAATACAATCAGTTGTTTTGTAGCAAGTCTTGTAACTTTAGGGAGCTCAGCCAGAGATGTTTATGAACAAAACAACAAGAAAGAATTTTAGATGGGAATATTGTGAAATCCATTGTCTACAGATTAGATTCTGGGGTGTATGAACTTTAGAACATTTTAGTCATAATGAGAATTCTCTGAAAACAACTATGACCAGTAATTTTTAAATAAGAACTTGAACTTGAATTTTGAAATTCAGAAATATATACCAAGTGAAATGTACATACAGGAAGGTTTTTGTAATATATTGGTGTAAATTACAGAAATGCAACACTAAAAAAACAAAACATTGAAATCTGAAATTCTAAAAAAGTGAAAGTATAGTCCTTGAATCATAGCACTGTAGGTTATGGCCCTAGGGCACATCTAACCTTTCACTGTAAAGATTAGGACACTGGGGCCCAGTGGGTCTAAGACTTACCCATGGTCAAGCACTATAGGTGAAAGCACAGTAGGCTGGGAATCAAGAGGGACCAGGTTTTGCCCCAGCAGTGCCACTTACTGGCCAAACCCTGATAGTGATCCTAAACTTCCTTTTCTTCCCTTAGTCAATCACCAAGTGTAACAAAGATCCTTGTTCAGTGTGGGCTGCCTCTGCCTTATTTCCAACCATTAGGATCTTCACCTCAATAACTGCGTTAGCCTCCTAACAAGTCCCCTGTCTTCTAGTCTGACTCACTCCAACCCAAACACAGTGTCTTTCCCAAACTGCAAATGGATTCGTGTCACTTCAGCTAGTGTCATAAGCTGCCTTTGGAGATGACTAGATGTCGAATCACCTAAGCCTATACTGAGCCTTTCTCATATTACACAATATACTGAGCCTTTCTCATATTACCTTGTTTGCTCTCACAGCTTTTCTCTAGCCATCTTTGTCTCTCTGTAGTATAACTACAATCCCCAGGCTCCTGTGAGAAATGGCTTCTGGCCAGGTTGGCCAGTGACAAGCACTGGTGAAAGATGCCAGGGTAGTTCTCTCTGTGTGCGCTGCTGCAGGGGCCTTTCCAGCAGCTGCTGAGGCTCCTCTCTGGCCTCAACTCCTGCTGGGCAGCTCCTCCTGCCAGGTGGCACCATGGCTGGCTCGAGCAGCGCCAGCTCTTCCCTTTACTCTCCAGGCTAGGGGTGGTAGCCTCTTCCTGCAATTGCCCCTCTGAGTGTCTCACTGTCTTCTTTTCTGTTTCTCAGCTGTGTAAAAATAATCCCTAGATTAATTCTCATTGCTTTGACATACCTAGAAATGTTTCTCTTTTCCTGAATGATAAATATGTGCTTTGCCTAACTTTCATTAATTCAAATTAACTATTCCCTAGAGGAACTCTTGCCTCTCTAGCCAATTCAGCGGTCCCTTTTGTGTGGGCTCACAGCACTTCATGCATGCCTATTTTAGCACTTACCATACTGCTCTGTAATTCTTTTTTCTCCACTCAACTCTGAAAAGGTTGAAAAGGTCTTCCAAGGCAGAAACCAGATCTTATTTAACTTTATTCTTAGCACTCAGTTAGTCTGAGTAAATGAGGATAACACTACTTCTTTGGCACAACTTAGGTGAGTCAGCCCACCACTTGGGGCCAGATAATTCTTAGCTGTGAGAGCTGTCCTATGCATTGTAGGATGCTTATCAGTATCTCCAGCCACTGCCTTAAAATTATGCTATTAGAAAGAAGAAATGTAAAATATAGAAAAAACTCTGAAAACCATGAAAGTGATATAAATTAGTTTCACAGTGATTTACTTTAAACTACTGAAATTTATCATTTTCAACTGTAAAACAGAGTGTTCTATTTATGTTTGATGGTACTGATAAACAATTTTTTAAACGCTAATGTTGTTAGTAGCTACAGTTTCCCATGGCTAAAAGCTCAACTTAATGAATGTTTAGGTTCCATTATCACAATAATTGTATCTAGTTTTGTCAGTGCTTTTTCATACATTCAGTGAAAAAAAAAATTAATACAAGAAGGAAGTAAATACTGACATGTTAATAGTCACTCCAACTGATCACTGTTTATCAATACAGATTATTTCATTTTAATAAGTAATCAATTTATTTACCAAAGGTTAGTAATTTCATTGCTCAGATTTTAGAAATTATATGAGTTAAGTTAATATGACAAGACTTTTATAAGTGTTTCATAAAACACTTAAAATATGGTTAGTATTAATATTCTAATGGTATTGATTAAGATATCCTTTGATTCACTTATCTCAATGTTAATCAGCAATATCTGAATAAAAATATGGTCCTAAAGGACCAGTGATTATTAGGAAAGTGATTTTCTTCTATAAAATTATATATTCCCTTTAAAATATAAAATATTTCTTCTCTAAAATATATCTTGGAAATATATAATTAATGCAAGCCATACCTTAATATTTTCCCTACTCTTGCCCTCATGAGGGGATGCACCTGGAGTGCCCAGCTTGGATGATCAGGGAAGCTGTGTCCCCAGATCCTACAGGACACCTATCACATAAGGCCACTCTATCAAGCCTGGGAAATGTAGCAGCTCTACCTAATATATAGAAACAAACACTGCCAAATGAGGAGACAAACATGTCCCAAATGAAAGAACAGAACAAACCTCAAGAAAAAGAACTAAACAAAATGGAGACAAGCAATCTACCAGACGCAGAGTTTAAAACACTGGTTATAAGGATGTTCAATGAACTTAGGGAAAGAGTAGATAAACTTAGTGAGAACTTAAACAAAGAGATAGGAACCAAAAAACAGAGATAGAAAACATTAAAATGAACCAGTCAAAATGAAGAATAAAAAAAATGAAGAATCACCGAGTTGGAAGATAAAGAAGCAGAAAACATCCAATCAGAACAACAAAAAGAAAAGACACCCCCCCACCAAAAAAGAGGATAGCATAAGAATCTTTTGAGACAACTTCAGACACACCAACATTAACATCATGACAGATGCCAGAAGAAGGATTGAAAATCTATATGAAAAAATAATAATGGAAAAGTTCCTTAACCTGGTGAAAGAAACAGACACGCAAATCCAGGAAGTGCAGAAAGTTCCAAAGAAGATGAACCCAAAGAGTTCCACACCAAGACACATAATATTTAATATGCCAAAGGTTAAAGACAAAGAGAGAATCTTAAAAGCAGCATGAGAAAAGTAGATAATTACCTATAAGGAGATCCCATTAGAATGTCAGCTGATTTCTCAACAGAAACATTGCAAGCCAGAAGAGAGTGGCATGGAATATTCAAAGTTAAGAAAAGGAAAGACCTACAACCAAGATTATTCTACCCAGCAAAGCTATCATTTAGAATCAAAGAAGCTTTGATTCTAAAGAGCTTCCCAGAGAAGAAAAAACTAACGGGATTCATCACCACCAAAGCAGTATTATAAGAAATATGATGCAAACATGAATAAAAAAATGGCAATAAATACATATCTATCAGCAATTACTTTAAATGCAAATGGTTTAAAATGCTCCAAACAAAAGACATATGGAGGCTGAATGGATAACAATAAAAGATCCATATTTTGCTGTCTACAAGAGACTCGGTTCATTTCCAAAAACACACACACTGAAAATAAAGGGATGGAAGAATATTTTTCATGAAAATGGCAACAAACCAACAAAAAACTGGGGTAGCAATATTTATACCAGACAAAATATACTTTAAAACACAGGCTGTATAACAAGAAACAAAGAAGAACTCACTTGCGGTATTTATCTGAAGAAACCCAAAACACTAAATCAGAAAGACATATACATCCATATGTTTATTGCAGCATTATTTACAATAGCAAATATATAGAAGCAACTTAAATGTCCAACAATAGATGAATGGATAAAGTGGTGCATATATATAATTAGAATATGACTGAGCCATAAAAAAGAATGAAATCCTGCCATTTGCAACAATGTTGATGAGATAGTATTATGCTGAATGAATTAAGTCAGAGAAAGATAAATGCCAGATGGTTTCACTTATATGTGGACTTTTAAAAACATAAATGGACAAGCAGAACAGAAATAGACTTTGATACAGAAAACATTTGACAGTTGCCAGATGGGAGGGCTTGTTGGGGGACTGGATAAAAAAGGTGAAGAGATTAAGTACAAATTGGTAGTTACAGAATAGTCACAAGGAAGTAAAGTACAACAAAGGGAACATAGTCAATAATATTGTAATAGCTATGTATGATGTCAGTGGGTAGTAGATTTATTGGGGTGATCACTTAGTAAGTTATGTAATGTCTAATCAATTGGTTATGTACCTGAAACTAATATAATACTATGTGCCCACTGTAACAACTGTTAATGGAAAAAGACCTGACTTGGGGGGTAAATACTCAATATGGTATACAGAAACCTGTATAATTTTGTTAACCAATGTCACTCCAACAAATTCAATAAAAAGAAAGGTAAATATTTAAAGTTAAAAATAAGAGATCATTATAATATTTTTCCTACTCTTAGTTCAAAGGAACTATTTTAACTTTGTCAAAATAAAACTTAATTTGTGTATCAATTAAGCTATTAAAGTTTTAATATATCACTCTACATCCAGGAAATCAAGGTTAAATACATTCATAGTTGGGTTTAAGATAAGGTTCTTCATTTCACACCAAATATTGTCATGTTGACCTAATACATACACACACACACACACACACACACACACACACACACACACACACGTTATTTGAGTACTTGAATTATCAAGCTATTTTTTCTTTTTATTTTTTGACAGGACAGAGAGAGACAGAGAAAGGGAAAGATACAGACAAACAGACAGGAAAGGAGAGAGATGAGAAATATCAATGCTTTGTTGCAGCACCTTAGTTGTTCATTGATTACTTTCTCATATGTGCCTTGAATGGGGGTGGGTGGGTGGGCAACAGCAGACCGAGTGACCTGTTGCTCGAGCCAGCGACCTCGGGCTCAAGCCGGTGACCTTGGGGTTTTGAACCTGGGTCTTCCACGTCCCAGTTCAATGCTCTATCCACTCTGCCACTGCCTAGTCAGGCCAAATTTTTTTCATTGAGTCAAGATGGCTATGCAAAACATTGCAGAATTACAGATGTATAGCCCAAACATACTCCTATAAATATTAATAGTCAAAATATTTGACAATAGTAAACGTTTTACTTTTATTATAATTGCAATTACATAAAATTTCAGTTAGAATAAAATACAGCTTGGGCATTGAGAAAAATGAAACACCATGGTGCTAAGTCTTTCTCATTTGCTGAACTTGACCATTTTATTCTCCCTTTTCATTTCCTGTTAGGTCCTTTTCTTCTTCTTATTCATTCCAGTACCTTTCTCAGAACCTGTTGAAATCAAGACTTTGACCAGCAACAGGAAATTCTAGTTTCCTACATTTCATGAATAGGTTGTACTTTAAAGGGTTTCTTATGGGCAATCCATATCCTGACAGACACTGTCCACCAAATTATGTTTGATAATATAGCTACCATTGAACTTAACCATAATTTTTTTTTTTTTTTTTTTTTTTACAGGGACAGAGAGTCAGAGAGAGGGATAGATAGGGAAAGACAGACAGGAGCGGAGAGAGGTGAGAAGCATCAATCAGTTTTTCGTTGCTGTCACAACACCTTAGTTGTTCATTGATTGCTTTCTCACATGTGCCTTGATTGAGGGCCTTCAGCAGACCGAGCCACCCCTTGCTGGAGCCAGCGACCTTGGGTCCAAGCTGGCGAGCTTTTGCTCAAGCCAAATAGACCCGCACTCAAGCTGGCGACCTCAGGGTCTCGAACCTGGGTCTTCCACATCCCAGTCCGATGCTCTATCCACTGCGCCACCGCCTGGTCAGGCGAACTTAACCATAATTTATAACATTTCCATAGGAAAATGCACCTCAGACTCAACTGTGGGTTTTATTTCCAAGGATGAAGTTCTTTTCCACACCCCCTAGTCGTTAATACATACCACTCTCCCTCTCCTTTCCAACCCCAGTGTGCACATGTCATTCAAGTGGGCAAGGCCCCTCAATTGTGGATCAGGCCTCTTCAGGATCTCTTCTGTTGAAGAATGGGGAGGATTCTTCAAAAGAGCCAGTAGCTCTGGCTTCATTTTAAAATCTAACCATTTAAGTGTTAACAAATTAAAAGTATACATAAAAGTGTAACTGTGGATGAGACTGAATCATTATTTCTTTGGGAAAGGTGTCAATTTCATACAAGGATATGATTGTCTTGACTTGCCTTATCTGGGTTACTAGGCTAACTCACATTCTCGTGGATGAGATCAGGGTTTCCCAATGGGCATGAATGTTTGCTTTGTGAATATATTGGGCAGACAGTGCCAGTAGAAAAAAATGAGGATTTGCAAAGGTGAAACTTAAACCAAAGAGAGGAAAATCTTCCTTTTGTCTCTGAAGTTGGGGGGCCAGGCAGGTATAGTGAGGCATGCTAAGGTAGGTCTGGGTCTCTGTTGTAGTAAGTATAGTCCTCTGCACCAGTGATTTTCAACCTTTTTCATCTCATGGCACATATTAATTACTAAAATTCTGCAGCAAAAAAGAATATATATATTTTTGCTGATCTGACAAAAAAATAGGTAAAATTTGTAATCATTTTCACCAGATAGATGGCTGTTGTTGTGCTGGCTGCTGTCATTATTTTATTTGACAATCTAAAGGAAAAGAGATCAGTGCCCCTGACTAAATAGTCACGTATTGCAAGTTTTAAAAATTCTTGCAGCACACAAGTGTATTGGTACACTTATTGAAAATCGCTGCTATATACTTAAATTCCCTGCCTAAGGTTCAGGAAAGTCCCAGCCTCTGAATCCCCCGTCCTCCACTCCCAGTTTAACCCCTGGGGTAAAAAGAGGCTAGGAACACCTCAGGAGAGTTAGTGCCAATGCCCTGTCCACCACTTTTCTCAAGGTAAGATTGCAGCAGTCACCACCCAAGTTCACGGTTAGGACAACTAACTAATGCCTGCAACTGATGCCCAGACTGAGACTATGCCCCATCACAGAGACTGTGCCTCCCTGCACTTAGCATTCAGGGCAAGGAAAGCTTTCCAGATGGGTGGTCCTAATCTTGAAGGTACTTTGAAGGTCACTGAAGCAAAACCAGTATTTCTGCTTGCTAGAGGCAGATTGAGCTGGGTCTGGAACTATATGTTATTGGGCTCATGGTCCCCGAAAACCCCATCAAATGATCAGTGCAGTTTCTGGGACCAGCTTTTGGTTACCCATGTAACTGTCTATGAGAGTATATATTTGTGTTGTATTTTCTCTGCACTTTACCGCTGTTTTTTGTTTGTTTGTTTGTTTGTTTGCACAAAACATGTTTCTAAGCATAGAACCCTGATTCACAACACTGTATTTTGAGGAAACAAGATCAACGTTTGGCTCTGTTTCCAGCTAGGAGCCAATTCGGTCTTATCTCAGGGACTGTCATAGCAGCCCATTCTGCCATTACTAAAGACAGAGGTCCAGAAAATGCAATTTCCCTGCTCTGTTCAATGAGGTATCCCACAACCTCAAATCTGTGGTTCACATTTAAAGCAGTTGCTGAAATGCCTAATTACTGTCTAATTTAGATTGTCTTCTAACTGAACTGACATTTGGATATTGTCTCCTCGTGAGCCCATCATGCCACTTGGCATGGCCAGCCCTCTTTAGGAGACACACTGGACAGCAATGTGGGATGACGCCACCAGTGAACAAAGCCAGCGGTGACTGAACTATTGTTGATGAGCAAGAAGTCTCCAATCTCGCCCCTTCACCCATGGGACTGCTCCGCTGGGCTGGCAGGGGCTGCTCTGTGGCCACTTTGTTAGAGGAACAGGCTATCATGATGAGCCCATCCTCAGGGGACGTTGAACATAAAGAAAACTTCCTACTACTCATTGGGAAGCCATATTCTCACACACTTACATTGCTCAGAAAAGCAAGCTGGCCCAGCTATGAAGGCAACCTGAAAGGGGCAGAAGAGCAGAATCCTGGGAAGGAAGATTTAGAATGGAAAACATCGCTCGTTTGTTTCTTAGGCTTTCCTTGTAGGTACCTATTTCTCTGCATTCATTTGTCCTTCAAAAAGGGGGCTCCCTAGGAACTCAGGAGGGTGCCTTGATGGCTTCTTTGGAGTTTTCCCCCATTCTTTCTAAACACAAATGTTTGTGGCCAGAAGCTTCCATAGGGTCACATGACCCACTCCATCATCACTTGGCTTATTTGTTTAGGGGGCCTACTATGACGAAGGTTCCAGTTCTTGGTGCTGGACACAAAAAGTCTCATTGCAATAGTGAACAATAATACAAATTCTATAGATACAGCCACTAGTGGTGACTGTCCTGATCTACTCTCTCTGCTGATCCACTACCTACTAGTGGAGAAGAGCATGTAAGAGACAATCCATGCTAAGGAGCTGATCCCTGACCCTTACTCTACAAATACAGCCCAAGGGGAGTTTCCCTTTCCTCCTCTTGGCAGTGCTTTCTCCCCAGTCGGGTGTCTGTCACTGTTAACCTGTGGTCCTCACAGCCCTCCAACCTCAAACAAACCTCCAACATGGTTCCTCTATCAGGGCAGACCTGGCTATGAATTTGGCCACATCATTATTCCTCAGCTTCATTCACCTCCTGTGGTTCTGACTCAGCAAGCCGGAAGCCCCTGGATGCTGAATGTCATGGGACTAGAGCATGCATCCAACTCCAGAACATCCGGCCTCGCAGCCCACTCACAGGTGCCTTTGACACAGAGCATAAGAATCTTTCAAATATGTCAGACACTGGCAGGGCCTCATATGAAATAAATACTATATTCTGTCTTTTGTGAAAAGTTCAAAACCAGTTTAGTTTAGGTAGTGAAAGGGGGAAAAAAAAACCACTAAAGAATAACAAAGACTGCCTGACCAGGCGGTGGCGCAGTGGATAGAGTGTCGGACTGGGATGTGGAAGACCCAGGTTCAAGACCCCAAGGTCGCCAGCTTGAGTGCGGGCCCATCTGGCTTGAGCAAAAGCTCCCCAGCTTGGACCCAAGGTCGCTGGCTTCAGCAAGGGGTTGCTTGGTCTGCTGAAGGCCCGCGGTCAAGGCACATGTGAGAAAGCAATCAATGAACAACTAAGGAGTTGCGACTGCAACGAAAAATGATTGATGCTTCTCACCTCTCTCCGTTCCTGTCTGTCTGTCCCTATCTATCCCTCTCTCTGGCTCTCTCTCTGTCCCTTTAAAAAAAAAAGAAGAAGAATAAAGACTTTAATATCTTAAACCAAAAAGAGGTGGATTCCTTTTTCTTTGCATCCAGAACATAATAAGAATACACAAAACTCAATTATAAGAAAATAAGTCAATTTTTAATTGAATTTATTGGGGTGACATTGGTTAATAAAACTATATAGGTTTCAGGTGTACAAGTTCTATAATACATCATCTGTATATTGCATTGTGGGTTCAGCACCTCAAGTCAAGTCTCCTTCCATCACCAGCTATCCCCCTTTACCCTCCTCTACCTCTACACACTTCACTTTCCCTCTGGGAATCATCATGCTATTGTCTCTGCCTGTAGTTTTGTTTGTTTTTCACCCAGCATCACAACCCCTCTTCCCTCTGACAGCTGTCAGTCTGTTCTCTGGCTGTTTCTATTTTGTTTGTTAGTTCATTTTGTTCATTAGATTCTGCATATGAGTGAAATCATATAGCATTTGTCTTTCTCTGACTCGTTTATTTCATTGAGCATAATCCTCTCCAGGTCCATCCATGCCATTACAAAGGGCAAGGGCAAGATGAGTCAGGGGGTCACTTCTATGAAGCAACAGCCTATAAAAGGTGAATCCCTGGGCAATCAAGACATGAAACAGACTTGCCTTCTGAGAGCGAGGTTGCGAAGCACCCAGCGATGACCAGACAAGTCCAGCAGAGCGTCCCTCTCAGTAAGGTCGAACCTCACAGAGTTACAGCTTAAGGCAGGCTAGGTGAGGGATAAAGGGTGTCCTAAGGCTCAGAACCCCTGTGCCTGGGTTTTTACTTTGCCTTTTACTGGCTTTGAACACCTGGGCTCGTCACACCCCATCCTTGACACTTCCTTGAGAGTATTTTGAAGTGTTGCTATCAGAAGTACATCTACTATGAACAATATTCTCATTGAAATATTAATTAAATATTAATATCATATTAATTAAATATTAATATCCTAATAATTAAATATTATAATTAATTAAATATTAATATCATAACATGATACCTTTCTTTGTGAAATATAAACTTTGTTGTTACAGGTTATTAGAAAATGCAACTCTATACCACAATTTCTAGATGAAAAAGATGTGAAATGCTCGCTTGAAAATTTAATGGACTCAAAGCTTATTAGATTTGCATCTGGACTTATGCACAAGTAAAACATCCCATGCGGCCTGTGAGAGTACAGAAAGGCACCTGCATGCACAGGCAACTGCTGTGTGACTAGGAAATAGAAGGACATTCTTTTCCCGCAAGCCACCCTGCCAGTTCAGAGGTCATTGGCAGATAGAGATAAGGTACAGTCAGCATGGTGAGGGACCATCAAAGGAATATCTGAGCTTGGATGTGAGGGAATGTGACCTCTGAAACTAAATATATGTTAAATGTCTTTATTTCATTTTTAGTCAGCTCTATCTTTTCTCCATGCATATGGGTAATATATGCATTAGAACTCTTTTTAACCCTGACCATGAGTATCAATAACACATTTCTCAAATTTTTGACATGTGGTATCTAAAAGTCAATTGTTCAGAATTTAAAACATATAGGGCACAAAGAAAACCAGATAGAAGGTGATTTAAGATTATATGACTTTGGGTGATTGGTATGCAACATAATCAAATGTCAAAATAATGGGAAGATGTTTTCTCTGAATCTATGTATCCTGATTGATTAATGTCACCCCATTAAAATTAATAACAAAAAAAAGAAAGAAAAAAACATATTGTACTATAATTTTCTCCTATTATATGCCCAATCCCACTTAATCCATAATGTAAATAAACTATGTTGCTAACAGCAATATGATTAAAAAGTAAGTTAATAATAGTAGTTAATAAAAAGATGAACCTGATCTCTTTGGCTTAGGAGGGTCCTATGGTAGCAGAAAAAGAATTTTGTCCCCTTTCCAGTATGAGAAAGACCCTTTGCAATATTTGAAAATAGATGCCTTGGGCTTTGACACCTTCTGACCTTCCTTTTTTTATAAAATTATTATTATTTTTAATTATTTTTATTTATTTATTCACTTTAGAGAAGAGAGAGGGAGAAAGAGAAGGGGGGGGGAGGAGCAGGAAGCATCAACTCCTACTTGTGCCTTGACCAGGCAAGCCCAGGGTTTTGAACCGGCAACCTCAGCATTCCAGGTCGACGCTTGATCCACTACGCGCCACAAGTCAAAACTGACCTTCTTTCTTTACTTTCATTCTCCATCTCACTCCCCCACAATGTCCCATTAGGCAAGAGATCACTTGTGCCTCTGGGCTACCTTCCTTCCATTCCTCAGTCCAGGAACATCCTCAATGCTGCACAGGCCAGCCCAGAAAAGCAACCCCGCTGTCATTTCCTCTACGGCATTAGGAGGGCAGCAGCTCCAAGCTCGCCTGCCAGCCCCGCTGCTATATTAATTAATGGCACCTCTGTACGTCCTGAGCTTGTCCTTGTCTGTCCCGTTTGCTGTCTGCTCTGTGCCCAATGGCAGTGACTTCAGCGCTCAGGGACAGGAGTGGTATGACAGAGCAGCTACCTCTAAGGAAGCAGGGTTGTGAGTCTAAGCCTGCCAACCATCAAACAAAGTCTACTTTTCCTATTTTTCAAGATATGGCAAAGTAGCTGTTCAAGTGTGTGCTCCAATGTGACCAATATAACTATGTTCAAATTTCATTTAAAAACAACCTTGCTTGCCTGACCTGTGGTGGTACAGTGGATAAAGCATTAACCTGGAATGCTGAAGTCACCAGTTCAAATCCCTGGGCTTGTCCAGTCAGAGCACACACAGGAAGCAACTACTCCAAGTAGATGCTTCCTGCTTTATTCCCTCTTTCTCCCTCTCCCTCTCTTTCTTTCTGTCTCTCTCCCCCCACTCCAAAGATAAAAAATAAATAAAATCTAAAAGTCTTGCTTCACCCCCCAAAAAAAATAACCCTGCCAAAGTTTGCTAGTTCAATTTTTCTCTAATTCTAATTTCAGAACTGTAATGATATGGCAATCAACTCTATAGGTCCCGATAGTCAGTCCCTCCTAAACCAACTCAAGTGACACAGGGGTCTGCCTCACTGCCTCTGGGTGGTCACATAAGTAGTACAGGGCTACATGCAGGTGAGAACACCTGGGCGGTCAGGCAACTCGGACGATCATCATTTGAGTGAGCGTAAATTAGAAAGGAACATTGATGACCTCAATTTAAATGAAGTTCTCATGGCTTGTTTTGAAGCTTCATCTTTGAACAAGAAAGAACCTCATATAAGACATCATTTGTTCATTCATTCATCCAATAAATGTCTCCTCAGTCCCTCCTGTGTGACTGGAGCTGGTGTAGACCCAGGAGGAGCAGGAATGGACAGGTCCTTTGAAACACTGTTGATGCTATTGTGATCACATGGTGTTTGTTCTCAAGCTGAGTTCCTACAGTTGGCTGGACCCTACATACAGTTCTTGAGTCTCTATGTTGGCAATGACATTTCCCACCACATCACTGTTAAAACAGACCCCTCAATGTACTGAGAACCTACCAATATGGCACGAGGCCCAAGAAGCCACATTCAACATGGGCCTATTCTATAGGGCATCTGAACCTTGTCCAGAAGACAACAGAAACACAGTTAAAGAGTTCTCTTTTCTGGGAAGTCGGTGCTTTCCACATAATCTTGTATGACTTCCAGTTAAAAACATAAAAAATATATATATATCTATTCTTCAGTGGAGTAAATAGTCAGTCGTTTCTTACTACTTCCACTTGGAACAAACTGAACCAGGCACACAAGTTTCTTAAGAAAACCAAAGCTTTTCTTAACTTTGTCCTTGCTCTCTACAATTAGAAATATCCCTCTTTAGACAGTTAATTAAAACCACTTAATAAATGAAATAGTCAGGTCTTTCTTTTGGTTTAGGGACTCATAAAACACCGACTGAGACACCAGTGGTCATGCACTAGGAAAGTCTGGGGACTGAAGGGTGAAAACTGTTGGCAGCTAAAGATCAATGAGGAACGAGCTCCACCCCCCCCCCATCAGGCCTCTAATGACTGATGGACTCAGAGCAGCTCATTCAGAAAAGCCGGTGTGCCACTGCTGTCCAGATGTCTAAGAACTCTGTTCTACTGATACTGCCCTCTGGAATCTTGGTGGCACTGGGAGATGCTGCAACTAGGCCGTTAAACTTCAGTCTTCCTTGGGCACACCCTACATTCCGTGCTTCATTTCACAGCGGAACAGTTCAACCAGAACCATGGCGTATCATCTAACAGGATGTGGGACATGTGCCATTCATCCTGCTTGGGAACCAAATCTCCTATTACAGGTAATCATGGGTAGAAAGTTGCCTCCTTCCAGGTCCCTCACTGCTCTGGGATGCCAATAGGTCCTTCATTTTAAACGGCAATTCTGAGCCTTACCTAACATAAACCAGCCTCCTCCAGCTTGATGACAAAGGAATTCCACTCTCAGGATTGTTGGTAGCCAGTCTGAATAAGGCTTGTCACTTCCCCACTGCCAGCCCGCTCAAGAGCTCTGCATCAGGCAGTGCCACTCCAACTTTTCCTCCGAATTACTCCTGAGAGCAACAATTAATAAGATAGATAGAGATAGAGAGAGAGAGAGAGAGAGAGAGAAAGTCTACACACCCAGTATGATCAGCATTCGTGACCACACTCTGTCATCATCCCCATTTCACGGATGCACAATCTGAGGTTGCACCCTAAGGTCACACAGGAGAAAGTGATGAAGCTGGCACTTGTACTATGCAATGCGGCCACAGCCCTGGCCCTTCACTCACTGCCACTGCCTCTGCCCTGGGCTCAGGAGAACCAGTTCACACTCTGGGGAATGGCTGAGTAGCAAGTTACTGAAAGCAGGAAGTTTAAAGTTCCAGAATTAAACTTCCCAAGTCAGTCAAATTTGGCATTCTCATGTGGTTAGTTTTTGTAAAAAAAATAAATAAACATTTTCCATGTTACACCCATGAGAGATAGTTATTATCTAAAAGACAGAAAATAACAAGTGTTGGTGCAGATGTGGAGAAACTGGAAGGAACCCCTTTCACAGTTGGTAGGAATGTAAAACAGTGCAGCCGCTGTGAAAACAGTATGAAAACTCCTCAAAAAGTTCAACACAGAATTACCACATGATCCAGCCATTTTTTTCTGGGTATACACCCCAAATATTGAAAGCAGGGTCTTGAAGAGATATCTGTACACCCATATTTACACCAGCATTATTTACAGTAAGCAAAAGGTAAAAACAACCCAGATAACTATCCACTCATGAACAAAGACAATATTTTATATGAATACAGTGCAACACTAGTCAGCGTTAAAAAGGCTGCAATATGCTACCACATGAATAAACCTTGAGAGCATTACGCTAAGTAAAATAAGCCAGTCACAGAAGGTCAAATATTATATGATTCCACTTAAATGAGGGATCTAAAGTTGTCAAACTCAGAGACAGGAAGTAGAAGGGTGGGGGCCAGGAGCTGGGAGGCTGCAGGGAGAGTTATGTCCAAGGGGTAGAGAGTCTCAGTTTGGGAAGAAGGAAAAGTTCTGGATGGATGGTGATGGTGGCTACACAGTCTTGTAAATGGTATGCACTTAATGCCATCAAACCATGCCCCTAAAAATGGTTTAAATGTTAAATTTTATAATATATATATTTTTTACTTACAAATATAAGTTCTAGGTAAGAAAGAAATTTAAATAATTAAAAATCACAGTGCTTTTAATAATTTACCCCTTAAATTTTCCAAAACATATGATTCAGGAAGATTTACAATTATCTGATATTTTCAAATGTCCTTAAGCACGAACTTCCTAAGATCTTTTGTCTGTACCATGGGATAATGGTACCAGAGACCTTGGAGTACAATGGTGAATATTCAGTAATATTATTCCTACACCCATGTCTGATAGGTAGCAGGTGTTCAGGGAAGTTCCTGGCTGTTACTCCACACAAAGCCCTCTATGATCTGCCTCCTGCCATCATCACCAATGAGATTCAGTTAAGGAAGTGAATTTCCCCAAAGTTTCAAGTCCTGAACTAAACCATGATGCTGTGCAGACCTGCATCTAACACCCACCCACATGTCAAGTGATGCTTGTGCAGGACTGCTGCACCCCACCAATACAAACAAGATGGGACCTGGCTGAGTCATCCTTAGAAAGATGTATATAGCTAAGCCTAGTGTCCGCCCCTGATAGCAGCTCAGTAAATACTTTATGAAACTTTCGAGGCTTCTTTATGTCTACATAGGAAATGTATCCATCTGTGAGAAAATCCTTCCCATAAATTTCTTGTATTTTACAATATTTATTTTAAATCTTTTTTCCAGCTTGTTTTCCCACTTATCTACCAAGAAAATAGAGAAATAAAAAATGTGGGAATTGGAGGGCCCACTAACCTTAAGCCACAGAAAATATCTGATCCCAATTCTTGCCTTCAGGAAGTGACCATGAAATGAAGGGAAGGCCACACATTCCTGAAGTCATGCTCTCCTAATACACATGTGGGGCTGTCCATCTGCACGTGACATACAGGGACCTACAGACCATGTCTAACCTTAAAAGCACTGTTTTGGGAGCAATGTGAAAGGCCACAGGAGTCCTGTCCCTTCACTTGACCTGATACCTGACTTACCAGTCACAAAAAGACTTTATGAAATATAACTGGTGTTTTTCAGGCTTCTTTGTGTGGAATTTAGACAAGAGACATGAAAAAAATTACAGTACTCTATCTGGTATTTCTTTGTTTTCTGTTATGTGGTGATTACCCAGATCCTAATTTACATCTTCTATAAAATGGTCCTTTACACTGGGGGTCAGGGAACTTGGAAAGAGACAACTCTAAATATCTGTTCTTCAGAAACCTTCACATACTTACCAACAGTCACAGCACATTTCTAGGAGCTATATCTTACTTCCTAACTTAGAGCTTTATTACTTCCTATCAATCACTCACTCTACTGCCGCACTGGACAAACACTACGCTTTATGCCATTCTGTATTTCATAAAATAAGTGCTGTTTATAACGTTATTCTGCTTTCCTGAGAGTGCTTTGCTACCTTTGGCTGAGTGAAAACTTTTTATCTTAAATAATAAGAAATGCAAATGGAGAATCAAAAGAAAAGGAAGAAACTCCATCTAATGAGATAGTTGTCACTTTTTTCTCCCTGTGTCTTCTGAACAGGAACATTGGTCCTATTATCTATTACCAATACTATGCACGATTCTTCCTCCTACACCCTTCAGGTGTTAAAACTCAATGTTAATTTTTTCCTCAATTTTCACACACACACACACACACACAGAGTGACAGGAGTATTCTAACATTGTACCTCAAAGTAGAGATGAAGCTAAAAAAAATAGGACCTGTGGTGTATGAGACCAGATCTGCGGGTCTGGGGGCTGTGCTGGCTGGGTGCTCTGCCTAGCTCTGTGCAATGAGAAAGTGCTCAAGCAGACATTTGTCCCCAAGCTAGTGTCAAGAATGCACTATTCTCTGTGGGACCTAATGCTCTTTTTGATCATGGGCAAAATATTCATGGTTGCTGGGCCAACAATTTAGTGTGGCTTGAGGGTCCAGTCACAGGAAGATCAAACTTTTCTACACGATGATTATGAATAAGTTCTAGAAGAATTGAAAACAAATAAACACACATAAAATGATATCCTTACCTATTATCTTTTAAAAGCAAGGATAATAAATGTATTAACGAATACAGGAGTCAAGTATTATAGAGATGTTTATTTTAATTGTATAAAAACAAATGCTACAGCATGGATAAACCTCAGAAACTAAGTGAAACCTTAAAAGAGTAAGTGAGAGACCCTAGGCAGTGGCTCAGTAGATAGAGCATAGTTCCAGAGTACCAAGATTGCCAGCTAAATCCTGGGTACTGGCTCCAGCCCTGGTCAGGGCACATATGAGAAGTGACCAATGGGTGCACAGCTAAGTGGAACAATAAGCTGATGCTTCACTCTCTCTCCCTCTTCCTTCCCTTTCTCTCTCCCTTCCTTTCTCAAAATCAGTGGGAGGAAAAGGAGTAAGTAAAAGAAGACAGACACAAAACCACATTTAGGCCTGACCAGGCGGTGGCACAGTGGATAGAGCGTCAGACTGGGATGGGGAAGGACCCAAGTTCGAGACTCTGAGGTCGCCAGCTTGAGAGCGGGCTCAACTGGTTTCAGCAAAAGCTCACCAGCTTGGACCCAAGGTTGCTGGCTCCAGCAAGGAGTTACTCAGTCTGCTGAAGGCCCGCAGTCAAGGCACATAAGAAAAAGCAATCAATGAACAACTAAGGTGTCAAAACAAAAAACTGATGATTGATGCTTCTCATCTCTCTCCGTTCCTGTCTGTGTGTCCCTATCTATCCCTCTCTCTGACTCTCTTTCTGTCCCTGTAAAAAAAAAAAAAATCCCACTTTCAGTATGATTGTAGTGACATGCTAAGATGTCCAGAGAGGGGAAATCTATAGAGACAGACAGAAGTGGTTGCCGGGGCCAAGGGAAGAAACAAGCAGTGCCATGAGGTTTTCTTTTTGGTTAATGGAAGTGTTCCCAAATTAGATTGTACCAATGATTTGCAGAGCTCTGTAAATCTACTAAAAATTAATAAATTATACAATTGAAGTGAATTAATTTTATTTTTGTATCAGTAAAGCTATTAAAAGTATACAATAAAAACTATTAAACATAAATGTCATTTGAATAGTCTAATAAACATTCTGAAGAGGATTTAGCCAAGAGATCCCATAATTCAAGATACAGCATCCAGGTATTAATGAATTTCAGTCAAAAGAGCCAGTGTCATTCCCAAATCCCCACCTCAGAAAAATCTGTAACATACTCACAGCTTTTCTATCTTCATCACCAACGACCTCGGAAAAGATATCTTCCGCACTGATTTTTTCAGCACTCTATTTAGGAACTTGGAAAAGAACCTTTTGATTTCTTAGTACTTGCTATTTGAACTTCAGCTACTTGGCACAAGCCTACATTACACAGGAGGAGAACCTGCTTCCTGTGACTTGTGTCTAGTAGAGTTGCAAAAAGAGGCCTTCCACAGCCAAATGATCAAGAGCTCTCCAAAGAAATGATCTTCGGTAAGTACACAGGGGATGCGATGTGCGACATGACAATGACAGCCAACCCCACTATGTGATACATAGGAAAGTTGCTGGAGTAAATCCTAAGAGTTCTCATCACAAGGAAAAATATTTTCCTTTCTTTTTATTGCATGTATCTGAGATGATAGATATTAGCTGATCCTTGTATTCATTTTACAATATCTATAAGTCAAACCATCATGCTGTACACCTTAAACTTATACTGTGATGAGTCAATTATTTCTCAATAAAACTGGAGAAAAAAAGATTGTTTTAACATTATCTTTGGGATATAACCTTTTGGAGTGATCCAAAAGCTGAAAGGGTTCAACACTCTCAGAGCCAGTGAGCTCTCCACCCACCTCACTCCTGGTCAGGTTCAGAACACACAGTCTAACTCAGCAGAGCATTGAGTGAGCCCCAGATGAGCTGTGAGCAGAGTTCCAGGGCCGTGACAGATGCTGTGTGGTATGGGTCACAACAACACTTGTTGTTGCTAGTGTTTCAAGCTGATTTTATTATCTAGCCAGCTAAACAGAGTTATCCATGTATGTTTGCCACTTTCTAGTACTTTCTTTCTAGCCCCACATGCAAATTGGGTACAGGGTGACAAACTAGTCAGGTAAACAGGTAACAGCATCCCGCATTCCAGCTTTCACCTTCTCCCAGCCTGAGTATGGCCCACCTGCAGCCCTCCACCCCTAGCTGCACTTCTTGCTGCTCTTAGTTTTATTTTTTCCTAAAAATAAATCATTGTTATTTCCAAGCTCTCATCTACATTCATCCAGTCCTTCTCATTGGATGTCTCTTTCTCCCCGCATGGCCTCCCTTCTCCTTTCTCTGCCTCCTCTTGGTCAGGGACCATGTACACCTAACCTCAAAATGTCACCCATCTTCCTTTCTCTGTTCCTAGCAGTCCATGTTCTTCACTAATGGGATGTTTGAGTGTTAGAAATAATAAAGACTTCCATTTAATGTCTCATTTTACAAAGGATGACCTGAGAGACCAAAATGTAAATAGCTAACATGTTTATAGCAGCTTTGTTCATAATTGCCAAGAACTGGGGAAACTACCAAGATGTCCTTCAGCAGGCGACTGGATAAGCAAACTGTGGTCCAGCCAGACAATGAATATTATTCAGGGATAAAGAGATATGACCCAAGAAGACATGGAAAGACAAGGAGGAAATGTGAAAGCATATTACTCAGTGAAAAAAAAACAATCCAAAAATGCTACATATTATATGATTCCAACTATATATCTGACATTCTGGAGACAGTAAAACTGTGGAAACACTAAAAATATCAGTGGGTGCGAGGGTTGGGAGAGAGGGAGGGACAAAAAGGTAGAGCACAGTAGATGTTTGGGACAGTGACAATTATTCTGTGTGATACTGTAATGGTGGAAGTGTGTCATCATACATTTTTCCAAACCCAGAGAATGCACAACACCAAGAGTGAACCAACCCTAAAGCAAACTGCTAACTTTAGTTAACAATAATGTATCAACACTGGCTCATGATTTATAACAAATGTGCCACACAGATGTAAGATGTTAGTAACAGGGGACACTGTATACTGGGGGTAGGGGTATTTGGGAACTTCCTACTTTCCCATCAATTTTTCTGTAAACTTAAAACTGCTCTGAAAAATAAAGTATATTGCCTGACTGGTGGTAGCACAGTGGATTGACCATCAGTCCAGGACGCTGAGGGCCCCAGTTCGAAACCTGAAGGTCACCAGCTTGAGCGCGAGCTTGTTGGTGTGAGCACAGGGTCACTGGCTCAGCGTGAGGCCCTTAGTCAAGACACATATGAAAATCAATCAATGAACAACTAAAATGAAGCAACTACAAATTGATTCTTCTCATCTCTCTCCTTCCTCTCTCTCCCTTCTTATCCCTCTCTAAAATTAAAATAAAATAAAGTATACAAATTTACAACCTAAATAAGAGCTGCTGAGTTAGTGGGACAGTCAGGCAAGCAACTAGGGAGCTTTGCACACAACACAGATGAGTAGTACCCAGAAACCCACCCCTGGTATTAATTATCATGCTAATGTGACTAACTGAGGTAATGGAAAATTACTATTACATCACCGAGATTCAGAAATACATCCGACCCAAATCCAAACTCTGTGTGTGTGTGACCTGAGCCAGCTGGTTTAAAAGTCCTCATGAAAGAATGAGAGCTAGGAACACTTGTGATCCTTCCATGACTCAACAGGGGCGGGTGTAAGACCTGCCCCACCAATGCCAACAGTAAGATTAATGCTTATTACATGAAGTTGAGCATTTGAATTGCAGAAGTGATAGTTTGCTTTTTGAAACTTGAAGTGATTGTGAGATTTTTATGACCCAAAAGTGACTAGAAATGTCATGGGACCTGCCTGAGTTTTCAAAGGGAAGAAGAGAAGGAATCACAGAGCTACTTTATGGGAAATATGGGTAGCAAAAAATAAAGCTGCTTTATATTTACTTCTCATACATTATGCTTATTCAAATAGACTGTTATATAAAGAAAAATAATGTTTAGAGATGTATTTGTATGTGGAAAACCAATAAAGAAAAGTTAGCAGGTAATAATTCCAAAACTGAGTGAAGGTTACCTCTTGGGAGTGGTTGGCAGGGCTTGAGGACAGGAAGCGACATTCAGAGATGCTGGTGGCATTTTATATTTCAGGCTGAGGAATGCATATATGCTATTTGTTAATGTTTAAACTTACACATCTGTGATAAATAGTCTTTGTATAAATGAAATATTTAATAAAAGTTCTTTTTTCTTAAAATTTTTTCTCTCCTTTTCCAAGTGAGAGGAGGGGAGATAGAGAGACAGACTCCTGCATGTGCCCCAATTGGGATCCACCTGGCAGTCCCCATCTGTAGCCATTGCTCTGCCCATCTGGGACCATATTCACAACCGAGCTGTTTTTAATACCTGAGGCAGAGGCTCCATGGAGCCATCATCCTCAGTGCCTAGGACTGATGCACTCGAACCAATCGAGCCATGGCTATAGGAGGGAAAAGAGAGAGAGAGAGAGAGAGAGAGAGAGAGAGAGAAAAGTGGGAGAGTGAGGGATGGAGAAGCAGATGTTCACTTCTCGTATGTGCCCTGACAGGGAATTGAGCCCATAAAAGTTCTTAAAATGACAAACAAGTTTTAAAGGATGGGTCAGAAAATATTAACATAAATAATATTTGATAAAAGTGGCATCAGAGAGGCCTTTGTTCAAATCCCACCCTACCACTCGGCAGCCATAGAGCCCTGGACAGTTGACATAGCTACTCTGTGCTTTAGTCCCTGCATCTGAAAAAAGGAGGAATGATAATGGTATTCTTGGGGTGGGCTTGGGTTAAATTGGAAAATGCCTGTTGAAGAGCTCAATGGGAGTCTGGCAAAGGGAGTAAGAACAGCTTGCATTTGTTGATCACTGACGATGTGCCAGGAGCCATCAAAGGATCTTACAGGCACAAACACACTGAATAATCTCAAGGTCATACAGTCACACTTATAAGAAATAAGATTTAAACCCATAAACAGTCTGCTTCCAGTGCTAAGCTCTTAACTACCACGGCATTCTCTCTCTCTCTGATAAAATATGTATTATTATGAATGGTGCTATTTATCATTATTATAAATATTCACAACTAAGGTTTAAAAATTCGTTTAAATATTACTTATACTGGCTTATATGGGAAGAGTACTTGACACAAAAGGAATTTACTTCAAAAAGAACCCAAAGAAGTAGTGACCCAGATGGCTGATGTGACCTGATGCTGTCATGTGGCTATCAGAAATCCCAATACACTTCAGGTCACACAAAGCAAAAGGAGTGCAGTTCAGGCCTAAACAGTCCGACTTCCCATCCCTTCCCAAACCCATACACTCACCTGTTCCCTTGGGGTCGCACACCTGGTTCTTCTAAACAACACATCTTAAAAGGAACACGGAATAAACTGGATTGTTCTGGACCATGATCTGCACTCATATCCCTTCACAAACTGCAGGCAGGGTTCTGGGACATGGCTCTGTTTGAAAAGGACCCCTTTTTCAGGAAAGGTAGCATAGTGATGTTCTTACGGAAGGAGTACAGATTGATTCTAATGTGCGCCCTCTGAGAGAATCAGGGCACGAAATTAGGTGGCTTTTCATCCTGGGACAGAGAATTCCCAAACAATCAAGGAAAGAGGACATGTCACCTAGTGAGGTTCAGGCTTTCCACCTGAGGAGTGCTCAGTGGCTGGGAGCCACAGACTGCAGATTGCCTGGGCTTCCTCTGCTTTTATAGTTCTGTAATCCTCAGACTGAATAATGTGTGTCCTAAAAATGTGAACCTTACAGAAAGAGCAGAAACTCGGATGCTATCTGGTTATCACACAGCAACGTGGGACTCTTACTAACTTTGCTGAGTGATGGAAACATAATTTTTTCCATATCCTAATGATGATGTGGGACAGGCCACACAGCAGCCAAGCTTTACAGAACAGTGACAGAGAGGAAAAGCTATAAAACAAAACTCACCTACTTACCTGCTGAAGCATACATCACTTTTAAAGTCCAAAAAATCCACCTACTTGGGAAGCTGATATGAATTATTACCAGGAGTGAATAAGGATTATACCTGCATAGTAACCGCAGGCTAAGCCTAGTAACACAAAAAGGGACAGAGCCTGTGATTTTGTTCACTGAGTCTCAAGGATTGAATGGCAAAGAGTTTCAGAGAGTTCTAGACTTAAGCAACATGCATCTGAAATAGGCTTGCTACATTAGTATAAAGTGGCTTTACATGCATCTGTGTCTATCTGGGAGTGGGGAGGCCTCAGGGCCAGACATTTTTAGTACAGTTTAGAAACAAAATGAGGCAAAAGGAGAGGAAAGGTGAGAAGGTGAGCTGTTGGAAAAACAACAACTCTGCATTTAGGAAACCGAATATATGTTATTGGAGGACTTGAGCCTAGGACAAAAATCTGCCTCCAGGAGACTCCATGCAAACTGAGAGACTCAGAAACACAATGAAAAGTCCTAGCCATCCTAGTCATTTTGGTGGTATTAATGCCCCCTAATACAATTTTTTTTTAATTAACTAAATGGGAATAAAGGCAGAGGATGGCCACCTTTCAATAGTACACTAGGACAGATCTAGTGCGCCTGACCCAAAGATTATGTCATTCTTTAGGAGAATGTACCTTATTATGAGGTAAGTCACAAATAAACTTGTTGATTATTTTTTGTCCAGTGTAGCCTCAAATAATTTCTGCCTTGCAGAAAAGATAATCACAAAGATTATGGTTTTACAGCCCGGAAGGAAGTTAAGCAATTTTGTTAGCTAGTTTGTCTCTAACTCAGCACACATATCAGGCCTTTCCTGTCCCCCAATGCTCTGTAAGTCAGCTACAAAGTCCTGCTGGTCCCTTCATTAAGGAGCCAAAGCAACCTTTGACACATGATCACAAAATACCACATTTTAAACACTGAACTTTGATATATGAAATCTATATTCAATCACCCTTGTCCCATTCACTCTTTCAATCTTTATAATTTCTTTCTATTGAATCTATAATGTCACAATCTTTGTCACTATTATTGTATGCTTAACTATTTATCATACAAGATATACTATAGATATTACAGCAGGTTATGGAGATCTCAGAAAGTAGAATGAAAGATATTTGTATTACTCTAAATATGGGTCTTCTCTGAAAAGACTAAAAAATAATAAAAAATTAAAACAACAAAACGTTTTATCACAAAGTTAAGACTCAGAAATAATTGAGTTCTACTTTTCCAATATATGTGATCCGCACTCACTCTCACTTGGCAGCTAGCTGGTTGCTCATTTCAAACTCAAATCTGTCTTCTTTTTAAATTGGTTCTCCTCTTCCAGCCAATCCAGTCACTCCTAGTCTAATTTAGAAACCATACTACTACTGTCTCTTGAAATATACCACTTTACTAATAGCCAACTTTTTCCAGAAAGTAAATAATATTTAATGAACATTAAGCGAGACACTGTAACAGACTGTTCCTATGTATAAACAAAGAAATCAGAATTGTTTTAAGGATGAACTGTATTGCCATTTACAAGAACATGGATGGATCTTGAGAACATTATCCTGAGTGAAATAAGTAAATCAGAAAAAGCTAAGAGCTGTATGATTTCACACATAGTTGGGATATAAAACTGAGACTCATGGACAGAGATAAAAGTGGTCATGAGGGGAAAGGGGGATGTGGGGGAGCGGTGGGGGAAGGGAGTAAAGAAGGACAAATATACCGTGATGAAAGATGATTTGACTTTGGGTGATGGATATACAACATAACAGTTCCAATGCTATAGAAATGTTTATCTGAAACCTATGTACTCTTATTGATCAATGTCACCCTGTTAAATTTATTTTTCTACATAAAATAGAAAAATAATGATGAACCATAATCTTTACTTGGTTTTATAAAATCATACCCCAGAGTGATGCTTCTCAAAAGCCTCTTGTCTTTTCTTTATTTTTCTGTCCTCTAAGTGCTTTCTATATTTATTACCTTTTTTGTTTTCCCATATATTATTAAAATAGATATTGCAGTGCATTACACGAACCTACTTAGCTTCTATAGCTTTTAAATGTTTTCTCTTTGTTCTACTCATCCTCCATATACCACATCAAATGCTCACATGTGTGAAAAAATCAGGACAGTCTGACTACTCTTGCCTTCGCTTCACATGCTGTTCCAATTACCTTCACTTCATGTATGAAGACAGAGTCCCAGAGACTTCCAGAGATGTCCAAGGTCACACAGGAGAAGACCTGAGTTAAACAATGATGAAATAACAGAATCTGATTCTTCTCTACCATGGTGCACTGCCTCTCAAAACTGCTCTAGCTCTAGACTTTCCCAGCATGAACTTAACCATGCATGAACCCTTGAGTGGAAGCAAAATAACAATATTGATTAGAAAGGGTAAATCCTATCACCAAAGTCATACAGCACATATATGACAGAACTGGGGATATAGCTCAGATCCTTTTGGCTATAACACTGTCATTTCTCAACAATTTAGTCACAAATATTGAGGTATCCTCCCCCTCAAATCCACAGCCCCCGTGTCCCTTTTTCACTTTACGTGGCCTTGTGCTTGGCTGCTTCTCTCACATGTGGATGCTGTTTCCTGATGACCCTTGCTGGGTCTTAGACAGAACAAGTAGCATCTCTATAATTTTTATGTTCCCAGTGCAAAGATCAACAAACCTTTATTGAATGAAAGAACGATGTGAAAAGAATAATAAAGGTCTATTCTACATGAGGTAGAAGTATTTTCACTGTGCCAGGGAAAGCTACAGCTATTTTTATTTCATGTTATGTAATTTAAGACTTCATTTTATATTAAAATAAATACTAATAGTTATCTATTATGTGACTATTATAAAGTACAATACAAATTCATATGAATGCTGAAGATTGTAGGGTGATCCTCCAAAGTAATGCTCTCTTGTAACAGGCCTCTTCATGCTAAGCCTTCCGCCCTATGGGAGTATGCCTTCATTCTCACCATCATTACGAGGGCTTCAGTCAAAATAGTAGAGGCACTGACCATGACACTCTTCATTACATTCCAGTAACAAAGGAAACTCTTAGAAAAATTATACCAGACACCCTAGGTGTTTTGAAAACTCTGCATTAAGTTTAGTGCTGCCACTTTTCATTGAATTTCTTGGCACCAAAGAATTTAAACTCATATGCAAACAAATGCACTAAAATGAAGTTGCCGTTTTCCCTATAGAGTGGTCATCCAGATAAAATAAAACATAATTAGTTTTTAATGGTTTCATAAATAAAAACACAAAGTTTACAAAGTATATATCCCCATATACTTTGAGTACTATAGAGAGCTACTTGCCACTAATCCAAAACATCAAGTAAACTAATACATTGAGCCTTTCCCCGTTTAAACCTTTTCTAGCCAATTCGTTAACAGATGTTAATATGTACCTACATTAACCAGCTGAACTTCTTCCACATTCTCTTCCCCCTCCTGTCCCCAGTGAAATGAAACTAGATGCTATTAAGGTAAAACCAACAAATCAGTTACTTGGAAGACAGAGAAAGAGAAATTAAATGCTAGAAAACTCACCTTATAAATAATCAGTGTCTGCATAATTAGGAGTTTGCTATTACACTATACTATTCCAGACAAGTGTTGACAAGGATATGGAGAAATTGAAAACCTCTGCCTTGGCTGATGGGGATGTAAATTATGTCACTACATTAAAAAACAATTTGGCAGATCCTCAAAATATTAAATACAAAGTTATTATATGACCCAGCAATTCCACACCTATGTAATACCCAAGAGAATTGAAAACATATGTCCACACAAAAATTTACACATAAATGTTTAGAGCTACATTATTCCTAACAGCTTAAAATTGAAAACAAAAACAAATATCCATCAACTGATGTAGAGATGAATCATATACAGTATGATAAAGGCATGGATTTGAATATTATTTGGGGAAGAAGGGCTGATGCCATAGATACTTGCTGTAGTTGGTTCCTGTGGACATTTGAGCAATCCGTGGACCATGGAAATGCATTACTGATTCTTCATCCAACCTCCCCATTTTAAGTGACTTTTAAACCATATACAGTATGATACAGGTATATAAAAAGGAAGAACAGATACACACTACACATAGATGAACCTTGGAAATATTGTTCTAAGTCAAAGAAGTCAATTACAACAGGCCGTATATTATATGATTCCATTTGTATGAAATGTCAAGAATAGACAAACCCGTGAAAACTGAAAGTACACTGGTAGTTGCCAGAGGCCAGGGGCACAGGCAGTGGGGCAAGCATTTTAAAATCTGTATTGTCCACTTCTCATGAATTTAGTCATAATTCATCCTTTTACCTCCTCAGCCAATAAACAAACATTTTGGATGGTTTCCTTCAGATATGGGACTGTTATGAGCTCCTTGTATAGGGACAGATAAAATCATTGGTTAATGTACTGCTGGTGAAGTCAAGATTCCACATAGCTTTAAGCAGGTAGAATTTTTAATAGTGACCAAGTGTTTCAGCCATAAAATAAACTAGTATTAGGAAAGGAAATCTGTGTCCTTCCAACTTAATGCAGCAAACCATAGTAGTAGTTCATGGCAAAATGTTGACTATGCAGTTATGAGCAGGACCACAGTTTGAAAACAGGTTAAGATGTAAAACAATCATCCTTTAAAAGTCACTTAAAGTGGGGAGGTTGGATGAAGAATCAGTAATCCATTTCCATGGTCCACGGATTGCTCAAATGTCCACAGGAGCCAACTACAGCAAGTATCTATGGCACCAGCCCTTCTGCCCCACCTACACCTCTCATCTTCACAGGGATGCATCTCCAGTGTTTCCAACAAGGTGCACCTTCTCCTACAAAGAGCCTGGGCACTCTCCTCCCCAGTTCTACCTACTCTTGCAGGTGATAAGAAAAGGAGACATCAAAAGTAACATTAACTACAAGAACAAGAACTTTTTTAAAAAAGCCACAGTCTGGGGGGAGCAAGATGGCGACGGAGTAGGCGGACGTACCAACTTCCAACTCCCAGAACCAAAGTGGATTACAACTCAATTTTAAGAACCACCACCTGGATAAACCAACTTTGAACAAAACTAAGTGGACTCTTCAACCAAGGAACACAGAAGAAGCCACATTGAGACTGGTAGGAATAGCGAAAACGCGAAGAGGGCTGCCCAGCTCCCTGGAGCAAACGGCAGCCCGGAGAGACCCGTGTGGCGGGAGGAGAGTTTGGCGGAGAGGGAGGGACCTGGGTCCCAGGAACCAAGCCCCAGCCTCCAGTCATAGAGCCTAGAAGAGGCGTTTGGACAGTATTGAGCTGTGAAATAAGTGAGGGAGCTCCCAGGCCTACAGTGTGGAGTATTAGGTCCCTACCTACTCTGCTGAGGGCTGCTTAAGGTTTTGGGGCGGCAGGACGCTGAAAGGCGGTTCTGTCGGCGTGGGCAGAGGCCAAGCCGGTGGGAGATCGGTCTAGCCCAGAGGGTCAGAGGGGACCGTGAAAGCGGTCCGGAAGCTGCGGGCCCGCCTTTAATCCCACTTACGGGGACAAAGCGGGAGGCCAGGAACGGGCAGGCCCTGCGCAAGCCGGCCCTGACCGCGGAAACCGGGCTAGGACCAGGGACGGGCAGGGGCTCGTGGCTGAGCTGACGCTACCAGTCCCCCCCCCGGCCCCCCGGGCCAGAGAAACCGCGGCTGGCCAGTATACGTGCGCGAGCGGGCTCCGAGCGCGAAAACGGGGTGGACCCCAAGACAAGTGGAGGCTCGCAGCTGAGCCCAAGCTACTATCCCCATCCGGCCGGAGAAAGCGCGGATAGCATTCATACGTGCACGAGCGGGCTCCGAACGCGGGGGCGGGGTAGAGTCCGGGATGAGCGGAAGTACGCAGCTGAGCAGAAGCTAGCAAACATGCCCGCCCCAATAAACCTTGGTTTCCGACCCTGCGCATAAGGGCCCTGGCCTCGAGGGCGGGGCTAAAGCTCCGGACGGGCAAAAGCTTACAGCTGAGAGCACGTCAAAAGCCCCGCCTAACCCGCGGAACTGTAGCGAACAGGCTCCGACTGCTGGTTCTGGGCAGAAGTCCGGAAATAGGCTGGGTCCGCAGCTGAGCAAAGGTGCTCACCTCTACCCTTGGTGCTAATCTTGTGGCTTCAGTCACAGCCATTCCCACGGAGGAGAGGCAGAAATCATAGCAAAAGCCACAGTGGGCCGGCGCTGGCAACGCTCATACCCAACCACCCTAGGCACCGGCAGAGAGGGTGGGGGGCCTGCAGATAGACCACACCTAGAGAACACAAAGGCAACACCTACTGGACTCCAGTGGCCACAACTTGCTTATACACAGAAAAAAATGGGCAGGCAGAGGAATGCAAACCAAATGAATCAAGAGAAATCCCCAGAGAAAGACCTGAATGAAGCAGATATAAACAAATTACCAGAAGCAGAATTTAGAATAATGATAGTTAGGATGTTCAAAGAAATTAGAGCAACAATGGATAGTCATTATGAACACCTAAATAAAGAGATAACAAGTATAAAAAATGAAATTGAAATAATAAAAAAGAATCAGACAGAAATGACAAATACAGTATCAGAACTGAAGACCACAATGGAAGGAATTAAAAGCAGGATGGATGACGCTGAGGATCGAATAAGCGAGTTAGAGGACACAATAAACAAAGGCACAGAAGCAGAGAAGAAAAAGGAAAAGAGACTTAAAAAATGTGAGGAAACTCTAAGGGAGCTTTGTGACAACATGAAGAGAAACAACATTCGCATCATAGGGGTGCCTGAAGAAGAGGAGAGAGGACAGGAAATGGAAACTTTGTTCAATCAAATCATAGCAGAAAACTTTCCTAAATTAAGGCTGGAAAACACTCCACACATTCAAGAAGCACACAGAACTCCATTAAGGAGAAACCCAAAAAAATCTACACCAAGACACATCATAGTTAAAATACCAAAGCTAATGGATAAAGAAAAAATTTTAAAAGCTGCTAGAGCCTGACCTGTGGTGGCGCAGTGGATAAAGCATCGACCTGGAAAGCTGAGGTCACCGGTTCGAAACCCTGGGCTTGCCCGGTCAAGGCACATATGGGAGTTGATGCTTCCTGCTCCTCCCACCTAGTCTCTCTCTCTCTCTCTCTCTCTCTCTCTCTCTCTCTCTCTCTCCTTCCTCTTTCTGAAATGAATAAATAAAATCTTAAAAAAAAAAAAAAAAGCTGCTAGAGAAAAAAGGACTATCACCTACAAAGGAGCCCCCATAAGGATGACATCGGACTTCTCAACAGAAACACTTGAGGCCAGAAGGGAATGGCAAGAAATAATCAAAGTAATGCAGAACAAGAACCTACAACCAAGACTACTTTATCCAGCAAGGCTAACGTTTAAAATTGAAGAAGAAATAAAGAGCTTCCCAGAAAAAGAAAGCCTCAAGGAATTCATAAAAACCAAACCAATCCTGCAAGAGATACTAAGGAGCCTCTTGTGAACAGTTTAAAGGGAAGAATGAATAGAGCAAAAGAAAAATACAGCTTTAAAGAATAAAATGGCAATAAACAACTACATATCAATAATAACCTTAAATGTAAATGGATTAAATGATCCAATCAAAAGACATAGGGTAACTGCATGGATAAAGAAAAAGGACCCATACATATGCTGTCTACAAGAGACACACCTTAAAACAAAAGATGCTCATAGACTGAAGGTAAAAGGATGGAAAAAAATATTTCATGCAAATGGAAATGAAAAAAAAGCAGGGGTAGCAATACTTATATCAGACAAAATGGACATTAAAACTAAGGCTGTAGTAAGAGATAAAGGAGGACACTACATAATGATAAAGGGAACAATTCAACAGGAAGATATAACTATTGTAAATATCTATGCACCAAATATAGGAGCCCCGACATACATAAAGCAGACTTTGATGGATATAAAGGGCGAGATTAACAGCAATACTATCATAGTAGGGGATTTCAATACCCCTCTAACAACACTGGATAGATCCTCAAGAAAGAAAATTAATAAAGAAACAGCAGACTTAAAGGAGACACTAGATCAACTTGATTTAATAGATATCTTCAGAACTTTTCACCCTAAGCAGTAGAATATACATTCTTCTCAAGCGCTCATGGTACATTTTCTAGCATAGACCACATGTTAGGACACAAAAATGGTCTCAATAAATTTAAGAAGATTGAAATCATATCAAGCATTTTCTCTGATCACAATGCCAAGAAACTATAAATTGACCACAAAAGAAAAACTGAAAAATACTCAAACACTTGGAAACTAAATAGCATGTTATTAAATAATGAATGGATTAACAATGAGATCAAAGGAGAAATAAAAAAGTTTCTAGAAACAAATGATAATGAGCATACATCAACTCAAAATTTATGGGACACAGCAAAAGCAGTTCTGAGAGGGAAGTTTATTGCACTACAGGCATATCATAAGAAGCTACAAAAGGCTCAAATAAGCAACCTGACCCTGCACCTAAAAGAACTAGAAAAACAACAACAAATAAAACCCAAGACAAGTAGAAGGAAGGAAATAATAAAGGTCAGAGCAGAAATAAATGACATAGAGGCTAAGGAAACAATACAGAGGATCAATGAAACAAGAAGCTGGTTCTTTGAAAAGGTAAACAAGATTGATGAACCTTTAACTAGACTCACCAAGAAAAGAAGAGAGAGGACTCAAATAAATAAAATTAGAAAGGACAGTGAAGAAATAACAACTGACACAACAGTAATACAAAGCATTGTAAGAAAATACTATGAAGAACTATATGTCAAAAAATTAGACAATCTTGGTGAGATGGACAAATTTCTTGAATCATATAACCTTCCAAAAATCAATCTGGAAGAATCAGAACACCTAAACAGACCAATTACAGCAAATGAGATCGAAACAGTTATCAAAAAACTCCCAAAAAAGAAAAGTCCTGGGCCTGATGGCTTCACAAGTGAATTCTATCAAAAATTCAAAGAAGAACTAACTCCTATCCTCCTCAAGCTATTTCAAAAAATTCAAGAGGAAGGAAGACTTCCAAACTCCTTTTATGAGGTGAGCATAATTCTGATCCCAAAACCGGGCAAGGACAACACAAAGAAAGAAAATTATAGGCCTATATCCCTGATGAATTTAGACGCTAAAATTCTCAACAAAATATTAGCCAACCGGATCCAGCAACATATGAAAAAAATTATACACCACGATCAAGTGGGATTTATTCTGGAGAGGCAAGGCTGGTTCAATATTCACAAATCAATCAATGTGATTCACCACATAAACAAAAGGAAGGACAAAAATCACATGATAATTTCAATAGATGAAGAAAAGGCATTTGATAAAATCCAGCACCCATTCATGCTCAAAACTCTCAGTAAAGTGGGAATACAGGGATCATTCCTCAACATGATAAAGGCCATCTACGATAAACCGACAGCAAACATCATACTAAATGGACAAAGATTAAAAGCAATCCCCTTAAGATCAGGAACCAGGCAGGGTTGCCCCCTTTCACCACTCTTATTCAACATAGTTCTGGAAGTCCTAGACAGCAATCAGACAAGAAGAAGAAATAAAAGGCACACAAATTGGCAAAGAAGAAGTAAAACTGTCATTATTTGCAGATGATATGATATTGTATATTGAAAACCCTAAAGTCTCAGTCAAAAAACTACTGGACCTTATAAATGATTTCAGCAAGGTGGCAGGATATAAAATTAATACTCAGAAATCAGAGGCATTTCTATACACCAACAATGAAATATCAGCAAAAGAAATTAAGGAAACAATCCCCTTCACTATTGCAGCAAAAAAAATAAAGTACCTAGGAGTAAATTAAACCAAGGAGGTTAAGGACTTGTACTCGGAAAATTATAGAACATTGATAAAAGAAATCAAGGAAGATACAAACAAGTGGAAGCACATACCGTGCTCATGGCTAGGAAGAATAAACATCATTAAAATGTCTATATTACCCAAAGCAATTTATAAATTCAATGCAATACCAATTAAAATACCAATGACATACTTCAAAGATATAGAACACATATTCCAAAAATTTATATGGAACCAAAAAAGAACACGAATAGCCTCAGCAATCTTAAAAAGAAAAAATAAAGCAGGAGGTATCACTCTTCCGGATATCAAGGTTTACTACAAGGCCATTATACTCAAGACAGCCTGGTACTGGCATAAGAACAGGCACATAGATCAATGCAACAGAACAGAGAACCCAGAAATAAACCCACAGCTTTATGGACAACTGATATTTGACAAAGGAGGAAAGAACATACAATGGAGTAAAGACAGCCTCTTTAACAAATGGTGTTGGGAAAATTGGACATCTACCTGCAAAAAAATGAAACTAGACCATCAACTTACACCATTCACAAAAACAAACTCAAAATGGATAAAAGACTTAAATATAAGCCGTGAAACCATAAGCATCTTAGAAGAAAACATAGGCAGCAAGCTCTCCGACATCTGTAGCAGCGGTATATTTGCCGGTTTATCTTCATGGGCAACTGAAATAAAAGCCAAGATAAACAAATGGGACTATATCAAACTAAAAAGTTTTTGCACAGCTAAAGACAATAGGAACAGAATAAAAAGACAAACCACACAATGGGAGAACATATTCGATAGCACATCTGATAAGAGGTTAATAACTAAAATTTATAAAGAACTTATAAAACGCAACACCAGGAAGACAAACAACCCAATCAAAAATTGGGCAAAAGAAATGAATAGAAATTTCTCCAAAGAGGACATACAGATGGCCAATAGGCATATGAAAAAATGCTCAACATCACTAATCATTAGAGAAAAGCAAATTAAAACCACAATGAGATATCACCTCACACCAGTCTTAATGGCACTCATCAACAAAACAACACAGAATAAGTGCTGGCGAGGATGTGGAGAAAAGGGAACCCTTCTGCACTGCTGGTGGGAATGCAGACTGGTACAGCCACTGTGGAAAACAGTTTGGAGAATCCTCTGAAAATTAAAAATCGAACTGCCTTTTGACCCAGCTATCCCACTTTTAGGAATATACCCTAAGAACACCATAGCACTGTTCGAAAAGAAGAAATGCGCCCCCATGTTCGTGGCAGCATTGTTCACAATAGCGAAGATCTGGAACCAACCCAAGTGTCCGTCAGAAGACGAGTGGATTAAAAAGCTATGGTACATATATACTATGGAATACTACTCAGCCATAAGAAACGATGACATCGGATCATTTATAACAAAATGGATGTACCTTGATAACATTATACGGAGTGAAATAAGTAAATCAGAAAAAAAGAAAAACTGAGAACAGCACGATTACATACATAGGTGGGACATGAAAGTGAGGGTATGAGACATGGACAAGATAGTGGTGGTTATGGGATGGGGGGAGGGAGGGAAGAGTGGGATAGAGAGGAGGGGAGGGACGCAAGGAAAACCAGATTGAAGGTGACAGAGGACAATTTGACTTTTGGTGATGGGTATGCAACACAATTGAATGATAAGATAACCTGGAGATGTTTTCATTGTACATATGTACCCTGATTTATTGGTGTCACCTCATTAGAATTAATAATAATAAAATAAAATAAAAAAAGCCACTGTCATAGGTTTCAAATGATGCGAAGGTCAGGGACGCCTGTAAATACACATTTGCATCATTTTACATAATCGGCACCATCTGACACAATTTACATTTCAGCCCACTCCATGGAAAACTGCAGTCTCCTCAGTCCAGAATCTCTGCTCTGCGAGGACCCTCAGTGTGTGCGGGCAAAGCTGCCAGAGTTCATGTGACGACAGGGCAGCAGAAACAAATGAGGTACCAGCAAGGACTCATCTGCTGACACAAGGATGCAAAGATGGGAAGATGGACCTGGAACTCGAACAACCAAGAAAGTTAAGTTGTTTTCCTTAAGTTATTTGCAAGATTTCCTCTGCAAACTCGAATTGCTGCTTCTTTTTGTTTCTATAATCCTCAAAAATTCCTCTTTTCTAGATTTATGTCAATGCATTACAGTATTCTGATTACTCATCTTACTATGCACTACCCAGAAATTCTCTGAGGGACAAGACCATTTTGTGCGTGTGTATGACAGAAACAGAGAGAGGGGCAAATAGTGACAGACAGACAGGAAGGGAGAGAGATGAGAAGAATCAATTCTTGGTTGCAGTACCTTACTTGTTCAATGATTGCTTCCTCATATGTGCCCCCAGAGGGGCTACAGCAGACTAAGTGACCCCTTGCTCAAGCCAGAGACTTTGGGCTCAAGCCAGAGACCTTGGGCTTCAAGCCAGTAGCCAGTGACCATAGGGTCATGTCTATGATCCCACGCTCAAGCCAGCAACCCCATGCTCAGGCTGGTAAGCCTGCATTCAAGCTGGATGAGCCCATGCTCAAGTTGGTGACCTTGGGGTCTCGAACCTGGGTCCTCTACACCCCATTCCGATGCTCTATCCACTGCACCACCACCTGGTCAGGCAAGACCATGTTGATCTTGTTGCCTATCACAGCTTCAGCACCTAGCACAATGGCTGGCATACAGCAGTGAACTGAATGAGTGAACCTCCCTACACTCTTGACACCACCCACTATTTTTGCCAATGTACCGCTCAGTGCCAAATCAAATGCACTCTTCTCAAAAAAGGAAAAGATAAAAGAAAAAGAAAAACAATCAAACCTACCTGCCCTATGGCCTGAGAGACCACTATCAGCTTAGTCTCCTCAATCCCATCTAGTTGCTCCTTTTCCATCTCCATTTGTCACCTCACTTCTCTGCCCATCCCTAAGGTTCCAGATACAATTCATTCCCCCACCTGCTTGTGCATGAGAGACCACTCCATTGCCCATTCTGCTCAGCTCCAGCTTTAACTCTCCTAGCAGCTGGGGTACCTTCACCAGGATTTACCTCTGGCACTCAAACTCAATCAAATTCAAGTCCTCTTCTCCACAGTCCCCAACAGAAGCAAAACCTCCAAACCTCCAACCACCTTCTGTTACCATTATCTCCATCCTCCCAGTCGTCCACATCAACAGTCTTGAGAACACTGGATGCCCCCATCTCTCTCCATGTCCTCACCTGTTTCTCTCCCCCACTCCCCAGGTCTTTGGAATCATTCCCTCATATCCATTTCCTCTGCCACTGCCCTACCTCAGAGCTACTCCTCCCCAAGACCTGCTATCATTTTTCCATTCTTCTACATCCCAAGTCACTCAGAACCTTGAATGCCATATAACATTCCTTAAAGTGCATCCCAATAATGGTCACCATCCCATCCAACAACTTTCAAGGGTGCCTATCACTTCCTGGATTAAAGGTCAATCTCCTCAGGCTGGCCTTTGAGGGTCTCATCAGTCATACCCACTTCTTTCAAAAACTCTCTGGAGTTCCTATGACACACGAGGCACAGTGTTGGGTGTTTTAAGAACAGCAGGAAGAATAGGGAACCATTTCATCTCATGCTTGTTCCACACTGATGCTCTTGACATCAGTCAGCCCAGACTACCTGCTTGTCTCTGAAAGTTCCTCCTGCTTCCTGCCTCTAGTGACACTCTTCCACACATGCAGGAGGCTTTTCTTTTTTTGCCAGGATATCTTCTCAAAATCCTACAAGGTCATCAAGATCTGCCCCACATGACACCCCCTCCTACAATCAAATCTTTTCTTTGTTTCTCCACCACCTTGACCCCAAGCACACCCTGGGAGTTAATAGACAAGCTCTGTCTCATGGAGTCTCGGTCCTAGTGAGAAGAAGATAGCTGTGCTTACCATACTCAAGCGCCACTACATTAAACATGTAATAACAGCCAGAGAATTTCAGGTTTTGACTCAAGAGATATAGGTATAAACAAAATATTTGGAGTGAGCAGGGACAAAGTGAGTGTGAGACTGTGGGTATGGCTGGAGTTAAGAAGAAAGAGAGTACTTCCAGTCAAGATGGCGGGTAGATAAATGCAGTGCTCACTTCTTCTGACACTGCATTAAAATTACAGTGAAACAATAGAACTATCATTCAGAACCACCTTAAATCTGGCTGAATGGAAGTCCAACAATGTGGGAATTAAAGAAGCCACATTGACAGTTTCCAGGTCCATCCATGTTGTCACAAAAGGTAAGATTTCCTTCTTCCTCACGGTCGTGTTGGGGAACACTGTGGTGGTGGTCGTGAGATATATTAGGTGGGACACTTGAATCTATGTAAACACAATAAATTAAAATCATAAAAAATTAATTAATTAATTTTTTAAAAAAGAAGCCACACTGAGACTGATAGGACTGGCAGAGATGCAGAACAGGCTGTTCTCACACTCATGTGTGGTGGTTTAAAATCAGGAGGGAGATCTCGATTGTAGGAAGTACCACCATGAGAAGCAAAGCATCCTGGGCCCACACCAGGCCCCCGAGCCCAGGGTTCCAGTGTCAGGAAGAGAAGTCCCCACAACTTCTGTCTGTAAAAACCATCGAAGATTATGGCTGAGTGAGAAAGAAGGAAGCAGTGGAGCAGCAGCTTGAAAGGAACCAGAAACATATGGAGAAGAACTGAGTTGCTGGCATCAGGATGAGAGCTTGAGGGAGGAGAGGACAACTTTCTCCCAGACCGAAGTGCTGGCAAATGCCATTATTCCTTTTCTGAGCCCTTCCCTCACAGAACCTCTGGCAGGCAGGCACCACATCTGAGTCTCCATCAATCTAGTTAATACTGTTGGCCACACACTGGTGATTCCCTGAGACCCACCCCATCCAACTTTCTGGCCCACCCAAGCTGTTTCCAGTGGCTTTTCCATATGAAAGGAGTGTCTTAACTCAGGCTTCAGATTTTTCTAAAATCTTTCAAACAAGAATCTGGCCTCAGGAAGCCCTGTGCCTCTTGCTAAGTGGCCCCAGGCCCAGCATGAGCAGCAGTTGGGCTTGGTTCTCAGCTTGGCCTTGCCTAGGTACCTCCAAGCCCAGTATAAATAACAGCCACACTGGGTGGCCCCAGGCAAAGCACAGGTGGTGGGTAACTTTGACCTGCACCTCCCAAGAGGCCTCAGAGCCAGCATACCTAATGGAAAGCTTCGGAACACATTGGATTACCAGCACCCAACTACCTCCACAAGCAACACACTCAAGGAGTGGACTCAGCAGGTACAAGAGTCCCACTGAAATCATTCTTGCTTTGTGAGGTGGGTCCCTACACAGCTGATCCTCCACTGTTGTTAGTGGTCACAGCCAATCTTTTCAGCTGATTGACCTGGGGGTAAACCCCTTCCATTGATGTGCCAACAGCAATCAAGATTCAACTACACAGTCTATATGGGGGACACACTTCAAGTCCCCAGCTTGGGTGAAGAGGCCAGCTGTGCCACTGGAACCTACAGAACCTACAGAACCTAATACACTGGAACCTACTATGACCTACTACATAAGATCACTCTACCAAGCCTAGGAGACATAGCAGTTCTCCCTAATGCATAAAAATGAAGACAAAGAGGTTGCCGAAATAAGGAGACAAAGAAACCTGTTCTAAGTGAAAGAACAGAAAAACACTTTAGAAAAAGAACAAAAAAAAAAAAAAAATGGAGCCAAGCAATCTATTAGATGCAGAGTATAAAACACTAGTTACAAAGAACTTAGAATCTCAACAGCATAAAAAGGGATCAGTTAGAAATGAAGGCTATACTAACTGAAATGAAGAATAATTTATAGGAAACCTAGAGTAGAGTAGAAGAAGCTGAGAATCATATCAGCAATTTGAAACATAAGGAAGCAAAGAAACACCCAATCAGAACAGTAAAATGAAAAAACAATAAAAAACATGAGGATATTTTAAGGAGCCACTGGAACAATTTCAAGCATATTAACCTTCCTGATGGTGCCAGAAGGAGAAATTGAAAACCTAATTGAAGAAATAATGACAGCAAACTTTCTTAACTTGGTTAAGGAAACTGATATACATGCCCATGAACATAGAGAGTCCCAAATAAGATGAACCCAAAGAGGCCCACACCAAGACACATCATATTTAATATGCCAAAGGTTAAAGACATAAGAGAATCTTGAAAGTAGCAGGAGAAAAGCAGTTAGTGACCTACAAGGGAGCTCCCATAAGGTTGTCAGCTGATTTCTCAACAGAAACTTTGCAAGGCAGATGGGATTGGCAAGAAATATTCAAACTGATGAAAAGCAAGGACCTACAGCCAAGATTACTCAACCCAGCAAAGCTATCATTTGGAATTGAAGGACATATAAAGTAACTCCCAGGCAAAAAGAAACTAAAGGAATTCATCAGTATGAAATCAGTACTATATGAAATGTTAAAGGGTTTTCAAGAAAAGAAGTAAAACAACAACAGGTCAAAAATATGAACAATAAAGTGGCAATAAATACATATTTATCAAAATTGAATCCAAAAAACAAACAAGAAGAACAGAAACAGACTCATAGATGCAGAGAACATCTTGACAGTTGCTAGATGAGAGAAGGATTGGAGGGGATGTATGAAAAAGGTGAAGCGATTGAGAAGTACAAATTGGTAGTTACAGAATAGTCACAGGGATGTAAAGTACAGCATAAGGCAGTGGTTCTCAAAGTGTGTGCCAGGGCGCACTTGTGCGCCCTAGAAGATTTCCAGGTGCGCCCTATGGTATTCCAGAGAAATATGTGCCTGTTGGAGACCAAAAAACCAACAGGATTTTTAGAGTTTAGATTTTTGGAGGACAGAGGTGTGGGGAATTGGCTGTAAACTGACAGTCTGCCCAACCCCCCACCTCACTTGCCTGATAAGGTTGCAAAAGGCTGTTAATCTGTGGTGCCGGATTGTTTACACTATCCCCATGTTCCCTGGAAAGACTGGAGGCAAGTTTCTTCTACCCTTTGTTTGGTGTAAAGTTAAGATGATATGTATGGTGGAGGTTTTCTGCACTCAACACAATTAAGAGTAAAAGGAGAGAAATTCTTCAATGTATTGATGAGGAAATGAGAGTTTGCCTTTCAAATATATGCCCAAACATTGAAGAAATCACTTGGGCACATCAGGCTCATGTTTCTCTCATAAACACAAGAATGAAAAAACTTAACACTTTCACGCTGGGACTTGCCAAATTTACTAAATCTTACTAAGAATGTATCTATATATATAAAAAGATAACATTTTGTCATTTTTTAATTTTTTAACCCCTCTTTTTTATGAATTCTAAAAAGTATAACTCAAAAATGTAACATAAAAATTTTTAATGTCAGAATAAATTTAATTTTGTCATATTTATTTCATTTAATTACCATAAAAGCACACTTAGACTTTATTTTTTCTTTAATATTTGACTTAATTATTATAACATATTTCTCAGAAATTTATATATAGTGAGCCTACAATTATTTGTAGGATTTTAAATGTGCCCCAACTTCAAAAAGTTTGAGAACCACTGTCATAGGGTATACAGTCACTAATAACTATGTATAGTGTCAAGTTATGTAATGTCTAATCACTGAGGTGTACCTCTGAAACTAATATAATGTATGTCAACCATAACTGAAAAATAAAAACTGATTTAAAAGAAAGAAGAAAAAGAAGAAGAAAGAGAGCTAGAAACCAACACCCTAAAGGATACCTATAGTTAGTGCCAGGAGGAGGAAGAAGAGCTGTCACAGGGACAGAAAGGACAAAAGCAGACTGGGAGAGCAGGTGGCAGAGTACCCAGGAGATTAACAATGGTTGAGGTTGCAGAGAATAAAGAAATACTAAGGAAGGTCATTTATTTGACAATAAAGTGATCAGTGTTTAACTTAGCATTTACTTGGATTAGGTACATCAAATTACTTCAAATGCCAGGACTTTAGAAATAAATGCATGGCGAGGTAGAGGATTAGCTATTATTCTCACCCATGCCAGGCTTCTGGAAGAGAGAGGTGGAGAACACGGGGCAATAACTGTGTGTTAACAAAGGTAGCTGAGAACTAGAGTGCCAGGACTGCTCAGAAAAACTGCCACCTGAGGATGGAGAGCAGAGCCAGCTTCATTGAACTCCTAGGAATGACTCAGGCAGGATTCTGGAAAGAGACAATCCTGCAGTAGAAGAAGAGGTCCAGTTTGGCCCATTACTTTCCCATACAGTGAAAGAATTAATGGGTTCTGAATGCCTAAAAGTACAGGACCAGTGATATAGGTGATAATGTTTTGAACAAAGCAGTTTCATGCCAGAGTATCATAACATAGAGCTTTTAGGAGGTGTTTGTTGGAACAGCCTCCTAAAAGACAGGGGTGAATAAAAGGCTCTTTATTGATTCTGCTCTGTTTGCATAAGCCCACACCCACTCATCTAACCCATATTGATGCTCTTTTAACTGAACCAGTGTATGAGACTGTAGACATGAAATTGCTTTCCTGATAAATTAACCATTTAGAAAATCCTGAGGCTATACAAAAGCTGGTGCACTACTCTTCCTACCCCATCTTTTGATATGGCTTTCTTTTTTTCATTCTTTTTCTCTCAATTTGATAATTTTTCCCCAATAGTTCTAGTACCCATTTCAAACAAGTTGCCCTGTGGAGCACTGCTTTTGTACAACATGCAGAAAATGAATGTTTCTGCTACATTACAATACTTTGCTTTTGCTTCCAGAAATGCAAGGCTCAGAAACTCTGAAAGGTAATGTTGATTCAGTTGTTGGACCTAGTACAGGAGCATGATTTCGACCCTGAGGACAACCTAAAATCATTCCTTCTGTAATCTTAAGTCAGATTGCGCTGTTGAAGTTCTGTGTATTTAGTTCTAGGACTTTGGAGTATTCGATCATTAATATTTTTGGCTTGTTGCTGCTCATTCATCTCCCTTTTGTGTTTGAAAACTATTATCTACCCTTGTAACTGAAGGACATGAGGTTTTGCAAATCCTTGACATACCCTAAATTTCTGTCCTTTGTCACACTGTTAATTTCAGATTGGTGGTGTGGCATCTCATGTTTCCTGTGGTTACTCCTCAATATTCTAATTTTCCAAATTTACCTTGTCATTAACTGTACATTGTGTGAGCAGGTGGAGGAAAGGTGACTTCTCCACACCCACAGAGAAACTGTAACAGCCCAGTTTTCCCATTTACTGGTAGGTGGTGTTAATTTTATGTCAACGTGGCTAAGCCATGGTACCCAGCTGTGTGATCAGACACTTGTCTAGATGTTGCTGTGAAGGTATATTTTAGATGTGAGTAACAAATCAATGGATTCTGAGTAAAACAGATTAACCTCTCTACTGTGGGTAGCCCTCATCCAATCAGTAGAAGGACTTAAGAGAAAAGAAAGAATTCAAAAATGACAGAGAGCCTAGGCTTCAACATGGCAACATCAGTTACTGTGAGAACTTCCAGCCTGCCAAAGCTGTAAATTCTGCCCTGTAAATTTTGAACTTGCCAGCCCTCCACAACTGTATGACCTAATTCTTTAAAATCTCTCTCTCTGTACATATATATATATATATATATATATATATATATATATGGAGAGAGAGAGAGATTATAGCTATAGATATAGCTAGATATATAGATATAGATAGATACATAGATATACATATAGATTCTGTTTCTCTGGAGAAACTTGTTAAATCCAGATAATTAGAAATCTTCAATCAATGCATCACATAATCTTTAAAGTAAGATACCTATAAGCTCTAGCTGGATAGCTCAGTTGGTTGGCATGGAAGTTACTGGTTTGATTCCCCAGTCAGGGCACATACAGGAGCAGCTTGATGTCCCTGTCTCTCTGTCCCTGCACCTGCACCTCTCTCTCTCAAAAAAAAAATAAAATAAATAAAATTAATAAAAAAGAATATATATATATATATATATATATATATATATATATATATATATGATGCCTATTATGTTAGAATGAATGATTTGTTCAAGGTTTCTAAAATAAGACTCTATCAAAAGACTATATATACTGAATTGTCAATAATCATGATGTCAAAAATTATAGAAGGCTACTAATGGGTTTTAAATTAAAGGAGAATTATTCCCAGAGACAAAATAAAAGTCAGAACTTGCCTGACCAAGTGGTGGTACAGTGGATAGAGCATCGAACTGGGATGCAGAGGACCCAGTTTCAAAACCCCGAGGTCACCAGCTTGAGCACTGGGTCGCTGGATCGAGTATAAGATCATAGACATGACTCTATAGTCACTGGCTTGAGCCCGAAGGTCACACTGCCTTAAAGCCCAAGGTCGCTGGCTTGAGCAAGGAGTCACTCACTCTGCTGTAGCCCCCTGGTCAAGGCACATATGAGAAAGCAACCAGTGAACAACTAAGGTTGTTGTTCACATCAACAAAGAATTGATGCTCCTTATCTCTCTCCCTTCCTGTCTGTCTGTCCCTATCTGTCCTCTCTCTCTGTCTTTGTCAAAAAAAAAAAAAAAAATGAACAACTAAGGTGCCGCAACAAAGAAGTGACGCTTCTCATCTCTCTCCCTTCCAGCCTGTCTGTTCCTATCTGTACCTCTCCCTGTCCCTGCCTCTCTTGCTAAAAAATAAATAAATAAATAAATAAAATAAAATAAAAGTCATAACTTAATTTAATCCTTTCAAGTCTCATTCCCTTAATTCTCTGAATTGGTTTATTCCTTACTGAACAGATCTCAAGGCAGCTTTAAAAGAAGTTATAGCCTTGAATGAGGAAAATCAAAATTATAGACCCCTCAAAAATCATACTCATGGCCGAATGTTGCCAATAAATAAATCCCTTATGAAAAAAAATCTTTTATAAAGCAAGCAATAAAATTTTACTGAGTGCTTATCACATGCATTGGGAACCATTATTAACAAAATCATTTATTGTACAGTATTTTGGAATACAAACTATCACTTACTCAGTGCTGTAAACAGGTCACAGTCAGGAGCTTTGGTCTCCATTATTAGAGAAGGCTTATATTAGGTTACATAAAGGGGGAAATGCCAAAATTAGTCATAAATACAATTATAGAGTAGGTCTCCTGGAGAAGCAAACAATGCAACACAGACGCTCTTTTCAAAAGACTGATTTTCCAAGGAATGACTACTCCAATTCTATAATAGTAAAGCAATGGTCATTTTCTTCAGGCTCCCCCACTTAACCTTAAACTCAAACAAATAATAAAACAATAGCTTTTCTCTTAACTCTGATCTTTACTAAGACAACCAAAGAACTGCTTCATTTTAAAACAGCAGACTAACCCATCCAACCTTTCCAAGTCTTTGGAAGGCCACCGGAAGAGGTCACAGTGTGGCAGGTATAATTTTACCTTAGGCCCAGTTACTCAACAGGAGCTCAGACCATAAAATTATCAGAGCTCTGAACTTGGTCTGGCACCAAATACCCACCAGTATGATTTGTAACTTTGTGCCATTGCCCAGCATTGAGTTAATGTATAACAACAATTACACATCAGAGGGGGAAAAAATCAACAGGTTAAATACACACACTAGAAAGACCAAAACTGGCAACAAAAAGAAGAAAGTGGTAGACTTTGCAAGTAGACTGCTCCTGTTGGCATGCTTCCTCCCCCAGTTTCCTATACATGGAAGACATACACTTGGGATGTAAGCAGTTCGAGGGCTAAGGATTGACTGCCAGGCAAGCTGTCACCCACTCAGCAGGGGCAGGCTCTGTTAAATGGAGTGGTTCTCCTTTCAGGAGAAAAGCTGTCCGACTACTTGGGTTCTGATAGAACCAAAAATCATTCCCAGAGAATTTTCTATATGAAATTTCAACATCCAAATGAGTTTAATATTGATTTCTCAAAAATAAGTTATTCTCAGGAAGCACTGACACCAGATAGCTATTTATTCAAAATCAGTCACTGAAAATGGCAGTCAACATATACCACAAATAGAGAAGAGATTCACACTCTTCCCCAAAGCAGCCTGAGATGGCCCTTGAAAATGGTTTGCTATTCACTTGACCTGGAAAACCCCACAAAATCATGCAAATTCAGAGTTTCAAATCTTTGTGTTCACTTTAAGAACATCTGTGAAACTGCCCAGGCCATCCGGGGTATTCACATCTGCAAAGCCACCAAGTATCTGAAGGATATCACCTCTCAATAGCAATGTGTGCCATGCTGTCATTACAATGGTGGAGTTGGTAGATGTGACCAGGCCCAATAGTGGGGCTTGATTAGATACAGATTCAGTGGCCCAAAATGAGTGCTGAATTTTGCTGCACATGCTTAAAAATGAAGAGAGCAATGCTGACCTTAAGGGTTTAGATGCAGATTCTCTGGTCATTGAGCACATCCAGGGGAGCAAAGCTTCCAAGATGCAGCACAGGTTTGAAAAAAAGAAATGCGCCCCCATGTTCGTGGCAGCATTGTTCACAATAGTGAAGATATGGAAACAGCCCAAGTGTCCGTCAGAGGACGAGTGGATTAAAAAGCTTTGGTACATATATACTATGGAATACTACTCAGCCATAAGAAATGATGACATCGGATCATTTATAACAAAATGGATGGACCTTGATAACATTATACAGAGTGAAATAAGTAAAACAGAAAAAAACTGAGAGCAGCATGATTTCATACATAGGTGGGACATAGGAGGAGAAGGTGGGAGAGGGGGATGGGAGGGGCACAAAGAAAACCAGATAGAAGGTGACAGAGGACAATTTGACTTTGGGTGATAGGTATGCAACATAACTGAATGATAAGATAACCTGGAGATGTTTTCTTTGAACATATGTACCCTGATTTATTAATGTCACCCTATTAAAATTAATTTTTAAAAAAGAATGAATAGAAATACTATTAAAAAAAAGCTGCAGCACAGAATTTACAGAGCTCATGGATGAATGAACTCATCCATGAGCTCTCCCTACCACAGAGATGATCCTACTGAAAAAGAGCAGATGGTTCCTAAACCAGAAGCTGATGTTTCACAGAAGAAAGTGAAGAAACAAAAACTTGTGCCCAGGGAGTAAAGTCAGCATGAAATAAATACTAATGAAGTGAAAAAGAAGAACTCAGGTCACTCTTCACTTAGCACTTTATCTTTCTTCTTACAACAACCCTATGAAGGCAATGAGCTTCTCTGGGTACTTCTATCCAGATCCCTAATCTCACACAGCTTCGGTCTCCTTTATACAGAGGGAGGGGTGATGTCTGCTCAACGTGTGGTATGAAAGAAATGTAAATATAAAACACCTCAGAAGTACTACTTCCTAAGAAGTTTACATGATTATTTTTTAAAATCCCACAAGGCCCTGGCTGGTTGGCTCAGTGGTAGAGTGTCGGCCTGGTGTATGGATGTCCCGGGTTCGATTCCCGGCCAGGGCACACAGGAGAAGTGACCATCTGTTCTCCACCCTCCTCCCTCTCCTTTCTCTCTATCTCTCTCTTCCCCTCCTGCAGCCAAGGCTCCATTGGAGCCAAGTTGTCCCAGGCACTGAGGATGGTCTCAGGTGCTAGAATGGCTCTAGTTGCAATGGAGCAAGGGCCCCAGATGAGCAGAGCACCACCCCCTGGTGGGCATGCCAGGTGGATTCTGATCAGGCACATGCGGGAGTCTGTCTCTCTGCCTCCCCACTTCTCACTTCAGAAAAATACAAAAATAAAATAAAATAAAAATCCCACAGAGCAAAATCAGGACTAGAATGATTGCTCCATATTTCTAACCCCAATGGAGACAGAAATGCAGGTCACTTCCCTTCCTCTGTTAGCTAACAGGTGAGGCAACTGATGGAGAATATTATAAAGTGATGAGAGCCTCAATTTTGATTGCTTTGAAAACTTTCCACATAGAAAGAGTTCCAACTTTTGGCCATTACACTTTTTGTGTACTAAGTTAAGGTGTGACAAAGCCCTAGTCGAATGTTTTTGTTGGTGCTATTTATCTTGGTTTGCTTTGATGGCAGTTTTCCCAAAGGTAAGTAGTGGAAAATTATGTCTATCCTGAAGAAAGTTTTCATTCATTACATAACTCACACTGAAAAATTTATGTTCAATTTATGTAATTTTTTATAAATTTTTAAAATATTTTATTTATTGATTTTCAGAGAGGGGGGAGAGAGAAAGAAAGAGGGGAGAGAAATAGGAAGTATCAACTCATAGTAGTTGCTTACTGTATGTGCCTTGACCAGGCAAGCCCAGGGATTCAAACTGGAGACCTCAGCGTTCCAGGTCGACGCTTTATCCACTGCACCACCACAGGTCAGGCTGTAAATTTTTTTTAAATTTGAAACATACAGGGCTCTGCTAAAACAACCTTGACATGCAAATGACAGAAAAGTAGATGAAAAAATTTAGACTTAGTAATAGAGTACCCAAGCACATACTGGAAGTAACTCAAGAAAAGGCTGCAACCTAACTGCTCTGAGGTCATGCGTGTATGTAGCAATCTTTCTGTCAGGTTACCATGCATAAGGACCATATGTGAGTAGGTATCTTTCCTCAGAAGCTTCATATACCCTGATCCCAGATGCAGCAATAAAAATAACAGTGCCCACTGTGTGCCACTAATCCATGAGTACCAACACCACTGTGGACAACAATGCCATGACAATCACTGCAGCAGCTCCCTGGGGCTTCGCTGTACTTGGTTTCAAGGGTTAGAGTTTGTTTAATGGGCCTGATTAATGAAGTAGGATAACAATGTGTTTTCTAATGCTGATAATTTCTGCACAGCTAACTATACTTAACCCTATCAGCAGCACACAAAATCACTCGAAATGACGCTTTTTAAAAAGTGAAGGTAGAATGAATGCATAACCATAAAGTCACACAGTCTTTCAGCTTCGCTACCCTCACCTTTAAACCAGGCATGAGGCATGGTGAAAAAGGATCCTTCCAATTCTAAGATACAGCCTATCTAGAAAGAACTTTGCATCTCACCCAGCCAGGTCTCCTTCCCAATGCAAAATTTTTCCTAGAGAAGAAAAAAAAAAATCCTCAAAGAGCAGTTTTCCACAAGTCAGTGAATAAGTTAATTTTTCATGCAAACATTTATTGAATACTGACTATGATGAAGGTGAAGGGCATGATTACTTATACTCAGAACTTACTAAATGCAGGTCCAACTGAGTATCTCTCTAAATCTTCAGAAAGGCCTAGCAAGCAGGTATTCATCTTTATGTGACAGATGATGAAGTGGGGAGAGTCACACCACTAGTGAATCTGAGCCTGAACTGGCCCTAGGCTGTCTGACTCTGGAACCATGTTTTTCAGCATTTCCTCGGGCACTCATAGTCATGAACAATTACAGTCTTTAACCACAGTTTCCAAAGACATTTCAAAGAATGAATAGGGAAAAAGAGTCCCCTTTTGTCAAAAAATTTAATAAGAAAAGTTTCAGCTAATCAGCATTAAGCAAAATTGAAGACTTTGGAAAATAATTATGTATTATTTCAAATAAATAGAACACAGTTAATACTAGATAAATATTAAGTATAAACATTAAAGTACAGTTAATATCAGATTCATTCTTTAAAATTAGAAGCTTAAGTCATCAGTTATAATTATATTTATTGCCTGACCTGTGATGGCACAGTGGATAAAGTGTCGATCTGGAACGCTGAAGTCACCAGTTCAAAACCCTAGACTTGTTGGGACTTGATGCTTCCTGCTCCTCCCCCTTCTCTTTCTCTCTCCCTCTATCTATATATCGCTATCTCTCTCTCTCCTCTCTAAAAAATGAATAAAGTCTTAAAAAAGAAAGATTATAAAAAAATTAGATTTACTGAGTGTACAAAATGTTCAGCTAAATAATTTATAGATTTTATTCTAATATTCACACTAATTTCCATGTTATGAGAAATAGACTGAGGGCAAGAAGTATTTATATCAAAGAGCCATAACTGGAACCCAGGAATACTGACTCCCAAATTCTCTTTCAACAATACTTTAGTCTATGTTTAAAATAATGTACACAGCCATGTGAGAATGTATATATAGATACATACATTTATATATATGCTTATAGATATTAGGAAATTGAAAAAAATTTTCAGAGCCTCCATGTAATTGGGTAAAATGTTCCACTTTTACATGCTGCAATGTGCAATTTCAGTAAAATGTGTGAAGTTAAAAACCCAGTAACTGCCCTCAGAAAAGTTCACATTCAGTGCATGAGATGGAAGATACACTGCAGATTCTAATCACCTAATACATAATTAAGTGTGCTAAAGGGATTTAGTATTAATGAGACAAGTCAGGAGTCTTCATAGGCAAGAGTAATCCAAGAAAGCTTCATGGAAGAGTTGGGATACAACTGCATAGGCCATGAAAGATGGAAAGATAGAGTGACTAGAGAGAAAGGATGACATGAGGGCATTTTTTAAAATGGTCTTGTTGGTCCCTTCTTTTAGGAATGAAAAGCAAGCATAGAGAATTGAAACCAATTCTTTGCGAACTCTTTCAAATACAATAGGAAGGGACACTATCAAACCTATTCTATGAAGACAGCATTACCCTGACAACAAAGTCAAAAGAAGATAACACAAGAGTAGAAAACCACAGATCAATTTTTCATGAATATAGAAACAAGACTAAACAAAATGCTAACAAACCAAATCTACCAACATATAAAAATAATTATCCACCATGACCAAAAAAGAAAAAAATACACAATCATCTGAAAAGATATGAAAAAGCATTTGAAAAATTATATCCCCTTCATGCTAAAAACACTCAACATATGAAGAGTAGAAGGGAAATTCCTCAACCTAATAAAAAGCATCAACAAAAACCCCACAGCTAACAGTATACCTAATGGTGAAAACTAGATGCTTTCTCTGTAAGATCAGGTACCAGACAGAATCCCTGCTGTCACCACTAGTCAGGGAAATAAGCATGAAAGTGAAATAAAATGCATCTAGATTGGTAAAGAGAAAGTAAAACCATCTCAAATTACAAAAGACATGGTCTAATATGTACAAAGTCCTAAGGATAACACTAAAAAATGATTGAACCAATAAACAACTTCAGGAAGGCTGCAGGATAAAATATAAATATGGAAAAAATTAATTGCATTTCTATATATCTGTACTGAACAATCACAAAACAGAAATTAAGAAAACAATTCTACTTACAATAGCATCAAATAGAATAAAATATTTAGAAATAGGTTTAATAAAAGAAGCACAAAATTTATTCTTTGAAATCTATAAAACATTGTTGAAATAAATTAAACAATCCCTCAGAAAGTGGATTTATAGACTGGAAATTTAACATTGTTTAAAGAGGTGGAGAAGCAGATGGTCACTTCTCCTGTGTTTCCTGACTGGGAATCAAACCCAGGACTTCCACATGGTCAATGCTCTACCACTGACCCAATCAGCCAGGACCAATCAATTCATTTTCAACAAGGGTACCAAGACCATTCAATGAGAAAAAAATTATCTTTTAGCCTGACCTGTGGTGGCACAGTGGATAAAGCATGACCTAGAATGCTGAGGTTGTTGGTTCAAAACCCCAGACTTGCCCAGTCAAGGCACATACTGGAAGCAACCTCAAATTGATGCTTCCTGTTCCTCTCCATGCCCCTTCTCTCTCTCTCTCCTCACTCTAAAATGAATAAAATCTTTTAAAAAATAAAAGAATTATCTTGCAAGAAATGATCTAGGATAAATAAATATTCACATGCAAAAGAATGAAGTCATATCCTTTTTTCATATGTATACAAATTTAAATGAAAATGAAGCATGGACCTAAATTTAAGAGTAAAAACTATAAAACTCTTAGATACCTTGGATTAGGTAATGGTTATATATATATGACACTTAAAGCACAAACAACAAAAGAAAAAGTAGATGAAATAAATTTCATCAAAATTAAAAACTCAGATGCAGCCTGACCAGGCAGTGGCGCAGTGGATAGAGCGTCGGACTGGGATGTGGAAAACCCAGGTTCGAGACCCTGAGGTCACCAGCTTGAGTGCGTGCCCATCTGGCTTGAGCAAAAGCTTGCCAGCTTGGACCCCAGGTCGCTGGCTCCAGCAAGGGGTTGCTTGGTCTGCTAAAGGCCCGCGGTCAGGGCGCATGTGAGAAAGCAATTAATGAACAACTAGGGTGTCGCAATGGCAACGAAAAACTAATGATTGATGCTTCTCATCTCTCTCCATTCCTGTCTGTCTATCCCTCTCTCCCTCTCTCTGACTCTCTCTATGTCCCTGTAAAAAAAACAAAACAAAAATACCTCAGATGCTAAGAACACTAATAAGTGAAAATACAACTACTCAATGGGAAAAAATATTTGCAAATCATATATCTCACAAGGGTCTAGTATCCAGTACACATAAAAAACTCTAGTAACTCAACAGCATGGCAAACAAATCAATTAAAATATAAGCAAAGGACTTGAGCAGACATTTTTTCAAAGATATAGAAGTAGTGAATAAATGCATGAAAAGATGTTCAACATCATTATACAGTAGAAAAATGAAAGAGGATTTGGGAAAGCTGGTGTAGTAGGAAGCATGAGAAATCAGTCTCCCTATCTAACAACAATTGCATTGACAGAATAACTATTTTAGAACTCTGAATACTGTTGAAGGCTTGCAACTTCCAGAGGAAGAATGGATGGTAAATTGCCATTAATTGTCCATTTCAGATCTTAGCACAGTATCCATGTGGCATGTGGAATACAGCCATGCATGTATACTTTATTTTCATGCATGTATTCTTGAAGCAGCTTGCACATAGCTTGGGGAAGTCAGGGTGGGCAAAAAGGACTCTGTCCTTCAAATATGTGCTCTGATTGTTGATTGTTGCTTCTGATCACAATACATGTAGACAAAGAGGTAACTTGTCATAGTTGTTGTACCTCTCCCCTTTGTTGGAAGCCCATGCCCCTCTGGTTAAAGTCACTTCAGAACTTCAAGGACCTGGGTCCTACCCCACTTCTATTTTTGCGTTTTTCCCTTAGGGATCCAAACACTAAAATGTCCCTAAAGACTAGGATATTTAAAAACAACTGCATGTATGGGGAATATTAGAAAGTGACCACACATGCCCAGGAAAAGATAAGAAAACACTTGAAAGAACATAAGTTTACATCACAGGGTGATCCTCTGCACAAAGACATCCTACACAAATAAAAAAACAACAACGATAAACAAAACAATAATTAAATACATCAAATCCTGGGGAAGGGAAAGAATCTTATTTCTAAAGTTACCACATTATGACATTCAAATGTCTACCATTTAACAAATAAAATACAATACAAAGAAACAGAAAAGTATGGCCCATTCAAAGGGAAAAAAATATATCAACAGAAACTGTCTTTTAGAAAGACCTGATGGCAGATCTACTAGACAAATACTTTAAAATATTGTAAAGATGCTCACAGAACTGGCCTGACCTGTAGTGGCACAGTGGATAAAGCATCGAACTGGAACACCTGAGGTTGCCGGTTTGAAACACTGCACTTTCCTGGTCAACGCACATATGGAAGTTGATGTGTCCTGCTCCTCCCCACTTCTCTCTCTCTCTCCTCTTTAAAATAAATAAATAAATGAAATTTTTAAAAAAGATGTTCACAGAACTAAAAGAAGATATGGAGAAAGTCAAAAGTATGATCAGTGAATAAAATATGAATATCAAAAAGGAAATAGAAAACCTAAAAAGAAACCAAACTAAAACTTGGGACTAAAATGTACATTAACTAAATTAATATTTTCACTAAAGAGAATCAAAGACAGATTTGAGCAGCCAGAAGAATCAGCAAACTTGAAATTAGGACAACAATAATTAAAGAGTCTGAGAAAGATTGAGGGATATCTTGTTTGATAGCAAACAAGAAGAAGATTGAGGAAGAGCAAACAGAGTTTGTCCATAAAATGGACCAACATATACATTGTGTGGGTCTCAGAAGACAAGAGAGGAAAAGGAGCAGTGAAAATATTTGAAGAAATAATAACTGGAAACTGCTTAAATTTGAGAAATATCCAAGAAGCTCAATGAACTGAAGGAAGATGAACTCAAAGAGACTCACGCCAAGACACATTCTAATCAAAGAGAAAGACAGAAGTAAATCATTATTTACAAGTGCTTCTCAATAAAATGATAAGCAGATTTCTCATCAGAAACTTTGGAGGCAAAAAGGACAGTGGCCACTGTATGCAAAGTGATAAAAGAGGAAAAACCTGTCTACCAAGAATCCGAAATCCACCAAAACTGTCATTGAAAGTGAGGGAGAAATTGCCCTGGGCAGGTAACTCGGTTAGTGACTACCCAATACACCAGTGTTGTGGGTTTGATCCCCATTCAGAATATATACAAGCATCAACCAATGAATAAATAAAAATAAGTGAGACAAAAAATTTATGATTTTCTCTGTTTCTGTTTCTCACGCCCCTTCCTCAAATCAACAAATAAAAAAAAAAAATTAAGTGAGAGAAATTAAGACTTTTCCAGATAAACAAAAGCTGAGGAAGTTAGTTACCACTAGACCTGCCTGCAAGAAATGCTCAGAGGAGTCCCAAAAGGTGAAATGACAGGACACTAGACAGTAATTTGAAGCCATATGAAGAAATAAAGATCTCATTAAAGGTAAATGCATGAGCATTATAAAAGCCATATTATTGTAACAATGGTTTGTAACCATATTTTTTTTTGTTTTGTATGTTATTAAAGTTAAGCTGGTATAAATTTAAGTTAGAATGTTATAACTTTAGGATGTTAAATGTAATCCCCATGGTAACCACAAAGAAAATACACAAAAAAATGAGAAAGAAATTTAAACATTTTACTACAAAAAGTCAATTAAATATAAAAGAAGGCAGAAATGAAAAAATATGGGAAAAAAGCTAAGGCATATAAAAAAATATCATAGTGACAAATGTAATTCCCTCTCTATCAGTAATTACTTTAAATATAAATGTGTTAAACTCTCCAATCAAAAAACAGAGATTGGCAGAATAGATAAACACATATGACCTAATTATATGCTGTTCACAAGAGACTAACCTGAGATCCAAAGACACAAACAAGTTGAAAGGATGAAAAAGCTATTTCATGCAAACAGTAATAGAAGAAAGGAGTTGCTACACTAATATCAGACAAAATAGACTTGAAATAAAAAAAGATTACAAGAGACAAAGAAGGATATTATATATTAGTAGAAGTTCAATACAGCAAGAAGCTGTAACAATTATAAACATATACAACTTAATTAGTGACTGCCAAAACATATATACTGCTCACAAAAATTAGGGGATATTTTAAAATGCACTTTCAAGATCAGGGAACGTGCAGATACTAAACTACTTTTAGCCTATTGTATACTGCATTTTCATCAATGAAATAAAAGTTGGTTTTGCATCTCATTTGCATAATCAAACAACTTTCTTTGATTCGTCATTTGCTTTTCTGATGTTCTTGTTTAATAAGGAAAGATCAAATGGTTTTTTTATCGCTTCATATTCATCTTGAAATATCTCCTAATTTTTGTGAGCAGAACTGAACAGAATTGAAAGGAGAACTAGTTCTACAGTAATAGAGAATTCAATACCCCCTTCACAATAATGAAATGAACAACGAAATGGAAGATAATAGGATTTAAACACAATAAAGCAACATGATCTAACAAATATATACAGAACACTGTACTCAACAACAGAATACACATTCTTCTCAAGAGCACATGACATATTTTTCAGGGTACACCATCAGGTCACAAATTAAGTCTCAACAGACTTATAAAGCTAGTTATCATGCAAAGTATCTTCTCTGACCACAACAGATGAAGTTAAAAATTATTTGACAATTCCACTTACATACCCCCAAAACTTGAAAGCAGGATTTCAAAGAAAAATTTGTACAGCTAAGTTCATAGCAGCATTACTCACAATAGCCAAAAGCTAAAAGCACCCAGGGTCCATGGACAGATAAGTGGATAAACAAAACATGATATATACATACAATGAAATATTATTCAGCCTTAAAAAGGAAGGAGATTCTGCAATATGCTGCCACATGCATAAACTTTGAGGACGGTATACCGAGTGAAATAAGCTAGTAAAAGACAAATACTGCATGACTCAGCTTATATGAAGTATTCAGAGTAGTCAAAATCATAGTCATTTCTGTATAATGGAAAATGGTAGTTACCAGGGGCTGTGACAGGGGAAAATGGGGATTTATTGTTTAAGGGGCATAGATTTTCAGTTCTACAAGATAAAAATAATTAGAGGGGTTGACAGTAGTGATGGTTGCACAACAATATAAACGTATTTAAAACCTTTGAACTGCAAACTAAAAAAATAGTTAAGGCAGTAAAACTTTAAAATTTTATTTAGAAAATTAAATTTAACAGGATGATGTTAATTAATGAGTACATAGGTTTCAGGTAAATATTTCCATAGCATTTAAACTGTTGATTATGTTGTACACCCATCACCCAAAGTCAGTCATTTTCTGTCACCTTGTATTTGTCCCTCTTTACACTCTTATCCCCACCCCACTCTTCTACAATCCCCTGCCCCCTGTAACCACTTCTTTTATCTATGTCCATGAGTCTCCGTTTTATATTCCATCAATGTGTGAAATTACAGTTCTTAGCTTTTCCTGATTTACTTATTTCACTCAGTATAATGCTCTCAAGGTCCATTCATGTTGTAATAAATGGTACTATGTCATCATTTCTTATGGCTGAGTAGTATTCCGTTGTATATATGTACCACTTCTTCTTTACCCAACCCTCTATCGAGGGACACTTAGGTTGTTTCCATGTCTTGGCCACTGTGAATAATGCTGCAATGAACATGGGGGTACACTTGTCTTTATGTACCAGTGTTTTTGAGTTTGGGGGGTAGATACCCAGTAGAGGGATTGTTGGGAAATACGGTAGTCCTATTCTTAATTTTTTGAGTAACCACCATACTTTCTTCCATAATGGTTGTACTAATTTGCATTCCTACCAGCAGTGAATGAGGGTTCCTTTTTCTTCACAGCCTCTCCAACACTTGTTATTACCTGTCTTGCTGATAATAGCTAATCTAACAGGTGTGAGGTGGTATCTCATTGTCGTTTTGATTTGCATTTCTCTAATAGCTAATAAAGATGAGGATCTTTTCATACACCTGTTGCCCATTTGTGTGTCCTCTTGGGAGAAGTGTCTGTATAGGGCCTCTACCCACTTTTTAATTGAATTTTTTGCTTGTTTATTGCTGAGCTTTGTGAATTCTATATATATTTGAATATAACCCCTTATGGGTGCTGTTGTTTGAAAATATCAACTCCTATGTAGTGGGCTGTCTGTTTGTTTTGTTGTCAGTTCCTTTTGCTGTGCAGAAGCTTTTGAGTTTGATATAGTCTCATTCATTTATTTTTGCCTTTACTTCCCTTTTCTTTGGAGTCAAATTCATAAATTGTTCCTTATGGCCAAGGTCCATGAGTTTAGTACCTATGTTTTCCTCTATGTAATTTATTGTTTCAGATCCTATATTTAAGTCTTTGATCCATTTTGAATTCAATTTTGTGCAGGGGAACTAACTGTACTCAAGTTTCATTCTTTTGCATGTGGCTTTCCAATTTTCTCCGCATCATTTACTGAAGAGGCTTTCTTCATTGTGTGTTTTTTGGTTCCTTTGTCGAAGATCATTTGTCCATATACGTGTGGTTTTATTTCTGGGCTCTTGATCTTATTATGTGTATATTACCACTATCTAAAATCATACCTACAAGTGTTAGTGAGGAAGTGAAGAAATTGGAACCCTCATACATCGCTGGTGGGAACGTAAAATGGTGCAGTCACTTCAGAAAACAATCTGACAATTCTTCAAAAGGTTAAACAGAGGACTCAGCAATGCTTCTTCAAGAGAAATAAGAACACGTCCACGCAAAACCATGTACACAAATGTCCATAGTAATCTTGTTTATAATAGTCAAAAAGTATAAATAACCCAATGTCCATAAACTGAGGAATGAAGATATACCTATATATTGTATGAATGAATGAATACATATAATTATTAAACAATAAAAAGAAATGAATTACTGACACGTGCTATAACATGGACAAACCTTGGAACATTATGCTAAAAGAAGCCAGATACAAAAAGCCATGTGTTGATTCCATTTATGTAAAATGTCTAGAAAACACAAACCTATAGTGACAAAAGGGTCTGAGGAAAATGAGGAGTGACTACTAATGGGTATTTCTTTTTGGGGTGACGAACATGTCCTGGAATTGGTGGTGGTGATGACTGGCATGTCTGTGAATATCATGAAAACAACTAAATTTTGCACTTTAAATGGAAGAACTGTATGGTATGTCAATTATATTTCAATAAAGCCATTAAAGAAACAAATTGGGCTGGATATTTTACAGTTGTGTCAATTAAGTCTTAATTTAGACAGAAGGTGGAACAGGCAGGAAGGGTGCAGTATAAACTGCTGGGTTATAACCTCAGCTCAGCCATTAGATAGAATGTGTCAGCTCGGGTCATTATTTAAATGTTCTGATCTGCATTTTGTGTCTTTATTATGTGGATAGTAATAGCTCCCACATGCACAACACATAGTAAGCTCATTTTTTAAGGTACTTGTTATTAGCAGTACTATTAATAACTATGTAAATGATGTCATAATTGTATAGTAAAAAGAAAGCTCTTACTATAAGAAGACAGATGCAACTTCCTCAGAAGTATTAAACTAATCTTTATCCATGACAGCCATATCATAATGAAGCTCAATAAATTGTTGTTAAGTCAATAAATATTTTTTAAGATCATGTTCATGGGTTGCAAGCATTGGCTTTTGGATTAGATTTCATAGCATCCATGCCTTATTTGGCCTATACAGGAAGTTTTTTAAAAACTGAATTCATTTTCAATATTTAAGAATAGAGAGATTGTCTCTTAAAATCCATATTTGTGACCTGACCTGTGGTGGTGCAGTGGATAAAGCGTCAATCAGGAACACTGAGGTCATAGGTCCAAAGTTCTGGGCTTGCCTGGTCAAGGCATATATAGGAGTTGATGCTCCTGGCTCCTCCCCTCTTCTCTCTCCGACCCTTTTGTCTCCCTCTAAAATGAAAAAATAATTTTTTAAAAAGTCCAGATTTCTGGATTCTCTTGGAAAATAAAGGGAATCTGCAAACACCGGGTCACATTTCCTTGTGAACCGTATAGGTGGAACTTGTGGTGCAACAGTCTCCATGCAAACTGCTGAGCTCCTTTGCAGCTCTCATGGCCCCTAAACAGCATAGCGTTTGCACCATCTGGGCTGTCATGGACTGGAGATAGAGCGATAAGTAAGTCACGGCTCTCACTCTTACAGAGCTCACAGATTAGCAGGGGGGAATAAAACCAGCCACATGAAATAGGTGGGCTCACTAATCATCAGCCCAATTCATTTTATACAGAGGGAAAAAATAAGGCTCAAAGAAGTTATCTCATTTTATTTTTAAGATTTTTATTTATTGCTATGGCTGGATAATTTTGTTGGTTACAGCATCATACCAAAGTGTAGAGGTTGCTGGTTCAACCCCTGTCAGGGCACATACAAGAAATGACTGAAGTTTATGTCTCTTTATTTCTTTCTCTCTATTAAATCAATAAAATAAATATTAAAAAAGATTTATCGATTTCTATGGAAACAGGAGAAAGAGGAACAGGGAGCAATAAGTATCAACTCATAGTTGCTTCACTTTAGTTGTTCATTGATTGCTTGTCCTATGTGCCTTGATCCAACAAGCCCAGGGTTTTGAAATGGCGACCTCAGTGTTCTAGGTCGATGTTCTATCCCCTGTGCCACCACAGGTCAGGCAGAAGTTATCTCATATATCTAGGGAAACCATATCAGCCAGACTAACTGATTTTGACTGAATTGCTATAAATGTATTATCAGTTTCTTCCAGTTAACTATAATAACTTAATGTAACAGTTAAAAGTAATGGTGAATGGAAGTATGTAGTTATCATGTCCACCACACTTTTATTAAGAAATTATAAACAAGTTGAACAAACAGTATAATTTCCAACTTCTTTTTATACAGGGGAACAAAGGAGGAGGCTCCTTAATAAAAATGATACACAATAAAGCAGAAGCTTATTATCAGTAAACAAATAATAGCTTATCAACCAATAGTCTATTACTGATTTAGATATATGAAACTTCTTTAGAGAATTATCAGGCTCTATCATCACAGAAAACACAGTAATTAAATTAAACAGCCCCAGGGTGAGAGAAGGAAAACCAAGGGCCATCTCTAGGACTCATGCCAGGATCCTGTGTGCTTGCTTAATCTGTCCTTGGCTGGCCCCATTAATCAAAGCAATTGGTTTTCTGAGAAAATAACATGTTTTCATAATTGAAAAAATAGATATTAAAGGGAAATTATGATGTCATGGGGAAAACAGCATATACTTTGATATATTTAGCTGTATTTTCTCACTTTTTGTTGTGCTATGTGAAAAGAAATAGACCAAAAGTCTTTGCTGCCCTTCTGAAATTGTACCTCGTTAAATAGGTTAAACTAATGATGTATTTGTTTGCAAGTCACCATGAAGTAATTTCAATATTGACACCAATATCAACCTGTTCATATATAGGTTCAACATGACATATGTAGGTGTTCTCTATAAAGTTGTGTTATTGAAAAGACACTGTAAACAAATTTTCCAGTATACATGGAAGCTTCTATTTCTCAAGAAGTAAAACATAAAGTTTAAGAAATTTATACTTGGCCTCTATGTTTAAACTTCTTTTTTTATTTTATTCATTTTAGAGGGGAGACACAGAGTGAGAGTGAGAGAGAGAGAGAAAGAGAGAAAGGGGGGAGGAGCTGGAAGCATCAACTCCCATATGTGCCTTGACCAGACCAGTGCAGGGTTTTGAACTGGCGATCTCAGTGTTCCCAGGTCGATGCTTTATCCACTGCGCCACCACAGGTCAGGCTTGGCCTCTATCTTTATAACAATCACTTAAGAAGCATAACAGGAGCTGAACAAACCCAGATGCCCCAAACGCACTTAAGCACTAAGCATATGGAGAAGGTGGACAAGGGATGTCGGGTTTTGAACCGAAAGTGACTATGCAACGAGGTGGTAAAAGTTTCCTTGCAAAGCACTTTTTAAAAATTTACTTATTGATTTCAGAGAAAAGGGAGACAAAGAGAAAGAGACAGAAACATGAAAATGTTCCTGTGTGTGCCCTGGCCAGAAATCAAACCTGAAATTTTTGTATATTCAAACAACTCTCTAACCAATCAAGTTATCCAGCCAGGGATCCTTGCAAAACATTTTAAATCTTATTTTCCAAATCTAAAGTGAAGCATCTGAAACTAAAATAATCTTTCAAGGCTGAATTTTCTCTTATGTTCTATAGTAATTTCTCTTTATAGAAGGCATTGGGAGCCCTCGTATCTTTTGGTGGAAGAGTAAGATACAAGATACTTAAGTCCATGCCTTACTAGTTTACTTTTATATCCTCAGGAACTAGCACCATTTTTGAAATAGAGAAATTATTCAATAAAATTTTCAAAATAGATGAATCAGCTTTTCTTTTTTCTTTTCTTTCTTTTCTTTTTGTGACAGAGACAGAGGGACAGATAGGGACAGAGAGACAGGAAGGGAGAGAGATGAGAAGCATCAATTCTTCATTGCAGCACCTTTGTTGTTCATTGATTGCTTTCTCTTATGTGCCTTCACCGGGGAGCTACAGCAGAATGACCCCTTGCTCAAGCCAGAGTCCTTGGGCTCAAGCCAGCAACCTTGGGCTTTAAGCCAGCGACATTTGGGCTCAAGCCAATGACAACAGGTCATGTATATGATCCCATGCTCAAGCCAATGACCCTGCACTCAAGCTGGTGAGCCCACGTTCAAGCCAGCGACCTCAGGGTTTTGAACCTGGGTCCTCTGCATCCCAATCTGATGCTCTATTCACTGTGCACCACCTGGTCAGGCATAGCTTTTCTATTAATAATCCATTTCTCTGCTCTGGATCAAATTAAAGTAATAACTAAATAAATATTTGGTAAACAGTAAATTAGTTAACTCATAAATACTAGTCAAGAAGTAATCAAAACAACCTTGAAACATATCCTTTTCTTCCAGTATTGACTGGCAAGTTTAACTGCCTAATACCAATCTGGATATCAAACTTGGTTTTCTTCAGACTTTGTAATTATTTTTAAAAAAAAATGGTGCAGTGAAATGTCCCTCTGCTGCCTCCATCTTCAACTGAGAATATAAATTCTATTTTCTCCTTGGCTGATCATCAAAGTGGACCTAAATTGTCAATATAGACTTTTAGTCTGCTTACTTTTGTCAGACAATAATGACTTCAGATTCTTCACCCGTCATCCTTCATCCTCATTTCCCTAGCAGAAAAAAGAAAACAAAAACAAAAAGCAATCAATGACCAACATCACTACAACAAAATTCTTCATTTCAGGATTACTGCCGTCAACCAACAGAATTATGCAGTTACATAACACTCCACCCAACAGCGGAATGTACAGTTTTTCGAATGCACAAGAAACATATCTCAAGATAGACAATATTCTGAGCCATGAAACAAACCTCAACAAATTTAAATGAACTGAAGTCATACAGAATGTATTCTTACCACTATAGTGGAATAAACTAGAAATTAATAACAGGATGATAACAGGGAAATCTCCAAACACTTCAAAACTAAACAACACACTTCAAAATAATACATAGGTTAGAAAGGAAGTCTAAAGGGAAATTTTAAAAGTACATTTAATTGAATGAAAATGAAAAAGCAACATATCAAAATTAGTAGGCATAGCTAAAGCACTAATGAGGTTAATTTATTGCATGAAATGTATACATAAGAGGAAACTTCTCAAATCAACAATCTAAGCTCCCATCTCCAGAACCTAGAGAAAGAGCAAAATAAACCAAAAGCAAACAGAAGAAAATAATAAATACAAGAAATATCATATGTAAAATAAATTAAAAACATAAAAATAAAAAAAAATTAAACCAAGACTGGTTTTTTTAAAAGACTGATAAAATTTACAAACATCTAACAATGCTGATAAAAACAAAAGATGAAAGTCACAATACACCAATATTAGGAATATCACTGCAGACCTGGCAGACAGCAAAAGGATAAGGGAATACCAAAAACAACTTTACATTAAATTGACAATTTAGACAAAATGAACCACTTCCTCAAAAAACACAAACTACCAAAGTTCATACAATATGAAATAAATAACTTCATCAGCCCTTAATCATAAAGGAAATTTTGACAAAGGTGCAAAAGCAACTGAATTGGAAAAGGAATAACCTCTTTTCAACAAAAAAGTATTGAAGCAATTAGACATCAATAGCAAAACAACAATAATAACCAAACAACAACAGAAAAACAAAAACAACCATGACCTCAGTCTCACACCTTATACAAAAATTAATTGAAATGCATTGTGGACTTAAATGTAAAATTTTTAACTATGCAACTTTTAGAAGGAAAAAAATAGAAGATATTCAGAATGTAGAGCTAGGTGGAGAGTTCTCAGACTTGACACCAAAAGCATAATCCTTAAGAGGAAAAAAATCAATTAATTGGACCTCATTAAAATAAAAGAACATGTGTTCTTCAGAAGACCCTGTTAAAAGTCTGAATAAACAGTCTACAGAGTCAGAGGACATATTTGCAAGCCACATGTCTAAGAAAAGGACTATTATCATCAGAGAATTACGCTGAATGATAAAAGTCAATCAAAACATACCACAGAATTCTAATTTTATAACATTTTTCAAATGAGAAAATTATATGAAGAACAAATTAGTGGTTATCAAAGATAAAGGAAGTGGGGGAGTGGGTGTGGCTATAAAAAGACAAGGTGAGGAATCTTATAGTGATGGAAATGTCCTATCTTGACTAAATCAATGCCAATATCCTGGTTGTGATACTATACGACTATATCATTGTGCTACAACATGCATGTGGATCTACCACTATCAATCTACAACTATTAAAATATAGTTTAATAAGAATTTAAAACCAAAAAAAATGTAAACTCTTTATGAACACAATTATATGAATATTGATTGCTTTACCATTCAAATCCCCACTCTCTTAATTGCAGACTCTTGCCTGTTCTGTGTCAGATGTTGACTTTTATTCACCTTACTCCAGCTAATGAAGACAAGCTATATACACACCATTGCTGTCTTATACATAACCATCACCAGGATTTGGATAGTAGACCTTTAAACTGGAAGTTCAAAATTATTTAAAAGAGATCTTCTCTTGAATATCCAGACCTCACCACTGATACAGACATGTTCAGTAGGAGAACCTAGGGCTTAATGCCAGAAGTCTGTCTGAATTCTTCCAGTGTAGGTAACCCAGTCATGCTCCAGCAAGTAGGGGTGGTTACCTCCCCATCAAGCCATTGGTAATTATCTACCCTCTATATCGCTCCCTTGGAAACCATTCACCTAACTTCTCACATTCCCACTGTTATCTCCACCACACCATGGGAGAAGTAGGACACACTAGTGGCATGCAGCCTTCCCTGCATCAGTTCTCTGTACTCCATCCTCTACGTGGAAAGCAGCAGATGCTGGCAGCATAACTACACGAAGCAGATAGGCAATGCTTTCAAGTGGCTTCGCACTGAGTTTTGTGCCACTGGGTGGCACAAGAGCCACTTTCTTGGCAATCTGAAACCACCCAAACAGTGAGTGGATCCTGACAAAATCTGAATTCCTCACTCTTAAAAGTGAAATTTCTGGGATCCTTTAAATGGGGAAACATCTTCCCACTAAAAATGCATAAGAAATGTGTTTCATGCTCATTCTTCTCACGTACTACAGCAGTGAGTTTGCACAAGGAAGAGAAAGGCTCAATAACCAGCCACGTATAATAACGGTACTGTACGACCAGAAGGACACAAGAAAGGGTAATACAACAGACACTTCCGAGTTCTGTTGTGTCTCATTTTAAAACCTTTCTCAGTAATGCCTAAAGAGCTTCCCAGTCTTTTCAGTTGACCTGGAAGCATACACACAAGGCAGCTGTCCCAGTTCAGTGTGACAAGGGCCCGGAAACCCTCTTGCTAAGCCAAACCTCTTTTCACAGTGTTCTGTTTACCCCAGATTGATCTGCAGATACTCACTAGCTTTATCTCAGAAAAAGTGTGTTCCAATTAACACAGGTGCTCTTAAAAATCCCTAACCTGAGAAAAACAGATGTACTGTATAGAGAGTAAGATCCAGTGTCGACAGAGAACTTTCTAGGAAAGCCTAGAAAACAGTACTGCCCTACTTCTACAGACAATTCATTCTTCCTTTAGAGATCGGTCAACCCAGCAGGAAATAAAAATTAAAAGAGAACAGTAGTACCCCCCCCACAAAAAAAGGATATTAGAGTCTTGTACCAGGAAATCAACAAAAATGTATCATCTATTTGAACAATTCAAATTCAGTCGTCCAGCATGCACTGAAATATAATAAGCCACTATGCTTTAGAGATCCTGCATAGGTGTGAATTAATTTCAGCAGGCATGCAAACAGCCCCCAGAAAATAAGTATGATAAACTTCCTTCAGATGCACTAGTATAAAAATGAAACCTGGCCTATCAAATAAGACATATTTAGGCAGAGGCAAGAGTATCATATGGTTTGACCTATCCACCTATAAGCATTGACCTTGGAATGCTAAACCATTCTCACTTGTTTACTGCTTGAAGGCTTCTGGATCAGCACCCATTCAGGGTAAGCAAGCACTTTGTATAAAGGGTCATATTAGAAATGACGATTAGAAAAAGCAGGAGGAGTTCCTGCTTCCTCCTACAGGATTACCTCTATGTCAGCAGGCAGGCAGACAGCATTCTCTGACCCGAGTACTTTCCCTAATTTTGGTCTGAGCCACAGAAGCGCAGAGGGTCTGAAGGCAGAATCAGACAGGGACTGACAGAGCATACACACCCTCTCACTTCTCCTGGGCTTAACCTCCTGGAAGCAGAAGATTCCAGCCTGGAAAGAGAAGTCTATAGGAGGTTAACCTCTGTCAACCTCCTCCCATCCAACAGAGTTGAAATGACAGAAGGTGGAACTAGAAAGCTTGAGGAGGTAAGCTTTGCCTGCAATATTGTTGAATCTGGACATTGTGAGTGTGCGCTCATCCCCAGTGTCCCACCCTGGCCAGACTGCACTTGTGCTTATGAACAAACGGTCTGTCCCTTTATGTCAATGACCATTGTCGTCATTCATTAGCCAACATGACTTGCAAAAGCACAAAACACTCTACAGGATGCACAGTATTACAAGAGCTGAGTATGAGATGGCGCTGGGCCTTCAGATGGCTCAATATTAAGCAGAACCATTTAGACCAATGTGGGCTGATGAGGACAGCAGTTGGAAATACAAATATAACCCCTAATCAGCCTGATTCCACAGCTGCAAGTTTATAAATCAGTCTTCTTACTCACACCTTGCCGTGGCTTGTCATTAAAACACTGAATGTTCAAAAAAGCTGCCACTTTTCTTACTCAACATTCCACTGTCTCATTTACTTGCTGAGGCCAGAAGTCTAAGACTCGACTTGGATTAGCATCTCATTCCATGACATACTGAAGCACAACAGAGGAGGTCATGCTTCTTCCATCACACACACACATATACCAATAGGTCGTGGCCAAGAAATGGAGCTGGAACATAAGAGAGTGAAGTACTCAATCCTTTCCTAGAAAGTGTAGGATACTCCAGTTCTGGCAGAGTGGCCTCAGGACACAGAGAGAAATACTCTAAGGCCAGAGCTGACCTTGTCTTGGTCAAACAAGCAGCCTGTTCAGTAAGGTGACCCAAGAGATCCACTCTGGGGAGTCGAGATTTGTGTTAGAAAAGCTAAAGGCAGAAAAAGCATAGATAGCAGATCTGTGGTGAAGCTCAGAACATACCATTTTAAGCTACACTTTGTTTACTTTTCCTAGTGTATTTCAGATTGCTTATTGATTTTGAAAATTAAAAATGCAGTTTTAACTTTCATTTTAAATATGAAATCCTTTTGAACATATATTGTTTTGAATGGGGGTCTGAGGGATGTTATTTCAGAAGGACCCATGGAACATTTAAGCAAGGGCAGGCAATTCCTTTGAAAACCTGCATTTCTAAAGCCTATTCAGTCCGTGGGTATGGCTAGTGATAATGGTTAAGAGCACACAATGGAGGCTAGTCTTTACCATAATACTGAGCTACTTGTGTACTGGCTATACAAAGTTCCCCAGATTTCCACTTTCTAAATGGGCAGCAGCACAAATATAGTGAATCAATTATTTTCCGTTGCAACAAACATTTTAAATGCATGGGGCCATTCTAACAGTGAGCATCGGTTACTTGCATACCCTGCACAGCAAAACCAAACCAAAAACATCACCTCACTTTTCCACAGAAAGGACAAATCATACACTCAAGATAGGAATTTACTTATTTCTCACCTCTTTAACTAATTTGATCATACTACAGGACTGATTCTGAGCTAAACCGAATTAGAAACCCACAGTACTTAGACTGGATCACAGATTTCATTTTGAAGGTACTAACTATAGAACACATACCCAGTCCTGGCAAAGTTGATTTTAATACCTTGTAGGGATATTTTAGAATAATCATTGCATGGGGTTTGATTTAATGAATCTCAGTGGAGTTCAAAGAAGGCTCATGAAATCAACATGAAAAATGTCCGTCAGATGTTCTCTTATTAAAAGATGAATAATTATGTCACCAAAGAGACAGGCACAGAGAAGGCTGCAGTTATAAATCCAAACCAAAAGAAATATTTCACACATGCTGACAAAGAGAGAAAGAGACATTTGTCACTAAGCAAAGACATGATAAAATTGCTTGCTCGGTGTTTGGTGAAAAGCAGGTGCTCATCAATATTAATTAAATTTATAAAACAATGAATGAAGGTTGAATGAGTATGTGTGACAGGACAAGGTATGCAAAAATATTATACATTCTTTCCATAATGGTTAGAAATATGCAATTTACAACATTGTGACGTATAGATCCTAACAGACAAATCCGGAGCCAAACAAAGAGAAACCAGGTCGAGGGACATACTTGCATATTTGAAAACCAGCATTTAGGTGCAAATAACAGACTATAGCAGGTTCAGAGTCCTAGGGTGCTTGACTCCCACCCCAACTCCACCCACACTGTGAAGCACATGACTTCATGATTTTAGAACCTGGTTACATTGCACAAATTCAAGTGTTTACTGCCTGAGTAGGGCACGGTGCCCAGGTGCCCATGCTGGGAAGGCTGGCCTCGTGAGTGGGAGGATGGGGAGTCCCATGGGCTGTTGTTTATGGCATAATCTTCTGTATTCTTGCATAGAGAATTAGCTATGGAGAACCATTGCATGGGAGCTCTTTCACCTCCCAATTCTCAGAACAAAAGATGGAACAATCAGAAAATCTCCAAATGGACAGGCATTCAAAAGGACTCATCAAACAACCAGAATAGCACCACTTTCTCCCCTCCTACCACAAACCCATCAGATTCCCCACGTGTGCGGAGCACTTACTATGTGCTAGGCACTCTTCCCAGCACTTCTCAAGGATTGATTCATTTCGTCCTCTCAACAGTTCAGAGCTTCCCAGACTTTACTGCCCCAAGTAAGACTAAAAATTCCACCATCTACGTCACACGCAAAACCAACACCAGTATTTGGGGGTGGGAGAAGGCATTATTTCTTCAAAAGACTCCCAGGGCAATGCCAATGTGCAGCAAAGTCTAAAACACCTAAGAGACGGGTACCATTACCATCTAGATTTTATCATATTAGGTAACTGAGACAGAGAAGTTAATGCCTTTCCAAAAACACACAGCAGGCAAGCAGCAGAGCTGGATTTGAACCCAGGTTATTTTCTGCTTAACACTAAGAAATCATGACAAGTGGAGGTGTCACAGAAATAATATAAATTCCTCTATGTAATGAAAAGAGTGGGGAGGGCCAAAGAAATTGTGAAAATGTGCGGACTGGCGAAGAAGTATAAGAAATGTGTATGGCTGTTGACGTGAGGAAGATCTTATGTGGTCCCACCAGTTAGAAACAGTACTCCTCTCTAAAAAGATTATTATCATGTCACCCCAGAGGGAAGGGCTGTTTATGGCTCCTGGAAAACCTACATTCTAGAACAGTGGTTCTCAATCTATAGCATGCATGAGATCATGTGGACAGCTGGTTAAAATATGGACTGCTGGGCCCCAACTCAAAATTTCAAATTCAGTAACTCTTGGGAGAGCCCAAGAATTTGCTTCTCAAGCAAGTCCTCAAGTGGGGCTGACACAGAAGCACTACCCCAGGCATACTAATAGTCATGCAGGCTGTGCTGGGAGCTATACCAGCATACAGCTAGAGACTGCAAGGGCCCCTAGTCACCAAGTCCCTGAACCTCTACTTCTGTTCCCAGGGGGTGAAATGCCTCCCTCTGTAAGCTCCTTCCCTGACTTTCTCACTCCTGTTACTACTCATCTCAGGCTGTAGTTAACTCCTCCTCCAGGAAGCCTTCCTGGATCCTAGGCCCCTGATGTGCTCCCCTGACACCCTACCCATATACTTGCTGTGCTTCTTCCACCCAACAAGAAAGTGACCTCTTCTTGAAGACAGAGGCTGTTTCTGATTACTTTCTGTCTTTGGTATCTAACACAAAACCAAGCACATAAAAGGTACACTATAAGTGTGTAAATATAAGCACCCTGTCCCACTAGCAAGAGTAGAAATGAAAGATTTGTGAAGCAGAGGCTGTTTTCCTTTAGGCCATGGAGTCACAATATACAAATTGGATGTGCTTCAAACTACATGTGTAAATAAGGTGTTTGAGGACCAGGAACTCTTATCTCTCCATATATTATAGGTGATGACTAAGTACCAGGGCCAGACCTCAAACTTGCTTAATGTAACTGAATTGTAATTTTAACTCTCAAATACAAGACTGCTCACTGTTCCTGTTACACAGAACAATAACTTCTGTGAAAGACTTGTCGAAATTCCCATCTTAGGAACACATCTCACTCCTGGCCTCATGCCCCTCTGCAGTAAGATGATAAAATCCTGGGCTCGCACCCCCACCCAACCCCCCGCCTTGCACCTGCCTTAGACAGGGAGCAAAGATCCAAGTTTCCTACAGTCTGTCTCCCTGGTGACACTTTCTAGTCTCATCATTCCAGACCTGTGTTCTATTTTTCTTCGGGGACAGCCTGTCAACCCTGGAAAACAAACTCTGCCTCTGTTAATGTGCGCTGAAGGGAAGGGCCAGCCTCTCCGTCCCCCAGGTGAGCTGTGCAGAGTCCTCGTAGAGGTCCCCAACCCCACGGCTAAATCCAGAGGGAGGATGATGAGGGGGGAGTTCTGGTACAGATCTGAAGGACTAGAGTGGAAGACATTTTGGGTCAGGCACATGGTCCCTGAAATTACAAAGGTACCCTTTCATTTCCTCCACAATGACAGAGTGGTCCTGCCACAGGGAAAACAGATGAATGTTATTCTGACCAAGAGATCAGGTCCTTTAAGGTTCTGGTTAGATGAGGTAACAGTCCCGTATCCAAGACTAAATTTTAACATGATGACCGCAATATGGGTCAATACCTGAGTCCAAATATGTTGACACCCCAATCACAGCAAATTGCCATGATCAAGTAACAGAAGTGTACTATCCTCTTTCCATCCTGGGCATTGCCACAGCTCCCCGGTGTTCTCCCCAGCACAGTCAGGAAGTGCCACCTGCACCCAGAATGTGGCACAGGGAGGACTGGGCTAGAACTCCTGTGAGCCTTGAGACAGGGCACGCAGGCCCTCTCTCACGTGCATCTTTCATTCAGCAAGCAGAAATTATCTAGTTTGTAAGAGGCTCTGTGGGAACACCACTGCCTGAAGGAATGGCAAGCTATGGAGGAGACAGACACACAGAAGTGCGTGGCTCCTGGAGCCAGTCAGCTGCATGATCAAATCTCAGCCTTCTCACTTACTGTGATGCTCTAACCATAAGGTGCCTGCGCCTCCATTTCTGCAGCTGTGAAAGGGCAGCAGGAAAACCTAACTTGCTCATCTGCACTGCAGAGGACAGACAAGGCTGTGAGCAAATGTTCTTTTGGTTTTGCCAAGGATGGCACATAACCACCCATCTCACTCTCAATGCAGAAGAGTAATTAATTACATACAGCCTATACCTTAGGGCAGTGGGGTTTAATTCCATGAAGAAAAGCTGATATGGAATGAGATGAGCACAATGGGTAAACAACACCCTTCTGGTTCCCTGTGGGTTCCATAAAAGGGTTAAATAGACAGGCAGGAGCACATCTGGGAACCAGAAGTCCATTGATAGAGTCTGAGTCCAACAGGAGAAGGGGATGGGCACAGCAGAGCCAACACAGAATCAGCCACTAACTTGACATGTTCTCCTCGCCCCATCACTACTGTTCCCACTGCAGAGGAAGGAACTCATGCAATCACTTTGCACTACTGTACTTCTTGCCACAAATGGGAAATACAAGTAACTATTCCCATTCCTAATTTTCAAACTGCCATGTATTAGATGATTTACTTCTAGATAGCAATGTATATTGGGTGTTCTTTCCTGGTGTTTTGGGAATAACAAAAACATTTCTTTCTAAAACATTTGAATGTATACCTCTGTGACTTCATGGTTTCCATTCATGCCATTGCATGTCTCAGAAGCAAACATTTTGTAAAGGTTTAGCTTTCAGACATAAACAGTTTTTAAAAAGAAAAACCATTGACAGTTCCCATTTTAAATGAATCATTCCAATGCCTCTGAGCTCAGGAAAGGAAGGGGAAAGAAGGTTCATCACATCCAGCAGCAAGCAGGCCAACCCCCCACACAGTAAGGCCCTGGATCAGGGGCCAGAAGACCAGCAATCTAAGGACTACTCTATTGTCCTGCTGCTTTTTCCTTTGATAGATCAGTTTCTTCTTCAGGGCCACAGTTTCCTCATCTGTAGAATGTAAGGTCTCTTCAACTATTCAGTGTAAAACTTTACCAGTATCTGCTTTTGTATCTGCCAAAGTAGAAATACTTGCCTCTGACTATCAGGAAGGTGAACACTAACAAGGAAGCATTCCGAGGTGGCTTTAAGATCGCATAATCAGATAGAAATAAACAAGAATCATAAAACCCCAGGGCTATGAGGGACCCTAATGGTCTGGCCAGCTAAAGTGAAACTGAGTGCTCAGTGCACAGGAGCAGACAGTTGGCAATGGTCTTTTTTATGAAACTGTCTTCTGGGCTTCCTATTGCTGAGAGTACAAGTGCCTTCTCCTTAGGAAAGCAGGCTGGATGTGACCTGGAATTGACAGTCAGCTCAGACAGGGTCCCCAGACTTTCAGAGAAATGGTAGGCATTAGGGTTTTCCCATACACTATTTCACAGGTGTAGATATTCTGTCTTCAACTGATTAAATCAAACATGTAAATAATTACCTCATTTCCAAAGCTGGACCCCAACCCCTATCTGAATATAACAGGTCCCCTAGCACAAAGCTCAGGCACCTGGTGGCAAGAGGGACTTCACCACTACACACACAGTCATGAGAAAATGGGCCTATCACCCAACCTCCCTGAGCCTCCCTTTTCTAATCTGTAATATGGGGACAGTAATAGTATCTACATTACAGGGATATGAGAATTGATGAGTAATTACTGCACGTAAAGCCCTTCGAACAGTGTTGGGCACATATTGTGCATTGGATAACTGCTACCTAATACTCACTTAACTATTCACTTTAACTTTATTCAAAACTATGTCTATGACATGACTTCAGTAAGAAAAGAAACAGGAGCAGATGGGAAGGTCCTGGTGCAGAGCACTCCTGGGGAAATGCAGGAGCTTGCTGCCTCCTGCCCTAGACACTCAAAACACTCTGAACCAAGATGACTGCAAGGTTAGGGAGAACTGACTGGAAAAGAGGAAAAGGAGCTTGGGATGATGATGGAGTAGGAAAAGTCACAGCCAAAGGACAGAAACAAGCAAGGTGCGGTGTGTAGGCCAACAGCAGGTTTCTGGGAAAACACTTGTTAGGAAGAAGTAGGTAAAAGGCGAGAAAGCACCCAGGGGGAGAAACTGGGCCAGAATGAAGACACCAGCACGTGCAGAGGAGCACAGAAAAGAGAGAGAGAGAGAGAGTCAAACTGGGTGCTGGAAGAAAGATGGAACATTTGGGGGCCAAAGGTGGTAGGTGAAAATGGTAATACTGGGTAACAAGGAATAGTCACGTGAAACCCTAAAGGATGGGGGAGGGGTACCAATAACAAGGCTCTCAGCACATGGAGGGGCGCATAATTTAACAGGCACCCGGAGAACAATGCACCGAAAAGTTTGGAAGATGGTGGAGGGAGGACACCACGAGAGAAAAAAAATGTACTTGTTGAAAAATAAAGAGTGAAATGCCTGTGCCTGTTCGCAAAGAAGAGCAAAGAACTGATAGACCAGAAGCGGTGAACAGGAAAGAAAACACCAGTGAGTACGGAAAATGAGGTGTGGTGCAGAGAAAATCCTAGGAAGTGGTGGCCGGTGACATGTGAATTTAGATAGCCTGGGTAATAAGTACAAAATAATTAAAATTATTCTTCTATTTTTCAATATTATTATCCAAAACAAAGCAACTGAGTGTGTTCTTGTTGTTGTGGGTTTTCTTTTCCTTTGGTTTGGTTTGCTTTTTCGTACTTGTAGAAAAAGGACATTTGCTCTGGCTCCATAACCCTGCACAGTGAGAATGGTGGCCCCCCAGCACCAGTCACCTGAGTTACCCCTGATGTGGGCAGCAGCGCGGCTTCTATCTTCCTTGGGTTAATGTGACTCTTTCCCTGGGTCGAGAAAAGAAACGGAACCAAATTAACTCAGAGACTACATGCGCCGGGTCCCACTGTCTATCTCGTGAAATGAGAGTCAGGTGGGCCCTGGGGAGGACCTTGATGTCGGAGCTAAATTTTGCAGCCGCGGCCCCCTCGATCGCTGGGGCCGATGCAGCCGCACAGGTCGCGCCGCGGGAGAAAGCTGAGCAGTGAGGGGCCACCGGCCGCCCCAGGCTACGCTGCCGGCGCCACCCAGCAGGCCCTGCCCGACTTGGCCAGGAGAGCGCGGGTCGAGTTTCAGCGTCCTCCCTAGACCACAGTGCGGGGAAACGCCGCCCACGCGCCCGCCGGGGACAGAGCCCCCAGGCCAGCACCCTGGACACCGACAGGTGGGCGGCCGGGCGGCTCCGTGGATCCGATAGGAGGCGGCGGCCGCGGCGGCGGCGGGCGTCCTCAGGCTATGAACGCTGCCGAGCGGGCTGATTCTTCTCCCGGTTCCCAGCCAGCAGCCCGGAACACTGGCCCCACGCGCCCCGGTACAGCCTCACCTCGCGCGGCCTCTACTGGGCTGAGCCTCCAAAGTCAACGAATGCAAGACATTCTTGCGACTCAGGGCCGGTCCGGGTCCCACGAGTTCCGGGCACGCCGGGATCTCAGAGGAACCGGTGCCGGTGAGCCGCCTCTGGACCGACGCCTGGCGCGGGAGATGGCGCCTTGCTGAGGATCCCCCACGGCCGCGGCAGCTGGGCTCTGCCAGCCACGCCCCGGCCCGCCCCTACCGAGCCTCCAGCCGGCTCCCCGCACAGGCCACACCCCTGGTTCCGCTTCCCATTCCCAGCCTTCTCCGCTACCCAATGGTCCCCCGCTAACCCGGCCGGTTTCCCACGGCCACGCCCCCAACCCGAGGCCCCGCCTGACCACGCCCCCAGCCCAGTTCCTGCCCATTGCAGCCCACCCACCCAGGCCACCAAGACCCCGGGCCCCCACTATCCTCCCAGACATTCTCACCCACTCTTACTCTCCCTATGGATATCCTCTCACCTCTGGCCATCCCCCAATCTCCCCCAACACTCCCCCAACTCTATCTCCACTTCCTCTCAGCTACACCTGCTGCCCCCAAACCACCCAGCCCTGCTCCCTTCCAGCCACCCTCCAGAAACTCCACATATCACAACCCCCAGCTCATACCCTCTTAAACTCAGCTTTGCCACCTCCACATCAACCCCCGCAGCCTTGCCCAGGGCAGGAGCCTCCCCGTCACCCATGCAACCCCCCCCCCTACTGCCTACTCGCCCCACTTCTGCCTGGGCGAGCAAAGTCACCAGGGTTGCAGTTTTCTGAGCAAAAGAAATGCTAGGTGAGAATTTTTTAACCTACCTGTTTCCCCAGGCCCTAGAGCAGTGATGGGCAATCTTTTGAGCTTGGTGTGTCAAAATTCTCCAAAAAAAAAAAGAGCATAATTTGGGTGGTGTGTCACTTCGATAAAAATTCGGCTATTGCACCTGGCCCGTGCGGGAGCAGAGGATGAAACGTCCTTCTCAGCATGCGGCCCCATACTTCTCTGGTATGCGGCCTGGTGTCATCACAAATGGCTACACTTGTCAGTGCTGACAAGTGTGTCATAGGTTCGCCATTACAGCCCTAGAGCAAGGCTTCTGGGGATAGTGTGGGTAATTCCACTCAAAGAGCTATCACCTATATTGTGTGGCTCAAAGACTAATGGTTAATTCACATGAAAACCAGAGAGGAAGCAAACTCTTCTGCCTAAGGTCTGGGCCCCAAATATTTCCTGATTGTTTCCTGATAAGGAACTCAAGAAATTCATAAAAATAAACACATTCTTTAAAAAAAAAAAGTGTCAGTTTTTTAGATGATTCATTTGAGTGGTTATTATGTGCCAGTACTATTATTATAAACATGTAATACTTTTATAATCAAAGAAGAGCAATAATCACTACAGGTATTTATTAAAGAGCCTATAAAATTACTAATTATCCAATAAAAAGTCCAAATTCATTTTCTTATGCTATTTTAAATAGTGAAAAAAACTTGTGAATGATATTCAAGTGTTGGATACATTGGTCAAACCCTAGGAATACACAGCAAAAAGAATGAACCCTAGTAAACTCGTTCATAGTAATGTATCCATTTTGGCTCATCATTTTTAACAAATGTACTGAACTAGCTGAAGATGTCAGTAATCAAGGAGAGACTGTGGGGAATCTTGAGTGAGAGATGATGTGGGAATCCTGTACTTTCTATTCAATTTTTCTGTGAAACTGAAATGGCTCTAAAATAGTCTATAAAGTACACACCAAAATATTAATGGTAATCTCTGGTGATGGAAATATAATTTATTTTATTTTATTTTTGAATCTTTATTGAAATTCCCCAAGTTTTTGAAATGAGCATGTATTTTTAATCACACAAAAATATTTATAAGAATCATTTGGGAGAAATGGTGGCATGAGAGATAATCCTGGTCCCTCACTTTAAAATTTCAACAAATTGAGCAACGTATAAAGCATTGAAGAAACCCTAGCTGGACTCGCAGCAGCGCCTGAAAGATCCCTGCACCAAAGGGACAAAAGGTGGGAGGACGAAAAGAGGGGAGGAAGATGAAACACTTTCCCTGTGAGCTCTGGAAACGAGAGAAGCCAGAGGACTGAGGGACTGAGGGAGGTAGACTGGTTTGGCTTGAGTTTGTTTTGAGCCAGGAGAAGCAGAGAGATTGAGGACAGAGGGGAAGGAGCTGGATTTAATCAGGTGTATCCAAGCGCAGGGTCAGGGAGGGGTTTCCCTTTGCTCCGCTTGCCGTCAGCCAGCACTAAGCTTGAGCACAGCCTGCAGACTCACTGGATTGGTGCGCACTAGGCCCAGGAGTGCACCCCACCGAGCTCAAGGCACCTACCTGATCTGCACGCACTTAGCCCAAGGAGTTCACCTGCACAGTATTGGTCCCACAGTGTGCAGCCCATGCTCTACACTTGGTCCACGCTCTGGAAAGTGTTAGAGAAGACCATAGTGCGTCCCCTCTCCCCCCTTCCCAGAACCCGCCTCCCTCCCCACACAGTACACAGAGTGGCGTGGTATACTCCCACAGCTGACTCTCTGAGGCCACTCTCTCCCCTGAGAGGCTGAAGTGCTTCATGTCTAATCCCCTGGTCTGTTGAGATGTAGGAAAGAGTGCCCAGAGACCTGAAACCACCATTGTTAGAGCTATAAAACTGCAAAGCAGTAAAGCTGAAAGAGTAAAGCCCTCACAACAGGCCCTAACCACCAATGCAACCATGGCCCTGCCTACATCATTAGACAGCAACCACTCAGCACAGTTCTGCCAAAGATTTTAGAGCCAAAACTTATAGTACAGTGACACCTATTGGAAAAAGAAAAAAGTAGCCTCAAAACTTAAAAAAATATTTTTTTTCTTTCCTTTTTCTTCTTTCTTTTTCCCATTTAAATTGCATTATTCTTAGTTTTTCTACTTTTTATTATTATTTTGAGCATTTTTATACTTTTCCCTTACTCTTTTTTCTTTTCTTCCCTTTTATCTTTTTTTTTAATATGAATTGCATTTTTCTTCAAATTTTTATATTTATAGACTTATTTTTATGGTGTTTGTATTTTTATCTCATTTTTCCACTTTTTAAATTTTTTTCTTAGGTCTTGATCTTTGTTTTCTATAGTTTTTGTTTTGTTTTGTTTTTTTTTGACAGAGACAGAGAGTCAGAGAGAAATAGATAGGGACAGACAGGAATGGAGAGAGGATGAGAAGCATCAATCATCAATTTTTTGTTGTGACACCTTAGTTTGCTCTCTCTTATGTGCCTTGACCATGAGCCTTTAGCAGACCGAGTAACCCTTTGCGACCTTGGCTTCAAGCTGGTGAGCTTTGCTCAAACCAGATGAGCCTGCACTCAAGCTGGCGACCTTGGGGTCTTGAACCTGGGTCCGCCACATCTCAGTTCGACGCTCTATCTACTGCGCCATTGCCTGGTCAGGCTGTTTTCTATACTTTTTCTTTTTTATTTACTAATTTTAGAATTTTATTTTTCACTATTTTTTAATTTTTCATTATTTAGTTGTCTCTTGCTAGAGTTCTTAACAATAACACTCTCAAATACCATCAAGGAAGAAAAAAACAAATATCATGAATACACAAGACAGAAATGTACTTCAGATAGGTGATGAAAAATCTCCAGAAAATAATCTCAATTACATGGACACCTTGAAGTTAAATGACAGAGAATTCAAAATTCAAGTCCTAAAAATACTTAATAAGATGTGATAAAACACTGATAAGCAATTTAATGAGCTCAAAAAACAAATTAATAAAAGAAAAGAGTACTTCAACAAAGAGATTGAAACTATAAAAAAGAACCAAACAGAGACAAAGAACTCAATACATGAAGTGAAAATGAGGTAGCAAGTTTAACTAGTAGAACAGGTCAGATAGAAGAGAAGATCAGTGACATTGAAGACAGGCAACTAGAGATGCTACATAGAGAAGAGAGAGGCTCACAAATTTAAAAAAAATTAGAGAGCTCTATAAGACCTGTCTGACTCCATTAAAAAGAGCAATATAAGAATAATGGGTATATTAGAAGAAAAAGAAAGAGAGAAGTGAATGGAGAGACTAGTAAACAAATAATTGACAAGAACTTCCCAAGCCTGTGGAAAGACTTAAAGCCTCAAATTCAGGTTCTGACCGGCTAGCTCAATGGTAGAGTGTTGACCTGGCATGTGGAAGTTGCAAGTTTGATTCCCAGCCAGGGCACAGGAAAAGCAGCCATTTGCTTCTCCATTCTTCCCCCTCTACTTTCTTTTTGTCTTTCTCTTCCCCTCCCGCAACCAAGGTTCCACTGGAGCAAAGTTGGCCGAGGCACTGAAAATGGCTCCATGGCCTCTGCCTCAGGTGCTAGAATGGCTCCAATTGCAACAGAGCAACGCCCCAGATGGGCAGAGCATCACCCCCTGGTGGCCATGCTGGGTGGATTCTGGCCGGGCGCATGCAGGAGTCAGTCTCTCTGCCTTCCCACTTCTAACTTCAGAAAAAAAAAATAAGCCTTGGATCCAAAAAGCAAATAGAACATCAAGTTATGTCAACCCAAACACACCTACTCCAAGGAACATTGTAATGAAATTGTCCCCAATCAATGACAAAGAAAGAATCCTCAAGGCAGCTAGGGAAAAGAAGAATATAACACAAGGCAAGGTCCATTAGATTATAACCAGATTTCACAGAAGAAATCCTATAAGCCAGAAGAGAGTGTACCCAAACATTTAAAGTACTGAAAGAGAGGAATTACCAGCTCAAAATATTATATCCATCAAAGTTATCCTTAATATATGAAGAAAAAATAAAAACTTTTACAGACATAGAGAAGCTGAGAGAATTCATCACCAGAAAAACCCCACTTTAGAAAATACTAAAAGGGGTTATCTGATCAGATACAAAGAATAAAATAAAACTACAAGTAAAAGCTCCAACAAGATCACAATAAGAATAACATACAATAACATAACAATAACATAAAAGGGGAGAGAATAAAGATCAGCAGTAGCAAAGGAGAATGGAGTGCAGAAGCACTCATAAGATAATAAACTCATGTAAATATGATAATTTTTCTTTTAATAACCTAATGGTAACCACCCATGAAAATGCCTCTACTGAAACACACAGTTTAAAAAAAGAAGACACAGGCCTGACCAGGCAGGCTCGAGACTCTGAGCTCGCCAGCTTGAGCGCGAGCCCATCTGTCCCTGTAAAAGAAGAAGACACAGGAGGAAAAAGTGTGGAATGTCACCAAACAAAAACAACTGACAGAAAAACAAGTAAAGAACCAAAGGAGACACAAGGCTTTCACAAAGCAATATATAAAATGGCTATAGGAAATCCTCAAGTATCAATAATTATTCTAGCCTGACCAGGCGGTGGTGCTGTGGATAGAGTGTCAGACTGGGATGCGGAAACCCAGGTTCGAGACCCCGAGCTCACCAGCTTGAGCGCAGGCCCATCTGGCTTGAGCAAAAGCTCGCCAGCGACCTAAGGTCGCTGGCTCCAGCAAGGGGTTGCTCAGTGTGCTGAAGGCCCGCGGTCAAGGCACATGTGAGAAAGCAATCAATGAACAACTAAGGTGTCGCAACGGCAACGAAAAACTAATGATTGATGCTTCTCACCTCTCTCCGTTCCTGTCTGTCTGTCCCTATCTATCCCTCTCTCTGACTCTCTCTGTCTCTGTAAAAAAAAAAATATATATATATATATTCTAAATGTAAATAGATTAAACTCATCAATAAAGAGACACAGAGTAGTGGATTGGATCAAAAAGCAAAATCCAATCATATGTTGCCTTCAAAAGACACATCTAAGCTGCAATGACAAAAGTAAACTCAAAGTGAAAGACTAGAAAATGATTCTCCAAGCAAATATTACCCAAAGAAAAGCAGGTGTAGTCATACTCATATCTGACAATGCTGACTTCAAGACAACAAAGGTAACCAGAGACAAAGATGGTCATTTCATAATGATAAAGGGGACACTGTAGCAAGAAGACATAAGACTTCTTAATATGTAGGCACCAACCAGGGAGCACCAAAATATATACGACATCTACAAACTGATCTAAAAACAGAAACAGATAAAAACACATTCATACTTGTAGATTTCAACACACCGTTGACAGCTCTAGATTGGTCATCCAAACAGGAAATCAATAAAGAAATATCATCCATAAAATGACGTACTAGACCAAATGGACATAGTAGACAATTTCAGGACATTTCATTCCAGAACTTATGAGTACACATTTTTCTCCAGTGTACATAGAACATTTTCAAGAATAGACTATATGTTGAGCCACAAAACTAACATCAACAAATTCAGGAAGATTGAAATTATACCAATTATATTCTCTGACTATAGGGCTTTGAATTAGAATTCAACTGCAAAACAAAAAGTAAAGAAACCCACAAAAATGTGGAAATTAAACATCATACACCCATAAAATGACTGGGTCAAAGAAGAAATAAAAGCAGAGCTCAAAAGATATATACAGATAAAGAAAAATAACAACATAACATCTCAAAATTTCTGGAACCCAGTAAAAGCAGTAATAAGAGGGAAGTTTATACCATTACAGGCTTATATCAAGAAACAAGATAGAGCTCAAGTATACAACTTAACATCATATCTTAATTAACTAGAAAAGGAACAAAGGCAATCCAAAATCAGCAGAAGAAAAGAAATAATAAAAATTAGAGCAGAAATAAATAAAATAGAGAAAAGAAAAATTATAGAAAAAATTAATAAGACAAAGAGATGGTTCTTTGAAAAGATCTCTAAAATTGACAAACCACTGGCTAGACTCACTAAGGAAAAAAGAGAAAGGACTCGTATAAAAAAATCCTAAATGAAAGAGGAGAAATTACCACAGATATCATAGATATACAAAGAATCCTTGTAGAAATGGATAAATTCCTGGAACTATACAATCATCCTAGACTGAGGCATGAAGAAGTCGAAAGCCTGCATACACCCATAAGCAGGGAGGAAATACTGTAGAAACAACTATCAAAAACCTCCACACAAATAAAAGTCCAGGACCAGACGGCTACACTAGTGAATTATACCAAACATTCATAGATTTGGTTACTATCCTCCTCAAAGTCTTCCAAAAAATAGAAGCAATACTCCCTAATACCTTTTATGAGGCCAACATATCCCTCATACCAAAACCTGGCAGAGATATTGCAAAAAATGAAAACTACAGACTAATATCTCCAATGAATACAAACAATTCCTAAACAAAATACTAGCAACTTAAATGTAACAACATATTAAAGAAAAATACATCAGGATCAAGTGAGATTCATTCCAGGAGCACAAGGATGGCTTAACATACATAAATCAATTAATGTTATATACCAAATCAACAAAATAAAGAACAAAAACCATATGAGCCTATAAGTAGATGCAGAGAAGACATTCGAGAAGATGCAACATCCCTTTATGTTTAAAACACTCAATAAAATGGGTAGGAAAGAAAAATACCTCAACATAAGAAAGGCCATATATGACAAACCATCAACTAATATCATACTACATGGTGAAAAATTGGAAGCTTTCCTCTAAAATCAGGAACAAGACAAGGCTGCCCATGCTCTTCATTTCTATTCTACATAGTGCTTGAAGTTTTAGCCAGAGCAATCTGACAAAAGAAAGAAATAAAAGGCATTCATATTGAAAAAGATTTCACTTTTTGCAGATGACATGATCCTGTGCATAGAAAACCCCAAAGACTCCACAGGAAGACTATTAGAAACAATAAGCCAATACTGTAAGGTCTCAGGATACAAAAGCAATATACAGAAGTCTATTGCTTTCATATATGCCAACAATAAAACTTTGGAAAATAAACTAAGAAAAATAATCCCTTTTATAGTTGCAACAAAAATAAAAATAAAATACCTAGAAATAAACTTAACAAGGAATGTAAAAGATCTACTGAAAACTACAAAGCATTATTAAAGGAAATTGGAAAAGACACAATGAAATGAAAAAAATATTCCATGTTCATAGATAGAAAAGATCAACATAGTTAAAAGGGCCACATTACTCAAAGCGATATACAAATTTAATGCAATTCCCATCAAAATTCCAATGGCACCTGACCTGTGGTGGCACAGTGGATAAAGCGTCAACCTGGGAACACTGAGGTCACCAGTTCAAAACCCTGCACTGGTCTGGTCAAGGCACATATGGGAGTTGATGCTTCCAGCTCCTCCCCCCTTTCTCTCTCTCTCTCTCTCTCACTCTCACTCTCTCTCTGTGTCTCCTCTCTAAAATGAATAAAATAAAAAGAATAAAAAGAATAAAAAATTCCAATGGCAATGGCATTTTAAAGAAATGGAACAAAAAATCATCAGGTTTGTATAGAACCATAAAAACCCCCAAACAGCCAAAGCAAATCTGAAAAAAACAAAGCCAGAGGTATTACAATTCCTGACTTCAAATTATACTATAGAACCACGATAATCAAAACAGTGTGGTTTTGGCAGAAAAATAGACACACAGAACAATGGAACAGAATCAAGAGCCCAGAAATAAAACCATATATATATGCAATTCATCTTTGACAAAGAAACCAAAAATGGAGAAAAGAAAACCTCTTCAATAAATGGTGCTGGGAAAACAGGAAAGCCACATGCAAAAGAATGAAACTTAACTACAGTTTGTCCCTCTACACAAAATTGAATTCAAAATGGATCAAAGACCTAAATATAAGATATGAAACAATAAATTACAGAGAAGAAAACATAGGTACTAAACTCATGGACTTTGGCCATAGGGAAAAACTTATGAATTTGACTCCAAAGGCAAGAAAAGTAAAGGCAAAAATAAATAAATGGGACTACATCAAACTAAAAAGCTAATGCATAGCAAAAAGAAACTGACAACAAAACAAACAGCCAACTAAATAGGAGATGATATTTTCAAACAATAGCTCCCATAAGAAGTTAATATCCAAAATAAATAAAGAACTCACAAAGCCCAGCAACAAACAAGCAAACAATCCAATTCAAAAATGGGAAGAGGACATGAACAGACACTTCTCCAAGGAAGAAATACAAATGGCCAACAGATATATGAAAAGATGCTCATCTTCATTAACTATTTGAGAAATGCAAATCAAAACAACAATGAGATACCACCTCACACCTGTTAGATTAGCTATTATCAACAAGACAGGTAATAACAAGTGTTGGAGAGGCTGTGGAGAAAAAGGAACCCTCATCCACTGTTGGTGGGAATGTAAAGTAGTACAACCATTATGGAAGAAAGTATGGTGGTTCCTCAAAAAACTAAAAATAGAACTACCAGATGACCCAGCAATCCCTCTACTGGGAATATACCCCCAAAACTTAAAGACATTGGTATGTAAAACACATTTACCCCCATGTACATTGCAGCATTTTTCACAGTGGCCAAAACATGGGAACAACCGAAGTGTCCCTCTATAGAGGATGGATAAAGAGGAAGTGGTACACCTATACAATGGAATACTACTCAGACATAAGAAATGATGACATAGTATCATTTATGACAACATGGATGGACCTTGAGAACATTATACTGAGTGAAATAAGTAGATCAGATAAGCTAAGAACTGTTTAATTTCACACATAGGTGAAATACAAAACCGAGACTCAATGGGCATAGATAAGAGTGCAGTGGTTACGTGGGGGGGGGGGGGGGAGGTGGAAGGGGGTTGGGTGAAGGGTGTAAAGAGGGACAAATATAAGGGGACGAAAAATGATCTGACTTTGGATGATGGGTGTACAGTATAATCAACTATTCAACTGATGTTTACCTGGAATCTATGTACTCTTGTTGATGAATGTCACCCTGTTAAAATTTAATTTTCTAAATAAAAAAATTTATAAAAATAAACTATGGAAAATTTTAAAGACAATGTGAGAAGCTAATATTGAATGTTTCATTTTATTTCTACTTGACAAAACTAATGAAATCTGCATGAAGGTCTCATAAATGTTAAAAATGAAATATATTATAGTATTAGTTTTAAAAAATAATATCAAGGGTTAAATTGAGAGGGTTGTTTTTTTTATTATTTGCTTCTTAGAATTAGAGACCTGAAAAGAAAACCTTGATTTTTCTTCTTATAAAAGCTGTGTCCCAAAGGATCATTCCTGCCTACTTGAAACTAGTATTATTTTTTATATGCAACACTTTTTTTTTTTTAAGTGAGAGCAACAGTGACAGAGAGAGGGACAGAAGGGAAAGAGATAAGAAGCATCAATTCTTCATTGCAGTACCTTAGTTGTTCATTGAGTGCTTTGCGGCTCCTTAGCTGTTCATCGATTGCTTTCTCATATGTGCCTTGACTGGGGGGGGGGGCGCTACAGCAGAGTGAGTGACCCCTTGCTTAAGCTAGCGAGCCAATGCTCAAGCAGGATGAGACCAAGCTTAAGCCAGCAACCTTGGGGAATTGAACCTGAGTCCTCTGCTCTATCCACTATGCCAAAACCTAGTAGGGCATGTAACACCTTTTTGTAGTAAAGAATACACTACTTAAAACAAAAAGTTCCTGGGGAAATACTGACCCAGGGCAGTAAATCAGTGGGTTTCTATAGAGCTGTAAAACCTTGGCTTAGAGCAGGGGTCCCCAAACTATGCCCCGTTGACTGCATGGGGCCCCTCAAGGCCATTTATCCGGCCCCCGCCGCACTTCCGGAAGGGGCACCTCTTTCATTGGTGGTAAGTGAGAGGAGCACAGGCTGCATCTGCACCTATAGTTCCCATTGAAATACTGGTCAGTTTGTTGATTTAAATTTATTTGTTCTTTATTTTAAATATTGTATTTGTTCCCGTTTTGTTCTTTTACTTTAAAATAAGATATGTGCAGTGTGCATTGGGATTTGTTCAGTTTTTTTATAGTCCGGCCCTCCACCGGTCTGAGGGACGATGAACTGGCCCCCTGTGTAAAATTTGGGGACCCCTGACTTAGAGACATCTGCGCCCCTGGGAAGCCAGGACACTTGTCACCTTTACAAGCTTTCACTTTCCTATAAGTGCAAAGGGGAAGAAAGGTGCCTCTGTCTCTCTCTGGGTTGGCGTGGAAATACAAAACCTCAAACCCTATTATGTTCCTAGTATCATCTTAGCACATACAGGTGCTTAACAATTATTAGTTACTGTCCTTTTAAAAATACATTTTTTAGTGTTTTATTGGGAATCTTGAGCTCCCAAGCTAAATTATCAGCTTGTTGGAGGGAAGCTGGATGGCTGAAGAGGAAAATTAGTAATCTGTTATGGAAAGACGAGTGCTGTAAGCCCATCACCATCACTAGCCATGTTTATCACGTCAATAAATCAGCAAACTTCTCTGGGTCTTACTTTTCTATTCTATTAAACAAGAGATTTGAAACAGTGATCTCTAAGTTTCTTTCAACTTCTATTATTCTACAAAGAGGTTGTGACTGCTGAGTGAAAAAAAAGCCTTAATCTATAGTGGCCCCTTTCTGCCCAAAGGACAAGCCATTACTCACTGTCCTGCAAACAAAGCTGACATCTGCATTCTGTTCTTCCCCACAAATGGGAACATACAAGGTTTCTTTGCACTTTTTTCCTCTGGGTGATCTGCTGGTACCCAGCTCTGACAAAAAGCTTAAACTCCGATAATAGCAACATAAAGCTCTCACCAAAGATGCACTGTAACAGCACTGGTGCTTTCTGCAAGGTGGTGCCTGGGAACACAAACTACCATCACTCCCCAAGTCTAACGTTCACCTTTTGTTTTTCACAAAATAACGTCTCCAAAATTATAATGTATCTTTCTGTTAATATTTATTAAACAATTAACATGCTGTGTCCTTTGCATTCATTATCTCCTTGAAGCCTCAAAGCAGCCCTAAGGCATTATTATTCTCCTTTTATAGATGGAAAAATAATGTTCAGAGAAGATGAATGCACTGCCTAAGGTAACACTGCTAGTAAATGATGGAGCCAGGATTTGATTTCATGCTTCTGCTTTTAAATACTATGAAGAAATGAAGAAAGCAATCCTCTGAATTCCTCCAAGGTTCTGAAGAAGCAGTGTTATATTCAATCTGCTAAAAGCCACCACTCCTCAGGGCTTTCTCAGGAGAAAGGACAAGGGAGGAAAGTATTGTGGATGAAAGTGTTGCCCCCCATAATTCATATGTGGAAGCCCAAACCCCTAATGAGATGGTATTAGAAGGTAAAGCTTTTGGAAGGTAAGTAGTTTAGATGAAGTCACCAGATTTTGGCTCCATGATGGGGTCGGGGGAGGCAGTTAGTGACCTTGTAAGCACACAGCAAGAAGGTGTCCACTACAAGCCAGGAAGAGTCTCTCGTCAGAAATAGAATATACCAACACCTTGATGTTGGACTTCCCAGTCAGAAATAGAATATACCAACACCTTGATGTTGGACTTCCCAGAACTGTAAGGAATAATCCCCATATTGAAGCCATACTGTCTGTGGTATTTTGTCTTGGCAGCCCAAGTGCCAACTAACTCAGAAAAGACACTCCTTTCCCCTCATTTAAAAATGTTTTTCTTTGAGGAACTTCCATATGATAACCCTCTGGCCTTAGGCTCTACCTGGCTGTGGGGGAGGAAGGGACTCACTGTTTCACCTACCTGGATAGAATGTACTTGATTTATTAATAATTTAAAAGTAAGTTACTAAAAGCACAGAATATTCACTTTTTTTGGTCCATTTTGTTTTATTTGTTAAATTGCTAAAAACTCATCAGGAGGAAACAATAGAAAATAAAACTGACAGAGATTTAAATATCAATGAAATCAAATCCACTTTTCATTCCTACACCATTATGTGCCTAAAACGATCATCTCAGGGTAAGCCACTGGGACCCTGAGTTTTACGGAAAACATCACTCAGCACCATCTTCACCAGGGCCCAGCAGGTGCATGCTGACATGAACCCTGGTTGGTGGGACAGGAGCAGAGCAAGGCGAGACAGTACAGATGGAGGCAAAACCTCAGGTTTGCTCTCACTTGACAATGACCCTGGTGAGAGGGAGCCACTTAATGGTGACCATGCAGAACATTTTTCCACATTTCATGGGGCAGCTGCATGGGGCCCGGACCTCGCAATTCGGCTTCCTTGCCCCGGGTGTATTCAGATCCTCCCCACTGACTTCATGCACTGGTGAGACAGCACAGATCACACAAAACATGCCAAGATCACCACAAAGGCGGGGACAGACAGACAATCCAACAAGGAATACCACTTTTAAGGGGGAGGAAATTTCATGGTTTCAGCTCTTTATATGAAACTCAAACACTAAAATCAATTCAATCTGCAGAGGGCTGGGATAAGAGAAAATTTATATGGCCTTACAACTAAATTTAAGCTTGTTTCAACACTTATTTGTGCTCCAAAATTGTGGGATAAGTGGGGGCTCTGGAGCCCACCACCCAAGTGTAGAAGAAGGAGGGTAAAAATAGGAATGAAAATACAGAACCCTCACTGCTGCCCAGACTACAAAACGAGAAAACAGGGAACTCTGTCCAAGAGGCTAGGAAGAGACCAACATTCTTACTTGAGGTACCGAGGTGGCAAGAGAAATCAATATCATGTGTGGGCTCTCAGTCACACTAGCAGGAATGGAAGGGGTTAGAGCTTCAAGTAGAATCAAAATGTGCCTTAAATACTGATACATAATCTGCTTTAGGTGCTCCCTGAGGGTTTAAAAAAATATTTTGTCTCATTATTTCAGTGAATTTTAAGACAAAATTGACACCATGTCAAAACTAGAGTTGTGGTTAAATCTGATCTGACTAAAGTATCCACAGTGCTGTGGAAACAATCCCTTCAGCTGAGACACCCACAGACCCACTGCAGTGTGGCTTCCCAGGGCCAAGGACACAATCGCCTGGACTGTGCCAAGTCTCTCTCCAAGGCGCAGGCCCACGGTGCCCAGGCGGTGCCCAGCCCAACACCACCAGGTGGAGATGGGGCAGAGTTTTCTGTAAAAGTTGTAAAGGGGCAGTTTGGTTCCGAGTGTTGGGGGTAATACTGGGATGCCAGGGAGTTTCTAGAGCCTTTAGTTTATTCTCTAAAGGAATTGTTGAGACTGAAACTACCTGCCAGGCTCTGTAAATCCTTGATTATAAGACACCTCTTCAGCTAGTATTTAGTTGGTTCTTCAGGATGACTGTTCTATAATTTAGTTGTAACTTCAGTTTGGTCCTGGTAGGAGGTGAATGTAGATTCCACCTACTCCTCCACCACCTTGGATCTGGAGGATTCGCTCTTTTCTAACCTTCCCACCCCACTGCCGCAGGAGCGGGCTGGGCTCAGGGTCTCTGCCTCACCGCAGACTGTCACCTGGGTGGGGAGCCTAAAGGGCCACACCTTGCTGGAGGTGCAGGCAGGGTACCCAGGGAGTATTAGCAAGAACTTTTCACACAGACCCAAAGTCACATTCTCCAATCAACTTTATTTGCAATATTCTTGTCTGTCGGTCTTGTTTCTTAGTTGGTTGTGAAGGGTGAAGGGGAGAAAAGGAGAGTGCCCCTGAAGCAGAAAGTAAGACCTGAGAGAACATGAGCCCCTTTCCCTCAGCCTATGGCTTTGGGAAAATGGCTTAGCCTCACTGTGACTTCCTCCCTGTCTATGACATTCTAGGGGGAAGATTAAGTGTGATAGTATAGGTAAAGTCCTAACTAAGTGGTTGCGACATGGTAAAATTCTCAATAAATGGTAGCCGTTGTTATTGATTAGAATGGATAAGAAGGTTTTGCTGTCTTTTACTCTACAGTTTATTAGATCAGACATTACTAATTTAAACTTCCTTAGATGAAAGGTTAATAATTGGTATTTGTCAAATTATTTTGGCATAAGTATCTATTTTGGAGAGGGAAGGGAGAGTCCAATTCATTTGGGCAGAGAGAAAAAAAGCCTTTTCCTTCCTCTTTGCCCAGGAATGGGGCATTAAACCTGTTGGGACTGGAACACAGGGAGCACATGGGCCAGTCGCCAGCTCAGCATCTGTATGCAGTGTCCTCCCTGGGTGTGCAGTGAAAGGGATGCTCTCCCCTGGGCACTGGAGGGAATATGATGGATGGGTCAGCCATAAGGAAGAGATAATGAGTAGTGAAAGTGTCCCCAGCTATCTTACCTGTCCATCAGCATTTACACAAAGCGATTGTGGTGGAGGGTAAATAGCTATCTCTGCATCAGTCTAATTCCAGAGTGGTTCTAAAAGCCCATCCAGCCTGCTCAGCTCCTCTCCGAATGGTGAAACTAGGATTCAAGAGTGGACAATGATCAGAATGAAGAAGAGACTTCTCTGGAGCAGTTTTCCACATGCACAGTCTTTCTCTTTACCTTAATCAACAACTCCTGAAATCCTATCTTCTTTCTTAAACTGCCATGACCGATACCCTCACTTACCAGTTTTGTTTTCTCACCCTAAACTCTTTATGGTGACACAGTATACCCTAATTTTATACATAATGTGATCTCTACCCTTGGGGATGGGGCACTGGCTTCTGAGGCAGGCAAGCCTGGCACAGAGTCTTCCGTTTCATGTTTTACTAGCTGGGTGACCTTAGATAATCTCTTTTGAACCTTGCTTTCTTCTTCTGTAATTGAGAAATAATAATACCTGCCCTGTTGTGGTAGGGATTCATCAGATGATGTCTATAAAGAGTTCACAGTTGCCTAACCTATATAGAGCGTGTAGTGCAAATGTCTGCTAATACACAGCACACACGTGTCTGCCTGGTGAACCCAGTGTCTGTTTCAAGGCTCACTTCAAGTTCACTTTTTTTTTTAATTTTGAGAGAGACAGACAGACAAAAAGGGAGAGGGATGAGAAGCCTCAATTCTTCATTGCGGTTCCTTAGTTGTTCATTGATTACTTTCTCAAATGTGCCCTGACCCAGATGCTTCAGCAGAGCAAGTGACCCCTTGCTCAAGCCAGTGACCTTGGCTCAAGCCAGCAGCCTTGGGCTTCATGCTAGTAACGTTTGGGTTCAAGCCAGTGGCCATGGGGTCATGATTTCACATTCAAGCCAGTGACCCCGCCCTCAAGCTGATGAACCTGTGTTCAAGCCGGCCATCTTGGGGGTTGGAACCTGGGTTCTCAGCATCTCAGGTCAATGCCCTATCCACTGGGCCACCACATGGTCAGGAAGTATTTTATTCTTTTTGATGCTATTGTAAGTAGAATTGTTTTCTTAATTTCCCTTTTGGATTGTTCACTACAGGTATATAGAAATATAATTGATTTTTTCCATATTCCTGTTTAATCTTCTTTTTTTTTTTTTTGAGACGACAACGCCAGCTCAACCTCATGTACCTGATGGACAAGGCGGAGGGCTCTAGGGGTACCACCGAGGGCCAGGCGAAAGGCCTCGCGCACTGGACTGGGGTTGGGCGGCACCACACCGCTGTGTGATGGGCCCTCCCACGGTTCGTGGAGGGCCGCTCGATGACACAAAATCAGAGAGGTGGACGGCGGAGATTGTTCATGAGTCAGGAGACCACGGCACCCACTGCCCACGCCACAGGGTGGAGAGCGAGAGAGCGAGGTAGGTCAGGTTCTGTACCCTTCTCTTTCCTTACCCATCGCTGTGGTGCAGGGAAGCGAGGAAAGCGGAGGGATCTGCAGCGTGGAGTGAGAAGAGCGGCCCCATTCATCAGGAATGCCTATCCCTAGTCCCTCGTGGCTTAGGCCCGGCTGGGGAGAGCACGACGCCACCACATCGATGGGCAGATCAAGGTCACTTCTTCACATCCTTCCTGACTTCCTTAAGTAGGGTTCATTACTTCATATCAGAGACACCCTAAGATCTCAGACACAATTCAGGTTGAGTGCTGAGCAAAGAGATGATGAGCTCCTTGAGGGCAGTATATGTACACACACATACATGTACACACACACAGATATATATGCGTATATGTATAAATAGACTATTTTTTCAGAGCAGTGTTTGGCTTACAGAAAAATTATCAGCCCTAGACAGTTGGCTCAGTGGTAGAATTTTGGCCAGGCATGTGGATGTTCTGGGTTCAATTCTCAATCAGGGCACACAAGAAAAGTGAACATCTGCTTCTCTACTCCTCTTCCTCTTCTCTCTCTCTCTCTCTCTCTCTCTCTCTTTTACCCCTTGCTGCAGCCATGCTCCATTGCTCCAGTGAGTTTGCCCCTGCATCATGCATGGCTGGTGGCTTCTTGCTCAGGTGCTAAAAAATAGCTTGGTTGCTAAGCAACAGAGCATTGCCCCAGACCAGCAGAGCATGGCCCCATTGGGGGTTTGCTAGGTGGATCCTGGTTCACACGTGGGAGTCTGTCTCTCTCTGACTCCCTGCTTTTCACTTAATGAAAAAAATTAATCAGAAAGTACAGAGTCCCGCCTGACCAGGTAGTGGCGCAGTGGATAGAGCGTTGGACTGGGATGTGGGGGACCCAGGTTCGAGATCCCGAGGTCGCCAGCTTGAGCACAGGCTCATCTGGTTTGAGCAAAGCTCACCAGGTTGGACCCAAGGTCGCTGGCTCCAGCAAGCGGTTACTCTGTCTGCTGTAGCCCCATGGTCAAGGCACATATGAGAAAGCAATCAATGAAAAACTAAAGCACCACAACAAAAAATTGATGAATGAGGCTTCTCATCTCTCTCCGTTCCTGTCTGTCTGTCCCTATCTATCCCTCTCTCTGACTCTCTCTCTGTCTCTGTAAAAAAAAAAAAGTACAGAGTGTGTGTGTGTGTGTGTGTGTGTATATATATATATATATGATTAATTAAAGTCTATAGCTTACACACTGAGGTTCACTTTGCATTTTATAGGGTTCTGTGGGTTTTGACAAATGAAAGATGTCATGGACCGAGCACCATAGTAGCATACAGAGTAGTGTCTCTGCCTTAAAGTGTAGCACCTGTTCATCCCTCCCTCTCCTCTATTCCCGGCCACCACATAGCTTTCTACCATCTCCACAATTTTGCATTTTCCAGAATGTCATGTAGCTGGAATCATGGCATGGAGCTTTTGGTCACATTAAATACTTCATATTTTGTGGCACCTTAAGAGTTCAGACACACATTTGTTTTAGTACTAGTCAAAGAATTTACAACCTCCTTAAGGGCATGCATTTCTTTTCTTTTGCTTTATTTCTTTACTTTGGAAACTTCCACAATACTAAGTACATAGTAGGAACTAAAAATTCAACAAAAATTATAATAGTAATAATCATAATACACCATTATTATTATATGCTTTAAAATATATTACAAACATGAAGAATGAAATTAAAAAAAACAAACAAACAGTTCCTAAAGTAGGGATCTCACAGTCTAGGTAGACTGCCAGGTATTATTTTATTGGCTGATTTTTAAATGTCTTATTAAAACAGTAATTCCTTTCAACTCTAAAACTCTAAGCAAACTCTTAATGAGCAACATAGCCATGACTATAATTTGAGATGAACCATGTGACCAGTTTTGAATTTTCCCTCTGACCAAACTCTTCCATTTGGAAACCTAAGTTACTCCATCTCTAGTGACTTCAAAAGTGCAGAAGAAGAGGGAAGGTGGAGATGGAGTAGGCGGAAGTACCAACTTCCAACTCCCAGAACCAAAGTGGATTATAACTCAATTTTAAGAACCATCATCTGGATAAACCAACTTTGAACTAAACTAAGTGGACTCTTCAACCAAGGAACACAGAAGAAGCCACATTGAGACTGGTAGGAATAGCGAAAACGCAAAGAGGGCTGCCCAGCTCCCCGGAGCAAACGGCAGCCTGGAGAGACCTGCGTGGTGGGAGGAGAATTTGGCGGAGAGAGAGGTACCTGGGTGCCAGGAACCAAGCCCCAGCCTTCAGTCCCAGAGCCTAGAAGAGGTGTTTGGACAGTATTGAGCTGTGAAGCAAGTGAGGATACTGTTTGTGAAAAAAAGATAGTTTTCTCAGACCCAAGATTCTTTTTAAAGGGACAGCGCACAAAACCTCTCTCACAACCACGCACCCGGGGCTCCGGGAAACTGGGACAGAGGAGAGGAACAGAGCAGCGGAAACAAAGAGTGGACTGAAGGCACGGAGACACTCTGAGGGACAGCCACCCCGACCCCTGGGCTAAGTCACTTCCCTAATCGAAAACGAATATTTCCCTTGGAACTAGCAATACCAGCAAAGGGAGACAGGACACTAGCCAAACAAGCTCTCCCGCAGCAATTAGAGCAGAGCTGCTTAGAGGGAGGGAGGTCCCAGGCCTACAGTGTGGAGACTTAGGGAACTTCTATCTCCCTGAGGGTTGCTGAAGTGGTGTGGTTGCGGCAGGACGCTGAAACGCGGTCCTGTCGGTGTGGGCAAAGGCACAACCGGTGTGAGCTCAGTCTAGCCCAGCAGGGGCGGAGGGGATGCGCAAAAGCGGTCCTTTTGCTGTGGGCCCGCCTGCAATCCCACCTACAGAGAAAAAACGGGCAGAGATCTGCTCTGCGACACTGCACAAGCTGGCCTGACTGCGGGGATGGGGCTAAGACCAGGGATGGGCGAGGGGCTCACGGCTGAGCTCACGCTGCCAACCCCGCCCGGATGGAGAAACCGCGGTGTGCCATTCTGTGTGCTCGAGTGGGAGCTCGGGAGACACCGAGACCAGCGGAAGTTCGCGGCTAAGCTCACGCTGCTAGCCCTGCCGAGCCAGAGAGACCACGGATGGAAGTTAGCAGCTGAGATCACGCCAGCAAACACGACCGGCCCAATAAACCGTGGTTTTCGGTTTTCGACCCTGCGCAGGAGGGCCCTGGCCTCGAGGGCAGGGCTAAATTCTAGACGGGCAAAGGCTCACAGCTGAGAGCATGTCAAAAGCCCCGCCCAACCCTCGAAACTGTGGCAAGCTGGCTCTGACTGCGGGGGCTGGGCGTAAGCCTTCCAGAAACAGGCTGGGTCCGCAGCTGAGCAAAGGTGCTCACCTCTGCACTGGGTGCTGAGGCTAGTGACTTGAGTGACAACCCCTCCTGCGGAGGAGAGGCAGAAATCACAGCAATAGCTGCAGTGAGCCGGCGCTGGCAACGCCCATACCCAACCGCCCTAGGCACCGGCAGAGGGGGTGGCAGGCCTGCAGACAGAACACACCTAGAGAACACAAAGGCAACACCTACTGGACTCCAGTGGCCACAAATTGCTTATACACAGATAAAATGGACAGGCAGAGGAATGCAAACCAAATGAATCAGGAGAAATCCTCAGAGAAGGACCTGAATGAACCAGATAGAACCAAACTACCAGAAGCAGAATTTAGAATAATGATAGTTAGGATGTTCAAAGAAATTAGAGCAACAATGGATAGTCACTATGAGCACCTAAATAAAGAGATAACAAGTATAAAAAACAAAATTGAAATAATAAAAAAGAATCAAACAGAAATGACAAATACAATATCAGAACTGAAGACCACAATTGAAGGAATTAAAAGCAGGATGAATCACGCTGAGGATTGAATCAGCGAGTTAGAGGACACAATAAACAAAGTTACAGAAGCAGAGAAAAATAGGAAAAGAGATTCAAAAACTGTGAGGGAACTCTAAGGGAGCTCTGTGACAACATGAAGAGAAACAACATTCCCATCATAGGAGTGCCTGAAGAAGAGGAAAGAGGACAGGAAATGGAAACTGTGTTCAATCAAATCATAGCAGAAAACTTCCCTAAACTAAGGCTGGGAAATATTCCACACGTTCAAGAAGCACACAGAACTCCATTAAAGAGAAACGAAAAAAGATCTACACCAAGACACATCATAGTTAAAATACCAAAGCTAAAGGAGAAAGAAAAAATCTTAAAAGCTGCTAGAGAAAAAAAGACTATCACCTACAAAGGAGCCCCCATTAGGATGACATCAAACTTCTCAACAGAAACATTTGAGGCCAGAAGGGCATGGCAAGATATAATCAAAGTAATGCAGAACAAGAACCTACAACCAAGACTACTCTATCCAGCAAGGCTAACGTTTAAAATTGAAGGAGAAATAAAGAGCTTTCCAGACAAAGAAAACCTCAAGGAATTCATTAAAACCAAACCAATTCTGCAAGAGATTCTAAGAAGCCTGTTGTGAACAGTTCAAAGGGAGGAAAGAATATAGCAAAAAAAAAAAAAAAAAAAAAAAAATACAGCTTTAAAGAACAAAATGGCAATAAACAACTACATATCAATAATAACCTTAAATGTAAATGGATTAAAATATCCAAACAAAAGACATAGGGTAGCTGCGTGGATAAAGAAACAGGACCCATACATATGCTGTCTACAAGAGACACACCTTAAAACAAAAGATGCACATAGACTGAAGGTAAAAGGATGGAAAAAAATATTTCATGCAAATGGAAATGACAAAAAAGCCAGGGTAGCAGTACTTATATCTGACAAAATGGACTTTAAAACAAAGGCTGTAGTAAGAGATAAAGAAGGACACTACATAATGATAAAGGGAACAATTCAACAAGACGATATAACTATTATAAATATCTACGCACCAAATATAGGAGACCCGACATTCATAAAGCAGACTTTGATGGATATAAAGGGCGAGATTAACAGCAATACTATCATAGTAGGGGATTTCAATACCCCTCTAACAACACTGGATAGATCCACAAGAAAGAAAATTAATAAAGAAACAGAAGACTTAAAGGAAACATAAGTTCAACTTGATTTAATAGATATCTTCAGAACTTTTTACCTTAAAGCAGTAGAATATACATTCTTCTCAAGCACTCATGGTACGTTTTCTAGAAAGACCACATGTTAGGACACAAAAATGGTCTCAATAAATTTAAGACGATTGAAATCATATCAAGCATTTTCTCTGATCACAATGCCATGAAACTAGAAATTAACCACTAAAGAAAAACTGAAAAATACTAAAACACTTGGAAACTAAATAGTATGATATTAAATAATGAATGGATTAACATTGATATCAAAGAGGAAATAAAAAAGTTTCTAGAAACAAATGATAATGAGCATACATCAACTCAAAATTTATGGGACACAGCAAAAGCATTTCTGAGAGGGAAGTTCATTGCACTACAGGCATATCATAAGAAGCTAGAAAAAGCTCAAATAAGCAACGTGACCCTGCATCGAAAAGAACTAGAAAAACAACAACAAATAAAACCCAGGACAAGTAGAAGGAAGGAAATAATAAAGATCAGAGCAGAAATAAATGAAATAGAGGCAAAGAAAACAATACAGAGGATCAATGAAACCAGAAGCTGGTTCTTTGAAAAGGTAAACAAGATTGATGAACCTTTAAGTAGACTCACCAAGAATAAAAGAGAGAGGTCTCAAGTAAATAAAATTAGAAAGGACAGTGGAGAAATAACAACTGACAGAACAGACATATAAAGCATTGTAAGAAAATACTATGAAGAACTCTATGCCAAAAAATTAGACAATCTAGATGAAATGGACAAATTTCTTGAATCATATCATCTTCCAAAAATCAATCTGGAAGAATCAGAACACCTAAACAGACCAATTACAACAAATGAGATCGAAACAGTTATCAAAAAACTCCCAAAAAAGAAAAGTCCTGGGCCTGATGGCTTCACAAGTGTATTCTACCAAAAATTCAAAGAAGAACTAACTCCTATCCTCCTCACGCTATTTCAAAAAATTCAAGAGGAAGGAAGACTTCCAAACTCCTTTTATGAGGCAAGCATAATTCTGATCCCAAAACTGGGCAAAGACAACACAAAGAAAGAAAATTATAGGCCTATATCCCTGATGAATTTAGACGCTAAAATTCTCAACAAAATATTAGCCAACCGGATCCAGCAATATATGAAAAAAATCATACACCAAGATCAACTGGGATTTATTCTGGAGAGGCAAGGCTGGTTCAATATTCGCAAATCAATCAATGTGATTCATCACATAAACAAAAGGAAGGACAAAAATCACATGATAATTTCAATAGATGCAGAAAAGGCATTTGATAAAATCCAGCACCCATTCATGCTCAAAACTCTCAGTAAAGTGGGAATACAGGGAACATTCCTTAAAATGATAAAGGCCATCTACGACAAATCCACAGCAAACATCATATTAAATGTGCAAAAATTAAAAGCAGTCCCCTTAAGATCAGGAACCAGGCAGGTGTGCCCCCTTTCTCCACTCTTATTCAACATAGTTCTGGAAGTCCTAGCTATAGCAATCAGACAAGAAGAAGAAATAAAAGGCATCCAAATTGGAAAAGAAGAAGTAAAACTGTCACTATTTGCAGATGATATGATATTGTATATTGAAAACCCTAAAGTCTCAGTCAAAAAACTACTGGACCTTATAAATGAATTCAGCAAGGTGGCAGGATATAAAATTAATACTCAGAAATCAGAGGCATTTCTATATACAAACAATGAACTTTCAGCAAAAGAAATTAAGAAAACAATCCCCTTCACTATTGCAGCCAATAAAATAAAATACCTAGGAGTAAATTTAACCAAGGAGGTTAAGGACTTGTACTCGGAAAATTATAAAACATTGATAAAAGAAATCAAGGAAGATACAAACAAGTGGAAGCATATACCGTGCTCATGGCTAGGAAGAGTAAACATCATTAAAATGTCTCTATTACCCAAAGCAATTTATAAATTCAATGCAATACCAATTAAAATACCAATGACATACGTCAAAGATATAGAACACATATTTCAAAAAGTTATATGGAACCAAAAAAGAACACGAATAGCCTCAGCAATCTTAAAAAGAAAAAATAAAGCAGGAGGTATCACTCTTCCAGATATCAATGTTTACTACAAGGCCATTATACTCAAGACAGCCTGGTACTGGCATAAGAACAGGCACATTGATCACTGGAACAGAACAGAAAACCCAGAAATAAACCCACACCTTTATGGACAACTGATATTTGACAAAGGAGGAAAGAACATACAATGGACTAAAGACAGCCTCTTTTACAAATTGTGTTGGGAAAATTGGACATCTACCTGCAAAAAAATGAAACTAGACCATCAACTTACACCATGCACAAAAACAAATTCAAAATTGATAAAAGCCTTAAACATAAGCCGTGAAACTATAAGCATCTTAGAACAAAACATAGGCAGCAAGCTTTCCGACATCTGTAGCAGCAATATATTTGTCGATTTATCTCCACGGGCAAATGAAATAAAAGGCAAGATAAACAAATGGAACTATATCAAACTAAAAAGTTTTTTCACAGCTAAAAACAGTAAGAACAGAATGAAAAGGCAAACCACACAATGGGAGAACATATTCGACAGCACGTCTGATAAGGGGTTAATAACCAAAATTTATAAAGAACTTATAAAACTCAACACCAGCAAGACAAACAATTTAATCAATAAAAAGGCAAAAGAAAGGAATAGAAATTTCTCCAAAGAAGACATACATATGGCCAAAAGACATATGAAAAAATGCTCAACATCACTAATCATTAGAGAAATGCAAATCAAAACCACAATGAGATATCACCTCACACCAGTCAGAGTGGCACTCATCAGCAAAACAACACAGAATAAGTGTTGGCGAGGATTTGGAGAAAAGGGAACCCTTCTGCACTGCTGGTGGGAATGCAGACTGGTGCAGCCACTGTGGAAAACAGTTTGGAGATTCTTCAAAAAATTAAAAATCGAACTGCCTTTTGACCCGGCTGTTCCACTTTTAGGAATATACCCTAAGAACACCATAACACTGTTTGAAAAGAAGAAATGTGCCCCCATGTTTGTGGCTGCATTGTTCACAATAGCGAAGATCTGGAAACAGCCCAAGTGTCCGTCAGAAGACGAGTGGATAAAAAAGCTTTGGTACATATATACTATGGAATACTACTCAGCCATAAGAAATGATGACATCAGATCATTTACAACAAAATGGATGTACCTTGATAACATTATACGGAGTGAAATAAGTGAACCAGAAAAAAAAACAACAAAAAACTGAGAACAGCATGATTTCATACATAGGTGGGACATAAAAGTGAGACTATGAGACATGGACAAGAGTGTGGTGGTTACGGGATGGGTGGAAGGAGGGGCGGGTGGAATGGGGGAAGGGGAGGTGTACAGGGAAAACCAGATAGAAGGTGACAGAGGACAATTTGACTTTGGGTAATGGGTATTCAGCACAATTGAATGATAAGATAATCTGGGGATGTTTTCATTGTACATATGTACCCTCATTTATTGGTGTCACCCCATTAAAGTTAATAAAAAAGAAGTGCAGAAGAACAGATGGGAGAGAACTAGATGATTCACTGTTTACTTACAAGTTGCCTTTGAATAATGAGAAACAAGTTGAGGAGACAGTTATATTACAGGAACTTTTAAAACAGAGGTTTTACTTCATAGATCAGAATATTAACTGAGGGATATTTAGAATTAACCTCTCTAGAGTGGAGAGAGAGGACAAATAAATGCATATGCCAGGGAAATGAACTATAATAATTGAATCCTGTTGATAGACATACAAGAAAACAATGGTAAAGTCATACACTGACCAAAGTCAACTAAAGAAGTCCTTAGAAAGAGAAGGATTCTGCCTGGCCTGTGGTGGCACAGTGGATAAAGTGTCAACTTGGAACGCTGAGGACGCCAGTTTGAAGCCTCGGGCTTGCCCAGTCAAGGCACACATGACAAAGCAATCAATAAACAACTAAAGTGAAGCAGCTATGAGTTGATACTTCTTGCTCCACTCCCCGCTCTACAGAATCAATGAAAAAAAATCATTAAAAAAAGGATCTGACACCTTCTGAGACACATTGCATTGCTTAAGAAAAGAAACTTCTCCGAACATTTTCCAGAAGTAGACTTGTAACGTTTACAAGTGATAAAATGAACATGGCACTTCATCATTATGACATCTACCATTCTCTGAGCCAGGGTATACTTTGGGCTTTTACCTATATCCTTTCATTGGATCTGCAAACTGAGAGCACAGATCTTGATATCAGATAGTACTGAATCTGAATCCCACTGCTGCCACTCATAGCTGAGTCACTTAAAAGCAAGTTACTTAATATCTTATAGCTTCAGATATTTTTAAAATTGAGGTATAACATAGGCACTGTACATAAATTTTATATGTACAGTTGGCTGAACGTGTGTGTTGGACAGGCCTTAAGATGACCCACAATGATGCCTACCTCGGTGTTTGTGTCATCGTGTATGCAACTTTCCCTGAGTGCAGACAGAATGTGATTTTCACCTAAGTCCTAACAAATTGAATACAAAGGTGATAGGATGTCACTCCTGTGATTATGTCATGTAAAGACACCGTCTTAGCAAACAGGAGGGGGAGACATCCAGTGCCGATTGATGAGGTGACCACTTTGGAGAAGCCCGGGTGACAAGGAACTGTCATCAGCCTCTGGCGGCTGTCTCCAGTCAACAGCCATCAAAAATTTGGGGCTTTCAGTCATACAGCCACAAGGAAATCATTTCTGCCAACAACCTTAATGAGCCTGGCTGCAGGCTCCTCCCCACTCAAGCTTCCAGATCAGAACGCAGCCCACGCCACACCATTACTGCAACTCAGAGCCAAGAACCCAGCTCAGCTGTGCCCAGACTCTTGATCTATGAAAAATGAGAGAAAATATGTATGTTTTGTTTTAATCTTCTAAGTGTGTGATAATTTTTTTTCACATCACAGAAAAATAATATAGTATCAGTGTAACTATAGGCTGATCAAAATATAGAACATTTCTAGCAGAAGATGGCCTCATGTACCTCCCTAGTGAACAATGCTCACCACAGAATCAGAGAATAAGTATGAAAAACTGTCAAAGGAAATTAGATGTTCAGTAGACTACCAGAAACACAAACATTTGGTGCTCAATTAAGAATAAATAAGTAAATCCCTGGCCAGTTAAATCAGTCGGTTGGTCCATTGTCTCAAAATGACAAGGTTGCTGGTTTGATCCCCAATCAGGGCACATACAGGAAGCAAGCAATGAATGCACAACTAACAACTGAGTGGAACAACAGATGAATGCTTCTCTCCCTCTCTCTCTCCCTTTCTTTCTGGATCACTCTAAAATCAATCAACAGGGGAAAAAAAAGACTTATAAAAAAAAAGAATAAGTGGAAATGTACATGGAAGTGATCAGATATTAAGAATGATAAGATAAATAATAAACAGGTAAAATCATTCATTAAAATCATGAAATAATCTAGGGTTGTACATATATGTGTACACAACTGGAAGCCTTTATTATGAAATGTTGGCAGAGAAAAATCTTTCTGGTATATACAAGGAAATTTCCATTCTCTTCAAACAAACTGGTTGTGAAAGATGAAATATTTTTGTATTATTACCATATTATTGTCTAGTGCATAATCACTATCTCCCTCATTTATTTCATCATTAAAACCACCTTAGGAGCAAGATGGCGACGGAGTAGGCGGACATACCAACTTCCAACTCCCAGAACCAAAGTGGATTACAACTCAATTTTAAGAACCATCACCTGGATAAACCAACTTTGAACAAAACTAAGTGGACTCTTCAACCAAGGAACACAGAAGAAGCCACATCGAGACTGGTAGGAATAGCGAAAACGCGAAGAGGGCTGCCCAGCTCCCCGGAGCAAACGGCAGCCCGGAGAGACCCGTGTGGCGGGAGGAGATTTTGGCGGAGAGGGAGGGACCTGGGTCCCAGGAACCAAGCCCCAGCCTGCAGTCCCAGAGCCAAGAAGAGGCGTTTGGACAGTTTTGAGCTGTGAAACAAGTGAGGGAGCTCCCAGGCCTAAAGTGTGGAGTATTAGGTCCCTTCCTACTCTGCTGAGGGCTGCTTAAGGTTTTGGGGCGGCAGGACGCTGAAACGCGGTTCTGTCGGCGTGGGCAGAGGCCAAGCCGGTGGGAGATTGGTCTAGCCCAGAGGGTCGGAGGGTAAGCGCGAGAGCGGTCCGGAAGCTGCGGGCCCGCCTTTAATCCCACTTACGGGGACAAAGCGGGAGGCCAGGAACAGGCAGGCCCTGCGCAAGCCGGCCCTGACCGCGGGGACCGGGCTAGGACCAGGGACGGGCAGGGGCTCGTGGCTGAGCTGACGCTACCAGTCCGCCCCCCCCCCCGCCGCCCGCCGGAGAAACCGCGGTTGGCCAGTATACGTGCGCGAGCGGGCTCCGAGCGCGGGAACGGGGTGGACCCCGAGACAGGCGGAGGCTAGCAGCTGAGCCCACGGCTGCTATCCCCATCCGGCCGGAGAAACCCCGGATAGCGTTAATACGTGCACGAGCGGTCTCCGAACGCGGGGGCGGGGTAGAGTCCGGGACGAGCGGAAGTACACAGCTCGGCGGAAGCCAGCAAACACGCCCGCCCCAAAAAATCTTGGTTTCCGACCCTGCGCAAAGGGCCCTGGCCTCGAGGGCGGGGCTAAAGCTCCTGACGGGCAAAAGCTTACAGCTGAGAGCACGTCAAAAGCCCCGCCTAACCCGCGGAACTGTAGCGAGCAGGCTCCGACTGCTGGTTCTGGGCGGAAGTCCGGAAATAGGCTGGGTCTGCAGCTGAGGAAAGGTGCTCGCCTCTACCCTTGGTGCTAATCTTGTGGCTTCAGTCACAGCCCCTCCCACGGAGGAGAGGCAGAAATCACAGCAAAAGCCACAGTGGGCCGGCGCTGGCAACGCTCATACCCAACCACCCTAGGCGCCGGCAGAGGGGGTGGGGGGCCTGCAGATAGACCACACCTAGAGAACACAAAGGCAACACCTACTGGACTCCAGTGGCCACAAATTGCTTATACACAGAAAAAATGGGCAGGCAGAGGAATGCAAACCAAATGAATCAAGAGAAATCCCCAGAGAAGGACCTGAATGAACCAGATATAACCAAATTACCAGAAGCAGAATTTAGAATAATGATAGTTAGGATGTTCAAAGAAATTAGAGCAACAATGGATAGTCATTATGAACACCTAAATAAAGAGATAACAAGTATAAAAAATGAAATTGAAATAATAAAAAAGAATCAGACAGAAATGACAAATACAGTATCAGAACTGAAGACCACAATGGAAGGAATTAAAAGCAGGATGGATGACGCTGAGGATCGAATAAGCGAGTTAGAGGACACAATAAACAAAGGCACAGAAGCACAGAAGAAAAAGAAAAAGAGACTTAAAAAATGTGAGGAAACTCTAAGGGAGCTTTGTGACAACATGAAGAGAAACAACATTCGCATCATAGGGGTGCCTGAAGAAGAGGAGAGAGGACAGGAAATGGAAACTTTGTTCAATCAAATTATAGCAGAAAACTTTCCTAAATTAAGGCTGGGAAACACTCCACACATTCAAGAAGCACACAGAACTCCATTAAGGAGAAACCCAAAAAAATCTACACCAAGACACATCGTAGTTAAAATACCAAAGCTAATGGATAAAGAAAAAATTTTAAAAGCTGCTAGAGAAAAAAAGACTATCACCTACAAAGGAGCCCCCATAAGGATGACATCGGACTTCTCAACAGAAACACTTGAGGCCAGAAGGGAATGGCAAGAAATAATCAAAGTAATGCAGAACAAGAACCTACAACCAAGACTACTTTATCCAGCAAGGCTAACGTTTAAAATTGAAGGAGAAATAAAGAGCTTCCCAGAAAAAGAAAGCCTCAAGGAATTCATAAAAACCAAACCAATTCTGCAGGAGATACTAAGGGGCCTCTTGTGAACAGTTCAAAGGGAGGAAAGAATAGAGCAAAAGAAGAATACAGCTTTAAAGAATAAAATGGCAATAAACAACTACATATCAATAATAACCTTAAATGTAAATGGATTAAATGATCCAATCAAAAGACATAGGGTAGCTGCATGGATAAAGAAACAGGACCCATACATATGCTGTCTACAAGAGACACACCTTAAAATAAAAGATGTTCATAGACTGAAGGTAAAAGGATGGAAAAAAATATTTCATGCAAATGGAAATGAAAAAAAAGCAGGGGTAGCAATACTTATATCAGACAAAATGGACTTTAAAACAAAGGCTGTAGTAAGAGATAAAAGAGGACACTACATAATGATAAAGGGAACAATTCAACAGGAAGATATAACTATTGTAAATATCTATGCACCAAATATAGGAGCCCCGACATACATAAAGCAGACTTTGATGGATATAAAGGGCGAGATTAACAGCAATACTATCATAGTAGGGGATTTCAATACCCCTCTAACAACACTGGATAGATCCTCAAGAAAGAAAATTAATAAAGAAACAGCAGACTTAAAGGAGACACTAGATCAACTTGATTTAATAGATATCTTCAGAACTTTTCACCCTAAAGCAGTAGAATATACATTCTTCTCAAGCGCTCATGGTACGTTTTCTAGGATAGACCACATGCTAGGACACAAAAATGGTCTCAATAAATTTAAGAAGATTGAAATCATATCAAGCATTTTCTCTGATCACAATGCCATGAAACTAGAAATTAACCACAAAAGAAAAACTGAAAAATACTCAAACACTTGGAAACTAAATAGCTTGTTATTAAATAATGAATGGATTAACAATGAGATCAAAGAAGAAATAAAAAAGTTTCTAGAAACAAATGATAATGAGCATACATCAACTCAAAATTTATGGGACACAGCAAAAGCAGTTCTGAGAGGGAAGTTTATTGCACTACAGGCATATCATAAGAAGCTAGAAAAAGCTCAAATAAGCAACTTGACCCTGCATCTAAAAGAACTAGAAAAACAACAACAAATAAAACCCAAGACAAGTAGAAGAAAGGAAATAATAAAGGTCAGAGCAGAAATAAATGACATAGAGGCTAAGGAAACAATACAGAGAATCAATGAAACAAGAAGCTGGTTCTTTGAAAAGGTAAACAAGATTGATGAACCTTTAACTAGACTCACCAAGAAAAAAAGAGAGAGGACTCAAATAAATAAAATTAGAAAGGACAGTGGAGAAATAACAACTGACACAACAGAAATACAAAGCATTGTAAGAAAATACTATGAAGAACTATATGCCAAAAAATTAGACAATCTTGGTGAAATGGACAAATTTCTTGAATCATATAACCTTCCAAAAATCAATCTGGAAGAATCAGAACACCTAAACAGACCAATTACAGCAAATGAGATCGAAACAGTTATCAAAAAACTCCCAAAAAAGAAAAGTCCTGGGCCTGATGGCTTCACAAGTGAATTCTATCAAAAATTCAAAGAAGAACTAACTCCTATTCTCCTCAAGCTATTTCAAAAAATTCAAGAGGAAGGAAGAATTCCAAACTCCTTTTATGAGGCGAGCATAATTCTGATCCCAAAACCAGGCAAAGACAACACAAAGAAAGAAAATTATAGGCCTATATCCCTGATGAATTTAGACGCTAAAATTCTCAACAAAATATTAGCCAACCGGATCCAGCAATATATGAAAAAAATCATACACCATGATCAAGTGGGATTTATTCTGGAGAGGCAAGGCTGGTTCAATATTCGCAAATCAATCAATGTGATTCACCACATAAACAAAAGGAAGGACAAAAATCACATGATAATTTCAATAGATGCAGAAAAGGCATTTGATAAAATCCAGCACCCATTCATGCTCAAAACTCTCAGTAAAGTGGGAATACAGGGATCATTCCTTAACATGATAAAGGCCATCTATGATAAACCAACAGCAAACATCATACTAAATGGACAAAGATTAAAAGCAATCCCCTTAAGATCAGGAACCAGGCAGGAATGCCCCCTTTCACCACTCTTAATCAACATAGTTCTGGAAGTCCTAGCTACAGCAATCAGACAAGAAGAAGAAATAAAAGGCATCCAAATTGTAAAAGAAGAAGTAAAACTGTCATTATTTGCAGATGATATGATATTGTATATTGAAAACCCTAAAGTCTCAGTCAAAAAACTACTGGACCTGATAAATGAATTCAGCAAGGTGGCAGGATATAAAATTAATACTCAGAAATCAGAGGCATTTCTATACACCAACAATGAAATATCAGCAAAAGAAATTAAGGAAACAATCCCCTTCACTATTGCAGCCAAAAAAATAAAGTACCTAGGAGTAAATTTAACCAAGGAGGTTAAGGACTTGTACTCAGAAAATTATAGAACATTGATAAAAGAAATCAAGGAAGATACAAACAAGTGGAAGCACATACCGTGCTCATGGCTAGGAAGAATAAACATCATTAAAATGTCTATATTACCCAAAGCAATTTATAAATTCAATGCAATACCAATTAAAATACCAATGACATACTTCAAAGATATAGAACACATATTCCAAAAATTTATATGGAACCAAAAAAGAACATGAATAGCCTCAGCAATCTTAAAAAGAAAAAATAAAGCAGGAGGTATCACTCTTCCGGATATCAAGGTTTACTACAAGGCCATTATACTCAAGACAGCCTGGTACTGGCATAAGAACAGGCACATAGATCAATGCAACAGAACAGAGAACCCAGAAATAAACCCACAGCTTTATGGACAACTGATATTTGACAAAGGAGGAAAGAACATACAATGGAGTAAAGACAGCCTCTTTAACAAATGGTGTTGGGAAAATTGGACATCTACCTGCAAAAAAATGAAACTAGACCATCAACTTACACCATTCACAAAAACAAACTCAAAATGGATAAAAGACTTAAATGTAAGCCGTGAAACCATAAACATCTTAGAAGAAAACATAGGCAGCAAGCTCTCCGACATCTGTAGCAGCGGTATATTTGCCGATTTATCTTCATGGGCAACTGAAATAAAAGGCAAGATAAACAAATGGGACTATATCAAACTAAAAAGTTTTTGCACAGCTAAAGACAATAGGAACAGAATAAAAAGACAAACCACACAATGGGAGAACATATTTGACAGCACATCTGATAAGGGGTTAATAACTAAAATTTATAAAGAACTTATAAAAAGCAACACCAGGAAGACAAACAACTCAATCAAAAAATGGGCAAAAGAAATGAATAGAAATTTCTCCAAAGAGGACATACAGATGGCCAATAGGCATATGAAAAAATGCTCAACATCACTAATCATTAGAGAAATGCAAATTAAAACCACAATGAGATATCACCTCACACCAGTCAGAATGGCACTTATCAGCAAAACAACACAGAATAAGTGCTGGCGAGGATGTGGAGAAAAGGGAACCCTTCTGCACTGCTGGTGGGAATGCAGACTGGTGCAGCCACTGTGGAAAACAGTTTGGAGATTCCTCAGAAAATTAAAAATCGAACTGCCTTTTGACCCAGCTATCCCACTTTTAGGAATATACCCTAAGAACACCATAGCACTGTTCGAAAAGAAGAAATGCGCCCCCATGTTCGTGGCAGCATTGTTCACAATAGCGAAGATATAGAACCAGCCCAAGTGTCCGTCAGAAGACGAGTGGATTAAAAAGCTATGGTACATATATACTATGGAATACTACTCAGCCATAAGAAACGATGACATCGGATCATTTATAACAAAATGGATGTACCTTCATAACATTATACGGAGTGAAATAAGTAAATCAGAAAAAAAGAAAAACTGAGAACAGCACGATTACATACATAGGTGGGACATGAAAGTGAGGGTATGAGACATGGACAAGAGAGTGGTGGTTATGGGATGGGGGGAGGGAGGGAAGAATGGGATAGGGAGGAGGGGAGGGATGCAGGGAAAACCAGATTGAAGGTGACAGAGGACAATTTGACTTTTGGTGATGGGTATGCAACACAATTGAATGATAAGATAACCTGGAGATGTTTTCATTGTACATATGTACCCTGATTTATTGATGTCACCCCATTAGAATTAATAATAATAAAATATATATATAAAAAAAAAAAAATAAACCACCTTAGGGAAAGTTTATTATTATCTTCATTTTGTAAATAGGGAAAATATGGCACAAAGAGCTTAAATAAATGACCTCAAGTCTTCAGTTGCACGTATTTGGCAGAACTGGATTCAAATCCAAGTTCGTTTAGCTCTCAAAACCCCAGTGTACCCAATGTAGGGATTTCGCATTGGGTCTCCTCTGTGGAAGGACCCCATCATACTCACAGCACAGACAGTGCCATCCTGTAGTAGGAAGCCCCCAGAATGTGGAGGCTGTGGCTTGGCTTTCATTTCCAGAACTGTGTGACTTGGGGCAGGTCTCTTAACCTGTGTGAATGTCAGTGTTCTCATCTGTAAAATGATGAGAGTGGTATCTCTTCCCAGGATTACTGATAGAAAGAATTCATATAAGTGAAGGTCTAAACAAGATGTGTGTGTTCTGGGAGGGAAAAGGGAGAGAGAGGTTGCAATGGTTAATTTTAGGTTTCAATTTAGCTGTACACAGTGCCCAACTGTTTGGACAAAGACTAGTGTAGATGTTGCCGTGAAGGTCTTTTCTTAGGTGTGATCAACACTGAAATCAAGAGATGTTGAGTAAAGTGGGCTACCCTCCATAACTGGATAGGCCTCATCCAACCAATTGACAGTGTCAAGATCAAAGATTAAAGTTTCCCAAGGGAGAAGGAATTTGGCCTCAGGATTGCAACATAAAAACCCTGCAGATTTTGGATTAGATCTCTCTTTCTCTCCCTCTCTCTCACACCCCAGTATATTTATTTATTCTGTTTATTTGGAAAATTCTCACTAATTCAGGGGTGAAGGGCAAGTCTGGAAAGTCTTCAAAAAGGAGATCCCGTCTGAACCAAGTTCCCCTGAAGAGCACACAGATACCCACATGGACACCTAATAGGACTCAATGCTTAGGATGCTAGAAATAGCTGCAGTGTAACCAAGGCTGCCCTCTGCTCTCAAGATGGCAGGCAGAAATACATTCTGTAGGATGTCAACCAAGCGACGACGTGTGAGAGCCAGGGATGCAGCAGGTGCTGGGGGATGTGGGGAGGGGGTAGAGAGAGGAGGACACTTGGGGAGCTCAGAGAGGCGGAAGCTCTGTGGAGAGCACGGAGGAGACAGAGGCTCTACAAGCAGAGGCGCCTCAGCAAATGAAGGGCCTGCGTCCTGTTCTCACAGCCTGTGCTTCTCACTCGCCCTTGTCTGATATGACCCTCCATCCATTTGTCTACTTCAAGCCTCAGCATTTCCTGGGGCTTCACTCTCCCTCAGGGCCGATTCCAGCCTCTGTCCCTAGGCCTGGGGCCCATTTCTGGTGGTCTTTCTGTCTGGTAAGCCAGTACTGCAATTATTCTCTGGGCAATCGAAAGCTATTCCTTCTTTGAGGCTCAGCTTACACATTACATCCTACCTTCCAAAAAGTAGAATTAAGTATCCCCTTCATCTTCCCTCCCAAAGTTCTTTTAGAATTATGTGATTATCTCCATCACCAGCCTACAAGGTTCATACCCAGTATTTGGTAAGTATTCATTAACCAGTCATTGAATCAATTAGGCTGGAAAAGACTGGCTTGGATTAGAGATATTTTTTAAGCAACCATATCTGTGGTCAGTAGCTGACTGAAATTCTACTCCAATTTTATGGTTCTAAATTCAGAATTCTTTTCACTACACCATGCCTAATTAAACATGATATCAGTGTGGGGCACCCTTGGGGCAATCCTCAATTCCTGAGTAGGTGATGGGGAAAGTTAACAAGCATCAGAATCTATTTAGAGTTTAACAGTAGCCAAATTGGGAGACAAAATTCTCATTGACTGAAAAGGAATGTCTAGAAGCAGAAGACAGGTAAAATGTCAGGATGTTTCTCAACTTTCTGACAACAAGCCACAGTAAGAATTATATTTTACATTATAATGCAGTGAATTCATTCATGAATGTAGACATGTGGAGAAAATATTAACAAGAATGCTGACCCTTACCACGTGCAATGCATTCTGACACTATTCTGCCTTATATTGTTTGATTTGGTTCTGGTGGGCTAACTAATGGGACCCCATAGTTGGAAAAACACTACAGCAATCAGTAATGTGAAAACTAACAGTGAGATGACAAATCAGGCACAAATGTGACACATCCCTTCCCTCCACTTCTTTCCTTCTGCCTTTTCCCCTTTTGTTCTCCCGTCCTCCCCATCTAATACAAAGATAATTGGTTTCAGCTAGCCAGCCTCTTATGCCTGCCTTCCAAACAAATAGATGCCATCTTCCTTTTTCTGGAAAATTCTAACTGTAACTTAAAAGCTAGTGAATTGTATTTATACAATAACACTGACATTATATGTTCTCTAGTACTATGTAACTGAAAAAAACTAAAAAAGTAGCTCTTTCTTTCTCTTGTTTCAATATTTTCATAAAACAGAGAACTCGAGAACTCAGTTCCAATGACTGTTTTATCTCTGCTGAGGACAACATGCTAGTGTTCTGACTCCTGCATGGGTCTCTGAGCCTCTTCTCTATCATATTAGATAACGTTACCAAGTGGTCAGACACAACATTCAAATCCTCATTCTACTCTTTAGTTTGTAGATGGAGTTTATGTACCACAAGGCTAGTCAGCACCACCGAGCTACCGGGTTCTCTGCCCCACGTATGCTGCGAAGAGCTACTTTCTCTGGTAGCAATGCTCATGGAAAGCACGAATAATAAACATGCAGTCCTGCCTGGGCCAACAGCAGCTACCAGAACCTCCCTTTCCTCGACCCTCATCCCCTGGCCTCAAGCTTTCCACATCTCTCTGCACTCACAACCATGCTAGAATAGAATGTTCATATTCATGGTTTTGTTTATCTCATTTGTTTGGCCAAGCAAGCCTTGTGAGGTATGTAAACAACTGTAGTTGGCAGAGTACAGTCCAGCCGGTTGCTTCCAGAGCTTCTCACTCTCCAGTCCGGCCAACTTCCTGCTCTGGTTTTCAGCCTCTACTCAATGCTGCTATGAATGATAATGTTTGAACTTCTGCAATGGGTAGACCAGGTATACGGATCTGGACTGGGAACCGCAGGTCAGGTGCTCCTCCAGGAGCCCTGGCAGACAGAGTTACTGAGGAGAGAACTGGGCGTGGTTCGGTTTCTAAAGTCACCCAGGTAGTTAGGTAGGATGGTACACAACTGTGCTCCAGCTTATCTTCCTCCAATTTTATGGGCATGACTGCTATGATGTGATATATTCATGCATTTCTAAACAAGCACACCCACTCTTGTTTTGTAAAATTGTGCACAAAAGTTCATGGGAGGAGCAGGGTTAAAGCAGACCATTCAAGCCCTACAACTTTATCACCAGAGCCCTAATGAAATAATAATAATTCTAATAAAAATGGCTTACACAGTAAAAAAGGCTTGTTAGATTCCTAGTTTAACAACAACAAAAATAAGACTACATCTTTTAAAAATGGAGGGAATGTAAAGTAGGAACTTGAACAGATGTTTGCACACCTCTGTTCATAACAACACTGTTCACAGTAGCCAAGAAGTGGAAGCAACTCAGCTGTCCACTGATGGATAAACAGATACATAACATATAGTTTATCTAGACAATGGGATGTTATTCAGCTTTGAGAAAGAAGGAGATTTTGGTGTGTACTACAACATGGATGAAACTTGAGGACATTATTGCAAAGTGGAATAAGCCTGACACAGAAGGACAAATAGTGTATGACTCCACTTATATGTGATACAGTAGCCCAAACTACAGAGATGGAAAGTAGAATGGCAGGTTCCAGGGACGGGAAGGAAGGGAAAATTGGGGAGTTAGTACTTGATCGGTATAGTTTCCGTTCTGCACAACGAGAAGAGCTGTGGGGTGGTGGCTGTGATGGCTGCACAGCAGTGTGAGCGTGGTTAGTGGCACAAAACCATGCACTGAGAAATGGTTCAGATGGGGAGTTTTATGTTCGGTGTATTTTACAACAATTTAAAAAATGAAGTGGTGGGTAGCTTCGTGGAAGGAGGTTAAAAGTTAGCACTGGAGTTATAAGGACCAGAGCGGATGCGCACAAACTGAGCAGACTGAGCCCAGAAGTAGACAGTGGGTGGAGGAGGCTCAGGAACAGGCGAGCGGAGCTGGCCATGCGACTGCCTTTACTCTGGGCTGCTTTATCATAAGCACCAGACACTAGACTTATCCTGTTGACCACTTCACAAATTATATAAATATCTGACCACTATGCTGTCCACCTGAAACTAATATAATATTGAATGCCAACTGTAATTGAAAAAAAAAATAAAATAATTTCAAAATGAAAAACATTTTTAAACAAAACACTAACATGTGGAAATCCCTACAAACCAATGCAACGTTCACATTATATTTGACATCCTCTCTCTTTTTGCCAGTGGGCATTGCACTAAGCTGCTTTATGGGAACTCAACCTTTAGCAAATCAGTCTGTCATGATTAAGTTACTCAACCGTGTCATTATTTCACCTCCGTCTAACTTCACTGTCTCATGGGCTGCCTAAATTACTTGAAATATATCAAGGCATCACCCCCAGGGCAATTAATCAGACTACTCTTCTTGGAAAACAGTTTTCATTATACAGGCGGTCCTTGGGTTACCACACAGTTCCATTCCTATGACAGTGATGTAACCCAAATTTTGGTGTAAGTAAAAATACATTCTAGCCTATCATAAATGGAACATGTGCTTTGAACAGTCCAAAATGGCATAGGTAAGCGTACTGGGGGACGTCAACTCCCTCACTCCTATGCCCATTACTGTGTATTCTTTCACCATGTGTAAACAAACTAGTTTGCCCACGTAGTCTATAAGTACTATACTACGGGGATCAGCCAAAACACTCACGTCTCAATTTTTTAAGTTTTATGGGAGTGAATGTTGTAAACTTAAAACGTCATATGTTGAGACTGTCGTAACCCGAGGACCCCTGTATATGAAAAAACACTACCCTTCTGGTTAAAAATGTAATATTATCTACCAGGTTTCATCTTCCATTTGTGAATAAAAATTAAAAGAAAGAGGTTGCCTTAGTAAGCTTGATAAACTCAATAACTAAAAGTAACCACATAGGATGGTTTGATCATAAATATTTCTGATTGAACAGGTTATACTGGGAAGTCATGTGCCAGACCTATACTGTATAATAGATTACTCTTGACCATAAGCAAGCCCTGTCCATTGTTTTCATGCCTCTACAATAACATATGTAAAATGTCAGAATTATCTCTTCTCCAGACCTCCAGAGATAAATACCTGGTACGGTGTGAGACAGCCCAACATGCCTTGTTATTATCTCTTACCTGCATACCTCTGTAAACCATGTATGCTAACTGTTAACTATCCTGCACCCACAAATGTGAATTAAGTATGTATCTTTCTATTTTACTTTTGATTTCTCTGCTTTACTTTCTCCCACCCCCTTAATCTGCCACAAATGGATTTCATGTAACCTTCCTTCCATCTTCTCCTTTGATTCTAATGTAGAAAATGAACTGCAACACTGCTATTCCTCAAGGCATTCTCTCAATCCATTGATATTTTACTTCTGGGATTGGCCCCAAACCTCGGCTCAAATAAAATAAACTCTTTAAACCTTTCTTTAGTTTTGGAATTTCTTTCGTCAATACACATGGATGACTGCTCTGTTACACATTGTGGAAAAGAATAAACTCACCTGGAGGCTTACTGGCAAGAAAATCTATTGATATAAATCAAGAATCACCAAAATGTTTCCTTCCCTTTATTTCCATGTGGAATGCATAGAAAGAAAACATTTTATGTTTGAATAAAATCTCTTAAAGGGGAAACTTCCACAAATGTTCAAAATTAGAAGAAGGGTTAAACAAATGTCACTCCCTTTCCACAGTGTAGACGTGTATAAGGCTGCAGAGCACAGAGCCAACATGGTGGAAAGTGCACTAGATACAATAGGACGTGCTAACTGAATGTATAACATAATCATGACGTTGTTAAACACCTATGGGCAAGTAAGAAAATTACTGGTGACTTAAATTTTCTGTGCACTTCCTGCAATGACACCACCTAGAAAATTTTTCGAGGTTATTTAGAGCCTACATTCCTCTATGTTAACTATCAGAGGAATTTCTATATTATTTCTTTTTTTATTTTCTTAAGGCTATGTAGATAACATTAGACTACCTAATTATGTATCTCCTTGGAAGCAGTTCTGGTTATCAATCCCTATCTTTAAAGGAAAACCAGTGGATTTCCGGTAGACCCACTCACATGGAAGCCACTAACAATCTCAGGGGTGCTGAGTGACTGTGAAGACCAGGGAGCTGGCTGGATTGGGTGATTGATTGCATTGGGAGTAAGGAATCTGAGGCTCCACTTCATAAGAGGAAACGCCTTGCCACTGGGGCTGGAATCCTCACGCTTAATTGGCTATAATCCTGGCAACCATTTTTCATTTAGCACAAGCTTTGTCAATGGGCTCTGGAGTCCCAAAAAGTTTGTTGACAGAGGCTCCCTCCATCCTAAACAGAATGCAGATGCCTGCTGCTTATAATACCATTTTCCTATGTGTCACCTTCCTGTCCAATCAGCCAATGTTCCCAAATCCATTTCCTTCTTAGCTTCCAAGGCCCTCCAGAAAGTGACCCCACACCACCTGTTCAGTCGAAGTGTCTCATGCTTTCTCTACTCAGCTGCAAGCAGACTGGTCTCACATCGGATGGCTGTGATTTTTTTCAGGAGCACTTGTCCACCTTATTCCTCCCACCACTGGCATAAAACCTTCTCCTCCAAGACCCAGGCAGTATTTTTTCTTCTACCAAGTCTGGCCAATGCCGCCCAGGAGGATTTTCTGTTCTGAGTCTTTTTCACCCCCTCCTAGCTGCACCACCGCTTTGGCATGGAGCCGTCCTCTGTTTTGTTCACACACGTTTCTGTCTACCCGGACTGTGAGCGAGGCCTTCCCACACTGGACAGAGAACTTCTGGAAAAATGAATTAAGTCATCTATATTTACTTTTGTTGGGTCAACCTTCTCCTTTTCGTTTCTTGCATGTGTCACGTAACAGGCAGAGCCATATGCTGTCAGTCTTTAAAGGCACATAGTCCTCTAACACCTTTTCCTTTGGTGTGCTTTCTCCTTGCACCAGATGGCTCCTCCCCAAAGTCTAACCAATCTCATCCTAGCTACTAATCCTTTACCACTGATTGGTAATTGAGAATTGTAAGAGGAAGTATCTACTAGTCTTCTTCTCTTCCTAACTCAAATTTCGCTCCACAAATGCTATTGGTCAAGTGCCAAGCTCCACTCTTTGACTCTTCTTACCTATAGTTCTTTTCATTACATCTGTTAACATTTCACTCAATTTATGTCTTTTGTGTCTTCAAATTAACTGGGAACCCTTAGAATGACACACTAGTAGGATGCTGCTGTCAGCCTCTGTGGATAGAGCATATAATCTTTTTCTCCAAAGAGACATACCTGAAACCTTGTTCAAAGATCCTGTGAAGTTAGTTTTTGGCTGGAATCCTCCAGCTATTCTGCAGTGCCACAGTTGTTATGGAAACAACCCTAATGGAGACCTTTAATAGAAAACAAGAAGCTATATCATTGACCCTGGCTGGTTTGTTCAGTGTATAGAGCATCAGCTGGATGTGTGGAATTTCCAGGTTCCATCCTGGTCAGGGCAAACAGGAGAAGCGACCATCTGCTTCTCTTCCCCTCCCTCTCCCTGTTCTCTTTTTCCTCCTTTCCTGCAGCCAGTGGCTTGACTGGTTCGAGCATCAGCCTTGGGAACTGAGGACAGGTCTGTTGGTTCAAGCATCAACCCCAGACGGGTATTGCCGGGTGGATTCCAGTTGGGGCGCATATGGGAGTCTATATTATTATCTTCCTTCCTCTCACTTAAGAAGAAGATAAAAAAGAAGTTATATTATCATCTGTCTTCTAGTTAAATGCTATTTTGTGGCCATAGTAACAAATCAAACTCTTAAGGCAGTAGAAAAATATTCATATATTTTAACATTTTAATAGGTATTTATTCCTATATACATTTTAATCACATAACCTATCTATGCCTTTCTACCTTCTCTCTTCCTGACATTGCCAACACTCAAATTACAAAGTGATACCAGCATTGCCAGGGAGTGGAGAAGAAGGTGCTTTGGACCAGGTTCCTCATGACTTGCCTGGTTCTGAATCATGGCTTCCTGTGGTCAGCTGCTGTAGCCTTTCATCCTACTTCTATTCACAATACCCCCTTCCTGTCACCTCAACCCTATCCAAGGGACTTCTGTTTCTTCATCCACCATGATGTCATGGATCTACTAGAATCATAGTCTAAATCTTGGGAGGCATGAGGGACTTCTGGAGAGGGGTCAGCACTGTGAGTCTGAGGGAGAGCTCAGGGAAGGGACTGGGAGAAGAGAGAAAAGGTGGGGAGCTAAGTGGGGTAAAAAATCAGCTCACATCCATGTTCTAACCCTGTTGCCACCAAAACCTGGAACTGCAGCCCTTGTGACTCTCGGCCCTTGGAGTGTGGAACTTGCAGGCTGCATGCTACAACCTGGAGACATTGAGGGCCAAGACTCAGCTGCCTTCAGGGACCAGTGACACACTGAGAGAGCTCCCCAGTGTGCTCAAACACAGCCTAGTCAGCAGCCTGGCACACGCAGCCCTCCGAAAGGGACATGCTCTGTCTTCCTGTACTCCAGCTTGCCTTCAGCAAGATCCATTTCACATGGCAGCCAGCATCATCCCTGGAAGGCAGCACTGAGTGTTAGTCTCTTTTCTCTCCCCTTGTCTTTTTGGCAAAGAGTATAGAGTTGACAGGCATTCTTTGTCTGCTGGCGGTGAGAAAACAAGTTAGGAGGAAGGTGAGTACCTGCTCGTCCCTTTGGTGGGATGTCCATACTGTGTTTTTAGGCATGATGGTAAAGTGGGTCCTGGCATCACAAAGATCTGGTTCTAATTCTGCTAGTGTGTCCACACTGACAGGGAGCTCACTCTCTAGGAACTGCGATCCTACTCTGCAAAACAGGAGTAATAATAAGGACCTCACAAGGTTAGGTCTTGTTAGGATCACCTGGGATGTGGGTAACGCGAGGTCTGAGGGTCAGTGAGAAATCCCCCAACCCTTCGTGGGCTGAGAGCCTACTCTGGCCGACCCTGGACCAGGCACTTTTTATTGATGTGACCTAATCCAATCTCAGCTCAATCACACGAGACAGGCACGATGATTCCCACCTCACAGACAAGTAAGTCAGATAAATGACTTGCCTAAAGACATCTGGCCAGAGAGCAAAGTGTGGAAGTGCCACATTTCTGGCACTGTCTCAAGCCCTTTCTCCAGTTTTGGGGGGATCATCCCAGAAACTCTGTGACTGTCACACAGCAAGTTGCCAGAATGTTTCTGAAGAGCATCAAGGCCCCAGTATTAGGTGCTCTTCGCTTCCACTTGTAAGGTATCTGGGCTATGTGACATCTCCAAGTTTGGGTGAGGCATCTCTCCCTGTGATTGACCTCAGAGTTCTAAAGTGTGGGAACACAGACCACAACTTGGGGGGAAAAATGAGTTTTAAGTTTAGAAAACACACTTTTCTTTCCTGCCTTGGATTATTCATCTTTAAACAGCAGCAATTGATCCGAAATTGGCCCACATTAACGATGTGGTGCCAGTGCTTGAGCAATACTGCTCTTCTGTTCTGACACTCTCCCCTCATAGCCCCCTCTGGGAACCACTTGGGATTGTTTTTTCTCCTTTTAATTGGAAAAAATGGGGAGAGAAAGAAGAGAAAGAAGAAAGGGGAAGGCAGAAAGGGCACTGCAGTATCCCTCCCAGATCTCAGGGCACTTGCTCTGACCTTCAGAACTTTCTAGACATTGTGCTGCAAGTACCTGGAGGCATTCTTTGGCTTAGAATGGGCCAAAGTGCCGGGAAGAGAGTGCCTGGGGAGCAGCCCTTGTCCAAAGACAGAGGAGACTAGAGAATAAATGCCCCTGTCTTCTCCCTCCCTGCCTTTCCTGCCTGCTCTCCCACCTGCGCCTTCTGGGCCCACCTCCCAGATGAATGACTGAGTCTCATCTCAGGACTGGCTTCTGGATGAACCTCACCTAAGAAACAGCTTGCCATCAGTAAAAGGTAGAGTTGGACTGGGAGCTGCTTCTGCAGGAAAAGAAGGTGCCTGGTTGACGAGACTGGCCTGTACTAACAGGGAAAGCAGGACCGCCAGCCCAGTCTTTTCTAAATTCCCCCAGTGGGAGCCTGGCAGTCTGTGAAGGGGATTTGGGGCTGCAAATCGTGGTTCCACACTGGGTCATGTGACTGAACAACCAAGTTCCTGAGAAATACAGAAAATAAATATTAAAGGCCAATAAAAGCAAATAAAGTAATTATCTGTTAAGAAATAATTCTTCAAAACACATGAAAGGTCAATGTAAATTTTTTTCATAATACACAGAAAGAACACAAGTATCTCTTCTGTGGGCACTGCCTCAAATGCAAGCCCGTATCTAACGTGGAAACACCAAACAAGCTAAAGCTGAGGGAATAGCTGCCCGGTGTTCTTTGAAAGCACAGATGTCATGAAAGACAAAGACTGAAGTACTGTAATAACTTGGAGAAAACAGTTTCACAACTAGATGTGATGTTTAGTCCTGGACTAGATCCTGAGCCTTTAGTGTGGGAAATGGCAAATCTGGAGTAAGGTTTATAGATGAAGAGGTAGAATTGTATCAATATTTAACCTTCTAGTTTAAATTATCACATTGTGGTTATTTCATACATTAACATTCAGAGAAGCTGGTTGAAGAATATAAATAAACCCTGTCCTATTTTTACAACTTTTGTAAGTCCAAAATTATGTTCAAGTAAAATGCTGAAAACACTTTCCCTACAAATGATAAACCAGATTCAAGATTGGTTTACCATTGGGACTGTGCATCATGACTGGGGAAAGCTAGCTTGATTGTTTCAGGTAAAAAATTCAAAAACAAGGAGAAGACACTGCCTGCTCTACTTTTTATTATTAGACAAGCTAGAACATTCATGGTAGTACAGCAAAGCCATGCTTAGCCCATTCTGGGAAACACTGTTTCTATAAGGTTCATCAGAGAAATCTGAGCCAAGTGAATAAATAACTACATGCAGACCTAACATCGCATTGGGTAGCTCAAGTTAAATGCCAGTTTTGAAGGAAAAAGAACCACCAGACTTGCCCAACATGGTGGTTAGTCTGCTCTGAAACAGCACATTATTGCCCTTGAAGTGATGAGTGAATTACAAAAAAAAAAAAAGTTGACCACATTCACTTATAATATATCTGTATTTTTTTTCATAACCATCTGAGGCTTCAGAGCTAGTGGTATAAAAGGCAACAGCTTTTATAGGTTGGCCTATTTCTTACTTAGCAAACATCCATTAAATACCTCCTATGTACCAGGTGCTAGGGTTACAAGAATAAATCGGGCTCAGACCATTGCCTCATGAAGTATTCATATTCTAACAGAGACTGCTGAAATTAATCATGTTATATTGATAGGCTTTATGATAGAACCACATGCAAAGTATTTTTGGGACATAGGAGAGAGAGATGGATTAGCTCAGATGCAGACATCAAGTAAGGTTTTGAGCAATAATAAGAGTTTGTAATAAGTAAATAACAGAAGGGTGTGTAGACTTGTAAAATCTCATGATATGTTCAAGAGTCAAGTGTGGCCGGAGTGTGTAGGGAAGTAGAAACTAGTGCCAGAAGGTCCCAAAGCACTACCATGGCCCAATGTTAAATAGTGACCTTCATTATTAGTCCTCAGAGCACTTAATAAGTTAATTTTTAAAATATTAATTTTCACCACTCCCTTTTAAGATTACGAAACAGATAAGCTTTAGTGGTTCTACTGTTACAAATGCGGCAGATTAATCTGAGTAGATTCTGGCCCTCTTCAATATATAAATTAGAAAATTGACTCAGATTTCGTGGCCCACCGACCTCATTAGATTAGCATTCTTGGCTCTTTTACTTGAGTGAACTGCAGAGATTCATAAACAATACCTAGCTTAATTTTAGTACCAAATGTTTAGTTGTTTCAAAAGGACCTAGACACAAACAGAAATACTACACATAAAAGCAAACTTTTGAACAAGAACATTTGACCTTGGCAGAGAGAGGTTGGCTCTTAATCCAAAGAGTTCTGCTTCTACATCTGAGCCTATTTGTTTTGGGTTCTGAAATCTGTTACCACAAATCTCTTGTTTATAAAGGCCTTTGAGAATGAAAACTCTAATGTTAAATCAATGAATTTCACATCCAACAATAATGAGCTTTTTATATTTTGAAAATATCCTCTTTAAGCCTGACCTACGGTGGCACAGTGGATAAAGTGTCGATCTGGGAACACTGAGGTTGCCGTTTCAAAACCCTGCACTTGTCTGGTCAAGGTACATATGGGAGTTGATGCTTCCTGCTCCTCTCCCTTTTCTCTCTCTCACACATGCACACACTCTCATTCTCCTCTCTAAAATGAATAAATTTTTAAGAATTCTTAAAAAGAAAAAAATTTAAAAAAAGAAAATATCCTTTCTACCCATAGGGAGAACAAACTGTGGACTGATTATGGGAGCATCTCAGTATCTGTCAGAGCACACGACCTTACCTGAATCCAACACAGCATTCAAGGACAACAGTGGTTTGAATATAAACCACCTTTAACATCTACTGTTACACTTCTGTTTACCAAACAGGAAATTGAAGGACCATTTATCCCTACGAATATACATGTGAAAACTGCAGCAAGTGAACTTAACTTATTATAGCATTTGCAGGTATCGGTTATTAGAGTTGGGCAGGACCTTAAGAGTGGCCTCTACCCTGCATATTACCAATTCCAGAACAAGGACACGTCAATTAAGCAAACTGTTCTAAGTCATGCAGCGAAGCAGTGGCAGAGGCAGCAAAACCCAGGTGCCCTACTCTAGGCAGAATGTGCTCTCAACCTCATCAAATTGCCAGAGGGTATTTTTGTCATTCCAGTGGTAAGTAACTAGTATTCTGAAATAGTTTTTTTTTAAACTTTTGCTCATATTTTCTTTGTAGGTATTATTGAGGGCTCAATGTGTCTTCTCCCCCACAAAATAGGTTGAATCTCTAACTCCCGTTAATGTGACCTTATTTAGAAACAGGGTCTTTATAGTTGTAGTCAAGTAAAGATGAGCTCATACTGGGTTTGGGGAGTCCCTGGTTCCACTGGTTCTCTTGTAAGGGAAATTTCAGCACTGAGACCTACACGGAGACTGTCCTGTAGAGAGGGGGCAGACATTGGAGTGATGCGCATATAAGCCAAGGATCACCATAACTGCTGGAACCAGCAGAAGCTGGAGAGGCAAGGAAACACTCTCCCCTAGAACTTTCAGAAAAAGTGTAGCTTTGCTGATACTTTCATTCAGACTTCTAGCCTCTGCAACTGTGGGCAAATACATTTATGTAGCTTTAAACCCCCAGTTTATAGTATTATGTTACGGCAACCCTTAGGAAATTAACACAAGTGTGTTAATAAATAAGATGCTAAAATCCATGACTATCCCAAAAAGTTATAAAAAGATATTTTATGACCAAAAAATCCAATTACTAAACAATCATAGAAAAAAAAAATATATTCAACTTTGCTGTTAACTAAAGAAAAGGGGAAGTTCTTTCATTAAAGTAGCAACATAATGTTGACAGTCAATATAGATCTAGTTGTGGGAAAACTGACACACTGCAACATTTTTGGAAGACATGTAGAACAGGTACAACCCTTCTGAGAAACAATGTGTCCATGCTTATTCAATAGGACTTTTATAATCACCTCTGGGTGTCTAATCAGGTTCAAAAGGAGCAGAGTAAAATTTCAAGTACACACATCACTAAGTGTCAGACCTTATAAAACATAGTGCTTCAAATAAGAACAGAATAAAAAGACAAACCACACAATGGGAGAACATATTCGACAGCACGTCTGATAAGGGGTTAATAACCAAAATTTATAAAGAACTTATAAAACTCAACACCAGGAAGACAAACAATCCAATCAAAAAATGGGCAAAAGAAATGAATAGAAATTTCTCCAAAGAGGACATACAGATGACCAATAGGCATATGAAAAAATGCTCAACATCACTAATCATTAGAGAAATGCAAATTAAAACCACAATGAGATATCACCTCACACCAGTCAGAATGGCACTCATCAGCAAAACAACACAGAATTAAGTGCTGGCGAGGATGTGGAGAAAAGGGAACCCTTCTGCACTGCTGGTGGGAATGCAGATTGGTGCAGTCACTGTGGAAAACAGTATGGAGATTCCTCAAAAAATTAACTGCCTTTTGACCCAGCTATCCCACTTATAGGAATATACCCTAAGAACACCATAGCACTGTTCAAAAAGAAGAAATGCGCCCCCATGTTCGTGGCAGCATTGTTCACAATAGCGAAGATCTGGAAACAGTCCAAGTGTTCGTCAGAGGACGAGTGGATTAAAAAGCTTTGGTACATATATACTATGGAATACTACTCAGCCATAAGAAATGATGACATCTGATCATTTATAACAAAATGGATGTACCTTGATAACATTATATGGAGTGAAATAAGTAAATCAGAAAAAAAACTGAGAACAGCATGATTTCATACATAGGTGGAACATAAAAGTGAGACTATGAGACATGGACAAGAGGGTGGTGGTTACGGGATGGGGGGAGGGAGGGGAGGGTGGGTTAAGGAGGAGAGGAGGGACACAGGGAAAACCAGATAGAACGTGACAGAGGACAATTTGACTTTGAGTGACGGGTATGCAACACAATTGAATGATAAGATAACCTGGAGATGTTTTCGTTGTACATATGTACCCTGATTTATTAGTGTCACCCCATTAAAATTAATAATAATAATAACCCCCCCAAAAAAAACATAGTGCTTCAGTGGCTTGCTTCTCTGACCCTTCTGAGTTTATGACCCATATTCTGATAAGGCAAATAAAATTCTCAAAGAAAAGGCTGAGAGCACAAGCACTTCTTGACAATTCTTAATATTACTTATTGATAAATCTATCACTTCATACCACTCCTTGATAACACTTAGGCTGATTTTAAAGAGGTCTTATTCCAAAATCCCATTTCAGTCTTACAATTTCTTAACATATACTACATTCTATAACTCTTTTTGGTAAAAAATGTTATCTCTGGTAGAGTATTAATTTATCAAGGAAATCCCATGGTTATTTCTATCTTCTCAGTTTTACTGAAGAGAAAACTGAGGCTCAGAAACACCAGGCAGCTTGAACTAGGCCCATGGGCTAGTCAGTGGCCAAACCAGGACTAGGACCTGTGTCCAGTTGCCTTTCACTCCTCTGTCAGGCTGGGAAAGTCTTTGCACTGACATTTTCAAAGCTAGGGGAGACTAAGAGGTCGACTTACAGATGTGACAACTGAAGCCCAGGGTGGATAAATGATTTTGCCACACTCACAGGGCGGTGTCAAGGCAATCTTATTTATCTATGGGCTGTGGGTCTCTCAAAAGTAGCTGAACATCTTTAATTTCCATCAACTACACAGATTTGTTGCACCTATATCTATTTCGCTTTCCTTACAAAGATAACTTTTTGTGGGCCTACTGTGTGCCAGCCTTGTGCTAGGGGCTATCTATCCAGCCCAGCCCAGCACGCCCAGAGGTCAGCAACACTAGTGGATATTATTGTATTCCCCAAAGCTGAGCCCATCAGTTTTGCTTTGGGAGGTCTAGAATCAGAATTTATGTAATGAATCTTCTACATGTCCTAGTTATTCCTGCCTACGACTGTTTGTTTTAAAACAGGGAATTTCTGTGGCCTGGCAGTGAAAGGCCATTCAGAACCTCAGACAAATAATTTCCTATTAATAATCTGCATAGGGAAACTTCTCTTTCCCACACCAGCCCAGTCAAGCAGAATGAATGGTCTCCGCATGGCTTCTGAGGCTGACTGCTGTTCAGAGGGCCACCAAGGACTTCATTCAGTGCAGGAAAGTGAACACATTGTCTTTGGGAGATCCAAAGACTCACAGAGAAAGAGGTGTCTAACCCCCACTTTCAGATTGTGTTCCATTTGCAAACTTCTGTGAGACTAATACCCTTGCCTCCAGGCAGGTGAGTGAAGCACTCCAGAGGACTCTGGTACTATTTACACTCAGCAAAGACCTTCAGCATTTCATTATGTTCCCTATATCCAGCGTGATTCTAAGGATTAGCCAAAAGCTCCTGACTAGGGACAATGAATTCTATCTAAAATTACTAGTAAAGTGTGAAAAGTGAAGCACATGATCTAATTTTCCACCTTGAATGATGATCTTTTGCAAAAGGCATTAAACTCTTAGCAGAGTTTAATTAACCTCATTTTATTTTATTTTATACCTTGAACAACATTATAGAACACACAACCTTTAAACCTTCATTAAAAATATATATCTGTGCCCTGGCCAGTTGGCTCAGAGGTAGTATTGGCCTGGCATGTGGAAATCCATGGTCCGAGTTCGGGTCAGTGGTTTGGGCAAGTTGGCCCTGGGCATTGAGGATGGCTCCATGGCCTCACTTCAGGTACTGAAATAATTTGGTTGCCAAGCAATGGAGCAGCAGCTCCAGATGGGCAGAGCATCGCCCTGTTGGGGGATTGCCGGGTGGATCTCGGTCAAGGCACATGTGAGAGTTTGTCTCTCCACCTCCCTGCCTCCTCATCTCTTACTTAATAATAATAATAAAATACATATTTGTTTAAAACCAATGTATCATCTGTTACACAATTATTGCAAATCTGAGGGAAGGAGAAGGGACTCTGATGAGTGTATTCATTTGCTATGGCTGCCACAATGAAGTGCCACAAACTGAGTGGCTACAACACCACCTGCCTTACAGCTCTGAAGGCCAGCAGTCCACGATTAAGGTGTCAGCGGGGTTGGTTCCTCTGAAAGTCACGAGGGAAGCAACTGCTCCAGGCTCCTCTCTTTGGTTCGAAGAGGGTCTCTCCACATCATCTTCCCTTTCTGTGTGTGTCCGTGTCCAAATGTCCCCTTTGTATGAGAGTACCAATCATGGGACTAGGTACCACCCTAATGACTGCATTTTAACCCAATTACCTCTGTAAAGATCCAATCTCTAAACAAAGGTCACATTCTAAAGTTCTGGAGGTTAAGATAGCAAAATATGAAGTTTTAGGAGGGCCACAGTTCAACCCCTGACAATGAGCCCAGTTGCTCCTGGGCCCCATAAAACTGCTAAACCGAGGCTTTATATTTTATAGGCCCGGGGAGCAATGTCGGCATTACAGTGGCCAGGGTAGTGGGTTACAGCTAGGAAATACAGGATTGGTCCTCCAGCTCTTCAAGGAGCAAGCTAGGAGGAGGGGCAATACATGTTAACCATATTTTTAAATAAATAAAAACTATTATGTACTATTAATGTTAAAATTGCACATACGAAACCAAACTTGGTGTCATTAGAAAAAAGAATGTAAAGTTGGGGTTTTGCAGGCCCTTCAGAAGTCGGGGCTCAGGGAACGCACCCGGTGAGCCCACCGTTAAATCCACCTCTGCTGGGGCCAAGAAAGATGTTAATGCAGCCCACAGTTCCCAACATTCAATTCCACATCCAGGGTTTTCTTCTCCAACTCGATGGCCAGAATTTTCTGCAGATTGCAAAAGTCACATCCAGCTCAAAATACAATGTTACAGCTAAGTTCTCATCAATCTTGGGTGAAAACTCTGAGCCACCTTCCTGCTCCCCTGGTTCTATCTATAATGGCAACGTGACAATGTGGACTGTCTTGCTGAAGAACGATGTCTTGGTGAGTGAAGAGCCTTCAAGAGTGTCCCGAGCCTCTTGAAACCTGTGCACGTGAGTGAGTGTGCTCGTTTTCTTGAAAACATGCCTCTAGCTTTTCATCAGTTCTTCATAGAGGACCATTGGCCCTTAAACCAGTGAAATCCGCTGGTCTATCAGGATAGCACATCCAGAATCTCTACCAATATTCCCTTTCCCCTTGCATAAAAGCGTTCCCCAGTGGGACCCCTTTGATGATCCAGGCCTGGCCTAACTGCTTGGTTAGCTGTGCGGCTCCAGGTGTGGGGTCCACCTCCATGTAGCAGGTGCCTCCCCATCTGCTTCTGCAATAAACCGCAGCGAGAAGCCAGCCCTGGGCACCCACCACCACCACCGTCCCCTGAGCCTCATACCAGGTCCTGGGCATCCCAGAGCTGAACTGCGCACTGGGAAGGAGGCATGGCTCTAGGTTATCACAGCTTGGAAAGGCTCCTGAGACCAACCTGACAACTCCATCACATACTGTCTCCTTTACTCTTTGGATAAAGGCAAATATGTCTTCATGTTTGAGAAGGAAATTCATGGGACCTGAAGCCATAGTCAATCATAGAGTTTTTGAGTTCTCTTTGCTTATTTTGCCTGGCAGGGACCCAACCAGGCACTGTTCTACCTTTGTCTGCCTTTGGGCCATTCGATACCTCTCCCTAGCCAGTGCCTGCCTCCTGCCAGCAACCACAAATCCCACATGCTCCTGGAAAGTATGAGGAATCAATCTTACACCAGATTCTGGAGCCAGCCATCTCCTAGACCAGGAACACTAAGCTCTAGTGAAACGCTCAGTTAATATGCTGTCTGTCTGGTCCAATACTGGGCTGTATGTACCCTCCTCCTGGAAGCCACATTCACACTAAACAGAGTCTTAGTGCCCAACTTCCTGACTTGATAACTCGTGCTGTTCTTTCCCCTTTGGACTAGAACTCTGCTTTCTTTTGCTATTATCCATTGCAAGGCCCTGGAACTATTTTCTGTCCCAGGCCCCAGTTCTGCAGGTGGGGCAGCCTCCCTTCCCCAGCCATCTGCTCATATCTCTGGAGCTCTCTGCTCAGCCTCCCTGTGCACCTGCCCACCTGCTATGGAACCCTAGGACACCTTTTGGCCTACCTACCACCTGTTGCTTGTCTCTGGCTATTGTAGTACACCTGCACGACCTGCTTTTCTTCCCTCACCTTCAGGTATATCTAGCCCCTACCCCACCTCAGGAGGAGTATCTGTTTCCATTCTGGCTCTCTGTCTTCCTTGTGCCCGCTAAAATTAACTATGCTGAGGCTCTGGGTGCTGGCATCAAAATTTACAGATAATGTTGCAGACATGCAGAAATATAACTTTATTTTCTATAATTTATCTCAAATGTCCCGTGAGCTGCTATTTCCACTTAGAGGTAGAAATGATTTAGCGTTGTTACTGTGGTTTTAAATAGACTCTTATCAGGTCAACTCAATTATTTTGAGGCAAATAGTCTTTCAAGTTTCTCTTTCTCTTTCCTTGGGCAGCATCTAGGCATAGAGCAAGTTTCAAAGGCTGGCTGATTTCCATGCTATCATCTGGTTCACAGTCCCATCCTCCAAGTCTCTTGGTTACATCTGCTAGCCCCACTTTTCCAAAGGGAATGTGTGGGAGCACATTGCTGATGCTGGCTCCCACCCTCGGCTCAGTTGTAACATCCATGGGTCTGTGTCCTCCTTGTCCCAACAAAAAGTCTCTTAATGGTCCCATCCACTCTCTTTGCCTGTCTGCCTGCTTTGATGTAACAGGACAGATTTCTGGATCCCCCCTCTCTCCACATCATTTACAGGAGAAGGGAACGCACACGTGACATGAGGGAAGCCATTACCCACTATCTTCTCAGCCACACACATAAGAACTGGGACCTGAGCCTTCTCTGCTTATTGGATCCATCCCCGCAACATGTTTTTGTTGTTGTTGTTTTTATTTTGGTGAGCCATCAGCTTTCATTCTAGCTTGCACCCGGCGGGCAAGTAAAAACACACACTGGGCTCCAAAACCCACTCATTCAGTGCTCACAAAGCTACTGAGTTATCCGAGTTTCCTAGAATCAAAGGTTTCTAGCTCACCAGACTTATTCACCTCTGTTCCCCATATCCCTCTCTCTGCACAAACTGGCTTCTCTCTCAGCACTCCACCTTGGCCGCTTCTACTGGCCTCCTCCATGTGGCCTTTCTCTGCTCTCCTCTCTAATGCTAATCTCAGGAACCAAGAGAGAGCAAGCTCTCAGTCTGCCACACTTTATAGTGTAGAAATCCAAATCTTTAATCCAATATACAAACAAGGAAGTCTTTGATACAAAGTCACTTATCTGAGGCATAATGGGAGGATTCCTCATGAGAGTGCCCCACAACATCCAATCAGTCAAGGGTGTGGGGAAAAGCTTACTCTTAAAACTTCAAAGTGGGAAGCGCCATCTTTAACAAAGTGAGCACAACATATTTTATCTGCCCAACAATGATGTTTAACCATTAGTGTCCATGCAGACCAAGGGTCTTACACATGAGTCACACCAGAGGACAGTATACTGCTATTTTATGATTGAAAAAACATGGTCATTACAGTTAAAAGAGTTGTCCAAAGTGGCCTCATGTTTTGTGATGAAACTAAATTTTATATTCTGTTCTCTCACGTTCAAGTTCACCAGCTTATTATTATTTTTTATTACTTTTAATGGGGTGACATTAATAAATCAGGGTACATATGATCAAAGAAAACATCTCCAGGTTCTCTTGTCATTCAATTATGTTGAATAGCCATCACCCAAAGTCAAATTGTCCTCTGTCACCTTCTATCTGGTTTTCTTTGTGCCCCTCCCATCCCCCTTTCCCTCCCTCTCCTCCCACCCCAGGAGTGCAGGAGGGTTCCCTGTTCTCCACATCCTCGACAGCACTTATTCTGTGTTGTTTTGCTGATGAATGACATTCTGACTAGTGTGAGATGATATCTCATTGTGGTTTTAATTTGCATTTCTCTAATTATTAGTGATTTTGAGCATTTTTTCATATGCCTATTGGCCATCTGTATGGGCTCTTTGGAGAAATTTCTATTCATTTCTTTTGCCCATCTTTTTTTTTTTTTTTTTTTTACAGGGACAGAGAGAGTAAGAGAGAGCAATCAATAGGGCCAGACAGACAGAAACGAAGAGAGATGAGAAGCATCAATCATTAGTTTTTCGTTGCCATTGTGACCCCATAGTTGTTCATTGATTGCTTTCTCACATGTGCCTTGACCAAGGGCCTTCAGCAGAATGAGCAACCCCTTGCTGGAGCCAGCGACCCTGGGTCCAAGCTGCCAAGCTATTGCTCAAACCAGATGGTCCTGCGCTCAAGCTGGTGACCTCAGGGTCTCAAACCTGGGTCTTCCGCATCCCAGTCCAATGCTCTATCCACTGCGCCACTGCCTGGTCAGGTTCTTTTGCCCATTTTTGATTGGATTGTTTGTCTTGCTGGTGTTGAGTTTTATAAGTTCTTTATAAATTTTGGTTATTAACCCCTTATCAGACATGCTGTCGAATATGTTCTCCCATTGTGTGGTTTGTCTTTTTATTCTGTTCTTACTGTCTTTAGCTGTGCAAAAACTTTTCAGTTTGATATAATCCCATTTGTTTACCCTGCCTTTTATTTCCATTGCCCGTGGAGATAAATCGGCAAATATATTGCTGCGACAGATGTCGGAAAGCTTATTGCCTATGTTTTCTTCTATGATGCTTATGGTTTCAGGGCTTACATTAAAGTTTTTTATCCATTTTAAGTTTGTTTTTGTGAATGGTGTAAGTTGATGGTCTAGTTTCATTTTTTTGAAAATTGGTAGATGTCCAATTTTCCCAACACCATTTGTTAAAGACGCTGTCTTTACTCCATTGTATGCTCTTTCCTCCTTTATCAAATATCAGTTGTCCATAAAGCTGTGGGTTTATTCCAGGGTTCTCTGTTCTGATCCATTGATCTATGTTCCTGTTCTTATGCCAGTACCATGCTGTCTTAAGTACAATGGCCTTGTAGTATACCTTGATATCCGGAAGAGTGATACTTCCTGCTTTATTTATTTTTTTTAAGATTGCTGAGGCTATTCGTGTTCTTTTTTGGTTCCATATAAATTTTTGAAATATGTGTTCTATATCATTGAAGTATGTCATTGGTATTTTAATTGGTATTACATTGAATTTATAAATTGCTTTGGGTAATATAGATATTTTAATGATGTTTATTCTTCCTAACCATGAATACGGTATATGCTTCCACTTGTTTGTATCTTCCTTGATTTCTTTTATTAATGTTTTATAATTTTCCGAGTATAAGTCCTTAACCTCCTTGGCTAAATTTACTCAGAGGTACTTTATTTTTTTGGCTGCAATAGTGAAGGGGATTGTTTCCTTAATTTCTTTTGCTGACAGTTCATTGTTGATATATAAAAATGCCTCTGATTTCTGAGTATTAATTTTATATCCTGCCACCTTGCTGAATTCATTTATAAGGTCCAGTAGTTTTTTGACTGAGACTTTAGGGTTTTCTATATACAATATCATATCATCTGCAAATAGTGACAGTTTTACTCCTTTTTTTCCAATTTGGATGTCTTTTATTTCTTCTTCTTCTCTGATTGCTGTAGATAGGACTTCCAGAACTATGTTGAATAAGAGTGGTGAAAGGGGGCACCCCTACCTTGTTCATGATCTTAAGGGGATTGCTTTTAATTTTTGCCCATTTAGTATGATGTTTGCTGTGGGTTTGTCGTAGATGGCCTTTATCATGTTAAGGAATGTTCCCTGTATTCCCACTTTACTGAGAGTTTTGATAATGAATGGGTGCTGGATTTTATCAAATGCTTTTTCTCCATCTATTGAAATTATCATGTGATTTTTGTCCTTCCTTTTGTTTATGTGAAGAGTCACATTGATTGATTTGTGAATATTGCCTTGCCTCTCCAGAATAAATCCCACTTGATTATGGTGTATGATTTTTTTTCATATATTGCTGGATCCGGTTGGCTAATATTTTGTTGAGAATTTTAGCATCTAAATTCATTGGGGAGAAACGCCTATAATTTTCTTACTTTGTGTTGTCTTTGCCTGGTTTAAGGATCAGAATTATGCTCGCCTCATAAAAGGAGTTTGGAAGTCTTACTTCCGCTTGAGTTTTTTGAAATAGCTTGAGGAGGATAGGAGTTAGTTCTTCTTTGAATTTTTGATAGAATTCACTTGTGAAGCCATCAGGCCTAGGACTTTTCTTTGTTGGGACTTCTTTGATAACTGTTTTGATCTCATTTGTTTTAATTAGTTTGTTTAGGTGTTCGGATTCTTCCAGATTGATTTTTGGAAGATGATATGATTCAAGAAATTTTTCCATTTCACCCTGGTTGCCTAATTTTTTGGCAGAGTTCTTCATTGTATTTTCTTACAATACTTTGTATTTCTGTTGTGTCAGTTGTTATTTCTCCACTCTCATTTCTAATTTTATTTATTTAAGTCCTCTCTCTTTTTTTATTGGTAAGTTTAGTTGAAAGTTTATTGACCTTGTTTACCTTTTCAAAGAACCAGCTTCTGGTTTCATTTATCCTCTGTATTGTTTCCTTACCCTCTATGTCATTTATTTCTGCTCTGATCTTTATTATTTCCTTCCTTCTACTAGTCCTGGGCTTTATTTGCTGTTGTTTTTTTTATTTCTTTTAGATGCAGGGTCAAGTTGCTTATTTGAGATTTTTCTAGCTTCTCATAGTATGCCTATAGTGCTATGAACTTCCCTCTAAGTACTGATTTTGCTGTGTCCCATAAATTTTGAGTTGATGTATGCTCATTATCATTTGTTTCTAGAAACATTTTATTTCTTCTTTGATCTCATTGTTAATCCATTCATTATTTAATAACCTGCTATTTAGTTTCCAAGTGTTTGAGTATTTTTCAGTTTTTCTTTTGTGGTTAATTTCTAGTTTCATGGCATTGTGATCAGGGAAAATGCTTGATATGATTTCAATCTTCTTAAATTTGTTGAGACCACATTTGTATTCTAACATGTGGCCTATCCTAGAGAATGTACCATGAGCGCTTGAGAAGAATGTATATTCTGCTGCTTTAGGGTGAAAAGTTCTGAAGATATCTATTAAATTGAGTTGATCTAGTGTATCCTTTAAGTCTGCTGTTTCTTTGTTAAGTTTCTTTTTTGAGTGTCTGCCCAGTGATGTTAGTGGGGTATTGAAATCCCCTACTATTATAGTATTGCTGTTAATCTCACCCTTAATATCTATCAAATCCTGCTTTATGTATGTTGGGGCTCCTATATTTGGTGCGTAGATATTTATAATGGTTATATCTTCCTGTTGAATTGTTTCCTTTATTATTATGTAGTGTCCTTCTTTATCTCTTACTACAGCCTTTGTTTTAAAGTCCATTTTGTCAAATATAAGTATTGCTACCTCGGTTTTTTTTTTCATTTTCATTTGCATAAAATTTTTTTTTCCAACCTTTTACCTTCAGTCTATGTGCATCTTTTGTTTTAAGGTATGTCTCTTGAAGACAGCATATGTGTGGGTCCTGTTTCTTTATCCACACAGCTACCTTATGTCTTTTGATTGAATCATTTAATCCATTTACATTTAAGGTTATTATTGATATGTAGTTATTTATTGCCATTTTATTCTGTAAAGCTGTATTCTTCTTTTGCTATATTTTTTCCCCCTTTGATCGGCTCACAAGAGGCCCCTTAGCATCTCTTGCAGATTTGGTTTGGTTTTAATGATTTCCTTGAGGTTTTTTTTTTCTGGGAAGCTCTTTATTTCTCCTTCAATTTTAAACGTTAGCCTTGCTGGATAGAGTAGTCTTGGTTGTAGGTTCTTGTTCTGCATTACTTTGAATATATCTTGCCATTCCCTTCTGGCCTTACGTGTTTCTGTTGAGAAGTCAGATGTCATCCTTATGAGAGCTCCTTTGTAGGTGATAGCCTTTTTTTCTCTAGCAGCTTTTAAATTTTTCTTTTTATCCCTTAGCTTTGGTATTTTAATTGTGATGTGTCTTGGTGTAGATTTGTTTGGGTTTCTCTTTAATGGAGTTCTCTGTGTTTCTTGAACGTGTGAAACGTTTTCCAGCCTTAATTTAGGGAAGTTTTCAGCTATGATTTGATTGAACAAAGTTTCTATCCCTTGTTCTTTCTCTTCTTCTAGAAGCCCTATGATGAGGATGTTATTTCTCTTCATGTTGTCATAGAACTCCCTTAGAGTTTTCTAAGATTTTTTGAGTTTCTTTTCTTTATTTTTGATCTGCTTCTGTTCCTTTGTTTATTTTGTCCTTTAACTCATTGACTCGATCCTCAGCTTCATCCATCCTGCTTTTAATTCCTTCCATTATGATCTTCAGTTCTGATACTGTATTTGTCATTTCTGTCTGATTCTTTTTTATTATTTTAATTTCCTTTTTTATACTTGCTATCTTTTTATTTAGGTGTTCATAATGACTCTCCATAGTTACTCTAATCTCTTTGAACATACTATCAATATTTTAATTTCTGCATCAGGTAGTTTGGTTATATCTGATTCATTCAGGTCCTTCTTGGGGATTTCTCTTAATTCATTTGGGTTGTATTCCTCTGCCTACCCATTTTGTCTGTGTGTAAGAAGGGTTTGGCTTCTGGAGTCCAATGGGTGTTGCCTCTGTGTTCCCTAGGTGTGGTCTGTCTGCAGGCCCACCACCCCCTCTGCTGCTTCCTAGGGCGGTTGGGTTTGGGTATTTCCGGCACTAGCCGCTGAGGCTGTTGCTGCGGTCTTCGCCTCGCCTTCCCAAGAGGGGCTATGTTCTCGTGCCAGGCTCTATAAGCACAGCCTGTCTTGGCCTTTGCCCCTCTCCCATGAGTGGGACCACACACCACACTCGGGCCACAAGCCAGGGCACCAAGTGCAAGGGTGAGTACTTTTGCTCAGCTTTGGGTCCCTGTTAGCTAGTTCCTCTGGCGGGGTGAAGCTGCTGATATGCGCTCAGCTGCGAGCCAGGTTTCCACACCACCCCCACCAACCTCGACTCTTCGGCTGGGCTGCTGGTGCACGCTCAACTGCGAGCCCGGGCTTCTGCCCAACTCTGCAAGCAAAGCCGGTTAGGGGAGGGCTTCAAGCCTCAGAGGCCATATGTGACTGCATGCCCGCTTTCCCCTGCCCAGTGGCAGATCTCTGCCCGTTCCGTGCTCCCGCTTTTCCCTCACAGGTGGGGTTGCAGGCTGGCCCACAGCCGCCGGACCACTTTTGCACATCCCCTTCACCCCCACTCATCTAGACCGAGCTCACACCAGCCGCTCTGCCTCTGTCCCCGCCTGCAGAACCACACTTCCGCGTCCTGCCATCACTGACCCTCCAGCAAGCCCTCGGCAGTGTGGGTGGGGGCGCTGCAGCTCAGACCCTAACACTCCATACTGTTGTCCTGAAAGCTCCTTCCTTCTAAGTGACTGTGCTCTAACTGCCGGAGGGGAGCCTGTTTGGCTGGTGTCCTGCTTCCCCTTGCTGGTTCCAGGGGAAATATTGTTTCAGATTTGTGGAGTGACTCAGCCCAGGGTTTAGCAATGTTGTCTCTCAAAGCTTTTCTCCTTGTGCCTTCCAGACCACACTCTCTTCCTGCTGCTCCAGTCCTCTCCTCTTTCCCTGTTTCCTGGAGTCCTGGGTGAGTGGTTGTGAGAGAGGTTTTCTGCGCCGTCCCTTTAAGAAGAATCCTGGGTCTGAGACAACTGTCTCTTTCTCACAAACAGTATCCTAACCTGTTTCACAATTAAATACTGTTCATACACCTCTTCTAGGCTTTGGGGCTATAGGCTGGGGCTTTGTTTCTGGGACCCAGGTTCCTGCCCTTCTGCTAGCCTCTCTTCCCACCACACGAGTCTCTCCGGGCTGCCTTTTGCTCCGGGGAGCTGGGCAGTCCTTTTCATGTTTTCACTATTCCTACCAGTCTCAATGTTGCTTCTTCAGTGCTCCCCAGTTAAAGAGTCCTCTCAGTCCAGTTCAACGTTGGTTTATCCAGATGATGGTTCTTAAAATCAAGTTATAATCCACTTTGGTTCTGGGAGTTGGAAGTTGGTACATCCGCTTACTCCATCACCATCTTGCCCCTCTCCATCTCAACATCTTTGAAGTTCCAAATATTTCACACTGACAGTGAAACAGTCAACTTCTTTTCCTGGTTCAAGAGGAAGCAGACAGAGCCCTGTAATAGGAACTCTTGTGTTGGAAGTGGTTGTAGATTTGGCCAGAAAGGCAAGCAGTGGGCTTCAGGGAAGTCAGCCTGGTGGCTAGGCACCTGCCTCCAGACTGGGAACCAGAAGCAAGTTTTCTGGCCAGCAGGGACTCCAGTGCTTGGCTAATTACCAGCATAGTAATTTAGGTACAGAAATTTTTATTTGATAAAATTGGAGTCCAGTGTGAATCCTGGATCTCAGGATGAAGAGAGAATGCCCGTTCTTAGAACTTAGGTCCAACAATGGGGCCAGAAGAACCAAGAACATGATTTGGGTATATCAGTGACTATTTCTAGATCTCAGCATCAAAATCATGCCATGTACATCCTACCATAAACTTATCTTTCAGTTGACCTTTCATCTAACACAGTGCCTTCTGACTTAGCCCCTTTCTCTACTCTCACTATATCTAGATAGTATTCCTCAGACATCGTTTTCCTTATGTCACCCTCTACTGCATAGAACTTGCAAATGTTCCCTATGGTCTCAGGTCAACCCACACTCCTCAGCCTGCTGTTCTAGCCTTTAGGCAACTTCTCCCTCCACGTTGCAGCTGTTGTACTTCCCAGGGCTTACTGCCATGGTGCTTTATTTCCGTCAGGTTAGTACTGCCTGTAGTCCTCCTTTTGGCAATAGCAAGTACTGATTTCTGCCTCTGTTTTCAAACATAAAATTAACAGTGCTATTTTGTAATAGGCACATAATTACAATGGAAGAAATAAAAATAAATGAATTCTGGCCCTGACTTGTAAGAAGTTTCCTTTTAGCCTGACTGCTGGTGGTATCTGCTGGAATGCTGAAGTCACCGGTTTGAAAGCCAGAGGTCCCTGGCCTGAGCACAGACTCATTGGCTTGAGTGTGAGCTCATCAGCTAGAGTGTGGGGTCGCTGGCTTGAGTGAAGGATCATTTACACGGTCCGAAAGGTCACCAACTTGAGCCCAGAGGTTGTTGGCACAAAGAGCCCAGGCACACTGGCTTGAGCTCAAAGGTTGCTAGCTTGAGCAAGTGGACATTGTCTTGGCTTGAGCCAGAAGTCCAATCCTTGTCAAAACATGTACAAGAAGCAATAAATGCACAACTGAAGTGAAAGCAGCTACAAGTTGATGCTTCTCTCTCCTTCCTCCATATCTCCCTCCCTTCTCTCTTTTACATTTTTTTAAAAATACACATTTCCTTTAAAAAAATACAAATTCAATACTTTGAATTCCAAATATCACTTTTTCTTAATGTCTTATTCTGAGTCTGGACTTGCCAGATAAATCCCTTTTTGTATTTTCTTAGTACAGGTATTGATAACACTTTATATTTGTGTAAAACATTTTATATTTTCAAGTAATTGTTGATCTTCAATGTGACCTGTGAGATGTCAAGACAGTTATCTTATCCCCAATTTCGCATATGGGGACCTGATGCTGAGAGGTTTTGAGCAATTTGCCTAAGGTCACACAACTAATAAATAAGGGCCAAGCCAGGTCAGAACCCAGGCCGCTTTGCGTCTTTGTCCAGTGTCCTTTATATTATAACACAGCCCAAATCAGGATTCTATTCAGGCAACCACATGAAACTGAAGACTTGGTATGATGGCTTAACTAAATAGAAGTTTATTTTTCTCTATAATGAGTTAAGTCATCCCAAATCTGACATGGCAGCTCCATAATATAATGAGGTTCCAGGCTCTTTCTATAGTTCTGTCTGCCATACTTGGCATGTGGTTTTCATCTTTGTGTTGGCAAAATGATTTCCACCTTGAAGTACCAGCTCTGTGTTCCAGGTGAAGGGCACAGGTCAAAGATCAAAAATCCAAATGGTACATGTCAGTTACTTCTCCTTTAAGGAGCTGTTCACCTAGTGACTCTACTTGCATATTATTGGCTGAACTGTGTCACCTGGTCAACTCTAACTGCAAGGGAGTCTGAGAGGCTGGGTGTGTTAAGATAGGCACATTGCTACCTGAACAAAATCTGAGCTACTGTAAGAACTGGGTGGTTGCCTATGTTTGTTACAACTGCTTACCTTTCTAATCTGCCTCCTTTTATTTTATGTTGCCATATAATAGTCCTCCTTCATTATTTCTTTGTTCTCTCTCATCCCAGTTCCCCAACCCACAAAGGGTAACAATATCTCAAGAGAGACAGGTTATATAACCACTACTAATTTCTCAGCAAAACTTCTATTTCCTAAGAGCAGTGTCAAAAGCAACAATCTATGACAATAATGAGTACAGCTGTATAAAAAGCTATATTCATCCTAGATTTTCTCCCTATTTCCCATTTCAAACACATGGTCCTTCTGTTTTCATAAATAAGAATTCCCAACATTTCAGCATCCAAACTGCACCTCCTGGAAACCAGGAAGTAGTCCAAAATCCCTTTACCTGACATGACTTGATTTTGAGTTATTTCCAGGTCCGGAAGATACTGAGGTGAATGAAACAAGACCCTGACTTCCAGGTGCTCTCTGTCTGGATGGAAAGACAGTCCAGCATCCTGGTCAGGTAAGTGGAGATGGCTTTGTGAGTCCATGCCACAAAGAGTGCCCAGGTGGAACTGATCCATGACATGTGAGGATGCAAAGATGTGGGTCTGCAGAATGCCAGGACACACATGGTGGGAGGAGGGCTATCTGATCAGTAGTACAAGTATGCACAAAGTATGGCATTAATTCTTCTCTCTCTCTCTCTCTCTCTCTCTCTCTCTCTCTATATATATATATATATATATGTACATATACATATATATGTATATATATATAAATATATATATTTTTTCTGTAATCAGATGTACAAGGACCTAAAAACCCAAGTAAACATTGGCCTTTTCGAAGCAGCCACCTAAGTGGGTTTTAATCATGCAGCCTTTGTTCAAAGCATTCCTTTGCAAATGTGAGCTGTTCACATACAATTCCTTTTCTGGATTCCTTTCAAGCTTATATGAAAATTCTTTGAAATTCCTCACTAAGAGATCCTCGACCTTCAGGCTGGGTTTTATTCCTGAGTGTATAAGGAGCTCATATGGAGACAATACAATACAGGAGTCAGAATGAGGCAGGAGGGCAGCGCTGCCACTGGGAGAGCTCAGCAGAGATCGCTTTCAAGCAAGCTGACCCGCTGAGATCCCAACTCCCTCAACGCAGATGGGAAGCCTCTAGAGAAAACAAAGTGAAGAATTTAAAAAGCAGTCACAATTTGAGCAGGCTTTTATTTCAGTCCAGGACAATAGTGTGTTTACAGGTCCTGTTATACCCTCTGTTCTCAGTCCTAGGATGCGGGGTTACTTATTCACATGTGGTGGGTACTTCATCCTGAGAGATTGCTAAACCTCCCGCATACTATCAGCACAAAGAACTATTTGCTTATCTGCTTAGCAAACATGGACATGGAATGATTAATCCTATAAAGCTGGCAACTTTTAAGCTTCTGATCTCGTCAGACAAACTCCATGCTCTAAGGAGAATAAAGAATGAGATGAAATGTAGTCAGTATATCAGAAAAGTTATTACTCTGCCATGGGCTTCTAGGATTCTCATTGACTCTACTTTTGTCTTTATTTCTGACCTTTTTCCATTGTCTCTCTTCTCCGTTTCATGTCTTCTCTCTTCCTAGCTGGATCTGAGGATGGTGGTTTGATTCATGTTTCCTCCCTAAGCAGTGTCTGTTTTAATCCGTTGATAAGTAGGTGTCCATATTGGCTCAGACCCGATACCAGAAGGATTTTCCCTTTGACCACTGAGGTCTGGGCTCTGCTCCTTTAGTTGTCAGCACCTGTGTGTGCAAAACTGTCCTGTGTTGCATCAGCAGGTGAGGACTCCTGGGGACACGCGGAGACTTGTTATTCTCTGGCATAGTTCCTACACGGAAGGCTCTGGGTACACATGGAGCATAGTGCAAACATGCCTCCAGTAACGACAGTCCTGACATGGGGAATGAGGTCAGCCTGGGCACAAAGAAAACATCCTGAAGGAAAGGGTGGGCAGGCGGGCCAACCTCCAGAACGCCTCACCCACCTCTTTGCACTTCCCTAAAATGCCGGGGAATTGGAGGGAGTCCCAGGTGACTTTAGAATCAGGAAAAGGCAACAGACTATCAGGAAGCAGAGCAGGGAGCCACAGGCTAGGACTCTCCACCATTCTGACCTTTTGGACAAGGGACATGAGATTTGTAATCCGCACCCGGGTTCTAGGGCTGTTGTGTGGTCTTTAGTTGTGAGGAGGAAGACAGCCCCCACTCCACTCACCGGGCAGGAGCTGGCAGGGTTGGGCTCCATTCCCAGAATGATATCTACTCATCTACCCTACCTGACATAAGTTCACTGTTAAGTCCTGAGTGAGAAGTCTGTGGCCATTGCACAGCCGGCTCTAAGGCATGCTACAGACACAGCAGAACAACCAGCTCCTTCATGGATCAAAAGTCACCAGCTCTTCCTTTTATCCCAGATGAGCAGAGTACCCTCCAGCTCATCTAACTTCAGTCAAATATCAGGGGAACCAAACAGAACAAACCCAGGACTTTTTCATTTTAGGTTTAGGCCTCCAGCAAATATCAGATCGGTAGGACCACCGTCCCAGCTCCAGAGGTTGAGGGCCTTAAGAGCCTAAGGTTTAAACTTCCTGCTACATCCTTAACATCTCTCTGGACCAATTCCAATCTGTATTTTTAGCAGGTTTTTTAAAAGTTTTATCCTGAAGCACAAAAGGTTAAAGAACAGACTAGGGAAATTGAAGAATTAAAGTTAGGCCCCATTCCTGTTGCCTCCCTCCCACACAGGCTCAAATTGTTGATCACTGGGTATTCCCCTGACCTCCAACATTTTAGCATAGGCTGTACATTTTAGCATTTGGCCCCTTTTACCAAAGTCCAGACAGGCTCTCTGTTTAACTGGCACCACCCAGGCAGACAGGCTTTGAATTTAAGGCCTACATTGCAGAAGTCACCTCTTTAAAGTCAATGGTCATTGGAGGGTCTCAGTAGATTGACACCTCGGGGCCACAGGGTGATAAAAAAGGAGAGGGTTGTTAAGTTTATCACAGCATTTGCAGTCATCACATTTGTTTAGATGGTGGCTCCACTAAAGCTTTCCAGGAACCATTCTGATCCTAAATAAAAAAATTTATTTGCTTTTAGATGTCAGAAAAAGTAAACACATTTTTAGTCCACTTGTTTTCTTACCAAAATTTAAAGATCAGTGGGCAGTAAAATGTCATTGTATTAAAAGTATAAGCACCAAATTATTCCCAGACATAAGATAAACTAAAGGCTAACATTTAGTTTATATATTTAGTGGGAGGTAAGCATTTTCTTATACTATAAATTAGGAATGTTTCATGCTTAAATCCTCCTTAATGTATTTGCTGTTTCTCTTGCCCACAGGAGTCCTGGTTTCAAACCAGGCTGCACAGCCAGCCCACCTCACTGACAGATTCTGTGTCTGTGGGTCCAACCAGCCATAGGTGGGAAAACAGTCAAGGGCAAGGAATCCCAGAAAGTGCCAAAAAGCAAAACTTGAATGTGCCATGCACCAAGCACTACACTGAATCCATGGGACTGAAGTGATATGTAGGCAGAACCTCTCTGCAAATATAGGTTATATGCAAATACTATGCCAGTTTATATAATAGACTTGAGCCTCCTAGGCTTTTGGTGTTCACCGGGGTCCTGTAATCAATCCTTTCAAGGATACAGAGGGACAGCAATATGTCCACATCAATGCATATTCCTGGGCCCAGGCAAAGCTGATTTCCAAAGCGTTAGTCTGGGACAGGAAAACAGACTCGCTACTATCAAGCTACCTAAGGCCAGAGTAGCACCATTTAGCCCAGTGGACCTTTCTAATTGCTCTGCCCTACTATTGAATTACCTCTAGGTTTTACCCTTCTCGGACAGCTAACCAGAAGCCAGGAAAATCTGGCATTGAGGTTTTTTGTTGTAGTTGTTTGTTTTACAGGTACAGAGAGAGAGAGAGAGAGAGACATAGGGATAGACAGACAGGAACGGGGAGAGGATGAAAAGCATCAATCATCAGTTTTTCGTTGTGACACCTTAGTTTGCTCTTTTATGTGCCTTGACCATGGGCCTTCAGCAGACCAAGTAACTCCTTGCTGGAGCCAGTGACCTTGGGTTCAAGCTGGTGAGCTTTTTTGCTCAAGCCAGATGGGCCCTGCGCTCAAGCTAGCGACCTCGGGATCTCGAACCTGGGTCCTCCTCATCCCAGTTTGACACTATCCACTGCGCCATTGTCTGGTCAGGCTGGCATTGAGGTTTGAATAAAAGTGATGCTTCAGAATGTTTCAAAAATCTTTATAGAGCAGGTTGGGTTCTATTCTGAGGAACAGAATAGGCAGAAGTCATTTCTGAGGATGGAAGGACACAGATGTCACTTCCTTTCCAGACATTACAAGTGCACATGTGTAGATCACCCCACAGAGTACAGAAAAGTGTCTGATTGGCCATGAAGGAGTTCGATTTCAAGGACAAAGATACTGGTTCTGGAAGAGACCACTCCAATGCTGCCTGTGAAGAACATTTTATTCCCCAACCCTAGAACCCTAGAACTGGTGACTAATATGTTTAGAAATTGCCTATATCCAGAGCCTTCTTGTACAAGTGAAAAGTTCCCCTACAATCTCAAAGAAAACCTCAGACCCCATAAACAATGTGCAGCAGGAGTTAGCTCTCTATTTACAAAGCAACTTACAGCCTTTGATTTGTAAGTGCTGTTCATGAAATATACTGTCATTTTGCCAGTTAATAGAGTTAGAAGTACTTAGATGCAAACTCAATCTGGGGAGAAAAGTAAGAAATTAAAAAAGTCATAACACACTTGATGCTTTCCTGTTTTATTTCCATCTGTAATCTTCTATTTCAATGTATAGCATAATCATCTTTAATATACTGTGCTTTAACATTACATTCAATCCCAGTGTTGTTTAACCATGGTGGCACAGTGCATAGAGCATTAATTTGGGACGGTGAGGACCCAGGTTTGAAATGCCAAGGTTGCCTGTTTGAGCTCAGGCTCACCAGCTTGAACGTGGGGTTGCCGGATTGAACGTGGGATCATAGACATGATCCTATGGTAGCTGGCTTGAAGTCCAAAAGTCGTTGGCTTGAAGTCCAAGGTTGCTGGCTTGAGCAAGGGATCACAGCCTTGGCTAGAGCTCTAAGGTCAAGGCACATATGAGAAGCAATCAATAAACAACTAAAGTGTCACAACTACAAGTTGGTGCTTCTCATCTCTCTCCCTTCCTGCCTGTTTGTCTCTCTTGCTGTCTCTCTATTACTCTCACTAAAATAATAATAATAACAATAAAGTAAATAAATCCAAAGGTTAACACTTGTTCGCAAGTCAGTATTTTATGCTCTTCCCAGCAGAATGAGACTACTGTTCAACAGACACTGGCACATATTATATGTATGGGGTGACTAATGGTTTGTGGAAAAACAAAGATTCCTGATGTCCAAAAACTTTCCAGTTATGGGCCTGAAAGTATCTAAATCGAACCTGAAGTGATATCACAAGCACTATTTCTGGAGCCCTTCCTGTGCTATTCATCTTCTGTCCCCTTCCTGGCTTCACTCGACAGTTCACCCTTCTCCAGCCTGCTGTGTCCCCAAAGGCTGCCTTATGTGGACTACATCTGGGACTCCCTACCTTCGGGCTTTTGGTGGGTTTGCACAGTGGGAAGCAAGGCTGCACTGGAAGGAGGCCGGGAGGGAATGGAGCCAGGCTGGCACACTGTGGGCTGGCTGCCTTTGAGTAAAGGCAACAACACCTACAACACAGCTTTCTCTGCCATCCAGTTCTGTCAAAGCCCTCATCATTCTTCCTCAGGCCTGGGGAAGGCTCCCCACCGTTTCAGTTGGGGCAGCCATCACGCCTGTGCTTCCCTACACCTGTGTAAATCACTCCCTTATTAAATAAACATTATTCAAGCTACTCCTACTTCCCTCTAGGGCTGACTGGCATTTCTACTGTGACTCTGGTGTTATTTAATTAAATCCTCATACACACAATGAGGTCATATTATTAACTTCATTTTACAGACTTTGGAACTGAATCTCAGATGGCTAGGGTATTTCCCCAAGACCACAAGTCAGATTATGGACAGGCAGGAATTCAATCCATTTCTGAACCTCTGGTCAAGAGTCTGGTGGAGGTGGAGGTGGGAGGTGGGGTGGAGAGCTGCCACGTTAATAAAAATAGTAACTCCTATTTAGGAGTCTCTTTCCCCTGTTTCTGTCCAGGGAAACTCCAGGATAAAGACAACTGGCCATCCCTGACTTTAGAAGTGACTCAACCCCAACATTCACTGACAAGTAATTTGTCAGTCAACCGAGCTGGTTAGTGGCAGTACTCAGAGCAAGGTCTAACTTGGAGTCTTTTCTTTCTAGTTAATTTAATGTTGCGACAAACTATCTCAGAGGCCCCCTGGCCCAGACTCCACCACACTTCACAGAAGCAGAGACCCCTGTGACCTGCCCCTGAGGCCTCATCCTAGGGGCTGTTTGGGCAGCACTGGAGGGAAGACAGAACTGAAATTGTTGCAGGACCTCACAGTAGAGCTGGGGGTGGGGGGATTTCACTTCTCGCTGGGCCTGAGACAGGTACCTGGCTCACCTGTCCTGTCCCTGCTCCTCTGGATCCTCTGGAAACCAGCTGCTCTCAGCTGCCGGGAGAGCTGTCTCTGGGGAAAGGGAACATGTGAAGTCCACATGCCAGAGCGACCCCTCACACCTCCATGTATCCTTTATTGACTCTGACAATTAATTGATGAGATGTTTACTGGACATCTATTGTTTTCAAGGCTGGGTTGCCCCACCTGCTCCTATACCCCGCACCTCCACTTTCTTTTGGGCTGCCAGAAGCACTTCTGCCCTCTTCTTTGTTCCTATCTCCAAAATAGCCTCTGTCACCCCTTTCCTCCTGAGCAAGAACAATCTCCATCTTTTGAATTTTGAAGATCTTAGCCTAGTATGAGAAAGAAATTTCCTGGTTATTAAATCAACTTGGTTAGGGGAAGTAAAAGAAGGTAATAAGGGGAAAAATGGTGATGGAAGGAGACACAATTTAGGGTGGTGAACACACAATACAAATGATGTATTATAGAATTGCACACTTGAAACCTATATAATTTTATTGATTAATGTCACCCCAATAAATTCAATTATAAATAGATACATATGCACATGCATACAATCAACTGGGTGGACTGGCAAGTCTCCTTAACCCTCCCCTGGCCCTTTAACCAACTGTATCTCTAGTTGGGGGATTTTATAAAGTATGGGAGAAGTTGAGGCTGCTCCACATGCCCATACACCCATGAGACCAGTTGCATTCTATATCTATGTTGAGGGAGAAATGGAAAAGGAGTGCCCCCCACACACATGCTTAATCACTCACCAGTTTGTCTGATTTGTTAAGAGGCAAACAGATCTTCCTCTCATCAGATCACATAGGAGGCCCTGGATCTAAACTGTATCCTGGAAAAGCCCACCTACCCCCTGTATGTCTGTAAGTTAGAGAAAAAACTGTGGTCATGGTCCCCTTATCTTACACATGGGGAATGACAGAGATTCTACCAAACTGCTGATAAAAACCCCAAACAAATTTTTAGAAGCCAAAAACTCAGTTTATCATCACTGGTTTTCCTATAAGAACTCAGAGAACTGTTCTCTTTGGTGAATTTACATGTTATTTGATGCTTACAAAGCAGCCCCAAACAGGTTGTGCTTGGCAAAGGGTTCAAGGAAGCTGGTGATAATTCTAACAAGTCCCTGTGCTTCAGTGTGCCTACTGGTGTGGACCCGTGGGCCTCGGACAGGCTGGGCCAGGAGGGACAGGGGAAGTAACTCAGGAACATTTGACCCTTCCTTCCATGGCCAGTTTGCACAGGTTATCTCAAAAGCCTAAAACAGGAAATTTGTTAAGGAGTTAACAGTGACTATTTCTGGGTGGAGTTTAAGTGATATTTTTTTTTCTGTTTTAAACATTCTTGTATATTCCCCAGTGAGCCTTCAGAACTTTTGTAATCTATTTAAGTTTAAAAAACCAATAAACAAACAAAAACAAGCAAGCAAGCACAGGACATTTCTCATTTCCTCTTTGTCATTTATTATCATGCATTTGTCTGCTCCAGGAAGCTTCCCACAATCCATATCTTCCATTGGTCCAAGGCTGTGTGCACCCAAGTTCCCATTTGTAAGTGAGCTCAGAACTTACCTCTCAATACATGTGTGGTCCTATCTCTTCTTTACACTGTAAATGCCTGGTAGGCAAGGATTCTAAAACACTGGGCAGCCCCTCCAGTGCCTAAACATGCACAGAGCCTTTTATTTTCTTTTTTAGCCACTACTTTGATATTTATTTTAAGTATTTGTAGTAATAACAACAACAAACATTTATGGAGTATTTGTTTTATACCAGACTCTGTCTAAGCACTTCATAAACATTAACATATAACCCTCATGGGATTCTAGGGACTGGGTATCAATATCATCCTCATTTCACAGGTGAGAAATCAAGGCACAGGAAAATACAGTAGTTTGCTCAGGGATACTTACTTTGTGAGTGGTTGAGCTAGAGTTTGAATCCAGGCAGTCTGACCCCAAAGATCATGCTCTACACGTGGAATATGTAGATAAACCTACTTTACTTGAGGTTCCTTGCTACTCTGCACCTTAGGGACAAAGGCAAGGAAAGACCACTTAAGCCATAAATCTTCCCAGTGACTAAATCACTCAAGACGACAGTAGGTAACTTAGGTGACTGGCCCAGAGCCCTCATTTGCAAAAGCAGTAAGTTTTTTGCATTCTGCAATGTTTCCTTGAAGTCAGGAGTCAATCTCTTGATAACCATTAACTAGAGATTCAACAGCAGTTGTTAAATCCTGACTTTTCAGAGAAGGAAACAAGTCATTTGTGTAGGGTGGTTAGCAATGGGGTGGTCAAGTGGGAAATCAGAGCCCCAGTCTTTGTCTGGGATCACCCACATGGCCAGGCGCGTGGAAACTACACTTTCCATAAACCTTTGGGAAAAAAGTAACTGTCCATCAGCCAGTGAGATTTCACTACGTCATATTAGCTAGAGGACCCCGGAAGGGCCCCTTTAAAATCTGGCGCCATGCGGTCCGTGGCGCGCGGGAGAGATTCCTGACGTCCATCACCCGTGCTAGTGAGTCCCAACCGAGTAACGCTCTGTACCAAATAAAGCCTCAATAATCAAGACTTAATAACTACGCTGATTTTATTCTTTCTTGGCAGGGAAAATACCTTACAATTTGTGGGAGGGAGGGACAAAGGAGGTTGGGGTTCAAGATCTGATCAATTTCCCACTAAAGACAGCTGGAATAAACACTACCCCCCATCCAGAACACTGCCAATTGGTGACTATTTCTTGCTGCTATGTTTGTTAGGGAAAGAACTAAGAGGCTACAAGATGTTTGAAGAGGATTTCAGTGTTTGATCCCTGATGGCAATGCTCATAGGAACTGTCATGGTGTTTCACAATAAGACATTTTCTCAAAGCATTCCCCTAGCTAAGCGGAGATTGACTGCAGAAAATTAGCTGAGCTGCCCTGTTAGAATCTGTAGTTGTCTTGGGCTTTGTGAGGGAGGCCCCTTTCCTGGCTTTAATCAGTTGGTAGTAATTTAGCTCTCACTAGAACTATTCATAGCGAAGACAGGAGATCAGACTGCATAGCCATGAGTTTAGATTCTTAGGTAAATTCGAAGACACAGACTGGGAAAACCTTACAAAGGAGCACTGCTTTTCTGAATGAGCTGTGGGCTGCTTTTGAGGACCTTTTTTTTTTCTTCTTTTTTTTGGTGACAACTGCTCACACCAAACAAAGTTTATCATAACTGCCCACCTCACCTGGAACAAAAGGAGCATTTAGATGAGGCTTTGATAAATGCACTGTGAAGGTCATTTCCTAGGGGCCCATGTCCATGAAAATGTCTAGCAGCCACTGAGAAAAAGTAGTATTTGCAAAGGCAAGTTTGGTCAATATATTTTTCCTCTCTCAATATCAATTTGAAAACTTTTCTGTTAAATTGGTTTAGAATTTTCTTCTTTGAAAATGTTTCTGGATTTATCCTTGGCAAGGATTTGAGAAGAACTTGAAAACAATCACAAAGAAAGGACATTGCCAGAGGAGCTTAGTTTTTCAATCCAAGTCCCAAAACATAATCTTTCTTGGCCCCATTACCTGCTGGCCATGTGACTGTGGTTTACTTATGAAGCTCTCTGAGGCTCATTGTTCTCTCTATAAAATAGAAATGTAAATCAGAGTTGTGAGAATTAAATGATAATCCTTGTAAAATTCTTCACAGAGGGGCTAGTGCATGGTGAGGACCAAATAAAAGTTAGCTCTTATTGTTATTATCAGTAATTGAGAGGTGATTATGTGACAGGCACTATGCCAGGGGCTAGGAATGGGTAAGAATATAATAGGGTCCTTCTCCTCAGGAAATAGTCTGACACAATGGTTCTCAAGTCTGGTCTCCAAAGCAGCACCAACAGCATCAACAGGGACTGGTTAAAAATGCGTATTCTCAGGTCTCATTCCCGACTTACCAAATCAGAACTCTGGGGGCAGAACCCAGCCACCTGTGGGCCACAAGCCCCGGTGGCTCTGAAGGTTGAGAGCCAAGACCAAACACATGGGACACATCTGATATTTGTTCTGTAATGATTCAAAATCTCAGTGAATTTAGTTTCACATCCTTAGAGACCCCTTTGTTCCTGAATACATCAGATGTGAATTATCCACGTGCCGAGAATTGCCCGCATACAACTTCTGTGACTATCATAAATGCATAAGTAATTTTGCATGTCTCCAACTCTGTGCATTTTACTACTGTAAATTAGAAACAATATGTCAATCAGGGAGAACTCAGCCGTGGCTGGTAAGAGAGGACAATGAGCAGTGAGCCCTCTCAGCAAAACAGCTGAGGAGGACAGAGGGAGGCAGGGCAGTTGATTTCAGCACCTGGCTCCTCAGGTGCTGGTGGTCTGCACACCAGTTTAGATTGGTGGGTTCTTCAGGCTGTCTTCACCACTTCAGTGTTTTTCGCTTCTTTTAGAGTTCTGAACAATCCATTTATAATTTGTAGTTTTTGTAACCAATTTAACCAAGAATCATAAAAACAGATTGCTACCGAAACTCCTTTGGGGTTACAAACACCCCCTCGAGCTTTTGCCAAGTCTACTTTTTGAAAATGAACTAGTAAATTCTACAATGTGAGTTTGATATTCTCAAATTTTTCAGGAACACAATTATAATGTTGAAACAGAATAAAATACACATTTCCCAGTACTTTCAGGTGGCCGCATCCACTGTTTGGGGAAGGCTGTGGGACAGCTTTCTCGTTCTCTTTTCATTTTTTATTTTTTAAACTTTTATTTACTGATTAATCTTAGAAAGACAGTAAGAGAGAAAGAAACACCAATTCTGTTGTTCTGTGTATTCATGCATTCATTCATAGGTTGATCCTTGTATGTGCCTGAAGGGAGGGGGATTGCGACCTTGCTGTAGTGGGACGGCGCTCCAAACACTTGAGCTACCTGGCCAGCACTTTTCTCATTTTCAAAAAGAAACTTAAAGATCATCTCAGGGAGCTTCCTTCTAAGGCAACAACGTTCACAGAAAAATGATGTAATACAGGCAGTTACAGAGAATTTGTAGATGAACACACACACCCCCTAAAGGTCTACAATGTGCTCAAATCTATGAAATTATTCATCAAATAAGGTAATCATTAAAGACAGAACTGTGTATGACAAAGTGTTTTATTGTCTAAACTATGAGAAACTGTGGGCAAGGCTGAGCAAATCTTAGGAGGTAATAGTCCTGACCAAACACAGTGTGGTATGAGTTAGCAAAGAGAGTTGCTGTTGCAGAACCCAGGGAAGACAGAAGAAAACCTAGGGAAGGCAAAGCAATGACATCTATTTATCTTCTCCAGTGCCAACAGGCTAAGGGTTTCACTGGTACGTTAACAGAAGATTCAAAATTAAACCAGACCACATATGCTCTCTGTTATTAAATCTGTGTTTATCTTTCAGTTCAATCTATAACGTAGGTACAGTTGTTCCCTTGCAACAAATGTCTTGTGTTGTCCTTGGAAGAATTAAAAGTAGAGCATACTGGTGAACACCTCATGTTTCCAAGACAGTCATACCTAGGTTGAAACCCTACCCTGCCACTTGGTTTTATAAGATTATTGGGAAAATTACTGAGATATTTTTTCATTTGTAAAATGAGATAGACTCATTGTGATGACAGAATGAGATACTGAAGAAAAGTGCTGAGTACAAGTACAAGGTGTATGGTGTGTGTCCAGGAAACAGCTTTGTGGCAGCCAGCCTCCAAAATGGCCCCAGGATCCTACCTGCTGGTGCTCATGCCCTTTGTTCTTCCCCCCACGGAAAATACAGCTGATCTGTGACACCAACAGAACCCTGCAGAAATAATAATTTGGAACTTCTATGACCAGGTCATAAAAGACATCATCGCTCGCGCCTTGTCCCCTCTTGGATCACTCACTCTGAGGGAAGCCAACCAGCACAATACTGTGGGGACACTCAAAGGGCCTTATGGACAGGTCCACATGGTAAGAAATTGAGGTCTCCTGCCAACAACCAGGGCTATCCTGCCAGCTGTGTGCGTGAGCTATCACTGCAGTAGATCTTCCAGGCTGTGTGGAGCCCTCATGTGAGTGCAGCCTGAGCTAACATCTTAATGGCAGCCTCATGAGAGACCCTGAACTGGAAACCTGGCAAGTAATTCCTGAATGTCTGACCCACAGAAACTACATAAGTAATAGGCTGTTTACTGCTGTTGTAAGGTACCAGGTTTAGGGGTAATGATGACTACATGACTTCCAGGTTCATTTCCTTTTCCGCAATTCTGTGTGGCCACCCCCTGAGAAATTGCTTCTGGAAACTCCTCAGTCCATCTCCAGGACCCTACCCTGGCTGGGTTCAAAGGCAAAGCAAAAGAGTCTGACAGCTTGAGCTGCTTCCAAAAGCGAAAATAAAAAATGAAATAAATAATCTGAATTTAAAAAAATTAAAATGTGACTGCTGTAGCAGTGTTCTTGAAGCAGCACAACAGCTGGTCAACAGCCTAGAAAGCAAGGGAGGGACAGTGGAGGGAAGCACCAGGCTTGCGTGTGTCCTATGCTCACTTTGTTGTTTTCTAAATGGTTTACTGAAGTAAAGCACTAACTACCACACACCACACACAGCGCACACACACACACAAACACACACACGCACTGATTAGCTACCATATTTTCACATGTTGGTTTCCAGTCAGTTCTAACACTCAGGAAGTAATGGGGGAAATTCACAATCAGATTTGACAGACCACCAGAAAGAGGAACAACAATCATTCTTTTGTAGACTTTCAAACGAACTGACCAGCAGTTTCTCCAAAGCTATTTCTGGAAAATCACTGTTTAAAAAGTCTCGCAGCTGAATCAGAAAACCTAACTAAATCCTACATTTGCCAATTCGTGCTACACCTGAACTTCGTGCTTCTCAAATAAGTACTAATGAGACATTCAATTATTCTTTCACATTCAGCTTTTAAAAGCTTCACAGAAGTGATTCGTTAAACATCCAGTTCAAAAAAGAATTGATGTCACAACTAACAATGGTTTGAACCTAAATAACTTTTTTGCCTAAAATATTAAGTAATTGAGGTAAAAATGTTTCGATACATGCACAAGGTGGTTTACAAAAGTAAAACGTAAAGTGGACATTGTCCAGATTGCCTCCTCGGTAATGTTCCACGGATACATCAGGGAAGAGAAGCGGGGAGCACCTCCGGGACAGCAGCTGCCCTGCTTTTTGGAGGGTGCTGTCCTCGGCACCCGGCTTCTAGGAAGTCAGTCAGACTTCTTTGTCTTCATGTCATGTCATCACAGTAAGGGGTTCCTCCTGCTAAGTGGAGTCTTTTAGAATGAACTACAAAACATTAGAATTCTACAAAGGGTTGAAGGGCGTCTGAATCACAAAGCAGTAGACACAGCGTTAAGAGAATAAACACGTCGGTAGGGAATTTGCAACAAGAGCAGCAAAGATCAAATGCCACAACTAGACACTGAGGAATCTGCAGTGGAAGCGTGTGGATCAAGATTGAGAAAACAGACTAGGATTTGAGACTTACAATAAAGCTGTACTAATTAAAACAGAACAGAAATAGGAACAGGGACAATTAGACCAAAAGAATAAATAAACAGAGAATCCAAAATGGTGAATTCCTGTTTAAATGATAAATTAGTACATGGCAAGGTGACATTAGAAAGCCCTGGTTAGAAAACTGATAGGATATCAAGCCACATGTTAAATCTGTAATGGGCAGTTTGTGTTTAACTGATCAGAACATTTAGTTCATCTATTTGACAGCATTGACTGTCTTTTTATTTGGTGCCTTGTGTTCCATTCTGCATGGAAATCACAAAGCTCAATAAGGCACAATGTTCTGGAGTTCACATCCTGGTTGGAGATAAAACATGAGCAGGATTCATTCTGATGCAGTGTGGTAAGTGCTACTGAAGTATTTATGAAGTACAGTGGGGGATATGTGAGTGGAGCAGCAAACTGACCTGGCGAGTTTAGGGGAGGTTTCTATTGGAAGGTGAAAGTGCTTAGACTCAATCACACAGCTCAGTCTGCAATGCCAAAGGAGAGGCTGACCCATCCTCATTGGTGTCCTGCCACACACGTGGTCATAGGCCTGAAAGAAGGCACAATGGGCATGGGTGCAGCAAGAAACACTTGTACCCTAAATGAGAGTGTCCTGGGGACCAAAGGAAGAGTGTAGCCAAACATAAAAAGTGCTGCAGCTCCATATAAGAGGATGAGACCTGAGAATGATCTCCTCCCAGTCTTTAAGAACAAAAATCCTTAAGTATTTCAAAGTGATCTAGAATGAAAAAAAGTGAGAATGCACTGTAACTAACTGGAGAGATCTAGCAATAACCTCAATGACAATTTCAAACAAGGACAATATAAATAATAAAATTATGAGTCAGTCTGGATTATGAACACAGAGACAAAATAGTCAAAATAAAATATTAGGAAACACATTTCAAAAATGTATTTTTAAAAAGCTTTTATGATCAAGTAGGAATTGTAATCACGGCTTCACATTAGAAAGTATGTGTATAATTCACTTCATTAAGAAAAAAAAGGCAGCAGCCTGACTGGTGGAGGTGCAGTGGATAGGGCATCTATCCGGTACACTGAAGTCCCAGGTTCGAAACCCTAAGGTTGCTAGGTTGAGTCCGGAGTCACCAACTTGAGTGCAGGATCTTCAACATGATCCCATGGTCACTGGCTTGAGAAAGGGTTCACTTGCTCAAGCCAGAGCCCCCTGGTCAAGGCACATATGAGAAGCAATCAGTAAACAACTAAAGTAATGCAACTATAAGTTGATTCTTCTCTTACTGTCTCTGTCTCTCTAAGGAAAAAAAAAGAGAGACAAAAGGTAGGAAAGCTTGTTTCATTAGATGCAGCAAAAATTGATCCAGTTCAACATCTATCTCACCATAAAAACTGTTAGCAAACAAAGAACATGTGAAATAGTAATTAGTTTTATATAGGACATCTATTAAAAATCTAGTTGCATACTGTACTTAAAATAACAGGAGCTTTCCATTTAAATAAAGAAAGAGAAAGATAGCTGTTATTGCTGCTTCTATTCAACTTATATTAATTAATGATCCAGCCTGCAGAATAAGACAATAAGACATAAAAAGAGACATATGAATTACAAAGAAAGAAAAATTTGTCATTACTTACAGAAAATAATAGCCTAAATTTAAAATGCCAGAAAAGAAATCTATAAAACAACCCAGTACTCATAAACTATTAAGCTTAGTAAGAGGGTTAGCCAAGGTTGCTGGCTACAAAATCCATTTATAAAAACCAGAACATTTCCCAATACCAGCAACAAATGACTAGTATAGGTCACAAAGAAATCCCACTCAAAATAACAAAATTTATGGCACCTAGAAATAATTCTAACAAAAGATATGTAAAATATTTATATAGAAAATGATAAAAGTTTATTGAATTGAATTGGAGATGTTCTCAAAATGCTGAGATTTATAATGTTCATGAATGGAAGACACAGTATCATACAGATGGTAATTTTCTCCCCTTAAATCTAAACTTTAGTGCAAGTACAATCAAGAGACCAATAGAAGAATATTTTGAGGATGTTGACAAGCTCTTCTTAAAATTCATGTAGATGATAAAGGATTAAGGGTAATTTTGAATGAAAGTAAGTATGACTTGTCTATTTAAAATTAACACTTATAATAAAGCTGTAGGTAATAAAAACAGTATGGTGATAGGACCAAGGGAAGAAAGAGAGAATGCAAAATAGATCCTTGTTTAATATGATAAATTTGTATTGGTGACATTAGAATTTAGTAGAAATAATGAACCATTTAACGATTGATGCTGGGATATTTAGCTATCATATAGGAACAACCGTATCCCTATCTCATATCATAAACAAAAATAATTCTAGCCAAATGCAGACATAACTAAATGCACAAAGCTGTAAACTTTTAGAAGAAAGATAGTATGTGACAGTGGGGTAAAGGAAAGTTTTTTAAAATTAAATTTATTGAGGTGAGATCAGTTAATATTACATAAATTTCAGGAGTACAATATTATAATTTGCTATCTGTATACTCTATGGTATGCTAACCACCAAAAGTCTAGTTTCCTTATGTTACCTTCTATATATAAAAATAATATCAATTCACCCTCCTTCCATCCCCCTGCCCCTCTGTTGTCAGTATCTTTTTTTAATTGTTTTGTTACTTCATTTGTTACTTTTTAAATATTCCATATATGAATGAAAAAATATGATTTTTGTCCTTTTCTATCTGATTTATTTCGCTTACCATGATACTCTGAAGACTCATTCATGTTGTCACAAATGGCAGGAGCTCATTTTTTATGGCTGAGTAGTATTTCCTTGTTTGTATGAAAAGTAATACAACAACAAATAATAGAACAAGAATAAACTCTGTATGTTGCATACTCACAACTGTGAACCTACCTTGCCCTACCCTGTATTTATATTATCTTAATTTATTCATCTCTCAGTGGGCACTTAGGTTGCTTCCATGTCTTGGCTATTGTAAATAATGTTGCAATAAACATAGGAGTACATATAGCTTTATAAATTAGCATTTGCATATTTTTTCAGGTAAATACTCAGGACAAGAATTGCTGGATCATACGATAGTTCTATTCTTAATTTTTGGAGGAAACTCTATACTATTTTCATAGTGGCTGCACCAATTTACATTCTCACTAACAGTGTATGAGGTTTATCTTTTTGTCACATCCTCATCAACTCTTGTTATTTCTTGTATTTTTAATAAAGACCATTCCAACAGGTGTGAGGTGATATTTCATTGTGGTTTTGACTTGCATTTCCTGAATAACTAATGATGTTGGACATCTTTTCATGTGTCTATTGGCCATCTGCATGCCTTCCCTAGAAAAATGTATATTCAGATCCTCTGCCCATTTTTTAATTGCATTTTTGTTGTTGAGTTGTATGAGTTCTTTATACATTTTGGATATTAGCCCCAATCAGAAGTACCATTTGCAAATACCTTCATCTTCTCCCATTCATTTGGCTACCTTTATGTTTGTTGACAGTTTCTTTCGCTGTGCAGAGCATTTAGTTTGATGTAGTTTATATTTGCTTTTGTTTCTCTTGCCTTTGGAGTCAAATTAAAAACATACAAACAAACAAAAAACCTTTTCCAACAACAGTGTCCAGAAGCTTTGTGTCTGTTTCCTTCTATGTATTTTATTGTTTCAGATCTTACATTCAAGGCTTTAATTAATTCTGAGTTAATTTTTGTTCATGGTGCATTTTAATGGTCTAGTTTCATTTTTTTTAAATATGGTTGTCCAGTTTTCCCACCACCATTTATTGAAAAGACTTTTCTTTCTCCATTGTATATTTTTTACTTCATTGTTATAAATTAGTTGCCCATAATGTGTGTGTTCATATCTGGGGCCTCAATTCTGTTCCCATTGGTCTTTGTCTTTTTTTCTGCCAATACCATAGTTTTAATTACTATAGCTTTGTCATATAGTTCAAAATTGGGACATGTGATATCTCTGTGTCTTTTTAGGAAAGAGTAAGACAGCACAAACAATAAAGGAAAGAATAATAAACTTGATTACATAAAAATATGGAGGCAATAAAAGGCCCCATGTAAGGATAGATTTCAGGGGTCAAGATCCATGTTAGAGAGACAAAATAATGAGTATCTGAATTAAGATAGTAGCAATAGGTGTGGAAAAGATAGAAGATATTATACTTTAGTTTTTTTAGAATTAGAAATGTTTCAGGCCCTGGCCCAGTAGTTCAGTGAATAAAGTGTTGTCCCTGCACACCAAGGTTGAAGATTTGATTCCTGGTCAAGGCACATACAAGAAGCAATCATTAAGTACACAACTTGACCAAACAATTAAGTGGAACAGTAAGTTGATGCTTCTCTTTCTCTCTCTCTCTCTCTTTCTCTCTCTCTCCTTCCGCTCCCTCTCTCGGTCAATGGAAAAAAAAGTTGCTGCATTACTCTATTTTATTATTTTTACTAATAAAGAAGGAGTCAATAATATATAATAGTCACAGATAACACAAACATATTTCAGTCTTTAGCAGAGATTCAAAAGCCTTGATGTTAGCTTACCCAGCTCCTTATCCCCTTTATCTGAAATTGGTCATTGACTAGAAATGTCTGTCCCTCCTCTGTGTAATCTCTTTATGAGCTATGAAATTATTACTCTGTTGTCAAAGGTCAAATATTCATTTCCTAAATAGCTTCAACCATCTCACCAGCAAGGACATGTTTATTTCATGTCTATGTCCCCAGGATTAGCATTGTGCTTGGCACATGGGTGGGGGCTCAATAAGGGTTTGATGAATGAGTCATAAATGGCCATTTATCCCCAAACCCTGTTTCCTCCTCCCCCCACATTCGGGGGCTGACATAGATTCAAAGGAACAAGTAGTCTCTAGGCAGCTCCAGAGGGTCAAAGGGTTTGGAGCTGACCCATGTGCTTATTTCAATATTAAGTGAATTTCCATCTAGTTCTGTCACTTATGGCCCTCAAGTGCTGCCCACTCCTCAGGTTTGTCCTCACTTTAGCCTGATTCCCTACAGAAGCCAGCAGACAAGGGAGAATGAGAATGAGATCTGCTCTAGAACAATCTTCCTCCCTCCTTTTCCCACTCCTTAAGCAGTGCTCTCGAGGTGGCAGACCTGCAAGGGCTCTGGGAGAGGCGAGCAAAGTCAGCAGGAGTGTGTGGCCGCCCTGGGTCTGCAGGTTCCAGCTGTCCTCCTCCCGCTTCATCTGCAAGAAGCCAGCAAGGGTGATGACACTAAGTACATTCCTCCTCTAGCTGGAATGGAATCATTAACAGTAAAGTCAGCAAATTAAAATAAGATGGCATATTTTTTGTCTGTCAAATTTGCTACTTCAAGAGTATAACGTTCAAGGGTGAAAGAAAACTGGTACTAGCACAGAATGGAAGTAAAAAATTTGATATAAACTTTCTGTACAGCCATTTGGCACTGTGTAGCAAAAGCCTTAAAAGTGAAGACCAGACCGTTGACTCTGTGACTTCACTTCTAAAAAAATACATCCTATGGAAATAGTCAGTGAGGTACACAGATGGTACTAACACAGATAGATATTCTTGGCAAATTAATTTACTAGAGTGAAATGTACAAAAAACAACCTAAAAAATCCCAGTAATGGAGTGCTGGTTAAGCAAACTAAATTCATATAATGGCATACTATGTACACATTTAAAAAAATAATAATGATGGAGAAGATACTTCAAAACATATAGCTAAGTGGGGGAAAGGGCTCCAAAAGAGTTTTTATAATATGAGCTCATTTAAAAAAAAGTATAGTTTCCAGCTCTGCTTCAATATGATGAATTTGTGATGTCTATATAATACACACATACATATAAGTATATACACACACACACATATATGAATCATCATTAGTGAAAGGGAGATTTTAAATGTTTCTGGAAGATGAAGCAGATACAGTGTGGTGATGGTTAGAACTGAGCAGAGTAAAGTACAGCTAATAATTCTCACAGGAGTGGGGGGAGTCAATGTTCCTGTCAAAACCACAGGGAAGCTCTGGGCTGGGGGCCAGTAGGCTTGAAGAGCAGAAGAGTAAGACAAGAAAAGGTGCTGAAAACCAGGAACAAATTGGAAGCCTGCCTAGGTAGGTAACCACAGCACTGACTCCCCCAAGTTCTGTGTGCTGTGGGAAATAGCTAGCATTTATTCCCAAGCCCAAAACTAGGGTTTTTCTGGAGAAAAATTAAGTAAAGAGGCCAGGGAAAGTCCTTGCTCTAACAGCACATGCCTCTACATAAATTTACCAAAAAGCAAGTCCTTAGTCCTTAGATTCAGCACATGCTTCCCCACACAAATGCAGAGTTCTCAGGTAGACACCCATTAAAGCAAAGCAGCACTTCCTATCCCAGAAACCCAAATGATTAACCTGTTTATATAATTCCGACAGAAACAGGCTACATCTTATACGTGGGGGCGGGAGGGGGATCAAGTCCAATGTTGAAGTAACAAGAAGTAGAGGTTTAACTCTAGACACAAAAGGTGAAAATGTAACTAATATAATTAAACATAGTTTATTAAAATTGGGAGAAGGGCTGAGGTTACTGCAAGTGACCACCTTTCATACCAGAGATTCAAAAGATTTCACCTAAACTGATGTATTAATATATCAATGATGAACAACATAGCATCTTATTTAAAGTTCTGAAGGTTACCACCAAAAGATCTAAAACAGAAACAGCTACAGAAGGTTGCCCCTTCTCTACTCCCTGATTTTTTTCACCATGTACACATATAAATTCAATAATAAAGGGAAGAAACCTGGTGAGGTAGCTCAGTTGATTAGAGTGTCATCCTGATATACCAAGGTGGCAGGTTCAATCCCTGGTCAGGGCACATGCAACCAATGAATGCATAAATAAGTGGAACAACAAATCAATGTTTCTCTCTTTCTGTCTCTCTCAAATCAATAAATAAAAACTAAAGGGAAGAAAGCATATATAGAGATCATCACTGTGATTTTTTATTCCCATATATAATTCAGAAATTTATAAATATAAAAATATTGGCATCAGTATTGAAGTACATTTAGTGAGATGATTTTTCTCTATGAATTTCAACAAACAGAGAATTAACATTTCTTTTTTAAATATTTTGAGAGTAAATCAGCTTATTTAAATCAAAAGCTGTGTGTGACCTGTGGTGGCGTAGTGGATAAAGCGTTGACCTGGAATGGTGATGTCACTGGCTTGAAATCCCGGCCTTGCCTGGTCAAGGCACATACGAGAAGCAACTATGTACTATGAGTTGATGCTTCCAGCTTCTCCCCCATGCCTTTTCCTCTCTCTCTCTCCTCTTTCTTTAATCAATAAATATTTTAAAAATAAACCAACAAATAAATCAAAAGCTAGTATGTTTGCTTTTGCTTTTATTCCTCAAGTGTTTGTTTTGTTTTGTTTTCTACTTTTTTTAATGTTTGGTAAACCATTTTTCTGGCTTCTCAGGACTTCCTAGCATTGACATTGACTACTAATGCCCCCCTGTGTGGCAACTGCTGTCATTGGGCCTATGTATATAGGAAATCTTCCCCACTATGACCCAGGAAACTGACTGAACAGAAAGTTGAAGCCTTACCAGTTTTGTTGTTAAAGGGAGACTTCAAAAGGGTATCTGAGTACCCAGTCATTTTGTAATCATCTTGTATTTCATTCTTCTCCTTTACTTACTATATCTACTTTAATTTCTAGTATTTCTTCCCAGACATAGTTGTAAAAGCTTTATTTATTCCCTCCACCACTCTGGCAAGCATAAATTCTTCATCTTGTTTTTTTCTGCTTTTATCTTCCCTTCATATTTGTGCCTAATCTGAGGTTCCCAGAAATATAGTTTTCAGAGAGGAAATGCAACAAAATCCTATCAGTCCATTCCTCAGACATTCAGAAGTGTCCACAGGCATTAGCACATGGTTACATTTTGAATTCATGTTCCCACTTTTGTTCAAAGACACCCGATTTGCTTTATCTGGAATCCCTAATGGTTTTAGGAACAAGATTTTTCTTTGTTGTCTCTTTCTTTACAAGACTACCTATTACTCCATTTCTTTGAGCAGGTCCCCGGTTTTATACCTGCAACAAAGGACCTTTGCGAAGTGGGCATGGCTCTTACCTGGAACTTGTTTGTGACATTTGCTCTGGACTGAGAGCCAAATCTGTGGGCCCCAGTACCACAGGGGTTCCATGCTGGAAACAGTTATTGAATCGTTGGTACTTAGACCTAGTCACACAATACGTGTGTTGTTCTGTGAACGTACAGCCAACTGACTGCTCTGCTGCACAACTGCCCAACCGCAGGAGAGGAAGGACAATAAACAAAAGACCTGCCATGGTCCCACCAGCTTCAATGGGTGGGGGGTAGTTTACATTTTCATATACAAGGAAAAGTTGATCGTAAGACAAAAAAACTCTTGGTTTCTAGCAGATGAAAGATATAGATTTCTTTTTTAAAATTTTTTATTAATTTTAGAGAAAGAGGAAGGGGGAGAGAAAGAGAAAGAGAAACATCAATTTGTTGTTCCACTTACTTATGCATTCATTGTATGTGCCCTGACCGGGGATCAAACCCACAACCTCGGTTAATGGGGATGATGCTTCAATCGACTGTTACTCGACCAGAGCTGGGAAAATTTCTGTTAATTCATATGAACCACAAACTGGGAGCTTAAACTACAGAACTTTATTTTCTAACAGGCCTGGAGGCAAGAAGCTCAAGATCCAAAGATCAACAGGATTGGTTCCTTTTGAGGCCTCCCTCTTTGGGGCATATGTGGCCCCCTTCTCCTTGTACCTCTGTGTGTGTGTGTGTGTGTGTGTGTGTGTGTATAATATTGAGTGTCAACTGATTTAACAATTTTAAAAAGAAAAAATACTTTTCTTTCTAAGAAACTATTGTCTCACTGCCTATTATCTATCCATGAAGATAAGGGTATTTGCATATGTTTGTATATATAAAACATTCTCCCCCACCTGCATATTAAGGGACAGTTTTATAAGGACTATTGAATTTAGGTTTGCTTTAAGAATTTCCACATCAAAATCTATTTTAAAATTGGGCTATTCATACCTTCATTTTACAGATTGATGGGACCAGAATCCCTTTAAATGAACATGAAGTAAAATCAACTGATTCTTTTTCTGAAACACCAAACGTTCTTCTTTTAAAAAAGTCCCATTTGATTTTTGAGCTATTCAACAAAATAGAGCTGTCACACTATAGGGACCTCTCCATATGGGAATTTTCTCTGCATTTACATATATGGTTAACATTCAAAAATTTGTTATATATTGCACTCTATAACAATATGATGTAAGTAATTTCCTTAAGAACTACTGAAAACACACATTTATATCTCTCTATCACCACAGTACCTGGCAAACAGAAAGTCATAACAGCAAGCACTTATATGGTGCCAAATACTTTATGTATAATTAACTCACTTAATTTGTATAATAACCTGTGAGGGAGGTACCAGTATTATCGTCATTTTAAAGATGTAAAAACTGAGGACAGAGAAGTCAAGCAACTAGCCCTAAGAGTCATAAGTTCTAAGTGGCTGGTGGGATTCCAGCCGAGTCAGGGTTTAGAGTCTGAGGTTTTGATCACTGTTATACTAGTTAAGAAAATTTCATAAATATTAGTTTATTAATCAATACATCATCTGAGTCCATGAACTACTGATAGGACCAGATCCTCACTTAATGTATTCAGCTGCTGGCTAAGAAGGCAACCAAGTGTCTGACTCCCAGGACAGTGCCTGGCAATGCGCCCTCCTGGCCATTGCCCCTCAGCATGGATCCTCCGCACGGGTCTGGGAGGGCAGCAGGTCTGTGCACACGTGTAGCTGGGGAGGCAACGTCCCCCTTCCTTCTCCTTGTGCACCAACAGATACACCACCAAAAATCTTCTGGTGTTATAAACATGGCTTAAAGAGAGTGTAAGCTGAGAACGGGTATTATTGTGCTATACACCAGAAGCTAATGTAAAACAATATTAAGTGTCAACCAAATTGAACATTTTTTAAAAAAGAAAAAAGAACGGTGGTTATAGTTAAGTTTTAAATTTTTTTCTAAAACTAGGAAGGATAAATGTAGTTAATGGTAATAATTGCTGTCATTTATTGCACCCTTGAAATAAGGCTGATACTCAGCCAAGTGCTTTATTGCATTGTCTTATTCAGTCTCAACAACGCTGAGCAGTAGAAGCTCTTCTCTCACTGAAAGACAGGCAATGAGGCTCACAGGCTCAGGCCACAGGCTGTTCCCAGCAGAGCCCTCCTCCCCACTCCTCCCCACCATGCTCTCCTGTCTACCCGTTTCTCTCTCTTTCCTTATAAATCAAAGTATAAGTAACACAGTAAAAAACAAAAAAACACTTTTTTTTCATTGTTAGTTTGTTTGGAATAAAATAGCATTGAGATTATATATTTTCTTGTAAATCCTTATCTCTTAGTCATGTACAATACACAGTGTTTACAGTGAAATGATAAAATATGTGCCTTAAAATATTCTAGTGAAAATAAATAAATAATAAAAATGTAAAGTGAGAGTAAAGATAAAACAAAAACAAATAGAACAGAACATGTTTTTGTAGTGGAGCTTTGTCTCCAGATCTGGACAGGGATATTTCTAGCACCCGGAGAAGCCCAGCTCTTTGTGTCTTCAGTCACAGCCTCATGGGGGTGTCATTAACATCTTGGTAAAAATTCAGATCAAAGAGCTTCTGGCGGTAAAGATTCTTCTGGAGCATCAGATTTTATCAGCAAAGCTCTCAGTGGCTCAGATACAAGTGGAATCAGAAAAGTTGTTGATCCCACTAGCTGATCTTTAATTTAGATTCCTGCAGCTAATTTCAATTTAAGTTCCATTTACAAAGAGATATTTGCATGACATCCTTTATGGGAAAACAAGCATTTTATAAAGCAAGTTGCCCAACTAAGTCTGTGCTTTGACGGGACCTGCAACAGAAGCAGAGCTCTTTCTTCCGTCTCTCCTGCTTAAGTCTGTGAGTGGCGGTGACTTGAGGTCACAGAAATGATGATGTCACATGCACTACTATCAGTGTTGTGCTTTTTGTGCTATAAATATAGAATAAAAGTTGTTCCCAAATGTGGCTGCGATTGTTTTTTAAATGCCTTAAAAACTTTCTTTAAGTGAATAACAGACTACTTAAAAGGGTATGGATGCCCTTTTATGGTGCGGGGTTAGGGGGAGAGCACTTTTAAAATTCTATCCAATTAGGCTATACTATAGAATAAAGATGTTTAAGTGATTGTTATTTAGGTATGAGAGGTAGCAAGTTGATGTTGCAGAATAAAAATAACAGTAGCAGGTAATGGACATGCTGACCCAGAATTTGGCTGAGAGGGAGGCCCAATTCTGGTGTGTTGTTTTAATAGGGCAGGATTACTTAAGGCTATTAAAATTAGAAAGCCTTGCAGAAAACAAAGTAATCACTGAAAAGTGCTGTAATCAGCCTTGCTTAGAGTAACTCCTACTCAGCTAATAACCAAAGTGACATACTAGCCATGTAGCAGCATGACAGGATTGGGACCAACGTTGTTATTTTTTCCCCACAGAAGTAACAAAATGGCAGTTCTTGGCAAGGTGCTACAGCCATGTGAAAGGTTACAAATTCTCTGTAAAGGGATGAGTATACTTAAGTATGGGCTTCTGTACAAAGCTTCTTTTTCTCATTCTTCCTCTTACCTTTTCACCTCCCCCTTCAACACACAATACACGAATCCCACCTAGAGAACAAGTGTACTCCCCATTTTTCTGAGCTGTACACAACAGAGTGGCCTCTCTCACGGAGCCCTGGAGACACAGCCACCGAGTTTATTTGGAGCACTGGAATGAGGAGTAACTTTAAAGGGGTAAATTTAAGTTGGCACAGTATATAAACATATATGAACATGTTATATATAAATGTATAATTATAATTATGTATTTAATGTATGCATATATTTATGTATGTGTATTATTATATATAGTTATATATATAACCTATTTGTTTAAATATATATTGGTGCTCTGGTTGGCTGTTTTGTACTATGTGTGATAGCATAAATAGTAACTATTTGACTTTCAAATAATAAGTGTAGGAAGACTAGACACAGATAAAGAAAATACAAGTGCTGACAGTAACACTGTTAAACACCTGTGGAATATGTGGCAGTTACCTTGTGTTGTTCATTTCACATTTGACATTTCCAGAATTATTTTTAAAACAAAATTCATTAGATTCTCCTTCCCTAATTATGTCTTAAAATGAAATCTGAAATGACTTAACATGTGTGATTTGGTATTTTTTATTTTACTTATTAAAAATAATATAACCAATCTCTTTACCAAATGGTGTTGGGAAAACTTGAAATGAGTTAGAGATTTAAATGTAACACAACTAAAAAGCTTCTGCACAGCTGAAGAAATAATCAACAAAATAAAAAAAGCAACCTATTGAATGGGAGAAAATATTGACAAATCATGTATCTGATAAAGGGTTAATATACAAAATATATAAGGAACTCATGCAACTCAATAGAAAATGAACAAATCTGATTTAAAAATGAGACTGGGGGTGGTGAACACATGATTCGGTATACAGAGGTGTGTAGTAGAATTGGGAACCTGATTGTATAATTTTGTTAACCAGTGTTACCCAATTAATTCAATTTTAATAAATAAGCAAAGGAACTTAATAGACATTGTCTGTCTACCTATCTATCTAGCTATAATATATCTATCTTACTCAGCCACAAGAAAAGGGAAGTCCTGCCATTTGTGACCACATGATGAACCTTGAGGGTATTATACTAAGTAAAGTAAGTCAAACAGAGAAGAAAATACCATATAACCTCACCTATTTGTGGAATCTTAAAATAAATAAAAAACAAACAAACTCAGAGACAGAGCACAACTTGCCAATCACAAGGGTATGGGGAAAATAAGGGATGGTTGTCAAGGGGTACAACCTTCCAGTTCTAAGATGAGTGAGTTCTGGGAGGTCTAAAGTACAGCATAGCAATTATGGTTAACAATCTTGTAATGTGTACTTGAAAGTTGACACAAGGGCAGATCTTAAAAGTTCTCACCAGCCTGACCAGGCGGTGGCGAAGTGGACAGAGCATTGGACTGGGATGCGGAGGACCCAGGTTCAAAATCCCGAGGTCACCAGCTTGAGCGTGGGCCCATCTGGTTTGAGCAAGGCTCACCAGCTTGAACCAGCTTGATCAAGGGGTCACTCTGTCTTCTGTAGCGCCCCAGTCAAGGCACATACGAGAAAGCAATCAAGGAACAACTAAGGTTCTGCAATGAATAACTGATGAAGAACTGATGCTTCTCATCTCTCTCCTTTCCTGTCTGTCCCTATCTGCCCCTCCCACTGTCTCTCTCTGTCCCTGTAACAACAACAAAAAGTTCTCACCACACACACACACACACACACACACACACACACACACACACCACACACACACACACAATGATAATGATGTGAGGTAATGGATATGTTCACTAATCTTATTGTGGTAATCACAATATTATATTACCAGTATATTTATGGGATCTTAGGAGCTATGTAGCAGGAATATAGGGTATGCAGAGACCAAATACAGTGTGTCCATAAAGTCATGGTGCACTTTTGACTTTTGACTGGTCAAAAGTGAACCATGAATTCATGGACACACTGTATATATTTATTATTATATCACACATTAAACTTTAAGAATGTTTTTTTTATATTTTATTATTATTAATTCTAATGGGGTAACACCAATAAATCAGGGTACATATGTACAATGAAAACAACTCCAGGTTATCTTATCATTCAATTGGGTTGCATACCCGTCACCAAAAGAGAAATTGTCCTCTGTCACCTTCTATCTGGTTTTCCCTGTGTCCCTCCCCTCCTCCCTATCCCACTCTTCCCTCCCTCCCCCCATCCCATAACCACCACTCTCTTGTCCATGTCTCATATTCTCACTTTTATGTCCCACCTATGTATGAAATCATGCTATTCTCAGTTTTTCTTTTTTTCTGATTTACTTATTTCACTCCGTATAATGTTATCAAGGTACATCCATTTTGTTATAAATGATCCGATGTCATCATTTCTTATGGCTGAGTAGTATTCCATAGTATATATGTACCATAGCTTTTTAATACACTCGTCTTCTGACGGACACTTACTTGGGCTGGTTCCAGATCTTCGCTATTGTGAACAATGCTGCCACGAACATGAGGGCGCATTTCTTCTTTTCAAACAGTGCTATGGTGTTCTTAGGGTATATTCCTATAAGTGGGATAGCTGGGTCAAAGGCAGGTCGATTTATAACTTTCTGAGGAATCTCCAAAGTGTTTTCCACAGTGGCTGCACCAGTCTGCAATCCCACCAGCAGTGTTGAAGGGTTCCCTTTTTACCACATCCTCGCCAACACTTGTTCTGTGTTGTTTTGCTGATGAGTGCTATTCTGACTGGTGTGAGATGATATCTTATTGTGGTTTTAATTTGCATTTCTCTAATGATTAGTGATGTTGAGCATTTTTTCATATGCCTATTGGCCATCTGTATGTGCTTTTTGGAGAAATTTCTATTCATTTCTTGTGCCCATTTTTTGATTGGACTGTTTGTCTTCCTGGTGTTGAGTTTTATAAGTTCTTTATAAATTTTAGTTATTAACCCCTTATCAGATGTACTGTTGAATATGTTCTCCCATTGTGTGGTTTGTCTTTTTATTCTGTTCTTATTGTCTTTAGCTGTACAAAAACTTTTTAGTTTGATATAGTCCCATTTGTTTATCTTGCCTATTATTTCATTTGCCCGTGGAGATAAATCGACAAATATATTGCAGCTACAGATGTCGGAGAGCTTGCTGCCTATGTTTTGTTCTAAGATGCTTATGGTTTCACGGCTTACATTTAAGTATTTTATCCATTTTGAGTTTGTTTTTGAGCATAGCGTAACTTGATGGTCTAGTTTCATTTTTTTGCACTTAGATGTCCAATTTTCCCAACACCATTTGTTAAAGAGGCTGTCTTTACTCCATTGTATGTTCTTTCCTCCTTTGTCAAATATCAGTTGTCCATAAAGCTGTGGGTTTATTTCTGGGTCCTCTGTTCTGTTCCATTGATCTATGTGCCTGTTCTTATGCCAGTACCAGGCTGTCTTGAGTATAATGGCCTTATAGTAAACCTTGATATCTGGAGGAGTGATACCTCCTGCTTTATTTTTTCTTTTTAAGATTGCTGAGGCTATTCGTGTTCTTTTTTGGTTCCATATAAATTTTTGGAATATGTGTTCTACATTTTTGAAATATGTCATTGGTATTTTAATTGGTATTGCATTGAATTTATAAATTGCTTTGGGTAATATAGATATTTTAATGATGTTTATTCTTCCTAGCCATGAGCATGGTATATGCTTCCACTTGCTGGTATCTTCCTTGATTTCTTTTATCAATGTTTTATAATTTTCCGAGTACAAGTCCTTAACCTCCTTGTTTAAATTTACTCCGAGGTACTTTATTTTATTGGCTGCAATAGTGAAGGGGATTGTTTCCTTAATTTCTTTTGCTGACAGTTCATTGTTGGTATATAGAAATGCCTCTGATTTCTCAGTATTAATTTTATATCCTGCCACCTTGCTGAATTCATTTATAAGGTCCAGTAGTTTTTTGACTGAGACTTTAGGGTTTTCAATATACAATATCATATCATCTGCAAATAGTGACAGTTTTACTTCTTCTTTTCCAATTTGGATGCCTTTTATTTCTTCTTCTTGTCTGACTGCTGTAGCTAGGACTTCCAGAACTATGTTGAATAAGAGTGGTGAAAGGGGGCATTCCTGCCTGGTTCCTGATCTTAAGGGGATTGCTTTTAATTTTTGTCTATTTAGTATGATGTTTGCTGTGGGTTTGTCGTAGATGGCCTTTATCATTTTAAGGAATAATCCCTGTATTCCCACTTTACTGTGAGTTTTGAGCATGAATGGGTGCTGGATTTTATCAAATGCCTTTTCTGCATCTATTGAAATTATCATGTGATTTTTGTCCTTCCTTTTGTTTATGTGATGAATCACATTGATTGATTTGCGAATATTGAACCAGCCATGCCTCTCCAGAATAAATCCCACTTGATTATGGTGTATGATTTTTCTCATATATTGCTGGATCCGTTTGGCTAAAATTTTGTTGAGAATTTTAGCGTCTAAATTCATCAGGGATATAGGCCTATAATTTTCTTTCTTTGTGTTGTCTTTGCCCGGTTTTGGGATCAGAATTATGCTCGCCTCATAGAAGGAGTTTGGAAGTCTTCCTTCCTCTTGAATTTTCTGAAATAGCTTGAGGAGAATAGGAGTTAGTTCTTCTTTGAATTTTTGATAGAATTCACTTGTGAAGCCATCAAGCCCAGGACTTTTCTTTTTTGGGAGTTTTGTGATAACTGTTTCGATCTCATTTGTTGTAATTGGTCTGTCTAGGTGTTCTGATTCTTCCAGATTGATTTTTGGAAGGTTATATGATACAAAAAATTTGTCCATTTCACCAAGATTGTCTAATTCTTTGGCATATAGTTCTTCATAGTATTTTCTTACAATGCTTTGTATTTCTGTTGTTTCAGTTGTTATTTCTCCACTGTCCTTTCTAATTTTATTTATTTGAGTCCTCTCTCTTTTTTTCTTGGTGAGTCTAGTTAAAGGTTCATCAATCTTGTTTACCTTTTCAAAGAACCAGCTTCTGGTTTCATTGATCCTCTGTATTGTTTCCTTCACCTCTATGTCATTTATTTCTGCTCTGACTTTTATTATTTCCTTACTTCTACTTGTCTAGGGTTTTATTTGTTGTTGTTTTTCTAGTTCTTTTAGATGCAGGGTCAGGTTGCTTATTTGAGCTTTTTCTAGCTTCTTATGATATGCCTGTAGTGCAATGAACTTCCCTCTCAGAACTGCTTTTGCTCTGTCCCATAAATTTTGAGTTGATGTATGCTCATTATCATTTGTTTCTAGAAACTTTTTTATTTCTTTTTTGATCTCATTGTTAATCCATTCATTATTTAATAACATACTATTTAGTTTCCAACTGTTTGCATATTTTTCATTTTTTCTTTTGTGGTTAATTTCTAGTTTCATGGCATTGTGATCAGAGAAAATGCTTGATATGATTTCAATCTTCTTAAATTTATTGAGACCATTTTTGTGTCCTAACATGTGGTGTATCCTAGAAAACGTACCATGAGCGCTTGAGAAAAATGTATATTCTACTGCTTTAGGGTGAAAAGTTCTGAAGATATCTATTAAATTGAGTTGATCTAGTGTCTCCTTTAAGTCTGCTGTTTCTTTATTAATTTTCTTTCTTGAGGATCTATCCAGTGTTGTTAGAGGGGTATTGAAATCCCCTACTATGATAGTATTGCTGTTAATCTCACCCTTTATATCCATCAAAGTCTGCTTTATGTATGTCGGGGCTTTTATATTTGGTGCATAGATATTTATAATAGCTATATCTTCCTGTTGAATTGTTCCCTTTATCATTATGTAGTGTCCTTCTTTATCTCTTACTACAGCCTTGGTTTTAAAGTCCATTTTGTCAGATATAAGTACTGCTACCCTGGCTTTTTTGTCATTTCCATTTGCATGAAATATTTTTTTCCATCCTTTTACCTTCAGTCTATGTGCATCTTTTGTTTTAAGGTGTGTCTGTTGTAGACAGCATATGTATGGGTCCTGTTTCTTTATCCATGCAGCTACCCTATGTCTTTTGATTGGATCATTTACTCCATTTACATTTAAGGTTATTATTGATATGTAGTTGTTTATTGCCAATTTATTCTTTAAAGCTGTATTCTTCTTTTCCTATATTCTTTTCTCCCTTTGAACTGTTCACAAGAGGCCCCTTAGTATCTCTTGCAGAATTGGTTTCGCTTTTATGAATTCCTTGAGGCTTTCTTTTTCTGGGAAGCTCTTTATTTCTCCTTCAATTTTAAACGTTAGCCTTGCTGGATAAAGTAGTCTTGGTTGTAGGTTCTTGTTCTGCATTACTTTGATTATATCTTGCCATTCCTTTCTGGCCTCAAGTGTTTCTGTTGAGAAGTCCGATGTCATTCTTATGGGGGCTCCTTTATAGGTGATAGCCATATTTTCCCTAGCAGCTTTTAAAATTTTTTTATTATCCATTAGCTTTGGTATTTTAACTATAATGTGTCTTGGTGTAGATCTTTTGGGTTTTTCTTTAATGGAGTTCTGTGTGATTCTTGAATGTGTGGAGTGTTTCCCAGCCTTAATTTAGGGAAGTTTTCTGCTATGATTTGATTGAACACAGTTTCCATTTCCTGTCCTCTCTCCTCTTCTTCAGGCACCCCTATGATGTGAATGTTGTTTCTCTTCAGGTTGTCACAGAGTTCCCTTAGAGTTTCCTCACATTTTTTGAGTCTCTTTTCCTTTTTCTTCTCTGCTTCTGTGCCTTTGTTTATTGTGTCCTCTAACTCGCTGATTCAATCCTCAGCGTGATTCATCCTGCTTTTAACTCCTTCCATTGTGGTCTTCAGTTCTGATACTGTATTTGTCATTTCTGTCTGATTCTTTTTTATTATTTCAATTTCGTTTTTTATACTTGTTATCTATTTAGGTGTTCATAATGACTATCCATTGTTGTTCTAATTTCTTTGAACATCCTAACTATCATTATTCTAAATTCTGCTTCTGGTAATTTGGTTATATTTGGTTCATTCAGGTCCTTCTCTGGGGATTTCTCTTGATTCATTTGGTTTGCATTCCTCTGCCTGCCCATTATTTCTGTGTATAAGCAAGTTGTGGCCACTGGAGTCCAGTAGGTGTTGCCTTTGTATTCTCTAGGTGTGGTCTGTCTGCAGCCCCGCCACTCCCTCTGCCGCTGCCTAGGGCGGTTGGGTATGGGAGTTGCCAGCGCCGGCCCACTGTGGCTTTTGCTCTGATTTCTGCCTCTCCTCCGTGTGAGGGGCTGTCACTCAAGCCATAAGCCTCAGCACCAAGGGTAGAGGTGAGCACCTTTGCTCAGCTGCGGACCCAGCCTGTTTCCATACTTCCGCCCAGAACCCACAGTCAGAGCCTGCTCGCCACAGTTTCGCGGGTTGGGCAGGGCTTTTGACGTGCTCTCAGCTGTGAACCTTTGCCCATCTGGAGCTTTAGCCCCGCCCTCGAGGCCAGAGCCCTTCTGCGCAGGGTCGCAAACCAAGGTTTATTAAGCCAGGCGTGTTTGCTGGCTTTCGCTCAGCTGCGGACTTCCGCTTCTCCTAGACTCTACCCCGCCCCCTCGTTCGGAGCCTGCTCGCGTATGCAGAATGGCAAACCGTGGTTTCTCCAGTTGGGCGGGGCTTGTAGCGTGAGCTCAGCCGCAAGCCCCTGCCAGTCCCTTGTCCTAGCCCTTTCCCATGGTCAGGTCCAGCTTGCGCAGGGTCGCAGAGCAGATCTCTGCCAGTTTCTGGCCTCCCGCTTTGTCCCCACAGGTTGGATTACAGGCGGTCCACAGCTTCTGGACCGCTTTTGCGCGTCCCCTCCACCCCTCCTGGGCTAGACCGAGCTCACATCGGCTTGGCCTCTGCCCATGACGACAGAACCGCGTTTCAGCTTCCTGCCACCACCATATCCTTCAGCAACCCTCAGCAGTGTAGGAAGGGACCTAATACTCCACACTGTAGGCCTGGGAGCTCCCTCACTTGTTTCACAGCTCAAAACTGTCCAAACGCCTCTTCTAGGCTCTGGGACTGTAGGCTGGGGCTTGGTTCCTGGGACCCAGGTCCCTCCTTCTCCGCCAAACTCTCCTCCCGCCATGCAGGTCTCTCCAGGCTGCCGTTTGCTCTGGGGAGCTGGCAGCCCTCTTCGCGTTTTCGCTATTCCTACCAATCTCAATGTGGCTTCTTCTGTGTTCCTTGGTTGAAGAGTCCACTTAGTTTAGTTCAAAGTTGGTTTATCCAGATGATGGTTCTTAAAATTGAGTTATAATCCACTTTGGTTCTGGGAGTAGGAAGTTGGTACGTCCGCCTACTCCGTCGCCATCTTGCTCCTCCAAGAATGTTTTGAATAATGTGTGTAGGTGTGTGTGTGTGAGAGAGAGAGAGAGAGAAAGGAGGGGACATGAAGGGACTGGATGAGAAGAGGAAAGGAGAGAAGAGTAGAAGTAAGCAAAGTCAGGTATCAATCGGCAAAACCATGTTGGGTATTAACAGTGGGTCTTTGTAGTTTTCAAGATTTTATCAGAGGCATGTAATTTGACAGCCAGAAAAGAAGGTTTTTAAATTAAGCATGACATCAGATTAATTCTTCAGGAAAAGAAGTACTGTGATGGGAAGTCCCTGTCACCCATCCTGGGTAGCTGGCCTACCAGAATGGCAGGCCAGCTACCCAGGATGCGGTGTGTGGGCACCAGAGTTTAGGATCCCGATGAAAGGGGAGGAGCTAAGGGAGTGGAGTCACCAAAAGTCACACCTAACTTGCTGCACAGTTTCACCTGGATCCTCAAATGTATTTGAATTTTTCTTTGAAAACATCAGCAAGTTTCTATTACATATTACTCATGCACTCTTATGGAGGCCACATTTCTCATTAATGCTGTGATATTTGTCTTTCTCTGACTTATTTCACTTAACATATTACCCTCTAGGTCCATCCATGTGATCACGAATGGTAAGATTTCATTCTTTTTATGGCTCAGTAACATTCCATTGTGCATATGTAACACGTCTTCTTTAGCCAACTTTCTATTAATGAGTATATGTGTGGCTTCTATATCTTGGCTATTGTTAATAATGCTGCAATGCTCTTTTCGAATTAGAGTTTTAAATTTCTTTAGAGAAATATGTAGAAGTGGGATTGCTGGGTCAAAAGGTAGTTCTATTTCAATTTTTTGAGGAACCTCTAATACAATTTGACTTATATGTGGAATCTAAAGAACAAAATAAACAAACAAGAGAGAAATCAGACTCATAGCTACAGAGACAAACTGACAGTTGCCAGATGAAAGGGAGGTTGGAGTCTGGGTGAAAAAAGTGAAAGGATTAAGAAGTACAAATTGGCAGTTACAAAATAGTCATGTAAGTACAGTATAGGAAATAGAGTCAATAATATTGTAATAATGATGGATGGTAGGTGGGTACTAGACTTATGGGGGGATCACTTCATAAATTATATAAATGTCTATCCACTTGACTATACACCACAACTATATAAAATAACATTAAATGTCCAGTGTAATTGAAAAAAAGTGCTCTGATAGCGTCAGTCATGCAAAATAGATGTTTTCTCCTCAATGCTGTAAAATGTGATGAAAATTTGTATCAAAAGAATGCATGAATGCATCATTGAAATGACTAGCAAAAGACTGGCTCAACCTGACGAGGCGGTGCTGTAGTGGATAGAGCGACAGCCTGGGATGCTGAGGACCCAGGTTCGAAACCCCAATGTCACCGGCTTGAGCACAGGGTTGCTGGCTTGAGCATGGGATCATAGATATGAGCCCATGGTCACTGACTTGAGCCTAAATGTCTCTGACTTGAGCCCAAGGTTGCTAGCTTGAGCATGGGGTCACTGGCTCATCTGGAGCCACCCCGCCCACAGTCAAGGCACATATGAGAAAGCAATCAATGAACAACTAAGGTGCTGCAAAGAAGAACTGATGCTTCTCATCTCTCTCCCCTCCAGTCTGTCTGTATCTGTCTCTGTCTCTTTCACACACACACACAGATTTGCTCAAAGGCGAGAGCTCACTTGAAGAAGCTGGGAAGATGGGATGATGTTGAGTAGTAGGACAAATTTTAACCACAAAGGTGAACATTGTGGGCAGCATAGAAGTGAGGAGCTTAGATAAAAACAACATCGGCTCTCAATACGGGTTTTTAAAGAGAAACAGAATGGGGGATGTGAAAATCAAAGTTCTAGCTCTAGCTTCACTCCAGATTAGTTCTGTGACTTTTGGCAAACAATCCCATCCTCTTTGGGTCCCATTATCATAGTATAGATGATGGAGGGTTGAGGAGAATCTGTCTTCATGCGCCTCCCATCAGAATAGTCTGTTATTACAAGACAAAAAAATGTAATAAATGACAACCTGTATTGGAAATGAGAGAAAGACAGTGCTAAGAATAAGGTTCCAACAAGCACATTTCAAGACATGTGAGCTATTCAAAAGTAAACTGTCTGAAAATGAAATGCAGAGGTTGACAGCAGGAGAAAATGGGAGTTGTTTTCTTCTTCTTTAGAGAACTGGTTGGTACCTTAGAGTAACAGTGTGTAATCTTTTAACTGTGATGCAGTGTGGTGTACAGATGTCACTCAGTAAAAAAGGTTTGGGAAGGAAAGTTAAAGATCATGAATTATGAAGAAATTATCTTGTCAGAGGCATAGTGCCCTGAGGAGATACTCCTAGATTTCCTTAAAACACACACACACACACACACACACACACATACACACAACACATTTTTGTTATAAAATAAGAAATTGATAAAGAAAGCCATAAAGCCTGACCAGGCAGTGGTGCAGTGGATAGAGCATCAGACTGGGATGCGGAAGACCCGGGTTTGAGACCCCGAGCTCGCCATCTTGAGTGTGGGCCCATCTGGCTTGAGCAAAAGCTTGTCAGCTTGGACCCAAGGTCGCTGGCTCCAGCAAGGGGTTGCTCGGTCTACTGAAGGCCTGCGGTTAAGGCACATGTGAGAAAGCAATCAATGAGCAACTAAGGTGTCTCAATGGCAACGAAAAACTAATGATTGATGCTTCTCATCTCTCTCCGTTCCTGTCTGTCTGTCCCTGTCTATCCCTCTCTCTGACTCTCTCTCTGTCCCCGAGGAAAAAAAAAAGAAAAATAAAGAAAGCCATAAATATGTGGCTTAATGAATTATTATAAAGTGAACACTGGCAATCAGCAGCCTTCTCAACAAACAGAACCTTGCCAGGCACACCAGAAACCCCCGCAGGAGCCCTGTGGTAACCATAGCCCTTCCACCATTGATAACTATTATCCTGATTTTTATAGTAATCATTTATTTGTATGTTTTGGAGCTTTTTCACCCAAGTGTCCTTTCACAAACATGACAGTTTAAAAATTCTTTGCATCTGCAGGTTCCTCTTCATCTCTTTCTTTTTCTTATAATTTATTTGTTAAAAAACTTCGGTTAATTGATCCACAGAAGTCCCCCCAAATCTGGATTTTTATGATTGTATATTCTGTTCTCCATACTGTCAGAAAAGTGCTGTTTAATAACACTTCTTGCAATGGAAGGAAACATTCTATATATGTACTATCCACTATGGAAGTCACTGGTACATGGGGCTACTAAACACATGAAATGTAGTTAGTGTGACTGAGGAACTAATATTTTAATTTTATATAATTTTACTTAAGTTCAGATTTAAATAGCTACATGTGATTAGTGACTACCCTAATGTACAACACAGAATACTTAAGTTTCATTGGGGTTTACAAAGTGGTGATATTTAAATTTCATATTACTTTGATCTTTTATTAATTAGAATAATTTTACAAAGAGATGCTTATCCTCATCTATTGTACCAAACTGTATAGTATGTAGAAATAAGGCAAAATAATGCTTGTTTTTCTTGCTTTTCTTCTAGTTACAGATTTTCTTGCTTTCTTCTAGTTACAGATATTAAATTGATTCCCCATTATCCTCTGTAGGTGATAACTTAGTTTTTTAAAAATACCATTGTAAACTCATGTATATAAATATCCTTGATGAATTTCAATTAATTGCAATTAATATTTGTTGTAGAACTTAAATTATGATTTCATCTTTGTTCAGTAGGAACCTTTTCACATTGGCTCCTATGTCCTTTTGGCATTGCCTTACTGGTCTTTGGCTGCTTTGGGGATATCTAAAATGACAAGATGTGCCAGGCACATCTTTTCACATTTCTTAACTCAGATCTGAACCAGCCACTGCTCCAAGAACCTCTAATTTCTTTTAAAGAGAAAAGATACTTCAAGATTTTGCTAAGGATCTAAAGGATTACTGTGGGGTTGGTCATTATTTCCAGGCTATATCAGTGAACAGAATTAGAAAATGTATTATTATTAAAATATAAAGTATCTTATGAGTTTATACTAGTATTTCCAATTCAAATTTAGAACCACATGGTATTTGTTTTGTTTTTTAAACATAATCTCTTTTGCTACATATTTATATGTTCTTTCTTCCACACCAAGAACTCTGTTTTTCAGAGACCAAGGAATTGACAGAATTAGAGTATCCCATGGTTATTTACTTATTTGATTCACATCATACACACAATAGTTTCAGAATAAAAATACTAACAGTCCCATAAATTTGTGGTCAATGAATTTTCAAAGTAGAGTGACAAGTCAATCCAGTGAGAGAAAGAATCTTGTTTTCAACAAACGTTGATAGGAAAACTAGATATCCACATGCAAAGAATGAAGTTGGATCCCTACCTCATGCCATCTACAAAAATTAACTCAAAGTGAATCACGGACTTAAATGTACAGCTAAAACTATAAAACTCTAAGAAGAAAAGATAGATGTAAAATTTTCTACCCTTAGGTTAGGCAATACCTTCTTAGATATGACACCTAAAATACAGGCAACAAAAGACAAAAGTAGATACATTGTACATGTCCTCCCATTCTTTCTCCATACTTTCCCTATATGGCTTGAGCAGATGGTAATTTCATATACACTCTCCCTTTTTTACCCCAACTTACTCTTAGTTTTCCAAATAACTGATGTTTATTGCTCTCATTAGCACTTATGTCAATGTGATTTGAGTGATTTTGGTTTCTGAAGCTTTATTTTTCTGGTGCATTTTTCAGGAAGAGCTGATTGATGACCAATATGTCTTAAGTTTTTATGTCAGTGGCAGTTTGTGCCCTTAATACTCAAAAGTCAATGTTATTCCAAATAAACTAATTGTCTTTCCTCAAAGGCCTTCAATATTATATACAGTTCTCTTCAGACATAAAGTATTATATTGAAAAGTCTGATAATAATTTTCTTTCCCTTATAAATCACTTGCTAGATACTCAAAATATTTTTTCTTTTAAAGGCCAATAATTTTAGTAAATATGCTTTAGTGTTAATCATTCTGGGTAATATACTTAGGCAGTGGTATCTCAGGTCATTAAGTAGTATAAAAATTTTTAAAATTTTATGAAATTTGCTTAAAAGATAGTTTTAATATCTGATTAATTCCTTTCTTTGCCTTTCTTCTTCAGGAATTTTTCTTTTTTTCTCTCTCTCCCCCTTCCTCCCTCCCTCCCTCCCTCCCTCCCTCCTTCCTTCTTCCCTCCCTCCCTCCCTCCTTCCTTCTTCCCTCCCTCCCTCCCTCCCTCCCTTCCTTCCTTCCCTTCTTTTCTTTCTTTCGAGAGGAGAAATAGAGAGATTCACGCATGTGCCCTGCCCATCAACCTCCATCTAGGGCTGATGCTCAAATAAACCAAGCTATCCACAGTGCCAGGGCCAACACTCAGATCAAAAGAGCTATGGGCTGGGAAAGGGGAAGAGAGAAAGGGGGAAGAAGGAGGGAAAGAGAAGTAGATGGTTGCTTCTCCTGTGTGCCCTGATTGGGGATTGAACCTGGGATGTCCATATGTTAGGCTAATGCTCTATCAACTGAGCCACTGGCCAGGGCCAAGAATTTTAAATATTTATAAGTTGTATCTTTCCTGCTTATGTAAAAATATTTGTTTTCTCTCAAGCCCTTTTTATCATTCTTTTCATTTCTTTCTAAAATCTATTTAAAATTTCTTCCCTCTCACATTGTTTTTCTCTTTAAGTGTGACCTGTTTTGTTTATTGATGTTCAACTTCTTCCAGTTTGATCTTTGCTTCTGAAATGACTTTTTCTTTTATTTCTAATTATTTTCTGTTTTGTTACTCTACTTTTGAGTTTTTCCATTTTAATTTGCAAGCAGAGGTTATAACAGTTTAAAAAAAAAAAAGAAAGGAGAGAAATACCTTTTAGTATTTAGTTTATGCCAGAAGCTAGTTTCGTTTCTTTTGTTTTCTTTAACAGGGACAAAGAGAGAGTCAGACAGAGGGATAGATAGGGACAAACAGACAGAAACGAAGAGAGATGAGAAGCATCAATCATTAGTTTTTTGTTGCCGTTGCAACACCATAGTTGTTCATTAATTGCTTTCTCATATGTGCCTTGACCGCCGGCCTTCAGCAGACCGAGCCACCCCTTGCTGGAGCCAGCGACCTTGGGTCCAAGCTGGTGAGCTTTTGCACAAGCCAGATGGGCCCACACTCAAGATGGCAACCTCAGGGTCTCGAACCTGGGTCTTCCGAATCCCAGTCCAATGCTCTATCCACTGCAACCACCTGGTCTGGCGCTAGTTTTTTTTTTTTTTTGTGTGTGTGTGTGTGTACCTCTTTTTTTATTATTATTAATTTTAATGGGGTGACACCAATAAATCAGGGTACATATGTACAATGAAAACAACTCCAGGTTATCTTATCATTCAATTATATTGCATACCCGTCACCCAAAGTCAAATTGTCCTCTGTCACCTCCTGTATGGTTTTCCCAGTGCCCTTCCTCTACTCCTTATCCCACCTTCCCCTTCCTCCCCCCACCCCGTAACCACCACTCTCTTGTCCATGTCTCCTAGTCTCACTTTATGTACCCCCCTATGTATGAAATCATGCTGTTCTCAGTTTTTTCCTGATTTACTTATTTCACTCCGTATAATGTTATCAAGGTCCATCCATTTTGTTGTAAATGATCCGATGCCATCATTTCTTATGGCTCAGTAGTATTCCATAGTATATACGTACCAAAGCTTTTTAATCCACTCGTCCTCTGACAAACACTTGGGCTGTTTCCAGATCTTCGCTATTGTGAACAATGCTGCCACGAACATGGGGGTGCATTTCTTCTTTTCAAACAGTGCTATGGTGTTCTTAGGGTATATTCCTATAAGTGGGATAGCTGAGTCAAAACGCAGTTTGATTTTAAATTTTTGGAGGAATCTCCATACTGTTTTCCACAGTGGCTGCACCAGTCTGCATTCCCACCAGCAATGCAAGAGGGTTCCCTTTTCTCCACATCTTCACAAGCACATATTCTGTGTTGTTTTGCAGATGAGCACCATGCTGACTGGTGTGAGGTGATATCTCATTGTGGTTTTAATTTGCATTTCTCTAATGATTAGTGATGTTGAGCATTTTTTCATTTGCCTATTGGCCATCTGTATGTGCTTTTTGGAGAAATTTCTTTTCATTTCTTTTGCCCATTTTTTGATTGGATTGTTTGTCTTCCTGGTGTTGAGTTTTATAAGTTCTTTATAAATTTTAGTTATTAACTCTTTATCAGATGTGATGTAGAATATGTTCTCCCATTGTGTGGTTTGTCTTTTTATTTTCTTCTTATTGTCTTTAGCTGTGCAGAAACTTTTTAGTTTGATATAGTCCCATTTGTTTATCTTGCCTTTTATTTCATTCGCCCATGGAGATAAATTGGCAAATATATTGCTGCTACAGATGTCAGAGAGTTCGCTGCTTATGTTTTCTTCTAAGATGCTTATGGTTTCACGGCTTACGTTTAAGTCTTTTATCCATTTTGAGTTTGTTTTTGTGAATGGTGTAAGTTGGTGGGCTAGTTTCATTTTTTTGCATGTAGATATCCAATTTTCCCAACACCATTTGTTAAAAAGGCTGTCTTTATTCCATTGTATGTTCTTTCCTCCTTTGTCAAATATCAGTTGTCCATAAAGCTGTGGGTTTATTTCTGGGTTCCCTGTTCTGTTCCATTGATCTTTGTGCCTGTTCTTATGCCAGTACCAGGCTGTCTTGAGTATAATGGCCTTGTAGTAAATGTTGATATCCTGAAAAGGGAATATTGCTGCTTTATTTTTTCTTTTTAAGATTGCTGAGGCTATTCGTGTTCTTTTTTGGTTCTATATAAATTTTTGGAATACGTGTTCTATATCTTTGAAGTATGTCATTGATATTGCATTGAATTTATAAATTGCTTTGGGTAATATAGACATTCTAATGATGTTTATTCTTCCTAGCCATGAGCACGGTATATGCTTCCACTTATTTGTATCTTCCCTGATTTCTTTTATCAATGTTTTATAATTTTCCGAGTACAAGTCCTCAACCTCCTTGGTTAAATTTACTCCTAGGTATTTTATTTTTTTGGCTGCGATAGTGAAGGGGATTGTTTCCTTAATATCTTTTGCTGACAGTTCATTGTTGGTATATAGAAATGCCTGATTTCTGAGTATTAATTTTATATCCTGCCACCTAGCTGAGTTTATTTATCAGGTCCAGTAGTTTTTTGACTGAGACTTTAGGGTTTTCTATATACAATATCATATCATCTGCAAATAATGACAGTTTTACTTCTTCTTTTCCAATTTGGATGCCTTTTATTTCTTCTTCTTGTCTGATTGCTGTAGCTAGGACTTCCAGAACTATGTTGAATAAGAGTGGTGAAAGTGGGCAACCCTGCCTGGTTCCTGATCTTAAGGGGATTGCTTTTAATTTTTGTCCATTTAGTATGATGTTTGCTGTGGGTTTGTCATAGATGGCCTTTATCATGTTAAGGAATGTTCCCTGTATTCCCACTTTACTGAGAGTTTGAGAATGAATGGGTGCTGATTTTATCAAATGCCTTTTCTGCATCTATTGAAATTATCATGTGATTTTTGTCCTCTCTTGTGTTTATGTGGTGAATCACATTGATTGATTTGCGAATATTGAACCAGCCTTGCCTCTCCAGAATAAATCCCACTTGATCATGGTGTATGATTTTTTTCATATATTGCTGGATCCGGTTGGCTAATATTTTGTTGAGAATTTTAGCATCTATATTCATCAGGGATATAGGCCTATAATTTTCTTTCTTTGTGTTGTCTTTTCCTGGTTTGGGGATCAGAATTATGCTCGCCTCATAAAAGGAGTTTGGAAGTCTTCCTTGCCCTTGAATATTTTGAAATACCTTGAGGAGGATGGGAGTTAGTTCTTCTTTGAAATTTTGGTAGAATTCACTTGTGAAGACATCAGGCCCAGGACTTTGCTTTGTTGGGAGTTTTTTGATAACTGCTTTGATCTCATTTATTGTAATTGGTCTGTTTAGGTGTTCTGATTCTTCCAGATTGATTTTTGGAACATTTATGATTCAAGAAATTCTTCCAATTCACCTAGGTTGTCTAACTTTTTGGCATAGAGTTCTTCATAGTATTTTCTTACAATGCTTCGTATTTCTGTTGTGTTAGTTGTTATTTTTCCACTGTCATTTCTAATTTTATTTATTTAGGTCCCCTCTCTTTTTTCTTGGTGAGTCTAGTTAAAGGTTCATCAATCTTGTTTACCTTTTCAAAGAACGAGCTCCTGGTTTTATTGATCCTCTGCATTGTTTCCTTAGCCTCTATGTTATTTATTTCTGCTCTGATCTTTATTATTTCCTTCCATCTACTTGTCCTGGGTTTTATTTGTTGTTGATTTCTAGGTCTTTTAGATGCAGGGTCAGGTTGCTTATTTGAGCTTTTTCTAGTTTCTTATGATATGCCTGTAGTGCAATGAACTTCCCTCTCAATACTGCTTTTGCTGTGTCTTATAAATTTTGTGTTGATGTATGCTCATTATCATTCATTTCTAGAAACTTTTTTATTTCTTCTTTGATCTCATTGTTAATCCATTTATTATTTAATATCATGCTATTTAGTTTCCAAGTGTTTGAGTATTTTTCAGTTTTTCTTTAGTGGTTAATTTCTAGTTTCATGGCATTGTGATCAGAGAAATTGCTTGATATGATTTCAATCGTCTTAAATTTATTGAGACCATTTTTGTGTCCTAACATGTGGTCTATCCTAGAAAACGTAAGATGAGCGCATGAGATGAATGTATATTCTACTGCTTTAGGGTGAAAAGTTCTGAAGATATCTATTAAATCAAGTTGATCTAGTGTATCCTTTAAGTCTGCTGTTTCTTTATTAATTTTCTTTCTTGAGGATCTATCCAGTGTTGTTAGAGGGGTATTGAAATCCCCTACTATGATAGTATTGCTGTTAATCTCACCCTTTATATCCATCAAAGTCTGCTTTATGTATGTCAGGGCTTCTATATTTGGTGCACAGATATTTATAATAGTTAAATCTTCCTGTTGAATTGTTCCCTTTATCATTATGTAGTGTCCTCCTTTATCTCTTACTACAGCCTTGGTTTTAAAGTCCATTTTGTCAGATATAAGTACTGCTACCCCGGCTCTTTTGTCATTTCCATTTGCATGAAATATTTTTTTCCATCCTTTTACCTTCAGTCTATGAGCATCTTTTGTTTTAAGGTGTGTCTCTTGTAGACAGCATATGTATGGGCCCTGTTTCTTTATCCATGCAGCTACCCTAGGTCTTTTGATTGGATCATTTAATCCATTTACATTTAAGGTTATTATTGATATATAGTTGTTTATTGCCGTTTTATTCTTTAAAGCTGTATTCTTCTTTTGCTATATTCTTTCCTCCCTTTGAACTGTTCACAACAGGCCCCTTAGTATCTCATGCAGAATTGGTTTGGTTTTAATGAATTCCTTGAGGCTTTCTTTGTCTGGGAAGCTATTTCCCTTCAATTTTAAACATTAGCCTTGCTTGATAGAGTAGTCTTGGTTGTAGGTTCTTGTTCTACATTACTTTCAATATATCTTGCCATTCCCTTCTGGTCTCAAGTGTTTCTGTTGAGAAGTCAGATGTCATCCTTATGGGGGCTTCTTTGTAGGTGATAGCCTTTTTTTCTCTAGCAGCTTTTAATATTTTCTTTTTATCCCTTATCTTTGGTATTTTAACTTTGATGTGTCTTGGTGTAGATTTCTTTGGGTTTCTCTTTAATGGAGTTCTGTGTGCTTCTTTAATGTGTGGAATGTTTCCCAGGCTTAATTTAGGGAAGTTTTCTGCTATGATTTGATTGAACAAAGTTTCTATTTCCTGCTCTCTCTCCTCTTCTTCAGGGACCCCTATAATCCGAATGTTGTTTCTCTTCATGTTGACATAAAGCTCCCTTAGAGTTTCCTCACGTTTTTTGAGTCTCTTTTCCTTTTTGTTCTCTGCTTCTGTGCCTTTGTTTATTGTGTCTTCTAACTCACTGATTCAATCCTCAGCATCATTCATCCTGCTTTTAATTTTTTTCATTGTGGTCTTAAGTTTTGATACTGTATTTGTCATTTCTGTCTAATTCTTTTTTATTATTTCAATTTCGTTTTTTATACTTGTTATCTCTCTATTTAGGTGTTCATAGTGACTATTCATTGTTCTAATTTCTTTGAACATCGTAACTATCATTATTCTAAATTCTGCTTCTGGTAATTTGGTTATATCTGGTTCATTCTGGTCCTCCTTTGCGGATTTCTCTTGATTCATTTGGTTTGCATTCCTCTGCCTGCCCATTTATCTGTGTATAAGCAAGTTGTGGCCACTGGAGTCCAGTAGGTATTGCCTTTGTGTTCTCTAGGTGTGGTCTGTTGCAAGCCCCCCACCCCCTCTGCCACTGCCTAGGGAGGTTGGGTATGGGCCTTGCCAGCGTCAGCCCACTGTGGCTATTGCTGTGATTTCTGCCTCTCTTTTGCGGGGCGCGCTGTCACTCAAGCCACAAGCCTCAGCACCAAGGGTAGAGGTGAGCACCTTTGCTCAGCTGTGGACCCAGCCTGTTTCTGGGCTTCTGCCCACCACCCATGGTTAGAGCCTATTTGCCACAATTTCCCGGGTTGGACGGGGCTTCTGATGTACTCTCAGTTGTGCGCTTTTGCCCTTCTGGAGCTTTAGCCCCGCCCTCGAGGCCAGGGCCCTTCTGCGCAGGGTCGCAAACCAAGGTTTATTGGGCCAGGCGTGGCTGCTGGTGTGTGCTTAGCTGCGGACTTCCGCTCCTCCTGGGCTCAACCTCGCCCCGCGTTCAGAGCCAACTCGCGCAGTAATTTTGTTTTTTGTTTTTTGGTTTCTTTTAAAAAAATGTCTTCTTTTTATTTATTTTTTATTTTATTCATTTTCTTTTTAGAGAGGGGACAGAGTGAGAGAGAGAGAGAGAGAGAGAGAGAGAGAGAGAGAAAGAGAGAAAGGGGGGAGGAGCTGGAAGCATCAACTCCCATATGTGCCTTGACATACCAGTGCAGGGGTTTGAACTGGCGACCTCAGTATTCCCAGGTCGACACTTTATCCACTGCGCCACCACAGGTCAGGCAGTAGTTTTGTTTTTAACTCTTATGCTGACTCAATATTAAGTTGCTAATAAGTGGAAAATAGAAGTTTTAGAAGTTCTTAGTGGGTGGTTCTCTAACTTTCAAGTGTATAAAATTCTGGAAGGGTGACTATTAAAATTCAATCCCCAATTTCTATATGTCAATTTAGTAGGGCAGGAAAAGACCCAGGAAACTGCATTTTTAAGCAAGCATCCTGCCTGACTCTTATAGTTCCATGACCTGTACCTGGAGAAATCATGCTCAAAACAGTATGGCCTCAGCCTGGCTCTTTCCCCAGTATTTGTCCCATATTTTAATGTGAGAACCTTGATTCTTGGTTCTGAAAGAATCCAGAGTTTTCTTAACATTGTAACATCACAAATAATTCAAAATATTTGAAACAAGACTGATTAGCAGTTTCCTCATAGCCACCAAGGCAGGGCTTCTGTTTATACCAGGTAACCTCTCCCTTCCCACAATTGCTCCATTTAATAGAAAATAGAAGAGTCAATCATATTTCAAAGAAGCATTTAGGACCCAAACTTTCTGGTTGTTCTTGGGGATAGATCTGAAATATGCCTGAACTTGGCATTTACATTGGAGCCATTTAGTAGACTGTTCCTTCTTAAGGTCAATCTCAATATTCAGTCATTTTACAATGAGAAAAGCTAGATCACTAATTATAAGGTATCTTTTACCCTGGCAAATTGCCAGAGAGCAAGTACACCCCTAGTGACACAGAACAGTCAGGTGCCAGTGGTTGTTGGACAGTGGCCTTCAGCATCCACTGATAGGTACTCAATTCCAGAAGGATGGACAACTTGAGTGAGCTCAAAGATGTTGATTTTCACCCTTTACAAAATATATTTGAAACCAGGCTCAGTCACAAAGAGAAACAGCATATTACCCCTGCTATTTCTCAGTGATGCTGACCTTTTAATCCTATGAATTATAGGGTCTCTTTCTTAGGGTCAGGTGGGAAAAAGGATGAATTGTTTATTGCTTTAGAAAATAGTACAAAAGAAATGTAACCTTGCTAAAAAAATGTAATCACCAGGGTGCTCTGGAAAAATACTGTTAATCATTCAGCTAGTCTGCTCTCAGATTCTATTTGAAAGGAATTGGTCCTCTTTTTTGTCACTGAGCAGATACCAAACATTTTAAAATTCTTACTCTTAACTGCATTGTATGTTACTTTATTATCACCACAGCTTTTAAAATTCTGCTTATCATTGACTTAAAAAATATATAAGCCAGGAATTAAAAACTGGTGGTACAGGGTTCAAGATGGCGATGGAGTAGGCGGACGTACCAACTTCCAACTCCCAGAACCAAAGTGGATTATAGCTCAATTTTAAGAACCACCATCTGGATAAACCAACTTTGAACTAAAATAAGTGGGCTCTTCAACCAAGGAACACTGCAGAAGCCACATTGAGACTGGTAGGAATAGCGAAAACGTGAAGAGGGCTGCCCAGCTCCCCGGAGCAAACGGCAGCCCGGAGAGCCCCGCGGAACGGGAGGAGAGTTTGGCAGAGAGGGAGGGACCTGAGTCCCAGGCACCAAGCCCCAGCCTGCAGTCCCAGAGCCTAGAAGAGGCGTATGGACAGTGTTGAAATGGGAAGCAAGAGAGGATACTGTTTGTGAAAAAGAGAGAGTTTTCTTGGACCCAAGAATCTTTTCAAAGGGCCAGCGCAGAAACCCTCTCTCACAACCACGCACCCGGGGCTCCGGGGAACGGGGACAGAGGAGAGGAACAGAGCAGCGGGAACAGAGATTGGACTGAAGGCACGAGAACACTCTGAGGGGCAGCCATCCTGACCCCTGGGCTAAGTCATTTCCCTAATCAAAAACAAATATTTCCCCTGGAACTAGCAACACCAGCAAGGGGAGGCGGGACACTAGCCAGGCAGGCTCTCCCGCGGGAATTGGAGCAGAGCTGCTTGGAGGGAGGGAGCAGTGTGGAGACTTAAGACACTGCTATCTCTCTAAACGCTGCTGAGGGGCGGTTGGCCGCAGGACGCTGAAAAGAGGTCCTGTCTGTGTGGGCGGAAGGCGGTGCGCTCAGTCTAGCCCAGCAAGGCCGGAGTAGACGCGTGAAAGCGGTCCGAGAGCTGCGGGCCGCCTGTGACCCCACTTGTGGGGGAAAAATATGGGCAGAGATCTGTTCTAACACTGCGTAAGCCAACCCTGACCATGGGGACGGGGCTAAGACCAAGCACGGGCGAGGGGACCAGGGCTGAGCTCATGCTGCCAATCCCACCTAAAGGAGAAACCGCGTTGGGTTGAAATCCTTTGTGTGCGCGAGCGGCTTCCTCGGCTGAGATCGCGCCACTGGCCCCGCCCGGCGCCAGAGGCTTCCGCGGCCGGGACCGCGCGAGAGGTCGCCGGGACCCCGTGAGAGGCGGCGCCCCGCGCGAGCGGCTTCCGTGGCCGGGACCGCGCGAGAGGTTGCTGGGACACAGCGAGAGGCGGCACCCGAGAGGCGGCACCAGGCGCTAGCGGCTTCCACGGCCGCGACAGCGCGGGAGGAGGCGCCCGGCGCGCGGGCGGCTTCCGCGGCTGGGCCGGCGCGACCGACACCGCCTGGCGCCTGGCTTCAGCTGCTGGGCTCGCGCTACTGGCCCCGCCTGGCGCCGAGTGGCCTCCGCGGCCCCGCCCGGCAAGTGAGCGCTTTTGCAGCTGAGCTCACCCTACAAGCCCCGCCCGGCTAAAGAAACCCCGGCTGGTGGCCACCCTATGTGCGCGAGCTGGCGCCAAACGTGGGGGCGTGGCAGACTCCTGATCGATCGGAAGCTAGCAGCTGAGCTAACGCCAGCAAACACGCCCAGCCCAATAAACCACAGTGTGCGACCCTATGCAAGAGGGCCCCGGCCTCGAGGGCAGGGCTAAATTCTGGACGGGCAAAGGCTCATAGCTGAGAGCACGTCAAAAGCCCCGCCCAACCTGCAAAACTGTGGCGAGCAGGCTCTGACTGCGGGGGCTGGGCGTAAATCTGCTGGAAACGGGCTGGTCCAGCAGCTGAGCAAAGGTGCTCACCTCTGCCCTTGGTTCTAAGGCTTGTGGCTTGAGTGACAGCCCCTCCTGCAGAGGAGAGGTGGAAATCACAGCAACAGCCGAAGTAGGCTGTCACTGGCAACGCCCACACCCAACCACCCTAGGCAGCAGCAGAGGGGGTGGCAGGCCTGCAGACAGACCACACCTAGAGAACACAAAGGGAACACCTACTGGACTCCAGTGCCCACAACTTGCCAATACACAGATAAAATGGGCAGGCAGAGGAATGCAAACCAAATGAATCAAGAGAAATTCCCAGAGAAGGACCTGAATGAACGAGATATAACCAAACTACCAGAAGCAGAATTTAGAATAATGATAGTTAGGATGTTCAAAGAAATTAGAGTAACATTGGATAGTCACTATGAACACCTAAATAAAGAGATAACAAGTATAAAAAACGAAATTGAAATAATAAAAAAGAATCAGACAGAAATGACAAATACAATATCAGAACTGAAGACCACAATGGAAGGAATTAAAAGCAGGATGAATCACGCTGAGGATCGAATAAGCGAGTTAGAAGACACAATAAACAAAGGCACAGAAGCAGAGAAGAAAAAGGAAAAGAGACTCAAAAAATGTGAGGAAACTCTAAGGGAGCTCTGTGACAACATGAACAGAAACAACATTCGCATCATAGGGGTGCCTGAAGAAGAGGAGAGAGGACAGGAAATGGAAACTGTGTTCAATCAAATCATAGCAGAAAACTTCCCTAAATTAAGGCTGAGAAACATTCCACACGATCAAGAAGCACACAAAACTCCATTAAAGAGAAACCCAAAAAGAACTACACCAAGACACATCATAGTTAAAATACCAAAGCTAATGGATAAAGAAAAAATCTTAAAAGCTGCTAGAGAAAAAAAGGTTATCACCTACAAAGGAGCCCCCATAAGGATGACATCAGACTTCTCAACAGAAACACTTGAGGCCAGAAGTGAATGGCAAGATATATTGAAAGTAATGCAGAACAAGAACCTACAACCAAGACTACTCTATCCAGCAAGGCTAACGTTTAAAATTGAAGGAGAAATAAAGAGCTTTCCAGACAAAGAAAGCCTGAAGGAATACATTAAAACCAAACCAATTCTGCAAGAGATACTACGGGGCCTGTTGTGAACAGTTCAAAGGGAGAAAAAATTATAGCAAAAGAAGAATACAGCTTTAAAGAATAAAATGGCAATAAACAACTACTTATTAATAATAACCTTAAATGTAAATGGATTAAATGACCCAATCAAAAGACATAGGGGAGCTGCGTGGATAAAGAAACAGGACCCATACATATGCTGTCTACAAGAGACACACCTTAAAACAAAAGATGCACATAGGCTGAAGGTAAAAGGATGGAAAAAAATATTTCATGCAAATGGAAATGAAAAAAAAGCCGGGGTAGCAGTACTTATATCTGACAAAATGGACTTTAAACCAAAGGCTATAGTAAGAGATAAAGAAGGACACTACATAATGATAAAGGGAACAATTCAAAAGGAAGATATAACTATTATAAATATCTACGCACCAAATATAGGTGCCCCAACATACATAAAGCAGACTTTGATGGACATTAAGGGAGAGATTAACAGCAATACTATCATAGTAGGGGATTTCAATACCCCACTAACAACACTGGATAGATCCTCAAGAAAGAAAATCAATAAAGAAACAGCAGACTTAAAGGATACACTAGATCAACTTGATTTAATAGATATCTTCAGAACTTTTCACCCTAAAGCAGTAGAATATACATTCATCTCATGCGCTCATGGTACGTTTTCTAGGATAGACCACATGTTAGCACTTAAAAATGGTCTCAATAAATTTAAGACGATTGAAATCATATCAAGCAATTTCTCTGATCACAATGCCATGAAACTAGAAATTAACCACTAAAGAAAAACTGAAAAATACTCAAACACTTGGAAACTAAATAGCATGATATTAAATAATAAATGGATTAACAATGAGATCAAAGACGAAATAAAAACGCTTCTAGAAACAAATGATAATGAGCATACATCAACTCAAAATTTATTGGACACAGCAAAGGCAGTACTGAGAGGGAAGTTCATTGCACTACAGGCATATCATAGGAAGCTAGAAAAAGCTCAAATAAGCAACCTGACCCTGCAGCTAAAAGAACTAGAAAAACAACAACAAATAAAACCCAGGACAAGTAGAAGGAAGGAAATAATAAAGATCAGAGCAGAAATAAATGACATAGAGGCTACGGAAACAATACAGAGGATCAATGAAACCAGGAGCTGGTTCTTTGAAAAGGTAAACAAGATTGATGAAGCTTTAACTAGACTCACCAAGAAAAAAAGAGAGAGGACTCAAATAAATAAAATTAGAAAGGACAGTGGAGAAATAACAACTGATACAACAGAAATACAAAGCATTGTAAGAAAATATTATGAAGAACTCTATGCCAAAAAATTTGACAATCTAGATGAAATGACAAATTTCTTGAATCATATAAACTTCCAAAAATCAATCTGGAAGAATCAGAACACCTAAACAGACCAATTACAACAAATGAGATCGAAACAGTTATCAAAAAACACCCAGAAAAGAAAAGTCCTGGGCCTGATGGCTTCACAAGTGAATTCTATCAAAAATTCAAAGAAGAACTAACTCCTATCCTCCTCAAGCTATTTCAAAAAATTCAAGAAGAAGGAAGACTTCCAAACTCCTTTTATGAGGCGAGCATAATTCTGATCCCAAAACCGGGCAAAGACAACACAAAGAAAGAAAATTATAGGCCTATATCCCTGATGAATTTAGACGCTAAAATTTTCATCAAAATATTAGCCAACCGGATCCAGCAATATATGAAAAAAATCATACACCATGATCAAGTGGGATTTATTCTGGAGAAGCAAGGCTGGTTTAATATTCGCAAATCAATCAATGTGATTCACCACATAAACAAAAGGAAAGACAAAAATCACATGATAATTTCAATAGATGCAGAAAAGGCATTTGATAAAATCCAGCACCCATTCATGCTCAAAACTCTCAGTAAAGTGGGAATACAAGGAACATTCCTTAACATGATAAAGGCCATCTACGACAAACCCACAGCAAACATCATACTAAATGGACAAAAATTTAAAGCAATCCCCTTAAGATCAGGAACCAGGCAGGGTTGCCCACTTTCACCACTCTTATTCAACATAGTTCTGGAAGTCCTAGCTATAGCAATCAGACAAGAAGAAGAAATAAAAGGCATCCAAATTGGAAAAGAAGAAGTAAAACTGTCACTATTTGCAGATGATATGATATTGTATATTGAAAACCCTAAAGTCTCAGTCAAAAAACTACTGGACCTTATAAATGAATTCAGCAAGGTGGCAGGATATAAAATTAATACGCAGAAAACAGAGGCATTTCTATATACAAGCAATGAACTGTCAGCAAAAGAAATTAAGGAAACAATCCCCTTCACTATTGCAGCCAAAAAAATAAAATACCTAGGAGTAAATTTAACCAAGGAGGTTAAGGACTTGTACTCAGAAAATTATAAAACATTGATAAAGGAAATCAAGGAAGATACAAACAAGTGGAAGCATATACCGTGCTCATGGCTAGGAAGAATAAACATCATTAAAATGTCTATATTACCCAAAGCAATTTATAAATTCAATGCAATACCAATTAAAATACCAATGACATACTTCAAAGATATAGAAAACATATTCCAAAAATTTATATGGAACCAAAAAAGAACACGAATAGCCTCAGCAATCTTAAAAAGAAAAAATAAAGCAGGAGGTATCACTCTTCCAGATATCAAGGTTTACTATAAGGCCATTATACTCAAGACAGCCTGGTACTGGCATAAGAACAGGCATATAGATCAATGGAACGGAACAGAGGACCCAGAAATAAACCCACAGCTTTATGGACAACTGATATTTGACAAAGGAGGAAAGAACATACAATGGAGTAAAGACAGCCTCTTTAACAAATGGTGTTGGGAAAATTGGACATCTACCTGCAAAAAAATGAAACTAGACCATCAACTTACACATTCACAAAAACAAACTCAAAATGGATAAAAGACTTAAATGTTAGCCGTGAAACCATAAGCATCTTAGAAGAAAACATAGGCAGCAAGCTCTCTGTCATCTGTAGCAGCAGTATATTTGCCGATTTATCTACACAGGCAAATGAAATAAAAGACAAGATAAACAAATGGGACTATATCAAACTAAAAAGTTTTTGCACAGCTAAAGACAATAGGAACAGAATAAAAAGACAAACCACACAATGGGAGAACATATTTGACAGCACATCTGATAAGGGGTTAATAACTAAAATTTATAAAGAACTTATAAAAAGCAACACCAGGAAGACAAACAACCCAATCAAAAAATGGGCAAAAGAAATGAATAGAAATTTCTCCAAAGAGGACATACAGATGGCCAATAGACATATGAAAAAATGCTCAACATCACTAATCATTAGAGAAATGCAAATTAAAACCACAATGAGATATCACCTCACACCAGTCAGAATGGCACTCATCAGCAAAACAACACAGAATAAGTGCTGGCGAGGATGTGGAGAAAAGGGAACCCTCCTGCACTGCTGGTGGGAATGCAGACTGGTGCAGCCACTGTGGAAAACAGTTTGGAGATTCCTCAGAAAATTAAAAGTCGAACTGCCTTTTGACCCAGCTATCCCACTTATAGGAATATACCCTAAGAACACCATAGCACTGTTCGAAAAGAAGAAATGCGCCCCCATATTCATGGCAGCATTGTTCACAGTAGCGAAGATCTGGAACCAGCCCAAGTGTCTGTCAGAAGACGAGTGGATTAAAAAGCTATGGTACATATATACTATGGAATACTACTCAGCCATAAGAAACGATGACATCGGATCATTTATAACAAAATGGATGTACCTTGATAACATTATACGGAGTGAAATAAGTAAATCAGAAAAAAAAAACTGAGAACAGCATGATTTCATACATAGGTGGGACATAAAAGTGAGAATAAGAGACATGGACAAGAGAGTGGTGGTTACGGGGTGGGGGGAGGGAGGAGAGGGTGGGATAGGGTGGAGGGGAGGGACACAGGGTAAACCAGATGGAAGGTGACAGAGGACAATTTGACTTTTGGTGACGGGTATGCAACACGGTTGAATGATAAGATAACCTGGAGATGTTTTCATTGTACATATGTACCCTGATTTATTGGTGTCACCCCATTAGAATTAATAAAAATAAATAAATAAATAAATAAATAAATAAATAAATAAATAAATAAAAATATATAAGCCATTATTTTTTCTTAGTATTCAGGTATTATCAGTTGTAGTCATTCAATACTTATAGGCAAGGAAGTAATAAAAACTGACTTATTAGTTTTTATTACTTCCTTGTAATAAAATGTGAAAAATAGGTGAAATAAATATCTAATGATTTTACCTGAACCCAGAGGCACTAAGCATCGTTGTGATAAAATGTTACCTCAGTGGACTACCAGGATGCCTGAAAACATATGACTATGATCTCCCACTTGAATTAAGAAAAAAATTTCTTTAAAAGCCCTTTAAAAAAGGTTAGTATTTGAGAAGCACTTCTAGAATAGTAGAATAAGGATCTACAGAAACTTTCATAAAAACAATGAAAGACTGGCAAACATTGTCAAAAATTACTTTTTCATAACTGTAAACTAATTAAAGGACAATCACAATTCATGGAGTACTTACTTTAAAATTATGACTGAGCCTTGCCTGCGGTGGCACAGCGGATAAAGCATTGATCTGGAATGCTGAGGTTGTAGGTTCGAAACCTCTGACTTGCCTGGTCAAGGCACACATGGGAGTTGATGCTTCCTGCTCCTTTCCCTTCACCCTCTGTCTTTCTCTCTCTCTCCCCACTCTCTAAAATGAATAAATTTTTAAAAATTTAAAAAATCTATGAATCTCAGCAAGAAGAGTGAACTTTGTGGCACTGCAACTTCTGCTGTTCCATCCACTCCTTTCCTCAGCTCCATTGTAGCATAAGGAACCCATAGCTTTATACCTGTGATAAGTGGGAAAAGCAGTAACCCAGCAGCCACAAGAGGGGATAGAATGTATTTGGATCTCCCCTAAAGCCATCTCTAGAAAATTGTCATTTTTCAAACATGCCTGGAAGATTCCTGAAAAGCTCTATTCTCATGATTCACCAGAGCAAGTTCTTTGCAAATGGCATATCCCTAGGGCATTTGTCAATTTGTCACACACAATCAGCAGCAAACATTTAATGTGGCAGCTGCTTGAGTTAGGAATAGCAGATAAGGCTAAAAAGAGCTGAACAAAAACAAAATGAAATGCTGAGAAATGAGATATCTATAGGGAGTTTTGTAAAGCAGCGACATATTACTAAAAATCTAGAACACCATACACAGGTGAATAGCTGTGTGTGTACCCAGGCAAGATCTTAAAGGAACTTAATCTCTAACCTCTAGCTTCCACTGAAACTGTACAAACAGGTAGTGATAGTTAAGGAAGAGAGATAAATGGTCTGCTAAAATATTGAAGGCATTCTCTAATACACTCATAGCCCTTTATAAAAGGTGAGTGGCCCTGGCCTGGATGGCTCTGTTCGTTAGAACATCATCCCAAAATGCAGAAGTTGCAGGTTTGATCCCCAGTCAGGGCACATGCAGAGGCAGATAAATCTTCCTCTCTCACTCCCTCCCTTCCTCCCTCTCGAAAAATAATTTAAAAACATATTTTTTAAAGGCTGGGTGAATTAATGCTTCAATGCATTTAAGGAAATTTCTTTCCAATCATTAGGCAACCATTAAATTAGCTAAACCCAGACTTCAGTAGCTGCAAGTAACAAAAAATGCATATTTAATGTAATTAGTTCAGGAAAATCACTAAACAAACAACAGAAAAAAGAAAGACAATAACCAAAAATCCTCAGAAGAAGACAATTTGGATATTTAATATTTAAAACATCTAATTAAAAATAATTGTGAGACATACAAAGAAAGAAGAAAGTATTGTCCAGGCACAAAAAAAGTAAATTAATAGAAAAATAAATAATTAATAGAAATTGTCCCAGAGAAAGCCCAGATATTGGATTTACTAAACAAAGCTTTAAGTCATCTACTATAAATGTGTTCAAATAACTTAAAAAATTCAAAGAATTAAAAGAAAGTAAGAAAACTATGTGTCAGCAAATAGAGAATGTCAATAATGAGAAATTATAAAAAAGAACCAAGTAGATATTCTGTGTTGAAAAGTACATGCTAAAATAAAAAAAAAAAAAATCACTATAGAGACTCAATAGCAGACTTGAATTGACAGAAGAAAGCATCAGAGAATTTGTAGATTAGTCAATTGAGATTATTTAGTCTGGTGAACAGAAAGACAAAAGAATGAAAAGAAGTAAACAGAGCCTCAGAGACTTGTGCAACACCATCAAGTGTACCAATATATATTTAATGGTAGTCCCAGAAGAAGAAAAGAGAGAGAAAGAGGCAGAAAGAACATTTGAAGGGATAATGACTAAAAACTTTCCAAATTTGATTTAAAAAACATTAATCTACACATCCATGCTCAATGAACTACAAGTAGGATAAATTCACAGATATCTATATCTATCTATATCTATATCTATCTATATCTATATCTATCTATCTACAGTGGTACCTTGAGATACGAATTTAATTCATTCTGTAACTGCTCATAAGTCAGTCAACTCGTATATCAAACTGCTGATACTGGACCCATGTGCCAACATGCCAACTAGCGGCAGCTTCCCAAATCACGACTCGTATCTCGGAATTTTGCTTGGATCTCAAGCAAAAATACAGACCAAGTTGTAGCTCATATCTTAAAAAAAAAATCGTATGTTGGTCTGTTCGTATCTCAAGGTACCACTGTATATCATATCTATCTATATATATCTATATCTATTTATATCTATATATGTCTATATCCATATCTATACCTATTTATATCTATCTATCTACATCTATCTAGACACATCATAGTCAAGACAACAAGACCCTTGAAAGCAGCAAGAGAAAAGCAACTCATGACATTCAAGAAGTTCTGAATAAGCCTAACAGCTCATTCCTCATCAAAAACCTGGAAGCCAGGAGGCAGTGGGATTACACTTAATTCTTAAAAAACAAATGACAAAGAAAGAAAATTACAAAGTGCTGGAAAAAGGCTGCAAACAAATAATTTTATAATCACTAGATCTATTCTTTGAAAAAACAAAAATGAAAGAGATAATCTCAAATAAACAAAACCCGAGAGAACTCATCACTAGCAGAACTACCCTAGCAGAAAAACTACAGAGACATTTAAGCTGAAATAAAAGCATTTTACACAGTAATTGGATTCCACAGAGAGAAATAAAGAGCACTGGTATAAATAACTACAGAGGCTCTGGCTAATAGGCTCAGAGCATCATTCTGGTGTGTGGAAGTCTTAGGTTCAATTCCTGGTCAGGGCACACAGGAGAAGCGACCATCTGCTTATCCACCCTTCCCTTTCCCCCTTCTCTCTCTCTCTCTCTTTCCCTCTTGCAGGCAAGCCTCCACTGGAGCAAGTTGGCCTGGGCACTGAGGATGGCTCCAAGGCCTTGCCTCAGGCCCTAAAATGGCTCTTGTTACAATGGAGCAACTGCCTGCTAATGGGCTTGCCAGGTGGATCCCAGTCAGGCACATGCAGGGTTCGGTCTCTCTGCCTTCCAGCTTCTCACTTAAGAAAAAGATAAATAAATAAATACAAAAAGGTAAGTATGAAAGACAGTATAAATATAATTTTATTATTTTATCTTGCTATCTGATTTTTTTAAAATAGCATAAGGCAATAATTTTAAAACTAAGTCATTGGGCTTATAATATATAAAGATCTAAGTTATATGACAATAGTAGGAGGGAAATGAACAGAGCTAAAATAGAGCAAAATGTTATATACTATTAAAATTGAGTTGGTATTAATTTAAACTAGATTGTGGTAAGGTGTTGATTATAATCAACAAATACTAAAAAAATAACTTTTAAAATAAGTAGAGTAAAATAAACAACAAAGAAATTAAATAATATACGAGAACAAAAGAATGTAATAATAAAGGAATAGAATAACAAATAAGACATGAGACACATAAAAAACACATAGCAAAAGGCAGATGTAATTCTACCAAATTGGTGATAACATTAAATATAAATACACTTCAATCAAAAGGCATAGATTGGCAGTATGAATTAAAAACAAACAAACATGAGGCCTGAGGAGGCGCAGTGGATGAAGTGTTGACCTGGAACGCTGAGGACACTGGTGTGACCCCCGGCTTGCCCGGTCAGGCCACACAAGATAACCAGTTGGTGAACAACTAAAATGAAGCAACTATGAGTTTATACTTCTCATTCCCCACCTCCTTTATCTGTAAAATCAATCAACAAATCTTAAAAAAATATGGTTCAACTATGTATATATTTGAAAGACACTTTAGATTAGAAGATACAATAAACTGAAAATTAACGAACGAAAAAGATCCTGTGCGAAGAGTACCCAAAAGAGATCTGGTGGGGATATAGTAATATTAAACAAAATAATCATGAAGATATGTAGCAAAATTTGCTAAGAGAGATTTAAAAAGGACATTTAAAAATAATAACGGAGCCAAACCATCAGAAACATAATAATTATAAATATATACACACTTAACAAGAAATCCCAAAATAGATGGTACAAAAATGTATTGAATTAAAGGGAGAAATAGACTATTAGACAGTTGGAAAAATCAATGTGCCACTACTAATAATGAATAGAATAGGCAGAATATCAACAAGAAAATGAAAGACTTGAATAATATTATAAATCAATGAAACCTAATAGACATCTATAGAACACTATAACCAACAATAGGAAAATATACATTCTTCTCAGTACACATGGAAAATTCTTCAGGATATGCTAGGTCATAAAACAATACTCAAAAATGTTTGGAAAAGGAGTGAAAATGAGTTCTCTGACAATAATGAAATAAAATTAGAAATTGATAACAGAAAAAAATAGGGAAATTCACAAATATGTGGAGGTTAAAAAGAAAGCACATTCCTAAACAACAATAGGCAAAGATGAAATCACATGGAAAATTAGAAGCACTTTGAGATGAACAAAAATAAAGATATAAGATACCAAAACTTATGGAATGCAGAGAGAACATTTGTAGCTATAATTGCATACATTAATAATTTGTAGCTATAATTGCTTACATTAATAAACAAAGATCTCAAATCAATTACATAACTTTCTACCTTAGGACACTAGAAAAAGAAGAGCAAACTAAACCCAAAGCAAGCAGAATTAAAAAAAAAAAAAACAAAGTAAAAATTAGAATGGAAATAATAAAATATGGAATATGAAAAATAAAATCAACACAACTAAAAGTTAGTTCTTTGAAAGACCAACAAAACTGATCAAATTTAGCTAGACTGACCAAGAAAAAATGAGGAAAGACTTAGATACTTAGTTGAAGAAGGAAAGAAGAGTGATCTCTACTAATCTTACAGAAATAAAATAGATTATAAGGGAATGATGTGAGGCCTTTTATGCAAACAAGTTAGAAAACCTGCATAAATTACTAGAAACACATGAATTACCAAAATGAACTCAAGAAGAAATAGAAAATTGTGTTAGACACATAATAAGTAACAAAATTGAGTTATTGTCCAAAAAACTTCACATAAAGAAAAGCCCAGACTGAGATGGTTTCACTGGTGGTTTTACCAGATGCTTAAAGAAGAATTAACACCAATCCATCACAAACTCTTTCAGAAAACATAAGAGAACACTTTTTATTGTATTCTATGAGGCCTGTATTACACAGATATTAAAACTGGACAAAGACATCAGAAGAATAGTAAACTATAGATGGGTATCTCCTATGACTATAAATTCAACAATATAAACAAAATACCTGTAGTAGTAAATGAAATTTAGCAACATAGTAAAAAGGTTATAGATCATGACTAGATAGAATTTATGCTGGGGATGCAAGGTTATTTTGATATGATAAAACTTCTCAAATTAGAAATAGAAATAAAGTTCACCAACCTGAAAACTCCCCAGATAACATTGTACTTAATGGTGAAAGACTGAATGCTTTCCTCTTGCATCAGAACAAGGCAGATGTCTGCTTTTGTCACTTTTCTTATGCACTGTACTGGAGTTCTAGCCAAGACAAGAAGAAAAAAAGAAAAGGAAAGAAAAAAAGGAAAAAAGGAAGGAAGAGAGGGAGGGAAGAAGGGAGGAAGGAAGGAAGGAAGGAAAGAAGGAAAGAAAGAAGGAAGGAAGGAAGGAAGGAAAGAAGGAAGGAAGGAAGGAAGGAGAAGGAGGGAGGAAAGGAAAGAGAGAGAGAGAGAGAAAGAAAGAAAGAAAGAAAGAATAAGTTCAGCCTGATCTGGTGGTGGCACAGTGGATAGAGCATCGGACTGGGACATGAAGGACCCAGGTTTGAAATCCTGAGGTTGCTGGTTTGAGCCTGGGCTCATCTGGTTTAAGCAAGGCTCTCCAGCTTGAGCCCAAGGTCACTGGCTTGAGCAAGGATCACTTGGTCTGCTGTAGACCTGCCCCACCGGTGTCAAGGCACATATGAGAAAGCAATCCATGAACAACTAAGGTGCTACAACAAAGAATTGATGCTTCTCATTTCTCTCTCTTCCTGTCTGTCTGTCTCTCTCTGTCTCTGTCACAAATATAAATAAACAAACAAACAAATAAATAAATAAATAAATAAATTCGGCAATTTTGTAGGATATAAAATAAAGAAAAATCAATTATATTTCTAGACAATAACAATAAACAATTCAAAAATAAATTTAAGAAAAAAATTTTATAACATCAGAAAATAAAATACGTAGATATAAATTTAAATAAAAATATTAATAAGACATGGAAGTCTCGTACACTGAAAACCATCAAACATCAATGAAAGAAATTAAAGAGGACCTAAATAAATAGAAAGCCATTCAATGCATATAGATCAGAGGCTTGATAATGTTATAATGGCAGTCATCATCATCATCTGAAAACAGAACAAAGTTGGAATATTCACATTTCCTAATTTCAAAACTTACTTCAGAGTACAATATACAATACAATGTGTTACTGGCAGGAGTACGGAGAACATAGATCAATGGAATAGACTTGAGATTCCAGAAACAACCTGGCACTTATGGTCAACTGATTTTTGACAAGGGTGAGTCCAACCATGAAACATTTAGATTTGTACTCTGAATTGTGAAAACAAATTGTATCCAAATACAATTACTTACTTATTTGTGTGTGTGTGTGAGTGTGTGACAGAGAGAGACAGAGAGAGGGACACATAGGGACAGGAAGGGAGAGAGATAAGAAGCATCAATTCTTCCTTGAGGCATCTTCATTGTTCATGATTGCTTTCTCATATGTGCCTTCACTGGGGGCTACAGCAGACAGAGCCCGAGCTCAAGTAGGTGACCTTGGGGTTTTGAACCTGGGTTCTCCACATCCCAGTTCAACGCTCTATCCCCGTGATGGTGAACCTATGACACGCGTGTCAGCAATGACACGCGTAGCCATTTTTGATGACATGGGGCCGCATGCCGAGAAGGACGTTTCATCCTCGGCTCCTGCATGGCCAGGTGCAGTAGCTGAGGATAAAACATTTGCTGTAGTGTAGACACTCTGTGCTGGAGGTCTGAAGGCTGAAACAACAGAACGCCGGCACAGAGTGTCTAGTTCTGGAACTTCTGGTTAGGCCGTTTTTCTCCAAGTGACATACCACCCAAGTTATGCTCATTTTTTTGGCAAATTTTGACACACCAAGCTCAAAAGATTGCCCATCACTGCTCTATTCACTGTGCCACCACCTGGTCAGGCCCAAATATAATTCTTAAAAATTAAAGAGGTCTCCAGAGAAGACAGTGCTTTCATCCTGAAACTATTTAGAAGTGTTAGTTTTTGTTGTTATTGGACTTGTGGGGTAATGATGCAAAGATTGCATTTTTATTCCAGCTACAGTTGTGTATAAACACTCCATTGCTCTCTAAGCTTCAGGAACACTGAAGGCAGGACTCTGTGAAGGGCTCCTTGCTCATCCAGAGTGAGTACCCGGCCAGCGTCACCTGCCCCCATCGGAGCTACTTATGTTATTTTAATAAAACAAACCTGGCACACTTGATAATATGTGGTTTTCAGTCACACTGAGAGCTCAGCAACTGTGACTGATGTTGGGTCAAATCCTTTCTCTGCCCCAGGAGGGAGAGCTGTGTTCCTCTCGGTGAGGAAGTTGCCCTTTCTGAATTTTGGTATCCCCACCTGTCAGTGAGCTAGAGGGCTTGTAAAACTGTTAGTTTTTTGGATTCTGAGCATAAAGTAACCAGCACAGAGCTTGGCAGAGAGAGGCTGTTTAATAAATGGTAATGGAAATTATGACTTCTATTATTCTAGATGCAATCTGTTAAGTATGAAGAGGGGTAGGGCTTTAGTGGGTGCAAATGGTACAGCCACCTGAGAGCAATATGGCAACACACAGTGAAGTTAGGGAGCATGCCACCTGTGGCCCATAACCCCACTCCTGCACACAGACCCGGAGAGCCCCTGCACCAGGAAACAAGGTTCGGGGTATTTGCTGCAGCATTCTTTGTAAGCATGCCAAATGGCAGGCAAACTGGGGCTTCCCTCAGCAGAATGGAAGAGAGTGACAGTAGCTCCATGTGACAGAGGACTGGAAAGCAGACAAGAATTGACTAGAGGTACCATCAGTAACACCCGCTTTTCTTCAAAACACAATGTGCTTCTTTTTTTTAAATTAAGAAACAGGATGGTATCTACACCACAATCCCATTGTGGTAAATTTAAAATCTCTACCTACATGTATCTGCACTGTATTTCTCAAAGATGCATGCACATTGAACACCAGGGCCAAGTGACTGGACAGGGTGGTTTCAGGTTGGAGGCAGAGGTTTAGTGGGAATGGGGAGTGGGGATGAAGTGGAAAAAAGTAATAAAATAAAACAAGAGAAGGGCCGTGTACTGACTATTGGTGAACTTTGCACGATTAATACATCCCTTCACTTTATGTTAAAGAAAAAGAAAAAGTGGTGGTTTCTGCTCTGTGACTTGGATAGTTTTACTCAAAGAGAGTCAAATCACTGTGTCCATCAGTCCAATGTCAAGGCCAAAAATGGAGTTTCCTGAGAGTAATGCTAATGTTTTGACTCATCTTTATACCCACTTACTTAACATAGCACCTAGAACCCAACAGGCAGAAAACAAATGCTTGAATCAATGAATAAAACAAAGCCTTTCTATCCCACAGAACTCTCCCTCCCTTACTTACTGCAGCTGACAGCACACTCAGAATAACAACATTTTGAGAAAACACAGGAGCCAACTATGTTCCTAGGAAATGAGGAGAAAATAAACAAACAAAAAAGTGGTGCATTGGAGCTGGTTTTCCAATCCTCAAGAAGGTTGGTTTATGGTGAGAGATAAGACTTAAATAAAAGAATTAAGGACCAACCCATAAAAATATACAGTGAAGTGCAAACTGAGTGTGTGCTGTGTACTCTGAACTCTACACAACCCAAAAGAAGGCGACTCCGGCTTCACAGGTAACAGGGTGAGGTACACGGGACGTGACGCCACCTCTGTGACGTATAACTGAGACTCTGTGACATCAAGATCATGCACCAAATCCCAAACCTAATTACAGATTTTAGGGGAAATTACCTTCTGAAATGACAGACAGCATGTCAAAGCTAATGGATTCCAGATTCTGACTGGGCTCAAATTCCCAGCAGCAAATGCATGCACAGTGACCTCAAGTTCCCCGTCCTACCTGTCCCCTTGTATTTATAGAGGGAGGATGTGCTTTCTGAGAATTTCATTCATTTTGAAGCAATCAGGCATGTGCAGGTGGAAAATAGTTGTAGTCAAGTAGCATGTCCAATTCTTTGTCTTAATTTTTAATAAATTGTTGGAAAATAATTTATCCCTTCGCAATCCATTCATTCCCTGGCAGGAAATTTTTCAATTTGCTGTGATGTCCCAAATTGTTTGTTTATACCAATAAAATAGGTTGGGGTGTGTTTTAATAATCTTATTCTAGGTACTTCTATTCTGATATATGGGCAGTCAAAGGATAGATTGTTGTTGGGCAAAGAGAAACTAGTATTCAAAGAGCTTTGGATTTAGATTGGCCTGTTACCCAAAAAAACACCTTCCTCACCTGAGAGTCAGAAGAGGGACCAGGAAAGACTGAACAGGATACTTGGTAAGAGGGGCCTCTCCCACAAGTCCTCAGAACCCCCATAATTAGAATTTTTAGACACCCATGCATCTTTCTGAGTCTCGAGTCAGGATTATCAACTCAAACTTTTAGACAAGGCACCCTGAGAGCAACCAGCAACCAGGTCTTCAAAGAATGTTCAGCCAGAGACTCAGATGAGAATCTCAGACCAGAAACTCCCTGTCTCTCTCCATCTTTGGCCTCTCTCTAATCCATGTTGCATCACAAAGCCAGAAAGAATTTTTTCCAGAGCAACATGAACCATGTCATCCCTTCCTTAACCTTACCTCTGCTTAACACTCTCCCCCATTTCTCAGGATTCTTGGCATAAAGGCAAAACCCCACTGTGGCCAGAACTATGCCTGCCCACTGGACCTCTGCTTGTTGCTCACTGTCACCCCACAGCTGTCTCGGGTTAGCCTGTCCAGAAATACCAAAGACCTTCAGCCTACAGGCTTGGTGCTACCTAGTTCCTGAACCCAACAGGTTAAGAGAGAAAAGACTTTGGAGCTAGACATACCTTGGTTTGAGTTCTAACTCAGCCATTCACTAGCAGTCTTCTTATGTTTGAAATGAAGATGATAATAATAGTTACAATATTTTTAGGGTTGACTATATGCCAATACATGGTCTGGTCCCTGTTTGTATCTCCAATCTCATTTTACACTGTACATTTTCTGCTACAGCACTGGCCTTCTATACATCATGCTCCCATACACCCCAGGGCCTTTGCACTTGTTCTCACTGCCAGCATGCTCTGCCTCTTATCTTCCACTGCCTTCTGCTCATTCTTCAGTTCTCACTTAAATATTACCCTCTCCAAAAAGCCCTTCAGGATTCTTTGGTTAGATAAAATTCAGTGGTAGATTTATAGCACTGTACACCCTCCTCAGAGAACTTGTCAGCTGCAATTTTATATTTATGGGGTGATGATTTGTTTGGTTTTTCCCCTGGGTTGTAAACACCAAGAAGGCACTGGCTGTGTTATACCTTACATATTGTTGCGTTCACAGTATTCAGAACAGTGAGGATATGGGGGATATTTAATAATGGCCTGAATAGTGAATGAATGAATGAATGAATGAATGAGCAAACCAGGGCTGAAACTTACCCCCACAACTGGGATGGTGGGTATGGGGTATAGCTGGGAACACTGCATGTACTGATGTCAGAACTACAGATTTAGAAACACAACTTTACCGCTTATGGTGACAACTACATATTTCATGAACACATCTATTGGAAGATGGAGATCTGGACTGACAGTGACAGCAAAGAGCAATAGTTTGCTGACTGAGACCTGCTGCATGCTGGGAATGTGCTGGACTGTTCACACATATTATTCCCAGACATTCGGAGTGCATATTTAAGTCACCCTGGGTTAACATCTTGGCTCTGTCACTCACTGAAAGGATTTTTTGAGCAAATGACTGAAGTACCAGGTGCCCCCAATTCCTCATTTGTAAGATAGAATATTAAAAGCATTTACTTCAGACTATTATTTTGAGGTTTATATGAACTAACATACATAGCCCTTACAATGGTAATTGGCATGTAAACACTGAAAACACCATAGCTATTATCATTTCAAACATAAGAAAACCAGGGCTCAGAAATTTTGATTAATTTGCTTATAACCCCACAACTAGTAAATGGCTGAGTCAGAACTCAGCTCCCAAGTCTAGCTCCAAAGTCTTTCTTTCTTGACCTTTTGGGTTCAAGCCTGGACAGCACCAAGCCTATAGGCTGAATGTCTTTTGTAATTGTATACAAGCTAGCCTGGGATAGCTGTGGGGTCCAAACAGAGGTCCGGGTGGGCAGGCATAGTTCTGGCCACAGGTGCCCACACAAAACCTAAGTTTCAGGAACAGGAATGGAGTAGGGACCAAGTGAGGAGCCCAAGAACCACCCATAAAACTCAGTGGCTGGGACCACTTTGCAAAGTTAGTGTGGATGAGCAATGTGGCTGGTGACAGTAGGCTGGGCCTCAAGGTTGGGATTATTCCCAAAGCCTGGGGTGGGTCTGGGTCTGCAGGAGAGAAGAATGTGGGACTAACTGAGCAAAGAAAGGATTGAGGGACGTGGAGCACTCCAGTCATCAAAGCAGTGGTGGGCTACATCCTGAGGCTTCAAGCCTGGGTGTTGGGGGTTAGAGGGTCCGAGAGTAGCAGGACAACTGTAAGCCTGGTACCCAATATTGCAGTAGGGAATGCATTTATTTCCCTGTAGAAACAGGCACGGTGGTGGGTCCAAAGTATAGTATGAAAGTGCTACAGTGCAGTTCATCCTGGTTCTTCTGGCACAAATCCAATTCAATATTCTATTCCTTTGTTTCTTAAGAACAAATGTACTTGTCAAATCACTGATCCCAATCTAAGGTTCAAAAAATATGGCCCCTGTAACTATAGTTGATCTGTTTTGTGAATTCAACCAGCCCTTGTGGACTGCAGCTGGGATTTTTATTCCTGTATTTATTTCCTGTGGGAAAATTCATTCTAAGTTCCAAAGAACTTTGGGGACAGAACCCATTCATAAGATAGGCACTGCCTGCCCAGTGGAAAAATCCACTTGCTATTACTAAGTTCAACTATAATGGCACATGCTTTTCTCTGACATATTCCATTTTCTCTTTATCCACAGGAGACAGTACTTTAACAACAACAGCAAACAGTAATAATGAAAACTGTGGCTTGATAAGAACTGGGTTCCCTCAAAAAGACATGAATTAAAAGGATCTAACTGAAAGCTAGTTGTTCTTTCGGAATATAGCAAGGTTAATGGGGGTCATTCTGCCATAATGACATGTGTCAGCCCACCAGACCAGCTAGTCCACGCGGACTCGAGAATCTCGTAGGCACTTCAAGAAGACCTCACATAAACTCTGCTCTCTTGGCCTCCCTTCTGCTTGGCTTCTGCCTTCTTTTCTCAGTGGAAGCAGTTTCCTCTTGATTAAGTGTGACATTCTGGATTGCTTTTGTCTTCTTGTGAACAGTACCCTTCTCTATCTCTCCCTCCATCTCACTGTCTCACCCATGGTCTTAGTTCTTGTATTTTACACCCGTTGCAGAATCACACCAAACCCCTCAGTGACCAAAGCCACAGGAACAGACCTGTCCATTAGGTGTGACAACCCTGAACTGCTGATTTGTTATAGCCATTTTTTCCCTACTAACAAAGAGCTTTGATTCACTTTTGCACAGATGATATCAAAACAATAATAAACAGAACAAAACCTGCAAATTTCATACTCTTGTAGAACATTTCCTTTCTTCTTCTGTCCTACTCAGTCCTCATTCATATATACCTCCTGAGCCTGACAGAGCCACACAGGGCACAAGGCCTGGCACACAAAGATAAACCTCCCTTGTCCTGTGATAAGGTTAGTCTGCAAAGCTTAGAACCAGTACGAACATTCTATTTTATTCAACTTGAATGAAGGACATTGAAGAGATTCCCCAGTGGAATGGGCTGCTTGCCCATGAGGCAGGCTTGTGGTCACAACTGCCCACCACTCCCTGGGTACACTAAGAGTAGAATGTTCCCATCTTCTGTGAGAGAAAATAGATGTTGACTGCATATTGGGGTTCCTAGCCCCGAGTCACAAGGTAAGTATTCTAATTTCTAACATCATGGATCATAATTTTCCATCTTACCACATTCGTTACTTACATACTGTGGTTTTGTTATGTGCCACATTTGTGGTATTCATTCTTAAATAACTAATTCCAGTTTAAAGACATTGATAGAAACAGAAGGTTTTCTAGAAAATTGTTTTCTGACACATAATTTTCTATTCTAGATGTTTTATGGCCCTAATACTTCTAAAGAAATTCTTTTTTTCTAGAGGAATTTCTTTCTTTTACAGGGAGAGAAAGGTCAGTAAATGTCAAATAATGCTGAGGACCTCGCTTTTCCCACCTGAGAGTTGCCAGGAGACAAGACACTGGAACCAGCAGCAGAAGGAAGAGACTTCCTGTCCAGGTGATCTTCTGCCCTCCTGATTTCGAGGGCAAGATGTAAACTGTTCACTCATTTTAACTCCTGCTGAAATTACAGACAATCTTCAAGTTCCTTTGAACTAGATACTTAACTTTTACAAAGCTGGATAAGCAACTTTGTCATAACTTTTTCCTCCCTAATTCCATAAAATAGAAACAATGCCAGCATTATAGCTACTCTAATCAGCAAACTCAGTCAGAGGTATCAGAATATCAAATGTTCATTAGAAATATGAGAGTAGGAGTGACGTCAGAGAAATGGCGCCGTGAGGAGTGCTCCCGATACCTCTCCCTGAAACTTCAACAAACTCAACAACTAGAGACAGAAAGAAAATCTCAGGAGCATCTGAAATACATTATACATCAAACAAAGGTATGATTGGGCAAAAAAGTGGCTGAATATATAATTCACTCTGAAGGAAATAAGACGGGGGGGGGGGGGAACGGAGTATTCTGCTTTCCTCACTGACCTGAGCAAGGGCTGCTTTCACTTGAAACTGAGAGAAAGTGAGGGCTGGGGGTGCGGAGAAAGCTGGGCTAGGGCAGAGACGTTCAAGCCAAGGAGAGAGTGTGCCCGCAGCTCAGCCCACACAGAGCTAACGCCAGCAGCAGCCCCCAGCAAAGGTGGGCGAGCAGTTGCCTTGTTTACTCCCAGCATCCCGGTAGGCGAGCACGGACAGTGTGCGAGTGGATCCACCTGGCACTTCAGGCGTGGTTGTCCACATTCCCGGACAGAGGGGCTGGGTCGGAAACTGTCAGTAGTGACTCTCTGTGTGGGCTGTAACCAGAGTTTATGAATAATCCCAGCTTCCCAAACAACAGCACGGGGGAAGTGCACGAAAGCCAGCTTCCCCACACCCAGACCTATCTGGGCGCTGCGCCTCCACCAGCCATACAGGCTAACAAAGCACACTCCTGGGGAAGAGAACTGTGGAAGTGGTGGGGGGAAGGGTGTGCAGGAAGCTTGCAGACAGCCTCTGGAGAGCAGACCCGTGGAGTGCTGAGGCATACTAGACATGCCCAGAGGCTCATAGAAAGGCAACTGGCTCCCAGCCCTGACGGATTACGCTGGCGGCTCTGGCTGACAAAGCCTTACCCAGAACCCTGTGTTGAGTGGGGATAGAGGGGGGATTTGGCAGCTCTTAGAGCCTCTTGCTCTTCAGGCAGTGGCTGAGGCAATTTCAGAGCTAGGTCTCAGGCTGCTAGTTCAGGAAGGAGAGATTTGGGGAGAGACTCTGGGAAAATAGTCTCTCCCATTGTCAGAGCCTGCAAATGCTAACAAGCCCTGCCTACAAATGGGACTGAGGCCTAGTATATGTCATCGCCATAGTGACACATCAACTGAAAAACTCTACCTAAAAGTGCCACAGGGGCAGAACCTGGGGAATAGTGCCACCAGCAAAAAAGAAAGAGAAGGAAGAAAAAGGAAGAAGATAACTTCTCAAAACCAGGAAAAATCCAGTCTTTATAACTTTTTCCATTTTTTTTCTTGTACTTTTTATCTTTTCTTTTTTCTTCCAACTTGACATTTTATCCTCTTTCCATTTTATTTCTTCCTTTCATTTTGAACGTTATTACCCATAGGTGTTACATTTTCCATTCTTTTTTTTTCTATGAGTGTTACATTCCAAAAAACTTAACTCAATGTTTTTTTTCTCTCTCTTTTTGTTTCTTCTTTTCTCTTTCACTTTTTCTCTCATTTGAATCTCACCCACAAACAAATTATTTTATTCTGGATTGAAATATTTTCTTTGTGGCATTTTGTATGCTTTTTACTTTGCTTTTTGTCTCTTTAGCATTTGCCTCAACTCTGGCTCTCCATTCTATAGTTTTTGTGCCACTTAATACAATAGAATTTTCATATTTCACTGTTTTTCTTTCTTTATTTGCTTTCTCTTTTTTTTTCTTTCTCTTACACTATTTATCTCATTTGACCACCATTTATAAACAAATTATTTTATTCTTGATCCAAATATTTTCCTGGTGGCATTTTGTGGGATCTTGCCTCGTTTTCTGCCTTTTGTCACTCCCCCCCCCAACCAAGGCTCTTCATTCTATGTATATTTTTTTTCCACTTAGCACAATAGAATCTTCAGTTTTTCACTGCGTTTTACCAAAAATATTTTTTATCAACTCTTATTAGTGTTATTAACAATATCACTCTCAAATGCCATTAAAGGAAAAGAAATAGAATATCATGAATACAAAAGACAGTGATGTAGCTAAGATAGATGAGGAAAAATCTATAGAAAAAAATTTCAATAGCTTAGAAACCTTGGAGTTAAATGACAGAGAATTTAAAATTGAAGTCCTAAAAATACTCAGGGATATACAAGAAAGCACAGAAAGGCAATTTAGAGAGCTCAAAAAACAATTCAATGAACAGAAAGAATACTTCACCAAGGAAATTGCAACTATGAAAACTATATCAAACAGAGATGAAAAACTCAATTCATGAACTGAAAAACAAGGTAACAGCTCAGACAATATAACAGGCCAGATAGAGGAGAGAACTGGTGATATAGAAGACAGGAAACTAGAGGTACTACAGAGAGAAGAGGAGAGAGACTCACAAATTAAAAAAAAAAATGAGATAGCCCTATAGAAATTGTCTTACTCCATCAGAAAGAGCAACATAAGAATAATGAGTATATCAAAAGAATAAGAGAGAGAAAATGGAATGGAGAACATATTCAAACAAATAATAGATGAGAAATTCCCAAGCCTGTGGAAAGACTAAAACCTCAAATTCAAGAAGCAAACAGAACACTGAGTTATCTTAACCCTAACAAACCTACTCCAAGGCACATCCTAATGAAATTGGCACAAACCAAAGACAAAGAAAAAATTCTCAAGGCAGCCAGGGAAAAGAAGAATACAACATATAAAGGAAGGCCCATTAGGTTATCAAGAAACGCTACAAGCTAGAAGAGAGTGGACCCCAATATTTGAAGTTCTGAAAGAAACTTCCAGCCAAGAATACTATACCCATCAAAGCTATCCTTCAAATACAAAGGAGAAATAAAAACATTCACAGATACAGAAAAGATGAGGAAATTAATCACCAGAAAACTTCCACTTTAGAAAATACTAAAGGGGTTTTTTCAACCAGACACAAAGAACAAAACAAAACAAGTAAAAGCTCCATTAAGATCACAATAAAAACAAGATTAATTTGTGACAAAGAAACTAAAAAGGGGAGAGGACAAAGATTAACAGTAGCAAAGGATGATGGGAGTGCAGAAGCACTCATGACATAATGTACTACAATGAACATGATATGTATGCTTTCCATTACTTAATGGTAACCACCCCTGAAAAAAACAAAACAGAAGTACATAGCTTGAAAAATGAAGTAACAGAAAAGAAGTATGGATTACAACCAAACAAAAACAAATGATAGAAAAATAAAAGAGAAGACCCAAATAAGATACAAAACTATCAGAAAGCAATATACAAAATGGCAATGGGAAACCCTCAAATGTCAATAAGTACACTAAATGTAAATGGATTGAACTCACCAATAAAAAGACACAGAGTAGCAGAATGGATTAAAAAAGAAAACCCAACAGTATGTTGCCTACAAGAAACACATCTAAGCTACAAGGATAAAAACAAACTCAAAGTGAAAGGTTGGAAAACATACTCCAAGCAAATAACATCCAAAACAAAAGCTGGTGTAGCAATACTCATATCTAACAATGCTGACTACAAGACAGCAAAGGTAATCAGAGACAAAAATGGTCATTTTATAATGATAAAGGGGACATTGAATCAAGAAGACAGAACACTTCTTAATACATATGCATCAAAAAAAGAAGCACCAAAATATATAAGACAGCTATTTACTGACCTAAAAACAAAAACCAACAATCATACTTGGAGACCTCAGTACACGGTTGACGGCTCTAGATCGTTCATCCAAACAGAAAATCAATAAGGAAATATTGGCCTGAAGTGAAACACTAGAACAATTGGATGTGATAGTTATCTACAGGACATTTCATTCCAAAGTGCCAGAGTATACATTTTTCTCTAGTGTACATGGAACATTCTAAAACACAATAATAACATCAACAAATTTAGAAAGATTGAAATTATAGCAAGCATATTTTCTGATCATGAAGCCTTGAAACTAGAATTCAACTGCAAAAAGGAAAAGTAAACAAACACACAAAAATATGGAAACTAAACAACATACTTATATATATATATATATATATATATATATATATATATATATTTTATTATTATTAATTCTAATGGGGTGACACCAATAAATCAGGGTACATATGTACAATGAAAACATCTCCAGGTTATCTTATCGTTCAATTATGTTGCATACCCATCACCAAAAGTCAAATTGTCCTCTGTCACCTTCTATCTGGTTTTCCCTGTGTCCCTCCCCTCCTCCCTATCCCACTCTTCCCTCCCTCCCCCCATCCCACAACCACCACTCTCTTGTCCATGTCTCATATTCTCACTTTTATGTCCCACCTATGTATGAAATCATGCTGTTCTCAGTTTTTCTTTTTTTCTGATTTACTTATTTCACTCCGTATAATGTTATCAAGGTACATCCATTTTGTTATAAATGATCCGATGTCATCGTTTCTTATGGCTGAGTAGTATTCCATAGTATATATGTACCATAGCTTTTTAATCCACTCGTCTTCTGACGGACACTTGGGCTGTTTCCAGATCTTCGCTATTGTGAACAATGCTGCCACAAACATGGGGGCGCATTTCTTCTTTTCAAACAGTGCTATGGTGTTCTTAGGGTATATTCCTATAAGTGGGATAGCTGGGTCAAAAGGCAGTTCGATTTTTAATTTTCTGAGGAATCTCCATACTGTTTTCCACAGTGGCTGCACCAGTCTGCATTCCCACCAGCAATGCAGAAGGGTTCCCTTTTCTCCACATCCTCGCCAGCACTTATTCTGTGTTTAAACAACATACTTTTAAAAAATGAGTGTGTCAAAGAAGAAATAAGCGTCGATATCAAAAGATACATACAGGCAAACGAAAATGACAATACGACATATCAGAATCTCTGGGATGCAGCAAAAGCAGTAATAAGAAAGAAGTTCATATCACTTCTGGCCTATATGAACAAACAAGAGAGAACCCAAGTAAACCACTTAACTTCACATCTTAGGAAACTAGAAAAAGAAGAACAAAGACAACCCAAAACCAGCAAAAGAAAGAAAATAATAAAAATCAGAGCAGAAATAAATGAAATAGAGAACAGAAAAACTATAGAAAAAATTAATATAACAAGAACAGCTCCTTGTTGGTCTTTTTTGAAAAGACCAACAAAATTGAGAAACCCTTGGCAAGACTCACCAAGGAAAAAAGAGAAAGGACTCATCTAAACAAAATCTAAAATGAAAGAGGAGAAATCACCACAGATATCATAGATACACAAAGAATTATTGTAGAATACTATGGAAAACTATATGCCACCAAATTTAACAATATAGAAGAAATGAATAAATTCCTAGAACAATACACTCTTCCTAGACTGAGTCATGAAGAAGCAGAAAGCCTAAACACCCATAAGTAGGGAGAAAATAGAAACAGCTATTAAAAACCTCCCCCAAAATAAAAGTCCAGGGCCAGATGGCTATACTAGTGAATTCTATCAAACATTCAAAGAAGACTTGGTTCTTATTCTACTCAACCTCTTCCAAAAAATTGAAGAAGAAGCTATACTGCCGAACACATTTTATGAGGCCAACATAACTCTCATACCAAAACCTGGCAAGGACAATACAAAAAAAGAAAATTACAGACCAATATCTCTAATGAATACAGATGCTAAAATGCTAAACAAAATACTAGCAAATCGAATACAACAACACATTAAAAAAATAATTCATCATGATCAAGTGGAATTCATCTCAGTATCACAAGGATGGTTCAAAATACGTAAAACGGTTAACATAATACACCATATCAACAAAACGAAGAACAAAAACCATATGATCTTATCAATAGATGCAGAAAAGGCATTCAATAAAATACAACATCATTTTATGTTTAAAACACTGAAAAAGGTGGGTAGAGAAGGAAAATATCTCAACATAATAAAGGCCATCTATGATAAACCATCAGCTAACATCATATTAAATGACATAAAACTGAGGACTTTCCCATAAAATCAGGAACAAGACAACGCTGTCTACTCTCTCCATCTTATTCAATGTAGTGCTGGAAGTTCTTGTGAGAGCAATCAGACAAGAGAAAGAAATAAAAGGCATTCATATTGGAAAGGGGAAGTAAAGGTTTCATATTTGCAGATGACATGATCCTATACATCGAAAACCCCAAAGACTCTACAAAAGACTACTATAAACAATAAACCAATACAGTAAGGTCACAGGATACAAAATTAATATACAAAGTCCATTGCCTTCCTATATGCCAACAATGAAACATCAGAAAACGAGCTCAATAAAAACAATCCCCTTCATGGTTGCAACAAAAAAAATAAAGTACCTAAAATAAATATAACAAAGAATGTAAAGGACCTATATAATGAAAACTACAAAGCATTGTCAAGGGAAATCAAAAAAGATACAATGAAATGGAAAAATATTCTTTGTTCTTGGATAGGAAGAATGAATATAGTCAAAATGTCTATATTACCCAAAGCAATATACAAATTTAATGCAATTCTCATCAAAATTCCAATGTCATGTTTTAAAGAAACGGAATAAAAAACATCAGGTTTATATGGAACTATAAAAAAAACTCGAATAGCCAGAGCAATCCTAAGGAAAAAGAACGAAGCTGGGGGCATTACAATACCTGACTTTAAATTATATTATAGAGCCATGACAATCAAACCAGCATGGTACTGGCAGAAAAATAGACACTCAGACCAATGGAACAGAATAGAAAGCCAAGAAATAAAACCACATGTATATGGTCAAATAATTTTTGATAAAGAGGCCAACAACACACACTGGAGAAAAGAAAGCCTCTTCAACAAATGGTGCTGGAAAACTGGAGAGCCACATGCAAAAGAATGAAACTTGACTACAGTTGGTCCCCTTGTACTAAAACTAATTCAAAATGGATCAAAGACCTAAATATAATACCTGAAACAATAAATTACATAGAAGAAAACATAGGTACTAAACTCATGGACCTTGGTTTTAAAGATCACTTTATGAATTTGACTCCAAAGGCATGGAAAGTGAAGGCAAAGATAAACAAATGGGATTACATTAGACTAAGAAGCTTTTGCACAGCAAGAGAAACTGAGAGCAAAACAAACAGACAGCCAACTAAATTGGAGATGATATTTTCAAACAACAGCTCAGATAAGGGCCTAATATCCAAAATATACAAAGAACTCATAAAACTCAACAACAAACATGCAAACAATCCAATAAGAAAATGGGAAGAGCACATGAACAGACACTTCTCCCAGGAAGAAATACAAATGGCCAACAGATATATGAAAAGATGCTCATCTTCACTAGCTATTAGAGAAATGCAAATCAAAACTACAATGAGATACCACCTCACGCCTGTTAGATTAGCTATTATCAACAAGACAGGTAATAACAAGTGTTGGAGAGGCTGTGGAGAAAAAGGAACCCTCATCCACTGTTGGTGGGAATGTAAAGTAGTCAACCACTATGGAAGAAAGTATGGTGGTTCCTCAAAAAATTAATAATAGAACTACCATATGAGCCAGCAATCCCTCTACTGGGTATATACCCCCATAACTCAAAAACACTGGTACGTAAAGACACATGCAGCCCCTTGTTCATCGCAGCATTGTTCACAGTGGCCAAGACATGGAAACAACCAAAAATCCCTTCAATAGATGACTGGATAAAGAAGATGTAGTACATATTTACCATAGAATACTACTCAGCCATAAGAAATGATGACATTGGATCATTTACAACAACATGGATGGACCCTGATAACATTATACTGAGTGAAATAAGTAAATCAGAAAAAACTAAGAACTATATGATTCCATACATAGGTGGGACATAAAAATGAGACTCAGGGACATGGACAAGAGTGTAGTGGTTATGGGATGGGGAACGTGAGGATGGGGATAGGGGGAGGGGAGAGGCACAAAGAAAACCAGACAGAAGTTGACGAAAGACTACATGACTTTGGGTGATGGGTATGCAACATAATCAAATGTCAAAATAACCTGGAGATGTTTTCTCTGATCCTATGTACCCTGATTGATTAATATCACCCCATTAAAAAAATATTAGAGTATTTTAGCAATTCTACTTAACTCTTAAGCTCAGTGGAAAGAGCTTCCCTTTATTAATTTAACATTTGCTTAATTTTTAATTCTACTATTGTAATATTCTAAGTTGCCTAGGCTTATTTATGATTTCTGCCAACAACTATTTATTGAGTGCCTACAATTTGCTAACCAAAGTTCTAGGCACTGGGGTTATAACAGTAAGAAGTAAGCGCAGGCCTGCACTTTAATAGAGTTTGTTTGAGTGGGAGACTGGTGGTGAATAGAAGGTAAATGATAGAGAGTAACAAGGCCTAGGTGCGGATTTAATATAGGTACTGTGATCAGGAGTCACTGGGTGGTCAAGAAAGGCCTTTGTGAGGAAGGACACTTACACTGGGATGTAAACAGCAAGAAGAAACCAGCTGTCAAAGGTCAGAGAGACACCATTCCCAGCAACAGGAGGAGCACAGTAAGCAACAATCACTATGATCCTCCCAGGAGGCAGCCAAGGAACTCAAAAGAGGAAGCACAACAAAGGGTCTTGAGTCAGTTGCCAGACGTGGGCATTGAAATCCCACCTCTACTGCCAGGATTCCAGTCACAAGGAGCAAGTTTCCTAACTCTGATGAGGGTTTTATAACCCTTTGCTTCCTTGTTAGTAAAATATGAATAGCCCTGGCCAGATAGATAAGTCAGTTGGTTGGAGCATCATCCTGAAGTGTAGAAGTTTTTTATTCAATCCCTGGTCGGGGCACTTACAGGAACAGATGTTCCTGTCTCTCTCCTGCTCTCTCCTTCCTCTCTCTAAAATCAATAAAATAAATATTTAAAAATATATATATGAATAATAATAGTCCCCAACTCATAGGATTGTTGAAAACTCCTTTAAAGGAGTTAACATATGTTAGAATAATGTCTGGTACATACTAAGTATTATAGAAGGCACAGTCATGATTATTAGTATTAAAAGTACTAAGTTATATACATGCTCATGTTCGTCTCTGTATTACTCACAATAGCTAAAAGTTGTAGAAATCTATATATCCACTGCTGGATGAATGGATAAAACAAAATGTGGTCTTTACATAAAATGCAATATTATTCAGGCTTAAAAAGGAAAGCAATTCTGACAAACGCTACAACATGTATGAATGTTGAAGACACTATGCTAAATGAAATAAGGCAAAGACAAATATTGTATGGTTTCATTTAATACAAGATGTTTAGGGTAGAGGCTAGAAGGAGGAATGAATGAGGAGTGATTGTTTACTGGGTTCAGAGTTGCAGTTTTGCAAGATAAAAATGTTCTGGAGATAGATGGTGAACAAGGTGAATGTACTTAATGCTACTGAACTGTACACTTAAAAATGGTTAAGACAGTAATTGTAGTTTTATGTGTACTTTACCACAAATTTAAAGAACTGCTAAGCACAGTGTGTGATCAGATCGGTGCAGAGACAGAGTAGCAGCTCTGCAAAGGTTACTGGGACAATGAGAGGCGGCACACCTCCACAACTTTCCATCCAGACTTTAGTCTACTACATAATTGGCACACCAGAGATGTTCAGTTCACTACCTACCTGGATATTAGTGGTGGCCCTGTAGCATTCCACCCCGACTTTCCAACATCAATGTATACTCTTCTTCCACAGACAGGTAAAGTTAACAACTATAAAATCACCTAGGAAAAAATGACAAAGAAATTTCCACCATTGTCTTGGATAGAAAAACCTGACATTATCAAAATATCAATAATCCCTCAAATAAGCCTTTAAGATAAGTGAAATAAGAATATATTCAATTTGGGTCAGAATCAATTTGAAATGCTAAAGGGAAGTCCACTCTAGAATTCAGGAGATGACCTAGTTTGGATATATAAGCTGAGGAGTCCCTTGGGCGTTAGGTTCAGTGATGGATGGCAAGGATGAAGTCTTGGGCCACACTTCACAGAGGTGGTAAAAAAAAGAAAAGGAGCCAAGCACAGATACTGAGGAGGAACTGTCAAAATGAGAAGAACCAGGAGAAAAGTGATGCTGGTGCAGAGTTTCCGGAGTAGCCAAGAGCCTAACAGGCACAGGGAGTTGCAGAGATGGAGAAAGGAAAGAGCTTTAGTTTGGCAAACAGATGTTCCAGAACACAAGTTCAACTGAAGCATGGGAGTGGAAGGCAGAGTTCAGTGAAACGAGCTGTGCATGAGTGGAAGGTGCAGAAGAGGAAGCAGCAAGCCCACACTACCCTGTAATGAAGCTCATCCTTACAGCTAAGAAGAGGGATGCGGCAGAAGCTTGTGTATAACAGGTGGCTGATATTCAGCCCCCAGAGGAGCACACACTGGACATCAGTCTGTGTATGGCTCAATCTGAATATTAATCATCTATGTGCCTGTTCATACACATGCTTGGTTTTCTATTGATCATTCTGCAAAGGCTCCAGTGAGATTGCCCAGGCAGGAAAATTCTAAAGGTTGTTTCAATTCAGAATAGCTGCAAATGAGGACTTAAATTGAGACACAGTTTTGGCAATGATTTGTGGGATTTTAAAAATAAATTTGCACCAGTAACTCTAGCTGTTTTTGTTTTCTGAGGGTTAGTTACAAGCCATTCCCTATGACTCTAAGAAAACTTACTCTGTGACAGAGAATAACATTTTTCTCACATACTTGTGTGTTCAAATTTGTAATTTCTCCAATTCACTCTTACTTAATATCCTGGACTGGATATGTGCACTGCTTTGATTTTCTATTAAAAAAATGAGAAAGGGGTATATGAATTGAATTATTAATAGAGCAAGCACATGTTACTTACTTAACTATGCCAACAAAATCATCAAAAACATGCTGTAACCAGCTGCAAATCCTCATTGTTTAAAGTTCTCCAGCTACCGGAGCACCCAGTGACGGCTTTTATACAGTGCTCACAGGGAAGTTCTCTTACTCAAAAATTCCTTACAGTCTTTCAGTGTTAGAACTTTTGCCAATATATAAACAAAGCTTATGGGCTTCCAGAAAGATAACAAAATGGACAAGAATGCCAAAGAACCTCCTTCTCACTGAATGTTATTGGATATAGAACAATGAAAAATTTTAGCAGCAACAATGCCAGCAGAAACTATTAAGTCTGAGCCAACACAGAGCATGTGCACACAGGCATGTGCAGTGCAGAGATCACAGGAACATGCTCCAGGTCAGAGAGGCTCAAGCAAACTAATGTTCACAACTTGGTGTGCCCATCTTCCCTAGCTCCACCTTACGGAAGCAATTGAGCATATAGAGCATATATTAATTTCTAAGCCTTAGCCTCTTTATCTATAAATAATGAATAATCAGACCTACCTCACAGGTTTCTTGTGAGGACCAAATATGACAATGCAGACAAAGGTTTTAATCCAATGCTTTGCACCAAAAATAGTGGCATCATTATCATTCCACTTTAGTCACATCCACTAAAGTTCATCATAACAGACTGAGCTCTGACAGTGTGAGGCTCCCTGCCCTTTGGTCTTGTTGCCCCCACTCTAGTGTGTCTGTAATGAATCTCGGCTCCTGTGAGCCTCCTGTGACACAGACTTCCCTTCTGTAAAGAAATGATACTGTCATTTCCAAGAAGTTCAGGAATGAACTAAGGCATTAGTTTTGAGTATGCTAGTTCCTCTCATTATACTAAAGCCCTTCCTTGACTTACAGTATATTAGTGAGCATTCTCTAGAGAAGCAGAACCAAGAGGTATATATATATATATATATATATATATATATATATATATAGAGAGAGAGAGAGAGAGAGAGAGAGAGAGAGAGTAGATGAAGGAATTGGCTCATACAGATATGAAAGTGGCCAAGTCCCATAATATTCAGGGTGAGCCAATTAGCTGTAGACCCAGGAGGTCTAATGGTTAATTCCAGTCCAAGACTGAAGTCGGAGAACCAGGTGAGGTAATGATGTAGTTCTAGTTCAAAGGTTGGCAAGTTTGAGACCCAGAAAGATCCAATGTTTCAGTCTGAGACAGAAAAAACGCTGCTGTCCCAATTCAAAGGTCATTAGAAGGAAGAATTCTCTCTTACTCCAAGGAAGGTCACCCTTTCTGTTATACTCAGGCTTTAAAATGATTGGTTGAAGTCCATCCACATTACAAAGAGCAATCTGCTTTACTCTGTCTCCCAGAGTAAATATATGATTAAATATTAATCATATTTAGAAAATCCTCACAGATGCACCCCGAATAACATTTGATCAGTATCAGGGCACCCAGTGGCCTGGTCAAGTTGACCGCCATAATAATCATATTGTCCTAATGCTCAGGCCTAAACTAATCAGTAAATTCCATTGGTTCAAAGTAGACATATAACAAACCACTAGTGAATTACAGAAGAGAAGTCAAATGATGTGGACTTCTGGGAAAGGATATCCTTTCTCTCTCTTCCTTTCAATGAGATGCCTAGAAGTGCTGTAATTGTTAAATATACTAAGGGAAGTCAGGGTAAAGAGGACAGAGCTGGCCAGAGGATGTTGCAGTCCTGATCCAGCCATAAAGTCTAATTTTCTCAGGATACGTCAATTACCTAACTAAATCTATCACCTTTACTGTGTAACTCAAGGTAGTTGGGTTTTATGTAAATTGAAACATGAAGTCTAATTGATCTACTTACTCCAACATCAGGACCACTCTTGTCAGCAATCTGCCCCTGAGCTATGTTCCCTTCATAAGAAGACAGTATTTGGGATACTGTGTGACCTAAATGATATACTGGAGCTGTGATGGTGCCCCACAAACATCACCTTTGCCTAGACCAATGAGTTGCTCATCAGCACGCCCCCCAACCCTGCTCCTCAAATCTCAAGCTGATAGGAATGCTGTCCCATGATGAACCCACATTTGAAACATACCTTTGGTCATTGAGATCTGAACTGCTGGTCACCTTCTGGGAGTCAGCCTCTCAACCCTGCCCATTCCTAACTGTTTTCCTTTCACAATAGCCAGCACCATTTGGTCATAATCCATGAAAGATTAGAGAGAATTATTGAACTGGTAATATGACAGGAATAATAAAATAAATAATTAGAGAATAGTTGTTGTTAAGTATGGTTGTTGAAACAAAAATAATATTAGGTCTAATCAGTAGGCTTTTCTATCCCAAAGTTCTTTTCCTGCGAAGAGATACAAGAAAGGGTGAGTGGAAGAGCACAGAGCTTGCTTTCCATGCTGCTAATTTCAAAGGAAATATTAGACTTAACTTCCCCAAAATAATGAATTTTTAATTTCATATTTATTATAGACCTGTCATCTATGGACTTATTTATGCGATCTTCCTCAATCCACTTATATTTTTAACCAATTCAAAGACTTAGGCTTGGCCTGACCTGTGGTGGCGCAGTGGATAAAGCGTCGACCTGGGAACACTGAGGTCGCCAGTTCAAAACCCTGCACTGGTCCAGTCAAGGTACATATGGGAGTTGATGCTTCCAGCTCCTCTCCCCTTTCTCTCTTTCTCTCTCTCTCTCTCTCACTCTGTGTCTCCTCTCTAAAATGAATAAAATAAAAATAAATTAAAAAAAAGACTTAGGCTTGGTGTTGGATATGTATTTTTTGGCATCTTTTTAATTGAGGCAACTTGTTTTGAGGCTCTAAAGTTTAATGACTAAATCCTTATTCAGCCTAATCATAATTTATCTCAATTTACAGTTTTTATAGCTCAAGAATATTAAGTATGAAGCAAGAGTCAGAAGTCTAGAATTGGTAGGATTTCCAGGTGTTTGTTTTCTGGATAGTAGTGTTTACTCATGGAAATCATAACTGAATTACATTCTGACCAGGGAGGAGGAAGATGTCAGGATTTAGAGCTTTGGTCTGCGAAGGGTGGCAGTTCCTGAGCTGGGGAGTCTACAACTTGGTGGGGGCAGGTGGGCAGAAAGAAGTACAATCAATTTTATCTGCTTCTGAGGGAAATTCACTGGGCACTGGGTTTGTGAGGTTAGCAGAGGCCGCTTTAGCTAGGATCTTGTAAGTGGCGAGCCCAGGCTTCTGCTTGGTTTGGTTTGCCCCTTCTCAGTCCAATGCCTAGCCAGATTAACCCAGAATTTCTGATTCTGACTACTGTAAAGGGCCAGTGCTTGTTGGAGTTTGAAGGTGTCCAGTGCTATTGGCGTTGTTAACCTGATCACAGAGAAGTGGTCTCCTTGGGGCAACTCACTGGTTTGGAGCTGTGCTGTGCTAGCAGCAGAGTTTTGTGTGAAAGAGCGAGCAGAAAAACAGAGGGAGAGGGTGCATGAGGGGTTACGACGGGTCCTTCCAGGTCCCTAGAAGAAATGGTCCATGCTGGTGATGAAAGAGGCCATTGTGACCATAGCCTGACACCAGCTGTCACCCTCCATGCATGAGGCACTTCTGACTTTGAGAAATGTCTCTGCTTTGATGAGCAGTTTGAAGACGGTTTTGTCCCAGGAGGTCCTAAATGGCAGATCTGTTTGGCAGCTGCTCATCATGAAAAGAGTCTTGGTCTTGAAACTGGGAAACAGAAGTGCAGGCTCTGGGACTCTCCACTCCGGGCAGTATGACTTCAGAAAAATGTTTTGTTTAAACTCCGAGACTCAGTTCCCTCATCTGCAAACTCAGGGAAAGAATACTTATTTCTAAGAGCTCTGATGAGGATCCAAGACACAAAGTTTGTGAAAGATTTGCATGTAACGTACATGGAGAGGAATAACCTCTATTTGTCATCCTCTAGAGGGGGTGGGGAAGGGGACAGGAGTCATAAATTAACTCAACTAGCAATTACCTGGTCCATTTGTAACAAAGGTATATTACATACCTACTTTAATAATACATAATAAAAATAACAATGATAAAAATAGCAATAGATTACATTTATTTCACACCCTGAACAGTCTCCTTCCCCTGAGCTTCATCTCCCAAGGAGGAGAAGGGGGGAAGAGTCAGAATTAACTCTTGAAATACAAGAGTACTTGTAAAACAGGTGTGATCTGGGAGACTTCTGGGGCTCCTTGCCCAGAGCTCAGTCTTTCATTTCTGTTTTTTGGTGGTTTTTTTTTTTACAATTTTTCTATTGAAAGAGAGGAAGGAAGAGAGAAAGAGAAAAAGAGACATTAGATCATTGTTTCACTTAGTTGTTCCATGTAGTTGTGTATCCATACTATATACTCAGTATTGTACAAAATCCCTCATGTGCACTCTCTGATTTAATCCTTACGACATCCTTATAAAGTCCATAAATTTTCAGTTACCTGTGAAAAATTTAGGCCCAGATTCCAGATTGCTTAAGTGGTCTAAGACCACCCAGGTTGTAAGCGGAAGAGCTGAGATTTGAACTCAAACCATTGACTTCAGAGCCATGCTTTAAAACTTAGAATTATTATTTTCTTACTGAGTGAAGAATAATGGACCCCTCAGCACTATGTAGAGAACTCTGTGTGGTTTGCCAAACTTTTAGCCTCATCGGGTGATTCGAGTACTAATGCCATTCTCTCATCACTAAGAAATTGTTGATATCTTTAGCTAGGTATAGCTTAGGGAATATCTCTCTCCCAGTCCTGTGAGCATTTTATATTTTGGTTATCCTGATTCTGGGTTGCCTGTTAATGCTCTTCCATATCCATGCTGTTTTGAATAGTCAGTTAATTCTCTGTGTTCTACTGAGGTAAGACCTGCTCAAAGCAAGACTTCAATTCAGAGTTAGAGCTGATGCTATTTCCAGGGCTCCAGTACTGTTTTCTTGAATCTGTTACTACACATATTTAGAACTATGCAGTGATGGAACCTATGTGACTGCTGAACCAGCTCAGACTGGCCCTATCTTGTCTCTAACAAAACCCAGAAACAAAGTTTTCTGCACTCACGAGTAACACTTGTTCCCATTCTGCAGAACCAAAGGACCAGAACATGACCAGACCAGAACAAAGACCATCCTTGCCTCCCACCAGCTCACTCTGAGAAGAAAGCCACTTTTGCATGCAGCCAGCCCTTGCAAAGCCCAGGAAATACTTGTCCCCTGGGTGCTGATGGAAGTAATACTGTTAACATTCTTATTCCAACCAAACTCATCACACCTCAGATAAGTCCTGTAACGTCCGATTGTGACACTTCTGCACTAAGTGGCCACTGGCATTATAATCAGAATAAAGTTCAAAGACCAGAGCAGGACCTCTAAGGGCCTGTCTGCTCTGGCCTTCCACGCCCTCCCTCCCTCCCCTCAGCTGTGCTCCATCTCCTGTATTCCGGAAGCCTTCTCCACACATCGCACGAGCTGCCATAGCCTTTGCAGGAAGCTCCCCGTTGCTGCTCTCTCCAGTCCCCCGACCTTCAGCTCAGTGCCATACCCCAGACAGGCTTTTGCCAACCTCCCTACCTAACAGCAGTCTCTGTCTCAGTCAGTTCTCTTCCCCTGCCTGGTTTTTCCTCATTGAACTGTACCATGACCCTGTGTCTGCCCCACTAAAGGGTATACCCCACATGGTAGGTACATTGGGTAATTCCTGTCTGTATCCTCATTGCCAAGCCTCCATGTGGCCCCTGAATACACACTCAATAAATAGTCAACGAATGGATTATTGTAATTCTTGATCTATACCAGTGGTTCTTAACCTTTTTTGAGGTACCAAACCCACCAGTTTCATATGCACATTCACCGAACCCTTCTTTAGTGATAAATAAAATATGATTTTTTTTTCTAAATTCAAGACATAGGTATATGTTTTTTTACTGGTGCACAAAATGAGCCATGCATGAACATCACCTTGCTCAAAGAACAAAACCAACAAAGTACATGAACTCACAACAAATTATGGTATTACTTTATTCTGACCTCCGCGGCAGAGGCTTCTCCGAACCCCTGAGACCGACTCATCGAACCCATAGGGTTCGATAGAACCCAGGTGAAGAACCACTGATCTATACCCAAGATATATAAGTCCCTTTGGCCAACCACCGTTCTCTCCTCTTGAACCAAATTGATCTGGGCTTTCTCTCCCTGGGCCAAGGGCCTCAGCTGCCTCCTTCACAAACATTTCTGCCCTATTCTCTAGAACTCTTGCTGCAGGAAAACAGTCCCCTACATCATCACTAAAGGTTGCTCCACCTCATTGTCTGAGCTGAACCTTGGCCATCACCCAAGAGCACAGCTTCTCTAAAGCCCACTCAAGTGGAGGTGGCTCCTTCTCTACATCCTCTGTACCTCAGGGTCAGGAAGAGGGTCAAAAAAGAAATAAAAGCAGAGCTCAAACGCGATTTACAGACTAACAAAAATGACAATATGACGTATCAAAATTTCTGGGATGCAGCAAAAGCAGTAATAAGATTAAAGTTTATATCATTGCAGGCTTATATTCAGAAACAAGAGAGATCGCAAGTCAACAACTTAACATCACATCTTAAGGAACTAGCAAAAGAAGAAAAAAAGCAACACAAAATCAGAAGAAAAAAGAAAATAGTAAAAATTAGAGTAGAAATATATAAAATAGAGAACAGAAAAACTATAGAAAAATTAATAAAAGAGACGGTTCTTTGAAATGATCAATTTTATTGATAAACCCTTGTCTAGACTCACAAAGAAAAAAGGAGAAAAGATTCATATAAACAAAATTCAAAATGCAAGAGGATAAATTACCACAGATATCATAAATATATAAAGAATCATTGTAGAATACTATAAAAAATTATATGTCACCAAATTCAATAATCTAGAAGAAATAGATAAATTCCTAGAACTATACAATTTTCCCAGACTGAGTCATGAAGAATTAAAAAGCCTACATAGACCCATAAGCAGGGATAAAATAAAAACAACTATCAAAACCTCCCCCCCAAAACAAGTCTAAGACCAGATGGCTACACTACCAAACATTCATAGAAGATTTGGTTCCTATCATTCTCAAAGTCTTCCAAAAAATTGAAGAAGAAGCAATATTTTCATATACATTTTATGAGACCAACACAACTCTCACACCAAAACCTGGCAAAGACATTACAAAAATAATAATAATAAAAAAACACTTTAGACCAATATCTCCAATGAATACAGATGTAAAAATCCTAAATAAAATACTAGCAATTTGAAAACAACAACATATTAAATAAATAAAACATCATAATCAAGTGGGATTTATTTCAGGAACACAAGATGGTTCAACATACATAAATAGATTAACATTACACACCATATCAACAAAACAAAGACCAAAAATCATATGATCCCATCAATGGATGCAGAGAAGGCATTCAATAAGATACAACATCCCTTTATGTTTAAGACACTCAAAAAACGGTTAGAGAAGGAAAATTCCTCAACATAATAAGGTCATATATGACAAATCACCAGCTAATATCATACTAAACAATGAAAAACTGAAAGCTTTTCCTGTAAAAGCAGGAACAAGACAAGGCTGTCCATGCTCTCCATTCCTATTCAACATAGTGCTGGAAGTTTTAGCTGAAACAATTAGACAAGAAAAAGAAATAAAAGGCATTTATATCAGAAAAGAAGCAGTAAAGGTATCACTTTTTGCAGATGATGTGATCCTGTATATAGAAAATACCAAAGACTCCACAGAAAGACTATTAGAAACTAATACCGTAAAGTCGCAGGATACAAAATCAGTATACAGAAATCTATTGCTTTCATATTTTCCAACAATAAAACTTTAGAAAATAAACTAAAAAAAACAATCACTTTTACAGTTGCAAGAAAAAAATAAAATACCTAGGAATAAACTTAACTAAGAATGTAAAGGATCTATATACCAAAAACTACAAAGCAGTATTAAAGGAAATTGAAAAAGACACAATGAAATGGAAAAACATTCCATATTCATAAATAGGAAGGATCAACAAAGTTAAAAGGGCCATATTACCCAAAGCAATATACAAATTAAATGCAATCTCCATCAAAATCCCAATGTCATTTTTTATATAAATGGAACAAAATATCACCAGGTTTGTATGGAACCATAAAAAACCTCGAATAGCCAAAGCAATCCTGAGGAAAAAGAATGAAGCCAGAGGTATCACACTACCTGACTTTAAATATTAGAGAGGCACTATAATCAAAATAGCATGGCATTGGCAGAATAATAGACATATAGACCAATGGAACAAAATAGAGAGCCCAGAAATAAAACCACATATATAAGGACAAATAATCTTTGACAAAGGAGCCAAAAACACACAATGGAGAAATGAATGCATCTTCAGTAAATGGCACTGGGAAAATTGGAAAACCACATGCAAACGAATGAAACTTGACTACAGTTTGTTCCCCTGCACAAAAAGTCAATTCACAATGGATCAAATAACTAAATATAAGACCTGAAACAATAAATTAAAGAGAAGAAAACTCATGGATCTTGGCCATAGAGAACAATTTATGAATTTGACTCCAAAGGCAGGGGAAGTAAAGGCAAAAATGAATGGGACTATATCAAACCAAAAAACTTCTGCACAGCAAAAGAAACTGACAACAAGAAAAATAGACTGTCAACATAATGGGAGAGATTTGCAAACAACTGCTCCGATAAGAGGTTACTATTCAAAATATATAACAAATGCACAAAGCTCAGCCACAAACAAGCAAGTCATCCAATTAAAAAATGAAGAAAGGATCTGAACAGGCACTTCTCCCAAGAAGACATACAAATGGCCAACAAATATAGGAAAAAATGCTCATCTTCACTACCTATTTGAGTATTTGGTTTGATGCAAATCAAAACTCAACAAGATACCACCTCACACATGTTGGATTCACTATTATCAACAAGATAGGTAATAACAAGTAATAAAAAGGCTGTGGAGAAAAAGGAACCCTCATCCTCTGCTGATGGGAATGTAAATTAGTACAACCATTATGGAAGAAAGTATGGTGGTTCTTCAAAAAATTAAGAATATAACCACCATATGACCCAACAATTCCTCTATTGGTTATCTACCCTCAACACTTGAAGACATTAGTATGTAGACACATGCACCCCACGTTCATCACAGCATTATTCACAGTGGCCAAGACATGGAAACAACCCAAGTATCCCTCAATAAAGGATTGGATAAAGAAGATGTGGTACATATACACAGTGGAATTCTACTCAGTCATAAGAAGTGATGACCTAGCGACAGTTACAACAACATGGCTGGATCTTGAGAACATTATACTGAGTGAAATAAGTAAATCAGAAAAAGCTAAAAACTGTATGATTTCACACATAGGTGAAATACAAAACTGAGACTCATGGACATAGATAAGAATGTAGTGGTTACCTGGGGGAGAGAGATGTAAGGGAGGGGGAGTGGTGTTCTTGAAAAGGTGTAAAGAGGGGCAAATATAAGGTGATGGAAAATGATTTGATTTTGAGTGATGGATATGCAATGTAATTGACTTTTCAAATGAGGCAGTGATGTTTAACTGAAATCTATTTACACTTGTAGATCAATGTTACCCTGTTAAATTTAATTTTCTAAATAAAGAAAAAGAGAAGAATTAGTAATCCCTTCTTAAACTATTTTAAAAAATTGAAGAGGAAAAAGACTTCCAAACTCATTTTATAGGACCAGCATTATCCGGATAACAAAACCGAAGAACAAAAGAAAATTACAAACCAATATCCTTGATGAATGCAGATGCAAAAATTTTCAAAAAATATTAGCAAACTACATTCAATAGTGCATTAGAAGGGTTATGCACTGTGACCAAGTGAGTTTTATTCAGGAATGCAGTATGGCTTAACATCTGTAAAGCAACATGATACATCACAAATAACAAAACAAAGGATAAAAATATATGATCATTTCTATAGATGAAGAAAAAGCATTTGATAAAATTCAACATACTTTTATGATAAAATCATTTAACAAATGAAGGAACAAACCTCAACATAATAAATGTTTTTTTTACAACAAACGTATTGCTAATACCATAATAAGCTTTTCTTCTAAAATCAGGAACAAGACAAGATGCCCTCAATCACCATTTTATTCAACATAGTATTAGAAGTCCTAGTCACAGTAATCAGACAAGAAAAAAATTTATCCAAATGATAAAGGAAAAGGTAAAATTCTCATTCTTTGCAGATGACATGATACTATATATAGAAAAACCTAAAGACTCTACCATAAACTATTAGAACAAAAGAATTTAGTAAAGTTGCAGAATACAAAATCAATATACAGAAATTGGTTGCATTTTTATATACCAATAACAAATGATTAAAAGGACAAATTAAGAAAACAATAACATTTACAACTACATCAAAAAGAATAAAATACCTAGATATAAATTTAACCAAAGAGGTAAAAGAACTGTACTCTGAAAACTTGACATTTAAAAACATTAAGTAAGATACAAATACATAAAAAGATATATCTTGCTCATGCATTGGAACTGTTAATTTTTTTAAATGTCCTTACTACCTAAAGCAGTCTACAGATTAAATGCAACCCCTATTGAAATACCAATAGTATTCTTTTCAGAACTAGAAAAACTAGCCTTAAAATTTATGTGGAACCACAAAAGACCTCAAATAGCCAAAGAAAACTTGAGAAAGAATAAAGTGGGAGTCATCACACTTCCCAACTTCAAACTATACTACAAAACTACAATAATCAGAACAGTATAATAGTGGCATAAAAACAGATATATAGATCAGGGAAATAGAATAGAAAGCCCAGAAATAAACCCTCTCATATGGTCAATTAATATATGACAAAAGAGTCAAGGAGATAAAATGGGGTAAAGACAGTCTCTTCTATAAGTGGTGCAAAAAACAACAACAACAAAAACTGGACAGATACATGCAAAAAAATGGAATTGGACCACTTTCTTACAATATGTATAAAAATAAACTCAAAATAAATTAAAGACTTAAATGTAAGATCAGAAACCATAGAACTCCTAGAAGAGAGCATAGGCAGTAAACATTGGTATCTGTCTTAGCTATATCTCCTTGGATATGTCTCTTTAGGCAAGTGCAACAAAAGCAAAAATAAACAAATGGAACTATATCATACTAAAAGTTCTTACACAGTGAGGGAAACCATCAACAAAACAAAAGGACAACCTGCTAAATGGATGAAGATATTCACCAATGATTCATCCAATAAAGGGTTAATATCCAAAATATATAAGGAACTCATATAATTTAACACCAAAAATAAATGTACAGTCCAATTTAAAAATTGGCAAAAGACATGGATAGACACTTCTCCAAAGAGGACATATAGATGGCCAACAGACATATGAAAAGATGCTCAACATCACTAATCATCAGGGAAATGAAAATGAGAACCACAATGAGATACCACCTTACACTTATCAGAATAGCTATTACCAAAAAGTCAACATGTGACAAATGCTGGTGAGAATGTGGAAAAAAGGAAACATTTTTACACTATTGGTAGGATTGTAAATTGATGCAGCCACTATGAAAAGCAGTACAAAGATTTCTCAAAAAATTAAAAACAGAGCTGACATAAAACACAGCAATTCCACTTCTGGGTATTTAAAGAAAACAAAAAAACACTAATTTAAAAAGCTATATGCACCCCTATATTCATCTTACAGCATTGTTTACAATAGCCAAGATATGAAGGCGACCTACGTGTTCATCCATAGATGAATGGATAAAGAAGATGCTTCCGCACGCACACACACACACAAATAAATATGTGTGGAATATTACACAGCAATATAAAAGAATGAAATCTTACCACCTGTGACAACATGGATCATCCTAGAGGGCATTATGCTAAGTGAAATAAGTGAGAGAAAGACAAATACTGTGTGATTTCACTTACATGTGGAATAAAAAGAAAGAAAAAAAGAGAGAAAGGAAAGAAAGAAAGAGAGAGAGAGAAAGAGAGAAGGAAGGGAGGGAGGGAGGGAGGGAGGAAGGAAGGAAGGAAGGAAGGAAGGAAGGAAGGAAGGAAGAAAGGAAGGAAGGAAAGAAAAAAAAAAAAACCAGGCCCATAAACCTGAGGCAACCCTGTCAATTGCACCTGGTAAAAGTTGGTCATAACCAATGCAGGTAAGGAGCCTGTGGCTGAAATAGGACAGGCTGCAAACTAGGAGTCCAGGGCAGTGTAGGGGCGTGACAGGTGTCAGCATGGACACTCAGCAGATCTGTGGCAGGGTGCCTGCAGTCAGGCACAAGCTAGCCACCACGACTGAAAGTCACTTTCTACAGCTTACATCCTTAAGGCAGATCATGAGACCCTGCAGATCCCATGCTGTGTGGAGAGGAAAGGGAGCCAGAGTCTCTGAGAAGCTAAGGAGGTTAGCACAAAGTGTTTGCTTAGAGGTCATGCACTCTATCCCTTTGGTGATACTAAGGAAATCCAAAGAGGAGGCCTCCTTCCTAAGGCTGTGTTACTAGTAAATGTCAGATCAGGGTCTAGAACACTTAACTCACAGCACACTCACCTGTAAGAACATAATGGGAAAAAAACCTCAAACACAACTTAGATGTTTTAGTACAAAAGTACAGAAAGCACATTTCTGAGAAATGAGAAGTCCCCCGGGGACATTACAGCAACACCCATTCAGGAGGCTTTCCCCTGGAGTTTGTGCCTGAGTATTGTACAAACTACTATAGTTGGCCAAGCACCGGCAACACATGGTTCTGTGCCCACAAAGCCCTGTCAGGGTCGGTGCAGCCCAGCAACCTATAGCCGAGATCATCAACATTATGCAGAATCCTTCACCTGGAGCTGTACAAAGGCAAGGTTTATGTCACATGAGCAAACTACATTGCCATTCCTGCACTTGGACTTCTGCCTAAGACACAACACACTTTTAACACACTGCCTAACACACAACACAAATCACTTCATGTCTTGGAGACTTGCCCAAGGCTGAGACCCTGCCACTGCCCCTGTGTCCCAGGGGCTGCTCTGGCTATCTGCACCCTTCTGCCCTTCCGCCTTCCCCAAGTGCTGCCTTACTTAGGGAGACTGGCCCCAGAGTGATGGTATACGGTCTTGGTCAGCTTTGGATCCAGTAGAACAGAAGGTCCCTCACGTATTCTGCATGTGTTCGTGTGTGTTTTGTTTGTTTGTTTGTTTGTTTGGGATCCATTTATTCACTCATTTATTTATTTTCAATATTCTCTGCAGACCAAGTGACAACAGCGGCATGAGCTGGAACAGTCACTGGAGGAACAGTTGTAGATTGGAGAACTGCAGGCCAGGCTACAGGCTGAGAACCAGCGATGGTGTGAACTGGAACAAGTGCTAGAAAAGAAGGCCAACTGCTCTCTGCAGTTCCTCTACCATCTGCCTGAATCAAATGTTAAAATGCCTAGCTTCAACCACCAACATTACAGTACCCAAATTCCTAAGCATTTATGAGTGCGTCTTTATACAATTTATCTAATTTTACTGTATTTCAGTCAGAGACCAATGGCTCTAAAATCTCTACTTTCTTGAACTATTTGAAATGCCCTTCATCATCAGGCACCAAATTGAATTTTATAAGCTTTAAAGAAAAAATATATAAGGAAAAACTATTCTCTATTTGTAAGATGCAAATTTCACGTTTTATTACATGAGATTATGGATGTATGAAGAGCTTATTTATCTATAATTACTCAAAGTTTACTAGATCTGGCCCTGGCCAGTTGGCTCAGTGGTAGATTGTTGGCCCAGTGTGTGTAAGTCCCAGGTTTGATTCCCAATCAGGACACACAGGAGAAGCAATTTTCTGCTGTTGCATCCCCTGGCCCCCTCTCTTTATCTCTTTTTCTCTCTTTCCCTCCTGTAGCTATGGCCAATTGGTTCAGGTGCATCAGTCCCGGGTTCTGAGGGTGGCTTCATGGCCTTGCCTCAGGAACTAAAATAGCTCAGTTGCCAAGCAATGGAGCAGCGAACCAGATGGGCAGAGCATTGCTGGTAGGGAACTTATCAGGTGGATCCCAGTAGGGGCACATGCAGGAGTTTGTCTCTCTGCCTCCAAGCCTCTCACTTAATAAAAAGAAAGTTTACTAGATCTCATTAATTCTGAAGTGAGGACATTTTACTTGTACTTTATAAAATTGTGTTTATATTTATAATAGCTTTTGCTTTATATGTTTAGATCAGAGGTCCCCAAACTATGGCCTGCGGGCCAAATTGTGGCCACCTGAGGCCATTTATCTGGCCCCCGCCACACTTCCGGAAGGGGCACCTCTTTCAATGGTAGTCAGTGTATGGAGTACTGTATGTGGTGGCCCTCCAACAGTCTGAGGGACAGTGAACTGGTCCCCTGTGTAAAAAGTTTGGGGACTCCTGGTTTAGATTCATGTATTTTTGTGTACACAGGTATCTTCATGTGTATAAGTATGTTATTTTATCTAAACAATACAAAGTAATGCAACAGATGTGATAGTCACTTGGGACGTGCAATTTAAAGTATAATGAGATATTACCACATAGCCTTGTAGTGGGAATGACAAATGAAAAAGAAAGTTAATGCCAAGTATTAGTGAGGGGGAAGAGGAGCTCCCATACTGCACTGGGGATATGAATCAGCACTTCTGGAAAACTAAAAGGATTTACCAAAGTTAATCAATATACATACCCTCAGATCAGCAACACATCATGAATAAAGCTGCTATGAACATTCTTGTATTTGTCTTTTAATAAGTATATACATATACACAGATATAAGAACATTTGTAAGAGCTTTATTCAAAATGTCCTCAAACTAAAAGCCCAAATTTGCATCAATGATACAACAATGAAGTTTGGAACTGTACAACCGACAGATATACCAGAATGAACAAACTGTAATTCAAGATGCCATGGAGGAATCTTGCAAATGTTATGTTGAATGAAAGAAAAGAACACTTACTAGAAGACTTTATGCATACAAAATTCCAAAGTAGAAAAAACAAATCTATGATGACTGAAGTCTGAATAGTAGATGGATACCTTCCAAGGATGGAGTAGTGACTAGGAGGAGACAGAAAGCAGGTGTCTGGGGGCCACTTCTTAATTTAAATACCGGCACACTCATGACTGTGTACTGGCCCGTGGGTGATATACTCTGGCAAACGCTTGCTGTACAAATCTAAAAGGGGTTCTATACAGGATTTATTGTGGCACAGAAAGTGTAACACTTTCTCTTTCCTACAAGGCAGAATTCAAACTTCAAGGAAAAGTGTGTGAGGCACTGTGATAATTTCTTCTCAGAAATCACTTTGTTGAATTCTCCACACTGCCCATTAAGGTGGCTATTATAATCCCACTTTACAGACCAGCAAAATAAGGTTTCTGGGTGGAATCAGTTTGCCCAGGACCACGCATCTGCTAAGTGCCCGATCACTCTGATTCGAGGCCAGTGGTCTTTGGTCCTACGTGGTTATGAAGCCGAGAGCCTGCTGCAAGAGCAAATCACAGGAACCCCGTGTGCAGATTATTTTGTGAGTATAAGGTGAAAAAACTCTTCCCTCATGCTGTTTCATACAAATTGCTTGAAGAGAATTCAAAGAAAATTTAAACTTTAGCATTCACTGTCTCATTTAATTTCTTTCTTTTTTTAAGTGAGAGAGAGACAGAGAGAGGGACAGACAGACAGGAAGGGAGAGAGATGAGAAGCATTAACTCATACTTGTGGCACCTTAGTTGTTCATTGACTGCTTTCTCATATGTGCCTTGACCAGGAGTTCCAGCTGAGCCAATGACCTCTTGCTTGAGCCAGTGACCTTGGGCTCAAGCCAGCTACCTTGGGCTTCAAGCTAGTGACCTTTGGGCTCAAGCAAGTGACCATGGGGTCATATCATGATCTCACGCTCAAGCTGGCAACCCTGTGCTCAAGCTAGTGAGCCCATGCTCAAACCAGATGAGCCTGTGCTCAAGCCAGTGACCTTGGGGTTTCAAACTTGTGTCCTCTGTGTCCTAGGATGACACTCTATCCACTGTGCCATGGCCTTGTCAGTCTTTCCTATTTCATTTCTCAACCTCCCTTGCACATCTGTTTTATTTCTGTACCCTTTGTCACAAAGCCTGGCATCGTTTATAGGGTCATTTGATACAGTAAACTTCTTCCACAGAGGATTACTCTTCTATATTTGTAATGATAAAAATACTTTCATATGTGATCCACCAATTCCACTTAATAATATTACAGCTTTATGTAGGGCATTTGATGTTTTTACTTTATAGCAAATCAACTCAGATCAAAAAAATATTTATTCATGACACATTTACCCTGACTATTTCCGAAAAACTTTGGCTCCTAACAAAAGATACATATGAAATAAACCTGAAATATACCACTTGAAACCTCATGAAAGTAGAAGAAACTAATTAGAATCATACAAAGGCCATGGTTAAATATTAGATTCAGCTCTAAGCTTTCTGGAAGACAAGAAGTACATATACCTCCTTATCTTATAAAAGAAAACAGGTTTGTTTTTTCAAAGAGGACAGTTTTCCAAGATATGCCAAGAGGCATGCCAAAGAAACTTATACAAAAGATTTGATAATAAGTGATGCAAATTAATTATATGTCAATGTAAAGTGATATAGCAGTGTCATTTAGGAGGAAAAGCTTACAAACTAAACCCTGTGTTTTATTTTTATAAAACAAGTTCCAAGGAAAACAGAAATAATGAGAGATTTTAGATTTTAAAAGGTGACAGAGCCTGACCTGTGGTGGCACAGTGAATAAAGCGTCGACCTGGGAACACTGAGGTCGCCAGTTCAAAACCCTGCACTGGTCTAGTCAAGGCACATATGGGAGTTGAGCTTCCAGCTCCTCCCCCCTTTCTCTCTTTCTCTCTCTCTCTCTCTCACTCTGTGTCTCCTCTCTAAAAAAAAAAAAAATGAATAAAATAAAAATTTAAAATTAAAAAAAAAAAAGGTGACAGAGACCCACTGGACAGCCAGGAACAGTGGCCAGGAAAGCAAGCCTGCCCTCAGGGGTCACTCAGCAGTTACGGACCAGGCATACCTGCATCCCCTTGGCTTCAGTCTCCATACTAGGGGAAAGTGCTAATAACAATACTTTCTCTACTTACCTCATGTTAAAGCACTCTGTAAATACCAAATGTTCTGCCAGTGTAAAATCATCTAATCTATAGCAGTGCCATCAAAATGGAAACAAATCAAAACAAATCCAGGTTTCTGAGGTTGAGAAGCAGTTAATATTTGCCATTCTCCTTGCAACCTTTGCTTTGAGGGTGATTTCATATATTTCACTTACTGTCCTTTCCAATTTTGTCCAGAAGGGGACTTATTAGAAAATTTCAATGTGCAATGTATCAGCACAGAATCACAAAAATGTGACCTTTCACTCTGAGTGGTGTTTGCCCAATATTCTGCCCTTCCCCTGAGGCACAAGGTTTATAAACAAAAAGTTCTCCCATTGAAAGTTACAGGAGACAAAATATGGGACCAACTCACTGAGGGTATTATTCTCCAGAAGAGCACACTCTTCCCTTCAAGCTGACAGCCATAGATTCCAACCTGGAAATTACCAGTAAGCCCAAGACTCTGCATGTGTGTGTGCCTGTATGTAACCATCAAACAATCAAGGCCCAGGATCCATTCTCTTTTCCCTATGTAGCTGAAAGCTCTTTCCTCCATCTCCCACACTGCAGGGACTGCTGCTGCTGAGATGGCAGGAGTTGCTGCCGTGTTTGATTACAAACAAGACAATATTTTGTCACATAAGCCCCAATACTCCTGTGTCCACCTAATCTTTTGCTGCATAATCCCCCATATGTGTGTCATTGCCAAACTGAATGTTCGTGGTAAGGCAGAGAAGCAAAGTAGCCCTGAATAAAAGAGAGGGGTTGTGGAGAAAGGCCATTTCAACCGTGGGCATCTCTCTATGAACATAAGCTGATGGATGGACCATGCCAATACCAAAGATAAAGAGTTGAAAGTTCATAAATTTGTATGTTCCATTCAACTAAGCCAGACACATTTCAAAGGGTTTTGTGATCAATTCAGACCACTTTAAAATATGTTTACATATATTTTTTCATATAGCATTTGCATAATCTTATCAATTGTTGAACTGTTGTTGATACTTTGACTTTACAATCTAAACACAGTGAAGCTTGGAAGAAACGTCTTTTCAAGATCCCAGTGGTGTTTCTGTAAGCACTTGCTTCAGAATCAGTTGGGAAGGCTGGATAAAATGCAGATTCCCCCTAAAAATTTCCAGCCTGACCAGGTGGTGGTGCAGTAAATAGTGTCAGACTGGGATGCAGAGGACCCCGGTTAAAAACCTTGAAGTCGCCAGCTTGAGTGCAGAGTCACTGGCTTGAGAGTGGGATCATAGACATGACCCCATGGTAAATGGCTTGAAACCAAGGTTGCTGGCTTGAGCAAGGGGTCCCTTGCTCTGCTGTAGCCTCCCGACCCCAGTCAAGGGGTATATAGAAAAGCAGTCAATGAACAACTAAGATGTTGCAACAAAGAATTGATGCTTCTCATCTCTCTCCCTTCCTGTCTATCTGTCTCTATCTGTACCTCTGTACCTCTCTGTCTCTCTCTCTGTCTCTGTTACAAAAAAAAATTCCATTTTGATTAAGCCACTCAAATTATATTTGTGCACAATATATTTTGAGAAGTTTATGAGAGTTAATTCAGAAAGGCTTACCTCCTGATGGACAGCACACCAATTGCCTACTTGTGAGCCAGTTAGGGGAAATAGTGAGTTAGTTAGGCATGTGTGTGAACGTGCACTCAGATCTCCGATCCATGTGGTTTGGGAGGAGGAGGATCAATGGTGTGCCTTGGCAACAGCAGTATTATAAACATGCAACATTTAAGGATGGCGTCCAGCACTTCATTGCCCTTCCATCTATGCTTTAATTCCATTACTTTTCCCTTCTTCCATTCAGTGAGAATTTAAACTTCCCACTGAGATCAATGCAGCTTATCCATAAACCTTCAGGGTCAGTGCAGGATTCAGCCAGTTCGTGCCAGTTTGCACTGGTTTGGCAGAATTGATACCTAATTTTTTATTGAGTTCAATTAACAGGTTGTGAAAATGACACTTGTCATCAGGGTTCTCTCTAAGGTGAGCGCCTGGGCAGCCACCCAATGTGGAAATCACAGATTTACATTCCTTACTCTATCTTAATGTTTGTTTTTGCAACAGCGTATTCTAAGTGCCAATAGTATTGTTCATTCTGACCATAGGTGAAAAAGATTGTGAGGATGCCAGTCAAGAAGCAACATAGAAATATCTTAAATAAGAGTTTTATTGTTTTTTTTTGTCTGGTGTTATTTAATATTGTTTCATTAATATTTTAAAACTCTTTCTTATAACATAATCTAGTTTTGTGTAGCTCTTTTATTGTTCTTATTTAAATATTAAATACATGAAACAATAAACTACCTTTCTGTATATTTTTATACTTAAAATGGTCATTAGGGCATAGAACCAGTTGTTAAATTATTTGAATCCCACCACCGGGCAGGGCTAATACCATGTCCCTAAAATTTGGGTGTGACAAAAATGTCTCCTGACCCATTTCCTCTCTCACAATCTACCAGAGTCAACTATGACCAATGCTCCTGTAACCGGGTACCATAACTTTTCAGCACACATGCCTGAGGAAAGATTCACCTGATACTGTACATGCCTCAAAACATGAGACCCACACAGCCTCCCCCAAGTTTCTGATCTTGCTCTTTTCCTCCTTTATTTTAGGCACAGTGTGTCACCCATGACATCTCCTTGAGTGTCACGCCTGACCTCCCATCTATCCTAATACCAGTCTTTCCCATGCTCATCTCTCCTTTCCCTTCTTTCCTACTTTATGATATATCTCTCCTCATAAAATTTGGAGGCAATAAACGATTAACTGTGGGGGTGGGAATCCAAAAGACTAAAAACAAAGTATTGTCTCAACATCTCCATAACACTAGGTTTGTCTGTGTAACCAATATTGTTAAACCTTTGAGCTATAGCCTTTTGAAAAAACTGATACTGACTTTTTGTTTAATTTTATATTACATAAAATGACATCTATTATACCAGGCCTCTTTACTTGTGAGATTCTGAGGCATTTAACACAGGCGTTGTAGATTTTGCCAATCTAAACCCAGTCAAAATTTCTCAATTGGAAAAATGAGCTTTAAAAGTATGTTTCAGAGAGACAGAGAGAGAACAAAAAACTCTTTATATCCAAAATTCATATGGAAACCCTTTCATTTTAAAAATCCAAGGAACTTCTAAAACATTGAAATTGCCAAGAGATTCTACAAAGAGAACATGTCGTTTTCATTATGAGAAGAAAGCTTTCCAATTTTTTTTTAATTGAGAGACAGGGAGAAAGAGAGACTGACTCCCAAATGTGCCCAAACTAGGATCCACCCAGCAAGCCCCCTACAGGGTGATGCTCTGCCCATCTGGGTCTGCTGCTCTGTTGCTCAGCAACCAAGCTATTTTAGCACCTAAGGCGAGGCCATGGAGCCATCCTCACCACCCAGGGACAACTTGCTGGAACCACTCATGGCTTCTAGAGGGGAAGAGAGAGAGAGAGAAGGGGAGGGGGGAGGGGGAAGGGGAGAGATGCAGACAGTCACTTCTCCTGTGTGCCCTGACCAGGAATCAAACCCAGGACTTCCAAACACAAGACCAACACTTACCATTGAGCCAACTGGCCAGGGTTAGCTTTCCAAATTTTCCTGTGTGTTTTGAGCATACAGTGGATTAAATCAAGTGTATAGATTTGAATCATTTCAACTTCATCCTAACCCCACCCCTACCATATTCCTATAGATAAAAGCCCAGGTTGACATTTATATTTTGCTTTATTTGTTGTTTCAAAATAAAACTACTTTTGTTGCTCACCTCTAAACATAGCTTTATCCAATCTACCAGCACCGCACCCTAAGATCCCTTCTCTCTGCCAACTCCGACAACTTTGGGGCAAAGCTTCCTGCAATTGGCCAACCATAGTCTCTCATCTCAATAAACCAAGGAAGTGTTTTATAAAGAAATGATAATAAACGATTAGCAAAAGCCAGTGGGAACAGATTTAAATTGCTAGCTAAAGGGTTCAAAATTGAAGTGTTTTGAAACCCCTTTTCCCCCCTGGTTTTAATCAGCAAAATTTGTATCCATAACAGAGAAATCCTAGCTGAATTCTCTTCAGATAATTTCTCCTCATTAAAACTGAGCATTACAAAGTTAGTCTTGCCTGACTTTGCATGTGAACTTCCCTGGACCGTATGGCTATATCTACTCTTGTCTTCCAGCATCAGCATGTCATGGTTGTGGACCCTGAGAAAGAAGTTACCTGTTAAGAAGGGTTCCAGGTAGCTAACTGGACTCAAATAAAAAAAATAAAAACAAAAGAACAGGGCCTAGGAGCCATTTCTATACAGAGGCATCTCATACAAACTGCATGTCAGGGAGAAGCCTGCATTGAACTACCTGTCCCTGAACTGAACTTCCTGCCAGCACTGTGTTCCTGCCATCTGAGCCAGCCCATACAAAAGAGTTCCTGGAATCTTACTTCAATCAGTATGTCTAAGGCTTTCTCCATTTAATTAGAACTGCACAGCTATATCACCATCAGTTTCTTCACCAACCAATCAGAATAGCTCCATTCTGACCAATCATAACAGTGCCTTTTGGACCAATTAGATTGGGAGGATTTGGAGTGCTCATTTGCATGAGAATAGACCAAGCAGGGATGAGGGGCAAAGACTTCTGTCTGTATAAGTCAACCCCCTCTGGCTTTGGAAGTACACTTTCCCTCTCCACCTAAGCCTGGAGGTCATGTTTTCCTGGCTGGAGATGAAAAACTAAGCTGGAGAGAACTGGAGAAGACTAACACTGGGCAGAGCAGAGCAGAGCAGCTAGGGGCAGAACAAAGCTGTCTAGCCAGAGAGGGGCCTGGCCCAGCGCTGCCTTTCAGCCCGGCTGTTTCCATAGCCATGCTGTATCAAAACTGAGGTATTTGGGGTAAAATTTCCTTCTTCACTGCACCCTAAATTGGGGATTACTGTTGACGTTGAATTGTTACCGATGACTATCAGTTGATATAGTGTTATCCCCCTCAGAACACAAGGTGGACTTCTACCTGGCTTCTCTTCATGGTGGCATTATTAGTTTCTTTCCCGTACTTAATTATTACTTTGTACACTCTTAAAAGGAGAATGGACAGACAGCCTCAGACAGACTTTGTTTTACATCTTGGTTCAGCCACTTAGCACCTGTGAGGCCTTGAACTATAACTTCTCTAAACCTCAATTTCTTGTTTGAAACAATGAGGAAAGTAAGGTTTGTGGTGCTTAAATAAGATTTGTGCTTTGTTCAGAGCTTGATAGTAATGGTTGTTTCCCTTCTCTGCTCCCTTTCCAGGACCAGCATCCTAATTTATGCTCTCTACTCAGTGTCGCTGGAGCAGTGGGCATTTACTATTTGATTTGTACACCCAGCATCTCAACCCTCTTTGTGTTTGGGGAATTTCTGCAGAATGGGTTTTATTGGAAGTTTAGGGGAGTTGCTACTGAAAGTGCTAATCTATCCAAAAGGTACATGTGATAAATCAGTCTAGTCTTCAGTATTTCTTGCTTCCATGGCAGTGAGACATAGCCTGGGCTCCACTAATCAGAAAGACCCTCACTATACTTTGACACAGGACAGCAATCTGAGAAGGAAGGGTGAGGATCCAGGCTCTTCTGGGTGGGAACGCACCAGAGGTGACTGGAAGTGTACTTCCTTGGGAGCAAAGGTGGCATCAATGATGACAGCATTAATAGTTACCAGAAAATTCTAGTAGAAAAGACACAGGACCAGAGCCAACCATAGAATTCCGCCCATACTCCCAGTTCCAATCACATGTATGAGAATCAACGGCAACTTACTAAAGGAAAAGAAGAAAAGAAAGAAATGTGTGACTTATTGATCTCTGTGTTGATAGAACAGCAAGAGACAAAAGAAAGAATGATCAGTGTAACTACATGATTGCTTTTGGTGAGATCCAAGACCTCCTATTGAAAATAAAATACAGAAATGTACCCTTTTAGGAAACTTGATAATAAAAAAGACGCTAAATAAGGCTAAGCACTTGCCATGTTTTTAAATTCTGATTTGCAAGTTGAACTATCTAAAAACCCCTTGTGTGTTTGCAGATCATGTAACTTGAAAGAAGTTGTGAATCAGTTTCCACTCTTTGTGTTCTCTCAGGAATGACACCATCACATCTCCACCTACAATTTTTACTCCCACCAGACTGTCCTCCTGTCAGAAAAGTCTGTAAGGGGGCAGCTGGCAGAGTCAGTTTAGAAGAGAGCTGACTAGCAGCTGCAGCCATAGCCGGGTACAAAAGCACAATCTAAAGTGCAACAATAACAAGATTGTTCTTGGAACTCGGGTGACATCATACACCATGGACCTTTTTTTCATCGTCTGTGTGGAACAGAGAAAGAAAGAGTCACTAATTACAAAGAAGCATGCAATCCAGATTTTTATAGAAGGAGGCTGCCCTCTCCTTGTTTGTGATGGTATAAACAATGACCTTTTTTATGTCTCTGATAAAAGGGTGAATAAGAACTGGAATGGTGACCAAAAAGATCACCCCTATTTTCTTGCCTCCATCACCAGGCTGCCTGTCTGAATCATTACCTGTGATAAGTAGGTTCCTTAGCATGCTCATTTTTTTTTTTTTAGCTAAATTAAGAATTACATGCAGAGTTCTGAAAGTCTGCCTAATCATTCAGTGTTGTGCTTTTTTATTACAGCTGGGATTTCCTAAGTCCCAGTGACTTCATGGATCAGACATCAGCAAACTATGGCCCATTAGCCAAATGCAGCCTGATTTTGTAAACAGAGTTGAACTTGGACATAACCACACCCATTGTTGACCTAGGTGCTAGGCTATCTTGTATGGTTGCGTGGGTGCAACAGGGTAGAATTGAATAGTTACAACAGAGACCATATGACATGCAAAGCCTAAACTGTTTACTGGTTGCCCTTACAGAAAAAGTTTGCTGACCCCAGAGTTAGACTCTTGTATTGCCTCTCAGTACTAAGGAGCTGCCTTGCTAAATGTGGTAGTCATATGTTCTGCTTTCCGGGAACTAACCACATGTTTGCATGGGACAAGACAAAATTAAAGGGCAAACCAAGGGATCTCTCCCAAACGTAGATCCCCTTGGAATTTCAAAGGTGACTACATGAGTGAAATTCCAAGGTAAACACACACATGGAGAGAACTAAAATTCCATTGACATGATCATGGAGGGGTGTGCTTTCATAGTTGAGGCTCTGAAGGGTGAGATTGTCTGTGAGACCACGTTATAATAGATCTTGGGTTTAAAATCCTCCAAAGTCACCTGACTAGGCGGTGGTGCAGTGGATAGAGCATCGGACTGGGATGTGGAAGACCCAGGTTCGAGACCCTGAGCTCGCCAGCTTGAGCGTGGGCCCATCTGTTTTGAGCAAAAGCTTGGCAGCTTGGACCCAGGGTCGCTGGCTCCAGCAAGGGGTTGCTCGGTCTGCTGAAGGCCTGCAGTCAAGGCACATGTGAGAAAGCAATTAATGAACAACTATGGTGTCGCAAAGGCAAGGAAAAACTAATGATTGATGCTTCTCACCTCTCTCTGTTCCTGTCTGTCTGTCCTTATCTATCCCTCTCTCTGACTCTCTCGGTCCCTGTAAAAAAAAAAAATTAAAAAAAAAATTTAAATCCCCCAAAGTCCAATCAGAGGATTTATCTTGGTTGTTATTAACCCCTCCCACTATTTTATGGGGGCGGTGACATATTCATAGACATTCAGAATTCATTTGTAATCTCTGGGGGTTCTTGGACTCCCCAAAGCTAATCCATCAGCCCCAGATTAAGAAACTCTGATCAAGGGGCAAGATGGCGATGGAGTAAGCAGACGTACCAACTTCCAACTCCCAGAACCAAAGTGGATTATAACTTGATTTTAGGAACCATCATCTGGATAAACCAACGCTGAACTGGACTGAGAGGACTCTTCAACCGGGAAACACTGAAGAAGGAACATTGAGACTGGTAAAAAAAGCGAAAACACAGAAAGGGCTGCCCAGCTCCCCCGAGAAAAGGCAGCCCGGAGAGACTTGTGTGGTGGGAAGAGAGGCCAGCAGAAGGGTAGAAACCGGGGTCCCAGGAACAAAGTCCCAGCCTACAGCCCCAGAGCCTAGAAGAGGCATTTGGACAGTATTTAGCTGGGAAACAGGTTGGAATACTGTTTGTGAGAAAGAGACAGTTGTCTCAAACCCAAAATTCTTCTTAAAGGGACGGCACAGACAACCTCTCTCACAACCACTCACATGGGACTCCAGGAGAGATGAGAGGACTAGAGCAGTGGGAAGACAGTGCTGTCTGGAATGCACAGGGGGAAAAGCTTTGAGGGACAGCCACCCTAAAACCTTGGCTGAGTCACACCACAAATCTGAAACAATATTTCCCATGAAACCAGAGAGGGGAAGCAGGACACCAGTCAAACTGGCTTTCCTGCGGCAATTAGAGCACAGTCGCTTAGAAGGAAGGAGCATTCAGGACTACAGTATAGAATGTTAGGGTCTGAGCTGCAGCGCCCCCACCCACACTGCTAAGGGCTTGCTAGAGGGCGGGTGGCAGCAGGATGAGGAAGCGCAGTTCCGTTGTGGGGGGGGGGGAGCAGAGGCCGAGCCGGCAGGCTTGAGCTCGGTCTAGCACAGCAGGGGCAAAGAGTACATGCAAAAGTGGTCTGGCGGCTGTGGGCCGCCTGCGACCCCACCTGTGAGAAAAAAGCGGGAACCTGGAAGAGGCAGAGAACCGCCGCAGGGCAGGGGCAAGCAGGCATGCAGCCACACCTGGCCTCCGAGGTTTGAAGCCCTGCACGAACCAACTTTGCCTGAGGAGGTGGGGCGGAAGCCCAGCGCAAGGCTGAGCTGAGCACCTAGCAGCAGCTCATCCCAGCGGAGGAGTCAAGATTGAAGGAGGCAAGGCGGAAGCCCAGTGCGCGGCTGAGCACATAGCAGAAGCCCCACCCAGTCGAGGAGCCGAGGTTGGTGGGGTGGGAGCAGAAGCCCAGGCTAGCAGCTGAGCATGCACCAGAAGACCCGCCCAACTGGCGAAAGAGGCTGACAGGGACTCACAGCTGAGAAAAAGTGCTCACCCTTGCCCTTGGTTCTCAGGCTTGTGGCTCGAGTGTGGTGCAGGGTCCCACCTATGGGAGAGGGGCGAAGGCCAAGACAGGCTGAGGCTTACAGAGCCTGGCACGAGAGCACATCCCCACCTGCGGAGGCAAGGCGGAGACCTCAGAAGCCAAGGCCGGTGCTGGCAACACCCACACCCAACTGCCTTAGGCAGCGGCAGAGGGGGTGGCAGGCCTGCAGATAGACCACACCTAGGAAACACGAGACAGCACCCATTACCCATTGGATTCCAGTAGCCAAACCCTTCTTACACACAGACAAAATGGGCAGGCAGAGGAATATAACCCAAATTAATCAAGAGAAATCCCCAGAGAAGGACCTGAATGAATCAGATATAACCAAACTACCTGATGCAGACTTTAAAATAATGATAGTTAGAATGTTCAAAGAGCTTAGAGCAACAATAAATAGTCATTAACAACACCTAAATAAAGAGATAGCAAGTATAAAAAAGGAAACTGAAATAATAAAAAAGAATCAGACAAAAATGACAAATACAGTATCAGAACTGAAGACCACAATGGAGGAATTAAATGCAGGATGGATGAAGCTGAGGATTGAATAAACGAGTTAGAGGACAAAGTAAACAAAGGCACAGAAGCAGAACAGAAAAAAGAAAAGAGACTCAAAAAATCTGTGACAACATGAAGAGAAATAACATCCGATTCATAGGGGTTCCTGAAGAAGAAGAGAAAGAACAAGGGATAGAAACTTTCTTCATCCAAGTCATAGCTGAAAACTTCCCTAATTAAGACTGGAAAACATTTCACATGTGCAAGAAACACAGAGAACTCCATTAAAGAGAAACCCAAAGAAATCTACACCAAGACATATCATAGTTAAAATACCAAAGCTAAGTGACAAAGAGAAAAATTTAAAAGCTGCTAGAGAAAAAAAGGCTATCACCTACAAAAGAGCCCCCATAAGAATGACATCCGACTTCTCAACAGAAACACTTGAGGCTAGAAAGAAATGGCAAGATATATTCAAAGTAATGCAGAACAAGAACCTACAACCAAGACTACTCAATCCAGCAAGGCTAACGCTTAAAATTGAAGGAGAAATAAGGAGCATCACAGACAAAAAAAATCCTCAAGGAATTCATTAAAACCAAACCAATTCTGCAAGAGATGCTAAGGGACCTATTGTGAACAGTTCAAAGGTGGAAAAAAATATAGCAAAAGAAGAATACAGCTTTAAAGAACAAAATGGCGGCCTCACCTGTGGTGGCGCAGTGGATAAAGCGTCGACCTGGGAACACTGAGGTCGCCAGTTCAAAACCCTGCACTGCTCTGGTCAAGGCACATATGGGAGTTGAGCTTCCAGCTCCTCCCCCCTTTCTCTCTTTCTCTCTCTCTCTCTCACTCTGTGTCTCCTCTCTAAAAAAAAAAAAGTGAATAAAATAAAAATTAAAAAAAAAAAAAAGAACAAAATGGCAATAAACAACTACATATCAATAATAACCTTAAATGTAAATGGATTAAATGATCCAATCAAAGACATAGGGTAGCTGCGTTGATAAAGAAACAGGGCCCATACATATGCTGTCTACAAGAGACACACCTTAAAACAAAAGATGCACATAGACTGAAGGTAAAAGATTGGAAAAAAATATTTCATGCAAATGGAAATGAAAGAAAAGCAGGGGTAGCAGTACTTATATCTGACAAAATGGACTTTAAAACAAAGGCTGTAGTAAGAGATAAAGAAGGACACTACATAATGATAAAGGGAACAATTCAACAGGAAGATATAACCATTATAAATATTTACACACCAAACAAAGGAACCCCAACATACATAAAGCAGGCTTAGATAGATATAAAGGTCGAGATTAACAGCAATACTATAATATTAGGGGATTTCAATACCCCACTAACATCACTGGATAGATCTTCAAGAAAGAAAATTAACAAAGAAACAGAAGATTTAAAGGATACACTAGATCAACTTGACTTAATAGATATCTTCAGAACTTTTCACCCTAAAGTAGTAGAATATACATTCTTTTCAAGCACTCATGGTACATTCCATACGATAGACCACATGATAGGACACAATAGTGGTCTCAACAAATTTAAGAAGAATGAAATCATATCAAGCATTTTCTCTGATCACAATTGCATGAAACTAGAAATTAACCACAAAAATAAAACTGAAAAATACTCAAAAACTTGGAAACTAAATAACATGTTATTAAATAACGAAAGGATTAACAAGGAGATCAAAGAAGAAATAAAAGAATTTCTAGAAACCAATGATAATGAGCATACGTCACCTCAAAATTTATGTGACACAGCAAAAGCAGTACTGCGAGGGAAGATCATAGCACTACAGGCATACCATGAGAAGCTAGAAAAAGCTCAAATAAGCAACTTAACCCTGCATCTAAAAGAACTAGAAAAACAACAGCTAATAAAACCCAAGACAAGTAGAAGGAAGGAAATAATAAAGATCAGAGCAGAAATAAATGACATAGAGGCTAAGAAAACAATATCAATTAAACCAGGAGCTGGTTCTTTGAAAAGGTAAACAAGATCGATGAACCTTTAACTAGACTCACCAAGAAAAAAAGAGAGAGGACTCAAATAAATAAAAGTAGAAATGAGAGTGGAGAAATAACAACTGACACAACAAAAATACAAGGTATTGTAAGAAAATACTATGAAGAACTCTATGTCAAAAAATTAGGAAACCTAGGTGAAATGAACAAATTTCTTGAATCATGTAATTTTCCAAAAATCAATCTGGATGAATCAGAACACCAAGACAGACCAATAACAAAAAATGAAATCTAAACAGTTATCAAAAAACTCCCAACAAAGAAAAGTCCTGGGCCTGATGGCTTCACAAGTGAATTCTACCAAAAATTCAAAGAAGAACTAACTACTATCCTCCTCAAGCTATTTCAAAAAATTCAAGAGGAAGGAAGACTTCTAAACTCCTTTTCTGAGGCGAGCATAATTCTGATCCCGAAACCAGGCAAAGACAACACAAAGAAAGAAAATTATATGCCAATATCCGTGATGAATTTAGATGCTAAAATTCTCAACAAAATATTAGCCAACCGAATCCAGCAATATATGAAAAAAATCATACACCATGATCAAGTGGGATTTATTCTGGAGAGGCAAGGCTAATTCAATATTTGTAAATCAATCAATGTGATTCATTACATAAAGAAAAGGACAAAAATTACATGATAATTTTAATAGATGCAGAAAAAGCATTTGATAAATTCTAGCACCCATTCATGATCAAAACTCTCAGTAAAGTGAGAATACAGGGAACATTCCTTAACATGATAAAGGCCATCTATGACAAACCCACAGCAAATATCATACTAAATGGGAAAAAATTAAAAGCAATTCCCTTAAGATCAGGAACAAGGCAGGAGTGCCCCCTTTAAGTACTCTTATTCAACATAGTTCTGGAAGTATTAGCAACAGCAATCAGACAAGAAGAAGAAATAAACGGCATCCAAATTAGAAAAGAGGAAGTAACTATCATTATTTGCAGATGATATGATATTGTATATAGAAAACCTTAAAGTCTCAGTCAAAAAACTACTGGACCTGATAAAAGAATTCAGCAAGGTGGCAGGATATGAAATTAATACTCAGAAATCAGAGGTATTTTTAGATACCAACAATGAACTGTCAGCAAAAGAAATTAAGGAAACAATGCCCTTCACTATTGCAACCAAAAAAATAAAGTACCTAGGAGTAAATTTAACCAAGGAGGTTAAGGATTTGTACTTGAAAAATTATAAAAAATTGATAAAAGAAATCAAGGAAGATACAAACAAGGGGAAGCATATATCGTGCTCATGGTTAGGAAGAATAAACATCATTAAAATGTCTATATTACCCAAAGCAATTTATAAATTCAATGCAATACCAATTAAAATACCAATGACATACTTCAAAGATATAAAACACATATTCCAAAAATTAAATGGAACGAAAAGAGAACACGAATAGCCTCAGCAATTTAAAAAATAAAATAAAATAAAGCAGGAGGTATCACTCTTCCGGATATCAAGGTTTACTACAAGGCCATTATACTCAAAACAGCCTGGTACTGGCATAAGAATAGGCACAAAGATCAATGGAACAGAACAGAGAACTCAGAAATAAACCCACACCTTTATGGAGAACTGATATTTGATAAAGGAGGAAAGAGCATACAATGGAGTAAAGACAGCCTCTTTAACAAATGGTGTTGGGAAAATTGGACATCTACCAATTTTCAAAAACTGAAATTAGACAATCAACTTACACCATTCACAAAAACAAACTCAAAATGGATAAAAGACTTAAATGTAAGCCGTGAAACCATAAGCATCTTAGAAGAAAACATAGGCAGTAAGCTCTCTGACATCTGTCGCAGCAATATATTTGCCGATTTATCTCCTCGGGAAATGAAATAAAAGGCAGGATAAACAAATGGGACTATATCAAACTAAAAAGTTTTTGCACAGCTAAAGACAATAAGAACAGAATAAAAAGACAAACCACACAATGGGAGAACATATTCGACAATACATCTGATAAAGGGTTAATAACCAAAATTTATAAAGAACTTATAAAACTCAACACCAGGAAGACAAACAATCCAATCAAAAAATGGGCTAAAGAAATGAATAGTTATTTCTCTAAAGAGAACATACAGATGACCATTAGGCATATGAAAAAATGCTCAACATCACTAATCATTAGAGAAATGCAAATTAAAACCACAATGAGATATCACCTCACACCAGTCAGAATGGCGCTCATCTGCAAAACAACACAGAATATGTGCTGGTGAGGATATGGAGAAAAGGGAACCCTTCTGCACTGCTGGTGGGAATGCAGACTGGTACAGCTACTGTGGAAAACAGTTTGGAGATTCCTCAAAAAATTAAAAATCGAACTGCGTTTTGACCCAGCTATCCCACTTATAGGAATATACCCTAAGAACACCATAGCACTGTTTGAAAAGAAGAAATGCGCTCCCATGTTCATGGCAGCATTGTTCACAATAGCAAAGATCTGGAAACAGTCCAAGTGTTCGTCAGAGGACGAGTGGATTAAAAAGCTTTGGTACATATATATTATGGAATACTACTCAGCCATAAGAAATGATGACATCGGATCATTTACAACAAAATGGATGGACCTTGATAACATTGTATGGAGTGAAATAAGTAAAACAGAAAAAAAACTGAGAACAGCATGATTTCATACATAGGTGGGACATAAAAGTGAGACTATGAGACATGGACAAGAGTGTGGCTATGTGTTCGGGGAAGGGAGGAGAGGGAAGGGGAGGGGGAGGGGAGGGGCACAAAAAAACCAGATAGAAGGTGACAGAGGACAATTTGACTTTGGGTGATGGGTATGCAACATAATTGAAGCATAAGATAACATGGAGATGTTTTCTCTGAACATATGTACCCTGATTTACTAATTTCACCCCATTAAAATTAATTTATAAAAAGGAAAAAAAGAATCTCTGATCATTTATTTTTTGCTACTTGTGGGACAAATTTAAAAAGTAGTTGTCAAAGAACCTGTTTTCAATTAGACTAATTAGCAAGCGCTTACTTGGCAATTAATTTAAAATTAACAACATCTACTAAGTGTCAAATAAGGGGTACAGACAAGACCTCATTATGATTGAGAGAAGAAAGGGACTACTGTTTTTCAGTAAGGTGAGAGAAGTCTTCACAGGTGAAATGTGATTTTCTAAGGTCTGAAAGAACCGCTAAGTTTTAGCTTAACAAGAAGGAGCAGGGAGGGTTTGGTTACAAATGTCTTCCAGGCACAGCGAGGTCTCATTTCCTCACCAATGGACCCTCGTTAGAGGAGCACTTAGAACATCCCTCAAAGACAGTCACCCGAATGAAGTTTTAGGCATTGAGGCTTCAGAGGCCATCTCTGTAAATTTCTTGTGTCTCACAGCTTATCAAGCTACTTCATGACTTGTATTTGGGTCAACACCATGTCCTTGCCAGAGTGGGCCACATGGGTTCTTAGCCTAATGTTCTACTGTTGTCTTCTTGAAATATGTAATAATTTTTTAAATAAAGAAACAGTATTTTTATTTTGCACTGGGCCCCACAATTCATGTAGATAGTCCTGCTCCTTAGGAAAGAATGAATCCAACATTAATATGATCAAACATAGATAAGAAAACAGGAACACCCCTTTCTTCACCCCCTTACCTTGAAGGTGGAACACCAATCTCAAAGGTGAAAGAGCTCTAATTCTTCTTATATGCTATCCTAAGAATTTGCCAACAGTACTTAGAATCAATTTAAACTCCTCTGGATGAATAACACGAGGTTAATTATAATCTTCAAACTTTTCACATAGAAATTGATGTCTAATCTTTCACTTGTAACAATTAAAACTTGTTTTCCGAATTTTAGGATTTCTACTAAATGGAAGGAAGGAAGGAAGGAAGGAAGGGAGGGAGGGAGGGAGGGAGGGAGGGAGGGAGGGAGGGAGGGAGGAAGGAAGGAAGAAAAAGAGAGAGAAAGCAAGAAAGAAAAAGAGAGAAAGAAGGAAGGAAGGAAGGAAGGAAGGAAGGAAGGAAGGAAGGAAGGAAAGAAAGAAAGAAAGAAAGAAAGAAAGAAAGAAAGAAAGAAAGAAAGAAAGAAAGAAAGAAAGAAAGAAAGAAAGAAAAGAAAGAAAAGAAAAGAGAAGAAAGACAGACCTATAAAATGCTATGACTAACTGAGGGGAGAAAGATTTTAAGATATATTTTTAATTATATTATTTATATCTTTTATTTTATAGCTTACTTTATATTCTCTAAGTTGCTATAACATTTGGGTTGGTCCCTTTCATTTACATGGAATCTTTGGTTCAAGAGGCTCAAATCATTTGACCTGCGTGAAGGACCAGCCTTTCCTCCCTTTTAAGCCTCATGATTGTCCTTGCACCAGTTGTTTCAAAGCAATTTCCTTCAGGACTTCTTTGCTATTGAAGATTTTGTTTTTCTTCTGAGAACTAAGATCTTTAAGTTTGAAAAGAACGAAAGGAAGTTTGTTACTACTAAAACTGTTAAGGCTTGAACTTGGTTTAGAGGACTTAGTATTTATTCAACAGATTAATACAGTGCTTTCATTATTTTAAGAAAAAATTTCAACTTCTGGGGGTATAAGTGCAAAATGTAATACAAATGAGAAGAAGGAAAATGATGTTAATAGACCATATGTCTTAGTGATGATACCTCATTCAAAAAGCTAACTATTTTCTATAAGACAAAGTATAGCATTTGAATCTGAGGGAAACTAGAGCTTGGCTAAGCTAAAATTAGACAGAAAGTTCTTGAGTCTACTTCAGTTTCTTTTGATGGGAATGATTAGCCATGTAATTTAAGTCCTCCAAAGTTAGATAAAATGGGGAAGTTTGTGTGGTTCTAAAAGATCAAGAATTGAGATACCTAAATCAGTGGTAGTCAAGTGAAGCCTATAGACCCCCAGAGTCCCAAGACTATTTCAAGCAGTTCTAAAAGATCAAAATTATTTCTGTAATAAAATACTAAGACGTCATTTAAGTTTTACTATGTTGACACCTGTACCAATGTTGCAAAAGCAATGATGGGTAAAACTGTTGTGCTCTTGGCCTGAGTCAAAGTCTTCAACTGTCCTAGCAATCTCATTAAATTTTTCACTAACTTATACTTGTAGTTACAAACAAACAAATAAAAAGTTTCACTTAAGAATGCCCATTATAATGCAGCTCAACTTTAAATATGAAACTTTGAGTACACATCTTTTCAATGTTTTGTATGACAAAATGGAAAGTACCCATAAAGTACTTATGTTGCATAGCAGTACAATGATTATGTCAAGAAGCACTTATGCAATAGCTGAGTTGCAAGCCTTTTGTTTTCATGGTACACTATTTTTACTTCAAACAATGACTGACATATAGACTATGGTTGTTCAGACTTGGGTGTTTATTGGATATTTTCTCAAAACTCCTGTCACTGAAAGGAAAACAATGGATGGTATTGGTTGTCAATAGTGAAATTCAAGTTTAAGCAAAACTTAAATTATTGAACACTTGTGTCCCTCACCATGAGCTTGGCAGCTTCCCAATAGCTCAAAATTTTTCTGATGAGCTTTGTGGTGATATTAATAGATGTGCTTTTTCTGATATTGTATAATAATGAAATGTGTCAACATTTGAAAGACCTTCATAATTCAGTGAACCAATATTTTTTCAAACGGTCAATGCATTATGTTACCAAATCATGTATGGGTAAAACAGTCATTGAAAGTGTAAGATAGGACAATGGATTTTAATGTTACAGTATGAATCTGAAACTGACATGGCTTCAGATTCCATATTGTCATTCACTTTTAAGAAACTATGCTTGGCCTGACCAGGCGAGGGCACAGTATACTGGGATGCGGAAGACCCAGGCTCAAGACCCAGAGGTCGCCAGCTTGAGCGCGGGCTCATCTGGCTTGAGCAAAAGCTCACCAGCTTGGACCCAAGGTCGCTGGCTCGAGCAAGGGGTTGCTCGGTCTGCTGAAGGCCCGCGGTCAAGGCACACATGAGAAAGCAATCAATGAACTAAGGTGTCCAAATGAAAAACTGATGATTGATGCTTCTTACCTCTCTCAGTTCCTGTCTGTCTGTCCCTATCTATCCCTCTCTCTGACTCTCTCTCTCTCTGTCCCTGTAAAAAAAAAAAAAAGAAAGAAACTGCTTGCCGAGAAGCTCAAACCCATAATTATCTGAAAGGGCTACTTAAAAACTGCCCTGTTGTCCACTTCCATATCAGTGTGAGGCCAAATTTTCACAGTTCAACCAAGAGAACATACTGCAACAGGTTCAGATTAAACACAAAAGTAGAGATGAGAATTCAACGGTCTTCTATTAAACCAAACACTAAAGAGATTTACAATAGTCTAAAACAGTGCCACTTTTCTTATTCACTTTTTAAAATGTACTTACTTTCATAAATACATTTCTGGAAAAGGGTTATTACTGTTCTTTTAAAATAAATTAAAATAAGCATTTTTAAATTTCTCAATTTTATTCTTTAATACTATAAATATTAGGTGTTGGGTAAACAAGTGCTTTTAGGTTTGCTGGCTTGTATTGAGGCAGCACCAGGTGTGTAGTCCATGGAAGGCGGCAGTGCTTGCCTCAGGGCGGCAAAGAGCAAATTTTGGACTCCCTGCCTCCATGGAGAGGGGTGATGGTTTGCTATTATTGTCAGAGAAGGGGTATTTCTTTCCTCCTGGCCTGTTTTGCTGGAGAGAGCTGAGGGCTTTGGAAGCCCTGCTGAGGCTGGTGGGGCCTGTGAGTCCAGGAGAGTCTGGAGAGAGAGAGGGAAGCAGTCTTCCCTGCCTCTTTGCTCCTCCGCCATTACAAGACTCTAATAAATGGAATGGCTACCATTTTCTGCCTCCACTGTTCCTTTACTGTCTTCCTGAATCCAGTGGGAACCTGCCTGGGCATGGCGGTGGCCACTGGCCTTACGTTACTCATCTAGCTCATTATAAAAGCTCTTCAGGACCTGCAATTTTATAAGCAAAACTGGGGTCCTGTGACAAACAAATTTGAGGACCCCTGTTTTATATGAACTAAATACATTTCAATGGTATGCATGCCATTAGTCTTGTTCTGTGGCATGCTTTTTCCTTAGGTTTATTTCTTCTAAGTTAGGCTGTGTGCTAGGATTCCAGGCTTTTAAGGTTCCTACCACTCTGTTTCAAGTCTCCATACCAAAGCAAAACCAGGTGGCTTAAAAATATCTCAGCTAGGGAGAGAGCACCTGAACTGATGGACAAGTGGACAGCATTCTGAACCACTTTATCTATCAAGGCCTGTCAGAGTTCCTTGGACATTGACCAGCAATGGATGCTACAGACTCTGCAGTAAATACTTAGTATGAAATGATTAAATCTAACCAATTTTATGAAGAATTTCATCTCTTGTGTTATATTTGGTCTGGAGAAGAAAGGATATTAACCCCCCCCCTCCACACACACACTCAAAAAACTCTGCCACTTGGCAGTAACTATATTAAGAGGTGCAGATTTGTAGGTTATATAAAGAAGGTTCCCCTGGGTTTGAAATTCAGATTGTTTTATTATTTATTTTCCCCCCTCTTGAGTTCACATTTTGCCCAAGGCCATAAGCCCAAGAATTTCCCAGAATCATTAACAGAAGTCTGCTTTTAAACAGTTGCTAAATGTTGATGGTCTCATGATTCCTTAAAGGAATTTCTCTGTGGGTGGGGGAAGCCACCGCCTCTGACTCTTAATTAAATATTTAAAACTCAGCCACAAAAACAAGGAATAGTGTGGAATTCTCTGACTCTGAGTAAATAAACTGTTCTCTCATCCATAAAAAAGGACTTGCTACAGCAAACTCCCTATTGCCTTCTTCCTGTCTGTTCAATGATAAGAATATTTTTGATAAATGAGAAAAGCGAATGGGTAGCCCCCCAAAACTGCAGTTTCCTGAGTCTCTTGATTTCACACTTTTCTCCTGGCTCTGACTTTGAAGGCGATCACATCTCTTAAACTGTAGAATTTACCTGCCACCTGATAGATGGGAAAACAGTCATTTACAACTGGAGAAATTCACTTTTGCCCTGAGCCCGCTGGGACTGCCAAGCACCCCTTTCCCCCAGCACTGCACTGACTCCCAGTTCATGCTGGGCCAGGATCCAGAGCCTGATGAGCCCCATGAAAACTGAAGCCAGAAACATCTGCTTTGTGTCCAGTATGTGCCTAGTCCCTTCTTTCATGTCAGTGTTAATTTCAGTAGTCAATTTCAAGTCTGGGTTGAAACTAGGTGGTCAGCAGAGCACTTCGGGCTGGGGAAGGTGCCAGAAAGACTTCGGTACACAGATCAAATTAGCATATTCATTAATGGAAATGACTTTATCTCTGATATTGTGAGGATTAGGTCATCAATACTAAGAGAGGGAAAACATGTATCTTTCTAGCCAATCAAAAACAAATAAATAGGAAGAAGCTGTTTTTTGTCTTTTGTTTTTGTTTTTTAGTGAGAAAGAGAGAGAAAGGAACAGACAGACAAGAAAGGAGAGAGATGAGATGTATCAATTCTTTGTTGCAGCACCTTCGTTGTTCATTGATTGCTTTCTCATATGTGCCTTGACCCATGGGCTCCAGCTAAGCCAGTGACCTCTTGCTCAAGCCAGCAACCTTAGGCTCAAGATAGCAACCTTTGGCCTTGAGCCAGAGACCATAGGGTCATATCTATGCTTCCACACTCAAGCTGGTGACCCCACACTCAAGCTGGCAACCTTGGGGTTTCAAACCTGGGTCCTCAGCATCCAAAGCCAATGCTCTATCTACTGTGCCACTGCCTGGTCAGGCAGAAAGGAACTATTTCTTTTTACATGACTTTCAACTTTATAGCTTTTGACTTTCAATTTTATTCGATTTTTGAAATTCTGTTTTCTGAGTAGTTGTGCTCAATCTAGTGGCTCCACATGTGATACAGAGGTTAGGTGAGTGGTCCTACTCCCAAATGGGACAGTCAAACCCTGTAGTCTAAGATACTTTCATTTACTACCTAACATCAGAGGACACACTGAAGGCCCACAAGAGTTAAATATCTTTTAAAAGTTAAATCAATGTCTTATTTATCTACATAAAAATGTGAATTTCTTCTTTTTCCCCATGAAAAGTATTATATTAAGCTAACCTTTCAAACCTTCCCAAATTGAATCAAACAAATAAATTAGTGAAAACTCCTTGCTTAGGACTACCCCAAACACCCCAGTATTCCCAGACTTGGGGACTCAGAACACAAAATTAATCTTATAAGGTCTCAGACTCACTAACTCAACTTGTCTATCTCAATTATAAGGCTGAAAATCAAGACCCTGAACCATGGTGACGCTCTAGGATAGGGCCACCCTGATGTGTGACAGCATTTGGTTTTACTCCTATTTAAAAGTTTGCTTACATTTTAGGGTAAACTTAACTCTCAAGTGTAGTGATTTTGAAATTATTCTATTCATGAACTAGAAACATTTTCCCAAGTTTCTGAAACTTTAATGTCTTCTTTGCAGCCCAAGGCTTCCATGCTCTCTCTTACGACAGAAATAAGCAAACAGCTTTTCCTCACATCAGCTGCCCCTGTGAACAAAAACAAGAGGAGGCCCAAAATATTTGTAATCATTTCCTAGAAACTCTCTGGCAGATAGATGCATAGGTAGACTGATTGTAGCAGCATTCCGCTTCCTGCTAGTGCCACATGAGTCATTGTGAGGAAATGGCAATGCCTTGAGTATTCAGCACACAGAGGACAGCTATGGGTGAAGAGTCACCTAAACATGGAGGAGAGTGACTCGAAGAAGCAGCTTGCCTAGAGATAATGTGTAAAGACAGTGCTGAGAATGCCTTGAAAACCCAGAAGTCTAGTATGGGTATCAAAATAGATTTCTTCAGGTCATGAATTAAATGAAGAACTTGTCGCCCTGGTCAGTTGGCTCAATGGATAGAGCATCAGCTTGGAGTGAGGATATCCCGGGTTCAATCCCCGGTCAAGGCACACAGGAGAACGACCAACTGCTTCTCTCTTCCTCTCCCCCTTCTCTCTCTCTTCTTCAGTAGCCAATGGCTTGATTGGTTCGAGCATTGGCCCTGGGTGCTGAGGATAGTTCAGTTAGTCTGGGCATCAGCCTCAGGCACTAAAAATAGCTCAGTTGATTCAAGCATCATCCTGACAGAGGTTGCCGGGTAGATCCTGGTTGGGGCATGCAGGAGTCTGTCTCTCTATCTCCCCACCTTTCACTTAAAAAATAAAAAGAATAAAAAATTAAGAAAAAACTTTTCATGTATATATGAGAAAGAGATTTTCAAGTGTTGATTGAACATAAGGGAAAGAGCCAGGATTATCAATTCTTCAAGGGCAGGTCACTATCTTATTCATCTTTGCATCATCTGTCAGTGGCCAGCATGGTGACTAGTATATAACATATATTCAGTCTGTGTTCATCATATGACCAGCTCTATGGTAGAAATCTTGATTATTAGAAACAGTTTTATCAGATGTTCCACAGGTTACAGGCCATTTAATTTTTTAAAGTCACTTAATTATCTGTGTTCGAATTCAAAGTTTGCCAAGCATACATCTGGCCACAGATGTGTTTTCCCCTTTGTCTGGATATCTGGAAAGACTACAGAGAGTGGAAACAAATATTCCAGTCACAGAAAATGACTACCTGTAACAGTAAATTAATATGTTGGAATTGAGTCATATAAAATTTTTTAGTGTGAATCAATACACTAGAGTCATATTAGTGCCAGGTAATCTGATTAATTGAGTTCCTGAATAAGTAAACCAAAGGACAAGACCTTGGACTGTGCTAAACCCTTCAAGAAACTGCTGCTGACAGGGGGTCCTGCCTGAGGCACAAGCCAGTCCTAAAGCTAGTGCCAATGCCACCCACTAAAGGCATTCCCCACAGGCAGTAGCCCTAATTGTGGCACAAGTTAAGTAAATAACACCTAACAAAATAAATAAAAATAAGCTTCACCACTTTTTGCAATTTTGAAGAATAAAAGGTATTAAGAAATAGAAAAGTGCAGCAAACTGGGTGAAAAGGTAGGTTTTGGAGATTAAATAGCTAGGTTTATGTTTGATCATTACTTTGTGAATTTAAGCAAATTATTTAACCTTTCTCTGTAAGAGCAATCTCAACTTTCTCTGTGAAATTGAGATAATTATATTATCCATTTCATCAGGTTGTGAGGATTGAAAGAGATAATCCACATGAAGATTGAAATCTCCTGCTGGCCATAAAGTGGACTAGAACTCTCCCATGACAGAATGTTAGATTTGATATTTTAAAAAAATGTACAGGCAAGGTAGCAAGAGAATAAAGCATGTTTCTCAAATCAGGAATAAAGCTGTAGGATAAATCCAGGAAAATAAGAGATCACTGAACACTCAGGCAGTTTGAAGGCATCTTCCACTCTTAGCTGCCCTAGAACTTTGATGTCAGTGGAAAGAAACATGGGTGGGTATACAGGAGATTAGGCAGGAGGAAAGATAGAGACCACCACAAAAAGACAGAACACATGAGATGCTATGCCTTAGAAAAGAGCTAAACACGAAGAAAACATAAACACCCCGTCCAAGCTGCAGACAAGGAAAGTTATGTGTCTTGGGTTTTAGTAGAAGAAAAAAAATTTCTCCCCTGAGTTCAGTTGTCATATTTAGCAAATAATTTGAATTTTATATAAACTAAAAAAGTATTATTTATTTGAAATAACTTTAACATCATCCTGTATTTTTTATGGCAACCCTACTTCTTGAGAATCCATGGTTACTAGCCAGTCCTAACATGGATTTGGGACCTGAATTCACATCATCTGCCAAAAAAATTTATGTTAAAATATTTATATTAAATAGGTCCAAAGTTTTATTGTACCAAGGTGCCTGGTGAAAACAAACAAAACTCTTCCTGTAAAAATGCATCTTTAGATTCAAATAAATAGCAACTTGCAATAAAAGAAAGAAAAGAAAAGGAGAAAATATAAGAAAACAAAGAGTCAGATGGGGAAGTGTGATAGATAATAATGGATCAGACTCATAAGGACTTTAGATATTGAAATTATTAGATATAGAAAAATAAAGTGTTCAAGTGCTTAGGGAAACAAAACAGGAAATTAAAACTATAAGCAAGAGGAATTTTTTAAATAACCAGAAACATTAAAAAACAAACCTCAAAAATAGAGAAATATAATTGTTAAAGTGGAAAACTCAAAGCAACTGTTAAATAGAAGATTACACAGGATTAAATAAAGAATTAATAATCTAGAATCCAGACTCCAACACAGAGAAAGAAAGACATAGAAAAAGCTGAAGTAAAGAATGCTGAAGCTTGAATAAAACGAACCAACAAACATTCAATTGAAACTTCATAAAGAGATATCAAAGTAAATAAAGTAGAGGAAATTCATATTTTTCCAAAATGAAAGTAAATATTAATCCCAAGAATGATAAAGCATAGCCCTGGCCAGTTGGCTCAGTGGTAGAGCATCAGCCTGTTGTATGGATATCCCAGGTTCGATTCCCAGTTAGGGCACATAGGAGAAGTGCACATCTGCTTCTCCACTATTCCCTCTCTCTTTTCTATCTCTCTCTTCTCCTCCCACAGTCAAGGTTCCATTAGAGCAAAGTTGTCCCGGGCACTGAGGAGGGCTCCATAGCCTCTGCCTCAGTCACTAGAATGGCTCTGGTTGCAACAGAGCAACACCCCAGATGGGCAGAGCATCGCCCCATGGTGGGCTTGCAGGTGGATCCTGGTCAGGCGCATATGAGTCTGTCTCTCTGCCTCCCCACTTCTTACTTCAGAAAAAAAAAAAAAAAAGCAGCAGCCTGACCAGGTGGTGGCGCAATGGATAGAGCATCGGACTGGGATGCGGAAGACCCAGGTTCAAGACCCAGAGGTCGTCAGCTTGAGCGCGAGCCTATCTGGCTTGAGCAAAGAGCTCACCAGCTTGGACCCAAGGTCGCTGGCTCCAGCAAGGGGTTGCTCAGTCTGCTGAAAGCCCACGGTCAAGGCACATGTGAGAAAGCAATCAATGAACGAACAACTAAGGTGTTGCAACGGCAATGAAAAACTAATGATTGATGCTTCTCACCTCTCCGTTCCTGTCTGTCTGTCCCTATCTATCCCTCTCTCTGACTCTTTCTCTGTCCCTGTAAAAAAGAAAAAAAATTTAAAGAAAAGAAGCATAAAGAATACAAAGCAAGGGCCTGACCTGTGGTGGCGCAGTGGATAAAGCGTCGACCTGGAATGCTGAGGTTGCCGGTTCAAAACCCTGCACTGGTCTGGTCAAGGCACATATGGGAGTTGATGCTTACTGCTCCTCCCCCCTTCTCTCTCTCTCTCTCTCTCTCTCTCTCTCTCTCTCTCTCTCTCTCTCTCTAAAATGAATAAATAAAAATGTTTAAAAAAAAAAAAAAAAAAGAATACAAAGCAAGATTACTTGAAAGTAAAATCTACTCCTACACATTACAAAAAACACAAACAAACAAACAAAAAACAAACTGAAAAATGCAAAGCCAAAGAAAAGATTTAAAAGCAGCTAAAAAAAAGAAAGAAAGAAAAAGAGATCATTACCTTGTATCTAATTAGACACTCAGCCTACATTAAAACTGCAGCCATGGAAGTCAGAAGAATATTATCTCTGAAGTACAAGGAGAAACATAACTATCAATCTAGAATTATGCACCCAGTAAAACTATCTTTCAAGAATGATGGCCACAACAACAATAAAAATATTAAAATTATAAAAAGGGAGCATTTGAGAGCAATTTATCAACAAGAGACTCTCTCTAAAAGACTTGGAAGAATTCACTATAGGAGAAAAAAAATAAGTTCACATTAAAAATAAAATGAACAAAGAAAGTAAATAAATAAATGTAAGTAAATCCAAATAAATATTAATAGTATAATACAATAATAATAGCCTAACTTGTGGGGTTTAAAAAATAATATTTACAAAAGCAAATATTAGACCATAAATTAAATTTCAAAAAATTTTTAAAATTGATGTCAAATAGACTGTTTTCTGACCACAATATAAGAAAATAAATTTAAAAGACCTTCTATGCATCTAGATATGATAAAAAACATTTAAATAACTCACAGATCAAAGAATATATTAGAAATTAGAAAAAACTAAAACTGAATAATAACGGAAATACTTTTTATCAAAGTTTATGGTGTTAAACAGCTACATGATATCTAAGAATATGCATTTAAGAAAAAGAAGAGAAAGAAAAAGAAGGTGGGAAGAGCACTTGTCTAGTAAACACTTGACCTAAGATATTATTCTAAGTTCCTTATATATTAACTTATTTAATCTTCCCAACAAATCTATGCTATTATTATCACCCATTTTTTAAGGATGTGAAACTAAAGCACAGAGAAGTTAAGTTACATGACCAAGGTCACATAGCCAGAAAGAGGCTTAATTGCTTACATTAGAAAAGAAGAACTAATTAATTAATGAACTGATCACTTCTTAGACTTCTGTCTAAGATCAAATGATTATTAATGAACTGAACATTAACACATAAAGGTAGGAAAGAAAACCCAATAAAACCAAGAATGTAGAAAAAAGGAAATAATCAAGATAAGACCAAAATTAATAAAATAGAAAACGAAGATACAACATAGAAATAAAGTTGATTATTTAAAAATATTAATAAAATTAATAAATCTCTAGCAAGATTTAAACAAGGGAAGAAAGACAAAACAAAAGAGATCAGGAATAAAAGTGCTACGACAGTACTACAACACAAATCTAAAGAGTAAGACTATATAATAATCAATTTTTGCCCATATATTTGAACCAAGCAAAATGTACATATTACTAGAAAAAATCATAGAAAATGAAATAAAAAAGAAACAGAACATTCACAACCAGTAAAAAAAAAGTGAATTGTTCATTCTAAACCACTATCTTTACACACAGTTTTATAAGCAAGTTTACCAAACATTAAAGGATCAAATAATTTCATCTTATCCAAACTTGATCAGAGACTAACTTTTGAGAGAAGACAAATGTGTAATCATGAAGTAACATGCAGAGAACTTAAGATATTTACTGTGTGGTACCAAGGAAGAATTCAGTACCTAATAACAGGAATAACAGTCATGTGTCCATTGTTTTAAAGAGCAGTGTGATGAAGTCGCCAAAAGGTCTCTAGTGGCATGGGACTAAAAGGGATTGGGTGCCTAACACTGTCTATATACGGCCTCCTCATATACATGTCTGGTCTGGTGACTGCCACAACCCAAGAAGGAAGGGGTGTTCCTCCTTTAGTTAATAGCATGATTCATCTTTCTCTCTTCACTCTCCTCATTAATCCATCCATCCATTATTTCACTGAAAAAGTATTTAAGTACCAACCAAGGTCTGGCAATCTTCACATTTCATCTTTCTTTCAAAATCCTATAGTTTGCAAAATCTTAGGGCAACAAATGGGTCACCAAATTACAAACCCTGGATGGAGCCCAGCCTAAGATCTATCTGATCACTCCCTTAGCCACCTTCCGCCAGTGTGTGTTGAAACGGATTGATCTCAATGAGAAGTCAACTCTGATTCATGAACTTCCATGGTACATGATTCAGAAACCTCCCCAGCATGCTGGCAGTTCTGGTTCCTTCAATTATAGTAACCAAAGCTCACAACTCACATGTACCAACAACACGGACTGCGTTACAGGTACTGGGGAATTCTATCGTGCACTGACTATGATACCTGAGAGGGTCTCTGTAGCTTCCTAATGCTTCTGTAACAAATCCCCACACAGTGGATTGAAAACACAGATTCATTACCTATAGTTCTGCAGGTTCACAGCCCAGCAGGAGTCTTAACTGGGTAAAATCAAGGTGTCTGCAGGACTGCAGTCCTATCTGGAGGCTCCAGGGAGAATCCATGTCCTTGCCTTTTCCACATTCCTGGGACCCTGGCCCCTCCTCCACCATGAAAGCCAGCAATGTCAGATTAAGTCCTGCTTACAGCCCAACACTCTGACCTACTCTTCTGCCTCCCTCTTTCCACTTTTAAGGGCCCTAGTGATTTCATTGGGCCCACCAGATAATCCCAATCATCTCCTTGTTTCAAGGTCCATGCATAAACCCCTTTAATTCCTCTTTGCCATATAAAGTAATGTATTCACAGGTTCCAGGGATTAGGACATGAACATTGAGGAAAGGGGTGTAGTCTACCTACTGTACTATGAAACAGACTTCATCATTCCCTAATTTTCTCTTTCAACTAGCTAATCAAAAAGCAAAGTATCAGGACCGAGTCATCTCTACTCTCCAGAGGAATGAATTTCCCAATTTACATCTTAATGTAATGTCTACCTTTATAGAGAATCCAAGTTCGTTTGAACAGCTATGTTTTTAAAAACAATAATTCAAGTTATTGCCCAGCACATTACTCAGTGTCCCACATTTCTATGAGCACCTACACTACAAATTTTTGCTTGAGTTTAATTCCAGGAAAGCTTCTGATTCTGCAGATATAGTTATCAAATGGAAACCACATGGTCCACAGTGCTGCCTGCATGGGCTATCAGAAAACGTAAGAGCTAAATTCATCCCACTTCCTGGAGTAGTTTTTGTTTTGTTTTAGCTTTTAAAAAAATGTCTTATTTTGGATTTTTAAAGTTACCTAAGTACTCTAAGCAGTAGTCATTTCTGTCTTAATAAACATAATAAAAGCATCTATTTTTTTTCTTAGCAAAAGAGAGAGACAGGAAGGGAGAGAGATGAGAAGCATTAACTCGCTGTTGAGGCACTTTAGTTGTTCATTAATTGCTTCTCATTTGTGCCTGACCAGGGGGCTCAAGCTGAGCCAGTGACCCCTTGCTCAAGCAAACAACCTTGGGCTCAAGGCAGAGACCATGGGATCATTTAGATGACCCATGCTTAAGCCAGTGACCCCCTGCTGAAGCTAGTGAGCCTGTGCTCAAGCTGGCAAGCCCAGGGTTTAGAACCTGGGACCTCAGCATCCTAGGTTGACTCTCTATCCACTGAGCCACCACAGGTCAGGAAAACTATTATTCATTTAAAAAAAAAAGATAAATTTCAACTATGTTTAAACATTTTACAAAAGTTTTATCCGGTTCAGAATACTGTAATTAAGAAATATTAAGATTTTCAAAGGAACTTATACTTAGTGTAGACTCAATAGGTATCTGGTAAATAATGCCTATTAAACAGTGAATGCTGTAGCATTTTATCTAAATCTAGCCCCACTGACCTAAACACTACTAAAATGTTCTTTGGGTTTAAGGTCTCAAACTATTGGAGGTGTTAGAGGAAGCTGTCGCAAGTAGAGGATATTCTTATCATTCAAACTTCTGCATGTGCAGGGAATGGGGGTCATTGATCAAACTTTGACCTTCGAAGCAATTAGGTGCAAATAAGTTCTCCAGCATTTATGCAGGGTCCTGACCTGCTGGTTCCTCCTGACCCTCTCTCTCAATCCCCTTTATGCAACCTATGTCCAAGCATGTGTTCTTCAGGGTGCTCCAAACTTCCTGATGCTGTGCTCTGCATGTACAGTATTTCCCCTTCTCCAGTGTCACACCCTCACAAGTCCTCCATGTCCACTCTTAAATGCCACCTTCTCCATCTTGCCTTTTCCGATGCCATCTCTCTCTTTTGGAACTCCATAGTAGTTTGCTTTCTTTCTTCTATGATTCTATATTACATTCTACTTTGTAATGTAAATGTGCATACACACAGACACACATACATGTGTATGAACCATATGAGTGATTTATCTTCATATCCACTGTTGGAAGAAAGAGCCTTATAATAATATGCACTCAAACATACTCATTGAATTTAACAGCAGCACCTCTTCATTATATGCTTATATGCATAACTTTTGTTTGAATAGGAATAAAAATTATGCTATTGCTGATCACATTGCCTTACATTTGCTAGGCCAGATTATCTGGATAGTTTACCTCAAGTTTCATTGAAATTCAACTACATTTAGTTAAAGATTCAACAGCTCCCTCTCATGGCTTCCAAGGAAAATTGGGCATGCTGGTTATAAGAGGTAAGAGTCAAGCCAGAATTTCAATTTATTATAGAACTTAAATTTGAAATGGTTCTCAATCAATTTTAGCTCTAGGTGTTATAAGTGAATTAGCATTGAGCAGTACATTTTATTTTGTGTCATTTTTATGCCAAGAATAAATATAAGCTGTTATGTAAAATTTAGGTCAATAGTTTCCATCTCAAATTACTGTACACCTATATTTAAAATATATTAATATGGTTTAACTTGAATGTTAAGATATTTGATTAAGGTTAAAAATCAAGTTTTCAAAAATCACAGTTTTTCAGTGCATGCGGAGTGAATATATCTGGAACTCAGTGACAATGTATTAGTGCTATATATTTTTGTTTTTTTCCTATTTGAACCATTAGTTACAAACAAGCTAAAAAGCTCAAGCATTCAAACTATACAATCAAATGCTCAAGTTTGAAATGGAACAACTAAAATGAAACTAAAATAAATTCTAAAACATTAAACCTAAGAGTATAGCTCTTAATGATGCCTGAATTCTTTAAACCACCTGGCCTACAGTTGGGAGTTTTATGCCAACAGGGAAAAGCTGTCTGAAGGATATCAAGTTCTGGCTGAGGTGGCTTCCTAAGATAGCAACTGGAGTCCCATTGCACAGTGAGGGCTTAGGATTCAATAAAATGTCTGTATTCTGATACAAGACAAAGATTTCCAGCTTGTCTATAGAAGGACTCCAGGGATAAGGGGGTTGGGAGACCTTAACCTGCACCATCCTCCCTGACTCCAGTGAGAACCAGAAGAGGAGCAATACTGAAATTTACACCTCCAGTTGCTAACATGACTTCATTTCGAAGAACAAAAAGTCTCTTCACTAGAAGCTTTTCCAGTCTATGGAATGTTTCCTTCCCCTTGGACTGCCATTGTTGCACAGACTTCTAAGCTGCTTAGGATTCCAACAGTTATTTCCGAACATCATAATTTTGAGAACAATTCTATAGTTGTATTTTTAAATAAAGTCTGTCCTCAGAGAAGCATTTTCCATAATCATATGGATTCTAATGGTGAATGATGCACAAGTGAAAAAAAGAGACTAGGCTATTTGATAAGTTTGATAACCATTGTACATGTGCATCTAAGAGTACATTAAAATGCACGTAAGTCTTTACTAGATAAAATATTTTTTAATAATGAGTTTACCAAAAAGCAAAACAAAACTGAAAGCATTTAGAAACTTATTTTCTACCACTATCTAATTTGTAGTGATTATGCAATATGTCATAAAAATACATAAAGTTTTTCTCTTTAATAAATAAAAATCATAGAACTTCCAGGCTCTAAGCCCCTTGCTCTTCCCTCTCCAGGACTTGGTCCAGCTGACAGTGAAGCTCTACTTTGTTCAATGTGTGTGTACTGTGGTGCAGGTGCTGACCATAGGAAGCGGAATTCACCTCAGCTGGGTTTGGCACCTGATGGGGTCTTCCTTTGGATATGTTGCAAATAAGGGTAGTTGGGTCCTCCTCTGATGTTTTCTGTAGTTGGCCACTGGATGTGTTGGGTTTGGGCCTCTTAGGAGGGAACTTGGTGCAGACCAGCATAAGACACTGCTGTGACTGGACCTCAACGTTTTTTGGAGCTATAACCAATTCAGAGTTTATGGCTACCTCTGCTGGGCTTAGGTGCACAGGGGAGGACCAAACTGCACCCCTACGCTGACTTTTACCAGCACTGGGCCTAGGGGCAGGTCAGCAAAAGGCCCAAGGTTCCCTGAGAGCCATGTCCTGCTGCTTCTGTCTGCTGACTGCTTGTTGCACTCAGCCCCTGAAACAACCTCTGATAGAATCTAGAGCCTGGGGCTACTCAAGGATTAGGAAAGGTGCTGGACCCCAGCACTCCAGGTGCCAGCCTGTCCTGACTTTTTCCAAAGACCTCAGTAGGCTGTGGCTACTAGATGTCCAGTCAGTGTGGCCTCTGAAACTCAGAGATGTGGTCTGCCCACAGTCCAGACAGTTTTTACTGAATGTCCTGTGAGTGGGAAGCACCAGTCACACCCTCAGGAAAGTGGGGGGGGGGGGGGGGAGGAGAGTTCCAGCCTCAATGCCAGACAACTGAGTCACTGTTAACCCCTGAGTCTTTTCAGCCCCCTGCTTCCTGGCCAAGGTTGCTTTCTTCTCATCAGAGCCCAGTCTCCACAGGGTGGGGTGAGAGAGATTACTAAATGAGGTGGTTGTTTTTCCCAGGCTGATGCTACACAGAGGGGACTGCTCCACCCAAGAGATAGAGACTGCAGTACTGGGGAGTGACTCAGCACAGGGGTTCCAGCAGCTGTCCTTCACTGTTTCTCTTCTTGAGGCACCAATTTCACACTCTCCTCACATGACTTTAGATCTCTCAGCCCTCCCTCTGCCAGAGCCCAGAGTAAGTGACTGTGAACAAGATTTTTTGTGTTGGCCCTTTAAGAGGGTGCTTGTCTCTCTGAGATCTCCTGTTTCTCACAGAGAGAAACCTTGCCTCTTTTCACTCCTGAATACTATGTGGGCACCTCTTCTAGGCTCTGGTGCTCCAGGCTTGGGCTTAGGATCCATCTTTCTTAGGGAAAAACCTCCCAGCAGCTGCTCACTCCTGGGAGCAGGGCAGCCCTTTTCATGTATCTGCCATTCCTACAGTCTGAATGTGGCTTCTGTGAATCCTTAGTTACAGACTCCTCTTCATTTAGTCCTAATTTGGTTTTTCAGGCCGATTCTTCTTAAATTTAGTTATAACTACAGTTTGGCCCTGGGAGGAGATGAGTGAAACATCCATTCACCTACTCCATCACCATGTTGGAATCTACCTCCCACGTAACTTTTTAATAGTTTATCATAATGTTCTCTCATTTAGTGTACACTAAATGATTTTTGAATATATAAAAATATGTATGTTAAGTCCATCACATAATATGCGAAACTTTGGAACCCAAATGTCATTGCGTAACTTTTCCAAATAGAGATCATTAAAAAAATGTTTTAAAAAAGCATGAAGTGTCTTACCAAGTGGTGGCACAGTGGATAGAGAATTGACCTGAGATGCTGAGGGCCCAGGTTCAAAACCCTGAGGTCTCTGGTTTGAGCACAGGCTCATCTGGCTTGAGTGCAGGGTCGCCAGCTTCAGCATGGGATCATAGACGTGACTCCATGTTCACTGGCTTGAGTCCAAGGTTGCTGACTTGAGCAACGGGTCACTGGCTTGGCTAGAGCCCCCTTGGTCAAGGCACATATGAGAAAACAATCAATGAACAACTGAGGTGCCACAACCATGAGTTGATGTTTCTCATTTCTCTTCCTGCCTATCTGTCACTCTCACTATCTCTCTCAGTAAAAAAAGAAAGAAAGAAAGAAAGAGAGAGAGAGAGAGAGAAAGAAAGAAAGAAAGAAAGAAAGAAAGAAAGAAAGAAAGAAAGAAAGAAAGAAAATGCATGAATTAAGCAAAATATAGGACAAATAGCCTGTTTATTTCAGGTCAATGATGAATGTCATGTCAAGTAAGGTCTATGGTGTACCAAATCAATGAATAATCCTCTGTTTGAACTCAAACAAGCCAGCTGATTACCCCAGCTAATAAGCTATATCTTACTTGTCATCAATTGCTATTAATAGGCTTCTTTGGCTTTCTGACACAAAGGAAGACATCACCCAAAGGGCCTGACAGAAGGTATATCTTGAAAGTCAAGAAAAGTGTAAAGCTGTCAGTCTGAGAATCCAAGTAGAACTGACAGGGGTGGGTAGGGGAGGGAGGGAGGGAAGACCGCAAGCCATTCTTACCAGGTTTGGAGCATTGGTGACTCTTGACAAGTTCTGCAAGGGAAGAAAAAGACACACTGTTAGTACACAGATCTATAAAAACAGGTTATTTAAAGTTAGATTAGAATGGTAGCTAGAGTTCAATCTGACCTGAAAAGAGCATATAAAAAAAAAAACTAAATGTAGGTGTTCTCTCTCTCTCTCTCTCTCTCTCTCTCACACACACACACACACACACACACACACACACACACACACACACTTCACATGGCCTTCACAACAGATTTTAATAACACAGAAAAAGCGTTCTGCCAAGCATATTGGGATTAAGCTCCTGTCCCCTGGTTATGGCTGTGTATTTTATTGCTGTTGGCCCTCCGTTTCAAATGCATCGAACTCTGGTGAAGCACATGGATCTCTAAAGCCAGACTATATAGGGTAAAATCCTGGCCCCCATTTCTTGCATGGTCCAGGGCAGATATTTCATTTCTCTGCTGAGCTAACAACAGAGCCGTTGTGAGAACTACATGGGTTAATGTATGGAAAAGGCATAAAGCAGTACCTGGCATGTGGTAAGCTTGTGTAAATTCATGCTGTTGATGATATTTGGTCCCCATCTCACAGGAAGTTTTTGAGGATTAAATAAAATAATGTACATGACATTACTAACTGCTGACTTTTATGAGAGTAGTTCTTAGAGGAAAAAAAAAAGTGGAAAAAAAACTGTAGAGAATCCCAGAGCAAGTAGTGGTAAGGGATGGAGACAGGATGGTAAGGGATCATTCAAAATGTTTTCCTTTTGGGGGGGAAAAAGGTAAATTAAAGAAAAAGGAGATTCTGAAGGACTTATAAGGTCAAGGAAATATGCTTTTCCAGTATAACTGGGAATTAAGGTTTTTGTAGCTATCTTGTCCCCAATTCTCAGAATGGTGACCATGGGACACTGTTCCCAAACCGTATACAGGCGTGAGGTGGGATGCCACAGAGCCCAGAGCTGCAAGGCCAAAAGGGAAGTGGAGCAGCAGTTTGGACAGCTGTCAGGCTGAAGAAGTCAGGCAGAGGAAGATAAACAGGGGTAGAAAAAATGGGATGCCATGGAAACCAACGAGCTTAAGCAGGAGAGAATACTGCTCCGTGAGTGGGAAGTGAGACCTGGAGAAATCCTTGTGGGAAGGAGTCCCGGAAACGTGCTGTGTGGATGGGGAGGGAATTGTAAATGCCCTGGGTGCTGCTTAGGAAACCTCGCTCACACCCGTCAGGAGGTGGACAAAGCAGAGGCTTCTCAAGCTTTGCAGAGGTTTGCCCTGTGACCTTGTGCTGCCCTTCCACGCTAGCTGTGGGCTCAGACGTGAGGGTGGTTGCCGACGGAGTGCTGGCAAAGGGACACCGCAGAAGCTTGGAAAGCTCTTGCACAATGTGGACTTGTTCCCTTTCCCTATGAACATGTCAGGGCTGGCCTGCTGGAGGAGGTACACTTGGCCCAGTTACACACCACCCCAGCTGATAGCCGGCTGGGTGCCGGCTAGGAGAGAGAGCCCCCTGAAGACCAGAAAAACCACCCAGTCAAGCCCAGTGAAATCCCTAGCCTATAGACACATGAGTTATATAAATGCCTACGGCCTTAAGTCACTTAGCTTTGAGGTGGTTTGTTATGAGGCATAATTGTGGGAATAGGTGACTGACAGTGTCTAGGGCTGCTGGGAAGCCATGGTAATCATTCTGCTGAGGACTAGAGCCCCTCCCACCACACACCCTGGTTGTGGGACTGGCTATAGGAGAAGGGAGGGCAGGTTCTAGGAGCTCATCCTAGTGGAGAAAGATGAACCATGGGAGCCATTAAGATTGGAGGACCATGCATTGATCATCCTGGCCCAACTGGACAACATCCAAGTGGGAAGCCTGCCAAAATTTCCCATGTGGGTCTCTTTCTCAGCTCTTAGCACCAGAAAATGTAATATTTGTACCCATCTAGTTACATTGAAAGATACTGGCTCCTCAAATACTGACCAGAAGAGAGCATCTGAGTCCAATGTCCAACATCAACCTTAAAGACAGATTAGTTTTGTTTATGAGCCACCCTGTGCCTGCAAGTCTAAAAGGGTTTAAGTTTTAGAGCAAAAAGAAGTTCCCTGCTCTGGAGCAGTCCATAGACCCTTGCCACAGGGTCTGGCTGTGACATAGGTTGGAAGGGGCAAGATTCTCAGGTAGTTGATGCTAAGTGAAATAAGCCAAACAGAGAAAGATAAATACTACATGGTACCATTTAGATGTAGAATGTGTTTTTCTTTTTTAAGTCAAACTTATAGAAACAGAGAGTTAGAATGGTGGATGCCGGGGGACAGGCCATGGGGGAAATAGGGAGAGGCTGGTAAACATGTACAAACTTTTAGTTCTAACATGAATAAGTTCTGAGGCTCTAATGTATAACATGTTGACTAGAGTTGATAATACTGTATTATATAACTGAAATTTGCTAAGGGAGTAGAACTTAAGTGTTCTCATCAAAAAAATGTAAATATGTGAGATGATGAACATATTAACTCCACGGTGGGATCCTTTCACAATGTAGACGTATATCATATATCACATTATACACTTTAAATATATTACAATTTTATTTGTCAGTTATACCTTAATAAAGCTGAAAAAATTTAAAAAAAAGATTCTCAGGCAGTTGACTAAAACCTGCACTGACCTTCATTAGATGCCAATTACACCCTTGGCTTCTTGACAGTGTCTTTGCCAGTGACTGGGTCCCTACATCCTCTCAGTGAGTTTGGCGCCAAGTTCTATTACAGACACAATGGTAGGTAGGAAAGATGAGGTCCTGTCCGAGTGAATCTCACCTTCTGGAGGCAGGAGTAAGTGGGCAGTGAACTTGTTACTATAAATGTATGAGCTAGGACAAAGAAGCCCAGGTATGCTACCTGGTCTGAAAGTTTGAGGTCTGTGAGTTAAAAGAGACTTTGGGGTTTCCCAGGCTCTGAGCAGTTCATCTCCCATAACCTCCCTAAGGCTCTCCAAGATCTGCTATACAAGGAGGGCCAGCCCTCAGGCTCTGGGCCATCCATCTCACTCTGGGCCAAGCTCTACTCTTGGCACACCAGCTGCAAGACTAGAGCTGCCCGGTACAGATAAATGACTGCTTGACATGCTTGTAAGTTCCCTGCCAGGAATGAAGGTGCAGACCCAATGGGCTCTGCTCCCCCAGTACAGTTAGAGTCAAGTATTGTCAGCCACACTTGAAGAAAAAAAGCAAGCCAGAATTAGTCCCTTGTTGGCAAATCTAAGGGTCTGGAGCCTTTGGGTGTGCTGGCATAGTCTTCCAGCTCTGCGTACAGACCCACAACTCAAGGGTACTGCCCAGCCTGGGCACAGAGAGCTATGGGAGGGTCTTCTATGGCTCGGGGCTCTTCTTCGATGGCAGCTATACTTTCAGACACTGGCAGCTGGGTCACTATGCTTCCCAGGGGAGGGGCAGCAGGGCCAGGCTCTACATTGGGACTTTCTCAGGAAATCCTGATTGGTTAGCAGCGTTTGGGCTCAGAACAACTATGGAATGTGATGATCACTTTGGCTTTGGCTCAGGAATGGGGAGAAAAAAATTTCCTAGACCAAGGTTCTCTGGAGTATACTCACTTCTCTTTGTGGGGCAGGTGGGATCTCCAACGTAGATCACCAAAAAATGGGCCCAGCCTAGGGCTGAAGTCCACCTGACCTCTTGCAGAGGCCAGCACTGTGAGGTGAGGGCTATAGCCAATCATCCAGGTTCAAGAAAAGAACCAAAATCAAAGTCTCAGAGAGGTCAGCCAGAGAGAGAGAGAGAGTACAGACACATCACAGCAGGATAAAAACAGAGAAAGAAACAAAAAAAAAAGAAAGTGGTTAAGGTGGAGAGGGAAGGCCAGGCTCAGAAACTTCTATAGGAAAAGTCACTGTGCTCTGTTCCTTGAGACTCTAGGCACGGCATTTAGATACCATTGGCACAGAAGACATGAGCCAGTAGAGAAAAAGAGGGGATGAGATGATGGGTGGGAATATTTGTTGGAAGGAAGAAAGGAAAGAGAGAAGAAGTGGGCCATGAGAGGAAGAGCAGATCTGATTCAGGTCTCAGGTGGAACAGCTTCCCAGGCAAAGGAAGGGGACCGGGGACAGTATGGAGAAGGTGGCCCTGCTGGACCAGCAAAGGCTCAGAAAAGGATGAGCAAGAGACCAGTAGAACAATGATGATGGTTTAGCTTTTGCCTCCATGGGAATGTCTGTGACCCATTGGAGTATATCTCCCAGCTGCTAATGAAACCAGAAGCATAGTTTAGGATGGGGAGAGCAAGCTGGCTCCCATCTCTGCCCTTAGCAGGGCCTGGCCTAGTTCACTGGTGCCTGCAGCAAAAAGAAAACTTAGCACATTCAGGCCACACTGCTCATAGAAGCAGAAGGTCACCTGGGCTCATTGTCCTAGCTGCCCTTGATGCTACTGGTTGTCTCCAGAAACCACATGACTACTGCATTCTGTTTCAGAAGTAACCTTCATCTACTTGGCGCCCTTGTGATATTTTTGCCACCTATCCCGTTTTTGGCCAGCTGGGTTCCAAGAGCCATTAAAACCATCTTTCAGCTGGAGGCGGGAGACTCATTTTCATAGACAGAGGCTGCAGAACAATAAAACCAAGAGCCCTCTGGGATGTGTGAGGTGGGGAGCAAAGCAAGACTTGGAGCTCTGTGAGGTTATCCAGGTCACAGATTCCTCTGCTCATTCAGGCTGATGTCCTGGACTTCAGGATTCCTTCTCTTCATAGTAAGTACAGCTTTATTCCACGATGTCTTCCAATAGTGTTCTCTCCTTGGTTCTTTCCTTTCTTGATAATCTCTCTGTTCTTCTCCCTCTCACCTGCCCCTCAACTTTCTTGAAAGGCACCACCAGTATGGCCCTCCAATGGAGAGATAGAAGGAGATCTAGGAGCACAAACCTTCTGTCATGGCTGCCAGTACTGCCACTTTTTCTGAAACACAAGGCAAAATACAACTTGGGGCTTGGCCAGTGACACCAAATAGCAAGAAATCAGAATTTTGCTTCTTTCTCTATTTATTTCTCTCTCTCTTACACACACACACACACACACACACAAACACACACACACACACACACACGGCCCCTCAAACCATAAACTTCAGCATATAATTCCCTTGAGATTTAGAAATAACCATATCTGAGGGCCTTAGCTGAGTGGTTCAGTGGATAAATCATTGACCTAGCATGCCAGAGGTCATGGGTTTGATCCCCGGTCAGGGCATGTATGAGACACAATTAATGAGTAAACAACTAAATGGAACAGCTAAGCGTAACAAAAAGTTGATGCTTCTTTCTCTCTCTCTCCCAATCAAGACTCAATTACAACAGGAGTGCTCACATAACCCATACAAAAAACATTTCTGAATTACTGAGCTCAGGTGATCAAAGAGGCTGCACCATTGGACCCCATAGAACACCTACTACATAAAGCCACTCAAAGACTAGAAGTCACAGCAGACCTTATCTACGACATAGAAACAAACACAAAGAGGTGGCCAAAATGGGGAGACAAAGAAACAGGCCCCAAATGAAATAACTGAAAAAGTCTCTAGAAAAAGAGCTAAATGAAACGGAGGCAAGCAATTTATCAAATACAGATTTCAAAGTAATGGTTATAGGATGATCAAGGAACTTAATGACAACTACACAGCATGAAAAAAGTACATAGAAACTGTAAAAAAGGAATAGTCAGAAATTAAGAATAAAATATCGAACATCAAAAATACACTGGAAGGAATAAACAGTAGGTTGAATGAAGAAGAGGATCAAATTAGCAATTTGGAAGACAAGGTAGAATGGTAGAATGAAACACCCAATTCAAGAAACAAAAATAAAAAAAAAAACAATTTTAAAGAATAAGAATATGTCTGACCTGTGGTGGCACAGTGGATAAAGCGTCGACCTGGGAACACTGAGGTCGCCAGTTCAAAACCCTGCACTGGTCTGGTCAAGGCACCTATGGGAGTTGATGCTTCTAGCTCCTCCCCACTTTCTCTCTCTCTCTCACTCACTCTGTATCTTCTCTCTAAAATAAATAAATAAAAAGAAATTTTAAAAAAATAATAAGAATATTTTAAGAGGCCTGTGCGACAATAAGAAGTACAAAAACATCCATACCATAGGGGTGTTACCAGAAGGAGAATAGAGAAAGCAAGGAATCAACAACTTACTTGAAGGAATAATGACCAGAAACTTCCCTAACCTGGTGAAGGAAAGAGACATACAAGTCCAGGAAGCACAGAGTTCGAAACAAGATGAACCTCAAAAGGCCCACACCAAGACACATCAGAATCAAAATAGCAAAAGTTAAAAACAAAAAGAGAATCTTAAAAGTTGCAAGAGAAAGATAGTTAGTAACCTATAAGGGAGCTCCCATAAGACTGTCAGCTGAATCCTCAACAGAAAAATCAGGCTGGAAGGTATTGGCATGACATATTCAAAGTGATGAAAAGCAAGGACCTACAACCAAGACTACTTTACCCAACAAGGTTATCATTTAAAATTGAAGGAGAAATTAAGAGCTTCCCATCGAAAAAAAAATGATAAAGGAGTTTGTTACCACCAAACCAGTATTACAAGAAATGTTACAGTGCCTGGAAGAAGAAGAAAAGAGAAGAAGGAGGAGGAGGAGCAGAAGAGGAAGAGGCAGAGGTAAAGGAAGAAGAAGAGTAAGAGAATGAAAAAGAAAGCCAAGGGAACATAGTTAAGAGAATAAAATGGAAATAAATACATACCTACCAATAATTACTTTAAATGTAAAAAGCTTAAATGCTCCAATAAAAAAACGTAGGGTGGCTAAATGGATAAGAAAACAAGACCTGCCTGACCAGGCAGTGGCACAGTGAATAGAGCATCAGACTAGGACGCAGAGGACCCAGGTTCAAAACCCTGAGGTCACCAGCTTGTGTGCAGGATCATCTGGCTTGAGCACAGGCTCACCAGCTTGAGTATGGGGTCATTGACTTGAGCATGGGATCATACACATGACCTCATGGTCGCTGGCTGGAGGTCAAAGGTCACTGGCTTGAATCCCAAGGTCACTGGCTTGAGCCCAAGGTTGCTGGCTTGAGCAAGGAGTTATTTGCTCTGCTGTAGCCCCCAGCCAAGGCACATATGAGAAAACAATCAATGACCAACTAAGGAGCTACAACAAAGGGTTGATGCTTCTCATCTTTCTCCCTTCTTGCCTGTCTGTTCTTATCTGTCTTATCTCTCTCTGTCTCAGTTACAAAAGAAAGAAAAAAGAAAAAAGTAAACAAGACCCATGTATATGCTATATACAAGAGACCCACCTCAGAACAAAGAATACACACAGACTAAAAGTAAAGGGGTGGGAAAAATATTTTTGCAGTTGGAAAGGGAAAAAAAGCTGGGGTAGCAATAGACTAAAACAAAGGCTATAGTAATAGACAAAATACAGTGCTGCATAATAACAAAGGAAGCAATTCAAGAAGAGGATATGACCTTTGTAAACATTTATACACCCTATATAGGAGCATCTAAATATGTAAAACAAATCTTGATTGACATAAAGGGAGAGACTGACAGTAATACATTCATATTTAGGGATTTTAATACCACATTGACATTAATGGATAGATATTATCAAGTGAGAGCCAAGGAGGGGGAGAGACAGACTCCTGAATGTGCCCTGACTGGGATCCACCTGGCAACACCACCTGGAGTTCATGTTCTGCCCATCTGAAGCCACTGCTCCACTGCTTGGCAACCAAGCTGTTTTAGTGACTGAGGTGAGGCCATGGAGCTACCCTCAGTGCCTAAGACAAACTTGCAAATTCGAACCGTGGCTGTGGGAGAAGAAGAGAAAGAGAGAGAGAGAGAGAGAAGAACGAAGGGAGGGGTGGAGAAGCAGATAGTCACTTCTTCTGTGTTCTCTGACCGGGAATCAAATCCAGGACTTCCACATGCCAGGTCGATGCTACACTGCTGAGCCAACCAGCCAAGGCCATGGATAGATCTTTAGACAGAAAATCAACAAGGAAGCAATGACCATAAATAATACACTAAATCAGTAGGTTTAATTGCTATCTGCTGCTCCAAAGCAGCAGCAGATACATTCTTTTAAAGTGCACATGGAAATTGTCTAATGGATCCGATGTTAAAACACAAAGCAAGTCTCAACAATTTAAAAAGATTAAAATTATATCAAGCATCTTCTCTGACCATAATGGTATGAAACCAGAAATCAACTATAAAAATAAAAAAACTGAAAAATATGCAAAGACATGGAAGCTAAATAACATGTTACTAAACAATGAATGAGACAACAATGAGATTAAGAATCAAATAAAGTGATGTCAGAGAAATGGCGCCATGAGGAGGGCTTCTGATACCTCTCCCCAAAATTTCAACAAATTCAACAACTAGAGACAGAAAAACAATCTCAGGAGCATCTGAAATACACATACACCCAACAAAGGTATGATTTGGCAAAACGGTAGCTAAATATATAATCAATTCTGTAGAAAATAAGATGGAGAACGGAGTATTCCACTTTCCTCACTGACCTCAGCAAGGGCTGCTTTCACTTGGAACTGAGAGAAAGCGAGGGCTGGGGGCGCAGGAAAAGCTGGGCTAGGGCAGAGACGTTCAAGCCGAGGAGTGTGCCTGCGGCTCAGCCCACGCAGAGCTAACGCCAGCAGCAGAACCTGGCAGAGGTCGGTGAACAGTTGCCTTGTTTACTCCCGATATCCTGCTCGGCGAGCATGGACAGTGTAGGAGTGGTTCCTCCTAGCACCCCAGGAGTAGGTGCCCGCTGCATTCCCGGACAGAGGGGCAGGGTCAGAGATGGTCAGCAGCAGTCCTCTGCTTGGGCTGCAGCCAGAGTCTCGGTGTAATCCCTGCTCCCTGAACAACAGCGCATGGGGAGTGCGCGTAAGCTGGCTTCCCTATGCCCGGACCTCTCTGTGTGGGGCACCTCCACCAGCCATAAGGGTAACAAAGAACATTACTCAGGAAGAAAAATACGGAAGTGGGGGAGGGGCGCGCAGGCAGCTTGCAGACAGTCTATGGAGCAGATCTGCAGATCCAATAGCTGAAATTAGCTTAGCCCACAGTCTGCTCACCGCCCAGTTGGCTTACACCAGCAGCGGCTCTGGCTGACAAGGTCTTCTTTCTCAGGTCTGCGATCTAAGAAAGTCCGATGGAGAGACGTGATATTTCTTAGGGCCTCTTGCTTTGAACACAGTGACTAGGGCAACTTCCTGCCACCCAATACAGGGTAAAAAAACAAATTCCTACAGAACAGACCTCAGAGAACACTGCAAAAGTTGGGCAGAGTAGGCTGTAGGCTTCTTAACAAGGGAGAAGAAGCCTGCAGAGAACAGTCCCATAGAGCGCTAAGGCAAATTTAACTAGACATACCCAGGGAACCTTAGAAAGGAGCCTGAATAGAAGGTAACTCGCCCTCCTACCTGCTTAAGCTGGTGGCTCTGGTCGGCAGAGCTTTTATAACCAGGGATGTGCTTTAAAAGGACCTGGAAAAGGGACTTGGCAGCTCTTAAGACCTCCTGTTCTGCAGGCAATGACTAGGGCATCTTCCTGCCAGCCAATACAGGTTACAAAGTGCAAAAAGGCTGGAGAGAGTGGTCCCACAGAGTGCTGAAGCATACTAGACATGCCTGGAGGCTCATAGAAAGTCACCTTCAGAGCAATTGGCTCCCAGCCCTGCCTGATTGTGCTGTTGGCTCTGGCTGACAAAGCCTTACCCAGAGCCCTGTGTTGAGTGGGGATAGAGTGGGGATTTGGCAGCTCTTAGGGCCTCTTACTATCCAGGCAGGGGCAATTTCACAGCTGGGTCACCAGACTGCTGGTTCAGGAAGGAGAGACTGGGGGAGAGGCTCTGGGAAAACAGACTCTCCCACTGTCGGAGCCTGCAAACACTAACTAGCCCCGACTATCAATGAGACTGAGGCCTAGTATATGTCATCGCCATAGCAACACATCAACTGCAAATCTCTACCTAAGTGTGCCACAGGGGCACAGCCTGGATTACAGTGCCACTGACCAGGAAGAGGGAGAGAAAGGAAAAAGGAAGAAGATAACCTCTCAAAATCAAGAATAATCCAGTCTTTATAACTTTTTCCACTATTTTTTTCTTCTTTCATTTTTTTATCCTTATTATTTTCTTCCACCTTGATCCTTTTATCCTCTTTTCATCGTATTCTTTTCTTTTCATCTTAAACTTCATTAGCCATAGGTGTTACATTTCCCATTCTTTTTTTTTCTCTTCTTTCTTTCTCACTATGAGGGCTACATTCCAAAAACCTTAACTTTTCCTTCTTTTTTCTTTCTTTGCTTTTCTCTTTTTTTTCTTTTTTCTCTCTCTCTTTTTGTGCTTTCTTTTCCACTTTTTCTCTCATTCGATCCTCACCCACAAACAATTTATTTTATTTTGGATTCAAATTTTTTCTTTGTGGCATTTTGTGTACTTTTTACTTTACATTTAAACTTATTAGCATTCCCCCCAACCCCAGCTCTCCATTCTATGTAGTTTTTGCCCACTTATTACAATAGTATTATATTTCCTTTTTTCTTTTTCTTTTCCTTGTTTTCTTTTCTCTTTCACTTGATTTTTCATTCAACAGTCATTTACAAGCAGATTATTTTATTAAACCAAATTTTTTCCTTGTAGCATTTTGTAGTTCCTTACCTTGTTTTCTGCCCCTTTGTCATTTCTCTCCAACTCAGGCCCGCCGTTCTAAGTAGTTTTTGTTCCATTTAGCACAATATAATAATTCTCAGTTTTTCACAGTATTTTCTCAAAAAAATCATTTTTTAATTCTTATTTATTTTATTTATTTTTAACTTTATTTCTTATGTTTTAAAATAATTTTTTAAATTTTATTTGTTCTTTATCAATTCTTATTAGTGTTATAAACAAAACCATCCTAAGATGCCATTAAGAAAAAGAAAATCAAATATCATGAATACAAAAGACAGATGTAGCAGAGATAGATGAGAAAAAATCTATAGAAAAAATTTTAATAGATTGGAAACCTTGGAGTTAAATGCCAGAGAATTTAAAATACAAATCCTAGAAGTACTCAGACATGTAAGAAAGCACAGAAAGGCAATTTAGGGACCTCAGAAAACAACTCAACAAACAGAAAGAATATATTACCAAGGAAATTGAAACTATGAAAACGAATCAAAGAGAAATGAAAAGCTCAATTCATGAACAAAAAAATGAGGTAACAAGCTTAGCTAATAGAACAGGCCAGATAGAAGAGAGAATTAGTGACATAGAAGACAGGCAACTAGAGGCACAACAGAGAGAAGAGGAGAGAGACTCATGAATTTTAAAAAAATGAGAAAGTCCTACAGGAATTGTCTAATTCTATCAGAAAGAGCAACATAAGAATAATAGGTATATTAGAAGGAGAAGAGAGAGAAAAAAGAATGGATAACATATTCAAACAAATAATAGATGAGAACTTCCCAAGCCTATGGAAAGAACTACAGCCTTGAATTCAAGAAGCAAACAGAACACCGAGTTATCTTAACCCCAACAAACCTACTCCAAGGCACATCATAATGAAATTGGCACAAACCAATGACAAAGAAAAAATTCTCAGGGCAGCCAGGGAAAAAAAAGAATACAACATATAAAGGAAGGCCTATTAGATTATCATAGGATTTCTCAGCAGAAACTCTACAAGCTAGAAGAGAGTAGACCCCAATATTTAAAGTTCTGAAAGAGAGGAACTTCCAACCAAGAATACTATACCCATCAAAGTTATCCTTCAAATATGAAGGAGAAATAAAAACATTCAGATACAGAAAAGATGAGGAAATTTATCACCAGAAAACCCCCACTTCAGAAAATACTAAAGGGGGTTTTCCAACCAGATACAAAGAACAAAACAAAACAAAATCACAAGTAAAAGCTCCACCAAAAACACAATAAGGTCAGATTTAAACTGTGACAACAAAAACAAAAAAGGGGAGAGGACAAAGATTCACAGTAACAAAGGAAGATGGAGTGCAGAAGAACCCATGAGATAGTGTACTACAATGAACATTGTAGGTACCCTTTCCATTACTTAATGGTAAGCACCCCTGAAAAACCACCACAGAAGCACATGACTTGAAAAAACAAGTAACAAAGGAAAGAAGTATCGATTACAACCAAACAAAAATAATGATAGAATAATAAAAGAGAAGAATCAAACAAGATACAAAACTAACAGAAATCAATATATTAAATGGCAATAGGAAATCCTCAAGTGTCAATAATTACACTAAATGTAAATGGATTAAAGTCACCAATAAAAAGACATAGAGTAGCAGAATGGATTAAAAAAGAAAATCAAACTGTATGCTGCCTACAAGAAACACATTGAAACTACAAGGATAAAAACAAATTCAAAGTAAAAGGCTGGAAAACAATATTCCAAGCAAATAACATCCAAAAGAGCTTGTTCTTTGTAAAGCTAAATATCTAACAATGCTGACTAAAAGACAGCAAGGGTAATCAGAGACAAAAACGGTCATTTCATAATGATTAAGGGGACACTGAATTAAGAAGAAATAACACTTCTTAATATATATGCACCAAAACAAGGAGCACCAAAATATATAAGACAGCAACTGACTGACCTACAAACAAAAACTGACAAAAATACAATCATACTTGGAGACTTTGATACATCAGCAGATGGCTCTATATCATTCATCCAAACAGAAAATCAATAAAGAAATATAGGTCTTAAATGAAACACTAGAACAACTGGATATGATAGACATCTATAGGACATTTCAACCCAAAGTTCCAGAGTATACATTTTTCTCTAGTGTACATAGATCATTCTCAAGAATTGACCATATGCTGGACCACAAAAATAACATCAGCAAATTCAAAAAAATTGAAATTATACCAAGCATATTTCTGATTATAAAGCCTTGAAACTAGAATTTAATGCAAAAAAAAAAAAAAGGTAAAGAAAAACCCCACAAAAATGTGAAAACTAAACAACATACTTTTAAAAAATAAGGTCAAAGAACAAATAAGCGCAGAGATCAAAAGATACATATAGACAAAGAAAAATAACAATACGACATATCAGAATCTCTAGGATTCAGCAAAAGCTGTAATAAGAGAGAAGTTCATATCACTACAGGTCTATAGGAACAAACAAGAGAGAGCCCAAGTAAACCACATAACTTCCTTCTTAAGGGAAATCGAAAAGGATACAATGAAATGGAAAAATATTCCTTGTTCTTGGATAGGAAGAATAAATATAGTCAAAATGACTATATTACCCAGAGCAATATACAAATTCAATGCAATTCCCATCAAAATTCCAATGGCATTTTTTAAAGAAATGGAACAAAAAATCATCAGATTTATATAGAACTATAAAAAACCCCGAATAGCCAAAGCAGTCCTAAGAAAAAAGAACAAAGCTGAGGGCATTACAATACCTGACTTCAAATTATATTATAGAGCCTTGGCAATCAAAACAGCATGGTATTGGCAGAAAAATAGACACTCAGACCAATGGAACAGAATAGAAAGCCAAGAGATAAAACCACATATATATGATCAAATAATTTTTGATAAAGGGGCCAACAACACACAATGGAGAAAAGAAAGCCTCTTCAACAAATGGTGCCGAGAAAACTAAAAAGCCACATGCAAAAGAATGAAACTTGACTACAGTTTGTCCCCTTGTCCTAAAATTAATTCAAGATGGATCAAAAACCTAAATATAAGACCTGAAACAATAAATTACATAGAAGTAAACATTGGCACTAAACTCATGGACTTTGTCTATAAAAAGCACTTTATGAATTTGACTCCAAAGGCAAGGGAAGTGAAGGCAAAGATAAATGAATGGGACCACATCAGACTAAGAAGTTTTTGCACAGCAAGAGAAACTGACAACAAAACTAACAGACAGCCAGAAGAAACTATGGTGGTACCTCAAAAAACTAAAAATAGAACTACCATATGATCCAGCAATCCCTCTACTGGGTATATATATACCCCCAAAACTCAAAAACACTGGTATGTTGCCTGACCAGGTGATGGCACAGTGGATGGAGGGTCAGACTGGGATGCGGAAGACCCAGGTTCGAGACCCTGAGCTTGCCAGTTTGAGTGCGGGCCCATATGGCTTGAGCAAGAGCTTGCCAGCTTGCACCTGGGATCACTGGCTCCAGCAGGGGTTTGCTCGGTCTGCTAAAGGCCCGTGGTCAAGGCACATGTGAGAAAGCAATTAATGAACAACTAAGGTGTTGCAATAGCAATGAAAAACTGATGACTGATGCTTCTCGCCTCTCTCTGTTCCTGTCTGTCTGTCCCTGTCCATCCCTCTCTCTCTCTGACTCTCTCTCTGACCCTGGGGAAAAAAAGAAAGACAGATGCAGCCCATGTTCATTGCAGCATTGTTCACAGTGGCCAAAACATGGAAATAATCATAAAGCCCTTCAATAGATGAATGGATAAAGAAGATGTGGTACATATATACTATGGAATACTACTCATGCGTAAGAAATGATGACATCAGATCATTTACAACAACATGGATGGACCTTGATAACATTATACTGAGTGAAATAAGTAAATCAGAAAAAAAACAAGAACTGTATGATCCCATACATAGGAGGGACATAAAAATGAGACTGAGAGACATTTACAAGAGTGTGGTGGTTACCGGGGTGGAGGGGGAGCAGTGAGGAGAGGGAGTAGAGGGAGGGAGTGGAAGGGGGGAGGGGCACAAAGAAATCGAGATAGAAGGTGACGGAAGACAATTTGACTTTGGGTGAGGGGTATGCAACATTATTAAATGTCAAAATAACCTGGAAATGTTTTCTCTGAAAAAAAAATAATAATGAAAATAAGACTTTGACAGACTAAAAAAAAAAGAATCAAATAAAAACATACCTTGAAACAAATGAAAATGAGAACACAACAAACCAAAATCAATGGGACACAGCAAAAGCAGTCCTAAAAGGAAAATTCATAGCATTATAGGCCTATTTCTGGAAACAAATAATATTTCAAATAAACAATCTAACTTTATACTTAAAAAGAAAACTTGAAATATAAAAACAAACAAAGCCAAAATGAATAGAAGGAAATAATGAAGATCAGAGCCTAAATAAACAAAATAGTCTAGAAAAAACAGTACAAAATATCAATAAAATCAAAAGAGCTGGTTCTTTGTAAAACTAAAACAAGATTGACAAACCTTTAACCGGGTTCATCAAAAAAGAAAGAGAGGGAGAGAACTAGAGAAAGAGAGAAGACTCTAATAATAAAATCAGAAATAAAACAAAAGAAGTAATAACTGACACCAAAGAAATACAAAAGTTTGTAAGGAAATATTACAGACAACTATATGCCAAAAAATTGGACATACTGTACAAATAGATAAAGTACTAGAAACATATAATCTTCCAAAACTGAATCAGAAAGAATTAGGGAATTTGAATACACAATTACAGCTCGTGCAATTGAAGCAGTAATTAAACAACTTTCAGCAAACAGAAGTCCTGGATTGGATATCTTTACAGGTAAATTTTACCAAACATCCAAAGAAGAACTAACACTTATCCTTCTCGAACTATTACAAAAAAAACTCAAGAGGAGGGAAGACTCCCAAACTCATTTTACAAGGCCAGAATTATCCTAACTCCAAAACCAGATAAAAACACTACAAAGAAAGAAAATTATAAGCCAATATCCTTGATGAATATAGATGCTAAAATCCTCAACGAAATATTAGCAAACCAGATCCAGCAATACATTAAACAGATCATACATCATGATCAAGTGGAACTTATTCTAGGGATGAAAGGTTGGTACAATATCGAACATTCAAAAAAATGTGATGCACCACATAAATAAAATGAAGGATAAAAACATGATCATATCAACAGATGCAGAAAAAGCATTTGACAAAATCTAGCACCCATTTAGGATAAAAACTCAAGAAGGTGGATATAGAGAGATTATACTTCAACATAATAAAGGCCATATATAACAAACCTACAGTCAGCCTCATACTCAATGGGAAAAACTAAAAGCATTTCCCATAAGAACAGAAACAAGGCAGGGATGTCCATTTTCACCACTCTTATTAAAAATAGTAATGCAATTCCTAGCCACAGCAATCAGACAAGAAGAAAAAAAAAAAAGCAATCAAATTGGAAAGGAGAAAGTGAAACTGTCATATTCCCTGATAACATGATATTGTACATAGAAAACCCTAAAGACTCCACCAAAAAACTACTAGATCTAATAATTGAATTCAGCAAAGTAACAGGATATAAAATTAATATTCAGAAATCAGTGGCAATTTTTACACCAATAATGAACTGGTAGAGAAAATAAGAAAACAATCTCATTTATTATTTCAACAACAACAAAAATAAAGTACCTAGAAATAAATTTAACCAAGGAGGTGAAAGACCTGTACTCAGAAAATTATAGAACATTGAAGAAAGAAATTGAGAACAATACAAATAAGTGAAAGCATATATCATGTTCATGGATTGAAAGATTAACATCATTAAAATGTCCATGGTACCCAAAGCATTCTATAGATTCTATGTAATTCTTATTAAAATACCAATGGATTATTTCACAGATCTAAAACAAATATTCCAAAAATTTATATGAAACCAAAAAATGACTCCAAATAGCCTCACCAATCTTGAGAAAGAACGTTGGAAGTATCATATTATCTGATATCAAACTATATTCGTAGGCCATTTTAATTAAAACAGCCCAGTACTGACATAAGAACAGGCATATAGATAAATATAACAAAACAGAGAGCTCAGAAATAAACCACACTTTTATGGTCAGTTAATAATTGACAAAGAAGCCAAGAGAATCCAATGGAGTAAAGATGGTCTCTTCAATAAATGGTATTTCAAAAATTGGACAAGTACATGCAAAACAATGAAACTAGACCATCAACTTACACCATGCAAAAGAATAAACTCAAAATGGATAAAAGACTTAAATGTAAATAACAAAGCCATAAAAATCCTAGAAGAAAACACAGGCAGTAAAATCTCAGACATTTCTCATAGCAAGAAAACAAACAATCCAATTTAAAAATGAGCAAAGGACCTGACTAGACAATTCTCCAAAGAGGACATATAAATGGCTAATAAACATATGAAAAGATATTCAGCATCACTAATCATGAGGGAAATGAAAATTAAAACTAAAATGAGATATTACCTCACACCTGTCAGAATGGCTACCATCAATAAATCAACAAACAAGTGTTGGTGAGGATGTGGAGAAAAGGGAACCCTGGTGCACTATTGGTAGGAATGCAGATTGGTGTAGCCACCACAGAAAGCAATATAAATTTTCCTTAAAAAATTAAAAATGACACTGCCTTATCACCCAGCAATTCCACTTCTGGGAATTTATCTGAGGAAACCCAAAACATTAATTTGAAAGAATATATGTATTCCTATGTTCATTGCAGCATTACTTACAATAATCAAGACTTGTAAACAGCCCAAGTGCCCATCAGATGAGGGATAAAAAAAGCTTGTAGTACATATACACAAGAAAATACTACTCAGCCATAAAAAAGAAGAAAATCCTACCCTTTGCAATAGTATGGATTGCTAAGTGAAGTAAGTCAGTCAGAGAAAGACAAGTACCATATGATTTCATTCATATGTGGAATCTAATGAAAAAAATGAACTAACAAGCAAAATAGAGACAGACTCATAGAAAGCAGGCTGACAGCTGTTGGGGGAAGGGAACTGTGGTGATGGAAGGATTGAGCAAAAATGAGAAAAACTCATGGATACAGACAACAATGTGGTGGTTGCAGGAGGGAAGGGAAGGCAGAGGAAGGTATGGGGGACGAATGGAGATGAACAAAACCTTGACTTGCGGGGGGGTGGGGTGGTGGTGGTGGTGGTGAACAGTACAGTATCAGATGATGTATTGTAGAACTGTGCGCCTGAAACCTGTGCAATTTTGTTTACCAATGTCACCCAAATAAATTCAATATAAAGGGGAAAAAATAGCAAAAATGAAAAAGAAAATTATTAACCAGAGAAGAAATGCCTTATCTCAGCAGCCACACATTCTCACTCAAGCACACCAGGAGGACTGGAAAAGGAAGAAGTAACAACCTCTGGAGTAAGGACTTCTCCTGAACCTACTAGTCTTAACTTTCACCTTGAAGGGTTGGGGACAAACAGCCAATACTCATCTCCCCTAAGGCAAACTCATTCACATTGCCCCCCCTCCGCCCCCACGTTGTGGTGCAGGCCTTTGCTGCCTCCAGCACCGCTCTTTCCCTGAACTTCCTGGTGCACTTGCTGGAGGCAGTGTATGCATTTGGACAAGGTCACTAATGAATGATAAAGTATGTCTTATTATGTATCAAGCTCATATTATATACCATTTAACCCTCACAATCACACATGAGGTAAGTAGAACCATTATTCCTAAATTCAAAACAAACAAACAAACAAGCCTTAGAAACTTTCCCAGCTCACATAGCTAGGAGCAGGATTTTGACCCTAGCCATCAGTCACCTCAGGGCTCCAGGTAACTAACCACAAGTATGATTGCCACACTCACGTACCCAATTCCTGCCTCACCGGCAAGCTTCAACCCCAACTGCCCCAGGAATGACTTTAGAAAGCAGACCAGCCTGTTCCCCTTTCCAGAGATAGTGCCACTCAACAAAAGTATATTCAACTCGACTCTGAACAGGTATGATGCTCAGTGCTTCAGGAGACACCCAGGTGACCAGACATAGGCCATTGAGATGCTTTACAGCCTAATAAGATACCAACTGCATGACCATAATACCAGCTAGAAAGCGATTGGTCTTACCAGACATAGCTAGGAGCTGAGGCCTGAAAGATGGCTCTTACCTGGGATCATGGGAAACCTTATAAGGCGCTTTGACCTTATAAGGTATTTGAAAGGGATGTGAGGGAGTGTGGGCTCTGGTCATGTAAGGATGGGGCAGGGGTGGGGGCGCAAACACAAGAAGAGGTTCCTCTACAACAGGGGTCCCCAAACTATGCTGCATGCGGATCCCTGAGGCCATTTATCCGGCCCCGCCACACTTCCGGAAGGGGCACCTCTTTCATTGGTGGTCAGTGAAAGGAGCACAGGATGCATCCGCACCCATAGTTCCCATTGAAATACTGGTCAGTTTGTTGATTTAAATTTACTTGTTCTTTATTTTAAATCTTGTATTTGTTCCCGTTTTGTTTTTTTACTTTAAAATAAGATATGTGCAGTGTGCATAGAGATTTGTTCATAGTTGTTTTTATAGTCCGGCCCTCCAACGGTCTGAGGGACCGTGAACTGGCCCCCTGTGTAAAGAGTTTGGGGACCCCTGCTCTACAACAACAGAACAGTAAAAACCAAGGGCAGAGGCAGCATTATGTTGATCACAAAGAGCACTTTTCCCTTACCAGCATTCCGCACCATGTGACCATTGTGACAATTCAACATCCCAGTCCATGCAAAGTGCTGAGGTGAGCGCCTCACAGTTGGCACTCAGTAAATCACCCTGCTGTTATCATTACGAATAGCAGCAGCAGTAGTTACTACAGGGCTTGCCTGGTCTGGCATCTGCCCAGAGCTGCTGCCTCTCATTCTGCCCCAATGTCCCCTCAGTTGGCTGGGATCCATTCTGGCCTTCTTTTGGTTCCTCCATGGAATACCATATGTGACATGGGAACATGCTGGTAACAAGGCGGCCTGCACAGTTGTCTGAAACTGTTGCTCGCCATGCAAAACTTGAGGATGCTATGAAGGCCCTGCTCATGAATTATGCATTTGGTAGTGGCTCATAGACATAATGGGCATAGGACAATCATTATTCAAGAAAATAACTCCTAATAAATGGTGATGCTCAGACTTAGCCTCATTTGGGAGTCTTTAGGGAAGTGGCATTTTGTTATCTGAGTGCCCTTTTACATTTTATAATTGACTTTATCTCACTGTAGACTCTCCAGCCGTTTACATGGGATAATGTGACTGAACATAATTCAGGATGATAAGTACTATGGAAAGTAAATTTTCAGGCCTGTGTTATAAAGTCCTGCTCCTGGAGTTGATATAACTGATGCAGTGTTCTGACCAGTTTCTGAACCTTTCTGGGTAGTATCTGTATTGCCTATATTACCTGTCACAAGAGGTACCTCAAGGAACAACTTCATAAAGGGGTGAAGTCCCTTCTCTACTGACTGTCCATTTTCGCCCCTGAGGGGAGCAGCCTACTTCTGGATGGTCATGTTGTTAAAACAAAATCCTAGTGAGCCTGAAAATAAGTAATTGATAGCATAGGCTTCCATATTAAATGAATCTTAAATATACAAATGTCGATCCAACCTACATTAAATTAATTTGACATGTAAGAATTAAGCATTATTGCCGTGTTAAAAACTTTGAGTGCTGATATTAATGGTACCCATTCAAAGTGCACATGTAGGCTGTTAGTACAAGGAAGGACGATTTCACTCCTATATAATTATAACTGCAGAGCAGTACTTTATGTACTATTTTTAAATTTCATTTTTCTAATAATTCATCTTTCTTTTTTAAAATTTGCAAAATATTGGCTCATGATACTTTGGAGATTTTGAAAAGCAATTCTTTATCAAAGACAGTTAAAGAGGCTCTGCCTTGGAGGGAATACCAGTGTTCCCAAGAAGAACCCGGGTCTCTGAATGACCTTGGCAGGCAGAACAGAACTCCAGACTGCTCACCAGGGACTATGAAAGAACACAAAAGGGAACTTCTATATTTGGAAAACAATAATAATATAGACTGTTTATCTGTGCATAAATGCAATAAATGTACAAAGCAATTCACAGAGTGGGGAGAGGGGAGATGATAACTGGGAAGGAGCTTCACTTGCATTGGTTGTTTTATGGGTACTGTGTACACAGATGTGTATTTTTTTAATGTCTCTAATATTACTTTAAACTCACAAATTAAAACAGACTGATTTTCTGCTTTCATATAACTAATAATTTATATCCCACTTTAATTCATAATTCCCTGAAATGCAGTATATGCAATTAAGCCTGTGTTAATATAGCATCTACCAAGTTGATTACATAAGAAAGATTATAATCTTAACTACTAACTTTTTAATTCTAGGTTTTCTAAAACGCTAGTTGTTATTCTCAAAGTCCCCACATGCCTCCCAAGAATGCATCAGTCCCTATAGAGCACAGCAGCTTGTTTAATTCGGGCTCTTCACAAAGATATACATGGTGCTGTCTTTTCCATTTGTACCCCACTCATTATTTGTGCTGTCAATCTTTTTCAAAGTCTGATTTACCAAACCCTGTGCAAACCTGCTTTCATCTCAAGGCCCAGGAATAATACTGTGACTGGTATCAGAGAAGTAATGCTTAGCTTGATATTTCTGTTGCTGAGACATCAAAATGAATTAATTCAACCCTTTCCCTGAGTTATTTGATATGGGCACTTGCTTCCCTATATGTGTACATCTGTGTGCGCGCGCGTGCACATACACACACACACACACACCATCTGCATTTACAGATCAGTGCAGGAAAAATGCTATGAACAGAATGATGTAGAACCAGACAAACAGTATTTTGAGTAAGTGCAAATGCTGCAGTTTTTAAGATTGAAATAATGGCATCAGTGAACTAGATCTATTCATATGCCCCTTGCCTGAGTCTACAAGAAAATAACAGAAGAAAAAATGACAGAAATTTTCTCTGGTCATTCCTCACGTCTAGAAAAAAATAAATATTTACCTGTACAACTTCTGGGAACATCAGAAGCAAAGATTCCAAAGGGACCCAGCTCCTAAAGGGGAGGGTGGATGACTTGAATGCTATGACAATACTTTGCATAATTATTTATTGGGAAGACAGGGAGGCATGAGTTCCTAAGAAAGCAGAGTAGTGTCAAGTAGGAAACTTCATCTAAGGCAGTGGGGAGTCAACCTGGCCCCTACCGCCCCCTAGTGGGCGCTCCAGCTTCCATGGTGGGTGGTAGCGGAGCAATCAAAATATAAATAAAAGATAAATTTAACTATAGTAAGTTGTTTCATAAAGATTTATTCTGCCAAACTTAGCGAAAATATGACATAAAGTACTTGGCAAGTAATTATTATTATATGCTTTCTTTCACTTGCTGTAACTCTGCTTTATAAATTTTATAAAGTAAAGTTACTTCCCTACTTTATAAATCACCATAACTGTGGAACCAGTGGGCAGTTAGAAAATTTTACTACTAACAGATACAAAAGTGGGCGGTAGGTATAAAAGGTTGACTCCCCCTGATCTAAGGGCACAATCTGCAAAGTGGTTCCAGGTGGGTTGAGAAACTGATTCTCTCAAGAAACAGGACCGGGGGCAGTTTTCTTTCATGGAGACTTCCAGGGAACTGAGGAAACTCTTCACTGGCTTCCAGTTCTTGTAGTCAGGTCAGTCCAATAAGGAGAATGGAATTGAGGAATCCCAAAGGCTAATACAACTACCCCTTCTGTCCATGCCTCAGGCTACCTTGGCCAAGCTTGAGTTTGCCCAAGCCCAGAACACTATCCTACAAAATCAATCACCAGCTACCCTCTGCACTCCTCCCAAACACGTTATCTCTCTTCCATGGCATGCAGAGGCCAGCGTGATCCTTACCTAGTGTTGGAATTCATTTGTTAACACCAGTCTTGCTTAAAATTGAATACCCTGAAAAGAGACCATTTATCTCCATGACTGCAAGCCTAATACAGAATTTGGTATGTTCTTGTCCTTCAATTTATTTCATGCAATACATTTTTTGAAAGGTTTTTCTTTGTCTCTTTTCTTTTTTTAAGTGAGAGGAGGGGAGATAGTGAGGCTGACTCTCACATGCACCCTGACCGGGATCCATCCAGCTACCCCATCTGGGGCCAAAGTTCGAGTACTGAGTTATTTTTAGCACCTGAAACCAATGTGCTTGGCCCAACTGAGCTATCCTGAGTGCCCCGTGCCCCGCTCAAAGGAATTGGGCCACTGGCTGTGAGAGAAAAAGAGGGAGAGAAGGAAAGAGGGAGAGATGGAGAGAAAGGGGAGAAGCAGATGGTCACTTCTCATGTGTGCGCTGTCCAGGAATCAAGCCCAGGATGTCCATATGCCGGGCCAGTGCTCTACCACTGAGCAACCAGCCAGGGCCTTGAAAGGCTTTTCTATCATAGGTCTGGTGCTAGGGTGAGCTGTTGAATAGATGGATGAATAAATAACTGACAAGAATCTTAGACTTTTTGAGGTACAGCTACCTTATGTTACAAAGCAAGAAGATGAAAATGCTTTTTTGCTCCTCATGCCTCAGACATGACACTGATTCAATCTTTGCCATTGCACTTTCCTGACTCTCTGGCTCCCATCTCTGCTCTCATCATCACCTGGGGTGAGTTCACTGTCTACATGAATGACTCCTGGCCTCTTTCAGTTCCCTCATTTTCTCACCTCCCGTTATCTCTTCCTTTATTCCACTGTCCTTCCCATAGTCACACCCCGGGCCTCATCCTCTCCCAATTTATACATCCAAATCCCTGGAGTAAGCATCTCATAACCTCGACCCCAGCTTACTTGTTCAGCTGTCAGCACAGCTCCTCCTGGGAAATGCTGTTATTAACTCCTTTACTTTTTCCAGCCCACCAGTCCCCTCCTTTTTGCAGTTCCCTGCTTATCCAAGGACCATCATTAAATAATATCCATGCCAATATCCTAACCTTCCTACCCCTCCATCTTCCCATCATACTCACCCGGACAAATTCAGCTCCTTGCTCTGTCTGCTGCTGGGCTTTCCTAAGAGCACCATGGTTAGAGTGAAAGAGACAACTGAGGATCACCAGCCTTAACAAGGAAATGAACCTGCCCTGCAATCCGACTACATTTCTCCAGTTAGCTCCTTCTCCTACTATCTGTGGTGACTGCTCCACACTTCTCCCACTTTCCCTGTTCAGCTGTTCTACATCCTCTTCAGCACTTGGTATTACCCAACTTTTCAGTTTTCTACCAATCCAGGGACTCTGAAATGCCATCGTTTTTATAGTTTTAATTTGTATTCTGGTGATTATTAATGAGGGTGAGTGTCCTTTTTTATGTTTACACACTGACTCATTGTTGAATACATTCTATTGCACTTCCAATTATACCATATTAACCATTTAGTATTGTTACAAGCCAGTGACTTATCCTGGGAATATAAATAGTAGAGCTGCTTTGGATTTACTTTGCATAAATACCTAAGCAGAGGAAAGTTTGCTATTAAAAACAAAAAAAGGAGATTTTTGACTCAAAAAAAATACAGTAATAGGAACCAGATTTATCCTCTCATCTAAAGAAAACAGGAAACCTAAAATTATGTAACAATAATTTTGAACATTAGATATCAGGCAACACGTGGCAGTGGTCCCGAGAGGCAGGAAACACGTGAGGTGACCGCAGCTCAATGAGGAAGAAGCCAGGCTGAGCCTGGAAATCTGCCCAATTTGAGACGTTGTTGGGAGTCCAGAAAGAACACTGTATGTACACTTACAATTATAAAATGTTGCTGAGATAAACTAAAATAAAAATACATTGTGTATAGATTAGAAGATTCTATATTTTTAACATTATCTCCCCAAATTGATCTTTATATATTCTATACAACACCAATCAAATTCCCAACAGTTTATTTTTTGGTAGACATTGAGAAGGTGTTACTAAGATATGTAGAACTATAAAGTATTTGAATAGCCAAAACAACCTTGAAAGAAAAGATAAAGGTTAAACAATTATTTACTTTGATTATCTAACCACTACACTGTACACTTGAAACTAATACAAAAAAATACCTAATGTGCCCTGGCCAGCTGGCTCAGTGAAAGAGCATCAGCCCTGCTTGTGGTTGTCGATTCCGGTCAACAGGAGAAACAACCATCTGCTTCTCTACCCCTCCTCTCCTTCTCTCTCTCTCTCTCTTTCTCCTCACTCTCCCACAGACATGGCTCCATTGGCTCCAGCGAGTTGACCCTGGTGCTGAGGATGGCTTTCTGGCCTCTGGTCTCAGGTGCTAAAAGTAGCTTGGTTGTCAAGCAACAGAGCAACTGGCCCCAGATGGGCAAAGCATCACCCAGTCGGGGGCTCGCCCTGAAGATCCCTGTCGTAGTGCCTGCAGCAGTCTGTCTCTCTGCCTCCCCTCCTCTCACTTAATAAAATAATAATAATAACACTGGGAAACAAAATTTTTGTTGCATCCACAAAAACACTTGTTCTTACCTAATTTGAGTGTGCTGATCTCAAATCTGACATTAGTTTTTCTCTGTAAGATACAGTTATTTTGCAATTCAAGATTTTAGGTTTTCATCTTATTGTAAAATTTTCAACATTTAGTTTAACATAATGAAGTAGAATGTCTTCTTGGGCATCATCTTTGTAACACCTAAGGCTTGATTACAAGCTCTTTTCTGCATAATTCTAAGGAGCTGGTGAGAGAAAAATTAACTGCTTATTAACTATTACAATTCTACTCTTCTGTTTCTTATTTCTTCACACTCAGAGACACCAATTTTGCAAAGCTTGTAAAACAAAACAATATAAAAACCCACTCTGTCTCTACCATACACTTTCTCCATTGTCATTGCTCACTGAAGAAACTTTGACATTTGCCACATGGAGTCATTAGAGATTGACTCCCAATTATAGATGGTGAGAGGGACGTGTCCACCACTGACAATCATAGCAGCCATGACTACAAGATGCCTGGAGAACGTGACCCTCCTCTATGACGCCTCTGTGTCTATGTGACAGAAAGCTCTGCCTTTACTAAGGCACGCTTTCTAGCTTCTACTTCCTTGCTCTCTGGAGTCGAGCATGGCAGACAAGTCTACTTCCTCCTCCGTGCGGCAGTTCCTTGAGAAGTCGATGTTGCAGTCAAGCTACATTAAGACATGTTCCAAATGTTTAACAGCCTTAGGACAAAAGCCCAGTTAGGACCCTTTTAGCTACAGTTTTGCCATAAGTCTGTCAAAGCCAATTTCGTATTAAAGTATTAGGTCCATAACACCTGTCCTAGTGGTATTTCCGTTAGATAATTTTTCAAGTTGAAATTTAAAGTGTTAGGAATACATAGCTTTTACCCTCCAAACTGTACCCCAAACCTGCAAAGGGCTGACTCCAGTCCTGGCAGTCACTTCACAATTGAGAAGGATATTTGTTTCATTGTAACTGCTTGCTACTTGTCAAAAAAAAAAGAAACAAAGGAGACCAAAAGATTGGAGAATTACAGAACACATTTACTACTTCTCAGACTTCAGGGAAACACCACTCACTCCCAAATGCTTGTTCAAATATTCAATGACTCCCCCCTCAAACTGCATAAATATGAACTGCTGCCCCAAAGGTGGGTTTCTCTAGATAAATTCTTATTTATCATAAGCCTTGTGGGTCTGGATCTGTGGTGGGAGAATGTGCTCTGCAGAGTGGCGTGGAGGTGGGGTGAGCAACGTGCATCCTGTCAGTTGCCTGGCTGAGAATATCACTGAGGGGTCTGCAAGGTGTAAATGGCACCTGGGGAACACGGAGCCTGCCTGAGAAGTACAACTGCCACTTATTTGTAGACGGGCCTTATTGCCATGACTGTGCTGACAGGGGCAGTCTGTTTGATTCTGTGCATGAGGGCACTGGTAGAGATAACAGCATTTGAGAGCCACACAGACCAGTCATGGACCAATTAGTAGTGGATCAACTAAAACCATTAATAAAAACACAATAGCTCATAGAATCCCACTGCTTGGACTGCAGATGTCACCAAACTGACCAGGATGCTGTCCTTCCATGTGAGTCAATGAGCTGTGACTCTGCAGGTACAGAGAGTGAGCTTAAAATTCTGAGCTGCCAGGATGGCCATGTTTGGGGACACTATGTTCACGACCTCCCACAGTGCAGGCTTGTGTCACCCTCTGTATGGAAACTCAGGTGGCCAGCATTTAAACCAATTGTTCCCTGGCAGCACAGGTGAGTACACATCATTCCATGTTGTTAGTAGATGACATGGGCAAAAGTGAGACAATGATGCCCTCTGAGAACTGCGATTTCAAAATTAACACAGACTAGTTCAGAACAGAGAAATCCAAAGTTACCTTAAATATGTGACAGACTTCAACACCTGTACAACCTAAATACACCTAAGCAAAGCAATTAATTAATGTATTTAAAACAAACAGTCACAGGAAGAGGTACTGGTCAGCAGGACACATGGAGAGCTGGCACACCTGGGAGAAGGCGTGTGTTCATGTGTAGGAGGGGGTGCAACCCAGATGTCTGTTTTCTAGTGTAAGGCACACATGAGGTGGCAGAGTTGGGCTGCTAGGGCTCCTGAACACTACTCCATCCAGCCTCTCGGCCCTTTCCTCCTGCCTGCAGACTCACAAAGCTGTTTTCTAAGTGCAGAACCAGGTTCTAACACCACTTAAGTATGCGCTTAGGCATGGTGGGTGGCGGCTTTGAGTCTGGTCCTCTAGGTCACTGTCATTGTCTCTTGGCTGGTAATCAGTCCTGATTGCACCCAGGTGTATTCCTGTGTGCTCGGCTGATCTGCGTCTATATGTGGGACAGGAAGTCACTTTTCTAGTGCTGACAAATCATGCTCTGAGAGTGGCAATGCTAGAATTCGCATCAATTTTTCTCAGCCCCAACTACTTGTGGAGCTTTCAAATTAGAACCACTTGAGGAGGTTTTAAAAATCCCAATTATATCAGAATCTCTGATTGGGGGACCTCCTGAACAACTTGTCAAGGCATGCTGCCTTGGATCACACAAGCCATGTGTGTCATGCTGCAATTCTAATGCTCGCTCTTTTTCCCTATTGGCCTTGTCATAGAAACTTATCCTGTTAGCCTATAAAGGAAGAGCATGAGGTAACAATGCAAAGACAGTAGGTCACTGTCTTTGAGGCTGGGTTTCACTAACTTTACAGGGTAAAGCCCCACCGAAGAGAAATTTTAAAAAAATAATTTTAAATGATTTTATTTTATTATTTTATGATTTGAGAGAGAGAGACAGGAAGGTAGAGAGAGAGAGAAGAGAAAGATGAAAAACATCAATTCAGAGTTGCTTCACTGAAGCTGTTCACTGATTGCTTCTCATACTTGCTTTGACCAGAGGCTCAAAATGAATCAGTGACACCTTGCTCAAGCCAGAAACCTTGGGCCCAAGTCAATGACCTTGGGCTTCAAGCCAATATCCTTTGGGCTCAAGCCAGCAACCTTGGGATCATATCAATGACCCCATGCTCAAGTTGATGACCGCATGCTTAAGCCGATGAGCCTGCGCTCAGGCTGGCGACCTCAGGATTTCAAACTGGCTACTTCAGAGTTCCGGGTTGGCACTCTTTCCACAGCACCACCACCAGTCAGGCATTATAACCACAATAATCACTGTGATGACCAAGGAGAAAAGAGGAGGAAGGAAATCATTTCAGAGTGTCTTAAACTCAAGATTTGCTGGCTTATTTTAGATAGTCCACTAAAATCTGGGCTTTGTTATTTTCACTGTACTGCATATTGATCAGACCCTAAGTTCCAAATCAATGACTACATGTTGCAAACACAGGATTTCTTGCCTTGTCTCAGCCCCAAACCATACCTAAATCTCAAAAGAAATGGCCATGACTATATTAAAAAGAGAGGACAGCAGAGGTGCTCTGGTGGGCCACCTGGTAGGCTGCACTCAAAGACAATTTACATTATAGTGACTCAAAAACCATCCCTCCCACCCTGGCCAGGTAGCTTAGTTGGTTAGAGCATTGTCCCAATATGTCAAGGCTGTGGGTTTGATGCCCAGTCAGGGCACATACAAGAATCAAATAATGAATGCATAAACAAGTGGAACAACAAATCAATGTTTCTCTCTCTCTCTCTTTTTCCTTCCTGTCTCTCTAAAGTCAATAAACAAACAAAAAAATTTTAAAAAGAAAACATTCCTTCCTCACCAACCCTGACCGGGATCTCAACCCCAACTTGTATGCCCAACTGTCCTGATTGAGTTCCCTGCCTGTCTAGCATTCTGCCCAGAGTATCCACAGGTGGCCCGGTCTCAACCCTGAGCAAGTCTAGCTTTGTGACATTCTCACCAAGCTAGTGAGCCACCGCACAAATCAGACCGCAGCTACCAGAGCTCTCTCTTCTTGCCAATAGGTATCAGAATCTTCCAGGAAGACATTTGTGGTCACAATATGTAATATAATCACAGCCCATTCACACACAGCCATACCCCATTCTCAGGAGACACTTTCCTTCGGTCCTCCTGCCATCTCTCAACAATCATCCATCAACAGGTATTTATGAGCAATAAATATGTTAGATGTGAGGCAATGGTGGGAGACAAGAAAGCCATGGTCCTGTACCCTGGACCTTGCGGCCTAGTGGGGAGTAGCTGCCAGCACAGGATTATCAGTTAGATATGAAGGAGGCACCTAGGAGAAGCCACAGACTCTGATGCGGAGGGTGCCTACAAGACTTGCTGGAGGAAAAGTGAGCAGGAGTTAGCCAGGTAAAGGAGGTGGGGATCATTCCAGAGCGCAGATTCAAAGTTCCTGAAACCAGAGCATGTACCCTGCGTCTGAGGAACTGAAGGATCCTGAGGGAAGAGTGCACTGTAGGAAGAGCAGAGTCCATCATGGAGGAATCTGAGGGGGAGGCAGGGCAGGGCGTGCTGGCTTCAGAGGTGATATGAAGGAGGTTAAGTGTGATCCTCAGGGTGACAGGGGACAACAAAAGGGTTTTAAACAGAGATGTGCCTATCTGATCTGCATTTTATAAACTTTACTCCTGGCTGCAGATCAGAGAACTACTGCACAAGGACACGTCCGGAGCAAAGGACCAGGTGGAGGCTGCGGCAGTCACCTGGAAGAGCTAGGGTATGGGCTAGACACTGCGGCGGTGATGTGGGCACAGGCAGTGGACACATCGGAGGGACGTTCAGTGTATCAAACCGATTGGTGATCTGCTGGACATGGACATGCGTGGGGGGACGTCTTACACAACCCAGGCAGGAAATGCAGCAACTGAGGCATTACTCTGTGGGTCCAAGGAACGAAGTTCAGAGGGGGTGTACGAGGGTGAGGTATCCAGTGCGCACTCATACAGGCTTAGCAAGAGGAAGTTTAATGATGTACTTTTCAGCACATACCAAATTGCTTATTATATTGAGTTTATATGTCCATTTTTTGAAATGTGAACAAAATCCTAAATATCATTAGAACACATTTTGAGAATAGAAATTTTTACAATGTTCTCACAAAGATATTCTTTCTTCTCAACATAACCATTTCAGAAAAGCCTCCTACAGCATCAGTCTGTCCCCATAATAAGTTACTGTCACAGAGCCAGCATTTGTTCAGTGGGGTTGAAAAGCAGGTTTTGCTCTTCTTAGACAAAGCTCCAGTTTTAAGGCAGAGCTGCAAAAGTCTCCCACAGGCTATGTTCAGGATGCCAAACAAAAGCAGATTTTTCAACAACAGCTAATATAAGGAAGAGGGAAATTACAGAAGAAAGGGGGGTGGGGTGAAAATGGGGAGCATAGAGGGGGTAGATGGTGATGGAGGGAGACTTGACTTGGGGTGGTGAACACACAGTGCACAGTGCAATATACAGATGATGTGTTGTGAAATTGGGCACCTGAAACCCCTGTAATTTTATTAATCAGTGTTACTACAATAAAGTAGAAAAGAAAAAAGGAGGGAGAAAAAAACTCAATAGCCCAACTGAGAAATGAACAAAGGAAATAAAAATAGTCTCAGTAAAAAATACGATGGCCTTGGAAACACTCGGAGTTCAATCAAGTAAAAGAAATGTGAATTGCCACTGTACTGAGGCACCATGTTCCACCTCAAGATGAGCAAAGATGGACTCTGGTAACACTCTGTGTGGTGAGAGGTGAGGAAACAGTCTCAACAGGGTAAGTGAGTAATTTTTGCATGGAGGAAAATTAAGCAATAGCCCCCTATTTAATGTGCCCATAAAATATTTTAAAGCAAATCCATTTCAAGGAATTTGTATACCTGATTATACTTGGTGGAAACAATCCAAATGTTCATTGATGGATTAATGGATAAAAAAACACAATAAAATGGCATTCAGACATTAAAAGAAAATGAAATTCTGACACACACTACAATATGAATGAACCTGAAGATATTATGTAAGTGAAATAAGCCAGAAACAAAAGGGCAAATATTGTATGATCACAGTTATATGAGACACCTGGAATATTTAAATTCATAGAGGCAGAAAGTCTGAACAGTGGTTACCAGAGGCTGGGGAACAGAGGAATGGGCAGTAGTTCAATGGGGACAGTTTCAGTTGGGATGATAAAAAAGTTCTGGAGATGATGGTGGTGATAGTTGTACAACAATGTGAATATACTTAATGCCACTCAACTGTACACTTAAAAATGGTAAACTTCATATATATATATGAATCAAAAAAGAATGAACTACTTTATGTATTAATATGGAATAATCTCTAAAACAGATTAAATGAAAATAAAATTTCCAGAATGACACATGTACTATGTTACTGTTTGTGTAAAACAGAGGCGAATAGAAGAAAATAGATTCAGTTATATAGGCTCAGAATCTCTTCAGAGCACACAGAGGAGCCTAGTCACACACAGGTGCATTCCAGAGGAGCAAGTGGCCTGAAGGTGTCAGTGGGTGGAGGCAGAAGAAAGGAGAAGACTTTACACCAAAGCTGTTTTGTACCTTCCAGTTTTATAGCCTAGAAATAGATTATATACTTTAAATTTTTTTAAATAATTTTATAAAATTAATACAATTAAAATGCTTATTAAAGTTTTTCTTGCTTTCTTAACAACTGCCATCTACCAAAAAACGGCCACCTCTTACAGTAAAAAAAATAATTTTAATTATATGTTTTATATAATCAGTTTTTTAAAAATAGATTTTTAGCAAACTAATGGGATATATATTTTTGTTCAATTGGCAAATTAAACTGTCATAACACTAAATTTTTCATATAAAATTACTAATAAAAATATTAATAAAGGATGTTTTCTATCATGCATCTAATTCATACATGGCCTTTTATACCAACTACTTGACCAATCTTTCTGATCTCATCATAATTCATCTTCATAAATCAGACCAGAATGAAAATTCTAGAAGTGCCATTTCCAGAGAAATAACAAAAGATGAACTATTTGAAAGTCAAGGTACTTGACCTTCTTTTTTCCAGGAAGCTCCTGTCTCACCACTGGCCCCTGAGCTGCGCAGTGACCCTGCTGGTTTGTGCTTTCCTTTCAGTTGTCACTGACTTCCGCTTTTTTCTTCCCTTTTCTTTCTTTTTTTTTTTTAATTAATTTTAATGGGGTGACATTAATCAACCAGAGTACATAGGTTCAGAGAAAACATCTCCAGGTTATTTTGACATTTGATTATGTTGCATACCCATCACCCAAAGTCATATAGTCTTCTTCCGTCACCTTCTATCTGATTTTCTTTGTGCCCCTACCCTCCCCCCACCTCCTCCGCCTTCCTCCCCCCTCCAGTAACCACCATACTCTTGTCCATATCCCTGAGTCTCATTTTTATGTCCCACCTATGTATGGAATCATATAGTTCTTAGTTTTTTCTGATTTACTTATTTCACTCAGTATAATGTTATCAAGGTCCATCCATGTTGTTGTAAATGATCCAATGTCATCATTTCTTATGGCTGAGTAGTATTCCATAGTATATATGTACCACATCTTCTTTATCCAATCATCTATAAAAGGGCTTTTTGGTTGTTTCCATGACTTGGCCACTGTGAATAATGCTGCAATGAACATGGGGCTGCATGTGTCTTTACGTACCAGTGTTTTTGAGTTTGAAGGGTACATACCCAGTAGAGGGATTGCTGGGTCATATGGTAGTTCTATTTTTAGTTTTTTGAGGAACCACCATACTTTCTTCCATAATGGTTGTACTACTTTACATTCCCACCAACAGTGGATGAGGGTTCCTTTTTCTCCACAGCCTCTCCAACACTTGTTATTACCTGTCTTGTTGATAATAGCTCATCTAACAGGTGTGAGGTGGTATCTCATTATAGTTTTGATTTGCATTTCTCTAATAGCTAATGAAGATGAGCATCTTTTCATATATCTGTTGGCCATTTGTATTTCTTCCTGGGAGAAGTGTCTGTTCATGTCCTTTTCCCATTTTTTAATAAATTGTTTGTTTGTTTGTTTCTTGAGTTTTATGAGTTCTTTGTATATTTTGGATATTAGGCCCTTATCTGCGCTGTTGTTTGAAAATGTCATCTCCCATTTAGTTGGCTGTCTGTATGTTTTGCTCTCAGTTTCTCTTGCTGTGCAAAAGCTTCTTAGTCTGATGTGGTCCAATTCATTTATCTTTGCTTTCACTTTCCGTGCCTTTGGAGTCAAATTCAAAAAGTGCTGTTTGTAACAAAGGTTCATGAGTTTAGTACCGATGTAATTTATGTTAAATGCTATGTAATTTATTGTTTCAGGTCTTATACTTAGGTCTTTAATCCATTTTGAATTAATTTTAGTACAAGGAGACAAACTGTAGTCGAGTTTCATTGTTTTGCATGTGGCTTTGCAGTTTTCCCAGCACCATTTGTTGAAGAGGCTTTCTTTTCTCCATTGTATATTGTTGGCCACTTTATCAAAAATTATTTGACCATATACATGTGGCTTTATTTCTGGGCTTTATATTCTGTTCCATTGGTCTGAGTGTCTATTTTTCTGCCAATACCATGCTGTTTTGATTATCGTGGCTCTATAAGATAATTTGAAGTCAGGTATTGTATTGCCCCCAACTTCGTTCTTTTACCCTAGGATTGCTCTGGCTATTCAGGGTTTTTATAGTTCCATCTAAACCTGATGATTTCTTTGTTCCATTTCTTTAAGAAATGACATTGGAATTTTGATGGGAATTGTATTAAATTTGTATATTGCTTGGGTAATATAGTCATTTTGACTATATTTATTCTTCCTATCCAAGACAAGGAATGTTTTCCCATTTCATTATATCTTTTTCGATTTCCATTAAGAATGCTTTGTAGTTTTCATTATATAGATCCTTTACATTCTTTGTTAGGTTTATTCCTATGTACTTTTTTTGTTGTTGTTCTAACCATGAAGGGGATTGTTTTTTGAGCTTGCTTTCTCATGTTTCATTGTTGGCATTTAGGAAGGCAATAGACTTTTGTATATTAATTTTTGTATCCTGCGACCTTACTGTATTGGTTTATTGTTTCTAGTAGTCTTTTTGTGAAATCTTTGGGGTTTTCAAAGTACAGGATCATATCATCTGCAAAAAGTGAAACCTTTACTTCTTTTTTTCCAATATGAATGTCTTTTATTTCTTTCTCTTGTCTGATTGCTCTGGCTAGAACTTCCAGCACTACGTTGAATAAGAGTGGAGAGAGTGAACAACCTTGTCTTGTTTTTGATTTTAGAAGAAAAGTCCTCCATTTTATATCATTTAATATGATATTAGCTGATGGTTTATCATAGATGGCCTTTATTATGTTGATATATTTTCCTTCTATACCCATTCTGTTAAGTGTTGTAAACATAAAATGATGTATTTTCTCAAATGCCTTTTCTGCATCTATTGATAAAATCATATAGTTTTTGTTCTTTGTTTTGTTGATATGGTGTATTACATTAACCGTTTTACATATGTTGAACCATCCTTGTGATTCTGGGATGAATCTCACTTGATCATGATAAATTATTTTCTCAATGTTTTGTTGTATTCGATTTGCTAGTATTTTGTTTAGTATTTTAGCATCTGTATTCGTGAGAGATATTGGTCCATAGTTTTCTTTTTTGTTGTTGTTGTCCTTGCCAGGTTTTGGTATAGGGTTATCTTGACCTCATAAAATGTGTTTGGACATATTGCTTCTTTTCAATTTTTTGGAAGACTTTGAGAAGAATAGGAACCAAGTTTTCTTTGAATGTATGATAGAATTCACTACTATAACCATCTGGCCCAGGACTTTCATTTTTGGGAAGGTTTTTAATAGTTGTTTCTATTTCCTCCCTGCTGATGGGTCTGTTTAGGCTTTCTGCTTCTTCAGGACTCAGTCTAGGAAGATTGTATTGTTCTAGGAATTTATTCATTTCTTCTATATTGTTAAATTTGGTGGCATAGTTTTTCATAGTATTCTACAATAATTCTTTGTATATCAATGATATCTGTGGTGATTTTTCCTCTTTCATTTTGTAATTTGTTTATATGAGTCCTTTTCCTTTTTTCCTTGGTGAGTCTTGCCAAAAAGTTTGTCAATTTTGTTGATCTTTTCAAAGAACCAGCTCTTTGTTATATTAATTTTTTCTATAGTTTTTCTGTTTTCTATTTCATTTATTTCTGCTCTGATTTTTATTATTTCCTTTCCTCTGCTGGTTTTGGGTTGTCTTTGTTCTTCTTTTTCTAGTTCCTTAGGATGTGAAGTTAAGTGGTTTACTTGAGCTCTCTCTTGTTTGTTCATACAGGCCAGAAGTGATACGAACTTCCTCTTATTACTGCTTTTGCGGCATCCCAGAGATTCTGATATGTCGTATTGTTATTTTCGTTTGTCTGTATGTATCTTTTGATCTCTCCGCTTATTTTCTCTTTGACCTTCTCACTTTTTAAAATTATGTTTATTTGACACATTTTTGTGGGTTTGTTTACATATTTTTTGCAGTTTAATTCTAGTTTCAAGGCTTTATAATCAGAAAATGCGCTTGGTGTAATTTCAATTCTTTTTTAATTTGTTGATGCTATTTTTATGGCCTAACATATGGTTAATTCTTGAGAATGTTCTGTGTACACTAGAGAAAAATGTGTACTCTGGCACTTTGGGATGAAATGTTCTGTAGATGACTATCATATCCATTTGTTCTAGTGTTTCATTTAAGGCCTATATTTCTTTATTGATTTTCTGTTTAGATGAACAATCTAGAGCTGTCAGCAGTGTATTGAGGTCTCCAAGTATGATTGTATTTTTGTCGGTTTTTGTTTTTAGGTCAGTCAGTAGCTGCCTTATATATTTTGGTGCTTGTTGGTTTGGTGCATATATATTAAGAAGTGTTATGTCTTCTTGATTCAATGTCCCCTTTATCATTATAAAATGTCCTTTTCTGTCTTTGATTACCTTTGCTGTCTTGTAGTTAGCATTGTTAGATATGAGTATTTCTACACCTGCTTTTTCTTTTTTTTTTTTGGATGTTATTTGCTTGGAATATTGTTTTCCAGCCATTTACTTTAAATTTGTTTTTATCCTTGTAGCTTAGATGTGTTTCTTGTAGGTAGCATACAGTTGGATTTTCTTTTTTAATCCATTCTGCTATTCTGTGTCTTTTTATTGATGAGTTCAATCCATTTACATTTAGTGTAATTATTGACGATTGAGGGTTTCCTACTGCCATTTTATATATTGCTTTCTGATAGTTTTGTATCTTGTTTGGATCTTCTCTTTATTTTTCTATCATTTTTCTTGTTTGGTTGTAATCCATACTTCTTTTCTTTGTTACTTCTTTTTTCAAGCCATGTACCCCTGTGTTGGTTTTTTCAGGGGTGGTTACCATTAAGTAATGAAAAGTGATGTATATATCATATTCATTGTAGTACATTATGTCATGAGTGCTTCTGAACTCCCATCATTCTTTGCTACTGTTAATCTTTGTCCTCTCCCCTTTTTTGTTTCTTTGTCACAGGTTAATCTTGTTTTTATTGTGATCTTGATGGAGCTTTTACTTGTTGTTTTGTTTTTTAGTGTCTGGTCAGAAAACCCTCTTTAGTATTTCCTGAAGTGGGAGTTTTCTGGTGATAAATTCCCTTATCTTTTCTGTATCTGTGAATCTTTTTATTTATCCTTTGTATTTGAAGGATAGCTTTGATGGGCAGAGTATTCTTGGCTGGAAGTTTCCCTCTTTCAGAAATTTCAATATTGGGGTCCACTCTCTTCTAGCTTATAGCGTTTCTGCTGAGAAACCTGTTGATAATCAAATGGGCCTTTCTTTATATGTTGTATTCTTCTTTCCCTGGTTGCCTTGAGAATTTTTTCTTTGTCTTTGGTTTGTGCCAATTTCATTATGATGTGCCTTGGAGTAGGTTTGTTAGGGTTATGATAACTCGGTGTTCTGTTTGCTTCTTGACTTTGAGGTTTTAACCTTTCCACAGGCTTGGGAATTTCTCATCTATTATTTGAATATGTTCTCCATTACATTTTCTCTCTCGTCTCTTTCTGATATACCCATTATTCTTATGTTGCTCTTTCTGATGGAGTCAGACAATTCCCGTAGGGCTTTCTCATTTTTTTTTAATTCATGAGTCTCTCCTCTTCTCTCTGTAGTGCCTCTCATTGCCTGTCTTCTATGTCACTAATTCTCTCCTCTATCTGGCCTGTTCCGTTGGCTAAGCTTGTTACCTTGTTTTTCAGTTCATGAATTGAGTTTTTCATCTGTTTGATATAGTTTTCATAGTTGCAATTTCCTTGGTGAAGTATTCTTTCTGTTCATTGAATTGTTTTTTGAGCTCTCTAAATTGCCTTTCTGTGCTTTCTTGTATATACCTGAGTGTTTTTAGGACTTCAATTTTAAATTCTCTGTCATTTAACTCCAAGGTTTCTAAGCTATTGAAATATTTTTCTATTGATTTTTCCTCATCTATCTGAGCTACATCCCTGTTTTTTTGTATTCATGATATTCAATTTCTTTTTCTTTAATGGCATTTGAGAGTGGTATTGTTAATAACACTAATAAGAGTTGATAAAAAAATATTTTTGATAAGATGCAGTGAAAAACTGAAAATTCTATTGTGTTAAGTGGAACAAAAATACGTAGAACAGAGGGCCTGGGTCGGGGGTCGGGGGAGTGACAAAGAGGCAAAAAATGAGGCAAGAACTCACAAAATGCCACAAGGAAAATATTTGGATCAAGAATAAAATAATTTGTTTGTAAGTAATGGTCTAATGAGAGAAATAGTGTAAGAGAAAAGAAAAAAAGGAAAAGAGAAAAAAGAAAAATAATACAGTGAAAAATGAAAATTCTATTGTATTAAGTGGCACAAAAACTATAGAATGGAGAGCCGGAGTTGAGGGAAATGCTAAAGAGATAAAAAGTGAGGTAAAAAGCACACAAAATGCCACAAAGAAAATATTTCAATCCAGAATAAAATAATTTGTTTGTAGGTGAGATTCAAATGAGAGAAAAAGTAAAAGAGAAAAGAAGAAACAAAAAGAGAGAAAAATGATTGAGTTAATATTTTTGGAATGTAACACTTATAGAAAAAAAGAATGGAAAATGTAACACCTATGGGTAATAACATTCAAAATGAAAATAAAAGAATAAAACGGAAAGAGGATAAAATGACCAAAGTGGAAGGAAAATTTAAAAAAATGATAAAAAGTACAAGAAATAAATGGAAAAAGTAATAAACTATGGGTTTTCCTAGTTTTGAGAAGTTATCTTATTCCTTTTTCTTTCTTTTCTCTTTTTTTGGCCAGTGGCGCTGTACCTCAGGTTCTGCCCTTGTGGCACTCTTAGGCAGAGATTTGCTGTTGTGTTGCTATGGTGATGACTTAAACTAGGCCTCAGTCCCATTGGTAGGCGGGGCTTGTTAGGGTTTGCTGGCTCTGACAATAAGAGTGTCCGTTTTCCCTGAGCTTCTCCTTAAATCTTTCTTTCCTGAACCAGCAGCCTGGGACCCAGCTGTGAAGTTGCCCCAGCCACTGCCTGAAGAGCAAGAGGCTCTAAGAGCTGCCAAATCCATCTATCCCCATTCAACACAGGGTTCTGGGTAAAGCTTTGCCAGTCAGAGCCAATAGCAACAGTGTAATCAGGCAGGGCTGGGAGCCAATTGCCTTTCAGGTGTCTTTCTATGAGCCTCCGGGCATGTCTAGTATGCCTCAGCACTCCGCAGGTCTGCTGTCCAGAGGCTATCTGCAAGATGCCTGCACACCCTTCCCCCCACCACTTCCGCAGTTCTCTTCCCCAGGAGTGTGCTTTGTTAGCCTGTATGGCTGGCGGAGGCACCATGCCCAGACAGGTCTGGGTGTAGGGAAGTCGGCTTTTGTGCACTTCCCACGTGCTGTTGTCTGGGAAGTCGGTATTATTCAGAAACTCTGGTCACAGCTCACACAGAGGGCCACTACTGACAGTCTCCGACCCAGCCCCTCTGTCCAGAAATGCAGGGACCCATGCCCAAATTGCCAGGTGGATTCACTCACAAACTGCCCTTGCTCGCTGACCGGGATGCTGGGAGTAAACAAGGCAACTGCTTGCCCACCTCTGCTGGGGTCTGCCGCTGGCGTTAGCTCCATGTAGGCTGAGCTGCGGGCACACTCTCTCCTCAGCTTGAACATCTCTGCCGTAGCCCAGCTTTCTCCGTGCCCCCAGCCCTCACTTTCTCTCAGTTCCAAGTGAAAGCAGCCCTTGCTCAGGTCAGTAAGGGAAGTGGAATACTCTGCTCTTTGTTTTATTTTCTTCAGAGTGGATTATATATTCAACCACCTTTTTGCCCAATCGTACCTTTGTCTGATGTATGTGTATTTCAGATGCTCCTGGGATTGTTTTTCTGTCTCTAATTGTTCAAATTGTTGAAGTTTCAGGGAGAGGTATCGGGAGCACTCCTCAAGGCGCCATTTCTTTGAAGTCACTCCTCTTCCCTTTTCTATGCCCATTAAGTCATAACTAAAACAAAGTGCTTGCAATTACATTTTGGCAGGTGTTATACTCACCAAATCTTGATACTATTGTCTCCTGTTGCCTTTAGAAGAGGCTATTTGATTACTAAAATTCTGATTAGAGTCTACTAAAAAAACTATTGTTTTTACAAGAAACTCTTATTACCGGTCAACAGTCTTTGAAAATCCTTTTACTTTTCTCATTTTTAACAGTATAAAAAGAACTTTTAAGTCATTTTCTAAAGGAATTGACCTTTTTCCTTTTTGTCTTAAACACGTTCTCGCTGCTATTGGCATTTGAACTTTCCTTGCTTACTATCCCCAGTAGTTTAATGAGTGGCTTAACAGTGTGACTTTGAAGACCAGCCAGTTTTAAATGTAAAATGTTACTCCTATTATGACTGTGGGGAATAAAACTGTGTACACTTTGCATTATCATGAACCAAACTTTCCACATCTAGAGCTTTTTACCTTCTAATTGGTCAACATTTAATTGCATAACTGAGCTATTTTCAACTGGTATGCCACAATAATTTTTAAAACAAGCAATACCTGCCTATTTAGACAGGGGCACTACCTCTTTTCCCTTAGACTATCAAATAAAAAAATGACAACAGCCAACACAACAATATGCATCCAATGTGAATGAATCAAAATTATATCTATTCTTTTTTCCACCAAATTTGTAAATAATATAATTTTTTTTGCTGTGCCTCAGAATTTTAGTAATTAGTTTATTTGTGCCATGAGATAAAATTGTTGAAAATTGCTGGCATAATCAAATTCTTACTGGCTGAATAACATCTTTTAGGGGGGAAAGGCCCTATTCAGTGGATGATTGCCTAAGTTGGCTGAAAACAAACACTGTTGGAAGAACAATTTGTTTGGGCAAATTCCCAGAGCTAACAATGATTAATACAATATTTAACTTCACAAGGGCTTAACTATTCTACAGAGAATATGTTTCCACAATCAGGGGAAATGCTGATGTTCACATTTATCCAACTATCTTTCACTAATAATATAGGCATGTGTGTGTGGCTCCTTGCTTTCACAAACATATTTTAAGAGCTAGACAGGAATTATTTTCTAAAACACTGCATTTACTATTTAAATAGAGACATAGTCACTAAAAGAAAATGTGACAACTAAGATCCCAGAATTAAAAATTCTTTAAGAGATCTACTTTCATCATACAGGTTCAGTGTAGGTTTAATTTAGTTCAATCTCTTAGTTTGTTGAAAATATAAATCCAAAATACCAAAATTCAAAACTTTCCAAGATTTTATATGTAATATATATATAAAATTCACTACATAGGAAAGCCTTGTGTGTTTCCAGTCAAAGGACATACAGGCATTCATGTTGAAGATACATCCTGAGATATTCTGCTTGAGGAGTAACGTAATAACAACAAAAACAGCCTCAAGATACAATGACAATTTCATGGCAACCTGACTGCTATGTGGCCTGATGTCTTCTCAAGGTCGAGATCTCAGAGGTAAGACACTGCAGCCAGGAATACTTGAAGACAATTACATTTTTTACAAACGCATAAAGCAAAGAATAAATTAAGCAAACCTGAGAGATCCTCAATTCTAAATTTTTCTCTAGAGACTTTCCAACCTTGTTTGTGAAAATGAGAAGGTAACATTATTGCTGACCATTGCAGTTTCATGGGAACATTACAAGACTCAGGGACAAAAGGCAAAGGGACTGAAATCTGATGAGCATTTTGGATTCAGAGAGAAGTAGATTATAACTCATTCCATTTTAGAAAGAGCAGAATTCTAGAACACTAAGGGACCTTAGAAATGGACTAATCGTCACCCGTCTTACAGATAACAAAATGTTATCTCAGGGTATGTGGCTTGATAAACATTTATTAATTTTGTTAGAGACAAGACTTAAACCCAGGTATCCCAACCTTCCTCTAACCCTCTTTGTTCTATGCCTTCGACATTTAACTAAAATTCTCAGTTGCACTTATCTTCATGTCACAAACAATGCAACAAAAATACATTTCCCTTGTTTGGAATTTAGCATACATTTTCCTTATAAATAGGATATACAATGCACAGGTCCCTGAGCCAGTCCCAAATACCTGTATGTAAACAAAAGGCAGTAAAGTAGTATGGCAAAAAAAAAAAAAAAAGTCTACACCAACAACTGAATTTATCATTTCAACTCAAAATGCCAGAAGCAATAGAATCAGAGACATCCACTCTCCCTTCTCGGCACCCCTACAGCTCCAAATCACTACTACAGTGGTTCTTAACCTGGGTTCTATCGAACCCTAGGGGTTTGATGAGTCGGTCTCAGGGGTTCGGAGAAGCCTCTACCGCGGAGGTAAAGACACACTTGTGTAAAGTCGTGATGACATGCCCCGCTTGACCATCACTTGCTAGAGAGGATCACATTACATAGCTTGGCCAACCAGTGCTACGGGGAATTTAGTGTGTGCAGTAGTCGACGGCTGTCATAGTTGTACATCATGTGATTTCTTTCTTAATATTTTAATCATACTAAATATGTCGAGCAAAAAAAGAAAGTGGCCGGACAAATATGTACAACATGGATTCACATGTATCACAGAACAGGATGGGAGTCAGCATCCTATCTGCATGATATTCAATGCCAAGTTGAGCAACTCTAGTCTCGCACAGGCAAAACTAAATTTGGAAAAAATAAATCATATTTTATTTATCACTAAAGAAGGGTTCCGTGAATGTGCATATGAAACTGGTGGATTCGGTACCTCAAAAAAGGTCTAGGGGGAAACGAAGATGGCGATGGAATGGGCGGACGTACCAACTTCCAACTCCCAGAACCAAAGTAGATTATAACTCAATTTTAAGAACCATCATCTGGATAAACCAACTTTGAACTAAACTAAGTGGACGCTTTAACCAAGGAACACTGCAGAAGCCACATTGAGAATGGTAGGAATAGCGAAAACGCGAAGAGGGCTGCCCAGCTCCCTGGAGCAAACGGCAGCCCGGAGAAACCCGCGTGGCGGGAGGAGAGTTTGGCGAAGAGGGAGAGACCTGGGTCCAAGGAACCAAGCCCCAGCCTGCAGTCCCAGAGCCTAGAAGAGGCGTTTGGACAGTATTGAGCTGTGAAACAAGTGAGGATACTGTTTGTGAAAAAGAGACAGTTTTCTCAGACACAAGATTCTTTTTAAAGGGACAGCACATAAAACCTCTCTCACAACCACGCAGCCGGGGCTCCGGGAAATGGGGACAGAGAAGAGGAACAGAGCAGCGGGAAGAGAGTGTGGACTGAAGGCACGGGGACACTCTGAGAAACAGCCACCTTGACCCCTGGGCTAAGTCATTACCCTAATCGAAAACGAATATTTCTCCTGGAACTAGCAATACCAGCAAAGGGAGACAGGACACTAGCCAAACAAGCTCTCCCGCGGCAATTAGAGCAGAGCTGCTTAGATGGAGGGAGCTCCCAGTTCTACAGTGTGGAGACTTAGGGCACTTCCATCTCTCTGAGGGTTGCTGAAGAGATGGTGGTGGCAGGAAGCTGAAACGCGGTTCTGTCGGCGTGGGCGGAGGCACAACCGATGTGAGCTAGGTCTAGCGCAGCAGGGGAGGAGGGGATGCACGAATGTGGTCTGGCAGCTGCGGGACCGCCTGTAACCCCACCTGTGGGAAAAAAAACAGGAGGCCAGGAACCGGCAGAGATCTGCTCTGCGAACCTGCGCAAGCCAGCCCTGACCAGGGATGGGGCTAGGACCAGGGGCAAGGGAAGGCTCGCGGCTGAGCTCACGCTGCCAGCCCTCCGGGCCGAAGAAACCACGGTTTGCCATCCTGTGTGCGCAAGCGGGCTCCTAACACAAGGGCAAGGTAGACCCCGAGACAAGTGGAAGCTCATGACTGAGCTCAGGCTACTAGACCCGCCTGGCCAGAAAAACCGCAGTTTGCCATTCTACATGCGTGAGCTGGCTCCGAACGCAGGGACGGGGTAGAGTCTGGGATGAGCGGAAGCTAGCAGTGGAGCTCATGCCAGCAAACACGCCCGGCCCAATAAACCGCAATTTGCGATCCTGCGCAGGAGGGCCCTGGCCTTGAGGGCGGGGCTAAATTCTGGACGGGAAAAGGCACACAGCTGAGAGCACGTCAAAAGCCCCACCCAACCTGCGAATCTGTGGTCAGCAGGCTCTGACTGCGGGTGCTGGGCAGAAGCCTTCCGGAAACAGGCTGGGTCCGCAGCTGAGCAAAGGTGCTTACCTCTGTCCTTAGTGCTGAAGCTTGTGGCTTGAGTGACAGCCCCTCCCACGGAGGAGAGGCAGAAATCACAGCAAAAGCCGCAGTAGGCTGTCGCTGGTAACGCCCATACCCAACCACCCTAGGCAGCGGCAGAGGGGGTGGCAGGCCTGAAGACAGACTACACCTAGAGAACACAAAGGCAATACCTACTGGACTCCAGTGGCCACAATGTGCTTATACACAGACAAAATGGGCAGGCAGAGGAATGCAAACCAAATGAATCAAGAGAAATCCCCAGAGAAGGACCTGAATGAACCAGATAGAACCAAAATACCAGAAGCAGAATTTAGAATGATGATACTTAGGATATTCAAAGAAATTAGAGCACAATGGGAAACACTCCACATGTTCTAAGAGCACACAGAACTCCATTAAAGAGAAACCCAAAAAGATCTACACCAAGACACATCATAGTTAAAATACCAAAGGTAATGGATAAAGAAAAAATGTTAAAAGTTGCTATAGAAAAAAAGGCTATCACCTACAAAGGAGCCCCCATAAGGATGACATCTGACTTCACAACAGAAAGACTTAAAGCAAGAAAGGGATGGCAAGATATAATCAAAGTAATGCAGAACAAAACCTACAAAAAAGACTACTCTATCCAGCAAGGTTAACGTTTAAAATTGAAGGAAAAATAGCTTTCCAGACAAAGAAAGCCTCAAATAATTCATTAAAACCAAACCAATTCTGTTAGAGATACGAAGGGTCCTGTTGTGAACAGTTCAAAGGGAGAAAAGAATATAGCAAAAAAAAAAAAAATACAGCTTTAAAGAATAAAATGGCAATAAACAACTACATATAAATAATAACCTTAAATGTAAATAAATTAAATGACCTAATCAAAAAACATAGGGTAGCTGCATGGATAAAGAACCAGGACCCATATATATGCTGTCTACAAGAGACACACCTTAAAACAAAAGATGCACATAGACTGAAGGTAAAAAGATGGAAAAAATATTTCATGCAAACGAAAATGGAAAAAAAGCCAGGGTAGCAAGACTTATATCTGACAAAATGGACTTTAAAACAAAGGCTGTAGTAAGAGATAAAGAAGGACACTACATAATGATAAAGGGAACAATTCAACAGGAAGATATAACTATTATAAACATCTATGCACCAAATATAAGACCCCCGACATACATAAAGCAGACTTTGATGGATATAAAGGGCGAGATTAACAGCAATACTATCATAGTGGGGGATTTCTATACCCCTCTAACAACACTGGATAGATCCTCAAGAAAGAAAATTAATAAAGAAACAGCAGACTTAAAGGAGACACTAGATCAACTTGATTTAATAGATATCTTCAAAACTTTTCACCCTAAAGCAGTAGAATATACATTCTTCTCATGCGCTCATGGTACGTTTTCTAGGATAGACCACATGTTAGGACACAAAATGGTCTCAATAAATTTAAGAAGAATGAAATCATATCAAGCATTTTCTCTGATCACAATGCCATGAAACTAGAAATTAACCACTAAAGAAAAACTGAAAAATACTCAAACACTTGGAAACTAAATAGCATGATATTAAATAATATATGGATTAACAATGAAATCAAAAAAGAAATAAAAGTCTCTAGAAACAAATGATAATGAGCATACATCAACTCAAAATTGATGGGACAAAGCAAAAGCTGTACTGAGAGGGAAGTTCATTGCACTACAGGCGTATAATAAGACGCTAGAAAAAGCTCAAATAAGCAACCTGACCCTGCAGCTAAAAGAACTAGAAAAACAACAGCAAATAAAACCCAGGACAAGTAGAAGGAAGGAAATAATAAAGATCAGAGCAGAAATAAATGACATAGAGGCTAAGGAAACAATACAGAGGATCAATGAAACCAGAAGCTGGTTCTTTGAAAAGGTAAACAAGATTGATGAACCTTTAACTAGACTCACCAAGAATAAAAGAGAGAGGACTCAAATAAATAAAATTAGAAACAGTGGAGAAATAACAACTGACACAACAGAAATACAAAGCATTGTAAGAAAATACTATGAGGAACTATATGCCAAAAAATTAGACAACCTAGATGAAATGGGCAAATTTCTGGAATGATATAAACTTCCAAAAATCAATATGGAAGAATCAGAACACCTAAATAGACCAATTACAACAAATGAGATCAAAACAGTTATCAAAAAACTCCCAAAAAAGAAATGTCCTAGGCCTGATGGCTTCACAAGTGAATTCTATCAAAAATTCAAAGAAGAACTAACTCCTATCCTCCTCAAGCTATTTCAAAAAATTCAAGAGGAAGGAAGACTTCCAAACTCCTTTTATGAGGCGAGCATAATTCTGATCCCAAAATTGGGCAAAGACAACACAAAAAACGAACATTATAGGCCTATATCCCTGATGAATTTAGACGCTAAAATTCTCAACAAAATATTAGCCAACGGGATCCAGCAATATATGAAAAAAATCATACACCGTGATCAAGTGGGATTTATTCTGGAGAGGCAAGGCTGGTTCAATATTCGCAAATCAATTAATGTCATTCATCACATAAACAAAAGAAAGGACAAAAATCACATGATAATTTCAATAGATGCAGAAAAGGCATTTGATTAAATCCAGCACCCATTCATGCTCAAAACTCTCAGTAAAGTGGGAATACTGGGAACATTCTTTAAAATGATAAAGGCCATCTACAACAAACACACAGCAAACATCATACTAAATGGACAAAATTAAAAGCAATCCCCTTAAGATCAGGAACCAGGCAGGGGTGCCCCCTTTCACCACTCTTATTCAACATAGTTCTGGAAGTCCTAGCTATAGCAATCAGACAAGAAGAAATAAAAGGCATCCAAATTGGAAAAAAAGTAAAACTGTCACTATTTGCAGATGATATGATATTGTACATAGAAAACCCTAAAGTCTCAGTCAAAAAACTACTGGACCTTATAAATGAATTCAGCAATGTGGCAGGATATAAAATTAATACACAGAAATCAGAGCCATTTCTATATACAAATAATGAACTGTCAGCAAAAGAAATTAAGGAAACAATCCCTTTCACTATTGCAGCCAAAAAAATAAAATACCTAGGAGTAAATTTAACCAAGTAGGTTAAGAATTTGTACTCGGAAAATTATAAAACATTGGTAAAAGAAATCAAGGAAGATACAAACAAGTGGAAGCATATACCGTGCTCATGGCTAGGAAGAATAAACATCATTAAAATGTCTATATTACCCAAAGCAATTTATAAATTCAATGCAATACCAATTAAAATACCAATGACATACGTCAAAGATATAGAAAACATATTCCAAAAATGTATATGGAACCAAAAAAGAACACGAATAGCCTCAGCAACCTTAAAAAGAAAAAATAAAGCAGGAGGTATCACTCTTCCGGATATCAAGGTTTACTATAAGGCCATTATACTCAAGACAGCCTGGTACTGGCAGGAGAACAGACACATTGATCAATGGAACAGAACAGAGAACCCAGAAATAAACCCACAGCTTTATGGACAACTGATATTTGACAAAGGAGGCAAGAACATACAATGGAGTAACGACCGCCTCTTTAAAAAATGGTGTTGGGAAAATTGGACATCTGCCTGCAAAATAATGAAACTAGACCATCAACTTACACCATTCACAAAAACAAATTCAAAATGGATAAAAGACTTAAACATAAGCCGTGAAACTATAAGCATCTTAGAAGAAAACATAGGCAGCAAGCTTTCCTACATCTGTAGCAGCTTTATATTTGCCGATTTATCTCCACTGGCAAATGAAATAAAAGGCAAGATAAACAAATGGGACTATATCAAACTAAAATGTTTTTGCACAGCTAAAGACAATAAGAACAGAATAAAAAGACAAACCACACAATGGGAGAACATATTCGACAGCACGTCTGATAAAGGGTTAATAACCAAAATTTATAAAGAACTTGTAAAACTCAACACCAGGAAGATAAACAATCCAATCAAAAAATGGGCAAAAGAAATGAATAGAAATTTCTCCAAAGAGGACATACAGATGGCCAATAGGCATATGAAAAAATGCTCAACATCACTAATCATTAGAAAAATGCAAATTAAAACCACAATGAGGTATCACCTCACACCAGTCAGAATGGCACTCATCAGCAAAACAACACAGAATAAGTGCTGGCGAGGATGTGGAGAAAAGGGAACCCTCCTGCACTGCTGGTGGGAATGCAGACTGGTGCAGCCACTGTGGAAAACAGTTTGGAGATTCCTCAGAAAATTAAAAATCGAACTGCCTTTTGTCCCAGCTATTTCACTTATAGGAATATACCCTAAGAACACCATAGCACTGTTCGAAAAGAAGAAATACGCCCCCATGTTCGTGGCAGCGTTGTTCACAACAGCGAAGATCTGAAACCAGCCCAAGTGTCCGTCAGAAGACGAGTGGATTAAAAAGCTATGGTACATATATATTATGGAATACTACTCAGCCATAAGAAACGATGACATCGGATCATTTGTAACAAAATGGATTTACCTTGATAACATTATACGGAGTGAAATAAGTAAATCAGAAAAAAAGAAAAACTGAGAACAGCATGATTTCATACATAGGTGGGACATAAAAGTGAGAATATGAGACATGGACAAGAGAGTGGTGGTTATGGGATGGGGGGAGGGAGGGAAGAGTGGGATAGAGAGGAGGGGAGAGACACAGGGAAAACCAGATAGAAGGTGACAGAGGACAATTTGACTTTTGGTGATGGGTATGCAACACAATTGAATGATAAGATAACCTGGAGATGTTTTCATTGTACATATGTACCCTGATTTATTGGTGTCACCCCATTAGAATTAATAATAATAAAATATATTTTTTTAAAAAAGAATAAAAAAAAATTAAAAGTCGAACTGCCTTTTGACCCAGCTTTCCCACTTTTAGGAATATACCCTAAGAACACCATAACACTGTTCGAAAAGAAGAAATGTGCCCCCATGTTCGTGGCAGCATTGTTCACAATAGCGAAGATCTGGAAACAGCCCAAGTGTCCGTCAGAAGACGAGTGGATTAAAAAGCTTTGGTACATATATACTATGGAATACTACTCAGCCATAAGAAATGATGACATCGGATCATTTACAACAAAATGGTTGTACCTTGATAACATTATACGGAGTGAAATAAGTTAATCAGAAAAAAAATACCTGAGAACAGCATGATTTCATACATAGGTGGGACATAAAAGTGAGACTATGAGACATGGACAAGAGTGTGGTGGTTACGGGGTGGGGAGAGGGAGGTGAGGGTGGGATAGGAAGAAGTGGATGTGCACAGGGAAAACCAGATAGAAGGTGACAGAGGACAATTTGACTTCGGGTGATGGGTATGCAACACAATTGAATGATAAAATAATCTGGAGATGTTTTCATTGTCCATATGTACCCTGATTTATTGGGTTCACCCCATTAAAGTTAATAAAAAGAAATAAGGTTTAGAACCCCTGCACTACTGGATCATCACGCAGAGAGGAACCAGTCTCCAGTGGGTGAGGAGTGGGGAGACTTGAGTTTGTAAAGGTGTAAACCCAGTGGACACAACTATATCCCAAGCTGGCCTCTGAGTCAACATGTTTATGTTTTTCCATCAGGATAAGGACCATCTTTCTGTGCCATATCTTCTGTCAACATTAGGATTTTAGACTTGTGTTTTTCTTCTCTCTGCCTTGCTGTTGTCCTCAGCACAGTCTCATATTTTTATGTGACCTACATATCCTTCTGTCCTTAAAATGAACACTCAGGCAGGGTTTTTTATGGCTTTCCAAGGATTTACTACTTTCATCAGTGATGAGAAAGAGTGGAAATAACTCTCCCATCTGCTCTTCCAGTCCAGCCTCTTCTTCTATTTTCTTCAATCCCTGGTGAAGTTCCTACATGAGTTTAACAGTTTAAAGTCCTATGTCCAGATTCACCCTGGTTTAAGCACAAAGATGGCAATTTTTTTTAGCATCTACACTGGATAGAAGTAAGGCTGAAAAGCAGAGATGTTTAGGGGATGAGAACTTGAAGGAGATATGCATCTGGGAAGCCACAGAGGGGAAGAAAGATGCAGTTCTCTGGCTACTGAGCCCTGCCTCCCACAGTTGTCCTGGGGGTTTTTAATGTGCTTTTGTGTTTCTTTACCCTGAACTAGAGTTATCGGCTACTTGAAGAGAAAGCCCATGATGTATCATTTCATGCCCTGTCAGTACTGAGTAGATAATGATTGCTAAATACCTATGACTACCTGGAAACTTCGAAACTTCTTCATTGTCATGACCTTCAAAGGGATATAAGGAGTATTTCACTATGTCAAAATCTGGGAAAGTCATAAACTGTAGTTTTTCTTCACTCTTGATACATCTGTGTTTGCTTCTTTTCTCCTAATTTGAGGGGAGTGCCTCTGACACAATTTCTTAATTAAAAGGCATTATAGAAGCTACCACTGAACAGATCAACCCACCTCCACGAACCTGTGCCAGGCAATCTGCACAACTGACCACTGAGACAAAAGTCTGGCTCAAATCAGGAGAAAGGTACGTTCTGTCCTTCAGGGACTGGTGTTGCCTTTCAAAGCTGGCTTTCCAAATTTCAGGAGTTGGCATCCATCCCTTTACTAATTAAGTATGCATGCTCTGAGAAACAGGCATTCTTTTTTTGGCTGGGATGACAATAGCTATGCCACATAAGAACCCGTTTCTGAAACCACTCATTGTGGAAAGCAGCTGGACCATCCAAAGAGTACATTTCAAAAGCTTTTGGCATTTCATGTAAAGGCTCCACTGAGTACACGGGATGTACATTCTTTACTCCAGATCCTTCAGATATTCAGAAAGTAGTCCAGGGCCTCACTCTTAAAAATGGGACAGTCCTCAAGAGGGAACCCATAGAAGTACAGCAAAGACATGAATAACCCTCCACAACTCAGTGGGGGAGCTATTGTGGAGCTGTTATAACATCAAATTCCTAAAACAATGGGCAGAGTTCTGATTCAACTTACAAAACGGGGCAAAAAGAAACCTATTATAACTTTCAGCAAATGGCAAGATATTACACAAAGAAAAGGGAACAACTATGTGCCACCTTTTCTGAAGACAGAACATGAAGAATATCAAGGAGACAACTGGTGAATATTGAATCTTTCACGGCTCTGAAACCTTCTTTGGACATCTTGAAACAGCAGTGATTTCTACCTTTACAAAGCAGGTCCTGTGAACTAATCCAAGAGCAAGGCACTGGCTGCAAGACCTGCAGGCTTCTTCTTCTTCATCTTTCTGTTTGTCTATGGCCACTGCATTTTAATAATTTGAATCTTTTTACACATTTCAATTATAACCTTGTTAGTTGTTCAGTGCTGCACAAAACACCTTCAAATTCTTCTGGCTCCCTTTCACAGACTAAAATGTTATGCTGAACAAATCTTGTTAGAAATAAGCATGGAGAATATTATCCAGATAGAAGGCTGCTGAGCTTATCTTTCTGGCTTCAAGGGTTGCAAAATCTATGTCCTTTCAGTGTTGTGATTTCATTTTGATTGGATTTATCATGCTACAGAGGCAGTGGATATGATTCAAATCACTCCACAGTTCAAAAAGGGCAAAGAGACTGATCACACTTACTGGAAATGGTGTTGTCATCAGCTTGGTCTGCCTTTGTCAAAACTTGATAAAATATGGAACTAGCCCTGCAGTGATGAGTGTGAAAATAAAGTAAATACACCAAGTTAAATATAGAAGAATTTTGTTTTGAATCATTATTTTCTTTATATAACCAAGGGAACATACTGATATAAGAAACTACCACAACTCACTGAAAACTTTAATTGTGCTAGAGAGAATACTAACGAGAATAAAGCAATTGAAATAGGTCTTTGTCTTCAGAGTGATAGACCAAGTTCATTTTCCTTATTCTCTATCATGGGCTATATTGAGTTCGTCCAAAATCTGTATGGGGAAGTCCTAACCCAAGGATCTCAGAATTTGACTGTATTTAGACATAGAGCCTTTAAAAAGACACTTACACAGATGAGATCAGATTGATGGGCTCTGACTCGATATGACAAGTGTCACAAAAAGAAAAGATTAGGACACAGACAAACACAGAGAGGGAAGACCATGTGAGGACATGGCAAAACGGTGGCCATCTGCATCTGCAAACCAAGGAGAGAGGCTCAGAAGAAACCAACCTTGCTAACACCTTGACCTTGAACTTCTAGCCTTCAGAACCATGAGACAATAAATGTCTGTTGTTTCAGTCAGCCAGAGTATGGCACCTTCTTTTAACAGTTCTAACAGACTAATACATATCATCTTCTAGGTCTCCTACCAATTTTGAACCTTGCTTTCTTCTTTCTCTTTTATCAACTTCAGTTGAAATCTGTTTTTCCTAACTCTCGCTTTCTTTTCTTCTGCTTAGCCCCTCTCCATCTCTTCTTTCTTCCACCCTGCCTCTATCTTCTTCTTCTTCCCTCACCTTCTTCCCAGGCAGTGGTGTTACCCTGGGAAAGTGAGAGGGAGGGAAGGCATCTTGCACCCAACATTCACAGGTGTGTTGACTCAGCCCCCCCCCCAGCTCCCAAGTACATCTGGTTTGTATTTTAAATCATTCAACAACATCAGCCTCTCCCTTTCTGGGTGACTCTGACCATGTCACTCAACTTCTCTGAGTTTCTTCTTTTTCATATATTAAAAAAATGGTGATGCAAAGTTTTGCATAGTTGTTGTGAGGTTCAGTTAAGGTAATAATAATAATACACTGGTAAATACTTCATATACTAATCACTATAGCTCAGTTTCCTATCTGTAAAAGAAGTACTGCCTAGAACCGTGATGGCAAACCTATGACACGCGTAGCCATTTTCGATGACACACGGCCGCATGCGGCTACATACCAAAGAAGTATGGGGCTGCATGCCGAGAAGGACGTTTCATCCTCGGCTCCTGCACAGCCAGGTGCAGTAGCCGAGGATGAAACATTTGCTGTAGTGTAGACACTCTGTGCTGGAGGTCTGGAGGTCAAAACAACAGAACTCCGGCACAGAGCGACTAGTTCTGGGACTTCTAGTTAGGCCGTTTTTCTCAAAGTGACACACCACTTGAGTTATGGTCGGTTTTTTGACGAATTTTGACACACCAAGCTCAAAAGATTGCCCATCACTGGCCTAGAATATTTTATATTGTATCATGAAAAAATCAATAGCAAATAATTACAATTTCTGTGACTCTGGATATTGCATATTTTAAAGAATTACTCTGTGTTTCATTGATCTAAGAAAGTTTATTTTTGTTTTTCCTGCTAGTCAATATTTATGAAGTGTTATACTTGGTATTGAGGTGAATTTTGGAGATACAAAAGCCCTTGTTTGTGCCTTTATGATCCCGCAATCTCATTGGAAGGATAAACTTTAACAGTAAAAACAATTATAAACTCTGTTGAAGTGGTCTTCAGGGCTGCAATGGGATATATGTAGCAAAGTCTCACTGTAGGTCAAGCCAGTACGTACCTGAACTTTCTAGGACAACTTTCTGGACAGCGATTTTCAACTACCCCCTATTAAAGTCACTGCCAGAAGACAAATCTGACTAAAGAGATTTAACATCAAGAACAATAAAAATCTCAGTGCTAACTTAAATGGTATATATTACTTTAATCAAATCTAATTCTATAACAATTTGTAAAACAGAACCCTTTAATAAACAAGTACCTCTAATATTTTTCTACACTCCAGCAGGAAAAAAAATATATATGTATTGTATTTCTCCATGTATAAGACGCACCTTTTTTCAAAAAATTGGGGGTCTAAAAACTGAGTGCGTCTTATACAGTGGTTGTAGAAGTGTGGCATTTTAAATGCCATAGATGGAACTGAGGATGAGGCAATAAATAAAGACAGTGATTTGTCATCAGACACAGATGAGGACAAGCTAAGGCATGGGAGTTTTGACGGTGATGAGGAGTTGTATGATTTTTATGATGAATAAAACTTGAGTTCAGTAACTTTATGTAATACATTTTTTTTCAAATTTCGAGCCCTAAAATTAAGGTGTGTTTTATACATGAGAGTATCTTATACCTGGGGAAATATGGTAAGTGATATCTGACTTTAGAAACATCTCAACCAAACTGAAAACTACATAATTTTTGTTTTACAAATTCACACTATTAAGAATGGTCAAGCCCTGGCTGGTTGGCTCAGCAGTAGAGCAACAGCCCAGCGTGTGGAAGTACCGGGTTCGACTCCTCGCCAGGGCACACAGGAGAAGCGCCCATCTGCTTCTCCACCCTTCTCTCTCTCCTTTCTCTCTATCTAGCTCTTCCCCTCCCTTAGCCAAGGCTCCATTGGAGCAAAGTTGGCCAGGGCGCTGAGGATGGCTCTATGGCCTCTGCCTCAGGCACTAGAATGGCTCTGGTTGCAAGGGAGCAATGCCCCAGATGGGCAGAGCATCGCCCCCTAGTAGGCATGCCGTGTGGATCCTGGTCCAGTGCATGTAGGAGTCTCTCTGTCTGCCTCCCCCACTTTTCACTTCAGAAAAATACAAAAAAAAAAAAAGAATGGTCAAAATGTAAAATATGGTAATTCAGTTAGTAAGGATAGAGGGATAAAAGAGTTAATATTTCAGAAGCAGCATGTCATAGCAGTCACATTTGGACTTAGATCCTGACTTTACCACTTACTAAATGTAAGGCCTGTGGCAAATTACTGGACTTTTCTGAGTGACATCTTCCTCATACTCTAAATGGGTATAAATAATGTCTGCCTTGAAAGGGCAAAGACGATGACATAGATGAAAAGTTTATCTATGATCTTTACACCTCTCCTAGCCATTAGCAGAGTATGTCCTGGGTGAAATTTCTGAATGAGAATAGCATAGTGAATTATAACTACGCCCTTACTTTTCCCTCTCTCCAAACTAAATTTTTCTAATTCAACTTTGTACATCCCTTTCACCACCTATTATTATTCCTTTCCCCCAGAGTCTGGCAATCTACACATCACATAGTAAAGACTCAATAAATGTTTGATGACTGAATGCATGAGTAAAAATAAGACATGGGTAGTTTTAAAGTGGAAGCAGGGGAAAAAATAAACTCATATATGGAATACATCTTAAGAACTGGTGACAGATCAATGTTTGGCAAACACGATTAAAACCTGGAGAAACAAACAAACAAAACACCAAAAGATAGCTTTAGCTCTAGTAAAATAAAAGGAAAAAGGAGGGAGAAAGTACTACTATATCCGCCAACCATTGCTCTGGTAAAGATAATTAAAATTCCTGGCCTTTTTTTTTTTTTTTTTTTAGTGTATGGCTAAAACAAATAACCTTCGAAATAAATAAGAGAAAACTGCTTGGCATATTTACATGTAAGAAAATACCCAGTGAAATAAAATGGAGGTTGATTCAATCCTATGCTTTGTGAAAGTCGTGCCTTTCTAAACATTTTAAGACGCACTTGTCTGGGTTTTTCATACTGTGTCTGCTGCCTCCTGTATGTGCTCTTCTTCCCCAAAGATCTTGCTTAATATGTTGGAAAGGCTGAAGACCGATTTGTTTTCATGGATCCAAACTTGTTTCTGTATTTTATTTTTTTTAATAATAATAATTAAGGAATATCCATCAGCAGCTGTGACATTGCAAAAGAGTAAACAGAATGCTGTTTTTATCACATTTTACTTTAGAAAGGAGTATCTTCTAACTTTTTCACGTCTTCCATCAGACCATAATCCAGAGATTTTCAAAAGGAAAGTATTACGACACTAAGTAGATGTTAAGTCTACTACTTTAATTCCCTAACGTAAGGACAAGTATTTGCCTATATACTTAACGATGCAATCGAAATTTATCAAAAGAAACATCAGATTTGTTGGCTCATCCTGGGGAAGAAGCTCCCAAATACTGGAGCCCGCCTCCCGCGCACTCCCTCGTTACCCAGCAACCCGCGAAAGCTTCGGCTCTGTCCGCCCCGCTGCCATGGCAACGCCCGGATGCCCGCGTGCCAGCCTGCCAGCTTTGTATAGGCGCAAACGGGACGCCTCAGTGCCCGCCCGCCCCCTGCACCTGTTGGGCTGCGCCAACTTTTCAAATCTCCGCGTCCGGGGCTGCTGTGCCCTGCCTTGTTACCCAGAGCCACCGATTCTCGTCTTCTTTCAGAAAAAAAGTGTTCCACGGATACAACATCGCAGCCACCTGCTGCTCGGTGGTCCGGGCTCCAAAGTGGCAACCGACAAAGAAAAAGTACTTACCTTTTCGAGCATTTTTCGCGCATTAACAGGCGGTGGGGAGGGCTTAGAGGGCTCCGCCCACCCCGCGCCGAGCTCCACGTGGAAAGGAAGTCACGGAAAAGCCAACGGGAAACTGTCCCCAGCGAGCCCCCCACCCCACCCCTACTCCCAGCCCCGGGGTCCCCTCGGTCCTCATCTGCAGAACGAACGGCGAGTGAACTTTTAGGCCATTCGGTCCCGGTTAGATTCCAGACGGGCTCAGCAGGGCTGCTCAGACGCCACCCTTCTCTGGCGGTGCCCGGCTCTGCCCGCCCGTCCTCGGAGGCGAGCTGCACCTCCAGGACCTGGCTGCGCTATTGTTCGTTCCCTGGTCTCGGAAGGGCGCGGTGAAGAGTGGGGTGCGGCGGCTGGGGGCTCCAGGCCGGCTCAGGTTGAGTATCTAGCCAGGTTTTCTCGTTGGCTTCCTCCCGCGCCTTGTTCTTGCATATTCATAAAAGGCGGAGTCTTCTCCCATCCCTTTCCAATCCCCAGAGTTGAGGGAAACCCTAACAACTAAAGACGATTTAATTTGGAAGGAAACACGGAGAGAATAGATGGGGAAGTAAGTGGTGACATGATTAAATACAAAACTAGAATTCTTATCTCTCACACAGTCCATTTCGCAGTGCCTGAATCGAGGAAAGGAAATTTACTGAGTAAATCTTTCGGTCTTAGTTTACACTATTAGATTAATTGGGGAATTTCTTTTTCTGCCAAGTTTTTTTTTTTTTTTTTTTTTTTGACAGAGAGAGAGAGAGAGAAAGTCAGTGAGAAGGATAGATAGGGGCAGACAGATAGGAATGGAGAGAGATGAGAAGCATCAATCAATTTTTCGTTGTGACACCTTAGTTGTTCATTGATTGCTTTCTCGTGTGCCTTGACCCTGGGGCTACAGCAGACTGAGTAACCCCTTGCTGGAGCCAGCGACCTTGGGTCCCAGCTGGTGAGCTTTTTGCTAAAGCCAGGTGAGCCCACGCTCAAGCTAGCAACCTCGGGGTCTCGAACCTGGGCCCTCCGCATCCCAGCCTGACTCTCTATCCACTGTGCCACCACCTAATCAGGGGCACCAAGGATTTTTAATAACTATTTGCACTATGTGCTCTTCATACCAAACAGACCAGTTAAAAATGTACAGAGGCAGACCTCCCTAATCACATCGATTGAATTTCATCATAATTGATTATCTACTTTTCACGTGGTGCAGCCCTCCACTACCATTCTTCAAAAACCAGATTTTCTGAGTTTTATAAGTAGTTACATTGCTAATGGAAACCCATTTTCAGAAAATAAAAAATAGGGTAAGAAAAATGACAGGCCACCTGACCACTTGGTGCACAGTGGTTAGAGCATTGGACTGGGACACAGAGGACCCAGGTTCGAAACCCTGAGGTCATGGCTTGAGCACAGGCTCACCAGCTTGAACGGGGTTGCTGGCTGAAGTGTGGGATCATGGACATGACCCAATAGTCACTGGCTTGAACCCAAAGGTCGCTGGCTTGAGCTCAAAGGTCGCTAGCTTGAAGCCCAAGGTTGCTGGCTTCAGCCCAAGGTCACTCGCTTGAGAGTCACTCGCCCTGCTGGAACCCATCCCCCCATCCCCCACCCCCATCAAGGCATACATATATGAGAACGCAATCAATGAACAACTAAGGAGACGCAACAAAGAATTGATGCTTCTCATCTCTCTCCTTTCTTGTCTGTCTGTCCCTATCTGTCCCCTCTCTCTGTCTCTGTCACAAAAAAGGAAAAGAAAAATGACAGGCCTAAGAATGTCAGGGAACATGGGGAAAAGACAGTCTTATTGAGAAGCACTTAATGCCATTGGCACTGAGGTATTTCTCCAGATACAAAAGTGGTCCTGCAGAGTGGTTTATTTTTCTTCCCTGAGATTTTCACTAAGAAAATCATTACTAAATAAGATCATGGAATTCAGATCCAGTCCACCTCATATGGACTGGTTACTTGAGAAGGGTGATTTGAGGGGATGGCTAACATTCTACCTCCAAACAGCCTGTTCTGATGTTTTTCATCACCAGACTTGCTCTATATTTAGGTCCTACAGCTGGAAGTGGTGACCCATACTTACTACTTCTTGATAACTACAGGTGGTTAGACTTACAGACTTTAGAAATATGTTCATCTTATAAATCCTCACTGGTATCTATCTAGTAATGGGTGGTGGGTACTGAAGAGACAACTGACAATGAAACAGCCCAGGTCTCCGTCCTGGGAGCTGTCCTTCTAGTGTGGGACAGACTACAAACAAATGACAAGTCAGGTAGTGATGATTGCTGTAAAGAAAAAGCCATTTAGAAAGTCAGGTTCCAGAAGCCCAGAGGGTAGTCCTGCAGCCCGCTGGGAACTACTGGTGTTGAGTGGAAAAACTGCTCAAGAAACAAACTTGTCAAGAGAAAAGGGAGAGGCAGTCAAGAGAGACTAATCTGAGTCTCATTCTCCCAGAGCTTTTATTGATCAGAAGCAGAACAAGGGTAACAGGATTGCAGGGGAGGCAGATCAGTTGATAAGGGGAATATTGTTAAAGGGCTAGTTTCGGTCAGTACATTCTTTTTCTCTTGCTAATTAACAAGCACAAAGTGAGGAGCAATCTATAAACCACTAGGCCAGTGGTTCTCAAAGTGTGTGCCAGGGCGCACTGGTGCACCCTAGAAGATTTCCAGGTGTGCCCTATGGTATTCCAGAGAAATATGTGCCTGTTGGGGACCAAAAAACCAACAGGGTTTTTGGAGTTTAGATTTTTGGGGGACAGAGGTGTGGGGAATTGGCTGCAAGCTGACAGTCTGCCCAACCCCCAACCTCACTTGCCTGATTAGGTTGCAAAAGGCTGTTAAGCTGTGGTGCTGGATTGTTTACACTACCCCCCATGTTCCTCAGAAAGACTGGAGGCAAGTTTCTTCTATCCTTTGTCTGGTGTAAAGTTAAGATGATATGTATGGTGGGGGTTTTGGATTGATGATTAAACATAAGGAATTGTCTCTTGAATCCTTTCAGATTTCTATTAAAAAAGAATTTGTGGCAATATCTAAAACTTTGAACATTTTACTACAATTTTCAACACCCCATTTATGTGAATTAGGATTTTCTACCCTCAACACAATTAATAGTAAAAAAAGAGGAATTCTTCAATGTAGTGACAAGGAAATGAGAGTTTGCCTTTCAAATATATGCCCAAACATTGAAGAAATTGCTAGGAACATCAGGTTCATGTTTTTCATAAACACAAGAATGGAAAAACTTAACACATTTGCTCCAGAACCTGCCGAATTAACTCAATCTTACTAAGAATGTATCTATATATATATATATAAACATAACTTTTTATTGTATTTTTATTTTTAACCCCTTTTTTATGAATTCTAGAAAGCATAACAAAAAAATGTAACAAAAATGATTTTTAATGTCAGAATAAATTTAATTTTGTCGTATTTATTTTGTTTAATTACCATAAAAGCACACTTGAACCTTATATTTTTTTCTTTAATACTTGACTTAATTTTTATAACATACTTCTCAGAAATTTAGATATAGTGTGCCTACAATTATTTGTAGGATTTTAAATGTGCCCCGACTTCAAAAAGTTTGAGAACCACTGCACTAGGCTAATTTCCTAAAGCCCATTCACATGCATTCCTTTGTGTTTCCACAATGGTCACTCACACAGTTTCTTGTAGTTTGCATCAAAGAAACCTATTTCCTTGTGTTTGCAGCAGGGAATTACATTCACATTACCTTTCACACTCAGGGTTTTTAAACTAAAGTTCCCTTATACAAGTTACAGAGGGTCCAAGATCAGATAGGTTACTCTCTACACCAGATATTATGGAGGTGCCATGACTTTCTTGATGGAACTGTGGGCCCTGAGAAAAAGGATTCATTTGAGTGAACCCTAAGAAGAAATTTATGTGATGAGATGGACTCTTCCATTAAAAATTTTATAAATAATAAGAGCCTAGCAGCCATTTGCTGAGTGGGACTTCTCACTTACTATATAGTAGAAAGAACCTCAGACATGAATTGCCACTTTCCAGCACTACACTGTGATTATTTATACCATCTGCGTCTATAAGGAAGTTCTGTGTTTTATCTTTCCACCAATGAACTAAGGTCTTCTAGGTACAATCTCCATTACAACCACTCAGGATGCACAATGCTGACCAATCAGGACTGCAAATTTGAGACTAATCAGACATATAATACTTTGGATTACTCATTTACATAAAAAAGACCTAACTGGAAAGCTAGGTGGGAAACCTTTGCTATAAAAGACCACCTCCCAAAGCTGTGCCAGTCATGACTGAGGCCTGGCATGAGCTCAGTCTCACCCGGCAAGAGCGGAAGGAACACAGGAAAATGGTCCAAGCCAGCTGTGGGTTGGGTGAGCAAAAGTGGATCTGCCTGCAATCCCGCCCACAGGGGAAAGGTGAAAGCCAGGAAACTACAGAGACTTGCAGCTGAGCACAAATGCACAGCCCAGCCTGCGGTGCTGAGGCTTGCGGCCTGAGCACAATGTGCAGCCACTTCCGCGGTGGCGGGGTGAAGGTCGAGGCCAGCAAGGCTTGTAGACCAGGCAGATGAACACAGATCAGGCACATGAACACAGCCCCTCCCATGGAGGAGAGGTGGAAACCACAGTGACTGCCACAGCAGGCTGGCTCCGGAAATGCCCATACCAGAATGCCTGAGGCAGTGGCAGAGGGGTGGCAAGACTGAAGACAGACCACAGCTAGGGAACACAGAGGCCACACCCATTGGACACCAGTGGCCACACCCTTCTTATACAAACATGAAAAGGCAGGAGGGGCAAGATGGCAATGGCATAAGCGGACATACCAACTTCCAACTCCCAGAACCAAAGTGGATTATAACTTGATTTTAAGAAAGATCATCTGGATAAACCAACGCTGAACTGGACTGAGAGGACTCTTCAACTGGGGAACACTGAAGAAGGAACATTGAGACTGGTAGGAAAAGCGAAAACACGGAAGGGCTGCCCAACTCCCTGGAGTGAAAGGCAGCCCGGAGAGACTCATGCAGTAGGAAGAGAGGCCAGCAGAAGGGTAGTGACCTGGGTCCCAGGAAGAAAGCCCCACCCTGCAGCCCCAGAGCCTAGGAGAGGCATTTGGACAGTATTTAGCTGTGAAACAGATTAGGATACTGTTTGTGAGAAAGAGACAGTTGTCTCAGACCCAGGATTCTTCTTAAATGGATGGCGCAGAAAACCTCTCTCATAACCACTCACCCGGGACTCCGGGAGACAGAGAGAGAGAGGAGAGGACTGGAACAGCGGGAAGAGAATGTGGTCTGGAAGGCACAGGGGGAAAAGCTTTGAGAGACAGCCACCCTAAACCCTGGGCTGAGTCACTCCACAAATCTGAAACAATATTTCCAGTGGAACCAGCAAGGGGAAGCAGGAAACCAGCCAAACAGGCTCTCCTGCAACAATTAGAGCACAGTCACTTAGAAGGAAGAAGCTTTCAGGACTACAGTATGGAGTGTCAGAGTCTGAGCTGCAGCACCCCACCCACACTGCTGAGGGCTTGCTGGAGGGCCAGCAGTGGTGGGACGGGGAAGCGCGGTTCCATCAGCAGAGGCAGAGGCCGAGTCAGCTGGCGTGAGCTCGATCTAGTCCAGGATGGGCAAAGGGGACAAGCCAAAGTGGTCCGGCGGCTGTGGGCTCACCTGCGACCCCACCTGTGGGGGAAAAGCGGGAGCCCGGAACAGGCAGAGATCCGCCAATAGGCAGGGGCAAGCAGGCACGTAGCTGCACCCAGGCTCCGAGGATTGAAGCCCTGCCGGAACCGGCTTTGCCCGCGGAAGTGGGGCTGAAGCCCAGGCTAGCAGTTGAGCAAGCACAAGCAGCCTAGCCAAGGAGCTGAGGTTGGCAGGGGTGGGGCAGAATCCCGGCTTGCCGCAAGGCATGTAGCAGCAGCCCTGCCCAGCCGAGGAGCCGAGGTTAACGGGGGCAGAGCTGAAGCCCAGACTAATAGCTGAGCACACACCAGAGCCCCTCCTGGCCAGAGGAACAGGCTGACAAGGACCCGAAGATGAGCAAAATGCTCACCATTGCCCTTGGTGCCCCGGCTTGTGGCCTGAGTGTGGTGCACGGCACCACCCATGGATAAGGGGCAAAGGCCGAGACCGGCTGAGACTTATAGAGCCTGCCATGAGAACACAACCCCTCCTGTGGAGGCTAGGCACAAACCTCAGCAGCCAAGACCGGCACCGGCAACTCCCACACCCAAATGCCCTAGGCAGCCGCAGAGCGGGTGGCAGGTCTGCAGACAGACCACACATAGGGAACACAGAGGCAATACCCATTGGGTACCAGTAGCAAAAACGATTCTTACACACAGACAAAATGGGCAGAGAAATGCAACCCAAATGAATCAAGAGAAATCCCCAGAGAAGGACATGAATGAATCAGATATAACCAAATTACATAATGCAGACTTTAAAATAATGATAGTTAAGATGTTCAAAGAGCTTAGAGCAACAATAAATAGTCATTACAAACACCTAAATAAAGAGATAGCAAGTATAAACAAGGAAATTGAAATAATAAAAAAGAATCAGACAGAAATGACAAATACAGTATCAAAACTGAAGACCACAATGGAAGGAATTAAAAGCAGGATGGATGAAGCTGAGGATTGAATCAGTGAGTTAGAGGACAAAATAAATAAAGGCACAGAAGCAGAGAAGAAAAAAGAAAAGAGAATAAAAAATCTGAGGATATTCTAAGGGAGCTCTATGACAACATGAAGAGAAATAACATCCCCATCATAGGGGTTCCTGAAGAAGAAGAGAAAAAACAAGAAATAGAAACTTTGTTCAATCAAATCATAGCTGAAAACTTCCCTAAATTAAGACTGGAAAACATTTCACGCATGCAAGAAGCACAGAGAACACCATTAAAGAGAAATCCAAAGAAATCTACACCAAGACACATCATAGTTAAAATACCAAAGCTAAGGGATAAAGAGAAAATTTTAAAAGCTGCTAGGGCAAAAAAAGGCTATTACCTACAAAGGAACCCCCGAAAAAATGACATCCGACTTTTCAACAGAAACACTTGAGGCCAGAAAAGAATGGCAAGATATATTCAAAGTAATGCAGAACAAGAACCTACAACCAAGACTACTCTATCCAGAAAGGCTTATGTTTAAAATTGAAGGAGAAATAAAGAGCTTCCCAGACAAAAAAATTCTCCAAGAATTCATTAAAACCAAACCAATTCTGCAAGACATGCTAAGGAACCTGTTGTGAACAGATCAAAGGGGGGAAAAGAATATAGCAAAAGAAAAATACAGCTTTAAAGAACAAAATGGCAATAAACAACTACATATCAACAATAACCTTAAATGTAAATAGATTAAATGACCCAATCAAAAGACATAGGTAACTGCGTGAATAAAGAAACAGGACCTATACATATGCTGTCTACAAGAGACACACCTTAAAACAAAAGATGCACATAGACTGAAGGTAAAAGGATGGAAAAAAATATTTCAAGCAAATGGAAATGAAATAAAAAGCCAGGGTAGTAATATTTATATCTGACAAGATGGCCTTTAAAACAAAGGCTGTAGTAAGAGATAAAGAAGGACACTAACTAATAATAAAGGGAACAATTCAACAGGAACATATAACCTTTATAAATATCTACACACCAAACATAGGAGCTCCGACATACATAAAGCAGGCTTTGATGGATATAAAGGGTGAGATTAATAGCAGTACTATAATAGTAGGGGATTTCAACACATCACTAACATCACTGGATAGATCCTCAAGAAAGAAAATTAACAAAGAAACAGCGGACTTAAGGGATACACTAGATCAACTGGATTTAATAGATATCCTCAGAAATTTTTGCCCTAAAGCAGTAAAATATACATTCTTTTCAAGCGCTCATGGCACATTCCCTGGGATAGACCACATGTTAGGACACAAAAGTGGTCTCAATAAATTTAAGAAGATTGAAATCATATCAAGCATTTTCTCTGATCACAATGGCATGAAACTAGAAATTAACCACAAAAGAAAAACTCAAAAATACTCAAACTCTTGGAAACTAAATAGCATGATATTAAATAATGAATGGATTAACAATGAGATGAAAGAAAAAATAAAAAAGTTTCCAGAAATAAATGATAATGAGCATACATCAACTCATAATATATGGGACACAGCAAAAGCAGTACTGAGAGGGAAGTTCATAGCACTATAGACATACTATGAGAAGCTAGAAAAAGCTCAAATAAGCAACTTGACCCTGCTTCTAAAAGAACTAGAAAAACAACAGCAAATAAAGCCCAGGACTAGTAGAAGGAAGAAAATAATAAAGATCAGAGCAGAAATAAATGACATAGAGGCTAAGAAAACAATACAGAGGATCAATGAAAACAGGAGCTGGTTCTTTGAAAATGTAAACAAGGTCAATTAACCTTTAACTAGACTCACCAAGAAAAAAAAGGGAACTTAAATAAATAAAATTAGAAACGAGAGTGGAGAAATAACAAATGACACAACAGAGATACAAAGCATTGTAAGAAAATACTATGAAGAACTCTCTGCCAAAATATTAGGAAACCTTGGTGAAATGGACAAATTTCTTGAATCATATAATCTTCCAAAAATTAATCTGGAAGAATCAGAGCACCCAGACAGACCAATTACAACAAATAACATTGAAACAGTTATCAAAGAACTCCCAACAAAGAAATGTCCTGGGCCTGATGGCTCCACAAGTGAATTCTTCCAAAAATTCAAAGAAGAACTAACGCCTATCCTCCTCAAGCTATTTCAAAAGTTCAAGAGGAAGGAAGACTTCCAAACTCCTTTTATGAAACAAGAATAATTCTGATCCAAAAACCAGGCAATGACAACACAAAGAAAGAAAATTATAGGCCAATAACTCTGAGGAATTTAGATGCTAAAATTCTCAACAAAATATTAGCCAACCGGATCCAGCAATATATGAAAAATATCATACACCATGATCAAGTGGGATTTATTCTGGATTGGCAAAGCTGGTTTAATATTCACAAATCAATGTGATTCATTACATAAACAAAAGGAAGGACAAAAACCACATGATAATTTCAATAGATGCAGAAAAGGCATTTGATTAAATCCAGCACCCATTCATGATCAAAACTCTCAGTAAAGTGGGAATACAGGGAACATACCTTAACATGATAAAGGCCATCTATGACAAACCCACAGCAAACATCATACTAAATGGACAAAAATTAAAAGCAATCCCCTTAAGATCAGGAACCAGGCAGGGGTGCCCCCTTTAACCACTCTTATTCAACATAGTTTTGGAAGTCCTAGCTACTGTAATCAGACAAGAAGAAGAAATAAAAGGCATCCAAATTGAAAAAGAAGAAGTAATACAGTCATTATTTGCAGATGATATAATATTGTATACAGAAAACCCTAAAATCTCAGTCAAAAAACTACTGGACCTTATAAATGAATTCTCCAAGGTGGCAGGAGTACAGGGAGTGAGAGGGGGAAGGGAGGGACACAAAGAAAACCAGGTTGAAGGTGACAGAAAACAATTTGACTTTGGGTGATGGGTATGCAACATAATTGAATGACAAGATTACTTGGAGATGTTTTTTTTGAACATATGTACCCTGATTTATTAATGTCATCCAATTAAAATTAATTAAAAAAAAAGAAAGAGCAGAGAAACGCAACCCAAATGAATCAAGAGAAATCCCCAAGAAACGACTTGAATGAGTCAGATATAACCAAATTACCAGATGCAGAGTTTAAAATAATGATTGTTAGGATGCTCAAACATCTTAGAACAGCAATAGATAGACATAACAAGCAATTAAATAAAGAGATAGCAAGTATAAAAAAGGACATTGAAATAATAAAAAAGAATCAGTCAGAAATTACAAATACAACATCAGAAATGAAGACCACAATGGAAGGAATTAAAAGCAGGATGGATGAAGCTAAGGATCTAATCAGTGAGTGAGAAGATAAGATAAATGAAGGCATGGAAGCAGAGCAGCAAAAAGAAAAGAGACTCAAAAGGTCAGAGGAAATTCTAAGAGAGCTCTGTGACAACATGAAGAGAAATAACATACACATCATAGGTGTTGGTCAAATAAGTTTGTAAATATGACATATATGTTTGCTTGCTTATAGTTTGCATAGGGTATGGGGTACAGGCTATAAGCAGGGTTGTTATAGTCTAAGGCTTAGTTTTAAGACTAAGCTTTTCCCAAACCCTTCACTTCCATGATGTGGGGTGGTGCACTCTCATGAGGAATCCTATTATGCCTCAGATAAGTGACTTTGTATCACAGACTTTCTTGTTTATATATTAAATTAAAGTTTTTGATTTCTACACTATAAAATGGAACAGAAGAGCCCATGCTGGAGGAGAGCAGAGAAAGGCCACGTGGAGGAGAGGAAAAGCAGCCAAGATGGTGGACTGCTGAAGGACAAGCCAGTTTGTGCAGAGTTGGTGCAGAGAGAAGGAGATGGGGAACAGAGCTGAAGAAGCCTGGTGAGCTAGAACCCTTTGATTCTAGAAAACTCAGTGGCTTTGGGAGCCCTGAATGGAAAGGGAAGTGTTTTCCCACTGTGTGTACTTCTTGCCCACTGGGTGCAAGCTTGGATTAAAGCTAATAGCCCACCAGTTTCTTGGCTCCATTGTTTCATTATGTCTTTCTGAATCAAATGCAAACCTCCATGGCCCAGATGGCTGTAATGGTGGCTGTGGCTACCGTATTTACAATACGGGTTCCTGAAGAAGAGGAGAAAGAACAAGGATTAGAGACTTTGTTCAATCAAATCATAGCTGAAAACTTCCCTAAACTGATGCAGGGAAAAAGTCACACAAGTTCAAGAAGCACAGATAATTCTATTAAAGAGAAACCCAAAGAAATCTACACCAAGACACAACATAATTAAAATACCAAAGCTAAGAGATAAAGAGAGAAAATATTAAAAGCTGCTAGAGAAAAAAAGGCTATTACCTACAAAGGAGCCCCAATAAGGATGACATCAGACTTCTCAAAAGAAACACTTGAGACCAGAAGGGAATGGCAAGAAATATTCAAAGTAATGCAGAACAAGAGCCTACAACCAAGACTACCCTATCCAGCAAGGCTAATGTTTAAAATTGAAGGAGAAATAAAGAGCTTCCCCCCCCCCAAAAAAAAACAACCATCAAGAAATACATTACAATCAAACAAATGCTGCAAGAAATGTTAAGGGGCCTGTTATAAACAGATCAAAGGGGGAAAAGAATATAGCAAAAGAAGAATACAGCTTTAAAGAATAAAATGGCAATAAGCAACTACATATCAATAATAACCTTAAATGTAAATGAATTAAATGATCCAATCAAAAGACATAGGGTAGCTGTGTGGATAAGAAAATAGGACCCATACATATGCTGTCTACCAGAGACACACCTTAAAACAAAAGATGCACATAGACTGAAGGTAAAAGGATGGAAAATAATATTTCATGCAAATAGAAAAGAAAAAAAAAGCCAGGGTAGCAATCTTTATATCAGACAAAATGGACTTTAAAACAAAGGCTATCATAAGAGATAAAGAAGGTCACTACATAATGATGAAGGGAGCAATCCAACAGGAAGATATAACCATTATAAATACTGTATATACATACCTAATATAGAAGCACCTAAATATATAAAGCATACTTTGATGAATCTAAAGGACGAGATCAACAGCAATACTATAATAGTAGGGGATTTCAATACCCCACTAACTTCACTAGATAGATCCTCTGGAAAGAAAATAACAAAGAAAGAGCAGACTTAAAGGACACACTAGATTAACTCGATTTAACAAATATCTTCAGAACCTTTCACCCTAAAGCAGTAGAATATACATTCTTTTCAAGTGCTCATGGTACATTCTCTAGGATAAACCACATGTTAGGGCACAAAAGCGCTCTCAAAAACTTTAAGAAAATTGAATCATATCAAGCATTTTCTCTAATTACAGTGGCATGAAACTAGATATCAACCACAACAGAAAAAATTAAAAATACTCAAACACTTGGAAACTAAATAGCATGTTATTAAATAACAAATGGGTTAACAATGAGACCAAAGAAGAAATAAAAAAAAATTCCGAGAAACAAATGATAATGAGCATAAAACAACTCAAAATTTATGGGACACAGCAAAAGCAGTACTGAGAGGAAAGTTCATAGCATTACAGGCATACCTTAAGAAGCTAGAAAAAGCTAAAATAAACAACTTAATCCTGCATCTAAAAGAACTAGAAAAAGAACAGCAAGTAAAGCCCGGAGGTAGTAGAAGGAAAGACATAATAAAGATCAGAGTAGAAATAAATGACATAGAGGTTAAAGAAACAATACAGAGGATCAATGAAACCGGGAGCGGGTTCTTTGAAAAGGTAAACAAGATCGATGGACCTTTAGCCAGACTCACCTAGAAAAAAAGAAAGAGGACTCAAATAAATAAAATTAGAAATAAGAGTGGAGAAATACCAACTGACACAACAGAAATACAAAAGATTGTAAGAAAATACTATGAAGAACTCTATGCCAAAAAAGTAGACAACCTAGATGAAATAGACAAATTTCTTGAAACATATAATCTTTTAAAAATCAATCTGGAAGAATCAGAAAACCTAAACAGACCGATTACAACAAATGGGATTGAAACAGTTATAAAAAAACTCCCCAAAAACAAAAGCTCTGGGCCAGATGGCTTCACAGGTGAATTCTACCAAATATTCAAAGAAAAACTAACTTCTATCTTTCTCAAGCTATTTCAAAAAATACAAGAGGAAGGAAGACTTCTAAGCTTTTTTTATTAAGCGAGCATAATTCTGATTCCAAAACCAGGCAAAGACAACACCAAGAAAGAAAATTATAGGCTAATACCCCTGATGAATTTACATGCTAAAATCCTTAACAAAATATTAGCAAACTACATTCAGCAATATATGGAAAAAAAAAGTCATACACCATTATCAAGTGGGATTTATTCTGGGGAGGCAAGACTAGTACAATATTTGCAAATCAATCAATGTGATTCATCACATAAACAAAAGGAAGGACAAAAACCGCATGATAATTTCAATAGATGCAAAAAACGCATTTGATTAAATCCAGCACCCATCCATGATCAAAACTCTCAGCAAAGTGGGAACACAGGGAACATACCTTAACATGATAAAGGTCATTTATGACAAACCCACAGTCAACATCATTTTCAATGGGTAAAAATTAAAAGCAATCCCCTTAAGATCAGGAACCAGGCAGGGGTGCCCCCTTTCACCACTCTTATTCGACATAATTCTGGAAGTCCTAGTCTCAGCAATCAGACAAGAAGAAGAAATAAAAGGCATCCAAATTGGAAAAGAAGAAGTAAAATTATTATTATTTGCAGATGATATATGATATTGTATATAGAAAACACTAAAGTCTCAGTCAAAAAGCTACTGGACCTGATAAATGAATTCAGCAAAGTGGTAGGGTAAAAAATTAATACTCAGAAATCAGAGGTATTTTTATACACCAACAATGAACTGTCAGAAAGAGAAATTATGAAAACAATCCCCTTCACTATTTTAACCAAAAAAAATAAAGTAGCTAGGAGTAAATTTAACCAAGGAAATTAAAGACTTGTACTCAGAAAATTATAAAACATTAATAAAAGAAATCAAGGAAGATACAAACAAGTGGAAGCATATACCATACTCATGGTTAGGAAGAATAAGCTTCATTAACATGTCTATATTACCCAAAGCAATTTTTATAAATTCAATGCAATACCAATTAAAATACCAATGACATACTTCAAAGATATAGAACACATATTCCAAAAATTTATATTGAACCAAAAAGGAACACGAATAGCCTCAGCAATCTTGAAAAGGAAGAATAAAGTGAGAGGCATCACACTTCCTCATATCAAGTTATACTACAAGGCCATTGTACTCAAAACAGCTTGGTACTGGCATAAGAACAGGCGTAAGATCAATGGAACAGAACAGAGAACCCAGAAATAAACCCACACCTTTATGGGCAACTGATATTTAACAAAGGAGGTAAGAGCATACAATGGAGTAAAGACAGCCTCTTTAACAAATGGTGTTGGGAAAATTGACTGCTACCTGCAAAAAAATGAAACTAGATCAGCAACTTACACCATTCACAAAAAATAACTCAAAATGGATAAAAGCCTTAAATGTAAGCCGTGAAACCATAAGAATCTTAGAAGAAAACATAGGCAGTAACCTCTCCGACATCTCTCACAGCAATATATTTGCTGATTTGTCTCCACAGGCAAGTGAAATAAAAGACAGGGTAAACAAATGGGACTATATCAAACTAAAATGTTTTTGCACAGCTAAAGACAATAAGAACAGAATAAAAAGACAAACTACACAATGAGAGAATATATTCAACAATACGTCTGATAAGGGGATAATAATCAAAATTTATAAAGAACTTGTAAAACTCAACACTGGGAAGACAAACAATCCAATCAAAAAGTGGGTAAAGGAAATGAATAGACACTTCTCCAAAGAGGATGTACAGATGGCCAATAGGCATATGAAAAAATGCTTAACATCAGTAATCATTAGAGAAATGCAACTTAAAACCACAATGAGATATCACCTCACACCAGTCAGAATGGCGCTCATCAACAAAACAACACAGAATAAGTGCTGGCGAGGATGTGGAGAAAAGGGAACCCTCCTGCACTGCCGGTGGGAATGCAGACTGGTGCAGCCACTGTGGAAAACAGTATGGAGATTCCTCAAAAAATTAAAAATCGAACTGCCTTTTGACCCAGCTATCCCACTTATAGGAATATACCCCAAGAACACCATAGCACTGTTTCAAAAGGAAAAATGCACCCCTATGTTTATGGCAGCATTGTTCACAATAGTGAAGATCTGGAAACAGCCCAAGTGTCCGTCAGTGGACCAGTGGATTAAAAAGCACTGGTACATATATACAATGAAATACTATGGGCCCATGAAAAAGAAGGAAATCTTACCTTTTGCGACAACATGGATGGACCTGGAAACTATTATGTTAAGTGAAATAAGCCAGGCAGAAAAAGAAAAATATTATATGACCTCGCTCATTTGAGGAATCCAAGGAACAATGAGTACTAAGGAATTAAGACAGAGATGGGATCAAAGGAACCAGAGGGAAAGAGGACAGAGGGAAAGGGGATGATAGGATAGGATAAACCTGAAGGGAAGCGGGAGGGAACTATGGGGAGGGGGACAAGGGAGTTGTTGAGGGGAATATGGGGATGGGGTTGCATTCGGGGTGACCCTAGAATCTATGTAAACCCAATAAGTTAAAATCAATAAAATAAAATTTAAAAGACCACCTCCCATTTGTCTCTGCAAAGCATTATTTAGGCTGCTTACCTGAATCAGTGTTTTCCTGGCTGCAGCTCTTCCTGATCAAATAAGTTATTTTTAAAAGTTCTTTAATACAGTTTAAAATTAATCTTGGTTTATAAAACTGAGGCTAAGCCCAGGTTTTCAGAAGGAGTTTTAGGCCCAATGATATGGTCAACAGCTCTGTGACCTTAGGTATATGTGTACCTTTATGAGTTTCTGTTTCTTCCATCAAACAGACAAATGAAGTCTAGGCTGTGTTTTCAGTAACTTTTAGCATGGGCAGAGTGAACTGTAGTACTGATTACGTGCACACTGGGCTCATGGGATCTGACAGTGCGGTCTGATGGTTAGCCTATTGTCGGGCAGATAAGTTATTCTATGCTCACTGCTCTCAGATGATACAGCTAATTGCCCTTCTTTCTTGGGAAGGGGTTTGGTTATGCCAATGAGTGCTGGGGGAGGGACATTCGTGCCAAAGAGTTTTAAAAGGAAGGAGTTAGGAGGCCATTTTGGAGGGAGTGACCATGTTCTTGTAGAGAGGAAGAGCCCATGTTGGAGCAGGGCAGGGAGGCCATGTGGAGGAGGCAGCCAAAATGGCTGAATAGTGAAGGAGAAGCCAGTTTGAGCAGGAGGAGGTGGGGAACAGAGGTGAATAAGACTAGTGAGGTGGAAGCCTTTGATTCTAGGAATACTCGGATGAGTCAGTGGCTTTGGGAGTCCTGAATGAAAAGGAAAGTGTTCTTTTGCTGTGTGTTTTTACTCGTTTGCCGAGTGCGAGTCTAGAATAAAGGAAAATGGACCACCAGTTTTTGGCTCCATTGTTTCATTACCATCTGTCCAAATTAAATGCGAACCTGCAAAAGCCAGGCAGCTGTGATGATGGCCGCGACTACTGGCTATACACCCATGGAGGCTGATAGCTTCTAATGCATTAACTTTGCAAGACACCTGTCTCTAAGTCTGGTTTCCTTAATGCAAACATGGGTAATAATACCTACCATAGAGGTTGCTGAGAATATTAAATGAGACAATGTACAAAAATCACAGGGCTGGTATTACAATTATTTCTCACCCAAGCCACGGAGCCTTCAAGAGAACAGCATTGTGGTATATCCTTTGAAAGAGGTGATTGCTTTACTATGAAGACTAACTTTGCTTTCCAATTCTTGCTACCCATCTGTAATTCTCTCCCTGCAAAAGGAAGGAGGATGTGAGGGGTTGAGGAGAGTTGGTTGTTACTGAGGCACTGGCTGACCCTCTGCATACATTATCTCTTTGTCATGAATCCTACTAACCATTGCACAGATTTAAAAGAGGATCCAAGGGGTTGCTTTTCTTGCCAACAACACAAAGAGTGGATTTGGGTTTCCAGCGCATCTCCCCAAAGCCCTGCTACTTCCACAGCCCTAGCTTCCTTCAAAGGATGTGCTACTTTCTTCAGAAGAAAAGAACAAAACAAACTATGAAGCAAAGGAAAAAGATTTTCATTGCTGACTCTGTAATAATAGAATTATAGCAAGTACGTAATTATTTTCTTCTACAAAAACAAGAGAGTTGTGTCTTCTAGCTCCTAGGAGCCAGCTGGATGTGTCTCCATGGTCACAGCTGCAAATAAGAGAGAACTGCATCAGAGTCAACTGCCCAACCTTGAAAGATGCCCGACATAACCCCCAGGGGCTGAGCAGAGGCTGCTTTCTGGGCAGCAGGGTGTAGAGCCTGAGAGACTCTGCCATTTGTCCTCCTAAGCCAACTGCTTCCTGTAGGTCCTGGGTCGGTCCTTCAGCAGGGTGTTCACTGGAGGCTGCACCATCACACAGCAACTCCACCCTGTCAATGGCTTCACAAGTGTAAGAACACGAAAGGCACTCAGTTGCCTTTACACCAGACACTCATCAGAGTCCAATGCTTAGACATAAGTCTTTCTGAGTAAGAACCCAGAAGGAGCAACCATGAAAATATTTCAGCTGTCCAAAGGCAATTTTTGGAGCAATCCCTCAATATGGGATAATGTTTTCAAATGCATAACAAGAGCTGGCATCAGACTCATGGTTGGGAGGGGATAGGAAAAATGAAAATAAAGTCAGTGAGAAGAAGGGGAAAGGAGGTTTGGAGGATGAAAGTGCCCAGAGTAAGGATTGTGCTTAAATTTGCACAGACTTAAAAATAAACGTCTTTAAGATCCCCTGAGATTGAGGATGCATTTAATTGCTTCCTTCTTTTCTAGGTTGAATGCTGCAGCTGTGGTTTCCTTCTCAAAGGATCCAGACCTATATAATGTGTATTATTTTCTAATATCAAAATCCATTTTAATGTAAATTTTTGGAAATGCTTATGGTAGTTGTCAGCATGTCCCAATAATTATATTTATTTTATTTAAATCACATTTTATTTCAGAAAGAGTTTTAGGTTGCATACACAAATACATATAATCTAATTTTAAATGGGAATTTAAAACAGGCAGATGAGAAAAATATGACACAGATAAAATGGGAAGAGAATAAAATGAACAGGCAGGTATTCACATGTTCACATATTTACATATATATAAATTCATGTATTCATAACTATTTACACCAATGCCCTTTTAGAACTAACTATGAAAGTGATTTAAGCAAACCATGCAATAACAAATTGTTAATGCATTAAAATAAAAAGACATGATATATTTCATGAAAAGCTATATTGTGTTTATTGGGAAAGATAGAGCTGTGATGAGGCAGGGACCTAGAAGTGTCTGAGGTACAAACTGTTACAATTTTTTACAGTGTACATACTTGTCTTGTGCACTGTTTGAACACTGACCATATTATTTTATATGATAGAAATAAATGTAATGTGTGTATGTGGGGGGAGGTTGCAGGGGGTCCTGTTTTTCCTTAATGCTCTATCACTTATGAAGAGTTTACTCAAATCACTTGAGACCCAGGAATAAACTGGCACTTAAGTTCCCTCTGGTCCTAGTCTAATACTCTGCACCCTGTGAGTTCGGTGAGTGCTGGTCAACTGACTTGCTGACCAGCCTTTTTTCTTCTTTTGTTTATTTCTGTGAATGACTTTGAAGTGTTTCCAGGTGTATGTTTTTCTCACTCTGCTCAGGGCCCACTTTAAGAGCAAATCTGAGACACATTTCTGATGTTGGCCATAAATTTGCCTGTGAAAGCATTTAGATCAGTGGTTCTTAAACTTTTTTGAGGTACCAAACCCACCAGTTTCATATGCGCATTCACCGAACCCTTCTTTAGTGATAAGTAAAATATGATTTTTTTTCCAAATTTAGTTTTGCTGGTGCAATCCCTCAATAGAGTTGCTCAACTTGGCATTGAATATCATGCAGATAGGACGCTGACACCCATCCCGTTCCGTGATGCATGTAAATCCATGTTGTACATATTTGTCTGACCACTTTCTTTTTTTGCTCGATATATTTAGTATGGATTAAAATATTAAGAAAGAAACCACACGATGTACAACTATGACAGGCGTTGACTACTGCGCGCACTAAATTCCCCGCAGCACTGGTTGGCCAAGCAATGTAACATGATCCTCTGCATCAAGTGATGGGCAAGCGGGGCATGTCATCATGACTTTACACAAGTGTGTCTTTACCTCCGCGGCAGAGGCTTCTCAGAACCCCTGAGACCAACTCATCGAACCCTTAGGGTTCGATAGAACCCAGGTTAAGAACCACTGATTTAGATAGTGCTTCTGGATTTAGGATCGGCTTTCATACAAAGGCTTAGGAAGAAACTGAGGTGAAAGAACAGGCAGGGGCAGGGGCAGGGGAGGCATGACAGTGATGATTTCGCAACCCCATAATCAGGAATGCCTAGGACTTCAGGGAAGATGACCTGTACTTCAGTTGCACCTGATGGTGTCAACCACAAGTCACATAAGAAGCTCACAGGGACGGCTGAACACTAACAATGACTCTTACTAACATGCCCAAAATTCAGTAACATATTTGCTCATGCATCTGGAGATCTTGAATCTTATTATAGACACACTACATTATTAGATATTGTCATCAATAAGATTTAATTCAGTTATCATTTTGTTAATTCTTTTACAGTGATTATCTACAGTTAATTAACTTGGATAAAAAATATTCCACTTTTGATATACACAGAAATGTATCATGTCCTGTTCTTAGATTCCCCAGTTAATACACAAATAATGTTAGGCTAATTATGTGAGAAGTTCTTTATTCCATGCTACAGACAGACGCAAAATCCTTTCAGAATTCCAAACGTAACATTATTATCATGAATTGCTCTAGTGTGTTACTGGGTCTTGAATTAAATGAAAGAAAATCAACGCAGGGGACTTGGGTTGGCAATAAAGACCCACTCCACTCATATCTACAGTCATAAATTTTTCTAAGCACCAAATAAGCATTTTACCTTGGTATCCTAACTAAAGTCACTTTTGATTATTCTCATTGGATACCCCACAGAAATAGGCACATAAATAAAACTGACAAGATCTGACAGTGTTATTAGCCACCAATGTCAAACTTGATCATCGTAACACAGAATCCTCTCACTATATGCTGATACATACAAATACCTCCAGGCCTTCAGTATACCAGGTAGATATGAAGGGAGGAGAAATGAGATTAAAGTTGAGACAAGACTGCTCTATGGATGACTGACAATATTTGTAAAGTGCTTAGCACACAGACTGGCACAGAAGGGCACTCAGTCACGGTCGGTGATGGTGGTTGTCATTGCTATTGCTTGTATCAACTCATGAGGTGGTCCAAATAAACACATAATTGATTGCTTACTGCCTGCCATGCATTGTTCTGAGGTTTTTTTTTTTTTATGTGTATGTGAAAGATGTTTGCATAGGGTCCTGCATAAAAAAATTTAGGTTGCAATGCTGATGTTTTTTATTGAGGTAGTGTTTGCAAAGTTGAGAGTGTGTATAATATATTTAATTATATATTCCTTGGTAGAAGTTAGATCACCCTTGAAAAGAGAATTTTAGCATAAGATCTTGGGTATCAATGAGTGAACTTCAAGGAGTGTTGTGTGCCTCCTAGAGCAGTAAGCAAAATTTTTGAGAATGCGCATAAGTCAATTTTCTTCTAAAACGCTTACGCTTTTCATATGATTTTAATGAGGTCATCGATAAGATCTCAAAGAGTTATGTCTCTAGAGAATATAATATATTGATATTATTTTAATAAATTTTGAGTGTTGTAATACAAAAATTAGTATAAAACACTAACTTTACCAGAAAAAAATTTCATTAGTGATTTAACTCAATACATGTAATATATTTCTATGACCCTAGTGTTTTTCTTGAGTCACATAAACCAAGAAAACTTTAAAAATTTTCTTTTTAAGAACATAAGTGACAAACTTTTTAAAAGTCTCAGTCACCCACATAACAGAATCTTTTGCTACCTGTAAAGGAAAAAAAATGTGTAAAAAGTAGTCTCTGTGCACATACATGTACAGGGAGGATGGAATGAGAAAGCTCAGAAAGAACTTGTGAAGAAAAAGTTTTAAAAATTTAAAACCTCACATCCTAATTCTTCTCCCCCCTTTTCTCTTTGAATTAATCTGCTGCTCTTTCTTGGGTTGGTAAATGCTCATTTGTTTTTTTAAAAAACAAAAAATTCTGCCTTTCCCTTTTCATATGATCTCGTTCTTCCTACACGTGCCACGGGGACTCTTTGAAGAGGAGTATGGTAGTAGTATGAGGCAGCTGAACACCCGTGTGCTTGGAAGGGAACAGTTTGGCAGGGAGGTTGTGTGTTGACCACTGAGGAGGCTTTTAAAATAATCCAGGAGAGATAAAATTTCATTTTCTTCTTCTGCCAAGGGTCACACAGAAGAAACACCACATTCTAAGCTAAGAAGACAACTTACATCAGAAAACTTGCACAGGTCAAGATCTCTGATATCATTCCAGATACACTCCCAAATCCTTCAGAGCCAAGGCTCTGTCCTTGTAAGGTTAAAAAAAATGCAATGTATGTGACTCTCTTACTGTACAGAGAGGGCTAGCTATCAATTATGGAAGTTGACATTGTGTCATCTGGCTGGAGTCTGCCATCGCAAGGCTCAGAAGAAACAGTTTTAGTACTCAATAATTCCAAGGCAAAGGGTAGGAGAAAATAGTTCAAAGGGCTGCTGCCAAACTCTTTGGTTAGAAAGATTCATGATTTTAAATGTGGAAAATAAGATTTTAAAGACAATTAACCAAACTATACTTTAATATCCATAATTAAACATTATGTTAATTATTGAATTTTTTCTCTCATTTAATCAAAGTGAACCAAGTTAAAACTAATTTATTGTGTAATTCATTTTAATAAATGCAGCCTGTTATTTGCATAAATATGACAAGTATAGTAATTGGTCATATAGGCTCTTTTAAATCAGCTTTGCTGTAATTTCATAAGAAATCTCCAGATTGAACTTTAATTAGCATCTCAGGGCTAGGAAGCCAAGACACACGGTTACCATCAACGTTTTTCTGCAATATGTATTGATTTGACTGAATTTTTTATGTTCTTAAGATTCTTCCTCAGGAAAGCAACCTTTGTTCCTTATCTGAGAAAACTGTTATGAACCATATATGTCAGGTACCAAACTATTTTTCTAAGGGGCTGTTATTAGCTTATAAAGTTAATCTTTATATCTTAAAGCTTCCTGGTGACATCCAAAGTCTAGGTGTGTCTCTCTCAAACATGACATTACAATCAAAGTCTTGGTAATAAACCAATTTCCAATTGTTTCCCATTATAAAAAGAACAAATTCTTACTGAATTTATGCTAATAACCATATAGCCATGAAAATAAAAATACTAAGAGTTTCCAAATTCTGGAGGGATCAGGAAGAGAGGAAAATACAAATATCTCAATACTGCTTACAAAGGTATAATTTACCAAATTGCTCTAAGAAAAACAAGTTTCCCGATATCGGGAAAACAAAAAAGATTTAAAAATCAGCAATATTCCAACAAAAAGTTATAGAAATGATAATTATCCTTAGTTTATTCAGTTCCATATAATTAATTTTGGTCCAACTCAATCTTTTGCCAGTGATTCATAAATCCAGTTATTTCTTAGAACTTCATGAATCTTCATCCAGCTTAAAGATATAATCCTAGAAAACTCTGTTTTAGAATAAATCAGAGTTCATGAATCATTCTGAATGTGAAACATACTTGCAAAAACATAGGAGTAAAACAACAGCTGTCTATAAGTGACAAAAAATAAAATGGCGGAGGAGCAAGATGGCGACAGAGTAGGTGGACGTACCAACTTCCAACTCCCAGAACCAAAGTGGATTATAACTCAATTTTAAGAACCATCATCTGGATAAACCAACTTTGAACTAAACTAAGTGGACTCTTCAAACAAGGAACACAGAAGAAGCCACATTGAGAGTGGTAGGAATAGCGAAAATGCGAAGAGGGTTGCCCAGCTCCCCGGAGCAAACAGAAGAAGCCACATTGAGAGTGGTAGGAATAGCGAAAATGTGAAGAGGGCTGCCCAGCTCCCCGGAGCAAACGGCAGCCCGGAGAGACCCGCGTGGCGGGAGCAGAGTTTGGCGGAGAGGGAGGGACCTGGGTCCCAGGAACCAAGCCCTAGCCTGCAGTCCCAGAGCCTAGAAGAGGTGTTTGGACAGTTTTGAGCTGTGAAACAAGTGAGGGAGCTCCCAGGCCTACAGTGTGGAGTATTAGGTCCCTTCCTACTCTGCTGAGGGTTGCTGAAGGGTATGGTGGCGGCAGGACGCTGAAACGTGGTTCTGTCGGTGTGGGCGGAGGCCAAGCCAGTGTGAGCTCGGTCTAGCCCAGCAGGGGCGGAGGGGACGCGCGAAAGCGGTCCAGAAGCTGCGGGCCTGCCTATAATCCCACCTACAGGGACAAAGCGGGAGGCCAGGAACGGACAGATATCTGCTCTGTGACCCTGCGCAAGCCGGCCCTGACCGCGGGGATGGGGATAGGACCAGGAATGGGCGGGGACCCGTGGCTGAGCTCATGCTACCAGCCCCTCTGGGCCGGAGAAACCCTGGTTTGCCATGGTTGGCCATTCTACGTGCGCGAGTGGGTTCTGAGCGCGGGTACAGGATAGACCGCAAGACGAGTGGAGGTACGCGACTTAGCTCACGCTACTATCTCCACCTGGCCAGAGAAACCGTGATTTGCCATCCTACGTGCACGAGCGGGCTCCGAACGCGGGTGCGGGGTAGAGTCCGGGATGAGCGAAAGTTCACAGCTGAGCGGAAGCCAGCAAACACGCCCGGCACAATAAACCTTGGTTTGCGACCATGCGCAGAAGGGCCCTGGCCTCAAGGACGGGGCTAAAGCTCCAGACAGGCAAAGGCTCACAGCTGAGAGCAGGTAAAAAGCCCCGCCCAACCCGGGAAACTGTGGCGAGCAGGCTCTGAACTGTGGGGTCTGGGCTCACCTCTACCGTTGGTGCTGAGGCTTGTGGCTCAAGTGACAGCCCCTCCTGGAGAGGAGAGGCGGAAATCACAAAAGAAGCCACAGTGGGCCGATGCTGGCAACGCCCATACACAACCGCCCTAGGCAGCGGCAGAGGGGGTGGGGGGCCTGCAGAGAGACCACACCTAGAGAACACAAAGGCAACACCGACTGGACTCCAGTGGCCACAACTTGCTTATACACAGACAAAATGGGCAGGCAGAGGAATGCAAACCAAATGAATCAAGAGAAATCCCCAGAGAAGGACCTGAATGAACCAGATAAAACCAAATTACCAGAAGCAGAATTTAGAATAATGATAGTTAGGATGTTCAAAGAAATTAGAGCAACAATGGATAGCCATTATGAACAGCTAAATAAAGAGATAACAAGTATAAAAAACAAAATTGAAATAATAAAAAGGAATCAGACAGAAATGACAAATACAGTATCAGAACTGAAGAACACAATGGAAGGAATTAAAAGCAGGATGAATCACACTGAGGATCGAATCAGCGAGTTAGAGGACACAATAAACAAAGGCACAGAAGCAGAGAAGAAAAAGGAAAAGACACTCAAAAAATGTGAGGAAACTCTAAGGGACCTCTGTGACAACCTGAAAAGAAACAACATTCGCATCATAGGGGTGCCTGAAGAAGAGGAGAGAGGACAGGAAATGGAAACGTTGTTCAATCAAATTATAGCAGAAAAGTTCACTAAATTAACGCTGGGAAAACTCCACATGTTCAAGAAGCACACAGAACTCCATTAAAGAGAAACCCAAAAAGATCTACACAAAGACACATCATAGTCAAAATACCAAAGGTAATGGATAAAGAAAAAATTTTAAAAGCTGCTAGAGAAAAAAGGCTATCACCTACAAAGGAGCGCCTATAAGAATGACATCGGACTTCTCAACAGAAACACTTGAGGCCAGAAGGGAATGGCAAGATATAATCAAAGTAATGCAGAACAAGAACCTACAACCAAGACTACTTTATCCAGCAAGGCTAAAGTTTAAAATTGAAGGAGAAATAAAGAGCTTCCCAGAAAAAGAAAGCCTCAAGGAATTCATAAAAACCAAACCAATTCTGCAAGAGATTCTAAGGGGCCTAGTGTGAACAGTTCAAAGGGTGAAAAGAATATAGCAAAAGAAGAATACAGCTTTAAAGAATAAAATGGCAATAAACAACTACATATCAATAATAACCTAAAATGTAAATGAATTAAATGATCCAATCAAAAGACATAGGGTAGCTCCATGGATAAAGAAACAGGACCCATACATATGCTGTCTACAAGAGACACACCTTAAAACAAAAGATGCACATAGACTGAAGGTAAAAGGATGGAAAAAAATATTTTAAGCAAACGGAAATGAAAAAAAAGCCAGGGTAGCAGTACTTATATCTGACAAAATGGACATTAAAACAAAGGCTGTAGTAAGAGATAAAGAAGGACACTACATAATGATAAAGGGAACAATTCAACAGGAAGATATAACTATTATAAATATCTATGCACCAAATATAGGACCCCCGACATACATAAAGCAGACTTTGATGGGTATAAAGGGTGAGATTAACAGCAATACTATCATAGTAGGGGATTTCAATACCCCTCTAACAACACTGGATAGATCCTCAAGAAAGAAAATTAATAAAGAAACAGCAGACTTAAAGAATACACTAGATCAACTTGATTTAATAGATATCTTCAGAACTTTTCACCCTAAAGCAGTAGAATATACATTCTTCTCAAGCACTCATGGTACGTTTTCTAGGATAGACCACATGTTAGGACACAAAAATGGTCTCAATAAATTTAAGAAGATTGAAATCATATCAAGCATTTTCTTTGATCACAATGCCATGAAACTACAAATTAACTAAAAAAGAAAAACTCAAAAATACTCAAACACTTGGAAACTAAATAGCATGATATTAAATAATGAATGGATTAACAATAAGATGAAGAAGAAATAAAAAAGTTTCTAGAAACAAATGATAATGAACATACATCAACTCAAAATTTATGGAACACAGATAAAGCAGTTCTGAGAGGGAAGTTCATTGCACTACAGGCGTATAATAAGAAGCTAGAAAAAGCTCAAATAAGCAACCTGACCCTGTATCTAAAAGAACTAGAAAAACAACAGCAAATAAAACCCAGGACAAGTAGAAGGAAGGAAATAATAAAGATCAGAGCAGAAATAAATGACATAGAGGCTAAGGAAACAATACCGAGGATCAATGAAACCAGAAGCTGATTCTTAGAAAAGGTAAACAAGATTGATGAACCTTTAACTAGACTCACCAAGAAAAAAAGAGAGAGGTCTCAAATAAATAAAATTAGAAACAGTGGAGAAATAACAACTGACACAACAGAAATACAAAGCATTGTAAGAAAATACTATGAAGAACTATATGCCAAAAAATTAGACAATCTTGGTGAAATGGACAAATTTCTTGAATCATATAACCTTCCAAAAATCAATCTGGAACAATCAGCACACCTAAACAGACCAATTACAACAAATGAGATTGAAATAGTTATCACAAAACTCCCAAAAAAGAAAAGTCCTGGGCCTGATGGCTTCACAAGTGAATTCTATCAAAAATTCAAAGAAGAACTAACTTCTATCCTCCTCAAGCTATTTCAAAAAATTCAAGAGGAAGGAAGACTTCCAAACTCCTTTCATGAGGCGAGTATAATTCTGATCCCAAAACCAGGCAAAGACAACACAAAGAAAGAAAATTATAGGCCTATATCCCTGATGAATTTAGATGCTAAAATTCTCAACAAAATATGAATTTAGACGCTAAAATTCTCAACAAAATATTAGCCAACCGGATCCAGCAATATATGAAGAAAATCATACACCATGTTCAAGTGGGATTTATTCTGGAGAGGCAAGGCTGGTTCAATATTTGCAAATCAATCAATGTGATTCATCACATGAATAAAAGGAAGGACAAAAATCACATGATAATTTCAATAGATGCAGAAAAGGCATTTGATAAAATTCAGCACACATTTATGCTCAAAAGTCTCAGTAAAATGGGAATACAGGGAACATTCCTTAACATGATAAAGGCCATCTACGACAAACCGACAGTAAACATCATACAAAATGGACAAAAATTAAAAGCAATCCCCTTAAGATCAGGAACCAGGCAGGGGTGCCCCCTTTAACCACTCTTATTCAACATAGTTCTGGAAGTCCTAGCTATAGCAATCAGACAAGAAGAAGAAATAAAAGGCATCCAAATAGGAAAAGAAGAAGTAAAACTGTCACTATTTGTAGATGATATGATATTGTACATAGAAAACCCTAAAGTCTCAGTCAAAAAACTACTGGACCTTATAAATGAATTCAGCAAGGTGGCAGGATATAAAATTAATACTCAGAAATCAGAGGCATTTCTATATACCAACAATGAACTGTCAGCAAAAGAAATTAAGGAAACAATCCCCTTCACTATTGCAGCCAAAAAAATAAAGTACCTAGGAGTAAATTTAACCAAGGAGGTTAAGGACTTGTACTCAGAAAATTATAAAACATTGATAAAAGAAATCAAGGAAGATACAAACAAGTGGAAGCATATACCGTGCTCATGGCTAGGAAGAATAAACATTATTAAAATGTCTATATTACCCAAAGCAATTTATAAATTCCATGCAATACCATTTAAAATACCAATGACATACTTCAAAGGTATAGAACACATATTCCAAAACTGTATAGGGAACCAAAAAAGAACACGAATAGCCTCAGCAATCTTAAACAGAAAAAATAAAGCAGGAGGTATCACTCTTTCAGATATCAAGGTTTACTATAAGGCCATTATACTCAAGACAGCCTGGTACTGGCATAAGAACAGGCACATAGATCAATGGAACAGAACAGAGGACCCAGAAATAAACCCACACATTTATGGGCAACTGATATTTGACAAAGGAGGAAAGAACATACAATGGAGTAAAGACAGCCTCTTTAACAAATGGTGTTGGGAAAATGGACATCTACCTGCAAAAAAATGAAACTAGACCATCAACTTATACCATTCACAAAAACAAACTCAAAATGGATTAAAGACTTAAATGTAAGCCATGAAACCATAAGCATCTTAGAAAAAAACATAGGCAGCAAGCTCTCCGATATCTGTAGCAGCAATATATTTGCCGATTTATCTCCACGGGCAAATGAAATAAAAGGTAAGATAAACAAATGGGACTATATCAAACTAAAATGTTTTTGCACAGCTAAAGACAATAAGAACAGAATAAAAAGACAAACCACACAATGGGAGAACATATTCGACAGCACATCTGATAAGGGGTTAATAACTAAAATTTATAAAGAACTTATAAAACTCAACTACAGGAAGACAAACAATCCAATCAAAAAATGGGCAAAAGAAATGAATAGAAATTTTTCCAAAGAGGACATACAGATGGCCAATATGCATATGAAAAAATGCTCAACATCACTAATCATTAGAGAAATGCAAATTAAAACCACAATGAGATATCACCTCACACCAGTCAGAATGGCACTCATCAGCAAAACAACACAGAATAAGTGCTGACGAGGATGTGGAGAAAAGGGAACCCTTCTGCACTGCTGATGGGAATGCAGACTGGTGCAGCCACTGTGGAAAACAGTTTGGAGATTCGTCAGAAAATTAAAAATCTAACTGCCTTTTGACGCAGCTATCCCACTTATTGGAATATACCCTAAGAACACCATAGCACTGTTCGAAAAGAAGAAATGTGCCCCCATGTTCGTGGCAGCATTGTTCACAATAGCAAAGATCTGGAAACAGCCCCATTGTCTGTCAGAAGACAAGTGGATTAAAAAGCTTTGGTACATATATACTATGGAATACTACTCAGCCATAAGAAATGATGACATCGGATCATTTATAACAAAATGGATAGACCTTGATAACATTATACGGAGTAAAATAAGTAAATCAGAAAAAAAGAAAAACTGAGAACAGCATGATTTCATACATAGGTGGGACATAAAAGTGAGAATATGAGACATGGACAAGAGAGTGGTGGTTACGGGATGGGGGGAGGGAGGGAAGAGTGGGATAGGGAGGCGGGGAGGGACACAGAGAAAATCAGATAGAAGGTGACAGAGGACAATTTGACTTTTGGTGACGGGTATGCAACACAATTGAATGATAAGATAACCTGGAGATGTTTTCATTGTACAAATGTACCCTGATTTATTGTTGTCACCCCATTAGAATTAATAATAATAAAATATAATAAAAAAGAAAAAAATAAAATGGAATGTTTATAGATATGATTATAAAGCAATTGACAAATAACTTTGCTTTTCTGTAACATATTTTAAGACAACAAGAATTATAAATTTTGTGTCAGGACTTAGTAGACTTCTGGAGATTTTTATATAATCTCCAATATATAAAAATATATGCACACAAATAAATACAACATAACTGTTTTCTTAGTTGGCAATGCTTCTTGTACAATTCAGATATATCAAATAGGCCTAATTAGTTCAAAATTTCTCCCTTACAAGGAGAGAAAAAAATCTTTTGAGGTTTCCAAGGGGCCCATTGGAATAACCCAAAGTCATTGCTGAGTTAAGAAAGAATTTTTTTAAAAAATGTAAACTCTTGGAAATCTGTCAAACACAATAGACCAAAAAGATCATATATCATCATAAATCAAAATTAAATTATATATAAAAAGTGACAATAAAAGTGTATCAAATAAAAATGCAGGTTAGCAAAACTTAAGTTCTTGGGAATCAGAAGATTAATTTCTTAAGTAATTAAGAACCTGATCAAGATAATAGAGAACTATTTTAATAAAATATAGAGTCTTTACTTTCTGAGCAGATAACTTTCTATAATTTTTAGTGGAGAATAAATACAAAAAAAAATCCTTTTCTTTTTAACAGAGTGAAAAGGAATCAAACTCTTATTCTGCATTAGCTTACTTTTAATATTTAATTTAATTTACTTAATTAAACTTCAATGTTATTCAGCTTAATCACATATAAAATTTGCTCAAGATTTTTCTTTACAGACTTTTTACAATTTTTTTAGTCCTCTAGTTTGTTTCTTTTTATACAGAAATAACCAACTTCATTTTAGGACAAACTTTGTTCTTTTAATTTCTTCAAAAAATGTATTTTCATATCCTATATGTTATATTACTAAAAACATTATTACTTTCTACCTTAATTAGAAACCTTAACTTTTAGGAACCTCAATTTCTAATCATAATTTAAAAATACATTTATAAACACATTTAACAATTTCTAAAAATATATTTCTTCAGCACAGTTTTTTTGTGTGTGACAGAGACAGAGAGAGGGACAGATAGGGACAGACAGACAGACAGGAAGAGAGAGAGATGAGAAGCATCAACTCTTCATTGTGGCACCTTAGTTGTTCATTGATTGCTTTCTCATATGTGTCTTGACGGGGGGAGGAAGGGGGAGCTACAGCAGAGCGAGTGACCTCTTGCTCAAGCCAGCGACCTTGGGCTCAAGCTGGTGAGCCTTGCTTAAACCAGATGAACCTGCGCTCAAGCTGATAAGCTCAGGGTTTCAAACCTGGGCTCTCCATATCCCAGTTCAATGTTCTATACACTGTGCCACTGCCTGGTCAGGCTCAGCACAATTTTTTAAATGTAGCATAAGACATGTTTACTAAGGGATCCAAATATCTTTAATTTCTCTATAATAAGCAGAAAGTAGATAAACCTATGTTTAGTAATAAATATTTCATTATTTTTATCTTAATTGGAAATGGTCTAGACATTCAATGAATATTGATTATTTAATGTATCTAGCAAAATTTTAAGTTTTAAGTTACCAAAGAGATTTATAAAACTAAGTCCAATATAATTATTGCTAAAGAGTTAACATAAAAGAAACATTTTATCTCATATACATTAATTTACTTGTTCCTAACAATTAAATTTAGATTACTTATGAAAATTTTATCATACTAAGTTATTTTTCTTGATGACAGTTTTGCAACAGAAATAACATGGACTTATTTAACTAAAGAAACATAGGTATAATAAAAGTATTATTTAAAGCTGGTGATTCTAAAAGTATATCTATTTATCCAAACCAAACTCAAACCAGCTTTAATATAAAATATTTTACCAGATCACATAATTTTGAAAAGCATTTTGGTTAGTTTCTGTTATATGTTTGAGAATTCTCATATAAGTGCTTGTTGGCTTAAGCTAATTTAACAGGGTTCCTTTTTTTTTTTTTTAATGAACAATTTCATCCAGAAGTGGAAAATACCACCACACACATGAACATACAGACAGACCCATACAAAGCTTTTTTAGCCATGAGACAGGCACCATAAAACAAAACTCACTAGTTTAGAAAATAACAGCAGGAATAAGTTAACTTGATTGGCTCAGATTAATAAGGGCTTGTTTTTTGTTTTTGTTTTACTAATATTTGTGGAGAAAGCACTTAAGATCTGTATTTGTCCTTGGTAAGGGAGTCTTGGAGCCATAGAAGCAGTTTGTGCTTTTATAAACATCTTACTCCCCTTTTTCCCTTCAGTCTTAGGAATTGGGAGCAAGAAAGAGAGGTGGACCTGTACTGCTTCTAGAGCTGCATTTCTGGTTCCATAAAGATTTGTAAAATGTGGAGAACTGCTCTCAAACTTTGGGCGGAAACTTGTGACATCATTGGTTGATCTACCTGTCTAATCTATTATTTGCTTCTTTCCTTCTAGGCATATATTTTATTTAAGCTTAGGGAGGGGATTCAAAATTTTAAAAAATCTTATCTGTCTCTAACATTAGTTTTTAATTTGACTAAATTTTTGATCAAAAAATTATTAAAGCTTTTCCAATATCTTGTCAGGTTTCAGCTGGTACAAACAACAAGTATTTTTAGCATTATTAAACAATTTCATAAACTCAAGAGGATACAAACATCCTCTAGGGTACTTCCCTCTGATAGCCAAAAGAAAGACCTGACAGCCTTCATATCCCAGTTCTCCAATGAAATACAATGTTTATTTCTACAATGCAATCACGTAAAAGAGATACAATCAAAGTTGATATAACCTCGACCCTTTTTGAAAATAAGGCCTTATCTATCTATCTTCTATTTATTTTAAAATTATTTTTATTTTTCAATTACAGTTGACATATATTATTATATTAGTTTCAGGTATACAGCCCAGTGATTATATATTATGTAATTTACTAAGTGTTCATATCAATAAATCTCCTGCCCATCTGAAACCACCATAAACAGTTATTAGAGTATTATTGACTATGTTTTCTAAGCTGTATGTTACATCCCCATTAATATTCTGCAACAACAAATTTGTACTTCTTAATCCCTTCACTTTTTTCACCATTCTCTCAACCTCCCTCCCATCTGGCAATGATCAAAATGTTCTCTGTATTTATGAGTCTATTTCTGTTCATTTTGTATTTTAGAGTCAATTGTTCATAAATATGTATTTATTGTCCTTTTTATATATTTTTTTCTTCTCCTTATTAAAGAAGACCCTTTATCATTTCTTGTAATACTTGTTTGGTGGTGATGAACTCCTTTGACTTCTTCTTGTAATGAAAGCTCTTTATCTGTCCTTCGATTCTAAATGATAGCTTTTCTGGGTAGAGTAATCTTGGTTGCAGGTCCTGACTTTTCATCACTTTATATTTTTGCCAATCCCTTCTGGCCTGCAATGTTTCTGTTGAGAAATCAGCTGACAGTCTTATAGGAGCTCCCTTGTAGGTCACTAACTGCTTTTCTCTTTCTGCTTTCAAGATTCTTTGGCTTTAATCTTTTGTATTTTAATTATGATATGTCTTGGTGTGGGTCTTCTTGGGTTCATCTTTTTTGGGACCTCCTGTCCTTCCTGGACTTCAATGTCAATTTTCTTCACTTAGTTATGGAAGCTTTTGTCACTACTTCTTCAAATAGATTTCAATTTCTTGCTTTCTTCTCCTTTTGCTTCTCCCATGATGCAAATGTTGGAACACTTGAAGTTGTTCCAGAGGTGCCTTACACTATCTTCATGTTGTTTGGATTCTTTTTTCTTTCTGCTGTTCTGATTTGTTGTTGAAGTTGTTCTTATATTCCAAATTGCTGACTTGATTTTCAGCTTCATCTATTCTACTGTTGATTCCATGTAAATTATTCATTTCAGTTAGTGTATCTTTCATTTCTGACTGGCTCTTTTTTATATGGTTTCTACATCCTTTTTCATGCTGTTGAAGTTCCCACAAAATTCCTTGAAGTTCTTACTAAGTTCCTTGATCATCTTTATAACCATCTTTTGAACTCTGTATCTGTTTTTGTTTGTCTCCATTTCATTTAGTTCTTTTTCTGGGGAGTTCTCCTGTTCTTTCATTTGTCTCTTTGTCTTATGTTTGTTTTCATGTGTTAGGTAGAGCTGCTACATCCCCCATATTTGGTCAAGTGGTCTTGTGTAGTAGGTGTCCTGTTAGTCCCAATGGTGCAGCCTCCCCAGGAACCTTAGTTGGGCACTCTAGGTGTGTCCCTGTGTGTGTTGTGTATACAGTCTTATTGTAGTTAAGCCATAAGTGCTATTGGTGTCACTGGGAGGAATTGACCAATAGGCCAATCAACCATGAGTACTGGCTGCAACTAGAGCAGAAGAGTTGCTATGTAGGAGTTGACTTTATGGAGCAGGACTTGCTTCAGTGGGACTTTATTGCTCTCTGAGTATGCTTCTTGAATGTGTCAGTAGTGGAGGTGGTAGGGTTGAAGCTGCCCACAGGGTGCACTGGCTCTTGAGCCACCCAGGAGGTGCAAGTTCAGCCTGTGTTCTGCCTGGGGCTACCCATCACAAGCTACAGAGTGACATGCAGATGGCTGTTACTTGCACTGGGCTTAGAAATGCCCAGATGAGTCCAAACTGCAAACAAAGGCTGGCTGCTCCTAGTGCCAGGCCTGGGGTCACTTAGTGAGAGGTATGGGGTATGCAGAGGCCAGATGTTACTTGTTTGAGAGATTTTAGGAAATTCTGAAGCATGACACAAAAAAGATCATTAGTATAGAAAAGCCTCTGGATACAGCTTGGTGGGCCCACAATTTGGGTGAGGCTGGGTTTCAGGGAGTCAGCATGGTGGAGTGAGCAGTGTTAGCTGTGTTGATGGAGACTCATATATGGCGCCCCCTGCAGGCTTTGTGGGCTGGGAGTGGGGGTCTCCCAGTAAAAACAGTGGACTCTGCCAACAGTCCTATCTGGGAAAAGCCCCCCAGCCCTCACCTGATGGCACACAGTTCATTACCTCATCTGCCCCTGGCTCCTTCCAAGTGCTGGCCAGTGCTGGAGCTCAGAGGGAGTAAGTCCGAGCAAGTCTGTGAGTGGGTTCTTTAAGAGGAGCTGCTCAGAACTGCAAAAGCCCCCCATCTCACTCAGCCACAATCCACTCTGCGTTTCACAGCAAGAAGTAATGAGGGCTTCTCTTTCCCACATGGGAACACTAAGCTGCGGGGCAGGGTGGGGGGCGGGCATGTGGTTGGGACCTCTTGCTTTGCAGGGAGGGACTCTGCAGTCAATACATCCCACACATTTTAAACCACCAGCATGGGTGTGGGACCAGCTGTTCCACGTCTCTGCCCTTCCTACCAGTCTTGATGTGGCTTCTTCTTTAAATCCTTAATTGCAGGACTCCCATTCAACCACATTTCGAGCGGTTCTGAATGATGGTTTTTCTATAGTTTAGTTGTAATTCTGACATCCCATTCTATACTGTCTTAATTACCAGAGCTCTAATTAGTTTCAAAATTTGGAAGGATGAGATCTCCAATTTTTTCTTTTTTTTTTTTCAATATTGTTTTGGCTATTCAGGATCCCTTGCTTTCTCATATGAATTTTAAGATCATCTTCTAAAAGATCAATTTCTGCAAAAACTGGGGAAGGCAGCTGTGGTTTTTATTGTTAAATATGTTGCTATAGCAAGGTGACCAGATTTTAAAATTGGTAAAGCGGGACACTATTGATGGGGGAGCTCTTGATTAAAAATTTGGTCTATATGGAGCAAAAAAAAAAAAATTCATAGAATGCAAAAATAGTATTGTAATATATTTTTTTAAATCGGGACTTTTTAAAATGCCGCGGGACACAGGACAAATTGTTAAAAATCAGGACTGTCCCGCCAAAAGCGGAACGTCTGATCACCTTACCTGTAGTCATGTTAAATATGTAGATCAATATGTGGAATATTGCCATCTTGATGATGTTAAGTCATCCAGTCCATTAACATGGCATGCTTTTTCTTTCACTCAGATCTTCTTTAAATTCTTTCAACAAATGTTTTGTAATTTTCTTGTACTATTTTGTGAAGTTATTCCTAAATGTATTATTCTTTTATATACATTGTGAATGGAATATTTTTCTTAATTTTATTTGCAGTAGATTGCTAGTATACTGAACTACAATTGATTTTTGTTTATTTATCTTGCATCCTACATAGGTATATACATTTGTTGAAAGTCAGTGAGTCTTCACTTATATGATACACACATTGCACTGTTAAAGTTTCCCTAACTAAAATAAATAATAGGGGAACATGGAGTTGGGGTGGAGGGAGATATATTTGGTGGGACACTTGAATCTATGTAAGCACAATAAATTAAATTCAATAAAAAAATTAACATGTGGGTTTTAAAAGGATGAACAAAATACTCATTATTTGGAGAATGAGACTGTTCTAAAAACTGAAAATATTATAAGATTATATAATTCAATTGATTAAGCAAGGCTCCTCTCTGAGAGAAAGGAGCAAGGTTATTCAATGAAGCATAGCTAATGGATGTTGATGGAAAAATAAAGCCATTTAGATAGATTCTGAACAGAGTAAAAACAACTCACTAAATCAGTAACTATGGTGATTGAAGAAAACATTACTTACATTCCCTTGACATTTACTTTGATCAGTCTCACAAACACAAAGGCATCTGTTTTCTATAAAAATATTGTGCATTTGTCAGATGTTTATTGAATTTGCATCTGTCATCATTATTAAGCACCCAAGTCCCAGCATTTCTCTTTTATTGTTTACATCTTGAGGCACCATGAGAATGATTAGAGCATCTTCACTGTCCCTTCAACTACCTCACAAAAATACTAAGACTTCACTGTTTGGAAATTATCAAGAGAAGTGTCAGCTGCCAGTCAAGCAGATAAGGTTTTTTTGGTGCAGAACTTCTTGTGAAAATATAATGAACACTAGCTATTTTCCTAACTATTGAGATAGTAAGGTACATCTCTTGCAGTAGTAAAACACATTTCATTTCTTCTAAAGACCTCAGGACATTAGCAAATCTAATGAATACTTAGTATCCATGTAGTATTTCCCTCAACTTTTGGAGTTTACAAAGAAGGCTTTGAGATTTAAACTGCTGGAGACACTGGTCTTTGAGCTATTGTACCTGAAATAAAAGGAAAGCAGACCAGATGAAATGAGTTATGTGGGCCATGTTCATTTTTCCACTGACAGTATGAGTCCTCTTCAAGGTATTAGATCTCATCAGACCTTAGTCTAAGAAAATCCTAAATTAGACCTGTCAATCTTTGTTTAAGACAATCTGTTTTTAGTCTCCTAATGTGTGCTGTTATCATGTAAATAACCTAGATATTCTTGGGGTGAGGATAAATAGTCATCCTTCAAGTACATTCTATAAAAATGCTATTAATAGTTGTTGAGTGACTGTGTTCCATGCATCGTTTTGGTGTTTTTATACATGATCCTCAGTTCAATGAAATTTGACAGCAAATGAAAAAGAAAAAAAAACAAATCACCTTACTCCCCAAACCAATTCAATAAATCTGTATTCATTAAACAGACGTCTAAAACAGCATACACATATATACAGTCCAACATCTTTTTTTTTCTTAATATTGTTTTAAGCTTTCCCAAATTACCATAAAGGCATCAAAACCCACCATCACAGTTCTGTCCTAATTTTCCCACTGAAGGATGAGAGAAGAAAGCGCCATATCTGTCATCTAAAACCTATTACTAACGACTGTGGCTAAGCCTGGAAACTAAGATGTCACAGATTAATTACACAGAAATGAGCTGACACTGGTTTCCTGCCAGGAGCAATACACACAGATATAGAGAATTGCTTTTCTGAATATAGTTACAGAAAACACAGTGCTTCCTTTGTAGGGATCTACAACTTAGGAAGCTGGTAGTAAAGCTGCATGTTAAAAGTAAGAACTTAGGTTTTGGGGAGTCAGTGGAAGTGCTGGTCTACTGGGTGTGGTGTCTCTTTAGCTGGCTTATCTGAATGTGCTGAAACAAAGAGAATGTTCTCTCTTACTTCTGGCAGAGTTGTGCAGAAGTAAGGGGCAGGGGTAAATGCTTAATCTTCTCCTGATAGCTCCAGAAAAAGAAGTAATGAAATGTTAAAATTGAAAGAGCCCATAGAAGCCATGTCATCCACAGCCTCATTTTACAGAAAAGGAAACCAAGGCAAAGATCAAACATGAGCTTGGTTAAAACCTAAAGACCTTGTGTTATCCCTTTTCTCCTGTGTATCATTTAAACATGATGCCCAGAAGTTTTGCTGGTGGGACTCAGACTTGGTTCTCTGCAACTGAGTTGAAACAAATGTAAAAATATTTTTTCTTATTTGTTTGTTAACAAAATAGTAGAGAACTATTGACAGTAAGAATCAGCATATTCGGTTCTCAGAACCAAATCCTTTGCAATATGTCCCTCTGAGGAACATCAGGTACATCCAGATGGCATTCATTCTAAATGCAGTTTCCATCACAGGACCATCTATTAAGGTAAGGAGCCCTTTGTTACACAATCAGCTTCAGAATTTGCCAGCTACAAACAGCCAGACATAGCTTGGCTTTTTTTTAGCAATGCCACTTAGCTCAAGAACAGACCTCTCAGATAGGAGACATCTACAGTCTTAATATGAAATGAAATTAAGCTTAAATTAACTTTTCTTTTGTGAATTGTGATCTATATCTATATATGTCAGATAATATATTTCTTAAATATTCTTAAAGTAGAAAACTACATTAACTATAATACATTTACATATATACATACTTATATAGACATATTATTTAAGAAACTTTGGGCTGGGGAATGAGGGAGTAAGAAAATGTTGGCCAAAGGTACAAACTTTCAGATATAAGATTAACAAGTCTTGGGATCTAACGTACAGCATGGTGACTAATATGGTGACTATTGTTAGCGATACTGTATTATATACTTGAGTTGTTGTTAAGAGAGTAGATCTTAGATGTTCTCACCACACACACACACACACTCACACACACACACACACACACACACACACACAAGCTAGAGAAAGAAACAGAAATTATATGAAGATATGGAGGTATTAGCTAAGAGTGTGGTGGTAGTAATCACTTTGCGATATGTAATTATATCAAGTCAGCATATTTGCACCTTATACTTACACAGTGTTGTATGTCAATTATGTCTCAATAAAGCTGGGAAACATTTTAAAAAGAAACTTTGAATTTCTTTTTTAATAATAATTAGGTTTATACTTCAGCCTATTTATATTAACAAGATGAGTAACAATCCCACTAAATGATGTCTTTCTAGGAACAATATTAATTTTTGCACTGTCACTAAAACAATTAAATTCACTCCTCGCATGTCTAATAAAAAAAACTGGTGTCCTTTCTGAGACATCTCAAATACACCATATTGAGAATCTTGCTTACCAAAAGTCTACATTAGTTAAGAGATTTTCTGAATTTTGTGTTTCTAGTTCTTTTAGCAAAAGAAATTTCCAAGAACTAGATCTTATTCCTTGCTGAAACAATACATTTCTGGCCCTGGCCAGTGGCTCAGTGGATAGAGTGTCAGCCAGGCATATGGCCATCCTGGGTTTGTTTCCTGGTCAGGGCACACAGTAAAAGCAACCATCTTTTTCTCCCCCTTCTCACTCCCCATTTCTCCCTCTTCCCCTCCTCCACCAAGTGGCTCAATTTGTTCCAGCACAGCCCCGTGCACTGAGAATAGCTCAATTGGTTTGAGTGTTGGCCTCAGGCTCTAAAAATAGCTCTGTATTCGAGCATTGGCCGCAGATGCGGTTGCCAGGTGGATCCTGGTTGGGTGCATGTGGGAGTCTGCCTCACTATCTCCACTTCTCTCATGGAAGGAAGGAAGGAAACAAGGAAGGAAGGAAGGAAAGAAGGAAGGAAGGAAGGAGGGAGGGAGGGAAGGAAGGAAGGAAGGAAGGAAGGAAGGAAGGAAGGAAGGAAAAAAGGAAGGAAATGAATTTCAATAGCATATTGAAATAATAATTTTTCTGGAAATTGTAATATAAACACACAGTACTTGAATTAGGGGTTGCATGGAAAATGGTTTTCTCCTTTTTCTCTAATTTTATGATTCAATAATATTGAAAAAAAGGCTCATTCTGCTATGACTATTCTACATTTAGTGAATATTTTTACTGTTAGTGAGTAATAATACAGGTTCCAATAAGAATGTGCTCACTCAAAATACGTTTGCTCCTCACCATCTGAGACTAAGGGTGATAATGTTGTAGTGCTGCTGCCATCTTCTGGGGGTTCCAGTCTCTGCAGTGTTGGCTGGATGGTTGTAAAAAGCCAATGCCGCTACATTTGTTGCTCCAGGTGTTTACGGGCTGGGGATAGTGTGGTGTAGAACACTTGGCTTCCTGAAATGAAAGAAAAGCAAGTGGAAGGGAAATCATAAAGAATTGATTGTAGGATGAAAGGTATCATTTCTGCTCTGTCTTATAAATGGCTGTGATAGTTAATGAATAGAACCCATCTGGATGCAAAAACCCCGTTCCATCTTTCCCCTTCACTTTGGGTCATTTAAGTCAGAAATAGGGTCAGAGCCAACGAAATCATTTCCCAGGTCCCCCTTTACTGACCTGCCTTTGCTTCTGTTTCCACAGACAGTAGCTGAAACAAGTCACCACCACCCATCGGCCACAAGGGGGAGCCTGCTCTACACCTCCGCGCTCTGGGACTCCCAGCATGAGGACAGCCTGCTTACAGGGCTGGAGCATTGATTTAAAGCAGTTCTCAAGATGTCAAATTACTTGATAGAGTTCTGCTGTCAAAATCATCATCATCATCATCATCATCATCATCATCATCATCATCATCATCATCATAATCATCATGTCATCATCAGGTGTGCTCTGTCTTCTTCCCTCTGTGCAGGCACAGAGCCTGTTTCAGGAGCACTCACTGGGCAGAGTACTCTATGGCCTGCTCCGGTGGTCAGCTCTGACCATCCCTCTCTTCTGCTTTGCCCCTTTAAACTCAGTGACACCACAGGACACATTCTTAAAGGCCCAGTCTATAGTCACCAATCCACCTTGTAAAGCCTCAGCCATCACCAAGGGCAGACCCTGCACCAAGGAAATCCCATCCCAAGGGGCTGCACAAGATAGAACTTTCCCTGGAAATAAACAGAGGAATGTTTCTTGATCAATCAAGTCATCGTTCTCAAGGTTCAGAGCCCCAATGACCTGTGTTCCAAGGGGGGAAGTATGGGGGATGGGCAGAGTTTATCCCTTTCCTCATTCTATATTCTCACACAATCTATAGTCTCATCCTCTTTCCAGCCACACACACACACACACACACACACACACACACACACACACACACACACACACTTACACATACACACATTTACAGAAACACACACAAACACCCATTAGTTCCTTTCTCCTCTGCCTTAAATCCAAATGCCCGAGTACTTGAATGATGCACAATGGGGATTTTCAATGGGAAACTAACATTTTTGAAGAAGGGAGAAACCTGAAATATAAACTATGTATGAACATTTCATAGGCTGAATTAGCAGGAGCAGTAGCTGGAAGAAAGATCAGGTAGATGTCATGTCTTGTCCTTCCAACTATCATTCCATCACCGGGTTGAGAGGGGTCATTCCATGCCAGTTACTGTGCTGCACACTGGGGGTAATGAAGGCAGTGTCTCTGCTTCTCAGGTGCTTATCCTCTAATGTACGTTTGCAGACTCCAGACTCCAGACTCCTCAGTTCTCCCAGGAAACATTTACTGGCTAAGAGAGTCGATTGCTGAACATGAACTAATGCGAGGACCTGAATTTCCCAGGAAGTTTTATTTCTAGAAACAAAAATTCAGGTGTGAGAAGACAATGGCAAGAAGAATCCATAGGGCAAAAAACGCTAAGTTGAGAAAAGATAAAGTTAAAACATGATCTGTGGTTGTAACCCTCGATGACAGGGTAATGGGGGTGACTGGGATGAAGATAAACTCAGCAGAGCCAGTTGGGTGCAGAAGATGGCACATTCACGTGGAGACGTAATGACTTCAAGTGGCTGGAAGACTTAAGTGCAATTCATCAGCAGATGTTTAGGGCCAGACTTATAGATGGTGTTTGGGAGCAATCTGGAGGAGGTAAATGAAAGCAGTGAGAGATGAGGAGATAAGAAAAGACACAGCATGATTTTAATTAGGTGGCAGATGTCATTTCCTCCACACACACCTGTGGAGAATAAGTCATAGAAAGGAAATTGTGAGGCAAGGTGGTGGACAAACCCTTCTTTCTGAGCTGTGACCATGAGCCCAGAGGCTGGAGACAGGGGACACAAGTGTGAAAACTCAGGGAGGCTGAGTCCTGGCCCAAGCTGGGACCTTGTTACTGTCTAACTCCATGCAGGAGGGGAGGCAGCAGAGCAGTCCCTCCGACCACTTCCAAAGTCTACACAGTTTCGCTTTCGTGCCTCCTCCTTCTGGGAGCCCTCACGCAGGCACTTGTAGGGGCCTGACAGGCCCTAAACACTGAAAACATGAAGGGACAAACTCCCCCACCACACACAACACAAAGCATGTGTATGTTGAAATCCAAACAGCCTTTTTATATATTTTTATTGCAAAAATCGGGCTTTGGATTAACTTTTCTTTTTTGAATTGTGATCTATATCTATATGTGTCAGATAATATATTTCTTAAATATTCTTAAAGTAGAAAACTACATTAACTATAATACATTTACATATATACATACTTATATAGACATATTATTTAAGAAACTTTGGGCTGGGGAATGAGGGAATAAGAAAATGTTGGCCAAAGGTACAAACTTTCAGATATAAGATTAACAAGTCTTGGGATCTAACGTACAACATGGTGACTAATATGGTGACTATTGTTAGCGATACTGTATTATACTGTGCCTCTGTTTTGTTGATACCCCAACTGAGAGCTCATCTATGTTCCAGAAAACCCAGCACCACCCTAAACACACGCGTGCGCATGCGCGCGCACACACACACACCACTGCTGCTCTCATTTTCCTTGAGGGTCCGCAGCTTTTTGCGTGGCTGTTCCATGTTGTCCCAGGCTGACCTTTGTGCCTTCATTACTGGGTCAGGCTTAACGGGGCCTGTGTTTCAGTTCAATGCAATCAATGCTGGCTACAAGCCTGAGCAATCTCAGCATCTGGATGTGACAGCTGGACTGTGCCTTTGCAGATGTCACCTGTGTTCTCTATCATAGGTGAGCTGCCACTCTGCAGCCCCAGCTTTGCCTCCACACCACACACACTCAGAAGCTGATCTGCTGGTGCTGCTCAGTCTTGCTTAGGTTGACTGCACGCTGCTCAACCCTCTCCCTGCCGTCCCTAAAGCAGGGCTGAGTGACATCTCCTGTTTGCCTTTCAGCAGCCTGATGATGTCACGTGATCTCATCTACTTCTCAGAAAAGTTTTCCATTTTCAATTCAGTGCTCCAGATGAACTTTCCAAATAGCAGAAGTTCTATGTCATTCCTGTCCTTTAAGCTATACCATGCTGGGATATTTTTTAGTTGCTACTTTATTGTGTGATATGGTTCAGCAATTAAGAACTCCCAGGTTCCCATTTGCCATTGGTGTGTGAGGGGTTAATAATGGAAACACTGATTCCTCCCAGACCATCTTTGCAGATAAGCTTGTAATTTATGGAGATGTCACAGCAGAAAGTGCTTTGCTGGAACATTGGCAGACATCTCGTCTTTATTTGTAGGATCAGGGTGTTCTAGGTGCTCCTGGGGCCTCTTTTTTCACTTTGTGAGAATTTCGTTTTTACTTATTAGCCAAAGGTAATGTGATGAATTCCATGATGGCTGTCCCTCACTTCTGAGTAAACTTTATATTTTTAATCCCTGCTACAGTTCCCAGCAAAGTGTCTATGAAGATTTTATAAGACTCTCCAGAATAATAAGATTAGTCTTTCAGGCGAGTCCCAGAGCCAGGTAAGGGGTGTCTGGCCAACCCACACAGTGCATGGGCCACAAAAGCCCCATGAGGATCACCCAACGGGACAGCAGCAATTAGCCCCGGGCTGAGCCACATGCTGTGATAAGCAACAACTAGGCCAATTATTGCCGAGAGCACTGGCACAGGCCTTCCCCTCAGTCAGTCCTTCCCTTGGTTCCCATGGAGGCTCCAGTCCTGGGTCAAACGTGACACCTAAGAGCTGGCTCAGAATTGCCTTGGGTCTCAGTCCCTATCTCCCATCCACTCCCCAAGTTTGGAAAACTTCTTGTAGAGCTACACCCCACCTCTTAGAGAAGGGGGGCACACACACACACCCTGTAAAGGCTGTTTCTCTCAGGGCCTTGTAAGTCCTCTCTTTCTCCAGGTCACAAAATCAAACCCACCAATATCATATTCACCTTTTTAAAAGTGACTTCTAAATACCCAGAATCTTGGCACACATAATTCAACATAGGAATGTGATTTGAAAAATATCATCAACAAAGCACAACAAAATATATCCTTGACCCTGTAGGTTGTAGTGTACTTCATATATTTCTTCTCTGTATTCTCATGTTCATTTATTCACTCAACAAATACTGACTTAGCACTTCCAGATACTGAAGTTTCAAAGACAGGGAAGGGTTGATGATGCATGAGAAACAGGCATGTAAATCAGTTACTCTACCGAGTGCTGGCTGTGCCCATGATGTTGTCGGGTGGAAGTTAGAGAAATGGTCTGGCTTTAAGTACTCTCTGACTCACACATCCTACAATTCTAAAGGAATTATTGTCCCCTATTACAGAGAATAAAACGTGTCAATTCACTCAGCACATGTTCTCAGAAAGTGATAAATTAGGTCTCTCCTTTGGACCACATCTAACCATTCTGTCTCCTAACTCTTTCTGGGATAGGGAAGGCCAGGGAAACCTTTGTAGCATGCAGCTAAAGCCCCCAAGGCAGCTGGGTCTCCTTCACCTGCCTGTGGGTCAAAGCAGAGAAGAGAGAGGAGCCCAGTGTGTCTGGGATGGACCTCAAGAACCCATGCATGGCTCCAGAACCAAGCCTGGAAAACACCACTTGGGCAATGGGTTCCTTAGGAAATTTGCCCAGTTCTTACATTATTCAAAAAGCAAAGGAGAGGAAAACAAAGAAAGCCCCAAGGCTCTTGTAATAAATAGACTCATTCCCTCATTCTGTGAACACTCATTTATTGAACTTTGGCCTTGGGAATAGAAAGATTAAAAACATGGCAGCTAGAAGACGATGCAGATTACCTGAGAGGATACAAACACAGCTCGGTCTATTAGTCTGTACCAGAAGCTGAGAGCCTGGTCCACTTACTGAGGCAGTAGGTGTCCCTCCAGGGCACTGTTTGGGATAGGAGGCCTCTGACTGCACTCCTTGATCCCTTATATCTCTCCAGCCTTGGAACCAGCATTCCTAGCAGATGAAGGAAATAGCCCCTTGAGCTCAGAATTGTCACCACCATCAATCTGAAGTAACACTCAGAGGAAGTACTTGAAAGGGAAAGAGGCAAGAGGGAGGGCCCTGGAGGTGCTGACCACCCACTCCCCATACAGTGCAAACTAATAATATCATCTCATAGAAGAGCAGAAGAGGGAACAGGAGGTGTGTTCCCTGGGCCGTAAGTCACCTTTTGCCCTGCCCATGAGTTGAAGAGATGAAGGTGAGGGTCTGGAAGGAGTTGGCAAGGAAGGGGAAAGGAAGCAGTTGTGGGGTCCGAGCCCCGATTCCACACCATAAGTCATACTGTCGTGTTGGGTGATTGCTATGCTCGGCATTCTGGAGTTGAAGCAGTGCCTGTTTTCTTTTCATGGGAAGGAATGTAATAAAAACACAGGCACTATCCATACACTGCAGAGCTTCAGTAAGTATTTGTGAATAAAAAATGAACTTTTTTTCACAGATTAAAAAGAGTGGTAAATTAACAAAGCGGGTTTAATTTAAATGCTAGGGGTCCCAAAGGTAAGAGTAAGTGCTGATTTCCAACATAGTTCAGGAAGGCTTCCTAGAAGAGGGAAAGCACTTAAACTAGGTCTTGAAGAATGAACAAAAGTTCATCACATGAATAATGGCAGGAAAGGCATTCCAGGTAACAAGAACAGCATGTGCAAAGTTATGAACTAGTGAAAGTGCTAGTTTATAGTCTGAGGAGAAGTTCAATATAATAAGGGTGTGCATGGGAGGGGTAATCTCTGTATAAGGGTCAACTTCCTCTCACTTAGAGCTGACAGCAGCTCTGTAAAAGGACCCTAGCGCAGTGGTTCTTAACTTTTTTTGAGGTACCGAACCCACCAGTTTCATATGCGCATCCACCGAACCCTTCTTTAGTGATAAATAAAATAGGATTTTTTTTCCCAAATTCAGGACATAGGTATATGGTTTTTTTTTTTACTGGTGCACAAAATGAGCCGTGCATGAACATCACCTTGCTCAAAGAACAAAACCAACAAAGTGCATGAACTCACAACAAATTACGGTATTACTTTATTCTGGCCTCCACGGCAGAGGTGTCTCCGTACCCCTGAGACTGATTCATCAAACCCCTAGGGTTTGATAGAACCCAGGTTAAGAACCACTGCCCTGGCCTGACCTGTGGTGGCGCAGTGGATAAAGCGTCGACCTGGGAACACTGAGGTCGCCAGTTCAAAACCCTGCACTGGCCCGGTCAAGGCACATATGGGAGTTGATGCTTCCAGCTCCTCCCCCCTTTCTCTCTTTCTCTCTCTCTCTCTCATTCTGTGTCTCCTCTCTAAAATGAATAAAATAAAATAAAAAGAACCACTGCCCTAGCACCTTGAGGCCCACCTCCACCTGACAGCTCCTTCACCTTGCCCTACAATTGCCTGGTCTTCCTTCAGAGCCTTTTTTTTTTTAATTTATTTTATTTTATTCATTTTAGAGAAGAGACACAGAGTGAGAGAGAGAGAGAGAAAGAGAGAGAGAGAGAGAAAGGGGGGAGGAGCTGGAAGCATCAACTCCCATATGTGCCTTGACCAAACCAGTGCAGGGTTTTGAACTGGCGACCTCAGTGTTCCCAGGTCGACGCTTTATCCACTGCGCCACCACAGGTCAGGCCCCTTCAGAGCCTTTTAAAGAAAGACTGTAGAGTGGGCCCAAACTGGCTCACAACACAAACCCTTCCACAGGTTTGATCTCAGTAGGGCAGGGAAACGGGGGTGCTTGGGGGTTAGTCGGTGAGGCATTCAATGAGGAAAAAGTAACCCTACTCCAGACCCAAATCACTCAGTCACTGCCAGAGTCTCCAACTTTAGTTTCCCCAGGAAGGGCGAGCTGCAGTTCAGGTTGGGGGGGGGCAGTCCCCTCTGCAGGAGTACTTTCAACTGAGGAGCCCCCGCCCCTCTGTCTCAGAGGCAACAGATCAAAAGTCTCTCACTGGGGTTGATAGTGGCCAAGGCTTCAAGCACTTTGTCTGGGTCCCTGACAATAGCTTCTAAGAGACTTACACTTTGAATTTCTGGGCTCTAGGTTTTTCTCCCTTCCACCTGTGGAACTGAGCCCAATGGGGTAGGGGATTCAAACCTTGGGAGTGGTACCAGAAAGCCTGTAGAAAGGGGTGGGTACTTCTTCCCCTTTCTGGGGTATCAGGGGCTATGCTCGCTGGGGAGATAGGAGTTGCACCCCCATGATGCAGCCACATACTCCAGCTTACGCCTGGCTAGTTCTTGGACAGAAGCTTCTTTAGAGACAGTGGTGTGCTTGAGGTGGGAAGGCTGGCCCTCTTTCTAAAGCCACACAGTTTAGTCACTTTCTAGGTCTTTGCCAAAAGCCTCCCCAAAAAAGGGTGCTTCAAAGGACACTCCTAGCACTAAGAATGGCCAAGTGCTGCAGTAACAGGAGCACTGGTACCTGAGAAAGTGACATCTGGGTCTGCAATATTCACCAGCAAATGTTATGCAGGCTCCTCTTCCCATCTCTGTTGTTCTGGCTTAAGAATCCTTGCATGGGTTTGAGATCCTGCTCTCCTTGGGGATGGAGTTCCATGGCTGCAATATCCCTTCGGCTTCTTAGCCTCTGCACCTGGATGCAAGGACCAGCCCTTTCCACATCTCCAAGCTTCTCACCAGTCTCTGTGTGGCTTCTTTTGTGATCTTTGGTTATAATATTTCAGTTCAGCTAGCCTTCATTTTGTTATTCATGTTGATTTCTCTATTTTTTAGCTGCAAATCTGGTTTAGGACCAGAAGCAGGTGAGTGTAGCTTCAACCTACTTGAAATCTATTCACATAAGTTTTCAATTTCTTGCTCTCTCTCTCTTTCTTGTCACCTTTTGGCACCCCCATGAGGTTGGTGAATGTTGGTATGCTTGAAAACTGTTGCCTCAGAGGTTCCCTATACTATCTTCATGCTTTTTGGATTCTATGTTCTTTTTGTTGTTCTGATTGGGTGTTTTGTGTTTTCTGCTTTCTTAACTTCCAAATCACTGATTTGATTCTGCTTCCCTTGTTCCCTATAATGAATTCATCATTTCTGACTGGTTCTTTTTTATACTTGCTATCTCCATTTTTATGCTTTCTATAATTTTGTTGAAGTTCTTACTAAGTTTATGGCTTCTCCTCCTAAGTTCATCAAGCATGCTTATAACCAGTGTTTTGAACTCTGCATCTGGTAGATTGCTTATTTCCATTTTATTTAGCTCTTTGTTTTAGTTTTGTTCTGTTCTTTTATTTGGTACATGTTTTCATTGTCTCCTTACTTGGGCTGCCTCCCTGTGTTTGTTTCTATGTATTAAAAAGAGCTGCTATGTCTCCTGGGCTTGGTAGAGTGGCCTTGTATGGTAGGTGTCCTGCAAGGCTCAGTGGCCACTCCAGTCACCCGAGCTGGGCACTCTGGGTATGCTACTATGTGGGCTATATGCATCCCTTGTTGTACTTGAGCCTTGATTATTGCTGGCATGTCAATGGGAGGTGTTGGTCCTCAGGCCAGTTGGCTATAAGGAATGTCCACAACCATTGGGGAGGACCAGTTGTGCAGGACCCGATCCCACAGAGCAGGACCTGCTTCAGTGAAGCTCCAGTGGCCTGCTGAGTTTGTCCCTTGAGTGTGTTGCTCATGGAGGTGGCTTGGTGGTGCTTTGGTGTGCTCTGAAGCTGTCCATTAAGTGCACTGGCTCTGGAGACTTTCAGGAAGTGCAGGTATGTCAAGGTCCGCTGCTATCTATGCTCTGCCCAGGGCTACTCAGCATGAGTTGCAAAGCAATCTGCAGATGGCTGCTACTTGTGCTGGGCTTAGAGGTGCCCAGAGAGAGGCCAAACCATGAACCAAGGTCGGCTGCCTCTGGTGCTAGGCCTGGGCCACTTAGAAGAAGTATAGGGGATGCTAAGGCCAGATGCCATTTATTTTAGAGAATTTAAAGTCAGCAGCATGAACCAAGACAGGCTGTGTGTATGAAAAAGCCCCTAGATAGAAATTGAGTAGACCCGTTGTCTGGGTGGGGTGGATGGCTCAGGAAATCAGCAGGACAGGGTGAATAGTGTTAACCAGACAGATGGACATTCAGGTATGGCATCCACTTGCCAGATCTGTGGGGGAGGACTCAGCAAAGAACAATGGCCTTTGCCAGCACCTCTATCTGAGAGAAAGCTGCCCCTTCAGCCCTTGTCCTGAAACCACACAATTCTCTTTCTCTATATATGTCACTGTAGCCTTTCAATCTGCTGCCCCAGTGCTGGAGCTCAGAGCAAGTAAGTCAGAGTTAAGTTCATGTGCAAGCCCTTTGAGAAGAGCTGCCTGGGAATCCCATAGCCCTCTGTCTTATTCAGCCACAATCTTTGCTGGTTTTTATAGCCAGAGTTATCAGGACTTCTTTTCCAGGCACTGGAACCCTAGGCTGGGGGCCTGGTGTGGAACAGGGTCCCCTACCTCTTCAAGGGTTATCTCTGGTAAATTATACAGCAATATCAAGGATGACCCGAGAGCAAAGATTCTGTAGCAATGAGTTAAGTTCAAAGTCTGCTCTCTTGGAAGGTTGTCTGGTAATGACACAGGATAAGAAGTTAGGATCAATTCTGAGTAAACTCTGAAATACCACTGACATAATAAGAACAAGTTGGATAAGGAAGATGAAAGATGAAAGAAGTTAAGAGATTTTAGAGAGAAGAAAATATGCTCTAAGGGGGGAGCAAGATGGCGATGGAGTAGGCAGACGTACCAACTTCCAACTCCCAGAACCAAAGTGGATTATAACTCAATTTTAAGAACCATCATCTGGATAAACCAACTTTGAACTAAACTAAGTGGACTCTTCAACCAAGGAACACAGAAGAAGCCACATTGAGACTGGTAGGAATAGCGAAAATGTGAAGAGGGCTGCCCCGCTCCCCGGAGCAAACGGCAGCCCGGAGAGACCCGCGTGGCGGGAGGAAAGTTTGGTGAAGAGGGAGGGACCTGGGTCCCAGGAACCAAGCCCCAGCCTGCAGTCACAGAGCCTAAAAAAGGCGTTTGGACAGTAATGAGCTGTGAAACAAGTGAGGATACTGTTTGTGAGAAAGAGAGTTTTCTCAGACCCAAGATTCTTTTTAAAGGGACAGCGCAGAAAACCTCTCTCACAACCATGCACCCGGGTCTCCAGGGAACGGGGACAGAGGAGAGGAACAGAGCAGTGGGAAGAGAGGGTGGACTGAAGGCACAGGGACAAACACTCTGAGGGACAGTCACCCTAACCCCTGGGCTAACTCACTTCCCTAATGGAAAACGAGTATTTCCTCTGGAACTAGCAATACCAGCAAAGGGAGACAGGACACTAGCCAAACTCTCCTGCGGCAATTAGAGCAGAGCTCCTTAGAAAGAGGGAGCTCCCAGGTCTACAGTATGTAGACTTAGGGCCCTTCCTACTCTGCTGAGGGTTGCTGAAGGGATGGTGTCGGCAGGAGGCTGAAGCGCGGTTATGTCAGTGGGGGTGGAGGCCCAGCTGGTGTGAGCTCGGTCTAGCCCAGCAGGGCCAGAGGAAACACGCTAAAATGATCCTGCAGCTGCGGGCCCACCTGTATCACCACTGGCGGCGGAAAAGCGGGAGCCCAGGGATGGGCAGAGATCTGCTCTGCGACTCTGCGCAAGCCGGCTCTGACTGCAGTGATGGGGCTAGGACCAGGGATGGGCGGAGGCTCACTCAGAGCTCAGGCCACCAACCCTGCCCGGCCAGCCAGAAAAACCACGGTTTGCTATCCTGCGTGCGCGAGATGGCTCCGAATGCGGGGGCGGGGTAGAGCCCAGGACGAGCGGAAGTTCACAGCTGAGCGCAGGCAAGCAGCCATGCCCGGCCCAATATACTTTGGTTTGCTAACCTGAGCAGGAGGGTCCTGGCCTTGAGGGTGGAACTAAAGCTCCAGACAGGCAAAGGCTCACAGCTGAGAGCACGTCAAAAGCCCCGCCCAACCCACGAAACTGGTGAGCAGGCTCTGACTGTGGGTGCTGGGCAGAAGCCCGGAAACAGGCTGGGTCTGCAGCTGAGCAAAGGTGCTCACCTCTACCCAATGTGCTGAGGCTTGTGGCTTGAGTGACAGTCCCTCCCGTGGAGGAGAGGCAGAAATCACAGCAACAGCCGCAGTGGGCCGGCACTGGCAACGCCCATACTCAACCTCCCTAGGCAGCCGCAGAGAGGTGGCAGACCTGCAGACAGACTATACCTAGAGAACACAAAGGCAACACCTACTGGACTCCAGTGTCGACAACTTGCTTATACACAGACAAAATGGGCAGGCAGAGGAATGCAAACCAAATGAATCAAGAGAAATCCCCAGAGAAGGACCTGAATGAACCAGATAGAACCAAAATACCAGAAGCAGAATTTAGAATGATGATACTTAGGATATTCAAAGAAATTAGAGCACAATGGATAGTCATTATGAACACCTAAATAAAGAGATAACAAGTATAAAATACGAAACAAAATTGAAATAATAAAAGAGAATCACACAGAAATGACAAATACAGTATCAGAACTGAAGACCACAATGGAAGAAATTAAAAGCAGGATGAATCATGCTGAGAATCAAATCAGCGGGTTAGAGGACACAATAAACAAAGGCACAGAAGCAGAAAGAAAAAGGAAAAGAGACTCATAAATGTAAGGAAACTCTAAGGGAGCTCTGTGACAACATGAAGAGAAACAACATTCGCATCATAGAGGTCCCTGAAGAAGAGGAGAGAGGACAGGAAATAGAAACTTTGTTCAATCAAATCATAGCAGAAAACTTCCCTAAATTAAGGCTGAGAAACATTCCACACATTCAAGAAGCACACAGAACTCCATTAAAGAGAAACCAAAAAAACATCTACACCAAGACACATCATAGTTAAAATACCAAAACTAAGGAATAAAGAGAAAATTTTAAAAGCTGCTAGAGAAAAAAAGGCTATCACCTACAAAGGAACCCCCATAAGGATGACATCGAACTTCTCAACAGAAACACTTCAGGCCAGAAGGGAATGGCAAGATATATTCAAAGAAATGCAGAACAAGAACCTATAACCAAGACTACTTTATCCAGCAAGGCTAAAAATGTTTAAAATTGAAGGAGAAATAAAGAGCTTCCCAGACAAAGAAAGCCTCAAGGAAGTCCTTAAAACCAAACAAATTCTGCAAGAGATACTAAGGGGCCTGTTGTGAACAGTTTAAAGGGAGGAAAGAATATAGCAAAAGAAGAATACAGCTTTAAAGAATAAAATGGCTGTATTTTAAAAGAATAAACAACTACATAAAAATAATAACCTTAAATGTAAATGAATTAAATGATCCAATCAAAAGACATAGGGTAGCTGCATGGATAAAGACACAGGACCCATACATATGCTGTCTACAAGAGACACACCTTAAAACAAAAGATGCACATAGACTGAAGGTAAAAGGATGGAAAAATATATTTCATGCAAATAAAAATGAAAAAAAAGCTGGGGTAGAAGTACTTATATCTGACAAAATGGACTTTAAAACAAAGGCTGTAGTAAGAGATAAAGAAGGACACTACATAATGATAAAGGGAACAATTCAAAAGGAAGATATAACCATTATAAATATCTATGCACCAAATATAGAAGCCCCGACATACATAAAGCAGACTTTGATGGATATAAAGGGAGAAATTAACAGCAATACTATCATAGTAGGGGATTTCAATACCCCTCTAACTACACTGGATAGATCCTCAAGAAGGAAAATTAATAAAGAAACAGCAGACTTAACGGATACACTAGATCAACTTGATTTAATAGATATCTTCAGAACTTTTCACCCTAAAGCAGTAGAATATACATTCCTCTCATGTGCTCATGGTGCGTTTTCTACGATAGACCACATGTTAGGACACAAAAATGGTCTCAATAAATTTAAGAAGATTGAAATCATATCAAGCATTTTCTCTGATCACAATGCCATGAAACTAGAAATTAACCACAAAAGAAAAACTCAAAAATACTCAAACACTTGGAAACTAAATAGCATGATATTAAATGATGAATGGATTAACAATGAGATCAAAGAAGAAATAAAAAGGTATCTAGAAACAAATGATAATGAGCATACATCAATTCAAAATTTATGGCACATAAAAAAAGCAGTATTGAGAGGGAAGTTCATTGCACTACAGGCATATCATAAGAAGCTAGAAAAAGCTCAAATAAGCAACCTGACCCTGCAGCTAAAAGAACTAGAAAAACAACAGCAAATAAAACCCAGGACAAGTAGAAGGAAGGAAATAATAAAGATCAGAGCAGAAATAAATGACATAGAGGCTAAGGAAACAATACAGAGGATCAATGAAACCAGAAGCTGGTTCTTTGAAAAGGTAAACAAGATTGATGAACCTTTAACTAGACTCACCAAGAAAAAAAGAGAAAGGACTCAAATAAATAAAAGTAGAAATGACAGTGGAGAAATAACAACTGACACAACAGAAATACAAAGCATTGTAAGAAAATACTATGAAGAACTCTATGCCAAAAAATAAGACAACCTAGGTGAAATGGACAAATTTCTTGTATCATATAATCTTCCAAAAATCAATCTGGAAGAATCAGAACACCTAAACAGACCAATTACAACAAATGAGATTGAAATAGTTATCAAAAAACTCCGAACAAAGAAAAGTCCTGGGCCTGATGGCTTCACAAGTGAATTCTATCAAAAATTCAAAGAACTAATCTTATCCTCATCAATCTATTTCAAAAAATTCAAGAGGAAAGAAGACTTCCAATCTCCTTTTATGAGGCGAGCATAATTCTGATCCCAGAACCGGGCAAAGACAACACAAAGAAAGAAAATTATAGGTCTATATTCCTGATGAATTTAGACGCTAAAATTATCAACAAAATATTAGCCAACCAGATCCAGCAATATATGAAAAAAATCGTACACCATGATCAAGTGGGATTTATTCTGGAGAGGCAAGGATGGTTCAATATTTGCAAATCAATCAATGTGATTCATCACATAAACAAACGGAAGGACAAAAATCATATGATAATTTCAATAGATGCAGAAATGGTATTTGATAAAATCCAGCACCCATTCATGCTCAAAACTCTCAGTAAAGTGGGAATACTGGGAACATTTCTTAACATGATAAAGGCCATCTACGACAAACCCACAGCAAACATCATACTAAATGGACAAAATTAAAAGCAATCCCCTTAAGATCAGGAACCAGGCAGGGGTACCCCCTTTAACCACTCTTATTCAACATAGTTCTGGAAGTCCTAGCTACAGTAATCAGACAAGAAGAAGAAATAAAAGACATCCAAATTGTAAAAGAAGAAGTAAAACAGTATTATTGCAGATTATATGATATTGTATATAGAAAACCGTAAAGTCTCAGTCAAAAAACTATTGGACCTTATAAATAAATTCAGCAAGGTGGCAGGATATAAAATTAGTACTCTGAAATCAGAGGCATTTCTATATACTGACAATGAACTGTCAGCCAAAGAAATTAAGGAAACAATCCCCTTTACTATTGCAGCCCAAAAAATAAAGTACTAGGAGTAAATTTAACCAAGGAAGTTAAGGACTTGTACTCGGAAAATTATAAAACATTGATAAAAGATATCAAGGATGATACAAACAAGTGGAAGCATATACCATGCTCATGGCTTGGAAGAATAAACATCATTAAAATGTCTATATTACCCAAAGCAATTTATAAATTCAATACAATAACAATTAAAATACCAATGACATACTTCAAAGATATAGAACACATATTTTAAAAATTTATATGCAACCAAAAAAGAACACGAATAGCCTCAGCAATCTTAAAAAGAAAAAATAAAGCAGGAGGTATCACTCTTCCGGATATCAAGGTTTACTACAAGGCCACTATACTCAAGACAGCCTGGTACTGGCATAAGAACAGGCACATAGATCAATGTAACAGAACAGAGGACCCAGAAATAAACCCACAGCTTTATGGGCAACTGATATTTGACAAAGGAGGAAAGAACATACAATGGAGACAGCCCCTTTAACAAATGGTGTTGGGAAAATTGGACATCTACCTGCAAAAAAATGAAACTAGACCATCAACTTACACCATTCACAAAAACAAACTCAAAATGGATAAAAGACTTAAACGTAAGCCGTGAAACCATAAGCATCTTAGAAGAAAACATAGGCAGCAAGCTCTCCGACCTCTGTAGCAGCAATATATTTGCCAATTTATCTCCACGGGCAAATGAAATGAAAGGCAAAATAAACAAATGGGACTATATCAAACTAAATAGTTTTTGCACAGCTAAAGATAATAAGAACAGAATAAAGAGACAAACCACACAATGGGCGAACATATTTGACAGCACATCTGATAAGGGGTTAATAACCAAAATTTATTAAAAAAAACTTACAAAACTCAACACGAGGAAGACAAACAATCTAATCAAAATATGGGCAAAAGAAATGAATAGAAATATCTCCAAAGAGGTTATACAGATGGCCAATAGGCATATGAAAAAATGCTCAACATCACTAATCATTAGAGAAATGCAAATTAAAACCACAATGAGATATCACCTCACACCAGTCAGAATGGCACTCATCAGCAAAACAACATAGAATAAGTGCTGGCGAGGATCTGGAGAAAAGGGAACCCTTCTGCACTGCTGGTGGGAATGCAGACTGGTGCAGCCACTGTGGAAAACAGTTTGGAGATTCCTCAAAAAATTAAAAGTCGAACTGCCTTTTGACCCAGTTATCCCACTTATAGGAATATACCTTAAGAACACCATAGCACTGTTTGAAAAGAAGAAATGCGCCCCTATGTTCGTGGCAGCATTGTTCACAATAGCGAAGATCTGGAAATAGCCCAAGTGTCTGTCAGAGGACGAGTATATTAAAAAGCTTTTGTACATATATACTACGGAATACTACTCAGCCATAAGAAATGATGACATCAGATCATTTACAACAAAATGGATGGACCTTGATAACATTATACGGAGTGAAATAAGTAAATCAGAAAAAAAGAAAAACTGAGAACAGCATGAATTCATACATAGGTGGGACATAAAAGTGAGACTATGAGACATGGACAAGAGAGTGGTGGTTACGGGGTGGGGGGAGATAGAGAGGAGGGGAGGGGCACAGAGAAAACCAGATAGAAGGTGACAGAGGACAATTTGACTTTGCGTGATGGGTATGCAACACAATTGAATAATAAGATAACCTGGAGATGTTTTCGTTGTACATATGTACCCTGATTTATTGGTGTCACCCCATTAAAATTAATAATAATAATAAAAAAGAAAGAAAATATGCTCTATTTTTAATATGTCAAATTTGAAATGCCGGGGTGTCCTTCAGACTGAAGAAATGCAGAAACGTGGCTTTAATTCAATTTAGAAATAAAGTTTGAGGTATTGATTTTGGCATTGTCAGTAAATGGGAGCAATTATAACCATCTGATGTGGAACAGATCACTCAAAAGAAGTGAATAAAATAAGAAAAGAAAGGAACACATTTCCAGGTAATAAATTAGAAGGAAAGGAGTCAACAAAGAGATGACAGACCTAGACATGAGGAGGAAAACCAAGAAAAAATGAGAGCAGATCAAAGGCATGGAACTGTTTCAAGCCAATCAAATATAACAGAGAGAGAACACTATGCAAAGCCTAGTCAAGGACGGTGTGATCTAATGGTGAGCTCTTCAAGCCATTGGGCAAGTGGGCTGCAACCTTGTGGACACAATCACACATGTGCAGAACCTAGCCACACAGTAAGGTCTTACTGGACACTCTGAGAGGATGGGCTTCCATCAGATATTGACCAGCTTATCACACCATGAATGTGGCCCTCCAGACTCACACTGAAGATGCATTAGTCACAATTCCCTGAACAGAGCTCACACCCAACATATTGGAAAAGTTAGGACACTTGCCAGGTCAGTGTTGAGGACAACGAGGCGGACAGCGGGAGGCAGCCTTCTCTTTCCTAAATGCCAGCCTTCATGCTACCCACTTTGCATGGCTGGTTCTTAAAATCTTTCTCAAAACACCCCATGAAGAGATCCTTCCCAACAAATCACACAGTATTTGTCATAATTCTCTTTTCACTCCTGCTGCTTGCTAATCACACTCTGTTCCCTCTATTATTACTAAAGCTTTGTGTCCCCTTCTAATTCTCTAACCAGACTGTAAGCCTATCCCACTCAGCATCTGACATGCACACATATGAACTTAGATATGTATTGAAATGAATGGTTTTCTAGACATTTGGAGAAAGCTTAGACATATATGAAGCTTTGACAATGCAACCTGGAGTCCCTGACCTCTCAGTGTACTTTCGGGCTGAATGTGACAGAGCATAGCCAAGAAAACAATTCAAATTGTCTTGTGCTTGGAAAATTAGACTATAGTCTTTGCCTTGACTCTGGACACATCATTGACTTGGTTATTTGTCATATATTACAACCTAATCAGTACTCCAATGTCCTGAGTTTGTTAGCAAATTTGGTTGACACCATCACTATATGTCTCTCAACTTGGGGTAAGAGACAACACCTACAGGCTGGTGGTCTTCTGAAAGATACTTTTCCAAGGGCTTGGCTGGGGAGTAGGAGGTATACCAGATCCAAACTTCCAAACTTCCCAACTCACAACATACCATCATCTCTCTCTCTCTCTCTCTCTCTCTCTCTCTCTCTATATATATATATATATATATGTGTGTGTGTGTGTGTGTGTGTGTGTGTGTGTGTGTGTGTGTATGTGTGTATATATATATATATTTATATTTATATATTTTACAATTCTCATCCATTCTTCTGGTTCTAACGTTAATCTACTATACTATCTGCTCACACAGGTCATTCAGAGAATGCTGAATGGACAGATGAATCTCTTTCTGTGATCCTAACAGAAGGAGAGAATTACCGGTGTAATAGCTAATTACTGGAGCTGTGTAGGTTAGGGTGGGGATGAAGACCACCTAATAATGCCTCCCTGGACCCTGGCTGGTTGGCTCAGTGGTAGAGCATCAGCCTGGCACGTGGATTTCCTGGGTTTGGTTTCTGAGAAGCAACCATCTGCTTCTCCACCCCTCCTCCCCTTCTTTCTCTCTCTCTCTCACTCTCTTCTTGTCCTGCAGTTGTGGCTCAATTGATTAAAGTGCATTGGCCCTGGGTGCTAAGGATGGCTCTGTTGAGCCTCTGCCACAGGTGCTAAAAATAGCTTGGTTGATAGCATGGCCCCAGATGGGCAGAGCATCAGCCCCAGAGGTGGATCTTGGTCAGGGCACTTGTAGGAGTCTGTCTCTCTATCTCCCCTATTCTCAGTTGGAAAAGAAAAAAGAGACTCCCTGACAGATAAGGACATCTTGTGCCAAGTCAATCTGTTCACTGCTTTTTCCTCGGGTCCTTTGAAACCATTTTGTGCTCCAAAGACAAATCCTAACTTGGATTACCTCCATGTCATATTCCATGAAAACTTGCCATGTTCTATCAAGTAGCTGATTTCTTAAGCAAATTTATTTTCTACTGTAACATTTTCTCTCCTTCTTTCACCATCTGTCCTTTGGAAGCTATACTGCTGGATCCCTTCCAAGACATTCATGAATTTTGAAGTGGGATAGATGTTGCAAAAATGCTTCATTGCTGGGAGGGTTGTTCTGTTGCCCACCACCACCAGTGCTTCTCAGAAGAATTGGCATTTATGATGCATGTACACAACACTAAAGTCTAATTTTAAAGAATACAATCGTGTTCTATTAAAGGATATGACAGAAATGGTGATTTCCTTCTGGAAAGACAGGCCTATATATTTTCCACCTGCTATGTGGATTCTGGAATAGAGTTATCATAACAAGAAAAGATTTAACATATTGGCTATGAGTAGCTAAGTTCAAAAAACAAGTTCCCATTTAAAGCAAATGATTATTGTAGTCCACTTGAGAGAATTGTGTAAGTATGTTAAATATTCTTGTAACTCTTTTCTACTGGGAAAATATCCAAAGGGAAAAATCAGAGTCAGGTGATTACTTTTGAAAGAAAGAGAAATGAACCTGCTGTAGTTCAACCAAACTCAGACCTTTGCTGAGCCTTGAATATAAGATTCTACCATATCTCTCAGCCTCTCAACTTCCTTCTCATTCCCCCTCTTGCTTCTTCCTTTCTTTCTCAAATGTATCTTGCTAACTGAGCTTTAAATTTTACTTTCAGTAACATTTATTCCACTAAGTTTTACCCTTTTCAAATTTCCTCTGCTGTAGCTATGCAGTAGTCAGTTCCCTCCTGTATCATCCTGAACATCACTGACTCATCGTCATTATCCTGGCCTTCATAAGCTGCCACCAAGGCCTCCCTTTGCTGGCCAGTTGATTCTTATTCTTACTCTGAGTTGTTTACAAAGAATATAAAAGGACCCTGTTCAGATATATCCATGAGTTATTGGCCTGAAGCACAGAGGTTGCAGGTTCAAGCCCCAGTCAGGGTACATACAGGAATGGATGTTCCTCTCTCTCTCTCCCTTCCTCTATGGCTACAATTAATAAATAAAAATTGTTTTAAAATACCATATACAGGCATTGAATGGATAAAATCAGAGTAATGGTGGCATGAGAGAGTCTCCTGATCTCTCCCCTTGAAATTTCAACAAATTGAACAACTATAACAAAATGAAGGAAACCCAGCTGGGTTTGCAGTTGTGCCTAAAAGATCCATGCACTGAATGAACTAAAGGTGGGATGGGTTAAAAATGGGGTCAGAAAATAAAATGTACTGGTGGTTGGCTCTGGAGAGAAGCCCAGAGTGACTGTTTTCTTTGTTTTTGTTTTTATTTTTCTCTACTGGTAGGGGTGGAGAAATTGAAGGGCAGAGGAGGAGACACCTAACTAAAGCAGCAGAATGATGGGTCATAGCCAATGTACTCATGGTTGGTCCACAGCCCACACTAAGCAGAGACAGAGAAACTACAGTGCAGCCACCCCAGTCTCTTGGATCCTGCCTCCCTCACCTCATGGTATGGAGAGTGACAGGCACATACCACACAGCTAGTTCTTCAGAGCCACTCTCTTCTCTGAAGAACAGAGGTGCTCTGAATCTGGTCCCTGGGTTTGTTGAGAAGCAGGAAGGAATGCCCAAATGCCTGAAATCACCATTGCTAGAGCCTTAAAGCTGAAAAGGCATAGCCTGACCAGGCAGTGGTGCAGTGGATAGAGCATTGAACTGGAATGCAGAGGACCCAGGTTCAAAACCCTGAGGTCACCAGCTTGAGCGCAGGCTTATCTGGATTGAGCAGAGCTCACCAGCTTGAACCCAAGGTTGCTGGCTTGAGCAAGGGGTCACTCAGTTTGCTGTAGCCCCTTCATCAAGGCATATATGAGAAAGCAATCAGTGAACAACTAAGGTGCTACAACAAAGAATTGATGCTTTTCATCTCTCTCCCTTCCTGTCTGTCAGTCCCTATCTGTCCCTCTTTCTGTCTCTCTCTCTCTGTCACAAAACAAAACAAAACAAAACAAAAAACCGAAAAGGCATAAACCCCTCACAACATGCCCCATCCAATAACATGGCTGTGTCTCACCAACATCATTGTGACAGCAACATCTCAGCAGAGGTCAGCTCAGGAATTTCACAGACCTAAAACTTGTAATACAATGCCAAAACTGAAAAAAATATTCCTTTTGTATTTTTTTCTTTTTTCTCTTTTTTGAATTGTATTTACTTTAATTTTATATTTTTATTCCTTTTTGTGAGTGTTTTGTTTATTTTGGGGGGGTTTTGCTCTGTTTTCTGTTGTTTTTCTTTTTACTTGTCATTATTTTTTACATTTTTCATTGTACTTTTTATTTTTATTTATCATTTTTAGTTGTTTGTTGTTAGAGTTTATAACAATACAACTCTCATATGCCATTAAAGAAAGAAAAATAGAATACCATGGCTATACAAGACAGAGAAGTAATTCAGAAGAAAATAAAGAATCTCCAGAAATAATTCTCAATCACATGGAAACCTTGAAGTTGAATGATAGAGAGTTCAAAACTGAAGTTCTGAAAATACTCAGTTGGATGGGAGAAAACATTGATAGACAATTTAATGACCCCAAAAAACAACTTAATGAAAAAAGATGAGTACTTCACTAAAGATATTGAAACTTTAAAAACAAGATGAAGAACTCAGTATATGAATTGAAAACTGAGGTAACAAGTTTAGCTAATAGAACAGGACAAATAGAGAAGAGAATCAGTGGCATTGAAGAAAGGCAACTAGAGAGATCTCAGAGAGAAGAGAGAGAACCATGAATTAATAAAACTGAGAGCTCTACAAGAATTGTCAGACTCCATCAGAAAGAGCAATATAAGAATAATGGGTATATCAGAAGAAGAAGAGAGGGAGAAAGAAATGGAGAGCCTATCCAAACAAATAATTGATGAGAACTTCTCAAATCTATGGAAAGAGTTAAAGTCTCGAATCCAAGAAACAAACAGAACACTGAGTTACCTCAACCCAAACAGACCTTCTACAAGGCACATCATAATAAAATTGTCAAAAATCAATGACCAAAAAATGAATTCTCAAAGCAGCTAGGGAAAAGAAGAACATAAGATACAAAGAAAGGCCCATCAGATTATCATTGGAATTCTCTACCAGCCAGAAGAGAGTGGACCCAAACATTTAAAGTACTGAAGGAGAGGAATTACCAGCTAAGAATACTATATCCATCAAAGTTATTTTTCAAATATGAGGGAGAAATTAAAAGTTTGTAGACATACAGAAGCTGAGGAAATTTATCACCAGAAAAATGCACTGTAGGCAATATCCAAGGGGGCTATTCAACCTGATACAAAGAATGAAACAAATGAAAACTACAGGTAAAATCTCCAACATGGTCACAATAAAAACAAGGATAATCTGTGAGAACAATAACATATAAAGGGAGAGGATAAAGATCTGAAGTAGCAAAGGAGGATAGAGTGCAGAAGCACTCATGAGATAATGAACTCTTATAAATACGACAGTTTTGCTCTTAATAACCAAGTGGTAACCACCCACAAAAAAAAAAAGCCACCACTAAAACATACAGCTTAAGGAAAGAAGAAACAGGGCAGCAAGATGGCGATGGAATAGATGGATGTACCAACTTCCACCTCCCAGAACCAAAGTGAATTACAACTTAATTTTAAGAACTGTCATCTGGAAAAACCAACTGTGGACTAAATTAAGAGGATTCTTTAACCAAGGATCTGAAGAAGCCACACTGAGACTGGTAGGAAAAGTGGAAATGTGGTGAGGGCAGCCCAGCTCCTGGGAGCGAATGGCAGCTCAGAGGAACTCACACGGTGGGAAGTGAGTTTAGCAAGAGGGGAGGGTCCTGGGCCCCAGGAACAAAGCCCCAGCCTGCAGCCCCAGAGCCTAGAAGAGGCATACGGACAGTATTTACTGTAAAACAAGCCAGGATACTGTTCGTGAGAAAGAGACAGATTTCTCAGACCAAGGATTCTTCTTAAAGGGTCTGCACAGAAAACCTCTTTCACAACCACTCACCTGGGGCTCCAGAGCATGAGGAGAGAGAAGAAAACTGGAATAGCAGGAAGAGAGTATAATCTAGGAGGCACAGGGAGAAACACTTTGAGGGACAGCCACCCTAACCCCTGGCTGAGTCACTCCCCAAATCTAAAGTAAATATATTTCCTGGAACCAGCAATACCAGCAAAAGGAGGCAGGTCACCAGCCATACAGAAGCTCTCCTGCTGCAGTGAGAGCAAAGAACTGCTTAGAAGCAGGAAGCCATCAAGGATACATTATTAAGTACTAATGTCTGAGCTGCATTGCCCCTCATACCCTGCTGAGTGCTCGCGGGAATGCGGGTGGTGGCAGGACATGGGAGTGTAGTCCCGTAGGCAGGGGCAGAAGATGGGGGCTGGCTGCAGTTGTGACCCAGGCGCAAGCGCAGTCCAGCCCACAGGGACAAAAGCTGTACTGGCCATGAGGGAGGCCTAGCATGAGCACAGTCCTGCCAAGTGGGGGTGGAGGCCAAGGGTGGCCACAGTGGAGGAAGGGGCACATAAAAGTGGTCCGACCTGCGGCTGCGGACCAGGCAGCAAAAGCAGTCCCGCCTGCAGGGATAAGGCAAAAGCCAGTTCCCAGCTGAGACTTGTGGCTGGGTGCAGGAGCTCAGCCCAGCCCTGGGGGGGGGGGGGGGGGGAGGGTGGCCGAGGCTTGCGGCCAAGAAGCAGAAGCACAGTACTGCTCGTGGGGGTGGAGCGAAGGCCAGGGGCTGGCGGGGGCTTGGAGCACAGGCACATGAGTACAGTGCTGCCCTTGGGGGCAGTGCAGAGGCCAGGTCAGCCAAGGCTTGCAGCCTAGGCATGCAAACACAGTCTCACCAGTTCATCAGTGGAGGTGAGGGGGAAGCTGCAGCGACCACTGCAGCAGACCGGCGCCGGCAATACCCGTGCCTTAACGTCAAAAGTGGCAGCAGAGGGGGTAATGGGCATGCAGACAGACCACATCTAGGAAACACAGAGGCCACACCCATCAGACTCCTGTAGCCATACCCTTTTTATACACAGACCCAATGGGAAGGCAGAGAAATGCAACCGAAAGAGAAATCCCCGAAAAAGATTTTAATGAAACAGAAATAACCAAATTACTGGATTCAGAGTTTAAAATAATGATTGTTAGAATGCTCAAATATATTAGAGCAACAATGGATGGACATAACAAGCACCTAAATAAAGAGATACCAAGTATAAAAAGGACATTGAAACTATAAAAAAGAATCAGTCAGAAATGACAAATACAATATCAGAAATGAAGACCACACTGGAAGGAATTAAAAGCAGGATGGATGAAGCTGAGGATCAAATCAGTGAGTTAGAAGACAAGATAAGCGAAAGCATGGAAACAGAGCAGCAAAAATAAAAAACAGAGAAAACTCTAAGAGAGCTCTGTGACAACATGAAGAGAAATAACATCCACATTATAGGGGTTCTTGAAGCAGAAGAGAAAGAACAAGAGATAGAGAATAAGACTGAATAAACCATTGCTGAAAACTTCCCTAAATTGATGGAGGAAAAAGTCACACAACTTCAAGAAGCACAGAGAGTTCCATTAAGTATGAACCCAAAAAGGCCTATGCCAAGACACATCATAATTAAAATACAAATATTAAGAGATAAAGAAAGAATATTACAAGCTATAAGAGAGAAACAGTCTATTACCTACAGAGGAGCCCCCATAAGGATGATATCTGTCTTCTCAACAGAAACATTAGAGGTCAGAAGGGAATGGCAAGAAATATTCAAAGTAATGCAGAACAAGAGCCTACAACCAAGACTTCTCTATCCAGCAAGGCTATCATTTAAAATTGAAGGAGAAATAAAAAGCTCCCCAGACAAGGAAAAACTCAAGAAATTCATTACAACCAAACCAATGCTACAAGAAATGTTAAGGGGCCTTCTGTAAACAGAACAAAGGAGGGGAAATCTAGTAAAAGAGAAATGTAGATTTAAAAAATAAAATGGCAATAAATAAACACATATCAATAATAACCTTAAATGTAAATAGATTAAATGCTCCAATCAAAAGACACAGGGTAGCTGTGTGGATAAGAAAGTGGGACCCATACAAATGCTGTCTACAAGAGACCCACCTCAAAACAAAAGATACATATAGACTGACTGGAAGTAAAAAGATGGGAAAAATATTTCATGAAAATGGAAATAAAAAATAGCTGGGGTTGCAATACTTATATCTGACAAAATAAACTTTAAAACAAAGCCTATAGTAAAGGATAAAAAGATGGTCACTACATAATGATAAAGGGAGCAATCCAACAGGAAGATATAACCATTATAAATATCTACATGCCTAATATAGGAGCACCTAAATACAGTGTGTCCATAAAGTCATGGTGCACTTTTGACCAGTCAAAAGTCAAAAGTGCACCATGACTTTATGGACACACTGTATATATAAAAAGCAGACTTTGATTGACATAAAGGGCAAGATCAACAGCAATACTATAATAGTAGGGGATTTTAATACCACACTAACATCACTGGATAGATCCTGAAGAAAGAAAATCAACAAAGAAACAGCAGACTTAAAGAATACACTAGATGAACTCGATTTAATAGATATCTTCAGAACCTTTCACCCTAAAGCAGCAGAGTACACATTTTTTTCAAGTGTTTATGGTACCTTCTCTAGGATAGACCACATGCTAGGACACAAAACGAGTTTCAACAAATTTAAAAAGATTGAAGTCATATCAAACATCTTCTCGGATCACAATAGAATGAAACTAGAAATCAACTACAATAGAAAAACTGAAAAACACTCAAACACTTGGAAACTAAAAAGCATGTTATTAAATAATGAATGGGTTAACGATGAGAACAAGGAAGAAATCAATAATTTCCTTGAAACAAATGAAAATGAACATACAACAACTCAAAATTTATGGGACACCGCAAAAGCAGTCCTGAGAGGGAAGTTCATAGCACTACAGTTATATCTTAAAAAGTTAGAGAAAGCTCAAATAAACAATTTAACCCTGCATCTAAAAGAACTAGAAAAAAAACAGCAAGTAAAACCCAGAGGGAAATAATAAAGATCAGAGAGGAAATAAATGGCATAGAGGCTAAAAAAAAACAATACAGAGGAGCAATGAAACCAAGAGCAGGTTCATTGAAAAAGTAAACAAAATTAATGAACCTTTAACCAGATTCACCAAGGAAAAAGAGAGGACTCAAATAAATAAAATTAGAAATGAGAGAGGAGAAATAACAACTGACACAGCAAAAATACAAAGAATTGTAAGAAAATACTATGAAGAACTGTATGCCATAAAATTACACATCCTAGGCAAAATGGACAAATTTATAAAACATATAATCTTTCAAAAATCAATGTAGAAGAATCAGAAAACCTAAATAGACCAATTTCATCAAACGAGACTGAAACAGTTTTCAAAACACTCCCAACAAACAAAAGTCCTGAGCCAGATGGCTTCACAGGCAAATTTTATCAAATATTCCAAAAAGAACTAACTCCTATCCTTCTCAAGCTATTTCAAAGTATTCAAGAGGAGGGAAGTCTTTCAAACTCCTTTTACAAAGCAAGCATAATACTGATTCCAAAACCAGGCAAAGACACTACAAAAAAAGAATACTATTGCCAAATATCCCCGATGAACTTAGATGCTAAAATTCTCAACAAAATATTAGGAAACCAGATTCAGCAATACATGAAAAAAATCATACATCATGATCAGGTGGGATTTATTCTAGGGAGACAAGGCTGGTACAATATCTGCAAATCAATAAATGTGATTCAACACATAAACAAAAGAAAGAATAAAAAAGACATGATAATATCAACAGGTGCAGAAAAATCATTTGATAAAATCCAGCACCCATTTATGATCAAAACTCTCAGCAATGTGGGGATACAGGGATCATACCTCAACAGGATAAAGGCCATGTATGACAAACCCAAATTCAACATCATAATCAATGGGCAAAAATTATAAGAAACCTCCTTAAGATCAGTAGCGAGGATAGGGCGCCCCCTTTCACTACTCTTATTCAACATAGTTCTGGAATTCTAGCCACAGCAATCAGACAAGAAGAAGAAATAAAAGGCATCCAAATTGAAAAAGAAGAAGTAAAATTATCATTATTTGCTGATGATATGATACTGCACATAGAAAACCCTAAAGTCTCAGTCAAAAAACTACTGGACCTCATAAATGAATTTAGCAAGGTGGCAGGATAAAAAATCCATATTCAGAAATTAGTGGCATTTTTATAAACCAACAATGAACTGTCTGAAAGAGACATTAAGAAAACAATCTCCTTCACTATTGCACCAAGAAAAATAAAGTACATAGGAGTAAATATAACCAAAGAGGTTAAAGACTTGTACTCAAAAATTTATAAAACATTGATAAAGGAAATCAAGGAAGATACAAACAAGTGGAAGCATATACCGTGTTCATGGGTAAGAAGAATAAACATAATTAAAATGTCTATATTACCCAAAGCAATCTATAAATTCAAGCAGTTCCTATTAAAATACCAATGACATACTTCAAAGATATAGAACACATATTCCAAAAATTTATATGGAACCAAAAAAGAACACAAATAGCTTCAGCAATCTTAAAAAGGAAAAATAAAGTGGAAGGTAACACACTTCCTGATAACAAGTTACATTACAAGGCCATTGTACTCCAAACAGCTTGGTACTGGCATAAGAACAGGCATAAGATCAATGGAACAGAACAGAGAACCCAGAAATAAACCCACACCTATATGAACAATTGATATTTTACAAAGGAGATAGATAAGAGCATACAATGGAGTAAAGACAAATGGTGTTGGGAAAATTGGACAAGTAGTTGCAAAAAAAAAAAAAATGAAACTGGACCACCAACTTACACCATTCAGAAAATTAAACTCAAAATGAACAAAAGACTTAAATGTAAGTCGTGAAACCATAACCATCTTGGAAGAAAACATAGGCAGTAATTTCTCTAATATCTCTTGTAGCAATATTTTTGCTGATTTATCTCCACGCACAAGTGAAATAAAGGGTCTGGATGAACAAATGGGACTATATCAAACTAAAAAGCTTTTGCACAGCAAAAGACACCATTAACAAAATAAAAAGACTACCCACACAATGGGAGAATATATTCGCCAATACGTCTGATAAGGGATTAATAACCAAAATTTATAAAGAACTTGTTAAACTTAACACCGGGAAGACAATCCAATCAAAAAATGGGCAAAAGAAATGAATAGACACTTCTCCAAAGGAGACATACAAATGGCCAATAGGCATATGAAAAAGTGTTCAACATCACTAATCATTAGAGAAATGCAAATTAAAACCACAATGAGATACCACCTCACACCAGTCAGAATGGCGCTTATTAACAAAACAACGCATAATAAGTGCTGGAGAGGGTGCAAAGAAAAGGGAACCTTACTGCACTGCTGGTGGGAATGCAGACTGGTGCAGCCACTGTGAAAACCAGTATGGAGATTCCTCAGAAAATTAAAAATGGAACTGCCCTTTGTCCCAGCTATCCCACTTTTAAGAATATATCCTATGAATACCAAATCACCGATTCAAAAAAAGAAATGCACTCCCATGTTTATTGCAGCATTGTTCACAATAGCCAAGATCTGGAAACAGCCCAAGTGTCCGTCAGTGGACAAGTGGATTAAAAAACTGTGGTACAATGGAATACTGCTGTGAGGAAGAAGAAATTCTTACCTTTTGCGACAACATGGAGGGACCTGGGAACTATCATACTAAGTGAAATAAGCAAGGCAGAGAAAGAAAAATATCATATAACCTCACTCATTTGAGGAATCTAATGAACAATGTGAACTGAGGAATGGAATAGAGGCAGAGGTGGGATCACAGGGACCAGAGGGAAAGCGGATGGAGGGAAAGGGGATGAGAGGATGGAATCAGAGAGGGGAAAGAGATTAATGAAATTGTATATATATAACACAGCATTATATAGAACAGGACAGCAAATCCTGGAGGGAATGGGGGAAGGCATTGGGTGTGGGGGCATAAGGGCCGAGGGGAATAAGGAGGTGGGGGAAGATATATTCAGTGGGACACTTGAATCTATGTAAACACAAATTAAAATCATAAATTTTAAAAAAAGAAAAAGAAGAAATGGGACAAAAGAAGTATGGAATGCCACCAAACAAAAACAACTGACAAAAAAAAAAAAAAAAAAAAAAAAAAACCTAAAGGAGACACAGAGCTACTATATGCTGCCTTCAAGAGATACAACTAAACTGCAAGGAAAAAAGTAGACTCAAATGAAAGGTTGGAAAATGATTCTTCAAGCAAATATCACCCAAACAAAAGCAAATGTAATCATACTCATATCTGACAATGCTGACTTCAAGACAAGAAAATTAATAAAAGACAAAAATATACGTTTTGCCCTGGTTGGCTCAGTGGTAGAGCATCGGCCTGACATGTGGAAGTCCTCAGTTTGATTCCCAGTCAGGGCACATAGGAGAAGCGCCCATCTGTTTCTCTACTCTTCCCCCTTTTTTTTTTCTCTCTCTCTCTCTCTCTCTCTCTCTCTCTCTTCCCTTTCTGCAGCCAAGGCTGCATTGGAGCAAAGTTGGCCCTGGTGCTGAGAACAGCTCCGTGTCCTCCTCCTCAAGCACTGAGGATGGCTCTGGTCACAGCAGAGCAATGCCCCAGATGAGTAGAGCATCGCCCCCTGGTGGGCATGTCGGGTGAATACTGGTTGGGCGCATGCAGGAGTCTGTCTGTCTGCCTCCCTGCTTCTCACTTCAGAAAAATACAAAACAACAACAACAAAAATATGTGTATACACACACACACATTTCATAATGATAAAGGGGACACTCTATCAAGAAGACCTAACACTTCTTAATATATATGCACCAAATCAAGGAGCACCAAAAATATAAGCTATCTACTAACCTATCTAAGAGTAGAAACAGACAAAAACACAATTATACTAAGAGATCCCAACATAACAAAAATGGCTTTAGATAGATCATCCAAACAGAAAATCAATAAAGAAATATCGGCCTCGGAGGAACAAGATGGCGACGGAGTAGGCGGACGTACCAACTTCCAACTCCCAGAACCAAAGTGGATTACAACTCAATTTTAAGAACCATCACCTGGATAAACCAACTTTGAACAAAACTAAGTGGACTCTTCAACCAAGGAACACAGAAGAAGCCACATTGAGACTGGTAGGAATAGCGAAAACGCGAAAAGGGCTGCCCAGCTCCCCAGAGCAAACGGCAGCCCGGAGAGACCCGTGTGGCAGGAGGAAAGTTTGGCAGAGAGGGAGGGACCTGGGTCCCAGGAACCAAGCCCCAGCCTGCAGTCCCAGAGCCTAGAAGAGGCGTTTGGACAGATTTGAGCTGTGAAACAAGTGAGGGAGCTCCCAGGCCTACAGTGTGGAGTATTAGGTCCCTTCCTACTCTGCTGAGGGCTGCTTAAGGTTTTGGGGCGGCAGGACGCTGAAACGCGGTTCTGTCGGCGTGGGCGGAGGCCAAGCCGGTGGGAGATTGGTCTAGCCCAGAGGGTCGAAGGGGAAGCGCGAGAGCGGTCCGGAAGCTGCGGGCCCGCCTTTAATAAGCCGGCCCTGACCGCGGGGACCGGGCTAGGACCAGGGACGGGCAGGGGCTTGCGGCTGAGCTGACACTACCAGTCCCGCCCCCCCCCCCCCCCGGCCGGAGAAACCGCGGTTGGCCAGTATACGTGCGCGAGCGGACTCCGAACACGGGAACGGGGTGGACCCCGAGACGGGTGGAGGCTCGCAGCTGAGCCCACGCTATTATCCCCATCCGGCCGGAGAAAACACGAATAGCATTCATACGTGCACGAGCGGGCTCCGAACGCAGGGGCGGGGTAGAGTCCGGGATGAGCGGAAGTACGCAGCTAAGCGGAAGCCAGCAAACACGCCCGCCCCAATAAACCTTGGTTTCGGACCCTGCGCATAGGGCCCTGGCCTCGAGGGCGGGGCTAAAGCTCCAGACGGGCAAAGGCTTACAGCTGAGAGCACGTCAAAAGCCCCGCCTAACCCGCGGAACTGTAGCGAGCAGGCTCCGACTGCTGGTTCTGGGCGGAAGTCCGGAAATAGGCTGGGTCCGCAGCTGAGGAAAGGTGCTCACCTCTACCCTTGGTGCTGATCTTGTGGCTTTAGTGACAGCCCCTCCCACGGAGGAGAGGCAGAAATCACAGCAAAAGCCACAGTGGGCCGGCGCTGGCAACGCTCATACCCAACCACCCTAGGCACCGGCAGAGGGGGTGGGGGGCCTGCAGATAGACCACACCTAGAGAACACAAAGGAAACACCTACTGGACTCCAGTGGCCACAACTTGCTTATACACAGAAAAAATGGGCAGGCAGAGGAATGCAAACCAAATGAATCAAGAGAAATCCCCAGAGAAGGACCTGAATGAACCAGATATAACCAAATTACCAGAAGCAGAATTTAGAATAATGATAGTTAGGATGTTCAAAGAAATTAGAGCAACAATGGATAGTCATTATGAACACCTAAATAAAGAGATAACAAGTATAAAATATGAAATTGAAATAATAAAAAAGAATCAGACAGAAATGACAAATACAGTATCAGAACTGAAGACCACAATGGAAGGAATTAAAAGCAGGATGGATGACGCTGAGGATCGAATAAGCGAGTTAGAGGACACAATAAACAAAGGCACAGAAGCAGAGAAGAAAAAGGAAAAGAGACTTAAAAAATGTGAGGAAACTCTAAGGGAGCTTTGTGACAACATGAAGAGAAACAACATTCGCATCATAGGGGTGCCTGAAGAAGAGGAGAGAGGACAGGAAATGGAAACTTTGTTCAATCAAATCATAGCAGAAAACTTTCCTAAATTAAGGCTGGGAAACACTCCACACATTCAAGAAGCACACAGAACTCCATTAAAAAGAAACCCAAAAAGATCTACACCAAGACACATCATAGTTAAAATACCAAAGCTAATGGATAAAGAAAAAATTTTAAAAGCTGCTAGAGAAAAAAAGGCTATCACCTACAAAGGAGCCCCCATAAGGATGACATCGGACTTCTCAACAGAAACACTTGAGGCCAGAAGGGAATGGCAAGAAATAATCAAAGTAATGCAGAACAAGAACCTACAACCAAGACTACTTTATCCAGCAAGGCTAACGTTTAAAATTGAAGGAGAAATAAAGAGCTTCCCAGAAAAAGAAAGCCTCAAGGAATTCATAAAAACCAAACCAATTCTGCAAGAGAAACTAAGGGGCCTCTTGTGAACAGTTTAAAGGGAGGAATGAATAGAGCAAAAGAAGAATACAGCTTTAAAGAATAAAATGGCAATAAACAACTACATATCAATAATAACCTTAAATGTAAATGGATTAAATGATCCAATCAAAAGACATAGGGTAGCTGCATGGATAAAGAAACAGGACCCATACATATGCTGTCTACAAGAGACACACCTTAAAACAAAAGATGCTCATAGACTGAAGGTAAAAGGATGGAAAAAAATATTTCATGCAAATGGAAATGAAAAAAAAGCAGGGGTAGCAATACTTATATCAGACAAAATGGACTTTAAAACAAAGGCTGTAGTAAGAGATAAAGGAGGAAACTACATAATGATAAAGGGAACAATTCAACAGGAAGATATAACTATTGTAAATATCTATGCACCAAATATAGGAGCCCCGACATACATAAAGCAGACTTTGATGGATATAAAGGGCGAGATTAACAGCAATACTATCATAGTAGGGGATTTCAATACCCCTCTAACAACACTGGATAGATCCTCAAGAAAGAAAATTAATAAAGAAACAGCAGACTTAAAGGATACACTAGATCAACTTGATTTAATAGATATCTTCAGAACTTTTCACCCTAAAGCAGTAGAATATACATTCTTCTCAAGCGCTCATGGTACGTTTTCTAGGATAGACCACATGTTAGGACACAAAAATGGTCTCAATAAATTTAAGAAGATTGAAATCATATCAAGCATTTTCTCTGATCACAATGCCATGAAACTAGAAATTAACCACAAAAGAAAAACTCAAAAATACTCAAACACTTGGAAACTAAATAGCATGTTATTAAATAATGAATGGATTAACAATGAGATCAAAGAAGAAATAAAAAAGTTTCTAGAAACAAATGATAATGAGCATACATCAACTCAAAATTTGTGGGACACAGCAAAAGCAGTTCTGAGAGGGAAGTTTATTGCACTACAGGCATATCATAAGAAGCTAGAAAAAGCTCAAATACGCAACCTAACCCTGCATCTAAAAGAACTAGAAAAACAACAACAAATAAAACCCAAGACAAGTAGAAGGAAGGAAATAATAAAGGTCAGAGCAGAAATAAATGACATAGAGGCTAAGGAAACAATACAGAGGATCAATGAAACAAGAAGCTGGTTCTTTGAAAAGGTAAACAAGATTGATGAACCTTTAACTAGACTCACCAAGAAAAAAAGAGAGAGGACTCAAATAAATAAAATTAGAAAGGACAGTGGAGAAATAACAACTGACACAACAGAAATACAAAGCATTGTAAGAAAATACTATGAAGAACTATATGCCAAAAAATTAGACAATCTTGGTGAAATGGACAAACTTCTTGAATCATATAACCTTCCAAAAATCAATCTGGAAGAATCAGAACACCTAAACAGACCAATTACAGCAAATGAGATAGAAACAGTTATCAAAAAACTCCCAAAAAAGAAAAGTCCTGGGCCTGATGGCTTCACAAGTGAATTCTATCAAAAATTCAAAGAAGAACTAATTCCTATTCTCCTCAAGCTATTTCAAAAAATTCAAGAGGAAGGAAGACTTCCAAACTCCTTTTATGAGGCGAGCATAATTCTGATCCCAAAACCGGGCAAAGACGACACAAAGAAAGAAAATTATAGGCCTATATCCCTGATGAATTTAGACGCTAAAATTCTCAACAAAATATTAGCCAACCGGATCCAGCAATATATGAAAAAAATCATACACCACGATCAAGTGGGATTTATTCTGGAGAGGCAAGGCTGGTTCAATATTCGCAAATCAATCAATGTGATTCACCACATAAACAAAAGGAAGGACAAAAATCACATGATAATTTCAATAGATGAAGAAAAGGCATTTGATAAAATCCAGCACCCATTTATGCTCAAAACTCTCAGTAAAGTGGGAATACAGGGATCATTCCTTAACATGATAAAGGCCATCTACGATAAACCGACAGCAAACATCATACTAAATGGACAAAGATTAAAAGCAATCCCCTTAAGATCAGGAACCAGGCAGGGTTGCCCACTTTCACCACTCTTATTCAACATAGTTCTGGAAGTCCTAGCTACAGCAATCAGACAAGAAGAAGAAATAAAAGGCATACAAATTGGAAAAGAAGAAGTAAAACTGTCATTATTTGCAGATGATATGATATTGTATATTGAAAACCCTAAAGTCTCAGTCAAAAGACTACTGGACCTTATAAATGATTTCAGCAAGGTGGCAGGATATAAAATTAATACTCAGAAATCAGAGGCATTTCTATACACCAACAATGAAATATCAGCAAAAGAAATTAAGGAAACAATCCCCTTCACTATTGCAGCCAAAAAAATAAAGTACCTAGGAGTAAATTTAACCAAGGAGGTTAAGGACTTGTACTCAGAAAATTATAGAACATTGATAAAAGAAATCAAGGAAGATACAAACAAGTGGAAGCATATACCGTGCTCATGGCTAGGAAGAATAAACATCATTAAAATGTCTATATTACCTAAAGCAATTTATAAATTCAATGCAATACCAATTAAAATACCAATGACATACTTCAAAGATATAGAACACATATTCCAAAAATTTATATGGAACCAAAAAAGAACACGAATAGCCTCAGCAATCTTAAAAAGAAAAAATAAAGCAGGAGGTATCATGCTTCCTGATATCAAGGTTTACTATAAGGCCATTATACTCAAGACAGCCTGGTACTGGCATAAGAACAGGCACATAGATCAATGGAACAGAACAGAGAACCCAGAAATAAACCCACAGCTTTATGGACAACTGATATTTGACAAAGGAGGAAAGAACATACAATGGAGTAAAGACAGCCTCTTTAACAAATGGTGTTGGGAAAATTGGACATCTACCTGCAAAAAAATGAAACTAGACCATCAACTTACACCATTCACAAAAACAAACTCAAAATGGATAAAATACTTAAATGTAAACCGTGAAACCATAAGCATCTTAGAAGAAAACATAGGCAGCAAGCTCTCCGACATCTGTAGCAGCAGTATATTTGCCGATTTATCTCCACGGGCAAATGAAATAAAAGGCAAGATAAACAAATGGGACTATATCAAACTAAAAAGTTTTTGCACAGCTAAAGACAATAGGAACAGAATAAAAATACAAACCACACAATGGGAGAACATATTCAACAGCACATCTGATAAGGGGTTAATAACTAAAATTTATAAAGAACTTATAAAACGCAACACCAGGAAGACAAACAACCCAATCAAAAAATGGGCAAAAGAAATGAATAGAAATTTCTCCAAAGAGGACATACAGATGGCCAATAGGCATATGAAAAAATGCTCAACATCACTAATCATTAGAGAAATGCAAATTAAAACCACAATGAGATATCACCTCACACCAGTCAGAATGGCACTTATCAGCAAAACAACACAGAATAAGTGCTGGCGAGGATGTGGAGAAAAGGGAACCCTTCTGCACTGCTGGTGGGAATGCAGACTGGTGCAGCCACTGTGGAAAACAGTTTGGAGATTCCTCAGAAAATTAAAAGTCGAACTGCCTTTTGACCCAGCTATCCCACTTTTAGGAATATACCCTAAGAACACCATAGCACTGTTCGAAAAGAAGAAATGCACCCCCATGTTCGTGGCAGCATTGTTCACAATAGCGAAGATCTGGAAACAGCCCAAGTGTCCGTCAGAAGATGAGTGGATTAAAAAGCTATGGTACATATATACTATGGAAAACTACTCAGCCATAAGAAACGATGACATCGGATCATTTATAACAAAATGGATGTACCTTGATAACATTATACGGAGTGAAATAAGTAAATCAGAAAAAAAGAAAAACTGAGAACAGCACGATTACATACATAGGTGGGACATGAAAGTGAGGGTATGAGACATGGACAAGAGATTGTTGGTTATGGGATGGGGGGAGGGAGGGAAAAGTGGGATAGGGAGGAGGGGAGGGACACAGAGAAAACCAGATTGAAGGTGACAGAGGACAATTTGACTTTTGGTGATGGGTATGCAACACAATTGAATGATAAGATAACCTGGAGATGTTTTCATTGTACATATGTACCCTGATTTATTGGTGTCACCCCATTAGAATTAATAATAATAAAATATATATTAAAATTAAAAAAAAAAAAAAACCAAAAAAAAAAAAAAAAGAAATATCGGCCTCAAACGACACACTAGACCAAATGGACATATAGGTATTTACTGAACATTTCATGCCAGGACATCAGATCATACATTCTTTTTTAGTGTTCATGCAACATTCTCAAGCATAGATCATATGTTGGGCCACAAAATTAACATAAACAAGTCCAGGAAGATTAATATTATACAAAGCATATTTTCTGACCATAAGGCTTTGAAATTAGAATTAAACTGCAAAATTAAAGTAAAGAAACCCACAAAAATGTGTAAAATAAATAAAATACTTCTAAGAAAATGACTAGGCCAAAGAAGAAGTAAAAGCAGAAGTCAAAAGATATATGCAGAAAAATGAAAATGACCACAGACATACAAAAATATTTCTGGGATGCAGCAAAAGCAGTAATAAGAGGGAATTTTATATCATTACAGACTTAAATCAAAAACAAGAGAGATCCCAAGTAAACAACCTAACATCACATCTTAAAGAACTAGGAAAAGAAGAATAGAGGCAATCTAAAGTCACCAGAAGAAAGGAAATAGTTAAAATTAGAGCAGAACTAACTGAAAATAAAGAACAAAAATACTGCCTGACCAGGAGGTGGCGCAGAGGACAGATCATTGGTCTGAGATGCAGAGGACCCAGGTTCAAAACCCTGAGGTCCCCAGCTTGAGCACAAACTCGCCAGCTTGAGTGCAGGGTCTCTGGCTTGAGCGTGGGATCATAAACATAACCCCATGGTCACCAGCTTGAGCCCAAAGGTTGCTGGCTTGAGCAACGGGTCACTCACTCTGCTGTAGCCCCCCAGTCAAGGTGCATATGAGAAAGCAATCAGTGAACAAATAAGGTGCCACAATGAAGAATTGATGTTTCTCATTTCTCTCCCTTCCTGCCTGTTCCTATATGTCCCTCTCTCTGACTCTCTCTCTCTGTCCCTGTCAAAAAATAAAAAAGAACAAAAAAGCTATAGAGCCTAACCAGGCGGTGGCGCAGTGGATAGAGCATCAGACTGGGATGCGGAAGACCCAGGTTCGAGACCTCGAGCTTGCCAGCTTGAGCATGGGCCCATCTGGCTTGAGCAAAAGCTCATCAGCCTGGACCCAAGGTCGCTGGCTCCAGCAAGGGGTTGCTCGGTCTGCTGAAGGCCTGTGGTCAAGGCACATGTGAGAAAGCAATCAATGAACAACTAAGGTGTCGCAACGGCAACAAAAAACTAATGATTGATGCTTCTCACCTCTCTCTGTTCCTGTCTGTCTGTCCCTATCTATCCCTCTCTCTAACTCTCTCTCTGTCCCTATAAAAAATTAAAAAATAATAAAAAATAATAAATAAATTTTTTAAAGCTATAGAAAAAACTAATACAATTTAGAACCGGTTCTTTGAAAAGATCATTAAAATTGACAAACCCCTGGCTACTCGCTAAGAAAAAAAGAGGAAGGACTCATAAAAACAAAATTCAAAATAAAAGAGGAGAAATTATCACAAACATCATAGATATACAAAGGATCATAGTAGAACACTATATATAAAAGATTATATACCGCCAAATTCAACAAACTATAAGAAATAGATAAATTCCTTGAACTATGCAATCTTCCTAGACTGACTTACAAAGAGTGGAAAACCTAAACAGACCCATAAGCAGGGAGGAAATAGAAACAACTATCAAAAACCTCCCCTAAAATGGAAGTCCAGGGCCAGATGGCTACACTAGTAAATTCTACCAAACATTCAAAGAAGGTTTGGTACCTATCCTTTTCAAAATTTTCCAAAAAATAGAAAAAGCAATAATCCTTAACTTGTTTAATGAAGCCAAATTACCTTGACACCAACACCTGGCAAGGACAACACACAAAAAATATCTCTACAGACCAATATCTCTAATAAATACAAATACAAAAATCCTGAACAAAATACTAGCAAATCAAATACAACAACACATTTTTAAAAAAAGGATCAAAATCAAGTTGGATTCCTAAAGTCAATCCACTTTCTTTCACCATTAATTTTACTTTCTTTACTCCCCTTCCCTCCACCTGGTCAGACAGAAATGGTATTTTAAAATCAAAGAGTTCTTAATCACACAATTTTGAGAAACTTGAATAACTTAACTATTGCTTATTTTAATATTCTCTAGTGATGCATATAATAGGTTATATATTAACTTGCTCTAACTGGAGATTTATTTTTTAAACTTGGCTACTAGTGACCAATATATTAAATCTTTTATTATCATAATTGTATTCCAGAATCCAATGAACAGGTGGAAAGAATAATAGTAATTCACCTTTCTGGTAACCATCTTCACCACCATCTTCAGACGATCACTTACATAGCACCTTAGAGTCTCTAAGGTTTGATACACCTAATCTCACTTGAGCCTCCCAAGCACCCAGTGAAGCAGGTGCAATTATTTCCATTTCATGGAAAAGGAAGCTGAGATGCAGTAAGATAAATTCACTTAAATGGGATAAATGGCAAGTGGCAGAGCTGAGAATTGAAACTGAGCCTTTCTGTGTGTGTCCTCATACAGTTGAGTGTTAAGATACAAATATGGATGAAGACATAGATATTGATAGAGGCATAGGTATCGATGAACAGATAATAGCAAGAGCTGTACCTTGAGACCTCCTGGATATGAATTCTGGCCCTGCCATTTACCACTCAGGTAACCCTGGACCAGTTTTGTAACCTCTTTGTGCTTCCCCAGTCACCTTTCAAGTGGAAATCACTATATTTACACTATAGGGCCATTCTAAGAGAAAAAAAAAGTTAACATATGTGAAGCACATGGGAAAACATGGGAAGCACCCCCAGTAGCCTCACTATGAGTATAGTGTAGCACGTGGCCTCCTGAAAACCTACTACTGCTGGTGAGTGTGCAGCACACAAGTCAATGTCCACACAAGAATCCTACAATTGGATGGGTGTTGTATCAAAATGAGCAGGATAAAAAGAAAGCTCAGCATGTATTCTGGGTATCAGTTTTCCTAAGCTCTCTTCAAAATGCCACCCAGGCTAGACAGCTGTGGTTTGAGATTCAACTGTTTAAAGAGCCTGTGAAGTTATCTTATTAATTGCATGTGGAAATAGCCATGGATGGAAGAAGCATCCATTACTCCAGGTGCTTTTATCTCTCACCATCTCTATCTCAGCATCAACGCGTAGCATCAGGGGCAACAGTAGCTTACATTTCCACTGCATCTTTCCACAAAGAACAGTTACATCTGATAAGGCAAAATGCTAACATATTTCAAATCTCCTATTACATAATTCAAAGAGAGTTTAGAAGTTTTTTTATTTCTTCTTAAATTATTCATAAGGTAAATCTTTGAAATATTTAATGTCCTATCTCCCAGAGTCAGAGGGGAATGCTGATGGAAACCTCTCTACAGGACGAAGAGAGCAAGGCTGCTGGGGGCAGAGGAGGGGCTGCAGAGCAGCGGGTGTGACTTCCCACTGAACCTTCAGAGGCTTTCCTTCTGCATGCTCTACTTTCCCGGGTTAGGACTGTCTTCCTTTGGAGATCAAGGTTTTACCAAATGGGATTTCTCTTTTCTAACATCGCTCTCAAGGAACAGGCTTTCAACAAAACACAAGCAAACCGGGAGGACGTTGAAGTGTCCTCCTGCAGTAAATGAAAAGCTGCTCGTTAGCAAAACCCCCAGGGTGCTCTACTATCTAGACACTGGTGCAGCTGGCACCAGTTCTGAGAGGAGAATGATGCATTACCATGGTTACTCATGCCAGAAATATTACTTTCCGCAATCAGCACACACAAAGATCCTTTCAAGAGAGTGTAAAAATTAGAGCACTGTAAACAATTAGTGGAAATTGCCAGCAGGCACGGAGGCTGAGCATACAAAATGCTGCTTTCAGACCATGAAAACAGAGGGGATGCACCACTGCCACGCCAGCAAATCATGCTGATAGCAAGAAGGGAACATCCCTGTCCAGGTGGTGAGCTGAAGACCCCACCAACAAACATTTCTGCCCAAAGTTGTTTTCAGTCTCCTGGACAATGTATCTGATTGATAATATCTGCATGATCAAGTTCTGTTTCATTAAAACCACATTGTTTTTCAAAGCTTTTTAAAAGAATTAATAAAATTTACTTTTTAGATCAGTTTTAAGTTCACAGTAAAACTGAGCAGAAAGTACAGAGAGTTCTAATATATTCCTGCGCGCGCGCACACACACACACACACACACACACACACACACACACACGGCCTCCTCCACTATTTGCACCCCAGAGTGGTGTATTTGTTACAGCCTACCAACCTACACTGACACATTGTAATCACTGAAGTCCATGGTTTACATTAGGATTCATTCCTTTATATTTTTTCTTATAATCATTTTAATGATGAGATAAAAGATACAACTGAAGGTTCATTTTTGCTGTTTTATCCTCTAGGTTTGGAGCAAAAGTATAATGACATGTCTGAACCATTATAGTATCATACAGAGTAGTTTCATTCTCTAAAAATCCTCTGTGTTCCACCTGTTAATCCCTCCCCACATCAATTTCTCCCCCTTCCACCACTAATTGCTGGCAACCACGGATCCTTTTAATCAGCGGTGGGATTCAGCTGGTTCGCATTGGTTCAGCAGAACTGATACCTAGTTTTTTGTTGAGTTTGTTGGACCAGTTGTCAAAATGGCACTTGTCATCAGGGTTCTTTCTAAGGTGAGCGCCTGGGCAGCAGCCCAATGTGGAAATCACAAATTTATATTCCTTACTCTTCTTTAACATTCATCTGTGCAACAGCATATTATAAGCGGCCGTAGTAATCTTTATTCTGTCCATAGGTTGAAAAAATTTCAAGTGAAGACTCCAATCAGGAAGCAATATGGAAATATCTTAAGTAACAGTTTTATTGTTTTCTGTCAGGTATTATTTAATATTTTTTTATTAATATTTTAAAACTCTTCTTATAATCTATGTTTTGTGTACTTCTTTTATTGTTTTTATTCAAGTATTAAGTGCATGAAATAATAAACTACCTTTCAGTATAATTTTTTTATATATATTTAAAATGGTAATTAGGGCAGAGAACCAGTTGTTAACTTACTTGAATCCCACCATTGGTATCCTGGAGTACTTGGACCGGTATGTTATTACATCCGATGCTGTTACTTCTTAGTAACAAAAATACAGATAAAGAAGATCAAGGAAAGAAAATTTGGTTGTTAAATAACAGCAGTTTTCTTTTCAATTGCCGTGAATTTTTCCCCAAGTCTTGAAATAGAAAAATAGATCATCTTTCATTAAAAAGCTTTGACTGAGTGTCTGAATTTTTGTTCGTATTGACCTGTGGTGGCGCAGTGGATAAAGCGTCGACCTGGGAACACTGAGGTCGCCAGTTCAAAACCCTGCACAGGTCTGGTCAAGGCACATATAGGAGTTGATGCTGCTAGCTCCTCCCCCACACCTCTCTCTCTCTCTGTCTCTCTCACTCACTCTGTGTCTCCTCTCTAAAATAAATAAATAAAAAGAAATAAAAAAATTTTTAAAGAATGTCAACACCTTGAGGCAATCCATGCTTTCATAAACTCTAGTCCAAACTAAATAAAATCCCAAAGCCCCACCCTGCACTCCTGAAATGACTGCAGTAAAATCTCAATCATTCAGAACTCTTGACTTTCTGTCATGATAATTTGAACTTTAAAAAATTTATATTTATAGATTTTTTCAGAGGGAGGAAGAAGGGAAAGAAAGAGAGAAAAACATTAATTTATTCCACTTATTTATGCATTGACTGGTTGATTCTTAGATGTGTCCTGACCAGGGATCAAACCTGCAACCTTGGCCTAATGGGAGGACACTCTAACCCAGGTGTTTTTCAACTGCTAGACTACAGACTGGTCCATCAGAAATTTTGTGCCAGCCCACAAAAGAGTTAACCACCCTGATGTTATATGAGGATTATAGACTCAAAAATCTCAGTTGGATTCATTTATGCTCAGGGTGATTTCTACCTTAGTGGTCCCTGAAATAATTCTTTGTTCACCAATTCCCATGTGTAAAAAAATTGAAAACCACTGCCTAACCAACTGAGCTGCCTGACCAGGCAGCCATCTGAACTTTTGTCCTTCTTTCTTTTTCTCTTTTATTTTTTTTAATTTTTCTGAAGTGAGAGAAGCAGGGAGGCAGTCAGACAGACTCCCGCATGTGCCTGACCAGGATCCACCCGGAAAGCCCACCAGGGGGCGATGCTCTGCCCATCAGGGAGTCACTCTGTTGCCGCTGGATCCATCCTAGTGCCTGAGACAAAGGCCATGGAGCCATCCTCAGTGCCCAGGCCAACTTTGCTCCAGTGGAGCTTTGGCTGCGAAAGGGGTAGAGAGAGATAGAGAGAAAGGAGAGGGGAGGGGGTTGAGAAGAAGATGGGCACTTTTCCTGTGTGCCCTGGCCAGGAATTGAACCCAGGACTTCCACATGCTGGGCCAACTCTCTACTGCTGAGCCAACCAGCCAAGGCCCATCTGAACTTTTAATGGACTAAATATTTACCTTCTGCAGCATAATTTTTTCATGATAACCATGTTAAATTAATTAGTAATATAAAAAATAACCTAATTATAGGAACAAAGTACTTTTGCATTTGGCAACATAATTGGCAGTCAATTAAAATGTTCTATATTTCATGTTTATCATTGATTCTTTAAGTAAATAATAGCAGTTTAACACTTTATTAGCCACTAGTGTGGTCTCAAATAGATATAACTTGTGATATACATATATATATATATATGGTATATAAGATACATAGAAATATGGAGAGATCTAGATGCAATGTAATTCCCACATGAGTAAGGATATTTTTGTTAGCATTGTCTATTGTTTTTTTTATTATTTTATTTTATTTGGAAAATTAAATTTAACAGGGTGACATTGACCAGTAAGACTGCATAGGTTTCAGGTAAACATTTTTATAGCATTTGAACTGTTGATTGTATTATATGTCCATCACCCAAAGTCAAATCATTTTCTGTCACCTTATATTTGATCCTTTTTATACCCTTTTTCCTACCCCTCTCCCTTATGTCCCTTTCCCCCTGGTAACCATTTCACTTTTAACTATGTCCATAAGTCTCAGTTTTATATCCCACCTTTATGTGACATTATATAGTTCTTAACTTTCTCTGATTTACTTATTTCACTCCGTATAATGTTATCAAGGTCCACCCATGTTGTAAATGATCCAATGTCATCATTTCTTATGGCTGAGTAGTATTCCATAGTATATATGTACCACATCTTCTTTATCCAGTCATCTATTGAAGGGCTTTTTGGTTGTTTCCATGTCTTGGACACTGTGAACAATGCTGTGATGAACATGAGGATGCATGTGTCTTTACATACTAATATTTTCAAGTTTTGGTGGTAGATACCCAGTAGAGGGATTGATAGATCATATGTAGTTCTATTCTTAATTTTTTGAGGTTGTCTATTGTTTTATCCCAAGCACAAAAAAAAATGCCAGCACATAGAAGACTATATGCAGATGTAGTCTTCTAATATCTACATAATCTTCAAATACACACACATATGAATGAATATGAAGGCCCTCTCTCTCCTCTTCCAAATCAAAGAGTTGTTGATTTTCCTTGTGTGTTTTCTTTTTCTTGCAATGACTCTAACAGTGTTTCATAGTTCTGTGTATTCCTATCCTTCCCCATGATTAGGGAATGCTCACCAGATTCTCATCCAGGGTCCTGGCCTGGCCCTGTAGGCTGCTCCTGCTTCACCCCAGAATCTGTGTCCTCAAACACACTTGGAATGTGCCCTTGATTCTTCTTTGCTTCACTTGGGTGTACTTCTTTTGACCTGCAAACAGAAGTTGTAAACAACCTAAGTTCTAGTCTCTTCAAGCATTACAGCATCCTTGTGAACTTTTCCTTGGTGCCAGTGGTTGATATTTAATTATTGGAACAGAGTCAGCAGCTGGGCAATGCCCATCACAAACCAAGGCTAAGTCAACAATAGCAACGCTGGCCAAAGGCTTGTCTGGCTAAATTGATGGGCTCACTAATATGGTAGCTCCCAAACAAATCTCACCTGTAGGGACTGATACAGCAGTGCGTAAATCCTGTATATATTCATGAAATTAATAGAGCCTCAGTACAATCATGTGTTTGCCTGGATTCTAGAGCTGAGGGGTTGAGAAGTGGTACAATAATTATAGCAGGGAACTTCACAGACAGGTAAATGGACGTGCTTGTCTTTCTTGGGAGCCTGCCCTATTGCCCACAAAGTGAGACTGACAGGGATTGACTGTTGTGAACATCCTGTAAAAACCCTCATTTCTCTGCCTCAATAGAGTATTCAGGACACCTCTGCCCAGGGAAGAAACCTTAGAACCAATCAATTTTCCAACCCTACTCTTCTTCATCAGTAGGCAGAATGATGGAGGAGGTGAGAGTACAACTCATCAGAGATGGATTAAAATCTCTGCTCTACTATTTACTACCTGCATCATCTTAAGAAAGTCCTATCACTTCTCTGAGCTTCAGCTCCTATAAACTGTAAGATGGCAAAAGTTATCACCTGCCTCATAAGGTTGTGACCAGAATTGGTTACCAGTATGTGGAGAGTACAGAAAAGCCCTGGTGATCCTATTCCAACTATTTTCCTATGACACGTTATAAGGTGTTCTATTATATGTCCTGTAAGATATTACAATCATCTGACAACTGGATGGGCCCATCCCATGTGGACTGCCTCTGTTCATTCTGTGTGCCCACCTTGAACAGGTCTTAGCACTCTGACTCATCTCCAATGTCTGACCCAATTCCCTAGTAGAAAATGCCAAAGTTATGAAATGATCAACTACATGTGATAGTGTGAAATGCGTATTTCATTCAAGATTTTATGAGGATTTAGTAGAGAAGACTCAGCACTGAAAATAGAGTAGAAATAACCAAATTCCCCAACAATACTTCAGTTCTTTTTTTAAGTTTCCCTTCACTATAATCAACCTCAGACCTTCTCCTTCTCTTCGTGAAACACAAATTCTAAAGATATCCAGACAAAAGGAACACAAGCCAACCCCAAGGTGAGAGATGACAGATTTCGCTCAGTTTTTCTAGAGATGTTCACATTCCCACAGCAAAGAGTTCTGGCTACTCACCCAAACCAATGACTCAAATCCTCACCCTTTTCGGTCCTCCACATGTTTTTCCTAGGCTTTGATCAGACAGCTCGTTTTTATTTTTTCCTTAAATTTTTTTATTTATTGATTTCTAGAGAGAGAGGTCAGGAGAGAGAGTCAGAAAGAGAGAGAAACATTGATTTGTTGTGCCACTCATTCATATGGTCATTGGTTGATTCTCGTATGTGCCCTAACCAGGGCTGGAACCCACAACCTCAGCATGTCGGGACAGTGCTCTAATCAACTGAACTACCTAGACAGGACCATCAGCTGATATTTCTGTTTCTCCCTGCATTGTATGCATTTTAGGAGAATATTGAAAATGCCAGATCAGCATCCATTTATGTTTAAAACACCTAATAAAATGGGTATAGAAGGAAAGTATCTCAACATAATAATAAGCCATATATGACAAACCATCAGCCAATATCCTACTAAATGGTGAAAAACTAAAAGCTTTTCCTCTAAAATCAGGAACAAGACAAGGTTGCCCACTCTCTCCACTCTTACTCAACATGGAACCAGAAGTCTTCACCAGAGCAATCAGACAAGAGAAAGAAATAAAAGGCATCCATATTAGAAAAGCAGAAGTAAAGTAAAGGTATCGCTTTTTGCAGATGACATGATCCTGTGTAAAGAAAACCCCAAAGAGTCCACTGAAAAACTATTAGAAACAATAAATCACTACAGTAAAGTCATGGGATGCAAAATCAATACAGCTAGTGCTCAACTTATGGCCACAATTGGTTCTGACAGACCGGTCGTAACACGATTTGGTCGTAAGTTGAGTGGGCTATATGTGCAGTACTGTGAAATGATGTTATAAAAATCTTTTTTTATTCCCAGTTAACAGTATCTTTAATGGTTAATTTTTTTCAATCTAAGGTCAAATATAACATCATAGATTACAATTAGTTGTCATATCCCTTTATTTTTCATGAACAATTTTCTAGTTTTTTTTTACGGGAGTGAAGTTTTGCAGCCCCCTAACAAGTTCTTTTAAGTCCAGTCCCATACATTTAGATTTTTCTTATTGTTTTTTCATAATTAAATTCTGAGTTGACATATTTGGCAAGAATATAACATAGATGGTGTCAGATTTTTGTCAATGCACTGTATCAGGAAACAATGTCAGATTATCTCATTGTGAGTAATGTAGTCTACTACTGGATAAGATAATGTCCAACCAATATTTTCCAAAGTAGAAACACCTTTACTTTTAACAATTAGTAACTTGTGAGGTTAAACTTGAAGACTTCATTAATACCTTATTATTCAAGAAACTTTCACAAAAATTATTTTAGTGACCATTGTTGATACTTGCCTGAATTAATCATTACTTCATTGTTGACAAAACAGTCATTTTCTAATTATATTATTCCTTCTATATTTCACTAGCATCTTTCTGTAAAGAAGAACTCTTCTTTACTTCCTAACTCATTTATTTTCACTGTGTTTGTTTTTAAATACCATTATTTTTAATTCAGTGCAATAAAAAATAACATTATTATAATTATTGTTTTGGTGCTCAATGTTTTTCTAACTCAGCCAGTGGTAAGTTCTTCAAGCTGGTTCCTATATCAATGTGGTTTGTCTTCATTGGTTTTTGAACTTTTTTTTTTGCTTTCTGGAACAATATAATATTTCAGATGCAACTTGTACTTTTCTGTCTTCATTCCTAATTGAACAGAACTTCACTCAGTATAATGTTATCAAGGTCCATCCATGTTGTTACAAATGATCCAATGTCATCATTTCTTATGGCTGAGTAGTATTCCATAGTATATATGTACCAAAGCTATTTTTATTATTAATTTTAATAGGGTGACATTAATAAATCAGGGTACATATGTTCAAAGAAAACATTTCCAGGTTATCTTATCATTCAATTATGTTGCATACCCATCACCCAAAGTCAAATTGTCCTCTGTCACCTTCTATCTGGTTTTCCCTGTGCCCCGCCCCTACCCCTCTGCCACCCTCTTCTCCCTCCTCCACCCCGTAACCACCACACTCTTGTCCAGATCTCATAGTCTCATTTTTATGTCCTATGTATGTATAAAATCATGCTGCTCTCAGTTTTTTTTTTGTTTTACTTATTTCACTCCGTATAATGTTATCAAGGTCCATCCATTCTGTTGTAAATGATCTGATGTCATCATTTCTTATGGCTGAGTAGTATTCCATAGTATATATGTACCAAAACTTTTTAATCCACACGTCCTCTGACTAGCAAAGCTTTTTAATCCACTCTGATGGACACTTCGGCTGTTTCCAGATCTTTACTATTGTGAACAATGCTGCCACGAACATGGGGGCGCATTTCTACTTTTTGAACAGTGCTATGGTGATCTTAGGGCATATTCCTAACAGTGGGATAGCTGGGTCAAAAGGCAGTTCGATTTTTAATTTTTTGAGGAATCTCCATACTGTTTTCCACAGTAGCTGCACCAGTCTGCATTCCCACCAGCAGTGCAGGAGGGTTCCCTTTTCTCCACATCCTCTCCAGCACTTATTCTGTGTTGTTTTGTTGATGAGTGCCATTCTGACTGGTGTGAGGTGATATTTGATTGTGGTTTTAATTTGCATTTCTCTAATGATTACAGATGTTGAGCATTTTTTCATATGCCTATTGGCCATATGTATGTCCTCTTTGGAGAAATTTCTATTCATTTCTTTTGCCCATTTTTTGATTGAATTGTTTGTCTTCCTGGTGTTGAGTTTTACAAGTTCTTCATAAATTTTGGTTATTAACCCCTTATCAGATGTATTGTCAAATATGTTCTCCCACTGTGTGGTTTGTCTTTTTATTCTGTTCTTATTGTCTTTAGCTGTGCAAAACCTTTTTAGTTTGATATATCCCATTTGTTTATCCTGCCTTTTATTTCATTTGCCCGTGGAGATACATCGGCAAATATATTGCTGCATCAGATGTTGGAGAGCTTACTGCCTATGTTTTCTTCTAAGATGCTTATGGTTTCACGGCTTACATTTAAGTCTTTTATCCATTTTGAGTTTGTTTTTGTGAATGGTGTAAGTTGATGGTCTAGTTCCATTTTTTTGGCAGGTAGATGTCCAATTTTCCCAACACCATTTGTTAAAGAGGCTGTCTTTACTCCATTGTATGTTCTTTCCTCCTGTGTCAAATATTGGTTGTCCATAAAGGCGTGGGTTTATTTCTGGGTTCTCTGTTCTGTTCCATTGATCTATGTGCCTGTTCTTATGCCAATACCAGGCTGTCATGAGTACAATGGCTTTGTAGTAAACCTTGATTATCTGGAAGCATGATACCTCCTGCTTTATTTTTCTTTTTAAGATTGCTGAAGCTATTCGTGTTCTTCTTTGATTCCATATAAATTTTTGGAATATGTGTTCTATATCTTTGAAGTATGTCATTGGTATTTTAATTGGTATTGCATTGAATTTATATATTGCTTTGGGTAATATAGACATTTTAATTATGTTTATTGTTCCTAGCCATGAGCACGGTATATGCTTCTACTTGTTTGTATCTTCCTTGATTTCTTTTATCAATGTTTTATAATTTTTCGATAACAAGTCCTTAACCTCCTTTGTTAAATTTACTCCTAGGTACTTTATTACTTTGGTTGCAATAGTGAAGGGGATTGTTTCCTTAATTTCTTTTGCTGACAGTTCATTCTTGGTATATAAAAATGCCTCTGATTTCTGAGTATTAATTTTATATCCTGCCACCTTGCTGAATTCATTTATCAGGTCTAGTAGTTTTTTGACTGAGACTTTAGGGTTTTCAATATACAATATCATATCATCTGCAATTAATGACTCTCATTTCTTCTTTTCCAATTTGGATCCCTTTTATTTCTTCTTTTTGTCTGATTGCTGTGGCTAAGAGTTCCAGAACTATGTTGAATAAGTGTAGTGAAAGGGGGCACCCCTGCCTGGTTTCTGATCTTAAGGGGAATGCTTTTAATTTTTGCCCATTTAGTATGATGTTGACGTGGGTTGGTCATAGATGGCCTTTACCATGTTAAGGTATGTTCCCTGTTTTCCGCTTAGCTGAAAGTTTTGATCATGACTTGGTTCTGGATTTTATCAAATGCTTTTTCTGCATCTATTGAAATTACAATGTGATTTTTTTTCCTTTTGTTTATGTGATGAATCACATTGATTGATTTGTGAATGTTGAACCAACCTTGCCTCTCCAGAATAAATCCCACTTGATCATGGTGTATGATTTTTTTCATATATTGCTGGATCCGGTTTGCTAATATTTTGTTGAGAAACTTAGTATCTAAATTCATCAGGGATATTGGCCTATAATTTTCTTTCTTTGTGTTGTCTTTGCCTGGTTCGGGATCAGAATTATGCTCGCATCATAAAAGGAATTTGGAAGTCTTCCTTCCTCTTGAATTTTTTGAAATAGCTTGAGGAGGATAGGAGTTAGTTCTTTGAATTTTTGGTAGAATTCACTTGTGAAGCCATCAGGCCCAGGACTTTTCTTTTTTGGGAGTTTTTTGATAACTGTTTTGATCTCATTTGTTGTAATTGGTCTGTTTAGGTGTTCTGATTCTTCCAGATTGATTTTTGGAAGATTATATGATTCAAGAAATTTGTCCATTTCACCTAGGTTGCCTAATTTTTTTGGCATAGAGTTCTTCATAGTATTTTCTTACAATATTTTGTATTTCTGTTGTGTCAATTGTTATTTCTCCACTCTTGTTTCTAATTTTATTTATTTGAGTCCTCTCTCTTTTTTTCTTGGTGAGTATAATTAAAGGTTCATTGATCTTGTTTACCTTTAAAGAACCAGTTCCTGGTTTCATTGATCCTCTGTATTGTTTCTTTAGCCTCTATGTCATTTATTTCCACTCTGATCTTTATTATGTCTTTCCTTCTACTACCTCCGGGCTTTACTTGTTGTTCTTTTTCTAGTTCTTTTAGATGCAGAATTAAGTTGTTTATTTTAGCTTTTTTCTAGCTTCTTAATGTATGCCTGTAATGCTAAGAACTTCCCTCTCAGTACTGCTTTTGCAGTGTCCCATAAAATTTGAGTTGATGTATGCTCAATATCATTCGTTTCTAGAAACATTTTTATTTCTTCTTTTATCTCATTGTTAATCCATTCATTATTTAATAACATGCTATTTAGTTTCCAAGAGTTTGAGTATTTTTCAGTTTTTCTTTTGTGATTAATTTATAGTTTCATGCCATTGTGATCAGAGAAAATGCTTGATATGATTTCAATCTTCTTAAATTTGTTGATTCCACTTTTGTGTCCTAACATGTGGTCTATCCTAGAGAATGTACCATGAGCGCTTGAAAAGAATGTATATTCTACTGCTTTAGGGTGAAAAGTTCTGAAGATATCTATTAAATTGAGCTGATCTAGTGTATCCATTAAGTCTCCTGTTTCTTTATTAATTTTCTTTCTTGAGGATCTATCCAGCGATGTTAGTGGGGTATTGAAATCCCCTACTATGATAGTATTGCTGTTAATCTCGCCCTTTATATCCATCAGATTCTGCTTTATGTATGTCGGGGCTCCTATATTTGGTGCGTAGATATTTATAATGGTTATATCTTCCTGTTGAATTGTTCCCTTTATCATTATGTGGTATCCTTCTTTATCTCTTACTACAGCCTTTGTTTTAAAGTCCATTTTGTCAGATATAAGTATTGCTACCCCGGCTTTTTTTTTCATTCCATTTGCATGAAATATTTTTTTTCATCCTTTTACCTTCAGTCTATATGCCTTTTTTGTTTTAAGGTGTGTCTCTTGTATACAGCATATATATGGGTCCTGTTTCTTATTCCATGCAGCTATCCTATGTCTTTTGATTGGATCATTTAATTCATTTACATTTAAGGTTATTATTGATATGTAGTTGTTTATTGCCATTTTATTCTTTAAAGCTGTATTCTTTTTTTGCTATAATCTTTCCTGCCTTTGAACTGTTCACAACAGGCCCCTTAGCATCTCTTGCAGAATTGGTTCAGTTTTAATGAATTTCTTGAGCTTTTATTTTTGTCTTGGAAGCTCTTTATTTCTCCTTCAATTTTAAATGTTAACCTTGCTGGATAGAGTAGTCTTGGTTGTAGGCTCTTCTGCATTACTTTAAATATATCTTGCCATTCCCTTCTGGTCAAGTGTTTCTGTTGAGAAGTCGCATGTCATCCTTATAGGGGCACCTTTGTAGGTGATAGCCTTTTTTTCTCTAGCAGCTTTTAAAATTTTTCTTTTTATCACCTTTGGTGTTTTAACTATGATGTGTCTTGGTGTCGATTTCTTTGGGTTTCTCTTTAATGTGCTTCTTGAACGTGTGAAACCTTTCTCCAGTCTTAATTTAGGGAAGTTTTCAGCTATGATTGATTGAACAAAGTTTCTACCCCTTGTTCTTTCTCTTCTTCTTCAGAAACCCCTATGACATGGATGTTTTTTCTCTTCATGTTGTCACCGAGCTCCCTTAGAGTTTCCTCAGATTATTTGAGTCTTTTTATTTCTGCTCTGCTTCTGTGCCTTTGTTTATTTTGTCCTCTAACTCGTTGATTCAATCCTCAGCTTCATACATCCTGCTTTTAATTCCTTCCATTGTGGTCTGCAGTTCTGATACTGTATTTGTCATTTCTGTCTGATTCTTTTTTATTATTTCCACTTCCTTTTTTATACTTGCTATCTCTTTATTTAGGTGTTCGTAATGACTATCCATTATTGCTCTAAGCTCTTTGAACGTCCTAACTATCATTATTTTAAACTCTGCATCAGGTAGTTTGGTTATATCTGATTCATTCACGTCCTTCTCTGGGGATTTCTCTTGATTCATTTGGGTTGCATTTCTCTGCCTGCCCATTTTATCTCTGTGTAAAAAGGGTTTGGTTACTGGAGTCCAATGGGTGTTGCCTCTGTGTTACCTAGGTGTGGTCTGTCGTCAGGGCCGCCACCCCCTCTGTTGCTGCTTAGGGTGGTTGGGTTGGGTGTTGCCTGGCATCGGCCATTGAGGCTGTTGCTGTGTTTTCCACCTCGCTCCGCAGGAGGGGCTCTATTCTCGTAGCCAGGCTCTATAAGCCTCAACCGGTCTCAGACTTTGCCCCTCTTCCACTGGTGGGATTATGTACCGCACTTGGGCCTCAAGCCTGGGCACCAAGAGCAAGGGTAAGCACTTTTGCTCAGCTGTGGGTCCCTGTAAGCTGGTTCCTCCGGCTGGGCGGGGCTGCTGCTACGCGCTCTGACACGAGCCAGACTTCCATACCACCCCTGCCAACCTCGGCTCCTCTGCCAGCCTGCTGGTGCATGCTCAACTGCGAGCTCAGGCTTACACCCCACCTCCGTGGGCAAAGCCGGTTTGTGCAGGGCTTCAAGCCTCGGAGGCCGGGTGAGGCTGCGTGCCTTCTTGCCCCTCCCCAGTGGCAGATCTTTGCCCATTCCGGGCTCCCGCTTTTCCCCCACAGGTGGGGTCGCAGGCGGCCCGCCGCTGCCGGACCACTTTCACACGTCCCCGTCGCCCCCGCTAGACTAGACTGAGCTCACACCAGCCAGCTCGGCATCTGTTCCCACCAATGGAACCATGCTCCGCGTCCCCCTTCCGCCCACCCTCCAGCAAGCCCTCAGCAATGTGGGTGGAGGTGCTTCAGCTCAGACCCTAACACCCCATACTGTAGTCCTTAATGCTCCTTCCTTCTAAGCAACTGTGCTCTAATTGCCACAGGGTAGCCTGTTTGACTGGTGTCCTGCTTCCCTTTGCTGGTTCCAGGGGAAATATTGTTTCAGATTTGTGGAGTGACTCAGCCCAGGGTTTAGGGTGGCTGTCCCTTAAAGCGTTTCTCCCTCTGACTTCCAGACCACACTCTCTTCCCGCTGCTCTGGTCCTCTCCTCTCTCCCTGTCTCTCGGAGTCCCGGGTGAGTGATTGTGAGAGATGTTTTCTGGGCCCTTTCTTTAAGAAGAATCCTGGGTCTGAGAAAACTGTCTCTTTCCCACAAACAGTATTCTTACCAGTTTCACAGCTAAATACTGTCCAAACACCTCTTCTAGGCTCCTATATCTGGGGCTATAGGCTGGGGCTTTGTTCCTGGGACCCAGGTCCCTACCCTTCCGCTAGCCTCTCTTCCCACCACACGAGTCTCTCCGGGCTGCCTTTCACTCTAGGGAGCTGGGCAGCGCTTTCTACGTTTTCGTTTTTCCTACCAGTCGCAATGTGGCTTCTTCATTGTTCCCGGTTGAAGAGTCCTCTCAGTCCAGTTCAATGTTGGTTTATCCAGATAATGGTTCTTAAAATCAAGTTATAATCCACTTTGGTTCTGGGATTTGGAAGTTGGTACATCTGCCTACTCCATTACCATCTTGCCCTCCTCTCGATGTTATAAAAATCTTTAAGTCATATTTTATCATAATTTTCTTTCATTATTGTTATATATCATTATTTTCTTTGTTCATTTTGTATCATATCTACACCATTTTGTTTCTTATTTTTACACTTATCAGGTTTAAGTAAAACACAGCTTCAGTACAACTGGTTTAATATTTGCAAAACATACAAAATTACAAAATACAGGTGCATACTAAAACTGCTCCAGACGTGGAACAGTCTCAGCTAGCGATTGTGGTATAAAGTCAAATGGTCGTAAGTTGCATAGGTCATAAGTCTATCAATACCTGTATATGAAATTCTACTGCTTTCCTATATGGCAACAATGGAACTTCAGAAAATGAACTGAAAAATGAGACTCAGAGACACAGACAAGAGTGTGGTGGTTACGGGGTAGGGGAGAGGGGGGAGGAGAGGGCGGGAGTGGAGGGAGGGAAGAAGCACAAAGAAAACCAGATAAAAGGTGACAGAAAACAATTTGACTTTGGGTGATGGATATGCAACATGATCAAATGTTAAAATATCTTAGAGATGTTTTCTCTGAACATATGGACCCTGATTTATTAATGTCACCCCATTTAAATTAAATAAATAAAAAAAGAAAGAAAATGAACTGAAAAAACCAATTTCTTTTACAATTCCACCAATAAATAAATTACTTAGGAAAAATGTAACAAAGGATTTGCTAACTAAAATAAGTAAATCAGAAAAAGCTAAGAACTATATAATTCTCTTATAGGTGGGATATAAAACTGAGACTTGTGGACATAGATAAAAATGAAGTGGTTATCAGAGGTAGGAATGGGGGGTAGAATAAAAAGGGACAAATACACAGTGACAGAAAATGATTTGACTTTGGGTGATGGACACACAACACAATCAACAGTTAAATGTTATAGATATGTTTACCTGAAACCTATGTACTCTAATTGATCAATGTCACCCCATTAAATTTAATTCCTAAATTAAAAACATAATAAAGTACCCTTAGGGGAGCAACATAAAATTAAAACTGAAAGTAGATTTTGTGCGAATTACATGGCAAGTCACTGGTGGCCTAGCTATTTTAAGTACTGGCTCAGTTATATCTGACTAAGACTAGCATATCAAATCCAAGAAGGCACATGTCTCTCAATTCCCACCCTGTTCCTCCTTGTGTGAGGGTCTTTCCAAAGCATGACATTACATTTCTCGCAAGAGTCAATTTGCCTGCACAGGAAGCTGTGGATCACTTGTGCTCTTAGTCTATGGTCTGCGTATGCCCCAAACAAGTGCCTTCAAGGTTAAGTCAGGAACTTCTCATGAATCAGGCACTGTTGCTAATAGAGAATGCTATTACATACTGGTTATGTCTTCAGTGGCTATATTTCTACCAACATTTCTGCTCTGTGCCTTCACTTCAGCGCCGGCTATCAAGTGCTTTTGGACTCAACCAGGTGTTTGTCCTATCTAACCTCAGGGCTCTTCTCAAAGTCCTTTCATTCATATTTCACTGTCTCTTCTTGGTCCCCATGGGACTGCTTCAGACTGCCAGCCACCCTCAGTTCCTCAAGGCCTCAGTCTGGCCCTGGTGGCAACAGGTTCCCTTTCCGCTTTACTAAGAACATGTGAGCCCTTTTTGTCCTAAAGCGATGCCCTAGTTTGCACTGACCCCTTGCCTCGCTACACCAGTTTCCTCAGCTCTGGCCCTCGCAGGAGAAATCTGGTTTAAGTGTGGCTCTAGCACAGTCCTTTTAGGGTTCGAACACATAACCCAGGTCTGGCTCTCTGAAATATCCCAGCCTCAAGAATTGGCTCAAAGGTAATCACATGTCCTGGGGCTGGCTAATCAGAGTAATTCAAATCCTTGGCCTGGTGACTGGTTCAAGGATGAGTTTAAGACCCAAATTGGGCTAGTCCAGGTCAATGCAAGGACTAGAAAAGACCCCCAGTAGGAAACCTTTGTTTCTCTACTTTATACCAAGAGTATTGGTATAAAGTCCCTGTTGCCAAGGACTGAACAGTGATACCTGAACTGGAGCTAACATAATGGGAAGAAAGAAAGAAACCAAGTTCTTATGACATTGTTTGAATTTCTAGATGACGCCCTGACCTTGGACTTCTGACTGCATTGAACCAGTGACTTTCTTTTTTGGTTCAAGTCGCTTTCAACAGGGTTTTCTGTCACCTGCTGTGGCCATGCCTGGCTGACTCCGTGTTTTCTTCCAGTCCCTGCAGCTCTTCAGCAGGTCCACAGATCTGTCACACTCTCATGCACCCATCATCTGCAGATGGCCTGCCTCCTGCTGCATAGAGAAAGAAAGGCCCTCAGGCACAAAGCCTGCAGCTTCTCTGTCACTCCTCATCCTTCTTCACCTCCATCATTGTGGGGATATCCTCGCATCCGTACTTCCTCCTGTTCCTGGGGAGCTGGGCCACCTCTGCTCTGGATCCTGTCTCCTCTGCCCTCCTGTGGGACTCACTTCGTCAGGTACTCCCTCTTCCTTGTCTCTTCAATCTGTCTTACCCCACTGGCTCCTTGTCTTTAGCTATGAACATATATAAGCCTCTCACTAAGAAAAGATAGAAGGAAGGAAGGGAGGGAAGGAGATGGAGTGTGAGGGAAAGAAAGAAAAAAGGAAGGTAGACATTTTTATTCCCGAAAATCAATCTGGTGCCCTGGCCTGTTGGCTCAGTGGTGGAGAACTGGCCCCTCGTGTGGATGTCCCAGTTTCAATTCCTGGTCAGGGCACACAGGAGAAGTGCCCATTTGCTTCTCCACCCTTCCCCCTCTCCTTCTTCTCTGTCTCTCTCTTCTCTTCCTGCAGCCAAGTCTCCATTGGAGCAAAGTTGGACCTGGGTGCTGAGAACAGCTCCATGGCCTACGCCTCAGGTGCTAGAATGGCTCTGGCCACAACAGTGCAACACCCCAGATGGGCAGAGCATCGCCCTCTGGTGGGCATGCCGGGTGGATCCCGGTAAGGCGCATGCGGGAGTCTGTCTGTCTGCCTACCCACTTCTCACTTCAGAAAAATACAAAAACAAACAAACAAACAAACAAACAAAAAACAGGGAAGAAAATTAATCTATCATTCTTTTTCTTTCCTTTCCTTCATGGGGTGATTGCTTCAGAAAAATTCTGCCCTGCCCCCCTGCACATTCTCATTGTTCACTCACTCCCTAGACTGCCGTGATTAGGATTCTGCCCCTCCACTTTCCTGGAATTGCCAAGTGCAGTCGCCTAATTTCCACAGCTCAGTCCTCTGTAACAGTTCATTCTGTTGATTTGTTCTCCAAAAAATGGCCTTCTGAGCACTTACCTCATAGATCTTACTGTTCCTTTTAGTGGTTCTTCCTCCACTTTCCACCCTGTAAACCAGTAGTAGTTAACCTGGTCCCTACCGCCTTCTAGTGGGCATTCCAACTTTCATGGTGGGTGGTAGCGGAGCAACCAAAGTATAAATAAAAAGATTTAACTATAGTAAGTTGTTTTATAAAGATTTATTCTGCCAAACTTAGCAAAAATCTGACATAAAGTTCTTGGTAAGTAATTATTATTATATGCTTTAACTTGCTATAACTCTGCTTTATAAATTTTATAAAGTAAAGTTACTTCCCTACTTTATAAATCACCATTACTGTGGAACCAATGGGCAGTTAGAAAATTTTACTACTAATAGATACAAAAGTGGGCGGTATAGAAAGGTTGACTACCCCCCCCCCAGCTGTAAACCAACAATGGGTTGACTTTTTTAGATTACAAAACTCGTTGAAAATTTCACAAAGCCTGTGGTTTGTTTCCCTAGAAACATGGACTTGGCATGGGATTGGACAAGGTGGTTAGTAATAAACAAACATATACTCTAGCAGTTTAATCAGAAAGGACTCTCCTCAGGGTAGATACAGAGAATGGTTGGGAGTGTGAAACTTCCAAGATTTTTAAATCACACAGAAGAACTGCTCTGCTTCTGCTGTTGAGAAAGCTTCCAAATTAAAAGGCACCACCATGCTGCTGGCACAAAAACTGTAACAGCTCCAGCAGGAACTGTGCCAGCAGAATGGGTGCCCTAAACCCCACTCTTTTCTCCTCCTGTAACTCCATCCAGGTCAAATCTCACATGAGGTTCTCTGTCTCCAAGTGACCCAGTTTCTCATCAAGGTCTCTCACAAGCTCATCTTACTGGCAGAACCTAAATCTCATCCAGAATCAGCAGACACTGCATGGCAGACAGCACACCCAAGGCAGAGAGCCCTGCCTGTGTACAGTGGGCAGTGCCCCCGACCCCAGGAAGCCAAGGCCAAGAACAGAACCATGACATCTCCAGATCCCTCAGAGGGATTTCCTACCGCGTGAGTGGGCACAGGACACCCACCCGGTGGTCTTCCTCAGCAGCGTTATTACGAAACGCTGAGAGGCAAAACACGCACATCCGTCCTCCTCCTGTTACTTTCTGATCAAACGGCCCTGCTCACAGTCACAGGTCTTCGGCTGTTCCTGCCGCCCTGCTCCCCCTTTTGCCCCACAGCTTGCCCAGAGACTCGCATCTTCCGGACAGGTCTGTTCTCTTCTCTGCCTCAGGCTGGGTCCTCGAGAAGCAAGCCTGAGGTGGGGACTCTGGAGCAAGAGTGTTATTACACCAGGAGCTCCTGGGGCTCCTGGGGCATTCCACAAGGGAGAAAAGGGCAAAAGAAAGGCAAGAGGGGACTGGGGTGAGGGTGTGGTTTGGAGAAGACGCCCCTCAGCCTCATCCCCAGGAGTTCTGGAGCCTGTCTGTATTCCACCGCAAAGTCTGTCCTGCCTTCAGCATGGGGAGCAGTTTCGGACCCCTCTCGGGCCACTGGGGTGGGGTACCGTGGGGTGGGGTGAGGGCAGCTTCCAGGCAGACCTGGGGAGGGAGCCAGTCAACCTCACGGAACCTCAGAGAAAGTGGTGGGGCTGAGTTATCTGAAGGAGCACCTGACCCGGCTGCAACGGGCTCTCTGAAGACCTGGGCAGGGAGGGCTCCCCAGTGCCTGCCACAGCCTTCTCACCTCCGCTTTTTAATTGCATCCTCTCATTTGGATGACTCAGGTAGCAAGGGTGGAAAATGGCTCTCACAGCTGGCACCAGATTGCTACCAGGTAGACACCAGTTTACCAAAGCCCCTGAGCCAGCCTTCTGTGGAGGGTGGGAGAGTGTGGTCATTTAGGAGATAGGAAGGTGGGGCAGGCAGTGGATGGAGACAGAAACCCAAATGGCCAATACACACAGAAAAAGATGCTTGGCCTCCCAGCTGGTGGCTGACAGGTGAGGAGCATACAAGCACTGCTCCTCTGCACCAAGCTGGGACTTTGTGGGGAAATACATGTTCCAGATCCTCCAACCCCCACCCCTAGGCATCAGGCTGAGGGGATGCCCTTGAAACCACATCTGGCTTTTCTGGATGTGCCACCATTTGAAGGATGGCATTTAAACTCAGAGCACCAGGTAAACCCAGCTGCCACTTACATTACATTAGTCACATAACACCGTATTACTTTCCAATTTTTTTAAATTAAAAATGTATTAAACCTGCGTGTTTGTCTGTGTTCACAATTGCATATCATACTAGGATGCACTGAAATGTGTTATGTTGGTGCTGTTGCTGTTATTATCTAACAGTTCTTGGGAGAGGAAACAATTTAAATGGATTTTTCTGATATAAAATAGGGAAAACAGAGATTACTGACCACAGTCTTGATTCTCCCTAAAATACATGTGACTCTCATGTGAGTAGGGGACCTCACAACTATGAGGAGAGCAGGGGCCACCAGGCTTTCCCTGTCACAACCCTCATAGAAAATGTCAACATGTATATAGTACTGTGTAGCAAAGCAGAAGAAATCTCGAGACAATCATATGGGAGTTGATAAAAAGATAATAATAAATCACATTTTCTTCATATTACATCATATAATTGTGTCAAAAAAATAAGACAGGAAGTATCGGGGAAAATATTCAATACTGACTTTCCATGACACTTTGCAATAACATCTCTTCAAGAATGTGGCTGAGATGTCAGCCCAGTCTCCTGGGTGTGGCTCTCTCTCAGGTTCAAGGCCTCACATTCCTTTTTCAGCCCTTGCTAGTCACTGTCAAGGAGAAAATTCATTCACTCAAATATGTCATAAAAAATTAAAAACCATTTTTGCAAACCTTTCAAACATTTATGACAGTTGAAATTAGGTTTAAAGAGTCTAATGGCTTTTTCTTTCTTTTTTATTTTCAGGAGAGAATTTCTTATAATGAGGGCCCATGGAGTATGAAACCAATTGGCCTTTGACACAATGATTCCATGACGCATAAACTCTCCTTCACTTACTGTGGATGTTGGAGAGCAGTCACTCTGAGGACAGTGGCTGTGCTAAAAGTTTCCCCTCAGCCAGAAACAGGCAGGGGAAAACAGCTTGTGGGGCTTGCCCACCGAGCCTCCCACAGCCGGGTCAAATCCTTGCCCACCACTAACCTGGCTGCGCCATGGGCTGTGGTGTCCTGCTCCTGGAACCTTTCCAATACAAACTCCATGCACAGACCTACTCCTTGTCCAGCAAATGCACAGCAGGTGGCTGAGACAGAATTCCAGGTGCTGAAGCACCTGACTTTCCTTTTCTAGCACTGCAGGTAATAACAGGTGTTCACATTCATCTTCTGGCCTATGGATACCAGTGAATGTTGTTAGGCTCTTTACCCCTGCCGACACCATTCTCTAAAGAGCCCCGACACAGGTGTGACCGGCCACTCCAGGACCTTCCAGACCACCCAAAGAACGGAGGGGGATCAGTTCTTCCAAGCACGCCTCTGAGGGATAACCAGTTAAAGCCATAAAGCAATTCTTTAAAGGTTCAGAGAAAGAGCTTCATAAAATAACTAAATACAGGTGTAGCTGGTAAATCAATTGGGTATATATGCTATGAGAGTGCAGTATCAATTTTTACTTCTTTAGTCATAGCTACTATAATGAAAATAATATTTTAAAAGTTTTATATGGGATTTAAAAAGTAAGCCTTTCTTGCCTGACCTGTGGTAGCTCAGTGGATAAAGTGTCAACCTGGGAACACTGAGGTTGCCAGTTCAAGACCCTGTATTGGTCTGGTCAAGGCACAAATGGGAGTTGATGCTTCCAGCTCCTCCCCCCTTTCTCTCTTTCTCTCTCTCTCTCTCACTCTGTGTCTCCTCTCTAAAATGAATAAAATTAAAAAAAAAAAAACCAGTGTAAAAAGTAAGCCTTTCTTTTAACCATATCCCTGCAGTACTGCCATCCAGCTCTGATGCTAGTCACTGGAGTCAGCAGAGATGCCACAGGTTAAGGGCCATAGTCTCCAGTTGTCCTCATTCCAGATGCCAACCTGGAGTCTTGCAGTCCCCAGGTCACTTGCATTTCTGACTGATTATGGATTTGATAGTTCCTCAGGTTTCAAAATTCTCTAGGATGACTCAGAAAACATAGGAAAGCACCACACTTACAATTATTAAAAGGACACAAATACCAGCCAAATGAAGAAACCACACACATCTAAAAAAGGTGATATCATTCAGTTCTAGAATCCCCATCCCACTCAGGGCAGAGTGATGCCCAGTCTATGAAAAGTGTTTAGGAACTGAGATCAATTCACAGCATAGGCTTGTTCATTTTTTACTTGGTGATGGCAGAAATTGCCCTCTTGCTTAAGTTGTTTTCTATTTCTCAAACCATATTGTTACAGTTTTGTTTTGTTTTTAGGTTACATGCACCCAGCTGTCTATTATCAGTTATGGTTGCACTACCTCTGACAGTGTGTTGTTCAAAGTGGGGGGGGGGGGGCGTAAGCACCATTCTGATCTGACCACCACTGTGTCTAGTTATGATTGCTCCTTTATTTGCCAACTAACTACCCAACGAAATCAGCTATTACCCTTGACTTCTTATACCAAGGGTAGGCTTTCCCCATGAGGCTCTCCTAATTGTACAAAGGCTTTTAACCTCAAAGTGATGTCTCTCAGAAGAGCACACTCCAGAGCTCCTCTCCTCCCCTTAGTTTCCCTGTTTTCACCTAAGCACACTTCATCACTCTGCAACTCCCACATCTAAGAGTCCACGTTTCTCTCTATTCTATATAAGTTCTCTATTCAAAACAAACAAAAACAAAAAACCCATCAACTCCAAACCATCAAGTTTTAATTTTATACTTTTTTTTTTTAACAAAAGAAGCTAAATGAACACACACACAAAATCACAACATACTGTTTCGGACACCTATCTTTCTGAATGTTAATAATGGTACAACTATTGTATAAATTAAATCTTACTGTCATTTTATAGAGTAGGGAACTGTGACTCACAGAGAAAATTGCCCAAAGTCATGGAGCTAGAACATGTCCAAATCAGAATTCAAACCCAGATTCTGTTTGACCCTCAAACTTGGTCTCTTCTTCCCACACCTTACTACTTGAAAGATTTTAGGGCAAGTCTCCCAGCATCTCTGAGCTTTAGTTTCCTCATTGCTTCATTAAAGGGAGATGGGGTTCAGTTATACTGAGGTGCCTTCCATGTTAATTCTAGGAAAAGAGAAGAGGAGCAAAGATGAAGGGCTGGGAGAATGGGGGAGGGGAGCAGAAGGGCAGAGAGGTCCTATGGATTTCTTGTCTCACTCTTTGTGGTTCTACTAATGTATATGTACTGCAATTATTTACTGTACCAATCAGACCTTCTTTTGGATGTTTATCTTCATCGTGTTCTATAGATAAATATAAATTTCCTTTGTATTTAAGAGCCATGTAAGCAAATATATTGTGAACAAGCTTATTTTCAGAAAGGTAGATGTCAAAACAATTTATGGGGTCTTCAGTTCTGATTTTTCAAACATGAAATGGCACAACCTCATTATTTTTCACACTGAGTTTCAAAACACTGTGAATTTTGAAGTATTACATAGATGAAGTAAAAACATACCCTGTAATGCTGGTGGCCGAGGCCAGGCAGGTTTGCGTTGAATTTGGGCAGAGGGTAGAGGAACGCGGATCCAGAAAGTGGTGGGCCAGTCTCGTTTATTGGAGGCTCGCAGAGACGGGCAAGCGAATAAGCAAAGGAAAACCATTTTTCTTGGTGGAGGACAAGGGGTGAGGAACACTGCCCCTCATGGTGGGGGCTGAGGGAATCAGGGAACCGCATCTCTTGGTGGCAGAAGACCAATCAGGGAGAATTGCCACTAAACAAAAGCACCCAGAGCTTTCCATAGAGACATACAGGTGGCTTTCTGCCACGTGCTCGCACACTAGTCAGTCGTGCAAAGTGCTTGCTGCCAGGAAACCAGCAAGCTAGCCTAACACAGCCGTTTTCCCCACATAACCCCAAAAACAAATCCACGTAAAAAAAAAAAACAGAAAATTATCCTTTAGATTAGAAGGATTCCAACTAGCTGTTCTCTAACATTCATGGGTAGATTAGCCAGCCTAATATAGGATTATAAGAAATGGAGATTTTCTAAGTAAAAATCTCAGAAATTAGGTCAGAGTCAAAATAACAAAGTTTTCAAAAGGCAGCTGCCCAAACCAAACAATAATTTTCACTTGTTTACAAAGTGTGCAAATATATATGGGTCTTCCACTGGTGGATTCCACCAATCACACACACACACACACACACACACACACACACACACGTCACATCACATTGTCACCACTGCTGTCATTAGTATAAATTCTAAAATTTGAGAAGGCTGTAAAGAAAATTCATTCTGGAAGAAACAATAACCAATAGAATTCACTTTCAATGTAAAGGAGCAACAAAATTTATTGACTGATTAAACACAACAGTTAAAATGACAGTGTTATATTTTTCATTTTGAGATGTTTGAATGAGACAAGAAAAGTGCTATTTCAAGCTTCTTACATTCATTAAAAGAGTGACTATCAAAAACAGCAACATGCACAATGATATATATTCACAAAATGGAATTATATCAACAAATATACAAAATACTCAAAGTAAAATATGTACAGGTTTAAAAATATAAACATTGGTTCATCTATCCCATTAAATTGGAGTGGACAAAGGAGAAAACACCCTATTGCTATTTAGAATTCTTTTAAACAAGTTTTAAAAACATAGAGTAGTTCTACAAGACAATTTTTGATGTTTGGGGGGAATTTAACATTCCATTATAAAAATAAGATCTATAAACCTACTAACAATTTTTTCTCCTGTACATAAAAATAATATAGCCAAAAGCTTGTCCTCAGACATACTTGACTTTTGGGAAAACTAATTATAGAAATGGAGTTTCTAATTTGAGTTTTCTTTGTCATTATTTTCAACTAACCTGCAGTTCTCCACCTTACACTGTGATATTTCATATAAACCACTTGGACAAAACATGAATTTAGCAATGAATGAGCCTGGTAGATAGCTGAAGTCAAGTGAAAATGAAAAAGATTTACTTTGCCTATAACATCAAAACCATTTTCCCTGATATTTTTTATAAAATTACCATCATCAATAAGATCATCCATGTTCAGTTAAATTTACCCTGGGAGTAATAAGAACATTATATATTAGTCTGTTAAAGTTACTCCTCCTTTATTTAGAAATAACTGTGTAACGAGGGATAGATAGCTGCAATGTACATATTTGAGAAGGCTAATTCCTTTACATTACCTAGGGCCATTTCATGACATGTTAATGAGTATTTACTGCATGTCTACACTATGCCTCTTTGCAATTTGACCAGATATTTTTAGTATCTCTGTTAGCTTATTAAATGATCCAGGTATATATCTGAGAAATTTTAATATGTCTATAATAATCAGTAACTTAGGTTCTATTCTGTGAAAAATGTTATCTTCTCCCATAAAACAGAAACTCTATTAAATTACTAAATAATTTCCAAAGATTACCCCAATGTACAACTCAAAAGAATGACTACCAGTTATTGAAATCTTACAAAGCACTTCATTAAAATGTGGTCTCTTTTTTTTTAAGCCAAGTATAGGTAGCCCATATATTAGTAAAATAATCTCACTAATTGTCCCTATAATGCAATTTCTAACAAATTTTTCCTAAATACTGAGAGTGGCATCTTAATAGAATCAGAATGAAAGAAAACTGAAGTTACAACCTACAGGATTCACTATTGAAAATGCTTTTGGTTTTATTATTGACAAAGCAGTCTCATACTCTAAAATCCGTATGTAGATCTGCCAGTATGTAACTCTAGCTGCTGAATATGATCCAAAGTGCAGGCTGGCCCAGGTGAGGAGAACTGCCATATTCGGAGCTTTCCCCTCTTAGACTTGCATGTATAAAGCCATCAAGAAATTATATTTTTAAACAAGTTCACTTTTAGCTAATATAGTCATCATTTTAATGGTATCAACAATTATAAATATCTGGGTTGGCTCTTGTCGTTCAGAACTTTCCTCAGTTTCATACTTAAAATAAGTTATAGCAAAATTGAACCATGTCTAAAACATATTTATAGTTAAACTATGAGCTTTGGAATTAGGGTTCTGGTTCAAATTCTGTCCACTAGTTATTAATTAAATGGGTGACCAGAACAAGATGTTTCACCTCTGTGATTATGATTTTCTCCCTCTGTAAAATGGAGCCAATACTCACCTTGCTTGTTTCTTGTAAGCAATGGACATCACATGGGAAGAAAAGCACAGAGCACCATCTCAGTACCAGACAAACACCCAGTATGTGTTAGTTATTTTAATGTAAAATACTCAAATTCATGATGGCAGACAATAAATATGCAGTATCTATTATTTGAATGAATTAATGAATCGGAAAATTTAGGCTAGGACTCAATGGCCATAGACAGAAGGTAGGATACACTCCTTTTGAAAGAGCCAGGAGCTCATCTCTGAAATTCAGAATTGTATCAAGGGATTGCTTAGCTAGTTATTATCTAAACAACCAACAGAGAACACCCAGAACAAGTGAAATGTGCTTGGAATGACTGACATCCTGTGAGGGAAGAAATATCACCATAACAACAGAAGAGATTTCTGTCCACACTTTTAATGGTACCCCCAGAAGGCGAGGATACCTCCAAAGGAAGGCAGACAGTCTGCCTATTAATTGTAAACGGGGAAGGTTTCCCGGTCAGTGATGTGAGCACCGTAGTCTCTGACACAAAATCAATTTCCAACTTGTTGACATGGGTTAGCTTTTTTTCTATTGAAAGTGAGTTTGTAATGACACTAAGCAGTTCTTAGCTCTTGTATTATCATAAGTCGCTGAAGAATGTATATCCCTGTTCCAGACAATACTAGAAATTGGGGGAGGGAAGATGGAATGGGATAGAAACAAACAAAAGAGATGAATTAAAGATGTCATACCAGGGAGATAATATTACCTAACCTATATGGGTCTTAAAAGGCCTCAATAACAATTTGGACTGGTCACAGCAATCACTGGCACTTAGTAAGTACTCAGCAACTGTTAATCATTGTTATAACTACTATTGTTATTTCTTAGAGACATTTGCATGGCTTAATACATGCCACCCTTGTTCAATCACAACAGATTCTGCTCCATCCCACAAACTATAGGCAACAAATTAAAAAAAAATCTCGGTAAAATAAAAGTGTTTTTAATGAGTATTAAGTTCAATTACAGTATAGCTATGTGCGAGCTAAAAATTGAATAGATTTTTATTAAGTATTGGCTATATGCCCTGTGAATATGTGTTGCATTGAATTAAAGTACAAATCCATAATAAAATGTGCCCAATTTCAGTTCTGGAGGCTTTGTGACTATTTTAATCTCTCCTTTTTCATTTTGAGAAGAGACTCCTTTCTACAACCATAAACCTATCATTCTGAATCAGTCCTTGAAAGTATCATCTGCAATGAGATAATAATATTCCATAAAAGTGGTCATTATTGCAACAAACTGTCTCTTTTAAACCATCACCACAATGAAAAAGGCTTTGGGAAGCAATCCATGACAGCCATCAGAACATCTTTAGAGCAGGAAGTGGTGGCAGAATCAATGACTGCCCTTGAGGAAGGACCATACCTGCATATCACCTGACAATGTTATAGTCGCTCTTTTTTTTTTAATTCTTGCGTTGCCCACACAGGCTATGTTAAGATATCAGTCTACCATACTAACCTTTTGATTTCAAATTGTTTTATCATTTTTTTCATGTAATGAATTGAAATTTTCCAAGAACTGTGTGGTCTGCCTGGAGAAGGGGGAGGAAAACAGGGTTAGGCTGAGGTATTTGGGTGTCTCCTTTCATTTCATCCAGGAACTCTTAATTGGCCATCCTCAGTGGTGATAGGAGGCAACTGTGATCCTTTTTCTTCCTTATTTTTAAGAGCATAAAATTCCTAAGTTAATTTCGTAACAATAGTAACGGGAGTAGAGTACATGTGAATGTAGTACTATGAGCATTAAACCAAATTTAAATTCCTTTCTCAAGACAAAAATAATTTCAAATACTTCCAGTTTTACAGTAGATGTCTTTTCTAGTTTGTGCACAGTTGAGTGCACGAGCACGTGTGAGTGTGCATTGCTTTATGAATTCCTAGTGATGCACTTAGGGTGCTTAAGGATATGTTTGAGTACAGGACCTCGTCTGAAGACAGGAGAGAATGAAACATTCAAACATTATTTTGAAATAACATTAAGGACCTGACACAATGAAATAAAAGCCAGTGATCTGACTAATAAAGAAATTTGGCAATTCACCACCACCTTTTCTAATTGAATCGTTGCAGATTTTAAAAACTGGGGAACAACCTGCTTTGTGCTACTGACTCAAATTTGTTTTCCTTTGATGCCCATTTATTTTACTTCCTTCATATTACTCAAATAGGTTCTCCTATACTTAACTTGCTTATTCTTTCCTTTATAAAGCAGATAACAAAAAACATGTGATATCAGTTCATTACTTAGGCAATCTTTCTGGAAAATGAGAGTTTATATAGAAGTGTTGGTGTTATTTACATAATGTGCAGTTTCCCATGAATATGTTTTTCTTCTTGATACCGTGAATCACATCTCCTGATAGAAACTCTGGTCCGTTCATGAAATACACAGAAGTGCATTTCAGACAATATTATAGAATGACTAGACCCTAGTAGTATTCTAAGAAGTGCTTCAGTTCATCAATCAAGCTACCAAGGTGTACAGGAACACTTTCTGAAATAAATGTTTATTCTCAAATAATAGAGAATGCACACAAAGTAAGCCACTTTTCAAAAAACCTTGGCATAATTTAGTGTTTATGATACGTAAGTTTGTCAGTGTTATATTATGAGCCTATTTCAGTCATGAGTCTATAAAGCAGAAGTCAAATGACCTGAAAAACTATATTTTTCTATTATTATTTGTTGTGTTTCTCATTTTGAATTCCTCATATTGAGGGATGATTGAATTCAAAAATTTTTATAGCAAAAGTAAAATCTCTAAAAAAACAAGGTTTGGGGTAAGAAACAAAGAGACTTTTGCCCAAGACAAGGCAGAATGATTAGCTCTAGAACATAAACACCATATATATATATATATATATATATATATATATATTCTTTTTTTTTTTTCCTGCATTGAGAACCAGAAAACTCATAGAACACAAAAACAGAATTGTTTCAGGTTACAGCACATAAAAGAAAATCAATGGTTTAGGAACAGTGACCATATTTAGGTATAAAACCAGATTTTAAACTTGAAGTTATGGACAGATTATAAATGTTAATAGCCGGATAAACTGTAAAATATGCATTATCTACAAATAAAAGTGACAGTTTATAAATGCTATAATACTGGGTCTGTTGGCATTTAATGAAATCTTTTCCCCTTGTCCCGATTTCTGCATGGAGTGGAAAAAAACAAAAAAGGAAAAAGCTGCTCTGCAGAGCTTTTATTCCCCCCAAACAAATAATTTAAAACAAACAAACCAAGACTCTCCTATCTTGTCGTAGGGGTAGATATTTACCTATTTGTATACCTAGCAACTGAAAATAGGAAGTTTCTGACAATCAATTATGTCCTCTGCCCATCAGGTAAATACCTTATTTTTTATTTATTTATTTTTTTCCTTCAGCTTCCTGGGTGTTTTCCACACAGTGATACAGCAGAGTTCTTTTTTTGTTTTTTGTTGTTGTTGTTGTTTTCCTGGAAAGAGAAGGGAAGGGAAGGGAAGGGAAGGGAAGGGAAGGGAAGGGAAGGGAACAGGAAAACTCTTCTGGTTCTTGCAATAGCTCCTCCAGGCCCTCTGGATCCTGACATGTCCAAACAGCATGGTGTGATGCTTACTTCAGTTTGGTTAAGTCCTATTTTCTGCAAAGGCAAGTAAAGGTGAATTCCAAGTACTCAGTGCATTAAAGAAAAAAAAAGAGAAAAAATATTTTTAAAAGGTTTTAAAAAAGAAAAAAATGCTTGAAAATAATTCCCAGGGGTTTATCTTGGGAGGAGAATCCCATGTGCAGTGTGGTATCCCCTCTCTAGTGTCTCCTGTACCAGCCAATGACAAAGACCTCCTCGGTCCAAGATCTGTAGCAAGGATGGTCCTAAAAGCCTTTCTTTAGAGGAAGCACAATTTATTTTATTAGTTTCCAGAAAAAGTTGTATTCCTTGACATGTGATCCAATCAACTCGGTCTTGGACATCTCACAATTTTTTGGCACTGTCGTGGCACGCCGCTGCCCGGATGGTGGTCCCAGCCAACCCTCGGTTGCTGACCCTTCGGACCAGCACTTTGGACACCGGGATTTTTGTTCTGGGCACCTCGCTCCTGGCTGGTTGCTGGTGCACCACAGGATGGCTGGATGAAAGGTTCGCGAAGTGCTTGACGCTGATAGGGATCTTAGAGTCCTTCAGCAAACTGCCTGGTGTTCGCAGTGGACAGGTGATGGAGACCGGAGACACAGGCTTTAACCGGGACAAACAGGAAGTCTCCTCGTGGGCAGGAAGGGCTGCTGGGCTTCCATCCGGATCCGCATAGAGATCGTAGAGTGCATCACCGCTGTAGCTATCTCTGGGGATGCCCACCTTTTTCCCACCAATGCTTGTGCTGTCTTCCTCTGGGCCTGGAGTGGTGGAATCCCAGTAGCCCTCATCACTGTTGGGGATGCCTTCTTGCTGCTCCTTTTGAAGGTGCTTAGTCTCCTCCTTGGGATTGGACTCAATGGGAATCCGGTTGAGTCTCCTGCGCTTGACCAAGGATACGTCTTTGGCCACTTCTGCACACCTGGTGTCTTTGGAGGTCTCGGGTAACACCTTGGAGTCCAGTGCTGCAGCTGCCTTAGCCAGTCCCTCTGGAGGCCCTTGTCCTTGGTCCTCAGTCTGGGAGAGCATGTCCCAGAATTCCTGGAGGTAAGTGTCATCCACCTCATCAGAGCTCGCCATCTCCTCCCCTCCGCCTTGGTAGGCCACCACGCTGGGGTTCTTTTTAGAGACAACTGGCTTGCCTGGCCCGGGGCCATGCTTGTCACAGCTGGGCCCTGCCTCGTCCTCTTGGTCTGCAATAATATCTCCACAGCCTGTAAGAGAGTCAAAGCTTTTCAGTGAAGTCACGTCAGAAAACATCAAACAAATACGATCAGCCGATGGGTCTGAGGGTGGATCAACAGAGGAAGGGTCAGGGACGGCAGACGCTCGGCCGCTGCCACAGTCGGAGTAAAGGGGAACAGTCTTTATCAGAACGTCACCTGTCCTGGAAGCATCCTCGGCCGTCTGGACCTCCCCAGCGCCCAGATCGGGGGGTGCTTGGGGATCCTCGGCGCGCAGATGCCCCGCGTCGTCCTCTCCCTGGGTGCCGGTGGCGCTAAGGACCCCGGGGCTCTCGGCCTCTCGGCAGTGAGGCACTTCGGCGCCATCGGCAGAGGTCGGCCCCGGCTCTCCCACTCCAGGCTCACCTGCTGGGTCTGGCGGCGCGTCCCCGCTGGGGTTCTCCGGCGCGCACACGAGTCGGGGCGCTTCCTCTGCGACGCACTCCAGGCTGGCAGTGAGCGACCCCGGCAGGGTGAGGCCGCCCGGGCCCCCCACGCGTGCCGCGAGCTCCCCCTCTTTGCCGCGCTTGTCCTTCCTGTGCCAGCGCACGCTGCTGAAGAGCCCTCGCAGTCCCCTCTTTTGTTTGCCGCCAGCCTTGCCTGTGTCCGCCGTGTCCCCTTTGCAGTTCTCGGAATTACCGTTCTTTTTCAAAAGGGAGAAGAAGCTGTGTGACTTGGCTACGGAGCTGCTGGCTAGCAAGCCCGCGCCGAGCCCGGCAGCTCTAGGGGGGCCGGTGATCGGCCGACCACCGCCACGTCCGCCCCTGCCGCCGCCGCCGCCGCCGCAGCCGCCCGGGCCGCGCGGCTCCTCCTTCCTGCCGCTCTCCAGCACCACCACCTCTGCCAGCCCGTCGTGCGTCCTGCTCCTCACCATGTTCGGCGCACCCGAGCCCTTCCCATCCCTTTTGTTTTTGACCCCAAATATGCTGGGCAGGGTGCCACCCGATTTCCTCTTCTTGAATAATTTGAAAGCGGCTCTGTTGATCTTTACAGACGGCGGCTCGGCGGCCGGAGTCCCGGCAGCACAATCGCAGTGCGAGTCCATGTCCGCCGCAAGGGTCCTGGCCCCGGCCTCCTCCTTCCTGCTGCAGACCCTGGCGGACGCGCCGCCGTTGCCGCCGCTGCCGCCGCCGCCGCCGCCGCCGCCGCGCCCGCTTGTCGCCATGGAAACCGAGGGGGCTTAGCAGCTTTTGTCAGCCCCGGGCTCGTGCCAGGCCACTGTCATCTGGATTCTAAATCAACCTGAGCCACTCGCTGTTGCTGCTGCTACTGCTGCTGCTCCTGCAACACGCAGAAAAAAATGCATCTCCCCGCTCGCCCAGGGCTTACACAACACCTTAAGCCACTAAAGGACCCATCCCACCTGGCTTTGCGCTGTAGAGTGTTATTTTTTGGTTTTGGTTTTTGTAGCGAGAGCAGGCAACAGAGCTCCGAGTGGAGTGCAATAATTAAAGTCGTAATGATGGAATTCAAATACCATCCTTTCCACCTCCAGATTGGCTCTTTCACAAAATTCCCCCAAAATGAATAAAAAAAAATAAAATGATCCAACCAACACAAACTGTTCAATCTTCTGATCACCTACCTTTCATGAATCTTCATGCCTTTCCCAAGCCCTTCACGTGTGTCCCTAGCTTTTGGGAACCGAGCCCAGCAGACATGGAGTGTGTCTTTATTTCTGTCCTGTCTGATGCTGAGCACAGTCTCCAGGTTAATGTTGAATCCTTATTGTTGCCTGTTTGTTCAAATTCTTGCTACAAAAACACCAGCCATCAAATACCCATTAGCAACTCTATGCAAGGAAAGTGAAACAGTTCTGTGGATGGAACTTGACTGGACAACCATGGCTTTTGTCTCAGACTCCAGCTACTGGGGCTGAGGTAACAGAAGCCACTGCCAAGTCTGCATTTGATCACAGTGGAGTGAGCTGAAGATAGAATCTCAGGTCCATTCCAGAGGTGGTCCTTGGAATGCAGAGTCTACTTTCTCCTTTTCCATCTAGCAGGTCATGGGTGTTACTCCTGACCTTGCTGGCCACTGCCTTCATGACCCCAGGCCTATTCCTCAGCCCTCTTCCCTGTGGGGCAGGGGAAAGACTGGCAGGGACTGCTACCCAGGAGTCTTGGCACAACTTGACTGGGAAAAGGAAAAACTTATCCCAGGGAAGCTCAATCTGGGGGGGCGGAGGGTGTCTTCTGTGCTCTGATTTAGAAGGTGACTGCTAAATTGTAAACTTGACACCTGATTTCATAACCCTGACTGTGAGTTTATTAGGAAAGAAAAAGGTGGAGAAGTATAAACATATATATAATTTTTATATGTTGACTATTATTTTAAAATACATAATGATATTTATTATATAGCACTTACTGCTACTTACTAAACATTATTTAATAATATGGATATTACATATAAAGAGACATCAGTCTTTTCCTCAATTATCTTGAGCTTCATTTTCTGTGTGCTACTTGCATTATACCCAGAAACCTTAACCAAAGTACACTGAGGTTGGAGTTATATTAATAACTGTGGGCCATTGCATGGAACATGGTTGGTTTGAATTTTGGTCTTGAGGCCTGACCAGTGGTGTCTCAGTGGATAAAGCATCAACCTAGAACAGTGGGTTGTCAGTTCAAAACACGAAGCTTACCTGGTCAAGGTACACATGGGAGTTGATGCTTCCTGCTCCTCCCCCCTTTCTTTCTCTCTCTTCTCTCTCCAAAAATTAATAAATAAAATCTTTTTTAAAAATGAATTTAAGTCTTGGGTTTATTACCTATATACTTTCTCTTTCCTGCTGATTTTTATCAAGAACAGTGTTTTGTGAAATAAGAAATCAGTAAGTTTAGATTCTGGGGAGGTTTTCATTCTTAGCAGTGTAATCCTGTCAGCTCTCTCCCACTCTTTGCCTGCACCTCCTGGACACGGCGTAAGGCTGAGACCAGAGAAAGGCTATTCCTACTTCCAGTTCACTGCTTGCCATAAATCAGGGGCCTCGCTGCCTGGAGGAGAGAACAGATGTGAAGAACTATATAAAGAGAACTCATCTTTTATCTATCCACAACCTTTGGAGGATAGTTAAAAATCTTTCTCAATTCTTTTATGCACATAATACAATTGCCTTAGCTATATGGGTTACTTCGTAACTGTGTCAGTTTGGAAGAATTTATGACTAGGATCGGGACAAATGCACAAGTCTGTAAGTATCTCCCCTTCCCTAGCCCAAAGCAAAGAGTTGGGACAAGGTGAACCTGCATATCCACTGGGAGCTTTGACCTAGCAAGACAGGCCTCTTATATGAGAAGCTTTGAGCTTCATGGGAAAAATTTAGCAAGGACTTTGGGGTAGATAGACATCCATCCAAAGCGAAAGGACAAAGCAGTCTTCAGTTTGGGGAACATACCCCAGTGGCCCTGAGGTAGAGAATGTGAGGATCTCCTGGAGCCTCAAGACTCAAAGTCTAGGTGCTGAATGAGCTTTAGAAGCTAGGGTGTGAATGAGGACCCTCCCATGTCCTTTAACCCAAGGTCTTTTTATAGAGACTATCAGAGAAAGGCCAGTGAGGCCAGTTTTATAAGGACCTTACCAAAAGAACCAGACAGGTGAGGAAAGCACTCCCAGCCCCACTCCTGGAGCAGGGACTGAGTCCCAGTCAAACTACGGAGGGACAGATTGACATCAAAAAACATTGTTAGGAACCAGTGCAAAGGTTTGCCTGCCCTTTAAGTTGCTCTGCACCATCAAGCACAGGGAAGCAGACAGAATTTACACAAAATGGTGATTCCTCTCCCCAACTCCTGCCCCACCCGGAAAGATCTGTCATGACAGTAAAGAAAATTTTACCAGAAGCACATTCTGTTTTCATCTTTTCATTCTTTCCCCTCCCTTGTTACTGCCCCACCCTGCCCCAATTTAGACAGCAAACAGAAAATTCAAGTATAAAGAGCTAGGAGCTGAGGGAAATTGTTTTGGGAAAAAGCTGTTCTCAAACAACAGGACGTTTCACAAACATAAGCAAGTGGGTTCTGCGAGAGACACGCGCGTGCTTGTCTTTTTTGGCACAAGGGAAGGTTTGTTGTTCAGTCGGGGCTTTTCTGTCTCTGTCTGTAGCGAGTGTCTCCAGAGGAGAATAATTAATGCAAGAAAGAAAGAATAAAGAGAAACAGAGGAGGGGTCATTGGAGAGCTTACTATCATCATCAATTCCTTTTTCAGGGTGTCTTCTAACCAGTCTGGCCTCTGCCTTTGTCCTGAGTTTACAAGGTGGATTCATTTTTGTCGGAGGAAACCACCCAGAACATTGTGTGGAAAAGGCAGGGTGAGGAGCTGCCCTTGAAGCGGTGGTGTGGCTGCTGTGTGGAACTCCCCATGTCACAGCTTCACTGGGAAGGAGGCTGACGCCTTTGCCTTAAATTTGCCTGAGGTCTTGAAAGGGATAATGGTTAATCAATGGAGTTTGGAAAGTATGCTTGGTTGGATTGGGATCAACACCTCCTGTCTTGAGACTGCAGGCAACTCTGGACCCCAGCCCAATTGGAAATACCAGCTCCCTGTTCTCGTTCCTGTTCATCCCTCTCACCACCATGATCATCATTGAAGGCAAGCTTTAGAAGCTCTGTGATGCCAGTGAGGACCCTCAAGTGTCCTTCAACCCAGGGTTTCTGTTATGAGGGCTATCAGGAGAGCCTCAGCTTTGCTAACCTTGCCCCTCACCTACCAGTCCACACTGTCCATATATCCATGGCCTGTCCTTGTCCTCCGAGGGATGCCCTGGTCCTCAGACAAGCTGAGACCACAAGGTGATGTGCACAGTTACCAGGAGAGAGACATGTAAATGTCCCTTGCAGGGAGCCAGACCCAGGGGGCAGTGCTGTGGACCTTTCTCCTACCCTCCTGGGTAAGGTTCTGGCCCAGGGTGGGCAGGGTGAGGACAAGAGCAGTCTAAGCACAGTAAGCCCTGAGCTAGACTGAAGTTTTTATATTCTTTTGCAGATTTTGATTCCTGAGTTTTCCTGAACATCAACTTCACTGTAGGTTAATAGCTGTTCTGGGTATATGTTTATTCAGAGGAGAAATTAATTTTTAATTAGTAACATGCAAGAGTAAAAAGCCCAGCACAATTTGTAATTTCACATGTAACCCCGGTGTACGGCAGCTGCTGCAGGAAGAGTGCTGCTCATCACCAGGAGCAGTGGCCCCGTGTTGGCTCTGAAGTAACTGGTAAGCTAGGGGCATGGGGTGTTCTGGTTCAGCAGGTGTCACCACTCATAAGATGCCACCTTGGCCTGGGCATTGAGTATGAACCGGGGTCCTAAGGCAAGGGGTTGCACAAGAAACGACCAAGTAAAAGCAAAATGAGCATTTCTATATAATACTGATGGATCCCAGGGGGCTCTGGTTACACAACAGCTGGCAGTGTTGGCACCGTGCAGCTCCATACCTCTCTGTCAGTGTTTGGTTACTGCTGGCAATGCTCAGTTTCTAGATACATCATTACAGATTCTACCACTGTCTTCACACAGTGCTTTCCCCCATTTTTCTACCTGTGCCTCTTTCCTTCTTATAAAGACAACAGTCATGTGGGATTGAGAGCCCCCTCTATTCCAGCATCCCCTTATCTTAACTGACATGTTAGCCACATCTGTGAAGTCCCTATATTGAAATAATGTCATATTCACAGGTACCAGGTGTTAGGAGTTGCACATATCTTATGGGGGACACAATTTAACCCTTGACAGGCATCATTGCCAGCAATGGAGATGGCACTTCACCTTCATTCCTTCAAAGCAATCACCAGAGCCCTTGGCACAGACATGGCACAGACAAATGTCAAGGTCATGGATGGCACTTCTGGGGTCGCCAGCAATGAGAGGACAGAACACTACCATCCAGAATAAACAAGAAAAATAATGGCGGTGACCAAGAGGACTAGATCTTGGCGTGCATATCTCTTAGGATTGTCCAGCAGGAATGTAAAAGAGGTGTAAGAATTCCAATATAGTGGATAGAATAGAATAAAAGAATGATTGTGGCTATTACTGTTCTTTTTCCTGCATGTAAGTTAGAGTTGTCTGAGAACCATGCTGCTTCATAACCACAAGTCTACTCCTCCCATAGTTTCCTTTTCTCCTGGTCTGCTGTTTGGCTAGAGCTCCCCTTAGAATATATTCTATTTCAGATTGCAGAGTGGGTTCGGTTCTCTTCAATCCGCCAGGTTGGGCACAGGGAAGCCAAAAACAGAGCAGAATGAGATCAGATAGCAGAGGGCATGTGGACAGGATACCAGGGCTTTGGGCATGGATGAATGTACCATAGGGAGCAGCCAGACTCAGCAGTGGGTATCAGCTAATTCTAGCAGGTGTGAAAACTAGATATAAGTTCAAGATGAGGGCCCATAGGTGTTAATGAGTAGGCAAGGCACAGGAATCCAAGAGTGTGAGCCTGGATGGGGCTGTGAGACATGACCCAAAGCCCAAGTACCTGTTCTCTTCATGTACTTTCGCTTGTCTGCAAGAAACTACTCTGTATCTGCTTCTTGAAATGAAGCAGCAAGTCTAAATGGCCCTCTCAGCAGGCAGTATGCGCAAACCATCCTGTATAGCTCAGGCAGGACCTCTGCCCAGGCTCCTTATTGCCACCTGGTCTCCAGCCACATAAGCACCTGCTCTCTGTCTTGTATCCTGTCCCCAAACCATGAGACTTTCCAGATCGCGGGCTCTCTTCCTCAGTTACTTTAATTTCAATCTCAGAGACATAAGAAAGTCCCCTTGCTCTTCCATACCACGCTGGTTCCACCCCTGCCCCATGCTGCAACATCCCCCCTCCTGCCGCTGCCTTGATGGCACAGGGGTTACACACAGGGTTCCAGACAGACAACAGCATGGTCCTTTCCTCTCTCAGCTACCCAAGCCCCTGGAGGGGGAGGGTCTCATCCCCACCCCTTTGGAGCTAACCTGGGTGGAAGACCAGGGAGTAGAGCTGCTTCTTAAAGACCCCTATACTCTTTCCTCCTCTCTATCATCTTCCCTCCTATCCACTATAGTCCTGGGGTCTCAAGTAGTCTGGGCCAGCAGACAGAAACACATACGTGTTCTTTTGTAGTCTGTTAGATTTATTGCTTTGTATTGCTCTTGAAGTTTAAATGGTCCTTTCTTAAGCAAAAATAAAAAACAAAGACAAACAAAAACAAAAAACCTCCTGGGTTAGAGCAGACAGCTAGCAGATTCTGCTGCAGATGGACCCATGCTACAGCTGTGCTGAGGAAAAGGAGTATTTCATGCCCACTCCCCGCCGTGGGTTCCATGTTTCCTCCTCCCACAAGTTGGCACATTAGCTCACAAGACCTCTGTGTTCCCGTCGCTATTACCCACTCCAGCTCTCTTCATATCCTTTAGCCCTCTCCTTTGGAGAGTACATTTTTTAAAAAAATACATACATCTACGGAATGCTCAAAATAGACTAAATTAAGAACCTGACTCTGGTTATTGTCCCCTCCAGAATATGTCAGGAAGGGCCTCCTTGTTGCCTTAGCTAGGACCACTAGCATTTATTGAGTGTTTATTGTATGCCAGGTGCTGTCACAAATAAACTATGATACTGACCTTCGATTGCAACCAGGAGACTTGTCAACGTGAGACTTAGTTCAACATGAAACTCTCCAGCAGAAGGCTGACACCTTTGTTCAATTCAGCCCAGGTGCTAGGCCACTGTGATCGAGCCTTGGCAGCTTGGGTGTGAGTTTTTCTCCTCTGGGAAAAAAAAAATGTTTTCCTCTGTGATGGATTAATCTCCAAATAGCCAGATTTACATCTGTCCTAAGCACCAATGGGCTTTCTTAGTGTGCTTTAAGTTCGGTTCCTAGTCCAGCTTCACACAGCTTTCTTTGTGCTTCCTTCACCATCTTCCACCACAAGGTGCCTTTTTTTAAAAGACAGAAATCTCAGCAGATATAGCCATTCCGGGATGTTTCCTGGACACACACCAGTGAACTCATTAGCCATAGCTAACCATGAAGCTTTTTCTTCCCCCTTTATTTTACTTTGCAGCAAAAAGCAGAGTCATGTGGTTTCCTCCTAGAAGCTCCCATTCCTGTAGGTTCAGGCAGCAGTGGCCAAAATTTCCCTTGAGGAGAGCTGTGCTTGCTAAACACCCCTGCTTCTTAGAAGTGTCTGCTTTTGTTTAACGGAAGACTGAGCTCAAGCAGGAAATTTCTAGGTCAGCTACACTTTGCTCTAATAAAAGAAAAGTCTAGCCAAAAGAACAGCAAATCTATGGTCCAGGCTTAGTGGATTGTCTTATCCGATTACCCAATTATCATAGCTCAGATTAGGAAAGGATTATCCCTGAGGTTGGACAGATGGAGAACACTATTAAAATACTCCATGTAAGGTTTCAGAGTAAGTCCCTGTTTCTTGGGGTCAGTCTGTCCTCATTTAGAACCTCCAGATCACTGTCTCCGATGCCCATGTGGGAGAAACTGAAGAGGGCAGGCAGCAGGCTGGGGAATAGCCAACCCACCAGAACCTTTGCCCTCCTACTTCTTTTTCCCTGGATGGTGCCCTGCCCTCCAATGGCCTGGCAAGAAAGGTTCAGCTGAACTGCAAGTGATTTTGGGGTTGTTATCTCTCAGGACTCTTGGGAACAGGTCTGGGACATTTCATTAGAATATAACAGACAGGACAGTTTCAACGTCAGTCCCACTGTCCTCTGTTAACTGGGCCACTGTTAACAATGAACCTCCATCATTCAGGGACCACCTTGGGCTGTTTCTTTGTCTCAGAAGCCAGAGAGGGATGCAGTAAGATCTGTTGTGTGTCTTTGCATCCTTTCACCCTTGCATTTGGGGAAGTCGGTGCCATGTTTGTACCACGATGCTGGGCAAGGAAGCTTAGTAGCTCTGACTTTGTGTTCCGGCCTCGAACTCATAGACAGAAAGGTGCTGTAAGCGATTCATTCAATAACGTGTAAGCCATTTCGCGTCTCTGCTTCTAGTCCTTTATCTCGCAGAAGTGGTATTGCTGACATCATAAAGATGTATTCAAGAATATCAATGGCTCATAAGGGAACATTATGACCAATAAAATATGTTGAGTAATCTCAAAATTGTAATAATTTAGCCGGATGAGTTCTTCTTTCTTATATGTTTAGCTCAAGTCAATTCCAGAAGAGGGTATTGAGCATGCTGAGCACGCACTTCATCACAGACACATGCCCGGCACAATGGAGCACAAAATCCAAGGTTGGCAAGTCATCAATCCCACACTCTGCAAGCAGTCTACCCATTCATGTTGGAATTCACCGAAGAAAGGGGACCTCATCATATCCAGAGGCAGCTTACTTTATGTCCGGAAAATTCCATTAGAGATATTTTAAAAATTAGTTTGTATCTTTATAGCTTCTATATTTTAATTCTAGTTGTACCGTTATATTGAGTGGTTTTTATGGGTCCACTACTGTTCCACGTGAATCTCATGCATTAAATTATTTAATCTGCACAGTAATCACATGGGGTGGGTCTCCCTTGTTCTACAGAACAGAAAGCTGGAACCAAGAAGTTGAATGATTTGCTCAAGATCAAATATCTAGTAGGTGGCAGAGTGGTCTGGCTCCACAATCCACCTCCTCAATCATTATTTTGATTATCTGAATAACATACCACTCAAAACTTAGTGGCTTTAAACAATGACCATGTTATTTGCTCAGAATCCTGTGGACCAGGTATTTCAGCAGGGCTCCATTGGGCATATCTTCTGCTCCACTTGGCATCACCCTAGGTCTCTCATGAGTAGCACTGTGATGGTGGCTAGAACTGGGACGTCCAGGCTGACTTTATTCATATATCTGGAAAAAAACAACACAAAGACAGCTAAGAGATTCCACAGGGTTTTTGTCAAAGGACAAAGTTGTGCTTCTTTTCATGACAGTAGGACTCTCAAAGGAAGGATTTCAATCAGCAAAGGTAAAATCTGATTGAATAATTGTTAAGGCCCAGCTTCTGAAGTCATACAAAAAAAAAATCCACCAAATTCTATTGATTAAAATAAGTCCTAGTGAGGGCCTATGGATTCAAGGGTAGAGAACACCTGAATTCTATTTTTTTATTGAAGGATGACAAGGTCATAACATGAAAGAACATGCAAGATGAAGAGATTATTGTGACCTTCTGGGGAAACATTGGCTAGCAAAACCACAACACCACACTGCCTCTCAAAAATATTTGTAGACACACTTCCAAATGACACCTATCCAGATGTTTGAAACTACTTCTTAAGTATCTCTGGGTCTTCTCTCTTTCTGGTTAGCCTCTTGTTCTTTCAGCTGTTCCTTGTGAAGACTGGAATCATCCTGCCCCCTCAAGGGCCCCAGGACTGACTGTCATATTCCAGGATGTACCTGGGCTGTATAGAGCAGAAGGATCCTGACCTCTTGTCTTATAGATCTAGATATCAAATCCAACAGGAATTTTTAGCTGTCACAAAGCATCCCATAGAAACTCTGTCACTCGAAATTCAATGTCTCCCACTCTGTACTTATACAATTGCTTTGAGAGCCAAAATTAAATTCCTTTTTATAAAATTCGGCCTGGCACTCTGATTCATTGAGTCTCTCTGGATCCTGATTCTATCTTCCATCATATTCACAACACTTCCCAGCTTTCAGTTAAACCTTTGTTTGATCATGACTTACCTTCTTTTCTTCTACACCATCTTATGAGTGACTAATCAGACTATTGACCTGTTCAGAGACAAGAACAGAGCTCTGAGGAACACCACTAAAAAACAACTTTCCACATTAAAATCTAGCCATTGATCTGTTACATCGCAAACGCATCCAGCAGAGTTGTCGAGGTCCCCATGGATTTGCCAGCTGGCTTTTGCCTCCAAACCCTTTTTGCACCCCATCTCAGGAGTATCATAAGAACCATTGCCAACACTTTGCTCAAGCTCCAGAAAATCCCTGGTTTTTGCATTTCTCTGATGTGCCACAATCATGGTCCTGTCAACAAAAGAAATTAGGTCAGTCTGCATTTCTTTATGGAGTGCCTGTTGACTCCTGGTGGTAGCAACTTCCCCTTCTTAAATAATTCTGTCCACCGCTCCCCCTCACTCTGCTCCCCATGCTGAAGTCGACTCCACCTCATCCAGCTTCTGCTTGTTTCTGAGGTCACCCATCTCACCCATCTGCAGCTTTTTAGCCCTTCTCCTGCTCCCTCCCAGAGTTCTCCAGAGATAACCTCAGTGTTCACTGAATGAATCACAGTGCCTAAGAGAACCTGATCTTCTTAGGAATCTGGGTCAGAAGACACACAGTTTGAGTGGCAGATACTGCCCACTCTTTTCAAGAAATGCGGACTTCTGCCCTCATTCAATACTTATTGCTCAGCAAGCAAAGAAGGCACAGGTTCTACCTTTCAGCGGCTTTTGTTCTAGTGCAAGGGGTGGTGTGTGTGCTAATAATGGTACTATAAAACAGAGCATGGTCACTGTTTTTACAAAGACAAAAATCAGATGTTACAGGGTTGTGAGACAAATTATTTCTACCTGGGCAGACAAAATATTTTTGGAAGCAGTGGTATATGGAGTGAGTCATAAATAAAGAGCCACGCAGTGGTGGAGAGGACACAGCAATGGCATTCATGGGCCGCCTATCGACCTGTAATTTCACAACATTCTTGAGACAACTAGGCGATAATGCAACAGATTCTTTTAAAATGCTTCTTCCATTTGACTTAGTACTTTCAAGTCCAAAAAAATCATCCAAACACAAAATTGCTCAAAGTCTTACTTAAATGGCATCGCTATTTAATGAAATAGTTGGCCACCATCAAAAGACTGTTGTGCATATAAACCTAATACCAGCGGGGGGGACTTTCAGAGGCCCTTCTCTCAGTCTCTCAGGTATCTGATTAGCATGCCCTGATTCTCCAGTCTGTCATTTATGAAAATGCAGTTCTGTCCCTTTAATTGTGTAGAAGACCAAAGCTTTCTTCCTTCCAAATGCACTTTTGGTCTCTGCCCTATCCAGGGCTGCCTACCCCAGTTTCTGCCGGGCATGTCATGATTTGGGTGATAAGCTGTCACTGTGAGATTCTGCAAGGGGGCTTCAACCCTGAAGCTCTGCCACTCTCCCTCTCAAAATCTGTCTCCCTCAGGTCCTGGGAGAAACTGACAGAGTATTCCCCATGCTTCTCCCTGGAGCTCTTTCCTCAAAAAAGGCAAGTTTTCCCTAAAAGGAATTCTCGCATCAGTGGCTAATAATATACATTTTCCCCTCGCATTATTGGATGAGGAATTTTTCACGATATGGAGAAATGCTTATGATAACATGAGTTAAGCAGAAAAAAAGCAAGATACAATCCTAAAATTATATTCAGTATAGCCTCAACTATGTAAAACAATGAACAAATTTAATCAAGCAGCAGCATTGGCCATCTCTGGTGGCAGGACTCAGGCTGACTCTTGTTCTCCTATGTGTGCTTTGCTAGGTTTTGCATTTTTTACAAAAGAGATAATCAAAATGTTAGGAGCCCAGGTACCTGGAAGATATTACCATTTGGAAAAATAAAAGCCAGGAAGTCAGGAAAAGCCAGTGTGAGACAGGCAAATGCAAGTTTCTATCCCTCCTCAAGTGCAGTCCGCTAGCTCCTGACTGACACTCCTGTCCTCCCTGCCTTGGGCTGACCACCTCTGAGTGAAAGTCTGATAGGCAGTTATCTTTAAAAGGCAGATCTAGTGTCCTGACTTTTCTTCATCCTATTGCCAGGCTACCTCCACAACTACTGACACCTCAACAGGATTTCTGGGAGGACTCGGGAGCTGCCTGGCTGGTGAACAGGGACCTGCCACTGCTAAGAGGTGACACACACCTGCCAGTTTCCGAGCACGGGGCACAAGCTGCTACTGACCTCCCCATTGGCTCACACAGCCCAGTGTGGTTTAGGATGTAGATGGGTTCCCCTTTTCTCACCCCAGCCAAGTTTTGATCTTATTACCTCTGCTAAAATTTAGCTTCTGCCTAATCCAAAACCATGTCCCTGGTGCAAGTGAGCCCCTGTACAGCTGACAGGCCTGGTTCTGGAGGAAAGAGGAGAATTCATGAGGACAGGGGCGGGCAGCTGATGTTTCAGTCTGAAGAAAGTTTTCCGGATTTTCATAGAAACCCCTTGCAGCCACACAAATCCTACTGTGATGGATGGTGAGTCAGAAGCACAGTAGCTATGCACAGCTTGTCTTAGGACAGACCTGGAGCTTGTGGGTAGCACTCAATTAGCTTCTCTCTCCTCTTTCTGCCGCCAACAGGAAGCAGGAGATGCAAATGTCTTCCCACTGACAGTGTGCATAAAATTTTTGCAGGTGGTGTGTACAGACAGTGTCTTTCATGTATTTACATCATTACGAAGGGTCTGTTCTCTGTGTCAGAGGAGAATTTCTTCTTGTGAAAATGATACTGCTCTGTCCCTGACCTTAATAGAATTGCCTTTATTCAGCTGTGAACCATTGTATTTACAGAGTTTGACCCCTCCAAGCCTCTCATTTATGTGTAAAACTCCTATTCCATTTCTCCCCTCAGGCAGGAACAAGGCCCGAGGAAACCAGCCAAGAATTCCCTGTTTTTACAGAGACTGAGGAAGTACCCAAATGAGACCTGGAGCCCCCAGGAAGGAAGAGGGAGGAAGGCCAGGGCAGGAGGAGGAACTGAGGGTTAGGAGAGGAACAAGTGCAAAAGAAGGAAGAGCAGGGAGCAAGAGAGAGAACCCTTGGGTAGATCCCAAACCAAAGCAGGACCCAGTCGTGCTGAGGCCTCCACCTCTTTTCTGATTCTTCCCTCTTGAACACACTCCTGTTCAGAACCAGGAACTGACAGCTGCGTGGTTTGAGGAATACTTTAGCAATCTTGAAGCAACCTCCAGCGTGTTAATCTGATTAAAAAGCAGTGTTCTTGGTGTGCAAATACAGCATCAAGGCAATTCTCCTAGTCTTCCTTTCCAAGAAGATTATCACTCTATTCCTTCCCTCAGAGGCAGATTAAGGTCGGTGGAGGCCCTGGGTGCAGAAGAAAATATTGGGCCCCTTAAAAGAAAGAGAGAGACAGGGAAAATAAAAATACATGTTAATTATATTTTTAAATAAATATTATATACTATTAATGTTAAAATTGCACATATGAAACCAAACTTGGTGTCATTAGAAAAAAGTGTGAAGTTGGGGTTTAGCGGGGCCCTTCAGAAGTCTGGGCCCAGGACGAGTGCCCAGTGAGCCCGGCGTTAAATCTGCCTCTGTCTTCCTTCCTTTATAAGATTCTACAAGGGGGTAATGAGAACTGACTTAAATTTTAAAAGTATCACCTGACTGCCTTGTAGAGATTGAAGGTTGGGTATAAGGTCAATTAAAAGGCTACTTTACTAATCCAGGAGGGCTGACTGTGGTTTGAACTAAGGTGGTGGCAATATAGGCAGAAAGATTTAATGACATGTACTAACAGGCAGGGTTCTCAGACCTCATCATTAGCAAAGATTCCTCCTAAGTGAAACATGAAGTATTGTAAAGCTGGATATGACAACTATGACAGCTACTTCAACATTTAATCGATAATATTTAATCACTAATTTAGTGAGCTCAGAAATAAGAAAATTAGACACAGGCCTATCCTCAAGTAACCTGAGAAATCTAGAGCAAAGAAGTCTGGATATGACCAGATGTGACAGGTGCCATTTGAGAAGTACAACACAGAGGAGTTCAGACCTACTAAAGAGGGCAAATAACTACTCACTGGAATGGTTGAGGAGTGATTCCATGCCACAGACCCAGCTGTGTTGGACCACAAGGAATGAGTAGGGTCTTGGTGAGCACAGTATGGCATATAGGAAAGGAACAGGACAGGGGAGGAAAAGTGTGCTCAAAAGTTGTGAGTTGTGGTTTAGGCTGGTGCATCAGATTCACACAAAGGACTGGTTACTGAAGGAGAAAGCTTGAAAGTAGATTAAAAGAGAGCCACACAGGCATTATCTGCCTGACCATGAAAAACAAGAGGAGAGAGAAAAGGGAACTGAAGGGTGCAACTGAGAGAGTTGGGAAATGCTCTCTGTTTCTAATTGAATTTCAGGTGCATCTGGCACAGGAGGGTGAAGGTACCCTGCAAATACATGAAGATGCACTCAGGATGATCAGGGTTGGGAGAGCTCACTAAACCTTCTTCTTGAAGACAGGAGTCAAAGCAGTGGGAGCACAGAAATGGCCAAGAGAGGATAATGTAGCCACAGAGAGGAGGGAAGGAGAAAACCCACAGTGAAGGAGCTAGAACCGGGGTCCCCAAACTTTTTACACAGGGGGTCAGTTCACTGTCCCTCAGACTGTTGGAGGGCCAAACTATAAAAAAAACTATGAACAAATCCCTATGCACACTGCACATATCTTATTTTAAAGTAAAAAAACAAAACGGGAACAAATACAATATTTAAAATAAAGAACAAGTAAATTTAAATCAACAAACTGACCAGTATTTCAATGGGAACTATGGGTGTGGATGCATCCTGTGCTCCTCTCACTGACCACCAATGAAAGAGGTGCCCCTTCTGGAAGTGCAGCAGGGGCTGGATAAATGGCCTCAAGGAAAGAGGTTAAGAAGTTATTAAGTGAGTTAGTTGATATCTTTACTCCATCATTCATTAACTTGTTTGGAACCTGATGCCATCCTGACACATAGCTGGCCTGATAATGTTACGAATGACCTTTGGGTTTGTTTGTCTGAGTATTCTGTCTCTACTTCACTGGATACTATGGTACCCAGGTAATAGAATTCACTGATACTGAGTAAGATGTTTGACAAAATTTCTGTCATACAATTCAGCTTATAAGCTTGCTAATATTCAAGGTTTTTAATTATTATACTTATAATAATAATAATAACTATTATTATTATCAGGTGATAGCTCTTCACTTACAGGCTTTCAGAACTCTATAAAAAGCATTTGTGTCTTCTTGGCTCAGTGTCACTTAATGATATTCAAGTCTTAAGCTCCTGTGCTTTTTGGTGGTTTGGGATGGTGATAGTACATTTACTTTCATGAGTACTATTTCTAGGGTCACATCATGCTGTATGTATGTAGGTCAAGATAAATTAAAAGGTGTTCACTTGGTGAATAATCTGCTCTTGTATGCATTGTGTAGGAAACACACTTACTATAAACCTCAGGCATAGCTTCCTCAGTAGAAGGTGTGGTGCAACCTGAGAAACAGAAGTAGCCACAATTTAGATGGGAATGGTTCAGACTGCAAAGCAGGATCAGCTTCATGGCATGTCTAGTGTGGGGTAGCTGTGTTAGACTTGCTCACAGATTTATGGGCTGCAAACACTTTGCCTGATTGGTGGGTGGGCGTGCGGCAGCACCAGGTGTGTATGGCCTATATAAGGCTATGGGTTCTTGTGCTCTGAGAGATTGTGGATGGCGGATTGTAGATTGCCTGCCCACCACTGTGAGGGCCTTTTTTTTGCTGTTTGCTTTGCCTGAGAAGAGATTTTCCCTGTCTGTGTGCTTGTCCACCATTGTGAGACTATTAAACAGGAATGGCCCAACACTTTTTGACTCGACACTTTCTCTACCCTCTGCCCGAATCCAAGTGTGGCCCTGCCTGACCTCGGCCACCGGCATTATATCTAGCTACACAGGACCGTCCTGGGCTAAGGTCCTGCAGTTGCATCTTGAAATTGTTAATACTTTTAGTACAGGGAGCCCTGCATTTACATTTCGCACTGGGCCCTACAAATTGCATATGTGGTCCCAGTTAAAACAGAAAAGGCCATTGAGGTCTCTCCTGGAAACCATGTTTGAAGGGCCTCTTTGAGTCATAGCAAGCCAGGACTGAAAGAGGTGTGGCTCACGAACTTCCTGAACAGTTGCTCATTGAGGACAGCTTTGGAGGGCCAGGGCTCGCCAGAGGGTGGTGGGAGCTCTACCTTTGAGGCCGGCGCCTGGCAACAGCTGCTCACTCTGCTTGACTAAAGAATTGAGCTGCAAAAATCTAATTTGGAACTTCCTAATTAAGCTAATGAAGTCAAGTCATTTTAATCTGTTCTTGGTCCAGTCTTAGGTCTAATCCCAGAATAGATAGATAATTGACTTCGTGGCATATGTGTCCTTTTGTGACAGATGAGCCAGACATCTTTATACCATTTCTTTTTAACTTTGTGAAGGGAACTGATTTTCCTTAGCCACACTGAATGTTTGAGATGAAGCAAAATTGTAGTAAAATAATTCAAGTTTAAAATAAATCAATCATGCTCCCATTTTAAAACACTTTATAGACTATACTCAAAATAAGTTGTGCCCAAATAGTTCCTTAGTCTTGAAAGATCCTAGTTAATGTTCAATTTTTTCTTGTTTTAAAGAACACATAAATAACACTGGGAAACAAAATTTTTGTTGCATCCACAAAAACACTTGTTCTTACCTAACTTGAGTGTGCTGATCTCAAATCTAACATTAGTTTTTCTCTGTAAGCTACAGTTCTTTTTGCAACTCAAGATTTTAGGTTTTTATCTTATTGTAAAATTTTTAACATTTAGTTTAACATAATGAAGTAGAATGTCTTCTTGGGCATCATCTTTGTGAAAATATAATAATTTATATAATGCAGTAAATGCACTAATAACACTAAAAGATATGATTGCATCAGAATTTGTCTACAATTTCAAAATAGACCATATTAAAACACTTATTTTAATCATAAAATTTGAGCAAAACTTATTTAAATTCTATTCAGGCAAAAATTTGCGTGTGTAGCTCTTGCATTTGTGTACTTCTTAAGGACAATCTCATTTGGTGCTCCAGCAGTAGTCTGCTCATCACTAACAGATTCAAGATTTTCGGGAAACTTATCAAGGTGACTGTTCAGAAAGTAAATCTTAACGCTCATGTCATATCCAATGTCACAGAAAGCCAACAGCATCTTTTGAACCAGAAGTTCACAGTTTTCTGCTTTTTTGTTGCCAAAGAAGTTCTTTGTAACTGCCACACACACACAAAAAAAAAAACTGTCATGATGCTTTCTCCTCCTTATTCATCTTCCTGGCAAATTCTTCATCATGTATGAGGGTTTAAATTTGAGGTCCATCAAATACACCTACTTTAATCTTCTCAAAAGACAGGAAAGGAAAAGCAGAAATAATATATAGAAAGCATTCACTTTCTCTATTCAAAGCCTGAACAAACTGCTTCATTAAGCCAAGTTTGATGTGAAGTGGGGGAAAAATGATCCTGTCTTGACGAACTACAGGTTCATTCACAATATTTTGCACCCCTACTTCCAGAGCTCTACGTTTCAGCCACTCCTTCTGTGCCCAATATTTCTCCTCAGCTCGGCTGTCCCACAAATACAGAAAGCAAGGATACTTCGTGAAACCTCTCTGTTGTCCTAGCAGGAAATTTACTATTTTAAGATCCACACAAATGATCCAGTTATGCTCCTCATACTTTAGAAAGTCAAGGACAATTTTCATGTCATTATAATTTTCTTGCAGATGAGTTGAATAACCAATTAGAACCGCTGCATAAACATTACCATCGTGTAGGACAACACGTTTCAGACTCCGTTTAGAGCTGTCAAGAAATAACCACCATTCTGTTTGACTGTAAGTGGTAACACCTAGCTGGTGAGAAGACTATTGATATCATGACAGTTAACAAAGTGTTTGTCTTCAGAAAAAAAGTCCACAAAAATTTGTTCAGGCTTCCTGAAATGGGATACTTTAGCTGACTGGTGAAGTACATTCTTTGCTTAATGCCTGGAGGCTAATAACTCAGCAGCTTTCTTTGATAGTCCCTAATTTCTTACTAAGTCATTCAATTCGGGTTGGCTAAACTGCTGAGGGCTTAATGACTGCTTGGCATGAGAAGACCCTTCAGATTTTACAACCATTTTCTCATGCATCTTATCAAAATACACTTGATCACCATGTTCACTATCTTCATCCTTAGAAGAAATAAAACCATTGAAAATTGGAACCGGGACTGTCTCAGAGTGTGGGATAGGATGTATTGCTGAAGGAATATTAGGATTTGTGATCATATGCCATTTTTTTTTGCCGATGCCCTTTGTATGGATCAGACAGAAATAACAGTCACTGCTGTGGTCCTTAGATTCACGTCAAACCATGGGAATACCAAAAGGCATTCCTTTGCATTTTCCTTTAGTCCATTCACGAAGCATTTCCTCACAATTATGACACACAATACGAGGAGCCCAATTCTTGTCTTGATCGCCAAGGGGAACTTGAAAATAGGCAATATATGCATGTGTCAGAAATGATAAAATATTGCACCTTTGACGTTGAAGTGTGAAACAGCCACATATATAAGAAGAAGTATCAGGACTATTTTTACATTGACACCTTCGTGAAGAAGCCATGATTAAATCTTAAAACAAAATAAGAGGGTGTTTTTATCAGATTATAATATTTTACACTTAAAAACAACTACAATTATATAAAAGTGATGTTTGCAAAACATTAATTGCTTTGTGGATATGTTCAATCCAAGAGTCGTTGCCCTTTAATTCCAGTTTAAAAACCAATGCATGCCATTAACTGTAACAAAAAGAAATTAAAATTGCATAAAAACTAGAGCATACACCAAAAAAGGATTTCAGATTTAGAATCAGCGATGCAGGAATATATAGAAACAGTTCTAAAACCTCATGCAACGGAAAATTAAAAAAGAAAGATTGTTCCCCAGTGTAATAAATACTGCCGTATACAGATGTCTCCAGAAATTGCCTAAAGTTGGCAAGACAGAGAACAAGCTGTTCTCTCCTTTGGCCTCAAATTCTATAAACTCAGAAAATTCACTCATTAACCTTTAAACTATATCGAATTATTTCCTTGAGACACATACATCTTCAAAATGGTGGGAAAGCCTATAAAATCCAGAGACTAAAGGGATAATTCTGTTTAATCTATCCATCTTCTTGCCAATCAAGATTGCTATTTATAAAATATTTCCATCTTCTTGTAACATAACTTAGATGAAGTGATTTTTGCCCTTTGAAGTTTGTTGATTCACTTAATGAGTTTTAAAAATATTAATGCAATTATTAGACTATTTATCAAGCATCACCTATTTCACTTTAGAGGGCTTTGTTTTCCACCAGAAACAGGAAAAACTTCGGCGTTCTTGCTGCCTGTCACCATTCAGCCAAATAAGTAGTGATAAGGATTGAATCTTTATGAGTACTTTATTCAGATGGTCGGTGATCTGAGACAATGGGGGTTCTTACCCCAAAACAGGATTAATACCTTGTCTCAGTCAACCTTTTTATAAGGGGAAGAAAGGGATTGGTGAGGGGTTTGAAATGTAGGGAGAAGTTAATTAGATAAAGTTGCAGTCCAGGTATTCTTCTAATATTTCTTCATCTACTGACTGATCTAGTTCTTTATCTGCACCCTTGCTAGCGGGCCTTCCATCCTTGGAGAATCAGTGGATTAGGTACCATTGTGTTTATGGATCTCCAGGGCCTAGGGCACAAAAGTGGATTGCTTACAGCCTCATGAAGTCAGTAGGCTCATTCATGTATCCAGTTCCTGGAACAAAGCCTTTACTTACTAAAGCTAAATTTTTAACACTTATATTACCCCTACCAATTGCCACTGCTAGTCTTAACAATCTTAGTTTTGTAAGATTAGTTTTATATGAAAATAATTATTTGGTTGCTGAGCATGTATTTTAGCATTAGAAAGCCTTCTAGGGGGTCATTAGTTAATGCAACTGGTCCTGAGGTCAGTGGTGGTACCGCTTGTCTGATTTTGCTGCTTTTTTAGGCCTGGGGCTGAAATGCAATTGAGGCCTAGCTGTCATCCCTAGGTGTTAATGCTTAAGTGCTATTCTATGACCCCCTGATTCCTTCCCGTGCTAGGTGTGTCTAACCTGCAATACCAGCAGTGTATGCTAGTGCAGGAAAGGTTACCGTAGGGGCAATGAAGGAAATGTTTACCTCATGTTCTTTTATTCAACTATTCCCCAATCCCCTTCATACAGCAACGACTCTCCAGCCCCCTTCATCTGGTCGTTTGTTTGTTTCCAATCATTCCCCAACCCCCTCATCCAGTTAATGATATCCCCATCTCTGCTTTCTCCCTTCACGTGGCCATTTAAACTAGTCAATCGGGAAAGAGTAAGATTATACAGTCAACACCCCAGTCAATGGAGCAAGACCCAACCTAGGGCCCACATTAGAATTTAAAATAAAACCCAACCCCCAGCTTTCACTAGCGGCAGCATGACCTTCTGTAGAAGTTATTAAAGTTGCCTTGCCGAGGTTTTTTGTCTCCATGAGTCTTGCATAACTGCAACTTTTAATAGCAAGACTCTTGTTTTCCCTGCTTTGTCCATTGTTTTTCCCAGGGCCTTTCACCCTGGTAGCCTTCTATGCCTGCCCACTAGTCCTTACTCTGTTCATGTCTGTTTAATTGCCTACCACATGCCCATGTAATTTAATTTCTAAACATTAGAAAATATAGGCATTATTTTAAAAATAGCCCAGTTGGCCTGACCAGTGGTGGCACAGTAGATAGAGCCTTGACCTGGGACACTAAGGTCCCAGGTTCAAAACCCTGAGGTTGCCAGCTTGAGTGTGGGATCATAGACATGATCCCATGGTCACTGACTTGAGCCCAAGGGCACTGGCTTGAGCAAGGGATTGCTGGCTCAGCTAGACCTCCCCCACCCCCAGTCAAAGCACATATGAGAAAGCAATCTATGAACAGCTAAAGTGCTGCAACTACAAGTTGATGCTTCTCATCTCACCCCCTTCCTCTCTCTCTCTCTCTTGCTCTCTCACTAAAACAATAAAAAATCCAAATAGCCCAGTTGGTAATAATAGTACTACTACTACTAATAATAATAATAATAGGGTCCTGGCCAGTTGTCTCAGTGGTAGAGTGTTGGCCAGGCATGTGGATGTCCTGGGTTTGGTTCCTGGTTAGGGCACAGAGGAGAGGTAACCATCTTCTTCTCTACCCTTCTCCTCCACCTCCTCTTTCTCTCTCTCTCCCTCTCTCTTTATTTTCATTCCGCATCCATGGCTCAATTGGTTTGAGTGCATCAGCCCCATGCACTGAGAACGGCTCCATGGAGCCTCCACCTCAGGTGCTAACAATAGCACTGTTGTGAGCACGGCCGCAGATGGGCACAGCCTTGGCCCCAGATGAGGGTTGCCAGGTGGATCCCCGTTGGGGCTCATGCAGGAATCTGTCGGTCTATCTCCCCTCCTCTCACTTGGAAAAGAAAACAAATTTTTCAAATAATAATAGGTCAATTAACCACTTACTATGTATGTATGTGTCAGGCACTATGCTCAGTGCTTTGTATGTATTACCACCTTATTCTCCCAGTCACAAGAGGCAGTGACTGCCTCTATTAGAAATGCAAAAATCATTACTCTATCCAGCTGTGCCCTTAACTGGGGTGCCCAGCTGGCAATTGGAGGGAGGAGTCAAGCCCAGTGTTTCTGCTCCACAGCTTCAGGTAGAGTTCAGATTTTCTTATATAGCAAAGATCTCTGTCCTACAGCCTCAGACTTAACTCTAGCTCAGCAAAGTACTGCATGAAGCTTCTCCATTTCAGAGCAACTGCTGCGATGGTGTGGCTGGTCTGCACACTCCATGTGCACTACCGGAGGGAAAACCTCTCAAATCATTACTAAGCACCTATTTGCTATGTGTGAGCCTGGCTGCTCCACTCAGGACACGCACATTGGTCAAACATGGACCCCACCCTCAAAGAACACAAGAAAATCTTCCACATTTCCTCTTTAGAGATAACAACAAACCATCCTTGTTTGCCTGAAACTGGAGTTTCCCTTAATGGGCAATTTTTAATTTTAACATTAGAAAAATTCCTGGCAGACTAGGATGAGTCTATCATTTCGCTAATAGAACAGTAATTTGTTTCACTGTGTGTTTTGAAAAGCAAATACAAGCACTCCTGTGTATGGACCTTCTGTCTGAACAAACACATGGCTTTTGTTCACCTTCTGTTTGTGCCCCATGACCACGAAGGCCAAATGAGTCACCTAGGTAAGCAATATGCTCAAAACTCCCATCTTAAGCAATGAGAGCCCCTAAGGATTTCAAGATAAATATGGATTTCTCAGGGGAGAAAGGCTTAGAGGAGGACCTCCCAGAAGCCCTGAGGGTGGGAGTGAAGAGAGAACATGGCACCTGCATGGGTGGGAGTGTTCTAGGAGAATCAGGAGTCCCCTGGGAGCACCATGAGCCTCTTCTCTCCTCTCTCTCTGGACTCTTCGCCACCATCCCACAATTGTCCCCAATGACACCTGACTCTTTCAGCAGCATGCAGGGATGGATGCTCTGCTTGACCACCACAGTGCAGCCACTCCATACTCCTGCTGGTGACCCCAGCAACATTGTTTTAAGGGTCTTGGACCATCTCCTCATCTCTGCTGTTTCATACCCAGAACAGTTGGACAAAACTCTATAAGGCGAACATGCTAAAAGGAGAACATTTTCTCACAAGACAGATGCTGCTGTCCCTCTCTGCAAATGCCTTGAACACATATGTGGAAGCCAATATGGTGGACAGAACCCGAGGGTTTCATAAACCCTCGTGAGGGAATCCTGGGGAATGAGGAAGAACAGAGAAAAATAGCTTTTCTTTTCTTCTCTTTTCGATATTTGTTGTTGAATGTCCCCTTGTTTAAAATCCTTTACGTATGTATTCAGTTCCCATGACAATGCCTATGGTAGAGCCAAAATGTGACATGAGACTCATTGTCAGGAACAGATGCGCTGCAGGAGGCTGGGCAGAGCCACACAAGGGGGCAGGCAGTTGAGCACACAATGGTGCTTGGCCTGTGCTGTTTACCTCTGTTGTCACAGCAGTCCAGATAGGGAACTCCTCGCTTGAGGTTTGAAAATTCAAAAAAGAGGAGATTCTGGGAGACAACTGGAGACAGTTTGGACGGATGAGCTGGGTCTGATTTCAGAGAGAGACATAGTCCTTCTCTCCCGTCATCATTTGCTGAGCCAAGAACAAGTACTTGCTGTTGAGCAGTTGAGACATAACTGGGCCTCTGAGAAAGAACAGATGCCCCAAATCATATGAAAGTTAAGCTGATTCAAGATTCATATAAGCTCAGTTTAAATGTGGCACTAGACTAACATTTTTTATTCCTATTTTAATTTTGAGGTTGCAATAAGAACAGTTGTGAAAACAAATGTGAAATTAATTTCTCTATAGTCTCTCCATAGAAATATTACATCCAAATCATCATTTCCATTGAAGGACTATTTGGCTCAATAAAAACTGAGTGTCAGGCACTACATTAATCTGGCAGAAAGGTGAATGTCCTTGTAAAATAAGCATCACATTTAATTTTCCCTCCCTATTTAGTTGTCTGTATTCATAGCAGAGTTCCAAATTTCATGAGGATTGGGATTAAATCTGCCTGTATCTCTTATGCCTTGCACAGTGTCCTGATAGCACATAGTAGCCACTCAATAAATATTTGTTGAATGAATAAACATAGTTCATATAAGGCAGTCTCCACCTTTAAACTGTACAATCTGGTAAAAGAAACAACTATAATTTTTTTTAATTTATACAAAGTGGAATGAATTAATTTACAAATAGAAAAGTATCCCACATTTATTTATTTATTTGGTCAACAAATATTTATTGAAAGCTACTAAAAGCAAGGTATTATATACATGTTAGGGATAGACAACAACAAAGAAACACAAAACCCTGCCTGCCTCTGTGGAGCTTTGTTCTATTTGAGGAGATGGACTGAAAACAAGTAAATAAGGAGGGCATATAACTCATTAGAATCTGAAATTTACCATGTGGAAAAAATCAAAGAGCGTCCTAAGAAGCGGGGAGGGGACCAGAGAAGGTGACTGTGCTAGAGGTGACTATAAAAACTAAGAGAGTTTGGAGTGAATGGGATGGAAAGTTCTTTTCAACTGCTAGAACAGCCCTCCCTATAGAAAGAGGGGCTCTGGACTTTGCCCTAGAATGGTGACTGGCAATCTTTTGAGCTAGGTGTGTCAAAATTCGCCAAAAAACCGAGCATAACTCGGGTGGTGTGTCACTTTGAGAAAAACGGCCTAACAGAAAGTCCCAGAACTAGATGCTCTGTGCTGAAGTTCTGTTGTTACGGCCTACAGACCTCTGGCACAGAGTGTCTACACTGCAGCACATGTTGTTGTTATTTTTCTTTTCTTATTCACAGTTTATTACATTTTTTAAAATTAATTTTAATGAGGTGACACCAATAAATCAGGGTACATATGAACAACGATCACATCTCCAGATTCTTATCATTCAATTATGTTGCATACCCGTCACGCAAAGTCAAATTGTCCTCTGTCACCTTCTATCTGGTTTTCCCTGTGCACCTCCCCTTCTCCCTATCCCACCCTCTCCTCCCTAGCCCAAACCCGTAACTACCACACTCTTGTCCATGTCTCATAGTCTCACTTTTATGTTCCAACTATGTATGAAATCATGCTGTTCTCAGTTTTTTTTTTCTGATTTACTTATTTCACTCTGTATAATGTTATCAAGGTCCATCCATTTTGTTGTAAATGATCCGATGTCATAATTTCTTATGGCTGAGTAGTATTCCATAGTATATATGTACCAAAGCTTTTTAATCCACTCGTCTTCTGACGGACACTTGGACTGTTCCCAGATCTTCGCTATTGTGAACAATGCTGCCACGAACATGGGGGCGCATTCCTTCTTTTCGAACAGTGCTATGGTGTTCTTAGGGTATATTCCTATAAGTGGGATAGCTGGGTCAAAACGCAGTTCAACTTTTAATTTTTTGAGGAATCTCCAAACTGTTTTCCACAGTGGCTGCACCAGTCTGCATTCCCACCAGTCTGCATTCCCACCAGCAGTGCAGGAGGGTTCCCTTTTCTCCACATCCTCACCAGCACTTATTCTGTGTTGTTTTGCTGATGAGTGCCTTTCTGACTGGTGTGAGGTGATATCTCATTGTGGTTTTAATTTGCATTTCTCTAATGATTAGTGATGTTGAGCATTATTTCATATGCCTATTGGCCATCTGTATGTCCTCTTTGGAGAAATTTCTATTCATTTCTTTAGCCCAGTTTTTCATTGGATTATTTGTCTTCCTGGTGTTGAGTTTTATAAGTTCTTTATAAATTTTGGTTATTAACCCCTTATCAGACGTGTTGTCGAATATGTTCTCCCATTGTGTGGTTAGTCTTTTTATTCTGTTCTTATTGTCTTTAGCTGTGCAAAAACTTTTTAGTTTGATATAGTCCCATTTGTTTATCTTGCCTTTTATTTCATTTGCCCGTGGAGATAAATCGGCAAATATATTGCTACTGCAGCACATGGTTTATCCTCGGCTACTGCACCTGGCCGTGCAGGAGCCGAGGATGAAACGTCCTTCTCAGCATGCAGCCCTATACTTCTCTAGTATGCGGCCGCATGTCATGGAAAATGGCTACACGCATTTTTTGATTGGATTGTTTGTCTTCCTTGTGTGGAGTTTTACAAGTTCTTTATAAATTTTGGTTATTAACCCCTTATCAGATGTATTGTCGAATATGTTCTCCCATTGTGTGGTTTATCTTTTTATTCTGTTCATATTATCTTTAACTGTGCAAAAACTTTTTAGTTTTATATAGTCCCATTTGTTTATACTGTCTTTTATTTTATTTGCAGGTGGAGATAAATCAGCAAATATATTGCTGTGATAGATGTTGGAGAGCTTACTGCCTATGTTTTCTTCTAGGATGCTTATGGTTTCACGACTTACATTTAAATCTTTTATCCATTTTGAGTTTATTTTTGTGCATGGTCTTAGTTGGGGCTCTACTTTCATTTTTTGCAGATAACTGTTCAGTTTTCCCAACACCATTTGTTAAAGAGACTGTCTTTACTCCACTGTATGCTCTTTCCTCCTGTGTCAAATATCAGTTGTCCATAAAGATGTGGGTTTATTTCTGGGTTTTCTGTTTTGTTCCATTGATCTATATACCTGTTCTTATGCCAGAACCAAGCTGTTTTGAGTACAATGGCCTTGTAGTATAACTTGATATCAGGAAGAGTGATACCTCCCACTTTATTCTTCTTTTTCAAGATTGCTGAGGCTATTCGTGCTCTTTTCTGGTTTCATATCAATTTTTGGAATATGTGTTCTATATCTTTAAAGTATGTCATTGGTATTTTAATTAGTATTGCATTGAATTTATAAATTGCTTTGGGTAATATAGTCATTTTAATGATGTTTATTCTTCCTAACCATGAGCACAGTATATGCTTCCACTTTTTTGTGTCTTCCTTGATTTCTTTTATCAATGTTTTATAATATTCTGAGTACAAGTCTTTAACCTCCTTGGTTAAATTTAGTCCTAGGTACTTTATTTTTTTGTTGCAATAGTGAAGGGGATTGTTTCCTTAATTTCTCTTTCTGACATTTCATTATTTGTGTATAAAAATGCCTCTGATTTCTGTGTATTAATTTTATATCCTGCCACCTTGCTGAATTCATTTATAAGGTCCAGTAGTTTTTTGACTGAGACTTTAGGGTTTTCTATATACAGTATCATATCATCTGCAAATAATGATAGTTTTACTTCTTCTTTTCCAATTTGGATGCCTTTTATTTCTTCTTCTTGTCTTATTGCTGTAGCTAGGACTTCCAGTACTATGTTGAATAAGAGTGGTGAAAGAAGGCACCCCTGCCTTGTTTCTCATTTTAGAGGAATTGCTTTTAATTTTTGTCCATGAATTATGATGTTGGCTGTGGGTTTGTCATAGATGGCCTTTATCATGTTGAAGTATGTTCCCTGTATTCCCACTTTGTTAAGTGTTTTGATCATAAATGGGTGCTGGATTTTATCAAAAACAATGGGCCCAAGAAATGAATAGACATTTCTCCAAAGAGGACATACAGATGAAAAAATGTTCAACATCACTAATCATTAGAGAAATGCAAATTAAAACCACAATTAGATACCAAGTCACACCAGTCAGAATGGCGCTCATCAGCAAAAAACACAGAATAAGTGCTGGTGAGGATGTGGAGAAAAGGGAACCCTCCTGCACTGCTGGTGGGAATGCAGACTGGTGCAGCCACTGTGGAAAACAATATGGAGATTCCTCAAAAAATTAGAAATGGAACTGCCCTTTGACCCAGCCATCCCACTTATAGGACTATATCCCAAGGACACCATATCACCAACTGAAAAAAAGAAATGCACCCCTATATTTATGGCAGCATTGTTCACAATGGAGAAGATATAGAAACAGCCCAAGTATCCATCAGTGGACGAGTGGATTAAAAAACTGTGGTACACTTATACAATGGAATACTATGGGGCTTTGAAAAAGAAGGAAATATTACCTTTTGCAACAATATGGAGGGACTTGGAAACTATTATGTTGAGTGAAATGAGCCAGGCAGAGAAAGAAAAATATCATATAACCTCACTCATTTGAGAAATCCAAAGAACAATGAGAACTGGGAAAGGAGTTGAGACAGAGAAGGGATCAAAGGGACCAGAGGAAAAGAGGACAGAGGGAAAGGGGATGATAGGATGGGATAAACCTGAAGGGAAGGGGGAAAGGCACGGTAAGGAGGGGAGCAAGGGAGATGTTGAGGGGAATATGGGGGAGGGAGCATGCACTTGGGGTGATCCTAGAATCTATGTAAACACTAATAATTAAATTTAAAAAATTTAAGCAAAAAGGAAAGAAAATGTCTATGCATGTCAGTGCTGACAAGCATGTCATAGGTTTGCCATCACGGCCCTAGAAGATGAAGCAGGGCCAGACTGGAAGGGAAGAAGGAACTTTTTGTTGGTCCTGCCTTCCTCTCCTTTCTCCATGACTGACAATCTGGATCTGTTTTTTTCCAGGACCTTGGTTCAGCAATTCTCAGCCTGCCCTTAATCAGGTCCATAGCCAGTGTGGATCTGCATCCGGATGGCTGCGGGGGAAGGACACAGAATGAAGAGCAGTCATCCTGCTTCTACTGGAAAGGTGTCTGTGTATCACAGGGTCAGCAGGAGCTTCTCCAGCTCTCAGCAGTGGGAGGCCCAAGAAATCACCCCCAAACCAGTGTCCTTCCTGCCACCACAAATGGTCAAACACCTTCAACCTCGGAACCTGAAACTTTTTGCCACATTCTGCTGTCATGGAACCCAGTGACACATCAGCCTGGTGCCGTTCAGTCTGTGCAATACGGGCTTTCGCCAACTGCCATTTCCCTATAGCCATCCTTCCTTCTGAATTCTTTTTTTTTTCTCCTTTCTACAATCCTCTTTTCTCTACTCCTTTACTTTCTCTCCTTTGTCTTTTTTTGTTTCTCCTTTCTCTTCCTATCATTTTCTGGTTTAAAAAAAAAAAACACTAAGGCAATTTATATTAAAGAAAATAAAATCAAAATCATTATAGTAAAACCATAAAAGCAATGGAAAAAAAAAGATAAGTGACTTCAAGAAAAATGTACCAATAACCATTCAGGGTAAAACCTCTTTGCAAGCTAGGAATGAGGAGAACATTCACAACTTAATGAAGAATATCTATAAATAGTCTATAGCCAATATCATACTTAATGCTGAGAAAGTAGAAGCAGTCCTGTCAGGACAGAAACAGGGCAAGGATGTCCTCCTGTCTTACTGCTTATTTTGAACATTTTACTGGAAGTTCTATTCAATGCAGTAAGATAATTTTAAAAAAATAAAAAGGAATACTAATTGGGGAAAGAGAAATAAAACTATGTTGGTTCACAGATGACATGATAATTTACAGAAAATATGAAAGAATTCATCAAAAAACTCCAGGAACTAAAAAGCAATTTTAGCGAAGTTGCAGGATACAAGGTTAATATAAAAAATTCATCACATATAGCCTGACCAGGCGGTGGTGCAGTGGACAGAGCCTCGGACTGGGATGCGGAAGACCCAGGTTCGAGATCCTGAGGTTGCCAGCTTGAGTGCGGGCCCATCTGGCTTGAGCAAAAGCTCGCCAGCTTGGACCCAAGGTTGCTGGCTCCAGCAAGGGGTTCCTCGGTCTGCTGAAGGGCCGTGGTCAAGGCACATGTGAGGAAGCAATCAATGAACAACTAAGGTGTCCTAACGGCAATGAAAAACTAATGATTGATGCTTCTCACCTCTCTCCATTCCTGTCTGTCTGTCCCTAGCTATCCCTCTCTCTGACTCTCTGTTCCTGTAAAAAATTAAAATTAAAAAAATTAAAAATAAAATTCATCACATATATCAGCACTGAACAAATATAGTTTGAAATAAAAAACATAAACTCATTTATATTAGCACATCAAAAAATTAAATACTTAGCACATCAAAAAATTAAATACTTAGCACATCAAAAAATTAAATACTTAAGTGAAGTCTAACAAATGTGTATTAGACCTACATGAGGAAAATTACAAAACTCTGATGAAGTAATCAAAAAATTAAGTAAATAAAGAGACATTTCATGTTCAGAAATATAAAGATACTATATTGTCAAGATGTCAGTTCTTCTCAACTTGATCTATAGAGTTAAATGCAATTCCAATCAAAATTCTAGTAAATCATTTTGTAGATATCAACAAACTGATTCTAATGTTTATTTGGAGAGATTGAAGACCCAAAATAGCCAACAAATATTTAAAAAGAAGAAAAAAGACAAGATTGAGACCACCTGACTTCAAGACATACTATGAAGCTACAGTAATCAAGATTGTGTGGTATTGACCAAAAAAAAAAGAGGAAAGAAAAAAGACAAATAGATCAACAGAACAGAAGGCCTAGAAAATGACCCACATAAATATAGTCAACTGATCTTTAAACCAAGAAAATGTAATGAAATAAAAGATATTCTCTTTAGTAAGTGATATTGGAACATCTAGACATCCATATCAAAAAATAAATAAATAAAAATAAAAAACCAAAGCTTCTAAGCACATACCTTAAATTTTTCACAAAAATTAACTCAAAATGGATCACACACATAAATGTAAACTGGAAAACTATAAAACTTCTATAAGATAACATAGGCAAAAGTTTAGGTAACCTTAACTATGGCGATGCCTTTTTCTTTTATTTTACTTATTCTAATTATTTTTAATTTATTGTTTTAATTACTACTAATGTTTAATATTATTTTATATTCATTTCAGATGTACAGCATAATGTGTAGACAATCATATTTTATGAAGTAATCTACTTGATATTTTAAGTATCCACCTGACGCCATACATGGTTTTTCATAGTTACTACAATATTATTGACTATATTCCCTTTGTTCTACTTTACCTCCCTGTGACTATTTTGTTCCTATGAATTTGTACTTATTAATCCCTTCAACTTTTTTACCCAGCTTCCTAACCTTCCTCACCTCTGACAACCATTAGTCTGACCTCTGTATCTATAAGACTATTTCTGTGTTTATTTAATTTGTTCCTTAAATTCTGCATATAATTGAAATCATATGACATTTGTCTTTCTCTGTCTGACTTATTTCACTTAGCATAATACCCTCTAAGTCCATCTATGCTGTCACAAATGGTAAAATTTCATTCTTTTAAAAATTCTTCTAAATAATTCTTTTTATTTTTAATTACAGCTGATGTACAATGTTATATTACTTTCAGGTGCACAACTCAGTGCTTAGACATTTACATAACTTACAAAGTGATCACCCAATGAATCTAGTACACATCTGATACTATACATAGTTATTAAATGTTGACTATATTCCCTATGTTTACTTTACATCCTCATGACTATTCTCTAATTATCAATTTGTACTTCTTAATCCCTTCACATGTTTACCCATTCCTACAACCCTCCACCCCGCTTTGGCAACTTGCAAAATGATCTCTGTATCTCTGAGTGTTTCTGGTCTACTTGTTCATTTATTTTGTTTTTAGGATCCCACATGTAAGTGAAATCATACAGTATTTGTTTTTCATTAGCTGACATATTTCACTCAGCACAATACCCTCTAGGTTCATCCATGTTGTTACAGATGGCAAGATTTATTTCCTTTTATGGTTGAGTTGTATTTCATTGTATATATGCACAACTTCTTTATCCATTTATCTATTGATGGGCACTTAGGTTGCTTAGACATCTTGCTTCAATGAACATATGGATGCACATATATTTTTAAATTAGTGTTTTGGGTTTCTTCAGATAAATACCCAAAAGTGGAATTGCTGGCTCTTTCTTGTCTCTTGTAATAGCTTTTGTTTTAAAGTTTATTTGTCTGGTATGAGTTTTGCTACCCCAACATTTTTTTCATTTTCATTCTCATGAAATTCCTTTTTCCATCCCTTTTATTTTCAGTCTGTGTCTTTATATCTGAAGTGAGTCTCTTATAGACAGCATAAGTATGGGTCTTGCTTTATTTTCCTGTCAGCCGCCATATGTTTTTTCATTGGAGCATTTAATCCATTTGAATTTAAAGTAATTGTTGATAGATATAAATTTATTGCCATTTTATTTTTCATATTTAAATCCTTTTTCCCTCTTCTTTTTGAAGAAGATCCTTTAACATTTCTTATAAAACTGGTTTAGTGGTGATGCACTTTTTCTTTTTCTTGTAAAGGAGGCTCTTAATCTGTTCTTCAATTCTAAATGATAGCTTTGCTGGGTAGAGTAATCTTAGTTTTAGGTCCTTGCTTTTCATCACTTTGAATATTTCATGACAATCTCTTCTGTCAAGAAATTAGCTAACAGTCTTATGGGGGCTCCCTTGTAGGTGTTTTTCATTGGTGCTTTTAAGACTCTCTCTTTGTCTTTAAGCTTAGGCATTTTAATTATGATGTGCCTGCATGTGGGCCTCTTTGGTTCATTTTGTTTGAGACTCTGTATGCTTGCTGAACTTGTATGTTCATTTCCTTTATCAGTTTAGGGATTATTTCATTATATTTTTCAAATAGGTTTTCAATTCCTTGTTTTCTGTCTTCACCTTGCAAATGTTGGTATGCTTGAAGTTGTTGTCTCAAAGGCTTCTTATACTATCCTCATTTTTTTTAAAGATTCTTTTTTTTATTCTTGCTGCTCTGATTTGGTTGTACCTGCCTCTTTATCTTCCAAGTCACAGATTTGATCCTCTATGTTATTTACTCTACTGTTGACTTCCTATGATGTATTCTTCATTTCAGTTATTGATTATATTCCTTATTTATGACTAGCTCTTTTTTATGTTTTCTACCTTAATTTTTATGTTTTCTAGCTCTTTGTTGAAATCTGGTAGATTACTTGTCTCCATTTTATTTAGTTCTTTTTCTGGAGTTTTGTTCTGTTCTTTCCTTTGGGACATTTTTCTTTGTCTCTTCATTTGGCTGCCTCCCTGTAATTATTTCTGTGTATTAGGTAGAGCTGCTATGTCTCCATTCTTGGTAGAGCCATCTTGTGTAGCAGATGTCCTAAAGACCCAGTTACCTGAGCTGGATGCTCAAGGTGCAGCCCCCATGTTGGCTGTGTACCCTCTTTTTGTAGTTGAGCCTTAATTGCTGTTGTCATGTCAATGAAAGTGATTGAACCCCAGGCTAATTGGCTGTGAGCACTACCTGTGACTGCAATGACAGAGGCCAAGCCAATGAAGCAAGACTTGCTTTAGCAGGGGTCTGGTGCCCACTGAGTCTGCACCTTGAGTGTATTTCTTATGGAGGTCACTGGGTGGTGTTCCAGCATGGTCAGTGTGCAGACTCTGGGGCCTCTTGGGAAATGCAGGTAAAGAACAGCTGCTGCCTGTGCCCTGGCTGGTGCCACTGGCATGAGAAATACAGTGATCTGAAGATGTCTGCTACTTGTGCTGGGCTAGAAGGTCCCTAGGAGAGACCAAGCTTTGATCCCAGGCTGGATGTCAAAGGTTCCTTAAGAGATATGGGCATGCCAAGGCCAGATGCTGCTTGTTTGGGGGGTTTTAACCTTTAAAAAATTTTAAGGATGTCCACAGCATGAGCCAAGACAGGCTGTTTGTATGGAGAAGGCTGGAAAGGGCTTGGATATGCCCAAAAGTTGGGTGGGGAAGGTCTCAAGGAATCACCAGCATGGGGACTTAGGGTATTAGCCAGGTTGATGGAGTCTCATGTAATACCCACCTGGCTGGCTCTAATAGTGAAAGGGTTCAACAAAGGAACAATGGCTTCTGCCAGCACTTCTGTCTGGGAAAAAGCTGCTCTGTCAGCCTTCACTGAGCAATTCAGTTCCTATCATATGTCCCCAGTATCTTTTGAGCTGCTGCCCCAGTGCTGGAGTTCAGAGTAAATAAGTCAAAGTAAGTCCATGTGCAGGCTCTTTAAAAGGAGTGCCTGAAACCCCAGCAGCCTTCTGTCTCTCTCAGCCACAATCCCTGCTGGTTTTCACAGCCAGAAGTTATGGGAATTTCTTTTCCTTGTACTTGAATCCTAGCTGCAGGGCCAGGTGTGGTGCTGAGACCCCTCATTCCTTGAGAAAACCTCCAAAAATGAGCTATCGCTTTCTCCCAATTTTTAACCACCACATGTGGGTGTGGCACCAACTGATTCAGTGTCTCCAACCCTCATGCCAGTCTCAATATGGCTTATTCTCTATATCCCTAGTTATAGGACTTCTGTTCAGCTAGATTTCAAGTGGTTCTGAATAATGATTACTCTGTAGTTTAGATATAATTTTGATGTAATTGTGTGAGGATGTGAGTACCACATTCACCTACTCCACTATATTGACCCAGAGTTCTCATTTCTTTTTTATGGTTGAGTAATAAATTATGGTATATTTGTACCAAAACTTCTTTATTTACTCATCTATTGATGAGCACTTGGGTCACTTTCATATCTTACTATTGTAGATAATGCCGCAATGAAATAAGAGTACATGTACCTTTTTAAATTAGTGTTTGGGTTTCTTCAGATATGTATTCAAAAGTAGAATTGCTGAGTATAAGGCAGTTCCATTTTTTATTTTTTTAAGGAACCTCCATAGTTTCTGCACCAATTTGCAGTTCCATCAGCAGTGCACAAGGCTTCCCTTTTCTCTACATTCTTGTCAATACTTGTTTGTTGATTTATTGAATATAGCTGTTCTGACAGGTGTGAGGGGATATCTCACTGGTTTTAATTTCTATTTCTCTGATGATTAGTGACATTGAGCATATTTTTATATGTCTACTGGCCATCTGTATGTCCTATTTAAAAAATTGTCTATTCAAGTCGTCTGCATTTTTTTTTTTTTTAGGTGAGAAGAAGGGAGATAGTGTGGCAGACTTTTGCATGTGCCCTGACCAGGATCCACTCAGCAACCCCCATCTGGGACTGATGCTCAAATACCAAGCTATTTTTAACACTTGAGGCTGATGCACTTAGACCAATTGAGCTATCCTTCATGCCCAGGGCCATGCTCCAACCAACTGAACCACTGGCTGTGGGAGAGAAAGTGGGAGAGAAGGGGGAGAGGGAGAAGTAGACGGTTTCTTCTCCTGTGTGCCCTGACTGGGAATTGAACCCGGTACGTTCATATGCTGGACTGATGCTCAATCCACTGAGCTACCAGCCAGAGCCTCAGATGCACATTTTTTCATTGGCGTTTTTGTTATTTTAATGTTGAGTTGTATGAGTTATTTATAAATTTTGAATATTAAGTTTTTATTAGGTTTATTAATGGCAAATATCTTCATACATTCAGTAGGTTATCTTTTTGTTTTGTTCATGGTTTCCTTTGCTGTCTCAAACTTTTTAGTTTAATGTAGTTATGTTTGTTTATTTTTCTTTTGTTTCCCTTACCTGAGGAAATATGTCAAAAAATATACTGCTTAAAGAAATATCAGAGAGTTTACTATTTATGTTTTCTTCTAGAAGTTTATGGTTTTGAGGCTTTAATCCATTTGAATTTTATTGTATCCAGTGTAAGAAGTTGGTTTGGTTTTCTTTATCTTTTCTTTTCTTTTCTTTTTTTTTTTTTGCATATGTCTGTCCAATTTTCTCAATACCATTTAATAAGTTGACTGTCTTTACCCCACTGTATGTATGTTCTTGCCTCCTTTTCCATATATTAATTGACCATACAGGCATGGTATTTTTCTGGGCTCCCTACTCTGTTCCATTGACCTATGTATCTGCTTGTATGCCAATAACATGCTGTTTTGATTACCATAGCCTTGTACTATAGTTTGATATCAGGTAGCATGATATCTTCAACTCTGTTCTTTTCTTCTCAAGATTGCTGTGGCTTTGGGTTTTTTGTTTTGTTTCTTTTACTAATATATATATATATTTCTATGGAAAACACCATTGGTATTTTGATAGGAATTACCTTAAATCTATTGAAGGCTTTGGGCAGTATGAACACTTTAATAATGTTAATTCTTCCTATCCATCAGCATGGTATCACAGTATACGCTTTAATTTATCTGTATCTTCTTCCATTTCTTTAATGTCTTATAATTTTCTAAGTATAGGTCTTTTACATCCTTGGTTTAAATTTATTCCTAGGCATTCTTTTAATGCAATTATAAATGGGATTGTTTTCTCAGGCTCCTTATTTAATAGTTTATTACTGGTTTTTACAAATGCCACCAATTTCTGGATATTTATTTTGTATCCTGCTAATCATTAAATTAGTTCATAGGTTTTAATATTTCTTTGGCGGAATCTATAAGATTCTCTATGTACAGTATCGTGCCATCTGCAAATAATGAGTTTTGTTTCTCTTTTCCAATTTGGATTCCTCTTATTTATTTTTCTTGTCTGATCATTGTGACTTAGACTTCTAATACTATGGTCAATGAATGTGCTAAAAATGAACATCCCTGTTTTGCTCATGATCTTAAGAAAAACGCCTTTAGCTTTTTCTTGTTGAGTATGATGTTAGTGTGTTTTTGTCTTATATGGCCTTTACTATGTTAAGGTAAAGGCCATACCCTTTTATTTACCCTTTTATGCCCACTTTGCTGAGATTTTTGTCATAAATAGGTGCTGAGTTTTGTCAAATGTTTGTCCACATCTATTGCTATAATTATGATTTTTATTCTATATTTTGTTTCTGTAGTATATCACATTAATTGATTTACTTGATCATAGTGTATGACCTTTTTAATGTATTGCTGAATTTGGTTTGCTAATATTTTGTGAAGAATCTTTGCATCTATGTTCATCAGGGATATTGGCCTATATTGTCATTCTTTGTAATGTCCATACCTGGTATTGGAATCAAGATAATGCTGGCCTTGTGCAATGTGCTTTGGAGTTTTCCCTCCTCTTAACTTTCATGGGATGGTTTGAGAAAGATAGATGTTAATTCTTTAAATGTTTGGCTTTACCTGTAAAATCATCTGATCCAGGACTTTTGTTTGTTAGAAGTTATTTTTAATTATTGTTATTACTGCTTTGATATCATTGGTTGTGGCTGGTCTGTTCAGATTTCCTATTTCTTTTTTATTTTGTTTTGGGAGATTGTATTTTCTTAGGAATTTACCCATTTCATCTAGATTGTCCAATTTATTGGCACATAATTTTTATAGTATTTTGTTATAATCCTTTGTATTTCTGTGGTTTGAACTGTCACTTCTCTTTCTAATTTTATATATTTGGGTCTCCTCTCTCTCTTTTTTTTACTTAATGAGTTTGGTTAAAGTTTTATTAATCTCACTTATTTTTTCAAAGCAGCTCTTGGTTTCATTAATCTGTTGTATTTTTTTAAGACTGTTATTTTCTGCTCTGATCTTTATTATTTCCTTTCTTTTACTCACTTTGGGCTTATTTGTTGTTGGTTTTTTTCTAGTTCCTTTAGGTTAGATTGTTTATTTGATATTTTCTTGAAGTGGGCCTGTAGTACTATGAATTTCTCTCTTAGAAATGCTTTTACTGTGTTCCATAGTTCTTTGTTCGGTATTTTCATTTTTATTTGTTTCAAGGTATCTTTTGATTTCTTTTTTGATATCATTGTTAATCCATTTATTCTTTGGTAGCATGTTATTTCACCTCCATGTGTTTGTGTGTTTTTTAGTTTTTTCCTTATTGTTTTCTTGTGTTATGCTGTTGTGGTTGGATAAAATACGTGATATAATTTCAGTCTTCTTAAATTTATTAAGATTTGTTTTGTGTCCTAACATGTGGTATCTTCTGTAACATGTTCCATCTGTCCTTGAAAAAAAAAAGCATATTCTGCTGCTTTGGGGTGAAACACTCCAAAACTACCAATTAAATCCATCTGGTCTAATGTGTCATTTAAGTTGTCTCTTTCTTTGTTGATTTTCTGTCTAAAAGATTTACCCATTGATGTCAATAGGGTGCTAAAATCCCCTACTATGACTGTATTACTGTAATCTCTCTCTTTATGTCCATCAAGATTTGTGTTTTATTTTTAGGTGCTCTTGTGTTGGGTGCATATGTTTTCAAGGGTTATATCCTCTTGTTGGATTGATTCCTTTATCTATGTAATGTTCTTTTTTTGTCTTTTACTAAAGTCTTTGTTTTTAAGTTTATTTTGTCTTATATAAGTATTAATACCCTAGCATTCTTGTTTGTTTGTTTCCATTTTTATAAAATATATTTCTGGTATGGCAATGACTTTTTAGATCCAACACCAAAGAAACAATCCATGAAAGAAACAATTGAAATGCTGGACTTCATTGAATCTAAAAACTTCAGCAAAAGACATCATGAAGAGAATAAGACAAGGCACAGATTGGGAGAAAGTATTTGCACAGCACATACCTGATCAACAACTGCTATACAAAACACACAAGTCTCTTCAACATAAAGAAACAAGCAATTTGACTTAGAAAATGACAAAACAACCTGAACAGACAATGTGATAAAAACATGCACTTATTAGAATGGCCAAAATCCAACGCTGATAATATCAAATATTGATGAGGTTGTGAGGCAATAGGAACCCTCATTCATTGCTGACAAAAATGCAACACTTTGAAAGACAGTTTGGCAGTTTCTTACAAACCAAACACTCTTATCATGCAATCCAGCACTAACCTCCTTGGTGTATACCCAAACGAATTTAGAATTTATGTACACACAAAAACCTTCCCATGTATGCTCATAGAAGCTTTGTTCATAATTACCAAAACTTGGAAGCAACCAAGATGTTCTTCAGAAAAGAAAAATAAATAAGCAGAGCACAGAACTTTTTAGGGCAGAGAAGCTACTCTTTATATTACTAAAATGGTTGATACATGTCATTATAGATTTGTCCAAACCCATTAAAATACAATACCAAAAGTGAACTCTAATGTAAACCACGGCCTTTGAATGATAACAATGAGTCAATGTAGTTTCACCAAGAATAACATGTGTACCACTCTTGTGCTGGATTTTGATAGCTAAGTTGGTTAGAGTGTCATCCCAATATACCAAGGTTATGGGTTCAATCCTTAGTCAGGGCACATATAGGAATCAACCAATAAATAAGTGAAACAACAAATTGATGTTTCTCTCTCTCTTTCTATTGATGTTTCTCTTTCTTTCTCTCTAAAATCAATCAAAAAAATTGTTTTAAAAAGTTTTTAAAAATAGCCTGACCTGTGGTGGTGCAGTGGACAAAGTGTAGACCTGGGAACACTGAGGTCGCCAGTTCAAAACCCTGCACTGGTCTGGTCAAGGCACATATGGGAGTTGATACTTCCAGCTCCTACCCCCTTTCTCTCTTTCTTTCTCTCTCTTTCACTCTGTGTCTCCTCTCTAAAATAAATAAAAAAAAAGAAATTAAAAAAATAAAAAAAATTTAAAAAAAGTTTTTAAAAATAAAAAATGAAGTCTATTAAATATATACATATATACAGAAAAGGATTTAAAATTTTGACTATGAAAAATCAGTCATTTTTGTTCAGCAAGTATTATCATAAATAAAATGAAATAAAATAACATTTTAAAATAAAATTATAAAATTTTAACCATTTTATTTTATTTTTTATTTACTTATTTATTTATTTTTGTGACAGACAGTGAGAGAGACAGAGAGAGGGACAGATAGGGACAGACAGACAGGAAAGGAGAGAGATGAGAAGCATCAATTCATTGTTGCGGCTCCTTAGTTGTTCATTGATTGATTTCTCATATGTGCCTTTACTGGGGTGCTACAGCAGACCAAGTGACCCCTTGCTCAAGCCAGTGACCTTGGGCTCAAGCCAGCGACCATGGAGACATGTCTATGATCCCACACTCAAGCCAGTGACCCCGTTCTCAAACTGTTGAGCCCAAGCTCAAGCTAGATGAGCCCAAATTCAAGCCGGCGACCTCGGGGTTTTGAACCTGGGTCCTCTGTGTCCCAGTCCGAAACTCTATCTACTGTGCCACCACCTGGTCAGGTTTAACCATTCTAAATAAAAACATTTGGAAACATGTTAAAATTGTAACATTATAACATTTATTTTTACTGCTCCAAATATAAGATTCCCAGGTTGAGTACCTCCACCCCACAACATTTGCTCCAGTACAGTTTTTCACAAAGCACCACCATCAGCTAGTCCTCTCATCTCTGCAGAGAGGGTAGCTACAGACATTCAACAGGATGCTGAGTTCATTGATGCTGTTCTGTCATGTAGGAAGTTTATACCTTCCTCCAGAGCCAGAGTACCCACTGGTTTTCTCATCCTTGCTGAAAGGGCGTTGACAGAGTGCTGCCATTAGTTTATGGTTTTAGCAGTCTTCTGGGCATTTTTCTATTTGGATAACAGGGACAGGTGTAGCCTTTCACTGTAGGCAGCTAATAACTTCACTTGCTTTTCACCTGCCTTCATCTCTCTGAATTTAACTTTCCATAGGTGGGAGGGAAGTGGCCACTCTGGAAGCCTAAGCTTTTCCTGGGTTTGCCATGGCTCTGACTGGACCCAGACCTCAGTTTACCTTCATCCTGAATTCTTTACACTTGGGCTTCAGATTCCCAAATCCATCACACAGATATATGAAAGTCAACCCCAAATATCTTTATTTCCATACTCTACTATCTCATCAAAGCTTTCTCCTACCACTAGTTGAAGGCTGTAATGTCGCTGGCTGAGGCCAGGCAGGTCCATATTGGATTCGGGCAGATGGTAGAAAAACGGTGGAGCCAGAAAGTGTTGGGCCATTCCATTTAATAGAGTCTTGCAATGGTGGATGAGCAAACCAGTAGGGGAAACTGCTTCTTAGGCAAACAAACAGCAAAAAACGGCCCCTCACAGTGGTGGGAAGGCAACCCACCATCCACAATCCACCCCAAGCGCAAGTACTCATAGCCTTACATAGGTTATGCACACGTGGAACTACCCCATGCTCATGCACCAATCAAGCAAAGCTATTGCAGCCTGTAAATCAGTGAGCAAGCCTAACACAGTTGTCTTCCCAACAAAGACCCCTGGTACTCTGTAGACTAAGCATTCCTTTCACGTGTTCCTCCAGATTGCCACCAAAATCATTGTTGCTACACGTCTCCTGCATGACAAACTACCTTCTTTCAGCAGTTCAGAGAGACCCAACTCCAGGGGTGCTTTCCAGGCCACACAATTGGAAAAGTATGGCCCAAAGTCTCACACCCAGCTAGGGCAAAGATGAGATTCTCTCCAGTGGCCAGAAACATTCATGCCTATTAACTATTCTGTTTTCCCAATTGTTAGATTCTTTTTCATTCTTTGCATAGTTTATACATCAAAACAAGTCACAAGTGGGTCATTTCCTGACATCAAATCTTCATTCTCCTTTTCTTATGAGGGAAAAATGTTTTCCTGAATATATTTCTTTAATCTTTCTTGCCCCACTGAACTTTTGTGTGTGTGTGTGCTATGTAGGTGTTTCAATGATCTATTGCTACATAATAAAATCACTCTAAAATGCAGTAGTTAAAACAACACTATTTCTCATGATTCTATGGACTGACTGATGACTGTTCTGCTGGTCTTGCTGAAGTTCATTCACATGTATGCCTTCATCTAGAGCAGGGGTCCCCAAACTACGGCCCATAGGCCGTATGTGGCCCCCTGAGGCCATTTGTCCGGCACCCGCCACACTTCCGGAAGGGGCACCTCTTTCATTGGTGGTCAGTGAGAGGAGAACAGGATGCATCCGTGCCCTGTGCTTCTGGAGTAGCGTATGTGGCGGCGCCACAAAGTGCAGCATCGCTCATGTACAGTACTACTTCCGGTGATGCTGGACATACTTTTTACTTTAAAATATGTGCAGTGTGCACAGGGATTTGTTCATAGTTCTTTTTTATAGTCTGGCCCTTCAATGGTCTGAGGGACAGTGAACTGGCCCCCTGTGTAAAAAGTTTGGGGACCCCTGATCTAGAGGCTGTAGTCCATTGGCTCACATGCTCCCATAAGGTCTCTCTTTCCCCACATTGTGTTTCACCCTGCAGGGCCTCCCCACGTGGTCTCTCTCTGCATGCCAGCCTGAGCTTCCTTACATATTCCAAGAGCACCAATGTGAGGCTTCCAGCCTTCCCAAGCACTGACACAGTGATACTTCTGCATTCTATCAAACAAGTGAGTTTTAAGGCCAGCAAGGATATAAGAGAAGAGAAAACTGCCTCTACCTCTCGATGAAAGGTTCAGTGGCCCTCTCTAATCAAGCACAGGAGTGTGCCACAGTCCTGTCCTCAAACATGCTTTGCTGAGTTGAAGATTAAACAAATGAACCCTGTGGGGAAAATGACTGTGTTATGCTTGCTCGTGGGTTAACCAGCTGCAAGCACTTTGCCTGATAGGTGCATGGGTGTGTAGCAGCACCATGTGTGTGGTCTATGTAAGGCTGCAGGTGCTTTTCTGGGTGGTAATTCTCCCAGATTACTCTCCTGCCACCGTGAGGTGCAGTTTTCCTCTGCTCCCTTGCCTATCACTGTGAAAAGCAGATTTTCCTATGTTTATTAGCTCTTTTCCTTTTGTTGTTTATTTGATTGCCTGTCTTTGTGAGCCTCTAATAAACAGGTATAGCCCGACGCTTTCCAGCTCTGCAGTTCCTCTACCATCTGCCTGAATTCAGTGAGAACCTGCCTGGCCTTGACCACCGGCATTACATCTGGTATAGTGGGCAGGACTGGGAGCAAATGGGTATAGAGCCATGACACCCTTGAAGGGTGGGGTAGAGGAGTGGTCGCTGTTCTCCAGTGTATGGTTCCACATGGCTGTCCTTTTGGGGGCCATGAGTTGGGTGCGTTTTACAGCCCTGAGAGAGAAAACCAAGAGCTCTGTGCAAGAGTCTGCCCAAAATCAAAAGCTCCAGGGTGAGATGCAGACCAAATGGCAACAACAGCACAAGCTGGACTGGTCACTGGAGAAAGAGCTACAGATCTGAGAAGTGCAGGTCAGGCTGCAGGCTGAGAACCAGCAGTGGCATGAACTGGAGCGAACACCAGAGAGGAAGGCCAACCAGGTTTGAGAGCTGCAGTGTGAGATGCAGGCTGAGCACCAATGATGCTTGGAACTGGAGCAGTCCCTGGACAAGGAGTTACGAGTTTGTGAGTTGTAGTTTGCCCTGGAAGCTGACTGTTGGCAGTGACAGCTGTTGGAGAAACAACTGTGGGTTCAGGATTTCAAGAGTCAGCTTCAGGCCAAGGGCCAGCAGCCGCAGGAGCTGAAGCAGGTGCAGTAGACAAAGCTGCATTCCTGCCAGCAGAGTGGCTCTGAGTTGATGGGAGCAGGCATTTCCAACTCCTCTGCTGAGGGGGAAGCTTGGGCTGAAACTGCCATCCACAGACTCAGAGCCTGGCTGGTAGTTGCCAAGAAGGTAAAACCCCAGCAGCAAAGAGTCCCCCAAGGGCAACCACAGCCTCCTCCCCAGGTAGTGGAGCACTCTGTGGTCCAGCCCTACACCCAGGCAAAGCTGATGTAATTGGGGGTACAATTCAGGCAGAAATGCACTGAGCTGCTGGCAGCCTGGTTACTGAGGTTGTGGGACATAGGGGGTGGATGGCATCATGCTCTCCAGAACAGAGATGGAGAAATTGGCTGCCACTACCACACACTCCTCCTTAAGGAAGTATCTTCAGAACTGCCATGACAACCCAGGAGACCCTATGCTACGAGAATGGGTGACGGCTGCCATTCGTACGGTCTGGCAGAATGCTGGGGACTTGCCAGGGGCTGTGAGTCAGTGGCAGTGCTACAGTGAACTTCCCTGGGTTCATCAAGAACTGGGTATGAAGAACGCTGCTTTCTAGCCGGGGTCCCATAGACCAGACGAGAAAGTGTTTACAGCAGGAATAAGGGATCTTATCCTCTGCAGTGCCCCATCAGCCCCATCAGCCCTTTTTGGGTCACTAGTGGCTATCCTAGGCCCCTATGTGAAACAGCCTGTCAACATGGTTACACAGGTGGTAGTGGATTTGGGGAAACTGGAGGCAGCATGGGATCACAAAGCTGTGAGGACTGCTGCCCATGCTGCCCTCTGACTAGCAAGAGGAACGGGCCTGTAAAAGTTACCCAAACACAGATGTAGGTAAATTTAATTATAGCTGGGGCAGATAGGGAGACATTGGATAGCAAACCTAATAAGGTTCTTTTGGAGCTTTGGCGGCAGCTTAAACCAGGACAGAGGTTCTAGCCATTGAGACAAAAGGCCCCAGCAGCTACCAATAAAATGGTTGGTGCACAGGTGGTTTGGTTACAAGATTATATAATGGAGACCACTGAAGGAGAGGAGGCCCTCAAGATCCGCTGTTCCAGTTTGAATAGGGGGAAGACGAAGGGACCTCTCCAACAGGGACAGGCGGTGGGGACCAGAGGCCACATGTGAAACTGGCTATTACCTGGTCCCCTTCTAATGTACAACGGGTATTGGCTTTGGTGGATACAGGTGCAGAATGTACCCTTCTTTATGGAAATCCAGAATGGTTTGCTGGAACCTCAGTGGCCATTGATAGTTATGGGGCCAAACTGTTCAAGTGAAGCGAATAACTATTCCACTGGAGATAGGAAGACCACCTCCTAAGCCATATAAGGTATATGGATTGCCTATTCCTGAATATATTTTGGGGGTAGATGTCTTACAAGGACTGTGGTTGAAAACTACAGCTGGGAGTTCTGCCTGCTAGTCTGGGTCATGAAGACAGTGTTATGGGGACATGCAGCACATTCCTCTTGCAATTGCCCGTTCCCTGGCATGTGACTAGCATGAAGCAGTACCACCAGCCAGGCAGCTATAAAGAAATCAGTGGGACAGTCCTCAAGCTAGAAAAGGTGGGGATTGTCTGAACAGCACACGGCCCTTACAACTCCCCAGAGTGCCCTGTGCACAAATCAGATGACTCCTGGAAAATGACAGTGGGTTACAGGAAACTTAATAAAGTTGTTCACCCTTTGCACGCTGCTGTACCCTCGATAGCTAACCTGATGGGTCAGTTAAGCCATGAGTTGGGGACATACCACTTTGTGGCAGATTTGGCTAATGCCTTTTTCTCTATTGATATAGCTGCAGAGAATCAAGACCAATTTGCCTTCACATGGTAAGGGTGGCAATGGACCTTTACAGTATTACCCCAGGACTATTGCATAGCCCCACCTTGTGCCATGGGCTGGTGGCTGCTGACCTGCCTAAATGGAAATAGCCAGAGGAACTTCATATGTATCATTATATCAATGATATTATGCTAACTAGTGACTCTCTTCCAGAATTGGAGCAAGCAGGGTTCCTACCCTGCTACATGAAAGCATGTGGCTGGACGGTCAACGAGGGCAAATAACAAGGACCTGGGTTATCTGTTAAGTTCCTGGAGGTTGTCTGGTCAAGTAAGACAAAGGTTATGCCTGACACAGTTATAGATAAGATCCAAGCATACCCTGTACCCACTATGGTAAAGCAGTTACAGGAATTCTTAGGTTTGTTGGGGTATTGGTGTGCATTTATACCCCATTTGGCTCAGTTACTACGCCCCTATCCAACCTTATTCTGATTGGGGTTTGTTAGATTGAACTGAGCAGGCACAAGGTTCATTTGCAGCAGCTAAGAGAGCTGTCAATGTGGCACAGGCCTTGAATATGTTTGATCCTGTCAGGCCCTGTGAGCTTGAGGTCCATGTAACCTCTGAGGCGTTTGAATGGAGCTCATGGCAATGGACAGAGCACTTACGGCAACCTATTGGGTTTTGATCCCAATTGTTGAAAGGCACTGAGGTCCGTTACTCATTAGTGGAGAAGCATCTGGCAGCTGTGTATGCTGCCCTTCTGGCCATTGAGAGTATTACAACCACAACACCAGTTACAGTCAAGAAAACATACCCTATTGCAGGAAGGGTGAGAGATTGGGCTACCAAACCATGTAGTGGTATGGCCCAAATGTCCACCCTGGCCAAGTGGGGTGCCTACCTGCAACAATGCTGTGCTCTTAGCACCAGCCTGTTGAGGGCAGAACTGCAGGAAGTCTTGGGTCCAGTCACCTATGTGACCTTAGAGCCGGGTGCAGCTGGGGTTCAGGAGGCAGAACCTGAAGTCAGTTCCTACCAGGAGGGGCAGGTGCCCATCCCTGAGGATGCCTGGTATACTGATGGTTCCAGCAGGGGCCAACCTGCCAAGTGGATGGCCATAGCCTTCCATCCAGCCACTAAGACTATTTGGGTGGACACAGGTACAGGCCAGAGCGGCCAGTGGTTGGAATTAAGAGCCGTATGACTAGTTGCCCATAATGAAACTTCACCTCTGGTCATCTGTACTAACAGCTGGGCGGTCTATTGTGGACTGACCCTTTGGATTGCTACTTGGCACATTAACCAGTGGATGGTAATGCACCGTCCACTATGGAGTCAGGTCATGTGGCAGGACTTATGGGAAATAGGACACCAGAAGCAGGTGACAGTATATCATGTCACAGGGCATGCCCCTCTAGCCTATCCTGGGAATGATGAGGCAGATACATTGGCAAAGGTGCGATGGTTGGAGACTGTGACCACAGGTGACGTGGCACAGTGGCTCTATCGGAATCTGCTCCACAAGAAACAAAAAACTATGTGGGCTACGGTTAAGGCATGGAACTTGCCTGTGTTCTATGCAGAGGTACTTGCAGCTTGAGATCAATATGCAGTGTGTTCCAAGGAGCATCCTCGAAGACAACTGGCATCACTTGGACAGATCCCGAGAGGTTGTGTTCCACTGACACGATGGCGGATAGACATCATTAGACCCTTACCAAAGTCAGAAGGGTACCAGTATGCCGTCACCTGTGTAAATACTGCCACCAGTCTGCTTGCTGCTTACCCCGCCTGTAACCCTGACCAGAGGAGAGTCATACAGGCTCTGGACTGCCTGAGTGCTGCATATGGGCAACCGCTGAGTCCTTGAAAGTGACAATGATACGCATTTCACAGGTTCTATGGTGAGGCAATGGGCTCAAGACCTAGCGATGGACTGGAAGTACTATGTTCCCTACCACCCACAGGCTGCTGGTATCCTTGAGTGGTATAATGGACTCTTAAAGCAGAGACTGCGACAGGAGGAGGACACCATCTCCCTTACTGGATGGACATGCCACTTGTAGACAGTACTTGGATTTTGAATGAGAGCCCTTGACTGGGGGCCCAGATCTGTTGGAGGCCCTCCTGCGCTGAACAGCTTCTCCCATCCAGTTGCAGATACGCACCAAGAATGCTTTGCTCAAGCCAGACTTTGGATGGCAGGGCAATGTGCTCCTGCCCCTGCAGCCTTCCTTAAAGGCCAACAGCTTCAATGGACATAGCCCTGAATTGTACAGGCCCTCCACCTGCGATGGGTGCCCTTGTTGGCACCATGGGATAGGGTGTTCGAGGTGGGCCTCCAGTTAACTCCCTGGGCAACCAGCACCTGGCCACCTAAGGTAGGAGTGTATTATCCCTTGAGTGCTCAGGGGGACAGCATTATGAAGGGCACCTTTGTGCCTTCTTTATGGCCCATAACAAGTTCTCCCATTTTGGTGCACATTGAACCAGCAGATCCTGGTGTACAAGCCAATAAGGTTGGGTATGCCCGCCCGGGGCAGCCTCTGGTATTGTGCTGTTTGCAGACAGAACTCTAGCCTGTGTTCTGCATGAAGGGAAAGATTTGCCTCTCTTGGTACCACTGACCACTCTATCATTTCACCCATAGCTGTGTTTATAATTCTGTTGCTGTTGTCTGTACTGTTTCTGTAAATGTACCTCACTTCTTGCACAGGGATGATCGCAGAAGAAACTTGTCACATAGATTGTGAGGTGAGCAACCCTAAAAGGGTGGAATATGGGGAAAACAGCTGTGTTAGTCTTGCTCGTGGGATTACCAGCTGCAGGCACTCTGCCTGATTGGTGCATGGGAGTGTGGCAGCACCACATGTGTGTGGTCTCTGTAAGGTTGCTGGTGGTTTCCCTGGGCAGCATTTCTCCCAGATTGCTCTCCTGCCACCGTGAGTTGTGGTTTTCCCCTGATCCCTTGCCCTTACTGTGAAAAGCAGATTTTCATTTGTTTATTAGCTCTTTTCTTTTGTTGTTTATTCGCTCACCTTTCTTTGCAAGCCCCCCAATAAACAGGAATGGCCCAACACTCTCTGGCTCCTCAGTTCTGCCTGAATACATTGAGAACCTGCCTGGTCTCAGCCACTAGCATTACAAATCCCTTCCCAGTACTGTGTATTTCTTTACCAAGCACCTCTCCTGGCTGCCCTTGTCAAGTGAGTGGCAGCTTTCAGAAACCCTGAGTGAAGTTCACTGAACAGGTGTGAGAACCCAACTATGAGCTGGAGCCCAGAGCGCCTGCGCAGTAGCTGTGCCAAAGGACATGTCCTGGAAGTTATAAGATTTGCCGCTTATCTATAGTTCACTTTAGCTGAAGGGGGATAGCACATGCGTGATTTCTTCTGCACCATATAAAACACTGGCCTTGGGAAATAAAGTGTGTGGCCACTTTTGTGACTTTCTCTGCCCCATATCAATTCCTTGTGCATTCTTTCCCCTTGGCACCACTGTACCTCCCAAGGGACCTCTTGACCCTTACAAGTGGCACAGCAAACAGCATAGTCACAACGAGGTACGTGGTGTGGAGAAATGCCCTGCCCTTCCCCCCAGTGGCACAAGCCCAGGGGAAGTGGGTGGAATTTTAGCCCCCAAGCTCATTATGGTATCCAGTAGCAACATGTCTGGTGCACTGGACATTACCGGAGGATAGGGATCCGGGGAACTTCGAAGCAATTGGAGCCCAAAACCCCGGTGGCCCACAGAGAAGGGGCAGGCCAGGTGTCTTGGCTACAGCCAGGGAGGAAAGACTTGGAGAAGCACCTGGGCAACAGGAATATGCACCGCCAAGGTCATTCCTTCCAGGTGAGAGCAAGTGAGAATCTGCAGCTGCCAGACGGGAGCGGAGAGGGTGGGAAGGGGAGAGGGCATGCTGCCCCAGTGCAAGGGACTGAAGGCAGGCTCCTGAAGATCAGCTGGTGTCAGCTGTGGCATGAGTTACAAGCAGCTAGCTAGCTCTAGCTAATTATCTGCCTGGAGGGAGCGGCAGCGGGGGTAGGAGGAGGCAAGGAGTCCAGGGCCAGAGGCCTCATGTTGAATTAACTACTTATTTGTCCCCCTGCAATGTCCAGCATGTCTTAACCTTGGTGGACAAAGGTTCAGAGTCTATTTTGATTTCTGGCAACCCAGACCTGTTCCAGGGACCTTTGACGACCATGGAGAGCTATGGGGAATGCCAGATATGGGTTTATAAGACCACCATGATTATGGGGATTGGCAGTCTGCCTCCTAGGGCATATGAGTTTTATATACCCCATTGCAGAATACATCCTGGGGATGGATGTGCTAGCCACACTGGTTGTAAGCACCACCTAGGGACTATTCTGGTTACGAGCATGAGTGGTGAAGGTGGTGGTTCCCCTGCACCTCCCCCAGGCAACCCAAGTTGTGCCAGTGAGGCAGTATCACCTGCTAGGGGACATGAGGAAATTGACTAGAACATTTTAAAGCTGGAAGGAGCTGGGATCATTTAGCCAATACACAGCCTGTACAACTCCCCAGTGTGGCCTGTCCAGAAGGCTGACAGTTACTGGTGTATGACGGTGGACTACTGAGAGCTGAGTAAGGTCACCCACTTCTGCACTCTGCTGTCCCAGATATTACTGGGCTGATGGATCCGTTGTCAGTGGAACTGGGTCGATACCACTATGTGGTGGACTTGGCTAATGCTTTCTTTTCTATTTGACATTGATACTGCTAGTCAAGAGCAGTTTGCCTTCACATGGGAAGGCCAGCAATGGACAGTTCAAGTACTGCCACAGGCATATTTGCATAGCCCTACTCTGTGTCATGATCTGGTGGCCCAAGATTTGACCACATGGAACCACCCTGAGACCATGCGATTGTTCCACTACATTGATGATATGATGTTTAGTAACCTCTGATTATCTTGTAGATCTTGAAATGGCGGCCCAAGGTCTTTAAGAGGCCCTAATGGGCCATCAACGAGGACACGGTCCAGGGACCTAGACCTAGTTAGTCTATCAAGTTTTTAGGTATTGTCTGGTCCGGTAAGACAAAGGTTATGCCTGAGGTGGTGATTGATAAAACTTAAGCATACCCCCAACTGGAAACTGTGAAACAGTTGCAGACCTATGTAGGCCTTGCAAGGGTTCTGGCAAACCTTCATACCCCACTTGGCCTTATTGGCCAAACTATTGTATCAGTTGACCTGACAGGGTGAGACCTGGGACCTGAGACCTGGACCCCCAAGGCAGAGCATGCCTTCAGTGCCACCAAGTGGGCAGTGGCACAAACCCAGATGTTATGGGTAGTAGGCCCAGCCCTGCTGTTCCTACTGATGGTTCAAGTTGAAGAGATGGATTGGCTACAGTCTTTGGCAAAAGCAGGGTGGTTGGAAGATGCCCACTAGCTTTTGGTCCCAGGTATGGAAGGGAGCTGCTTTCCAATATTCCCTCACCAAGAAGCAGTTGGCTCCTGGAAGGGGCAGCTGCCAACATGGACGGGCTATTTCCCTGCTGCCTCAGACAGAGACCTTTTGGTTTGAGATAGGCACAGAACAATCCAGTTAATGGGCAGTATGGCTGGTCCTGATGAGAGAAACTGGATGCCTGCACATCTATCTGCACAGACAGCGGGGCTATGTACTGTGGCCTGACGCTGTGGTTGCCCTGTTGGGCTGCTCGGGATTGGCTTATTGGCCACTGCCCTCTGTGGGAGAAAGAGATGTGGCAGGACCTGTGGAAGCGTGGCTTACAGGAAGGAGCCACGATTTACCATGTTTCTGGGTACAAACGCTTGCAGGCCCCTGGTAATGATACCGCAGATGTCTTGCTATGGGTTTGAGTGACCATGCAGACCCCAAAGCCAGCCGCAATTGTGGCGTGGTTACACAAGAAACGGGGCATGTGGGGCCCCATACAATGGGCCTTGCTGTGCAGCGCTGGGGATTAGCTGTGTCCCGGGCAAAGAACAAAAGGCCGTGAGGCAGTGATCGTGGTGTGTGCAGCAATTCCCATTGTGGAGGTGCCTGGCTAACAACCCAGGACAGGTACCTAGCGGGGGAGAAGCCACGGCAATCGTGGCAGGTAGATTACATAGGACCCATGCCAGAAAACCTGTGAGTTCGGTATGACTTCACAGCAGTAGATACTGACACCGGCTAGGGATTTGCCTACCCTGTAGCCAGGGCTGATCAGGAGCAACACCATACAGGCTTCAGAGGGCCTTTCAGCAGCCTATGGCCATGCACTAGAAGTTGCTAGTGACTGAGGGACCCCTTTTACTGGGAGAGTGCCCAGAGGTGGGCTAGGGACAATGGCATGCACTGGCAGGTGCATGTACCATATCGCCCTCAAGCTGCTGGCATGACTGAACATTTCAATGGGTTGAAGGAGAAGCTGAGAGCACTGGTGCCCTCAGGAAAGTGGTGGAAGTGGTAGCTTCCCATCATGGTGTGGCTACTGAATGAGCAGCCTCGCCAAACACAAAAGAGTCCCCTGGATCAGGTACTAGAAGGGGCAACTCATCACCTTAAGGTGACCCCTTCTGGATCCACAGACCTGCATATACAGGTGCAGGACAGAGCCCTAGTGCTACTGGCTCCATCCACAGTGTCCCTGGGATGGGAGGAAAAATAGAGCTGGTCATGGAAACTAGAGGCAGAGGGGTCTCTGTGGGTAGTGTTACTGGAACCCTGGAAAGGAGGCCTAGAGAAAGGCTTTATCCTCACACCCTGGCTTGCCAAGTGGCTGGTGGAGGTGCAAGTAACTTTGTCTGCTACAGTCCCCTCCTCCCTTCTGAGCGGTGCAGTTATCGTAAGACTATAGCCCGTGCCCTTGTACAAAGCAGCTCTTAGTGAGGGGTTCCCTCCTCTGACTGCAGGTGTACAAGTCTGTTATCACTGACCGGGAGGCCCTTCAATACCTGCTACCATTCTCTCACAGGATGAGAAGGTGGCTTGCATTCTCCCTGAGGGATGGGACTTGCCTATGATGGTTTCACTTTCTGCTGTCACATGTTGCATTCGCAGGGCCAAGAGGTAAGGCAAGACTCCATTGAGGCCGCTCCATAAGGGGCTCTCAAAAAGTTCCCGCCTTCCTTTTACTAAGTCCTCTTGTAGCCTTTTGATTTTATCTCTAACTATACCAGATTTGTTAACATAGAAGCAGCAACGCTCTTGCAAAGCTAAACAAATTCCTCCCTGTTCTGCTGTAAGTAAGTCTAAACCTCTCCTATTCTGTAGGACCACCTCGGTCAGGGAGTCTAGTTGGTCTTGGATATCTTGGATAGAACTAGACACAGCTTGGATATCATCTATTAGTTGGTTAGCAAGCTTAGTATAAGAAAGAACGGCAACTCCTAATCCGGCAGTCCCAGTGGCTACCGCTCCTGAGATGCCTAGGCCAACTAATAGAGGGATGAGTGTGACACCCCTCTTGGGCCGGCCAGCAATAAAATCTAAAGTAGGGATTGGGACAGGCTCATCTCCGGGTACAATGTCTATGTCTGGTAATAGTGTGGCGAGTACACAAGCCCCGGTCCAATTGGTGGGTAAATAGGAGAAAGCTAGGTTACCTCCACATAGCCACACTTGTCCCTTGTTAGCATAGAGGGGAGAGCTGGAGTTAACGTACTTGTTGCAGTTGGCGAAATCCGCAAACCCAACATCTATATCAAAACTATTATTCTGTGGGTAACTTACAACACAGGAGACATTGAAGAAATCTAAGGGTTGAACCCTAAAAGGGACATTTACACTACAATTACTATTATTGAGGTAGAGAGTAAGTAATGACTTATTAAAAATGGAGGGGATAGCAATAGGCATCGGCGTACCCAGAGTTATACAAAGCCAACAGTCGGTAGCCAGGGCTGGGTTGGTGACATTCAGAGCTCTATAGGTAGCTAATAATATATATATCAGAGGATTGGGTATCTAAGTCAACACCTCGGCCCTTAGGCAGTGCCAGAGGGTGATAGTCTAATTTAGGGTACATGTTTTCTATGATTTGTTCGATTTTCTTTTTGACCCGAAATTCTCATACTGCATCCTGTGGTCCCCCTCCATCTGAAATATGTATTGGCAACTCCCTAGTCCAACAAACTGGCTGTCCTGGCATTCCCCTGCACAAAGCCTGCATATACTGATGGTTTCCAATTTCTGGAGCTTTTCCTTTTCTTGTCCTACGTAAGATAGCAGTGTAATAAGTGTTACCATTCATATTGCATTCCTGGAGCTCCTGGTAGCAAGTGGAGTGCATTTGATCATAGATAGTCTTACATTGCTCTGGACAAGGTATGGGTCCTCCCTGGGTGGAGGGTTTACTTCGGGGCTTGATCTGGCAAATCCAGTGCTGTTTTAGCTCTCCCATGGGCAGTTGATTTTGAGTCCCATGTCCCCACCCTGAACGTTCAAACCACCTTTGGTAGGTGAGATAGGCTACCTTATTGGTACAATCTACAGACCTTGTCCATTGGTCAGAGTCAACATTATAATTTCCTCCCCTACATTCACATGGGGGCCCATACAATTTCTTAAGCAGTGTCTCAGTGTCAATGGTTGGGTCTAGTCCACCTTTAGCAAAATCTAACAATATACCTAGGAGATAGATGAAAATCTTAACTTTAAGGGATCCTTGGGATCTGAATGTACTCTCCATTGCTTGGGGTTAGCCTTTTGCTCACCGAGCGTAGCGGGCTTCACGTGGGAGAGATAAATCCAATAAGTCTTCTCAGCTACCTTGACTGCAGAGGGAGTGTTGAGCAACACCTGGAACGGTCCTTGCCACCGCGGTTCTAGGTTTCCTCGACGGTGGTTAAGGATCCATACCCACTGTCCAGGGTCCGGTGGCGAGAGCCTCTGGGCGTTGTCTCCCACTGCAGTTACCCTCTGTTCTCTTAGTTCTCTGACTTCCCTCTGGATTTGCTGCAGTGCCTGTAGAGACTTGAGGAAGTTGTGATTAGATACTTCTATTTCCTCCCTAGTGAGCTGGGGGACTAAAGGAACTGGTTGTCCAAACATGAGTTCAACATGAGTTCATAGGGGTCCACTTATTAGTGTAAGGGGTACATCTAACTCGGAATAGGGCGAAAGGGAGCAGCTCTACCCAGTTCTCGCCGGTCTCCTCCCTTAACTTGATTAGAGTTTCCTTTAAAGTTCTGTTCATTCTCTCTACCTGCCCTGAACTTTGAGGCCTGTAAATGCAATGTAATTTCCAATTTATTCCTAACCTTTTAGCTAACTCCTGAGAAATCTTAGAGATAAAAGCTGGCCCATTATCAGATCCAATTGCTATTGGAATCCCATATCTAGAGATTATTTCCCTTAATAGAATCTTACAAACTGGAAGCGGTTTCACCTTTTGTAGGAAATGCTTCTGTCCATCCGGTGAAGGTATCCATAAACACTAGTATATACTTAAACCCTGCCTTCCCTGGAGTCATCTCCATAAAGTCTATTTCCCACAATTCTCCTGGGCATTTCCCCCTATATCTAACTAAAGGGGGAAGTTTCTTGTTTAGAGCATTAACTTTAGCACATGCCCTACATCTAGAGACTATGGATTGAATTATGTCTCTAATCCGGGGTCCTAAATAATATTTCCTGATCAATTGTTCTAGCCTATTTTGCCCTAAATGGGTACTTATATGGATCTCCCTTATTATAACTCCTATAACTCTGTGAGGTAGGTAGAGTCTGGTGTCGGGAAGTTCTATCCACCCTTGCTTATTTTTCTACCCCCTAATTGCCTTCCTTCTTGCTCTTCTTCAGGGTTTGGGGGAAGCAAGGACTGAGGCAAGAGCGGAAAAGTTTCTGCAATCCCTCCTACTGCGGCTTCTCTGGCTGCAGTGTCAGCAAAACGGTTTCCTTGAATGATTGGTGAGTCCTCTTTTTGGTGTCCTTTGCAATGAATTATGGCCACTTTAGAGGGAAGCCAGATGGCATCAAGTAGGGCCAGGATCTCAGTTTTATTTTTAATTTCTTTTCCCCCTGCAGTTAGCAGGCCTCTTTCTTTGTAAATGACACTGTGAATGTGAGCTGTGGCACAGGCATATCTACTGTCCGTATAAATGTTGGCTACTTTTCCCTCTGCTATCCGGAGGGCCTGCGTCAGTCCGATCAGCTCTGCTCGCTGCGCTGACGTTCCTTTTGGTAATGCTCCCTGCCACAAGATGTTGTCCTGGGTGGTTACCGCTGCTCCTGCATATCTTTGGCCACCTCGGACATAGCTGCTTCCATCAGTGAATAGCATGAGGTCTGCCTTCTTATAGGCCTGGTCTCGAAGGTCCGGTCTAGCCCCGGTGACAGTGTCCAGCATTTGTCTGCAATCATGGACTACTGTTGGGTCCGGTAAAGGTAGCAAGGTAGCAGGGTTTAGAGCTGCCGTTTTCAAAAACTGCACTGCCAGGGGGTTCAGCAACTGTGCCTAGTACTGTGTCAATTGTGCATTGGAGAGCCACCTATCTGGTGGGGCTCGTAGCACTTGTTCTAGATAGTGCTCTCCAATAACTTGGATGTCCTGGCCCAATGTCAGTTTATTAGCTTCCTTAACTAGGGTGGAGGTGGCTGCAAGTGCCCTCAAGCAGGTTGGCCAGCCACACGCCACGGGGTCTAGTTTCTTGGACAGATATGCTACGGGCCTCTTCCATGGCCCAAGCTCTTGGCTGAGGATCCCTAAGGCTATCCCTCTCTTTTCAGCGATGTACAGCTGGAAGGGTTTGGCCATGTCCGGTAGGGCTAACGCTGGGGCAGCTATTAGGGCCTCCTTCAGTCCTTGGAAAGCCTTTCTTTCCTTATCTGTCCAAATGAACTGTTCTTCCTGCCCTGAGTCAACTCGTGCAGGGGCCTGGCCAGCTCTGCAAACCCTAGTATCCAAAGTCTGCAATAGCTTACTACTCCTAGAAATTCTCGTACTTGCCTCTTGTTAGTGGGTTCTGGGATCTGTAATACAGTTTGGATCCTTTGACTGGATAGTGTCCTTTGTCCCCCCTGCAAGTTATACCCCAGATAACTTACGGTTTGGGTGACAATCTGAGCCTTCTTGGCAGAGACTCAATAACCCATTTGCTGGAGGTCTTGGAGTAGGTCCAGGGTGGCTTCCCTGCACTGTTCTTCGTCCGCTGCCACGATGAGGAGGTCATCAACATATTGGAGCAGCACAATCAATGGATGGGTAGTGCGAAAACCCTGTAAGTCCTTGCTTAAAGCTTCATTAAAGATGGTAGGAGAGTTTTTGAACCCCTGGGGAAGCCTGGTCCATGTGTACTGCCCTACTAGTCCATTTTCCAGATCACTCCATTCAAAAGTAAATATCTCCTGGCTCCTGGGGGCCAGTGGAATACAAAAGAAAGCGTCCTTCAGATCTAGTAGTGAGTAGTAAGTATGAGTAGGGGGCAGTGAACTCAGCAGAGTGTAGGGATTTGGCACCGTGGGGTGAATGGTCTCTACCCGGGCGTTTACCTCTCGCAAATCCTGCACTGGGCGATAATCCTGAGTCCCAGGCTTCTGGACTGGGAGCAAAGGTGTGCTCCAGGCTGACTGGCATTCGCAGAGGATGCCTGCCTCTAACAAGTGCTTCAAGTGCCGTGCTATGCCTTGCTTAGCCCGTGCAGGTACGGGGTATTGCTTTACTCGCACCGGGCTGGCCGTGCTCAGCAGCTGCACTATGACAGGTGGCTGGTGAGCAGCTAGGCCTGGAGGGTTGGTTTCAGCCCACACCCCGGGCACTTTTCCCCGCCATTCGTCTGGGACCCCGGTGGCTTCGTCCTTATCTTTCTGGATGGCTGTTAGTAGGTATTCCTCGGAGAGGGGTACAGTTACCTCCAGGTTAATTTCTTCTTTTTCTGGGGAACTGCCAATTTCTTGTTTGAAGGTAATAGTGGCCTGGAGTTTCTGTAGGAGGTCTCGGCCCAGGAAAGCGTATGGATACTCTGGAATGACTAAAAACGAATGGGTGATGGTGCCTCGGCCTAAGTTATTAACTCTTGCGGTGGCCCATGGATAGGCTTCTGCTTTTCCCATTGCCCCTACTATTTTCATAGTTGCCTTCTGTAGCTGGCCCCGCGGTTGCTTTAAAACAGAATAAGTGGCTCCCGTGTCAACCAAAAATTCTATTGGCTTTCCCTCGACAGTTAATGTGACCAAGGGCTTCTGGAAGCCAAGGGGGATGGAGCCCTGGCCCCATCAGTCTGAAGTCTGGAGCAGGATCTCAGGGATTTGCCTGGACCTTTGGCTTTCAGCTTGTCGCTTTGGGCATTCCCTTTTCCAATGCCCCCTTTCCTTGCAGTATGCACACAGGTCTTTGTCTGTTCGCTTCTCTGGTGGACCTCTTCCTTTGCCTCGTTGTTGCCCTCCCTTTCCTTTCCCTTGGGGCCTTTGGGCGGCCAGGAGGATCTTGGCGACCTCCTTTGCTCTCCCTACCTCAGGGTCGTCTCGGTTTATGTATACCTTCTGAGCTATCTCAAGTAGCTTGCTTCTATTCTCTCCTTCAAATCCCTCAATCTTTTGAAGCTTTTTCCTAATGTCTGAAGCTGCCTGGGTCACAAAGGCTATATTCACTAATCTGCGGTTTTCTTCAGCCTCTGGATCTATAGGGGTGTAAACCCGGTAGGCCTCCATTAGCCGCTCTAAAAAAGCGGTGGGGGATTCTTCCCTTCCCTGGATAACCTCACTTAGCTTACTAAAGTTGGTTGGCTTCCTGGCTGCTGCCTTTAATCCCCATAGTAGAGCCCGACGGTACTGGAGGAGCGCCTCCCTTCCACCAGAGGTATTTGGATCCCAAGTAGGGGGCTTTGAAGGGAGGATATTCTCAACTTCCCCACTTCCCCCCCCCCCATCTCCTAAAACAGCCTTAGCTGCTTCTCTCATTATTCTATCCCTTTCTTCGGAAGTGAAAAGAGTTTGCAAGACTTGCTGGCAATCATCCCACGTTGGCTGGTGGGTCCTGAAGATGGTTTCGAGCAGGGATATTAATCCCTGCGGTTTCTCAGAAAATGGAGGATTCTGATGCTTCCAATTATATAAATCACTGGTGGAAAAAGGCACATAGATGAGGCGAGGAGGTGCCCGTGGGCCAGCATCTGGTGCCGGTGGCGCCTCCCTAAGAGGCAAAATGGCGGTGCCTCCCGCTCCATAAACTGCCCCCCTTCAGGTGTGAGGCGGGCTTGAAAGTCCGCCTGCGTCCTGCCCTGAGGAATCCGGTTCCTCCGGCCGCCGATAGGGTGGAGAGGAATTCACTGGGTCTAGGTGGTCCTCTAGCGGCCCAGGTAAAACAGGGTAAAGTCTAGATGGCACACTAGGCCCTGTCGGGAGACGGGCTTCTCCTTCTTCCTTTTCTTTAACTCTCCCTATTTTCCCGTTTCCTGTGGTGAGACAAACTGCCTGTTTGCCTCGCTTGCTATCCTTTAGGCACTTTCTATTATACCCAGGCCGTTTGGTGGCTATATCCACCCATACATCTATGTACAGATATTGGTCAGGGTGAGGCGTCCGGTAGACGGTAGCCCTGACAGCAAATAGGGTCGGGAGATCAAAAGTGCCTTCTGATGGCCAGCCTACATTAAAGGTAGGCCATTCTAATTGACTTAGGTTTCAGAGAAATCTGGGGTCAGGGGATAGCCCCCCGTACCCTTGGGCCCTCTTCTGGAAATCAGAGAAATTCATTAATAGTCACTCGAGCGGGGAGTCAGGCGTGGACTCCTGCTGTCCCATTCTAGATGCAGCTGCCGAGGCTTCTAGAAGTTCAAGAATTAGTAACAGAGGAAGCAAAATATTAATACAAACAAATGCTATTCCAAGGAGAATAGTTCCTCTCACACTCAACTCAGTCATTCAACCTAAGATGCAGCGCGCCCTATTCGCAGCACAAGAAAAATTAAAACGGACTGGTCACCTTCACAATTTGATCAGGAAATAAAACCAAACCCACGGACGGCGTCCCGACCGGAGTAGCCTGGGTGGACTGCCGGCGGCGTCCCACCTACCACCTCAGGAACTCCTCATGCTCCGGAGCTTAAGCTCAAATTAAATAAGGATCCTTAGCAGATACTTACTCAGCTTGAGCTACCCCTCAGATCTCCAAACCAAAGCTCCGCAGAGGGAGATCCTGGACGAGCCCCCAAATGTTGCATTCGCCGGGCCAAGAACAGACGTCAGAGACTTTCAGGACTTAAGATGTTACTTTATTGGCCAAGTTTAACCCGCACAGGGGTGAACTCTCTAGGTGTTCGGGGACACCTTACCCACAGGGGGGCTGCAAATGAGAGTCGTGTGTCGCACTTACAGCCTTTTCCTTTTATAGAGCCTAGCAAGCAAGGGGATTACAGAAGCAGATGTAGCCGTTAGCTATTGGCTAATTCATACGAGTGCAGCATAACAACCCAAATATGGAATAGAATTTTTTTTTTCTTTCTTTCAAACCTCTAAGCTATCAGGGTGGGGGAAATTATAACGATCAGGTTCCTTGTTTTCACTGTAACTCAACACACATCCTGTTATTCTGAACATTCAAACTTCTTCTGATCCTAACATCACACTATCCAGGTTGACTGCTGGCTATAGTCTCATATCATGCATCAAGTGTCCCATTGCTGGATTTGCCTGCAGAGATGGCAGAAGGGTGTCTCCAGAACAAGACTGAGTTGTGTGCCTGGAATGCCAACTGCATGAGTCTGGAGTGGAAAGCACGTCAGCGGACCACTGAGATGCTTCTCCAGAACTCTCACTACAACAAACCGCCCTTGCTGGGGAAAGCTGTGTGTAACGGTTGGGGGCAGGTGGCAGGCTTTCATGGGGAGCTTTTGCAGGCAGCCCCTTTTTGTATAGAGCAGCACAATGACTGTGTGCCCGACCATACTGTGGGTTGGCTGCCCACAGACTTGTGTGCCAACCTTATGGTGTCTCCCACCATGAATCACTGGTGGGTTTAAAGAAAGCTTGTAGGTACAAAGCCTACATACAGATTTTCTGCCACGGGATGGGTTGTAGGTCTGTGCCAGGTATGGCTGGCCCTACCTGCCAGCTCACTGGACTGGCCGCTGTAATTGAGGTCGCCTGTTTATCTATGGCAAGGTGGTACCGACATTGCCACAGAAGCCCCAGAATTGGGACCCCATGTATCACTGCTGACATAGGGAGAAGAGAGTGGTTTTATCCTTGTGGTTTTATCCTCTGGCTTTCTTTGTATGGGGGCTTGGGGGGGGGGGCACTACTGATGTAGAATTGCAGGTTGAGGCATTATCCCAACATGTAGCCCAAGCCTTGAATGTCACCTGCCACTCCCTGACTCTCCTCCTTAATGAGACTACCCAGATACAGAAGGTAGTCTTACAGAACCTCATAGCCTTAGACTTGCTTACTTCAGTGAAGGGTGGTACTTGTGCCCTGGTGCATGTGGACTGCTGTGTGTATATCCCTGACAATCAGTAGCAGATCTAAGAGGCTTTGCAGGAGATGGATGCTGAAGTGTCAGCCTCTGGGCCCTGTCAGAGGACCCTCTCTTCCACTGGCGGGAGAGCCTGGGAATGTCCTGGAGATGGGCCTTGCTTATTTTAGCAGGTGTAAGGGGGACTAGTGGTAGTTTGTTATTCCCTCTATTACTGTTGCAGCCTCTGGGCAAGGCACCCTGAACTCTAGCAGGGTGGAGTGTGAGAGCCCAGCTATGAGTTAGAGCCCAGAGTGACTGTGCAGTAGCTGTGCCAAAGGACAGGACCCAGAAGTGGAAGTGCGTGCTCTGTTGCTACCACAGTTATATAACTTGCTGCCTTATTTATAGTTCACTTCAGCAGATGACGGGGGTGGGAGTCGCACATGCATGAATTCTTCATGGTATAAAACACTGAACTTGGGAAATGAAGTCTGTAGCTGCTTCTGTAACTTTCTATCCCCATGCTGACGACTCCTGCATTCTTTTCCCTCTGCACCACCTCACCTTCCAAGGGGCCTCTTGACTCTGACAACAGGTCTTTGTAGACCCCAACACAGAAGCATCTCAGTTCCTGATGAACTTTCCACCTTCTTCCTCAGCCTGGGAACCTGACTCCAATGGCTTCTTCAGATGAATGATAATTCCACCCATCACAAACACAAGGTTCTTCTCCAGCTCAAAACGTCTTCAGGTTGGAGAACTACCGATTTGGTATTTGTTTGAGATGTTCTAGGAACAGAGGCAAGAAATGATATTTAGAGATAAAGATATATAGAGATGTGTTGGGTAAACAAGTGCTTTTTAGGTTCGCTCACTTGTACTGGGACAGTGCCGTGTGTATAGTCTATAGAAGGCTGCAGCTGCTTGCCCTCAGGTTGGCAGATTACAAATTGCAGACTGCCTTTCTGCTTGGGAGGGGCCATTGTTTGCTGAAGAAGGGTTTTTCCCAGCCGGTTTTTGCTGGAGAGAGAGAGGCAGTGCTGTTGGCTGGGGAGTGCTGAGGCTGGTGGGGGCCTGTGAGTTCGAGTGAGTCCAGAGGAAGAAAGGGAAGGGGTCTTCCCTGCCTTTAGGAGACTTTAATAAACAGAATGGCCCACCATTTTCTAGCTCCACAGTTCCTTTATTATCTGCCCAAGTCCAATAAGAATCTGCATGGCCATGATGGTAGCCACTGCCTTACAAAATGGAGGATATTTATTACAGGAAATGGTTCACTCAGTTGTCCATCCGAGACCAAGGAATCCTACAGTCTGCTGTCAGCAAGCTGGAGAATTGGGAAAACCAGTGGTACAATTAGATCTGATTAATGGGCCTAAGGAAGAGGAGAGGGAGGCTGGTGGTGTAAGTCTCAGTCTGAATCTGAAAGCCCAAGCTGAATTCCAAGGGCAGGAAAAGATGGATGTCTCAGCTCAAAGAGAGTGAATTCACCCTCCAACTTTTTGTTCTAACTGGGTCCTCAGTGGACTGGATGATGCCAGTCCAGACTGGGGAGCGCCATCTGCTTTACTCACTCCACCAATTCACCTGCTAACCTCTTCTGGAAACACGCATACAGACACACTCAGAAATACTTAGCATCCCTTAACCTAGTTAAATTGACAGATACAATTAAATAATAATAATGAGTTATTCACCACTAAGTGCCAGGCACTCTTCTGCAACAATGCCACATATGAGTGAACGTTTGCTGCAATATTGCTTAGTAACAAACTACCCCCAAATCTCAGTAGACAGCAACCAAAATGTTGGGCAAATAAGTTTGTAAAATGTGATTTTTATGCTCACTTTGTTAAAAATGGGGCTGCCCACATGAACGATGCTACCCAGGTGAAACAGCTAATTACCTTCCTGCTTGGGAAAGGGCTTTGTTATGCTAATGTGTGCTGAGGGAGGAGTTTTTGCACCCAAAAGTTTTAAGAGAAGAAGAAGGAGGAAGAAGGAAGCCATGTTTTTGCAGAGCGACAGCAGGAAGAAGTGTGCTGAGGAGAAGAAGCAGCCAAGATGGCGTGCTGAAGGAGAAGCCAGTGTGTGCAGAGAAGAGGAGATGAGGAACAGAGGGGACTGGGGTTGGTGGGGGGCCTTTGATTCTAGGAAAAATTAAAAAAGATTCTCCTGGTTGTGGAACCAGCGAACGTGTGAGTGGTTTTGGAGCCCTGTGTGTTTGTGTTTATTCACCAGCTAATTGTGAGGCTAGAATAAAGGAATAGCCCACCAGTTTTTGGCTCTGCAGTTTCTTTACCATCTGACTGAGTCTAATGTGAATCTACACCTGAATGGCCGTGATGGCCACGGCTACTGGCCATACACAAAAACATTTCTTTCTTATGGCCAAATGCCTTTCCCCATGGTCATGCTATTTTTTATGCCATTCTTCCTGGCACTCATAACTACTTTTCTACCTGGTGTTCTCCTGTTGCCGTAATATAATGTTATAGTAATTAAATATATAAAATAGAGAAAAATATGGAAGATATATAGAAATAATTAGGATATAATATTAAAAGCAATTAATAAAATTAAATAAAGTTATGCTGTCTGGATAGGAATTAATCTAGTGTGTACAGATATGATAGGCAGACTCTGCCTTTCAAGCAGGGCCCATTTAGTGTGTGTGAAGTTATATATATATATAAGAAGTGGCTTGATGTCATAACTCTGTAGGTTAACATAAACAAGAAGTTTCCCCAGGAACACCCTAAAAGTGGTTTGATGTAATATATCACTAGATTAACATAAAAAGGGCTCCCTGCTAGGAACTCCCAAAAAGGTGGTTTGAAGTGATAATCCTATAGATTGACACCTGTTAGAAGGTGTTGGCCAGAAAAGGTACTAAAGATGAGGGGTCCCCTGCTGCAGTAGTTACCCAGACTCCAATGTTGAACATGGACTGTCTCCACGCCGCTCTGACCAAAGACAGCCAAAAGGAACACGCCGACGGGGCCCCCTTAAGCTGTACCCAGGCACGCCAAAAGGATTTGTGAGTAATAAACTGTGTGATTCTTGTAACTAAATTGTGTGTTGGTCGTGTCTTTCTTCTGGTGGCAGTTGGTCTTAGTACTGATAAGTAGAATCCTCATAGCAGTCTCAAGAGTAGTCTTGAAGAGGCTGCCAGGCTGCCAGCCCTGCTGTTAAGCAGGAGTGTCCCACTGTACTGGGAAGTTGAATCCAGCTTGGGCTCTACTGGGACATCTCCCTTAGTAAAAGGCTGAAGCCCTGTATTCCCACCATATAGTTATAGGCAGTGGTGGGATTCAAATAATTTAACAGCCAGTCCTCTGCCCCAACGACCATTTTAAGTATAAAAATAGATATACCAAAGGGTAGTTTATTATTTATTTTATGCATTTAATACTTAAAAAGAACAATAAAAGAGGTACATTAAACTAGATTTTATTATAGGAAAGATTTAAAATATTAATAAAAATATTAAATAATACCTGACAAAAAACAATAAAACTGTTAGTTAAGATATTTCTATATTGCTTCTTTTTTATTTAGTTTAGAAAGATGAGAGAGAGAGAGAGAGAGAGAGAAGGAGAGAGGAGCAGGGAGCTTCAACTCCCATATGTACCTTGACCAGGCAAACCCAGGGTTTCTAACCTGCAACCTCAGCTTTCCACATCAAAGCTTTATCCACTGCACCACCACAGGTCAGGTGAGATATTTTTATATTGCTTCTTGATTGGTGTTTTCACTTGTAATTTTCTTCGCTTTTATCCTAGCTTCCTAATGATTTCACTGTTCAGGGATGGAATGAACATTACTATGGGTGCTTAGAATACACTACTGTGCAGATGAACGTTAAGAAAGAGTAAGGAATGTAAACTTGTGATTTTCACATTGGGCAGCTGCCCAGGGCCCACCTTAGAGAGAACCCTGATGACAAGTGCCATTTGAACATCTGGTTTGCTGAACTCAACAAAAAATTAGGTATCGGCTCTGCCTAACTGGTGTGAACCGACTGGCTTCTACCACTGGCTGTAGGTATCTGAGCAGCCATGATGAAGCAATGAGGAAAACCACAGCCAGCTCTGTGACGAAGCCCAAACCTGTAGCGCTTCTTTCTTTTCTTTCACTGCCCTATGTAATCGTGCATTCATTTTTCCAAATGGCTGATTGATAACCCAAGCCCTTGGGGCAATAGTGGCATCTCCTATGCTAGGTTTGTACGTGATTAATGTTTGGCATATTATATTATGATTATGTACTCTCCTGCAGCAGAACTGTATGCTTGTGCACATGCATGTCTATGCAGCATGTGTACACAGTTAGCCCTTGGTCAACTGTGGGGCCCTTCGTGCATGCCCCCATCAAGCTGTTCTTTTTAAACCCTTCAACCTCTGGGTAATTTTCCAGTATCCCAGAAGGTGAGTATCATCTGTGGGTTTTAGAAGCAACACAGTTATTATTACCATCACCATTTGGTGAACTTATATTAGATTAGGAACTTGATATGTGAACTCTATCACTTCACCCTCATCATAGCCCACTGTGGTACACATTGCTTCCCACTTTAAACGTGAGAAAACCTGGGGCTAGAAATGGTCATTCAATGGCCCATAGCCAGACATGAGTTAGGACAGTTCCCATGACTCTCATCAGCCTCAGAAAATAGAAGTCTCTTTGTCAATTTTACTACAATCTTATTTCTCTGTAATTAAAAATGTCTAATTCCGTGTAATATTCGAGGTTCAAAATTCAGTTAACATTAGACAGTTCTCCTATCAGATTTGGTCTTTAAATAATAGAATTGACTGATGTCAGTTTTAGGGCAGGAAATGATGTACAGAATAAGCTGAAGATATCTTGTACCTTTAAAACAATGAAGGACACAACCTAAAGAGGCACCAACTCACCGAAGGCAGAAACACCCAAGCATCACAAGGAAGCATGAGCACAATCAGATGTGTAAGTACCCATGGAGCCATAATAATACAAAACCAAACTCGCTAAACTTACTCACAAAATACCCAAATCTACTGGCTTTCTTGGAGGGTGGCAGGACACATGCACGTTATTCTAAAGACAGACACATAGAAAGGAGGAGGCTAGCGTCTGGTCTGCCTGTCCTGTGTAGTCTGTATTTCAGAGTAATCAAACAGTTCATGGAGGGGAAAATTCTTCATGATAAGAAATATCCAGCTGATGAATACTGAAGTAATTTTATTGTTATAAAGTCAACATTTTGCAACCCTCTACAGAAAATGTGGAGTTTGAGAATGATCATTAGTGGCTTTTAAAACCGTAGGAGCAAAGTGACGACCTAAGAAAGACCCACTGCATGAACAGAATGCGAAGATACTGTTTGGATCCTGATTGAAACAAATCAACTGAAAACTTTCATTTTTTTAGCCAAAGGAGAAAGTCAAACATGGACTGCCTATTAAAAACATTTGATATTATGGGAATAGTATTAAGTTTGGTTGGATGTGATAATAGCATCCAGGTTATTTATTTTTTAAGCCCTTATCACACACAGACTGAAGTACTTACTGAAAGGCGGAAACAGCCAAATGAATCGAAAACATAAGGCTTAGTGTGCGCCAAAAGGAAAGTTTATTTTTAAAGTGCCTGGATACTAGATGCAAGCAGCTGAGACCAGCAAAGGGGTGTAAGCAAAGGGTGTCAGCTGTGAGAAGTTGAGGAGAGCAGGTAGATATAGTGGTTGCTCCAGGCACTTGGACCTACTTAGATTAGCATATTGGGGTTGGTTGCCTTGGTTACAGACTGTCTCCTTTTCCCAACCTTCAGGCCCCTCCTGATGGCTTTGTGTCAAGGACATTTCTCAGAACCTTCCCAGAGTCGGGGTGGGGGGAGTTGCTTAAGGGGAGGGGAGGTTGGGCGAGGGGAATGGTGACTGAAGAAGTTGCCTCAGTGGAGGTTGGACGAGGGGAATCTGAGTTTAACAGGAGTCAACTTAGCCCTGACACTTACCAGCACAGTAATCTCTGTCTAGGATCTGCTTTACGATACTCTAGGAAACACAGTGTTGGGAAAGAATAGTTAAAATAAAAAAAGCAGAATATTTCGATGATTTTTGAGATGAGGGGATGAGTAAGAGGTGTTCATTCTTCTACTCTTTCTACTTTTGCCTATATATGAAATATTCCATAATACATAAAAATTTCCAAAATTTTAAACATTTTTATGGGAATGTTAAAGCTTCTCTCCTATTTGGTTCTTCCTTGGGCTGGAGGGCTACAGAGCGGAAAAGAAGGTCCCATTTCTCCAGGTGTCTTCCTCCTTACCCCACCTTCCACTGATGCAGTGCCCCCTGGGAAGGGGACCATAGAAAGAAGGACAGGAACCATCTCACCTGACAAGTGTCCTTGGGATCTAATGGTGGTGTTTCCTTGTCCTGGCAGGTGTCAAAAGTTAACTTTTCTTGCCTGACCAGGTGGTGGCACAATGGATAGAGCATTGGACTGGGATGCGGAAGACTCAGGTTCGAGACCCTGAGCTCGCCAGCTTGAGTACGGGCCCATCTGGCTTGAGCAAAAGCTCGTCAGCTTGAACCCAAGGTCGCTGGCTGGAGCAAGGGGTTGCTTGGTTTGCTGAAGGCCCACGGTCAAGGCACACATGATAAAGCAATCAATGAACAACTAAGGTGTCGCAATAAAAAACTAATGATTGATGCTTCTTATTTCTCTCTGTTCCTGTCTGTCTATACCTATCTATCCCTCTCTCTGACTCTCTCTCTCTCTCTGTCACTGTTAAAAAATAAAGTTAACTTTTCTTCAGGGTGAAGGTGGATCTTACATTATTTGTTAGAGATGCTCCTCGATTGGGTCTCTCTCACCCACAGGTCCCCTATTGTGTGTGATGCCCAACTCCACCCACAGCCCAGGTTCTGGGTTTCCCCACTCAACACACATGCACAGACTCTCTGTTGCTGCCTAAATGTCAATGAGAAGGCCCATGGCCTTCTCAGATGAAGTCCTTTTCAAGATGTCTTTAGAATGGTTCCCTTTTCCATGTAGACCACATCTCTTCCTAGCCCAATGCCCCAGCAACAAGGTAGGACATATTTCTTGACTTTGAGGTGATGCTCGGAATGGTGGCAGCCATCTTGTGATGAAGAGGAGAAAAAAAAAATCAAGAGAAGCTGACCCAGAACCCTGATATCATCAAACCACTAAATCAGCATGGAACTTTCTTTCTCTATACCAGTGGTTCTTAACCTTTTTTGAGGTACCGAACCCACCAGTTTCATATGCACATTCACCAAACCCTTCTTTAGTGATAAATAAAATAGGATTTTTCTTTCCCAAATTCAAGACATAGGTATATGGTTTTTTTTACTGGTGCACAAAATGAGCCACGCAAGAACATCACCTTGCTCAAAGAACAAAACCAACAAAGTGCATGAACTCACAACAAATTACATTATTACTTTATTCTGGCCTCCACGGCAGAGGCTTCTCCGAACCCCTGAGACCAACTCATCGAACCCCTAGGGTTCGATAGAACCCAGGTTAAGAACCACTGCTCTATACTTATTATATGCAATAGTAACCACTGCATTCTGTTACTTGCTGCTAAAAGCCCTTTGAATAATGAATCAGGAATTCCTTTCCTTTCCAAATTCTCTACCAAGAGAGACACATAGGTACACTTAACTGAGGTAGCAATCTGGGATAGGGGTAGAACTACAGCAGATTCTGACATTTCCTGGGGGCTAGAGCTGTTTCTTGGCTAATGGTTATCTAAAAAGGAATCTGTTCCATCTTCTCCTATCATCCTTCCTCTCTGCCAGGTATGCAACAAGCTTCTCCAGACTAAATCTGCCACTGTGGGCCTCTGACAGAAGGTCCAAAGGCATGTGGGTGCCTGATTCATTATTCAAGGGGCCTTTAGCAGCAAGTAACAGAAAGCAGTGTTTACTATTACATATAATAAGTATAGAGAAAGAAAGTTTCATGCTGATTTAGTGGTTTGATGATATCAGCTGAGGCTATGGGTCAGCTTCTCTTGATTTCTTTTTTTCTCCTCTTGGTCACAAGATGGCTGCCACCATTCTGAGCATCACATTATCCACAATAAAGAAAAGAAATGGTAAATTCGTTTCATGGACGTTTGTTCCTATCAATATAGAAAATGTTTCCCAAAATTCTCCAACAGAATTTACATCTCCTTGGCCAGAACACAGTCACATACATCCATTCCCCCGCCCCCTCCGCCTGCCCAAACCCAATCACTATCAAAGGAAGAATAGAATTCTCATGATTGTCTTAGACCAGGGGTGCCCACACTTTTTCAGCGTGCAAGCTACTTATAAGATGACCAAGTCAAAATGATCTACCTACAGTAAAAATGCAAAACATAAATTTATTTCTTCTATATTATCATTATTTAAGTTACTATTATTACTATTTAATATTGTGTATTCTTCTTTCACCTTTCTCCTTCTTAGCTCTCTTTTCAGAGGAAAGTCAATGTCATAGTTTTTATGAACAGTCCGAAAAAGCCACTCCACATTTCCCTTCTTTGGAATAGCAATGGCACACAGACAGATGAGGCAAACGCACTTAGAATATGGCATAGTGAAAAATATCCCCTCCCATTCTGTATGAAAGTGGTAGGTTTTAGGCTTCTTACTCGGACCAGCTACGGCACTCATTTTTATGCCCTTTGTTGTATTTAGTTTAAATAAATTGAAGGCTAACTATGCAGCAATGTAACTGAACAAGTTAGCATGGTTTAACGCACATGCGTAGGGTCTCAAAAGTTCAGGCGTCAGATTGGCTACCCTGTATGCCAATCAAAAGACAAATGTCTTTTTAATGGCATGCGATTTACCCACACTTCCTTCGCGATCGACCAGTAGATCACGATCGATGTATTGAGCACCCCTATCTTAGACTAATCATGATTCAGCCTCTAAAGCTAGTTTCGTCTTCCCTCAATCACCAGTCTCAGAAAAAACACCATGAGATTATTTTTAACAAGGGAAAAGGGGGACTGGCTGTTGGTAGACTACCACATTGTTTCACAGGCACCAAAGACAGATACCCTCTACTTCTACTTCATGACCCTGCCCAGGACAAATCATAAGACATTGGTTCTTCCTCCTTGAAATGAAATAGGCATACAAGTGACTAATTTGGGTGACAGGAACGTAGCTGAATTCTACAGTTTAAAGAGGCTTGCTCCTGCGTGGTGTGCCCTCTGAAGTCCCTAAACGAACTGAATCGAAGAGTGAGAACCATGTCAGGGGGCCACTTCAAGACGTGTGCCTCCAAGCTGAGGGTCCTCGATATCCTTTAGGTATTGGTGTGCCCTGGCCCCTCCATTGGGCCTGTCTTCACTCATGCCCCTGACTTTCCCAGCCAGAAGCCTGGGTTTTCCCAGCCAGAGAAGGGAAACGCTGTTAAGGACCAACATATCTGCGAATAGTGAAAACACAAGGTATGTTTAGGGTTTGCACAAGAGAGAGTGGGAAGTGAGAAGAGGGCTGTGATATAATGTGGAAATCAGCCAGAGGCAATGTGAGGGGTGTGGGAGGTCTGATAGCATGTGGTAGATGCTGCCATGCCAGTATGGAATATGTAACTGCAGCCGGATGGGAGGAAAGAGAAAGTAGAGGTAGAGAAATGGGGAAATGGAGTATGAGGAAGGAGAGAGAAGAGGGCTGTTTGCTCTGGTTTGTAGGTTAGCTTTCAGAGGGTTACTTCTGTTTTCACCTGGCTTCTAGTGAACACTAATCTGATTATTCTCTTGGGGAAACTGAACATACAATACTGAGAGAGAATTAGAAAAAACTAGTGGAAGCACAAGGAAAAGCAGAAGTCGGGCAGCGGAGACCAGCAGAGGAGCCTATGAAAACCATGCAGGGAGGAAGCAGTGGCTGAAAGGGCCATTAGAAAAAGTCACTCAGTGGTGGCAAAGGGCATGCTACTTTCAGGAACACAGTAGATATGATACCTGGGGACCAGGTCAGGAGAATGAAGCTCAGCCAGTTACAGCTGCCCAGGGGACTGGGCAGTCCTGCCATGAGGGCTGCTTTCCATTCACGTTGAGAAAGGCATCCTCCTGCTCTGTCCTCCTGTGAGGCTCCTGCCACGTTACTCATCCCTCACTTATTTTCTTTCTATGTATCCCTTTAATAAGCCCTCTTTGCTTTTTTTGTTTTTAACCACTTAGTTCCTGCCCTTGTATATTATTGTAGATAATGTGATGCTTGGAATTGTGGCAGCCATTTTGTGACCAAGAAGAGGGGAAAAAAATTCAAGAATGCAGAAAAGCTGACCTAGAGAAGTACCCCCCCCTTTTAGCACTAGCTTTATTGCACAGTCCTTACTATTCCTTAACCTTCTTTTTATTGCTTCTCAATTTTGATCCAAAATCAACAAGAATATTTTTTCTGACAGTGAAACATGTCCCATTTCTTTATTCACAGACGTTATTGTGAGGGGTTCTGGTATAGCTAGCATTTGCCTTTAGGCCAAAAAATAAACTTATTCATTAGTTCATTCATTTACCCAGTACATATTTAATCTGCATGAGGTGCCAGGTTATGAGGCTTCAGCAATGAGAGAAATGGCACTAAAGTGTTACAGTGTGATCCTGAATATCTTATGCCTTAGAAAATAGTGTGAAAAAACTGAAGCTGGGAACAAGTGAACTATGCAGCAACAAAGGTAAAAAAGATGTTCACTGACTTAAGGGAAGAAGAAAGAAGATCATGAGGCCCTCTGTTTCCTGGTGGGGATGGGTAAGTAAAGCTGGGGTCTTTGCATGTGCACCTGAAGCCCCAACCAGTCAGATGACAGTGCTTGTCCCTCATTGCCACATGGTCCTCTCTAGAGAGTCCTAGGGACAATTTGAAACTCTCCTGCCAGCACCCCTTGGACTTTGGGGCTTCAGCATCTGGAGGCCAACCCAAGACCGAGCTCTGGGTGCCAGAGTTGGTTTAAGGCCTGGGAATCTTGGAAAAGGTCTCCATTCTGGACAGTGGGGCTATGTTTGGCTTTTAAAATTACAAAATAATTAAGGTATATGAAGTCCTTGTCCCCTCATCCACTATGCACCCACCACCTGGTTCCAACAGCAGGTCCACTTCCAGCCTCAGCCTTCCTATAATAAAGGTAAGTGTGACTATAACAGTGTTATACTTTCTTTTTCTTGAACTGATTGGGCTGACAGTGGTTAATAAACTTTTATAGGTTTCAAGTGTACAATTCTGTAATACATCATCTATATATTGAATTGTGTTCACCACCCCAAGTCAAGTCTCCTTCCATCACCATCTATCCTCCATTTTCCCCCTTTCTACCTTCCCCCACCTCCCTTTCCTCTAGTGTCTGAGTTATTTTTTTCTTAATCCCCTCACCCTTTCCACTCCTCCCCTGAACTCCCTTCCCCTTTGACAACTGTCTGTTATCAGTCTGCTTTTATTTTGTTAATTTATATTGTTCATTAGATTCTACATATGAGTGAAATTATATGTAGAAACACATGTGAAATCACATGTAAATAAGCCTGTCTATCTCTGACAGGTTTATTTCATGTAGCATAATGCTCTCCAGGTCTATCCATGCTATCACAAAAGGTAAGATTTCTTTCTTTTTTATGGTTGAGTAGTATTTCATTGTGTGAATGTACCACAGCTCATCTACCAATGGGCACTTGGGCTGCTTCGAAATCTTGGCTATTATAAATAACACTGCAATGAACATAAGGGTGCATATATTCTTTCAAATTAGTGTTTTGGGTTTCCTTGGATATATTCCCAGAAGTAGAATCACTGGGTCAAAAGGCAGTTCTATTTTTAATTTTTTGAGGAAAAGTCATACTGTTTTCCACAATGGCTGCATGAGTCTGCATTCCCTCCAGCAGTGCAGGAGGGTTCACTTTCTCCACATCCTCCCCAGCACTTATTCTGTGTTATTTTGTTGATGAGTGCCATTCTGACAGGTATGAGGTGATATCTCAGTAAGTCACCAGGTAGAGGTGAGTGGTGTTCACCATATTAATACAGGTTCAAACTTGATGCCAGTGCTGGATATACGAAGCAAATGTCTCAGGATATACAAGTGTAACTGCCACCCACGGTGTGTTCGCACCTCTGTGTGTGGGGTGGGGCCTCAAGGAGTCATCACAGGGGAGGCCAGGAGAGTGTATCAGGCCCACACAGACCAAGATTTGGCCATGAGAAAAGAAGGCTCTGCACTGGTCAGGCTTTTGAAGAAAAAACATTCCCTGGTCTAAAGCCACACTACTCAGTCTGTCCAGGATTCTTCCTAGACCTCAGCAAGGTGGAGCGACCAGGAGCCAGGAGGGTGGGCTAACTGATCTCCCATAAGGGGGTGGTGCTATTCAGGTTCCTGAGAAAGGGAAGGGAATGGTCCCTGTCCCAAAGCCATACAACTCAGCCACTAACACCCCCTGAGTCTGCTGATGCCATTACACTCAGGCCCAGGTAGCTGACTCCTCAGCAGGTGGCAAGCTCTGCAAAGGTAGGGGCTGAGAGAGAGTCCAGAGAGTGGGGTTACAGCATCCCTCCAGGCTGATGAAGAGAGTGCCACACCCAAAAGATGTCATCTGCATTGTGGGAGAGGGACTTAGCACAGCAGTCTTGGCAGTTGTCCCCTCAGCTCTCTCCCCAGAGCTGAAAACCCCCGTTTCTTCTCATAGTAGTTCACTCTTCCCTCCCTCCCCCAGAGCCTACGGTGTCTGTGAACAAGGTTTTGTGTATTTGTCCTTTAAGAGGGCACTGTTAAATTTAATTGTCTAAATAATAAATAAATAAATAAATAAAGTGAGCACTTGCATCTCCAGCAGTCTCCTTTCTCCCTGACAAACAAAATCCCCGCTGGTTTTCACAGCCAGGTGTCATGCAGGTGCTTTGGTATTTGTTGAATGGGGGATTCACACTGCAGGACCACTATTCACCACAGGTGGTTATCCTGGCCCACATTACCTGCACCCAGGACCCTATTAGGGCATCCACCTGTGCAAAAAGTGTGGTGGTCCTACAGGATGGGCTCAGCTTCCAGAGAAGGACAGTGCACAGGTACTGCTGAGAATAAAGTTCCTCTTCTGCTTACAGCCTTCTAATAAATGTTCCATTTTTCTTAGGATAATCAAGTCTGAACTCCTTCACTAGTCCATACATCCTGATGACATGGTCCTTGGGATTTTGCTTTACCCTGCCTCTTGCCCTGGTCCCCTTCATCCACCTGGCCCCAACTGCACACCCATTTCCTGCCTCAGCCTTCTTATGCTCCCGTTCCCACCCCATCCTGCCCCACTTCCCACTTTGGATAAATTCAGGGTCAGCTCACAGACCACTGACCCTGAGAAACCTTCTCCAAGAAGGTCCCCTGCTGAATGTTCTCATGCACCTTGCACTTTCACAGTATGTCGCTCCACTGAACATCCATGCTCATAGGTATAACTGCCTTTGCCCTTTGGACCGTAAATTTCACGAGGCAGAAGCCCATCTGTTTCATTTGTCCTCAACATCAGTAACCAGCATGCTGACTGATAGAGAGGCAGCTGGCAGGGAGGGAGGGAGGGAGAGAAAGTGAGGAGGGGAAGCTCCTCATACCAGGAATTCGCTCCCGCCTACCCCGACTTAAACAGGCAGGTATAAAATGCAAAGGGACGGAAAAGAGTGAATGAGGTCTTCAGTAGACTTATTTAAGTACCATCTTAATTACATTTTTATATCAGTCTGTTTCATTAAAGATGAATGTCCTCAAAAGATTTCCACCAGAAAAGTGCCCTAGTATAGACAGTAGTAAAGGTTAAGCCTATTAAATAAGCCATTTCTAGAAAATAAATAACTTCCACAGAGTGAGCATCATGATGTAGATGCTAACAATTGACTAAACATCGGAGCCTCGTTTTCTCTATTTATTTTTTGTTGTTGTTGAGATGCTGCCCTTCCCCAAATGAGCTGGCCAGGGGCATGTTCCAAATCTCCTGGCTCCATGGAGAAGTTCAGGGCTATAAAAACAATAGCTACTACTGTACCCACTGAGTCATCACCGCTGACCACGCACCAGGCATCATGAAGGGTAGGATGGGGGTGGAGGGGGTGAAAGCCCTGGCATTAGGCATTCAGGCTTTGCTGACATACAGGTGACCGCAGGCAGGGATCTCCACCCTGTGCCCCAGCTTCCTTGTTCATAAAGTGAGGGTGATTATCTCAGGGTGGTAGCAAGGATCAAGTGCCAATGCTCAACAAGCGCTGAGGTCATGGAAAAGCTCTGGATGCGAGTTAACTGTCGACATTGTTCAACGAACTATCTTATCATGTCCCCATAGCAAGCTGGACAGATGTGCTCGTGGGCACAGGCATGTATGCATTTATTTATTTATATACATCTTCACTGTACAAAGAAGGAGAATGAGGTTTGGAGGTGCGGGTAAAAAAATAAAGTTTTAGGAAATCAGCCTGATCAGGTCATTGTCAGAATGATATTTGGATGCTCACGTTGACTGATGTGCCCACCAAGCCCCTGGCCTCCACCACTGCTGTGATCTGGGAGGAGAACACAGCCTTAATTACACAGTGGGCTATGCATTGCCACCATCAGCGTGCCCCTCCCCCAGCTCTGCCAACCTCACCCACTACCAGATGATGCACACTCCTCCAGAGGACCAAGGTCTAGTTTAGCATCTGCTCCAAGCTGGGAGACTGACTGGTCTTTAGTCTTTCTGAGCTTCCCGTTCATTCCTTAACTCAGAAGGGACAATGGATGCTTGCTATGCAATGATTTATGGCATTAAGTGAAGACTGAAAAAGACACAAAGAGGTACAGCCCTGGTAAAGTTGGAAGCATTAAACAAATGAAGTTTTTGGGGTTTTTTTGTTCAGAAGTTGCTCTGGGGCAGGGGGAGAAGCACATGGAGCCCTGGTTCCTGCCTAGCAGCTCCAGACCCTGATCTAAATCCCCAGAACCTTTCAGACTCTCCTTCCTCATTTGTAACATAGGAGCACATGCACCCCTTTCCAGAGGAGCTCTGTAAACCCTGAGGCTCTACCCAAACCTCATGTCATTATTCCCGGTGTGGGGGAGCATGTCTCCCTTTGGTGGCACTATAAATTGCTTCATTGTGGGCCCCCAGGGCAGGAGAAAGAATTGGACCTACCCAAAGGTCTCCTGTCTTTTCACGTTCGATTTCAGACTTCATCTCTTGGAATCTCACACCCTTTTTCCAGGGGTCGTTCCCAAAGATGGCTCCAGCGCCCCACAGCAGCCCTCCTCATACCATGTGCACTGTGTGGTCGCACACATAACTCTTGCCCCATGAGAACAACTTCAGAGAGAACATATATGACAAGTAAAAGACTTTTGGAATATTGATTCTGCAAGTTTTGACATTAAATAATATTTATGAAATATCCTAGGATTCGAGTTGAAAATGAAACATAAGGGTCATAAATATATCATCTAACGTAGGCAAGTCACAGTTCTGGTGTCACATAAAGTAGGTCTAGACTGGAGCCCTGGGTTCCATCCATCACATTATTCTGTGATTACTATCTTGAAATTAGTAGTGAGTCCCTTTCATGGGAGTAATGATTAAAGATGAAATTTATCACTAGAAAATACAGAAGTCCATTCATACTGTCAAGCCTTAATGAAATTCAGGAAATGGTTTTGGGCAACCCTATTAGCTGTTGCACAGAATAAAAACTGTATTGGGAATACACCCATGTGCAGCAGTATCCCTCATTTACCCCTCCCCAACTGAGCAGAGAAAATGTCTCTGCATTTCCTCTCAGGAGCCCCATGCACTGCCAGGAGGAAGGGTGAGAAACTCAATTTTCCTGAATTCAGTAAATCTCATCTGATGTAATCATTTAAGCATTACTTTTAGATATATGCTTGGTCTCAGGCTGGGACAGCAAATCTCATCTCCCCTAGTATCTTCCAAAGACCCTCTTGTTGTGACTATCAAGTGGCTGATGGGGCCACCTCAGATTTGCTAAGGAATGACAGGACCTTCCTGGATTGGGGTAGGATGGGAACATGCCAACACCTTCAACAATGTTCCTTGCCACTGCCCTAGTACAAAGTAGGTCCCACCAATTGATGGGTTCTCATGAAGTTAACAGGAGCACAGCTGGGTCCCTGGCACACCACAGGCAAGCAACCAGCACTTGCAAAGGTGCTGCTGAGCCATGGCCCCATGCCATACCAGAAGGGGACCGGCCATGAGTACAAAGATACCTTACCAGAAAATGCATCTGTTTCTCAGCAACGGCAATGGAAAGACTAATGTCATTACAGGTGGTATCTCCTAGGACAGATGGTTTATCAAGAATAGAAGTGCAAACAGGGGCAAGCAGAGGATGTTGAAGCCCCTACCCCATACTGCGGTTTTGGCCCCTCTCACTCGCAGAGAAGCAAACGATCAATTACGATAAAGTGATGATCCCAGATATGAACTCCCCTGTGCAGCTTTCTCAGGACCCACCTAGCAGGCAGCAGCAGGTCTCACTCCCTCCTCTCTGCTCCCACAGCCCAGGGTTCATTCTCTAACACCATCGCTCATATGTTCACACACACCACAACCTCTGCCATGGCAGTCCTTTCCCAAGTGACCACTGTTGTTTCCTCTTCCTGATCCTTCTTTAAAATGCGGGAATATGCTGAAATGACTGTCTTTTGAGAAAAGTGTCCTGGGGCCAGAGGAAAGGTGTCCAGCTCTTCTAGTAACTTCTGACTCAGGACCCAGAGCTCTCAGGAGAATCTGCCACCAATTCTGCCATGCTTTCCAGCCACCCTCACACCTGCTCTCTGATCTCCATTGTTGTGCAATGCAAGGTCTCCTGCCATGACCAAACTTTAGTCAGGCTTCACAGTCCTATTTTTAAGTCCTTGCCCTTGGTGTGTCAAGTCCAATTTTACCAGAGTCTAAGTCAGTTTATTGAGAACCCCCTAACCTTGACAGCCAAGCAAGCTCCCCTCATCATGATACCCACCCAAGTTCCTGGTAATTTTCCATCCACTACCTCATCCTGCTGGTTGCTTAAAAATCCTCATGTGTCCCTGTTATATTGGGAGTTGTGTTAAATCTCTTTCCCCTGCAAGTCTTGACTCCTATCATCTTCAAAAAAAAAAAGTCTTCCTTGCCATTTTCACAAGTGTCAGCATAAATTCTCTTTACCAGTACCAAACCTACCCTACAACTTGATCACTGGGAACTATTTGATTTTGCTTCTGGTGCTAGAAAAACATGTCTGAGCTATCTGTCTCTGTCTGATCTATGGGCATTGGCTGGGGAGATGGGGCTGGACGAGCAACTCGAGGTTGGCGTTGTCACTGCCATGTCTGGGATCTCTGGGCCTCTTGTCCTCTACCTCCCTACCTAGCATCTCCTTCTCCAGGGCCCTTCCCTGGGCTTCTCAGCGGGGTTATCTCAGAGCAGTAAGACTGCTTCATGGTGCTGGCTCCCCACAGAGTGAGAACACTTAGGTAATTATCCCAAGAGGCCAGGAGAAGCTGTAAAGCTTCCTATGACCTAGACCAGGGAGTCCCAGATGTCACTTTTGCCTCATTGCATTGACCAAGCAAGTCACCATAGCCCACCCAGATTTCAGGGGAATGATGGAATACACTCTCAAAGGGGAGGTGGGTTTTATGTCCAAGGAGGGAAGGAAATGATGGCAGCATCTCAGAGACTAGCTACCACCAGCCCCCACCTGCTGTCATTTGCCCTGGGTTTGCCATTAACACAACAAGCCACCCCAAGGAATTAACACTAGGGCCATTGACTTTTAATTTATATTCTAAACTTCATAGTAATTTTGCATCTTTAAAAGTAGATGCGTTTTCAAACTAAAAGAGATCCAAGGTCAAAACTTAAACAATGAGGCCCTGGCCATGGCATATGGATGTCCTGAATTCATCCCTGTCAGGGCACATAAGAGAAGTAAACATCTGTTTTCCTTCTCCCTCCCCTCCCTTTCCTTTTCCCCTCCCACAGCCAGTGGCTGAACTGGTTTAAGCATGGCTCTGGGCACTGAGGATATCTCTGCTGGTCTAAGCACTCAATCTCAGGTGCTAAAAATAGCTCTGTTCATGAGCACTGGCGCAAGACAGAGGTTGCTGGGTGGATCCCAGTTGGGGCATATGCAAGATTCTTCCTGACCATCTCCCCTCCACTCACTAATAAATAAATAAATAAGCTTAAATAGTGAGTAAAAAAATACATAATGCAGTATTATTTTATAACTCAAAATATAAAATAAATATCTATAAGTCCTTACAGATATAAATGAATAAATAAATAAATATGTAGGAAAGAAGAGACAAATACCCTTTTACAAAAGAATTTCATATAGTGGCAGATGGGTAGTAGACTTATCAGGGTTATCACTTCATACAGTATATAAATGTCAAATCACTATATTGTACATCTAAAAACAAATATAATATTGTTTTATAATTAAACTGTAATTAAAAAAATAAATTTAAAGAAAGGAATTCCAAATAATTTATGTAGCTATTTCCCCTTCAAAGAAGTGGAATTGAACTCCTTACCTTGTAACTATGGACTATGAGTAGTGACTTGCTTCCAAAAAGTAGAGGTTGGAAGGAGGGAAAAAGTTAACTTCTCGGTGGATGTGGAGTTATTTTATGCAACAGTTAGACTGAATCACAGGATGCCTAGATACCCGGTTAAACATAATTTCTGAGTGTGTCTTGGGGGTGTTTCCAAAAGAGATTAGTGTTTGAAGCGTGGAATGAGTTAAGCAGATGACCCTCCCCAAACCAGGTGGTCATCACTCAATCTGTAGAGAGCCTGAATAGAACAAAAAAGTGGGGGGAGGTTGACATTGCTCTCTGCCTGCTGGTCAGTTGGGCAGTCATCTATCTGCACCATCGACACCATTGGTTCTTTGCCTCTTAGGCCTTCAGACAACACCAGCCCCTTCCTGGGTTTCAAGCTTGCAGACTGAAGATCATGAGACTCCTTAGAATCCATAATCATGTAAGTCAATACCTCATAAAAAATAAGTATATAATATACTACAATATTACTATAATAAATGATAAAATAATACCTTATAATATACATATGAACAATAGTCTATATGTGTGTATATATATGTATACAGAGATGAAGATGATAGAGACAGAGATAGAGATATCTTATTGGTTCTGTTTTTCTGGAGAACCCCAAGTACTACAGTAGAGAAACCTGGCAAACACCTCGGCCAGGTGATCTAGGTCAACATCAACAGTACTAAGTCATGTTAATCACACATACCTAATATAGTGTGATAAAAATGGCACTATACCTCTATGCCCTTCCTCCCAAGAACACATAACCCTGGTCTAATCATGAGAAAGTCATTAGACACATCCAAAGGGAAAGATCTCTTAAATTCAGCACACATTGACCAGTATTCCACAAAACTGTCAAGGTAATGTAAAAGGTGGGAAAGCGGAGAAATTGTCACAGACCAAAGGAGGTTAAGGAGCTATGACACCTAAATGTAATGTAGTAGCCTACACAAAAGACCCTGGAACAAAAAAAGAACATTAGAGAAAAACTAAGGAAATTTGCATTAAAAAAGCCAGAAGAAAATGGAACAGATCCTTCCAGATCAGCACCCATGACTGCCTCTTTTCAGCGCTAGGCTGTCAGCCTTGCAAGGGCAAGAACTGACTTATATTCAGCACTATTCCTGGTTCTCAGCACTCTGCCTAGGACCATACTATTTCTGAATAAATACGTGTTGATTGGTTTAATATAAAAATGCTGCACTATAAAGTGCCTACATCTCCTTCCCAAATTAAAACCTAATTCCACCTATGGGATCCCATGCAAATAGATGCTTGTAGGGTCCATGGTAGCTGCTTTTTCCAGGAAATCAGACTTGGGAAAATTGATTCTTTGACCCCAATTTTCTACCATGTCATTTAAATGTATGAGGGAGCCTGGCCTGTGGTGGTGCAGTGGATAAAGTGTTGACCTGGAACACTGAGGTCACTGATTTGACACTCTGGGCTTGCCTGGTCAAGGCACTGATGCTTCCTGCTCTTCCCCTCTTCTCTCTCTCTTTCTTGTTCTCCCCTCTCTAAAATGAATAAATAAAACCTTTTAAAATATTTATGAGGAAGATGAGCTAATAAACTGTCCACCACCCCCTAATTCCAGGCAGGTCTCTTAAACTCTTAGCACACACTGTCTTTAAATGACTGAAACCTCCAGTGACTTCCCATTGCACTCGGGATACAATATGACCCTGTCACAGAACACATAACCTTTTGGGGGCTGCCTCCCTCCTATGTGCTGCTGCGATGGGATATGATGAAAGGAACTTTTGTCATCCTCCTTTCTTAGGAAGACAAAATCAAACCTACTGTCCCATCCATCATATTACCACTTTTACTATATAAATCCTTGCTTATTGGTAAAAGACATCAATGGGAAACAAAACAGTGGGATGCCAGAAAAAGGGGCACTTTCATGGCAACCTGTGCCTCGCCTCCGCCTTCCTTAGGAGGCCTGGGAAAATAGTGATGTCTATTACTGAGTTGGCCTTAAGGAGCAGGGCTTTCATTGTGCTGAGCTGGGTTTTCCACTAAGCTGTCACTCAAAGTGACTGGGAGCTGACAACCCCTGTTGCCATGGCCAGATGAGCATCCAAGTACCATCTCCACTGAGAAACAGCTGCAGGAAAATGCAGCTGGTCTCACCAGCATCACCAGGTTGTCTTCACCAGCAAGTTGAGACTTAAAAGTTCTAAAGCTCTAAATCCATTTTTGGCTCCTATAATGTAAGGTTAACTGCTGCCGGTGGTGGATTCAAGTTTCACTAGGTAGGTCAGAGGCAAAAGAGAGGACTCCTGTATTGAATGGTTATCCTCTCTTGAACCTGGTCATCTTTTCTTGAACCTAGCCATTCTCCTGGAGGAGACCATTTGATTTGTATTCCTGATGCAGCACTGCAAATGTAATTCACAGGTCAGAGATGTGTTCAGTTGGGATTACCCAGGCAGAAAGGGGGGCACATTTGAAACTCAGAATTTAAATTGAATCACAGTCCGGTTAATGTCTTATAATTAATTATTGCATATACAATTATAATTTCAAAATCCTAAATCCCAAATCTGAAGTCATTAGCATTTGGTAAAGTCATGATCTGCTTTTGGTTCCATCTGTGTCATCTTAATTGCTCTTTAAAGTAACAGGATTGAGGTGTTGGGCTTGGTCCCTTTTTTTTTTTTTTAGTTTTCTATTTCTTAGTCTAATATTAGTGAATTAATATTATTTTAGCTTAGAGTTTTATTGGAAATGTTTCATTTTAGAAGTGTTAAGTTTACAGAGGATCTTCAAAGATGGTACATGGAATTATATACCCCCCATACCCAATTTTCCCTGTTATTAATAGCTATCATCACGATGGCACATGGTCACAACTAAGGAACTAACATTTGGAAGTCAGTATTAAATTGACCACTTAAGTTTTATAAACTCAACCCAAGATTAAGCATCTACAGGATACCCAAATTTTCTTTGGTGTTAATATCCCCGCAGCTCAATCATCTTTAAAGAATGTGTGATTTAGAAATAACTTTTCCTGCTGACACTAGTAAATTTACCAAAGTTAACAGCCATCCCCTCAGATGCTTAGAAAGTTGGGTCACTGACAAAGTTTAATATGGTGACCTCCTGTTCATCTTTCCATATCCCTTTTACTCTCTTTAAAATTACAAAATTTCCTCTTTTCTCTCTGCTCTCTATCCTCTTAAGAAAGAATCTAAAATCCACACTGAGATTTAACAGACTGATGAAGTTCAAAGTGTATTTCAATGGAGACAGTTGTTTTTTAGATTTGGTCTAAGTTCCACTAAATTCCACTGTAGATGGTTAATATATGTAGATTAAAAGAATAAATGAATATGTAAGAAAAATTAAACAGTAAGATGTATTAAAAAGAGCAAAAGGGGACTTCCAGTCAAGATGGTAATGTAGGTAAAGGCCGTATTAACATCCTCCACAACCATATCAAAATTATAACTAAACTATAGAATAGTCATCACTCAGTACCACTTGAAATCTGACTAAATGGAAGTCCTACACCTAGGGAATTAAAGAAAAAAACGCATCTAGACTGGTAGGAGGGAAGAGATGTAGAATGCACTGTGGCAGTTTAAAATTGGAGAAATATCTTGGCTGTGAAATTTCCCCTGGGGAGTCCCAGCACCACACTAGGCCTCCCAGTACACAGCTCCAGAACCAGGAAGAGAAGACCCCTAACTTATGGCTGTAAAAACCAGTGGAGATGATTGCTGACTGAGGTGAAGAGCTGAGGATGAGAAATGACTCATAAACAAAATCTGAAATGAAAGAGGAGAAATTACCACAGACATCACAGATATACCACAAATGACTATATACCAGCAAATTAAACAGTCTAGAAGAGATGGATAAGTTCCTAGAACAATACAATCTTCCTAGACTGAGTCATGAAGGAATAGAAAACCTAAATAGAGCCATAAGCAGGGAGGAAATACAAACAATTATCAAAACCTCCACAAAAATAAAAGTCCAGGACCATATGGCTACACTAGTGAATTCTATCAAACATCCAAAGAACATTTGGTACCTATCCTTCTCAAAGTCTTCCAAAAAACAGAAGAGGAGGCAATAATCCCTAACATATTTAATGAGGCCAACATAATGTTGATATCAAAACCTGGCAAGATGGCAATGGAGTACTTCTACCTCCCAGAACCAAATTGGATTACAACTTAATTTTAAGTACCATCATTTGGAAAAATCAACTTTGGACTAAACTAAGAGGACTCTTTAACCAAGGAACATGAAAAAAGCCACACAGCAACTGGTAGGAAAAGCAGAAATGCAGAGAGGGCTGCCCAGCTCCTGGGAGTGAATGGAAGCCTAGAGACTCGCATGGCAAAAAGTGAGTTTAGCAGAGAAGGGAGGGCCCTGGGCAACAGGAACAAAGCCCCAGCCTGCAACCCCAGAGCCTAGAAGAAGCGTCTGGACAGTATTTAGCTGCGAAACAAGTCAGGATACTGTTTGTTAATTAGAAAAAGACAGATTTCTCGGAGCCAGAATTCTTCTTAAAAGGACCGTGCAGAAAACCTCTATCACAACCACTCACGTGAGGGTCTGGGGACGGGGACATAAGAGAGGACCGGAGTACCAGGAAGAGAGTGTAATCTAGGAGGCACAGGGAGAAATACTTTGAGAGACAGCCACTTTAACCCCTTGGCTGAGTCACTCCCCAAATCTGAAGTGAATATTTCCCCTGGAACCAGCAATACCATCAAAGGGAAGCAGGACACAAGCCAAACAAGCTCTTTTGTGGCAGTCAGAGCAGAGTCGCTTAAAATGAGGGAGCCTTAAGGAATGCAATATTGAGTGCTAGGGTCTAAGGTGCAGTGCCCCCAACCACACTGCAGAGGGCTCGCCTTGGGTGGGCGGCAGCGGGACACAAAAGCGCAGTACTGTTAGCAAAGGCGGAAGCCCCTGGGGTGAGCTCAGTCTTGCCATGTGGAGGCAGAAGAAGTGCAAAAAAGTGTTCCGGCTGGCTGTGCACCTACCTGCAATCCCACCAGTAGGAGAAAGGCAAAAGCCTGATATCTGCAGAGACCTGCACTGAGCACTGGAATGTGGCCCAGCCTAGCCCGCATAGCCCTGGAGCTTGTGGCCCAATGCAAGAGCGCAGCTCCGCCTGTGGGGGCGCGGGGAAAGTCCTGGAATAGGCAGAGAACCGTGGCTGAGCAAAGGTGCTCACCTCCACCCATGGTGCCATAGCTTCCGACCCAGGGCGTAGCACACAGGCCCTCCCACAGAGGCGGGGCAAAGGCTGAGGCTTATAGACCTGGACACATGAACAAAGCCCTTCCTATGGAGGAGAGGTGGAAAATGCAGCGACAGCCACAGCAGGCCAGCGCCGGCAACGCCCATAACGGAACACCTGAAGCAGCAGCAGAGCGGGTGGTGGGCCTGCAGACAAACCACACCTAGCGAACACAGAGGTCACACCCATTGGACTCCAGTGACCATACCCTTCTTATACCCAAACAAAATAGGAAGGTAGAAAACTGCAACCTAATTGAATCAAGAGAAATCCCCAGAAAAGAACTTGAATGAGTCAGATATAACCAAATTACTGGATGCAGAGTTTAAAATAATGACTGATAGGATGCTCAAAGATCTTAAAACAACAATAGATGGAAAAAACAAACACCTAAATAAAAAGATAGCAAGTATAAAAAAGGACATTGAAATAATAAAAAAGAATCAGTCAGAAATGACAAACACAATATCAGATATGAAGACAACAATGGAAGGAATTAAACACAGAATGGATGAAGCTGAGGATTGAATCAGTGAGTTAGAGGACAAGATAAATGAAGGCACAGAAGTACAGCAGCAGAAAGAAAAGAGACTCAAAAAGTCTAAGGAAACTCTAAGAGAGCTCTGTAACAACATGAAGAGAAATAACAACTGCATCAGAGGGGTTCCTGAAGAAGAAGAGAAAGAATAAGAGATAGAAACTATGTTCAATCAAATCATAGCTGAAAACTTCCCTAAACTGATGCAGAAAAAAGTCACACAAGTTCAAGAAGCACCGAGAATTCCATTAAAGAGAAACCCAATGTAATCTACACCAAGACACATAATAATTATAATACCAAAGCTAAGTGATAAAGAGAAAATATTAAAAGCTGCTAGAGAAAAAAAGGCTATCACTTACAAAGGAGCCCCCATAAGGATGACATCTGATTTCTCACCAGAAACACTTGAGGCCAGAAGGGAATGACAAGAAATATTCAAAGTAATGCAGAACAAGAGCCTACAACCAAGACTACTTAATCCAGCAAGACTATCATTTAAAATTGAAGGAGAAATAAAAAGCATCCCAGACAAAAAAACCTCAACAAATTCATTACAACCAAACCAATGCTAAAAGAAATGTTAAGGGGTCTAATGTAAACACACTAAAAGGGGAAAAGAATAAAGCAAAAAAAGAAACCAGCTTTAAAGAATAAAATGGCAACAAACAACTACATATCAATAATAACCTTAAATGTAAATGAATTAAATGATCCAATCAAGACATAGGGTAGCTGCATGGATAAAAAAACAGGACCCATACATATGCTGTCTATAAGAGATATACCTTAAAACAAAAGATGCACATAGACTGAAGGTAAGAGGATAGAAAAAAATATTTCATGCAAATGGAAATGAAAAAAAAGCTGGGGTAGCAATACATATATCAGACAAAATAGACTTTAAAACAAAGGTTGTAGTAAGAGATAAAGAAGGTCACTACATAATGATAAAGGGACAAATTCAACAGGAAAATATAACCATTATAAATATTTATGTGCCTAACATAAAAGCACCGAAATACATAAAGCAGACTTTGATGGATATAAAGGGCGAGATCAACAGCAATACTATAATAGTAGGGGATTTCAATATCCCACTTACATCACTAGATAGATCCTCAAGAAAGAAAATTAACAAAGAAATGGCAGACTTAAAGGACACACTAGATCAACTCGATTTAATAGATATCTTCAGAACTTTTTACCCTAAAGCAGCAGATTATACATTCTTTTTGAGTACTCATGGTACATTCTCTAGGATAGACCACATGTTAGGGCACAAAAGTGGTCTCAACAAATTTAAGAAGCTTGAAATGATATCCAGCGTTTTCTCTGATCACATTGGCATGAAACTAGAAATTAACCACAACAGAAAAACTGAAAAATACTCAAATACTTGTAAACTAAACAGCATGTTATTAAATAACAAATGGTTTAACAATGAGATAGAAGAAGAAATAAAAAATTCCTAGAAACGAATGATAATGAGCATACAACTCAAAATTTATGGGACACAGCAAAAACAGTACTGAGAGGGAAGTTCATAGCATTACGGGCATATCTTAAGAAGCTAGAAAAAGCTCAAATAAACAATTTAACCCTGGATCTAAAAGAACTAGAAAGTGCTCGCTTCGGCAGCACCTATACTAAAAGAACTAGAAAAGGAACAACAAGTAAAGCCCAGAGGTAGTAGAAGGAAGAGAATAATAAAGATCAGAGTGGAAATGACATAGAGGCTAAAGAAACAATACAGAGGATCAACGAAACAAGGAGCTGGTTCTTTGAAAAGGTAAACAAGATCGATGAACCTTTAACTAGATTCACCATGAAAAAAAAAAAGAGAGGACTCAAATAAATAAAATTAGAAATGTGAGTGGAGAAATAACAACTGACACAAAAGAAATACAAAGGATTGTAAGAAAATACTATCAAGAACTGTATACCAAAAAATTAGACAACCTAGATGAATTGAACAAATTCCTTGTAACATAATATTTTAAAAATCAATTGGGAAGAATCAGAAAACCTAAACAGACCGATTACAACAAATGAGATAAAAAACTACCAAAAAAAAAAAAAGAAACCTACCAAAAAACAAAAGTCCAGGGCCCGATGGCTTCACAAGTGAATTCTACCAAACATTCAAAGAAGAACTAACTCCTATCCTTCTCAAGCTATTTCAAAAAATTCAAGAAGAAGGAAGACTTCCACGCTCCTTTTATGAGGTGAGCATAATTCTGATTCTAAAATCAGGCAAAGCCTGGCCTGTGGTGGCGCAGTGGATAAAGTGTCGACCTGGAATGCTGAGGTCGCCGGTTCAAAACTCTGCACTTGTCTGGTCATGGCACATATGGGAGTTGATACTTCCTGCTCCTCCCCCCTTTCTCTCTCTCTCTCTCTCCTCTCTTAAATAAATAAATAAATAAATAATTTTAAAATGGCAAAGACAACACAAAAAAGAAAAATTATAGGCCAATATCCCTGATAAATCTAGATGCTAAAATCCTCAACAAAATATTAGCAAACTGAATCAAGCAATATATGGAAAAAATCTTACACCATGATCAAGTGGGATTTATTCTAAAGAGGCAAGGCTGGTTCAATCAATCAATGTGATTCATCACATAAACAAAAGGAAAAACTTAAATTACATGATAATTTCAATAGATGCAGAAAAAGCATTTGATAAAATCCAACACCCATTCATGATCAAAACCCTCAGCAAAGCAAAATACAGAAAACATACCTTAATATGATAAAGGCCATCTATGACAAACCCATGGCCAACATCATACTCAATGGGCAAAAATTTAAAGCAATCCTCTTAAGAACCAGGCAGGGGTGCCCCCTTTCACCACTCTTATTCAACATAGTACTGGAAATCTTAGCCACAGCAATCAGACAAAAAGAAGAAATAAAAGGCATACAAATTGGAAAAGAAGAAGTAAATCTATCATTATTTGCAGATGATATGATATTATATATAGAAAACCCTAAAGTCTCAGTCTAAAAAACTACTGGACCTGATAAATGAATTCAGCAAGGTGGCAGAATATAAAATTAATACTCAGAAATCAAAGGCATTTTTATACATCGACAATAAACTTTCAGAAAGAGAAATTAAGGAAACAATCCCCTTTACTATTGCAACAAAAAAATAAAGTACCTAGAAGTAAATTTAACCAAGGAGGTTAAAGACTTGTACTCGGAAAATTATAAAACATTGATAAAAGAAATCAAGGAAGATACAAACAAGTGAAAGCATATACCATGCTCATGGTTAGGAAGAATAAACATCATTAAAATGTCTATATTGCCTTAACAGGCCGTGGCGCAGCGGATAGAGCATCAGACTGGGATATGGAAGACCCAGGTTCGAGACCCCAAGCTCACCAGCTTGAGCCAGGGCCCATCTGGTTTGAACAAAAACTCGCCAGCTTGGATCCAAGGTCACTGGCTCCAGCAAAGGGTTGTTTGGTCTGCTGAAGGCTTGCGGTCAAGGCACATGTGAGAAAGCAATCAAAGAACAACTAAGGTGTTGCGATGGCAATGAAAAACTGATTGATGCTTCTCACCTCTCTTCTCTCCTGTCTGTCTGTCCCTATCGATCCCTCTCTCTCTCTCTCTCTCTGTCCGTTTAAAAAACAAACAAACAAAAAAAACACACCACAGTGAGATATCACCTCACACCAGTCAGAATGGCGCTCATCAACAAAACACAGAGTAAGTGCTGGCAAGGATGTGGAGAAAAGGGAATCCTCCTGCACTGCTGGTGGGAACGCAGACTGGTGCAGCCACTTTGGAAACAGTATGCAGATTCCTCAAAAAATTAAAAATGCAACTGCCTTGTGACCCCGCTGTCCCACTTTTAGGAATATACCCCAAGAAGACCACAGCATTGTTTCAGAAGGAGAAATGTACCCCTATGTTAATGGCAGCATTGTTCACAATAGCGAAGATCTGGAAACAGCCCACATGTCCGTCAGAGGACGAGTGGATTAAAAAGCTGTGGTAGATATATACAATGGAATACTATGAGGCCATGAAAAAGAAGGAATTCTTACCTTTTGCAACAACATGGATAGACATGGAAACTATTATGTTAAGTGAAATAAGCCAGGCAACAAAAGAAAAATATCATATGACCTCACTCATGTGAACTGAGAAACGAAATAGAGACAGAGGAGGGATCAAAGGGTCCAGAGGTAAAGAGAACAGAGGGAAAGGGGATGATAGGAGGGGAGAAACCTGAAGGGAAAAGGGGAGAGCGCTATAGGGAGGGAGGCAAGGGATATATGTTGAGGGGAATTCGAGGGAGGGGGAATGCATTCGGGGCAACACTAGGATTTATATAAATACAATAAATTAAAATCAATAAAAAAATCTTCAAAGGAGCCATGAAAACAAGAATTAAAACCCTCTCATCCCACAAAAAAAAAAAAACCCTAACAAAAACATAAGAAAAGAAAACTATAGACCAATATTTCTAATGAATACAGATGAAAAAATCTTAAACAAAATACTAGCATATCAAATACAATAATACGTTAAAAATAATCCATCACAATCAAGTGGGATTCATTGCAGGTGCACAAGGATGGTTCAAAATTCGTAAATTGAGCAACATAATACACATCAACGAAGGACAAAAATAATATGATTCTATGAAGAGATGCAGAAAAGGTATTCTGTAAGATAAAACATCCATTTATGTTTAAAACACTCAATAAAATGGGTATAGAAGGAAGGTACCTCAACATACTAAAGGCCATATATGACAAATCAACAGCAAATATCATACTAAATGGTGAAAAAATGAAGGCTTTTTCTCTAAAATCAACAAAAAGACAAGACTACCCACTCTCTCTACTCCTAGTCAACATAGTGCTGGAAGTTTTAGAGCAATCAAACAAGAAAAAGAAATTGAAGGCATCCATAAGGAAAAAGGAGTAAAGGTATCACTTTTTGCAGATGACATGATAAATATATAAAAAATCTCAAAGACTCCACTTAGAAAATATTAGAAACAATAAACAAAGTCACAGGATAAAAAATCAATATAGAAAAGTCTACTGCTTTCCTACACCAACAATGAAACTTCAGATAATGAACTCAAAAAGCAATTCCTTTCACAATTGCAAAAAAAACTTTTTAAATACCTGGGAATAAACTTAGAAAAGGATGTGAAGGACTTATAAACTGAAAACTACAAAGCATTATTGAAAGACACATGAATGGGAAAATATTCCATGTTCATGAATCAACAGTTAAAATGGCCACATTACCCAAAGCAATCTACACATTTAATGCAATCCCCTAAAATCCCAACGTCATTTAAAAAAAAAAAAAAAGAACAGAAAACCACCAGGTTTGTATGGAATCAAAAAAAACAAACAACAAAATCCTGAATAGCCAAAGCAATCCTGAGAAAAAAGAATGAAACCAGAGGTATCCCATTACCTGACTTCATAATATACTACAAAGCCACGATAATCAAACCAGCATAGTGCTGGCAAAAAAAAAAGAGGAGGAAGTAGGAAGAATGAAGAAGGGGAAAAACCCAGACATACAAACCAAGGGAGCAGAATTGAGAGCCCAGAAATAAAACCACAGATATATGGACAAATAATCTTTGACAAAGGAGCCAAAAAACACATAATGAAGAAAAGATAGGCTCTTCAATAAATGGTACGGGAAAAACTGGAAATCCACATGCAAAATAATGAAACTTGACTACACCTTGTTTCCATGCACAAAAATTAGTTCAACACGGATCAAAGACTTAAATATAAGATCTGAAACAATAAATTACATTACAAAAAAAAAGGTACTAAACTTATGGACCTTGGCCATAGAGTGTAAGGGAAAAACAAGAACTGGGGAAAATTCCATATGACCTTTAGGGCTTGTGTGACAGGAACTAGATAAACTGCACCCTGTTGTAAACAGATAAGGACGTTGCTCAAACCCACCTTACGGGAAACAGCTTGCTCAAGGCAAATACCTAAATCCCCTGCCCCCGCCCTTCCCTAAAAAGTAAAGTATAAAAATGCTGAGAAAACGCTGTATAGCGCGCCTGGCAGCATACTTGCCTAGCGCCCGCTCGCGAGTGTACTAAACTTTTTCTTTTGTTTGTAATAAACTTTTCCTTTTACTTGTACTCCTGGTTCTAGAGTCTTAGTGGTGCGTCTTCGGTTAACAAGAGAACATTTTATAAATCTGATCCCCTGAGGCAAGGGAAGTAAAGGTGAAAATAAATGAATGAGATCATATCAAACTAAAAAGCTTCTTCACAGAAAAAGAAAATGACAAAACAAAAAGGCAGCCAACCAAATTGGAGATATTTACAAACAACAGCTCTGACAAGGGGTTAACATTCAAAATATATACAGAACTCACAAAGCTCAGCAACAAACAAGCAAGCAATGCAGTTAAGAAATGGAGAGAGGAGCTGTCCTAGAGCGTCAGCTGGTGTGCGGCTGTCCCTGGTGCGATTTCCAGTCAGACACACTGGAGAAGCACCCATTGCTTCTCTCCCTCCCTCTCCCCCTTCTGTCTTCTCCCATGGCCAGTGACTTGACTGGTCCGAGTGTCACCCCTGGGTGTTGAGGATAGGTCAGTTGATTCGAGCACTGGCCCCACACAGGGTTGCCTGGTGGATCCGTGGGGTCGCATGCAGGAGTCTATATCACCATCTCCCCTACCATTTTGTGTGGAGATCTCCAAAAATATTGTTAAATGCAAACACTTTTTTGCTATCTGTGCAAACACATAGAACTCCAGAGTCCCAACACATACTTGGTGAACCAGAAACTCAAAAACCAGGACTTTAAGAGTCTACAACTAAGTAGTTTCTGAAAGTTGCTTTGTTATACATTCCACTATTTGTGATATTCAAAAGGATATCTTATATAGAAATAACTAGAGTAGCAGTTTATAAAATAGAAGAAATTAGTGTTTATTCTCTTACAAGATAGTAAGTACAATAGTACATACTCTTTTTTTTTTTTTTTTTTTTTTACAGGGATAGAATCAGAGAGAGGGATAGACAGGGACAGACAGACAGGAACAGAGAGAGATGAGAAGCATCAATCATCAGTTTTTCATTGCGACACCTTAGTTGTTCCTTGATTGCTTTCTCATATGTGCCTTGACCGCGGGCCTTCAGCAGATTCGAGGCAGCGACCTTGGGTCCAAGCTGGTGAGCTTTTGCTCAAGCCAGATGGGCCTGTGCTCAAGCTGGTGACCTCGGGGTCTCAAACCTGGGTCCTCCGCATCCCAGTCTGACATTCTATCCACTGCGCCACCTCCTGGTCAGGCAGTACATACACTCTTTTTTTTATTTTTTATTTATTCATTTTAGAGGAGAGAGAAAGAAATATAGAGAGAGAGAAGGAGGGAGGAGCAGAAAGCTTCAACTCCCATATGTGCCTTGACCAGGCAAACCCAGGGTTTTGAACCGGCGACCTCAGCATTCCAGGTCGACGCTTTATCCACTGTACCACCACAGGTCAGGCCATACACTCTTTTTAAGATAATCCGTCACTCTTAGTTATAGGCTCTCTTTTTCTAGATATAGGTTCCTAAAGCTTAGTTAAGTATTTTTAAAAACAGGTTCAACATTTTCTTTTACTCAATCAAGACATGCTAATGCCAATTGGATTACAACATGGAAAAGCCAACAAAATAGCTAAAACTTGCCTAAGGAAAATGGATTGTCACTGACAAGAGTGTGCAGATGATTGGCATTTCATTCAACTCAGAATGCCCACTGAAAGTTTTTCAGTATTTTAAAGTAGACGTTCTAAAGAAAAAAGTATAAAAAAGACCAGGCTAGCCCTGGCCAGTTGGCTCAGTGGTAGAGAATTGGCCTGGCGTGTGGATGTCCCAGGTTTGACTCTCTGTCAGGGAACACTGGAGAAGTGACCACCTACTTCTCCAACACCCCCCACATACACACTCTCTCTCTCCCTCTCCTGTAGCCATAACTCAATTGGTATGAGCGAATTGGCCTCAGGTACTGAAAAAGACTTCATTGCCTCCACCTCAGGCGCTAAAAAAAAATGGCTGAATGGAGCAACAGCTCCAGATGGGCAGAGCATCACATCCTAGTGGGACTGCCAGGTGGATCCTGGTCAGGGGGCATGCAAAAGTCTGTTTCTCTGCCTGCCCTCCTCCCACTAAAACTAAAACTAAAAAAAAAAAAAAAAAAAAAGGACCAGGCTAGCTACACACCTATCAGAATGCCCAAAATCCAGAACACAGACAACACTATACCACCCTACACCAGGGAGGATGTGGAACAGTAAGAACTCTACTCATTTACACCAGGGAGGATGTGAAACAAAAGAACTCTACTCATTGCTACGAGAATACAAACGGTACAGCCACTTTTCCACTTTTAAAGACAGTTTGGCGGTTTCTTACAAAACTGAATACACTGTTACCATATAATCTAGCAGTCGTGCTTGACTCAAAGGGGTTGAAAACTTCTGGTCCACACAAAACCTGCACATGGATGTTTATAGCAGTTTTATTCACAATTACTAAAACCTGAAAGCAACCAAGATGTCTTTCTATGGATGAATGGACAAATAAACTCTGGTACATCCAGACAGTGCATAATCCAGAAGGTTATGCAGTGCTGAGAAAAACAGCCATCAAGCTCTGAAGAAACATGAAGGAATCTTAATTGCATATTATTAAGTGAAAGAAGCTATTTTGAAAGGCTACATACTGTATGGCTCCAACTATATAACATCCTGGAAATGGTTCAACTATGGAGACAGTAAAAAACTCAGTGGATACCAGGTGCAAAGAGGAGGAGGAGGAATGAATAGGCAGAGCACAGAGGATTTTTATGTAAGTGAAAATACTCTGTATGTGATTAAAGGTCATTTGTACATTTGTCCAAACTCACAGAATATATACCCAAAGAGAACTCTAAAGTAAATTATGGATTTTGGGTTATTATGATGTATCAATGTATGCTCATCAGTTTTAAACCATACCACTCTAGTGGGGGGTGCTGATAATAGAGAAAACTATGAATGTGTGGGTGCAGGGGTACGTGGAAAATCTCTGGACTGTCCTCTCAATTTTTCTGTGAACCTAAAATGACTCTAAATAGGTATTCTAAAACATAAGACAAAAAAAAAGGAAAGAAAAAAAAGGCTATCCTGATACTACCAACCTGCCCTGCTATCTTACTAAATAGAGAATTTAAGGGGGATGGGGGAGAATTCCTTTCATCTTTCTTTAGTCAAGATTCCCCGACCTATTATTTCTAGGCCAGTGGTTCTTAACCTTTTTTGAGGTACCCAACCCACCAGTTTCATATGCGCATTCACTGAACCCTTCTTTAGTGATAAATAAAATAGGATTTTTTTTTTTCCAAATTCAAGACATAGGTATATGTTTTATTACTGGTGCACAAAATGAGCCGTGCATGAACATCACCTTGCTCAAAGAACAAAACCAACAAAGTGCATGAACTCAGAACAAATTACAGTATTACTTTATTCTGGCCTCCGCAGCAGAGGCTTCTCCGAACCCCTGAGACCAACTCATCGAACCCCGGTTAAGAACCACTGTTCTAGGCTAACCTGTTCAAAACACTCCCAAATGAAATGAATTGTTATCAGTCATTTTCCTCTTCGTGTGTACATCCAGATCTGCTTTTGAAAGAGACATTTCACCTTGAATGTACATACGCCTTGGACACTGCCATCCATCAACAAGTTGGTAAGGGCAAGATAACAGACTGATTATGTAACAGGAATTGACAGGGTCACAAAAGGAAAATTTAATGACATTAACAACTATATCTGCTGAACTGTTTAGCCCACTATACCTCTTTTAAACATTTTGGAAATTATTTTTGTATATAATGATTATTACTTATCAAAATCTGTCCTTTGGAAAATGAACTCAAACCTGATACTGTTATGATTATTAATTTGTGTAAGGTACAGGTCCATTTGCCTAGGTGAGTGGAAGACAACTATAACTTGATCCCATTTGTTTTTTTCCAAAAGCAAAATATTCAAATTAAAAGATGAATATTTAATTCCCTTTAAATAATGTATGAAGTAACTTACATGCTATACATTCCCAAACACACTGAATGTAAGTCCAATTTTATAAAATATACACAATCTACTTGTTTTGCCAACATATACCTGATGGGTCACTTGTGATGTTAACCAATTTTCCAGTCCATGTGTGAGCAGTTAAACACACATATGTGCCTCAAGTTAAAGATTATAAGATAATAAACCAAAGAGTTAAATATAAGAAGTCTTGCATGGAAGATTCTAAAACCACAATCAGTACTGGAACCAAACAACAAGGCACAAAAGCTTTCCGTCTGTGGTCACAAAGAGTAAGTTTCCTGTCCCAGTGCTTAAATATCACAAATTATATTTCATACATAGTGTATTTCTATTGCCATTTAAAAAGGAGTATTTTCCTTCTTATATAATTTGTTACATACAGAAAAGCATTGGAAAAATAAACTAGATAAGTTCTCATACACTAAAGCTTTTTCCCAATTGAAAAAGATATTTATGTTCAAAACCAACAGGTATAATAAAGAGAAGCATGAGGAGTCTTTGCAGATTTGTACTCTTGAATTATATACCTCAAGAAACCTATGTTTCCTTTTCTCTTTTTTATTAAATTTTTAAATTTATTGTGTTAACATGATTCAAGTGTCCCACTCAATATAACTCCCTCACCCCCTCACCCGTGTCCCTTTCTTAACCCCTTTACTCCCCTACCCCCTCCCCTCTGAGATTTGCTGTCCTGTTATCTGTATCTGTTATGTATATATAATTTCACTAATACCTTCACCTTCGCTAATCCTATCCCCTCAGCACCCTTCTCTCTGAGAGATGCCCCTCTGCTCCCTGTGACCCTGTCTCTGCCTTTATTCCATTCCTAAATTCACCATGTTCATTAGATTCCACATATAAGTGAGATCATATGATATTTGTCTTTATCTGCCTGGCTTATTTCACTTAACATAATAATCTCCAGGTCCATCCATGACATCACAAAAGGTAAGATTTCCTTCTTTTTCATGGTTCTGTAGTATTCCATTTCTTGCAGTACTGGTTTGGTTTTAATAAATTCCTTGAGTCTTTTTTTGTCTGGGAAACTTTTTATTTCTGCTTCAATTTTAAACAATAGCCTTGCTGGATAAAGAAGTCTTGGCTTCAGGTTCTTATTTTGCATCACTGAGTATTTCTTGCCAATCCTTTCAGCATCACATGTTTCTGTTGAGAAGTCAGATGTCATCCTTATGGGGGCTCCTCTATAGGTAATTAACTGCTTTTCTCTTGCAGCTTTTAGTATTCTTTCTCTTAACTTTGGCACTTTAATTATGATATGTCTTGGTGTAGGCCTCCTTGGGTTCCTCTTTAATGGATTCTCTGTGCTTCCTGAACTGTGTGACTTTTTCCTTCATCAGTTTAGGGAAATTTTCAGCTATGATTTCTTCAAAAAAGTTCTCTATCCCTTGTTCATTCTCTTCTCCTTCAGGAACTCCTATGATGCAAATGTTGCTTCTCTTCATGTTGTCGCAGATGTCTCTTAGACTTTCCTCAGACTTTTTGAGCCTCTTATCTTTTTGCTGCTCTACTTCTGCGCTTATGTTTATCTTGTCTTCTAAATCGCTGATTCGAGCCTCTACTTCATCCAGCCTGCCGTTGATTCCTTCTAGTGCAGTTTTCATTTCTGATACTGTATTTGTCATTTCTGAATGGTTCTTTTTTATGATTTCAGTGTTCTTTTTCATGTTTGCTATCTCTTTAAGTTCTCATTGTGATTCATTCATTGTTGCTCTAAGATCCTCGAGCATCCTAAAAATCATTATTTTAAACTCTGTGTCTGGTAGTTTACTTCCTTTTCGTTTAGCTCTTTTTCTGAGAATTTCTCTTGTTGACTCCTCTGGGTCATATTTCATTCCGCATTTTGTCTGTGTATTAGGTAGTGCTGTCTGACTTTGAAATTTGTTGTGCTGTCTTTATGAGAAAAATGAACTCAGTGGTATTGACATCCAGGTCACCTGAGATCCTTACTCTAGGGATGCTTCTTGAGGTATTTACCCTCCTCTTGTATTGAATGCAATTGGTCCTTTTGTGGGTGCAGTTATACCTTCAGGTTGGCTGACTCTAAGGGAAACCTCGATCATGTGTGTTAGACCCTGTGCAGTGTCTGTCCTGTGAGGCGTATTTATTTTGCACAGTGGCTGAATTCTGCTGGACTCCTCCCTTGGGCTTGCTGCTTGGGTAGCTAGCTGAATCTAGGATTGGTGCTGTCTGCCACCCACTACTGGTTTTGTTGGTTCTGGGTCTTCTAGGGTTGGCGTCAGCCGTTGTTTGTAACCTGCCATGGGCTACCTGTCCGGAGCTACTGCTCTGTTTGCTGTTTGTGTGTGCGTTTTCTGTGCCTGGGTAGTGTGGGAGGGGCCCACCTGTGTATAAGGATCAACTTCCTCCTGCTTAGATATGACAGCAGCTCCATAAAAGCCCCAAGATCTATAACATTTGCCTCTACTTTTCAGCTCCTCCACCACCTCCTACAGCTGTGTGGTCTTCCCACAAGAGTTTTCTGTAGAAAGGCTATAGTGAGAGCTCAGACTGGCCTCACCCCACCAACCCCTCTACAGGTTGCAAGCTTGATGGGTTAGGGCTGCTGAGGTTAGGAATACAACTTCAGTGGAACCCCCTACTTCAGGGGTCTCTTGATGAATTCAGTATGGGAAAAGTGGCCCCTCTCCAGAGCCTAATCCCTCAAACACCACTGAATACTCCAATTCTATTTCTTCCCAGCGAGATGAGCAGCAGGTTCAGATTGGGTGGGACTGATAGTGCCCTCTGCAGAAGTTCTTCCAGCTGGTGAGCCCCTTGTCTCAGGGAAGACTGAAAGAGTTCTCTCCTGGGGCTGACTGTGCCCCCCAGAAAGTGGCTAAGCCCCTTGACCAGACCAAACAATAGGCTTGCAGAGACCCACATTTTAAATGTCCATGCTCCAAGCCTCTTTCCCTTCCCCCTGTGGAATCTAGCCCAGCAGGGCAGGATATCCAGTGCCCAGGCTGGCTGACTGTGAAGCTCCACCCCATCTGTAAAGCCAGTAGTCGAGGCCGCCATCACAGCAGCCCGACCCACGCAGGTTCGCATTAGATTCGAACAGATGGCAATGAAACACAGGAGCCAAAAACTGGTGAGCCATCAGCTTTAATTCCAGCTTGCACCCGGCGGACAAGCAAAAACACACACTGGGCTCCAAAACCCACACATTCAGTGCTCACAAAGCTACTGACTTATCCGAGTTTCCTAGCATCAAAGCTTTCCAGCTCACCAGACTTATTCACCTCTGTTTCCCATCTCCTCCTGCACAAACTCTTAACAAAACTGGCTTCTTCCTCAGCACTCTGCCATCTCGGCTGCTTCTCCTGGCCTTCACGTGGCCTTACTCTGCTCTCCTCTCTAATACCAACCTCAGGAACTCAGGAACCAAGAGAGAGAGAGATCAAGCTACTGCTCTCTCCCATTTTACAGCATAAACTCCAAACCTTTAATCCAATTATACAAACAATGAAGTCTCTGATACAAAGCCACCCATCTGAGGCATAATTGGATTCCTCCCTACATCACCACCCTACATCATCCAATCAGTCAAGGGTGTGGAGAAGAGCTTACTCTTAAAGCCAAGCCTTAGGCCATAACAACCTGGCCTGCTTACATTACAGCCTTTTCCCCACACCCATCCCAAGCATAAGGGCAAATAATATCACCTGGGTGACGGGCTTCCATGTGGGCAGCGCCATCTTTAACAAAGTGAGCATACCATATTTTATCTGCCCAACACCATCCAATGTGCAAGAGCCACTGTGCCAGTGCTGATCAAAGAGAGGAACCCGCATCAGCTGGGCCAGGTGTCAGATGAGCCCTCCCTTAGGATATAATGCCAGCAGCAAGGGTCGTTAGGTCCTCGACTGATGGTCTCTCAGCTGGCCACTGGATGTGCCGCCCCTAGGCCTCCTTGTTGGGGACCCATCGCAGACCAACGGGGGACGTGGCCTGTGACTGATATCTCAGCAACCTTCTTGGAGCTACAAGCAATCCAGAGTTTGTGGCTGCCTTTGCTGGGCCCAGGCACACATGAAAATACCAAGCTGCACACATAGTCTGGCTTTTACCCACACTGGGCCTAGGGGAAGGTCTGCAGAAGGTCAAGGTTCCCTGAGCTCCACCTCCTGTGCCCTCTGTCTGCTGGCTGCTTGTTGCGCTCAGCCACTGAAATAAACCTCTGGTAGAGTCAAGAGTTTAAGGCAATTCAGGGATTAGGAAGGGTGGCGGGTATGGCTCCCACCCCTCTTCCCCAGGTTGTTTGTCCAGACTTCTTTCACAGACCTCAACAGGATGTGAGTCCCAGAAGTCCAGTGGATGTGGCTTCTGAGACCCAGAGATGTGGTCTGCCCACAATCTGAAATTTCTACTGAGCCTCCTATGAGGCGGAAGCACCAGTCATATTCTCAGGAATGTGTGGGGAAAATTTCTGGCCTCAACTCCAGCAAACTGAGTCACTAACAAGCCACTCCCTTTGCTTCCAGGCTTACTTTTCAGAAGAACCCAGTCTCCATAGGGTGGGACAGGAGAGATTCCCAAGGGCGGGGCAGTTGCTTTCCCCCAGGCTGATGCTGCACAGAGGGGACTGCTTCACACAAGAAAGATGGTAACTGCAGTATCGGGGACTGACTCAGCACAGGGGTTCTGAAGGTCGACCCCCAGTGTCTCTTCCTGGGCCACCAACTTCACCATCTCCTCACGCAACTCTAATACTCTCAGCCTTCCCTCTACCAGAGCCTTAGGTAAGTGTCTGTGAATAAAATTTTTTGCACTGGCCCTTTAAGACAGAGCTTAAATCTCCAAGAGTTCCGTCTCTCTCACAGATAGAAACCTGTCTATGAGCTTTTCACCCTCAAATGCTGTGTGGGCGCCTCCTCTAGGCTCTGGGGCTCTGGGCTGGGGCGCCTGCCGGGGGCTGAGCACCCTCCTCTCTCAGGGTGACCCTGCCCACAGTAAGCGTCCCTTTAGACCCTCTGTCACCGTTCGCTCCTGGGAGCCGGCAGCCCAGTCTGCATCTCCGCCCTTCCTACCAGTCTCGATGTAGCTTCTTCTGTGATCCTTGGTTATGGACTCCTCTCCATTTAGTCCAGAGTTGGTTTTTCAAGATGATTGTTCTTAAATTAAGTTGTTATACACTTTGGTCCTGGGAGGTGGCAGCTGGAATGTCTGCCTACTCCATCGCCATCTTGGAATCCTCCACCTACGTTTCTTAAATTTTCAATTTTCAAGCCAGCTGGCTCAGGCAGTCCTGACCTCAGGTATCCAGGTCCTGTGTGAATGTAGACTGCCCCAGCCCAGCAGTCCATCAACTACAAGTGCTTTCTTTTTCTTGTAATTTAAAGATATGTACAAGTTAACATAACATAACAACACAAAACTCTTCCTAGCTTTTAAGTTATTTTGTTAAAATTAACTTTGTATTGGGCTATCCTTCATTTTTATATATTAACAGAAAACAATAGTCTATATAGAGATGACTGCTTTAAGATTCATATAACCAAACAAAATATAACTATCTATACTTCCCTTTTGTTTTTACCTAAAAATATTTGGGCAAACTGCAAGTAAAATATTCTAGGAAAAGTAGTAACTCACTGAGGGATAAAACAGTTAAAATATATACACACACATATATATATGTATATATATGTACTATTCATTGTTTTAAGAGCAGTTTTAAAACTTTAGACTTCTAAAATTACAATTAAAGGAATAAAGTCAACCGCAAAATAAGAATCAATAAAATGCAGTAATCTATACACGAAAGAGAGTCAAATATGCTCAATACATATTTAAAAAATCAGTAACCTATGTTGTAAATAGTAAGTCATCAAATGTAGTACTAAGCAAGTTGTAAGTGGAATAAAAACTGCAGTTTCATTAATTCTGACTAGGGAAGAGGGACCAGCTAAACAGGAAAGTAACAGTGTACCTTTGCAACTGTTTATACAGAATACTATAGCATGCACAACCTGTACTAACGAGAGTGTAATCTTTACAGATAAAACAAGGCTGACAAAAGGAAAACCAAACAAAAATCCTGCTCTATGCTATAATCTAAGAGTAAAGAATAAACTGAGATTTTAAGGCTTTCTTAGAAATATTTTTCATGGCACTTTAACATTAAACATCATTAAATAGGTAAAATATGTAAATATAGTAACATGGTTGCATAATCGAAAGAACATGTCATGTCAATTATTAAGGGACTGTCTTGTCAAGTTCTGTTTACTGGCAATTAAATTATATCAAGTAAGGCTATTCATGTTTGGCTGCAATTAACATATAAATCATACAGAAATGTCAATTTGCTAGTATACAATGCAAATTGTGTTTTGAATAAATATGCCAATATCACCTGTTTCTTAAAGAACTGAAAGTCATTCCTTGCTACAAATGCAGTTACATTGTTTTATTTCTCTCACAAGAGCAATTATTATCCTTCCTTCAACTATTAACCTACTGTTAAACTCTAAGATTATTAGACAAATTCCTTTTGGTCATGCACACAGATTATCTTCACAATAATCCATTTCTCACTCTATAGTCAGTCCAAAAGTGCTCTATGACTTTAACAAGTCATTCTTGCTACACCATACTCTAAGCTGACCACAGCAGGTTCGGATTTGGAAAATTCCTCCGTGTATTCACTGTAACGATTATCTTCAGGGTTGCTGCCCTCTATAGTTCGAAGAGTATCATTCACAGTTAGCAGAGTTTGCTCCTTAAAACGTAGGGAGGTTTTGAGGGGAGGTGACTCAGGATGAACTGAATGTAACAATTCCTTGGTGAGAAATCCATCTATTTGCTCATTTTTGCAATTATTTATTTTCTAGAATAAATACAAATTAAAAAAAAATTACTAATTGCACACAGTACACATTCAAAAACAGATGAAAGAAGAAACCATTTTCTGTAAATGTTCCCTTTAGGTACAATACAAAATTAAAACTCAAAAAATTAGTAAAATCTAGTGCAGATAAATAAAGACATGGTTGAGAATTCTGTTTACTACATTTGCAATGTAAAATGTTAAGTTTTTACACTTAACTGTACTGGGTCTTTATATTTGAAAAGAGCATACATTACCTAAAATTATGAAAACATTTTATAATTTAAGAAATATAATTAAGACATTTACCCTGAGATCACACTAACTAATAAAACAATATACCAATGGTTCTCAAACTTTTTGAAGTTGGGGCATATTTAAAATCCTACAAATAATTGTAGGCGCACTATATACAAATTTCTGAGAAACATGTTATAATAATTAAGTCAAATATTAAAGAAAAATATATAAAATCCAAGTGTGCTTTTATGGTAATTAAACAAAATAAATATGATAAAATTAAATTTATTCTGACATTACATTATTTTTTTGCCTGACCAGGCGGTGGCGCAGTGGATAGAGTGTCGGACTGGGATGCAGAGGACCCAGGTTCGAGAACCAAGGTCGCCAGCTTGAGTGCAGGCCCATCTGGCTTGAGCAAAAGCTCGCCTGCTTGGACTCAAGGTCGCTGGCTCCAGCAAGGGGTTGCTCAGTCTGCTGAAGGCCTGCGGTCAAGGCACATGTGAGAAAGCAATCAATGAACAACTAAGGTGTTGCAACGGCAATGAAAAACTAATGATTGATGCTTCTCATCTCTCTCCGTTCCTGTCTGTCTGTCCCTATCTATCCCTCTCTCTGACTCTCTGTCACTGTAAAAAAAAAAACCAAAAAAACCCCATTTTTATGTTACATTTTTTGAGTTATGCTTTTAAGAATTCGTAAATAAAAGGGATTAAAAAATGACAAAAAAGTTATCTTTTTACATATATAGATACATTTATTCTGACATTAAAAATCATTTTTGTTACATTTTTTTGTTATGCTTTCTAGAATTCATAAAAAAGGGGTTAAAAATAAAAATACAATAAAAAGTTATGTTTTTATATATATATATAGATACTAAATTAGTAAGATTGAGTTAATTCGGCAGGTTCTGGAGCAAATGTGTTAAGTTTTTCCATTCTTGTGTTTATGAAAAACATGAACCTGATGTTCCTAGCAATTTCTTCAATGTTTGGGCATATATTTGAAAGGCAAACTCTCATTTCCTTGTCACTACATTGAAGAATTCCTCTCTTTTTACTATTAATTGTGTTGAGGGTAGAAAATCCTAATTCACATAAATGGGGTGTTGAAAATTGTAGTAAAATGTTCAAAGTTTTAGATATTGCCACAAATTCTTTTTTAATAGAAATCTGAAAGGATTCAAGAGACAATTCCTTATGTTTAATCATCAATCCAAAACCCCCACCATACATATCATCTTAACTTTACACCAGACAAAAGATAGAAGAAACTTGCCTCCAGTCTTTCTGGGGAACATGGGGGGTAGTGTAAACAATCCAGCACCACAGCTTAACAGCCTTTTGCAACCTAATCAGGCAAGTGAGGTTGGGGGTTGGGCAGACTGTCAGCTTGCAGCCAATTCCCCACACCTCTGTCCCCCAAAAATCTAAACTCCAAAAACCCTGTTGGTTTTTTGGTCCCCAACAGGCACATATTTCTCTGGAATACCATAGGGCACACCTAGAAATCTTCTAGGGCACACCAGTGTGCCCTGGCACACACTTTAAGAACCACTGTAATATACACTTACTTAGCTGAAGATTTTATTACCTAAAAATCTTTCTATCATGGTTTTCCTATAATAGTTTGTTAGGTGAATATGACAGGCTTTAGAAACACAAAAGAATTTTTAAAAAAACTGAATAGAAGATTCAAAAAGTAATTTTTGGCAGTGTCACATTCTCAAATCGTTGGACTGAACTGCGGACGGAACTTTCTGAATTAGCTGTATCTTTTATCTGTCTCTTTTTACACATCCTCTTAAGTTTATTCAAGCAGTCATTTCTTGGATGACTAAGGAACACTCTTGCGTCAGAGGCAGACAAAGGTACAACTTGTCTTGGATTTTTAAAACATGTACTTACTAATTCTTTTTGATTATATATGATGGTAAAAAATATTATAGAAAAGTCTTTGGACAGAGAGAAATTTCTTAAACAAGGTTCATAAAAAAGAATAAAACAAAAATTGATCAACTTGACTACATTGAAATTCAAAGCATCTATATAAAACATACCATAAATAAAAAGTAGGAAGGAAAATACACTGGACAAAGCCATATATATATATATATATATATATATATATATATATGTAAATAAAGTCAGCCTGGAATATAAAGCATTTAAAGCATTCTTACAAATCAATAGGAAAAAAGCAGATATGGCCCTGGCCGGGTAGTTCATTTGGTTAAAGTCATCCTGACACATCAAGGTTGTGGGTTCAATCCCCCATCAGGGCATGAACAAAGAGCAACCAATAAATGCAGAGGTAAGTGGAACAAATGAATGTCTCTCTCTCCTTTCCCCCTCTCTCTAAAATCAGTAAATTAAAAAAATATTTTTTAAGGTAGCTATCTCAACAGAAAAATGAGCTGAGATTTAAACAGGCCATTCACAGAGAAGAGAAACCAAATATTCAACAACCATATATATGAACCACTTGATATCATGGACATCCAAAACTAACTGTAGGCTGAACATACAATTTCAATGTTCAGCAGATGAATGAGTAGACTGTGATCTACTTATACAGGACAATACAGTAGTTATTACCAAAATAAATGTATTATACTAGACATATCAACATGGATAAATTTCAAAACCCATGTTAAGCAAAATGAAGCACAACAGTATGCCAATCTGTACATATTTTTAAAAGACGCAGTTTCTTAGCTGAATGAAGGGTACATGGGCATTCATGTTGCTCGTTGTCCTTTATATAGTGTACAAAAATACTCATATTTTTCAATCTGTAATAAAAATAGTACTTAAATCACATAAAACAGTATTATAAATTTTCATGGATACAAACGTATATAGAAGTATGCAAAGGCTCACAGAAATAATTAACACCAAGTTAAGTGGAAGTGGGTGGGGGCCTGAGGAAAAGTATAAGGGTCTTCAAACATAGCACTTCATTTCTTAGAACAAAATGTGAAAGATCTGGAGCAAGTAGGACCCAATGCTGCAATCTCACAAAGCTAAGCAGTGCGTACCCCGGTATTTATTATTTTTATCTCTACTTTTCTATATATTCCAATATATTTTAATATTCAGGGAAAGTGACTCAAACTAGCCTATTCACAGTATAGATGAGACTTTGAAGAAACCATGTGTACTTAGGAAGTTTCTCCACACACTAATTTACACTAAGAATGCAAGTAAGGAAATCAACTAATTGAATATTCCAAACATATTACATTAGATAATTCAGAATACTTACAGATTCTAAGTCTTTAAGGTCTTTCTCTAACTGTTTATTTTGCTCATTCATATTCATAATTATGTTACACACCGACTCCCTGGGATGTAATGTTCGATCGAATTGGTGGTACATGTTTCTCCAAAATCTTTATCATCAAAAAAAGAAAAGTTTCAATAAATAAATGTGTTTGAGAAAAACCATTATAAATATTCAAAGATGCTAACTTACTTAAAATTGAAAGATACTGTATATGGCTCCAAAACAGCAAATGTCTGAGATTTGCAACTGTAGAGAGGATTTAAGTACTTCTTTTGGTCATCCAGAAGAAATGGCCACAGGGAGTAAGTCTTCTCTTTCAACCTTACATAATGAGAGGAATATAAAAAGCTTTCCCATAGATGCCAATACTGTTATAAATCAGGCAATTGTAGCCCAAGTAGATTTAAGTTTTAGTTCTTCCTTCTATTCAAGTCTAATGTCCCATTGTCTTTGTATTCTCCTTTTCCTTTTTAATTTATATTGTATAAAACCATGTCTATTGAACACAACTCAGGTATACCATTTTCTCTCAAACCATACACGTTAAGAAATTCCTCTCTTAACTCACAATTTCACAATCTTGGTCTTTGTTACACCTATTTCAAATACACACACACACAGCTGACCCTTCATTGACACAGGTGTGAACTGCACAGATCCACTTACACATGACTTTTGTTCAATAAATACTGAATTGGTCCTTCATATCCCTGGGTTTTACATCCACAGATTCGCCCAACCACGACTGAAACAGTACTCTAGAATCTATATTATATACAGATTTTCAACTGTACAGGGTCAACTGTACATAGAATAAGATACCAATGTGCTATATTTCTGTTTGGCCTTATTCTCCTAGCCCCATACCTGGACTGTAATAGCATGTATTACAGGCCAGGGACAAATTTAAGTGTTAACAGATACAGAAAAAGGGACTTAGAACAAATCAGGACATTATTCAATAGTTTAAAAATGCCAATTATACTTGCCATCCAAGAGTAAGTAGGTGGTGATGTAGGTGGATAAAAGGTAGAATGGTTTTGGATAGTATATTTACCAAATAAATACAAACTGAATAGGGATATAGAGGAAGAGGTAGAGAAGCTGCTCGTTTTTCTGTGACCCTAAGAGAAACAATAGATGTCTTCCTAGAGAAAGGCCCCTAGGAAATGTGTGCTTTTGTTACCATCTCTCTATTTATGAGGGTGCTTGGCACTAACTGAGAATAGTTTTTCCTAACACAGCTCTGTACTCCAATTACCCCTCCTAATTGTAAAAAATCACTGTGAGACACCAGAGCACAGAGCTCAAGTCCTAACATTATTTATTTGTTCATTTCTACCATGCTCTATTTCACTTGTTATTCCCTTCACACATATCCTTAGAATGTCCTCATGCTCTCAGCCCTGCCTTCAACTCTGTGTCAGTATATGACTGTCTTCAAACTACCACCATATTTAACCTCTCTAATATGCCACCTGAATGTTCAAAAATCTGTAACTGCTCTTCATTGGCTACTGTAAGAAATTGAAACTTAGAAGCTCAAACTAACATAGATATATAGTATATATATAGCTTCTGGCTAAATTTTGGTACAAGGAGATCTGGGCTAACGCTATGAGATAGATCCCTGCACCAAAATGCAGCTAGAAGCCCCTAATCCCAAGGACTTGTTAGGGAAGAACAGGTGTGAGTTCCAATCAGGGACAGACACACTGGAGCCAACATAGAACTACCTGTTCAGATATGAAAAGAGTTATAAGACATAATTTTATCTTCAATTGCATGACAATTTTTAAATCTTTTACATTTTAAAACTTAGTGACCAATATTTTCTAAGAAATGAAATAATGTAGATATTTTAAATACAAATTCAGAATGAAAAGGAGCATTAGGGATGTTCCTAAGGTGTTGGTAGTATTTCTTATTCTGAGTGCTGGTTACATAGGCAGATGAGTTTAAGATTTATTGAGCACTACACTTATGATATATGTGAGTTTCTGTATACATGCTACACTTCAAAACACATTTTTAAAATGTATTTCTACCATTAACCTGAGGGTGTGAGCGATATTCAGAGCATAGATTTGGTTTCAGAAATACACATAAAATCTTTAAAAAAAAAGTCATTTCTATTTCATACTGTCAAGATATTTTATTAAGTTCAACTATAATTTATGTTAGGCCTCAGCTAAGGAGAAAAAAGGAGCGCACTTAATCTTACTTGAGTTCTTCTCTTTCCTTCTGACAATTTCCAAGGAAGTTTCCAAATTGGCATGAATGAATATGTTCATGGATCTGAAGAAGAAATGCTTCATTGAATTCAAAGGCTTGTGGGAACTGTTCAGTCAAATGCCACACACATTCCAAGAACTGAGTAAACACCGGTGAGACTTCCTTTGGGTCACCATCCAAATGGCCACACCTAACCCGCCCCCCCAGAAAAGTACAAGCTTTTAAAAATGCCTCTGAAAAAGTCAATTGTTCAGGTGCTGTTAAATTTAAACATACATAAAAAAAATTCCTAAACATTGTCCCATTGCCATAAAATAACTGTAATGTTTCTACTGAAACCATTTATAACTACAAGTTTTTCAACCAGTTTTAAGGTTCTATTACCTTGTACATACTACAATCTAGACAAACAGGAAAGTAATAAATTGCCATGTAAGTTAACAAAGTAAGAGATTTGAAAGAAAGGACAGAAATATTAAATCAGTCTTCATAAGAAAAACTGAATCACACTCTCACCTCCCACTGGACATGCAAGTTCATGAAAAACAAACATTTGGCACTGTTTTTTCTAACTTTACAAAATATGTAAATATATAGTTGCGACTCACCTCTCCGAAAATTTATGTCCAAAGGAGATCCAATCCTTTTCTATTAAAACCTTAATGAAAAAAGGTAAAATCCATTTATAACTACTTCCATTTTTTTTGTTTAGAATGGGTTAAATCCTATTATCTCAAAAATAGCATTATACATTGCAAACAAAACAAAATATTTTTTAAAGATTCTAGGCAAAAGACAGCAAGAACTTGGATTAGAAGTTGGTTTAACAAATGAAGATGATACATAAAAAGAAACATAAAGTCTTATCAATTAAATTATTTCCCATGTATTTGTCACATTTTAACTGAAAAGTATATGTTATAATGCACTGTTGGATTTACATTTTTGTATGTATATGTGATATTTGCCCAAAATAAAAAGCCTAGGAAAATGTAAATCAAAATGTTAACAGTGGTTAATTGTGGGATGGTAGGCTGGGGTTATTTTTAAACCTTTTGGCTTACTTGTATATTACTTATATAATACTTAACAATGATAAAGAGACCAATGAAAAGTTTATATTCAAATTCAAATGTTAGTACCTAATCTCTTCAATGGACTATATTTGTTTTCTGTCACTCAGGTCCTAGAGTCACCACTTTCATACCTGTGTGACCTCAGGCACATGACCTTCAGGCTATAGCCTCAGATTTTACTACAAGCCATCTGCCACTCTTCTACACACCAACATCTAAAACTTAAAATTTCTCTCACTAAACTTATTCTTTCTTCTGCTTACCTCAGTGAACCAGTACCATCTATCCTGACAACTGAGGCCTTAGCCTGGAAATCATCCTAGAAGAGAACTCCTCTCTCATACTCCATATCCCATCCATAAACAACTCTTACTAATTGCACTGTCTTAACATCCTTGAAAGTTGGCCCCTCACATCATCCTCCATTCGTGTGGTACTACTGTAGTTCTGACCTTTCTTTTCTCTCTTGAATTATCACAACAGTTTCCACACTGGTCTCCTAGTCTCTGTTCCCACTCCTCTCTTCCTTCAAGGCACTAACTAAATCATTTCTTTTTAGCAAGGTACTGTTTCTTCTGCTTAAAGGCCTCTAATGGCTCTCACTACCTAAACCCTAGTTTTCTCTTCCTCAGGCCCTCATCCCACTACTATATCCTTCTGCATCCAAGGCCCCCAACCCCAACATCCACCCTGAATCCCATCCACTGCACAATACCTATAGCCAACTAAAGGATCTATGCTTTAGCTCTCCCTGTTCCTTTGGCCTAGGAAGCTCTCACACTGTCCCTGGTCATGTGTTACATGATTCCATTTGGATGTCCAACAAACAATTAAAGACTACCATGGCAAGGAAAATATTTCTTATCTTGAAGTTAACTGAACATTATTTTAGCAATAGCACTTCCATCTGTCCTACCCCAGATTTAATATGTTAGTGCACAAAATATGGTGTGAAAAGGGACCTAGTAATGTTAAACTTTTCCTTGCTTCTGATGACACTGAATTTAATAATTCTAAACTATTGAAAACTTTCTCACATCTCTTCATTTACTTGCCATGAGTTGAGACATGAGTTGAAAGATGAGTTAATGTGATCATACATTAAAAAACAAACCAGACCAACCAGGCGGTGGCGCAGTGGATAGAGCATCGGACTGGGATGCGGAAGACCCAGGTTCAAGACCCTGAGCTCGCCAGCTTGAGTGCGGGCCCATCTGGCTTGAGCAAAAGCTCACCAGCTTGGACCCAAGGTCGCTGGCTCCAGCAAGGGGTTGCTCACTCTGCTGAAGGCCTGAGGTCAAGGCACATGTGAGAAAGCAATCAATGAACAACTAAGGTGTCGCAACGGCAACGAAACACTAATGATTGATGCTTCTCACCTCTCTCCATTCCTGTCTGTCTGTCCCTATCTATCCCTCTCTCTGGGTCTTTCTCTGTCCCTTTAAAAAAAAAACAAAAACAGAAGCCAGGGCATTAACTTTACAAAGCAGAAAATATTTTCAACTAAAACCTTAAAATATTCTACCTAACATGTAACTATAACTCACAAACATAGGAGTTTGAAACAAAATTTTTTTAAATATATTTTAAATACTCTTACTTATACGTTGTTTTGCTATATTACTTATAGTCATTAGATAAATATGAGGGCAAAATACTATTTCTATTGTTACATTTTTGGACAAAATAATTTTAAATCTAAAACGTTTTGTTAGAGAGGTGACGTAAATGAAAATCAGTCTAACTCAAGGTTTCTCAATGTTAGCACTACTGACATTTCGGGCCAGATAATTCTTTGTTGTAGGGCTGTACTATGCAATCTAGGATACGTAGTAGCATCCTGGGGCTCTCTACCAGCTACATGCTAGTTGCACCCTTTCTGTCAGCTGTAACAATTAACTGTCTCCTAACATTGCCCAATGTCTCCTGGGGGGACAAAATCACTCCTCTGGGATAACCACAGTTAACTCCTTACCATGAATCCTTTGACTGTCCTGTAGTAAGAATCCAATAAAAGAGAGCCAAGGGAACAAACCTGGGAAGTCCTGTCCCAGCCATCAGAACAATGAACCAACACACTTGCATTTTCAACCATTATTGCCTGAAGAGAAAGATCATATACTTAGATTCTAGCAGAATACATTTTAAGTGAATCAATAAGTTCTACTTACTTGAAAACCATTAAGTATTATATTATAAAGAAGAGACAGGACTACAATAATGCTGGCATAACATAATTTCAAAAAGGAAAAATACCAAGACAAAAGCAAACAAACAAAAACGAAGACAGAAATGCTATATCAAAGCAGTTTAAAAAAGTTTTAAGTCCTTACATGAGGTGCTGCCTCATATTTTTAAAGCTCAAATTAAGTGAACCTCATTAAAGAGGTAAAACAATGAAAATGACCTGACTAGAAAAGATGCCAGCACTCAAAATAAAAAAAAAAATCCATTCCTTCCCAACCGTTACACCGCAAACCAAACACAAGCGACCAGGAGTTACCTTGGCTAAGAAGATGGCCGCATCCAGGATGGCTTTGATGTGACGCAGCCAGCCTGAGCTCTGCAAAGCAGAGTAAAAGTCACTGACAGAAAGCCCCTTGGTACCACCGGCTACAGAAGGAGGAGACAACATTCCAGTTAGAATGACTGAGACTCCGCTTGTACTCACTGTAGCTGCAGGTGAGTAGGTGGGGAAGAGGAGGAAACAAAGTAAACAGGCAAGACTCTGTATAAATGAAAAGATGCCATAAGAAGCTCAATGCCACATATCCTGTTGCACTTTGCTCGTCATTTCTTTTGCTTAAAAAAATGCTCCTATCTCATTTTTGAAAAAAATTTGCAGCACAGTGTTTAATTAAAAATTGTCTGGTTTTTAAATTTTTACAATTTCATACCATGACTAGAAAGATACTTTAATATACTATTAACAAAAATTAGGGAATACTTCAAAATAAATATGAAGTTATAAAATATCCCCTAATTATTGTGAGCAGTGTATTTAAATGGAACATTATCATAAATTAGTCTTAACTGTACTGACTAATCAAGAATACCTAACAGCAATTTCTTGTAAAACAATTAGAATTGTACTAACACAGTAGCCACTACCAAAATATGGCTACTGAACACCTAAAATCTAGGTAGTCCAAACTGAGATGCACTGTAAGTATGAAAATCTCTAAGACTAAGGCAAAAAAGTTATATATCATTATAAATATTTATACTGATTACATGTTTAACAATGTTTTCAATATATTAGCTTAAGTATATTATTAAAGTTAATTTCAACTGTTTCTTTTTATTTTTTAAAATGTGACTATTAGAAAATATCAAATTATATAATTTAAAATCTTATAATGTTTGACTAGCATTATATTTCTATGGAACAAAGCTGACTAGAAGGTAAGCAATAATCATACCTTCCAGTAACTTCTGAAGGCTGGACCGCATGACATGAATATTCTCAATTCCAACAAACTGAAATCTAATATTAGAATAGTTATCTTCATTTTCATAACCTTTTCCAGCTGCTCTGTTGGCCATTGCATTCAGCTAAAAATTTAAATTTCAGAAATTTAGAGACAAATTTATCTTGCAACTTACCAAAATATTAAAACACTAAATAAATTACATTTTAGCTAGTAGATAGTTTAAAGGAACTCATAACAACTGAATGTGCTAACTATATTTTAACAATTAAAAGTCTCATATGTTAATAATAGCAAAGAAGAAGACTCTAAAGCAGGGGTGCCCACACTTTTTCAGCTTGCGAGCTACTTTTAAGATGACCAAGTCAAAATGATCTACCTACAATAAAAATGCAAAACATAAATTTATTTCTTCTATATTATCATTATTTAAGTTACTATTATTACTATTTAATATTGTGTATTCTTCTTTCACCTTTCTCCTTCTCAGCTTTCTTTTCAGAGGAAAGTCAATGTCATAGTTTTTATGAACAGTCCGAAAAAGCCACTCCACATTTCCCTTCTTTGGAATAGCAATGGCACACAGACAGATGAGGCAAACGCACTTAGAATATGGTATAGTGAAAAAAATCCCCTCCCATTCTGTATGAAAGTGGTAGGTTTTAGGCTTCTTACTCGGACCAGCTACAGCACTCATTTTTATGCCCTTTGTTGTATTTAGTTTAAATAAATTGAAGGCTAACTATGCAGCAATGTTACTGAACAAGTTAGCACGGTTAATGCGCATGCATAGGGTGTCAGATTGGCTACCCTGTACGGCAATCAAAAGATAAATGTCTTTTTAATGTCATGCAATCTACCCACACTTCCTTCGCGATTGACCAGTAAGTAGATCGCGATCGATATATTGAGCAACCCTGCTCTAAACAAACATGATTGCTATATAATGGAAAGGTCAGATAAATTCCTCACAGCCTGACCAGGCGGTGGTGCAGTGCATGGAGTGTTTGGCTGGGATGCGTAGGACCCAGGTTCGAGACCCCGAGGTCGCCAGCTTGAGCACGGGCTCATCTGGCTTAAGCAAAATAGCTCACCAGCTTGGACCCAAGGTCGCTGGCTCGAGCAAGGGGTTACACAGTCTACTGAAGGCCCGCGCTCAAGGCACATATGAGAAAGCAATCAATGAATAACTAAGGTATCACAACAAAAAACTGATGATTGATGCTTCTCATCTCTCTCCGTTCCTGTCTGTCTGTCCCTATCTATCACTCTCTCGACTCTCTCTCTGTTCCTGTAGAAAAAAAAAAAAAAGTTCCTCACAATGATTCATGAAACTAAAGTATTTTATTTTCCATATGTGTGTAATATTTCAAAATCTAAATCCAGGAAAAGCTCCTATCTAAATCCTAAATTACTCAAAGATGAGAGCAGAGATGGGTTGTTTTAATTTTCGAGAATAAACCTATGAGATTTACCTCAGAACAGTCTAGAGCACTTGATCATTCAGAAAGGTATAGGAACTCTTAAATTCAGATTTGAAATATTTGTGAGATTTGAGATCTTCCACATTAGAGACTGCTGGAGGCCCACACAGTATATAACACGGCATATAATCCTCTAGCTTGATACAGCTCCAAGAACTGGGCCAAAAATAAACCAGTTTGTAAGGGACAAAACATACTGCCTGTAAACCCACGATCATTGATTTTAAATCAAACTATCAGAAGTTCACTTAAAATTTGCCATGTTTAATTCTTTCAGACTAGGATTTCAGAGCATATTATTACAATTTACTAAATATTCTTATGAACTTGGATAAAATAGAACCCAAATTTTAGGAAGAAATAGTAGCTGTTCATTCAGTGAATTGGAGCCCAGGTTGTTAACAAATACAGTTAACCTGTATTTACTGACTCACTGGTTGGTTATTCAGCACCTATGATTACTAAGGTTAAGGGTTAGATATTTAAAATTTTTCCATATTATCACTACTTGAATTTAAATATAAGGAATAAAACAAAACAAAAAAAGATATCTTTTCTCTGTAGAAGTCAGTTATACAAATAAGACATATTAGGTCCTGAGAAACAAACTGTCCTGAGACGATATTTTCAGAATGTCTTGTATTACGATAATCTTTTATATCTAACATCACCTAAATATAGTTCTAACCAATTATTCCACTCAGATTATCCAAGTAAAATAAAATTTATCTTACAAGAGATAATGCTCTTGACTTCTAAGAAAATCTTTAATAAAAGATTACTGAAGTATCGATTTCTAATTTTTAATACTCCTAAATTTAATACTCCAAATTAATCTTTTCATGTTCTCTCTATTATTTTTTTGGTAAGACTGCATAATGATGAGAAATACTTCTAAAACAGCTACCATTCCTTTCAATAGAGCTGCCTACAATTGTGGTCTAAATGGCTCACTCGCTTTTTCTCATTGCTTTCTCTTATTTTCTCATCATTCCAGATTTTTGAAGAAATCCTCTCTATAATTCTGCCAATGGTCTTTTGTGTAGCCCACAAGCTCTGCATGCGATGCTATAATAAAAATTAAAAGTAATGTTAGTTATTAGCATTGTGGATTTAAATTACTTTAGCTTCAGGATCCTATATGAATTAGTTGTTTAACTATATTTATAAAAAGAAAAAAGATTGTGACATTTGTCTCAATGCTAAAACCTTAACCTTATAAAATGGATGGCTAACATAACAACTATTTACTGTTCACTATTTATAATTCTCTATTTCAAAGTTTCCTAAGTTAACTCAGTATGTATTTTCCTTATTTTCTGGAAATTTTCAAATTAACATAAAGTGTTTTGCCAACTGAAAATTCTAATTTTTCACAACACACACTAGTATTTCTTTACAATAATATAATACTTATACACCATCAATAGTTCCCAATAAAACTCAGCTTTCCTAAATTTATATATTGGAAAACATAAAAATATCACCATCTGGGTTCCTGAGACATTGATATTCTAAATTGACATCCTCTAAAAAACTAATCTCCTTAGTGTCATTAGCCTTGGTTAATTTAAAACTAGGATTCAGTATGTTAAATGTGGACAAATTAATCAATTCTCATTAAATAAAATAACAAAGATGATTAAACTAACAGACTGTACTATGTTAAGGCACATACTTTAGGCCTGGTGTCCACGACATACATATAGCGATTGGCAGGATTGGCTTTGCTGATGGCTTGAAGTAAATGTTCATCCTCCAGGCACCTGGCACTGAATCCTGACAGTGGTTGACTACATCGACAAATGGCAGCCTAATTTTAAAAAGAAAGAAAACAGATTATCCAAAAATGGCTAAAACATGCATCATAAAATGTTTAAAAGAAAATGCACTGTTTAAACATTGGCAGAACAATTAGAAGGCATTATCTTTGAAATCCTATTTGAATTAAATACTATTTTAACCTCTTGATGTTACTTAATGTTTCCCAATATCCTCTTCAAAGAAATCTAAATGCCTCCTTACCTACTTGGATAAAAAACATCTTAGGTCCTTGGAAGCAACACCTGGTCTATTCTGTTCCATGTAACCTACTATAATAGGTGCATTCTGTGCCCTCGATTACAAGATACTTTCAAGTTAAGTTCAAGTAAGAGATCAGACAATAAATGCAGAACAGGATTTTTTAAAATTGCAAGAGACATTTGAACTTTTACTTTCTAAAGCAGGGGTCCCCAAACGTTTTACACAGGGAGCCAGTTCACTGTCCCTCAGACAGTTGGAGGGTCGTCACATACAGTACTCCATACACTGACCATCAATGAAAGAGGTGCCCCTTCCCGAAGTACGGCGGGGGCCGGATAAATGGCCTCAGGTGGCCGCAATTGGGCCCATGGGCCGTAGTTTGGAGACCTCTATTCTAAAGGCTTTCAGACTTTTAATTAGAAATCAACAATCTTTATATAAAATGAGACATAAAATGAGAAAGTGAACTTCAAGTCAAATTTAAGTTAAACTATAGTCAACCTAAGAGGGCAAAAATACCTGTAAGTAATGAATATTGGATTAGATATTTACTGTTGTTTACAGTCTTAAAAAAGAATAAGAACCTGACCAGGTGGTGGCACAGTGGATAGAGCGTCGGACTGGGATGCGGAAGACCCAGGTTTGAGACCCCGAGCCCGCCAGCCTGAGCGTGAGCCCATCTGGCTTGAGCAAAACGCTTGTCAGCTTGGACCCAAGGTCACTGGCTCCAGCAAGGGGTGGCTCGGTCTGCTGAAGGCCCATGGTCAAGGCACGTGTGAGAAAGCAATCAATGAACAACTATGTTGTCGCAACGGCAACGAAAAACTAATGATTGATGATTCTCACCTCTCTCCATTCCTGTCTGTCTGTCCCTATCTATCTCTCTCTGTCCTTGTAAAAAAAAAAGGAATAAGATTTAGACCCATATACCTTTTATCCAATCTTATCCATCCAACCCTAACTTAATCCTACTCAAACATTTTAACCACAGAATCATGAAGAAAAAAAAGTATACATAAGTTTACATATCACCTATTTTAAAGTTACATGTATAGCCTGACTGGGTGGTGGGTGGCGCAGTGGATAGAGCGTCGGACTGGGATGCGGAGGACCCAGGTTCGAGACCCTGAGGTCTCCAGCTTGAGTGCAGGTTCATCTGGTTTGAGCAAAGCTCACCAGCTTGGACCCAAGGTCGCTGACTTGAGCAAGGGGTTACTCGGTCTGCTGTAGCCTCACGTTCACGGCACATGTGAGAAAGCAATCAATGAACAACTTAAGTGCCGCAATGAAAAATTGATGCTTCTCATCACTTTCCCTTCCTGTCTGTCCCTATCTATCCCTCTCTCTGATTCTCTCTCCGTCTTTGTAAAAAAAAAAAAAAATTACATGTACAAAAAATACCTCATAAAATGTAATAAAATAGAAGAAAATAAGGACTGCCTAATTAAATTTTTTTCAAATCTTTTTTAGCCCAGATTTCCAATTAAAACTATATACAAACATGGGTGTGTCAAACAATGGCTAGAGCCAGTCATAACTCCCTATAATTTTGTTATGAAAAGTAAATTAGAAACTTTTATTTAAAGTTTTATTTATTATTTCTGGCTCCCTTCTAAAACCCAATTTGAAGTTTTAATAAAAGTATTTAATATGTATACAACAAAAAGGTCAAAGAGAGTGGGAAAGGAAATAAAAATAGAGATGTTAATAAAAATTGGGGAAATGAAAGCAGATTCACAAGTAATAGCTAATTTACCAGAGCAAAGAAAGCTGCCTAATCGTTATGAGTCAATAAGCAGGTATCTTGAGCAACAAAGTCCCAGACAGGCTCAGGATCTGGTACCTCTGAAAACCTGAGTAGGGGTACAACTGAAAGCAATAAAACTAGCTGGATGTCTGAATAAAAACTAATTAACAATCCCAGACTTTCACTCACCCTGAAGAAAAAGTTTATTCTAAGAAGATGATTAACCTGAAGATTGGACAACAGGCAAAGCTGTGGTTGGCTGTGAAGCTTTAGACCCCTCCCCCCAAAAAAACAGGAGGATTAAGTAAAGTCTTTGGCACAAAATGCACAGTCTTCCTATCCCTCTCCCCACACTTGGATCCTGGTGAGACTTTCTGTTTAATATTAAAACAGAAAGAAGGATCCAAAGACAACACTCATGATACAAACAAACTTCTAAACAGCCAACTAAAAATTTGATATTTAAAGGACATGAAAAAACAAAACAAAACAAAAGAAATAGAAAAAAAGAAATTGAGTAAAAGGACAAACTAATGTGGGGAGCACAAGAATTCTTTTCAAAAATCCTTAACATCTTCAGAGAACTAAGTCATCACATCCAAAAATAGAAAACTGTCTAAGAAGTTCAGAAAACAGGAAACAATTCTTGGATTTTTAAAAAACTATTGCCAAAAAAAAAAAAAATTAAGAGATGGATTAGAGGTGAGGTTCAGAAAATCTTGCCCCCTACCTCAAATCTTGCAGTCAGACTTACAGACCTATCTGAGCATAGAAAGATGGAAAATAGGAGAGAAAATTAAGAAAAATAAAGGTTTATGCTAGAAAACCCACTTGTCAAGTAACACACACAAAAGTACAAAAAATTAATAAAAGGAAGTTACCAAAGAAATAGAGAGGCAACTCCCCAAAACTGAGACCTCAGTTTCTAGATAGAATTTAATACAGCACACCAAGGCACATAACCGTGAGTTTCAGAACGTTGGAGATAAAGAAGAGTTTTTTAAAGCTTCCTAAGGAAAAGAACCAGGTCACAAAAACCTGGGAGTCAGAAATGGCATCCAAATCCTCAATTTACCATCTGGGAGATCTAGAAAAAGTGATTTGTCCTCTGAGCCACAGTTCCCCCACTTGAAAGTCAGAGGTAATTAGCAGAGCCCGCTAAGTTACTATGAGGATTCGTGTATAGAAAGCATTTGACATATACTGCAGTACCTTCTGGCCTACTGCTTGCTACAGGCTACAAAGGTAAGTTTATTGTAATGTGCAATCCCTATTACAGCATATCAGTATAAAGTAGCCACCTCTGCCTCTTCATACTGAAAAATCCTTCCAACTTGAAGAGCTTACTTTTAAAATGGGAGCCTGAGCCTGACCTGTGGTGGCGCAGTGGATAAAGCGTCTACCTGGGAACACTGAGGTCGCCAGTTCAAAACCTGCACTGGTCTGGTCAAGGCACATATGGGAGTTAATGCTTCCAGCTCCTCCCCCCTTTCTCTCTCTCTCTCTTTCTCTCTCTCTCTCACTCTGTGTCTCCTCTCTAAAATGAATAAAAAAATAAAAATTAAAAAGAAAGCTAAAATGGGAGCCTGAAATAACCGTGGTTCTCTCCCTTTTCTTAATAGTTGACTTGTCAAACTGTCTGGTTCCCCCAATACAGCAGGATCAAAAGATAGCCATAGGTAAAGAAAAGAACCTATCTAATGCCATTATTTTCAAGTCACTACTAAAAGGAAGGAAGGAAAGAATGAAGAAGGGGGTAAAGGGGAAAGAAAGATGACAAGTACAAAAGCTTCTGTATTTCAGAGTAATTTTAAAATGGTGTAAATGTCATTAAGTGAAAAGTTAGCACTTCTCTGTCAACATTATAGTAATAACACCTTAATATAAATGTGAGCATTCTTTTGAATACATACACACACCTGAAGAGGGGTTATACTATACTGGTAAAATCAAAAGGAAAGCTGCCTACCTCCTTATCTTGATGATAGTAGGAAAGAACTGGAAATCTTCCCTTGCTCCGGAACTTAGAACTACCAACAATTATCGGTTTGCTTGCTATTCGGGGAACATAAAGTTCTCTAGGATAAGTTTCACAAATCTGTAAAAATAAAATATAACCATTCTATGTATTTAAAAAACCAAGAGGGTAAAAACTACCGTATTTCCCCATGTATAAGACACACATTAATTTGAGGGCCCAAAATTTGAAAAAAATATATTACATAAAGTTATTGAACTCAAGTTTTATTCATGATAAAATTCATAGAACTCCTCTTCACTGTCAAAATTCCCATCCATTAGCTTGTCCTCATCTGTGTCTCATGACAAATCACTGTCTTTATATACTATACTGCCTCATGCTCAGTTCCATCTATGGCATTTGAAATATCACAACCACTGTATAAGATGCACCCAGTTTTTAGACCCCAAATTTTTCAATAAAGGGTGAATCTTAAATACATGGGTAAATATGGTACCTTTATAAAACTTTAAAAGTTAGTAATGCAAGAACAGTACATAGCAATACAGAGCCAACTTGCCATGACACTTGCTGACTCTGGTACTAAGATTTTCTGAATTTCACCAGAAGGTAGCTAAGTTACCTTGTATTCTCGGTTAGCATCAGACAACTGCCAGTTTGAATTTGGCACGCCCATCCTCTTATATTCCTCAGCAAGGTCAAAAAGCTGCCAACCTCGCAGTCGATCCGAATCATTTTGTTTGGGATTATAAGAGAACGCATAGAGATCTTCATATTTGGCTACAGTACACCAAATGCATAAATGTTAAAATACATGACAAATAAAAGTAACTTTCAGTCTTACCCCTCCATTTTTTCTTTAAACTTTTCAAAGAAATGACTTATACCTTAAGATATCTGAACTTAAAATTTTCTCAGTTCTTTGATGCAAATGATTACACCTAAAGGCATAAATGTATCAATCTGAAATTCAATCTTGATCAGTAAAAGCTAGTAAATAACAGACTTACACATTACTGTAATATTTCCTTTTCTTAAAAGTAAAATTTTAAAGACACACATACAAAAAAGTAAAATTTAAAAAATAATCCCTACCCACTACTTTTTCCAAATGACAGGTAAAATAAAGACTAATGCTATAATGAAAAGTTAAAGGTGTCATATAGAACATGAAATTGTCTACACATTCCTCCTGTAAGTGCGGTTTTGGGCAAAAACGTCAAGGACTGCAGAGGTTCAGAGAGCACTCACTTATGAATAAGCCCCTGAAGTCACAGAACAATATGACCATAAGATTTGACCTAATTTGGGACAGTGGGTAAGTGTTAAAGCCTTTATGTATTAGAAGAGTGAACAATAATCTGCTGTTAGACCACCGCAATCCTGGTGTCCAACAAACAAAGTAACATCCAATAACTAATGTGCTTTGTCTCTCTGGAGATCTATATAATTCAAGTTATGTTGGGAGAATAAAGCCTCCAGACCCCTATGTCAGAGTAGAGATAAGATTCCTCTTTAGGGCCTATCTTCCTCTCACTCCTATCTCTACTAAGGCAGGATTCACCCTCTTTCCATCTGCTCATCCCCCTTAGGAGATATATTTAACTGACTCCCACTCCAGTCAGGTAGATCTATTAGGCCCACTGCTATCAGAGGGGCCTGACCTTCCTCAACGTTTTCCTTAGTGATCCATTTCCAAGTCACGCCCCTCAGCTGGGGGAGTCTTTAAAAAAAAAGAAAAAAACTATCAACAGACTTCTAAAACATTAATATAAATCTATAATTTTTTTAAAGTCTGTATTATAAATGCTTCACTTTGTCCTTACTATATTATCCCTTGTTGGGAAACAATTATTACAGCTCAGACCAGAAGTTTCTAATTCCTTCTAGGCCAAAGTTTTTATAATAGAGTGTACAAGAACTCAATTTAAGAGTAATTTAAAGTATAAAATAATAAGATTTTAAATAAAGTACCTTAAACAATCCATCTCAAAATTGAGCAACTAAGAACAGTACCTTGTTTTGACAATTGTAGCAAAGAATTGTAAATATCATGACAATCTCTTTCTCTAGGAACAATGAAATGCACAATCCTAAAATTCTTGCACTGAATCACAAGTGGGCATCCAGAAGTGGTCAAAGCCAGTTTCTCCACTGAGCCAATATGGTGGTGCAGTATCTACAGCATGAAAAAAAACATTTGATCATTATTAAAAGCACTAAATATCTTAATTTCTTCCACAGTCATAAATGCTAGGAATGTCCTCTTCAAATAAAGTCTCAAATGTCATATACTACATATTCAAACTTAAATTTTTTTAAATAAAATTGCCCATGCCAGAAATGTGCCCTGATCATTGCACATATTTAAATCCCAAGAATTGCATCCCCCAAACATCTCTGTAACCTGTTGACTTCTCTTCATCTCTGCCACTCTCCCAATTGCAATGTTCCTAGTGTTTCTCACCTGAATTATTGTAACTATCTTCCTAAATGCTCCCTCCATATCCTACTCTTGATGACCCCCAATCCATTTTCTACAAGGCACACAATTCACCATTAAACCCAATTAAAAAAAAAGAAAAGCCTGGTCAGATAGCTAGGTTGGTTGGAGTGCTGTCGCAAAGCACAGAGGATGCTGGTCTGATCCCAGGGCAAGGCACATTCAGGGATAGACTGATGTTCCTTTCTCTCTCTCTCCCTCTTCTTCTCTTTCTACAATCAATAACATAAAAACTAAAAAAAAGAAAAAAGTAAGCCCACTCGACATTGTTTCCCTTTTCTCCATCCAAATACTAACCAGGTCTAAACCAGCCTAATTTCTAAAATCAGACGAGGGCAGACAAATTCAGCATGGTATGACCAGAAACTTTACCACTTTATAGCCTCATTTTGAGTTCTGCTCCCAACATCACTAAGTTCTAGTGACAATAGCATTCTTTTAGCTCCTCAAATGAGACAAACTCCTTTATACACACTCAATTGAGACACTGTAGGTCTAACTCTTCAACTATGAACTTCTAGTATTATTTCTGGCCTTCACTTAAAGCTCATTACTGAGAAAGGGTATTTTATGCAAATGGAAATGAAAACAAAACTGGGGTAGCAATACTTATATCTGACAAAATAGACTTTAAAATAAAGGCTATAGTAAGAGACAAAGAAGGACACTACATATGATAAAGGGAGCAATCCAACAACAGCAGATAACCCTGTTAAACATTTATACACCCAATATAGGAGCACCTAAATATGTAAAGCAAATCTTGATTGACATAACAGGAGAGACTGACAGCAATATAGTCATAGAAGGGAATTTTAAACCGCACTGACATCAACAGATACAGCTTCTAGACAGAAAGTCAATAAGGAAACAGCAGCCTTAAATGACACCTTAGATCAGTTGGATTTAATTGATATCTTCAGAGCACATCACCCCAAAGCAGCAGACTATACATTCTTTTCAAGTGCACATGGAACATCCTCTAGGATAAACCACAAGTTAGGACACAAAACAAGTCTCAATAAATTTAAAGATTAAAATCATATCAAGAGAAGCAAGATGGTGACGGAGTAGGCGGACGTACCAACTTCCAACTCCCAGAAGCAAAGTGGATTATAACTCAATTTAAAGAACCATCATCTGGATAAACCAACTATGAACTAAACTAAGTGGACTCTTCAACCAAGGAACACAGAAGAAGCCACATTGAGACTGGTAGGAATAGCGAAAACGCGAAGAGGGCTGCCCAGCTCCCCGGAGCAAACGGCAGCCCGGAGAGACCCGCAGGGCAGGAGGAAAGTTTGGCGGAGAGGGAGGGACCTGGGTCCCAGGAACCAAGCCCCAGCCTGCAGTCTCAGAGCCTAGAAGAGGCGTTTGGACAGTTTTGAGCTGTGAAACAAGTGAGGGCGCTCCCAGGCCTACAGTGTGGAGTATTATGTCCCTTCCTACTCTGCTGAGGGCTGCTTAAGGGTATGGTGGACGGCAGGACGCTGAAACGTGGTTCTGTCGGCGTGGACGGAGGCCAAGCCGGTGTGAGCTCAGTCTAGCCCAGAGGGTCAGAGGGGACGCGCAAAAGCGGACCGGCAGCTGCGGGCACGCCTTTAACCCCACTTACGGGGACAAAGCGGGAGGCCAGGAACGGGCAGAAATCTGCTCTACAACCCTGCGCAGGTCGGCCCTGACCGCGGGGACCGGGCTAGGACCAGGGATGGGCAGGGGCTCGCGGCTGAGCTCACGCTGCCCGCCCCCCACCCCCAGGCCGGAGAAACCGCAGTTGGCCAGTATACGTGCTCGGGCGGGTTCCGAGTGCGGGAGCCCCGAGACAAGTGGAAGCTCGCAGTTGAGCTCACGCTACTATCCCCGCCTGGCCGGAGAAACCTTGGATTGCATTCATACGTGCACGAGTGGGCTCCGAACGCGGGGGCGGGGTAGAGTCCGGGACGAGCGGAAGTATGCAGCTGAGCGGAAGCCAGCAAACATGCCAGGCCCAATAAACCTGGGTTTGCGACTCTGCGCAGGAGGGCCCTGGCCTCGAGGGCGGGGCTAAATCTCCAGACGGGCAAACACTCACAGCTGAGAGCACGTCAAAAGCCCCGCCCAAGCCACGAAACTTTGGTGAGCAGGCTCTGACTGAGGGTTCTGGGCGGAAGTCCGGAAATAGGCTGGATCCACAACTGAGCAAAGGTGCTCACCTCTACCCTTGGTGCTAAGACTTGTGGCTTCAGTGACAGCCCCTCCCACGGAGGAGAGGCAGAAATCACAGCAAAAGCCACAGTGGGCTGGCGCTGGTAACACTCATACCCAACCACCCTAGGCACCGGCAGAGGGGGTGAGGGGCCTGCAGACAGACCACACCTAAGGAACACAAAGGCAACACCTACTGGACTCCAGTCGCCACAACTTGCTTATACACAGACAAAATGGGCAGGCAGAGGAATGCAAACCAAATGAATCAAGAGAAATCCCCAGAGAAGGACCTGAATGAACCAGATAGAACCAAATTACCAGAAGCAGAATTTAGAATAATGATAGTTAGGATGTTCAAAGAAATTAGAGCAACAATGGATGGTCATTATGGATGCCTAAATAAAGAGATAACAAGTATAAAAAACGAAATTGAAATAATAAAAAAGAATCAGACAGAAATGACAAATACAATATCAGAACTGAAGACCACAATGGAAGGAATTAAAAGCAGGATGAATCACACTGAGGATCGAATCGGCGAGTTAGAGGACACAATAAACAAAGGCACAGAAGCAGAGAAGAAGAAGGAAAAGAGACTTAAAAAATGTGGGGAAACTCTAAGGGAGCTTTGTGACAACATGAAGAGAAACAACATTCGCATCATAGGGGTACCTGAAGAAGAGGAGAGAAGACAGGAAATGGAAACTTTGTTCAATCAAATCATAGCAGAAAACTTTCCTAAATTAAGGATGGGAAACACTCCACACATTCAAGAAGCACACAGAACTCCATTAAAGAGAAACCCAAAATGATCTACACCAAGACACATCATAGTTAAAATACCAAAGCTAATGGATAAAGAAAAAATTTTAAAAGCTGCTAGAGAAAAAAAGGCTATCACCTACAAAGGAGCCCCCATAAGGATGACATCGGACTTCTCAACAGAAACACTTGAGGCCAGAAGGGAATGGCAAGATATAATCAAAGTAATGCAGAACAAGAACCTACAACCAAGACTACTCTATCCAGCAAGGCTAACGTTTAAAATTGAAGGAGAAATAAAGAGCTTCCCAGAAAAAGAAAGCCTGAAGGAATTCATAAAAACCAAACCAATTCTGCAAGAGATACTAAGAGGCCTCTTGTGAACAGTTTAAAGGGAGGAATGAATAGAGCAAAAGAAGAATACAGCTTTTAAGAATAAAATGGCAATAAACAACTACATATCAATAATAACCTTAAATGTAAATGGATTAAATGATCCAATCAAAAGACATAGGGTAGCTGCATGGATAAAGAAACAGGACCCATACATATGCTGTCTACAAGAGACACACCTTAAAACAAAAGATGCTAATAGACTGAAGGTAAAAGGATGGAAAAAAATATTTCATGCAAATGGAAATGAAAAAAAAGCAGGGGTAGCAATACATATATCAGACAAAATGGACTTAAAAACAAAGGCTGTAGTAAGAGATAAAGAAGGACACTACATAATGATAAAGGGAACAATTCAACAGGAAGATATAACTATTATAAATACCTATGCACAAAATATAGGAGCCCCGACATGCATAAAGCAGACTTTGATGGATATAAAGGGCGAGATTAACAGCAATACTATCATAGTAGGGGATTTCAATACCCCTCTAACAACACTGGATAGATCCTCAAGAAAGAAAATTAATAAAGAAACAGCAGACTTAAAGGAGACACTAGATCAACTTGATTTAATAGATATCTTCAGAACTTTTCACCCTAAAGCAGTAGAATATACATTCCTCTCATGTGCTCATGGTGCGTTTTCTAGGATAGACCACATGTTAGGACACAAAAATGGTCTCAATAAATTTAAGAAGATTGAAATCATATCAAGCATTTTTTCTGATCACAATGCCATGAAACTAGAAATTGACCACAAAAGAAAAACTGAAAAATACTCAAACACTTGGAAACTAAATAGCATGTTATTACATAATGAATGGATTAACATTGAGATCAAAGAAGAAATAAAAAAGTTTCTAGAAACAAATGATAATGAGCATACATCAACTCAAAATTTATGGGACACAGCAAAAGCCGTTCTGAGAGGGAAGTTTATTGCACTACAGGCATATCATAAGAAGTTAGAAAAAGCTCAAATAAGCAACCTGACCCTGCATCTAAAAGAACTAGAAAAACAACAACAAATAAAACCCAAGACAAGTAGAAGGAAGGAAATAATAAAGATCAGAGCAGAAATAAATGACATAGAGGCGAAGGAAACAATACAGAGGATCAATGAAACAAGAAGCTGGTTCTTTGAAAAGGTAAACAAGATTGATGAACCTTTAACTAGACTCACAAAGAAAAAAAGAGAGAGGACTTAAATAAAATTAGAAAAGACAGTGGAGAAATAACAACTGACACAACAGAAATACAAAGCATTGTAAGAAAATACTATGAAGAACTATATGCCAAAAAATTAGACAATCTTGGGGAAATGGACAAATTTCTTGAATCATATAACCTTCCAAAAATCAATCTGGAAGAATCAGAACACCTAAACAGACCAATTACAGCAAATGAGATCAAAACAGTTATCAAAAAACTCCCAAAAAAGAAAAGTCCTGGGACTGATGGCTTCACAAGTGAATTCTATCAAAAATTCAAAGAAGAACTAACTCCTATCCTTCTCAAGCTATTTCAAAAAATTCAAGAGGAAGGAAGACTTCCAAACTCCTTTTATGAGGCAAGCATAATTTTGAATCCAAAACCGGGCAAAGACAACACAAAGAAAGAAAATTATAGGCCTATATCCCTGATGAATTTAGACGCTAAAATTCTCAACAAAATATTAGCCAACCGGATCCAGCAATATATGAAAAAAATCATACACCACGATCAAGTGGGATTTATTCTGGAGAGGCAAGGCTGGTTCAATATTCGCAAATCAATCAATGTGATTCATCACATAAACAAAAGGAAGGACAAAAATCACATGATAATTTCAATAGATGAAGAAAAGGCATTTGATAAAATCCAGCACCCATTCATGCTCAAAACTCTCAGTAAAGTGGGAATACAGGGATCATTCCTTAACATGATAAAAGCCATCTACGATAAACCGACAGCAAACATCATACTAAATGGACAAAGATTAAAAGCAATCCCCTTAAAATCAGGAACCAGGCAGGGATGCCCCCTTTCACCACTCTTATTCAACATAGTTCTGGAAGTCCTAGCTACAGCAATCAGACAAGAAGAAGAAATAAAAGGCATCCAAATTGGAAAAGAAGAAGTAAAACTGTCACTATTTGCAGATGATATGATATTGTATATTGAAAACCCTAAAGTCTCAGTCAAAAAACTACTGGACCTTATAAATGAATTCAGCAAGGTGGCAGGATATAAAATTAATACTCAGAAATCAGAGGCATTTCTATATACCAACAATGAACTGTCAGCAAAAGAAATTAAGGAAACAATCCCCTTCACTATTGCAGCCAAAAAAATAAAGTACCTAGGAGTAAATTTAACCAAGGAGGTTAAGGACTTGTAGTCGGATAATTATAGAACATTGATAAAAGAAATCAAGGAAGATACAAACAAGTGGAAGCATATACCGTGCTCATGGCTAGGAAGAATAAACATCATTAAAATGTCTATATTACCCAAAGCAATTTATAAATTCAATGCAATACCAATTAAGATACCAATGACATACTTCAAAGGTATAGAACACATATTCCAAAACTTTATATGGAACCAAAAAAGAACACGAATAGCCTCAGCAATCTTAAAAAGAAAAAATAAAGCAGGAGGTATCACTCTTCCAGATATCAAGTTTACTATAAGGCCATGATACTTAAGACAGCCTGGTACTGGCATAAGAACAGGCACATAGATCAATGGAACAGAACAGAGGACCCAGAAATAAACCCACAGCTTTATGGACAACTGATATTTGACAAAGGAGGAGAGAACATACAATGGAGTAAAGACAGCCTCTTTAACAAATGGTGTTGGGAAAATTGGACATCCACCTGCAAAAAAATGAAACTAGACCATCAACTTACACCATTCACAAAAACAAACTCAAAATGGATAAAAGACTTAAACGTAAGCCGTGAAACCATAAGCATCTTAGAAGAAAACATAGGCAGCAAGCTCTCTGACATCTGTAGCAGCAGTATATTTGCCGATTTATCTCCATGGGCAACTGAAATAAAAGGCAAGATAAACAAATGGGACTATATCAAACTAAAATGTTTTTGCACAGCTAAAGACAATAAGAACAGAATAAAAAGACAAACCACACAATAGGAGAACATATTCGACAGCACATCTGATAAGGGGTTAATAACTAAAATTTATAAAGAACTTATAAAACTCAACACCAGGAAGACAACCCAATCAAAAAATGGGCAAAAGAAATGAATAGAAATTTCTCCAAAGAGGACATACAGATGGCCAATAGGCATATGAAAAAATGCTCAACAGCACTAATCATTAGAGAAATGCAAATTAAAACCACAATGAGATATCACCTCACACCAGTCAGAATGGCACTCAGCAGCAAAACAACACAGAATAAGTGCTGGTGAGGATGTGGAGAAAAGGGAACCCTTCTGCATTGCTGGTGGGAATGCAGACTGGTGCAGCCACTGTGGAAAACAGTTTGGAGATTCCTCAGAAAATTAAAAATCGAACTGCCTTTAGACCCAGCTATCCCACTTTTAGGAATATACCCTAAGAACACCAAAGCACTGTTCGAAAAGAAGAAATGCGCCCCCATGTTTGTGGCAGCATTGTTCACAATAGCGAAGATCTGGAACCAGCCCAAGTGTCCGTCAGAAGACGAGTGGATTAAAAAGCTATGGTACATATATACTATGGAATACTACTCAGCCATAAGAAACGATGACATCGGATCATTTATAACAAAATGGATGTACCTTCATAACATTATACGGAGTGAAATAAGTAAATCAGAAAAAAAGAAAAACTGTGAACATCATGATTCCATACATAGGTGGGACATAAAAGTGAGAATATGAGACATGGACAAGAGAGTGGTGGTTATGGGATGGGGGGAGGGAGGGAACAGTGGGATAGGGAGGAGGGGAGGGACACAGGGAAAACCAGATCGAAGGTGACAGAGGACAATTTGACTTTTGGTGATGGGTATGCAACACAATTGAATGATAAGATAACCTGGAGATGTTTTCATTGTACATATGTACCCTGATTTATTGGTGTCACCCCATTAGAATTAATAATAATAAAATATAGATAAAAAAAAAAATCATATCAAGCATCTTTTCTGACCTAATGGTATAAAACTAGAAATCAATCACAAAAACTGAAAAACACACAAAGACATGGTGGCTAAACATACATGCTACTAAATAATTAAAGGGTTAGCAATAAAATCAAATAAAAAATCTAAACATACCTTGAGACAAATGAAAATGAGAACACAACAACCCAAAATCTATGGGACACAATGAAAAGATAGAAATTTATAGTATTACAGGTCTATCTCAAGAAACAAGAAAAATCTCAAATGAACAATCTAACCTTACACTTAAAGAAACTTGAAAAACAGTAAAAACAATGTCCAAAGTAAGGAGAAGAAAGGAAATAATAAAGATCAAAGCAGAAATAAATAAAATGAATTTAAAAAAATACAAAAGATCAACAAAACCAGTCCTGGTTATTTGAAATGATAAACAAGATAGACAAAACCTCTAACCAGACTCATCAAGAAAATAAGAAAGAGGACCCAAATAAATAAAATCAGAGATAAAAGAGAAGTAACAACAGAAACTAAATAACTATAAGAAGATTTGCATACAATTATATGTCAACAAATTGGCCAATCTGTGCAAATGGATAAATTCCTAGAAATATACAGTCTTCCAAAACTGAAATCAAAGAACATGAATAAACAAATTATAGCTAAGGAAATTGAAGCAGTAATCAAAAATTCCTAAAAACAAAAGTCATGGGCCAGATGCCTTCACCAATGAATTTAACCAAACATTCAAAGAATTAATACCTATCCTTCTCAAACTATCCCTCTCCAAAATAAACTCAAAAGGAGGGAAGACTCCCAAGCTTATTTCATGAGGCATGCATTATTCTAATTCCAAAACCAGATAAAGACATGGCAAAGAAATAAAATTATAATATCCCTGATGAATTTATATGCTAAAATCCTCAACAAAATATTAGTAAACTGCATCCAGCAATACATTAAAAAGGTCATACATCGCCTGACCAGGTGGTGGCGCAGTGAATAGAGCATCAGAATGGGATGCGGAGGACCCAGGTTCAAGACCCCGAAATCGCCAGCTTGAGCACGGGCCCATCTGGCTTGAGCAAAAGCTCGCCAGCTTGGACCCAAGGTTGCTGGCACCAGCAAGGGGTGGCTCGGTCTGCTGAAGGCCAGCAGTCAAGGCACATACGAGAAAGCAATCAATGAACAACTAAGGTGTCACAACGAAAAACATGATTGAGCCTGACTAGGCAGTGGCGCAGTGGAGAGCGTCGGACTGGGATGCGGAAGACCCAGGTTCGAGACCCCGAGCTTGCCAGCTTGAGTGCGGGCCCATCTGGCTTGAGCAAAAGCTCATCAGCTTGGACCCAAGGTCGCTGGCTCCGGCAAGGGGTTGCTAGGTCTGCTGAAGGCCTGCGGTCAAGGCACATGTAAGAAAGCAATCTCCGTTCCTGTCTGTCTGTCCCTATCTATCCTTCTCTCTGACTCTCTCTGTCCCTGTAAAAAGAAAAATAAAAAAGGTCATACATCATAATCAAGTGGGATTAATCCTGGGGAGGCAATATTGGTATAACATCCACAAATCAATGTTATATACCACATAAACAGGATGAAAAGTCACATGATCATGTCAAGAGATGCAGAAAAAGCAATTGATATAATTCAGCATCTATTTACATTAAAAATTCTCAGCAAAGTGGGAATAGAAGAAATATAGCTCAACATAATAACAGTCATTTATGACAAACTCACAGCCAACATCATACTCAATGGGAAAAAACTACAAGCATTTCCCTTAAAATCAGGAACAAGACAGGGATGTCTGCTATCACCACCCTTATTCAATAGCCCTGGTCGGCAAACTGCATTTCACAAGCCACATGTGGCCCTTTGGCCCCTTGAGTGTGGCTCTTCCACAAAATACAATGTGTGGGCGCTACCTCGATAAGGAATGTACCTACCTATATAGTTTAAGTTTAAAAAATTTGGCTCTTAAAAGAAATTTCAATCATTGTACTGTTGATATTTGCCTCTGTTGATTAATGAGTTTGCCGACCAAGTCCTAGCCCTAGCAATCAGACAAGAAAAAGAAATTAAAGGTATCCAAATTGGAAAGTAAGTAGTACAACTGTCATTATTTGCCAATGACATAATACTGTATATAGAGAACCCTAAAGATTCCACCAAAAAACTATTAGAGCTGTTAAATGAATTCAGTAAAGTAGTAGGATACATAATAAAATACCCAGAAATCAGTTGCATTTTTATATAGCAATAATCATGTATCAGAAAAAGGAAAAAAACAACACCATTCACAATCTTCAAAAAGAATAAAATACCTATAAATAAATTTAACCAAGAATATAAAAGACCAGCACTCAGAGAATTTAAGACACTGAAGAGCCTGATCTGTGGTTGCACAGTGGTTAAAGCACTAACCTGGAACGGTAAGGTCACTGATTTGAAACCCTGGGCTTGCCCAATCAAGGCACATATGCGAGCTGATGTTTCCTGCTCCTCCCCTCCCTTTCTCTCTCTCACCTCTCATAAAATGAATAAAGTCTTAAAACCATTTTTTTTAATTTATTCATTTTAGAGAGGAGACACAGAGTGAGAGAGAGAGAGAGAGAGAGAAAGGGGGGAGGAGCTGGAAGCATCAACTCCCATATGTGCCTTGACCAGGCCAGTACAGGGTTTTGAACTGGCGACCTCAGTGTTCCCAGGTCGACACTTTACCCACTGCGCCACCACAGGTCAGGCTTAAAACAATTTTTTAAAAAAGACATTGAAGAAAGAAATTGGAGAAGATACAAATAAGTGGAAGTATATATAGTGTTCATGGATGGGAAGAATTAACCTCATTAAAATGTGCATATTACCTCAAGCAATTTATAGATTCAACACAATTCCTATCAAGATACTAATGGTGTATTTAAGAGAACTAGAACAAGTATTCTAAAAATTTGTATGGAACCACAAAATACCCAAATAGCCACAGCAATCTTGAAAAAGAAGAACAAAGTTGGAGGCATCATGCTACCTGATATCAAACTATATTACAAGGGCATTGTTACCAAAACAACATGGTACTGGCGTTAAAAACAAACAAACAAATCAATGGAACAGACTAGAGAGCCCAGAAATCAATCCATGTCTATATAGTGAATTATTATTTGACAAAAGAGGCAAGAATATACAATGGAGTAAAGATAGTCTTCAATAAATGCTGTTGGGAAAAGTGAACAGATATGTGAAAAATAAAGAATCTTACACCATACAAAAGAACAAACTCAAAATGAATTAAAGACTTATGTATTGGACACAAAACTATAAAAACCCTAGAAGAAAACACAGGTAAGTAAAATCTCAAGCATTTCTCATAGCAATATTATTTCAGATATATCTCCTTGACCAAGGAAAATGAGAGAAAAGATAAACAAATGGGACAACATCAAACTGAAAAGTTTCTGCACAGCAAAGGAAACCAACTAAATGAAAAGACAAACCAGTGAACAGGAGAACATATTCACTTATACATCTGGTGAGGTATTAATATCCAAAATATCTAAAGAATTTATAAAACTCAACACCAAAAAAACAAACAATCCAATTTAAAAATGGGCAAAGGACCTGAATATACAATTTTCTAAAGAGGACATACAGATGGCCAATAGACATATAAAAGGATGCTCAAGGTCACTAATCATCAGAGAAATGCAAATTAAAACCACAATGATCCTGACCTGTGGTGGCGCAGTGGATAAAGCATCGACCTGGGAACACTGAGGTCGCCAGTTCAAAACCCTACACTGGTCTGGTCAAGGCACATATGGGAGTTGATGCTTCCAGCTCCTCCCCCTTTCTCTCTCTCTCTCTCTTTCTCACTCTGTGTCTCCTCTCTAAAATGAATAAATTAAAACCACAATGAGATGTCACCTCACACCAGTCAGAATGGCTATTACCAATAAATAAACAAACAAGAAGTGTTGGTGAGGATGTAGGGAAAAGGAAACCCTCATGCACTGTTGGTGGGAATGCAGACTGGTACAGCCACTGTGGATAGCATTATAGAGTCATCTCAAAAAATTAAAAATGGAATTGCCTTTTGACCCAGCTATTCCAATTCTATGAATATATCTCCAGAAACTAAAAACACTAATTCTACAGAATATATGCACCCCTGTGTTCACTGCAGCATTATTTACAATAGCCAATATCTGGAAATAGCCAATCAGTAAATGAGTGAATAAAAAAGCTGTGGTACATTTACACAATGGAATACTACTTAGCCATAAAAAAGGAAGAAAATCTTACCTTTTGTAACAGCATAGCTGGGCCTGGAGATTGACTTATGCTAGTGAAATAAGCCAGTCAGAGAAAGACAAGTACCATAGGATTCCGCTCATGGAATCTAACGTACAAAATGAACTAACAAGCAAAATAGAGACAGACTCATAAATAGACATCAGGGAGACAGCTATGTTGGGAGGGGGTGAGGGAGGTGGAGGGATAGAGCAAAAAAGGGCATTAATAGAATAAAGCAATAAACAGAAGGTGTAAGTTATGCATTAACAAAATAAAATAGATCCTTATTACATTTCATCCACTAAAATATTTCCTAGATATATTAACAACTTATACTTAGAATATAAAATGTTAAGCTTTTAGAAGAAAATATAAAAGAATTTCTATGGCCTTGATGTAGAAAAGTATTCCTTAAGTCACAAAACAGCATAAACCATAAAAGAAAAATGAAAATCTATTACTCTAAAATTTTAAAGTTTAATAGACACACACACAAACAAGACAAGTTATCTCTGACACGTACACCTAACACCACATGGAAAACTAGAACTCCTGCAAAACTAACAAAAGGACAAACAATCCAACAGAAAAAGGGAAATCTAAAGCCAAAATATCTGAAAAGGTAACTTCCTTGTAAAAGATCAGCAAGTTAAAATCACAATTGTACATCCACCAGATACACAAAATTTTTAAGTTGGCAATATCTATGTTGCTGAGGATAGTGAACTCTATCAGTAGAGTCACACTCTATTGATAATATGTTGAAAACAACCATTTTGGAGAGGTGATATACTTACTAAGGTTGAATATGCACTTATTGAAGTAATTTTACTCCCAAGTAAATATCCCAGAGAAACTGTGACACAGTGCATACATGAAGAAACAGAAAATATCTGTTACTTCATTGTTTGTACTAGCAAAAAAGAAATAAACACCCACATTGCAATTTGGTATAAAAATACTGTGGAATATGACATTTGATCTGTTCCTATGTACCTATATTATTTAGAGTTTTAAAAATTAAAAGGAACAGCCTGACCAGGCGGTGGCGCAGTAGATAGAACGTCAGACTGGGACGCGGAGGACCCAGGTTCGAGACCCCAAGGTCACCAGCTTGAGTGTGGGCCCATCAGGCTTGAGCAAAAGTTCGTCAGCTTGGACCCAAGCTGGCTCCAGCAAGGGGTTGCTCGGTCTACTGAAGGTCCGCGGTCAAGGCACATGTGAGAAAGCAATCAATGAACAACTAAGGTGTTGCAACAAAAAACTGATGATTGATGCTTCTCATCTCTCTCCGTTCCTGTCTGTCTGTTCCTATCTATCCCTCCCTCTGACTCTCTCTCCCTGAAATAAATAAATAAATAAATAAATAAATAAAATAAAAGGAACAGGTAGGTCTTTTATAATTATTTATGTAGCTCAAAAGAGTCTTTCTGGTATTCTACAAAAAATATTTCATATTCCATATTAATATTAGTATCATTAAGAGGGTAGAAATGTTTAGGTGACTGAAAAATTTTTAGTTGAGATTTAACCAGTGATTAAATTTTTTTGTACACATTCAAAATAAAACACAGCAACAAACTAAAGGCCATTAGTATAATCAAGGTAAATAAACAGTACAATAGAGATCCTCCCTTACCCAGGTTTCTTTTTGATGAGAGTCTATAAATAATAGATGTGTGGCCGTAAGATACAGTGTTCCTGTTAATGACTTGTTGCTGGTACTGAATCGGTCAAGTAGTTTCACTTGTTCAACCTAAGAAAGAAAAAGATGTTACTTCTCATTTCAAAAGTAGTATAAATTCTTTTTGTTATCCCAGGATCTAAACGCATCACTTTAAAGCTTTTTCCTTCTGTTCAAAAACATAAATTATTTATTTATTATTATTATTTTTTTAATCAAGTGAGAGGCAAGGAGGCAGACAGACAGACTCCTCCTGCATGCGCCCCAATAGGGATCCACCAGGCAACCCCCCACCCCAGGGCCAATCCACCAAGCTATTTTAGCACCTGAGGTGAGGCCATGAGTCATCCTCAGTGCCCTGGGGCCAATTTGCTCATTCCAGCCATGGCTGTGGGAGGAGGTAGGGGAGGAGTAGAGAAGCAGAAGATCATTTCTCCTGTGTGCCCCGACAGGGAATTGAACCCAGGGCTTCCACACACATGGCCGACACTCCTCCTGAGTCAACCGGCCAGGGCCAAACAGGAGTTTATTTAACGTTGAATGTTAAGTTTCATATATCTTGAAAAATATATAAACCACAAACATGGGTATTATTTATGTTACAAATATAACCAAAGAGAAGGACCTTATAAAAAGGTAACATAGATATTAAGGGGAACAGGAAGGAGGGATAGGGTATAAACAAGCAAAAACGTTTTTCATATCCGAGGGTCAATATAATTTATTTAAAGTTGAAGGGTCAAGTAATAAATATATAAGGTTATCATGTAGAGTTATAGAAGTGAATTACCAGAAAAATTAAATCAGAAAACAGTTAAATGGCTTCAAACTTCGACTAGTCTCCTCACCACTGCACCCAGGACAGTGCTTTGTGTCCAGCTTTGTGCTTTTACTCATATTGTTCTCCCTTCCTATAACAGTCTCTTCTGCTTAGCATTCTTCAAGGCTCACTGATGCCCTGTTTCCTAACAGGAATCCTTCTCAGAAAATTAATTAATGCCTTAGCTTTGTATTTCTTCATTGCCCTGAATTACCTGGCATAGATTATGTCCTATGCTGCTTCTGTGTCCTTTAGTAGGCAGTGAAGTAGATAGTACATATTTATTTATTGTTTTAGATTTTACTTATTGATTTGAGAGAGAGAAGAGAGGAGCAGTGAAGCAGGAAGCATCACTCACAGCAGTTGCTTCTCGTTTATGCCTTTACTGGACAAATCCAGGATTTCAAATTGCCAACCTCAGCATTCCAGTTCGATTCTTTATCCACTGCGCCAGTACAGGTCAGGCCCATAGTACATCTTTATCAATAGGAGAGAGAGACACACATACAGGCACATGCACAAGGCTGCCACTAAAAATGGAGGCTAGAGTTGGCCAGGGCAGTGCAGGAGACTACTGTTTTGAAAAAATACTATTACTATCCATTATTATGGGGGCAGGGGGAAGAAGGTTGTTAAAATAACCGTTACCAAGTTAAAAATTTTAATCCACAGTTATAGTAGTAGGTTGTAGATAGTTCCTTAAATTGTGTGTCTTCAAAAGCAGGTAGCTAATCATTATCTAATTAATTCTGCTTTCTCCCCACATATAAAGGGCAGCGCAAAAGTAGGTTACAAACAACTGTAAACCTACTTTTGCCGTACCCTGTATCTTCATTTCCCTTACTAAAATTGAAGAAAAAATGCCCCCATTTTAAAATTATGATTTCCAAAATAATCAATAACTACGATTTAAATGTTTATGAGTGCTCCCTCAAGAAATTTAATTTCAGAGAAAGTTTTCTTCCTTGTAACAGTACCTGTTCAAATAAAATATTTAAAGGCAAAATTAAAATATTTTTTTGCAGAAAAAAAGTATTCATATTGACCATAATAACTTGAGGATTGCTCATTACATTAGTAATGCAAAACTATATTAAAATCAAGAAAATGTAACAGAAAATCATTACATAACTGCATCAATATGACAATCTCTATATGGACGTAACAGATAATAAAATTGATCAACTTCAAGTTCTAGAGAAAAAAAGAGAATTTCTGAGAAAATATACTGATTATTCAGTTCTTTACTATAAATCTTAAGATAAATTTTTATAATAAAAAAATGAGTATTTTTCTTTGCTTAAATCATCAGCATACAAATTTCAAACTAAAGACTTAGCCAATTTCTATACACCAATGGTTGCTTCATATTTTCCTTTTTCAACAAGGAACTAAAAGTATTTTACAGATGTTGCTACAAATTTTTCCAGGGTTTTCTTTAAATGTTTTAAGTCAGATATTTAGGAAGCATCTACAACTCTTTCAGGTGACTAGTACTAATGCACTGCAGAAAGTATTAGGATCCTTTAATTATAGGTATCACCAAAGCAAAAAGGAAAAGGGGAATAGGGAAAAGACATGGGAAAAAATAATAAAGAAAAAGAAAACAGCAGAAAGAAAAGAATTGGAGGATAGGGTCATTATGGTGAGACTGGGAAATACCAACACATTAATTAAAGAGACATTCAGTTGAACTGTTGCCAACAAGGGGCCTATACTAAAAGGTACCCTAATGGTCAATAAAGTTCAAATTTCAGCTGATTACAAACAGAAAGTGAAAAACACAGGAAATCACACATATACAGAATCACATTTGGAAAACTTGCTTTTCTACCCCGGAGAGGGAAAAATAGCCTCAAAACTCTCCGAACAACAGCACAGCAATGGCTGCTGAAGCATAAGTCACGCTAGTAAGACTTCTTCAGCCGGGCACCCATCTGAGGCTCTTAGAACCATTATCACACACTCATAGCACTGACATCTTGCCAATAATTAGCTATCAAAAAGAAAGAGTACTGCATGACCAGTGGTGGCACAGTGGACAGAGTTGACCTGGGATGCTAAAGTCCCAGGTTCAAAACCTTGAGGTCACAGACTTGAAAGCAGGTGACATGATCCCATGGTCGCTGGCCTGAGCAAGGGGTCACTGGCTCTGCTAGAGTCCCCCCAGTCAAGGCACATATGAAAATCAATGAACAACTAAAGTGACATAACTACAAGTTAGTTGATGTTTCTCATCACTCTCCCTTCCTTTCTCTCCTCCCCCCTCCCCCCAAGAGTATTGAGTTGCCTTCCTGAAGCAGAAAGTAAGCATCAAAACGACAGAGATTTTTATCTTTTTTTGTTTATGTATCCCCAGTTCCTACAACAGCATCTGGCTGAATCAATTACCAAATGAAACATCATAAATCTAGGGACACTTCACTGCCCTATCTTGCTTTGCTTTCCTGCTGGGCTAGACACAGCTGACATTCCATGAATGGCTTCCTGTCTCACACAGTAAAAGCAAAGATGTCACATCAGCTTTAAAGGCTCTATAGTAACTTGTCCCTATCTCCAACTTTAACCTTCTACGCTCTCTCCTTCACTCACTCTGCTCAAAACACACTGGTCTTGCTAGCTCTTACCAACCAAGCATGCCCACCATAGGGTTTTTGCTCTTGTTTCCTCTGCTGGAACTCTTCCTGTAACCTCTCCCATCCATGTAAAGATGCCTCACTTTCTCACTTCTTTCAGGTCTATACTCAAGAGTCACCATCTCTGTAAGGACTTCCCTAACTACCATATTTACAACTGTCCTCCCCAACCCCACCTGCATTCCACAGCATTTACCGCCATCTACCAGATTATATGCCTTATTTTGTTTATTGTTCTTATCTTCCCCCAACTAGAAAAATTTAATGGATAGAGATTTTTGTCTGATTTATTCAGCACCATTTCCCCAGTACCTGGAATAGTGCCTGCCCCATGTAAAACGAGGGAGCAGAAGAGGAGGGGGCAAATAAGGGGGGCAGAGGAAGCAAAAAAGGAAATTAGATACGTGAGACTATTCCCTTCCCATCTGTGATCCACCACTTCCCATTTTATCCTTAATACTTTCGCAGGCTCTTCTTCTACTTGCCCCTTTCTAAGTATTCCCAGGGTTCTAACCTTCACACTCTCTTCTGCATATTCTTGCATAAATAAACTCAGCCACAATAGGAAATTTCAATGATTACCTAAACATGGACAACTCCAAATCTACTTACCTGGGACAGACCTTTCCCCTAACTCTAGACCCTCATAAAAATCTACCTACTAGACAAAATCGTACCACCTAAGTTCCTCTCAACATTCTCTTCCTTTCGGGTAGGTTCCTACTCGTACCGACTTACCTCACTATTCAAATCTCTTCATTAGATAATTACTGTATTTCTCCACGTATACGACGCACCTTTTTCGAAAATTTAGGGGTCTAGAAGCTGGGTGCGTCTTATACAGTGGTTGTAGTTTTATTTTTTACTTCCATTTCCCGCTTTTTCATGCTTGTTTTTGCATTCATTGTTGAAGACAGTGATTCATCATCAGACACAGATGAGGACAAGCTAAAGATGGAACTTTTGACAGTGATGAGGAGTTGTATGAATTTTATGATGAATAAAACTTGAGTTCAATAACTTTATGCAATACATTTTTTTCAAATTTCGGGCCCCAAAATTAGGGTGTGTCTTATACATGGGGAAATATGATACTCTGTGAGGCTGGAGAGTGTAATGCTTAAGAGAACATGACTGGTATCATAAAGACCAGGATCCAATTTACCAGCTCCACCTGTTCCTTAGTAGAGATAGCTGCTGAGTCAGGAGAAGTTATTTCATTTAATATCTGCAAGTTTCAGTTTTCTTACCTGTACACTGGGATAATATTAATAAGGGTCAAAATGGCATTTTACTATTTTGTAGGGAAAGCATTCAGGTGCTCCTCAAAATCTACTGGCTCATATTTCAAAGACAATTAAAACAATATCATTTTCTCTTTACCCTTGGTCCATCATAGTTTTGTATCTTCTACACTACTTGCAACAGGTAACACATGTTTGTATACATACATATATGATCTTACATTCAAATGACAAAAAGAGATAGCAAGCTAAGACAAACTGGGCATTAATTTTTGAATAATTCAATTTGAGTCCTAGTGAGTGAAGTCAGATTTTCATGAAACATTCCATTGTTTAACAAATTCTAGGAAGCAGTTTTTCATAGAGAGGTTAGGAAAATATTCTTTCATTTCATTCTGTGAAGTTCCATTCACAAACAGCACAAATTTCTACATCAACACATATCAGCCAAAGGACTGGAGCCTGGCAGAGAAAGAAGAAAGACTGCATAAAGAAGAACTGTCTCTACATATTGCCCATTGTTTCTTGGCAAGACTATCTCATTATGGCAAAATAAGCACTGAAAGTGGTAAGAAGTAGAGACACTTCCTAAGTATAGCTGGGGAATGCTCTTTCAGAATTTCAAATTCAGGCTTGACATTTTTACTGATGCTATACAATTAATAAACCAAATGTGACCAAACAGTATATTACTCATTCCTAAAATTTAAAACTATCAAACCATTTAATTAGTATTTAGCTAAAATATATTACCTGATAAATCTCTCGTTAGTAAGAAAAACAAAACAATTACCATAAACAGTACAACAAACAATACCACAAACATATTATTTACCTATGTCAAGAAGATGTTTGAGGAAGATACAGCACTTAGAATTTACTTAGGATTTACTTCTGAATTAATATTAATACATTTTATATTAAGATTAAAACTAGAGAGGTAATGAAAAACACATTATACAGTCTTTTATTAAGATCTTAATTATTGATTTTACAGAGAGAGGAGTAGGGGGGAGCAAGAAGTGTCGACTGACAGTTGCTTCACTTTAGTTGTTCATCGTTTGCTGTATGTGCCTTGACTGGGCAAGCCCAGGGTTTCAAACCTGCAACCTCAGCATCCTAGGTGGATGCTCTATGCCCTGCGCCACCACATGCCAGGCAACATTGCAGTCTTTGAATTTAGACAAAGCTTGGTTTAAATCTTCACTCTACACCTCTACATCTAATTGGGCAGATTATGCCACTCTAACCCTATTTCTTCATTTGTAAATTGAAATAATGTAACCAACCGGTGGTGTTATTTTAAGAGATTAGTGATAATTTTATATAAACTACCATATTTGTGAAACTGTAAATATTGTGAAATGATATTGGATAATTGGCTATATTGATATAGAATTACTACTTTTTGAATATAGTTGACTCTTTTTTTTTTTTTTTTTGTACAGGGACAGAGAGAGAGTCAGAGAGAGGGATAGATAGGGACAGACAGACAGGAACGGAGAGAGGTGGGAAGCATCAATCATTAGTTTTTCATTGCCCTTGTGACACCTTAGTTGTCATTGATTGCTTTCTCACATATGCCTTGACCGCGGACCTTCAGCAGACGAAGCAACCCCTTGCTGGAGCCAGCGACCTTGGGTCCAAGCTGACGAGCTTTTTGCTCAAGCCAGATGGGCCCCCGCGCTCAAGCTGGCGAGCTCGGGGTCTCAAACCTGGGTTTTCCGCATCCCAGTCCGCATCCCAGTCCGACGCTCTATCCACTGTGCCACCACGTGGTCAGGCTGAATATAGTTGACTCTTTAACAACACAGATTTGAACTGTGCCAGTCCACTTATACATGGATATTTTTTTTTTCAGTAAACACCTTTACTTGTTTTCAATTCATGGTGGGGCATCCACAGATGCAGAAGGCCAACTGTATGCACTGATCTATACCATTTTATATTCACACATTCTGATGTCAACAGCAGGCTGTGTGTGTGGGGGGGTACACTCCTGGAACTAATCCCCCTTGGATACAGAGGATAGCTAAGTTTTGGGTGAGTCTAAAGTTATAAACAGATTTTCAACTGCATACGGGTCAGTGTCTCTAAATCTCACATTGTTCAAGGGGCAAGGAATCAACTGTATAGCTGTATAAACAACAAAGAAAGAATCGCTACACAGTTCTACTTCACAGTCAGTTCTTGATTATAGTGACTAGAGTTCAAGATAGCTAAATAAACTTAAAGCAATTCATTTTTAATTTGAAATAAATTCTTTCTGCAGCAAATTAATTTCATCTAGGTGAAGGCTATCCATAATAGAAAATAAGGTTGACTATGTTCAAATCAATCTTTATAATGTATAAGTTATAAATTTATTCTCATAAGTAAATTATAATTTAAGAAGCTATCATACTCCACCCAACAATCATCAAAATGCATTATGAGGTCCATGTCTCTTATGCTCACTGTTGTATACCTAGCGACTGACTGTACAGTGCCTGGCACAAAACAGGTACTTAGCAAATATCTGTTTAATGTAGCCTTTTAAGATTATTCCGGGGTGGCAGTGGTTCAATGCTAGAAAAATAATCCAAAGTAATAAAGGAGCACACCTGAGAAATAATTTTAACAAAAAATTAGTCATAAGTCTTTTAGTCCTTACAAAGTCCAACTGTCACTCTTACCAATCACCTAATTGACTAAACTGGGTTCACTTTTACTGTGTTGTTGCTGTCGCCAGCATTATGGAAGATGCCCCCGTGAGGTTCAATCTGGTACAGAAGGAACGTGAGGCCAGCTACTATATAATACAAACTGGAACCTTGGAACCCTCACCAGAACCTGACTGGGTGCCTGCTCCAGTCCTCCTTTCCACTTCTCCATCTTCTACTAGTTTGGTTATTCACCCACCCTTCTATTCTCAAAGTTTGAGTGTCAGCCACCTGAATTCTAGAGTTCCTTTCCTTTCCTTTCCTTTTAAAGAGAAAACATTCTTTAAAAGGGATTAACCCGTTTCAGGAAAGCGCGAACAGCAGGGACGCCCAGGGCTGCGTCCTCTTCCCCGCGAGCGATCTTAAAATCACGGTATCTGCCTCTTCTCATCTCCAGTGCGCCCCCACCCCGGGCAGAGTCGAAGTCTATCTTAAGTGTTGTAGGTAAAGCGACCTGATATTATTCTGACGTGAGGTCCTTCCGCTTTAAGGTCCATGAGGGAACCACAACAGGCCAGGTTTGCGAAAGGCTTAAACAGCCTCCTTTTTACTTACAAACCTGACGCACGGGATTTGATCAACTCAGCTGAATACCAATCCCATCAAACCCTTCAACACGCGGGATTCTTCTGTTTTCCTTCCCCGCCCAAAGGCCACCGAGCTCGAGCGCAGGGCCGGAAGCACAGACCTCGCACCCCGAGTGTGGCCAGGAGCGCGGCCTCAGCATCCCCACAACTTGCACTGGGTCGGCCCGCGCCACCCGGGCGGCTCACCACCAATCGGGAACAGCTTACACAACACCGGAATGGCCACGTAGGGCCCACCGGCTCTCCAGGCCCAGAGACGGCAAAAGGCAGAAAGGCCCCGCTCCTCAGCCCCGTTTGTGCCCAAGAACATGCTGAGAAGGTGACGGTACTGTTCCAAAGACTTGGCCCCAAGCAGCCAAAGTCATCGCACCACGACGCCCCGGACTGACGACTGGAACTGGACTTCCATGGGGACGGGAAACCTCCGCCCTCCTCCCGGCCGACACAGCCACCGCCCTCCCGTGCACGGCCGCCCGCCCAGTCCTCAGCCCTCGTTGGGCCCACGAAGCTGTCCTCGTCTGCGCCTCCGCCCGCCAGACCCAGGCCGGCGCCATCGGTCTCCTTTGCCCGACTACCTTGGTCGTACGGATATGCTCCATCCTGAGGAGATGGCCGCCGCAGTCCACCTCACCCGCGTATGATGCGGTGGGACAATGTGGATGGCGGACACCCAGACCCCGCAGGACCTAGCTCTGCAGGACAGCGCAGCCAATCGTCAGCCTAACCCCGGCCGAGCGCACCACGCAGGCGCTGCCAGCGGGCGCTGTTGCCTAGAAACACTTCCCCAAACTAGGCGTTGGCCAAGGGGCCGTGGGGTGGAACATCGTCGGCGGAAGAAGAGAGGTGCCTGATTCGTCCGGGGGACGCGGTGGGTCCTATAGCGCCCCCTGCCACCCGAGGGCTCATAAACTCTGACATAATGCGGTCCTCATTGGGCCACTGGCAGAAAAACAGGAATGTGGAGAAGGTCCTGTAAGGATTTGGTTCCTCTGAAGAATAAATCCTGTGAACTTGATGTGGAGGAAGAAGTTGGTAGATGAGGGCGATTTGTCCGTGAAGTTCACCATCCTCCCAGTGGACAGTATCAAATTTCTCTTTGAGCTGCAATAACCCCATTGATTAAAACCTGAACTCTCTCAACCCTCTTTCATTTCACTTTCTATCCTCAGTTATAACCCACGAGTTAAATTGAATTCTCCAGTTATACTTCATTCTCTTTGAGCTGCAATTCTACTCACAAGAATCTAGTCTAAGGAAACAATGAGCTATATTGAATTTAGCCTTGTTTGAGACAATCAAAATCTTCGATGCTATGGGATGACATAAATATAAAAAGCCAAAGTAAGATGCAACAAATATTTACTTGAAGTAAAAAAAATAAAAGCTATTCAGGAAGCACTAATTCAGAGAGAAACCCGAGTAATGTTTGGATTATGAGACAAGGGCAAGGGCTGTTGATGAGAAAGAGAAAGGAAACAATTATATTAATAGAAGAAAGGCATTTTTTTGTTGGTGCAGATGAAATACAATGATGTTAATTCTAAACAATGTTTTTAATTTTCATTCTTATAGCCATCAGTCCAGTAGCAATAATATCTGTTTCTTGTTTGAGATGTGCTATTCTATTAGGCCCAGTCCAAAGGTTAATTTGCCCTGTTTAACATTTGAGGCATAAGGCGTGTAAGGCAGTTCTGGAATAGGAATTTCAATTCCATTTTCAAGTGGCTCAGTTAGATGTATTTTTTACATTAACATCCATTTAAAAATGTGCAGTAGACCTTAACAGCAAGTAAAACCTGAACAAATTGAAAAATCAATAACTCTTCATATCTGAAAAAGAACTGATCACAGGTCAAACCACTGTCCTCCAAATTAAAGAGGGAGACAGGTGAATACAGACAATCACAACTGTGGGAGCAGAAACCCCCAAACAGAAACCTTCATGGGAATCAATGCCTGGCAGTTCCTTTTACCCATTATAGTATATCTGACTATCAAAAAAAAATTACAAGACACACAAAAAGGCAAAAAAGCACAGTTTGAAGAGACATAGAAAGCATCAAAACCAGGTTCACATATGGTAAGGATGTTGAAATGATCAGACAGGGCATGTAAAACAGTTATATTTATATGCTAACAGGTCTAATGCATAGACACTGCAAGAACAGATGTTCAATGTAAGCAGAGAGATGCATATCCTAAGAAAGAACCAAAAAGAAATGCTAGAGATAAAAAAAAAAAACACCAACACTGAAAAAGATATGAAAAATGACTTTGATGGGTTTAAGTAGGCTGGACATGGCTGAGGAATGACTCTCTGAGCTTAAGACTATCTCAGTAGAAACCTCCAAAACTGAAAAACAAAGATAAAAAGGACCCCCAAAATAAAACAGAATATTTAAGAACTGTGGGACAGCCTGACCAGGCGGTGGCGCAGTGGATAGAGCGTTAGATTGGGATGCGGAAGACCCAGGTTCGAGACCCTGAGGTTGCCAGCTTGAGTGTGGGCCCATCTGGCTTGAGCAAAAGCTTGCCAGCTTGGACCCAAGGTTGCTGGCTCCAGCAAGGGGTGACTGGGTCTGCTGAAGTCCCGTGGCCAAGGCACATGTGAGAAAGCAATCAATAAACAACTATGGTGTCGCAAGGGCAATGAAAAACTAATGATTGATGCTTCTCATCTCTCTCCATTCCTGTCTGTCTGTCCCTATCTATCACTCTCTCTGACTCTCTCTCTGTCCCTGTAAAAAAAAAAAACAAAACTGTGGGACAGTTACAAAAGGTGTGGCATACCTGTAGTGGGAATATCTGAAGAGAAGAAAGAGAGAAAGGAACAGAAGCAAATATTTGGAACAATAAGAATTTTCCTCAGATTAATGTCCTACATCAAAGCACAGATCCAGGAAGCTCACAGAACAGCAAAGAGGATAAATACCAGAAAAACTACATATCATTCGCAAATTATATAAAATTAAGGATAAAGAAAAAAATCCTGAAGAGGCCAGAGGAAAAGAAACATCTTACCTATAGCAAAACAAAGGTAAGAATTGTATCTGACTAATCTTCAGCCTGACCAACGGTGGTGTAGTGGATAGAGCATCCACCTGGGACACTGAGGTCCCAGGTTTAAAACCTTGAGGTTGCCGGCTTGAGTTTGGGCTCATCCGGCTTGAGTACAGGATCATCAGCTTAAGCATAGGGTCACTGACTTGAGTGTGGGATCATAGACATGATCCCATGGTCACTGGCTTAAGTCCAAAGGTTGTTTGCTTGAAGCCCAAGGTCTCTGGCTTGAGCAAGGGGTCACTGGCTCAGCTGCAGCCCCCCAGTCAAGGCGCATATGAGAAGTAATCAATGAACAACTAAAGTGACACAACTACGAGTTGATGTTTCTCATCTATCTCCCTTCTTGTCTGTTTCTCTCTATCTAAAAAAGAATTATATCTGACTACTCTTCAGAAACCATACAAACAAGAAGAGGGAAGTAAAATATTTAAAACATTGACAGAAAATAAAACAACTCTAGACTTCTGTGCCCTGTGAAATTGTCTTTCAAAAGTGAAGGGGGGCCTGACCTGTGGTGGCACAGTGGATAAAGTGTCGACCTGGTAACACTGAGGTCGCCAGTTCAAAACCCTGCACTGGTCTGGTCAAGGCACATATGGGAGTTGATGCTTCTAGCTCCTCCCCCCTTTCTCTCTCTCTCTCTCCCTCTCTCTCACTCTGTGTCTCCTCTCTAAAATAAATAAATAAAAAGAAATTTAATAAAGAAAAAAAAAGTGAAGGGGGAGCCTGACCAGGCAGTGGCGCAGTGGATAGAGCGTGGACTGGGACACAGAGAACCCAAGTTCAATATCCCAGGGTTGCCAGCTTAAGCACAGACTTAACCGGCATGAGTGCAGGCTCACCAGCTTGAGTACAGGGTCACTGGCTTGAGCGTGGGATCATAGACATGACCCCATGGTTACTGGCTTAAACCCAAAGGTCACTGGCTTAAAGCCCAAGGTCACTGGTTTGATTCCAAGGTTGCTAGCTTGAGGAGGGGTCACTTGCTCTGCTGTAGCCCCACGTGGTCAAGGCACATGTGAGAAAGCAATCAATGAAAAACTACGGTGCCGCAATGAAGAATTGATGCTTCTCATTTCTTTCCCTTCTTGTCTGCCTGTCCCTCTCTCTATTTCACACACACACACACACACACACACACACACACACACACAGAAAGTGAAGGGGGAATAAAGACTTTCTCACACAAATAAAAATGGAGGGAATTTGTTGCCAGTAGACCTGTTTTACAACATTAAATGTTAAAATAAATTCTTCAGGAAGAAGGAATGATATGGGTGAGAAAAAAATCTATATAAAAAAAGAAAAGTACCGCCTGACCAGGCGGTGGCGCAGTAAATAGAGCGTCTGACTGGGATGCAGAAGGACCCAGGTTCGAGCCCCCGAGGTTGCTAGCTTGAACACAGGCTCATCTGGTTTGAGCAAAAGCTCACTAGTTTGGACCCAAGGTCGCTGGCTCCAGCAAGGGGTTGCTCGGTCTGCTGAAGGCCCGCGGTCAAGACAGATGTGAGAAAGCAATCAGTGAACAACTAAGATGTCACAATGGCAACAAAAAACTGATGACTGATGCTTCTCATCTCTCTCCGTTCCTGCCTGTCTGTCTCTATCTATCCCTCTCTCTGACTCTATCTCTGTAAAAAAATAAAATAAAATAAAGAAACTCTTCTTTAAAAAAAAAAGAAAGAAAAGCATCGAAGAAGGAATAAGTGAAAGTAAAACAAAAGCTTTTTTTATTCTTAATTGATCTACTAAATAACTGTTCAAAATAACAGCAACAAGGTATTTATGTTGTTTGTGGTATATATACACACACATATATATATAATTATATACAAGTGAAATGAAGGATAGCAATGATACAAGGGATAAGAGGGGGGAATTAGAATTATTTTGTTATTATTGTTATTATTAGGTATTTGACCTACCAAAAAAATTATACTGTAGAGAAATATTTCATAGCAAAAATATTTCTCAGCAAATAATGCTATATTACTGAGTGAAATACAAACTAGCTATAGAATGGTAAGTTCAATGTGACTGTGTTTTTTAATTTATATTTATGCATACAAAAAGCTTACATTTCTAGATAGTATATGACTTTTGTAATTTCTCTATTTTCTTGGTTCTCAGCCAGGAGGGATTTTGCCCTCAGGTGACATTTGGCAATATATGGAGACATGTTGCTACAAGAACCTCTTTGATAACTAAATTTTCTAATTAAAATTTTTGTTTCATTTTGTCAACATTTCATTCACTGATCTTACTCAAGTTGTCTTGATGTCACTCTGTTTTGAGTAGCCACTATGTCTTAAACAGATCACCAAAGCAATGGTGATGCTTATTAAACACAATTCTTTGTGGCAAAGGCACTTACTCCTTCCTGTAAGATAATTATGAACAAGGTTGAGCCATCTAGAAACTGGTATGGGTGCATTTTCACATCCAAAAGAAATACAAATCCTGCCACCACCACCCCAAATAAAAACATTGAAAACTAATGCAGGTATTTACTGAAGATCTTTTGAGAAAGCAGGAAAGGAGGAATTACATTGTATAACATAGAACAAGACTTCCTTAATAAAACCTCTTTTCCAATATTATTTTCCCCTAGGTTTTTGTCATTTTTCCCGTTCCCTATTTCCATACAGGCTAACCTCAGATCCCAGGTTACCTTTCCCATTCTTGTCTCTTAACGGTTCTCATATTTCCCCTTTGAATTCTTTTAGAAAGGTAATATTAATTATGTTAACCAACAGTGATTATCAAGTGGCAGAAAGTGTACTAAGTGCATTACCTGTATTATGAAGAAAATTATTACTTACCTTGTTTTAAAGATGAGGAAAGTAAAACAATGAAGTTAAATGATTTGCCTAATATCATACAGCAGATAAAGCCTAGATCTGTGATAAAGAGGCAGTTTGACTATAGAGTCTGTATTTTAACATAAAGTAGGATAGCTGGTTCCCAGCATGGTAAGTCATCAAGCAGCATGGCTGGTTCTCAGGATCATAATTTCTTCTCCATGGTATTCCAAACTAATCGGGGACCTTATTTCTTTTGGGGTGCCAGACATCTGCTCAGGGGTATGGGAGCATCTAGCTTCAGTAGTTCTCTTGCATTCCTGGGTGGGGGTGCTAAAGACAATCTAGGAAATAGGTTACATGTGGTGCACTAGCAATCATATATATATATATATATATATATATATATATATATATATATATATATATACATGTTATTGATTGTATACTATTTTGATACCTTATCAAAATGACTGCATTTTAAAAAAACTGAAATAGTAAGTTTCTATTTCTATAAAGCATTAAAGTAACTCACAAGATAGGACTTAAGTGCAAAATATAAGGGAACGTGGTGAGCAGGATACTGAAATTGGTGCTAGAGGGCCATTTTCAAACCAGACAAATTTAGTACCTGTTTTGATGCCTTTACAAGACGCAAAGCTCAGAAGTCAAAGTCTAGGGCCCACCCCAATGAGGATTATATCTTGGGGACGGTCCTTACAATGAAGCCAGGGCCAGAAGGAAACTCATCCAATCCAAGCCCCAGAACACTGCAGGAAATTGACATAGAGAAAATAAAAGGGGTGGGGGCATAACTACCTGTTTTGGCAATATTAAGCAATTACTAAAAAGTTATTTAGATTGGGCCCTGGCCAGTTGACTCACTGGTAGAGTGTCAGCACAGCATGTGGATATCCCGGGTTTGATTCCCAGTCACACAGGAGAAGCTACCATCTGCTTCTCCACACCTTCCCCTCTCTTCTCTCTCAGTCTCCCTACCTCCCCCTCTCACAGCCATGGCCGATTGGCTGGAGTGAATGGCCTGGGTGTGCTAAGGGCAGCTTTGCCAGCCTCCCAGCCACTAAAAATAGCTGTGTGTGTATGGGGGGGGGGTGTAGGGGCGCATACGAGAGTTTGTCTCTGTTGCCCCTCCTCTCATTTTGAAAAAAAGAACAAAGGTTTTTAGATTGGATTTACAGCCTAGATTCATACCACCTGGTGGTTATTGCAAGTAACAAAAAGCCCCAATTCCTCTATCACTACAGAGGAGTAGGTTCACTTAAGGAAAATAAAAAGACATGAGAAAGGAGAAAAGGTTTGTTTATTGAGGCTTATTTCTATTCCTACTCATGTTTATAAAGCATGCAGTCCAGTTTAAGAAGACTTCACTGGTCACCAGTGTTTCTAAAACTTAACCTTCCCTAAAAATGTTGAATCCAATAGAATTGTCCCAAGTTAAGTATTTTCTGCTGTCTTGATCTCATCACTCATGCAAACAGGGCATTTAATACAGTTAGTTTCAATGGAAAAGTCCACTGAGGCTTACAAGCTAATTTGAAGGAAGACCAGACAGCTGAGACCTATTTCTTAGGATTCATAAGACTGGTGAATTTCAAAAGGCCAACTTAATCATTGACCAGGAGAAATAAAAGTTTAAAGACAAGCATGAGAGTCAGCATATTCTCTTCCTCTAAAGCTGTCATGATTCAGGCAACATCTAGATCCATCCACAAACCCAATGGGGAAATACAAACTGCAAAACAAGATAGTAGAGTTTCTGAACAGGGAAGCTTCTGGAAGCAGCCCTGAAAGCTCATTATTAGAGATATATCACCTATCCCTAATTTAGTCTTCATTGCTGAACAACTCCCCTTCTGAGAGTCCTGTTCTTTCTTTCAGTATGCTACTGTGTCAAGCTCCTATCTTCAAGATGTGATCTAGAAGCCATGCTGTTTCTTTAAAGAGTCTTAAAACATGTGCTTTGATCACTTATTTTTACATGTATATTATAATTTCCTTTCTCATCCAAGTTCTAGGGGTCATGTAGATTTTTGCCTGTTACATGCCTACAAAAACAAAATAGTGACATCACTAGTTATTGATGATTTTAATAAAAATGTTTTCTTAATTGACCTTTTATTTATTTTAAATGTTTAATTTTACTAATTTTGGAGGGAAGAAGGAAGAGAGCAGAAGAGAGAAAGGAACATCGATCTGTTCCTATATGTGCTCTGACCAGGGGTTGAAACAGCAACCTCTGAGCTTCAGGATGATGCTCTAACCAATAGAGGTATCTGGCCATGGCATTGGCCTTTTCTTTAAAGATGAAGTTTTTTTGTAACAAAAAATAACAAATATACACAAAAAATATTAAATGATAGTTTTAAATAATGAAGAATCAGAGTCTTATGCATTCATTTCTCCCTGTTTAATGTTTATTTTTATACCGTTAAAAGAAAACCACTCTTTCCCTATAAAATGCCCAAGAGATGTCTAATGCTGTGATTGGCATATGAGAAAACATTTCATATTTTAAATGTTAATGCTTTTAGAATTATGTTTACTGTTTATCAGCAAATGGACTGTTATAAAAGCAATCATATTTCCTAATCTGTTCTCAAATAAATATAAAACATTAAAAGAGTAAGAATATTTCACTTGATTATATATCTCCACTTTTTTTTTCCAGATTATATTTATTGATTTTCAGAGATAGGAGAGAAAGAGGAAAGAGAAGAATCCAGAAGCACCAACTTGTAGTAGTAGTTGCTTCCCATATGTGCCTTGACTGAGTAAGCCCAGGCATTTGAACAAGCCATCTCAGCGTTAGAGGTTGATGCTTTATCCACTGCACCACCACAGGTCGGGCATATTTCTCAACTTTTATTTTTAGGTGTGTTATTGCAGAAGATGAAGTTTATGATGAGAATTATTTTTGGAATCAAAGCTATCTGAATTCAAATCTCATTTCTGCTACTTACTAGCTGTGTGTGTTTAGTAAAATTATTTAATTTCTCTAACTCTTGGTTTTCTTATCTAGCAATATTTATCATCTCTTCCAATGAGTTATTTATGTTAAATGAAATAATTGAACATAAATACTTAAGCTTAGTGGTTGGCCTCAATAAATAATAGTTGTGTGTATGTATTTTGTTAAGCAGAATGCATTCTAGTATTCCCAGAAATGTCTGGATACCTGCTGACCCTCATTCTAATTCCTCAGCAATGAGTTCAGAAATTTATCTGAATTAGGTTGTGTTCATTACAGGAGGCTGAGTGAAGGACAAAACATTTGTTCTTAACTGAGTGCACTGTATGTTGTACTCAAGTGATCATATTATATATTCCATAATCCTGCAATTGAGGTGCACCTGTGAAGTGCACATATCCAGGTTAGGCAATATCCAGAACGTCTTAGTCTCACGTTTGGTTGGAGAGAGACATATTACTATGTTTGCAGAAGGTCAGTGTAACTCTCTCAGGATTTGAGTTTGGAAGCTTGCTCATTGTCTTAAAGAAGGTTACTAATCATTTCTCTGTGTATCCTGATTATGTGATATTATCTCTGAATCCTTTGATAAGTGAATCTTGACTTACCAAAATGGTATCTCTGTCTGGTCTTTCTGTCCATTCGTAGTTGGCTATTTCCATTAGTCAATACAGTGGTCGATTGTGTTCCATGCTGACTAAGCACTTTATTGAACACAGGGCTCCTTTGGGGTGATGCAAGCAGCAGTTTTCTTACTCTCCACAGCTACTCTCCAAGCCTGCTTTCCACAGCTATTCTCCAAGCCTGCTTTCCACAGCTACTCTCCAAGCCTGCTTTGTTGGCTCTCCTCTCACCCCTCCTTAACAGGACCTTAAGCTCCTGGAGAAATACTAATAACTCATGGGTTTTAGAAGTATCTGAATTTTAGGAGTCAAATGTCCAGTCTAATATAAACAAAAATGTGTTCCTGTATCCATTTCAGAGCTTCTCCTCTTTCTCTATACCCTCCAGGTTTGACAAAGGTGGGATTCAGGCAGTGGTGGGATTCAGCTGGTTCACACCGGTTCAGCAGAACCAATACCTAATTTTTTGTTAAGTGAACTGGTTGTTAAATGGCACTTATAATCAGGGTTCTCTCTAAGGTGGGCACCTGGGCAGCAGCCCAATATGGAAATCACAAATTTACATTCCTTACTTTATTTTAACATTCATCTGCACAACAGAGTATTCTAAATGCCTGTAGTAACGTTCATTCCGTCCATAGGTGAAAAACATGCAAATGAGGACACCAATCAAGAAGCAATATGGAAATATCTTAAATAACAGTTTTATTGTTTTTTGTGAGATATTATTTAATAATTTTATATTAGTATTTTAAAACTCTTATAACAGAATCTAGTTTTGTGTACCTTTCTTTTAAGTATTGAATGCATGAAATAAACTACCTTCAGGTGTGTCATTTTTTTATATTTAAAACGGTAATTAGGGCAGGGAACAGGTTGTTCAATTATTGAACACCACCACTGGATGAAGGCAGGGACTGAGGTGGGTGGAATCTGTTTTGACGAGCTGCTTTCATCTTCTCCCACTTTCTTGCTAACCCCTACCTTTGCTCCCTGAGAACCAGGTCTTCTTTAACTAGCCCTATTATAATTCAGCATCACTGACAGATGACTGAATGGCCCTGTCTCTCTCCTTTGGATGTACAGTCAGTTAATTTACCCTTCTCCCATCCTCTGGGTCCTACAGATCTCAATTCCTGAAGTAGGTGCACCCCTCTCCAGTTCATTTCTTACAAACTAGATCTTGGTGTCTGATATACTCGAGGTCTGGCTGTACCTCTTTTTCTAGATTTTCTTGAAACTTCTCTGTATCTCTACAATAGCTGTCTTCTCCTGTCACTCCCACATATAATACACACTTATGTTTGAACTACTTGAGAGACTTTCTATTCCTTGCAACCAAAAGAGGCCTAAGTAAATTATGGGAAAACTGATCAGAGCAAGGGGAATTGGACAGGCTTGAGGGAAATTTCATTCATGCCATGGAAAAGTCTTATGACTATATTCCTGCTTGATGGCAGTAAACATTACTGGCCAGAATATGTGCATTGTCCAGGTCTAGTGATTTTTTTCCTTGAAAGATGAAAAGAATAAACGCAGATTAATTCTCCCTCTTTGATGACGACTTCTTCTTTTTTCTCCTTCTCCTTCTTCTTCTCATTATGCTTTTGCTTCTTTTTTGTCTACAACTTGACCACTATTGCCCTTCTGTTAGCATGTTTCAAGACAACAGATAACATGTTTCAAGATTAGATAACAGGTTGTTGTTACTTATTATTGTTATATTCCAGTCCTATAGATATTTTGGACCTTGGTTCATCTTGGATATTCCCTATGTTTACACATGTAAAATGCATATGTGGACTCCTACTAAAGATGGTATAGCAAATTTAGCTATAGGGGCCCAAATATAATGACCTAAATAACACAGAAGTTGAGTTTTCTCTGATGTTAAAGAAATCTGAAGTAGGCCCTGATGGGTTGGCTCAGTGGTAGAGTGTCGGCCCAGTGTGTGGATGTCCTGGGTTTGATTCCTGGTCAGGGCACACAGGAGAAGCACCCATCTTCTTCTCCACCCTCCCCTCTCTTCTCCTCCCCTCCTGCCGCTAAGGCTTGATTGGAGCGAGTTGGCCCCAGGTGCTGAGGATGACTCCATGGCCTCCACCTCAGGTGCTAAAATGTTTTCAGTTGCAACAAAGCAAGGGCCTCAGATGGTCAGAGCATTGCCCCTTGGTGGGCATGACAGATGGATCCTGGTCAGGGTGCATGTGGGAATCTGTCAAGAAAGAAAGAAAGGAAAAGAAAAAAAGAAAGAAAGAAGAAAGAAATCTCAAGGTAGTCAGACTAGGATTGGTATGCTGGCTCTATATCACCAAGGAACTACATTCATACTATTTTTCTGCTATAACTTCCGTAGTGTATGAATTTTTTTTTTAAACGAGAGGAGAGGAGATAGTGCACAGACTCCCACGAGCGCCCGGTAATGATCCACCCAGCAACCCGTCTTGGGCCAATATTTGAGTACCAAGCTATTTTTAGCGCCTGAGGCTGATGCGTTTGGACCAACCTTCAAGCTATCCTCAGCGCCCAGGACCATACTCGAAACAATCAAGCCACTTGCTGCATGAGTGATAGAAGGGGGAGAGAGAGGAGAGGAGAAGCAGATAGTTGCTTCTCCTGTGTATCTTGACCGGAAATCAAACCCGGGACATCTATGCTCTATCCACTGAGCCTCCAGTCAGGACACATATGACTTCCATTAATTTTCTCACAGTCAAAGACAGCTGTTGGAGCCATAGCCATTGTCCAGTTCTAGGCAATAGGAAGGAAGAAGGAGAAAGGCAAAAGGGATATATGCCAGCTATCTCCTCCTCTAAAAGAGCCATACTGGAAGTCTCATCTCATGTCTCCTACTTATTCTAATTAACCTTTAAAGGCAGCTGGGATGTGTAGTCATTTATCTGTTTAGTGTTCCACATTGAACAAAATTGGGACTTTTTTTTTTAAAGAAAAAGGGAAAAATAAAAATTAGTGGCAACAAGATTAGCTTCCCTCCTTAATTTTATTTTGACACTGACAAGTTTCTTTTCCTCTATGTTCATCCACTATCACTATCAGGTCTGAAAGCAACTTTTTCATGTCTCTTCCTCCACACTCACCAAAAGGAAGAATATAATTACAAAATAAATGACCACATGTTAAATTAAATTATATATTTATCTTCATGGAAAACTCATTAGATGCTTTCATTTTTCTCATTTCTTAGGTTATAACTGAAAACTTTATCAGGAAACAGGTCATACTGTTCTGATTTATTGTTGCAAATGCTTGTTTTTTAGCTTTAGGCTTTCCCCCCTACTCTTTTTTTTTTTAATTTTAAACCACCATAAAAGTGAAAAGGGTATAACAATAAATACCCATATACTTTGCTCATAGAGACATCAATTGTTACCATTTTTATCATATTTTCATTGTTGACCTCTCTATAAATTGTTTTTGGGTCTTTTGAAAATTTAGTCAATCACCCTCTTATGAGAATAAATTCAAGATAGAGGGCAACTGGTTATATGTAATCTCTAAAAGGTAACTTTCTTTTGGGTATTTCATAGAATCAGACCCTACATGTATCAAATCCCTTTAAATACATGTGAGATTCCTACTTCGTTTATGTGTTAGAGCAGGGGTCAGGGACCTTTTTGGCTGAGAGAGCCATGAACGCCACATATTTTAAAATGTAATTCCATGAGAGCCATACAATGATCGTGTACGTTATGCATTATCCAATAAAAATTTGGTGTTGTCCGGGAGGACAGCTGTGATTGGCTCTAGCCACCCACAACCATGAATGTAAGCGGTAGGAAATGAATGGATTATAATACATGAGAATGTTTTATATTTTTAACATTATTTTTTTATTAAAGATTTGTTTGTAAGCCAGATGCAGCCATCAAAAGAGCCACATCTGGCTTGCGAGCCATAGGTTCCCGATCCCTGTGTTAGAGCCTTTTTTTGAGAGAAAAGGGGAGAGAGGTATCAATTTGTTCCACTTAGTTGTTTTCATATATGCCATGATGAGCGTTTAAAATGGTGACCGTGGGGGTGGATCTGCCACCCTCAGGATTGAGCTAGTGACCTCGGGATCAAGCTGGTGCCCTCAGGACTGAGTCAGTTACCCCAGGCCTGAGTAGGCAACTTCTGGGCTCTATCCACTGCATCACCAGTCAGGGCTAGTTGGAGCCATTTGACTGATACTTCTGGAAGTGTTATCTTGATCTGAGCATACCATGGAAGGAGCTATTTAGATATTTTAATGGAAACCATGTCTAGAACTTTTTTACAGTGCTATTGCATTTCAGATAATTCAGTTTGATTATGACATCACACAACCAGTAAATCAGCAAAAGATGGGATTTCTTAACAGAATTCTCACAGTATAAAAAAGGGGGGAAGCATAGGGACTTGCCATAGAATATGAATCACTTTCTTCATTGTGGAAATAAGTAATTCATGTAGAATTGATATATGGGTCCAAGTTCCATAATGTCCAGGAGGAATATTTGGATCATTCTTTGGAATAGGATGTATTACTCTCACTAGATAAGGAAGATTAAATTACAGTGCTTCATGGTTTTGTCTTGCTGGAACGATTTTAGACATAAATAGGCATGAAGACTATTTTACTGTCGAGTTTTCAATTGAATAACCAATAACGTGGGGTTACAGAAACTGCTTTCATTGGAGTTTTATTTCTGTAGAACATAAGGATTTAAAGTGTTTCTCTTTTATTTTTGCTAATAGGACCAACAGAAGTCATCCGAGAATGGGTCTTTGAGGTCCAATCTTACTTGTTAATTAGAGGCATGTGGTAGATTTAACACTATTCATCAAATATTCCAGTTTCCATCTCTGCAGTGCTCCACACTATGGGATTTTGAGGGTTGCTGTAGCATAATTTAAACTAGTCTCAAGTGAGTGAATTTCGGAAGGACACAATTCAGTCCGTAACAGGCGGCAATGCCAAGCTTAAGGCAGGACAAAGCGCTGCATTAAGGAGAGTTGTGAGATGGGAAGTTAGGAAGTGCTGGACTAGAGCCACTGAGTATTTGAACAAGGCAATGTCGTGGTGAGGATTCTGTTTTAGGAGAGGAAATCTGCTGGTTGCTTATGGATAAACTTTATTGCAAAAAAAAAAATGCATTTGCAGGAGTACTGCAACAATGCCTGATGGAAAAAATAAAGAACCACGTTATGATGGCAGTACCTAAAATGCACTACTGCCAGAAAGTCTTTCCCGATCCTTCCTCCAGAGGGGATCTCCTCTTTAAACCCACGTTTTTGTTTGTTTTGTTAATGTTTAAGGGTTGCTGAGAGAACCCTTAAAACTTACATTTCACCTTACATTGTATACTTGTTTCTGAAGTTTTCTCATGCATTCCTTTTGCGGATCCTCTAGGAGAGGTAGAGCCGCCGTCGGAACGCCGCAAAGCCGGGAGGCGGCGGGCCGGGGGCCAACCCAGCGGTCGGCCCCAGGTCCCACACTCCTAGCAAGCAGGAAACGCTGACACTATTTGTAGACTTGGCTCATCCTTTGACACCCAGGGGGCTGTCCAGTTCTGTCTGCTCGGTCAGCACCAAGAACAGGGTCAGCCACCCCACCCACGAAAGGACGTTCTTCTGAACTTCCTTGGTGGCCGCAGCCTCGGGCTCTGCGCGCCTCGGATCCCGGAGGTGGTGGTACTCACATCGTTGAACGGATGAGTGAATTATTATGGGTTGACTTCCGAACTGTCAGGAAGCAGACACGCTCCTCGTTCTTCAGCGGGTGGCGGCCAACGACAGACTCGTCACCCCCTTTCCTGTAGTATAGGGGTTTGAAACGATCAGGAAGGCCCTCTCAATTTTGGGATTCTGCGCGTCCTTTTTGTCAGGAGGCAAGGACATAATCATTAATTGAAACACGACACACATAATAGATTACGTCAACATAGTTGCCGAACTAGAATTAAAAGAGAAATAGCTCGATTCGATTTGAACTCTGGGAACTTCCTCCTAAAGAGTAGGAGGGCCGCCAACCTCATTTAGTCCCAGGGAGCCTTGCGCGGCACACCGACTGTGCCCCCGTCCCAGGGTTCCCTGCGCAGCGGGCTCGCTTCCGGTGGGCTGCCTGCGTGCTTAGAGCGCTGGAAAGTGGTGATTGTCAGTTGCGCTGCGGCCTTGTCTTCTGGGCCGCTGGGTTTGAAGTTCCCGCCAGGTCCCGGCTGAGCTGGAGCAATGCTTGCCGGCTCGCCTCGGCTTTGAGGCGACAGGAGCGCCCCAGACCTCTCTCTCTTCGCTTGCTGACGGCCCAGAGCCGGGGCAGCTATGTCTACGGGGTTCTCCTTCGGGACCGGCACGTTGGGTTCCACCACCGCGGCCCCCAGCGGGACCGCCACTGGCGGCGGTTTCTCCTTCGGGACGGGAGCGTCTAGGTAACCGCTCTTCCTCTCCTTCCCCGCCCTGGGCCTCAACGCGAGGCTGCCAAGGGGTAGTCCGTCCCGTCTTCATTCCTGCTGGCTTCCTATCCGGTCGGCCTGGAGAAAAATAATTGCCCCGCGCCAGCTTCGTTGGCTTCCCAATCGTCGCCCTGCTCGGGCCCTCCTGGCAGCATGGCTGAGGGGCGGGTGGAGGATCTTTGTATTGTGACCGGAACCTACAGTGGTACCGGCATTGTTCCTACAGAGTGAGGGATTTCACACCCGGGCCCTAGCAGTTTCTCAGTCTTAGTCGTGGAATGAATGTTGAACGAATTAATGCAATACAACTTATTGTGGGGTTTTAGAAACAATAGAATAGTTTAAGAACAATTATAAGTTTCTCCCAAATAATGCAGATTTCATTACAGGATATGTGACTTTAGACATTACATTACTTGAAGAAGTTCTTGGTTAACAAACTTTCAAGTCCTGTGTCTCATGGGATTCCAGATGTCCTTTTTTTTCTTTTTTTTTTTGGTATACTTTTTGCAGCATGTATTGCTGATAATTTTGAACAGTATGCAGACGAGTATCATAAGTGAGAATGTGGTGTTTTAATGACTTATATTGTCTTAATTAAATTGCAAAATGTAGGTAGCATGTTCATCATTTCTGCGCAGGCTGCTACACCCGTGACAAAAGTTTGGCTAGCAGAAGTCTAGAAAGAGGCAATTAAAATAGTTAATGATCATTTTATTGATGACAGATTTAACCATTAGTACTCCGTTTTTTCTAGATAAAGGATAGGAGTTCATTAAAACAAGATTTGTACGTAGGAGTTACAAGAAGCTTAAAGAATATGGTTGTAGATTAGAGGTAAAAACACCTTCAGTGTTGTCTATATTCAGAAAGTGGAGGACCACAGACTACACAGTCAAGTCAGAAATCTGGGAGTTTTCCTTAATATTTCCTTTTCTATCACTATATAGTTAGTCAGCAGGGCCTGATAACTTTAATTATTTTCTGTTTATTTTCAGTACTACCACCCTGTTGCAAGTTCTTGTCATTCATGGAACAAATATTTATTGGACACATTCCTATATAATATGCTGTGTTTTAGGTGATAAGATAAAAAAGAATCCTGTTCTGAAGCTTCCATTTTTAGAAAAACATTTATGATTCTTGCTGGGTTTTCAACCAGTGATCTTTCTCATTTAAAGTGAGAATTGCTCCTATCCTCTGTTACGTATTCAGTGAAATCCCAATTGCTATCTCAAAAATATTTTTTTCATTGATTTTTTTTTTTTGGGAGAGAACGAGAAGCATCAGCTCATTGTTGCACTTGGTTGTGCACCCATTGGTTGCTTTTCATACGTGCCCTGACCAGGGCTTGAATCAGCCACCTGGGGATTCAGCCAGTGATCCAGGGATCAAACCAGTGACCTCGTCGCTCAGGGACAACCAATGCTTTATCCACTGTGCCACCAGCCAGGACTTAAAAATCTACTTTTATGTCTATCTTTTTTACTACATTGTAGTCAGGTTGATATTATTTTAAAAATTCACATTGCCTCCTTTTATTGATTTTTCACTATCATTGTAATGAAGTAAGAATAAGAGCCAAATGATCTGGAATCTCTTCAACAGGCTCATCTGAGTCCATCTTTTCCTCATTCCAGTTTGCTCCAGTTCAGTGATCCAGACCCACTAAAAGAATAACAGTTATATCATTATCTAGCTCAGGAACCTAAGTAACGGAAAGTTTCCAAGGAAGATAACCTTACTCCACAAGATGCACCTTTGATGTTTTCTTTTCTGTTGCATTTTTAAAAAATGCTTGTGATCTGCTAAATTAATTTTATACTTGTTAATGGGTCCTGATCTTAGTTTGAAAAAAGGTACTCTTGTAACTTGAGCCTTTTCTCAGTTCCTCAGGTGGGTTTGGCCAAACCCCTTCTCACTTTAAGCCAGTTCCCTCTACATAGAATTCCCCTACTCCTTGCTACCTAATGTGCCAAGCTAATGTCTACATTTGGAACTTAAAGGGTTACTTCCCCAGAGAGACCTTTTCTGACCTCTCAATCTAGAGGAGGTGTACACCTTCATAGTATCCTGTACGATAGCACTTATCACAGCTGTAACAGCTAATTATATATTTTTGATGACTTGGTTATTGTCTGATCCAAGCAATAAAAATGAGGGTGGAGACCTTTTCTACTGTTTTTTTTTTTTCCCCAGGAAACACAGTGGAGCTCAATATGTGTGTGTTGAATGAATGGTTAATCTCTTTCACTGACTGGAAATTTCTGGAGGGAAGGGACTCAGTCTTATTTACCATTTCATTCTTACTCCTTAGCCCAGAGATGGGCAATCTTTTGAGTTTGGTGTGTCAAAAGTTGCAAAAAGACTGAGCATAACTTGGGTGGTGTGTCACTTCGAGAAAAACGGCCTAACCGGAAGTCTCAGAACTAGAGGATCTGTGCCGGAGTTCTGTTGTTTTGGCCTACAGACCTCCGGCACAGAGTGTCTACACTACAGCAAATGTTTTACCCTCGGCTACTGCACCTGGCCGTTCAGGAGCCAAGGATAAAACGTCCTTCTCGGCATGCGGCCCCATATTTCTCTGGTATGCGCCCGCGTGTCATTGAAAATGGCTACATGTGTCAGTGCTGACACGCGTGTCATAGGTTCACCATCACGGCCTTAGCCCCTGTAACAGTGCCTAGAATATATGGGCTTCAATAAATACTGTTGAGTGGTCAAGTAAAGAATTTATTAGTAGTAAATTAGAAAAACTTTCACAGGTTCTAGGAAGGCTTGGATAAATTAATGAAAGGAGAGACTGTCTGAGATCTCTTTGTTGGCATCCTCATTTGACTGCTCCGCTGCCACTTAATTTGGTCTCATTCTGGGAAGGTTAATCTTCAAGCTTCAGTTCCCACAATTGGAAAAGGGGTATAATGTATTTACCTCAGAGAGCCGTTAATGAGATAAAGCTTGTAGAGAATTTAGCATCATATCTGGCACTTGCTCAGTGCTCAATAAATATTAGCTATTATGTTACGTTCATAGTAAAGCAAGCTGGGGAAGTTAAAATAACATTCTGGATTTGCTTGGGTCAACTTGGCTTTTCTACCACACAACCTGTTGAGTCAATGATAAGTAATGTTGGGCTGAGGTCAGGTCTGTAGTAGCTGCTTTTTTTTCTTAAAGTAAGTAAATATTTTGCCATGGAGACTTTTCTGTTTTGCTTCTCTGATAAGAGTAATATGATTTCACTTTAAATTATTTCTTTGGTAATGTTTTCAACTTTAATTATGAAGCAGTTTATTGTGTTTTCATTCAAGAAATTTAAAATGTTTTAATTGTCTAAATTACATACTTTCATTGTACATCTTTTTTTTGCATATTTATGAGATAGAAGTAAAAAAATGGAATCACTAATTGGGAGGAAGGGGAGCATAATAATCATTTTCTTAATTTGATATCAAAATCTGCCTACTCTGTTTCTTGTAAACTCAATTTATTAAGTGTTTAAAGATATGTGCTTTGTATGGCCTGGCCAGTTAGCTCAGTGGTAGAGCACTGGCCCAGCGTGTGATGTCCCAGATTCAATTCCCAGTCCTCCACCTCTCTTCTCCTCTCCTGCTCCTGTTCACCCTCACCCTCACCCTCATGGCTTGATTGGTTCCAGGGAATTGGCCTTGGGTGCTGAAGATGGGTCCGTTGCTGAGCAACAGAGCAATGACCTCAGATGGGCAGAGTATAACCTCTTAGTGGGCTTGTGAGGTAGATCCCCATCAGGTCACATTTGGAGTCTGTCTTTTTGCTTCTCCTCCTCTCACTAAAATTAAAAAATAAAGTGCTAAAAATGTGCTTTGTCAGTGAGACCTTGCAGCCCTGCCCCGACAACAGCCAGTACTTCATATACCCTTCATATACCCAGTGCACATGCTTGTGCTCCTAAGTATCATTTTTAAAGTCAGAGGTAAGTTAAGATACAATTAGTGTATGCTTTCTCTTTATTCCGGCTTAGTGTTGACTCCTGATTTCAGCTTCTTTTTTTTTTTTTAATATTTATTTTATTTTATTCATTTTATAGAGGAGGCAGAGAGTGAGAGAGAGAGAGAGAAAGGGGGGAGGAGCTGGAAGCATCAACTCCCATATGTGCCTTGACCAGACCAGTGCAGGGTTTTGAACTGGCGACCTCAGTGTTCCCAGGTCGATGCTTTATCCACTGCGCCACCACAGGGCAGGCCTGATTTCAGCTTCTACCTCTTTAATTAAGTTCCTCTTCAGTGATTTGCTAAGATACTACCATGTTTATAATGTGTTCAGTAGAACTTATACGTGTTCCTAATAATAATAGTAACAACATGTATTGAGTGAAGTTAATTCATCTTGCATGATCTCTTAATCACAAAAATACTGTTTGTGGGTACTGTTATTCCCATGTTGTAGATGAGGAAATAGAGGCTCAAAAAGTTTAAGTAATGTCAATATGTATCAGCACAGTAGGGTGCCGGAACTGGAACCCAGCCATAATACCCCTGCCTTTCTCTTAAATTGAAACTCTCCAGGTTTCTAAGCTTTTTAAAACTGACATTGTGTTTTCATGGTGATTATGTTTGGAAGGGCAGAGAGAATTAATAAAAATACATATATAAATGAATGGGATTTCCCATTATGTTACGCATGTTATAATCTCTTAATTCTCCTACATAATTTTTGAAGTATCAAGTGGCCAGGATATTTTTTGCCTATTTTTATAATTTGTTCTATCTAGAGATAGCAAATTGGAGCCTCTGAGGCTTTATAAACAGTTGAACAGTTGTGAACTTTGTTCACATCACTTGTTACTAGCTGCTCTTTCAAAAACACTCTGAAGAGGATTTCTGCTGGTGAACACAATCTTGATAGGAGGTAATGTTGCTTTGCATTTTACTCTTGCCAGGATATGTTCATTTTTATCTGTTGCCCTCCTGCCCCCACTCTCACCCCGAACCCCATGAGTATGGTGATATAGTCATAGGTGTTAAAGACATCTTACAATATCTTTTCCATTTCTGGGAATGTCCTACTTTTTTTTATGTTAGTAGTTGGTGAAGAACAAACATTTAGCAGTGTGAACTGTATATGAGTAATTCAAAAGGAAAATGGTTCACATCCAAGGATTTCCTTGTGGCCATTTTAAAGTATGCTCATTTTCAAACAAACACTGGGTAAAGGAGAATATGTGTGGTCCAGTACAAACTGAGATCTGATTACTTGGGATCTGAAGTCATAATTGCTCTAGATTATGCTTTTTTGAAGGTTGGTATTTTTTAATGACTAATTTTCTATATGGATTTATTCTTAAAGATAACTGAAAAATATTTAAACTTGGCTCAAATTATTAGTTTCTTTTTTATCCTGTGGAGCTGTGTTAGCTAGGGTAAATGAAAGAAAATAACCTTGAAGAGTTAATTTTCATTTTTTTTAGGCAGATACTGGTTCTAATAGACTTTGTTTTGTCTTCTATAAACAAGCAATCCTGCAGGCCTCAACTTTGGAAGTCTTGGGAGTGCTATGACTCTAGCAACTACATCTGCCTCTTCCGGTAGTTTTGGAACCGGGCTCTTTGGATCTAAACCTGCCACTGGGTTTACGCTGGGAGGAACAAATACGGGTAAGGAAGATTGTCACATTTTCAGGGAGTAGGTTTGGGATTTTATCCTCTTTATGGTCTGTAGCGTATCTCCTCCCTTTACAAGTATTGTTGTTGATGGTAGACTTTAAAAATGGGAACTACTAAGATAAAAAGAAATAGGGATATGGAATTAAGGGCCAGTGACAGGCCCAGTCATTAGCTATGATCTACTTTAATGTAAGGAAGGAAAACACACATTTAAAGAATTAAAGAAGTTATATGTATTTTTATAATGAGTTAAAGTAATTTAAATTTTAATAATAGATTATATAATGCAGTGCTTTACCTTAGAGAAGACTTAGGTTTACCAATTTTGCTGTTAATTAATTGAGCATATGTGGGATAGTCAGCGTCCTATTTTGCTAGAACACTGTAATTTACATTCTTTATTTTTATATAATTTACTTTTTAAAAAATTTATTGATTGATTTTAGAGAAGAAGAGAGAGAGAAAAACAAGGACATTGATCTGTTGTTCCTGTATGAGCCCTAACTAGGGCTCAACCCCACAACCTTGGTGTATTGGAACGATGCTCTAACCAACTGAGCTACCTGGCCAAGGCTATAATGCTATAATTTACATTCTTCTTTTTCTTTGTTTTTGTATTTTTCTGAAGTTAGAAGCGTGGAAACAGACTCCCACATGCGCCCAACCTGGATCAACTTGGCAAGCCCACCAGGGGGTGATGCTCTGCCTATCTCGGGCGTTGCTCCATTATAACCGGAGCCATTCTAGCACCTGAGGGGGAGGCCATGGAGTTGTCCTCAGTGCCCAGGCCACTTTGCTCCCATAGAGCCTTGGCTGCAGGAGGGGAAGAGAGGAAGGAGAGGGGAAGGATGGAAAGCAGATGGGCACTTCTGTGTGCCCTCACCAGGAATCAAACCTGGTCCTTCCACATGCTTGGCTGACACTCTACCACTGAGCCAGCTAAGTCAGTGACCCTCTGGGCTCAAGCCAGTGATGATGGGATCATGTTGATGATCCCACATTCAAGCCAGCATCCTGCACTCAAGCTGGTGAATCCAGTGACCTCAATGTCCCAGGTCGATATACTATCCATTGTGCCACCACTGGTCAGGCGTGTTTTTTTTTTAATACTACAAGTATTTTGTTATAAACTAAAAATGTTTTATTGGAGTTGCTTTATTATTTATTCTTTATTCTCTACCCTCAGAGCCTCTTGGTCTCTTTTACATCTTTTGCATTGATCTTCTAGCATTGATTACAATATTCTTCACAGCCACACACAGAAAATGAAAGATTGCAGGAATAAATATGAGACCAGCCAGTGAGCTTCAGCTCTGTATACCAGGGTTTTCCTTGGAGTAGCTTTTATTTCTTCTTTGCCTAATATTCTAAGCAATAATTATTTTCATTTTATAAGTCTTATTTCCTAATTAATCAGATTATATATGCTTACAGTATAAAAATAAGCTCTATAGGAAGACTGTTTAAGTGGTTATGGTAGAAGAAGAAATTGTGATACATATTAGACGTATAAACAGTGTTCTCACTCCTTGGGTTCCATGATTCCAAGTCTTGCCCTTGAGACAAACGAGAAGAATGCCATATTTCACCAGTGATTAAATTTTACTTATTTTTTTTGTCCCCACAAATAGCAATAGCTATAACTATAGGGTTGACTCTGGGTAAGAACTTTGAGGAAGATCCCAGATCTGTGGTTTTCTACTCTTTCCTAATATCCTATGGAGCTGGGGTATAGAGAAAAGCATGTAAGGATATGAATATAGATCACAGATCACAAATGCTGACTTATCAAAGAATCTTTCAGTATTGGAGTATTTAAAATTACTATGTAGTCCTTTTTCAATTCAAAACACTTTTTTAATTCAGCTATGGTTTTTCTGGGGAAATTTATTTTACAATATATTTTTCAGTCATTTCAGTTCATTTAGTGGAAAAGACACAAAAATGTAGGCCAGTTCATTTAGTGGAAAAGACACAAAAATGTAGGCCATGCGTCTTGGAATTAAGCCATTAAGCCTGGTTGTACCTCTAATTAGTTGTGAGGCTTCAGCAGTCCTTGAAATAGCTGGCAGCTTTTAGTTATTTATAAAATGAGGACATTGGACCATAATAAGCTTTTGGATTCTCTTCCAGCTCAAAAACATAGTTTCCTGTAGTGGTATGCCAAAGGGAATGTGAATAACTAGGGTTATAGCCTGCCTTGAATCCATATGGCAGTAATTAATGGAAAAGGAAATGAAAGAATAAAAGGACATTGAATAACACCATTAAAATTAAATTAAAAATTGAAACAAAGATTGGACTAAATAAAATTTAATCATCAGTGGAAGATGGCATTCTTTTGGTTTGTCTCAAAGGCAAGACTTTCTTCACTTGGCTGATGCTTACCTATTGTTAGCAGAAAGCCCATATTAACCACCAAAATTTTGGATAGAATTGACTACAAGTGCAAGCAATTGTATCCTCTTATTTTCTGAGATTGTGGAATTCATACATGATTTCAAAGCACTGTACTCTGACAGGAACTTCTAGTTATAGTAAGGTCAATCTGAAAGGATAATGTTTGGATTTTTTTTTTTCCATTAGTGCTTTTAGGAGAGCCCCAAATAAGCCATTCATTTGTACTTTACTTCATTTAAATTTTTTTTTTTAAATTATTTTTATTTATTCATTTTAGAGGAAAGGGGGGGGGAGAGAGAGAGAGAGAGAGAGAGAGATGGGGGGAAGAGCAGGAAGCTTCAACTCCCATATGTGCCTTGACCGAGCAAGCCCAGGGTTTTGAACCGGCAACTTCAGCATTCCAGGTCGACACTTTATCCACTGCGCCACCACAGATCAGGCCCTTCATTTAAATTTTTGATAAGCTACTGTTTCCTAACTGTGGCCTTAGGTATACATAATGCCTTGAATATTTAGTATTAGCTGTTGATGTTACGAACTGCTGAGTGCATGAGCAAGACATTCAGTTTGTTATGAGGTGAGGGGACTGGGCAGGTATAATACTATGTTCTTGTGTAATCTGATAAAAGCTCTAACAGATGTATGAAAGGCACCAAGGAAGGCAGAGGAAAAAGAGAGCAGGAGTTCATTCATTTTAGGGGTAGGAAACATTCTAGATTGATGAGTGGAAAATGCAAAGACCTAGTCAAAGAAAGATACAGGGAAATGGGAAAAATACTTTGTTATTGGAGTTTGAGATTCAGGGCTAGGAATGGTAGGGAGAGATTTTGAGGAAGAGCGGGACCAGATGGGAAAGTTGATGCCAACTTTTTAGACTATTTTAGAGACTGGAGAGTTTATGGGAATCTTATGCTGGGGAATCACAGATAATTCCAAGATTAGATTATAGGATAGAGTAGGTTGATAACAGAAACAAATTAAGAGGTTATTGTAATAGTTCTTGAGAGAGGAAATGGCCTGAACTAAGATTTTTGAGGATGCCTGTATTCTTAGAACAGCTCTGAAATAAAATTTGTATTTTTATAGGAAGTAAGTTTAATAGGGTAACACTGATCAGTAAGAGTGCATGGGTTTCACGTAAACATATCTCTAGCATTTGAACTACTGACTGCATTGTGTGCCCATCTCCCACAGTCACATCATTTTCTGTCTCCATATGTTTGTCCCTCTTTACTCCTTTCACCCCTATCCTCTCTCCCCTAGAAACCACTTTACTTTTGTATGTGTCCATAAGTCTCAGTTTTATATCCCACCTATGTGTGAAATCATATCCTGAAGTAGAATGTACAGGATTTGTCAGTTGCAGTGGAGAGAAAGGATGTCAAGAATGATTGTGGTCTCTGCCTTGAGCAACTGAATTGACCACAGGGGGTTTAGAAATTTTTTTTTTAATATAGGGAGATCCTGACCAGGCAGTGGCGCAGTAGATGGGTTGTCGGACTGGGATGTGGAGGACCCAGGTTCGAGACCCCGATGTCACCAGCTTGAGCCCAAGGGTCGCTGGCTCAAGCAAGGAGTCACTCGGTCTGCTGTAGCCCCCCTGTGAAGGCACATATGAGGAAGCAATCAAGGAACAACTAAGGAGCCACAATGAAGAATTGATGTTTCTCAACTCTCTCCCTTCCTGTCTGTCTGTCCCTCTCTCTGATTCTCTCTGTCTCTGCCACACACACACACACACACACACACACGTATGTATATATGGAGAGAGAGAAATGTAGGGGTCCAAAAGGGCATTCAGGTAGATCTAGCCAATGCAGACTCAGATAGATGTAGATTTAGATCCATGTACCTGTAGTTATAGTTGAAATTCTGAAAGTGGGTGAGATCTTTTAGGAAGTAAGAGAGCAGGAAGTGAACCATAGGGAGTATCATTTAAGAAGTGAACAGTGGCCCTGGTTGGTTGGTTCTGTGGTAGAGCGTTGGCCTGGCATGTGGAAGTCCCGGGTTTGATTCCTGGTCAGGGCACACAGGAGAAGCGCCCATCTGCTTCTCCACATCCCCTTCTCCTCCCCTCCTGCAGCCAAGGCTCAATTAGAGTGAGTTGGCATGTGTGATGAGGATGGCTTCGGTGGCCTCCACCTCAGGCACAAGAAGAGTTTGATTGTTGATCAACAGAGCAAGGGTTCCAGATGGGCAAAACATCATCCCTTAGTGGGCTTGCTGGGTAGATCCCGGCCCCCGGCGCATGCTGGAGCAGTCTCTGCCTCCCCTCCTCTCACTAAAAAAAAGAAAAAAAAAAGTGAACGGAGGAAGGGGATGTACAAAAGTGAACCAAAAGGAGCAGCAGGAGGAGAGGCAGGAAGAGAGCTGGGTGCTGACAGCAGCTCTCAGGAAGACGGTTTTGAACAGTAGAAAAAGGTTGTTAAAATAGTCTTGGAAAAGGGGCCATTTTTCTGCTGAGTATAAAGGAAAGGAAGGGTTGATGGTTGATGGCTGATGGCTGTAGTAGAACTAAAATTGAATGTCTATATTAACACATTGATTGGATTTTTTTTTTTTTTTTTGCTTCCTTAACTCTTAGGACCATCTTTTCAGTATGCACCATCATTTGGTACCAACTTTTATATTTTTCTCTCATACACAATCACATCTTTGTTCTATCTGCAAAAACAGGATCACTAACTTTGAGGAATCTGGATTGACTGATGTAATATATATATATATATATATATATATACAGTTATAGTAAACTAAGGATTTTTTTGGTTTTAAATAGGAACGCCAACCACTACATCTGCATCTGCAACAAGTTTCAGTTTGGGATTCAGTAAACCTGCAGCCTCTGCCACACCGTTTGCTCTGCCTATTACTTCTACCTCAGCTAGTGGTCTTACTCTTTCATCTGCTCTGACATCAACTCCCGCAGGTGAGGCAGAATGAGAAAAAGTCACATGTTGTGGTTAAATTTTAATTTTATTTGGTTAGTGTACATAGGTATCCACGTTTATTAAAGATAACTTTAATTTGGGAAAATTTTTTTTAAAATCATTCAGCAATTTTTACCTATTACTGATTTGTGAAAAAGTTCAGTATTGGGCATTAAAACAGCAGAGACTGTCTTAGAAGTTGGTCTCTATTTACAGAGAGCAAAGCAGGGGAGTGGATGAGAGAAATAAGTGTAAAACTATTAGTATCTGGGGTTTTTGTTTTTGAGGTGCATTTTGGTGACAGGGAAGGAGAATGAGTTTACATAAAGCTTCCCTGGCTTAAATTCATTCAGATTTGAAGGTAGAGTTGGTGGCCTGGGGTGAAAACTATTACCATGTGAAATCAGTTACCCAGTATCATTCTGTTATTACCCAAAGTCCTTTTTTCTGATACTGGTTTTCTCTTTATTCGTAAGTATATATAATTTTATCTTTATTGAGGAGTTTTTCCAAGAAACAGTTTTATCATGGATGTTCGTTGTTTTGAGAAAGTGTGTTGTATTTTCTGTGGTGTTCTAGAAACAGTTTCTTTTTGAAGACTTACAGTCTCACCTTCATAGCACCCACAGGATTCACTCTGAACAGCTTGGGTGGAGTGGCAGCCACAACTACAACTGCGTCGACAGGCCTTTCTTTAGGGGGGGCCTTAGCTGGTTTGGGGGGTTCGCTTTTCCAGACTGCAAACACAGCATCATCAGGTAATCAATGGTATTTGCTCTCTAGAAATAATAAATATTTTAAAATTTACTTTATTTGGTAATTTGAGCTGATTACTTTGTCTCATTAACCTGTGTGTTTTCCTTTTAGTATGAAAACAATTATAATATTTTGCATGCATAATTGGAGCTCTTAGCCATATTTTAGATAAAAATTTTCTTGTTTCTCAAGAAAATTGATTGAGTTGATAAAGAAGGGCCTGTTTGAGGAGTCATTAGTGTCTAAAGAAATTTGTCTTTTTGATAAATAACATTTGAATAGTTTGGGTTATTTAGTGTCTACAGTTATTGTAAAATATCTTGACCTTTTAAGCCTTGGTTCTAGGAATGGCTTTCTATTATAGACATCAGGAAAAGGGGATTAGCATGCTTTGAAAGCAAAATTTTAAAATACAATATTAAATAATTTTATTATAGCCAGACAATACTCAAGTGATCAGTTCATCTGGCAGGAAATTTCTGTTTAACAATTTACATAATTAGGAATAGTTAACATGTTGAAATCACAGAATTTTCAGTAATGCTTACATTAATTTATAATGGCTATTTTAGTATTTTCCCTGAGACCCTAATATGTGTCTAGTATTTTACTTGGTTATATGAGAGACATGAAGGAATATAACTTGATTTCTATTAAAGCTATAGTTCTTTTGTCTTCTCGATTTAAATACTAAATTTAATGGAGTAATTCCAAGTCAGTTGAAGAGGCAAAAGGAGTTGGTCAAGGTAACCTGTAGAAATATGTAATACTCAGATTTCATTGATTTTTCTTTTTGAGAGAGAAAGTGGAAGGAAGGGGATAGAGAGAGAAGCACCAACAAAGTGTTTTACTTAGTTGTGCTTTGATTGCTTCTCATATGTGCCCTGACCAGGGCTTGAACTGGGGATCTTGGGGTTGAGCTGGCAACATCGACAATCCAGGACGATGCTCTAGGCACTGCATCATTGGCCAGGGCAAATTTTATTGATCTTTCAAATACTTTTGTCCTTATTGTCTAACTTTGTAGGTATTCAGAATGTCTTCTAATAACCAAATTACTAGATGGCTATAACATATATTTCTTTGTAGAATAAATATTTAAACATCTCCCAAAGGTTTCAATAAAAGACAAAAATAGCCTAACCAGGCGATGGCGCAGTGGATATAGAGCGTCGGACTGGGATGCGGAAGACCCAGGTTCGAGACCCTGAGCTCGCCAGCTTGAGTGCGGGGGCCCATCTGGCTTTAGCAAAAGCTCTCCAGCTTGGACCCAAGGTTGCTGGCTCGAGCAAGGGGTGGCTTGGTCTGCTGAAGGCCTGCGGTCAAGGCACATGTGAGAAAGCAATCAATGAACAACTATGGTGTCGCAAGGGCAACGAAAAACTGATGATTGATGCTTATCATCTTTCTCTGTTCCTGTCTGTCTGTCCGTCCCTATCTCTCTCTCTCTCTGTCCCTGTTAAAAAAAAAAATAGTAAAAGGGGAGGTATATGTTTTTTCTGTGTCTTTTATTGAGTTTTTAGATCTGTTATGATTTTTTCCTAGGCTCTTGACACAATATTCAATGCTTAATATATGGATACATTAACCTAAAGGTGGCATTGATCTTTTTAAAACATAAGTTACTTATTTCGCTATGTTTTCTCATACATTGCCAGGATTTAAATCCCGTTTTCAGTTATCTCATTCTCTTACTAGTACATCTCACTGTTTTCTCTGAGGTTGTTTTTCCTTTCTATTTATTTTTTTTTGAGATTTTACCAAATAGATTTTATTTAACTACACACAAATTACCAAAAATAGAGATGAAATGAGAAGGCATCACTATGTTTCCTGTTTTTAAAGTAGATAGATGGCATCCTGTCTAAAAACCCACCTTTATATCAGCTTGGGATTGTATTGACTTATATGATTTAAAAAGCAATATCTTTGAAATTTTGCTATTTGATCCACAAGTACTATATTTCCCCATGTATAAGACACACTCTTTTTTGAAAAATTTGGGGTCTAAAAACGGGTGCGTCTTATACAGTGCTTGTAGATTTTTTACTTGCATTTCCCACCTTTTCACGCAGATGCAGAATTGTATGAATTTTATGATAAATAAAACTTGAGTTCAAAAACTTTATGTAATACATTTATTTTCAAATTTCGGGCCCCAAAATTAAGATGTGTCTTAAACATGGGGGAGTACAGTATATAAAAATGATTAAATATTAACTATAGTATAGTCCCTTTCATTTCTTTTGTCAATGAGGTGGGATTCAGAGAAAAGTCTGTTTTTCTTTTTAAGTCTCCATTTTTTTTTAAGTTTTATGAAAGTATGAAATTTTGATGATGTTTGAACTATAAGACTTTCAATTATTAGTTCCTTAAATCTCATTAATAGTAAAACTTTGCTTTATATTATACTAAACTCGTATAAATTCACGCTAGATATTTATTTTCTTCCAGATTTATTGAGGTACAGTTGACAAATAAAATTGTAAGATTCTTAAAATATGTATGATTTGATCAACGTAGATGTAAAGCTATACATTAACTCGACCTATTGAGTTAACACATTCAATAATAGATTACTTTAAAAGTATGTAATTCCAGCCTGACCAGGCTGTGGCGAAGTGGATAGAGCGTTGGACTGGGATGCGAAAGGACCCAGGTTCAAGACCCCGAGGTTGCCAGCTTGAGCACGGGCCCATCTGGCTTTAGCAAAAGCTCACCAGCTTGGACCTAAGGTCGCTGGCTTGAGCAAGGGGTTACTTGGTCCACTTGAAGGCCCGCAGTCAAGCCACATATGAGAACAATCAATGAACAACTAAGGTGTCGCAACGAAAAACTGATGACTGATGCTTCTCATCTCTCTCTGTTTCTGTCTGTCTGTCCCTATCTATACCTCTCTCTGACTCTCTCTCTGTCCCTGTAAAAAAAAAAAAAAAGTATTTTGGAAGACAGGATATACTCACCTAAAAACATACAAACTGAAACTGCTTTTGTAGGAAGGGCTTATAAACAAAATAAAATTGAGTGTTTACATATACAGTATTGAATTAACAGATATATTCTGACCCTTTTAATTGAGAAAAATCACATTATGCAAACTATGTATACCATTGAATCCAAGCAAGACTATCAGTCTTTGTCCAGAGTGTGCTCTGGACTTGTTTTTTGTTATTTTCCTGTATCAAGTATGAATAAAACCTGGGATCCAACTTAAAAGCATTTGAGTGCTTTGGTCAGAAGAAATCATTATAAAGACTTCCAGGGAACTTTATAAATGATGTTTGGCTTATTTGTAGGTCTTGGACAGAATGCTTTAAGCTTGACTTTGGGAACCACAGCAGCTACGTCAACTACAGGCAACGAAGGCCTTGGTGGTATAGATTTTAGTAGTTCATCAGATAAAAAGAGTAAGTAATGTTATTATAATTTTATATTCTAAAAATCCTGTGAGGAAACTTAAATTTCTGTATCTGGAAGATCGTTAGTTATACTATATATTCAGTAGTAAAGTATTTTTCTTTTAAGTTTACTTGTATTGTATTTAATATATTTAGTGTGTCGTGCATTTAAAATTTTATTTTTGTGAAAATTGAGATTTGTATGTGCCTATGCCTCATGTAGCTGTTTTATTGTTCATATTAATATGTATTTCTTATTTGGGATTATAATACATATATTGTTTGAAACCTGCTCTTCTGTCATGTAATACATCAGAAGTATTTGTCAATGTTAGTAGTTCTTTAAAAATATGTTAATGTTGCTTAATATTAATTTTATGAGTGGATATATCAGTTTAGTCAGCCATCATTCTATTGTTAGTGTTTGTTTCCAGTTTTTTTCACTCTCGAAAGTATCACTGTACTGGGCATCTTTGCAGAGAGGCCCAAGGTAGTATTAAGTTTAAAGAGTGTCAACTGTGGTGATAAATCGCCTGTGTTCAAATCCTGGCTGAATTATTTACAGACTTTGCATTATTCAAGTTACTTATTCTCTCTGTGCTTTAGTATTTTTGTTTTAATCTGTAAGTGAGGGAAACTAATGGAACCTACTTTGTAGGGTTAGTTTGAGAATTACTATTTGTAAAACCTTAGCAGAGCCAGGCACACAGTAAATACTGTCTCAGTGTTTGCTTTTGTTATAAATGTTGTTCATACGTTTGGTTATTTCTTTAGGGTGAATACCTAGAAATTGAATCACTGGCTTAATGACATGGACATTTGGGAGACTTGGTATATGTTGTGAAACTGCTTTGCAGAAAGGTGTTACCCACCAATTATTGTGAAAGTGCTTTTGTTACTGTGCTGTTTGTCATGCTGAAGATTCTTTTTAAAAATCTGCCATATTCCTTTGGAAAAGTTTTTATTCTGTGTGTGATGTCTTGTTTTGTAGCATCTCTTCTGTTTCTGATGAAAGTGTGTCTTAGTATATACATGCACATTGCATTCTAATTTTCTCAGAAGAACTTAGAATGACATAATGGTAAAGGGGTAAATAGTGTTTGTATATCTGTATAAGAATTTTTTTAATTAAACATGGGTTTTATTATAAGGAGGTACTATTTATTTTAGAGTGAATTACTATTCTAAAAGTTGCTAAAATCCTTTTAAACTTACACAATTTAGGTTTGTCTTTGAATGAACATTTACAAATTTCTAAACATAGGGTCCTATCTCTTTTTTTTATGTAGTATTCTTTATAGCAACTTCATCATTAGAAAAATAGCCTTAGATGTTTTAGCAGTTTATTTTTTACTCAGTTGGAGCAACTTGATACCTTCTAAGTACTTTTATTTTAAACATGAGACTACTTTTCTCTCATTGTGATTGCTATTAAGCTCCACTTGAAGGAGCTAACTGAAGCAAAGGAGTGAGAGAACTGTAAGGGGTTAGCCCCATCCCAGTCCTATTTCATGTATATTGTACCTTCACTAGAATTGAGCAAAAGGGACACATAGAATAAGTGCACATGACTACACATACCACATCCCAGTTCCCTCTAATCTGATACATGTGTTAAGGGAGTCAAGGAATTTTATTTTTAATCTAAAACAATTTTTTTATGTAGCTATATTAATGTGGACCTCTACTATTAGTGGGATTTAATCAAATGAAGTGTGGTAGAGAGCAGCATTCCATGAGCATGGAGCGAGGCTTAGACATGAGAATGATCTTAGCCCTTTTGCAAAAGGCTGAAAGGCCAGTGTAGCTGCAGAACAGAAAGATTCAGATTCCAGAGATCACATAGAGGGCTTTGTTATAAAACATTAAAGAGTTGTAATTATACTGAGCACAGTTGGGATCTACTAAAGGATTTTTAAAAATTTTTTTATTTTTTATTTTTGTCAAGTGAGAGGCAGGGAGGCAGAGGGACAGACTCCTGCATGTGCCCGACCAGGATCCACCTGGCAGCCCCCACCTGGGGCTGCTGCTCCGTTGCTCTGCAACTGAGCTCTTCTGGCTCCTGAGGGGAGGCCATGGAGCCATCCTCAGTGCCAGGGTCAACTTGCTTTTGGCTGCCGGAGGGGAGGAAGGGAGAGAGTGGTGGAGAAGCAGATAGGCACTTCTTCTGTGTGCTCTGACCGGGAATTGAACCTATGACTTCCACATACCAGGCGACACTCTACTGCTGAGCCGGCCCATCAGGACCTACTAAAGGGTTTTAACCTGGATAGTGTGACATGGTGAGATTTGTATTTTAAGAAGATCATTCTTTAACGTGTTCATTGTTGTTGAGGGTGTGATGGAAAAGTTACGCTTATTTTTAGTAGATGGGAAGGTAAGTTGAGACAATTGTTCTAAAGGATCAGTGATAATATGTCAGAAGCATGCTCTGATCTATAAAGTCCTCTTCTTGGAGTAAAGATCAGGTAGTGCACAGGTACTTGTAGATCTAGACACTCCCCGCATCAGCATTATTTTTGTAGTAGCTGCTAATATGCTAAGCAAAGATTTGGGTGTGAAGATTATACTACAGCTACATCATCCATGTACTCTGATCATTGAGAGTCATTTTAATTGACATGGAAAATATTCACAGCATGCTGAGAAAATAGTTAAAATATAACAAAGTAATCCTGATTGCATTTTAAAAAATATGCGTAAGTGCAGAAAAAGACTGGAAGGAACTATTAAGGTTCTCCTGTGGGATGAAGATTTATATTTTTCTATATTATATTCTCTGTGTCCCTAAATAAACAGGTCATTGTATCATTTTGCTGAAGAAAAAGTTACTTCTATCAATTTTTAGGTGTGTATGCTATTAATGAAATAGGTGTTACTACTGAGAGAGCTTTTGATTGGTCTCAGGCACAGAAAAATTTCATTCTTAAAAATTTGCTGCTTTTGTAAAGTATTTAGAGTAGTTCAGGTAATCTGACATATTTTAGATTTCCATACTGATTGGACTTTAAAAAGTTTCAAGTAAAGCTCTTAGGAGTTAAACTGCCAGGTAGCAATATTTTTTATGGAAGATAGAAGATTTAAAAAACTTATTTTTATTTTTCAATATAGTTTACATTCAATGTTATTCTGTATTAGTTTCAGATGTACCACAAAGTGGTTAGGAAATCATGTACTTCTCAGAGTGGTCCCCGCATTGCTTCAAGAACCGTCTGGCCCACATACATAGTTTTCACAATATTATTGAGTATGTTCCCAGTGTGCTGTGTTCTACATCTCTGTGACAGTTCTGTAATTATCATTTTTTACTGCTTAGTCCCTTCATCTGTTTCAGCCAGCCCCCTCACTCCCCTCCCTTCTGACAGCTGTCAGTCTGTTCTCTGTATCTATGAATCTGTTTCTCTTTTGTTTATTTTATTCTTTAGATTTCGCCCTGGAAAGAAATAGATGCAAATCAACTACATATATAACTGTTTATATGTACATAAATATATCTCCATAACTTGCTGTGTTTGGAGTTTGTGACAAGTCATGACATTTAAGGGGCTGTGTAAGAATTGCTTAACAGTTTCTATTTATACCTTAGATTGCATTAACCTAAAACTTTTATTTGCAGTACATTGTTGAATTACCTATTTTTACACAAAACTTCTTGAATTTTCTAGGTGATAAAGCTGGAACAAGACCAGAGTAAGTTTACAATTTAACTTTAAAAATATTTTAATTAAATAGTTTTATTAAATTGTAGGGAAAGGGTATGGTTGGAAGTACATGGAACCATGTAGGCATTTTAGAAGAAAAATAATTTTAGCCAGTCTTTGTCAAAAATAAAATAATAAACATTTGCTCTAGAAAGATTACAAAAGGTCAAATCTTTAATTTTTATTGTTAAGAAAATTTATAATCAGTTCTTTCTAGGAAGTGGTTGGCTTTTTGCCAAATAATATAAATAAGTACCAATATATGTACCTATTTTTTTTACTTATTAAATATTGAATGATTCATGAAACTTTACTCTTGGAGCACCTTTAATATATATAAATGAAAATATACAGGTTGTGGCAAAAGTAGGTTTATAGTTGTGAGTATGCAAAACAGTTTATTTCTATATTATTAATTTATTAATTATTGTATTATTTTCCATATAAACAAGTGAAGCCCTAGTTTGGTTCCCTGTGTATGTATGAGTGTATCTACATTTTGTGTGTGTGTGTGTGTGTACCTTTTATATATAAATTACTATGCCAGTATCATTCATTTCCTAAAGATGAAGTGGAATAATAATAGCTTCTATATGCATTATATATGTGTTTGAAGATTATTATTTTTATATTTCTTCACCTAATTTGTATTATGTTAAAGAAAGCATTTGAAGTAAATTATCTGATTGAGTTCACTCTTTCCAACTATCTAATGTATATTTTAATCCTGTTACATAAATGAGGAAGTTTAGAGAGACTGAGATTTGCCTAGTTATTATCCAGGAAGTAGTAGCAGGTCTGCATCTGAAGACTAACTTGTGATTCCATCATTGCCTGCCAATTTTCACTTATTTCTGCCTTCATTAAATGTTTGTGATTCCCTTAAGTTATTTTTGAGTCTACTTTGTTGAAGAACAGATTGAAGTTATAAAATAATAAAGTAAAATTTGTGAGCATCTCATTATGAGAAGTTTTGTAGACTTTTTTGAATGGACGCGTTCGTATTTTTCAGCCAAATAAAATGTCAGCCATGGAATTTTTGAACCAGAAAGAAATTAGTTCAATATCTTACAATATGTAGTATTTTCTCATTTTCCCCCTCAAACATTTAGTCAAATGCATTAACAGTATGTAGATGCCAATATTCTTTGAAAAGGAATCTCCACATCAGATGAATTGTTAGTTATTTTATTTTTTTAATTTATTTTTTAGAGAGAGACCGGGACAGACAGGGAGAGAGATGAGAAGTATCAACTCACAAATGTGTCACTTTAGTTGTTCATTGATTGCTTTCTTACATTGCTTTGACGGGGTCGCCGGGGGCAGGGGTAGGGTGGCTCTAGCCAAGCCAGTGACTCATTACTCAAGCCAGTGACCTTGGGCTTCAAGCCAGCAACCTTTGGGCTGGGCTCTACCCAGCAACCATGGAGTCATGTCTACGATCCTACACTCAAGCCAGCGACCCTGGGCTCAAGCCGGATGAGCCCACACTTTAGCCAGCAACATCGGGGTTTCGAACCTGGGTCCTCAGCATCCCAGGTCGACACTATGTTCACTGTGCCCACCACCTAGTCAGGTGATTGTTAGTTATTTTATAGGTCACAAAATGTATTGTTCTTTGTAAAGAACTTTGAAATCTTCCATGAAAGCTGTAAGTGGGGAATATTTGCTTTATTTTCTTGTACCATAACACATATTCTAGTAAAACTCAGCTGTCACCCTGTAATCTCAATGATTTTAATACATCTGGCCTTTTTCTTAGGAATAGTAAAGCACTGAAGGATGAAAATCTACCTCCTGTCATCTGCCAGGATGTTGAAAAACTCCAGTAAGTGTGTCAAGTATAATTGGATAAATCATACTTGAGGAAATGCAAGAATATATTTTAGGGGGCACATCTCTTGCTCCTCAACATTTTAACTTGGGTTAAAATTTTGATGCTTTTAAAAATTAGAGTCAAATCAGAATAACAGGAATTAAAGTTCTGTAATTGCTGTTGTGTAAAATAGCATGTGAACTACAGATGAAGTTTTAGGTTTTGCTTCTTAAAATACTTGGACTCTGATGAACCTGTTGTTAATGTGCTTTTTTTTTACTATAGGAAACCAAAGGTATATATATTTTTAAAACTCAGTTTTACTTTTTTAAGGAAATTTGTGAAGGAACAAAAACAGGTCCAAGAAGAAATCAGTAGAATGTCTTCAAAAGCAATGCTTAAAGTACAGGAAGATATTAAAGCTCTAAAGCAGCTTCTGTCATTGGCTGCCAGTGGGTTACAGAGAAACACTCTCAATATTGACAAATTGAAAATAGAAACTGCCCAGGTAAAGTAATTTAAAGTCATTTGATCATAGGAGCTTTTTGTGTGTGTGTTTTCTTTCCCAAATGGAAGTAGGTCCTTTTTAAATTATAAAGTTTAATACAGCGCATATACTTTAAAATTGCTATAATAGTAATAGTTATTAATGTTTATCTGTTGCTTAGTAGGGATGAGGCTGTATTCTAAGCAGTTGATATATGAACCCTGAAGTAGGGTTTTCACTATAGCCTGTGTAGTGAAATTTAATTTTATTATATACATAAGAAAACAGAGCTTTGTTAATAAAGGGAGTTCTTGGATTCAGACCCGGGTAATCTAACTCTAGAGCTTATTCTGCTAACTCTGTTTCATAAACGTGCCTACTGGCATGACTGTTATACAAAAGGGAAACAGCTAGACAGAAAAGTGTCTTTTTAATCTTTCAGTTACTAAATAGAAGTTATTTGCATTATGGATACTAAATTCTACTTATGACTCAAAGGGCTCATGTAGGCACTTTTATCATCTGTTCAAAGTAGGATACCTTTGTTTTGGTTCTTGAAATATACTTTGGTGTTTCTCAGGCTGGCAAGAAAGAAGGGTAACAAGCAATGGCATGGGGCATGAAATGGGCATGTTGGTGGATCTATACGCAGTTTACCGTTAGCTGCACTGAGTATGAGTCTGGGCCTGGCAAGAGTCAGTGCTCAGACAAGTAGGCAGGGGGTCAGAGTTTGAATAGTCCAGTCTTCTCCAGGGCATATGGACTATAGTCAGATAGGAGGGAAGCCTAGAGTGAAGACTGAAAAGGCGGGTGAAGGACAGTTAGAGACTTAACAGTTTGACAATAAAATGAGGGCAAAAGGTTGTGATAGAGAATATAAGGGTTAAGGCAAGATTTAATTTTTTTTTTAATAAGGGAGACTTAGAAGTTGAAAAAGCCATGAAATGTATGGGGTTAAGACAGAGTATCATCCTTGATAAACAATTGATTAGAAAATAGAAATGACAGTAAGGAACATTCAAAGACAATTTAAGAATGGTTGTTGTGTATGTAAGCATTAAAAAAAACGGGGCTGCCTAGGTTCAATTCTCAGGTCTTTAAACTATATGGCCCTGGGCAAATTACCTAATGTCTCTAACTCCATTTTTTCATCTGTAAATAGGGAGCATTGTCTGTATTTTAGGGTTATTATTGAGATTTAACCATGATTGTTACACAAAGTCTTCAACTATAGAGCTTGGTACATAGTAAGTCCCCAGAGTGTTAACTGTTGCTGTCATCAAGCCTCTGTTATTACTACTGCTGCCTTGCTTTTCTACAGTAGCATTTTCTACGTTTATATTAAAGCTGTTTAAATAGTAACGTAGTCTTTTACTGTGGATGAGTTAACTTCATGAGCCCTACAGAAATTCATATTGTATAAAACTTATCAACTCATTATAGATTTATCATAAAGTTTGTTAAAAGTACCGTTTGTCTTTTTTGGAAAGTGTTTTAGCAACTTGTAAATCAACTCCATGCACACTGTTATCACAGTGTGGACTTCCAAGGGTGACGTTTGAAGTTGCAAACCAGAGATAGTTGGTATTTTTAGCTTAACTTAACCTGCCCCCTCCCTTTTTTTTTTAAACCTTTGGTATATTAGGAGTTAAAGAATGCGGAAATAGCTTTGAGAACCCAGAAAACACCACCTGGACTCCAACATGAAAATGCAGCTCCTGCTGAGTAAGTTAATGGAATTTTTAAAAGAACTGTTTCTCACTTTAAAAAAGCAGGACAGTAAAGACAAAATAGAGGCTAGAATTAATGGAAACTATATAAATTTTCTTGTTATCCCTGTTTTATTGAAGGGTAAGTGAAGGCTAGAACTGAACTTTCAACTATTATTATGCCATTATACTTTATTTACACGGACCTGTAGGGTTTATTTCTTATTATTTTTCTTTTAGTAGAAATTGATGTTTTTCTGTTCGGACTTTTAATGTAAAAATAATTTTGTAATAGTCCCTTTCTTGAACAGTGCATATTAAATGCAGTTTAACTCTTACTTATTTTCATGGCTTTTATTTACATAGGTAATAAATCTTTAGGAAGAAAAATAAGATGTTGATAAGTAAAATTAAAATAAAAAAAATCCACCTGTAATCTCATCACTCAGTTTTGTATATTCATGTAGTAACCATACATGTGATACATATCTTGTCTCCTTTTTATGTCTGTTTGTGTTACCAGAGATAATACTTGCTACTATTTATCAAATGCTTCCCTTATGGCATGCTTAGAACACTTTACATGCTCTATCTCATTTCCCACAAAACCTCTACAGTTACTACTTACCATCTTAGGAATGAGGAGCCTGAGGCAGGAGGAGGTGAAATTCTGTGCTTGTGAGTCTTAGAAGTCTTTTTGGTTCTTGTCTCTCTCTCTCTTTTTTTTTTCTTGTTAACTTTTATGATATGATTTCAGACTTACAGAAGAGTTTCAAAAATAGAACAAAGAATTCCCATATATATTTCATCTAGATTCCCTACATGTTAATATTTTTACTTATTTTTGTTCTTTGCTCTGTGTGTGTGTGTGTGTGTGTGTGTGTGTGTGTATATATATATATATATATATATATATATATATATATATATATATATATATATTTTTTTTTTCCCTGAACAGCTTGAGTTATTTGCAGTCATGACACCTTTATGACTAAGAACTTTAGCGTGTGTTTCTTAAACAAGGATCTTATGACTAAAGTCAAAAAATAAACAGTGATAACCCTTTCATCTTATTTAGATTAGCATGGGATGAACTTCCTTTAGTACTTTATAATTGTGTCTTTTTATTCTGCTATCAGAGCTAGTTTTGAAATGGGTTGAATCTAATCATTTTGCATTGCAAAAAGCTTTTACAATTCTCCCTTTTGTGTAGAATAATGTTTGGATTGCTCTGCATGTTATTCAAGGTCCCTTTTTAAAAACCTAGCATTCTCTGGTTAAATTTATCAGAACAGTAGTACTTCCATGTCCTCTCTGTAGTACACTATAGTGTTTTCAGATTATAAAATTAGAACCAGAAGTATTTGGTTATAAATTCTGGTTAATAGCTGAACTTTTAAAAACTTTTTATTTTAAATGTACTATATTTTAGACTTATCAGGAAAATAGCAAAAATAGTAATAAAGAATTTTCTGTTTTCCCTTACTCTGCTTCTCTTAATGTTAACGTATTGCAAAATCATAATTGTCAAGAACAGGAAATTAACATTGGCACAAATAATTAACCAAACTACAGAATCTATTTTAATTTTACTGACTTTTTCACTAATGCGTTTTTGTATTTTCCACAAATATACTTGTTCTGCTCTAGGATCCTATTCACTTGCATTTAGTTGTTACTGCTAATTATCTCTTCCAATCCATAACAGTTACTGTCTTTCTTTGTCTTTGATGACCTTGAAGATGCTTTTGAAGAGTATTAAGTTACTGTATAGATTATGGTTTTATTGGGATTTCTTCATGATTGGAGTAAGGATATGTATGTATTTTTGAAAACCTTGATAATTTATGAGGTTGAATTTTTGTTTCAATAATGTTTGTTCCACTTAAAGATACATTATGTCATTAGACTAACTCAAAGGCCCTGCTTAAGTTGGGGCATTTTTTGGTATTTTGAATATAAAGAAAATATAACCCTTTCATCTGACTTTATGTTTCTACATAGCTACTTCAGAATCTTGGTTCAGCAGTTTGAGGTACAGCTTCAGCAGTACAGACAGCAGATTGAAGAACTAGAAAACCATCTTGCCACTCAAGCAAATAATTCACATATAGCACCTCAAGGTAACATGATTTCTGTGGTAATTTGTTTTTGGTAGGAAAGAGATTAAGCCATTGTTATGTAATAAATATTCTAAATAACTACTAGTAATTTTCTTAAGCTGCGGTAAGAAAATTTTCTTAGAAGTCCTTGATTAGATCATTAGTGCCTGTGAATATAAAATGCTTTAATTATGCTAACCAAGGGCAGAAGTCTTAGGACATCCACCCCTCCCCCAGATTTCTGATGTAGGTCACCTTCTGTCAGTCTGCTCACTCAGCTGTCCTATCACAGCCATGGGAATACTGATGTATTTTTTTCCTCCTAAAAATTAACTGTACCAAAGCTTGGACTCAAGTAATAGAAAACTAATAGTTATTGTGTTTATATATATATATGTAATGATATAATTTTCTCTTATAGATTTGTCAATGGCTATGCAGAAAATCTATCAAACATTTGTAGCTTTAGCTGCACAGCTTCAGTCTGTTCATGAAAATGTGAAGGTAGGTTTTTATTGCCAGTTCATTTCTGTGGATGTTGAGACTCAAATGAGATATTTGTTCATTTGTGGGACAAAAGAGTTCATGTTTATTACAGAAAAGAGCTGAATTACGTATAAGTGAAAAAGATTAAAATAATCCATGATCATGCCCAAACACAACTATGGATAATATCTTCTTTTTTTTTTATAAGATCCAACAGTACATTTTGAACAACTTTCCATGTTCATACACACATTTCGTCAGCATCATTTTTAGTAGTTACATAAGATTTCATTGTTAATGTGCAGTTTTGTGTATATAATCCCTTCTCTTTTGTCAGACATTTAGTTTCTATTTTTATCACTATAAACAGCACAACAGAATATAAATATTTTAGTAGCAAAATTATTTTGTGCTGCTTTGTTTAGTTTTATATGTTTATTAGCCACTGCATTAAAAAAACTTGCTTACATTAGTTCTTTCTAAATAACAGCAGCTATTTGTGTTGATGAAATATTATACATAAAATAATTTATCACTACATATTTTGAACCTTGTTATATTTTTCCCTCTTGTTATATATATATTTTAAATTTAAGTGAAACATTAAATATAAGTATATTTTTATGAAGTAATCAGGCAAATATAATTAAATTATTTCTTGGAGTTAACATCCGATTTTAAAAAGTCTTGCAAATAGGTTGTTAACTGTAAAATAGAGATTACCAATATTTTCATTTATATTTTAATCAATGCATAGTAGAATATTTTAAAAAGTTAATAATTATTTCTTGGAGTTAACATCCGATTTTAAAAAGTCTTGTAAATAGGTTGTTAACTGTAAAATAGAGATTACCAATATTTTCATTTATATTTTAATCAATGCATAGTAGAATATTTTAAAAAGTTAATAATTTAAATTTTCTTTTAAAAATAATGGCACAAATATTCTTAAATTTTTTCTCTGTAATAAATACTAAGTTTTGTAAAGTGCTAAAGATGATTCTCTGTTATTACTTTAAAGTCTGTGTTGTTCGTGTTGGTTTTTTTCTCCTTAATTTTATTTGAAACTTTTCAAATATACACAAAACGAGAGCACTATTATAATGAATGCCCAGGTACCCACGTACCCAGTTTCAACCATTATCAAGATCCTGCTGATCTTTTTTTTTTTTAATCAATTCTTCACACATACTTTTACCCCTATAGTATTTTAAAGCAAATGCCAGAATTGTCATTTATAAATATATGTGCTTTTTTAATGGCAAGTTCTTTTCTCTGGCTTTTAAAAACTTCCCTTTTATGACCATAAAACAGTGAGATAGAGATTTACACAAAACAACCTCAGATCCTGTTGGATAAATTTCACATGAAATTTATCTACTCTTTTTTAAATATATATATGCACATCCCCAAGAAACAAAGGATTTTCCATGACCAGATTTGCTATGTTGCCATTTATTTTCAGCTGCATTTAGATTTCTATACTTGATCATTTCTTATAAAAATCTCTCAAGAGATAGGTTTTTTTTTTGTAATGTTTTTCATGAGATAATTTGGTGAAACAGCCTTAAACTACCTGATCCAGCCAGGTTCAATGACATTAACAAAATTGGGCATTAATTTTGAATTATATTAATCCTGACTGATGTGGGATTTTGGTTTCTTACAAACTGATCCTTTTCAAGTGTCTAAGGCAGGTCATTATTTCTAAATATTTGAAGTAGAACTAAAATTTATGGCCTGTGGCTGCTAAATATTGTGTGGATATGTGCAGTTAATTACACAGAAAAAGAGAAGATGGATTTGGAGGGGATCAGTTCTAAAAAGATTTTTTGACCCTTGGCCGTTTGTCTCAGTGGATAGAGCGTTGGCCTGGTGTGTGGACATCCTGGGTTTGATCCCCAGTCAGGGAACACATGAGAAGTGACCATCTGCTTCTCTTCCCCTCTCACTGCCCCTTCTCTCTCCTTCCCTCTAGCAGCCAGTGACTGAGTTGGTCTGAGCATCGGCCCCAGATGGGGGTTGCTGGGTGGATCTCACTCAGGGTGCATGGGGAACTCTGTCTCACTGTCTCCCCTCCTCTCACTTAAAAAAAAATAAGGTTCATGTTTCTAGTATCACATACCCTAGCATTTTTGCTAATTTTCATTTCTTGACAGGCCTTCTTTAGTACATTTTTGAGGTAGGAAAGTTTAGAACTGGAACTTCAAATACTGACATTCACCTAAAAGATGATGATAGCATTTAAATACTGTAAATAACAGTAAGATTTGTAAGTGCTCTACCTGTTATAATCAAAAAGCCTAAAATGTATTAATTTCTGCTCAAAACAGGTAGAAAATATGAAAAGTCTGCATCTCTTCAAAAAAGCAGTTTAAAACTGATCTAAATTAAGTTATGAAGTATTTAATACCGTCATGAAGTATTTAATAATTCTAATGCAAATATAATCATTTCTATTAATGGTCTTTAATTAAGGTAGATATGTTGCCTTGGGTAAACCAGCCCAATTGATGTAATTTTTCTTTCTTACTCTGAAATTACAAATTCATTTTTTCCTGTTTAGTTACACAAGCTGAACATGAGTCATTCTCATTGCAAAATAATCAAACAGTATTGATAGCATTAAAAGGCCCTCTTTTCACCATTCACGCTCTCTGCTGAGGAACATCATTTTTAACATGTCATCCAGGCCTTTTAAAAAATGTATTTAACAAATATATATTTAGTGCTTTTTATTTTCAAGCTTTTTGAATCAAAAGTTTATCAAAAGGCTGGACTTTGGAGGGGAGAATTTCATGGAAAACTGGAATATTTAAAATGGAGTTTCAGGTACTGCTCTGCTTGTCTTAAAGCTTAGTTAACGTATTTTAAAGGGGTTCATGAAGCCAGAATGTCTTAGGAAATTTATACGGTATTATAAAGACATATGACAGCCATGGGGAAGAAGTGTTCAAAGGAGTGATAGGACTTTCAAACTCATCATTTCCCATACTATGCATTGCCAGCACTAGAATTTGTAATTTAGATGGACTGCATAATATTGGCAATATCTTTGTTTTCTCTTTGCTAACTTACTCATATGCTACCAAAGTCAACACATAACTTGACTAACCTTTTTTTTCCCTTCTTTCAGGTGCTCAAGGAACAGTACCTTGGCTACAGAAAAATGTTCTTGGGAGATGCTGTAGATGTGTTTGAAGCCAAGCGAGTGGAAGCTAAGAAGTGGCAGAATGCTCCTAGAGTTACTACTGGACCCACCCCTTTCAGCAACATTCCAAATGCAGCCGCCATTGCCATGGCTGCAACACTTACACAGCAGCAACAGCCTGCTACAGGTCTGAATGCATTCAAGTTATAGCTTCTTAATGTTAAAATATGCAGAACATCTATGTGAATTTTTATAAGTCTTCCTAATGTTAGCACTGAAGAAACTTTTATGAATAGCTATTCCAGTACAATCTAAAAATTGTGATGGACACAATTATAAACATACCTGATAAACGCAGGGTAGTTTTAGCAATAATTACATCAATGAAATATCAAATATTGTGAATTTACTTAATGTTTTCTCTGTATTGCTATAAATACCCTTTAGAACATGGTGTTTCACTACTGAATTACTTTTAAGAGTAACAGATTCTAAAATCGTGTTTATATCATTTATTGTTTTGAAGTCAGATAATTCAGCCATACACTGCATTTTTCATGTATGATACTAATAGTGCTTTTTTGTTTCCTCATATACAGTAATTACAGAATAACGACATTCAGGATAAAGTACGTTTTTATTGACTTCAGGGTGTGTTGCAGAGCAGTAGTTTTGTTTGTATGTGTAGCTGACGAGAAGGAGTACAGGCCCTCTAAACCAAATTTGGAAGAAAATACATGCTAAACTTATTTATACCTTTTCAAAATGAGCAGAGCTGTAGCAAGAACAGGGGCAAGATGTTTCGAGATGCTCTGGATTGCATGTTAGCAGTATGAAGTGGAAAGTTAAGCTGATGAAAATCATTGGTGAGATACTAGAAAGCAGAGAATTTTAGTCCTTGGTTTAATTCCACTTCTCATGAGAAAAATACATTTGGAAGTTCTGCAGTGTTTAGTTTGGTCCTGTGTCAGAGATTACTATCGTCTTTTACTCCTGCTGTTCCTTATTTGTCAGGCTTACAGTTTGCTATAGAAAAATATAGTCTTAATTAGGATACTGATTTATATTTACTCATTTATACATTTTTGAGTAATGCTTACTATACTATAGCATGTTTTCCTCTGAGAAATCCATATAGTCCAGTAGTAAATTATAGTACAAAATAAGTAAAAATAATAAAAATAAAAAGGATATAGCTAGATTGACTGCATTTAGGCTGCCTCCGCAGGGAAGCATTCTCTGTTTCTGGCAGCTTACAACTTGTTCTTTGCATTTGGAGGTGACAGAAGTGACTTCCATCAGTAAATGGCTATTGATGGATTTATGCCAAATCCTTCACATTCCAGGGCTGGTCCCATGTGAATAGTGGCTTGCGTTAGCTCTGTATGTGATTCTCTAGCTGGCTGGGGTATAGGGTTGTGTTCTCAAGTTGTGGAGGAAAAATGTCATTTTGGGATTGAATCTCTATCAGTCCATAATTACGAGCCTCAGTTCTCATGATTATTTAACCAATTAATCAGACCAACCATAGTACCAGTTTACTTTTTAGAGCCAATATCAGTCCTAAAAATGATCAGATAAGCATGAGTTTGGTTAAGTGTTCCTTGCACCAAAGGAATTTCCATTCTAAGTTAGAGAGGTTTGTAGGTTTTCACTCACACATTTTGGGCTTATGGACTTAGGAAGATAGATGTTCATTGTATAAATATGAGTGCCTACTATGTGCAAGGTTGTGGGGATACAAAGTTAAACAGTATAGGTATGGTCTTGGCTGTCTGTGGTGATGACAGTATAGCTTAATTTAGAGTAATTGTGTTGAGTACCCTTTTCCTGATATGCTTTAATTTTTTCTGTGAATTTTGTCAGGCTTTGGGGAAACTGACTGCTTCCTCTGGTTCCTGCAGTTTTAAAACCCACATAGGGATTTTCTGATCATGTGGCAGAAATTGCAGTTTAGCAAGCCTAAGCAATCTAGAGTGTGTTCATGTTGAGTTATGTGAACGTTTAGAACCGAGAAGCTCAGCAATCATGAGAAGTTTCACAGCGTCTTCTCTTTTTCTTTTTGTTCTTCTGAAGGTCTCCCTGGCTCCGTAGTCCATACTTTATGCCTCTCCCTGTTATGCTGTTAGTTATTTTAGTCCTGTCTCCACTGTAGCAAGGTTTAGGAGACCCGTTAGTGCTGATTTTATGTGTTACATCCTGTTTAAAAATAACTATTGATTTCATCATGCAATGTCTTATTTCTTATGCCCTGTAACTTTGAAGAAATCTTTTTAAATACCAGTAACAGATTTTAAAGACCATCTAGATAAAGTTAGGTAAAGCTTGTTACACACACACACACACACACACACACACACACACATATCGCTATTGATCTGTGCAAGATAAAAGTTGTCAGGCGATTTGCTTTTATTTGCATATGGATTTTTTACTTCATTAATACAAAAAAGCAGATAGTTTCTTAGGCTCATACCTTTTGAAGGTGGTTTCTGTGTGGTCTTTCTTGGAGGTGGAGGTATGCACTTAAGTGACTTCTTGATCATTATTTTATGTTTTTTAATGAAGTTATATGATGAAATTTAGGCCTGTGTAATTTGTGGTTATTGTTTCTGAAGGGTAAATATAATTAATAAAACTCCAACAGGCTATTAAGGTATGAAATAAGCATCAACACATGGATAATTTACATGTTGGTAGAGCGTGAGTATACTTACTCATTTTCTAGTGCTTCTAAAGCCTCTTAAAAAGCCTAAAATTTTAAATTAGGCTTTTATCAGTATGAATTTTGACTTAGGGTAGATTGTTTTAAGCCAATGTACGGGGATTAAGTTTTGCTGTTGTGTTTTGACACTTTAAAAGTGATGTCTACATAATAAGACTTTTTTCATGTGATTTAGCTGCTGTTTCTAAGGAGAGCTGAGACATTTTGATAGGAATTCCTTCCTTCCAGCTTTTAGTATAGATTTTGGACATTGAAGGTGTAGTGTTAAATAGGAAATTAAGTATTTCATTTTATTGTGGTTTTGTGATTTTGTTGTATTTAATAACCAAAGGAACATTCCCCATTAAATCACTAAGCAAAATTTTTCAAATTGGGGAAAAGGCATTTTTTTTCTTTAAGAAATAATTGTTTTAAAATACGATTTAAGAATAACCAGATTAATTACAGTAGGTATTTTGAGTGGTCATTGAAAATTATAAAAAATTTTAGCACTTTAGTCCTTTTTCTGTGAATGCAATTTTACTCTTAAAGAGGTAGAATTTATTCTGGAAAATACGAATTAACAGTATTAAACTTGATTTTTTTGTATGTGAATCTATTATATGGTAACTTTTGTAAAATGTTACTCTACATGAAGATTTCACTTTGGGCAATCATTGGGTATATTACTACTAACTTGGTTTTATTTATGGGAACTAAGAGCCTCTCATTGAATTACTATTCAGATTTTGAAACAGACTTCTTCAATTGTTTACGTAATTTTTGCCTGAGAGATTTAGATTCTGCTTTCTAATAATGAAACTAATTTATATAAGTGGCCAGAGTATAATATATATGCTAATACTTTGGCATGGGAGATATTTATCGTGAGTCTTTACTGTTAAAAATCTTATACATTTGCCTACTAGTTTTATAAATGATGTTGCCTTCAGAATTTGTGTGAAGGTACACAAAATTCAAAAATATGTATCTCTTGTGCAATGGAAAGTCCTGTCATCGTTGGAGTTCTTCATTACTTATATCCTGAATATCGATGACTAGAGTTACTCTTAAAAATAGACCCACATTCAACAAAAAGCATGTTATTTAAGTAACTTATGACTTGTGGGCTGAGGGCTGTGGTGTGCATTATTCTTTAGGGTCTTCCACCAGCAGTGCCTCCTATTAACGTGACGCTTGAATCTCTCAATGTTAATGAAACTGGACATGTGTTTTCTACATACTATTTTTGTTAGAAATAAGAAAGTAATGTGCTTAGTTTCTTTGTCCTATAGTAACATTTTACAAAAGAGCTACTTGGCGAGTATTTTATTCTCAAATTGATCTCAAACTGGATGTAAAAATTTAAATCCTTTATTACTATTTTTTTTTTTTTTTTTTGGCAGAGACAGAGTCAGAGAGAGGGACAGATAGGGACAGACAGACAGGAAGAGAGATGAGAAACATCAATTCTTTGTTGTGATTCCTTAGTTGTCCATTAATTGATTTCTCATATGTGCCTTGACCTGGGGGGGGGGGTAGCAGCAGACTGAGTGACCCCTTGCTCGAGCCAGCAACCTTGGGCTCAAGCTGGTGAGCCTTGCTCAAACCCAATGAGTCTGCGCTTAAGCTGGCGACCTCGGGGTCTCAAACCCTGGTTTTCCGCATCCCAGTCTGACGCTCTATCTACCGCGCCACCACCTGGTCAGGCATTTATTTTTTAATAGTAGTATAAGAACTCTGGCTGCTATTAGTTCCCACTCTTTATTTTCTGGGTGGAAGCTATGTGAAAAGTCCAGTTTTATCCCAGTGTAGCAAAACGTAATTCTGCTCTATTTTCTTTTTCTTTTCTTTCTTTTTTTGGATGCTTTATAATTTACTTTACCTTTTGAATATACAAACCTCATTCATTGAACAACTTGAAGGCTTTGAGTTCTCTGAAATGTTACAGTTTCAATCTATGTATTACTTTGGCAGATCCCTTCACTTTGAGATGCACTGATCACTGTGCTTGAAAAAAATGAGACTGAAGATTGTACTATGAAACTTATTGAATAGTTTTCATAAGTTATTTATCAAATGAGAGATTTTTAGATTTTCGCAGTCTGCTTACTTTTAAAAAAGAATGTAGTTAAAATGATAGGCAAGTTTGATGCTATTCTTGCCAAACAAACTCAGCCAAAATCTTTCAAATAACACCTGGAAAAAGGATGATCAATCGTTCTGCATCTGAGTACATTTTCCAGAATGTTGGAAAGAAATTTCTGAATTGAAATCTTGAATGTATTGAATCTGTTAAGGTACACAGCGGTGCCTTTGTAAATGTTCATTATCTATCTTATTTAATCAGGTGATAAGTGGTGTAATGTAGCAGAGCTTAACATTAGAATTCAGTTACCACTTTTTGTGAACAAGTTGGAATTGTCATGTTACTGTGTAATTGATTTGCTTTAAAATGAACAATAAATTTAATAAAATAAAACATTGTCTTGTTTTTTTATCTATTTATTTTATATATATCATTCATTTTTCATATAAGAAATCATGCCTAGCTTTTTGGGTACTTACTCTTGTGAAGTAACATGATAGTTTTGCCATGTTAGTGTCAGTCCCTTTTGATCAGTTGAGACTTGACTCTAACAGTAAAGAGCTTAATGTTTTAAAAAATAGTGAAAGTCTTTTGATTACACCAACTAATTTTATCAAAAAACAAAAATGGGGAGATCTAAAAATGATTTTAGAAGTAAAACTAAACTAATTTACAATACATTAAAGATTTCAAATTATTTAGCAGGTTAAACTAACATCTTTCAATGCAGTAAGCTTCTTCTACTTGTCTACTATGAACAAATTAATTTTAAAAATTTGGGGGGTAGGTATATCAGTTGGGACAGATAAATTAGGCTGGGGAGACATCTTGAAAACTAAGGTTTAGCAAATAGAATTTGTTTAAAGTAATTACTGTTTATTTTAAAAACAATTAAACTTTAATCTTGAAAGAGTTAAGGCAAATTTGTTTTTCCCTCCCCTCCCTTTTTTTTTTTTTTTTTTTTATACCAGGGCCACAGCCATCTCTGGGAGTTAGTTTTGGAACGCCATTCGGCTCAGGTATTGGCACTGGCTTGCAATCAAGTGGCTTAGGTTCTTCAAACCTTGGAGGTACACTTTAACTTTCCTAATAATTGCATTGAACTCTTATACACTTGAATTGATACTAGCCTGTAAAAAATTCCTAAAAGGATCTACTATTTTGGAAGTTAAGATTCCATCTGGCAAAACCAATTCTGTAAACATACTCAATGTTTTCTAGTATTAAATTTAGAATCTAGAAAATCATTTCATCTGTGAATAGTAAATATTAAAAAGTATTACAATTAAGTGGTAGGGATGTTCCTATACTCAGCAATATGCAAAAATATGAACATGAATATTTACTTAGTTTTAATAAATTTAACTAACTTTAAAAAAATTAGAAGTTGTAATTAACATCAGTTTGGAGTCCAAACTACTATACTTCTGGATATACATTCTCCTAATCATTATCTTCTTTTCCTGAAAACGAATACTTTAAATGGGGAAATAATTTCTTAAGTTGAACAGCTCAGTTTCTGTTCATTCCTAAGTACTTCTGGCATATTTGATTATATGCACATTTGTATACATATGCAATTAAATTTACTTGAATAGTTTCATAAGTTAATTCTAATAGTGAGGTAAGTCTGGAAAAACATGCTAAATAAAGATGCATTTATAATTATCTGATATGGATGATTGAAAGTTGATTGTGTTTTATGGAGCACATTGTCATATAATGAATAAGGTTCTGTTATTTCCATTAAAATATATCATAAGAAGGTAAGCTTATAAACTATTATGGTTACTTCATATAGTAGACCCTATTAGGAATTACTAGAATTATGATAGCATAATTCTGTAATCCAATTTGCCATCATAATTCTTAGAGGCAATAAGACTCAAACTCAGTATTTTAGATAAGCTGTTGTAGTAATCTGAGAAGTATTATTTGAATTTTATTTTTAAGCACTTTTAGGTATGTGTAAAGTCTTCAAGTACTTATTAAAATCTCCTCTTGAACTATATGATGGAAACAATTTTTTAGGTTAAATTTTGACTATCATTATTAAGAGAAAAACCGTCCTCCCAGTTTCTCATTGTTACGTTGGCTGATGCTATGGCAACAGCATACTGATATTGAGTACATTAACTGTTCCGTAATTATACAGTTTTTCAATGGTAAAGGTTCTTAAGTGAAAGTATTTGGGTGAAAAAGCAGAGTAAAATCACCTTGTGGCAACTCTCTTTACATTATTGTGCATGTTTGCTTATTATGAATTTAGCCCTCCCTTTTTTTTTGCAAAATGAAATATCCCAAAGTAGATAATGTTTATATCTGTTTGACTGAAATCATGCTTGAATGCTCACTGAAATTTCTAGTTCATTTGGAAGAGCAAATACTAAAATGTTTTGTTTTTTATGGCGTTGTTATTTAAAAATCACTGATGGGTCATAAACTTAGTCTAAATATATACAAAAGTTTTATTTGAGAACTAATCTTGTTCTTCTAGAAGTCTTATGCCAAGGAGATTTCCTTCATAGGGCCATGGTTTGAACACTGTTATTACTAGACCTTTGATAATTGGGTTACTTGTCAGTGTCCACGCACCTCTGTCTTACTTGCCGCTGTGTGTTCTCTATGCCCCCACTAGGACTTGGAGCTAGCTCTGGGTTTGGACGCAGCACCACGGGGGCCTCCACATTTGGATTTGGAACAACAAATAAACCCTCAGGAAGTCTTAGTGCAGGTTTGTGTGTTTCAGCCTGAATTTCAGACACATTTAAAGGTGCACAATACTCAATTTGAAAGTATAAGTATTTCCAATATCGAAAATAATCCTTGATTTAGTTCCTATCCTCTGGGTGAAGCATGAAAGCCTAACCATATAGCTTTCTCTCTCTTGTTAGCTAAATGTCAGGGTTATAAAATATTTCTAACAACACTCATTAGTTTGATAAAATAAATAATTATATCCTGTCTTAATTAAGTAGAGATTTCTTTGAATCCAAAGACTAACTTCATGGTTCAAAAATATTTTTCATTATTATAAGAATAAGTTTTAGCCTGTTTTTATCATTCAGGTTAATGATTTCTCTTTCAAAGAGATGATCTTGTAGTTACTATGTCTCATCTTACAGTTGGTTTTTTTGTTCATTCTTCAAATAGTCTTCTAACTCTTCCAGTAGAAAATTCCATGTTCCATCTACTTTTGCACTTTCTCTATATTTGTAAATAATGACTTGTTTGAATGTACAGCACTTAGGGATAAAAACTATGTCTAAAATGGTGATGTAATGCCAATTAAGTTGTGTTGAAATTGAGGGAATTTGAAGGAAATTCTGTTTAATACTAAGTAATGTTCAAAATCAACTGTTCCAGCAGAATAACATATGTGGAATACAGTGGTATCAGAATTATAAATATCTTAATATTCGTTAACTAGACAATGCTAGTACTTGATCTTTATTATGTAAGGGCTTTTATAAAATCAAAACAATAGGCATTACTCTGGTGTATTTCTTGCCTCGAAAATTGTGGGTTGTGGTTTTCTTGGAGGACTTAAAATTGCATGGATGGGTCCAAAGTTTGGGAGAGTATCTTCGACATGTTGATAAAATATTTCTGGAGGGGCAGAGGAGGAAGGCACCTTGGCATATTCAATTCCCAGGAAAGTGTCTGGCAACTTGAAGTCTTCTATAGATTTCAGTTATTTGTGCTAGGGTTTCTCTTTTAGCCTGGATGACTAAACTTCTGTCTCTCTGGTGCCGCTTAGTTGTTTGCTAAATGATTTTTCTATAAAAATTGCATGTTAGAAGTTTAGGGCCATAACATATTTACTGTTTTTATACATTATATATCTTGCAGCTAGAAATTTACCTCTCATCCTCATTTTTATATTTGTTTTTGTGACTTAACTTCTGATATGAATATTCTTTTCCCTAAACATAAGGCTTTGGCAGCTCAAGTACCTCTGGGTTTAACTTCAGCAATCCTGGCATCACGGCATCAGCTGGTTTGACATTTGGGGTGTCCAATCCTGCCTCTGCAGGCTTTGGTACAGGAGGTCAACTCCTTCAGCTGAAGAAACCTCCAGCTGGAAACAAAAGAGGAAAAAGATAAACATATGGGTTGATGTGTTGAGAGAATCCATTGCAGCATCATTTATTCTGAGTCTATTTTTCTAAAATTGATGCAGGAATTAAATTACATCCCAGGAGATTCCTAAAGTTTTGATATTTTTCCTTATTCGGGAATTTGAACTTATTCTTGCCATGCTAACCATCTTTTTTCTTGTGAATTTGAAACCCAGTTGTATATTTTTCTTTATTTCAATTTTAAATGTAAGAAATGTTCTGATCACATTGCTGGTTGGTAAAACCTACTACTATTTACCTAGTGTTAATAGCAATGTTTTTGTTGATACATTTTACATTATGTGAAAATATGCATATGTGTTTCTTATATAGTTGGTATGAACTCTAGGGCCTATACTAGAATCAGTTGGTTTCTTGATAAAGGTCTTTTGAACTACACTGCAGGGCATCTTGTGAATATGTATATAAATATATACAGAATAGTACACACAATTGTGTGTGCGTATAAAACATATATTTACAGACCTACAACTTTTGCCTCAGACTGTTCTCCTTTTCAAAGGGTATTTCATTTTTCACCTTTGCAGCTTCAAATCCTCAGTGCTTATAGAATGATGAACTAGAGGTCAGGTTATTGCAGTTATGTATTTGCTTAAAGACTTAGTGAAATGGTTACTGTTGTAAATATTTGACCGACTCAACTTTATTGCCCCTAGTCTTTTCTATTTTTGTTTTTCATCTTAATTGTCAACAGCTACTCTAAATGAGTAAATAAAAGAATGCTGGTAAAATTCGTTGAACATTTTAACAAATTTTATTATCCTATATGTCCTCATATTGCCTGTATGAGATGGTTTTTCATATCTGAAATGAACCTTCAAAAGCATATTGGAACTCCAGACTGGTGTTCTGGGAGCAAAGAGCTATTAAGCCAAATTGATTCTATGCAGATGAAGGATGCACTATGACTTTAGTGGAAACTTATCTAGCTATTCCAGTACAGAGTTCTTATAGGGCTATTGACGTTGACACCAAATGGAGTGAGTGGCTCATCAGCCTCTTAATGTCTTAAGTAAGTGCTTCATTTGGAACAGAGAAACAATATATTTTAAGAAAAAAAAGTATTCTTTTTAGCAACTATAAACTGTCCCCTATTTTAACAGTGCTCCAGGTAATAACACATAGCCATGTCAGGGTGCATCTGTGTAATATTTGTTTATCTTAGTACTAGTGACATAGAGTGGGTGAAAAAGAGAGTCCTTGGAAAGAGAGCTGCCTTAGCCATGATTTCGGACAGAAAGCATTAGGTAGACCTTTGTATCTTTCAGTTAGTTTTCAGATGGGATGTGAACATGGAATTTCATTGAAAATATTTTAATTTTTTATATAGAAGCTTTTGTACATAATGTGCATCAAGTGAATATTTTCAGAAGCATTTCACCAAGGTACCTTTTTTCTAAAATAAATATTGCATAAATATATGTATGTGTATATACACACGTGCAAATCTATACACTTTTAGTATGATGTTAGTTCGGTTTGATTATAAAAGTGTTGTCAAATCTGTTTTATTTATCTGCATATAACAATGATTGGCTTTTTGGAATTAATATATTTGCACCTTGTTGCATTAAAATAAGGAAAATGCTTTTGTTTCTGAGCTCTGAAGCTGTTTTTAATTTTGTATACTTCTAATACTGCAATCCCCAGAACCAGATTTTGGATCAGGGTAGATAAACATGTGATTTTGTGTTTTGAATTACAGTTAAAATGAAATATACAATTACAGCAAACTTTTTTTAAAAAAAGAACATCACATTGTACTGCAAAAATCTGAATATTTATATTTCTTGGTTCTTTTCTTTATATATTTTACATTTTAATATGTTCAACCACTGAAAATTTGTAACAGATCAGTTTGTGATAGGAGTTAAACATGTCATTGTCTCCATTGTCTTCACTTTGTCCAGAGCCTGTCATTAAGTAAACAATAAAATTTATTGCGTCAGTTGCTTTGAATCTTTATAGATGTTAGTAGTTCTTAATATGTAATTTCTAATTATTGCTCTTTTATTCTCTTGGGTCAGTTTTTAGTGTTTTCATTGATTTATACATCTTGGTTTAAAAAAAAAAAACTGGAAACCTGAACACAAGAAAGTAAGTTTGAGTAAAAAATAAAATTCGCCTTTAATTCCCAAGCCCTAATCCCACTTTCTTTCCCAGAATATTCACTCTAAATGGTTTGGTGTATATCCTTTCAGACTTTTTTCTAAATGCTTTTTGAACATATGTGTACAAATATTTATTCCTACATTTTTTTCTCATTTTCTCAAATTTATCATTCTCTCTTTGATCCTTTTTCTGTTTTTAACAAATGGATTGAAAATCAATATATTCTGTGATTTGCTTTTCTCCCCTTTAATACTGTATCATCAACATCTTTTCTTGTCTGTCCATGCACGTTTCCTTTTTACGTACTATTCTGTAGCATTAATGGACAATGATTTGTTCCAACCAATACCTGTTGGTGGGCAGTTAGGTTCTTTCCATTATTTCAATGTTATAGAAAAATCTGCAGTGAATGTCCTTGTAAATGGTTCTTTGTGCTTATGTTTAATGTTTCTTTGGATGGATTCTAGAAGAGGAATTGCTAAAGATTAGCATACAAAATTGTATGTTTTAATGTCAGACTGCCTTCAAAAAATGCTATATGTAATAAATACATACTTCTATAGTTTGTCCGAGTATCCATTTCCCAGCAGTGTGTAAACATAGGTATTATCAATTTTAATAAGTACTTGTGAGGTTGAACTTTTTAATATATAAATATTCTCCACTTGCATGTTAATACTTTTTTCCATTTTTATAATCAGGTTATTTAGGAGTTTTTAAATTTTTTAAAATTATTTGTAAGGTTTCTGTACATAATGGTTATTAGTATTTTTCTTTGAGATAAGTTGGAGTCCTATAATCATCTGGGTTCAAACTCCTGCCTTGACCCTGTATAATCTTGGGCAAGTTACTTAACTTTTCTAGCCCTCAGCTTCATCATCTGGAAATGGGACAATCAAGATGAGTGGCTGTATTAATAACATACTCAACTAAAGCTTTTGGGTAGCATAAGCCCTGACTCTGAAAGCAGTTACTGTTCCTGCACCAATAAATACCCCACTGCTTTCATTATTGAGGCTGGGGGCTTGATTTTGGCCTGATAGAGAAAGCAAACACCTATATTATTATTCTGTTTGCTGTATATGTGTGTCTTTTGGGAGAGGGAGGTCTATTCTAGGACACTTACTCTTTAAGGTGAACTTTAATACTTATTTTGTCAAGTTTCTTTTTTCTTAAAGTCTTACTGGGATTTTGATTGGGTTAATACAAATATGGTATCATCCAGGGAGGATTGACATCTTAATATATAGAGCATGGTATATGCATTTATTGGGTTTTTATTTTTCAGCAAGGTTTTTCAGTGTTTATTACATTCTTGGTTAATTGTTCCCCAACAACATCTTGTTCTATTTCTGAGTGTAATTGGTACAAGTTTATTTACATTATTACAAATGAAAATTACCAGTTCTTTTGTGATAATATAGTAAGTCCAAGTTAATGTGCTACTAATCTCAAATAGTATTTTCTGTAACGAGGGAGTTAGAATAGTGCCTCTAGAAGTATTGCAGTGGGACTTTTATTTTGCATGTGAAATACTTGGATCTCTCCCACATGTTGCCCAGGCCTTGCCCAGTCTCTGTGTGAGTAACCTGAGGCAATGTACATTCTGGAGCACACACCCCATGGTTATTACTAACGGGACACCACCCTGGGGCTCATTAACATGAGGCCAGTATCCTGGAAAATCTGCTGGTGAGCCTATGTTTTAAGTCTTATTCACAAAATCATCTTTGCCTATCAATGTCTCTCCCATTTATTGAGTGTAGTCTGTTCAGGGCACCACCCTCAGAACTTTATCAGCTTGACCTGTTTAATCTCCATATTGCCCTATAAAGCAGAGAGCAATTTATTTATGGTCCCATGGCTGTTAAGGCATGGAGCTGCGGGGTTTTTGTGATACAGAATAGCACACTGACTTTCCTGCCCATCCTCTTAAAGGCACTGAAGATAATGCAATTGCATTATTTATATGGGGGAATTTACAGGTATATAATAGATTATAGATGAAGGTAAGTGTGAAGGGCCATGAAACTTGACGGAGAATAATCATATCCAGGCCTGACCTGTGGTGACACGATGGATAAAGTGTCAACCTGAACGCTGAGGTTGCTGGTTTGAACCCCAGGCTTGCCCAGTCAAGGCACATACAAAAAGCAACTACTATGAGTTGATCCTTTCTGCTCCTCCCCGTTCCTTTCTATATATCCTCTCTCTAAAATCAATACATAAAATCTTTGGAAAAAAAAATCTTTGAAAAGAAATAATCATATCTTGGATGTAAAGAGTGAGGAAGCAAGCCTTACCTGCAGTGGCACAGTGGAAAAAGCGACAACCTGGAGCACTGAGGTCGCTGGTTTTGAAACCCCAGGCCTGCCCAGTCAAAGCACATACAAAAAACTACTACTATGAGTTGATGCTTCCTGCTCTGTCCCCCTTTCTCTCCTCTCTCTAAAATTAATAAAATCTTATAAAAATAAAATTTTACTAAATCCCTTTGTTAACTAGGAACTTTAAAGGTTGGTTCCTAAATTAATGATAAATATTCATTAGTACCTAAGTCATTACCAAACAATAATCTTGAGAAAGGAAGTTTTATGTATGTAGTCAAGTTTAAGATAGATTTATTTTAGTGAGTGAATTTAAAATCAAAAGTAAGCTGATGCAGAATTAGCATTAGATTTTCTCTCTGTGCTAAAAAGGATAGTTTCTTGGGCTATTGATTTTCCACTGTTACTATGAATTTTTTTTCTTTCTAGAATGCAAAGATTCTGTTTTATGAAAATAATTTTGTTTTATGTTGCCTTAACCATGTTCGTGATTACTTAAGAAAACTGAATCTCCTCCATAGTAAGAACTAAGTTTTGCTAACAATTATGTAAACTTCTGTATTTGTTTGAAATTTTTATTGCCACTTTGACTAAATGGATAATTAAGTATTGCTTCATAATGACTGATGATTCTAGTTAAATGTCTAAACCTTGATATTTTCACAAACTTCTTCAAATTTAAATTATAAATACAGTTTTGACCTGGGAATAACTGAGGTGTTTAGGACTCCCAGGACACCACAAAAGATTTGTTTTCTCTCCTTACAAAAGAGAAATATTAAACTAATTAGATTCATTTTGATGTGTTGAAATTACATGGTAAACTCTGTCAAATATCTTGTATTTATAGCCTATATTCTTAGTATTTAATGACTGTTCTAGAGATTACAATCTCTAATAGTTTACAATGCCCTGAAATAATACCGTATTTTAATTTGGTATCTTAAAATGACATGTTATAGAGAAAAGCATATTTCTTTGTCAGTTGTTTAATACCATGTCATCTTAACCTTGGGTTTCAAAACCAGTCATCTTTTTGTTTTTGTTTTTTTTTTTTAAGTGAGAGGAGGGGAAATAGGCTTTCGCATGTTCCCTGACCAGAATCCATTCTGCAACCTTATCTGGGCCAATGCTTGAATCAACTGAGCTATCCTCAGTGCCTGGGGCCAGTGCTCTGTCTAACTGAACCAGTGGCTGTGGGAGAGTGAGAGAAGGGGGCGTGGCAGGGGAAGAGAAGCAAATGGTCACTTCTCCTGTGTGCTGTGACCAGGGATTAAACCCAGGATGTCCGCAAGCCAGACCGATGCTCTATCCACTGAGCCAGCCCCAGCCAGAGCCCCATCTTAAGTTTTTTGTTATTTACGGGCAGTCCTTAGGTCTAACTTTAATAGCTATGTAGAAGTTTGCTTCTGGCAGGGTGATGTACCTGACTAATGTCCCTCTCCGTCACGTCAGTCTCAGAGATTCTATTGCAGTCATGGAAGAACAAATATCCTTTTATAAAAAAATTTTTTTAAATTTTTTTTACAGAGTCAGAGAGGGATAGATAGGGACAGACAGGAACGGAGAGAGATGAGAAGCATCAATCAGTTTTTTGTTGCTGTGGCAACATCTTCGTTGTTCATTGATTGCTTTCTCATATGTGCCTTGACCGCAGGCCTTCAGCAGACTGAGTAACCCCTTTCTGGAGCCAGCGACCTTGGGTCCAACCTGGTGAGCTTTTGCTCAAACCAGATGAGCCCGTGCTCAAGCTGGCGACCTCAGGGTCTTGAACCTGGGTCCTCTGCATCCCATTCTGATGCTCTGTTCACTGCGTCACCGCCTGGTAAGGCCAAATATCCTGATGATCATCTTGAACCCAGGTTGGTGGGACTTTACCAGGTTCTCTTAATAACCCATTCCTCTGTTAAATTGATCCAGCTTCTCTTAAGAACACCCAGGATGGCCCCACTGCTGATGAAAATTCAGTCAGAAGGCCTTTAAAAATAAAAAATGAGATGTGCTCCTGTTCTGGCCAAAGATACACTCCCAAAAGTCAGAATACACACACAAACTCCTAACCGATCTCAAGTTAACTGATTAGAAGACAGCTAGCAAAAGATAAATAATGCACAACTTACTGCTGTGCATATCTGTCTGCACTTTACATCTCCTTTGTACATATAAAATTTAATCAGCTTCCTTTATTTATTCAACCAACTCAAAAGGGAAGCTCCCCAATGTTCTATGTACTTGGCTACGAGGGAGATGGTTTTGGCCAGTGTTTGGCAAAACCTTATCTCCCCAGTGGGGAGTGCAAGCCCACCAACACATGATTAGTAATCTTTCATTAACTTTAAGAATGATAGCCAATGAAACTAATCAAGCCATAAAGTCTCAAAAGGAGGCTTTAGACTCTGGCTAAAGTTGTGTTCTATAATTAAATTGCTTTGGATTTTATTCTAGCTGAATAGGTGGTTTCTGCTCACTGGTCAATTGTTGCTCAGGAGCTGTAAACCAGGACATCAAAATAGTAAGGTAGGACAACGGTACCCAACCGGGCACACGTAAATAATTGCGATTAGGTACAAAGCAGTTCCATTCCTTAATCCCCTAGATTTACAACCCTAATAATCAGCAGCTGTGGGGTCTTTAACAGTCTTCCACTTTGCCTGGGTGGATGAAAGTCATTGCCAAGGCAGTAAGAAAAGTGAATTAGACTGATAAGAGTAGAAGGCTCCCTCCTGAGGCTTAGGAATTGCTGCAAATGAAGTGCTTGTCAGATCTGTTAAGGCTATGGCCTGATGCCTTGGCACAAGAGCTGATAACGGACCAATGTCAGCTCTGTTCCAGGCTCCTCAAGAAACTGAACCAGAGGAGGGTACACTTGAATGGGAATTGGACTGACAACTCCGAAGTTGTATAGGATGTGTCTTGCCAGAGAGTGAGATGTGTCCCAGTCAGATAAAGTGTGTTGATCCTGTTGAAGTCCCGGCTCATGCTCTGTGGGCGGGAACTGATGCCAAGAGCACTGATAGGCTTCCTTTTTGTTTGTTTGGGTTCTTTTCAATTTGTTTTGTTTTTACGTGAGAGGAAGAGAGAGTGAGGTAGACTCCCACATGCGCCCAGACCAGGATCCATCTGGTAACCCCATCTGGGGCCAATGCTTGAGTACTGAGGTATTTTTAGCACCTGAAGCTGATGCACTCCAAAGGAGATATCCTCTGCCTGGGCTCACACTTAAACTAATTGAGCCACTGGCTATGGGAGGGAAAGAGGGAGAGAAGGGGCAGAGAGAGGGAGAGAAAAGCAGATGGTCACTTCTATGTGCTCTGACCAGGAATTGAACTGTGGACATCCATACACCAGGCTGATTCTTGGGCCACTGTGCCACTGGCCAGGGCTTGATAGGCTTTTTAACATGGTCTTTTGCCACCTCACATTGCAAATGGTCTGGCACCTTCTGGTGCCTTCATCCCTTGGACACTATGACTGATGTTCACCATATGCATAGAATATGCAAGCTCTATACATGTTAATTGATAGAAATAATATCCCTGCATTTGTTATAATTGGAGGAAAGAACCTCAGGATGCATTTGGACCCTGAGAAGAGAGAAACTCACCCAAATATATATATATAGGTATTGCAGGCAAAGTCTGATGGCAAGTCATTGCCTTGGCTTTTCTGGCCTGGAGAAGCCATTTATTTATTTATTATTATTATTATTGTTGTTGTTATTATTATTATTAAGGGAGAGTCAGGGAGGCAGAGAACACTCCCACATGTGCTCCAACCGAGGATCCACCAAGCAAGCCCCTACCAAGTTATGCTCTGCCCAGCAGGGCAGGGGGGCGACTGTTGCTCGGCAACCAAGCTATTTTAGTACCTGAGGTTTAGGCCATGGAGCCATTCTCAGTGCTTAGGGCCAACGTTGCTCCAACTATTCGAGCCATGGCTGCATAGGTGAAGAGAGAGAGAGAAGAGAGATGGGGGGTAGGAGGGGGAGAAGCTCATGGTCATGAGAAGCCTTTTAAAGTTCGATCTGAAGAGCCTGACCTGTGGTGGCACAGTGGATAAAGTGTCAACCTGGGCACACTGAGGTCGCCAGTTCAAAGCCCTGTACTGGTCTGGTCAAGGCACATGTGGGAGTTGATGCTTCCAGCTCCTCCTTCCTTTCTCTCTCTCACTCTGTGTCTCCTCTCTAAAATGAATAAAATACAAAGAAGTGTTTAAAAAAAAATCAGGCTTTTAAAGTTCGACCTGAAGATTCCTTAGGGAAATTACAGCAAAGCAGATTTAAAGGTGCCAATATGGTTAATTACTATTCTTGCTGGACTTACACGGATAATCACGCCAAGTTTATTGAAACTACCTATTTTGCAGATAAGTTCATTATAATTTGGCTATCTGGTAAAAATGGGGTTGATTTTAGAAAATTGTTTCGATAGGAACTACACTGCTCACATATATTAGGGAATATTTTATAGCTTCATATTCATTTGAAATATCCCCTAATTCTTGTGAGCCTTTGTGGATATTAGAGTCTAGTGATAACCATTCTCTTGAGTTTTGTTTTCTACTTGTAAACGACTGGATCCTGATTCTTGTAGTGATATGGAATCATTGAGAACTAAAACTTTCCTTTCCTTGAACCTCACAATTACAAACTGCAGCTGGACAACATGATACAAACTTCAGAGATTGCCACACCAACTCATCCTTAAACAAGCTCAGTGACTGATGCTGTGTACGCCATACAGAAAGTTTACCTGGGCACCTGGTGACATTAAAGACATTTCCAATTATAAAAGGTTGTTTCTAACCTACAAACCCAGAAACTGGTTTACAATTTTCTCTGATCATTAACCTTTGTTTTCTTGTTCCCATAAATCATATCAAATACTGATTTTATGGAATTTAACCCATATGGTCAGCCGTTTAGCCCATTTGACTGTCCAAACTCTAAGTCTCCAACAGAGTCCTTGGCATGTGGATCCTTAAACAATAGGATTGCTGTAGATTACTTGTTAGCTAAACAAGGAAGTGTTTATACACCAGCCAACTGTTTGGTTCCTGGGGAACATAACAAAAGTTGCTCTTTATTCTTTGTTTCCTCTTGGGGTACAGATATCCTAGTCTGCTGCCACTTGTACCAATGCTGTCATCCGTGCTTGCAAATTGAACACACAGAATGCCCCCTTTAAGGCTTAGGAAATATCACATAAGATGTGGACATGTGAGATTATATTGGACATATGAGATGTGGACATGTGAGATTATAATGTGAGATCATGTGCACATATGAGAGCCGGCTAAGAGGGGCACAGTGGACAGACAAATCTTACTCCATCTTAAAAGTTAATCCTTTCTCTTAACTGAATGAACAACAAAAAGGGGGAATTGTAACAGTGAACTTTGACTCCGTCTTTCTAAAGCCTGATTTGTTCCATCTGACCTTTTCTCTTTCAGAAGTTCTAATTCGTCCTTTAAAAATTATGCCTGGTCACTTTTGGATATTCTCTTATTTCTTATGTCTATCTTCTTTAAGTGTTATTTAACATATATTTGTCATTGATAAATCTAACATCTAAAGTAAATAGGTCTGATTTCTTTTGAGAGAGAGAGAGACAGGAAAGGAGAGAGATGAGAAGCATCAACTCATAGTTGCATCACTTTAGTTGTTCACTGATTACTCCTCATATGTGCCTTGATCAGGTTGTAGTGGGGGGGTACTCAAATTGAGCCAGTGACCTCTTGTTTAAGCCAGCAACCTTGGGCTTCAAGCTAGCAACCTTTGAGCTCAGTCCAGTGCCCTTGGGTTCATGTTGATAATTCTGCACTCAAGCGGGCAAACCCATGCTAAAGCTGGTGAACCTGCAATTAAGCCAGCGACCTTGGGGATTTGAACCTGAGACCTCAGCATACCGGTCGATGCACTATCCACTGCACCACCACAAGTCAGGCAAGGGTTTGATTTCTGTTGACTTTTGCAGGTTGTTTTCTCCTTGTGTGTTTTGTGATTTTTATTTGTGAGCTCATCTTCGATAGGAGTTTATCTTTAGGAATTCTTTGTGGCTGAAGATGTGCTCCTCCAGAGAGGATTTACATTTGCTTCTTCTGTCAGGCACCTGAAAGCTCAACCAACCTAAGTCCACTTTAAGGTAACACTGCACTCTTAAGGAATTTGTAGTGTGAATTGAAACCATAGTCCCTTCTGAAAGTCAGCTCTAAATAATGAATTCTTAGAGCAGAATTTTCTTTCACTTCAGAGAGCCAAGACTACAACGGACAAGTTTCTGTCACAAAGTTTCCTTCCTTTTACCCTCCCTCCCTCCCTCCCTCCCTCCCTCCCTCCCTCCCTCCCTCCCTCCCTCCCTTCCTTCCTTCCTTCCTTCATTCCTTCATTGGAACACAGCTATACCCATTGGTTTACTTAGTGTCTGTGTCTACTTCTGCTCTATGGTGAGACTTAAGTAGTTGGGACAGAGACCATATGGCCCGTGAAGCCTAAAATAATCACTGTCTTATGGCCCATTAGAGAAAGTGTTTGCTAAATCCTAGGGTAGACCTTTGGTATCCCTGTTCTCGGGGTTGAGGGGTGGGGTGTGTGACCTTACCTTACATGACTTATATTGCCTAAGATACAGAAAAAAGCTGCTCTTTTATTAAAAGTCCTCAAAATACAGTGGCTTAAACAAGATCGTTTACTTTTCTTTCACATGATGGTCCAAGCAGTTCAGTGGGCTCAGGGGCCCAAACTTCTAACAGTGTTCTGCCATTCTGACAATAATGGCCTTGTCTACATGATGGAATATATAGGGCAGGACAAAAATAGGTTTACAGTTATGAGTATGTGAATCACAGTTTATTCTTATATTATCATTTATTATTTATTGTACTCGTTTCCATACAAACAACTATAAACCTACTTCTGTCCCACCCTGTACTTGCATTCCAACTCATAGGAAAAAGGAGAGTGATGAGAAAAACAGCTCTTTTTCTGGTTAGTTACATATGTTATTTCTGCTCCATCACATTGGCCAAACCTACTCATATACTAAGTGAGGCTGGGAAATGTCCTGATAACTTGTCATACACTCAGCTAAAACTCCTATTTGTCAAGAAGGGGAGGATGTTTACTGGGGGGCGGGGCCGGGGAGGGCTACTGGAAGTCTGCCACAGGCTCCCTGGCCATGGCTTGCCTCCTAAATAACCGCTAAAATCTAGAGCATTGGTGACCACTGATCTCAGTGTTTCCCCCCTTCAGGCTTTTATTTTTGTCTTCTATGATTTACCTTATTGTCTTAGTAGCTTAGCTATGCATTTAAAAACTGTTTAAAAATTGTACCCATCGTTTTCAGGTGTTTTGTAGTGGGAGTGCGTTTTAGGAACTCTAATCCAAATGCAGTTTTAAATAGACGGTCTTGCTCAATTTTTATGGGTACATATTCTATTCAGTCTATATTATTCCTGGTCTGAGTGTACACTCACCTAGATGGCATCTAATCTCAGCAGTGATTTTATTCTTTTTTGTCGATGGTCTAGTTAGTTGATATTATCCTTTCTTCAAAATCACTATACTCACTTGGCTCTTATTTTAACTTTGCTTTAGCTTTCATTTTAACTCTGTTCCTGGTGTTGCTATGTTAAATTTTTCTTGAGAAGTTGTGAACTAGAGGTCTGAAATTGATCTGTTTAGTCCACAGAATGTTTGATGATTCTTTTAAATTCTTTATTTATTTATTTATTTTAGAGAGGAGACACAAAGTGAGAGAGAGAGAGAGAAAGAGAGAGAGAAAGGGGGGAGGAGCTAGAAGCATCAACTCCCATATGTGCCTTGACCAGACCAGTACAGGGTTTTGAACTGGCGACCTCAGTGTTCCCAGGTCGACGCTTTATCCACTGCGCCACCACAGGTCAGGCTGTATGATGATTCTTAAAATTCAGATTTTACATGAAATTCCAGTTTAATCATTTGCCACATCAATTTAATAATTTGCTGCATTTCACACTGGCTTTGTCAATTCCCTTTCCCACATTTAATTATCACAGGACTCCTCTGCACATACCCCTTCCCTAGTCTTGGGAAGAGTCTAGTAAGGGAGGGGAGATATTTCCTTTGTTTTCCAGTCGGGAAAACCAACTCAAGTAGAATCAGCCTTTTGGCATCCCCTGTTCATACAGATGTTACAATGGTTAATCTGCTCACAAATAAGCTTAGGAAGAAAAATGTGTAATAAATTTCTCAGCCTCTGGCTATCAACCATCACTCTGAATGCAGTGATCCCGACTGGAACTCTGCAGTTCAGGGCAACTGACAGCAGGGCGCAGGGGACATGATCTTCCTCCTTTCCAAGAGCTAGTTAACAATTTCTCGCATTGTTATTCAAGGATGTTTCTGGACCTGTTATTTTCATGGCTTAAGGTTCTATACTGGGACTTGTTATTGTGTGTGTTTTACTCTTTTCAAGCACATTCATACAAGGAATGATTCTTTCCAATATTCTATGTTAGCTGAAGAAGATTGGTTTAAAGAACGATGTTCTTTTACCTAACTTAATCCAAAATAATAATGTGCTCAGCATTTATTTCTTCTTGTCTCAAGAAGAATTCCTTCTGCTCCTATATACTGTTTTATATGCCATTGGTTTAGAATAAGTGATTCTCCTTTAAAATCCTATGCTCTCTGATAATAACAAACATATTTAGTGAACACCTACTTTTTAAGTCAAGCAAGAGAATTTGGTAAGTCATCCTTCCTTTGTTCAGAATTAGTGCTTTAATTTGTGCTGTCCAAAATGTAGCCCTTAACCATATGTGGCTATTGAACATTTGCATATAGCTAGTATGATTGAGAAACAAAACTTTAAATTTCATTTGAATCAATTCAAAATTTAATTTTAAAAGTGATATTTGATTCAAATATTGGGCGGCATTTAAGTGTGTTTGGAACAATGTGTTTCATTTTTCAATTGTTTTAAGAAATTAAAATTCAGGTCGATATTGATCAATGTCACTGTGTTCAAGTTAATTTTCTAAATGAAATTGAAAAATTTAAAAAAATTCAGGTCCAGAAGTTTCAAGGCAAATTTAGCATATGAATTGAGAAGCATTTAACATAAAAAAAGAATGTAAAATATTTCATTAATATTTTATATTGATTACATGTTGAAATGATAAGATATTGGGTTAAATAAAACAGATTACCAAAGTTAATTTTATGTTACTTGTCTTAATGTGGCTAGTATAAAATTTATATAAAACATATGTGACTTGTTTTATTTTATTTTTTATTTTTTTTCACATTTCCCTCTTTTTTAAAATTAATTTTAATGGGGAGACATTAATAAATCAGGGTATATATGTAAAACGAAAACATCTCCAGGTTATCTTATAATTCAATTACGTTGCATACCCATCATCCAAAGTCAAATTGTCCTCTGTCACCTTCTGTCTGGTTTTCCCTGTGCCCCTCTCCTCCTCCCTATCCCACCCTCCCCTCCTTCCCCCCACCCCGTAACCAGCACACTCTTGTCCAGGTCTCATAGTCTCACTTTTATGTCCCACCTATGTATGAAATCATGCTGTTCTCAGTATTTTCCTGATTTACTTATTTCACTCCATATAATGTTACCAAGGTCCATCCATTTTGTTGTAAATGATCCGATATCATCATTTCTTATGGCTGAGTAGTATTCCATAGTATATATGTACCATAGCTTTTTAATCCACCATCCTCTGACGGACACTTGGGTTGTTTCCAAATTTTTGCTATCGTGAACAATGCTGCCACAAACATGGGGGCGCATTTCTTCTTTTCAAACAGTGCTATGGTGTTCTTAGGGTATATTCCTATAAGTGGGATAGCTGGGTCAAAAGGTAGTTCGATTTTTAGATTTTTGAGGAATCTCCAAACTGTTTTCCACAGTGGCTGCATCAGTCTGCATTCCCACCAGCAGTGCAGGAGGGTTCCCTTTTCTCCACATCCTCGCCAGCACTTATTCTGTGTTGTTTTGCTGCTGAGTGCCATTCTGACAGGTGTGAGGTGATATCTCATTGTGGTTTTAATTTGCATTTCTCTAATGATTAGTGATGTTGAGCATTTTTTCATATGCCTATTGGCCATCTGTATGTCCTCTTTGGAGAAATTTATACTCATTTCTTTTGCCCATTTTTTGATTGGGTTGTTTGTCTTCCTGGTGTTGAGCTTTATAAGTTCTTTATAAATTTTGGTTATTAACCCCTTATCAGACGTGATGTCGAATATGTTCTCCCATTGTGTGGTTTGTCATTTTATTCTGTCCTTATTGTCATTAGCTGTGCAAAAACTTTTTAGTTTGATATAGTTCCATTTGTTTATCTGGCCTTTTATTTCATTTGCCCGTGGAGAGAAATCGGCAGATATATTGCTGCTACAGATGTCAGAGAGCGTGCTGTCTATGTTTTCTTCTAAGATGCTTTTGGTTTCACGACTTACGTTTAAGTCTTTTATCCATTTTGAGTTTGTTTTTGTGAATGATGTAAGTTGATTGTCTAATTTCATTTTTTTGCAGGTAGATGTCCAATTTTCCCAACACCATTTGTTAAAGAGGCTGTCTTTACTCCATTGTATGTTATTTTCTCCTTTGTCAAATATCAGTTGTCCATAAAGCTGGATTTATTTCTGGGTTCTCTGTTCTGTTCCATTGATCTATGTGCCTGTTCTTATGGCAGTACCAGGCTGTCTTGAGTATAATGGCCTTGTAGTAAACCTTGATATCCGGAAGAGTGATACTTCCTGCTTTATTTTTTCTTTTTAAGATTGCCGAGGCTATTCATGTTCTTTTTTGGTTCCATATAAATTTTTGGAATATGTGTTCTATATCTTTGAAGTATGTCATTGGTATTTTAATTGGTATTGCATTGAATTTATAAATTGCTTTGGGTAATATAGATATTTTAATGATGTTTTTCTTCCTAGCCATGAGCACGGTATATGCTTCCACTTGTTTGTATCCTCCTTGATTTCTTTTATTAATGTTTTATAATTTTCCGAGTAAAAGTCCTTAACGTCCTTGGTTAAATTTACTCCTAGGTACTTTATTTTTTTGGCTGCAATAGTGAAGGGGATTGTTTCCTTAATTTCTTTTGCTGATATTTCATTGTTGGTGTATAGAAATGCCTCTGATTTCTGAGTATTAATTTTATATCCTGCCACCTTGCTGAATTCATTTATCAGGTCCAGTAGTTTTTTGACTGAGACTTTAGGGTTTTCAATATACAATATCATATCATCTGCAAATAATGACAGTTTTACTTCTTCTTTTCCAATTTGTATGCCTTTTATTTCTTCTTCTTGTCTGATTGCTGTAGCTAGGACTTCCAGAACTATGTTAAATAAAAGTGGTGAAAGGGGGCACCCCTGCCTGGTTCCTGATCTTAAGGGGATTGCTTTTAATTTTTGTCTATTTAGTATGATGTTTGCTGTGGGTTTGTCGTAGATGGCCTTTATCATGTTAAGGTATGATCCCTGTATTCCCACTTTACTGAGAGCTTTGAGCATGAATGGGTGCTGGATTTTATCAAATGTTTTTTGTGCATGTCTAGAAATTATGTGATTTTTGTCCTTCCTTTTGTTTATATGATGAATCACATTGATTGATTTGCGAATATTGAACCAGCCTTGCCTCTCCAAAATAAATCCCACTTGATCATGGTGTATGATTTCTTTCATATATTGTTGGATCCAGTTGGCTAATATTTTGTTGAGAATTTTAGCATCTAAATTCATCAGGGATATAGGCCTATAATTTTCTTTCTTTGTGTTGTCTTTGCCCAGTTTTGGGATCAGAATTATGCTCGCCTCATAAAAGGTTTTTGCAAGTCTTCCTTCCTCTTGAAGTGTTTGAAATAGTTTGAGGAGGATAGGAGTTAGTTCTTCTTTGCATTTTTTATAGAATTCACTTGTGAAGCCATCAGGCCCAGGACTTTTCTTTGTTGGGAGATATTGATAACTGTTTCGATCTCATTTGTTGTAATTGGTCTGTTTAGGTGTTCTGATTCTTCCAGATTGATTTCTGGAAGGTTATATGATTGAAGAAATTTGTCCATTTTACCTAGGTTGTTTAATTTTTTGACATAGAGTTCTTCATAGTATTTTTTTACAATGCTTTGTGTTTTTGTTGTGTCAGTTGTTATTTCTCCACTGTCATTTCTAATTTTATTTATTTGGGTCCTGTCTCATTTTTTCTTGGTGAGTCTAGTTAAAGGTTCATCAATCTTGTTTACCTTTTCAAAGAACCAGCTCCTGGTTTCATTGATCCTCTGTATCTTTTTCTTAGCCTCTATGTTATTTATTTCTGCTCTAATCTTTATTATTTCCTTCCTTCTACTGGTCCTGGTCTTTATTTGCTACTGTTTTTCTAGTTCTTTTAGATGCAGGGTCAGGTTGCTATTTGAGCTTTTTCTAGCTTTTTTGGTATGCCCGTAGTGCAATGTACTTCCCTCAGTACTGCTTTTGCCTTGTCCCATAAAATTTGAGTTGATGTATGCTCATTATCATTTGTTTCTAGAAACTTTTTTATTTCTTCTTTGATCTCATTGTTAATCCATTCATTATTTAATAACATGCTATTTCGTTACCAAGTGTTTGAGTATTTTTCAGTTTTTCTTTTGTGGTTAATTTCTAGTTTCATGGCATTGTGATCAGAGAAAATGCTTGATATGATTTCAATCTTCTTAAATTTATTGAGACCATTTTTGTGTCCTAACATGTGGTCTATCCTAGAAAACGTATCATCAGTGCTTGAGAAGAATGTATATTTTACTGCTTTAGGGTGAAAAGTTCTGAAGATATCTACTAAATCAAGTTGATCTAGTGTATCCTTTAAGTCTGCTGTTTCTTTATTAATTTTCTTTCTTGAGGATCTATCCAGTGTTGTTAGTGGGGTATTGAAATCCCCTACTATTATAGCATTGCTGTTAATCTCGCCCTTTATATCCATCAAAGTCTGCTTTATGTATTTCGGGGCTCCAATATTTGGTGTGTAGATATTTATAATTGTTCTATCTTGCTGTTGAATTGTTCCCTTTATCATTATGTAGTTCCTTCTTTATCTCTTACTGCAGCCATTGTTTTAAAGTTCATTTAGTCAGATATAAGTACTGCTACCCCGGCTTTTTTTCATTTTCATTTGCATGAAATATTTTTTTCCATCCTTTTACCTTCAGTCTATATGCATCTTTTGTTTTAAGGTGTGTCTTTTGTAGACAGCATATGTATGGGTTCTTTTTCTTTATCCATGCAGCTACCCTATGTCTTTTGATTGGATCATTTAATCCATTTACATTTAAGGTTATTATTGATATGTAGTTGTTTATTGCCATTTTATTCTTTAAAGCTGTATTCTTCTTTTGCTATATTCTTTCCTCCCTTTGAACTGTTCACAACAGGCCCCTTAGTATCTCTTGCAGAATTGGATTGGTTTTAATGAATTCCTTGTGGCTTTCTTTGTGTGGGAAGCTCTTTAGTTCTCCTTCAATTTTAAATGTTAGCCTTGCTGGATAGAGTAGTCTTGGTTGTAGGTTCTTGTTCTGCATTACTTTGAATATAACTTGCCATTCTCTTCTGGCCTCAAGTGTTTTTGTTGAGAAATTAGATGTCACCCTTATGGGCGCTTTTTTGTAGGTGATAGCCTTTTTTTCTCTAGCAGCTTTTAAAATTTTTTCTTTATCCATTAGCTTTGGTATTTTAACTATGATGTATCTTGGTGTAGATCTTTTTGGGTTCCTCTTTAATGGAGTTCTGTGTGCTTCTTGAACGTGGGGAATGTTTCCCAGCCTTAATTTAGGGAAGTTTTCTGCTATGATTTATATATATATATATATATATATATATATATATATATATATATATATATATATATATATATATTAATTCTAATGGGGTGACACCAATAAATCAGGGTACATATGTACAATGAAAACATCTCCAGGTTATCTTATCATTCAACCGTGTTGCATACCCGTCACCAAAAGTCAAATTGTCCTCTGTCACCTTCCATCTGGTTTACCCTGTGTCCCTCCCATCCTCCCTACGCCACCATTCCCTCCCTCCCCCCGCCCTGTAACCACCACTCTCTTATCCATGTCTCATAGTCTCACTTTTATGTCCCACCTATGTATGAAATCATGCTGTTCTCAGTTTTTCTTTTTTTCTGATTTACTTATTTCACTCCATATAATGTTATCAAGGTACATCCATTTTGTTATAAATGATCTGATGTCATCATTTCTTATGGCTGAGTAGTATTTCATAGTATATATGTACCATAGCTTTATAATCCAGTCGTCTTCTGATGGACACTTGGGCTGGTTCCAGATCTTCGCTATTGTGAACAATGCTGCCACGAACATGGGGGCGCATTTTTTCTTTTCAAACAGTGCTATGGTGTTCTTAGGGTATATTCCTATAAGTGCGATAGCTGGGTCAAAAGGCAGTTCGATTTTTAATTTTCTGAGGAATCTCCAAACTGTTTTTCACAGTGGCTGCATCAGTCTGCATTCCCACCAGCAGTGCTGAAGGGTTCCCTTTTCTCCACATCCTCGCCAGCACTTATTCTGTGTTGTTTTGCTGCTGAGTGCCATTCTGACTTGTGTGAGGTGATATGTCATTGTGGTTTTAATTTGCATTTCTCTAATGATTAGTGATGTTGAGCATTTTTTCATATGCCTATTGGCCATCTGTATGTCTTCTTTGGAGAAATTTCTATTCATTTCTTTTGCCCATTTTTTGATTGGGTTGTTTGTCTTCCTGGTGTTGAGTTTTATAAGTTCTTTATAAATTTTAGTTATTAACCCCTTATCAGATGTGCTGTCGAATATGTTCTCCCATTGTGTGGTTTGTCTTTTTATTCTGTTCTTATTGTCTTTAGCTGTGCAAAAACTTTTTAGTTTGATATAGTCCCATTTGTTTATCTTGTCTTTTATTTCATTTGCCCGTGGAGATAAATTGGCAAGTATACTGCCTCTACAGATGTCGGAGAGCTTGCTGCCTATGTTTTCTTCTAAGATGCTTATGGTTTCACGGCTTACATTTAAGTCTTTTATCCATTTTGAGTTTGTTTTTGTGAATGGTGTATGTTGATGGTCTAGTTTCATTTTTTTGCAGGTAGATGTCCAATTTTCCCAACACCATTTGTTAAAGAGGCTGTCTTTACTCCATTGTATGTTCTTTCCTCCTTTGTCAAATATCAGTTGTCCATAAAGCTGTTGGTTTATTTCTGGGTCCTCTGTTCTGTTCCATTGATCTGTGTGCCTGTTCTTATGCCAGTAACAGGCTCTCTTGAGTATAATGGCCTTATAATATATCTTGATATCGGGAAGAGTGATACCTCCTGCTTTGCTTTTCTTTTCTTTTTAGGATTGCTGAGGCTATTCGTGTTCTTTTTTGGTTCCATATAAATTTTTGGAATATGTTTTCTATATCTTTGAAGTATGTCATTGGTATTTTAATTGGTATTGCATTGAATTTATAAATTGCTTTGGGTAATATAGACATTTTAATGATGTTTATTCTTCCTAGCCATGAGCACGGTATATGCTTCCACTTGTTTGTATCTTCCTTGATTTCCTTTATGAATGTTTTATAATTTTCTGAGTACAATTCCTTAACCTCTTTGGTTAAATTTACTCCTAGGTATTTTATTTTTTTGGCTGCAATATTGAATGGTATTGTTTCCTTAATTTTTTTTGCTGACAGTTCATTGTTTGTATATAGAAATGCCTCTATTTTCTGCGTATTAATTTTATATCCTGCCACCTTGCTGAATTCATTTATAAGGTCCAGTAGTTTTTTGACTGAGACTTTAGGGTTTTCAATATACAATATCATATCATCTGCAAATAGTGACAGTTTTACTTCTTCTTTTCCAATTTGTATGCCTTTTATTTCTTCTTCTTGTCTGATTGCTATAGCTAGGACTTCCAGAACTATGTTGAATAAGAGTGGTGAAAGTGGGCAACCCTGCCTGGTTCCTGATCTTAAGGGGATTGCTTTTAATTTTTGTCCATTTAGTATGATGTTTGCTGTGGGTTTGTCGTAGATGGCCTTTATCATGTTAAGGAATGTTCCTTGTATTCCCTCTTTACTTTGAGTTTTGAGCATGAATGAGTGCTGGATTTTATCAAATGCCTTTTCTGCATCTATTGAAATTATCATGTGATTTTTGTCCTTCCTTTTGTTTATGTGGTGAATCACATTGATTGATTTGCGAATATTGAACCAGCCTTGCCTCTCCAGAATAAATCCCACTTGATCATGGTCTATGACTTTTTTCATATATTGCTTGATCCGGTTGGCTAATATTTTGTTGAAAATTTTAGCGTCTAAATTCATCAGGGATATAGGCCTATAATTTTCTTTCTTTGTGTTGTCTTTGCCCGGTTTTGGGATCAGAATTATGCTCGCCTCGTAATAGGAGTTTGGAAGTTTTTCTTCTTCTTGAATTTTTTGAAATAGCTTGAGGAGGATAGGATTTCAGTTCTTCTTTGAATTTTTGATAGAATTCACTTGTGAAGCCATCAGGCCCAGGACTTTTCTTTTTTGGGAGTTTTTTGATAACTGTTTCGATCTCATTTGTTGTAATTGGTTTGTTTAGGTGTTCTGATTCTTCCAGATTGATTTTTGGAAGTTTATATGATTCAAGAAATTTGTACATTTCATCTAGATTGTCTAATTTTTTGGCATGGAGTTCTTCATATTTTCTTACAATGCTTTGTATTTCTGTTGTATCAGTTGTTATTTCTCCACTGTCCTTTTTAATTTTATTTATTTGAAACCTCTCTCTTTTTTTCTTGGTGAGTCTAGTTAAAGGTTCATCAATCTTGTTTACCTTTTCAAAGAACCAGCTCCTGGTTTCATTGATCCTCTGTATTGTTTCCTTAGCCTCTATGTCATTTATTTCTGCTCTGATCTGTATTATTTTCTTCCTTCTACTTGTCCTGGATTTTATTTGTTGTTGTTTTTCTAGTTCTTTTAGCTTCAGGGTCAGGTTGCTTATTTGAGCTTTTTCTAGCTTCTTATGATATGCCTGTAGTGCAATGAACTTCCCTCTCAGTACTGCTTTTGCTGTGTCCCATAAATTTTGAGTTGATGTATGCTCATTATCATTTGTTTCTAGAAACTTTTTTATTTCGTCTTTGATCTCATTTTTAATCCATTCATTATTTAATATCATGCTATTTAGTTTCCAAGTGTTTGAATATTTTTCAGTTTTTCTTTTGTGGTTAATTTCTAGTTTCATGGCATTGTGATCAGAGAAAATGCTTGATATGATTTCAATCTTCTTGAATTTATTGAGATCATTTTTGTGTCCTAACATGTGGTCTATCCTAGAAAACGTATCATGAGTGCTTGAGAAGAATGTATATTCTACTGCTTTAGGATGAAAAGTTCTGAAGATATCTACTAAATCAAGTTGATCTAGTGTATCCTTTAAGTCTGCTATTTCTTTATTGATTTTCTTTCTTGAGGATCTATCCAGTGTTGTTAGTGGGGTAATGAAATTTCCTACTTTGATAATGTTGCTGTTTATCTCGCCCTTAATGTCCATCAAAGGCTTTTTTATGTATGTCGGGGCACCTGTATTTGGTGCGTAGATATTTATAATAGTTATATCTTCCTGTTGAATTGTTCCCTTTATCATTTTGTAGTGTCCTTCTTTATCTCTTACTACAGTCTTTGGTTTAAAGTCCATTTTGTCTGATATAAGTACTGCTACCCCGGCTTTTTTTTCATTTCCATTTGCATGAAATATTTTTTTCCATCCTTTTACTTTCAGTCTATGTGTATCTTTTGTTTTAAGGTGTGTCTCTTGTAGACAGCATATGTATGGGTCCTGTTTCTTTATCCATGGAGCTACCCTATGTCTTTTATTGGATCATTTAATCCATTTAAATTTAAGGTTATTATTGATATGTAGTTGTTTATTGCCATTTTATTCTTTAAAGCTGTATTCTTCTTTTGTTATATTTTTTCCTCCCTTTGAACTGTTCACAACAGGCCCCGTAGTATCTCTTGCAGAATTGGTTTGGTTTTAATGTATTCCTTGAGGCTTTCTTTGTCTGCAAAGCTCTTTATTTCTCCTTCAATTTTAAATGTTATCCTTGCTGGATAGAGTAGTCTTGGTTGTAGGTTCTTGTTCTGCATTACTTTGATTATATCTTGCCATTCCCTTCTGGCCTCAAGTGTTTCTGTTGAGAAGTCTGATGTCATCCTTATGGGGGCTCCTTTGTAGGTGATAGCCTTTTTTTTCTAGCAGCTTTTAAGATTTTTTCTTTATCCATTAGCTTTGATATTTTAACTATGATGTGTCTTGGTGTAGATCTTTTTGGGTTTCTCTTAAATGAAGTTCTGTGTGCTTCTTGAATGTGTGGAATGTTTCCCAGCCTTAATTTAGGGAAGTTTTCTGCTATGATTTGATTGAACAAAGTTTCTATTTCCTGTCCTCACTCCTCTTCTTCAGGAACCCCTATAATGTGAATGTTGTTTCTCTCCATGTTGTCACAGAGCTCCCTTAAAGTTTCCTCAGATTTTTGAGTCTCTTTTCCTCTTTTTTCTCTGCTTCTGTGCCTTTGTTTATTGTGTCCTCTAACTCGCTGATTTGACCCTCAGCGTGATTTATCCTGCTTTTAATTTTTTTACAATTATTTTATTCATTTTAGGGAGGAGACACAGAGTGAGAGAGATAGAGAGAAAGAAAGAGAGAAAGGGGGAGGAGCTGGAAGCATCAACTCCCATTTGTTCCTTGACCAGACCATGCAGGGTTTTGAACTGGCGACCTCAGTGTTTTCAGGTCGATGCTTTATCCACTGCTCCACCAAAGGTCAGGGCTCATCCTGCTTTTAATTCCTTCCATTGTGGTCTTCAGTTCTGATACTGTATTTGTCATTTCTGTCTGATTCTATTTTATTATTTTAATTCCTTTTTTTTACTTGTTATCTCTTTATTTAGGTGTTCGTAATGACTATCCATTGTTGCTCTAATATCTTTGAACATCCTAAGTATCATTATTCTAAATTCTGCTTCTGGTAATTTGGTTCTATCTGGTTCATTCAGGTCTTTCTTGGGGGATTTCTCTTGATTCATTTGGTTTGCATTCCTCTGCCTGCCCATTTTGTCTGTGTATAAGCAAGTTGTGGCCACTGGAGTCCAGTAGGTGTTGCCTTTGTGTTCTCAAGGTGTGGTCGTTTTGTAGGCCTGCCTCCCCCTCTGCCGCTGCCTAGGGGTATGGGCATTGCCAGCGCCGGTCCTGTGCCTCAAGGCACAAGCCTCAGCACCAAGGGTAGAGGTGAGCACCAGCTCCTTTGCTCATCTGTGGACCCAGCCTGTTTCTGGTCTTCCGCCCAGCAACCGCGGTCTGAGCCTGCTCGCCACAGTTTTGTAGGTTGGACGGGGCTTCTGACATGCTCTCAGCTGTGATCATTTGCTCGTCCGGAGCTTTAGGCCTGCCCTCGAGGCCAGGGCCATTCTGCGCTGGGTAGCAAACCAGGGTTTATTGAGCCGGGCGTGGCTGCTGGCGTTGGCTCAGCTGCGAACTTTCGCTTGTCCCGGGCTGTACCTCGCCCCCACGTTCAGAGCCAACTTGTGCACGCAGGATGGCAAACTGAGGTTTCTCTGGCCGGTTGGGACTGCTGGCGTGAGCTCAGCCGTGCGCCTCTGCCCGTCCCTTGCCCTAGCCCCATCCCTGTGGTCAGGGCCGGCTTGCTCAGGGTCGCAGAGCAGATCTCTGCCAGTTTCTGGCCTCCTCCTTTTCCCCCACAGGTCGGGTTACAAGCGGGCCTGCAGCTGCCAGATTGCTTTCGCATGTCCCCTCCGCCCCTCCTGGGCTAGACCGAGCTCACATTGAATGGGCCTCTGCTCCCACTGACAGAACCGTGTTTCAGCATCCCACCGCCACCATCCCTCCAGCAACCCTGAGCAGAGTAGGAAGGACCCTACCACTCCATACTGTAGACCTGGGATCTACCTCCCTCTAAGCAGCTCTGCTCCAATTGCCACAGGAGAGCTTGTTTGGCTGGTATCCTGTCTCCCTTTGCTGGTATTGCTAGTTCCAGGGGAAATATTTGTTTTTGATTAGGGAAGTGACTTAGCCCAGTGGTTAGGGTGGCTGTTCCTCAGAGTGTTTGTCCCTGTGCCTTCAGTCTACACTCTCTTCTCGCTGCTCTGGTCCTCTCCTCTGTCCCCATTCCCCGGAGCCCCGGTTGCATAGTTGTGAGAGAGGTTTTCTGTGCTGTCTCTTTAAAAAGAATCTTGGGTCTGAGAAATCTGTCTCTTTCTCACAATGAGTATCCTCACTTGTTTCACAGCTCAATACTGTCCAAATGCCTCTTCTAGGCTCTGCGACTGCAGGCTGGGGCTTTGTTTCTAAGACCCAGGTCCCTCCCTCTCCGCCAAACTCTCCTCCCGCCACACGGGTCTCTCTGGGCTGCTGTTCGCTCCGGGGAGCTGGGCAGCCCTCTTTGTGTTTTCGCTATTCCTACCAGTCTCAATGTGGTTTCTTCTGTGTTCCTTGGTTGAAGAGTACACTTAGTTTAGTTCAAAGTTGGTTTATCCAGATGATGGTTCTTAAAATTGAGTTATAATCCACTTTGGTTCTGGGAGTTGGAAGTTGATATGTCTGCCTACTCCGTCGTCATCTTGCTCCTAATGTGACTTGCTTTATATTTGTTGGACAGCGTTGCCTTAGATGGTACTAACCATGGTCCTGAAACCACTATGGCTTATCATACACGTGAAAGAGAATTAAATTGCATATATTTATTTTGCTTCCTTATTAAAATCTCTATGTCAGTGGTTCCAACAGCTGACTCCCTGATATCCCTGTTCTCATTGTGTACCCTGTCCCTCATCAGAATTCTTATACTTATTTTTTCAAGATGCAAATAGGGTTATATAAAACCCATATCTTTTTTATTTTTTAAAAAATTTAAGACTTTATTCATTTTAGAAAGAGAGAGAAAGCACGTGAGAGAGAGAGAGAGAGAAGGGGGGGAAGAACAGGAAGCATCAACTCCTTGACCAGGAGCCCAGGGTGCTTTGACCAGGCAAGCCCAGGGTTTCAAACCAGTGACCTCAGTGTTCCCGGTCTATGCTTTATCCACTGTACCACCACAGGTCAGGCAAAGCTCATATTCTTTAGTGTTCTTTATTCAGAACTCTTAGCACAATAGAAAAGACCCTTCACTGCTTGCTTTTTCCTTTTACCAACCTCTTCTGATACTCTTACACATGGAGGCCATTCTAGAACACCATGTGCTTTTCTGCTGCTGTGCTTTTGCTGATGTTGTGTCAAGTCTAGAAGAAATGTTAGCCCTTCAGCGCCATCTTTCCTCTCCTTGCCATTTCCTCCAGCAAATCTTCAGCCAGGTCTTCTCTACCTCTCCTCTGTTGTTCGACTTTGGACCTTATGATACAGGCTTTCCACATTTATTTTTGTTACTTGACAGTGTATTCATCTTCCACTTTAGACTGTGTAATACTAGAACAAGAGCCTTGTTCTGTTTTTTTTTTTTCCACTCAATACATACCATCTAATTTGACTCCATCAATGTCTCGAAATTAAGTAATTATTGCAGCAGGAAAAAGGTTAATTCAATGACTCACTGAACCTTTCTTCATATAGGTTTTAGAAGTGAGCAGCTAGGGTTAGAATCTGTTCCACCACACAGTAGGTATATGATCTTGGCCAAGTTATTTTAACATCTTTGTGCCTCATTAGTAAAAGAGAAATAATAATACACATCTTATATGTTGATTGGGAAGATTCAAATGAGTTAGGTGTTAAGGTATCTGCTTGGGACAAGCTAAGCATTCAATAAATATTAACTAATTGTCACAATACAGTCTCAACTGTTTTTCTTTTTCTTGCAGGCAAAAAGTCACAGGTTTTAACAGGATTTCGAAAACCCACTGTTTCAGAAACTGATGAACTAGGAAGAAATATCATGTTCTGAGAAGTCATTAAATCAACAAATATCTACTAGACAAGGAGCTTCTGATTTTCATTTTGTGAATCTCGTTATTTAACAACAGAACTCTAGGTCTTAGAGCGAGTTTTAGAATTCAGGAAAGACATCTTGCCCTTGACATTTAAAAATAATCTAATGGGTCATATACTAAATACGGAGAGTTAGGAATTAAGAAGTAAATTACGAATTCCGTGTATATAAGAAATTCTGGAAAACTCACAGATGGAAAAGAAAAAAGCGTATACAAAATACAATTGACCAAGTATAGTAAATTAAATATCTATTAAATTATGCAACTCATTCTTTTTGGGATAAAAAGCTTTATTGAGATGTAATTTATATACCATACAATTCACCCATCTGAAGTGTACCTTTATGACTTTTAGTGTATCCACAATGTTATATAATACCACAATATATTTTAGAACATTTTTTGACACTCCCCTAAAAAATCCCCTACACATTAGTTGTTACTCCCCATTCCCCACCACCACTTCAAGTCCTAGGTGACCATTAATCTACTTTGCTTCTGTGTATTTGCCTATATATCTGCCTTTTTTTATAATGGAATGGTTTCGTTCACTTAATATAGTGTTTTCAAGGGTCGTTCATGTTGTAGGATATAGCAGTACTTCATTTCTTTTATCTTTAATTTTTATTTTTAATTTATTGCATTTACATGGTTTCAAGCTTCCCACTCAATACAACATCCTCTGCACACCACATTGTGCCCTCCTGTGCCCATTCAAAGTCTCTTTCCACCCCCATTTTTTCCCCTTTGCCCTCCACTCTCTACCATCGCTCCCCTTTCCTTCTGGTTATTGCTACCCTGTTGTCTGTATCTATGTGTTATGTATATATAATTTGGCTAATACCTTCTCCTTCTTGGATCCCATCCCCCCTTCTCCTTTCCCACTGACAGCTGTCCATCTGTTCCCTGTGACCCTGCCTCTGTTTCTATTTTATTTCTCAGTTAATTGTGTTCATTAGATTTCACATATAATGAGAGCATATGATCTTTGTTTTTTTCTGCCTGCCTTATTTCATTAGCATAATGATCTCTAAATCCATCCATGCTGCTGAAAAAGGTAAGATTTTCTTCTTTTATACAGTCACATAGTATTCCATATTGTAAATGAACTATAGCTTTTTTATCTACTCATCCACTGATGAACACTTGGACTGTTTTCAGTCATAGCTATAGCAAACAACGCTGCAATGAACATGGCAGTGCATACCCCCTTTTTATATAGAATATTAAATTTAATGGGGTGACATTGATGAATAAGGGTAAATAGGTTTCAGGTAAACATTTTTATAGCATTTGAACTGTTGATTGTATTGTGTGTCTATCATCCAAAGTCAAACCACTTTCTGTCACCGTGTATGTGTCATTCTTTACTCTCCTCCCTCTACCCCTCTTTCCCTGGTGACCACTTTTATCTATGTCCATGAGTCTCATTTTTATATCCCACCCATGTGTGAAGTCACACAGTTCTTAGCTTCTTCTGATTTACTCAGTTCACTCAGTATAATGTTCTCAAGACCCACCTATGTTGCCGTAAATGGCAATATGTCATTATTTCTTATGGCTGAGTAGTATTCCATTGTCTATATGTACCAAATCTTCTTTATCCAGTTCTCTATTGGGACACTTAGGTTGTTTCCATGTTTTGGCCACTGTAAATAATGCTGCAATGAACATGGGGGTTCATGTGTCTTTCCGTACCAGTGTTTTCAATTACTTTGGGTAGACACCCAGTGAAGGAATTGTTGAGTCATATGGTAACTCTATTCTTAATTATTTGAGGAGCTATCTTACTTTCTTCCATAATGGCAATGCTATTTTACATTCCCAACAGCAGTGAATGAAGATTTCTGTTTCTCCACAGCATCTCCAACACTTGTTATTACCTGTCTTGTTGATAATAACCAATCTAAAGGTATGAGGTGGTATCTCATTGTAGTTTTGATTTACATTGCTTTAATGGCTATTGAAGATGAGCATCTTTTCATATATCTATTGGCCATTTGTATGTCTTCTTGGGAGAAGTGTCTGTACAGGTCCTCTCCCCATTTTAAAATAGGATTGCTTGCTTGTTTGTTGCTGAGCTTTGTGAGTTCTGTACTATTTTAGATATTAACTCTTTATTGGGGCTGTTGTTTGTAAATATCTCCCACTAGGTTGGCTGCCTTTTTGTTTTGTTGTTGGTTTCCTTTGCTGTGCAGAAGCTTTTTAGTTTGATATAGTTCTATTCATTTACTTTTGCCTTTACTTCCCTTGCCTTTAAGGTCAAATTCATAAAGTGTTCTCTACGGCCACGGTCCATGAGTTTAGTAGCTATGTTTTCTTCTATGTAATTGATTGTTTCAAATGTATATTTAGGCCTTTGATCCATTGTAAATTAATTTTTGTACATGGAATCAAAACCTAGTCAAGTTTCATTTTTTTTGCATGTGGTTTTCCAATTTCTCCAGTACCATTTATTAAAGAGGCTTTTATTTTCTCTGATGTACTTTTGGCTGCTTTGTTGAAGATTACTTGTCCATATATATGTCGTTTTATTTCTGGGTTTTCGATTCTGTTCCATTGGTCTGTATACCTGTTGTTCTGCCAATACCATGCTATTTTGATTACTGTGGCTCTATAGTATAATTTGAAGTCAGGTATTGTGATACTTCCATCTTCATTACTTTTTTCTAGGGATTGCTTTCACTATTTGGAGTATTTTATAGTTCCATACAATCCTGGTGATTTTTTGTTTTATTTATTTTAAATGACATTGTAATTTAAATTGAGATTATATTAAATATATATATTTCTATGGGTAATATGGCCATTTTAACTATTGATTAATGTGACCCATGAACGTAGAATATTTTTTTATTTTGTTGTGTCCTTTTCAATTTCTTTCAATAATGCTTTGTAGTTTTCAGTATATAGGTACTTCACATCTTTTGTTAAGCTTATTGCTAGGTACAGTAATTTTTGTTGTCGTTGTTGCAATTGTGAAAGAAAATATTTTTCAATTCATTTTCTGAAGTTTTATTGTAGGCCTAAAGGAAAGCAGCATTCTTTTTATATTGATTTGTATCCGGAAACATTACTATTTTGGTTTATTGTTTCTAATAGTTTTATGGTGGAGTCCTTGAGGTTTTCTATATACAGGATCATGTCATCTGCAAAAAGTGACACCTTTACTTCTTCTTTCCTTATATGGTTGCTTTTAATTTCTTTTTCTTATCTGATTGCTCTGTCTAAAACTTCCAGCACTATGTTGAATAGGAGTAGAAAGAGTGGACAACCTTGTTTTGCTCCTCATTTTAGAGGAAAAGCTTTCAGTTTTTCACCCTTTGGTATGATATTGGCTGATGGTTTGTCATAGATGGCCTTTATTATGTTGAGATACTTTCCTTTTATACCCATTTTATTGAGTGTTTTAAACATAAATGGATGTTGTATCTTATCAAATGCCTTTTCTGCATCTATTATAAGATTATATGATTTTTGTTCTTTATTTTGTTGATGTGGTGTATTATGTTGATCGATTTCCATATGTCGAACCATCCTTGTGCTCCAGGAATAAGTCCCACTTGATTTTGATGTATTATTTAAAAAATATTTTTGTTGTATTCGATTTGCTAGTATTTCGTTTAGGGTTTTTGCATCTGTATTCATTAGAGATATTGGTCTGTAGTTTTTTTTTGTTGTTGTTGTCCTTGCCAGGTTTTGTTATGAGGGTTGTGTTGACCTCATATAATGTGTTGGGGGTTATTGCTTCTTTTTCTTTTCTTTGGAAATCTTTGAGAAGAATAGGTATCAAACCTTTGAATGTTTGGTAGAGTTCACTAGTGTAACCCTCTAGTCCTAAAATTTATTTTTGGGGAGGGATATTTTTGATAGTTGTTTCTATTTCCTCCCTGCTTATAGGTCTATTTAGGTTTTCCACTTCTTTGTGGCTCAGTCTAGGAAGATTATATAGTTCTAGAAATTTATTCATTTCCTCTAGGTTGTTGACTTTGATGGCATATAATCTTTCATAATATTCTTTTGTATAGCTATGATGTCTGTGGTAATTTCTTCACTATCATTTTGGATTTTGTTTCTATGAATCCTTCCTCTTTTTTTCATAGTGAATCTAGCCAGTGGTTTGTTGATTTTATTGATCTTTTTAAAAACGAGCTTTGTTGTATTAATTTTTCTATAGATTTTCTGTTCTCTATTTCATTTAGTTCTCTAATTTTTACTATTTCATTTCTTCTGATGACTTTACGTGGCCTTTGTTCCTCTTTTTCTAGTTCTTTAAGGTGTGATGTTAGGTTGTTTGCTTGGAATATCTCGTGTTTCTTGATATAAGCTTTTAATGATATAAACTTCCTTCTTATTACTGTTTTTGCTGCATCCCCAAAATTTTGATATGCTGTGTTGTCATTTTCATTTGTCTGTATATATCTTTTGATCTCTGCTTTTACTTCTTCTTTAACTCAATCATTTTTTAGAAGTATATTGTTTAATCTCCACATTTTTGTGGGTTTCTTTACTTCCTTTTTACAGTTGAATTCTAATTACAAAGCCTTATAGTCAGAAAATATGCTTGGTAAAATGTCAATCTTCCTGAATTTGTTGATGTTAGTTTTGTGGCCCAACATGTAGTCTATCCTTGAGAATGTTCCATGCACACTGGAGAAGAATGTATAATCCAATGTTTTGGGATTAAATGTCCTAAAAATGTCTATTATGTATATTTGGTCCATTAGGCCAATATTTCTTTATTGATTTTGTTTGGATGATCTATCTAAAGCGGTCAATGGTGTGTTGAAATCTCCAACTATGATTGTGTTGTGTTCTGCTACTATTTTAGATCAGTTAGTAGATGTCTTATATTTTTTGGTGCTCCATGGTTTGGTGCATATATACTAACACATGTTGTATCTTCTTGATACAATGTCCCCTTAATCATTTTGAAATTTCCATCATTGTCTCTGGTTACCTTTGTTGTGTTGAAGTCAGCATTGTCAGATATAAGTATGGCTACACCTGCTTTTTCTTTGGGTGTTATTTGCTTGGAGAATCATTTTCCAACTTTTCACTTTGAAACTACGTTTGTCCTTGCAGCTTAGATGTATCTCTTGAAGGCAACTATGGTTGGGTTTTGCTTCTTGATCTAATCTGCTACTCTGTGCCTCTTTATTAACAAGTTCAGTCCATTTACATTTAGGGTAATTACTGACATTTGAGGATTTCCTATAGTCATTTTATGTTTTGTTTTCTGGTAGATCTGTGTCTTGTTTGGTTCTTCTATTTTTTTTTCCTGTCAGTTGTTTTTGTTTGGTGGTATTCCATACTTCTTTCCCCTGTTTCTTTTTTAGGCATGTGTTCCAATAGTGGCTTTTCATGGGTGGTTACCATTCAGTTAAGAAAAAAATGTTCATATGTACAAGAGTCCTTTGTCATATGAGTGCTTCTGCACTCCATCCTCATTTGCTCCTGGAGATTTTTATCCTCTCCCCTTTTATGCTATTGTTGTCACAGATTATCCTTGTTTTTATTGTGACCCTGTTGGAGATTTTACTTATAGTTTAGACTTGATTTGCTCTTTGTGTCTGATTGAATATTCCCCTTGAGTATTTCCTGTAGTGAGGGTTTTCTGGTGATATATTCATTCAGCTTCTGTAAGTCTGTAAAAGTTTTTATTTCTCCTTCATATTTGAAAGATAAATTTGATGGATAGTGTTCTTTTTTTATTTATTTTTTAATTTATTTTATTTTATTATTATTAATTTTAATGGGGTGACACCAATAAATCAGGGTACATATGTAAAATGAAAACATCTCCAGGTTATCTTATCATTCAATTGTGTTGCATACCCGTCACCCAAAGTCAAATTGTCCTCTGTCACCTTCTATCTGGTTTTCCCTGTGTCCCTCCCATCCTCCCTACCCCACCATTCCCTCCCTCCCCCCGCCCTGTAACCACCACTCTCTTATCCATGTCTCATAGTCTCACTTTTATGTCCCACCTATGTATGAAATCATGCTGCTCTCAGTTTTTCTTTTTTTCTGATTTACTTATTTCACTCCATATAATGTTATCAAGGTACATCCATTTTGTTATAAATGATCTCATGTCATCGTTTCTTATGGCTGAATAGTATTCCATAGTATATATGTACCATAGCTTTTTAATCCACTCGTCTTCTGAGGGACACTTGGGCTGGTTCCAGATCTTCGCTATTGTGAACAATGCTGCCACAAACATGGGGGCGCATTTCTTCTTTTCGAACAGTGCTATGGTGTTCTTAGGGTATATTCCTATAAGTGGGATAGCTGGGTCAAAAGTTAGTTTGATTTTTAATTTTCTGAGGAATCTCCAAACTGTTTTCCACAGTGGCTGCACCAGTCTGCATTCCCACCAGCAGTGCAGGAGGGTTCCCTTTTCTCCACATCCTCGCCAGCAGTTGTTCTGTGCTGTTTTGCTGATGAGTGCCATTCTGACTGGTGTGAGGTGATATGTCATTGTGGTTTTAATTTGCATTTCTCTAATGATTAGTGATGTTGAGCATTTTTTTCATATGCCTATTGGCCATCTGTATGTCCTCTTTGGAGAAATTTCTATTCATTTCTTTTGCCCATTTTTTGATTGGGTTATTTGTCTTCCTGGTGTTGAGCTTTATAAGTTCTTTATAAATTTTAGTTATTAACCACTTATCAGATGTGCTGTCGAATATGTTCTCCCATTGTGTGGTTTGTCTTTTTATTCTGTTCTTATTGTCCTTAGCTGTGCAAAAACTTTTTAGTTTGATATAGTCCCATTTGTTTATCTTGTCTTTTATTTCATTTGCCCGTGGAGATAAATCGGCAAATATACTGCTGCTACAGATGTCGGAGAGCTTGCTGCCTATGTTTTCTTCTAAGATGCTTATGGGTTCACGGCTTACATTTAAGTCTTTTATCCATTTTGAGTTTGTTTTTGTCAATGGTGTAAGTTGATGGTCTAGTTTCATTTCTTTGCAAGTAGATGTCCAATTTTCCCAACACCATTGTTAAAGAGGCTGTCTTTACTCCATTGTATGTTCTTTCCTCCTTTGTCAAATATCAGTTGTCCATAACGCTGTGGGTTTATTTCTGGGTCCTCTGTTTTGTTTCATTGATCTATGTGCCTGTTCTTATGCCAATACCAGGCTGTCTTGAGTATAATGGCCTTAAAGTAAACCTTGATATCTGGAAGAGTGATACCTCCTGCTTTATTTTTTCTTTTTAAGATTGCTGAGGCTATTCGTGTTCTTTTTTGGTTCCATATAAATTTTTGGAATATGTGTTCTATATCTTTGAAGTATGTCATTGGTTTTTAAATTGGTATTGCATTGAATTTAAAAATTGCTTTGGGCAATATAGACATTTTAATGATGTTTATTCTTCCTAGCCATGAGCACGGTATATGCTTCCACTTGTTTGTATCTTCCTTGATTTCTTTTATCAATGTTTTATAATTTTCTGAGTACAAGTCCTTAACCTCCTTGGTTAAATTTACTCCTAGGTACTTTATTTTATTGGCTGCAATAGTGAAGGGGATTGTTTCCTTAATTTCTTTTGCTGACAGTTTATTGTTGGTATATAGAAATGCCTCTGATTTCTGAGTATTAATTTTATATCCGGCCACCTTGCTGAATTCATTTATAAGGTCCAGTACTTTTTTGATTGAGACTTTAGGGTTTTCAATATACAATATCATATCATCTGCAAATAGTGACAGTTTTACTTCTTCTTTTCCAATTTGTATGCCTTTTATTTCTTCTTCTTGTCTGATTGCTTTACTAGGACTTCCATACTATGTTGAATAAGAGTGGTGAAAGGGGGCATTCCTGCCTGGTTCCTGACCTTAAGGGGATTGCTTTTAATTTTTGTCCATTTAGTATGATGTTTCCTGTGGGTTTATCGTAGATGGCCTTTATCATGTTAAGGTATGATCCCTGTATTCCCACTTTACTGAGAGTTTTGAGCATGAATGGGTGCTGGATTTTATCAAATGCCTTTTCTGCATCTATTGAAAATATCATGTGATTTTTGTCCTTCCTTTTGTTTATGTGATGAATCACATTGATTGATTTGCGAATATTGAACCAGCCTTGCCTCTCCAGAATAAATCCCACTTGATCATGGTGTATGATTTTTTTCATATATTGCTGGATCCGGTTGGCTAATATTTTGTTGAGAATTTTAGCGTCTAAATTCATCAGCGATATAGGCCTATAATTTTCTTTCTTTGTGTTGTCTTTGCCCGGTTTTGGGATCAGAATTATGCTCGCCTCATAAAAGGAGATTGGAAGTCTTTCTTCTTCTTGAATTTTTTGAAATAGCTTGAGGAGGATAGGAATTAGTTCTTCTTTGTATTTTTGATAGAATTCACTTGTGAAGCCATGAGGCCCAGGACTTTTAATTTTTGGGAGTTTTTTGATAGCTTTTTCGATCTCATTTGTTTTAATTGGTCTGTTTAGGTGTTCTGATTCTTCCAGATTGATTTTTGGAAGGTTATATGATTCAAGAAATTTGTCCATTTCCCCAAGATTGTCTAATTTTTTGGCATATAGTTCTTCATAGTATTTTCTTACAATGCTTTGTATTTCTGTTGTGTCAGTTTTTATTTCTCCACTGTTTTTTCTAATTTTATTTTTTTTGAGTCCTCTCTCTTTTTTTCTTGGTAAGTCTAGTTAAAGGTTCATCAATCTTGTTTACCTTTTCAAAGAACCAGCTTCTGGTTTCATTGATCCTTTGTATTGTTTCCTTAGCCTCTATGTCATTTATTTCTGCGCTGACCTTTATTATTTCCTTCCTTCTACTTGTCTTGGGTTTTATTTGTTGTTGTTTTTCTAGTTCTTTTAGCAGCAGGGTCAGGTTGCTTATTTGAGTTTTTTCTAGCTTCTTATGATATGCCTGTAGTGCAATAAACTTTCCTCTCTGAACTGCTTTTGCTGTGTCCCATAAATTTTGAGTTGATGTATGCTCATTATCATTTGTTTCTAGAAACTTTTTTATTTCTTCTTTGATCTCATTGTTAATCCATTCATTATTTAATAACATGCTATTTAGTTTCCAAGTGTTTTAGTATTTTTCAGTTTTTCTCCTGTGGTTAATTTCTAGTTTCATGGCATTGTGATCAGAGAAAATGCTTGATATGATTTCAATCTTTTTAGATTTATTGAGACCATTTTTGTGTCCTAACATGTGGTCTATTCTAGAAAATGTACCATAAGCGCTTGAGAAGAATGTATATTCTACTGCTGTAGGGTGAAAAGTTCTGAAGATATCTATTAAATCAAGTTGACCTAGTGTATCCTTTAAGTCTGCTGTTTCTTTATTAATTTTCTTTCTTGAGGATCTATTCAGTGTTGTTAGACGGGTATTGAAATCCCCTACTATGATAGTATTGCTGTTAATCTCGCCCTTTATATCCATCAAAGTCTGCTTTATGTATGTCGGGGCTCCTATGTTTGGTGCGTAGATATTTATAATAGTTATATCTTCCTGTTGAATTGTTCCCTTTATCATAATGTAGTGTCCTTCTTTATCTCTTACTACTGCCTTTGTTTTAAAGTCCATTTTGTCAGATATAAGTACTGCTACCCCTGCTTTTTTTTTATTTCGATTTGCATGAAATATTTTTTCCATCTTTTTACCTTCAGTTTATGTGCATCTTTTGTTTTAAGGTGTGTCTCTTGTAGACAGCATATGTATGGGTCCTGTTTCTTTATTCATTTAGCTATCCTATATCTTTTGATTGGATCATTTAATCCATTTACATTTAAGGTTATTATTGATATGTAGTTGTTTATTGTCATTTTATTCTTTAAAGTTGTCTTCTTCTGTTGCTCTATTCTTTCCTCCCTTTAAACTGTTCACAACAGGTCCCTTAGTATCTCTTTCAGAATTGGTTTGGTTTTTTTGAATTATTTCAGGCTTTCTTTTTCTGGGAAGCTCTTTATTTCTCCTTCAATTTTAAACGTTAGCCTTGCTGGATAAAGTAGTCTTGGTTGTAGGTTCTTGTTCTGCATTACTTTGATTATATCTTGCCATTCCCTTCTGGCCTCAAGTGTTTTTGTTGAGAAGTCCGATGTCATCCTTATGGGGGCTCCTTTGTAGGTGATAGCCTTTTTTTCTCTAGCAGCTTTTAAAATTTTCTTTTTACCCCTTAGCTTTGATATTTTAATGACGATGTGTCTTATTGTAGATTTCTTTTGGATTTCTCTTTAATAGAGTTCTGTGTGCTTCTAGAACATGTAAAATGTTCTCCAGCCTTCATTTAGGGAAGTTTTCTTCTATGATTTGATTGAACAAAGTTTCTATTTTCTGTTCTCTCTCCTCTTCTTAAGGAACCCCTATGATGTGAATGTTATTTCTCTTTATGTTGTTACAGAACTCCCTTAGAGTTTTCTCACATTTTTTGAGTCTTTTTCTTTTTTCTGCTCTGCTTCTGTGCCTTTGTTTATTGTGACCCTAACTCGCTGATTAAGCCCTCAGACTCATCCATCCCGTTTTTAATTCCTTCCATTGTGGTCTTTAGTTCTGATACTGTATTTGTCATTTCTGTCTGATTCTTTTTTTTATTTCAATTTCATTTTTTATACTTGTTATCTCTTTATTTAGTTGTTCTTAATAACTATCCATTGTTGGTCAAATTTCTTTGAACATTTTAACTATCATTATTTTAAATTCTGCATCTGGTAATTCGATTATATCTGAATCATTCATGTCCTTCTGTGGGTATTTCTCTTGATTCATTTCTGTTGCTTTTCTCTGCCTTCCCATTTTGTCTGTGTATAAGAAGGTTGTGGCCACTGGAGTCCAATGGTGTTGCCTTTGCGTTCTCTAGGTGTGGGTTGTGTGCAGGCCCACCACCCCCTCTACCGCTGCCTAGGGCGGTTGGGTATGGGCATTGCCAGCTCCGGCCCACTGTGGCTGTTGCTGTGATTTCAGCCTCTTATCCACAGGTGGGGCTTTGTTCTGGTGCCCGGCTCTATAAGCCTCAGGCTGCCTGAGCCTTCGCCTTGCCCCCACACGTTGGGTTGCACACTGCACTCAAGCCACAAGCCTCAGCACCAAAAGTAGAGGTGAACACCTTTTCTCAGCTGTAGACCCAGCCTGTTCCCCAGCTTCTGCCCAGCCCGCACAATCAGAGCCTGCATCCACAGTTTTTTGGATTGGATGGGGCTGCTGACGTGCACTCAGCTGTGAGCCTCTGCTTGTCCGGAGCTTCAGCCCCACCCCCGAAGCCAGGGCCCACCTGTGCAGAATCGCAAACCATGGTTTATTGGGCCGTGTGGGGCTGCTGGCGTGGCTCAGTCATTAGCCTCCACCTGTCCCTGGTCTTAACCCCACTCCTGTGGTCAGGGCCGGCTTGCGCAGGGTCCTGCGTCGCAGAGCAGATCTCTGCCTGTTCCTGGCCTCCCGCTTTTCCCCCGCAGGTGGGGCAACAAGTTGGCCTGCAGCTGCCGGACCCCTTTCGCGCTTCCCCTCTACCCCTGCTGGGCTAGACTGAGCTCACACCAGCTGGGCCTCCACCCCCACTGACAGAACCGCATTGTAGCGTCCCGCCGCCACCATCCCTCCAGCCAGCCCTCAGCAGTGTGGGTGGCTGCACTGCAGCTCAGACCCTAACACTCCATACTGTAGTCCTGGAAGCTCCCTCTGTCTAAGCAGTTCTGCTCTAAGTGCCGTGGGAGAGCTTGTTTGGCTGGTGTCCTGTCTCTCTTTCCTGGAATTGCTAGTTCCAAGGGAAATATTCGTTTTTGATTAGGGAAGTGACTTAGCCCGGGGGTTAGGGTGGCTGTTCCTCAGAGTGTTTGTCCCTGTGCCTTCAGTCCACACTCTATTCCCCCTGCTCTGGTCCTCTCCTTTGTCCCCGTTTTCTAAAACCCCAGGTGAGTGGTTGTGAGAGAGGTTTACTGCACTGTTCCTTTAAGAAGAATCTTGGGTCTGAGAAAACTGTCTCTTTCTCACAAACAGTATCCTCACTTGTTTCAAAGCTCAATACTGTCTAAATGCCTCTTTTAGGCTCTGCGAGTGCAGGCTGGGGCTTTGCAGCTGGGACCAAGGTTCCTCCCTCTCCGCCAAACTTTCCTCCCGCCATGTGGGTCTCTCCGGGCTGCCATTCGCTTCGGGGAGCCGGACAGCCCCCTTCACGTTTTGGCTTTTCCTACCAGTCTCAATGTGGCTTCTTCATTGTTCCTTGGTTGAAGAGTCCACTTAGTTTAGTTCAAAGTTGGTTTATCCAGATGATGGTTCTTAAAATTAAGTTATAATCCACTTTGGTCTGGGAGTTGGAAGTTGGTACGTCCACCTACTACATCGCCATCTTGCCGTCCCCGTAGTTGTCACTTCTCCATTTTCATTTCTAATTTTATTTATTTGAGTCCCTCTCTTTTTTTCTTGATGAGTCTGGTTAAAGGTTCGTCAATCTTGTTTATCTTTTCAAAGATCCAGCTGTTGGTTTCATTGATCTTTTGTTGTTTTCTTTTTTTTTTTTTTTAAATTTATTTTATTTTTATTTTATTCATTTTAGAGAGGAGACACAGAGTGAGAGAGAGAGAGAGAGAGAGAGAGAGAGAGAGAGAGAAAGGGGGGAGGAGCTGGAAGCATCAACTCCCATATATGCCTTGACCGAACCAGTGCAGGGTTTTGAACTGGCGACCTCAGTGTTCCCAGGTCGACGCTTTATCCACTGTGCCACCACAGGTCAGGCTGTTGTTTTCTTTTTTTTTTGTCCTCCATGTCATTTGTTTCTGCTCTGATCTTTATTATTTCCTCTCTTTTACTTCCTCTGGACTTTATTTGTTTTTCTTTTTCTAGTTCTTTTAGATGCTTTGTTAAGTTGTTTATTAGAGCTTTTTCTTGCTTTTTAAGGTATGCCTGTAATGCTATGAACTTTCTTCTCAGGACTGCTTTTGCTGTGTTCCATAAATTTTGAGTTGTTGTATGTTTATTTTAGTTTCAAGAAAATTTTTTATTTTTTCCTTGATCTCATTGTTAACCCATTCATTATTTAATAATATGCTATTTAGCCTCCAAGTGCTTGAATGTTTTTCAGTTTTTCTAATATATTTGACTTTTAGTTTCATGCCATTGTGATCAGAGAAGATGCTTGGTATTATTTTCATCTTCTTAAATTCATTGAGACTTGTTTTGTGACCTAACATGTGGTCTACTCTAGAGAATGTACCATGGGCACTTAAGAAGAATGTATATTCTGCTGCTTTGCTGCAAAAGATTCTGAAGATATCTATTAAATCCAGTTATTCTAGTGTGTCATTATAGACTGCTGTTTCTTTGTTAATATTCATTCTGAAGTTTTATCCATTGAGGTTAGTGGGGTATTAAAATCCCTTACTATTATAGTATTGCTGTTGATCTTGCCCTTTATGTCCATCAAAATTTGCTTTATATATTTATGTGCTCCTGTATTAGGTGCATTAATATTTACAATGGTTATATCCTACTGTTGGGTTGCTCCTTTTATCGTTGCTCCCTTTATCATTATGTAGTGACCTTCTTTATCCTTTACTATAGCCTTTGTGTTAAAGGCTATTTAGTCATAAGTTTGGTACCCCAGCTTTTCTTTTTCATTTCTGTTTGCATGAAATCCTTTTTATCCTTTCACTTTTCGTCTATGTGTATCTTTTGTTCTGAAGTGAATCTCTTGTAGACAGCATATGTATGGGTCCTGTTTTCTTATCCATGCAGCTACCCTATGTCTTTTGATTAGAACATTGAATCATTTTACTTTTAAGGTTATTATGGATATCACTGGGGAAAATTTTTTTCCCATTTTCTGTTGCATGAGGTTTTAGAACTGTTTCTATATATTATTGCTTTACTGATTCCAAATCTGAAATCCATATCTTGGTGCATGCGCTAGTTTTTGTGCAATTTTAATTACTTTTTGTTACAGTTAATGGTATATATTGGTTTTTAAATTGGAGTTAAAGGGCAATTATTCTTGGATTGAGCATAACCACAGGGCAATTAATGTTTTACAAAAATCACATACATAATTGTAGTTGTTTTTTTTTAAATTTTTTTATTTCTTTTTATTTATTTATTTTAGGGAGGACACACACACACACACACACACACACAGAGAGAGAGAGAGAAGGGGGGAGGAGCTAGAAGCATCAACTCCCATATGTGCCTTGACAAGCTCAGTGCAGGGTTTTGAACTGGCGACCTCAGTGTTCCCAGGTCGACGCTTTATCCACTGCACCACCACAGGTTACGCATAATTGTAGTTGTTTTTAAATGTAAAATTATATTATCTGATAAAAACACCCTCTTATTTTGTTTTAAGATTGAATCATGGCTTCGAGTAAGCGTAAATGTAAAAATAGTCCTGACACTTTCTGTTATATATGTGGCTGTTACACACTTCAATGTCAAAGTCTCAATATTTCATGATTTGTGACACGTGCATATATTGCCTATTTTCAAGTTTCCTTTGGTGATCAAGCCAAGAATTGGGCTTCTCATAATGTGTGTCATAATCATGAGGAAATGCTTTGTGACTGGACAAAAAGAAAACGCAAAGGAATGCCTTTAGGTATTCCCATGGTTTGGCGTGAACCTAAGGACCACAGCAGTGACTGTTATTTCTGTCTGACCCATACACAGGGCATCGGCAAATGATCGCATATTCTAATATTTCTTCAGAAATACTACCTATCCCACACTCTGAGACTTTCCCGGTTCCACTTTTCAATGGTTTTATTTCTTCTAAGGATGAATATAATGAACATGGCGATCACGTGTATTTTGATAAGATGCATGAGAAAATGGTTGTAGAATCTGAAGGGTCTTTTCTGATGCCATGCAGTTATTAAGCCCTCAGCAGTTTAACCAACCCGAATTGAAGTGACTTTGTAATAGATTTGGGCCTATCAAAGAAAGCAGCTGAGTTATTAGCCTCCAGGCTTCAAGAAAAGAATGTACTTCACTGGTCAGCTAATGTATCCCATTTCAGGAAGCGTGAACAAATTTTTGTGGACTTTTTTTCCAAAGACAAACACTTTGTTTACTGTCATGATATCAGTAATCTTCTCAGCCAACTAGGTGTTACCACTTACAGTCCAACGGAATGGCAGCTACTTCTTGACAGCTCTAAATGGAGTCTGAATATATTCTCCTCTACAACGGTAATGTTTATGCAGCTGTTTCAGTTGGTTATTCAACTCATCTGTAAGAAGATTATAATGACATAAAAATTGTCCTTGACTTTCTGAAGTATGAGGAGCATAACTGGATCATTTGTGTGGATCTTAAAATGGTAAATTTTCTGCTAGGACAACAGAGAAATTTTATGAAGTATCCTTGCTGTCTGTGTTTGTGGGACCGAGCTTGGTAGAAACACTGGACACAGAAGGAGTGGTTGAAACGTGAAGCTTTGGAAGTAGATATGCAAAATATTTTGAATGAACCTATATTTAATCTAGGCAGGATCATTTTTCCCTTACTTTACATCAAACTTGGCTTAATGAAGCAGTTTGTTCAGGCTTTGAATAGAAAAAGTGAACACTTTCAACGTATTATTTCTGCTTTTCCTGCCTTGTCTTTTGAGAAGATAAAAGCAGGTCTATTTGATGGACCTCAAATTATTATATTTTCACAAAGATGATGCCCAAGAAGACATTCTACTTCATTATGCATTAAGATTTACTTCCTGAACAGTCACCTTGATAAGTTTTCCAAAAATCTTGGAGCTGTTAGGGATGAGCAGGGTGAACACTTTCATCAAAATCTAAAGATGATGGAAAAGCATTATCAGGGGTGATAGGACAGAAATATGATGGCAGACTATTGCTGGAGCATGAAACGTGATTGCCCTTAACAAGTACACAAATGCAAGAGCTACAAATACAGATTTTTGCCTGAATAGAATTTAAATAAGTTTTCCACACATTTTATGATTAAAATAAGGATTTTAATATGTTCTATTTCAAAATTGTAGAAAATTTCTGATGCAGTCATATATTTTAGTGTATTTACTGCATTCTATAAATTATTATATTTTCACAAAGATGAAGCCCAAGAAGACATTCTACTTTATAATGTTAAACTAAATGTTGAAAATGTTGCAATAAGATGAAAACTTAAACTCTGAATTGTAAAAACCTGTAGCTTACAGAGAAAAATTAATATAAGATTTGAGATCAGCACACTCGAATTAGGTAATAAGTTTTTTTGTCGATGCAACAAAAATTTTGTTCCCGACATATGTGTTTATTTATCGCCATTTTATTCTTTAAATCTACAGTCCTCTTTTTCTAGATGCCTTTTTCTTTTGCTCTTTTCACGGTAGGCCCCTTAACATTTCTTGAAGTACTGGTTTGGTTATAATGAATTTGTTAAGGGTTTTTTTTTTGTTTTTTTTTCTTTTTGTCTGGGAAGCTTTTTATTTCTACTTCAATTTTAAACAATAAGCTGGCTGGACAAAGAAGTCTTGTCTGTAGGTTCTTGTTTTGCATCACTTTGAATATTTCTTGTCAATCCCTTCTTACCTCAAGTGTTTCTGTTGAGAAGTCAGATGTCATCCTTATGGGGGCTCCTCTGTAGGTAATTAACTGCTTTTCTCTTGCAGCTTTTAGTATTCTTTCTTTGTCTCTTAACTTTGGCACTTTAATTATGATGTGTCTTGGTAAAGGCCTCCTTGAGTTTCTTTTTAATAAGACCTTCTGTGCTTCTTGAACTTGTGTGACTTTTTCCTTCATCAATTTAGGGAAGTTTTCAGCTATAATTTCTTCAAACAGGTTCTCTATCCCTTAATTGTTCTCTTCTCCTTCAGGAACTCCAATGATGCAAATATTGTTTCTCTTCATGTTGCACAGAATTCTCTTACAGTTTCCTCAGTCTTGAGTCTCTTTTTAATTTTTGTTGCTCTGCTTCTGTGCTTTCATTTATCCTCTGCTCTAAATCATTGTTTCAATCCTCTGCTTCATCCAGTCTGCTGTTGATCTCTTCTAGTGCAGTGTTTATTTCTGTATTTGTCATTTCTGATTGGTTGTTTTTTTATGATTTCAATGTCCTTTTTGATGCTTGCTATCTGTTTATTTAGGTGCTCATTATGTCCATCCATTGTTGCTCTGAGATCCTTGAGCATCCTAAAAATCATTATTTTAATCTCTGCATTTGGTAGTATGGTTACCTCCATCTCATTCAGTTCCTTTTCTGGTTATTTCTCTTGTTTATTCATTTGGGTTCCATTTCTCTATCTTTCCATTTTGTCTTTGTATTACGTAGCAGTGTCTGAATTTGAAATTTTTGTGGTGTCTTTATGGAGAAGATGGGCTTGGTGGTACTGACTTATAGGCCATCTGTTTTTCTTGTTCTAGGAATGTTTCTTGAGGGTACTATTTTCCCTATTGTTGTATGTAAGTATTAGATGCAGTTCATCCTTTTGTGAGTATGGTTATCCCTTCTGGCTGGCTGGTTCTAAGAGTCAACCTTGATCATATGTATTATATATCCTATGCAATCTCTGTCCTATTGGGTGTATTTATTCTCCACAGTGTCTGGGAAGTTTTTTATTTATGCCTGCTAGACTCCAACTTTGGGCATACTGCTTATGTAGGTAGCTAAGTCTAGGGTTGGTATTGTCTGCCACCCACTACCAGTTGTAAAAGCCCTCAATCTTCTTGGGTTCATGTCAGCTGTTGTTTGTAACCTGCTGTGGGCTACCTATATGCAGCTACAGCACTTTTCACTGTTTGTGTCTGCATTCTTGTTGCCTGGGTAGTGTGGGAGAAGCCAACCTTTGTATAAGGATCAGCTTCCTCCCGCTTAGAGATGACAGCATATCTCTAAAAGCCCCAAGCTTTGTAGAATTTTTCTCCACTTTTCAGCTCCTCCTCCTCCTCCTGTGGCTGCCTGGTCTTCCCACAGAATCTTCTGTAGTAAGACTATAGTATGGGCTCAGACTGGCCTCACCCAACCAACTCCTTTCTTGGTTGCATGCTTGGTGGGTTAGGGCAGCAGAGGTTGTGAATACGTTAGTGGGACCCCTACTATAGGGTCTCTTGGTCAGGAGCTCAGCATGGGAATGTGGCCCCTATTCCATAGCTTAATTCTTCAGCCATTGCTCAATACTCAAATTTTATTTCTTATCAATTTGAGCAACAGGTTCAGACCAAGTGTGGCCGATAGTCCCCTATGCAAAAGTTCTTTCAGCTGGTGAGACCCTAGTCTCAGGGAAGAAGACTGAGAGAGTCCTCTTCTGGGGCTGACTGTGCCTCCCCCCCGAAAGTCGCTAAGCCCCTTGACCAGATCTTACAATAGACTCATAGGGATCCACGCATTAAATGTGCATGCTATAAGCCTCTCTCCCTTCCCCCTGTGGAGTCTAGCCCAGCAGGGCAGGATACTCAGTGCCCAGGCCTGCTGACTGTGAAGTTCCACCCATCCAATGTGCATGAGCCTCTGTGTCAGTGCTGATCACAGAGAGTGGAATTTGCCTTGGCTGGATCAGCTGTGAGGAGCCTTTCCTTAGGATACCACTCTAGCAAGGATTGTAAGTTCCTGAACCGATGCTTTCCACAACTGGGCCCTAGATGTGCCAACTCTGGGCCTCCCTGGTAGGAACCCGGTGCAGACCAGTGGGAGACACTGCCCGTGATTGGCCCTCAGTAACCTTCTTTGAACTACAAGCAATCCAGAGTTTGTGGCTGCCTCTGCTGGGCCCAGGTGTACATGGAAATACCAAGCTATACTCATCGGCTGACTTTTACTCACACTGGGCCTGGGGGAAGGTCAGCTTATAAGACCAAGTTTCCTTGAGTACAGCCTCCTGCAACCTCTGTCATCTGGCTGCTTGTTGGGCTCAGCTGCTGAAAAATCCCGGCTATAATTTAGCACCTACAGCAATTCAAGGATTAGAAAGTGTGGTGGGTGTGGCTCCACCTCTCGACCTTAGGTGTCAGTCTGTCCAGACTTTTTTCACAGACCTCAGTAGGGTGTGTACTCTGAGACCTATAAATGTGGTCTGCCTGAAGTTTGGACAGTTTATACTGAGTCTCCCGTAAGGTGGAAGAACCAGTCTTAGAGTCAGGAGTGAGCATGTGGGGGAGGTTCCAGTCTCAACACCAGAAAACTGAGCCACTGACATGTCCCCTGTTTCCTCACCTCTCAGAACAACCCATCACCATGACTGGGGTAGAACAGACTCCTAAGGGTGGAGCAGTTGCTTTTCCTCAGGCTAATGCGGCCCAGAATGAACACTCTGCCCAAGAAAGATGACAACTGTAGTATAGAAGAATGACTCAGGACAGGAGTTCCATTGGCCACCCCCCACAGTGTTTTTTCCTGGGCCTCCAACTTTATACTCTCCTCATGTAACTCCAGTCCTTTCATCTCTCCCTCCACCAGAGCCCCAGATAAGTGGCTGTGAATGAGATTTTCTTTGTGGGCTCTTTAAAATAGAGCCTGCATCTCCAAAAACTCAGTCTCTTTCTCGCAAACAGAAACCCTGGTCTTTTCACAGCCAAATGCTGTCTGGGCGCCTCTTCTAGGCTCTGGGGCTCTGGGCTGGGGTTCCTGGTCTGGGGCTGAGCACACATACCTCTCAGGGCAACCCTCCTCTCAATGAGAATCCATCTCGACCCTTAGCCACCACTAGCTCCTGGGAACAGGGCAGCCCTGTTTGCGTCTCCACCCTTCATACCAGTCTCGGTGTGGCTTCTTCTATGATCCTTGGTTATGGACTCCTCTTTGTTTAGTTCAAAATTGGTTTTACAAGATGATTGTTCTTAAATTAAGTTGTCATCTAATTTGGTTCTGGGAGGTGGCAGTTGGAATGTCCTTCTACTCTGTCACCATTTTGGAACCTGCTACTATGATCTCATATGTGGATCTTGAATGCTATTGTCCCTTTCATGGGTGGCGTTAACCCCTCAGGCTGACTGGGTTAAGGGTCAGCCTTGATTGTGTAGTTATTCTCAGCAGGATATGGTGAGAATACCCTGTTGGACTCTCCCTTTCAGCATGTCCTTTGTGTGACTTGTTGAGCCTAGCATTGGTGCAGTCTCAACCCACTACTGGTTTTGGGTCCTCTTGAGTGGGGTTCAGTTACAGGTTGATGTCAGACGTTTGTAATTCACTATGAGCTATGTGTTTGTAGTTACCACTCTGTTTACTATTTGTGTCTGTGTTTTCTGTGCCTGGGTGTGTGTGGGATGGGCCAACTCATGTATAAGGATTACCTTTCTTCTACTTAGAACTAAGAGGAGCTCCATAAATGAACCCAAGTTTCTTAAGATTTGCCTCCACTTTGTAGCTGCTCCACATCCTCTTATAGCTGTGTGGTCTTCCCACAGTTTTTTGTGGAAAGACGGTAGAGTTGGGTCAGACTGGCCTCACCCCATCAACCCCTGTACAGGTTGCAAGCTTGATGAGATAGGCACTGAGTTTGGGAGAATAACATTAGTTGGACCCCCACCTTGGGGTGTCTCTTGGTCAGGAGCTCAGTACAGGGAAAGTGGCCCCCAACTCCAGAACCTAATTCCTTATCCATTGCTGAATACTCCCAATTTATTTCTCCCCAGACAGGTGAGCAGCAGGTTCAGGTTGGGTGGGCCCTATAGTTCCCTCTGCAGAAATTCTGTCAGCTGAGGAGTCCTTGGTCTCAGGAAGAAAGATTAAGAGAGTCTTCCACTGGGGCTATCTGTGACCCTTTCCCTATGAGATGGCTAAGCCCCTCAACAAGTCCCAACAATAGGTTCCATGGAACGTACACTCTGAATGTCTGAGCTCTAAGCCTCTCACCCTTTCCCCTATGGAACTTAGCCCAGTGTGACAGGGTATCCAGGACTTAGGTCAGCTGACTATGAGGCTCTACCTCATCCAATGTATACAAGCTACTGTGCAGGTGCTGACCACAGAAAGTGGAATTTGTCTCAGCTGGCTTTGGTGCCTGATGAGCTAGCTCTCCCTTTGGATATGCTGTTAGTAATATGAGTTCAATTCTAGTCTGATGTTGTCTGTAGCTGGCCACTGGGTGTGTAGTTTTGGGTCTTTTAGGAGGGCACCTGGTATAGACTAATGTAAGGCACTGCCCATGACACCCTCAGCAAGGTTTTTGGAGTTATAAGAAATCCAGAGTTTGTGGTCAGCTCTGCTGGGCCTTGGTGAACATGGAAGAACCAAGCTGCACACCTAGGCTTTTACCAGGTCCAAGCCTGGGAGCAAATCAACGAAAGACCCAATGTTACTTCAGATCCATCTCCTGCTGCCTCTGTCTGCTGGAGGCTTGTCAGGCTTGGTGCCCTGAAAACACCTCTGGTAGATTATAGAAGTTGGAGTTAATCAGACGTCAGGTAAGATGGTGGGTGAATTTCTGACCCCAGGGCCCCAAATGTTGGTCTGTCCTGAATTCTTTCACAGACCTTATTAGAGTGTAGCCACTAGGAATCCAGTGGGTGTGGCCTCTGAAACCCAGACATTTTGTCTGCCAACAGTCCGGACAGTTTCTACTGAATCTCTCGTAAGGCAGAAGAACAAGTCATATTTTCAGGAAAGTAGAGGGAATAGCTCTGGTCACTAGAGTCACTTCCTGAATCTTTTTAACCTTCTACTTTCTGGCCAAGACTGCTTACTTCTCAGCAAGACCCAATCTACGTAGGATAGGTCAAGCGAGATTGTCAAGGGTGGGGCAGTTGGTTTCCCCCCAAGTTGATGCTGCACAAAGGGCACTCACTTTTCTACCCAAGAAAGATGGCAACGGTTGTATTGGAGAACAATTCAGCACAGGGCATCTGGTGGCTATCCCGCACCATGTCTCTCTTCAGGACTGCCAAATTCATACTCTCCTTATGTGACTCTAGTTCTCTCAGCCTGCCTTCTGCTGTAGCCCAGGGTAAGTGGCTGTAAATGAAATTTTCTGTGTTGGCTCTTTAAGAGGGTGCCTGCATTTCTGAGAATTCCTATTTCTTTCTCACAGACAGAAACCTCTCCTCTTTTCATTGCCAAATGCTATGTGAGCTTCTCTTCTAGGCTCTGGTGCTCTAGACTGGGGTATCCATCCTGGAGCTTAAGATCCTCACCTATTAAACCTTCCTGGAATCTCAGAGTCCCTCCATAACCTTAGCCCCCAATCATGGGAGCAGAAGGGCAGTCTTTTCTCTTGTCTGCCCTTCCTACCAGTCTCAAGGTGGCTTCTTCTGTGATCCTTGGTTTTAGACTCCTCTTCATTTAGTCCTGAGTTGGTTTTTCAGGAAGATTGTTCTCAAATTTAGTTAAGCTCCAGTTTGGTCCTGGGCGGAGGTGAGTAGAACGACATTCACCTGCTTCACTGCAGTCTTCTCTCCAAAGCTAACCCAGTATAATGTTTTTCAAAATATGATTTCTGGGCCAACTGTTTGTTATAACTCCAGTTTGGTCCTGAGGGTTGGCAACTGGAATGTTTGCCTACTCTTGTCACCATCCTGGACCACCCCATCCTTCATTCCTCTTTATTACTAAATAATATTCAAGTATGTGGATGTAATACATTTTATTAACCCATTCATTAGTTGATGGACATTTAGATTGTTTCTACTTTTTGGCTATTGTGAATAATGCTGTTGTATTTGTGCACAGGTGTTTGTGTGAACATATGTTTTCAGTTCTGTTGAGTATATAACTAGATAGGAATTGCAAGGTCCCATATATATTTATCATTTTGAAGAACTGCTAGACTTTTACAAAGTAGCTGCTCCATTTTACATTTTACCAGTAAAGTATGAAAGTTCCAATATTCTTATGCCCTGCTTCTGTTTATTATTAGTATTATTATTACCATCCTATTGGGTATAAATTGATAGCTCACTATGGTTTTGATTTGCATGTCCCTAAAGACTAATAATGTTGAACATCTTTTTATGTGGTTTTAGGTAGAATGGAAAGAAATTGAGGTGGTAAGAAAAGGTAAGCTTTCTGAGGAGATTGTTGAAAAGTGAAGTAGGAATTGGAAGAAAAATTAGAATCAAGAATTTTTTCTTTTTTTTGTGTGTGTGTGTTTTTATTAATTTTAATGGGATGACACCAATAAATCAGGGTACATATGTTCAAAGAAAACATCTCCAAGTTATCTTACCATACAATTATGTTGCATACCCATCATCCAAAGTTAAATTGTCCTCTGTCACCTTCTATCTGGTGTTCCCTGTGCCCCTCCCCTCCTCCCTATCCCACCCTCTCCTCCCTCCCCCCACACAGTAACCACCAAACTCTTGTCCATGTCTCATAGTCTCACTTTTATGTTCCACCTATGTATGAAATCATGCTGTTCTCAGTTTTTTTCTGTTTTACTTATTTCACTCCTTATAATGTTATCAAGGTCCATCCATTTTGCTGTAAATGATCCGATGTCATCATTTCTTATGGCTGAGTAGTATTCCATACTATATACGTACCAAAGCTTTTTAATCCACTTGTCCTCTGACGGACACTTGAGCTGTTTCCAGATCTTCGCTATTGTGAACAATGCTGCCACGAACATGGGGACACATTTCTTCTTTTCGAACAGTGATATGGTGTTCTTAGGGTATATTCCTATAAGTGGGATAGCTGGGTCAAAAGGCACTTCAATTTTTAATTTTTTGAGAAATCTCCATACTGTTTTCCACAGTGGCTGCACCAGTCTGCATTCCCACCAGCAGTGCAGAAGGGTTCCCTTTTCTCCACATCCTCGCCAGCACTTATTCTGTGTTGTTTTGCTGCTGAGAGCCATTCTGACTGGTGTGAGGTGATATCTGATTGTGGTTTTAAGTTACATTTCTCTAATGATTAGTGATGTTGAGCATTTTTTCATATGCCTATTGGCCATCTGTATGTCCTCTTTGGAGAAATTTCTATTCATTTCTTTTGCCCATTTATTGATTGGATTGTTTGTCTTCCTGGTGTTGAGTTTTATAAGTTTTTTATAAATTCTGGTTATTAACCCCTTATCAGACGTGTTGTCGAATATGTTCTCCCATTGTGTGGTTTGTCTTTTTATTCTGTTTTTATTGTCTTTAGTGTGCAAAAACTTTTTAGTTTGATATAGTTCCATTTGTTTATCTTGCCTTTTATTTCATTTACCCGTGGAGATAAAGTTTCCATTTCCTGTCCTCTTTCCTCTTCTTCAGGCACCCCTATGATGCGAATGTTGTTTCTCTTCAGATTGTCACAGAGCTCCCTTAGAGTTTCCTTACATTTTTTCAGTCTCTTTTCCTTTTTCTTCTCTGCTTCTGTGCCTTTGTTTATTGTGTCCTCTAACTCGCCGATTCGATCCTCAGTGTGATTCATCCTGCTTTTAATTCCTTCCATTGTGGTCTTCAGTTCTGATATTGTATTTGTCATTTCTGTCTGATTCTTTTTTATTATTTCAATTTCGTTTTTTATACTTGTTATCTCTTTATTTAGGCATCCATAATGACCATCCATTGTTGCTCTAATTTCTTTGAACATCCTAACTATCATTATTCTAAATTCTGCTTCTGGTAATTTGGTTCTATCTGGTTCATTCAGGTCCTTCTCTGGGGATTTCTCTTGATTCATTTGGTTTGCATTCCTCTGCCTGCCCATTTTGTCTGTGTATAAGCAAGTTGTGGCCACTGGAGTCCAGTAGGTGTTCTCTTTGTGTTCTCTAGGTGTGGTCTGTCTGCAGGCTCGCCACCCCCTCTGCCGCTTCCTAGGGCGGTTGGGTATGGGCGTTGCCGCCGCCTGCCCACTGTGGCTGTTGCTGTGATTTCTGACTCTCCTCTGCGGGAGGGGTGGTCACTCAAGCCACAAGCCTTAGCACGAAGGGCAGAGGTGAGCACCTTTGCTCAGCTGCGGACCCAGCCTGTTTCCGGACTTCCGCCTAGCACCCGCAGTCAGAGCCTGTTCGCCACAGTTTCGCAGGTTGGGCGGGGCTTTTGACGTGCTCTCAGTTGTGAGTCTTTGCCCGTCTGGAGCTTTAGCCCTCCAGGCCTGGGCCCTTTTGCGCAGGGTCGCAAACCGCGGTTTATTGGGCTGGGCGAGTTTGCTGGCTTCCGCTCAGCTGCGAGCTTCCACTCGTCCCGGACTCTACCCCGCCCCCACGTTCAGAGCCTGCCTGTGCACGTAGGATGGCAAACCGCGGTTTCTCTGGCTGGGTGGGGCTAGTAGCGTGGGCTCAGCTGCGAGCTTCCGCTCTTCTCGGGGGTCCACCCAATCCCCGCATTTGGAGCCAGCTTGCGCACCTAGGATGGCAAACTGCGGTTTCTCTGGCTGGGTGGGTCTGGTAGCGTGAGCTCAGCCACGAGCCCCCGCTCGTTCCTGGTACTAGCCCTGTCCCCGTGGTCAGGGCCGGCTTGCCCAGGGTCTCACAGCATATCTCTGCCTGTTCCTGGCCTCCCACTTTGTCCCCGCAGGTGGGATTGCAGGTGGTCCGCAGCTGCCGGACTACTTTCACGCGTCACCCCTGCCCCTGCTGGGCTAGACTTAGCTCACACTGGCTTGGCCTCCACCCACGCCGACAGAACCACGTTTTAGCATCCTGCCGCCACCATACCCTTCAGCAACCCTCAGCAGAGTAGGAAGGTCCCTAATACTTCACACTGTAGGCCTGGGAGCTCCCTCACTTGTTTCATAGCTCAAAACTGTCCAAATGCATCCTCTAGGCTCTGGGACTGTAGGCTGGGGCTTTGTTCCTGGGACCCAGGTCCCTCCCTCTCCGCCAAACTCTCCTCCCACCACGTGGGTCTCTCCAGGCTGCCATTTGCTCCAGGGAGTTGGGCAGCCCTCTTCGCATTTTCGCTATTCCTACTAGTCTCAATGTGGCTTCTTCTGTGTTCCTTGGTTGAAGAGTCCACTTAGTTTAGTTCAAAGTTGGTTTATCCAATTGATGGTTCTTAAAATTGAGTTATAATCCACTTTGGTTCTGGGAGTTGGAAGTTGGTACATCCGCCTACTCCGTTGCCATCTTGCTCCTCACTTATTTTTTTTTTAAATTAAGCGAGAGGTGGGGAGGCAGAGAGACAGATTCCCACATGTTCCCCAACTGGGATCCACCCATCAAGCCCCCTACTGGGAGATGCTTTTCAGGTGGATGATATATGATTTGATATCTGTATATACAGGTATTGCATCACCAATCTGTTCTCTGTATCCATGAGTTCGGTTTATTTGAGTCTGTCTCTCTCCTCCCTGCCTCTCGCTTAATTTTTTTTTTTAAAAAAATAAGTGAAATATAGAAAGACTATATGATCTCACTTATATGTGGAATCTAAAATAAACCAAACTCACAGATACAAGAACAGATTGGTGATGCAATACCTGCATATACAGATATCTATCTCTGTTGTTCAGCAACTGAGTTATTTTAGTGCCTGAGGTGAGGCCATGGAGCCATCCTCAGTGTCTAGGGCCAATTGAGCCATGGCTACAGGAGGGGAAGAAAGAGAGAGAGAGAGAGAGAGAGCAAGAGAGAGAGAAGGGATAAGGGGAAGGGAGGAGAAATAGATGGTCACTTCTTCTGTGTACCCTGACCAAGAATCACTCCTTGGACTTCCACACAGCAGGCCAACATTCTACCACTTTTCCAACTAACCAGGGACCTGTTTAATTTATTTCAGTTAACACAATACCGTCAAGGTTCATCCATGTTGTTCTAAATGACAAAATTTCATTCTTTGTTATAGCTGAGTAGTATTCCACTGTATGTATGTACCGCATTTTCTGTATCTATTCATCCCCTGATGGAAACTTCGGTTGCTTTCATGTTCTGGCTATTGTAAATAATGCTGCAATGAACAGAGAGATGCAGATATTTTTTCAAGTTAGTGTGTTCATTTTCTTCAGATAAATACCCAGGAGTGGAACTGCTGGCTCATACAGTAGTCCTATTTTAAAATTTTGAGGACCCTCCATACTGTTTTTTATAGTGGCTGAATCAGTTTACATTCCCATTTAATGGTGTAGAACAGGGGTTGGGAATCTATGGCTCACAAGCCAGATGTGGCTCTTTTGATGGCTGCATCAGGCTCACAGACAAATCTTTAATAAAAAAAATAATATCATTAAAAATATAAAACATTCTTATGTATTACAATCCATTCATTTCCTACTGCTCATGTTCATGGTTGCAGGTGGCTGGAGCCAATCACAGCTGTTCTCCGGGACAACACCAAATTTTTATTGGATAATGCATAATGTACATGGGTTGTTGTGAGGTCAGGGAGTAAACTTCCCTCCTTTTAATCAAGTAGTCAGCTAGCTAATTGCAGAAACCCTTTTGACGAAGAAGATGGCTAAAAGAAATAAAAATGAGTATCGGATTTTTCGGCAGGAATAGACAGAGGAATTCGCCTTTGTGGAGAGAGCAGGTTCTGCATGTGTCTAATATGCAATGATAAAATTGCATCAATGGAACGGTCAAATATAGAGTGGCACTTCGACACATGCCATACTACATTTGCATAGAAATATCCAGTGGGGGACAGAAGGAAGAAAGCATGTCAAGAGCTACTGTGCAGAGTGCAAGCTAGTCAGCAGCAACTCCATGTTTGGACCCAACAAGGTGATTTGAATTTGGCTAGCTTTGCTGGTGCTTTAGCAATTGTGAGAAACAGAAAGCCATTCACAGATGGGGAGTATGCCAAAACATTCATGCTTGATGTTGCCAATGAACTTTTTGATGCATTTTAGATAAAGACAAGATTATCAAACAAATAAAAGACATGCCTCTGTTGGCAAGAACTGTTTATGATCGTACCATCATGATGGCAAATCAAATTGAGGCAACACAACTGAAGGACATAATGCAGCACCATTCTTTTCTCTCGTTTTGGATGAGTCAACAGATGTAAGCCATTTATCCCAGTTCAGCATGATTGCAAGGTATGCTGTTGGTGACACACTACATGAGGAAAGTCTTGCTGTTTTGTCTATGAAAGAGACAACAAGAGGGGAGGATTTATTCAAGTCTTTCACTGAGTTTGCTAAATAAAAAAATCTACCAATATTAAAATTTATTTCAGTGTGTACTGATGGTGCTCTGTGCATGGTGGGGAAAAGCAGAGGATTCGTAGTGCTTCTTCGTGAACATGAAAAGAGACCTATCCTAATATGTACCCTGATTTATCAATGTCACCCCATTAAAATTAAAAATTAATAAAATCAATTAAAGAAAAAGAGACCCATCCCAAGTTTTTACTGCATCCTACATCAGGAGGCACTTTGTGCTCAGATGTGTGGCGAGCAGCTTGGTGAGGTGATGTCGCTGGTCATTCGGGTGGTCAACTTTATTGTTGCCTGAGCTTTAAATGATCGCCAGTTTCAAACACTGCTGGATGAAGTTGGGAATAATTATCCTGGTCTGCTTCTGCACAGCAACGTGTGTTGTTTGTCAAGAGGGAAGGTGCTCAGCCGTTTTGCGGCTTGTCTGAGAGAAATCCAGACTTTTTTTGAAATGAAAAACATCGAACACCCTGAGTTAGCTAACAATGAGTGGCTCCTGAAGTTCTACTATCTCATGGACATGACTGAACATCTGAACCAGCTCAATGTGAAAATGCAAGGCGTTGGAAATACAGTCTTATCCCTTCAACAAGCAGTGTTTGCATTTGAAAACAAGCTGGAACTCTTCATTGCTGACATTGAAACAGGTCATTTACTACACTTTGAAAAACTGGGAGAGTTTAAAGATGCATGCACAGCAAGTGACCCTGCTCAACATCTTGATCTCCAGCAGCTAGCGGGCTTCACATCTAATCTACAGTCATTCAAAGCGCGCTTTGGAGAATTTCGTGAGTGCACTTGTCTTTTTAAGTTCATTACCCATTCACATGAGTGTGCAGTGGACAGCGCCAACCTGAGTTACATCTCCAGTGTCTCTGTCAGAGATTTTGAGCTACAAGCTGCTGACCTGAAGGCTTCAGACATGTGGGTGAATAAGTTAAAGTCACTGAATGAAGATTTGGAAAGACTTGCACAACAACAAGCAGAGTTGGCGAGCAAACACAAGTGAGGAGAAATGAAAAAGCTTCAATCCACAGATCAGCTGATTGTCAAAACTTGGAATGCGCTTCCCATCACATACCACACACTGCAGCGTGTGAGCATTGCTGTACTAACAATGTTTGGCTCTACGTATGCATGTGAGCAGCCTTTCTCACATCTAAAGAACATTAAGACCAACCTACGATCATGTTTAACAGATGGAAGTCTCAATGCCTGCATAAAGCTTAACCTCACCACATATTAACCAGACTACAAAGCCATCAGTAAAACCATGCAGCACCAGAAATCACATTAATGGCAAGAAGTACTTTATTCATCATGGTTAGCAACAGCATAACAACGTTATTAAAAAGAATTCAGAGACTTATTGTACTTTAAAAGTGTTGGTCTTACATAAAATGCACACATTTACTTGTATTTAGTGTTAAACATATTGTATGGCTCTCATGGAATTACATTTTAAAATATGTGGTGTTCATGGCTTTCTCAGCCAAAAAGGTTCCCAACCCCTGGTGTAGAACATCCTTTTCTCCACATCCTCATCAACATTTATTTCTTAATTTTTTGATGTCATTCTAGCATGTATGATATAACTCATTGTGGTTTTGGTTTGCATTTCTCTTCTGATTAGTGACATTGAGTATCTTGCAAGAAATAGGCCAAACTGAGCAGGAATACGAAAGTTGTACTGGGAATTTGCTGATAGGTTAAAGCATGGTTACTTCCCATATATGGAGCAAAGGGAAGACTTGGAGCTGGGTCAGGTAATTTTTGATGGGCACACAAGTGCTGAATGGTTGACCTAGGCTTCCTTTTCTGGGACAGCCAAGAACACAAAGCATAGTAACTTAGTTAAGTTCTGGTTTGCTGATGTGGGGTTTAGCATGAGAGACTCCATCTTGGGTCTAACCTGGTTACTTTAACAGAATCATTCTGTATCTCCCCTTCTCTGTCCTGCTTTCTCTCAGCATACTTGATAATTTCTTTTTATTGATGAGATATAGCCCATTATATGAATATACTGCAATATTTTATCCATTTACCTATTGATGAATATTTGGATTGTTTCCAGCTTGACTAATATGAATAAAGCTTGTGTGTGTGTGTGTGTGTGTGTGTGTGTATATATATATATATAATATATATATATATTATATATATATATTATATATATTTGCTTTACTATTATGAATAAAGCATATATTAAGTGAGAGGAGCGGAGATAGTGAGATAGACTCTTGCATGCTCTGGGCCCAATTCTTGAGTCAATTAAACTATTTTAGCACCTGAGGTTGTTGCTCTCTGACCGGATGAGCATCTGAGCATCTTCAGCGTCTAAGGCCGATGCTTGAACCAGCTGAGCCACTGGCTGTGGGAGAGGAAGAGGGAGAGAAGGGGGAGGAAGGGAGAGAAGCAGATGGCCACTTCTCCTGTGTGCCCTGACCGGGAATTGAACCCAGGGCATCCATAGGCTGAGCCAATGCTCCATCCACACTGAGCCAATGAGCCAACACCACTACTAATATATATATATATATATATATGTTAGTGAGAGAGACAGACTGATAGAGAAAGAGGTAAGAAGCAGCATTAACTTGCAGTTGCTGCATTTAGTTGTTCATTGATTGCTTTCTCATATGTGCCTTGACTGAGGGGGTCAAGCTGAGCCAGTGACCCATTGCTCAAACCATTGTTTTTGGGCTCAAGACAACTTTGGGCTGTAAGTCAGAACCCTTTGGGCTCAAGCCAGTGACCATGGGGTCATGTCTATGATAACATGCTCAAGCTGGTGACCTTGCACTCAAGTTGGTGATTCCACACTTAAGATGGGTGAGCCTATGCTCAAGTTAGTGACCTCGAGATCCTCAGTATCCCAGGGTTGATGTCTTTTCCAGTGTGCCACCACCTGATCAGGCACTATTAATATTTTAATGTCTTTTTGTAAATATGTGTTCATTTCTCTTCAGTAAATACCTAGAATTGGAATTTCTAAGTTATAGGGAAGGTGTACATTTAACTTTATGAGAAACTACCTGTTTACCTGGGTCGTTCCATGACCCCTTGGACATTTTCTTCTCTCTTCCTCTTGTACACCTTAGACTTGTCTGTCTTGGTTCTTTTCTTTCTTTTGGTGTTGTCCATCAACTCCATCTCCTCCTAAAGGTGAACAATACAATATAAGGAAAGCGACAATGATACATGTAGGAAATGAAAAAAAATCAAAGGAAGATTATGTTCACCATGACAGAATGGCTTTGAATGGAATTAGTGTGGGTTCCAGATGAAGCAGAAGAGCAAGTCTTAGAGCGTGGAGCTGGTGCGGAGAGCCACGATCTTCCCCCTTTTTTAATGCTAAACCATGGTCTACAGAGCCAGGTCAGAGTGAAGCAGTTTTCACCTTTGATAGACTGCGGTTGCCAAGATTAAGTAGTTTAAATCAAAGACAGATTTATTCACTGTTGTGTCGTTTGCTAACCTTGAGGAGACCTTAAGCAGATGACTGCAGCCAGGTCAGTCTTCACCTTTCCCTGTGGCCAGGACTAGCTTGAGGTGCCTTCTAAGGCAGAGCAGGGTCACGGCTACCCACTCAGTACCTGTGATGTTGTGGCGTAATAAGAAATACACATTTGTTGTTCCTGGCACAAAGCCCCTAAAACCCTTGTAATTTCTGGAGTCTAAAAGGAGTATGCTTTGTTATTCATAACATACTGAAAGCTCCTTTCAGTATCTGAGATTACATTAATGAGGTAACTTTTGGTAAACCCCTATAGAGGAGAAACTGGTTGCGAGGGGAGCCAACCAGGAGATTAGAAGTTTGGACCTTTGAGCCCCACTAACCCAACATCAAAGGGGCAGAGCAGGACTGGAATTTAATCAACACTTGCTGATGATGTAATCAACTGTACCTGTGTAATAAAGACTCCTGAAAAATCCAATCCAAAGGAGTTCAGAGAGCTTCTGTGTTGGTGAACACAGTCATATACTTGGAAGGGTGGCATACCCCAAACTCTACAGGGATAGATGCTCCTGTGGTTCCAACTTTTCTGGACTTTACCCTATGTATTTCTTCATCTGGCTATTCGTGTCCTTTATCATTAACTTTGTAATAAATCAGTAATAGTAAAGAAAAAAAGACTATACTTTTCCTATTAAATTACTCCATTGCCCTTTTTTATTCTCCATTGCCTTTATCAAGAGCATTTAACCATATGTGCATGAGTCTATTTCTGGACTCTGTCTGATGACCTGTTTGTACACCACACTGTCTTGAATAGTGTTACTGCTATAGTAAAACTCGAGACCTGGTAAACACTCCAATTTTGTTCTGTGGGAGCCCAGATACCCTGCTTTCAGCATGAAGGTCTTTCACACCTTTCATTAATTCCCCGTACATATTGTATGCTTTTGGTGCAATTATAATTTATTGAAATCAAAATTGCTAATTGCTAGTTCTGGTGGACTATATTTCCAGAAATGGCTGCAACAGTGTTTCCAATCCTCATGTTTTTCCAGAATTTTGCCATGTTACTATCAAGTGATGGAGTCTGTTTCCTGTCCCCTGGGATTGACTGGACCTTTTTGACAGCCTTAACAAATAGGATTTGATGGAAGTGACACTACATGATTTCCAAGACCAGGTTAAAAGGTGACATAGGTTCCACCTGGCTCTCTCTCCTGCAGGGACCCTTTGAATCTAACGAACATCTTGTGAGGTAGCCCATGATACTTACAGAGTCCACATGTTAGGTGTACCAGATGACAGCCCCTGCTAAAATTACAGGTATAGCCAGCGTCACATGCCAGGCATAAATGTTAGTAAATGAATGAATAATTGCGGGGGGTAGGTGGGAAGTGGTGGGTCATTAGAAAGATTTATATTGATAGTACTACTGACTATTTCTTCTATGTCCATTTGAGACACTGCTGTCTAAAAACAATGTGTACGAATGAGGCGAATTTGAACACGTGTTAAGAGAGTCATCAAAATGAACTTACAAAGTGCTGAATAAGACCACCATAGAAGAATAATGATTTCCATGAAATGAGCTTTCTCCCTGCATCCTTTAGCCACTACTGTCAGAGATGCTTTTTAGTTTGTAAATAACAGGGAAAGAGGTAAGGGGCCCTCTGAAGAAAGCCTAAAAGGAAATGGTCTGGGACAGAGGAAAATGAAAGGAATTAGGGCTTAGTGGCTTCCACTGTTTCTATATTGTTTTCTTCCTAAACTGGAAAGTATGTACATGGATGATAGCCATATACTTATCCATACCTTTTTACATGCCCTATATATGTCACTTCCTTTGAAAAATCTATACATATGTATAGACATGTATTCATATGTAAAAGGTATGTATGGATATTTCAAAAAGGAAGTGGGGTGTTAAGCTGAGAAAAAGAAGTGCTTACGAAATGGCTTAAAATCTTCATTTGTATGAACAAACTTCTTGAGAAGGGTGCAAACTGGTTGTGCTATAGAACCATGATAACTAAGAAAGAATGAGTTTCAATTAAAATAGATAAATTGAAGATGGTTATAGGAAGAACTGCTTGAAAACCCTGCTTCCTGAACACTGGAGTGTGAGGTCAAGAGAGGTTGTGCAGGTCTGTTTCCTTGGTAACCTTGGGAGACAAGTAGAGCACGCCTTTTGTGGTCCCAGCACTGGCGGGCATGGGCCTCTCTCTGGGAAACTGTGTCTTGGCTGATCTCATTGCCCAAGGAAAGGGGCACACAGCATAGTAAGAGTGGATGGAGACAGTTGGCTTTCAGGGAAAGAAAACGTGAACCCCTTGTTTTCCTCCACACCCTCCATAAGAAAAAAAAGTCTGCTCTAACTTACTAGCTCAACCATACACATCACGACGAGGGTACAATAAACCAGGGCAGCACACTGCATCAGTCTGTGGTGGCAGGTGAATGTTCTATATTTAACATGTTTGACTTCTTTCTTAAAAGTTAAAAATAACATCTACTTTTTCTGTTCCCATTCAGTTATGGAAAACAATTTTTTTAAATTTACCTTAAACTTGGGGTTTCACTCAAGTCCCTTTCAGTTCTGCTTAGGTCTTCAAGGGATTATTATCAGTAAGAAAATTTACTGACTCATTAGTGATGAAGTTTTCGAAAAACTCATAGCTGTAAGATCACCCTAAGCAGCTATGAAGTCCACTGAGAAAACATCTCCCACCCAGGAGTTCAGCTCAACCATTCAGAAAATTTTCTTCTTTCTCAACTCCCTGCCAAAGACTCTTCTCTTGTCAGAAACTTCTTTTTTTTTTTTTTTTTTTTTTTTGAGGGCCTAGGACAGACAGGGAATACTACTTGAATCTAAAATTGCCAGTCTACAGTTCCCAAAGCAAGTTGTCTCTCCTGCATTGTCCTAAGGAAGCCCTCACTAGACGGCCTTCCTGGTGCCAATTCTCTCTGGGCTCTGGTCTTCTCAGGCCCTGAAGTTTATGTGAAATGAGGCATAATGACCACAGTGGTAAATTGCAGGGTCAGACTCGTACCTGAACCTTTTTGTAAAAATTCTCTGAGGTCAGAATTTTTTCGGATATTAAAAAGATTGAGGTCCCCTCCCCCACACACATGGAACTGTGCTCAAAAGGACCAACCACAGTTTGATCATTAACTGACAAGTAAAAACAAAAATGGATCAGGTGACCTTGGACAGGTCACCTCCCCTTTCAATGAGTTTGTTTCTATGGAATTAAGTGTGAGTGTATGTGTATGTATATGTGCTGGTGTGTAGTAAGTGCTCCCTAGGATATTTTTTACAATGTTAGCATGCCACTAGCATGCATCTTAGTCAGGTTGTTGGGGCAGGCAGTGAGGAATCTCTGGACCTCAGCCTTTTCTGAGTTCCAGGCCATATATCAGACACCTGAGAAATAATGTTCCTGTGAAGAACCAAAACAAGTCCCACCAAACTAGACAAAGAACAGAACCTGTTAAAAGAAGGAAGTTATGAGTTCTGTACTATTATCTATAGGAGACACTTGTGCCCCATGACAAGTGACAAGCAGGTAAAGTAGGCACCACAGACAGGCATAGATATAAGACGGTAACTTGAGGGGGGACCATCCTCTTACACTGCCCATCCATACCTGCAGTCCCAACAATTCCACCCTACCTGCTTCTCCACCACTTAAAGCCCTTAGTCTTGAGCAACATCTCAGATTTTCCTGAGCAATGTTGCAGGTAATTCCCAACCCCGCTCCTTCCACCCCCACCGGTGCCCCGAGGAGGCCGGACCATCTCCCGCCACACCCGGCCCGGAGCGGCAGCGAGACGAGTGTGGGCACCGCCGCATTGGGCTGCTGCTGCGGCACCCACGCGCAGTCCCGCGGCTGCGACCCCGGCACCTGTGCTCCCAACGGCTCCCGCAGAACGGATCCCGGCACGCGTCCGTCAACGGTCCTTGGGTCGCCGGCCCTGCGCCCAGGCTGCGCGCTACCCCCACTGCACGCCGGGCGCCGCCTCTGCGGAAAGGTGTCCAACGGCTCCCGCCTGGACAAAGCCCTGAATATGTCCCTGCCCGGAAGGTCCAGGATTCGCGCGTCCGTTGGTGAGAGGGAAGGGTGGGCAGGGCGAGCGTGGGTTAGGTGACACCTCCCCCACCCCTCGTCTGGCCTCCCCGGCCTGCCGTTGTGTCCTTGAGTCCCAGAACCCGCGTGAGCGCAGTGCAGCCACTACACTGAGGAGCCTGAAATGCCCAATGGCCCTTGGGGTGGGAGGCAGTGACCCGGTGGGTGCCTACTACAGGTGCACGGGTGCCGGCCTGCCCCTGCGCGGGGAGGCGGCGGCTGGTGGCCGCGACCCAGGAAGCAGTACGCGGACGGCCGCGCCTGGCTGTCCTCCTGGGTGGCGGGCACTGTGGGAGAGCACAGAAACCATCTCGCCTAACCCTATGGTTGCGGTGTTCGCCGCAGAACTCAAAGGGAATCGGGAAGGTCACACAAACGTTTGCAGCTCCCGGGATTCTGGGGCCTCCCGCGTGCCCACCCTGGCGCAGCACGCATCCACACCCTGCGGCTGGCAGGCTCCGGACGCCTAAGCCACGCGTTGCTCCAGACAGCATCTCCCACCGCTGGCATCTGGACTTTCTTCATTTTCTTCTTCTTTTACGTATTTAGAAATCGAAGTCTTGTTGAGTTGAATGCTATGTGATTATGATACAGGACTCGTTCTCCAGACCTTTGAGCTTCAAAAATCATTAGATTTCTTACCCTTTCAGGACTCCCGCAAAGTTCATAGGTAGATGTTTGATGTGAGGAGGAAGGTACAAGGTTTGCAGTTTGGAGCTGGGATCACTTGTGTTCTTCATTATCCTTATTTGGAGAAAATAGGAATATAAAGACCAGTGGCTTTATTTCTGTGGCTGGATACTGTGAGAGGGAAACAGCTTATCGGGTAATTTAGGGCAGAGTGTTTCTTAAATTTGAGTCATGTAAGGTCACCTTCAAATTCATTATGAGGGAACTCCCAGTGTAAAAGGATCACAGGCCTGATGCATTGAGACTGGACTAGGGAGCAAGGGCTGAGCCCAGTGGGACTGGGCAGCAGTAATCCAGGTGCCAGATGGTCCCTGTGGCAGTGCTAAGGTGGAAGAAGAGGGAGTGTGCACGTCCACCTTATGTTTGAAAGTAGAGCCAACAGCTTTTGCTCCTGACTTGGATGTGAGGCTTAAATAAAAGAAGAGAATCTAAGATAGCACAGAGGTTTTTGGTATGAAAACTGGAAGAGTGTACCATTTCCCAGGATGGGGAAGGCAGCAGAGAGAACAGGGTTCTCTTTTACGGAGAGAGGAGGGTAATTGTCAGGAAATTGGTTTTGAAGACATGAAGTACATACTAGAGAACCAGATGAAGGCGTGTGGTAGAGAATTGGATTTATAAGCCTAGAGTTCAGGGGACTGTTGTTCTAGACCTGAGAGAGAAATTCAGGAGTCTTCAGCAGGAAGGCTCCATGGGGGTGTGATGGTGCAGTTGCACAGGGCCAGGCTGCTGGAGGATGCCCACCTTCAGTTTAATGATTGCCTGTTGCTGTCTTGGAAGTCATAATAAATTTTGAAGAAGGGGCTACACTTTCATTTTGCACTTGACTGTACAAATTATGCAGTCACTGTGTACAGATGTGCCTGAGGGCCTGGGCTCTACATCGTTTTAAGGTCAGAGAGATTAGAACAGCCCTTAAGGAGGCTGAGAGAATGGCCAGTGAGGTTGGAGGAGCCCCCAAGAGAGGAGCTCCTTACCCCTGGATGGGGTAGATATGCAGGAAGTGAGGAGTGTTTAGTTGTGCCCAGTGCTGCTGAGAGCTCAAGAAGGGTGAGGCCTGAGAACCAATTGTTAGACTTAGCAATGTGGAGGTCACTGGTGACCTTGAAAGGGTCATCATTGGGAGGAATGTCTATATAGCAGTTTCCAGACAGACTAAGAGGACAGATACGGGAATGGCATATCCAGAAAACTCTTTGGGATGAATTTTGTAGAAAAGGGGAGAGCAAATGGAGCGGTAGCTGGAGAAGATATGAGTTTCAGAGAGATTGTTTTGTTTTAAGACTAATATTGCAGTTGTGAAATTGATGGCATGGATATGAAAGTCAGGGGTTTTTAGGGAGAAGGAAGGGATAGTGATCTGAGATCAATGAGAAGTAGGGTTATCAGGGCAGAGTAATGAAGGGCCGATGTCCAGAGGTGGAGGATATAGGGGATCTTGCTGATGACAGACTGCAAGTTCCAAAAGACAAAATGGATGGTTTTAGGAGATGGGGTCTATTAGAATACTCACATCCTGTATGAGGAGGAGGCAGGACCTGGATAGTGTGTGTTTCCTGGGATGACTCAGTGAACTTGAGTATATTCAGTATAGGGCTTCATAAGGCTGGTTTGGAGGATGACCCAGACAGAGAGAGGTAGTGAGGCTTGTAAGTATTGCAAGAGGAGGGTTGTTTGGATGCTGGAAGGCTGGCCCAAGAGTGTCCTGATCTCTGAAACCTCTTTTCTCTTTTTTACAGTTGATAGGGGTGTAGATCCAGGTGTGGAGTCTTGCAATGGGCAGAAGTAATAGTCAGAGCTTTGGGCAGCACTTTCTTTTTTTTTTTTTCTTTTTTTTTTTTAATAGAGCACGAGAGAGAGAGAGAGAAAGGGGGCAGAGGAGAGATATGAGAAACATCAACTTCTAGTTGCTTCACTTTAGTTGTTTTTATTGATTGCTTCTCATTGGGCAACTTCTTTATTATACAAAAATGTCTTGGCTCTTTTTGGTCCCATACTTTTGTATATGTATTTTTTTTTGAAAGGAAGTAGGATTTATGGGTGAGCATGACCAAGGAGGGGCAGCACTGAGGCTCTCATGAGTGTAGGGCCCACTATTTGTCCTGGGGGTCATGGATAAGGATGTATAGTATATGATCCCCCAGCTACTGGAATGAGTCGCTTTTTCAGATGTATTTTTGAAAGAGCCTTTTCTGAAAACAAAAATAGAAACGTCCTGTTAGGATTTTGGTTAAATTTGCTTTAAGCTTATAAATTAATCGGGGAGAGTAGATATTTAAAAAATATTGTGTCTTCTTAAGTACAAAAATGGTATTTCTCATTGTTTAATGTCTTTTATGTTTTTTTTAAGTGTAATAATTTTTTCCATGAAACTTTCTATGCATTTTAAAAGGTTGATTCCAAGATACTCATGTTTCTAGAAGGAATGGGATTATTCAAAACTTACATTTTAAAATTATTTTTTGCTGGTGTCTAGAAAACTTACAGGGTTTTTCTAATGATTGTGTATCCAACAATCTGGTGAACTATCTTATAAATTTTGATAGTTTATAGATTCACTTAATTTTGTGTGTATAATGGACAATCTCATCTGCAAAAACTTTTGTTTTCTTATCATTATTATAACTTTACCTTTTTCTTATTTGGTTATATTTGCTAATACTGTCAATAAAAGTTTGACCAGAAGCTCTGTGCTTGCTTTGCTCTTTAGAACACTGAAAATAATGCCTCCAGGATTTCATGTGGAGTATGATATTGACTGGCAGAGTTTAGTAGCTATTCTGTATTACAGTATGAAGTACTCTACTGTTCCTCCCCAGTACTTCAGTGAGGCAGAAGCTCGTTGACTGTGTGCCTTGATATAATTACAGGGGAGTTGGAAAATACCTTAAGGTTCCCAGATGGTTGTGGGATCTCTTCCTTTTGTCTCTGGATCTTTGTGTTCATTAATATCAAATCATGGCATACCTATTAGAATGGTTATAATAAAAAGTGATAACATCATTAAATCCTGGCAAGGGTGCAGAAAAATTGGATCACTGATATATTGTTGCTGGGGCTGTAAAATGGCACAGCCATTCAGGAAAATGTTTGGCAGTTCCTTATTTTATTTATTTATTTTATTTATTGATTTTAGAGAGACAGAAGAAGAGGGGAAGAGTGAGAGAGAAGCATTCATTTCTTGTTCCACTTAGTTGTGTCCTCATTGCTTATTGCCTGTATGTGCCCTGATCGGGATTGAACCTGCAACCTTGGTGTTTTGGGACAACACTCTAACTGACTGAGCTAACCATTTTTTTTTATAAAACTGAACCTGCAACTACTAATTAGCTACAGCAATTGTACTCTTGGGCATTTATTCTCAAGAAATAGAAACATATTCACACAAAAACCTGTACATCAATATTCATGGCAGCTGTAATTATATTATCCAAAACCAGATGTCCTTCAATGGCAGGATGACTAAACAAACTGTGGTACATCCATACCGTGGAATACTATTCAGGAAGAAAAAGGAACTGACTACTGGTACATGCAACAACTTGGATGGATTTTAGGGAATTGCACTGAGTGGAAAAAAAAAAAAAAGCCCAGACCCAAAAGGTTACATGATCGCTGATTCTATTTCTGTATTATTCACAAAGTGACACAGTTATAGAAATGGATGATGAATTAGTGGCTGTCAAAGGTGAAGGCAGGTGTAGGAGTGGGAGGGATAAAAGGCAGCCTGAAAAAAGGGACCCTTGTGATAATGGAAATGTCCTGTATCTTGACTTATCCAACATCAGTTTTGCAAGATGTTACCATTGTGGGAAACTGGAGAAAGGGTACCAAAAGAAAAAACAAATGCTATTATTTCCTATAACTCATGTGAAACCTAAAATAATCTCAAAAAGTTTAATTAAAAAAAGTAAACCATAGTAATTTTCCAACAAGAGAGAATAATTGTCATATAATATACTATCATTCAAAATATTTAAGTTTTATTATTATAATTTCATTGTACATTACCTATTTCTTTTTTCCCCTTTGTGAGGCTGTCTTTACTCCATTGTATGTTCTTTCCTCCTTTGTCAAATACAGTTGTCCATAAAGGTGTGGGTTTATTTCTGGGTCCTCTGTTCTGTTCCATTGATCTATGTGCCTGTTCTTAAGCCAGTACCAGGCTGTCTTCAGTACAATGGCCTTGTAGTATACCTTGATATCCGGAAGAGTGATAGATACCGCCTGCTTTATTTTTTCTTTTTAAGATTGCTGAGGCTATTTGTGTTCATTTTTGGTTCCATATAAATTTTTGGAATATGTGTTCTATATCTTTGAAGTATGTCATTGGAATTTTAATTGGTATTGCATTGAATTTATAAATTTCTTTGAGTAATATAGATATTTTAATGATGTTTATTCTTCCTAAGCATGAGCATGATATATGCTTCCACTTGTTTGTGTCTTCCTTGATTTCTTTTATCAGTGTTTTATAATTTTCCGAGTACAAGTCTTTAATCTCCTTGGTTAAATTTACTCCTAGGTACTTTATTTTTTTGTTGCAATAGTGAAGGGAATTATTTACTTAATTTCTCTTTCTGACAGTTCATTGTTGGTATATAAAAATGCCTCTGATTTCTGAGTATTAATTTTATATCCTGTCACCTTGCTGAATTCATTTATCAGGTCCAATAGTTTTTTGACTGAAGCTTTAGGGTTTTCTATATACAATATCATGTCATCTGCAAATAATGATGGATTTAGTTCTTCTTTTCCAATATGGATGCCTTTTATTTCTTCTTCTTGTCTGATTGCTGTGACTAGTACATCCAGAACTTTGTTGAATAAGAGTGGTGAAAGAGGGCACCCCTGCCTTGTTCCTGATCTTGAGATTGCTTTTAATTTTTGCCCATTTAGTATGATGTTGGTTGTGGATTTGTCATAGATGGCCTTTATCAGGTTGAGGTATGTGTTCCCTGTATTCCCACTTTACTGAGAGCTTTGGTCATGAATGGGTGCTGGATTTTATCAAATGCTTTTTCTGCATCGATTGAAATTATCATGTGATTTTTGTCCTTCCTTTTGTTTATGTGATGAATCACACTGATTGATTTGTAAATATTGTACCAGCCTTGCCTCCCGAGAACAAATCCCCCTTGATCATAGTGTATGATTTTTTTCATGTATAGCTGGATTCGGTTCGCTAATATTTTGTTAAGGATTTTAGCATCTCAATTTATCAGGGATATTGGCCTATAATTTCCTTTCTTTTTGTTTTCTTTGCCTGGTTTTGGAATCAGAATTATGCTCGCCTCATAAAAGGAGCTTGGAAGTCTTTCTTCCTCTTGCATTTTTTGAAATAGCTTGAGAAAGATAGGAGTTAGTTGTTGTTTGACTATTTGGTAGAATTCACTTGTGAAGCCATCAGGCCCAGAACTTTTCTTTGTTGGGAGTTTTATGATAACTGTTTCGATCTCATTTGTTGTAATCGGTCTGTTGAGGTTTTCTGATTCTTCCAGATTGATTTTTGGAAGATTGTATGTTTCAAGCAATTTGTCCATTTCATCTAGGTCATCTAGTTTTTTGGAATACAGTTCTTCATAGTATTTTCTTACAATATTTTGTATATCTGTTGTGTCAGTTGTTATTTCACCACTCTCATTTCTAATTTTATTTATTTGAGTCCTCTCTCTTTTTTTGGTGAGTCTAAAGGTTCATCGATCTTGTTTACCTTTTCAAAGAACCAGCTCCTTGTTTTATTGGTCCTCTGTATTGTTTTTTTAGCCTCTATGTTGTTTATTTCCACTCTGATCTTTATTATTTCCTTTTTTCTACAACCCTTGGCCTTTACTTGCTGTTGTTTTTCTAGTTCTTTTAGATACAGGGTCAAGTTGTTTATTTGAGCTTTCTCTAGCTTCTTATTTTATGCCTGTAGTGCTATGAACTTCCCTCTCAGTACTGCTTTTGCTGTGTCCCATAAATTTTGAGTTGATGTATGCTCATTATAATTCATTTCTAGGAATTTTTATATTTCTTCTTTGATCTCATTGTTAACGTATTTGTTATTTAATAACATGCTATTTAGTGTTCAAGTGTTCTAGTATTTTTCAGTTTTTCTGTTGTGGTTGATTTCTCGTTTCATGCCATTGTGATCAGAGAAAATGCTTGATATAATTTCAATCTTCTTAAATTTGTTGAGACCGTTTTTGTGTCCTAATATGTGGTCTATTCTAGAGAGTGTACCATAAGCACTTGAAAAAAATGTATATTCTGCTCCTTTAGGGTGAAAGGTTCTGAAGATGTGTATTAAATTGAGTTGATCTAGTATGTCCTTTAAGTCTGCTGTTTCTTTGTTAATATTCCTTTTTGAGCATCTATTCAGTGATGTTAGTGGGGTATTGAAATCTCCTACTATTATAGTATTGCTCTTGATCTTGCCCTTTATATCCATTAAAGTCTGCTTTATATATTTAGGTGCATAGATATTTATAATGGTTATATCTTTCTGTTGGATTGCTCCTTTTATCATTATGTAGTGTCCTTCTTTATCTCTTACTATATATAGCCTTTGTTTTAAAGTCCATTTTGTCAGATATAAGTATTGCTACTCCAGTTTATTTTTCATTTTCATTTTCATGAAATATTTTTTTCCATCCTTCTACCTTCAGTCTATGTGCATCTTTTGTTTTAAGGTGTGTCTCTTGTAGACAGCATATGTATGGGTCCTGTTTCTTTATCCACGCAGCTACCTATGTCTTTTGATTGGGTCATTTAATCCATTTACATTTAAGGTTATTATTGATATGTAGTTGTTTCTTGCCATTTTATTCTTTAAAGCTGTATTCCTCTTTTACTATATTCTTTTCCCCCTTTGAACTGTTCACAATAGGCCCCTTAGCATTTCTTGCAGCATTGGTTTGGTTGTAATGAATTTCTTGAGGTGTTTTCTTTTTGTCTGGGAAGCTTTTTATTTCTCCTTCAATTTTAAATGATAGCCTTGCTGGATAAAGTAATCTTGTTTGTAGGTTCTTGTTCTACATTACTTTGAATATTTCTTGCCATTACCTTTTGGCCTCAAGTGTTTCTGTTGAGAAGTCGGATGTCATCCTTATGGGGGCTCCTTTGTAAGTGATAGCCTTCTTTTTCTCTAGCCGCTTTTAATATTTTCTCTTTATCACTTAACTTTGATATTTTAATTATGATGTGTCTCAGTGTAGATTTCTTTGGTTTCTCTTTAATGGAGTTCTCTGTGCTTCTTGAATGTGTGAAACATTTTCTAGTCTTAATTTAGGGAACTTTTCAGCTATGATTTGATGGAACAAAGTTTCTGTCCCTTGTTCTTTCTCTTCTTCTTCAGGAACCCCTATGATGTGGATGTTATTTCTCTTCATGTTGTCTCAGAGCTCTGTTAGAATTTTCTTAGACTTTTTGAGTCTCTTTTCCTTTTTCTGCTCTGCTTCTCTGCCTTATTTTATTTTGTCCTCTAACTTGCTGATTCGTTCCTCAGCTTTATCTGTCCTGCTTTTAATTCCCTTCATTGTGGTCTTCAATTCTGATATTGTATTTGTCATTTCTGTCTGATTGTTTTATATTATTTCAATTTCTTTTTTATACTTGCTATCTCTTTATTTAGGTTTTTGTAATGACTATCCATTGTTACTCTAAGCTTATTGAACACCCTAACAATCAGTATTTTAAACTCTGCATCCAGTAATTTGGTTATATCTGATTCTTTCAGGTCCTTCTCTGGGGATTTCTCTGGGTTCATTGGGGTTGCATTTGTCTGCCTGCCCATTTTGTCTGTGTATAAGAAGGGTTTGGCCACTGGAGTCAATGGGTGTTGCCTCTGTGTTCCCTAGGTGTTGTCTGGCTGCAGTCCTGCCACCCGCTCTGTCACTTCCTAGGGTGTTGGGAGGGGCTGTTTTCATGTGGGCTCTACAAGCCTCAGCCAGTCTGGGCCTTCGCCCTGCCCCCACGGGTAGGGTTGCCCACTTCATACGGGCCACAAATCGTGGCACCAAGGGCAGGGTGAGCACCTTTGTTCAGCTACAGGTCTCTGCTTATTCGCGGGCTTTCACCCCACCCGCCACAGTTAGAGCCGGCTTGCGCATGGGCTTCCTCCCAGCCCCTGCATTCAGGGCCAGCTTGCATGTCAGGCTGCAAGTCTTGGCTCCTCTGGCCTGGTGGGGCTATGGGTGTGCACTCAGCTGCAAGCCTTCGCCTGTTCCTGGGCCTTTGCCCTGCCCCTGTGGGCTGAGCTGCTCACGCAGGACTGCAAGCCTCTGAGGCCAGGTGAGGCTGCATGCCTGCGTGCCTTCATTCAGTGGTGGATCTCTGCCCGTTCCTTGGCTCCCGCCCTTCCTCCACAGGTGGTGTTGCAGGCGGCCCACAGCCAGCCAAACCACTTTCAAGCGTCCCTTCCGCCCCCGCTGGCTAGACTGAGCTCATGCCAGCAGGCTGGCTTCTGTCCCCACCAATGGAACCACGCTTCTGAGTCCTGCCACTGCCCTCCAGCAAGACCTCAGCAGTGTGGGTGGGGTTGCTGCAGGTCAGACCCTAACACTCCATACCATAGTCCTGAAAGCTCCCTCCTTCTAAGCGGCTGTGCTCTGAGTGCCACAGGAAAGCTTGTTTGGCTGGTGTCCTGCTTCTCTTTGCTGGTATTGCTGGTCCCAGGGGAAACATTCACTTCAGATTTGGGGAATGACTCAGCCCAGGGGTTAGGGTGACTCTCCCTCAAAGTGTTTCTCTCTGTGTGTTGGACAGATAAAATATATTATGCTCACTTTGTTGAAGATGGCACTACCCATGTGCAAGTTTTAAGAGTAAGCTTTTTCCCACACCCTTGACTGATTGGATTATGTGGGGTGGTGCACTCTCATGAGGAATCCTCCCATTATTCCTAAAATAAATGACTTTGTATCAGAGACTTTCTTGTTTGTAGATTGGATTAAAGGTTTGGATTTCTACATTATAAAGTGGGACAGACCGGGAGCTTGGTCTTGGTTCCTGAGGTTAGCATTAGAGGGGAGAGCAGATTAAGGCCACGTGGACGAGAGGAGAAGCAGCCAAGATGGAGTGCTGAGGGAGAAGCCAGTTTGAGCAGAGTTTGTGCTAGAGAAGGAGATGGGGAACAGAGGTGAATAAGACTGATGAGCTAGAAACCTTTGATTCTAGGAAACTCGGATAAGTCAGTAGCTTTGTGAGCACTGAATGAGTGGGTTTTGGAGCCCAGTGTGTGTTTTTACTTGCCCGCCGGTTGCAATCTAGAATTAAAGCTGATGTCTCACCAGTTCTTGGCTCTGTTATTTCATTACCGACTGTTCGAATCTAATGTGAACCTGCATTGGCCAGGCGGCTGTGATTGTACTCTGACTACTGGCCATACACTGTGTCTCCTAGATTATACTCTCTTCTTGCAGCTCTGGTCCTCTCTTCTCTCCCTGTCCCCCGGAGCCCCAGGTGAGTGGTTGTGAGAGAGGTTTTCTGCGACGTCCCTTTAAGAAGGATCCTGGGTCTGAGAAACCTCTCTTTATAACAGACAGTATCCTGACTTGTTTCACAGCTAAATACTGTCCATACACCTCTTCTAGGCTTTGGAGCTGCAGCCTGGGGCTTTGTTTCTGGGGCCCAGGTCTCTCCCCTTCCCTCTAAACTCACTTCCCACCCCACAAGTCTCTCCAGGCTGTCGTTAACTCCAGGCAGCTGGGCAGCCCTTTCCGTGTTTCCGCTTTTCCTACCAGTCTCAATGTGTCTTCTTCAGTGATCCTTGGTTGAAGAGTCCTCTTAGTTTAGTTCAAAGTTGGCTTTTCCAGATGATGGTTGTTAAAATTAAGTTGTAGTCCACTTTGGTTCTGGGAGTTGGAAGTTGGTACATCCGCTTACTCCATCGCCATCTTGCTGCTCCTCTGTACATTACCTATTTCTATAACACGGCAGAGTCTTTGTGTTTAAGAAGCTTAGTGCCTGCCTCATTACCTCCTGCTTGATAAATCTGGTAAGATCTAGAGCAGGGTGAACTTGGACAGTAGTTACTTCCTTAAATTGTGCTTCTCATTTTTTACAAACTAGTAATGAAAGGATCAAAGATGACAGCCTGCATCAAGATTATAGGCTGAGCTGCATACTATTTAGTGAACGACTTCTGGGATTATTCTTTCTTGCCTATGAGATATATTTAACCTTTCTTTTAACCGGGACGTTCATTTTTACTTTTGTCAATTATAACATTCCTCACAGCTATATTTTGTGCCTCTGTGTCTCAGACATTTTACCAGGAGATGGGAATTCAAAGACTAATGGTGGGGGGGCAGTCCTCCTGCCTTTATGGAGCTTCTGGTCTGGTCAAGGTGGAGCATTTTAGTAGTAAAGGAGACAGAGCAGAAATAGAGTTGTGGATTTTAACAAATATGTACTGAATGCCTACTGTCTACCAAGCACTGCTCCTGGGGCTAGAGATAGAGAGGGGAGCCGGTGTGCTGTTACAGAATTTATGGTCTTGTGGTTGGTTCCAGCGCGTGGGTGAGTGCTCTCAACTCTCTCATTCATCTTTGTGTTGACTCTCATGGATGGTGCACATGCATGAATAGGGAAATGGGGTGGGTGAGTGTGCATATGGGTGTGTAGCATGGGGATAAATAGCAAGGACAGAATGGAAGGGATAGCTGTTTTCTGTGGACTCCAGCATTAGCTGTATCTAGGGTAGAAGCTCCTTCCTAGTCCCTGACTTACTTACTTTGTGGATTTGGCTCAGTGATAAAAGTTTAGCAATGAAGAGCAGGCAGGCAGTAATTGCACAGACCAAATCCAGAAACCTCCCTTAAGTCCTCTTCCGAATCCCATACTCATCCGTCCATTTCTTCTCCCCTCTCCTGGTCATCAAAAGTGTTTTGTTTTGTTTCCATAAGATTCCTGCATGGACTTAGTTTTCCAGTAACAACCTGTCCCATGTTTCAAGGGGAGGATTAGGAGAATCAGGGCAGCTGAGATATTCAGAGTGGTGATGTTAGAATGTAAGGGCGAGGTGGTTCCTCAGAGACAGTCTAATCCTCTCCTTTCACAGGTGAGAAAAAACAATTCTGAAATATCCTTTGCTTGCTGATTAACTTCCGGCAGGAGCTGCTAGTTCCCAGAGCCACTGTGCTTTCTACCATCGTCAGCCTGCTGAGTTCAAGACTTAAGTTGAACAGAACAGTTTGTTCATTCTTTATTGTTTTCTGTTCCTCAAATGGAGATAAATAAAAAATTGGACCTAATTTCTCTTCCTCCCATTTTCTGTAAAGTAAATATTTGAGCTCTCTTGTGAATTCTTTTGGGACTTGGTCTAATGGTCTAGATTATGTTAGAAAGATTCTATAAGGTAGTTGTATAAATAGGGGTGGAAACACCAGGCTTTAGAGTTAGAGAGCATTGGATTCAAAAATAATTTTTTTATGGTGATAGACAGAAAGAGACAGAGAGAAGGACATATAAGGACAAACAGACAGGAAGGGAGAGAGATGAGAAGAATCAATTCTTCATTGCAGCACCTTAGTTGTTCATTGATTGCTTTCTCATATGTGCCTTGACTGGAAGGCTACAGCAGAGCAAGTGACCCCTTGCTCAAGCCAGATTAGCCAGTGCTGAAACTGGCGACCTTGGGGTTTTGAACCTGGGTCCTCTGAGTCCTAGTCCAAAGCTCTGTCCACTGTGCTACTGCCTGGTCAGGGTGGATTCAAATTTTGACATTGCCATTTGCCACCTGTATGACATGAAAAAGCTTTCTTATTACAGATGAGGATGAAAATAAATTTTCTTTCTCATGGTGTGGTTGTGATTAGTGAGTACTAATATACATAAAAGTGCATACTTTCGTTATTATGTATTACACTGACAGAACTTCATGATGTAATCAAGTTTCTATTGACAATATGACAGATATTTCTCATGTTGCCTGTCATCAACCCGGGTCAACTCCTCCACCTTGCTACCTATTCTGCATAAAAGAAGAATTGGCAACAGTTTAGTTTTCACCTCTAAATCTAACAATGGAGGCCTATTTAGGGAATGACTAGTAGAGTCATTATTGGAGAATTTAAGTGTTCTTTTTGTGTCATTATCCAGGTGTGTTATTATCCACCGAGCAGTCTGATTATAGATAGAGTGTTCATTCTTTAATGTCTCTGAAGGTTCTGTCCTCTGTTAAAAGTAGTCACACCTTCAAGGCCGTTTTCTACCCTGCAGTTAGCAAATAGACACCTCGGTGGATGGCTTCAGATGTTTAATAATTGATTTTATTTTTCTAGCGGATGTTTTATCTCAGACCTTGACCGGAGAGAGGTGCCAGTTAGACAAATTAAAATTACTCTCTAAAAAGTTGTCAAACATTTATGGGAAAATGTGTACAGAGTTCCTTTTAAAGATTGGTGTCTAACTTTCCTCCTTGTATCTCTACATGTACTAAATATAACCTCTGGTCAATACTGCACTGAATACAATAGGTTATTTACATCCATTTAGTCCGGTAAAAGTACTCAGAACTAATGTTAACAACCATTATGAAAGGCTAGAAGTAAAAGTGATCTGATATCCATGCCTGAGGAGTTTCTCTTCATCATCCTCAAGGGCAAACACAGAAACAGGATGTAGGAGAGGGCCCTTACCTGGACAGAGCAGAGCTGAAGTGGGAATAGTCAGTTGCTCCTGCAAAATACCCTGACAGCACAAAAGGACTGTCACACCTGCATGGCCACCTGGGTCTGCCTGCACAGATATGTTCATAAGAGTGCATGAGTAACACTTTATTTATCAGCAATGATCATGGAAAGCTCACACCACCAACATATTACCATAGATGTGTTTGTGTTTGTGTGTGTGATGTGCAGACATATCTGCATATTATGTGTGCCTTTTGCTTTGAGAGTTCACATCTTACCTTGCTCACTGCCTCTCTGTAAGTTCTAGAATCTGATACATCCTCACATTTCATCCTAAAAACTGATGTAATCCTGATTAACTTTGATTTAGAGGTTTTATATTTGCAAGTGAGTTTTCTACTCTTTTATACTCGTACACCAAATAATAAGCAAATGTCACATTTTGCACATTCAGCGTTTGGGACTTCTTCCCCCTTCTCTATCTCTGGAGATGCTCTGTGAGCTGCAAGCAGCACTGAGGCCCTGGATTACCATAAACATTTTAAGCACATTACTGAGACTGAGCCTATAGGAAACTAGGGTAAGCAAACTACTGCATGGAATAAGCACTTCTTTCTTCTGACCTTTGGAATCTCATTCCAGACGCTGATTTCAGAGATGGTTGCTTTAACCTCAGGCCTTAAATAATATCATGGAAAAGTTCATTCACATTCCAGAGAAGAAACAATGCCTTGCCTGCTGATATATTTGGGTTAGCGCAGAACAGAATCAGGCCTCTTATCAACTGTTTTTAGCTATATAATGATTATTTATATTTAAGATGCTTTTCTATTTTCTTTCTTTTATTCTAATGCACTGTGGAAACATAAGTTTGGTTTTGAAACTATAGACTTTTTATTTTTGAATTCCCAAAGAGTCATAGTAGCAGACAAACTTACTGATCTTTTTGGCCCCTGGCATCTCAAGAGTCAATTGGGAGCTGAGTTTAACCTACCCAGATTGCTAAGAGTTTAAGGTGACATGCTGTTTGTGCTGAGTTCTTTGCTCCCCTCCTTCAAATCCCTTTCATTTGTGCTGGCAAGAGTAATAGAAATAGACTTGCTGGGTTCACTCTAAGTTCATGTTCATGTTGACCCTTCCTGATGTTTGGAAATACATTTATTCAAGTCTAACTCTTCTATCATCTGATTTTCTGATATTAGGGTTCAGGTAGATTTTCTCGAACGGAAGACACCAGTGTGGGCAGGTGACTGAGAAAGCACCACAGGTAAAAGCAAGTGGGGCCAGCTGTGAGTGATTACGATCAGTGAAGATTGCAGATGGGGTGTACACTTAGGGGCTGTTACAGTATTCCAGTTGAGATAAAAGGAGGGCAGAGAGACAGGCTGAGCTGGACCCAAGTGCTGTAGACATGGAAACCGGGGAAGTGAAGGTTGAGGTAAAAGCTCTTTCATGTGAGTGGCAAGTAGAAAAGTCGTATTTCCATCCTGCCTGTCCGATATTTATCCTTCAGAGAGCTCAAGACATTGTCTAGAGTCTGACAGTATCAAAGTTGAAGGTGACTGTCTAGCTCTATCTTTTCAGTCTGGTGGCCTCTAGCTGCATGTGTGATGTGTGATAATTGAACTGTGCTGTGTCATAATGTACACTGGATTTTGATGACTTATTACAAAAAAGGAATTAAAACATCTCATTACTATTTTATGCTTAGTATATATTAAAATTAAATTTTGGCTGTGTCGGGTTAAGTAAACTACATTTAAAGATTATTTAATCTTTAGAACATCAATTTAGAACCCTGAGGCCACCAGCGTTTCTAGTGTGGCTACTAGAAAAGTTAAAACTGTGTATGTGGCTTGTATTATATTTCTGTTGGACAACACTTTTATGGATCATCTTGTCCAAACATTTTTGATTGCCTATTTATGGAATGGCAGACTTTCAGAAACAAAAATTACCTGATAGCTCAACACCCTCATTTCTATGTGAGGAAACCACAACTAAGAAAGGTCAAGTTCCAGGACATGCCCAATGCTCCAGGGTCTGGAACAGAGATGAGAGCCATATCTTTAGATTCTTCCAGTATTCTTTTCAGGGTTATTTTGTCTTCTGTTTACACTGAGTGAAAATCTTTCTCATGCACAACCTAATTGTGGGGCAACTATGTTAGGCTTGCTTGCTGGTATACCGGCTGCATGCCCTTTGCCTGATTGGTATGTGAGCATGTGGCTGTTCCACGTGTGTGTGACCTATGTAAGGCTGCAGGTCTTTGTGCTTGGGGGATTATGAATGGTGGATTGCCTGCCTGCTGCTGTGAGGGGCCTTTTTCTGTTTGTTTGCCTGAGAAGTGGTTTTCCCTGCCTGGGTGCTTGTTGCCATTGTGAAACTATTAAAACAGGAATGGCCAAACACTTTCTGGCTCTGCAGTTTTTCTACTGTCCACCCGAATTCAATATGGACCTGCCTGGCTTCGGCCACTGGCCTTACACTAATATATCCACCTAAAATGAATTTTTAAAATGAACTGGGTCATGGAACTGTGAACTTATATTTCTTTGAACCTACCTTCTAATAAAATCTACTAGTTCTTGGCTGTTTTCAGATATTGTCAGTCAGTATTTGCAGGGAGGATCTTCAAATAGCATGCTCTTGTGATTTGTGATTATATGAGCTATCAACCATGTGCTGTGCAGTCCGGGGAAGCAGCTGGCAAATCTTATCAGCCTGTAGAACAACCTCCTTCACAACCAGTTGGCGTCTCAGTAGCAGTTTTTTTTCCCCAGAGGCCAGTCATTAATTGGAGTTGAGTCTTTTGGTTTTTTCTTTGTATTTTTAAAAGTTATTAATTTTATTTAGACAATTAAATTTAACAGGGTGGCATTGGTCAATGAGAGTGCATAGATTTAGAGAAAACATCTCCACATCATTTGGATAGTCGATTATGTTGTATACCCATCACCCAAAGTCAGATCATCCTCTGTCACCTTATATTTGTTTCCCTTTATGCCCTTCCCTGTCTCTTCACTCCCTCTCTTGCCTCTCTTCCCTTCCCCTAGTAACCACTGCACTCTCATCTAGGTCCATGAGTCTCAGTTTTGTGTCCCACCTATGTATGGGATCATACAGTTCTTAGTTTTTTCTGATTTACTTATTTCACTCAGTATAATGTTATCAAGGTCCATCCATATTGTCGTAAATGATACTATGTCATCATTTCTTATGGCTGAGTAGTATTCCATGGTATATATGTACCATATCTTTTTTATCCAATCCTCTATTGAAGGGCATTTTGAGTGTTTCAATGTCTTGACCACCATGAGCAATGCTGCAATGAACATGGGGGTGCATGTGTCTTTATATACCAGTGCTTTTGAGTTTTGGGGTTAGATACCCAGTAGACGGATTGCTGGGTCATATGGTAGTTCTATTCTTAATTTTGTGAGGAACCACCATACTTTCTTCCATAATGGTTATACTACTTTACATTCCCACCAACAGTAAATGAGGGTTCCTTTTTCTCCACAGCCTCTCCAACACTTGTTATTACCTGTCTTGTTGATAATAGCCAATCTAACAACAGGTGTTAGATGGTATCTCATTGTAGCTTGATTTTCATTTCTCTAATAGCTAGTGAAGATGAGCATCTTTTTATATATCTATTGGCCATTTGTATGTCTTCTTGGGAGAAGTGTTTGTACAGGTCTTCCCATTTTTTATTGGATTGTCTGCTTGTTAGTTGCTGAGTTTTGTGAGTTCTTTGTATATTTTTCATATTAGCCCCTTATCTGAGCTATTGTTTGAAAATATCATCTCCTGTTTAGTTGGCTGTCTCTTTGTTTTGTTGCCAGTTTCTTTTGCTATGCAGAAGCTTCTTAGTCTGATGTGGTCCCATTCTTTTATCTTTGCCTTTATGTCCCTTGCCTTTGGAGTCAAATTTGTAAAATGTTCTCTATGGCCAATGTCCATGAGTTTAGTACCTGTGTTTTCTTCTATGTAATTTATTGTTTCAGATCTTATACAGGAGACAAACTGTAGTCAAGTTTCATTCTTCTGCATGTGGCTTTTCATTTTCTCAGCACCATTTATTGGAGAGGCTTTCTTTTCTCCATTGTGTGTTTTTGGCCCCTTTATCAAAGATGATTTGAACATATATATGTGGTTTTATTTCTGGCCCTCTATTCTGTTTCATTGGTCTGTGTGTCTGTTGTTTTGATTATCGTGGCTCTATATAGAATAATTTGAAATCAGATATTGTAATGCCTCCAACTTTATTTCTTTTTCTTCTTAGGATTACTTTGGCTATTCAGGGGTTTTTATGGTTCCATATAAACTTGCTGATTTTTTGTTCTATTTCTTTAGAAAATGACATTGGAATTTTGATGGGAATTGCATTAAAATTGTATATTGCTTTGGGTAATATTGCCATTTTAACTATATTTATTCTTCCTATCCAAGAACAAGGAATGTTTCTTTCATTTCATTGTGTCTTTTTTGATTTCCTTTAATAATGCTTTTATGGTAAAAACACCTAACAAGTCTCTCTAAGATAGATGGACACTTATCAGGTTTGATGTCCCACAGGCTCTACATGCCAACATGTTAGAAATATCTGAAGACCCTCCAACTCTTCCAGCCTTTGAGAGGAGCTGATCAGAGAGGTCTCAGCCTGGAAGAGGGACTCCTGTTTCCCATACGTAGGTCTTCACTCCTGTTAAAATCAAGTTTAGGTAAGGGGCAAGATGGTGATGGAGTAAGCAGATTGCCAACTCCCAGAACCAAAGTGGATTACAACTTGATTTTAAGAACCATCATCTGGATAAACCAATGTTGAACTGGACTGAGAGGACTCTTCAACCGGGGAACACTGAAGAAGCAACATTGAGACTGGTAAGAAAAGCGAAAACGTGGAAAGGGCTGCCCAGCTCCCCAGAGCAAAAGGCAGCCTGGAGAGACTCCTGTGGCGGGAAGAGAGGAGAGTGGAAGCTTAGGGACCTGGATCCCAGGAACAAAGCCCCAGCCTACAGCCCCAGAGCCTAGAAGAGGCGTATGGACAGTATTTAGCTGTGAAACAGGTTAGGATACTGTTTGTGAGAAAGAGATAGTTGTTTCAGACCCAGGATTCTTAAACAGACAGCGCATAAAACCTCTCTCACAACCACTCACCCGGGACTCCGGGAGAAAGGGAGAGAGGAGAGGACCAGAGCAGCGGGAAGAGAGTGTGGTCTGGAGGGCACAGGGAGAAAAGCTTTGAGGGACAGCCACCCTAAACCCTGGGCTGAGTCACTCCACAAATCTGAAACAATATTTCCCCTGGAACCAGCAAGGGGAAGCAGGACACCAGCCAAACAGGCTCCCCTGCGGCAATTAGAGCACAGTTGCTTAGAAGGAAGGAGCTTTCAGGACTACAGTATGGAGTGTTAGAGTCTGAGCTGCAGTGCCCCTACTCACACTGCTGAGGGCTTACTGGAGGGCTGGTGGCCGCGGGACACAGAAGCACAGTTCTGTCAGCAGGGGCAGAGGCCAAGCCGGATGGCGTGAGCTCGGTCTAACCCAGTGGGGGTGAAGGGGACGCGTGAAAGTGGTCTGGCTGCTGCGGTCCCATATGCGACCCCACCTGTGGGGAAAAAGAAGGAGCCTGGAATGGGCAGAGATCCGTTGCTGGGCAAGGGCGAGCTGGTGTGCATCCTCATCTGGCCTAAGAGGCTTGAAGCCTTACACGAACCAGCTTTGCCTGCAGAGCTGTGACGGAAGTCAGTGCTGATTGCTGAGCATGGACCAACAGCTGGGTCTGGCGCTGAGGTTGGCGGGGGTGGGGTGGAAGCCCTGCAAGCAGCAGGGTGCGTAGCAGCATCCCCTCTCAGCCGAGGAGCGGAGGTTGACGGGGGCCGGACGGAATCCTGGCTTGCATCGGAGTGCGCACCAGAAGCCCTGCCCAGACAAAGGAACAGGCTGACAGGGACCCGCAGCTGAGCAAAAGTGCTCACCCTCGCCCTTGGTGCCCAGGCTTGTGGCCCAAGTGTGGTGTGTGGTCCTATGTGTGGGAGATGGGTGAAGGCCAAGACCAGTTGAGGCTTATAGAGCCTGGTGTGAGAACATAGCCCCTCTCAATGAGGAAAGGTGGAGACCACGGCAGCAGCCCCAGTGGCCGGCACCGGCAACACCCACACCCAACCGCCATAGATAGTGGCAGAAGGGGTGGCAGGCCTGCAGACAGACCACACCTAGGGAACACAGAGGCAACACCCATTGGATTCAGGTGGCCAAACCCTTCTTACACACAGACATAATGGGCAGGCAGAGGAATGCAACCCAAATGAATTAAGAGAAATCCCCAGAGAAGGACCTGAATGAATCAGATATAACCAAACTACCTGATGCAGAGCTTAAAATAATGATATTTAGGATGTTCAAAGAGATTAGAGAAACAATGGATAGTCATTATGAGCAACTAAATAACAAGATAGCGGAGCAAGATGGCGACGGAGTAGGCGGACGTACCAACTTCAAACTCCCAGAACCAAAGTGGATTACAACTCAATTTTAAGAACCATCACCTGGATAAACCAACTATGAACTGAACTAAGTGGACTCTTCAACCAAGGAACACAGAAGAAGCCACATCGAGACTGGTAGGAATAGCAAAAACACGAAGAGGGCTGCCCAGCTCCCCGGAGCAAACGGCAGCCCGGAGAGACCCGCGTGGCGGGAGGAGAGTTTGGCGGAGAGGGAGGGACCTGGGTCCCAGGAAACAAGCCCCAGACTGCAGTCCCAGAGCCTAGAAGAGGCGTTTGGACAGCTTTGAGCTGTGAAACAAGTGAGGGAACTCCCAGGCCTAGAGTGTGGAGTATTAGGTCCCATCCTACTCTGCTGAGGGTTGCTGAAGGGCATGGTGGGCGGCAGGACGCTGAAACGCGGTTCTGTCGGCGTGGGCGAAGGCCAAGCCGGTGGGAGCTCGGTCTAGCCCAGCAGGGTCGAAGGGGACGCGCGAAAGCGGTCCGGAAGCTGCGGGCCCGTTTTAATCCCACTTACTGGGACAAAGTGGGAGGGCAGGAATGGGCAGAAATCTGCTCTGCGACTCTGCGCAAGCTGGCCCTGACTTCGGGGACTGGGCTAGGACCAGAGACGGGCGGGGGGCTTGCGGCTGAGCTCACGCTACCAGCCCTGCCTGGCTGGAGAAACCGAGGTTTGCCATTTTGTGTGCGCGAGCGGGCGCGGGGACGTGGTAGACCCCGAGACAAGTGGAAGCTCACAGCTGAGCCCACGCTAATATCCCCGCCCGGCCGGAGAAACCTCAATTTGCCATCCCACATGCACGAGCGGGCTCCGAACGCGGGGGCGGGGTAGAGTCCGGGACGAGCGGAAGTCCGCAGCTGAGCGGAAGCCAGCAAACACGCCCGCCCCAAAAAACCTTGGTTTCTGACCCTGCGCAGAAGGGCCCTGGCCTCGAGGGCGGGACTAAAGCTCCGGACGGGCAAAAGCTTACAGCTGAGAGCACGTCAAAAGCCCCGTGAAACTGTAGCGAGCAGGCTCTGACTGCTGGTTTGGGGCGGAAGTCTGGAAATAGGCTGGTCCGCAGCGAAGTAAAGGTGCTCACCTCTGTCCTTAGTCCTGAGGCTTGTGGCTTGAGTGACAGCCTCTCCCGCGGAGGAGAGGCAGAAATCACAGCAAAAGCCACAGAGGGCCGGCTCTGGCAACGCCCATACCCAACCACCCTAGGCAGCGGCAGAGGGGGTGGGGGACCTGAAGACAGACCAACATAAAGAACACAAAGGCAAGACCTACTGGACTCCAGTGGCCACAACTTGCTTATACACAGAAAAAATGGGCAGGCAGAGGAATGCAAACCAAATGAATCAAGAGAAATCCCCAGAAAAGGACCTGAATGAACCAGATATAACCAAATTACCAGATGCAGAATTTAGAATAATGATAGTTAGGATGTTCAAAGAAATTAGAGCAACAATGGATAGTCATTATGAACACCTAAATAAAGAGATAACAAGTATAAAAAATGAAATTGAAATAATAAAAAAGAATCAGACAGAAATGACAAATACAGTATCAGAACTGAAGACCACAATGGAAGGAGTTAAAAGCAGGATGAATCACGCTGAAGATCGAATAAGCGAGTTAGAGGACAGAATAAACAAAGGCACAGAAGCAGGAAAAAAAAGGAAAAGAGACTCAAAAAATGTGAGGAAACTCTAAGGGTGCTCTGTGACAACCTGCAGAGAAACAACATTCGCATCATAGGGGTACCTGAAGAAGAGGAGAGAGGACAGGAAATGGAAACTGTGTTCAATCAAATCATAGCAGAAAACTTCCCTAAATTAAGGCTGGGAAACACTCCACACGTTCAAGAAGCACACAGAACTCCATTAAAGAGAAACCCAAAAAGATCTACACCAAGACACATCATAGTTAAAATACCAAAGCTAATGGATAAAGAAAAAATTTTAAAAGCTGCTAGGGAAAAACAGGCTATCACCTAAAAGGAGCCCCCATAAGGATGACATTGGAATTCTCAAAAGAAACACTTGAGGCCAGAAGGGAATGGCAAGAAATAATCAAAGTAATGCAGAACAAGAACCTACAACCAAGACTACTTTATCCAGCAAGGCTAACGTTTAAAATTGAAGGAGAAATAAAGAGCTTCCCAGACAAAAATAAAACCTCAAGAAATTCATTAAAACCAAACCAATTCTGCAAGAGATACTAAGGGGACTGTTGGGAAAATTTTAAAGGGAGAAAAGAATATAGCAAAAGAAGAATACAACTTTAAAGAATAAAATGGCAATAAACAACCACATATCAATAATAACCTTAAATGTAAATGGATTAAATGACCCCATCAAAAGACATAGGGTAGCTGCATGGATAAAGAAACAGGACCCATACATATGCTGTCTACAAGAGACACACCTTAAAACAAAAGACGCACATAGACTGAACGTGAAAGGATGGAAAAAAATATTTCAGGCAAATGGAAATAAAAAATAAGCTGGGGAACCAAACTTATATCTGACAAGATGGACTTTAAAACAAAGGCTGTAGTAAGAGATAAAGAAGGACACTACATAATGATAAAGGGAACAATTCAACAGGAAGATAGAACTATTATAAATATCTACACACCGAACATAGGAGGTCTGACATACATAATGCAGACTATGATTGACAGTAATACTATAATAGTATGGGATTTCAATACCCCTCTAACAACACTGGATATATTCTCAAGAAAGAAAATTAATAAAGAAACAGCAGACTTAAAGGAGACACTAGATCAACTTGATTTAATAGATATTTTCAGAACTTTTCACCCTAATGCAGTAGAATATACATTCTTCTCAAGCGCTCATGGTACGTTTTCTAGGTACATGTTAGGACACAAAAATGGACTCAATAAATTTAAGAAGATTGAAATCATATTAAGCATTTTCTCTGATCACAATGCCATGAAACTAGAAATTAATCACAAAAGAAAAACTGAAAAATACTCAAACACTTGGAAACTAAATAGCATGTTATTAAATAATGAATGGATTAACAATGAGATCAAAGACGAAATAAAAAAGTTTCTAGAAACAAATGATAATGAGCATACATCAACTCAAAATTTATGGGACACAGCAAAAGCAGTTCTGAGAGGGAAGTTTATCGCACTACAGGCATATCATAAGAAGCTAGAAAAAGCTCAAATAAGCATCCTGACCCTGCATCGAAAAGAACTAGAAAAACAACAACAAATAAAACCCAAGACAAGTAGAAGGAAGGAAATAATAAAGGTCAGAGCAGAAATAAATGACATAGAGGCTAAGGAAACAATACAGAGGATCAATAAACCAGAAGCTGGTTCTTTGCAAAGGTAAACAAGATTGATGAACCTTTAACTAGACTCACAAAGAAAAAAAGAGAGGGGACTCAAATAAATAAAATTAGAAAGGACAGTGGAGAAATAACAACTGACACAACAGAAATACAAAGCATTGTAAGAAAATATTATGAAGAACTATATGCCCCAAATTTAGACAATCTTGGTGAAATGGACAAATTTCTTGAATCATATAACCTTCCAAAAATCAAACTGGAAGAATCGGAACACCTAAGCAGACCAATTACAACAAATGAGATCGAAACAGTTATCAAAAAACTCCCAAAAAAGAAAAGTCCTGGGCCTGATGGTTTCACAAGTGAATTCTATCAAAAATTCAAAGAAGAACTAACTCCTATCCTCCTCAAGCTATTTCAAAAAATTCAAGAGGAAGGAAGACTTCCAAACTCCTTTTACGAGGCGAGCATAATTCTGATCCCAAAACCGGGCAAAGACAACACAAAGAAAGAAAATTATAGGCCTATATCCCTGATGAATTTAGACGCTAAAATTCTCAACAAAATATTAGCCAACCGGATCCAGCAAATTATGAAAAAAAATCATACACCATGATCAAGTGGGATTTATTCTGGAGAGGCAAGGCTGGTTCAATATTCGCAAATCAATCAATGTGATTCATCACATAAACAAAAGGAAGGACAAAAATCACATGATAATTTCAATAGATGCAGAAAAGGCATTTGATAAAATCCAGCACGCATTCATGCTCAAAACTCTCAGTAAAGTGGGAATACAGAGATCATTCCTTAACATGATAAAGGCCATCTATGACAAACCCAAAGCAAACATCATACTAAATGGACAAAAATTAAAAGCAATCCCCTTAAGATCAGGAACCAGGCAGGGATGCCCCCTTTCACCACTCTTATTCAACATAGTTCTGGAAGTCCTAGCTACAGCAATCAGACAAGAATAAGAAATAAAAGGCATCCAAATTGGAAAAGAAGAAGTAAAACTGTCACTATTTGCAGATGATATGATATTGTATATTGAAAACCCTAAAGTCTCAGTCAAAAAACTACTGGACCTTATAAATGAATTCAGCAAGGTGGCCGGATATAAAATTAATACTCAGAAATCAGAGGCATTTCTATATACCAATAATGAACTGTCAGCAAAAGAAATTAAGGAAACAATCCCCTTCACTATTGCAGCCAAAAAAATAAAGTACCTAGGAGTAAATTTAACCAAGGAGGTTAAGGACTTGTAGTCGGATAATTATAGAACATTGATAAAAGAAATCAAGGAAGATACAAACAAGTGGAAGCATATACCGTGCTCATGGCTAGGAATAATAAACATCATTAAAATGTCTATATTACCCAAAGCAATTTATAAATTCAATGCAATACCAATCAAAATACCAATGACATACTTCAAAGATATAGAACACATATTCCAAAAATTTATATGGAACCAAAAAAGAACACGAATAGCCTCAGCAATCATTTATACTCAGCCTCAGTATAAAAAAGAAAAAAATAAAGCAGAGGTATCACTCTTCCAGATATCAAGGTTTACTATAAGGCCATTATACTCAAGACAACCTGGTACTGGTATAGGAACAGGCACATAGATCAATGGAACAGAACAGAGGATCCAGAAATAAACCTACAGCTTTAGTACAACTGATATTTGACGAAGGAGGAAAGAACATACAATGGAGTAAAGACAGCCTCTTTAACAAATGGTGTTGGGAAAATTGGACATCTACCTGCAAAAAAATGAAACTAGACCATCAACTTACACCATTCACAAAAACAAACTCAAAATGCATAAAAGACTTAAATGTAAGCCGTGAAACCATAAGCATCTTAGAAGAAGACATAGGCAGCATGCTCTCCGACATCTGTAGCAGCAGTATATTTGCCGATTTACCTCCACAGGCAAATGAAATAAAAGTCAAGATAAACAAATGGGACTATATCAAACTAAAAAGTTTTTGCACAGCTAAAGACAATAAGAACAGAATAAAAAGACAAACCACACAATGGGAGAATATATTTGACAGCACATCTGATAAGGGGTTAATAACTAAAATTTATAAAGAACTTATAAAACTCAACACCAGGAAGACAAACAACCCAATCAAAAAATGGGCAAAAGAAATGAATAGAAATTTGTCCAAAGAGGACATACAAATGGCCAATAGGCATATGAAAAAATTCTCAACATCACTAATCATTAGAGAAATGCAAATTAAAACCACAATGAGATATCACCTCACACCAGTCAGAATGGCACTCATCAGCAAACCAACACAGAACTAGTGCTGCGAGGATGTGAAGAAAAGGGAACCCTTCTGCACTGCTGGTGGGAATGCAGACTGGTGCAGCCACTGTGGAAAACAGTTTGGAGATTCCTCAGATAATTAAAAATCGAACTGCCTTTTGACCCAGCTATCCCATTTTTAGGAATATACCCTAAGAACACCATAGCACTGTTCGAAAAGAAGAAATGCGCCCCCATGTTCGTGGCAGCATTGTTCACAATAGCGAAGATCTGGAACCAGCCCAAGTGTCCCTCAGAAGACGAGTGGATTAAAAAGCTATGGTACATATATACTATGGAATACTACTCAGCCATAAGAAACGATGACATTGGATCATTTATAACAAAATGGATGTACCTTGATAACATTATACGGAGTGAAATAAGTAAATCAGAAAAAAAGAAAAACTGAGAACAGCATGATTTCATACATAGGTGGGACATAAAAGTGAGAATATGAGACATGGACAAGAGAGTGGCGGTTGTGGGATGGGGGGAGGGAGGGAAGGGTGGGTTAGGGAGGAGGGGAGGGACACAGGGAAAACCAGATAGAAGGTGACAGAGGACAATTTGACTTTTGGTGACGGGTATGCAACATAGTTGAATGATGGGATAATCTGGAGTTGTTTTCATTGTACATATGTACCCTGATTTATTGGTGTCACCCCATTCGAATTAATAATATATATATATAAATATATATATGCATCCCAGAAAAGCAGAGGAAATAAATATAAAAGAAAAGAATTCAAGAAGGCAGTGTTTAAACATCACCAGGCTGGTAGTGCCACTGAGTCCTGATGAAAAGATAAAGAAGTTTTTTTTGTTGTTTTGTTCTGTTACTAAGAGTTGAAGCTAGACTTTTTTGATTGTTTATGACTATGAGTTTTTAGGAATGTCTTTTAAACTACATTGATGAAATTATATGCTATGATGATAAATACAGTGGTACCTTGAGATACAAATTAAATTCATTCTGTAACTGAGCTTGTAAATCATTCAACTAGTATATCAAACAAATTTCTTCCATTTAAAATAACTAAAATAGATTTAATCCGTTCTAGCCCTGTGAAACATCCCCAAACCATCCTAAGTTATGAAAAATCGCATGTTTTTAATTAAGAAACACATATGTATACTTTATCAATGCATAACAAAATATATGAAATAAAAGAAAAAAGTGTTATTTAGTACTGTATTCTTCCTTGGAGGCAGATGAGTGCTGTTACTGGAGGTGAATGGCAGAGAAGGAGGGAGGGAGGAAGGGATGCAGGCACTGTAGACCTGTAAACTAAAACTGCACTTTCTTAACACTAAATGTAAACTAATTTTGCATTTTCTTTACTTTAAACAAAACTAAAACCGCACTTTCTTTACTTAAAATGAAACCACAAAAACTTAATTGTAAAAAAATGCACTTTCTTAACTTTAAACTGAACCTAAGCTTGACATTACGTATTTTTCATTTAATCATTACCTGTTTTTGCCTTTTTGGCTGCACTTTCGGCACTTTCATTTGCAGGACTTTTGAATAAAAATCTATCCAAAGAGGTTTGCTTCTGCCTGCCTTTTAAAATGTTATGGGAATGTGACAAACAAGTGTCATTAAAAAGTGCTGAAGCATGACCAGTTGAAACTTTTTCTAGTTGTTTCTTTTCCATGAAACTTGAAAGCTTCTCCCACATTGCCAGCATGTCTTTAATTTCACTTGTAGAAATCACTTCCTCCGACTCTACCTCCTCCTCACTACTAATCTCTTGCAGAAGCTTCATATGTTGCATCATCTGTAGCTCCTTCAACTCCTCATGTTCTAGGACAAGCTCGTTTACATTACCCTCATCTACCTCCAGACCCATCGACTTTCCGAGGGACACAATCTCCTCCAACGCTTCTACCTCGGTCTCTGTCTCTGGTTCGAATCCTTCGAAGTCCCTGTCTGCAACAACAATCAGGCCATAACTTTTTCCATGCCAAGTTCAAGGTTCTTTTTGTAACCTCTTGCCATGCCAAGTCAATAATGCATAAACATATCACGATGTTGTAGTGATCTTTCCAAAACTCTCGAAGTGTTAGAATTGTATATCAGTCACCTCAAAGCAGCGGCAGAACAAGTGCTTCGTGTAAAGCTTTTTAAAGTTGGAAATGACCTGCTGATCCATAGGTTGCAAGATTGAAGTCATGTTGGGTGGGAGGTAGAGAACTTTCATGCATTTGAACTCATCGAGAATGTCATCTTCAAGACCAGGTGGGTGGGTTGGAGCATTTTCAAGGATTAGTAATGCTTTCATCGGGAGTTTATTTTCTTGAAGATATTTCTTCACTGCAGGACTAAAGACGAGATTTACCCATTCAATAAGAAACTGCCTCATAACCCATGCCCTAGCATTGGCGCGCCACATAACCTGCAGTTTTTCTTTAAGAATCTGGTGAGTCTTAAAGGCTCAAAGATACACTAGCAGTGACTTTACTTTATAGTCACTGCTAGCATTTGCACACAATGCAAAGGTCAGATGGTCCTTCATGGGTTTATAGCCTGGCAGCTTCTTCTCCTCTGTGGTGATGAAAGTTCTCCGGGGCATTTTTTTCCAAAAAAATCTTGTTTCATCACAGTTGAACACTTGTTGGGGGATGCAGCCTTTCTTTTCGCTAAGTGCAGCAAAATGTGCGATGTACTCCTCAGCTGCCTTAACGTCAGCACTTGCAACTTCACCATGCCTGACCACCGAGTGGATGCCAGATCTCTTCTTGAAATTTTCAAACCAACCGGAACTTGCCTTAAACGTATCTTCTGCTGCCTCTTTTGAGGTTGATAGTTCTTTCTTCTTCAAGTCGCCATGAATAATACGTGCCTTTTCGTACATTACGGTCTCTGTCACTGTATCTCCTGCCAGGTCTTTCTCTTTCACCCACACCAGCAGAAGCTTCTCCATTTCTTCATGGATATTTATCCTTAATTGGGACAGAATTGTAGTTCCTTTTGCTGGATTTGCACTTTTGATGGCATCCTTTTGTTTAAGGATGGTACAAATTGTAGATGTATTGCAGTCGTACAGCGTTGCCAGTTCAATCACTCATGCACCACACTCATGTGTTCCTATAATTTCTTGCTTTACTTCTATCGACATCATTCTCTTCCTCTTCTCACCACTGTCCTTTCTACTCACTTTCTTTGGCCCCATGATAGCACACAAAAAAGTTAGTAAAAAATGCAAAAATGTTGCAAGAACGAGTACAACACATGAGATTCAACTTCATTCTGTGGGTAACACGTGAGAAAGAATGAGATGCTGGTGTTGTGCTGCCGATACTGGACCCGTGCGCCAACGCACCAACTAGAAGCAGCTTCTCGAATTACAACTCATATCTCAGAATTTCGCTCCTATCTCGAACAAAAGTATGGACAGAGTTGCAGTTCATGTCTTAAAAAAATTTGTATGTTGGTTTGCTCGTATCTCTAGGTACAACTGTATTTATAAGGGGATATCAGGTTACAACACAGCTTCGTTCCACAATAGTGATGTAACCTGAATTTTGATGTAAGTCAAAACACACCCTAGCCTAAGTCACTTTCCTATCCTGCCACAGTTGTAAAATTATAATCTAAAACATAAGAACACAACTAAGCCAAAGAAAAAGAAAAAGGACATAAATATACTGCAGTGTATATTTTGTATTTGCAGTCTATATTGTGTATTCTTCTGCCATACGCAACCAAACTAGTTCGCCCACATAGTCCATAAGTACAATGCTAATAGCATAAGCCAAAACACTCATGTCTCAGTTTTTAAAAGATTTTATAGGAGTGAGCATTGTAAACTTGAAACATCATATGTTGAGACTGTGGTAACCTGAGGACCACCTGTATATACTTTTTGAGTGTTCTATTTTATTTTCATCATCTTGAGGGAAGAATTGTAGATTTATTCATTTTGTATGTGCCTTGATTGTAATAGATACTGCGTACACATTTATTGAAAATCTACTTAAATCTAATTCATTAAAAATCTCATCTAAAATTTTCTTTTCTTATGCTCTTCTAGGTTGTTGACTGTGGACCCCCTATTCCCAGATACACAAGAGAAAAAATTTAATTACATATCTGTGTATGTTCATATAGGAGCCCCACAAAGATAGGAGACTTAAAAGGCAGACAGCTGATGAGATACTGAGCCAAGGAAAGAGGTCGGTCTGGGACTCCATGGGGTGGGGAGGGCAGTTCATGGGCAGGTGAGAAAGGGACAGCTGCTCTGCTATGTGGGTATATCTCCTGCATGAAGAAGTGATTTCTGCCAATAGTGCTCTTCCTTGTACAGACCCCCTTTCTAATGTTAATCTACCTTGCAAAAGGGTAATGTCTATTTCATTTTCAGAGATTGTCCTGTATCTGTATCTTCTCAAAATTATCAGCTCAAAGTAATCCCTATGCCAAAGAGGCATGTTTTGGGGTGGTGTATTCCACTGTCTTTCACTAGCATAAGGCAGGGAGGTGACTGGGAAGAGTTTAGGCTTCTACATCAGGCGGGTTGAAACCCCACACACTGATCATGAGATCTTGGGAAAAATGACAAAATATTTCAGACTCAGTCTACCAACTTATAAAAGATGAGTACTATCTCACAATCATTGAGAAGAACTAGACAATATACATAGTACATGACTTTTTTCTTTTTTTTTTTACAGGGACAGAGAGAGAGTCAGAGAGAGAGATAGATAGGGACAGACAGACAGGAACGGAGAGAGGTGAGAAGCACCAATCATTAGTTTTTCGTTGCCATTGCGACACCTTAGTTGTTCATTGATTGCTTTCTCACATGTGCCTTGACCGCGGGCCTTCAGCAGACCGAGCCACCCCTTGCTGGAGCCAGTGACCTTGGGTCCAAGCTGGCGAGCTTTTCCTCAAGGCTAGATGGGCCCACACTCAAGTTGGCGAGCTTGGGGTCTCGAACATGGGTCTTCTGCATCCCAGTCTGACGCTCTATCCACTGCGCCACCGCCTGGTCAGGCTATAGTACATGACTTTTGAGAGTTATTTTATAACTATGATTTTTTATTGTTTTGTTTTTTGCCAAATAATTAGGTAAATGATCAGTTTAAATGTCATTGCCTGATAAGTGGATCTTAAAACAGGTTGGAAGGATTCTAACAGATTGTTTGGAGTCTCAGGGTCTCCTTTACGGGTAGCATGTGGGTGGGCTTGTCCTCTACAGTATAATTAGATATGCCTGTCTGGTCACAGGCAGGCTGAGAGTGAAAGGGGACCAGTCCAAGGGGAGGGCAGCTTTTTATAGATAAGTGGTGACACTGAGAGGTGATGCTGGGAGGTTGGTGATGCAGGCGGGCATTAACAGGGGTATTACAGTAGTATAATTCATTAATCCATACATTTACTTTGTGTAGTTTTCAGTATCTGTTTTATTTTACAATAGAAAACAAAAGCCCCCACCAACAAAGAAAGTCAAGAAAAAAAGAGCAATATGGTAACCACCTAGGTGTCCATCAATGGATGGATGGATAAAGAAGTGGTACATGTATACAATGGAATATTACATAGTCTTGAAATATAATGAAATCTTGCTGTTTGTGACAACAGACAGAGTATTATGTTAAGTAAAATAAGCCAGAGAAAGATAAATACCATATGATTTGACTTATATGTGGAATCTAAAAATAAAAGATGAACAAACAAAACAAACAAGCATAGATACAGAGAGCAAGTTGATGATTGCCAGAGGGAAGGGAGAAATGGGTATAAAAAGGGAAGGGATTAAGAGACACAATCTTCCAAGTATAAAATAAATAATGGAGATGTAATGTACAGCATAGGGAAGAGAATCAATAAGATCGTAATAACTATGATTGGTGACTAATGGTAACTAGACTTATGCGGTGGTCACTTTGTAAAGTATATAAATATTGAATCACTATGTTGTTGTACACCTGAAACTAATATAATATTAGAAAAAGAAAAAATAAGCAAACTAAAAAGCAAGACAAAAGAAAACTCCAAGTCTGACCAGGATGCAGCAAGCTCATCCTAGGTCTGAGCTCTGGCCCCTGGGCCTGAGGGGAAAGCCACATAGAACAGGTAGAGGACAGAAAGTAGGAGGTCACAGAACTCTGTTGCTGGCTGGGTGGGTGACATAGGTCAGATCTAGGCTTGTGAGGCTTGACAGTTCTTTTGGCCACCCTCAGTGGACCACTGGTGTCTATGGACATGATTTGTTCACTTCAGAGTTTGTTACCTGAGATCTTGTCCCCAACCAGAGGGAGCCAGTCTTTTAGAAAAAGGCTGTGATGCTTTGCTTGTCACCTTCACCTTTGCCTCTGTGACTTCTGTGTTGGTCTGGATGTCTACAGTAACATGGGGCCAGTTTCCCCTTGACCACAGGTAGTCTGTACCGATGAGGGTGCTCTTTGGGTATACTACTATCTTCATGTTCCCAATCTTTGTTTTAACTGGCTTTGTTTTAGGGCTGCAAATTTGGCTATTTTTTTTTTTTATTAAGTGAGAAGCAAGAAGGCAGAGACAAACTCCTACATGTGGTCCGACGGGGATCCACCCAGCAAGCACCCTACCAGGTGATGCCCTTTGCCCATCTGGTTCACTGTTCCATTGTTCAGCAACCGAGCTATTTTAGCTCCTGAGGCAAGGATATCGAGCCATCCTCAGTGTCCAGAGCCAATTTTGCTCGAACCATTTGAGCCATGGTTGCAAGAGGAGAGAGAGAGAGATGGGGAAGGGGCAGAGAAGCAGATGGTCACTTCTCTTGTGTGCTCTGACCAGGAATTGAAACCAGGACTTCCACATGCTGGGCTGATGCTCTACCACTGAGTCAAGCAGCCAGAGCCATTTTTTTTTAATCACCAACTTTGAGCCATAGTTGAAAAACCTGCCTCACATAGGTCTGCATTTCCTTTCCTTTCTGCTTTCAGACGAGGCAGTGAGAGAAAAGAGTATGTATTTCTTAAAGGATCTTACTAAAGTTCACTAGAAGACTTCACCACCAATGTCCTGATATTTTTTTAAATCAAGTTTTAAAGTGCTAGCCTCTGTGAGCATCTGGCCAAAATCCCAAGATGCACCAGCACCTTTCAGCTTCCTTGCTATGCTACCAGGGAGTGATGATGACAGTTTCCTAATTGAGCATGTGTTGGGGGGTCCTCGCTGCTTCTTATCCACCTCAACTCAGTCATGGTACCCATTTTAGGACCGGCAATGTGCAGTATCCCACTTCTGGGAACCACTTTCTATCTTCAGTGGTGTTCATTAGTCAACTTGGGCTGCTATGAGAACATTCCACGGACTGTGTGAATTAAACAATAGATCTTTATTTCTCACAATTCTGGAGGCTGTGAAGCGAAGACCAAGATACTAATTGATTTGGTTCCACAGTAAAAGCGCGTGTCCTGTCTTGCAGATAGCCAGTTTCCAACTGTGTCCTCACATGGTGGAGAGAGACAGAGCTGGTCTCTTTTCTTACAAGGACACTAATCCCATCATCTGGGTCCTGCACTCATGACCTCATCTAAACCCAATTGTGAATCACCTCCCAAAGGACCCACCTCCCAATACAATCACATGGTAGTGTAATGGTGGAGGTGTAGGGCTTCTAGACATGAATATTGCAGGGAGGGGGGCAAAAACATTTAGTGCACAATTTGAACTCTTTTTTTTTTAAGCCTTCTGGGATTTCTTTTAAATTAGTCATTTTAAGTCCATGTATAGGATTAACTGATTGTCACTATTGTAGGCCTTAGGTCCATGAGTACAGCCTAGTCTGTGCTCCTTCATTATTGTGGTGCTTGGCACATAGTAGCTGCTCAATAAACATTGTAGTCCTGAGCTGAAAGACCTGGAAATACAAATTTGAATGGAATTTGGTTCCCGTCTTGAATTCAGGAGAGAAGAAAGATCTTCATAGGATTATTTCCATACAATGTGCTAAATTTTTTTAAAAGATAGGAGGTGAAGCTGAGACGTGACGCTGAGACGTGACAAGAAGAGTGTCATTCTGACTGGGGTGAGAATGATCAAGAAAACTTACATGAGAAAGTAATGGTATTCTAAAGAGTATTTAACTGAAGTAATGAATATGAAAAGAAATAAAATGAAACCCTAGGGTTGTCCCTTTGTATAGATATGTATAATAAAATATCATTACTGTTATTAGTCTTTACCTCTGCTGGAAAAGTTTGCTGCAGTTTACAGCAGTCATTACCACATGTCCATTTGCAGCCGGCAAAGGCACAATCAGAGAGACAGGCCAGTACTGTCTAATCTGCATGTCTGACCAACCATGTTCCCTGGTGTAGAGCAGTGAGTGGTTCTCAGACTGAAGCATGAGCCAGAGGCACTGGGAGTTTTGTTGAAAGGCAGGTGACTGGGCCCTTTTCTCAGGTTCTAGGGGTGGAGCCAAGATTATGTATTTCTAATTAATTCCCAAGGACTGTTGCTGTTGCTGGCCTGTGAGCCCATTTAGAGAGTCACTGGCAGGTATGATCACCCCTGATTTCTTGGAACTTCTGAAAAACAGTTCCACACAAATGACTTACCCAGATAATTAAACCTTATCTCTCCAAATGCCACTTTTGTTTTTCTAAATCATGTGAAGACAAAACTTCCTAAGATGAACTCTGCATTTCTTTACTTTCTTACACAGAGGATTCTGGACACCATCAAACCCTCCCTTGATGACAGTGGCTTATCATAAAGAACATCCATAATGGTTCTGTTCAGGGACCCACAGGGAGTGATATTTGAGCCCATCAGCACAGATCCTGGTCCTGGTGACGCAGAAGGGGTCAGGGGCCTCCTGCGCTTTGCTGGTGCTAACCCTGCGCTCACTAGTTCACGGGAAGGCCATGGCGGTCTTGTGAGGGGGTCTGAGGTGGTCAGTCCTCAGAAGGGCCACTTAGAGTCTTGGGAGAGTGGTGTCTTACCAATTGGTACAAAAGTATTTCAGTATTTCAACAATAGTAAGGCTACACAATGCCTATCCACCCTGGATACACATTGGTTCTGTGGCTGCCCAGGTCAATAATGGATAGGTTTTATTGTTTCATGTTTTATTCTCCTATGATCAAGTTGTCAGCTATCATTAATTTTTAACTTTTATTCATTCATTGAATAACAGCTATGCACTCTGGATTTATACAAAGGCAAACTGGGCATGCAGTAAGTGTGCTGCCCCTCTGGGGAATTACACAGAGTCCTTACCTTTTCTTGCTAAAAATTGAATACGTTCTTGCCCTTCCAACATTGCAGAGTAGTGAGGATAAAAATGAAAACTATATGCAAAAGCCCTTTAAAATGGCTACATACTACACAAATGAAAGAGATTATTTTTCTTTTTACTGGAAATGTTTAAAATAGTATCTCCAGATAAGTGGCATGATGCTATAATAGAAGTGGCATTTTGTTAGAAAATTTCAGCCTGGCATACTATAGCAAATGCTTGTGTCTATCAAGTTATAAATCAACCCTTTAAAAAAAAGGGCTAGCAGCAACATTATTAATAGATGCTTGCTCAGGCTGGAATAAGGAGGCTCTTGTATCCTTTCAGTGGCAGCCAAAAACTTTTATTCTCCTCAAATAACTATTTTTTTGTTTTTATTGCTATTCTCCTGCTTCCAACCATTCTTTCTTTAGCAAGGAATACAATTTAGGCCAGATTGTGAGTAACAATGTTAAGTGCTCTCTGGTGGGGGGAACAAAGCAGGAGACCCATCAATGAGAGCTGGTGTCAGTCACAGGAAGGCATCGTGGCCTCTGTCCCCTGTGTGTTTGGATGAGAGGACAGAGTGATGTCGAGGTCTCCTTCAAAAACAGCTTCTCTTCTGTGCTGGTTTGCATGGTGCTGGCTCCTGGCTCTGCATCCAAATGAGCATATCACTCACTGGTTTCATCTCATTGTTCCTGTGCCTCTCAGGCGGGAGTAGCTGAATCAGACTGGGCCTCAGGTAAGAAGACTCAAATGGAAATATGGTCCTCTAGAGGGGCTTCCTTGGTAAAATGGCTATTGTTCTGGGGACCAGTCCATTTTGGCTAGTAACATTGACTTGGAAGAGACCAGGCTGTGAAGGTACAGCATTATGTTGTGTTGGAGAAATATGAAAAACATCCTCTAAACAGAATTCTGGTTGAGTTGTAGAATCTGTCTTCACCACTGCCAGGAACTCACTAGTGACCTTGAGAAAGTTTGCAACTTCCTGCATCCAGATTCTTCATTCTGGGCCAGCTTTTTGAGTAGCCAAACTAGGGACTCACTTCTCAATGTTTGGCGACCATACTTCCCAGAACTCAATAGGAATGCGTGGCCTGGAAATATTTCTTAACATGTATTTATTTTAATGAAATATTACCTACTGACTTGATTCATTTGTGGCCCTGACACTTGAAGTTTGAGGGTTTAGAAGAGTAGGGAACTTGAAGTTGGGAATGTCCAGGAAACTCCCACATGTATGATTGTTGTATCCTTATTAAAGCAATCTGTTTGGTTTACTTATCACAGGTAAGATAAGTCCCAAAAGCAAGAGGGATGGAGGGGGGCTGCCGAAAGGAATCCATTCATTCATTTACTGCTCCGTACACTGGGATGTTTATTAAGTATGTGCCTGGCACTGTGTTGAGTGGTGAGAATCACTCTGGCCTGGTAGAAGACAGAGACAAATATACAGACTTCACAGAACAGTGAGTAACTGCTACAGCAGGGAGAGCAGGGGAAGCACATGAGCAAAGCACCAGATGTAGTGTCCAGGGAAGGCTTCCTGGAGGAAGCAGTATCTAACACTGAATGAAGTTTGAGTCATGCAAAGAAGGGTGTTAGAGGCGGTGAGACTGTTCAGGGCAAAGGCAAGAGCATGGACAGAACCCTGGAGAGAAGCAAGAGCCTGCAAGGGATTACGGCCGGCTGGGAAGCTCAGCCTTGCTGAGCTACTTGAGCTTCATCTGCAGTGCAGTGGAGAGCCCTCCGGAGGACATGAGCGTGTCACAGGAAGGGCTGTACTGGAGGACTCTAGTCCCACTATGGAGAACGGTGTGGAGAGGAGAGTGATTATGTCAAGGATAGCATTCATAGGCAAGGAATAGGGGAGAGAGCAAACATGGTGCTCCCCTGAAGTGGCTGTGAGGCTGGAGGGAAGAGGGTGCACACGGGAGAAACTTGGTCAAATGTGGGAACGTGGAAAGAAAGCTCAGTATGCTGCTTACATTTCTGGTTGGGGCAGTCGGGAGGAGGAGCACGGTTTTGGAGGGAGATACAGATAAGAGAATGTGGCCTCCTGGCAGCTCAGGATGGCATGTGTCACACAGAAGGGGTGAGCAGGGTCAGACGCTGCCAGTGCTCAAGGAAGACAAGGTGGAAAGGTTTGATTTGGCAGCAAGGGGTTGTTAGAGACCTCACAACCTTGAGGAGAGCAGCTTGGTAGATTGCTAAGCACAGGGGCCAAGTGCAGTGTCTAAGAAGACAGGAGAGGGGAGAAGCCAGTGGGTAGACATAGAACACACTATAGAAAGCTCAGCTTCATGGGGAGGAATGGGAAAAAGTTGTTATAAAGTGGGTTAAAATACAGAAAATGAAGTTCTGAAGAAGAATAATATTTACCACATAAGGACTGGCCATACCCTTACACACTGAACTAAACTTAGAATACAGATATTCGCCAGTAAAACCTATCTCCCTCATTCATTTCTTTGTTCAACCCATACCCCTAGTTCTTCTTTTCAGGTCATCTCCCATATCTGAGGTCTCCAGCAGGCTGTGTCCTCCTCTGCTCACTGGGTTTGGGGCTGCACCTTTGGGCCCCTGTAGATATAAGTGGCACCAGGCTCCCTGTGCACCAAGGTACCACCCAGGTTCATCTACCATCTTGGAAAGACTGACACACCAACCAGTCAGTAAGGCTGATTTAGGGCTGAAACTTCTGGTTCTATATAAGTACAGGGAGTGTAGAAATGGCAGGGACAGCCTCATGGAGGAGGTGACATCTGAATCCAGCATGGAGTAAGGAGATGGATTTCTCTAGGTGGTGGAAACTAAGACCATGCTTGGAATCCCCTCTGCCTTCTTGGACCCATCTTCGTGCTCTGGCCCATCTTATTCTCGGAGGGCCAGATTCTGGGTTAACAAGTTCATGAGTCAGTTTTGTTACCCTTACCAGAAAATGTATTATACTTTGCAGGTAAGATATTTTTTATTTTAACAATGCCATTGTATGGTTAATGCCTCAACCCAAGCAGTGACTTTAACCTGGGGGTTGTGTTCAGGCTGCCAGATAGTCATGCCTCTCAGGGGTCATGCTGCAAAGACAGCTGCCCTCTCAAGTGTCACTGTTACTACTGTTCATGGCTTCTGGGCAGAGCAGTGGCATATACCTGGTGGTAGTGGTCTGTAAGGACCACTTAAGGACACATGGTTGGGTTAGATTAGGAAGTGGGGCAGAGACTGTGTAGGTCTCAACTGTCATGCTAACATTTTCAGTATCAATGCAAAGTTTCACTATAGAAAAGATCCTACCATTAAATCCAATCAAGTTGCAAATATTGATGGCTTTAAAAGACACTTATTCTATAATCCTGAATGTAAATGAGGTGATTTAAAGAATCATCAAATGGAAAACAAAACTTAGTCTTCTCTCTGAAAGCCCTTATTCAGATAAAAGGAAGAATGTTTTCAAATTGTAATATCGAATATCACAATATAAGGTTTTACTTCTAGACTGTATTTCAGGAAAGTTAGTTTCAGTGAGATGGGAAGCCAGTTTCTGCAAAGGATAATTTGTTAAGGTTTGTATTACCCATGCCTGTACGCACTCCAGGATACAGCAGGCTCACAGTGAGGGAGAGAAGGAGTGGCTTCCCTCTGGTTGCAATGGTCAAAGTGCTGTGAAAGTTTCACATTTCTGTCACCATTGCAGTTTTCTTTTTTTGGATTAAGGCTGAGGTCACTCTCTGTGGGTAGTATGTGGATTCTCTCTCTTCTTCAAGGGTAACTATTTTTCTCACCTTAAGACTTAGGAACAGCTGTCTGTGTGCAAAGGCTTATTTTCAATACCCAGAACTCTGCAAATCATGTATCTTCAAGTATTTGAAAGAAACCAGCCAGTGAGAAATCCATGATATTTTTCTGTCCACTTGGAGATGCAATTCTGGCACTTTCTACATGACCTTTGTTAGCTTGATTATACTTTGATAGTTTAGGAACTGGTGCCTGTGGAGAGAGGCAAGGTTCCTTTTCCCAAGGAGCTTTGGGGAGGCTTGATGCCCAGACAAGATCGATGTCATGATCAGGTGGTGGCGTGAGTGGAGGAGAGGCTAAGATCCACCCTGTTCTTTTAGATTCAGGATCCCTCATGAAAATACCAACACTTCTGAAGGACTTAGGCCCACTCCAGTAGAAACCAGCTGACTAGCTCATGAGGACTCTGTGGGAGGAAGATGCTGAGAACATGGGGCTCAAGGAAGGAGGGAGCTGAGCTGTCTGGGCAGGAAAGAGATGTGTTCTTTAAGCCTTTCGCTTTCCCCCAACCCTGTGCCTATACTCTTGTGGTGAGTTGAGTTTTATACTTCCTCTAAAGACACACACTTGTTTATTAAGAGTTAAAATCCATTAGGAAGCAAATATAAAAAGTCAAACTCTTCCAAATTTATATGTTTTGGAAACTGCAACTAGAATTAGTTATGGTAATACTGAAACTTCATCTAGATTGAAAACTTGTATCCCAAAGAGCCAATGAAGTAATGGAGAGTAAGAAAAAAAGCTGTCTTCTGACTGCCTTGACTTTCCTTGTATTGTGGTCTAGAGAAATGGGTATGGGATTGGCAGATAGGGACTATTTAATTTAAAGGACAGTTATGCAAGGCTGTTACAAGGGGAATGATAAGCAGTAAGAAATTTTACAGTGGAGAGATAGTCCAAAGCCTGGGAAGAAATCACATAAAAATGGAAAAAGGACATTTGCCATTAGGGAAAGCTGCCTACCTGTGTTAGGCTGGGAGGTTCTTAGTGGGTTTCTGAGGAGGACTGCCATCTCTCCCTGTGAGCAATTTGCATATTATTTTGGATAGAAGGCATGACATCAGGCCTCTGGGAACCACAAAGGGGGCATTAAGGAAGGGTTCTCAATACTATTAATGTGAGAGAATAAATTAATCTTAGAACAATTAAAAAAGGGGGGGGAATATTTCGACTCCATGATTTGTAACTGGCCCAGCCGACATGAGCCAGTGTCCACCTCCATAACCTTTGACTGAGTCCTCTGGGGCCTGCATGTGGCCCTGATTCCAATCTCTTTCTCTCATAGTCTTTATTTTTTAGAGCAATATTAAGGTCCACAGCAAATTTATCAGAAAGTTTAGAGTTCCCTGCCAAGCCCCTCTATCAGCATCAATGAACCGACATTGACACATCACTGTCACCCCAAAGTGTGTGCTTCACAGTGGGTTTCCCTCTTTCTGTTGTATATAGTCTATGGGTTTTGACACAGGTATGATGACACGTGTCTGCCATGATAGTGTCCCAGAGCTGTCTCACAACCCTGACATTCTCTGTGCTCTGCTTAGTCACCCTCCCTCCCCTGTGACCTCCGGAAACTGCTGGCCTTACTGTCTCGGGTTTGACCTTTTCCAGAGTGTGATATGCTCAGAAGCATACAGCGTGCAGCCTTTCACATGGACTACTTGCACTTAGCAGTGTGCATGCGAGCTTTCTCTGTGTCTTTTTTTTTCAATTTTATTTAGAAAATTAACATTAACAGGGTGACATTGACCAATAAGAGTTCATAGGTTTCAGGTGAACATTTCTATAGCATTTGAACTGTTGATTATGTTGTACACCCATCACCCAAAGTCAAATCATTTTCTGTCACCTTGTATTTGTCCCTCCTTACACCCTCCCCCACCCCAATCAAATCCCCTTTCCCCTCCCCCACATTCCTTTCCACTGGTAACCACTGTACTTTTATCTATGTCCATAAGTCTCAATTTTATATCCCACCTGTGTTTGGAACCATATAGTTCTTAGCTTTTTATGATGGACTTCTACCACTCAGTATAATATTCTCAAGGTCCATTCATGTTGTCATAAATGTCACTATGTTATCATTTCTTATGGCTGAGTAGTATTCCATTGTATATATGTACCACATCTTCTTTATTCAATCCTCTATTAAGTGACAATTTGGTTGTTTCCATGTCTTGGCTGTTGTAAATAATGATGCAATGAACATGGGAGTACATGTGTCTTCACATACCAATGTTTTTGAGTTTGGGGGCTAGATACTCAGTAGAGGGATTGCTGGGTCATGTGGTAATTCTATTCTTAATTTTTAAGGAACCACCGTGCTTTCTTCCATAATGGTTGTACTAATTTGCATTCCCACCAGCAGTAAATGAGGGTTCCTTTTTCTCCACAGCCACTCCAACACTTGTTATTACCTGTCTTGTTGATAATAGTCAATCTAACTGGTGTGAGGTGGCATCTCATTGTAGTTTTACTTTGCATTTCTCTAATAGTGAAGATGAGCATCTTTTTATATATCTATTGGCCATTTGTATGTCTTCTTGGGAGAAGTGTCTGTTCGTGTACTTTCCTCATTTTTTAAATGGATTGTTTGCTTGTTTGTTGCTGAGCTTTGTGAGTTCTTTATATATTTTGGATATTAACCCCCTTTCGGAACTGTTGTTTGCAAATATATCCCATTTAGTTGTCTGTATGTTTGTTTTGTTGCCTGTTTCTTTTGCTGTGGAGCAGTTTTTAGTTTGATTTAGTCCCATTCAATTATTTTGCCTTTACTTCCCTTGCCTTTGGCTTTAAATTCATTAATTGTTCTCTATGGCCAGGGTCCATGATCTTAGGACCTATGTAATTTATAGTTTTATGTCTTATATTTAGGTCTTTGATGCATTTTGAATTAATTTTTATGCAGGGGACAAACTGTAGTCAAGTTTCATTCTTTTGCATGTGGTTTTCCAATTTTCCCAGCACTGTTTATTGAAGAGATGTTCTTTTCCCCATTGTGTGTTTTTGGCTCCTTTATCAAAGACGATTTATCCATATATATGTTTTTATTTCTGGGCTCTCAATTTTGTTCCATTGTTCTGTATGTCTGTATTTCTGCCAGTGCCATGCTGTTTTAATTATTGTGGCTCTATATTATACTGTCGTCCCTCACCATATCGCAGTTCACTTTTTGTGGTCTCACTGTATTGAGGATTTTTAAATTGTATATATCTATAATTTTGTATTGCAGGATTTTGTGATATATAAGTATTTTTATATATTTATCATTTAATTATTCTGTAGTAAAATAAGCATTTTCAAGTTTAAAATAATTGAAAAGAATATAAAAATATTAATTAAAACATATTAAAAGAACATTAAATCGAAATAAACTATGTAGGACTAAAGATGGCGATGGAATAGGCAGACGTACCAACTTCCAACTCCCAGAACCAAAGTGGATTATAACTCAATTTTAAGAACCATCATCTGGATAAAACAACTTTAAACTAAACTAAGTGGACTCTTCAACCAAGGAACAAAGAAGAAGCCACACTGAGACTGGTAGGAATAGCAAAAACGCAAAGAGGGCTGCCCAGCTCCCCAGAGCAAATGGCAGCCTGTAGAGACCCGCGTGGTGGGAGGAGAGTTTGTTGGAGAGGGAGGGACCTGGGTCCCAGGAACCAAGCCCCAGCCTGCAGTCCCAGAGCCTGGAAGGGGCGTTTAAACAGTATTGAGCTGTGAAACAAGTGAGGATACTGTTTATGAGAAAGAGTTTTCTCAGACCCAAGATTCTTTTTAAAGGGACAGAGCAGAAAACCTCTCTCACAACCATGCACCTGGGGCTCCGGGGAACGGGGACAGAGGAGAGGACGAGAGCAGCAGTAAGACAGTGTGGACTGAAGGCACAGGGACAAACTCTGAGGGACAGCCACCCTAACGCCTGGGCTAAGTGACTTTCCTAATCGAAAACGAATATTTCCCCTGGAACTAGCAATACCAGCAAAGGGTGACAGGACACTATCCAAACAAGCTCTCCCGCAGCACTTAGAGCAGAGCTGCTTAGAGGGAGGGAGCTCCCAGGCCTACAGTATGGAGACTTAGGGCACTTCCTACTCTGCTGAGAGTTCCTGAAGGGTATGGTTGTGGCAGGACACTGAAACGCGGTTCTGTCAGCAGGGGCAGAGGCCGAACCGGAGTGAGCTTGGTCTAGCCCAGCATGGGAGGAGGAGACGCACGAATGCGGTCCGGAAGCTGCGGGCCCGCCTGTAATCCCACCTGCGGGGACAAAGCGGAAGGCCAGGAACAGGCAGAGATCGGCTCTGCGACCCTGCGCAAGCTGGCCTGACTGTGGGGATGGGGCTGGGACCAGGAACAGGAGGGGCTTGCGACTGAGCTCACGCTACCAGCCCCACCCGGCCGAAGAAACCATGGTTTGCAATCCCGTGTTCGTGAGCTGGCTCCGAACGCGGGGGCAGGGTAGAGCCCGGGGCGAGTGGAAGCTTGCAGCTGAACCAAGCCAGCAAACAGGCCTGGCCTAATAAACTGCAGTTTGTGGTTTGCGACCCTGTGCAGGAGGGCATTGGCCACGTAGGCGGAACTAAAGCTCTAGACCAGGAAAGGCTCACAGCTGAGAGCACATCAAAAGCCCCTCCCAACCTGCGAAACTGTGGTGAACAGGATCTAAGCGCCGGCGCTTGGAGGAAGCCCGGAAACAGGCTGGGTCTGCAGCTGGGAAAAGGTGCTCACCTCTACCCAATGTGCTGAGGCTTGTGTCTTGAGTGACAGCCCCTCCCGCGGAGCAGAGGTGGAAATCACAGCAACAGCCGCAGTGAGCCGGCACTGGCAACAACCATACCCAACCGCCCTAGGCAGCGGCAGAGGGGGTGGCAGCCCTGTGGACAGGCCACACCTAGAGAACACAAAGGCAATACCTACTAAACTCCAGTGGCCACAACTTGCATATACACAGACAAAATGGGCAGGCAGAGCAATGCAAACCAAATGAATCAAGAGAAATCCCCAGAGAAGGACCTGAATGAACCAGATATAACCAAATTACCAGAAGCAGAATTTAGAATACTAATAGTTAGGATGTTCAAAGAAATTAGAGCAACAATGGATAGTCATTATGAACACCTAAATAAAGAGATAACAAGTATAAAAAACGAAATTGAAATAATAAAAAAGAATCAGACAGAAATGACAAATACAATATCAGAACTGAAGACCACAATGGAAGGAATTAAAAGCAGGATGGATCACGCTGAAGATCGAATCAGCAAGTTAGAGGACACAATAAGCAAATGCACAGAAGCAGAGAAGAAAAAGGAAAAGAGACTCAAAAAATGTGAGGAAACTCTAAGGGAGCTCTGTGACAACATGAAGAGAAACAACATTCGCATCATAGGGGTGCCTGAATAAAAGGAGAGAGGACAGAAAATGAAAACTTTGTTCAATCAAATCATAGCAGAAAACTTCCCTAAATTAAGACTGGAAAACATTCCACACATTCAAGAAGAACAGAGAACTCCATTAAAGAGAAACCCAAAGAAATCTACACCAAGACACATCATAGTTAAAATACTAAAGCTAATGGATAAAAAAAAAAATTAAAAGCTGCTAGAGAAAAAAAGGCTATCACCTACCAAGGAGCCCCCATAAGGATGACATCAGACTTCTCAATAGAAACACTTGAGGTCAGAAGAGGATGGCAAGATATAATCAAAGTAATGGAGAACAAGAACCTACAACCAAGACTACTCTATCCAGCAAGGCTAACGTTTAAAATTAAAGGAGAAATAAAGAGCTTCCCAGACAAAGCCTCAAGGAATTCATTAAAAACAAACCAATTCTGCAAGAGATACTAAGGGACCTGTTGTGAACAGTTCAAAAGGAGGGAAGAATATAGCAAAAGAAGAAAACAGCTTTAAAGAATAAAATGGCAATAAACAACTACATATCAATAATAACCTTAAGTGTAAATGGATTAAATGATACAATAAAAAGATATAGGGTATCCGCGTGGATAGAGAAACAGGTCCCATACATATGCTGTCTACAAGAGACATACCTTAAAACAAAAGATGCCCATAGACTGAAGGTAAAAGGATGGAAAAAAATATTTCATGCAAATGGAAATGAAAAAAAAAAAGCCGGGGTAGCAGTACTTATAGCTGACAAAATGGACTTTAAAACAATGGCTATAGTGAGAGATAAAGAAGGACACTACATAATGATAAAGTGAACAATTCAACAGCAAGATATAACTATTATAAATATCTACGCACCAAACATAGGAGCCCCGACATACATAAAGCAGACTTTGATGGATATAAAGGGCGAGATTAACAGCAATACTATCATAGTAGGGGATTTCAATACCCCTCTAACAACACTGGATAATTCCTCAAGAAAGAAAATTAATAAAGAAACAGCAGACTTAAAGGAGACACTAGATCAACTTGATTTAATAGATATCTTCAGAACTTTTCACCCTAAAGCAGTAGAATATACATTCTTCTCAAGCGCTTATGGTACATTTTCTAGGATAGACCAAATGTTAGTACAAAAAAATGGTCTCAATAAATTTAAGAAGATTGAAATCATATCAAGCATTTTCTCTGATCACAATGCCATGAAACTAGAAATTAACCACAAAAGAAAAACTGAAAAATACTCAAACACTTGGAAACTAAATAACATGTTATTAAATAATGAATGGATTAACAATGAGATTAAAGAAGAAAAAAAATTTTCTAGAAACAAATGATAATGAGCATACATCAACTCAAAATTTATAAGACACAGCAAAAGCAGTTCTGAGAGGGAAGTTTATTGCACTACAGGCATATCATAAGAAGCTAGAAAATGCTCAAATAAGCAACCTGACCCTGCAGCTAAAAGAACTAGAAAAACAACAACAAATAAAACTCAAGACAAGTAGAAGGAAGGAAATAATAAAGATCAGAGCAGAAATAAATGACATAGAGGCGAAGGAAACAATACAGAGGATCAATGAAACCAGAAGCTGGTTCTTTGAAAAGTTAAACATTTGATGAACCTTTACCTAGACTCACCAAGCAAAAAAGAGAGAGGACTCAAATAAATAAAATTAGAAAAGACAGTGGAGAGATAACAACTGACAAAACAGAAATACAAATCATTGTAAGAAAATACTATGAAGAATTATGTGCCAAAAAATTAGTAAATCTTGGTGAAATGGACAAATTTCTTGAATCATATAACCTTCCAAAAATCAATCTGGAAAAATCAGAACACCTAAACAGACCAATTACAACAAATGAGATCGAAACAGTTATCAAAAAACTTCCAAAAAAGAAAAGTCCTGGGCCTGATGGCTTCACAAGTGAATTCTATCAAAAATTCAAAGAAGAACTAACTCCTATCCTCCTCCAGCTATTTCAAAAAATTCAACAGGAAGGAAGACTTCCAAACTCCTCTCATGAGTCGAGCATAATTCTGATCCCAAAAGTGGGCAAAAACAACACAAAGAAAGAAAATTATAGGCCTATGTCCATGATGAATTTAGACACTAAAATTCTCAACAAAATATTAGAAAACCGGATCCAGAAATATATGAAAAAAAATCATACACCATGATCAAGTGGGATTTATTCTGGAGAGGCAAGGATGGTTCAATATTCGCAAATCAATCAATGTGATTCATCACATAAACAAAAGGAAGGACAAAAATCACATGATAATTTCAATAGATGCAAAAAAGGCATTTGATAAAATCCAGCACCCATTCATGCTCAAAACTCAGTAAAGTGGGAATATAGGGTATATTCCTTAACATGATAAAGGCCATCTATGACAAACCCACAGCAAACTTCATACTAAATGGACAAAAATTAAAAGCGATCCCCTTAAGATCAGGAACCAGGCAGGGGTGCCCCCTTTCACCACTTTTATTTAACATAGTTCTGGAAGTCTTAGCTACAGCAATCAGACAAGAGGAAGAAATAAAAGGCATCCAGACTGGAAAAGAAGAAGTAAAACTGTCATTATTTGCAGATAATATGATATTGTATATTGAAAACCCTAAAGTCTCAATCAAAAATCTACTGGACCTTATAAATGAATTCAGCAAGGTGACAGGATATAAAATTAATACTCAGAAATCAGAGGCATTTCTATATACCAACAATGAACTGTCAGCAAAAGAAATTAAGGAAACAATCCACTTCACTATTGCAGCCAAAAAAACAAAGTACCTAGGAGTAAATTTAACCAAGGAGGTTAAGGACTTGTACTCGGAAAATTATAAAACATTGACAAAAGAAATCAAGGAAGATACAAACAAGTGGAAGAATATACCGTGCTCATGGCTAGGAAGAATAAACATCATTAAAATGTCTATATTGCCCAAAACAATTGATAAATTCAGTGCAATACCAATTAAAATACCAATGACATACTTCAAAGATATAGAATACATATTTTAAAAATTTGTATGAAACTAAAAAAGAACACGAATAGCCTCAGCAATCTTAAAAAGAAAAAATAAAGCAGGAGGTGTCACTCTTCCGGATTACTACAAGGCCATTATACTCAAGACAGCCTGGTACTGGCATAAGAACAGGCACATAGATCAATGCAACAGAACAGAGAATCCAGAAATAAACCCACACCTTTATGGACAACTGATATTTGACAAAGGAGGAAAGAACATACAATGGAGTAAAGACAGCCTTTTTAACAAATGGTGTTGGGAACATTGGACATCTACCTGCAAAATAATGAAACTAGATCATCAACTTACACCATTCACAAAAACAAACTCAAAATGGATAAAAGACTTAAATGTAATCCTTGAAACCATAAGCATCTTAGAAGAAAACATAGGCAGCAAGCTCTCCGACATCTGTAGCAGCAGTATATTTGCCGATTTATCTCCACGGGCAAATGAAATAAAAGGCAAGATAAACAAATGGGACTACATAAAACTAAAAAGTTTTTGCACAGCTAAAGACAATAAGAACAGAATAAAAAGACAAACCACACAATGGGAGAACATATTTGACAGCACATCTGATAAGGGGTTAATAATCAAAATTTATAAAGAACTTATAAAACTCAACACCAGGAAGACAAACAATCCAATCAAAAAATAGGCAAACGAAATGCATAGAAATTTCTCCAAAGAGGACATACAGATGGCCAATCGGCATATGAAAAAATGCTCAACATCACTCAACATTAGAGAAATGCAACTTAAAACCACAATCAGATATCACCTCATACCAGTCAGAATGGCGCTCGTCAGCAAAACAACACAGAATAAGTGCTGGCGAGGATGTGGAGAAAAGGGAACCCTTCTGCACTGCTGGTGGGAATGCAGACTGGTGCAGTCACTGTGGAAAACAGTATGGAGATTCCTCAAAAAATTAACTGCCTGTTTACCCAGCTATCCCACTTATAGGAATATTCCCTAAGAACACCATAGCACTGTTTGAAAAGAAGAAATCGCCCCCATGTTCGTGGCAGCATTGTTCACAATAGCAAAGATTTGGAATCAGCCCAAGTGTCCGTCAGAAGACGAGTGGATTAAAAAGCTTTGGTACATATGTACTATGGAATACTACTCAGCCATAAGAAATGATGACATCGGATCATTTACAACAAAATGGATGGACCTTGATAACATTATATGGAGTAAAATAAGTAAATCAGAAAAAAACTGAGAACAGCATGATTTCATACATAGGTGGGACATAAAAGTGAGACTATGAGACATGGACAAGAGAGTGGTGGTTGCGGGGTGGGGGAGGGAGGGGAGGGTGGCATAAGGAGGAGGGGATGGGCACAGGGAAAACCAGATGGAAGATGACAGAGGACAATTTGACTTTGGGTGACGTGTATGCAACACAATTGAATGATGGGATAATCTGGAGATGTTTTCATTGTACATATATACCCTCATTTATTGGTGTCACGCCATTAAAATTAATAATAAAAAAACAAATAAGAAAAAAAAATAAAATAAAATAAAATATGTAGCGTACAGCAGATGAGTAGACAAAGACTCACACATATGGAAAATGCAGCTATAGCTGCTTCCACTTGAGGTAGTTTGCCTATGTGAGATCGTACATGGCACACTATTGTCTGATGGATGGGAGACAACCAACCGGAGCACTGTGTTCTGAATCCTGAGTGCTGATTGGCTCAGCAACTGTATACTTAAAATATAAATAATAAAATAAATATAAGGTCACTACTTTACAGATTTTCTTCAATTGTAGAGGGTTCTGTAACCTAACCCCCATGATAGATGAGGGACCACTATAATTTGAAGTCAGGTAGTGTGATACTTCTGGCTTCATTCTTTTTTCTCAGGATTGCTTTGGCTCCTCAGGATTTTTTATACTTTCATACACACCTGGTAATTTTTTGTTTTATTTCTTTAAAAAATGATATTGGGGGGGAGCAAGATGGCGACGGAGTAGGCGGACGTACCAACTTCCAACTCCCAGAACCAAAGTGGATTACAACTCAATTTTAAGAACCATCACCTGGATAAACCAACTTTGAACAAAACTAAGTGGACTCTTCAACCAAGGAACACAGAAGAAGCCACATTGAGACTGGTAGGAATAGCGAAAACGCGAAGAGGGCTGCCCAGCTCCCCGGAGCAAACGGCAGCCCGGAGAGACCCGTGTGGCGGGAGGAGATTTTGGCGGAGAGGGAGGGACCTGGGTCCCAGGAACCAAGCCCCAGCCTGCAGTCCCAGAGCCAAGAAGAGGCGTTTGGACAGTTTTGAGCTGTGAAACAAGTGAGGGAGCTCCCAGGCCTACAGTGTGGAGTATTAGGTCCCTTCCTACTCTGCTGAGGGCTGCTTAAGGTTTTGGGGCGGCAGGATGCTGAAAGGCGGTTCTGTCGGCGTGGGCAGAGGCCAAGCCGGTGGGAGATCGGTCTAGCCCAGAGGGTCGGAGGGTAAGCGCGAGAGCGGTCCGGAAGCTGCGGGCCCGCCTTTAATCCCACTTACGGGGACAAAGCGGGAGGCCAGGAACAGGCAGGCCCTGCACAAGCCGGCCCTGACCGCGGGGACCGGGCTAGGACCAGGGACGGGCAGGGGCTCGTGGCTGAGCTGACGCTACCAGTCCGCCCCTGCCGCCCGCCGGAGAAACCGCGGTTGGCCAGTATACGTGCGCGAGCGGGCTCCGAGCGCGGGAACAGGGTGGACACCGAGACAGGCGGAGGCTCGCAGCTGAGCCCACGGCTGCTATCCCCATCCGGCCGGAGAAACCCCGGATAGCGTTAATACGTGCACGAGCGGGCTCCGAACGCGGGGGCGGGGTAGAGTCCGGGACGAGCGGAAGTACGCAGCTCGGCGGAAGCCAGCAAACACGCCCGCCCCAATAAATCTTGGTTTCCGACCCTGCGCAAAGGGCCCTGGCATCGAGGGCGGGGCTAAAGCTCCTGACGGGCAAAAGCTTACAGCTGAGAGCACGTCAAAAGCCCCGCCTAACCCGCGGAACTGTAGCGAGCAGGCTCCGACTGCTGGTTCTGGGCGGAAGTCCGGAAATAGGCTGGGTCCGCAGCTGAGGAAAGGTGCTCGCCTCTACCCTTGGTGCTAATCTTGTGGCTTCAGTGACAGCCCCTCCCACGGAGGAGAGGCAGAAAGCACAGCAAAAGCCACAGTGGGCCGGCGCTGGCAACGCTCATACCCAACCACCCTAGGCGCCGGCAGAGGGGGTGGGGGGCCTGCAGATAGACCACACCTAGAGAACACAAAGGCAACACCTACTGGACTCCAGTGGCCACAACTTGCTTATACACAGAAAAAATGGGCAGGCAGGGGAATGCAAACCAAATGAATCAAGAGAAATCCCCAGAGAAGGACCTGAATGAACCAGATATAACCAAATTACCAGAAGCAGAATTTAGAATAATGATAGTTAGGATGTTCAAAGAAATTAGAGCAACAATGAATAGTCATTATGAACACCTAAATAAAGAGATAACAAGTATAAAAAATGAAATTGAAATAATAAAAAAGAATCAAACAGAAATGACAAATACAGTATCAGAACTGAAGACCACAATGGAAGGAATTAAAAGCAGGATGGATGACGCTGAGGATCGAATAAGCGAGTTAGAGGACACAATAAACAAAGGCACAGAAGCAGAGAAGAAAAAGGAAAAGAGACTTAAAAAATGTGAGGAAACTCTAAGGGAGCTTTGTGACAACATGAAGAGAAACAACATTCGCATCATAGGGGTGCCTGAAGAAGAGGAGAGAGGACAGGAAATGGAAACTTTGTTCAATCAAATTATAGCGAAAACGTTCCTAAATTAAGGCTAGGAAACACTCCACACATTCAAGAAGCACACAGAACTCCATTAAGGAGAAACCCAAAAAAATCTACACCAAGACACATCATAGTTAAAATACCAAAGCTAATGGATAAAGAAAAAATCTTAAAAGCTGCTAGAGAAAAAAAGACTATCACCTACAAAGGAGCCCCCATAAGGATGACATCGGACTTCTCAACAGAAACACTTGAGGCCAGAAGGGAATGGCAAGAAATAATCAAAGTAATGCAGAACAAGAACCTACAACCAAGACTACTTTATCCAGCAAGGCTAACGTTTAAAATTGAAGGAGAAATAAAGAGCTTCCCAGAAAAAGAAAGCCTCAAGGAATTCATAAAAACCAAACCAATTCTGCAAGAGATACTAAGGGGCCTCTTGTGAACAGTTTAAAGGGAGGAAAGAATAGAGCAAAGAAGAATACAGCTTTAAAGAATAAAATGGCAATAAACAACTACATATCAATAATAACCTTAAATGTAAATGGATTAAATGATCCAATCAAAAGACATAGGGTAGCTGCATGGATAAAGAAACAGGACCCATACATATGCTGTCTACAAGAGACACACCTTAAAATAAAAGATGTTCATAGACTGAAGGTAAAAGGATGGAAAAAATATTTCATGCAAATGGAAATGAAAAAAAAGCAGGGGTAGCAATACTTATATCAGACAAAATGGACTTTAAAACAAAGGCTGTAGTAAGAGATAAAAGAGGACACTACATAATGATAAAGGGAACAATTCAACAGGAAGATATAACTATTGTAAATATCTATGCACCAAATATAGGAGCCCCGACATACATAAAGCAGACTTTGATGGATATAAAGGGCGAGATTAACAGCAATACTATCATAGTAGGGGATTTCAATACCCCTCTAACAACACTGGATAGATCCTCAAGAAAGAAAATTAATAAAGAAACAGCAGACTTAAAGGAGACACTAGATCAACTTGATTTAATAGATATCTTCAGAACTTTTCACCCTAAAGCAGTAGAATATACATTCTTCTCAAGCGCTCATGGTACGTTTTCTAGGATAGACCACATGTTAGGACACAAAAATGGTCTCCATAAATTTAAGAAGATTGAAATCATATCAAGCATTTTCTCTGATCACAATGCCATGAAACTAGAAATTAACCACAAAAGAAAAACTGAAAAATACTCAAACACTTGGAAACTAAATAGCTTGTTATTAAATAATGAATGGATTAACAATGAGATCAAAGAAGAAATAAAAAAGTTTCTAGAAACAAATGATAATGAGCATACATCAACTCAAAATTTATGGGACACAGCAAAAGCAGTTCTGAGAGGGAAGTTTATTGCACTACAGGCATATCATAAGAAGCTAGAAAAAGCTCAAATAAGCAACTTGACCCTGCATCTAAAAGAACTAGAAAAACAACAACAAATAAAACCCAAGACAAGTAGAAGAAAGGAAATAATAAAGTCAGAGCAGAAATAAATGACATAGAGGCTAAGGAAACAATACAGAGGATCAATGAAACAAGAAGCTGGTTCTTTGAAAAGGTAAACAAGATTGATGAACCTTTAACTAGACTCACCAAGAAAAAAAGAGAGAGGACTCAAATAAATAAAATTAGAAAGGACAGTGGAGAAATAACAACTGACACAACAGAAATACAAAGCATTGTAAGAAAATACTATGAAGAACTATATGCCAAAAAATTAGACAATCTTGGTGAAATGGACAGATTTCTTGAATCATATAACCTTCCAAAAATCAATCTGGAAGAATCAGAACACCTAAACAGACCAATTACAGCAAATGAGATTGAAACAGTTATCAAAAAACTCCCAAAAAAGAAAAGTCCTGGGCCTGATGGCTTCACAAGTGAATTCTATCAAAAATTCAAAGAAGAACTAACTCCTATTCTCCTGAAGCTATTTCAAAAAATTCAAGAGGAAGGAAGAATTCCAAACTCCTTTTATGAGGCAAGCATAATTCTGATCCCAAAACCGGGCAAAGACAACACAAAGAAAGAAAATTATAGGCCTATATCCCTGATGAATTTAGACGCTAAAATTCTCAACAAAATATTAGCCAACCGGATCCAGCAATATATGAAAAAAATCATACAACACGATCAAGTGGGATTTATTCTGGAGAGGCAAGGCTGGTTCAATATTCGCAAATCAATCAATGTGATTCACCACGTAAACAAAAGGAAGGACAAAAATCACATGATAATTTCAATAGATGCAGAAAAGGCATTTGATAAAATCCAGCACCCATTCATGCTCAAAACTCTCAGTAAAGTGGGAATACAGGGATCATTCCTTAACATGATAAAGGCCATCTATGATAAACCGACAGCAAACATCATACTAAATGGACAAAGATTAAAAGCAATCCCCTTAAGATCAGGAACCAGGCAGGGTTGCCCACTTTCACCACTCTTATTCAACATAGTTCTGGAAGTCCTAGCTACAGCAATCAGACAAGAAGAAGAAATAAAAGGCATACAAATTGGAAAAGAAGAAGTAAAACTGTCATTATTTGCAGATGATATGATATTGTATATTGAAAACCCTAAAGTCTCAGTCAAAAAACTACTGGACCTGATAAATGAATTCAGCAAGGTGGCAGGATATAAAATTAATACTCAGAAATCAGAGGCATTTCTATACACCAACAATGAAATATCAGCAAAAGAAATTAAGGAAACAATCCCCTTCACTATTGCAGCCAAAAAAATAAAGTACCTAGGAGTAAATTTAACCAAGGAGGTTAAGGACTTGTACTCAGTAAATTATAGAACATTGATAAAAGAAATCAAGGAAGATACAAACAAGTGGGAGCACATACCGTGCTCATGGCTAGGAAGAATAAACATCATTAAAATGTCTATATTACCCAAAGCAATTTATAAATTCAATGCAATACCAATTAAAATACCAATGACATACTTCAAAGATATAGAACACATATTCCAAAAATTTATATGGAACCAAAAAAGAACACGAATAGCCTCAGCAATCTTAAAAAGAAAAAATAAAGCAGGAGGTATCACTCTTCCTGATATCAAGGTTTACTACAAGGCCATTATACTCAAGACAGCCTGGTACTGGCATAAGAACAGGCACATAGATCAATGGAACAGAACAGAGAACCCAGAAATAAACCCACAGCTTTATGGACAACTGATATTTAACAAAGGAGGAAAGAACATACAATGGAGTAAAGACAGCCTCTTTAACAAATGGTGTTGGGAAAATTGGACATCTACCTGCAAAAAAATGAAACTAGACCATCAACTTACACCATTCACAAAAACAAACTCAAAATGGATAAAAGACTTAAATGTAAGCCGTGAAACCATAAACATCTTAGAAGAAAACATAGGCAGCAAGCTCTCCGACATCTGTAGCAGCGGTATATTTGCCGATTTATCTTCATGGGCAACCGAAATAAAAGGCAAGATAAACAAATGGGACTATATCAAACTAAAAAGTTTTTGCACAGCTAAAGACAATAGGAACAGAATAAAAAGACAAACCACACAATGGGAGAACATATTTGACAGCACATCTGATAAGGGGTTAATAACTAAAATTTATAAAGAACTTATAAAAAGCAACACCAGGAAGACAAACAACCCAATCAAAAAATGGGCAAAAGAAATGAATAGAAATTTCTCCAAAGAGGACATACAGATGGCCAATAGGCATATGAAAAAATGCTCAACATCACTAATCATTAGAGAAATGCAAATTAAAACCACAATGAGATATCACCTCACACCAGTCAGAATGGCACTTATCAGCAAAACAACACAGAATAAGTGCTGGCGAGGATGTGGAGAAAAGGGAACCCTTCTGCACTGCTGGTGGGAATGCAGACTGGTGCAGCCACTGTGGAAAACAGTTTGGAGATTCCTCAGAAAATTAAAAATCGAACTGCCTTTTGACCCAGCTAATCCACTTTTAGGAATATACCCTAAGAACACCATAGCACTGTTCGAAAAGAAGAAATGCGCCCCCATGTTCGTGGCAGCATTGTTCACAATAGCGAAGATCTGGAAACAGCCCAAGTGTCCGTCAGAAGATGAGTGGATTAAAAAGCTATGGTACATATATACTATGGAATACTACTCAGCCATAAGAAACGATGACATCGGATCATTTATAACAAAATGGATGTACCTTGATAACATTATACGGAGTGAAATAAGTAAATCAGAAAAAAAGAAAAACTGAGAACAGCACGATTACATACATAGGTGGGACATGAAAGTGAGGGTATGAGACATGGACAAGAGAGTGGTGGTTATGGGATTGGGGGAGGGAGGGAAGAATGGGATAGGGAGGAGGGGAGGGACGCAGGGAAAACCAGATTGAAGGTGACAGAGGACAATTTGACTTTTGGTGATGGGTATGCAACACAATTGAATGATAAGATAACCTGGAGATGTTTTCATTGTACATATGTACCCTGATTTATTGATGTCACCCCATTAGAATTAATAATAATAAAATATATATATATATAAAAAAAATGATATTGGAATTTTGATGGGGATTGCATTAAATTTGTATTTTGCTTTGTGTAATATGGCCATTTTAACTATGTTGAGTCTTCCAATTCATGAACATGGAATATTACTCCACTTCATTGTGTGTTTTTCAATTTCTAACAATCTTTTATACAACAAAGGGTATAAAAATGAGTATATAAGTGCTTCACATCCTTTGTTAAGTTTATTTTTAGGTACTTTATTTTTTGTTGTTGTTGCAATTGTAAAAGGAATTGTTTTTGAGTTCATTTTCCAAAATTTCATTGTTGACATATAGAAAAGCAGTCGACTTTTGTATATTAACTTTGTATCCTGTGATTTTACTATATTAGTTTATTGTTAATAAGTTTTTTGGTGGAGTCTTTGGGGTTTTCTATATGCAGGATTATGTCATCTGCAAAAAGTGATACCTTTACTTCTTCATTCCGGATATGAATATCTTTTGTTTCTTTCTGTTTCCTGATTGCTCTGGTTAATACTTCCAGAACTATGTTGAATAGGAGTGGAGAGAGTGTGCAACCTTGCCTTCCTCTTGATTTTAGAGGAAAAGCCTTCATTTTTTCACCATTTAGTATAATATTAGCTGATGGTTTGTCATATTTGGCCTTTTTATGTTAAGGTACTTTCCTTCTATTCAGATATTATTGAGTGTTTTAAACATAAAGGGGTGTTGTATTTTATCGAATGCCTTTTCTTCATCTATTGATAGGATCATGATTTTTGTTCTTTGTTTTGTTGATATGGTATATTATTTTGATCAATTTCCATATGTTGAACTATCCTTGTGCTCCTGGAATGAATCCCACTTGATCATGATGTATATATTTTTAATGTGTTGTTGTATTCTATTTGCTAATATTTTAGAGTTTTTGCATCTGTATTCATTAGAGATACTGGTCTATAGTTTCCTTTTTTGTGTTTTCCTTGCCAAGTTTTGGTATGAGGGTTATATTGGCCTCATAAAATGTGTTAGGGAGTATTGCTTCTTCTTCTATCTTTTGGAAGACTGAGAAGGATAGATACCAAATCTTCTTTGAATGTTTGATAGAGATCACTAGTGTTACCATCTGGTCCTGGACTTTTGTTTTTGGGGAGGGAGGTTTTTGATAGTTGTTTCTATTTTCTCTCTGCTTATAGGGCTATTTAGTTTTCCACTTCTTCATGTCTCAGTCTTGAAAGATTGTATAGTTCTAGGAATTTATCCTCTAGGTTGTTGAATTTGATGGCATGTAATCTTTCATAATATTCTACTATGATCTTTTATATATCTATGATGTCTGTGGTAATTTCTCCTCTTTCATTTTGGATTTTTACATGAGCCCTTCTTCTTTTTCCTTAGTGAGTCTAGCCAGTGGTTTGTCAATTTTTTTTCTTTTCTTTTTTAAATGTGAGTAGAAACAGATTATTATTATTATTATTACAGAGACAGAAAGAGAGTCAGAGAGAGGGGTAGATAGGAATAGACAGTCAGGAATGGAGAGAGATGAGAAGCATCAATCATTAGTTTTTCATTGCTGTTGCAACACCATAGTTGTTCATTGATTGCTTTCTCACATGTGCCTTGACTGTGGACCTTCAGCAGACTGAGCACGCCCTTGCTGGAGCCAGCAACCTTGGGTCCAAGCTGGCGAGAGCTTTTGCTCAAGCCAGATGGGCCCGCGCTCAAGCTGGCAACCTCGGGGTCTCGAACCTGGGTCTTCCACATCCCAGTCTGACACTATCCACTGCGCCACCGCCTGGTCAGGCGGTTTGTCAATTTATTGATGTTTTCAAAGTTCCAGCTCTTTGTTGTATTAATTTTTTTATACTTTTTTTAGTTCTCTATTTCATTTAGTTCTGCTCTAATTTTTACTATTTTCTTTCTTTGGCTGACTTTGGATTACCAGTGTTCTCCTTTTTCTAGTTTCTTAAAGTGTGATGTTAGGTTGTTTACTTGGGAATCTCTCTTGTTTCTTGATATAAGCCTGTAATGATATAAACTTCCTTCTTATTATAACTTTTGCTGCATCCCAGAAATTTGGTATGTCATGTCACTTTCGTTTGTCTGTATATATCTTTTGATCTCTGCTTCTTTTAAAAAATATGGTTAACATGTATTTTTTTAAATTCTTTTATTTTTATTTTATTCATTTTAGAGAGGAGACACAGAGAGGGGGGGGAAGGAGCGGGAAGCATCAACTCTCATATGTGCCTTGACCGAACCAGTGCAGGGTTTTGAACTGGTGACCTCAGTGTTCGCAGGTCAACGCTTTATCCACTGCGCCACCACAGGTCAGGCCTGATCTCTGCTTTTATTTCTTTTTTGACCCAGTCATTTATTTTAGAAGTATGTTGTTTAATTTCATGTTTTTGTGGGTTTCTTTACTTCCTTTATTGGGTTGAATTCTAATTTCAAAGTCTTATGATCAGAAAATATGCTTGGTATAATTTCAATCTTTCTGAATTTGTTGATGTTAGTTTTGTGGCCCAAAATGTGGTTTGGTCTATCCTTGAGAATGTTTCATGCACACTGGAGAAGAATATATAATCTGATGTTTTGGGATGAAATGTCCTAGAAATCTCTATTATGTCCATTTGGTCTAGAGCAGGGGTCCCCAAACTTTTTAAACAGGGGGCCAGTTCACTGTCGCTCAGACGGTTGGAGGGCCGCCACATAAAGTACTCCATACACTGACCACCAATGAAAGAGATGCCCCTTCCAGAAGTTCAGCGGGGGCCGGATAAATGGCCTCAGTTGGCCGCAATTTGGCCCGTGGGCCATAGTTTGGGGACCTCTGGTCTAGAGTATCATTTAAGGCTTATTATTTTTATTAATTTTCTTTTTGGATGATCTATGTATCTAAAGTCATTTTTGATGTATTGAAATCTCCAGGTTTTGTGGTTTTGTCTACTTCTATTTTTAGATCAGTTAGTAGATGCCTTATATATTTTGGTGCCTCCTGGTTGGGTACATGTATATTAAGAAGTGTTATGTCTACTTGATATCATGTTCCCTTTATCATTGTGAAATGTCTATCTTTGTCTCTGGTTACCTTTGTTGTCTTAAAATTAGCATGGTCAGATATTAGTGTGGCTACACCTGCTTTTCTTTGGATATTATTTGCTTGGAGAATAGTTTTCTAACCTTTCACCTTGAATCTACTTTTGTCCTTGCAGCTTAGATGTGTCTCTTGAAGGTAGCATATGGTTGGGTTTTGCTTTTTGATCCAATATGCTATTCTGTGCATCTTTATTGGTGAGTTTAGTCCATTTACATTTAGGGCAATTATTGACACTTGAGGATTTCCTATAGCCATTTTATGTTTTGTTTTCTGGTATTTCTGTGTCCTGTTTAGTTCTTCTATATTTTGTTTCTGTCAGTTGTTTTTGTTTGGTGATATTCCATACTTCTTTCCCCTGTTTATTCTTTTTTTAGACCATGTGTTTCAATAGTGGCTTTTTCGTGAGTGGGTTACCATTAGGGTAAAAAATATGTTCATATGTACAGTTGTCCCTCACCATATAGTGCTTCACTTTTTGTGGTCTCACTGTATCACATATTTTTAAATTTCGTATAGCAGATTTTTCACTATATTGTGGGATTTTGCAGTATATAGGTATTTTTATATATTATTTTAATTGTTTTTGCAGTAAAATAAGCATTTTCTAGCTTAAAATTGAAAACAATATAAAAAAGATAAAAAATATTTAAACATAAAAGAATATTAAGTTGAAAAAATACATAAAATTACATAGGTTTAAGAGTGTAGATTATGTTTAAGAGCATAGGAAGTGTTTAGAAGAGTGTGGGAAAGTTTGGTAACAGTGTGGGAAAGGTTTATAAGAGTGTGGGGAATATTTATAAAGCCTTAAAATATATAAATAATAAAATAAATATAATGTTGCTACTTCACAGATTTTCGCCTATTGCAGGGGGTTCTGGAACCTAACCCCTGTGATAGATGAGGGGCTACTGTATAAGAGTCCTTTGTCATATGAGTGCTTCTGCATTTCATCCTCCTTTGCTACTGCAGATCTTTATCATCTCCCTTTTATGCTATTGTCACAGATTATTCTTGTTTTTATTGTAACCTTGTTGGAGATTTTACTTGCAATTTTGACTTGTTTTGTTCTTTGTGCCTGGTTTAATATCCCACTTGAGTATTTCCTGCAGTGGGGGTTTTGTGGTGATAAATTCCCTCAGCTTCTGTATGTCTGTAAAAGTTTTTATTTCTAACTTCATATCTGAAAGATAACTGTGATGGATATAGTATTCTTGGCTGGTAATTTCTCTCTTTTCAGTACTTTGAATGTTTGGGTACACTCTCTTACGGCTTATAGTTTCTGCTGAGAAGTCTGACAATAACCTAATGGGTTTTCCTTTATATGTTATGGTCTTCTTTTTCCTAGCTGCCTTAAGCAGTTTTTCTTTGTCTTTGATTTTGACAATTTTATTATGATGTGCCTTGTAATAGGTCTGTTTGGGTTGCAGTAACTCGGCATTCTGTTTGCCTCTTGAATTCAAAGCTGTAATTCCACAGGTTTTGGAAATTCTTATCAATTATTTATTTTTTCTTTTGTTGTTTTTTTTTTTTACAGGGTCAGAGAGAGAGTCAGAGAGATAGACAGATAGGGACAGACAGACAGGAACAGAGAGAGATGAGAAGCATCAATTATTAGTTTTTCATTGCCATTGCAACACCCTAGTTGTTCATTGATTGCTTTCTCATACATGTGCCTTGACCGGAGACCTTCAGCAGACTGAGCCACCCCTTGGCTGGAGCCAGCGACCCTGGGTCCCAGCTGGCGAGCTTTTTGCTCAAGCCAGTTGGGCCAGCACTCTAGCTGGTGATCTTGGTGTCTTGAACCTGGGTCTTCCGCATCTCAGTCTGATTCTCTATCCACTGCGCCACCGCCTGGTCAGGCTCATTTTTTTGTTTGAATAAGCTCTCCATTGCCTTCTCACTCTCATCTTCTGATATAAATCCATTATTTTTATATTGCTCTTTTTGATGGAGTCAGACAATTCTTGTAGAGTTCTCTCTGTTTTTTTTTAATCCATGAGTCTCTCTCCTCTTTTCTCTTTAGCAGCTCTAGTTGCCTGTCTTCAGATTCACTGATTCTTTTCTCTATCTGGCTTGTTCTAGTAGCTAAACTTGCTGCCTCAGTCTTCAATTCATGTATTGAGTTCTTCATCTCTGTTTTTAAAGTTTCAGTCTCCTTCACTGTCCTTGTTTTGTTGAATAATTTGTTTTCTGAGCTCAAGTTGCCTATTGGTGTCTTTTTGCATATCATTAAGTATTTTTAGATCTTCATTTTGAGTTCTCTATAATTTAATTAAAAGACTTCCATGTGATTGAAATTTTTTTCTGGAGATATTTTCTTTCTGAAATACTTTTCTGTCTTGTGTAGCCATTGTATTGGACTTCTTCTTGCTTGATGGCATTTGAGAGTGGTATCATTAAGAACCTTAACCAAAGAAAAGAGCTAGAAAACTTGAAAAATGAAAAAAAATACAATAAAAATATAAAAATATGACAAAGAAAGAAGAAAAACCACAGGAAAGAATTTTAAAAGTGAAAAAAAATACTAAACATGCACAAAAATAAGAATTAAGATATGAAAATTTAAAAATATGAAATTCAAAAATGAAAAGAGGAAAAGGAATAAGAAAAAAGAGAAGGCAAAAAAGGGGAAATAAAAGGAAAAATAAATTTTGGTTTTGAGAGATTTCTTCCACTAGGTGTTGTTGTATTACAACTTTTACCTCTGTGAAGTTCCTGGGCTGTCCACTGAGACATTGTTGTGGCAATGGTATAGACAGTGCCAGAGTTGTGTTGGTGGGTGGGGCATGTTGTTAGGATATTGTGGCTCTAAGAATGGCAAACTCAGGCTTCCGAGCACTCTTTCTCATGTCTCAACACCTGGGGACTGGGCATAGAGCACCTATGTTCTTCAAGGGAGAGAGCAGCTCTGGAGATCAAGCTGTGGAGTTTGTCTCTGCCTCTCTCCATACCGTGAGGTGAGGGAGGCATGATTTTGGAGGCTGTGGGATGCACTTTAGCTTTCTCTATCTCTGCCAAGAGTGGGCTGCAGGCAGACCATGGAAACACTGGCTGTGACCCTGCACTCTGGTCACTTTGGTGTATCTCCCCCTCAGCCCTTCTGTCTCACCTCTTCTCCCAGCAGAAGGAGACCCAGTCACTCTGAGTTTGTCTTTCTGTACCCCTTAGACAAAATCCAGAGAGCCTGAGCTTTCCTTCTCTCCACAGTCTGGCAGAGAAAATAAAAACCCAGTCACTCCAGGCTTGTCTCCTCTCCTCTCAAAAGCCCACTGTGAATGTGTCTTATCTTCTGCCTCCCTTTTCACCCCATCCCAGCTTTAGTCCATTTGGTGCATGGATGTTTCAGGCATACCTGTGAGCCCAGCTGGGGTTCCTTCACTGCATTATAGTTGTTTGATTTGTTGAAATTTCAAAAGGCAAGATCAGGAGTATCTCTCATGCAACCATTACTCTGACATTATCTCTCTCCATGTTTTTTCATGACTTGATAGCCTGTTTCTTTTTCTCACCAAATAATTTAGCAATGTCTTCTTCATACCTTCTTCAGCTATCTCAGCTATGTGGATATCTAGTGGGTCAGTGTCTTTGGTCACTGAATCTGAGAAAGTCACCTCCTACAGAAAGGCTATTCAAAGCTTTCCCTGATTATGAAATGTTGGATTTTTTAAAATCTTATTTGAATGGGTAGATGAACTCTTTGTTTATTTGTGGGACCACATTGTCCTGCCTTTCCAGCTACCTGGGTCTGTTTCTATTTTTAAGACTGAACTCTCATGAGCAGAATGACTGGAATTTACAGCCCTCCTGTCCCTTCCACAGACTCTCTCCCCAACCCCTACATTCTGAGCAGGCCACTGATGACCTCTTGTTGTCAGGCTCCACTTTGCCACTGTGTTCCATAACATGTGCTATTGCATCAGATGACATGAACCAGCCTGAATGCAGGCTGGTTCTGCTGCCACAGAGTTGGCATAATCTATCTTTATTTTATTGATATAGAGCTAATACCTCTTATCATCAAAGAAAATGCTGCCACTGCAGTGAGAGAGGTCCCTCTTTCCTCTTGATCCTGGATAACTTGGCCTCGTGTGTGTGTGTGTGTGTGTGTGTGTGTGTGTGTGTGTGTGTGTGTCCTGGTGGGACAGACTGCAGTGCAGTGGAGACCCCTGCAGTGAAGATCCCATTTTTTTGTTTTTCTGTTTTGCATGCCAGGATCACTCACATTGATCTGCCTTCACTCAGTGGGTGTTGCCTTGAGGACTAGGCCTGTAATGTGGCAACATAACAGTTCTCAAGGTATTGTGTTAATTAGTGCCCTATTAATGATTCCTATTTTTGAATTATCTGTATTAAGCCATTACCCTAAACTCTTCTCTCTTCAAAAATAATGTTGGCCTTATTTTAAAAGACTGTTTAATTAGGGAATCCTCATATCTCTTAATGCTTTGGGACAGCTCTCAATTCTACTATAGTTCCTTGGTCATTCAAGGAAACTAATTTTATGTCTATGAATTTAAATTTATGATTATAGTTACAGAAAAGCACTGATTCTCATTCAGCATTGCAAAGGGAACAGCTTAAGTATAGAAATAATGGGCTTTCTGCAAACATGCAAAGAATTAAAACAATAATTGTTTTAATAATAAAGACAATGCTTGATTTTACTTTGCATTCCAGTTTGCTAATACATACTTTGTCTCATGAAATTATTTGAAAATATTTAGTTTTTTGTTCCCTGCCCATGCTGGTATATACCCTTTTCTGTTTGATATACCTGTAAAACTCTATCTTTCTGCAAACAACAATTTCTGTAAATAATATTGTTGTCAAGAGCAGTAGGCTGGCTCTCATTCTTTCACTGTCATGATATTCTTTGTTTACTGAAGTATTGACATGAAGTTCGCAAGCATAGTGATAAAGTCTCCTGTGTCTATTTATAGAAAAGGAATTTGCCTGGGCCTCATTTTCTTTGGGGGAGGAAGGAGATGATTACAGACATTGGTGTATCACCCTAAGCATGCTATACAAATCACTGTGAAGCGTGAAAACTATCAAACAAAAAGACAAGATCTTAGACATCCAGGACTCAAGATCCAAAATTAAAAGTTCCAAATACCATAGCTAATAGCTAAGTTGAAATAAGAAAGAGATGCTAAAATAGATAACCTGGAAGATTCAATGCAAAAAGTGTTTTAAGAGAATGACATGTTTTATTTCAGGTTCTTAGAAGGATTAACCATGACCTTCAAAAAGACAAAACTCTGAAAATATATATATATATATATATATTACATACATACAAACACTTTATATACTTATATGTTTGAAAAGGGAGCAGATCCTGGAAGGAGGTATATAAAACTGAGTGCAATGAGAACAGAGAGAAAATACCATTTAATTTCTGATATTTATATTCCTTTTTAAAATATTTTATTTTATTTTATCAAGTGAGAGTCAGGGAGGCAGGAAAGCAGGGAGGCAAAGAGACAGACTCCACATGCGCCCAGACCAGGATCCACCCAGCATGCCTATTAGGGGGGCGATGCTCTGCCCATCTGGGGCCACTGCTCCATTGCTCATACTTGAGTAATTTCAGTGCCTGAGGTGAGGCCATGGAGCCATCCTCAGTGCCCAGGACCAAATTGCTCAAACCATTCAAGCCATGGCTGTGGGAGGGGAGGGGGAGATAGAGAGAGAGAGGGAAAAAGAGAGAGAAGGGGGAGACATAGAGAAGCAGATGGCTACTTCTCCTGTGTGCCTGACTGGGAATTGAACCCAGGACTTACACACGCTTGGATGATGCTCTACCACTGAGCCAACCAGCCAGGACCTACATTTCTTAAATGATGTGATTCTGGGTAAGTTTATTCTGCTATTTTTCAGCATTCAAAGAAAGTAAAAAGAACTAGAAATTATACCACCCAAACTCTTTTCTTCCTTGTGCTATACAAATAAAAATGGAATTTTTATCTCTTTATAATTGTTTCCTATTGAATCAGTTTCCAAACAACCTTGTAGAGTTCTTTTTAGCTACATTTTCAGGGAATGCTGGGGATGGCCACACTTAAATATCTAGGCTACTTTGCAAATTGAATTTTCACTTTATTAGGCTTGGGGAGGGGGTGCGCCTGCAGAGTCCCCCAGGGCAGGCACAGGTATGGGATGTACAGCTGCTTAGGACATGTGAGCGGACCCTCTGTATAGGGGTACTGCTGGGGCAGGGGTACTAGTAGTTTATCTAGTTACAAGCAGTATTTAAAAGTAAGAGATTGTTTACTATAAAAAACTATAGTTTAAACCATAATATTCAGGGACTGGGAGTTAAAGGGATTTTTATCTTTTAAGCAATAAGTTTATTTCTTATGGGTGCATGATGTCATTGTTTAGAGATCATCTGCCTTCCACAGTCATAGGCTGTGCCCAAAATGTATTAGATGCCAAAGTAATTCACTTAAGGAGAGTGAAGTTCAAACCTTAGAATTCACAAAGCTGCTGGCCAGGTGGTACCTGGAGGGCTAACAAGAGGAGCCTTCAGACATCAGCAAAAGGCAGAGATGAGCCACCTCAGGGATAGTGCCTCTAGTTACCATGGCAAGGAGAGGTGGAGGCCTAGAGAATGGAGCATTGTAGCCTTATAGACTCACGGGAGCAGCAAAGTTAACTGGTCACCTACTCGTCTGTCCTCTCTTGGACTTCATAGTGTCCAGGCAGAACACGTATGGGTGTACTCTCATAATGCCAAATGGACCAATTTGTTAATTAGGTAAACCAAAACAAAAATCTAACTTTGTGCTTGATTTTATGTGAAGTACTTTAATAAATCGAGTCATTGTCGAGAGAGTATCTTTCATAGTTGCAGTCAAACTTATTTTTCAAAAGATTTATAGACTCATTGGTGATGTCATGATCTAGGTCAGTGATGGACAATCTTTTGAGCTTGGTGTGTCAAAATTCGCCAAAAAACCGAGCATAACTTGGGTGGTGTGTCACTTGGAGAAAAACGGCCTAACCGGAAGTCCCAGAACTAGATGCTCTGTACCGGAGTTCTGTTGTTTTGACCTACAGACCTCTGGCACAGAGTGTCTACACTACAGCAAATGTTTTATCCTCGGCTACTTTACCTGGCTGTGCAGGATCCGAGGATGAAACGTCCTTCTCGGCATGTGGCCCCATACTTCTCTGGTATGCAGCCATATGCAGCCGCGTGTCATCGAAAATGGCTACGCGTGTCAGTGCTGACACACATGTCATAGGTTCGCCATCACGGATCTAGGTTAACAGCTAGGTGAGCCTAATTACTGTTTCTGATTCTGATTTATGCTAAAATGTAATGTGGAGTTCAACCCGCTTCTTCTTCTTCTCCACCTCCCCTTCTCCCCTTCCTCCTCCTCCTCCTCCTCTTCCTTCTCCTCCTCCTTTTTCTTCTTTTTAACTGTTAATGAGAAAACAGAACCCAGCAATGTTCTCTGACTTGTTCCAAGGCACCAGTGATTAAAAGACTGAGCACATCCTGGAACAAGGACTTTTCCCCTGAAGAGGACTTCTCCTTTATCACTGACAGAAAAACTGGTCATTATCTTGGAATAAAGGCTCTTTATTTACTTGAAGGCTGCTCTATTTTTATTCCTCAGTAACTCTCTCTCTTTATTTGTATTTCTTGGATTGCTAATGAGACCTTTCATTTTCCTACAGGTTGATTGGAAATCTTTCCAAAGAGGGTGGCTCTTTTCTCACCTTAGTGAATGCAGTAATGTGAGTGGGAGGGCTGGCCTGCGTTTACCATGTGGGGGTGACTGACTATGTTTAGAGAGGAAAGCCACAGACTGTCGGTGGAGGAACCCTAGGAATCCTGAGCCTTTCACTCCATGAGACACATAGAGACCAAATAGCCTGTCAGAAATCAGAGCTGTAATTGGAACCTGAGACCCTTGACTGTGACTTAACTTATTACAAGAACTGCACTTCTAAACAGAAGTATCAATTATATTAAACTATAGACATAAACATAAGTTTTAGGAGACCAAGCTGGTTGTTCTTTACTCTGGGGCATAATCTGAAATATCTTTATTAACCAGTCGCTGGAATGCATCTCATGTATTCTGCTTTCTCATAAATTGTTTCCAGCTCTCTAATTGAGGCTTACTGCATACTAATAATGCTAGTCATAATTTTAATTTCATGCTACAAAACCTCAGAACCACAAATGATGCTGAATTTATTGCCTGATTTGTGGTTAATTACCTAATGTACATTTTGTGTTTGGAGAATTGCCCTTGGTTACTTGTTATATAGTCTCTACTTTTGTGCTCTCACCACTGCCCAACTGTTATTTCATCTTTTCATTTGTTCTGTATCAGTTGCTGGTCACACAGGGTTGTGTCAAGCAGGTTGTGTGTATATACTGTATTTTTTTGCTCCTTAAGATGCACCTGACCATAAAACACACCTCATGCTTTAAGAAGGAAAATAAGAAAAATATATTCTGAACCAAATGATGTGTTAAAATATTTAATAAAATACCGTATTTTCGGTCCAGAAGATGCACAAGCATTTTCCCCTCTACCTTTTGGAGAAAAATGGTGCATCTTATGGAGCAAAAAACACAATAATTAATCAAGACAAGATATATTTGAAATTTTCCAGGGAACAAACAATAGAGTATGGTACTTTTGTAAATCGAGGAGATGATAAAGTTGGATTCTTTTGGAAAAACTGACTCTCTAATCAAGCAGAATATGACAGCTATAATAGTCTCTAAGCTTTGGGTTCTATCTGCAGTGCATCTTAAAACAGGGTATTTCTGGGGACCCTATGATGGGGCAGAAAACCCACATAAAGCCTGTCAGTTGACTTTCTGTCCTTGGGGAATTTTTAGATTTGCATAAATCGATGTGCTGCTGAAGTAAGCACAAGATTTGCATAAATATGAGTGAACTTTTTCTCCTGGTGTGAACACCGACTTCTTTATTGTAGGGCTTTCCTGGTTCCTAGTGAGTTCTTAAGAGCTGCATGTGGGCAAGTGTTGTGAGAAGATCCGGGCTCTCAGATCCTGAATGGAGCTCCTGGACAGCTTCATGTCATCTGGGATTCGGGCCCCTGGGAGACACAGCAAGTGCAGTAGCCTGCTCATCTCCCCCATCACTTTGTTCTGTGGATGACATGACTTTGTTCACATTTCTCAAAAGAAAGTACTCCTGGAACAGTCCCCTCAGGATGTGTAACTAAGTGAACTCCTGGGATTGCTGCATTCTTAAGTGGTTCAAGGTTTTTTCCCCTAAATATACATTTTTTTTCTCCTCAAACAGAGTAAATGACAGGGACAGTTTGTGTGATCAGAGCCCTCCAGCACTCATTTATCTAAAGAGATAAAGCAAACTCTGGGTTCCCTCAGCTCTTTGTAGGATAGCATAGTCAGCTCTAGTGAAACTCCGCATGTGTCTTTCCAGTTTTGGAGGAATCTAAATTTGTGTGAAGAATGACTTCTAATTCTATTTTTGTATTGATCTTATCTGTGGAAGTGAGGTTGTTACAAGGTCTGAGTTCTTGGGGATTGGCTCCCTATCCTCCTACGATGGCATGGAAAAGGCATTTTCCATGTGCTGTCCCTTAACTTGGGTGTGTATAAGGAGGGGGGGGGCAGTACTACGGACTTCCTCTAAAAATCTTAGGAGCATCTGTTCATGTCCTCTTCCCATTTCTTTATTGGATTGTTTGCTTGTTTGTTGTTGAGTTTTATGAGTTCTTTGTATATTTTGGACATTAGGTCCTTATCTGAGCTGTTTGAAAATATCATCTCCCATTTAGTTGGCTGTCTGTTTGTTTTGTTGTCAGTTTCTCTTGCTGTGCAAAATCTTCTTAGTTTGATGTGGTCCCATTCACTTATCTTTGCCTTCACTGCCCTTACCTTTGGAGTCAAATTTATAAAGTGCTCTTTATAACTGATAGAATCAATCGGAGTCCGAAAGACCAGTGTAACAGGCTTTAATGAAAGGAAACCTGCCGGGCTGTCTCGTAAGGGATAGCAGCAGCGGCTACAGTCTTTAGGCCACTTTATAAGGGTAAGGATAGGGAAGTAAGAAGGGTAGTGGGGCATTTGCTGATTGGCTGTCGCTATCGTTGGGCACAGGGGTGCTTTTCACCAATTATAGATGTTGGTGCATTTTCAATTGTCAGCAGTTTTAACCGTCCATGACTTCATCGGACATTCCTTTGTAGTTGGTCACCTGCCACAAGCCCTGAAATGAAACTCATGCTGTCAGGGTTAAAGAAATGAAACCTAAGAATAACCAAGATCCATGAGTTTAGTACCTATGTTTTCTTGTATGTAATTTATTGTTTCAGGTCTTATATTTAGGTCTTTGATCCATTTTGAATTAATTTTAGTACAAAGGGACAAACTGTAGTCAAGTTTCATTCTTTTGCATGTGGCTTTCCAGTTTTCCCAGCACCATTTGTTGAAGAGGCTTTCTTTTCTCCACTGTGTGTTGTTGGCCCCTTTATCAAATCATTGCTGCATTGTTTCAAGTGGCCAAGACATGGAAACAACCAAAAAGCCCTTCAATAGATGATTGGATAAAGATGTGGTACATATATACTATGGAATACTACTCAGCCTTAAGAAATGATGACATCGGATCATTTACAACAACATGGATGGACCTTGATAACATTATACTGAGTGAAATAAGTAAATCAGAAAAAACTAAGAACTATATGATTCTATACATAGGTTGGACATAAAAATTAGACTCAGGGACATGGAGAAGAGTGTGGTGGTTATGGGGGGAAAGGGAGAGGTTGGGGGAGGAGGGGCACAAAGAAAACCAGATAGAAGGTGATGGAAGACAATTTGACTTTGGGTGATGGGTATACAACATAATCAAATGTCAAAATACCCTGGAGATGTTTTCTCTAAACCTATGTACCCTGATTGACCAATGTCACCCCATTAAAATTAATTAAAAAAAAGAAAAGAAAATCTCAGGAGCATGCTGCTCTTCACGGCGTTTCTGGTCTGTTTTAAAAGTGTCATTTGCATATACAAAAGTGAAGTGCACATGTACTTGATTTTTGTCTCGGCTGGGCTGAAATGCTCTGTTTCTTACAGAAGTCTATCTAATGTGTCAGAAGTCATGTGATTAGCAGCAGGGGGAGGGGACGTGTGCTTAACCGCTGCTTCATGTAAGCTTTTCTAATGTCAGGCTGAAAAGAACCTCATCAGTGGTGGGTAAGATTGGGGATCTTTGTGCCTGAGTTGCATTCAGGACACTCACCCACAGCTCACACCTGGGATGCCACCCAGTTGGCAGTGAGTACCAGGAGGTTCTTTTCTAGAGAATATTTTCTTATCTACATCAGCTGCTCCATCACAGAGTTAAGGTAACTATCTACTGTTATATTCTCCAACAGTACCCAGCCCGCAGCCCCTTCCGTGCTGTTGATGATTTGTTTCCAACTCTTGGTTTTTACTAAAGTGATAGTGTAGAAGGCACGAGCACATACAGGCTTACTGCACTCACATGCTCCTTTTCTAGCATGGATGTGTCCTGCTGCTATGGGCACACCCCTGCCTTGTTTATCTAAGTGTGGCTTGTGTAGCATTTGACTTCTCCTATTATTGGGTGAGGGGGGAGGAGCATGTGAGTTGAGGGGGAAAGATCTACAGAACCCTTTTGGATCCTGAATACTCTTCTTGGACACACATTCTGAGGGCCCTTGCGGTTTCTTTGTGTTAATCTGCTGGAACCTGATAGAAACTTATTATTACCAGGAAGTGACAGCAATAGAAGCTGTCTGAAGTGTAGGCGTTTCTGGCTATTTGGAAATCTTTATACAGTTAGTTAAGTGATGTGTGCTGTATCTCCTGGGAGAGAAAACCAGTCAAGTTTAAATTTAGTTTTTTATCAACATAATCTTTGTATTAGGATTTTTATTTTGGAAGCACCTAATCTCAAGCTTGATGTAGTCCTTCTCTGTTGTGAATGCCACCAGAATTGATTGTATTAGATTGCTGCTTGGTTTTTGTTGGGTTGAACTTTCTGTCCTTTTGAGCCTCAATTGCACGGATAATTGATCTTGTGGATTTTTTCCTATTGAAGACTTTCACATTGAATTGTGTCTCTGCTCTTCAAAAGTTCTGTATAACGGAAATGTAATGTAGGCTATTGATTTTTGGAATTACCATTGGAACAAAATTTTATTTAGTTTTCCTCTAAATTACAGGCTACACTGATCTTATGAAAAGTTTGCAGTTAACAAAATCATGTGTATCTCTTCTAACTAAATTTAAATGATGGGCTATCTTTTTATTGGTTTGTGGCCATGAAAGTTGATCATAGCATTGGAGATTCCAAATTTGCCTTAAGACAAATTCCGTAATGACTTGACGGAATTTGTGCCCATAACCTTCCAGTCAAATCAGAAAAATATTTTGACCATGTTCACAATAAAGCTGCTAATAACTGCTTTAACTTTAATAAAAACCTAAACTGTTTACATTTCTTTTCCTCTCAAGGATATATTTATGCTAAGGAATCTGAAAGGTTTTCAGCAGATCAAAGCCCTAAAAATCCAGTTGTCAAAGCTTTTGAAGCTATGGTACTTTTAGGTAATCAGTGTAAATAAAATCAGTCTGACTCTTTTATTTTAAGTGAAAAACTGCTAGTTTTATTTCACAGCAGCAGCAGACTCTAGTCCTTATGATATACATTTTTGTTAAAAAGCCACTGAGTATGACTAAGTACATAAAATTTTAAATTTGTAATTATGTAGTGGACGTTCACTTAATTTTACTTGGGAACTGGAGAACATTACTTCTCTTTCTATTCATTTCCCTGACAGACCTAGATAAGTAAGGGATGTTCTAACTCGTTCTTGACTCTTCTTTCTGCTACTCTACTCTGTTCTTTGTTTTATTATTTTTTGTTGATTTTAATTTATTGTGTTTGCATGGATTCTAGTGTTGCCCTGAATGCATCGCCCCTCCCCTGTATACCCCTCAATATCTCCCTTGCTCCCCTTCCCATAGCGCCCTCCTACCTTCCCTTCAGGTTTATCCCATCCTATCATCCCCTTTCCCTGTGTCCTCTTTTCCTCTGGTCCCTTTGATCTCTTCTCTGTCTCAACTCCATTCCTCAGTTCACATTGTTCATTGGATTCCTCAAATGAGTGAGGTCATATGATATTTTTCTTTTTCTGCCTGGCTTATTTGACTTAACATAATATGTAGTTTCCAGGTCCATCCATGTTGTCGCAAAAGGTAAGATTTCCTTCTTTTTCAAGGCTCCATAGTATTTCATTGTATATGTGTACCACAGCTTTTTAATTCACTCGTCTGCTGACGGACACTTGGGCTGTTTCCAGATCTTAGCTATTGTGAACAATGCTGCCATAAACATGGGGGTGCATTTCTCCTTTTGAAACAGTGCTATGGTGTTCTTGGGGTATATTCCTAAAAGTGGGATAGCTGGGTCAAAAGGCAGTTTGATTTTTAGTTTTTTGAGGAAACCCCATACAGTTCTCCACAGTGGCTGCACCAGTCTGCATTTCCACCAGCAGTGCAGGAGGGTTCCCTTTCTCCACATCCTCGCCAGCACTTGTTCTGTGTTGTTATGTTGATGAGTGACATTCTGACTGGTATAAGGTAATATCTCATTGTGGTTTTAATTTGCATTTCTCTAATGATTAATGATGTTGAGCATTTTTTCATATGCCTATTGGCCATCTGTATGTCCTTTTTGGAGAAGTGTCTATTCATTTTCTTTTCCCATTTTTTTGATTGGATTGTTTATCTTCCTGGTGTTGCGTTTTCTAAGTTCTTTATAAATTTTGGTTATTAACCTCTTATCAGACGTATTGTCGAATATGTTCTCCCATTGTATAGTTTGTCTTTTTATTCGTTCTTATTGTCTTAAGCTGTACAAAAGCTTTTTAGTTCGATATAGTCCCATTTGTTTATCCTCTCTTTTATTTCACTTGCCAGTGGAGATAAATCAGCAAATATATTGCTGTGGGAGATGTTGGAGAGCTTATTGCCTATGTTTTCTTCTAAGATGCTTATGGTTTCACAGTTTACATTTAAGTCTTTTATCCATTTTGAGTTTATTTTTCTAAATGGCGTAAGTTGGTGGTCTAGTTTCATTTTCTTGCAGGTAGCTTTCCAATTTTCCCAACTCCATTTGTTGAAGAGGCTGTCTTTACTCCATTGTATGCTCTTTCCTCCTTTGTCAAATATCAGTTGTCTATAAAGGTGTGGGTTTATTTCTGGGTTTTCTGTTCTGTTCCGTTGATGTATATGCCTGTTTTTATGCCAGTACCAAGCAGTTTTGAGTACAATGGCCTTGTTGTATAACTTGATGTCAGGAAGAGTGATACCTCCCACTTTATTCTTTTTCAATGTTGCTGAGGCTATTCTGTGTTTTTTTTATTTTGGTTCCATATAAATTTTTGGAATATTTGTCCTATATCTTTAAAGTATGTCATTGATATTTTAATTGGTATTGCATTGAATTTATAAATTGCTTTGGGTAATATAGAAATTTTAATGATGCTTATTCTTCCTAACCATGAGCACGGTATATGCTTCCACTTGTTTGTATCTTCCTTGATTTCTTTTATCAATGCTTTATAGTTTTCTGAGTACAAGTCTTTAATCTCCTTGCTTAAATTTACTCCTAAGTACTTTACTTTTTGGTTACAATAGTGAAGGGAATTGTTTTCATAATTTCTCTTTCTGACAGTTCATTGTTGGTATATAAAAATGCCTCTTATTTCTGAGTATTAAGTTTATATCTTGCCACCTTGCTGAATTCATTTATAGAGTCCAGTAGTTATTTGACTGAGACTTTAGGGTTTTCTATATACAATATCATATCATCTGCAAATAATGATAGTTTTACTTCTTTTTTTTCCAATTTGGATACCTTTTATTTCTTCCTCTTGTCTGATTGCTGTGACTAGGACTTCCAGAACTATGTTGAATAAGAGTGGTGAAAGGGGGCACCCCTGCCTTGTTCCAATCTTAAGGGAATTTCTTTTAATTTTTGCCCCTTGAGTATGATGTTGGCTGTGGGTTTTTTATAGATGACCTTTATCATGTTGAGGTATATTACCTGTATTCCCACTTTGCTGAGAGTTTTGATCATGAATGGGTGCTAGATTTTATCAAATGCTTTTTCTGCATCTATTGAAATTATCATGTGGTTTTTGTCCTTCCTTTTGTTTATGTGATGAATCACATTGACTGATTTGTGAATATTGTACCAGCCTTGCCTCCCCAGAACAAATCCCACTTGATCATCGTTTAGGATATTTTTCATGTATTGCTGGATCCGGTTGGCTAATATTTTGTTGAGGATTTTAGCATCACAATTTATCAGGGATATTGGCTTTTAATTTTCTTTCTTTGTGTTGTCTTTTCCTGGTTTTGGAATCAGAATAATGATTGCCTTATAAAAGGAGATTGTAAGTCTTTCTTTCTCTTGAATTTTTTGAAATAGCTTGAGAAGGATAGGAGTTAGTTCTTCTTTGAACATTTGGTAGAATTCACCTGTGAAGCCATGTAGCCCAGGGCTTTTGTTCGTTGGGAGTTTTTTGATCCCATTTGTTGTAATTGGTCTGTTTAGGTTTTCTGATTCTTCCACATTGATTTTTAAAAGATTATATGTTTCAAGAAATTTGTCCCTTTTATCTAGGTTGTCTATAATTTTTTGGCATACATTTCTTCATAGTATTTTCTTACAATCGTTTGTATTTCTGTTGTGTCAGTAGTCATTTCTTCACTCTCATTTTTAATTTTATTTATTTGAGTCCTCTATCTTTTTTTCTTGGTAAGTCTTGCTAAAGGTTCATCGATCTTGTTTACCTTTTTAAAGAACCATCTCTTGGTTTCATTGATCCTTTGTATTGTTTCTTTAGCCTCTTTGTCATTTATTTCTGCTCTGATCTTTAAATTTCGTTCCTCAACTACATCTGGGCTTTACTTGCTGTTCTTTTTCTAGTTCTTTTATATGGAGGGTTAAGTTGTTTATTTGAGCTTCTTCTAGCATCTTAAGCTAGCGTGTAGTGCTATAAACTTCCTTCTCAGTACTGCTTTTGCTGTGTCCCATAAATTTGAGTTGTTGTATGCTCATTATCATTCATTTCTAGGAATATTTTTACTCTTTTGTTGATCTTATTTTTAACCCATTTGTTATTTAATAGCATGCTATTTAATTCCAAGTGTTTGAATATTTTTAAGTTTTTCTGTTGTGGTTGATTTTTAGTTTCATGCCATTGTGATCAGAGAAAATGCTTGATATGATTTCAATTTTCTTAAATTTGTTGAGACCACTTTTATGTCCTAACATGTGGTCTATCCTAAAGAATGTACCATGAGCTCTTGAAAAGAATGTATATTCTGCTGCTTTAGGGTGAAAAGTTCTGAAGATATCTATTACATCGAGTTGATGTTGTGTACCCTTTAACTCTACTATTTCTTTGTTAATTTTCTTTCTTGAGGATCTATCCAGTGATGTTAGTGGGGTATTGAAAGCCCCTACTATTATAGTATTGCTGTTAATCTCACTCTTTATATCCATCAAAGTCTGCTTTTATGTATGTTGGGGCTCCTATGTTTGGTACATTGATATTTATAATGGTTCTATCTTCCTGTTGAATTGTTGCCTTTATCATTATGTAGTGTCCTTCTTTTTCTCTTACTACAGCCTTTGTTTTAAAGTCCATCTTGTCAGATATAAGTATTGCTACCCCGGCTTTTTTTTCATTTCCATTTGCATGAAATATTTTTTTATTCTTTTACCTTCAGTTTATGTGCTTTTTTTTTTTTAAGGTGTGTCTCTTGTAGACAGCATATGTATGAGTCCTGTTTTCTTATCTATGCATTTCTTTTATGTTTTTTGATTGGATCATTTAATCCATTTACATTTAAGGTTATTATTGATATGTAGTCGTTTATTGCCATTTTATTTTTTAAAGCTGTATTTCTCTTTTGCTATATTCTTTTCCCACTTTGATCTGTTTACAACAGGACCCTTAAAATTTCTTGTAGCATTGTGTTGGTTGTAATAAATTTCTTGAGTTGTTGTTTTTTTTTTTTTTGTCTGGGAAGCTTTTTATTTCTCCTTCAGTTTTAAATGATAGCCTTGCTGGATAAAAGTAGTCTTGGTTTTAGGTTCTTGTTCTGCATTACTTTGAATATTTCTTGCCATTCCCTTCTGGCCTCAAGTGTTTCTGTTGAGAAGTCTGATGTCACCTTTATGGGGGCTCCTTTGTAGATGATAGCCTTTTTTTCTCTAGCAGCTTTTAATATTTTCTCTTTATCTCTTATCTTTGGTATTTTAATTATGATGTGTCTTGGTGTAGATTTCTTTGGGTTTTCTCTTTAATGGAATTCTCTGTGCTTGAAGCTGTGTGACTTTTTCTTGTATCAATTTAGGGAAGTTTTCACCTATGATTTGATTGAACAAAGTCTCTATCCCTTGTTCTTCCTCTTCTTCTTTAGGAACCCCTATGACGTGGATGCTATTTTTCTTCATGTTGTCACAGAGCTCTCTTAGAGTTTTCTCAGACATTTTGAGTCTCTTATTTTTTTGCTGCTCTGCCACCGTGCCTTCGTTTATCTTGTCCCCTAACTCACTGATTTGATCCTCAGCTTCATCCATCCTGCTTTAATTGCTTCCATTGTGGTCTTTATTTCTGATGTTGTCTTTGTCATTTCTGACTGATTGTTTTATGTTATTTCAATGTCCTTTTTTATACTTGCTATCTTTTTATTTAGTTGTTTATTATGTCCATCTGTTGTTATTTTAATATCTTTGAGCATACTAACCATCATTATTTTAAGCTCTGCATCCAGTAATTTGGTTATATCTTACTCATTCAAGTTCTTTTCTGGGGATTTCTCTTGATTCATTTTGGTTGCATTTCTCTGCCTGCTCATTTTGTCTGTGTATAAGAAGGGTTTGGCCACTGGAGTCAATGGGTGTTGCCTCTGTGTTCCCTAGGTGTGGTCTGTCTGCAGGCTCACCCCCCCCCTCACCTGGTACCTCAGAGGTTCAGGTATGGGAGTTGCCTGGGCTGGCTATTGTAGCAGTCACTGTGTTTTCTGCCTCTCCTCCATGGGAGGGGCTGTGTTCACAAGCCCATGCTACAAGTCTTGTCTGGCCTTTGCTTTCGCCCTACTGCAAGCCTGGGCTCCATGAGCAGGGCTGTGCACTTATGCTCAACCGCCGGTCTCTGCCTGTTCCCAGGCTTTCACCTTTCCCCCGTGGAAAAAATTGCAGGCAGGGCCGCTCTTGCTCACCCAACCTGCAGCTAGGTTGGATCACTTTTTTGCGCCCCTTCTGCCCTTCCAGCAAGACTGAGCTCATGCCAGGCCTCAGTCATGGCTGGCCCGGCTTCCACTCCCTGTGATGGGACTTCGCTTCTGCAACCCACGGCTGTCACCTGCCTTCTGGCAATCCCTGAGCAGTGTGGGAGGATGTGCTGCTGCTCAGACCTTAGCACTCACTACTATATTTCTGAAGGCTCCCCCCTTCTAAACAACTCTGTTCTGAGTGCCATGTGAGAGCTTGTTTGGCTGGTGTCCTACTTCCTTTTTCTGGTATTGCTGGTTCCAGGGGAAATATTCACTTTAGATTTGGGGTTGACTCAGCCCAGGGGTTAGGGTCGCTGTCCCTCAAAGTGTTTTTCCTTGTGCCTCCTAGATTACACTCTCTTCCTGCTGTTCCCATCCTTTCTTCTCTCGCTGTCTCCCAGAGCGCTGGGTGAGTGGTTGTGAAAGAGGTTTTCTGTGCGGTCCCTTTAAGAAGAATCCTGGGTCTGAGAAATCTGTCTCTTTCTCACAATGAGTATCCTGACTTGTTTCGCAGGTAAACACTGTTCCTATGCTTCTTCTAGGCTCTGGGGCTGCAGGCTGGGGCTTTGTTCTTGGGACTTGGGACCCTCCTCTCTCAGCTGAAATCATTTCCCGCCACATGAATCCTTCTAGTCTGTCATTCGCTCCTGGGAGCTGGGCAGCCCTCTCCACATTTCTGCTTTTCCTACCAGTCTCAGTGTGGCTTCCTCAGTGTTCCTTGGTAAAGAGTCCTCTTAGTTTAGTCCAAAGTTGGTTTTTCCACATGATGGTTTTTAAAATTAAGTTGTAATCCACTTTGGTTCTGTAAGGTAGAAGTTGGTACATCTGCCTTCTCCATTGCCATCTTGCCATCTTGCCACCTCTGTTTCTTTCTTTTTTTTTTTTTTAAATGAAACTTGTCCTGGTATTGCTAGAAATAGCATTTAACATTTCTGAAAAGTTTCTGAAGTTGGACACCTCAGCATTAAACAGGATTATGGAGCCAGGTACCTTTTAAAATCAGAATTACAAATGAATTTTAAAGAAAATACATGATCTGAATTCCAAAGAATAGTTAGGATAGACATTGCAGTGTACACTCTGATTTGGAGACAAAGTGAGATCAATTATAAACAAGTGGAAACTTTGGGATCTTTATAATTCGCCAAAGGGTTCTTCACCATTTGGCAGCCTCCAATTTAAAATCAGAACAATTACATGTTGATGATATGATGGGCAGCCTTAATTTATTAATCAAATGTTAAGGTGTTAACAATAGAATGTAATAGTAAATAAAACAGTGCTTCCTATTTAATCTTTTTCTAATAATAAAATGTGTTTATTTGAGAAAACAGGAGAACACGAACAGGGATACAAATAAATCATTTATATTCTTTATTTTACCTTATTATTTTATTTGTTTAGTTTTTCTTTCTTAAGTGAGAGGAGGGGAGATAAAGAGACAGACTTCCCCATTTGCCTTGACCAGTATTCGCTCTGCAACCCTCATCTGGGGCTGATGCTATGCCTATCTGGGGTCATACTCGCAACCAAGCTGCTTTCAATTCAGTGCCTGAGATGGAGGCTCCATGGAGTCATCCTCAAACCCTGGGGCCAATGTGCTTGAACCAATCAAGCCATGGCTGCAGGAGGAGAAGAAGAGAGAAAGAGAGAAAGGGTGAAGGGATGTGGTGGAGAAGCAGATGGTCGCTTTTATGTACCCTGATCGGGAATCAAACCTGGGACATCCACATGCCGGGCTGATCCTCTACCACTGAGCCAACTGGCCAGGGCCTCATCTATATTCTGAAAGCCCAAAGAAGATAATTATTATTAACATTTTGATGTGTGGCCTCTTAAGAAAATATGATAAATTTTAATTCTTTGTTTTCATTGATTTGCTACATTTGTTACTTTTCAGAGTCACAATTTTGTTTCAAAATTGTCACTCAGGGAATCCAGAGATCCCTGTGGATTTTTCTCAGAGGGACAGTTAATCCTTGAGGGTAGATGTGAAGTGAGGGAAGTTTTGGGTGTGAGATTTATAACCTACAAAAGTCCAGTAAATATCTAAGAGAGAAGCCCAGTTCTAAAATGTTCTCTAAAAGAACTTGTAGTATATTATCAGCTCTTTTGCATAGTTTCTATAGAAAGATTTGCACTTTCCACAAGTAATCACAGACAGTAAGAGATGAATTAGAAAAGACAGTTTTTCCCAGCTTTGAACCAAGTTTGTTAGCAAACACAACCTAGTGTATGCTGGGTTTTTATTTCTGTTAATTGTTTTATTTCACCATAATCTTTTTGCAAAAGAATGATTTATCCACATCAAAAAGGAATGGTATGTCACAATTGAAAATAAGTTGGGGGAAAAAGAGGGTAAGAGAAAATAAGAGTTAGAAAAAGTAAGGCATAATCGGAGGACAAAGAGAATACACTTTGTTTCAGAGCTTTTAAACAACCAAAACAAAAAGAAGGCATGATCCACCGTGAGAATTAGTGTTTATTAAGGGGAAAACTTCTGCCCAAGAAATGCTGAACTGGTTCTGATACTTAGTCCAGAATTGAATTTCTCCCCGAGGAACCCCCAAAAGGTGCTGTGATATGGGACCATAACCTTTACAACCTCCCTGAAGAAATCATAATGTTGTGTTGCTTGGAACTCGTCAGTCACTGTCTCTTCCCATTCCTCCTGTGTGCCAGGATGGGACAGGGGCAGTTCTGGGGCAATTCTGCTGCACAATCTGGCTTGAGCACCGTTAGATGGGCCTGGATGCTGGTCTCCCTAATCAGGAGGTCAAGTTAAATCCTCTGAGGAGCAGGAGGTATTTCAGGATGGAAACATTACAGAGAGGAGTTTTGCTCACTCTCCTGTTTATCTCCACACATGTCTTTGTGCAGGGCTGTGTCAGGCCAGTTTAGAGAAGCAAAATTCTTTCTTACTTTACCATCACAGTCAAAGTTAACGTCTGCCATTGCCTCTGCACAAGGCTTGCAATTTGACAGGCTTTTATAAACGCCATATGATTCTAACCTTTTCCCCCACTTGTTTTTGGGTTTTCATTATAGATGGTTGCCACATGCAGTTTTGTTAAATATATTGAATTTGGAGGCTTATGTTTTTTATATAAATGTTAAGCAAAAGTCATCTTGCTGAGAGATCTTTGCAGTCTATGGGATTTTAAGATTAAAATCCAAGTGCCATTTTAATGTGATGTTCTGTGGAGTGTGGGTGTCACCTATTTGCCCCTTCTTCTTAAATGGTGCCTGCCTTGGTGTAACTGAGTTCTGCGTGGTGAGTCAAGTAAGCGGAAGAAGCTCCAGTCAGTGCCGGGCAGCCTGTGTCTTGTTCATGGTCCTCCCTCTGACTTGCTCACAGGTGCTAAAATGGATGTCCAGAATCGACTGTGAAATACAGCAAGCCAAGGAGGCTTCCATTCATTAGAAATTCTACTGTAGTATAGGAAAGTACATCCCTGAGTATTAGTCTCCTCTCCTCCTTTTTCCTTCGCCAATTTGGTAGACGTAAAGGTTTTATTTTGTTTGTTGTTTTCATTAAAAATTGTTTCCTCTAGTCTATATAAGTTTCTTGTACTCAGGAGCTGTGCTTTGTGCTAGGTGAATTAGAACAGGGGAGTTTCAGGGTAGTATAATTCCCCAGATTATCACAGGGATCAGCCTTCAGCTGTCTTAATACCCAGACACCTGTGAACAGTTACTGCTGCATGTGTCTTCAGTACCCACACGAAGGACCGAGCACCATGCCTCTGACCTGGAGGAGATGCTGTTCCACAGGTAGCAGACACCAGTCGCATAGCTGTTTTAATTCTGATGCACCAGTGTGGGATGTGAGTGAAGGGGAGGGTCAAAAGAACAGCAATATTTTGAGCAGATTGTTAGCCTGATCCTAGCAATTCTTATTCTTGTGCCTTTCTAGATAGGGATGGTAGGAAACAGATAATGATTTAGGGGATTTTTTCTCTTTTTGTAAATGTTAGCCAGATACATTTTAAATCCCGAGAGCCTCAATTAAAGCTTTTTACAATAAAACTATTTGGATGAATTTGATATTTAGGTTAATATTAAAATGAATTAGGTTGTATTTAGATAGCAAGAAATCCAGAAGTTACATGTGAAAATGGTCTAACAATAATCTCTGGTTTTAAGATTAGGTTGTTTACCTCAGTGGGCACCAACATAAAAACTATAAGCTTGAAATAATAAGCTCCTGATTGGGGATCATGCCATTCACATTACTTTAAAATTACTTTTTCTTTGCCCAAATTTGTTTTCAGACAGTTTCTTTTAGTTTAATGAGCTTGCTGTTAGGTGTTTAATTTGCTCTTGCAACTTAAAACAATGGCTGTGAGAGAAAAAAACCCCAAAGCACACGAATTCTGCATGTCGGGCAATTTCTTTTGCTTGGTAACAGAGGTGGATTTAACAGCGGGTGCACTGGGTGTGTGCCCTGGGCCCCGACTTCTGAAGGGCCCCGCAAAACCCTAACTTTACACTTTTTTCTAATGACACCAAGTTTGGCTTCATATGTGCAATTTTAACATTAATAGTACATAATATTTTTTATTTATCTAAAAATATGGTTAACATGTATTTTTATTTTCCCTGTCTCTCTCTCTTTTTTTTAAGGGGCCCAATATTTTCTTCTGTGCCCGGGGCCTCCACCGACCTTAATCCGCCTCTGGTGTCAGTTACAACTACTGAAAGCTGTGGGTGTGGAGAAGGAAACCACTGTTTGTTAAGATCTGCAGCTTTCAGCAACTTAACATTTCTGTCCCTGCCTTACAGTTCTCTCAGGGACTTGAGCACAGAATGGACAGTGATTGACACCATATTCACGTGATGAGGAAGTCAGTGCTGCCCGTCCCATGATGTATTCTGGGAGTTCTCCTCAACCTGTGTAGCCTCCTCATGGTCTCTGCTCATTCATTTTTTTTAACCTTCCCACAACTTGGGGCTTAGCTTTTTGCAGCCTTGTGACTATTGCAGAAACACTTTATGTAAGTGTTATTGGGTGACCAAGAAAATGACCTTACTAAACAAATACCCAACAACACTACAATGTCCTGCTTTTTTTTTTTTTTTAACTCAAACAACCGAAATTTATTATCTTATGGATCTGAAGATTAGAAGTCCAAAAGTAGTCTTAGAGTTAAAATCAAGATGTCAGCAAGGCAGCATTCCTTTTGGAAGCTCTAAAGGCAAATCTATTTCCTTACTTTTCTCAGCTTCTAGAGACTGCCTGCATTTTTTGGTTCCTGTCCCCTTCCTCCATCTTCACCGTGTATTATTCCAATCTCTGCTTTCATCCTTGTATCTCTTTTTTTCTGACTTTGGATTCTTGCTTCCTTTTTTTTTTACTTTTAATTTTATTTTATCATTTTTTATTTTCAATTACAGTTGACACACATTATTGTATTAGTTTCAGGTGTATACCCCAGTGCTTAGACATTACATAACTTACTAAGTGATCATCCTAATCTCACACTCACCTGACACCACACATAGTTATTAGACTATTATTGACTATATTCCCCATGCTGTACATTCCTGTTGATGTTCTGTAACAACCAAATTGTTCTTCTTAATCCCTTCAGCATTATCATCCAACGCTCAAAACCCCCTCCCATCTGGCAACTGTCAGAATGTTTTCTGTATCTATGATTCTGTTTTTGTACTGCTTGTTCATTTATTTTGCTTTTTAAAGATTCAATTGTTGATAGATATGTATCTATTGCCATTTTATTGTTCATATTTTTTATATATATTTTTTCATTTATTATAGAGAGCCTTTAACATTTCATGTAATACTGGTTTGGTGGTGATGAACTCCTTTAGATTTTTTTTGTCTGAGAAGCTCTTTATTTGTTCTTTGATTCTAAATGAAAGCTTTGCTGGTTAGAATAATCTTGGTTGTAGATCCTTGTTTTTCATCACTTTGAATATTTCTTGCCACTCTCTTCTGACCTCAAGTGTTTCTGTTGAGAAATCAGCTCATAGTCTTATGGGAGCTCCCTTGTAGGTAACTAACTGCTTTTTTCTTGCTGCTTTTAAGATTATCTATTCATATTTGCATTTTAATTATGATGTGTCTTGTTGTGGGCCTCTTTGGGTTCATCTTGTTTGGGACTTTCTGTGTTTTCTGAATTTATATGTCTTATTTCTTTCACCAGGTTAGGGAAGTTTTCTGTCACTATTCTTACAAATAGGTTTTTAATTTCTTCCTTTCTCTTCTCCTTCCAGCACCTCCATGATACAACTGTTGATACACTTAAAGTTCTCCCAGAGGCTTCTTATAGTATCTTCATTTTTTGGGGGGAGTTCTTTCTTCTTTTTGCTGTTCTGACTGAGTGTTTTCTGCTTCTTTATATTCCAAATTGCTGATTTGGTTTTCAGCTTGATCTACTCTACTGTTGATTCACTGTAAATTATTCTTCATTTCAGTTAGTGTATCCTTCATCTGACTTGTTCTTTCTTAAATGGTTTTGATGTTCTTTATTATGCTCATTTTTTCTTCTTGAAGTTCTCACTAAGTTTTTTTGAGTGTCCTTATACCCAGTGTTTTGAACTGTGTATCTGAGGTATCACTTGCCTCCATTTTGTTTAGTTCTTTTTTCTGGGGATTTCTCCTGTTCTTTCATTTTGGACACGTCTCTTTGTTTTCACATTTTGGCTGCTTCTCAGTGTTTGTTTCTGTGTATTAAGTAGAGCTGCTACGTCTCCCAGAGCTGGTAAGTGACCTTGTGTAGTAGGTGTCCTATAGGACCCAGTGGCAGAGCTTCCCCAGTCACTTGAGCTGGGCGCGCCAATGCACCCATGTGTGGGTTGTGTGTACCTTGTGTTGTACTTGGGCCTTGATTGCTGTTGATATCACTAGGAGAAATTGAACCTCTGGATAATCAGCTTTGAGGACTGGCTGAAACTACAGCAGAGGAGCTGCTGTCTACCCTTTGGAGCAGGACTTGCATCAGTGGGGCTTTGGTGCTCAATGAGTCTACTCCTTGAATATATCACTTGTGGAGGTGGTAGGGTTGTGCTCTGGTGTGATCTGATGCTGTCCATTAGGTGCACTGGCTCTGGGACCTCCCAAGAGGTGTAAGGTCAGCCACTGCCTATGGCCTGTCCAAAGCCACCCAGCATGAACTGCATGCACAGTGATGGGCATTTGGCAATTATTTGTGCTGAGTTTGGAGGTACCCAGGAGAGGTCAAGTTGTAAACTAAGGGTGGCTGCTACTAGTGTCAGGCCTGGGGCCACTTAACAAGAAGTATGGGGTATGCAGAGGTCAGATGTTGCCTGTTTGAGAGATTTTAGAAAAGTCTGAATCATGAGCCAAGACAAGCCATTTATGTGGAAAAGTCACTGGAAACACTTTGTTTTTTTTGTTTGTTTTTTTTATTCTTGGTGTTCTTGAGCTTCTGGACCTTTGAATTTATAGTTTTCATAAAATCTGAAAACATTTCTGTCTTTTCCCTTTTTAAGCTCCGGTTTTGTGTACTCTAATTATATATATATCAGATTCCCTTGATATTATCTTATAGGTCACTGATGCTCTGTTTATATTGTTTTCTCACTGTTTCAGTTTGGATAGTTTTTATTCTGATGTCTTCAAATTCAAGTTCTTTTAGTTTTTGTTTTTTCCTTTGCAGTGCCTTATCTTCTTTTAATCCCACTGGGTATTTTCATTTTAGATATTTTAGTTTTCATCTCTAGAAATTCTATTGCTTTTTTTTATAAATCTCTCTTTTCTTTTTTATATGCTTTTCCCCCTTCTAAATCCTTGCACATATCAAATATACTAATATTAGTTTTTTAAACTTCTTGTCTAATAATTACACATCTCTTAAAGTGTGGGTCTGTTCCCATCATTGAACATTTCTTCTGCGTCTGCTTCATCCATTTCATATGGGCTTTCTGTTTCTTGCATGTGTAGTAGTTTTTGATTGAATACAATACAGTGTGGAATGAGTGTTGGATTTTGTTAATTTCTGTCAGGAGTTTTGGACTTTGTTTTGGCTTACTACTGTATTTCTCCATGTATAAGATGCTACTTTTTTTGAAAAATTTGGGGTCTAAAAACTGGGTGCGTCTTATATAGTCATTGTAGATTTTTTTAACTTGCATTTCCCGCTTTTTCGCACTTGTTTTTGTGCTCATTGTTGAAGACAGTGATTTGTCATCAGACACAGATTAGGACAAGCTAATGGATGAGAGTTTTGACAGTGATGAGGAGTTGTATGAATTTTCTGATGATTAAAACTTGAGTTCAATAACTTTCTGTAATACATTTTCTTTTCAAGTTTTGGGCCCCAATATTAAGGTGCGTCTTATACATGGGGAAGTATGGTGACTTGTAGTTTAGTTTGATTTTTACTAAGGTTAGTTTTTAAGCTATTATGTACTGGATCTTTAGAGTAGTAGCCTTTCCAATAGGTCTATCTTAGTCCCACAACTAAGGCATGGTTCCCTTAGTTAATTAGGTCTCTTTGGGTCATGGGAACTCAAACAATTTCCTGGCTTTGTATGAACTCGGAAGTTGTTGCTCTTACTTTTCTTTGGCAATTACTCTTTCCCTGGCCTTGATAAGTTTTGCCATTTATATATACAGATTGGAATTTAGTCAAAGATCCACAGCGACCTGAATGAAAATTTCTGAAGCTTAAGTTTTTTTTTATAGTTTCCCACTCCTCAGTTCTCTGCCTTGTTAATTCTCAGCATTTTGGGCTCCTCACACCAAGGTTTGTCTTCTCAATGTGGTGAGACTTCCAGGTATTCTTGGGTGTTGAGGGGGAGGGAATGGGAGAGGTTCCCTCCTCATTACAGTTTTGCCCAGATTTTATTTTCAGGTAGAAAGATGATATGATCAAAGGGGTCACCTTGTTTGTTTTCTTCTCTCCAGTGTTATCTTCCTATACTGCTTGTTGTTTGCTATAAAAAAATAATTTACTCTATTTCATCTAGATTTCTAATTGTTATAGTGGAAGCATGCTAGTTTGGACCTCCTTATACCTCTCATGGTCTGAAACAGATATCCCAGTGGGTGTATTTTGAACTGTCAATATGCAAGATAAGATAATCCCATTTCAGTGTATATTCCCTTGATTATTGTGTGCTTTTTTTGCCTTCTAAACTTAGACTTGCTAGGCTTTCTGTAGTATAGTTTGAGGGAGCCAGTTGCTTGGATATCATCTAACTTGGGTTGTTATTATAGTAGTGGAAAGGCACTTTGTACCAAAAACACAGGTATCACACTGGGTTCCATTTTCAAAATTCTAATGTAGTTTAAAAGGGGAAGAGACTTATTTCTATAAGCAAATATATCTTCATGTGTATATAAGGCATGTGTTTTAGCTGGAGAATTTAGAGTTCAACTATTAGTCACACAAGAGACCGTTGTGACATCATGAAGGGAATGAAAATTAGGTGACTGCATGCACCTCTGGCATCTTCTCATCATCAAAGACTAATGGTAGATAGTGAGAGGATGCTATATTTTATTCTTTAGGTGCTATAAAGTATCATCTTGATTTTTCTCTTTACTAAAATAATTCAATTCTGTTCATATGCTTTTCTCTCCTTATAAACTTATGATTGGTATTTATGGCTGTCATATTTTTGTGTAAGTCAAATATCAATAGTGTGTTTAAAAAAGGTGCTATTAAAGATTGACACCCTGTTTAAGTTTGAATTAAGTATGTAATAGCAGTTCACCAGCTGTGAAAGCATTTATGGACACATATCTTTAAGAAACACTACTATGTATTATTTTAGACATTTTATATTTCCAGGAACATCCCAAATATTTAAAACAGCAAATATCTTCTTTACTTTGATCAATATGATTAAAAATGCAGTTTTGATAAGTCAAGTGTTAACTTACCAAAGTAAAATAGGAAACTTCTGAATTAAAAATAACTTTGGGCAAGGCAGGGGGACATGTGGGGAAATATTATACAAACATTTAATGGCTCAAAATGGTAATGTGAACATAAAAGATTGTTTTGTTTTTATGTAGGGCTGTCTGTAGCTAGGGTCTGACATCTGTGTGCTCTAACGTGTGACCTCAGAGGTTGCTGTACTTGGTAAACTTGGGTGTGCCTTCCTTGTTGTGAGCTCTCACTTCTGCTGTTACAAGTGTCACTGGTTGTAGCAATTTTTTTCCTTCTATTTGTGTCTAATCTGAGGCAGGGGTGTGTCTTGTTTGTTAATCTTATTAGAAACAAGGATAACCTAAATATGTGCTTAACTCTAAGGTAGGACTAAAGTCCTCTAAAATGGAAACTTTGGATGTTAGTGGAAAACTTTCATATGTTGACTTGGATTTCTCTACAAGCGTTTTGATTCCTAAATCACAGCTGGGTGGAGAGTTTTCAAAAGGGCTAAGTTATAGCTAGGCCAAGTGCTAGTACAGCTTTAGGATATGGTGGTTTTGTGTATAGAGCTATCTTCCCTGTTAAATTTTCCTTAAGCTGATACTGAAATTATGTTTTCTTCTTTAGATACAAGGTGTATGTTTAATGAGGGGTGGGAGGGCTGTGAGGGATGTCCACAGGTAAGAAGCCGATATGGGTAAGATAATTATTAATAATGAAATTTTATAACTGTTAGAATAGTGCTGTCAAACAGAAATATAATGTTGGCATATTTGTACTTTAATAGTATATTTTAACTTAGTAATCCCAAATGTTATTTCAACATGTAATCAATATAAAACTTATTAAGACAGTTTATACTTTTTAAATTCCCAATCTTCAAATTCTAGTATTTATTTTACCCTCATAACATGTATCAATTCTGACTGGCCACATTTTAAGTACTCAGTAGTCACATGTAGCTAAGTGGCTACCTACCAGATAGCATAGTGGTAGTTTCTGGTTGTTCTCTAATCAATATTGTACTTCCTGTTAAAAATTTATACATGCACACAAATTGCAGTATAAGCAAAGTGTTGATAGTTCACAAATACCCATTTTAATGCACTCTAGATAGCTATAATGAAATAACAATCTTTTTGTTTAGTTACCAAAATCATTGCTGTACTTACCTACCAGTCTTTCTACTGCTGGGGTAATTGACATGATTCTTGTCATGCAGTTTTCTCTGAATGATAAAAATTTGAGGACAACTATAAACACAGTAAAACTTTTCAATATTAACTGAGACTATACAGTAGGAATAGAAGAATTCTTTGGGTTAGTTAATGCAATATGCAAGTATTTATTTTTATTTGTTTTTATTTTATTTCTTTACAAGGACAGAGAGAGGGATAGATAGGGACAGACAGACAGAAACGAAGAAAGGTGAGAAGCATCAATCATTAGTTTTTCGTTGCCATCGCAACACCTTAGTTGTTCATTGATTGCTTTCTCACATGTGCCTTGACCGTGGGCCTTCAGCAGACCGAGCCACCCTTTGCTGGAGCCAGAGACCTTGGGTCCAAGCTGACAAGCCCCTGCTCACACCAGATGAGCCCGTGCTCAAGCTGGAGAGCTCGGGGTCTCCAACCTGGGTCTTCCGCATCCCAGTCTGACACTCTATCCACTGCGCCACCACCTGGTCAGGCGCAATATGCAAGTAATTTGTGTGAGTGTGTGTGCAAGGAAAATATGGGATTTAATTTAGAATTATAAGTTACAGGAATAATATGGTTAGAAGGTAATAGTGGACATGGAGATGACCCTTGTGATCTAGAACACAAAATTGAGGCTCATAAGTAGGCCAGGTAGAGGAATTCCTGGTTGGAATGTAAAGTAAGAGATGCTCTTGTGAAAAATGACTTTTAACAAAAAGAGGGTGTGTAAGCTTTATAGAAGCTAATGTTTAGATATTTAACAAGTACTCTTTGGTACTGTAACTTTTTAACTTGATAATACAGCCATATGAGCTAATAAAATCTTTAATAAAAATCTTAAAAATTGTATCTTTGTTAGCTCTATCTAATACATCTGAGAAGAGCATATTAGTGCTTGGGGTCAGAAAGATTAAGAGATTTGTCTTTATGTATCATGAAGTTGGGGGTGGAATTATGCCTTTAGATTAGACTTGAGTTCATTGTCACATCTGTTATAGTAGCTGTGATGAGAGCATTGTATTTACAGTGTCAACATCAGGTGTGTGAGGGTTCCAGAGAGTTCCATATGGAGCTTTGTATTTATTGTAAGTCTGAATTTTTCCGCTAAGAGATCAGCCATGTGACAGATGTGTACATTCATAACAATGGGGATGGTGAGAATACTGAATTGGACTAATGCATTACCTAGAGTGAGGCTCTGTTAAGGATGAGTTGTTATATATTTTATGTAGACACATCTTACATCCTTTCAAGGAATTTTTTTTTGAGGGATTGGTTTTAGTAATTTTATCTTCCTGTAAAACAAGTTAAGTTGTTTATATCATTGGCTTTTGACTTTTAAACTTTTGCTTAATAAAATTTTTTCAATATTCCGATTGAAAGTTATTCTTAAAAGGTAATAGTAAAATTCAAATCAGGAAGTTTTTTTCATTGTCACAGTTGATGAGGCCAGTTAAGATGCTAGCATGCACTGTTCTAGCACAATTATTTTTAGATATTACAGTTTTAGGATTTCTCCTTGTGGTGAGTGTTCTGACCTTTGTCCTTAGATAATTTGAAACATGTGTAGCTTTATTTCAGTGTGGCTGCTTTATTGAACCCATTCTTGGTTTCTTTGTCTTCTTATTTAGCATTTTACCTTGTGTTGAGAGAACTTTCTGTTGTCCTCTTTTCTTGGATTTTACCCACATTCTGAACACAGCTATTTGTTTTATGTTATCCATGACTTTGAGGGTCTTCTGCCTATTCCAGAAATGCAGGTGTGTGCCACAGTTACTGTTCAGAGCCTCGGAAGAACTCCCATGGCCCTCTTGTATGATTCAAAACCCTTTTAACTGGGTGTGTTTAAATAAAATAATTCTTCTGTTTACTCATGCCAATCTTCTTGTATCAGTTCCTATGAAACTTTTTATTGTGATTATTAAACGTCTAATAATTTCTAATTTCAACACATAATCAGTGGAACCAGACAGACCCAGATCTGAACCTTGTATAGATCACCTGTGAGGTAGGTGTTTTTGGGAAAGTTATTTAGCCTCATGGAGCCTCAATTTTCTAATCTGTATAAGGGTGATATACACAACGTGGTTGTAAATTAAGTGTGATTTTGTGTGGAAGCACCTGGCAGGTGGTAGGTTTCGGTACATAGAAGTTGAATAATTAGCCTATAAAGACATTAACGAATGTCTTTATCCTGCAGTTTTACCACTTCCCCTATTTTATTACAGAACTTTGCAATTTACTTATTTTTTTTTTAAAAAACCCAACGTCTTATTTTAGCATTATAAAATTCTTATTAGGCAAAGTAGGTTATATCATTATCTCTCAGAGAAAGAAGTAAAATCTCATAGATTAAGCTTTAAATTATGGGTTAAATGTCATAGGCTTGAGGAAATTAGGACAATTAGGCTAAAATTCTAGCCCTACTAAAAATTGGACAAAGTGTTCATTTATGTTTATAATGAGAAGATATAATATGTTTGCTGTATATCAGATGATTAATAAACTTTAGCAACAAAGGTGAGTAGGTTATTTGCTAAGATTTTATTCACTGAATCAGTCAAAAGGCAAGAACCAAGCATGTACTAGGTACTAGAAGGAGAGCAGAGAACAAGAAAAACTCAGCTCATGCTGCTTACATTCTCAAGGGGTGGACAGATAGCACACAAACAAATGATATTTATAAGAGTTATTACTGCTCTGAAGAAAAGAGACCAGGGTAAAGAATGACCAAAGGGAAGAACCACTGTAGGTATTCTAGTTAGAGAAGAGCTCTTTGAAAATGTGCTGTTTGAGCAGAGACCCAAATGACAAGGAATCAGAGCTGTGAAGTTGTAGAAGCTGGGAAGTTCCAGCTGAGCTTATTCTGACCATAAGGAGTAGTAATACAAGAGCTGAGGGCCTGAGATGGGAATGAATTAGACATTTATAAAGGATAGAAGAAAAGACCAGTGTGTCTGAAAGAAAGCCTTATAGCCCATAGTGGGGAGTTTGCTCTCTATTCCAAGTATGATGAAAAGTTGGGCAGTTTCAAAGAGGTGACTGATCAGATCTGGTTTTACATTTAAAAACGTGACTCTGACTCCATGGGGAAAACAGGCTTCTGAGGTGTAAACATATGGAGAGGGTGAGGAATGATGACAGGATGACCTAGGGTAGTAGCATTCGAAGGGAGAGAAGTGATCAGACTCAGGATCTCTTTGTGGGTGAGGGTGTAAAAGCAGTGGTGTTTCCTGACAGAGTAGATGTAGGACTGAAAGATAATTCAAAATATTTGGAAGTCACTGTGAAGGACAATGCTGAACTATTCCTCCTTCAGGTCAATGATTTTTTACCCTGCACATTATAAGGACAACAATCCATTTATACAATCCAAGCACACTTTAAAGTGCCAGAGACTGTAGGGAAATTAGATAGTCCTTGACTTCAAGGACCTCAAAGAAGGACATTTGAAAGAAGCACTTAGTCTCCACAATTAAGAGGAGGAGAGAATTAAAGCCAGCAGAAGAGAAAGTGCTGGCAGAAAAAGTATCTAGGGCAGATGCATGCTTTGTGAATGGAGGAATGGGAAGCACAGTGAGTGCTGTTGGCTTTTGTGAATTTGTTCCCCTGTTCTCTGTGGAGTTAAGAATGAAGTTACTTTTCCATCATCATCATCATCATCATCATCATCATCATCATCATCATCAACTTCATCATCACCATCACGTATTTCAAATGTGTCTCAAATATGATAGGATTTTTTTACATTTATAAACATTATTGTTCTCTTTCTTTACATAAAGGCAACGCTAAAGCTTAAAGATGCATGTCATATGAAAAATGCAAAAATGAGAAGTCTACATAAATAATTTATACTTTAGAAAATTAAAGTTGAAAAATATTTTCCCCATAATTAGAGTTCTTCATTGGAGTGCTTAAAATAAATAAAAATTTCCCCTTAGATTTCAAACTATACTGTCTCAGCAGAGAATGATAAAATTTAATCAGTAATGTTTTTATTCAGTAGATGAGTGGACACTATTTCAGTATCTCTCAGGCTGCTCACGTGCCTAAGCCTGAGCTCTGTGGGCATGAACACCCAAGGTAGATTGTCATAGGGAGAAAGGCATTCCCAGTTGTAACAGAATTTCCGTGTACACGCAGTTGCCAGGGCTGCATTTCCAGTTGTCTGTTTGGCTCTCTGTCCTCCCAGGAATGTGCCATCGCCATGTCAGAAGACTTGCCTGTCTTCTCAGTGCACAGAACAGGGGGGACCCAGAAAATCTTGAGGAGGAGCTCTGTTCCAACCAAGTGACTCCCAATGTGTTTGTTGACTTGGTCTTTCTAGTGTGAGAGGTGTGGGCATCTTATCTGTTTACTGGCTGGGACCCTGGACCTTCTCAGGAGTGGGAGAGAGTCTGGTGAGAGATTCGTGATACCAGTGAGGAAGAGAAAATGAAGCAGGAAAGATAAGCACAGACATCAAACACACATTCCTGTTTGCAGGTATGCCTCACAAGTGCATGAGCTGGAGAAAGGAGGAGAGGCAGGGTCCCAGCATTGGCCCTTATGAATCTGCTGTCTCCTACCTGTGGCTTCACCTGGGAGTGGAACCACTTTCTTGGTGGCAGGGGCCTACTTTCACACTGGGATAAGAGGTGTGCGTATGTAGACCATGAACTGATAGGTGAGACCTTGATGTAGTCTGACAGCCACATTCACTGTAGGTTTGAATAGCCACTTGGGGAGTACCTCACCCCTAACTGTAGGCACAAATGGGGCTGCCTCCATGGAGGGTTGAAGGATTGAGAAGAGTATTCAAGTGATGAAAAAAGTAGAAGCTGCATGTGTCAAACTGCAGAGGAAAAGAACTTAGTTCCTTCAGGAGCTGAAGAGCGGCCCAGTAAGTCTAGACCTGTGATGGCGAATCTATGACATGTGTGTCAGCACTGACACATGTAGCCATTTTCGATGACATGCAGCCACATACCAGAGGAGTATGGGGCTGCATGCTGAGAAGGATGTTTCATCCTAGGTTCCTGCACGGCCAGCTTAGGATAAAACATTTGCTGTAGTGTAGACACTCTGTGCCAAAGGTCTGTAGGCCAAAACAACAGAACTCCGGCACAGAGCGTCTAGTTCTGGGACTTCTAGTTAGGACGTTTTTCTCGAAGTGACACACCACCCGAGTTATGCTCGATTTTTTTTGAGAATTTTGACACACCAAGCTCAAAAGAATATCCATCACTGGTCTAGACCTTGAGTGATGGCCACAGCTGTAAGAGAGGAGGACGGCTTGACCTATGGTGGTACAGTGGACAGAGTGTTGACCTGGAACGCTCAGGTCCCCTGTTTGAAACCCTGAGGTTGCTGGCTTAGGTGTGAGCTCACTGGCTTGAGCACAGGGTCATTGACACAATCCCAAGGTTGCTGACTTGAGCCCAAAGGTCACTGGTTTGAGCAAGGGGTTGCTTGCCTTGAGGGCCACCCCACCCCCCATCAATGCACGTATGGGAAGCAATCAATGAACAACTAAAGTGAAGCAACTATGAATTGATGCTTCTCATCTCTCTCCTCCCTCTCTCTCTCCCTTCCTGTCTCTCTCTTTCTCTCAAATCAATTAAAAAGAAAAAACCAAACAAACAGATAAAGCTGAATGGATAGGTGTTTGAGTTTAAGCAATAACTCACATATCCTGGGTAATTAATGATTTTTAAATAAAGTATCTCTACTTATGAGGATTTTGGTAATATGTGTCAAACCATGCACTTGAAAAGCACTTGTACTTTTATTTGGATTTTTCTTGAGATATGTGTTTTAACAAAATAAGTTCACATGATCTCCTCCTTCACTCTGCCAACCTGCTTTGGTGATTGAACCAGTGTGGGTAATTTCCAGGAGCGTGACTGTTTCTTTGTGGGCTCTGGGTTCCTGATGTTGGTCTCACTAGGTGTTTGGAAAGTTCTAGTGTTGATTTACCTTTTCATTTTCTGAGCTGCATAAACCCTTTGGAATGGTCACTGGGGTCAGTTGTACAACAGTTCCCCCCTTAAACCCATAGTTTCACTCTTCATGTTTTAGTTACCTGTAGTGAACTGCAATCTGAAAATATTAAGTTGAAAATTCCAGAAATAATGAGTTTTAAACCATGTGCCATTCTAAGTAGCATGATGAAATCTTGAGCTGTCCCACTTTGTCCTGATTGAATGTGAATCATCCTTTTGTCCAGCATCTTCATGCTGTGTACAGTCCCACATGTCACTTAGTAGCCATCTCAGTTATCACCGTGTTGTGGGGTTTATGTTCAAGTAACCTCTATTTTACTCAATAGCCCAAAGCAGAAGAGCAGTGATGCTGACAATTAGGATATGCCAAAGATTCCTTTAAGTGAAAAGATGAAAGTTCTCAACACACACTTTATCATAGTCACATGTGTATGTATAGGAAAAACATTATATATATATATTAAGTTTGGTACTTTGTGCAGTTTCAGTCATTTACTGGAGGTCTTAGAACATATCCGTATGGATAAGGGGAACTGCTGTATCATGGCCTTTTCACATCTGGTGTTCCATCCTTTGTGGCTTGGCTGTCATTGCAAATGTTATGTGTATCATGTGTTCTTTACCATTTGGTATGTCTTTCAACCTGCTATATAGCAGTTGTTCAAGCATTGTTGTCATTATTCAAATAAAACTAGAAACTGTTCTTTCTGTGAGTGTGAAAATGCAAGCTGGACCGAGAGGACACTAGACCTGTGATGAGATCACAGACGTGGAGGTGGAGTTAGGAGTAAGGAAAATTTGTCAGGGGGCAACAGGCTGCCTCTGAGCCTGGAATTCAGTGGGGTTTCTCTTTTTTTAAAAGAGAACTCTGAAAGCGTACTTTTATTTAGTGAAAAAAAGATATACCAAAACCAAATAAGGCTATAAGATTCAGTTAGTCAACAAACATTTGTCTCTCTTAAAACTTTTTTACCTTAAAACCCCACCCCCAAATTATTTATAATGTAGGTCATATAAATGACTCACATTATAACAAACAAAAAATTTAACTTGTAGAGACATTGAGCAAGTTGCTTAATTACTCTTTGCCCCATTTTTATTATCACCAAGCAGGAAATGTGCTTGCTGTAAGGATTGATACCTATGGAGTACCTAGTTGAGAGTTATGCTTTTCATTATAATTATATATGACTTCTTAGTGACATGACAAAGAACACTAATTGCTGTGGCAGCAATGAGTTGGTGGAGGATGGTGGGGATGCCTCTGACTCCATCTGTGTCTCTTTGGCATTGCTTTTGCTCTTCAAGGATTTTTTTTTTTTTAGATTTGAAACTTTCTCAATTCTCTAAGAAGAAATGTGATATGCAAAATGTGAAGGCAACAAGAAAGTCGAGGAAAGCCATCACACAGGAAAAGTATATTTTGTGTCAGTGGATTTGGGAATAAAGGTGAATGAGTTGACCTTTGTGTTGACCTGCTTAAATCAACATGCAATTTAGGAGGTTGCTTTAAGGTTGTTGATGGAAGTAAAGAGTGTTAGGGTCACATGACCAGTGGGGATAAACAAAAATAGCAGGTTGATTTGCATGTGAAACTGGGCTGATGGTTGAAGCAAATAATGTGCCCTTCTCTTGTACATGGCCTTTGACTTGCAGGCACCGGGAACCTCCACCTCCGGAGCAAAGACTCAGCTCAGGTAAAACTGGATATAGTCATTTCTTTCCCCCAATTCTTCAGGTGGCTCAGATTTACTGTAGGTTACGTTTAAAGTTACATTTTCATCTTCCCATCTAAGACCACATGAAATGTGTGGTCATATTCACTTGATTCATTTGTTGGATGCATCAAATGCCTTCTATGTTCCTTGCACTGGGGATGCAGAGGTGACTAAGACGGATAGGGTCCCTGCCCTCACAGAGCTTGTATCTCATGTTGGAAGACAGAAAATGGACAGAGGGATTCCATGGGACGGTGAAAGCAACAGAAGAAAAAGCATAGCATCAGGGAGTAACTGACAAGGTGAGTGCTAGGAACGCGATGGTCAGGGAATGCTTCTGTGTGAAGCGATATTTCTCCTGAGGCCTGTGTGGTAGGAAGGAGGTAGCAAAGCAAAGACAAGGGGCAAACTTACAAGTAAAAGGAAAGGCAGGTACTATGTCTCTGGAGAGGTAGCAGAGTTGATGTCTTTGAGGATAGAGAGGAGGCCACTATGGGTGGTCTTCTTCAAGAGCAAGGACGAGATTGGTCACTAATGACCCTGGAATGGGGCTGACTGTGATAGTAGATGCAGTAAATTTGTATGTCTTTGGCTGAGGTGTTGTGGGTCTTCAAATACTCAGGACAGGCATTAACTATTCAAAGACTGTATTCATGCATTTTGAATTGGCAATGGGGTTTTAAAGGTCATAGCCCTAATTTGAGGCCAGTCTTGAGGTCCTGGTGGGATGAAAAATATCCATGCTAGCAGCAGAGGGAGTTGCTACAGGGATATCATTGGGCCTGTGATTTAAGCCTCAGCGGTTTCAGCCCACGTAAAAAAAATCCTTTGAGTATTTAAATTGTAGCTTTGCTTTTTGTTATTTTTGGTTTTATGTATTAAATATATTTCCTTAAAGCAAATTTGTCCTCGTTTAGTTTACAGGATGTATTTTAACATCTCTAAGGTGAAGATGGGCTTCAAGGAACAGAAGCCCAATTTGTATTGCTGTACTTATTGGAAACAAAGCTTCAAATTACTGTGGCTCAACTTTCAGCAACCATGCTGGGGCCAACTAGGCTGTCAACAAAGTGCTACCGGCCTGTCTCTGCTCACACTTAGTCCTGGAATGCTCTGCTCTTTCTCCTCACAACCAACTCATACTCATTCTTATAAGGCTACTTTAAATGCTTCCTCATGAGACTGCCCTGCTTTTTGGGCCTGTGTGAGATTGGCAGTCATCTTTGTCCTCTGAATTTCTATATTTCTCGATCTCCCTTGTTTCTGTTGCCTCTACTGAGGTGTAAGCTATGCCTTAGTGTGCCTTTCCCTTCCCACTCACTAGTAAAGTGCCTTATCGCCACAAGGTGCTCAGTAACTGTTTGAATGAATGTAGCCCCCCACAATATTTTAAATCATCAGTAGTCCATGGCCCATTATTTTCTTTCCTGTTTTCTCTATCCCTGAAAAGAGAAACCAATAAGATTTTGCAGTAATAAGAAATTCTGATCCATCAATGTTACTTTCCTTTAGTGTTTATTTCTTTTGAATTCTTTATTTTTTAAGTGAGAGAAGGGGTGATAATGAGACAGACCCCTGCATGCGCCCCAACTGGATCCACTCGGCAATGCCAGCTGGGGCTGATACTGAGTACCAAGCTATTTTTAGCACCTGAAGCCAGACACACTCGGACCAACCTAGCTATCCTCAGCTCCTGGGGCTGATGCTCGAACCAATTGAGGGCACTGTTAACTGTGAAGGAGAAGAAGGAGATAAGGAGAGAAGGAAAGGGAGAAGCAGATGGTCACTTCTCCTGTGTGCCCTGACCGGGAATTGAACCCAGGACTTCCATACTCTGGCTAATGCTCTATCCACTGAGCCAACTGGCTAGGGCCTTCTTTGAATTCTTGGGTGTAATGGATCATGCATTTGGAGAGATGTGGTTTGTGTAAGGAGTAGTCTAGAAAAGGCCTCCTACATGTGTCTGCCAAGACTAGAATAATCACATTGTGCATTTGTACAGCATTTTCATTATATTTGATTAAGATAAATAATCAGCCCAAGTGCTTCCCCAGCTGCTGTTCTTCATGCTTATGTTCTGAAGGATCATGAAACATCTTCATAAATGGCCAGAGTTGAACTCAAAACTCCTTTGGGAAGGGGAGTGCATGTGTGTATGTATGTATGTGTACATGCATGCACGTACATATGCCTCTTGTTACAATGATAATTATAGGGTTTTACTGGAAAATTTTCTGGATGCAAAGAGAAACTACCTTTACACATTTCAAGTACTTAAAAAATAAAGAAAAGCCTGACCAGGCAGTGGCGCAGTGGATAGAGCGTCGGACTGGGATGCGGTAGACCCAGGTTTGAGACCCGGAGCTCGCCAGCTTGAGCGCGGGCCGGCCCATCTGGCTTGAGCAAAAGCTCACCAGCTTGGACCCAAGGTCGCTGGTTCCAGCAAGGAGTTGCTCGATCTGTTGAAGGCCCGCGATCAAGGCACATGTGAGAAAGCAATCAATGAACAACTGAGGTGTCGTAATGGCAATGAAAAACTAATGATTGATGCTTCTCACCTCTCTCCATTCCTGTCTGTCTGTCCCTTTTTATCCCTCTATCTGACTCTCTCTGTCCCTGTGTTAAAAAAATAATAATAATAAAGAAAAATATTTAGAAACTTTGAAAATCTCTTTTATAGGAATTTTAGGTTATGTTTTGTTGATATAGAAGAAATTTAATATTTCCTTTAGGTGGGAGTTGGGATGTAATCAGGTTGTTAACTGTGAAAGAACTTAGTTTATATAAGAGGTCAGCAAACTGTGGCCTGTGGGCCAGATCTGGCCAGTGAGTGAGGTATAGCTTGTATATTTTAAGACTTATGTATTAAACAAACAAATAACAAAAGAGAGAGAAAGAGGCTCTATATGCCCCAAAGCCTAAAATATTTACTACAGAAGATGTTTGCCAACCTTGGATTTAGAAAATCAGTTTCTCTTTTGTGGATAAAGAGACCAAGCTTAGATGATAGCAGACCTGCCTCAGTTCTCAAAAGAAGTCTGTTCTAGTGGAAGGAGAGTCAGATCCAAGTTTCTGCAGCTCTGGCTTCTAATCCTATCTGGCATTTGACCCAATATACATTTGTAATTGTTAATAAAGTTTCCCTTTTGATTCTGTCATTTTAGAGTTCACAGAGTAATGTCTATAATGCAGTTCTAACACTATCTACCCAAAGTTAGGTCAAACTTTGGGGAGATAGTTACAGATTCAGGGCATAGTTCTTTACAAGAATGTTCTCACTTTAAACCCCAGCTGCAAGCTCTGGTGCCAAAGAAGTTCAAGTGGCTATAGGAAATCCTCATGTGTCAACAATTACCCTAAATGTAAATGGACTAAACTACTAACAAAGAGGCACAGAATAGCAGATTGAATTAAAAAGAACACAAAAAACCCAAAAAACCCAACCATATGCTGCTTTCAGGAGACACATCTAAGCTCCAAAGACAAAAGTAGAATCAAAGTAAAAGGATGGGAAACAATTCTCCAAGCAAATAATACTCAAAGAAAGCAGGTATAGCCATATGAATAGCTAACAGTGATGACTTCAAGAGAACAAAGGTAACGAGAGACAAAGATGGACATTTCATAATTATAAAGCAGACACTACATCAATAAGACATAACACTTCTTAACATGCATGCACCAAATCAGGGAGCACCGGGATATATAAAACAACTACTAACAGAACTAAAAGGAGAAACAGACAAAAATATAATCATACTTGGAAACCTTAATAATCCACTGACAACTCCAGATAGATCATCCAAACAGAGACTCAGTAAAGAAATACTGGCCTTAAATGACACTCTGGACCAAACGGACATAACTGACATTTACAGAGCCTTTCATCTCAGAACATCAGATTAGACATTCTTCTCCAGTGCACATGGAACATTCTCAAGGACAGACATATGTTGGGTCACAAAACTATAGCCTCAACAAATTCAAGAACACTGAAATTATGCCAAGCGTATTCTTTGACCACAACACTCTGAAATTAAAATTCAACTGCACTGACCTGTGGTGGTGCAGTAGTGGATAAAGTGTCGACCTGGAACACTGAGGTTGCTGGTTCGAAACCCTGGGCTTACCTGGTCAAGGCATATATGGGAGCTGATGCTTCCTGCTCCTTCCCCACTTCTCTCTCTCTCCCCCTCCCCCTGCCTCTAAAATGAATAAATAAAATATTTTAAAAAATTAATAGAATTCAACTGCAAAAAGAAAGAAAAGAAACCCACAAAAATGTGGATATTAAACAGAGTGAATCTTTTGCTTCTGTGTGGCTGAAGGCAATGAAATAATTAGTAAAAGTTTGCCTTGATATATTAACTTTATGTGTGTGTGTTTGATTCTTTAAAGTTATTAACTCCCTGGACCTATTTAGTTTATGCTAATATTTACATATATATGTATATATATCATATAAGTAGTTGTAAAATAATAAGTGTTAAATATTACTATAATAATATTTATTGGATAGGAATAAATTTCAAAAACCTCTTTGGATTTTTCATTTTGTTTCCAAAATGATCTCCATGGAATTAGTTTATGTAGTGATTAGAAATGAGGTGTCCTACTTTCTATCTGCTCAACTGCCAGTGGGAGGTCTGTCATTGTCCCTGCTTCTTACTCAGAGACTTCCACATCCTTATTGCCTCAGATACATTGTATGTGAGTGAAATGAGGAAGAATCTGGGTCATTCAATAAAATGGAAAGACTACTGTAATGGCACAAACTAAATGAGTGGGGAAATTAACAGGCAACTTGAAGCCACAGAGTGTCAGAGGCCTGTGGACAGGTGGAGTTATTGAGGCGTGTCCCTGTCCTGCTTTTGTGGGTCAGTGGCATGTTTGCTATACTTAATCTTCTTTCCTCTGCTCCTTCCCTATTCTTTACCTGTCCTCTTACAGTAGTTTGGTGAGCATTTTCTGTCATCTAGGCAGGGGATATTTTATCGCTTCATATTAATTTTGAAATATCCCCTAAGTTTTGTGAGCAGTAGATGTCTGTTCCTTAAAATTCTCCTTTCTCCAATCTTGGCAGAAACTCTGAAGGGAAGAGGAGTTGCTTATTTATTTAGCCAGTCATCTTCCAGCTACTTAACGGCTTCATCCAAACCAACCAGCTCAAATGTTGCCATTAAGACCTTGCTCTGTCAGACCTGGTCTCCTTGGGTCTGGGGTATAGCATCTAATGGCAGCTGTACCAGAGGCGCCCAAACCTTTGGGCACTGCAGAATAATAGGTGTTCGTTTCTCCTGTTTAACTTGCTTCTCTATCTTACAGGGAAAAATAGGTTCTCTGTGTGTCCTCTTAAATTGTGTTGGTTAGGATGTCTGCTTAGGAATAATTTATAGAATGATTTAGGAGTGGCTTATGAAACCCAAAGACTAAAAGGCAGTTGGGGTCTTGGAGGGGACTAAGAATCCAGAAGCTGTTGGGACAATTTCTGTTGCTCTCCATGCATCTGCCTTATTTTCATATCAAAAGAAGTCCCTTCTCTGCTTCCCTGCCCACTCAGTGGGTAGAAGATGGCCACCCAGAGACATGGAGTATGTGCTAATGGGCAGGCACATGCAGAGATAATCTCCTCTATGTCCCATAGCACAGTTTCTGGAGGAGAGACTTTTAGGTTGACCAAATAACCATCCTTGGTGCAAAGGGCAACATAATACAGATCAAGACTTTGTTTCAGCATCTGGATAAGCATCTTCAGAAGGCATGCACTACAACAACCCTTTACTTATTCATTCAAAATATACTTACAGACTGCTTACTGCATGCTACGCATTATTCAGGAAGACAAGTTGAGCCCTGAACAAGATTTCCTGCCCTCATGGCCTTGGCTGTCAGCAATTTTTTTTGCATTTCAACTTTGCAACAAACTTAGTGCTAGTTCATTTACCAGTTCTTGTTTCTCTTTATTCTTTACTTTCGTTTTGGTTTATTTCTCAATATTTATTGATTCCTACTATCTGCTGACACTGTGCTTATTTGTGTGTGTGTGTGTGTGTGTGTGTGTGTGTGTGTGTTTGTGTGTGTGTGTGTAGGGGGTTGTGAGCACATACTCTCATTTTGTATGGTGGTATTTTCAAAATGCATTGTCACGATTTATTTCATGAGTGAATTTGAAGTCTTAGTCATAATGTATTTTGCTATATACAGAACAGTTTCTTTCTTAGGCAATGCACTTGCAACAAATTTGTGTTAATTTGAAAATATTAATGTTTGTCTCCAAAGCAAGGCTTAGTCAGGATGAGGCCGCTGAGGCAGAAGAAAGTTAACTGAGTCTTAGTGGGGCAGCTCTATTTCTACCTGGAAGAGGATTCCAGGATGGGCTCTGTTGATAGAGAAAGATAAACTGGCCTGATATATTGTTTCCCTTCATTCTGTCATCACTACTTGTTTGTGTCAATATTTTTTTCAGCACAGTATTTATTATCCAACATTTAAATGTTAATTTGGAAAAACTGTGGTTTCCATTCTTATTTTTATCAGTGGTGCATTTTATTTATTTATTTATTTTGTACTAGTCTTCTCCTCTTCAAGTCCCAATTATCTAATGTTTCATGTTTTCTCTGGTCCACACATTTGATATAAAAATAAAAAAAATCTTGCAGCATTTTCTTTTGACGTATTTCTCATGTTCATGTTTTTCTTTTTTCTGTTTTCCATTTAATTCATGCTTTTTATCATCTTGCTTCTAGATTGCAGAATTAATTTTTTAAATTGACTTTCTTATCCATAAATTCTTCCCTTTTTCTGCTTCTACATATACATCACTACCAGGAGCTTTTCCCTCCTGCTTGGAAACCTTTTGTGGTTTTATGTGACCGTTATAATGAAGTTCAAGCTTTCACCCTAGGTATTTAAGTCATCTACAATCTGGCTACGGGTTATTTTCTGGGTTTCCTTTCTACCTATTTTTAATTTGGACCCTTAGTGCTGTGTTGTTAGTTTTTTAATTGGCCCCTTATACATTTTGTCTCTTGGGCCTTTACTTATGCTCTTCTGGCCCTTCCTAGAATGCCCTCTGCCCTCCTCATATAACCTATCCTCTCCTGGAAGGCTCTTATGTCTGTTCTCAGACTCTGTTCTGACCCCACCCCAAGCACAAAGAGGCTGCCAACCTATGACCCTCCTCAGCACCTTCAAAGCCACTCTTAGTCACTTAGTCATAAACTGAGGCACGCTGGCAACCATGGTTATACTGGTTAACATTGTAGAGAGCAGGAGCCAGATATCTTTTGTTTTTTTGTGTCCCCAGCAGCATCTAACAAGTGATTCTCAATTATGGCTGTCCATTAGTCTCACTTAAGGAGCTTTAAAAACAAAACAGGCCCTGGGAGGGCTGGGCCCCGAAACCAGTGACAAGTGAGTGCTCTCTTGGTGATAATAATGCACGGCTGGAGTGGAGACCCAGTAAGCGAACACAGTCTTGCTCTGAATTATTTGACCCATACTAGAAGAATAAGTCAACAGAAAAAGCTAAGAACTATTTGATTTCACACATAGGTGGGAGATAAAATTGAGACTCACAGACACAGATAAAAGTGAAGTGGTTACCATGGGCAGGGGAGTAAAAAGGGACAAATACAGTATATGGTGATGGAAAATGATTTGACTTTGGGTGATGGACACACACACAACCAACAATTCAAAAATAAAATAACAGTTTGAGCCATATGTGTATATCACTGTGTCTCTGCCTGGAGGATTCAAAGAGATCCTTTATAAGACTTGAGTAAAAATGACTTATTCAACCAGCAAATATGAGTTCTCATTATGTGTCAGGCACTGGTCCACGTGCTGAGGTCACTGTCATGAACAAAACATGTCCCCACTGTGCTGGGGCTTCTGCTCTTGGCTAGGGGAAGACAGACCATAAATAAATAATACTAGGTAATGATGATAAACGCTGGTAGAAAAACAGAGCAGGATAAGTGGGCAGAGAGAAAAGCAGTACTTTCACATAGGCTTGTTTCAAAGATATTCCCTAATCTGTCTTAAATCAGTCAATGCCTTAAAGTGTGGCAGCCAGACTTCAAAGTTACTGTTAAAGTCTGGCAGACAGTACTGAAGTGGGGACTCTCCCTCTCTGCTGCCCCTTATCTATAAGCAGAGGGTTGAGCAGGGTCCTATGGAACAGAGGAACCCCAGAGAATGGAGGGCTGGAGGGGATGATGGGGGGTTGTGAATGTGGGGTCCTCTAGCAAGGAACAGCCAGAGCACTGTGGCTGTACAGCTGGCCCAGGACCAGGGATCTGGCTTCTGGCTATGAGCACTTTTCAGGACAGCGTGTCAGCAATCAGTGACCAGTTTTACATTGTGGTTGTCCCCTTCTTATGCTAAGGATTATGATATTCGTCACTTTAAAAAGATGACATGCTTAAATAGCCCAAACTTTGTTTCAAAATGTTTCTCAGTGTCAGTGAAACTTCTCAGTTAGCTGGAGGTGGGTGTTTACTGAAACGAGATATCAGTTTCCTTAGTACGCACCAGCATTTCTCTGATAGGTGAAAAGTACAGCAGATATTAGAGCAAAAGTATATTTAAGGAAAAGGAGGGGAGGCTTTATCTGGAGGGCATGTTTCTGTGGTCCTTCACTTAGGGCTCCCCTCACAGAAGGTCAGTGCTTGCGGTGGGTGGACCCTTCCTCTGTGGGATGCTGCTAGTAGCTGGAGACATGGCTAAGATCTCCTGTGTGTGCCTGTGTGTAGCAGTTTTAGCAACGGGTATATATATCATTGTTCTCCATGCAGACACCTCCTTAATGAAGGGTATGGGGATGCTGAGCTCAGGGAGAGAGGTTTCACTCTAGGACTGAAATCTTAAGAAGATAGACTTGCATTGTCTTAACCACAGAAAACAGTAATGTGAAAAATGAAATGGAATATCGTGCATCTGTCAGTTCAAGATAGCCGCGGAGCCAGCCTTTCACACAAAGGTCGCGGAATTTCATTGTTAGAGCATAGATGTCTATTCTCCCTATCCCATTCTGCAGGCAGGAGCTAGTGGCCTCTGCCCGCCGCCCGCGTCCCGGTGCCAGCCCACGCAGCCGGCAGCGCGTCCCTCGCCTGTTCCTGGCAAACCCGCGGCGGCCAGGAGTGGGGGCGGAGAGGGCAGCGAGCGCGGGAGGGGAGGGGCAGGGGAACAGCAGCGGGGCGGGGTGCAGGGAGGAGCAGGGAGGGGCAGGGAGGGGCGGAGAGGAGCCGGCCGCAGCTGCGCTGCGGGTCTCCAGGGGGAGCCAAGGTACATATGCGGGCCCTGCATCGCCCAGAGCATCCTTTCCCCGTTGGACCCCGCTCGTGGTCGGTCTCGCTGCTGCTCTTCCTTGGCCTGACTTCTTTGTGTTGTTTTCTGCTTGCGCCTCCTCTCTGCAGTACCTGTTCCTCCTTCTTCGGGCTATAAGAAGGCAGATGATGAGATGTCCCGGGCCACGTCTGTTGGAGACCAGCTGGAGGCACCAGCCCGCACAATTTACCTCAACCAACCGCAGCTGAACAAATTCCGTGACAACCAGATCAGGTAGGGAAAGGCGGCTGAGAGACTCGAGAAATGGTGAATTTGCAGCTGGGGAGGGGGCTCACCTTACCCTTGTTAGCTCTTCCACGCACCTAGCCAGCTCCCACCTCTTTCTGCTTCCTTAGCCCCTCCCCTCCCCTCCCCTCCCCTCCCCTCCTCTCCCCTCCCCTCCCCTCCCTTCCCCTCCCCTCCCCTCCCTTCCCCTCCCCTCCCCTCCTCTCCCCTCCTAGAGCCTGTCAGTCTGCAATCCATGCGTGCTTCCAGTGGGGTCATATGTACATAGCCTTTACTTTTCTCTCCTTTGCCTCCATTCCTTGTTTAGGCTGTGTGGGTCCCGAGAAAGTTTTTATGTAAAATAAGGTCTCATATTTTCATCTCTGAGTTCTCTTTGCAAGAATTCCCCCGATCCTGTTTTAACCCAGTTGATAGCTCTTAGCAATTTATAGACCATAACCTGGGGAACTGTTTTATAAGGGAATCCCACAGATCACAAGGACTCACATGCAGCTCTGAATGGACCAGGACATTAGTTAAGAGGTCTTTATTTGCTGGGAAACTTTGCCCAGAGGTAGCAGAAGGATGGATGGAAGCTGATGTGTGCTTTTGGCTACCTGCTGTGTCAGATGATTTAACTATACTAGCTTTGTAAATCCTCATGACCTCCTGAAGAAAGGCATTATTACAATAAGATTAGGAAACTGAGATAGCAAGATGTTAAATAATGTATTTATGGTCATATAGCTACTGAATGGTAGAGCTGGAAATAGAATCCAGCCTGCCTAACTACTAAGGCTCAAATTCTTTCTGCTGTGCAAAGCTAGATCATTAGGCACAGGTGTTAATACATTTTCAAATTTCATTAAAATTTCAGGCTTAGATAACTTTATCTCTGGGGGTGTCTTCAGAGGATGTAATTCTGTGAGTGGCTCAGAACACCAAGGTCAGGTGTAGAGAAGTTAAGTGATTGGTCAAGTAACACGTAGATTATTGACAAACCTGAATTCCAGTAGGTAACACTTTGCTATTGTTATATGTTTAAGTAATCCACTATAGCAATAGAACTTGTGCAGGGAGCTTAACCTGATACCTTATTTAGAAGCATCTGGCTGTTAGACATTATTGTAGCTTGATAGGATTTGGAGTAGAATAATGGTGCACATTATGTGGAGGTGATACCTTCTTTTATTAAGGGAGTGTTAGATTATCCTGTTTTTATTTTGGGTTTTAAGAATGATCACTGGGACATATTTTTATACTTAAAAGTATAGCTTAGAGGAATAGCTGAGGCCACATTCAAATAATGAGTGGGCTTGTTTTAAGATACAAAGCATCAACCACAATGCGTTACCACTTCACACACTAGGATGGCTCTAACCAACAAAATCTGGAGTAAAATGTGTTGATGAGGATGTAGAGAAACTGGAATCCTCATACATTGTGGATGGGAATGAAAAATGGTGTAGCTACTTAGGATAACAGTGTGGCAGTTTTCAAAAGGTTAAATGTAAAGTTAACATCTGTTCCAGCAATTCCACTCTCACATGTCAATAACCAAGAGAAATAAAGACACGTCCACACAAAAACTGTACACAGCATAGCAGCACTATTCACAAGAGCCACAAAGTGGAAACAATCCAAATGTCTGTCAGTAGATGAATGAATAAAAGGTGTTATAGCTATACAATGGAATATTTTGGCCAAAAAAAAAAATAAATGAAGTCCTGATATACTACATGGGTGAACTTGAAAATATGCTAAGTGAAAGACGTCATAGCAAAAGACCTCATATTACAGGCACACCCGGTGATTTTGTGGTCTCAGTTTCAGACCTACCACTGTTAAGTGAGTAAATATTGCAATAAAGTGAGTCCTAAATTTTTGCTGGTGGAGGTAATTGCCTTCAATTAGTAAAAAAAAAAGAAAGAAAGAAAGAAAAAAATCTGTGAAGTGCAATAAAGCATAATGCAATAAAACAAGGCATGCCTGTGTATGATTCCATTTATATTAAATATCCGGAAGAGATATAAGATAGGTTCATGGGTCCTAGGGCTGGGAAAGGGGGCAGGGCTGCTAATGTGCATGGAGTTTCATTGGTGTGATGCTTTACAGAACTCTGAAAATACTTGAAATCATTTTTAGAATCCTGTACTGCCACAATAGTTTCATTACCTCATATCCTCTCATTTGTATTTCTATTGAATGACTTTTAAAGAGGTAAATTTTTAGAAAAGATTTACACTGTATAAGGATATGGAATTGAAGAGTCACTTTTTAAACTTTAGGCTATTTTTGGAAAATACTTTAGTAGTATTTTTTATTAATTTTTAATCCTATTAATTTTGATTCCTATTTAATTTTGGTATCCATTGTGCATGCTTAAAGCTGGGAGAATGAAATAAGGGTCTTTGTTTTGCCTAAATTTTCTAGTTTCCATGGAATGAAGATTTTTAAAAGCCTTGGAAAAGGAGCCTCACAATCTGTAATCAAGACCCAAAGCTGACTTTTGAGACTGATTTTATTATCAGTTGGACAGATGTCAAGTGGTTACCTGTATGAGAGTTTGAATTTAACTTTTTTTGGGATGGGGACAAATTAATATGGGAATGTACAGTGATGGTTGACCAGGAATAAAGTAGGTAGATACAAATTATTCTATTTAAAGCCTCGTGTGAGTGTATAATTGAATTAGTTGAATTAGGTAGTAAGTACTAAAATTTATAGAATTTCTGAGAGACTTATACTATGAGCATAACTTTCAGAATGCACTGAATAGGGTCCAAGAAATTAAAATGTGCCCCTTGTGGTTTTATAAAATGGCCTTTGAGTATTTGTTTTGCCTTAACTGTGTATTTAAATAGGAATTGCTAATGGTCATGTGACTAACAGTTCATTAAGGGATTTGTTATAAAGCTTCTTGGTGTTACAGTTTATGGAGTTTACAAAATGATGAGCCACATCATTTTATATTGCTGGAATCAAATTTTATAAAAATAGTGATTTTTAAAAATAAGGCTTTTTACCTTGGTATGAATGTTTGTTGAAAGCCAATAAAGCTGTTCAAAGGGGTGCTTTCATAAAAGGGAGTTGATAAAAAATTTTTAAATATAATTTTTCTTGAGAAAACTTTAAGTTTATTTTTATTTTTTTGGAGGCTGGGCATGGAGTGTTTATCCCAGATCGTTTGCTTCTAAGTTGAGATTTTGAAGAGAAGGGAACATGTGGGACAGATGAGGCTCATGCTATTCTGGGGAAGTGTTTGGAAGCTGTGCGCCTCAGGGGGCTGACCCTTGCTGGAGCAGTTTTCTCGCTGACCTGCTCAACTTCAGGCCCGTTCTGACTTGGAACCGTGAGGATCGTGCCAGTGGCTCCTGTCTACCTTCATGAGCAATTGGCATTCTAAATTCAGGGAAGAGATCAAAGTTTGCTAAAGGTGGAGGTGGCTGCTGGGTATTCGGGGAGGTTGGTCAGGGGGTGGTGTGGTAAATTCAGGACAGGGATCAAGAGCCTAGGGTTAATGTTTGGACTGATATATCCGAGAAGGAGGCTGGGCCTGGTGAGTAGGAGCAAGAAGGTCACCACCGAGGCTGACTGTGGCCTTGTCACCTTCAGGGGAATGTGTAACCTGGTAATTCCAAATTCCAAGCAATTCCTTGGAGTTTCTGCACCGTGGAAGTGGCTATCTCTCCAAACCTTGTTCTTGTTCTTGTCACTGAAAATAACATGTGTTCAATCTGAAGCTGTGGCAGATTGAAGTTTTCCATTACTGAAGTAAAAAAATTTGGATTACCTTAATTATGGAGAAGAATGATATGATCTTTTTCCCTAGACAGTGATTTTCTAGGGCCTTCACTGTGAAGACAAACATATCCTTTTTTATCCTCTAGAAAGAGTAATTAACGGAATATTGCAAAGTACATGTACATGTCCAAGATGGTGTATATGTCTACCTAAGAAGATCTCTTTTTCATGAAGTATACAATATCTTCTCTTAAATATTTTTACAGCTTTGTTGAAATATAGTTCAGCCATCTAAGGGGTATGGTTCATTGGTGTTTAGTATATTCACAGAATTGTATAAAAATCATCATTGTTGAGAACATTATCATGGCTTCTAGGAGAAGTCCATGCCTTTAGCTGTCATCTCTCTGCCCCTTCCTCCCCCAGTCCTAAGCAGCTGCTGCTCTGCGTCCTATCTGTAGCTCTCCCTGTTTTGGATCTTTCTTCTAAAGGATAGCATTTCCTTTTCCATGGTTTAAGTTAAATATTAAATGCGTGTAAAACGCTTGCTATTTAGAGGTACCTGGTGGCGAATCTTTAATTTTGTGTAATTCAAAATGGGTAATGTTAAGCTTTTTCTTTTTCTTCTAGAAAAATCTTGAAATAATTTAATGGGCAACATTTATGTAATGATGATCAGGCATATGCAGTCTTTTTATATGATTATCATACACTCTTTGAAATAGTGACTTTCAAGGCTGTAAGACTGTTTTCTTCTGTGTTTGAAATGAAGTCTTCAAAGCCTGTTAGTGTTGATAGATAGTACTTTTGAATGAGCATTGGTTTCAGGCAGGAGTTTTAACTAGCAAGTCTTGATAACTGAGCACTGGGTGGCTAGTTTTACAGTATGATTGTTTTATAATATTATTTTGGGATCCTAATGTCTGAAAGGGAATTTTTGTCTTGGACTAAAGAGCAATCATTTTTACAAACCAGTCTGTACATGAATAGTGGTGATAGATGACATGTATAATTACAATACCTAATATTACCAAATGCACTAAGGAGGACTGACTTTTCTTTAAGCATTTAAAGCTGCAGAATTTAGGTAGGATCTGGTCTTAATACTTTAGCCGCTTGCAACTTAACAAAGAAACAATACTGAGATTTGAGTAACAGTCATAACTTTCTTTTCTTTCATGTAAAAAGATCAGTGTTTTAAAAACTAAGGTTTACATACTTCATTTGAGACAACTGCCCATGTTAAGGCTGACAAAGATAATCGTGTATAAAAGTCCTTGTCAAGAGTAATTGATTATGTTGAAAGCATTCCAGTACCTACCTTAAAAGAGCCTCAAGATTTTTTCTATGTACACTGTTTTTATCTCTTTATTTATATATTTTAATGAAATTGTATTTAAGGTGTACAATGTAATGATTTGATACACACACACACACACACACACACAAATATACATATATACATAGTGAAATACTAAAGTCAAGATAATTAACATATAATCTTTTCACATAGTTAAGCATTCACTGTTTTAAAACTAGAGGCAGATATACTTGGTTAATTTCCAAACCACCCACTCCTATCATTCTGTAGTTTCTGAACATGAATGTCACAGAATATTTAGAGTCCTTATGCCGTAGAAAATTCTTGTACTTAGAACTTTTATTGGGTTTACACTTCTGGACAAGGCTTTTGAGGCATTCTTCAGATAAAAATATTTAAACTGGGAGGGAGGGCTTTTGCTACTGAGAGTTTCAGGTAACCATTAAACACATGAGCTTTTTTGAAATGTATTTTATGAGAAGGAAAAGCGTGTCAGCCTTGGAGTACATTTGTATTTGATGTTTCTAAGAAAACAGTAAATGTCTAGAACTGACTCCCGCGGTGGTTTCTTTATCAAGTTGACCTTTGTATGGGTGGATGTGGAGCGTATTTTGAATTGACCAAGGAAACATCAATGCATTCCCATTCATGAAAACAGGTAAAAGCAGTAACTTATTTCCCCTGTGCCCAAATTCTATTAACTCATTGTTTCTGTGAACTTGTGAGCACTTCTGGATCTTATGAGTAAAAATAATTAAGCATCAAGATTTGTGAAAAACACAAGTTAAAATTTAGCCAGAATTGGAGAGACTACAGAGATATGACAGTGTCAGTTCTGAATCAGATCTAAGGACAGAAAATGTACATTGGTGGACACACTGGTAAACTTTGAAGTTGGGGTGGCATTGTGCCAGCAGTGTTTAATCAGTTTTTACCATTGTATTATGGTGATATAAGATATTAACATTGTGGGGAAACTAGGTGAAGGGTATACAATAACTCTGTGCCATGTTTGCAACTCTTCTGTAAGTATAAACTGACCTCAAAACAGAAATATTTTAAAAATTAAAGTACCTGGGAGAGCAGGAACTAAATGCCAAACTTGTCTTTATGTTGGGTGCTTTGGGAAATGTCGGGTCTTCCATTGGAGACAGACATATTTTTGAAGGGCTGATAGTAGAGACTGCACCAATATCTCCACATGGTTCCCATGCTAGATAAGTGGAGAAACATTCTCTGGGTGTCAAACATCATTCCCTTAGATGGCGACACTATGAGTTTGTTTGCTTAATGTCTGATCTGGTTGTACAGAAGTTGAAAAAGTAGGCACTTACATGAACGGCAGAAAATTCAGAGTTTAGTCACATGAGCTTTTGTGTAGTTGTCCAGAAAGTAGCATCTAAGTGTTTATTCTACTTATGGGTGAGTCACTCAACAGACAGCACAAGCTTACTCAGAAATGCTGCTTAGCAACCCTTTCAAGAGGGACAATGCTTAGAGAGAACAAAAGGTGAGCTATGCCCATTGTTGGGATGCAGGGATGTTCTACAGAGAAATTTCCTGAAATCCATGATGTTGGGTCTGATCATTTAAATGCTGATCTATCCTTTTAATGAAAGCCAGTTCTTCAAAACTTAAATCACAGGCTTTTAGCTACTATTTTTAAAAAGGAATTTGGGGTTGAGTTTGGGATGTTGTTGGTCATTCTGAGAGATTATTCTATGTATCTTAAATATCTTTTATGTGTACTACCGCTCCCCAGGCTGCTCAAGAGTATTGGCAGTTTTAATTTTCAGGCCTGCCTGAGACAAGATGTCAGCTGGAGAGTGGGTCTGACTCGGTCACCTAAGTTCTGTATCTCTTGTCAGTGTCCTCCAAACTTTTGTGATCACATATCTCATCAGTAAGTCTTTTTACCATGAACCTTTCATATGTATATTTAAATATCTGTTTAGCTGCATCACTATCATTACTTACTATCTCAGGACCCAATATGTATTTACCAAGATTCTCAGTTAAGAATCATGGATATAAATCCACATTGTTAATATTCTTCTTGATTATTTTGAATGTTTTTGGCTGACTTATCAGATTTAATTAAATTATCCTAATGTTTAACCTAGTGAACTGATTTTGAGGAGCTCTTATTAAAAATAGAAGTGTCAATTCTATTGTTTTTTATTCACTTGTCCTTATATTCAGTCTGTCATTTGTTTCATCGCACGATTAGTAAGCTACTTGTTTTTTGGGGGAGGGTTAGCTTAGTTGAAATGAGATAAATTAAACCACAAATTCACCTAACTATACACAGAAACTGAAATATGTAGTAATACACAGCAAGAACAGTCAGGGCAGAGGTGGGTACTACCGTTTCTTTCTGTTTTAGTCATCTCAAACTGCCACAACAAAATACCATAGCCTGGGTGGCTTAAACAATGGAAATTTATTTTCTCACACCTCTGTAGTCTAGAATTCTATGGTCAGGGTTTCAGTGTGGTGAACCCTACCTCCTTGTTTGCAGACAACTGGCTTCTTCCTGTGGCTATGTCCTCACATGGTAAAGAGAAACCAAGCTCTTTGGTGTGTCTTCTTTTAAGGGTGCTCACTAATCCCATCAAGAGGAGGAGAGGCAGGGGAACTTTCACTAGCTCGTATCAGGTTAATCTCCTCCCAGAGGCCCCATCTCTAAATACTATCACACTGTAGATTAGATGAGTTTTCAGAGGACGCAGTTCAGTCCACAGCACCTGCCCATCATTTCAGAGCGTCCACTCCAACCATGTTATATAGGACCATGTGGAGGCAATCCAGTCAGCAAATGTTATGAAAGCTTAATTTTTTGCAGGAACATGTACATGCACATTCTGATAATATATTCCTATACCCCATTTAGGAGCCATTTGCTTTAGATTCTCTTCCTTGTGAAACAGCTATGTGGTCCGACCCAGTCCAGCTTTGACTTTGGCCTCAGCAGCACTGAGACTGATCACATTAAGGGGACCTAACCACCACCATTTTAAACCTACATTTGGTATAAACTAAGGCATTTCAGTCTCCTTCTATCGAGTCTGATGAGTTGGGGCTGGGTAGTCAGTTGCAGCTCTGCAGGGTGAGGTCGGAGGAAATCTGCTGGAGGAAATCTGCTAGGAGGTGACCAGTGCACTGGGTTGGAAGATAAGTCATCCTAAGAGAGAAGGTGTGGCTCCGGATCCAGTGGGGAGGGCATCTAGGCCGGGAGCAGCCCCTGCACAGGTTCAGGAGAGCGCCACAGCTTAACTGCTGAGAGCCTTTGCAGCAGAGACAGGCTGTTGGATGATATGCTGTGAGGGGCCAGGCTCCTGCAGATGGGTTAACTGTAGCCAGGGAAGCCTTTAAAGGGAAATCCTTCTGGCTATGGTGTGTATGTGCCCACATGTTCTACATTTATAAGTGCGTTAGGCTGTGGTAATTGCCTAGGGAGAGGTGTCGGGCTGTAACATTGTAGGAGAAAATGTCACTAGGGATGGTTAGATGTGGGGCTGTGATTGGATGGAGGAATAGACTAGCAGGTTCTCAGGGTTCCAGTTTTGGGAACAGGAAAGGTGGTGACAGTGTTTTTTGTATTTCTGAGGATTTTTTTAAAAAACTATTTTGAAAAGTGAGTTGAGGCAAGGTCATTGATTTCAAAATAGCACAAACTCCCTTCCACTTCAGTATTAAGTCTAATACTGATCCCCTCTGCGGGGGTCAGATGTGCAAGAGTGCTTCTGTTGGCTGTGTCATGAAGTTGTGTAGCCATGTTTTTGTCTCCGTCCTCCAACAAGGTAGGAGGAACTCCAGTCCTACTAGAGAGACACTTCCAGCTTTTGATGGATCTTTCTCTACCTCTAGATAGGTTTGATTCCAAGATACTTGACTTTGTAAACAAGAACTATAATAATGTCATGACTCATAAGAATTAGTTGAGACTGTATATAACCCAAAATGTAGTATTAGATGTACTGTGTCCAAAGAGAGTCTGATAATCTATATTCGTGTTACTAATATTGTTCTTTTGTGTAACTTGTGTTGCTTACTATCCAGTTATTTGATAACTAAAACATTCAGTTAGTAAGCTATTACTGGGGGAAAGGAAAGTGTATTGAGTATTACCTTGTGCATGGGACATAGACTGCGTGGAGAGGAAATATGCAGGCTAAAGAATAATGAGGTAAATTTTGGGTGTCAGGGGCTTTTGCATGTATATTTCTGGCCTGTAAATTCTACATGCAAGCACACTGAACTGAGAGCATATGACAGGCATGATGTATTTGGGGTGAGTGAACATTGTTAAATCAAGGAATTGGCTTCTTCTTATGCAGTGCTGCAAGAACAAAGCTGGGTATAAATCACATTGAATTCACCATGGCTCCCTCATGAAACTAAACACAGACTCTTCCCCAGAGAATGGCAAAAACCTTAAACTTGGTCCAAGTGAATAACTAGAGCATTATTGAATTGTGAATATAGGGTATCTTTTCCTCCCCATTCTTTTTCCTTCCTACTGTGTATAATGTTTAATCTGAATACTTAATTGTAGATTCAGTTTTTTTCTTTTTTTTGGTAACAGACAGAGAGGGACAGATAGGGACAGACAGACAGGAAGGGAAAGAGATGAAAAGCATCAGTTCTTTATTGCAGCCCCTTAGTTTTTCATTGCTTTCTCATATGTTCCTACAGCAGACTGAGTGACCCCTTGCTCAAGTCAGTGACCTTGGACTCAAGCTGGTGAGCCTTGCTCAAACCAGATGAGCCTGTGCTCAAGCCGGCGACCTTGGGGTTTCGAACCTGGGTCCTCTGCATCCCAGCCCAACACTCTATTCACTGCACCACCACCTGGTCAGGCTAGATTCAGTTATATAAAGAAATATTCTTTAAATTTTCCCATCAAAAATATGACTCATTTATTTCTATTCCACCAAAGGGTGAAGGTTTTGAAAGTGTTATTGTCTAGCATATAATATGTGTTACCAAGCTCTGACAATTTAAAAATAGAGCTCATAGTTTAAAACAGTAAGCCTATTTGCTGAACAGTATTATAATTAATTCTCCAGTATTCCATCTTTGTTAAAATTGCCTCGTATTAATGTTTAATGTTACCTTTACAGACTAGAGTTTATTAATCATTCTAGAATTGATACATCAGAGTAAATTGGATTATTTCACAGAATAATGATGCCAAAGGCAGACAGAAGCATTAACTTTTCCTGTTTTGCCTGCCAGCTGTCACACAGTTTCTGTACCACTCATATTTCAATAAAGTTTAGTTTACTACATATGCTTGGGTATTGCAGGAGAAGTAATTGTAAGTGCTGGAGGGAGTGTGTATGTGTGTGTGTGTGTGTGTGTGTGTGTGTGTGTGTGTATGTGTTGTATGTGTGTGTGTAAACCATAGTTATTCTCTAATGGAGGTCTTGACATGGGTTAGCCATATTTATAAGCCAAACATCATACGTATTATAAAGTTGGGAAACTTTAAAGCAAAAAATTATGTAATGGGAGATTCCTACTGATACCTTTACCAATCTCCTCCCATCACTTTGTGTAAATGTATACAATGCTCTTACTTAATGCTTATAACTCAGTGGGCCTACAGGTGAACATTTGTTTCCACTGGGAACTTATTAATTCACCTGGTAAACCATTCTAGCCAATGCTTACCTGATATGGAAAGTTCTTTCATTATAGTGAGGCTTCCTGTGATTTGTACACGTGAAAAACAGCAATTGATCCATAAGCAGCAGTAAATATCTTTAGTCCCCACAACCAAACATCAATTCTAATATTATATTTGGATTAGTATTCATGAACTGAGCTGCATTTAACAGTGTTCTGAATGAACATTTAGTGTGGCAGTCACAGAGAGTCATTTACAGAGAAGTGCTTTGTAATGTTGCCTAAGGGAGACATGCATCTCCTCACGTCCTGGGTTTCTTCCTGCCTCCTCGGAAAATGACTGTTCTTATTTAATGAGTTAGTTGATGACTGATCCAATTCTTATTGCTCCTATACTCAACAAAAATTCAAATGTGTGTTTAAGGTTTTTGTATTTTTGCCCTTAAAACTGTACCCTCAAACCCTAAAACTATATGTTAATATGCATGAATTTAGAGGAAAGGCTGAGAAAGCTGGGGCTGTCAGTCAGCTGACTAATAATATTCCCATGTCTCTTCCAATTTATGAGAGCCACATAGTTCTAGTTTTGTAGTCTATTTGCTGGTATTTCCTTCATGGACATAGTACAGTGTTCCAAAAAACTTTTAAATCACATTTCACACATTTAACGAGGCAAGAAATAATTTTTAATACAGTACTGGCATTTTCTATAGTGCTGGCATTTTCTATAGAGTAAAATAAGTGTTTTATGGAAACCAACCCTCGACATTTAAGGATTTTGGAATAGTGGATTGCTTTACAAGAACGTTCGCTGACTGATTTTAAATCATAGTACTTTGCATATAAGTAGCTTGAAAATATTGATTTAGTATTCTTCATAGCTAAATATTTTTCCTCACATAGCAGTTGAAGATAAGTGATGAATCCTCTTATGCTAAGGAACCTCATAAATTTTGAAATTTGAGATACTAACATTAGGAAATAGGAATACAATAAGAATGCCTAGCCTTTGAAAGAAACTTATATGCTGTTTGTCTTTTGAAATACATGCAATATTTTGAAAATTAGAACAGCATAAAAACAGGTTCAAATCTATCTATGGAATAATAATATATTAATTCCTAAGTTGTATTTTCTGCTTAGTAAGACCTTAGTGGTAGTCTCTGACTAAAAGTGAATGTCTTTAAAAGCTTGTGCCAAGGTTTTCATACTCCATAAAATTATCAAATACATTTATTTTGGAACCTGCAAAAGATATCAGTGCTGATAATTGCTTTGCCCTCAATTTCTCGTTTTTATGGTATTCACACAGCACTGTCACATGCTTCTCATTTCCTGTAGCAAGCATAGGTAACTAGGTTGGTGAAACCAGGCTATATAGATTTTTTTTTTTTTAGAAAAAACTTATATTGCTTAAGAAAAATATAGGTTTACTTCGTATGGGTAGGGCTTGATTTCCGTTTGAAACCAGCACTCAAGATTATTTTCTTGAGGGTGGTCCTCATTTACTGTCATCCCCATCCCAAAGAGCATATTTTGTAGAATCATTGTGAGGAGTAAATGAATTAACAAGTGACAAGCACATGAAACAGAACCTGGCTGAGTGCTTTATATATGTTGATGTTATTGTCATTTGTATGTTACATGGTATGTTTGGCAGTAACTTTCCCATCAAACTGGGTACATATTGCTTGAATTAGAAAACAAACAGGTTTTGAATTGCCTTAGTAGAGATGAAAAGATAATGCAAAAACTGAGTAGGATGAGTATTTTTAAAGAACAAACTACATTTTTTATATTTAGAGAAAGAGAGACAGACAGGAAGGGAGAGAGATGAGAAGCATCAACTTATAGTTGCAGCATTTTTAGTTGTTTATTGATTGCTTTCTCATATGTGCTTTGATTGGGGGCCTACAGCTGAGCAAACGATCCCTTGCTCAAGCCAGTGACCTTGGGCTCAAGCCAGCGACCTTTGGGCTCAAGCCAGCGACCTTTGGGCTCAAGCCAGCAACCAGGAGGTCATGTTTATGATCCCACACTCAAGCAAGCAACCCTGCACTCAAGCTTAATGAGCCTGCGCTCAAGCTGGTGACATAGAGGTTTCAAACCTGGGTCCTCACCATCCCAGGTTGATGCTCTATCCACTGCACCCCTGCCTGGTCAGGCCAAACTACATTTTCTTTTTGTAGCAACCTGATTTTTAAGATTAATTTTAGTAGTTGCCTGAGGTTATCATGGAGAAAATTTAAATTAAGTATTTATTGGAAAGATCATAATGAGAAAAACTTTTTTTTTCTTGAATAGCCAGAGAAAGAAGGTAATTAGGTAAAGTAATAGGGGCAAAGGAAACCTGCTATATGGGTCTTGGCTCTTCTAGAAACCAGCTGAATGATTTTTTCCTCATTTGTTAGATGAGAAACATACTTGAAGGTTTGTTGTAAAACTAAATGAGGTTACAGATGAGAAAATGCCTAGAGAGTAATGCACCACAGATAGCGTATGCTTCACCTTCCCTAGCAGGTCAGATAGACAGACTTATTGCTTTTTTCTTTTTAATCAAGATGGATACACATGGCATGAAATTTACTATTTAACCAATTTTAAGTGTACAGTTCAGTAGTTAAGTACACTGACATTGTTGTGTAATCACATCTCCAGAACTCTTTGCATCTTTCCAAACTGAGACTTTCTATCCACTTAATAACTCCCCATCCCCCTACCTCCAACCCCTGGCACACCCACTCTACTTTCTCTCTATGACTTGGTCTTGTCTAAGAACCTCATATAAAACAGTCTTATTGATCTTTGATATAGTAACCCTCCATCTTTATAGAGACTTTTGGCACTTTATTGAATTGTCACTTTTTAATGGAGTCTCCTTTAAACTCTATATGCTTTGTCTTACATCTTGCTGTGTGCCATGGCAAGTGCCGCTTAAAAAATATAGCTATAAAAATAGGTATAAAAATTTAAAGGAAGTTCAAATGACTTTTTCCTTCTCATTTCTGCAGTGTGGTCAAACTCACCACACCTATTTCCCTAATGATCTGGGGGAAAAGTTGGGCTGTTCTGGGAGCAGCAGGGAGAATTAGAGGACCAAGGAAGAAGCTTAGTGGACTGGCATGGGGTTTTAAAAACACCACATCTACTCTGTCGGGTGCATGGTTTCTGCCGCACTGGTTCAGGCTTTAGTTCCTCCACTTCTAATGTGATGCCCTGTCTCTGTACCCATTTCCTTTCCAGGTAGTTTTGTTCTAAAACAGTGACTATGCTGTGTTTCTCCCTGTTCAGTAACAATCGCTACTTTTATTTTGTCTTCAGTAAGATATATACATTTATTCTCGTTCTATCCCAGGTTTACTGTTCCATCTCCTCACATCCCTCTTCCTGTGTTCTGGCTGCAGTGAGTTACTCACTGTTCCACCCCCTCCCTCAACTCACCTGGCACCACACTCTTTGAAAGAGACAGGAAGAGAAAGAGATGGTAACATCGAGCTGCTACTGTATGTGCCCTGACCAGGGAATGGAACTGGTAACCTCCACACTCCTGGATGAAGCTCTAACCAGCCGAGCTATCTGGCCAGGGATTAATTTTTATTGATTTTTAGAGAAACAGAGGAAGGGAGAGAGAGGGGAGGGGATAGGGAAGCATTTGTTGTTCCACTCAGTCAAGCATTCTTTGGTTGCTTCCTGTGTGTGTCCTGACTGGGGATCAAACCTGCAACCTTGTTTCAGGATGATGCTCTTGACTGACTGAGCTAACCAGCCAGGACCCTCACTGGGCCTTTAATCACAGAATTTTCCTTGGAACGTTCCTTTCTCCCTACTAAAGGGTTTCTTCCTGGTGAGCTCTGTCTTATAAGGCTCAGTCTCATATCTCTTAAGAAGTGTTTTCTTCATTGTCCTGCACCCCCACGCTTGGCAGGTTGTGGTGCACCCCCCAGCTAGCTCCACAGCATTGCACAGACTTTTCTCTGGTGGAACTTAACATGTTGCATCTCATCTATTTTTATGTGTGACTCTCCAGCCCTGCTGCATCATGCTGGATGACAGAGTCTTATCTCGCATCCTCCCCAGACAGCACAGTGCCTGGCCAATAAGAAGCACACAATCTTTGCTGAATGACTTTGTTCTACTGGTGAAGGTCAGAGTGTACAGAGAATAAGAGAATAGGAATTGGCTCAACACATTGTTCTAAGATTTCCTTCATACTTAATTGCTTATTGAACAAGGTAGAAACGCCAAAGTAGTTCCTTATGCCTTGGAAATTGATGTATTGTGTGGTTTTGATGTTGTGCTTTTTATACATAAAGTACTCTTGAGAGGGGGTCACTGAGTTAAATGCTTTTAATGTCAACTCTTCAACGATAACAGATTGATATCTGCCATCAAATGCAGTGCCTTTGGGACTAATGTGATTGCTGGTATCCTTAGTTATTTATGTCAGTTGAAGTTTAAATTTTGTTTATTCGACAAATTTATTTTTGGTACCTAGTACACACCAGTCATTGTGCTTATTATTTGGCGATAGGATGGTGGGAAAGCAAGAGCTCTGTATATGTGATTTTGATAATCTTTTTACTCATTTCCTTTTACTATTTCCCATACTAAACTTTGGCTTTTGGGGTACGTTTGTGAAAAGAGATGAGTTAGAGAACACACATGCTAGTTGACCCTTCGTTCTCTATGCTTTTTGGCCCAGGTCCTCAGCCTCTTAAAAGAGGAATTATAGCAGAGAAATATTCAGAGGAGCCTTCTGGTATGTTCCTCCTAGGCCACAGCTGGGTTGTGCCATTCCTTGGTGGTTTGCCCACCTTATAATTTTTATTCCCATGGCACTTTCTTTTTAGGTTCACCATGGGGTACAAATATCGAATGGATCAGAGAGCCAGTGCTCCCACACCCAAAACTGCACTCCCAAGGAGAGGTCTGGAGTGAGGTGTGGGTAAGACCAAATTAGTCCCAACTGGTGTCCCATTTCACAGATAAAGAAATCAATGAAAAAAATGTTACTTAATTCACCTATATCCCCACAGTCCATGGAGGATCAAGGACCAGTCTGCCTGAGGTGCAAATGATAAAACCAACTACAGATTGATCTGCTTTTCATTATCCCCGTGCACCAGTAATTGTAAGCAATGTCAGTGCTAAGAATAGCCCTTTCTGACATACCTTAATGTAATAAAGGCCATGTATGACAAATTCACAGCTAATATCTTGTTCAACAGTGACAAGCTGAAAGCTTTTCCTCTAAGGTCAAGAACAAGACAAAATTCCAACTCTCACCACTTTTATTCAAAATACATAGTATTTCCTAGCCACAGCAATCAGACCAAAAAAGAAAAAAAAAAGAAATAAAAGGCATCCAAGTTGGAAAGGAAGGAGTAAAATAGTCCCTATTTGCAGATGACATAATACTATATCTAGAGAACCCTAAAGATTCTACCAAAAAACAGAATGAATGAATTCAGTGAAGTTGCAGGATATAAAATTAATGTTCAGAAATCTATTGTGTTTCTGTACACACAGAGCTATCAGAAAGAGAAATTAAGAAAATATTGTTAAAATTTCCATTCAACCCAAAGCAATCTACAGATTCAATACAGTCTCTATCAATATACCAATGTAATTACCCCCCTCCCCAAAAGACTAAAACAAATAATTCTGAAATATGTATGGAACTACAAAAGACCCAGAATAGGCAAATCAATCAAAGAAAGAATAACAAAGTTGAAGGTAACATGTCCCCTGGTTTCAAAGTATACTGCAAAGGAGTAGTAATCAAACAGTATGGTAGTGGCACAAAAACAGATACATAGATCAATGGAGCAGAATAGAGAAATAAACCTGGAAATAAACTTATGTCTATATACATGGTCAATTAATCTGTGACATGGAGACAAGACTATACAGTGACATTGGTGTTGGGAAAAATAATTGATATGGGAAAAACTGGGAAGATAAATGCAAAAAAAAAAAAAAGAAACTGGATCATCTTCTTATACCACATACAAGAATAAACTCAAACTGGATTAAAGACAAATATAAGACGTGAAATTATAAAACTCCTAGAAGAAATCATAGGCAGTAAATAGGAAGTAAACTCTTTGACATCAGTATTAGCAATATTGTTTTGGACATAATTCCTTGGGCAAAGGCAGCAAAAGAAAAATAAACAAATAGTACTATATAAAGTTAAAAAGCTTTTGAGTGCAAAATAAACCAAAAACACAATGAAAAAACAATCTACTGAATTGGAGAAGATATTCGCAAATGATATATTTGATACAAGGTTAATATAAAAATATATATAAATAATTCATACAACTCAACAGCAACAACAAAACAAGAAGGAATCCAATTAAAATATGGGCAGAGAACCTAAATGGACATTCCTCCAAAGAGAACATGCAGATGACCAAAGGGCATGTGAAAAGATGTTCACCATCACTAATCATCAGGGAAATGAAAATTAAAATCACGAGATATCACTTCACACCTGTCAGAATGGCTGTTCTCAAAAATGACAGCAAAAAATGTTGACACAAATGTGGAGAAAGGGAATTCTTGTACACTGTTGATGAGACTGTAACGTAGTGCAGCCACTATAGAAAACAGTATGGTGATTTTTCAAAGAAAAAAAATAAACAGTAGAGCTACCATATGACCCAGCAATGTCAATTGTGATATTTATATGAAGAAAAGAAAAATAATAATTCAAAAAGATATATACACCCGTATGTTCATTGTAGCATTACAGTAGCCAAGATTTGGAAGCAACTATGTATTCATTAATAGAGGAATGGATAGCCTGACCAGGTGATGGTGCGGTGAATAGAGTATTGGACTGGGACGCAGAGGACCCAGGTTCAAAACCCTGAGGTTGCTGGCTTGGGCATGGGCTTGTCTGGCTTGGGCATAGGCTCATCCAGCGTGAGCATGGGCTCACCAGCTTGAGTGTGGGGTCACTGGCTTAAGTGTGGGATCATAGACATGACCCCATGGTTGCTGGCTTGAGCCCAAAGTCACTGGCTTGAGCAAGGGGTCACTTGCTCTGCTGTATCCCCCTGGTCAAGGCATATATGAAAAAACAATCAATGAACAACTAAGGTGCCACAATGAAGAATTGATGCTTCTCATCCCTCTCACTCCCTTCCTGTCTGTCCCTATCTGTCCCTCTTTCTGTCTATCTCTGTCACAAATAAAAGAGATATATATGTATATACACACATACACACATGCACAGAATTATTACTCAGACATAAAAAAGAATGCAGTGTTGTATTTGTGACAATAGGTGTGGATCTGGAGATTATCACATTAAATGAAATAAATTGAACAAAGATATATTGTGTGATTTCATTTATATGTAAAATCTAAAAAACAAAACAAACCAGAAACAAACTGTTGGTTGCCAGAAGGGTGGACTGGGACTATGGGAGGAAAATGGGAAAGGGATTAAGAAGTACAAATGCCCAGTTATAAAATATGTCATGGAAATATACAGCATTGGGAGCAGAGTCAATAATACAGTAATAACTATGTATGGTGACATACTGTTATTAGACTTACTGTGGTGATCTCTTTGTGAGGGATATAAGTGTGGAATTACTGTGTTATATACCTGAAATGAATATATTTTGATATGTCAACTCTAATTAAAAATAAATTACAAAAAGAATACTCTTCCCTGAAAAAGAAATTCTTAACAATTGCTGTGATTACTATTTACTGCTGAAGATTATATGTATGTGTCACATACATAAACACATGCACACATATGTGCTTAACACTGGCACAGTTAAATTATTTTTAAATAAGTTTTGTGTTCTACATGGAAATCCATTAAGAGCACTCCCAACTAACCCTCCAGCCCCTGATGAACATGAACTAGGTTTAATAATAATATTAAAATTGTATTTTTTATAATTATTTATTGTTTTAAAATTGAAAACCAAATGAAGAAAGTAAAACATAACAATAGTGTATGATTTAGTAGTTGTCTAAATTTTACCTTTTGCAGGTACTTTGGGTTTGTTAATTTCACTTGTTTCTTGACAACGATTACATAAATATTATAGTAGCCTGTAACCAGAGCATCAAAACTCACACTATTACGTAGATATAAAAATGATGGAATAAATATCTGTGCCTTTTTTTTTGTACTATAATAAGAGCTATGGTTTACTAGTGTATTTGGATAAAGTTTAATAAAGACATGTTTTCTGGTTGTTTTTGTATGTTCTTATTTCATAACACTGGGGAACAATTATTTTTTCATTTTCTGTTGTATGAGATTTTAGAACTATTTCTATATATTTCTGTATCGCTGATTCCAAATCTGAAATCCATTTATTCATGCATGCTCTAGTTTTTATACATTTTAAATTTCTTTTTGTTACAGTTAATGGCATGCATTGATTTTTAAATTGGAGTTAAAGGGCAATGACTCTTGAATTGAACATAACCACAAGGCAATTAATGTTTTACAAACATCACTTTTACATAATTGTAGTTGTTTTTAAATGTAAAAAATTATTATCGGAAAAAAACAGCCTCTTATTTTGTTTTAAGATTGAATCATGACTTCTTCGAGTAGGTGTAAATGTAAGAATAGTCCTGACACCTTCTGTTATATATGTGGCTGTTACACACTTCAACGTCAAAGGCACAATATTTCATCATTTGTGACACGTGCATATATTGCCTATTTTCAAGTTCCCCTTGGTGATCAAGACAAGAATTGGGCTCTTCATATTGTGAGTCATAATTGTGAGGAAACGCTTTGTGATTGGACAAAAGGAAAATGCAAAGGAATGCCTTCTGGTATTCCCATGGTTTGGTGTGAACCTAAGGACCACATCAGTCACTGTTATTTCTGTCTGATTCATAAAAAGAGCATTAGCAAGAAGGAACGGCATATGGTTGCATATCCTAATATTCCTTCAGCAATACAACCTATCCCACACTCTGAGATACTCCCAGTTCCAGTTTTCAATGGTTTTATTTCTTTTAAGGACGAAGAAAGTGAACATGGTGATCAAGTGTATTTTGATAAGATGCATGAGGAAATGGTTGTAGAATCTGAAGGGTCTTCTTCTGATGCCAAGCAGTCATTAACCCCTCAGCAGTTTAGCCAACCCGAATTGAATGACTTAGTAAGAGATTTGAGCCTATCAAAGAAAGCAGCTGAGTTATTAGCCTCCAGACTTCAAGAAAAGAATGTACTTCACCAGTCAGCTAAAGTATCCCATTTCAGGAAGCGTGAACAAAGTTTTGTGGACTTTTTTTCTGAAGACAAACACTTTTTTTACTGTCATGATATCAGTAGTCTTCTCAACCAGCTAGGTGTTACCTCTTACAGTCAAACAGAATGGCAGCTACTTCTTGACAGCTCTAAATGGAGTTTGAAATGTGTTCTCTTACACAACGGTAATGTTTATGCAGCGGTTCCAATTGGTTATTCAACTCATCTACGAGAAGATTAGAGTGACATAAAAATTGTCCTCGACTTTATGAAGTAAGAGGAGCATAACTGGATCATTTGTGTGGATCTTAAAATGGTCAATTTTCTGCTAGGACAACAGAGAGGTTTCACGAAGTATCCTTGCTTTCTGTGTTTGTGGGACAGCTGGGCTCAGGAGGGCCTCCACTTCACATCAAACTTGGCTTAATGAAACAGTTTGTTTAGACTTTGATTTTAGAAAGTGATTGCTTTTGATATATTATTTCTGCTTTTCCTGCCTTCTTTTGAGAAGATAAAAGCAGGTATGTTCGATGGACCTCAAATTCGAACCCTCACACATGACGAAGAATTTGCCAGGAAGATGAATGAGGAGAAAGCAGCATGGCAGTCTTTTGTGGCAGTTACAAAGAACTTCCTTGGCAACAAAAAAGCAGAAAACTATGAACTTCTGGCTCAAAGGATGCTCTTGGCTTTCTGTGACATTGGTGTTAATATTTACTTCCTGAACAGTCACCTTGATTAGTTTCCCGAAAATCTTGGAGCTGTTAGTGATGAGCAGACTACTGCTGGAGCATCAAACAAGATTGTCCTCAACAAGTTCACAAATGCAAGAGCTACAAACGAAAATTTTTTTCTGAATAGAATTTAAATAAGTTTTGCGCAAATTTTATGATTAAAATAAGTGTTTTATTTTTTTCTATTTTGAAATTATAGACAAATTCTGATGTAATCATATCTTTTAGTGTATTAGTGTATTTACTGCATTATATAAATTATATTTTCTCAAAGATGATGCCCAAGTAGACATTCTACTTCATTATGTTCAACTAAATGTTGAAAATTTTACAATAAGATGAAAACCTAAAATCTTGAATTTCAGAAGAAAACCTGTAGCTTACAGAGAAAAACTAATGTCAGATTTGAGATCAGCACACTCGAATTAGGTAAGAACAAGTCTTTTTGTGGATGCCACAAAAATTTTGTTCCCTAGTGTAATTGTTACTAAAAATAATTTTGTAACAGAGGAGAGGATTGTTGAAAAACCTTTGCACATCAGACAGGATGACACAGGGTCTCCCCCTGCGGCCAGTGTCATAGAAGAGCTGAGTCTGACCTGCTCTGAACTGTCACATGGTGCCCCTGATTACTGAGATGCAGCCCCTCCTGCCCCTGTCTAGATATATATGTAGCACTCTATCTTCCAGGCCTCAGTTTTCTCCTGTACAAAACAAGGGGTTTCATTTAGATTTTTCAAAGTCTCTTGCAGTTCTGAAATCCCAGGGTTGAATGGATCCTAAGCCCATGGCCTGGCACTGGTTGGATAGTGTTTCAGTTGACCCACTGACCAATTATCGCAGTGACACCCACTCCTGCTGGTCCTCATGAGACCAGGAGTGAGGGACTTGCTAGAGTTTTCTGTCTGCACTTGGAAGGAAGATATACTTATTCCCTATGCGCCCCAAAATTCATTTGTTCAGACTTTTTAATTACATTTTTCAAATCTGTATTTATAGCCTATTCAATTAGCCTGATAATAGCATTAGTCTCCTGTTACACATTTTTCAGTTTGCTTTGAATTGTGTTTCACATGTTTTCATGCCAGATTATTTAATACATAGAAGTTAACACATTGGTGGTAACATAGCTATATAGGTATCCCCTGCTTTTTGAAACTTTGCTTTAGGACATCAGAGTAATGTTGTCATGAGAGATACCTTTGATCTCTTTCCTTGATGTTTCAGTAAATTGAACAGGTATTACTCATCAAAAGAACCCCAGCTAGGTTTGCAGGCTTGCATGAAAAGATCCATGCATCAAATTCACTAAAGTTGGGAAGGTAAAAATGGGGGATGGAGGATAAGAAGCAGTTGGTGGGGCTCTGGAAAGGGGAGAAACCCAGAGTGACTGGGTCTTCTTCAACCAGGAGGAGTGAAGAGATTAGGGGACATCTGGAGAGATACCGAACTAAAGTGGTAACAGAGCATTCCTGCAGTCTGTTGGCAATCTGCACTTGGGACAGAGACAGAAAAATACAAAGTGTAGTCCCCCAACACCCAACCTCCTAGATCCTGCCTCACTCTCCTTGTGGGGTATGGAGAGTGGCAGACACATACCCCACAGTTAGTTCTACAGAGCCACTCTTTCCCTTGAAGAGCAGAGGCCCTCAATCTGTGTCTAGCACCTTGGTCTGTTGAGATGGAGGAAGGAGGGCCTGGAGGCCCCAGATCATGACTACTGAAGCCATAAAGCCCTCACAGCACAGCCCATACATCACAGCAGCCCCACCTCTCTATCATCACAACAGGCACTTCTTAGCAGAGGTCAACCTGGGGACTACCAAGCTAAAACTGGTAATCCAACACCACTTACTGAAAAAAATAGAAAAAAAACTATTACAAGTGCATCCCTTGCAACTCCCTTTTTTATTTGCTTGGGATCTTTTTGTTTTTTTCTGTTGTTGCTTTATTTTACTTTTTGTTTTTTGTTTTTTTAAAATTTTAATTATTTTTCTTTGTTTTTTTTTCTGATTTTTCTCTTTTTTATTTATTTTTGTTTTTGTTTTTTGTTTGATTTCTTTTTTTTTTAAATTTCTTTTTTTATTTCTTTTTATTTTATTTATTTTAGAGAGAAGACACAGAGTGAGAGAGAGAGAGAGAGACAGAGAGAGAGAAAGGGGTAGGAGCTGGAAGCATCAACTCCCATATGTGCCTTGACCAGGCCAGTGCAGGGTTTTGAACTGGCGACCTCAGTGTTCCCAGGTTGACGCCTTATCCACTGCACCACCACAGGTCAGGCCTGTTTGATTTCTTAATAATACCACTCTCAAATGTCATCAAGGCAGGAAAAAAAAAGTGCCATGATTTTCCAAGAAAGAGACACAGTTCAAATCTCCAGAAAGCAATATCAATCGTATGGAAACCTTGGGGTTAAATGGCAGAGAATTCAAAGTTGAAGTAGTAGTGAAAATACTCAACAAGATGCAAGGAAACACTGATAGGCAGTTTAAGAACCTCAGAAAACAAAACAAGTACTTCACCAAGGAGGTCAAAACTTTAAAAACAGAGATGAAGTACTCAACACATGAATTGCAAAATGAACTAGCTAGTTTAGCTAATAGAACAGGCCAGATAGAGGATAGAATCATGAGATTGAAGATAGGCAAGGAGAGAGAATACTGAGGAAAGAAGACAGAGACTTAAGCATTTAAATATGATAAAGCTCTACTAGAATTGTCTGACTTCATCAGAAAGAACAATATAAGAATAACAGGTATATCTGAAGAAGAGAGGGAGAAGGGAATGGAGAGCTTATTCAAACAAATAATTGATGAAAATTTGCCAAGCCTGTGGAAAGAATTAGATCCTCAAATCCAAGGAACAAACAGAATGCTGGGTTACTGCAACCTGAACAGGTCTCCAAGGCACATTGTAATAAAACTGTCAAGATCAATGACAAAGAAAGAATCTTCAAGGCAGCTAGAGAAAAGAAGAAAATAACATAAAAAGGAAGTTCCATTAGGTTAGCATCAGTCTTCTCAGCAGAAATTCTATAAGCCAGAAGAGAATGTACCCAAACACTCAAAGTACTGAAAGAGAAATTACCATCTGAGAATACTATATCCATAAAAGTTATCCTTCCAAAATTATGCTGAAATAAACACTTTTCCAGACATACAGAAGCTGAGGGAATTTATCACCAGAAACTCCCACTGAAAAAAATACTCAAGGGTGTTATTCTATCAGAAATAAAGAATAAAGTAACACATAACAACATATAGCTACAAGTGAAAGCTCCAACAAACTTACACTATAAATAAGGATAATCTGTGACAACAATAACATAAAAGGGGAGAGGATAAAGATCTGTAGTAGCAAAGTTGGAGTGCAGAAGCACTCATAGGCAAAGGACTCTTGTATATATGAAAATATTTTCTTAATAATGTAATGGTAACCACCTACAAAAAACTAATACTGAAAAACATAGCATAAAAAAAAGAAGGAAATAGGAAGGAAGGAAGTACGAAATACCACCAAACAAAAACAACTAAAAGAAACACAAAAGAAAAGAACCTAAGGAGACACAGAGCTACCAGAGAAACAAAAGTTAAAATGGCTGTAGGAAATCCTCATATGTCAACAATTACTCTAAATGTAAATGAACTGAATTCACCAATAAAGAGGAATAGAGTAGCAGAATGGATAAAAAAACAAAGCCCAGACCTGGCCAGTGGCTCAGTCATAGAGTGTTGATGCGGTGTGTGGATTCCTAGTCAGAGCACACAGGAAGTGCCTATTTGCTTCCCCACCCCTCCCCATCTTACTTTTCTTTCTCTCTCTCTCTTCCCCTCCTGCAGTGATGGCTTGATAAAAGTGAGTTGACCCTGGGTGCTAAGGATAGCTCCATTGCTTCTGCCTCAGGTGCTAAGAAGAGCTTGGTTGCTGAGCAATGGAGCAATGCCCCATATGGGCAGAGAGCATCACCCCCTAGTGGGCTTGCTGAGTTGATACCAGTTAGGGCACATGCATGAGTTTGTCTTTCTGCCTCCTCTCCTCTCACTGAATAAAAACAAACAAAAAAACAAAAACCCCAAAATAAAAACCCAGCCATATGCTGTTTTCAGGAGTCACCTCTAAGATGCAAAGACAAAAGTAGATTCAATGTGAAAAGTTGGAAAAATATTCTCCAAGCAAATAATACCCAAAGAAAAGCAGGTGTAGCCATACTTATATCTGAGAATACTGACTTCATGACAACAAAGGTAACAAGAGACATAGATGGACATTTCATAATGATAAAGGGGTCACTATAACAAGAAGACACTTTTTAATATATATACACCAGATTAGGGAGTGCCAAAATCTACTAACAGATCTAAAAATAAAAACACAAAAACACAATTAGTAGACCACCTCAAGCTCTAGAATGGCTCCAGGTGCAATGGAGCAATGCCCCAGATGGGCATAGCATCGCCCCCTGGTGGGCTTGCCGGGTGGATCCCTGCCAGGCACATGGAGGAGTCTGTCTCTCTGCCTCTCTTCAGAAAACAAACAAACAAACAAACAAAAAGGAGGTAAAAAGAGATATACCAAAAAGCGAGAATGACAACACAACATGTCAAACATATGGATGCAGCAAAAGTGTTAATAAGAGAGAATATTATGTCATCACAGGCTTATATCAAGAAACAAGAGATTTCAGATAACCCACCTTACATTACATCTTAAAGTACTAGAAAAAGAACAAAGGCAACACAAAATTAGCAGAAGAAAAGAAGTAATAAAAGTTAAAGCAGAACTAAATGAAATAGAAAACAAAATATATAGAAAAAAATACTACAACAAAGAGCTGGTTCTTTGAAAAAAATCAGTAAAATTTGCCTAGATCCTGCTTAGACTCACTAAGGAAAAAAGAGAAAGGGCTCATATAAACAAAATTCGAAATGAAAGAGGAGAAATTACAACAGACATCATAGATATAAAAGAAATCATATTAGAATACTATAAAAGACTATATTGTACTAAATTCAACAATATAGAAGAAATGATAAGTTCCTAGAACTATATAGTCTTTCTATACTAAGTCATGAATAAGTGGAAAATCTAAGTAGTCCCATAAGCAGGGAGGAAATAGAGACAATTATTAAAAGCCTCCCTCAAAATAAAAGTCCAGGACCAGATGGCTTCATGGTGAATTCTACCAAAACATTGAAAGAAGGTTTGGTACCTATCCTTCTCAAAGTCTTCCAAAAAATAGAAGAAGAAGCAATACCCCCTAACACATTTTATGTGGCCAACATAACACTGATACTAAAACCTGGCAAGGACAACACAAAAAAAGAAAACTACAAACCATTATGTCTAATGAATACATATGCAAAAATCCTAAACAAAATATAGTGCAACACATTAAAAAATTAATACATCACTATCAAGTGGGATTTACTCCAGGAGTACAAGGATGGTTCAACATACATAAATTAATCAATGTAATACATCACATCAGCAAAACTAAGGACAGAAACCATATGATCCTATCATAGATGCACAGAAGTCATTTGATAAGATACAACATCTATTTATGTTTAAAACATTCAATAAAATGGGTATAGAAGGAAAGTACCTCAATATAATGAAGGCCATATATGACAAAACCATTAGCCAATATCATACTAAATGATGAAATATTGGAAGCTTTTTCTCTAAAATCACGAACAAGACAAAGCTGCCCACTCTCTCTACTCTTATTCAACATAGTTCTGGAGGTTTTAGCCAGAACGATCAGGCAAGAGAAAGAAATAAAAGGCATTCATATGGGGAAAGAAGTAAAGGTATCAGTTTTTGCAGATGACATGATCCTGTATATAGAAACCCCAAAGATGCCATCGAAAAACTATTAGAAACAATAGATAAATACAGTAAAGTTGCAGAACACAAAATCAATATACAAAGGTCTACTGCCTTTCTATACTGCAACAATGAAACTTCAGAAAACAAACTAAAAATAACACTCTTGTTATAATTGCAACAACAAAGATTAAATACCTGGGAATAAATTAAACAGAGGTTGTAAAGGACCTATACATTTAAAACTATAAAACATTAAAAGGATGGGAAAATAGTCCTTGGTCATGGATTGGAAGAATCATGAACAAAATAGTTAAAATGGCAATATTATTCAAAGCAATATACAAATTCAATGCAAACCCCATTAACATTTTAATGTCATTTTTTGAAGAAATAGAACAAAAAACCACCAGATTTGTATGGAACTATGAAAGACCCCAAAGAGCCAATGCAATCCTTAGAAAAAAGAATAAAGGTGAAGGTATCACACTACCTGATTTTATACTACAGAGCCAAGATAATAAAAACAGCATGGTATTGACAGAAAAAGAGACATACAGACCAATGGAATAGAATAGACAGCTCAGAAATAAAATCACATATATATAAAAATAATCTTGGATAAGGCAGCCAAAACCACACAGTCTCAGGCTGTTAATTTAGGTTTGTATTCTCAGTTACTGTTTAGTTATGGAGGAACCTATTCTTCTGTGTGCAAGGAACTATGCTGATGGTTGTCTCTCTCTAAGAACAGTGTGTATGTGTGTTAGAATGATTGGATTGAATGAGTCTAAGCTCCTTTGCCTTGGCCCCTAATCTCAAGTAGCAGCTGATAAAACTTTTATTGTCTTTAGGTTTGCTAACCAGGAGTAGTTTTTTACAACTACTTTCTCATCACTGGAAATCCTCCCCTCCTCCTGCACCCTCTCATCCCAACCTGTTTTTCCTCTCCCAGTTTCTTTTCTCAAAACCATATAAACACCCTTGATTTTTTTTTTTTTCTTATAAGACTACGTTTTCCTCCTTGGTGTCTGTCATGTAACCTGAGTGTCTGGTATTAGTTATAAAGTCTAAATAATAAAAGCATTTTTTTTTTGCATTTATATATCTGGTTACACCCATTAAAGGCACTTTCATACACAATTTTATGTTAACCTGAAAGACTTCCTAAAACACAACCTAGTATAAATAACTTAACTTTTTAGTTGCCTCCCAGCTGTATTTGCTTTCAGTGTATCTGCCCTAGAGACACTTTGTCTCCAACTTCAGAGATACTAACCCTTAACTCCCGAGGGTCTGCTGACCCTTGTTTATGGTGAAAGTTGTCTATTAATTGCACTTTCAGAGCCACTGCTGGCTGGCTTCTTCTGTTTTGGCTTTGCATGCCTTAATACCACTATTTTATATAGTGTATACTATGTAATGTTATATAATATTAGAATATTATTATTTAATGGTTTCTTTTATATCCTCTTGTACAAGTATTCTTTCTTGCTATAGAATTATAATTAGTATAATGTTTTTTTATATCCTGTGACATAGAAAGGAAAAAAATGGTCTTTACTTATGAGTTTGGAAGTTGACACATAGAACCCTGGCTGGTGGCACAGTAGATAGAGCAATCACCAGAGCACTGAAGTTGCTGGCTTTATCCTGGATCGCAGATTCGGAGTCCCCCAAGCCTGGGGTTACCAGCTCAATCCCGAAGGCGTGGACTTGAGCTCAGACAGGGCACATGTGAGAAGCAATCAATGACACAACTAAGTAAAACAGTGAGAATTGATGCACCTCCCTCCCCCCACTTCTTTTTCTCAAAAAAAGAAGTTGAGACATAGGAAGGGGCAGTGGCTTCTACAAGCTGGAGCTGTGAGCAGAAACCAGCATTCCATACTCTCTGACTGGGCCTTTTTCTATTATTCAGAGAAAACTAAATGAACAAAATTTTGATTACCGCCCAATAAATTCCTTTTAGCTTTGTTTAAACTCTACCATGATATTTATCATAGATAATATCTAATTATGATGTCCGGAGACTTTTTTTTTTCCTCATTGCTGACAGTTGGTCATTTTTAGTTCAGTGCTCATCAAAGGGGAGCTGATGTATTTTTTTTCACCTCTGATTTTAGGTTCTTTGTATTTATGGTTACTACCATGGACATATGATTTTTGTAATGCCCTAAACACAAACCCCTAATACTTTTATATTTCTAATTAATCAATATATAGGATAGTCTCAGTCCAACTCTGAACCTCAATCCATGCTGACTCCTTTGTCATGCTGGATTAGGGACATATACCAACCAGTCAACCTACTGTATTTAAAACCAGAAAGTTCTGAAATGTCTTGGAAATTTGCTTTTCTCAGCAAAAGAGATTAAGACAGATACAACCCACCAATTTTGTTGCTGTTGTGCGCAGTTAAAAGTGCCTGAAACTAGAAGTGATTCCGAGGTGCAGTTCTGCCACTAAGATATGAGCAGAGGACATCTGGGATGCTCCGGATAGTCCTAGTTCTTCCTGTGTGAGCACAGCCGTGAGTCTGAAGGAGGACATCCATTCTGTGGCAATACTGTGAGAAGCTGTTGGAGTAGAGACACCCAAGATACTGACCTTTGTGAGGCTGCTGCATTGGCACTGAGTTGTCTACCTCTCCAATTCCCTTTCTGAGAAGAACCCCTTCTCCCACCAATGACTTTAGATATGTTTCTGTTGCAAGAAGCAGAATTCAGTTTCTCATTCAGAACATTAAAAAAAAAATTCTAACTACTGTATTGGCTCATTTTCTAAGTATTCACATACATTCATGTTGCCTTTCCATTCTCATTGCCTTTCAATAAAAAAAGGGTTTTCTTACTATGACATGTGGTATACTTTTCATTTGAAAATCTACAAGGCTAAGAAATTGGCCTAAATATGACATATGGTTTAGTCTTAGATTAATGACTTTTTGTTTTAATATATTACCACAGTCACATGGCCATTTTGCCACTAGTTCATAATAATGGTCATTTCCCAAAATATATTCTATTTATCAAAGCATTGTTACTAATTGGAATTATTAATCATAATATACGCACTTCAAGAGAAACTGCAGATGTGTTTTCCTAAAGTGATGACTTAAACAGTCAGACAAACCAGTTCCTCACTGGGGAATTTGCACTTTATCACAAAACACATGTGCGTGTATGTCTTTAAAAAAAATCTTTAAGGCACTTAGCTTGCATATTGCTAAAAGTTGCTAATAATCAAAATATGAGTATGACTTATACAGCTGAACTACGTGAGTCATACTGGAGAAACAATGTTTGAAATGCCTGGGGCCATAACTTTCTTTGTTATTTCATCAAGTGATCATACCCAAATCTGTAGTAACCATTTTAAAAACAGAAAAACAGATAGAGAAACTAATATTTTTCCTTTAGCATTTTTCTTTTTGTATGTGTGGTACTAAGTTTTCCATTGAGAACTTTGGCTAAAAAAATTATGTATTGTCAAAATTTTGGTAAAGAAGGATATTGAGGGAGGTATTATCTTACTAGAGTGTCAGAACATATATAAATCTACTGTGAACTGACAAAGATATCTATGGAACTAATTATGTGCCAGTATTTTACACAATGATATTGTAGTTAATTGGAATGGATAATTGTGCTGGTACTACTTATTAGACAATATGGCTATGTGTCAGGATAAAGAAGAAATTGAACTCCATCCTATATGATATGTAAAAATGAATTCTTATTGCAAAAATTACAGACCAACATTTAAAAAAAATCTATAAAGAGAATCTTAAGAGTGTGTATGTATGTATGTGTGTATATGTGTGTGTGTGTGTGTGTGTGTATATATATATATATATATATTATATAAAATGGAAAGAGGGGGAAGAATTTCTTAATACTAAATCACAACACTGTAACTTTTTTTGGAGCATCTACATTATTCATACTTGACATACCCTTTTGTATGTCAAAAGTACTATTTAAAAAACTCAATATACAAATGAATGGTCTAGAAAACTAATATATATTAGGTTTAGTAAGTAGACACAACCAATTTCTTACAAATGGACACTGAGAAGACCAACAAACCAATTGGAAAATGAGCAAAGTATATGAGGAGGTGATAATGGAGCAAAGCCTTATGGCTCTCAAATGTGTGAAAATCTAGGTTGAATTTTGTTATAATGAAACCAATGAAATTAGTATTACAACGATATATTAGTTGACATAGAGCTGAATACTATAAAAAGACTGTTAATACCTTCTGTTGGCAGGAATATGGAGATAAAATATATTCTCATACATTGGTAATAATAGTGTGAACTACTAAAATGATTTGGGAAGTAATTTGCTATCTATTAAAATGAAAAGTTTATGAGTCTCTTGGAACAGAAAAAGGACATTCCGTAGAAACTTAGAAAATCTTGTCTGGTTTTCTAATCTTTAGAGGTGCTTAGAATGGAACCACTTTTTGAAGTGAAATCTAATAAAAGTAAAATCACCAGCATTACAAATGAAAATGAATATTCACGGTGGCGTTTTTCTAGTTTGAAAGCCTGGAAATAAAAGAAATTGCTCCCTATAATACCTTGATTGAATAAATTATGGAATATTATGTAACCATAAAAAAGAATGGCTTAGAGCTTTACCACTGACTTACAGAGATTTTGCTTTTGTTGAGTGATAAAAGCAAAATTTAGAAAATGGCATATGTCTCAGTTTTTGTGGAACATGGGCAACTTTCTGTATATGAGTATGTGTGCATGGCTGTGTAAGATTATGTGATCTTAGAGAAGTTATGGGAGGGTATGTAAGTCATTAAAATAACTATATTTGTGTTAGATTATGCATGGATCCACAGAGTCAGCTTGACTAACAGTTAAGATCCAGGACATCTTCCCATTCTAGGGTCCTGGGAGGTCGTCTGCTATATATTTACCTGGTTGATATTTTTGTATAACTTAGGAAATAGATCTGAACCCTGATATACCAAGGCAACTATCTCTTTTCAGTTAGACTTCTGCCATTATCACACTTTCTCTCCTGTTAGATGACATTGGAGTGGCGTTTTAAGGATCTGGATAAGGAAAACTTGGAAATAACATTCCATTTGGTTTTAGAGGTATATTTTTGTGCTGTGCAGTCACATTTGTGAATAGATAAATTATTAATCATCCCAGCACAAGAGTAAATAACAGAAATGCTCCTACTACCACTGCATCAGCTGGGGTTGTGATGTGCGAGTATAGAGTTAGAAGTATCAAAATATGAGTGGCACTTACTATTCTTGAACTACATGAGTCATATTGGAGAAACAATGTTTGAAATGTATGGGGCCATAAACTAGTCTGCAGGGAAGTCTTTCATATTTTCAGTTATATTTATAAAAGAAATTTGATAGGAATTTCTCTGAATTTGATGCTAATCATAAAAATTTATATTACGTTGCTGTTCAGGAATTATAAAGCTGAAAGAAATATTACAGAAAGATCAATGAAAAATAACCACAGCTCAAGGAAAGAATGAATTATTTTTCTATTCTTTCTATTAAAACTATTACAAAATTGTATATAAGAAGTGATTTAAGTAAGTGAAGTAAGAAATATGAGGGGCATATAGAATGTCAGATAGTTAATAAAAAATACTGTGTATCCCAGAAGTTGCAAAGTAGTTTATTTCAGCTTTCATGAATTGTATTATGTTGTGATCCCCCCAAATCTTAAATGTGTTCACTTTTATGCCCTATTTTATTTTTATACTTTTGTGTTTTTCTTAAAGTGAGACCTTCCAAATCGTATGCATATTGTATACAAATGATATCCAGGCCCCACAAAATCTGGATTTAGATTTTTTAAAAGTTAGTTAACTGGGTATAAAATAAGTAAATTAAATGAAAAGATGAGAAGACATTTTAAGAGTACTTAGGAAGAAACTACATTATATTAAATTGTCATGAGTAAATATGCAAGGACCAATTATTAAAATGAAATAAAGCTTTAAAGTTCTTCCTTAAACATTGCTTCTCTGAGGATTCGTGTTAGAAAATTATTGAGGAACTTGATCTTCATCTAGCTCAGGTTTCTGTTGCAGAAACCGCTATGTTGGCTGGCCAGCAGAGGGCACTGTGTTGTTGGTCCGAGGTGTGTGGTAAACTCTCTGCCTCCAAGGCAGGTGGAGGTGAATAAGAGCATAAATATTTGATGTGGCCAATTTAGAGCTTAATGTATAAGAGGAGAGAAGTCCACACCCCCATGCCCTCACTTGTGAATGTGTGTGTTCTCTCCCTCACTCTCACTTACACACACACACACACGCACACAATGCTGAAATGAATGGATGGATTGCAGACTATGTATTGGGTAGACATGAATAGGGAAAAGCTTGCTAGAGAAGATGACCCCTTAGGCTGTTGGCTGGGAAGAAGAGAAAGGATATGGTTTGATAAAAAGAAAAAAAGATGTTCTGGAAATCTGGCAGAGGATTAAAGGAAGTGAGAAAATGTAAGAGCTAATGCGCTTCAGGATAAAGTGATTTCCATTGGAGTGGGAAGAAGTCTATTCCCTTTCTTCCTGTGGGCTGAGGTATAGGGAAGAGACTCTTGTTTTGAAAGCCAGACTGCTCTTCTCAAGGAATAACTGTATAAAAGTTTTATATTCTGAATGTTGTACTGCTTGTTTTTCTTTAGACTCATATAGGGCAGATTAGAATTTTCCTTTGTTATTCATGACCTAGAGTCTGGCTGTTGCTGATAGAACATAGTGACTGTAGGGATTAATAACATATGAATTGTTACTAGATTTTTGGGATGGGAAGTAACATGAGAATAAATTAGGTATTTAACCTAATTTCATGTTTCAATAAACTGCTCCTTGTGTATGATAATTCCTGAAATTAGCTAAAATTAAAAAACCAAAAAATCCTTATGGTTCCTTGACAGGTCTATCTAGATACTGTTAATTTTTGTTTAAAATAGAAAATAATTATTGAAATAATACATGTAGGTAGTTAACAGTTTAAATGGTATGGGAACTTTTAAAAATCAATAGTCTCCAGCTTTATCTTCTCCATTCTGTTCTGTTCCACCAATGGCAACCAGTTTGAACTCTGTTTTTAATTATTTTGGTGTTTTCTACCACATTTTGAAATTAGTTTTAGAAATGATTTCTCTTAATTCTCTTACAGATGAAGGTTTGACTTTCTACATCAGAGCCAAGTAGCGAAGTAGTATGTTATATTTTTATAATATATTCTTTAAAAAAACACTTTTTCTGCTTTCTTTTTCTACTGGAACAATTTTTTTTTAATTTATCAATCCTTATTTTTTCTGTCAGATTACTATATTCTCATACTACTCAATATCCCTATGGATATTATAAAAGTAAACTCTCAGAATAATCTCTCAGTTCTACTGTTTTCTCCCCTAGAGACTTCCTTTCTAGAAAGACTGATTATTTTGTAGATAACCATGTAAAGTGATTATCCTGAAATGTTCTTCCTGCCTTATAGCTGGGATGTTGATGTTTTCTTGCCTTTGGGCTGGAACTACTACATTAGCTTTACAGGGTCTCCATCTTGCTGATTGCAGATCTTGGGACTTGTCAGACTATATAATTGTGTGAGTCCATTTATAATAAATCTCACTCTGTCTCTGTATTTACATCCTGTTGGTTCTGTTTCTCTGGAGAACTCTAATGCAGTAATCTCCTTATTAGAACTGAATTACACTATTAAAAATGGGTTGACCTATCTTCCCAGAAAACAATTCCTAAAGTAGAATTTGTTCTTGTCTTGCCTGTGGTCAGGGGACCTTCCTCACGCTGCAATCCCTTCTATAGGCTCCTCTCTTGCTGCAGCTCATACTCAGAAGACGTCTTTGACGCATGTAGATGAAAAAGGACAAAGGAGTTGATTTTGAGGGAAAAATTCTCCTTGGCTGACTATTTTATTTCTAGCTTTTAAAATGTGGCTGTATATTTTTACATTTCCTTCTACTATTTGGTGTCTGAGTAGGCACAGGTGATAAATATATTTGTACATTTACAATTGGGAATCAGAAGCTAGGTACCCTTTAGAATTTCAGCTATAAATACTATATTCCTCCTGTCTCCGTTAAATTTTGAGCAGAGAACTCCAAGGGTGTGTTCACTTTATAACAGTTTGAGCTGTATACTTAGTTCATCATGCATATTGGTAAGTACACAAAATATAAAAACGATTTCAATGAAAATTAAACATTTGAATATAAATTTCAGCAATTATGTGAGAAATTCATAAACATAAAATGATACAGCTTGCCTTGGGTTTTTGGTACTTATATACTACTTTGACAGTCCTGCCTTATATTTTTTTGTGCATTCTATACTAGTGAGCTCTGTCTACCCCTCACTTCACCTCCTGCTAGTCTCCCACTTTGTCTGCTTTGGGTAGCATCTCCTAAAGGTCTCACTTGTTACAATTCCTGGACTCCATCTGCTTGGGAAATGACTAGTTAAGATGAGCTCTTCTTTCAACCAGCAATACAACTATCTCCTTGACTGACCACAGAGACTTGGGGAGTATGAGCAGGATGAAGTTAGGCACTTTTATTTTGATACTTGATTTCAGTGTTTTGTCACACCTTGCTTAACTTGTAGCATGTCAGCACCTGGTGCAGCCCTAAACCTTACCCTGTGATAGGGTTCATTTCCTGTGTTTGGGAAGACTATATTGAATTCTGAGTGTCGGGTCAGAGGTGTTCAAGTTAAATGCAATAGTGTTTGACCTGTTTTGCTCTTCTGTTGGGAGTAGTGTTAGAATTAGTCCTGAACTGTGACTCCTTCTATGCACATCTGCCTTTAGGCCAGGTATTTTCAAAATAAATATTTGTCCCTTTTTACTAAAGATAGTCTTATTGAATATGATCCTTTGAGCTTTGCAGTGCAAAACTGAATGAGTCTCTCAACTCATCTTATTTGATTTTTATTGTAATGTTCATAAGTGTTTTTGTAAAGCAAATGAATAAAATCTATGTTTCAGTGGTGCAACATTTAGAGATGTTAGCCATAAGCATCTGTTGTCTTTCATTTGGATCTGCTTATCTAAGAATCATGCACAGTGAGACAATACAATGCCTGGCAACGTGCTCTGTGCTCAAACTGTTATCTTCTCTCCGTTTACTTCTTCTCAGTCCACCCTTCTGTGCAAAGTGAACTGCTTTGTATCCGGAGCTCATTGAGGTAAAAAACAAACGAACAAACAAACCAGATTTAGAAATATGATAGTAGAACACTCATAGTATCTAATAGGATTTATAGAGAGTCTTTAACTTATGAATTTATGTTCAAAGGTATATTTATAAGTTAATTAAAACCCAATCCATTATTCACTTTGGATGTGTATTCTAAAGACTAGGTTGAAAAGGCTGTCTGAGCCACAATAAGGTGCTATAAAGAATTACAGCACTAAGAGTACCTGCATTCTGGGGACAGGCTGTGAGATAAGGGGTAGCTGACAGTGTTTTCCTAGCTGTAGACTAAGAAACAGGAAAAGGGTTGAAAGTAAAAGTGTCAGTGTGAGCTTATTAATCTTCTATTTGTAACTGGTGAAATTTCAGTAGTTTAGTAAAATGAAGTGGATATTTCTAGTGATGTGGTCGTGTTTTAAGATTGACATGCCCTGTTTGCCAGCAGGAATTTTTGTATTTGAGGAGATTTCTAGAGTGTAACTGGGAAGGGATGGTTGGCAAAGCATCAGGATTCCATGCCAGATGGAAAGGGTCATAGGCTTTGTTGTCCATTGTCATGTCCCCTTGGGTGACTCCCATGTGTGCAGTGATGTCAACAGGACATCATTTTCAATGACAGGGCCTGCTGGGGAAGCCTTTTCATTTAATGGTTTCACTCGCTCTTGCTCTTTCCTCTGAGTTAGTTTAACTCACTCTTTATGGATAACTGAATTAAACTTGTTTTGTAGACATTGTGTTGTCTGATAGTCTTTTACTTCCGTAATCCAGAACTCCCTGCTGAGTGTTTTGAGAGGAGAAAGGTAAATGGTGTCTTAGGGATCTGGACAGAATGGGAGCTTTTCAGAGCATGATCATGGAGCACTGGTCCATCTCACATAGTTAGCTCTGTGGAGAGAGTTACAAGGCCCTGGCTGGGAGCTCAGTTGGTTAGAGCATTGTCCTGATAGCGCCAAGGCTGCAGTTTTGATTTCTGATTAGGGCACATAAAAGAATCCACCATTGAATGAATAAATAAGTAGAACAATAAATCAATGTTACTCTCTTCCTTCTTCTTTCTCTAAAGTCAGCAAATAAAAAAATGTAAAGGACCCTCCACTCCTTCAGTCAACATTGGACACTTACTATCCATTTGGCACATACAAGAATCATATTGTCTAGGTAAAACAACAATTGCTCATGTCTGTCTGTCTGTCCACCTTGGTGTGGATATACTGCTCACATGCTGAAGATGAATATTAAGCTAGTTTAGTTGCTGGGTTTCTGGCAGTTTGTTTTAAGGGGAAGTTACACATTGAGTAGCTCTTGCATTTTAGATTTACCTTTGGAGAACAGTTTTCAGCTCCCAGTTTTTCTCACAGCTGGAGCAACATGCTCGAACATCATCTCTGAGTTCTCTTTGGGCTGCGTTGTGTAGGCCAGACTTCTGTATAGTCCTTTGTGATTTGTGAAAGGGACGTGGCCCAGGCGCACATTTTTGTCAGGTCCTATTTCCTAAGGCTTTGGTTCCCACACTTGCCAGATTCTAAAGTTACCAAAAGGAAAGTGTCCACCATGCACAGAACTAAGTTCCACCCCTCCTGAGTCAGGTGCCTTGGGGACAGGTTTGCATATTGTTAGTGTTGCCAGATCTTGTCTTCTTGGAGTCTTCCGCAGGCTTTCCATTTGAAGAGAAAGGGGCTGGTGTGTGAGCATGAGCTCCAAGGTTCAAGGTGTCCCTGTGCTCTCCCTTTGTACTTTTCCACACAGTTCCTTTCAGATGGGCCCTCACTGCTCCTCCGTGTGTACATGGGGCTGTTCCTGTTTCCTCCCCTCTCTCAGGACTTAGCTCACATGCCACCCTCTTGGTAAAACCTTCCCTTGTCACTCTATTGAAATAGCACTCCTTCCTTGGCCCCCACCAATGTCCCCTCTGTGTCCTCCTTCTCTCCACAGTGTTCACCACCATCTATCCTGCTGTACGTTTTTAAAAATTTAATCTCTCCTGTAGAATGACATTCCCTGCAGAGTATGCATTTTTGATCAGTTGGTTTTCTGCAGTGGCTAGTACAGTGCCTCGTGGATGGATGGGGCTCATAAATGTCTGTTGGTAGATGCAGGGATGGGGTGGTTATTTTTGACAAGCCATTCTTCATGTCACCTATTCTGGGAAACACTGGTCTAGCAGATAATTAGGGGAAACTGAGCAAACCGAAGGGAATACTTGTTTTCTTTGGGTCATTTCTCCCTGTTCTCTGGGTTCTACGACTTCTAAATGCCTGCACTTGCTTGTAGCCCTGCCTATGCTTTCTGTGAACAGCCACCCAGGCAAGGATGCTGACCTTTGCAGTGTGAGTGGGACTTCTGGGGGTGACTCATCCACCTGGGTGAACACATTTTTTCTCCTGGGAGCACCTTCATTTGTACGTTTCACATATAGATATTCTTTCACCTGGTGCAGTGAATGGCAAATGTCTCTCAGCTTTTCATATCTTATCCTTTTTAGCTGGGTAGACTTCAGATGGAAAATTTGAACAGATTTACCTCCTCAAGGGTGGTTGCCATTCAGAGAATATAGGACTCACCAACTTGGCCTCACATGGGAACTCATTAGAAGTGAAGAATCTCAGGCCCAGTCCAGACCCACTGAATCAGAATATGCATGAGATGCTTAATTTATGTCAACATGGCTGGGCCATGGTGCCCAGATATTTGGTCAAATGGTATTCGAGATGTTCCTGGGAAGGTGTTTTGTTAGATGAGATTAATATTGAAATTGGTGGATTTTGAGTAGAGTAGATTACCCTCCATAATGTAGGTGGGCCTCATCCAGTCAGCTGAAGACCTGCCTAAAACAAAGTCTGACTTCCCGGGGCAAGAAGGCATTCTGCCAGGATGGCCTTCCGACTTGGAAGACATCAGGTCTTCCCCTGGATAGCCAAACCTCTACCATCTTTAAAGCCAGTTCCTTAAAGGAAATCTTTCTCTCTGTGTATACACATTTCTGTTGGCTTTGTTTCTCTGGAGAGCCCTGATGAATAGAACACATTTAAGAAGGTCCCTAGCAGATTCATATGCACCTTCAATTTGAAGAGCACAGCCCTGAGTCAATTCTACGGTAGAATGATTTGGGTGGGGGCTGCTTTTAGCTGTTTGTAGTTTCCTGTGTTTGATTCTATAACACAGGACACAAAGGGTTGTACATTATAAGGTGATATTGTAATGCTCCGCAGTAGCCACCTCCTGGATGAATGTTATTTTCTCTGAATTACTGATTATGTTGATTCTATTTTAGGATGAAAACATTTTAGACTTATCTTTCTAGTTCAACTAGAGTAAAAGTTGGTATGCTTTCTCTCCTCTACCTTCTCCCCTTGTCTTTGGTGTTCTGACATAAACAGGATCTGTTTCTTCAGCAAATCTTTACCTTTGTGGCTTTTGGACACATTGGGTCCCCTTAAGCACAGTCAGTATTTTACTCTGGTGGGAAATGTTCAATGTAGTTCAGGTCATGTACCAATTGTGTTTGTGTTATACATTTAGGATCTTGGGTTCAAATGTTATAGTCAAAGTATCTTATAAGATGCTCTCTTAAGTCTTATCCTAGAGTGGTTATTTTTTCATTTTTTTTTTTTTAAGCGAGAGAGACAGGAAGGGAGAGTGATGAGAAGCATCAATTCATTGTGGCACCTTAGTTGTTCATTAATTGCTTTCTCATATGGGCCTTGATCAGGGGGCTACAGCAGAGCAATTGACCCCTTGCTCAAGCCTGTGACCTTGGGCTTTAAGCCAGTGACCTTTGGGCTCAAGCCGGTGACCATAGGGTCATGTCTATGATCCCATGCTCAAGCCAGCGACCCATGCTGAAGCTGGTGAGCCTGTGCTCAAGCTGGTGACCTTGGAATTTCGAATCTGGGTCCTCTGTGTTCCAGGCCAATGCTCTATCCACTGCACCATCGCCTGGTCAGGCTAGAGTGGATTTTCATGGTTCCTTTACTGATCAGTGTTGGTAGCTTTATTTCTGTAGTGAGTGCTGCCATAAAGGAACACACTGTGTTCCATTTGACTTTTTTCTCGAAGTTGCGGCCAAGAACACTTTGTGCTGTGTGCTATCAAGTACACTAGTTACCGTGTTTCCCATGTATGAGACACTCCCATGTATAAGACGCACCTTAATTTGGGGGCCTGAAATTTGAAAAAAGAATGTATTATATAAAGTTATTGAACTCAAGATGTATTCATCATAAAATTCATACAACTCCTCATCACTGTCAAAACTCCCATCCATTAGCTTGTCCTCGTCTGTATCTGATGATGAATTACTGTCTTTAATAGTGAGTGGAAAAACAAGTGTGAAAAAGCAAGAAATGCAAGTAAAAAAATCTACAACCACTGTATAAGATGCACCCAGTTTTTAGACCCCAAATTTTTTGAAAAAGGGTGCATCTTATACATGAGGAAATACGGTAAATATATTTTCCCTACTCTTTAAAGAAATTATTGTCAGCTCATTTATTCTGTCTGGAAGAATTTGACCGTGGCATCCCTTTATCCCACAGAGCTACACAGATGAGTGGGAACTCTACGTAAGTGAAGTTTTTAGCTAATTTGGTGATACTCCTTCAAGTGTCATGTTCTTTAAATTTGAATTGTTTATAAGTGGTTTATTTTTTTATAATTTGTTATATATAATACAGTGGTTCTTAACTTTTATGAGGTATTGAACCCACCAGTTTCATATGTGCATTCAACGAACCCTTCTTTAGTGATAAATAAAATATGATTTTTTTTTCCAAATTCAAGACATAGGTATATGTTTTTTTTACTGGTGCACAAAATGAGCTGTGCATGAACATCACCTTGCTCAAAGAACAAAACCAACAAAGTACATGAACTCACAACAAATTACGGTATTACTTTATTCTGGCCTCCACGGCAGAGGCCTCTCCGAACCCCTGACACCGACTCATTGAACCCCTAGGGTTCGATAGAACCCAGGTTAAGAACCACTGATATAATACCTTAAGCAGAAGAAGGCTAAAACACAAGTCTGTCTATAAGGACAACTCTAATGCTTGGGTGTTTGGAAGCACCATGGGTATCATCTTCCCTGAGCCAGAGGCTGTACGTGGTACATGGGACCATTTCCTGCTCCACCAAGTGACCTTGTGTGGCAATATTTTTTGAGTTGTCAGCTTGAGTGTTTTTGTTTTGTCCTTCCAGGCTTGGCTGGTGCTGAGGGTTGTGGCACTACTTCTGCCTCTTGTGTTCTGTCTCCTGAGCTCCTCTGTTCTGGTGCTCTAATTGGTTGTGTATTTGAATCCTGCTAGATAACCCTGTTAGAATACATTTCCATTAGGAGTCAGACAGCAGCATGCATTCAGAGGGTGAGCTAGGGGCCAAAAAGGTAGTCTTGCGAACAGCCTTCAAACAGTCAAGGGAGGAGAGGTTCATTTTCCCCTTCAGGGTCTCAGTTTACACCTCTGGGTCATCTTGTTCATTGAGGGTCTGCTGTGTGTCGAGTGGTAGGAACATGCATAGGTGAAGTATATGTCTTTTTTTATTATTAATTTTAATGGGGTGACATTAATAAATCAGGGTACATATGTTCAGAGAAAATATCTCCAGGTTATTTTGACATTTGATTATATTGCATACCCATCACCCAAAGTCAAATTGTCCTCTGTCACCTTCTATCTGGTTTTATTTGTGCCCCTCCTCTACCCCTACCTTCTCCCTCACCTCCCCACTACCCTCCAACCCCTGCCCCGGTAGACAGCACACTCATGTCCATGTCTCTGAGTCTCATTTTTATGTCCCATTTACGTATGGACTCATATAGTCCTTAGTTTTTTCTGATTTACTTACTTCACTCAGTATAATGTTATCAAGGTCCATCCATGTTGTTACAAATGATCCAATGTCATCATTTCTTATGACTGACTAGTATTCCATAATATATACGAACCAAAGCTTTTTAATCCACTCGTCATCTGATGGACACTTGGGCTGTTTCCAGATCTTTGCTATTGTGAACAATGCTGCCACGAACATGGGGGCGCATTTCTTCTTTTCGAACAGTGCTATGGTGTTCTTAGGGTGTATTCCTAAAAGTGGGATAACTGGGTCAAAAGGCAGTTCGATTTTTAATTTTTTGAAGAATTTCCATACTGTTTTCCAAAGTGGCTGCACCAGTCTGCATTCCCACCAGCAGTGCAGGAGCGTTCCCTTTTCTCCACATGCTCACCAGCACTTATTCTGTGTTGTTTTGCTGATGAGTGCCATTCTGACTGGTGTGAGGTGATATCTCATTGTGGTTTTAATTTACATTTCTCTAATGATTAATGATGTTGAGCATTTCTTCATATGCCTATTGGCCATCTGTATGTCCTCTTTGGAGAAGTGTCTATTCCTTTCTTTTGCCATTTTTTGATTGGATTGTTTGTCTTCCTGGTGTTGAGTTTTATAAGTTCTTTATAAATTTTGGTTATTAACCCCTTATCAGACGTATTGTTGAATATGTTTTCCCATTGTGTAGTTTTTCTTTTTATTCTGTTCTTATTGTCTTTAGCTGTGCAAAAGCATTTTAGTTTGATATAGTCCCATTTGTTTATCCTGCCTTTTTATTTCACTTGCCCGTGCAGATAAATCAGCTAATATATTGCTGCAGGAGATGTTGGAGAGCTTACTGCCTATGTTTTCTTCTAAGATGCTTATGGTTTCACAGCTTACATTTAAGTCCTTTATCCATTTTGAGTTTGTTTTTGTGAGTGGTGTAAGTTGATGGTCGAGTTTCATTTATTTGCAGGTTGATGTCCAATTTTCCCAACACCATTTGTTAAAGAGGCTGTCTTTACTCCATTGTAAGCTTTTTCCTCCTTTGTCAAATATCATTTGTCCATAAAGGTGTGGATTTATTTCTGGGTTCTCTGTTCTGATCTATGTGCCTGTTTTCATGCCAGTACAAGGGTGTCTTGAGTACAATGGGCTTGTAGTATACCTTGATATCCGGAAGAGTGATACCTCCTGCTTTATTTTTTCTTTTTAAGATTGCTGAGGCTATTCGTGTTCTCTTTTGGTTCCATATAAATTTTTGGAATATGTGTTCTATATCTTTGAAGTATGTCATTGGTATTTTAATTGGTATTGCATTGAATTTAATTTTTTATTTTATTTTATTCATTTTAGAGAAGAGACAGAGAGAGAGAGAGAGAAAGGGGGGAGGAGCTGGAAGCATCAACTCCCATATGTGCCTTGACCAGACCGGTGCAGGGTTTTGAACTGGCAACCTCAGTGTTCCCAGGTCGACGCTTTATCCACTGCGCCACCACAGGTCAGGTGGTATTGCATTGAATTTATAAATTGCTTTGGGAAATATAGACATTTTAATGAGGTTTATTCTTCCTAAGTATGAGCACGATATATGCTTCCACTTGTTTGTGTCTTCTTTGATTTCTTTTATCAATGTTTTATAATTTTCCGAGTATAAGTCTTTAATCTCCTTGGTTAAATTTACTACTAGGTACTTTATTTTTTTGTTGCAATAGTGAAGGGGATTGTTTCCTTAATTTCTTTTGCTGACAGTTCATTGTTGGTATATAAAAATGCCTCTTATTTCTGAGTATTAATTTTATATCCTGCCACCTTGCTGAATTCATTTATCAGGTCCAGTAGTGTTTTGACTGAGACTTTAGGGTTTTCTATATACAATATCATATCATCTGCACATAATGATACTTTTACGTCTTCTTTTCCAATTTGGATACCCTTTATTTCTTCTTTTTGTCTGATTGCTGTGACTAGCACTTCCAGAACTATTTTGAATAAGAGTAGTGAAAGGGGGCACCCCTGCCTTGTTCCTGATTTTAAGGGGATTGCTTTTAATTTTTGCCCATTTAGTATGATGTTTGTTGTGGGTTTGTCATATATAGCCTTTATCATGTTAAGGTGTGTTCCCTGTATTCCCACTTTGCTGAGAGTTTTGATCATGAATGGGTGCTGGATTTTATCAAATGTTGTTTCTGCATCTATTGAAATTATCATGTGGTTTTTTTCCTTCCATTTATTTATGTGATGAATCACATTAATTGATTTGCAAATATTGAACCAGCCTTGCCTCCCCAGAATAAATTCCACTTGATCATGGTGTATGATATTTTTCATATATTGCTGGATCCAGTTGACTAATATTTTGTTGAGGATTTTAGCATCGAAATATATCAGGGATATAGGCCTATAATTTTCTTTCTTTGTGTTTTCCTTGCCTGGTTTCCAAATCAAAATTATGCTCGCCTCATAAAAGGAGTTTGGAAGTCTCTTTCCTCTTGAATTTTTTGAAACAGCTTGAAAAGGATAGGAGTTAGTTCTTCTTTGAATTTTGGTAGAATTCCCTTGTGAGGGATCAGGCCCAGGACTTTTGTTGGTTGCTAGTTTTTTGATAACTGTTTCAATCTCATTTGTTGTAATTGGTCTGTTTAGGTTTTCTGAATCTTCCGGATAGATTTTTGGAAGATTGTATGTTTCAAGAAATTTTTCCATTTCATCTAGGTTGTGTAGTTTTTTGGCATAGAGTTCTTCATAGTATTTTCTTACAATGCTTTGTATTTCTGTTGTGTCAGTTGTTATTTCTCCACTCTCATTTCTAATTTTATTTATTTGAGTCCTCTCTCTTTTTTTTTGGTGAGTCTAAAGGTTCATCGATCTTGTTTACCTTTTCAAAGAACCAGGTCCTGGTTTCATTGATTCTATGTATTGTTTCCTTAGCCTCTATGTCATTTATTTCTGCTCTGATCTTTATTATTTCCTTCATTCTACTACTCTTGGGCTTTACTTGCTGTTGTTTTTCTAGTTCTTTTAGATGCAGGGTCAAGTTGCTTATTTGACCTTTTTCTAGCTTCTTATTGTATGCGTGTAGTGCTATGAACTTCCCTCTCCATATTGCTTTTATTTTTTATATTTTATTATTATTATTATTATTTTTTTAAAATATATATTTTATTATTACTAATTCTAATGGGGTGACACCAATAAATCAGGGTACATATGTAAAATGAAAACATCTCTAGGTTATCTTCTCATTCAATTATGTTGCATACCCGTCACCAAAAGTCAAATTGTCCTCTATCACCTTCTATCTGGTTTTCCCTGTGTCCCTCCCCTCCTCCCTATCCCACTCTTCCCTCCCTCCCCCCATCCCATAACCACCACTCTCTTGTCCATGTCTCATATTCTCACTTTTATGTCCCACCTATGTATGAAATCATGCTATTCTCAGTTTTTCTTTTTTTCTGATTTACTTATTTCACTCCGCATAATGGTATCAAGGTACATCCATTTTGTTATAAATGATCCGATGTCATCGTTTCTTATGGCTGAGTAGTATTCCATAGTATATATGTACCAAAGCTTTTTAATCCACTCGTCTTCTGACGGACACTTACGCTGTTTCCAGATCTTCGCTATTGTGAACAATGCTGCCACAAACATGGGGGTGCATTTCTTCTTTTCGAACAGTGCTATGGTGTTCTTAGGGTATATTCCTAAAAGTGGGATAGCTGGGTCAAAAGGCAGTTCGATTTTTAATTTTCTGAGGAATCTCCAAAATGTTTTCCACAGAGGCTGTACCAGTCTGCATTTCCACCAGCAGTGCAGAAGGGTTCCCTTTTCTCCACATCCTGGCCAGCACTTATTCTGTGTTGTTTTGCTGATGAGTGCCATTCTGACTGGTGTGAGGTGATATCTCATTGTGGTTTTAATTTGCATTTCTCTAATGATTAGTGATGTTGAGCATTTTTTCATATGCCTATTGGCCATTTGTATGTCCTCTTTGGAGAAATTTCTATTCATTTCTTTTGCCCAATTTTTGATTGGGTTGTTTGTCTTCCTGGTGTTGAGTTTTATAAGTTCTTTATAAATTTTAGTTATTAACCCCTTATCAGATGTGCTGTTGAATATGTTCTCCCATTGTGTGGTTTGTCTTTTTATTCTGTTCTTATTGTCTTTAGCTGTGCAAAAACTTTTTAGTTTGATATAGTCCCATTTGTTTATCTTGCCTTTTATTTCATTTGCCTGTGGAGATAAATTGGCAAATATACTGCTGCTACAGATGTCGGAGAGCTTGCTTCCTATGTTTTCTTCTAAGATGCTTATGGTTTCACGGCTTACATTTAAGTCTTTTATCGATTTTGAGTTTGTTTTTGTGAATGGTGTAAGTTGATGGTCTAGTTTCATTTTTTTGCAGATAGATGTCCAATTTTCCCAACACCATTTGTTAAAGAGGCTGCCTCTACTCCATTGTATGTTCTTTCCTCCTTTGTCAAATATCATTTGTCCATAAAGCTGTGGGTTTATTTCTGGTTCCTCTGTTCTGTTCCATTGATCTTGTGCCTGTTCTTATGCCAGTACCAGGCTGTCTTGAGTATTATGGCCTTATAGTAAACCTTGATATCTGGAAGAGTGATACCTCCTGCTTTATTTTTTCTTTTTAAGATTGCTGAGGCTATTCGTGTTCTTTTCTTGTTCCATATAAATTTTTGGAATATGTATTCTATATCTTTGAAGTATGTCATTGGTATTTTAATTGGGTATTTCATTGAATTTATAAATTGCTTTTGGTAATATAGACATTTTAATGATGTTTATTCTTCCTAGCCATGAGCACGGTATATGCTTCCACTCTTTTGTATCTTTCTTGATTTCTTTTATCAATGTTCTATAATTTTCCGACTACAAGTCCTTAACCCCCTTGGTTAAATTTACTCCTAGGTACTTTATTTTTTTGGCTGCAATAGTGAAGGGGATAGTTTTCTTAATGTCTTTTGCTGACAGTTCATTGTTGGTATATAGAAATGCCTCTGATTTCTGAGTATTAATTTTATATCCTGCCACCTTGCGGAATTCATTTATAAGGTCCAGTAGTTTTTTTTTTTTTTTTTTAATTTTTTTATTTTTATTTATTCATTTTAGAGAGGAGACACAGAGTGAGAGAGAGAGGAGAGAGAGAGAGAAAGGGGGGAGGAGTTAGAAGCATCAACTCCCATATGTGCCTTGAGCAGACCAGTGCAGGGTTTTGAACTGGTGACCTCAGTGTTCCCAGGTCGACGCTTTATCCACTGCGCCACCACAGGTCAGGCAAGGTCCAGTAGTTTTTTGACTGAGACTTTAGGGTTTTCAATATACAATATCATATCATCTGAAAATAGTGACAGTTTTACTTCTTCTTTTCCAATTTGGATGCCTTTTATTTCTTCTTCTTGTCTGATTGCTGTAGCTAGGACTTCGAGAACTATGTTGAATAAGGGTGGTGAAAGGGGGCATCTCTGCCTGGTTCCTGATCTTAAGGGGATTGCTTTTAATTTTTGTCCATTTAGTATGATGTTTGCTGTCGGTTTATCGTAGATGGCCTTTATCATGTTAAGGAATGATCCCTGTATTCCCACTTTACTGAGAGTTTTGAGCATGAATGGGTGCTGGATTTTATCAAATGCCTTTTCTGCATCTATTGAAATTATCATGTGCTTTTTGTCCTTCCTTTTGTTTATGTGATGAATCACATTGATTGATTTGTGAATATTGAACCAGCCCTACCTCTCCAGAATAAATCCCACTTGATCATGGTGTATGATTTTTTTCATATATTGCTGGATCAGGTTGGCTAATATTTTGTTGAGAATTTTAGCATCTAAATTCATCAGGGATATAGGTCTATAATTTTCGTTCTTTGTGTTGTCTTTGCCCGGTTTTGGGATCAGAATTATGCTCGCCTCATAAAAGGAGTTTGGAAGTCTTCCTTCCTCTTGAATTTTTTGAAATAGCTTGAGGAGGATAGGAGTTAGTTCTTCTTTGAATTTTTGATAGAATTCACTTGTGAAGCCATCAGGCCCAGGACTTTTTTTTTTTTGGGAGGTTTTTGATAATTGTTTCGATCTCATTTGTTGTAATTGGTCTGTTTAGGTGTTCTGATTCTTCCAGATTGATTTTTGGAAGGTATATGATTTAAGAAATTTGTCCATTTCACCAAGATTGTCTAATTTTTGGGCATATAGTTCTTCATAGTATTTTCTTACAATGCTTTGTATTTCTGTTGTGTCAGTTGTTATTTCTCCACTTTCCTTTTTAATTTTATTTATTTGAGTCCTCTCTCTTTTTTTCTTGGTGAGTCTAGTTAAAGGTTCATCAATCTTGTTTACCTTTTCAAAGAACCAACTTCTGGTTTCGTTGATCCTCTGTATTGTTTCCTTAGCCTCTATGTCATTTATTTCTGCTCTGATCTTTATTATTTCCTTCCTTCTACTTGTGTTGGGTTTTTTTTGTTGTTGTTTTCTAGTTCTTTTAGCTGCAGGGTCAGGTTGCTTATTTGAGCTTTTTCTAGCTTCTTATGATATGCCTGTAGTGCAATAAACTTCCCTCTCAGAACTGCTTTTGCTGTGTCCCCTAAATTTTGAGTTGATGTATGCTCATTATCATTTGTTTCTAGAAACTTTTTTATTTCTTCTTTGATCTCATTGTTAATCCGTTCATTATTTAATAACATGCTATTTAGTTTCCAAGTGTTTTAGTATTTTTTAGTTTTTCTTTTGTGGTTAATTTGTAGTTTCATGGCATTGTGGTCAGAGAAAATGCTTGATATGATTTCAATCTTCTTAAATTTATTGAGACCATTTTTGTGTCCTATCATGTGGTCTATCCTAGAAAACGTACCATGAGCGCTTGAGAAAAATGTATATTCTACTGCATTTGGGTGAAAAGTTCTGAAGATATCTATTAAATCAAGTTGATCTAGTGTCTCCTTTAAGTCTGTTGTTTCTTTATTAATTTTCTTTCTTAAGGATCTATCCAGTGTTGTTAGAGTGGTATTGAAATCCCCTACTATGATAGTATTGCTGTTACTCTCGCCCTTTATATCTATCAAAGTCCTCTTTATGTGTGTCGGGGCTCCTATATTTGGTGCATAGATGTTTATAATAGTTCTATCTTCCTGTTGAATTGTTCCCTTTATCATTATGTAGTGTCCTTCTTTATCTCTTACTACAACCTTTGTTTTATAGTCCATTTTGTCAGATATAATTATTGCTACCCCTGCTTTTTTTTCATTTCCATTTGCATGAAGTATTTTTTTCCATCCTTTTACTTTCAGCCTATGTGTATCTTTTGTTTTAAGGTGTGTCTCTTGTAGACAGCATATGTATGGGTCCTGTTTCTTTATCCATGCAGCTACCCTATGTCTTTCGATTGGATCATTTAATCCATTTACATTTACGGTTATTATTGATATGTAGTTGTTTATTGCCATTTTATTCTTTAAAGCTGTATTCTTCTTTGCTATATTCTTTCCTCCCTTTAAACTGTTCACAATAGGCCCCTTAGTATCTCTTGCAGAATTGGTTTGGTTTTTATGAATTCCTTGAGGCTTTCTTTTTCTGGGAAGCTCTTTATTTCTCCTTCAATTTTAAATGTTAGCCTTGCTGGATAGAGTAGTCTTGGTTGTAGGTTCTTGTTCTGCATTACTTTGATTATATCTTGCCATTCCCTTCTGGCCTCAAGTGTTTCTGTTGAGAAGTCCGATGTCATCCTTATGGGGGCTCCTTTGTAGGTGATAGCCTTTTTTTCCCTAGCAGCTTTTATAATGTTTTCTTTATCCATTAGCTTTGGTATTTTAACTATGATGTGTCTTGGTGTAGATCTTTTTGGGTTTCTTTTTAATGGAGTTCTGTGTGCTTCTTGAACGTGTGGAATGTTTTTCAGCCTTAATTGAGGGAAGTTTTCTGCTATGATTTAATTGAACAAAGTTTCCATATCCTGTTCTCTCTCCTCTTCTTCAGGCACCCCTATGATGCGAATGTTGTTTCTCTTCATGTTGTCACAGAGCTCCCTTAGAGTTTCCTCACATTTTTTAGTCTCTTTTCCTTTTTCTTCTCTGTTTCTGTGCCTTTGTTTATTCTGTCCTCTAACTCGCTGATTCTATCCTTAGCGTGATTCGTCCTGCTTTTAATTCCTTCCATTGTGGTCTTCAGTTCTGATACTGTATTTGTCATTTCTGTCTGATTCTTTTTTATTATTTCAATTTCATTTTTTATACTTGTTATCTCTTTATTTAGGTGTTCATAATGACTATCCATTGTTGCTATAATTTCTTTGAACATCCTAACTATCATTATTCTAAATTCTGCTTCTGGTAATTTGGTTATAGCTGGTTCATTCAGGTCCTTCTCTGGGGATTTCTCTTGATTTGTTTGGTTTGCATTCCTCTGCCTACCCATTTTGTCTGTGTATAAGCAAGTTGTGGCCACTGGAGTCCAGTAGGTGTTGCCTTTTTGTTCTCTAGGTGTGGTCTGTCTCCTGGTCCCCCACCCCCTCTGCCACTGCCTAGGGTGGTTGGGTATGAGCGTTGCCAGCACCAGCCCACTGTGGCTTTTACTGTTATTTCTTCCTCTCCTCCGCGGGAGGGGCTGTCACACAAGCCACAAGTCTTAGCACCAAGGGTAGAGGTGAGCACCTTTGCTTAGCTGCGGACCCAGCCTATTTCCGGACTTTCGCCCAGAACCCGCGGTCAGAGCCTGCTCACCACAGTTTCGCGGGTTGGGCGGGGCTTTTGACGTGCTCTCAGCTGTGAGCCTTTGCCCGTTCGGAGCTTTAGCCCCGCCCTCGAGGCCAGGGTCCTTCTGCGCAGGGTTGCAAACCCAGGTTTATTGGGCCGGGCGTGTTTGATAGCTTCTGCTCAGCTGCGTAATTCCGCTCTTCCCAGACTCTACCCCATCCCCGTTGTTCGGAGTCCGCTCGTGCACGTAGAATTGCAAATCGCGGTTTCTCCGGCCAGGTGGGGCTGGTAGCATGAGCTCAGCTGCGAGCCCCTGCCCGTCCCTGGTCCTAGCCCTGTCCCCGCGGTCAGGGCAGGCTTGCGCAGTGTTGCAGAGCAGATTTCTGCCCGTTCCTGGCCTCCCGCTTTGTCCCCGTAAGTGGGATTAAAACGGGCCCGCAGTTTCTGGACCACTTTCGCGCGTCCCCTCCGACCCTGCTGGGCTAGACCGAGCTCCCACCGGCATGGCCTCTGCCCACACCGACAGAACCGCGTTTCAGCGTCCTGCCACCCCAAACCCTTCAGCAACTATCAGCAGAGTAGGAAGGGACTTAATACTCCACACTGTAAGCCTGGGAGCTCCCTCACTTGTTTCACAGCTCAAAACTGTCCAAACGCCTCTTCTAGTCTCTGGGACTGCAGGCTGGGGCTTGGTTCCTGGGACCCAGGTCCCTCCCTCTCCGCCAAACTCTCCTCCCGCCACGCAGGTTTCTCCGGGCTGCCGTTTGCTCCGGGGAGCTGGGCAGCCCTCTTCGCGTTTTCGCTATTCCTACCAGTCTCAATGTGGCTTCTTCTGTGTTCCTTGGTTGTAGAGTCCACTTAGTTCAGTTCATAGTTGGTTTATCCAGATGATGGTTCTTTAAATTGAGTTATAATCCACTTTGGTTCTGGGAGTTGGAAGTTGGTACGTCCGCCTACTCCGTCACCATCTTGCTTCTTAATTTGACCTGCAGGTCCCTCGTGTGGAGTCGGGGCAGCTGCTTCCGGAGATGCTGCTTCTCCCGCAGCAGTTTCGGCCCTCTCCGTATTGCTTTTGCTGTGTTCCATATATTTTGAGTTGTTGTATGCTCATTATCATTCATTTTGAGGAACTTTTTTATTTCTTCTTTGATCTCATTGTTAATCCATTCATTAATTAATAACATGCTATTTAGTTTCCAAGTGTTTGAGTATTTTTCAGTTTTTTTTGTGGTTAATATCTAGTTTCATGCTATTGTGATCAGAGAAAATGCTTGATATGATTTCAATCTTCTTAAATTTGTTGAGACCACTTTTGTGTCCTAATATGTGGTCTGTCCTAGAGAATGTACCATGAGATCTTGAAAAAAATGTATATTCTGCTGCTTTCGGGTGAAAAGTAATGAAGATATCTATTAAATTGAGTTGATCTAGTGTATCCTTTAACTCTCCTGTTTCTTTGTTAATTTTCTTTCTTGAGGATCTATCCAGTGATGTTAATGGGGTATTGAAATTCCCTACTATTATATTATTGCTGTTAATCTCGACCTTTATATCCATCAATGTCTGCTTTATGTATTTCGGAGCTCCTATGTTTAGTGCATCAATATTTATAATAGTTATATCTTCCTGTTGAATTGTTCCCTTTATCATTATGTAGTGTCCTTCTTTATCTCTTACTACAGCCTTTGTTTTAAATTCCATATTGTCAGATATTAGTATTGCTACCCTGGCTTTTTTTTCATTTCCATTTGCATGAAATATTATTTTCCATCTTTTTAATTTATTTTATTTTTATTTTATTCATTTTAGAGAGGAGACACAGAGTGAGAGAGAGAAAGAGAGAAAGGGGGGAGGAGCTGGAAGCATCAACTCCCATATGTGCCTTGACCAGACCAATGCAGGGTTTTGAACTGGCGACCTCAGTGTTCCCAGGTCGACGCTTTATCCACTGCGCCACCACCGGTCAGGCCCCATCTTTTTACCTTCAGTCTATGTGCATCTTTTGTTTCAAGGTGTGTCTCTTTTAGACAGCCTATGTATGGGTCGGTCCTGTTTCTTTATCCATACAGCTACCCTATGTTTTTTGATTGGATCATTTAATCCATTTACATTTAAGGTTATTATTGATATGTAGTTGTTTCTTGTCATTTTATTCTTTAAAGCTGTATTCCTGTTTTGCTATATTTTTTTCTTCCTTTGATCTGTTCACAAAAGTCCCTTTAGCATCTCTTGCAAAAGTCCCCTTAGCATCTCTTGCAGAATTTGGTTTTAATGAATTTCTTGAGGTATTTTTTTGTCTGGGAAGCTGTTTATTTCTTCTTCAATTTTAAACGTTAGCCTTGCTGGGTAAAGTAGTCTTGGTTGTAGGTTCTTGTTCTGCATTACTTTGAATATATCTTGCCCTTTTCTTTTGACCTCAAGTGTTTTTGTTGAGAAGTCAGATGTCATTTTTATGGGGGCTTCTTTGTAGGTTATAGCCTTTTTTTCTCTAGCAGCTTTGAAAATTTTCTCTTTATCCCTTAGCTTTGGTATTTTAACTATGATGTGTCTTGGTGCAGATTTCTTTGGGTTTCTCTTCAATGGAGTTCCCTGTGCCTCTTGAACTTGTGAGACATTTTCCATCCTTAATTTAGGGAAGTTTTCAGCTATGATTTGATTGAACAGTGTTTTTATTCTTTGTCTTTCTCTTCCTCTTCAGGAATCCCTATGATGCGGATGTTATTTCTCTCAATGTTGTCACAGAGCTTTCTTAGAATTTCCTCAGATTTTTTGAGTTTCTTTTCTTTTTTCTGCTCTGCTTCTGTGCCTTTGTTCATTTTGTTCTTTAACTCTCTGATTCAATCCTCAGCTTCATCCAACCTGATTTTAATTCCTTCCATTATGGTCTTCAATTCTGATATTGTATTCATCATTTTGTCTGATTGTTTTTTATTATTTCAATGTCCATTTTTATACTTGCTATCTCTTTATTTAGGTGTTCGTAATGACCATCCATTGTTGCTCTAAGATCTTTGAATATCCTAACAATCATTATTTTAAATTCTACATCTGGTAATTTGGTTATATCTGATTCATTCAGGTCCTTTTCTGGGATTTCTCTTGATTCATTTGGGTTGCATTTCTCTGCCTGCCCATTATGTCTGTGTATAAGAAGGGTTTCACCACTGGAATCCAATGGTTGTTGCCCGCATCGGCTTGCTGTGGCTGTTGTTTTTAATTTCCGCCTCTCCTCTGTGGGAGTGTCTGTGTTCTCATGCCTGGCTCTACAAACTTCAGCCAGTCTCGACCTTTTCCCCTCCTGCATGGGTGGGATTTCACACCACACTCGGGCCACAAGCCTGGGCACCAAGTGCTGGGGTGAGCAGCTTTATAATAAGAGCTCTAGAGCATCACAAATCTTGGTATAATAATTCTGCATTGCTTGTGTGAGTTGCCTGCCTGACATTTCCACCTTATTCTTTAGTCAGTGTTCACATCTTACTGTGTTTGGAACGTGGACCTCTTTCTGGTTTGTGATCCTTAAAACATTCTTTATATTCTTCCTGTGTCTGTAGCACATAGATTCTAGAAGGTGGGCAAAGTTTTCTGGTTTTACACTGTGTGGAAACTAAACAAACACAGGTATAATGGAATTTTAAAATAAAGATCACATTACAATTTTTTCTTAACAGGTATGCCCTTTTATAAAAAGAAGCTTTGTACACAAGGGCCAGCACAGCATTTACATGTCCTGAATTTTGAAATATTTTGTTTTTAAAATTCCTTATAAAATATTTGAAACTTTGTGTTATCTTTTGTTTTGTTTAGAATTTACTCCTATAACTGACAGCAGTTTTCTTTGTACTTTTAGTACGGCCAAGTACAGTGTGCTGACATTTCTACCTCGATTTTTGTACGAGCAGATTAGAAGAGCGGCTAACGCATTCTTCCTCTTCATTGCCTTACTACAGGTAATGTTTCTTTAAAAATTTTCTTTAAAATTTCTAACCTGATTACAAGGTAAGATTTTGCTGAAAGGTCACCTACCTAAAAAAGTGTCATAATACTTGGATGTAATTTGCTTTCTTCATCCAGTTCTTGTTTGCATAAACAAACCTGGTCTTGCATAAAGGCACATTTCCTTAAGTATGCCTTAGATTGTAGTAAATAAAAGGAACATTGAAAAATGACCTGAGGATTTTACTTTTCACTCTTTTTCTGTTCTGCATATAGCAACATTGGATACAAATTTAAAAGTATGGAACGTACTTAGCTAGTTTTTAAAATCAGGTCATTATTTTGGTGTAGCAGAAATGAAGAAGAACCACAAAAGAGTGACTGGGGAGTGATTTTTTTTTTCCTTAGAGGATTTTAATTCGCAAACTTTTCTCTTTTCGTTTCTTGCAGCAAATCCCAGATGTATCTCCAACAGGAAGATATACCACCCTGGTGCCACTGATCTTTATTTTAACAGTTGCAGGCATCAAAGAGATTGTAGAAGATTTTGTAAGTTCTTGCTTTCAGATAATCAAAACTGCATTGAATGTAACCTAACTCACTGTTGCTTGGGCTTTAAGAGAGGATTGGTCTATAGCTTAACTAGTCTCCCAAGGTTCATGGTTATATTTTTAGGGGAGGCAGCATGTACATACAGCATGCTTAATATCTGTACAATGACACAGAAGTAGTTCAAACTACCTTTTCTGATAGAGTTCCATGGACCCCTTTGGTTTTTATCACTGCTGTTTCCACATCCTCCTGTAGAGCTTCCTAATTTGATGGCAGAGGAAGAGCTGTAATGCTGTCTAGCCTAGCAGCATTGTGCTGGCTGTGCCTGAGGGAATTCTACAAGAATCTTCTTCCTCTTGGTGTATCCCCAAGTTATTGGCTACAACTATCCTTTCTCCATTCTCTTTTCTAACTCTGTGCCTTTTCTCTCTCTATTCCTCCCATCTCATACATGTACTTGCTTTCTCTAGGATGCATCATATGCACATTTTTTTCAGGGACTAGGTAAATAAATAAATGTAATATAAATCAAAACAAAGGTAATTTGCCCCAGAAGATTGTTTTTTTTAATCAAAAAAAAAAAAAAGGAATTCAGTTGTTGTGTTTATCATACTGAATAACTCCCTCGGTCTGATGTAAAACCAAAGAGGAGTGAGAAGTTTCATACTTCAAGTTGCTTAATTCATTGTTAGAACCTGAACACGGTAATTTAAACCAGGATAGATGACATATCTACATTTCCTGTGCTTGTGTACTGAATTAGTGAGCAGTGCTGCTTGCAAACCAGTGAACTGAGCTAGAGTATCAGCATTGTAACAGTTGGTTTCCTTGTCCCCCTTCCTGCCACATTCATCCTTATTGTTTGCTGTTTCAGTTTTTCATTTGGCACTTTCAAATCTAAGATCTTTTTTCTTTCTGTAACAGAAGCGACATAAGGCAGACAATAGTATTAACAGAAAGAAGACCATAGGTAAGATACCAGACCAATCACTTTGCCACTAGAAAACCTGAGAATAAGACCTGTATTTAAGGCATTTTAATAAGTAATTAATGGTGTTGAGATAAATTGGGGGAAATGATCTATAAATACTTTAAAGAAATAGCAAAATGGTTAACAAATGCAATAAAATATGAGTCCTGGCAATTAAGTTTTGAATAACTTGTGTGTTTGAGAATTTCAGGAAAGGTTGTAACTTTTCAGTAGCTAGACATATTTTGTGTCAAAAAAAGTCCAAGCATTCATATCCTTGGTTTATAATTGCTCCTTACCTCTCCCTGTCTACGTTTTATTGTAGTGACTTAAAGAACATTAGCTCTGTTATTGTGGGGTTGTTTTGATTTCTTCTTTGTTTTACTAAATCGTGTAATAGCAGGGTGATTTTTTTCTTATGGGCTAAGTATAAATTGATTTAACTGTATATACGTACATCTATATTTATGTGCATGCATTTGCATATATGTGGTACATAAGTAAATAGGTTAGGGCTCTCCATAACTTATGGGGAGTGGTGATGTTATATCTGTATGTCTAAGGATGTGGTATGTTGGAATTAATAAGTGGGATTTTTTTTTTTTTACAGAGACAGAGAGAGAGAGTTAGAGATAGGGACAGACAGACAGGAATGAAGAGAGATGAGAAGCATCAATCATCAGTTTTTTGTTGCCGTTGAGACATCGTAGTTGTTTATTGATTGCTTTCTCATATGTGCCTTGACTGTGGGCCTTCAGCAGACTGAGTAACTCCTTGCTGGAGCCAGCGACTTTGGGTCCAAGCTGGTGAGCTTTTGCTCAAATCAGATAAGCCCGCACTCAACCTGGCGACCTCAGGGTCTCGAACCTGGGTCCTTCTGCATCCCAGTCCTACGCTCTATCCACTGCATCACTGCCTGGTCAGGCTATATAAGTGGGATTTTTAAAGGAGCCTTTTATATTTTGAAAAGCTGACTTTGATTATCATCAGTATTAAATGATACATTTGTTTTTTCTTTTTCAGTGTTAAGAAATGGTATGTGGCATACCATTATGTGGAAAGAGGTAAAAACTATTTTTAAATATATGCTAAAAAGTATTGGTTTGAAGACATGTAATGAATTGCTCATATTGATTACAGTTTAAAGTTTATGTTAAGACATAGAGGTCATCTTTATTTGATGTAAGTTTTATGTAGTGGAGTTTGCCCGAAAGGTTTACTTAGAATTGATACATGCTTATTCTATTCCTTGTGTCATCTGGAAGGTGCTTACTGTTTCAGTCCAGAGTTGTGAAGTTCATTGCTCCTGATGCATAGTTCTGAAATCTCAAAGCATTTTCTAGTTTCTCAATCTAAGTTAAGAAACATTTTCCCTGGTTTTCTGTTCTCTTAATTGCAATTAATTTTTTAAAGATTTTCTAACTTTTGAGATTCAATAAGAAATGGGCTAGTGGTTGGAAACCATCCCGTTCTGATTCTGAGGTGGGGTAGTTGGGTGTGGCCAGCAGTAGTTGCTTTTAACTTTATAGCAGCCAGAAGGGCTTGCTTTGCTTTCATTTTTCTGGAGGTAAGAGGTCTGCAGGGTTTGGGAATTGTGTGCATTTCTGGTTGTTTATATTGATGAATAGAAAATTTAGAAGAAATATGCTGTACCACCTGGGATTATTGTATCTGACAAAATTATCTTTTCAAGTGATTCTTTATTTTAACTGGATCTTCTTTAAAGACACAGATGGTTTTTTGGGATGACTGCCATTACTTTAGGATTCAATGCTTATTAACATGATTTCAAAAGAAAATTACTCTTTAGAAGGTTGACTTACAATAGCTTCTCTTGCTAAACATTTAGCAAGCAATGTTTAAAAATGTTGTATGATCTTTTAATCTGTAAAATGCCTGTGATATGGTAATGGCAGCCTTATTTTAGTTTATGTCTTGTTTTTTACTTTGTTATACGAACCCCTCTATAGTGTTTTGTGATAACACTTTAAGGTTGGTACCAATCCAGTACTATACTGTAAATAGTAGTTGACATCACTCTCATTTAAGGTGTGTTGGTTCTTGGTCAAATGGTTGGAAACTCTTAACAACATCACAGAGGGTAGAAATGTGACAAGTGCTACAGAATGCAGGGATTCCCGTGGCGCTTAGGAAAGACCTGTTTCTCCAAGGTTCCTACTGCCAGCCCCGTCTTCAGAAAGGCACTAAGACTGCCTGGAGTGGAAAACAGTGTGCATTTGGGATGTGAATGCTACTTGAAACAGTAGAAAATCGAGTGAAGATCTCTAAGTTCTGGGCTCAGGAGTTGATGGCCTTGCAAACTCCTAAAGCTTATTCCTGTTTCCACACATATTTGGAGGGGAAAGAAAAAACAAAATAACCCAAACCAAACACTTGCTATTTCATTTGCCACATGCGATTTTACTTCAATTAAAATGAATTTTGCTTGTGTATTTAAATGGAGCTCCCAGCTGTACCAGAGACTCTGGTAGGCCTTGGGGATGCAAATCAAGTCATAAAGCTTGGCCCTGCTCTTAAGATGTTTTCTCCAGTGGTTGTCAGACATCAGCAGGCATCCTAGTCCCCTGGAGGGCTGGTACAGCACACAGTCTGGGCCCCACCCTCAGAAATTCTAGTTCGGCAGTTCCAGGTGGGGGCCCTAGAATTTGCATTTGTATTATTTATTTATTATTATTTTTAATTAAAAAAATTAAATTTACTGGGTGACATTGGTCAATAAGAGTACATACATTTCAGGTACACATCTCTAGCATTTGAACTGTTGATGGTGTTGTGTGTCTATTACTCAAAGTCAAATCATTTTCCGTCATAATATATTTGTCCCTCTTCACTCCTTAGAAGCTTTTTGTAAATATCATCTCCCATTTGGTTGGCTGCCTTTCTGTTTTGCTATGTTTCTTTTGCTATGTAGAAGCTTTTTAGTTTGATAGAGTCCCATTCATTTATTTTTATCTTTACTTTCCTTGCCTTTGGGGTACTCAAATTCATAAAATGTTCTCTACAGTCAAGTCCATGAATTTAGTGCCTATATTTTCTTCTATGTAGTTTATTGTTTCAGATCTTATATTTAGTTCTTTAATTCATTGTGAATTAATTTTTGTGCAGGGGGACAAACTGTAGTCATTTCATTGTTTTGCATGTGGTTTTCCAATTTCCCAGCACCATTTATTGAAGAGGCTTTCTTTTCCCCATTGTCTAAGTTTTTGGCTCCTTTGTCGAAGATGATTTGTCCATTTATATATGGTTTTATTTCTGGGCTCTTGATTTGGTTCCCTTAGTCTGTATGTCTGTTTTTCTGCCAATACTGTTTTGATTATCGTGGCTCTGTAGTATAATTTGAAGTCAGGTAGTGTGATATCTCTGGCCTCATCATTCTTTTTTCTCAGGGTTGCTTTGGCTATTTGGGGTTTATTACGATTCCGTACAAATCTGGTGGGGGTTTTTTATATTTCTTTTAAAAATGATATTGAGATTTTAATGGAGATTAAAATTTGCCTTTTTAACAAGTTCCTAGGTAAGACTGATGCTGCTGGTCTGGGGAAGTGATGGGCAGCTAAAGCGAGTGTGGTGTAAGTGCTGAGCTATGTGTGGGGCATGTATCAGGTGCTCTGGGGACTTCTGGGAGCGTCGGGAAAGGCTGTCCTCATGAGATGCTCTAGTGCTCTCCTGAAGGACGAACAACAGGTGACCAGTGTAAGATAGGGGAATTGGGGGAAACTGCAAATTGCTCAGAATATGGGCAATGACAAGAGAGCCATGGCAGAGGTGCCTGAGATGGCAGGTATGGTACAATTGGCTAACTTTAAGCTTCCCAAAACAATAACCACTCATCTGAACTGCCCAAGCTCAAGTCAGCAGCCTGTAGCTGATCATTGGTAAATGCTCAGCTGTTAGTTGGTAAATGGCAGTGCTGGAGTGGATCTCGACAACTTTGGTTGACTTTGAGAGACTTTTCGGCTCATTCTTCAAAATTATGAGATTTGAGAAATCCTCTGAGGCTAGAGTGAATTCAGGGCTCTCAGGGGGAGTGTCTCCCTCTAGATAGTTTCTCACACTAAAGGGATAACCATGCATAAGAACACCAGATAGAAAACCATTTTCAAACAAAATTCTGAGTAAGTATTATCTCATGTACATGTAATTTCTTAGTACTTTGTTACTAAGCACTAAGACAGCTGTTATTAAGGAGATAATTATTTCCTTATTTCAATAATAGAGATGGGAGAAAGCCTTAATTTCCCTTGTCTTCTCACTTTGAATTAGAAAGAAACCACTGCCTTCTTTTTTTTAAAACATGACTAATTTTCCCTTCTCATTTTAAAATTGTTTCTTCTGATTTTGCTATGTGATTAAACTGTTCAGATAAAATATTTTTATACTTCACCCTTTGAGTAGTATGAACATTCATGTACATCCTCGTGCCTCCTGACCATCCAGAGTAACTGGAACTAATTCCATTTTTTGAAAATAAAACAACAATTCACTCCCAGGGGTCAGTGAGCATGAAAAAAGCTCACTACTCAAAGGGTTAAAAAACATTTTCAATTTTCATTGGTACTCCTTGCTTTTGTATTGATGCTGTTAAAATAACTCTGTAGCATTTATCCATTGGCTTCTCTTTATTTTTAAAGATAGTTTAACTATATGACTTCCTTTTGCCTTAAAAGAGGGTACTAACTTCCAATGCACAGTGGTTCTGGAATTTAATTTCTGCACCCCTTCCCTTTATTATTGGGCCTGATTCCTTAGACATCCCAGATACTTGGGTAAGCAAGTCACAGCACTCACAGGGCTTCTTTTAGTAAACGCTCCTTTTGATTTTAGAAAATTAGGCCCTGGCTGGTTTGCTCAGTTGGTTAAGAGCATTGTTCCAAAACGACAAGGTAGTGGGTTCGATCACCGGCTGGGGCACACACGGAAGCAACCAAGGAATGCACAACTGAGTGGAACAGCAAATGAATGCTTCCTTTTCCCCTCTTCTCTCTCCCTTCCTTTCTCTGTCTCTCTTAAAAAAATAAAATCAATAAAAATTAAAATCAAGCCCTGGCCAGATTGCTTGGTTGGAGCATTGTCCTAGAGCACAGAGGTTGCTGGTCTGATTCCCTATTCAGGGCACATACAGGAGCAGAAGAGCAGCTTGGTGTTTCTTTCTCTCTCCCTCCTTCTCTCTTAAAAAAAGAAAAATTAAATGTAGGCCCCCACTAGAGCCATCCTCCCAGCTCGCAATATCCAGTAGTTTTTCACAAGTGTTACAGTCAGGGGTCTCCAAACTATGGCCCGGGGCTGCATGCGGCCCCCTGAGGCCATTTATCTGCCCCCGCCGCACTTCCAGAAGGGGCACCGCTTTCATTGGTGGTCAGTGTAGTACTGGAGTACTGAATGTGGCGGTGCCGCAAAGGCGTTGCTCATGTACAGTACTACTTCTGGTGATGCGGGATGCACTTTTGTACTTTAAAATAAGATATGTGCAGTGTGCATAGGGATTTGTTCATAGTTTTTTTTTATAGTCTGGCCCTCCAATGGTCTGAGGGACAGTGAACTGGCCCCCTGCATAAAAAGTTTGGGGGCCCCTGTATTACGGTATATGAAATTCTTGATTTTTTTTTTAAATTTAGTGAGAGGAGGGGAGGCAGATACAGACTCCTGCATGCCCCCTCCCCACCATAATCCACCTGGTAACCCCATTAGGGAGTGATGCTCTGCCCATCTGGGGCATTGCTTTGTTGCTCAGCATCTAAGTTCTTAGTACCTGAGGCAGAGTTCATGGAGCCATCCACAGTGCCTGGGGCTAACTCGCTCCAATAGAGCTATGGCTGCAGGAAGGGGAGAGAGAGAGAGAAAGAGAGAGAGAGAGAGAAACACAAGGGGGTAGGGAGAAGCAGATGGGTGTTTCTCCTGTGTACCCTGACCAGGAATTGAACCGGGACATCCACACACTGGGCCAATGCTCTACCACTGAGTCAACCTGCCAGGGCCTGAAATTCTTGATTTCTAAGAGAATAGTAACATGGGTTAGGTTGAGAAACAGATTCCATTTTGATTTTCAGATTGTTAGTATACTGGGCATGGCCTTCCTTGTGTCATCAGAGAATTCTGCCACCTGTCATGCTCACAGTCATAGTTCCCACCCCCACTCATGCTGGTAGAGGCTAACCCTTAACATATGCCTGTTTCATGCCAGGTGCTTGCATCTAATTTCTAAATCATTGCCTCGACCCTACAGAGCCAGTGGTGTGTTCTTCCTGTTTTATAAGTGAGGACAGGGGAGTTCAGATAGGTGAAGAGATTGTTAAATTCCAAGGTAGTGTACCTGTGAATCTGGGTCTAAGCCTGGGCCTGCCTGACTTGAGAGCCTACCTTCTCTTTATCCAGGTACTTGTGTGATATTATTTAAAGGATTTATAGACCCTTGACTGTAGGGTTCATTTTCTGCAGACTAGGGACTATTTCTTTGGTGTGGGGTCTTCTGCCCAGTGGTGTTTGCTTCTCACGGTGATCTTTGACTTCAGCCACTACGTATTATTTTTCTGGCAATTTCTTGAGGCTACACAAATTTTCTTTGTTTTATGTGGTGTATTTTGGGGGGCCATTTTAGAAGGACTATTCATGAATGAATTTAGTATTGCCTTTTAATCAGACTGCTGGCCAGATTGCTCTGTTTTGAAAATCTTGGTTGCTTGCTCTTTGATCAAGTTATTTCACTCTGAGCCTCGGTTTTCCCATTTGTAAAACGGAGAAATTTACATGTGTTAACTCAGTTGGTGCTCACTGTAACCTCATGAAATAGTACTGTTGATTTCATTATATATATGAGAAAACTGAGGCATGCAGACTTTATTGGACCAGTTCAAGGTTATACATTGGTCATAAGGAGTGCTTACAGCCAGGGGATTTGAATTCAGAGCTGTATTCTTAACCAGTCTACCCGACTGCATATAGCTGTGAAATTTATAAGTAGATGAATAGTTGCAAGAAAGTGAGATCTTGCTAGTTCTGACTTATATTTCTCCCCTTCCCTTTCTTTTTCTTTCCTTTTTGTTCAGCATCATTGCAAAAAGGCAGTAGTACCATTTGTCTATATTGAAAGATTTTCCTTTTGTTCTTGTCAAGGAAGATAATTTGGGCTTCTTTATCTTAAACTTCATGGCATAGTTATGAAGTAATTTTTGTTCAAATATTTAACCACCTTTATCACCATTTGTGCTTTCTTTTCTTTTATGCTTCTCTGTCCTTGTCCCTAGGTGACAGTGGGAGACATTGTGAAGGTTGTCAACGGTCAGTACCTTCCAGCAGACGTGGTCCTGCTATCCTCCAGGTTAGGTGTGCTATAGTGGGCATGCTTTCTGAAATAAATGTTAAGAACAATAAACTATTAAATGGTGACTTCTGACATCTCAAACCACTCTTGCTCTTCTCCCCTGAGTCACCAATCTTCTCTCTCTGGTCCGTTCTTCCATTAACTGTCATTTGCTCTTTCCTGCCTTAATCCTAAATTTTCCTTCTCCTATTCATTCCTTTGTCCTTTTTGTGAATTCTTTTACGTTTACCAATTTGTTTTAGTCCATGGCTGTTCTGGCCTGTTCCTCTTCGTAGGGTAACAATCAGGAGCAGTGGGTGAGCACTCTGGCAACCTCCAGGTGGCAGCCTGTCTGGGACTTGGTGTCAGTCTCCTGATGGGTCCAGCCCACAATTCCTTCTGCAGAACCCTCCCTTTACTAACTAATCAGAGAACTCCAGGCATTTTCTCACCGTAGACATGACCAACAGATAGTGTTCCCTCTTTATTTGTCCACATTTTGCTCCCTTTCTGCCCAAATATTGTTGCCGTGTTTTCTAGGTAGTTTTGTACTAGAAATGTATTGTCGCTAAAGTGGCATAAATAATGGACAACACAGTCCTTGACTTTTCTTTGGCTTGATACATAATATTATATATCAAAGAAGAAATGCCAACATTAGAGTAAGAATAAACTTCTAGTCTTGAGTTCAAGGGTAAATGATTTCATGTTAAGGCTAAAATTTCCTGTATTCCTGTTGGGAATCATAGACACACTGTTTACATTTTCTTTGGTTGGAGTATGAAATTGTTCCTCTGAGCTGACATGCTTTCAAGGGTGGTCATTAGTGTTTGAGTCTGTACTTTGTGCCAAGCAGCCTGCTGAGTTCCTTGTTCCATTCAATCTTCCCAACAAATCCTGGCATCCTTACTTCATACAGAAAAAGCAGAGGAATTAAACAACTTGCTGAAGCCATCAGCCAATAAAAGATTTTAACTTAGCTGGTAGATGGCAGTCTAGCTTCTTAGCCACAGATAGTGATGCCTAAACCTGAAGATTGGTAGGTAGTAGCAGTGTTGTCTACTCTGCTTAATTTTATTATTTGAGTTTCCTGTCCTTAACATTAGGTGTGTTGATGAAAAAGTTGCCTGTTGACAGAGTGAAAGTTCAGGTCAGTTAAGGCTTGCCAGAGCTATGCAGCTTCCCTGAGCTATAATTGATTTCCAAACCTCTCTCGCTATAGAAGATGAGTTTCTGCTGGCTCTGTCTGGAGAGGCTCTTTTGGTCAGAAGGAGTGGACCGGCTCTCAGACTTCAGGGGTCACCCATATCCATTGGTCAGATCTTAGCTGGAAAGTCATGTGTTTGCCCTAACCTCCCCCTCCCTTCTCATTTACCCTGAGTTATTTCTGTTACTCTGGGTCAAGCAGCCACTGTGTGGAACCCATAAGGGCAGATCATTTGTATTGGGGCTTAAGCCCCAAAGATTAGTGTCTGTCTTTCTACTCAATTACTACTGCTAAAGTGTTTGTGTACGCAGTTGACCTATAAATAACAGAAGTTTAAAGTGTGCAGGTCTGCTTACATACAGATTTTTTTCAATAACTATCTATTTTGTTTTCCACCTGTGATTGGGAGTCTGCAGAGGGCTGGCTGTGTGCATTGACTATGGCCATTTTATTTATTTATTTATTTATTTTGTGACAGAGAAAGAGAGAGAGAGGGACAGATAGGGACAGACAGACAGGAAGGGAGTGATATGAGAAACACCAATTCTTTGTTGCACTTCTTAGTTATTTATTGATTGCTTTCTCACATGTGCCTTGACCGGGGCTACAGCAGACCGAGCAACCCCTTGCTGGACCCAGCGACCTTCGGTCCAAGCTGACGAGCTTTTGCTCAAGCCAGATGGGCCCACGCTCAAGCTGGTGACCTCGGGGTCTTGAACCTGGGTCTTCCGCATCCCAGTCCGATGCTCTATCCAAACTGTGGGTGCTCAAGTCCCCTATATAAAATGGCCATAGTCAGTCCCTTTGACTATGGCCATTTTATATAGGGGACTTGAGCACCCACAGTTTTGGAATGGAGGGTCCTGAAATCAATTGCCTGCGGATACCAAGGAAAAACTGGGGGTAGTTAAGTTTTTGGGGATTTGAAAGTTAAGCTTCAATTTTTGACTGCACAGGGGAGGTGGGTGTCAGAGTCCCTAACTTCTTAGGTTGTTCAAGGGTCAACTTAACACTGTGTTGAAGGGCCAGTCAGCAGACATAGTTTCCATAGTAGAGTCTTTATGAGCTGTAAATTTGTGGAGGGGACCTTACTAAATTTTGTTTTTTCTCTCTCTTTTTCCTTAGTGAACCTCAGGCAATGTGTTATGTCGAGACAGCTAATCTAGATGGGGAGACGAATCTTAAATTACGGCAGGTAAAGTTACCTTTCGTGACTTGTGTTTCTCCCAGAGGCCCAGACTGCACATCTGGTCTCCGCCTGCACTGGTTGGTGCTTTCTCCATAGCAAAAATATGTTCTGCCACAAAGGTTATGCCATAACCCTAATGGAAGCCACGGAGAGAACGTACCTTTTACTACAGAGGGAACTCCTTGAGCATGTAGGTGGCAGAGCTAAAAAGGTGGGCATAATTCCAGTATGGGTCAGGAAGGGTGTCATGCCTGAATTTCGTTCTTGCTGCGCTCTCTGCCTCCTAGCCCTGCAGGCTGAGTTGTGTTGTGGGAAGTGCAGCAGCCACAGGGAGAAATGAAGTTAGACAAACAGTGGGCACCTTCCTTTCTGTTTTTTTTTTAGATTCTAATTTTAGAAAGTGGTATAGTAGATACAAAATTTCCATCCTTTAAATAAAGCTATTCTTACCATATTTTTAAATTCTAAAATGAAGAATAGTTTTTAATATAATAAACATCTGAACCATTTGAAACTTCAAGTTTATGCTGCACAAAGTTGAATTTGATAATTCTGTCCACATGACTTTCTTTTCTACCTCAAATATTTGATTTAGCCGTCTTTTTTTTTTTTTTCTGTTTAAGGAGGAGTTACTGGCTTAATAGGGTACTTTATTCCAGTGTTTTTCAACCACCAGTCCACAGTCTGGTCTGCCAGAAATATTGTTAAAGTCTGTGAAAGAGTTAACTACCTTAATGTTGTATGAACATTATAGACCTAAAGATCTTAGTTGAATTTGCTTATGCTCAGGTTGATTTCTGCCGTAGCCATCCCTGAAATAATTCTCCCATTTTCATCTGTCTGGTCCCCAAGTGTAAAAAAGTTGAAAACCACTGCTTTATTTTTTGGAATGGAGGGTTCTGGAACCAATTGCCTGCGGATACCAAGGCTTTTCAGGTTGTTCAAGGGTCAATTTAACACTATGTTGAAGGGCCAGTCAGCAGACATAGTTTCAGTACAGCTAGTAAATAGGCTTTTCTGTAAGGTGTTTGAGAATGTGAATTGTTACTAAACATGGATGCTCTAAGCACAGTGATGGAATCTTAACTTTCTGCTGCATTGAATTCTTTTGAAACTGTTGTGTTTGGTCGCTGTCTGCAAAAAACACTGCTTGTAAGGTCAGTGTTGTGGACTGATAGTCTGATTTCTTAATCTCCTAAATTATTTCATTTTAGAGGACTCATCGTTTCCTTTAGATTAACAGTGGGGATAAGGGTTGTGGTCCCTAAACTTGGAAAACTGTAATCAATCTCCTCTTTTGATTTAACATTTTAGAGTTTGAGCCACACTGCTGATATGCAAACAAGGGAGGTATTGATGAAGTTGTCTGGAACTATAAAATGTGAAGGACCCAACCGCCACCTTTATGACTTCACTGGAAACTTGAACTTAGATGGGGAGAGGTATTACTTTCTCTTTTCTTAGTAGTTATTTATTATTATATTTTTAATGAGAGAATTACTGGATGTTTGGAAAATATTTGTTTGTTTTCTGGTATATTTCAGAACTGTGATATTTCTTCATGTTAAATTTGAATAAGAGAGAATGAAGTTTTTTTGAAACACTGTTTCAATCAATTTAAATCATCACTTCAATTTAAGGAAAGACCTGATTTTTGTTAAGAAAAGACAGCCAGAAAGTCTGAAAGGAAGTTCACAGCACTGGTCTGTTCTCTCTCTCTGTGTACCTACCTGAGAGGAGAGATGGTTTTGGCTGTGTGAAATTATCCAGGGAAGCACAAGGGAGATGTCTGAGTTGTATAAAACCTAATATATGTATCATTACTAGCATCCTTTTTTTTTCTAGCATTCTTTTAAGTAGCATTTCTTTTTAAAAAGTTAAATGAAAAGAACAACAATTAGTGTTCTTTAAAATATTCACTGCCCTATTGTCTATATTCTGTTGTCCTTGTGCTCTTGGCATTGTTGTATTGTTAGAGAGTCATTTTTTGTCATTATGTTGGGATGCAGTTTCTACCTTCTGTCGATCTTTAATCTGCATGCTTCTAATCAGTGCTTCCCACCTGTGTACTTTGAACAGACCTGTAGAGAAGGACCTGATAGTGGGAATCAACCCAAAATAACCATGGCAACTCCATGTGACTGCCTTCTCAGTTTTTATTTACTGTGGGCAGAGCCGTTCCCTAGGCTCACGTTTTGAAATCCTAAATCACTACCCAGCCTTTTATCTAATCATTAAGTCAATCTTGAAAAATATATTATAGCTTTATTTATTTATTTATTTCCTTAAAATAGGTTATAAAATAAACTGAATTTTTCAAATGAATAAATTTCTGGTTATATTAGCAAAAATTTTTTTTGGTGTTGAGTTTCATAACAGGGTTATGAGAGACACAATTTTATCTAACATTTTATAGGAAAAACAGAAATAATTTTTTTTGTAGTGATGGATAAGAGAAACTCTTCTAGTGGGTCTTTATTTATTTTTTTAAGATTAAGCCAAAGGTAACCTTTATTGCCCCCATTTTTCGGTGAAATAGTTCAAATTTAAGTAAAGAAAACATTTGATTTATTGTGGGTTTATGTTTAAGGGGAAAGCTTGTGCTCATTTGTCAGACTCTCATTGAATATAAATGCTGTTTCTTGTTTTTAGCCCTGTTCCCCTTGGGCCCGACCAGGTCTTATTAAGAGCTACACAGCTCAGGAATACCCAGTGGGTCTTTGGCATAGTTGTTTACACTGGACACGACACCAAACTCATGCAGGTAAAACATTTCAATGCTGAAAAACAATGCTGATATTAGTCTTTTCTTTTTTCTTCTTTTTTTTAAAAAACTTTTTTGTTCTGCTTTTATGGCATAGAGAGTAAAAATGCAGATGTTGCATTTAGGAAGCTGGAATTTGTCTATGAACCTAAATTTGGAAAGGAAGTTTCTTTATTTTGGTTCATTAGGTAGTTTCTCATAGATTTCTGTTGCTATAGTAGATATTTGTTTACTCCTGCTTGAAATAGCAACGGTCTTATTTTCTGGATGTATAGGGAAAAGCAGTTCTAATATACTTCATCTTCTGGACTTAAGCAGGAACTTGTTCTTTATTTTTCTTACTACTTCTGCTCCTCATCTCCATTAATTAGGATATTACAGTAAATGGTCTTAGTTAACTGAATTCTAGACAATTTAAAATCTGTTATTTTTTAATTAATGTTCTTCATATACCAAAATATTTAATAAAATGATTTTGCTCTTTCTCCATGTTAATATTTTTAAAAATTATTAGTTATGAATTTGCAGCACACATTTATATTATGACATATTTTGCTAGACTACTTTGAAATTCTGGATAACTTTGTGTCCCTATGTGTCATTTTCTATATATTTCTTTGGTATCACTTGGCATTTTATTTTACTAATAGTTGTTATTAATGATATCGGCTTTTCAATTTCTCTGTCCTTTTGCATAATTTCTAAAGCACACATCTGACTGTATTTCTTAACTAAGAAATGTTTAGTGACCACTGTACACCATGTCTTGTGCTGGGCTATGTGGATAAAATAGTGAAAGGCCCAACCTTACCTTCAGGGAGCTGTTTACACGGAGGAATAATAAGGAATTATGAAGTAGAGAGATAATTGTTGTAATGTGCATCATTACAAAGTACTGCAGGTGTATATAGAAGGATTGACCAACCCAGGCTTGGGAGTGTCAGTTGGCTAGCTACTAAGTATGACACTAAGAAGCAGATTTTAGACATAGAGTTGGAAAAGGGAGGCTATTATGTTGGTCTACACTTTGAGGTCAAATAATGTAGGAGTGAGTTAAATACTTGCTAGAACAGATGAAGTGATGGACCCCAATGTCTATACCAGCTGGCTAATGTAGTTGAGACAGAGGGGAGATATGGGGAGGATAATAAGGGCTGAGAGACTCGTTGCAGTTGATGAAGATTATTGGAGTTGCTGAGTGATAGCTGATCAGTGTGTAGGGTTTTCGTCTTCGAGTTTCTAGTGTGGTGGAGTTATAGAGTGGAGAGATCTGGGAGTGAACCATGGGAGTTGGGGGCTAAAGGTAGAGCTGTTGAAGGCCATTTGGTGTTGAGGAGTGTAGGACTGAGAGACTGTGGTATTTGACGGCCCAGTGCTGTGACTTTGAAGGTTGGATCATGGCAAGGCTGAGGTAGAGGTGGATGCCACAGCCAATTGTTCAAGTATCTAGGGCATGAAGGATGTGACTGAGAGGTGGGTAGACTTGCTAAGGGAAGAAGTAGAAGGTATTGTTGCCAAATGGCATGAATTTTACAAGTGGGTTTTTAATATGGCATTAGAGGAATAAAGTGTCAGGAGTATTACTGGGTTCCATGTACACATTCAGTAACATTGTCTGGATTCTGAGGGATATGAGTCTTTCCTGGAGCACCCTTCATTTGATGGGCCTTCCAGGAAAAAGTGTCCTTGGCTGGGTAAGGTAAGGAGGCAGAGAACAGCTTCTGAAGGAGAGGGCAAGGACATAGAGAAGTATTGGTTCTGGAGTGGGGGCCCCAGCTGTGGTACAATGGTTAGAGGCAGTGGGTATGGGAACGGTGCAGGGTGAGGGGCGTCTGTGGCAGTTCAGAAGAGAATAGTTGATGAATGCTACAAGGCAGGTGTGGATGGAGATTGTTCAGAATATCTGGCATGTGCATGATCTATTCTTCCTGGAGGTCCTCACCCACTTACCAAGGTTGGTTAGAAAGTGTAAGTTTGGTTAAGAGCAGCCTGTGTGCAGAGAGTATCTTGATAAAAAGAATTTCTCTTCCTACTACATGTTCTTCAACTTCCCATGTCCAGTGTCAGTATCCAGTCTGACATGGCTGGAGCTCCACTAATGTAGATCACTTCTGCCTTCTATGATATGACAAGCATATCACAAGAGGTTAGTTCAAATTTGGTCAGGGCCCCAACCCTAGTTTTTAACTTTTTTTTAAAATTTTATTTATTCATTTTAGAGAGGAGACACAGAGTGAGAGAGACAGAGAGAGAGAAAGAGAGAAAGGGGGGAGGAGCTGGAAGCATCAACTCCCATATGTGCCTTGACCAGACCAGTGCAGGGTTTTGAACTGGCGACCTCAGTGTTCCCAGGTCAACGCTTTATCCACTGCGCCACCACTGTTCAGGCCCAAGCCTAGTTTTTAGATTGTGTGTGTCACAAATTTAGCCATTCTTCAAGATTCCTGGTACACTGGTTGTTTTCTTAGGGTGTAACACTATTTTTCTAGATCATATATTGGTAATACAGCTTTGTAGCTGAGGTAATATGGGATTATTAAGTTATCCTTAAAATGATCCCATCATCTCTTCGGTGAGCAAGGAATGCACTAAGTTATCTTGTGCATCTTTATCCCATGAGTGTGGTAGGCACTTTCCTTTGCACCTAGATGTGTTAAAGCTCTATTACACATTGACTGCTTGAGTGCAGAACAATGGAAAGCCCCAGAAGTGTCTGTGTGAGTCACAGTGCCTTCAGGGCTAAAACAGCAAGTAACCCTGCAGAGTCTTGCAGGGAGTGTAATATAACACACGCAGCTGGAAGTCGCCCTGTTGGGAAGTAACAGTTTTTGTCTGCACTTGTGCTACTTGACTACAGAGAGGAAAAATTGTTGCTTTAGGGCTCTTCTGCTTTTTGTTTTTCTTTTTCAAACTCTCACTTCTATACCTTCTATTCTTCAGAGTTCCCTTGCTTCATGTTTAGTGTAGTTACAGGTAGAAATATTTCAGTGTCTACTGTTTGTATTGGTTGAGTTAATGGGAAAGAGAGGTATTATCACAGTAATTACGCAAATACTTAATGCCCCATGTACTATTTTAAGCAATTTGCATATATTAACTCATTTATTCCTCACAAGGGCTCTGTGAGGAAGACGCTGTTATTTCCATTTTAATAGATGAGGACACTGAGGCAGAGAGTATATGTATGTTACCAAAAACACACCCCCAGTAAGAGAGAAAGCTGGGACTCAGGAGCTCAGCAGTCTGGCTCCTGAGTCCATGTTCTAATTAGTACTCTACTGACTGCTTTCTTAGGAGGAAATGAAATGTGTAAAATCCAGGTCAGATACAAGCTTTTACAGAATCTGACATTTTGCCCTGTTTCTATTAAGAACTCCATTACTCAGGAGTAGCAGTGCTTTCTAAGAATTTTACAGAACTTATACTGCTAGTCAGAATTTCACACTACAAGCTCATCCTTATATATCACCGTGGTCAGCAGACAGGAATGAATTGGCACAGCCTGGTTCTCCACAAAGTGCATGTGTTTTGGGCTCTTGTGTTGCATGAGAGATAACTTTCTCCCACCTTGTTACCTGGTCAGGACTTAACCCCCCAAAAGATCAGAAGTTCATAAGGTCAGGAGTCATAAAAATGACATTTATTGTCAACTGTTTTTGTGTCTGTGCCTCCAATGATTGTTTATTAAAAATTATAATATCCTCTTTAGTTTTAAACAATTGGGATAGGCAATTTTGGAACTGGTCTCTTAGCTCCTGACCTGAGGCCAGAGGTGTTGTGTCATTGTCATTGACCTCTAGATGGCATGGATTTTTATTTATATTTTAGAGGAATTTTTTAAAAGTCTGTAAAGAGTAAATTATTATTATTTTTAAATCAAGTGAGAGTAAGGAGGCAGAGAGACAGATTCCTGCATGTACCTCGACTGGGATCCACACAGCAAGCCCCTATGGGGCGATAAGAGCAAATAATTTAAAGAACTAAAATGAAAGGAAGAAAGAGTATATAAAGGAAAATGCTGTTGTGCGGTTAAGATACTGAATGGACTTAGCTTTTTCCTAACTCCCTAAACCAACAGAAAACATGGCCAGTAGTGTAGCATTTCTGGGCTTGGCAATAGAATTTAGATCATTTCAAAGATGTGTGTGTTTTTCAATGGAACTGAGGAATTGCCTTCTATCTTGGTATTATTTTCAAATTGTGACTTGATTTGTATTCTTTTTAGAAATCTTTTCATCTTAGTTCATTAATGTTCAGATAAATTAAGAATAGTAGAGAGTACTGACTCAGGTTTGGCAAAAGGCATCATTTTTATGTCCCAGTAGTACCTTATCAGCTTTCACATCACCCGATCTCTGCAAATCAGGGTTGCCTCTAAAAAGATAGGCTCATTGCTCATGGAAGGAGACCTGCAGATGGAAGCTTCTGCACCCATCTCCCTGTCCACTTCTGATTTAATTTAGGCTCTGCTCACCTCCAGGAGTGGGTTATTACCATTTATTGAATTATTGTATTAGTCTCCTACTTCTGCCATAACAAATTTCACAATTTTAAGCTTACAGAAACACAAAGTTGTTATGTTACAGTTCTATTTGTTGGAAGTATGATTTCAGGTGGGTGTCTGCAGGGCAGCATTCCCCTCCAAACAACTCTTGGGGAGACTCTAGACGAGAGCTTTTCTTGCCTGTCCCAGTCTTCCAGAGGCTCCCCCAATTCCTTGGCTCATGACCACCTTCCTTCATCTTCAAAGCCAATTGTGTTGCATTTCTATGACCATTCTTCTGCAGGCACATCCTCTGATCAAGGACCCCTGTGATTAAATCAAGTCCACTTGGATAATCTAAAATAATTATTTTAAGGACCAAGTCAAGGTCCTTAATTTAATTATGCCCACAAAGTCCCTTTTACCATATAAAATAACATATTTATAGAGTCCAGGTATTAGGTTATAGACATGATTGTGGGGAGGGGTCATTATTCTTCCCACTACAGTTACCTTTAGAAAACTTTTAATAAAATGACTTCAGGCTCATAAATGTCTGGTGTAAACAGTTCTATTGAATTTTCCACTGTTGAGAGGATATAGTCCCAAATTTTCTGCCTTCTGTGCTTTAGTGAATATTTCTAACGTCACTTCCCAACACTGGGCTCTGTTCTAGTGGGGCTGGTTCTCCACCAGCAGTGAGAAAACCAGCCCTACGTGTTTACAAATGTTAGGTTGTCTTTCTGCGTTTGTTTTACCTTCATGTTTGTTTTGCTTCATGATTCAGGACTTCACTCAGGTTTCTTCTGGCCACTAGAGATTGCCTGACCTTTTCTGCTTGTTTCTTGTTCAGTTTTCTTAATGAATTGTCTATTTCTTTTGACAGCTATTGATATTCTGTTTTGCATTATTAATGTATATGTGTTTGTATGTCTTTTTTCTCAATTAAATGTGTACTTTCAAAATCTGTTTCTGTATGTTAATTGTGGAGCTCTGTTATTACTTTGAAGATTCTCTCTAGATTTTTATGATAGAGAATCTTTAAGTTTCTCTTGAATTAGAAACATCCTGATTTCTTTTAATATTGACTTAAAATGATTTAGGACCTGTTGATTTCCAAGACAATGCAAGTAGCTAATTTTATGCTAAAATGGAACCATGAGAAGCACAAGTTGAATCATGTAGAGTTAAATGTGTTCTTTAAAATAGTAGAATGTGTCTTCCTTAATCTTTATTTAAAACTAGCTGCTGATTCAGGATTATGGTACACTTTGTAATTTTATTGGTTAATTGGCAAAAATATATTCTTTTACTTTTTATTTGTTTAATTTGAATGACTTACCTCCTTTTCTCCCCACTCCTTTCCCTCGAGTCTATTCTGTGACCCTTATTGAATATAAATCCTGTTGTACAGAATTCCACCAAAGCTCCTCTCAAGAGATCAAATGTTGAGAAAGTGACAAATGGGCAGATCCTGGTATTGTTCTGCATACTCTTGGTCATGGCCTTGGTGAGCTCAGCAGGAGCCCTGTACTGGAATGGGTCTCAAGGTGGCAAGAGCTGGTACATTGAGGAGACGGGTAAGTGTTGGGCTGAGCTGCTTGTTGAAGCAGGGCAAAACAGTTTTGGAAAGGCTTTCTAAGCACAGTTTCAGTGTGGTGGCCATGCCACCCTTCTCTGCCCTTTGGCCACTCTGTATAATGCCACTCTTTCAAGGAGAATAGAAAAATTAGGATTGATGTGATGAAATGAAGATGGACAAATTTAGGGATTGTTTTATGTTCAAATGATTACATTTAACTATATTTTTTGAGTTATTTTCTTATTAGCTGCTTTAGAGATTGCAATGTATGTCTTAATTCATGAGCACATACTTCAGATAAATACAAATTTAATTACAGTACAACCTAGAAAATTTCTTTTAATACAGATCCGTCTCCTCCCCTGCTTTATGCTACTTTTGTCATATATTGATTGCATCTATCTATCAACCCAGCAACAGTGTTGTAATCATTGATTTATATAATCTTATGCCTTTTAAAGAAGCAAAAGGCAAAAAGAAGTAAAGTTACAGAGTTTTTTTTTATATTAACCGACTTCATTTCTTCCTGTGGATTTTAGTCAGCAGCTTATGTCATTTCTTTGCTTCAGTAGTTTCATTCTCCCCTCACTCCTTTGTTCTCTCATCTATATTATGTCTGTATAAAAGTCCAACAATGCAATTTTATAATGATTCTTTGCAATTTTTAAAAATTCTAAAACAAAGGATAAAATTATGTAATTATATTGTGTTTTATAAGTACCTATATAATTACCTCGACTGCTACTCTTTGTTTCTTTGTTTTCTATTAATTTTAATGGGGTGACATTAATAAATCAGGGTACATATGTTCAAAGAAACCATTTCCAGGTTATCTTATCATTCAATTATGTTGTATACCCATCACCCAAAGTTAAATTGTCCTCTGTCACCTTCTATCTGGTTTTCTTTGTGCCCCTCCCCTCCCCCCTCTCCCACCTTCTCTTCCCTACCCCCACCCCGTAACCACCACACTCCTGTCCATGTCTCATAGTCTCACTTTTATGTCCCACCTATGTATGAAACAATGCTGTTCTCAGTTTCTTTCTGTTTTACTTATTTTACTCCGTATAATGTTATCAAGGTCCATCCATTTTGTTGTAAATGATCCGATGTCATCATTTCTTATGGCTGAATAGTATTCCATAGTATATATGTACCAAAGCTTTTTAATCCACTCGTCCTCTGAAGGACATTCAGGCTGTTTCCAGATCTTCACTATTGTGAACAATGCTGCCACGAACATGAAGGCGCATTTCTTCTTTTCGAACAGTGCTATGGTGTTCTTAGGGTATATTCCTATAAGTGGGATAGCTGGGTCAAAAGGCAGTTCAATTATTAAATTTTTGAGGAATCTCCATACTGTTTTCCACAATGGCTGCACCAGTCTGCATTCCCACCAGCAGTGAGGAGGGTTCCCTTTTCTCCACATCCTCACCAGCACTGTTCTGTGTTGTTTTGCTGATGAGTGCCATTCTGACTGGTGTGAGGTGATATCTCATTGTGGTTTTAATTTGCATTTCTCTAATGATTAGTGATGTTGAGCATTTCTTCATATGCCTATTGGCCATCTGTATGTTCTCTTTGGACAAATTTCTATTCATTTCCCTTTAACAATTTTTGATTGGATTGTATGTCTTCCTGGTGTTGAGTTTTATAAGTTCTTTATAAATTTTGGATATTAACCCCTTATCAGACGTGCTGTCGAATATGTTCTCCCAATGTGTGGTTTGTCTTTTTATTCTGTTCTTATTGTCTTTAGCTGTGCAAAAACTTTTTAGTTTGATATAGTCCCATTTGCTTATCTTGCCTTTTATTGCTTTTGCCCGTGGAGATAAATCGGCAAATATATTGCTGCATCAGATGTCGTAGAGATTGCTGCCTATGTTTTCATCGAAGATGCTTATGGTTTCACGGCTTACATTTAAGTCTTTTATCCATTTTGAGTTTGTTTTTGTGAATGGTGTAAGTTGATGGTCTAGTTTCATTTTTTTGCAGATAGATGTCCAATTTTCCCAACACCATTTGTTAAAGAGGCTGTCTTTACTCCATTGTTTGTTCTTTCTTCCTTTGTCAAATATCAGTTGTCCATAAAGGTGTGGGTTTATTTCTAGGTTCTCTGTTCCGTTCCATCGATCTATGTGCCTGTTCTTATGCCAGTACCAGGCTGTCTTGTGTATAATGGCCTTGTAGTAAACCTTGATATCCGGTAGAGTGATACCTCCTGCTTTATTTTTTCTTTTTAAGATTGCTGAGGCTATTCGTGTTCTTTTTTGGTACCATATAAATTTTTGGAATATGTGTTCTATATCTTTAAAGTATGTCATTGGAATTTTAATTGGTATTGCATTGAATTTATAAATTGCTTTGGGTAATATAGACATTTTAATGATGTTTATTCTTCCTAAGCATGAGCATGATATATGCTTCCACTTATTTGTATCGTCCTTGATTTCTTTTATCAATGTTTTATAATTTTCCGAGTACAAGTCCTTAATTAACCTCCTTGGTTAAATTTACTCCTATGTACTTTATTTTGTTGGTTGCAATAGTGAAGGGGATTGTTTCCTTAATTTCTTTTGCTGACAGTTCACTGTTGGTATATAGAAATGCCTCTGATTTCTGAGTATTAATTTTATATCCTGCCACCTTGCTGAATTCATTTATCAGTTCTAATAGTTTTTTGACTGAGACTTTAGGGTTTTCTATATACAATATCATATCATCTGCAAATAATGATAGTTTTACTTCTTCTTTTCCAATTTGGATGCCTTTTATTTCTTCTTCTTGTCTGATTGCTGTAGCAAGGACTTTCAGAACTATGTTGAACAAGTGTGGTGAAAGAGCGCACCCCTGCCTGGTTCCTGATCTTAAGGGGATTGCTTTTAATTTTTGTTCATTTAGTATGATGTTTGCTGTGGGTTTGTCGTAGATGGCCTTTATCGTGTTAAGGAATGTTCCCTGTATTCCCACTTTACTGAGAGTTTTGAGCATGAATGGGTGCTGGATTTTATCAAATGCCTTTTCTGTATCTTTTGAAATTATCATGTGAATTTTGTCCTTCCTTTTGTTTATGTGATGAATCACATTGATTGATTTGCGAATATTGAACCAGCCTTGCCTCTTCAGAATAAATCCCACTTGATCATGGTCCGTGATTTTTCATATATTGCTGGATCCGGTTGGCTAATATTTTGTTGAGAATTTTAGTGTCTAAATTCATCAGGGATATTGGCTTATAATTTTCTTTCTTTGTATTGTGTTTGCCCAGTTTTGAGATCAGAATTATGCTCCCCTCATAAAAGGAGTTTGGAAGTCTTCCTTCCTCTTGAATTTTTTGAAATAGCTTGAGGTGGCTAGGAATTAGTTCTTCTTTGAATTTTTGGTAATTTCCTTGTGAAGGCATCAGGCCCAGGACTTTTCTTTGTTGGGAGATTTTTGATAACTGTTTCGATCTCATTTGTTGTAATTGGTCTGTTTAGGTGTTCTGATTCTTCCAGATTGATTTTTGGAAGGTTATATGATTCAATAAATTTGTCCATTTCACCTAGGTTGTCTAATTTTTTGGCATAGAGTTCTTCATAGTATTTTCTTACAATACTTTGTATTTCTGTTGTGTCAGTTGTTATTTCTCCACTGTTCTTTCTAATTTTATTTATTTGAGTCCTCTCTCTTTTTTTCTTGGTGAGTCTAGTTAAAGGTTCATCAATCTTGTTTACCTTTTCAAAGAACCAGCTCCTGATTTTATTGATCCTCTGTATTGTTTCTTTAGCCTCTATGTCATTTATTTCTGCTCTGATCTTTATTATTTCCTTCCTTTTACTGGTCCTGGGTTTTATTTGTTGTTGTTTTTCTAGTTCTTTTAGATGCAGGGTAGCTTGCTTATTTGAGCTTTTTCTAGCTTCTTATGGTATGCCTGTATTGCAATGACCTTCCCTCTCAGAACTGCTTTTGCTGTGTCCCCTAAATTTTTAGTTGATATATGCTCATTTTAATTCGTTTCTAGAAACTGTTTTATTTCTTCTTTGATCTCATTGTTAATCCATTCATTATTTAATAACATGCTATTTAGTTTCCAAGTGTTTGAGTATTTTTAAGTTTTTCTTTTGTAGTTAATTTCTAGTTTCATGGCATTGTGATCAGAGAAAATGCTTGATATGATTTCAATGTTCTTAAGTTTATTGAGGCCATTTTTGTGTCCTAACATGTGGTCTATCCTAGAAAATTAACCATGAGCGCTTGAGAAGAATGTATATTCTACTGCATTTGGGTGAAAAGTTCTGAAGATATCTATTAAATCGAGTTGATCTAGTGTATCCTTTAAGTCTGCTGTTTCTTTATTAATTTTCTTTCTTGAGGATCTATCCAGTGTTGTTAGAGGGATATTGAAATCCCCTACTATGATAGTATTGCTGTTAATCTCACCCTTTATATCCATCAAAGTCTGCTTTATATATTTGTCAGGGCTCCTATATTTGGTGCATAGTATTTGTTGCTCAATTTGTTTGGTTTTAATGAATTCCTCGAGGCTTTCTTTTTCTGGGAAGCTCTTTATTTCTTCTTCAATTTTAAACGTTAGCCTTGCTGAATAGAGTAGTTTTGGTTGTAGGTTCTTGTTCTGCATTACTTTGAATATATCTTGCCATTCCCTCTGGCCTCAAGTGTTTCTGTTGAGAAGTTGGATGTCATTTTTATGGGGGCTCCTTTGTAGGTGATAGCTTTTTTTTCTCTAGCTGCTTTTAAAATTTTTTCTTTATCCCTTAGTTTTGGTATTTTAACTATGATGTGTCTTGGTGTAGATTTCTTTGGGTTTCTCTTTAATGGAGTTCTCCGTGCTTCTTGAATGTGTGAAACGTTTTCCAGCCTTAATTTAGGGATGTTTTCTGCTATGATTTGATTGAGCAAAGTTTCCATTTCTTGTTCTCTCTTCTGTTCTTCAGGAACCCCTGTGATGCAGATATTATTTCTGTTTATGTTGTTACAGAGCTCCCTTAGAGTTTTGTCACATTTTTTGAGTCTCTTTTCTTTTTTCTGCTCCACTTCTGTGCCTTTGTTTATTGTGTCCTCTAACTCGCTGATTTGATCCTCAGCGTTATCCATCCTGCTTTTAATTCTTTCCATTGTGGTCTTCACTTCTGATACTGTATTTGTCGTTTCTGTCTGATTTTTTTTTATTATTTCAATTTCGTTTTTTATACTTGTTATCTCTTTAGTTAGGTGTTCGTAATGACTATCCATTGTTGCTCTAATCTCTTTGAACATCCTAACTATCATTATTTTAAATTCTTCATCTGGTAATGTGGTTATATCTGGTTCATTCAGGTCCTTTTCTGGGAATTTCTCTTGATTCATTTGGTTTGCATTCCTCTGCCTGCCCATTTTGTTTGTGTATAAGAAGGTTGTGGCCATTGTAGTCCAGTGGGTGTTGCCTTTGTGTTCTCTAGGTGTGTTCTGTCTGCAGGCCCACCAACCCCTCTGACGCTTCCTAGGGCAGTTGGGTATGGGCGTTGCCAGTGCCGGCCCACTGTGGCTGTTTGCTGTGATTTCCGCCTCTCCTCCACAGGAGGGGCTGTGTTCTGGTGCCCGGATCTACAAGCCTCAGCCTGTCTGGGCCTTCGCCTCACTCCCGCAGTTTGGGTTGCGCACTTCACTCAAGCCATAAGCCTCAGTACCATGGGTAGAGTTGAGCACCTTTGCTCAGCTGTGGACCCAGCCTGTTCCCAGGCTTCCGCCCAGCCCCTGTGGTCAGAGCCTGCTCGCCACAGTTTCTGCTGGCGTGTGCTCAGCTCAGCAGCGAGCTTCCGCCTGTTCCTGGTCCTAGCCCTGCCCCCACGGTCAAGGCCGGCTTGCGCAGGGAGGACATCTCTGTCTGTTCCTGGCCTCCCGCTTTTCACCCGCACGTGGGGCTGCAGCTTGGCCGCAGTTGCCGAACCGCTTTCGAGCATCCCCTCCACCCCTGCTAGGCTAGACCGAGCTCACACCAGCTGGGCCTCCGCCCCCACCGACAGAACTGCGTTTCAGTGTCCCTCCGCCACCGTCCCTCCAGCAAGCCCTCAGCAGTGTGGGTAGGGGCACTGCAGCTCAGACCCTAACACTGCATACTGTAGTTTTGGAAGCTTCCTCCATCTAATCAGCTCCGCTCTAAGTGCCACGGGAGAGCTTGTTTGGCTGATGCCCTGTCTCCCTTTGCTGGTATTGCTAGTTCCAGGGGAAAGAATCGTTTTTGATTCGGGAAGTGACTTTGCCCAGGGGTTAGGGTGGCTGTCCCTCAGAGTGTTTCTCCCTGTGCCTTCCAGTCCACACTCTCTTCCCGCTGCTCTGGTCCTCTCCTCTGTCCCTGTTCCCCGGATCCCCAGGTGAGTGGTTGTGAGAGAGGTTTTCTGCGCTGTCCCTTTAAGAAGAATCTTGGGTCTGAGAAAACTGTCTCTTTCTCACAAGCAGTATCCTCACTTGTTTCACAGCTCGATACTGTCCAAACACTTCTTCTAGGCTCTGAGGCTGCAGGCTGGGGCTTTGTTCCTGGGACCCAGGTCCCTCCCTCTCCGCCAAACTCTCCTCCCTCCACGTGGGTCTCTCTGGGCTGCCGTTCACTCCAAGGAACTGGGCAGCCCTCTTTGCGTTTTCGCTTTTTCTACCAGTCTCAATGTGCCTTCTTCATTGTTCCTTGGTTGAAGAGTCCAATTAGTTTAGTTCAAAGTTGGTTTATTTAGATGAAGGTTCTTAAAATTAAGTTATTATCCACTTTGGTTCTGGGAATTGAAAGTTGGTACGTCCGCCTACTCCATCGCCATCTTGCCGTCTCCCTACTCTTTGTTTCTTTATGTGGGTTTAATTACTGTGTCATTTCCTTTTATCTTGGAGAATTTTTTTTTAGTATTTCTTATAAAGCAGTTTAGGTAGTAGCACATTTTTTTAGTACTTTTTTCTTGGAAGTTCCTAATTTCTTTTTTAGAGGGGAAGTTTTGCTTATAGAGAATTCTTTTAGGGTTCTTGGTTGACATTCTTTTCCTTTCAGTACTTTGAATATGCCATCCCACTGCATCCCACAGTGAATCTCACTGACTTTTCTCTTGTATGTGAGTCATTTTTCTATCAGAGCTTTCAAAATTATCTTTGGTTTCCATAAATTTTTAGTTTAGTCTCTGAAGTTTCTTGAGATTTTTGGATATGTATATTCATCAAATTTGGGAAGTTTTCTACTATTATTTATTTAAATGAAACTGTGGTTTAAATGTAGTATATGGCACCAGCCCATTCTGCCCCTCTGCTCCTCCTACCAATGTCACTGTGGCTTCTTCTTTAAATTCCTGGTTGTAAGAGTACCGTTCAGCTAGATTTCCAGTGGTTCTGAATGATGGGTATTCTGTAGGTTAGTTATAATTTTGATGTGGTTGTTGGAGGATTTGATTACTGTTTTTACCTATGCTGCCATCTTGACCAGACTTGGTATATGGTTATTTTTAATACATCTGATCCTCGAACAATTTAGTGATTACAACTAAAAAAATCCATATATAACTTTTGACCCTGCCAAAATTCAGTTATTTCTCATATCCATAAAATTGGTTCCAGGACCTGCCACGGATGCGAAAATCCATGGGAGCTGAAGTCCCCTACATAAAATGGCATGGATCAATGCATACAAATGACCTTCCACAATCACAGACTCCCAACTGTGGGTCATTTGTAGAAAAAAAATCCGCATAAATGGACCCACATATTTCAAACTCTTACTGGTCAATGGTCAACTGTACATTCACAGAATTGTGCAGCCCTCACCCCACCTAAATTTACGACATTTTAGCCACCCCAGAAAGAAACCCTGTCCTCCTTAGTAGCCAGTCCTCTCCTTGTTTTTAGTTTTAAGTCTGGACTCCTAGGGTTCACACAGTGTTCAATGATTGGACACTGGTTATGCTTAAACTCCTTTGTTGTTTGATCTCTGCATGGCTTTTAATGTTTGGAGAAGTTAATGTCTGACCCACATTCATTCACTAGTTACTAGCTCACAATTACCCTCTTTGGTTCCTCCTGAGCATGTGCAGCCTTGTGCAAGGACATGAACTTCTAGACCTCCAGAGTTGAGTGTGATCTTAGCAAGGTTTCCTTAGCTATCTTTTCCATGGATTTCCCTGTTTAATTTCTAGCTAATCTGCTGCCTTGTTTGTTCCTACAGGTATAGGGAGGTATTTGTCTTCCCTGATTATTAGCCGCTGGAAAAAAAACTATTGTTTTTGACAGTGCCTTGAGCTTGGCTTTTCATACTCTGCTTCAAATGTCAACTCCCTCAGGCTGTTCCTGTCCTGAACATCTGCTTCACTCTCTGGTAGCAGCCTGCACCACCCTGGTATAGAGTCCTCATAACTTACCCCAATCGCCCACCCAGAACAGATTTAATGCAACATAGATGTTGGGGAGAGGGGAACCTGCTTTTCGATTAAATATCAAAGGTTTCCATTTACTAAAATTGAATAGATTTTCTTGGATACATACCTTTGAACTTATTATTTCTTCTTCTTCTTCTTCTTCTTCTTCTTATTGAGAGATGGGGAGGTAGAGACAGACTCACCTTTGCACCCCAACAAGGATCCACCTGGCAAGCCCCCTACCAAGTGATGCTCTGACTATTTGAGCTGCTGCTCTGTTGCTCATCAACTGAGCTATTTTAGTGCCAGAGGCAAGGCCATGAAGCCACCCTCACTTCCCAGGACTCACTTTGCTCAGTTGAGCCATGGCTACAAGAGGGGAAGAGAGAGAGAGAGAGAGAGAGAGAGAGAGAGAGAGAGAGAGAGAGAGAGAGAAAGATAGAGTGGGGAGAGGGGTGGAGAAGCAGATGGTCATTTCTCCAGTGTGCCCTGACTGGGAATCGAACTTGGGGCTTCTTCACTCTACTGCTGAGCTAACTGGCCAGGACCTTTACATACTCTGTTATTGGTTTCTAAGAACTTTAAATGCTTGTTTTTGACAATTTTGTCCAGTTTCATTGCTCCTTTTTTGGGGAGGAGATTTGCCAACTTCCTTACACAGCAATTTCAGAAAATAAATAAAACTTAATGACAAAATTCTTTTAAATGATAAACTTGAATTTAAAAATTTTGGAATTTTTTTGGGGGGGCGGTTATTGTTATTCTTGTCTCAATATATTTTAGTTAAACTGGTCAAAACATTTTTTTCCTTTTTTTAAAATCTCATGTAGAATACCCTCACACATTGAACTTGTTGCCACTTCACAAATGTGGGAAATGTGACTAGGACTTCAGTTGTAGGTCAGATTCAAATCCCTTTATTTGGCTCTTAAAATTTGGATTAATGTTATGTGTCTAAGTTCAGATGTGAAGTTTGAAACTTTGCATATATACATAGTTTGTTAATAAAAAATGATCTGAGTAAATAAACAACATTGACACTATCTTGGTATACATGCTTAAAGGAAACTGGTGGTTAAATTGCTAGATAATGTCAGACACCAGTACTCGCTGCATGATTTACAGTGGAATAATGGTCTTTTTGTCCTACCCAAATGCTTTCTGTCTCATTATTATTCTGATGGTAAAATCTGAGTAGCTCTGGTCAATGCCATTGGCCTTCACACTTGCACTGCCACCATTGGAGTTTTGACTCAGTTCAAAGAACTTTGCCCTTTTGATATGCACAGAACTTGTACCTCCTCCCCCCTCCTCATTCCTTCTCTGATAAAGCTGGTTCTGAGTGCTTTGGATCTCGTCCCTTAGGGGTCTTGTTCCATCAAGATATTCCTTCTTTTATCTTCAATAAATGGACTCAAGGCTTCTTGCCTTCCTCCCCTTCTTCACCTAGTTTACCTATTCACAATTATTTTTTTCCAATTCTTTGGATTGTCACAAAGGTACTCATACCATAATGAGTTGCAGACATTTCTTATAACCATTTCAAATGCTTGTCCTTTTTTACATCCTTTTCAGTTACCTGTCTTCTTTCTGTCCTCCAAAACTCGACTAAAGTCTCTATTCTTCTGGATGGTCCTCAGTTGACCATGCCATCCCATAATAAAACAAATCTTCTGTCCTGGTTTCTGCAATGCCCTACGAACATCTCTTTAACAGGTGTAACTTGATGTCTTGTCACATTGAAGGACACACTTGCTTCTGCTACCTTCCTGCCCCACAACCTCCTACTAGACGCCAGCTCCTTATTTAAAGGGATTACGTATTTATAGTCTTTGTATTCACAGTTGGTGCCATGTAGCAGGTGCTCAATAAATATTTTAACTTGACTCTAAATGCATACATAAGCCAATACATTCTTTTTGTGTGTGTGAGCATCTTTTAGAAAAATTTCAAAATAATATGAGAAAACTTCATGGAGATTAAGTAAAGCTATACAGGTGTTTTGGTTTTCTTCCACAGACATGAGCTCAGATAATTTTGGATATAACTTGTTGACGTTCATCATCTTGTACAACAACCTTATTCCCATCAGTCTGCTGGTGACTCTTGAGGTTGTGAAATACATTCAAGCCCTTTTTATAAACTGGGTGAGTATCACAGCAGACTTTAAAAATTCAGCTACTGCAGAAATGTCAACCATAATTTTCTAAAATTCTCTTAGAGCCTTAGTCATTTAATTGAGTGCCCAGGAAAGAATAATGTAGTTAATTCTTTTTAAGAGAGAGGAGGGGAGACTCTTGCATGTGTCCCAATGGGGATCCACCTGGCAAACCCAGTCTGGGGCCAAATGCTCAAATAAACAAAGCTATCCTCAATGCCCAGGACCAGTATGCAAACCAATTGAGCCACTGGTTGTGAGAGGGGAAGAGAGAGAGAAAGGGAAAAGGGAGGGGAAATGAGGCAGATGGTCACTTCTCATGTGTGCTCTGACCAGGGATCATCCATATACTGGGATGTCCGTATGCCAGGTGGATGCTCTATCCACTGAACCAATCGTCCAGGGCCATATTTAATTTATGATTTGGTCTGGAAGGTAGAGGGCCAGAGAACTGGCCAGGCATCTCTGGTAAAGGTGTCCCTGAGCCAGTGATAGCACTGACCAGTTACCTAACATCTTAGCTCTCTGTTCTATGAAATGGAGTGAGGGACAGTTGTATGTATTCAAGGGGTTTTGTGAGGATTAAATAAGAAAGTGGAGGCGGAATGCTGAACAGATGCTTGTCTTCTGGTGAGTGGGGATGAAGTGAAACATATCTATTTATATATAAACAGATATAACTTCTGTTTATGCTTTTGAAGTCTAATGAGTGCTGAAGAAAGGCCTCTTCTGTGTGTCTGTATCAGCGTTTATTATATATCAAAATCTGTGGTAACAGTAAACTTGTGTTTCATTGTTAAGAGTGGACGTGGAATCTTTAAGGAACTGTCATTGACATTAAACACTTTAGTTCAGCAGCCTGTATACATAGACCAGGTGTTTGCATGTGTATTTTTATTATCTTCAAATATTTATAAATTTTACTGAATTTATTGTAGTACAATTCTATAATACATCATTTGTATATTGCATTGTGTGTTCACCAGCCCAAGTCAAGTCTCTTTCTGTCAGATATTTAAAAAGGGTAAAGGAGATCATGTACATTTTTATTTGGTCTTTATAACAATCCTGTGAATTAGGTATTAGCTGAACTCAGAAATGTGAGTTAGTTGAGGTCATGAAATGCTTGCCTTGAAGCAAAGTCTTCTGTATATGAATATCATGTCTTCTCCCTGTAGCACAGTGTTTCTCTTTACTAATCACCGTTGTACTTTTACCCCAAAATTATTATTTAAAAATTTTTTTAAGATTTTATTTATTCATTTTAGAGAGGGAGAGAGAGAGAGAGAGAGAGAGAGAGAGAGAGAGAGAGAGAGGGAAAGGGGGAGGGGCAGGAAGCATCAACTTCCATATGTACCTTGGCCAGACAAGCCTAGGGTTTCAAACCAGTGATCTTAGCATTTCAGGTCAATGCTTTATCCACTGTGCCACCACAGGCTGGGCTACCCAAAAATTAAAAAGCAGGACTTATAGTATCTATTTTTAATGTAGATGAAAAATTAATGGTGTATATTTTCTGAAGCACCTCCTCTTCTCTCTCACAGGACACAGATATGTATTATCTTGGAAATGACACTCCTGCCATGGCCAGGACATCAAACCTTAATGAAGAGCTTGGTCAGGTAAGATCCTCTTTGGGAACTTGATGGTGACATGAGCATGAGGGAAGACTCGTGTTAGAAATGTGGAGAAATTTTTGCAAAAATAATTGTCTATAAATGTTTTTTTTTAACATGTGAAGAACTATATATTACTTGAAAGTATTATTAAGTATAAATGTTAATCAGTATTGAATTGCATTTTGAGGTATGGATATGTCTTATCACTTAAGAGGTACCTGCAAAAACTCTAGTACACAAATACAGTACAATACTTTTTGGAATCTTAAAATTGTTTGTCAGGAGCAAGTGGCAGGGAAAACAAGGATTTTGACACTTAGATGTTGTTTGTTTAACCCTGCAGAACATGTGGGGGCTGACCAGATGTTGTTTCTGAAATATTCCAGGGAACCAGTGTCATTTTCACCATTCCCCCACCCCCTCAAACCCCAAACACTTTACAGAGTTGTGCTTTGTGTTATATATTTTCCTCTTATGTTGAAATTACTACAAGCAATAGCCTCTTTCAAATGTGTAGCAATAAAGAGTATAATTTCAAATTTATAAAACTCCCTGGCTGGTAGGCTCAGCGGTAGAGCATCGGCCCAGCATGTGAAAGTCCCAGGTTTGATTCCTGTCCAGGGCACACAGGAGAAGCACCCATCTGCTTCTCCCTCCTCCCCCCTCTTCTTTCTCTCTATCTCTCTCTTCCCCTCCCACAGCCAAGGCTCCATTGGAGCAAGGTTGGCCAGGGCGCTGAGGATGGCTCCATGGCCTCTGACTTAGGCGATAGAATGGCTCCGGTTGCAATGGAGCAACGCCCCAACGGGCAGAGCATCACCCCCTAGTTGGCATGTCAGGTGGATCCCAGTTGGGCACATGCGGGAGTCTGTCTCTCTGCCTCTCTGCTTCTCACTTCAGAAAAATACACACACAAAAAACTTATACAACTTATTTAAACCTCCCAAATACTCTGTGAAGGCAGTACTTTATATATCAGGCTAAGTTTGACTCCTCTTTGAATCCTTCTCCAGTTTCCCAGGTAAAGTTGATTTATTTCTTTTCCATATTCCCAAAACAGTCTTTCCAAACATAAATACAATAATAAAATCAACAAAATAAGAGACATGACAGTGGTGTTTCCCTTTTGAGACTTTGAAGTCTATTTAAGGGTATGGATGTGCTGGAAACAAAATCTTTGTCGTTGTTTTCATTTTAGAGAAGAGAGAGAGGGAAGGGGGAAGGAGCAGGAAGCATCATCTCTTATATGTGCCTTGACCAGGCAAGCCCAGGGTTTCAAACTGCTGACCTCACCATTCCAGGTCGACGCTTTAACCACTGTGCCACCACAGGACAGGTCAAAGTCTTTGTTTGTTTTGCACAATGCTTAGGATAGCATTGTTCTCAGGTGCCATTGAACTGGATCTGAACAACTGAAAAATTGAAAGTGCGCACCCAGTATAAAATTATTCATCTTAATTGGGTATATGGGGATGTTTGTATGAGGAAGTAATTTTCTTATTTTTCAATTACAGTTGACATTTAGTATTATGTTATTTCTGGTTTACAAATAGCCATTAGACATTGTATAACTTACAAAGTGATAACCCTGCTAAGTCTAGTACCCATCACCCATCTGACACCACACATAGTTCTTTTTTTTTTTACAGGGACAGAGAGAGAGAGTCAGAGAGAGGGGTAGATAGGGACAGACAGATAGGAACAGAGAGAGATGAGAATCATCAATCATCAGTTTTTTGTTGCGATACCTTAGTTGTTCATTGATTGCCCTCTCATATGTGCCTTGACCGTGGGCCTTCAGCAGACCAAGTAATCCCTTGCTCGAGCCAGTGATCTTGGGTCCAAGCTGGCGAGCTTTTGCTCAAGCCAGATGGGCCCGCACTCAAGCTAGTGACCTTGGGGTCTCAAACCTGGGTTCTCCACATCTCCGATGGTCTATCCACTGCACCACTGCCTGGTCAGGCTATTTCAATATTATTGACTGTATTCCCTATGCTGTACTTTACCTCCCTGTGACTACTTTTATAACTGCCAATTTGTAGTTTTTAATTTCTTCACCTTTTTCACCTATCCACCCACCTGACCTCCCACCTGGTGGCCATCAGTTTGTTCTCTGTGTCTGAGTTTGTTTCTGTTTTGTTTGTTCAATTATTTTATTTTTTAGATTCCAATCTAATTGGAATCTAAATGGTAGTGGTCTTTCTGTCTCTGAGTAATTTCATTTTGCATAATAACCTCTAGGTCCATTCCTGCTGTCACAAATGAAAAATTCCCATTTTTTTCATGACCAGGTAATATTATATTGTATATGTGTACCATTTCTATTTTATCTGTTTGTCTGTTGATAGACACTTAGGTTGCTTTCAGATCTTGGCAATTGTAAAGAATGCTGCATGAACCCTGGGGTACATATATGTTTTCAAATTATTTTTAGATTTCTTCAGATAAATACCCAAGTGGAATTGAATGGGGAAGTAGTTTTGAGTTGGATAACTTAAAGGATAACTTAATTCAATAGGTAGGATAATAGTAAATCTTGATAATTTATTATAAATTTTTTTATTTTTTAATATTTTGATTTAATCTTTTAATTTTTAAAAAGAAGGTCAAAATACTTTATTAGAAGGCTGATTATTTTTAATATCAGTTTTTTAATTTTTTTAGTGAGAAGAGGGAAGGCAGAGAAACAGATTCCTGCATGAGCTACAACTGGGATTCACCTGGCAAACCCACTAGGGGGTGATGCTCTGTCTATCTGGGGTTCTTGCTCCATATATTTTTACCACCTGATGCAGAGGCCACAGAGCCATCCTCAGCGCCTTAGGCCAACTTGCTTGAACCAATCGAACCATGGTTGTGGGAGGGGATGAGAGAGAAATAAAAAGAGAGAGAGAGAGAAGGGGGAGCGGTGATGAAGCTGATGGTCACTTTTCCTGTATGCCCTGAAGGGGGGGAATAGAACCCGGGATATCCACACATGGGCCGACGCTCTACCACTGAGCCAACCGGCCAGGGCAGAAAGCTGATTCTACTGAATTCTTTTATACCTCTAGACTTACCTCATATAAAACTTATATAAAATTTATTACAGTTAAGGTATTAATTACCCATAGTACACTAATTTTATATTTCTATGTAATATTTGACCTTTTTAGGAGCATGAATCATTTTTCTTGAGAAGTCTTTTTTAAGGGCTCTTTGATTGCTTTTAAAAATAATTACATGGTATAATTAAGAAAAAGTACAGAGTAAAACTCTTGTTATTGATCCCTCTTTTATAAAACAGGAAGGCATGGGTTCCCTCTGGGGTCCAAGGAGTACATCCAGCAACAGCTACGATCCCTCTTTAGAAAACCACTGAGAACCTGGGAGTTTTCTTAGAGACCATCCTGTTAATTACTCACCCTTTGCAGATCCACTATAATTTCCCAGAATGTTGCACATAGAATGACGTTACATATCTTCTGGCCAAACCTATTTTTTCATAGATGTGGAAACTGAGGCCAAGAAGGATGAGGTGACTTTTCCGGAGTGTACATGACTAGTTAGTATCCAGAGCCTGAACTGCACTATCTCCTCCTGAGTTTGTTTCCCTCTTCCCTGTCACTTTACCCACCTGGGAGGACATAATTCTCACGGCACATGTGCATTTGGGGGGTTATCCGTTTTGCAGACACTAATGTGAAAATGGTGGGCTTTTGGGCATCCTCCTGACATTTCTTTTTACCTTTGTGTATTGAGAGCTTAATGTATTAAATCTCTAAAACTTTGTGTCTTGGAAAGTTATATACTTGATTGCAGTTCCATCTTGCCTTCATGCAATCTCAACAGTGAAAGTGATTGAGAGGTGTGGTGTTTGTTCTGCACTGTTTCAGGATATGCCTTCATAATCCAGCTGGGAGATGGAGTCTTAAAAAGAAATGTTTTAAGCTAGCCAATGTCTGAGCCTATTGTCTTGACATACTGGACATTAGAAGAGAATACTGTATGAGATCATAATGATAATGTTTTGAAGAGTGATACATGTCTTTGTAGCAGGATTTAGTGCTTATGATTACAGATCTAAAATGGCTCCAGAACTGTTACTGAAACTCACTTGCACATTTTCATACAATTGGACTCTAGAATTGGTTATTGAAAAGGGTTTTTAAAGGGCTAAGCATTAAAATATATTAATTTAATAATGCTAATGTATAATTATAATTATTATATATAATATCTATGCAATTTAAAATATGACCGGTCAAAAGTGCACCATGACTTAGCAGACACACTGTATATATCGCTTGCTTGAAGGAAATTTTACCTTTTAAAATATATATAGATTTTGAAAAACACAGAATACTTACTGATTTTTGTATCTTATTACATTCTTGATGTATGTGTGTTTCTTTTATGCTTTTATTTAGGTTAAATACCTGTTTTCTGACAAAACTGGAACTCTTACATGCAATATTATGAACTTCAAGAAGTGCAGCATTGCTGGAGTAACCTATGGGTAAAAGTGTTTATTACTTATTGAAAGTTTGGTTTGTGTTCTTCCAACAAAATAAGTTTATTTGATCTGCTTAGTCAAATACTTTGACTTTCTGTTATCTTGAAGGGATACTCATAAGCTTTTGGTGCCAAGTAGAAAAATTCATTGCCAAGACTAATGTCAAGGGGCTCACCACCTATGTTTTTTGCTAGGAGTTTTATGGACTCAGGTCTTATGTTCATGTCTTTAATCCATTATTTTTGACATACTGGACATTAGAAGAGAATACTGTATGAGATATTAATGTTTGTATATGGCAGAAGATAGGTGTCCAATTTTATTCTTTTAAATGTGGCTCTCAACTTTATTAACACCATTTATTGAGGAGACTGTCCTTTCTCTCTTGTGTATTTTTGGCTCCTTTGTAATAACTGAATTGACCATATATGCATGGGTGTATTTCTGGGCTCTCTATTCTGTTCCACTGATATGTGTCTGTTTTTATTTTGACATCATACTGCTTTGATTTCTATAGCTTTGCAATAAAGGTTGAAATCAGATAGCCTGATGCCTCCAGCTTTCTTCTTCTTTCCCAACATTGGTTTGGCAATTTGATTCTTTGTGGTTCCATACATCTTAGGATTGTTTGTTCTATTTCTGTGAAAAATGCCATTGATATTTTGATAGGGATTGCATTGAATCTGTAGATTGCTTCAGGTAATAGGGACCATTTTAGCAATATACATTCTTTATATCTCTAAGCATAGGCTATCTTTCTATTTATTTGTGCCTTCTTCAATTTTCTTCATTAATATCTTATGGTTTTCAGTATATAGTCTTTTACCACCTTGAAATAAATTTATTTCTAGGTATTTTACTTTTTTATACAATTTTAAATGTGATTTTTAAAAATATTTCTTTCTCGTAGTTCATTATTAATGTATAGAAACACAACGGCTTTTTGTCTGTGAGTTTATGTCCTGCAACTGTACTGAATTGGTTATTAGTTCTAACAGTTTTTGATGATGTCTTCAGGATATTAAATATTTATCATATTACCTGAAAATAGAATTTTACTTATTTTCTGATTTAGATACCTCTTATTTATTTTTCTTGCCTGTGCAATGTTTAATAAAAGTAGCAAAGTGTGCATCCTGTCTTGTTCCTGATCTTAGTGAGAAAAGCTTTCAGTGCTTACCACTGAGTATGATGTTAGACGAACGTTCATCAGGTATGACCTTTATTATGTTGAGGTATAAACCCTCTCCGCCCACTTTGCTGAGAGTTTTTAATCATAAATGGAGTTGAATTTTGTAAAATACATTTTCTGCATTTATTAAGATAGTCATATAATTTTTATCTTTCGTTTGTTACTATGGTATATCCCATTGAATGATTTGCAGATGTTGAACCATCTTGCATCCCTGTAATAAAGTTTACTTGATTATGATGTATGATCATTTTAATATATTACTGCATTTGATTTGTTAATATTTTGTTAAAGATCTTTTGTTAAGAATCTATGTTCACTAAGGATATTGAACTTGATTTTCTTTTCTCATGGTGTCCTTGTCTGGTTTTGGGATTTGAATAATGCTGGCCTCATAGAATGAGTTTGGAAGCGTTCTCTCCTTTTATGCTTATGAAAGAGTTTGAGAAGGATTGGTATTCATTTTTCTTTGAATGTTTGGGAGAATTCACCAGTGAAGCTGGGTGGTCCGGAACTTCTGTTTGTTGGGAAGTTTTTTGATTATTGATTTAATCTCCTTGCTAGTTAATGGTTCAGATTGTCCATTTCTTCATGATTCAGTCTTGGTAAGTTGTTTTATCTATTTTTTTCCCTAGGTTGTCCAATTTGTTGGTATACAGTTGTTCATAGTAGCCTCTCATTATTCTTTTTATTTGTATGTAATCAGTTGTAATTTCTGATTTGATACCCCCGTTTTGTTCTTGGTGTGTTTAACAAAAGATTTGTCCATTCTCTTTATATGAACAGCTCTTAGTTTTATTGATCTTTTCTATTGTCTTTTCAGTCTCTTTCATTTATTTCCTCTCTGATCATTGTCATGTCTTTCCTTCTACTAACTTTGGGCTTTGTTCTTTTTCTACTTCTTTGATGAGTACAGTTAGGCTTTTCTGTTTCTCAACGCGGACTTCCCTCTTAGAGTTACTTTTGCTGCCTCTGTAAGTTTTGCCAGGTTTCCATTTCCTTTTGTCTCAGGTGTTTTTATTTGTCTTTTAATTTCTTTTGTAAACCATTGGTTATTCAGTAGTGTTACTGTTTAATCTTTACATATTTCTGATTTTTCCAGTTTTCTTCTTTTAATTGATATCTAGTTTCTTACCATTATAGTTGAAAAAGATGCTTGATGTGATTTCAGTCTTACATTTATTAAGACTTGTTTTATGGCTTAACATGTGGTCTATTTTGGAGAATGTTCCATGTGTGAATGCCTATCATTTGACCACAGTTTTGTGACTTCTCTCTCTTTTCTCTTTCTCTCTTTCTGGCAGTCATTTTCCAGAACTGACAAGGGAGCCATCCTCCGATGAATTCTGGTATGTAGATTCTAGCGTATCCTGACATTTTAGTGGGGAAGGCTATGGGACAATTTTATATTGTCATGTCTCACCTAAATATTTTATATAATTAAAAGTTGCATATATGTTATTTCAAGAGAGAGCCAGAATAACATAGTGAGCCCTTGGTCCGATACTTCTCATTCACTTTCTTAGAATAGTATCTTCAAGGTTGTAGTATATAGTTATGTAGGAAGTATCAAAATGTTATTCCTTTTAAGGGCTGAATAATGTTTCTTTGCATTTACATACCACGTTTTGTTTATCAATTTATCTGTTGAGGGTACTTGGGGCATCTCCCCCTTTTTGCTAATGTGAATAATGCTCTTATGAACATGGGTGACAGTGAGTCTCTGCTTTCAGTTCTTTTGGGTATGTACATAAAAGTGGAATTGCTGGGTCATGTGCTTATTCTATGTTTAACTTTTTGAGGAACGATCAAACTGGTTTGCATAGTGGCTCTACCATTTTATTTTCTGCCTATAAGGCACAATTTTTCTACATCCTTGAACCATTTGTTAATTAATAAAGTAATTTAAAAACTAATGACCATCCCAGTGGATATAAAGGGGTATCTCATTGTGGTATTGATTTGACTTTCTCTTCGGACTACTGATGTTGTCTGCTCATTTTTTTAAGATTTATGTACTAACAAAACTGATGAATAGGGTTGTGTGTATAGGGGACAGTGTGGTTGACAACTAACTGGCTTCCCTGTGAGATGATCAGCTAGGGCCTATTCTTTTATCAGAGGGCCCCTAGATGTCAGTGTTTATGGGTCTTTCATGTGAGCTGATCAGTCTTCTCACCAGAAGAACTCTTCTGTTTTGTTTTGTTTTGCCAAGGGCTGTAATGTGGCTAGAGTTGTTATGGGAGCTGGTGATAGTACCTCTCAGCATATATAGGATTTCACTTAAAACTCCTGTCTTGAGAGGATGCCCTACCCTACTTGCCCGTATGCCCAGCGTTCTGAGTCTAGGGCTACTCTGGTTTAACCTCTCTAAAGGATAAACCTTCCATTTCTCTCTGAGTGCAGAAGTTTTAGTTGCAGGCTGACCCCTCCTTAGCTGGCTTTGGAGCCAGGCTGTTTTCCACCTTCCCTTTACCTCACAGGGCTGCCTGCTGCCATTTCCTCAGCTACCACAAGGTTTTGCTGGGGGGTCAGATTGCATTTTAGGAGCTTCTCTTTGCAAGCTGTTGGTTTCTGTCTTCTCTGCTGTACTAAACTCATACACCTATCCAGAGTTCAGACTGACACCAGCTGCGCTGTTGTCTGTTCTTCCATTGTCTTTGTCCTGAAGAAAGGGTTTCAGGAGGGAGATACATGAATATAATTAACACATCACATTTTCTTCAATGGAATAGGACACAGCTATAATAACAAGTTTTCTTGTTCATAATTCTTTGCCTCCTTCTTTCTCCTATATCCAAATCCTGTCCATAAATGGTTGTATAGATACAATGCAATAATTCCTCATATTTTTCCTGTGTTGAGCAGACATTCTTAGAAGGTTTTCCTGGTCAAAGTTATACAGAGGCCAACTAAAATGACAAAGTCAAGGATTGATCCTTGCCTCTCTTTCTTCTCCTTATAGCTATGTTGTTGTTTATAAAAACTTATAAAATATTTTGCAATAATGTTAAAAATTTTCTGTCTTGAGATTTGAAATAATATGTAGTATTCCAAACCGTTAAGGGTTGAATATAAATTTATATTCCTTTTAGATATGGTTCTTCTTGCAGGCATATTCTCACTGACTGAATTTTCTTAAAGGAGCACTTGAACTGAATAAATATTCTCTGGTTTGTTTATTTTTACAGCCGGATACCTTGCCCTCCTAGTGATTCATGTGACTTTGATGATCCTAGGCTCTTGAAGAACATAGAGGATTGTCATGTAAGGCCACCATTTTGCTTCTAGGATATTAAATAGCTTATGGTGTACTTTTATTTATGTATATGGGTAGTGTCTTAAAAGTCACAATTTTGAAGCATAGGGAAGAGATACAGTCTCACTTTGATGATGTTAGTACTTCTGGGGAAGTAATCTTAAACAAATGTTTTGTGGTTAATACTTTTTACAAGTCATTGTAAAGCTGAATTAAATATATATGGTAGAATTATAAAGCACCACACCAAGGTTAAAACAAGTCTTACTGTAGAATTCTCTAACATTTCATATATCCGTTTTATCAATAAGGTTTCTACAGTACTCTTTCTTCACAGTTGTGAGTCTACAAGGTCATGTATTTTGAAAAGTAATTGCAATATACTTTGACTAGGATCATTTAGGAAACAAAAGTAAGATATAATAACATGTAGCAGTTATAATATACTACTACTGTGTGCCAGACATCTGACATGTATTTCCTTTAGCACTGGAGTCCCCTCAGAGAGATAATAGGAAGTTGCATAGAGGGATTGACTCGGTCCCAGGCTACAGAGAAGGCACTCCTGAAGTCCATGTTCTGCATTACGGTCTTCAGTGCAATCCTTTTTTGGATTTAGAGCTTAGAGGTGTATCCAACTTCTAGACTAGAGGTTTTTCAAGCAGAAGAATGCTTTTCAGAAGAAGTTTCGCTGGAGGACCATAGTTTTAATCAAGGGTGTCAGAAACGGGTGCACTATGGGGACCTGCTTTCTGAAAGGACTCAGTTATTCTCAAACTGCGTTTAGGTTGAAGGCAATAACGAAGGTGTTTGACCGAATGTATCTGTTAAAGTTGGGATTGTGAATGGGAAAGGAGAAAGTGAAATGTGGCAGAGAGACTTAGGAAACTGTCTAGTTTTACAGGGTTTGTTGTTCTTCCATAGTTCAATGGACAAAATACCAGGAGAGATGAGCATAGTGTACCTAGTACTGTGGAATTGCAGTGTTGGCTTGGAACAGTAGCTAACTGTTGGATCCCTGTTCAAATGAGAGACTCTCATTCATTCATTCATTCATTCAGCAAACAGTTTAAGGGCCTAATTTATATCAAAAAACTTTCCTAGGCATTAGGTGAAGAGATGAATAAAACACTACCCAAAGGATTTCTATTAGTTGGGGAATCAGACATGTTATATCAGAGCCGTTGTGTACTTTTGCATCATAGGGATAGGTGTGATGTGACTCCTTGGAAAAATGATTTTGTTTTGTGTAGACAAAGGAGTTTGATCTCTTTGTTTTTTTTTTTAATTTATTTTTATTTATTCATTTTAGAGAGGAGACACAGAGTGAGTGAGAGAGAGAGAGAGAGAGAGAGAGAGAAAGGGGAGAGGAGCTAGAAGCATCAACTCCCATATGTGCCTTGACCAGACCAGTGCAGGGTTTTGAACTGGCAACCTCATTGTTCCCAGGTCGATGCTTTATCCACTGCGCCACCACAGGTCAGGCGGAGTTTGATCTCTTCAGTGAGTGTTATGGCTACTGTGACTGTTGAAATGTGGATAGTGTGGCCACTCATACTGAATGGTGTTTTGCATAGACCTAAATGTGGGCTGGTATGGAAACCCCGTGGCCAGGAGCAAATCTTTATTTGAAGAAGAGATACTTGGGTTATCCCCTGTACCTGGTATTGTGATCCCAATATTCGAAATCTTTAAATACTTAGCTCAGTTAATTTATATACACTAACAAATGTTTTTCTCTGAAGCTGAACCCATATTAACATGTCCTGGGTTTCTAGGCATTTTTGATCATTGATCACATGCTCTTAAGCCTGTCATCTCTTGACATTTGAATGGAGACTGAGCATGGATAAGGATCTTCTAATGAACATTTTTTATCCTCTGGTCAATGCATGCATTTTAGAAGGAAATCCCATTCTTAGAAAAGTTAGTGAATTTCTTTTTTCTTCCTTGCTTTACTCTTCATCTTTGACAATCCTGGGCCAATTTTTTTTTTCCAGTGAGAGCAGGGGCAGCTGCAGCCCTTATGAAGAGGAAGCCCTGACCTAGGGAGGTTATCATAAGCATCAGTGAAAACATGGGGACTTTGCAGTTCATTAAATGTTTAATGAGGTCGTGAATTGAGGCATTTACTTTGTATTTTTTAATAAAAACCTACTTGCCTATGTTTAAAACATTTTTTCTTTTTTGAGTGAGTGAGAGAGAGACAGACGGAAGGGAGAGAGATGAGAAGTGTCAACTCATAGTTGCATCACTTTAGTTGTTCATTGGTTGCTTTTCATACTTGCATTGATGGTGTAGGGGGAGGACTCAAGCCAAGCCAATGACCCCTTCAAGCCAGCAACCTTTGGCTCAAACCAGCAAACTGGGGTTTTGAACCTGGGACCTCAGCATCCCAGATCAATGCTTTACTTTCTGCGCCCCCACCAGTCAGGCAATATTTAACATTTTAAAAAGCATTCCAGGATCCTTGAATCCTTCTGAGGCATTCTTCATCTTGGCTACTGCATTAGTTAAGCCCTTTGACCTTTAATATCTATCTCCATTGTAAATGATGAAGACTATAGGCTCCAATATTTTTCTTTGGAAAGGCATGAGATTGAATTGAATGTACCCAATGGATGTTTTTAAACATTTTTAAAATTGTATTTTTAATTACAGTTTATAGTCAGTACTGTTTTATATTAGTTTCAGGTGTACAGTAGAGTCCATTAGATCACTTGGTTATTTTGCCAAAATATAATTGAGGTAAGGGAAGAAGCATTTTAGGATTTTAGCCTGTAGATATCTCACATTCTTATCTCAGTTCTCTTGGGAGCATTGACTAAAATTAAAGCATTTGCACCAAGAAGACTCCCACTTTCTGCCCAACGGAGTAATTTTATGTGCTACAGAATTTCTGTTTTTCCTAGGTCATAATTTTTGATTTTCTGTTTATTTCAGGACTGTGTTTTAAGCTTTGTAGGGGCTGATAGCCAAGATAGAATTTGCCTCTTACAGAATCAACTCTAGGAACAATTCATGTGGTCCCTTTATTATATCTCTAAGCAGTGTGACATTCTATTTGTAAGATAATTTTCCAAGTAAGAACACATAACTATATTTTGAATTATTGTGCCTAGGACTTTTGAGTTTGTGTTGTGAAAAAATTATTTTTATATGTATATTATGTATTTCCTGTATAGCTGCAAGTTGGAATGCAATACAATTTTAGACATGTATGGTTTTCTACTATTTTTTACATTCATCAAATAAATTGAATATATTCATTTTTAGATATATAAAGCATTTTGTGAAGACTAAAATCTATTAAATTAACTGAAGGACAAGTATTGTGTGATTATGATTATATGTGGTACCTAGAATAGAAACAGAGCAAAATAGAGGTTGCTAGGGGTTGGAGGAAGGAAGGATGGGAGTTATTATTTGATGGGGACAGTGTTGTTTGGAAGATGAAAAAGTTTTGGGTATAGATAGTGGTGAAAGATATGCAGCACTGTGAATTTAATGCCACTGAATTTTACACTTAGAGATGGCTAAAATGTTAATATGTATACAGTCCCACAATTTCTTTTAACTTGTTAAAAGATGTGTATTTATATATACATACACACATGGCTGCATACATTCTCCAATAAACAATCAGTTTTTAAAGTTATAAGTTGTTTTTCTTCTTAGAAGTAGGTGGAAAAAATAGTTTATTTTCAAACATGGAGCACTTTAAGATAATCTTAAAGTGAAGTCCTGAAATTAAATTGCTTTTGGATAAAACTTCTTAGCCACATTTGTGGTGTTGGCCTTGGGGAATTTATAAATTCCACAATTGTAAGATTTCATGGAACTGCAATCTATTTATTTATTTATTTATTTATTTATTTATTTAGATGAGAGGAAGGGATATAGTGAGGTAAACTCCTGCATGTACCCTGAGCAGGATTCATACAGCAACCACGTCTGGGACTGATGCTGGAGTACCAAGCTATTTTTAGTACCTGAGGCTGTTGTATTCCAACATAGTATCCTCAGCACCTAGGGTCATGTTCAAACCAATCAAACCACTGGCTGTGGGAGAGGAAGAGGGAGAGAAGGGGGAGAAGCAGATGGTCACTTCTCTTGTGTGCCCTGACGAGGAATCAAACCCAGGACATCCATACTCCAGGCAGATGCTCTATCCCCTGTGCCACCGGCCAGGACTTGAACTCTAATTTAATGTGCATTTTCTTTTCCTGAAGGCTGATAAGAAATAGCTGTGTGAACAGTTGTGATCTTTTTCTATACAATTTCTCTTAAATCACATTAAAGATCAGAGGAGAAACTAAAAATGTTAAAAATGTTAGTTATTATTTATGACTAAACAAAAGAAAGAAAGAAAGAGAGAGAGAAGGAAGGAAGGAAGGAAAGAAGGAAGGAAGGAAGGAAGGGAAGGAAAGAATGATGGAAGGAAACTCCATAAAATATAGCAAAGGCAGAATTATTTTCTGAATGTAAAAATATAAATATATCTCAAATTTATAGTCAGCTCCTATTTAAAAGTGAAACATTAAAGATAGTGATTTTAAAATAACTTTAGGAAGTAAACCTGGTGTCACCCCTGTCACTGTCCATTGTTCTGAGAGTGCTAGACTGTGTAGACAGGTGGGAACGGGAAAGGAGAGGGAAGAGCAGTGTTCTGTGGACAGTGGAATGGTCTTCCCTGATAATGCAGGAGGCTACACTGGAGAGCAAGCAAGAGTGTAGTTACAACTGTATATTGAATTAGCTTATAAGATTACACTTTTACTCACACACAGACAATAAACTCTTGTAAAATATAGTGAAAATGAGATTACAGTCATAATATAAAAAGCAGTAGTGTCGCCTGACCTGTGGTGGCGCAGTGGATAAAGTGTCGACCTGGGAACACTGAGGTCGCCAGTTCAAAACCCTGCACTGGCCTGGTCAAGGCACATATGGGAGTTGATGCTTCCAGCTCCTCCCCCCTTTCTCTCTCTCTCTCTCTCTCTCTCTCTCTCTCTCTCTCTCACTCTGTGTCTCCTCTCTAAAATGAATAAATAAAAAAAAATTTTTTAAAAAGCAGTAGTGTAGTGCCTCATATATCATAGGCATGTAGATATTCTTGAATGAATAAATATTAATCATTAGTATTAATTAGCTAATGATAAATTAATGAACAAAATATCTCAGGACCTCTATTTGGAAGCTTTAGAAGCCTTTAATAAATAGGAATGCATACTGTATTCTTAGATGGGTAGACAGTATTAAGATGTCATTACTCCACACATTATAAATACTATAAATACAGTCTAATCCCAACAAAAAATGTTAGGATTTTGTGTGCAGGGTGGAGAGGACAAAGAATTGTTTATAATATGTATCCATGACAATTCTGTTTTTTTTGTTTGTTTGTTTTCGGTGAGAAGAGGGGAGGCAGAGACAGATTCCTGCATGCACCCTGACTGGGACCCACTCAGCAAGCCCATTAGGGATGATGTTCTGCCCATCTGGGGTGTTGCTACATTGCTCAGCAACCGTGTTCTTCTCAGCATCTAAGGCCGAGGCCATGGATCTGGGGCCAACTTGTTCCAGTCAAGGCTGCAGGAGGGGAAAAGTGGGAGAGAGAGAGAGAGAGAGAAAGAGAGAGACAGAGAAGTGAGAGGGGGAGAGAAGTGAGATGGGGGAAGGATGGAGAAACAAATGAGCGCCTCTCCTGTGTCCCCTGACTGGGAATCGAACCTGGGATATCCACATGCCGAGCCAACACTCTACTACTGAGCCAAGCAGCCAGGGCCTGTTTTATTTTGTTTTTGATTTTTTAAATGTAATAGGCCAGGGGGCACTGCCTTACAGGTTGTAATTGATTATGAAGTTAGAGAGCAGACCTGACTTGGAACAAGCATCATTGTGATGGTGTGGAAGGACCAGGGTTGCTGAATCAATTCTCGCTACCATGATCCAACACAAATTTGAGAGCCTACTGTTTGATCTGTCTGGGGATGTATTCATGAGCAAGGCAGACAGCCGGCTTGCCCTCCTCCCCCTACAGAAGTGGGGAGGAAGCAGGTAGTCAGCAGGGTGCTGTGGGTGTCTTAGGAGGGGCAATGGCTTCCTCTTTGTTTTCAGCTGATCACATGGGCTAGCACATCAAGAATGGTGTTCCAAAAGAGGTGTGACAGCAGCCTTCTCAGATATACTGACTGTTAAACCAAAGTCCAGAAGATAAGTAAACAGAAGAATGGTCTGAACATGTGTAAGGGGCAGCGATGGACCAGTAGGAAGGGTGAACCTTGTTGGAAGAACTATAGCCCCAAGTGGCTGGAGAGAGCTCAAGAGGGCAAATGGCAGGAGTTGGGGCTAGATGGTGAGCAGGTTCTAGTCATGAGGGACCTGAGTCCATGCTAGGGATCTCAGGCTCTGTTCTAAAGTGGCAGGAAACCATTTCAGGTTTTAGGCAGGAGATGACTTGACTCAACCTCCGAAATAAGTCAGTGGTGTCATAACAGGTGTGTTTCTGGGTTCCCTCTGTAGCCCACAGCTCCCTGCATCCAGGAGTTCCTCACCCTTCTGGCTGTGTGCCACACTGTTGTTCCTGAGAAGGACGGAGATAACATAATCTATCAGGCCTCTTCCCCAGGTAAGGCCCCTTGGCCGAGACACCCCTGCTGTCCTCTTCTCTGAAGACATGGGTGTTTGTAGTTCCCTGTGAGAGATGTGATGGTGTAACCTGCCCTACAAAGACCCCCACTAGTCTCTGACCTCACACAGTTTCCAGGCTATCACTGAAAATGGTAAACCCGTAGGAAGCTGCTGCTGGGTTCTACTGACTCTAGTAGCACTTTGACAGCAGGAGGAGGCCCCAGGCTCTCTTGCATTTCCTAGCAGAAGTCATTATGCTAGTCACTCTCAGAGTGAGTGTGGTTGATTTCTTTATTCACCCCCTGGCCCCACATGGATTTTGCAAATGTTAGTGAAGCTGTGTCCTGGAGCACTAACTCTACCTACTCCTGGTGCTCTGTGAACCCCACAGCACTGGAGCAAAACATCGCTTACCCAGAGGTGTGTAGTCAAAAAGTCGTGGGGGTATCACTTCAGTTCATTAGAGAACTGAGCTCCAACTGAGAATAGTAAGTATGTAATTATTCTTGTCCCCACGATTGATTTACTTTTAGGTCTGAGCCTTCCCACTGAACAGAAGTGGTTCTGTCAGGCCCTTGGTGGGAGGAGGAGTGAGCATGTGCCTCGTATACCCAGGTGCACATGAGGCCTGGCCTCTTTAACTGGTGTGGGTTTTGTTAATTTGAAAAATACTTGCTAAGCAGAATACTGGCATTACCAGTGGTTAGTCAATGTTTCGTCAACTCTTGATTAACAGATGAAGCTGCTTTGGTGAAAGGAGCTAAAAAACTAGGCTTCATATTCACAGCCCGGACCCCGTACTCGGTCATCATAGAAGCCGTGAGTGACATTCCTGTGCACCTCTGCACCCCATATATCACCTACGTTTTTGAAAGCTGTATATTTGAAATAGCATGTCTGTTGTAAATACAGTAGCTAAATGTCTATTTTGTTTTCTGTGAGAAACTGGGCCCATTCAAAACCTGAGGATGTTATGTGATTGGTTATGTTGTTCATTAATATTGCTTCTGCATGCATTTGCAGTCATTTTTCTCTCTTAACGATGCTGCCCTAGATGTCAGTGCAGGGATGTGGAATTCTTTGTAGTAAAGGACTTAAGAGGCCTCCTCTTTGTTCAGTAATCATCAGGCTAACAGCTGCAGGGCCCACTTGTTTTGAGGCAGCTTCCACAGCTCTGTCCCTGTGGCCTCAGGCCCAGCTGTTCTGGTATGTTGACACCCTTGCTCCACTGGCTTCAGTCTCCTTGCCGGGAGAGAAGGGAATTGGCACTTACGATCTTTTTTTATATACACAAGTTTTTATTTTCCCTAAAGTCAAAGGGTTTATTTATTTTGTGTTTTTTTCTCCCTTTTTCTCTCAAGAAACCTGAGGGAGAAATTTGGTGTTAGCAACAAATTTAAATCAAGAATGAGATCACATAGGGATCCTTGAGATGGGGAGCAGAAAGTGACGGTTAGGAATGACAAGGCACTGGTGTTTTCATGACGACCAGTTAGAGGGACCACATTTTATTACATCTGAGTTGATGTGGGCTTGGAGGTAGTCACTGCTTTCTCTCCCCTCTGCCTCTCTCCATCCCTCAATTTGGGGATGACTTGTGGATTGTTACAGTTTTAGGCTTTATTTTTCCTGATATCCCTAGACATCTTTAATACTTTTAAAATTCACTTCTAACTTACATAATAAATCAATATTGTTCCTGACTTAGCAGTGGCCCATTTTTTTCCTCTGCTTATATGCAAAACCTATAATATATTATATCTTATATACAGTGTGTCCGTAAAGTCATGGTGCACTTTTGACCATGTCTGGTCAAAAGTGCACCATGACTTTACGGCCACACTGTAGAGTAACCATTTTTTGACATTTTCAGTGTCTTTTCTTACGGAGTGCAGAGATCAGCTCATGTTTATTTATTTCATAGAATGGGGAATTTAGCTTAGAGAAGTGTGCAAAGTGGAACAAAGTCTAACTGAATGTAGAATTTCTTTCCTCAAAGTTTTTCATAAATGTGGTCTTCTTTTCCTTCATTTTGAGGAGACTTTTATTTAGAGCATTGTGGAGGATGCTCAGTTGTGTGGGTGCTTGTCTGCATCCCAGCAGTGGGATCAGAATGCCATGTGAACAGCAGGCACAATGGGAGAGACCAGGGGGTGGGGTGGGGAGTGGGGTTCTGTTCTGCTCACAACGCCAGATAAATGTGGGGAACCAGAGAACCAACTGATGTTGTTATCACAGTGTTAGATGTGGGCAAAAAATGGATTGATGCTTTTTGATCATTTTATTGAACCATAAGGCCATATTTCTGAGAGTAAAAAAGTACCTGATTAAGATTTATAAGTAATAATAACTTTAAAAATGATATTTAACCATTAATACTGGGGTATTATTAAATCACAGATTCCCAAGCTGGTTTACACGGTGTGGCCTTACTGACCATCTTAATATTCAAGTCCCTGGTCTTCCCACAGGTGTGGTTGAATATCAGTGCAAAGAGGGTTCAGCCCTAGTGTCCCAGGGGCTAAAAGTGAGCACAGGGATCTGACAAAGTTGGGACAGACTGAGGAGAAAGGGAACTGGTGGTTGCAGAAAGAGAGAAGTTAAAGCTGGTGAAAGCTCATGTAAGTGGATGGTTACTTAAAATACTTAGGTATTTTAGGATGGAAAGAAAAGGGTTGAGGAGCTGTGGATGGGACGTAATTATTCAGTTCTGCTGTGTGTCAGTCATGTGCTCGGTGATTTGTGTGTCAACTTGTTTTCTTTAAACTAGGGGATGGGTCCTATTGCCATTTATAAGAAAGTCACACACTTCGTGGAGAAACTGAACTCAAACTCGTATCTGTTGAACTCCAAAGCTTATATACTTTCCACTGTGATGTATTGAGGAAACAGAGACAAAATTTGATATAAAAAAAGTTTGAAAATAGCACATACATAATATGGAATGTTCTGGAGAAAAAATTGAGAGTATGGAGTTTCCAACTTTGAAGAACCTGAAAAAAAAAAAAAGGACATTTTTATTAATTGCCCTAAAATCTGATGCTGATTCATAATTCCTTATTTCTAAATCTAAAATGCAAAAGGCTTTGAATTCCTAAAGTTTTTTCCTAAATTGAGGACATAGGCATTTGGCAGCTAACCCTAACCAGACCTGACATGAGGCTGTTGATCTTTATAAATCTCAATGTTGAATAGTCAATGTATTTTGCCAAACAAAACTGATGTACATTGCAAGGTATTTCCCTGGGGATATTATGGTGTGTGAATACAATTTTCTATACAATGTGTTAAATTCTGGATGCAGGAGTCTAACTGGCTTCGAGGTTTCAGATGAACCTACCTAGCCTGTGTCTTATTTTGATGTCTTGGAAGTGGCTATGCAGCAAAAGTAACTGGAGAAAAATGAGAAGGTAACACCAGAAGAGGGAGCTATGACCCCACCAGACTGACTTGTAGGAACCCAGTACCTGTTGATAAAGCTTTTGTGGTGGGTGGTGGAATGGACAGCACAGAAAGAAGAAGGAGAGTGAACCAGGGGGAGAGGGACTGAGAGGGAGGGAGACGTGTGTGTAGAGAGGTTTAGGATTGGGGAAAGAGTTGTTTTGAGATTTTAATACTTTTCTTCTCAGTTCAGAGTCTATTTTTTTTCTGTAGATGGGACAAGAACAGACATTTGGAATTCTTAATGTCCTGGAATTTTCTAGGTATGTTTCTCTTTCATGCACTTGAAATAAAATACATACACATACACACATATATACATATACACATATGTATACATAGATTTAATAACTTCATTGCATTGCTTGCATGGTAGTTTGATTAAATATAGTACTTAAGTATTACATATAGTAAATATGTATCCACAAGCCTTCTTCTACCTGGAATTTGTGAGCTTTCATCAGAGGAAGGGAAGTAGGTAAATTACGTTTTTCTTTTCTCAAATGAAATGTTATGCTTTTGTATCCTTCTTTTGCTTTAGATTTCCAGAACCTGGTGTTCTTGCATCAGGGACCACAGACACACCTGTATAGGTAGGAGTATGTGATGAGGGCATTACTTTTATTGGTTTCCACAGGTCAATTGAGTATTCCCATGCAGGATAAGATTAGTTCATCCCATTATAGCCTCGGTCTGAGCAGGGCAGGTCTCCTGTGCATGCTTGGACTCAGTCTTGCCCAGTGTAATTTAGTTAATATGAAATGTTGGAGTACTTGTTCAATTATTTGTCTCCCTAGATCATTCATGGTTCGTTATAAAAATATCTTAATGTTTTGTTTTTTTTCCCTTCTCCTTAACATTGACCTGTCCATATTAGAGCAGGGTGCTGTTGCTATCCCCAAAATGTCTTTTCCTTTTATTATATAAAATTAGGTGAGTTTTTCAGTAACCTTTGTTAAATGATTCACAAATTGTTTACTTTGTCTGCTTTATAACTTGTTTGGAAAAGATAAATTTTTTTACTCTTTTAGGTAATGATTTCCAGCCCTGGTTTTTAGTTGTAGGACCACAAACTTGAACTTTGGTGGGTCTAATCAAGCTCTTACAGTTGATTGTTCAATGAGAGAGAGAGATGGTTGATAATAGTAGTTGTTCACATAGGGAGTAGGGCACCAAGTCTGTGTGTGGAGGTGAGGGATATATGAAACATCTCTCCAGACTTTTTGTGGCCCATATCTTGTTGATGTTCTCAAAACTGTGTGCTATCGTGCAGCTGTGTTACTGGGGCCAGCAATTATGGGAGGGGGGAGTAGGGGAAAGGAAAGTTAGATAAAAACAGATGGATATGGATGGAGATATGAGGATATATTTTTTAAAACTTATGGGAGAATAAGAGGGAACAAAAGATCATTTGAGGTTATAGTTGTGGTTCTATTTAATTTCCGTTGATTCATCTTTTTCCACATACCACTTGATCACTTCTTTGAACTAGTTGGTGACAACCTTGCTTCATGCAGAAATTGAAATGCGGAAGCATACACAAAGCTGGGGAAGGAATGCCCCCTAGTCTTATAGTCCATTGGAGATCACCCTATTGAAAGGCCAAAGAGATGGGGGGGTCAAGGCCCACTGTAGATGGGACATATTTCAGGAGGGTGAATCATTGTCTGTGAAGGCATGGAACTGAAGGACTGGGGAAGGACATTGATGGGTCTTCTGGTGAGCTTGAAACCCAGTGTTGTGTGTGTGTGTGGGGGGGGGGCTTAGTGGGAAATAAGGGATACTGCAGAGCTGTCTGGAGAACAGCAGGAAGAGGAATCCATAGACTTTGGGGAGCCGTTGAAGGCTTTGTGAGTGAGGATGGTCACAGGGAACAATGAATACGGGTGCCCATGTTGGAGTGGGGAGAAGAATGATAGAATGTATTTTAGTGCTCCCTTAGAGCTGTTCTGTGAATTGGTCATTTCCTTCTACTACTCTTAAAGAAAGAGCGTGAAAAATATTTTAGTTATGCAGATTTATAGGGAATCTTCTGCACTGTGCTTAATTAAGTAGGCAGGTTACTTAATTTCTCTGGGCTGTGAAAATAAAGAAAAAAACTTTTACAGAGTCTTGTCAGTTAATTAGTTGTATATAGTAGATGCTCAAATTCTGCATTTCTGTGTTTACTAGAAGTAGCTATACATATGAGTTCTTATGGTGGGAACAGGAATAGGTTTACATTCATTATGTATAAAATAAAAAAGAATAGGAGATAGATAAAGTTTTAACTTAGAGGAAACGGGTAGGGAGATATGGAGATTGGTCATTTTGGGGACTGCCAGACCACCTTTTGATTTGTTAGGTGTTCAATCAGAGGACATGGGTCCACAAGACAGACCAATGAGAACTTTCCTTTTCTTTTTATACTCCTACAGTGACAGAAAAAGAATGTCTGTAATTGTTCGAACTCCTTCAGGACAACTTCGTCTTTATTGTAAAGGGGCTGTAAGTATCAAGTCCTGCATAGTGGGGAGTTCTTGCTAGTCGCTGTGTTGACCTACTGCTTTCTCTAATTGCAGTCCTTGTCATCCCTGATAGTTTGCCCAAGGTTGAAAGGCTCTTTTGGGTCAGCCATCAAGTTAAATTAGTAGTTAAAGCCCACTGAAGACAATGGTGGTTTGAGCCAGGTTGGCAAAGATGGTCAGTGAAAAGCTTGCTTATAGTCAACAGCTGGTTTCAGAAACAGTAACTTGCTGTGTCATGGAAAATCCTGGTAGTATGAACTCTAATTTTAATTTCATCACTGTTGTGTCGTGACGTTGAGAATTTGTTATCATCTTTATATATACAGGATGGGGCAAAAGTAGGTTTATAATTGTGAGTATGTGAAACACAGAATTAATAAAGCTACTATAACCTGCATGTCTTTTTCCATACAAAAAACTGTAAACCTACTATTGTCCCACCCTGTATGATTATAAAATGAAGATTGTGTGTGTGTGTGTGTGTGTGTGTGTGTGTGTGTGTGTGTATCTGTGTGTATGGTTACTTATAACAGCTATTCTCAATTTTTACAATTTATTTTTATATTCACCACAGAGGGCTATGTGGCATGCATGAGAGTTATGTCCATTTGTGGCCACATTTTTACTGCCACTTTGGTCAATTTCCTAAGTCAGGCTTTTTGTCCCATCTTGATTCACAGTATTTAAATCTAAATATATTATCTTTAAGGAAAAGTGCTATTGTATATAAGCCTGATTTGCAAAACTAAGTCCTGTTAAATTATGGTCCTGTGTGTGAGGGAAAGAATTATTAAGCTCATTTTATGAGCCTGTGCCAAGAATATGAAGTTGGAACTCTTACTCATCTTTACTAACTGTGGGAGCATTGTCTTGAGTACACTGTAACTAGAGCTTATAAAAACTGAGTAATATGATGTCAGAGTAGTGGCAGCATGGGAGATACCCTTGACCTTTCCCCTTGAAATTTCAACAAATTGATCAGCTATAACTCAGTGAAGGAATCCCAGCGGGGCTCACAGACTTGCCTGAAAGATCCATGCACCAAATGAACTAAACATGGGAAGGGTTGAGAAGGGATGTGGAAGATAAAATGCACTTGCAGTTGGCTCTGGAGAGGAGAGGCCTGGATTGTTGGCTTTTCATTCACTGGGACTCTGGAGAGAAGAGAAACCCAGAGTAACTGGGTCTTCTTTTGCTGGGAGAAACAGAGGGAATTTGGATAGATACTGAGCCATACTTTGGTTCAGAGCATGGGGCCACTGCCAGTGTGCTCATAGTCTGCTGGCAGCCCACACTCGGACAAAGACACAGAGATACAAAGTGTGGCCCCCTAGCCTCCCAGATTCTGCCTCCTTCCTCTATCTTATATAGAGAGTGGCAGAGACATATACCACAGCTGAAGAACAGAATTGCTCTGTGTCCGGTCCCCAGGGAGGAGCACCCAAACATCTGAGATCACCATTGCCATAAACCTCACAGCATGCCCCACACATCATCACAATTGCAGCCCTGCCTCCATCACTGGGACAGCAGTTTCTCAGTAGAGGTCAGCCTGGGATTTCACAGAGCTAAAACTTGTAATCTAGTGCCACCTACAGGAAAAAAATACAAAACACCTCCTTGAAGTTGGCTTGGGTGTTTGGGGGGTATTTTTATTTTCTTCTAATTTTTTCTTTTGCTTTAGGTTTGTTTGCTGTTGATTATTGTTTGTTTTTATTCTTTATTGTTTGGTGTTTTTCTCTTGTTTTTCTTTCTTTATTTTTTGTTGTTTTTTGCTTGATTTCTTATCAATAACCTGCCAAATGCCCTCAAGGCATAAAAAAATGAATACCATGGCTATTCAAGAAAAAGATGCAGTTCAGAAAGAAAATGATAAATTGCCAGAAAGCAGTCTCAATCACATGGAAACTTTGGAGTTAAAAGAGAGAATTCAAAATTGAAGTGGTGAAAATACTCAATGAGATGCTAGAAAACACTAATAGACAACTTAATGAGCTCGGCAAACAAAATGAGTACCTCATCAAGGAGATTGAAACTTTAAAAACATGAATTGAAAAATGAGCTAGCAAGTATAGCTAATAGAACAGATCAGATAGAGGAGAGAATCAGTGACATTGAAGATAGGCAAGGAGATATGATACAGAGGGAAGAAGAGAGACACAGGAATTTTAAAAATGAGAGAGCTCTATGAAAATTGTCTGACTCCATCAGAAAGAGCAATGGAAAAATAATGGGTATATTAGAAGAAGAAGAGAGGGAGAAAGGAATGGAGAGCCTATCCAAACAAATAATTGATGAGAACTTTCCAACCCTAGGGAAAGAGTTAAATACTCAAATCCAAGAAACAAACAAAACACTGAGTTACCTCAACCAAATCAGACCTTCTCCAAAGCACATTATACTAAAAATGTTAAAAATCGATGACAAGAAAGCATCCTTAAGTCAGCTAGGGAAAAGAGGCACATAACACATAAAGGAAGACCCATTAGGTTATCAGACTTCTCAGCAGAAACTCTACAAGCCAGAAGAGAGTGGAACCAAACATTTAAAGTACTGAAAGAGAAGATTTACTAGCCAAGAATACTATATTCATCAAAGCTATTCTTCAAATATGAAGGAGAAAAGAAAACATTTACAGATATATAGAAGCTGAGGGAGTTTATCACCAGAAAACACCCACTGCAGGAAATACTCAAGGGGGTTATTTTACTAGATACAAAGAACAAAATAACACCAAACTACAAGTAAAACCTCCAACAAGGTTACAGTATAAACAAGGATAATTTTGACAACAGTAACATAAAAGGTGAGAGGATAAAAGTCTACAGTGGCAAAGGAGGATGGAATGTAGAAACAATCATAAGACAAAGGCTCTTGTACATATGAAAATTTTTCTCTTAATAATCTAATGGTAACCACCCATGAAAAAGCCAATACTGAAACACATAGCTTAAAAAAAGAAGAAACAGGGGAATGAACTATGGAATACCTCCAAACAAAAACAACTGACAAAAAACACAAAAGAAAATAACCAAATAAGACCCAGAGCTATCAGAAAACAAAACATAAAATGAGTATAGAAAATCAAGTGTCAATATATACCCTAAATGTAAATGTATTGAACTCATCAGTAAAGAGACACAGAGTAGTAGTAGCAAATTGGATTAAAAAGCAAAACTTAACCATATATACTGCCTTTAAGAGACACATTTAGGCTGCAAGGAGAAAAGTAAACTCAAAGTGAAAGGTTGGAAAATGATTCTCCAAGCAACTAATACCCAAAGAAAAGCAGGTATGGCCATACTCATCTCTGACAATGCTAACATCAAGACAGCAAAGGTAACAAGAGACAAAGATGGACATTTCATAATGATAAAGGGGACATTGTATCAAGAAGACATAACACTTAATATATATGTAGTGAATTATGGAGCACCAAAAACTATGATATCTACTAACTGATCTAAAAATAGAAACAGACAGAAACACAATCATGCTTGGAGTCTTAACATACCATTGACGATTTAGATGGATCATCCAAACAGAAAATCAATAAAGAAATATTGACCTTAATGATACACTGGACCAAACGGACATAATAAACATTTACAAGACATTTCATCCCAGAACATCAGATTATACATTCTTTTCCAGTGTGCAGGGAACATTCTCAAGGATAGACCATATATTGGGCCACAAAACTAATATCAACAAATTCAGGAAGATTAAAAATATACCAAGCATATTTTCTGACCATAAGGCTTTGAAATTAGAATTCAACTGTGAAAAGGAAGTAAAGAAACCATAAAAATGTGGAAATTAATCAACATACTTCTAAAATATGACTGTGTCAATGAAGAAATAAAGACAGATCAAAAGATATAATACAGACAAATGAGAATGACAACACATAAAAATTTCTGGATGCAGTGAAACGAGTAATAAGAAGGAAGTTTATATCACTACAGGCTTATATCAAGAAACAAGAGAGATCCCAAGTAAACAACCTAACATCACATCTTAAAGAACTAGAAGAACAAAGGCAACCCAAAGGTAGCAGAAGAAAGGAAGTAGTAAAAATTAGAGGGACAAATATATGGTGACAGAAAATTATTTGACTTTGGGTAATGAGCATACAACACAATCAACCATTCAAATGCTATAGAGGTGTTCACCTGCAACCTATGCATTCTTATTGATCAATGTTGCCCCATTAAATTTAATTTCTAAATTAAAAAAGTGAGTAATGCACATGAATTCTGAAGGCATTTTATCTGAACTCATTAAAGAATTCTATAATAACAACTGAAATCAAGGTTGCCTAGATTATGTTCTCATATGATACCTTTTTTTACCTTTTTATATATTTTTTAGTTGCCATTGTGTTCTAAGTACCCAGCAAGTACAAAGGGGCAATATGATGGCACACAGGATGGCTGTAACTACTATAAATAGTGTAAATATGGAAATGCTGCTGTAATGGATTTTATTTTTATACGATTTGATTCTCTTCAACCTGCTTCCCTCAAAAAAAACCCCAAACTAAATTTCTTTAAAATAAAATTGTGTCCTAAAACCATACAGTTTATAGCATATTTGATGGATCATCTATATCATCCAGTCCCCTAGCCCTGTTTATCAGTCATGGTAAATTTCAGAGAGGGATGAGCTGTTTCACATCCATGTGTTTCTCAGCTGAACTGGGTTAATGCCTGGTGGGTGTGCCCTCCCTGGTCAGGAGCTTCTGCAGAGTCAGAAAGCAAGAGTATATATACAGTGTGTCCATAAAGTCATGGTGCACTTTTTACTGACATGCATTGTGACTTTATGGACACACTGTAATTGAGCAATTTAGGATATGTGTTTGTGTTTTACCTTTCCCATTTCTGCAAAAAGGTATTAATAAATTTTGGTATGAGTTCTACAAATTTGGGGCCTCTTTAGCACCATTGGGTTCTGGATTATTCTGACACCGATTATCCTTCCCAACATGTTTTTTCTTTTTTATATTTTTAAATTTAAAAAAATTGTTTTCGATTACATTGACATCTGTCTTATTTTACAGAAGTTTCCAGGTGAAACAATTTCATAATTTACAAAGTGATCCTCTTATAATTCAAGTACCCACCTGACACCATCCATAGTTATTACATTATTGACTATATTCCCTATGCTGTACTTTAGATACCTGTGATTGTTTTTATTTTGACACATACATATTCAATTTGTTTTGCAAAGCTCATGCTGAATCCAGCTAAGAACTATATTTCTATGGGTCTACTAAATATTCCCATACACATAAAAGAAACACCACTAAAAGAAAGCTGTGTTTAGAATGCTGACTGGATGGTTTACTAGGCTTTCCCAGTCATAATGTTTCCTTATTTTATAGGACAATGTAATTTTTAAGAGACTTTCAAAAGATTCAAAGTACATGGAGGAAACATTATGCCATCTGGAATATTTTGCCACAGAAGGTAAGTAAAATTTGGAAATGTTCTTTTTAACCATTGAAGTTTGTACTTCAGGTTGTTTATGACTGGCATCTGGGTAAGCAGTCATGTTCTGAATAGACATGTCATGTTTGTGCTTGGCTGGCTTCACAGAAGTGTATACTTTTCTAATGCTAACCCCTGTGCCCATCCTCCACATGCTGTGCCTATAACAGTGACAAGATGTGTGACAAATTCCATACTCAGTTACTGTATTTCCCCATGTATAAGACACACTTCTTTTTAAAAAAAATTTGGGGTCTAAAAACTGGGTTCATCTTATACAGTGGTTGTAGATTTTTTAACTTTCATTTCCCACTTGTTTTTGCGCTTATTGTTGAAGATAGTGATTCATCATCCGACACAGATGGGACAAGCTAGTGGATGGAAGTTTTGACAGTGATGAGAAGTTGTATGAATTTTATGATGATTAAAACTTGAGTTCAATAACTTTATGTAATAGATTTTTTTTTTCAAATTTCAAGTCCCAAAATTAAGGTGCATCTTACACATGGGATTGTCTTATACATGGGGAAATACAGTACCTACATGTGACTCAACTAACTCTCAGCCAGCAGTACAAAGCAGAAAGGCAGGCCACTCAAAGTGCGTAGACTCAACTTGTTACAGTTCCCTTTGTTGGAAAACTCACATTTTTACTCTCCTGTTCCTCTCCTATCCTTATGACACTGGCTTACCAAGTGCAAGGCATACAGAGGAAGCTAATGACTAGGGGGAATAAGTAATTCATTGAACCCATAGAGGAGCAGGTAGGAAGTTCTCTGAAGGGCTTTAAACAACACTGATGCCAGGTGTTCCTGCAAGTGAACGTGGAACTCTGGAGCCTTGCATTGTGCTGACTGCTGCTCTCTCTTCGTGTGTTCCTATGGCTACATTTATGTGTGTACATGCACACGCACATACATGGCTGCTTGAAAATCAGGATCTTTCACATGGTGGCACATTGGGCTTTTATTGCTGTCTTGAACCGTACTTCCTGCCTCCTTTACTGGCTGATGCCTGCGACTGCTCACACAAACATGCATCTGCCCATCCCTGTACATCTCTGCTCTGGGAATCACTCTCATGGCTTTTCATGTACTCGCAAATTTTATAAATGATGGCTTATATTAAAACACAGTAGAATTGTTTTTGAATTCCCTTTTTAGATGTGTGCAAGTTGAATTAGAGTGACCTAAACAGCAGTTGATTTCTTTGAAGATTCTGGTATAAAATGGAGCCACATGATGTTAGCTAGGAGGTAAGGTACCCTGCTTGCCAGCACCCTGGGGACATTATTGAGATGCACTGTGGCTGTTTTGCAGGCTTGCGAACTCTCTGTGTGGCTTACACTGACCTCTCTGAGAGTGAGTATGAGGAGTGGCTAAAAGTCTATCAAGAAGCCAGCACCATACTGAGAGACAGAGCTCAGCGTCTGGAGGAGTGTTATGAGATCATTGAAAAGGTAATTGCGTTTAATAAAGTCCTCACTGCCCACTGAGGGACTTACCCAACTATTGAACAAAGTCTTTGAACAGGAATCCTTTTGCTATGGAGGGATGTTCTCTTTACTGATATCTTAACCATTAGCTTTTAATAATTTGTTTCTTTGTTTTTAGAAACACTTAGTTTTTATGGACTATCTGTGGTCTAGCCCCCCTCAACTGAGCGTTAGTGCTATCTTAAGAAGTTTCAGGTCAAAACAGCCTCAGTGACTTTCTGGGTCTGCCTAAGATTATCCTTTACAAGATGAGCTCACCCTATTGAGTTGGATGAACAATCAGAATTCATAGGCCAGTGGATTATTGTACATACTAAGAATTTTCACATCTACTTATTCTAATAATTTTTAAGTTTTGCCATTGCTAGTCCATATTGCCTACTTTGATTTTTGTGGTTGTCTTTTTCAGTTTATCCCCAGAGATTAGGTAGCTTTCTACATATTGAATTCCCTCTGTCAAAGGACAAAATTCAGCTGAGTAAATTTGAAGATCTAATTGGCTTTACTAAGCAATTTACAAATGGGGTAGCATCCTGTCTAGCAACTAGAAGAGCTCTCTGAAGGGTTGTACAAATGGGAGGTTTTTATAGGTAGAAGGTGGGGTGGGGAGGCTTATTAGCGGGGTGGGGTGGGGGGGGGAGAAAGGATTTTTAAGCTAGGTCATTTATTTGTTGGGAAGGGATTGGCAGGGGTTTTTTTATGCAGATGACCTTACTAGTATTTCTCAGGAAATCCCAGACTTAGTGGTTTATAATTTCATTCTTGGGAGAGGCTGGAACTGCACTTAGTTTCCTTAATAAGTTTTTGTTTAGTGACATGACTTAGTGATAGGGACTCCATTTTGACCCGGACGTTTTTAACGTTTTTTTAACACCTCAAATCTGGGAGTTTGATTTCAACTTTTTCTGTTTCATATCAACAGCCATTGGTCCATCCAGTTTTCAGTTTCTTATAACTTTGAAATCATCATTTGATTGCTTTTTTACTCCTTTTAGTATGTGGTTTTTTTATTTCCCGTTTTATTTTTTATATTCAGTTTTTGAGTTTTATTTTCACTTGTTTGTCATTTTAATGGAATTTGCATGGGAATAGAACTGAATTCAAGTGTTCATTTACCCTCTTTACTAGAAATATTCCAAATTATTTCTAGAGTCAGAAAAGAGCAATTAAGTAGATGACATGCACATGTGTTGCCAGGCATAGGCATGTGCATATATATATATGGTGGATGCTCAAGAGATAGTTGGCTTGATAGCTCAGTTGGTTAAAGCATCATCTTGATACACTAAAGTTGTGGGTTTGATTCCTGTTCAGTGCACATATAAGAATCAAACAATGACTGCATAGATAAATGAAATAAACAATCTATGTTTCTCTCTTTCTCTCTCTCTCATCCCTCCTTCTCCCCTTTCTCTCTCTGAAATCATTAAAATAATGGATCAAACAGTGAATACGTAAATAAGTGGAACAACACATTGATGTTTTTCTCTCTCTCTTTCTCCCCCTTCCTCTCTCTGAAATCAATAAACACATTTAAGAGATAGTTTGCTTTTCTCTTCAGTACAGTTAGTGTCAGTGAGGTCAGTTTGTTATCAGTGAATTCATTTTTTTCTTGCTTTAACTACAACATAATAATTGAGTCATTTGTGGAATGAGAGATGAGAGCTCATGTACTATTAACATCCTCAGAATAACTTGCCCATGTTCTCTCCTGCCAGGTGATGTCTGTTCTAACATGCCCATGTACAAGGAAATAAATGATGAGCCTTGGGTTGTCTGTGTGTATGGAGAATTTCCGACACTGGGCAATAGCTTTGAAATGCCACACATCTAGCTATCATTCGCTGTCTGCAAAGTTTTAATGTAGAGAAAATATGATAATTATCTCAGAACATTTTGATTGCCTTTCTTTTGTCAGAGTTTTGTTATAAATGCTGCTCCTGAGTCTGTACCAATCTTTAATTGAAGATATTCTTCAACCTAGAATTTACTGTTACTTGGGGCCACAGCCATAGAAGACCGCCTTCAAACCGGTGTTCCAGAAACCATAGCAACTCTGCTGAAGGCAGGAATTAAAATATGGGTGCTGACAGGAGACAAACAGGAAACTGCAATTAATATAGGTAATTAATAGTAAAATAGTTCCTTGATGCTGGATTTTGTGTTCAAGTGTCTTATGAAGTACCTAAGAGTTTATGAAATGCCTTGATGATTATATTTTATTGAACTTTTAATTTTAAGGCCAAGAAAATTTTACTGAAATCTAATGAAGTTGGTCATATGAGCATTATCTGCCTGTTATAAACACTAAAACTATTACATTTTCCTGAAAAGTATTAAACACACTTATAGAGGATATAGAATTTAAGCATTGATAATTTTGATTTTCTTATTGCTTTCTTCACAAAATTTTAGTCTAAGAGACTAAGAGCATTTATCACTAAGTTTAAATATCAAGTTATTTTATATTACTATAACCATTTTAATGATTTTACCAATTAATAGATTTTTCTAAGTCTTGTATTTTTTTCTTCCCCATCTGGGTTGGCAAACTCTTTGCTTGCTAAGTATCACAGAATTGAAATTTGAAGAAAAGGAATTTAAGTTCAAATAACTTCATCAATGTTAAACAGGTATATTTTAACTTTAAAAGGAATTGAAACTACTAATTTAAAAAAATCTAATTTTGATTATTTGAATTATTTTAAAATTACCTGGTATTTCTGTCACCATTATGGTGTAACAAGCTGTGATGCACATGTAATAAAATGAATTATGTAAGGACTATATAACTTATAATGTATTTATGGAAATAGATTCTGTCACAGATCACTTCAGAAAGAAACATACTAGAATGTCTGAATTTAAGGCACTGTTGGCCTATTTGGAGTAGCCTCCCTGAAATATTACCAGCTGAGTCCAATGGTGCTTTCCCCCTTAAACCTGCTCTTTTAAGTCAGCTTCTTCTCTTAGATAACCTCAATTGTGTACAATATCTACCAACTGGAGTGAGTTTTGTCTTTTTTTTTTAATACAATAAAAGAACATTTAATCACTTCTTCTCAAAGCTATAGCTACTCAAATGCAATTTGGACTCCCAAGCAACTGAAACTGAAGTCATAAGGGAATAACTGGTGGTTTCCCAGGCTCTGGGAATCAGTCTCTGAAGCATCAGTTACAGACTTTGTCCATTGATTTGTGCTATGAACAGATGCACATGTTTTGGGAGAAAATGCAAGTTTTTGGAGAAAAGTGTGATGAAGTTTCTGTGAAGACCCATTTATTACCACAAAAAATAAAAACCTATTTTTTTTATAGCCGTTTGGTAATGTTGGCAACATTTTTATAAATGAAGGATAATACATTTGCTTTTGTTATACTGTTTCTTTATTTTAATATATATTTTATTATTATTAATTCTAATGGGGTGACACCAATAAATCAGGGTACATATGTACAATGAAAACATCTCCAGGTTATCTTATTCAATTGTGTTGCATACCCGTCACCCAAACTCAAATTGTCCTCTGTCACCTTCTATCTGGTTTTCCCTCTGTCCCTCCCCTTCTCCCTATCCCACTCTTCCCTCCCTCCCCCCATCCCATAACCACCACTCTCTTGTCCATGTCTCATAGTCGCACTTTTATGTCCCACCTATGTATGAAATCATGCTGTTCTCAGTTTTTCTTTTTTTCTGATTTACTTATTTCACTCCGTATAATGTTATCAAGGTACATCCATTTTGTTATAAATGATCTGATGTCATCATTTCTTATGGCTGAGTAGTATTCCATAGTATATATGTACCAAAGCTTTTTAATCCACTCGTCTTCTGACGGACACTTGGGCTGGTTCCAGATCTTCGCTATTGTGAACAATGCTGCCACAACATGGGGGCGCATTTCTTCTTTTTGAACAGTGCTATGGTGTTCTTAGGGTATATTCCTATAAGTGGGATAGCTGGGACAAAAGACAGTTTGATTTTTAATTTTCTGAGGAATCTCCAAACTGTTTTCCACAGTGGCTGCACCAGTCTGCATTCCCACCAGCAGTGCAGAAGGGTTCCCTTTTCTCCACATCCTCGCAGCACTTGTTCTGTGTTGGTTTGCTGATGAGTGCCATGCTGACTGGTGTGAGGTGATATCTCATTGTGGTTTTAATTTGCATTTCTCTAATGATTAGTGATGTTGAGCATTTTTTCATATGCCTATTGGCCATCTGTATGTCCTCCTTGGAGAAATTTCTATTCATTTCTTTAGCCCAATTTTTGATTGCGTTGTTTGTCTTCCTGGTGTTGAGTTTTATAAGTTCTTTATAATTTTTAGTTATTCACCCCTTATCAGATGTGCTGTCGAATATGTTCTCCCATTGTGTGGTTTGTCTTTTTATTCTGTTCCTATTGTCTTTAGCTGTGCAAAAAATTTTTAGTTTGATGTAGTCCCATTTGTTTATCTTGCCTTTTATTTCAGTTGCCCGTGGAGATAAATCGGCAAATATACTGCTGCTACAGATGTCGGAGAGCTTGCTGCCTATGTTTTCTTCTAAGATGCTTATGGTTTCACGGCTTACATTTAAGTCTTTTATCGATTTTGAGTTGTTTTTGTGAATGGTGTAAGTTGATGGTCTAGTCTCATTTTTTTGCAGGTAGATGTCCAATTTTCCCAACACCATTTGTTAAAGAGGCTGTCTTTACTCCATTGTATGTTCTTTCCTCCTTTGTCAAATATCAGTTGTCCATAAAGCTGTTGGTTTATTTCTGGGTCCTCTGTTCTGTTCCCTTGATCTATGTGCCTGTTCTTATGCCAGTACCAGGCTGTCTTGAGTATAATGGCCTTATAGTAAACCTTGATATCTGGAAGAGTGATACCTCCTGCTTTATTTTTTCTTTTTAAGATTGCTGAGGCTATTCGTGTTCTTTTTTGGTTCCATATAAATTTTTGGAATATGTGTTCTATATCTTTGAAGTATGTCATTGGTATTTTAATTGGTATTGCATTGAATTTATAAATTGCTTTGGGTAATATAGACATTTTAATGATGTTTATTCTTGCTAGCGATGAGCACGGTATATGCTTCCACTTGTTTTTATCTTCCTTGATTTCTTTTATCAATGTTTTATAATTTTCCGAGTACAAGTCCTTAACCTCCTTGGTTAAATTTACTCCTAGGTACTTTATTTTTTTGGCTGCAATAGTGAAGGGGATTGTTTCCTTAATTTCTTTTGCTGACAGTTCATTGTTGGTATATAGAAATGCCTCTGATTTCTGAGTATTAATTTTATATCCTGCCACCTTGCTGAATTCATTTATAAGGTCTAGTAGTTTTTTGAATGAGACTTTAGGGTTTTCAATATACAATATCATATCATCTGCAAATAGTGACAGTTTTACTTCTTCTTTTCCAATTTGGATGCCTTTTATTTCTTCTTCTTGTCTGATTGCTGTAGCTAGGACTTCCAGAACTATGTTGAATAAGAGTGGTGAAAGGGGGCATCCCTGCCTGGTTCCTGATCTTAAGGGAATTGCTTTTAATTTTTGTTCATTTAGTATGATGTTTGCTGTTGGTTTGTCGTAGATGGCCTTTATCATGTTAAGGAATGTTCCCTGTATTGCCACTTTACTGAGAGTTTTGAGCATGAATGGGTGCTGGATTTTATTCGATGCCTTTTCTGCATCTATTGAAATTATCATGTGATTTTTGTCCTTCCTTTTGTTCATGTGATGAATCACATTGATTGATTTGCGAATATTGAACCAGCCTTGCCTCTCCAGAATAAATCCCACTTGATCATGATTTATGATTTTTTTCATATATTGCTGGATCCGGTTGGCTAATATATTGTTGAGAATTTTAGCGTCTAAATTCATCAGGGATATAGGCCTATAATTTTCTTTATTTGTGTTGTCTTTGCCCAGTTTTGGGATCAGAACTATGCTCATCTCATAAAAGGAGTTTGGAAGTCTTCCTTCCTGTTGAATTTATTGAAATAGCTTGAGGATGATAGGAGTTAGTTTTTCTTTGAATTTTTGATAGAATTCACTTGTGAAGCCATCAGGCCCAGGACTTTTCTTTTTTGGGAGTTTTTTGATTACTGTTTTGATCTCATTTATTGTAATTGGTCTGTTTAGGTGTTCTGATTCTTCCAGATTGATTTTTGGAAGGTTATATGATACAAGAAATTTGTCCATTTCACCAAGATTGTCTAAATTTTTGGCATATAGTTCTTCATAGTATTTTCTTACAATGCTTTGTATTTCTGTTGTATCAGTTGTTATTTCTCCACTGTCCTTGCTAATTTTATTTATTTGAGTCCTCTTTCTTTTTTTCTTGGTGAGTCTAGTTAACGGTTCATGAATCTTGTTTACCTTTTCAAAGAACCAGCTTCTGGTTTTATTGATCCTCTGTATTGTTTCCTTAGACTCTATGTCATTTATTTCTGCTCTGATCTTTATTATTTCCTTCCTTCTACTTATGTTGGGTTTTATTTGTTGTTGTTTTTCTAGTTCTTTTAGCTGCAGGGTCAGGTTGCTTATTTGAGCTTTTTCTAGCTTCTTATGATATGCCTGTAGTGCAATAAACTTCCCTCTCAGAACTGCTTTTGCTGTGTCCCATAAAGTTTGAGTTGATGTATGGTCATTATCATTTGTTTCTAGAAACTTTTATATTTCTTCTTTAATCTCATTGTTAATCCTTTCATTATTTAATAACATGCTATTTAGTTTCCAAGTGTTTGAGTATTTTTCAGTTTTTATTTGTGGTTGATTTCTAGTTTCATGGCATTGTGATCAGAGAAAATGCTTAATATGATTTCAATCTTCTTAAATTTATTGAGACCATTTTTGTGTCCTAACATGTGGTCTATCCTAGAAAACGTACCATGAGCGCTTGAGAAGAATGTATATTCTACTGCTTTAGGGTGAAAAGTTCTGACGATATCTATTAAATCAAGTTGATCTAGTGTCTCCTTTAAGTCTGCTGTTTCTTTATTAATTTTCTTTCTTGAGGATCTATCCAGTGTTGTTAGAGGGGTATAGAAATCCCCCACTATGATAGTATTGCTGTTACTCTCGCCCTTTATATCCATCAAAGTCTGCTTCATGTATATCGGGGCTCCTATATTTGGTGTGTAGATATTTATAATAGTTATATCTTCCTGTTGAATTGTTCTCTTTATCATTATGTAGTGTCCTTCTTTATCTCTTACTACAGCCTTTGTTTTAAAGTCCATTTTGTCAGATATAAGTATTGCTACCCCAGCTTTTTATTTCATTTCCATTTGCATGAAATATTTTTTTCCATCCTTTTTCCTTCAGTCTATGTGCATCTTTTGTTTTAAGGTGTGTTTCTTGTAGACAGCATATGTATGGGTCCTGTTTCTTTATCCATGCAGCTACTCTGTGTCTTTTGATTGGATCATTTAATCCATTTACATTTAAGGTTATTATTGATAAATAGTTGTTTATTGCCATTTTATTCTTTAAAGCTGTATTCTTTTTTTGCTCTATTCTTTCCTCCCTTTAAACTGTTCACAACAGGCCCCTTAGTATCTCTTGTAGAATTGGTTTGTTTTTTATGAATTCCTTCAGGCTTTCTTTTTCTGGGAAGCTCTTTATTTCTCCTTCAATTTTAAATGTTAGCCTTGCTGAATAAGGTAGTCTTGGTTGTAGGTTCTTGTTCTGCATTACTTTGATTATATCTTGCCATTCCCTTCTGGCCTCAAGTGTTTCTGTTGCGAAGTCCGATGTCATCCTTATGGGGGCTCCTTTGTAGGTGATAGCCTTTTTTTCCCTAGCAGCTTTTAAAATGTTTTCTTTATCCATTAACTTTGGTATTTTAACTATGATGTGTCTTGATGTAGATCTTTTTGGGTTTCTCTTTAATGGAGTTCTGTGTGCTTCTTGAATGTGTGGAGTGTTTCCCAGCTTTAATTGAGGGAAGTTTTCTGCTATGATTTGATTGAACAAAGTTTCCATTTCCTGTCCTCTCTCCTCTTCTTCAGGCACCCCTATGATGTGAATGTTGTTTCTCTTCATGTTTTCACAGAGCTCCCTTAGAGTTTCCTCACATTTTTTGAGTCTCTTTCCCTTTTTCTTCTCTGCTTCTGTGCCTTTGTTTATTGTGTCCTCTAACTCGCTTATTCGGTCCTCAGCGTGATTGATCCTGCTTTTAATTCTTTTCATTGTGGTCTTCAGTTCTGATACTGTATTGGTCATTTCTGTCTGATTCTTTTTATTATTTCAATTTCGTTTTTTATACTTGTTATCTCTTTATTTAGGTGTTCATAATGACTATCCATTGTTTCTCTAATTTCTTTGAACATCCTAACTATCATTATTCTAAATTCTGCTTCTGGTAATTTGGTTATAGCTGGTTCATTCAGGTCCTTCTCTGGGGATTTCTCTTGATTCATTTGGTTTGCATTCCTCTGCCTGCCCATTTTTTCTGTGTATATGCAAGTTGTGGCCACTGGAGTCCAGTAGGTGTTGCCTTTGTGTTCTCTAGGTGTGGTCTGTCTGCAGGCCCCCCAACCCCTCTGCCACTGCCTAGGGTGGTTGGGTATGGGTGTTTTTAGCACTGGCCCACTGTGGCTTTTGCTGTTATTTCTGCCTTTCCTCCGTGGGAGGGGATGTCACTCAAGCCACAAATTTCAACACATTGGGTAGAGGTGAGCACCTTTGCTCAACTGTTGACCCACCTGTTTCCGGACTTCCGCCTAGAACCCGTAGTCAGACCCTGCTCGACAGAGTTTTGCGGGTTGGGCGGGGCTTTAGACGTGCTCTCAGCTGTGAGCCTTTGCCCGTCTGGAGCTTTAGCCCCGCCCTCGAGGCCAGGGCCCTTCTGCGCAGGGTCTCAAACCCAGGTTTATTGGGCCGGTGTGTTTTCTGGCTTCTACTCAGCTGTGTACTTCCGCTTGTCCCGGACTCTACCCCACCCCCGCGCTCGTGCACGTAGGATGGCAATCCACGGTTTCTCCGGACAAGTGGGGATAATAGCGTGGGCTCAGCTGTGAGCTTCCACTTGTCTCGGGGTCTACCTTGTTCCTGCGCTCGGAGCCCGCTCGCGCACGCGGGGCGGGACTGGTAGCATGAGCTCAGCCGCGAGCCCCCTCTCGTCCCTGGTCCTAGCCCGGTCCCCGCAGTCAGGGCCGGCTTGCGCAGGGTCGCAGAGCAGATTTCTGCCCGTTCCTGGCCTCCTGCTTTGTCCCCGTAGGTGGCATTATAGGCGGGCCCGCAGCTTCCGGAGCGCTTTCGCACGTCCCCTCCGACCCTGCTGGGCTGGACCAAGCTCACACTGGCTTGGTCTCTTCCCATGCCAACAGAACCGCGTTTCAGCATCCTGCCGCCCCAAACCCTTTAGCAACCCTCAGCAGAGTAGGAAGGGCCCTAATACTCCACACTATAGGCGTGGGAGCTCCCTCACTTGTTTCATAGCTCAAAACTGTCCAAACGCCTCTTCTAGGCTCTGGGAGTGCAGGCTGGGGCTTGGTTCCTGGGACCGAGGTCCCCCCCCCTCCACCAAACTCTCCTCCCGCCACGCAGGTCTCTCCGGGCTGCCGTTTGCTCCGGGGAGCTGGGCAGCCCTCTTCGCGTTTTCGCTATTCCTACCAGTCTCAATGTGGCTTCTTCTGTGTTTCTTGGTTGAAGAGTCCACTTAGTTTAGTTCAAAGTTTGTTTATCCAGATGATGGTTCTTAAAATTGAGTTATAATCCACTTTGGTTCTGGGAGTTGGAAGTTGGTACATCCGACTACTCCGTCGTCATCTTGCTTCTATACTGTCTCTCTTTATATGTATATACGTTGCCCCTTCAGGCATAATTTTCCAATACAACCTTGGCCTAAAACACCTGCTATTGACCTGTCACTCCTATTATTTGTGTAGGGCACATGAAGTTGACTGCTGCCCCAAACACTTCCTTAAAATTGAGGGATGTGTTTTCTCCTCTCTGAGAACAGTGTGAAAGAAGTGTGTAACTCCTGCAAGTTCAAATTGGACTGTAGTGATAAACTTTTTTAATTTTCTAGATCTTGAGTGTTCCTGTTTTACTAATGGTCCTCTTATATCCCTAGGCCCAAACTTAACGTCCACAGTGCTTTCTTGTATTTACATGAAAAGTGAGCATACAGGAAAAGGAGCAGCCATCTCTCACTGCCTCTGAGCCAGATTACCCTGCCCTTGGGAGCCCACATGAACCTGTTCCTATTGCTCCATGTGTTTTTCTGAACTTATCAGAGTCAAAACGTGTTCAGAATAAAACAAGTGAAACCAAAGGGTTGCATATCAGCCCAGAAAACACAAAGGGCTTCTTATTCATGAAGGAAGACTTTACTTGCCCACAGTGAGGCTTTTTTGAGCCTTGTGAGATCATTGATCCCTGTCTAGTTTTGTTTTCTTGTTGTTGTTTCTACAAATAACAATTGTGTTATTTTGTGCTTCTTCTCAAAGAATGTTTAGCTACATTTGTAGTTTTGATTCCAGGAGCACTCACACCTGTTAGATATTTTAACATTGATCATTTTTAGCGAATGTTCAAGATGACTAGAAAAGGATGCCTCCTACTTATAAGCAGATGACTTGACCAAATTCTTATCCTGGAGCTTTTCTCTGCTTACATTTGTGCCAGTGTGACAGCGGAAGTCAGACATCTCCTGGATGTCACGAAATAGGCCTTCAACAACCAGGGCACTGATGTTCTTTGGAAAACTGTGTCTGAATTATTATTGTTTTTTTTTTCACTTTATATTCAGAACTCAAGTTGGTTATCCTGGGTGATATTGTGGAATTAAATGTAATTTTCTGACTTAGGATATCTGCTGAGCTTACACACAATATAGAAGGTGTAGACATCCAGACATTTTGGTAGACTTGTTCACGTCAAACTGCAGGCGACAGCTACATGCAGCATGAGGTCATGCTCCAGAGAGTCTGGGTTGTTGCTATGTAGTCCTCATGCCCTCAGGGACATGAACCATTACTGATCTGTGACCCATCACACTGACTTCTGTACAGTACAGTGCATTCTCTGTGCTTCAGGATACCCAGAAGATATTTGGGAAGAATATCAAGTGTCTAGCAGTTCTACTTCTAGGTGAAGTAAGGAAAAGAGGACAAATTAATTGTGTCTGTTGAGTGCCAGGCTCTGTGCTAGGCATGCTTTCTGGAAAACTGTCTTTAGTCTTTACACATAAACAGTTTTAAGCTCAAGGGGGGAAATTCAGAGTTTGCAAAGGTTGTACTCTTCCTAATGACCAAGCAAGTACTGGGTCTCAAAGCTCTTGACTTCTGGTATAGGGTTCATTTATAACAGATTCACATAGTTTTTCAAAATCCAATCCCTAAAATTTAAGTTAGCAGACCAGGGGAGAATGATACTTTATTTCATCTATCTGAAGATGCTCACTATTTCTACATTTTAATATCTCTGAGATTGGGATGTCTTATGATTATTGAATCTTACCATTTTAACTGACAACATGTCCTTAGTGGTAGAAGTTGTAAGAGTTCACATTTTGAAGTGACATATAATATGTTTGGATTCTTGGCTCTCTATAGTATTTGATCTACCTATCGATCATAGTTTGAGAATGTATTTTTAAAGTATAACTTTTAGTTCATGCCTTGAAAATAGATATACTTAGTCAAATCAAGTTCCAGGATATTTGTGTCTCTTATGAACCAGTGAGTATTATGTAGATAGACAGTCATCTTACCTGTGGATTTTAGGTAGTTTAAAACTGTCATGATGCCAGACTCCCGCTGTGCCGTGCTTACATTTGTGCTAACTAGCTTTGTTTCAAGGAGCTGGCAATTTTCTTTTTTAGCTGGAAAATTTGGCATCAGCTAGTCTAAAGTGAAATTTCAGATGTAGCCTTTGTGAATTATGTAGTTGTCTTTTCTTTATTGCCACTAGATAAAAAATCTATTAAACTGTTAGACAATAGATGTGAAGTTTTTAGAATCTATAATTTGTTTCTAATGCAAGTAGGATGAGTGAGAATAGAATCCTATTATGTATTTTATTTTAAAGTCAGTAAGTTGGAAATTGCTTTGATTGTCATCCAAATATGTGCTGCCTGTCCTCCTGCATTTTGCTTCTCATCATTTGATACTTTTAAACCATTTCTTTATAGTATTAAAAGTTTAATTTTTTAAAGTGAGTAAATATGGTGCTTACTCATACTATTATTGCTTATAGACTTCCTTGCCCATTAAAAGGAAGATAAGTCCCCTTCTCAGGTGAAGCTTGGCATGTTTGGTGGCATTCACAATCTTAGTGCTTTTCTTTCTCAGAAAAGTCATGTGTTATTTCTTTGGTTACCTGCAGCTAACATTGTTGCCTGATGTTTTGCTATCAGCCTGGGGAACTTACATTCCCTAATAAGGGAATGAGTTAATTGTGAGACAAATTAGAGACTAAAGTAGATGAGAAAGTAGTAATTATGCAGTAGAGTTATTAAACATGAATGGCGTTAATAATACTCACTAAATGTCAGCTATGATATGCCAAATACTGTACTAAGTCCTTTATGTAAGTTTTATGTTTAATTCACTTTGAGATAATCATTATCCCCTTTCCAATGGTAGAACTGAGGCACAGAAATAGCAAACAACTTAGCCTTGGTTATATAGGAGTAAGAGTGCTGAAAATCTGAGAAAGTGACCTCTACACTTGATATTTACTTCCCAGAAGGAAAATTTCCTGAGCCCAAAAAAGACCAGGGAAGTCTTCACAGATGAGATAGGCTTAAAATTTGAGCCTTCAAAAATTTGTTTGTTTAGAAGAAAAAAAAGTACTAAGCACAGAATGGCTCATGACATTCCTGACAGGGGGCTGAAAGTTCTGGAAGGAAAGGTCCAGGTGTGGTTCTGTGGTTGAGTCCTTTGCTTCTTGATTCTCCAAGAGACTTAAGTACTCTGTACTGAGCCTCTGTGTCCCCATCTGTAGTAGAGTAAAGGTACCACATATTATTAGCCATTCCTCATGTCTAACAGTATGCTTCACATACTCAAATATTGATTGACCACTTTCTGTATGAAAATATTTATAATCAGTGGCACACTTACTGAGGGTTTGGAGCAGGTTGAATCCCAATGATGGGTAGCTTGATTAATCTGATCTTAGGATGTATGGTTAAGAAGGTTAAATTGTTCCTAGCCTTTCCAAACTTGCCACCAAAAAAAGAAGTAGATTTGGATCTTGGGCAATATGAGCTTACATCAGAAAAAAGACACTGAAGAATCAGAGAATCTGGATAGAAACAATACAGCTAGTAAGAATGAAGCAGAAATAAAAAATCCCAGCAAACAAAAGTCCTGAACTAGATGGCTTCACAGGAGAATTTTAGCAAACATTCAAAGAAGAACTAACAGCTATCCTTCTGAAACTATTTTAAGAAATTCAAGAGAGAAGAAGACTCCCAAGCTTATTTTATGAGGCCAGCATTATTTGAATTCTAAAACCAGATAAAGGCACTATAAAGAAAAGAATTATAAGCCAATGATGAACATTGCTAAAATCTTCAACAAAATATTAGCAAACTGGATATAGCAATACATTAAAAAGATCATACACCATGGTCAAATGAGATTTATTCCGGGGATGCAAAGTTGAAACAGTATCCGCAAATCGATAAACATGATATGCCACATAACAAAATGAAGGATACAAATTACATGATCCTATCTATTGATATGATGCAGAAAAAGCATTTGATAAAATCCAGCACCTATTTATGTTAAAAACTCTCAGCAAAGTGGGAATAGAGGGGATATATATTAACATAATTAAGGTCATATACTACAGACCCATAGTCAGCATTATACTCAAGGAGCAAAAAATACAAGCATTTCCCTTAAGATTGGGAACAAGACAGAGATGTCTACTTGTACCACTCTTATTCAATATAGTACTGGAAGTACTAGCCAGAACAGTCAGATAAGAGGAAAAATAAATAAAAGGCATTCAAATTGAAAAGGAAGAGGTAAAATTGTCATTATTTGCAGATGACGTTATGTTGTACATAGAAAACTCTAAGGACTCCATCAAAAACTTACTAGGACCGATAAATGAATTCAGTAAAGTAGAAAGATACAAAATTAATGTTAAAAATATTAACAGCATTTTTATACACTAATAATGAATTATAGGAAAGAGAAACTAAGAAGACAATCCCATTACAATTGTAACAACAACAAAATAAAATGCAGTGGTACCTTGAGATACAAATGGACCAACATATGATTTTTTTTTTTTAAGATAGGAGCTGTGACTCGGTTCATATTTTTGTTTGAGATCTAAGTGAAATTCTGAGATACGAGTTATGATTCAGGAAGCTGCTGCTAGTTGGCGCGTTGGCACATGGGTCCAGTATTGGTAGTTTGATATATGAGTTGACTGACTTACAAGCTCAGTTACAGAACGAATTAAATTTGTATCTCAAGGTACCATTTTACCTAGGAGTAAATTTAACCAAGGAGGTAAAAGACCTATACTCAGAAAATTATAAGACACTGAAGAGAGAAATTGAAGATAGAAATAAGTAGAAGCACATACCATGTTCATGGATAGGAAGAAATAGAATCATTAAAATGTCCATACAGCAATCTGTAGATTCAATGCAATTCCTGTCAAGAAAGCAATGGCATATTTCATAGAACTAAAACAAATAATCCAAAAATTTATACGGAACCATAAATGATACCGGATAGCAAACAGTGATCTTGAGAAAGAAGAAGAAAGTTGGAGGAATCACACTACCTGATATCACATTATACTACAAGGCCATAGTATTCAAAACATCCTGCTACTGGTATAAAAACAGACGTATAGATCAATGGAACAGACTAAAGAGCCCAGAAATAAACCCACACCTTTGTGGTCAACTACTATTTGACAAATGAGGTTAAAACATACAATGGGATTAAGATACTCCATTCAATAAATTGTGTTGAGAAAATAGAATGGATATGTGCAAAAAAAAAAAAAATGGAACTGGAAAACCTTCTTACACCATTTATAAGAATAAACTCAAAATGGATTAAAGACTTAAATTGTTAGACTCAAAACCATAAACACTCTAGAAGAAAACATAGGCAATAAAATCTCAGAACTGTCATGTAACAATATTTTTTTCTGATGTATCACTTCAGATAAGGGAAGCAAAGGAAAAAATAAACAAATTGAACTACAGCAAACTAAAATGTTTTTGTACAGCAAAGGAAACCAACAAAATGAAAAGATAACCCACTGATTTAGAGAACATATCACTGATACATCTGATAAGGGGTTAATATAAAAAATTTATAAAGAACTTACAAAAATTCAACACCAATAAAAATAAACATTCCAAAGGCAAAGGACCTGAGTACACATTTCCTCATAGAGGACATATAAATGTCTGATAGACATATGAAAAAATGCTCAACATCATTCATCACTCGAGGATGCAAGTTAAAACCACAATGAAATATCACCTCATGCCTATCAGAATGACTATAACCAATAAATAAACAAATAGCAAGTGTTGTCAAGGATGTGCAGAAAAGGGAACTCTCATGTACTATTGGCAAAAATGCAGATTGATGCAGCCATTGTGGAAAGCAGTATGAAGTCACCTGAAAAAATTAAAAATGGAACTGCTTTATGACCCAGTGATTCTACTTTGGGGAATTGATCCAAAGAAACCCAGAACACTAATTTGAAAGAATATATTCAACCCCTGTGCTCACTGCAGCATTATTTACAGTAGCCAAAATTTGTAAGTAGCCCTAGTGCCTATCAGTAGATGAATATATAAAAAAATTGTGGTACATTTATACAATGGAATGCTTATACGGCCATAAAAAAGAAGGAAATCTTACCTTTTGTGACAGCATAGATGGACCTGGAGAGTATTATGCTAAGTGAAATAAGTCAGTCAGGGAAAGACAAGTACCATATGATTTCACTCATATGTGGAATCTAATGGATAAAATAAACAAAAAAAATAGAGACAGACTCAGGGACAGATAGCAGGCTGACAGCTTTCAGGGAGGTGGGGCCTGAGTAAGGGGGATGGAGGAATTGAGCAAAAAAGGTAAAAGAAAAGCAAAGACAATATACACGGGTACAGCCAACAGTGTGGTGATTGCCAGGGGTTGGGTTGAGTGAGGTGGGGGAAGAAATAGGGGGAATCAATAGTGATAAACAGACACTTGACTTGGGTGAGAAAATGTGTTGCAGAATTGTGCATCTGAAACCTGTTTTGTTAACCAGTGTCACTCCCATGAATTCACTTAAAACTAAAAGATAAGTGAGTACAGAATCTGAGAAATTTGGTTTGGTAATATTTTCTAGTGTAAATTATTTTATTGTCTTGAAATCAAGTCCTATTCTAAGTACCATAGACTCTTTACTATTTTGCTTTCTCTGAATGTTGATTGTACTCAGGTAGTTGAAATACTAAGACCTTTGTTGTGTGCCATTCATTTCATCTGTAGTAAAAAGTGAAATCCCAGAGTTTCTCATCTCAGCCATTTTGTTTGTCTTGTTAGACTGTGAGATTAAAGAACTAGATCTCAATTTACTAGTGTGGATTGACGTTCCATACCTGGCTCTTCTCCAAGAGTTGATCTCATTTTATCCAAAAACATTAGAAGTCAAGCACACCAAACCTGGATTGACATAATTTGATTTGTCACATTAGCTAAGTTGCAATTAACTATGTTAACCTTCCATGTTCTGTCTAGAGCAAGTGTTTTGTGTGATAATTCTCTAAGCAAAACCTTGCTTCATTTTCCAAATTAAAAAAAAAAAAGTAAAACACCAACATGTTTCTTCTCAGTTTTGTATATTTAAATTCATGAAAGTGTCAGCAATTTTATTTGTTGTCCTCTCTCTGCATGGCTAAAAATTACTTAGAGTTTTCCCATAATACCTTTGTGCAGCTTCAGTTGTCAAGTGGCATTTCACTTATATTGAAAAATATAGAATAAAGCAGCGAGATAGGGTTTAAAAATTACAGCTCACTTCTGCAGCTGTTGTTGAAATCAAAGAGTACCAGTAGATCCTTTCGCATCAGTCAGACTAAATTTGTAACTGTCTGTATTGCATGAAGTTGCTTAGTCTCTAGGGATAGTGAAAGAGGAAGCCTAACATGGGGGGAAGTGATTAATGCAATATTCCTTTTTGTGAATGAAAATAAAATATAGACCTCTCTTCTGGACCTAATCTAAGACTTTATAGAAAGAAGAAAACATTTGTAAAATTTTATGGGAAACAAAAATTTCAGTGATATTAGTCCTACCATGGAGACATTTTACTGGCATTCTGAGAAATTCTCATTTTTATTCACCACTGTTGTTAAAATGCAGATGGAACACATTTGAAAATGCACAGAAAATTGGTTCATGTTTCCTTCTTCTTCTTTTTTTTTTTTTAGAGGTTTAGCAGGTATTTGCCCACATGGTGTCATGATTTTAATTTAATCAGTCTTTTAATTTTTAAAATTATACATGGTGGTTTGAACAAGTGAAATAACCTCATTCCCTTGAGATAGGTATTGTTAACAGCTTGAGCTATATTTTTATGATATTGATTTTAAAAATAATATTTAGGTTAAAAGCCATAATTTTGTGCTTCAAAATTTGTGTTCTGAGGTGATTTGTAAAATATTCCTCTCAAATGACAGTGAAGGATGTACTTTGTACATTCCCAAATAATCAAAGTATTTATTGTCTTCCGCCCCCCAAAGTGAGGTTTTACTTGTTCTTAATTTTTGTCTGTCTTGAATTCCATCATGTGCCTTTTAGCATGTTTTCCTCAAGGTGGGAAGGGGGTCTGCTGTGGAGAGCTGGGCACATGAACACCGTGGTTCTGTGAGCCACCCATTAGTCAGTGCTCATCTCCTTCTCTAGTCACATGCAGCACCTGTGGGGATGCTGTTCTGCTGTTCAGCCAGGGAGAGGCCTGGCTCCTCCTTGCTTTAAGAACAGCATTGGTTAGGGCCTTTCTTTTTCTTTTGTTTTATTTTCCTCTTCTTTTTCCAAGTGAGAGGAGGGGAGATAGACAGAATCTCGGATGTGCTCTGACTGGGACCCACCCAGCAACCCCTGTCTGGGGTCCATGCTCTGCCCATTTGGGGCCATGCTCACAAGCGAGCTATTTTTAGTTCCTTAGGAGGGTGCTCTACAGAGCCATCTGCAGTGCCAAGGCCAGTGTGCTCACATTAGTTGAATCATGTCTGCAGGATGGGGAGAGAGAGAGAAGGAGGACGACTGGAAGGGGTGGAGAAAGCAGATGGTTGCTTCTCCTGTGTGCTCTGACTGGGAATTGAACTCAGGATAACCACATGCTGGGCCAATGCTCTACCACTGAGTAACCAGCCAGGGCCAAGGCCCTTTTTTAAGATGATCACATATGAACTTGCCCTAAGGTTGAAATTCTGTGTGCTAATGATTTATTTCACTTTCTGTAATCATAGGTTCATTAATTTATGGTACTGAGAAGAACCTTTTTGTGAGGACCAGTTTTCTAAGTGGGAGGTATCCTTTCTTGTGTTTTCTCAATGAGATAAACTGAGATGGGCATTGGTGTAAAGGATGTTGATGCCAGCTCTCTCTCTTGAGGCACTGAGAGGGTGGAGGGGGATTTGGACAAAGGACTGGAGCTGGGCAGTAATCCTGGGCTTGTGGTTTGCTGGAGCTGGTCCTCCCCAGCGCATGCGAATTTGAAAGGGAGGAGTCAGGAGAGGCTCTCATCTCGGTCTGTGTTGTCGCAAAGTGCCTTAGAGTGGACTGCAAAGCCTGAGTAGGGAAGAGCTTCGTAAAAAATGTGTATACCTTCTGGGAGGTGAAAAAACTACCATGCATCATTTATAGGGAGGACTTGATTTTAAAAGGTGATGGAAATAGTTGATGAGAATTAGGATTGGAAGACTGTTCTAAGACAACCTTTTGTTACAAAAACACTTATCAATTTTAGTGAGAGAGGGAGGATAGAGTGAGAGAGAGATAAAAACATTAATATGCTTCTGCATGTGCCCTGCCCGGGGATTGATCTGGCAGTTTCTGTGCTTTGGGAGGATGCTCTACCAGCTGAGCTATCTGGTCAGGGCCAAAACAAACTTCTTTTTTTTTTAAACTCAGGTTTAATTCTTGGACTGGAAATTGCTTTAAACTTTTGTAGGAAAAGTGACTTCTATAACATATAATAGTAGTATTCCTTTGAAATCTGTTGTGAGAATTACCTACTTTTAAAAAAAGCAAATGAGTGATCTCGATATAATGCTAGGCAAGTTCATGCTGGTATGTAGAAGCACCACAAGATTTTGTCTTCCTAAAGTGTTACCTGTTGTTTTAGATAACCCAAGGCTTATCCTAATGTAGTATAAGCATAGCAAGGATAAAGACAAATTCACAGAAAATTGGGAAGTATTTATTTTAGTTATTAGTTATGAAGATATTCCTGACCAGTTCTGCTTAAGCTGTCTGTAACAATCAAAATAGGTTTGAAGTGACTTTTCTAGTCTTCACTTTTGCCTACTTCTGTCTGAACCAATAGCTTTACAGTGGGAACAAGGAGGCTATAGGAAGGGAGGCTGAGTTCAAACAACTATTGGAAAAACGGTTAGTTTGCAGAAGGAACAACAAATTCACGTGTGTTGTTCCTTCTTTCACATAGGATATTCCTGCCGGCTGATATCACAGAACATGGCTCTTATCCTTTTGAAGGAGGATTCTTTGGATGTAAGTAGTTTTTCGAAAGTTGTGTTTGATGTAATTGTATTAAACTCTGTGTTTGTTTCTGCTAGGACTGATTATTAGTTGTTGTTTTTTAAACTAACCTGTTGTGAAACTGTGAGTTTCTGTTTCATTTATGAAGGGCATAAAGTAATATCTTTAAACATCAAAATAGTAAGCTTAGAACATTGCTTCATGGTAATACTTTATTTTACTCACCTAGAATTGTGCATCTAAAATGGAATAGTTTTAATGGGGTTAAAGTTCCTGTTATAATTTATGGTAAGTGGTGATGGTTAACTCCAGTGTTGGTTACCAAAGAGACTTGTAGGATTTTTCTTCTACTATAAACTTGAAAATAAAGATACTATTCAAGTGTCAGGAGTTGTTTAAATTTTTATAGTAATGGGATACATATGCACTGAATTCCCCGATATCCCAATGCTACCAGCTCATACAGATTTGGATGTCATAGTTCTCTAAGCATTTTAGACCTGTACCTACCACATTGTGGCCTAAAGCCACTGATAAGACCACGGGTAGGAGTTGCTTTGGGTAACCAATGATTTGGGAAGTGGTTTGATATGAAGATATGAGCTGAACAATGAGATTTGTTTGTTAGGACTTTTAACAAGAGCTTGTTCCTGGTAGGCGCCCATCGCCACAATTCCAGTGGGCATATTTAAATGGCAACCTAGGAGCAGATGACAGGGATAGTTGCCATTTTGAATAGAGGAATATAATACAGAGATTTCTGTACTTGCCAATGGTACATTGGCAAATCCATTGGCCATGGATTCTACTGTGAAAGCCAAGGCACTCTCTCTCTTCAGGACTCCAAAGGCAGGAAAGAGGAGAGTCTGTGTGACTCCAAGGCACCATTGGCCAAATACCCTGCTCTGACTTGAGAGGCTTTCGGATTTATCTCACTGTGCCTCTGATCCTTTTGTGTCTTTGCCAGCAAGGGCCCCGAACTCTCAGGTCCTCCCTCATCTTCTGGACTCTAATTCTCACATGCTCTGAACTAGTGAGGAGGCCTTCCTCTGCCTGAGTGTTCCCATCTCCCCAGCATGCCCTATCTCACTTGTCCTTATTTTTCTCTATAGAACTTTTTATCTTTGGATGTAATATATATTATTAACATGTAATTACTATATATAAAACATATAATAGTTATAATATATTATAATTTAAGATTATAAGAAGGCAATATAAGATTTACTCTCTTAACCATTTTTAAGCATACAGTTCAGTGATATTAAATATATTAATATTGTGCTACTATCATCACCATATATCTGCATAACTCTTTTCATCTTACAAAACTAAAACTCTGTACCTCTTAAAAAACAACTGCCCACTTCTTACCCTCAAATCCTTGGTACCCATCATTGTACTTTCTGTCTCTATGAATCTGACTATTCTAGGTATCTCATATAAATGCAAATATGCAGTATATGTTTTTTTGTGAGCATCTTATTTCACTTAGCAAAACATCCTCAATGTTCAGCATGTGTTAAAATTTGCTTTTTATTTTTTTAAGGCTGAGTCAATTGTGATATGTAACACATTGCGTTTATCCAGTCATTTGTTGATGGACACATGAGTTGCTTCCCCTTTTCAGCTGCTCTGAATAATGTTGCAGTGAAGATAGGGGACGACCATCTCTTTGTGACCCTTTGTTTGTTTTGGCTACACTGTACCCGGAAGTGGAATGGGGTACCCAGCTGGGTCATGAGGTGATTTTATGTTTAACTTTTTGAGGAACTGCCACACTATTTTCTATAACTGTTGTCCATTTCACATTCTCAATAACAGTGCACAAGTGTTTCAATTTCTCCACATCCTCACCAACACTGTTATTTTATTTAAAATGTTTTAATTTTTTTGATGGTAGCATTTGATGAGTGTGAGGTGATATCTCACTGTGGTTTTGATGTGCATTTCCCTAATGATTAGTGATGCTGAGCATTTTTTTATGTGCTTATTGGCCATCTGTATGTCCTCTTAGGAGAAATAAGTCAATTCTTTGCCCATTTTTATATCAGTTTATGTATGTGTGTTTGTTGTTCTTGTGAAATACTTTATATTCTGTCTCCCTCTAGTCCCTTAGAACAAGAGGTCCATGGAACAAATGTCTGATTTTTTTTTTAACTGGGCATTTCTACTTTCAAGCTGCTGCTTTGCCCAAATTCGGTACTCATGAAATGTTTGAAGAGAGTGAACGAACTAACTTAAGACACTTTTCCAGTTACCAGATAGAACTTGTGTTTGAAAGGTTATGCTGATGAGGCAGTGGCTAAAGTTGCCATGATGGCTGAGCGCAGGTTGACATTAGGAGGAGATCTAAAGGGAGGGAGAAAGCCAGAACAGTGCCCTGGTGGGCAGGAGGGTGGAGTGCTGGTGCAGAGATGCTGGGAGTCCTGGGTCGAGTCCACATAACCTGTGCGCACACCTGGTTGTCCAGGCCTGGAGGCCCCTCATTTCCTGATGATTACCAGTTCTGCGGCATCCAGTCTTAAAATAGACCTCTTTTCCTGGAGGTGACTATGAGCCTGTAATTTTCTTTTATATCAAGCATTCTCTGGAATTCAAGAGATGGGCTTTAAGTCTCTTAAAGCGGGATAAAACTTAGAGCAAAGGTTGAGACATTTGGTTTACCTCAGCTGAGGCATGATTTGTGAGACCAAACAGAAAGTTTTATGGCTGTGTGCCTGACTTCCCTTGGTAACCTGTTAAGAATGCTACTTCCTTAACCAGTTTTAAACATCTTTTAGTATAATGACATTAATATAATCAACATCTGCTGAGCAGAGGTTCATTTCTATGTACTTTTTCTGTTTTATACTAAAAGGGGCACTCCATATGTCTGATGGGAGTCCTCTACCTCCCCTTCCACCTCCTCTTTCCTACTTCTTTCTCTCATTCTTTAGTTGGGTTAAAGGAATTCCTATTCTCATTAGAATTTCACTTGGTAGGTGTGGAGGAAAAATATAGTGCTAGGGCAATAAATCAGATATATAGTAGATTCTAGCAGAGTGCCCAGTTGAGTTTTTGATGCTGCCAGGCTCTGATGGTGAAGCAGAGAAGACAGAAAGAGGAAGAAACCCAAGAATCAGAAGCACTGCGCCTGACTTCCCTCATTTCATCTCTCATATATGTGAGGGGAATTCAGGGGCTAACCTCAAGACCCAGAGCTGGTATTTGTCACCTTCACTTGACCAATAAGTGTGTCCAGGTTAGGACTCCAAGTGCTTATAAGTAATTAGAATTCATATCCCTGTTTTGTGTTTTTCAGCTGTTGCCAAAATAAGGTCTGTGCTCTGTGATATAGACAAGAACCGTGGTCTTTGAAACAAGGATTGAGTGTGCATGTGGTGATGTACACCGCAGGGGGCACTAGATAATTATATGTCAGAAAAAGATGTGATTTTCATTTTTTAGGTTAAAAAAGGTACAAAGAAGTCATCTTTATTGATAATAACATATAGATTGTCACTGTCACAGCCAGTCCTTATTTCTGGCATACTGACTAGAAATGGGTCTATGAGGAATGATTAGGAGGAAGGAAGAATGGAGTCCTACTTTTGAGGAAGGGTAATGCTGGGGCCCTCACTCTTTTCTTTCTTTTTTCTTTTAGCTCATTGGTTAAATGGATTTATGAACTGTATTTATTTTTTGTTAAACTGACTCTCATAAGGTGCTGGCTTAAAAGGATTCCTATTGAAAAAAGAAATTGAGATAACAACAATATTGTAAACAGAAACTACAGTAATATGGCATCACTTGACCTGTTTGCTAGTTCAAGCTTTCCTTTGGCCACTTGATGAGTTCAAACAGTGATCAGATCTGACAAGTTAAACAAATTTCAAAATTACCCACAGGCTATTATCATTAACCAAGAATCTTGCCCTAGATGTATACCGTATCTTCAAATACAAGCTGTGGTAATATGAAACTATCACAGGATTAGTGAGACTTTAAAAATTAAGGATCCTAAATATGAGAATAAAAATCAATCATTTATAAAAAAACACATAATATTCAAAGCAGCTACTGTTTTACAAAACCTACCATTAGCAATTGAATAATGAGTCTTTTGACATTTGTTAGTAAAAGGTAAAAAGTATCAAGCCATTTGGGGAGCATTTGTTTTTCTGCTGCAACAATATAGAGAAAATAATAAGGCAATGATTAAATGTATATAACTGTGTATGAATAAGAGACCTAAAGAAAACCTTGCTAGGATTTTCTAAAAAACAATTATTGAGCATGTTATGAAATATAGGAGATCTGTTACATATTTGGAGGTACTGTAGCTGTTTCTAACATGTGTTAGCTTATAAAATACACCAGTGATTTTCAACTGGTGTGCGAAAGGATTTTTAAAACATGTAATACCTGACTAGTCAGGGGTACTGACCTCTTTTCCCTGAGAGTGTCAGATAAAAAAAAAAAAAGACAACAACCCACACAACAATAGCCATCCAGTATGAATGAATCAAAATTATACCTATTTTGTTGTCGGATAAGGAAAAAATATATATTTTTGGAGTGCCACAGAATTTTAACAATGAGTGTATGTTTGCCATGAGACAAAAAAGTGATAAAGTCTGAGAATTAATTATTGGTTTAGCAATGTGGAGGTTATTGGTGACCTTTCAGGAGCCATTTGGGAGATATTGTTGAGATAGATGTCAGATTAGAGTAGGTTCAAAGCATTGGGTGAAGATTTGGAGAAAACAAATATATGTGGAAGTTTCTTTCTGAGTTTTGCTGACATTTTTGATAGACCTTTGGTTAATGTGGTAATCTATTTCTTTATTCTGATGAGCAAATTAATGAGTAACTTTATTCTTCTACGAGTACACAATAAGCCATGATTTAAAAAAGTAGAATCTACCAATAAAAGGAATGCTTTTTATTAACACTTCCTCTGTTTAAATGAAAGTTGTGGATATTTGTTACTAATGGTCTTGAAATAATTAATTGATTCAATCAGAACTTTAAACTTAGTTTTTATTTAATGAACACAACTAAACTGTTTATAATCTAACAATCATACTTTTGTTTATGTTTTACATAAGACAGAGCTGGTAGTACTCTTTTGTTCTCCTGTAGCTACTTAAAAAAACCATTCCCATATGATGGGTTTATTTATGACAGATGATCCATGTCTTTGGATTCCAGCTTGGGAGGGAGGGTCAACGCAGAAATCTTTGTCCACCTCTAGTGCTAATGGTATCCTTGAAAGTATCAAAAGAATAGAGTGACAGGCGGGCACAACCTGTCAGGAAGCCTGATTACTCTTATTATGACTGGCTTCCTAAATGAAGAAAATCATCAATTGCACAGTGTATTATAAAGATATATCATGGGCCTGCTCTGTGGTGGCGCAGTGGATAAAGCATCAACTCGGAACACTGATGTTGCAGGTTTGACACCCTGGGCTTGCCTGGTCAAGGCACATATAGGAGTTGATGCTTCCTTCTCCTCCCGCCTTTTCTCTCTCTTTCTCTTTCTCTCTCTCTCATCTCCTCAACTCTCCTCTCTAAAATGAATAAATAAAATCTAAAAAAAAAGATATATTATGAAAAATGTTTAATATCAACAATGATGTCAGTTCTAAGACTGAGAAAACAAATTACTTTGCTGTGACAAGGCAGGGAAGGTACTATAAGAGAAAAATCATTACATTCGAGGCTTAAGTCTGTCATATTCCTTCATCTGTGAAGTCCATTCTGTGGTCAGGTTTCTAAGCACCACTGTTCCTATGTAAGGCATGTTTTATTTGGAATGACTTCCAAGATGAATTTAAGACAGAACCTTTGACGTAATTCACTTGATTAATGGGAGCATAAGCATAGAGCTTTGTTCTAAGGATAAATTAGATTTTCTGGTAATCTGAGTTTTAAACCTCATTTACCTTCTTGTAAAAATTACTCAACCCTAATGTAAAAAAAATAGATATAAATTAGAATAAAACATAAAATTACTTGAATTCTACTACCCAAAGAACTGCATTAAAATTTGGTCTATGACCTTTTTATCTGGGGCAACCACAAACCTATATTCTGTATGTATAAATACCTAAATATAGATCCTTAGATATAGATATGCATATCTATATACATTTACATTTTATACTTTTATGTATTTAAATAAATATATATGACATATTTATTACATGTAAAATTATATATCTATTTTTGACTTCACTAACAATACTTATGTATGTGTATATAAATGCATATATGTGTACATGTATGTATATATGTAGCCATTTAAAAAATGAAATTATACATAACAGATATTCTTGTTAACGTGATTTTTTGTCTTAACTGTTTCTCTATTTCTAAATTTATACTTAAGTGGTTACAACCCCTTTTTAGAGACCAACATAGATTCCATCATATATATTTCCATAATTTATTTAATTCTTCACTAATTATTGGGCACTGATGTTGTTTCTAACCTTTCATGTTTGTAAACTTGCCTTATTTTGCTTCCTGTTCTTTATTTTCTTATATTCCTGCAAGTAGGGATCTTAGGTCAAGAGAAATATACCTTTTAGATGGAGATTTTCTATGAATACACATGCACACACACACAAACATGTATGTACAGATATTGATATACTCCTCCTTGCCCTTTAGAAAAATTTTGCCAATTTATCTGTAATTAATTTTTTATTGAATTTAAAAAGCTTATTACTATATGTATAAGTAATATGAATATTGTTTGTGAAATTGAAATCCTCTGATTGAGATTATATTTAATATTTTCTAAATTTGAAGCTATTAAAGCATAAGGAATTCTAAACATATGGCTGCATAGCTTATACTAACTTGAAATGCTGATGAACCTTCAATATGTGTGGCTCTGTTCTGCTTTTCCTGTTGGGGATGCAGTCCTAGGTGAGCCCTGAAATGTAATAGCTGTTGCTGATTCTGCTTCTGTTTGAATTACTTTTCTTCTAAGTCTTTCAATATGACAGAGTCTAAAATGCATGATTTAAGAACATGTTGAAAAAGAATGACTCATTGGAAGATAAAAAACAAAGCTTACTGAATTAAGAATATGTTTATTTTTTTATTTTATGTTTTAGAAAATTAAATTTAACGAGATGACATTGATCAACTAGAGTACATAGGTTTCAGGTAAACATCTATATAGTATTTGAACTATTGATTATGTTGTGTACCCATCACCCAAAGTCAAATCACCTCCGTCACCTTATATTTGTCCCTCTTTATAGCCTTACCTTTAAACCTTCTCTTTAAGCCCCCTTGCCCCCCTGGTAACCACATCACTTTTATCTATGTCCATCAGTCTCAGTTTTATATCCCAGCTGTGTCTTAAATCATCAGGTTCTCAGCTTATTCTAATTTACTTATTTCACTCAATATAATGTTCTCAAGGTCTATCCCTATTGTCATAAATGTCACTAAGTCATCATTTCTTATGCTGAGTAGTATTCCATTGTATATGTGTGCCACATCTTCTTTATTCAGTTCTCTATAGAGGGACACTTTGGTTGTTTCCATGTCTTGACCACTATGAATAATGCTATGAGGAACATAGGGGTGCCTGTGTCTTTACGTACCAATGTTTTTGAGTTTGGGGAATAGATACCCAGAAGAGGGATTGCTGGGTCATATGATAGGAGAACATGATTATTATCTGTTAGAGTTGTGTTCTCTGTTCTGCTTTCAGTAAGGAAGTTCTTGATTTACTGTTATCACAGTCTCCTTCAACCAGAATAAGTCTAGTTTTTCTATTTAAATTTAAGTTATAAGCCTACTGGAAAATGTTTTGGTCCAAGTGAGCATATTCATTTGGCCTTAAAATTATTTTATTCAGATGTTCTTTTCCCTTTATTACCCAGAACTTAAAATTTAAAACAGTATAAAATAAAATGATCATTATATTAAAAGAAAAAAGAAAAAAAATTTCTTATAATGGGTGAGAGAAAAATTAAAACGTTTTTCTGTCCAGTCCATTATGATAATTACTTGTCCTAAGTAGTTATTAATCACTGAAGACATAAAAAGTTTGATTGAGAAACTATTAATTTTAAGTAACTTAAAGGGTCACAATGTGACTGGCGGCTACCACACTGGACAATACAGAGTAGATAATTTCCAGTCCCTTAGTGTAGGGTTCAGTACACTCTGACCATTGGGCCAAATCTAGTTTACCTCCTGTTTGTGTGAATAAAGTTTTATTGGAACACAGCTAGGCACATTGGTTTAAGTGTCAGTGGCTACTTTTGTGCTACCATGGCAGTGTTGGGTAGTTGTAACACAGACAATGGCCCATAGGTGTTAAACACTACCTCATTCTTTACAAAACATTTTTTGACTCCTGCCTTGTCTGATCAAATGGAAATCGATCAGTTCTAGTTCTTTTGTCTGCTGCTGCTGCATCTACTAAAACAAGGACTTTTCGCATTTAATAAACATTATGAGAGAGATGGAATCTGTGGCTCATTTGGGGAGGTACAGTTATAAATAAATCAGTTTCTCTGCTACAAGGTTTATGCAGTCCTTAAACACTTTTGCTTGTGAATCTCAAAGAGGATGCTACAGAATAATTAGTTAATCAAACTTAATTTGATAACCAAATTTTTTTGATGAGTAACTCTCATGATGAGCAAGACATTTAGAAATGCTGCTTTGAAAATTGAGAGCTGTCTTCTTAATAGGTGATGGTAAAGTAAAAACATGTCAAAAGGAATGCTCAGAGTAATAACATAGAGAAATGCCTGTGTAATTTCTGAATTAATATTAGCAAACCTTTGAGTACTTTTACTAGGTTGGTCAGATTGCTAGTATTGTAGTCATAGCAATAAATGACAGCATATTCTCTGCTATCCTCAGGTTTCCATTTTAGCTGAGCAGACATCCATTATGTTTTGACTTATGCAGTTAAGTTCTTTTTGTGATAATTGCCACGAAGGGAAAGTATAAGGTGATGTAGTACATAGATATAGCTAGGGCAAGAATTGGCAATTGTTTCCTCTAAAGGACCAGAAGGTAAATATTTAAGGTTTTGCATGCCATGTGCTCTAGGTCACCACTACATGATTCTCCATTGTAATGAGAAAGCAGCCATAGACCACACTCACACACACACACACACACACACACACACACACACACACACACACACACATGCGTCATGCATATATGTGCATGGATTAGTGTACCACACATAAATATATACATATCTATCTGTCTTTCTGCACTCACATTCTTCTCAAGTGTTTTCCAACAATGACTATACAAGTCATAAACTTATAAAGGAAGTCTCAACAAAATTTTAGAAACTTAGTTATCTTTTAGCTTATGTTCAGTGAACACAATGCACTGAATCAACAAATCAATATTTTAAAAAAGACCACTATAAAAATTTGTTCTCTTGGAAATTTTATAATACTCATAAATAAATCAGGAGTCAAAGAGGAAATAAAACTGGAAATCAGAAAATAATTTAGGACTGAATTATTTAAAAATTACTTTCCATCAAAATCACAGAATATGAATATCCCAGAGAGAGAAATTTGTAGCATCATTGATTATGTTATAACAAAAGAAAGGCTTACAAGTTGTGATCTATATGTACAATTTAAGGTGTGAGTCAAAGAACAAGAGAAGATCAACAGACCACAAGGAGATTCTTCAAAAAAAAAAAAAAAGCCAAACAAACCAAAAACAAAAGCCAAACAAAAAAACAACTAAGGGATAAAAAACAGAAATTGAGCTACGTACCTGATAGGTGCATCTTCAGTGCTGCTAGAAATGGCCTAATTTCTCTCCAGAATGGTTCTATTTATCTCACTTTCTTGAGGAGTGTGTATAAGTTTCTTTTGCTCGATATCCTAATCAACCACACAGATGCTCAACCCATTTGGTCTGTTTGTTTTCTTTGCTATTTTTGCCAAAGACTGAGGGGGCACCTTTTAATAAAACGTACCCATACTGCTTCCTGGCTACAGGAGAAAGGTTAGCAGCATGTTTCTTTACCCTGATTTATCACAAGTCCTCTGGGAATTGTGTTTGAAAGATTGAAACATTAAAAAGAAGTTTGAGAATCTTAGATCCAATATGTCCTATGCACCTTTTTGGTGGTCTTTCCGCCCACCCCTTTTTTTTTGTTTTGGTGAGTGAAATGGTGTCTAGAGCAACCCTTTTGTCCTGAATGCATGAATAAGACCTTTTCCATGTTTGCATTCTTTTAGTTACCACTAATGAAATCTCACTTTTAACGTCAATATGCAGTACAGCTTGTCTTGGCAGATTCTCCAAGTCGTTAAAATAGTTATTTTGGCATCTAGAGAGAAAATGATACTTCTATGCCTCACTCCTGGAATATTTGCTTTCTGTTTCTGAATTATGGGTACTAGGAATCATTCTTTGTTCCTTTAAAAAAATGAGCAAAATTTGATAGGTTGAATTAGGTCATAGGGTACAAATTGTCACGACTCACTGGCACATGTGGCTCCTATTGAATGCAGTAATAACCCTTTGACATGTGTGGCAGCTGTTGTTGGAGTCTCTAACCAGAATCTGGGCAGGAAGGCAGTGCATGTGTAATTTAAGCAATAACATGGGGATTAAATATGTAATTGAAAATGATTTTGCAGAATAAAACTGAAGTCTGGTATATCTTGAAAAGGAAATTATTGCAGACATAGAAATAGCTTACTGTACATTTTAATTATAGTTTTAGTGGTAGACAAGACTCAACTGATAAATCTCCACATGGAGATTCAAGTACCCCTGAAAATCCCGTTTCATCCATGTGGGAATAACAAAAGCTATAATGCCAAACTGAATGTGAAAACAGCTTCATTTTTTAAAGTTATTTTTTTTACTATAATTATGTAGAGAGTTATTATTTCATGGTCATATATGATTTATCATTGATAAACTTGAAGGTCTTTGTTTCTTTATTCATGTGGTATTTACAGAAGTTAAATATTAGGTTTTCATTTTAGAGGTTGAATATATTTATATCTTAATTTATTTAAATTAAAGATTTTTTTCTAACCAATGGAATCCATGAGTTATAATCAATATTTTTGTTATATGAATTCCCTTCATTGAGGATTGACAGGATAGTTTGTGAATAGGGAATGATTTGAAGAGTTTGGCAGAATTAAACTACAAACTGTTTTTTCAGACACACACACAAAAAAACTCAAGTTAGTACAGGGAAGAGGAGGAGATGGTCACTGTTGGACTACCTGATTCTTACTTGTTGTCACCTTCGGCTTTGCTGTTTATTGTGCTTTTACTGATGAAGTTCTTGAATTTATTAACTTGTATTGGAATTTATTATGAAATTCACTGAATTATTTGTATGTGTATTGGTTTTTTATTAATTTTTAATTTATTGTGTTTACAGGGATTTAAGTGTCCCTCTGAATATAACACCCTCAGCCCCTACCCTTGTGTCTCTTTTTATACCCCTTTGTCCCCTCCCCCTATCTGTCTCCCCCTTTCCCTCTAAAATTTGCTGTCCTGTTATCTGTATCTCTGTGTTATGTATATATAGTTTGACTAATCCCTTCACCTTCTCTGATCCCATCCCTTCATCCCCCTTTCATCTGACTGCTGTCCCTCTGCTCCCTGTGACCCTGACTCTGCCTCGATTCTGTTCCTCAGTTCACTTTGTTCATTAGATTCCACATATAAGTGAGAACATATGATATTTGTCTTTCTTTGTCTAGTTTATTTCACTTAGCATAATAATTTCCAGGTCCATCCATACTGTCACAAAAGGTAACTGTATATGTACCACCGCTCTTTAATCCACTCGTCCACTGACGGACACTTGGGCTGTTTCCAGATCTTGGCTATTGTAAATAATGCTGTAGTAAACATGATGGTGCATTTCTTCTTTTGAATCAGTGATTTGGTATTCATAGGATATATTCCTAAAAGTGGGATAGCTGGGTCAAAAGGCAGTTCGATTTTTAACTTTTTGAGGAATCTCCATACTGTTTCTCACAGTGGCTGCACCACTCTGCATTCCCACCAGCAGTGCAGGAGGGTTCCCTTTGCTCCACACCCTGGTCAGCACTTACTGTTTGTTGTTTTGTTAATTAGCGCCATTCTGACTGGTGTGAGGTGGTATCACACTGTGGTTTAATTTGCATTTCTCTGATGGTTAGTGACATTGAACATTTTTTCATCCTCCTATTGGCCATCCGTATATACTCTTTGGAGCAGTGTCTATTCAGTTCTTTTGCCCATTTTTTAATTGGATCATTTACCTTTCTGGTGTTGAGTTTCACAAGTTCTTTATAAATTTTGGTTATTAACCCCTTATCAGACGTATTGTGGAATATGTTCTCCCATTGTGTGGGTTGTCTTTTTATTTTGTTCATTGTGTCTTTTACTGTGCAGAAGCTTTTCAGTTTGATATAGTCCCATTTGTTCATCCTGTTCTTTATCTCACTTGCCCGTGGAGATAAATCAGCAAAAATATTGCTACGAGAGATGTTGGAGTTTACTGCCTATGTTTTCTTCCAAGATGTTTATGGTTTTAAAACTTACATTAAAGTCTTTTATCCATCTTGAGTTTATTTTTGTGCATGGTGTAAGTTGGTGATCTAATTTCATTTTTTTGCATGTACCTATCCAATTTTCCCAACACCATTTATTAAAGAGACTGTCTTTACTGCATTGTATACTCTTACTTCCTTTGTCAAATATCAATTGACCATAAAGGCATGGGTTAATTTCTGGGTTCTTTGTTTTGTTCCATTGATCTGTATACCTGTTTTTCTGCTAGTGCCAGGTTGTTTTGAGTACAATGGCCTTGTAGTATAACTTGATATCAGGAAATGTGATATCTCTCACTTGATTCTTTATTTTAAAGATTGCTGAGGCTATTTGTGTTTTTTTTAGGTTCCATATAAATTTTTGAAATATTTGTTCTATATGTTTAAAGTATGCCATTGGTATTTTAATAAGAATTGAATTGAAGTTACAGATTGCTTTGAGAAATATAGATATTTTGATGATGTTTATTCTTCTTATCTATGAACATGGTATATGCTTCCACATGTTTGTATCTTTCTTGATTTCTTTTATCAATGCTTTTAAAATGTTACGGAAATGTGACAAACAAGTGTCATTAAAAAGTGCTGAAACACGACCAGTTGAAATATTTTCTGGGTGTTTCTTTTCGGTGAAACTTTGAAGCTTCTCTCACATTGCCAGCATGTCTTTAATTTCACTTGTAAAAATCATTTCCTCCAACTCTACCTCCTCCTCATTACTAATCTCTTGCAGAAGCTTCGTATGTTGCATCATCTGTAACTCCTTCAACTCCTCAGTTGAGAGTTTCTCCTCATGTTCCTCAACGAGCTGGTTTATATCACCCTTATCTACCTCCAGATCCATTGACTTTCTGAGGGACACATTCTCCTCCAAAGCTTCTACCTCGGTCTCTGTGTCTGGTTCGAATCCTTCGAAGTCCCTGTCTGAAACAACATCAGGCCATAATATTTTTCATGCCACGTTCAAGGTTCTTCTTGTAACCTTTTGTCATGCCAAGTTAATGCATAAACATATCATGATGTTATAGTGATCTTTCCAAAACTCTCGAAGGGTTAGATTTGTATTCTCAGTCACCTCAAAGCTGCAGCGGGACAAGTGCTTTGTGTAAAGCTTTTTAAAGTTGGAAATGATGTGCTGATCCATAGGTTGCAAGATTGAAGTTGTGTTAGGTGGGAGGTAGAGGACTTTCACAAATTTGAACTCATCGAGAATGTCATCTTCAAGACCAGGTGGGTGGGCTGGAGCATTTTCAAGGATTAGTAATGCTTTCATCGGGAGTTTATTTTCTTGAAGGTATTTCTTCACTGCAGGACCAAAGGTGAGATTTACCCATTCAATAAAAAACTGCCTCCTAACCCATGCCCTAGCATTGGCGCGCCACATAACCTGCAGTTTTTCTTTAAGAATCTTGTGAGTCTTAAAGGCTTGAGGATTTTCAGAATGATACACTAGCAGTGGCTTTACTTCACAGTCACCACTAGCATTTGCACAGAATGCAAGGGTCAGACGGTCCTTCATGGGTTTATGGCCTGGCAGCTTCTTCTCCTGTGCAGTGCTGAAATTCCTCTGGGCATTTATTTCCAAAACAATCCTGTTTTGTCACAGTTGAACACTTGTTGGGGGATGTAGCCTTCCTTTGCAATAAGCGCAGCAAAACATGTGATGTACTCCTCAGCTGTCTTAATGTCAGCACTCACAGCTTCACCATGCCTCACCACCAAGTGGATGCCAGATCTTTTCTGGAAATTTTCAAATTAGCATCACTTGCATAAACGTATCTTCTGCTGCCTTTTATGAGGTTGATGGTTTTTTCTTCTTCAAGTCGCCATAAATAATACGTGCCTTTTCGCATATTAGTTTCCGTCACTGTATCTCCTGCTAGCTCTTTCTCTTTCAACCACACCAGTAGAAGCTTCTCCATTTCTTCATAGATATTTGTCCTTAATTGGGACAGAATTGTAGTTCCTTTTGCTGGATTTGTGCTTTTGATGGCATCTTTTTGTTTAACGATGGTACAAATTGTAGATGTATTGTGGTCGTACAGCCTTGCCAGTTCAATCACTCGTACACCACTCTCATGTTTTTCTGTTATTTCCTGCTTTATTTCTATCGACATCATTCTCTTCTTCTTCTCACCACTGTCCTTTACACTCACTTTCTTTGGCCCCATGATAGCACACAAATAATCTTAGTATAAAATGCAAAAATGATGCAAACGAGTACAGTGCACGAGATTCGACTTGATTCTGAGGGTAACGTGAAAAAGAATGAGATGCTGGTGTTGTGCTGCAGATACTGGACCCACACATGCTCCAACTAGCGGCAGCTTCCCGAATCATGACTCGTATCTTGGAATTTTACTCGGATCTTGAACAAAAATATGGATCAAGTCGCAGCTCATATCTTAAAAAAATTGTATGTTAGTATGCTCATATCTCAAGGTACCACTGTACTTTACATTTTTTGTTGCAATAGTGATGGGGATTTTTTTCTTAATTTCTTTTTCAGACAGTTTATATTTGTTATATAAAAGTGACACTGATTTCTGAATATTAATTTTGTATCCTGCCACCTTGCCGAATTCCATTATCAGGTTTAGTAGTTTTTTGACGGAGACTTTAGAGTTTTCTATGTATGGTATCCTGTCATCAGCAAATAATGATAGTTTTACTTCTTCTTTTCCAATTTGGATGCCTTCTATTTCTTCTTCTTGTCTGATTGCTGTAGCTAGGACTTCCAGAACTTTATTGAATAAGAGTAGTGAAAGAGGGCATCCCTGCCTTGTTCCTGATCTGAAGGGGATTGCTTTTAAATTTTGCCCATTGACTATGATGTTGGCTGTGGGTTTGTAATAGATGACCTTTATCATGTTGAGGTATGTTCCCTCTATTCTCATTTTACTGATAGTTTTGATCATAAATGGGTACTAGATTTTATCAAATGCTTTTTCTGCATCTATTGATATTAGCATGTGATTTTTATCCTTTTTTGTTGTTTATGTGATGAATCACATTGATTGATTCGTGAATATTGTACCAACCTTGCCTCCCAAGAATAAATCCCACTTGATCATGATGTATGATTTTTTTCATGTATTGCTAGATCCAGTTTTCTAATATTTGGTTGAGAATTTTAGCATCTAAGTTCATTAGGGATATTGGCCTATAGTTTTCTTTCTTTGTAGTGTCATTACCTGGTTTTGGAATGAGGATTATGCTTTTCTCATAAAAGGAGCTTGGAAGTCTTCTCTCCTCTTGAATTTTTTGAAATACAGTAGCGTGAGAAGGATAGCTGTTAGTTCTTCTTTGAATATTTGGTAAAATTAGCCTGTGAAGCCATCTGGTCCTGGGCTTTTGTTTGCTGGGAGTTTTTTGATAACTGTTTCAATTTCATTTGTTGTAATTTGTCTGTTTAGGTTTTCTGATTCTTCCAGATTGAGTTTTGGAGATTATATGTTTCTAGAAATTTATCCATTATCCTAGGTTGTCCAATTTTTTTGGCATAAATATCTTCATAGTATTTTCTTACAATCCTTTGTATTTCTGTGGTGTCAGTTGTTACTTCTCCATTTTCATTTTTAGTTTTATTTATTCGAGTCCTCTCTCTTTTTCTTTTAATGAATGTGGTTAAAGGTTCATCAATCTTGTTTACCTGTTCAAAAAACCAGCTCTTGGTTTCATTGATCTTCTGTGTTGCTTTTTTATAGCATCTATATCATTTATTTCTGCTCTTTATTATTTTCTTCCTTCTACTTCTCTGGGCTTTATTTGTTGGTCTTTTCTAGTTTTTTTAAATGCAGGGTTAAGTTGTTTATCTGAGCTTTTGCTTCTTAAGGTATGCCTGTAATGCTATGAACTTCCCTCTCAGGACTGCTTTTCCTGTGTCCCATACATTTTGAGTTGCTGTATTTTCATTTTCATTTGTTTCAAGCAAATTCTTTCTTTCTTTCTTGATCTCGTTGTTAACATATTCATTACATATTAATATGCTATTTAGCCTCCAAGTGTTTAAATGTTTTTCTATTGTAGTTGATTTCTAGTTTCATGCCACTGTGATCAGAGAAGATGCTTGATATGATTTTAGTCTTAAATTTATTGAGACTAATTTTGTGTCCTAACATGTGGTCTATTCTAGAGAATGTACCATGAGCTCTTGAAAAGAGTGTATATTTTGCTGCTTTAGGGTGAAAGGTTCTGAAGATATCTATTAAATCCAGTTGATGTAGTGTGTCATTTAAGGTCACTGTTTCTTTGTTAATTTTTTGTTTGAAGAATCTATCCACTGATATTAGTGGGGTATTAAAATCCCCTACTATTATAGTATTGCTGTTGATCTCACTCTTTATGTGCATAAAAATCTGCTTTATATATTTAGGTGCTCCTATATTAGGTGCATAGATATTTACAAATTTTATATCCTCCTGTTGGATTGCTCCCTTCATCATTATGTAGTGACCTTCTTTATTCCTTACTATAGCCTATGTTTTAAGGTCTATTTTGTCAGACATAAGTATTGCTACCCTAGTTTTTTTTTTCCATTTCCATTTGTGTGAAATATTTATTTCCATCCTTTCACTTTTAGTCTATGTGTATCTTTTGTTCTGAGGTAGGTCTTTTGTAGACAGCATATGTACAGGTCCTGTTTTCTTATCCATGCAACTACCCCATGTCTTTTGAATGGAGTATTTAATCAATTTACATTGAAGGTTATTATTGATATGTAGTTGTTTATTGCCATTTAATTCTTTAAACCTACAATCCTTTTTTTCTTAATTTTTTTATTTCTTTTTCTCTTTTTCCAGTAGGCCTCTTAACATTTCTTGCACTAATGGTTTAGTTGTAATGATTTCCTTGAGGCTTTTTTTTTCTTTTGGTCTGAGAAGCTTTCTATTTCTTCTTCAATTTTAAACTATAGCCTTGCTTAACAATGTCCTGGTTGTAGGTTATTTCTTTTCATCACTTTGAATATTTTTTGCCATTCCTTTCTGGCCTCAAGTGTTTCTTTTGAATAGTCTGATGTCATCCTTATGAGGGCTCTTCTGTAGGTAATTAACTGCTTTTCTCTTGCAGCTTTTAGTATTCTTTCTTTGTCTCTTAACTTAGACACTTTAATTATGATGTGTCTTGCTGTAGGCTTCCTTGAGTTTCTCTTTAGTGGAACTCTCTGTGCTTCTTGAACTTATGTGAATTTTTCCTTCATCAATTTAGGAAAATCTTCAGCTATGATTTCTTCAAACAGGTTCTCTATTCCTTGTTCATTCTCTTCTCCTTCAGGAACCCCTATGATGTGAATATTGTTTCTCTTCATGTTGTCACAGAGCTCTCTTAGAATTTCCTCAGTCCTTTTGAGCCTCTTTTCTTTTTGCTGCTCTGTTTCCATGCTTTTGTTTATCTTGTCCTCTAAATCACTGATTTGATTCCCTGCTTCATCCAGCCTGCTATTAATTTCTTCTAGTGCAGTCTTTATTTCTTTTACTGTATTTGTAATTTCTGACTGGTTCTTTGTTAGGATTTCAACGTCCTTTTTGATGCTTGCTATCTATTTATTTAGGTGCTCATTATGTCCATCCATTGTTGCTCCAAGGTTCTTGAGTATCCTAAAAATCATTGTTTTAAACTCTGCATTTGGTATTTTGGTTACTTCCATCTCATTTAGTTCTTTGTCTGTGGATTTATCTTGTTGACTCATTTGGGTGATATTTCTCTGTTGCACATTTTGTCTGTGTATTAGGTAGCACTATCTGCCTTTCAAATTTTTGTGTGGTCTTTATGAAGAAGATGAGCTTGGTAGTACTGTCCTCCAGGCCACTTGTTTTTCTTGTTCTAGGAATGCTTCTTGAGGGTACTATTTTTCCTCTTGTTGTATGTGAGTATTAGATGCTGTTGGTCCTTTCATGAGTATGGTTATCCCTTCAGACTGGCTGGCTTTAGGGGTCAACCTTGATTATGTGTATTGCACTCTGTGCAATGTCTGTGTTATTGGGCATATTTATTCTCCACAGTGTCTGGTGCCTGCTAGACTCCACCTTTGGGTGTGCTGCTTGTGTAGGTAGTTGAGTATAGGATTAGTGCTATCTGCCACCCACTACCTGTTGTGTTGCCTCTAGTTCTTCATGGGTTGGCGTCAGCTGTTGTTTGTAACCCGCTGTGGGCTACCAATCTGAAGCGACTGTACTTTTCAGTGTGTCTGCATTTTCTGTGTCTGGGTACTATATGAGGGGCCAACCTTTGTATAAGGATCAAATTCCTCCTGTTTAGAGATGACCACAGCTTCATAAAAGCCCGAAGCTCTGTAAGATTTGTCTCTACTTTTTAGCTGGTCTTCCTGCTCTTACAGCTGCCTGGTCTTACCACAGAGTCTTCTTTAATAAGACTGTAGTGTGGGCTCAGATTGGCCTCACCCAGCAACCCTTCTACAGGTTGCATGCCTGTTGGATTAGGGCAGCTGAGGTTGTGAATACAATGTTTGTGGGACCCCCTACTTCAGTAATATCTTGGCCAGGAGCTCAGTACAGGGAATGTGGCCCCTACTCCAGACCTTGATATCTCAGCCACTGCTGGATACTCAAAGTTTATTTCTCCCCAACAAGGTGAGCAGCAGGTTCAGACCGAGTGTGGCCAACAGTCCCTTGTGCAGAAGTTCTTTCAGCTGTTTAGACCCTGGTCTCAGGGAGGAAGACTGAGAGAATCTTCTACTAGGGCTGACTGTCTCCCTCCAAAGGTGGCTAAGCCCCTTGACCAGGTCCAACAATAGACTCACAGGGACCCACTCTTTAAATCTCCATGCTCCAAGCTTCTCCCTTCTCCCTGTGGAATCTAACCTAGCAGGACAGAATATACTACACGCAGGCTGGCTGATTGTGAAGCTCCACCCTATCCAATGCACATGAGCTGCTGTGCAAGTGTTGATCACAGAGAGTGAAACTCGCCTCATCTGGGCCAGGTGTGAGGAGCCTTTCCTTAGGATACCACTCTAAACCGATGCTTTCCACAGCTTGGCCCTGGATGTGCCAACCCTGGGCCTCCCTGTGAGGAACCTGGTGCAGACCAGTGGGAGACACTGCTCGTGACTGGCCCTCAGCAACCTTCTTGGAGCTACAAGCAATTCATAGTTTGTGGCTGCCTCTGCTGGGCCCAGGTGTACATGAAAATACCAAGCTTCACTAGTAGGCTGGCTTTTACCCATACTGGTCCACTCTGGTCCATTCAAATGGCCAAGTTTCCCTGAGTCTCTCCTGCAGCCTGTTTGCTAGCTGCTTGATAGGCTCTGCCACTGAAAACACCTCTGCTAGAGTCTAGAGCTTGCTGTAATTCAGCAATTAGAAAGGGTGGTGGGTGTAGCTCTGCTCCTCGGTCCCAAGTGTCAGTCTGTCCAGACTTTTTTCACTGACTTCTGTAGTGTGAGGCCCCAGGAGTCTGGTGGATATGGCCAGAGGTGTGGTCTCCTCACCCAGTTTCAACTGAGTCTCTTGTGAGGTGGAAGCAACAGTCATAGACTCGGGAGAGTGTTTGGGAGAGCTCTGGTCTCAACATCAGAAAACTGAGTCACTGATGCGCTCCCTGCTTCCTGGCCTCTCAGAATGACCCATGACCATGAAGGGTAGGAGAGACTCCTGAGGGCAGAGCAGTTGCTTTTCCCCAGGCTGATGCCATTCAGAGGGGACTGTTTCACCCAAAAAGATGGCGACTGCAGTACTGGAGAATGACTCAGCACAGGGGTTCTGGTGCTGTCCCCCACAATGTCTCTCACTGGGCCTCCAATTTACACTCTCCTCACATAGCTCCAGTCCTATCAGCTCTCCCCCACCAGAGCCCTGGGTAAGTGGCTGTGAACGAGGTGTTCTGCGGGGGCCCTTTACTATGGAATCTTCACCCGAGAGTTGTGTCTCTTTTTCGCGGACAGAAACCCAGCTCTTTTCACAGCTAAAATCTGTCTGGCGCCTCTTCTAGGCTCTGGGGCTGTGGGCTGGGGCTCCAGGTCTGGGGTTGAGCACACACCTCTCAGGGTGACCCTCCCCGTGATGAGAGTCCCTCTGGACCCTCAGCTGCTTGCTCTTGGGAGTGGGGCAGCCCTTTCCACGTTTCCACCCTTCCTACTAGTCTCAGTGTGGCTTCTTCTGTGATCCATGGTTAAAGAGTCCTCTTTGTTCAGTCCAAAGTTGGTTTCTCAGGATGATTATTCTTAAATTAAGTTGTAATCCAATCTGGTACTGGGCGGTGGCAGTTGGAATGTTCGCCTACTCCATCGCCATCTTTCTTCCCCTCGTATGTATATTTCTCCATGGTGCTTCTTCCTTTCTGCAGGGTTGGAAATATTACTGTCACCCTGGGGAGAAAATTTTAAGAAACACCGCTCCTTCTTCATTGTTTCCTCTGAACTTTCCCTCATCAATCTTAATACTATGCTTAAAATGCAGACAATAGATAAGAACTATTAGAAATAGGGAAAGAATGGAGAGGGCTTCTTACTGTTTTTACAAAACAGTAATTCGTGATGTGATATGTTTATACAGGATATGTTTGTAGCAGGCTGAACTTTTTTAGTCCAGTTCATCTACCAGCCCCTGCTGCCTCATGATACAGTGTTCATATTTTCTAACTTATGTGTTTCTGTGTTTTATATTATGACTTTAAACAATGTAGAAATTGATACTGGTCTGTAAATTATTTTCTACTACCCAACACTTGAGGATGTTCCATTCTTGAAAGCAGTATTAGAATTTGTGGCTAAGGTGCCCATCCTATAAAAACATGTTCAGGAGTTGAAATGTAGGTTATATTAGCATGATTGGATATTTGAGTGTCCCTCTGAAAAATATTTCTTAATATACTCAATAACTTATGATATTGGTGGCCTAAGCTCCCTGTGCTTAATTCTACACAGATTTCTGATATTACTGGCTCTCGTTGCATGGCTATAACTAGCACTGCTCTACCATCATTAGTACTTTAGTGATTTTCTTTATTTAGAAACTATATTCAGTGGGGTGACATTGGTCCATAAGAACACATGGGTTTCAGGAAAATGTCTCTATAGCATTTGAATTATTGATTATGTTGTGTACCCATCACCCAAAGCCAAATAATTTTCTGTCATTGTATACTTGTCACTCATTACTCGCCTTCCCCAACCCTCTCCCTTTGGTAGAAACCCACTTCACTTTTATCTGTATCCATGAGTCTCAGTATTTTATATCCCATCTATGTTTGAATTCATATAGTTCTTAGCTTTTTCTGATTTACTTATTTTACTCAGTATAATGTTCTTAATGCCCATTCATGTTGTAAATGATACTATGTCATCATTTCTTAAAGAAGTGAGGGCACAGTACTTATTTATTTATTAGAGAGAAAGAGAGAGAGAGAGAGAGAGAGAGAGAGACTGACTCAGAGAGAGTGATAGATAGGGACAGACAGACAGGAACGGAGAGAGATGAGAAGCATCAATCATCAGTTTTTTGTTGTGAGACCTTAATGGTTCATTGATTGCTTTCTCATATGTGCCTTGACTGTGGGCCTTCAGTAGACTGAGTAACCCCTTGCTCCAGCCAGTGACCTAGGGTCCAAGCTGGTGAGCTTTGCTCAAACCAGATGAGCCCCTGCTCAAGCTTGTGACCTCGGGGTCTTGAACCTGGGTCCTTCTGCATCCCAATCTGATTCTCTATCCACTGCACCACCGCCTGGTCAGGCAACATCATCATTTCTTATGGCTGAGTAATATTCAATTGTATATATATACCACAACATCTTTATTCATTTTTCTATGGAGGGACACTTTGTTTGTTTTCATGTCATGGATACTGTGAATAATTCTGCAGTGAACATAGGGTGCATGTGTCTTTGCATACACACATTTTTGAGGTTTTTTTGGTAGATACCTAGTAGAGGGGTTGCTGGATCATATGAGCTCTATATTCTTAATTTTTTGAGATACTATCATACTGTCTTTCATAGTGGGTATACCAGTTTACATTCCCACCAGTAGGGTTCCTTTTCTCCATAGCTCTCCAATACTTGTTAATGCTTATCTTGTTGATAATACCCAATCTAACAGATGTGAGGTGGTATCTCATTGCAGTTTTAATTTGCATTTCTTGAATAGCTAGTGAAGATGAGCATCTTTTCATATACTTGTTGGTCATTTGTATGTCCTCTTGGGGGAAGTGTCTGTTCAGGTCCTCTCCCAATTTTTTAATTGGATTGTTTGTTGTTGAATTTAGTGAGTTCTTTGTTTATTTTGGATATTAACACCTTATTGGAATTGTGGTTTGTGAATATCAGTTCCCATTTGGTTGGCTACCTTTTTGTTTTGTTGTTGGTTTCTTTTGCTGTCTGTGCAAAACCTTTTTAGTTTGATATAGTCCTATTTATTTACTTTCCTTGCTTTGGGGATCAAATTTGAAAAATGTTCTCTACAGCCAAAGTCCATCAATTTATTACCTATGTTTTCTTATATGTAATATATTGTTTCAGATCTTATATATATATATTTAGGTCTTTGATCTATTGTGAATTAATATTTGTGCATGGGGTCAAACTATAATCTAATTTCATTCTTTTGCACGTGGTTTTCCAGTCTCCCCAGGACCATTCATTGAAGAGGCTTTCTTTTCTCCATTGTGTGTTTTTGATTCCTTTGGTCAAAGGTTATTTGCGCATATATACATGGTTTTTTATTTCTGGGCTCTCAATTCTGTTTCATTGGATTGTCTCTCTGTCAATACCATATTGTTTTTATTATTGTGGCTCTGTAGTATAATTTGAAGTCAGTAAATATGATACCTCCAGCTTCATTCTTTTTTTCTATAATATGAAAGCCATCAAGAAATATGTGGTCATTATGAGGGGAATTATTCTGGGGGAGGTTAAACTGAGACTAAGCAGTGAACCTGGGAATGGAGGGTTATTGAAGCTGCTGTTTGGCCTTTATTTGATCCCTTCTTGTGCTGTGGTAGAATTCTTCTAAGCATCTTCTCCACTAGACTTCATATTCTCAGGAAAGTTCTCTTATCCCAGTTATTTTTGTATCTGTTCTTTTCCCCAGGGTGCAAGAAGGTACCTTGAGATGTGTCAAGAAATGTTTATTTAAGAATTAGGAGGCCCTGGGGGGACGGAAAAAAAAAAAAAGAATTAGGAGGCCCTGGATGGTGGCTCAGTGGATAGAGTGTCAGCCTGGCATATAGACATCCTGGGTTCAATTCCTGGTCAGGGCACACAGGAGAAGCAACCATTTGCTTGTCCCCCGCCCTCCTCTCTCTCTTGCCCTCCCACAGCCAGTGACTTGATTGGTTTGAGCATCAGCTAAGGGCATTGAGGATAGCTCAGATGGTCTGAACATCAGCCTCAGGTGCTAAAAATAGCTTGGTACTCGAGTATTACTATAGATGGGTTTTCTGGGTGGTTCCTGGTTAGGGTGCATTGAGGAGTCTGCCTCACCATCTCCCCTGCTCTCACCTAAGAAAAATAAAGCAAATAATTAAGAAAGATGCACTTAGTACAACTCATTTAGTGCATTAATAAGTATAAAATCTATTTAAGTGTGTCAAATGTTGGATTTCTTATTCCTTGTATTGATGAAAACATTGAATGACAATTTAGCAATGAGATGTGACCTATTTTAGACTGAGTATATTTGCTTTTGCCTTCTTATTTTGCTCAACCTTTCTGCTTTGTGGTGCTTTCTGGCCATTCAGCTTTGGTTTTTAAGAGTTAAATGTGTTTATTCTAAAGTGTTATGTCAGGCTGATAAATATTGTAAATGTTGATCTTAGGAATTCTTGGGGTACTTTATTGGGCTGAGAAATCACCTTCTTTCTCTGAAGTATAATTTCCTTGGCTTTTATTCAATACAATCTTATTAATTAATTAATTAATTTATTTATTTATCTTTACAGGGACAGAGAGAGGGATAGATAGGGACAGACAGACAGGAACAGAGAGAAATGATAAGCACTAATCATTAGTTTTTCGTTTCCGTTGCAACACTGTAGTTGTTCATTGATTGCTTTCTGACATGTGCCTTTACCCCAGGCCTTCAGCAGACTGAGCAACCTCTTGCTAGAGCCAGCGACCTTGGGTCCAAGCTGGCGAGCTTTTGCTCAAGCCAGATGGGCCTGTGCTCAAGCTGCAGACCTCGGGGTCTTGAACCTGGGTCTTCTGCATCCCAATCTGATGCTCTATCCACTGCGCCACTGCCTGGTCAGGTGCAATGTTATTTTTTATTGAAATATAATTTATGCCCTGCTGGATAGCTCCGTTGGTTAGAGCATTGCCCTGAAGCACAAAGGTTGCTGGTTTGATTCCCCGTTAGGGCACATATTGGAACAGACCAATGTTCTTATCTCTCTCTCTTTCTCCACCCCCTTCCATTTTCTCTGAAATCAATAAATAAAAATTTTAAAACTTAATTAAAAAATAAATATAACTTACATGTAGTAAATTCACCATAATGAATTCTTATTCCTGTATTATTAAACATGTGCATATGGAGTTTTATATCTATGTTTAAAAGTTTTGAGAAAATTAAAAATAATTTTTTTTTCCAAATAACCTTGTAGATTATTTTTTAACTTAGAAAATTAAATTTAGCAGGATGACAGTGATCAACAAATGTACATAGATTTCAGGTAAACATCACTACATCATTTGAATAGTCAATTATGTTGTATATTCATAACTTAAAGTCAAATCATTTTCCATGGCTGTAGAGAACAGTTTATGAATTTGACCCCAAAAGCAAGGGAAGTGAAGGCAAAAATAAATGAATGGGATTATATCAAACTAAAAAGCTTGTGCACAGCAGAAGAAACTGACAAAAAAAAATAGGCAGCCAACAAAATGAAGAAATATATTTGCAAACAACAACTCTGACAAGAGGTTAATATCCAAAATATATATAGAACTCACACATCTCAATAACAAACAAGCAAACCATCTAATTAAAAAATGCGGACGGGACCAGAACAGACACTTCTCCAAAAAGACATACAAGTGGCCAACAGATACATGAAAAAATGTTCATGTTCATTAGCTATTTGAAAAATATAAATCAAAACTACAATGAGATACCACCTCACACTATTAGATTGGCCATTATCAACAAGACAGACAATAACAAGTGTTGGAGAGGTTGTGGAGAAAAAGGAACCCTCATTCACTGTTGGTGAGAATGTAAAGTAGTTCAAACATTATGGAAGAAAGTATGGTGGTTCCTCAAAAAACTAAAAATAGAACTACCATATGACCCAGCAATCCCTCTACTGGGTATCTATCCAAAACACTCGAAAAGATTGGTATGTAAAGACACATGCAGCCCCATATTCATTGCAGCATTGTTCACAGTGGCCTAGAGATGTAAACAACCAAAAAGCCCTTCAATAGATGACTGGATGAAGAAGATGTGGTACATATATACCATGGAATACTACTCAGCCATAGGAAATGATGACATCAGATCATTTACGACAACATGGATGGAACTTGAGAACGTTATACTGAGTGAAATAAGTAAATCAGAAATAGCTAAAAACAATATGATTCCATACATAGATGGGACACAGAACTGGGACTCATGAACATAGATACAAGTCCAGTGATTACCAGGGTGACGGGGATGTAAGGAGAGGGTAGGAGGGATGGAGGAAGGGTATAAAGAGGGACAAAAACAAGGTGATGGAAAATGATTAGATTTTGTTTTTAATTTATACATGTGGCAAATAATTATTAATTATTGATTCAGTTCATGGGGCAAAATATACTGAATGCCACTTTGTATAGGGACCCCACTTGGTCATTTCTCATTCTGAGTTTTTATCAGAGTATACATATTGACAAATAAATAATCTAAAATACTTATTCAAATAAGACTGAATTTTATAAATAAAGATGTATCCTATAAACTGTGGTTTTTTTTCCAACCAGAGGTATTATTTACAGAGATTTTTATAATTTTCTTTTTTTTTGCCAGACCAAAACCATCCTACCTTTCTAGATTTAGTCCATTTTTCTTCATTTGAGCTAATGTTGGTATTTACCAAATACAATCCTGATATATAAGAAAGGTTTCATCACAGACCTGGAGAGCATTATGCTAAGTGAAATAAGCCATTCAGAGATAGACAAGTACCATGTGATTTCACTTATGTGGAATCTGATGAGCAAAATAAACTAACAAACAAAAGAGAAAGAGACTCATATATACAGAACACAGACTGACAGCAGAGGGGATGGGGGTTGAGGGCTGGTTGTAAAAGGTGAAAAAATTAAGCAAAGAAAGAAAACCTCAAATACGAACAACTGTATAGTGATTATGAGAGGGAAAAGGGGTTGGGCGGAGGTAGAAGAGGGTAAAAGGGAGATAAATGATGATGGAAGGAGGCTTGAGTTGGGGTAGTAAACATACAATGCAATATATAGATAATGTATTATAAAATTGTACACTGAAACCTGTATAATTTTATTAACCACTGTCACCCAAGAAAGTCAATAAAATATTTAAAAATATATATTTCATATATATGTATTATATACATATGTATATTTATGTGTGTATGTATCTGTATGAAAGGTTACTTTACCAAGAAAATTGTGAAGGTGGGAAGGAGGTAGGATTGCTTATGTAATGATGGATTTCTCTCCAAGAACTTGGAGTTCTTTTTCTTTCGAAGTTTTTTTTTTTTTTCTTCTTTAAGACATTGTCTGCAATTATACTGCAGTATCCTTAGCATATAGAAGGTACATTAGAGTAAATGAGAGAAAATCATTAAATGTTTGTGAATGAAACAAGTTACTGACGTTACTATGTAAATTTTCATAAGATTTAAATATCTTTAAATCCTTTCCAAAACTCAAATAAAATTTCCTAAACATTTAAGATTAAGCTTTTCAATTATTGAATACATTTTAAAAATGAAGATCAGTTGTTTGTATAGAATGAATCAGAAAACCTACTTGGATTAGAAATTAGACTGTATCTATTTGGATATACTTAACCCTAAGGTAATTTTACATGATTAATCATGTTACATGAGAAATGATAAAACTGCTATAAAAGAAGCATATTTATAAGAATATATATTTTGGATTATTTTGGTGGTAGTATTGAACATGGATAAAAGTGAACTTTGATGTGTCAAATTATTTAAAAAATTAGAATAATAATTATGGCAATCAAAACATATTTTACAAGTTTAGTAAGTGCTTTCACATGCATTGCCTATTTCATTCTTACAACATTCTTTGTGAGATATCCTGGCACCAATTCTCAAGCTCAGTTTATAGAGAAGGATACTGAAGGTAAAAGTAAGAATGGACTTGCTGTATTTTAGCAGGTAATTTCAATGTTCTTGCTAAAGTAATATGAATGGCATGCTGCTATTGATTGTAAACTTCAAGGGGGAAGAAACATGCTTTGCATTTTAATAGCACTATGACAGTTAAATAGTCACCATATTTTCTATTTGATTGCTTGAGATATTAATGTTATATTTCTTTTAAATATTTTTTTCTTAAGAGAAAAATCTTTTACATATTATTTTCATTTGATCTTTTACAAAATCAGTGCAGGTCCTATTTGTAAAGACAAAGTATCCTGAAATTTTTGACAGTGAAGGTTTACAATCATTAGTCAAGTTATTGTAGTTAAAGACAAATTGTTAAAAAGGGGAAAACATTCTCTATTACTTATCTTTAATTAGTTCATTAATATCTATAAGAAATTTAATATATATAGAAAGACCCTAAGAAAAGAACAAGTTTAGCTAAGAATTCACACACAAAAAAATATATGAGAGAAAAAAGGTCAAAACAGGGACTTTGTGTTTGAAATTTTTATAGGTCTAAAATTTTATATTCAGCATAGTAACTTCAGAGATGTGAGGAGTTATAGATGTCAGTAGACTTTCATTAGCAATCAGAATAAGAACAGCTCTTTGTTTTAGTTGCCAGACTACCTTTTCAGTGATTTTTTTTCATACTGTCTTCATTCACTATTCACTCAGCCTTAACACAAATAATAAAAGTTTTGAAAAGGTTTAAACAAAATTTTTAAAAATGAAAATATTTTGCATATATGCATTTTTAAAAATACTGCTTATTTAGACTTAGTGAATTGAAATAAAAGTTCTCTTGTGAAGTATTCATTCCTTCTCCCCAGCCCTACATATGTTTAGAAATCAGATACACTAAAGATATAAAGCATAAGTCTTAACTGGTAGTATATATAACACACTGTCACCTTTTTCTATGTACAGGTAGCATTCTTTCGAAGTTTTGAGAGGTCATTGTCAAAATTAAAAATGGTAGAAAACAAATTTGCTCTGAATTTAGAGCAAATTTACCCCAAAGTTCAATGTTGTTAAAATGCATGGCAAGCTCTGAATTTTGTCCTGTGTATATGATTCAATCATATCTTAACCATGTATTACTTTTTATAAATTAAGACTTTACTCCAAGGAATTTATATTCCAAGAGAGAGGTGCGTAAATATACCTAAGCAGATTTTGGCAGCTGGCAAGTTTAGTTTCTTATAGGAAAAGAAAAAAAAAAGAAATGGGGTTGCAAGATGAGAGAAGCAGCAATGCAAGGAGTGAGGGGCGATGAGCAGAGAGTGAGTGGAAGGGCAGCACAAAGAAGTGGGATATTGAGACATAATGATACTATGTTTTGAAGCCTAGAAAAGTAATGAAACTGTCCTGCACTCCCTGTTTCTCTCTTCTAGCTTTGGGAAAGGATGAAATAATTTGAAACAAATATTTTAGAGAACTTACTGTAGGGTCATTTACAGACCTAAGCCATCATATTAGTTTAAGAGAAAAAATGATTCACAAAGATATGCTCATTTAAAAATTAGTGTGTAGGTCCATTAGAAATTTCTAAATTAAATATCTTTAATATTTTTTTATAACTTATGAGTAACTGAATTTTAAAGACTGTATTCTAAGATGCACCCCTTCCTACCCCTTCCCAAAACATACCAACAAACAAAACACAAATCTGGAACAAAGTTAACTAGGAGCATGGTTTGTTTTTTAAAGGTTCTTCTCAGCCTGACCTGTGGTGGCACAGTGGATAAAGCATCGACCTGGAATGCTGGGGTTGCCAGTTTGAAACCCTGGTCTTGCCTGGTCAAGGCACCTAAGGGAGTTGATGTTTCCTGCTCCTCCCCTTTCTGTCTATCTCTTTTTCTCCTCACTAAAATAAATAAATAAAAAATACAGGTTCTTCTCAGAAGTGATCAAAGGTTTCTTTTTTCTTTCCTATTTTCCCCCATTGATTTGGGAGAGAGATTGCTTCTCATATGTACCTTGTCTGGAGCTCAAACTGGTGACCTTGGGATCAAACTGGGAACCCTGGGATTAAACCAGTGACCTTAGCGCTCCATAATGATACTATCCACTGAGCCACCAGCCAGTACTCTGTCCTATTTTTTTTAAGGAAGGATTTCAAGCGATGACTAGTAAAATTCTATAAATTTAGTAAATATATTTTTTGCTATATAGTAGTTTTTCTAATTAATTAGTATTAATTTTTAATTTTATCATTATGTCCAATTTTTTCTTTGTTTTGGATTTATCACCTTCATGGACTTTTGGACAGTGGAGGTTTCTACCTTGACAGAAATAAAACTCTTTTTTTACATGTAGAAAGTCTCCCCAAACGATCTCTTCTCTTACTTTTTCTTCACAATTCTGCTGTTTATTGAACAAAGCCCTCTTTATTCATCTAGCATGTTGCCTAACATTATGATAGGAACTCAGTATATTAAATGGATCTCTCACTTTGTTAGTTCTGTTGCCCGATTTTCACTTCTAAAACCCTACCTCTAACCCTGCTCATGTGAAATATCATTTCTTCCTGACTTTTCTTGATGTCCTCCTATCTCTCAAACCAGATTTAGATCTCCATGTACTTATGCTCAGAGTTTTTTCTGCTCTTTATTTATGACACAGTGGAATGCTTGCCATCTTTTATACTGAGCTATGAGCTAGTTTGTTAAGACATTGTTGCTCATGAGACAGTTAAAATATTTTGCATGTATATGTTGTTAAAGACACTCACTGAATTAAAATCCCAAAGAAGTTTACTTTCTAACTGTCTTGCTTTTTCATTTGTGCTTTCTTTTCCACTTGACTAGCTGACATATTCTTCACTTTTGTTTCTTTGATGGTCTGTGTGAATTCTGATGTATGACATTATTGGTTGAGTCAAGGTACTAGAATTCCTTTATCACCTTTTTATAGCTTGTGGTTTATGAATACAGAAGAGAAAGAAGAGACATTTGGAGGGAATTAAATTATAGAAACAGCCCCAGGCTGATTAAGTTATACCCTTAATTCTCTAATTTTTGTAACTGTAGGCAAGTACTTTGCCTTTTTAAAACTTTATCTTCATTTAATTTATATTCTTCTAAGTTGTTAAAAGACCCAGTTAACTTGAACAAAGATTACTTAATGATGGTCTTTCTGTATATTTATATTTTTAATTTATTTAATTAATTGTGTTTACATAGATTCTAGGATAGTACTCATGTTGTAGAGTATTGCATAAAGGTTGAACAAGCACAAAATACAGTATTTCCCAAAATTATATGTACTGAAGTCATCTGAGGTATGTACATGATTATGTGTCTTATCATAATTTGCTATTCATGGTTGGGTAACTATGACTTGTGTGAAATACCCATGCCCAGGGGTGGTCTTGTCTATATGTGAGCTGCTTTTCAGGAAAATAGTCAATTTACCCACATAAAGTGATTGGTAAATTTTTCCTGATTACCACCCCTCTAGTGCTTTCACTTCTGTTTTAGCTCCTGTAAGTTTTTTAATTGTATCTTTTTAAATTTTTTTTAAATTTCTTTTTATTTATTCATTTTAGAGAGGAGACACAGAGAGAGAGAATTAGAGAAAGGGGGGAGGAGCTGGAAGCATCAACTCCCATATGTGCCTTGACCAGACCAGTGCAGGGTTTTGAACTGGCGACCTCAGTGTTCCCAGGTCGATGCTTTATCCACTGCGCCACCACAGGTCAGGCTTAATTGTATCTTTTTAAAAGGAATTTGTTCCATCTGCAGTCCTGTGTTGCTTTTAGCATCCTTGAATCAGCTGATATCTGTAAGGTTTTGCATTTAAATTGTCTTGAAATACACTAAAAGATTATGTTTTTCTTTTGTGGGGTCAGGAAACTTCACAGCAACAATGGATTGTGTATGATCAATTTATATGTAGTCACATTTTGAAAGGCAAAGAACTTTAAGAAAGCTAGGGAGGAGACACTGAGATAATACACATTTAGTGGTGGAAGGAAACAGATTGGTTGTCGATCCAGAGATGGTGCCTCCACAGAGATCTGGAAACACTATTCATGAGGAGGGACACACAAGTTGGTGTCCAATCATCAAGAAACATAAGAAGTGCTATTTGATAAGGGAAAACCTTTTTCTCTATCAGATTCCTTTTTGAGGAAGAACAAATGCAGTCTTTGAAAACATTAAGTGTTTAGGAAAAGTGTATGGTAAATGTAGGAGTGCAAACATGACTTAAAAATATATGGCTCTGTGGCTGTTTTCTATACCATGTGAAGTAATTGTCTAAAATTACAAGGGCTACTATAGTGGTTGAACCCCAGTTGCTCACTGAGCCTTCAGGTTTAAAAATACACAGGCCTCAGCAATTCAAAGATTATTAAATTACACCTTCTTGTGAGAACCAACATTAATGCGTTGGAACAGTGAGCAGTGAAGGGCTTGGGACGCCAGGGTGCTGGTGTCTCATTACAGCTTTTGTTATTGTGGAGCTCTGGTGGGTTGCCCTTTCCCCAGAAGGGAGATTTTGCTAATGCTTCCTTCCATACACCATTGAAAAAGTGGTCCCTTGCATCAGTTGACTGTTATTTTGAGTTTTGTGTTGATTTTTGAATAACTAGAAATTAAATAAAATTAGTTATGTACCAAAAGTCACATATTGGTACAGAACTTTATTACTTCTGGCTATATCTCCATTTCACAGATGGGTATATTGGACCCAGAAGTAACTTATCAAAGGTCATGTAAGTAAGTTGAGCTGCTGAGACTGGCTGTCCTGGTTCTGATTTTTTAAAACTGTATTTTAGCATTTTCCATGTTTCAGATGTTTTATAGTCAAAATTGAATCTGAAGTGATTTTTATTTGCCACTGCAAGCTCAAATAATAAACACTTGATGCTCACTAATTAAGAGGGTTTATTCTCTGGCTCAACAAATTTATTGAGCATCTGCTGGGTGTCAAGTGCAATCTTAGGCACTGGCAGTAAGTAGATAAAAAGGACATGGAAGGTTCCTTAAGCAGAGCTATCTCACAGCTCAGTCAAAGGGCAGTGGACAAAAGTTGAATGGATCAATAAGATAGCATACATGCCTTGAAGGACAAGTAATAGGCTGGGGCATTAACGAGTGATTTGGGAGATGATGGAGGGCACCTTTTAGTAGGGTGGTGAAGAGAGTGAAGAATTGAGTTTTGGCCTGAGACCCAATAATGACGAGATAGTGCCAGAGGAGGAGCATGCAGGAGGAGAAATGTCAAATCCCCCCGCCCCCTAAGGTAGTGCAATGGTAGAGCACAGAGATGGTAGCAAAGCAGAGGCTAGCAAGCAAGATATACTGATTGAGGTCAAGAAACAGGTGAGGAAAGAACAGTTAGGTGATATGGGGCCTGTATGTAGGACCTGGAAGGAAGCAGGTCTGTTCTAGGTGCAGTGTGACTCCATTGAAGGTAGTGCCTTTAAGATGGGGAAGCTGGGGAGAAACTCATTCTCTCTCAGCAAGACCACTTATGCTGGCTGAATGTCTACACCTCAGTGACCAATGCTCACTTGGATTGATGTCCTGTTGGATCAGATATGACCATGGCTGGTGATGCCATCAAAGCTCACAAGTTCTCTGAGCCAGGATACAAGTATATCTTCAACAATGAAAATTCTTTCTCACAAGGCTTGGGCCAGGCAGATAACCTGAGAAACATGTTACCTATCAGAAGGTTGCTTGGTGAACAGGATAGAAGGCTGCTTTGTTCTGTAATTTCAATATTTAATGAAATCAGCTGCTATGGCTCTGTCTCTGTGATAGACTGCAAAGCCTGTTGGACACTCCCAGGCCACCCTCCCCTTTGCCGATTTAGACAATCCATGCTATTGGCCTCCTTATAAGTCTTTCATTTTAAACTAACTTTTTAGATACACAGTTTTTGTTTTTGTTGTTGTTTTTTCCTTTAGCATTAATTTCTTTAGGCAAATTATTGTTGAGACCCATTGTCCTGGGAGGTTATTCATTCTCTTTAAAATAATGTCAAATAACTTTGCTCTGTGTTAATTAATCCTAATGTATTTTCAAGTTCTAGAATGTCTCTCCAACCTCCCAGTCACCACTATACAGCTCTATTTCTGTAGTCCACACTGGCAAATACACCACATTGTTTTCATTCCCTCCACCTTTATTTATCCTGATCCCCATGTCTGACTAGTCTTTCTTCCTTTCATAATTCAACTTGGGCACCACACCTGTATTTGTTCGCTTGGGCTGCTGTAACCCAAATGCCGTGAACTTGGGAGCTTATACATCAGAAATGAGAGTCTCACAGGTCTGGATGCTAGAATTCCAAGATCAGGTGCTAGCAGAGTTGGTTTTCTGAGGGCTCTGTGGGAGAATCTGTTCTCTGCCTATCTCTTAGCTTTTGGTGGCCTCCAGCTCCCCTTGGCGATGGTCACCTTCTTCCTGTGTCTGCACATTCTTTGGCTTCTGTAAGTGTCTGTATCACATTTCACATTTTCATGTAGACACCTCTTATATTGGTTTAGGGCCCCTTTTTGATTACCTAAACTCTGCAAAGACTTTAGGTCCAAATAAGTTCACCTTCTGAGGGACATGATTGTGACATGATTCAGTCCTTAACACTGCCTCGTTCTCCCTAGCTTATGTGAACTATGCATTTCAAGTTGTCTTGCAAATATCTGAAATCTTATTTGATATTTGAGAGTGATTCTTTCTCCTGCAGGCCAGCATGGTTTTGCTGTGGCCTATTGTTCACCATCCCTGTAACTCTCCTGTTATAGTTATCTTCCTACTTGTCTGTACTCTCACTAGTCCATAGTCTTCTTGAGAACAGAGACTGACATCAGCTTTGTAGCCTCTCCCTGGGTACTTCAAAAGTGTGCAAGGGGCCCTGGCCCATGGCTCAGTATAGAGCATTGGCCTAGTGTGTGGATGTCCTGGGTTTGATTCCCAGTCCAGGCACACAAGAGAAGCACCCATCTGCTTCTCCCCCTACCTCTCCCTTTTCTCCTCCCTCTTCTCCCCTTTCTATTTCTCTTTCTCTTTCCCTCCCACAGACAGTGGCTCATCTGGTTTGAGTGTTGGCCCTGGGACCTGAGGATAGTTCGGTTGGTCCGAACATTGGCCCCAGAGGAGGTTGCTAGATAGATCCTGGTTGGAACACATCTAGGAGTCTTGTCTACCTCCCCTCTTCTCACTTAAAAGAAAAAGAAAAAGAAGTGTGCAAGGAGTGAATGCATAGGTAATATCAAGTAAACATATAGCTATACATTGGTGGCCTCCAGGCTAAGCATAATTTGACTCAACAAGCTTATTTGTTAGAATAGCTAATCATATAATTGAACAGAATAGCAGTTCAAAAATTCCTTTTTAATTAGGACTAGTGAAGACACTATAATGAAGACATAGATTATATCAAGTCTCTTCTCTTGGTGTAAAAGATGAAAATTAAATTTGTTTCTGGCAAAATGATCGCTTTAATAAGTCTAGTTAACACCATTGCTATAAATAGTTAACAATTTTTTTCCTTAGGTAAAAACTTTTAAGATTTACTCTCTTAGTAACTTTCAAATATACAGTACAGTATTATTAACTATAGTTACTTTTCTGTACATTACATCTCATGACTGACTTATTTTGTAATTGGAAATGTGTACCATTTTACTACCTTCACCCATTTTCTCCCATTCTCCACCTCTTGGAACCATCAATCTGTTCAATCTGTTCTCTGTTTCTGTGAGTTGGATTTGTTTTTTAAAGATTCCTTATACTATAAGTTAAGTGATAAAATATGTATTTCTCTGACTTATTTTACCTAGTGAAATGTCCTCAGGAACCTTCCATATTGTCACAAATGCAAGATTTTAGTCTTTTTTTTTTAAGTGAGAGACGGAGAAACAGAGAGACAGGTTCCTGCATGCACCCGAACCATGACTGACCTGGCAACCCGTGTCAGGGGCCAATGCTCTGCCCATCTGGGGCAATGCTTGTAACCAAGCTATTTTTAGCACCTGAGGCAGAAGTTTCACAGAGCCATCCTCAGTGCCTGGGGCCAATGTGCTCAAATCAGTTGAACCATGGCTGCGGGAGAGGGAGAAAGAGAGAAAGAGAAAGTGAGAGAGAGAAGGAGGAGAGGGGGAGAAGCAGATGGTTCCTCTCCTGTGTGCCCTGACTGGGAATTGAACATGAGACTTCCACATGCCAGGTTGATGCTCTACTGCTGAGCCAACAAGCAACTGGCGAGGGCTGATTTTATTCTTTTTATGGATACATAATATTCCATTGTGTGTGTGTGTGTGTGTGTGTGTGTGTGTGTGTGTGTGTGAGTGTGACATTTTCTTTACCCATTCATTCATCAGTGGACATTTAGGTTGTTTTCATGTCTTCGCTATTGTAAATAATGGTGCAAAAAACAAAAAACATGGGGGTGAAACTATCTTAATTGATTTTGTTTTCTTCAGATAAATAACCAGAAGTGGAACTGCTGGATTGAATGTTACTTCTATTTTTAATTTTTTGAGGAATCTCCATATTGGTTTCCATGTGGCTGTGCCAGTTTACATTTTCACCAACAGTGTATGAGGATTCCCTTTTTTCCACATCCTCATCAACACTTGTTATTTCTTGTCTTTTCGGGAATAGTCATTCTATTAGGTGTGGGGTGAGTTGAGGTGATATGTTACTATGGTTTTAATTTACATTTTCCTGATGATTATTAGTGATTTGACCACTTTTTCATGTGTCATCTGGCCATCTGTTTTTCCTTCTTTAGGAAAATGTATATTCAGATTCTCTACCCACTTTAGAATCAGATTTTTTCCCTATTGATTTGTTCTTTATATATTTTAGATATTAACACCTTATAAGATATATAATTTGTAAATATTTTCTCCCTTTCAGTAGGTCGCCTTTTCATTTTGTTGTTCCCTTTGCTGTGCAGAAGCTTTTAAGTTTGATATAGTCCTTCTTGTTTCTTTTTGTTTTTGTTACCCTTACTTTTGGTGTCAATTCAGAAAATCATGTCTAAGACTTGTCAAGGAGCTTACCACTTCTGTTATCTTCAAGGAGTTTTATGGTTTCAGATCTTACCTTCAAGTCTTTAATACCTTTTAGTTAGTTTTTGTTTATGGTGTAAGATTATTCAGTTTATTATTTTTTTCATGTGACTGTCCAGTTTTCAACACCAATTATGGAAGACACTGTCCTTCTTTACTCTTTTGTCATATATTAGTGGACTGCATATACATGGATTTATTTCTGGACTCTCCATTCTGTCCCATTGATTTATATATTTGTTTTAATACCAATACTATACTGTTTTGATTACTATAGTTTTGTAATGTAGTTTTAAGTTAAAGCATGTAATACCTCTTGCTTTGTTCTTTTTTTTCTCAAGATTGCTTTGGCTATTCAGGGTCTTTTGTGGGTCTATACAAATTTTAGGTTGTTTTTTATTTCTGTGAAATATACCATTTCAATTTTTGTAAAAATTGCATTGAATCTGTAGATTGCTTTGGATAGTATGGGCCTTTTAGCAATTACTGATTCTTCCAAACTGTGAGCATGGAATATCTTTCTATTTGTTTGTATTTTCATTTACATCTTGTAGTTTTCAGTGTACTGGTCTTTCACCTTCTTCTTTAAATTTATTCCTAAGTATTTTATTCTTTTTGATGTAATTATAATTAGTTTTTTAGTTTGTCTGATAGTTTGTTATTAGTGTTTAGAAATGCCATAGATTTTTATATATTGATTTTACATTCTGCAACTTTACTGAATTCATTTACTAGTTCTAACAGTTTTTTTTGGTAGAATCTTTAGAGGTTTCTATATCTGTCATTTGCAAATAGTGACAGTTTTACTTCATTCTTTATATTTGGATATCTTGTATTTCTTTTTCCTGCTAAATTATTTTTTAATCAGCCATTTAATCTAGTAGTCTTCATAAATTCCTTGTTTCAAATCTTTAGAAATATTCTTTTACTTTGAAATAATACCTCAAAATACAGATATTTTACTTTATTAGATATTTGAAAAGTTGCTAACTATTTTATATTGAGCTAGGTGATACCTATATGTTGACATTTGCTATACTTTGTAGAAAGATTATTATCATAAGCAAGGGAGCATCCCTGAAAGGAGTTACTTACACATGTTTGTGTCCTTCCACAGCACCATGTTTACTAGGGGAGACCTCCTCAACTAGCCCATAGGGTCACATACAGGTCACACACAGAGAAGGGGAACCTACTTCATAGTAGTGAGCAGAGCCAGTGTCTGGCACCAAGTCCCCCGGGTCACTGGCAGCCTCTGTGGCTGGAGAGGCAGGTGTTTGTCTCAAGGCAGCTGCAGTGGCGGCACCTGTCGGGTGGAACAGAAGTCTGGCAGGACTCCAAGTGTGACTGATGGGACAGCTAAGTTCTGGCATTAGGTTGTCAGAGCTCTGAGTTCTTATAGCCCTCAAGGGATGGAAGTTCCTTTTCTATCAGTGTCCAGATGGAGTCTTTATCCAAGTGTCCAGACTTGTGGTTTTGGGCATTCCCATTGCACCCTATGACCTCAGTCTTCACATAGCACTCGACATAACCGTTATGTCTGACAGTGACTCCATGTTAAATTGCCAAAGGGTGTCTAAAAGGTCCACTTTGCTCTTGGTCCGTCGAACTTTGTTCTAATGTAAAGGAGACAGTATAAACTAGATACCAGGGCTCATTGGGTTGGCTTGAATATTTTCTTTTTTTTTCTCTCAATAATCCCTCATCCTGCACCTACCCACCAACTTTTCCTCTGCTCTACCTCTGTTTAGGCCAGTGTGGCTTCTGTTTTTCAGTAAAATACTCCTGACCTCAATGGAAGAAATGCTGGTTTAACATATAATGTAAATTGCTCTGCTTATTATGACAAATTTATACTAATACTTTTATTATTTTGGTATTTGAGAGAGAACTGAGATGTGGAAAGAAAGGGATAATATAATATTGAAGTTTCTATGGCACCCACGGTTTAATTTTATGGCAAAAGTCAATGACTTTAGAAATGACGATATATTTATAGCACTGAAAGCTTTGTGTTGGCCATTTCTTTCAAAGAAAGTGGTTATTATTCTAGCATTGACATGCATACCACCCTCATGCTGTGAAAGACACTGTTTTTTGGGTTTTTATTTTCCTATTTTGAGCAGGGGACTGGGTGGGAATATCAGGCCTATGGTTTTTTGGTGCTTGCTTTTACTCTTTTATTTCTTAGTGAATTGAGACCATATGGTCACATAAACCCAAAGCTAGGTGGTTCAGAGGTTTAATTGTGTGGCCTTGAAATATTTTAGTTTTGCTTGCAATTAGTGGGAAATAATGTTTTCATAGAACAATTTATAAGTCACATAGACCCATTGGAAGAAAATCCTACTCCAGGTACTGTCATGTGTCCAAGAGAAGTTGCAGATGGCCAACAGAAGTGACAGTCGAGACTAAGCCCTCTTCCTTTTACTTATGACAACATTTATTTGGTGTGACACTTATTTCACAGTGTCAGTTTTCTTTGCCAATATGCCCCAGCCCTAATCCTCATTTTACATGTATCAGTGTTCATTCCCTCAATGATGAAACTTGGCTTCAGGCTAACAATTTTAAGTGATGGAGCTGTGGTTTGGTAAATGCAACTAGCTGCTGCTTATGTTCTCTTCCAAATAGAAAGATCTGAGTATTTCCTTGAAGTAATGGTTGTACAGGAAATATTGAGACAGCCCTTATGCTGATACAGGCGAAATATGCTTCTTAATTATATACGTTGATGATAATCAGATAAATCAAGTGTTGACCGATTATTTGAGCAATTTGACTGTCTAATGAATAGAATGTTTATTCTCTGTTAATATTATGGGCATACCAAAGGCAACTGCCTCATCTATTGAAAAAAATTCTTGAGAGTCATATTTCTAAACCTCATTTTAGTTTACAAGAGCAGTGAAGGTTTCTGGGACTGACCTGGAGTATTTTCGGAGGATTAAGTCTGGTTCAAAGGTCTTTGGCTGTGCCGGAGCCACGGGCTTCACCTGTGCCAGGTGCCTCAGTTGTCACAGCATATTTGCATCTCAAGTGGTTGAGATGAAACTTTGGGACTGCTTGCTGTGATTTGCTTTTCAGTTTCTGACCCAGCACGTAAATAATTTTCCAAGCCCTGGCTGGTTTGTTCAGCAGTTAGAGCATTGGCCCGGCATGTGGAAGTCTTATGTTTGATTCCTGGTCAGGACACACAGGAAAAGCCACCATCTGCTTCTTCACCCCTTCTTCTATCTCTCTCTCTCCCTCTCTCCCTCTCTCCACTCCTCCCCCACCCAGCCCTCCTGCAGGCTCAAAATGGTTTGAGCAAGTTGGCTCCAGGTACTGAGGATGGCTCCATGGCATTGCCTCAGGTGTTAAAATGGCTCGATTGCCAAGCAATGGAGCAGCAGCCCCAGATGGATAGAGCATTCATTCCCTGATAGGGGGCTTGCTGGGTGGATCCTGGTTGGGGCACATGTGGAAGTCTGTCTCTCTGCCTCCACGCCTGTCACTTGAAAGAAAAAAAATTTCCCAGGTAATTGTTAAATAAGAGAAAACTGTACATATATTCTTTGCTGGGGTTAAAATAGTCTTCAGAACTTGCAGTAGCACTGTTCAATAGGACGTGCTGCAATGTTGGAAATGTTCATTTGTGCTGCCTAATGTGGCAACGTCTAGTCACATGTGGCTACTGCAACTGTGGAACTGAATTTTTTATTTTATTTCATGTAAATTGAAATGTAACTATCAACATGTGGCTGGTAGCTACTATATTGGACATTATGATGTAGATTTAGAATATTTTTTTAAAGACTGAAAATATTTCTACCTGGTGGCTCAGAATAAAGTTCATGTGCTTAAGTCTATGCCAAGACAAATTTTTATTTTTTTGGTCCTAAGATGAGTTGAAAAGAGGCTTATGATTTTGAAGTCATCCAAACTTTATGTTTACGTGACAGCATTTTGTCAAGTACTGGTTCATGATTATACTGACTCTAAAAGAAGGTGTGTGCTGCTTATCTGTGAAAAGAGTAATTTGCTTTATTCACAAGCTCAGGGGACAAATGTTCTACCTGCAGTAGGCTGATCTAACTTATTTTTAATAACAGAGCATTATTACAATGTTCACTCAGGGTATTTTAAAAATGCTCATACCAATAGATGTCATTAGGGAGGAAAAAATTCTTCTATTCTAGATTCTTTGTCTGGTCTATAATCAAATTAACAAAAAACAGATAAAGAGGATTAAAAAACAAATTTAATTACTTATGTATGGGAGCGCCATAAAAATATGAGGTCCAAGATAGTCAGACAAGTGAGTCTTATATGCTATTCTTAGCTTAAAAAAAAAAAAAGGAGTTACAGTGTTTGGGGCTTCAAAGAGGAGGAAGGCACCTCCTGACTAGGTGGTGGCTCAATGAATAGAGCGTCAGACTGGGATGCGGAGGACCCAGGTTTGAAACCCAGAGGTCTCCGGCTTGAGTGCAGGTTCGCTGGCTTGAGCAAGGGTTCACTAGCTCTCCTGTAGCCCCTTGGTCAAGGCACATATGAGAAAGCAATCAATGAACAACTAAGGAGCCACAATAAAGAATTGATGCTTTTTATCTCTCTCCCTTCCTGTCTGTTGGTCCCTATCTGTCCCTCTCTCTGACTCTTTATCTGTCTCTGTAAAAAAAAAAAAAAAAAAAAAAAAAAAAGAGGAGGAAAGCAATGACAAGGAGATGGCAAGAGCAAGTGTTTGATCACAGATGTTTGTCATGCCATGCAGAGACAAAGGGCACAAGCGCACTCTGATCTCCAGGCTTGCCAAGCTCCTCTCACCACACCTTGCCCATATTTTTTGTAGTTATCTCTTGGTGACAAGTCTGTCTCTCTACCTCCTGGAACAAGGAGGGTTCTCTTTAGATGGGAGATTTATATCCTGTTTTCATGGGGACAGAAGAAGTTCAGAGTGCCCATCAGAAACAGAGTGGCTGTTTCTAAAGTAACTTTAATTAACAAGACTCAGTGTGCCATTGTGGCATATTTTGGGGTTGCAAATTTTGCTCCCCTCCAGTGTCATACCTTCATTCCTTTCATGGCTTCCTTGATTTTTGCCCTAAAACTCAAATCCTTCAGTCTACCAGTCTGTTACTTTGTTTGCTGCTGCCAGACACGAAGGAGATGGTAGCACTACAGCACTCACCAGGGCGGCTGGTGTTGGATGGAAGGTGGGACACTGGGCCGCTGTGTGTGTGTGTGGGGGGGCTGCTGGGGAGTATCTTTAATGCAACAGAGAGTCAGAGGGATAATGGGAACCTGTGTCTCTGTAATGAGAAGCCTTATTAACTCTCCAACTCGACTGGGAAGTCTCTTCTGGTGAGAGAGGCAGCGCTCTGCTTGGCCCTCCAAGGTTTCTGTCAGTCTTCAGCGAGGAGGCTCCAGAGGGCGCTCTCAGAGCTGCATGACTTCTTTACTGGAACTCATTCACTTCTGTGTTTATGCCTGAATGATAAACTGTGATTCAACCTTTTAAGCCAAAGCACTGAAATCATAGGATTTAGTACCTAGAAATGTTTGGCTGATTCCCAAAGTGTTGAAAAAGGAGAGCCTGCTGGTTCATGTGTTGAAACCTCTACTTTTCCCATTGACAAAGGAAACATAAAGCTAGATTTCTCTTGAGCTTGGTGGTAGCTTTTATAATAACCTTTGAGATTGTTACAGAGCTGGCCAAGTATGCTCCATTTTACAAATAGAGTCAAGATTTTGGTTCTCCAAGTCTACACACCAAGTGAGTAATTACCTGTCTATCAGATAAGCACATAAAGAATTTTCTTCCTGGGGTATTCATTCATAGTACACATTCACTACTTGTGAATCTGTTTTTAAGGGCATTCATCTTACAGTGTGATTTCTAAGATAATATACACCAACAGCCTTGGAGTGGCTTATTAGAATTCCAGCCTTGCCCTCCTTTCCAAAAAGAGGGAGAGAGAAGGCCTCAGAGAGTACATCCAGGAATTTAGATGTGAAATGAGTTGGATGTAATATAATTGCATCAATGAAACCAAGACCATAGTGAAATTAAAAGTCCCTTGCGAATATTTTTTTTGATGGAAAAACCACCTGAATATTAAAAGTGGTAGAGAAAAAAAAAAACTTTAATGCTGCATCTAAAAATCTACTGAAGCTCCACCAGAAAATATAAGAATTTAACACAGATTAGCTCTATGAGTCTTGACACAGACATGAGCTGTCTCTCCTTCTACTGACAGTTGTTTCAGGAGACAGCATCTCAAAGTGAGTTGTCAGAAATGCCATCAGATTTTCTCCAGGGACTGTTGCTACAGTTAGTACTGTGCTCCTCATAGAGCAGGCATCAAATAAATTAAATGCATGAATATTAATAATTTCTTAAAAGTAAATGCATAGTGACTCTAAATCTCTAGTCCATAGAAATGGCGACATTGTGCCCAGGCTGTCGCAGTGCCATTAGCGTGCAGGAGTTCATCAGCCCATAGCGTGACAATTTAGAAATAAGGTTCTTATAAGTCATAAACTCAACCAAAAACTAAGCTATATGAAAATTCAAAATTTAATGAGTAAGAGTTTGTCTGAGGGCTTTTGAAGTATGGCTTAAATCATCTCATAAGGTTCTCCTAGGAAGTTTGAACTAATGAAATTTTCCTTTAAATTCTCCTGTATTGAATAGTGGCATTGAAAATAAGTCTATGTATCTTTGTTTTTCAATGCAAAAACATTTGAAAGAAGACATGTAGCAAGCATTTCTTCCATTTGCTTCCTCTAACTCTGTTGAAGTTGATTCAGAATAAAATTTTCTCTTTGGCTTCCCATAGGGGAATTAAGACTAAAGACTGACCTTCTTGACTCTTATCATAGTGGTGAACCATTGATTAGGAAGACATAAGAACAGTGAGCAGATCATTAGCAAGTCCCTTTTTTTTTCTTTTTTTTTGAGAAGCTGCAAAATATCTCCTGAAATTTCTCTGAGGAATGTTTCTAATAATTAAAAAAAAAAAGTTTTTAAACAGTCCTATATGAGGCCCCAGCTGTATAAGGTTTCTCTGAGGCATGTACCCAGGAAAAAAGTGAATTTGCATTCATATATATGCGCTTTTCCCAGGATCTCTCGCATGTGTCAATTCATCCTGTGTCCCAGGAGCTTTGCTCTGTGATGGAAACCCAAGACCGGAATCACCATGCTCATGAAGTTCCTTCCAAGGGAGGAGGACCCACGTAACATTTTAAAATGAAACTCATTACCAGATGTGTAGAACACTCTGGAAATAAAGGGCAATGTGGGACAGGAGTGTACTAAAATTGGGGAAGGTTAAGCCTGACAAAATGAATTGGAGTGAAAACACATGGGGAAAATGAGGAACGAGAAACCATTCCTTAAAGGAAATTGCTGCAGTTTGGGAAATGTTCTGCTAAATACTTGTATTGCAGGTTGTAAATAGGTGCTCCATGTGAAAGGGGCAGTTGTGGCTAAGTGAGTTTGAGGGTGCAGAATCTCAAATTCCCCTTTTGGAGAGTCTCAAACCACATAACCAGTTTAAAGTCTCTGAGATGTCCCCCTGCCAAGAAAACCCACTCAAATTGGTTTAATCCAGGGTTTTTCCTAACTCAGTCAAGCATGGAATCCTTGCACTATTCCACAGAATGATTTCTGTCCAGTGGTTCAGGGAACACTGCCTGCTAGAGGCAAAGAGGGGGCTAGAATGACTGGCCCAGGCCAGGCTGTGAGATTCTTTATGGGCCAAGCTCCAATTTTGAATATTTCCTTTGTGTAAAAGTTTTAGTGTCTTAATGTTTCCTGTCTGAAACAGAATTGCTGCGATTGCACTGAGGCCACTTGCTCCAGAGAGGGATGAGAGGAAACAGCAGGCCTCTTATCCTCAAGGGACTCACAGCTTAATTGGGAGACAGAAATGAGAGTTATCTCGATAGTAAGGTAATTACTTTCAATAGAGCTTTTGCAGAATGTTTCAAAACAAGGAGCATGCTCTCATGTCCACTGGGGACTTGGTGATGGTGCTTTGTCCAGATCTACATGACTGGAGGTTGGACGAGGAAGGCTGGATGAGGGCAGGGAATGGTGGTTCTAGGGCCATGGAGTAGCAGAGGGTCAGGACTAAATCTTAGAGATCACTAGGAAGGGTATACAAGATGGGTTGAACAGGGTGTGGGGAATGGATTTCAAGGATAGGGAAGGGGTATTTTAGAAATCTGAAAGCTTTTCGTCTTGAGCAAGTTAATATTCAACACTCTTACTGAGGGTAGGGCTTTTCAAAATTTAAACTGGTTTTGTCTCTACCTAGACTCTTGTCTGGTGCAGAGTAAACATCAAGAAATGAATGGCTTGATTAAATTATATTTTATAATGTGCATTGCATAAACTACATAGTATTAATGACTACTTTGAGTTCCATGGATAATGTTGTAGTGTTACAATATGTGTGTGTGAGCCTCCTAAGAGTCCTATGGTGAGTATTGTCCTCAGTACCACCAGATCTCACCCAAGGTTTGTAAATTCTTCCTTCTAGGTATTTGCTATCTCGAATTTACTCAGCGTTCTTAGTTTTTTAGAACACACCATCTTAATACACACACACACACACACACACACACACACATATATATAATTATATATATGTATATATATAAAATATGAAGAGACACAAAATAGATATGATGAGTCATGAATAGCCATGAATACAACACCCAACCTGGGGCTCCTTTTGAATCCGCCTGTGTGATCGTCCCCTACCACCACCTCCTTCTCCTTCTACCCCCACCTCTGCCCTGAACTTTGTATTTAGTACTCTCTGGCTTTTATAGTTTTACATATATCTTCCTAAACAGCAGAATTGTTTTTGAGTATAAGAAAATAAGTTGTATGTGATCTCTCCTGGGTTTTGCTAATTTTCACGCAACATTGTGCCAGACAATGTATCCAAGTTTCAATATAGGTGTAGTTTCTTTTCCCTGCTACACTATTACATTGTAGGATAACTGTGCCATCCTTCCTTCTGTGAGGGGTATTTGGGCTGCTTGCGGTTTCTGCTGCTGTGAACAAACAATATGATACTGAACAGTGCTATATGGGGCCCCAGCTGTATAAGGTTTCTCTAAGGCATGTACCCAGGAGTGGAATTTCTGTGGGACACATGTTTGAGCATATTCAACTTTGGGAGGTGATGCCAACTGCTTTTCAGAGTGGTTGTAACAATTTACCTATTTTTTGACATCATAAGAGTTGCTGTTGCTCTGTCTCCTCTTTAGCCCATAATATAGTAAGACTTCTTAATTTTTGCCAATCTAAATTTGGGTTCTTCCTTGTGAAGTCCCTATTTTTTGTTTTTTGTTTTCTTTTCATTTGTCTTTTTAATTAAAAAAAAAATACTAAGAAATGAAGTCTGCAAAACACAACATCTTGATATTGCAGTAGGTTTTTCCCTCATTAAAAATATACATCAAACCATTATCTGAAACTAAACATAGTTAAACATATATAGATATAAATTATATAATTTACATTTATTAGATTTAATCCAGGTACACATGCAAACACATTTGTATATATAAATTATCTATGAAATACTCATAGCTAAAATCTATGGGGCTATATTTGAAACTGTGACATCAGAGATAGGCTTAAAACACATTTAATTACATTACCAGCGTGTATACTCAGAATTAGAACTACTGATAGATTTTACTGACAAGAATTATGGAAAGTAGCAGCTAATTCAGGATTGTTCTATTATAGATATTACAGGGGAAGCGAGTCTGGAAAGTGGGTTTAGACTCCCATATTATTCACTTTTTGCAGTAATTTTGTTATTAAAACAGCATATTTCTTAAGCAACTTAGGCAAGGAAATTCTAGAATAAAACAGAGTTCATAAATTCTGGTAACTTCCTGTGGCTTTCTTTTATATTCCTTTAACTGAAAACCATCGTAGGCTACATAAAAATGTAAGAAACATGTAATGTGAAATACACAATATATAAATATGCAATATACCCACTGTCTTGTCTTTCAAGGGATGCTTATAAAAATTTGGTATTATTCAGTTGATACAGGAAAATGATAAAAGTTGTTTACAGCAGAATAATAAAAAGAGCCCTTTCCTCTTTAAATGCCTCGAGGCTCTTAGGCTAATGCTTTTAGACCTTAAAATATCTTTGTTCACATTTCTTTTGAGCAATGCATTTAAAGCATTGGGAGGGTACTTCTTTAAAACGTAGGAGCCTTAGGTGTTTTTTTAAATAATTAAAAAAAAATTATTTTATTTATAACTTAGACCCATTTTCTGATAAAAAAATAATGAGTATTTTTTATCAACCACAGCCAAAAGTGATCTTCTTTGACTAGAGGTCTTTTAAGAGTCCTCTGTATCAAACAGCCTTGCTAAAGTAAATGAACTTTTCTCTTTCTTTTTTTATTTCATTTATTGTGTTTACATAGATTCTAGTGTCACCCGATTGCATCCTCCCTTCCAGTATTCCCCTCAACATATTTCCTACCCCTCTCCCAACAGCCCCCTCCCACCTTCCCTTCAGGTTTAATTCCATTCCTCAGTTCACATTGTTCCTTGGATTCCTCAAATGAGTTGAGGTCATATGATATTTTTCTTTCTCTGCCTGGCTTATTTCACTTAACATAATAGTTTCCAGGTCCATACATGTTGTCGCAAAAGGTAATATTTCCTTCTTTTTCATGGCCCCATAGTATTCCATTGTATATACATATATACCACAGCTTTTTAATCCACTCATCCATGGACAGACACTTGGGCTATTTCCAGATCTTTGCTATTGTGAACAGTGCTGCCATAAACATGGGGGTGCATTTCTTTTTTTGAATCAGTGATATGGCATTCTTGGGATATATTCCGAAAAGTGGGATGGCTGGGTCAAAAGGCAGTACAATTTGTAATTTTTTGAGGAATCTCCATACTGTTTTTCACAGTGGCTGCACCAATCTGCATTCCCACTAGCAGTGCAAGAGGGTTCCTCTTTCTCCACATCCTCGCCAGCACTTATTATTTGTGTTGTTTTGTTAATGAGCGCCATTCTGACTGGTGTGAGGTGATATCTCATTGTGGTTTTAATTTGCATTTCTCTAATGATTAGTGATGTTGAACATTTTTTCATCTCTCTATTGGCCATCTGTATGTCCTCTTTGGAGAAGTGTCTATTCATTTCTTTTGCCCAGTTTTTGATGGGATTGTTTGTCTTCCTGGTGTTGAGTTTTGTGGACAAGGCCTGCCCGGGGGTAAGGACGACAGAGACGCATGAGACCCAACTCTGGGGACAGGGTTCAGTGATGCAAATCCATTTTATTCAGGAAGTAAACTAGCTTATATACATGGGTTCAGCCAATAGGATGTTATAGTAGGGCAAATGGCCAAAAAAGATCAGGAGGCTGCCTGGCTGGTGCTAAGTCATTTCTGTATAGTGGGCAAGCTCCCTTCCTAGGTGTTCCCAGAAGGGATTCGGTAGCTGGAGTATTCTCACAGCATTGCATCAGCCACTGCTGCTAGGTAAATGCTCTGCGCTCTACCTACATCTCCCCCTTCTCTTTTCATTAAGGCCAGTTGAACTTGCTTGATGACTGTTTGTTGCTGTTATAGCTTCTGAATGCTATGCATTATGCAACGGAACCCTAGTAGAACTAAAACAACTATAATACCTATTATTAGCTGTATTAAACAATGAGGCAAGCTTACTAGTTAGGAAATAGAACGGGGGCCTTAGCCAGGGGATTCCTCCTAGGGGTGAGTATGTCATTTCCCTCCGATTGTGTTACAGAGACCTTCCAGGTGCCGTTAAACACAGTTCCATTTTTTATTGTAAGAAACGGATATAGGTCCATGCACACCCCCTTCCCACAAAGGTCCCAGCATCCAAACATGGAACGGATGACTTGCCACGGGATGCATACTGCATATGGATGCATTCCATCTCTCAGCTTTCTATGCCAAACTCCGAGGTTGATGGTCTGCGCATCCAGGCCAGAGGCAACGTGGCAGTCTCCCCAGGGAATTCCTTCTCTCGGGAGTGTTCTTAGATGTTCGTCATACAGGAACGGGCAAAGAGGCAACCCTGGGAAGGTAAGGTTAGCTGGGCGGGCCCAGTTGTTGGTAGCTAGGGGGAGGAGGGCTTGTAGGCCAAGTACTGAGCCTTGGCTGGTAGTACCGTTTTCATCAGAGTACCCTGTAGTATGATTTCGAAGGAGGACCCACACCCCTGAGTGGACGGTGTTAGTAAACTTAAGTAGCATCAGGTCACTGAGGTTACCCCATATAGTGCCGTTCCAATGTTGGGATTCCCGGCCACTATTGTCACAGGGATTCTAAGGGAGCAGTTACTGGAATATACTGCTGGAAACTGTGGGCTATTAACTTCAACAGGCATAATTATGCCAGGAAGGGGAACAGTCACCCAGACGTGAGGATCTTCTCGCGCCTGGGAGTTCACTGTGATAATGGCACACATGAGGAGGAACAGAGTGCCTGGATCTGGGGGTCCATCAGGGGCTAATCTTTCAGTCTGTTCAGTTAGCGCCTTCATATCTCCCCAGGTTATGTTATAAACACGTTGGTTACGAGGTCTCCTCCTGGAGCACTGAGGACCTCCTCCAGGCAGCCGTTCATCAAGGCTGAGGCTGGCCATCTCCTGAACCTGAGGGTTTGCAAGTGTTGGAGGCATTGTTGGTGGGGTCATCTTGGGTCACGGAGAGTGGCTGTACGTTCCTTCCTGGAATCCAAATTGGATATGGGCTATTTTCTGGAAAAACACAAGCATAACCTCTTCCTTGCGTTAGAAGGGGGTGCGGTCCCTGCCACTGAGCTGTGGCTGGGTCCTTCCAGTGTACTAATGGCAACGGCAATGGGGTCAGTTGGCTATGAAGGCCTCCCCAACGTTTATAAGCGGGAGTTACTCCTTCAGAATCAAAAGTTTAATTTAGAGTGAATACAGCACTGAGGAGCATTTCTTCAGGTGAGGCCCGGGGCATATCCCCCCTTTATGTTTGAATTTGAAGCTTGATGTCTCTGTGTCGCCTTCTACAACGGCTTGTCCTTGGGGATTATAAGGAATGCCAAGGCGGTGTGTGATTTGCCATTGGGAACAAAAGGCTTTAAATTGGCTGCTGGTATAACAGGGCCCATTGTCAGTTTTAATTTCCCAAGGTACACCAAGGCAAAGCATGGCCTGTCGTAGGACACAAATTGCATGTTTAGTTCTCTCTCTGGCCAGGGCCGTGGCCGAAATGGCTCCTGAGAAGGTGTCTACTGCTACATGTACGTAGCAAAGTTTGCCAAATTGGAGAACATGAGTGACATCTACTTGCCATACAGCATTAGACTGTAGACCCTTAGGGTTGACACCTTGTGGTTTTAGGGGGCCTAAGGGTAGTAAAGGCCCACATTGTTTACATGTGCAAACAAGGTGTTTGCAGGCTGTGTGAGTGAGATTGGGAAAGAGAGATTTGAGAGGATGGACAGACATATGAAATCGGGCATGCAGCTGCCTAGCTTGCTCAATAGGAGAAACTGTTAAAACTAGGTGATCCGCCTGTGCACTGCCTGCTGTAAGAGGACCAGGTAAGCCTGAGTGAGAGTGAAGATGTTGAATATACCAAGGGTGCTGATGCTTCTCTAATGGTTCTTTAAGCCTTATCAAGTACAGTCTGCTTGGGTCGGAAGGTGGAACGGGCAAGACCTTTAACTGTTTGTACAGCATAAGCACTACCCGAGAAGATATTGAGGGGAGTCTGTTGCCAGAGACGTAGGACATAATAGATGGCTAGTAGCTCGCCTACTTGTATTGACCCCGCATAACTGTATTTATGGAACTTTGTGCTTTCTGTTGGTGATTTGAATACTATTCCACAATGAGAATGGCTAGCATCGGTGAATGCTAGCTAGCATGCTATGTGGGATAGGGGTAGAGGCTGGATAGGAATGAGGGGTTCTTTGTAATGAGACTTTCTGCAAGTTTGCAGGAGTTTATCATTGGGTAGGTGATTGTCTATTTGACCAGGAAAGTTAGCTACAAGTGATTGTACTTCTAGGTCATTGGGAAGGAGGAACTGTATGTGGTCAAGAGGGATTGGTAGGATGAGTACATCAGGTTCTCCACCATACAGGGTGACACAAGTGCGTTGTAGCTTCCAGCCAAGAATGCAGACTGCAGTCTTGCTGGGGGTGATTTTAGACAGCTGACTGTACACTAGGTGTACACAATAAAGTGGTTTGTTCTGAAACAGGACTCCGGTAGGAGTGCTTTTGTGGCCAGGACAATGGCTGAGATTGGCTGAGTAGGGTCTAGCCTGGCTGTCAACACAGAGCTAGTGGCAGTGTTCTGGGGCTGTAGGCTGGGGATTTGTTCCTGGGACCCATGTTCCCACCACACGAGTCTCTCCGGGCTGCCTTTCGCTCCGGGGAGCAGGGCAGCCCTTTCTGCATTTTCGCTTTTCCTACCAGTCTCAATGTTGCTTCTTCAGTGTTCCCCGGTTGAAGAGTCCTCTCAGTCCAGTTCAATGTTGGTTTATCCAGATGATGGTTCTTAAAATCAAGTTATAATCCACTTTGGTTCTGGGAGTTGGAAGTTGGTACGTCCGCTTACTTTATCGCCATCTTGCCCCCACAAATAAGCAGTGTTAATGTCCATTATAACCTGCTTTGCTGCTGTAGTGAGACGGCGGATGCTAGTAGGCTCTGTGTCACCCTCAAGGAGGGAGAACAAGGGGTCTAATTCAGCAGTAGATATAGATAGGTATCCACGTATCCAGTTTATTTGACCACATAGCTCTTGTAATTCCTGTAAAGAGCATTTCTGAGAGACTGCAAGCACAGAGGAAATAGGTGTTATTTCCTCCCCTATGTGATATCCTAAGAAAGTAAAAGGCGGCAGGGTGTGTACTTTCTCTGGTGCTACAGAAAGTCCAATGGCATTCAGATTAGCTGAGAGCTGCTGGTAACTCTCCTCTAATACCATAGGATCGACATGAGCTATTAATATGTCATCCATATAATGATAAATGAGGCATTGCTCCCACAAGGGTTGCGTTGCGGAGCCTACATACCGCTGGCAGATGGTGGGGCTATTTTTCATACCTTGAGAAGGACTGTCCACTGGTACCTTTGAGCCGGAAGGGCATGATTAGTGGAGGGCGCAGTAAAAGCAAAATAAGGCTTGTCTTCCGGATGGAGGGGGATTGAGAAAAAACAATCTTTGATGTCTATAATTTTGATATGGGCTGCCTGCGGTACTGCAGAGGGATGTGGCACGCCTGGTTGTAAAGTGCCCATCTTTGCCATGTGCTTGTTAATAGCCCTTAAATCATGAAGGAATCTCCATTTTCCGGATGCCTTTTTCTTTATCACAAAAACAGGCGAATTATGAGGACTAGTGGAAGGCTCAATATGTTTGGCTTCTAATTGCTGCTGAACTAGTTTGTGTAATTTTTTTTAATTTAGAGGCTGTTAATGGCCACTCCTCAATCGAAATTGGTTGGTTGGTTGGTATCCCATGTAAGTTTGATGGGTTCTGGGGGTTTTAGTTGAGCAGTGGCCTTTAGAATTGGGGGAGGCTGGCTGGTAATAGAGACATGGAGTAAAGACAGCACATCCCGCCCCCAAAGCATATGTGGCAATTCAGTCATAACTAAAGGACTGAAAACTCCAGTCGCCCCGTCAGGATCTGTCCAATGGAGTGGCCGTATGGCTTGTTGGCCTGGTCACACTCCGCTAACTCCCTGTACAAGAGGCCCGGGCCGCATGGCCCAGCCTTCCTTTTTATCCTCTTCCCTCATTACAGAAACATCAGCACCTGAGTCTATGAGCCCAAGAATGGGGTGGCCTTCTACTCGCAGCATCAGAAAGAATAAGTGGCCTTATTTTGAGTTAAGGGTAAGGTCCAATAGACTGCTGTGGGGAGTTGCTCTCTTATGGGCGGGGCTGAGAGCTGCCCCGTTTCCTGTTTAAAGGCTCTAGAGGCTTTCCATCCGCGGTGGTGGTTGAGCATCAATCTCTCTTCCAATGAAATCCCTTTCTACAATGGGGGCACACAGAAGGTGGTGTTTTATCGTTCTTTCCTTTCCTGTTAGGGCACTGGTGTGCAAAATGTCCTGTGCCCTTGCATTCAAAGCAGGCCCCTTGTGTCTGTTGGCCCCCCGGAGGGGAAATGTTTAACTAGGCTGCAAGAGCGGTAGCAAGGGTTGCCACTGAGTTGCTGCCTGCATCTTGGCAGGCAAGGACCCAATCATCTAGGGGTGCAGCTCTAATTGGCCCTATTGCCTGTCTACATGCTCCATTGGCACCTTCCCACACCAATTCTTTAGTTATAGCATCGGCCGCATCAGTGTGCATAACTTTACAGCTTCTTGGACCCTTCCTAGGAAATCTGAAAAAGGTTCATTGGGACCCTGAAGCAATTTGGAAAGCTTTAAGGACCTTCCATCAGCATTAGTTTGGGTAAATGCTCTAGTAGCACATAGGCGTACTTGATCAAAATACTGAGGGGGTCCGGTAACCTGTACGGTGGGGGAGGCAAATTGCCCCTCTCCTTTGAGGACCTCAGGGTGGAGGTTAAAGCCAGCCCTTTGATTCCTTTCACCTATTATTTCACATTGCTCGTTGTATAAGGCTTTCCATTGAATTAAGTCTCCCATGGTGAGGACTGCTTGGGCTAACGTCTTCCAATCGTGGGAGCAATTTTAATCAATATTGATATTCTCACGTAATTGTTGAACGTAGGGAGAGTGAACGCCATCTTCCTGGATGGCCTTCCTGAGAGTAACGACTGTTTTTTGGTCATGTGGATACCAAGCTTGCGGTCGTGCAGCGGTAGGGTTAATATTGACCGGAAAAAGGTGAAGGGACTCTAGTTTTAATGCTGCATGGGAAATATCTCTTTGCTGACACATATGGGTATATAAGCTGGCCCATGGGTCTGCTGCAGGAACACGTGTTGGAGAAAATGGTGTCTGAGAGGCTGGGGTGGGGCATTGAGCCCTGGAAGGGAATGTGGAAGTAGCGACTTCCACTTCTTTGGGTGGCAGAGCTGATGGCACAATTTCTAATGTACCTAGTTTCGTTTCTGCACCCTCCACTGCAAGTCCATCAAACTTGGTGGCCGAACCCTATCTTCCTCTACAGGGGGAGGCAAATACGGAGTTAGGGGATCCTCTGAAAGAGGAGTAGCCTGTAGGACGTTAGGCATGGGTGGAGGGTCCTCAGCAGGAGCACCGGTTAAGCAGAGGTGTATTACCAATAAGGCAGGAGTTAGGCCGAGAGGGAAGGTTTGTCTTTAATGTACTTTGGTTGAAGGAATGCGTCCGAGAGCTCAGGCCCAAGTATCCAGGTCCCAGTGGGGCGTGTCCTCAATTCAGGGATTGAGACCAGAGAGAATCTCCCAGTATGTACAGAGATCCTTTTCACAAACTTCAGCTCGCCTATTCTGCAATAGGGCGTGCAGGACTTGAGCCTGTGGGGCTCTAGAATAATGGAGAAGGTTTCCCATTGCAGAGGGTTACTCACCCGTCCTGCAGATGCCGATTAGGTCCCTGCTCCAGGCACCAGTTGTGGACAAGGCCCGTCTGGAGGTGAGGATGACAGAGTTGCACAAGACCAGACTCTGGGGACAAGGTTCAGTGATGCAAATCCACTTTATTCAGGAAGTAAGCTAGCTTATATACATGGATGGGTTCAGCCAATAGAATGTCATAGCAGGACAAATGGCCAAAAAAGGTCAGGAAGCTGCCTGGCTGGCGCTGAGTCATTTCCCTATAGCAGGCGAGCTGCCTTCCTGGGTGTTCCCAGGAGGGATTCAGGAGCTGGAGTGTTCTCACAGCTTGCATCAGCCACAGCTGCTATGTTAATGCTCTGCGCTCTACCTACAGTGTTTTACAAGTTCTTTATAAATTTTGGTTATTAACCCCTTATCAGACATACTGTTGAATATGTACTCCCATTATGTGGGTTGTCTTTTATTCTGTTCATATTGTCTTTAGCTGTACAAAACCTTCTTATTTTTATATAGTCCCTTTTGTTTATCCTGTCTTTTATTTCACTTGCCTGTGGAGATAGATTAGCAAATATATTGCTGCAAGAGATGCCTGAGAGCTTACTGCCTATGTTTTCTTTTAAGATGCTTATGGTTTCACAACTTATATTTAAGTATTTTATCCATTTTAAGTTTATTTTTGTGACTGGTGTAAGTTGGTGATCTAGTTTAATTTTTTTTTGCAGGTAGCTGTCAAATTTTCCCAACACCATTTATTAAAGAGACTGTCTTTACTCCATTGTATGCTCTTATATTGTTTGTCAAATATCAGTTGTCCATAAAGGTGTGAATTTATTTCTGGGTTCTCTGTTCTGTTCCATTGATCTATATACCTGTTTTTATGCCAGTACCAGGCTGTCTTGAGTACAATGGCCTTGTAGTATACCTTGATATCAGGAAGAGTGATACCTCCCACTTTATTCTTCCTTTTCAAGATTGCTGACGCTATTCGTGTTCTTTTTTGATTCCATATAAATTTTTGGATTATATGTTCTATATCTTTGAAGTGTGTCATTGGTATTTTAATTGGTATTGCGTTGAATTTATAAATTGCTTTGGGTAATATAGACATTTTAGTGATGTTTATTCTTCCTAATCATGAGCATGATATATGCTTCCACTTGTTTGTGTCTTCCTTGATTTCTTTTATCAATATTTTGTAATTTTCCTAGTACAAGTCTTTTTAACCTTCTTGGTTAAATTTATTCCTAGGTACTTTATTTTTTTGTTGCAATAGTGAAGGGGTTTGTTTCCTTAATTTCTCTTTCTGAGAGTTCATTGTTGGTGCATAAAAATGCCTCCGATTTCTGTGTATTAATTTTATACCCTGCCACCTTGCTGAATTCATTTATCAGGTCCAGTAGTTTTTTGACTGAGACCTTAGGGTTTTATATATACAGTATTATATCATCTGCAAATAATAATTTTACTTCCTTCTTTTCCAATTTGGATGCCTTTTATTTCTTCGTGTTGTCTGATTGCTGTAGCTAGGACTTCAAGCATTATGTTGAATAAGAGTGGTGAAAGGGGGCACCCCTGTCTTGTTCCTGATCTGGTTTTAGAATCAGAGTTATTCTCGCCTCATAAAAGGAGCTAGGAAGGCTTCCTTCCTCTTGAATATTTTGAAATAGCTTGAGAAGGATAGTTCTTCTTTAAATCTTTGGTAGAATTAACCAATAAAACCATCTGGTCCAGGGTTTTGTTTGTTGGGAGTTTTTTGATAACTGTTTCAATCTCATTTGTTGTAATTGGTCTGTTTAGGTTTTCTGATTCTTCCAGATTGATTTTTGAAAGATTATATGTTTCAAGGAATTTGTCCATTTCACCTAGGTTGTTTAATTTTTTGGCATACAGTTCTTTATAGTACTTTCTTACAATCCTTTGTATTTCTGTTGTGTCAGTTGTTATTTCTCCACTCTCATTTCTAATTTTATTTACTTTAGTCCTCTCACTTTTTTTTCTTGGTGAGTCTGGTTAAATGTTCATCAATCTTGCTTACCCTTTTAAAGAAGCAGCTCTTGGTTTCATTGATCCTCTGTATTGTTTCTTTGCCCACTATGTCATTTATTTCCACTCTGATCTTTATTATTTCTTTCCTTCTACTACCTCTGGGCTTTACTTGCTGTTCTTTTTCTAGTCCTTTTAGATGAAGAGATAGGTTGTTTATTTGAACTTTCTCTAACTTTTTAAGGTATGGCTGTAGTACTATGAACTTTCCTCTCAGTACTGCTTTTGCTGTGTCCCATAAATTTTGAGTTGATGTATGCTCGTTATCATTCGTTTCTAGGAATTTTTAAATTTATTCTTTGATCTCATTGTTAACCCATTTGTTATTTAATATGCTATTTAGTTTCATGTGTTTGAGTATTTTTCATTTTTTCTGTTGTGGTTGATTTTTAGTTTCATGGCATTGTGATCAGAGAAAATGCTTGATATGATTTTAATCTTCTTAAATTTGATGAGACTGCTTTTGTGCCCTAACATGTGGTTTATTCTAGAGAATGTACCATGAGCACTTGAAAAGAATGTATATTCTGCTGCTTTAGGGTGAAAGGTTCTGAAGATACGTATTAAATCCAGTTGATCTAGTGTATCCTTTTAGTCTGCTGTTTCTTTGTTAATTTTCTTTCTTGAGGATCTGTCTAGTAATGTTAATGATGTATTGAAACCCCCTACTATTATAGTATTGCTGTTGATCTCGCCATTTTTATCCATTAAAATCTGCTTTATATATTTAGGTGCTCTTATATTAGGTGTGGAGATATTTATAATGGTTATATATTTTTGTTGGATTGCTCCCTTTATCATTATGTAGTGACCTTCTTTATCTCTTACTATAGCCTTTGTTTTAAAGTTCATTTGGTCTGATATAAGTATTGCTACCCCGGCTTTTCTTTTCATTTCCATTTGCATGAAATTTTTTTCCATCCTTTTACCTTTAGTCTATGTGTATCTTTTGTTTTGAGATGTGTCTCTTTAGACAGCATATGTATGGGTCCTGTTTTCTTATTCATGCATCTACCTTATGTCTTTTGATCGGATAATTTAATCCATTTACGTTTAAGATTATTATTGACATATAGTTGTTTATTGTCATTTTATTCCTTAAAGCTATTTCCTCTTTTACTATATTATTTTCCCCATTTCTTCTGTTTACAACAGGCCTCTTTACATTTCTTCCAGCATTGATTTGGTTGTAATGAATTCCTTGAGTGTTTTTTTTTTGGGGGGGGGGAAGCTTTTTATTTCTCCAATTTTAAATGATAGCCTGCTGGATAAAGTAGTCTTAGTTGTAGGCTCTTTTTCTGCATTACTTTGAATATTTCTTGCCATTTCTTTCTAGCCTTAAGTGTTTCTGTTGAGAAGTTGGATGTCATCCTTATGGGTGCTCCTTTGTAGGTGATAGTAATTTTTTTCTCGGGCAGCTTTTAATATCTTTTTTTAAAATCTCTTAGCTTTGATATTTTAATTATGATGTATGTTGGTGTGGATTTCTTTGGGTTTCTCTGTAATGGAATTCTCTGTGCTTCTTGATTTTTGTGACTTTTTCCTGCATCAGTTTAAGGAAGTTTTCAGCTATGATTTGATTGAACAAGGTTTCTATCCCTTGTTCTTTCTCGTCTTCTTCAGGAACCCCTATGATGCTGATGTTATTTCTCTTTATGCTGTCACAGACTCTCTTAGAGTTTCCTCAGACTTTTTGAGTCTCTTTTCATTTTGCCTTTTTTTTTTTTTCAGAGATAGAGAGAGAGTCAGAGAGAGGGATAGATAGGGACAGACAGACAGGAACAGAGAGAGATGAGAAACATCAGTCATCAATTTTTTGTTGTGACACCTTAGTTGCTAATTGACTGCCCTCTTATATGTGCACTGACTGTAGACATTCAGCAGACCAAGCAACCCCTTGCTGCTTTGCTTCTGTGCCTTTGTTTATCTTGCCCTCTAACTCACTGAATCGATCCTCGGCTTCATCCATCCTGCTTTTTTCCATTGTGGTCTTCACTTCTGATATTGTATTTGTCATTTCTGACTAATTCTTCTTTTTTTATTTCAATGTCCTTTTTTTATATTTGCTCTCTCTTTATTTAGGTGCTCGTTATGTTCATCTATTGCTGTTCTGAGATCTTTGAGCATTCTGACATTCATTATTTTAAGCTCTACATCTGGTAATTTGTTTATATCTGACTCATTCAAGACCTTTCTGGAGATTTCTCTTTATTCATTTGGGTTGCATTCCTCTGCCTTCCCTTTATGTCTGTGTATAAGAAGGATGTGGTCACAGAAGTACAATGGTGTGGCCTTTGTGTTCCCTAGGTGTGGTCTGTCTGCAAGCCCGCCACCCTTTCTGCCACTGCCTCAGGCGTTTGGGTAAGGGCATCTTATGAAGTCCCTTTAATGTCTCTTGCTAAATTTTCTATTGCATTATTTGAAATTTTCTTACTGATATGTAAGAATTCTTTTGTATATTATGAGTATTGAAATTTTGTTAATTTATATGTGAGGCCAATACCTTCTTGTTCATAGCTTGCCTTTTCTGTGTGTGTTTATCTTTTATTTTATTTTATTTTTTATTAATTTTAATGGAGTGACATTAATAAATCAGGGTACATATGTTCAAAGAAAACATCTCCATGTTATCTTATCATTCAATTATGTTGCATACCCATCACCCAAAGTCAAATTGTCCTCTATCACCATCTATCTGGTTTTCTTTGTGACCGTCCCCTCTGCCCTCTCCCAACATCACCCCCTAATCCCACCTCGTAACCATCACACTCTTTTCCATGTCTCATAGTCTCACTTTTATGTCCCACTTATGTATGAAATCATGCTGTTCTCATTTTTTTTTCTGTTTTACTTATTTCACTCCATATAATGTTATCAAGGTACATCCATTTTGTTGTAAATGTTCCGATGTCATAATTTCTTATGGCTGAGTAGTATTTCATAGTATATATGTACCAAAGCTTTTTAATCCACTTGTCCTCTGAAGGACATTGGGCTGTTTCCAGATCTTCGCTATTGTGAACAATGCTGCCACGAACATGGGGGCGCATTTCTGCTTTTTGAACAGTGCTATGGTGTTTTTAGGGTATATTCCTAAAAGTGGGATAGCTGGGTCAAAAGGTAGTTTGATTTTTAAATTTTTGAGGAATCTCCATACTGTTTTCCACTGTGGCTGCACCAGTCTGCATTCCTACCAGCAGTGCAGGAGAGTTCCCTTTTCTCCACATCCTCGCCAGCACTTGTTCTGTGTTGTTTTGCAGATGAGCGCCATTCTGACTGGTGTGAGGTGATATCTCATTGTGGTTTTAATTTGCATTTCTGTAATGATTAGTGATGTTGGGCATTTCTTCATATGCCTATTGGCCATCTGTATGTCCTCTGTGGAGAAATTTGTATTTATTTCTTTTTCCCAATTTTTGATTGGATTGTATGTCTTCCTGGTGTTGAGTTTTATAAGTTCTTTATAAATTTTGGTTATTAACCCTTTATCAGATGTATTGTCGAATATGTTCTCCCATTGTGTGGTTTGTCTTTTTATTCTGTTCTTATTGTTTTTAGCTGTGCAAAAACTATTTAGTTTCATATAGTCCCATTTGTTTATCTTGCCTTTTATATCATTTGCCTGTGGAGATAAATCGGCAAATATATTGCTGCTATAGATGTCGGAGAGCTTGCTGCCTATGTTTTCTTCTAAGATGCTTATGGTTTCATGGCTTACATTTAAGTCTTTTATCCATTTTGAGTTTGTTTTTGTGAACGGTGTAAGTTGATGGTCTAATTCCATTATTTTGCAGTTAGACGTCCAATTTTCCCAACACCATTTGTTAAAGAGGCTGTCATTACTCCATTGTATGTTCTTTCCTCCTTTGTCAAATATCAGTTGCCCATAAACGTGTGGGTTTATTTCTGTGTGCTCTGTTCTGTTCCATTGATCTATGTGCCTGTTCTTATGCCAGTACCAGACTGTCTTGAGTACAATGGTCTTGTAGTAAACCTTGATATCCGGAAGAGTGATACCTCCTGCTTTATTTTTTCTTTTTAAGATTGCTGAGGCTATTCGTGTTCTTTTTTGGTTCCATATGAATTTTTGGAATACGTGTTCTATATCTTTGAAGTATGCCATTGGAATTTTAGTTGGTATTGCATTGAATTTATAAATTGCTTTGGGTAATGTAGACATTTTAATGATGTTTACTCTTCCTAACCATGAGCACGGTATATGCTTCCACTTGTTTGTATTTTCCTTGATTTCTTTTATCAATGTTTTATAATTTTCTGAGAACAAGTCCTTAACCTCCTTGGTTAAATTTACTCCTAGGTACTTTATTTTTTTTGTTGCAATAGTGAAGGGGATGGTTTTCGTAATTTTTTTTGCGGACAGTTCATTGTTAGTATATAAAAATGCCTCTGATTTTTGAGTATTAATTTTATATCCTGCAACCTTGCTGAATTCATTTATCTGGTCCAGTAGTTTTTTGACTGAGACTTTTGGTTTTCTATATACAATGTAATATTTCTGCATAAAATGACAGTTTTACTTCTTTTCCAATTTGAATGCCTTTTATTTCTTCTTCTTGTCTGATTGCTGTAGCTAGGACTTTCAGAACTATGTTGAATAAGAGTGGTGAAAGGGGTCACCCCTGCCTGATTCCTGATCTTAAGGAAATTCCTGTTAATTTTTGCCCATTTAGGGTGATGTTTGCTGTGGGTTTGTCATAGTTGGCTTTTATCATGTTAAGGAATATTTCCTGTATTCCCACTTTACTGAGAGTTTTGAGTATGAATGAGTGCTGGATTTTATCAAATGCCTTTTCTGCATCTAATGAAATTATCATGTGATTTTTGTCCTTCCTTTTGTTTATGTGATGAATCACATTGATTGATTTGTGAATATTGAACCAGCCTTGCCTCTCCAGAATAAATTCCACTTGATCATGGTGTATGATTTTTTTCATATATTGCTGGATCCGGTTGTTTAATTTTTGTTGAGAATATTAGCATCTAAATTCATCAGGGATATTGGCCTATAATTTTCTTTCTTTGTGTTGTCTTTGCCTGGTTTTGGGATCAGAATTATGCTCACCTCATAAAAGGAGTTTGGAAGTCTTCCTTCCTCTTGAAATTTTTAAATAGCTTGAGGAGGATAGGAGTTAGTTCTTTGAATTTTTGGTAGCATTCACTTGTGAAGCCATCAGGCCCAGGACTTTTCTTTGTTGGGAGTTTTTTGATAACTGTTTCCTTCTCATTTGTTGTAATTGGTCTGTTTAGGTGTTCTGATTCTTCCACGTTGATCTTTGGAAGATTATATGATTCAAGAAATTTGTCCATTTCACCTAGGTTGTCTAATTATTTGGCATAGAGTTCTTCATAGTATTTTCTTACAATACTTTGTAATTCTGTGTGTAATTTGTATTTCTCCACTCTAATTTCTAATTTTATTTATTTGAGTCCTCTTTCTTTTTTTCTTAGTGAGTCTAGTTAAAGGTTCATCAATCTTGTTTACCTTTTCAAAGAACCAGCTTCCAGTTTCATTGATCCTCGATATTGTTTTCTTAGCCTCTATGTCATTTATTTCTGCTTTGATCTTTATTATTTCCTTTCTTCTACTGGTCCTGGGCTTTATTTGCTGTTGTTGTTCTAGTTCTTTTAGATGCAGGGTCATGTTGCTTATTTGAGCTTTTTCTAGTCTCTTTTGGTATGCCTGTAGTGCAATAAACTTCCCTCTCAGTACTGCCTTTGCTGTGTCCCCTAAATTTTGAGTTGATGTATGCTCAATTTCATTTGTTTCTAAAAACTTTTTTATTTCTTCTTTGATCTCATTGTTAATTCTTTATTTAATAACATGCTATTTAGTTTTCAAGTGTTTGAAATTTTTCAATTTTTCTTGTGTGGTTAATTATAGTTTTATGGCATTGTGATGAGAGAAAATTCTTGATATGATTTCAGTCTTCTTAAATTTGTTGAGACCATTTTTGTGTCCTTACATGTGGTCTATCCTAGAAAATGTATCATGAGCATTTGAGAAGAATGTATATTCTACTGCTTTAGGGTGAAAAGTTCTGAAGATATTTATTAAATCGAGTTGATCTTGTATATACTTTAAGTCTGCTTTTTCTTTATTAATTTTCTTTCTTGAGGATCTATCTAGTGATGTTAGTGGGCTATTGAAATCCCCTACTCTAATATTATTGCTGTTAACTCGCCCTTTATATCCATCAAAGTCTGCTTTATGTATGTCGGGGCTCCTATATTTGGTGCGTAGATATTTATAATAGTTATATCTTCCTGTTGAATTCTTCCCTTTATCATTATGTAGTGTCGTTCTTTATCTGTTACTACAGCCTTTGTTTTAAAATCCATTTTGTCAGATATAGGTATTGCTATCCAGGCTTTTTTTTTCATTTCCATTTGCATGAAATAAGTTTTTTCATCCTTTTACCTTCAGTGTATGTGCATCTTTTGTTTTAAGGTGTGTCTCTTGTACATAGCATATGTATGGGTCCTGTTTCTTTATCCATGCTGCTACCCTATGTCTTTTGATTGGATCATTTAATCCATTTACATTTAAGGTTATTATTGATATGTAGTTGTTTATTGGCATTTTATTCTTTAAAGCTGTATTCTTTTTTTGCTATAATCTTTCCTGCCTTTGAACTGTTCACAACAGGCCCCTTAGCATCTATTGCAAAATTGGTTTGGTTTTAATTAATTCCTTGAGGGTTTTTTGATCTGGGAAGCTATTTATTTCTCCTTCAATTTTAAAGGTTAGCCTTGTTGAATAGAGTAGTCTTGGTTGTAGGTTCTTGTTCTGCATTACTTTGTATATATTTTGCCATTCCCTTCTGGCCTCAAGTGTTTCTGTTGAAATTGGATGTCATCCTTATGGGGGCTCCTTTGTAGGTTATAGCGTGTTTTTCTCTAGCAGCTTTTAAAATTTTCTCTTTATCTCTTAGCTTTGGTATTTTAACTATGATGTGTCTTGGTGTACATTTCTGTGGGTTTCTCTTTAATTGAGTTCTCTGTGCTTCTTGAATGTTTGAAAGGTTTTCCAGCCTTAATTTAGGGAAGTTTTCAGCTATGATTTGATTGAACAAAGTTTCTATTTTTTGTTGTCTCTCCTCTTCTTCTGGAACCCCTATGATGCGAATGTTATTTCTTATTATGTTGTCACAGAGCTCCCTTAGAGTTTCCTCACATTTTTTGAGTCTCTTTTTTTTTTCTGCTCTGCTTCTGTGCCTTTGTTTATCGTGTCCTCTAACTCGCTTATTCGATCCTCAGTGTCATCCATCCAGCTTTTAATACCTTCTATTGTAGTCTTCAGTTCTGATACTGTATTTGTCATTTGTGTCTGATTCTTTTTTATTATTTTATTTCAATTTTGTTTTTTATAGTTGTTATCTTTTTATATTGGTTTTTGTAATGACTATACATTGTTGTTCTAATTTCTTTGAACATCCTAACTACCATTATTTTAAATTCTGCATCTGGTAATTTGGTTATATCTGGTTCATTCAGGTCATTCTCTTGGGATTTCTCTTGATTCATTTGGGTTGCATTTCTCTGCCTGCCCATTTTGTCTGTGTATAAGAAGGTTGTGGCCACTTGAGTCCAATGGTTGTTTTTTTTCTGTTCTCTACGTGTGGTCTCTCTACAGGCCCGCTACCCTTTTTACCACTGCCTAGGGCGGTTGTGTATGGTCGTTGCCAGTGCCCTCCCACTGTGTCTGTTGCTGTGATTTCCACCTCTTTTCCGTGGGAGGGGCTGTGTTCTGGTGCCCGGCTCTACAAGCCTCAGCCTACCTAGGCCTTCACCTCGCCCCCACTGGTGGGCTTGCACACTGCACTCAACCCACATGCCTCAGCACCAAGGGTAGAGGTGAACACCTTTGTTCAGCCTGGACCTAGTCTGTTCCTGGGCTTCCGCCCTGGCCCCACAGTCTGAGCCTACTCACCACAGTTTTTTCGGGTTGTACTGGGCTGCTGACATGCACTCAGCTGTGAGCCTCTGCCTTTCCGGAGCTTTAGCCTTGCCCCCGAGGCCAGGTGCTGCCTACACAGTATCGCATACCACAGTTTATCAGGCTGGGCGGGGCTGCTGGTGTGCTCTCAGCTTCAAGCCTCCTCTCATTTGGGGCTCCAGCCCCGCCCCCGTGGTCAGAGCCAACTCATGCACACAGGATGGCAAACTGCAATTTCTCTAGCCGCTCTGGGCTGCTGTCGTGTGCTTAGCCATGAGCCTCCGCCTGTCTCTGGTCCTAGCCCCGCCCCCACGTTCATGGCCAGATTTCACAGGGTCCAGGGTCACAGAGCAGATCTCTGCCCATTCCTGGCCTCCCACTTTTCCTCTACAGGTAGGGCTGCAGGCAGGCCCGCAGTTACTGGACCGTTTTCACGCATCCCTTCCACCCCTTCTGGGCTAGACCGAGCTCACACCGGTTGGGCCTCTGCCTCCGCCGACAGAACTGCATTTTAGCGTCCAGCCGCCCCCATCCCTCCAGCAAGCCCTCAGCAGTGTGGGTGGGTGCACTGCAGCTCAGACCCTAACACTACATACTGTAGTCCTGGAAGCACCCTCCATCTAAGCATTTCTGCTCTAAGTGCTGCGGGAGATCTTGTTTGGCTGGTGTCCTGTCTCCCTTTGCTGGTATTGCTAGTTCCAGGGGAAGTATTCATTTTTGATTAGGGAAGTGACTTAGCCCAGGGGTTAGGGTGGCTGTCCCTCAGAGTATTTCTCCCTGTGCCTTCCAGTCCACACTCTCTTCCTGCTGCTCTGGTCCTCTCCTCTGTCCCCTTTCCCTGGAGCTCCGGGTGAGTGGTTGTGAAAGAGGTTTTCTGCGCTGTCCCTTTACGAAGAATCCTGGGTCTGAAAAAGCTGTTTCTTTCTCACAAACAGTATCCTCACTTGTTTCACAGCTCAATACTGTCCAAACGCCTCTTCTAGGTTTTGGGACTGCAGGATGGGGCTTTTTTGCTGGGACTCAGGTCCCTCCCTCTCCTCCAAACTCTCCTCCCGCCACGCGGGTCTCTCCGGGCTGCTGTTCACTCTGGGGAGCTGGGCAGCCCTCTTCACGTTTTCATTTTTCCTACCATTCTCAATGTGGCTTCTTCAGTGTTCCTTGGTTGAAGAGTCCACTTAGTTCAGTTCAAAGTTGGTTTATCCAGATGATAGTTCTTAATTTTAAGTTATAATCCACTTTGGTTCTGTGAGTTGGAAGTTGGTACGTCCGCCTACTCCATCGCCATCTTGCCATCCTGTGTTTATTTTTGAGGAAAGAATGTTTGTAGTTTCAGGGCTCATTAATCAATTGTTTTCTCTTTCATGGTTTGGGCTTTCTGTGTCCAGAAGCCTTTTCCTGAGATCATAAAGGTCGTTCTCAATATTGTTTTATAAATTATTTTTTGTGGTTGTGTCGTATTGAATTGTTTATTTATTTTTTGTACAGGATGTCAAGCAGTCTAATTTTATTTTTTGCTATGGGCATAAGCGATTGATTGTACAATATGAATGGTTATTTATCTCTTCTCTGATTATTCTCTGTGTCAGCTCTTTTTATCAACCAAGTACTCATATGTATGTGTATGATTCTGACATTTCTGTCCTTTACATTAGTCATTGTTTATCTCTCTGGCAGTTGCATGGGTTCTCTGTTGTCACAGCTTTGTAGTAAAGTCTTGAGGCTCTCTGTGGCCAGTCCTGCTACCACTTTTTCTGGGAGATATTTGTCTCTTTCTTCTTTTATATATGAATACTCTATTGAGATTTTGATTATTAATACATTTTAAACTATAGGTAATTTTCTGAAGAAATAACATCTTTATGATATTAAGTCAAAATGATATGGTCTCTCAGTTTAGTATTTCCTTGATGTCTTTCATGTAAAATTTTTATAATTTCTCCTTAAAGTTTCCTATATATTTTAGATTTAATTCTGGGTACTTAATGTTTTTCTATGCTCTGATAGATAATAGCTTTTAAAAAATCTTGTTCTGTACTTACACATGGCTAACATTTCTAAATGGAATTTTAGTACGTTATTCTGTAATCTAGGAACCTCTAAACTCTATTAGTAATTCTTAGATGTAGATTCTTCCTGACTTGTCTTGTTGACTAGGCCCTCAGCACGTTGCCAAGTAGAAGGAGTCATAGGGTTACTTTCCTTTGTTATGATCTGAATTCTTCTCCTGTTTTACTTTTTTATTTTTTATTTTTTATTAACTTTAATGTGGTGACACCAATAAATCAGGGGACATATGTACAATGAAAACATCTCCAGATTATCTTATCATTCAATTGTGTTGCATACCCATCACCCAAAGTCAAATTGTCCTCTGTAACCTTCTATCTGGTTTTCCTTGTGCCCCTACCCTTCTCCCTTTCCCACCCTCCCCTCCCTCTCCGTACCCCGTAACCACCACACTCTTGTCCATGTCTCATAGTCTCACTTTTATGTCCCACCTATGTATGAATTCATGCTGTTCTTAGTTTGTTTTTTTTTTCTGATTTACTTATTTCACTCCGTATAATGTTATCAAGGTACAACCATTTTGTTGTAAATGATCCTATGTCATCATTTCTTATGGCCGAGTAGTATTCCATAGTATATATGTACCAAAGCTTTTTAATCCACTCGTCTTCTGACGGACACTTGGGCTGTTTCCAGATCTTCGCTATTGTGAACAATGCTGCCACAAACATGGGGGCGCATTTCTTCTTTTCGAACAGTGCTATGGTGTTCTTAGGGTATATTCCTAAAAGTGGGGTAGCCGGGTCAAAAGGCAGTTCAATTTTTAATTTTTTAAGGAATCTCCATACTGTTTTCCACAGTGGCTGCATCAGTCTGCATTCCCACCAGCAGTGCAGAAGGGTTCTTTTTTCTCCGCATCCTGGCCAGCACTTATTCTGTGTTGTTTTGCTGACGAGCGCCATTCTGACTGGTATGAGGTGATATCTGATTGTGGTTTTAAGTTGCATTTCTCTAATGTTGAGTGATGTTGAGCATTTTTTCATATGTCTTTTGGCCATCTGTATGTCTTCTTTGGATAAATTTCTATTCATTTCTTTTGCCCATGTTTTGATTGGGTTTTTTGTCTTCCTGGTGTTGAGTTTTATAAGTTCTTTATAAATTTTGGTTATTAACCCCGTAGCAGATGTGCTGTCGAATATGTTCTCCCATTGTGTGGTTTGTCTTTTAATTCTGTTCTTATTGTCTTTAGCTGTGCAAAAACTTTTTAGTTTGATATAGTCCCATTTGTTTATCTTGCCTTTTATTTCATTTGCTGGTGGAGATAAATCAGCAAATATATTGCTGCTACAGATGTCGGAAAGCTTGCTGCCTATGTTTTCTTCTAAGATGCTTATAGTTTCACGGCTTATGTTTAAGTCTTTTATCCATTTTGAATTTGTTTTTGTGAATGGCGTAAGTTGATGGTCTAGTTTCATTTTTTTGCAGGTAGATGTCCAATTTTCCCAGCACCATTTGTTAAAGAGGCTGTCTTTACTCCATTGTATGTTCTTTCCTCCTTTGTCAAATATCAGTTGTCCATAAGGCGGCGGGTTTATTTCTTGGTTTTCTGTTCTGTTCCATTGATCAATGTGTCTGTTCTTATGCCAGTACCAAGCTGTTTTGAGTATAATGGCCTTGTAGTAGACCTTGATATCCAGAAGAGTGATAACTCCTGCTTTATTTTTTCTTTTTAAGATTGCTTAGGCTATTCGTGGTTTTTTTTTTTTGGTTCCATATAAATTTTTGGAATATGTGTTCTATATCTTTGAAGTATGTCATTGGTATTTTAATTGGTATTGCATTGAATTTATAAATTCCTTTGGGTAGTATAGACATTTTAATGATGTTTATTCTTCCTAGCCTTGAGCACGGTATACGCTTTCACTTGCTTGTATTTTCCTTGATTTCTTTTGTCAATGTTTTATAATTTTCCGAGTACAAGTCCTTAACCTCCTTGGTTAAATTTACTCCTAGATATTTTATTTTTTTGGCTGCAATAGTGAAGGGGATTGTTTCCTTAATTTCTTTTGCTGACAGTTCATTGTTTGTACACAGAAATGCCTCTGATTTCTGCATTTAATTTTATATCCTTTCACCTTGCTGAATTCATTTATAAGGTCCAGTAGTTTTTTGACTGAGACTTTAGGGTTTTCTATTTACAATATCATATCATCTGCAAATAGTGACAGTTTTACTTCTTCTTTTCCAATTTGGATGCCTTTTATTTCTTCTTCTTGTCTGATTGCTATGGCTAGGTCTTCCAGAACTATGTTGAATAAGAGTGGTGAAAGTGGGCTACCCTGCCTTGTTCCTGATCTTAAGGGGATTGCTTTTAATTTTTGTCCATTTAGAATGATGTTTGCTGTGCGTTTGTCGTACATGGCCTTTATCCTGTTAAGGAATGTTCCCTGTATTCCCACTTTACTGAGAGTTTTGAGCATGAATGGGTGCTGTATTTTATCAAATGCCTTTTCTGCATCTATTGAAATTATCATGTGATTTTTGTCCTTCCTTTTGTTTATACGATGAATCGCATTGATTGATTTGCGAATATTAAACCAGCCTTGCCTCTCCAGAATAAATCCTACTTGATCATGGTGTATGATTTTTTTCATATATTGCTGGATACGGTTGGCTAATATTTTGTTGAGAATTTTAGCGTCTAAATTCATTAGGGATATAGACCTATAATTTTCTTTCTTTGTATTGTCTTTGCCCGGTTTTGGGATCAGAATTATGCTCGCCTCATAAAAGGAGTTTGGAAGTCTTTCTTCGTCTTGAATTTTTTGAAATAGCTTGAGGAGGATAGGAGTTAGTTCTTCTTTGAATTTTTGATAGAATTCACTTGTGAAGCCATCAGGCCCAGGACTTTTCTTTTTTGGGAGTTTTTTGATAACTGTTTGGATCTCATTTGTTGTAATTGGTCTGTTTAGGTGTTCTGATTATTCCAGATTGATTTTTGTAAATTTATGTGATTCAATAAATTTGTCCATTTCATCTAGATTGTCTAATTCTTTGGCATAGAGTTCTTCATAGTATTTTCTTACAATGCTTTGTATTTCTGTTGTATCAGTTGTTATTTCTCCACTTTCTTTTTAAATTTTATTTATTTGAAACCTCTCTCTTTTTTTCTTGGTGAGTCTAGTTAAAGGTTCATCAATCTTGTTTACCTTTTCAAAGAACCAGCTTCTTGTTTCATTGATCCTCTGTATTGTTTCCTTAGCCTCTATGTCATTTATTTCTGCTCTGATCTTTATTATTTCCTTCCTTGTCCTGGGTTTTATTTGTTGCTGTTTTTCTAGTTCTTTGAGCTGCAGGGTCAGGTTGATTATTTGAGCTTTTTCTAGCTTCCTATTATATACCTGTAGTGCAATGAACTTCCCTCTCAGTACTGCTTTTGCTGTGTCCCATAAATTTTGAGGTGATGTATGCTCATTATCATTTGTTTCTAGAAACATTTTTATTTCTTCTTTGATCTCATTGTTAATCCATTCATTATTTAATATCATGCTATTTAGTTTCCAAGTGTTTGAGTATTTTTCAGTTTTTCTTTTGTGGTTGATTTCTAGTTTCATGCCATTGTGATCAGAGAAAATGCTTGATATGATTTCAATCTTCTTAAATTTATTGAGACCATTTTTGTGTCCTATTATGTGGTCTGTCCTAGAGAACGTACCATGAGCGCTTGAAAAGAATGTATATTCTACTGCTTTAGGATGAAAAGTTCTGAAGATATCTATTAAATCAAGTTAATCTAGTGTATCCTTTAAGTCTGCTGTTTCTTTATTGGTTTTCTTTTTTGAGGATCTATCCAGTGTTGTTAGTGGGGTATTGAAATCCCCTACTATGATAGTATTGCTGTTAATCTCGCCCTTTATGTCCATCAAAGTCTGCTTTATGTATATCGGGGCTCCTATATTTGGTGCGTAGATATTTATAATAGTTATATCTTCCTGTTGAATTGTTCCCTTTATCATTATGTAGTGTCCTTCTTTATCTCTCACTACAGCCTTTGTTTTAAAGTCCATTTTGTCAGCTATAAGTACTGCTACCCCTTCTTTTGTTTCATTTCCATTTCCATGAAGTATTTTTTTCCATCCTTTTACCTTCAGTCTATGTGCATCTTTTGTTTTAAGGTGTGTCTCTTGTACATAGCATATGTATGGGTCCTGTTTCTTTATCCACGCTGCTACCCTATGTCTTTTGATTGGATCATTTAATCCATTTACATTTAAGGTTATTATTGATATGTAGTTGTTTATTGCCATTTTATTCTTTAAAGCTGTATTCTTCTTTTGCTATATTCTTTCCTCCCTTTGAACTTCTCAAAACAGGCCCCTTAGTATCTCTTGCAGAATTGGTTTGGTTTTAATGAATTCCTTGAGGGTTTTTTGGTCTGGAAAGCTCTTTATTTGTCCTTGATTTTAAATGTTAGCCTTGCTGGATAGGGTAGTCTTGGTTGTAGGTTCTTGTTCTGCATTACTTTGATTATTTCTTGCCATTCCCTTCTGGCCTCAAGTGTTTCTGTTGAGAAGTCTGATGTCATCCTTATCGAGGCTCCTTTGTAGGTAATAGCCTTTTTTTCCCTAGCAGCTTTTAAGATTTTTTCTTTATCCATTAGCTTTGGTATTTTAACTATGATGTATCTTGGTGTAGATCTTTTTGGGTTTCTCTTTAATGGAGTTCTGTGTGCTTCCTGAACGTTTGGAATGTTTCTCAGCCTTAATTGAGGGAAGTTTTCTGCTATGATTTGATTGAACAAAGTTTCCATTTCCTGTCCTCTCTCCTCTTCTTCAGGCACCCCTATTATGTGAATGTTGTTTCTCTTCATGTTGTCACAGAGCTCCCTTAGAGTTTCCTCACATTTTTTAAGTCTCTTTTCCTTTTTCTTCTCTGCTTCTGTGCCTTTGTTTATGGTGTCTTCTAACTTGCTGATTCGATCCTCAGCGTGATTCATCCTGCTTTTAATTCCTTCCATTGTGGTCTTCAGTTTTGATACTGTATTTGTCATTTCTGTCTGATTCTTTTTTATTATTTCAATTTCGTTCTTTATACTTGTTATCTCTTTATTTAGGTGTTCATAGTGACTATCTATTGTTGCTCTAATTTCTTTGAACATCCTAACTATCATTATTCTTAATTCTGCTTGTGGTAGTTTGGTTATATCTGGTTCATTCAGGTCCTTCTCTGGGGATTTCTCTTGATTCATTTGGTTCGCATTCCTCTGCCTGCCCATTTTATCTGTATATAGACAAGTCAGAGCCTGCTCGCCACTGTTTTGCGGGTTGGGCAGGGCTTTTGACGTGCTCTCAGCTGTGAGCCTTTGCCCGTCCAAAATTTAGTCCCTCCCTCGAGGCTGGGGCCCTCTTGCGCAGGATCGCAAACCTCGGTTTATTGGGCCGTGCATGTTTGCTGGCGTTAGCTCAGCTGCTAGCTTCTGATTAATCCGAACTCTACCACACCCCCACTTTTGGCGCCAGCTTGCACACGTAGGGTGGCCAACCACTGGGATTCCTCTGGCCAGGTGGGGCTAGTAGAATGAGCTCAGCCGTGAAAGCCAGCTGTGTGCATGTAGGTTTGCAAACCACCAGGGTTTCTCTGGCGGGCGGGGCTAGTAGCGTGAGTGCAGCCGCAAAAGCCAGCTCGTGCACACGTAGGGTTTCAATTCCAAACCACCGCGGTTTCTCCATCCGGGTGGGGTTGGCAGCGTGAGCTCAGCCGCGAGCCCCTCACCCGTCCCTGGTCCTAGCCCCGTTCTCGTGGTCAGGGCTGGCTTGCGCAGGGTCGCAGAGCCGATCTCTGCCTGTATTTTTCCCCACAAGTGGGGCCACAGGCGGCCCGCAGCTGCCTGACTGCTTTCGCGCGTCCCCTCCACCCCTGCTGGGTTAGACCGAGCTCACATCGGTTGTGCCTCCGCCCACGCTGACAGGACCGCTTTTCAGCGTCCTGCCGCCAACAACCCTTCAGCAACCCTCAGAGAGATAGCAGTGTCTTAAGTCTCCACACTGTAGGCTTGGGAGCTCCCTCCCACTAAGCAGCTCTGCTCTAATTACCGTGGGAGAGCTTGTTTGGCTAGTGTCCTGTCTCCCTTTGCTGGTATTGCTAGTTCCAGCGGAAATAGTCGTTTTCGATTAGGGAAATGACTTAGCCCAGGGGTCAGGATGGCTGTCCCTCAGAGTGTCCTCGTGCCTTCAGTCCACTCTCTGTTCCCGCTGCTCTGTTCCTCTCCTCTGTCCCGGTTCCCCGGAGCCCCGGGTGCGTGGTTGTGAGAGAGGGTTTCTGCGCTGTCCCTTTGAAAAGATTCTTGGGTCTGAGAAAACTGTCTCTTTTTCACAAACAGATCCTCACTTGCTTCACAGCTTAATACTGTCCATACGCCTCTTCTAGACTCTGGGACTGCATTCTGGGGCTTGGTTCCTGGGACCCAGGTCCCTCCCTCTCCGCCAAACTCTCCTCCCGCCACGTGGGTCTCTCCAGGCTGCCGTTTGCTCTGGGGAGCTGGGCAGCCCTCTTCGCGTTTTCGCTATTCTTACCAGTCTCGATGTGGCTTCTTCAGTGTTCCTTGGTTGAAGAGTCCACTTAGTTTAGTTCAAAGTTGGTTTATCCAGATGATGGTTCTTAAAATTGAGTTATAATCCACTTTGGTTCTGTGAGTTGGAAGTTGGTACGTCCGCCTACTCCATTGCCATCTTTGAATCCCCTCCTGTTTTACTTTTAAGGATTATGCTTATTATAGATTTCATTTAGTAGATACTCATTTTCCTGTTAACATGATTGGATGCTGAATTGTACCAAATGCTTTTTTCTGTATTCATTGAGATGATCTTATATTTTTCTTCTTTAGTTTTTTTAATTCTTGAACTAATGTTTACTAATTTTCTACCATTAAACCAACCTGGTTTTCTGGAAATATTTCACTTGGTCATGATGAGAATTACTTTATAAATTTATTATTGGCTTTTCTTAGAAATATTTATTTTAGAATGTTATATCTATACAGTGGTACCTTGAGATACAAATATTAATTTGTTCTCTAACTGAGCTCATAAGTCAGTCAACTGGTATATCAAACTGCTGATACTGGAACCGTGCACCAAAGCACCAACTAGCGGCAGCTTCCCAAATCACTACTCGTATCTCGGAATTTCGCTCGGATCTTGAATAAAAATATGACTGAGTCGCAGCTTGTATCTTAAAAAAAAATTTGTATGTTGGTCTGTTCGTATCTCAAGGTACCACTGTATTTAAGTGTAATCTGTCAGTACTTTTTGTTTTCCTGTGTTGTCCTTACTGGGTTGCGATCTCAGAGTTATGTAATTCACATAATGATGTGAAGCAGTCAGATCATTAAGGACATGTTTCCTATTTTTCTCTACTCTGACTTACTTTGTGTAAAAGCTAGAATTATTTCTTCCTCGAGTGATGTTTGATGATGCTGTGATCATGAGTTTTCAGCAGGCATGTGCTCTGTTTGTTGTACTTTTTTGGCACTTCACTGTATTCAAGAGAAGCCTTCAGAGTTGACACCAGTTCGAGGTTCCATTAAGAGACTGACGTAGATAGATTAAAGAAGGCTGGTATGAATCTCTCAGCGAACCTGTCTCATAAGTGATATCAGGGGCAAGAGAATTGGAGGACTTTCACGGTCTGCATTGATGAAATGGTCTATCACCCAAGATGTGTAATCTGATTTCCTTGCTTTCTCATTAGAGTTCTTACATCATTCAAAATACTATTATTATTGCACTTGAACTCCATCAAGGAGGGGAACTGGAGATAGTGGGAGATGGTGACAATCTGTAGTTGTTAAAGTAAAGTGCTCCCCCCCACCTTGCTCTGATTACCCCTTGTGGTGGTGAGGCAAGACACACCTGGGGAGGGGCCAGGTCACTATCAAATGCTCCAAACTGGAAACAGATCCCTTAGATTGTGTGAAACTGACCCTAAGCATGAATATTTTGCTTCCCAAGTTCATGGCCCTAAACAAATCACTAAAGGAAATAATGCCCTGTCAGATCTTGCAACATATTTATTTGACTATCCATTTTCTGTAAAAAAAAAAAAAAACCAAATCATCACTAAACTTTACCATAGTCAATGTGGTATATACCCCATACAATCTGTATTTTGTTTTAAAAATATTTGTGTACATATGAGCAGAGTGAATCAAGAGTGCCAGCCATTTTGCCAGCTGGTCAGATGTCGATGTTTTAGTCACTTGATTTTAATGTATGCTGATAAACAGGCTCTTCTTCTTTCTAAAGACGACAGCATTTGTGTTTCTAGGAGCCTTCCAGAAATGAATAGGGGGAAGGGTGCTGTAGGAAGGGTCAAGGGAGATGTGGAGGGGAATATGGGGGAGGGGGGAGGCAGTCAGGGTTACCCTAGAATCTATGTAAACACAATTAAATTTTAAAAAGGAGCAATATAGAAATACCTTTAAAAAAATGGAATAGGAAATAGAGGGCAGAAAATTATAAGCTGAATCAGAACCTTGGCTGAAATCCTGACTCCCTCTTGTGTAACCTGAGGCCCTTTATTTAAATATACTGTGCCTTAGTCTCTTTATTTTTAAAATGGGGATGATAGTGGTGCTGTAGGAAAATAGTGAAAACTAAATGGGTTCATGCATGTAGAAGCAAGGAGATCAGTGTCTGACAAATTGCAAACACTTGCTTACACTGTATTATTGTGAAGCCATTCTCAAAACGTAGCCTTCACTTTTGACCGAAATGGTAACATCAGTGATTCTTAGTGAATTGTACTGTTATTTAAACTTGGATTGTTTTTTTATTAAAATTCCCAATGGACTTAGATCACTGAAGTTTATAATCTGTTATTAAAATGTTTTATTTATTAATTTAGGATAGAAAGTGTCCCAAGGGCTTGAAAAAAAGCTTAGATGTAGGAGCTACACTTACTTTTTAACCCCAGAAAACCACATAAAATGAATTGAAGATAAATATTTGGTATTGAGGTCAGGAAACCAGAGTATGAACATAAGAGGAGAAAAATGTTTATTTTACTCATATGTAGAATATAGAACAAAATTTACCAAATGAACTAACAAAACAAGCAAAAACAAACACATAGATACAGAAAACAGAATGGTAGTTAGCAGAGGGGAGGGTGTGGTGAGAGGATGAAGAGGATAAAGGGAATCAAATATATGGTAAAGGAAGGAAACCAGACTTTGGGTGGTGAGCATGCAATAGAGTATGCTGATATCAAATTACAGTGTTATACACCTAAAAATTACAGTATGTTATTTACCAATGTTACCCTTATTAAATTTATTTATTTATCTATTTATTTTTAAGTGAGAGGAGGGGAGATAGACAGATTTCCACACGCACCCCAACTGAAATCCATCCAGCAACTCCCATCCGGGGCCAATGCTTGAATTAACGAAGCTACTGGCTGAGGGAGGAGAAAAGGGAGAGAAGGGAGGGGGTAAGCAGACGGTTGCTTCTCTTGTGTGCCCTGAATGGGAATCGAACCTGGGACGTCCATGCACCAGGCCAACATTCTATCCACTGAGCCATTGGTCAGGGCTATTTTTCTTTTTTAAGTATAGTTGGTATACAATATTATATTAGTTTCAGGAATATAATGTAGTGACTCAGCATTTATATACATTATAACATGGTCTCCTCACTAGCCTAGTAATCTTTTGTCACTTACAAACTTATCACAATATTATTGTCCAATAAATTTAATTTGAAAAAAATAGGAGGGAATGTTTGTCTCTTCCATCTGGAGATAGGTGGGTGCTGAGTGTGTTGCAGTACTGGCAGCGTTTCAGTTTAATGAGCGCACAGAAGTATACTAGAGAGTCTCTTTCCTCCCTCCTCAAAAACCAACTTTGTACCTCAGTGTCCATTTCTGTGAAGCAGGTATTACATGCTCAGATGCCTACCTGGGTGAGACAGACAACATAAATGTTATCGGCCAGGTGGATATTGTTCCCAGTGGCACACAGCATCTTCTTCTTCTGAAGTGGACAGCCACTTTGAGCTCTTCTGTTCTTTCATATTCAATTACAGTATCATCTTTTAAAGAAGTTCATTTTTATGACTTGGAGTCTTAAAATTAGGAGAGCTTTGGGAACATACAGCCATCTGAATATGTCGGACCACTTGGCATCCAGTCCATTGATATGAGTGTACATACTGTCTTCTTAATAAGTTAGGGTTGATGGAAACTACTGAATGAAGATTTAAGCATACATTTATTTGGCTTTTATTAAGATTCTCTAAAGAGTATAAGAATTTACAAGTTTATTTCATAGGCAGATATACAGCTAGAAGAACCTGTGTCCAAAGCACAGAAATGACCAGACATTCTTTTTCCTGGCTAATATGAGTGACAGCTGCTTCTTCACCATTACAGATTAGGCCTTACTTAGGCCTTCACATCTTCTAGGAAAGAATCACCAATCACAGATCTGCCCCTGCTCTCTGAGAACTCCCTGGTTCCCTGATTGCCATGAGCCAGTTAATCCAACATGGTTTTACTACAGTCAGTCCTGGTCACCTATGGATGAAAGATATTGATACCCATGCAAGATTTCATGATATTATTATGTAGTTATTTACTTCTTGGTCCTTGTGAAAAATTAAAGGCAGAAGGACATATTATAGGAAGAAAATTTATTAAGGAAAATTTATTAACGGTAAAACTGAATGAATAATTCATTTCACTAAAAGCCATTTCCAGATTTTTCCCTCTCAGGGTGCTGTACCTGCTGTCACTTTGATGCCTGGGTAAGCCAGCGTCTCTAGGGCAGATCTGCAGATGTCGTGTGATTCATACCACAGATAGGAAGAGGAGGTGACCCTTTGAAATCTTGGTAGAAAAGTTCCTTCCAAAAGCTATAGATTGCCCTTTGAAATCTTGGTAGAAAAGTTCCTTCCAAAAGCTATAGATTGTGCTTATTATGATTTTAGCAGGTTTCAACCTGCTGTCCAGGTCTAGAACTTGAAACAAGTTAAGATTAACAAGCTTTTTGTGGTGAGTTTCATTAGTGAGGGTTTGCTGTCAAGCCATGGTGGGGAGGCTGACTTCCATGCCCCGTACCTTTCCTCATTGACATACCTAAGCTGTGCGGGCACTGCAAGGAGGCCTTTTCTCAGGACCCGCTGGTCCTGGTCTGAGCAGTCTCTGTGCCCCTGGCTGTACAGTGCTTTGCTGCTAATGTGAGAAGGCAGAGCTCAGGAGGGGTGAAAGTTGGGAGTCCAGCTTGGGAGGCTCTTCCCAAAAGTCAGAGAAAAGCATTTTTAGTCCTTTACCTGTACAGTTTAAAAAGGAATTAAGGTGACTTTTATTTTCTCAGGTCACTTTTCTAGGAAACACGCAAGACCCTCAGTCTGGCCTGCTCCCTTTGCCGAGCAGACGCGGAGTCGTTCCTTGCCAACGTTATTATGTCATTGAATTAATAATGCTGTCATTAATAATGCTGTCATTAATAATGCTGTCAAGACCAGATCAGAAGTCAGTTTGGCAGCCATGCCTATAGGAAAATTTCTGGAAGAGTGACCTTCCATTTTTAATAAGCATGTTATTACATTTAGAATTAAATTACTGAGGGCCAAGTTATCCTCTTGAATTTGCTATTAGCCATTTTTTCCCTTTTATTTTATTTTTAATGAAATAGAACAAGTTGAAGCCAGTTATTTCTAACAGTATGCAGTCAGAAAGGAACTCGGAACTTTTTACAGTCAGGCCCTTTATTTTAGACAAGTTTAACTCTTCTATATATTAGAATTTTGAAATTCTTCTACAAAGTATCCATTTTTCTTCTTAATTAAAGTGGATGGGAGAACACACTATGTGATTTTGGCCACCTCTGTTTGGATGCCTTCTCAAGCTTAGAGTTTTTATTCTTTTTTTTTTTTTTTTTTACCTAAAGTAAAACACATCCTCTTCACTGTAATTGTTTTGTGATTCTAAACTTCACATGGAAAATAGATGGGCCAGAAAGTCCATTAGTATATTCTGTAACACATCTGGGGAGAGTTTAACTCATCAAATATCAGAACCCAACTTAAAACACCAGTTTTTTGTTTTGTTTTGATTAAAAACACTTTGTATAGTGTGTTGCTTGTATAAGGTGGTTACACAAGAAGGTGTGACAGCAAATACAGGTGTGTGGGGGTCAAGCTGCTTGAGCCTGCTTAGCACAGGGCCCTAGGCAATGTGGGCACTCCCATGAAAACCCCCGTCAGAGGGTAGAGGGACGAGACACGGACAGGTTGTATGTTGGGTATACATTTTTTGGTCCATAAGCTGGAAAGGACAGCTCATATTTACATAAATACATTTATTGTGAGTGATGGCCTATTTAGCTCTGTGCGTTAGTCCATCCTGAGTGCGCAGTGACCCTGACAGCATCCTTGCCCAGCCACATGTGCATGGGTTTAGGAGGGGAACAGGGTGTACACCCCTGCACTCCTGCACCCAAGGGAGAAGATCCCCTCCCCAAAAGAACTGCCGGGCTTAGCTATGTAGGATGGGACATATCCACGTGTGTTTCTCATTGGCTTTGTGCTGGAATATGTACAGGTAGTCAGTGGGAGCATGGCAGTTATGTTGTCATTGGCCTGGTCCCAGGCCATGTGCTGAATCTTCTTATTGAAGGTCCACACAGACCTCCCCCTTCCCTCTGTTCTCACTGGACATGTTCTCCCAGACCTCGGGCTGGCTGGAAGCTGGCTGTTCTCTTTCGAAGCTTGCAGGGCCATGTCCCTCCGCATGTTTCTCTCTAACATTCTGGAGTTGTCGTGGGGTTGCTTCATGATGGCACTGCCCAGGCGGCTCCAGCAGCATGCACACTTGGCAAAGATGCAGTTGTTGCACAGAGAACATGACTTGCCTGGAAGGTCCTCCTGGACCTGCTGTACCTCAGGAGGGGCAGCTGTCCATGCTGAGAACCCAGACCTTCACCCTTAGGGAACCTCAGCCCTCATGTACTGACCACTAGGACAGTTTCGCATGGGAGATGGAGGGAATTATTTCTGAGAAGAAAGATATACTTCTGGGATCTTCAGGTTCTTCAAATAACTTCGAGTGTTGGTGGTGCAGGGTGGAGGAATGTGTGTCACACAGCTGATACAGTGGACACGCCACACTGCTGTGGGTGGAACTCGGTCCCTGGGGTCACCTCCAGCTCCTCAACAGTCCAGGGCTTAATATCCATGGTGTTCATGGTGTTGACACTTCTCCCTGTAATTTCTGAATGCCAGCGATGAATTATCAGGTCATCTGTGGAAAGATATGTTTCATTTTTGCTGTTTATGGAGATAGAGTTTATATGGTAAGTCTGAGCGTTTGCAAAAATTGGTAGACTTTCTTCTACCCTGAAGTACATGGTCTTCAGTGTTGGCATCCACCATGCTGTAATTCTAAGTGGGTCTCTGGAGTCATCCATCTGCACCTTTCAATGATAACCTGCTCCTCATTTATCCTGTCCATTTATTTTTCATAATTTAATAGTTTTATTATTTGCAGAGAGTAGAAAATGAGCAGCATGTGTGTGTGTGTGTGTGTGTGTGTGTGTGTGTGTAAAACACCTGATTGTATTTATCCCCCCCTCAATCTCTAGACTTTTCAAATAATCAAACTCCTCTAGTTCATGACTTTGAAAGGTGCTATATTATGCCCTTGAAACCTGTATAATTTTATTAACCAACTAGCTGTACCCGGCCACACGTTGCTGTGGCTCAGTCTGGTTAAATGGAAAAGAAAGAAAAGAGAAAGCGCATATTTCTAATATGTTTAATTTCACAATGCTTGTGGGTATACATTATTTTTTGTTGTTCCATTGTCTGTGCAGATATAGAGATTGTCTGGTTTGCCAATTCTAGAACATGCAACATGTAATTGTCCATATGAGAAGCAATCCATGTGTAGATATAAATCACACAATTCTAAAGATTGGCCCTGAGCTTTGTTGATGGTAATTGCAAATGCCAATCGAATTGGGAATTGCACTCTCGTAAATTGAAATGGCATATCCGTTGGAAACATAGGAGTGTGAGGAATGAGGACATTTTCACCTTTGAAAGGTCCTGTCAAGATTGTTGCTTTTACAATGTTGCTCATTAATTTTTTTACTGCAAGCCGCATGCTGTTGCAAAGCTTTGGCTGGTTGATATTTCACAAAATGATAATTGGCACAATAATTTTCAATTGCAGTACATGCAGTGTCATTCCTGGCATATCGAGTGAATTCAAAAATTTTGTTGGATAATTAATCACTTCATCTGCTTCCACAACAGTGTCGACGGACTTGTATGTGACTGCCTTGCTTTGAATGTTAGACTGAATACATTTGAAATGTTAAGTTCGTAGACGTCTCTGTTCTTGGCCACAAGAATAGCTCATTCACTCAGCCAATCATAATTCTTATAATTGGTTTGAATATTGGGAAATACTTTTTCAACCAATTCTTCTTTTGACATCACTAACTTGCAGAAGTTATGAGGCAATGAAATTCATCCTGAGGTCAGATCAACTGGCACCTTTCCATTCCCAATTTCCAGCAATTGATGTGAGAATATCTCAGCTGATTGATTGTTTTGCAGCTGGACACACATTTTGTAGTTAATTTTATCGTCTTTATGTGTCGCCACAAAATAGAATATTTCAGGCAAGCATTTATTTCATCCACTGGTGTCGATTGAGGAATTACAGGTAATGTTTGTCTAAAATCTCCTGCAAGCAATATTAGTGCATTCCCAAATGGTCTGATGTTTCCACGCAAATCTTGCAATGATCGATTAAGAGCCTCGAGCAATATTTTGTGTGCCATTGTGCATTCATCCCAAACAGTAAGTTTGCATTTCTGCAATACTTTTCCTATGCCGGATGCTTTGGAAATGTCGCACGTGGGAGTTTCAATGAATTGCATGTTCTATGGCAATTTCAAAGCAAAATGAGCAATTTTGGTAGCAATGTCACAGCTATTCTGGACGATGTAGAGTTAAGGCTTTGTCATTTTGGAATTGAATTTCTGCCAGAATCAATCTAATTAGGAACATTTTACCAGTTTCTCCTGGCACAGCTAAGAAGAAGATTTCTCCAACCCCATTATTGACAGTTTGCATTATTTGATTGTAAATGCCTTTTTGCTCAAGCGTTAGCTTAGGACTATTTGATTGCACATACGACAAAAGATTTTACCTGTCACAGGTGTGACATCTATGTAATAGTAGGTATGTAAAAATACGTGCATATTTGAATGCAATGTTGTGTCAAAATTTTAAAGCAATCGGTGAAGAACTTTTGGAGACTTAAGATTTTGAACAAAAAAACATATAATTTTTTTTAAAATTTTTTTATTATCATTTTTTTAGAGAGGAGAGAGAGTGACAGAGAGAGAGAGAGAAAGGGGTAAGAGCAGAAAGCATCAACTCCCATATGTGCCTTGACCAGACAAGTGCAGGGTCTTGAACCGGCAACCTCAAGCATTGCAGGTCCACGCTTCATCCACTGCGCCACCACAGGTCAGGCAACATATAATTTTTATTTATACAGATGTCACCCCAATACATTTAATAAAAATTTTTTTGGAAAAGCAAATTTAAAAAAGAAAAAGAAAGGTACTGTAAACATTATATTCTCCCCTAGAATGAGTCTGGCTTTTGTCTTCTTGTTCCTACTGAAAAATAACAGTTCTACCACCCTTGTCTCCTGTAGCAAGAATATTTCCAAAGTAATTAAATTCAAGAGCCAGGGCCCCTGGCCAGTTGGCTCAGTGGTAGAGCATCAACCTAGAGTATGGATGTCCTGGATTTGATTCCTAGGCAGGGCACACAGGAGAAGTGCCCATCTGTTTTTCCACTTCTCCCTCTTTCCCTTCCCTCTCTCCTCTCCCTCTCTTCCCCACCCTGCACTTTGTGTTGGGTGCCATTCAGCAACCATTCCAGGGAACATGCACAGATGTCCACATAGGATGTGGTGGCTTCATTTGGTCTGTTGAGGAAATCAAGGCTCAGAAGAGAATCTGTCTTGGCTGAGGTCACACATATAGTAAACAGCAGAGCTGAGATTCAAATTCAATTCCAAAGTTGATGATGCTCCTGAATATGTAGGTTTAATCAGGTTCACCCAATGCCTTTAAAAGTTAATTTAATGGAAATGTGACTTTTGTCTCAATATTAATTCAATTTTTTATACAAATTATTCCAGATTTATTACATTTATAAAATTTGAATTAAACTTAATTTTATTACTGAACTAATCTCACTTATGAGTTCATGGATGGGAGAGATATTCTTTAAATCAACATTATAATTGAAATTGAGTAATTGAGTAACTACAGTAAGTGTACCTCAATTTAACCTCATTACCAGCTGTAATATTTCTGTTTTACTGAAAATGAATCAGGCTTTTATCCTTTGACCTGCAGAGTTGCATCTGAAATTCTCTATTTCAGGGATCACAGACCAGCTTCTTTTTCAGGACTAGAATTCTTTTTGTCTATATCCATTATACGGTGATATAAAGTGTTAGGTAATAGGGCTTTATTGCAGCCCATTATGTGCAGGACTAATATGAATTTTGCCTCTATTATACCTGTTTTCTGAGAATAAAGACATTTTTGAATGTCTCCTTAGTAGGAATCTTTATTAATCATCAATGACTTAAAACCATTGTCAAACTTATAACTTTTAGGAGTTACTTTAGTAGAATGGTGGGGGATTCTGCAGTTTGAGTAGAAATTGTAGAAGTTAGATGAATGATTACAATAGTAATTTACTTTCTTGCATGTTGAGTGAAATGCCTTACATATTGATTAGGTTTAGGAATGAATATGAAATTAGGTAGAATGATAGAAATATTTAAGATTTTATAATTTCTTTCCCCACCCACACCTCTACAGATATGGGTGGTGGGTCCTATGTATGTCACTGTCAGGAGAATAAGCATTCTCACTGCAGAAAAGAAAAAAAAAGGAGTTAACTATGTGAGGTGATGGATGTGTTAACTGTTTTGATCTTGCTAATCATTCCACAATGTTATGTATATCAACTCATCATGCTGTGTACTTTAAATATATACAATCATTTTTATCAATTATTTCTCAAGTTGGTGGGGGATCGGGAGAATGCCACAGAAACTGTTTAAGACAGAGAGCAGCTGCCAGGGGCAGTGATTGCTGGAAATGGAAAACCAGATGAAGTTTAGATCAGTGGGGCTGCGATGGGTCAAGTGAAATCAAAACTGTAGGCAAAGGGAAGACATAGAAGGACCTCTAGAGAGAGCCAGAGACAGCATTGAGGAGATAGGGAAGATTTGTCTGCTTGCCTGTTGCTGCCACAGGTTTCTGGTTTCCTGAGGCTTGGCTGTCATTTTCCCCTGCATATCTAGCAGCTACACACCCTTCACCACGAGAAAACATGTGACATAACTGTCTTGGATGGTACGAGATCTTTGATTGCAAGGAGAGTGACACCTAAGGAGACACCTTTTGCATGTACTCAAGAAGACCATCCACACTTTGGGTTAGCATGTTGGAGAGTGAAGAATGTGGCATCAGAGAAACTAAAACCTGTGAGGATAGGGGCAGCATGGCCATGACATCTTTGAATTGTCTAACAGATGCCTTCATCACATGGAAAACCACTTCAGCCAAAGGGAGCAGGAGCAGGCGTGGGGGCAGGGGCAAACAAAGGTTATCCCGCATGCCATTCCTCAGGGAACCATCAGGCAGGTCAAAATGCACAAGGGCAGTGCTTTAAGAATAAGGGCCATATTAGCACCTGTGCACCAGTAAGTTGCACTAGCAATGCAGGCACTCATCTTCATAGGCACAATGTGGTGCTAGGGAATGGTAGACAAGTAAAAAGGCCACAGTACTTACTTAATGAAATACAGCCATCTTATTTTCATGAAGCACTCCTTTAGTTATTGTAGGCTTTTTATTAAATACCATAGGTGTGAAATGTTGAGTGTCAATATTTTTCAGCTTACTCATTAGTTTAGTGGAGAAACCCTTTTTTTGAGTATCCTATTTCACTATTTTCTGGGTTGTCACTTGGTAATTCTTTTTTGGTCTTTGTTTTTATCAAGACTGTTTTTTATTTTTAAGAACACTTCATGGTTCACAGCAAAATTAAGGGGAAGGTGGCATAGTCACTCAAAATCTATAGTTTATTTTAGGGTTCACTCTTGGTGTTGTGCATTCTACTAGTTTGGATAAATGTATAATAACAGGTATTACATCCACCATTAGAGTATCATAAAGAATGGTTTCATTGCCCTAAAAATCCTCTGTGCTTCTCCTATTCATCCCTCTCTTCCGTCCCCCAAACCCCTGGAAGACAGTGATGTTTTAACTGTCTTTATAGTTTTACCTTTTTCAGAGTCATATAGTTGGAATCATATTATGTAGATTTTTCAGATTGGCTTCTTTCACTTAATAATATGTATGTAAGTTCCTGTGTCTTTTCATGGCTGATATAATTCATCTATATTTATCAGTGAATACTATTCTATTGTCTAGATGTACAACAGTAGAGTTATCTGTTCACGTATTGAAGGACATCATGATTGCTTCCAAGTTTTGGCAGTTATAAATAAAGCTGCTATAAACATCCATGTGCAAGTTTTTGTGTGGATATAAGTTTTCAGCTCCTTTGGGTAAATACCCAGGAGTGTGATTGTTGGATCACATGTAAGGGTATGTTTAGTTTTGTTAGAAACTGCCAAACTGGTCTGACAAACTGGCTGTACCATTTTGCATTCCCACCAGCAATGAATGAGTTTCTGTTGCATAAAATCCACACGAATATTCGATGTCGTCAGTGTGTTGGATTTGGGGCATTCTAATAGGGGTAGGCAATTACTTTTTGAGGGAAGATATGTTCACCTTATACAAATATGAATAGTAATATTTTTAACTAGACGTGCTGTTCTTTGAGCAGCCTTTTCCAAGCCAGCAGCATTTTCCTGCCTGGGGGTTATTAAGTCATGTATACAACAGTGCTTTGCCTGCAACCAGGGCCTTGTGGCTAGGTGCGTGGAATCAGAGGCGAAGTGCTCTCTTTTCTTGCCCTTTGCCGCTGGGTTCCTGGTTGACTCCCTGGGCCTTTCACCTGTGTTGTCACTACAGCTTCCTGCCCCTTGTGTCTTTGTCATCTGCTCCACTGTCCAATGTTTGTTTCTGTCTAATGTTTTTGAAGCACTCCTTTAATCGATTGACTTAAGAACAACAACAAGAAAACATTTGACTAACCTTTGTGGCTCACATTCAAGATGCTCCAACAATTCAGCCTGGTCTTATCTACCAACAGATCCCAACCCCATTGCTTTCTGCACCCAGTCAGTGAAGCCAGACAGTTCCTGCTGCAGAGCCCGAGGGCCCGCTTTGCAATGCTTTTTACTCCAGTTTCTCCTCCCGTGTCCATAGTCACCTCCCCTCCAAACCCAGCACAGGTGTCAATTCTCCCAAGTTGGGGGGAACCAGAAAGGCTTTTTCACAGGTAAAATCTCATTCTTTTTTTAAGATTTAATTTCTTGTTACTTTTCTACTGTTTAGCTCTCCATACTTTAGTGCCTTTCATTGTAGTCATTTTTGGTGTGTACTGTATCTCTTCTCTTAGATCTTAAGATACATGAAGATGGCATTCATTGTCTCATTTTACATTCTCTGAATTTCTTGGCACAATGTCTTGCTGTCTAAAGTGTTTACTAATATTTGTCAAATAAATGAGTATCTAGGTTCAGCTACATAAAAGTGAAAACTACTCTCAGAAGAATGTTTTATTTTTCAGCTATCAAACCAATATAGCCAACACAGGTGTGATTTTAAATTTAAGTAAATTTTCTGGGTCTGACTGGGAGAGCCCTTAGCTTGACTTTCTGAGAGAAACAGATAGCAACGCATCATGTCTTAGAGCAGGGGTCCCCAAACTACTGCCTGCGGGCCGCATGCGGCCCCCTGAGGCCATTTATCCAGCCCCCACTGCACTTCCGGAAGGGGCACCTCTTTCATTGGTGGTCAGTGAGAGGAGCACAGGATGCATCCACATTCATAGTTCCCATTGAAATAATGGTCAGTTTGTTGATTTAAATATACTTGTTCTTTATTTTAAATATTGTATTTGTTCTCATTCTGTTTTTTTTACTTTAAAATAAGATATGTGCAGTGTGCATAGGGATTTGTTCATAGTATTTTTTATAGTCCGGCCCTCCAACAGTCTGAGGGACAGTGAACTGGCCCCCTGTGTAAAATGTTTGGGGACCCCTGTCTTAGAGGATGTTCCTCCTGATACCTTAATTAGAAGCGTGTAGATTTCTTTGCAGTCCAGCTATGTGCTTAGATGTATTATTTCATCTATACTTTACCTGAAATCATAATTTGATGGTTTTCTACTGTGCTTTGGGTCCGTCACACTGAAGGATTGGCCCATATGTGAAATCAGGGCACTTCTTTGTCAAGTGCATTACTGAAACATGTGTTAACTTCATTTCCTGTTTATAGCTCTAGTATATTTCTTGCCTCATCTGTGCCTGTAGCCTCTGGAAAGGTACAGAGGAGGAGGGTATAGTTCTGTCCAGTGGGGGACTTTGTAGGCTATGTAGCATCTACCTTGGATGGGTATCAAATTGGAGTTAATATCTGTCTGTCTGTCTGTCCCTTATCTCTTGGTTTGCCTATTTCTTCATGTTTTTGTTTTGTTTGAAGCTTTTTTCCTAGAGGGTTAATACAAGATGCCCAAAGATATGCTGATTTCATTATCAGCTTATCCTTACAAGACCCCTGGAGAAGACAAATTAAGTCTTTCCTTTTTTCAGACTGTAGCATCATCAACTTTTTTTCTGATGCACTGGGTGCCTCTCCTAGCATCACCTCAGAGTGTTGCTGTGTTAACTGAGTCTTTCTGTTTTTCTTTCGAGTTGAGGGTAGGAAGATATTCTTTCTAACACATTGATAAGGAAGTTAAACCCAAAACTATAAGGAATTTGTTTTTAAAGTATGTGCTTCCTCTTTTTTTCCCCTCAAAATTAAGACACTAAATTTTTCATATTTCCAAACTTCTAATTCTGTCCCCCATCTATTTTCTTCTTTCTTTAAATTTGTTCAGTCAGTAGTATTTCTGATGCTGCATATACTGTTTGCCAGGCGCTGACTGTACACCTCTTTGAGTAAAGATGAATTTGACCCTAGGATGGGTCAGAAATATCAGCAGGTCCCAGTTCTGCCTTTTTGAACTTACACATTGACTCTAATATCCCTTGCATATGATAGCTATTAAAACATTTCAAGACTGCAAACATGCTTATTCAAGACTGGAAGAGCCTGGGTCACAGAGAAGGAAGGAGACAGTTATAGAGTGGGGTAGACAGGCTTGAGTGGTTTGGAAGACTTCAGGAGATGTGAATCATATAAAGCATTTGTGGGAAAGACAAAAGGAGTAGGACAGAGACACAAATCTGTGCAACTAGTAGTTTTTATGGTCAGTATTCTCTGAAAATAATCTTTTCAGCTTCATTCTTTCTTTTTTTTTTAATGTTTTATTTATTTATTTTTTACAGGGACAGAGAGAGAGTCAGAGAGAGGGATAGATAGGGACAGACAGACAGGAACAGAGAGAAATGAGAAGCATCAATCATTAGTTTTTCGTTGCCGTTGCGACACCATAGTTGTTCTTGATTGCAATCTCACACGTGCCTTGACCACGGACCTTCAGCAGATGGAGCCACCACTTGCTGGAGCCAGCGACCTTGGGTCCAAGCCGGTGAGCTTTTGCTCAAGCCAGATGGGCCCGTGCTCAAGCTGGCAACCTCGGGGTCTCGAACCTGGGTCTTCCGCATCCCAGTCCGGTGCTCTATCCACTGTGCCACCGCCTGGTCAGGCTCATTCTTCAGAATGAAAGTATGAATGGTGTTTGAGATTGAAAATCACAGAATTCCCATGTTAGAACCATCTTTCTAATCAACTCTTGCCTTTTTTCTACCAGAGTAGGTGAGGAAAAGGGAAGGAGACGAACAGGATGCCTTCTTCTCTATCACTGATTTTCCCATGGCTTTCAGATTGTGTACTTTTAGCAAAGTCCTACAGGAAGTATCACCATTGAATACGATGGCCTTCTGTAAATTTAGATAAGATTCTATTTGACAGTTTTTGTTTAGCTTCATACAGATTCTGGATGGGTTACAAGATTACCCTGATGTGGCAAATGAGACTAATTTCTATGACTATAAAGCAATGACTGATTTCTACATACTGCATGGAAAATTGAGTATCATTACTCTAATCCTGTCATGGATGATACCAGTGTATCATTTTTATAGGAATAAAGATTTTTTAAAAAATACTTCAAAAAAGCAATGGTGAAAGCAACCTTATTAACTAATTTACCATAATTTCATGTTATTTTGCAAATTGGCATTTCTTACTCCCTGTCTGCCCTGCTTTGTTGCTCTGGTACCCTAGACACAAATATAATCATCATTTTTCATTTGTCCTGCCAGAACAGCTATTAGTAAGGAGGGAAATGGTTTAGGCTGACAAAAGATGATTCATAGCAATGATGTTTTAAAAAAGGAGAGAAAAATGTCTGTTGAACTAACTTATAAAAAAAAAACCCTGTAACTCAGAATGTGTATTTATTTGCTTGTGTGGTCTTGATTATACTTGGTTACATGCAGGAATAGGGGAAAAACAAAAACAAAAATAATTTTAGGGTAGAAAAATGAAAGATGGTGAAAAAGATTGTATAGTCCATGTGCTGCTTTGACACCATGAAGCTTATGTTTTAAAAACACTATATTTTGTGGTTCTGCAGAAGAAACTTGGGAGCTTGATTGCGATTATGAAATCTCATCTGGTCTTGGCTCTACCATGCCCATATCCTATCTTAAGAATGAATCTTGGGAATGGTTTAGAAATTTTCATGGTGTTGATGTATTTAGTTAAAACTTAGCCATCTAGAGGTCTCCATCATCTGCCCAAAGTAATGTTTTTGCACTCAGAGAAGGCACCAGACCCATCTCCCATTCTAGGTCTGCATGAACAAATTCATCTTGTTCATGGCATCTTTCCAGTATGTGTACCTCCCAGGGTTAAGCTGTGTGCCACCAAGAAGCCCAGTCTGTCGAAGAGGACCTGGGGCAGACTCTTTAAACTCCCCCCCCCCTCACATGTCCCCTTTGGCCATGCATGGGATTAATCATGCAAATTAGGTATTTTTATAAATTATACCTCCCTCCATACAAGTCAGTTGTAGGCCTCCAAATCAAGTCATTAGGTCTTGAACTGGTTAAAACAAATTGGGTTTTGAATGTGTCCAATGCCTGTTGGCCCATATTTTTCAGCAGTAGGTTAGAATGTGTTTTCTGCCAGGAATGCTCTCTCATTTCTGTCTCTTTGAGTAGGTGGCATATTTACCTCTTTACATTCCTGGCAACAAACTTGAGCTTCTTACTTCTTTCTCTAAAGTGTATAAAATTCCTGTCAGACTTGGAGAGCAAAGTGAGATGGAAACTTCCAGAGAAAGCGTGTTCTGTGGCACATCCTCTCCACCCCCAAGTCCTCTCAACAGTGCATTTCTTCCCATTTATTGGCCATCAAGAAAGTGAAACTTGAACAATTTTTGAAAATTATAATATGACTATAATCACAAATAGAATAAAATTGAAAGTAGTCGCAAAGTGAGCAGTTACTTGTAGGTTTAAAGCCTCTCTAAATAATTTACCATTCCAGCAGACAGTTTCCCTGGTGAACTTTTTTAAATTAAATTAAGTGAGAGGTGGGGAGATAGTGAGGCAGACTCCTGCATGCACCCCGACTGGGATCTACCCTGCAACCCCATCATGGTCAATGCTCAAGTACCAAACTATTTTTAGTTCCTGAGTCTGTCTTGCTCCTAGGGAGCCATCCTCCGAAACCAGGGCCATGCTTGAACCAATTGAGCTGCTGGCTGGGGTAGAGGTAGGAGGGAGAAGCAGATGGTTGTTTCTCCTGTGTGCCTTGACCAGCAATCAAACCCAGGACATCCATACTCCAGGCTGACTATCTACTGAGCCACTGGCCAGGGCCTCTAGTGAACTTTTGAACATATCAGATTCACTGGTCATTCTTATGAATAATTTTAAAGCAAACTGCAGTCATGAAATGAATAAAAGGCAGTCATAGAAGGACCCTTTATTCTTTCTCTTTTCTCTTAACTTCTCTGTTTTCATAGGTGTTTTTTAGAACCAAATGAGGGTGATTTTGCTTTTTCTCTTTCCATTTGTTCCTAAATTCGAACTGATCTCCTGAGTGTACTTGCCAGGTTGTTACCATTTAGGTTTTATACAAATGGTGTGCATATGAAGTAGACATGGTCCCTATGAGGTGGTGAAAAGGCCAGAGCAGGGAAGAATTTTGAGGAGGGTAGCAATGCACATGTCTTTTTGGGTATTTTTGTTGGCTTTGCCCTTAGCATTTGTGACCCATAATGCCAAGTGGCTAAGCAGGAGCCAAGTTTCATTTGCCTGGGGCCACTGTTATTATGCAGGTGTCAATCCTGAAATGCTTTAAAAAATATCTATCATTTTACCTTTCCAGAGGGCATCCTTCCCTTGTTTATACACTTAATTAAAATCAAGCTTCATTGGTGGATGAATCAGAGAACAGGACAGACAGAATCACATCAGGTCAGCTGCAGAGTAGTAAGTAACGTGGGACAGACTTCCAATTGTTTTGAGACACTAATGACTATTGGAAGTTACACATTTATTAAGTAGTTCTTCATTCTAATGTTTTGGGAAATGTGATGACACAGCCTTTTCTTGTGAATATCTTGTGTGCTTTTGATAGAATGTGAGATCATTCCAATCTAAGTAGAAAAGGATTTCAAACGAGCATCATATATGCAAATTTTAGAAGATGTGAGCATTATCTTTGTTCTGATGAGTATATTTCAGAGAGTGAAGATGTTTGGAAGAGTATTGAAAGTACCGTCCTGGGCTCTGAGAGGTGATGGGTCGGATAAGCTCACCTTCAATAAACAGGCCTGAATGGTCCAGTGGAGTGATATAAAAGGCTCAAGAAAGACATCTTAAATGGAAGTCCTCCAATTGGTGCTTTCTCTCTTTGACTTATATAAATCAATTTAATGCAATTAAATTATGTATTTATTTAGGTTTATTTTGAATATCAGTAGTGCCTTGGTGAATATTCTGACAGGTACACATGGTTATAAGTAAATAATCTGACTGATGGTATGGTACGGATAGAAGGATTGACATTTCAAATTAAGGAATATGTTTTCAACAAAAGAGCTTAAGCACATATATCTTAAAATGTCCTTACTCTTCACAGGTAGCTGGGGAAGGATGAGCTGGGTGATTTTTTTCTTCTGACTTATCTATATCTACCTTTGCTACAGTCAGTAACTCTTCCCCAGAGTTGAGTTGTATTGGAAAGGTACAGACCTCTGTGTGAGGTAGAGGATAGTAGGGAAGGCATTGCAGGGCTCTGTTAAGAAGCACAAGATCTAATCTGGTTCAGAGACCACATATGACTCCTACTTTAGGGTATTCTAACCATTTCCCTGTCAACACAGTTTCTTTTCTGTAAACCTGTCATAACACCATATTATCTCTACCCACCTCCCTATGTATTATTTTGTGTGTGCCAAAACTAAAGGTTTGAATTTTGCCAAAGTGAAAAGGAAAAAAACCCCAGCATATTAGATGATTATTTTATATATTCATCCTAGAAAATTTTTTTCCACTTGACTTGATGAAACTATGAACTTATTAATAGGGGGTCAAAATTTATTGGTAGAGTTATTTATTAGGAAACTCAATATGACAAAAGACTCCCAAATAAAAAAGCATCTTGTCTTCTGTAGTCTTTATTTGTTTGTTTGTTTATTTATTTATGTATGTATTTTATTTATTTTGAAAGGATTTAGAAAAACTCAAACTTTATTTTATTTTATTATTCTTTTCCTCGTGCTTGGTGATAGGGCAGAGTCATCTCCTTTTCCTCCTTTCTAGAGAAATGGAAATCTGCCCACAATCACTTCTAGGGGCCTCCTGGCTGATTTTCCTCTCTGTGTTTAGCACACTGTCTTTCTTCTACTGGATCAGGCTTCTCTATTTAAAACCTCTTCTATCATGACATCAAAGTTGTCTGGAAATCTGCTGCTCACTACAATTGCCACTAGCCACGATGGCAATTTAAATTGAGTTATAATTAAAACTTTTGCTTTTTGGTTGCCTTAGCTGTATTTCAGGTACTCAACAGCCACGTGTGGATAATACGGAACATTCCTATAATCATAGAACATTCTATTGGACAATGTTTGTCTCACACTCATAATAGTTTCATATTTTTTAAGACTTTAAGTGGAAACTCCTTAGCCTGGCTTCTAAGCCTCTCAAACTCTTGCTTTCTGCACAGATTAAATATAATTTTTAGAAGTTGGCCAGAAAAATCTGTGTGCTGCTTGACCAGGTGGTGGTGCAGTGGATAGAGCATTGGTCTGGGATTCTGAGGACCCAGGTTTAAAACCCCAAGGTTGCCGGCTTGAGTGTAGACTCATCCAGCTTGAGTGCAGGATCACCAGTTTGAGCGTGGGGTCCCGGCTTAAGCGAGGGATCATAGATATGACTCCATGGATGCTGGCTTGAGCCCAATGTCGCTGGATTGAGCAAGGGGTCACTGGCTCAGCTGGAGCCCCCTGATCAAGGCACATATGAAAAAGCAACCAATGAACAATTAAGGTGCCGCAACTATGAGCTAATGCTTCTCATCTCTCTCCCTTCCTTTCTGTCTGTCTGTCTGAATCTCTCTCTCTCTAAAAAATAAAAATAAAATAAAATCTGTCTGTTGTAGCTCATGAAAGACTTGGTGGAAGAGAAGAAACATTTTATTTTATTTTTAAAGAATGAATGGTAGAAGATGGTTCTGGGAAAATGTGTAAGTGTGAAGATCAACGTGAGAAGTATAGAGAAGCTTGGTCTTGGTGAGATTTGAGAGACAGCAGGAGAAAGACAGGTGGCTGTGTTCTCTGTTAGGATTTTATTTAGGAGAGTGTCTTCTCATGGTCTTTAGCCTGTGTTCAAATTCAACCGACTTTAATCTGCCCTGTCTCAAAAAGAGAACATGAAAGAGTTGATTAAGTAATTGCAAAAAATATGGGAACAGGGTGTCAGTGGTTAATGTATGCTTCAGAGGGAAGAGAGATGGTGCTGGGAGAATTAGTAGTCCAAAGATTCTGGAAGGAGCACTGTGATAATCTGGTGCAAACAAGAAAGGAAGAGCCCCAAAGACAGAATATTACAGAGGGTTATGAGACAAGTAACATCTGTAGTGATGGCCATAATACAGGAATATAAGAAGTTTTAAGATGAATGAAACATTACAACAGATCAGGTTCTATAGGATGCAGGGTAATAGACACAGCCCAACAACTTTGTGTCCCTAGTGCATGCAGCATACCTGATTAATGGAACGCTATTAAACACTTCTTGCCTATATGGGAAGGTTAGGTTGACCAAACTGAGTAGGCATGGAGTATGGTGCTAAACAGACTTCCATGCCTGTGATGGCTATTTCAGCAGTGAATGAAGGAGGTTGGGGAGAGCGGTAGAGGTGCTTAGGCACTGGGCTAACAACAAATGAAGTGGAGGATGTGGCCATGAATATTGATGAGTTTATGGGGGAAAAAAACACCCACTGGGGAACTGCTGAGTTTGTTGAATTACCTAGAGTCAAGGTGTCAAAGTAAATGTTGCTAGCTTAGCCAAACCGATGGCACTGCCCTCCTAGCACCTGCTCTGGCCTGGGAATGGCTTCTGTGGGTGGGGTTCTTCTGAGGAGGGGAGGGCAGGACTGGTGGAATCCAGCAGAGGGGAGAACCACAAAAGCCATTCTGGAAGATGTCTTCCAGGTGGCCGCTGGCCCTTTGAGCACATGCCCTTATGCAGAGACCTGGACTTGAAATGTTCTTTGGGAAGGTAACTCTGGCCACAGGGTGTCTGTGGAGCTCCGCACTTGAAATTGGACCTGATGCAGAATGGTTGCTCTGTTACTGCTTAGTTCTGTGACCTTGGACCCGTCACTTAACCTCTTAGGCCACTTCCTCTTCACAAAATGAGGAGAGTAATTCTTACCCTGCCAGTCAAAGCGGTTGACGTGTGGATGAAAAGTGATTTGTGTGAAAACATTTTATAAGCTGTGACATGCTGTAAAAATGAAGTAATTTGTAAATTGGTATGCAGCGGGTGGAGATTGGAGGGACAGCAACCTGCTGCCTATGTCTTTCCAACATCACAATGAATTGAGGAGAACATGAATCAAGACTGCGTTCATGGAAAAAAGACAATAGATAAGAAGTTGTCTAGTGAGGAATTAAAAACAATTACAGTGGGGAACCAGTTAAGCAGTGAAGGGAAGGCAGTGGGATAAAAGAGGGTTGAGAAAGATGCCAGCATTCTGAATTTGAAGGACTGAGAGCATGGTGGTGAAATTAACTGAGGAAAGGCAGTACATGGAGAGACTAAAGATTGAGGGGATGGCCTTTGCCTTGGACTTACTTAATTCCAGGTCCTACTAGAATGCCCTACTAAAAAATAGCTGGAGAAAATCCAGTTGTAAGCACAAAGGAAAAATTCAGGCTGAATTTGATGCCTATCACCAGAAGCAGTGTTGGGGATTTTGAAATTGAATGCTGCCTGACCAAGCAGTGGTGCAGTGGATAGAGTGTCGGCCTAGGATGCTGAGGACCCAGGTTCAAAACCCCAAAGTCGCCAATTTGAGTGTGGGCTCATCCTGCTTGAGTGCAGGGTTACTGGTTTGAGCGCGGGGTTTTTGGCTCAAGCACAGATTATAGACATGACCTCAATGTTGCTGGCTTGAGCCAAAAGGTCACTGACTTGAGCCCAAGGTCGCTGGCTTGATTGAGCAAGGGATCACTGTCTCAGTTGCAGTCTCCCAGTCACGGCACATATAAGAAAGCAATCAATGAACAACTAAGGAGCCACAACAAAGAATTGATGCTTCCCATCTCTCTCCCTTCCTGTCTGTCTCTACCTGTCTCCCCCCTCCCTCACTTTCTCTCTTTCACTTTCTCTCTCTCTTGCTAAAAGAAAAAAAAAGAAATTGAATGCTAACCAACAGAATATATAGCATTAGAAGGACAGACTGTTGGGGAGATACTATAATTTAACTTCCTTCGGAGCTAGGTTTTCCTCGATGCATTTGTAGCCTCCTTACCTGCTCAAATCATGGCGCTTACCACACTTAGCCCTGCGTGTTTTCCTGCACATTTCGTTGTTCATATACTTGACACACTTTTAACTCTGGGAGGAAGGCATTACATTAATCTAGTGTACAATCTAGTCTTAAACATAAGTGAACTGCCAAGTAGCACACAGAAAGTATTTGTAGATATTCTTCTGAATGAACGAATGCTCTAAAACCAAGGTGGTCATCACTAAGGAAGGTCATCATAAAGGAGAGGGCTGCGTCATGATTATCCTGGCCTTGTTCTGGGCCAAGTGAGGTCAGTGGATATCATTAGTGTTTTTCTCTTTTGTGCTCTGTAGGCTGAGAATGTGAGGAAAAATAGAAATAACAGAAGTTCAAGGAAATTAGGACAAATCAATATCCCATGAAGCTCCGGGTAGTTGGAGACGTAGGTCAAGCTGAGAAAGACTGAGAATGAGCAGTCAGTGGCTTAGAGAAAGAATCATGCTTTGAAAACAAGACAAGTGGTGTTGAAGGGGTGGCAAAAATTGAATGAGAGGGAAGGAAAGAGAAGCTTCATGCTGTACATTCTGGGTTATGACTGTGCTAATTGTGTGGCTTTTATGGGTTGAATTGTGTCCCCCATGAAGATATGTTGAAGTTGTAACCCCCAGGGCCTTGGAATGTGATCTTGGTTGTAAATAGGTCATTGCAGATAGAATTGGTTGAGATGAGGTCATGCTGGAATAGGGTGGGCTGTGTGCAATGACTGGCATCTTTCTAAGAAAGGAAGAGATGCTTACACACAGAGATAAGGCAATGGCAGAGGCTGAGGTCAGCAGCAGCTACTGGCTGCAGAATTGCTGCCAACCCACTAGAGGTGGGAAGGGGCTGAGAAGCACTGTCCTCCACAGGTGTTAGTGGGAGCATGGGCCTGCTAACACCTTGAATTCAGACTTATAGGTCCAATAAGTGTGAGACAATATTTTATTAATATTTTTTAATGTAGAGAATGAAATTTAATGGGGTGACATTGATTTTATGTTGTTTGGAGCTACCCCATTTATGGTTAGTTATGGCATCCCTGGAAATAGATAGTAGTTAAAGGGTAGTAAGACCAAAGTCACGGAGCCCAAGGCAAATAGGATCAGAGGTGCAGTGCTCAAGCTTTAGAGAGCAGTATGAAGAGAGGGGATTGATGAAGATGGTGTTGAGCCTGAAAAGACCCTAGATAGGGGGATGTTCTGTAGCCTCCATTGGGAAGTGATCATGACTTTGTATGCTCTCTGCACTTGCTTCTTTGAAAGTAAGATAAGGGGCTTCCACCATAATCATGCATAAGGCTTCTACATTCATGGTTTTATCCACCTCTGCCACCTAGGCCTGTGAGGTCCTGACCTGTGGGTTTAGGTTGTACTTGGTATGGATGCTTGTTTCCTGTGCAGTTATTGTGAAAAGAGCTCAGTGCATCTAAATAGAACTGGGGTCTTCAGGTTGAATAGGTTCGGGGTGCCAACCACCCCCTGCCTAAATTCTCACTGCAGAAAACACAATCAACAATCAAACAGTTTGTATGCCTCAGTATACCTTTTTTTGGAAGAGAAGGAAACAGTTGATATTGAAATGGCTGATTTCATTTCCAAGGGCCTTCAGGAAAACTGAAAATTCTGGACTGGTTTACTAGAGAAAAGAGTTTGAAGGTTGGGAAATGGGAAAAGAAATCTATGCTCACGAAGCTGGACTTACCAATATTGAAGACATTTGGAGGTTGACAAAAGTCCTGTAGGTGTCATTGCCTTTGTCTCCCATGACTCCAGACAGTGTGGGTATGATTAAAACAAATGTCCTTTTTTTGTTATTTTTAAGTGAGTGGAGGGAAGATAGAATCCTGCATGCACCTGACTGGGATCTACCTGGCAGCCCCTGTCTTGGGCCAATGCTTGAATCAGCCAAGCTAGTTTTAGTGCCTGAGGCAGATGCTCAGACCAATCGAGCCACTAACTGTGAGAGAGGAAAAGAGGGGATAGAGCAGGGGAATAGGAGTAGATAGATGGTCACTTCTCATGTGTACCTTGATTGGAGATCAAACCCAGGACATCTGCATGCCTGGCCGAAGCTCTATCCACTGAGCAATCCAGCCAGGGCTGAAAGTCTTTAATCTGTATCTTAGAGCTCCTGCATTTCAAAATGAGTTTGGGATTAGTGCTTATGTTTTAGAAGGTACTTCTCATCTTGGACGGAGAACAGAATGTTTATTTACCCCTCACTTAGTGTTTACTTTTTCTACACTAATAATTATTCCAGAGATTGATAGATATATAATTTGAGGCAGCAGCATGACCTGATTGCAGTGGGGTGTGGGGCAGTAGTTTCTCCTGCTCCATGTGTGACAGAGGAAGCAAGGTAGCAGGGAGCCACCAGTGCAGCTTCTAGTACAGTTACTGGGACAACAGTTGATCCTAGTGGAAAAAGAAATAGTGCCAACATAACCTTTAGTCAGGTTTATCCCCTACTTAGATATGAATATCTTATCTTCTCTCTTTTTTACCTGCCTCCTATGCCTTACCAAAATAAAGCAAACAATTCTTTGAGGACACCTTAAAATGACTTATTTGCTGAAATTGTGTGAAAACAGTGATTTAAGGTGTCAAAGAGAATCCTCAGTGGTTTGTTCCATTCTCGTGTATGTATGCACCTTTTAAAATTGGTGGGAACAGAGGAAAACTTTGTGCTGACTGCTAGGGATGTGGTCTGGTTCACTCTCTAACTAATGGAAAAGGGAGCCTCTACTGAGTGACCGTGTTTGAATACAATCCAGGCCAAAATAAAAAATAAAAAAAGATAAAGAACTCCTTGGTCTTGACTAGGTGCATAGAAGAAAAACATGTCAAGCACACGCAGAATTATTGAGTGTCAGTTTCTGTGTGTAGCTTTATGTGTGTAACTCTAGTTGAAGGAAGGTTACATTGGAGAAAACAATTGTGATTGCCAATCTTTGCGATCTAGACTCTACCCAGTAAGAAATGCGTGCCACTTCAGTGCAGACAGCAGAGGACAGAGTGAGGAGCTGGAGCCAGTAGGTGCACTTCCTCCCCAGTCTTTCTTTTGGGCCTTCTGTGACCACCTGTGGGTCCCCACTGTTCACCATGCCCCTTCTGCGCTCCTCTCCAAACATCTTGTTCTTTTGAGATGGCAATTGGGAACAAAGTCCTTTCCCATTGTCCAGCCCTGGGGGCCCAGTCACCTTGCAGGAGACTGGAGCAGCCTGGCATGCTCCCCAGTGGCAGTCTTTCACAGTCATATTGCTGTTTTAATTGGCCCCAGTTCTAGTCATCTGTCACGAAAAACTCTTAAAGAGTCATTTCCCCACCTTCTCTTTTGTGTATTCTCTTCTCCCCATGGGCACATGGCTGGGGATAGACCCACGCCCTGCGTGCCACTCGTGCCACTCGGCATGCTGTCTTCCGAGAGCAGCCGTTATTGTCATTACCAACTTTCTGCAGGCCGGCTGATCAGGTTGCGCCCTGAGAAATGCACAGCCTGGTCCTCAGCTGCGGGATATCTTTCCCAAAGGTTCGTGTGCTGCAAGGTCTGCTCTGGGGGCTCACATAAGTGTATTAGTTTTCAGCAACATGAAAGCTTTCTCCCCACAGTAAATGGGTAAGTTACTTAAGGACTATGAGGAATGCTCTCCAAGGACCCAGAGCTCAGCATTGGCCTGTTGTGCAGGCCAGTTTCCTTCTGGCTGCTTTCACATGCATTTATGACTTACTTTTATACCTAATAGTCTTGCCTTGGATTTCAAAGAAAAAAACATTCTTAAGGCAACTAGTGAGAGATTATGTGGTCATTTGCCATAGAAAAGTAGAACACTCTAATAATGTGAAATCATCAAACAAGCAAAAAGAGTCAACTTGCACTTAAGCTCCAATTATTGCATTTGATAGGACATTAATAGAGAGCAAATGACATAAGCAGAAAAGTGACCTGCTGATATTACAGTCTGAGGTGGTTTTAGTAATGGTGTAAGGGATGACATAGACGAGGAGACACATCAGGAGGAGCCTCTGCGTGGCCACAGCACCCTCTGGCAGAAGCTGTGGTGGCTGCAGTGTCCAGGCTGAGGCTCCAGTGAAGAGTGTAGGTGTGCGGTTTCTACCGGGTCTGCATGTCAGCCATGTTTCTATTGGTTGTGACTGGTCCTTTTGGTTGTAAGTCTTCAAGACTCATAAGATTCTCAAAAAGCTTGATCTGGTAGAAGAGTAATATAAGTCTACTGGATTTAGTCCGTGTTGAGAGAGAGATAGAGTGTGTTATTACATCTGTGGTTTATTCATTGTCTTAGTTTACAAATTTGTACTTTATTCTCGCCATTAGGGTTCTAACATGCTTGTTTGTAGTGCCAAATCCTCATCTCAAAGAATTTCGCAGACCCCACGGCTTTCCTTTTTCCACATAGGAGTGATGGCGGCTTCTGGGAATGCATGTGGGGGGCTTGCTGCTCATAGTTGGGGAAAAGGCTGTGTTAATCATCCTTCCTTTGTTACGATTCTCTGATCATGCTTGATAATGGGGGAAGATCTGTGGTCACTAGGCTAAATTCAGCCTGCAGTAGTATTTTGTTAGGATAGCACAATGGATAGATTGGGATAGGCACTTTGCAGTTGGCCACAGATGCCAGCCCTCCTTACTGTTGCAGTCATACCTCTATTACCTACCCAAACAGAAGCAGATGAATAGTGAGGCAGAATTCTGTTTGATTGAGATTTGTGTTTCTTTGTCCAGTGCCTTCTGACAGTGATATAAAATGAACATTGAAAGACTCAAAATTCTTGGGAGGAAACAAAACTATTAAAGAATAGAGTAAGAATATATAAACTGCCTAATTAGTCCTCATTTGTGACATTGATGTTTTTATATTTATTGGGGCAACATTGGTTAATAAAATTACACAGTTTTCAAGAGTACCATTTTGTAACACATCATCCGTATGTTGCATTGTGTGTTTACCATCCAAAGTCAAATCTCCTTCTGTGCGACATTTATCTTAATGACTGAGTTCAGCAGAATTGGTCTTTGCAGAAGAAGAAGCCTGTGTGTTTCATGTTTACTGAGTGGAATTACTGAATGATTCAGGTTTAACCTTTTTTGATCTTACTGGAAACATTTCTGCTCCTAGCTAGCTGTTCCTTAATTCCTCCAATGTTGCTAAATTAACACTTGGAAACCCCTGAAAAGCCATCTCCACTTCACATATTTCTCTTATTTGTTTCATTGAAAGTGTTGATCATGAGACAAGCTGAAGTCTGGCCTGGATGGCATTGACATGATTGATTCCTCTGTGTGGTCTGCTCTGTGGTCGTGCGCCTTCTGGAAAGACCGTATCGAGTTCATTCACTGTTGTGAATGAAAATAATCAGTTGGTGAAAGCATAGAATTAGAAACTTCTTGGTATATTTATTTCTGTGTCTCAAAAATTCTGATTTAAAGCAGACTTGATTTCAAATAATGTGAACAGTAGGTCGTTCAGGAGTCTCAGATGAATCAATGTTTTCTTCCCTTCACTCCAAGAGAATCTGTTTAAAGCAAAGGTCAGACCTGTGCTGATTTGGAGCCCATTAACTGGGAGTCTGGAGAACAGAGCCTCTCTTCTGTTTTATCCTCCACATAGTTTCAAGCACTGGGGACACTCCAGTCTTCTGCATATCATCATTTCCCACATATTTGTGGTGTTTGCAATGTTTCCTTTGTTCTGGAGGGTAGAGTATAACCTGCAGCATTACACCTAGTACATCTGAGCCCTGTGAATCTGGGGACTTACTAAATGTAGAAATAACTGAAACCTTTAAATGTTGCTTTCTATTAGGTTTTAAACTATACCTAAGAAGGATATATTAATACCTATATTAATATACTTCATTTAATTAATGTGCTCAAAAGTTGAACTCCTTATATCTACCCTTACTTCTCCACCCCACCCCCGATCCTCTAGCCTTTCCCATCTCCGTGAAGGTTGTTAAGCTGTTGTTCAAATTAACGGCCCCTCCTTTGGTCTGCACTTTGTTACCCAAAGTTTCCCGTCCCGCCACTTCTGCGGTCCAGGACTTATTATGTATGTGGCTGTTGGCAGAGACTGGATTTGTCTCCCAGCTTCCCACTGCTACTGATTGTAAGCCATCCTTGCATTCAAAAAGACTTTGAATATATTCTGTGGGGCAGGCTCTGTCCTGAGCTGAAGAGACAACAGTGAAAGAGTTAGCCAAAGAATCTCCAGCCCCCAGGAGCTTGTAATCTATTGGGGAGGACAGACAGTAAGTGTGTACCCTGTGATAAATAAAGTAGGAAGGAGAAATAAGTAGTGTAGGTGAGTGCAATTTTAAATAGGGTTGGTCAGCCCTGGCAAGCATGGAGGTAATAGATTCAATCCCTGATTGGGTCATGTGCAGGAAGGGACTGATGTTTCTGTCTTTCTCTTTCCTTCCTCGCTCTTAGAAATCTATTAAATAAATAAATAAATAAATAAATAAATAAATAAATAAATAAATAAGTAAGTAAGTAAGTAAATAAGGTTGCTCAGAAGGAGAAGATGACATCAAGTTCAGAAGCGTGGGAGAGGACTAGTGTTTGAGGAGCACCGAGATGTCAATGCGCACTGTGGCGGGAGCTGAGGTCAGAGAGGTGCCAGGCCCCACCTGTCACAGCACAGCTCTTGGCTCTTATTTGGACAGAGGACATAAGCTTTGGAAGACTAAACAGAGCGACAAGTTTTGCTTTTTGTGTTACCAGGTCTCATTGTTTTTAGTAGTTTTCTCCTGCTCCTTACCCCTCTCCTGTTAGAAGCTATTTCTCTTTATTTTATTATTCTTTCTTTCACAGTCCTCTGTAATAGCAGTTTTCCTGTTTTGTTTTTTACTTTGGTGTCCCTGCTAAAATCTACCTCCTTGAAGAGGGGAGGGGCAGGGGCTATTTTTATATTATAGACCCAAGACTTTGAGTATTGCCTGCATGTTATAGCACAGCATCTATTAGATTGCTTAATTTAGTAAGGTTTGTAAAAGTGGTTTCTGTTATATAGTGAATATATATAACATAACTATATATAGTATTTTGTGTAGCATACAGAATATATATAGTATATAAATAAATATATTCTGTATTATCTACTTTTAATAATTTTACACACACACACACGTATTTTTTTTTTTCAGAATAAGCTTTCATCTGAAGCATTTAGTACTAAGGCTTGGGAGCCCCAAAATGTATATGGGCAGTCCCTGGGTTACAAATGAGATAGGTATTCTGTAGGTTTGTTCCTAGGTTGAGTTTGTATGTAAGTCAATAAAGGTACATTTATCTATTGTGCAACTTAAACAGATGTTTGTCTTAACATAGTTTTTATTCTTACCTTTATGTGCCTATAAATACTTAAACATTTTCAAACTTATGGGACCTATCTTCTTCATAACTTAAGGAGTTCCTGTATATAAAGAAGGAAGTCCTCATAGGCACATTAGAAGTTACTAATTCCATCCAATATGCTATCTTATGCAAAGTTTTAAACGGGAAAGTTGAGACTTTTTTTTTCCCTGTGGAAATGCTAGCCACCTGGAAAACTGTGCAGGTGAGTGTGTGTGTGTGTGTGTGTGTGTGTGTGTGTGTGTGTGTGTGTGTGTGTGTTAGATTAAAGGTAAAATCTCTGCAGAAAGCAATTTAAGGATCTTTAGGAAATCCTCATTCGTCTGGATGCCTTTTGGGTTTTAAATCTAGGAATGGGTGGATTCTCTAAAAAATAATTCCTTAATTTTAGAGGCTGAACCTTCATCAACTAAGTGAAAAAAAGCACTTGGCACCATTCCTATATTAGAAATAACCTACAACAACCCTGAGGATAAGCTAGACAGAGCCCTTTGGGAGCCCGCTCCTGTGTGAGCTGTGCCCATTAGAAAGGAAACTAGTGCTCACCAGATGAGGGGTGCAGCACAGGCCTGCAGGGTCGGGAACATGAGTGCAGTACTTTAAGTGGATCTGTGTCCCCAGACCAGGGAGCTGTGGCTCGCCCTCATAATTTTTATGCTCACTTTTAATGGAGAGGTGAGTCAGAGGAACAAAGCCACACATGCCCAGAGACCAGTGATGGTTTCCTGGCCTGTGAGGCCCTGGCGTCAGGTAGAAGCCCTGTGGCTTTGTAGAAACATTTGCCCAAAATTTCCAGGCACTGTGAGTTCTCAAGAGAAACCGGATATCAGTTTTCATGTGAAATTACTTGCCTTTTAATTTTGGCTAAAAAAATATTTTTTAACATGAAATGAATAATTAACCTAGAATCAACCTATTCATTATGTTTTTTGGCCACTCAAATCTACTGTTGGGACCACTTGTCCAGTTAAGCAGAAACTATTGGACTTCTGCCCATGAGTCAATCTCAATCTTTGTGACTGAGGCCCCTCATGCCCAGTGTCCAGTGGACTCCTGCTTTCTTCTCCCTACTTGATTTTTCTCCAGAGCACTAGTAACACGTGTCAGGTGCCTGTGTGCTTTACTCCTGTCCCCTTACTAACTCTTGTACTCCTAGAGAGCAGGCCTTTGGGTTTGGGGCACAGTAGTGTCTTCACAGCACAGCTGTTGATTGTGAATGTGTGAATTGTCCACCATGTTAATGTCTCAAATACTTTAAAATGTTTTAATAGAAGGGCATTGTCACAATGCAAGTGCAGGGATATGCAGAAGGTCTAGCATGCACAGAGAAGAGGTGCTTCACAGTGGACAGTGAGCGATTGTTCTGGCCAGGTCAGGAGTTCAGGAAGCAGCCAATGTTCCCCAGACAAGGGATGGCGGACATTTCTCAGCACCTGCTGTATGCTGAGTGATTTGTTTGTTTGCTTTTTTTACCCAGAAGGATTGGTAAGAAAACTTACCACATGGTTTCTTTTTCCGGTCTTGGACCAGCACTGATTGCAAAGTTATATGATCCACAGAGAACAAGTGATGGCTGCTGGTTGTGCTTAATGTTTGTAAGCATTCCCGAGGCACCGTGGTTGGGCTGACTGCTCAATCACAGTGTCTCTAGACAGTAGCGCCGGGTGGCCCGGGCTGGAGAGGCTCCTCACCCTCTTCCATCCCAGTGGGCCTTTCCTCCAGTCTTGCAGGGAACAGTAGGTTGCTCTTAAATCGAAGCACCCACTCTCCTCCCCTCCCCCAGTCTTCCTATTTCCTTTCCCAGTAACTGGCCTGACTTACCTATGTGGCTAGAAGCTCATTCCTTATCCTCATTCCTCCCTCATCCTCTGACCACTCATCAAGCACTGTGTGTTCTTTTTCTTAAATGTGTTTCTTGGTTTTATCTCTTTGATCACAGTCACAGGTAGACTCTCATCATCTGGAGCCTCCCTAGTTGCCCTATGTCCTTATTCTAATCTACATTCCATCCTTTTGGTGGATGTTCTTAAACAAATGGACTCTGAATGTGGTATTTTCATACACAGATGCTGGCTTTGCTGGTTCCCTGTAAGCCCTGGGAGGAGGTCAAATACTTCCTTGTGTCCTGCTGCCTGCCCACCCAGAATTTTTCTAACTTGTGTCTGTGGTTCACCGCAGCCCCCAGGCCTCCAGCGCTCACTGTCTGGACATGCTAGGCACAAGGTGATCTCTGGCTGTTCTGTGCCATTTCTTTCTCTCTGGGCCTCTCTAACCCTAGAAGCTTATGCACATAATAGGCCCTCGATGACTTAAGGTTAATTAAAGTATTTTTTTACTCTGCATTTCCATATAAGCTTCTGTCCTCCGTGATCCTGACTCCTAGTCAGTCTGTGTGGAGAAGACAATGGTGAGGAGCAGCTTGGTCTGTACCAGAGCCCGCCCTCGCCTGCTACCATAGTCAGTTGGGCACTCTGTACCCCTGTGAAGGCCTTGGCCCGCGGTGTGTGATGAGGATCCCCCTGCCATCATCAGTGTGGAGGTTTCTGGTGGAAACAAGTCCTTTTTCTATATTTTTACCTATTTACTTGATTTTATTTATTTTTAAATTATATAAAAGAGTATGCCACTGACTTTTCCACCTAGAGACTATCATTTGGAAAGTAGTTCCAGTTTTAAGTGTGAATAGTGTTCCACATAAACAAGAGACATTTTCCTTAAAAAAATAAAAAAGCAGAGAATTTGTGTACATAACTCTCTCTGTACTCCCCCCAACTCTATTCATTTAAGGAATATTAAGGAGGTACCAGTGGTTGGCCCTTCCTAGAACCGGACCCATGGTAACTCAATGGCAGCTTGGGAACCTGGGGTGACAGCCAGTCAGTCCCACCCTTTTTGTCCAGTGCTTTTGCTTCAGTAAATGCTAGAGGTTACACCAAAGCCCATTTTCTTTATGTGACTACAATCCTCACTGCCTGTTTGCATGGCCTGCAGCTGCTGCCACACTCATTTGGATATTTTTTTTTAAGATCTGCCTTCACTATTGCTCTTTCAGAAATTCCTTACCGATTTTTGTTGTTTGTACAAGTCTGTACCGAGTCAAGAAGACTCTGGAAGCAATGAGGGCAGTGGCTGTATTATCAAAATATCAAAGTGGAAAATGTAAATCCCCAAGGTCAGAGAATTAACCATTTGATATTATGTTCATTTTCTTACTTGTTATCTATAAGGTTTGTTTAAAAAGTTAGTGTATGGCCCTGGCCGTTTGGATCAGCAGTAGAGTGTTGGCGGGCTTGTGGAAGTACTGCATTCGATTCCCGGTCAGGGCACACAGGAGAAGTGCCCATCTGCTTATCCACCCTTCTCCCTCTCCTTTCTCTCTACTTTTCTCTTCCTCTCCCGCAGCCAAGGTTCCATTGGAGCAAAGTTGGCCCCGGGTGCTGAGGATGGCTCCATGGCCTCTCCCTCAGGTGTTAGAATGGCTCTGGTTGCAGAGGAGCAATGGCCCAGATGGGCAGAGCATTGCCCCTGGTGGGCATGCTGGGTGGATCCCAGTTGGGCGCATGCAGGAGTCTGTCTGCTACTCCCCACTTCTCACTTCGGAAAAAAAAATTAAAAAAAAAGTTAGTGTATGTTTTTTTTCTAAGAGACTGATTTTATCATATATCTAATAAGTAGTTCAAGAATTGAAATGATTTTGTGCTGCTTATGGTGGTTTCTTCATAGTGGATACTAGCCTTTTTTGCTATGAAGCAAGCAATGATCTTTAGTTTACAATTGGTACCTGACCTTTTTTTGTGAGATTCATAGCACTGCTGTCCTTTGCTGACATTTATCTGATGTGACTTAATTGATACATAGTTTATTGAAAACACTCTGCATACTGTCTAGAAATTATTTTCTGCAGTAGTATTTTTTTAAATTTATCATCTTGACCATCTTTGTGTCTGCTCTGGACATTTTATAATCTGTTCAAAAATTGAGGAGACTTTAGAAATTGTAGGCACAGTGGCTATTTCTTAGATGTGTTTATAAGAGTTAAATCCCCTCCAAATCAGGAAATTCACTAAACTAAGGTTGTTATGTTCATAGTAAAATTAGTGATATTAAATGTGGCAGTGATTTCTTATATCCCCAAAGTATATAGTAACTTTTAGGGATTCAATCTGGGCAAATGTGTGACAAGCTACTGTTCCATGGGATTATAGTAGGTTATTTTATAGACAGCTGAGTGATCATTTACAAATGCTGATTTCACATTCTTCTTGCAGGCGGTTCAAACTTTGAAACTATTTCTTATAGTTATCTATTGTAAGAAGATTCCATATTCTAAAAACTTGCAAGGATTCATAGTTGAGATTCAAATAACAAATGTTTCTTTAAACATATAAACATAGTTTGAGATCTTATTCTACACAGCTATTCAATAATATATTTGTTTAGCATGTAAAAGAATTCCTTGTACTAAAATAAAAGTCTAGTTTTTTGGAAGAATATAAGTTAAGCACATTAGGTTTGCATTTAATATCCTTTGAAAAGGGGGTGGGAGTATATATTTTCAGGGAAATATTTTAACTCCAGTGATTTGAGTTCTGTTACAACTGTTAGATAAAATTTTTTTCAATAAGTAGTGGTGATTGATAGTTTTCAAAGTTTCTGAAGCCCAAATGAATAAACATTCTCTTTCTTATAAATGATACTTATTCATTAGCAGCTGCTGCCTGGTTTCTTTCATACAGCCCACTTCCCGAATCTCTTTTCTGACACTACTTAGGATTCCTCCCAGGAAAATGCAGATCTTTTAGAGATGGGAGATGTAAAAAGAAATAGGGTATCCCAGCTATCCTGAAGAGAAGTTCTGGGGGCCAGCCTCTGTCCACAGATATTATTACCCTACACAAAAATATCCCTGGTGTATTACTTGAATTATTGTACTTCACTTAGTTGTATGTCTTGAAATTTCATCAAACAGAAATTCACTTACTTAGCTAAGCATTAAAAGATATTCAACACTGTAGTCATTTGGGAAATGCAAATTAAATGACTTAATCTAGCAGTGCATACCCATTAGAATGGCTAAAATTTATTTATTTATTTAAGGATTTTATTTCTTCATTTTATAGAGGAGAGAGAGGAGAGGAGAAAGAGAGAGAGAGAGAGAGGGTGAGAGAAAGAGAGAGAGAGATAAGGGGGGAGGCGCAGGAAGCATCAACTCTCATATGTGCCATGACCAAGCAAGTCCAGGATTTCGAACTGGCAACCTCAGTATTCCAGGTCAACGCTTTACCTACTGCACCACCACAGGTCAGGCTAGACTGAATAAAATTTAAAAGACTGACAATGCAAGTGTTGACAAGGATGGGAGTAGCTAGAACACTCAGACAGAATATGACATGATACAACCACTTTGGAAAACAATCTTACAGTTTCTATATTGTTAAATATACACTTTCTCCTTATGTATCTGCATGGATGATATGGCAGAGTAATTGTAATCTTATATCTCTACTTAAGAGACATAAAAACATATGCCCACACAAGACTAGGATACAAATATTTGTGGTAAGATTATTCACAGCATCCTAAAGTTGGAAACAAGCCACATGCGTACTAATGGTTGAATGGATAAACAAATTGTGGAATGTTCACAGATTGGAATACTATTCTGAAACAAAGAGGAATAAACTACTGATGAGTGCAGCAATGATGAAACAGATCTCGAAGCATTGGTCTGAATGAGTAGGTGAGACAGAAAGGATTTCATGGGTGATTTTGTTTATATGGCATTCCAGAAGAGGCAAAGCTACAGTGACAGAAGTAGACGGATGATTGTGATGGGATGGGGATTGCCTATAGAACAGCAAGAGGGAACAGTTTTGGGTAATAGAAATGCTTCGTATCTTAAATGTGGAAGCAGTAACATGACTGAATGCATGTATGCCTTTGGCAAAACTCATTGAATTGTACACTTAAAATGGCTAAACTTTATGTGAATTATAACTCAATGAGGCTGATTAACCAAAAGCAAAACAAAGAGAACTTCTATAGAAACTTATATGCTGATATGAAATCAGTAACTTGGGTGGTTGGTTTACTCTGAGATTAGAATTTTTTATTGGAAATTGAAATATTTTCTGGGAGGTAGAGATGGCTAGTTTAAATGCTTGATAGCAGTGGAGATGAAAGGTGACCTGAGGGTACCAGACAGGCACCTTTGTTCTTGTAGGCAAAAGGTCATATTGTCTCTTGAGAATGTTTGCTTAATGCCTGTGAGATATCATCTTATCTACCTTGGAAATTTTAGTACTACAGGGCATCCTTAAAACATTGCACATTTTATAGAGATTTCTGTTATCTACTAAAGAACTCTAACTTTAGAGATATTTATAGATTAGAGCAAATCAACCAGAGCAAAAGCCAGTTGGCTCTGCCAGCACCAGTAGCTGACAGGAGAGACCACGTGTAATTGCCTTAATTCCAGCCTTGACCTTTATTAGCCTATGCTGGATTTGCAGGATTTGTGCTTAAGTTTCACAAACTTTTATACCTGTAAAGGTCCATAAGTAAAAAAGTTTTGAGAATCTTAAGACCATCAGAAAAAGAGGTATGATTATATTAGAAATGAAAATTATAGTTTAAAAAAATTGAGGAGGTGGGACTATTGTGAATGCAGCTGTACCTGGTATGAGATGCTAAGCAGTGGGAATGAGCTGAGAACAGGAGAGCACAGTGCTGAAAAAAGACATATCTGACCACTGGCAAGGGACAAGAAAAGTAGTTGGATGGCAAAACAAAATCATTCTGAAAGCCATGGTCTTGGGGATGAGCATTATTGTTCGATACTCAGTTGCCCAGGGTTAATTCAGGAAAGGGGAATTTGGTCTTGAACTTGAAGGCTAAGCATGCTTTGGTTGAATTGCTGCTTGTGAAACTTGAACTATCCTGATTTTCAGCATCATCAGCTCTGAGTCCATTCGAATTTGCAGAACATCAAAGTGAGGGCTGAGGCAGCTGCTGCTGCCATGGCATCAAAGAAATTCTTTCTGTGGCTGGCAAGCTCATGAGATGGGAAGAGAGTTACCTCCTTCTGAATTTTAGTGTTTGGAACAATTTAATTTTGAGGAAAGATTCCTGCTATTTACAAATTGGTAGGAATGCATCCAGTTTCCAATATTTTCCACTTTTTCTGGTTAGTTTATTAAATCCAAAATGTGATTTAAGAGTAGAACCAACTACCTTTTGGATCTCATCTGCTTGCAATTGGCCAGGATGCAACTAAACTTTACTTCAGGATCTGTCATGTAAACCTCTGATCTTTTAATCAGCAGATGGACAGTTATTTCCTGAGGTCACAGAGTAGCATTGTGTACAATGCTTAAATAATTCCATTTCTAAAATGGAAAATGCAAAGGCGAAAGGTGACCCAATGATAAGAAAAGTGGGTTCACCACTCAGCATAACTGGGAAGGAGTGTGGTCAGACCCACGGGGGCTCAGCCTGTAGTCACATAGTCACAGCCACTCACTTTTGGCATTAATTTGTATGTGTGTTTTTAATTGTGAAGGAAATTAAATCGTAGAATATATATTCAAAGCTGGAATATATATATATTAATGTTCATGCCTATAAGGCTTTTGGAATGTTTAGTATCTTCTGGGAATCAAACCCCCAGCCCCAACTCCCTATGTTCCTCATAACAGCTAAGTCCATTGTGACTTTCAGTAATTTGTTTTTATTAAAATAAGAGACTGCAGTATAATTTTAGCAACTAAGCTAAATAGGTATTAACAGGATCTGGAATCCAACCGCATTTTTGTAGCATCATTCCTTTGGGAAAATGGTTTCTAAGTGCCCAGTAACTAACTTACAAATAGGCTTTTGAGTCATAGTCCATTTGAGAATAAGAAACTGTTTGTGATAGTGATACCTTCAATTGGCTTGCTTGGGAACTACACAGAAGGGACCTACATTCTGCCACACGTATGTGGTGAACTCAGCTAGTCTGGATTTGATCAAAGATTATTGCTGAGTGGGCACTGAAAGCATGGGAATTAAAACCAAAGTAGAGCCTGGAGACAAGGCGTTAGAAGGCAAGATCTGGAGAGGTTTTCATAGCTGGGAAAGGTTTTCCGTCTCAAAGGCAAAGGTGTGATTCTGAGCAGATGAAACAAGAAAAGAACAAGGTGGGAAAAATAAGTAAGAAGGGTGGTTAGGAGCAGAGAAAGTTGAAGACAAAAAAAAAAAAAAAAAAAAGGCCATGACACAAGGAATAAGGAGGACCAAGAGCCGAACATTTTTAAGGAAAACTGTAATGCAAAACATACCAGGAGGTCAGACAAAGAGATGCCTCCAGGACCCATACATAATCTCTTAAAGATATCACAGTGCATGTTCAAAATCACAACTTTGACATGTCAGTTTATTTATGAGGTAATCATATCAATTGAGTGCCTGCTCTAGGTTAACAGGATCAGAGGTTGGCAAAGGGAGTTTCTGCCTTTATGGAATTTACAACTTACTGTAATAGCAAACCACTAAAAATGAGCCGAAGTAGGCCTAGGATATAATGGTGGTGATATCTAGGATTTGTCAATAATCTGAATATTAGGTTTTCATTATTTTATTCTTAATTTTTTGTATTACAATACTTATTGGGGTAGACAACATAGAAGATATATTCTTGGCATTTATTTATTTATATCATCATGAGAGCATTATAGGTACTCTGATAACTATATCTTGATTGGTTGATTATAATAGGTTTGACTCATGTTCTCATGTGTCTGGTGGGTGATATAAAAGTGGAGGAAGGTGCAGTGGCAGGCAGAAGAGAGAGAAAAAGCTCTCCTGTCTCTTCTTACAAGGGCAAGAATCACATAGTGAGGGCTTCATCTACATAATGTAATCAATTCCCAAAGACCTCACCTCCAAATACCATCACATTGGGGTTTGGGCTTCCAATATGAATTTTGGAAGGGACACAAACATCATTCCATAGAATTTTCATGATCCAATTTGAAAGCATTTCAACTCAGTATTTCATTTGTTCTGGGTCATGGGGGGCTGTGGCATAGGCAGAGGCTCTAAGGAAGAGAGCCTCTCTGGAGGATATGCCTGCCAGTGGTAGATGTGTGGTAGACACATCCTCTCTGTCTGCTCCTGCTGCTGTTAAAACTCCAGTTTCCTGTCATGTTCTTCCTCTAAAATTTTGGGGGGAGTGGGAGATTTTAAATGTCACAGGAATATAGTTTTCTGTTACCATGTTTTTGCCATTCATGGTCCCAGTGTTCAGGCTTGTTCTGGTGATACCTCCCTGCTCCTGCCCCAGAACCTCACATACCGATGTGTGGTCAGCTGCCAAAACTTGGGGCCTCCTCACTCCTCCTCTAGGGGAGGAAGAAGTACCCTTGGTGTCTATTCTATCCTCATGCATGCTCCAGAAATAACTCCAGTAGAGAAAGTAGCCTTCATAATACTACTTTCTCTTCGTATCTCCACAAATACCATGCTCCTTTTATTAAAAAAAAAAAAAAAAGCCACAATGGTCACTACATCTCAGATATTTTTTAAAGCTTTTTTATTATTATTATTATTAATTTTAATGGGGTGACACCAATAAATCAGGGTACATATGTACAATGAAAACATCTCCAGATTATCCCATCATTCAATTGTGTTGCATACCCATCACCCAAAGTCAAATTGTCCTCTGTCACCTTCCATCTGGTTTTCCCTGTGCCCCTCCCCTTCTCCCTATCTCACCCTCCCCCCCTCCCCCACCCCGTAACCACCACTCTCTTGTCCATGTCTCATAGTCTCACTTTTATGTCCCACCTATGTATGAAATCATGCTGTTCTCAGTTTTTCTTTATCTCTGATTTACTTATTTCACTCCGTATAATGTTATTAAGGTCCATCCATTTTGTTGTAAATACATCTCAGATTTTTATTCTTCAGCCTTTTCCTTCAAAAGTCAATGGGGAAGGCCAATAGGGGTTAAGGATGTTGGGCTAGACTCTGCCTCTGTGACAGCATTGGCATGTTGTCTGTGTACCAAACCTGTGTACCTTGACTCATCCCTATTTTCCAGGGAGATTTTCTGTCTGCCACACATTGGCCTCTGGCAGGCACACCCTCCAGGATTGCCAAGACCTGTCTGAGTTCCCTGCCGAACACACCCAGGATTCCCCTAAGTGGGTGAGAATTCTTCTCTCTACCCAAATACTAAAGGTTAGGCTATTTGCACAAATAAGTTAAGCACAGGTATTTTCATAGATATTTTGTTTGAGGTTCAGAATTACTTAACTAATCAAGAACAAGTTTAAAGTTTCCTTTATCTTTATTTTTAGTTAGTAAAAGTCAATTTAAATTTTATTCTCAGAACATCCTTCTATCATTCTTCTATTATTATATTGACAAAGAAGGCATTTTCAATGATGACATTTATTTCCTGCCGGAAGTAGCACAAGTATGTATTTCCCTTGATATAGGAAATTCTTAATGAATAAAAAGTGATGTAGAAAGAACAAGTTTTATTGCGTACTTACTTTATGCAAAGTCCAGTGCTAAGTAGGTTACATTATAGAGCTCATTTGTTTGTAATAAAAGTGCTATAAAATAAATATTCTTAGTTCCATTTTACATAGGGAAAACTGTAACTTAAAGAATTTAAATATTTTGCCCAAGATCACAGAGGTAATAAGTGGAGAGCTGGGACTAGACCCCAGACTATCCAATCATAGAATGAATGCTCTAGATGTGATTATGCTTTAAATACATCTTTCCTGATACTGCCAAGTATCCCTTGTTGAGAATGAAAACTGAGCAGAAAGACTATTATAATAATTTTCTCACTTTGTCATGGTGGCTGATCCTCAATATAATAAGGTAGCAGGGTTCCCGTCTTTTCTGTTCAACTCCTTTTGTTAAGACTAATTTATGTTATCAGATGATAAATGGCACGTAAATGTCTCTTAGCAGTCAAAGGATAGTTGTCTAGACAATGTAATTTCAGCAGACAGTTGTGCTTCCCTAGTTAACTTAAACCAGTCTTTTTTATTATAAGCCAAAAATTACTTTCTTATATTTGAACCAGATATCCTATTCATATTCTTAAATTCACTGGGAAGATGAGAATATCATTTTTTTTTAAATCTTAAGAATCTCTCTATGCCTTATTTGTATCTGATAATAGACATCACACTTATTTAGGCTGGTAGTAATGTTTTAAAGGGTATTATTGGTAGTTTAATTTGATTAGGTTCTTTCTGTAATGTGAATAAACAATCAGCTTTGTTCTTACTCTGATGATCCAAAAGAAAAAAATGGTTTAGTCTGAAGATCCCAGCAGAGACTAGAAATTAATCTTTTGTGGGGTTTTGTTTGTTTATTTGTTTGTTTGTTTTTTGTGATAGAGAGAGGGACAGATAAAGACAGACAGGCAGGAAGGGAGAGATGAGAAGCATCAATTCTTTGTTGTGGCTCCTTAGTCTCCTTAATTGTTCATTGATTTCTTTCTCATATGTGCCTTGATTGGGGGGCTACAGCAGAGCAAGTGACCCCTTGCTCAAGCCAGCGACCTTGGACTCAAGCCAGCAACCTTGGGCTTCAAGCCAGCGACTTTGTGCTCAAGCCAGTGACCATGGGGTCATGTCTATGATCCCATGCTCAAGCTGAATGAGCCCACACTCAAGCGGTGACCTTGGGGCTTTGAACCTGGGTCCTCCATGTCCCAGTCCGATGCTCTGTCCACTCTGCAACCACTTGGTCAGGCTCTTGTGTGTTTTTTTAATACATGATAATGTCTCTTGGATGCTTTAAAGATTACCTTGTATATATACTGAAGTATGTTTGCCATTTAAACCAGCAACATTTATTTTCCCTAAAAGCATGTTTGGTTATATGGATTGTCCAGGGGGCACCAAGAAAAATATGTATGTGGTATAAAGGAGTGGAGACAAAGAGTTGTAAGGACATTAGCAATGAAAGTTCCAACAGGGAAGAATTTGGCTGCTCTATACCAGCCGTCAGCCACAACCATGAGGGGGCATTATAAACATCAGATGCAAATATTATATGGGGATGATTTGACCAATGAACCTGTCCCAAAGAGCAGTCCAATGAAATTTTAATGTGTAAATATAGCAAATTGAACTCTGCTTACATTATCTACATTACATATATTATTATATATATTTTACATTAGAATGGGTGTGTTCTCACATCTAGCAATGTACTTTTGATTTCTGTTTTGGTTTTGATACATTGAGCACACAGAAACGCGACCTTTTCCCCAACTATCATTTCAGGCAACAAGAGCGGCCATTACTCAGCACTGCACGGACCTTGGAAATTTGTTGGGCAAGGAAAACGACCTCGCCCTCATCATTGATGGCCACACCCTCAAGTATGCCCTCTCCTTCGAAGTGAGGAGGAGCTTCCTGGACTTGGCACTCTCCTGCAAGGCTGTCATTTGCTGCAGGTAAGCCTGCCCACTGCATGAGATCACATCCCAGTGTGCCTTTGTCCTGTGTTTATAGGAAAGAGGTTAGAGGTTAATGCAGGGAAATTCTGGGGGTACAAATTTATTTCAAAAAAAGGCAAAACAAAAATACAAATTTAACTGTACATTCACAGATTTTTTTTCTTTTATTAATTTTAATGGGATGACATTAATAAATCAGGGTACATATGTTCAAAGAAAACATCTCCAGGTTATCTTATCATTCAATTACGTTGCATACCCATCACCCAAAGTTAAATTGTCCTCTGTCACCTTCTATCTGGTTTTCTTTGTGCCCCTCCCCTCCCCCCTCTCCCAACCTCTCCTCCCTCCCCCCACCCCCTAACCACCACACTCTTGTCCATGTCTCATAGTCTCACTTTTATGTCCCACCTATGTATGAAATCATGCTGTTCGCAGTTTTTTTCTGTTTTACTTATTTTACTCCGTATAATGTTATCAAGGTCCATCCATTTTGTTGTAAATGATCCAATGTCATCATTTCTTATGGCTGAGTAGTATTCCATTCACAGATTTTTATGGAAGGCAGTCAGTGGATTTTGAATTTTTGTTTTGTTTGTTGTCTTCTGAGAAGACAAAAGAAGAGGCAGAGCCTCCAGTCATAGTCACTCTGGGGATAAACTGGAACACTCTGCTTCAAGCTGGTGTGGTGAGTCAGGTGGGTCCATCTGCCCCCCTGGTTCCTTGGTTCTGGGTGGCTGGCCTCAATTTACCAGAACTGTGGGAATGGGTGCCTATTTCCTGATACGCAGCAGGAATTTCTTCTCAGTCAACAAGAAGCATTGATTAGTTCCTTCTCTGCCAGTTTTGGTGTTAAGATCCAACCGGAAGGCTTTGTTGGCTTTTCCTAAAATCTGGACAGGTTTTTAGTGTGGATGTTGTTAAATGCCATTGACTATAGACTGTACAAGGTGCAGTTCTGATAGAGGTTTGAAAGCCAAACAGAGTTATAAAAATACTGCTAGACAGCTGAGTCGTACTACCCCAAAGGTTCAGTGAGCAACTAGAAAGCTGAGAGGAGAGCTTTTGATTTCTTAGATAATACCTGGTATGGGACTAAATATTCTATGCATATTATTGGCTTAATAATCTCATTAGTGCCTGTTACGTTTATATACTGTTTGTACATTTTTAAACATCATGCTCTATATTTTCTCAGAAGCTAGTTACCAGATTACTTTATAAACTTTCTCGCTGCATTAATCCTTTAAGAATGCATCCTGTGGCTTCAGACAAGGTTACTTTAGAATAACCAGTAGTCACATTGACAAGATGGCCTTGCTATTCCTGCTTGGGAGGCCCTAGTGACATCATCTGCTGTGCCTCTATTTCTTTGTCCCCACACTATGACACTGCTTGTTTGGGATGCTCTTCCAGTCACAGAGGAAGCTCAGTGCCTGACTTCAGGACAGTGTCTCTTCCAGGTCTCCCCCCAAGAATCTGTTCTCCTTTCCCCACGAATACACCCCCACTCAGAACCCTGAACTGTCTGTCTTCACATTATAATGTCACACTGTTGTCCTGGCCCCTTTTCTTAATCTTTTCTCAAAGGTTGAGGAGAGCTGGAGTGGTTGACTGGGGGAACCTCTCTGGTAGAAAGGTGCTGCTTGTGGGTGTAGGATATTCAGGGGTGAGGAACAAATTCTAATATGTTTGAAATGATGAACGAGAACTCCGTGTCCCTTTAAATCAGGAAGTGTGTGCAGCTGTGGGGCACCTGGAATAGTGAACAGAGGACCTCGAAATGAAATACTAAGCTCTTGGTTTCATGATGGCCTCCCTCCCATTTTTAAACAACTTACTGAGATATAATTCACATACTATATAGTTCACTCAAAGTATATAGTTCAATAGCTTTTAGTATATTCACAATTTTATAACTGTCAGTACAACCAATTTTAGAGTATTTTAATCACCCCCCGAAAGAAACCCTTTTATCCATTATCAGTCAAACCTCATACCCCTCTACCCTCTCATTCCCCATGCCCCTAACTACTAAACAACCACTAATCTGTGTCCTGTCTCTCTGGATTTGCCTACTCAGGACATTGCATAAATGTAATCAAATTATGTGTGGTCTTTTTCTGACTGATTTCTTTAACTTGGCGTAATGTTTTTAAGGTTCATTAAGGATGTGGGATGGGATGTACCAATACTTCATTTTTTATGCTGAATAATATTCCATTGCCTGGATATACTCCATATTATTTATCCATTTTGATTAACATTTGGATTGTTTATACTTTTGACTATCATGAGTGATGTTGCCACAAAGCTTTTTGTGTGGACATATGTTTAATTTCTCTTGGGTACATATGTAGGAGATAAGGTGCTGGTTATAATTCTGTGTTGATCATTTAGGAGCTGTTACATTGTTTCCCAAAGTGGTTGCACCCTTTTATCTTCCCATTAGCTCTGTGTGAGAGTTCCAGTTTCTCTACATCCATGTTCACACTTGTGATGATCATCTTTTTCATTAGTTAGCCCACTGGGTGTGAAGTGGTAGCTCCCTGTGGCTTTGATGTGCATTTCCCTCATGGTTAATGATGCTGAGCATCTTTTCATGTGCTTATTAGCCATGCAAATGTCTTTCTTGGAGAACTGTTTATTCAAGTCCTTTGCACATTTTATATATTAGGTTATTTTTGAATTAGTGAATTGTAAGAGTTCCTTATATACTCTGGATACAAGTATCTAATCAGACATATGGTTTACCAATATTTTCTCCCATTCTGTAGGTTGTATTTTCACTGTATTGTTGGTATTGCTAGTAGCAGAAAATATTTTAATTTTGAAATCCCTCTCATCTGTGTTTTCCTTTGTCCCTTGTGTTTTGGCGTCATATGTATCAAGCTCTCTTGTATGAGCAACTGACACTGTACTTTTTCTATGAGTCTGTTGGGCGGGTTAGATCCAGTACATGCAGATGGCAAGAGTAGAAAGAGGGGTGGTGAGGGACTTCTTTCTAATTCCCTCTCTGTATCTGTGTTGTGGGGTTGCTGGTAGGCAGTGCTTGATTTCTGTGCAGTCCTTAGCACTGAGGTTCTCTTCCCACCCAGAGGCAGGAGTCCCGGTGAGAAAGTCACTCTCCCTGCCAACTGCCACGTTGGTCAAGGAGTAGAAACAAGCAACAGCAGCACAACAACACAAAACAACTCAGAAAAGTCTGGTAAACTGTAAATCAAAGCAAATGTGCTGTAACCGCATGGTTTTTTCAAAAGGAAATAAAAACAAGTCTGTCTGGGCTCTCAGGGGAGATCCAGAAATGCCTTCCAGGCTCTACATGCGCGTTGCTTGCCAGGTGTTTGATACTAAAGAAAAACATCTCTTTCCCCTTCTTATTCTGGCTGCTGTGTTTTGTGTGTTCCATAAAGCTATGCACTTAAAGCCTTCACAGGAAGGGTTTCAAACTGGAACTGGCACAGAAAGAGGAAATTTCAAATTAAATATTGTTACTGTCTACAAAATAGAAGAACTAATTGAGAGAAGGAATCCAGGATCGTGCACTTTGCCGCTCCAGGAGACATTTCTTGGCTGGTCTCACACTTAAGATTGAAAAAAAAAATGAACACATAACGTTTTGGTTTTTTTTTAAAGCACTTGCACACTTAAGATGTGCTCACTATTCAATGAGAATTTAAACTTAAGTTAAATTTCATATGTGACTTTACATAAAGTTGACCTTAACTCTCACGTTTCATCTTTAAAATGTAAGAGTTGCAAAAGTTACTCTTTTCTCTAATTACAAAAGAAAACCATTTATTTTAGAACATAATTTTTCTGTGAAATCATGAAGCACTATTTCCCGTCAGTATTGATTCTGAGACTGGTGCATGTGTAAAAATAGATAAATACATTATTTATTTTTATTTTTTTCATTAATTTTAATGGGGTGACATTGATAAATCAGGGTACATATATGTTCAGAGAAAACATCTGCAGGTTATTTTGACATTTGATTATAATGCATACTCATCACCAAAGTCAAATTGCCCTCTTTGTCACCTTCTATCTGGTTTTCTTTGTGCCCCTACCCTCCCCCCTCTCCCTCCCCCTTCTCCCTACCTTTCCTCCCTCCCCCCACCCCGTAACCACCATACACTTGTCCATGTACCTGAGTTTCATTTTTATGTCCCATCTATGTATGGAATCATATATTCTCAGTTTATTTCTGTTTTACTTATTTCATTCCATATAATGTTATCAAGGTCCATACATGTTGTTGTAAATGCTCCAATGTCATCATTTCTTATGGCTGAGTAGTATTCCATAGTATATATGTACCAGAGCTTTTTAATCCACTCGTCCACTGAAGGACAGTTGGGCTGTTTCCAGATCTTCGCTATTGTGAACAATGCTGCCACACACTTGGGGGTGCATTTCTTCTTTTCGAACAGTGCTATGGTATTCTTAGGGTATATTCCTAAAAGTGGGATAGCTGGATCAAAAGGCAGTTCAATTTTTAATTTTTTGAGAAATCTCCATACTGTTTTCAACAGTGGCTGCACCAGTCTGCATTACCACTGTCAGTGCAAGAGGGTTCCCTTTTCTCCACATCCTCACCAGCACTTATTCTGTGTTGCTTTGTTGATGAGCGCAATTCTGACTGGTGTGAGGTGATATCTCATTGTGGTTTTAATTTGCATTTCTCTAATGATTGGTGATGTTGAGCATTTTTTCATATGCCTATTGGCCAACTGTATGTCCTCTTTGGAGAAGTGTCTATTCATTTCTTGGGTCCATCTTTTTGATTGGATTGTTTGTCTTCCTGGTGTTGAGTTTTACAAGTTCATTATAATTTTGGTTATTAACCCCGTATCAGATGTGCTGTCGGATATGTTCTCCCATTGTGTGGTTTGTCTTTCTATTCTGTTCATATTGTCTTTAGCTGTGCAAAAGCTTTTTAGTTTGATATAGTCCCATTTGTTTATCCTGTCTTTTATTTGCCTGTGGAGATAAACCAGCAAATATACTGCTTCGATAGATGTCGGAGAGTTTACTACCTAATTTTCTTCTAGAATGCTTATAGTTTTACGGCTTACATTTAAGTCCTTTAGCAATTTTGAGTTTATTCTTCTGCATGGTGTAAGTTGGTGGTCTAGTTTCATTTTTTTGAATGTAGCTGTCAAGTTTTCCTAACACCATTTGTTAAAGAGACTGTCTTTACTCCACTGTATCCTCTTACCTCCTTTGTCAAAATCAGTTGCCCATAAAGACGTGGGCTTATTTCTGGGTTCTCTGTTCTGTTCCATTGATCTATATGCCCGTTCTTCTGCCAGTACCAAGCTTTTTGAGTACAATGGCCTTGTAGTATAACTTGATATCAGGTAGTGTGATACCTCCCACTTTATTCTTCTTTTTCAAGATTGCTGAGGCTATTCATGTTCTTTTTTTGTTCAATATAAATTTTTGGAATATTTGTTCTATATCATTGAAGTATGTCATTGGTATTTTTATTAGTATTGCGTTGAATTTATAAATTGCTTTGGGTAATATTGACATTTTAATGATGTTTATTCTTCCTAACCATGAACACGGTATATGCTTCCACTTGTTTGTGTCTTCCTTGATTTCTTTTATCAATGTTTTATAATTTTCTGAGTATAAGTCTTTAACCTCCTTGGTTAAATTTACTCCTAGGTCCTTTATTATTTTTGTTGCAATATTGAAGGGGATTGTTTCTGACATTTCATTGTTCGTGTGTAGAAATGCCTTTGATTTCTGTTTGTTAATTTTATATCCTGCCACCTTGCTGAATTCGTTTATTAGGTCCAGTAGTTTTTTGACTGAGCCTTTAGGGTTTTCTATAGACAGTATCATATCATCTGCAAATAATGACTGTTTTACTTCTTCTTTTCCAATTTGGATGCCTTTATTTCTTCTTCTCATCTGATTGCTTTAGCTAGAACTTCCAGAACTATGTTGAATAAGAGTAGTGAAAGGGGGTCACCCCTGCCTTTTTCCTAATTTTAGGGGAATTGCTTTTAATTTTTGTCCGTTGATTATGATATTGGCTGTTGGTTTGTCATAAAGGGCCTTTATCAAGTTGAGGTATGTTCCCTGTATTCCCACTTTGCTAAAAGTTTTGATCATAAATGGGTGCTGGATTTTATCAAATGCTTTTTCTGCATCTATTGAAATTATCATGTGGTTTTTCTCCTTCCTTTTTTTTTATGTGATGAGTCACATTAATTGATTTACGAATGTTGTACCATCCTTGCCTCCCCAGAATAAATCCCACTTGATCATGATGTATGATTTTTTTCATGTATTGCTGGATCCAGTTTGCTAACATTTTGTTGAGGGTTTTAGCATCTAAATTTATCAGGAATATTGACCTATAATTTACTTTTTTTGTGTTGTTTTTGCCTGGTTTTGAAATCAGAATTATGCTCACCTCATGAAAAGAACTTGGTAATGTTCCTTGCTCTTGAATTTTTTGAAATAGCATGAGAAGGATAGGAGTTAGTTCTTCTTTGAATATTTGGTAGAATTTACCAGTGAATCCATCGGGCACAGAGGTTTTGTTTTCTGGGAGCGTTTTGATAACTATTTCAATCTCTTTTGTTGTAATCGGTCTGTTTAGGTTTTCTGATTCTTCCAGATTGATTTTTTGGAAGACTATATGTTTAAAAGAATTTGTCCATTTTGCATAGGTTGTTTCATTTTTTGGCATAGTGTTTCTTCATAGTATTTTCTTACAATATTTTGTATTTCTGTTGTGTCGGTTGTTATTTCTCCACTCTCATTTCTAATTTTATTTATTTGAGTCCTCTCTCCTCTTTTCTTGGTGAGTCTCATTAAAGGTTCATTGATCTTGTTTACCCTTTAATTGATCTTCTTTATTGTTTCTATGTCATTTATTTCCGCTCTGATCTTTATTATTTCCTTCCTTCTACTACCTATAGGCCTTTCTTGCTGTTCTTTTTCAAGTTCTTTTAGATGAAGAGTTAGATTGTTTATTTGAGCTTTTTCAAGCTTCTTAAAGAATGCCTGTAGTGCTAGGAACTTTCCTCTTAGGACTGCTTTTGCTTTGTCCCATAAATTTTGAGTTGTTTGTTTCTAGGAATTTTTTTATTTCTTCTTTGATTTCATTGTTAACCCATTCATTATTTAATAACATGCTGTTTAGTTTCAATGTGTTTGAGTATTTTTCAGTTTTTCTTTTGTGGTTGATTTCTAGTTTCATGCCATTGTGATCACAGAAAATGCTTTCTATGATTTCAATCTTCTTAAATTTGTTGAGACTGCTTTTGTGTCCTAACATGTGATCTCTTCTAGAGAATGTACCATGAGCACTTGAAAAGAATGTATATTCTGCTGCTTTAGGGTGAAAGGTTCTGAAGATATCTATTAAATCCAGTGGATCTAGTGTGTCCTTGAAGTCTGCTGTTTCTTTGTTAATTTTCTTTCTTGAGGATCTATCTAGTGATGTTAGTGAGGTATTGAAATCTCCTACTATTATAGTATTGCTGTTGATCTTGCCCTTTATATCTATTAAAATCTGCTTCCTATACTTAGGTGCTTCTATATTAGGTGCGTAGATATTTATGATGGTTATATCTTCATGTTGGATTGCTCCCTTTATCATTATGTAGTGTCCTTCTTTATCTCTTACTACAGCCTTTGTTTTAAAGTCCATTTTGTCCGATATAGGTATTGCCACCCCAGCTTTTTTTTCATTTCCATTTGCATGAAATATTTTTTTTCATCCTTTTACCTTCAGTATATGTGCATCATTTGTTTTAAGGTATGTCTCTTTTAGACAGCTTACATATGGGTCCTGTTTTTTTATCCATGCTGCTACTCTATGTCTTTTGATTGGATCATTTAATCCATTTACATTTAAGGTTATTATTGATATGTAGTTGTTTATTGCCATTTTATATTTGAAAGCTGTATTTCTGTTTTGCTATATTTTTTTCTGACTTTGATGTGTTTACAACAGGCCTCTTAACATTTCCTGCAGCATTGGTTTGGTTGTAATGAATTTCTTGAGTTTCTTTTTTGTCTGGGAAGCTTTTTATTTCTCCTTCAATTTTAAATGATAGCCTTGCTGGATAAAGTAGTCTTGGTTGTAGGCTCTTGTTCTACATGAATTTGAATATTTCTTGCCATTCCCTTCTGGCCTCAAGTGTTTCTGTTGAGAAGTCGGATGTCATCCTTATGGGTGCTCCTTATAGGTGTTAGCCTTTTTTTTTTTCTAGCAGCTTTTAATATTTTCTCTTTATTGCTTATTTTTGGTATTTTAATAATGATGTGTCTTGGTGTAGGTTTCTTTGGGTTTCTCTTTAATGGAGATCTCTGTGCTTCTTGTACTTGTGAGACCCTTCCCTACATCAATTTAGGGAAGTTTTCAGCTCTGATTTGATTGAATAAAGTTTCTATCCCTAGTTCTTTCTCTTCTTCAGAAACCCCTATTATGCGGATGTTATTTCTCTTCATGTTGTCACAGAGCTCTCTTAGAGTGTCCTCAGACTTTTTGAGTCTCTCTTATTTGTACTGCTATGCTTCCGTGCCTTTGTTTATCTTGTCTTCCAACTCACTGATTTGATTCCCAGTTTCATCCATCCTGCTTTTAATTCCTTCCATTGTGGTCTTCATTTCTGATATTGTATTTGTCATCTCTGACTCATTCTTTTTTAATGTTTCAATGTTTTCTTTTTATACTTGCTATTTATTTAGGTGTTCATAATGACCATCCATTGTTGTTTTAAGATCCCTAAACATCCTAACAATCATTATTCTAAACTCTGCATATGGAAGCTTGTTTATTTCCATATTGCTCAGTTCATTTCCTGGAGGATTCCCTTGTGGTTTCATTTGGATTGCACTTTTCTGTCTTCTCATTATGTCTGTGTGTTTGGTTGTGTTGTTTGTAGAGCTGGTTGCTTCTAGGCTTGGTGTTGTCTGCCTCCAATTTTCAGTTGTGTTATTTCTAGGTCTTCTGGGTTGGCTTCAGCTGTTGTTTGTAATCCACTGTGAAATTTGGCTTTTTTAATAGAGCCCCTTTGCAGTCTTGATTTGTTTGTTTTCTTCTCAGTTTTCTTAACCTGTTGGTAGTCTTGTTTACTGATCTCAGCAGGGGACTTATTTAAAACTGTATCCAGGAAAGAGGTGGATGTAACCTGAGACTCTGAAGGCCTGATCTGCCAGTTACTTTCTCCGGGTGTGGGGGCGGGTTGCTTTCTCCACTTCAGTAGGGGGAGGTTTATCTCAGATCTCCATGGAGACCTGAGTTACTGTCCCTGCTCCCCACTTTTTGTTTTCAGCTGTGTATTGTTGCACTGATGGGAGCTGAAGAGATATCTTGAGAACGTTGAATCGGAACCACTTTAATCTTGTGTTATGTGGAAGGATCAACCCCTCCCTCAGCTATGGCCACCTCCAACACCTTCCCCAGCTATGGCTGCTCCCAGCACTGGATTAGTCCTGCTGCTCAGGTCCTCCCATGCATTCCTCTTTTTGTCACTGGCTATCTCTCTCTCCCCCTTTTCTTTTGGAAAACAAGCCAGCTTTTTCAACACACCTTGGTCCCAGGTCCTCAGGCAAGTGGCTGTGAGTGATATTTCCTACTGTTTTTCTTGGATTGAGAGCCTTTCTGGGCTTTCAGCCTCATCCCACCCCTTTGTTCCTGTAAGCAGGGAAGTCTCACCGCTTCTTGGTGCTCCCCACCAGGCTCAATGTGGCTTCTTTGCTTCTTGGATTTTGAGAGCAATTCTTGTAATCCAGAGTTGGTTTTTTCATGCTGGTTGTTCCTAAATTAATTTATAATCTAGTTTGATGGTGTGAGCTGGGAGTCTGTGCGTCTCCCTACTCCGCTGCCATCTTGTGTCTCTCTCAGAGAAAAGTATTTCATGCAAAAGCAAATGGAAAGAAAAAGAAGCTTGAGTAGCAATACTTACATCTGACAAAATAGCCTTTAAAGCAAAGGCTATAGTAGGGGATAAAGACGGTCACTACATAATAAACAGTCCAACAAGGGGATATAACCATTGTAAATACTTATGAATCTAATATAGGAGCACCTAAATATATAGAGGATTTTTGATTGACATAAAAGGGTGAGATCAACAGCAATACTATAAGAGTAGGGGATTTTAATACCCCACTAACATCAGCAGATAGATCCTCCAGAGAAAAAATTAAGGAAGAAATAGTGGCCTTCAATGACACAATAGATCAACTGGATTTAATTGATATCCTCAGAACGTTTCACCCCAAAGCAGCAGAATAGACACTCTTTTCAAGTGCTCATGGTACATTTTGTAGGATAGACCATATGTTAGGACACAAAATGAGTTTTACTAAATTTAAGAAGATTGAAATCATTTCAAGCATATTCTTAGGTCACAATGGCATGAAACTAGAAATCAATTACAATAGAAAAACAAAAACATTCAAACAGTTGGAGGCTAAATAGCATGTTATTAAATAATAAATGAGTTAACAATGAGATCAAAGAAGAAATCTAAAACTTTCTGGAAACAAATGAAAATGAACATACGACAACCCCAAATCTATGGGACTCAACAAAAGCAGACTTGAGAAGGGAGCTCATAGCATTACAAGCATACCTTAAGAAGCAAGAAAAAGCTCAAATAAACAACTTAACCCTACACCTAAAACAACTTGAAAAAGATAACAAATAAAGCTCACAGGAAGTAGAAGAAAGGAAATAATAAAGATCAATGTGGACATAAATGACATAGAGGCTAAAAAAAAAAAATACACCAAGAGCTGGTTCTTTGAAAAGGTAAACAAGATTGATGAACCTTTCACCAGTCTCATCAAGAAAAAGAGTGGACCCAAATAAATAAAATTAATAATGAAAGTGGAGAAGTAAATACTAACAACACAGAAATACAAAGGAGTGTAAGAAAATACCATAAAGATCTATATACCCCCAAATTGGAAAACCTAGGCAAAATGGATAAATGCCTAGAAACGTACAGTCTTCCAAAACTCAATCTGGAAGAATCAGAAAACCTGAACAGACTGATTACAGTGAGTGAAATTGATACAATTATCAAAAATATTCCTGCAAACTAAAGTCCTGGACTGGATGACTTCAAAGGTGAATTTTACCAAACATCCAAAGAACTAACACCTGTCCTCAGGCCATTCCAAAAAATTCAAGAGGAGGGAGTAGGTCCAAACTTATTTAATGAGGCAAGTGTTATCCTCATTCCAAAACCAGGTAAAGACACTACAAAAAAAATTATAGGCCAATATCTCTGATGAACATAGATGCTAAAATTCTCAATGAAATATTAGTAAACTGGATCCAGCAATACATTAAAAAGATCACACATCATGATTAAGTGGGAACCTATTGTACCAGCCTTACCAAAGAGGTAAGACTGGTATAACATTCACAAATCAATAAACATGATTTATCACATAAACGAAATGAAGAATAAAAATCACATAATTATATCAATGGATACAGAAAAAGCATTTGATAAAAATCCAACACCCATTTATAATAAAAACTCTGAGCAAAGTGGGAATACCGGAAACATCACTCAACATACAAAAGGCCATCTCTGACAAACTGACAGCTAACATCATACTCAATGGGCAAAATTAAAAGCAATTTCCTTAAGATATGGAACAAGACAGAGGTGCCCCCTTTCACCACTCTTATTCAACATAGTTTTAGAAGTCCTAGCCACAGCAATCAGACAAGAAGAAGAAATAAAAGGCATCCAAATTGGAAAAAAAGAAGCAAACTGTCATTATTTGCTGATGACATGATACTGTACATAGATAACCCTAAAGTCTCAGTCAAAGAAATACTAGTCCCGATAAATGAATTTGGCAAGGTAGCAAAATATAAAATTAACATTCAGAAATCAGTGGCATTTTTAAACACCAACAGTAAACTGTCAGAAAGAGAAATTAAGGAAACAATCCCCTTTACTATTGCAACTAAAAAATAAAGTAGCTACGAATAAATTTAATGAAGGAGATAAAAGACTTGTAAGTGGAAAATTATAAGATACTGAAAAAGGAAATCAAATAAGATACAAACAAGTGGAAGCATATATCATGTTTATGGATAGGAAGAATAAACATCATTAAATTGTCTATACTACCCAAAGCAATATACAGATTCAGTGCAATTCTGATTAAAATACCAATGGCATACTTCACAGATCTAGAACAAATATTCCAAAAATTTATACTGAACCAAAAAGAACACGAATAGTCTCGGCAATCTTGAAAATGAAGAATCAAGTAGGAGGTATCACACTTCCTGATATTAAGTTATACTACAAGGCCATTGTACTCAAAACAGCTTGGTACTGGCATAAGAACAGGCATACAGATCAATGGAACAGCCTAGAGGACCCAGAAACAAACCCATGCCTTTATGGTCAATTGGTATTTGACAGAGGAGGGAAGAGTATACAATGGATGGATCACCAACTTACACCATTCACAAAAATAATCTCAAAATGGATAAAAGACTTAAATGTAAGTCATGAACCCATAAAAATCTTAGAAGAAAACATAGGCAGTAAACTCTCTGATATCTCTAATAGTAATATTTTTGCTGATATATCTTCATGGGCAAGTAAAATAAAGGTCAAAATAAACAAATGGGACTATATCAAACTAAAAAGCTTTTGCACAGCAAAAGACACCGATAACAAAAAATAAAAATAAAACAAATCTTACAATGGGAGAACATATTTGCCGATATATCTGATAAGGGATTAATAGTCAAAATTTATAAAGAACTTCTAAAACTCAACACCAGGAAGGTAAACAATTAATTTAAAAAGGGAAAAGGAACTTTATAGACACTTCTCCAAAGAGGTCATACAGATGGCCAATAGGTATATGAATAAATGTTCAATGTCACTAATCATCAGAGGAATGCAAGTTAGAACCACAATGAGATACCACCTCATACTTTGGTGTTGGAAATGGGTGTCAGAATGATGCTCATTAACAAAACAATACACAATAAGTGCTGACGAGGGTCTGGAGAAAAATGAACCCTCCTGCACTGCTTCTGGGAATGCAGACTGGTGCAGCCACTGTGGGAAACAGTATGGAGATTCCTCTAAAAATTAAAAATGGAACTGCCTTTTGACCCAGCTATCCACTTTTAGGAATATATCCTAAGAATTCCAAGTCACTGATTCAAAAGAAGAAATGCACCCCATGTTTACCACAGCATTACAAGATCTGGAAACAGCCCAAGTGTCCATCAGTGGACGAGTGGATAAAAACATGGTTGTACATATACACAACAGAATACTATGCACCCATGAAAAAGAAGAAAATCTGACCTTTTGTGATGGTGTGGATGGACCTGACAATTATTATGCTAAATTTAATAAGACAGGCAGAGAAAGACAAATATCATATGATCTCCCTTATATGTGGAATCTAATGAATACGGTGAATGGAAGAATGGAATAGAGGCAGAGGAGGGAACATAGGGAGAAGAGGGGCAGCTGTCAGAAAGAAGTGGGATGAGAGGACGAGTTCAGAGAGGGTAAAATGATTAGTGAAATTATATATACATAACACAGAGATACAGATGACAGGTCAGCAAATTCCAGAGGGAAAGAAGGGTAGGATTTCAGGGGAGGGGACTAAAGGGGGAATAATTGGGGCACATTGTTGGGAAGTGAAGGTGTTATATTGAGTGGGACACTTGAATCCATGTTAATATAATGAATTAAGAAATTTATTAAAAAATAATTTTAAAAGTGCAATTAACATAGAATTATTTTTAGACACCTATTTTTGTTTTTTTGTTTACCTCTAAAATAAAAGCTATTATTTCAATGATTACAGCAATTTTATTTGGTTACTTTGCTAAAGATGAGTGTGTTCAGATGTAATGGTCCTTCAGCACCATGTCAGTAAAAGTAATTTCCAAAAGCCCAAAGATTAAAAAAACTTTCTGTCACCTGCATGTTTTACCAGTGTTTATGTAGGATGAACATTAGATTGATGTAGATTTTGTAGCATATAAAATATAGCTTATTAACCATTGTAAAGACTGGCATTTTGGAGACTTTGGAATATTAATTCAAAGTAGAAAAAGAAATCCCTTTCTAGGTAATTATCTCTAGTTTAGAAAAAAAATACTACATTTGACTAAACTTTTTGAAATCAAAGCTAATTTTGATGACTGATAATTTAGAAATGAAGGACTATTTTCATTTTAAATAACTATTTTAGGAAGTAATTTTTACCAATCACTCTACAAGATCAACTTTATAACTATTAGGGATTTCTGTCTCCCCTCAAGCAAAAAGTTATATATTATTACTGTTTATATATTAAGCTCCTTCAAATGAGAAATAGAAAAATAAATTAACCTGTCAATCTTGTTGTTTGTGTCCTGAGCTAGTAAAATAATTTGGTAGGGAGATACATAGTACATGTGATAAGATATAAGCAGAGATTTTAATATAAAACTGATAATACAAGAAACTGTTATTTAAGAAAATTGTCTGTTTATAGGGAATATAGTCAATAATATTGTAATAATTATGTATGGTGTCAGATGGGTACTAGCCACATTGGTGTGGTGGGAGAGATCACTTCGAAAGGTATGTTAATGTCTAATTACTGTGTTTTATACCTGTAACTAATATATATTGTATGTCAACTGTAATTGTAAAATACATTTCAAAAAGAAAATAAAGGAAATCTGCTATAAGTAATAAAAATAAAATGATAACACTTATGGCATGATAACATGATGGAAAAATCTACCATGGAGCAGTTAATTGTAGGGGTTGTTTTATAATAATATGCTGTATAACTTGGAATACATCTCTTAGGACATTTTTGTCCTTTGGTTATAAAACTGGTGTTATAGCACTTTTTTATCTTTAAAACTGCCCTCTGAACATTTCTTGAAAGTGACTCCCATGACCACAGTTCCCTTGGTTGATGATGCCCACATAGCAAGTTTGTGTGGGAGCTCAGACACAGAGTGGGCAGCGGGGATAACATGGCCCTTTCCTCTTTAGGCAGTGATCCAGGGATTACAGTGTTGGGGTCTGTGTGAACTCCCATGCACTTATTCTGCTTCTTTCTTTCTCTCTCTCTCTCTCTTTCTCTTTCTCTCTCTCTTTTTTTCTTTCTCTCTATTTTTTTATTTAAGTGAGATGAGAAGAAATAGATCCCCACATGCACCCCAGCCAGGATCCACCCAGTGACCCCCATCTGGGGGCAATGCACTTCCCATCTGGGACCCATGCTAACAACTACACTATTTTTAGTGCCTGACACTGGAGCTCCACAGAGCCATCTTCAATGCCTGGGGCCGACACACTCTTATTAATCGAGCCATAGCTATAAGAGAGGAAGAAAGAGAGAGGGAGAAGGCAGAAAGGGAGGTGGGGTAGCAGATGGTCGCCTTTCCTTTGTGCCCTGTCTGGGAATCAAACCCTGGACTTCCATATGCCACTTTAATGCTCTACCACTTAGCCTACTGGCCAGGACCCATTCTACTCCTTTCAACACATTGGGACCCCTATGAGATGTATGAGATGCCAGAAGAAGTCCTGGACATGTCACTCTTTTTTGCCCCTATGTTTTTTCTTCTCCCCATTTTGTGAATGATTAATTCATTGGTGCATGTCCATTTTGACAATCTTGCTTGCAAAATGAAACAAGGTGATATTAGGTCAAATTGTAGCCCCAAATTCTAAAGTAGAAGCTTACAATATTTAGCATCTTTCCTACCAGAAAAGCCAGAAAGAAAAGAGTTAAAAATAAAACCTGGCCCTGGCCAGTTGGCTCAGTGGTAGAGTGTTGGCCCGGCATGTGGAAATCCTGGATTTGATTCCAGGTCAGAGCACACAAAATAAGCACCCATCTGCTTCTCCACCCTTCCCTCTCTCCTTCCTCTCTATTTCTCTCTTCCCCTCCCGCAGCCAAGGCTCCACTGGAGCAAAGTTGGCCTGGGCGCTGAGGATAGCTTTGTGACCTCTGCCTCAGGCACTAGAATGGCTCCAGCCGCAACCAAGCAATGCCCCAGATGGGTAGAGCATCTGCCCCTGGTGGCCATGCCGGGTGGATCCAGGTTGGGCACATGCCGGAATCTGTGTCTCTGCCTCCCCGCTTCTAACTTCAGAAAAATACAGAAAAAAAAAAAAAGAATAAAACCTAATTAATCACGTGGACTCTGTCATGCATATTTATGTCCCCAATCTTGCCTTGTGATAGTATTTGTACTTCAAGTGCTTTTAGTTCTTTTTTCCTGTGAAGTAGTTCAGAATGTGTTTCATGAATACAAGAAAGTGTCATGTTAACTTTGATTAGGAAATTCACTTCTCTCAATAACCATTGACACCTTTCTGATTGAACCTATGCAAAGTAGCTCTTACATTAATTGGTCCTGAAGAAAATTATGTTTTCCATTTTCCTGTTTGTTAATTTGCCACTTTCCTGCATTTATCACCTCCTGAATTATCAATGCTTTTCCTATTCCGATTTTGACAGCTAGTATTGCTTCTATGACTCTGAAAACCACAAGGAATACTCCACCCTGGAAGCTTCAGTGTCTCCCACTTTGAATAGGAAGCTTCGGGATAACAGCAACTACCTGTGGACTGTGTGTGGCCTTCTTTGTTTTGTTTTGTCTTGTTTCCAGCTTTATTGAGGTAGTCCAAAAACTATACCTAATTAAAATATACAGTTTGGTGATTTTGGACATATGTGTAACTCATGTTACAATACAATATATATCATGTTACATATCAATACAATCCAGATAATAAACATATCCGTCACCTCCAAAAGATTCCTCATGTCCCTTTGTTTTTCTATTTTATTTTTAAATTTTATTTTGTTTTGTTTATTTTATTATTTTATTGATATAGTAAGAACACTTAACAGGAGATCTACCCTCCTAACAGATTTTTTAATGCAGAGTACTTCATTGCCAACTCCAAGCACTTCTGTACAGAGTGCCTCTGGAACTTCACCTCTTATTAGTACTGTCCTTTATACCCACTGTTTCACCTTCTCCCACCCCTCATAACCCCCACTCTGTTACATAACTCTGTACCTTTGACTGTTTTAGGTGCCTAATATAAGAGAAATCAGGCATTACTGGTCTTTCTGGGACTGATTTCTTTCACTTAGTTTATCTGCCTTCCTAGTCCATCGATGTTGTCCAATAGAAAAAAGGCTTTTCTGATTGGGTTTCTTGCTTGCTTAACTTTAAGGAGGAGACAGATGACAAGTGAGGAGTGTCCAAGCATTTTGAGTCTCAGGGTTCTTGATATTACATTTATATTTAGTCCCATGTAGGACTACAAGTAAATTGTCAACAGGGCATGTGTCAGTTGATGGCTGTAACTTAAGTTGCCAAACCCTGAGCTTGGTTTGATTTCATAACCGGTGATGTCTCAGCTTTGTCACCGCCATCTGCAGAGCTTTGCTGGGTCAGCAGGGACTGAGAGTGGCTGCTGAAAGATCTGATTTCTGTTGTTTCTGGTTAATCAGCTAACTGAACCCTGTCAGAGTTCCAGGGCTGAGCTGTCTCCAGTGGCTTAGTTCCTGACATGCCAGTAAATGAGGAGTCAGACAGACAGACAGACAGATAGGCAGCCACTCTTCCCCCCACCATCCCATCAAAATCTTGACACCTGGGTCACATCTGAGAAAAACAGAGCAAGCATTTTTCTTTTAGTAAGCTAGTATTCATAGTGGTGTCTGTCCTATCCCCACTTGGACATACCAGTCATTAAAGACCAGAGTAAATATACCAGTTTGAAGTAATCCTTAAACAAATATACAAGTTCCAAGTTAGAAGCTTGTGTCAACCATTTATGCATCTTTTTTGTACTTTTATTTATTTTAATGGAAAGGTATTATTTGAAAATATTAGAGTTTGAGAAATCGGAACTCCTCTGGTATCACAATATTTTGTCTATGTACATATAGGTAATTGAAACATAAGGTCTTATTTTCTCTTTATAAAATCATGAGGAGTATATATTGAAATATTTTCCTGAAACAGAAAATAGCAGTAAGGCAATCTACACTTTTTTGTAGATCATTTCACATATGAGTACAGGTATATGTTCGATGCTTTTTCAAACCCTGATGCTTCACATCAAATTATTGAATTTCAAATTACCAAATCTGGGAACAAATACAAGATTAATGTACAAGGCAGAGAAGTCTTTTGTAAAAAGGGAAAAATATAAATGTTTGAACCCAACTTTAATAACACTTGAGATCTGGATTTATATTCCTATGTAGCCATAATTGTTTATTAACTCAAGTAGGTGTTAACATAGCTACATGAGAATAATAAATAATGAATGCTTTAGGGCTGGTATCAACGTTTCATGAAGTTTTAAAATATTTATAATCAAAGAGGTTAAAGAAATATGTAGGAGCTGGCTGTGGTCCTGTTTGTGTTTCCCTTATTTGAAAATGCCTGTGAAGAGTTTTCAGTGTGAGTCCATCGTCAGGTGTCTGGCAGTTCTGTACATCTACTTGAGACTGTCTTGAGCTAACGATTTCTTTGCGTTAAGTGTCACATGTGTTTAGATAATTATTTGGATAAAAAGAAGGCTTTTAAACATCTAAGCCTACTTAGGATCTGTTCTGTCTGATGGTAGTTCTGTGCAATAAGCTGACATCAGCGTGACTGAAAGGCTAGCTGCATTGCCAGCAGTCAGCTCACAGAACTGTAGCCGCTCCCCACCGTGGCCCAGTGGAACAGATGTCTACTGATTAAGGTTGGCAAATATGCAGAAATGGTCCAGCCTGGTCTGCCAGAGGGCTCCTGTGGTGGGAAGGCCCAGATATGACACATAGTAACACAGCTCACAGGTCAGGTCTGGGAAGATGAGGGAGTGTAGTGAGCTCTAAGCAGTGACTGTCTGGCAGGAAATATTAGTGATGATGACACTCATACTCAGATTATCATAATGCGCAAACCCCTTGTATGTACTTAATATCTGCTGCCTGCCTCTGAGACTCTTTAAAGCAGTCCCAGGGAGGGGAGACTGAGCATCTCTACTTTAGAGTGTGGGGAGCTGAAGCACATCCCAAGAGCCTATAGCTTTACCAGCAGGTCAGCCCATCAGGGTTTGCACCCCACAGTCTAACTCCAGAGTCCCCGAAGAAATACTTTAAAGACCATAGTGAGGAGCCGAAGTGTTCCAGTGAATTAAGAGAGCTCGCTTGTGTTTAGGGGAAGGCAGCATCTGATTGGGTCAGCTTAGAATATGTATGCAAGGTGTGAGTTCTTACAGGACTTCAGTTTAGCTGCTGTGAGGACTGGAGTCTGACGCATAGAAGGAATTCAAACAGCTGTTGGACTGAATTTCAAATTCTCTGAGGTGGACCCTGACCCAGATTCATAGTCTTTAAGGAGTAAACACCAGAAACTCTTAGTGACTGAATATAGTTGTGGTTGATAGAAGGGCAGAGGCTGTCTGTGATACAGGTCATGTCACAGGGAACACTGGAGAGGAGACTCATTTCCAGAGTCAAGGCACTGCATGATCTCTAGGTCTGGCATAGGTAGGTATCCCCTGAGTCCAGACTCCCTTGGTGGCAGTTTGTTCGTCCGTCTGAAGCTATAGAAATAGATTGTTTAATTTATAACTAGCACTAATAGAAGGCCCAATTTTGGTCAGTCACTACAGTTTGTGCTGCTCCAGGATGAAAAAGAGAAAGACTTGAGGGTGTGTCCAGTCTCCTTTAGCTTATGTTCTGGTGGGGAAAAACCAAAACATAATATGACCTTAGAAAATATACCATACAGCACACCAAAAAGATCAGACTGATAGAAAATTAAATCTGACAAAGCTGCAAGTCCCAGTTTTGAGTTTTGGAGTGGGCCTAATCAGTAGTTTTCTAAGGCAGGTGAGTTCCCTTTGCATCTTGCAGAAGGGGATCGGTGGTTTTGAACAGAGGAGAGGCAGATACCTTGCTGTCATGTGAATCGAGTTGGATCTGAGAAGAGCAAGACAGTAGGAGGAATATGCATCACAGCCGAAGAGATCAAGGGCAAGGATGAAGTTCTTGTCATCTTTATGAGACAAATTCATTGCCTTCTTTCACTGCTAGAGAAAACATGAATGCTTTTTAGTTAACTTTTTAGGAGGCACGTCCTTTTCCGTATTAAGTTTTTTGATGTGTAAAGCAGTATCTATAAGAAGCCATTTCAAATGTGCTCTCTTATATTAATTTGTTTTGCTTCAGTCGACGTATTTCCATGGCTGCTGTTTGACTTTGGGAGTGTGGCCAAAGTTGCGGGAGCAATTCCCTCATTAGAAAAGATTCTTGAACTCTCGTTTTGCACAGAACCATGAGGACTTTCACCTGGAAGGTGTTGAGATCATTTTCATGAGTTAGAGTTTTGGTCTCTAGGACCCCAGGGCAGGGAGCACTGGCCTTATAGGAACCCTCTCTTCCTCGGTGCACTCAGGACAGGGGAGAACGTTGAGGGCAGGTGACGCATTTCCGCTGTAACGCAGTCGCTGTCTTAAGGAGACTGGGAGGTGGGACTCTAAGTGAGGTCAGACATTCCTGCTAAAGGTAAAGCCCATTCAGACTAGGGTCCACATGCTACCTGTGGCAAGGCCAGTTTTGTGGGTTTGCTGACTCCAATTGGCTAGATGATACATGAAAAGGACCTAAGCGACTTGCCTAGTGCTTTGCCCAAGGAAAAAGACATAATGAACAGAAATCTGATACTGTGGCAGATTTGTGTCCTGCAGAATTCATAGGTTGAAGCCCTAACTCCTAGTGTGACTGTATTCAGAAATAGGATCTGTAGGAAAGAATTAAGGTAAAATGAGGTCAAAAGGGTGAGGTCAGATCCAATAGGATTAGTGTTCTTATAAGACACCAGAGAGCTCTCTGCCTTGTGAGTGCAGAGCAAGAAGGTGGCCACCTTCTACAAGATAGGAAGGAGGCTCCCACCTGAAACCAGACTGGCCAGCACCTGGTCCTTCTTGGACTTCCAGCCTCCAGAACTATGAGAAAATAAATTTCTGTTGTTGCTGCTCAGTCTGTAATACAGTACTTACTTTGTTATGCCAGCCTGAGTTGACTAAGCTTGGGTCTCCATACTGTCTGAACTAATTAATAGAATCCTTCACTGTAGCTATTTTGATCAGCTGGAATTGCCTCAGCCAGTTCTGAATCTGTGAATGTAAAGGGACCTGAAAGTAGGGGGTGAATGTTGGGTATGGAGAAAACTGCATGAGTAGAAGCTAATAGCTTTAATAATATTTCCTTGCAAAATAAGCCTGAGAATGCTTTGTGTTTTAAAATTATGCCTTTCCAACAAAAGATAAGTTATTTCATATGATAAAAGCAAGAGTAAGGATTACATTCATGGAACAAAAATTTTAATATGGTATTTATTTTACCATTACCAATCTTCCCTTAAGATTATCCTAAGATTGAGTTGATAGATGATGTCTTCAGGTAAATTTAGCAACTCAATCCCTAAAAATATCAATGTGATCATTGCACAGAATACCCTCCTTGCCCAAAATGATGTCTGTTTCTTTTACTGAATTCCCAGCTTTGTTAGTTTGTTCCATATTTGAGTTTGGAAGTAAGTTTAAAAAGCAGAAGTCACTTCTCTTTACAACTTGAAAGGCATTTTTACAACTCTGAACAAATTTCAGCCTTCTCACTAAGTATGCTTTTCTTGATAAGACTATGAGGCATTTTTGATTCGCTTGGAAATTTTTACCAGTTTATGAGCATTATATTGTTCAAGCATATCTTTATGTATGTATGAAAGGATATTGACTTAGAACAACTTTATACCAGCCCATTGTTCAAAATCCTGAAGGTAATCAGTGTTATTTTGAGGGCCATACCTTTCACGTAGATATTCTGTGGAAAAAACAAAACAAAACTTTATTCCGCTGAACTGAGATTCTCATTCAATATTCTAGAGAACCCCAACCTGAATCCAGTAGTTGTTAGTGATTCATAAATCTTTCCTGTTTATAGCCTTAGTACTTCTTCTGTGGCTCTTCCAGAAAATTTAAAGGTCTCCTAAGCATTATTTCAAATGTAAGTCATATTGAGTTTTTTGAGATGAAAATCTAAATAAAATTTATCAGCAGACTTGCTGAATGAATCAAAGATGGGGCTTCTGATCTGTGCTGAGGACTGGCAATACCATAGGTCCAGGTCAGTGTGGTGCTGTCGCTGTGAGGCTCCTGGTCTAGAGGAAGAACTGGACAGTGAAAACAATATGGCCTGTACAATTGTGAATTTAGTATTTAATCCCTTGTATTTCAGTGAATAGATGCTTTTGATCTTAGGTCACTGAATTCTTAAATATAATGGCTACTCTAATGCTGTAGGCAGATGTAGATTTCCATGGCTACATTTCCTGATTAGCTTTAATTAGCCCAGAGGTGGTAAAGACAAACTCTGTCCTCTGCTAAAAGCCCAGTGCTTCTTGTTTGTGAGAGGAAAATGAAAAGGTCTTAGCAGGATAATCTTCCCCCTTGCTTACTGTGCCGGCCACATGGGACTCCTTTCTGTTCCATGGACTCTCTGAGCAGTAGCAGGCTGTGGGCTCAGGACCACCACTGGATGGACCACTCCTTTCCTAATAACCCCTGAGGCCAGATGCCACCTGTCAAATATGCTCTCTTGATTCAGGTCTCTGCTCAGAATAGAACCTTCTCAGTGAGGTTGCCCTTGAATACATGGCTAATTGAGCGCCCCTTCTCTTCCCTTAGCTTTGTTTTTGCCTAACAGCACTTACCACTCCCTTGCGTGCCATACTTTACTTAGTCTGCACCCAACAGAATGTAAGTTCCATTAAAGCAGGTCTCTTTTGTTCTCTGCTCTATCCTCAGCACTCAAATATGATGTCAGCATATAGTGAGAGCTCAATAAATGGTTGTGAACAAGTAAATGGTGTGATGCCCCCCCCCAACCTTTATTTTCTTAGATACTGTCGACTCCCTTCTCATGACAGTTACTGAAGGTATGCTGAGACCACTGACGGTATAACAATGGAAACGAAAATGTTAATGATATCAGAGCCAACCCTTTTCTCCTCTCATTATTTTCCCAATTTGGGGCACCTCCTTAGCTGCTGTTATCGGTGTGTTCTGGGTTACTTACATGTAGAAAATTGATACCCCTGTAAGGAAATATAAGTCCTTGGAAGAACCAGAAAGCCTTTGTCTCTGAGTTAGCATGTAACCCTGAGTGCAGAGTGCAGATCAGATCTCTACTTGAACATTAGAAACAGAAAAACAAAAAGGCATTGACTTGAAATTTAGGTAAAGGCGTCCCTTGAAACTTACATACCTTATTATTATTAATTTTTTTTCTATCTCATGCCCCGTCCTAAGGATGATTGGCTTCATTTACAGCTAGTATTATTGATTGTTCTCATAAAGTCAGTCCATCAAGGTAATGTTTATTGAGCAAGGACTGTGTATAAGGTTTGTTTTGAGGAGAAAGATGCAAGATTGAGAGAAGAGAAGCAAGTCAAGGCCAGAGCACTTAGATCCATAAGGTTGGAATTGAGTCGGTCTTCAGCACAATGTTAAACCTTTGGAATTTTTTAACTAAGAAATGATGTGGTCACTTATATACATTTAATAACTGCTTTATTGAGATATGATAACAGACCATATAATTTACACATTTGAAGTATACAGTTCAATCATTTTTCGTATATTGACATACTGTTTGCAGTGCAACATAGTCCATTTTCAAACATTTTCTTCACGCAACCATGCCCCCCCCCCAAAAAAAAACACCTTGTATTCATTAGTTACTCCCAATTCTACCCTCTTCAATAGTAGGCAAAATGAATACTTTGTCTCCATGGATTTGCCTATTCTGGGCACCCATATAAATGGAATTGTAAATATGTGGTCTTCTGTGACCAACTTCTTTAACTTGTGTTTTCAAGAGTCATCCATGTTGTGGCATTTCACTTCTTTGTATTCTGCTATAAAATGTCCTGTGGCATGGATATGCCACTGTTTATACCTTTTGCTGCCATGAATAATGCTTCTATGAACATTAATGTACAACCTTTTATAGGGTTTTATGCTTCTAGTAGTTTTGAGTGTATACCTAAGAGTGGAATTGTTGCAGCATGTGGCTGCTCTGTGTTTAACCTTTTCAGGAACTGGCAGACTGTTTTCTAAAGTGATTGCACTGTTTTACATTCCCATGAAAAATGTATGAGGGTTCTAATTTCACCACAGAACTGCTTATTATTTCTGTTTTTTATTATAGCCATCTAAGTGGATGTGAAGTGGTATTTAACTGTGGTTCAGATTTTTATTTCCTTGATGACTAATGATGTTGAAGATCTTTTCAGGTGCTTATTGGCCATTTGTATATCTTTTCTGGAAAATTTCAATTTTTTTGCACATTTTCAGTTGAGTTGTCTTTTTATTATAGAGTTGCAAGAGTTCTCTATATCCTTTAAATATAAATATCTTATCAGACATATGATTTGCAAATGTCCTCTTCCATCTTGTAGATTGTCTTTTTACTTTCTTTATAGCGTTGTTTAAAGTACAGCACATATAAACTTAATGAAGCCCAACTGTTCACTTTTTTTCTCTTGTTTATGTTTGGTGTCTTGACTAAGAAGACATGGTCTGATACGCACTCATGAAGATTTATTCCTATGTTGTCTTTTAAGAGTTTTAGAGTTTGGCTCATAAGTGAAGTCTTTGATCTATTTTGAGTTAGTTTTTATATATGATGTGAGGTAATGGTCCAATTTCATTCTTTTGCACATGGCTGTTCAGTTATCCCAATGCCATTTGTTGAGAGACTATTCTCCCTTTAAGTGGTTTTGGCCAGATTTGTATTTTTAAAAGATGACTATAATTGGTGGTGTGGAGAATTGTTAAAAAGGGAGGAGATAAATTTGACAAATATTCATTTAGCTCTTATCACATGTTAAACGTTACTCTAGGCACTACAGTCATGTGTTTAGACATATCTCTGGCCTCATGCAGGTACTGAGGATGAGGATGCAAGTCTAACAGGATAAAGAAAAAGAAAAACAAGATGATTACAAATCATGAAAGAAGAAACAGAATGATGATGTAATTATATGGATGTTGAATGTATAAAACAAATTGCTTGTTTGTTTGTTTTTTTCCTTTAATTTCAGATGTGTTTTCATACTTGAGTTGAATGAATATGCCAAGTCACACACAGGCTGGATAGAATGGAGTTAGACCAATAGTCTCCTCTAGATAGAAAGATGTCTTTAGTTTTCATTGTCCCATACATGTTCCTGTCACCTTTCACCTCGTGTGTATATCCAACTGCAGGCAGCATTGGCAGAGACTGACAGACTGAAAGAATATCTACTTTTTCATTCGTTCATCTCATTAGTTCATTCACCTATAGTAAATCAGATCAGAATAGCTTTGACTAAGGAAGTGAAAAGAAATGAACAGATTTGAAGGAGGTTTAGATATATAATGGAAAAGACTGAAATTAAATATTGTATGAACAGTAAGAGTGAAGAAGAAGGAATTGTCAAGAACAGGATCAAGGATTTAGTATTTTGACAGCAACACTAGCTAGTGAGTTTTGAGATTGGCATTATTTCCAGGCATTATTTCACATGCTGCTCAAAAATCCTTCCAAGAAGGATGCTGCCAACAGCACCATCAGACAAAACCAAGGCTTAGGGAGAAAAAGTTACTTGCCTTAGATTATAATACAGTGAAATTTGATAAATAATGGTTCCTTTTCCTGCTTAAATGAACTCCTTTTACTGTTGCTGAGCTCTTTTCAAAAAGTATCTAATGATTGAATGAAAAAATATAATAGTTCTAAATGAATAATATTCAGTGAAGAAAATTCCAAGGGAAAACCAATCAAAAATATGAAATAAGTTTCCCATAATGTCATTGACACAAAATAATATATGACTATCTTTGGGGGGCTGTGCTTCATTTTTGAGAGAGAAATCCTATCCTGAAGACTACTCTTTGTTATATCTGACCACAGTCTCACAGCATGCATGTCATTTACTGCATGGCAAGTGCAGAATGCACACAAGTTGGTATTTTAATTTTCTTACTCTTACTACATGATACATATATGTATATTTTTATGATAGTGCTTAAAAGTCCAGGCTAACAAGGAAAAGGAAACAGTGTTGCCTGTTAGCAGCTGGGAATTAGCTGGAACAGTGGCTGGAGGGCTCTCCTGTGTGGTGCATGGGGCCTATTCCGAAACTATAGCATATGTACCACAGCACTTTATTCCCTCAAAGTGGGAACTGGTTAGGTCATTGGTTTTTAATTAACTTTCCCAGCTAAGCACTTTGATTCCAATTAGTGTGGTGTTTTGCTATTTGTTAGAGCAGGATAGTGACATTAGGAAAGATGGATTAAGACCACTTCTTTGTCATATGATGAAGTATAGTGACTCTCAAAATTGGGCATTTGTGTAATTCCATGAGTTGGATCAAGTATCAATTTAGAAAATTTATTAAGGAAATTTTAATATCTCAGAGACTCAGGATTAGAAGAAATTTAAGTGACTAGATATATAAATAAGTTTTCCATTTACTATTTATTATTTTATGTTTATTTTTTATTGACCTATTATTCTAACTCTCCTGGCTCTTTCTTACCCATTTATCTCTGTTGTGGTTATAGAAGCTAGCTGCTTCACAGAGCAAGGAGCTGTTTGCTGTTATTGTGCTGCCGTTCTGTTGTGTTGGGAGAAATGTAGATTTTATTTTGCCAAATGGGCTAAAAAAATCAATATTTTATATATATATATTCTGAAGAACCAGCAATAATGTAGAAAACATCCACCAAGAACACTATTATGAAGTCTCAGCCTCCTGAGACAGAATGTGAGTCAGGAAAAGGAAAAACAGGGTTGGGTTTTTTTAGCCAAGAATAACGATGAAAGATTAAAATACCAGTAGATTGTTTTAAGTTGATTTTTTAAAAGTTAAAAAGAAATAACATTTTAGAAACATGCTATTTTATGCTGAAAAGAAATAACATTTTAGAAACATGCTATTTTATTTAGTGATAAATGAACTCTGGGAGTATTTCTTCTATTGTAACTGGCTTTTGGCATTGCTTAGAACTGGATGGATGGACAGATGAACAAACTAACAGACAGACAAAGTTGGTGCAAAATGGCAGAAGGATGGGGAGGGAAAGGGCCCCTGTTCCTGTATAAAAACATCTATGCATGCATGTGGGTACCCAGTGACATTTTCTATGTATTTCAGGGTTTCAGAAGATTTTTGCCTTTTTTTTTTTTTGCCTCTTTGGATTAACACTTATGTGAAAGCTAATAAATAAGTCAGTGTCTGTGAATACTTCTCACCCTGGACTTTCCCAGCTAAGCACTTTGATTCCATGATTCCCGCACCAGGCCTGAGAAAGACTTCATGATGTGGCTCTAGGCTTCAATTTTGAATGTCTTCCCTCTTCCAGAATAAAACTTCCACAGCATCACAACCTTTTGCTGGTGAGACAGCTATTCACTCTCCTTCAGAGGCAGCCCATTTTTATTAGTCAATTCACAAAGCAAAAGGAGAATCAGGGGGACTGTCGCTTTGGCATGATGAACTTCTCCAGTCCAGGGCATGTGTTTTTCTATGGTTATGCCAACATCTGTGTGGACAGGAAGGGAGAAGAGCTGTCCTAGCAGCTCTGAAATTGAGGTGAATATTGCTTCTTAAATTGGGAAAATAAAAAACACAAAAAAATAAATATTTAGGTAGAGAGACAGCCGGCTATAATAATCCCAGGCAAGAGCATTTGCTTCCTCACTGAATTTTAGCTGTTGTGATTTTGTGGTGTCACTGATGACAGTTGCTCTATGTGAATCCTCAGATCCTTTTACATTTCTCCTCATTCTTACTCCTCTGAATTGTTCCCTGTGAGCAGTTCTTGATTCTTGTTGATTGTTTCTTTTAAGGCTAATTTTTCTTTTCCATCTATTCAGCCTTCTGCAGACTGTGCTTCTGCTAACAACTTTATGCACCTTCTCTTATGAAATCCTCATCACAACCTGATGGAGAAAAGTTAAACCCCATGTCCAAGGGCTGGACCTGATGCTGGATAAACAAAATGGAATGGAAGCCAAGCTTTGACTGACCCAAACCATAGGCACTTAAATGATTTTTTAAATAATTGCTTAATTATGATACAGTTTATATCCCAAACAATGCAGCCATTTAGGTGTTCCATTTGGTGGTTTTTAGAATATTCACAGATGTGTACAACTAGCATCAGACTCCATTTAAAATAATTTTCATCCCCTCAAAATGTACACTTGATGAGCCCCAGCTTTCAGTCCTACACAGCCCCTAATCTACTTTTCTGTCTCTAGGGATTTACCTATTGTAGACATTTCATGTGAGTAGAATCATAATCTTCTGTGACTGGATTCTTCTACTTAGTGTGACATTTTCAAGGTTTACCCACATCATAGCATATATCATCAGAACTTACACTTCTTTGTAAGGCAGAATAATATTCTATCATAGGGCTATGCCCCACTTTATTTATCCCTTCATCAGTGAGTGGATATTTAGGTTTTTTCTACTTTTCAGCTGTGATGAATAAGCTGCTCTCAACATCTGACTGTGAGTTTTTGTGTGGACATATTTTCCCTTCTCCTGGGCATGTGTCTAGGAGTGGAATTGCTTGTCAGTGGAAACTATATGCTCAACTTTTGAGGCACAACCAGACTCTTTTTTTTTTTTTTTGCAACAGCTTCACCATTTTACATTCTCAGTAGCAGTATGTTTCTCCATATATGTGCCAACACTTGTTATTTCACACGGTGTGTTGTGTGGCTTTTTCATTGCGGCCATCCTAGTGTGTGTGATATGGTGTCACTGTGGGAACCATGGGCTCTCAACCCCGTTGTGCTGCTCTCTTCTGCTCCTGAGTGGCCTCCACAGTGAGTTGTCCCTTCTTTCTCGGTGGCAGTGGCTAGTCCCTTTTGCTTCCTAGACCTCCATTGACATTGCCACCCAGGAGCCTCTCTGAAGTTCTGTTTGGACCTAATATTTTGTTGACCTCAGGGTTTCCCCATTTCCTACAGGATGGTGTCTGCATTTCATGGAGGTTATAAAATTTATGTTATTGACTCAGCTTTGTGTTTCACTCTTGTTTTAGACAGACTTTCTAACCAGTGATACAAGTGTATTTTTTGTAACCTGCACATGCTGTGTACTGTCGTAATTCCAAGTGTGCCTCCCACCTCTCTCTCTCTCCCATGAAGCCCTTTCTGTCTGTGCTGGATGGAGTAGGCTTCTCTCTCGCCCTTCCAGCATGTTATTGGCGACACATACCTGGCACTCATTTATTGCTTTGCATTTACCTATTTTGGCTTATGTATGTACATACCAAAAATGCATATAATGCATAAGAGCCACAATAAAATAGATACTTCTTTACTCCCTGGTCAAGAAACTAAACCTTTCCAAAGCTATTAAAGAATCCTCTGTAACAAAGATATTACCCCCCCCCCTCTTCTATCTCCCAGAGGCAACTACTCCTGTTAATTTTGTTTTATCATTTGCTGGTTTCCCTTCATAATTTCTAGCTGTCTATGACTCACATCACTTTCCTATGCATGTATTTGAATGTGGAGCAAATGGAACTGAACTACAGCAAAATGGCTTCTTTTGTTGAAGGTTGTTTGTGTTTACTCTATGTTAACTTCATGTGGCTATAGTGTATTCATTTTCACTGCTGTATAAAGTTCCATTGTATGACTATTACCACAACATATTTTATTATTTTTCTGTCAATAGATATTTGGCTTGTTGCCAGATTTTCATTATTACATAAAATGGGGCTGAGAAAATAGTAAATGTCTCCTTGTGTATACTTGCAAATACTTGTCTAGGATAGAATTGCTTGGTGGTGGGCAATGTGCATTTTAAAGTACACTAAAAATGTAGAATTCTATTCTTAAGTGAATTCCCAGTTTATAGAAGTTTCCCCAAATCTTCGCTCTTGCCAAGGCATGTATTTTTTAAGGTGTTTTTATCTGACCAATTTTGCAGGTGTGGAATGGTTCATCTCCTTGTTCCAATTTTATATTTCCCCGCTTACTAGATGACTTTATTTTTAACAATGCTTTTTTTTTGGACTTCCAGTCTTATATTAATTTGGCTGAGTTTCTTTTAGTTAGCATCTGTTCAGCATATCTCTTTCCATCCTTCTATGTTTGGCTTGTCTATATTCCTTTTACACAATATCTAGCTGGATTGTTAGTTTTTTATTCTAACTTTAGTTAGAGGGTCTGTGTAGCTGAAGAGCTTCGCCCATTCACACTGAGAGTGGTGATTACTGCTATCTGGGGTTGCTGAAGAATGGGGAGATAAGTTTGTGTGCATCCACTGTGCTGGATAGCATTCTGGGATGGCCCAGGATTTTCCACTGTATGCTGGGTGTGTCCTGCGTAATCACCAAGACTGGAGCATAAGATGAATTTACTTTCAGATTAGGTTATATTTTATGGAACAGTTAACTTTAAGAAAAAGAGATTATCTGAATGGGCCTGACTTATGTGAGCCCTTTATGTCTGAGGTGAGGGAATCAGAAATTTAAAATATGAGCAGGATTTGATGGACTGTTGCTGGTTTAAAGTTTCAGGAGACTACTTGCAAGGTCTGTAGATGGCTCTAGAAGTTGGAAGTGACTCCCAAATATAACCAGCATGGACACAGGTACCTCCATCCTACAACCATAAGAGTTAGAAGAGGGTCCAAAACTTCAGATGAGAACTTAGTCTGGCCAACACCTTGATTTTAGCCATAGAAGACCATGAGCAGGGAACCCAGTCATTCTGGAGCTGGACTCTGACCCACACAATTGTATGATAATACATGGATCCCATTTTTAGCCACTAAGGTTATGCATCAGCAATACAACTATGAATACAGTCATTCTGCATTTGAGAGAGCTTTGAGACAAATTTCAGGCATTTCCATAAGGTAATTGGGAGTAAATACTCAGCATTCAAGAGAAATGTCTATCAAAGGGATAGATTTACTATTGGTATATGAGTAATAGGAGCTGTAGAAATGTTACATGTCTACTGGGAAAATGGCAATGAAGTAGGTGGATGTTACAACTCCCACCTCCCAGAACCAAAGTGGATTACAACTTAAGAACAATCATCTTGATAAACTAACTTTGGACTAAACTAAGAGGAATCTATAACCAAGCATTACCAGAAAAGCCACACTGAGACTGGTAGGAAGGGTGGAGTTGCAGAAAGGGCTTCCCTGCTCCCAGGAGCAAGAGGCAGTCTGGAAGGTCTCTCATGGTGGGGTGGGTTGCCAAGAGAGATGTGGGTCCTCAGCCCCAGCACCGGACCAGAACCCCAGCCTGTAGCCCAAGAGACTAGAGGAGGCGTACAGACAGTATTTAGCTGCAAGAAGAGTCGGGTTACTGTTTGCGAGAAGGAGACAGACCATCAGACTCAGGCTATATCTTAAAGGGACCGTGTAGAAGACCTCATTCACAGCCACTACCCGGGGCTCCAGGACTGGGAAGTACTGAGAGGACTGGAGTTACAAGAGGAGAGTGTAGTCTCAGGGACACAGGGAGAGACTGTGGGGGACAGCCACCCTGACCCCTGTACTGGGTCACTCCCCAAACCTAAAGTAGCCATTTTTTCTGGGAGAACCAAGCTAGCAAAGGGAAGCAATTACCCTGCCCACCAGAGGCTCTCCTGCTCTAGTCAGTGCAAAGAGATGCTTAGAAAGATGGGGCACATCAGAGGCACAGGTTTTGAGTGCTGAGGTCTGGCATACATTGCTCCCCAAAACTGCTGAGTACCGTCCAAAGGCTGTGAGGGCCTGGTTGCGGTAGCAGCCGCAGTGCTAATCTTGTGTGGTGGCGGGGAGTCGAGCCCAGTGAGGCAGCCTATGCAGTGACGGTGAGGGGTGGAACCTGGCAGCCCATGCAGCAGTGGCAAGGGACAGAGCCCAAAGAGGCCTCCTGCGTGCCTGCGGGGGCAAAACCCAGCAGCGCAAGGCACCAGTGCACCCATGAGGTGAAGCCTGGTGAGGCAGCCTGCACACCCATGGGGGGCAGGCCTGGTGAGCTGAGGAATCCCCACACCCATGAGGCAGCCCAGTGGGGCAGCCCGAACTGCGGCCCACAAGCCCACAAGCCCATGCCCTTGGCAGTGTCAGTGCCCGAGTGCCTGAGCAGTCTGTGGCAGTGGAGGGCTAGTGGAAAGAACACACCTAGGGAATAGAGGCCACACACACTGGCCAACAGTAGATAAAAGCCAGCCTAGGAGTGCAGCTGATGTTTCCAATGCCATCAGGGCCCAGCAGAGGCAGCCACAAATTTTGGGTTGCCTGTCACTCCAAAAAGGTTGCTAAGGGCCAGTCATAAGCAGTGACCTCCACTAGTCGGCACCAGGTTTCAGCTAGAGAGGTCCAGGGCTGGTATATCAAGTGGCCAGATATGGAGAGCATCAGCACAGAACCTAACAACCTTACTTAGAGTGGTATCTAAAGGAAAGGCTCCTCACACCTGATCCAGCTAAGAAACAGAAAATGCTGACACAAATAGCCAAAAGAACAGTAGCAGGAGATAAGTAGCCCATGGTGGATTACAAATAACAGCTGAGGCCAACCCAAGAAGATCTAGACACAACACAACTAAAAGCTAGAGACAGACAACACCAAACCTATACTCAGCTAGCTATACAAACAAAACATCCAAAGGAGCAGTCTATACAAAGACAAAATGGGAAGACTGAGAAATGCAATTCAAATGAATCAACAAGAGATATACCCAGAAAAAGAACTGAATGAGATGGAAATAGCCAAGATACTGGATGCAGAGTTTAGAATAATGATTGTTAGGATGTTCAAAGATCTTAGAGCACAGTAGATGCACTTAATGAGAACCTAAACAAAGAGACAGTAAGCATCAAAAAGGACATTGAAATCATAAAAAGGAATCAGACAGAAATGACAAACACAATATCAGAAATGAAGACTATACTAGAAGGAATTAAAGAATTAAAAGCAGGCTGGATGAAACAGAGGATTGAATCAGCGATTTAGAGGACAAGATAAGCAAAAGCACGGAAGCAGAACAGCAATTAGAAATGAAGGTCATAATATCTGAGGAAACTCTAAGAGTGCTCTGTCACAATCTGAAGAGAAACAACATCCCCATCATAGGGGTTCCTGAAAGAGAAGAGAAAGAACAAAGGATAGAGAACCTATTTGAAGAAATCATAGCTGAAAAATTTTCTAAATTGATGAAGCAAAAAGTCACACAAGTTCAAGAAGCACAGAGAATCCCATTAAAGAGGAATACAAAGAGACCTACATCAAGACACATCATAATTAAAATACCAAAGCCAAGAGATAAAGAATACTAAAAACTGCAAGAGAAAATCAGTGAATCTCCTACAAAGGAGCCCCGATAAGGATGACATTCAACTTGTCAACAGAAACACTTGAGTCCAGAAGAGAATGGCAAGAAATAAACAAGAGCCTACAACCAAGACATCTTTATACAGCAAGGCTATCATGTAAAATTGAAGAAGAACTAAAAGGCTTCCCAGACAAAAAAAATAAAAGAAAAAACCTCAGAGAATTCATTATAACTAAACCAATGCTGCAAGAAATGTTAAGGGGCCTGTTGTAAACAGAACAAAGGAGGAAAAGAATATAGTAAAAGAGAAAAGTAGATTTAAAGAATAAAATGGCAATAAACAGCTACATATCAATAATCACCTTAAATGTAAATGGATTAAATGCTCCAATTAAAAGACATAGGGTAGCTGCATGGATAAGAAAACAGTATCTGTACATATGCTGTCTACAGGAGACCCACCTCAAAACAAGATATACATAGACTGAAAGTGAAGAGATGGATAAAAATATTTCATGCAAATGAGAATGAAAAAAAAGCTGGGCTAGCAATACTTATATCTGACAAAATAGATTTTAAAACAAAGACTATAGTAAGGGATAAACAAGGTCACTACATAATGATGAAGGGAGCAATCCAACAGAAAGATATAACCATTATAAATATATATACACTTAATACAGGAGCACCTAAATATATAAACCAGATTTTGATGGACATAAACAGCAAGATCAACAGCAATACTATAATAGTAAGGGATTTCAATAGCCCACTAACATCAATGAATAGATCCTCAAGAAAGAAAATTAACAAACAGCAGTCTTAAAGGGCATACTAGGTCAACTGGATTTAATAGATATATTCCAAACCTTTCACCCTAAAGCAGCAGAATATATATTCTTTTCAAGTGCTAGTGGTACATTCTCTAGAATAGACCACATGTTAGGACACAAAATGAGTCTCAATAAATTTAAGAAGACTGAAATTATATCAAGTATCTTCTCTGATCACAATGGCATGAAACTAGAAATCAACTACAATAGAAAAACTGAAAAACATTCAAACACTTGGAAACTAAATAGCATGTTATTAAATAATGAATGGGTTAACCATAAAATCAAGAAAGAAATCAAAAATTTTTTTGAAACAATAGAAATGAGCATACAACAACTCAAAATTTATGAGACACAGGAAAAGCAGTCCTGAGAGGGAAGTTCATAGCACTACAGGCATACCTTAAGAAGCAAGAAAAAGGTCAAATAAATGACTTAACCCTGCATCTAAAAGAACTAGAAAAACAACAGCAAATAAAGCCCAGAGGAAGTAGAAGGAAGGAAATAATAAAAATCAGAGCTGAAATAAATGACATTGAGGCTAAAACAACAATACAGAGGATCAATCAAACCAAGAATTGGTTCTTTAAAAAGGTAAAGAAGATCGATGAACTTTTAACCAGATCACCTAGAAAAAAGAGAAGACTCAAATAAATAAAATTAGAAATGAGAGTGGAGAAATATCAACTGACACAGCAGAAATACAAAGGATTGTAAGAAAATACTATGATGAAATGTATACCAAAAAATTAGACAATCTAGGTGAAATGGACAAATTCCTTGAAACGTATAATCTTTCATAAATCAATCTGGAAGAAACAGAAAACCTAAACAGACGGATGACAATAAATGAGATAGAAACAGTTATCAAAACACTACCAACAAAAAAAAGCCCTGGGCCAGATGGCTTCACAGGCTTATTATACCAAATATTCAAAGAAGAACTAACTCCTATCTTTCTCAAGCTATTTCAAAAAGTAAAAGAGAAGGGAAGATTTCCAAGCTCCTTTTCTGAGGCAAGCATTATTCTTATTCCAAAACCAGGCAGAGACAATACAAAGAAAGAAAACTATAGGCTAATATACCTGATGAATTTTGGACGCTAAAAATGTCAACAAAATATTAGGAAAACGAATCCAGCAATACATGAAAAAAATCAGACATCATGATCAAGTGGTATTTATTCTGGGGAGGCAAGGCTGGTACATTATTCACTAAGCAATCAATGTAATTCATCATATAAACAAAAGGAAGGATTAAAAAATCACATGATAATATCCATAGATGCAGAAAAAGCTTTTGATAAAACCCAGCACCCATTCATGATCAAAACTCTTAGTAAAATGGGAATAGAGGGAATATACCTCAACATGATAAAAGCCATCTATGACAAACTCACAGCCAAAATCATAATCAATGGGCAAAATTTAAAAGCAATCCCCTTAAGATCAGGAACAAGGCAGGGGTTCCCCCTTTTACCACTCTTATTCAACATAGTTTTGGAAGTCCTAACCACAGCAATCAGACAAGAAGAAGAAATAAAAAGCATCCAAATTGGAAAAGAAGAAGTAAAACTATCATTATTTGCTGACGATATGATATTGTACATAGAAAACCCTAAAGTACTTATCAAAAACTACTAGATCTGATAAAGGAATTCGACAAGGTGGCAGGATACAAAATTAATACTCAGAAATCAATGGCATTTTTATATACCAACAATGAACAGTCTGAAAAGAAATTAAGGAAACTTAATTTTTTCACTATTGCAACAAAAACAGTAAGGTGCCTAACAGTAAATTTAAGAAGGTAAAGAACTTGTTTGCGGAAAATTATATAACATTGATAAAAGAAATCAAGGAAGATACAAACAAGTGGAAGCGTGTTCATGGATAGGAAGAATAAACATCATTAAAACGTCTATATTACCCACAGCAATTTATAAATTTAATGCAATACCAATTAAAATACCAATGGCATACTTCAAAGATATAGAACACATATTCCAAAAATTTATATGGAACCATAAAAGAACACGAATAGCTTCAGCAATCTTGAAAAAGAAGAATGAAGTGGGTGGTATCACACTTCCTGATATCAAGTTATAGTACAAGGCCATTGTACTCAAAACAGCTTGGTACTGGCATAAGAACACGCATTTATATCAATGGAACAGAACAGAGAACCCAGAAATAAACCCACACCTTTATGGACAACTGATATTTGACAAAGGAGGTAAGAGGATACAGTGGAGTAAAGACAGTCTCTTTAACAAATGGTGTTGGGAAAATTGGCAGCTACCTGCAAAGAAATGAAACTAGACCACCAACTTACAGCATTCACAAAAAAAATTCAAAATGGATAAAAGACTTAAATGTAAGTTGTGAAACCATAAGCATCTTGGAAGAAAACAGGCAGTAAGCTCTTTGACATCTCTCGCAGCAATATTTTTGCTGATTTATCTCCACAGGCAAGTCAAATAAAGGACAGGATGAACAAATGGGACTATATCAAACTAGAAAGCTTTTGCACAGCTAAAGACAGTATGAACAGAATAAAAAGACAACCTACACAATGGGAGAACATATTCCACAATACGTCTGATAAGGGGTTAATAACCAAAATTTATAAAGAACTTGTAAAACTCAACACCAGGAAAGTAGACCATCCAATCAATAAATGGGCAAAAGAAATGAATAGACACTTCTCCAAAGAGGACATACAGATGGCCAATAGGCAGATGAATAAATGTTCAACATCACTAATCATCAGAGAAATGCAAATTAAACCCAGAATGAGGTACTACCTCACACAATCTGAATTGCACTCATTAACAAAACATCACATGGTAAGTGCTGGAGAGGATGTGGAGAAAGGGGAACCCTCCTGCACTGCTGGTGGGAATGCAGACTGGTGCAGCTACTTTGGAAAACAGTATGGAGATTCCTCAAAGTATTAAAAATCGAACTGCCTTTTGACCCCGCCCTCCCACTTTTAGGAATATATCCTAAGAATACCAAATCACTTATTCAAAAGAAGAAATGCACCCCCATATTTAATATATCATTGTTTTACAATAGCAAAGATCTGGAAACAGCCTAAATGTCCATCAGAAGATGAGTGGATTAGAAAGCAGTGGTACATATACACAATGGAATATTATGTGGCTATGAAAAAGAAGGAAATCTTACCTTTTGTGACAACATGGATGGATCTGAAACTATTATGGTAAGTGAAATAAGCCAGGCAGAGAAAGAAAAATATCATACGAACTCACTCATTTGAGGAATGCAATGAATAATGTGAACTGAGGAGCAGAATAACAACAGAGGTGGGATCAAAGGGACTAGAGGGAAAGTGGTCAGAGGGAAAAGAGGATGAGAGGAAGGGATCGAGAAGGGAAAGAGTTGGTGAAATTATATATACATAAAACAGCCTTATAGAGAGCAGAAAAGCAAATCCAGGAGGGAAGGGGGGAGGGTTTGGGAGGAGGGGGCGAAAGAGGATGTTGAGGGGAATTCAGGGGTGGGGGGATATACTCAGTGGGATGTTTGTATCTATATAAATTAATAATTAAATTAAAATTAATAATTAAATTAAAAACACAATAAATTAAAATAAATAAATAAATGTGACGTGTGGGTTAGGTCAGCCAGACAAAGCATGAACAGGTATAAAGAGAAGAGCTGTATGGAGAACTTTGTTGACGCTCAGATTTCCCAGTGTTGAATTGGGAATGAGGATCTGAAGAGCTGTGAAAAGTCACAGCTCAGTTATAAAAATGTGTTATTTCCTAGATGAGTTAGAACTCCACTAAGAGCTTGAGCATGTATTCTGAATTAACTGCTTTCAAAAGTACGCATTGGCACCCATCTGCAGCTATTTCTTCATTTTGAAAATTCACTTTGGCTTCTGATGGTTTGTGTTATAAAGAGGCTTCTGTTGGGTCCTTGGGTTATCTCCTGGGAGTCCGGAAGAGAAACACACAGCTGTTACTTCCCTTTCGGTGGGACTGTCTTTTTTAAGAATGGAAGATGGGTGAAAGCAGACCGTGTCCTGTGGTTCCCTAGGGTGGATGACCAGAGGTTAGGTCTAGGGCAGACTATTCCCTTTGCCTTTTCCAGTTTCTGGTCAATCCTGAATTCTGAAGTATTTCTTTAAATAATAAACCCTTTTGCTTCTGGTTTCTTTTTTTTAACTTTAAAATGCATCCCATCATCTCTACCTCTGTCATCACATCACCTTCTCCTCTCCTTCAGATAAATCGTCCTCAATGGACATTTGTGATTCAGTTCAGAGGCCACACAGGCAATCCGTACTAATCTTTCCATCTCAGGATCCTTAACTGTGTCTGCAGAGTTCTCTGTTTTGCCATACAAGGCAACACTTATAGGTCCTAGGGATCAGGATGTGGACATTATTCTGCTGATCATAGTTGGCTTATAAGGACATAGGAACTATTTGATTAGTTCCAAGGAGTCCTTTTTGTGAGATGGCTGGACTCCTAAGGGTCTGGAGGAAATACCCAGCAACAAGACAGGAACATTGGGAGGCTCTCTGGGGAACAGTGGTTAAGGATGGCCCTGGGGGGAGGGATGGATACAAGGATTTGTACTTTTCAGCTCCTTTTCTCTTTGTCTTGTCTTTCTGTATAGTATCTTATCTCTTTAACATCTTGTCCCCATTCTTCCCCGACTGGGGTGCAATGTGTGTGTGCATGTGATGTATACCTGGAGTGAGCAAAGCACAGAGAAAACCCAGCATAACTTGAGGGCGATTTTTCTCCTCACATCTCAGAGAGAAGCATTTATACCTAATGATGGTATTATATAATGGAAAAGTCACCTGAATTTTCAAGATAAATAATGAAACTTGACAAATATTTAAGCTTAACCCTTATATGGCACACTTTGATAGTCTGAGGAGCATTGTTTACCATACTGGAACGTTACAGGAAGATGTAGAGCTTTTTTGATATTCCATTTGGTTTTACAAAGTTTTCCCCCCAAATGCTTTTGGACAATCAGGGAAGAGGTTTTGTTGATTTTGTTATTGGTGTTCTCTCTTGCCAAGACCCAAGGAGCCACCATATGGTAGAGCTGTGTTTGCAAAATGGAAAAGCAAATAATGCAGGGCATTGGACAATATGAGTGCCCATGAGCTAGACGACTGGAAATGCTTCTGGCTAAAGTCAGCCATTATCTGGAATAAATGCCCACAGAAGGAATTTTTAGACTTACTCAGGGGGCCAGTAATAAAACACAAACTATAACATATTTGCCAGCAAGAAAAACACACGGGATGTTTTTCTACATAATACTTCACATTAAATGTAATTGTAGATTAATTTTTATAGAGACAATATTTATTCAAGCCAGATAGGGCTTAAATCCTCTCATTTCCGATGGGGGGAGCAAGATGGCGACGGAGTAGGCGGACGTACCAACTTCCAACTCCCAGAACCAAAGTGGATTACAACTCAATTTTAAGAACCACCACCTGGATAAACCAACTTTGAACAAAACTAAGTGGACTCTTCAACCAAGGAACACAGAAGAAGCCACATTGAGACTGGTAGGAATAGAGAAAACGCGAACAGGGCTGCCCAGCTCCCCAGAGCAAACGGCAGCCCGGAGAGACCCGCGGGGCGGGAGGAGAGCTTGGCGGAGAGGGAGGGACCTGGGTCCCAGGAACCAAGCTCCTACCTCCAGTCCTGGAGCCTAGAAGAGGCGTTTGGACAGTATTGAGCTGTGAAACAAGTGAGGGAGCTCCCAGGCCTACAGTGTGGAGTATTAGGTCCCTTCCTACTCTGCTGAGGGCTGCTTGGGGTTTTGGGGCGGCAGGACGCTGAAAGGCGGTTCTGTCGGCGTGGGCAGAGGCCAAGCCGGTGGGAGATGGGTCTAGCCCAGAGGGTCAGAGGGGACCGCGAAAGCGGTCCGGAAGCTGCGGGCCCGCCTTTAATCCCACTTACGGGGACAAACCGGGAGGCCAGGAACAGGCAGGCCCTTTGCAAGCTGGCCCTGACCGCGGGGACCGGGCTAGGACCAGGGACGGGCAGGGGCTCGCGGCTGAGCTGACGCTACCAGTCCCCCACCCCCCACCCCCCGGGCCGGAGAAACCGCAGTTGGCCAGTATACGTGCGTGAGCGGGCTCCGAGCGCGGGAAAGGGGTGAACCCCGAGACAAGTGGAGGCTCACAGCTGAGCCCACACTACTATCCCCATCCGGCCGGAGAAACCATGGATAGCATTCATACGTGCACGAGCGGGCTCCAAACGCGGGGGCGGGGTAGAGTCCGGGACGAGCAGAAGAACGCAGCTCAGCGGAAGCCAGCAAACCCGCCCGCCCCAATAAACCTTGGTTTCCGACCCTGCGCAGAAGGGCCCTGGCCTCGAGGGCGGGGCTAAAGCTCCAGACGGGCAAAAGCTTACAGCTGAGAGCACGTCAAAAGCCCCTCCTAACCCGCGGAACTGTAGCGAGCAGGCTCCGACTGCTGGTTCTGGGCGGAAGTCCGGAAATAGGCTGGGTCTGCAGCTGAGGAAAGGTGCTCGCCTCTACCCTTGGTGCTAATCTTGTGGCTTCAGTCACAGCCCCTCCCACAAAGGAGAGGCAGAAATCATAGCAAAAGCCACAGTGGGCCGGCGCTGGCAACGCTCATACCCAACCACCCTAGGCACCGGCAGAAGGGGTGGGGGGCCTGCAGATAGACCACACCTAGAGAACACAAAGGCAACACCTACTGGACTCCAGTGGCCACAACTTGCTTATACACAGAAAAAATGGGCAGGCAGAGGAATGCAAACCAAATGAATCAAGAGAAATCCCCAGAGAAGGACCTGAATGAACCAGATATAACCAAATTACCAGAAGCAGAATTTAGAATAATGATAGTTAGGATGTTCAAAGAAATTAGAGCAACAATGGATAGTCATTATGAACATCTAAATAAAGAGATAACAAATATAAAAAATGAAATTGAAATAATAAAAAAGAATCAGACAGAAATGACAAATACAGTATCAGAACTGAAGACCACAATGGAAGAAATTAAAAACAGGATGAATCACGCTGAGGATCGAATCAGCGAGTTAGAGGACACAATAAACAAAGGCACAGAAGCAGAGAAGAAAAAGGAAAAGAGACTTAAAAAATGTGAGGAAACTCTAAGGGAGCTTTGTGACAACATGAAGAGAAACAACATTCGCATCATAGGGGTGCCTGAAGAAGAGGAGAGAGGACAGGCAATGGAAACTTTGTTCAATCAAATCATAGCAGAAAACTTTACTAAATTAAGGCTGGGAAACACTCCACACATTCAAGAAGCACACAGAACTCCATTAAAGAGAAACCCAAAAAGATCTACACCAAGACACATCATAGTTAAAATACCAAAGCTATTGGATAAAGAAAAAATTTTAAAAGCTGCTAGAGAAAAAAAGGCTATCACCTACAAAGGAGCCCCCATAAGGATGACATCGGACTTCTCAACAGAAACACTTGAGGCCAGAAGGGAATGGCAAGAAATAATCAAAGTAATGCAGAACAAGAACCTACAACCAAGACTACTTTATCCAGCAAGGCTAACATTTAAAATTGAAGGAGAAATAAAGAGCTTCCCAGAAAAAGAAAGCCTGAAGGAATTCATAAAAACCAAACCAATTCTGCAAGAGATACTAAGGGGCCTCTTGTGAACAGTTTAAAGGGAGGAATGAATAGAGCAAAAGAAGAATACAACTTTAAAGAATAAAATGGCAATAAACAACTACATATCAATAATAACCTTAAATGTAAATGGATTAAATGATCCAATCAAAAGACATAGGGTAGCTGCATGGATAAAGAAACAGGACCCATACATATGCTGTCTACAAGAGACACACCTTAAAACAAAAGATGCTCATAGACTGAAGGTAAAAGGATGGAAAAAAATATTTCATGCAAATGGAAATGAAAAAAAAGCAGGGGTAGCAATACTTATAGCAGACAAAATGGACTTTAAAACAAAGGCTGTAGTAAGAGATAAAGGAGGGCACTACATAATGATAAAGGGAACAATTCAACAGGAAGATATAACTATTGTAAATATCTATGCACCAAATATAGGAGCCCCGACATACATAAAGCAGAATTTTGATGGATATAAAGAGCAAGATTAACAGCAATACTATCATAGTAGGGGATTTCAATACCCCTCTAACAACACTGGATAGATCCTCAAGAAAGAAAATTAATAAAGAAAGAGCAGACTTAAAGGAGAAACTAGATCAACTTGATTTAATAGATATCTTCAGAACTTTTCACCCTAACGCAGTAGAATATACATTCTTCTCAAGTGCTCATGGTACGTTTTCTAGGATAGACCACATGTTAGGACACAAAAATGGTCTCAATAAATTTAAGAAGATTGAAATCATATCAAGCATTTTCTCTGATCACAATGCCATGAAACTAGAAATTAACCACAAAAGAAAAACTGAAAAATACTCAAACACTTGGAAACTAAATAGCATGTTATTAAATAATGAATGGATTAACAATGAGATCAAAGAAGAAATAAAAAAGTTTCTAGAAACAAATGATAATGAGCATACATCACCTCAAAATTTATGGGACACAGCAAAAGCAGTTCTGAGAGGGAAGTTTATTGCACTACAGGCATATCATAAGAAGCTAGAAAAAGCTCAAATAAGCAACCTGACCCTGCATCTAAAAGAACTTGAAAAACAACAACAAATAAAACCCAAGACAAGTAGAAGGAAGGAAATAATAAAGGTCAGAGCAGAAATAAATGACATAGAGGCTAAGGAAACAATACAGAGGATCAATGAAACAAGAAGCTGGTTCTTTGAAAAGGTAAACAAGACTGATGAACCTTTAACTAGACTCACAAAGAAAAAAAGAGAGAGGACTCAAATAAATAAAATTAGAAAGGACAGTGGAGAAATAACAACTGACACAACAGAAATACAAAGCATTGTAAGAAAATACTATGAAGAATTATATGCCAAAAAATTAGACAATCTTGGTGAAATGGACAAATTTCTTGAATCATATATCCTTCCAAAAATCAATCTGGAAGAATCAGAACACCTAAACAGACCAATTACAGCAAATGAGATAGAAACAGTTATCAAAAAACTCCCAAAAAAGAAAAGTCCTGGGCCTGATGGCTTCACAAGTGAATTCTATCAAAAATTCAAAGAAGAACTAACTCCTATTCTCCTGAAGCTATTTCAAAAAATTCAAGAGGAAGGAAGAATTCCAAACTCCTTTTATGAGGCGAGCATAATTCTGATCCCAAAACCGGGCAAAGACAACACAAAGAAAGAAAATTATAGGCCTATATCCCTGATGAATTTAGATGCTAAAATTCTCAACAAAATATTAGCCAACCGGATCCAGCAATATATGAAAAAAATCATACACCACGATAAAGTGGGATTTATTCTGGAGAGGCAAGGCTGGTTCAATATTCGCAAGTCAATCAATGTGATTCACCACATAAACAAAAGGAAGGACAAAAATCACATGATAATTTCAATAGATGCAGAAAAGGCATTTGATAAAATCCAGCACCCATTCATGCTCAAAACTCTCAGTAAAGTGGGAATACAGGGATCATTCCTTAACATGATAAAGGCCATCTATGATAAACCGACAGCAAACATCATACTAAATGGACAAAGATTAAAAGCAATCCCCTTAAGATCAGGAACCAGGCAGGGTTGCCCACTTTCACCACTCTTATTCAACATAGTTCTGGAAGTCCTAGCTACAGCAATCAGACAAGAAGAAGAAATAAAAGGCATACAAATTGGAAAAGAAGAAGTAAAACTGTCATTATTTGCAGATGATATGATATTGTATATTGAAAACCCTAAAGTCTCAGTCAAAAAACTACTGGACCTGATAAATGAATTCAGCAAGGTGGCAGGATATAAAATTAATACTCAGAAATCAGAGGCATTTCTATACACCAACAATGAAATATCAGCAAAAGAAATTAAGGAAACAATCCCCTTCACTATTGCAGCCAAAAAAATAAAGTACCTAGGAGTAAATTTAACCAAGGAGGTTAAGGACTTGTACTCAGAAAATTATAGAACATTGATAAAAGAAATCAAGGAAGATACAAACAAGTGGAAGCACATACCGTGCTCATGGCTAGGAAGAATAAACATCATTAAAATGTCTATATTACCCAAAGCAATTTATAAATTCAATGCAATACCAATTAAAATACCAATGACATACTTCAAAGATATAGAACACATATTCCAAAAATTTATATGGAACCAAAAAAGAACACGAATAGCCTCAGCAATCTTAAAAAGAAAAAATAAAGCAGGAGGTATCACTCTTCCTGATATCAAGGTTTACTACAAGGCCATTATACTCAAGATAGCCTGGTACTGGCATAAGAACAGGCACATAGATCAATGGAACAGAACAGAGAACCCAGAAATAAACCCACAGCTTTATGGACAACTGATATTTGACAAAGGTGGAAAGAACATACAATGGAGTAAAGACAGCCTCTTTAACAAATGGTGTTGGGAAAATTGGACATCTACCTGCAAAAAAATGAAACTAGACCATCAACTCACACCATTCACAAAAACAAACTCAAAATGGATAAAAGACTTAAATGTAAGCCGTGAAACCATAAGCATCTTAGAAGAAAACATAGGCAGCAAGCTCTCCGACATCTGTAGCAGCGGTATATTTGCCGATTTATCTTCATGGGCAACTGAAATAAAAGGCAAGATAAACAAATGGGACTATATTAAACTAAAAAGTTTTTGCACAGCTAAAGACAATAGGAACAGAATAAAAAGACAAACCACACAATGGGAGAACATATTTGACAGCACATCTGATAAGGGGTTAATAACTAAAATTTATAAAGAACTTATAAAAAGCAACACCAGGAAGACAAACAACCCAATGAAAAAATGGGCAAAAGAAATGAATAGAAATTTCTCCAAAGAGGACATACAGATGGCCAATAGGCATATGAAAAAATGCTCAACATCACTAATCATTAGAGAAATGCAAATTAAAACCACAATGAGATATCACCTCACACCAGTCAGAATGGCACTTATCAGCAAAACAACACAGAATAAGTGCTGGCGAGGATGTGGAGAAAAGGGAACCCTTCTGCACTGCTGGTGGGAATGCAGACTGGTGCAGCCACTGTGGAAAACAGTTTGGAGATTCCTCAGAAAATTAAAAATCGAACTGCCTTTTGACCCAGCTATCCCACTTTTAGGAATATACCCTAAGAACACCATAGCACTGTTCGAAAAGAAGAAATGCGCCCCCATGTTCGTGGCAGCATTGTTCACAATAGCGAAGATCTGGAACCAGCCTAAGTGTCCGTCAGAAGACGAGTGGATTAAAAAGCTATGGTACATATATACTATGGAATACTACTCAGCCATAAGAAACGATGACATCGGATCATTTATAACAAAATGGATGTACCTTGATAACATTATACGGAGTGAAATAAGTAAATCAGAAAAAAAGAAAAACTGAGAACAGCACGATTACATACATAGGTGGGACATGAAAGTGAGGGTATGAGACATGGACAAGAGAGTGGTGGTTATGGGATGGGGGGAGGGAGGGAAAAATGGGATAGGGAGGAGGGGAGGGACGCAGGGAAAACCAGATTGAAGGTGACAGAGGACAATTTGACTTTTGGTGATGGGTATGCAACACAATTGAATGATAAGATAACCTGGAGATGTTTTCATTGTACATATGTACCCTGATTTATTGATGTCACCCCATTAGAATTAATAATAATAAAATATATATAAAAAAACAAAAACTCCCATAAAAGAAAAGTCCTGGGCCTGATGGCTTCACAAGTGAATTCTATCAAAAATTCAAAGAAGAACTAACTCCTATTCTCCTCAAGCTATTTCAAAAAATTCAAGAGGAAGGAAGACTTCCAAACTCCTTTTATGAGGCGAGCATAATTCTGATCCCAAAACCGGGCAAAGACAACACAAAGAAAGAAAATTATAGTCCTATATCCCTGATGAATTTAGACGCTAAAATTTTCAACAAAATATTAGCCAACCGGATCCAGCAATATATGAAAAAATTCATACACCATGATCAAGTGGGATTTATTCTGGAGAGGCAAGGCTGGTTCAATATTCGCAAATCAATCAACGTGATTCACCACATAAACAAAAGGAAGGACAAAAATTACACGATAATTTCAATAGATGCAGAAAAGGCATTTGATAAAATCCAGCACCCATTCATGCTCAAAACTCTCAGTAAAGTGGGAATACAGGGATCATTCCTTAACATGATAAAGGCCATCTATGATAAACCGACAGCAAACATCATACTAAATGGACAAAGATTAAAAGCAATCCCCTTAAGATCAGGAACCAGGCAGGGTTGCCCACTTTCTCCACTCTTATTCAACATAGTTCTGGAAGTCCTAGCTACAGCAATCAGACAAGAATAAGAAATAAAAGGCATACAAATTGGAAAAGAAGAAGTAAAACTGTCACTATTTGCAGATGATATGATATTGTATATTGAAAACCCTAAAGTCTCAGTCAAAAAACTACTGGACCTTATAAATGATTTCAGCAAGGTGGCAGGATATAAAATTAATACTCAGAAATCAGAGGCATTTCTATACACCAACAATGAAATATCAGCAAAAGAAATTAAGGAAACAATCCCCTTCACTATTGCAGCCAAAAAAATAAAGTACCTAGGAGTAAATTTAACCAAGGAGGTTAAGGACTTGTACTCGGAAAATTATAGAACATTGATAAAAGAAATCAAGGAAGATACAAACAAGTGGAAGCACATACCGTGCTCATGGCTAGGAAGAATAAACATCATTAAAATGTCTATATTACCCAAAGCAATTTATAAATTCAATGCAATACCAATTAAAATACCAATGACATACTTCAAAGATATAGAACACATATTCCAAAAATTTATATGGAACCAAAAAAGAACACGAATAGCCTCAGCAATCTTAAAAAGAAAAAATAAAGCAGGAGGTATCACTCTTCCTGATATCAAGGTTTACTACAAGGCCATTATACTCAAGATAGCCTGGTACTGGCATAAGAACAGGCACATAGATCAATGGAACAGAACAGAGGACCCAGAAATAAACCCACAGCTTTATGGACAACTGATATTTGACAAAGGAGGAAAGAACATACAATGGAGTAAAGACAGCCTCTTTAACAAATGGTGTTGGGAAAATTGGACATCTACCTGCAAAAAAATGAAACTAGACCATCAACTTACACCATTCACAAAAGCAAACTCAAAATGGATAAAAGACTTAAATGTAAGCCGTGAAACCATAAGCATCTTAGAAGAAAACATAGGCAGCAAGCTCTCCGACATCTGTAGCAGCGGTATATTTGCCGATTTATCTTCATGGGCAACTGAAATAAAAGGCAAGATAAACAAATGGGACTATATCAAACTAAAAAGTTTTTGCACAGCTAAAGACAATAGGAACAGAATAAAAAGACAAACCACACAATGGGAGAACATATTTGACAGCACATCTGATAAGGGGTTAATAACTAAAATTTATAAAGAACTTATAAAAAGCAACACCAGGAAGACAAACAACCCAATCAAAAAATGGGCAAAAGAAATGAATAGAAATTTTTCCAAAGAGGACATACAGATGGCCAATAGGCATATGAAAAAATGCTCAACATCACTAATCATTAGAGAAATGCAAATTAAAACCACAATGAGATATCACCTCACACCAGTCAGAATGGCACTTATCAGCAAAACAACACAGAATAAGTGCTGGCGAGGATGTGGTGAAAAGGGAACCCTTCTGCACTTCTGGTGGGAATGCAGACTGGTGCAGCCACTGTGGAAAACAGTTTGGAGATTCCTCAGAAAATTAAAAATCGAACTGCCTTTGACCCAGCTATCCCACTTTTAGGAATATACCCTAAGAACACCATAGCACTGTTCGAAAAGAAGAAATGCGCCCCCATGTTCGTGGCAGCATTGTTCACAATAGCGAAGATCTGGAAACAGCCCAAGTGTCCGTCAGAAGACGAGTGGATTAAAAAGCTTTGGTACATATATACTATGGAATACTACTCAGCCATAAGAAACGATGACATCGGATCATTTATAACAAAATGGATGTACCTTGATAACATTATACGGAGTGAAATAAGTAAATCAGAAAAAAAGAAAAAGTGAGAACAGCACGATTACATATATAGGTGGGACATGAAAGTGAGGGTATGAGACATGGACAAGAGAGTGGTGGTTATGGGATGGGGGGAGGGAGGGAAGAGTGGGGTAGGGAGGAGGGGAGGGACGCAGGGAAAACCAGATTGAAGGTGACAGAGGACAATTTGACTTTTGGTGATGGGTATGCAACACAATTGAATAATAAGATAACCTGGAGATGTTTTCATTGTACATATGTACCCTGATTTATTGATGTCACCCCATTAGAATTAATAATAATAAAATATATATAAAAAAAAATCCTCTCATTTCCTCTACTATGACGAGGCATAAGGGCTGTGCTCTCCTTTGTAATTTCCTACCCGTTTGCCCACAGTTACGGTCAGAACATTACTTCTGTGAAGTCTACATATCAGAAACCACTTCAGATGGAAATCTTAAATTTACCAGGCCCCTATTCCAGTCCGAGCATCACAGTCCATCTGTGGCACGTGGTCCATGACCTTGCTCATGTGTGTGGCTCTCCCAGCCTCACCCCTCTTCTAGGTCCCAGCTTGATAAGGGTTGGGTCACTTGCAAGGTCCTTCCTACTGTCAGCGTGCTCACAGCTCCTCTGTCAGAGGCCACATGCTGTGTCAGGTTTAGTTAAAACTGAAATATGTTTTTATAAAAATGTCTTTATCAAACACTAAAACTTGGAATATTTATTATTTCTTAATGTTTTAATGTTCTTATTATTAATAATTAATCATTATTGTTTAGAATTTAACAATATCTAAATATCTCAGGTGTGAACAAACTGAGAAACTATAGCAACGTAGGGGACAGGTTTTGAAAGGAGACCTGGATTTGAACCTTGCTACCACTGCTTACCACCTGTGGGGCCTTGATCAAAAAGAATCGGCTGGATCAAAGAAGTGGGCACATTCTTTCAAGTGAAAGGTTCCAGCACAGGAACTGGCTAATAATATTACCTGTTTCATAATGAAGGTGAAGGTATCAGCAATGTCTTGTTCACTATTCTATCTACACTGATGTGAGGGCATCTTGAGTTGAAGTCAGCAATACTTAAAAATCATATTAATTTTCAGGATAACTTAAGATGTTTAATCCACAGGTAGAAAAATGTCTCTGCCTCAGAGAGAAAACAGGATGTTTTAAGGGGTCAGGGTGGCATCACACTTTTGCTAGCAGACATTTGAGATGATAGTCTGAAAACTGCAGGGTGAGACATCTGAGCCTCCGAGAAGGGGCCTGCTGTGTGCTGGGTCACGTGGCTGCACTATGAACAGACCGCCTCTGTCTTGCCTTCTATCTCCTGCTGTTCCCACAGCTTTGTGGGCTTTCAAGTAGACATTTTCACTGTGTTCACTTCAGTAAATGTTGGGAAAATTTGTGATCAGCATATACATGTGAGTATGGAAATGGGAGCCTGAAACCACTGTGAAGTTCAATCCCATTGTGTTCTCCTTGGAGAGTGACAACTTCTAAGGTGAACTCTGAAAACTCTGTGTTTTCAGGGTACAAATGGAAGTTCAGTTCAGGCCCACCAGTGATGTTCTTCCTGTTGCACTCACACACCCTTGATGCTAACCTGGAGGAGCTGTTCCTCTTTCTCTCCTTTCTTGCACAGGATTTCAGTCCATTTATTGGGTTACCTTACCTGACTTGGCTTTTGAATTGCTTGGTGGTTCCTGCGGTGCCCTTCCTCATTTTCTCTGTCTGCGTTAACCCTATAAACTAAGCATACTCACTTGTTACCTTGAAAAACAGAATCAAGAAGACCTTGCTCTGATTTCTGTTCTGCTCTCTTACCCTCCCTGTCCTCTTAGCTCCTCTGTCCTACAGAGAATCGGGGAGGGCTAGAAAGTAACCAAACATGCCACATTCCTGCTGTGTGGCCAGACTAAGCACAATAGTTGGTGCTCCTGTATGTTGTCTTAGTTAATCCTGATTAGTGCCCTTTAGGACAGGCCTGGGGATGTCCACTTAACTGGGGTTTAAGCACTTTGTCCAGTATGTCAGAAGTAAATAGTTTATGATCAAAGTTCAGGTCTATGTTAGACTGTTCTGTCACTTATTTGGAGTCTGTTGTGACACTTGAATCTTTCTCTTGGTTTGGTATTATCATCACCATCATCGTCATCATTATTTCCTCGGCCAGGCTTGCATAAACTAAGCTTTGTCTTGTACTTGTTTGGCTTATTTTGTTTGATTTGTTTTATATGTATCCTTTCAGATGACTTTGTTGAACTAAAAAAGCTAGAAATGGTGCAAAGATATAAGATTTACAAGAGATTTAATTACTCATCCAATTTTGCACTTCATAAATGGCGATTAAGGGAACATTATTGAGGAGGCTAATGGCAATGCCAAAGAAAGTGTTTCCATGCATGAATAAGCAGAGTTGCTAAATTTTGTTGTTTTCTCCCAAATCCGTAATATGCTACTGTGCATTATGACAGAAATGAATATAGTATACCGCACCTCCCTAAAAACTTAATTTTGCCATGACTAACTTAATTAATTAGGAAGCAAAAATTAGATTAAGACAGATTTGTCTTCAAGTCCATCAAATTGATTTTAGTTTTGAAGAACAGAAGAGAATAGTGGTTTGGAAGCTCGATGATGTTCCAGGACCACCTGCTATTACACTGGGGTTCTCCTGCTTTTCCTGCAGAAGCTTAAAACGCACACACATGTGAGAGAGGGCCTGTGTGGAAGCCTCTGCCCCTCTTTGAGTCAACAGCCTCAAATGGTGTAAGATCTGTCAAATACACTGCTCACAAAAATTAGAGGATTAGGGAACGTACAGATACTCAGTACTTTCAGCCTTTTGTAGAGTGCATTTTCACCAACAAAATAAAAGTTGGTTTTGCATCTCATTTGCATAATTGGACAACTTTCTTTGACTTGTCATTTGCTTTTTTGATCTTCTTGTTTAATAAAAATCAAGTGTTTCTTTTTTTATCACTTCATATTCATTTTGAAATATCCCCTAGTTTTTGTGAGCAGTAACTAGTACACAGTGTGACTTCTTTTGGGGGTTTGGGCTTCTTTATTTTCTTCTATATTTTTACTTGACAGTTTTTTTATGTTTAATAGACCTAACATGAATGCTATAAAGAAGGCCAAATGCAGAATCTCTGCCCAAGTTATTTATTCTGCAAAAGCCAACTGTGTCAGATGGGATTTGGGAAGTCCATGGATTTTTTGTTTTGTTTAAAGGAGGGAATTGAGATAAGTATTAAAGCCACAATCATTAAAATATTGAACAACTGAATTCTTGTTCCTGTGGTATTTCCCATCGTCTTCCCAAATTCTTTTTAGCCAAAGAACACTTTTTATTTGGAGGAAACCCTGTTAGTCTTGTACTTTCATTTTTCTGAGTCCAAGTAGAATATAATGTTCTCTTCAGTTTAAAAAAAAAATTGGTATGGCAAGAAATTGGCTGCATTTGATGACTAATGAAAGCTGTCACTTAGAACTAGGAAAATACACTATTACAATGTACAATGCTCAATCTGTTTTTTGTTTGTTTTTTCCTCACAGGAGAGTAGAGGACATCACCAAATTTACAAGCAGTTCCATCTGGAACTTGATTTAAATTGTACTCAAGGCCTTAGCCAGGTAGCTCAGTTGGTTAGAGCATCGTCCTGATACATCAAAATAATCGGTTCGACCCCTAGTCAGGGCATACACAGGAATCAATCAATTAGTGCAGCCAGGGCACATACAGGAATCGACCAATGAGTGCAGCCAAGGCATACACAGGAATCAACCAATGAGTGCGGCCAGGGCACACACAGGAATCAACCAATGAATGCTTAAATAAGTGGAACAACAAGTTGATGTTTCTCTGTCCCTCTCTCCCTTCCTCTGCTTTTCTCTCTTTCTCTAAAATCAATTTAGAAAAATTATATTGAAGCTTGAAAAAGCTTAGGCTTTGAAAATGTAAGTGGTTGGTTTGAAGGTACAATATAAAAACTGGAAAACTGGATGGTTTTCCCAAGTGGGCAGTGTAGTCTCTCTCAGAACTCTGGTGTCCTTGCGAGTTCCTCAGCGCCATGCCCACGTGTCTCTGCATCACTGGTGTCCCCTCCCAGCCTGTTTCTCTTTTCTCCTTTAGTATACCCATCAAACACACTGCTCTCTCTCCCTCATGTCAGGATAAAACCAAGTTTCTCTCTCCCCAGCACAAAGAACTGGTTTTTCCCAAGAGGAAAAAAAGAAGTTCTCCCACTTGCATGATTAAATTTATGGAAAGAGGCAATAATTCCCCCGATCCCCTAAAGAAAGTATTTGGAAGTTGGAAGTACTGATGGTCCTTTGTAGACTATTCCCAATGTCACTGCATAGAGGCGCAACATTGCATGATGAGAAAGCACTGGAACCAGAACTCAGAAGATGTGGGTTGGGGCCACAGTCGCTAATCAGCAACAGTCCCTTGGGCAAACTGTTTGCACTTCAGGCCTCCATTTACTGTTCGTGAAGTAAGAGGCGGAGGCTGGATGATCTCTGAGATATTGCATGTTGCTGTAAAATTCTATATATATTTAAATTTTAGTACCTAAAATAGCTAAATAAAATGTCTCCTGAATTTATTTTTAAAATATGGTTCATAGCCAAGAATATTCACTGTTGTAAAGGAATTATTTACAGAGGTACTTTTTGAAAATTTTTTTCTATGGGATTATATTTCACTTGAAATGTTTTATTTTTCTTGTGTCCTTTGTAGTGGATTTCAGCCTGCTTATGAGCTGAGTTGGTCTAATAAACTGAATGATAACAGAATAGATACTGTGTTTTATGAACCAATCAGTCAGGTCTCAAAAGGCTGAAAATTATGAAAAAAATACATAATTTAGTCCAGTAAAAGGACTAGCTAACTAGTTTATGACTGAAAAAAAATATATTATACCCTGTGTTATTGCTGATTTGTCTCACAGGTGTGAATAAAGCTGGAAGGCATAAACATTTGGAAGTGATTGAGAATGTAGTACAAAGCTCCCACCCTTCCTTTACTTTCATCCACAGTGTAGAACTATTATATAGTCAGCTGGAGTGTTTCTTATATCTCAGTGGTGTGATTTCCCCACGTGTGAGAAAATTGAATGGGTAAGATCTAAGAATAACAAGCTTTTAAAGAACAACTTCACATGCTTTAATGATGAAATGTAGATGTTAGGAGATAGGTATCATGGAAGTACTCAATGCCTAATAAGGAAATAATCTGGCAGCAGGTGTTTTGATTAACAGGGAAGTTAGTTTATAGTGTAATAAAGAATAGCATGAAGGATTCTATTCCCACTCCCACCCCCCACAAAACAAGACAGATTTGTAGGGGGAGAGGAAAATGATTTATCCCTGCTTTATATAAAAGTAATATATATGCTTTATATAAAATATATGCTTTATATAAAAGAATTTGAAAAAAAGAAAAGAAATAGAAAGCACTCCTGGTATTATCACTATTTTAAGGCAACTATTTTGAACACTGTTTGTTTGCATGTATCTATATGTGCATGCAAGTCGCCGTTTGTGTTTCTTTATTTACGGTGTACTCCTTACGTTTTTCACAAGATCAAAGAGGTCATACATTGTGAGAAGAGATTGGGAACCCAGGTCTGCAAGACTCCAAAGTTACATTCTTCCCACTAGGAACCTCAGCCTTTTTAACATACGAATTAATATCACAATTTAATTTGCTAATTTAATAGTTTCATTAACATGCTAATTTCATAGTTACTTATTCTGTTCTTCACACCTTTCCAAACCTCTCATGTACTGGATTTTAATAGATTTTCCAAAAATAGGTAATACAGCATTGAATCACTTAAGCCACTTACATATGGGCCTCCTTTTAAAAAAGAATAAGTTGTGGTCCAAAGAGGTAGCTTGAGAATTTATCAGTTTCATCTTTCTTCTTCAAATAGAACTGGCCAGATCCTCTCAAACTATTAAGGACCCCCTGAAAATAAAATTGTAAACCACAAATAGTGTTTAACACCCTTTGATGTCAGATAAAAATATTTTTCTATGTAATTTCAGTACCTTATGGAACTGCTTAACCCCATTTTCTTTATATTTTTTCTGTACTAGAGATGGGGAACAGCTGGTCACCCCTTCTGTAACATTAGCTTTTCCCAGTACACAAACAAGATCAAGTTACCCTTTAACTTTCTATTCACATCAAATTTCTTCTTTTATTCATTCACTTTTACCATGAACAGTTTGCTAGGAATACTACAAGGTGACCAGCCTGTGATATGCTTTCAGTAAATAAGTTTGACCGAATAAATTTTTATAATGCTTCTGAATTGCTATATAAATAAAGCATCATCATTTTTCCTGATGACCTTCTCCTTATCCCTATTCTCTATTCTGTCCTCCTGGTCAGCACTACTGGAGAAAGTCTGTGTCCAGCAGGGGTAGAAACTCAGCCCATTACTAAGACAACACTTGGAAAACCATTTGTAAGGACTTTATCCAATCCTCAGCTGAGGGCTTTTCCCATCTCCAGTTTGTGTCCGGAGGAAAGGAAGTGTGCAGAAAACTGAACAAAGAACATTAGGTAGCACAGATATATCTCTTTTCAATTGAAATTTGTGTAGCACTTTGCAGTTTGCGAAGCATTTTGTGTCTTAGCAAGCATTTATTGAGTGCCTACTGTGTGCTACCCAGGAGGTGAGCCTCAGGTTTTCTTAAAGTCGCTCTTGCCCTCAGGGAACTCACAGTCCAGTAGAGAGGACAGAATGACAAATAATCAGAACTCTTGTGCTAAGCTTCCTAACACAGGTAAAATCGAGGGGCAGTGGTAACAGGAAAGAACAAGTAATTAGTTCTACCTGATGTTCAAGGAGGACTCAAGAAAAACAGGTTGACTTAGGTTCTAGCACAACATCTAAAATATAATTTTTACTTATTTACATAATTCCATTTCTCCTACTAGAAGGTGGGCACTGGTTCTTCCATCTTGGACATCCTACTAGAGGTTGAGCACAGGTTACTGGTGAGCTACAGTGTTGGATATGAAGGGAGAAACAATTTTAGATGTACCTGAAGAGTTTGGGGCTATATCTAAGAGAACACTGAGTTGAAAAAAAGAGTTGGAAATGTTTATGTTAGAAAAGTAACTGAACTTAGGGGAATGGTGAGTGAAAGGAAGGTGAGTCTGGAGGGAAAGAAAAGCAGGAGGCATTTGCAGCATTCCAAGGGAGTCTGGAAGCATTCCAAGTGGCCAGGAAAAAGCTAACATAGCAGTTGGGTGGGCAAGGGAGAGATTTAGGGAGTAGGAGGCAAGATTGACCTCACAAATGGATTGGCCAAAGAAGGCTCCTTCTGGGACAAACCCCACACTCTGGAGTGTGGATCATGTTCCAGTGAATTCTGATTACGGCATGAGGGTAAAATGGTGATGAGTGACGTGGTCACTTGAAGATATTTGGAGAGTGGCTTGCAAGATATACAAGTCATCATGGTTAGTTGGAGATGCAAGTACAAGTGTGGCTTAGAACACACTCTGCATCAAGGGTTGACAAACATTTTCTGTAAAGGGTCTGATAGTAAATACCCTAGGCTTTGAGGTCTCTCCACAGCCACGCTCTGCCAGTGCTGTACAGAAGCAACCATGGACAATACATAGGCCAGTTGCTCTGGGTTCCAAAACCAACTCTATTTACAAGAATGGGCACTGATCTGGATTTGACCCATGGCTGTAGTTTTTTAATTCCTGGTCTAGATATTGATCAACATGAAGGTTGTAGTTGATCATCAGAGTGGATGAGGGTGTTTACCGTGTGGATGTGTTTGACAGAGAGCCCTGGGGAGTATCAGCCAACAAAGAAAGATGAGACAAAGATCAAGACAAAGTGGGGAGAAGTTTTAAGACTTGTAGTGTGTGTTGGAGTTAGCTGTTGCAGAGATAACTTCAGTGCTGAGACAATGATTCCATAGTGCCCATGAGGCTGGAGGGAAGTTTCTGTAGTGTAGTGGGGGCAAAAGTAGTACTTTGAAGAGTGAGCAGAAGGTGAGCAAATGAGGGCAGGTTCACACCAAGTTTAAATGTGAGGAAACAGACCCTTATAATGGCTAGTAAATTACTCAAGCCTGAGCCCAAACTCAAACATGTGCAATTTTGTTTGTTTGTGTATTGTTTTTAACTGTACCCACTTGGGCCCTACATAATTTTCATGGTTATTCTGAAAAACCTCAAGTTAAGAAGCTCCTTTCTGGTTGGACCAAAGAATTTGTTGTCTGTTGGTCTAGTGGTATGTAGGTGAAAGCCTCCTTTCTAAAAGCAACACACAGCAGATTCTTATTTCTATTTTTATAAATGACCACTTTTATGGACAGATACCAGATGACACTTTTTATAAGCATGATACCACTTGTTGACTCTAAAGACTGTCTCCTAGCCTGGGTCAAGAGCATTTGGTATGCTATCTCATGCCATCTTTATATTAACCTAGTGATTTTTTCAAAAGTGTTATTGCCATTTTATCCATGAAAAAAACCTAGTAGAACCCAAGATACACACACACAACCCCCTAGATCAGTGGTTCTTAACCTTTTTTGAGGTACCGAGCCCACCAGTTTCATATGCGCATTCACCAAACCCTTCTTTAGTGATAAATAAAGTATGATTTTTCTTTTCCAAATTCAAGACATAGGTATATGTTTTTTTACTGGTGCACAAAATGAGCCGTGCATGAACATCTCCTTGCTCAAAGAACAAAACCAACGAAGTGCATGAACTCACAACAAATTACGGTATTACTTTATTCTGGTCTCCGCGGCAGAGGCTTCTTCAAACCCCTGAGACCGACTCATCGAACCCCTAGGGTTCGATAGAACCCAGGTTAAGAGCCACTGCCCTAGAGGAATGGTGGGCTGGAGTTTGAACTCCCCAGTCCACCCCATATACCTCTCCCCAGCAGAGTGGCGCTGACCACAGATTCTGGCACGCAGTAGTGACCATCCCTCTTGCCTTGTGTGATCCTCTGGTCTCTGCCTCTTCCTTCAGCAACTCTTTTCTGGTTGTTGCTCTGGTTCAATCTCTAAGAAGGTTGCAGGGCTATGGAATTTTGTTATATCCTGTATTCTCATTCTGAGGTCTACCACCCTGGCTGGGCATGTGAATTGAGCCAGTAGTAAATGATAAAAATGTGTGCTATTCAGAGGAAGGTGGAGGGCAAGCTGGGAGAGCACAGGGTAGGAAGCAGAAAGGGATTTGTGGTGAGGGGTGGGAAGGGGGCCGGACCTGCAGGGTCCCTCCAATGTGTCTGTGAACGCTAAACACATCTGTTTTCAGCTGCCTTGCTTCTGCTAACAGTTTATCAATTTACATATGTAATAACTATATGTAGAATGACTGGAATCAAGGGTACATGCCACTTGGACCTCCGCCAGCTTTTATTTCAGCCTGACAACTTTTTGGATGCATACAAGATTTGTAGTTGTTTGTTTCTTCTAATGAGGTGGCAGGATAAGGCTGCAACTGTCAAAGCTGCTGAGCAACAGGATATCTAAATATTTGTTCATTTTTTTAAAGAAACAAAACATTCAAGGTTTAAAATAGTGTAAATTATTGATCTGGTATTTGGACTCTCCTCCAGTAGCCTCCTTTTGCCTCGTTGGTAAGTTCAGGAGGGAGGCATGATGGAAAGATAGACCGGCGCATGCGGTTGTGAGTAAAAGCCTTTCCTTGTCTTCGGAGCTTTGGGAGCTGGAGAATTATGTCATGCAGTTCAGGAAGGGAAGAGAATTGTCTGGCGTTTCTCTGAGATGTCTGCATACTCCCATCCTGGTCAGAGTATATGCTGGAGCGCCAGCCCTCTGTGGCACTTGCTGACACAGGTCCCAAAGCATCTTGGAAATGCCATTCGGGAGGCACCGGGAGTGCCTGCTGCGTGGGCATCACAGGTGTTCTGCATAACCCATCCAACCCTCTCTTTGTCCTCCGCAGAGCATGCTGACCTTATGCTCTTGTTTGTGGGAGAAATTCTTCTCTCCTTCAGTCATGCTGTATTGAAACAAACAGAAAAGGAACAGAAAGGTTTAAATGGGAAAACCTGTGGACTTGAATATGCTTACTCTGTAACTAGGTAAACTGAGAGGCAAGAGCAACCTTGCTATAGTATGAAGGAAGTATTCTTTTTCTTCTTGTTTTTTTTACAGTACTTTTTGATCCTGTTCCACTGCAAAATAAGTTCAACTTGGCTTGTAGAGGAGCCACACAGATGGAAAATAGTGGAAAGACAGTAAATAAAATTAACATAAATGGTAGGGTTACCCCTTGTAGCTTGATGTTATGGGGATTTGTATGATGGATCTCATTTTACTTAAGAAGGAATAAACTTCATGTTAATGAAGTTGGCAGGTGATCCTGAATCAGAGGAGATTTTAAAATCTGAAAGAAGAGAAATATTATAATTATACCTTAAGGAGATTTAAAATATAGGCAGGAAATAACAAAATGAGATATAGTTTGGAAAATGTACACTAATGCAACTGGGGAAAATAATGTAAAATGCAGGCAGGATCCAAGTAAGCAGAAGAAATGCATGCTAAAATGTCAAAGAATAACAATATTTGGAGATATCCATTGGACCCTGCAACACACTACAGTGGACTAATCATTTGGGGCCACCTGCAATTATCCTCAATAAAGAGGTCACTTATATTGCAAAGGATGACCCACAGTGTTTATTTTCATTTCATAATTTCACCATTTAAAAAATGAGTTTGGAAGGCACTTTATTGGAAGAAATAGACATAATACGAGGGAGTGCGGAAATATAACAGTAGGGACGAGGCAGGTCTGAATTGAGACCAGGATAGTGGGTGGGTTGAAACATATGTACCTAAATGAAATTTGGGAGGCAAATCAACAGGGTAAAGACCCAAGAAAAAAGGAGAAGAAGTTGAGGATGGCTCTACCAATTGGGGTTTTGTGGGGTGGGTGGTAATTGTCATTACTCACGAGAGGAATTATAAAAAGAAAGTCAGAATTGGCAGGAAAGACAATGAATTCCACATTTGTTGAGTTGCAGAGGCTGAAGGAATATTCAGCTGTAGGAGTTTCCAGTGTAAATACATTTTTAGGTATAACTGGGTTAGTCTATAAGCTAAATTGGGTGTGTTAGTGATTGATTTGAAATGTCAAGTAATTGTTGTTATATAGAACTGTAGCATTTTATCTCAGAAGACTGAAAAATGTGGGAATCTCAGACACCTTGGTCAAAACAATGAAAGTCAATCATTTAAGCATTCCTTTTGTTTCATAAAAGTGTGCTTATTTACCTTCCTTAAATATAGCTATAGTAAATATTGTTATTTTAATAATCAGACTTTAAAGAAATGTATAGCTTTTAAGAACAACATAAGAGAATAACTGTTTTTAAGAACAGTTATAGGTTCCCATAGTTTAGTTTTATAGGAAGTAATTTTGTCTGAAACTTCTGTTTAAAAAACCAACCGTTTCTAAAATATCATGGAAATTAAGATGTAGATGTAAATTCAGCATGCTAAGAATGCTGATGAAGTCCAAGGCGAAAATCGGATTGCTGCTTAGATTCTTAAAATATTGGAATTGAGCCTGACCAGGCAGTGGTGCAGTGGATAGAGCATCAGACTGGGATGCAGAGGACCCAGGTTCAAAAACCTGAGTTTGCGGGCTTGAGCGCAGGCTCATTTAATTTGAGCATGCTCACCAGTTTGAACCCAAAGTCACTGGCTTGAGCAAGGGCTCATTTGGTCTGCTGTAGCCCCCCAGTCAAGCACATATGAGAAAGCAATCAATGAACAACTAAGGTGCTGCAACGAAGAATTGATGCTTCTCATCTCTCTCCCTTTCTATCTGTCTGTCCCTCTCTTTGTCTCTATCATATATATATATATATATATATATATATATATATATATATATATATATATATATATCAGGTGATCAGGATCACCTGCCAACTTCATATATATATATGAATAGATTATCTCCCTTGATAGTAATTAGCAGTTAATGAGCATAGTATCCAGAATATAAGTGACTCTTGGACCGCTAAAACATCCACTCAAGCAAATTTTTAGTTCTTGCTTTTTTCACAAAGATGATGTCAAAAGCAAAGAAGGAAGTTCCTGCCCCTCTTGAAGCTGAAGCCAAAGAAAGGGTTTTGAGGGCAAAGAAGTACTGAAACATGTTCACAGCCACACACACATGAAAGAATATCCACTAGTCACCCACGTCCAACTGCCGAAGACATCACAGCTTCAGCCCTAAAGGCAGCCCATGTATCTTCAGAAGAACACCCTTGGGAGAACCAAGCTTGACCACAGTGCATTATCATCAAGTTCCCCTGACTACCCACTCAGCCATGAAGAAGATAGAAGATAACAATATACTCATGTTCATTGTGGATGTCAAAGCCAACAAGCACCAGATCAGACAAGCTAGAAAGCTTTATGACATTGATGTGGCCAAGATCAACTCCCTGATCAGACCTGGTGGAGAGAAGAAGATGTATTATGTTCACCTGGCTCCCGACTATGATGCTTTGGATGTTGCCAGCAAAATTGGGCTCATCTATGCTGAGTCCAGCTAGCTAATTCCAAATATAAAAATTTTTCACTGTAAAAAAAATTTAGTTCTTAAATTTAAAAGCTTAGGAAATTTGAGTTATTGATCTTTAATTAAAATGCTACCTTTACATAAAAGTGAGCACTCCGTGTGACATTTGTGGGAAACATTGGAGCCAGAAATGGGAAAAATTGTGTTCTGGGGCAGAATCTGTTTTAGGATGTGTGACCTTTGAGAAGGTTCTGGAGATAATTGGGTCTGAGTTCATGATGCCCAAGGGCGGGTGACTGCCTTCTTCAATCTTACAGACTTTCAGGAGGTGTAGATGTTTACTGATGGAAATCTCAGCAACCTTCCTTACCGGTATTTCTAAGGGTCAAATTCCTCAACGTGCACAGGAGGTATATAAGATGAGGTACATATGTAAAGTACCTTGTTAATGTCAGCAAAGACCACGTGCCTAAAGCAGGGAAAAAATAGGGGCACAGGTATATGTCATCATAAGAAAGTGTGACAAGGGCTAATTAAACACAAAGGCCCTGTATTTCTCAATATTTTCTGCCTCCTCCTCACCACCATTAGTGTCTCACTTATTGGCATCATTTATTTTAAATTTTTTGAAAGGGGCAATAGAGAGCACTGTGCTTCCCAAAGGTATTTGACTTCTTTGAATACCCCTCCCCCAGCATACACATGCACTCTTACTTTATTGGTGGAGAATCTTTTGGATCACCTATTCTAAGGAATATGCATTGGGAACTCATCATAACCAGGGATTTTAGAGCAAGTGGAGGACACGATGGTTTGGAAATGGCCTTTGGAAGTTTAAGAGAAGGCTCTACTACCCCTTTCAATCTTAATGGTATGGGGTGTGGGACAATGTGCAGTGCACACAAGGCAGGGTCTTGTAGCACAGGCCTTTTCCAGGAAGCCTGTTTGGGAGAATTTTTGAAGAATTAGAAGGTGTAGAGGTGTGATTGATTGAATCCCCCTGCCCAAACTCTTATGTTCAAGTCCTAAGCCCCAGTACCTGAGAAAGTGGCCTTCATTGGAAATGGGGAATGTTTCAGATGTAACTAGTTAAATTAAGTTGATGTTAACAGGGTGGGTCCTAAGCCCATGTGGCTGTGTCCTGACATAAAGAAGAAGTAATGGATGCAGATGGGCACACACAGGGCGAATACTGTGTGATGATGAAGGCAGAGGTCAGGGTGATGTTTCTACAAAATGAGGAACACCAGATTGTCAGCAATCTTCAAATTAAAACATATTCTCCCTAGTAGCCATCAGGAGGGACCCACCAACCCCTCAATCTTGTGGACTTCTAGCTCCCAGAATCATGAAAAAAAGAGGATTTCTGTTGTTTAAGACCCCCTTTTGACACTGTGTTATGGCAGCCCTAGGAAACACAGACAAAGGGGATCACAACAGGAAGGAGAGATTTTCACAGTATTGTAGCAGAGTGGGGGGTGGTCCAGGCACAGGAAGGGAGAATAAGGAATAAACCTGAGGGCATGGAGGAGATAATAGGAATTGCTCCCACAGTGGGTGGTCACAAAATCTGGGAACATAGCTTCAGTTTTACATATGGAGTTTGCCCGTCACATTTTTCATATGTAATGGGAGATGTTGCGTCAGGCTCTGGCATCTGTTGGGCTGGAAAAGCTTAAGGAAATATTAGGCAAATATGCCTTGAGGTGTCAAGCAGCACCACCAAATGAGTTTTTGTGATCTGTTCTAAAGCTTTCAACAAGTTGATCAATTTCATCTACTTTACCTGTGCCTGAGTTTTTCTTAACCTTAGCGAGAATACTAATTAGTTATGAAAACCAATATTGAAGAATGAGGTGAAGGCCCTCTGAGGAGCAGGCATACTATCCGTTAACAGTTGATTTATTCATCAATGGAATGTCCTTGGAAAGAGTATTTTGGGTTATAAGGAAAAGATTTTGAAATGTTTTAGGATGTAAGTTAACCCTGTGGCTACACCTATTGCTTTAGAAAGAAAAGGTATATATTTACTGTCTTTTAGTGTACTGGAATTGTTTCAAAGCATTAATTATCTTCTGTGGCGGATCCAGTTTAGTAATTTTTACAAACTAACATCTCATAGGTGCTTTGATTTTGTAAGAGGGAAGAGACTGAAATTTATTTACCCTAACTGTGACTTTTCTTACATAGTTGTCCAATTCTTTTCAGTGTCTCTGCTTTTGTGAGCCAATGTGAATGCAGTAGGTGTTATTTAAAGCTGAAACTATGAGTATCTTTTATCATTCTTTTTTGTTTTGTCACTGTGATATTTTCATTCACCCCCTTTCTTGCTCTTTTCTTCCTTGCATATGTATGTATGTTATGCTCCATGAGGCTCTGACTACCCAAATATGCAGGTTTACAGGGTCAGATATTCTCTGGCCAAAGCAAGCTGCAGATGTGTTTGCTTGTTTCATCTAGAATGCACTCACCTTGCTCCTTTCAAAAGGACTAAGGTCAGGGGTGGGAAAACCTACTTTTTATCCATATGGTTTCATATTTTGAGATTGTGAGTTCATTTCAGTTTTGCCAATGATATTAATAAGTAGGAATTAAATATGGATTGATAATTAGGTTGAGAGTCAAGATGGTAGTATGGATTCTAGTTCAGCTATGTCCTTATTATGTGACCTTGATTAGAAATCTCAGAGCCACTGTGGTAAGAGTAACCTGTCTCAGGCACTGTTTATTAACAAAATAAAAGCTTGCTACAAGGCATCCTGTGAAACTGAAGTGCTTTCGTCCAGAGAGAAATACTGGAGTTTCCTTAAATTGTCACAGGTTGTATTTTCAGAGGAGAGGACCTGAGATGTATTTTTCAGAGGATATGTCTTCATGTTGTACAGATAATAAAAGGGAAATTATAAGTCGGAAAGAGACAAATAATATATGGTATCTCTTATATGTGGGATCTAAAAAAGCCAAAATCATAGCAACAAAGACCAGAATGGTGATTACTAGGGGTTGGGGGCTCTCAGAGAGGACCAACTTGCAGGGATAAAGGTGAATAATTTCTGGGGTCGAATGTACAATGTGGTGATCATAGTTAATAACATTGTATTATATACTTGCCAAAGTTGCCAAAATAGATCAATGTTTTCTTCACAAAGAAAGAATTGCTAATTATTTGATGTGATACAGGTGTTAGCCAACACGATGGTGGTTATCATTTTGCAATACATGTGGTTCACATCAACATGGTGCATACCTTAAATTATGTAATGTTGTACATCAATTACATGTCAGTAAATCTGGGGGAGGGCAAATTGACAACTTTTGAGAAAACTGCAGTGATTTTTGGTTCTGTCACATGATTGACACAAGAGCAAAAAATCTCTTCTGACCTGGCTTTGGGGTTTGAGGGATTAAGTGAGAGTGCTGATGGTGTATAGTTCACCCTCCCACTTGTTTTCATGAAGTCATATGACAAGCCATGTGCATTATCCTGCAAACTGCTTGATATAAATGGGAAGTATCATACTTGGTGACAGGTACCCAGCCTGTAGTTTAAAGTACAATTAACTTTATTTACATCTTGTTTTGATTCTATAAACTGGGCATGAGATACTAGTATTTGATTTGGCATGATTTTCAGGATTGTCTTATGAAGACTCAGAATGCATCTTTGGCTTATTCAAAGCCCATTTATGCCCTGGACTCTATATCCTACTCTGTGACTGAGCATGGACTTTTTTCTGGTGACTGGGGATGCGCTAGAGTGTTTATATGAAGAGTAAATATGAATTTAGCTAAGGTATTGTTGATACAAAGTTAGGATACTATTGAAGGAAAGAGTAATATTTTATGAATGAAATAAGTACCAGAATTAATTTCTAATACTAGTAGAATTTTATTTGCTTTTTAAAAAAATAAGAGTAGTTAGCCTGACCTGTTGTGACACAGTGGATAAAGTGTCGACCTGGGAACACTGAGGTCTCCAGTTCAAAACCCTGCACTGCTCCGGTCAAGGCACATATGGGAGTTGATGCTTCCAGTTCCTCCCCCCTTTCTCTCTTTCTCTCTTTCTCTCTCTCTCTCTCTCACTCTGTGTCTCCTCTCTAAAATGAATAAAGTAAAAATAAAATAAATAAAAAAGAGACATTTGTCAATAAAAAATAAGAGTAGTTTAAAGCAACTAACAAAAACACTACCATTTCATCCTCTAATCCAGTTTTCTAGAAATGTAATTTTTTTTTTGATGCCTGAAAGGCTATTTTCATGAAAGAGAAGTGTTATGGAAATCAGTCTCTCTGGCTTTGGCAGAGTGTAAGCATGACACTGACTGAATCCAACCATGTCTGCACCTCTCTTGTTCTTAGCACACTCTAGATACCATTGGGAACTGGCTTCTTCTTTGTCTGCAATCAACCTTTGCCAAAATGCTATTCGATACCCAAGAGACTCCTCATTGCAAATAATGCTTTTCAGAAAAGACTTAAAAATCTAGATAATGTAATTCATATTGCTCATTTCTCCAGCTGAATGAAATTGGCATTCTCAGTGACATTCACAGTACAACTAATGGTAAAGCCAGCTCAACACCGAAAACTTGAACACAAATAAAAACTCCAGTGAGAACAAGGAAGACACATTCAGAGCATTCTCTCTGTCTGTAGAAATTTGTACACCAATATGAACTTGGAGCAGGACAAAGGAAATGGTGTGGCTCTCTCACTGGTTATTTAACTTGGGAAATGAGAAGAGTGACTAACATACAGGCAAATAAAGATCCTTAGAATGAGGCTGTTAAAAGAATTTGAATTTGAACTTGGAAGCAATTAACGTGTCTTTCTTTTTTTTTGTACATGAAATGGTCTGTTTTTGTGGAAAGATATTTCAGGTCACCTTGTATATTATAAGTGCTCAGATACTTGTGAAATTGCATTATAGTTAGAGAAGAAGGAACCCCAGCTGAGTCTGTAATGTTCCCTGATCACTTTTTGTAGGTCCGGGCAACAAAAGAAAGCTTTACTGGAATATTGCCTCCCCTGCACGGACAGAGTAGTTGCTCAACAACAACGAGGCAGCAAAGCATTCCCTCAATAGCTGAAGAGCCCACAGTTCTGGCTGACGGGCATTTAGCAAGAAGTGCTTTTTTTCAGACTAAACTGTGTCTAAACAGGTCAGAGTGAGAGCCTAGTTTCACAGCCAGTCAAACTCAGTGAGGAATAGTTTCATAGGTATTTTAAATTTTTAGTAGATATTAAACATTGGGGTACTACCTCCCAACTTTTCTGCCTGTTCTTTCAGAAACACCTGTGACTGGAGCCTCACAGGTGGGGTGTGTTCAGCTCCATTTGGGAGAACCCTGTAGCTCAGGGTGGTTCCCGTGGGCCCTGCTTGGCTCCTCTTCATAAAATGCAGCCCATCTTCCTAGCACTTCCTGATCTCACCCAAGAGTTCATAAATTATTTTTTTAACAAGGAAGGATGACACCATTTCTGAAAAGATTTAGCATAGCAAATTCTTATCTTTCTTCACACACATAAGAAATCAGAAATAGGGGTCAGAAGATACAGAGAGCCAGCTCTTTCTCCAACCTCCTGATTGTATCCATTGGTAGTAATTAAGGGATGAGAGCCCAGCAGAGCCAGAGTGCCTGAGCAAGGAGGCACTGTGTTTGTGCTCCTTGGGCTCATAGATCTTCATCTGAGGACGGGATGTTCGGAAGGGCAGTGGAAGAGTCAGTTTTCAGATTTGCATTCCCAAATTCTAGTGGTCTTTCCATGTAATAGTTTAAAAATATAAAGGGATTCCATTTTTATTTTTTGGCAGAAGTAGAGGAGGGTATCATAATGTCTTTCACATACCAGTGAACCTTGCAGAACAATCTCTGCTTTTAAGGCTGCTTGTGAAGGTGACTTTTAAGGTGCAGTGAGATCTGTGGAAAAATAGGCGAGCCCATACCATGAGGGGCACTGAGCCCTATGGAGATGTGTTCTGAGTAGAGGGGCTGGTCTCTGTAGTCTAGTTTAGACTGTGGAGTGTGTGGGGTAGGATGGAGTAGTGTGGAGTTTAAAGGTCCATGTTTTGTATATGCTATTCCATTTCATCTTAAAATCCTCCAAGACTTCATTCTATAGGTTTGGAAAGAGCAGTAGTGAGCATTTTTGGTTGGCTTTGTTCAGGTATTCCCCTAAACATATGTAAATCAGTATTATTTTATTACAAAGAGATTCATTGGATTTTAAAAAATAGATTTAGCTAATTTATTTAGAAAAATCTATGAGTTAGTTACTTATATTTATATGTAGTTTTTCTGATTTAAGAGTCAGTTTGGTTTAAATTCCAATTTTTTAAAAAAATAAGTAGAGATACATTGTTTTAGCTCTGTGTTTTCTAAGTAAAATATACAGATAGACTTGAACATTGTGAATGGGCTGAACAATTTCAATGAAGAAAATCTCACTCACCATAGACAAATTCTTTTTTGATGAAAGGATGTGATAAGACTTTCCTTGTGCTGTTCATGCTGAAGATCTTTCAACGGACCGGTCAGAGTTCTAGCAAACTGTTGTGAAGGTTTTTCAGAGCTGACCTGATTATTCTCCTTACTATGCATCTGAATTTTCTTAAGCTTTTGGTACTTTTTTTTCCTGTCTTAAATGTTATATGAACTTTTTGGTTCGACCACTGAATGAAATGTTATGACATGTAAGGGGGAAAATCCTGTAAGCATTAATTAGCGTACAATATTTGTTGCTTTTTCACCCAACCTTGTCCAGCTTTCATCCTGATGTCCACCATCCCAGAGGCACCGCCTGCCTGTTTAATTGTTCAGAACAGAACCCTGGTTTGATCTCTTTCTTCTGTACTTCCAAGTGCCAGTAAATTAATCAAAAGAAGTTACTGCTCTGCTGGGCATTAGCATGAGTTTAGATGTTTCTGCTTCAGGGCCTGTTCATCAGCTAAAACGCTTTTAAGCCCCAAATGTGGAGTAAACACCATGGCGGCTGCTTTGAAGTGAGCCATTACTTGTGGCCGCTTACATTTGGGGAGGGGCCAGTTTGTATTAGCAGTTATTCTGGTTTGGGTTATAGAGCCTTTTCAAATTCTTTTCTTCCTCTTTTTATTTTAATGTTTTTTAGTATTTGTGAAAAATTACCCCTACCACCATCACTGCATGTATGTGCCATAGGAATTTCAGTAGTTAGACGTGGAGATCAAAATAAGGCAACCCAGTTTGATCCTACATCAACATTTTTATAAATAAATTTTGAGAGCTAAAATATGCCTAGTAACCAGAGTTTGTCATCAGAGGACAATGAAGTTAGAATATATGTTGAGATACAAGTTATAAGAATAGTTTTTATTCACATAACATTGCAGGTTCTTAGGCTTGCTGGTTTTTCTTCTGTTCGATGAGAGTTGACACTTTTATTATCATTGGCACTATTCATGCTGAGCATTGTGGTATGCACTGAGGTTACAAAAGAAAATAACCTTTGCCATCCAGGAATTAGTCCCACAAAAATACAGACACATAACTGGTTGTTTCAGGGTGATGGGGGTGAGTATTCTGAGTGAGGTTTACTGGGGGACATTGGGAATATAGAAATTAAATGCACAAGGAGAGGCATAGAGGCACAGTGCAACAAAATGTCAGCACCTTTTTTTTCGACGGCCTCTTAATATGTTTAGTATTTGGAAAGCTCAGACATGACCATGTGCAACCACAAAGACTATATAACATAGTATGATTCAAATGGCTACAATTAACAGTAGAGGTGGTCATACAAGGATATTTAATCAGCTTTTGTTCTTAAGAACTTATTTGCTTTTTCATTACAAAAGTTATGTATATTAATGATGTGAAGCAGAGTGCAAAGTAATCTTCCCAGGCTTTGTGTGTGTGTGTGTGTGTGTGTGTGTGTGTGTGTGTGTGTGTGTGTGTGTGTGTTAGTGCATGCAGTCTTACCACTTACTTTCTTTATTCAACAGCAAGCTGAACATATGTCCATATTCCTGGCAGGCCCATTTTAGATGACAACATTCTTGATGGCCTGTGACCTTGTCCGCTTATTCGTTTATGTTTTGAGCCCAAATTCCTGGCATAAAGTTGACTGTTCAGAAGTGATGTAGAGTGCTACGCAGCCACTGGTAGTGTGTGAGGGCTTGTTCATGTGCACATTAACTTTATATATTGTTGGTCCATTTAATCTTTGCTAAATCTGTTCAAACTCTTCTCTTCCCTGGACTGTGCAAACTATTGTTTTGTCTCTCTGGCCCACCACCTCTGTCCGTTCTTTCAGAAAGGCTTCTGTGATGTTTATTCCCTCTAAGACCTTCTCCTCTTACTATCTACCCTCCGCTGTGTCTGTGGCTGTGTGCTCTGTTCTGGTGGTGTTTACTTCCCACCTAACTAGGGGGCTGTATGAACCACTCATGTCTCTCTTATTGGAGAAAGGGGAACTGGGGGCAGGGAAAGGGTCTGGATCATGAGTGGAGGGGTTGTTGGACCCTCTCATGGTACTATTTACCAAGCTGGGCCTTAAGAGAAGGAACAGACAAGGCCAGGTGAACTTGTGGTACTACTATTCAGAGAAATACTAGCCCGACTAGCCACAGCACATATAAGAACACTGTATAAGCCAGAACAGCAGGTAAGTCTAAAATGTGGGACCGGAGACAGAGCTGGCTAGTGCACCCTCAGAGCGCACAAACCGAGTGATAGCACTCATGGTGGGTGGTACCATAGCTGCCCCTTAGTCCCGACCGCCACACATTTATAAAACCATTTCTAGCTTATTCAGCACCCAGCTCCGTGTGGATTTATATGAATGTTGGCCAGATGTTCTGGGTTGTGTGGTTATTCACTGTTCCTTCCCTTTAATGCATACAATACTCTACCTTCATCACTAGACTAGAGCAATGTGTCACTGTAAGTTGGGAGACTCATTCTGGTGCGGTGGGTCAGTCCACAGCTATTATCTGAATGCCAGTGCACCAGGCACAGAAGTGAGCACTGAGATTATGTGAAACAATGGTTGTAGTGCTGGCCTGCGTGGGGACACACAAAGGGAAATTGACCCCCAGAGGAGAGGGATGACCTTTCTGTGTCTGTGCTATCACCTCCAGTTTCTCTCTTGGAGACCTTGGTCATGAGAACGGACAGCCCCCAGAAGGCTGGAAGGTAGTGCGCTGGAATGACTGTTTCTCAGAGCTTGGTGAAAGGGTGTGTACACAAAAGAGGAACTCCGCCTGTGTCAGAACTTAGCCCAGAGAGTTAAGGAGAAATCTCTTTCCTTAGTCAACATAGCATCTGGAAGAAATAGAAGATGGATATTTTTAAATTTCCATTAATGTGTAGTAAGCTACCATTCATATATATTTTTCTCTCCTCCATTCACTCAAGAACTTGAAAAGAAACTGGCCCTCTCTCACTTAGCACCATGTCTGCGTGTCTTATCCCAAGAGCGCACCACAGATATCGCCTGACTCAGTCACCATTGATAACTCCCTCCTATCGCTCTGTAGCACTTCAGAGACATCAGGCTATCTCTACACATTCAGTATAATTGCCCTGTGTGTTTATACTGGTTGACTAGTTTGCTGCAATCTGCAGAGTGGAATTGCTTAATGTGTTTTCCTTTGTTCTACTAATGACCTAAACTAGTTAGTGTGCTGACAAAGAGTCCCACAATGTGCAATAAAAACTGACAACGAATATCTTTTGGTGCCTAATTAAACTCACTGGCCCTGGTGGCTGCCTTCCTGCTGCTCAGGAATGTCAGCGGCCCAGTCAGGCAGAGCCAGCTCATTACCTGCTGACAGCCAGACCCATCAACCATTATCTTTCTAGGAAGCAAGGGTCTTCTGTTTGCTTCTTAGAAAAACTTCAACTTTTAGACATTTCAAATGGAAATAAACCTAAGCGATTTTTTTTTTCAGTTTTTACTAATAGGACTTAATGGGCTGCGGCTAGCTTCTTGGAAGCCAATCAAAACTGTCTTTTCAATAATGTTGGAAAATTATTTTCCTCTGACTAAAAATTAACGCCTTCAATTTTATAAAATTTATTTAGAGTATTAAATTTAATGGGGTGACATTGATCTATAAGAGTACATTGGTTTTAGGTAAACATTTCTATAGTGTTTAAACTGTTGATTGTGTTGTAATACCTTAAATTTCAGAAGGTCTCTACCTAGAGGTTTGCATTCAGATAAAGCACCTGTAAGTAAAAACGTCCTGGAGAACTGTCGATGTCAGAAAGGAGACAGAGAGGTCTTAACTTTTAAAATTGTTCTGAGCAAATATAAAGAACAAATTCAAATTTAATTTCTCTTTGTAATATTTTTGTCATCATTTTAGAGATGAAGTACTTAGATTTTTCTCCCCCATAGCAATAGATTATCTATAGTTTAAGAGAGTCCCTCATATTTCCTTACAATTTTAGGCTCACTGAAAGTGGCTGACTCTTGCAGTGGGTAGTTCTATTTTTGGCTTCTCTGGTGTTATTTTACATAGTTAGGGAGAATTTTTTAATATTTTATTTATTTATTTTAGTGAGAGGAAGGGAAAAAGAGAGAGAGACAGGAACATCCAGCTGTTCCTGTATGTGCCCTGACCGGGGATTGAACTGGCAACTTCCTTGCTTGAGGACAATGTTCTAATCAACTGAGCTATCTAGCCAAGGCTGATTTTCTTTATTTATGTGTCAATTTCTCTCCTCTTGCATAGAAAGAATGAAACTGATGCTAGACTTCCACTAGTATTGAGGGGACCCCATCAGGTACTGGCTGTTCTGTTTTAATTTCAGAGATGAGTGTAAGAAGAAAACCCATTCCCAGTGCACAAGTGAGCAAACATCAATCTTCCATGTTTGATTCTGCTTGAGGTGAAGATCATTCTTGTAATGCTTGCACATTTTCTCGTGTGTCTGTAACTTATTCCAGTGAACAAAAACCATTGTTTTAGGGTGTGAGGACACATTGGATTAATGGTACAGTTCTAATCACTCAAGAAAAAACTCTCGTATTATTATAGTTCCAAAGACAGAGGCAGGCCTTCCTCATGTTAGCTCCCAAGTTCACCCAAGGACAAAGCCACTGAGAAAGGTGTGCTGACTGTGAAAGAGTTCTTTCTTGCCTTTCCTTTTCTCTCTGCTTCAAACCATTCGCTACATGTGCCACATCCCTCATAGCATGTGTCAGAACTGCTCCCTTTCCGCGCTCTGGTTCACATAGGTGGGATTAGCCATAGCCCTGCATGCCAAGCACTTTCTCAGATGTAGGGACAGTTAAACACTGAAGATATCATCTTCACCATGCAAGAACTCTCAATCTTGTCTGTGTTCACATATATTCCTATTCAGTTTGTATGAATATTAGTGTGGATATATTGTATAATTCAATGAGTTAGCATATAGAGGAAATCTATATAAAATTATGCATGGAAACAATTCAATATAGGACTTTGAGAGAAAGGATAAAAAATGTAAGCAGGGACACATCAGCCAAAATTTTCTTTTCAGCTGGTTCTCATCCCATCTTCATCCTTAAAGATCCTAAGAGCCAGTATCTTATTGAGGAAGAACATTCACAGCCAGGACTAGCTCAAAGTCTGGATGGTATCTGTCACTGTAGAAGTAAAGAGTGTTGCTCAGCCCTTGATCCAAGAGTCAGGTAGAAACTAAGACATGTCATTGTTTTATTTTTCTTTCCTGCTTTTCAAATTGTTTTCCACTTTTACAATGTATTTGGTCTTCATAGCTATTATGTGAGGCAGATGGCAGTGGTGACATCCCCAAGTTCCAAGCAGAAAGCTGAGAACAGGGGAGGAGAAGGTGACCTTTCTGTGTTCTGACAGTGCTGCGAGTAGAAGATCTCATATGTGCACTGTCCCCCAGATTGGCCTCGCCTGATTGCTCAGTGGGGCACCCAAATGGTGGTTTCCGCAGTAGCTGAGAGTGTAGCACATGGTTGCACAAGCAGACCCTGGCCTGAGACAACTGTGTTTAGGTCCTGTCGTAGCCACTTGTTAGGTTTCTGTGGCCTTTGGCACTTCATGTTGACCTTTCTGAGCTTAGTTTTCATACCCATGAGAATAATACCAATTCTTTGGAGTTTCAGTGAGGATTAAATTAGCCAGTGCATGGGATGCAGTTAGCCCCATTACTGATGAAGAAATAGCATGTGCTACATTAGCATTTGCTGCTGCTCCTATATTGTCATTATTATTATTGCATCATATTTTTGCCTTACTTAAAAGTATAGGTTTAATGCTCACTTGGACATCACATATACTAAAATTGGAACATTGCAGAGAAAGATGAGCATTGTACCTGCTCAAGGATGACACACATATCTGTGAAGTGTTCCTTTAAAAAAAAAAAAAGGCAGTATGGCTTTTAGAGCTTAAAAAACCTTGGAATTCTCATTGTTTTGGTCACAGAGGAGAAAAAAAAGAACCAACATTGTAATGCCTCTGGATAAATAGAGGCAAGGGTCCCCTTTATACCCTGTCTTTCTTTCTTTTCTCAGAGGCGCTCCCACCGTTCCTCCTTGACATATTTATGTGTGGCTATCACCTGACTTTTCCTCCCATTCACAGCTTTCACCGTGAGGGGAGCAAATAGACTCTCAAAGGGGTGGGAAAGGGGAGCTGTTGGAGGAAGAGGACCATAAAGGCTTTCACCACATGTTGGTTATTATTACCCTGGACCCCAGGTCCCAGAATCTGGTTCAATCTGTAAACTCTGGGTGTTGGTCATTTGATAAAAAGAGAAAAATTGTATCTGCAGTTTTATTGGGCACAGTGCTTCTTCTATCTATAGTGTATACCAATTCAATTTAATAACATACTATGTATGTTCACACTCACAAGTGTGTGTGAGTGAAAGACAGAAGTTGTCCATGGAAACTTGGCTTGCTATGACACTGCTTTAGCCTGACCTGTCTCATTCCCTTAGATGACCCTCAGTTTGGTTGATGACTCTCATTTTCAGCTACGGGCTGGAGTATAATTACAAGGTATAGCCATTCCTCACCTTCTCCATTGTATTTCAAGATCTGTCACAGGATGAGAAGTAGAAGCCTCTGCGTAAAGCTAGGAGTCCCTGCTGTCTGTGCTCCTGAGCACCTTCCTTCTATTTCTCAAGTTTCTTGGCTGGAACTGTCTTAACTCTAACTCCCTTCCTGTGCTAGTCCTAACCTAGGTGTTTGTGTATCTGGCTAGCTCTGACCTTGATCTCCATTCCAAGCTCAGTTAGTTAGGCTGTCTGTCCCAAGGTCTTCATGGTCTCATGCACTGGCTCGTTGCAGGGCCAGCCAAGATGAATGTGGCAGCATAAGCCCTGCCTGTCAAACCCTGTGAAGGGCAAACTTAATTTTAGGTCATGGTTGGTACTCAGGAAAGTGGTAGCCTGACACACGTGTCTGTCCAAGTGTGAATTACCCATGGACAGTATATGGCTGTGGGACGGACTCCAAGGATGAGACTTGGGCTTCTCTGAACAAGCATTGTAATTAGCAAGTACTCTTACTCCTTCAGTTGCTTTAATCAAACTGCAAATTGATCATTATTCATATAGTATTGGAAGCGTGTTCTTGAACCTGAAATGAGAATAATTATAATTAAGAAGGAGGAGAAAGAAAGCTGTGTTTAACATTAAAAAACCATTAAATAACAGGTAATATAAAATATGTTTGTTATTTATATTGTGTTTGGCGCTATATTTTTAAAGGTGAGTAAAACAAATCCCTAACACCAGATAGCACACAGCCTAGCTATGGAGACAGAAGCATGCAGTTAACTACATTTCAGACTAGACTTTGTCCAAAGAAGTGCTATTATTATGGTCTTAATCAGTTAGCCGAGCAAGTTACAAATTCAGCTTTGTAGTAGATTAAATTGACTACCACTGTAATTGGCTGTTACAATGTATTTAACCTGAAGGTGCTCAGTACCTTGGGGCTCATGTGTTCTCTGTAGGCAGATGCCTATGTAGCTGATCACTCCGCCCATACTCAGCCCACCACTGCCAGGACCTTCTTCCCCTTTTGCCTGATGCCTATGATATTTCTCTGTCCCTCTCCAGGACTTTAGCAGAAGTATAAAATCATTAGGTGTCATTTTCATATTCTGTTTTGAGGATGGTAAAATGCCCCCCTGGCCAGGTAGTTCAGTCAGTTAGAACATCGCCCTGACATGCTAAGGTTGTGGGTTTGATCTCCGGTCAGGGCACATACAAAGAAACAAACAAGAAGAGAATGCTGCTCCTTCTTTTTTTCCCAAGATTGACCTAATTTTTGGAACAGTTTTAGGTTTACAACAAAGCTGAGGGAAAGATTTCCCTCATATCCACTCCCCCTTTCATCTGCAGATGTACAGAACCTCCCTCATTATCAACATCCTCCACTGGAATGCTACGTTTGCTACAATTGGTGAACCTACAGTAACACATCACTATCAGCCCATAGTTTACATAAGGACTCACTCTTAGAGTTGTACATTTTATGGGTTCATAGAATTATGCCTCTTTGTTTAAACAGTTTAACATGAATGGTAATTTAAAAAAGCATTATTATTTCCTGTTATTGAGATTAAGACTTATGGCTTATTAAATACAAGCTCTACGTTTGAAAAGAGGTGTAGGCTACATGGATGAAAGAGCTTTGTCTGACTTAGTTACATGCACATCCTACAAATTCCATTCTCAAATTAAAAGGAATTAGAGAAGAAGGAGAAGGAGAAGGAGAAGCGAAGAAGGAGGAGGAGGAGGAGAAGGACGACAAGTACTTGCTGATCGCTTATTTATTGGATTGGTAATCAGATGACCTTTGTTCCAGGTACAGGTGAAAGATAAAGGGCAGATCTAATTATAGTCATTCCACGAAGCATCTTGGCCATCATCATTTTTTCAGTTGTACATGAGCTCATGATGCCTGGTCCAAAAGGAGCCATAAGCTTGCTCTGAAATGTCAAAACTCCAATACTTCTCAGCTTTCCTCTTGGTTCTGTTTCCTATTTCCACCTTTCCCGTAACAGTGGTCAGGCACTCAGTTTTGAAATAGTAGTGAAATTTTCACTGGAGGATAATAAATGCATGCTAAGTCCAAGGAAGGCAGACACTCCTGGGAGGGTTTTGGTGACCTTAATAAAGCAGTTCAAGGAAACATAGTATCATATTAATGCTATTTGTGCTAAAAACATAGGGGCATTTGAATGTGTTATTCTAATCCCTGTTTCAGCCTGGGAACAGAAGGATCTAGTATCTTTTATTTAAAACCCAGCCTTCCTAGACTGCTCCATTCCTTGCAGACCCAGTATAGGAAGAAACAGGCTATATAACCAGCTGGTTTCAAAGAAAGTAAAAACTGTATGTAATCCACAACACACAACGTATGAAGTTGTCATAAAATGTGGTTGCCTAGATCTTAATGTATTCTACATCGTTTAGTGGAGATGTTAGGTTTTCAGAAGTTATCCTCCTGTGTGAGGGCCACTTTGATTGCTCTGTTTCCTGAACATGTGATAAAATTGTCATGGACACAAGTACAGATGGATACATTCTGAACTTTCCCCACCCCAAGCAGGGTATACTCATTTCAAAGTGGGCTCTTTGCGGCCACAGAGTAAGCCGATCTTGAGCAGACAGGGTGTCCTCCCTTTTTCTGCAAGCCACTCTCAAAGCCTCGACTGCACAGGCAGCATTTGTAGCCACAGCACAGGATCAGGTTATAAGGTTTTTGTTCGGGTACATAAAGTATATCAGGTTCCCTCTCAATTCACAACCGTGTGATGGTTGATCTCCACCTCCTAGGTTGGATAGACGAGAAGGCTCGTCAGACGGGAGGCAGACCAGTCATGTAGTAATTAAGAGTGGTGATAAATATATTGCCTAATCTGCAAATTAGTTGATAGGGTTCCTTCCTTTTAAATTTCTTGTGTGTTGAGGGAATTTTTAGAGTTTAAAATCAAGATTTAGAGGCCATATAAGAGTAACTTTGTATTATAAGAATATCTGTCTTAGAATTATTTATATATAAGTTCTGGGTAGTGCATTCAAGTGAAAGTACAGAGTACTTTAAGACACTAGCAAGATTGCTTATCAAGGTCAATATTAAAAGGAGAATCATGACTGTGTGTATGTGTGTAATACTAATATAATCAGTGATCCCTTTAAGATTTATATTATGATTAAATAGTGAATGGTTAAATGAACCTTTCAAACAACAGGAAAATTATTAGTAGTAATTGTAATAAGTTGTTACAGTGGCAAATTTATATAAATAGTATTTTTAAAAATCTCTCATGTTCTCTCCCTTTTACAGCCTGCTGTCCTTTCCTCATTTCCTTCCTCCCTCCTCTCTCTTATCGCTCTCTCTCTCTCTCTAGATTTCTTTTTCTCTCTCCCTCCTTCTTTCTCTCCCTTGCTCTCCTTTTTGGTAGAGTGTAAAGTAGAACTCAGCTCCTGTTTTTAAAAGTTGAATCATACCTAAAGAATGTATTCTGGAATGTCAAAACAATTAATCTTAGTACTTTTGAAAAATAAGTACCTATACTATATTAAAAAATAATCTTTGCCCTGGCCCGTTTTTCAGTGGATAGAGCATCAGCCTGGTGTGGGGACATCTTAGGTTCAATCATTGGTCAGGTAACACATGAGAAGGACCCATCTGCTTATCTCCTCCTTCTTTCTCTCTTTCTCGTAGCCAGTGGCTCAACTAGTTCAAGCATCGGCCCCAGGTGCTGGGGGTAGTTTGGTTGATCAGATCATTGGCCCTAGATGGGGGTTGCCAGGTGGATTCCAGTCAGGGCATGGGCGGGAGTCTGTCTCACTACCTTCCCTCCTCTTACTTAAAATAATAATAATAATAATAATAATAATAATAATAAATAATCATCTTTGTATTAATAGGATAGCATGGATTTTAAGCTTTTTGCAGTTTGAATATAATATAGCCATATATATATATATATGTGTGTGTGTGTGTGTGTGTGTGTGTGTGTGTGTGTGATCATACATACATACATATAAATATATATGAAATTCTAAAGTAGTCATAAAATTGCATCACCAAGATATAAAGCAAGATGCTAGCACAGCTCCTGCTCCTCACTTCACCTGGCACAATCAGATTGTTGCATTATACCAGTAGCATGTATCAACCTTCAGTGTAATCAAAGGGAGACAACCTTATGGCTGATACAGATAAAATACAGGGAATGTCATCAAGGAATGAATGTTTTATTCTGCCAAAATAAGTAATACCATTGGTACATCTGTGCTCTTAAATTAGTTGCTCAACAAATCCTGTGGTATAATGACCTTTATTTCACATAGGGTTCATAGTTATTTCATGCAAATTTTTATCCCTGATAATGAGATGTAGATCTATCATTTTGTTTAAGCAGCAAGTTAAATGCTTATTTTACTAGGCACTGTGTTGAATACTCATTAATAGTAAGAAGGTACTTAGGTATTCAAGATAGTGAAAAACTTAAATCATTGTGCAAAGAGGAAATACGTGGTGAGGTGCTTAAACATAAAGAATTGGCTGGGTAATGTGCATCACCTAACACCATGAGACAGTTTTTTGTTTTTTATTAAGTGAGAGGTGGGGAGGCAATGACAGACTCCTGCATGCACCCCAACTGGGATCCACCCAGCAACCCTGTACGAGGTGATGCTCTGCCTGTCTGGGCCACCACTCTGTTGCTTAGCAACTGAGCTAATTTTTTTAGCACCTGAGGGGAGGCCCTGGAGCCATCCTCAGCTCCCCAGGCCTGGGGTCAACTTTGCTTAAACCATTTGAGCCATGGCTGCAGGAGGGGAAGAGGGATAGAGAAGCAGATGGTCACTTCTCCTGGGTGCCCTGACTGGAAATCAAACCTGGGACATCCACAGGTCAGGGTGATGTTCTACTGCTGAGCTAACCTGCCAGGGTCCCCTGAGACTATTTGTAAAGACTTAATAAGTAGGTGTCTGTTAAGCCCTCAAAGTGCTTACCCAATGATACATAAGGGCTAGATCTTGGCTTATAATAGTCAAAGCATTCTGATCGTAAGAGCCAGGGGAAATAAAAAGGCCAGGCTTCCATGTTAGCCTTTCCCAGGACAGTCCTATTTGAAGCCAAAGATTGTTGCCAGCTTTATATCACCTAAGAGCTGTCACCAAAAAAGCCTGTAACAACCCTATAATGTTTTTAAGGATATTAGCAGAAAAAGAGTCAAGAACACTGGCATGTTTGATCAGGAAATTTGCAGTGGTCATCCCTAAATCACAGAAAAAAGTGAAGTATTTTTAGCTATTTTCCATAGATAATAAATTTTAGATCTCACAGAGGTGTTCAGCCATTTTTGTGTTACCTTCCTTCTCTCCATCTTTGAGCAGAAGTAGTCTTTCACAATTGCACACCACTCACATGTTTCTAGGTCTGTTACTCATATGGAAGTTAATGTATTTTTGTTTAAGTGGAGCTGTATTTTTTCCTTTTATATAGTTATGCTTGGAGATGTACTTTCATCTTAGGATCATGATTTTGGTAGTTAGTCACCATTTTATGAATGTGAATTATGGATTAGCATTTAGGGTCATGTGAAGAAGAGAGGGATAGATGGGAACAGAAAAAAAGGTGAAGGGCAGAGAGACAAACATATCCCACTTAAGGGTTATTGTACTGCTGGTGGCCATGGCCAGGCAGGTTCATACTGGATTCAGGCAGATGGTAAAGGAATTGTGGAGCCAGAGGATGGTGGGCAATTCCCTTTATTAGAGTCTCCCAATGGCAGACAAGCAAGCTGGCAGAGAAAACTGCTTCTCTCTCTCTCTCTCTCTCTCTCTCTCTCTCTCTCTCGACTCACAGGCAAAACAGACCTTGCGAAAAACCCCTTTCTGGCAAACAATAGCCCCTCCCAATGGCAGCAGGGAGTCCACAATTTACAATCTGCATCCCTGAGGGGAAGCAACTTCAGCCTTATATAGACTGTACACATGTGGTGCTGCCCCGTGCTCATGCACCAGTCAGGCAAAGTACAAGCGAGCAAGCCTAACACATTTGTTTTCCCAACAGATATAATCAATAACACTGAAAGAATAGAGTTTATAGAGATAAATAACCCTTTAAATAGTTGTGGAATCAATTCTTGAAATGTTGGTAGTCTGCATTGTCCCCCTTCTGGTTTATCATTCTGTCTGCTCTTGTATGAGGCCACTAATGAGATTAGGGAAAGGATAGTAACTCTGTAGGAAACCTTATTTTTATATGACCAATCAAGCATAGTTTTGAAATTTTTAAGAAGTGAGAGAAATTCTTCCACAGGAGGGTCTTAATAATACTTTCATGTTTAGAGGCAATGCTGGTCTGGAATAGAACACCTCACAACCAAAGCTAGAGATACTCACACCTGAATGTGATGTCCATGTTGCTCATGTGACAACTAAGCACATGGAGCTGTGCTCTCAGACTCATCACCTTGCGAATTGCACTTTCTCTGCAAGTGCTCATTCTGCTTTCCAGAATGTGGGTAAACTTGTAAGCTCCGCTGATTAAAACATTTCAACAAGAGAGAACTTGCAGTCTTGTCCAGGCCATCATGGGTCACTCCAGCGGCCCACAGACAAGCAACATGGCATCACCCAGAGCCCGTTAAAATGTACATTCTCTGGACCCATACAGAATTCCTGAGTCAAAGTCTGTAGTTGTACGAACCCTGCAGATCAGTCTGCCAAGCCACCAGAAATTTCATGCCAGTCTGCGAAAGACTTAACCATCCTGATATTTAAACTGCAGACTGGCAGTTGAAAACCACTGCTCTAGACGACTGATGCTTGCTTAAAACTTGAGACTCAGTGATCTAGGCCAGTGGTCTTCAGATCTCTTTTTTAGTCATGAGGACTGTCTATTTGGAATACAGAAGTTTTGAAATCCAATTAGTGAAAGTATGTACTGTAGTGATTCTGCTTAATTAGTAAGAATTGTGGCTCTGGTTGAAGTTCTCCTGGGTGCCCCTGCATAGAGTTCCTTTCACTCAGAGGAGCTCAGTTTACATATCAGGGTTGGAAAGCCCAACCCCTCTTTGACAAATGGGGCAGCTGAGCTGTGAGAAGAGAAGGGACTTAAGTTTGTTCAAATGATACTGTAAGATTAGAATTTAAAAACTGACTCTGAAACCGAAGCTTTTGTAGTTCAGATAAATTATTGCATAATTATTATTCCTATAGAAGCAGTTACCAATGGTCATCCTTCAGTGTTTTGTTCAAAATGTCTTTAGAAAGGGAGTTTTAAAATTTCAAGAATACATATCCCAAAAATGAGGTACTGCAGAATACTGAGTTTTTGTCTGAAAGTCTCAAAAGGAAAACTAATTTTTAAAATTATTTTAGAATCTATTGTGTTAACCAAAAGAAAAATGGGTAGAATACCTCTCCAGTTTATTGAAATTCTTTGAATTTATATTTCTATTTGTAATGCACCAAGATATGGTATAGAAGTGTCCTAAGTACTCAGCTTGACTCAGATGTGAACAGGAACCCTTATTTTATGGGTTGAATGTATTATATACTGGGAATACTTTTTGAGTATGACATGTGATTCCAGGTCACAAATTAAGATTTTAAAAAAAGAGCTGGTTCGTGCTTCACGGTAACTTTGCATACTAAAATAGCACATATGGCTGAAGTGTGATGGTGCCTTTTCAGTGCTGTAGAAATTAGCTGGGTCACATCTGTTGTGAACCCCTCGTGTGTGTTCAAATTATGTTTTCTCAAGACATTACGGATGAGGGCATAATAAACCTTTGATGAGAATTTCATGCTTCTAAAACTAGGGGATATGACTTAGTTTATATAACCAGTCAGGTTTTCTCTTTATTTTTGTTTTTCTGGGAAAAGGCAGCTGTTGGACTTTCAAAGGTTTTACTGTAAGTCATTAGAATCATGACTTTGACTTGACTTTCTTGAGATCCAAATCCCAGAGTGGCAAACATAATGACTGTATATGACTTGCTGCTTGTCTTGTGCCTGTTGGCTTATTGCTAAACCCCCTAACATAAAAGTAACAATGTTGACCTCAAAGAAAACCTTGAAATCTGTTTAGCAATGTCCCTGATGCACCACCACAATTCTCTGAACAACTCACAACATGGTGTCCATGTGGCTGGGCCCTCTGTCTGTGGGCTCTTCTACTCCCCAGGTGCCCTTTCTCTGCAGACCACTTCAGGTTTGCTGATAAAGACGCCAACTTGCTCAATTACCTGCGTGGCAGGTAGACTCTCGAGGAGTTTCTGCCTCAGGCCAGCCCAGTTTTAAGTATCTGTTCCATGCTCTCTTGTGATGTTGTATATTCAGAAGAGGAGTTGCAGATTAAACAATGACACTATTAGGGCAAGTTCTACTACAGTGGGTGAATAATTGTACTCGAAGAATTATTAATGTAACCATGGAGAGAAGCAATTAGCGCAGCATCCTCGGATGCTTTGGATCGACAGTACCCCGGTGTCTCAGTAATTCCTTTGCTAAGTCACCAGCCAAAAACATAGCTGAACGGTTTCTAACTATTAAGCAGGCAAGATCAAACAATTTAAGGGAATTTATGTCCTAACTACTTAGCAGACATTTGAAACAATAATGCACTTAAATGAAAGAAGCAATATTTTTCTTCTATTGTCAAATAATTATAATCACTTACCAATCATATGGTAGGGCACACTTGCTGAGCACTGTACAACCTCACAAACCTTGAGGTAAGACTGGATGCTGCCTTCCTCATTTCTTGTTCGACAATGATTTATTTCCACAGTATTTGCTTTTTACCATAACAGCTATGAAAACTCAGCTTCACAAAGATGGTCATGCAGAGGAATGTAGAGACTACAGATGACTTTGAGCTATTATTTAGTACCACTACCTGAGAGATGTTGCCATATTTATCTTGACAATTTATAATTCCCCTCTAAGAACCCCTGGACACTTACACACACCATTTGGGAACCACAGGTCAGGTGGTATGAGGTTTTCAGAAGTGTTCATTTTTATTTTCCAAAAACTGAGGTTTTGTAGGTGGAATAGGAGATAAAATTTGTTTTGTACCTGCTAATAAGCAGAATGGTTTCACATAAATATACCACAACCATCTCATGAAGTAAATGGCTCTCATTTTCTTCACTTTATTGGTGAAATACAAGGACTGAAAGAATTGTCTTCCCTGTTGACATAGTTTATATGGAGCATGGGAAAGTCATGCTCATGCTCAGTTCTTCAACTTTGAATTCTAGGTCATTTTCTCTATAAAGTATTTGGTCAATTGAGTTCAACAATAAAATGAGAAATCACATTTGCATAGCAAATTAGAATTGTGAGCTGGGTATGCCCATCTGCCCATCAGAAATTTAAGGAGAGAGACCAGCCCCTCAGCTCCAAGTGGCAGTTGCTCAAACTTGGAGGAAATAGATACAACTTATATATCCCTCCGTGTTAAAATTGCCTATATTTAGTTGACAAGAAGCTCAATAATAAACAATACTCATTTCATTTTAGGCTATATTAGGGTCGCTATGGCACCTGCTACCAGGGAGCTGATGATTCTGTTGTATTCTCTTCTCAGCTGTCTAGAAGCACATATGTGGGAGCTATTTTAAGTTCTGAAGCATGCCTGTTAAATAATAGGTGAAGGACCTGAGACTGTTTAGCCAGCGGAAGCTGAACTTTGGGAAGAAAGGTGTCTCTATATTTCCACTGTCTTCATATTTGAAAGAAGAGTTATATTTGTTCTAGTCTGGCACTGAAGACAGAATTAGTACTTTTTAAGTATACTTATCAAAAATAAATAAATAAATTAATAATAATAATAATAATAATTTTTTGTGGTTAAAATTACCCAAGGAGGTGTATAATCCCATTATTGAAAATACATGTGAATACGACAAAAAATGTGTTAGGTCATACACCATGTCTTCTAAAGCCCTTCCAATGATTAGATTCAGTTTTTCTAACTTGCTAGTTTTTATTTTTCTGTAACTGAGCAACCGCTAATCGAGCACACATGCTTTAAATTCAGCTTGCTGTCTCACCAAACACATTATTTTCCAGGGTTGGGAAAATTTAAGTTTTCTTTTTTTTTAAATTTTAATGGGGTAACATTAATCAATCAGGGTACATAGGTTCAGAGAAAACATCTCCAGATTATTTTGACATTTGATTATGTTGTGTACCCATCACCCAAAGTCATGTAGTCTTCCGTCACCTTCTATCTGGTTTTCTTTGTGCCCCAACCCCCCTAACCGCCACATTCTTGTCCATACCCCGGAGTCTCATTTTTATGTCCCACCTATGTATGGAATCATATAGTTCTTAGTTTTTTTCTGATTTACTTATTTCACTCAATATAATGTTATCAAGGTCCATCTATGTTGTTGTAAATGATCCAATGTCATCATTTCTTATGGCTGAGTAGTATTCCATGGTATATATATACCGCATCTTCTTTATCCAATCCTCTATTGAAGGGCTTTTTGTTGCTTCCATGTCTTGGCCACTATGAACAATGCTGCAATGAACATGGGGCCTCATGTGTCTTTATGTACCAATGATTTTGAGTTTTAGGGGTATTTACTCAGTAGAGGGATTGCTGGGTCATATGGTAGTTCTATTTTTAGTTTTTTGAGAAACTACTATACTTTCTTCCATAATGGTTGTACTACTTTACATTCCCACCAACATTGGATGAGGGTTCCTTTTTCTCCACAGTCTCTCCAACACTTGTTATTACCTGTCTTGTTGACAATAGCTAATCTAACAGCATGAAGTGGTATCTCATTGTAGTTTTGATTTGCATTTCTCTAATAGCTAATGAAAATGAGCATCTTTTCATATATGTGTTGGCCATTTGTATTTCTTCCTGGGAGAAGTGTCTCTTCATGTCCTTTTCCCATTTTTTATTGTATTGTTTGCTTATTTGTTGTTGAGTTTTATGAGTTCTTTGTATATTTTGGATATTAGGTCCTTATCTGTACTGTTGTTTGCAAATATCATCTCCCATTTAGTTGGATGCCTATTTGTTTTGTTGTCAGTTTCTTTTGCTGTGCAAAAACTTCTTAGTCTGATGTCCCATTCATTTATCTTTGCCTTCACTTCCCTTGCCTTTGGGGTCAAATTCATAAAGTGCTCTTTGTAACCAAGGTTCATAAGTTTAGTACCTATGTTTTCTTCTATGTAATTTATTTATTTATTTATTTATATTTTATTCATTTTAGAGAGGACACACAGAGTGAGAGAGAGAGAGAAAGGGGGGAGGAGCTGGAAGCATCAACTCCCATATGTGCCTTGACCAGACCAGTGCAGGGTTTTGAACTGGCGACCTCAGTGTTCCCAGGTCGACGCTTTATCCACTGCACCACCACAGATCAGGCTTCTATGTAATTTATTGTTTCAGGTCTTATATTTAGATCCTTGATCCATTTTGAATTAATTTTAGTACAAGGAGACAAACTGTAGTCGAGTTTCATTCTTTTGCATGTTGCTTTCCAGTTTTCCCAGCACCATTTGTTGAAGAGGCTTTCTTTTCTCCATTGTGTGTTGTTGGCCCCTTTATCAAAAATTATTTGACTATATATATATGGTTTTATTTCTGGGCTTTCTATTCTGTTCCATTGACCTGAGTGTCTATTTTTCTGCCAATACCATGCTGTTTTGATTGTCGTGGCTCTATAATATAATTTGAAGTCAGGTATTGTAATGCCCCCAGCTTTGTTCTTTTTTCTTAGGGTTGTTCTGGCTATTTGAGGTTTTTTATAGTTTTATATAAACCTGATGATTTTTTGTTTAATTTCTTTAAAAAATGTCACTGGAATTTTGATGGGAATTGCATTAAATTTGTATATCACTTTAGGTAATATAGTCATTTTGACTATATTTATTCTTCCTATCCAAGAACAAGGAATAGTTTTCCATTTCATTATATTTTTTTCGATTTCCCTTAACAATGCTTTGTAGTTTTCATTATATAGGTCCTTTACATTCTTTGTTATGTTTATTCCTAGGTATTTTATTTTTTTTGTTGCAACCATAAAAAGGATTGTTTTTTTTTGAGCTTGTTTTCTAATGTTTCATTGTTGGCATATAGGAAGGCAATGGACTTTTGTATATTAATTTTGTATCCTGCGACCTTACTGTATTGGTTTATTGTTTCTAGTAATCTTTTTGTGGAGTCTTTGGGGTTTTCAAAGTACAGGATCATATCATCTTCAAAAAGTGAAACCTTTACTTCTTCTTTCCCAATATGAATGCCTTTTATTTCTTTTTCTTGTCTGATTGCTCTGGCTAGAACTTCCAGCACCATGTTGAATAAAAGTGGAGTGAGGACAACCTTGTCTTGTTCCTGATTTTAGGGGAAAAGTCCTCTGTTTTATGATGTTAGCTGATGGTTTCTTATAGATTGCCTTTATTATGTTGAGGTATTTTCCTTCTATACCCATTTTGTTAAGTGTTTGAAACATAAAGTGATGTTGTATTTTATTGAAAGCCTTTTCTGAATTTATTGATAAGATCATATGGTGCTTGACCAGGTGGTGGTGCAGTGGATAGAGTGTCGGACTGGGATGCGGAGGACCCAGGTTCGAGACCCCGAGGTTGCTAGTTTGAGCATGGGCCCATCTGGTTTGAGCAAAAGCTCGCCAGCTTGGACCCAAGGTCGCTGGCTCAAGCAAGGGGTTACTTGGTCTGCTGAAGGTTCGCTGTCAAGGCACATATGAGAAAGCAATCAATGAACTAAAGTGTCACAACAAAAAACTGATGATTGATGCTTCTCATCTCTCTCCATTCCTGTCTGTCTGTACCTCTCTATCCTTCTCTATGAGTCTCTCTCTGTCCTTGTAAAAAAGAAAAACAAAACAAAAAAACCACTATCATATGGTTTTTGTTCGTTGTTTTGTTGATATAGTGTATTATGTTAACCGTTTTACGTATGTTGAACCATCCTTGTGATTCTGGGATAAATCCCACTTGATCCTGATGAATTATTTTTTTAATGTGTTGTTGTATTTGATTTGCTAGTATTTTGTTTAGTATTTTAGCATCTGTATTCATTTGAGATATTGGTCTGCAGTTTTCTTTTTCTGCATTGTCCTTGCCAGGTTTTGGTATGAGGCTTATGTTGACCTCATAAAATGTGTTTGGCAGTATTGCTTCTTCTTCAGTTTTTTGGAAGACTTTGAGTAGAATAGGAACCAAATCTTTGAATGTTTGATAGAATTCACTAGTATAGCTGTCTGGTCCTGGACTTTTATTTGGGGGGAGGTTTTTAATAGTTGTTTCTGTTTCCTCCCTGCTTATGGGTCTGTTTAGGTTTTCTGCTTCTTCATGACTCAGTCTAGGAAGATTATATTGTTCTAGGAATTTATCCATTTCCTCTAGATTGTTAAATTTGGTGGCATATAGTTTTTCAAGTTTCTTATAGTATTCTACAATAATTCTTTGTATATCTATGATATCTGTGGTGATTTCTCCTCTTTCATTTTGGATTTTGTTTATATGAGTCCTTTCTCTTTTTTTCGTAGTGAGTCTTGCCAACGGTCTGTCAATTTTGTTGATCTTTTCAGAGAACCAGCTCCTTGTTTTATTAATTTTTTCTATAGTTTTTATGTTCTCTATTTTGTTTATTTCTGCTCTGATTTTTATTATTTTCTTTCTTCTGCTGGTTTTGGGCTGTCTTTGTTCTTTTTCTAGTTCCTTAAGATGTGAAGTTAAGTGGTTTATTTGGGCTCTCTCTTGTTTGTTTATAAGCCTGTAGTGATATAAACTTCCCTCTTATTACTGCTTTTTCTGCATTCCAGAGATTCTGATATGTTGTATTGTTATTTTTGTTTGTCTGTATGTATCTTTTGATCTCTGCACTTATTTCTTCTTCGACCAACTCATTTTTTAAAAGTATATTGTTTAGTTTCCACATTTTTGTGAGTTTCTTTACCTCTTTTTTGCAGTTGAATTCTAGTTTCAAGGCTTTATGATCAGAAAATATGCTGGGTATAAATTCAATCTTTCTGAATTTGTTGATGTTATTTTTGTGGCCCAACATATGGTCAATTCTTGATAATGTTCCATGTACACTAGAGAAAAATGTATACTCTGGCACTTTGGGATGGAATGTCTTGTAGATGTCTATTATATTCAATTATTCTAGTGTTTCATTTAAGGGCAATATTTCTTTATCGATTTTCTGTTTGGATGAATGATCTAGAGCCGTCAGCAATGTATTGAGGTCTCCAAGTATTATTGTATTTTTGTCGTTTTTTGTTTTTAGGTCAGTCAGTAGCTGTCTTATATATTTTGGTGCTCCTTGGTTTGGTGCATATATATTAAGAAATTTTATGTCTTTTTTTTTACATAAAGAGAGAGTCAAAGAGAGGGACAGACAGATAGGAACAGAGAGAGATGAGAAGCAACACCTTAGTTGTTTGTTGATTGCTTTTTCATATGTTCCTTGACCATGGGCCTTCAGCAGATTGAGTAACCCCTTGCTCGAGCCAGTGAACTTGGGTCCAAACTGGTGAGCTTTGCTCAAACCAGATAAGCCCGTGCTAAAGCTGGCGACCTCGGGGTCTCAAACATGGGTCCTTCCGCATCCCAGTCTGATGCTTTATCCACTGCACCACCACCCAGTCAGGCAAGAAGTGTTATGTCTTCTTGATTCAATGTCCCCTTTATCATTATGAAATGACCATTTTTGTCTCTGATTTCCTTTGCTGTCTTGTATTCAGCATTGTTAGATATGAGTATCACTACACCTGCTTTTTTTTGGATGTTATTTGCTTAGAGCAGACATCTTCAAAATTTTTATAAAAACGGCCCACTTTTGCATTGCTGGTCTACCTGTCCCTACCGCCCACTAGTGGGCATTCCAGCTTTCATGGTGGGTCAATCGTGGTGCTGTTTGGTTGCTCCACTACTGCCCATCATGAAAGCTGGAACATCTACTAGTGGGAGGTACAGACCAGGTTGACCAGTACTGCAAAAGTGGGCCGTTTTTATAAAAAGTTTGAAGACATCTGGCTTAGAGTATTGTTTTCCAACCTTTCACTTTGAATTTGTTTTTATTCTTGTAGCTTAGATGTGTTTTTTATAGGCAGCATACAGTTGAATTTTCTTTTTTTAATCCATTCTGCTACTCTGTGTCTTTTTATTGGTGAGTTCAATCCATTTAAGTTTAGTATAATTATTGACATTTGAGTTTCCTATTGCCATTTTATTTATTGCTTTCTGATAGTTTTATATCTTGTTTGGTTCTTCTCTTTTATTTTTCTATCATTTGTTTTTGTTTGGTTGTAATCCATACTTCTTTCCTCTGTTACTTCTTTTTTCAAGCCATGTACTTCTGTGTTGGTTTTTACAAGGGTGGTTACCATTAAGTAATGGAAAGCACACATATCATGTTTATTGTAGTACACTATCTCATGAGTGCTTCTGCACTCCATCCTCCTTTGCTACTGCTAATCTTAGTCCTCTCCCCTTTTTTTGTTTCTCTGTTACAGATTAATCTTGTTTTTATTGCAATCTCAATGGAGCTTTTACTTGTAGTTTTGTTTTGTTTTTTTGTGTCTGGTCAGAGAACCCCCTTTAGTATTTCCTGCAGTGGGGGTTTTCTGGTGATAAATTCTTTCATCTTTTCTGTACCTGTGAATGTTTTTATTTCTCCTTCATATTTGAAGAATAGCTTTGATAGGTATAGTATTCTTAGTTGGAAGTTCCTCTCTTTCAGAACTTTAAATATTGGGTCCACTCTCTTCTATCTTGTAGAGTTTCTGCTGAGAAATCTGATGATAATCTAATGGGTCTTCCTTTATATGTTGTATTCTTCTTTACCCTGGCTTCCTTGAGAATTTTTTCTTTGTCATTTGTGCCAATTTCATTATGACGTGCCTTGGAGTAGGTTTTTTTAGGGTTAAGATAACTCGGTATTCTGTTTGCTTCTTGAATTCGAGGTTTCAGTTCTTTCCACAGGCTTGGGAAGTTCACATCTATTATTTGTTTGAATATGTTCTCCATTCCATTTTTTCTCTCTTCTCCTTCTGATATACCTATTATTCTTATGTTGCTCTTTCTAATGGAGTCAGACAATTCCTGTAGGGCTATCTCATTTTTTTTTAATTCGTGAGTTTCTCTCCTCTTCTCTCTGTAGTACCTCTAGTTGCCTGTCCTCTATGTCACTAATTCTCTCCTCTATCTATTCTATTCTATTGGCTAAGCTTGTTACCTCGTTTTTCAGTTCATGAATAGAGTATGTCATCTCTGTTTGATTCATTTTCATAGTTTCAATTTCTTTGGTGAAGTATTCTTTCTGTTCATTGGATTGTTTTTTGAGCTCCCAAAATGCCTTTCTGTGCTTTCTTGTATATCCCTGAGTATTTTTAGGACTTTAATTTTAAATTCTCTGTCATTTAACTCCAAGGTTTCTAAGCTATTAAATTTTTTTCTACATATATTTCCTCATCTATCTGAGCTACATCACTGTCTTTTGTATCCATGATATTCGATTTCTTTTTCTTTAATGGCATTTGAGAGTGGTATTGTTAATAATAGTAATGAGTTGATAAAAATATTATTTTTGAGAAAATGCAGTGAAAAACTGAAAATTCTATTGTGCTAAGTGGAACAAAAATATGTCAAACAGAGGGCCTGGGTCGGGGATGGGGAGAGTGACAAAGAGGCAAAAAACAAAGCAAGAACCCACAAAATGCCACAAGGAAAAAATTTGGATCAGAATAAAATAATTTGTTTGTAAATGATGGTCTAATGAGAGAAATAGTGTAAGAGAAAAGAGAAGAAAAAGATAAAAAGGAAAAATAATACAGTGAAAAATGAAAATTCTATTGTATTAAGTGGCACAGAAACTATAGAATGGAGAGCCAAAGTTGGGGGAAATGCTAAAGAGACAAAAAGCAAAGCAAAAAGCACACAAAGTGCCACAAGGAAATAATTTGAATCCAGAATAAAATAATTTGTTTGTGGGTTAGATTCAAATAAGAGAAAAAGTGTAAAAGAAAAGAAGAAACAAAAAGAGAGAGAAAAAAAATTGAGTTAAGATTTTTGGAATGTAACACTCATAGGGAAAATGTAACACCTATGGGTAATAACATTCAAAATGAAAAGAAAAGGAAATGGAAAGAGGATAAAATGACTAAGGTGGAAGGAAAAAAAAAGATAATAAATACAAGGAAAAAAATGGAAAAAGTTATAGACTGTGGATTTTTTTGGGGTTTTGAGAAGTTATCTTCTTCCTTTTTCTTTCTTCTCTCTCTTTTTGGCCAGTGGCACTGTACCCCAGGTTCTGCCCCTGTGACACTCTTAGGCAGAGATTTGCTGTTGGGTCGCTATGGTGATGACATAAACTAGGCCTCGTTCCTGTTGGTAGGTGGGGCTTGTTAGCGTTTGCAGGCTCTGGCAATGGGAGAGTCCGTTTTCCTGGAGCCTCTCCCCAAATCTCTCCTTCCTGAACCAGCAGCCTGGGACCCAGCTGTGAAGTTGCCCCAGCCACTGCCTGGAGAGCAAGAGGCTCTAAGAGCTGCCAAATCCCCCTTCTATCCCCACTCAACACAGGGTTCTGGGTAAGGCTTAGCCAGCCAGAGCCGCCAGCGTAATCCGGCAGGGCTGGGAGCCAATTGCCTTTCTATGAGCCTCCAGGCATGTCTAGTATGCCTCAGCACTCCGCAGGTCTGCTCTCCAAAGGCTGTCTGCAAGCTTCCTGCACACCCTTCCCCCCACCACTTCCGCAGTTCTCTTCCCCAGGCGTGTGCTTTGTTAGCCTGTGTGGCTGGCGGAGGTGCCGCGCCCATACAGTTCTGGTGTAGGAAATCTGGCTTTTGTGCACTTCCCACATACTGTTGTTTGGGAAGCCGGGATTATTCAGAAACTCTGGTCACAGCTCACACAGAGGTTCACTACTGACAGTCTCTGACCCAGCCCCTCGGTCCAGGAACGTGGCACCCACGCCCTAAGTGCCAGGTGGATTCACTCGCACACTGCCTCCGCTCCCCGACCGGGATGTCGGGAGTAAACAAGGCAACTGCTCGCCCACCTCTGCCTGGGTCTGCCGCTGGCGTTAGCTCCATGTAGGCTGAGCTGCGGGCACACTCTCTCCTTGGCTTGAACGTCTCTGCCCTAGCCCAGCTTTTTTCACACCCTCAGCCCTCGCTTTCTCTTAGTTCCAAGTGAAATGTAGCCCTTGCTCAGGTCAGTGAGGAAAGCGGAATATTCCATTCTCCATTTTATTTCCTTCAGAGTGGATTATATATTCAGCCACCTTTTCTCCCAATTGTATCTTTGTTTGATATATGTGTATTTCAGATGCTCCTAAGATTGTTTTTCTGTCTCTAGTTGTTGAATTTGTTGAAGTTTCCGGGAGAGATATTGGGAGCACTCCTCATGACACCATTTCTCTGATGTCACTCCAAGTTTTCTTTTATAAACAAAAATTTTTGTGGGTTGACCATCTGATAGCTCATTGTTCTACTGGGAAAGTATTCGATTTTAATTCCAGTTCATGTGTGATGTACAGCTGTAGTCAGTATATTTGGGCAACCCTGAAAGGTCTTTCGTGTGTATTTGTGTGTGGGGTTGGGGTTGGGTAGTGACTCAGTAAGTTTCCCAAATCAAGTTACCAATTCAGAATTTAAAATAAAAATAAGTCAGTCCTGAGATACTCATTTTATTGTATTGTCTGATCTTAGACCTAGAACAAACACTTCATATAATCAGTGTTGCTATGTTTTAGACACCATAGATTTATATTGGATCTTCTTCTCAGACAATATGAGGGTTTATGAACACTAGCCAACCTCCGGATTCCTTGTGGAAGCAACCACTCAGAGGCAGAATCTACTCATGTTTTTCCCTTTGGGCTCTACTGCTGCAGCTCAGCCTTAGTAGACGGTCTGCCCCTGAGGGTGCCCTTCTTAAATCCTCTGCCTTGGCTCCCTACAAACACTGTCTCTATCTCTGGGTTAGAGTTGGAGAAGTCTTTCTTCTTTCCTCTTACTCTAGTCTTTCTGCATTTCTCAAGCTCTGCCAACCTACTTTCCCTTCCGTGAAAGCAGATTTTACAGGGAATTCCCTTGCCAGCCTAGGTTGTGAATGATGTACACCAGAGAAAAAAATGGGATCTGTGCTAGTTCCATGATTTGCTGGGAAGACATTTCCTAAGGCCTCTGTAACCAGCTTAACTGCTTGTATCCTTCAGAAGGGCACATGTGCCCTGGGGACTTTGAACATATGGCTCCCGCTGAACAGAGTGGTTACAAATGGGCTGTGTTTTAAGTTAGTTTTTGAGTTGTGTATTTCATCTGTAAAGTCGGCAAATACTTGAAAGCCACCAGCTACTGTTTTCTGAAAGCTTCTTTGCACATGAACATAAAATGTATGTATTGAATTTGGAAATTGTCCAATAACTGCCCTTTTAATGCAGCTAAATGTAGATTACAGCTGTTTCCTCTGGAAAGATCAATATGGTCATAATTTCCCTGTCTTCTCTTACAGAGTGTCTCCTCTGCAGAAGTCTGAGATAGTAGACGTGGTTAAAAAAAAGGTAAACGCCATCACCCTTGCCATCGGGGACGGTGCCAATGACGTCGGGATGATCCAGACAGCGCATGTGGGTGTAGGAATCAGTGGAAATGAGGGCATGCAGGCGACCAACAACTCAGATTATGCCATCGCACAGGTCAGACGGGTGGCTGGCCAGCTGTTCCATCTCATAGTCACAGGTGTCCATGTTGCATTCGCCGGGTGCAGAAACAAACATCAGAGACTTTCAGGAGTTCAAAGATTATTTATGGCCAAAATGCAAACCTGCGCAGGGGTGAGCTCCTACAGCACTCAAAAGGCTGTCAATGGAGTCACACCGAGCACTTACAGACTATGGCTTATATAGCTGAGCAAGCAAGCGTCGGATACAGAAGCAAACTTGGCAGTTAGCTATAGGTGGGCAGAAGATTACACACAGTCACATGGCTTGGTAACAAGGTGGACAGTGGAAAAATTTTAAAACAGACAAACGGTTCATGCAATTACTGCTTTAACCTTCTATAATGGTTTTGCTTATCTTAGCCAGACATAGCAGGCTGCGGGCGCAGTTAATTGTATCTAACTCTTGTTTCTTCTCAGGGTCATTTATGGCCTATGCCTTTTACCTTCCCTGCTTCTTCTCAGGGTTATTTATGGCCTATGCCTTAAACATGAATTCTTATTGCCCCTGCAATCCCAACAGTCCACTGGGCATGAAGGCCTGGTTGATGCTTGAGCCCTTAAGGTCAGCCTGAATAACCCTGCCACCCCTTTCAGGTTGCCATCTACATGAAACCACCAGTGTGTGTGAACTCCTCTGTAATCTTGATCTTGTGCAGTTTGGAGGCCCTGTCCTGCCAGTTGGGTTACTTTTGACTAGTTGTATGTTGGCCAAGCTTTCTGTCATCCAGGTGAAATATATTCCTAACAGAAGATAAGATAATCTCTTATTTTCAAATCATGCCTCTGCTGGGCATGTATCTTCTTCGGCTGTCCTGTGCCAAAGGACAGCTGTGCTCACGACGTCCACTCTCGACATTTTCCATAGTGGCATCTCTCCTCTTTCAGGGATTCTAGAATACTCTCTCATCAGGCACCTAAGATCAGAGAAAAGGAGGGATTTACAGCTGCCATTCTGCCTGCAGCTATGACCAGGGAACACCCAGGACCACTGCTGTGAGGTGAATTGCTGAGAGCTTGAGCTGGGTTTGAGACATATAGTACCCCATGGTTTCTAGCAAACATCCTCCTGAATTTAGATCAGGTTCATCCCATTCCTATCTGGATGGTGCATCCCATGCAGAGGCCCCTGATACACTATAGTTACTATACAGGTGGCACGAGGATGAAAGAAATGTCTGCTTAACAATAGCCCAAAAGTGAGGGGTCAGCCAACCTCCTACCCCTAGGGCCTTAGACCATTTAGCTTGCATGATTGTGCAGAAAATCTAGACATGGCAATGAGCACAGAACATTTCCTCCTGTCTCTTGATTGCAGTATGTTTTGATTCAATGCTGCTTGTTTGCAGGTTAGAGTTCCTTCCTATTTCTCCAGTGTTTAGTCTTTTTAAGAATGTGTTCATCTTAATCATATGAACACAAGTAATGACTTTTTTCTCTCTTCACATTGAATCAAGGGCTACATGTAAAACAGAAAAGAGCTTCCAGAAAAGGGGCTGCAGGCTGGTCTTCTGCATCCTTGGGGCCCCACCTTCCCAGAGGAAGGATCTGCACTGTATCACCTTTCGAATTCCCTCCCAGTTCATGGTTCTGCAAAACCAGAGAGGAATTACAAAATCCTCATGGCTCTGAAAAGTACATGAAATCAATCTTGTTCCTTTGTTGATTTCAGATAAATCCCCAAGATAATTGTTCAAAGTAGGTAGAAGGAATTATGATTTTACAGGTGGGAATACTGGTGCTCTTTCAGGTGACCCACCTTAGGTCTGAGCATCCAGGGGTCAGAGAACACCAGACCTGCATGTGACCTTGGGGAGCAGTCCAGCACACCTGCCCATTTACTTTCCTGAGTCAACTACTCCAAGGCCTGGGGGACTCACGCTTCCTGTAGTCTGTCAGCAAGTATAGATGTTATACACCCTAGCATTATTAAATACTTGAGTTATAGCATCATATGGCTGGAAGGGATCTTTAGAGGTTTCCTAGGAGTTCCAGGCAAATATTTGTCTGTCTTTTTCTTTGAAATGTCTAGGAAAGGGTGATTTCATGAGGTGCGTTATTGAAACTGCATACTAATAGGATGTGGAATCTGGAGCAATTGCTCTCTTCAAATTAAAAGCATCAAAGAAGAGTAGAGAGAGGAGCAGGGCTTTCTAACTCTGTTTAGAGGTTTCCTTGCCCCTCCAGGATAATAGTCCCCACCCCCGCCAAAGCAACTGATGAATGCCGCTATATCATTTCTCCTGCCCATGGTCCTGTTTATAATTAGGCAGAGGTCCCATTATTTTAGGGCAGCATTCCTCCCCGCTTTACAGCCTCTTCACCTGACAGTGTGCTTCTTCTGTAACTACTGAGTGGAAAAGGCCACAATTTGATGAATTTCTTTTCCCCTAGTGGAAATGATAAATGTCTCTGGTTGAAGTCTTTATCTTTTAATGTGGAGTAATTCATTTTGATTGGGTCTTTAAGAAAGTACATTGAAGGGTTATTTACAGAAGAAAATTTAGCTTGAAGAATTGTTCTTTGGAACCCAGAAATAAGCCCACACCTTTATGGTCAATTAATATCTGACAAAAGAGCCAAGAGCATATAATAGAGTAAAGACAGTCCCTTCAATAAATGGTGTTAGGAAAATTGGACAGGTACATGCAAAAAAAAAAAGAAAGAAAGAAAGAAAGAAGGAAGTAAACTAGACTACCAGACACAAGAATAAACTCAAAATGGATAGGAGATTTAAATGTAAGTCATAAAACCATAAAAATTTTAGAAGAAAATATAGGCAATAAAATCTTGGGCATCTTTCCTTGGGAAATATTTTTGCCAATTTCTCCTTGGGCAAGGAAAACAAAGGAAAAAATAAACAAATGGGACTAAATCAAACTAAAAAGCTTTTGCACAGCAAAAGAAACATCAGCAAAATGAAAAAGGAACCCACTGAATGGGAGAACATATTTGTCAATGATCAATCTAATATAGGATTAGTTTCCAAAATATATGAAGAACTTATACAACTCAATATCAGAAAGCCAAATAACACAATTGAAAAACAGTAAGAACCTGAATAGACACTTCTCCAAAAGGGACATACAGATTGCCAATATACATATAAAAAATTCTCAGTTCCACTAACCATCAGAGATGCAAATTAAAACCACAATGAGCCTGACCAGGCGGTGGCGTAGTAGATAGAGCATCTTACTGGCATGCAGAAGACCCAGGTTCGAGACCCCGAGGTTGCCAGCTTGAGTGTGGGTCCCATCTGGCTTGAGCAAAAGCTCACCATCTTGCACCCAAGGTTGCTGGCTCCAACAAGGGGTTGCTCGGTCTGCTGAAGGCCAATGGTCAAGGCACATGTGAGAAAGCAATCAATGAACAACTAAGGTGTCGCAATGAAAAACTGATGATTGATGCTTCTCACCTCTCTCCTTTCCTGTCTGTCTGTCCCTATCTATCCCTCTATCTGACTCTCTCTCTGTCCCTGTAAAAATAAAGTAAAATAAAAGAAAGAAAAAAAAAACACAATGAGATTACTTCACACCTGTGGGAATGGCTTTCATTAATAAATCAACAAACAACAAGTGTTGGTGAGGATGTGGAGACAAGGGAACCCTCGTGCACTGTTGGAGGGAATACAGACTCATGTAGCCACTGTGGAAAGCAGTACGGAGTTTTCTTAAAGAATTAAAAATGGAGCTGCTTTTTGACCCAGTGATTTCACTTCTGGGAATATATCCTAAGAATACAGAAACACTAATTCAGAAGAATATATACAACCCTATGTTCATCATGGCATTATTTATAATAGGCTAAATCTGGAAACAACCCGAGTCCATCAGTCTATGAGTGGATAAAAAGAATAAAAAAGCTGTACATTTACATAGTGAAATACTACTCAGTTATCTAAAAAAAAAAAGGAAATTTTACCTTTTGCAGCAGCATGGGTCGACCTGGAGATCATTATGCTAAGTAAAATAAACCAGTCAAAGAAAGACAAATACCATAGAATTTCACTTATATGTGGAATCTAATGAACAATTAAACTTACAACAAAATAGAAACAGAGATATGGATGCAACAGATTAACAGCTTTCAGAGTGTCAAAGGTTTAAGGAACTTGGATGACAGGAGATGAAGGGATTAAGCAAAAAAAGAAAATTAAAAAATATATATATATGTATATATATAAAACACATAGACACAGTCAGCAGTGTGGTGATAGCCAGAGGGAAAGGGAGGTGGGAGTCAGGTGGAAGTGGGTTTGGAAAGAGACTGTGGGGAGCATGGGTGCAGGATGTGGTGCGCAGATGAGGTTTTATTGAGTTGCAGACTTGCAACCTGTGTGGTTTTGCGAACCAATGTCATCCCAATAAATTCAATAAAAAAATAACATAAAATAAAAATAAAATAGAATTGTCGTTGGAAAAATGATGAATCAGGCAAAACTCTGCATGCTCCTTTCCAGCCTGCCCGTGCTTTTATCTGCGGGCGGCTCTTGGAACTGACATCTGTCCCCAGGCTTGCCATCTCACCTGTGGCAGCCTGTGCTGGCTCCCGATCCCTCAGAAGCCTTTTCTCCCCAGGAGAGAACCATCCCTGCCCCTACTTTCATAATGTTTTCTGAACAACCTCATGCCTCATGAAAGCAGCATTTTGATTTAGCATTTTTTGTGTGTTTTTTTCCTGGAAACATTGAGGCATCGGGGATGAGGCCAGCAGGTGTTCTCTGTTCCCATTGAAGTGGAGTGTCAGGGGGTCTGGGTCAAATACTGACTTCCTTTCTATTGCTCTAGCTAGTTATTCCCATTCCTCTTGGGAATCCTTAATGAGCCTTTATGGGCAGTTTTATTTTTCCATGTGCACCTACTCCTGCCACTTTGGAGCCATCATTTAGCTATTGGAGTGTGCAGGTGAGGGACCTGCCTCATCCTGGTCATCTGGAAGAACTCCATGAAAGGTGATGTCATATCGGATTAAGTCCCCTTCTTTAGTCCTAATGGAAATAATTATGTGGCTCCCTCTTGAAAATAATGTATTTTGTCAGTCTTTTTCTACAGATATTTGTTTAATTTTAAAAGAAATCTGAAATTAATAGGAAGTTTACAATAGCAAAAGAATTTCTAATATTTATGAACATTATCAGTACAGCCTGATTATGAGTCACAGAGTTTGAGCTTGTAGACTGCCCTGTGACTCAGAACAAGAGATTAAGGTTTTAGTTCAAGACAACCAAGGGGGACTCAGTATGGGTGTGAGGTTTATTGGGTGTATAGACACTGTAAATTTTAGCAGGATTGTTCCTAACAGTATACCCACACCAGTACTGTCCACAAACCAAACAACAACTCACCTCCTTCCCTCCAGCTCAGTGCTCACACTTTCTGGTACCCTGGTGTAATAGGACACAAAAGGCCAAGCCAGGCTAAGAGGAGGCTGAGTCTGAGGAGAAAGTATTTGGGTTTTATTGTAATATTAGGATATTGCTGGATATTTCAAACTGTACAAGCCATTACATTACTCTCAGCTTAGTATGTTAGTTGCCTCTTGTTTTTTTTTGTTGTTGTTGTTGTTGTTGTTTTTACAGGGACAGAGAGAGAGTCAGAGAGAGGGATAGACAGGGACAGACAGACAGGAGCGGAGAGAGATGAGAATCATCAATCATTAGTTTTTCGTTGCCATTGCGACACCTTAGTTGCTCATTGATTGCTTTCTCACATGTGCCTTGACCGTGGGCCTTCAGCAGACCAAGCAACCCCTTGCTGGAGCCAACGACCTTGGGTCCAAGCTGGCAAGCTTTTTGCTCAAGCCAGATGAGCCCGTGCTCAAGCTGGTGACCTTGGGGTCTCGAACCTGGGTCCTTCCGCATCCCAGTCCGATGCTCTATCCACTGCGCCACCGCCTGGTCAGGCATTGTTTTTTTGTTTGTTTTTTTGTTTTTGTTTTTCCCAACTGCATAGCACTTTAACAAGAGGTGCTCTATACTAGTTGACAAAAAGGGGGAACAAAATGGGTATAGTAGTTGAGGTGAGGGTGTGTGCATTTCTGAGTGTCTCTCTCTTCATGTCCTGTGTGTGTTTATGTCTGTGTGTCCATGTGTGTGTCTGTGAGTCTCTGTCTGTCATGTATATATGTGTGTCTTTTATAAAAGGATACTGTTGAATGAGTGACATTATCCCTTGCTCTTGTTGTCACTATAAAGCCTATGATTTGAGATGTCTGATTCATACTGTACTTTTCTTTGAGTTCAGCTGGTTCACCTTCTTTTAATAATTAAGACCCATTAAAAACATTTACATAAGTGGAATTTCATGAGAATAATTAGAAGTCCAGCTGCATATTTGGGGGAAATTTAATTATGTAGATTAGAGGGATTTTAGCTCTTCTCAGTTATTTTTTTTTCAGTGAATGGTTTTACCTATATTACCTTACATGTCATTTTCTCCAAAGGACATTTTATGACTTTCATTCCTAAATAATGGGTTTCTCTGAACTTTATTTTCTTTTTCCAGTTTTCCTACTTACAGAAGCTCCTGTTGGTTCACGGTGCCTGGAGCTACAACCGAGTGACCAAGTGCATACTGTACTGCTTCTATAAGAACGTGGTCCTCTACATCATTGAGGTAAGCAATGCCAACTTTTCCTTGACGAGGAAGGCCTCTTCCAGAGGGAATATTCAGCATCTCAAGTAACTTAAGGAAGGATTTTAATCATCTGAAAAGGAAAGGAGAGGGGCTGCTGTGACCTGTTGAAACCTGTGACACTTATAACCTCTTTGATGCTGGGGACACCTTCCAGATGTAGGTCCTCAAGCTGAGTAACCAAAGCCAGGGGTCAGCAGCCCTTCTCTCCACCACCCTGCTCTTCCCCCAACTTCTGTCCCCGCAGGTGGGTGAGGGCCCTCCCCACCCAGCGTTCCTCTTGGCCACGTAGATATTGTCATATTATATCCCTCACACCCTTCTCCCAGGGTAAGCAGAGCTTGGACAGCAGTGTCCACACCTTTCTTAGTGGGCACTGAAATATTTTCTAGGCAACCCAATCAGTTTTTTTCTTTACTGGAATGAAAGGGCCAGATTTCGTGCTGTTGTTCTCATGGTACCCTCAAACTTCCTGAACATTTACGTATTCATTGCTTCTGGGATATTTGGGCACTACTACTGAAATGGGGCCGGTGTAGAGGCGAGTGGAGAGTTAACCAAAAAGGAAATTGCAAGTATCTCAGTGTACTCATGGAGTTGTCAAACTGTTTTTCATGCTTTGCATTTGAATATAACTAAAACAAGTGGGCTCGCTAGAGAAACTGGATGGAGAGAGGGGTGGACTGAGGACAAAGAGGAAAAGTCACTTTACCTGCTCTCAGTGGAAATTCCAGCCACCTCATTCCTCTGTAAGAACAGCTCTGCTACAGAGATGTGCCTTTGAGGCCTTCATGACTGATATGTTAGAGAAATGGAAGCAGGCAGTCCTTGTATGCAGATATAGAAAAGCAATGTTAATTGGATATGGTGTTAATATCTCATTCTTTTATGGGTTATTGTGTCTGACTTCTCATCTCTTGGCAGAAATAATGACCAAGGCATAAATCATCTTTTTTTCTGATGTGGCCCCTTAAAGTCCTCAGCTCAGATCATTTAACAAGTGGTCTGCTGTGACTACCCGTCTCTTGACCAACTTGCCTACTCTTTCCTTTGAATATTGAGTTCAAACAGGTTTACATCACTCACTCTATAACTAAAGTACTAACAAGTAATTTTCCTCAGTTGTATAGGTTGCTCAGTGCTTGAGGCTGCTTAGCTAAATCGGATAAATAGGGCTAAAACATAGGAAAACCTGGAAAAAGAGTTGAATTTTTCTAATTTGTGTGGAGAGCAGCCTACCTGCCTTACCTGCTTGTCTGCTGTAATACTCAGTTCGGTTGATTCCAAGTAAGAACTTTTAGAGGGTATGGTAATAGACTTTACTATTTCTGTCTTCTTCCTATTCACATTTTTACAGTCCCCCCATTGGCGCTTTAAAGATGCTTGTTCCCTCTTTCTGTGGCAAGTTTTTGCAATTGTGATAGAAGTCACTCCTAGAAGTTACTTGGGGTCTGTTGGACCGATAAAATATAATATGCTCACTTTGTTAAAGATGGTGCTGCCCACATGGAAGCCCGTCACCCAGGTGATGTTATATGCCCTTATGCTTGGGATGAGTGTGGGGGCAAAGGCTGTAATGTAAGTGGGCCAGGTCGTGTTTGTTTTATTTTATTAATTTTAATGTGGTGACACCAATAAATCAGGGTGTATATGTACAATGAAAACATCTCCAGGTTATCTTATCATTCAACTGTGTTGCATACCCGTCATGCAAAGTGAAATTGTCCTCTGTCACCTTCTATCTGGTTTTCCCTGTGTCCCACCCCTCCTGCTTATCCCATCCTTCCCACCCTCCCCCCATCCCATAACCACCACTCTCTTGTCCATGTCTCATATTCTCACTTTTATGTCCCACCTATGTATGAATTCATGCTGTTCTCAGTTTTTCTTTTTTTTCTGATTTACTTATTTCACTCCGTATAATGTTATCAAGGTCCATCCATTTTGTTATAAATGATCCGATATCATCATTTCTTATGACTGAGTAGTATTCCATAGTATATATGTACCAAAGCTTTTTAATCCACTCGTCTTCTGACGGACACTTGGGCTGTTTCCATATCTTCGCTATTGTGAACAATGCTGCCACGAACATGGGGGCGCATTTCTTCTTTTCGAACAGTGCTATGGTGTTCTTAGGCTATATTCCTATAAGTGGGATAGCTGAGTCAAAAGGCAGTTCGATTTTTAATTTTTTGAGGAATCTCCAAACTGTTTACCACAGTGGCTGCACCAGTCTGCATTCCGACCAGCAGTGCAGAAGGGTTCCCTTTTCTCCATATCCTCGCCAGCACTTATTCTGTGTTGTTTTGCTGATGAGTGCCATTCTGACTGGTGTTAGGTGATATCTCATTGTGGTTTTAATTTGCATTTCTCTAATGATTACTGATGTTGAGCATTTTTTCATATGCCTATTGGCCATCTGTATGACCTCTTTGGAGAAATTTCTATTCATTTCCTTTCCCCTTTTTTTGATTGGATTTTTTGTCTTCCTGGTGTTGAGTTTTATAAGTTCTTTATAAATTTTAGTTATTAACCCCTTATCAGATGTGCTGTCGAATATGTTCTCCCATTGTGTGGTTTGTCTTTTTATTCTGTTCTAATTGTTCTTAGCTGTGCAAAAACTTTTTAGTTTGATATAGTCCCATTTGTTTATCTTGCCTTTTATTTCATTTGCCCGTGGAGATAAATCGGCAAATATATTGCTGCTACAGATGTCGGAGAGCTTGCTGCCTATGTTTTCTTCTAAGATGCTTATAGTTTCACAGCTTATGTTTAAGTCTTTTATCTATTTTGAGTTTGTTTTTGTGAATGGTGTAGGTTGATGGTTTAGTTTCATTTTTTTGCAAGTAGATGTCCAATTTTCCCAACACCATTTGTTAAAGAGGCTGTCTTTACTCCATTGTATGCTCTTTCCTCCTTTGTCAAATATCAGTTGTCCATAAAGCTGTGGGTTTATTTATGGGTCCTCTATTCTCTTCCATTGATCTATGTGCCTGTTCTTATGGCAGTACCAGGCTGTCTTGAGTATAATGGCCTAATAGTAAACCTTGATATCTGGAAGAGTGATACCTCCTGCTTTATTTTTTTCTTTTTAAGATTGCTGAGGCTATTTGTGTTCTTTTTTGGTTCCATATAAATTTTTGGAATATGTGTTCTATATCTTTCATGTATGTCATTGGTATTTTAATGAATATAGCATTGAAATTATAAATTGCTTTGGGTAATATAGACATTTTAATGATATTTATTCTTCCTAGCCATGAGCATGGTATACGCTTTCACTTGTTTGTATCTTTTTGATTTTTTTTATCAATATTTTATAATTTCCAAGTACAAGTCCTTAACCTCCTTGGTTAAATTTACTCCTAGGTACTTTATTTTTTTAGCTGCAATAGTGAAGGAGATTATTTCCTTAATTTCTTTTGCTGACAGTTCATTGTTGGTATATAGAAATGCCTCTGATTTCTGAGTATTAATTTTATATCCTGCCACCTTGCTGAATTCATTTATAAGGTCCAGTAGTTTTTTGACTGAGACTTTAGGGTTTTCAATATACAATATCATATCATATGCAAATAGTGACAGTTTTACTTCTTCATTTCCAGTTTGGATGCCTTTTATTTCTTCTTCTTGTCTGATTGCTGTAGCTAGGACTTCCAGAACTATGTTGAATAAGAGTGGTGAAAGGGGGCACCCCTGCCTGGTTCCTGATCTTAAGGGGATTGCTTTTAACTTTTGTCCATTTAGTATGATGTTTGCTGTGGGTTTGTCGTAGATGGCCTTTATCATGTTAAGGAATGTTTCTTGTATTCCCACTTTACTGAGAGTTTTGAGCATGAATGGGTGCTGGATTTTATCAAATGCCTTTTCTGCATCTATTGAAATTATCATGTGATTTTTGTCCTTCCTTTTGTTTATGTGATGAATCACATTGATTGATTTGTGAATATTAAACCAGCCTTGCCTCTCCAGAATAAATCCCACTTGATCATGGTGTATGAATTTTTTCATATATTGCTGGATCTGGTTGGCTAATATATTATTGAGAATTTTAGCATCTAAATTCATCAGGGATATAGGCCTATAATTTTCTTTCTTTGTGTTGTCTTTGCCCGATTTTGGGATCAGAATTATGCTCGCCTCATAAAAGGAGTTTGGAAGTCTTCCTTCCTCTTGAATTTTTTGAAATAGCTTGAGGAGGATAGGAGTTAGTTCTTTGCATTTTTGATAGAATTCACTTGTGAAGCCATCAGGACCAGGACTTTTTTTGGGGAGGAGTTTTTGATAACTGTTTCGATCTCATTTGTTGTAATTGGTCTGTTTAGGTGTTCTGATTCTTCCAGATTGATTTTTGGAAGTTTATATGATTCAAGAAATTTGTCCATTTCACCGAGATTGTCTAATTTTTTTGCATATAGTTCTTCATAGTATTTTCTTACAATGCTTTGTATTTCTGTTGTGTCAGTTGTTATTTCTCCACTGTCCTTTCTAATTTTATTTATTTGAGTCCTCTCTCTTTTTTTCTTGCTGAGTCTAGTTAAGGGTTCATCAATCTTGTTTACCTTTTCAAAGAACCAGCTTCTGGTTTCATTGATCCTCTGTATTGTTTCCTTAGCCTCTATATCATTTATTTCTGCTCTGACATTTATTATTTCCTTCCTTCTACTTGTCTTGGGTTTTATTTGTTGTTGTTTTTCTAGTTCTTTTAGATGCAGGGTCAGGTTGCTTATTTGAGCTTTTTCTAGCTTCTTATGATATGCCTGTAGTGCAATAAACTTCCCTCTCAGAACTGCTTTTGCTGTGTCCCATAAATTTTGAGTTGATGTATGCTCATTATCATTTGTTTCTAGAAACTTTTTTATTTCTTCTTTGATCTCATTGTTAATCCATTCATTATTTAATAACATGCTATTTAGTTTCCAAGTGTTTGAGTATTTTTCAGTTTTTCTTTTGTGGTTAATTTGTAGTTTCATGGCATTGTGATCAGAGAAAATGCTTGATATGATTTCAATCTTCTTAAATTTATTGAGACCATTTTTGTGTCCTAACATGTGGTCTATCCTAGAAAACATACCATGAGCGCTTGAGAAGAATGTATATTCTACGGCATTAGGGTGAAAAGTTCTGAAGATATCTATTAAATCAAGTTGATCTAGTGTATCCTTTAAGTCTGCTGTTTCTTTATTAATTTTCTTTCTTGAGGATCTATCCAGTGTTGTTAGAGGGGTATTGAAATCCCCTACTATGATAGTATTGCTGTTAATCTCGCCCTTTATATCCATCAAAGTCTGCTTTATGTATGTCGGGGCTCCTGTATTTGGTGCATAGATATTTATAATAGTTATATCTTCCTGTTGAATTGTTCCCTTTATCATTATGTAGTGCCCTCCTTTATCTCTTACTACAGCCTTTGTTTTAAAGTCCATTTTGTCAGATATAAGTATTGCTACCCCTGCTTTTTTTTTCATTTCCATTTGCATGAAATATTTTTTTCCATCCTTTTACCTTCAGTCTATGAGCATCTTTTGTTTTAAGGTGTGTCTCTTGTAGACAGCATATGTATGGGTCCTCTTTCTTTATCCATGCAGCTACCCTATGTCTTTTGATTGGATCATTTAATTCATTTACATTTAAGGTTATTATTGATATGTAGTTGTTTATTGCCATTTTATTCTTTAAAGCTCTATTCTTCTTTTGCTATATTCTTTTCTCCCTTTAAACTGTTCACAACAGGCCACTTAGTATCTCTTGCAGAATTGGTTTGGTTTTCATGAATTCCTTCAGGCTTTCTTTTTCTGGGAAGCTCTTTATTTCTCCTTCAATTTTAAATGTTAGCCTTGCTGGATAAAGTAGTCTTGGTTGTAGGTTCTTGTTCTGCATTACTTTGATTATATCTTGCCATTCCCTTCTGGCCTCAAGTGTTTCTGTTGAGAAGTCCGATGTCATCCTTATGAGGGGTCCTTTGTAGGTGATAGCCTTTTTTTCCCTAGCAGCTTTTAAAATGTTTTCTTTATCCATTAGCTTTGGTATTTTAACTATGATGTGTGTTGGTGTAGATCTTTTTGGGTTTCTCTTTAATGGAGTTCTGTGTGTTTCTTGAACGTGTGGTGTGTTTCCCAGTCTTAATTTAGGGAAGTTTTCTGCTATGATTTGATTGAACAAAGTTTCCATTTCCTGTCCTCTCTCTTCTTCTTCAGGCACCCCTATGATGCGAATGTTGTTTTTCTTCAGGTTGTCAGACAGCTCTTTTAGAGTTTCCTTACATTTTTTGAGTCTCTTTTTCTTTTTCTTCTCTGATTCTGTGCCTTTGTTTATTGTGTCCTCTAACTCACTTATTCGATCCTCAGTGTGATTCATCCTGATTTTAATTCCTTCCATTGTGATCTTCAGTTCTGATACTGTGTTTGTCATTTCTGTCTGATTCTTTTTTATTATTTCAATTTTGTTATTTATACTTGTTATCTCTTTATTTAGGTGTTTTTTTAATTTTTTTATTTTATTTTATTTATTTTAGAGAGGAGACAGAGAGAGAGAGAGAGAGAGAGGGGAGGAGCTGGAAGCATCAACTCCCATATGTGCCTTGACCAGACCAGTGTAGGGTTTTGAACTGGCGACCTTAGTGTTCACAGGTCGATGCTTTATCCACTGCGCCACCACAGGTCAGGCTCTTGATTTAGGTGTTTATAATGACTATCCATTGTTGCTCTAATTTCTTTGAACATCCTAACTATCATAATTCTAAATTTTGGTTCTGGTAATTTGGTTATATCTGGTTTATTCAGGTCCTTCTCTGGGGATTTCTCTTGATTCATTTGGTTTGCATTCCTCTGCCTGCCCATTTTGTCTGTGTATATGCAAGTTTTGGCCACTGGAGTCCAGTTGGTGTTGCCTTTGTTTTCTCTAGGTGTGGTCTGTCTGCAGGCCCCCAACCCCCTCTGCCGCTGCCTAGGGCGGTTGTGTATGGGTGTTGCCAGCGCCGGCCCACTGTGGCTTTTGCTGTGATTTCTGCCTCTCCTCCATGGGAGGGGCTGTCACTCAAGCCACAAGCCTCAGCACCAACGGTAGAGGTGAGCACTTTTGCTCAGCTGCGGACCCAGCCTGTTTCCAGACTTCCGCCCAGACCCCACAGTCAGAGCCTGCTCGCCACACTTTTGCGGGTTGGGTGGGGCTTTTGACGTGCTCTCAGCTGTGAGCTTTTGCCCCTCCTGATCTTCAGCCCCTCCCTCGAGGCCAGGGTTCTTCTGCGCAGGGTCGCAAACTAAGGTTTATTGGGCCGGGCGTGTTTGCTGGCTTCCACTCAGCTGCGAGCTTCTGCTCGTCCTGGACTCTACCCCACCCCGCGTTCGGAGCCCGCTCGTGCATGTAGGATGGCCAACTGCGGTTCTCTGGCCGGGCAGGGATAGTAGCGTGGGCTCAGCTGTGAGCTTCCACTAGTCTCAGGGTCTACCCCGTCCCGCGCTCGGAGCCCGCTCGCGCCCATAGAATGGCAAACCGCGGTTTCTCCGGCTAGGCGGGGCTTGTTGCATGAGTTCAGCCGTGATCCCCCGCCCGTCCCTGGTCCTAGCCCCGTCTGCACAGTCAGGGCCGGCTTGCGCAGGGTCGCAGAGCAGATCTGTGCTCGTTCCTGGCCTCCCGCTTTGTCCCTGCAGGTGAGATTACAGATGGGCCCGCAGCTTCTGGACCGCTTTCGTGTGTCCCCTACTCCCCCTGCTGGGCTAGACCGAGCTCCCACTGGCCTGGCCTCCACGCACACTGACAGAACCGTGTTTCAGCGTCCTGCCGCCATTATACCCTTTAGCCACCCTCAGCAGAGTAGGAAGGGCCCTAATACTCCACACTGTAGGCCTGGGAGCTCCCTCACTTGTTTCACAACTCAAAACTGTCCAAACACCTCTTCTAGTCTCTGGAACTGTAGGCTGGGGCTTGGTTCCTGGGACCCAGGTCTCTCCCTCTCCGCCAAACTCTCCTCCCGCCACGCGGGTCTCTCCGGGCTGCCGTTTGCTCCGGGGACCTGGGCAGCCCTGTTCGCGTTTTCACTGTTCCTACCAGTCTCAATGTGGCTTCTTCTGTGTTCCTTGGTTGAAGAGTCCACTTAGTTTAGTGCAAAGTTGGTTTATCCAGATGATGGTTCTTAAAATTGAGTTATAATTTACATTGGTTCTGGGAGTTGGAAGTTGGTACGTCCGCCTACTCCATCGCCATATTGCTCCTCCCCCTAAGGCTTGGTTTAAAGAGTAGCTTTTCCCCACACCCTTGACTTATTGGATGGTGTGGGGTGGTGCACTCTCCTGAGGAATCCCATTATGCCTCAGATGGGTGACTTTGTATCAGAGACTTCCTTGTTTGTAAATTGGATTAAGGGTTTGGATTTTTACAATATAAAGTGTGACGGACCAGTAGCTTGATCTCTCTCTCGGTTCCTGGGTTCCAGAGATTAGTATCAGAGAGGAGAGCAGATGGCCTCCACTTGGAGGCCACGAGAATCAGCCAAGATGGCAGAATGCTGAGGGATAAGCCAGTTTGTTAAGAGTTTGTGCTGGAGGAGATGGGGAACAGAGGTGAATAAGTCTGGTGAGCTAGAAACCTTTGATTCTAGGAAACTCGGATAAGTCAGTAGCTTAGTGAGCACTGAATGAGTGGGTTTTGGAGCCCAGTGTGTGTTTTTGCTTGCCCGCTGGTTTCAAGCCTGAATTAAAGCTGATGGCTCACCAGGACTTGGCTCCATTGTTTTATTACCAACTGTTCGTATCTATTGCGAACCTGCATGGGCCAGGTGGCTGTGATAATGGCCGCGACTACTGGCTTTACAGGGTCATAGACTATTAGAGTCCTGTTCCCATGTGTTGCCCGATGTTTCACATACATTTTCATCTCCTTTAGCTGTTGGTGTCACTAGGCTTCTTAATACTCTGGTTTTCCTCACAGTCAGCAAATTACAAATAGTCTACACTTCTTGTAAGACATTCTTCATGAGGCTCTGACCCTCAGCTCCCCAGGGCATCCCCTGGGGCAACCCTTACTCATTCACACTCACAAATGCTATGTGAGTTCCTTGAGTTAATTTTTCAACTATCTCTGGGCTACAGTTGCTAATAGCATTTGAAAACATTCTTTATAAAATTCAAAATAAGCAAATAAAATTTCTCCATTACTCTTTGACTGGTTTTCTAGCTAGTATTCCTCAGAGATATTAATTTGAAAACCAAGAAAACAAAATTTTTGAATGAGCCCATACAGCTAGAGATTAAACTTGGGCAGTGTCCATGGTGTCTAAATGATCTCTATGGAATCAGCGTACACTTCAAATACAATTTTAAAAATAGGAGAGTACCTCCTGCATGCTATCCTAGTGTATTTTGAACTAAAAGATCAAAGATTGTTGTAATTTGATTAGCTCACTGTAATGAATTTTTCTGTGTTCTGTGGGTTTTGTAATTAAGTGAGAATAAATTAAATATATTCATATTTCTCTTAAATGGTTTTCTTGTAACTTAAGGAGAAACACTTTGCAATAGCCAGTATGGTCTCATCTCAAATGTCCTCTGATATAGATAACTATCAGTCATTTTTAAAAACAGTCTAAAAATAAATTGGCAAATTTAAAAGGATACACAGGTGCATTCACACACACACTTATATAGTCTTAGCCATTATTATGAGCATATTATATGATTTCCATTACCAATAAAGGTTTCATGGAAGAACTATGAGCCTGTGATGTAATACAGTCTACTCACTTGATATACCCACCTATAAAACTTGTTTTTTCTGTAGAAGAAATGCATGGCTACACTTCTTTTGCAATATGGACCAACTGAAGGTTTTCTTCACTTTCATCCCCAAACCTCCTACATATATTCTTTTCTCACCTTTTTTTTCTGTATTTATAGAGATGTTTACATATACAGACAACGTAATATTTTTACATCAATGCGATTGTGCTTTGTAATACATTCTGCAATTTGTGTTTTACTTAACAGTGCATTTTGAGATCATTCTAGGTTACTACATATAGATCCAGTGCATGGTATTTCACTGTGTAGTTTCCTACAATCTATTTAATCATTTCTGCATGGGTAAACATTCAGGTCATCTCCAGTTCCGTCTATAAAAAGCCTTGCAGCAATCAGCTGCCCATAAATATTCTACCAAAATGATCCTACTCTAATTAGACCATTTTTGCCACAGCACCTTGAACACAACACATGCTCAATTTATGGTATTATCTGTATGTACCACGCGTTCTTTGTTGCTGAAAGATCTTACATGAGGCTTGTTTAGTGTGCTACATAAGAAGTTAACGTACCCAACCACGGCTTGGAGCGATTTAAAAGTAGAAACGAGATGATGGAATCGGTGATTTCATGGTGGCCCTATTAACCACAGGTAATGCTCTCCATCGCCTCTGCTGCTGCCTTAATTTAGTACTTTATACCTGGATGATGGCAAAAACCACTGACTTCACCCTCTCAACCATCTGTAATGCAGTCAGAATGAACTTTGTGAGACACATGTCTGACCAATTCCAGTGGCTGGCACAGTGCCGAAAATATAAGTTCTCAAAAATATTGGCAATGCATGAGTGAATATCACTACTCTTTTCACCCTCTTCAAGGGTTCCTATAACTTCCAATAAAATCTCTGTCCCTCCTCTGCCCGTGCCTGTGCCCCTTGTGGTCCAGGCCCCCCTAGTCCACAGCCCACTCCCACTACATCCCTTCTTATTTTGCTTTTATAATCAGTGTTATTTAAATATAATTAATACACAGTGGTATCCCCCCCCTTTTTTTAGGCATCCAGTTCTGTGAGTTAAAACTAGATTTTTATCATTAGAAACTAACTGTGACAGTGGTGTCCCAAAGAGCTCTGGAGCTGGGCATTGGTGACGGCTATATAACAGTGTGAATGGACTCAGTGCCAGTGAACTTTACCCTTAAAAATAATTGAGGTGCTACATGTTATATGATGTGTATTTTACCACAATAAAAAAATGCTGAAAATTTTAAAGGAATGTCACAGCTCTCTATGGCTCTAATCACCTTGAGGGGAACAACCATATAGACAGGTCATATGCTTAAGGGGGAGCTCATTGAAAGTTTGAAAACAAACTCGATATGTAGTTTTGTTTTGTATTAAAACCAATTAGATGCTAAGTGTTGTGGCTGTGAGCAGATGGACCAGATTTCTCAGAAGCTAAAATCTTGTCACCTAGACCCAGCAGAACTTCTGAGCCTAGTCAGGCAGATAGGATTCCCATCAGCCAGCTCGAGGGCGTGCATTCCTGGTGTGTCTGTTTGTGTTGGTGGTGGAGAGGGAGAAGGAAAAGAAATAAAGTTAGAAAACCTAAAAAAAATAGGGCTGGTTGGAATAGAACCAATGGCCAAGGAAGAGAATCTGAATAACCAGACCACTACTGGAAGCTGGGTTCTACAATAGGCAAGCTACAAAGTAAAAGTGATTCTGGAAATTTTGTAAATATATGGGGCAGACAGTAGGCAGAGACCTAGGGTATACATCACAACCATTATGTAACTGTTTCCCAATATAATTCATAAACAGAAAGGAAAGACTGATTTTTAAAAACTCTTTACCTTAAACACAAATATTGGGAGTAGGGAGGTTAGGGAAGGAATCCTATAAATTGTTGAAGTTCTGATGTGACCACACAGCAATTACTAAAGAGAAGGGTCAATTAAATTCTTTAAAGTTTCTGTACTGTTTAACAACTAGGAGTTGATTATTCAAAAATCCCCAGATAGAGAGTACATTTTCAAAGCATAGCATGGTCAGTGTTTTAAACATTTACTACCTATGCATTTGTCTATGGTCTTTCTGAACGCCTAAGAAATGGTTATCTGGATAGATAACCTTTTTTAGTAATAATAAAATTCAAATAGAAAAGCAAAACGAAAGTTACTTAAATTTATCCTTTATTTAAAGAAAATTAAGTGTGGATTTCCTGTGAGCTTTGATATAACATAAAAAATAGTGTGTCAAAAGTTTACCATGTCACGAGTCAAAAGTGCACCATGACTTTACGGACACACTGTATACATACCTGTTACCTCTGAAAGAGATGAGACTGAAATGGCTGGTTGTTATGGGTGGTTCTTAAACCTGAAAAAAACCCATAACATATTGATGTGAAAAAATGAGGATTTTATACCATTTAGAGGGCCTGCTTGTTTTGGCAATATATATAAGGAATTTTAATAGTTTTGGGGGTCATTAAACTGGTATGGATACGGGCCAGAATAAGGGATGCATGGAGAGCATGAGGTCTGGAAATATTACCAAGTGAAAAATAGAGATTTAGACCATAGGAATTCTGAGGCCAAATGAAAACTAACAAGAAAATTTGGTTGAAAGCTAGTAAAGACTTGTCAATAACTAAAGCCTAAAGTAACCAAACAAAGAGCCTGAACTCTAGAATTCTGAGGGACATGAGAAATACTTTATGTGTCTTCAATCTAAACCAATGAAATGAATTATGGTTCATGTATAGATTGTCATTCTAATCACCCCCAAAACAAAACAAAACAAAACACCTTAGCAGAGTACTTGGAAATTACTTTTTCTGAAAGCATATACATATTCTCTAGCTGTTTTACAACTTTCTTTTTCTGTTGGACCTCTGAGAGGTTTTGCTCCAGTTTCCATTTTTCAGGTTATGGTTACTTGAAAATATTATATTTAAATTGCTTCAAGGCAGCCCTTTCTTTCACTTCCTGTCTGATTGGCTTCCTGTTTGGGGAGCCTTAGCTTAAACAAGTTCATGTACGGAGGCACTGTTGATTTGACTAGAATATTCCAAACTGGTGTCTCTTTCCTGACAGTCACCCAGACTGCATTGCAAATGGTGAAGAAAGGTACTGTACTTGCGCAGATTTTGCTGTAAAAATTAAAATCAGCAGAGAAACAGAGGTCTTAGATCATAAAAATTTTATCCGTTAACTTTCCACTTTTAACTATAATGCATGACTTAAATATATCTTGAAAAATATGTATTCTATTCTTGATATACAAGAAAACTGTGGCAAAGACCAAATTCCTGATCACTAAACTTTCCTCCTCTGGCCTGTGCATCTGCCTTGTCAGAGGTGACTTTATGTTTCCTGATACAGCGTCGTTATTTGAAGGGCTAGATTTGCAGTCATGAGCTTAATGTTAGTGTGTTGTTAGGTTAAGGTGAATTGAAAAGCTCAATCAACAGATGAACCTTTCTGTAATGGCTGTGGCTTTATCAAATATGAAAACATTTTCTATTAAAAGCTTTAATTGCATGTTGACTGCCTAGTCTGTGGCAGGCAGAAAGTGAAGACCAGAGGCCCCAGGACCAGCTCCACAAAGTCCCTGTTTAATGGTGGGTGGTGGTGGTGTGTACAGCATGGTAAGGACCCTGATGGTTGTACAATTATATGCACGGCCATTCCAAGAACACCCATTCCACAATTACTTGGGCGGGTCCTATTTTTTGCTGATAGTTGTTGAGCAGTGACTACAATTTTAATATGTTGAAAGGAAAACTATTTCTAGAAAGACTTCCCATTGGGCAATTAGAAATGGGAGTTAACTGGAAATAGAAACATTCTTAAAAGTCCTTTCCTTGTCTTATGCATCCTCATTCTCCCAGTCAGGCTCTCTCAGATTGTGGAATGGGAATGAACAAGACAGAGCCCTTGCTCTTGGAATTAAGTAAGGGGTGCAGATGGAGGTCCCACTGTCACAACAGGGCTTGGGTGCTGGCTTAGGGGAAGGCAGCCTGCAGTGAGCACTCAGAAGTAGTGTTTCACATCCCGGTAGCCTCACATTTCCAGGATGAAATGAGTAAAAAACTGAGGGATGAGCAAGAAGCTGACCAGGTAAGGGGTTGGCGGAGAGAATCAGGTCAGTATGCTAAAGCGAGGTGGCACCTGTCTTTCCCATTCTGTCCTCTCTGTTTATTCCAGTTCTGTGAGAAATGTTAGCAGTTAGCCAGGACCTTAGTAGAGGACAGGGAAGACTTGCACTTTGCTGGGGTTTCATGTTTCGGAAGGAAGGTGGCTGCAGAATGAGTTGGGCATGGGCTTGAGGATATCCTCTCCAAGCCTAGTTTGTTGATTCAGATTATAGAGCTGGCAATTTATTAGCAAAGGAAAGAGGGGATGGTTACAAAGCCAGAGAAATGCTAGCAGTCTTGGAATAATTCCCCTCCAAGATACACAATCACTTTGAACTTTATAAAAATAGACTCATCACTTTTTACATGTGAGAGTAGTATATGCTCTTTTTATTTATTTATTTATTTTATTTTTTTGAAATAAGAAGTGAGGAGACAGACAGACTCCTGCATGTGCCCAACTAGGATCCATATGGCATGACCACTAGGGGGCGATGCTTGGCTCCTCAGGGCATTGCTCGGTTGCAACCAGAGACATTCTAGCGCCTGAGGCAGAGGCCATAAAGTCATCCTCAGTGCCCAGGCCAACTTTGGTCCAATGGAGCCTTGGCTGTGGAAGGGGAAGAGAGAGAGAGAGAGAAAGGAGAGGCAAGGGTGGAGAAGCAGATGGGTGCTTCGCCTATGTGCCCTGACCCGGAATCGAACCTGGGACTTCCACACGCTAGGCTGACATTCTACTGCTGAGCCAACCGGCCAGGGCCTAGATGCTCTTTTAAATGTCTTTGCAGCTACTTTACCTAAGAGGATCATTATAAAGAGACACCATTCTACAAAAAACCTAAAGTTAGGCATTGATGTTTTAAAGATTGAGTTTCTTAATGCCACAAAATATTTAAACCATCTTGGAATAAATAAAAAAAGAACTCAAGCCCAAAGACAAAATCAATGCCAAGGACTAACTGGGAACTGATGTGAACTTTGAGACACCTGCCACGTGCTGGGGCTTGCCTTTGTTCTAGGATGCCCAGTCTTCCTCTTGACCTGGTGATGTGGAGTCAACCCCCGGCCAGAGGCCAGCTAATCATCTCTTGCATTAATACTCACCTACTCCAACTAAATTTCCTTCCTTAAGGCCCCACTGTGATCAGACACAGTACCCGCAGAGCTTAGTACTGGATGATTGTCAGGCTGAATGTTATTTCTGTTTATCAAATTGGTTCTGACTTCTCTAAGGCAAAAATTGTTTTTGACTTTACTCCCAGACAAGACTAAGTACACAGTGCTCATAAATAGATAATCCATCCATCAAACACATTCCATTAGAAGCTGACATGTAAAAATCTATTGTTTTTTTGGTTAGTTGGTTTGTTTTAAAGAATGTAAGAAAAGACCACTTAAGTAGCATGTTATATTATTTGTCTTTTTTTAAATCTAACTTAAATCTTTCCTGATGGAATTTTTATACAGAGAGGCATGTCCTCCAAGTATTAAAAGATTAACTCATTTTATAATTTATTTTACCTCATTCGATGTAAAAATGAAGGATAATTTTGATTGCATTCATTAAACACATTCCTACCTTTAACTACCTTTTATTTTGACCAAAATTCTCAAATATATTTTTACACTTGTGAAGTTGATTTTACCAGTTCAATTTTTTTTGCCATTTTATTCTGTTCGTGTTGCTCTCCTATATTTCTTCCTGTCCTTACCTTTTCTGCCAGTTGAGACCAGGTTTCCTGAAACTTTTAAAATCAGGTTTCCTTTAATTTTTCAAATTAATCTTGTGATAGTGCCCAAGATCAAATCCACTGATCATGCCTATCTATTCATTTTCATCTTGACACCCAAATAGCAGCATTCTGAACAAGTGGGCTACCGTGACATTTGATTAAGGTGGTACAAAGTCCCGGATCGGGAGTGGAGACTTTAGTTATAGGCTATATAAAAGGTAAAGTGAAAACAGGAAAAGCACCTTTTTGTAGCAGATGAAGGAGCAGATAATAGGAAGCGACAAAGGGAATCACAGCTGCTGCCAGTGATGAAGAATAGTTGTTTCTATTTGGACAATCATGCATTTACATGGAAAGGTTGGAAGCAGTATGCCTTCTGTTCCCTCCCTTTTTCTCTAAACTGGTCTGCCTGTCTTAGGAAAGAGACAAAGATTTTGGCCCTGTAATTTTAAAATACCTTTTTTGTAAGCAGGTAAAAGGGAATTATTTACATTAATGCCATTCGCCTTTTTCTTGGATTTAGAAGTGTTTTGACTTTGACCTTTAGTTTAAAAAGTGTCTATTAATAAGTATCACACAAGAGAGCTCATCTCTCCTGTAATAAATGCCTGTTCTCTTTTTTAAAAACGTTTATTTATTCATTTTAGAAGGGATGGGGAGGGGGTGTGGAGGAGCAGGAAGCATCAACTCCCATATGTGCTTTGACTAGGCAAGCCCAGAGTTTTGAACTGGCGATCTTAGCATTTCACGTTGACATTTTACCCATTACACCACCACAGGTCAGGCAATGCCTGTACTCTTAAGTGATAAATAATCTTCACTGTCATTTGAGTCACTACATTGGTTTTCTGATAGATGTCCTGAGAGTTCAGAGTTTCTGGTCCCAAGGTCCTGGCATTCCAAGTGGACAATTTAAAGAAGTCTCAAGAATAGGAGTGATAAGTATGCTTTCTTGCCTAGTCTTTTAAACTAAGGGGAGGCAAAGTAGATCAGTGCTAACAATACTGTTTGTACCTCTGGAGCATATCACTAAAAGATTATTAATTAAAATAAGGGATTATTATCCAGAGAGTAGCCACTAAAGTTTATTATTGCTCCTGTAACTAAACTGCATGTTATTTTGATAATTTTTTGTTAGTCACTGTCTACCTGATAGTTACTTCTTTTTAAATAACATTAGCTATTAACTAGAAGCTTTTACCTTCTTGTTAGCCTCACCTTAGTAGTTTCCTTTATTCCTTTGAAGGTGTTTATCAGTATGCTGTTCTTTCTTTTTTTATAAGGTATAACTTACATGCAGTAGAATTTACTCATTTTAGCATCCAGTTCTGTGAGTCATAAATGCACACAATAGTATCATCACCATGACACTCAGATATAGCACAGGACCATCTCCAAAAATCTCTCCAGCCCCATGTAGTCACCCACACCCAATCCCTAGCCAGAGTGGTCTGTTGTCTGAGCCTTCCATTGAATGTTATGAGGCCATGAATGAAACTCTATGGTTAATGATCTTCTTTCTGACTTCTTTCATTTGGCATAATGCACATGATGTTCAGCATGTTGTATCAGTAGTTTCTTTTCATTGCTGAGCAACATTTCATTATAGAAACAGAGTTTCCCATGGCTGGGAGCTCTGCGTGCCCAATCACAGGGGCTTATGAACCAAGGACCAGGATGTCACTTATCTCAGGTAATACCATGGTTTAAGGAAGGACTTGAGTAAAATTTGCCTAGAATAACACTGACCATAGTGAAAGAAGATGACAAGGTGGTGGGGTGAGTTGGCCAGGAGAACACTCATGCTGGCCCTTCCTGGTGAGAAGAAGGGCCAGGAGCCCACAGCGTTGTCTTCTTAGATCCCCTCTTCCAGCTTCTGCCTGACTGTAACTGTCATCACTGGGTCACTGGAGAACAGCATGCTAAGGGCACAGTAAGACCACCTAGGGGCTTTGCTTCCAGCTCAAGGCATGCAAATTTGAGTATGTCTCCTGACCACCCCCAGCCTCAGTATCCTTCTCTGTAAAATGCAGATAATAAAGTACATACACTGAAAAGGATCAAGTGAAATCATATAGGAATGTCTTTTAGACTAGCACCAACCACTCAGTCAGAATTCAGATTAGCTGTTAGCATTATTTGAAGGTATTCAGTACAGTATTTGATGGACCTTATAACTATAGCATTGTTTGGGGATTGAGGCTCTTCTAGTTCATCCATGCTCCCAGAGTGGGACTCTGCCCACAACAGCATGGCAGCTATCTCTGCCTTTAGCTGGAAACCTTCAGAAAGGAGGTGAAGCTTCCCTCACCACATCTTCAGACAGCTCTCCCTCAGACAGAGCTTTGACTGCACATAGCAGCTGTATGTAGTCAACGTACAGCAAAATTACTGTGATTAAATCTGTTAAATTAACTTGAAAATCTGCTTGTTTCCATCAGTGCTAGTCATTGAGGTGCTAAAAATAATTGTATTCCAGTAATGTGGTCACCTGTTGATAACTAATAGTAATTTCTCTAGCATCACCTCTCCTAATCCCCTTTCCTGACCCAGAGTGGCATTGACAGGTTGCATTAATTAGCTTGGAACTTTTGGTGCTCACGCTTTGCCCAAGTTATAGCAAGAGAATTTAACCAAACATTGAAACTGATGTACTTGTTCCTTAAAACTCCAGTCCCTGAATAGTCCACTTCGATGGGATTTGCCAGAAGGGATCAAAGTGAGAGTGGTTCTCTGCTCCCAGAACACGAGTTTCACTGCTTCCTTTCAAGGCCAAGCCATTTCATGTTGACTGAAACTCATTTTTCGGGCTGCATTGGATCAAGATGTCTGTCTGCTTTAGAACCAAAAAGAGCATTATCATGTTCCCACTTTTTTATTTTTTTTATTTTATTCATTTTCTTTTTAGAGAGGAGACAGAGTGAGAGAGCGAGAGAGAGAAAGAGAGAAAGGGGGGAGGAGCTGGAAGCATCAACTCCCATATGTGCCATGACCAGACCAGTGCAGTGTTTTGAACTGGCGACCTCAGTGTTCCCAGGTCGACACTTTATCCACTGCGCCACCACAGGTCAGGCTCATGTTCCCACTTTTTTATTTCTAGGAGTTATTTACATATTGTGGGGATTAGCCCATTGTCAGTGGCATGAATTGCAAGCATTTTATTTTTTATTGTAGTAAAAGATGAGAATCATCCTAAACTGTTGATGGCAGGTTGGGTTCCCTGGGGGAAGGAGACTCTGAGATGAAGTTTTGCATGAGGAACGCTTGTTAAGGAGTCCCCTTGAGATCAACATTAGTCAATGGGCGAGGTGGAAGCATAAAGGAACTGTGGCTCGATTAGTGAATAAAACCCTAAGTTAGGCAGTTGGCCAGGGGCCAAAGCCAGGGTGAGAACACAGATTCCTGTTCTTGGAATAGCATATCTACTTCTAAGGAGAGCATCCCAGAGAAGGGCATAGCTCAGGATAAGTGATTCCTAAAGACGTAAGTGGGAATATGCAGAGTAAAGGAAGGAAGGAAGGTTACCTTAGGAGGGGGGTATACAAGTGGCTCTGGGAACTTGCAAGTAGGCTCTAAATAGTTGAAGGCTGGATATGAGAGCAGTGCCTAGAAATGCAGGGGGAGAGAAAACTGGGGTGCTATCAGTTCAGCTGTGCATATGTGAGTAATGGCATTTTAAGCACAGTAGTAGTGATGCAATGAGATTTGCAATTCTGAAAGATAATTCTGGTAGATCTTCAGCTTGGCAGCTCATAATAAAGTAGCAGGTTATATTTACCAAAGGTGGCTACACTGAAGTCTTTGAAGTCCCATGCTCTTCATACAAAGTGCTTCTTCTACTGAGCAATGGGACTGTGTTCCCTTGCTTTGAGTCTGAGTGGACCTTTGTAACAACCTCAAGCAGTACCCACCGGGTGACTCCCAAAAGGTAGGGCATAAAAGGGGCTACACCCTTGGAACCCAAGTCTCCTATTATAGGAAGACTAACAGCTTCTCTTAGATGTCAGCCACCAGAGGACCACAGCCCCCAGCCTGCCAGCTGATGCCAATGGAGCAGAGATGTGTGATCTGTGCTGAGCGCTGCTAGTTACAGATCTGGGGACAAAATTAATGTTGTCACTGTCTTGAGTCACTAGATGCTGGGAGTAACTTGTTTGCCCACAATCACTAGGGCAATAGCGATGTTGATTTTGATTTTAAGCAATTAGTTACTGTCCTGTCAGGGCAACAAGTTTATCTATTGATTCATGTTCTTTGAGCCATCATTTTGGGGGATATAGAAGGTTGTTTTGTACAAGTGACAAATTCATTGAACAGAAAGTTACAAGGACCTTGTCACCATGAGGTTTAATGATCAGGCACCAGGAAACCTGCCCTTTAGCACAACCTGGTCTCCCTGCCCTGGTATCCATTTACCTGAATCTGACCATGACATTAAAACTATCAGTTTTCTGATGGCAGAAAAGTACCAGATTTTCCTGTTGCCATACAAGGATATGCAGTTGTCAAAATTTAGAGAACTATATACTGAAAAGGGTGAATTTGGTTGTATGTAAAGTATAGCTAAAATAAATAAAAATAGATATTCTAGTAGTTGCTTCTTGATATTTGAATTAGGTCAGGCACCACACCTACCAGAAAGGTCTTTCATTAATATTGAGCTTCCCTGCCTTCTCTTCTCTCCACACTCTTCTCCTCATTCATCCCTTCCCTGCCTCTCCTACTCTCTCTCTCTCTTTTTATGATCCCACACACTTTCTTCTAATCTTGTATGGTTAGAGCTGCTAAGGGTGATTTATACATTCACAACCACATTTTGATTCAATAATTAAGGCTGTGATCAAAATATTGATTCTGTATTATAAAACTGGGGAACATTTGACATACCTGAACTTAGTGTCCTTCAACACAATGTAAACCTGGAAAAGTCATATGTGTACTTTATATATGCATATATGAATAGTAGTAAAGAACTGTCTTCTTTTCTACTTTTTCGTTCCTGAAAATTTAGATGGCTCAAAGGTGTTGGGCCAGGAATTTACTTACATATCACTGGGCCATCAAAACTTCATATTCCTAATTATTTTTGAATTGTAAAAAGATAATTAAGAAGGAGTCGATTGGGAGCAAGATGGCGACGGAGTAGGCTGATGTACCAACTTCCAACTCCCAGAACCAAAGTGGATTACAACTCAATTTTAAGAACCATCACCTGGATAAACCAACTTTGAACAAAACTAAGTGGACTCTTCAACCAAGGAACACAGAAGAAGCCACATTGAGACTGGTAGGAATAGCGAAAACGCGAAGAGGGCTGCCCAGCTCCCCGGAGCAAACGGCAGCCTGGAGAGACCCGCGTGGCGGGAGGAGAGTTTGCGGAGAGGGAGGGACCTGGGTCGCAGGAACCAAGCCCCAGCCTACAGTCCCAGAGCCTAGAAGAGGCGTTTGGACAGTTTTGAGCTGTGAAACAAGTGAGGGAGCTCCCAGGCCTACAGTGTGGAGTATTAGGTCCCATCCTACTCTGCTGAGGGTTGCTGAAGGGCATGGTGGGTGGCAGGATGCTGAAACGCGGTTCTGTCGGTGTGGGCAGAGGCCAAGCCGGTGGGAGCTCGGTCTAGCCCAGCAGGGTCGGATGGGATGCATGAAAGCGGTCCGGAAGCTGCGAGCTGGCCTTTAACCCCACTTATGGGGACAAAGCGGGAGGCCAGGAACGGGCAGAAATCTGCTCTGCGACTCTGCTCAAGCCAGCCCTGACCGCGGGGACCAGGCTAGGACCAGGGACAGGCGGGGGGCTTGCAGCTGAGCTCATGCTACCAGCCCCGCCTGGCTGGAGAAACCAAGGTTTGCCATTCTGCGTGCGCGAGCGGGGGTGGGGACGTGGTAAACCCCGAGACAAGCCGAAGCTCCCAGCTGAGCCCACGCTAATATCCCCACCCGGCCGGAGAAACCTCGATTTGCCATCCCACGTGCACGAGCGGGCTCCAAACGCGGGGGCAGGGTAGAGACGAGGACGAGCGGAAGTCCGCAGCTGAGCAGAAGCCAGCAAACACGCCCGCGCCAATAAACCTTGGTTTCCGACCCTGCGCAGAAGGGCCCTGGCCTCGAGGGCGGGGCTAAAGCTCCAGACGGGCAAAAGCTTAGAGCTGAGAGCACGTCAAAAGCCCCACCTAACCCGTGAAACTGTAGCGAGCAGGCTCCAACTGCTGGTTCTGGGCGGAAGTCTGGAAATAGGCTGGTCCGCAGCTGAGTAAAGGTGCTCACCTCTATCCTTGGTCCTGAGGCTTGTGGCTTGAGTGACAGCCCCTCCCGCGGAGGAGAGGAAGAAATCACAGCAAAAGCCACAGAAGGCCGGCTATGGCAACGCCCATACCCAACCACCCTAGGCAGCGGCAGAGGGGGTGGCGGGCCTGAAGACAGACCACACATAAAGAACACAAAGGCAACACCTACTGGACTCCAGTGGCCACAACTTGCTTATACACAGACAAAATGGGAAGGCAGAGGAATGCAAACCCAATGAATCAAGAGAAATCCCCAGAGAAGGACCTGAATGAACCAGATAGAACCAAATTACCAGAAGCAGAATTTAGAATAATGATAGTTAGGATGTTCAAAAAAATTAGAACTACAATGGATAGTCATTATGAACACCTAAATAAAGAGATAACAAGTATAAAAAACGAAATTGAAATAATAAAAAAGAATCAGACAGAAATGACAAATGAAGTATCAGAACTGAAGAACACAATGGAAGGAATTAAAAGCAGGATGAATCACGCTGAAGATCGAATAAGCGAGTTAGAGGACACAATAAACAAAGGCACAGAAGCAGAGAAGAAAAAGGAAAAGGGACTCAAAACATGTAAGGAAACTCTAAAAGAGCTGTCTGACAATCTGAAGAAAAACAACATTCGCATCATAGGGGTGCCTGAAGAAGAAGAGAAAGGACAGGAAATGGAAACTTTGTTCAATCAAATCATAGCAGAAAACTTCCCTAAATTAAGGCTGGGAAACACTCCACATGTTCAAGAAGCACACAGAACTCCATTAAAGAGAAACCCAAAAAGATCTACACCAAGACACATCATAGTTAAAATACCAAAGCTAATGGATAAAGAAAACATTTTAAAAGCTGCTAGGGAAAAAAAGGCTATCACCTACAAAGGAGCCCCCATAAGGATGACATCAGACTTCTCAACACAAACACATGAGGCCAGAAGGGAATGGCAAGATATAATCAAAGTAATGCAGAACAAGAACCTACAACCAAGACTACTTTATCCAGCAAGGCTAACATTTAAAATTGAAGGAGAAATAAAGAGCTTCCCAGAAAAAGAAAGCCTGAAGGAATTCATAAAAACCAAACCAATTCTGCAAGAGATACTAAGAGGCCTGTTGTGAACAGTTTAAAGGGAGAAAAGAATATAGCAAAAGAAGAATAGAGCTTTAAAGAATAAAATGGCAATAAACAACTACATATCAATAATAACCTTAAATGTAAATGGTTTAAATGATCCAATCAAAAGACATAGGGTAGGCGCATAGATAAAGAAATAGGACCCATACATATGCTGTCTACAAGAGACACCTTAAAACAAAAGATGCACATAAACTAAAGGTAAAGGATGAAAAGAAATATTTCATGGTAATAAAACAATGGAGCCAAGTCCTGGTGAGCCATCAGCCTTAATTCTAGCTTGCACCCGGTGGGCAAGCAAAAACACACACTGGGCTCCAAAACCCACTCATTCAGTGCTCACTAAGCTACTGACTATCCGAGTTTCCTAGAATCAAAGGTTTCTAGCTCACCAGACTTATTCACCTCTGTTCCCCATCTCCTCCAGCACAAACTCTTAACAAACTGGCTTCTCCCTCAACATTCTGCCATCTTGGCTGATTCTCGTGGCCTCCAAGTGGCCTTCATCTGCTCTCCTCTCTGATACTAATCTCTAGAACCCAGGAACCGAGAGAGAGATCAAGCTACTGGTCCGTCACACTTTATATTGTAAAAATCCAAACCCTTAATCCAATTTACAAACAAGGAAGTCTCTGATACAAAGTCACCCATCTGAGGCATAATGGGATTCCTCAGGAGAGTGCACCACCCCACACCATCCAATAAGTCAACGGTGTGGGGAAAAGCTTACTCTTTAAACCAAGCCTTAGGGGGAGGAGCAATATGGCGATAGAGTAGGCGGACGTACCAACTTCCAACTCCCAGAACCAAAGTGGATTACAACTCAATTTTAAGAACCATCATCTGGATAAACCAACTTTGAACTAAACTAAGTGGACTCTTCAACCAAGGAACACAGAAGAAGCCACATTGAGACTGGTAGGAATAGCGAAAACGCGAAGAGGGCTGCCCAGCTCCCCGGAGCAAACGGCAGCCTGGAGATACCCGCGTGGCGGGAGGAGAGTTTGGCGGAGAGGGAGAGACCTGGGTCCCAGGAACCAAGCCCCAGCCTACAGTCCCAGAGACTAGAAGAGGCGTTTGGACAGTTTTGAGCTGTGAAACAAGTGAGGGAGCTCACAGGCCTACAGTGTGGAGTATTAGGGCCCTTCCTACTCTGCTGAGGGTTGCTGAAGGGTATGGTGGCGGCAGAATGCTGAAACGCGGTTATGTCAGCGTCGGTGGAGGCCAAGCCAGTGGGAGCTTGGTCTAGCCCAGCAGGGGGTGTAGGGACACATGAAAGCGGTCCAGAAGCTGCGGGCCCACCTATAATCTCACCTGCAGGGACAAAGCGGGAAGCCAGGAACGAGCACAGATCTGCTCTGCGACCCTGCGCAAGCCGGCCCTGACTGTGCAGACGGGGCTAGGACCAGGGACGGGCGGGGGATCACGGCTGAACTCATGCAATCAGCCCCGCCTAGCCGGAGAAACCGCGGTTTGCCATTCTATGGGTGCGAGCGGGCTCCGAGCGCGGGAACGGGGTCGACCCCGAGACTAGCAGAAGCTCACAGCTGAGCCCACGCTACTATCCCTGCCCGGCCGGAGAACCGCGGTTGGCCATACTACATGCACGAGCGGGCTCCGAATGCGGGGTGGGGTAGAGTCCAGGACGAGCAGAAGCTCGCAGCTGAGTGGAAGCCAGCAAACACGCCCGGCCCAATAAACCTTGGTTTGCGATCCTGCGCAGAAGAACCCTGGCCTCGAGGGAGGGGCTAAAGCTCCGGACGGGCAAAAGCTCACAGCTGATAGCACGTCAAAAGTCCCGCCCAACCCGCGAAAGTGTGGCGAGCAGGCTCTGACTGTGGGGTCTGGGCGAAAGTCTGGAAACAGGCTGGGTCCACAGCTGAGCAAAAGTGCTCACCTCTACCGTTGGTGCTGAGGCTTGTGGCTTGAGTGACAGCCCCTCCCATGGAGGAGAGGCAGAAATCACAGCAAAAGCCACAGTGGGCCGGCGCTGGCAACACCCATACACAACCGCCCTAGGCAGCGGCAGAGGGGGTTGGGGGCCTGCAGACAGACCACACCTAGAGAACACAAAGGCAACACCAACTGGACTCCAGTGGCCACAACTTGCATATACACAGACAAAATGGGCAGGCAGAGGAATGCAAACCAAATGAATCAAGAGAAATCCCCAGAGAAGGACCTGAATAAACCAGATATAACCAAATTACCAGAACCAAAATTTAGAATAATGATAGTTAGGATGTTCAAAGAAATTATAGCAACAATGGATAGTCATTATAAACACCTAAATAAAGAGCCTGACCTGTGGAGGCGCAGTGGATAAAGCTTCGACCTGTGAACACTAGGTCGCCAGTTCAAAATCCTACACTGGTCTGGTCAAGGCACATATGGGAGTTGATGCTTCCAGCTCCTCCCCCCTCTCTCTCTCTCTCTCTCTGTCTCCTCTCTAAAATAAATAAAATAAAATAATTTAAAAAAAAATCTAAATAAAGAGATAACAAGTATAAATAACAAAATTGAAATAATAAAAAAGAATCAGACAGAAATGACAAACACAGTATCAGAACTGAAGATCACAATGGAAAGAATTAAAATCAGAATGAATCACGCAGAGGATCGAATAAGCGAGTTAGAGGACACAATAAACAAAGGCACAGAATCAGAGAAGAAAAATAAAAAGGGACTCAAAACATGTAAGGAAACTCTAAAAGAGCTGTCTGACAACCTGAAGAAAAACAACATTCGCATCATAGGGGTGCCTGAAGAAGAAGAAAAAGGACAGGAAATGGAAACTTTGTTCAATCAAATCATAGCAGAAAACTTCCCTAAATTAAGGCTGGGAAACACTCCACATGTTCAAGAAGCACACAGAACTCCATTAAAGAGAAACCCAAAAAGATCTACACCAAGACACATCATAGTTAAAATACCAAAGGCAGAGGGGGTAAAGAAAACATTTTAAAAGCTGCTATGGAAAAAAAGGCTATCACCTACAAAGAAGCCCCCATAAGGATGACATCGGACTTCTCAACACAAACACATGAGGCCAGAAGGGAATGGCAAGATATAATCAAAGTAATGCAGAACAAGAACATACAACCAAGACTACTTTATCCAGCAAGGCTAACATTTAAAATTGAAGGAGAAATAAAGAGCTTCCCAGAAAAAGAAAGCCTGAAGGAATTCATAAAAACCAAACCAATTCTGCAAGGGATACTAAGGGGACTGTTGTGAACATTTTAAAGGGAGAAAAGAATATAGCAAAAGAAGAATAGAGCTTTAAAGAATAAAATGGCAATAAACAACTACATATCAATAATAACTTTCAATGTAAATGGATTAAATGATCCAATCAAAAGACATAGGGTAGCGGCATGGATAAAGAAACAGGACCCATACATATGCTGTCTACAAGAGACACACCTTAAAACAAAAGACGCACATAGACTGAACGTAAAAGGATGGAAAAAAATATTTCAGGCAAATGGAAATGAAAAAAAAGTAGGGGTAACAATACTTATATCTGACAAAATGGACTTTAAAACCAAGGCTGTAGTAAGAGATAAAGAAGGACACTACATAATGATAAAGGGAACAATTCAACAGGAAGATATAACTATTATAAATATCTATGCACCAAATATAGGAGCCCCAACATACATAAAGCAGACTTTGATGGATATAAAGGGCGAGATTAACAGCAATACTATCATAGTAGGGGATTTCAATACCCCTCTAACAACACTGGATAGATCCTCAAGAAAGAAAATTAATAAAGAAAGAGCAGACTTAAAGGAGACACTAGATCAACTCGATTTAATAGATATCTTCAGAACTTTTCACCCTAAAGCAGTAGAATATACATTCTTCTCAAGCGCTCATGGTACGTTTTCTAGGATAGACCACATGTTAGGACACAAAAATGGTCTCAATAAATTTAAGAAGATTGAAATCATATCAAGCATTTTCTCTGACCACAATGCCATGAAACTACAAATTAACCACAAAAGAAAAACTGAAAAATACTCAAACACTTGGAAACTAAATAGCATGATATTTAATAATGAATGGATTAACAATGAGATCAAAGAAGAAATAAAAAATTTTCTAGAAACAAATGATAATGAGCATATATCAACTCAAAATTTATGGGACACAGCAAAAGCAGTTCTGAGAGGAAAGTTTATTGCACTACAGGCATATCATAGGAAGCTAGAAAAAGCTCAAATAAGCAACCTGACCCTGCATCTAAAAGAACTAGAAAAAGAACAGCAAATAAAACCCAAGACAAGTAGATGGAAGGAAATAATAAAGATCAGAGCAGAAATAAATGACATAGAGGCAAAGGAAACAATACAGAGGATCAATGAAACAAGAAGCTGGTTCTTTGAAAAGGTAAACAAGATTGATGAACCTTTAACTAGACTCACCAAGAAAAAAAGAGAGAGGACTCAAATACATAAAATTAGAAAGGACAGTGGAGAAATAACAACTGACACAACAGAAATACAAAGCATTATAAGAAAATACTATGAAGAACTATATGCCAAAAAATTAGACAATCTTGGTGAAATGGACAAATTTCTTGAATCATATAACCTTCCAAAAATAAATCGGGAAGAATCAGTACACCTAAACAGACCAATTACAACAAATGAGATCGAAACAGTTATCAAAAAACTCCCAAAAAAGAAAAGACCTGGGCCTGATGGCTTCACAAGTGAATTCTATCAAAAATTCAAAGAAGAACTAACTCCTATCCTCCTCAAGTTATTTCAAAAAATTCAAGAGGAAGGAAGACTTCCAAACTCCTTTTATGAGGCGAGCATAATTCTGATTCCAAAACTGGGCAAAGACAACACAAAGAAAGAAAATTATAGGCCAATATCCCTCATGAATTTAGACGCTCAAATTCTCAACAAAATATTAGCCAACCGGATCCAGCAATATATGAAAAATATCATTCACCATGATCAAGTGGGATTTATTCTGGAGAGGCAAGGCTGGTTCAATATTCGCAAATCAATCAATGTGATTCATCACATAAACAAAAGGAAGGACAAAAATCACATGATAATTTCAATAGATGCAGAAAAGGCATTTGATAAAATCCAGCACCCATTCATGCTCAAAACTCTCAGTAAAGTGGGAATACAGGAATCATTTATTAACATGATAAAGGCCATGTATGACAAACGCACAGCAAACATCATACTAAATGGACAAAAATTAAAAGCAATTCCCTTAAGATCAGGAACCAGGCAGGGATGCCCCCTTGCACCATTCTTATTCAACATATTTCTGGAAGTCCTAGCTACAGCAATCAGACAAGAAGAAGAAATAAAAGGCATCCAAATTTGAAAAAAAGAAGTAAAACTGTCACTATTTGCAGATGATATGATATTGTATATTCGAAACCCTAAAGTCTCAGTCAAAAAACTACTGGACCTTATAAATGAATTCAGGAAGGTGGCAGGATATAAAATTAATACTCAGAAATCAGAGGCATTTCTATATACCAACAATGAACTGTCAGCGAAAGAAATTAAGGAAACAATCCCCTTCACTATTGCAGCCAAAAAAATAAAGTACCTAGGAGTAAATTTAACCAAGGAGGTTAAGGACTTGTACTCGGAAAATTATAAAACATTGGTAAAAGAAATCAAGGAAGATACAAACAAGTGGAAGCATATACCGTGCTCATGGCTAGAAAGAATAAACATCATTAAAATGTCTATATTACCCAAAGCAATTTACAAATTCAATGCAATACCAAGTAAAATACCAATGACATACTTCAAAGATATAGAACGCATATTCCAAAAATTTATATGGAACCAAAAAAGAACACGAATAGACTCAGCAATCTTAAAAAGAAAAAATAAAGCAGGAGGTATCACTCTTCCGGATATCAAGGTTTACTATAAGGCCATTATACTCAAGACAGCCTGGTACTGGCATAAGAACAGGCACAGAACAGAACAGAGGACCCAGAAATAAACCCACAGCTTTATGGACAACTGATATTTGACAAAGGAGGAAGGAACATACAATGGAGTAAAGACAGCCTCTTTAAGAAATGGTGTTGGGAAAATTGGACATCTATCTGCAAAAAAATGAAACTAGACCATCAACTTACACCATTCACAAAAGCAAACTCAAAATGGATAAAAGACTTAAATGTAAGTCGTGAAACCATAAGCATCTTAGAAGAAAACATAGGCAGCAAGCTCTCTGACATCTGTAGCAGCAATATATTTTCCGATTTATCTCCACGGGCAAATGAAATAAAAGGCAAGATAAACAAATGGGACTATATCAAACTAAAAAGTTTTTGCACAGCTAAAGACAATAAGAACAGAATAAAAAGACAAACCACACAATGGGAGAACATATTTGACAGCACATCTGATAAGGGGTTAATAACTAAAATTTATAAAGAACTTATATAACTCAACAACAGGAAGACAAACAATCCAATCAAAAAATGGGCTAAAGAAATGAATAGAAATTTCTCCAAAGAGGACATACAGATGGCCAATAGGCATATGAAAAAATGCTCAACATCACTAATTATTAGAGAAATGCAAATTAAAACCACAATGAGATATCACCTCACACCAGTCAGAATGGCACTCATCAGCAATACAACACAGAGTAAGTGCTGGCGGGGTTGTGGAGAAAAGGGAACCCTTCTGCACTTTGGTGGGAATGCAGACTGGTGCAGCCACTATGGAAAACAGTTTGGAGATTCCTCAAAAAATTAAAAATCGAACTGCCTTTTGACTTAGCTATCCCACTTATAGGAATATACCCTAAGAACACCTTAGCACTGTTCGAAAAGAAGAAATGCGCCCCCATGTTCGTGGCAGCGTTTTTCACAATAGTGAAGATCTGGAACCAGCCCAAGTGTCCGTCCGAAGACGAGTGTATTAAAAAGCCATGGTACATATATACTATGGAATACTACTCAGCCATAAGAAATGATGACATCGGATTATTTATAACAAAATGGATGTACCTGGATAACATTATACGGAGTGAAATAAGTTATTCAGAAAAAAAGAAAAACTGAGAACAGCATGATTTCATACATAAGTGGGACATAAAAGTGAGACTATGAGACATGGACAAGAGAGTGGTGGTTATGGCGTTGGGGGAGGGAGTGAAGGGTGGGATAGGGAGGAGGGGAGGGACACAGGGAAAACCAGATAGAAGGTGACAGAGGACAATTTGACTTTTGGTGACGGGTATGCAACACAATTGAATGTTAAGATAACCTGGAGATGTTTTCATTAAAAAAAATAAAATTAAAAAAAAGAAAAAAAGATAATTAAAATATTCATATTTCTGTACAATTCCTTAGCCTTCAAATATGAATATGCTAGTTAATTATAAACCATAGTTCAAAAGTGAAAACACCTTTTTTTCTTGTGTGTAGCATATTTATTTATAATTTTTGCCTTATCTGTTCAATAACAGCTGAAGGAATTTCTTTATAATGGCAGATTGTCAGTCAGCATATTGACATAGATTATTTTAGATGTATATTTTTAGTGGGAATGAATGATTTTTAAGTGAGATTTTTCAGAAATATAGTAATAGGGAGAAAAAGTGTTATCCCATGTGTCAAACTTATAGAATAGTTTTTTTTTCTTTTTTGGGTATGGTCAACGTAATTATTGACTTAATAAATATTAAGAAAAAAGAAGGAAATTTGGAGTTTGATGAAAAACATTGTAAATCCACTAGAATAGACCTGTTGATGAAATAGTAAGGAAAATTATCTTCTTGGCTCAAGATAGAGAAAAAATAATTTAAAATATTTTGGAATTGTTTCTAGTCTTTTATTGTATTTATTACTTAGGTAATGTTTGGAAAGGAGGAATGATCAAAACTGGGTAGATAGAGAGGGCATTTCTTTATACTTATTTGTGACATTGAACTCAAATCTGGAGTTCACAAGACAATATTTCCCTTATATATCTATTTTTAGAACTTGATGAGTTTCTGGTTTCTTATGAAGGGTACTTTGTTAGGATTAAGGTCTAAATTTTGTGGTTATGGCCCAGTTACTACCTGGAGGTACTGGAAATCATTCAATAAGAAGGTTGTATATTGTTTTCTGCCTCTGAACTTAGGGGCTGACTCTTTATTGTGTATGAGGTGGAGGACTAGAGGTGGGAAAGGAGAATGGGACATATGTGAAATCCTGTTAATGTAAGGAATGCTCAAGCTGGTTCCTGGAGGATGAAATGTGGCAAGACCCTAATGGAGAAGAGCAGTTCCCAAAGTGGAACGAATAGGCCTGGCTTCCCAGGGGCCATCTCAAATTTCCAACATTGACCCACAGGGATGTGTTTCTTCATACTCATTTGAAATGGAATGTGCCACACAAAAACATGTACCAGCTGTAACTCGATTCCTTTTAAACTGGTCAAATTTTCAAAGAGACATCTTTAAGCACATGGACACAAAGAGGAGAAAACACTATAAAAATTGAAGAAGGTAAATTTTATGCAGATGAGACAGCAGCTTTAATTTTCCTCTGGAATATCATTAAGAGCTGCCATGAGTCCTTCAGCAGCTGCCATGAGTCCTTCAGCAACTGCCCATAAACCATGAGTCCTTCAGCAACTGCCCATAAACAGCATAGGTTCCTTAGTGTGGTCATTAATGGGGCTTTTTTCAGGTAAATCCACAACTTCCTATGGGAATGTGGATCTCGCCCTCCAGCACTGTAACCCTGGGTGGCTGATCCACATGTGGGAGATTTCAGGTCTCCATTCACCTGCCCCACACTGTCCTAATCCTCACCTGGCTACCAAAACAGGAGTTTTATCCTTCTCCTTAAGGAAGGAAGCCACTGGGCATTCTTACCACACCAGTCCCAGGATAAGAGAAGCCTAGAGTGACCATATAAAATAATAATGATAAAAATAATAATAATAAACCCAAAAAGAATACAAAAATTAAACCACTAGAATGTGCAGGTACAAGTGCCATTTAGAGCATCATTTCTGACTACAAACTATATTTCTTTGTCAATTTATGTCGTTGGTCCTAGCCTATGTGTAAAATTCTTTTTTTAGAGTGAAGAATAATATGGGTGAGAAGCATTCTGAAACATGATTTGCAAAAACTGGACTACTATGAATGTGTATTTTAAAATATGATTACTGAGTATTTCTAATGACCAAGAGAAAGCCTTGTTCAAATAAATAATGACAGTTTTTATACCATATAAACTCAGCTATGTAAATATATGTGCATATAAAAAACACTAGAAGGCTAAAAACCAATATATTCACATACTTAAATTTCAATGTGTAAATAAATGGATGATTTTTCTCTATGTATTTTATAAATATTTTTAAATGTTCTAAAATAGTATGTTGATTTTATATGCAGAAAAATGCCATTTTAATTTGTACATGTGTGAATTGGTGCTCTAATGAAGGGGGTTAGGTGAAAGAAAACCAACAGTTATAGCTGACATACATTTTAAAAACAAAATAAAAAACAGTGGAGAACAGAAAGCCTCTTTAATAAATGGTGCTGGAAAAATTTGAAAACCACATGCAAAAGAATGAAACTTGACTACAGTTTGTCCCCATGCACAAAAATTAATTTAAAATGAATTAAAGACCTAAATATAGCCTGACCTCTGGTGGCGCAGTGGATAAAGTGTCGACCTGGGAACACTGAGGTCGCCAGTTCAAAACCCTACACTGGTCTGGTCAAGGCACATATGGGATTTGATGCTTCCAGCTCCTCCCCCCTTTCTCTCTTTGTCTCTCTCTCTCTCTCTCTCTCTCTCTCACTCTGTGTCTCCTCTCTAAAATGAATAAAATAAAAATTAAAAAAAAATTTTTTTAAAAAGACCTAAATATAATATCTGAAACAGTAAATTACATAGAAAAAACATAGGTACTAAGCTCATGGACCTTGGCCATAGAGAACAATTCATAAATTTGACCCCAAAGGCAAGGGAAGTAAAAGCAAAAATAAATAAATGGGACTATATCAAAATAAAGAGCTTCTGCACAGCAAAAGAAACTGACAACAAAACAAATAGGCATCCAACTAAATCGGAGATGATATTTGCAAATAACAGCTCTGAAAGGGGTTAATATCCAAAATATATAAAGGATTCACAAAGCTCAGCAACAAACAAGCAAGATTTTCAACTGAAAAATGGGGAGAGGACCTGAACAGACACCGCCCCTAAGAGGACATACAAATGGCCAACAGATACATGAAAAGATGCTCATCTTCACTAGCTATTAGAGATATGCAAATCAAAACTACAATGAGATACCACCTCACACCTGTTAGATTAGCTATTGTCAACAAGACAGGTAATAACAAGTGTTGGAGAGGCTGTGGAGAAAAAGGAACCCTTATTCACTGCTGGTGGGAATGTAAGTTAGTACAAGCATTATGGAAGAAAGTATGGTGGTTCATCAAAAAATTTAGAATAGAACTATCATATAACCTAGCAATCTCTTTACTGGGTATATACTCCCAAAATTCAAAACAATTGGTACATAAAGACACATGTACCCCCATATTCATTGCCCCATTATTCATAGTGGCCGGGACATGGAAACAATCATAGTGTCTCGGAATAGAGGATTGGATGGATAAAGAAGATGTGGTACATATATATATACACACACACACACACACACACACACACACACACACACACACACACACACAATGGAATACTACTCAGCCATAAGAAATGATGACATAGTGACAATTATGACAACATGGATGGACCTTAAGAATATTATACTGAGTGAAACAAGTAAATCAGAAAAAGCTAAGAACTACATGATTTCACACATAGGTGGGATATAAAACTGAGACTCGTGGATATTGATATAAGTGAAGTGGTTACAAAGGGGAAGGAGATGTGGGGGAGGGGAGAAGGGGTGGAGGAAGGGTGTTAAGAGGGACAAATATATGGTGACAGATTATGATTTGACTTTGGATGATAGGTATACAATACAATTAACAGTTGAAATGCTATAGAAACATTTACCTGAAACCTATGTACTCTTTTTGATCAATGTCACCTTGTTAAAGTTGATATTCTAAATCAAATTTAAAAATTAAAGTCACTCAAAAACCTCAGAAGCAAAAGTAGGTCATTGCAACAAAAATTAGGATTTTATGGGAAAACTATCACTTAGAGAAGCTTACATTAGTACAATACCTTTTGCTATCTGTAATACTCACACATTTATTTACAAATGGCTTTCCCTGAAAGAGAAATACTATTGTTTTCAAAATGTCAGTCGCCTTAGCAGGGTTTCGTGAACTCTCTTTTCAAGAGTCTCTAGTGGACATTAAGTACTTTATACCTTTACATGAGTTGAATTATAAACGCACCAAAATAGTGATAAAAAAAAAAAACCTTACTATGATGCACGGTAAATGAAACAGCTCTGTTGTAAAATCTATTTCAGTCATTAATTTTACTTCACCTTTTGGATTTCAGGTACAGTGCTCATTAAATATGGACATTGTACCCAAGAACAATTTAGTCCCCATTGCAGTCAGATAGATTGTGTTTTATTTAGTCCTTCTATATTAATATGTTCCCTTTTGGTTTAAAAATATGTTTTGTATTTTAAAGTTATACATACATGGTAATTGGTCATAGTAACTGGTGCTTAGGAGACGCTTGAATGCAAATGAAGCTTTACATTGACTAACTTGAAGGAGCCCCTTTTTATCTGCAACTATGTAAGCTGTTATTATATGAAGCCCGTATGCACATTTATTTAGGAATTTGATATATAGTTTGTCTTATTAATGTAGGTTTTATTCAATTTAGGGTTTTTTTCTACTTTACCTTTAAGTGTGGAGGGCCTAAACTAGTTTTATTTGATGGCATGATGTTTATGGGTAGAATCTCCAAAAGCCTCTTAGTGATTTCAGTGCCACTCATAATGGCACATTTTTGGATTGTTAAAGTTTTGTTAAACATTTTATACTGAATTCATAAAATATTTAAGGCCTGGATACTTAATTAGAATTAAAAGGGAGAAACAGGGTGGCATTTGTGGATACATTCTGTTAAAATATGAATGGTTATCCAGAGGAAGGGGATCTTGGTAAATCTGACCTATTGAGATATAAAAATCATAGATGCTTAGGTAATGTATGCTAATTGGATCTGTATACAATAATAACAAATCCCTTTTAGGTTCCATAGTTAATTTTATTTCAAGAATACTTGAATAGCCTGACCTGTGGTGGCGCAGTGGATAAAGCGTCGACCTGGGAACACTGAGGTCGCCAGTTCAAAACCCTGCACTGGTCTGGTCAAGGCACATATGGGAGTTGATGCTTCTAGCTCCTCCCCTCTCTCTCTCTCTCTCTCTCTCTATCTCTCTCTCTCTCACTCACTCTGTGTCTCCTCTCTAAAATGAATAAATAAAAATAAAAAAATAAAAAATAAATAAAAAAAGAATACTTGAACATCTGTGTTATTTTCCCTGTTGAATGTTGCCAAAGGTATGATGCCCTCAGTGCAAGTTTCTTTTGCCCTTAAGAATATCTAATTGATGTACATTTTTAATGACAACCTTGTGTCATATAATGAACTTCCAGACTAATATCAAACCATGTTTGTTACCGCAAGAAATAGTAGTGATTTTACTGTGAAGGCACCAATCACAAAATGATCAGTGATTCATGTAACTTGAAGCTCTCTCTCAGAGAAGCATCTGTTATTTGTGGAAAATGTCACCAGGTGCTCTAAGAACATCCTCAGCTCTCTGTGTATGTTTCAGGGTGAGACACAGGGACATGGAATGGGGGTTAGGGGTAGGTATGTGCAGTTGGTGACTTGGTATATGCAACCATTAAGCAGTCATGTATTTTGATGTAACTCTTTTGTCCACCTAGCTAATTGAAGATAAAGATTTATCTTTTTATAGATAGCTTTTTAAAATTACTGGGTGTCTAATCCTTAATGGGGAAAGGCTATTTTGAACAGTATTAAGTTCTTTTTCTTTTCTTTTTTTTTTTTTATAGGGACAGAGAGAGATATAGATAGGGACAGACAGACAAGAACGGAAAAAGGTGAAAAGCATCAATCATTAGTTTTTCATTGCCGTCGCAACACCTTAGTTGTTCATTGATTGCTTTCTCACATGTGCCTTGACCGCTGGCCTTCAGCAGACCGAGCAACCCCTTACTGGAGTCAGTGACCTTGGGTCTAAGCTGACGAGCTTTTGCTCAAGCCAGATGGGCCCACGCTCAAGCTGGCGAGCTTGGGTGTCTCGAACTTGGGTCCTCCGCATCCCAGTCCGATGCTCTATCCACTGCGCTACCACCTGGTCAGGCAGTATTAAGTTCTTAGTAAGAAAATAATTGCTGCACGTTAAGACAGTACTTAAAGGAAAGGCCACTCTTTAGAAGGAAGATTCTGGGAGACATGACTTTTGATTCAAACTTCAGTCACATAATTGTTCTGCACTTCAGTGTCCTAGTTATAAAATGGGACTTAACTGACCTCTTTGGGTAGTGGTGGCAGCTAACTGGTATTAACCTATGAGCTCCAGCCAATCTAAACACCTTAATGCACTCTCTTCCTAAACACAGAGTCAATTTGGTGGATGATTATATTGGGCATGACAGAAATTCATCACTTTAAAATAAACAAATCTAGTCTGCCTCTTTGGAGGGTAAATGTGATTTGAACAGGAGCCTGGAGAAAGGAGTCTGTGGGAGACTTACTCCCAACAACTATAGTCAAATGAACTAGGAACTTTTATCTTTGTGTGTAGTTTTAAAAACTACTCTTAAAGCAGTGCTTTAATTCAAGGATTTTAGCTGCTCTTGCTGATGAAGCCATATCAGGACACAGGATTATTCTTAAGCAACAAAGTACCACTCTTCTCCTTTGACCTTGCAGATCAGAACAGTGACTCTTCTTTATGAAAACAAAATGTGGACATTTCCAGTAGAGCATCCAGGTCTCCAGGAACATGTAACACATTTTCTAAAGAAAATTTAAAAAGCAAACTATTTTTTGACAATTCAGTATATCCTACAATTAAAATCACAATGGAAGCCAACATTTGCTAAGCCTGTTTATGTATACCATCCACTGTCACCTCTGCTTTTCACATATTAACTTATTTAATACCCACCAACACCTATTATATATTCACTACCATTATCCCCATTCTACATGAGGAAACTAAGGCATGTACGGCTTCCCCCACATGGTCCAACCGTGGCCAAACCACCATTTTAAACCAGATGCTCTGATTCTAGAGCACCAACTGCCTATATCGCCGCTACACCAAATATCTCTGAGAACAGTGGACACGGGCGCCAGCATCTGTGCTGATGTGATCAGAGCAAAGCTCATGTCATTGGTTTACTAAAGGGAGAAATAATATGCATCACTAAAAAAACACAGGTACCTGATTCTAAATTGCTAGTGGGATAATGGGTCACTGCTAAGAAGTCTAGCAAAAGGTGCTTACACCAGAAAGTATCATGCAGGATCTGGAATCAGGCCTGGATGTCTAATATAATCCTCTCTCTAGTGATTTTTTTAAAATCTTGCATAATTGAAGGTGCAGCTACTCATTCTGCTTTAAAGGAGTTGTATGGCAGGTTGCCAAACACCTGGGGGCACTATATGGATTTTTTCTTTCTCAAAAATGATCCCCCAAGGAGGATATTGCTGCACTGAGACACCAAGCGTGTCACAAAGAATGTGTCCCAGTGCTAAGAAATAGGACTCCAACTATCATGCTGCAGTGAGCTTTTTCATCTCCAAGCCTGGCCTTGGCCTGCCTCCATGCTTGGAAAATGTAACCTTTGTAAAATTTCAGTAAGCAACAGCAAGAATAACTAGGGCGTTACTCTAGAACATGGTTGGACCTTGTGATTCTAAGATATTCCTTAAAATCTGTCTGTGTCCAACTCAGTATTAATTTCAGGCAGAAGCAGCAGAAAGCATCTTTCAGTGTCAGGAATTACTGAGACCCTTACCCTCCACAAAGCTGTATACTTCTATTCAGCCACAGAACCTGGAATCTGAGCCCTAATCTTGCTTAGTTTTCTGAGGTCTGCACATAGGAGCACACTGGACCATAGTCTGAATAAGGCACATACTGTTGCAACCGGAAGAGAGATCTGCCTTGTGAAAAGAGAGTTTAATTTGTGGGTGGAGTTTATGCGCCTCCACCTCTGTGCAATGCCTATGCGTCTAGGTTCACGTGAGATCTGTGCTCCCTCCTCTGGTTGGCTGTGGGGCCCAGGGCTTCTCTCTAAGATGTTCTCCATGCCTGGTAGGCTGTCCAGACATGCTCACCTGGAAAGGGTTAGCATTCTGACCCAAATAAAAATCCCCTTGTTTCTCAGCTTCAAACCAAATTCTCCAAGACTTCCGTTTTGCTACATCGTTCCAACACACTGGCCAAACACATAACTCTTTTGGAAACTCTTATGGGTAAACTTTAACCAGTGCTACTCTACTAATCCGCCTCCCATGTCCCTGTCTGTGTGGGTGGTATGCCCAGGGAGAAGGCAGGGCCCTTTCAGCATGGGCAGTGAGCAGTTCTGGGCTCTCATCCTTTCCCTCAGCAGGGACTGGAACTTGTTTTGTGAGATTTCCCACACACACACTTCGAAACTGGACGTGATTGGATGTGAAGAAATATTATTTGACAATTTAAATATTTAAAATGTGATCTACGTGGCAACCTCCTTAATTAGAAATTCATTGTTCGGATGGTAGAACTTCAAAAATTTTGCCTTTCTATTCTTTTAAAAATAAGCACATGTTATTTTATAACATGTCTTGACAAATATACACAATGAATAAACAGAGATGGACTGTAAGGTTGTGAGGGCTGCTGCCCATGCTGCACCCCTCCCTACCCCAACTAAAAAGAGAAACAGGCCTGTAAGGGTTACCAGAACACAGATGTGGGTAGATCTGATTGTGGCTGGGGCAATGAAGCAATTGGTCAAGATTCAGTAAGTGGGGCGCTGTTTTTATATTGGCAGCTTGGCAGAGACCTTGAAGACCAGCAACTGTGATCACCAGTGTGCTTTCTGGGATTAGGTAAAAATGATGAAACACAAAATAAACAACACCTGGCAAATGCATGGTGATTACAAATTGCCCTTAGCGTTATGAGATATGAATTGAATATTTTAATTAGAAAAACGTACTCAAGAACTTTTTTCTCTAGTTGCATTGAACCTGGCCGGGTAGGAGGCAACAGAAATTGTAACTGCCAGAATTCTGTTACCAGTATGTGTACCAGTTCTGGTTTTATTTGTAAAATGGAAGGCTTAGGTGCTAACTATTACTTTAGCAATAGGTAAATCTGAAATTGACTTTTTAAAAGGTTCATCCTAAAAGTAAACCTCAATCCTTCCTGTGGAGCAGCTATATTAGGCTTGCTGGCTGGGTTACTGGCTGCAGGCTCTTTGCCTGATTGGTGTGTGAGCACCTGGCAGAGCCACGTGTGTGTAAGGCTATGGGTGTTTGTGCTCAGGGGGATGGCAGAGGGCGGGTTGCTTGCCCGCCACTGTGAGGTTTTGCTGTTTGTTTGCCTAGGAAGCGGCTTGCCTGCCTGTGTGCCTGTCCACTGTTGCAAAACTCTATTAAACAGAAAAGCCCAACCCTTTCCGGCTCCTCAGTTTCTCTCTCATCTGCCTGAATTCAATGTGGACCTGCCTGGCCTTGGCCACTGGCATTACATCTGGCATAGTGGGCAGGATTTGGAGCAGATGGGTATGGAGCTGCAGATACCCTTGAGGGACAGAATAGAGGAGTGGCTGTTCCCAGTGGCTCTCCTGTTGGGGACCATGGGCTGCGTGTTTTTTACAGTCCTGCAAGAAGAAACCAAGAGCTTTGTGCAAGAAGCAGAGCGAGGTCGAGAGCTCCAGGGTGAGCTGCAGACCAAGTGGCAATGATGGTGTGAACTGGAGTGAGTGCTGGAGAGGGAGGTCGACCAGGTTCGAGAGTTACACCAATGGTGCCTAGAACTGGAGCTGTCTCTGAAGAAGGAATTGCAGGCTCACGAGTTGCAGTTTGCCCTGGAAGTGGAATGTTGGCACAGGCAGCTGTTGGAGAAACAACTGGGTTCAGGAGCTCAAGAGTCAGCTTCAGGCAGAGAGCCGGCAGCCACAGGAGCCAAAGCAGGCGCAGAGGACAGAGCTGCAGTCCTGCCAGTGGAGTGGCTCTGAGTCAGCGGGAGCAGGTCTTTCCCATCCTTCAAAGGGGGAAGTTAGAGCTGAAATTGCCATCAGCAGATGCCAACAGGGTAAAAACCCAGCAGCCAAAAGTCCCTCAGGGACAGACACAACCCCCTCCCCAGATACTGGAGCACTTTGTGGTCCGGTCCTAAACCCAGGCAGAGCTGATGGATTTGGGGGCGCAATTAAGGCAGAAGTCCACCAAGCCCCTGCAGTTGTGGGACATAGGGGTGGATGACATCATACTCTCTGGAACAGAGATGGACTGTAAGGTTGTGAGGGCTGCTGCCTGTGCTGTCCCCCCACCCTACCCCAACTAAAACGAGAAACGGGCCTGCAAAGGTTACCAGAACACAGAGGTGGGTAAATTTGATTGTGGCTGTGGCAGATAGGGAGAAATTAGATGGCGAGCCTAATAAAGTCTTTTTTGGAGCTTTGGCAATAGCTTGAGTTAGAACGAGGTTCCAGCTGCTATAACAGCAGGGGAAGCGGGTGACCCAGGCATCTGCCTCACAGCAGAGACTGTCATGTCATTGCAGGTGTCAAATATGTTTGACCCCTCCAGGCCCTGTAAGCTGCTAAGGGGGTTGGATGGGGCTTGTGGTATTGTATAGAGAATCAGTGAGCTCAGACAAATGTTTGCCACATGACCAAATTCAGCAAAGTTAGGAGTCTTTATTAACGCTGGCAACTGCAAGGGGACTCAAGTCCGTAAAACCAAGCGGCCCCGAATAAGCTCAGGGATTAGCTTTTAAAGGCAAAACCAATATTCTAGTGGCATAGGCAGGAATGGAAGATCAGGAAACGGGCACCTAGCCAAGCAAGATTACAGCGGCAAAACAAGCTTGTTAAGCTAAAATTAAGGTTATCTTTAGAACAATTTTTGGGAGTGGGGTCTAGATGTCTCAGCAGTCAGTTGGCAGGCCCCTGAACATCTGCATTTCTGCAGACTGTTGAGCCTGCACAATAAATTCCCTTAAATAGTCAAAAATAGAAAAATGCTGAGGCTAAGGAGTCTTATTTCATTATATATCAGATGCACAAGCCAGTTCGGGGTAGCTTATAATGCAAAGGGGGTTACAAGTTGGGTCCCTTATAACAGTGGCAATGGACAGCACACTTATGGAAAGGTGCTGAGGTCTGTTAATAAAAATCTATGTGGCTAGTTGCCTGTAATGGACCTTTACCTTGGTAATTTGCACAGACAGCTGGTCTATAATGGACTGATCTTGGACTGTGACTAGAAGAGACTCGGATGGGGGGCCGCAGCACCTGTGGAGGCCCTCCTGCACTGAGAAGCTGTTCCCATCCAGTTGCAGAGATGCACCAAGGACGCTCTTTGGTTTCAAGGGACATAGCCCTGGACTGTACAGGCCCTCTAACCTACTGTGGGGTAGGGAGTTTGAGGCGGGCCTCCAGTTGACACCCTGGGCAAAGTGTCCAAGGGGAAGGACACCACCTTTGTAATTATTGTGATTGTTGTGTAACTTTTGCTGTTGCTGTAGTCTCTGTTTCCTGTTATATAGATTGCAAGTGAGCAACCCTAAAGAGGTAGAGTGTGGGGCCGTGGTGTTAGGCTTGCTGGCTGGTGTACCAGCAGCAGGCTCTTTTGCTGTTTGTTTGCCTGAGAGGCTATTTCCCCTGGCTGTGTGCTTGTCCCCCATTGTGAGACTATTAAGTGGAACGGCCCAACACTTTATGGACCCACCATTTCTCTACTGTCTGCCAGAATCCAATGTGGACCTGCCTGGCCTCGGCCACTGGCATTGCACTTTCACACTGAAATTTTGTCTCCACCAGTGATGAGGAAAAAAACAAAGTTCGATTTCCCTTCCATTTCATGTGCCCCTTCCACGGTTCCTTCCTTACTAGTAGTACAGGTTATTATAACCATGCTGTGTAAACTATTACATGAAGTGATGAAATACATGTGCAGCAAGTAAAGGAGTGTGTTGTTTTAATGAAAACTAATTTGTATGCTTTAGAAAGACTCAAAGGTAAGGGTTACTTTTTTTTTTTTAAAGCTAATTAGATATGAGTAAAACAACTAAAAAACTTCATGAAGGCTTTACACTGAATATGTCTTGCAAGTTTTCTCATTCCTTAAAAAAAAATTAAAACTCTGAAGCTGGCCTTTTGTAACTTAATAGTATTGATATACTGTAATATTTATGTATAATGGAGATATGAAGCTTAGCCAGGAGGGCAGTTCTTGACTGTAGAATCAAGTTTCAATAATAAACATACATTTACATATTCTGAGTTAAATAAAATATGGATCAGGTTCGACTGCTTTTTCAATTAACGGACTTATTGCAGTTGTCAGCTAAATCAGATGACAAGATTATAACAGGTTGTTAAAATGAATTTAGTAATATAATTGAAACAATATCAAAATTATAATTCAGTGTTTGGGATAACAGTCATTTAATAGCAATCCATGGTGTCAGTTTAAGAGATATTATAATTGTATTTACCTGCAGTCATTTAATAAATAATTATCATATAGGTAATATATGCCACCATGTTTTCTTGTTTATATTAGCATCTGAACCCAAAATGTCACTTGCCTCTTCCCCATATCTTAGCATTGAAATTCTGACCATCCTTCAAAAACAATTCCAATGATCTTTACCTAAATGCTATTCTGGGTTCTCTATGAGGAACTCTGGTGTACTCATGAAACTTGTTCATTGGTAATACACTGCATTATTGCCCGTTTTTTGCCTTAGTTAGAGTTGGTCCAGGTGCTATGATTTTTGCCTAACTTATTTAAGGAACACATGCTAAAGTAATGTGAAGAACAGCTAAAACTTGCATTATTTATTGGGAGAAATGACAAATGATTGTCCACAGCAAGCACAAACATCTATTTTTTTTAGAAAAGAGCACATTGATAATATTCTGCTGATGGAGTGACTGCTGGTGCACACAGTGCACAGTATACTTTATCACAACATCATGTTTAAACTTAGAGAGCCTTTCAGTTTTGGCCAGGATATTTAAAAATGCATCTTAATTTATAATTACTTTCTGGTCACTCAATGATATTACCATAGAGGGTATTCTTGGTAAGAAGTTTCTGTAAATATTACAATTTATATTAAAAGTGTGAAGATAGACATAGGTGGTGGCTACTTGAAAAGCTCTGAAATTTAGAAGACCATCTGCTCTGATGAGGGACAGGAAAATGCATTTAAACTCTGAAATATAATCATCATTTGTTTTGGAGTTTGATTTTCTATGATGTTAACCAATTTTATGCAAGTTTTGTAGCTTTGTAATTTTATTAATCTAACAAGTAGAGAAAAATGATCGTGTCTGCATTTATAAGACCAGAGGCTACTTTCTTCATTATTTTGGGTTGCAAAAACTGTTGAGTGTTTGGGAAACATAGTCCAACTCTAAAAATGTCTTTAAAATGAACTTTTTTTTTCTTTTAAGGGAGTTTCAGTTGGGCTCCTTAAGGAGAGATACTCAGAGCCCAGTATGGCCTCACTGCCTAGCTGCCACAGTTTGGATATTTTGGCCCTGCTAAGTGGCTTCTTAGTGTGTAGAAAAATGGATTCTGTAAACTTAAAACCATATCCCCCCTCTTTTTTTAGTGAGAGAGACAGAGAGAGGAATAGATAGGGACAGACAGACAGGAAGGGAGAGAGATGAGAAGCATCAATTCTTTGTTGTGGCTCCTTAGTTGTTCATTGATTGCTTTCTCATATGTGCCTTGACCGGAGGATTACAGCCAAGTCAGTTACCCCTTGATCAAGCCAGTGACCTTGGGCTCAAGCGAGTCATGCCTATGAGCCCACACTCAAGCCAGTGACTCTGGGTTTTTAACCTGGGTCCTCTGTGTCCCAGTTTGATGCTCTATCCACTGCACCACCACCTGGTTAAGCCATAGACCTTGTCCAAGGAGACTTCTAACAATAAAGACAGAAGTGAGCTGAGGTTTAAGATTTATCTGAGGAGAACTATGAGGTGCTAAACAGACACTGCCATCAGATTTTTATCATTGCTTCATAATTCTTAGGTCCAGAATGTCAGTTATCCAACTCACTGACATTAAACATTCAATGGCCTTTTGTTTTCTGGTTGTTATTTTCCAGTTCCTATATTTTAGATGTTTGGCTGAGGATTTTGTTAAAATATTTTTTTATCATTTTTACAAATTCTGACTTTAGAAACACACTTAACAGATCACTTACTTTTTCTTAGTTGCTCTTATTTAAGGATAATGGCAAAATAAAGCTTTTATTTGGTCAGAAACTCTGATATATATAGCATTCATAAGTAACGGTTGCTTTGGAACTCACCATATGCTTGAAATCTAAACCTATGCATATAGATATAGTCTCTACACAAACTCTAAATTGAAAACCATACTGGCATCTCAGAAATTAAGTACAAAGACTCTTTATGAAATGGCATATGATATTTAATAATGAAACTCTGGAAATATTTACGTTTCTGTCTTGATGAAGGCTACAGTTCTTAAAAAATTAACTTTTTACATTGCTCTGAAGACATTCATAGGTATTTAGAAATTACCAATATTTTTATTTGTGTTTTTTTCTGAACTGCTTAATTCACATTAGGTATATCTTAATATTTATTTTAAAAAGTGAAAAAAACTTGCAAAGACTTTAAATTCAAAAATTGCAATAAAATGTGCTTACTAAATATAGCATCTGCTACTTTAGAGGACAGATTGCAAGAGGACAGGCTCCTGATGATGGAATGGGAGGTCATTATTCATTTGTTTGAAGACTCTGGATATATAATAATTGCTCTACAAACATATGTAGAGCAAGTTTCCTGTTTGAACTGTATCTCACAGTTTACAGTCAAATAGGATAACAAGAAAAGTGAAATCAGAGAAAACAAAAGATACCACAAAGGAAATGAATGAGAAGGGAATGAAAGTAAGAGAAATCTTGAACTCAAGATTTTAAGATTTCAAATGGGGGCATAGAGAAAGAAATCTGGTTTGAAGAAAAGTCACATGTTGATTTTACTGTTCTAACTGGGTGTGGTCCACTGCCCTACCTGCAAGTTCACTGATCCTTTCTTATGCTCTATTTATTCTGCTGTTGAACCTTTCTATTGTGTTTTTTAGTGCAGTTACTATATTCTTCAGCTCTGTGACTTCTACTTGGTACTTTCTTATGTTTTTTGTTTCTTTGTTGAAGTTCCAATTGTGTTCATTCATTCTTTTCCCAAGCTCCGTGAGCATCTTTATGACCATTATTTTGAACTCTTCATCAGGTAAGTCACTTATCTCTATTTCATTTAAATCTTTTTCTGAGTTTTGATCTTTTTCTTTAATTTGGAACATATTGCTCTTTCTTTATTTTCCTTGACTCTCTGTGTTGGTTTCTATGCATTGGATAAACCAGCCACCTCTCCCAGTCTTGAAGGAGTAACCTTAGGTAGAAAATGGATCTTATTGTTCACCCTACCCTTTCTTTTGGTTGTCTCTCAAGCCTTTATAATTTTCAATTCTGCCTACTTTATTTTTAGTGGTTTTCAATAATTGAGGGTATGTCAAGATCTGTCACTGTCCTCAAGGGGAGGATCTCAGCACCTAGATGCAGATTGATTGAAAGCCAGACCCTCAGGCAACAGCTTCTAAAGTACAAAAATATACTTATTTCGGGTAGAAGACTAGGAGATAAGTGTTTCTGCCTGCCTCTGTTCACTGAGCCCTGAGGTGATCGCCACTTAAGAATTCTCTTTCTTTGCTACCATCCCATTAAACTTACATACATAAGCCCCACTACCCACCACATCCAGATGAAGGGATGCCCCCTAGGTGGCAGCCACAAAAACCAAGGCACCATATATAAAAACCAAGAAACAGACATGTGGACAAGTTTCATGCCAGGAGATTCCCATGCTCTGGAACACAGCTGAGGAAGATTGCAAAGATGGTGCCTTCCAGACTCCATCCCTGGAGGGTATTTCAATAGGCCCCTCAATGTGTGTCAAAATAGATTTCTACCCCTCTGGTTGACACTCTTAATATAAACAAATAGGCCTTTTTCACAGAAAGTCTGGCCTCTTTCACTTCTGCATTGGGCCCTGGGGTGAGTGAGTCTTTCTGTGAGCCCTTTCAAAAACTGTTTCTCAGTTTATTATAGCCTTGTGGGCCCTTTGGATGCAAGCCCCATTGGCTTTCAAAGATAGATGTTTTGGGAGCTAATCTCTCAGGGACAGGTCTTAAAATTTAGGGTAAGATGTGAAGACTCCTTGGAGCAAAGCTTGGGCTCTGGAGTTCCCTCCCAATTGTGGGTCACTGTGGGGAGGCAGAGGGCTTTATGGTGAGATTGTGCCTTAGTATCTCATACCCACTTTGATGTGGGTTTTGCTCATTGTCCCAATGTGTAGGAGTTCACTCAGCTAGTTTGGGTTTGTTTGTTTGTTTTCTAATGGGAATTGTTCTATATGTAGCTATAGATTTGATATACCTGTGAGATGGTATGAGTTCAGGATCCTCCTATGTTGCCATCTTGAAGCAGAACTGACAAGTTGGTTTTAAAGATTTGTTAAAATTGCAGTGATTATGAAGATGGGCATCAGGAAGGGGTGACTAGGCAAAGAACAGGGAACTTTTAGGGCAGTGAAAGGATTCTGCATAATACTGAGATGATGGGTACATGACATCTTATGTTTGTCAAATCCATGGAACTGTATAATATGAAGAGTGAATCCTTTTGTAATCTATGGAGTTTAGTTAATAATAATATACCAGTGTTGGCTCATCAATTGTAACAAATGTACTACATTAATATAAGATATTAATAGTAGAAACTGTATGGGTCTATGCAGATAGTATTGGGAACTCTATGCTTTCTGCTCATTTTTCTGTAAACCGAAAACTGTAAAGCCTATTAGTTATTTTTAAATATTGCAGTGATACATAAAGATGAAGGTGGTCAGTAGCCAGTGAGTGAAAAGAAGGATTGACATGATGAATGCAGTTTGAGAGTCATCTGTGTAAGACCTTTGGGACTTCACAAGTTGGTGAGCTCCTAGTAGGGAGTGATGAAAGGGAAGACATGAAGGCCCAGCACCAAGTCTCCTGTTATTCCCATGTAAGGATCCGACTCACAATGAAGAACTGGTGAGGACGAGAAAGAAGTGACACTAAAAACTGGAGGAGTACAAGTGTCACATCATCTCAAGGTAGCCAAAAGAGAGATGAATTTGAAAGGTCATTACTAATGCTCCAAAGAGGTGAAGAATAACGAGGACTTACAGTGATCATTAAATCTGATGATTAAGTAGGAAGAAACCTGTCAGAGAAAGAAGTTTTTTCACTGTCCTGGTTAGAGTTGGGTTGGAGTGGTTAAGAATCAGTGGATCTGGAAACAGAAGCCAAAAGTATAGATTTATTTTAAGAACTAAACAGCTTATTTTTAGGGAGTTGAGGAATGGTTCTTCCTTCCCTTCTCTTCCCTTCCCTTCCCTTTCCTTCCTTTACATTTTCTTCCCTTAGGTTTTCTTTCTTCCTTTCCTTCTCTCTTTCCTTCTCTCTCTCTCTCTCTTTCTTTCTTTCTTTCTTTCTTCCCCCCCCCCTCTCTTTCTCTTTCTTTCTTTCTTCTTCCTTTCTTTCCCTCCCTTCCTTCCTTCTTTCTTTTCTTTCTTTCTTAACCATTTAAGACCATCTGTTTTCAGGAAGAGGTTAAAGAGCCAAAATTCTGGTAGAGGCTAGACATTTAGGAGACATGATAGAAAAAGATGGAAATGAAATCAAGACCCTGATTAAGATGTAGCCATGAAACCAGAAAGAATTGGAAGTTAGATGAACAGAAAAGTATGTAATGTCATTTTACTATGCCTTAAATCACAGATTTGGGGTTGCAAAGAATATAGATGGGGATATTAAAATTATATTATCTCTATCTCTAATAAAGTAAGAGGTTAATTTATCTGATAATTATTTGGTGTTTGGGATGTTAAGCCAATTGGATCATGTGTAAAATGAAGTTTTGAGGCATTTTCATTTGAAGTCCTCCACAGTAAAGTGCTATGAATATACTACATATAGACCTCATTTTTAATTTAAAAAAATCCAACAGACATTACCATGCTCAACAGCCTATTTTCAAAGAATAACAGCATAAAAGAAAGATTATATGGATTACTTAAAGTCACATGACTATTTAGGGGTTGAATCAGAACTATCATGGAGTCTTGTTTCTGGAAATCTTGTATTTCCTCTTTTATATTACTGCCAGTTTAGAGAATTTGAGATGATCTGATGATGGTAGGCAGCTGTATTAGGAAGCTGGTATTACAATAAGAAGTGAGAGCTACAAGCCAAGTTCATTTTTATTGAAATATAATTCACAAATTATAACATTTGCCCCTTAAAAGTGTGCAGTTGAAGGATTTTAATACATTGACAGACTTGTACAACTCTCACTGTTACATAATTCCAGAACACTTTCATTACTCCAAAAGGAAAATCCATGCCCATCAGCAGTCACTCTACATCATCACACCACTACCACCACCAAAGCCTCTCGAAACCTCTAATCTCTTTCTGTCTATCAATTTGCCTATTCTGGACATTTCATCTAAGTAAATTATACAGTATGTGGCATTTTGTGTCTGGCTTTTTTTATATTAACACAAAGTTTTCAAGGATTTCTTCATGTTGCAGCATATTATTAGTCCTCCGTTTCTTTTGTGGCAAAATAATGCTCCATTATATGGATCTATCACATTCTGTTTATCCGTTTGTTAGTTGATAGGCATTTATGATGTTTCTGCTTTTTTCTGTCATGAATACTGCTATGAACATTCACATACAAGTTTTTGTATCAACATGTTTTCAATTATCTTGATGCATAAGAATGCACTTACTGAAATATATATATATATATATATATATAATACACGCATATAATTATATAATTATATCTCTCAGAGAAAATCTATAATGATAGATAGATAAATTATACAGTTTAGCTCTCAATGAGAGAGACTGAGAGTCAGCATCTCCTACTTTACAAAACAAAGGTGCACATCTCAGAATCTCAATGTGGATCATGATCCATGGTATGAAAAAAATCTCAAAGACACAAAGCAAAGAGATAACATCAACTGAGACAATAAAACAATAAAGCCCCACATAGCGGTCAGTGAGACATTGCTCCTGAGGAACTGTCCCAAGTGCTACTCAGAGAGAAACATGGAAAGCATCTTGTTCCTTATTTCCTGGCCACTCAATAAACCTGGAAAGGTTCCATTGATCTCATGGATCTTGATCTATGAATGGAAGCTCAGAAATGAAATGGGGATGGCAAGATGGCGATGGAGTGGATGGATGTACCAACTTCAAACTCCCAGAACCAAAGTGGATTATAACTTAATTTTAAGAACCATCATCTGGATAAACCAACTTTGAACTAAACTAAGTGGACTCTTCAACCAAGGAACACTTAAGAAGCCACATTGAGACTGGTAGGAAAAGCAAAAACGCGGAGAGGGCTACCCAACTCCCGGAGCGAACGGCAGCCCAGAGAGACCCGCGTGGCGGGAGGAGAGTTTGCCGGAGAGGGAAGAAGCTGGGTCCCAAGAACAAAGCCCCAGCCTGCAGTCCCAGAGTCTAGAAAAGGCATTTGGACAGTACTGAGCTGAGAAACAAGTGAGGATACTGTTTGTGAGAAAGAGACAGTGTTTTCAGATCCTGGATTCTTCATAAAGAGACAGCACAGAAAACCTCTCTCACAACCACTCACCCGGGGCTCCGGGGAAGGGGAACAGAGGAGAAAACCAGAGCAGCTGGAAGAGAGTGTGGACTGGAAGGGGCAGGGAGAAACACTCTGAGGGACAGCCACCCTAACCCCTGGGCTGAATCACTTCCATAATTGAAAACGATTATTTCCCCTGGAACTAGCAATACCAGCAAAAGGAGACAGGACACCAGCCAAACAAGCTCTCCTGCGGCACTTAGAGCAGAGCTTCTTAGATGGAGGGAGCTTCCAGGACCACAGTATGGAGTGTTAGGGTCTGACGTGCAGTGCCCCTACCCACACTGCTGAGGGCTAGCTGGAGGGATGGTGGTAGAGGGACACTGAAATGCGGTTCTGTCAAGGGGGCAGAGGCCCAGCTGGTGTGAGCTTGGTCTAGCCCAGCAGCGGTGGAGGTGATGCGCGAAAGCGGTCCAGCAGCTGCAGGCTAGCCTACAGGCCCACCTGCACGGTAAAAGCAGGAGGCCAGGAACAGGCAGAGATCTCTCTGCGACCCTGCACAAGCCTCCACTGACTGTGGGGGCGGGGCTAGGACCAGGGACAGGCGGAGGCCCATGACTGAGCACATGCCAGCAGCCCCGCCTGGCCCGAGAAACCATGTTTTGCCATCTGTGTGCGTGAGTTGGCTCTGACCACAGGGGCAGTGCTGAAGCTCGGGACAAGTGAAGGGTCCCAGCTGAGCGCATGCCAGCAGCCCTGACTGGCCTGAGATACCGCAGTTTGCGATCCTGTGCAGGCAGGCTCTGGCCTTGGGGGCAAGGCTGAAGTCCCAGACAGGTGGAGGCTCACAGCTGAGTGCACGACAGCAGCCCTGTCCAAACTGAGAAACTGTGGCGAGCAGGCTCTGGCCGAGGGAACTGGGATGAAGCCAGGGAACAAGCTGGGTCCACAGCTAAGCAAAGGTGCTCACCTCTACCCTTGGTGCTGAGGCTTGTGGCTTGAGTGCAGTGCGCGACCCCACCTGTGGGGGCGAGGCAAAGGCCCAGGCAGGCTAAGGCTTGTAGAGCCAGGCACCAGAACATAGACCCTCTCGTGGAGGAGAGAGGGAAATCACAGCAACAGCCACAGTGGGCTGGCGCTGGAAACGCCCATACCCAACTGCGTTGGGCAGCAGCAGAGATGGTGGCAGGCCTGCAGAGAGACCACACCTAGAGAACACAAAGGCAACACCCATTGGACACCAGTGGCCACACCCTGCTTATAAACAGACAAAATGGGCAGGCACAGAAATACAACCCAAATGAATCAAGAGAAATCTCCAGAGAAGGACCTGAATGAACCAGATATAAGCAAATTACCAGATGCAGAGTTTAAAATAATGATAGTTAGGATGTTCAAAGAGATTAGAGCAAAACTGGATAGTCATTACGAACACCAAAATAAAGAGATAACAAGTATAAAAAATGAAATTGAAATATTAAAAAAGAATCAGACAGAAATGACAAATACAGTATCAGAACTGAAGACAACAATGGAAGGAATTAAAAGCAGGATGGATGAGGCTGAGTATCGAATCAGTGAGTTAGAGGACACAATAAACAAAGGCACAGAAGCAGAGCAGAAAAAAAAAAGAGATTCAAAAAATGTGAGAAAACTCTAAGGGAGCTCTGTGACAACATGAAGAGAAATAATATCTGCATCATAGGAGTTCCTGAAGAAGAGGAGAGAGAAAAAGAAATAGAAACTTAGTTCAATCAAATCATAGCAGAAAACTTCCCTAAAGTAAGGCTGGAAAATGTTTCACTTCTTCAAGAAGCACAGAGAGCTCTATTAAAGAGAAACCCAAAGAAATCTACACCATGACACATCATAGTTAAAATACCAAAGCTAAAGGATAAAGAGAAAGTTTTAAAAGCTTCTAGAGAAAAAAAAGCTATCACCTACAAAGGAGCCCCCATAAAGATGACATCGGACTTCTCAACAGAAACACTTGAGGCCAGAAGGGAATGGCAAGATATACTCAAATTAATGCAGAAAAAGAACCTACAACATAGACTACTCTATCCAGCAAGGCTGACGTTTAAAATTGAAGGAGAAATAAAGAGCTTCCCAGACCAAAAAACCCGCAAGGAATTCATTAAAACCAAACCAATTCTGCAAGAGATGCTTAGGGGCTTGTTGTGAATAGTTAAAAGGGGAAAAAGAATATAGAAAAAATAGAATACAGATTTGAAGAATAAAATGGCAATAAACAACTACATATCAATAATAACCTTAAATGTAAATGGAGTAAATGATCCAATCAAAAGACATAGGGTAGCTGCATGGGTAAAGAAACCCATTCATATCCTGTCTACAAGCGACACACCTGAAAACAAAAGATGCACATAGACTGAAGGTAAAAGGATGGAAAAAAATATTTCACTCAAATAGAAATGAAAAAAAAAGCCGGGGTAGCAATACTTATATCTGAGAAGATGGACTTTAAAACAAAAGCTGTAGTAAGAGATAAAAAAGGACACTACATAATGATAAAGGGAACAATGCAACAGGAAGATATAACTATTATAAATATCTACACACCAAACATAGGAGCCCTGGCATATATAAAGCAGACTTTGATGAATATAAAGGGCGAGATTAACAGCAATACTATTACAGTAGGGGATTTCAATACCCCACTAAAATCACTGGATGGATCCTCAAGAAAGAAAATTAATAAAGAAAAAGCAGACTTAAAGGATACACTAGATCAACTCGATTTAATAGATATCTTCAGAACTTTTCACCCTAAAGCAGTAGAATATACATTTTTCTCTAGCACTCATGGTACATTTTCTAGGATAGACCACATGTTAGGACACAAAAATGGTCTCAACACATTTAAAAAAATTGAAATCATATCAAGCATTTTCTCTGATCACAATGCCATGAAACTAGAAATTAATCACAAAAGATTAACTGAAAAATACTCAAACACTTGGAAACTAAATAGCATGTTATTAAATAATGAATGGATTAACTATGAGATCAAAGAAGAAGTAAAAATGTTTCTAGAAACGAATGAAAATCAGCATACATCAACTCAAAATTTATGGGACACAGCAAAAGCAGTACTGAGAAGGAAGTTCATTGCACTTCAGGCATATCATAAGAAGCTAGAAAAAGCTCAAATAAGCAACCTGACCCTGCATCTAAAAGAACTAGAAAAACAACAGCAAATAAAACCCTGGCCCAGTATAAGGAAAGAAATAAAGATGAGAACAGAAATAAATGACATAGAGGCTAAGGAAACAATACAGATGATCAATGAAACAGTGAGCTGGTTCTTTGAAAAGGTAAACAAGATTGATGAACCTTTAACTAGAATCACCAAGAAGAAAAGAGAGAGGACTCAAATAAATAAAATTAGAAAGGACAGTGGAGAAATAACAACTGACACAACAGAAATACAAAGTATTGTAAGAAAATACTATGGAGAACTCTATGCCAAAAAATTAGGAAACCTAGGTGAAATGGACAAATTTCCTGAATTATATAATCTTCCAAAAATCATTCTGGAATAATAAGAACACCTAAACAGACCAATTACAACAAATGAGATCAAAACAGTTATCAAAAAACTCCGCCCACAAAAAAGTCCTGGGCCTCATGGCTTCACAAGTGAATTCTACCAAAAATTCAAAGAAGAACTAACTCCTATCCTCCTCAAGCTATTTCAAAAAATTCAAGAGGAAGGAAGACTTCCAAACTTATTTTATGAGGTGATCATAATTCTGATCCTGAAACTGGGCAAACACAACACAAAGAAAGAAAATTATAGGCCAATATCTCTGATGAATTTAGACGCTAAAATTCTCAACAAAATATTAGCCAACTGGATCCAGCAATATATGAAAAAAATCATACACCATGATCAATGGGATTTATGCTGGAGAGGCTAGGCTCGTTCAATATTCGCAAATCAGTCAATGTGTTTCATCACATAAACCAAAGGAAGGACAAAAATCACATGATAATTTCAATAGATGCAGAAAAACCATTTGATAAAATCCAGCAACCGTTGATGCTCAAAACTCTCAGTAAATTGGGAATACAGGGAATATTCCTTAACATGATAAAGGCCATCTATGACAAACCCACAGCAAACATCATACTAAATGGGCAAAAAAAAAAAAAGCAATCCCCTTAAAATCAGGAACCAGGCAAGGGTGGCCCCTTTCACCACTTTTATTCAACATAGTTCTGGAAGTCCTAGCTACAGCAATCAGGCAAGAAGAAGTAATAAAAGACATCCAAATGGGAAAAGTAGAAGTAAACATGTCATTATTTGTAGATCATATGATATTATATATAGAAAACCCTAAAGTCTCAGTCAAAAGACTACTAGACCTGATAAATGAATTCAGCAAGGTGGCAGGATATAAAATTAATGCTCAGAAATCAGAGGCATTTTTATATACCAACAATGAACTGTCAGCAAAAGAAATTAAGGAAACAATCCCCTTCACTATTCCAACCAATTGAATAAAGTACCTAGGAGTAAATTTAACCAAGGAGGTTAAGGACTTGTACTCAGAAAATTATAGAACATTGATAAAAGAAATCAAAGACGATACAAACAAGTGGAAGGATATACCGTGCTCATGGCTAGGAAGAATAAACATCATTAAAATGTGTATATTACCCAAAGCAATTTATAAATTCAATGCAATACCAATTAAAATTCCAATGACATACTTCAAACATATAGAACACATATTCCAAAAATTTATATGGAACCAAAAAGGAACACGAATAGCCTCAGCAATCTTAAAAAGAAAAAATAAAGCAGGAGGTATCACTCTTCCAGATATCAAGGTTTACTACAAGGCTATTGTACTCAAGATAGTCTGGTACTGGCATAAGTACAGGCACATAGATCAATGGAACAGAACAGAGAACCCAGAAATAAACCCACAACTTTATGGACAACTGATATTTGACAAAGTAGGAAAGAACATACAATGGAGTAAATACAGCCTCTTTAACAAATGGTGTTGGGAAAACTGATCATCTACCCTGCAAAAAAATGAAACTAGACCATCAACTTACACCATTCACAAAAACAAACTCAAAATGGATAAAGGACTTAAATGTAAGCCGTGAAACCATAAGCATCCTAGAAGATAACATAGGCAGCAAGCTCTTCGACATCTATAGCAGCAATATATTTGCCCATTTATCTCCATGGGCAAATGAAATAAAAGGCAAGATAAACAATGGGACTATATCAAACTAAAATGTTTTTGCACAGCTAAAGGCAATAAGAACAGAATAGAAAGACAAACCACACAATGGGAGAACATATTCGACAGTACATCTGATAAGGGGTTAATAACCAAAATTTATAAAGAACTTATAAAACTCAACACCAGGAAGACAAACAATCCAATCAAAAATGGGCAAAAGAAATGAATAGAAATTTCTCCAAAGAGGACATACTGATGGCCAATAGGCATATGAAATAATGCTCAACATCACTAATGATTAGAGAAATGCAAATTAAAACCACAATGAGATATCACCTCACACCAGTCAGAATGGCGCTCATCTGCAAAACAACACAGAACAAGTGCTGGCGAGGATGTGGAGAAAAGGGAACCCTTCTGCACTGCTGGTGGGAATGCAGACTGGTGCAGCCACTGTGGTAAACAGTATGGAGATTCCTCAAAAAATTAAAAATCGAACTGCCTTTTGACTTAGCTATCCCACTTTTAGAAATATACCCGAAGAACACCATAGCACTGTTCGAAGAGAAGAAATGCACCTCCATGTTCGTGGCAGCATTTTTCACAATAGCGAAGATCTGGAAACAGCCCGAATGTCCTTCAGAGGACGAGTGGATTAAAAAGCTTTGGTACATATATACTATGGAATACTACTCAGCCATAAGAAATGATGACATCGGATCATTTACAACAATTGGATGGACCTTGATAACATTATACGGAGTGAATTAAGTAAAATAAAAACACTGAGAACAGCATGAGTTCATACATAGGTGGGACATAAAAGTGAGAGTATGAGTGATGGACAAGTGTGTGATGGTTACTAGGTGGGAGAAGGGAGGAGAGGGAGGGACAGGGGGAGGGGAGGGGCACAAAGAAAACTAGATAAAAGGTGACATAGGACAATTTGACTTTGGGTGATGGGTATGCAACATAATTGAATGATAAGATAACCTGGAGATGTTTTCTTTGAACATATGTACCCTGATTTATTAATGTCACCCCATTAAAATTAATAAAAATTAAAGAAAAAAAGAAAAGAAATGGTCATCATGGGGATCTATATTAACATGTATATCTTAGCTAAAATTTGAAGTCAGAGTGGTTTTTTACTGAATTAATTGATTAGTTATAAAGTGAAGAGCAGTGTTACCAGTTAGGTTTTATAGTAGATATCTTCCAAAATTTGAATGAGCTAAGGCTTAGAAAAATACTTAAAGCATATGATACAGGCTGACTGTGTCATATACCCAGAGAGCCTCATGCACAGAGATTGTGATGTAAGCATGGTAGTCCTATGTGATAAAAGGACACTATTTTATCAAAAAATAGTATAAAAGCAATAGTGCACTTAAAATGAAAAATTTTTTTAATTTATTTCCAATCCCAAGGGCATTAGATGGAAAAGGTACATCTAAATGAAAACATAGCAAAATAATTAAAATTTATTTGAAACTTCTTGGTATAGCCTTTAGGAATACTTCCTAGAAGTTAGAAAAGTAAATTATTTTGATGAATAGTAAACAAATTCTTTGAAAGTCAATGGTTCTTTATCTTTGCTTTCAGAAAATGACCTAATCAAGATGTCAGCAGATAGATGATCTCAAATAACTTTACTACTAGAGTATGTTATTATTTTTTTGGCACATGGCTTAGAGGTCCAAAGTATTAATGAATATTGCTCTAACAAAACTTGACATTCTCATTTATTATGTGAACTAGATTTATCAGGACTTAGAGCTGTAGAAATAAGCAGTAGGAATAAAAAAAAAAATGGACCCTGTCTCAACCTTGCAATGGGTATTGTTCTTCCAGTTACATGAACTAATGGGCCAGGGGAGGACTAAGCTCCATATATGTCATTAAAAGATTTATTTCTAATAAAATTTTATTTTTTATTTAATTATTAAAATGCATATATTTTTACTCATTGTATATAAAGCACTAGTAAGTGTAATGGAAACTCAACCTAAAATAACTCTTTTTAACACTTACTTAGGGCCATGTAACCACAGAAAATTGATTTTAATTTTTATTCATTATTTTTACAAAGTATGATAGGATGGTCAATAAAACATTCAAACCAAATTACACTATTGTGGGATGAATTATATCTCGGTCAAGTGGAATGGAAAACAAGTTCAAAGTAAAATAATGATGTAAAATTTCTGACAGAGAAATATTTGTTCGTGTATTTCTTAAAGTGAGTTTTGATAGGCATCTACTTGTGGTACTTAGAATCAATTGTCTACATTAAAAGAATGATGTAAATTTATGTTAAAATGTTAGTATTAACAACTTTTCAGAAATTATATCCTTTGTAATTACTTAATCTTATCATTAAAAAATTTATGTTATGTTAAAAATATATTAAAACTGGCACAGGCCAGATAGTTCAGTTGTTTAGAGCATTATCCTTCTGCACCAAGCTTGCAGTGTCAATCCCCAGTCAGGGCACACACAAGAATCAACTAATGAATACATAAGTAAGGGGAACTACAGAATGATGTTTCTCTCTCTCTCTCTTTTCCCCCTTTCCTCTCTCTAAAATCAATAAATAAAAATTTTAAAAATATTGAAATTAAAGCATTCTAAAGACTTGCTGCAATCCCTATCAAAATATCAACATTTCTTGCAAAAATAGTAAAACTCATCATAAAATTCTTATGGAATCTTATGGGACTTCAAAGAGCCAAAGCAATCTTGAAAATGAAGAACAAAGTTGGAAGAATCACACTTTTTGATTTCAAACCTTGCTACAAAGGCACACACAGAACTTAAAACAGTGTGGTACTGGCATAAAGGCAGGCATATAGGCCATTGGACTAGAGTAGAGAGCCCAGAAATAATCCATTGAATGTACAGCCAAATGATTTTCAACAGGATGCTAAGATCCTTCAATGGGAAAGGGCTGTCTTTTTAACAGATGTAGAGAAAACTTGGTATCCAAATGCAAAAGAAAATTTGGCCCTTTACAATATAACATACAGCAAAAATTCAAAATTGATTAAAGTCCTAAATATGATGGCTAAAACTATAAAACCCTTAGGAGAAAACATAAGGACATGACACTAGATTTGGAGTGATTTCTTGGATATGACACCAAAAGCACAGATAATACTGATAAGTTGTACTTGAAAATTAAAAAAAAATGTGCATCAAAAGATACTACCAATAGAGTGAAAAGACAACACACAGAATGGGGGGGAAAATATCTGCAAATTGTATATCTGATAAAGGATCGATATCTGGCATGCATAAGAACTCCTGCAACTCAAAAACAATAAGAGCCCAGTTCAAAAATCAGTGATGGACTTGAATAGACATTTCTCCAAAGACGATAGACAAATGGCCAATAAGCAAATGAAAAGTTGCTCTGGATTTCTAACCATTAGAAAAATGAAGCTCTTAACCACAATGAGAAAGATACCAATTCTCACCCACTAGGATGGCTACTATTTTTTAATTGAAAATAAATGTTGATGAGAATATGGAGAAATTGGAATGTTTGTGCTTTGTTGGTAAGAAAGTAAAATGGTGCAGCCATTATGGAAGACAGTATGGAGGTTTCTCAGAAAGTTAAACATAAAATTAATACAATTCAGCAATCCCAATTCTAGATATATACCCCAAAGAATTGAGCCTGACCGGTGGTGGTGCAGTATATAGAGCATCAACCTGGAACACTGAATACCCACATTCAAAACCCTGATGTCGCTGGCTTGAGTGTGGGCCCACCAGCTTGAGTGCAGGGTCTCCGGCTTGAGTGTGGGATTATAGACATAACCCCATAGTCACTGGCTTGAGCAAGGGGTCACAGGTTCAGCTGGAGCCCCCCAGTCAAGGTACATATGAGATGCAATCACTGAACAACTAAAGTGCTGCAAATGCGAGTTGATGCTTCTCATCTTTCTCCCTTTCTATCTCTCTGTCTGTCTGTATCTCTGTGGCTCTCTCTCTCTCTCTCACTAAAAAAATAGAAACCAAGAACTCAAACATGTATTTGGACACCAATGTTCACAGTAGCCAAAAGGTAGAAAGAACCCAAGTATTCATCAGTAGATGCATGAATAAATAAAATGTGATACATACATACAATGAAGTATTATTCAGCCTTTAAAAGGAATGAAATTCTGATAACCGCTACAACATTATGCAAAGAGAGCATTATGTATGTATAACACAGACAAAAAAGGGCAGATATTGCATTATTTCAGTTATATGACATAACTAGAATAGATAAGTTCATAAAGACTGAAAGTAAAAGAATGGTTACCAAGAACGGAGGTGGGAGTGGGGGTTGGGGAATGGAAAGTTACTGTTTGTGGGAGCAGTTTTATTTTAGGACTAGAAAGTTCTGAAGATGGATAGTGGTAATGGTTTAACAACATGAATGGACTTAATGTCACTGAACTGTACAATTTATTGGTTAAAATGGTAAATTTTATGTTATGTATATTTTACCACAATGAAATAAATAAAAGTTTATTGAAACAGTTTTTTAGACTTTAGATACGCAGTTTTTCAGAGTCCTCTTAGGCGTATATGCATAACTTATCACATATTTGAAGAATACCTGTCTAGTGTTCTTCACAGTATTAACTCAGTCCTATCCTCTCACTTCATTTTTCTTATTCTAGCCACCTGGAAATTCACATCTGCTATCATCATGTGCAAGTAGTTCCAAATACCTTTAATACCTCTTCTACCCCACCCCCCACAGAATTGATGAATGGAATCTGATACTTCAAGATCTAGCCCAAGTGCCCACCACCTTTGGAAAAGCTGTGGTGATTCCTAGAGACAGAACCCATATCTTTCTCTATTATGTTCTCAAAGAACTTTTCCATACCTCTGATTTATCCCAAACCTGTCCCCAACCAGACTGAATTCTTTAAGGGCATAGATGATATTTGCTTCACCTTTATGACACCTATGCATAGCACAGAGCATAATTTAAAACAAAATCATAGTAAATAGTTCAGTAACTGAATTTTAAAATAATGCTTACTTACTTATTTTGTTATATAAACTCCTCCTCTGAGAGAATAGACAGACCTTTTTCCAATTAACAGAGCAAGCAAATAAGAAGAAATGTCACACCTTGTCCAGGCTACATGCACTGTGTGGCTGATGAGGGTGAAAAGACAGCATCAAAATTCTTCTACCTTCTCATGACCCTGGTCTGTGGAGCCAGGCTTTAAATCTTACTGTCAGTGTGTTAAGAGCATTACTTTATTGGTTATAAAACACATGTTCTCTAATATTTGTCCTGTCCATAAATGAAGTGATCTTATGCATATTTCTGCTACCCTTTCCATAATAAACCCTCTGCCACTATTCTAACACCAGGAGGTTGGAAACAATTGTGTCATTAATGAACTACAGCAGATCCTAACCAATGACCTCCAGATGAAAGGCTAATTATTTCATTACTGGTCTTCAGAGCTATTTGGTCCCTTACCACTGTAGCACAGGGTTTGGACTGAAGAGCCTTAAACCTTGAACTATAAAAAATGTAAGTAGTCCTTGACATAATTTGGAGCGATTACATTCTATTGTGCCAAGAATTCCTTATTAAAAATCAATTTAATTGTGCATACACCATCTGGTCAGTATTATGGTCTTTTATGTAAAAGAAACATGATTTTGTATTTACCTCATGTTTCACAGTGTGAGCATGTAATTTTGCAGAAACAGAGGCATTTTGTAGCCCTGAAAAGTTAGTAATTAAGGAAAGTTTAAAAGTGTTTACCAGACTTCATTTTACTAACTGTTGTGACTTCTGAGCTACAAGTTCAACTTCCTGCATCATTTAGGATTTTAATAGAAAAGAAAATGCTAAAATAAGAAATTTATATGTGCATATTATATACTACATTTATTTGCTTATTACATTTATGTTTTATACTTTTTAGATTCTAATTCCTTTCAACATAATTTAGAATGTCACATTAGTATTAATGTGGGTTTTTATTCAAAGAATGGAATGAGGGAGGTTTCCTTTTGATTGTCTACTTGGTTGTTTTCAACCATGTAAGCAAAAAAACCCATAATATTTTAGCTCAAAATCTTGCAGGCAAATGTTTCAAACCAGAGTGGTTGCATTTTGTTAAGAAAAATGGGGCAAATTTTTGCAGCCCGTGTTTCAAAAACAGTTTCCAGTGGTAGTCAACCTGGTCCCTACCACCCACTAGTGGGCATTCCAGCTTTCATGGTGGGCAGTAGCGGAGCAACCAAAGGGCACCGTGATTACATACTTATCAACTAACTGTTGACCAGTCAAGGTCAGGAGGACAGTGGTCAGACTCTGTTACAGGGCATTTGTATTGGGACCGCACCTGATCTCTTTCATGACCACCTGGCCCGCATCCGCGAGCGACCTGGTACCTGACCCCAGGTCCACACCCGCCGCCCCATCTTGCAGGCAGTTTATGACTGCTATTATTGCCCAAAAACTAGCAGTTTGTCGTTTTATTACCCCACAGACAAAGAACTCCATGGTTTGATGCTTCTTTCTATGACAGAAACTGCCAGACAGTGGAGACACCAATTAACACATATTTTCGTCTTGATTCCTGGATTTTAGGGTAATAGGGTGACATTCTAGGAACCCCCCTTTGGACTGCCAAAACTAGCCGATATCTCTCTACTTCACCCCAATCACAAAGAAGTGATGCCATTGGCCAACATTCGCTACATAAAATTTTATAAAACCCACAAGCATGAATACTCACTAACTTAGTCTTGTCTCGACAAACTCTCACTCAACCATGACACTTGTAACATCGCGACCACGCAACAGACTTCAAGCCTATAAGTTTTATTCATGTTATGTAAGTGAAGCTAAATTGTTACGTAATAGAATCTAAAGTCAGTACATAGTTAGATTTCTGAGAGCAAGCACTTGCTTACAGCTTCAAACAAAATATTGTGAAATATCGTGAGCCCATGTCTCAAAAAAAGAAAAAATACACATGCGGCTATTCACCAGAATATCTGAAGATGGGTTTCATAGAATCTGTTGCAAATAAACAACATCCAGTGTGTTTATTGTGCCATAAAACATTATCCAATGAGGCAATGAAGCCAAGTTGATTGCAAGAACATCTTTCTACAAAGCATCCAATTGACAAGGACAAGCCAATTGAATATTTTCAGGAAATATATAAAAAATTTCAAAATCGTTCAACTATCATTGCATCATTTAAGAAACAACATACAACGAACGAAGATGGATTAATTGCCACTTACCGCATTTCACAAATAATTGCAAAAAGTGGTAAAAGCTATAATATTGGAGAAACTGTAATAATACCCTCTATAAAAGAATTTATCTCAACAGTAATGCATTAGGATATAACTCAAATTTTTAAAATGTTGCCCCTAAGCGATAGCACAGTAAAGCAGCAAATGGATGAAATGGCAGTTAATGTTGAAAACAAACTTATAAGTATTCTCCAAAACTCATTTTCCATGCAATTGGACGAATCTACCATTGCAGATAATGATGCTTTATTGATGGCATGTGTACGCTATTTTGATGAAAACAATATATTACGAGAAGAAATGCTATTCACAATAAATCTTATCACAGATACTAAAGGATTATCTATATTTAATACTGTGAGAACATACTTTACAAAAAATAATATTTCTTTGAATAATATTATTGCATGCACTACTGATGGAGCACCATCAATGGTAGGTTGCTATTGTGGATTTGTTGCTTATTTGAAGCAGAAAGTGCCAAATATTTTATGTATTCATTGTGTGGTGCACAGACAACATCTTGTAGGAAAACATCTAAGTACAAGTCTCCACTCATAATTAACTATAATAATTTGAGCTGTAAACAAGATCAAATCCAATGCAAAGAATGATAGAATGTTTCGGCAGCTTTGCAAGGACAATAATGAAGATTTTATTAAGTTACTTTTGCACACAGAAATTCAGTGGCTGTCAAAGGGTACATCTTTGGCTAGATTTGTAGCATTATATGATAGTGTCATACAATTTTTTGAAAGTAATAACGAGACCAATCTGTGTCAACAGTTAAAAACAGTAAAGAATGATGCCTTTTACTTGGCAGATATTTTCAAGAGATTTAGTGATGTCAATTTGCAGCTTCAAGGAGCTAATAAAACTCTTATAGGTTGCCAAAGTATTGTGCTATTATTTATTGACAAACTTGAACTACTTCATCATAATCTTTTGAAGAGAGAATTTCATCAGTTTCCTCAATTATCTATCTATAACAAATGTTGTAACTGCAGAAGATATTGACAGATTCAGTAGCCACCTCAGCAAACTTAAATTGGACATAGAAAAACAATTTGAAGGTATTTTGAAATTGAAGGTGTATGACTGGATGAAAAATCCTTTTACCACAATTATTGAAGAGGCTGATACAACTTGCCAAGAAGAACTGTTAGAAATTAGGTATGATGAAGAAAGTAAACATAAATTCGACAGTAGTGGATATGAAAACCTATGGCAAAATAAAAGAATTCTGGTCTTATATCCAAATATGTGGAAAATGGTATTCGGTTTATTGATACCTTTCCCTATCTCATATCTTGTGGGATAAGGATTTAGTGCTGTTAATCATATTATGATGAAAGAAAGAAACCAGAAACCGTCTGAATATTTCCAAAAGGGAGACCTTTGTTTGTTCCTCACAAATATTGAACTGGATATTCAATATTTTTTCCCAACATCAGCCTCAGGGGTCCCACTAATAATTAACTAATGTAATTTCTATGTATGCAAAGTATAAATAAAAAGATAGATTTAACTATAGTAAGTTGTTTTATAAAGATTTATTCTGCCTGACCAGGCGGTGGCGCAGTGGATAAAGCATCGACCTGGGAACACTGAGGTCGCCAGTTCAAAACCCTGCACTGGTTCGGTCAAGGCACATATGGGAGTTGAGCTTCCAGCTCCTCCCCCCTTTCTCTCTCTCTCTCTCTCTCTCTCTCTCTCTCTCTCTCTCTCTCTCTGTCTCCTCTCTAAAATGAATAAAATAAAAAGAAATTTAAAAAAAAAAAAAAAAAAAAAAAAAAAAAAAAAAAAAAGATTTATTCTGCCAAACAGCGAAAATCTGACATAAAGTACTTGGTAAGTATTATTATTATATGCTTTAACTTGTTGTAACTCTGCTTTATAAATTTTATAAAGTAAAGTTACTTCCCTACTTTATAAATCACCATTACTATGGAACCGGTGAGCAGTTAGAAAATTTTACTGACAGAGATACAAAAGTGCGCGGTAGGTATAAAAAGGTTGACTACCGCTGGTTTATACTCTAATTTATCTATCTATCATCTATCTATCTATCTATCTATCTATCTATCTATCTATCTATCTATCTATCTATCTATCTATTTTTATTAAGTGAGAGGCGGGAGGCAGAGACAGAGTCCTGCATGTGCTCCAACCAGGATCAGCCCAGCAAGCTTCTGCCAAGTGGTGCTCTGCCCGGCTGGGCCGCAGCTCCATTGCTCAGCATCCAAGTTATTTTAGCGCCTGAGGCCAAGGCCATGGAGCCATCCTCAGTGCCCGAGGCCAACTTTGAACCATTCGAGCAATGGCTGCAGAGGGGAAGAAGGCGGGGATTTGGGGATGGAGAAAAAGCAGGTTTCCTGTGTGTCCTGGCTGAGAATCAAATCCAGGACTTCCACATGCCGAGCCAACACTCTACCACTGGGTCAACCTGCCAGGGCTCTGTTTATATACTATTTTAAAAAGGATACTTTTGCTTCCTTACATGACATTAGAAGCTTAAGAGTTAGATCACTTTCTTAATATGTTTTTGATATGCTTCTGTGCGTATAGTTTTTAAGTATTTTGTTGATGTTACGGTCTTGAAATAGCAGCAGTCCCCTGGCCTGAGAGCTCCGCTGGTTAAAGCATTGTCCTGAGATACAAAGGTTGCAGGTTCTATCCCTAGTCAGGGCACAAACAGGGACATATAGATGTTTCTGTCTTCCTATCTCTCTCTCTTCCTCCATTTTAATCCCTAAAATTGGTAAATAAATTTTAAAATAAAATAGCAGCAGCATTATAAGTCAGTAGCCATAAATATTGATTCAATTTTGAAGTGCCTTAATGTTGATGTTTTTGAAAAATCACTATTTGTCATATAGGGTCTACTGTTAATAACTGTAGTTTATTAAACACTTATTTGGTTCTAGTCATAATCATCCCTGTGCCCTGATATGTGAAATGGAGAAAATGCTTACTTTGTCAGGATCACTATGAAGTTTCAATAAGAGTGGTGCAAGATTCTTGGCACACAGTAATCATTAAATGCAGGTTAACCATCATCATCAAAAAGAGCAAAAATGGCCTGACCAGGCAGTGGTGCAGTGGATAGAGCATTGGACTGGGACACAGAGGACCCAGGTTCAAGACCCCAAGGTCGCCAGCTTGAGCACAGGCTCATCTGGTTTGAGCAAGGCTCACCAGCTTGAGCCCAAGGTCACTGGCTTGAGCAAGGGGTCACTAGCTCTGCTGTAGCACTCTGGTCAAGGCACATATGAGAAAGCAATCACTGAACAACTAAGGAGCTGCAATGAAGAATTGATGCTTCTCATCTCTCTCCCTTCCTGTCTGTCCCTATCTGTCTCTCTCTGTCTCTGTCACACACACACACACACAAAAAAATAGTGAGCAAAAGTGAAAATTCAGCAGTGTGTGATTTTCTTTCATTTATTCATTAGCAAATGAAGTTTCAAGGGATTAAGGAAGAATCCTGTGCTTGAATAGCAACTAAGTTCTCATACTAGTATGAATCTTATTTGGCCAATTCCATGATCTGTCCTATGCTCACATGAATGTGATCTTACTAGTCTACATATACTCATTTATTTGACATAAACTATATGGCTACAGTGCTCTAGGTCCTGGGCATGTAATAGTAAGTGAAATAGATATAATTTCTGCACACATCTTACAAATGGTGCATCAGATTTTATAGATAATTGAATGAAAATTATAGGTTGTGACAATCTAAGAGAGAACTGAGCATTGTGCAGTGCTAGAAAATAGCAAGGATTTTTTTCTACATAAAATCCTTTAATCTTATTTATTTAACAATAATAGAAATGTATAAAGAAAAAATAATTTCCCTCCATCTGCCTCCATTTCTGCTCAAGTAATCAATGGAAATTAATTTAGATATATAGGCATTTTTGTTGCAGTTTTACAAAAATGAATCCTATATGCATTATTATTTAACTTTCTGCATTGTTTGTTTGCCTTAAAAAGTCCCTAGAAGTTTTATAAGTGGTATTTGCTGATAGCATTGTACCAGTCCACCTGACTCAGAAAGAGGAAACCCTTCAAAGATTTATTTTTGGCTTACACTTTATTTTTTTATTGAACTTATTGGGGTGACATTGGTTAATAAAACTATATAGGTTTCAGGTATATAATTCTATAATACATCATCTGTATACTCTATTGTGTGCTCACCCTTCAAAGTCAAGTCTCCTTCCATCACTGCTTATCCCTGTTGACCCTCTTTTACCATCTCCTATCTCCCTTTCCCTCTTGTAATTCCATACTGTTTTCTGTGTCTGTGAGGTGGTTGGTTTTTGTTTGTTTGTTTTGTTTTGCTTAATCCCTTCACCCTTTTCATTCAACCCCATACCCCAACCGCTCTGACAGCTGTCATCTCTTCTTCGTATCTATGGGTCTGATTCTAACTTGTTAGTTTATTTTGTGCATTACATTCTACATATAAGTGAAATCATATGGTATTTTTCTTTCTCTGCCTGACTTATTTCACTTAACATAATAACCTCCAAGTCCATCTATGCCATCGCAAATGGTAAGATTTCCTTCTTTTTCATGGTCACATAATATTCCATTGTGTATATGTGCCACAGTTTTTTTAACCATTCATCCTTTGATGGACCCTTGGACTGTTTCCAAATCTTGGTTGTTATAGATAATGCTACAATGAACATAGGGCAGTGGTTCTTAATCTTTTTTGAGGTACCGAACCCACCAGTTTCATATGCGCATTCACTGAACCCTTCTTTAGTGAAAAATAAAATATTATTTTTTTTCCAAATTCAAGACATAAGTATATGTTTTTTTACTGGTGCACAAAATGAGCCGTGCATGAACATCACCTTGCTCAAAGAACAAAACCAACAAAGTGCATGAACTCACAACAAATTACGGTATTACTTTATTCTGGCCTCCGTGGCAGAGGCTTCTCCAAACCCCTGAGACCGACTCATCAAACCCCTAACGTTCGATAGAACCCAGATTAAGAACCACTGACATAGGGGTTCATATATTATTTTGAATTAGTGTTTTGTGTTTCTTAGGATATATCTTTAGAAGTGGGATAACTGGGTTATAAGGCAGTTCTGTTTTTAAACCTTTTGAGGTGACTCCATACTGCTTTCTACAGTGACTTTACCTATCTGCATTCCCACCAACAGTACACTATGGTTCCCTTTTCTCCACATCCTTGTCAACACTTGTTTGTTGATGAGCGCCATTCTGGCAAGTGTGAAGTGATATTGTGGTTTTAATTTACATCTTACTGATGATTAGTGACATTGAGCATCTTTTCATATGTCTATTGGCCATCTGTGTGTCCTCTTTGGAGAAATGTTTATTGAAATATTTTGCCCATTTTTAAACTGGATTGTTTATTTTAATTGGTGCTGAGTTTTATAACTTCTTTATAAATTTTGGATATTAAGCCCTAATCAGATGTACCATTGGCAAATATGTTCTCTCATTGAGTGGGTTGTCTTTTCATTTTGTTGATGGTTTCTTTGCTGTGTAAAAGCTTTTAGGTTTGATGTAGTCCCATTTGTTTCTCTTTTCTCTCATTTCCCTTGTCTGAGGAGATATATCTGAAAAAAATATTGCTAGAGAAATGTCTGAGATTTTACTACATATGTTTTTTTATAGTTTCATGTCTAATATTTAATTAAGTCTTTAATCTATTTTGAGTTTCTTCTTGTGTATGGTGTAAGAAGGTGGTCTAGTTTCATTTATTGTATGTATCTGTCCAGTTTTCCTAACACCACTTACTGAATAGACGATCTTTACTTCATTGTATACTCTTGTCTCCTTTGTCAGATATTAATTGACCATAAAGGCATGTTTATATCTGGTCTCTCTAGTCTGTTCCACTGATCTGTCTCTATGTTTTAATGCCAGTACCATGTTTTTTTTTATTATTGTTATGGCCTTATAGTATGGTTTAATATCAAGTAGTGTGATTCCTCTAACTGTGTTCTTCTTTCTCAAAATTGTTGTGGCTATTTGGGGTCTTTTAGTAGTTTCATATAAATTTTTGGAATATCTGTTCTAGTTCTGTGAAATACATCATTGGTATCTTGATAGGAACTGCAATGAATATATAGATTGCTTTGGGTAGCATGGGATTTGTAACGATGTTAGTTCTTCTAATCCATGAGCACAGTGTGTGCATATATGCTTCCACTTATTTGTATCTTCCTCAGTTTCTTTCTTCAGTGTGTTATAAAACTCTGAATACAGGTCTTCTATATCCTTTTATTTCCTTTTATTTTTGGAATTTAAATAAGTATCTTTTTCCTTTTCTTCTATTAATTTTAATGGGGTGACATTAATAAATCAGGGTACATATGTTCAAAGAAAACATCTCCAGGTTATCTTATCATTCAATTATGTTGCATACCCATCACCCAAAGTTAAATTGTCCTCTGTCACCTTCTATCTGGTTTTCTTTGTGCCCCTCTCCTCCCTCCTCTTCCACCCTCTCCTCCCTCCACCGACCCCGTAACCCCCACACTCTTGTCCATGTCTCATAGTCTCACTTTTATGTCCCACCTATGTATGAATTCATGCTGTTCTCAGGTTTTTTTTGTTTTACTTATTTCACTCCGTATAATGTTATCAAGGTACATCCATTTTGTTGTAAATGATCCGATGTCATCATTTCTTATGATTGAGTAGTATTCCATAGTATATATGTACCGAAGCTTTTTAATCCACTCGTCCTCTGACGGACACTTGGGCTGTTTCCAGATCATCGTTATTGTGAACGATGCTGCCATGAACTTGGGGGCACATTTCTTCTTTTCTAACAGTGGTATGGTGTTCTTAGGTATATTTCTAAAAGTGAGATAGCTAGATCAAAAGGTAGTTCGATATTTAATTTTTTGAGAAATCTCCATACTGTTTTCCACAGTGGCTGCACCAGTCTGTATTCCCACCAGCAGTACAGGAGGGTTCCCTTTCTCTACATCCTCGCCAGCACTAATTCTGTGTTATTTTGCTGATGAGCGCCATTCTGACTGGTGTAAGGTGATATCTCATTGTGGTTTTAATTTGCATTTCTCTAATTATTAGTGATGTTGAGCAGTTTTTCATATGCCTATTGGCCATCTGTATGTCCTCTCTGGAGATATTTCTATTCATTTCTTTTGCCCATTTTTTGATTGGATTGTTTGTCTTCCTGGTGTTGAGTTTTTTAAGTTCCTTTTGTTTATGTGATGAATCACATTGATTGATTTGCAAATATTGAACCAGCCTTGCCTTTCCAGAATATATCCCACTTGATCATGGTGTATGATTTTTTTCATATATTGCTGGATCCGGTTGGCTAATATTTTGTTGAGAATTTTATCGTCAAAATTCATCAGGGATATTGGCCTACAATTTTCTTTCTTTGTGTTGTCTTTGCCTGGCTTTGGGAGCAGAATTATACTCGCCTCATAAAAGGAGTTTGGAAGTCTTCCTTCTTCCTGAATTTTTTGAAATAGTTTGAGGAGGATAGGAGTTAGTTCTTTGAATTTTTGATAGAATTCACTTGTGAAGCCATCAGGCCCAGGACTTTTCTTTTTTGGGAGTTTTTTGATAACTGTTTCAATCTCATTTGTTGTAATTGGTCTGTTTAAGTGTGCTGATTCTTCTAGATTGATTTTTGGAAGATTATATGATTCAAGAAATTTGTCCATTTCGCCTAGGTTTTCTAATGGCATAGAGTTCTTCGTAGTATTTTTTTTACAATACTTTGTATTTCTGTTGTGTCAGTTGTTATTTCTCCACTCTCATTTCTAATTTTATTTATTTGAGTCCTCTCTCTTTTTTGCTTGGTGAGTCTAGTTAAAGGTTCATCAATCTTGTTTACCTTTAAAAAGAACCAGCTCCTGGTTTTATTGATCATCTGTATTGTATTTAGCCTCTATGTAATTTATTTCTGTTCTGATCTTTATTATTTCCTTCCTTCTACTGGTCCTGGGCTTTATTTGCTGTTGTTTTTCTAGTTCTTTTAGATACAGGGTTAGGTTGCTTATTTGAGCATTTTCTAGCTTCTTATGATATGACTGTAGTGCAATGAACTTCTCTCTCAGTACTGCTTTTGCTGTGTCCCATAAATTTTGAGTTGATGTATACTCATTATCATTTGTTTCTAGAAACTTTTTTACTTCTTCTTTGATTTCATAGTTAATCCATTCATTATTTAATAACATGCTATTTAGTTTCCAAGTGTTTGAGTATTTTTGAGTTTTTCTTTTGTGGTTAATTTCTAGTTTCATGCCATTGTGATCAGAGAAAATGCTTGATATGATTACAATATTCTTTAATGTGTTGAGACCATTTTTGTGTCCTAAAATGTAGTCTATCCTAGAAAATGTACCATGAACGCTTGAGAAGAATGTATATTCTACTGTTTTAGTGTGAAAAGTTTGAAGATATCTATTAAATCGAGTTGATCTAGTATATCCTTTAAGTCTGCTGTTTCTTTATTAATTTTCTTTCTTGAGGATCTATCCAGTGACGTTAGTGGGGTATTGAAATCCCCTACTATGATAGTATTGCTGTTAATCTTGTCCTTTATATCCATCAAAGTCTGCTTTATGTATGTCGAGGCTCCTATATTTGGTGCGTAGATATTTATAATAGTTATATCTTCCTGTTGAACTGTTCCCTTTATCATTATGTAGTGTCCTTCTTTATCTCTTACTTTAGCCTTTGTTTTAAATCCATTTTGTCAGATATAAGTACTGCTTCCCAGGCTTTTTTTTCATTTTCATTTGCATGAAATATTTTTTTCCATCCTTTTACCTTCAGTTTGTGTGCATCTTTTGTTTTAAGGTGTGTCTCTTGTAGACAGCATATGTATGCGTCCTGTTTCTTTTTCCATGCAGCTACCCTATGTCTTTTGATTGAATCATTTAATCCATTTACATTTAAGGTTATTATAGATATGTAGTTGTTTATTGCCATTTTATTCTTTAAAGCTGTATTCTTCTTTTGCTATATTCTTTCCTCCCTTTGAACTGTTCACAACAGGCCCTTTAGTATCTCTTTCAGAATTGGTTTGGCTTTAATGAATTCCTTGAGGCTTTTTTTGTCTTGGAAGCTTTTTATTTCTCCTTCAATTTTAAATGTTAGCCTTGCTGGATAGAGTAGTCTTGGTTGTAGGTTCTTGTTCTGCATTACTTTGAGTATACTTGCCATTCCCTTCTGTCCTCAAGTGTTTCTGTTGAGAAGTCAGATGTCATCCTTATGGGGGCTCCTTTGTAGGTGACAGCCTTTTTTTCTCTAGCAGCTTTTTATAATTTTCTCTTTATCCCTTAGCTTTGGTATTTTAACTATGATGTGTCTTAGTGTAGATTTCTTTGGGTTTCTCTTTAATAGAGTTTTCTGTGCTTTTCGAATAAGTGAAATGTTTTCCAGCCTTAATTTAGGGAAGTTTTCTGCTATGATTTTATGGAACAAAGTTTCTATTTCTTTTTCTCTTTCCTCTTCTTCAGGAACTTCTATGATGCAGATGTTATTTCTCTTCATGTTGTCACAGAGCTCCCTTAGAGTTTTCTCACATTTTTTGAATCTCTTTTCTTTTTTCTGCTCTGTTTCTGTTCCTTTGTTTATTGTGTCCTCTAACTCGCTGATTCGACCCTCTGCCTCATCCATCCTGTTTTTAATTCCTTCGATTGTGGTCTTCAGTTCTGATACTGTATTTGTCATTTCTGTCTGATTCTTTTTCATTATTTCAATTTCCTTCTTTATACTTGTTATCTCTTTATTTTGGTGTTTGTAATGACTATCCATTGTTGCTCTAATTTGTTTGAACATCCTAACTATCATTATTTTAAATTCTGCATCTGGTAATTTGGTTATATCTGGTTCATTCAGGTCCTTCTCTGGGGATTTCTCTTGATTCATTGGGTTGCATTTCTCTGCCTGCCCATTTTGTCTGTGTATAAGAAGGTTGTGGCCACTGGAGTCCAATGGGTGTTGCCTTTGTGTTCTCTAGGTGTAGTCTGTTTGCAGGCCCACCACCCTCTCTGCCGCTCCCTAAGGCGGTTGGGTATGGGCGTTGCAAGTGCCAGCCCAGTGCAGCTGTTGCTGTGATTTCCGCCTCTCTTCCACGGGATGGGCTATGTTCTGGTGTCCAACTCTATAACTCTCAGACTACCTGGGCCTTCGCCTCACCCTTACGGTTTGAGTTGTGCACTGCACTAAAGCCACAAGCCTAAGTACCAAGGGTAGAGGTGAGCATCTTTGCTCAGCTGCAGACCCAGCCTGTTCATGGGTTTCAGTCCAGCCTTTGTGGTCAGAGCTTGCTCACCACAGTTTCCCGGGTTGAACAGGGCTTCTGACGTGCACCCAGTTGTGAGCCTCTGCCCGTCCAGAGCTTTAGTCCCGCCCCCAAGGCCAGTGCCTGCCTGCGCAGGATCGCACAGCATGGTTTATCAGGCTGGGCAGGGATGCTGATGTGCGCTCAGCTGCAAGCTTCCACTCATCCGGGGCTCTAGTTCTGCTCCCATATTCAGAGCCAACTCACGCATGCAGGATGGCAAACCGTGGTTTCTCCGGCCGGGCTGGGCTGCTGGTGTGCGCTCAGCCATGAGCCTCCGCCTGTCTCTGGTCCTAGCCCCGCCCCTGCAGTCAGGGCCGGGTTGCTCAGGGTTCAGGGTTGCAGAGCAGCTCTCTGCCCGTTTTGGCCTCCCGCTTTTCCCCCGCAGGTAGGGCTGCAGGCAGGCCTGCAGCTGTCGAACCACTTTCGCGCTTCCCCTCCATCCCTGCTTGGCTAGACCTAGCTCACGCCAGCTGGGCCTCTGCTCCTGCCTACAGAACTGCGTTTCAGCGTCCCGCTGCCACCGTCCCTCCAGCAAGCCCTCAGCAGTGTGGGTGGGTGCACTGCAGCTCAGACCCTAATACTACATACTGTAGTCCTGGAAGCTCCCTCTGTCTAAGCAGCTCTGCTCTAAGTGCCGTGGGAAAGCTTGTTTGGCTGGTGTCCTGTCTCCCTTTGCTGGTATTGCTAGTTCCAGGGGAAATATTCATTTTTGATTAGGGAAGTGACTTAGCCCAGGTGTTAGGGTTGCTGTCCCTTAGAATGTTTCTCCCTGTGCCTTCAGTCCACATTCTCTTCCCGCTGCTCTGGTCCTCTCCTCTGTTCCCATTCCCTGGAGCCCCAGGCGAGTGGTTGTGAGAGAGGTTTTCTGCACTGTCCCTTTAAGAAGAATCTTGGGTCTGAGAAAACTGTCTCTCACAAACAGTATCCTCACTTGTTTCACAGCTCAGTACTGTCCAAACACCTCTTCTAGGCTCTGGGGCTGCAGGCTGGGGCTTTTTTCCTGGGACCCAGGTCCCTCCCTCTCCACCAAACTCTCCTCCCGCCATGCGGGTCTCTCCAGGCTGCCATTCATTCCGGGGAGCTGAGCAGCCCTCTTCGCGTTTTTGCTTTTCCTACCAGTCTCAATGTGGCTTCTTCAGTGTTCCTTGGTTGAAGAGTCCACTTAGTTTAGTTCAAAGTTGGTTAATCCAGTGATGGTTCTTAAAATTAAGTTATAATCCACTTTGGTTCTGTGAGTTGGAAGTTGGTACGTCCGCCTACTCCATCGCCATCTTGCTGTCCTTCGGTCTTTTATATCCTCGGTTAAATTTGTTCCTAGATATTTCATTTCTTCAAAGAAACTATGAATGGTTTTGTTTTCTTAGTTTTCCTTTCTGATAGTTGATATATAAAAATGCATCTGATTCCTAATTAGTTATTTTCTGCTACTTTATTGAATTCAGTTATCAGTTCTAATTGTTTTTTGTTTGGTTTTTTGTTTGGTGGAATCTTTAGGTTTCTCTATATTCATTATCATGTCATTTTCAATAATGACGGTCTTACTTCTTCCTTTTTAATTTGGATATCTTTTATTTATTCTTCTTGTCTGAGGTGCCGAGGACTTCTAGTACTATGTTGAATAAGAGTGATAAAAGCAGACCTCCCTGTCTTGTTCCTGATCTTAAAGGAAATGCTTGTCATATTTTCCCACTGAGTATGATGTTGGCTGTAGGTTTGTCATATATGACCTTGATTTGGTATCCATAGATTTCAGGAATGAAGCCCTGCCTACTTCATTCAATTCTGGCTACTTACTTCCATCATTTATTGGACAAAAGATACTTAAGGGGGAAGTTTTTAGGGTTTCTTATTATCATTATTATTATTTTTATTATTGATTCTGATAACCCTAGCTCCATAACAGCAACCCTGATTTTTCCCATTGATTTTCTACTTACCTTCTGACCTACCTATTTATTTTGCCTTTATTTTTTTCCAGGGACAGAGAGAGAGAGAGTCAGAGAGAGGGGTGGATAGGGACAGACAGACAGGAACAGAAAGATGTGAGAAGCATCAATCATAAGTTTTTCGTTGCCGTTGCAACACTATAGTTGTTCATTGATTGCTTTCCCACATGTGCCTTGACCATGGGCCTTCAGCAGACCGAGCAACCCCTTGCTGGAGCCAGTGACCTTGGGTCTAACCTGGTGAGCTTTATCTCAAGACAGATGGGCCTGCGCTCAAGCTGGCGAGCTCAGGGTTTCAAACCTGGGTCTTCCGCATCCCAGTCCGACGCTCTATCCACTGCACCACCACCTGGTCAGGCTATTTTGCCTTCTTTTTGTCAATCTAATACTGTTTATTTAGCATAAATTTCTTCATTTACAAAGGCATAGATTTAAAATTGTAAAAAATAAATGCTCAATATTTCATAGACTTGCTACGTTCACCCCATAATAAAGAACTATGGTACTCTTTTTACCAATGCTTTTGTTTGGGTTTTGTTGTTGTTGTTCTCTGCTGTTAACAATACTGGAAGAACAAAACATGTTTTTCTATAAAGGTGTTTTTGTTGATAAATAATGTATTTCTAAAAGTAGAATGTTTAGATGTAGCTGATACTTATTTTTTTAACCTAACACGTATTACCATATCAAATTCCAAAAATAATTGTGTGTCTTTTCCTTTTAAATAAATAAGACTAATACCAGTTAATCAGCTCAGAACTGATGTGCAAATAGTATATCATGATGTTATTGCCACTTTAGTGAGAAACCATATGGCTTTTATCAGTGTAAGGTACTTTGCTACTTCAATTCTCTACCATTGGCCTTGGAAGAACAGAGTAAATTGAGAAACAGGTCCTCCCATTCTCAAATAAAAAAACCACCTAGTACAGGGGTCCCCAAACTACGGCCCACGGGCCACATGCGGCCCCCTGAGGCCATTTATCCGTCCCTACCGCACTTCCAGAAGGAGCACCTCTTTCATTGGTGGTCATTGAGATGCATCCTGTGCTCCTGGAGTACTGTATGTGGTGGCATCGCTCACGTACAATACTACTTCTGGTGACACGGGATGCACTTTTTTACTTTAAAATAAGATATGTGCAGTGTGCATAGGGATTTGTTCATAGATTGTTTTATAGTCCGGCCCTCCAATGGTCTGAGGGACAGTGAACCGGCCCCCTGTGTAAAAAGTTTGGGGACTCCTGATCTAGTATATCAATTGTTAGTTAAGAACCTGAGTGATAGCAGGTATAGCCTGCTGAGATTGTACAATGGCACGGGGACCTCTAGACAGGAGTCTGTGCAACTAGCCAGGAAGGGTACTGAATTTTTGGCAGTGAGGCAGCAGTTAAAGCAAAGAAGAATTTTTTTCCAAGAAGGAAAAGCTATTTAATAAGTTTGGGTCAGTTTGCTCATAACAGCACTATGTTTGAGGACGAAAAACCCCAGGAGCTTGGCAAGCCATCAGCGCTTGGCAGGTCTTCCCATCAACTTACCAAGTCTGAGGCTGTCCAGGCAGAATCAGGCTCTCTCAGCTTTGACTGCATTCATTTAATAGCATTCCTAGTTAAGTAGAAAATAAAGGCAGAGGAATCTTTTTTCCCATTAATCCAGAAAAGTAAAATTTAGTGGCTATAAGCAAACTGTGGGCCAAGTAACTGCACATCAGAAGGGGGCCAGGCCCTCTGTTTGCATTGAGGGCTGTGTTTGGTATAGCTTGGAAATTATGGTCCACCAAAAATGACATTAATGTTTAGGATTTGGTTGATACTTTTTTTCTTTTATGTGAATTAACATTTGTATATAACTAATCAGTATGAAAGTCTGATTTTATAGTGTGCCAGGGAGCCATTGTGTACCTGTCTTATGAATAAATAAAATAAAAATTAAGTACATTTGTATAAATATTTTAAAATACAGTGTGTTCTCCTATTTTTTCCATTTTACCTACAAAAATCTTGCCAAAATGAAATCAAGTTTGAGTGTTTAGTTTACAATATAAGAGAAAACCAGTTTATGAATTTTGAAATTAGGGAATGGTTTTTTGTTTGTTTATTTTGGTTTTAATTTTGCTCTTTACCAAATAAATATTTCCAATGCAGTAAACAGGTCTGATCATCTAATGATGGATTATTTGAATGAAGATTGAAATTGAACTGGAAATGCTAAGAATGCTTATTTATACTTTCCAAGAAGATACAGCACCTGCAACTGATAAAAATTAGTACAAACATATAAAATATGCTTGAGAAAACATGTGACCAAGCCAGTGTCAGCTTGGACAGAATCAGAACATTGGGTGCTTATGAGAAATATTCCATATTCAGCTAATCAAGAACCTGAAGTGAAGATTGAAATTTTTCTATGGTTCAAGGTGGCTTTAAACAAAGGTTAATGCTGAGGAAGAGATACTTGATTTCTTAGGAGTTATTTCCCTTACTGTATATTTTTAACTAGAGTGTTTTAGTTAAGTAAAATTCACTCTGTTTTTTTTTTATCTATTGATTTTGTAGAGAGAGGCAGAGAGAGAGAGAGACCGAGACAGACAGAATATCAATCTGTTCCTGTATGTGCCTTGACCAGCGATCAAACTAGCAACCTCTGCAATATCTGGACAGTGCTCTAAGCAACCAAGCTGTCTGGCCAGGGTCAAATTTATTCTGTCTCTTAAGTAATTTCTCATTACTCATTTATAAGGCTATATTTCTCTTTTAGGAATCTATGTGAAGTTTTGGATACACATTCAGTGCTTCTATGGCCTCTAAAGAATATGGCCTTTGGTTCCCTGAATGAGATCAGGCTAGAGGGGAGTCACTCTAAAATAAATAAAACTTCTGAACCCACATATAATTGTGGCTTCATGTAACCTGTCACGTGTCATTGGTTTGCTTATAACAAACATCTGTTACCACAAGATTTCTAATTTTTATCCAGTTGACCTAATAAATTTATTTTTTTCATCCAGAGTTGACGTTTTGGACCAGGTAATTCTTTGTTGTAGGGGGCTCCCTGGACATTTCAGGATAGTTAGCAGAATATTTTACCTTCAACCACTAAATGCCAATAACGTTCTCAGGAATGTCTCCAGACACTGTCAAAGTCTACTTGGAGGAAAAATGAACCCTACTTGAGAATTACTGCTTGAAACAGTTATATCAGTAAAACATGAACATGTTTTTAAAAGCTCAGAACAGTACAAGAGGTATAACTGAGTCTCCATCCTGCTGCCTAGAGAACACTTTTGCTACCTAAAGGTAAAGAATATTAGTAATTTCTTATATGTCTTCCAAAACATTGCCATGCATATGAGTATATCCTCTATCATGTACAATCATGACATTCAACATATAACTTGATGTTTTTCATTTTAATAATATGAGATTTTCATATATTACACTGCTTACAGATTTATGATATTCTTTGTAATGTTGGCATAGTACTTTATTTTTATGGATGAACCATAATTTATTTAGCCAGTGTAAATAGAGAGTTCTAATTTTTTATCTTTCAAATAATGCTATGATAAATACCCTTGTATTTTTATGTTGAATACTGTGTGATTATAATTATAAAATACAATTTAGAATATTTTCCTAAAAGTGAAATTGTTGGACCAAAAAATGTACATTAAGCATAGTTGTAGGTGATGACTGGGTATGAGAGTAACTATTTCTCCAAGTTATCAAACTTTTAAGTTTTGTCCATCTGTTGGTAAAAAATAGTGTGTGTGTGTATGTGTGTGTGTGTGTGTGTGTGTGTAGGCACGCATGCATGCATGTCCTTGTATGCACATGTGTATGTATGTGTGTTTCATGAAAAATGAGGCTTTTTATATTTACAAGTTTTTTCCTAACAACCTGTCAGCAGTTTTCTTTCTCATTCGTAAAGACTCTTTATAAATTAAGAAAATTGGGCCCTTGCCTGACCAGGCAGTGGTGTAGTAGATAGAGCATCAGACTGGGATGCGGAGGTCCCAGTTTCAAGACCCCAAGGTCGCCAGCTTGAGTACAACCCCATCTGGCTTGAGCTAAAGCTTGCCAGCTTGGACCCAAGGTCACTGGCTCGAGCAAGGAGTTACTCAGTCTGCTGAAGGCTTGCGGTCAGGGCACATATGAGAAAGCAATCAGTGAATAACTAAGGTGTCGCAATAAAAAACTGATGATTGATGCTTTTCATCTCTCTCTTCGTTCCTGTCTGTCTATCCCTGTCTGTTCCTCTCTCTGACTCTTTCTCTGTCTCTGTAAAAAAAAAAAGAAAGAAAAGAAAAAGAAAATTGGGCCCTTGTCTTCATAGATATTTAGATTTTTGTGCTATTTATTAATTTTCTTTCAACTTTATTTTTATTCTCTATAGCAGTGAATGCTTTAAAATTTATTCCTCTTTTGTATGATTTCTGATTATAATCTCACGAGTCAGTTTAACATAAAAAACATTTTTAATGTTATCTCCTAATGCTTTGAGTTTATTTTTCATGTTTAAATATTCAAGCCATCTGTAATTAATTTTAATATATAAAGTGAGATCAAAATATTTCATAAATTTCTGTAAATACCATGATAATCTATTATATAATAAAGGGCATGTCAAACAAGTGAGATAAAGATGGCTTATTAACCAAATGCTGTTGACATAATTGCCTCAAATTTGGGTACAAAATAAAAAGCTGGATTCATACTTAGTACTTGAAAGGAGCCAACAGAGAACCATTGTAGTTTAGTGAAGAAGAAGCAGTGTTGTCAGAATGGTAGGTGGCAACTTTATTTGTAGGGCTTCATTAAGTCAGGGATATGGATTTGATTTTACTCAATAGTGTTTCTTTTTCATGTTTGTTTGACATGTTTCTCTTGTAAATAGCATATGTTTTGGGGGTTTTACCCATTAAACATTTTAAATTTTTGTTATTATTAATATAACAGGCATATTTGGTATACTTCTATCATCACATTTCATGTAATGTTTTCAGCTTCTACTGTTTCCCTGGTTTCTGTATTTTGCTAAAATTCTTATCATGTGTTATCTCCCTAAAAAGTTGTAAACATTAACTATTGTCTTCTGATATTGTATACTGCTAGAGAGAAATATGAAGCCAACATGATTTTCCCTCTTGCAGGTTAATTTTTTTTGCCTGAATATATTAAAGATTTAATCTTTATAGAATTTTAAAACTCATGATCTTTTTGTATCTGTTGTTTTGTTTCCTGGGGACAAAGGCTGCCTACTCCATTGACTGATTATGGTTTTAGAAAATTTTCTTCTATTATATCTTTGAATATTTTTTTAGTCTATTGTCCTTTTCTTAGGGTACACACCTTTTTGGGAATTTTTAAAAATTATCTTTGAAACGTTATCAGTTTCTCTTAAAATCAGTGTTAACCTTTGCCCTTTGGTTAGCATTTGTTTTCACAAGCCTACTCTATCCTCACAGTGAATCCCTGATTGTGGATTCAGCAGTGTCAGTCCTGGATTTCATTTTTCTTGCAGTAGATTGAATTTTTCCTTATTTGTTTTCTTCTTTGGTATCTTACATATCTAATTTTAGCTCTCTTCCACATTGGTCACCCATCACTTTACAGTAATTAGCACCTCCCTCACCACCATTTCTTCTCCTTAAGTGAGTCAGAAGCCTGTATGCTTGACAGTGAATTTCTGTATGTTATGGGTTTTTTAGTTTACCTCAGTCAGTGTCTGCCAAATTGATTGCCAGTTATGTTCCCTCCTGTGCCCTGCCATTCTCTTCACTTGCTTCTTGGGGTGGAGAAAAAGGGGAAGAGGCATATATGTGCATGCAGAGCCCTTTAACTTGAATTTACCTGCTATATTGAGACATTCTAGGTACCATGCCCTGACTTGTCTCTACCTCTAGATTCTACCCTGTAAATAAGAATTGGTTCAACTATTTCTTGGGTTGTTTCATGTATTTCTTGGAGATATTTTTACTTTGTAGGCTTTATCTGCTACTGGCATCTCCTTGATTTAATCTAATCTTGTCATATGAGCTTATATTCTATGTCATTTTTAGTTTTAACGGAGGATCTATTGTAGTTTCATTTAAATTACTTATTTCTTTTCCATTTTCTATTTATTTATTTTTTGCTATTTTCAATTGATATTAGAGAGGGGAGGGCAGTAGAAATGTCACCCCTCTACCTTCAACAAAAGACAATAAATTAACTGAATTAAGTACTAAAATAGTGTTTACTAAATATTTATTAATGTTTGTTCAGTTGTTTGAATAAGAGACTATATAGATGAATAGCATGATCTTGGGAAATTAGGTTAAGACCCTTGAAAAGATTTACAGACATTTTGAACCAGGTGCGGGCCAGGCTGTCATTGCACTAAACGTTTGGTTGAAGGACTATTTGCCGGGACCTCAAGCGGTAAGGAGGCAGTGCAGTCGACACTGTCACTTTAGGAGCAGCTAACGTTAGAACAGGTACTGTCAGACTATTTTGAGAGCAGAGCACAGCACAAGCTTTTGATTCTTAGCTTTCTTTCAGTATGTTTTCACTGAGAATAGCCAGGCCTCTTTGGGACCTCTTGAAAAATAGTTGAAACAATGAGAGGACAGAGGTGTGAAAGGATTTATGAAGGGCAACAGGCTTATTTTAGGTTTAGGGGGTATCCCTAGTAGTTTTCAGAACTAGGAAATGAGATGATGAAATCTATGCTTCAGAAAAATTCACCTGGAGATTGAATTGAGGTGGTTCTTTGATCTCACTGGAACTCAGTGAGTCCTTGTTTATACCAAATACCATACTATGTACAGTTAGTTGCACAGGATAGGGAAAAAATCCTGTCTCAAGAAACTTAGTCCATTGGAGTCAAGAAACTGATTCTGAAAAATATGATTTGGTAGAATTTCAGTAGCAGAATTGATCTCAACTTAGATTGCTGTGGGAAGCTGTTTTGTGGTGCCAGCATTCCACCATAGTCATAGATTCAGTCCATCATAGTGTTCTGCCACTGAAATTTGGGATCTGAGATTAGTATGAAATACTCTAAAGTCTACCCCAAATCTCTGGAATCTTGTTGTAGTATATCAGTTTTAGCAGAACTTTAAATAGCAATACTTTGCATTTTATACTTTTACCTTCACTCCCTTCGAAGTCAGGTTCCTGTTCCTCAACCTGATGGCTCATCCCTTGGATCCTGCTCCATTCTTACTACTTCCATGTCCTCTCTGAACTATGCCCAGGTGACCATCCCTTCTCTAAAACAGTTGTGTTCACTTGTTATGCATGTTCCTGGCACTTTGCTCTTTAGTAGTTTTTATGTCTGTCTTGCCTAATCAATTAGAATTATATACTACTTGAAGAAATGAACAATCATCCACATTTTATTTATTTATGCAACACATGTTACTCCAAAAGATGATTTAAGCATGTTTCTTTCATACATTATACTTCCACCTTTGCTGCAGTGGTGGTCACTCAATTACAGTAGGTCAACATTTTATGAGCTAAGAGCACATATGACCAGCAGAGGAGTTCTTGTTGTTGTTTTTATTTCATTTTTAGCTACTTTAAAGCCCTACAAAGATATATTTATCAAATCAACTTTATAGAGAAAAAGAACATGAAGTTGAGACTCTTCCAGTCAATGAAAAGTGTTGACACTAAGCATACTAGTTACAAATTAAAAATAAATTTCTTTTCTATTAATGTGTGCATATTACCACTTAAAAATAAATGTATACACTAAATGTAAATTTTCCTTAAAAGACTGGTATTTGTTATATTGGGAGTTTGTATTTTATGAAAGAACAACTGCTATGGTCCTGCAGCTTTTTATCTCTGAACAGCTGTGTCCAGCTGGTGGTCCACATTCCTGCCACTTCTTCAGCAAATGGAAATATTTAGGTCAATATTGACATAAATCTTCATGAACTTTCTTCTCTTTCAGCTTTGGTTCGCCTTTGTAAATGGATTTTCTGGACAGATTTTATTTGAACGTTGGTGCATCGGTCTGTACAATGTGGTAAGCATTCTCCTTCTCTGTCTGATAGCACACAGAACTTCAGTGACATTCCTTCACTGTTTATGTCTGGGAAGTGTATCTAAGTCCATCATCTGTATACATAGCAGGCAGCACAAATACATCTTTAGGGCCTTTGTTGCTGCAACACATCCTGCAGAAGCCCAAACTCTCCACACATGGTTTCAATCATAGCAGATCATTCTTGAATAACCCCATGAAATTATTAACCCATATATCTTGATAATAGACCCTTTTTACCTCTTTACTAAGTGCCTATGCAACATTTTCATGTTTTTAGCTTGAGTAAAAATTTCTGAACTACATCTAAACTCATTCTACTTCACAATTTTATTTTTGAATTCTTAAACATAGATTTACAAACATACAGTATGTGATCTGCTGTTCCTTTTGTCCTTCTTAAAAGAGTATCTGTCCTTGTGGAAGAATGTTTTCTTTCACAGTTAGTGCTAAAATAATGAATTCTGACTTTCAGCTCCCATGGTAAATAGTAATCACTTTATTTGGTATTTTTTAATGATTTTTAAGTTCTTTCTTTTATTATTACTTGACTATAATGAATACAAAAGCTGGAAATAAATATACACTATAAGCTAAAATAACTAAGTAGCTATTTGACTTTGTGTATTACTGTCAGGGACAAGTAAGGGGCTTGTACTAAATGCTTCAGACACCCCAACACAACAGGCTTTTTGAATTGCACTTGCATACTTGTTTTGGACCCTAACTCTGATATTCTCTGCTCTGTGGGGGTTTATACTCAGAAACAATCATCATAGATGGGTCTCGGTAGAAGTTACCAGACATACAATAAGATCAGTTGTGCTGTTATAATTAGTTTCAGCTGGAGCATACATTTGTGGCTGGATATTCAAGTCCTTGATGCACTCAAACCTTTTTTCATTCATTCATTCATTTATTTCTTTAGTTTTTATTATTTGTTTGTTTGTTTGTTTGTTTATTTTTGAGTAGCCACTGTACTAGGTGCTAGGTATAAAATATTGTATATGGCAGGTTACCCCAGTCCTGCATAGGTTACAGGTTAAGAGAGCTAGATATGTGGACTATGTGGACTAAGGTGGCACTGAGACAGAGTTTGGCTTTTGAGGGTAAAACAGCATTTCTTGGTCAGTAATTGTTCTACTCATTACAAAGTGCACAAACACATTTGCTGTTAATAATTACACCCTCCAAAAAACAAAGGTGACAGGTGGTGAGAGCAGGGATGAATTGCTGTTCATTTATCACCTGTGCTAGAACTACTCCAGCACCTACCATATGGACAGGGGCTCAAGGACCTCCCCTTGGACAGCTTTTCAACTTCATGAACTAAAAACTGTTTTGAGCAGGTTAAAATTATGTGACCAGTTTGGAGGAAATATTCTGACTGCTCCATAATGATTTAGTGCTGGAAAAAACCTACCCTATGCCCACATATGTATTTAGAAATAGGAGGCTGAGACGTAGGAGGCTATAATTTAGAGCTAAAATGAGAACTGGAATTCATGTCACCTTATTACATGAGAAATGGATTTTGGCCCTATTTGAATGCTCAGGGTATGAGAGTTGGATTATTTTCTTGGTCCCACACAACCCTGGGCAATTCAAATTAATTCAACAAGCTTAAATTGGGTACTTACTATTCAGAAGATGCTGATAGGCTGTAGCATGGTATTAACCAAAATGTCATCCTAAAACCACTTGCATAGAAATAACAATTTGTTTAAGGATGCAGATTCCTGATCATTACCCCAAGTTAAAAAAGTTTTTCAGAGATACTGCATTTTTAATGAATTTTTTAGCAGTGGTTATGCACAGTGACCTTTGATCATTAGGGCTAGAAATATATTTTATCTACTTTGGTTCCCAAGACTATAGAGAAGAGAATATTGCAGCAGAGAAGTGAATTTCAAGGCAAAATGGCCCTGAGGTACTATGGAGTACACAGTTCAACTGCTAAAGTGGTGGCCGAGCGGGGAGGGACCTGGGAGGTCAAGGATCTGTGCTTTGGGGTCACTGCTCTCCAGACCAGTCATGCTGGGAGGACCAAAACTTTTGAGAACATGGAAGTTTGCCCACAGGCACATGGCGCACACACCCCTATGAATACATTTATATTTATATTTCTGAAGCAGTTGAATGTAAGTTAAGACATCATGCCCCTTACTGCTTAATACTTTACTACATAGTTGCTAAGATCATTTTCTTACATAACCACAGTGTAGTGACCAAAATGTGAAAAGTTAACATGGATTTGATACTCTTATATAACGCACATTGGTCCATATTTTAATTTTACTATTAGAGTTCTGATATTGAACTGTTGGGCAGTTGGTTTTTTTTCCATTCCAGAATCACTCTACAAAAGCCCAGTTCAAGAGACAGTTTATAACATCTGTGGCATTTGCTCATAACTTTTCTACACTTGGTTCTCCTTTCCATTTTCTTCAAGTAGTATTTCTCCTGCTTTTTCTTCTTCTGTACTTTTCTTTGATTCCTGAAGCTGGCTAAAGTAGCATATCACTGTTTCTCAGTGTAACTCTCATAGCAGATGAAATAGTATGAAAACTGATGTAACACTTGCAGCTCTCCAAATAATGAATGAGTGCTGTCTCATTAGGTTTTTGTTACTAGTCTATTATAACAAATTTCACAGTATTTTATTTTATCAGTAGAATGAGAGTAAAGAGGCCACCAGTGACAAAAGCTACAATTATCAGAGGGATTTCAGCTAAATTTTATCTATTTTTTAGTGAAGAGGTAGCTTTGTTTTTAAAATGTTTCAGAAAATTTGTATTATTTAATTTTATCAAGCCAACATAACTTAAAAACACAGTTATTCAACCTCACTTAAAAACTGAATACAAAATTCTAAATAAAACATCAGCAAATAGAGTTCAAGAGTGTATCAAAAGAATAAAATATTTGACCAAGTAAAATAAAAATAAATTTTATAAGCAGTTCAAAATTTTTAAAAAGTCTTCTAAATATCACTGTATCAACAAAATACGGAAGAAAAATGTGATCCCATCAGTAGATGTTACAAAAGTATGCGAGGCAATTCAGCTGCCATTCCCAAAATAAGAACTCTAAGTAATATAGGAAAGAAAGAAGCCAAATAACATAATACAGATTATTTATAAAATACCAGTATCATATTGCCATAAATTATAAATTCTAAAGCTCTTTCAATTTAAATAAGAAATTAGTCAGGGATACCTGCCATCACTGTATAATTCAGCATGGTTTTAGAGTTTTCAGCAACTGCCAGGAAAATTAAATAACTACCGAAAAAACTGAGAAAAAAGATAAACTATTTCTGTGCTTATAGAAATAGACACACAAAAAACACTAACATGTAAATATGTTCATGTATGATTGATTGTATGCCTAGAAGACCCAAAAGAAACCAGAAAGAAATACTGAAATTATCAGAGAATTTTATTAGGTGACCAGATCTATGACAAATATATAAAAATCAGTAGCATTTTTTCCTTTTCTAGCAATCAGTAGTTTTTTTACTCTAGTAATGAGCACTTAGAAATTCAGAGAAAGAAATAATTATTTTAAAATAGCAATTAAAATTGCATTGGAATAATATTTATAGTATCTATATTAATAAAACAATTTTTGAAGTATATAAAGCAAGATTTGAACAAATGGAAACATACTATATTTTTTTATGGGAAGACTTAGTATTGTAAAAGAATCAACTCCTCTAAACTTAATATATACATTTTTATGTAATTCCAAATAGAATCCCAATAAGTGACTGTTTGGGGGGAAGGATAGGAATTGCATAAAATGATATTAAAGTGTAAATGGAGTTAACAGTTACCTGAGAACAAATGCAAAGCATGTCCAGAAAGGACAATCATAAGGTGGACTTATCTTTGCTACACTTTGAACTGAACAATAAAACCCCTATAAACAAGTCTATGTGATACTAACATATAACTAGACAGATAAGCCAGAGACTCTACAATCAGATCCCATTTCTACATCTTAGGTCTATAATACGTGAGAATTTAATAAATGTCAAAAGGGATATTTCATTGTAATGGGAAAGTTTTATTAATTTAGTTGTAGTCTCAGAACTGGCTATTTGGGAGAAAACAATTAGACCCCAATCTTAAATCACATAGGAAATAAATTGCAAGTATATTAAGACTTCAATGTAAAAAATAAAACTGTAGGAATCTTGAAGAAACTCCTGAAAACTTCCATAGCCACAATTGGACATCCAGAATCTATTCTCGACGAAATAAAATTAAAAGCTTTTATATGGCAAAAGAAACCATATAGAAAGCCAAGGAGTGCATTTGGATAAACATAAAGACAAACTTGAAATCTATTATACCCAAAAAATCTCTTAGAAAAGGTGATAAAACATGAATAAGAAAATGTACAAAGGATTTGACTAGACATTTTACAGAATTCCAAACCCAAATGTGCAACAAATACATGGAAACATGCTCGTAATTATTCGTAGTTCAGTAAATGTAAAATTTTAAAAGAAAGTCAGTACCTTTAATTCTTCCAGACTAGAAGAGAGCAAGCATAGCATCATACCCATTGTTGATAGGAAAGCAGGAAAAGATTACTGTTGTTTTTTGAGAAGGAAAAATAAATGATTGGAACCTTTTTAAAAAGCAACCACGGAGCACATTGTAAAATTAAAAATACTCCTATCTTTTTACCAAGCAACCCTACTTCTGGGAATCCAGTCTACAGAAATACAAGACAAAGTATAAATGATATAATATATTATAGCTGTTTATTACATAAATATTTGTGAGAACAAAAACCTAGAAATGAGCCTGACCAGGTGGTGGCGCAGTGGATAGAGCATCGGACTGTGATGCGGAAGACCCAGGTTCGAGACCCCGAGCTCTCCAGCTTGAGTGCGGGGCCCATCAGGCTTGAGCAAAAGCTCACCAGCTTGGACCCAAGGTCGCTGGCTCCAGCAAGGGGTTGCTCGTTCTGCTGAAGGCCCGCGGTCAAGGCACATGTGAGAGAGCAATCAATAAACAACTACGGTGTTGCGACGGCAACGAAAAACTAATGATTGATGCTTCTCACATTTCTCCGTCTGTCTGTCCCTATCTATCCCTCTCTCTGACTCTCTCTGTCCCTGTTAAAAACAAACAAACAAACAAAAAAAAAAAACCCTAGAAATGAAATGAATGCATGGTTGAAAAATTATGGTACATCCATGCTACAAATTATTATTATTATTTTTTACAGGGACAGAGAGAGGGATAGATAGGGACAGACAGGAGCAGAGAGATGTGAGAAGTATCAATCATTAGTTTTTCGTTGCAATCGCAACACTGTAGTTGTTCATTGATTGCTCTCTCACATGTGCCTTGACCGCGGGCCTTCAGCAGAACGAGCTGGAGCCAGTGATCTTGGGTCCAAGCTGGCGAGCTTTTGCTCAAGCCACATGGGCCTGCGCTCAAGCTGCCGAGCTCGGGGTCTCGAACCTGGGTCTTCTGCATCACAGTCGACGCTCTATCCACTGCGCCACCGCCTGGTCAGGTGCTACAAATTATTATGTAAGCAGGAAAATGCTACCTAATGCATTTTCCTGCTCACATAATACATAATGCATATGTCACTGCATTAGTGTCAGACCCAAGGGACTCATTCCTGTGGTGTACTGCATACTGAGGAAAATGTTATAAAAAATGTGTAAATGGACATCAAGGTGGCGATGGAGTAGGTGGACATACCAACTTCCAACTCCCAGAACCAAAATAGATTATAACTTAATTTTAAGAACCATCATCTGGATAAACCAACGCTGAACTAAACTAAGTGCACTCTTCAACCAAGGAACACTGAAGAAGCCACATTGAGACTGGTAGGAAAAGAAAAAATGTGGAAGGGGCTGCCCAACTCCCTGGAGCAAATGGCAGACTCACGTGGCAAGAAGAGAGTTTAGCAGAGAAGGAGGGACCTGGGTCCCAGGAACAAAGCCCCAGCCTGCAGCCCCAGAGACTAGAAGAGGCGTTTGGACAGTATTGAGCTGTGAAACAAGTGGGGATACTGTTTGTGAGAAAGAGACAGTTTTCTCAGACCCAGGATTCTTCTTAAAGGGACAGCACAGAAAACCCTTCTCACAACCACTCACCCTGGGCTCCGGGGAACGGGATCAGAGGAGAGGACTGGAGCAGCGGAAAGAGAGTGTAGACTGGAAGGCACAGGGAGAAACACTCTGAGAGACAGCCACCCTAATCCCTGGGCTGAGTCACTTCCGAAATCGAAAACAAATATTTCCCCTGGAACTAGCAATACCAGCAAAGGGAGACAGGACACCAGCTAAACAAGCTCTCCCGCGGCACTTAGAACAGAGCTGCTTATAGGGAGAGAGATTCCAGGACTACAGTATGGAGTGTTAGGGTCTGAGCTGCTGTGCCCCTACCCACACTGCTGAGGGCTTGCTGGAAGAACGGTGGCAGCGGGACACTGAAACGCAGTTCTGTCGGCAGGGTCAGAGGCCCACCTGACGTGAGCTCGGTCTAGCCCAGCAGGAGAAGTGGGGACGTGCGAAAGCTGTCCGGCAGCTGCGGCCTGCCTGCAGCCCCATCTGCTGGGAAAAAGTGGGAAGCCAGGAACGGGCAGAGATCTGCGGCTGAGCAGGGGCCCACGGGCATGCAACATAACCCATCATCCGAGGTTTGTGACCCTGCGTGAGCTGGCCCTGATCGTGGGGTCGGGGCTAAAGCCCAGGACAGGCGCAGGTTCGCAGCTGAGTGCACACCAGCAGCCCAGCTGGGCTGAGAAGGTGAGGTTTGTGAACCCGCACGAACCGGCCCTGACCGCGGGGACGGGGCTAAAGCCTGGGACAGGCTGAGGGTTGCAGCTGAGGGCATGCCAAGAGCCCAGTCCAGCCCGAGCAACCTCGGTTTGCGATACTGCGTGAGCCAGATCAGACAGCAGGGGCTGGGCGGAAGCCCGGGAACAGGTGGGGTCCAGAGCTGAGCAAAGGTGTTCACCCTACCCTTGGTGCCGAGACTTATGATGGAGTGCGGTGTGCAACCCCACCTGAGGGGGCGAGACGAAGGCCAAGACAGGCTGAGGCTTGTAGAGCTAGACAAGATAACAAGCCCCTCCCTCAGAGGAGAGGCGGAAATCACAGCAACAAGCGCAGTGGGCCGGCGCCTGCAAAGCCCATACCCAACCACCCTAGGCAGCGGCAGAGGGGGTGGTGGGCCTGCAACCAAACCACTGCTAGGAAACACAAGGCAACACCCATTAGACTCCAGTGGCCACACCCTTCTTATACACAGACAAAATGGGCAGGCAGAGAAATGCAACCCAAATGAATCAAGAGAAATCCCCAGAGAAGGACCTGAGTAAACCAAATATAACCAAATTACCAGATGCAGAGTTAAAAATAATGATAGTTAGGATGTTCAACGAACTTAGAGCAACAATGGATAGTCATTATGAACACATAAATAAAGAGATAACAAATATAAAAAAGATGGGGAATCAAACTTATATCTGACAAGATGGACTTTAAAACAAATGCTATAGTAAGAGATAAAGAAGGAAACTACATAATGATAAAGGGAACAATTCAACAGGAAGATATAACCATTATAAATATCTACGCACCAAATATAGGAGCCCGGACATACATAGAGCAGACTTTGATGCATATAAAGGGCAAGATTAACAGCAAAACTATAATAGTAGAGGATTTCAATACCCCACTAACATCACTGAATAGATCCTCAAAAAAGAAAATTAATAAAGAAACAGCAGATTTAAAGCATACACTAGATCAACTTGATTTAATAGATATCTTCAGAACTTTTCACCCTGAAACAGTAGAATATACATTCTTTTCAAGCGCTCATGTTACATTCTGTAGGATAGACCACATGTTAAGATAAAAAAGTGGTCTCAACAATATTAAGAAGATTGTAATCATATCAAGCATTTTCTCTGATCACAATGGCATGAAACTAGAAATTAACCACAAAAGAAAAACTGAAAAATACTCAAACACTTGGAAACTAAATAGCATGTTATTAAATAATGAATGGATTAACAATGAGATCAAAGAAGAAATAAAAAAGTTTCTAGAAATGACTGATAATGAGCATGCATCAACTCAAAATTTATGAGACACAGCAGAAGCAGTACTGAGAGGGAAGTTCACAGCACTACAGGCATACCATAGGAAGCTAAAAAAAGCTCAGATAAGCAACCTGACCCTGCATCTGAAAGAACTAGAAAAAAAAACAGCAAATAAAGACCAGGACTAGTTGAAGGAAAGAAATAATAAAGATCAGAACTGAAATAAATCACATAAAGGCTAAGGAAACAATACCGAGGATCAATGAAACCAGGAGCTGGTTCTTTGCAAAGATAAACAAGATTGATGAACCTTTAACTAGACTCACCAAGAAAAAAAGAAAGAGGACTCAAATAAATAAAATTTGAAATGAGAGTGGAAAAATAACAACTGACACAACAGAAATACATAGTATTGTAAGAAAATACTATGAAGAACTCTATGCCAAAAAATTAGGAAACCTAAGTGAAATGGACAAATTTCTTGAAACGTATAATCTTCCAAAAATCAATCTGGAAGAATCAGAACACCTAAACAGACCAATTCCAACAAATGAGATCGAAACAGTTATCAAAAAATTTCCAACAAAGAACAGTCCTGGGCCTGATGGCTTCACAAGTGAATTCTACCAAAAATTCAAAGAAGAACTAACTACTATCCTCCTCAAGCTATTTCAAAAAATTCAGGAGGAGGGAAGACTTCCAAACTCCTTTTATGAGAGGATAATAATTCTAATCCCTAAACCCGGCAAAGATAACACAAGGAAAGAAAATTATAGGCCAATATCCCTGATGAATTTAGATGCTAAAATTCTCAACAAAATATTAGCCAACCGGATCCAGCAATATATGAAAAAAATCATACACCATCATCAATGGGATTTATGTTGGAGAGGCAAGGCTAGTTTAATATTTGCATATCAATCAATGTGATTCATCACATAAACAAAAGAAAGGACAAAAATCACATGATAATTTCAATAGATGCAGAAAAAGCATTTGATAAAATCCAGCACCCATTCATGCTAAAAACTCTCAGTAAAGTGAAAATACAGTAAGTATTCCTTAACATGATAAAGTCTATCTATGACAAACCCACAGCAAACATCATACTAAATGGGCAAAAATTAAAAGCAGTCCCCTTAAGATCAGGAACGAGGCAGGGCTGCCCCCTTTCACCACTCTTATTTAACATAGTTCTAGAAGTCTTAGCCATAGCAATCAGACAAGAAGAAGAAATAAAAGGCATTCAACTTGGAAAAGAAGAAGTAAAACTGTCATTATTTGCAGATGATATGATATTGTATATAGAAAACGATAAAGTCTCAGTCAAATAACTACTGGACCTGATAAATGAATTCAGCAAGGTGGCAGGATATAAAATTAATGCTCAGAAATCAGAGGCATTTTTATATACCAACAATGAACTGTCAGCAAAAGAAATTAAGGAAACAATCCCCTTCTCTATTGCAGCCAAAAAAATAAAGTACCTAAGAGTAAATTTAACAAAGGAGGTTAAGGACTTGTTATAGAAAAATTATAAAACATTGATAAAAGAAATCAAGGAAGATACAAACAAGTGGAAGCATATACCGTGCTCATGGTTAGGAAGAATAAACATCATTAAAATATCTATATTACCCAAAGCAATTTATAAATTCCATGCAATACCAATTAAAATACCAATGACATACTTCAAACATATAGAACACATATTTCAAAAATTTATATGGAACCAAAAAAGAACACAAATAGCCTCAGCAATCTTAAAAAGAAAACATAAAGCAGGAGGTATCACTCTTCCAGATATCAAGGTTTACTACAAGGTCATTGTACTCAAGACAGCCTGGTACTGGCATAAGAACAGGCACATAGATCAATGGAACAGAACAGAGAACCCAGAAATAAACCCACAGCTTTATGGACAACTGATATTTGACAAAGGAGGAAAGAACATACAATGGAGTAAAGACAGCACAACAAATGGTGTTGGGAAAATTGGACATCTACCTGCAAAAAAATGAAACTAGACCATCAACTTACACCATTCACAAAATCAAACTCAAAATGGATAAAGGACTTAAATGTAAGCCGTGAAACCATAAGCATCTTGGAAGAAAACATAGGCAGTAAGTTCTCAGACATCTGTCACAGCAATATATTTGCCGATTTATCTCTATGGGCAAATGAAATAAAAGGCAAGATAAACAAGTGGGACTATATCAAACTAAAAAGTTTTTGCACAACTAAAGACAATAAGAATAAAATAAAGAGAAAAACCACACAATGGGAGAACATATTCGACAACTCGTCTGATAAGGGGTTAATAACCAAAATTTATAAAGAACTTATAAAACTCAGTACCAGGAAGACATATAATCCAATCAAAAAATGGGCAAAAGAAATGAATAGAAATTTCTCCAAAGAGGACATACAGATGGCCAATAGGCATATGAAAAAATGCTCAACATCACTAATCATTAGAGAAATGCAAATTAAGACCACAATGAGATATCACCTCACACCAGTCATAATGGCTCTCATCAGCAAAACAACACAGAATAAGTGCTGGCGAAGATGTGGAGAAATGAGAACCCTCCAGCACTGCTGGTGGGAATGCAGACTGGTGGAGCCACTATGGTAAACAGTATGGAGATTCCTCAAAAAAATTAAAAATCGAACTGCCTTTTGACCCAGCTATCCCACTTTTAGGAATATATCCTAAGAACACTATAGCACTGTTCAAAAAGAAGAAATGTGCCCCCATGTTCGTGGCAGCATTGTTCACAATAGCGAGGATCTGGAAACAGCCCAAGTGTCCGTCAGAGGATGAGTGGATTAAAAAGATTGGTGCATATATACTATGGAATACTACTCAGCCATAAGAAATGATGACATAGGATCACTTACAACAAAATGGATGTACCTTGATAACATTATACAGAGTGAAATAAGTAGAACACAAAAAAACTGAGAACAGCATGATTTCATACATAGGTGGGACATAAAAGTGAGACTATGAGACATGGACAAGAGTGTGGGGGTTACAGGGTCGGTGGAGGGAGGAGAAGGTGGGAGAGGGGGGAGGGGAGGTGCACAAAGAAAACCAGATAGATGGTGACAGAGGACAATTTAACTTTGGGTGATGGGTATGCAACATAATTGAACGACATGATAACCGGAGATGTTTTCTTTGAACATATGTACCCTGATTTATTAATGTCACCCCATTAAAATTAATTTTAAAAATGTGTAGAATGTCTTATTTCTGTAAAACAAAGAATGACCCCTCAACAATATATATGCATGAGAGGTATGCTGTAAGCAAGGTTAACAGTGTCAGGGGGCCTCCTAGGTTGGCAGCCTAGTGGTAAAGGGTAGGGGAGAATTTGAAGTGGGTACAAGGAGAAAGTCAAGTGAAAAGAGAAAAGAAAAATAAGCTGGTGATATTAACAGTATATATGTATCACTATAGCACATTTAATCAGAACATGTACTAAGAATATGTAGAGCTTCTGAGATGTTTGTTCCCCCTGCTTTCTTCTAGTCATTAAATGGATAACTTCTGTTATCCAGATCTTTTTCTTCTGGAAACCTGTAGAGCATTAAAATCCCAGGGCTGTTTTTCTTTCTGCTCCTGGGTGAGGGAGGGAGCCTGCAAGTTGAGACCTTCCTCCACCACATTGCTGGTAGCTTTCCCCTGACAGTCTAGGGAAAAGCTTATTTCTCTGTCTCCCCATGACTGGTGTGTGTTGAGAGCTTCTTAGAGACAAGCGCCTAGCTCCTGTGGGCTTGAGTGCATACTGGGTTTGTAGGTACGATTTTGCTCAATGCTGACTCTAAGCAATGAGTGACCCAGCCAGTCTCTGGGACCCATGTTCCCAGAACCACAGAGTAGAATGACCCATAGGGCCCCTGCACCTCCCAGATTGAAATGACATATTTATCCCAAACCTTTTCTTCAATATCTGGCTTTCCTTTCTGAAACACAAATATGGGCTAGTCACTTCCTTCCAGAGCACTACAGGTAAAAGTAAAGTCTTAGAAATCACTTCCTACCCAATAACTTATTGTCACAGGAGGTTGTTGTGTTACATTCCTAGCCTTGTCTTGTACTGAGCTCTCAGCCAACCACCATCCTGAATGGACATTGAATGTTCTTCCCAGCGTGCCATCAAAGCTTTGTGAGGGGTGTGGTTTTATGGAAGTGCTCCACTCTCACCCACATCCATTATTGTCCTGCCAAATCCTACAGCTACACTCCTACAGAGCAGATACTCTTTGGTCCAAGAATTATCTCTTGACTCTTCCTTTTCTTCCATGGTCTTTCGCATGAGTAATTGTGTAGAGCACTGGGTTTTATATGTTTATTTATTTGCCTGTTGCCTGCTGCCTGTCTCTGCCTCTACAGTCGACGGAGTTCTAGAGGTCAGGGACCTGCTTCTTTTCCTTCATTTTCCTTCTATTTTTTTTTTATTAACTTGAATGGGGTGACACCAATAAATCAGGGTACATATGTACAATGAAAACATCTCGAGATTATCTTATCATTCAATTGTGTTGCATACCCGTCACTCAAAGTCAAATTGTCCTCTGTCACGTTCTATCTGGTTTTCCCTGTGTCCCTCCCCTCCTCCCTATCCCATCCTTCCCTCCCTCCCCCCATCCCGTAACCACCACTCTCTTGTCCATGTCTCATAGTCTCAATTTTATGTCCCACCTATGTATGAAATCATGCTGTTCTCAGATTTTTTTTTTTCTGATTCACTTATTTCACTCTGTATAATGTTATCAAGGTACATCCATTTTGTTGTAAATGATCCGATGTCATCATTTCTTATGGCTGAATGGTGTTCCATAGTATATATGTACCAAAGCTTTTTAATCCACTCGTCTTCTGACGGACACTTGGCTGTTTCCAGATCCTCGCTATTGTGAACAATGCTGCCACGAACATGGGGGCGCATTTATTCTTTTCGAAAAGTGTTATGGTGTTCTTAGGGTATATTTCTAAAACTGGGATAGCCGGGTCAAAAGGCAGTTCGACTTTTAATTTTTTGAGGAATCGCCAAACTGTTTTCCACAGTGTCGGCACCAGTCTGCATTCCCACCAGCAGTGCAGAAGGGTTCCCTTTTCTCCACATCCTCGCCAGCACTTGTTCTGTGTTGTTTTGCTGATGAGTGCCACTCTGACTGGTGTGAGGTGATATCTCATTGTGGTTTTGATTTGTATTTCTCTAATCATTAGTGATGTTGAGCATTTTTTCATATGTCTTTTGGCCATCTGTATGTCCTCTTTGGAGAAATTTCTATTCATTTCTTTTGCCCATTTTTTGATTGGATTGTTTGTCTTCCTGGTGTTGAGTTTTATAAGTTCTTTATAAATTTTGGTTATTAACCCCTTATCAGACATGCTGTCGAATATGTTCTCCCATTGTGTGGTTTGTCTTTTTATTCTGTTCTTATTGTCTTTAGCTGTACAAAAACTTTTTAGTTTGATATAGTCCCATTTGTTTATCTTGCCTTTTATTTCATTTGCCTTTGGAGATAAATCGGCAAATATATTGCTGCTACAGATGTCGGATAGCTTGCTGCCTATGTTTTCTTCTAAGATGCTTATAGTTTCACGGTTTAAGTCTTTTATCGATTTTGAATTTGTTTTTGTGCATGGTGTAAGTTGATGGTCTAGTTTCATTTTTTTGCAGGTAGATGTCCAATTTTCCCAACACCATTTGTTAAAGAGGCTGTCTTTACTCCATTGTATGTTCTTTCCTCCTTTGTCAAATATCAGTTGTCCATAAAGCTGTGGGTTTATTTCTGGGTTCTCTGTTCTGTTCCATTGATCAATGTGCGTGTTCTTATGCCAGTACCAGGCTGTCTTGAGTATAATGGCCTTGTAGTAAACCTTGATATCCAGAAGAGTGATACCTCCTGCTTTATTTTTTCTTTTTAAGATTGCTGAGGCTATTCGTGTTCTTTTTTGGTACCATATAAATTTTTGAAATATGTGTTCTATATGTTTGAAGTATGTCATTGGTATTTTAATTGGTATAGCATTGAATTTATAAATTGCTTTGGGTAATATAGACATTTTAATGATGTTTATTCTTACTAGCCATGAGCACGGTATATGCTTCCACTTGTTTGTATATTCCTTGAATTCTTTTATTAATGTTTTATAATTTTCCGAGTACAAGTCCTTAATCTCCTTGGTTAAATTTACTCCTAGGTATTTTATACTTTGGCTGCAATAGTGAAGGGGATTGTTTCCTTAATTTCTTTTGCTGACAGTTCATTGTTTGTATATAGAAATGCCTCTGCTTTCTGAGTATTAATTTTGTATCTTGCCACCTTGCTGAATTCATTTATAAGGTCCAGTAGTTATTTGACTTAGACTTTAGGGTTTTCTATATACAATATCATATCATCTGCAAATAGTGACAGTTTTACTTCTTCTTTTCCAATTTTCATGCCTTTTATTTCTTCTTCTTGTCTGATTGCTATAGCTAGGACTTCCAGAACTATGTTGAATAAGAGTGGTGAAAGTGGGCAACCCTGCCTGGTTCCTGATCTTAAGGGGATTGCTTTTAATTTTTGTCCATTTAGTATGATGTTTGCTGTGGGTTTGTCGTAGATGGCCTTTATTATATTAAGGAATGTTCCTTGTATTTCCACTTTACTGAGAGTTTTGAACATGAATGGGTGCTGGATTTTATCAAATGCCTTTTCTGCATCTATTGAAATTATCATGTGATTTTTGTCCTTTCTTTTGTTTATGTGATGAATAACATTGATTGATATGCGAATATTAAAACAGCCTTGCCTCTCCAGAATAAATCCCACTTGATCATGATGTATGATTTTTTTCATATATTGCTGGATCCAGTTGGCTAATATTTTGTTGAGAATTTTAGCATCTAAATTCATCAGGGATATAGGCCTATAATTTTCTTTCTTTGTGTTGTCTGTGCCCGGCTTTGGGATTAGAATTATGCTCGCCTCATAAAAAGGAGTTTGGAAGTCTTCTTTCCTCTTGAATTTTTTGAAATAGCTTGAGGAGGATAGGAGTTAGTTCTTCTTTGAATTTTTGATAGAATTCACTTGTGAAGCCATCAGACCCAGGACTTTTCTTTGTTGGGAGTTTTTTGATAACTGTTTCGATCTCATCTCTTGTAATTGGTCTGTTTAGGTGCTCTGATTCTTCCAGATTGATTTTTGGAAGTTTATATGATTCAAGAAAAAATCTTAAAAGCTGCTAGAGAAAGAAAACTATCACGTACAAAGGAGCCCCCATTAGGATGACATCGGACTTCTCAACAGAAACACTTGAGGCCAGAAGGGATTGGCAAGATATAAGCAACGTAATGCAGAACAAGAATCTACAACCAATACTACTCTCTCCAGCAAGGCTAACGTTTAAAATTGAAGGAGAAATAAAGAGCTTTCCATACAAAGAAAACCTTAAGGAATTCATTAAAACCAAACCAATCCCGCAAGAGATTCTAAGGGGCCTGGTGTGAACAGTTCAATGGGAGGAAAGAATATAGCAAAAAAAAAAAAAAAATACAGCTTTAAAGAATACAATGGCAATTAACAACTACATATCAATAATAACCTTAAATGTAAATGGATTAAATGATCGAACAAAAGACATAGGGTAGCTGCGTGGATAAAGAAACAGGACCCGCTGGTTCAAGATGGCGATGGAGTAGGCAGACGTACCAACTTCCAACTCCCAGAACCAAAGTGGATTATAACTCAATTTTAAGAACCACCATCTGGAAAAACCAACTTTGAACTAAAATAAGTGGACTCTTCAACCAAGGAACACTGCAGAAGCCACATTGAGACTGGTAGGAATCGCGAAAACGCGAAGAGGGCTGCCCAGCTCCCCGGAGCAAACGGCAGCCCGGAGAGTCCTGCAGGGCGGGAGGAGAGTTTGGCGGAGAGGGAGGGACCTGGGTCCCAGGAACCAAGCCCCAGCCTGCAGTCCCAGAGCCTAGAAGAGGCGTATTGACAGTGTTGAGGTGTGAAGCAAGAGAGGATACTGTTTGTGAAAAAGAGAGAGATTTCTCAGACCCAAGAATCTTTTCAAAGGGTCAGTGCAGAAACCCTCTCTCACAACCATGCACCCGGGACTCCGGGGAATGGGGACAGAGGAGAGGAACAGAGCAGCGGGAACAGAGATTGGACTGAAGGCACGAGAACACTCTGAGGGGCAGCCATTCTGACCCCTGGGCTAAGTCATTTCCCTAATCGAAAACAAATATTTTCCCTGGAACTAGCAACACCAGCAAGAGCAGGCGGGACACTAGCCAGGCAGGCTCTCCCGTGGCAATTGGAGCAGAGCTGCTTGGAGGGAGGGAGCTCCCAAGCCTACAGTGTGGAGACTTAAGACACTGCTATCTCTCTAAATGCTGCTGAAAGGCGGTTGGCGGCAGGACGCTGAAAAGTGGTCCTGTCGGTGTGGTTGGAAGGGTGTGCGCTCAGTCTAGCCCAGCAAGGCCGGAGTAGACGCGCAAAAGCGGTCCGACAGCTGCGGGCCGCCTGTGACCCCACTTGTGGGGGAAAAATATGGGCAGAGATTGGCTCTAAGACTCTGCGTAAGCCAACCCTGACCACGGGGATGGGAATAAGACCAGGGACGTGCGAGGGGACGGGGGCTGAGCTCATGCTGCCAACCCCGCCCAAAAGGAGAAACCGCGGTGGGTTGAAATCCTTTGTGTGCGCGAGCGGCTTCCGCGGCTGAGCTCACGCCACTGGCCCCGCCGGGCGCGCGACCGGCCTCCGCAGCCCCACCCGGCAAGTGAGCGCTTTTGCGGCTGAGCTAACCCTACTAGCCCCGCCCGGCTAAAGAAACCACGGCTGGTGGCCACCCTACGTGCGCGAGCTGGCACCAAACGTGGGGGCGTGGCAGAGTCCTGATCGATCGGAAGCGAGCAGCTGAGCTAACGCCAGCAAACACGCCCAGCCCAATAAACCACAATGTGCGACCCTACGCAGGAGGGCCCCGGCCTCGAGGGCGGGGCTAAATTCTAGATGGGCAAAGGCTCATAGCTGAGAGCACGTCAAAAGCCCCGCTCAACCCGCAAAACTGTGGCGAGCAGGCTCTGACTGTGGGGGCTGGGCGTAAATCTTCTGGAAACAGGCTGGTCCGGCAGCTGAGCAAAGGTGCTCACCTCTGCCCTTGGTTCTAAGGCTTGTGGCTTGAGTGACAGCCCCTCCTGCGGAGGAGAGGTGGAAATCACAGCAACAGCGAAAGTAGGCTGTCATTGGCAACGCCCACACCCAACCACCCTAGGCAGCAGCAGAGGGGGTGGCAGGCCTGCAGACAAACCACACCTAGAGAACACAAACCAACACCTACTGGACGCCAGTGCCCACAACTTGCCTATACACAGATAAAATGGGCAGGCAGAGGAATGCAAACCAAATGAATCAAGAGAAATTCACAGAGAAGGACCTGAATGAACCAGATAGAACCAAACTACCAGAAGCAGAATTTAGAATAATGATAGTATGTTCAAAGAAATTAGAGCAACATTGGATAGTCACTATGAACACCTAAATAAAGAGATAACAAGTATAAAAAACAAAATTGAAATAATAAAAAAGAATCAGACAGAAATGACAAATACAATATCAGAACTGAAGACCACAATGGAAGGAATTAAAAGCAGGATGAATCACGCTGAGGATCGAATAAGCGAGTTAGAAGACACAATAAACAAAGCCACAGAAGCAGAGAAGAAAAAGGAAAAGAGACTCAAAAAATGTGAGGAAACTCTAAGGGAGCTGTGTGACAACATGAAGAGAAACAACATTCGCATCATAGGGGTGCCTGAAGAAGAGGAAAGAACAGGAAATGGAAACTGTGTTCAATCAAATCATAGCAGAAAACTTCCCTAAATTAAGGCTGGGAAAAATTCCACACGTTCAAGAAGCACACAGAACTCCATTAAAGAGAAACCCAAAAAGATCTACACCAAGACACATCATAGTTAAAATACCAAAGCTAATGGATAATGAAAAAATCTTAAAAGCTGCTAGAGAAAAAAAGGCTATCACCTACAAAGGAGCCCCCATAAGGATGACATCAGACTTCTCAACAGAAACACTTGAGGCCAGAAGGGAATGACAAGATATAATCAAAGTAATGCAGAACAAGAACCTACAACCAAGACAACTCTATCCAGCAAGGATAACATTTAAAATTGAAGGAGAAATAAAGAGCTTTCCAGACAAAGAAAGCCTCAAGGAATACATTAAAACCAAACCAATTCTGCAAGAGATACTACGGGGCCTGTTGTGAACAGTTCAAAGGGAGGAAAAAATATAGCAAAAGAAGAATACAGCTTTAAAGAATAAAATGGCAATAAACAACTACATATCAATAATAACCTTAAATGTAAATGGTTTAATGATCCAATCAAAAGACATAGGGTAGCTGCGTGGATAAAGAAACAGGACCCATACATATGCTGTCTACAAGAGACACACCTTAAAACAAAAGATGCACATAGGCTGAAGGTAAAAGGATGGAAAAAAATATTCATGCAAATGGAAATGAAAAAAAAGCCAGGGTAGCAGTACTTATATCTGACAAAATGGACTTTAAACCAAAGGCTATAGTAAGAGATAAAGAAGGACACTACATAATGATAAAGGGAACAAATCAACAGGAAGATATAACTATTATAAATATCTACGCACCAAATATAGGTGGCCCGACATACATAAAGCAGACTTTGATGGACATTAAGGGCGAGATTAACAGCAATACTATCATAGTAGGGGATTTCAATACCCCACTAACAACACTGGATAGATCCTCCAGAAAGAAAATTAATAAAGAAACAGCAGACTTAAAGGAGACACTAGATCAACTTGATTTAATAGATATCTTCAGAACTTTTCACCCTAAAGCAGTAGAATATACATTTTTCTCAAGCGCTCATGGTACGTTTTCTAGGATAGACCACATGTTAGGACACAAAAATGGTCTCAATAAATTCAAGAAGATTGAAATCATATCAAGCATTTTCTCTGATCACAATGCCATGAAACTACAAATTAACCACAAAAGAAAACCTGAAAAATACTCAAACACTTGGAAACTAAATAGCATGATATTAAATAATGAATGGATTAACAATGAGATCAAAGAAGAAATAAAAAAGTTTCTAGAAACAAATGATAATGAGCATACATCAACTCAAAATTTATGGGACACAGCAAAAGCAGTACTGAGAGAGGGAAGTTCATTGCACTACAGGCATATCATAGGAAGCTAGAAAAAGCTCAAATAAGCAACCTGACCCTGCAGCTAAAAGAACTAGAAAAACAACAACAAATAAAACCCAGGACAAGTAGAAGGAAGGAAATAATAAAGATCAGAGCAGAAATAAATGACATAGAGGCTAAGGAAACAATACAGAGGATCAATGAAACCAGGAGCTGGTTCTTTGAAAAGGTAAACAAGATTGATGAAGCTTTAACTAGACTCACCAAGAAAAAAAGAGAGAGGTTTCAAATAAATAAAATTAAAAAGGACAGTGGAGAAATAACAACTGATACAACAGAAATACAAAGCATTGTAAGAAAATATTATGCAGAACTCTATGCCAAAAAATTAGACAATCTAGATGAAATGGACAAATTTCTTGAATCATATAAACTTCCAAAAATCAATCTGGAACAATCAGAACACCTAAACAGACCAATTACAACAAATGAGATCGAAACAGTTATCAAAAAACTCCCAAAAAAGAAAAGTCCTGGGCCTGATGGCTTCACAAGTGAATTCTATCAAAAATTCAAAGAAGAACTAACTCCTATCCTCCTCAAGCTATTTCAAAAAATTCAAGAAGAAGGAAGACTTCCAAACTCCTTTTACGAGGCGAGCATAATTCTGATCCCAAAACCGGGCAAAGAGAACACAAAGAAAGAAAATTATAGGCCTATATCGCTGATGAATTTAGACGCTAAAATTTTCAACAAAATATTAGCCAACCGGATCCAGCAATATATGAAAAAAATCATACACCATGATCAAGTGGGATTTATTCTGGAGAGGCAAGGCTGGTTTAATATTCGCAAATCAATCAATGTGATTCACCACATAAACAAAAGGAAGGACAAAAATCACATGATAATTTCAATAGATGCTGAAAAGGCATTTGATAAAATCCAGCACCCATTCATGCTCAAAACTCTCAGTAAAGTGGGAATACAAGGAACATTTCTTAACATGATAAAGGCCATCTACGACAAACCCACAGCAAACATCATACAAAATGGACAAAAATTAAAAGCAATCTCCTTAAGATTAGGAACCAGGCAGGGTTGCCCACTTTCACCACTCTTATTCAACATAGTTCTGGAAGTCCTAGCTATAGCAATCAGACAAGAAGAAGTAATAAAAGGCATCCAAATTGGAAAAGAACAAGTAAAACTGTCATTATTTGCAGATGATATGATATTGTATATTGAAAACCCGAAAGTCTCAGTCAAAAAACTACTGGACCTTATAAATGAATTCAGCAAGGTGGCAGAATATAAAATTAATACTCAGAAATCAGAGGCATTTCTATATACCAACAATGAACTGTCAGGAAAAGAAATTAAGGAAACAATCCCCTTCACTATTGCAGCCAAAAAAATAAAATACCTAGGAGTAAATTTAACCAAGGAGGTTAAGGACTTGTACTCAGAAAATTATAAAACATTGATAAAGGAAATCAAGGAAGATACAAACAAGTGGAAGCATATACCGTGCTCATGGCTAGTAAGAATAAACATCATTAAAATGTCTATATTACCCAAAGCAATTTATAAATTCCATGCAGTACCAATTAAAATACCAATGACATACTTCAAAGATATAGAAAACATATTCCAAAAATTTATATGGAACCAAAAAAGAACACGAATAGCCTCAGCTATCCTAAAAAGAAAAAACAAAGCAGGAGGTATCACTCTTCCAGATATCAAGGTATACTATAAGGCCATTATACTCAAGACAGCCTGGTACTGGCATAAGAACAGGCACATAGATCAATGGAACAGAACAGAGGACCCAGAAATAAACCCACAGCTTTATGGACAACTGATATTTGACAAAGGAGGAAAGAACATACAATGGAGTAAAGACAGCCTCTTAACAAATGGTGTTGGGAAAATTGGACATCTACCTGCAAAAAAATGAAACTAGACCATCAACTTACACCATTCAAAAAAACAAACTCAAAATCGATAAAAGACTTAAATATAAGCCGTGAAACCATAAGCATCTTAGAAGAAAACATAGGCAGCAAGCTCTCCGACATCTGTAGCAGCAGTATATTTGCCGATTTATCTCCACGGGCAAATGAAAGAAAAGGCAAGATAAACAAATGAGACTATATCAAACTAAAAAGTTTTTGTACAGCTAAAGACAATAAGAACAGAATAAAAAGACAAACCACACAATGGGAGAACATATTCGACAGCACATCTGATAAGGGGTTAATAACTAATATTTATAAAGAACTTATAAAACTCAACACCAGGAAGACAAACAACCCAATCAAAAAATGGGCAAAAGAAATGAATAGAAATTTCTCCAAAGAAGACATACAGATGGCCAATAGGCATATGAAAAAATGCTCAACAGCACTAATGATTAGAGAAATGCAAATTAAAACCACAATGAGATATCACCTCACACCAGTCAGAATGGCACTCATCAGCAAAACAACACAGAATAAGTGCTTTCTAGGATGTGGAGAAAAGGGAACCCTTCTGCACTGCTAGTGGGAATGCAGACTGGTGCAGCCACTGTGGAAAACAGTTTGGAAATTCCTCAGAAAATTAAAAATCGAACTGCCTTTTGACCCAGCTATCCCACTTATAGGAATATACCCTAAGAACACCATAGCACTGTTCGAAAAGAAGAAATGCGCCCCCATGTTCGTGGCAGCATTGTTCACAATAGCGAAGATCTGGAAACAGCCCAAGTGTCCGTCAGAAGACGAGTGGATTAAAAAGCTATGGTACATATATACTATGGAATACTACTCAGCCGTAAGAAACGATGACATCGGATCATTTATAACAAAATGGATGTACCTTGATAACATTATACGGAGTGAAATAAGTAAATCAGAAAATAAAGAAAAACTGAGAACAGCATGATTTCATACATAGGTGGGACATACAAGTGAGAATATGAGACATGGACAAGAGAGTGGTGGTTACGGGGTGGGGGGAGGGAGCAGAGGGTGGGATAGGGAGGAGGGGAGGGACACAGGGTAAACCAAATGGAAGGTGACAGAGGACAATTTGACTTTTGGTGACGGGTATGCAACACGGTTGAATGATAAGATAACCTGGAGATGTTTTCATTGTACATATGTACCCTGATTTATTGGTGTCACCCCATTAGAATTAATAAAAAAATATATATATATTAAAAAAAAAGAAAGAAACAGGACCCATACATATGCTGTCTACAAGAGACACACCTTAAAACAAAAGATGCACATAAACTGAAGGTAAAAGGGTAGAAAAAAATATTTCATGCAAATGGAAATGAAAAAAAAGCAGGGGTAGCAGTACTTATATCTGACAAAATGGACTTTAAAACAAAGACTGTAGTAACAGATAAAGAAGGACACTACATAATGATAAAGGGAACAATTCAACAGGAAGATATAACTATTATAAATATCTACGCACCAAATATAGGAGCCCCGACATTCATAAAGCAGACTTTGATGGATATAAAGGGTGAGATTAATAGTAATACTATCATAGGAGGGGATTTCAATACCCCACTAACAGCACTGGATAGATCCACAAGAAAGAAAATCAATAAAGATACAGCAGACTTAAAGGATACACTAGATCAACTTGATTTAATAGATACCTTCAGAACTTTTCACCCTAAAGCAGTAGAATATACATTCTTCTCAAGCGCTCATGGTACGTTTTCTAGGATAGACCACATGTTAGGACACAAAAATGGCCTCAATAAATTTAAGAAGATTGAAATCATATCAAGCATTTTCTCTGATCACAATGCCATGAAACTACAAATTAACCACAAAAGAAAAACTGAAAAATACTCAAACACTTGGAAACTAAATAGCATGATATTAAATAATGAATGGATTAACATTGAGATCAAAGAAGAAATAAAAAAGTTTCTCGAAACAAATGATAATGAGCATACGTCAACTCAAAATCTATGGGACACAGCAAAAGCAGTACTGAGAGGGAAGTTCATTGCACTACAGGCATATCATAAAAAGCTAGAAAAAGCTCAAATAAGCAACCTAACCCTGCAGCTAAAAGAACTAGAAAAACAACAACAAATAAAACCCAAGACAAGTAGAAGGAAGGAAATAATAAAGATCAGAGCAGAAATAAATGACATAGAGGCTAAGGAAACAAGACAGAGAATCAATGAAACCAGAAGCTGGTTCTTTGAAAAGGTAAACAAGATTGATGAACCCTTAACTAGACTCACCAAGAAAAAAAGAGAGAGGTCTCAAATAAATAAAATTAGAAAGGATAGTGGAGAAATTACAACTGATACAACAGAGATACAAAGCACTGTAAGAAAATACTATGAAGAACTCTATGCCAAAAAATTAGACAATCTAGATGAAATGGACAAATTTCTTGAATCATTTTTCTTCTATTTTTATGTCTCTGTATTCCTGGAGCTTATCATAGTATCTGGCCTATAATTCATTCCCAATAATTGTCTGTCAAATGGATAAAGGAAGTACATTGTGCTTCCTGAGCATGAGCATAAAGTCAGGATGGATGTTGTACATGTGTGCCTGCAGCAGCCCCCACAGAAAACACAGCAGCACTTCACAGAGCTAAGGAGGGTGTGATCCTAGCTCACTGCTCATTTGACAAAGGAAGATAGTTGTTAATTCAACAGGGATTCTTGACTAATGAAATGTTTGCAATGTTGTTTTTGGTTTTCTGTTATTCATTTTATGCTGATTAAATAACCATTTGAAAACGGTCTTTGGCTTTTTTCCTTTGTTTGAAAGGTGTCTGGGGTGTCGTTAATCACTGACACTCGGGTTTGTACTTGACCAAGGGCTAAGTCTCCATTTCACTGAGCTGAAACAGTAAGCTGTGTGAATCAGAAAGGCCTCCTTTAATGGCTCACCGTTCTCCACACAGATTTTCACCGCACTACCACCCTTCGCTCTGGGGATATTTGAGAGGTCCTGCACTCAGGAGAGCATGCTGAGGTTTCCGCAGCTCTACAGAATTACCCAGAATGCTGAGGGCTTCAACACAAAGGTAACAGAATGTTCTGATGGAATTATCACTTGAGAAGGGAAGTAAGCACTGTGTTCTGTCTCCTGACTCTGGAGAGCTGAAGCTTTAGAGAGATGATGCAGTCACACCACACCAGGAGGGGCCCCTCCCAGTGTCACAAGCTCAGTGGGTTTGATGCCAGATCAGAAGGCAAGTTGCTATGTTGTACATGGTGCTTCTCTCAGGTCTTCTTGGTCGACTCCTTTCTTCTTCTCTACACTTGCCTCTGACATTGGTGTGGCCAGGAATACCCTTGACTCCCTTTAGGATCAACCATCAGACATGCCCCTAACCCTTTCATAGAGTCCTGCACTGAGGCAGGCTGGATCTTGCCCAACAGAGCCCTTTTGCCACCATTGCTTGTTTTTGTTTTTTTCATTTAAAAGAAAATGTTACTTTAGCTAGTGAATAAAACTGGACAGATATGAACACAGAAAGTCAGTAATAGGAATATTTTTCCAGTCTGGAGAATCAAAAAATAAAAGTTTCTAGACAAAAAAGGTACAGGCTATCTTAATGAGAGGCTAGCAGAGCCGGGGTGGGTGTTGCAGAGCGTCTGCAGTCATGATGGCAAAGGAATCTCAGCCCACACGCCAGTCATAGCCAAGCGTGGCAGAGCAGCAGCTGCCTGGTCAAAAGAGAGGAATGTGCCTGGCTTGACTGAAGAGGCGAAGAGATGAACACGCCACATCACCCTGTTTCTGTCTGATGTTTGTGCAGGAGGCAATTAGAAAGTTCACACAGGTCCATTACCCAGATCAGTGACCATCCTGAGTAGTGATTTTATTCATGATTTACTTATGCAGCCACTGGGGTCTTAGTAAGAAAGATATACAAAGTCCTCAGTAAAAGAACAATGTCTGAAGACCTCATTTCAAGCCAGGTATTATTGAAAGTATTCCTTCAGAGCTGCCTTTTTTTGGGCATGTCTTAGACTGGAAAAATAAAAGGAATTCTATTGGTTCTGGTAGGTTTCATACACAGGAGCCTCAAATGTCCAGTTGTAGCAGTCCTTGTCTACTGTGATTCCGTCAATGGGAAATATCTATCAGTGGCCTATTCATTCTGCATTATCAACATCTGTTTTTTACACAGTTTAAATTCAAAGGCTTTGTAAGGTGCAACGTAAGTAAGGAATGGACCCATTAAAAGCAGTAGAACTGAGGACCATCTGAGGCATCTCTAAGTTTTATGGGGGTCAGGGGAGTATAGAGGTCAGAGAAAGAGTAAACATTTAAAATGGGAAGGTTCCTCTGTCTTATACTTTTTCATTATTTTCTGTTGCTCCACCACTACCTAGGATTAAACTATATGACAAATCCCAGACCAATCTGTACATTTATAAGTAAATTCAATCTGGCTTTAGTAGTTCAGTCATCTCAGCGGTTAAAAAACTTATTGAAATGTATTTATGAAACTAAAATTTAAAAGAAACCAAACTTTGCAGTCTTTTGTTTGACCTTTTAAGTATTAAGATAACTTTTATGTATGTATGTATGTATATATGTATGTATTTTTAAGTAAGAACAGAGGAGACAGAGAGACAGACTCCTGCATTCACCCAGACTGGAATCCACCTGGCAAGCCTCCTACTGGGTTATCCTCTGACTATCTGGGGCTGTTGCTTGGCAACCCAACCAAGCTATTTTTTAGCTCCTGAGGAGGAGGCTCCAGCGAGCCATCCTCAGTGTGTGGGGCCTACTCACTTGAACCAAATCGAACCAATCAAGCCATGGCTGCAGGAGGAGAAGAGAGAGAAAGGGGGAGGGTGAAGGATGGAGAAGCAGATGGGCACTTCTTCTGTGTGCCCTAATCAGGAATCAAACCCAGGGCATACACTTGCTGGGCCAACGGTCTACTACTGAGCCAACCATCCAGGGCCTTAAGATGGTTTTAAATGTAGATGGTATTACCCAAAATTCTAAAAATTGCAAAGCCGAATGGGGAAGACTTTAAGGAGTAAAACAAAAGAGTGAGAATGCTGTGTAAGAATTTACATTTTAAATGTTTTTAGTGCTTTCAGAGAGTATGTAGTTTCAGTCTTGTATTAACAATTTTGACCAAATAACCTTTTCTTGGATGATTTTTGTGTTTTTGATTGTAAAATTTTGGTGTTTTCCTTAGAATTCTGAAGATAAAAGCTCATAATTCATTTTTCAGATGTGGATCGATTGTATATTGGTCTACATACACCTGTATATATATATTTAGGTCTTTGTACTAAATAATAGTATCTAGAGATTGTCCAGTCATTTATTGTAAAAAAAAAAAAATGAGGAAATTGTTTTGTTTTGTTTGTTTTAACTTCAAGAATAATATGCTACTCCCGGAGCCATGCAGCACTCCACCAGGGTCCTTCACAATGAGGCGTTTGTTGAGTCGCATGGAGGTCAAGAGTTTGGGGCAGTTCCTGACTACCTTGGTTTGTTTTCCCTTAGGTTTTCTGGGGTCACTGCATCAACGCCTTGGTCCACTCCCTCATCCTGTTCTGGTTTCCAATGAAAGCGCTGGAGCATGGTAACGGCTTCATGACTTCAACTGTCAGCAAGTAGATTTGCAATCCCTCTGGTGCCTGTTGTTCACAGTATTTTTCACCCCAGTTCTGCAGACCTGGAGATCACAAAAACTAATCTGAGAAGAAAAACATACCTAACATATAATGAGATCTAGCCTCACGTTTACAATTGTAGGTTTTCTCCACTCTGGCTCTGGAAGCCCATTTGCTTTCCAGTTGCCTAGAGAGTTTAAATACTAGGAATCTTAAACTTTTTATTTTTAATAACTGCTTGAGTTGAGGATCTTGAAGAAAAACACTGTACTATGATAAAAACATCAAGGCCTCATGACCATGAGTTTGAAATCTTCTGTTCATTACTTGGGCTTTCAGTCTCTAAGCCAGCAACACATACCTAAAGCAGAGTAACTCAAATATTGTAAGAGTTTAGTCTTAACCTCATTTTCTGAAGATCTCCTCTCCTTGATAAATATTTTTCAAGCACACTCTTAGAGTTTATTTAAGGATTAGGTCTCCCAATTGGTTGTAGTCTTCCCCACAGCTAGAAGATGTCTCAGAAAAGTCACCGACTCTGCATTCATGCATGCTGCTTCACACGTTCAGAGTGTTGCCTCTCACAGAGACATAGCTTTTAGTCTCAGAAAACAGAAAATGTATCACGAGAATGCTACTCTTTCATTCCTCTCAAATAGTAATAATTCCCCTGGGAAAAATTATTCCAAATATTGACTAGACAAGGCCTTTGATTGTTCAGAGACCTAGAGAATATAAAGTTTCCAAGCTTCTTTGTTTCTGCGTCAATATGTTCTGTGCTTCAAACAGAAATGATTCATCCTCACTGATATTAACCTATTCAATCCTGACAGACAAAATGCATGCACTGACCATTTATTATACCCCCGGACCCATTCTTTTCATTTCCTCAGAACTCCTTGTTCTTCCAGAGTCCCTAAGTCTCCAGATCAGAAAATATTTTCTGCTTCTGGCCCTACCCCCCAAAAAGGCCACTCTTAACAGAATCTTTTTTTTTTTAACTTAAAAGCTTTCCTGTGATTCATCTTTACTCATAGTGGATTTAATTTATCTTGAAATGGCTTTGTACAGGTTTACAAATATAAGAGTGTTGAATATGGTTTGTTTTAGTAGCTTTGCCAATTTGGTGGTAGAAGCAACCATCATTTTATCAGGACCGACTGGTGATGAGAAGTGATAATGTGTAATGAGCATCAGAACAATTTTGACAATTGTCCTTCTGCCCCTGGTCCCAGCCTTTTGTACTTAGGAAGAGACTGTGAATAGCATGGGTTGACCACAAGGACTACCTGCAGACCCCCCACCGTTATACCTGTAATGTAGACATTGCACCTGTTTGAAGTGCTTTTCTTTGGATTCTGAGAAGTTTTATAAGACGGTCTTTTATTTACCTGCCTCTGAAGGAACTAATGTGCTCCATTCTGCAGTAGAGACAATGGGTTTCTAATCCTAGAGCTATAATGATGTGGTATGAAATTGTGGCTTGTCATTTATGTGGAATTTCTATAGTTCACCTGGTTTCATTATGTAAACCCATTTACCTCGTAGTCTACGTTAAAGAGAGGATAGACTCCCAACTGCTACTGATTTATCTGAGCTATCACCAAGTGAATTTCAAGTTAGCTTCTGACACTTTTTTCTGCTTTCCTCAGATGTGGCAATTTGCCTGGCTGTCAACTAACAGGGTGATATTTTTTCTTGTTTCTATCATGATCATCATCATTGTCATCATCATTGATGTCATCGTGTTAATATATTTATTAGGTCATCATCATAGAGGTGTTTTTCAGTTGTGTTATAAATAATAACCTATTGAATGAAATAGTTTAAGGTGAAATAAATTGAAAATATTGTGTATTTGGCATAGAACAAAGGAAATCCATTGGTATTCTTGTTTATCAGTTGCCTTCCTTTAACAAATTGAGTAAATGTTGTAGAATTAACTGCTAAATTTTCACTATTAGTGTACAGCAAAAAAAAAAAAAATGATGGCATCACTACTCATTAACCTTGTTGAGTCATGTCATATTTATGTCAAAGACACTTGATAGACTGGGGCAGGGGATGTTGAGGATACATCAGTGTGGGCCTGACCTTCAAAGAGGTTATAGTCTAATAAAGGAGATTAGATTCACACATGGATAATTCCAGCACAAGGCAAATAATAACTGTCTCAAGTAAAATACAGATAAAGTGCTACAAGATTTCAGAGGACTGAGAGATATGTCTTTCATTTGGGATTATTAATGGCTTGCTAGGAGAGATAACATTTAGGCTTAACCTGGAAATCCAAATAGGATTGAAATGTATAGGGGTGGAGGGAAGAGCCAGACAAAGTGGGAATTTTAAGGCAGACATGGAAAGCTGTTTAGAAGTTCATCCCTTCAAGAGTGGGAGGCAGTGGTGGGATTCAGCCGATCTGCAACAGTTCCACAGAATCGATACCTCACTTTTTGTTGAGTTTTGCGAACCGGTTATTAAAATGGCACTTGTAATCGGGGTTCTCTCTAAGGTGGGCACCTCGGCAGCCACCCAATGTAGAGATTACACATTTACATTTCTTACTCTTTTTTAATGTTCCTCTGTGCAACAGCGTATTCTAAGCGCCTGTAGTAATGTTCATTCCACCCATAGGAGAAAAAAATTGTGAGGACTCCAATCAAGAAGCAATATTTAAATGTCTTAAATAATCATTTTATTGTTTTTGTCAGGTATTATTTAATATTGTTTCATTAATATTTTTAAACTCTTTCTTATAATATACCGTATCCCCCCATGTATAAGAAACACCCTTTTCTGAAAATTTTGGGGTCTAAAAACAGTGCATCTTATACAGTGGTTGTGGCATTTCAAATGCCATAGATGGAACCGAGGAAGAGGCAATATATGAAGACAGTGATTCGTCATCAGATACAGATGAGGACAAGCTAATGGATAGGAGTTTTAACAGTGATGGGGAGTTGTATGAATTTTGTGATGAATAAAATGAGTTTAATAACTTTATATATATATTTTTCAAATTAAGGTACATCTTATACATGGGAGCATATTATACATGGGTAAATACGGTAATCTAGTTTTGTGTTCTTCTTTATTGTTCTTATTTAAGTATTAAATGCATGAAATAATAAACTACCTTTCGGTATATCTTTTTTTATATACTTAAAATGGACATTAGGGCAAAGAACTGGTGTTAAATCATTGAAATCCCACCACTGGTGAGAGGTGGTGGAAAGTATGAGGAGGCAGATGAAAGCTGGATTGCAGAGGTCTTTGAATGTGAGGTTAAGGAATTGGAACTTAATTTTTTAGGAGTTGAAGACCAATATGGAATTTAGATCAAGGAGAGCGTTTTCAGAGCAATTTGGGAAAATGAATCAATCATGTGAACTATAGAAGGTGGATGGTGGAAGGGTGCTAGTTGTGTCTCTGAGAACTCCAGGGAAAGCTTAAGGAAACTTCAGTCCAGGAGGCGGGAGTTTGTGCATTGAGAAGGAAGCATGGTTTGAGAAGAACATATTTGTTCAGCAAGGTCTTGGCATACCAACGATGTGCCAGGCACTGAGTGTACCGGATATAAATGTGGGCTGTCGTGCCCTCGGAGGGCTTCTGTAAGCTTAGAGTTGATCAAGAAATATAGAAATAGTTGTTTTATTACCAGTATGCTGTGTCTACAAACTCCAGGTAGAGCTTGATACAGGAACACAGCCTGGTCCAGTGCATCCAAGAAGAGTCTTTTCCAAGGAAGTGAGTGGCATTTCAGTTCTTGAGAGATGAGGAGGCATGGAGGTGTGGAGGGCAGTGGAGATGTAGAGAAAGGTGGACAGAGAGCATTTTTGGATGCACCGAGCAAGCACACAGGACCTGTGCTGCTGAGGAAGTTGAAGAAGCCATCAGCCATGCAGCTGACCCTTGAACAACATGTGGGTTAGAGATGCGAAAACCACATATAACTTTTGATTCCCAAAAAGCTTATCTACTAATAGGCAACTGTTGACTGGAAGCCTTACTCAAACATAAACAGTCAATTAATACCAATTTTGTATGTTATATGTATTATGTACTGTATTTGTATAATAAACTAGAGAAAAGAATGTAATTAAGAAAATCATAAGGAAAATATATTTTCAGTATTTATGGGAAAGAAATCTACATATTACTAGACCCACATGGTTCAAAACTATGTTGTTCAAGGGTCAGCTGTACTTCCAGTGGGCAGGGGCCTGGACTCGGCACTTGATTCAGCCACTCACTCGCCTTTCAGGGTACTGCGCATCACTGGCCTAGATCGTCAGTGTCATTGGTACCCTCCCTCCTCTTTCCCTATCCTTGTGCAACTGTAAATCAAAACTATCTCCACATATTTTCAATGTTCTCTCTGGGGTCAACAACAGCACCCCTTGTCAAGAGAGCTATGGTATGAGGTAGTGCAGGGTGATGGGTGGGGGGCGCAGCTAGAAAAGGGGCAAAGAAGTTATATGACACAGTAAGATCACTAAAATCCAGCTGGGGGCTTTTCTCAATGAAGCGTTTGAGCTCAGAGAGTCACATGGTGGAGTTTGCCTCTGAAGTAGATAAGACTGTAAGGTAGAGGAACACACAAGATTGGCAAGAGAGCATAGGGTTATTAGGGGGTGGGGCCAGAAGTCAGTGGTGGAAATAAGGAAAGATTGTGAGTTTGAGAAAACCAGGATATAGCAACTGATTAGATTTCTTGTTTATGTGTGCTGATTTACTGTCCTAAATATACATGATTCTTGTTATACTTAGAATTGCCAAGTAGTAGAATATATTCACCCTACCCCCAAAGACGCATAGGAGCATGACACCAATTTGAGACACTCTGGAGCACCTTGAAAGTTTGGGGTATCCTGATCTAACAGAGGATCACCTTTGGCTTCTCTCTACCCCCAAGTCCTGCCTGAAGCAGTTTCTCAGATGCTTGCCCAAACTCAGAGTCTAAAGGAATTTTGCTTGACTAAGGGCCATAGTCCCCAGCATAACTTTATTTCATTGTTTAATGCTATGTGGGTTCTGTCACAAAGATGGTGACTTTCTTACCAGAAACTCTCTTCACTGTCTATAAAGAGACTATGGGGTACATAGCAGTGCTGTTCAGTTGGGCACAAAATTTTTGAGAAGGTGTGAGCATGTTATTCATACATTAGTAAGCTTCCAAGAATTTTTGCTTTGCTTATTTTTGCATGGTTTTGGATAGATGTTACAAAGCACTCCTTTCCTAATTGGGTTTGTGATTATTCATTTCAAGTTTCAAAATAAATTTTTCCATTCAAGCAATTCAGTAAATCAGATTTCTTACAACCCTCACAACTTTGCGCTCACTCCCATGGCCCACCTGTAGCTCCCGCCCTTTGATCTGAGAAGTGAATCTAGTTTAAAACCATAGATGTCACCTTCACAGGCACCGAAATTCATCATTAGCCTTGATTCCAGGCCACACTTAGGTTTTCCATCGGTGTATTCAGTCTGCAGTCTGAGCAGCCCTCCTTGAAGTGGAATGTGGTTATTGGCAAAAGAATGTAAAATCAGTTTTTCTTTTTTTAAAAAAAAAATTTCAGATATTTTTGTTTTTGATTTTTTTTTTTGACAAAATTTAAGAGGGAGGTGATGGGAAAGAGACTACTGAATACTTACTGGCAGGAAAAAAATCCTAAAATAAATTTGTTCTTGATTGCTCAGAGTCCTCACTCTGGAAACAATTCCCACCCACTTTCCAAAGAAAAAGTTCCATATGGATACTTACTGTATTGGCACAAAGTAAGCAACAAGGTCTTTCAACATTTTCGGAGAAAGCTATTTTGTACTTTTAATTAATGTGCTACTGTAAGATTAGGCATGTTTCATAACTGTAATAATAATAATAATGCATGTGTATAAAATGAAACATAGCTTCCTTCTCTCTGTGGCATTTTTGGGTCATTTTAGGTTGAACTATTTATGACCTATACTGGTTACTAAACATTTGGCTATCATATAAAATGATTTTTATTGTTTTACATTAAGCACAATTTGAGCAAGGCAGCCATTGTTCTCTCAGAGTTCACCTTCTTAAACTCAATTATTCATTAAATAGAAAAAGACAATGAGTATTTTTTTATGGCAGGCCCAGGACTGGTCTCTGGATATTATAGTAGTGTGCCTATCAGGCCCAGTTCCTGCCCTCACAGAACTTAAACCTAGGGAAGGCAAGATGGAACAAGAAGTATTACAAGAGAGGGAGGTCAAGGTCAAATGGATGTATTCCAAGACAAGCTGACCTGGTTCCATTTTGGTTTTATGGCTTTTTTCCTGGAGGATGTGTCAACAGAGATGAAGGATAAGGAGGAATGAGCCAGGTAAAGAGTCAGGAAAACAGGGTTGTGGGACAGTCTGGTTGCGAGCATGATTCCACGTGTGGAAGGCATGTGTGGATGGAGGATAGGGAGCACAGTGGTGAGATTCACATCACCTTGGGATGACAAGGATAGACACAGGAAGATCAGACCCTTGCAGACACTTGAGAACTTGTGAATCTTTGTATGGTATGTTTTTAAAAAGCCATTGATAAGTTATAAGCAGGAGCCATCGATCTGGTTCACTTTAATGTAACCACACTGGGGGGTAGGGGGGGAATAACTTGGATCCCAGGTGGTTGATTGTTGCCTAGTCTAGCATAGCAACAATAGCAGTAGAGATAGGTAGATTAAAGGACTGCTTTGAAGGTAGAGTGGGAAGAATTCAATATTGCCCTAATTTATACTTCCGTAATCTACCTGAATAGTACTGTCTTAAACCCTTAAAAAGAATGGGCTATTTATTATAGTCACAAAGTTTACCAACAAAATACTATATTTTAAAGTCAGGTATGTGAAACAGTAAGTTGATATTTTGTTCTCCTTTCAAAGACACTGACCATACTGTTTACAGATTTTAGAAGACAAAATAATTTTTAAAATATCTAGAAATGAACATTAAATGCTAAGTGGGACAGAAGAGGGGAATAGTAAATGCACGTGGCCTCTGCCATCTGGAAAAACCTGCTGAGAGGCCAGGGTGGTGTGGGGGGCGTTCCTCAAACCCTGCTGCATATAAATAAATGGAGTGAGTGGAACTCGCCCACTAACAACTAGAGACAGAACACTCTAGGAGTGTTTAGATTTATACAAATAGAACGACAGCATATAAATCTACATAACTAGTATAATACACTTAAAATAAGACCAGGTTTCCAAATTCAAAATATTTTTTTTTCTGTTTTAGTTTGTTTTGAAACATGGACTGGCAGACACATCTGTGGTGATGTCCTGGCCCCGCACCAAGAGCACTGTTGTTTGGAAACACACATTGGCTTCAAGGGCCATTGTTTCTACTCGGTTACATATCTCTGATGTTCAGTGCCTCTTCTAATAAATGTATAGTACATGTATTTGAAAGAGATGGGCTTTGTGTAATGTTGCAAGGAATGTGAGCCAGAGTTCCCATATTTCACCCTTATCACTTTATCAGGAAGTTGAATCAAGGGGTATTAGTCACAGTAGGAATAGCTGCTGCAGCAGTCTCCAAACCTCAGGGGCGTAGCCATATAGGCTTATTTCTTACTCGTGTCACCAAAATGAGGACTGCATTGTTCATAGGTGTAGCAACCATGTTTTCTTATTTTCTGTATTTTTGATGCTCTGACATTTGGGGCCTTGATCCTGGAGAGATTGTCCCTCCAAGGGATAGCAAATACCTAAAGAGAGCAGATGACTTCCCTGCAAGACACAGAGCAGCCAGCCTAGAGCCCACATCCCCACCATTTCCTTTATTAAACTCTCACACACCAAGTCACTATCCCCCTGACCTAAACCCTGGAGCAAGATACCAGACAACTGGGGACAACCCTATAACCCAGAGCCTGCTGAAGTTATTTAAACTATTCAACCCTAAGCTAACAGCATACTAACCCTGCCTTGCCCATGACCTCCTATGGAAACCCCAGTAAAGGCTCTGGACCATGCTCTCCCCTCTCCCTATCTCTCTCATTGACTGACCCTGCTGCTTGCCCATGTGGCCCTGCATGGCATCCTGTGCCTCCTGCTTCTAGGGATCTATGAGTATAAACTTTTTACTTTGTGGCAGTCATTTTCATGTGTGCATGGACTATATTACCATGCCTGAATAAAACAAAACCTGGGCCCATTTCTGTACAGTGGGGCTCCATGGCCCCTGGGTTTACCCTCATCCTTAACACTGTGAGGGGAGAGAACCAGGAACAGGATAGCTTGTTCTTAATCACCTCTGGCAGGAATTGATCCACACTTCTGCTCATGTCTGAGTGGCAACAATTAGTCTCAGGGCTCTAACTAGGTACCAGGGACTGGAGAATGTTATTTAGCTGGGAACCTGAGAATAAACAAAGAGTCATGAGGTGGGTTTGACTTTGGCAATTGAGTGTGCTTTCCATTCTTTTTGCTTCCATTTCAAATTTATTTTCAGTAAACAAATGTGGGGAATTTGAGTTTTATATTCATCCGAAATGACCACAGAGGAGAAAATCTAGCAAAAGGCTTATGTAACCAGGAACTCAACCCAACGTTGGTTATGAATGTAATTATAATCACTAACACTTGAATAAACTCTACCTTTTATAAACTATTTCCAAAATTTTTTACAACTCTTTATAGAGAAAGGAAAAAATAAATTTTCTCTTCATGAAAACATAGTGTTGGAAGCAGAAAGCCTAATTTCAATTATAGTTGAGGCAGTGCAGGCGTTTGAATGGAATGAGTCCTAAAAGTTTGTTTGTAAATTGGTTATATGACATTTGAAATACATTTTCACTCTTGAGATTAATCTAAGAGTAGCTGGTCGGACTTGTACCTCCTCTGAACCTCTGGAGTCTTAAAATATCCAGAGAGTGAGGTCAAGAAAGGTCCTGATGACATTCTGGACCTGGCGCTGCTTGGAAAGAGTGCTTCTGAAACTTCTTGAAGCAAAAGGGCGGGGGGAGGTGGAGGGGAGTCAGGAGAGACTCAGCATCTGCTCTCGAACCCAGGTTCCTAGCCAGGGCCCTAACACCAAGGGGATGGTGTCACTTCTACCCTAATTTTCCCTCCTGAGTCACATGTGAGCGAGAGACCTGTAATTTTTAGTTTGTGTGTTCTATGGATTCTTATTACATTCAAAATACACCTATAAATTCACCCCATCTGTTTTCTTCATTATTAAATTCTGTTTTCTCTGACTGTATTGTGCTATGCTATAACGTTGTCTTCAAATTTTGCTTTTTGTCAAGAGCCATTTCTGAGTAGATTTTTGTGGTTTAACTGGATAATGATGTAATATTTTTAATGGTCATTCAATTGAAATGGCATCTTTATAAAATGTCATCAACCTAGCCCTTTGGAATATTCTAAAGTAAGTTCCTTTATTATTCTGTCTGTTAGGAAAATGAGATGCTTTTCTCACAAACTGTGGGTTTACCCAAAATTATTTTCAAAGAGATTTTTGCATGCAACATTTTGGGCCAGTCCCTGCTAATGTATAAGGCCCATGTGGTTTTGTCCCAATTGTCCACAATAGTCTGTTATAGTGACTATGTTCCTAAATCTTATTTGGTTAATCCTATATTATGTTGGTCCCTGTATCCAACCAGATTTTGCAAAGAGTATATGACTTGAAGAACAGGCTTAACCACTGCTGTGGGTCAGTGGATCCTAAAGCCATAGCATTATACGGGGCTGTGAGAACATACTGATTATAGGTAATGCCTTCCTCTCTTTTATTTTATTCATTTTTTAGAGAGGACACACACACACACACACAGAGAGAGAGAGAGAGAAAGGGGGGAGGAGCTGGAAGCATCAACTTCCATATGTGCCTTGACCAGACCAGTGCAGGGTTTTGAACTGGTGACCTCAGTGTTCCCAGGTTGACGCTTTATCATCTCTTATTTCAGCCTTCCTCTAGATGATCTGATCCTGGATTTTCAAAAGGTTTGACTGATCTCAGACTATTGAGTTAAATGCCCACTGTTCTGATGCAATAGGCAGGTTACTCCTCCTTACCTCTCCTGTTGCTGGTGGCCTTTGATCTGATGATGGGTTTGGGTTTAGGTCAGACTGGTTAAGATAAGAAAACAAAGGTTTGATGATATCATAGCTCTCCACATGCACTTATGATGGATCTCTTTTGTAGGGACCTTTTAGAGCCTTACAGAACTTGGCTCCTGCTGACCTTACCTATCTGCCACCTGCCACCTCAGCCTCACCCACACCTCCCACTGCTCACCACCCCATTGGCGCAGGACGGAAGTCAGTGTTGGGGTCCACAAACAAGCCTCTGTGTAGGCTGGTTCCCCTTTTTGCCTGAGCTGTCCTTTCCCCCTTTCTCTGCCTACTTCCTCCCAATATCCATCTATCCCACCTCCTGCTGCTTTTCTGAAGTAATGTTCTTACTATGTTTACACAGGTGAATAATGATCTGAAGGCTGGCATGGGGAGCCCAACTACTCACCTTAGTTTGGGGGTTATTTTTTCTCTATCAAAGTAAAAAAATTACTTGAGATTTTGAATATCTGACTAAAATGAAGACAACTAAACTACAGGAAAGATGTTTTCCTGACTGGAGTGTTGAAATCACCACAGTACCAATTAAGAAAAGTGGGAGGAAATAATTTGGTGGCGGCAGCCTTTAGGAATAAACCTGGACAATCAAAGCAGGCTTTTCCAGCCTGGGGTTCCCAGCAAGCCGTAGCTTATTAATGCATTCACCCACAAATGCTTTCATAGAGCTTCCTATCTCTCCTTCAGGGGTATGTTATTGACAAGTTTTAATGGAACGATTCCTACAGGGATTTGCCTCTAGAGCATTTGAAATATAACTTGTAAGAGATCAACCCATTCCATGGGAATTCCCCCAACTGGATATGCAGAGCACTAACTTGTGACTCATTTAGGAAATGCTGTCTTTTCAGAGGTGCTTGGCATGTTCCATAATCTCAAATTGGTTTGTGAGTTTCTCTTCCAAGGAATAAATTATTTGCAAATGGTATTAGTTTTGACTGGGGTGGGATTCACCCTTCCCTAAGCAGAAAACTAAAATGTAATGGTGAGTTATCTTTCTGAAATTATGAGCTATAACCTTAGGTTAATCTAATCTTTGCTAATGGTTACCTTAAGTGTATTCAAATGATCTCAAGTATAAACATTTTACTTAATACCAGTAACATTCTATGATCATAAGAATGCATTATAATGAATGCATTATAGAAGCTACCAACCATTGGAAAGTACCCTCTGGTTTCCCCATCTATTGCTTCTGTCCATGCCAAACTGCCCGCAGAGCGTTCAGTGGTCTTAAGGGGTTCCATGGAGGCACTCTTCCTGAGTGAGCTATTAGTCCTATAGGAAATCAAAGAGTTTGCCTCCTTATAGAGCCATCAAGCATTGTCAGCCTCACAGTTTCTCTCCACTGATTGTGTGAACTATTTTGTCCCATCACACTCTCTCCTCTCAGACTGAGTAGAGAGAAGGAGATCCTCTCCATAGATTGGACACTCTTACTTAAGAGTGCATTCTCTGTATTTGTTCCAGATCTTATTTTCTCTTCCTCTAATGCTGTGGTTCTCAATCCAGGCAATTTTGCCCCTGGGAAAGGTGAAAATGACTGGAAACATTTTTTTGTCCTCACAACTAAAGGTGGATACTACTGGCACCTGATGGGTAGGGATTAGGATGCTGCCAAACACCCTACAATACGTAGGACAGTGTCCCATAATGAAAATTATCTAGAAAAACTTCAATATTGCCGAGGAGGTTTAGGAATTCTGGAGCTGAATATAGGTAGAACTGAGGGAATTCGGATCATTGCTCTTCTCAGTTAAAATGCCTGTTCTCCTCCATTCATGAACACATAAAATGAGACTGATATTTGTGAAATCACCCTAAGCTAAACTGAATAGGAGGAAGATCTGAAACTCTCCAGTTTCTACCATTAGATGTGTGGGGTTAAGTTAGTAGCAAAGAACATGGACCTTACAATCTTAGAATTTTCTATCTCTCCTTTAAGAAAGCTTAGTGATAATTCAATTATCATCATCAGTTTCTGATAGAAAACCCCCATTTTATAGATATGGAAACTTAGAATCTAAAATTTGTAAAAGCTGATAGTGGCAGGTCTGGAACAAGAGACCAGGAATGGGAGGAACAAGGTCTTCCATTCTACTATCTGGTATTCTTCCTACTAACCCAACTCCTTCTCTCCACCTCATTTTTCCAAATAACTTTTTATTAATAGTATCATGCTATATTGCTCTTAGTTCTTGTGTTGTGAGTTTACAATACTGATCACTTGGTACCAACTTTTAATTAGTATTCCTGTATTAATAGGGCCAGAACCAATGTTTTCCATCTCAGACAAATGATACCACTATTTACCTAGTTACTCAGGCCAAAAATCATGAAATCATCCTGGATTCCTTATATCTTTTTCCACCCAACATTCCAATTCATAAACAATCTCTACTTCCAAAATATGTACCAGTTTCCATACTGTGTTCTGCCTCCAGCATAGCCACTATGACCTGCAGTGTGCAATAGAACTTTCTGTGATGACAGAGATGTCATCTGTGCTGTCGAAGATAGTAGTTGTTAGCCACCTGTGGCTATTGAGCATTTGAAATGTATCTCTGACTGAGGGACTGTTGACTTTTTATAACAATCTTACTGATACATAATTTACATACCATACAGTTCCCACTTTAAAGTGCACGATTCTGTGGTTTTTAATATATTCACATAGCTATACTACTATGACCTTAGTCCATATTCAAGCATTTTCTTTGTCCCCAAAAGAAACCCCATACCTATTAGCAGTTACTCCTCCTCATTTCTCTGCAAACATCCCCAGCTCCTGACGGCCACTAATCTGCCTTCTGTCTATAGATTTCATACAAATAAAATGATGCCATATATGGCTTTTTGTGACTGGCTTCTTTCACCTAGAATAATATAGTTAAAGTTCATTCCTGTTGTAGCATGTATTTGTACTTCATTTTTTCTTATTGCTCAATAACATTTTGGTGTATAGATGGACCACATTTTATCCATTCAGTCATTGATGGCATTTGGCTATTGTGAATAATGCTGCTATGAAAACTCATGAGCATGTTTTTGTATGTTTCATTCATATGTTTTTACTTCTCTTGGGTATGTACCTAGGAGTAGAATTGCTGAGCTTTGTGTTAACTCTGCATAACCTTTTCAGGAGCTGTCTGACAGTTTTCCAAGTGGCTGCATCATTTTATTTTTTCATCAGCAGTGTTTGAGCGTTATGTCAAAACATCCTTACTACCTCTTGTTATTATCTTGTTTGCCACACTAGTAGGTGTTAAATGCTATCTCATTGTGGTTTTAATTTTGTATTTTCTTGATGGCTAATAATGTTGATCATCTCTGCATGAACTTGTTAGCTATTTGTATATGTTTGAAAAAAGTCTATTCAGATTCTTTGCCCATTTTTAAATTTTTTTATTGTTGAATTTTAAGAGTTTTCTATATATTCTAGATACAAGTTCCTTATCAGATAAATGTTTGAAAGTATTTTCTCCATATTTCTGGTTTTCTTTCACTTTCTTGATGGTATCCTTTGAAGTATAAAAGTTTTATAAATTTTGATGAAGTCTTATTTTCCAATATTTTCTCTTGTCACTGCTCTTTTGGTATCATAGCTAAGAAACCATTGCCAAGTCTAAGGCCATATTACTACTATGTTTTATTCCAAGAGTAAAAGTTTTGTAATGTTAGTTCTATGATCCATTTGAAGTGTACAGTTCAGAAATATTATTTACATTCAGAATATTGTACCTCCATCACATTTATCTAGTACAAACTTTCTTCATCACCCTAAACTGAAACTCTGTACAAATTAAGCAGTAACTCCTTTTACTCCTCTTTCACCCCCACCCAAGGCAAATTTTTTATTTTACTTCATTTTAACTAATTTAAATGTAAACAACTACAGCAGCTGGTGGCTACCATATTGGACATAGTTCTACACACCACCAGTATCATCCTCCTTGACGGATGGCTTCAGTCATTTCCACCCTGGCATTGCACTTATTGTTACTCCAGTTTTGGTAGTCCAAGATCCGTCCTCCCATAAAAGCTGGGCTGTTTCTTTAAGAGCATTACCCAGACCATTGCATTCCCGGCTCAGAATCGTCCAGTGGTTTCCTATCATAATTAACTGTGAAAGCCCAGCTCCCTACCCACATTAAGTTGTACCTTCTGTCTGAGCATTACCTTGTGTGACCAGCCAAAGTAACCATTGCGATGATGATCTTTGAGCTCATCTATGTGCCTTTGTTCACACTGCTGGCAATTTCTCTCTGCCTGGAATGCTGTCCCCCTAGATATGCATGTAACTCACCCCATCATACTGCTCATATCTGCTCAGTGTTACCTTCTCAGAAAGATTTTTCTTGAACTCCCTATCTCAAAGAGCACCTCTGTCATTCTCTGTGCCATTACCCTACCTTGTATTTCTTCATAGAACTTATTACACTGGACATTATATTGTACATCTACTGTGTTGATGTTCTGGCTCCCTTGCTGCAGTTGAGTTCCATGAAGACAGACCTCATCTCCCCAGTTCCCGTAGTAGTATCTGGCATATTTGTATAAGGAAAAAATAATGTTACTCCTTTCAAGACTACAATCTGTGTTAGAATCAAATCAATGGTCTCCTATCTAATCTCAAGTGTTTCTGTATGGAGGCAAGGTCTTTAAAAGTGTCACAATTATTACTAAAGCAGTCTTAAGTCCAATAACTAAAAAGTGAACCTCCACAGGTTTGAATAGCTTTTGCTAGTAAATCAACTTATTGCCTCCTTGAGGTTAATTTAGCCTCTCCCTTACTTTTTGAACTTTTCCATTCCCTTTTAATGAAACCCTGCCTAAGCTTCCCATCTGTTTTCACCACCTCCTCTCCCTAAGCTTTGAAATCATTCCTTTTTAAGTCAGTGGCCACATCTCTTTCTTTCTCCTGTTTTGCTAGGATAACCCTTCTTTCCCCCAACTGCAGTCTCTCAGTGTGAGTCTGCCATGCAGCTATGATATCACTCTATAGAGACACAGAGAATCAGGAGGAAAGGCATGCCCTGGAACTAGAGCTGGGGTTCCAAGCTTCTACCTATGATAAGACTTGATTATTACAGTGTTTTAGAACACTAAGAAGATTTCAATTCTTTGATAGAATTCTTCAACAAGCAGACAGGGAAATCCGTGAGCCCAATTATGTGTGTGTGTATGTAGCAGCAGTTACTGTGTTGCAAATATGAGCAGAAAACCTCTTATGTACTTGTGCTGTAGGTCACAGGTCTGAATTTGAGCATAAAAGAGACTAAAAGGAGACTGGCTATGTCATCCAAAGAAACCATTACTAATCTTAAAATAGGCTTTGACCCCTCAGGATAGAAGCTGGCATTTTCACAGCAGGCTAGCTGACAAGAATTAGATAATTGTATTAGAGGTCTTCCTCAGTGATTCTTAGGTACACTGTAATAGTCATCTTCACAGATCAACACGTGGGAAAGGTACGAAAATGCAAGCTTCAGAATCCTAGTTGTATTTTCCAGACATCTGTCATCTTAGTGTTTGTATTCCTTCGATTTATAGACTCCAGAATGTCACGTCATTGCCTATGTGGATAAGAGTAGATAATAGCCTCCAAAATTCTCTGAGTTCAAGAATTATGACTCGGTTTTGTATTTGTGTAATCGTCTCTTTTTATTGGCCTATAATTCCAAGTTAGCAAGAATTAAAGATGAATAGAAAATGAATGCTTGGAAAAGGTCTAATGCTGGCATTAGTAAAGACAGATTAATATGGCTTTATTCTATTCCTATTTTTAACCAAACAAAGGGAGATTTTAACTTTTATGAAACTCTAAATTTCCATGCTTATCAAGTGTGTGGTTGTTTGGTTTGTCAGAAACCAATTTTGTTTGCTTTATTCGGAGAGAATATGTGGTAAAAATAATTCAGAATCACAGATGTAATTTTTGAAATTCCTTTACCTTTTAATAAATGTTTCCAAAGTTTGCTTTTGTGTTCTGAATAAAATAGACTGCAGTTCTGTGCTCTAGAGGTTAGTAGTAACTTCTTTGTTTTTCAGATACTGCGTTGGCCAACGGTCATGCCACAGACTATTTATTTGTTGGAAATATTGTTTACACAGTAAGTTTATTTCTCTGTATACTGAGCCATTCTTAAATAACGCAGGTGTGGATTCTGCCTCTCAAAGGCCTTTCCATAAGGCCTTCAGTATAATCATTTATTTCAGATCTTTAGACGATATATTCTAGATTCCTTGAAGCTCAGAATGGTTGTGAAATGATTCTCTTATTTTTTGGCGAAGATTAAGCAGGGTCAGGATTTCTGGACAGGTGGTTAACAGTTTTCCCCATTCTTCAAAAAACCATTCCACTTCTACCTGTGGGGGTGGGGGAAAGGACGCTAAAGATGGTGATTTCTCCCAATTCTCCCAAGTTAAGTAAAGAGCAAAAATAACTATTGCTTGTTGAGAAGAAAGTCATTAGGACGAGGCTTTTCTTAAAGTAGACCTGCCTATATTCCCTAAAACTAGCCCCTGGAGACTTAGTCACCTAGATGGCACCTTCCCAATGCAGCTGCCTTGGAGGAGGAGTATCTTCTAGAAGGGGATCCTTGGGATTTCTCCTGGAAATGAAAATCACTCACTAAGGATAACACTATTTCCCAAATGCTTCTGTCTTTTCACAGTATGTTGTTGTCACGGTTTGTCTAAAAGCTGGTTTGGAGACTACAGCTTGGACTAAAGTAAGTTTTCACTAGAATTATTTCTCTATTCACTATAGATACTTTTCCTAGTATGATACCTTTTTTTAAGCCTTGGAAAAGTAATAAGCAATATCCAGCTATCTAATTCAAACTTTCCTGATGATTCATTTTCTTGGCTCTTAATACAGCTCTAAGCCATGGACATTCATCTCATTTCAAATGTATATGCACATTATAAAAAGAATACATACAAAATACAGGGCAGAAAGGAGAAGTTTTAATTTCCATAATTTTACCACCAAGAGACAGTGACCATTAACACTTTGCTATGTGACCTTCCAGACTTTGTTCCATGTATTTTTTAAAAAGATAATGCATTACATGACATATACCTTTGTAATCATTTTTCACTTAAAGATACATCCCTAACATTTTTTGTCCCTTAAAGTATACTTCTGCAAAATCATTATTGATGATTAAAGAGAATTAAATCTTATCAATATCCCATCTCTTTTTTAATCATACCCTAGTTTTAGACATTTTGCTGATTTCCAGTGTTTGGGGAGTATACCATCGTTTCATGATGGCCTGGCACTGCTGTTTAAATAGGCTCCTAATTCTCTTTTGAGATAGTGGGGAAGGGTGGGAGATTTGTGTGAAAGCCGGGAGTCTATTAAGGGAAAATGGCAATTAATCCAAGTGAGAGCAGAAGGTGGCTTAGCCTGTGACATTAGAGGAGGAGATAGTGAGAAGTGTTAATATTTTAGATGTATTTAAAAGGAAAGGCAAACAGAACTTGATGATGGATCAGATCATGGAAGTGGAAGAAAGGCAAAAGTCAAGTATCATGATATTAAGGGGAAAATGACAAAATACTCACATCTCAAAGGGCATTGTAAGCTGTAATATCCATTCCAGATGTTTTAAAAAGTTCTTGGAGAATAAAAAGAACAAAGTCTCAAAATGATAACTAAAAACATCATGCTCATCTTGTCTGTTGCACATTCTGTTACTAGTGAGATCTTGTTTTATGCAGCTCCGCATCGGAGCAGCTGGTGAGAAACGATATGGGCCTCCTGACACTATGGGGTGGATCTAGAGGAAGACCAGCTTGTGGTGGCCAAAGCACCTTCATCTCCAGGGTAGTATGGGGCCACTAGTCACTTGAACTCATTGTTAAACCTTTGGAGACAAGGAGATTAGGCAGACTGAATTCTCCAGTGAGTGGAGAGTGACAGAATCTCTCCATAAAGAAAACCAGCTTGGATGCAGAGATTATGCAGTAGGTAGACTCCAGTGCTTGTCCCATGCCAGCAGAGTGGCCCTGCCTAAATGTGTGTTTTCTTCTGCAGTTCAGTCATCTGGCTGTCTGGGGAAGCATGCTGATCTGGCTGGTGTTTTTTGTTATCTACTCAACCATCTGGCCCACCATTCCTATTGCTCCAGATATGAAAGGACAGGTCAGTGCTGTTAACCGTGAGTGAACTTTTCATGTCTCATGACAATGATGCTTTTCTGTGTGTGGTCTTTCCATGTCAAGTGAACTTAGGAGAGGTGGGTGTTGCCTGCTACCATCAAAATGTATCGGGAGGAAAACAGACTAAATCAAGGCTCCTAATAGAGGTTTGTCCAGTCCATAGAAATGACATCTGAAATTTTAACTGTTGTAAAAATGGGACTAAATCTCTGACCTACCCCTTATGTCCATCTTTCCATAATAAATTCTGTGTTATTCACACACTGTTCTGATGTATGTAGTTCATAGTTCTTGGAAAACTGGAGATCTTTTGAGTGGCTCATAATCTAGTCAATATGTTGATTGTAGTTTTGATGTTAAGTGTAGATTTATATTCTTATTAGTTGTTGATAGTCACCTGTGAAAGATAGAAATCTAATAACTCTATAAAACAGATCATTAATGAGTTAGAATATCTTATTGTTTATCTCTTGAACTAGAGAGGCTGAGATTGTTATACTTGTTTAAATTTTTTTATATTTTCTTTCCTTTGTATTTTTGTCATCCAGTGTTTGAGAGTGAGCCAACCATGGCAGACTGAACCTTAGAATCCCACAGCATTGTGTCTGAGAGGAGCTTGACAGTCCTGAGTTCTAAGCCTCCTCAGTTTACAAATGAAGTTCTGCAGGGCCAAATTCTCCAGGCCCAGAGCCAGCATACCACTTCTAGTCCATTCCTGGGTCCTGAGGACCCTAATTTCCTTTCCCAAACAGCCAAAACCCACTTCTAGGCCTGCTTGGTTATATATTCAAATTCAGGCCAGTGTGAGGACTCCTGGACCCAAGGGGCTTCTCTTTGCAAAGGATGTACTCTCGGTTTATCAGATGCTTGCACTGGTATACGCAGTGTTTGCATGTGGATGCTGGTGCCCTTGGTTTATCAGATGCTTGCACTGGCATATACCATGTTTGCATGTGGATGCTGATGCCCTCGGTTTATCAGATGCTTGCACTGGCATACACCATGTTTGCATGTGGATGCTGGTGCCCTCGGTTTATCAGATGCTTGCACTGGTATACCCCATGTTTGCATGAGGGTACTGGTGCAGTGGGACAGGACCAGGTATGGGAAAGAAAAGACTGGGGTTGGGAACTTCCTCTGTATCCAGTCATGTTCCGGGCCCAGGAGTACATATTTTAGGGGCAGGCCTGTCCATGGCACACCTGGCTGTTATCATCTTTGCCTTGCTTCCTCTGCAGAAATGAGCTAAAACTTCTGGGTCTACCCCAGTCCCGGTACATATCCAGCAGATGTTTCATATGGGATAGTCTCGAGATGGCATTGTTTGCCTCTTTTACTTGATAAATCAATCAGCTGATGGACTTCACTTTGCCTGGGGCCTCCTTGTGTGTGGGTGCTAAGGACACACATGTCCCACTGGAGTGGGCTTCTCTGTCCCCTAATGCATCTTTGCTTTCTGCATGGAGCAAGGACAAACACATACACACCCTCAGTTCTTTTCCGAATTCAAGTGACAGAGGAAGTTAACAGAGCAGAGAATGGATCAAGGAGATTATTCTGTAGCAAAACGAGCATTTCCTAGCAAAGAGACTTTGTACATTTAAGGAAATCAATTAGACTTTCAAGCAATGTGATTTGTGATTTGTCCCCAAAAGGCAAGTCAAAAAAAGTCTTTACAACAATAATGATCACTCGGTAGGCTGTCAGTGTCTAGATGTTGGCCTTGGGTTTCCTTCTTTCTGATTAAGAGTAGGTGAGAACTGATGAATGTTTTATTCAGAAATTTTACTGCACAGAAGAACAATAAAAGATACTGCAGCTGCTTGCTCTGGACAGTTTTCTAAATTAGAGAGTGACAGCTGACAGAATGGGCTCAGTTGTTATGTGACTGCCAATAAAACCACCCCAGTGTCCTCAATAGAAAGATGCTCTTAGGCTGGTTGCTGACTTTCACTCCCATAAAGAGATTGATTTTCAAAGTGTAGAGGACACACTTGCTCTACTGTCACCGACATCCCACGTGTTCACTGTAGAAGTCACATCTTGGGCTGTGTGGTTTGAAAGCTCAGCTTAAGGGTGAAATTTCCGTAGTTGGGACTTAAAGAAATTTAATGAGCTATTCCTACCATACAAAAATATAGAAATTGTAATATTAAATCACATGCCACTTTGATATAAAAACTATTTTTTACTTAAGCTATGTTGTTTTAACTTTTCTGTTGGTTGGTTTATTTCCATGAGGCAAATAATGTTTTAAAATAAAATATGGCGGGGTTGAGACAGAAGCTTTCATTAGAAGTCAAATGAGATGATCACTGCTGTCTTCGTGTTACAGGATTTCTGCATCAGTGACCCCACCGTATGTGTTTAAAGAGCTGTTTATTATCTGCAGTCCTTCTCTGGAAAGAGCTTCGTAAAGTGTCAGAATGTCGGGAAATAACCTCAGAGCCAACTCTGATACTCTTTTGCTTGGTGTCTGCTGCTCACTGGTTGGTTCATTGTTTGAAAAGTGGTATAGAGACGTGTTAAAAAACATTTTTAACACTCTCAAAAAATCACGTGGGTGGAGAGTGGCTAAACTAGCCTGAAGTCTAGTTTCCTGCTGCCTCGAAAGGAAGATGGGAGTTGGGCCTAGGTGTCATCGGTAAGAGGAGTTTGCTTCTCTTGAGGGCTGTTGAAAATACAGCCATGCTGTGTCCATCCCTTTGGCTCTAGGTTGATATTATGGACTGAATGTTTGTGTCCTTTTCAAATTAATAGGTTGAGGTCCAACCCCCACAGTGATGGTATTTGGAAGTAGGGCCTTTGGAAGGTTAACTAGGTCATGAATGCGGTTAGTGCTCCGACAAGAAGAGACCAGAGAGCTAGCTCACTTGTTTCCTGCCATGCAAACACACAATGAGAAGTTAGACAGCTACAACCTGGAAGAGTGCCTGCACCAGAACCTTAATCTCAGGCTTCCAATTTCCAGTACTGTGAGAAATAAACCCATGTTACTGCTGAGTCACCCAGTCTATGGTATGTTGTTATAGCAGCCAAACTAAAACTGTCACTGTCCTTAGGAATGAGGGTCACTCTGGGGAAGGACTGCTTTGTTATCATCGTTGTCATCTTCGTCATTAAAAGAATAGCTATTTTTATAAACCTTTTTATTTATTTATTTTTTTTGTAGCTTACAAAGCATCAGGGATTTGGCAGATGAACATGGTTCCCATGGCTCCTTTCATCTCTAGAATGAAACTAGTGTCTAATGAAAACTGGCATTTCTCACCTAGGAGCCAGAGATAGACTCAACACATGGAACGTTGTCTATTTATAACATCATAAACTGCTGAAAAGATGCATTGTTTCTGCTGGGGTTTCCTAAACTAATTTGATTAAATATTTCTTTGTCTTATTCGTTGTATTTGGAGTTTTTCTCACAGGGAAAGGCAGGTTTTCCTTTGAGGGCTAAGGAAAGGAAGGCTGTAGAATGAGAGTGATTTTTTACTATCAAAGGGTTTTTCTCTTCCCTAAAGCATCTCATGTTATGGTGCATGAAACCCAATAAGACAATGAACCAGAAAGTCCCAGTGAAAGTTTCTGAAATAAAAACAAAAAAGGCATCTGCCTGTTTCCTCTCCTGAAAATATGTAACACTTGTGGGATTTAAAGGAGCACCCTCTTATTTCACTTTTCTAGGCCCAAGTGAGGTCAAAAGTGAACTGAAAACTCGGGCTGTGTCTATCCTGGGGATAATACCAACATCCTCAGCTGAGGAAAAATGTGTGATGATGTTTAATCTCTGTGTCCTTGTGTTTTTCTTTCTGCCAATGCCATAACTATGGGTAATAAGTGTCTCCATATGGATTTCCAAAGCTAGTGCTTGAAGGTGAATGATACACTTTCTTCAGCCCAAAGTTGTCTGCAGAAGTGGAGCTGTAAACTAAAGAGATGAGGAGAACATGACCCAAAACCAGATCAGGAAATATGCTTATATTTTCTCCATGTTATTTCTCAACTTTTCACTTTAGGAGTATCTGAGGCGATGCCATTTTATTTGACGTCTGTCAAGCAACCTGCACCAACTAGCTTTGTAACCTTTAGGAAATCATTTAACCTGTGTTAAGTTCCTTATCAGCAAAGTCAAAATAATATAACCCACCCAGATTATCTCAGAGGAGTCCAGTAAAGATATAATAAAATAATCTGTGGGAAATGTGTAAACATGCAGACTTTGTTTTCCCTGCCATGATCTGATTGTTTTTGAACTTTTATAAATAGAAACACTGCAATTTAAACTCCCAATTCTTTTGGCCATAGAATTTAATTTTTTATAAGTTCTAGATGTGATGTTTCTCATTAGGGTCTATCAACTACCTGCATTTGTATCACCGCGCGCGCTGTGTCTCTGAGTGTGGGGCCCTGCCTCTGAATTTTGACCTGCTCCATTTCCGACCTGGGCCAGTTCACCCCTCCTTAGGCAACCTGGTGGCCCCCGCTCCGGAGAGGTCACCATATTGATGCCAAACTTAGTGCGGACACCCGATCGGCACAGCGCACTACTGCCCAGAACTCCTGGGCTCAAACGATCCTCCTGCCTCAGCCTCCTGAGTAGCTGGGACTATAGGTGCATGCCACCACGCCCGGCAACCTCTGAATTTTAATAAATCTCCAGGCTACGCTTAACTTTAAATTTGAGAACCATCACTCTAAAACACCTAAAGTATTACTACTCCATGACAGTGTATAAGCCAGTGCAAGATGTTACAGGAGAAGATGGTATATTTAAAATATTCACATCTCATGTGTTTCTTGTGTAGCATGGTTATGTAAGACGGCAGGCAGTACCAGTGACCGCTTTGAGGCATCTAGCTTTCTAAATAGAGGATTATACCAAAAGACATTACATCGTTCACCATGGAAAAATACTTCTCACCAACTCTGGTGTTTTTCCTTTAAAATTCTTTTCATTGGTAGTAAAACAGGAAGAAAAAAACTTACAAACTGCTAACTTTGTCTGCAGTGCCAAGCTCCAGGCTCCACCCAGTTTCTGGCATATGATGGGCCTTTTTTTAAAAAATCCTAAATACAGGAATGGGTTTACTTTTGAGTTTTATGTATGTGCTTGTGTGTACACAATGCCGATCCTGAGGGACTCAAAGCAAGCAGAGGGAGGGATGGCTGCCATTAGCCACCCTTGAATCTTCCCCAAGCAATAACCATCTCTTGAACTGTGCAGCTCCACACAGTCTCAGGCCCAGGCACTTTCCATGAGAAATACAGAAAGAGCAATTTTATTTCCATGTTGCCTATGCTACAAGAGGTGAGCTGAGACATAGTGGTGATGGTCATGCTGATCGCCATATTTGCTCAGCTGTGGTTCCAGAACGTCCTATAGGACAGACACTGTCTGAGGGCCAGTAGAGGACTTGCTCTCAGGTTAATTTTTTATGGTGTGGGGACATGGTTTTCTGTCCCCACCAGCCGTCCTCCTCCACTTTTTCCTAAGAAGCCCAGTTTGCATCACCACCATGTACAGGTAGCCCAGCACCCTAGGGAAGTCACTGCACCCCTGACTTCAGGGAGAGCATGGTCCCAGCCCCCAAGCTGTACAGCATGCTTCAGAGACCCTGAAGGAGCTACAAGGAGACTTTCGCTGGGGTGTGCTGAGAAAGAAGCATGTTTGCTCCTAAAAGAAATCCATCAAGGAGGTGGCCTTCTCTTGTGTATGACATAGTTGCTCTGTGGTGCCTGTAGTTGTTCAGCCGCAAGGAGCAAGTCCAGATCCTACTGCTACTGTGAAAGATGGAAGAGAAAGACGACAACAACAACAAAAACCCACAGCCTTTTTGGAGCCGGACTTGAATTTCAGTCCCTGGGTTCACCAGGCAGCATATGCATTGCAGCCTGCTCTATGTGAGGTGTGCAAGGAATTCTTCCCATTGTGTGTGCACGCAGGGATGTTTCTTTTCTATTCACAAGTATATGGTCAGCAATGACAAGGCAATTTTTAAAAACAGACTTAAGGCTTTAACATCACATATTATTCCAGTGATTGGCAATCTTTTGAGCTTGGTGTGTCAAAATTTGCCAAAAAATCGAGCATAACTCGGGTGGTGTGTCACTTAGAGAAAAACGGCCTAACCGGAAGTCCCAGAACTAGACGCTCTGTGCTGGAGTTCTGTTGTTTTGGCCTACAGACCTCCAGCACAGAGTGTCTACACTACAGCAAATGTTTTATCCTCAGCTACTGCACGTGGCCGTGCAGGAGCTGAGGATAAAATGTCCTTCTCTGCATGCGGCCCCACACTTCTGTGGTATGCAGCTGTATGTGGCCCCATGTCATTGAAAATGGCTACACGTGTCAGTGCTGACACACATGTCATAGGTTCACCATCACAGTATTATTCTGTATTGAAGTTGGGTGCTTGTAGATTCACTTCAAAACTTGGTAAAGAATTACTTTAATTTTGCAATTATTTAGGTAATAACATCCCAGTGATACCTAATGTGACTATTGCAAACTTTTTGGGATTATCTTTAATACAGCAATATTGAATAGAGTAGGTTCTTTATACCTCAAATCATGTATTTCAGGAGCCAATGATCTGACCAGTGTAAGAAGTGGTCAGCCTCATGAGGGAGGAAGTCCTGTCAGTAAGGACTTTCCTCTTTGTTTGAAATAACTTTCTGGCATCTTCTATATACAGTTTTCTTATGTATTGAACTTGACTAAATCATTTGTTGAAGTCAACTAACAATTTGACGTTCAAACTGTACATTTGGGGTGCTAGGAAGACCGACTCATAGGAAGGGGCACACTGTGTTTCTGGATGACATCATTACCTGAATAAATGACAACATGAGCAAAATTAAAGGGACACCTACTTTCTGCTTCCTCATGTTTCTGTAACTCTCATCCCCTGAGTCTGTGGTCCTACGTTTGCACATGTGTGCCTTCCGTAAAGGCATCCTACACTAATCCCTGTTAGAGGCAATCACAAGAACTGAAAAACATAAAAACTAGAATAAAAAGTTCTTCATTGATAATGAAAATAAAAATCAGAGACATTTACTTGATCAGTAATATCTAGGTTGATTCTCATAGTCCTATAAATATTTGGGCTCTAAAATCAGAACACTCAGGCATCAGATAACAGCACTATCAGAAAATGGCTTTTGTAGTTGTTACACGTTGTTTTTATTTTTCTCTTCCTAATTATCAAACATAGCTCTTGGCTCAGTGGATAGATAGAGAGTCGGACTGGGACACAAAAAACACAGGTTCGAAACCCTGAGGTAACCAGCTTGAGCGTGGGCTCACCAGCTTGAACGTGAAATAATAGACATGACCCCATGGTTGCTGGCTTGAGCCCAAGGTCACTGGCTTGAGCAAGGGGTCTCTTGCTCTGCTGTAATCCCCAAGGTCAGGGCACATATGAGAGAGCAATCAATGAACAACTAAGGAGCCACAATGAAGAATTGATGCTTCTCACCTCTCTCCTTCCTGTCTGGCTGTCCCTCTCTCTGTCCCTTTGCCTCTCTGTCTCTGTCACTCACACAAATAAAGGTCAGCTCTTTAAAGTGGCATCAGATTCTTCCAACATACAGGCATGGGGCCAGCACCTGCTTTTCTCTGGTTACTTCTCTGTGAGGCCTGCACATCAACTGATTGAGTCTGGATTAATGTGACCCAAATCAAACCTCCCTCCCATTTGGCACAGTGAAAGTAGGATTTGAACTAAACTAACCTAATGCCTAAAATGTGCATACAGTTAAGTCTGTTGCTCATTATATCCATCATTGGAGTATTTTTGCACCTCAGTTTCATCAGGTCTATGAAGTAGATGGTAGCTATGTTTGGAGTTAGTAGGGACATTAAGAAAATAAATGCATGTTTAAAATAGGTAATGTTTATTGAGAAATTACTATATCTCAGACAAAACATACATTCATATAAATATGCCGCAAATATGCAGTTGCAGACCTAATGAACTATGCATTAGTGCATCTGAGAACCTACAATCATATGAGGGAAAGAGGCTTAGAAAGAGAGAACCAATACCTCAGATGGCCAGGCCAGAGGTAGAGTAGCTGGGACTTCCCAAGTCTACTGGGCACCATGGTATGAACCCCAACACTGTCTTACTAGGGAAAGCATCAAGGAAGATGCCCCATACAAACCAAGTGTTGAGTAAATATCTAGTCAATTCTCCTTAAAATATTGTTTTTACTAAATTGTATCTGAACTGACTTACCCTGCAGTGTAAAATAATTTTTGAATCATAAATGTGGAGTTAGAAGGCTTCTACATACTTTTTATTTCAACAGTGGTCTTCTGCCCATGTACCCCAATAAAGCAGGTTTCACACAATAGTGGATTTTAGCATGTTATGGAAAGAAAATCTTCATATTTTTAGATCCTGCTCCTCCTTCCCCACACAGTTCTTCCCATGTTGGACATTTATTTCATTTTGGCCTCTTGTTTCAGGGAAGCTTTGATTGTGAGTTTTCTCTTGGGTTAAAGGTTTTGTTGTGGTGTTGGTATTTGTCATTCATTCTGATGTTAATTTTTAAAATATCTGTCAGAAAATTAAAGTACACATTACATGCTGATTTTGTTTGTTTGTAATATTTATGTTCAGTGGTTGCAGGGTATGTTTGATATGTTTTGAACTTTTACTTTCTCCAAACATGTGTAAATGTGTAAATGGAGCCCAGGAGTGGATGGAGCATTGGTGCCAGGGTTTAGCTCTCTGACATCTGTCTGCCCTGTCTGGTGACTCTAGCTGTACCTCCCTCACCCCGAGACATCAGTGTTCTTTAGATTTGTTCTGTTGAAGAGGTAGAGGTGTCTGGAAAAGGCCACCAGATGAAGAATTTGTGCAAGAAAAGATAACCAGAGTTGGTTAGACTAAAAAGGGAGGAAATAGAACCACAAGTTATTAAGCATGTGCCAAGGTTTTCCTAGTCTGTATAAATGGGGGTATAAAGCTATTGTAGACAGCATCCAAGAAGGCTGAAAGAGTGAAAGGACTAAAGCAGTTGAGATTTCCAGTTACCCTTCTTGCCTAGTGGCCTTGTAAAACATCAAACATTCATTGAGGAGGTCATGTGCTTTTTGAACCTGGATTTAACCAGCTGTCCTACAATTTGCCATCTCTTTGGCTAAAGATAGGAAAGAGAGATCTAGGTTACCTATGTCTGTGCCTATAGTGCACTTTTATTCATGGGGGGTGGGGCTGGGAACTATGCAACGTGATTTTGATAAAGTAGAGCACCTGAAGAAGGGCATATTTAAATGTCTGGATACTTCCAAGCAGGCTCTCCCACCCCCTCTGCTCAGCAGCAGGATTCCCTGTGCATCCTGGATTAGGTGGCATCTTGTCATCTGTCACCCACCCTGCTTGCATTTTCCCCTTTTCTGGTCACAGCCCCTAAATCCCTTCTCCTCTTTCGGAGCATGCATTCAAGCAGCAGTGGTTCTCCTTCCACTCCATTCTGGGTCTGGACATGCCACCCAGGACAGTCAGCCAGAATCACCATCTCCTGGACCATGGCAGTGGGTTCAAAAAGTGAGCACGGTGACCCTCACCAGACCACCAGGTCACTATTTAACAATTTTTTTATAGAAACAATAGGGGAAAGGGAAAGCTTCCTTGCTGCTGGGTTGGTGAAACAGGGATGGCATTTGTTTGGAGCTGCAGGGACCACCACAGAGAGGGGGCCTGTCTGGGGGAACTGAGCAGAAGAGGAAAGCCAGACCAAGAGCAGGCGGCACTGAGTGCATGCCTGGATTTCTCTGTGCCTAAAGCTAGAGCCACCTCTCACCTGTTAGGTGTACATAAATCACTATAGTCCCATTTTTGTGTAAGACAATCCAAGTCAATTTCTGTTACTTCTGAAAAGAGTCCTAATTAATGAAGAAATTAATAAGTTACAGACGCAAGAGGTAAAACTGGCCATTGTTATTTGTGGAAAAGCAGCTGGTGAATGTACCCTGCTATGTGGATCTCCCTATTGGAGTACCAAGGGACTTGGTCTCCTTTTTGTAGCCTTCCGTATGTCCCTCCCCATGCACTCTACCCAAGAAGTAGAAGCCAGGCTTGAGGAGAACTCACTGTTTGAAATAGAGATGGGAGGAAATCACAGGTTTCATAAGAGAGGCTCCTTTCTCCGCACCAACAATCCAACATGATGGACCGTCAAATGGTCCTGAGTAAAATTAATACATGTAATTTTAAATTTTTTAATGGCCCCATTTAAAAGGTAAAATGAAACAGGTTAAATTATTTTTATTAATATATATTTAGCCCAGCATTTCTAAAATATCATCACCTCAACATGTAATTGGCATTAAAATAAGTTATTATTGAAATAATTTACATTATTTTGATACTGAATCGTAGAAATTCCTTGTGTATGTTAGACTTACGGTACATGCCAAGTCAGACTAGATGTATTTCAAGTGCTCAGTAGCCACATCTGGCCAGTGGTGACTGTATTGGACACACAGCTTTTTACCAAAAGAGATTTGGAAACATGAAGTCACTCTCCAAAGCAAAATGTAGTGTGAGTGAGATAGAGAGGGAGCTAAGCCAGCCACCAGCTCTCCAGGCCCCTCTCTGCACATGCGGTGTGACTCACTGGCTGGGCTCCCACCACTTGGCAATGGAACAGTCTCGGTTCTTTAGGCTTTCCCTAAAAACTGTGGGGACAGCTGAGCTGTTAATCTGTACTTATTAATTGCTTTAAGCAGAGTTTGTAACCTAGATTTGTAAAGCATGGATCATATTTCACGTAATTTTTCCAAAGTGTTGGCTACTATCCCTACCATGTCCTCATGAATGTGGGAGGGGAGACATCAGGACCCAGGACTTCAGTCATGTCTATGTCCAGCGGTAGCCAGCTGAGCACTGATAACCATGCCACTGAAAATAAGTTGTCTGTTCCTAACAAACAGTTAACTTGTTGAATAACTGGCAACTAACAAATAAAATTATTATCCTACTCATTAATTCCTAAGACTGTATAAACCCTTAGTCCTTTTATCCTTCTAGAGTTTATCTTTCCCTTATCATTATGCTGTATTCAAGCACTATCATTTTTACCTCCTAAATATCTCTGATATATGTCTCCTTCCATCCAGTTCTAGTCCCATCCAGTTAGTTGCTCCTGCAGCATTTCTTGCCTGGACCATTGCAGTAACCTCATAACTAGTTTCTTAGTACCCAGTCTGTCTGGATCTATTGCTCTACTGTAGCCAAAATACTCTTTCAAAGCACAAATTTTATGTAGTTATTTTCCTGGCTTTTCATGGTCATCATGATAAAGTTCCAGGGCATGTACCTAGCCCTATGGGCCCTGTGAAGCCCTGAGCCATGCTGTGATCATAATCTCTCCCTTGGTCCTTACCCACCCACACTGGTCTTTTCTCATGTGCTGGCACTGGCAAGCCCTAGCTGTGCTCTCACAGGGCATCTGCACCTTCTGGACTCCCTTCCTGGATGCTCTGGTTTCCTCCCTGGCTCATGATCGATCACACAGCTCTCAAACCTCAAATGAGTCATTATTTCCCAAGTGCCTTTCCTTGCTTCCTTGATCAGCTTAAATCCTCCTAGTACATGTTCTCTTAAAAAACAACTGACCTAGCCTGACCAGGCGGTGGCACAGTGGATAGAGCGTCAGACTGGGATGCAGAAGACCCTGGTTCGACACCCCGAGGTCGCCAGCTTGAGCGCGGGCCCATCTGGCTTGAGCAAAAGCTCGCCAGGTTGGACCCAAGGTCACTGGCTCCAGCAAGGGGTGGCTTGGTCTGCTGAAGGCCCGCAGTCAAGGCACAGGGCACAGGTGAGAAAGCAATCAATGAACAACTATGGTGTTGCAATGGCAACAAAAAACTTATAATTGATGCCTCTCATCTCTGATTGATGCTTCTCATCTCTCTCCATTCCTGTCTGTCTGTCCCTATCTATCCCTATCTCTGACTCTCTCTCTCTGTCCCTGTAAAAAAGAAAAGAAAGAACAACTGACCTCTCCTTTGTATCACCTACCACAATTAAAATTTTACAGATGTGCATTTAATAATACCTTATACCCATTAGGACAGCCACTCTTTAAAAAGAAAAGAAAAAACAAGAATTGGTGAAAATGTGGGAAAATGGAACCCTTGTGTGTACTGTTGATAGGAATGCATCACTATAGAGAACAATATGGAGGTTCCTTGAAAAACTAAACATAGAATGACCATATGATTCAGCAGTTCCCCTCCCAGTATATATCCCAAAGAACTAAAAGCACAATCTCAAAGAGATATGTGCTCTCCCCTTGTTTATAACAGTAGTATCCACAGTAGCCATGGGGCAGGAGCAACCTAAACATTCATTGACACATGATTGGATAAATATAATGTGGTCTATACATATTATGGAACATTATGCAGCCTTTAAAAAGAAATCTGTCAAAAAAAAAAAAAAGAAATCTGTCACATGCTGCAACATGGATGAATTTTGAAAACATTGTGCTAACTGAAAGATGCCAGTCACAAAGGAAAGATTATATTATTCCACTTATATGAGGCACCTAGAGCAGTCAGAGTCACAGAAACGAAAAGTAAAAGAATAGTTACCAAGGGCTGCAGGGAAGGCCAAATGAATTTGGTGTTTAATAGGTTTAGAGTTTCAGTTTTGCAAGGTGAAAAAGTTTTAGAGAACTGTTGCACAATAATGTGAAGATAGTTAAGTTAACACTACTGAACTATATACTTAAAAATTAAGATGGTACATTTTGTATTATGTTTTTTTTACCACAATTTAAAAAAAATTTACATTTATGTGATTTCATAATTAATATGCGTTTCTTCCTCTAAACAGTAAGCTCTATGAAAAAGGTGAATGTTCTTCATATATCCTTGGCAGCAACCTCCCATTTTATTTCTGGGATTCAATAAATATTTAAATGAATTAATTGATAAAATTAAATTGAGCACCTCTCATGTGGACTTGGGCTGTGGACTTGGCTTTGTGCTATAGGTACTCAATATTGTTTGCTGATTTGATAACACAAGCAGATGACAAGGACTCAAACATTTGGAAATATCCTTGTACAGGATCCTCACATAATAAGCGATTGATAGATTAATGAATTTAGCATTTTTATAAAGAGAAGTGTGCTTAGAGAAAAAAAAACTATAGTATATACCATGCATTTTTCACCCCAAAAGAATAATTCTCAGATGCAAAATATTTAGACCTTTTCCTATTAAAATTGTAGTCACCTTTTTTTAGCTACATGGGTGGTATCTGTGGTATAATATTCATGGATATTAATGTCTGTAAAGGGTTAATAATAAATTTTAGTTACTTCCTGGACAATGTTTGTTTTGGTACTTATATTTTTAAAAAATGGGAAAAGATGGAATCAAAGTGGATTTTTTGAGTATCTAATTCAAGGTAGTACTAAAATCATTTTTCACTGATTTTATTATGTGAGATAAAACTGATGAAGATAGTTGACCACAGATAGTTCTAGCGGAAATGTATACTCCCTAGACAGTACATTATTGGGCAGCATTTTTATTATTATGTTGAAGAGTTTGGTATTTTCGGAGTAAGAGATGTAAGCACATAATTAAAGAAGAGATTTTGGTCAAGAAAATGTCAAGCTTAGGTAGAGTTTTGTTAGAAGCCGGCCTCTAATAAATTTTGGATGATTTCATGGAAAAAAATGGACCTTATCTGGAGGGACTGCTCCTTAGTCAGTCAGATGGTGGAACCTCCCAGGCCCAGGGATCACCTTAGCAGAGGCTTAAGGCATGGACAGATCTGGCACCAAGAGCTGAATTGAGGCATAAAATTTTAGTGTCAAGTAAAGTGATATTACAAGAAAAGAAAAAGTTTAAGATTTGGAAAGTCTCTACCCAAAACACATCATCTTAATTAAAGGAAAGAAAAGCAGTAAACAAAGTGACTCTGCATCCAGAAAATCATAAGGAAGCAGAGGTGGGAGAAAGGAAAGACGGAAGGCCCAGTGGAGCATGGGAGCATGAAAAGAGGGGGCTTCTGACTTCCACTGAAGGAAATTACAGATTTGTTGAGAAATTTTTCTCAATGTACCATCAAGAAGGAATAAGATTGACCATAAATAAAGGTCCTGTAACATAATGTGTTCAAATTTTGCCTTTATATGATAATATGGGAAAAGTAATTCTTAGAAAAAAAGGAAATTGGGAACATATGAATGTTATTTTTCATTAATATTTCTGACTGCTAAATTGGTTAAAATGAATCTTTAAAGGTCCTGGCCAGGAGGCTAAGTGAATAGGGTGTTGTTTCAAAGCAACAAGGTCATGGGTTTGATCCCCAGTCAGGGCATGTACAAGAAGCAACTGCTGAATGCATAATTAAATGGAACAAAGTGGAACAGCGAGTTGATGCTTCTCTCTGTATCTCTCTCTCTCTCAAATCAATGGGGGAAAAAATTTTAATGAATCCTTAAAAAAATTGCTCTTGTCTGTGCTTAAATAATTTTTAATCCTTGGAGCATTAAAAGATAATTAAATATTACATTAATGCACAGGTAATGTAAAACCAATAAACAATTTTAGGTACAAACTTGCAATTATAAGATAAATAACTTGTAGGGATATCATGTACAACATGGTGACTATACTTTATAATACTGTGCTATATAGTTCATAATACTGTAGTTTATAATTCTGTGCTGGTGACTTATAACTGAAAGTTTCTAAGAGAGTAGATCTTAAAAGTTTCATCACAAGAAAAAATGTATAACTATGTGAGATGATGGATGTTAACTAGACTTGTGGTGATCATTTTGCAGTATATATCATTATATTGTACACCTAAATCTAATATAATGTTCTATGTCAATTATATCTCAAGAGAACTGGGAAGAAAAGAAGGTGACTTTAGATAATGAGTTTTCTATATGAAGACTTGTTCATTTTGCTAAAAGAAAAACTGAATCTTTTTTTCAATGGCTCAAATTTAGTGGAATAAGGTCAGTGGAGGTAGTATTCTCATAGTACAACCTAAATGTGACTTCTATTTAAGACTTTTATAAAGTTCTTCTTACATAGGTCATCTTGGTGGTGGATTGCCACCTAGTAAGTGCCATTTTAGGGCCACTTTCTTCACAAACTATTTTATTAAGAAAAATAATTACTCCTTTATTCCTCAATATTATTTATGTAACTACCAAGATAGGGTTGTCATTCTATTATTTATGTAACTACCAAGATAGGGTTGCCATTTGGACCCAGAGCTCTATGGAGCTCACTGCTTTATCTTCCGACCTTCTGACTGGGGAGACCAAGCCCTAACCCTCAATACTCTAAACACTGACCATCTGACAAATAACGGGATGTGTTTGGAGCTGCACCGTTTATGAACTCTTCAAACAGTCTCAGTTTCATAGAGAGCTGTTTATATTCATTAGTTTTATTTATACTTTGCCTTCTTTAAGGCTAGTTCTTGATTGTCTTTTCTATTGCTGTCCTGTACCATTTCTGCCCCTGCTCTTCCTTGAACTCTCATTCTCGTTCAGTAGTAGTTTCTAGGATGTCTCCTCTCATGTTTCTTCAAGTGAGTGCCTTTCTACACTTTTGTACAATGATATGTTGGCTTAAGTTTAAATCTCAGTTTATTGATCACAGTTTTACCAAGAGAACCTTCCCAACGTCAGCGCCTCTTAGGTTCACTATACAAACTGCTATCATCATGAATTAATTCTGAAGTCATTTGATGATCCCCCAACCCTTCAGCCTTTGTTCACCAAGGACCCATTTAAGGTATCCCCTCTTACGTGACATTGTCAACAAAGGGAAAATGCTCCTTTCCTAGTGGCTTCCTCACAAAGCCTCAACTCTACCTAGAAAGAGAGCCCTCAATACCCGAAGAACATAAATCAATCTTAGCAGATTACTGTAGAAACTAATTTGGTAAATCGATTGTAAGCTAAAGTTTGGACCACTCACTCCCACTCAGCCACTAAAGAAAAATGTGTTTTCGGGTGTTCCCTTTAGATGCAAGACTTCTTCAGGGCAGAGACTCAATTGAGTGTAGAAGACAGTTCAGGAATAGATGATAGAGGTTAATGGAGGGCTGTATTCATGAATGAGCTGCCCCTCCTCAGCCATCGCCAGTCATGCCCTTCAGGCATGCCAGCTTACTTGTCATTTGTTGTATAGTTAGTGTCAAAGCTAATGACTAATATTATAGGATAGTAACTGTATGGTGAGTCTATACAACTTTGTCTAATTCTGTGTCAGCCACATGCTTGGCATCTAAGCACCTTACACTCTGAAATGTCTAAAGCACAACTCTTTGTTGTCTTCTCACCCGAACGCATTCCCTCATGTTCCCTTTCTGTCCAGTGGTGCATCACCCTCCCGCCATCACACATGCTTAATTAAACCTGTAAGCTACCTTCCCCGACTCACCCCATCACCATAGTGCCACCCACCTCATCCAGGTATCGAGCCAGCATCATTCATTTTCACTTTGTGCAGCTGTGTTGTTTGTATATGTGTGAAGTATTTGTGGCATTATAGCACCACTCTCCTAGCAGATGTTTTGTTCTTTGCTCCAAGAGGGCACAAATCATCCTCACACATACTTGTTCTATAGGACATGTTGAAATGGCAGACAAGCGAGGGGCTTTGGCATTGCAGACTAGACTTTCAGTAAACTCAGAGTCAGTCTCTGGATATTATCTTTTGTTGTGTCTTATTTTTATGAAAAAAATATTTTAAAATTTAAACTCTTGTTCCCCACTAGTGTCTCTCTTTTTTTTTTTCTTTAGAAATTCTTCACCTAGGACTCAGGAAAATATCTCCAGTTGTAGCACTAAATGAAGGTTTCTGAGAGAGATCAGGCTGCTCTGTTGGCCTTTGGCCTTGACCTCACCAGTTTGGGACTGTAAACCAAACATACTAAACTTTTCTTTATTAAATACACCAGTCACGGTCTTTGACTGAAGTGAAAAAAACAAACAAATTGGGTTTGACTTAGTAAACAGTAAAGCGGTAAGTTGGGATAATGACACAGCCCACAGAGTTTATGGAAAGCCATAAGAACCAGGCTCAGAAAGTTGGTAGGAACCACAGAGGCTACCCCTGGACCATGTAGTCAGGACATGACCTGGCACTGCTGCCCTTGGACTCTACCATGGGAATGACCCTGGGGTTACCCAAGAGCAGTCAGGAGAGTCTGATGTGCAAGCCCCAGTCTCCCTTCTGCCTAGCAGTTTCTTGTACATGTCGGTTCTTCTGGCAGATTTATTATGAACTGACTCATAGGTGTTTCTAGAAAGATCCTGATAACCGCCCACATTATTCTGCAGTAATGGAAGGAAAAGACAAGAGTTAGAAGGAGAATTCTACACCTTTTCTTGAACAACTTCTTTCCATGAGGAGTCAAATTTACCTAACTTAGAGGTAATTGGAATAAATTCAAGAAGCACAGTTTAAAAATATCATATTCAGTAATGAGCCTAGACAAAGCAAGAGTCATTCTTGTAAGAAAACTTCTACAGGATGAGAGCTTGGGGAAAAGTGGCTCAAGCTCAGTTCCCTTAAGAAAGGCAGATGGTAAAGAGGAGGCAGTGTCTTGGACGTAAGCTGCAGGGGCAAAGGCCCACCCACGGATGGCCTGTGATGGACAGGCCAGGGAAGGGACAGAACGTCTGCTCATGGCTTCCCAAAGTGGGGAAACCAGTTCACACCCTCGGTGCCAGCTCAGTGAACTATGTGCCACACTGACCCACCGGGGACCCTCGCTGGGCAGACTCAGATGCCGGATCCCAAGACTGACAGGAAGAAAGGGCAGCCTCCATGCACAGCCTCAGGCTTCTGGTTTTCATTTAGTCTGTTCCTTCATGGGGCATGAATGTTCTTCGGTTAGTTTTAGCACCAAACTGCAGCCAGTTTACTCAATGCGACAGGGCGGTCATATCCTTGAGATCTGGAGGGTGAGAAGGGCTGTGAGGCTCCCTATGCAGACAACGGGGCTCCCATGACCCCCCAGCTGCACACAGAACCTTAGAACATTGGCGGGCACTTGTCAGAACTGCCCCCAGAAGATGTCCTGCCTCTTGCAGCAAGGACCCTTCAGTCTGAAGGTTGTTCTGGGCTGAATTATGTCCCACACAAATTCATTACCTCCAGAACCTTAAAATGTGACTGCATTTGGAGACAGCGTGTTTAAAGAGTTAATGAAGTTATAATGAGGTCATTAGGATGGGCCCTGATCTGATCTGACTGGCATCCTTATAAGAAGAGGAAAGGCAGACACACAGAGACACCAGACCTGTATGCCCGCAGAGTAAAGGACACAGGAGAGAGAACGTAGCCAGCTGCAAGCCAAAGAGAGAGGCCTCAGATATCAGATAATCCTAAAATCAAAAATTAATAACATATAATTGCATATAACTTGTCAGTGTCTAATGAACTTCAAGTAACAATTTTTCTTTACTTGTGCTTCAAGAATATTCAGTAGCTATCCATAGAGGTTGCCTCTTGGCAGACTTACTTCGTGTGGAGTAGCTGAATATTCTGTCTGATTAAAAAGTGTAATTGCCTTGTTTTCTCCAGATACTGACCAGTAAGCATCAACCAAAGAGGAGAAGAGAAAAAAAATGTGATGAGCATTATTTCATCATATTAATTAAACCCTTGTGAGCAAACCAGTTACTAAAACTCAGGGAAGTGCCTCTCCAGCATAATCTTTACATGAGGCCTTAAATCGTAATGAAATGTTTGGAGTAAATTTTGTTTATGCACTGTGAGGATCATCTGAGAATACATTTAGGTCAATTCATGTCAATATACTGGAAGAACCTTTACAATAAGGAAAGTGTCCTAGTGAGCTCTACTTTATCATTACACGTTGTTATGTACCCCTAATCTCCTCTACCCCTACACGCTCCCAAAAGCTGTTCAGCATAAATTAATCTTTTCAACAGAAGCAACTAACTCCTCTAGCAAAAGAATTTGCCATTTTTGTGGTTTGGGTAAAAAGATGGTTCATTTTACTGGTTTCTCGATGAAACAGGTTTCATGACAAATTCAATCTTTCCAAAAAAAAGTTCCCCAAATCTACTTTTCTGTGCAAAATTTGACATGAAAGACTTTCTCTGTTGAAGCAGCCAAATACTGAGTTTGTGTGGTCCTGGGCAAACAGTTTGGGGTCCAAGGTTAAAGATATTTATTGCTGGAGATATTGCATGTATTTGTGTCTAGAAGGAACAAAATCCAACACATTGACACTGATTTTGAAATACACTCTTTTGCTTTCTTTTGTTTAGGGAGAATGTCCCCCTCTCCTCCACTCCCCTTTTAATCCTCTTCCACAATTGGTAGAGCTTGAAGGTAGTTTTTCCAGGGATAACTAGTGGAGGTGCACGATTTGTAAATACACAGATCTGCTGGGTTTTTTTGCACACACTTCAGAGAGTTCCTTACACTTTGACTTTGGCATGGCGTGCAGGAAATTCCTTGTTGGCCTCCCCAATGCAATAAACAGACCTCCTGCATCTAACCATGGCCACTCTGACATTTCTTATGTAGGGTTACTTTTGCTTTTTGTGTAAAAAAGTTAAGAGTCCCATTCTTGCTATTGTACTCTTTCTTTAGCTTTGGAATTTGTGTGGGGCCATGTTTGGGGTTAATAGGATTTGTGCTTTGACATATTCTGTGTTCATTATACACCCATGGAAAAAGTAGAGGAGGTAACAGACTCCCTGTGTATGTGGTTCTGATACACCTTATGTTGTACCAGATTTATCAGAAAATGCAGAAGTTAACATCTGTCTTTTGGTTACTCTTTAAGACATTGCTGGCTCTATTCAGTACAGATGAGATCTTCCCTGTAACCCTGCTACTCAATGTGTGGCCACCAGCTGGGCAGCCTCAGCCTCCCCAGGAAGAGGACTTGCTATAAAAGCTGAATCTCAGCCCCTAAACTGGAGCTGCTGGACTAGAATCTGCACTTTAAACACAGCCACAGGTGGTTCTCTGGACATTAAAGGTGGACAAGGCCAGCGTTTAGTCCATGTGTCCAGTACCTGAGCCTGTCCCTGTAAGATCTCCCAGGGAGGGCAAGAGGGGCAGACCGACCGGTGGGGCACAGAGAAGGGAAATCAGGAGGACATTGCCTGAGCTAAATTATGCTCATTAATTTAATTTGAGGCAGGAATGTGTGTAAATAAACTTTGCCAGTTGCGGAGGCTCTGTTTCCTGTAGGGCTCAGGCAGAAATGCAGGGCTGGTGGGGCCGGAACCTGGCTGGGGAGGGGCCAGAGAGTCCAGCAATGCGAGATAATGATGGAAAAGATGGTGTTATCATTATCGAATTAGAGAGGTTTCCAATGCTGAGCTAAGTGCCAAACTAAGTACAACCAGAGAGGCTACTCTTGCATAGATAAAAATCTTAATTATTTGAAAAGCTAAAGCTAACTGTTCCCTCCTCTTTTTCTTTTAAATCAATACAGATCAGGTTTCCAGGGGTTAAAATGGGTAGGACTGTACCCAATCCTGTGTAGCCTGTCAGCATTTACAAATATAAATTAACCTGTTCACATCCACTTTTCCCTTACAAAACAGTCTGTGAGAAAGAGGGAAGAGAAAATTGAGTTTTATAGGTTAAGAGAAATGCTTTTGTATCATAAAGCTGAAAATGAGTTTGAATTTTGGGTGCTTGATGTCTCAACTGTTTGAGGAGCTGAGCGATCACCACCAGTTAATATTTATTAAGCCCCATGCAGCATGCTGGACAGATGCTTGCCTGTTAAAAGATGTTCTCACTCATATGCTCATTTTTAGGAGCTCATTGAATGTTATTTATTCCAAAGACACAACTATTTCCCAGCTCAAAAATTAGCCACAAGTCCTTTGTCCCTATTTACTAATGGAATGCTATAAATGAGAAGAGTCATGCATGTTCATCTTTAATTTTATTTGGAAATATTTTCCTCAATGCCTGAGCTGCTGCTGCCAGTTCTGATAAGAATAGATAACTAAGTGCTAGCACTTTATTGAATGCTTAATATATTTAATCCTCACCACAATTCCTATTTTACAAACAAGAAACCAAAGCCTAGTGAGGTTAACAAACCTGCTCATGGTCTCATAATGGGGGGAGGCAGCTGGGATTGACCTCTTGCTGCCCAGAGGGCCCCTACTAGCAGTCACTCACCCTCAGTATGCTTTCTGAATGTGCTCTTGGAGCCAATGCATAATTTTGTTATGGAAAACTATTTTTATTATTACTGAAGACTAATGTGTATACAAGTCTCACACCCACTGGTGCTTTAGGAAATTTAGAGAAGGGACTGGCATAGAACAGGCCCTCAGTAGACAGTAATTAGTTCCTCCTGTATTCTGACAATCCAGTATCTCTGTTGTTGTGCCTTGCTTTGGTCCTGTAGGAGGATGTGCAAGGTCATCAGACCTTCCCAACACTGAGTGGCATTCTGGGGAAGAGTGGAGAGTCCTTTCTCTTGGCTTTATTCCTGCTTCTTTAAAAGGTGAGAGCAAAGTTTCCTGTAGGCAACTCTGGGGAAAACATCACCTTGTGGTCTGCAGTGCCCATGTAAACTCCCATTAAGAGTGAAGTGACCTGTATGTGTAAGTCACAAGGACACTCGGAAAATTGTACAAGTCACTGATGCCTTCATTAACAGTCTTGGCAAACACACTGCATTTAGCTTAGGGATTTAAACCCTGGGCTGAGAATGATGGGAACCAAAGCACAGAGTCTCCTTTCTAGTGGTTTCATCCCTTTTGTACACATAGCCTCTCCCCTCAGGAAAAAGGTAGTTCAGTTAGTGAGTTGTGGGGGAAGGGGCACAAAAAGATAAGAAATTCATCTCTTCGGGGTCATCCATCTGAATGACCACGATGGTGGCGGCTACTGGCCGTATACCATCTAACCCATACTCAATATTTCACCTTTCACTAACATCAAGGGAGATTGGTTGATAGGGGGATGGTGGACGTTTCACCCCTGCCTCTGTAAAGACCCATTGTGGGAGGGTCAGCATCTTTGACTGGCTCGAGCAAACCACCACAAGTTGAAGTTAAGCGGTCTCTGCCTGCTCCCCCATTACAGCATTGTTGCAAAGGGATGCTATAGTTCTTTGGGATTTAGGATAGCTATAGAAGTATCACAAGAAGGAAATTATTTCAGGGTTCATTATCTGTCACTCGTCAGCCACACGCCCAACTCCCAGTCAGAGATGGATATATTTGTGGAGAATGCAGTCCCCCTGCTTCTACTTCCTCTCCCCTCTTGCCTGTCTCTTCCAGGTTGTGCCCCTTAGCAGGCTAGTGGCAAGCGGGCTATGGAAGGTGGCAAGGCCATCGTCCTCAAGTGAGTATCTTCCTGGACTGCGCTTCGCGTTTGCCTCAGAAGACTTCAGCGCCCTCATCACTTGAGCTGGGTCAATGACAATACCTTTCTCTCCCGAGATGTTTCCTTGGGTGATATGGCTACTTTCACTCCTAAGCTCTTACACCTTACGTTGGCCAGAAGCGGCCTAAACATGCTTGGAAAAGTAAGATATTTGACAAAATGGTGCCTGAATCAGAGCACCAGGGTAAACAGAATTTGACTTCCTAGTTTCCCTTTTTGCGTGTTAATCTAGTCACTTGTCACTTCCTCGAGCCTTCTCCAATTCCCGGGCCCCCTTTTCACACCTCCTTGTCCACTGTCACCCATCTCCCTGCCCTGCTGACTGTACTCTATGGGGACCAAGAGAACTCTCCACAGAGATAAAAGAGACGTACACTGTGATTCTCACCGATGTGGGCCATCACCTGTGTAGCGAGGTGGCCCCACTCTACTGCTTCCACTTTCTGCCCTGCCCAGTACTCACTCTGTCACTCCACCATAAGAGTCAGTCTCCTTTCTTTTGCTTCTTTTCTCCTGTGTCTCTTTCCTGACCCTACCCTTCTCTCTCTCCACTGTCCACCTGGGGTAAGAGACATGTGACTTTTAAAAAAGGGGATTTAACAGCTGCACATGAGGTCAGGCAGTTGTCTGAAGAGTATCAAGTCCCTTTCCAGCTCACTAAGAGGACTGCAAGTGGCTGGTGTTAGAGTCACCAGTGACCCACGTGGATCAGTCCTAACCCAGAGAAAGCTCAGTCTCCCACTGCTTCTGGTTATGCTGTTTTCTTTCTATTCTATAGTCAAGTTTCTCTTAGAATTAGAGTCATAACTTGATAGGAGGGCAGTTCAATTAGAGCAAGGTGTCTGTGTTTTTTTTTTTAAATGGGTGTTTTATTCAGTCACAGGGATTGCTTCCATGCATTACGCCTTAACAGTATCCTTATTTATCTAGACTCACACATTTCTCTCTTGCCCCCAAAAATCCAATATGAACTTGTAATACCAGCATTCCTACTGAAGGAAGGAACTTTTCAAAGAAAAGCAAAGGGAATTGTGGGTTCAAATTTTCTGAGAAAAACTGAATAGCATGCTACTCAAAAGAATGACAGAAAACAATTGAATTAAGAGAGTAGTATTCTAGGATAGCACAACACTAGCTCTTTCTGTGGATGCACTCCTGTTTTAAAGTTGTGTTTGGTTTGAAGGAAGTTTATTTGCTCTAAGAAGATTATAGTAGCTGGTTCAGAAATTGGTAGACAATGTTATATCATCTTTTAAATGAGGTGTATCTTTCTCTATTCCTGATCTAATCAATAAAATGGCATTACATTGTCTAAATCACTGGATATGGTACCTGTCCCTTGACAACAGAAGTTAGGATGTGAGGGTAGTGGTGGTGGAAAACAATATTTGTTGCTGGGAATAGGTCATCAATCTAAAATAGCTCTTGTGGAACTCCTAAATGGCTGCAGAGAAAGTGAAAGCTGCACTCACAGGATCACAGCCATAAGCTGGATTTACAAATAAATTATAGAACAATCAACCTGAGTAACAAGCTAAAGGCTAGCTGAACTGAAATATTATAGCCAAAGATTTACAGAAGAAACCAGCGAGAGACTGGTAGGAAGGGCAGAGGCACAGAAAGGGCTGGCGCCCACGCCTGGATGTTACAGCTATAAGAAACCAGAGGGATATCACAGCTACAAAACTCCCTTCCTCAGGAGTGTGTGGGGGTCTAAACCCCATGCAGAGAGTCTGACCTCAAAGCAACAAAAATGGAAAGAGGAGCCCACATCGCATCTGGTGGTGAAAATTAGTGGGGATTCAGTCTGACTAGGAGACCCAAATGCCATCTTCTTGGGGACGAGCACTGGCATTGTTATGGCACCAGCCTGAGGAGTTTACTGCCTGGTGCCCCAGCTGCTGGTGAGGCCACTCTGCCATGCTCAGGTCCTGTGGAGGGGTCTATTGACTGAAACCATCCATGACTCTGGGGTCCTTCTTTTTCTGGCGAGGTTGTTCTAGACTCAGACAATGACTAAACTGTGTGACTTTGGAAAGAAGGCCATTCTCCCCAACCTCAAGTTTACAGCCAATGTTTCTCCCCCCACCCCATCTGGGCCAACTATGTCCTCCTGATGAATTCATCCATGAAGGGAACCTGAATACCATGCCTGAGCTGGGACTTTTCGAGTATGTCCCCAGGGGAAGCTTTTGTCCAGGCACCAGACACCAGATGGGCTGGTGTTGGGATGTGTGGCTATACTGCAGGGGATGGGATAACTTTGATCTCCCCTGTGATGAGCTCAGCCCTCACTATCTTGGGAAGGGGAAGAAGTGCTCACCCCTCCTCCTACAGGCTTGCAGGCACCTCCCCCAATCAACAAGGTAACAGTGACCTTGAACAACACCCTGGACCAGTTGGATTTAAATGATCTTTACAGAACACTTCATCCCAAAGCAGCAGAATATACATTCTTTTCAAGTGAAGAAGGTACATGCTCAAAGACAGATCACACAGTAAAACACAAAATAAGTCTGAACAAATTCCAGAAGAGGAAATCATATTAAGCATCTTCTTTGGCCACATGGTATAAAACTAAAAATCAACTATCATAAAAAAAAAAAACTGAAAAAGAATTCAAACACATGGAAGCTAAATAGCATGTTATTAAACAATGAATGGGTTAACAATGAGGTCAGCAAAGAAATAAAAAATTACCTGAAAACGTGAAAGGGAACATACAACAACCCAAAACCTATGGGACACAGCAAAAGCAGCCCTAAGAGGGAAGTTCATAGCATTATAGGCATACTTCAAGATGCAAGAAAAAGTTCAAACAATCTAACCTTACACCTAAAAGAACTAGGAAAAGAACAACAAAGCCCAGAGTAAGTAGAAAGAAGGAAATAATAAAGATAAGAGTGGAAATAAGTGACATAGAGACTTAAAAAAAAAAATACAAAAGATGAATGAAACCAAGAGTTGGTTCTTTGAAAAGGTAAACAAGATTGTTAAACCTTTTAACCAAACCCATCAAGAAAAAGAAGAGAGAGGACCCAAGTAAATAAAATTAGAAAAAAAGATGTAACCACAGACATGCAGACACTACAGAAATACAGAGGATTGTAAGAAAATACTATGAAAAATTATATGCCAAGCCCTGGCTGGTTGGCTCAGCGGTAGAGCATCAATCAGCCTGGCGTGTGGAAGTCCCAGGTTTGATTCTCGGCCAGGGCACACAGGAGAAGTGCTCATCTGCTTCTCCACCCTTCCCCCTCTTCTTCGTCTCTGTCTTTCTCTTCCCTTCCTGCAGCCAAGGCTCCACTGGAGCAAAATTGGCCTGGGTGCTAAAGACAGATCCATGGCCTCTGCCTCAGATGCTAGAATGGCTCCAGCTGCAACTGAGCAATGCCCAGATGGGCAGAGCATCACCCCCTGGTGGGCATGCCAGGTGGATCCTGGTCAGGCACATGCGGGAGTCTGTCTGACTGCCTCCCCTCTTCTAACTTTGAAAAAATACAAAAAAATAAAAATAAATAAATAAATAAATATATGTCAACAAATTGGAAAACCTGGGTAAAATGAATAAATTCCTAGAAACATGCAAATTTTCAAAAATGAATCAGGAAGAATCAGAAAACCTGAATAGATTAATTACAACTAATGAAATTGAAGCAGTAATAAAAAAAAATTCTAGCAAACAAAAGTGCTGAACCAGATGACTGCACAGGCGAATTTTACCAAACATTCAAAACTAACACCTATCTTTCTATTACTATTCCAAAATATTCTAAAGTAGAGAAAACTTCCAAGTTATTTTTTTTATGAGGCCAATATTATTCTAATTTCAAAACCAACAAAGATACTTCAAAGATAGAAAATTATAGGCCAATATCCTAGATGAACATAGATGCTAAAATCCTCAACAAAATATAGTCGTCCCTTGCCATATTGCAGTTCACTTTTCCTGGTCTCACTGTATCGTGAATTTTAAAATTTTATGTATCTAATTTTGTATCGTGGATTTTTCACTATATCATGGGATTTTGTGGTATATAGGTATTTTTATATATTTATTATTTTAATTATTTTGGCAATAAAATAAGTGTGGAAAAGGTTAATAACAGTGTGGGAAATGTTTACAAGAGTGTGGGGAGGGTTTTTCAAACCTTAAAATATACATAAAAAAATAAATATAAGGTTGCTACCTTGCAAATTTCCATTTATTGCTGGGGGTTCTGGAACCTAACCCCTACAGTAGACAAGGGACCACTGTATTAACAAACCAGATACAGTAATGCATTAAAAAGATTATACACTATATTCTGGCCAAATAGCTTGTTTGGTTAGAGCATCTTCCTGAAGTGCAGAGTTTGCCAGGTTGATTCCTGATCAGGGTTCATACAGGACAGCTCAATGATCTAGTCTGTCTCTCTCCATCTGTCCCTTCCTTTCTCACTGAAATTAATAAATTACAAAAAATAACAAACAAAACCATTCACCATGATCAAGTGGAATTTATTCTGAGGATGCAAGGTTGGCACAATACCCATATATCAGTAAATATGATACACTACATTAAAAAAATGATAAAAACCATGTGATCAGATCAATAGATGCAGAAAAAGTATATGATAAAATCCAGCAACTATTTATGACAAATACTCTCAGAAAAGTGGTAATAAAAAGATCATACATCAATATAGTAAAAGCCTTAGATAACAGATCTACAGCCAACATCATACTCCATGGGAAAAAACTAAAAGCATTTTCTTTGAGATCAGGAACAAGACAGGGATATCCACTTTTATCATTCTTATTCAATATAGTACAAGAAATCCTAGCCACAGCAGTCAGACAAGAAGAAAAAATAAAAGGCATCCACATTGGAAAGGAAGAAGTAAAACTGTCATTATTTGCAGATGACATAATACTGTACATAGAAAACCTCAAGAACTGCACCAAAAAAACCTACTAGATTTAACAAATGAATTTGGCAAAGTTGCAAGATACAAAAGTAATATTCAGAAGTTGGTGACATTTTTATACACCAATAATGAACTATCAGAAAGAGAATTAAAGAATCCCATTTACTATTGCAACAACAAAATAACGTGCCTGTGAATAAATTTAGCCATATATGTAAAAGACTGTACTAAAAAATTATAGCACATTGAAGAAAGAAAATGAGGAAGATACAATAAGTAGAAGCATATACTGTGTTCCTAGATTGAAAGATTTAACACTATTAAAATGACCATATTACCCAAAATCTATAGATTCAATGCAATTTCTATTAAAATATCAATGGCATCTTTTTTTCTTTTTTCAAATGGAAGTTCCATTTTTTATATATTTTGAGGAAATGCCATACTGTTTTCCACACTGGCTGCACCAGTCTGCATTCCCACCAGCAGTGCAGGAGGGTTCTCTTTACTCCACACCCTCACCAGAACTTGTGTGCTTTGTTGTTAATGAGCGCCATTCTGACAGGTATACAGTGGCATCTCATTGCAGTTTGTTTTTTCTTTTATGATTTTAATGGGGTGATATTTATAAATCAGAGTACATATGTTCAAAGAAAACATCTCCATGGTTATCTTATCATTCAATTATGTTGCATACCCATCACCCAAAGCCAAATTATCCTCTGTCACCTTCTATCTGGTTTTCTTTGTGCCCCTACCTTCCCCCCTCTCCCATCCTCTCCTCCCTCCCCCTACCCAGTAACCACCACACACTTGTCCATGTCTTTTTAGTTTGTTTCCTTTGTTTTGTTTTAATATATATTTTATTATTATTAATTCTAATGGGGTGACACCAATAAATCAGGGTACATATGTACAATGAAAACATCTCCACGTTATCTTATCATTCAATTGTGTTGCATACCCATCACCAAAACTCAAATTGTCCTCTGTCACCTTTTATCTGGTTTTCCCTGTGTCCCTCCCCTCCTCCCTATCCCACCCTCTGCTGCCTCCCCCCACCCCGTAACCACCACTCTCTTGTCCATGTCTCATAGTCTCACTTTTATGTCCCACCTATGTATGAAATCATGCTGTTCTCATATTTTTTGTTCTGATTCACTTATTTCACTCCGTATAATGTTATCAAGGTACATCCATTTTGTTATAAATGATCCGATGTTATCATTTCTTATGTCTGAGTAGTATGTAGTATTCCATAGTATATATGTACCATAGCTTTTTAATCCACTCGTCTTCTGACGGACACTTGGGCTGTTTCCAGATCTTCGCTATTGTGAACAATGCTGCCATGAACATGGGGGCGCATTTCTTCTTTTCGAACAGTGCTATGGTGTTCTTAGGGTATATTTCTATAAGTGGGATAGCTGGGTCAAAAGGCAGTTCAATTTTTAATTTTCAGAGGAATCTCCAAACTGTTTTCCACAGTGGCTGCACCAGTCTGCAATTCCACCAGCAGTGTAGAAGGGTTCCCTTTTCTCCACATCCTCGCCAGCACTTGTTCTGTGTTGTTTTGCTGATGAGCGCCATTCTGACTGATGTAAGGTGATATCTCATTGTGGTTTTAATTTGCATTGCTCTAATGATTACTGATGTTGAGCATTTTTTCATATGCTTATTGGCCATCTGTGTGTCCTCTTTGGAGAAATTTCTATTCATTTCTTTTGCCCATTTTTTTTGATTGGATTGTATGTCTTCCTGGTGTTGAGTTTTATAAGTTCTTTATAAATTTTAGTTATTAACCGCTTATCAGATGTGCTGTCGAATATGTTCTCCCATTGTGTGGTTTGTCTTTTTATTCTGTTCTTATTGTCTTTAGCTGTGCAAAAACTTTTTAGTTTGATATAGTCTCATTTGTTTATCTTGCCTTTTCTTTCATTTGCCCGTGGAGATAAATCGGCAAATATACTGCTGCTACAGATGTCGGAGAGCTTGCTGCCTATGTTTTCTTCTAAGATGCTTATGGTTTCACGGCTTACATTTAAGTCTTTTATCGATTTTGAGTTTGTTTTTGTGAATGGTGTAAGTTGATGGTCTAGTTTCATTTTTTTGCAGGTAGATGTCCAATTTTCCCAACACCATTTGTTAAAGAGGCTGTCTTTACTCCATTGTATGTTCTTTCCTCCTTTGTCAAATATCAGTTGTCCATAAAGCTGTGGGTTTATTTCTGGGTCCTCTGTTCTGTTCCATTGATCTATGTGCCTGTTCTTATGCCAGTACCAGGCTGTCTTGAGTATAATGGCCTGATAGTAAACCTTGATATCTGGAAGAGTGATACCTTCTGCTTTATTTTTTCTTTTTAAGATTGCTGAGGCTATTCGTGTTCTTTTTTGGTTCCATATAAATTTTTGGAATATGTGTTCTATATCTTTGACGTATGTCATTGGTATTTTAATTGGTATTGCATTGAATTTATAAATTGCTTTGGGTAATATAGACATTTTAATGATGTTTATTCTTCCTGGCCATGAGCACGGTATATGCTTCCACTTGTTTGTATCTTTTTTGATTTCTTTTATCAATGTTTTATAATTTTCCAAGTACAAGTCCTTAATCTCCTTAGTTAAATTTACTCCTAGGTACTTTATTTTTAGGGTTCAATAGTGAAGGGGATTGTTTCTTTAATTTCTTTTACTGACAGTTCATTGTTGGTATATAGAAATGCCTCTGATTTCTGAGTATTAATTTTATATTCTGCCACCTTCCAGTAGTTTTTGACTGAGACTTTAGGGTTTTCAATATACAATATCATATCATCTGCAAATAGTGACAGTTTTACTTGTTCTTTTCCAATTTGCATGCCTTTTATTTCTTCTTCTTGTCTGATTGCTGTAGCTAGGACTTCCAGAACTATGTTGAATAAGAGTGGTGAAAGGGGGCATCCCTGCCTGGTTCCTGATCTTAAGGTAATTGCTTTTAATTTTTGCCCATTTAGAATGATGATTGCTGTGGGTTTGTTGTAGATGGCCTTTATCATGTTAAGGAATGTTCCCTGTATTCCCACTTTACTGAGAGTTTTGAGCATGAATGGATGCTGGATTTTATCAAATGCCTTTTATGCATCTATTGAAATTATCATGTGAATTATGTTCTTCCTTTTGTTTATGTGATGAATCACATTGATTGATTTGCGAATATTGAACCAGCCATACATCTCCAGAATAAATCTTATTTTATCATGATGTATGATTTTTTTCATATATGGCTGGATCCAGTTGACTAATATTTTGTTGAGTATTTTAGCGTCTAAATTCATCAGGGATATAGGACTATAATTTTCTTTCTTTGTGTTGTCTTTGCCAGGTTTTTGGATCAGAATTATGCTCGCCTCATAAAAGGAGTTTGGAAGTCTTTCTTTCTCTTGAATTTTTTGAAATAGCTTGACGAGTTTAGGGGTTAATTCTTCTTTGAATTTTTGATAGAATTCCCTTGTGAAGCCATCAGGCCCAGGACTTTTGGGGGGGGGGAGTTTTTGATAACTGTTTCAATCTCATTTGTTGTAATTGGTCTGTTTAGGTGTTCTGATTCTTCCAGATTGATTTTTGGAAGGTTATATGATTCAAGAAATTTGTCCATTTTACCTAGGTTGTCTAATTTTTTGGCATATAGTTCTTCATAGTATTTTCTTACAATACTTTGTATTTCTGTCGTGTTAGTTGTTATTTCTCCACTGTCCTTTCTAATTTTATTTATTTGATATAGTCTCTTTTTTTCTTGGTGAGTCTAGTTAAAGGTTCATCAATCTTGTTTACCTTTTTAAAGAACCAGCTTCTGGTTTCTTTGATCCTCTGTATTGTTTCCTTAGCCTCTATGTCATTTATTTCTGCTCTGATCATTATTATTTCCTTCCTTCTACTTGTCTTGGGTTTTATTTGTTGTTGTTTTTCAAGTTCTTTTAGCTGCAGGGTTAGGTTGCTTATTTGAGCTTTTTCTAGCTTTTTATGATATGCCTGTAGTGCAATGAACTTCCCTCTCAGAACTGCTTTTGCTGTGTCCCATAAATTTTGAGTTGATGTATGCTCATTATCATTTGTTTCTAGAAACTTTTTTATTTTTTCTTTGATCTCATTGTTAATCCATTCATTATTGAATAACATGCTATTTAGTTTCCAAGTGTTTGAGTATTTTTCAGTTTTTCTTTTGTGGGTAATTTGTAGTTTCATGGCATTGTGATCAGAGAAAATGCTAGATATGATTCCAATCTTCTTAAATTTATTGCGACCATTTTTGTGTCCTAACATGTGGTCTATCCTAGAAAACGTACCATGAGCGCTTGAGAAGAATGTATATTCTACTGCTAGGGTGAAAAGTTCTGAAGATATCTATTAAATCAAGTTGATCTAGTGTCTCCTTTAAGTCTGCTGTTTCTTTATTAATTTTCTTTCTTGAGGATCTATCCAGTGTTGTTAGAGGGGTATTGAAATCCCCTACTATGATAGTATTGCTGTTAATCTCGCCCTTTATATCTGTCAAAGTCTGCTTTATGTATGTTGGGGCTCCTATATTTGGTGCATAGATGTTTATAATAGTTTTATCTTCCTGTTGAATTGTTCCCTTTATCATTATGAAGGGTCCTTCTTTTTCTCTTACTACAACCTTTGCTTAAAGTCCATTTTGTCAGATATAAGTACTGCTACCCCGGCTATTTTCATTTCCATTTGCATGAAGTATTTTTTTCCATTCTTTTACCTTCAGTCTATGTGCATCTTTTGTTTTAAGGTGTGTCTCTTGTAGACAGCATATGTATAGGTCCTGTTTCTTTATCCATGCAGCTACCCTATGTCTTTTGATTGGATTATTTAATCCATTTACATTTAAGGTTATTATTGATATATAGTTGTTTATTGCCATTTTATTCTTTAAAGCTCTATTTTTCTTTTGCTCTATTCATTCCTCCCTTTAAACTGTTTACAACAGGCCCCTTATTATCTCTTGCAGAATTGGTTTGGTTTTTATGAAATCCTTGAGGCTTTCTTTTTCTGGGAAGCTCTTTATTTCTCCTTCAATTTTAAATGTAGTCTCGCTGGATAAAGTAGTCTTGGTTGTAGGTTCTTGTTATGCATTACTTTGATTATATCTTGCCATTCCCTTCTGGCCTCAAGTGTTTCTGTTGAGAAGTCCGATGTCATCCTTATGGGGGCTCCTTTGTAGGTGATAGCCTTTTTTTCCCTAGCAGCTTTTAAAATTTTTTCTTTATCCATTAGCTTTGGTATTGTAACTATGATGTGTCTTGATGTAGATGTTTTTGAGTTTCTCTTTAATGGAGTTCTGTGTGCTTCTTGAACATGTGGAGTGTTTCCCAGCCTTAATTTAGGGAAGTTTTCTGCTATGATTTGATTTAACAAAGTTTCCATTTCCTATCCTCTCTCCTCTTCTTCAGGCACCTCTATGATGCAAATGTTGTTTCTCTTCAGGTTGTCACAGAGCTCCCTTAGAGTTTCCTCACATTTTTTGAGTCTCTTTTCCTTTTTCTTCTCTGCTTCTGTGTATGGCGTTTGTGTATGGGCATTGCCAGCACCAGCCCACTACAGCTGTTGCTGTGATTTCCGCCTCTCCTCTGAGGGATGGGCTATGTTCTGGTGCCCGGCTCTACAAGCCTCAGCCTGCCTGGGCCTCCACCTCACCCCCACAGGTTGGGTTTCGCACTGCACTCAAGCCACAAGCCTCAGCACCAAGGGTAGATGTGAGCACCTTTGCTCAGCTGCGGACCCAGCCTATTCCCGGGCTTCCTTCCACCCAGCCCCCACGGCCAGAGCCTGCTCACCACAGTTTCTTGAGTTGGACGGGCCCACTGACGTGCACTCAGCTGTGAGCCTCTGCCCGTCCAGAGCTTTAGCCCAGCCACTGAGGCCTGGGCCTGCCTGCGCAGGGTTGCAAATCTTGGTTTTTCGTGCTAGGTGGGGCTGCTGGCGTGTGCTCAGCCGCAAGCTTTCACCTGTCCCTGGCCCTAGCCCCTCCCTTGCGGTCAGGGCCGGCTTGCATAGGGTCCAGGGTCACAGAGCAGATATCTGCTCGTTTCTGGCCACCAGCTTTCCCCCCGCAGGTGGGGCTACAGGCGGGCCCGCAGCTACCGGACCACTTTCACGCGTCCTCCACACCCCTGCTTGGCTAGACCGAGCTAGGCCTCTGCCCCCGCGGACAGAACCGTGTTTCAGCGTCCCACCGCCACCGTCCCTCCAGCAAGCCCTCAGCAGTGTAGGTGGGTGCACGGCAGCTCAGACCCTAACACTCCATGCTGTAGTCCTGGAAGCTCCCTCCATCTAAGCAGCTCTGCTCTAAGTACCACGGTAGAGCTTGTTTGGCTGGTATCTCTTCTCCCTTTGCTGGTATTGCTAGTTCCAGGGGAAATATTCATTTTTGATTAGGGAAGTGACTCAGCCCAGGGGTTATGGTGGCTGTCCCTCAGAGTGTTTCTCTCTGTGCCTTCAATTCATACTCTCTTCCCGCTGCTCCGGTCCTCTTCTCTGTCCCCATTACCCGGAGCCCCGGGTGAGTGGCTGTGAGATAGGTTTTCTGTGCTGTCCCTTTAAGAATCTTGGGTCTGGGAAAACAGTCTCTTTTTCACAAACAGTGTCCTTACTTGTTTCACACAGCTCAAAACTGTCCAAACACCTCTTCTAGGCTCTGGGGCTGCAGACTGAGCCTTTGTTCCTAGGACCCAGGTCCTTCCTTCTCCGCCAAACTCTCCTCCCACCACGGGGGTCTCTCCAGGCTGCCGTTCACTCCAGGGAGCTGGGCAGCCCTCTTCACGTTTTTGCTTTTCCTACCAGTCTCAATGTGGCTTCTTCAGTGTTTTTTGGTTGAAGAGTCCACTTAGTTTAGTTCAAAGTTGGTTTATCCAGATGATGGTTCTTAAAATTAAATTATAATCTACTTTGGTTCTGGGTGTTGGATGTTGGTACGTCTGCCTACTTCATCTCCATCTTGCCGTCTCTCCCAATGACATCTTTTATAGATTTAGAAAAAATATTGCAAAAATTTATATAGAACCAAAAAAAGAAAATAAAACACAAATAGCCAAAGCAATCTTGAGGAAGAAGAATAAAGTCAAAGGTATCATAATACCTGATATCAAACGATATTAAAAAGCCACTGTTATCAAAACAGTCTGGCACTGGGGTAAGAACAGGCATACAGAGCAATGGAACAGAACAGGAAGCCCAGAAATAAACGCATGCTTTTATGCTCAATTAGTATTTGACAAAGGAAACAAAGCATAGAATAAAGTAAAGATAGTCTCTTCAATAAATGGTGTTGGGAAAATTGAACAGGTACATGAAAAAAATGAAACTACATGGTTACCTTCTTACATGGTAACAAGAATAAATTGAAAATGGCTATGAGACAAATATAAGTCATACCATAAAAATCCTTGAAGAAAACAGAGGCAGTAAAATCTGACATCTCTCTAAAGAACTCTCGCCCACCATAAGAAATCATTAATAAAATGAGAAGGAGCCTGACCAGGAGGTGACGCAGTGAATAGAGCATCAGACTGGGACACGGAGGACCCAGGTTCGAGACACTGAGGTCGCTAGCTTGAGTGTGGGGCCCATCTGGCTTGAGCCAAAGCTCGCCAGCTTGAATCCAAGGTTGCTGGCTCCAGCAAGGGGTTGCTAGGTCTGCTGAAGGCCCATGGTCAAAGCACATATGAGAAAGCAATCAATGAACAACTAAGGTGTCAAAACAAAAAACTGATGATTGATGTTTCTCATCTCTCTCCGTTCCAGTCTGTCTGTCCCTATCTATCCCTCTCTCTGACTCACTCTCTGTCCCTGTAAAAAAAAATAAAAAAAAATGAGAAGGAAACCCATTTTATTGGAGAATATATTTGTCAAAGACACATCTTTTAAGAGGTTAACTTCCTAAATATATAAAGATCTTATACTTTTCAACATCAGGAAGACAAGCAATCCAATTAAAAAATGGTCAAAGGACCTGAATAGGCACTCCTCCAAAGAGAACATACAGATGAACAGTAGACATATAAAAAGATGTCCAACATCACTAATTATCAGAGAAATGCAAATTAAAACCACAATGAGATATCACACCTGTCAGAATGGTTATCATCAATAAATCAACAATCAACAAGTGCTGACGAGGATACGGAGAGAAGGGAACCCTTGTGCACTACTGATGGGAATGCAGATTGATGCAGGCTCTATGGAAAGCAGTATGGAGTTACCTCAAAAAATTAAACTGTCTTGCCTGACCAGGCGGTGGTGCAGTGCACAGAGCATAAAACTAGGATGCAAAGGATCCAGGTTTGAAACCCAAGGTCACTGGCTTGGACGAGGGCTCATTCAGCTTGAGCGCAGGCTCACCAGCTTGAGTGCAGGGTCACTGGCTTGAGCGTGGGATCATAGACATGATCCCATGGTCACTGGCTTGAGCCCAAGGTCACTGGCTTGAGCAAGGGGTCACTCGCTCTGCTGCAGCCCCCAGTCAAGGCACATATGAGAAAGCAATCCATGAACAAGCAATCAGTAAACAATTAAGATGCTGCAACAATGAATTGATGCTTCTCATCTCCCTTCCTGTCTGTCTGTCCCTATCTGTCCCTCTCTCTGACTCTCTCTCTGTCTCTGTCAAAAAAAAAAATTTCTTTGAACTGTCTTTTGTCACAGCAATTCCATTTCTGGGAATATATCCTAAGAATCCTGAAACACTAGTTCAAAAGAACATATGCGCCTCCATGTTGACTCCAGTGTTATTTACAATAGCCAAGATTTGGAAACAGCCCAAGTGCCTATCAGTGGATGAGTGGATAAAAAAGCTGTGGTACATATACACAATGGAATACTGTGCAGCTATGAAAAAAGAAGGCAATCTTACCTTTTGTGACAACATAGATGGACCTGGACATTATTATGCTATGTGAAGTAAACCAATTGAGAAAGATAAATACCTTATGATCTCACTTATATGTGATACTAATAAACAAAATTAAGTGACAAAACAGAAACAGGCGCATGGACACAGGGAACAGACTGGAACTGGATGAAGAAAGGTAAAGGGATTAGGAAAAATAAAACCATATACATAACACAGATTTAGAAGAAATGTCAACAGTGTGCTGGTAGCCAGGGAGAAAGGGGTATGGGGATAGGTAGAGGTAAGCAAAGCATGAGAAGTGAGGACCGAAGAGACTTTGCTTAAGGTGATAGGCATAATGAAGTGTACAGATAGTGTTTAACTGAGTTGTATACTTGAAACCTCTATTGTTTTGTGAACCAGTGTCATCCCCATAAACTCAATTAGTTAAAAAATAATTAAATAAAAATAATTAAAAAATAATAAAATAGCCATTGTTCTGGAAGATTCCCATTGTGGAAATAGTGGCATTTGGCTCCATGTGGGTTTGACTGCATATGCTTTGTGTTTTTGTAATTGGACAGGGATTCTGTGACTATGATTTATAGATAGAACTGGTTGTGTGTTGCCCACCCTTTTGGCCTGCCAATATTTTCTCATCGCAGGTGCCGTCTGCCTTCTGAAAACAAATCACTAAGTCAGACTAGTGGTGTGAAATACAGCTGAGGCCATGCATGGCCGTTCACACTCCACATATGCTGGGTGCTGACAGCTGGGCAAGAGAGGCCCTGAGGGTTCAACCTCGTGGGCAAAGCACCTCCCTGGAAATCCATGCCAAGCACCAACCCAGCCCAGCCACATGGCTGCTCTCTGTGCCAAGAGGTGGCTATTGAACATGTTCTGAGACTCAGGGACTTACTTGTCCAGAGGGACCATCAGAGATTAACTGCCTTGAGAATAGAAAATTGATATGAGAAAAACAAAAGGAGGCTTCCAGTCCCAGCCCCTTCGTGTTCCGTAGCTTTGAATCAGTGGGATTGCTGCCTCCCCGTACAGAATCAAATCTGCATAGGAAAGGGGAGTCAGCTTAGACTGACATAGTCAGCTAGCAGACACAGAACATTTTTCCGTTTACTATCTGAGTATTCCTAATGTCTAAGTGGTCTCTATAAACACCCATACTGTGTGATTACATTTGCAGAAAGTTCAGAAATTCACAAAACTAATTTATGGTGTTAGAGGTCAGGATCGTGGTGTGCCCAGGTGGAGGGAGGATAAGAAATGGAAGTGGCAGGAGGAGCTTTTTGCTAAGTTTCTCTGGGGGGTGGAGTGATAGGGTGTTCTTTTATTTGAGTACTGTGTCCACAGTTATTAGTTTTCCGAAAATGAATAATCATTTGAGATGTGCACATATATGGACACTTTGTTGTTGTATATGTTCTACTTCCATAAGCAGTCTACATTTAAAAATATGACATAAGAAAATAAGGAAACACTTCTTTTCTCAGTCCTGCTTTCATTAATAATAAATTCAGACCAGGGGAAGGAAGAAGGCAACACAGCTAGGTGAGCAGGTGTTTCCACACAAAGCACACCAAGATAGCCACTTCTTCACATCCACCCTATCAGCTGGTTAGTTTTTAATAACTCTTCTTACTAAGTTTTATATAGTTTGTCTATTGAGGGTTCCCAGTTTGATGTTTTAGTTTGTTTTTTAATAGATCAGTGATAAGTGTATGATATTTTTTAATCTCAGTAGAATGTTTTTGAATAAGTGTTCCCATGGCTGCTTATGTAATGAATAATCTAAAAATTTATTTCAGTGTACTGACTTGGAAATTACTGCCATTTGGATGGATGTTAATGTTGTGGGAGTAGATTGCACTGTCCATGGTAAGGGGGCAAAGAGATTAAAGAAAAAACAGATCCCAGAGACCCCAAGGAAACACTGCATCCACAGGGGTGGGTACAGCCTTCCACTTACCAATGGTAGCACTAGTACTCTGATCACTCCATAAAGGTTAGTTGAATAATTCAGTCTTGTTTTCTCTTTAAAAAGCAAAATGGCTTTGAGCTGCTGTGCAGTTCCTTGTCTGAAATTTTAGGTTTGGACCAAAACAATACCCTTACTTTAGTAGCACCACAGTTTTTCTTATTAGAGAACTTTGAAAGATGCCTGTAAATAGCTTATATAAAATTTCTGAAACTGGATGATAAGAAGAGTTTCTTTCTCTTTTTCTTTTTTCCTTTATCAGATTTAGACAAAGCTAAAAAGAAAAGGGGAAAACCCCAAACATGGACACTGCATGCAGTCTATAATCAAGAGGGCCAATGTGCTTGGCACATACAGTGAATCCCAGCACCAGGGCTGGGTAACCTAGCCAGGTGTGTACAGCAGTGTGTAAGACTCTTGGGTCATTGTTATAGATGGAAGTTTTATTGAAATAGGTGCATTTTTTTCCATGTGTTTGATTTTATGTGAAAATACTATATCTGAGGCTTCCCTTTATCCTCTTCACCTTACTATGGCGTTTCTTCTATAACATATCAAGGACTGGCTCAGGAAGCAAACTATGTAAGTTCTACCACATAGAAGACATTTATTATTTTAATCAAAGAATAATTAAATATTACTATACATGATTTTCAGACAACAATTGATTTGCTTTTATTTTGTTGTGATCGTTGTTGCTTCGATTCTGACCTTTTCCTCATTTCCCAACAAAGACAAGTGTCTGTTATTTTCTATGTGCTTTATCATCATTTATCATATATATAATTTAAATGATGTACTAAAAGTAATAAAAAGGTTTTATGGAAGTGGGAAATCCTCTGGGTAGAGTGTGTGTGAAAAAATTTTGTTTAAATCATTTCCCCACCCCTTCTCTATTTCTTGGCTAGAGGACTTTTTAAAAAAATGATTTCATTTCCCTTAAGTCTTTCAGACGTTGTCCGATCATAACATGATTCACAGTTGCTCAAGGCTCAGTGGTGGATTAGAAGTATTCTTTCATAAGGACTATTATTTTAGGCTTAGTGGGGGTTTTGATACAAACCTCAGCTCTTTCCCTGTTGGGCATTATTGATACCATTCCTGCCCTCCCGCCTGACGCACTAACCGCTAACCCTCTGAGTAGTACAAATGTTCATGTACATCCTCGTGCCTCCTGACCATCCAGATAACAATTTTTATTTTAAAGATGTGTAAGGCAACATTAAAAAAAGGCAAATATATGTTCTTCTTGTTTCCATAAATTGGTTATCAAACAAACATGATTTTAAGTTAATAAAACTGTAACTGGAACAAATTTTATTATGGTGGTGCTCTCCTGGCAACAGCACTCAGTGCTCACTGCTGCTAGAAATTCTGTCTTTTGCTCCCAGAACATATACTGCTCACAAAGATTTGGGGATATTTCAAAATGAATATGAAGTGATAAAATATTCCCTAATTTTTGTGAGCAGTATAATTCTCTTCTTTCCCTTTTGTTTGTTTCTTTATTACTGTTTTTTTGGTTTATTTTGTTCTGTAGCCTATCCCTTAAATACAGTGAGTCTGAAGGACTTTTTCCTCAACCACTTGTTTTCTTTAACTTTCTCCCTAGGTCACATCATAAGGCTAAAACCAATAGCTAAAAACTTAACACCTTTCAACTGTATATCTTTAGACCAACACTTTAAAGTTGCCTATAATTTTATTTATTTTAAAAATGGAGACAGATCTTTTCATTCTTTTGTATATCTTTAAGTACCTAACAGAATACCTGATATGTTGTAAATATTAAATACATAAAAAGCATGCTCACATCTGTAAAACTTTCTAAATTTCTCTGTTCAAGTTTATAATTTTATTGTAATGAAATATCCCCCTCCAACAATGATGGAAGAAGCAATACACACGATTTCTTTCTCTGATACATAATTATAGTTCTGTAGGGATGATCGGCAGGCCACCCTCACAATTGATAGGCTTTTAACTAAGGACTCCATCTCTCAAACTTCTTGGGGAAGTCTGATATTTTGGGGATTGAGATGACACTTTGCAAAACAATTTTTTTCCTCTATGCTGTGGCACAGGCTGATTCAAGCATGAGTCCATGGAGCAGAAATGCTAAGGCATTTGGGGACCTTTTTCTCCAAGGGGGGAGCCTTTTATTGCCAGAAGTGAATATACCATAGAGATGAAGAAAGACCTATGAAACTTAAACTTCTAAAAACAAAGATGTGTTTAAGCTTTGTGGAAACATAAGGTATTGCTTAAAAATGATCTGGCAGATGTTAAGAAAATTTGTTTTAAAGCATTTCTCTCAGGTTAAGTCATGTTTGCCAAGTTACAACATGGAACAGATTTTGACAGTTCAATAGAGCTCAGCAGTTGAGGGTCTGAAGCGATAATGACCAGGAGCACTCACGTTGAGGGATGGCCACGGGCACTGTGGGCGGGGGATTGCGAACCTCCGGTTGCCTGACAGGTATCCTGCTTCTCTTCCTGAGTTAACTTAGCCAAGCCAAACTGTCGAGTGAAAAAATGCAAGCTATCTTGTCTTTGAGATTTACCTTTGCTAAATGAAAAATGTGTCTCAGTAAACACTGTACCTTGCTTTCACTCACAGAGGCCCCGGTTTTCTTCTGTGTGTATTTGATGTTTCTTGAGGGCAAAGTTATGCCATTCAAAGGTAATCACATTGAAGTCCAGTAGAACTCAGAATGGGCTAGAAATTAGAAGCCTCTTAGGTCCAAACCATTTGACTCCTGGGATTGCTTTCCTTCCTCTTGTGAGTTTCACACACAGACACAGTGGGCTCCAACTGACTTTGCTAGGACATGCTGCGGTCTCTGCCTCTGCACTGCAGCATCTGAGTGTTCCTCCAGGTAGGGCCAGTGTGTTCCATGATGGCAAAAGGACAGAAAACTGAAAGGTCACCTGTGATTTTCTTTTGTCTAACACAGTAAAAAGAAAAATAATCCCATGGTAGCATAACTAACTGATTGGACTGCTGGGATTTTTACATTGTTGTGTGCTTGATTTTGATGCTCTGTATCCTTTTAGAAATGGACGTGTGGGACCTTTACAGTCTTCTTCTTGTTCTTATTAGTTGGTGGTGTCAGCCTTGTTGCTTACCATGTAGAGCCTGTCTTGGCCCGGGTGGCATCTCTATGGTTATGAAATACTTATTTTGGACATTAGGACTGCAATTGCCTGATGCCAATGGAAAGTAAGTTAAAGACAATGGAAACAACAAATGACAAGTTTCTTTTTACACACACACACCCTTTTGCCTTTTTCTCCTTCCCTCCATTTCTACCTAAGTCTGAGCTATCCTGGGAAGGTTTGTGCATGCAGAGGGCGGAGCTCTCCCATCAGGGGCTGGAGGCTCCTTGCGGCTGCCCCGCCCCCTAGCAACCTGGCCTGATTGCCTTGCATGAAGACCCTGAGGCGTTTCACTGTTTTTCTTGTTTTTATTTGTTTTTTTTTTTGGTTTTTTGCATAAAAATGAAGATTGGATTATGAAGGGATCTCTAACTGGAAATATTCTTCATACACAATCCAAAGCAGAGAGCGTTCAATGTCAGCACAACGTGTTAAGTTGTAGTTAATACTTGATGGGCCCAGGTTTTGGACTGATTCCATCAAACATTTTGGATATATGAATTACATATTGTCTGGGTATAGGGTCTGGTCAGGGTATTGCTGACTAGCATGGATGCATGTGTTCTTTGCCCCCTAGTCCACACGCTGTGCCTCTGCAGAGCCAGCACACCCTTGTGATGGCTCACCCATGTGCTACTCAAGTCCACATAAGGAGGGGCTGCCATTTCAGCTCTGCTCAGGGGGCTCTCGGCCCTTTCCACCTCTTGCTGGGTGACATGCCACAGCTACTTAACCTCATGAGTGTGTCTGACGAATGGAGGATTTAGGGTCAATTTTATTCAGGGTTTTGTTAGACGATGCTTGAAGGCATCTGGTAAACTCCTATGGTAGTCACTTGGTAAACAGCACTTACTGCAGAGTCTTCTTACTTCCTAGTATTCGCCTGTCAGAAAGAGTTTTGGAGTGTTCTGGTCAAAAACTCTGTAAATAATCATTCAACACAAATTAATTCATGCTTGTGATGTGCCAGGTTCTGTTCTAAGACCTGGTGATATAGCCAGGATAAAGACCAGAGACTCTTTTGTCATGGAGCTCTCATTCTAAGGATGTCAGGCAGACATAAATGAGTAATATTCAAGCAGGAAAAATTACAACTGCATCTCGGTTATGCAGATAATTAAAACAGCAGGTGGCTGTGTGCTTCCTTGATTGCCAGTGCGGGAGGCCTCTCTCAGGGAGTTGCCACCACCGTCATGGTTGAGGTCTGACTGACATGCATGGGGGGGGGGGGGCATAGTGCCTGAGCCAGGGCAAAGGAGCTCAGCAGAGGGTACAGAGTGTGTTGTGTTCTAAGTGCAGAGCAGCGTTTGGTTTGGCCAGAGTAGGTGTAGGGAAGGGTGACAGGAAAGGAGAGCAGAACCGTGAGCAGTGGCTGCATCATGGAGGCCTTTGTAATAGGACAAAATAGGAAACTTCAATTTTGCTTTACATGGCATAGAGAGTCTTTGAAGAGTTTTAAATAGGGAAACTATGTGATCTGATGTACACTTTAAAAGATCAACCTGCAACTGCTTGGGAAATCAATGGTACAGTGGGAAGAGTAGATGCAGGGAAACCACGCAGTGATGTGGCTTGGATAACAGGGACCTGGAGTAGAGTGGGTAGGTAGAGGTGAGAGAAGTGTATTCAGGTGCGAAGAGCTTACACAAAGGTTGTACTAGAGGCTTAGGAAGAAGGAGGGCTCCATGGCATCTCCAGGTATTTGGTCTGAGGAAGTAGGAAGGTAGTGTGGTACTATTTGGCAAGATGAAAAACTCTGGGAGAGAAAAGGGGTTTGTAACAGAAATCAATTCCTCTCTCCTGGCCACATTATTTTCTAATGTAAGAGATGCACAGAGAAGCAGGAGAATCCATGAGATCTTTATGGAGTCCGGATCTAAGTGAGAGAAAAGACTGAATTCCCATTCTGTGTGACAGTAAGCCTTAAAACCAAATTGGTGCTATAATTGGCATTGTGTTAGAAGGGGTGGCAGGGGATGACTCTCCACTGATCTCAGAAGTAAGGCAGAGGGGGTGAAGGAAAAAAGACAGGGTGGTAGTGACCAGGCTGTGATTGCAGAGAAACTGGCTAACATGGGTGACTAATGAGGCTGAAAACGCCAGACCTGGAAGAAGAAACTCTTCTGGAGGCCTTTGCCAACTTGCCGGTACTAGAAGTGGCTGACAAATTGTGTTGGACCACGGGCCTTTGTAAGTAGAATTGGGGTGAGGGAAGCTGAGAATTAATTTGAAGAAGAGAAGAAAAGAACAAAGGATTGGACTGAAAGGGCTTTGGCAGTTTTGTGGGATTGAAGAACTTTTCTTAAAGAAGGAGTTCCAGTGGCATCTGTGTCCATGTAAAAGAAGAAAAACAACCACAGGTAGAACTTGAAACTGACAAGTTTCAGATGCATGTGTGTGTGTGCCTTTTGTTTTGTTTTGGGTGGCAGGTTATGCTCAGAAACTGAGTTTGTCTTTGTCGGTAATTTATTGAACACAGGGTCATTGCAGGAATTTTCACAAGTCAATAGCACAGAGGATAATATCTCTTAATAAGCCAGTAAAAAAATAACACAGTCCAAAGCAATGATAGATCAATTATACTGTCATTCCAGGCAAGGGGAAATTAAAGGAAGAAAGTTCAAATTTAGATGAAGTGAAACTTTGTTGTACTAGCAGTCACTCAGGAGAGACGGCTTTAACTAACTACAAGCTGACCTCCAGCTGCCAACGCAGAAAGAAAAGTTTATTATTGCCAAAGCATGTTGCTAAGAAACGAAGATGCCAGTGTTGGTGGGTAGGTTGGCTGCCTGAAAGTTAACACTCCAGGGACCTACAAGGTGTGCCCAGCTAAGGCAGGAGCAGATGGCCCTTCTCTTCCACAGACCCTTGTGAGGTTTAATACCATTGCCAATCAGAGTCTCCTTGAAGATCTTGTGTCTCAAGATATTGAGAGCGGTGTTTAAGTCAGCACAGTGTTGCCTTGCCTGGAACAAAGATATTCCTCACAAATTGTCAGTATTTATAGTCTAGCTGTCCCCTTCTATAGCTGCTTCTCCACATTGCTTATCAGGATGCCTCCAGTGGGTTCCCTCCACAGATGAGTTGTTGAGTCCTTCTCAGTGACAACAGATGAGATGATGACAGCCTAACACAACTTACTTCATTCTTATATCAAAACAACTTCACTTCTAAAAACTTTTTATTATCTTTGTCATAAACAAATGGATTAAACTTGAGTTGTAAACAAGTGCATTCAAAATTCTATCAAACCAATATACACCACCTTTAAAGGAATTAATTTTATATTCAACAGGTGTGTATTTTCATGTAAAAATATAGCTATAAATACAAATTCATGGCTATAGGTATTATTAATATAATTTAAAGTGTGACTTTTAGAAAGAACTTGGTCAAGTAGGTAAGACAAAATAAAATTTTTAATCATTTTTTACTATTTTCATATACTTATCTTAAGAGGCAGGAGCAGAGTCATTTCAGAAGCCGGTTTCTGAGGGGAGTAAATATGCACACTTTAAATTGCTATTGATAACAAAGCAACTGCTGTGGAAGGGTGAGGTTTCAAAGTCAGCTTCAATTTCACTCCAGAGCTTATTTGCACAAGTACAGTCACTCTGTAGGGGCCTCTCCAAGCCTACTGGCTGGGAAACTACCTCCAAACAGGATATGGTGATTATCTGTAAAGGATCATTGCTCATTCTGACAATAGCTCATGCCGAGTGCTCAGGGGAGCTGCTCCTTTAAACATGCATTCAAAGGTGATTGGAATGAAAATATCATATGTACAAGCAATATAAATGCTAGTTGATCTACCAAACTGGAGGAAGCCTAAGTAAATTCAAAATAATTTAGTTATATTAACCTAGATTTGGATTCCATTAAGTAACTTGCCCAGTATTTATAGAAAAGGATGTCAAAAATTCTTGGCAATCAAATGAAAAAGGACCTAAGGTTTAGAAAAGGACAGTAAAAAGTTTCCTGCACTGGAAAGGAAGATGTCTCCACAGGTCTGCAGAAAACTCCCCCCATCATCTCTGCATTTCAAATGGAAATTCAACCCCCAGCCAGAGAAGAATATTATTTGACTGTGGAGTGCTATGTTAATAGCATACCTGGGGTTTCTTTCATTTTTGTTTTTTATTTTTACTTGCGCAATGAAGCTTCCATAGTATCTCTGTATTCTTCACAAAGCCCTAGGGCCATTGAACATTTCTCTGTACAAACAGATTTGGAAAATTTTTTAATAACTGGCATTTTTGAAACAGGAAATCCAGCTTTTATCCATAGGAATCCCCACGTCTAGTGGGCAAAGAACAGTGTAAACACCATATGTCTAATATTTCTGTTTTATGATCATGAGTATTTGAAACAGTAACTGATATCCATTCATTTGAAAAGCATAGTCACATCATACATAGCTACTGCTCTTAGACAATGACTCTAATTTTGTGTCCAGCCCTAACCTCCTCCTGAGCCTCAAACCCATGCTTATTGAATGAACTTCCAGCATTTTCCAACTGGTCATTTTTTCTTAAATGTCTCATGGTCTCTGGGGCTCTCAAAATTAACATTTCGAAATAGGGACTCACTTTAGACACACCCCAATGCACACACACATGCATGTGTACAACAGAAGTAGCAGACAAAGCGAAACAAAAAAAATTTGTTTCTGCTGCTATAAGTCTTGTCTTGGTTTCAAGTAACTCAAACCAGAAACCTGAGACAAATTCTCAACTTCTTCTCCTGCACTCTCTTGTACAAATAGCCCCAAGTGTGGCAGTGCTGACCCTCATGTTGCCCTCCAGCTTCTCTCCTTTGCTTTCCTCCTCAGTCACAGCAACAGCCTCCTGACTGGTGTAGCTGCCACTTACTTCCCACCCCTTCCCTTCATCTCAGCCCTCCATACAAAATCCACCCAGACTCCCTTTCTTTCTTACAGCCCTAGTGCCCAACCCTGGTCTGCCACTTCCATGCTGACTCTGTCCATCCATTCTGTAACAGCAATGAGAACGATCCTTTAATAACCTAAATCACCCATGGCATCTCTCTATTTAGAAACTTGCAGTGGCTTCCCACCTCATTAACAGTAAGTTCGTGCAATGGTCTAAAGCAGCGACTTTTGACCTTTTTCATCTCATGGCACATATAAACTAATTACTAAAAAAATAGATTGTATTTTTTGCCAATCTGATAAATAAATAAGTACAATTTTAATTCATTCACACTAAATAGCTATTATTGTGTTGGCAATGGTCTTTTTTTTTTTTTTAATTTGACGATCTATGGGAAAAGAGGTCAGGGTCCCTGACTAAATAGTCAAGTGTTGCATGTTTTAAAGTTTTTACAACATGGCAGTTGAAAATCGATGGTCTAGAAGACCATTCATGACCATCTCTGCTACTGCCCTCACTCATTCTCATCTACCACACTGGTCTTGTTATTTAACTGCCCGAGGTATATTCCTCAAGCTTGTGAACTTGCTGGTCCCTTTGCCATCAGCCCTCTTCCTTAGAAATCCCTGTCCTGGACCTGCCACCCGCTCCAAGTCATTATTCAAATTCTCAGCAAGGCCTGTCTCAACAGTCACAGTGCACATGGGCAACATCCTGAACACACTCCCTTATCCTTCTTTCCATGCTAAAAATTTACCCAGAGGACTGTCTGCCTTCTGATATACCATAGGATTTCCCTGCCTCTTTGACTCATCTTCCCACACCCGTAAGTACTAGGAGGTTGCAATTTTTGTCTATCTGATTCATTGTTGAGTCCTCAGCTTAAAATGACAGAACTACGTAGATTGTTTTCAAGTCATCTGGGGAGTGTAAGGTCCGACCCGCAAGAAATGAGACAAAGTACCAAATAGTTAAAAAGTCCAACTTTATTGGAACCTTTGGGCGGGTTCAGTGACTCGGAGAGGAGTGAGCCAGAGAAGCTACGCCCAACTGGTGGGGCTCGAGATTTTTATACCCTTTCAGGCTGGCTGGGGAATTTCCACTGAGGTTTCCACGATTTCGGCCTGCAGGTAGTTTGCGTAACTAGGGACGCTAACGGTTGAGGAATTTCTATTGTGTTTTCAGACAGGGTGTGTGTGCTAAAGGTTAATAATTGCAGAAATGCCAAAGGCATTAGGGATTTTCCAGCCCCTGCCCCGAGGGTGCTACCGGACATTCCTGGCTCTTTGGTATAGGGAGTGGGGTGAAGTGGTCTTATCTGGCTACTTCCAGCTGTACGGGGGTGGAGTTGGGGAGAGGAAGGAAAGGGCCAGAGCAGTCCGTATTCGCCATGGTGGGCAGGGGTTGGTACTGTAACAGCATCATCTGGTGGACTGCCACGTGTGTGATTTCACGAAGGTGGGTCTGCATGAACCTAAGAAGTAAAGGAGCAAACATGAGTAAGATGCAGATTATTAGGAGAGGTCCTAGGATAGGAGCCAGCATAGAGAACAGAGGAGATTTCCACCACTCCGGGGTAAATGTGTCCTGTTGTTGGTTGTATTTTCGTAGCTTTTCTTGTAGTTTTCGGAGTGACTGGACATTCTCCTCGACGACTCCGGATTCATTAATGTAGTAGCAACACTGTTCCTGTAAAAACAGACAGGTGCCTCCCTTTTTGGCTGTCAAGAGATCTAAGGCTCGGCAGTTCTGTAACGAGACTTGGGCGAGAGAAGTTATTTGTCTCTGTAGGGAGGCTACAGTGGGGGTATCTGTATCCCAGACCTTAGGGTTGACTCCAGGTAGAAGCTGGACTCTGGGGTTTGAGTCAGGTTCAGGATCAGAACCTGGCACTACTGCTAGTAACAAGGCCTGCTTGGGGGAAAATGAAATACTTGCCCGGAGTTTGGACAGAATGTCTCTCCCCAGGAGGGGAACTGGGCAGGAGGGTATGACTAGAAAGGAGTGAGAAAATGGGTCACCCTCAAATAGGCAGTTAAGGAGGGTCATCCGCTGTGGGGTCGAGGGTGATCCATCTATTCCCATGACCGAGACCTGGGAAGGAACTGTAAGGCCCGAATGAGAGGGAAGGACAGAGTAGGTAGCCCCTGTGTCTATTAAAAAGGAAACAGACTTACCCGCTACCTGGAGCATAGCCCTGGGCTTGGTGAGGGTAACCGGAGTCGAAGAGCCAGGGCCCCCTCAGTCGTCTATCAAGCCCAGCAGTTCTGAGACCGGAAATGCCTGGTTCTCAGCTCCCTAGCATTGAGGTGCCAGAGGCTGAGCCAGGGTCGGGCAGTCCGACTTCCAGTGGCCCTTTAGTTTGCATTGTGGGCAAGGCTTGGTGGGGGGCCTTGGTTGCGGACAGGCCTTGGCCCAGTGGCCCTCTTTGCCGCATTTAAAGCAAGTGCCCGGTGGTGTGCACTGTCCTCCCTTGGAGGTTGGCCTTTTTGCCAGTTCCCCTACCAAGGCTTGGGTCCGTTCCTGGCGGGCGGCTTCAGCCATTTCCTCTCGGGCATTAAAAACTTTAAAAGCCATTTTTACCAGGTCTTGGATGGGGGTCTCAGGGCCCTCTTCAGCCCTTTTTAGTTTTTTTTCTAATATCTGGGGCAGACTGAGAGATAAAGTGAGAGGCTAAGACTGTGGCCCCATTGTGGGACCCTGGGTCTAGGGGGGTATAACAGACTAGGGCCTCTTGAAGGCAGTTCAGGAAAAGAGCTGGGTTTTTTGGGGGGAGTTGGGTAATTTCCCTCAGTTTATCATAATTTACAACCTTGTTAGAAACTGCATCCATACCTCTGATTAAGTATTGGAGCATAAGGTTTCGACGAGGGATGCTGGACCCTTGGCTGGGCTGATAACTCCAATTGGGGTCCTCCCCAGGTACCGCCTCTGTGCCAAGGGGGATCTGGTCATTTACTAGATGGTCCCTGTCTGCCTGCTGTCAGGCAGCGGTGAGGATGCGTTCATGTTCCTCAGGGGTAAGAGTAGAGGTACAGATTACCTTAATGTCATGCCAGGTCAGGTCATATGTCTGAGTCAGGTACCGGAATTCCTTAATGTAGGTTGAAGGATCGGCCGAGAAAGATCCTAGCTGTTTCTCGATCTGTGAGAGGTATTGGAGAGAAAAGGGGACATGTACTTGAACTAGTCCTTCTGCCCCAGCCACCTCACGGAGAGGGGCGAGAACAACGGATGACGATTGGGGGTCGTGTGACCTGGTATGGGCTGTGACGGGAGAGGTTAGGGGGTCTGCAGGAGGTGGGGCAGAAGGAACCAGAGGGGCGGAAGGAGCCGGAACCTGGCCCGGGTCTAGGAGGTTTTCGCGGGGGAGAGCCGGAGGGGGAGATAGGTGGTTGGGAAGGTCATCGGGTTGAGAGTAAGGAGGGGGTTCCTGGGAGGAAGCCTTGGGAGGAGAGGAGGTTCGAGCTAGGAGAATTTGGTGGGTAGAACAATGGGAACAGAGGTCGGGGAGGGAACGAAGGTCCCAGAAAGCTTGGACATAGGGGACCTCAGAATCCTTTACTGTCCGTCGGCAGAAATTGTCCAGGTCTTGGAGGACGTTAAAATCAAAAGTGCCCATTGGAGGCCAGTGGGACCTATTGTCCAGGTTGTATTGAGGCCATGCGACCTGTGACAGGAAAATGAGTTTCTTCCGACGGAAGGTTTGAGTGTACCCCAATTTGGAGAAGTTAGCCAATAAACACCCTAGGGGTGTTTTGGGATCAGCTTTGGACCCAGAGTTGCCCATCGTTCAGGGAGAAGTACGAGGAGGTTTCACGGGTTGGGAAAAGGGACAATCGAGAGGTGTCCCAATCGGGTGTCCCAGTTCCGGAAGGAGACTCGGTCTCCGGTATTGGAGAGAGAGAGAGAGGCGTCCCACTCACTCGCACTCCTTTAAAGGCTCCTGGAGCTGGCGCAGGGGTTCCTGGCTAGGCTGAGTCTAGGACAGGAACCCCAGTTGGCAACCCGCGAAAAGGTCCCAGAAGAAAGGAACGTACTTACGGCCTGGCTGAACGAGAAAGGGGGTTCCCTGGTCCAAAAAAGGTCCCGGAGTATGCAGGCCGGAGGGAGGAGAGAGAAAGAGAGAGGGGGGCGCTCGCCCAGTCACTTGGACCTAAAGGCGGGTCACAAACCCTCTCCTGGGTTTCAGCACCAAATGTAAGGTCCGACCCGCATGAAATGAGACAAAGTACCAAATAGTTAAAAAGTCCAACTTTATTGGAACCTTCAGGGGGGTTCAGTGACTCAGAGAGGAGTGAGCCAGAGAAGCCACGCCCAACTGGTGGGGCTCGAGATTTTTATACCCCTTCAGGCTGGCTGGGGAATTTCCATTGAGGTTTCAGCGATTTCGGCCTGCAGGTGGTTTGTGTAACTAGGGACGCTAATGGTTGAGGAATTTCTATTGTGTTTTCGGACAGGGTGTGTGTGCTAAAGGTTAATAATTGCAGAAATGCCAAAGGCATGAGGGATTTTCCAGCCCCTGCCCCGGGGGTGCTACCGGACAGGGAGCATTTAAAAAACACTCGTGCAAATTCTACCTCAGAGCTATGAAGTAAGAACCCCAGAGTGTGGGGTCCAGAAGTTGTTCTTTTTACCAGGACCTCAGATTGAGAGTCATTGCTACCAGAGAGATTTCTTAAACCGTAGGTGTTCCCAGACTAAACCCTTTTAACAACTCTTCATTTTTTTGTGTCACTTCTGGTGTGTGCACACACCTTTTCTCTGCCCAAAGTGCTTTCTTTCCACTCTGTGTTGGGTGAATGCTCATGGCTAAAGTCCTGAGTCAAATATCAGTGCTTAAGTATAATTTCCTCTTATACTCTGGTTTCTTCACAACCATCCCAGTAATTAATGGTTACTTTTACAGCACGCTGCATACCCTATTCATATCATATTCCATTATAATTAGACCCTAAACTCCTAAAAGATTATAGGGACATCCTCAACATCTGACAAATTATCAAATATAGTTATTTAACTAGTGTACCAAAATAAAATCATCTTAATGATATGAGCTATCTTTATTGGATTTTTCTGAGTATTCAGTAGAGTAGGTAGATTCTTGCACAGACACACATAAACAGACACGCACAAACACATCTAAGGAGAAGTGTGAATTTCCAGTCCTCGTCCTGAAGAGAAAGTGCAAGTCGCCCATTGTTCTCTTACTGTCAATGGCCCACCTACTCTTTTCCTGAATTTAAGCTCTGCTGCTCTCTCTTTCAGCAGATGACCCCCTTGGGTATGTTATTTAAAAATTAAAGGGAGACTTCTTTTTTTTTTTTTTTTTAAATTTTTATTTTATTCATTTTAGAGAGGAGACACAGAGAGAGAGAGAGAGAGAGAGAGAGAGAGAGAGAGAAAGGGGGGAGGAGCTGGAAGCATCAACTCCCATATGTGCCTTGACCAGACCAGTGCAGGGTTTTGAACTGGCAACCTCAGTGTTCCCAGGTCGACGCTTTATCCACTGCGCCATCACAGGTCAGGCTAAAGGGAGACTTCTAAGTGATAGTTCTAATATGCTCATTTCAAAGTGAGATTTTCTCTTCCTCTCCAGATTTAACTTCCTGTTCTAATCCTATTTATTCTCTCTCTCTCTCTCTCTCCCTCTCTCCCTCTCTTTCTCTTTTTCCCACACACCTTTTCTCTTTATTCTTACTTTACAATGACTGAAAAACACCTGCCTGATCCTCTGTGCTGAGCTCTCCTCGCTGTCTTCTCTCCACCACTTTGCTGTCGACAGTTGGTGAGGAGTGAGTTTTGCTTGCTGCCTCTTTCCTCACTAATCTGAATGCAGAGGTTGCTGGTTGCCACGTGTATGCCAGGTGAGGCGCCTTTCTTCCTCGTGGTTTTCTGCCTGCTGACACATAGCCCCAGCCTCTTGCTGCCTGCCTCCGTGAAGGTCACTGTAGGCTCATGTGAAGGCATGCTGCATCTGAGAGGACTAATGAGAACGCCCACAGTCTTGTGTCTCCTTCTCAAGTCAGAGTAATTTCTTCTTTGCTTTTTTGTTGATAATCCTCAAGAAACCCTCTCAAAAAGTGACAGTTATCCCAATTCTCCCTGCTATCTTTATGCTAGCACCAGTCTATACTTTCTGTGTGCCTAATGTGTTCTCTCCTTAACTTAAACTTTACATGTCTAAAAAGCCTCCTTTTCACCCCCTTTAAAATAGATCCTTCCTAATTTCTGTTTGTCGTTCATCTTCTGACCCATACCTAAGCCCTGATCATCTAACCATTCCTCCCCTTTATGTGCCCTTCACAATTCATCAGATTTTTCATCCTTTGAATTTTTCTTCCCAGTCCCCATGAAACCTTTTCGTCCTTTATTGCTTCCCATCTCCCTGCCTTCAGTCTCTTCTTTCGATACATACAACAACCACCTTGACATTTCTCAAAGTGTACTTCACTGGCACTCTGCTAAGAATCTGCAGTGAGTCCCTTATTTTTCTTCCACAAAGCTCTCCCCAGATCCCCAGGTTCTCCACAGCCTGTCCCACCTTCCCGATTCCTGGATTGTTTCAGTGGGCTCACCTCCTATCGTCTTCTCTGCTGTTCATGAATGCCTTTGTTCTTCCTGTATAAAATGTTCCCTCCTCCTTTTCACCTAGCCATATCTGCCCTTTCTTCCTTTTCTCATTCTTTATGAGGACATCCTACACAGGCCTTTGCTTTTTTGTTGCTTTTTCTACTCAATTATCAAGATGATAAAATAAGAGCCTGAAGGTAGAAAGTCCTGGTTTCTGTGCTCTTCCCTGGCTGGGCCTTGACCTTTATCTGTTTCTCCCTGGTAAGTGTATCAGTGCTGGGAGCAGAGGTCCTTAATAAATTCATCTCATTAATGAGCAGTCAAAACAGGGCACATTCAAGGAACTGGTCTATGATTGCATTCCAACCAATGTAACATTGAAAAGGAGCTAAATTAAAATAAAATTTCCAATTTTTACTAACAATCACTTGGAATCTTAGCTGCCTTAGTGGCTCTCCCCAAGAAATAAGTCTTAGATTTCTTTATATCTCTTGCTTTTCTCATTTACAAAATAAAAGATTTTATTAATTCAGCCATTCAACAGTCATTTTATAAATACCTACACTGGGGACCTGTTCACTGCCAAGGCCCCTTTCATTGTACAATTGCAATGACGTTTTCTGAAATCAAAGACCTTTTTGGATCAGCAGGACATTCAGACATTTTTTTTTCCCATTTTCTTTATGTCATTACAGACTTTCTTTATGCCCTTCCTTTTTTTCTGTCTACCTTTATTTCTAATTCAAGGCTAAGCACCTATGCTTTGGGCTCACTACTCTTTTAAATAAATGCAATAGACTATAGAGCAGGGGTCCCCAAACTTTTTACACAGGGGGCCAGTTCACTGTCCCTCAGACCGTTGGAGGACCGGACTATAAAAAAAACTATGAACAAATTCCTATGCACACTGCACATATCTTATTTTAAAGTAAAAAAACAAAACGGAAACAAAAGGCGCTTCTGGAGCCGTGACATGTGCGTCCCGCATCACCGGAAGTAGTACTGTACATGAGTGATGCTGCGCTTTGCGGTGCCGCCACATTCCAGGAGCACAGGATGCATCCGCATCCTCACTGACCACCAATGAAAGAGGTGCCCCTTCCGGAAGTGTGGCTGGGGGCAGAATAAATGGCCTCAGGGGGCCGCATGTGGCCCGTGGGCTGTAGTTTGGAAACCCCTGCTATAGAGTAAAAACATTTTGTCAGAGTTCTATGATAGACCAAACCATGAAATGATGGAGCTAGCTCTTAATAGAGAAGTAGGATCTTACAAGTTATTTTCAGGAGTTAAACTGTCCTATTGCATTTTTTTTTAAGTTTTTTTAAATTTATTTTTATTTATTTATTTTAGAGAGGAGACACAGAGAGAGAGAGAGAGAGAGAGAGAGAGAGAAAGGGGGGAGGAGCTAGAAGCATCAACTCCCATATGTGCCTTGACCAGACCAGTGCAGGGTTTTGAACTGGCGACCTCAGTGTTCCCAGGTCAACGCTTTATCCACTGCGCCACCACAGGTCAGGCTTTTTTTTTTTATTTTAAGGTACTGACTTATCTCTATATCCTTGACAGATTATTTTTTCAGACAAAGGTTCTATGGTAATAAACCAACTTATACCAGACTCTCAAAATTGAAATAATTGATAAAAATACCATGACCTGGGATACACTTTAGAAATCTCATAGCCCTTTAATGCCTGGTGGCTTCCTAATGAGATCCACTTCCTTTTTTCCTACTTCTATTATAGCAGATCTTTTCATGCAAAGTTTCAGTAATATTTGCCAGTCAACAGTCACTGTTTGCTCACAGCATGGGTGGCTCTATTTTAAGAGCTTCAGGTCTGTGGTAACAGTGACTTAGGTGTGCTGAACATAGTTTTACCCATCCAGTTGTCTTGTCCGGGGAGGATGACAGAAGAACTGAGAATTTCCCTATTAGCCCATATATTGCTCTGGAATACTTTTTGCTAATTCTTATAAGAAAGTACCAAAGCAGTGATCCATCTCCCCATTCAGAATAGACAAGGGTGTCTGTGAGGCCTCAAGTCCCTCGGAGGTGTCTTGTAACAATATTTTACAACAGCTGTTCTGTTTTAAGACTCAGTGCACTTAACAAATTCCAGACACCCCAGACCATAGCTGCTGCAGTTGCTAAAAGGTAAGTTCAGGCTTCACTTGGTTCACGCCTCAGGGGGGCTGAGTGAAGCTGACATGACTTACTGTTCAGGCAACAAACTCCAAAGAGAGAAAACATTTCAAATATCAACTAACTGCTACTTTCTTAGGAAGAAATTGACCCTCAAAGAGCAGCCCTTCCAAGCAGCCTTTTTCTTGCTCCATTTCCTTCAGCAGAGTTCTAGTTCCCAGGCCCTTTTGTTGTCATTGTGGGGACAGTTGATGCAATGATTTTGGATAGTTTTGGTGTGTGATACTTAACTGTTAAGTAGAAAATATTATTTGAATGATAAGAGGAGCAAACAGTATTAAGGAGTATTTAAAAAATGTATTTTATATGATGTGGCTTTAAATTGAATTATGGTATTAAGTTTTCAGATTGTGTAAAAGATATCTTTAACTTTGAGTATACTTGTTTACCAGTAATATCTATATATTAAATTTTATTTAAACCTAATATATTTTAGCTGTGTATGAGTTTTGCAAATATACATTGTAGGTGTTGCTTTATTTATTTATAATTATGTACTGTCTTAAGGAGGAAATCCTGAGTACATATATACATTACTATTGGTAATAATTAAAGTATCCTGAACTGGGTTTCATAAGCCTGATGATGTGTGTTCCCAGAATAACGTAGCTGGTTAAAAAAATATAATTACCATTGACTATTTGTGCCATGTTTTATTTTATAATACTTTTAATTATTTTAGCCATTTTCAGTGTACAGTTTGGTGACATTCGGTATATTTATGTTGTGCAGCTATTGCCACTATCTATTTTCAGAACTTTTCACCATCCCAAACAGAAGGTCTATACCCACTAGACAGTAACTCCTCATTCCCTGCCCCTGTTAAACTTTCTGTCTCTGTGATTTTACCTAGTCTGTATATCTCACATAAGTGGAATTGTACAATATCTGTGACTTTGTGTCTTATTTACTTAAAATAATATCTTCCAGGCTCATCTGTGTTGTAACATATGTCAGAATTTGGTTTCTTCTTAACACTGAATAACAAACAGTATTCCACTGAATTTTGGGTAGAGTAGGAATAAAATTCTCTTTGACCCTTTTAGGGTCTCTGGCTAGATCTGAAAATTAAACTGACAAATTAGTATGAGAAAAGCATACAAATTTATTTTTATATGTTTTATATAACAGGAACCTTCACAAGGAAATAAAGACCCCAAAAAATAGTTAGTGGTCATGATAGGAGATCTCAAGAGTTAGAAATTTAGCTTTAGTAAGAGTAGCTTTTAGTTACAATCAATAAGATTAATGATTTATGTAAGTAAAAGCTTTATTCCAGGAGCTGGAGACATGAGTAGGCCTAAGTGACTTCATGGGGCTGCAAGCAACTGCAACTTTTATGTTAATTAACTTCTCCCTAAATTACAAACCCCTTACAGGTCCCTTTCTTCCCCTTATAAAAAACAAGTTGGCTGAGACAAGATAAGACAGTTTTTGGGGTACAGAACCCTCATCTTCTCAGATCACCGGCCATCTGAATAAAGTGCCCATAAAAATTCAATCCTTGTCACTACTTATTTGGCTGAGTGGTGACAGGCAGCATGAAAACAGATATTTTTCTGGTTTCAGTTAAACCTGAGTGTTTGTATGCTGGGTTTGGTGAAGACTAAAAAGTGATGGAAAGATAAGAGTGAGCAAAGAGTATGAGCTTAGTGTCATAAACTGTAGAAAATTTAGCACAGCATGTTGGTTTGGATTCTTCTCGCTGTCCACACTCCTCCACTCTGTCTCAAGAGAAGGGCAGAGAGAACACCTCTTCTGCCACTTCCACAAACTCCTTTTGCTTAAAATATGGGGGCAGCATGTGCTGGACCCCATCAGCACAGACATCATCTATTCATCTATTCAGAGATATTTGTGCTAGTTCTACTTTGGGTTACTGTAAAAACCTGCAGTGAACATTGGTGTACAAGTTTCTGCTTTAGTGTTGATCTGTTTCGAAATGTGCCTCTCTCTCTCTTTTTCTTATGATAAGAAATGCTAAAATTGTCCAGGATTGGCATTTTTGCTCTTTTATAAAGAGATATATGCTTATTTGAAGGTCTGGGTTGACTAGTTGGAGAGTAGTGCCTCATGGTGAATACCGTGTAACAGGCCCATTCACTGCACCTACAAATGAGTAGGTAAATATGAAGAGAGAGCTAATTATCCCCTCCTCAGAAAAGGCTGGGAGATTTTGAGAGAGGTGTTTCTGTCAATGGGATGTTTTGCTTGTGAATAGAAGATTTTACTTTTTTCCAGGAAGTTTGCCTCTTAGATCTTGTCAGTCTTGAATCTTCCTGGAGCCTCAGCCAGTTGAACCATTGTGTCCAGGCTGTGGTGCTCCAAACCAAATGGCCCTGGGGAATGTGCTCAGTTCTGAAGTTCTGGACAACATGGTGTGGTTGAAGTTGGTCTGTCACATTACGAGCCCCCTTGAGTGAGCCTGGCAGGCATCAGGTGGAAAGTAGTAGAGGGAGTCAACAGATTTGGGTTTTTTTCTCTTAATTTATGTATTTGAAAAACATGAAACTATTTAGTTTGTACTTGGATCTATACCTAATGAATGTGTTTTTGTTTTCTAGTTAGGAAACATTGTGTTTGCTCCCAAGGTAGAATGAAGGTGGTGGTCTTTGCTCCATATCATTGAATATTAATACATTAACAACAATTGAGCTTATAATGAGGAATTGTGACCTTTCAAATTATCTGAACTGTCACCTGTATGTCACATTTTACCATTTTAGAGAAGTGTTAATTCATGTTAAGTCCGCTTGGGAGATTTGTTTAATGAGAAGATTAAATGATTATCCTCTCAATTATTTTTTTTAAAGAGGTCTTTTTGTGACGCCCCTCTGCTATTTGGCACAGGAACACAGAGGGGTCTTTTAAAAATTACCCCTATAGGGTCACTGGGACCCAAGCTTTTTGCTTCATTAAGACCCTGGTGGCTTCTGTAGAGCCAGCCCCTTCCCTTCCTAAGAGCCCTGACACAATTGTATCTAAATTAGCACCTGACTGACCCCCTTTCTCTCCTCTTTTCAAGCCCCAGTTGACAGGGATTGGCAAAAGATGTTAATTGGTTGGACCTGGCTCAGAACAATAGATTTGCCAAATTGACAAAAGAACTAATGTTTCTTTCAATATGCACCCAGATTCACATAAGTACCTGTTTTAATTACCAATAATTATTATAATGCCTGGTCAATGGAATAATTGACCCTCAACTGCTCTTGTGCTTATTCTGTAATAAATAATGGCCCAGGCCTAGTCCGAGTAGCAGGTACCAGCATGATTTGCGGGGTTAGAAAGAGGTCTTCTCAGCCAGTGTTCTGTGAGGTGCCAAGGTAGCACAGTGGGAGTCCAAGAGAGGGGACTAATTTGAGCTTTACTAGGAGGAAATGTGCTGAGAGCCCTTAGAATGTATCCTCCGATCATAAAGGAATGAGTTCATAGTCTGAAAGAAGTGAGCTGACAGTGTGGCAGCTTAGGACTCATGTTCAGCCATCAGTCAGCCAGCTCCCAGTGCAGGTAGAAACGTTCCCAAGCACCAACTTTCACATGTGTCAGCGCCAGGTTTATGTACAGCCTATGCTTTTATTCCCTTTTTATTTCAGGTGTTAGGTTACATGAGCCCAAAACCTAATGTCACCTCACTATTTATCATCACAAATCTTAGATATCTTACAAATAATTTTTGTGCAGTGTTAAGGGTCTTGGAGAATTTGTTTTTAAAAAATAGCTAAATCAGGAAGGGACGGGACGGGACGGGATGGGATACAGCACATAGTAAAAGTCCACTCTGCAGCGTATGTTCTAATTCTAGTCAAGGTTAGTATTTTAAAGTAGCATTTCTCCTCCCCCAGTAGAATAGAGACTGGGCACTCCTTCCCGTTTAGCCTTCCATGTGGAGCATTCTTTTAGCAACCCAGTCTGAGTAGGGTGCATTTGTGAGACCTCTGAACTGCTGTATTGGGTAACCGCGTGGTCTCAGAAGTCAGAGAGAACTGGTGTGGTATAAGGTACCAAAGAAAAATTAATATTTTAGGAGGAAAAGTCAGGTTTCTTGCCCCCTCCTTTCTGTAGAGAGCGAGGGGAGGGGAATGTGGGATTTTCCTGGCTTGCAGAGACAAACTGTGTAGGAAAACCCCGTTTTTACTAGGAAGCTTAAACGGGCATTTTATAATTTAGGCTAAGCATACAGGGAAATTTTGAAAATATGATTTTTTTATACTTGTATGTGATTCACACCAGGTCAGGATGGCCGATAGCATTGTATTGTAAATGAAGAGGAGAAGGGACACTTGGATTCCTTCCCTTCCCCCACATCTGTGAGAAAGAAGGTAAATAGCTAGCCAGGTGGGAAGGAGGAGGGAGGATTAAGCAGGCCCTTTCCTCTCCCCTCTTTCTTTCTTTCATGGGCCATTCACAAACACTTATCCCCTGACACCATGTAAGCTCTCCCTCTCCTACTGAAAACGTGTGATTGATATATATACCTCTAGACAAAGGGATGGCAGATGAACACTAAAAGATTTGGGAAGGTCTTTTAATATATAAAACAACGCTTTTTGCTAATGTGTTACCTTATAAACTTTAATATGTAGGAATGTTTTTTTATGAATCCTCCTTTTCCTACCAACCTGTATGTGATCAAGGGTATATAACCTGCCTTAGGGCTATGTTCGGGACTGCACAATTTGGGTCAGCTATAACCCGTGTTTGTCATATGTAGCCAGCTTATTAATAAATCTCCTTTTAATAAAACTCCTAAAAAATTATTTTGACTTGCTGTCTCTATGTAAAGCCAGTGGAATGGTACTTCACAGCACTGGGTCTCCCTCCCTACTTTGCTGCACTCATCCTGTGTGACTCTCAGCAAGCTCCTAAAACTCAGAACCTTAACTTTCTGCTTTTAAAAGCTGGTGGGGGAGGAGGTCAAAGGATTAAAAAAAAGAAAAAAGCCTACTTTATAAAGTAATTATAGAGATAAATTAAATGAGCTCATTTATTATTTCATTTGATACAGCACCAGGTAAATAGTAGCATTTGCTATGTTGTCTGTTATAATTACCACTCCAATCTTGCAAAGCCAGGAAATGATGGAGATGTCATTTGAACTGAGTGCTCTCTCACTCTTTAAGCCTGTGCTTTTCTAGGATGCTCCACTGTCAGTCCATCCTTAGAGGTTAAGAGAAAACATGAGTATGTTCAAAAATGGTAAAATAAATAAATAAAACTTCCACCATTTAAAATAGCAGATGAGGAAAAATATGTCAATTATGGTAACTGAAAGTTTCATACATACCATTGTGATTTTTTTGGTCAAGAAATTATCTTCCTTTATAAAACTAGCATTTATTTCTTTCCAGCAAGTTTTTATCAGGGAAAGTGTTACTGGAAAGAGGACCTGGGCCAGAGTGGGTCTGCTTGGGGCCAGTCAGCAGTGTGTGGGTTCTTGACTTTGTGCAAGAAAGATTTCACAACACAAATCCAGGTGATTTTGAGAGGGCATTTATTTGAGCTGGCACCAGTGAAACAGGACAGGGTCTAAGATAGAAGAGGCAACAGGACAGAGCCCAGGTGAGGCTTTGCTTAGGTTCTCTAGAAATGCTGTCTGTTGGAAAGAAATGAGCCTAGGCGGGGCTGCTCTGGCTCACTGAGAAGTCAGAGGAAAGAGGACCTTGGAGATAGGTGCAGGGGCTTTGGGATGAGCTGCTGCTGCCCACTGCTTCCTGGTTGCAAATATGTGAAGTCTACTAGAGTTTAGGAAAAAGAGAGAGGCAAGAAAAATACACTGGGGGCAGGGGGTGGGGAGAATAAAAGTGGAAGGGAAAGGGGCTGGTGTGTTCCCAATTGGGTCCTCTGTTTTAAGGGCTTTTAAGGGTGGAGATTACAGGGGAGGTCCCCGGGGAAGATCTCAGTATTTTTCAGCTTTCCAAGAGTGTGCTTTTATGGTCATGATCTCTGATTAGTCGGTGCCAGGGCAGGGGTTGGTGCCAGGGCAGTGGGTTATCAGTCAGTGCAGCTGATCCTGAGGTCAGCTATGGCATTGCTTGTCTGGTTTTGCTGCCCTTCTGGGTCTGGAGCTGAAATATGAGAAACCTTGGTTCTGATCATGGAGAGCAGACTCTTTAGTGGGAAACATTCTGGTTGACCATTAAAAGCTGAAGAATTAGTCTAGCTTTACTACTAAGAAATTTTAAGCCCTTGGGCAGTTTAGTCAATCCCCACAGGATTGTCAATTGTAAAATGAGGGAATAGAACCAGATGACTTCTTATAACTCCTCAACAAGTTGACATATGAAATTAACCATTACAACACCAAAGCCAAAGACATTCTACTCATCATCTGCTTTGACGTTAATGTTCTGATACATCCATGGCTACATTGGACTTCTTAAAACTCTTATCTTCTGACATCTAAATTATTTCTTTTGCCTAATTTTCTCTTGTCTCTTTCAATTGCATTTACTCATTCTTCTTGTTCTTTCTGGTCACTAAATGTAGTGGTCCTCAGTCCTTTATTGGCTTCTTATCTCTCCCTATGGTCATCTCTTCCATTCCCATGCGTCAACTAAATGTAAACATTTGCATTGCAAATATAAATCTCTATCCCTTACTGCTTTCATGACTGACATTTCTCAGAACCAATCACTCTTTGCAGGTATGGGTTCATATGGCCATTCAGGATTCAAAAATAAACTGCCTACAACCTATGTTTATATGAGCATCATTGTTCATTTCTCTTTTCAAACATGGAACAGGGAGTTTTTCTTATATTCTTACCACTCCCTGACTTACATATCCATCTTTGTTCAATCCCAGGCTTTCCTTCACCAGTATGTCTTGTAAATCCACTTTCTTCCACATTCACAACTGGTACCAAGCTGGCTGTGGCTGTCATCACCTTTTGCTCAGCTGTAGCAATTACTCTAGATGATCCCCATGTCATAACCTGCTTCACTCCATGCTCTACCTAAAGATCAAATCCCTCCTGACCAGGCAGTGGTGCAGTGAATAGAGCATTGGCCTGGGAGGCTGAGGATGCAGGTTCAAAACCTTGAGGTGTCTGGCCTGAGTGCAGGCTCATCTGCCTTTAGCACAGGCTCATCAGCTTGAGCACGAGGTCATCATCTTGAGCAAGGAACCATAGACATGATCCCATGGCCTCTGGCTTGAGCCAAAAGTTCGCTGGCTTGGAGCCCAAGGTCGCTGGCTTAAGCAAGGGGTCACTCGCTCTGCTGGTACCGCCCCCCCATCAAAGCACATATGAGAAAATAATCAATGAACAACTAAGATGCCATAACAAAGAATTGATGCTTCTCATCTCTACCCTGTCTGTTCTTGTCTCTCTCTATCTATCTATCTATCTCTTGCTTTAAAAAAAAAAAAGAAAATAAAAAGCAAAACTCAAACTTCTTAGAAGGGCTTCCAAGAACCCCACACTGGATTCTTCCTCAACCCTCTATCTACCTTTTCTTCCCCTGTTGCCTGTGCCAGAGACATACTGTACATTTCCTAGCTTCTGGCTATGCTGTTCTCCCTATGGGAGGTCCTTCTTCCTTCTTCCTCCTTCCTCAACTGTTAAGATTTGGCTCACCTTTCAAAGACAAAATTCTCATCATTTGTTAAGCTGTCACCGTCACAGGTGCTACTTACTACCTGTGTGAAGTCTTCCCCAGATTTCCCAGCAAAATTAATGTTTCTCTCTGTACCTATCCATAGCTCTTAAGTGTTTTTGTTTGAACTACTAGAAGAACAGCTATTAAACTATATATCATTAGAGGGTTGTATGTCAGTCAGAGTCTAATCAGGAATACAGAAGCCAGGCTAATTATTTAAAATTGTGTATTATAATTCAAATAATTTTTTGCAATGGTAATATAGGTGCTGAGAAAAAAAACAGCCAAAAGTTCCCACCCCTGCCTAGTCCAGGTCAAAGGGAAGGGGCAATGGAATCCAAGCCCAATAGTGGGGTTACTCTGCAGAGCAGGATTCCTGGTGGGGCTTGCCAGCAATAACAAGAACCCAAGGAAACAAGGCCACTTCTGGAGACCTCTAGGAAGAGGGAAGAAATCCTGGCTTCAACCTTCTTCCTACCTTCTAATTGCTTGTCAGAACCTCCCCACTGGCTAAGCCCAATTGGAGCTACCAGAGCATGCGGCCTGCAGAGGTCAGACCCTGTGACATGAAACAGAGCGGGGACTACAGAAGGGATTTGAGAGAAGAGACCAAGTGCAGGCACAGGTCATATCTGTCTTCCTAATATGCTTTGAGCTGCTTGAAAACAGGGGACCTCATCTCACTTGCTTTTGTAACAACTCTGGTGCTTAGCACTGAGAAAAAAATTGAATAAATCTGTAGTGAATTGAAATGAACTCTAAAGTTTCCTTCCAGGACTAAAATTATGCTTTCTCTCCCAGCACATTCCCTTCATTTATCATCATGTTGAAACAAAAACATAAAACATTTTCATGAAATTTTTCTTTATAAAATCTTAGACTTTTGTGTAATTATTTACTTAAACCCGTGCTTTAGTTCAATCCTGACCCTGTTCCTTTATTGACATTTAGTCACTGGTATTTATTAGCTCTGGGTTGGTTCTGAAAACATTCTCCACCAACTTTGAGTCAGATTGAAATCCAGGAAGGGAAAGGGAGACATTGATTTAATAAATACTAACAATGTGAGAGGAAAAGGGGGAAAAAATGATGTGGGCAATTTTCATATTACTCATCCTAAATATACCTTTGAACAGGCTCCTTCCCTGGCCTGTGGCCGGGTTCCCTTGGGCCACTCGGAGCAGACCTTCAGGAGCAGCAGACTGGCCCTGGGCAGAACTTGGCAGGTCTGAGGCAGGAGGCTGGGTAGCAGTTCCCGCCTGCCTTTTTCAACTGTGTTGCTTTCCCTCAAAGAACACATTCCTTAAGGCAGTCCATCACCACACCACACCAAGCCCCATAGCCCTGGCATTCAGCTGTCTGCACTTTCAGAGATCAGGGTCTCGTTTAGGAATCTTTCAGGCTTACTCTTCTCATGCTGCTCTGCTGCTGCAAAACCCTCTGTATTGGGTCAGTCAGACACAGGGTTACACCTTAAAATGCTCTAACAGCTGCGGCATGCAGCCAACTGGAGTTGGAGGAAATCTCAGCAAACTCGCTAAATCCTTTGTTTTCTCTGGAGGAAACTGAAGCCTGAAAAAGGTGATCGAGTGCTCACTGCCTTGATGGCAGTATGCCTGACCTAGAGCCCAACTCACGTCATTCGTAGTCCATAACTGCTTTCAGTTTGCTGCACAAGTTCTAGAAGTCGTTAAACCTTAACTTTGCACAGAATGTTGCAGTGTTGTCATTGTCCCTATTTGTGAATTAATTTGCTTTTCCTCTGTGTCCTCTTATTTCTAATTCATTCATATTTATTTTCTCTATATGCCTCTTTTATTAGTTTTAGGTTTGGACTCAGAGATCATCCGTTGAGCCCTTGCTGAGTTCCAGACACTGCCGAAGTCACATTTCTCGTTCTTCTACCACCTATGTTTGCCCCACCAGTCCCAGTGCTCTCTCTTTGGGTCCTTAAATCTCACACTCATTTTTGACTCCTGAATGAATTCACAGATTATACTCAACTCAAAAGGATTGAATCTAGCTACCCACTCCTAGTTAGCAACCTGTATGTGCAGATAAAATTTTAGAGTCTTTGAGATCATCATCTAGTTTACTAGCCAGAGCAGTAATATCTGCTCTTCCGGACATCAACATAGATCCAGTTCATCAAATTTGACCCCAAATGTTAAACATAATGTTGTAACCATTTTTATTTTCTTTCTGTCCTCCTTTCCCTTCCTTCCCCCTTCCCCCATTTAAAGACTTTCTAAATCTTCAGGTTGGATTAGTAAGTATCTATTTCAAGCCAAATATTATACTAGTTATTTTACATTGATTATATCTGGTCCTCACTGTAAACCTGAAGCACTGGTGTTATTGCCCTCACTTTTTGAAATTGAGAGATGGAGGGAGATTAATTAATTTATCCCATGTCAGTCACAGAGCAATGAAGACACAAAGATGGGATTCAGTCCCAGGTCTGACAAATTTCAGGTTTGGACTCAGAGATCATCTGTTGAGCCCTTGCTGAGTTCCAGACACTGCCGAGGTCACATTTCTCATTCTTCTACCACCTATGTTTGCCCCACCAGTCCAATTGCTCTCTCTTTGGGGATATATATATATATATATATATATATATATATATTCAACTGGTGACTGTTCCCATTAAAGTTCATATAAATAACTATAATTTCAGAAATAATTATCAATTAAAGGTGCCATAAATAATTTACTAGAAAACTTTGTCTTGGTGCAGTTTATAAACATTATGTCTTTCACTGTGCTGACAAATATTTAAGGAAAGACATGCTTTTCTCCCTCTTTTGGTAGGTATAAAAATAAGTTCTTTATAATGGGATGTATTATTTAAGTGTTAATGGTTGTATCATAGCAGTAGACTGTAATAGAATACCTTACTTAGTTCAAAAATATGTCAAGATGCGGAGAATATATTTTTAGTCCTTGAATACTAAAAGCCCCCAAAATTGTTAGTCATGAGAAAAGAAGATGTGAGAGAATAAGAGAGGGCGGATGTTTAAAGAGAATAATTATCTGTGGAAGGACATATGTTTTTAGAGTTAGTGAATTCATCTTCATCAAAGGAAGCCCCAGACAAACCACATGAATGTGCTTGCACAGACCTCCAGATATGGATAACCGAGAAAAAAAAGGGTGCTGCAGTAGCCTGAAGGACTGGCTTCCTTAAGAATTCCGATAAAAATAAAATACTTCAAGATGCTAGAGGTTCATGATACATAGATAGTGGATTTTCTTGGGGGAGCACATCAATTACTAAAATAGGAGGGTGGGAAATTTGTAACAGGAAGTGAGGGAGCCAGACCGTTATACCGAGTTTGTTGATTCACCTGCATATGCTTCCAAAAATGTGATCTTCCAGTTACAAGGTTACATTTTTTCTGGTGACTGCACTGTGGCACAGAGAGCCAGATGCATAGTTGGAAAGGAAAGGAAAGGGAAGGGAAGGGAAGGGAAGGGAAGGGAAGGGAAGGGAAGGGAAGGGAAGGGAAGGGAAGGGAAGGGAAGGAAAGGAAGAGAAGGGAAAGGAAAGGAAAGGAAAGGAAGAGAAGAGAAGGAAGATAAGGGAAAAGGAAGAGAAGGGAAAGAAAGAGAAGAGAAAAGGAAGAGAAGAGAAGGAAGAGAAGAAGGCCCACATGGCATGGAACACTCAACCCTGTAAAAACCTTGTCTCTTACTTTGTCCTGGTTCCAAAGGACGACCCAGAAGGAAGAGAACACTATCAAAGCAGAGAGCAATGAGAAGGAGTTTGCATGATAAAATATTACAATGGCTTTTTTTAAGGAAGATTTGCTCTAATTTGTGGAAATATTAGCCCCCCCACACACACACAATGAATGCATCGGTACATGGAAGATTGGGAAGCAGCAAAACCAAAGGTTCCCAGGTTTTCCCCATCCATCCCAGCAACCTGTCTCTGGACATTTCATTTAATTTTGGGTTCCACTTGTAACACAATTTTAGGAGATTACTGTATTTGTTTCTGTGACTATTTTTAATTAACTTCCCATGTATTCTTCATAAAAGATTTATTAAAGAAAGCAAATTGCTACTTCGGGTTTGGTACTAAAATGGAGGTGAAACAGTAGGAAAAGGGGTTTAAAATACTATTTCTCTGAGGCAGGGGCATTTAAACATGCAATTCCTAAAAGTCAGTATGAGCGCCTATTGTCATTTAAGACCTTATACAGATAGATCCTGAATTGGAGAACAGAGCCAGCCAAGGTCCTAGATAATGAATTTGCATTTACCCTGGAGCGTAAATGAAATTCACATTTAAAGGAATGTATATGTTTTCAGAAATGAAGCCATGCACATTTTAATATATTCACTTCCAAAATGATACACTGTTCCTTTTTACTGGAAATTTTCAGGTGACCTCATAGTCAAGATTTAGATGTGGGGGAGAAAATACATGTTCATCTAGAGGAAAACATCACAAAAAAAAGTCTTGGCTAAGACATTCAGCATTATGGCAAATGACTCATCCTTCTCTGTTCTTTGATTCCTTACATTTGATCTTTGAGCTAAGGGCTCAGAGCTTTGCCACAATTTACAGATGCAGCCTGTATACAGATACAGTTTGTCAGGCTGTCCTAGATGGAGCCCGACAAACATTTCTTGTATATCTACTAGTTGCAAGGCTCTGTGCTGTGTGCTGATTGTTTATATGTCTGTGTGGGTCAAATAAGTTTGCAAATATAATATATATATTTGCTTGCTTATAGTTTGCATTGGATGTGGGGAACAGGCTGTAAGCAGGTAGGGTCATTATAGCCTAAGGCTTAGTTTTAAGACTGAGCTTTTCCCCACACCCTTGACTGTTGCATGATGTAGGTGGTGCACTCTCATAAGGAATCCCATTATGCCTCAGATAAGTGACTTTGTATCAGAGACTTCTTTGTATATTGGATTAAAGGTTTTGATTTCTACACTATGAAATGGGGCAAAGGAGCCCATGCTGGGGAGAGCAAAGAAAGGCCACATGGAGGAGAGGAGAAGCAGCCAAGATGGCGGAGTGATGAAGGAGAAGACAGTTTGTGCAGAGTGTGTGCAGAGAAAAGGAGATGGGGAACAGAGGTGAATAAGGCTGGTGAGGTAGAAACAGTTGATTCTAGGGAACTCAGATAAGTCAGTGGCTTTGGGAGCCCTGAATGGAAACGGAAGTGTTTTCCCATTGTGTATATTTCTTGCCCACCAGGTGCAAGCTAGGATTAAAGGTAATGGCCCACCAGTTCTTGGCTCCATTGTTTCATTACCGTCTGTCTGAATCAAATGTGAACTTGCATTGGCCAATTGGCTCTGATGGTGGCTGTGGCTACTGGCTTCACAGTCTGTATAATTGACCAGGAGCCAACTTGGAAATACACAACCTTTGGGGTTATTATTATAACTATTATCTTGGTTACAACTTTCTCATTGCATTTTGAGTCTTAGTTTTGAAATGTTTTTCTACAAAATACTTAAGTATGTTTGTTATTTTATATATATATATATATATATATATATATATATATATATATACACACACACACATATCATTTTACATATGAAATATGTATGCATCATAGCTGTTACATATTACAAAAATTACAATAAAGTCACTAGCCAGGGCTAACAACTTTTAATGTTTAAGACTGGTGTGGTTTTAGCTCGGTATACCACCACCTTTTTAACTGTGTTTGGATCACTATACCCAAGCAATTTGAGGTACTTGGACTTGGATTGTATTTTTAGTATATAAAATAATTAAATATATTTATGTATGAGGAGAAGGGTCTAGCAGTGGGACTTGGATTGTATTTTTAGTATATAAAATAATTAAATATATTTATGTATGAGGAGAAGGGTCTAGCAGTGGGACTTGGATTGTATTTTTAGTATATAAAATAATTAAATATATTTATGTATGAGGAGAAGGGTCTAGCAGTGGGAATGCGCTATCTAAACTCTAAGTTAATAGGAACTTCTGTGAGGTGTGTGTGTGTGTGTGTGTCTGTGTGTGAGTAGAAAAGTGGGTAGCCCTCTGTATTCTCTTACCAACCACCACCCCAAGCTTAGTCCTTACAGCCTCTACAGTCACACAAGGGAAGTTCATCCTTCCTAAACCTACCTTCTACTTCCAGTAAGCCCTTACCCTCTCAGAGCTGACTGCTGCCCTCTTCATTCCTCCAAAACTAGTCTCCCCCAAGTCTACAACTAGGCCTTAACTCCAGGTTTCAAAGAATAATTTCTATCTCTTTCACTTTTATAAACATTTTACTTAGAAAATCAATTTAATGGGGTGACATTGAACAATACTCTGGGGAACAATTATTTTTTCATTTTTTGTCGCATGAGGTTTTAGAACTTTTTCTATATATATCTGCATCGCTGATTCCAAATCTGAAATCCATTTTTTTGTGCATGCTCTAGTTATTGTACAATTTTAATTTCTTTTTGTTACAGTTAATGGTGTGCATTGGTTTGTAAATTGGAGTTAAAGGGCAATGACTCTTGGATTGAACATAACCACAAGGCAACTAATGTTTTACAAACATCACTTTTACATAATTGTAGTTGTTTTTAAATGTAAAAAATTATTATCTGATAAAAACAACCTCTTACTTTGTTTTAAGATTGAATCATGGCTTCTTTGAGTAGACGTAAACGTAAGAATAGTCCTGACACCTTCTGTTCTTTATGTGGCTGTTACACACTTCAACGACAAAGGCGCAATATTTCATCATTTGTGACACGTGCATATATTGCCTATTTTCAAGTTCCCCTTGGCAATCAAGACAAGAATTGGGCTCCTCATATTGGGTGTCATAATTGTGAGGAAATGCTTCGTGACTGGACAAAAGGAAAACGCAAAGGAATGCCTTTTGGTATTCTCGTGTTTTGGCATGAACCTAAGGACCACAGCAGTGACTATTATTTCTGTCTGATCCATACAAAGGGCATCAGCAAGAAAAAATGGCATATGTTTGCATATCCTAAATTTCCTTCAGCAATACGACCTATCCCACACTTTGAGACTCTCCTGGTTCCAGTTTTCAATGATTTTATTTCTCCTAAGGATGAAGAAAGTGAACATTGTGATTAAGTGTATTTTGATAAGATGCATGAAGAAATGGTTGTAGAATCTGAAGGGTCTTCTTCTGATGCCAAGCAGTCATTAACCCTTCAGCAGTTTAGCCAACCCAAATTTAGCCAAATTGAATGACTTAGTAAGAGATTTGAGCCTATCAACGAAAGCAGCTGAGTTATTAGCCTCCAGGCTTCAAGAAAAGAATGTACTTCACTGGTAAGCTAAAGTATCCCATTTCAAGAAGCGTACACAAATTTTTGTGGACTTTATTTCCGAAGACAAACACTTTGTTTATTGTCATGATATCAGTAGTCTTCTCAGCCAGCTAGGGGTTACCACATACAGTCCAACAGAATGGTGGCTAATTCTTGACAGCTCTAAACAATGGCAGACTACTGCTGGAGCATCAAATGAGATTGTACTCAACAAGTACTCAAATGCAAGAGTTACAAACACAAATTATTGCCTGAATAGAATTTAAATAAGTTTTGCACAAATTTTATGATTAAAATAAGTGTTTTAATATGTTCTATTTTGAAATTGTAGACAAGTTCTGATGCAATCATATCTTTTAGTGTATTAGTGTATTAACTGCATTATATAAATTATTATATTTTCACAAAGATTATGCCCAAGAAGACATTATACTTCATTATGTTAAACTAAATATTGAAAATTTTACAATAAGATGAAAACCTAAAACCTTGGATTTCTAAAGAATTGTAGCTTACAGAGAAAAACTAATTTCAGATTTGAGATCAGCACACTCGACTTAGGTAAGAAAAAGTGTTTTGTGGATGCAACAAAAATTTTGTTCCCATGACCCCCTTCTTCCTTAAGTGGACAAAGGGACATTGACAAACTAGATGTTCCAAATCACCTTCCCCCAAGCATCTGGGTGACTAACCCAGCTGTGGAAGGTCCCCTAGCTTATTTATGGTTAATCTTACATAAATTGCTAAAAGAGACATTTTTTCTCAATGACCACCAGCCCCCACCCTCAAATCTCCTATTTAACCCTACCTGTTAGAGAACTGGGGGCTTCTCTCCCTTACAAGATAGCCTGGCAGGTTTCCTTTCAATAAAGCCTGTTACACTGGCCTTTCGGATTCTGATTGATTTTATCATTTGGTGCCGAAACCCGGGACAGGGCTCCAGTTGCCTGGACAATCCTCCAGCTCTTACCCAAGCTTACTACCAGGGAAGCACAGAGAGCAGAAGCTCGTTCCAGGCTTACTTCCCAATTCTGCTTGGTCCTCTTAGTGGCAGTACATTGGCCGGCTCCGTGACTCTGTTCTGAACTCCTGCCGGACTGGGATTAGGGATTCTTCTTTATCTCCGCTTCTTCCAGTTGGTGCTCTTCTAAATTTTTCACCCTAAAATATCTGGGGAGGCAGACCTCGGGGTTTCTTGTCTACTCAGACTATGTTTTCAAAAGCCCAGGCACCTGGCCAAGAAACCTTCTGCTCCTACTCAAATGGGACTGAATTCTCGTGGGTGACGACTCCGACAATTCTTCCCCTTCCTTTCTATAGTTGGAAGAGGAAGAAGGGAGATGCTCCTCCTTTCTCCTCAACTTCTGTCATAATGGGGACCTCATTTACCTATCATGGGGACCTTCTGTGTGGCCCCAATATAAACTACTTTCGATTACAATACACTCAAAGATCTCAATAATTTTTTCCACCAGACAGGGAAGGCCTCAGAAATTCCATATGTGCAGGCTTTCTTCTTTCCCCAATCTCAATCCTCCCTCTTCTCCCCTGTCCTCCTTCAACTCTCCTCTAAGCTCTGATCTTTTTGACCCCTCTGACCACATAGTGCCACCACCAGCACTTCAACCTCCTCCTCCTCCTCCTGCAGATTCTGACCCTCCTTCTTTCCATCCAGCTGGTCATTCTGTCTATTCGTCTGCTTCCTCTCTTCCTCCCCTCTATGCTGACAACTTCCTGCCATCTAGAGATCACACAAGCTCAGAGTCAGACACTGACGATCCCTAACCCCCCCTCCTCCTCCAGGAGGTAGCAGGTGCAGAGAGAATTGTGAGAATACATTGTCCCGTTCTCCCTCTTGGACCTGTCCAAAACAGAAAAGAGACTAGGATCCTTCTCCACAGACCCAGACACCTGTGTAAAGGAATTTAAATACCTAACCCAGTCTTATGATCTGACCTGGCATGACCTTTATATCATCCTGTCCTGCACTTTACTACCCGAGGAAGAGTGAGTCTGGTTGGCCACAAAGGCATATGCTGAAATCCTCATTAGTACAATCAAAAACCCATAGGAGTGGCAGCTGTTGCCAGGGAAGACCCTAATTGGAACTATTAAATTGGTCTTCATAACTATATGGTTGCCTGCTTAATCGCGGACTCAAAAAGGCCGCTCACAAGGCAGTTAATTATGAAAAACTGAGAAATTTTACAACCGAACAGACAAAAATCAGGCCCAATTCCTGTCCTGCCTACCAGAGGCACTCCAAAAATATACTAAAATCAACCCAAATTCGGTTAAGGGGGCCAAAGTTATTAACACTCATTTCATCTCCCAATTGGCCCCCAATATATGGATAAAGCTTAAAAAGGCAGGGAAGTGCCCTCAAACCCTTCAACAAGATTTCCTGAGCATGGCTTTTAGGGTCTATAATAACCATAAAGAACAGGAGAAGGCAGACAAAGCCAAAAGAGATCAGGCAAAATACCAGCTCTTGTTGGCTACCCTTAAAGGTACCCCTAAGGGACCTTGTCAGACTCCACCAGAGTCCTGCTTCAAGTGCAGAAAGGAAGGTCATTGCGCAAAAAGCCTGTCTGGCTCCTCTGCCCTGCCAGAACCTTGCCCTCACTGTAGCAAAAAGGGACACTCTGGAAGGTAGACTGCCTCCTCACTCCTCCAAGGGAGGGTTTAGTCTCTTCTACCCCTACTGACCATCTCCAACCTAACCTTGCCCAGTTTACTGGGACTTGCCATTGTAGACTGAAGGTGCCCAGGGCCACTGACTTATGTCATGTCACCATAGATGAGCCTAGGGCAGTGGTTGGCAAACCACAGCTTGTGAGCCACATGCGGCTCCTTGGCCCCTTGAGTGCAGCTCTTTTGCCAGCTTAGGAGTACCCTAATTAAGTTAATAACAATGTACCTACCTATATAGTTTAAGTTTAAAAAAATTGGCTCTCAAAAGAAATTTCAATAGTTGTACTGTTGATATTTGGCTTTGTTGACTAATGAGTTTGCCGACACTGGCCTAGGGTAACCATCCAAGCGGCAGGTAAGCCAATCTCATTTCTTATAGACACTGGGGCCGCTTACTCTGTGTCAGTCAAATAAGTTTATAAATATGATATATATGTTTTCTCGTTTATAGTTTGCATTGGATGTGGGAGACAGGCTGTAAGCTGGCTAAGTCATTATAGCCTTAAGGCTTAGTTTTAAAACTAAGCCTTTCCCGCTCTTTTAATAATAAGATCTTTTCAAAACTAAGCCTTTCTCCATGCCCTTACTGTTGCATGATGTGGGGTGGTGCACTCTTATGAGGAATCCCATTTATGCCTCAGATAAGTGACTTTGTATCAGAGACTTCCTTATTTGTATATTGAATTAAAGGTTTTGATTTCTACACTATAAAATGGCGCAGACTGGGGGCTCTCACTCTCTCTTGGTTCCTGAAATTAGCATTGTATAGGAGAGGCAGTCAAGATGGCAGAGTGCTGAAGGAGAAGCTGGTTTGTGCAGAGAGAAGGAGATGGGAAACAGAGGTGAATAAGGCTGGTGAGGTAGAAACCTTTGATTATAGGAAACTCAGATAAGTCAGTGGTTTTGGGAGCACTGAATGGAAAGGGAAGTGTTTTCCCACAGTGTGTATTTCTTGCCTGTCGAGTGTAAGCTAGGATTAAATGTAATGGCCTACCAGTTCTTGGCACCGTTGTTTCATTACCGTCTGTCCGAATCAAATGCGAACCTGTATTGGCCAGGCGGCTGTGATGGTGGCCATGACTAGTGGCTTTACACTCTGCCTTGCCCAAATATTTGGTTCCTGTTCATTCCTTAAAGATCTCTGTTGTGGGTGTTTGTAAAGCCAGTGGCCAAGGCCACCATCACAGCTGCCTGAACTGTGCAGGTTCACATTAGATTCGGACAGTCAGTAATGAAACAATGTAGCAAGAACTGGTGAGCCATCCTAGCTTGCACCCAGCGGGCAAGTAAAAACACACACTGGGCTCTAAAACCCATTCACTCAGTGTTCACAAAGCTACTGACTTATCCAAGTTTCCTAGAATCAAAGGTTTCTAGTTCACCAGACTTATTCACCTCTGTTTTCCATCTTTTTCTCTCTGCACAAACTCTGCACAAACTGGCTTCTTCCTCAGCACTCCACCATCTTGGCTGCTTCTCCTCTTCTCCATGTGGCCTTAATCTGCTTTCCTATCTAATGCTAACCTCAGGAACTGAGAGAGAGAGCAAGCTCCCGGTCTGCATTCTCCCCCCCTTTATAGTATAGAAATCCAAACCTTTAATCCAATCTACAAACAAGTAAGTCTCTGATAAAAAGTCACTTATCTGAGGCATAATGGGAGGATTCTTCATGAAAGTGTACCACCCCACATCATCCAATCAGTCAAGGGTGTGGGGAAAAGCTTACTCTTAAAACTAAGCCTTAGGCTATAATGACCCAGCCTGCCCACAGGCTGTCCCCCAACACACATTAATATCAATGAACGTCCATGTGGGCAGCGCCATCTTTAACAAAGTGAGCATAATATATTTTATCTGCCCAACAGTGTTGATGGTCTTATTTCTTCCCTGTTGGTCATGGATCCACTGCCTTGTCTAGTACATGGTGTCTCCTTTGCACACTTTTTTCTCCTCCTACATCGATGCCCTATACCTATTTTAGGCCGGGACCTACTCTCCAAATTCCGAGCCTCTCTCTGCTTTTACCTCCTGTCCTCGGAGTTGGCCCTGTTATTGCTTCTCGGCCAGCCACATTTTCCCAATTCTGTTATAAATTTACCTCTACTACCCAGCATAGTGAATCCCAAGGTTCTCTTCACCACCCCACGGATACAAAGCTCCAGGGAAGGGCCCCCTAGTTTCATGTCTCCAGGGAAAAGAAAAGGGAAGCTCCATCTCCACACATGCCTATGGATGACCCTTTCAGTCAACCTGAATCACTGTCCAGATATGTCTGCTCCCCCTTAGGGCTCACCAAGGTCAGTCTGACTAAAATTCCAAAAGAAGAACAGCCTTAGCCATGAGTAACTATGATTAACCTCCAATAGACAGGATGGATATTCCAGCTTGCTCTGTGCTTTCTTATCTCCTGACCCTTAAAGGCATACTCTGCCCCCATACCCTCCCTCTTGGAATCTTCACATCTAGAATTCTCTCTTAATCTTACGCAAAATCTCTCAATCAAGACTAACTCCTACTGTGCTACTGACTGCTGAATATGTCTGTCCATCTCACCTCCAGCTTACTCAGCTCTACCTATTCCTCTTAATAATACTCATCTCCTTCACACCACTCTTATGTACAAGATTCAGAAAGGGGCCACCTTTCCTCGTGAGAGCCGACACTCTCATAGGAGATTACCCCACCTCAGCTGTAAACCGAGCAAACAAGCTATACCAAACCCACTACTCCCAGCTAGAGAAATTAAAACCCCGAACCCCTCCTGCTCAAGGACCAGTCATTCTTAATACCCTCTTCCTTTCACCTGCTGCCCATGCTTTACTGCTAAAGATATCTGTGTTGTAGAAGAGGAACAGTGTTGCTTTTACCTCAACCAGTCAAGGTTGGTTAGAGATACGGCAACCAAATTAAAGGAACGAGCTCAACAAATCCATGAAAAACAAGCCGAATCTTGGCATCAGTGGCTCTGCACAAACTCAGTGTCTTGGCTACTACCATTTATTGGTTCACTCACTCTCTTATTTGTCATTTTAGCTTTTGGGCCCTGTCTCCTATGCCTATTCTCTAGCTTCTTAGAGAACCACATGCAGGCCTTCACCAACCAGAAAACTGAAGAAATCTTCCTAGCTCTACACACCAACCCTAAAACCTATACTTGCTGGACAGAAAAATACAAGCCCCTATGACTACACCCCTAAACAGCAGGAAGAAGTTACAGAAGAGAGACCACCGTCCCTATAAACCTACCTGCCTTCTACCTTCTCAGCATGTGGTCTGTCTCCTGCGCCTTTTCTCTAATTTCCTCCAGGACCGCCTAAAGGCCTTCACTAGCTGGACTGTCCATGAACTCCTGTTACTCCAAGCCACCTACCAGAAGGTCCCTCCTTCGCCACCGCAACCCGAGGCCAGCCGTCCCTTCCCCAGACTCACCGCCCCTTACCTGCAGAAAGTAGCTACAGAAAAATGATCATTGCCCCTCAACCATGTAACAAAAGGCTGGAATGATAGGGTTGCAGGTGGGGGCCATGACCCCCTCCTCCCTTAAGTGGACAAAGGGACATTGACAAACTAGATGTTCCAGAAGATCCCCTAGCTTATTATTTACGGTTAATCTTACATAAATAGCTGAAAAGTAGATTTTTCCTTAATGACCACCAGCCCCCACTCTCAAATCCCCTATTTAACCCTACCTGTTAGCGAACCGGGAGTTGCTCTCCCTTATGAGACAATAAAGCCTGTTACACTGACCTCTCGGACTCCAATTGATTCTATCACATAGGTTTTAGGTAAGCATTTCTATAGCATCTGACCATCTCTTACAGACCTCTCTGCGGGTTGTTTTGTTTTTGTTTGTTCTTTTAAACTCACTGCTTCCTTTCTACTTTAACCATCTTCTCCTGGGACTCCTGCTATACTCCAAGCAGCCTCCTTGCTGATGTTCCCCAAGGTTCTGTCGTTAGCTCTTATCTGCTCTTCCAGCTTCCACTGATACCTGTGTTCTTATGATTTCCAAGTCTACATGTCTGCAACTTTAGATCCTTCATCTAAGTGCCAGACTCAGTGAGCCAGTGCCTTCCAGACATTCCAACTTGGATCTCTCTCTCTCTCTCTCTCTCTCTCACACACACACACACACACACACACACATACCACTAGTTCAGCATGGGTGAGAGAGTCAACCCTGCCTCCCCAAACCTGTCTGCATTTCTGCCTCCAAAGATGACAAGTGGCTCCCCACCTACCAGCTCACCCAGACAGGAGCTAGACTCCTCCCTCTCACTAGTCTAATCAGTCACCAACCCTGGTAATTCTATCTCTGAAATTTTGCGAAGCTTCCTAGTCTTTTTCCCCAAATGGCCTTGTTAGGAGCATACCATTTCTGGTCACCGTGGCCACAGGAGTCCCCATCCTGCAGCTTTGCAGTTTGCCTAGAGCTTTTGAGCTCCAACACTCTTCCTCTGCCTTTAGCACATGGCTTTTCCTGAATATTCCCAACATTTTCTGATTTTATTTTCACTTATTTGTGCTCTGAGAAAAACTGTGAAGATCCAGAGGCAGAAACTCTGTTTTTCTTCCTTGTATCCCAAGAAGTAAGGCTACACTTTTTTTACTACTCCCATGAGCACCGTAAAAGTGACAATTTTAACAGCATCTAGAAAAATCAACAAACAGCAAGGCTAGAGACTTTGCCTAGAACAGAATGAGCTAGTGTAAGTGAGTATCAAGGAGAAGTTATTGTGAAATGTTTTTCCCTTTTAAAACATATCAAAATATTACCAGATATTAGAAAAACAACTGAAAGTAAAGTCATAGATATGTGTCATGTTTCATTTATTTACCTATGAAATCTTGTGCTGCATGAAAGACATAAGCCCAAAAGCCAAGATATGCTATTTTGATTGATGATATGACATATTGTAGAACAGTGCAATATTTTTAGTTGGAAGTATACTTCTTGGTGTTTATTTGATCAAATGTGTATAAAAGTGAAAAATGTATTGAAATATATAGTTCTAAACCAGAAATAAGTTAAATAATTTATTAACTGCATTTAATTGTGGAAAATAAGAATTAGTTTCAGTTTTAGAACAGAACAGGAAAATCCTAGCATGGTGATTGCCTGTCTCCTAATTGAAAACAAGGTGGCGGAACTGCCCAACCAATCAATAAGAGTTCTTCAACTCTAAAATTCTATGTGTGCGTCCATCATCCTAATCAGTAACATGAAATTTTTAAAAACCTCTGTGGTGAATTAATTATACTTGTTAAGAAATTTTATTCCAAACACACCAAACTTTATTTTAGTATTCAGCACTTGGAGAACTGAGTAATTCTGAACAGGGCGCCATGAAAATCTGTAGGAGTTTAGAGTAAAAGGATGACTTTACAAGAATGAGTATGTTGAGTTTTATGATTGTTTTAGGCATTAACAGCAGCTGGTGACAAGAGGACGAACTTTTTAGATTCTGAAGTTTCAGTGAACTACAAACAGAAGGAAATAAGTTGACAACGCACACGTTGTGGAATTGTAGTTATTCCCAAAGATGACAGAAGGAAACGTGTTTCCAGTCAGTGGGCAGGGCAACTTGTTTCCTGTAGGCACTGCTTGCTCCTTCCATGGAAGGCCACCAAGTGCTCAAAGGTTATAAATAAGCAATCATTGGAGCCCCTTCAGAGAGCTTTAAGCAGAAGGGTTAGTGACTCCTTGTATCCTTTTTTCATCCTGCTATTAGATTTAGTACAGCACATCTAATAGGCCTGCCCATGTCCAAATATCCCACACAGGGGTGTGGTTTCCCAAAAAGGTTTGGGCTACTCCATACATTTGTCGCTCATCTGTTCAGATCTCTGGCAATGCCAACGAGTCACACTTTCCGACTGTGACCTGCACCAATTCTAATCTTTGTAGCCCCATTCCCATCATCACACTGGAGCCTTGCCTGTGAGAGAGCACAGGGTCCCAGTGCTTTGAATGAGACCCAGTCTCAGACGTTGTGCCATGCTGGTTCAGGCCTGACGTAGAATATCTTCTTTTTATTGCTGACTCGAAGGGGAAAAAGACAGGAGTTAAGCAGATCTAGCCTTGGGTACCCAGTTTACTTTAGAAAGCACATGAATGACCTAGAAACACATAACTTGGTAGGAACACAGAGTTAAAAACAGGGCCCTCTCCTCACATCAGAAAAGGTTTGCAATTATCATATTTGGCTGAACAGTGTAGTAAAGTTTTCCCATAACCAGATCCACCAGCACAGCCCTGCCAAAAGCAGCAGTATACTTGCCAGTTCACGAAGCCTTCTAAAATAGTATTTTATTGAAGTCTTTTACTCCACTTTCAGTGTACATTTATTGTTTCCCTGCTTCAAGCCAGCACTCCACGAGGCACAGTGACAGAGTGAGCCAACGTCTACAGCCACCAAGGCCTTGGTTACACACTAAACGGCATGGAATGTAAAATGAGTAGAATACTTCTTCTGCTTTTTAGTCTTTCCTTTTCCAAGTTCAGAAATATTACTCTCTTAATTGTTATGTCTGTCCAGATAACATTTATTTTAGAAAAATGGTCGAATCTGAAATTGCAGTGACCAAGTTCAGATTCCATTCTACCATCTGCTCACATGTAGCCTTGGGATAACTCAGCCTCTAGCCTTCATTTTTTTTTTTCTTTTACAGGGACAGAGAGAGAGGCAGAGAGAGGGATAGACAGGGACAGACAGACAGGAACGGAGAGAGATGAGAAGCATTAATCATTAGTTTTTCATTGCCGTTGCAACACCATAGTTGTTCATTGATTGCTTTCTCACATGTGCCTTGACCACGGGCCTTCAGCAGACCAAGCAACCCCTTGCTGGAGCCAGCGACCTTGGATCCAAGCTGGCACTTTTGCTCAAGCCAGATGGGCCCGCGCTCAAGCTGGTGACCTCGGGGTCTCGAACCTGGGTCTTCCGCATCCCAGTCTGACGCTCTATCCACTGTGCCACCGCCTGGTCAGGCAGAAGCCTTCATTTTTATTCTCTACATTGGAATGAGGTTAAATCCTCTTGTACCTAGAAGTAATCAAAATAATGGACAAAGATGGTCGTCCTGTGCAATATTCTCATTAAAAATGCTGCTCACATACTGGGTGGGAGTATTTTATGATGGTTTGAATCCATCTTCCTCATTCTATAGGCAGAGGGTTGAGAAATTTAATTTTTTTTTTTTACTTTATTTTTCTAAGAATTTCATCTAAACAGTTTTATGTAATTCTAGCATTTTCTGTGAACTTGTTCTCTGGCTGCATAAGACATTACAGAAAATCATAGTTTAATTATATGTTTGACTTTTTACTTGATGGATTTGTATCATTGTCAAATGGTAATTCTTTTCAGCCCTGGCTCAGTGTATAGAGCATCAGCCTAGCATATGGATGTTCCAGGTTTGATTCCCAGTCAGGGCACACAGGAGAAGCAACGATCTGCTCCCCTTCTTCCTCTTTTTCTCCCACAGCCAGAGGCTTGATTGGTTTGAGCGTGGCCCTAGGCACTGAAGATAGGTTGGTTGGTCCAAGCACATCAACCTCAGGCACTAAAAATAGCTCAGTACTTGAGCATCAGCTCCATATGGAGTTGCTGCGTGGATACTGGTCGGGGTATATGTGGGAGTCTGCCTCACTGCCTCCCCTCCTCTCACCTAAAAATGAAAAAATGAAAAAAAAAAGGGTAGTTCTTTTCTAAATAGCTAATGTAGTCAGGAGAATCAATACTAGCCAATAAGCTGCCATTCAACTTACTTTCCCTTGTCTTTGCAATAGTCAAATGGGTTGACTATGTGTCCCATAGTGTACATCCCATAAAATAATTCCTACTCCTTCTCAGGTGTCTTCATGCCTCTCCACTCAGAGTAGAGTAATGGAAGACTTGATAAAAAACAACTGAACAATAAACAGTAGACCACCTGTTAATATCTGTATTTATTTCCTATCACAAACTGGGTGCCTCAAACGCAGAAATTATTATCACATGGTTCTGGAGGCTGCAAGTCTGAGATCAGGGTATTGGCAGGTTGGTTCCTTATGGGGCTGTGAGGGAGAGTCTGTCCCAGGCTTACTTCCTAGCTCCTGAGGGTTTGCGGTCATCTTCATGTTCCTTGGCTTATAGAAGCATCACCCCAATCTCTGTCTTTGTGTTCCTAAGATGTTCTCCCTTCTTCAGTCTGGGTCTAAATTTCCCCCTTCTTAAGGACACCAGTCCTGTTGGATTAAGGTCTCGTTCTAATTACCTCATCTTAACTAATTGCATCTACAGTGACCCTATTTCTAAACAAGGTCACATTCTGAGGTTCTGAGTGTCAGGGCTTCAATATAAAATTTTGGAATGGACACGATTCAATCTTTAACAATATCTCAGGTTGATTTTTAAATTGTTTTTGGTTTCTATAATTCTCACTAAAAACTAATCAGATAAAAGACTGGATTATGGTGTTTTCTTTGTCTTGTTTTAAAACAAATGATGTAGTATTTCTGTTTCACAAAGGAGTGATTTCCCAGCTAGGTTTGGGGTATCACAAAGAATTTCAAATGCTTGCTGTTTTTACTGAATGTGGTAAAATGATTAGTTAGTGGGTCTACTTTCTGTCAGGCATTGAACTAGGCGCTGAGAATGTAAAAATGTAATGCTTGGCCATTGCCCTTAAAGATTTAATGAAGGAAACAAACATAGTAAAATGTATTCTGTATAATGAATGAAGTTATTATGTTCATGGAACAAATATCTCAAACTACAAAGGAACCTAGTCAACTTTGGGGTGAGAACAAGGAAACTTTAGGGGGACTTCTTAAGGATTATAGGAACTATCCTCAGCAAGACCCTAAAGGAAATAGAGATTTTCCCCAGTATTAAGGGTCAGGACAGCATTTCAATAAGAAAGAACATGTTCTGGGACCAGAGAGATAGGAGACCAGGTAGAGGAGGGAGTGGCCCATAGTAAAAGTAAGGAATGGCCTGACCAGGAGGTGGTGCAGTGGACAGAGTGTCAGCTTGGGATGTTGAGGACCCAGATTCGAAATCCTAAGGTCGTCAGCTTGAGCATGGCCTCACCAGCTTGAGTGCAGGGTGTCAGCTTGAGCATGGGATCATAGACATGACCCCATGGTTGTTGGCTTGAACCCAAAGCTCATTAGCTTGAAATTCAAGGTCACTGGCTTGAGAAAGTGGTCACGGACTCAACTGAATGCCTCCAGTCAAGGCACATATGAGAAAGCAATCAATGAACAACTAAGGTGCTGCAACAAAGAGTTGATGTGTCTCATCTTTCCCCCTTTCTGTCTGTCTGTCTGTCTGTCCATCTCTATCTCTCTCTCTCTTTCACACACACACACACACACACACACACACACACACACACACACACTAAAAAAGAGTAAGGAATGGATACAGAACAGAAAGAAGTAGAATCAAGTGTTCAGGAAAAACAGGTCACATTGTACAAAAGAAAAATACCTTTTCATCTGAGGTTAAAATGAAAATAATATGGGTGTGATTGAAGGTACATGTATAAGTATAAAAAAGTGGTGTGGGGAGTAGCTGGATATTCCAGTTGCATTCTCCCAGAACCAAACTGGATTTATACCTAAATTTAAGAACAATTATCCTGAAAAACCAGCTCAGGACTAAATTAAGAGTCTATAACCAAGGATTCACAGAAGAAGCCACACTGAGAAAGGGAGAGATGCAAAAAGGAGTGCCCCAGTGGCTAAGGTTCTAAAGGGACATCTCAGCTGCAGGAGAGGTTAGCCCTGAGAAGTGTGGGTCCTAAGTCCCAGGCCGGGTGCACTAGAGCCCAGAAGAGGTGCCAACATAGCATTTGGAAGTGAAAAGAGGCGAGTTTCCTATCCGGGAGAAAGAGACGGGAGTTCTCAAAGATACACACACCCTTTTAAAAGACCAACATAAAAATTCTCGTTCACAGTCACTTATCTTGGACTCTGGAAGAGGGAAGGCTGAACAGACTAGAGTCAGGAGAGGAGAACAGGAGATTATAGACCCCAGGGGGAGACATGCTGGGGAACAGCCACTAGGATCCCTGTGCTGAGTCAGTTCCCAATACTGCAGTGACCATCTTTCTTGGATGGAGCAGTCCTCTCTGTGCAGCATCAGCCTGGGGGAAAGTAACTGCCCTGCCCCCACCTTCAGGAATCTCTCCTGCCCCATGCTGTAGAGTTTGGGCCCTGCTGAGAAGTAAGCAGCCTTGAAGGCCAGAAAGCAGGGGCCTGAAAAGACTCAGGGTGACACTGACACAGTTTTCTGGTGTTGAGATGAAGCCTTGTCCTTGCTCCCCTCCCCCTACTTTCCCCAGATTATGACTGGTGCTTCTGCTACACAGGAGATTCAGTAAAAACTGTATGGACTGTGGGAAGATGAGGACATCTCTGGGTTTCAGAGGCCACACCCACCAAATTCTTAATGGCCACACCCTACTGAGGTCTGAGAAAAAACTCAGGACAGATGAACACCAGGGGTCCTTGGGTGGGAACCATGCCCACCACCTTTCCTGATGCCTAGTTAGCCCCAGCCTCTGTACTTTACCAGAGGTTTTTTCAGGGGCCAAGCCTAACAAGCAGCTAGCAGAAGAAGCAGGAGGTGAATGGATCTCAAGGAACTTTGAGTCTTTTACTGAATTGCCCCCAGGTCTGGTGCTGGTAAAAGCCAGAATGATGTACAGTTTTGTCCTTCCATGTGCATCTAAGCCCAGCAGAGGCAGCCACAAACACTGGATCACTTATGGCTCTCAAAAGGTTGCTGAGGGTCAGTCACAGGCAGTGTCTTACCCTGGTCTGCACCAGGTTCCCTCCTCAGAGGCCCAGAATCAACACATCCAGGGTTAGCATCAGACAACATCAGAGCAAAATCCAACTAGTATTTCTAGCAGCATATCTAAAGGCAGAGCTTATCAGGCACCAAACCCAGCTGAGGCAAATTCTGCTTCCTGTGGTGAGCACAGCAGCTCACACACATTGGGTGAGGTAGAGCCTCACAGTCAGCTGGCCCAAAGACATAGATAACCTGCCCCACTGGGCTCAGTTTCACAGGAGCAAGAGAGAGAGGCTTAGAGCTCAGACATTCAAAGTGTGAGTTACTAGGAGCCTATTGTTGGGAGTGGTTGAGGGGCTTAGCCATCTCCTGGGAAGACTCTTTTAATCATTCTCCCTGAGACCAGGGGCTCCTCAGCTGATAGAACTTTTGCAGAAGGGACTGTCGGCCCCACCCAACCTGAACCTGGTGCTCATCCATCCAGTGAGAAATAGAATTAGAGTAGCCAGCTGTAGCTAAGGGATTAGGCTCTGGACTAGGGGCCACTTTCCCCATACTGAGCTCCTGATCAAGACATCTGCCCAAAGTAGGGGATCCCACTAACATTGTCCTCCCAACCTCAGTTTTCCTAACTCACCAAGCTAGAAACCTGTGAAGGGGTTGGAGGCTGGGGGGAGTAAGACCAGTCTGAACCCACTGTACAGTCTTTCTACAAAAGGCTCTATAGGAAGATGAGACAACTGCAAGAGGAGGTGGAGCAGCTTAAAAGTGCAGGCAAATCTTATAGAACTTGGACCCTTTTGCAGAGCTGCTGTCAGCTTTAAGCAGGGAGTAGTCAATTCTTATACACAGGTTGGCCTCTCCTGCACACACCCAGGCACAGAAAACACAAACAGTGAACAGAGTGGGAACTTCAGGCAGGTAGCCCATGGTGGGTTACAAACAACACTTGACATCAATCTGTACTTGAGCCTCACAAGAGGACCCCGAACAAACAAAACTAGTAATAAGTTGCAGACCATACCAACAATAGACTCAATTAGCCACACAAGCAGCACACCCAAAGGGGGAATCCAGCAGTCACCAGGCCCTGTTGAGAATAACTACACCCCAGAGAACAGATACTGCACAGTGTCTAACACACATGATCAAAGCTGACCATTACAGGCAACCAGCCTGAAGGGCTAACTCCACCTACAAAAGGGCCAACAGCATCCAAGACTCATACAATAGAAGGGTAAATATAACCGTCAGGAAACCTTTTTGGAGCAAGGAGCCTCAGGTGGCCTGGAGGTTAGTACCACTGCACTCAACTTCCTCATAAACACATCACAACAAATTCGGGAGTCAGAGCAGAGCTACCTAATACACAGACAAAATGGGTAGACAAGAAGTATGCCCCAAATGAATCAATAAGAGAAATCCCCAGAAAAAGAATTAAATGAAATGGAAGCAATCAAATTACCAGAGTTTAAAATAATGTTTATAAGGATGTTCAAGGATCTTAGAGTAAGAACAGAGATATTGAAACCATAAAAAAGAACCAGTCAGAAATGGCAAATACAATATCAGAAATGAAGACGGCACTAGAAGGAATCAACCGCAGGTTGGATTAAGTGGAAGATCAAGTCATGATTTAGAGGACAAGATAAACGTAAACACAGAGCAGAGAGCAAAAAGAAAAGAGGCTCATGAAGACTGAGGAAACTCTAAGAGAGCTCTCTGACAACATAAAGAGAAATAGCATCCACATCATAGTGGTTACTGAAGGAGGAAAGAATGAACAAGAGATAGAGAACTTGTTTGAAGAAATCATAGCTGAAAACTTCCCTAACCTGATGAGGGAAAAAGTCACACATGTTCAGGAAGCACATAGAGTCCCATACAAGATGAACCCAAAGAGGACCTCACCAAGATACATCATAATTAAAATACCAAATATAAGAGACAAAGAAAGAATCCTAAAAGCTACAAGAGAAAAGCAATCAGTTAACTACAGAGGAGCCCCCATAAAGATGATATCTGACTTCTCAACAGAAACATTTGAGGCCAGAAGGGATTGGCAATAAATATTCAGAGTAATGCAAAACAAGAATCTACAACCAAGACTACTTTATTCAGCAAATCTATCATTTAAAATTGAAGGAAAAATAAAGAGATTTCCCAGACCAAAAAAAAAAAAAGAAAGGTAAAGGAGTTCATTACCACCAAGCCAATATTTCAAGAAATGAGAGAAAGGGGATTATCCATTTAAAGAATAAAATGGCAGTAAATAATGCATAATGATAATTACCTTAAATGTAAATGGGTTAATTATGTCCATCAAAAGACATTGGGTAGCTGCATGGGTAACAATACATGACCCATATATATATGCTATCTATAAGAGACCTACCTCAGAACAAAAGATACACATGGACTTAAAGTGAAGGGATGAAAATAAAATTTCATGACAATGCAAATGAAAAAAAGCTAGAGTAGCAATATTTATTTCTGATAAAATAATCTTTAGAACAGGGACAAAGAAGGCCACTACATAATGATAAAGTGAGCAGTCCAACAAGCGGGTATAACTATTATAAATATTTGCACCCAAAATAGGAGCACCTAAATATATAGAGCAGATTTTGGTGGATATGAGGGGAGAGATTAACAGCAATACAATAGAAGGGAATTTTAACTCCCCACAGACATCAATGGATAGACTACCAGACATAAAATCAACAAAGAAAGTCGCCTTAAATGACACACTAGATCAACTGTATTTAATTGGTATCCTCAGAAAATTTCAACTCAAAGCAGCAGAATATACATTTTTTTCAAGTACACATGGTACATTTTCTGGGATAGTCCACATGTTAGGACACAAAACAAATCTCAATAAATTTAAGAAGACTGAAATCATATTAAGCATCTTCTCTGATCACAATGGCATGAAACTAGAAATCAACTACAATAGAAAAACTGAAAAAACATTCAAATACGTGGAAGCCAAATAGCATGTTATTAAATAATTAATGGGTTAACAATGAAATCAAGAAACAGCCTGACCAGTGGTAGCACAGTGGGTAGAGCATTGGATTTTCTTGAAACAGCCTGACCAGTGGTAGCACAGTGGGTAGAGCATTGGATTTTGAGGTCCCAGGTTTGAAATCCCCACATCACTAACTTGAGCACAGACTCACCAGTTTGAACAAGGTGTTTCAGGTTTTATCGTGGAATCAGAGACATTATCCCATGGTTGCTGGCTTAAAGTCCAAGGTCACTGACTTGAGCAAGGGGTCACTGGCTCAGCTTGAGCCCTCTGGTCAAGGCACATATGAGAAGCAATCAATGAACAACTAAAGTGATGCATTATGAGTTGATGCTTCTTCTCTTTTTGTCTCTCTTGCAAAAAAATTATTTGAAACAAATGGAAATGAACATACAATAAATCAAAATCTATGGGACACAGTGAAAGCAGTCCTGAAGGGACAGGCATACCTCAAGAAGCAAGAAAAAACTCAAACAAACAATCTAACCCTGCACCTAAAAGAACTAGAAAAAGAACAACAAACAAAGCATAGAGGAAGGAAATAAGAAAGATCAGAGCAGAAATAAATGACATAGAGACTAAAAACAATAAAATAAAAATACAAAAGATCAGAGAAACCAAGAGCTTGTTCTTTGAAAAGGTAAACAAGATTAACAAACTTTTAACCAGACTCATCAAGAAAAAAGGAGAGGACCCAAATAAATAAAATTAGAAATATAAAGGAGAAGTAATAACTGAAAACACAGCAATGCAAAGGATTGTAAGAAAATATGATGAAGACGTATATGCCAAAAAATTGGACAACCTGGGAGAAATGGCTAAATTCATAGAAACATACAATCTTCCAAAATTGAATCTGGAAGAATCAGAAAACCTGAGCAGACTGATTACAACAAATGAAATTGAAACAATTATTAACAAAAAACCTCCTAGCAAACAAATGTTCTGGACCAAATGGCTTCACAGGTGGATTTTACCAACATTCAAAGAAGAACTAACACTTATCCTTCTCAAACTATTTTAGAAAATTCAAGAGGAGGAAAGACTTCCAAACTCATTTTACGAGGCATGCATTACCCTAATTTCAAAACCAGGTAAAGACACTACAAACATACAAACAAAAAAAACAAACTATAGGCCATTATCTCTGATGAACATAGATGCTAAAATTTTCAACAAAATATTAGCAAACGGAAGATGGGCAAGATGGCGACGGAGTAGGCGGTCGTACCAACTTCCAACTCCCAGAACCAAAGTGGATTATAACTCAATTTTAAGAACCATCATCTGGATAAACCAACTATGAACTAAACTAAGTGAACTCTTCAACCAAGGAACACAGAAGAAGCCACATTGAGACTGGTAGGAATAGCGAAAACGCGAAGAGGGCTGCCCAGCTCCCTGGAGCAAATGGCAGCCCAGAGAGACCCGCAGGGCAGGAGGAAAGTTTGGCGGAGAGGGAGGGACCTGGGTCCCAGGAACCAAGCCCCAGCCTGCAGTCCTAGAGCCTAGAAGAGGCGTTTGGACAGTTTTGAGCTGTGAAACAAGTGAGGGAGCTCCCAGGCCTACAGTATGGAGTATTAGGTCCCTTCCTACTCTGCTGAGGGCTGCTTAAGGGTTTGGGGCGACAGGACGCTGAAAGGCGGTTCTGTCGGCGTGGGCAGAGGCCAAGCCTGTGGGAGATCGGTCTAGCCAAGAGGGTCGGAGGGGACGCACGAAAGCGGTCCGGAAGCTGCGGACCCGCCTTTAATCCCACTTACGGGGACAAAGCGGGAGGCCAGGAACGGACAGGCCCTGCGCAAGCGGGCCCTGACCGCGGGGACCGGGCTAGGACCAGGGACGGGCAGGGCTGGCGGCTGAGCTGACACTACCAGTCCCCCACCCCCGGGGCCGGAGAAACCGCGGTTGGCCAGTATACGTGCGCGAGCGGGCTCCGAGCGCGGGAACGGGGTAGACCCCGAGACAAGTAGAACCTCACAGCTGAGCTCACGCTACTATCCCCACCCGGCCAGAGAAACCGCGGATTGCATTCATACGTGCACGAGCGGGCTCCGAACGCTGGGGCGGGGTAGAGTCCGGGACGAGCGGAAGTACGCAGCTGAGCAGAAGCCAGCAAACACGCCCGCCCCAATAAACCTTGGTTTCCGACCCTGCGCAGAAGGGCCCTGGCCTCGAGGGCGGGACTAAAGCTCCGGACAGGCAAAAGCTTACAGCTGAGAGCATGTCAAAAGCCCCGCCTAACCCGCGGAACTGTAGCGAGCAGGTTCAGACTGCTAGTTCTGGGCGGAAGTCCGGAAATAGGCTCGATCCGCAGCTGAGCAAAGGTGCGCACCTCTACCCTTGGTGCTAAGTATTGTGGCTTCAGTGACAGCCCCTCCCACGGAGGAGAGGCAGAAATCACAGCAAAAGCCACAGTGGGCCGGCGCTGGCAACGATCAGACCCAACCACCCTAGGCACCGGCAGAGGAGGTGGGGGGCCTGCAGACAGACCACACCTAGAGAACACAAAGGCAACACCTACAGGACTCCAGTGGCCACAACTTGCTTATACACAGACAAAAAGGGCAGGCAGAGGAATGCAAACCAAATGAATCAAGAGAAATCCCCAGAGAAGGACCTGAATGAACCAGATAGAACCAAACTACCAGAAGCAGAATTTAGAATAATGATAGTTAGGATGTTCAAAGAAATTAGAGCAACAATGGATAGTCATTATGAACACCTAAACAAAGAGATAACAAGTATAAAAAATGAAATTGAAATAATAAAAAAGAATCAGACAGAAATGACAAATACAGTATCAGAACTGAAGACCACAATGGAAGGAATTAAAAGCAAGACGGATGACGGTGAGGATCGAATAAGCGAGTTAGAGGACACAATAAACAAAGGCAAAGAAGCAGAGAAGAAAAAGGAAAAGAGACTCAAAAAATGTGAGGAAACTCTAAGGGAGCTCTGTGACAACATGAAGAGAAACAACATTCGCATCATAGGGGTGCCTGAAGAAGAGGAGAGAGGACAGGAAATGGAAACTTTGTTCAATCAAATCATAGCAGAAAACTTCCCTAAATTAAGGCTGGGAAACACTCCACACATTCAAGAAGCACACAGAACTCCATTAAAGAGAAACTCGAAAAGATCTACACCAAGACACATCATAGTTAAAATACCAAAGCTAATGGATAAAGAAAAAATTTTAAAAGCTGCTAGGGAAAAAAAGGCTATCACCTACAAAGGAGCCCCCATAAGGATGACATCGGACTTCTCAACAGAAACACTTGAAGCCAGAAGGGAATGGCAAGATATAATCAAAGTAATGCATAACAAGAACCTACAACCAAGACTACTTTATCCAGCAAGGCTAACATTTAAAATTGGAGGAGAAATAAAGAGCTTCCCAGAAAAAGAAAGCCTGAAGGAATTCATAAAAACCAAACCAATTCTGCAAGAGATACTAAGGGGCCTGTGGTGAACAGTTCAAAGGGAAGAAAGAATAGAGCAAAAGAAAAAAAGAGCTTTAAAGAATAAAATGACAATAAACAACTAAATATCAATAATAAACTTAAATGTAAATGGATTAAATAATCCAATCAAAAGAAAAGACATAGGGTAGCTGCATGGGTAAAGAAACAGGACCCATGCATATGCTGTCTACAAGAGACACACCTTAAAACAAAAGATGCTCATAGACTGAAGGTAAAAGGATGGAAAAATATATTTCATGCAAATGGAAATGAAAAAAAAGCAGGGGTAGCAATACTTTTATCAGACAAAATTGACTTTAAAACAAAGGCTGTAGTAAGAGATAAAGGAGGACACTACATAATGATAAAGGGAACAATTCAACAGGAAGATATAACTATTGTAAATATCTATGCACCAAATATAGGAGCCCCGACATACATAAAGCAGACTTTGATGGATATAAAGGGCGAGATTAACAGCAATCATAGTAGGGGATTTCAATACCCCTCTAACAACACTGGATAGATCCTCAAGAAAGAAAATTAATAAAGAAACAGCAGACTTAAAGGAGACACTAGATCAACTTGATTTAATAGATATCTTCAGACCTTTTCACCCTAAAGCAGTAGAATATACATTCTTCTCAAGCGCTCATGGTACGTTTTCTAGGATAGACCACATGTTAGGACACAAAAATGGTCTCAATAAATTTAAGAAGATTGAAATCATATCGAGCATTTTCTCTGATCACAATGCCATGAAACTACAAATTAACCACAAAAGAAAAACTGAAAAATACTCAAACACTTGGAAACTAAATAGCATGTTATTAAATAATGAATGGATTAACAATGAGATCAAAGAAGAAATAAAAAAGTTTCTAGAAACGAATGATAATGAGCATACATCAACTCACAATTTATGGGACACAGCAAAAGCAGTTCTGAGAGGGAAGTTTATTGCACTACAGGCATATCATAAGAAGCTAGAAAAAGCTCTAATAAGCAACCTGACCCTGCATCTAAAAGAACTAGAAAAACAACAACAAATAAAACCCAAGACAAGTAGCAGGAAGGAAATAATAAAGGTCAGAACAGAAATAAATGACATAGAGGCTAAGGAAACAATACAGAGGATCAATGAAACCAGAAGCTGGTTCTTTGAAAAGGTAAACAAGATTGATGAACCTTTAACTAGAATCAGCAAGAAAAAAAGAGAGAGGACTCAAATAAATAAAATTAGAAAGGACAGTGGAGAAATAACAACTGACACAACAGAAATACAAAGCATTGTAAGAAAATACTATGAAGAACTATATGCCAAAAATTAAACAATCTTGGTGAAATGGATAAATTTCTTGAATCATATAACCTTCCAAAAATCAATCTGGAAGAATCAGAACACCTAAACAGACCAATTACAACAAATGAGATCGAAACAGTTATCAAAACACTCCCAAAAAAGAAAAGACCTGGGCCTGATGGCTTCACAAGTGAATTCTATCAAAAATTCAAAGAAGAACTAACTCCTATCCTTCTCAAGCTATTTCAAAAAATTCAAGAGGAAGGAAGACTTTCAAACTCCTTTTATGAGGTGAGCATAACTCTGATCCCAAAACCGGGCAAAGAAAACACAAAGAAAGAAAATTATAGGCCTATATCCCTGATGAGTTTAGACGCTAAAATTCTCAACAAAATATTAGCCAACCGGATCCAGCAATATATGAAAAAAATCATACACCACGATCAAGTGGGATTTATTCTGGGGAGGCATGGCTGGTTCAATATTCGCAAATCAATCAATGTGATTCATCACATAAACAAAAGGAAGGATAAAAATCACATGATAATTTCAACAGATGCAGAAAAGGCATTTGATAAAATCCAGCACCCATTCATTCTCAAAACTCTCAGTAAAGTGGGAATACAGGGATCATTCCTTAACATGATAAAGGCCATCTACGATAAACTGACAGCAAACATCATACTAAATGGACAAAGATTAAAAGCAATCCCCTTAAGAACAGGAACCAGGCAGGATTGCCCCCTTTCACCACTCTTATTCAACATAGTTCTGGAAGTCCTAGCTACAGCAATCAGACAAGAAGAAGAAATAAAAGGCATCCAAATTGGAAAAGAACAAGTAAAACTGTCACTATTTGCAGATGATATGATATTGTATATTGAAAACCCTAAAGTCTCAGTCAAAAAACTACTGGACCTTATAAATGAATTCAGCAAGGTGGCAGGATATAAAATTAATACTCAGAAATCAGAGGCATTTCTATACACCAACAATGAAATATCAGCATAAGAAATTAAGGAAACAATCCCCTTCAGTATTGCAGCCAAAAAAATAAAGTACCTAGGAGTAAATTTAACCAAGGAGGTTAAGGAGTTGTACTCGGAAAATTATAGAACATTAATAAAAGAAATCAAAAAAGATACAAACAAGTGGAAGCATGTACCGTGCTCATGGCTAGGAAGAATAAACATCATTAAAATGTCTATATTACCCAAAGCAATTTATAAATTCCATGCAATACCAATTAAAATACCAATGACATACTTCAAACATATAGAACACATATTCCAAAAATTTATATGGGACCTAAAAAGAACACGAATAGCCTCAGCAATCTTAAAAAGAAAAAATAAAGCAGGAGGTATCACTCTTCCAGATATCAAGGTTTACTATAAGGCCATCATACTCAAGACAGCCTGGTACTGGCATAAGGACAGGCACATAGATCAATGGAACAGAACAGAGGACCCAGAAATAAACCCACAGCTTTATGGACAACTGATATTTGACAAAGGAGGAAAGAACGTACAATGGAGTAAAGACAGCCTCTTTAACAAATGGTGTTGGGAAAATTGGACATCTACCTGCAAAAAAATGAAACTAGACCATCAACTTACACCATTCACAAAAACAAACTCAAAATAGATAAAAGACTTAAATGTAGGCCGTGAAACCATAAGCATCTTAGAAGAAAACATAGGCAGCAAGCTCTCCGACATCTGTAGCAGCAGTATATTTGCCGATTTATCTCCACGGGCAACTGAAATAAAAGGCAAGATAAACAAATGGGACTATATCAAACTAAAAAGTTTTTGCACAGCTAAAGACAATAGGAACAGAATAAAAAGACAAACCACACAATGGGAGAACATATTCGACAGCACATCTGATAGGGGGTTAATAACTAAAATTTATAAAGAACTTATAAAACTCAACACCAGGAAGACAAACAACCCAATCAAAAAATGGGCAAAAGAAATGAATAGAAATTTCTCCAAAGAGGACATACAGATGGCCAATAGGCATATGAAAAAATGCTCAACATCACTAATCATTAGAGAAATGCAAATTAAACCACAATGAGATATCACCTCACACCAGTCAGAATGGCACTTATCAGCAAAACAACACAGAATAAGTGCTGGCGAGGATGTGGAGAAAAGGGAACCCTTCTGCACTGCTGGTGGGAATGCAGACTGGTGCAGCCACTGTGGAAAACAGTTTGGAGATTCCTCAGAAAATTAAAAATCGAACTGCCTTTTGACCCAGCTATCCCACTTTTAGGAATATACCCTAAGAACACCATAGCACTGTTCGAAAAGAAGAAATGCGCCCCCATGTTCGTGGCACCATTGTTCACAATAGCGAAGATCTGGAAACAGCCCAAGTGTCCGTCAGAAGACGAGTGGATTAAAAAGCTATGGTACATATATACTATGGAAAACTACTCAGCCATAAGAAACAATGACATCGGATCATTTATAATAAAATGGATGTACCTTGATCACATTATACGGAGCGAAATAAGTAAATCAGAAAAAAAGAAAAACTGAGAACAGCATGATTTCATACATAGTTGGGACATAAAAGTGAGATTATGAGACATGGACAAGAGAGTGGTGGTTATGGGATGGGGGGAGGGAGGGAAGAGTGGGATAGGGAGGAGGGGAAGGACACAGGGAAAACCAGATTGAAGGTGACAGAGGACAATTTGACTTTTGGTGATGGGTATGCAACACAATTGAATGATAAGATAGCCTGGAGATGTTTTCATTGTACATATGTACCCTGATTTATTGATGTCACCCCATTAGAATTAATAATATATATATATATATATATATATATATATATATATATATATATAACCAGTTTAAATAAAAATTAAAAAACATGAATAAAAAAATTAGCAAACGGGATCCAGATATACATTAAAAATATCATACACCATGATCAAGTGGGATTTATTCTGGAGAGGGAAAGCTGGTTCAATATTTGCAAATCAATCAATGTGATTCAGCATATAAACAAAGTGAAGGACGAAAATCTCATGATTATACCAATGGATGTAGAGAAAGCCTTTGATAAAATTCATCCCCCATTTAGGAAAACTCTGAGAAAAGTGGGAATACAGGACATATACTAAAGGCCATATGTGACAAACTGACAGCCAGCATCATAATCAATGGGCAAATATTATAAGCAATTCCCTTAAGTTAGAAACCAGAGAGGGATGTCCTCTTTCAGCACCCTTATTCAACATAGTACTAGATGTCCTAGCCACATTAATCAAACAAGAAGAAATAAAAGGCATCCAAATTGGAAAGGAAAATGTAAAATTGTGATTTTGTTGATGATATGATACTGTACATAAAAAACCCTCAAGTGTTTGCCAAAACCTACCAGACCTGATAAATGAATTCAGCAAGGTGGCAGGATATAAAATTAATATTCAGAAATCAGTGGCATTTTATACCAATACTGAACTTTCAGAAAGAAAAATTAAGGAAACAATCCTATTTACTATTGCAACTACAACAAAAAATAAAGTACCTTGAAATAAATTTAACCAAGGAGGTAAAAGACTTATAATACAAAATTATACGACATTGATAAAAGAAATCAGAGAGATACCAAGAAGTGGAAGCAGATACAGTGTTCATAGATAGGAATAATTAACATCATTAAAATGTTTATACTACACAAAGCAATCTATAGATTCAATGCAATTCCTATTAAAATACCAATGGCATAATGCACAGATTTAGAACAAATATTCCAAATATTCATATGCAACCAAAAAAGAACCTCAATAGCCTCAATACTGTATTTTTCATTCCATAAGACACACTTTTTTTCCCCAAAAGTGGACAGGGAAATGCCTGTGCATATTATGAAGCAAATGTTCATTTTTTAAGTTGCTGAGGGGTGCTGCGCTGATAAATATATGTAGAATGAGCGCCAGTGGGTGCATAAACATACCCACCACGGTGGTGTGCAGAACCCCAGAATCTGCTGAGTGATCTCCTGGTCCCAGTTTCCACAGTTATATGCAGCACAGGAGGGAAGGCAAGCGACGTTGTGTGGGCGTATTCATCTGGCCTCATGGAGGGCAGACGTGAGAGGCACGCTGCAGTGGTGGAGGGCTGTGTTGCAGCTGCTGGAGCTCTGTGTGAAGTGCTGACGTAACTTGCTGCCCTATTAGTGCTTGGCCAGTTTAGAGCACATATTAGTGAAACCACAAAAAAAACACTTTAAAGAAGAGAAGACTGATCTATCTGTAATTCCTGGGCATCTTACCAGCCAGTTGCAACCTCTCGACATTTTCATCAACAAAGTGTTTAAAGTCTTTGTGCGAGAAGAGTGAAACAAATGGATGGATGCTGGTAATCATGATCTGACACCAGTTGGACGAATGAAGAGACCCACTCTCACTCAAGTCTGTGAGTGGGTGAAAGCATCATGGCAGTCAGTGAAGAATGAAACCATGGTACAGTCATTGAAAAATGTGGCATTAGCAATGCTTTGGATGGCACTGAAGATGGTATCATATAGGAAAATAGAGAAGAAAGTGATACCAGTGACTGTGAGCAACTGAGCTTTTTAAATTCTGACACTAGCAATGATGAGTTCCTGGGGTTCCTGGACAACTAGAAGAGTATTTGAACATTAAAGTCTCTTCTCATTTGTTAATAACAGTGCTAATGGTTGTTAATACTGCTGTTGAGTTTACATGTTAAAATATTATTGTGGTATATTTTATTAAATATTTTAACACACCATCTGGTTCAGAATACATTTTTTCTTATCTTCCTCCTTAAAATCCTAGGTACGTCTTATGGTCAAGTGCATCTTATGAAGCAAAAAATATGGTAATCTTGAAAATGAAAAACAAAGTGGGAGGTATGACATTTCCTGATATCAAGCTATGCAACAAGGTCACTGTAATCAGGTCAGCCGGGTACTGGCATAAGAACAGGCATACAGATCATTGGAACAGCACAAAGAACCCAGAAATAAACCCATGACTTTATGGTCAATTAATATTTGACAAAGGAGACTAGAGTATACAATGGAGTAAAGACAAGTTTCTTTAATAAATGGTACAGGGAAAATTTGACAGGTACATTAAAAAAATGAAACTAGACCACCAACTTACACCATTCACAAAAATAAACTCAAAATGGATTAAAGACTTAAATTTAAATCTCAAAACTATAAATATCCTAGAAGAAAACATAGGCAGTAGACTTTCAGACATCTCTTATAGCAATATTTTTGCCGATATATCTCATCAGGCAAATGAAATAAAGGACTAAATAAACAAATGAGACTATATCAAACTAAAAATATTTTTAACAGCAAAAAAAAAAAAAGCCATTAACAATATAAAAAGACAACCCAGTGTATGAGAGAACATATTAACTGATACATCTGGTAAGGGGTTAATAACTAAAATTTATAAAGAACTTATAAAACTCAGCACCAGGAAGACAAACAATCCAATTTAAAAATAGGCAAAGGACCTGAATAGACACTTCTCAAAATAGGACATACAGGTGGCCAATAGGCATATGAAAAAATGTTCAATGTTATTAATCATCAGAGAAATGTAAATTAAAACCACAATGAGATATCTCCTCACACCAGCCAAAATGGCTCTCATTAACAAGTCAACCAACAAAAAGTGCTGTGCTGGCGAGGATGTGGAGAGAAGGGAACCCTCCTGCACTGCTGGTAGGAATGCAGACTGGTGCAGCCACTATGGGAAACAGATGATGTTTCCTCAAAAAGTTAAAACTGGAACTGCCTTATGACCCAGCTATCCCACTTCTAGGAATATATCCTAAGAATCCCAAAACACTAATTTAAAAGAAGATATGCTCCCCCATGTTCATTGCAGCATTGTTTGCAATAGCCAAGATCTAGAAACAGCCCAAGTGTCCGTCAATGGATGAGTGGATAAAAAAGCTGTGATACATTTCCATAATTGATTACTACATGGTCATGAAAAGAAGGAAATCTCATCTTTTGTGACAGCAAGAATGGACCTAGAGATTACTATGCTAAATGGAATAAGTCAGGCAGAGCAAGACAAGAACCATATGATCTCATTTATATGTGGAATCTAATGAGCACAATCAACTGCAGAACAAAATAGAAACAGAGGCAGGGTCACAGGGACCAGAGGGACAGCTGTCAGAGGGAAAGGGAAAGAGAGGATGAGATCAGAGAAGGTGAAGGGATTGGCCAAAATCATATGTACATCACACATAGATACAGACAGCAGGGTAGCAATAGCCAGAGGCAAAGGAGGGGGAGTACTGTGGGGGGTTCAAAAGGTGGAAAATAGGATGGAAAGAGACTGCATGGGGCATGGGAACACAATGCACTTTAAAGATGGTGTTATATTGAATGGGACACTTGAAACCATGTCAACACAATGAATTAAGAACAAAAATTTTAATGTGGTTTAGAGTTGAAGATTTTAGGCTGAAATTCTCAGTTGTTATAGGATATTTCCATGGCTAAATCATCTTTCTTAAATGTGTATTACCGTGCTGCTTAAAAACCTGTAATAGCTTTCACTTGACATTTTGATACAGTCCAGGATTCTTATAAATGTTTAAAGACCCTCCACAGTCTAACTCCTCTTTGTGTCAGCTCTTCCTTGCTCTCTGCTCTGCTATATTAGTTTCTAGAATATTCCAGGCTCTCTCCAGCTTCCCAGGCATTGCCTGGGCCTGCAACAGGGTTTCCTGTTTCTTCTAATTGCATACCTCTTCCCCTGTCACCTGAACAAGCTTCTTGTGCAAAGTGACTTATTCAGAAGGATTTTTCTGATTGTTCCCCACTCCTGACCCCAGCCTCCATCAATTCCCAGAGCACCCTGTTTTCTACTTTGTCACTTTCATGGCACTTATCATTCACTTAATATCTCTTTTCCCTCAATGGACAGGAGGCTCCCCAGGGTATGAACTGTGTCTCTGGTATAATCCTTTGTGTTTCCAGCATGGAGTACTGTGTCTGATATAAAAGGTGTTCAGTAGAGGTTTTGCTAAATGAATGAATGGAAATCACACTGAAGTTTGAAAATAAAAATAAATTACTACCTGTCACAGGAAAGTTACATTTTTTATTATTGCAGAGCAAATATTATTTGTATTGTCAGAAATGTTTGAAAGAATGAACTCAATGAACCAAAGAAAGACTTGGCAGTAATTTACCTGGATGTCAAAAGCCACAAAGGACCATAGGAGCAACACATAATGTGCTTTCCTACGTTCTTCTCCCAGCCTCCCTCTCATTCTTTTCCCTCTCTCCTTTGTTTTATAATTCTTTTTCCTCTTGCCCACTTCCCATTCTTTCACATCTTCTTCCAGTATGTGACATACTCAATGGGTTCTAATTCAAGTGCATAACTGCTTGTTCAGTGTTGTTTCCTCACCCCCACAGCATGGCTGGTCTTTGTGTTCAGGAATCCCACTGCTGTCCTGCTCACATCCTATACAACTCAACACATGGAGGGAAAGCATCTCACAAAAAGATTGAAATTCTGTATTTCATCCTCTTTACTGAATAGAATTTAATAGCTTCGTTTCAGAAGTGAATTCAGTGTTTGGTTTTTCTCTTAAAAAATAAATCAGGTTTGATTATTTGGTTGGGGGGGGAGCAGGGGGGGGGCTGAATCATTGCCAACCCTAAAATAAGCCAGGAGCTGTCAATGGCAGCATTCTGAACTTTCTTGTCCTGATTGTAGTTAGTTCCTCTAAGCGCGTGGCTGCTCCTGGGCCAGCAGAGTAGGTAAAGGCGTGCTACAGTATTTGAGTCCACAGCGAGAAGTGTGCATATTGGCACTGGAAGATTGAAAAAGTTTGAATATTCATAAGGTCTTATCTGTGCCACTCACTGGTTATTAGTTCTTCACTTTAAGTTATAGATACGTAAATCCTCAAAGGTTCATGTCATATCCAGGCTGAATAAATCTGAACCTTTGAAAAAGAACTGGCACATTGAATTTTCTGTTCCTTTCTCTCTGTGGTCCACTCATCCAACAATGCTTTTCTTTCTCATACTGCCTTCCAACATAGAGTGTGACAAAACCCCTCTTCATCTCCAAAACTGCATTTCGATCTAGTTTTATGATTATACCATTTATCTTCTTCTGCTTCAAGCACTTTGCATTGATGACGACTGCTTTGAAAGCAAAACACCCACATTTGGTATCACGGCATTCATTTTTCTTATGTTTTCGCTTCCATTATGGTGCTTTTAATACTCATGAAGTTTGAAAAAGTAAACATCCCAGACTATTTCATCTGAATGAAATGTTTCAAACCCCAGAGAAAACAATCGTTAAATTCTAAAAGCAGAGGCAGATTAAGGTCGGTTGAGACCCTGGGTGCAGAAGGAAATATTGGGCTGCTTATAAAAAAGAGACAGGGAAAATAAAAATACATATTAACCATATTTTTAAATAAGTAAAAAATATTGTGTACTATTAATGTTAAAATTATGCATATGAAACCAAACTTGGTGTCATTAGAAAAAAGTGTAAAATTGGGGTTTTGCGGGGCCCTTCAGAAGTCGGGGCCCTTCAGAAGTCGGGGCCCAGGCCACACGTCCAGTGCACCCACCATTAAATCCACCTCTGTCTAAAGCTCCCCTTTCTTCCCATTAGTTGTAAAGGAGCCCCAACTTGGCAGAAGTCACCTCGCACTTAACACTTTGGGCTTCTCAGGGCAGATAGCTAATGCATGTTTTAACGAAAAGACAAAAAGTCAGCAGGCACACATATTTAAAGATTTCCTTTGTAATGATAGATACTAGCATCCTTTCAGTTGATTCAGAATTATATCTCTATAATTGAAGAAAGTAGAAGAATTTCTTATTCAGTTGACTTCTCTATGTTCAAGTTGAAATTATTGACAGTATGTCTCAGTTCTCTCTGCTTACTGTATGTTAAGCCTGAATTGATATTTATCTTTCTAAAATTAGCTCAACCAGTCCGTTAAATATTTTGAAAAAATAAAGGCACTTTCCACAAATTGGAAAGCCAACCTTTTAAGAAAAATAAAATTATTCTGAGTAATTAAAAGAAAAGGGATAATCAAAAGTGGTGTTTCAATAATAGAACATTGTTCAAGATTTCATGCACAGGAGTCAGCCCCTTTGGATTACCCATTTTGTTGATTCAATCACATTACCCAAGGTGACCTTACCAAGTTTACCAGTTCTCTCCTGACTGGCGCCCCTCCCTCCGTTGCTCGCTCAAGCTTCATCAGAGGACTGTCCTGTGTCCCATGATGATCCAGCTGTCTCACACACCTTTGCTTCATGTTTCTCTTTCTTGAAACTCCTCTCTATCACCCATTGTCTCTTTCTCAGGGACTTTGTCATGCCCCTGTATGCTTAATGCTAACTGCCTCTTTCCTGAAAGATATGCTGCATCTCTCTGGCTGATTCAAATGCCATTAACAACCTTTTTCATTCCTACCACTTCCCACTAAGGACACTGAAAATAAACACACTTGGGCCCACTATTCGTGCTAGGGGAAGTTGGCCAGGGGCTTTCACATGAGGATGGAGCTCGGTGACGCTGTCTCCTCCTCCTTCCCCAACATTAGTTATAATGCCTGTTGCTATAGCAGACATCCTGGGACCATGAGGCCACCAGCAGGAAAGAAGAAAACCAACACTAGGGTGGTGCAATTGAAGAACCGTAAAAGCCGGGGTACTTGATAGCACTGAGAAGCAAATGCTGACTTCCACAAGTATTTTGGAAGAAAATTCAACTGCTCTTTGTTAGCTAAATTTTTAGTTACATGCAGACAAACAACCTAACACACCCTCTCCCTAAAACAAAATAAATATATAAACCTTACTTAATCCTGGGACTTGCATGTTTTTAATTGGTCTATCTTCACTGGCATTTTCCGTATCACAAACTGTCTCCACCCCACTTTCCTTGTCCATGCTTTCCTCCCAGTCAGGTGCTCTCAGCTCTGCCTCACTGTCAGGCTTGTGCAAAGAGGGGTCTAGCCTTCCGCTAGTCCTGCACTGGACTCTGCCCTCACCACTTCACTTTTCTCTTCCAGAACATAAATATCTCTTTGGTCTCTGGACCTTGGGTCTTTTGTCTTTATCTTCCTCAGTCTTTCTGTGGGACTTGATACGTTATCTTCTCCGGCCAGCTCCTGGTTCTCCCTGACCCTCTGGACTTACTCTGCTTCTCTTCCTTCCTTGTCCCCTAAACAATGTAAAGTTTCCTCGAGGTTCTGACCCACTTTTCTTCTCTCCTTTCTCCCTTGCTAATTTCATCTACTCTGCGCTGAACTTCAGATATTGCTTCTACGTGAATAATTCCCAGATCTCTTCCTCTTTGGCCTAATGTTGAAACTAGTCTGTGTTCCAACTGCTAGTTTGTCAATCTAAGTCATCCTTGAATCTTCCTCATTCTCTTCCCTGAAACTCTAATTCCAAGCATCAAATCTTATTGACTTTCTCTCAGCAAAATTTTTACATCTTTTCTGCAGTTTTCATTTCCTGTTCTATCCCTTAAGTATAGGGATATCTTAATTAGTTTTTCTGTTTCAATCTGTCCTCATATAGACCACTACCCTGGCACGTCCCTCTCTAGTCCCCACATCCAACTTATTGATCTGCCCTGTTCATCATTCCTCTGAAATGTCTTTCCAATCTGTCCAATTACCCTCTTCTCCCTGCTGTCACCCCACACAAGCTTCCACCATCCCTGTATTATTACCCCAACTTGGCTGGCTGCTCCTAATCTAGTCCTGCCCTCTTCTATTTTTGGTACTGCATCTGGAATGTTCTTCTAGCAATGTGAATCAAATTATGCTCCTTCCTCTTTCAAATCTTTTCATGAGATAGAATTTTATTTAGAACCAAAATCTTTTATATGGCAAGCAAGACCAGGCTGACCTAGCCCCATCTGTCAGCTTCATCAGAAAGCACCATCTGCTCATTTTTTAGTTCCTCATATTTGCTTGGGCCTTTTCCACCCCAGGGACTTTGCATGTGCTGTTTTTTTCTCTGTACATCACTCTTCACCCATTGCCCACTCTCTTACCGATTTCTACTCCTTCTTTTGGGCTCAGTGCAAAGGTTATTTCTTAAGAGAAGCCCTAGGCCTTCTCATTATTCTCAATCACATTCTTTATTGCCATTGATGACAAGAATATTAATTATGTTGTTTGTTTAATGTTCCATCACCATCCACAGTCCTTGGAATGTGAAGCACCTTGAGATGAGGAACCTTAAATCTTTGTGTCTTCACATGCCCATCAACCAATTCAATGTCTTATACATAACATTGTCCCAAAAGTACTTTCCAGGAAAATAAGAAATCGAAGTTCAATACTGTCTGTTGGGCAGATAAGATATATTATGCTCACTTTGTTAAAGATGGTGCTGCCCACGTGGATGGCTGTTGCCTAGGTGATAACATTAATTGCCCTTCTTCTTTGGAAGGTGTGTGGTTATGCTAATGTGTGTTGGGGGAGGGCTTTTGCGCCAAAAGGTTTTAAAAGGAGGAGCTAGGAGGCCATTTAGGAGAGAGATCACGTTGTTCCGGGGGAGAGTGATTACGTTCTAGGAAGAGCCTACGGAGGCAGGGAAGGGAAGCCACATGGAGGAGGCAGCCAAAATGGTGGATTAGGGGAAGGAGAAGCCAGTTTGTGGAGGAAAAGGAGATGGGGTACAGAGATGAATAAGACTGGCGAGGTGTTAGCCTTTGATTCTAGGAAATTCGGATGAGTCAGTGACTTTGGGAGCCCTGAATGGAAAGGGAAGTATTTCCTGCTGTGTGTATATTCTTGCCTGCTGGGAGCGAGCTAGAATGAAGGAAAATGGATCACCAGTTTTCAGCTTTGTTGCTTCATTACCATCTGTCTGAATCAAACCTAAACCTGTGTTGGCCAGGCAGTTGTGATGCGGATACTGGCCATACACTGTATCCCTGCCTGTCAATAGAATATCAGCTCCTCAACCTCTTGTTCTAAAACCTCTGAGTCTAACTTCAGCCAACCTTTCCCACTTCTTCCCTCCCAACTCCCACAGATGTGACACATGATTGAGCAAATGGAACTCTTCGTTGTCACCTGCATGCTTTTGTTGCTGCTAGGCCTCTACGGGGAGTTAGTTTTCATTTTTTATATTGAAACCCTCCGCATTTTCTTGCAAATTCAGTTCATATCATTTTATGATGGCTTTTGGATTTGTTCCCAACCAGAAGTTATCTCTGCCTCCCCTGCTCTCCCATGGGACAGTGCTGTATCTTCATTTTGGCTCTTATTCTACGTTATACCAAAATTTTGTGTACTATTTCTCTCCTGAACTTGAATGTAAGATGCTGGAGAAGCTTCATGTCCCACTTTCCTTGGTATCCAGCTTGCTACTGAGAATAGGGTCTGGGTTGGTGAACATGGTGTAGAAACAGGTGGACTGAGGTTGAGGGACGTGCTGGGAAACAGGCAGGCCGAGGTTGGTGGACATCTGGGGAGACAGGAAGGCTTGGGTAGCTGGCATCCACAGGTTACTGAGTCAGGGAGAAAGCTGAGCAAGCTTAAATGCCTAACCAAACATATTATTTTGGGGCAGAATCTTGAAGTTCTTGACCAACCCCAGAGGAAAAGTTACTTGATAAGAAATGTCTAGTAGTAGCCAAAAAAGACTAAAGCCAGCAGTGAGGTTTTATAATAAAGTTCCCTACAAGGTGCCAGCATGACATGACTTCAGTTCCCCAAAGCAGAAAAGCAGCAACCCTAACGTGTCCTGGATCTGCTGGCTGAGGCATATGACACAGAATTTGTCCTTGATCTCCGAGAGAAACTGAGCAGGAAATGCCCCGTCATGGTCACTGGTAAAGCGTGCCAAACCCCAACCCCTTGGGATTGGTCAAAGAACAAACATCAGTCTGCTTGGGGATTCCCTGGTACCTGTTGTGTGGCAACTTCCCACAAGAAAGAAACCTTTTCCTCGCTTGAGTAATCATAGCCCCCTTTCCCCGAAAGGAAAATAAACAAAATTCTCTCTTTGGGTTGACTGAGTAACAGCCATAGTTGCTCAAGCAGAGATCTAACTAGAAGATTTTAACCTTGTAGTCATTGGCATCAAGGGCTGCAGGTTTCCTTCCCGCCTAATTTTAATAAGCTGTGACCCTTGGGGGGCTTAATTAAAACTGCAGGGGAGCCAAAGAAAGTATATAAAAGAACTGTTTTGATGCTACAGAAACCCAAGTAAACAGAATCTGGATTATTCAATTAGGTATGCTTATGGGATTTGTACTGGGTGCTCTGACTGCTCAAAGTCTGCTGGGGCGGGGGGAAACAAGATGGCGATGGAGTAGGCGGACGTACCAACTTCCAACTCCCAGAACCAAAGTGGATTATAACTCAATTTAAAGAACCATCATCTGGATAAACCAACTATGAACTGAACTAAGTGGACTCTTCAACCAAGAAACACTGCAGAAGCCACATTGAGACTGGTAGGAATAGCGAAAACGCGAAGAGGGCTGCCCAGCTCCCCGGAGCAAACGGCAGCCCGTAGAGACCCACGTGGTGGGAGGAGAGTTTGGCAGAGAGGCAGGGACCTGGGTCCCAGGAACAAAGCCCCGGCCTTCAGTCCCAGAGCCTAGAAGAGGCGTTTGGACAGTTTTGAGCTGTGAAACAAGTGAGGGAGCTCCCAGGCTTACAGTGTGGAGTATTAGGTCCCTTCCTACTCTGCTGACGGTTGCTGGAGGGTTTAGGGCGGCAGGACGCTGAAACGTGGTTCTGTCGGCGTGGGCGGAGGCCAAGCTAGTGTGAGCTCAGTCTAGCCCAGCAGGGTCGGAGGGGACGTGCGAAAGTGGTCCGGAAGCTGCGGACCCGCCTTTAATCCCACTTACGGGGACAAAGCGGGAGGCCAGGAACGGGCAGAAATCTGCTCTGCAACACTGCGCAAGCCGGCCCTGACCGTGGGGACCGGGCTAGGACCAGAGACGGGCAGGGGCTCGCGACTGAGCTCATGCTACCAGCCCCGCCCGGCCGGAGAAACCACGATTTGCAATTATACGTGCACGAGTGGACTCTGAACGCGGGGGCGGGGTAGAGTCCAGGACAAGCGGAAGTACGCAGCTGAGCAGAAGCCAGCAAACACGCCCGGCTCAATAAACCTGGGTTTGCAAACCTGCGCAGAAGGGCACTGACCTCGAGGGCAGGGCTAAAGCTCCGGACAGGCAAAGGCTCACAGCTGAGAGCACGTCAAAAGCCCTGCCCAACCCGTAAAACTGTGGCGAGCAGGCTCTGACTGCAGGTTCTGGGCGAAAGTCCGGAAATAGGCTGGGTCGGCAGCTGAGCAAAGGTGCTCACCTCTACCGTTGGTGCTAAGGCTTGTGGCTTCTGTGAAAGCCCCTCCCACGGAGGAGAGGCAGAAATCACAGCAAAAGCCACAGTGGGCCGGCGCTGGCAACGCACATACCCAACCACCCTAGGCAGCGGCAGAGGGGGTAGGGGACCTGCAGACAGACCACACCTAGAGAACACAAAGGCAACACCTCCTAGACTCCAGTGGCCACAACTTGCATAAACACAGACAAAATGGGTAGGCAGAGGAATGCAAACCAAATGAATCAAGAGAAATCCCCAGAGAAGGACCTGAATGAACCAGATAGAACCAAACTACCAGAAGCAGAATTTAGAATAATGATAGTTAGGATGTTCAAAGAAATTAGAGCAACAATGGATAGTCATTATGAACACCTAAATAAAGAGATAACAAGTATAAAAAATGAAATTGAAATAATAAAAAAGAATCAGACAGAAATGACAAATACAGTATCAGAACTGAAGACCACAATGGAAGGAATTAAAAGCAAGACGGATGACGGTGAGGATCGAATAAGCGAGTTAGAGGACACAATAAACAAAGGCACAGAGGCAGAGAAGAAAAAGGAAAAGAGACTCAAAAAATGTGAGGAAACTCTAAGGGAGCTCTGTGACAACATGAAGAGAAACAACATTCGCATCATAGGGGTGCCTGAAGAAGAGGAGAGAGGACAGGAAATGGAAACTTTGTTCAATCAAATCATAGCAGAAAACTTCCCTAAATTAAGGCTGGGAAACACTCCACACATTCAAGAAGCACACAGAACTCCATTAAAGAGAAACCCAAAAAGATCTACACCAAGACACATCATAGTTAAAATACCAAAGCTAATGAATAAAGAAAAAATTTTAAAAGCTGCTAGGGAAAAAAAGGCTATCACCTACAAAGGAGCCCCCATAAGGATGACATCGGACTTCTCAACAGAAACACTTGAAGCCAGAAGGGAATGGCAAGATATAATCAAAGTAATGCATAACAAGAACCTACAACCAAGACTACTTTATCCAGCAAGGCTAACATTTAAAATTGAAGGAGAAATAAAGAGCTTCCCAGAAAAAGAAAGCCTGAAGGAATTCATAAAAATCAAACCAATTCTGCAAGAGATACTAAGGGGCCTGTTGTGAACAGTTCAAAGGGAAGAAAGAATAGAGCAAAAGAAGAATAGAGCTTTAAAGAATAAAATGGCAATAAACAACTAAATATCAATAATAACCTTAAATGTAAATGGATTAAATGATCCAATCAAAAGACAAGACATAGGGTAGCTGCATGGGTAAAGAAACAGGACCCATGCATATGCTGTCTACAAGAGACACACCTTAAAACAAAAGATGCTCATAGACTGAAGGTAAAAGGATGGAAAAAAATATTTCATGCAAATGGAAATGAAAAAAAAAGCAGGGGTAGCAATAATTATATCAGACAAAATTGACTTTAAAACAAAGGCTGTAGTAAGAGATAAAGGAGGACACTACATAATGATAAAGGGAACAATTCAACAGAAAGATATAACTATTATAAACATCTATGCACCAAATATAGGATCCCCGACATACATAAAGCAGAATTTGATGGATATAAAGGGCGAGATTAACAGCAATACTATCATAGTAGGGGATTTCAATACCCCTCTAACAACACTGGATAGATCCTCAAGAAAAAAAATTAATAAAGAAACAGCAGACTTAAAGGAGACACTAGATCAACTTGATTTAATAGATATCTTCAGAACTTTTCACCCTAATGCCGTAGAATATACATTCTTCTCAAGCGCTCATGGTACGTTTTCTAGGATAGACCACATGTTAGGACACAAAAATGGCCTCAATAAATTTAAGAAGATTGAAATCATATCAAGCATTTTCTTTGATCACAATGCCATGAAACTACAAATTAACCACAAAAGAAAAACTGAAAAATACTCAAACACTTGGAAACTAAATAGCATGTTATTAAATAATGACTGGATTAACAATGAGATCAAAGAAGAAATAGAAAAGTTTCTAGAAACAAATGATAATGAGCATACATCAACACAAAATTTATGGGACACAGCAAAAGCAGTTCTGAGAGGAAAGTTTATTGCACTACAGGCATATCATAAGAAGCTAGAAAAAGCTCTAATAAGCAACCTGACCCTGCATTTAAAAGAACTAGAAAAACAACCACAAATAAAACCCAAGACAAGTAGAAGGAAGGAAATAATAAAGGTCAGAGCAGAAATAAATGACATAGAGGCTAAGGAAACAATACAGAGGATCAATAAACCAGAAGCTGGTTCTTTGAAAAGGTAAACAAGATTGATGAACCTTTAACTAGACTAACCAAGAAAAAAAGAGAGAGGACTCAAATAAATAAAATTAGAAAGGACAGTGGAGAAATAACAACTGACACAACAGATATACAAAGCATTGTAAGAAAATACTATGAAGAACTATATGCCAAAAAATTAGACAATCTTGCTGAAATGGACAAATTTCTTGAATCATATAACCTTCCAAAAATCAATCTGGAAGAATCAGAACACCTAAACAGACCAATTACAACAAATGAGATCGAAACAGTTATCAAAAAACTCCCAAAAAAGAAAAGACCTGGGCCTGATGGCTTCACAAGTGAATTCTATCAAAAATTCAAAGAAGAACTAACTTCTATCCTCCTCAAGCTATTTCAAAAAATTCAAGAGGAAGGAAGGCTTCCAAACTCCTTTTATGAGGCGAGCATAATTCTGATCCCAAAACCGGGCAAAGACAACACAAAGAAAGAAAATTATAGGCCTCTATCCCTGTTGAATTTAGACACTCAAATTCTCAACAAAATATTAGCCAACCAGATCCAGCAATATATGAAAAAAATCATTCACCATGATCAAGTGGGATTTATTCTGGAGAGGCAAGGCTGGTTCAATATTCACAAATCAATCAATGTGATTCATCACATAAACAAAAGGAAGGACAAAAACCACATGATAATTTCAATAGATGCAGAAAAGGCATTTGATAAAATCCAGTACCCATTCATGCTCAAAACTCTCAGTAAAGTGGGAATACAGGGATCATTCCTTAACACGATAAAGGCCATCTACGATAAACCCACAGCAAACATCATACTAAATGGATAAAAATTAAAAGCAATCCCCTTAAGAACAGGAACCAGGCAGGATTGCCCCCTTTCACCACTCTTATTCAACATAGTTCTGGAAGTCCTAGCTACAGCAATCAGACAAGAAGAAGAAATAAAAGGCATCCAAATTGGAAAAGAACAAGTAAAACTGTCACTATTTGCAGATGATATGATATTGTATATTGAAAACCCTAAAGTCTCAGTCAAAAAACTACTGGACCTTATAAATGAATTCAGCAAGGTGGCAGGATATAAAATTAATACTCAGAAATCAGAGGCATTTCTATATACCAACAATGAACTGTCAGCAAAAGAAATTAAGGAAACAATCCCCTTCAGTATTGCAGCCAAAAAAATAAAGTACCTAGGAGTAAATTTAACCAAGGAGGTTAAGGAGTTGTACTCGGAAAATTATAGAACATTGATAAAAGAAATCAAAAAAGATACAAACAAGTGGAAGCATGTACCGTGCTCATGGCTAGGAAGAATAAACATCATTAAAATGTCTATATTACCCAAAGCAATTTATAAATTCAATGCAATACCAATCAAAATGCCAATGACATACTTCAAAGGTATAGAACACATATTCCAAAAATTTATATGGAACCAAAAAAGAACACGAATAGCCTCAGCAATCATTTATACTCAGCCTCAGTATAAAAAAGAAAAAATAAAGCAGGAGGTATCACTCTTCCAGATATCAAGGTTTACTATAAGGCCATTATACTCAAGACAGCCTGGTACTGGCATAAGAACAGGCACATAGATCAATGGAACAGAACAGAGGACCCAGAAATAAACCCACAGCTTTATGGACAACTGATATTTGACAAAGGAGGAAAGAACATACAATGGAGTAAAGACAGCCTCTTAACAAATGGTGTTGGGAAAATTGGACATCTACCTGCAAAAAAATGAAACTAGACCATCAACTTACACTATTCACAAAAACAAACTCAAAATCGATAAAAGACTTAAATGTAAGCCGTGAAACCATAAGCATCTTAGAAGAAAACATAGGCAGCAAGCTCTCCGACATCTGTAGCAGCAATATATTTGCCGATTTATCTCCACGGGCAAATGAAATAAAAGGCAAGATAAACAAATGGGACTATATCAAACTAAAAAGTTTTTGCACAGCTAAAGACAATAAGAACAGAATAAAAAGACAAACCACACAATGGGAGAACATATTCGACAGCACATCTGATAGGGGGTTAATAACTAAAATTTATAAAGAACTTATAAAACTTAACACCAGGAAGACAAACAACCCAATCAAAAAATGGGCAAAAGAAATGAATAGAAATTTCTCCAAAGAGGACATACAGATGGCCAATAGGCATATGAAAAAATGCTCAACATCACTAATCATTAGAGAAATGCAAATTAAACCACAATGAGATATCACCTCACACCAGTCAGAATGGCACTTATCAGCAAAACAACACAGAATAAGTGCTGGCGAGGATGTGGAGAAAAGGGAACCCTTCTGCACTGCTGGTGGGAATGCAGACTGGTGCAGCCACTGTGGAAAACAGTTTGGAGATTCCTCAGAAAATTAAAAATCGAACTGCCTTTTGACCCAGCTATCCCACTTTTAGGAATATACCCTAAGAACACCATAGCACTGTTTGAAAAGAAGAAATGCGCCCCCATGTTCATGGCACCATTGTTCACAATTGCGAAGATCTGGAAACAGCCCAAGTGTCCGTCAGAAGACGAGTGGATTAAAAAGCTTTGGTACATATATACTTTGGAATACTACTCAGCCATAAGAAACAATGACATCGGATCGTTTATAACAAAATGGATGTACCTTGATAACATTATACGAAGTGAAATAAGTAAATCAGAAAAAAAAGAAAAACTGAGAACAGCATGATTTCATACATAGGTGGGACATAAAAGTGAGAATATGAGACATGGACATGAGAGTGGTGGTTATGGGATGGGGGGAGGGAGGGAAGAGTGGGATAGGGAGGAGGGGAGGGACTCAGGGAAAACCAGATAGAAGGTGACAGAGGACAATTTGACTTTTGGTGACGGGTATGCAACATAATTGAATGATAAGATAACCTGGAGATGTTTTCATTGTACATATGTATCCTGATTTATTGGTGTCATCCCATTAGAATTAATAATAATAAAATATATATATATATAAAAAAAAAAGTCTGCTGGGGAAGTCAGTCCTGGGCTTTAGATCTCAAAGGAACCATATTTAATGCTCCCTGTCCCCTGCAAATTTCCCTTCTCACCTTATGGATGCTTCCCTTTGCTTCTTCATTGCTGTGAGCTGTGCGTGGACTTTTACTCCAACCTCTGCTTCCCCCACTTCTCTATCCACTGACACAGGACTAAGTAACAGGGCCAACCCAGTTTTACTACCTGGCTCTTGGATTCCTTTCCACTTTACACAGATGTTCTTTGCATCAGTGAGATGCAGGGTTGCTCGAAAGGCAGTATAGCGCAGTTTTGAGAGCAAGTCCTGTGTGTTTGGCCTTAGACAAGTCACCTAAGGTCTCTATGCCTTATTATTATCATATGCAAGATGGCGATAAGGGAGGTGGGAACTGCTGACTTTATTGCATTTACTGTGCTACTTCAATAAAATAATTCTTGTTAAGGTACTTGGCACAATACCAGACTCAGGACAAGTATTTGGTAAATGATGATAATTATCACGATTATCCCAGGACACAGGTAGGTTGCATCCCTGTTAGCTGCAGCCAATGGGTCCAGGAAGACTAGTGCAGCTGGGTCCTCAGAGGCATTGAGTGCACCCAGGCTAAGGAGGCCTCGAAGGTCACATGGGAGACCCCACACAGACAGCTGAGGTCTATGGAATGCCTGTCCATGTGGTCAGCTTTCTCAGCAGATGTGTTAAGTGATAGTGGCCGCTGCAGTAAGCTCAGCTGCAGCGAATCTGTCATTGCATGATGGGACTCTCTTAAGACAGCGCTCAGACAGGACGCCAGTCACACAGTACGTAAAGGGAAGCAGCTGTGCTTCCCTGGCAGAGGCGGTCTGATTAATTGGGAACACACCACCAGTCCCTCACAGACCGCATACCTCTCAGACGTCTTCAAACTTTTTATAAAAACAGCCCACTTTTGCAGTGCTGGTCTACCTGGTCTCTACCGCCAACTAGTGGGCGTTCCAGCTTTCATGGTGGGCCAATTGCGGTGCCGTTTGGTTGCTCCACTACTGCCCATCATGAAAGCTGGAACGCCCACTAGTTGGCGGTAGAGACCAGGTAGACCAGCACTGCAAAAGTGGGCCGTTTTTATAAAAAGTTTAAAGACGTCTGCTAGCCAGTCAGCTCAAACTGGACCCGTGTGCTGAGGGCCTAACCTCATATCAAAGTGCTGGAAAGCCACACATGAGGGACAGGTTTTCCTGATGCTGGTGGAAGAATCCAGACAAAACTCCTCAGTGTCAGTTGGTAAAGATTTACAAACAGGTGTTACCTGGATGGTACTCATGTACTAGGACTTAACTTCCTTTCCAGATGTGTCTATCCTAACAAAGTAGGCACTAAAGAATTTATAGCAAATATGGATAGCCTGTGTAGAAAGTAATTTCCCCTTCATTGTTTCTAGTGAATCTGTTAATAAGGAGCTGCGTGTGACATACCAGCTGCTGTAGATTCAGGGTGTGGCGAGCACATCCCGGCCATTAGGAGGCTTTCAGGCTAATAAAGATGAGTGAACAAGTAAGCACCACATGGAGCATAATGCAAACCCACAAGGCACAGAGAGCAAAGCATGCATTCTGGACTCTGTGGGCCTATGTCACATGGAGGTTCTAACCTCTGGCCAGTGATGTGAGCTTAGAAAGGTCACAGACCTCTCTGAATCAAACTTTCCACATCCACATGTTGGAGGGTAATGTTCTTGTTGTAGGGTCATCTCTGTGTGTTAAATTAGGGAAGGCCAGTGACTAGCACAGTGCCTGATGAGGTAGTGATGCAAAAAATTGTAGCAATAGAATACATTTCATTAAAGAGAACAAGGAATGAAGCATATAATTCTGCCTGGAGATGCAGAGGAGGTGATATTTGAACTGAATTTGGAGGAAGAATTCTTAGAACAATAGCAAAGTGGGGCACCATCAGCTGAGTTGGGCAAAAATAAGAACTTTGAAGACTTGGAGAAATGCAGACAGTTCACTGTGGACAGAGTACAAGATGCTGGTGATGGAAGGCGAAGAACAGGGTCTTGAATAAGAGACAGGAGTCAGACACTAAATGGCCTTAAATATTATTCTAGAGAGTTAGATTTTGACAACTTTTGCAATATTCCAGAAATTCTCATTCCAAGTATTATATGTATTATTGAATGCCCAATAACCATCCTGCAAGATAAGGTAGCACCATTTTACAGATGTATAGACTAAAGCTGGAGGAGATTGTTGCTAAATTATCAAACTCACTATATTAATTTATGGTGAGTTAAGCAAGCTGCCTATATGAAGGACATGTCTCATTTGGTATTTTATGTTAAATTTTGTTGCCTTTTTGTTTGTTTGTTTCATTTCACTCATTATTCTACTTTGCATATACTTGAAACAAAGCAATACTGCAAATAAAATAAACTGTCCCCAATGCTTATGCAACTGGAATAAGTTTGGTCCCCTTCTCCAGCTGGGCCATTGATAAGGTAGAAGTGAAGTGACTAGCTATTATAGTGTAATTCACTGATATAAAGATTCATTTATACTTTGGGTCATATTGTTCTCCCAAATAAATCAAATATTATATTACAACAGCAGACTATATTTTCATTTTTCATGATAGGTATTAGGCTTGAGTCCAAAATAAGGTAATATAGGTCATTTGACTGAGGTTGAAGCTATGGCTTTCCTGAAAGTTCTCATGTCACCCAAAAAGGAATAAGACCCAAACCAACTTTAGATAGACCATCCTGAATAAAAACATTGGAAAAGTACATGTTAGCATCAACTCTAGGAATGTGGGCTGTGTAACACACCCAAGTACCCAGGGATCTGTAACCTGAACTGCTGCTATCAACCTCAACCCCTCAAAATACTCAACACACATTTATTTTGGACACGTTCTAAACAGGTGTTTTCTCTGTGTCACAAATGGTTTAAACTAGAGCCTCACTTTTATGTCCAGTGTGTTCAGCTGAAATCACAAGGCCAGCTGACGCTCTGTGAACATGTTTGCTCATCTGTGCTGATACAGACAGCCAATACTTGCTGATTCCCACGTTGGTCAGTACTGGACATAGAACAGATGTTGGGGATTACAAAGAAGGATTCAAGGAGGTTGTGGGCCTGAGTATCTGCGGAAGTAATTTATTGTGGAAACACGGACAGGCCCTTGCTGAACCTTCAGTGAGAAGTTCTACAGAGCGAGCCTCATTGGGCCTGTGGATCGGGGCTCAAAACAAATGTTTTCCTGGTGTCCCTTAATAGAAAGGAAAACAATAAATCATCATCTTGAATGGAAAAGGGAAGAAATCCTGATCCCACAAATTTTCATTTACGTTCTAATGTATGAATTAATTAGTGGGATCATGACACTGAAGTATCAGAGACCATCTGATTGGGTCCATGGTGGATCATTGGAAGACAGTTTGCAGATGAGTGAAAGGTTAGCTGCCCCACCCCTCCCTGGGAGAACTACTTGAGGGCTAGGCTCAATTTATACCAATACAACACAGAGCTACATATTTCTTCGTGGGCATCTCTGGCTGTCCTGCAGTTTCTTTGTCTAGCTGCCTACCAGCGGTGTTGTCTAACCCTGGATTCAACTCGCTGTCCACAACACTGTGATTTGCAGGTCCAAAGCTAGAATGCTGTAAGTTATGAAAGTGTTAGTTAGCATCTGCTCAGTGGACCACCTGTGATCTCCAGCTCTTACTATAGCACTGCTCTGTGGAAAGCTAACCAGAGATAACATTCCTTTTTTTTCTTAAGTATTTTCAGGTATCCCTCTATATTTAATGATACTTCTCATAGCAATCCAAATGTTGGTACATTTGTGTTACTGTTTTAAAAATCAGCTTACTTAAAGATTACTACAAAGAAAAGAGTGATACAATAGAATTGTCTTGATCAGTAAGGATCATCTAAGAAAAGTTTACAAATAAGGCAAACTATTTAAATAGGGACTGTAAGATGAAGCAAACTTGTAAGATGGAAAACATGCTTTTCAGATTTTTTTCCTCTGTTGTTTCCATTTATAGCATAGTAATAGCCTGTTAAGGATTTCAGTATAAAGAATAATAGGCAAAGATGGAAGTTCAAATGTTACTACTTTCAAGTTGATTTGCATTTTTTGTTTTTGTTTTCTTTAAGAATGTAGGATATATGTTGCTTTTTCTGGGAGTAAACATATACCGTACTTATTGCTCCATAAAACACACTTTTCCCCCCAAAAGTGGAGGGGGAAATGCCTGTGCATCTTATGGAGCAAAAAATATGGTATTTTATTAAAAATTTTAACACACCATTTGGTTCAGAATATTTTTTTCTTATTTTCCTCCTTAAAACCCTAGGTTTGTCTTATGGTCAGGTGCATCTTTTGGAGCGAAAAATATGTAACTGTTTCTGCTATGGAGAAAGCAAGTAGTTAATGTGGAGAACAAAGGAGTTGACAATAGTTTACTAATAAATTTTTTTAAAGAAAAAAGAGATAAAGGAGACATAAAATTATATATTATTGGCATTAATTAACACAGTGAGGAGGTAAAAATATAAGGAAAAACAAAGTGGATTCTTGAAATAAACTACGATTCAACATGTGCATTAGGAGAATTTATTCAATCAGCTGGAGCTCTCTCTTTTAAAATAAAAACCCAGCAACTCAAAATAACCTCATTTTTTTAATGGGAAAAAAAGGATCATAATTGTATTTTGATTCTCCCTTGAAAACATCTTTATTTCTTCAAAATTAATAAAAATATAGGAAGCTAGTTCTATAAAATACAGTGTGTTCGTAAAGTCATGGTGCACTTTTGACCGGTTACAGGAAAGCAACAAAAGACGATAAAAATGTGAAATCTGCACCAAATAAAAGGAAAACTCTCTCAGTTTCATACCTATTCAGTGCAGTTTGATGTGGGCTCCATTTATTGCCCTACACACATCCAAACGATAGTGAAGTTCTTGCCACACACGGGTAAGGATGTCTGGTGTAACAGAGTGAATAACGTCTGAGATCCTCTGTTGTAAGTGATTAATGTCGTTGATACATTCAATGTACACATGTTGCTTCACATAACCCCAAAAGTAAAAGTCTAAGGGTGTCAGATCTGGGGATCATGGTGGCCATGGCTTAACAGAACCCCTGCCTATCCACCGCCGGGAGAATGTTCTATCCAGAAACTCACGAACAGTGGTGGCATAATGTGAAGGAGCGCCGTTCTGTTGAAAGATGACACCTTCTGGAAATTGTGGTACTGCATACAATTCCAACATGTCAAGATAGGTGTTTGCTGTCACAGACTGCTCCATGAAAAAAATGGGCCTATCACCTTATCATGCATCAGGTCACACCACACGTTCACTTTAGGGGTATTACGTTCATACTCAACGTAGGCATGAGGATGTTCAGCAGCCCATATTCGGACATTATGGCGATGAACATGTCCAGATATGGAAGGTCACCTCATCGATAAACACAATCTTCTGCAAAAATTTTGCATCATTGTCGATCTCATGAAGCATATCTGTAGCAAACACGCATCATGTGGGTCTATCTGCTGGTTTGATAGCATGCAACAGCCACAATTTGTACCCCATAAAAGAGAGACGTTTCTTTAACACCTTATGAACTGTAGTCTTGCTTAGGTGTAATTGTCGAGCACATGCACGCACAGATTTTTTAGGGCTCCTTAGGTAGCTATCCTGTATAGCCTCTACAGATTCGTCACTGACTGATGGCCTACCAGAACAGGGTTTCTCCATCAAACTGCCGGTTTCCTTCAACTGCTTATCCCACTGAGTAATGTTATTCCTATGTGGTGGTACTTTGTTATAAACGTGCCGATATTCACATTGCATTTGGTCATGGATTCGAATATAGCAAGCCACAGAACACACTGACCTTCCCTCTGCACCGTCCACATCTCAACTGGCATGGCTGTGGGCTGCTCCGCTGTATACATGGTGTTACGTCATCATCTGCACATGCACACATGCTGCCACATCATCCTACAGAAACTGGGAGGGTTTTCCTCTTATTTGGTGCAGATTTCACATTTCTGTCGTCTTTTATTGATTTCCTGTGACTGGTCAAAAGTGCACCATGGCTTTATGGACACACTGTAAATCCCTCAGAGCTCACAGCAATATATATATATATTTTTTTAGCTCACAGAAATATTAAGGAAAACAAAGAGCTAAGAAAGAAGGTTAGGATGATCTTATGAAGAGAGTGTGGCATCAAATGTTATTTACATTCGATTTTAACATGGGAGAGTGTTACAGATTAGAAGGCTTTCTATCTACGAGACTTTCAAGTGGGGAAGCTGTACTGTAAAGATAAATTGGAATATGTAGGAGAGGGAAGTGTAGGCGAAATGTTTTTGTTGGGGTTTTGGATCTGTTTTATGTAAATTTTCAAGTGATTTCGTAAAGAAAGTCAAAAGTGTGTTAATTAAATTTACAGAATCAAAAAAGGTGAGGACCCAGGAGATTAGATGGGGAAAATACAGATGGACTGAGAGAGTGAGAGGAAATGGACAGACTTTTACAATGATACTCAGCTTGGAAATATGTTCAAGTTAATACGATGGGGAAAACTAGCCAGAAGACAGCCAGTTTAAAGAAAAAGTTAATAAAATGTTGAGTCTGAAAAACTATACAGAGCAAAGCCACGAAATTACAGAGTTATGTATCCCACAGCAACTGTAAATTAACCCCATTGCACATACATAGTATTTCACATTACTGTAAATGGTGTTAACTCTCATACCTAAATATGCATGTATGTATGTGTGTTTTGTCTGAATTATGGTTGTAATGAGAACAAAGGTGCAAACAAGAACACATAATGGATTGCCTACTCTTTTCATGAGTCACCCAGCAGTTTTTGAGCCCAGGTTGCTCATATACCTCAGAATAGAGCAGAGGAAGAGACAAGTTTTTATTCAAAGCCCAGTTGCTTACCAAGAGAGCGAAGAAGACACCAACATTTCTTAACAATTGTAAAGAAGTCATGAGTGTCCTGGGTATGTGAAAGGGAATCTATAGTACATTCTCAGGACAATTCCTTGGGTTGAAATATGTCCCTACTCTAGTTTCTCCTTCCCTTCACTTGCCTCATATCTCTAACATGCTCCTTTTGCCCAGTTACCATCCAGTTTTCCCCTCTGTATACCTCGTATTAGGCTCATTACAGGAGTTAAAATACAGTGTTTTCATTTTAAAGCATCCAATCTATTAAGCCTGGTGGGTTGTTTGCTTTTGTCAGCACTCATAAGGTTCTCCTCCACAGTCACCTCCCCATTCCTTGGCAGGGGTACACCTCCACTACCTGCTGATTGTCTTCTACACTATCTTAGCACTTGATTTCACTGGGCATATGACAACCCTTGTTCTACTACAACCTCTGGGCCCTTGTTCCCACTGAAATTTCTTTTTACCTTCACTGTCAGTATTTTTGTTTTGTTTTTGTGTGTGTGTGTTTTTTCTTATAGGGACAGAGAGAGAGTCATAGAGAGGGATAGACAGAGACAGACAGACAGGAACAGAGAGAGGTAAGAAGCATCAATCATTAGTTTATTGTTGCCGTTGCAACACCATAGTTGTTCATTGATTGCTTTCTCACATATGCCTTGACCGGGGGCCTTCAGCAGACCAAGCAACCCCTTGCTGGAGCCAGCGACCTTGGGTTCAAGCTGGCGAGCTTTTGCTCAAGCCAGATGGGCCCACGCTCAAGCTGGCAACCTCGGGGTCTCGAACCTGGGTCTTCCGCATCCCAGTCCAAAGCTCCATCTACTGCGCCACCGCCTGCTCAGGCTTCACTGTCAGAATTAATATCTCAACCTTACAGTTGGTGTCCAGCAGGTGCTCTATGAATATACTCTTACCAGTTCTCCCAGCCTTCATCTTCCCTTTTTCCAGCTGGGCTACAAAATCAATTATTTAAGTGGTTCATTCATTCATTATTCTTACTCTTCTTGGTTCTGATTTTTCTACCTCCTCACTCCCCACCATTTGTTTGCATAGCTCTGTACTCTTGGACTATCAGCATTTTGTGGAAAAGTCGAATGATTTGTATCCTCATCAAGTTCATCTGTTCGTGCTAGGAGTTCGGCTCTCATCGGTATTATAAGGTCTATTTATTTGGTTTTCTGTTCTCCAAGCAGCATTTTTCAAAGGTTTTTCCCTCCTCTGTAGCTCAGACTACTTTTTTATGAACTCATGACTCCACCTACCTACACAGATTGAGGTCACTTCCCATTGGTTTCTTCCACATCCTTCTTGCCAACCAGAAATCTCCTCAAACCCCCATCTACCCATGCCCCCTTCCTCCCATCTCTGAGTCAAGAGCTGACTCTTGATCTCCCAAAGCCAAGTCTTCTAACATGGCTCCTGATATCCTGCACTCTGCTGTGCTCTGGGACCACTCTTTACCACTTCCTCTCTTGAGTTTTTACTTCTCAAGATTCTCTCCCCTTCCCCACTGCTGTCTCATCACTCTGGCCCAACCCCCCAAGACTTCCTTCCCTCCCCCATTACTCACGCATTTTGCTGCACTCCCTTTCATCCTTCCCTGTGTCTTCCCTAAAATGTCCTCACCTTCAGAGTACAGTTCCATCCTGGGTCTTCCTAACCCTGACTATGACTCAACTGAGCCCTGACTCCTTTTCTTCCTGCCACCTCCTAAGATAAGTATCACCCAGATCTAGTCTCAAGCCTTTTTCTTACTGTGTATTATCTTTCTTTGGCCACAGGTTCAACCATCACTGTCGTACAAATGGCTCCTAAATATATAGGCTATCCCACCTATCTAAAGAGAGAGCTTGGGCTCTGAGGTCTGATGACTGGGTTCCAACCCTGGCTCTGCCACATGCTAGCTGTGTGAACCTGGCTGTTACTTGACCCTTATTGCCTGAGTAATTCATCTGAGGGACAGGAATAACACTAGTGCCTACCTCATGGGGTTGTAGTGAGGCTTAAATAAACTAATTCATGATGAGGGCTGAGAACATGGCATGTCACACAACCAGCATAGAGTAAATAACAGTGTGTCCGTAAAGTTATGGTGCACTTTTGGCCGGTCGCAGGACTGACATGCACCATGACTTTAGGGACACACTGTATGCTTCTTTCCTCGTTGTCATGGCTGTCCTCATCAATCTCCACATGCTCATCTTCATTGTGACCTTCGTACCCACATTTCCTCAGCCTCTTTCCAAGATGAAAACTTCCTCTTTTTTTTTTTTTTTTTTTTTTTATAAAGACAGACAGACAAGAAGGGAAAGAGATGTGGAGTACCTTTGTGTTCTCTAGGTGTGGTCTGTTGTAACACATAGTTACAACACCTTAATTATTCATTGATTGCTTCACATATGTTTCTTGATTAGGGGACTCCAGCCAAGTCAGTGGCTCCTTGCTCAAGCCAGCAACCTTTGGGCTAAAGCCATTGACCATAGGGTCATGTCTATGATCTTACGCTCAAGCCAGTGACCCGTTGGTCAAGTTGGTGAGCCTGTGCTCAAACCAGCAACTGCAGGGCTTTGAACCTGGGTCCTTTGCCGATGCTCTATCCACTGCACCACCGCCTGGTCAGGCCCAAGACAAGAATTTCCTGAAAGCTAAAACTGCTCATGCTCAGAACTTTGGTCCTACCTTCCCCTCCATTGCCAGTTCCCACTCTCACTCAGCCTCATGCTCCCTTCTCTGTTGCCCCAATGACTAACCGAGGGTATATGTAGACATTTATCTACATATAGATGAAGTAGTCCTCATGGCTACTTCAGAGGCCACCTCTTGTGGCCTTCCAGACCATGCCCTTACTTCCAGAGCTCCTATAAGCTGGTGCCTTGATTGGTATCCCTCTTCCAAATGCCTTCTGTAGCTTACCACTTAGTCCCACACGCTTACCTTCCCTTTTAAGTTCACTTTTCTACAGAATCCTTAAACCCATGCTCATTTCCATCCAGCAGAATGAACTCCCTGTGTATTCCTGCTCTTCTGGCTGGAGGACTTCTCATCACCTGCAGCTGGATGGAATCTCAATGACCCCACACAGTATCTCCCTTACAGAACTAGTGTTATTCTTCTTTGCCATAAGACTCTGTCTTCTCCTCCCATAGTGACCAAAAGCTGCTAGAAGACAAGGACCGCTCCTCATGTTCCCCACATGATCCTAGCAGCATCACCCGTGAGCCTTTGTGGATTCACAGCTGTGGACCCATCCTTTAACCCCAGCACTGGGTACAGGCTCTCATGCAGCTGTGCTATGTGCTATGGCCTCACAATGGAAGTTTTCAACATTGTGACAGATTTTTCACACGGAGACAAAGACATGGAATTAAATACTAGCCTCTTCAATTATTAATATGCTATATGCCTCTTGTCTTTTTGAAAAGAAGTAATTTGTAACTGTATTGTTGAGTCCCCCTTGTGGCCATTCCCATCTTATTCCCTTAAAATAGAGATACGCTCAATACTTGAAAGTTTACTATATTATGCATGTATTATGTATGCCTAAACCTATCAAAAATATAAACAATACACATAAATGAAGTGTTTTGAAAGTTTATATAAATTTTATCATATGCATCTTTCCCCTCAACACTGAATTGTTTTGGGGTTTCTTTTTCCACTGTTTTTGACATTTATCTACATATAGTGATATATAACACTGGGAAACAATCTTTTTTTCCATTTTCTGTTGTATGAGGTCTTAGAATTGTTTCTATATATTTCTGCATGGATAATTCCAAATACAAAATCTGTTTTTTGGTGCATGCTCTAGTTCTTATGCAATTTTAATTTATTTTTGTTACACTTAATGGCATGCATTGGTTTTTAAATTGGAGTTAAAGGGCAATGACTCTTGGATTGAACATAACCACAAGGCAACTAATGTTTTACAAACATCACTTTTACAAAATTGTAGTTGTTTTTAAATGTAAAAAAATATTATCTGATAAAAACACCCTCTTACTTTGTTTTAAGATTGAATTATGGCTTCTTCGAGTAGACGTAAATGTAATAGTCCTGACACCTTCTGTTCTTTATGTGGCTGTTACACACTTCAACGACAAAGGCGCAATATTTCATCATTTGTGACACGTGCATATATTGCCTATTTTCAAGTTCCTCTTGGTGATCAAGACAAGAATTGGGCTCCTCATATTGGGTGTCATAATTGTGAGGAAATGCTTCGTGAATGGACAAAAGAAAAATGCAAAGGAATGTCTTTTGGTATTCCCATGGTTTGGCATGAACCTAAGGACCACAGCAGTGACTGTTATTTCTGTCTGATCCATACAAAGGGCATCGACAAGAAAAAATGGCAAATGTTCGCATATCCTAATATTCCTTCAGCAATACGACCTATCCCACACTCTGAGACATTCCTGGTTCCAGTTTTCAACGGTTTTATTTCTTCTAAGGAGGAAGAAAGTGAACATGATGATCAACTGTATTTGGATAAGATGCATGAGGAAATGGTTGTAGAATCTGAAGGGTCTTCTTCTGATGCCAAGCAGTCATTAACCCCTCAGCAGTTTAGCCAACCCAATTGAGTGACTTAGTAAGAGATTTGGGCCTATCAAAGAAAGCAGCTGAGTTATTAGCCTCCAGACTTCAAGAAAAGATTGTACTTCACCAGTCAGCTAAAGTATCCCATTTCAGGAACGGTGAACAAATTTTTGTGAACATTTTTTCTGAAGACAAACACTTTGCTTACTGTCATGATATCAGTAGTCTTCTCAGCCAGCTAGGTGTTACCTCTTACAGTCCAACAGAATGGCGACTATTTCTTGACAGCTCTAAACAAAGTCTGAAATGTGTTCTCCTACACAATGGTAATGTTTATGCAGCGGTTCTAATTAGTTATTCAACTCATCTGCGAGAAGATTATAATGACATAAAAATTGTCCTCGGGGAGCAAGATGGCGACGGAGTAGGCGGACGTACCAACTTCCAACTCCCAGAACCAAAGTGGATTACAACTCAATTTTAAGAACCATCACCTGGATAAACCAACTTTGAACAAAACTAAGTGGACTCTTCAACCAAGAAACACAGAAGAAGCCACATTGAGACTGGTAGGAATAGCGAAAACGCGAAGAGGGCTGCCCAGCTCCCCGGAGCAAACGGCAGCCCGGAGAGACCCGCGAGGCGGGAGGAGAGTTTGGCGGAGAGGGAGGGACCTGGGTCCCAGGAACCAAGCCCCAGCCTACATTCCCAGAGCCTAGAAGAGGCGTTTGGACAGTTTTGAGCTGTGAAACAAGTGAGGGCGCTCCCAGGCCTACAGTGTGGAGTATTAGGTCCCATCCTACACTGCTGAGGGTTGCTGAAGGGCATGGTGGGCGGCAGGACGCTGAAACGCGGTTCTGTCGGCGTGGGCAGAGGCCAAGCCGGTGGGAGCTCGATCTAGCCCTGCAGGGTTGGAGGGGACGTGCGAAAGCAGTCCGGAAACTGCGGGTCCGCCTTTAAACCCACTTACGGGGACAAAGTGGGAGGCCAGGAACGGGCAGAAATCTGCTCTGCGACTCTGCTCAAGCCGGCCCTGACCGCGGGGACCAGGCTAGGACCAGGGACAGGCGGGGGGCTTGAGGCTGAGCTCACGCTACCAGCCCTGCCTGGCCGGAGAAACCAAGGTTTGCCATTCTGCAGGCGCGGGGACGTGGTAGACCCCAAAACAAGCGGAAGCTCGCAGCTGAGCCCACGCTAATGTCCCGCCCGGCCGGAGAAACTGCGATTTGCCATCCCATGTGCAGGAGCGGGCTCCGAACATGGGGGCGGGGAAGAGTCCAGGACGAGCGGAAGTCCGCAGCTGAGCGGAAGGCAGCAAACACGCCCGCCCCAATAAACCTTGGTTTCCGACCCTGCGCAGAAGGGCCCTGGCCTCGAGGGCAGGGCTAAAGCTCCGGACGGGCAAAAGCTTACAGCTGAGAGCACGTCAAAAGCCCCACCTAACCCGCGAAACTGTAGTGAGCAGGTTCCGACTGCTGGTTCTGGGTGGAAGTCCGGAAATAGGCTGGTCCGCAGCTGAGTAAAGGTGCTCATCTCTATCCTTGGTCCTGAGGCTTGTGGCTTGAATGACAGCCCCTCCCGTGGAGGAGAGGCAGAAATCACAGAAAAAGCCACAGTGGGCCGGTGCTGGCAACGCCCATACCCAACCACCCTAGGCAGCGGCAGAGGGGATGGCGGGCCTGAAGACAGACCACACATAAAGAACACAAAGGCAACACCTACTGGACTCCAGTGGCCACAACTTGCATAAACACAGACAAAATGGGTAGGCAGAGGAATGCAAACCAAATGAATCAAGAGAGATCCCCAGAAAAGGACCTGAATGAACCAGATATAACCAAATTACCAGATGCAGAATTTAGAATAATGATATTTAGGATGTTCAAAGAAATTAGAGAAACAATGGATAATCATTATGAACACCTAAATAAAGAGATAACAAGTATAAAAAACGAAATTAAAATAATAAAAAAGAATCAGACAGAAATGACAAATACAATATGAGAACTGAAGACCACAATGGAAGGAATTAAAAGCAGGATGAATCACGCTGAAGATCGAATAAGCGAGTTAGAGGACACAATAAACAAAGGCACAGAAGCAGAGAAGAAAAAGGAAAAGAGACTCAAAAAATGTGAGGAAACTCTAAGGGAGCTCTGTGATAACCTGAAGAGAAACAACATTCGCATCATAGGGGTACCTGAAGAAGAGGAGAGAGGACAGGAAATGGAAACTTTGTTCAATCAAATCATAGCAGAAAACTTCCCTAAATTAAGGCTGGGAAACACTCCACACGTTCAAGAAGCACACAGAACTCCATTAAAGAGAAACCCAAAAAGATCTACACCAAGACACATCATAGTTAAAATACCAAAGCTAATGGATAAAGAAAACATTTAAAGCTGCTAGGGAAAAAAAGGCTATCACCTACAAAGGAGCCCCCATAAAGATGACATCGGACTTCTCAACAGAAACACTTGAGGCCAGAAGGGAATGGCAAGATATAATCAAAGTAATGCAGAACAAGAACCTACAACCAAGACTACTCTATCCAGCAAGGCTAACGTTTAAAATTGAAGGAGAAATAAAGAGTTTCCCAGAAAAAGAAAGCCTGAAGGAATTCATAAAAATCAAACCAATTCTGCAAGAGATACTAAGGGGACTGTTGTGAACATTTTAAAGGGAGAAGAGAATATAGTAAAAGAAGAATACAACTTTAAAGAATAAAATGGCAATAAACAACTACATATCAATAATAACCTTAAATGTAAATGGATTAAATGATCCAATCAAAAGACATAGGGTAGCTGCATGGATAAAGAAACAGGACCCATACATATGCTGTCTACAAGAGACACACCTTAAAACAAAAGATGCACATAGACTGAAGGTAAAAGGATGCAAAAAAATATTTCAGGCAAATGGAAATGGAAAAAAATCCGGGGTAGCAGTACTTATATCTGACAAAATGGACCTTAAAATAAAGGTTGTAGTAAGAGATAAAGGAGGACACTACATAATGATAAAGGGAACAATTCAACAGGAAGATATAACTATTATAAATATCTATGCACCAAATATAGGATCCCCGACATACATAAAGCAGACTTTGATGGATATAAAGGGCGAGATTAACAGCAATACTATCATAGTAGGGGATTTCAATACCCCTCTAACAACACTGGATAGATCCTCAAGAAAGAAAATTAATAAAGAAACAGCAGACTTAAAGGAGACACTAGATCAACTTGATTTAATAGATATCTTCAGAACTTTTCACCCTAAAGCAGTAGAATATACATTCTTCTCAAACGATCATGGTACGTTTTCTAGGATAGACCACATGTTTGGACACAAAAATGGTCTCAATAAATTTAAGAAGATTGAAATCATATCAAGCATTTTCTCTGATCACAATGCCATGAAACTACAAATTAACCACAAAAGAAAAACTGAAAAATACTCAAACACTTGGAAACTAAATAGCAAGTTATTAAATAATGAATGGATTAACAATGAGATCAAAGAAGAAATAAAAAATTTTCTAGAAACAAATGATAATGAGCATAAATCATCTCAAAATTTATGGGACACAGCAAAAGAAGTTCTGAGAAGGAAGTTTATTGCACTACAGGCATATCATAAGAAGCTAGAAAAAGCTCAAATAACCCTGCATCTAAAAGAACTAGAAAAACAACAGCAAATAAAACCCAAGACAAGTAGAAGGAAGGAAATAATAAAGATCAGAGCAGAAATAAATGACATAGAGGCTAAGGAAACAATACAGAGGATCAATGAAACCAGAAGCTGGTTCTTTGAAAAGGTAAACAAGATTGATGAACCTTTAACTAGACTCACCAAGAAAAAAAGGAGAGAACTCAAATAAATAAAATTAGAAAGGACAGTGGAGAAATAACAACTGACACAACAGAAATACAAAGCATTATAAGAAAATACTATGAAGAACTCTATGCCAAAAAATTAGACAATCTTGGTGAAATGGACAAATTTCTTGAATCATATAACCTTCCAAAAATCAATCTGGAAGAATCAGAACACCTAAACAGACCAATTACAACAAATGAGATAGAAACAGTTATCAAAAAACTCCCAAAAAAGAAAAGTCCTGGGCCTGATGGCTTCACAAGTGAATTCTATCAAAAATTCAAAGAAGAACTAACTCTATCCTCCTCAAGTTATTTCAAAGAATTCAAGAGGAAGGAAGACTTCCAAACTCCTTTTATGAGGCGAGCATAATTCTGATCCAAAAACCGGGCAAAGACAATACAAAGAAAGAAAATTATAGGCCAATATCCCTGATGAATTTAGACGCTAAAATTATCAACAAAATATTAGCCAACCGGATCCAGCAATATATGAAAAAAATCATTCACCATGATCAAGTGGGATTTATTCTGGAGATGCAAGGCTGGTTCAATATTCGCAAATCAATCAATGTGATTCATCACATAAACAAAAGGAAGGACAAAAATCACATGATAATTTCAATAGATGCAGAAAAGGCATTTGATAAAATCCAGCACCCATTCATGCTCAAAACTCTCAGTAAAGTGGGAATACAGGGAACATTCCTTAACATGATAAAGGCCATCTATGACAAACCCACAGCAAACATCATACTAAGTGGACAAAAATTAAAAGCAATCCCCTTAAGATCAGGCACCAGGCATGATGCCACCTTTCACCACTCTTATTCAACATAGTTCTGGAAGTCCTAGATACAGCAATCAGACAAGAAGAAGAAATAAAAGGCATCCAAATTGGAAAAGAACAAGTAAAACTGTCACTATTTGCAGATGATATGATATTGTATATTGAAAACCCTAAAGTCTCAGTCAATAAACTACTGAACCTTATAAATGAATTCAGCAAGGTGGCAGGATATAAAATTAATACTCAGAAATCAGAGGCATTTCTATATACCAACAATGAACTGTCAGCAAAAGAAATTAAGGAAACAATCCTCTTCACTATTGCAGCCAAAAAAATAAAGTACCTAGGAGTAAATTTAACCAAGGAGGTTAAGGACTTGTACTCGGAAAATTATAAAACATTGGTAAAAGAAATCAAGGAAGATACAAACAAGTGGAAGCATATACCGTGCTCATGGCTAGTAAGAATAAACATCATTAAAATGTCTATATTTCCCAAAGCAATTTACAAATTCAATGCAATACCAATTAAAATACCAATGTCATACTTCAAAGATATAGAATGCATATTCCAAAAATTTATATGGAACCAAAAAAGAACACGAATAGCCTCAGCAATCTTAAAAAAAAAAAAATAAAGCAGGAGGTATCACTCTTCCAGATATCAAGGTTTACTATTAGGCCATTATACTCAAGACAGCCTGGTACTGGCATAAGAACAGGCACATAGATCAATGGAACAGAACAGAGGACCTAGAAATAAAACCACAGCTTTATGGACAACTGATATTTGACAAAGGAGGAAAGAACATACAATGGAGTAAAGACAGCCTCTTTAACAAATGGTGTTGGGAAAATTGGACATCTATCTGCCAAAAAATGAAACTAGACCATCAACTTATACCATTCACAAAAACAAACTCAAAATGGATAAAAGACTTAAATGTAAGTCGTGAAACCATAAGCATCTTAGAAGAAAACATAGGCAGCAAGCTCTCCGACATCTGTAGCAGCAATATATTTGCCGATTTATCTCCACGGGCAAATGAAATAAAAGGCAAGATAAACAAATGGGACTATATCAAACTAAAATGTTTTTGCACAGCTAAAAACAATAAGAACAGAATAAAAAGACAAACCATACAATGGGAGAACATATTCGACAGCACGTCTGATAAGGGGTTAATAACTAAAATTTATAAAGAACTTATAAAACTCAAGAACAGGAAGACAAACAATCCAATCAACAAATGGGCAAAAGAAATGAATAGAAATTTCTCCAAAGAGGGCATACAGATGGCCAATAGGCATATGAAAAAATGCTCAACATCACTAATTATTAGAGAAATGCAAATTAAAACTACAATGAGATATCACCTCACACCAGTCAGAATGGCACTCATCAGCAAAACAACACAGAATAAGTGCTGTCAGGGTTGTGGAGAAAAGGGAACCCTTCTGCACTGCTGGTGGGAATGCAGACTGGTGCAGCCACTATTGGAAAATAGTTTGGAGATTCCTCAAAAAATTAAAAATCGAACTGCCTTTTGACCCAGCTATCCCACTTATAGGAATATACCCTAAGAACACCTTAGCACTGTTCGAAAAGAAGAAATGCGCCCCTATGTTCATGGCAGCATTGTTCACAATAGCGAAGATCTGGAAACAGCCCAAGTGTCCATCAGAAGACGAGTGGATTAAAAAGCTATGGTACATATATACTATGGAATACTACTCAGCCATAAGAAATGATGACATCGGATCATTTATAACAAAATGGATGGTCCTTGATAACATTATACGAAGTGAAATAAGTAAATCAGAAAAAAAGAAAAACTGAGAGCAGCATGGTTTCATACATAAGTGGGACTTAAAAGTGAGACTATGAGACATGGACAAGAGAGTGGTGGTTATGAGGTGGGGGGAGGGAGGGAAGGGTTGGATAGGAAGGAGGGGAACTAGATAGAAGGTGACAGAGGACAATTTGACTTTTGGTGACGGGTATGCAACACAATTGAATGTTAAGATAACCTGGATATGTTTTCATTAAAAAAAATAAAATTAAAAAAAAAAAACAAAACATTGTCCTCAACTTTCTGAAGTATGATTAGCATAACTGGATCATTTGTGTGGATCTTAAAATGGTAAATTTCCTGCTAGTACAGCAGAGAGGTTTCACGAGGTATCCTTGCTTTCTGTTTTGTGGGACAGCTGAGCTCGGGAGAAACACTGGACACAGGAGTGTCCAAAACGTGAAGCTCTGGAAATGGGGATGCAAAATATTTACATGAACCTGTAGTTAATCAAGACAGAATCATTTTCTCCCACTTCACATCAAAATTGGCTTAATGAAGCAGTTTGTGCAGGCTTTTAATAGAGAAAATGAATGCTTTCAACATATTATTTCTGCTTTTCCTGCCTTGTCTTTTGAGAAGGTAAAAGCAGGTATATTTTATGGACCTCAAATTTGAACCCTCATACGTGATGAAGAGTTTTCCAGGAAGATGAATAAGGAGGAGAAAACAGCATGGCAGTCTTTTGTGACAGTTGCAAAGAACTTCCTTGGCAACAAAAAAGCAGAAAACTATGAACTTCTGGTTCAAAGGATGTTGCTGGCTTTCCGCGACATTGGATGTAACATGAGCATTAAGATTCACTTCCTGAACAGTCACCTTGATAAGTTTCCCGAAAATCTTGGAGCTGTTAGTGATGAGCAGACTACTGCTGGAGCATCAAACGAGATTGTCCTCAACAAGTACACAATCGCAAGAGCTACAAAAGCAAATTTTTTCCTGAATAGAATTTAAATAAGTTTTGTGCAAATTTTGTGATTAAAATAAGTTTTTTAATAAGTTCTATTTTGAAATTGTAGACAAATTCTGATGCAATCATATCTTTTAGTGTATTTACTGCATTATAGAAATTATTATATTTTCACAAAGATGATGCCCAAGAAAACATTCTACTTCATTCTCTTAAACTAAATGTTGAAAATTTTACAATAAGATGAAAACCTAAAATCTTGAATTGCAAAAAACTGTAGCTTACAGAGAAAAACTAATGTCAAATTTGAGATCAGCACACTTGGATTAGGTAAGAACAAGTGTTTTTGTGGATGCAACAAAAATTTTGTTCCCCAGTGAATTGTAGCACATTCATTTTAATGCTCTTTTCTGTTCTATAAATATGCTAAAATTTATTTATTCTTCTATTGATAAACATAATTTTCAATTTTTTATTTGCAATTACCAAAGCTGCTATGGTACTCATTCCTGTACATACATATCTGTGGACATGTATAAGTTTCCCTAGAGTGTAGAACTGTGAATGATGGAATACATATTTGAAATCTCTCCATTTGTGGCTTTTCTTTTTTATTATATTTTTATTTGAGTTTTTTTTTTTATTTTATTTAGAAAATTAACTTTAATATGGTGACATTGATCAATAAGAGTACATAGGTTTCAGGTGAACATTTCTATAGCATTTGAACTGTTGATTAAGTTGTATACCGTCACCCAAAGTCAAATCATTTTCTATTACCTTATATTTGTCCTTCTATAACCCTTCCCTCATTCCTCCCCCATCCACATTTACTCAAGTCTCCTTTTTCCTCCTTCATATTTCCTTCCCCCTGGTAACCACTTCACTTTTATCTATGTCCGTAAGTCTCAGTTTTATATCCCATCTATATGTGAAATTATACAGTTCTTAGATTTTTCTGATTCTTTTATTTCACTCAGTATAATGTTCTCAAGGTCCATCCACGTTGTCATAAATGTCACTATGTCATTGTTTCTTATGGCTGAGTAGTATTCCATTGTCTGTATGTACCACATCTTCTTTATCCAATCTTCTATTGAGGAAAACTTTGATTGTTTTCATGTCTTAGCCCCTATGAACAATGCTGTGATGAACATGGGGGTGCATGTGTCTTTATGTACATGTGTTTTTGAGTTTTGGGACTAGATACCCAGTAGAGGTACTCCTAGGTCATATGGTAATTCTATTCTTAATTTTTTGAGGAAACACCATACTTTCTTCCATAATGTTGTACTAATTTGCATTCCCAGCAGCAGTGAATGAGGGTTCCTTTTTCTCCACAGCCTTTCTAACACTTGTGATTATCTGTCTTGTTGATAATAGACAATCTAACAGATTTGAGGTTTCATCATAGTTTTGATTTGAATTCCTCGAATAGCTAGTGAAGATTAGCATCTTTTCATATATATATATATATATATATGTTGGCCATTTGCATGTCCTCTTGGAAGAAGTGTCTGTTTAGGCTCTCTGGATTTTTTAATTAGATTGTTTGCTTGTTTGTTGCTGAACTTTGTGGGTTCTTTATGTATTTTGGATATTATCCCCTTATCAGAGCTGTTATTTGCAAATATCATCTCCCATTTAGTTGGCTACCTATTTGTTTTGTTGTGAGTTTCTTTTGCTGTGCAGAAGCTTTTTGGTTTGATATATTCCCATTCATTTATTTTTGCATTTACTTCCCTTGCCTTTGGGGTCATAAATGTTCCCTGTGACTTTTCTTGAAACTTTGCATGAGGTTTCTGTTAGTGCAGAAGTTTTTCATTTTGATGCAGTCAGACTCAAGTGTTTTTTACTTCATGGCTTCTGCCATATTGTATATTGCCTTACTTGATTGATAAGCCAATCAAGGTCATAAAGATACTCTCCTATGTTTTCTTCTAAAAGTTGTAAAGTTTTATTTTTCACCTTCAGGTTTATGATCTATCTGGAAGGGGTGTGTGCTGGTGGTGTGAAGTTGGCGAGTGGGACTGACTATGTTCCCCTTCAATGAGCAGTGCCACACACCCACAGGCCCTCTGCTCCCTGCAGGTGTGCAGGCTGCTGGACTGCTGTGCCCGGTGGTGTCATGTGGTACTCTTCATGCCCAGGCCCAAAGTGCTGCTGTGTCTGAGGGGTGGGGTCAGAGCAGAGAGGGTCCTGGTAATACTCTGCTATCCACATTGAAAGGAACATGACCTCCAGGTTTTGAGCCTGCGGACTGTCTGAGGTGGTCTGAGATCCCTGCACAAGAGACTTTGTCTTTCTGGAGAACCACTGTGTGTCATCTGGAAGCCTCCTCTGCTCACCCAGCTGACTTCTTTTTTATAAAAATGGCTATTTTCTCAGCTGTCCATGCCCTGTCAAATGCTTTGAAGAACTGCAGGAGGTTTTATGGGGCTTAGAAATATATATGGAAGTGCCCAGAAGGGAGGACTGACAGAAGAGACTAGAAGATGAAATCAAGACCTGCCTACCTCTCACTTTGTGCCCAAGACCAGTGATGTTGTTAATGAAAACAGAGAATACTAAAGAAGGGGTGGAAAGACGTGAGAGCTGGTTTCAGATTATAATATATTATAATAGGTATATATGTTATTTTGAATACCTTTCTTGGGAGTTTGGAGTTACTGCAGGGTCTGCTGCTCTATCCCTGTGTGCTCCCAGCAGGTGGATAGAGAGAGGTGTGTAAGTAGTTTAAGAACAGTCACTACCTGCTGTCAGTGATCAGGTGCCTGTAGGTGAGGAAGAGGAGGTGCTTTCTTCATCTGTGCATCTCTTATAAGTAGCTGAGATGTTGACACATGATGAGGGCTCAAAACTGCTGCAGGAAAGAGGGGAGATCGGTTGTGACTGTGAAATTCTTAGTTTCATGAAAGAAAGAAAACGAGTTGAAAAGTAGGAGTCATTCTTTTAATTTCTTAATTTGCTACTTGGAATGGATATTTTGCAATATTCATTTGATCACTGTAAACTCTTTATTATGTCAAGTTTTTTCTCCCCAAGATCCTTTATTTCTACTAAAAAAGAAATCTGAACTCTGATGTGGAGGAGCAGTAAAAAGTAATAGCAAGACTGAGAGAGAAAAATACTCTGAAGGAATCCCAGGGGGCCACAAGCTGCTGCTAAATTTCAGTTCCAGTTGTCAGAGTTAAAGAAAATATTGGAGAAAATGTCTCATCGAGGGGTCCCAGATTGTTCTGCTCCAGGAAGGCCAGCTGAGGGATGGATGGCAGCCAGCTGGCAGGGCTCTGATGCCCGGGTACCATGCACCAGCCACTGAACTCATTTGCTCCATCTGAGTCATTTTATAGTCAAAGCTGTTTCAAGATCAGCACAAGGCGCCATGCAAATGTTTAAGGGTGGGAAAGCAAGGTAGAGTTTGAGGAAGGAAGAAGTATATGCTTATTTTTGAAAGTTTAGCTCAGGGCTTCTTGAGGTTTGGATGAAATGGAATGTATCATGAGCACTGCTACCTGTATGAGGGCCACGGCAGCTCTATGAAGGAGGTGCTACTGCCCACCTCAGCTTTACAGAGGAGGAAACTGAAGCACAGAGGTAAACTAACCTGTTTGAGTGTCAACTAAGGTGCAGAGGCATGAGTCTATCCCATTCTATTCTATCCTTCACCACCATACTCCAGTGCTGAGAAAATCCAACCCTACACCCTGCCACCCACCAACCACCAGAGCAATGGGGAGTTAGCCCAAGGCTACTACTGCATTGTGTTCTAGAACTCTGCTTCTTCTGTAAATGTTTGTTGTGACTTAGTAAAGCACAGTGGCTATATCTTCAAGGGGACATCCCTCTTCTCCAGAAAACCCTTCTCCTAGACTTCATTTTGGGATATAGATTGGGAAGCACATGAGAAAATCCAGCAGGATGAAAAGCAGATTGTTGACACACAGCAGGAGCCAAGAAAAGTCTCCTTCTAAGCAAAACTAGGTTGTGGTTCAAGCTCGGCGATTCAGTCTTTCCAAGTCTAGTGCTAGCTCCTGCTTGCAACTTCGGCAAATGTCTTACACTTGCTGACAGACCACCTAATGTATAAATTATTTTTGAATCCAAACAGTTATTCACGACTGTTAATTCCACTTCCCTCAGACTTGCCCATGAAACACTCCTGACAGTGGAAGAGAGAGAAAATGTGCATGCCCCTGAGGCCTGTGGATATATCTTGTGGCATTACCTCTCAAAAATTATATTTATTTGAAGACTCCGGTATTAGGTTGGAAAAATTATTAAAATTATTGTGAAAATATTCTTGGTTTTAATACAAATGGATCTGTGCCATGAACCAGTGTGGCTAGTAATTCCACGTCCTGAGTGGGAATGGCACAGAATTAAGAAAAATAGGCTTAAAAAGAAATAGGATGGGCTCAGGAGGACTCTTTGAAACTCAAGAGATAGCTTACAAAAAGCAAACCTCCACCCCCCTACCTGCTTTATTTATAGGGCAAAGTGAGGTCATTAGCAAATTAAAGAGATCATTAAAGCAAAGTCACATTTCCAAGGCATCTCAAGAATTCTACCAAGTGCAGAAAAACCCCACCATACAAAACATCTTATATCCACAAAACAAAGGATAAAAAGAAACTGCCTCCAGTCTTTCTGAGGGACATGGACAGTACAAACAATCCAGCACCACAGCTAACATGGAGGTGTGGAGAAAACCAGCCTTTAGCAACTTCACAGAACGAGTGATGTGGAGGGGGGTGCTTTGGGCAGACTGTCAGTTTACTGCCAGTTCCCCACACTGCTGTCCCTCAAAAATCTAAACTGCAAAGACCCTGTTGGCTTTCTGTCCCCAACAAATCTGTTTTTCAAATCTTTGAGTGAGATTGAAGATATAAGAAGTATCTTGTTTATTATGTAGTTTTATGTAAATACCAAGACATTGGTACTCTTTTGGGGGGGGGGGAAGATACTCTTAATTAAGAATACACAAATCTTCCAGACCACATTAGCATTTTTAAAGGTATTCTAAATGTCTAAAAGAGTGATTGATAAGGACTTTCCACTGGCAATAAATATCTCCTATTTTGGACCTATGCATGTGTGTATATCTTCAGTTAATTATGTAATTCCAATTGTCTATGTCTTTGTTAATGTCAAATAAAAAATCTGGGGAAACAGTCCTTCCCAGAGTCACTCCTCTCAGGTCTCCTGGGTTGCTGCTTGCCCTGTGTACCTGCAAGACCAGTTCCTACAGTGGGGTGTGGGTCAAATAAGTTTGCAAGTATAATATATATGTTAGCTCACTTACAGTTTGCATTGGGTGTGAGGGACAGGCAGTAAGTAGGCACGGTTGTTATAGCCTAAGGCTTAATTTTAAGACTAAGCTTTTCCCCACACCCTTGACCAGGGGTCCCCAAACTACGGCCTTCGGGCTGCATGTGGCCCCCTGAGGCCATTTATACAGCCCCTGCGGCACTTCCCAGAAGGGGCACCTCTTTCATTGGTGGTCAGTGAGAGGAGCACAGGATGGATCTGCATCCTGTGCTCCTGGAGTAGTGTATGTGGGGCACCGCAAAGCACAGCATCGCTCACGTACAGTACTACTTCCGGTGACGCCGGACACACTTTTTTACTTTAAAATAAGATATGTGCAGTGTGCATAGGGATTTGTTCATAGTTTTTTTATAGTCTGGCCCTCCAACGGTCTGAGGGACAGTGAACTGGCCCCCTGTGTAAGGTGTTTGGGGACCCCTGCCATTGACTGTTGCATGATGTGGGGTGGTGCACTCTTATGAGGAATCCCATTTATGCCTCAGATAAGTGACTTTGTATCAGAGACTTCCTTGTTTGTATATTGGATTAAAGGTTTTGATTTCTATACTATAAAATGGGGCAGAGGAGCCCATGCTGAAGAGAGCAGAGAGAGGCCACATGGAGGAGAGGAGAAGCAGCCAAGATGGTGGAGTGCTGAGGGAGAAGCCAGTTTGTACAGAGAGAAGGAGATGGGGAACAGAGGTGAATAAGGCTGGTGAGGTTAGAAACCTTTGATTCTAGAAAACTCAGATAAGTCAGTGGCTTTGGGAGCCCTGAATGGAAAGAGAAGTGTTTTCCCATTGTGTGTATTTCTTGCCCGCTAGGTGCAAGCTAGGATTGAAGCTAATGGCCCACGAGTTCTTGGCTCTGTTGTTTCATTACCGTCTGTCCAAATCAAATTTGAACCTGCATAGGTCAGGTGGCTGTGATGGTGGCCGTGGCTACTGGCTTTACAGGGAGAAGTCTTAATAATCAGAAACAATTATTTTTGTCTTTAGTTTTTTGTTCCCAACAACTAGGAATCTACAGAAAAATCTGAAAGCCAAGATTTCCAGGATCTTCCAGCTCTGTGTTCCTTTCCATTCTTTGCTAAGTATAAGCAAATGGCTGTGGCTAGTTATTCTACAGCAGTTCAGTTCTGTATGACTGGGGAGACCCCACTCACCCCTCAGTTCAATGGAAGCAGCTAAGCTCTGGAGCACAGTTTGGGCTGAGAATGTCTCCTCTTCCTGAAGCTGTGACTCTAGGTATATTTAGCCTTTTGGCCAGTAGCTCCATAGAGAAGATTAGCACCTACTCTTTTTTCTTTCCTACTCAGGCACAAAGTTATTAGTGGACATCCTTTATCATGGGACAACAACAGCCGAGTCTGGGCTCTAAATGCCATTCTATGGAGATTAGAGATAAGAGGCAGATCATCTCACAGTGAGCACAAGTGGGCAATGCTTAGGCTCGAGCATAAAGAATAGATCTTACCTCTCTATTTGCTTGCCACCTAGCACCAACGAGCAACCTATTCACAGCATAATTGAGTTCTTCAGCTTGCAGCTCACCCCGCCACCTGTCTGAGAGCAGTAGCAAGTAAACTTTCTCCTAACAGTAGGAGTAGAATGTAATCTTCTGGACCCAACTTCCACTTAGAACCCACTCAGGAGCCACCCTGCCTCACTGTCTACAATTTCTAGGATGTCTAAGATTTTTGTTTTTGTCAAAATTGTGAAAAAAACGAATTATAGGTAATGGGCATGACACCTACCATGTGCCAGGCACTTTTTAAATAGTGCTTTACATTGATTGATTCGTTGAAGCCTCATGGTAATCCCATGAGGTATTATATATTTTTCGTTTCGCAGAGAAAGAGAGTGAATCAGGGTGATTAAGTTAGAGTAAGTGACAGAGCTGGGAGTGGAGCCTGGGTGAGCGGTCCCTGCTTGTTATGGACTGGACATTTGTGCCACATCCCCATTGCACATGTTGAAGCCCTGATCCTCACTAGGATGGCATTTAGAGATAGTAATTAGATTTAGTTGAAGTCATGAGAGGGGGCCCTCCATGATAGGATTCACTAATCCTTATAAGAAGAGATACCAAAGAGAGTGCACTCTCTCTTTCTCACTCCTTCCCTCCCCTGTGTGTACACATGTACACACAGGTCATGTGAGCACTCAGTGAGGAGGAGGCCATCTATAAGAAGAGAACCCTCATGAGAAACCAACCACAATGGCACCCCAGTCTCAGAACTCTGAGTATGCATGTTTGTGGTTTAAGTCCCACAGTATAGTGTTCTGTATGGCAGCTGAGCTAAGACAGTGCTCTTCTTAAAGGTTGTGTAATCCAGCCTTCCACAGGGGTCTTCACAGCCCCATGGCCTTTAAGACACACTTGCTGGTCACTCTCTCTCTCTCTCTTGTCATTTCAGACACCCCTCTCCAGTGGTGCCTTCACCAAAGCCTTGATTTGAGACTCAGTTTTATCCATGTCTAGGGGAGGAGTGAGCAGAGCACCTCCTTACTCCACCACAGTCAGTTCCATGGGACTGTAAGGTGCCACAGCAATCAGTGAGTGAATGACACAAAAGTGACACCTGTCTATCCAGGCAGAACCCTGGGTTCTGTGGGGGCAAGAGGGCAACTTAGTTCTGCCTGGAGCTAGTCTCCAAGTGCCTGGACTTTCTAGATTCAGGGGCCAACAAGCCATAATCATGGGGAGGTGCATAATCATCTCTTTTGCAGGCTCATTATTCAGCGAATCAGCAAGATGGGCCATTTGTATTCATGTCTGTCCTTTATATTCATGTTGCTTTAATATTGAACCTAATTTTCTAAATTATCAGGGTTGCTGCAACTGTTGGGCATCTAGTTTTTCTCTTTAAGAAGAAGAAAAACTGGCCCTGGCCAGTTGGCTCAGAGGTATACTGTTAACCCAGCATGTGGATGTTCCCAGGTTTGATTCCTGGTCAGGGCACACAGGAGAAACACCCATCTGCTTCTCCACCCCTCCCCCTCTCACTTATCTCTCTCTCTCTCTCTTTCTCTCTCTCTCTCTCTCTCTCTCTCTCTCTCTCTCTCTCTCTGTCTTCTCCTCCTGCAGCCATGGCTCAATAGGAGCAAGTTGGCCCCAGGCACTGAGGATGGCTCCATAGCTTCCACCTCAGGCACTAAGAAGCTCAGTTGCTGAGCAACAGAACAATACCCCAGATGGGCAGAGCTTTGCCCCCCTAGTGTGCTTACCAGGTGGATCCTGGTTTGGCTGCATACAGGATTCTGTCTCTCTGCCTCCCCTCCTCTCACTGAATTTAAAAAAAAGAAGAAGAGGAACACTGTCAACACAGTGCCTCTTTTAGCTTTCTGTGCAACCACACGAGGATTGCAATCTAGAAATAGTGATTGTTAAAACTGCCCAATAAGCTCACAATATAAACAATGTCTCTAAGATACAGACCCACAGCAGAACTTCTAGAAGCCAACATGCTCACCTCTGTGGGAGGAGAGTCAGTTCTGGTACCATAGTGTCCCTGCAGCCTTCCCTATCACCCCTGCGGAATAACTGCCCCACAACATAGAAGGTGGAGACTACACATGTGTCCCTGTGGACATTGCTTTTTATTGTTTCTGAAAGTAGGAGAGTGTACAGATTACACAGTACCCATTTTAAATTTGGAAATAAGGGTTCCACATTTCCTGCTTTAATTTCCCATACCAGATTGGTAAGAATTGCCTGTCTTCTCACTAAAAAAAAATGCTGTAGGAAGTTAGTGCAAAGAAGGGTACGAGGGTCATTCTGGGTGATTCAGTTTGGTTAGACCAGTGATGGGCAATCTTTTGAGCTTGGTGTGTCAAAAGTTGCCAAAAAACCAAGCATAACTCTGGTGGTGTGTCACTTAGAGAAAAACGGCCTAACCAGAAGTCCCAGAACTAGACGCTCTGTGCCGGAGTTCTGTTGTTTTGGCCTACAGACCTCTGGCACAGAGTGTCTACACTACAGCAAATGTTTTATCCTCGGCTACTGCACCTGGCCATGCAAGAGCCAAGGATGAAATGTCCTTCTCAGCATGCGACCCCATACTTCTCTGGCATGCGGCCACGTGTCATCGAAAATGGCTACACGTGTCAGTGCTGACACGCGTGGCATAGGTTTGCCATCACAGGGTTAGACCAACCATGTGGTCTCTAAAATAGGACACTTAATAGAAAAATGGGGACCATTACATAAAAAGAAAAGTTAATAATTCAAGGGATTTGAAACCTCATCTTTCTAATAAGTAGGCAAATCACAGTGACAACATTCTGCCTCTTCACAGTCTGTCTGGGAAAATTGGAAATACCTTCTCCTTATGGGCTGGGGAATAATTAAGAGTTTGAATGTTACCACCAATTTTTAAAAAGTTGCCCAATTGCTCAATGCTCTGTGCTCTAAAACAAGAATTACACCCCCACACCCAGGGATGAAAAGTCTTCATTAGCTTCAGTGTTTTCTTCCAGTAGTTTTTAACTTTGAGCTGCCCTGTCAGTCAGTTGGGGAGGGCCGCTCTCATGTGGCGTCTACCTTTAATAGTTTATGGGATGATGACAGCACTTGTCAGAGCTGCCATCACATGCACGATTTCATCACCACGGAGAGCAATTAGGATGGCTAAAATCAAAATGGCTGACTATATCAAATGTTGATGAGGACACGGAGCAGCTGGAATGCTCATACACTCACTTTACTCAAACAGCCCCTTTGAAGAACTTTAACACTTTCTTATAAAGTTGATCATATATTTCCCATATGACTGAGCAACCCACTCCAAGGTGTTTTCCCAAAAGAAGGGGAAACATACATATACAAAAAAAGGATTGTATAAGAATATGCATAGCAGTCTTATTCTTGTAATAAGCCCAAACTGTAAATAACTTTAAAACATCCACAGGATAAACAAATTGTAATATAGTCATACAATGGAATACTACTCAAAAAATAGAAAGAGCAAGTTACAGAGACATGGAACAACATGAATGACCTTCAGAGACATTGTGTTGTGTAAAAGAAACCAGATGCAAAAGAAAGAGTATACTGTGTTTCCAGTTTTATGATATTCTTGAATAGACAATATTTAGCTATAGTGACAGAAATCAGGGCAGTAATTGCCTGTTGGATGTAGAGGTTGCTTGGAAAGGATGCAGGAGGACTCTTTGGGATGATGAAAATGTCTTATATCTTGTGTTGAGTGGTAGTTACACAGATGTAAACAGTTGTCAAAATTCTTCTAAGTACTTAAGATTTGTGCATTTTAATGCATTTTAGTGTATAGTAAATCCTCATTTAATGCGACATTACATGAAATGACATATAATAAAACTAAGTTTTCCAGAAGCCAGTTGATATAAACAGAAGTGAAGTTCCTACAGCATCTTGTCAACATTATAACAAAATGAAGTTGAACAAAATTATGTTATTTGAGGACCTTTTGTATTTAAATTGTAACCTCCAAAAGCATTGCTTTATTCTCTTGGCAGTAAATATGCCTGTTAAGAATATAGGTTTGCTCTTGAGAAACCTTTATCATATGACTATGTTAATGAACCATCACTAACACTGAGGATTTCAAAATAGTGATATCCACTGATAAAGCTACCTTATGCATTTGTGACAAAAACATTAATGTCACGTTAATAAAGAATGTGTTGGTTGTATCTTTTGTTTTTAATAACATTACATTTGTAAGAGGTTTTAGATGATTGCTTAATTTCTCTTGTCATCAGGTGCAGATTAATAGGGAGACAGAGGAGGCAGGTTTTTGTGTTGGAAGTTACAGGTCCAAATCTGCTTAAATGCAATGGGTCACTGTTTAAGTATCAGGATTGAGTGTGCTGGCTAGATTTTTGAGTTATCAGAGGTATGTCTGGTACTTCTGGGATCACTTGATTGTTTTTCTAAAAATTCATTTGCATTCACACAGGGCTTCTGACCTGAGAGCTTCAGAGGATGTTGCAAAGTACTGAACTGAGATGTCTTCCCCTTTTCAGTAAATTGAAACTTAAAATTGGCACCAGGTTATCAGCATGTTGTATGGGGGGAGAATTATTACAGGAAATGAAGAAATAGATTTCAGCCTGGAATTTGCATTTCTAAAAAATTAAAATTTATTTTCTCCATCATCATTTATTTCCCCTCTACCCTCCTCCATCTCTCCATCCCCATATCTCCACCCCAGCTGTTACCACACTTGTCTGTGTCCATTAAGTTTTGTGTGTGTGTCCTTTTTTGTTCTATCCCTCCACCTCCTTCACTCAACCCACCTACCCTCCACAGCTGTCAGCCTGCTCTCTATGTATGAATCTATCCATATTTTGCATGTTCGTTCATTTGTTGATTAGATTCCACATATGAGATCATATGATATTTGTCTTTCTCTGGCTGGCTTATCTCACTTAGTATAATGATCTCCAGGTTCATCCATACTGTTGCAAAGGTAAGATTTCCTTCTTTTTATGGCAGTGTAGTATTCCACTGTGTAAATGTACCGCAGCTCTTTTACCTACATCTACTGATGGGCACTTGGGTTGTTTCTATATTGTGGCTATTGTAAATAATGCTGCAATGAACATAGGGGTGCATACATTCTTTTAATTACTGTTTATGTACTCTTAGGATACATTACCAGAAGTGGGATCACTAGGTCAAAAGGCATTTACATTTTAAGTTATTTGATATAATGCCACACTGCTTTCCACAGCTATCAATCTGCATTCTCACCAGCAATGCAGGAGGGTCCCCTTTTTTCCACAACCTCACCTGTGTTTTTTGTTTGTTGATTTATTGTTGATAGCCATTCTGACTGGTATGAGGTGATATCTCATTGTGGTGTTAATTTGCATTTCTCTGATGATTACTGACCTTGAGCATTTTTTCATATATCTGTTGGCCATCTATATGTACTCTTTAGAAAAGTATCTATCTATTCAGGTCCTATGCCCATTTTTAAATTGGATTGTTGCTTTTTTGGTATTGAGTTTGAGAAGTTCTTTATAAATTTTGAATATTAATCACTTATCAGATGTATCAGAAACTATGTCCTCCCATTCAGTGGGTTGTCTTTTCATTTTGTTGATGGTTTCCTTTCCTGTGCAAAATCTTTTTAGTTTGATGTAGTCCCATTTATTTATATTTTCTCTCATTTTCCTTACCTGATGAGATAGCTGAAAAAAATAATTGCCATGAGAAGTGTCTGAGAATTAACCACCTTTGTTTTCTTCTAGGATTTTCATAGTTTTGTATCCAATATTTATGCCTTTAATTAATTTTGAGTATATTCTTGTGTACAGTGTAAGAAAGTGGTCTAGTTTCTTTCTTTTTTTTTTTCTTTTGCAGATATCCATCCAATTTCCCCAACACCATTTATTGAATAGACTGTCACTATCGCATTGTATGGTTTTGCCTGCTTTGTCAAATATTAATGGACCATATAGGCATGGGTTGATTTCTGGACTGTCCATTCCATTCCATTGAATTAGATGTCTGTTCCTTTGCCAGTACCATGCTGTTTTCATTACTATGACTTTGTGGTGTAGTTTGATATCAGGTAGTATGATTCCTCTCACTTTGTTTTTTTGTTTTTGTTTTTTAAGATTGTTGTGGCTGTTCTGGGTGTATGACCTTCTTAATGTATTGTGGTTCCATATACATTTTTGGAATATTTGTTCTAGATCTCTGAAATACACCATTGCTGTCTTGATAGGAATTGTGTTGAATCTGTAGATTCCTTTGGGTAACATGGAAGTTTTGATGATGTTAATTCTTCCTATCCATGAACACAGTATATGCTTCCACTTGTTTGTATCTTCTTCAAGTTTCCTTCTTTAGTGTCTTACAATTTCCCCCTCATGAATCTTTTACTTCCTTGGTTAAATTTATTCCTAGACATTTTATTCTTTTTGAAGCAATTATGAGTGCTACTCTTTTCCTGGTTTCCCTTTCTTATGGATCATTATTGTTGTATAAATATGCAGCTGATTTCTGGATATTTATTTTGTATCCTGCTACTTTACTGAATTTATTTATCAGTTCTAATAGTTGTTTGGTGGACTTAGGGTTCTCTATATACAGCATTTTGTTTTCTGCAAATAATGGCAATTTTACTTACTGCTAGAACTTCTAGTACTATATTGAATAAGAGTGGTGATAGCGGACATCTCTGTCTTGTTCCTGATCTTAAGGAAAATGCTTGTAGTTTTTGCCCATTGAGTATGATGTTGGTTGTGGGTTTGTCATATGTCCTTTATTACATTGAGGTATATTCCTTCTATTCTCACTTTGCTGAAATTTTTTTTCATAAATGGGTGATTAGATTTTATCAAATGCTTTCTCTGAATCTGCTAATATGATGATTGATTTTTATCCTTTATTTGTTTATGTGCTGTATCATATTTATTGATTTGTGAATGTTGTACCAATCTTGCATCCATGGGATAAATCCCAGTTGATAAATCCCTTCTTAATGTATTGCTGGATCTGGTTTGTTAATACTTTGTTGAGGATTTTAGCATCTATATTCATCATAAATATTGACCTATACTTTTCCTTTTTTGTAGCATCTTAATTCGGTTTTGAAATTAAGGTAATGCTGGCCTCATAAAACAAGCTTAGAAGTCTTCCCCCTCATGAATTTTTGGAATAGTTTAAGAAATACAGATGTTAATTCTTCTTTGAATGTTTGGTAAAATTTACCTATGAAGCCATTTGTTCCGGGACTTTTGTTTGTTGGGAGTTTTTAATTACTGCTTTAATTTCACTGGTTGTAATCTATCTATTCAGATTCTTTGATCCTTTGTAATTTACTTTTGGAAGATTTTAACTTTCTAGGAATTTATTCATTTCATTGGATTTGTTCAATTAATTGGCATATAGTTTTTCATAATATTTCCTTTAAATGCTTTGTATTTCTGTATTTCTTTGTTGTCTGTTGTTACTTTTCTTCTTTCATCTATGATTTTATTTACTTGGGTCCTCTCTCTTTTTTAATTGATGTGTCTGTTTTATCTTTTCAAAGAACAAACTCTTGGTTTCATTGATCTTTGTATTTATTTATTTATTTTTTTTAGTCTTGACTTTGTTTGTTTCTGCTTTTATCTTTATTATTTCCTTCCTTCTACTCTCTTTGGGGTTTGTTTGTTGTTCTTTTTCAAATCCCTTTAAGTGTAAGGTTTGATTGTTCATTTGAGATTTTTCTTGTTTCTTCAGGTAGGCTTATATAATGCTATAAATCTCCCTCTTAGGACTGCTTTCACTGTGTCCATAGATTTTGGATTGTTGTGGTTTCATTTTCATTTGTTTCAAAGTATATTTTGATTTTTTCCTTGATCTCATTGTTAACCCATTCATTGTTCAGTAACATGTTATTTAGCCTCCATGTCTATGTGTGCTTTTTGGGTTTCTTTCTTGTGATTGAATTTTGGTTTCATACCATTATGGTCAGAAGAGATGCTTGATATGATTTCAGTCTTCATAAGTTTATTGAGACTTGTTTTGTGTCCTAATATGTGGTCTTTCCTAGAAAATTTTCTATGGGCACTTGAAAAGAATGTATATTCTTCTGCTTTGAGGTGAAATGCCCTCAAGATACCAATTAAATCCAGCTGATTTAATGTGTCATTTAAGGCCACCATTTCCTTGTTGATTTTCTATCTGAAAGATCTACCCATTGATGTCAATGGGGTGTTAAAATCTCCTACTATGATATCATTGTTCTCTCTCTCTCTGTATGTCCATCAGGATTTGCTTTATATATTTAGGTGCTCCTATGTTGGGTGTGTAAATGTTAACAAGGATTATATCCTGTTGTTGTTTTGCTCCCTTTATCATTATGTAATGTCCTTCTTTATCTCTTACTATAGCCTTTGTTTTAAAGTCTATTTTGTCAGATATAAATATTGATAACCCAGCTTTTTTAAAATTCCATTTGCATAAAATGTTTTTTTTCCATCATTTTACTTTTAGTCTATGTATCTTTTGTTCTGAGGTGGGTCTCTGGTAATTAGCATATATATGGGTCTTGCTTTCTTATCCATGCAGCTACTTGGTGTCTTTTCATTGAGACAGTTAAGCAATTTACATTTAAAGTCATTATTGATAGGTATGTATTTATTATCAGTTTATTCTTTTAACTATGTTCTTCTGCTTTTTTTTCTCTCTTCTTTTTTGTTTTAAAGAAGGCCCTTTAACACTTTTCATAATACTGGTTTTGTAGTAACAAACTCCTTTAGCTTTTTCTTATCTGGGAAGTTCTTTATTTCTTCTCCAATTTTAAATGATAGCCTTGCTGGGTAAAGTAGTCTTGGTTGTAGGTACTTGCTATTCATCACCTTCAATATTTCATTCCAGTCTCTTCTGGCCTGAAATGTTTCTGTTGAGAAATCAACTAACAATCTTATGGGAGCCCCCTTGTAACTAACTAACTGCTTTTTTCTTGCTGCTTTTAAGACTTTCTTTTTGTCTTTAACTTTTGCCATTTTAAACATGATGTGTTTGGTGTGGTCCTCTTTGGGTCCATCTTGTTTGGGACTCTCTGCACTTCTAGGACTTGTGTGTCTTTTTTCTTCACTAAGTTTGGGATATTTTTAGTATTTACTTCTTCAAATAGGTTCTTAATTTCTTGCTCTCTCTCTCTCTTCTCCTTCTGGTAACTTTATGAGATGGGTGTTGTTACATTTGATGTTGTCCCAAAGATCCCTTAAACTATCCTCATTCTTTTTAATTATGTTTTATTTTTGCTGCTCTGACTGGTTGCTTTTTTCTACCTTGTCTTCCAAATCACTGATTTGATATCTACTTTATCCAACATACTGTTTATTCCTTCCAGTGTATTCTTGATGTCGCATAGTATAGTCTTCATTTCTGACTGGTTCCTTTCTTTGGTTTCTATATCCTTTTTTATGTTTGCCATCTCTTTGTTGAAGTTCTCACTTTGTTCCTTAAGCATTTATATAATTATTACTTTGAACTCTATATCTGATAAATTGCTTATCTCCATTTCAGTTAGCTCTTTTTCTAGAGATTTCTCCTGTTCTGTCATTTGGGGCATATTTCTTTTTCTCCCCATTTTGGCTGCATCTTTATATTTGTTTCTATGTATCAGATAGATCTGCTATGATTTCCTGTCTTCATGGGGTGGCCTTATGTAGCAGGTGTTCTGATGGGTCCAGTGGTACAAAATCCTTGATCCCTTGAGCTGTGCTCCAGGAATGTCCCATGTGTGGGTTTTGTGGAACCCACCTACTGTATTTGAGTCTTGACTGCTAGTGTCTTGTTGTGTATGGGATCAACCTTCAGGCTGGCTTACTGTGAGGCTCTACCTCAACCAATGCATGTGAGCTGCTGTGCAGGTGCTCACCACAGGAAGCAGAATTCACCTCAGCTGGGTTTGGTGCCTGATGAGCTCTCCCTTTGGATATGCTGCTGTAACGCTAATTGGATCCTGCTCTGATATTGTCTGAAGCTGGCCACTGAGTGTATTGGTTCTGGACCTCTTAGGAGAGAACCTGGTGCAGACCAATGTAAGACACTGCCTGTGACTGGCCCTTAGCAACCTTTCTGAAGCTACAAGCAACCCACAATCTATGGCTGCTTCTGGTGAGCTAAGGTGCATGCAAAAGGACCAAGCTGCACACCAAAGCAAGTTTTCACCAGCACTGGGCCAAAGGACAGGTCAATAAAAGCCCCAAGGCACCCTGAGACCTGCCTCAGTCTCCTTACATCTGATGGTTGCTTGTTAGGCTCAGCCACTGTAAGTGCCTTTGGTAAAGTCAGGCATATGGGGCTAATGGATCTAGCCTGTGGAGGTACCTGTCAGACTTCAGGAAGGCTGAAGAGTATGGCTCCCACCCCAGAGCAAAAGGTCTTTGTCCCAAGTTTTTTCTTCAACCTTAGCAGGGCATAGTCACTTGGAGTTGGGTGATGGGGTCTCTGGAGCCCAAGAGTTGGTCTGCCAAGGACCAGGACAGCAGTTCTACTGAATCTCCTGTGAAGGGACGCATCAGTCTGATTCTCAGGAAAGTGGAGGTTATAGCTCACTGTTATTCCCTGAGTCTGTCTAGACGTCTATTCCCTAGCTAAGACTGCTGACTCCTCAGTAGTGCCTAATCTTCACAGGGTGGGGTATGACAGATTTCTGAAGGTGGGCCAGATGCTTTCCCCCAGCCTGCTACCACATTGAGTGTAGTACTCTACCCAAGAATGATGGCAACTGGGGTATTGGAACATGACTCAGCACAGGGGTTCTGGTAGCTGTCCTCCAACATGTCTCTCCCCAGAGTTTCCTCAGACTTCTCACATACATTTCTACTCCACTCAACCCTCCCTCTGCCAGAGCCCAGAGTAAGTGACTGACAAGATTTTGTGCATTGGCCTTTAGAAGTGAGTGTGTCTCTGCAGACTCCCATCTGTTTTGGGCAGACAGATACCTTAATGCTTTTCACACCCAAATGCTATGCGGGCACCTCTTCTTGGCTCTGGTGCTCTAGGCTAGGGAGCCGGGCTTGGTGTTTAGGCCTCACACTTCTCAGGATTAACCCTCCATAAACATACATTGCAGCTGAGATATCCCTCCGGAACCTCAGTTACTGCTTATGGTAGTGGGGTCAGCCCTTTTTGCATTTCTGCCCTTCCTACCAGTCTTGATGTGGCTTCTTCTATCAATCCTTCATTATAAGACTCCTCTTCTTTTAGTCTGTTGGGCAGATAAAATATAATATGCTCACTTTGTTAAAGATGGCACTGCCCACATGGAAGCCCGTCACCCAGGTGATATTATTTGCCTTTATGCTTAGGATGGGTGTGGGGGAAAGGCTGTAATGTAAGCAGGCCGGGTCATTATAGCCTAAGGCTTAGTTTTAAGAGTAAGCTTTTCCCCCACCCTTTACTGACTGGATGATGTGGGGTGGTACCCTCTCCTGAGGAATCCAATTATGCCTCAGATGGGTGACTTTGTATCAGAGACTTCCTTGTTTGTAGATTGGATTAAGGGTTTGGATTTCTATATTATAAAGTGGGGCAGATCCAGAGCTTACTTTCTCGGTTCCTCAGGTTAGTATTAGAAAGGAGAGCAGATTAAGGCCAAGTGGAGGAGAGGAGGAAGCCAAGATGGCAGAATGCTGAGGAAGAAGCCAGTTTGTGCAGTTTGTGCTGGAGAAGGAGATGGGAAACAGAGGTGAGTAAGTCTGGTGAGCTAGAAACCTTTTGATTCTAGGAAACTTGGATAAGTCAGTAGCTTTGTGAGCACTGAATGAGTGGGTTTTGGAGCTCAGTGTGTGATTTTGCTTGCCCACCGGGTGCAAGCTAGAATTAAAGCTGATGGCTCACCAGTTCTTTGCTACGTTGTTTCATTACCGACTGTCTGAATCTAATGCGAACCTGTATGTGAATGACCACAATGGTGGCTCCTGGCTTTACATAGTCCTAAGTTAGTTTTTTAGAATGTGTTCTTAAATTTAGTTATAACTTCAGTTTGTTCCTGGGAGGAGGTGGGTATAACAATCACCTATTCTGCCGCCATCTTGGATCCCTCCAAGTACAAGTATTCTTAGAAAGCTATCATTATATTTTATTTTGTTGTTATTGTTGCTTGGTAGGAATAGAGAGATTGGGAAATTTTTTTCTTTCTGTGCTTATTTTTGTTTTTATAACTTTACAAGTTCTTCAAATTTTCATCTACTTAAATTTTGAATTCGGTGCCTAGTGTTTCTGATGTTAAACTGAAGTCAGACTTTTGCCTTGAGTGTTGGTGCTATCTCTAAACTTTAGATATTTCTCTTCTGCCGTGGAGCAGTAGGTGGGTAAAGGGAGTACTTCATTCCTCAGGCTTAGGTGAGGCAGAAGAGCTTGGATTTGAACTTCAGTTTGAATCTTTATGACTCTACTCTCTGGCTACAGGTCCTTGGGGAAAGTTGCAGTTACTTTTTTCTTCTGTGAAATAAAGACTATGAAGGATTAAATGAAATTCTATATGGAGAGTCTGGCACAGAGTGATGTACAAAGAAATCTTAGTTTCCTTCTCCTCATGCATGAGCGCCTTCTCCATTTCTAGCACATCTTTTTAGTTTGCCCCATACTCAGGAACACAAATTGATCTTCCCTACCTTGGGTTGCTCCAGCCTCCTTTTGAAAACTTTTTCCCAGCTGTCACCATGTTCATGGGTGGCTGGTCCTGGGTACTGTGGGTATGTGTGTGATTAGTAGCTTACTAATGAGTACACTAGTCCCCTGTCACTAGTTCTGAGGGTGTCCCTGGTTAATACTTCTTGTCTGACTTGAGATATTTCTGTGTAGCATTACAATTTAGATAAGTCTCCAACCCCTTCTCAGCTCTCACACATTTGTGTCCCAATTTATCTAATAATTGCACCCACCTGAGCCTCACTCTCCGCTAACTGACTACAGTGGGTTCCTATGCATTTGACACCTAAGTGGTTATTAGTCATTGTTAACTAAAGACTTGTTAAACAAGGGTGCATTCTTCCCAAAAGGATGTTAGCATATCAAAAGGATGTTTTTAAAATCTCACTCAATGATTGGGGAGGAGGAGAGTAATTAAGAGCAGTTTATCAGCTAGCTCAGCTCAGTAAACATATTTTTTTGTTATGTTAAGAAACAAGAACAATCTAACTAAATTTAAATAAAGCTGTGGCTTTAGCAAGGACTTCAGAAATTTGGATTCCTAGTCAATATGTGAAAATCAGGGTGGTAGAAACCATTTTGTAGATACACCTTTAAAATTAGTTATATATGTGATATTTTCACAGTTTCAGGTTTTAAACACCAACAACAAAACAACAATACTTTCAAATTTCCAAATTATCTTTGTTAATTTTGGAGGGGCTTTATATTTCAAACAGGGCAGCTCAGTGTTTGTTTTCCTTAGTTTCCTCAGCAAGGAAAAGTTCTTACTAAGGTTCATAATCAGTTTAAAATTTTACATTATGGATGTAAAATATTATTTCTAAATGATCTTATTTGTTGATAAATATGGCTTGAACAAGTCTGCCTTCTGTGGGCTAAGCACCACTCTAGGCATCTGTAGCAAGAGCAAACTCAAGGGCTCTGTTCAGATGGGATCCTGGGGACCCTGTTAGCTGGGGGGAAGGGGGAGCAGGGAATTGGAGGTAGAAGGCTGGACTGCCAAAAGGAGCCTTCTAAGCCAACTCCTTCCTGAAGTTTCCTTGGAGGGAAGGGGGTTGGTTAACATTTTCTTTCATGTAAGTAATATATGTTTTCTATAGAAAGAAACAGAAAGCAGAGCTAGCCAAAGATCTCTGAAAATAAAAACTAGCAATTGTCCTATGGAGACACTTCTGATATCTGTTCCATGCATTTCCCCTGAACATATCAGCAGGCACATATGTAAGGGGGTTGGTAGTCTCAAACCCATCAGGGCCTGGGCCACTCCACTGTTCTTGAAGTCCTGAAATGTGCTTTTTAAAGGTGAGAAAATACCAAAGAAGGAATACAAAAACTATGGTGTATAATGTCATATAGGTATCAACAAAAAGATGCCATAACTTGTAGGTGAACTGCATCAAGAGATAACATCTCAAGTGTAACTTTGAGGCTTTGGCCAATCATCTTCCTTTCCACACACCTGTTTGTGTGGCACAGCTCCTAGAAGAGCTTGTCTCAGAACCCATATTTTCATTAGCAAGATGACATGACATCTCTTTCAATAAATGTAATTCTAATCACTTTAATCCCTGAATATCAGTCCATTGGATGGACCACAATATATACTGCCCTTCGTAGTCCGGTACCATGTGAATATTCTTGTACCTGCTTCTTTACACATTTCCTTACTTGTTTCCTTAGGATGAATTCTGAGAGCAGTGATTGATAGGGCAAAATATACTCATCTGTTTGTAGGGTTAGGAACTGTTCTTTCGGAAAGGCAACGCTTTTGTTTTTAGAAAGGAGAGCAAGTGCTCCAGGGCCAGGGCTATAGTGCAGCTTTACCCCAAACCTCACTGCTTCTGTTTTGTTGCCGTAACTCCCAAGGGCTATGTGACAGAGTTCAGAGGTCAGATGGGTGTGGTTAGACCTGGGCTTTTTTGTGGCTGCGTGGAGTCACAAGAGGTCTGGGTGCGTGTGTGTGGCCAGTAGGCTGAGGCAGAAAATCAAAATCAAACAGTGAATTGCAGTTTGGATGCCACCCTAGAGCCACCTTCTCTTTACAGGGTGAAGAAGGCTATTCTGGTGCCCCCTGATTCTCAACCCCACCAATTCCCTACAAGGATCTCCAACAATATTTGTGCCAGAGCTCCTCCACCGTCCCCCACTTGTAAGCCTCACACCACTTTGCAGTGAGTTATATAGCAAAGCGTCTATTCCAATAGCATCAAGTGGGGAGAACTCCAGCTGAGGAAAACCGATAAACGTGAGGGGTCTGTCATGCTTTAACCTGGGCCCCTTTTCCAAGTAGCCCATCCTCCTAGCCAGTTTCATTCCTTTAGCCTTGCTCGCTTGAGAACCAAAATCTAAGGACCCTTTACTCTTCAGTCCCCATTTGCTCTAAGTTCTGGCTTTAGCTCCTCACCTCACTGACATCAGATTTGACCCCGCAACTCTTTTCCTTCAGACCCTCTCTGTTTCCCCCTAAGCACTCTCTGACTCAGCACACCAGGAACAGTGTCATCAAAGGCAGCACTCCTGGCTGTTCTCCTGTCGCCCACCCTTCCTTCTTGCACTTGGACTCACTCTCCCTCCACCCCTCTCCATCTGGTCCAGTCCTGTACTTTTCCAGGTACATCCCATATTCTGTCTTCTTTAAGAAGTCTCCCCAGCCTTCCAGCCTTCCTCTGAAGCCACATAGATAACGATCATAATACCTACATTCCACTGTGTCATGTAAATGACTCCACACAGTTGTGTGTGTTTGTGTGTGTGTGCCACACGACTTTAAGTTCCTTGAAGGCAAAGCCTGTGACTTGCTCATCCACCTCTTCTGGGTGTTGGAAATCACTGTGCTTCTCTCTGAGCTACTGGCTCCATGAAAGGACGAGCAGTGAAGGAGCATGAGCTGACAGGTGAGTGAGGCAGATGAAAGGAAGCTAGTGAGTAAAAGTTTATTTCATAGGAGTCTGCTGGCTCCATTTCTCATATTAGGGATTTAGGACAGTATTCTGATTGGAAATGGGCTTCAGGTACTTCATAAAAGAGTGAGACAACACTTGTCAAAATACAAGAATGGAGACAACAGCTGATGATCATGAAGAACTTACCCGTTATGCCCCTTGATGTTCAACTTTCACTGAATTTAATACTTTCTCTTGTTTTGTGTGATGGAATATTTTAACCTTGATTAAATTACCTCTCACTGTTTTCTTAAAAGGAAAAGTATTAATACTTCTTCCCTTCTACTTCTTGCAGGCAGCTATGGTCCTGAGCTCTGCACACTTCTGGTTGGGATTGTTTCTGGTACCCACTGCATGTTTGTTCAAAGATGTGGCATGGACAGCGTAAGTGAGAAATGAAATAATAACCCTTCGTCTCACTCATCTGTCCCTGCAGTTGTCTCTCATGAGCCCTGTCATAGGATACGAAATGTGAGGGAATTCTGGAGAAGCAGGTCTTCTGCCACCTGCCCGCAAAGCATGTGAAGGTTGTTGTTGTTTTTTTTCCTTTTCACCTGCATTTCACCTTCTCATGAGAATATAGACAAGAAGGAGTCCCGAGACAGACTGTGTGAAGTTAAGAGGGATGTTCCTTGCACATGATTATAAGGGAATGTTTCTAAGTAAAGACCCATTTTGTCAGGTTTAGGAAATAGGACTCAAAATTCATTTTTACTTATATTGAAGAACCAATGCTAAGTCATCATAAATATAGCTGGCTTTAAGGAAAATTACGTCTTTGCAACTCATTTCAAGTTGCAAAATACTTGGAATGAAATATTCTTTATTTTCCCCAAATAATTCATCATAGGAATCCTTCAGTTATAATTCTTCTAAAGTGTCAGTTTATAGGTGTATGAGAAAATTAATCACAAAAATTATATTATTATGTAGATTAAATAGGAAATAATTCATGTTTAATTTTTTTGTTTATGTATTTTTAAATATATCATTTCTGAAATATCTTCTATATAATGTAATAGAAGCAACAGGGTAATGTAAATTTTAATCTCATTTATAAGTAAAGGATGAACTACTGCAAATGAGATAACACCGATATTTTAGCTGGGCAGGGCCTGATTCCTCCTATAGATAGTTGAGACTGAAAATTGAGACTCTTGCATTGCCATTACTTTGGGCAGAGCCTGATTATTTGGCAGCTCTGAGGTAAGAGAATTGAGACTTTAATCCAAACCTTCCAAGAAAATACACCAGATTTCATTCTTCTCTCTATCTTCCACACTCAATGAGAATGCTCTTGCCTGACAGTTTAGGATGTCTTTTGAAAGAGTCTTCATTTTTGACACTATCTTGAAAGCTAATGGCACCTGATGCAAAAAGAGGTGAGGAAAGACAGTTTTATAGCACATACTTTGGGTGCTTTTTCTCTTCTATTCGCTATTTTATAACTGTTAGGAAAAATAAAATAATTCCAAATATTTTAAATGCTGTAATTTACCACAATTTCCATTTTATCTGCTAAAACTGTGTTCTATAAATAGAAAAATCAAAATCTTTGGAAATGAATTATACTCAGAAAAGATGTTTTCTTCATCTAATAAGTGCACTTATTAGAGTGTTACTTCTATTATAGCACATAGCTCAATTGTGCCACAGGGTAATTAATACCTTGCTGAATTTCATCAGTTTTGCGAGATAATCAAGGTAGTTTTAGATCCTGAGTACATCAGATGACTTTTCAATTTACAGCAATTGACATAGTGATTTGATATATAAATCAGTCTCAGGCTATTTTATTCAACTACCTTAAAGGAATGTCATGGAAAAACATTTTTATGGGGACTGTATATGTGCCTATATATTTTCCCAGTGGGACTTTAGCACAGTGTCTTTATACCATTTTAAAGAGAATATTTTCAGATTCTAGTGTCTCTGCCTCCTTGTCTGTTTTCTGAATCTTCTCCAATACATTCTAAGTAGAAGGTCCTCATCAGCAGGAAGCAAATGTTCTATTCCTTCAAGCAAGGATGTTATCTATTTCCTACTCCTTGCACTGTAAAATTAGTATCATGCACATTTTAAGAAGAATAAATCAAATGAGCCTGTATCCAACCCCAGCATACGGAAAGAGTAAAAGTTACTTTCTTTCTGAGAAGCTTGCCGCTGGGATAGGAACCCTGTAAAGAAGGTGCTGATGGTGGTGCTGGGGGTGGAGGGATGAGCAGAGGCTGACCATGAGTGTGGTCCTCCTGTTGCCCTGCACGTGGGCCCAGAACACAGCCCTCCCACCCCAGGAGCAGCAGCACCTGAGCCTGAAAGGCCCCTCTTGGATTTCAAGGCACATCCCAAAATGCACTGGTTCTCACCTGGAGGTGTTGCCCAAAGTATATGCTCAGTTTGTGATAGATGTATTTAATGTCTAAATAAACTACAGTCACCTCTGTCCTCAAAAACAATAATTTTGCAATTTGACTTGCACATTACCCTCTGACCACAAGGCCCAGGTTTTATCTCATATTAACTCCGGGATCAGGATATTTGTGTTGAGTCAAGTAAACCCCGAGGCTGCTCCCAGGATGAGAAAACATAGTCTGAGTTGCTCTGATGAGGCCACAGCACTGATCTCTTGATATGTCTTTCTGAAGCTCAGCTTTAAAAAATGTGTTCTGTTTTTTCCTTTCTGCATACTGAACTAAAATATTAATCCTGAATGTCCAGATCCACTCATCATTCGTTTCAAATTTTCAAATATTTATTAAAACATGAAGTGCTGTGGTGGGTGATGCACCCTGGGCTTCACTGAGAGTGTTAAATGAACTGAGTCGGAATGAAAGCACCACTGCCGAGCTTGTGCTCTGTTGGCAACCACAGGCAACGTTAGGGCTCCAGCACAGCCCGTCGCAGCTCTTCAATCCTGCCTTGGACCTATCTTAAGGATTTTTTTGTTTTGTTTTGTCTTGAATTTTGGTGGTTTACTATTTGGAAAGAGCTTTAAAATTCAAGCACAAGGTAGGTCTGCCTTTTCCCGTGTATTTCTGTGAATACTTAAGAAAATGAGTTATTCTGTCTTTTTGCATCCCCTCCAAAATTCCTTTCCCTAGTCTCTCTCTTTCATTTGGGATCTGTAGTGTTAAAGAGTAAAGAAAAAAAAAGAAAAAACAACATGAGGTAATTCGGTCATTTTTTTCATGAAGCCTGTCAACTTTCTGGATGAAGATCCATTATTAGACCAACTTAAGTCGTAATTGTATGCCATAAAATACCTATTCTGTTATCCTGTTAACCGAAATTTTCATGAGGGACCAAACTGATACATCTTTTATTAAATAATAGATTGATTATATGTGATACATGGCTAATGAGTATTTTTATTAGAAGCATGAAGGTTAAATTGCCCAGAACTATTTTAATATCCTTTCTCATAACACTCTTCCAAAATGCTTACCTATAACAGCATTCTTAGGTAAGCAAGCTGCCATGTACATATTCTCATCTAGGAGAAATTTGTCATTATTGCTTTACGAAAATAATATAGAGCCCAAGGCCACTGAACACAGGAACCAGTTTCTTTTATCTAACTTGTGTCTCCTGTAGTCTACTAATCAGCACACAATACATTCAGCAATTCCAGAATGACTTCATTTCCTTATCATATTCCCAGATAGGCAGTTAAGTGGAAATAAAAAGTAATAAGAAATTTCTGTATACAAATGGACCTCAATTTTAAAAAAAAAACAACTTTCTGACTACATTAATTTCCTTTGAAGCACATTTTTTATACATTTTCATTCATATTTAAAATTTAACGTTTTCTTTTAACTTGCTATCCTTCCATGCAAAAGAAGAGCCCAGAGTAAAGTTTCAGGAACAAAGAAATTAAAAATTCAAGATTCTGAGCCAATCTATTTATTTTTAAATTCCCTAATAGCCTGGCAATCCCCTTAGCACTATTTGAAGGCTCAGAGATGAATCTCATACCCTCTGACAGAGACTAAAGTACCCCTATGACCACTTTGGTGGTTATCCGGTCTCTCGGTGCAGGGTTCAAGGAAGCAAGCCCTGGACCACTGGGGATACACCATTCAAAGGTAATGGGGTTCATTCTGTCCAAGCTGTGACTTAGAACAAGCCAAACTCTTTCTCTGAGGAGACCTAAATTACACCGCAGTGGCTGATACTTAAAGACGGGGTTTTAAAAACCTTTATTTTACGTGTTAGGTTTTAGTCAATTCCCAGGTAGACTTTCATTGATGGGTGAAACTAGAATAATTTACCTAATTAAGGCCTTATCAGGTAAACACATTTGAGAAAATAATTTCAAATGCTAGCATCTGCCTGCCCTGTGGTGACGCAGTGGATAAAGCATTGACCTGGAATGCTGAGGTTGCCGGTTTGAAACCCTGGGTTTGCCTGGTCAAGGCACATATGGGAGTTGATGCTTCCTGCTCCTTCCCCCTTTCTCTCTCTCTCTCTCTCTCTCTCTCTCTCTCTCTCTCTCTCTCTCTGTCTCTCCCCTCTCTAAAATGAATAAATAAAATCTTTTAAAAAAGAAATTAAAAAAAAAAATGCTAGCATCATTTCTTTTCCAGTGCTACATATAGGGAGAGTAACAGAACAGCCCCAGGATCACTATACATGTTCCTGAGCACAGGTCAGGTTCCCTGGGCACCCCCAGGGGCTGGCACTGGGCATATCGAGAGTGCCAGGTGACCTGTGAACACAGATTTCCTTGTGTCCACTAAGAGCCTGCACAGTGCCTCATAGAATCAAGATCATTTCCCTCTAAGGGGATTTTGGGAATGAGTGAAAACCAGCAGTTTCGATGCTATGGGAAGAGATTCCATTTTTCTTGATCTGAGCTGCTGATAATATGCAGTGCCCTGCGCCCCGTGGCCTAGCCTGACATTCCAAGTCTACTTCTTGGAACTGCCCTTCTGTCCCAGCTCAGAAGGTAACACTGGGGGCTCACGTACATGTTGATGAACCGTGCCTGCTTTGTGAGGAGCACCAGGGAGGGAGTCAGGGAGAGCGAGGATAGAGTCAGAACAGTCCAGAAGCCAGGAGAGTGTGCACAGCCTCGAACATGGACCAGAGACAATCTGATGGCACCCGTGTGTCTGGGGTGAATCCAAGTATGGTGGGGTTGCCCCTCAGTTGACTTCTTACCATTGTAGCCCCATTAGCCCATGAGATAAAAAGGAAAATCTGAGGAACTGTACAAATTTTAATCTTCTTTTTTACTTCCTTTCCCCAGGTGAAAAGAAAATGTTTAATGTTTTCTCATTTATTGTTTAAATTAAAATTCCAAAGCCTCTGCTTTGAACCACACTATTTTATCAGTACTATCTCAGGGCAGTGCTTGATGTAATTATGTATCATGTGTTAAAACCTATATGGTTTAGCCTGACCAGGCGGTGGCACAGTGGATAGAGTGCTGGACTGGGATGCAGAGGACCCAGGTTCGAGACCCCAAGCTCTCCAGCTTAAGCGCGGGCCCATCTGGCTTCAGCAAAAGCTCACCAGCTTGGACCCAAGGTCACTGGCTCCAGCAAGGTGTTGCTCGGTCTGCTAAAGGCCCGTGGTCAAGGCACATGTGAGAAAGCAATCAATGAACAACTAAGGTGTTGTGATGGCAACGAAAAACTAATGATTGATGCTTCTCATCTCTCTCCATTCCTGTCTGTCTGTCCCTATCTATTCCTCTCTCTTGACTCTCTCCCTCTGTCCCTGTAAGAAAAAAAAAAAAACCTATGTGGTTTAGTTCTCTTGTTTACTTTGGGGAAAAGGAATGACAGGCACATATACAGTGTCTTAGTCCTGATACCCTATTACAGATTAACTCGGAGTGTTAGGGGATGGCTGGGTATTATCTTCACAGACCTGTTCTTCTTGAAGATGGAAGGTGGGCGGGAGCATGTGATTCTACTAAAACAGCTGCTATCTTCAGAATGTCCTGGTTCCCCTGTTCTCACTCCCTTTGCAGATATGCACCCAATCTTGGTCTTTATTCACTGTTTGAGTTCTCTGTTTAGCAGGAGCCTCATGTTCATTTATGCTGAAACTAATGCAAAGTAAGCCTGCCCTGTGCTGCTAAGTCATGAATGTTTTTCTCTCTACAGCTTTTTTTCCACCCTATTTCTGACTTGTATCTTGTTAGATGTCTTTTCTTCACCTATAGTGTTCCCAAACAGTAGCTTTCGGTTAGTCTCAATCTTGGGAAGATCCTGAGAGCAGCCACTTACTTGAACATTATAAGGTATTCTTCTCAGTTTAAGCGGAAGAAGGGTACAGGTAACTCCTTCTACAGTTTAAAAAGAGTGCTGTGTCTAGGCAGAGATTTCAGTGATGGTGAAAAGGCCTGCTTGCTTCCAGTTGTTGACTCCAGCGAGGCCTACCTGTGCCAGCCTTCATGGCAAGGCTGTGCAAGAAAGGCTGTGCCTGGGTACTTGTGTAGACCCTAAGTTTCTGGTCACGGGTTTGGCATGAAAAGCATGAACTCACCTGACCTGTAGTGGCGCAGTGGATGAAGCATCAACCTAGAATGCTGAGATCACCAGTTTGAACCCTGGGTTTACCCAGACAAGGCGCATACGACTATTATGATGCTTCCCATTCCCCCACCTCTCTAAAATCAATAAGTAAAATCTTTAAAAGAAAAGAAAAGCATGAACTCTAGCATTTTAAATCTGAGTCCTGCTGTGACACTGGCTCTTTTCACACTAAAATGAAAGAGGAAGCCTCTCACTCTGGTCATTCTGATCACAGTAAAGGACAGGGCCAAGGAAACAACACATGTCCACAAGGGGTTTAAAGCATCTTCTGAGTTGTTAGGTCATTCATTGAAAGGCTTTAGAGAGAGACCCATGAGTATCCAGGAACCCCAGTCTTTGGTCTGGATTGCTGGGGTCCTCACACAGATCTGCAGGCTTTCATCAAAAAAAAACAAAAACTAATAACAGTCATCTTTAGGGGATGACTCCTGATATTCTGCAGGATGTGGGTGCTTTCCAGGTGGGGATCTTGCCATGCATGGGGGCCACAAATGCTCCATGATGCTCTAAACCTTAGCATCAGCTGGCCAAGAGCATCCAGATGTGGTTCAAGAGGGGAACATGCAGTCTTCACAGCTGTGTGAAGCTCGTGTGTCATGTTCTTACTGTCTTTTCCTTGTGACACAGGATCAAGCACACATGCAGAAAAACATTGCTGGAAGAAGTGCAGGAGCTGGAAATGAAGACGGGGAAAGCAGTGCCGCGGGGTAGCAATGGAAAGAGGTGGGCAACTTCATCCAGCTGTTTGAAGAACAGGCATTCTTCAGAGCCCTTTTTTCTATGGTTCCTTCTTGTGCTTCCTTCTCTTTTCTCAGTTTTCAGTGTGGGCACGGGGCGCTCCACTCTCAGCATTGTAATTACTCTCTAGGAAGGTAGTTGTGGCAAGATTGGAATCACACTCTCTCTCGGTGGCAACAGGAAATCTGACTTCCTGGTTCACTGGGGCCTGACCACTGGCTAAGCTGGGGTTTCTGCTGGGTCAGGACATGCCCAAAACAAGCCAAATGCAGGAAATTCAAATAGTAGCAATATTGTCTGGAGGTGGAAAAGTTCAGTGTTAGCAGTATTACCAAGGAGTATTTAATAGACGGGCCTTTGGAGTTCAGGCCCAATTATTATGATTATCTGTCATGGAAGTTTGCATGCAATATTAATGTCAATGCATACTATTCATATAAACCTTGTTCTAATTCACTTCATATATTACCTGGGGTTGGGTTGGGTTTGTTTTTCAATGAATGATTATTTTCTGCTACTGTGGAGAAAGTGTCATGCATTTTACTGATTGGTTCTTGGGACAAGTGCTATTGCTCCCTGTCCTTGTTTCCCATAGGGCACCAGCCTTCTCTCTCCCACACCAAACAGTTGAGCGTGTGAGTAGTTTTTTACTTAATCACATATGTTAACATATTATCAGATTGCATTTAGTTAAATCCAAATATTACCAAAGAATAATTTGCAGTGCAATAAAGAGGCACTACTGTATTAGAGAAGTGATGTCTGGAAAATTATGAGTACAACTCTTTTGTAAATAAATGCTTAGAAGGAAATCTGTAGCTAACTGCCAATGGAAAAAAAATTCAGAAATGAGTACTTCTAGAGATTCCTGCTGTGTGTTTTTATAGTCTGTTTATTTGTACCATCCTTCAAAGCAATGAAGACACATTGTTCTTTCAAAGGAAAGAGAACCCCAACATTTTGAAAAGTATGAGGAACATAATTTCCAACAACTGTCATTGTTTTAAGGAATGGGATTGTTGAGTACATTGTTGAAGTTGTGGTTTTAGTGTTTGTCTAGGACTTATTTTTAATAAGTGAGTCCTCAGCATTCATTGTATGGCAACTGTACTAGTCACTCTAAAACAGTCAATCTTGATGATGGAGGCAGGGGCTCAGCCTATAGCAGACCTATCTGTAACCATCATCCAAGATAGTCTATGACTCAGGCGTGAACCATGATACTTTAGGCACAGCGCTTAGCACCTACTAGAGTTTCAAAACCTCAAAAGTCTTTGAGACCTCAAAAGAAACATATTCATAGGCTCTGAATATGGGGGGGAAATAAGGGAAAGCCTCTGGAAATTGACATTAACAAATGTTTAAGACTCTATAAGATATTTAATCAATCTTAATTACCATCAAGCTTAATAATCACAGTAAATTTTATCATTATTTGAAATCAACATACAGGCTCTCAGATCTCAAGAATTCTTAAGTATACGTAGGTTTGCTGAGAGGTCATAAGTAATTCTAAGTAAAATGAGGGTTTCAAAGCAAAATTCTAAAACTCCTTGCAAATATTGGACAAGAAAATATTATACATAATGGGACATGAGCATGCACTTTAACATGCTCAGTCTGATGTGGGCAGGGTCTCCTGTCGGCCTATGGGGTTCTTAAAACAGTCCAGAGATGAGGTCAGCAGCACGGAGGGCGTTCAGAGGAGGCGACAATTCAGGCAGCCGCCTGGCTTAAGAGATCAAGAAAGGCTTAAGTCGAAGATAGGATGAAAAACATCTGAGAATGTGAAGAACTTCTTGATAGAGCGTATTTCTGGCAGAAGGTGCAGCCTGTGCAGAGGGACAAGTCAGACTGCATGCAGGGAGTGAACCCCGCTAAGGTTGGTGGGTCATGGGCCTTTCACAGGGACCTGGAGTTTGTGTTTCAGTTCTGGCTCAGCCACTGATTAGCCACATGACCTTGAGTAAGCTATTCTATGTAATGGGTTGTCTCTCCATCTGTTACAGAAGAAGACTAATATTTTGGGGAGAGATGGATTAGGGTTTACAAAATAATATGGACGACATAGCGCATTGCCCACCCCATGGCAGGAACACAGAACACCACCTGCTAGTCTTCAGATAGGCAAGAGGTGGTAGGCTTCAGATAGGCAAGAGAAGGAGAGTGAGTCCATCTTTGCTTGTTGATAAAAAAGAGTGCAATTTGTAAAATTCACTTGTTCTGGTCAGAATTCACTTTTAAATGTTCAAATGGATATCAGAAGATAATTGGAGTTTAAATGCGGTTCCTTCCTACTTTCTATAATTTAACATCTGTTCCCTGGTCACTTTGTAAATGTCATCACTCCCGTTGCTGAAGTGATTCTGGGTGTGTGTATCAGGGTGAGTGTTCACATCCCCACTTGGTTGTGATGGTTTCCTTGTCCTCCAGCCCCCAGGGTCTTGTGTCATTCTTGAGTTTCAAGCAAAAGATAATTTGGGGCTCCATCCCTCCCATCACCCTCAACAGCCCCTGCACTTGTTTTTCTCCCTCCTAATTGCTCCCAGATTTTCTGGTCTATCTGCAAGCTAGATAACAGCAGCATGCTGCTCTCTGCCAGAGAGCTTTTGTCCTGCTCTCCCACCACCCCTGCCCCACCTCCCCCAGATGCCTCTCAATGGCTCTTTTATCACCTTTGTTTGCTTTTTTCACACCTGCTTGAAGTCCTGTGAACCTCTGGTGTTGGTGAGGGCAGGGAAGAGCAAACCCCAGGGATAAGGAGAGGGAGGTTGAGATTTCTTCAGCTCCATGCTTCTTTCTAAAAGTTTAGACTCCCTCCTTGAGAGATCTGGAGTATTTTGGTCTTTTCCCACACTCTCTGTGACTTATTCACCACCCATCTGATGTGCCCTTCACTGTGCATCCATCTCTCTGGCTGTCAGTCGGGCACACAGTAGAAGCTAGAGGTGCCATAAAGATTCATTAACTGGCTGGGAACATGGAAGCCCCAACAGGTAGCCTTGAGAGAAGGGAGGGGAGCCTATGTTATCTGTGCAGAACTGCCGCTGCCAGGTGTTCATGCTAGCTCATGTGGAACGTAGCCACAGAGATGCCAAGAGACATGCAGGTGGTCACTGGGCTCCAGTGAGAGCCATTTATCTCATGGTTTAAGAACAGAGCTAATAAAGATTGACAGGTGAAGAGACGTTTAGGGTGTTAGCATCAGCCTACCCTTGCAAAGTCAACCTGTCTTAGAGTTGGTCCGCCCAGCAGTCCTGCCTTCTGGAGTCACCTAGCTGTCCTCACCATCCCTAACCATTGCTACCAGGTTACTCAGTCAGTTCTAAAGTTGTCTAGGATATTCTGCCAAGTCATAAAGCCCAGGTCCAAGTCATTGGCAAATATCCTAGCAGTTTTTCTCAAGAATGTACTCATAAGAAATAAACCAAAAATCTTAAAAACCCTTTTGTGCCAAATTTACAATTATGATTTGAAGTGGCAGTTAGGGAGTCTACACATCCCCCTAAGCCCTTTATTCATTCAGTAAAATACTTGAACATTTTGTTGATCTTGTCTAAGCTCCACACATTTATATCATTTGGGTAGCCATTAAAATTTTATTAAATGCTTCTGCACAGTCACATTGATAAATCTTAGCTTCCAAAAATTACCCTGGGTAATTTATGCATAAATAAGCCCGCTCTCATGACTTAGATAAAACTTGAAAATAAGTTTATATACTGGAAGGTACAGTGGTACTTTGAGATACGAGTTTAATTCATTCTGTAACCGAACCCATAAGTCAGTCAACTTGTATATCAAACAAATTTCTCCCATTTAAAATAACTGAAATAGATTTAATCTGTTCCAGCCCTGTGAAACATCCCCAAACCATCCTAAATTATGAAAAAAGACATATTTTTAATTAAGAAACCACATGTATACTTTATCAATGCATAACAAAGTATATGAAATTAAAAAAAGTATTATTTGGTACTGTATTCTTACCTTGGAGACAAATGAGTGCAGCTAACGGAGGTGAATGATGGAGGAGGAGGGAAGTAGGAAGGGATGCAGGCATTTACATTTAGTGTTAAGAAAACTGCATTTTCTTAACACTAAATGTAAACTAAAACTGCATTTTCTTTACTTTAAACAAAACTAAACCTGCACTTTCTTTACTTTAAATGAAACCACAAAAACTTAATTGTAAAAAAATGCACTTTCTTAAATTTAAACTTAACCTAAGCTTAACATAACATATTTTTCATTTAATCATCACCTGTTTTTGCCTTTATGGCTGCACATTCAGCACTTTCACTTGCAGGACTTTTGAATAAAAATCTATCCAAAGAGGTTTACTTTTGCCTGCCTTTTAAAGTGTTACGGAAATGTGACAAACAAGTGTCAATAAAAAGTGCTCAAGCATGACCAGTTGAAACTTTTTCTGGGTGTTTCTTTTCAATGAAACTTGAAAGCTTCTCTCACATTGCCAGCATGTCTTTAATTTCACTTGTAGAAATCACTTCCTCTGACTCTACCTCCTCCTCACTACTAATCTCTTGCAGAAGCTTCGTATGTGGCATCATCTGTAGCTCCTTCAACTCCTCAGTTGAAAGAGAGACACAAGATGGCAGTGGAGTAGGCAGACACACAGACTCCCAGCTCACACCACCAAACTGTATTACAAATTAATTTATGAAAAACCAGCATGAAAAACAAACTCTGGACTATAAGAACTGCTCTCAAAATCCAAGGAGCAAAGAAGAAGTCACACCGAGCCTGGTGGGGAGTGCCGAGGAGCGGTGAGCCTCCCCTGCTTACAGGAACAAAGGGCAGGGGTTGGGGGGAGACTGAGTACCAAGAAAGGCTCTCAATTCAAGGAAAACAGTAGAAAATATCACTCACAGCCACTTGCCTGGAGACCTGGAAACGAGGTGTGTTGAAAGAGTTGCCTTATTTTCCAAAAGAAAAAGGGGAGAGAGAGAGAACCGGTGACAAACAGAGGAATGCATGGGAGGACCTGAGCAGTGGACTAATCCAGTGCTTGAAGCAGCCATACCTGGGGGAGGTGCTGGAGGCAGCCATAGCTGGGAGAGGGGTTGATCCTTCTACATAACACAAGACTAAAGTGGTTCCTGGTCAACCTTCTCAAGATATCTCTCGAGCTCCAATCAGCACAAAAGGACACAGCTGAAAACAAGAAGTGAGGAGAAGGGGAAGTAACTCAGGTCTCCATGGAGATCTGAGATACAGCTCCCCCTACTGAAGTGGAGAAAGCACCCTGCTGCCACACCTGGAGAGAGTAACTGGCAGATCAGGCCTTCAGAGCCTCAGGTTACATCCACCTCTTTCCTGGATACAGTTTTAAATAAGCCCCCTGCTGAGATCAGTAAACAAGACCACCACGGAGTTAAGAAAACTGAGAAGAAAACAAACAAATCAAGACTTCAAAGTGGCTCTATTAGAAAAGCCAAATTCCACAGTGGATTACAAACAATAGCTGAAGCTAACCCAAGAAGACCTAGAAATAACACAACTCAAAATTGGAGGCAGACAACACCAAGCCTAGACTCAACCAGCTGTACAAACAACACATCCAAACACACAGACATTGTGAGAATACAGAAAAGTGTGATCCAAATGAAGCCACAAGAGAATCCTCCAGGAAATTAACTGAGCAATATAAAAATAAACAAGCTTCCAGATGCAGAGTTTAGAATAATTATTGTTAGGATGCTTAGAGATCTTAGAACAACAGTGGATGGTCATTACAAACACCTAAATAAAGAGATAGCAAATATAAAAAAGGACACTGAAATATTAAAAAGAATGAGTCAGAGATGACAAATACAATATCAGAAATGAAGAACACAATGGAAGGAATTAAAAGCAGGATGGATGAAGCTGAGGATCGAAATAGCAAGTTGGAAGAAAAGATAAATGAAGGCATGGAAGCAGAGCGGAAAAAAGAAAAGAGACTCAAAAAGTCTGAGGAAACTCTAAGAGAGCTCTGTGACAACATGAAGAGAAATAATATTTGCATAATAGGGGTTCCTGAAGAAGAAGAGAAAGAACAAAGGATAGAAACTTTATTCAATAAAATCATAGCTGAAAACTTCCCTAAATAGATGCAAGGAAGGGTCTCACAAGTTCAAGAAGCACAGAGAATTCCATTAAAGAGAAACCCAAAGAAACCCACACCAAGACACATCATAATTAAAATACCAAAGCTAAGTGATAAAGAGAAAATATTATAAGCTGCTAGAGAAAAAAGGCTATCACCTACAAGGAACACCCATAAGAATGACATAAAACTTCTCAACAGAAACACTTGAGGCTAGAAGGGAATGGCAAGAAATATTCAAATTCATGCAGAACAAGAGCCTACAATCAAGACTACTTTATCCAGCAAGGCTATCATTTAAAATTGAAGGAGAAATAAAAAGCTTCCCAGATGAAAAAAAAAAAAACTCAAGGAATTCATTATAACCAAACCAATGCTGCAGGAAATGTTAAGGGGCCTGTTGTAAACAGATCAAAGTGGGAAAAGAATATAGCAAAAGAGGAATACACTTTTAAAATATAAAATGGCAATAAACAACTACATATCAATAATAACCATAAATTTATGGATCAAATGATCCAATCAAAAGACATAGGGTAGCTGCATGCATAAAAAAAACAGGACCTGTACATATCCTGTCTACAAGGGACACAAAAGATGCACATAGATTGAAGGTAAAAGACGGAAAAAAATATTTCATGCTAATGGAAATGAGAAAAAAAGCTGGGGTAGCAATACTTATATCAGACAAAATGGACTTTAAAACCAAGGCTATAGTAAGAGATAAAGAAGGTCATTACATAATGATAAAGAAAGCAATCCAACATGAAGATATAACTATCATAAATATCTACGCACCTAATATAGGAACTCCTAAATATATAAAGCTAACTTTGAAGGAAAAAAGGGCAAGATCAACAGCAATACTATAATAGTAGGAGATTTCAATACCCCACTTACATCACTAGATAGATCCTCAAGAAAGAAAATTAACAAAGAAATAGCAAACTTAAAGGACACACTAGATGAACTGGATTTAATAGATATCTTCAGAACCTTTCACCCTAAAGCAGTAGCATATACATTCTTTTCAAATGCTCATAGTACATTCTCTAGGATAGATCACATGTTAGGACACAAAAGTGGTCTCAACATATTTAAGAAGATTGAAGTCATATCAAGCATTTTCTCTGATCACAATGGCACGAAACTAGAAATCAACCACAACAAAAAAACTGAAAAATACTCAAACACATGGAAACTAATATCATGTTATTAAATAACGAATGGGTTAACAATGAAATCAAAAAAGAAATAAAAGAATTTCTAGAAACAAATGATAATGAACATACAACAACTCAAAATTTATGGGACACAGCAAAAGCAGTCCTGAGAGGAAAGTTCATAGCACTACAGGCATACCTTAAGAAGCTTGAAAAAGCTAAAATTAACAACTTAACCCTTCATCTAAAAGAACTTGGAAAAGAAAAGCAAGGCCCAGAGGTAGTAGAAGGAAGGAAATAATAAAGTTTAGAGCAGAAATAAATGGCATAGAGGCTAAAGAAACAATACAGAGGATCAGTAAAACCAAGAGCTGGTTTTCTAAAAGGGTAAACAAGATCGATAAACCTTTAATGAGACTTACCAAGAAAAGAAGAGAGAGGACTCAAATAAAATTAGAAACAAGAGTGGGGAAATAACAACCGACACAACAGAAATACAAAATATTGTAAGAAAATACTACGGTGAAATGTATGCCAAAAAATTAGACAGCCTAGGTGAAGTGGACTAATTCCTTGAAATGTAAAATCTTTCAAAATCAATCTGGAAGAATCAGAAAACCTAAACAGACCAATTACAACAAAAGAGATTGAAACAGTTATCAAAAAGCTCCGAAAACACAAAACCCCTGGGCCCAATGGATTCACTGGTGAATTCTACCAAATACTCAAAGAAGAACTAACTCCTATCCTTCTCAAGCTATTTCAAAATATTCAAGAGGAAGGAACACTTCCAAGTTCCTTTTATGAGGCAAGCATAATTCTGATTCCAAAACCAGGCAAAGACAACACAAAGAAAGAAAATTATAGGCCAATATCCCTGATGAATCTAGATGCTAAAATCCTCAACAAAATATTAGCAAACTGGCAATATATGAAAAAAATCAAACATCATGACCAAGTGGGATTTATTCTGGGGAGGCTAGGATGTTACAAAATTCATAAATCAATCAGTGTGATTCACCACATAAACAAAAGGAAGGAGATAAAACACATGATAATTTCAATAGATTCAGGAAAAGCATTTGATAAAATCCAGCACCCATTTATGATCCAAACTCTTAGCAAAGTGGGAATACAGGGAACATACCTAAACATGATAAAGGCCATTTATGACAAACCCACAGCCAACATCATAATTAATGGACAAAAATTAAAAGCAATTCCTCTATAATCAGGAACAAGGCAGGGGTGTCCCCTTTCACCACTCTTATTCAACATAGTACTGGAAGTCCTAGCCACAGCAATCAGAGAAGAAGAAGAAATAAAAGGCATCCAAATTGGAAAAGAAGTAAAACTATCATTATTTGCAGATGATATGATACTGTATATAGAAAACCCTAAAGGCTCAGTCAAGAAAATACTGGACCTAATAAACGAATTCAGCAAGGTGGCAGGATATAAAATTAACACAGAAATCAAAGGCATTTCTATACACAAACAATGAAATGTCAGAAAGAGAAATTAAGGAAACAATCTCCTTCACTATTGCAAAAAAATAATAAGTCACCTAGGAGTAAATTTAACCAAGGAGGTTAAAGACTTGTACTCAGAAAATTATAAAACATTGATTAAAAAAATTAATGAAGACACAAACAAGTGGGAGCATATATCATGCTCATAGTTAGGAAGAATAAACATCATTAAAATGTCTATATTACCCAAAGCAATTTATAAATTCAATGCAATACCAATGAAAATACCAATGACATACTTCAAAGATATAGAGCACATATTCCAAAAATTTATATGGAACCAAAAAAGAACACGAATAGCCTCAGCAATCTTGAAAAAGAAGAATAAAGTCAGAGGTATCACACTTACTGATATCAAGTTATACTACAAGGCCATTGTACTCAAAACAGCTTGGTACTGGCATAAGAACAGGCATATAGATCAATGGAACAGAACAGAGAACTGAGAAATAAACCCACACCTTTATGGACAACTGATATTTGACAAAGCAGGTAAGAGCATACAATGGAGTAAAGAAAAACAGCCTCTTCAACAAATGGTTTTGGGAAAACTGGACAGCTACCTGCAGAAAAATAAAACTAGACCACCAATTTACACCGTTCACAAAAATAAAGTCAAAATGGATAAAAGACTTAAATGTAAGCAGTGAAACCATAAACATTCGAGAAGAAAACATAGGCAGTAAACTCTCCGACATCTATTGAAGCAATATATTTGCCGATTTATCTCCACAGGCAAATGAAATAAAAGACATGATAAACAAATGGAACTATATCAAACTAAAAAGCTTTTGTACAGCTAAGGACAATATGAACAAAATAAAAAGACAAACCACACAATGGGAGAACATATTTGACAACACATCTGATAAAGGGTTAATAACCAAAATTTATAAAGAACTTGTAAAACTCAACACCAGGAAGACAAACAATCCATTCAAATATGGGCACAAGAAATGACTAGACACTTCTCCAAAGAGGACATACAGATGGCCAACAGGCATATGAAAAAATGCTCAACATCACTAATCATTAGAGAAATGCAAATTAAAACCACAGTGAGATACCACCTCACACCAGTCAGAATGGCACTCATTAACACAACAACACATAGGTGCTGGCGAGATATGGAGAAAGGGGAACCCTCCTGCACTGCTGGTGGGAATGCAGACTGGTGCAGCCACTGCGGAAAACAGTATGGACATTTCTCAGAAAATTAGAAATGGAACTGCCCTTGGACCCAGCTATCCCCCTTATAGGAATATATCACAAGGACACCATATCACCAACTGAAAAAAAGAAATGCACCCCCATGTTTATGGCAGCATTGTTCACAATTGCGAAGAGCTGGAAGCAGCCCAAGTGTCCATCAGTGGACGAGTGGATTAAAAAACTGTGGTACATATATACAATGAAATACTATGGAGCTATTTAAAACAAGGAAATATTACCTTTTGCAACAGTATGGAGAGACCTAGAAAGTATTGTGTTGAGTGAAATAAGCCAGGCAGAGAAAGAAAAATATCATATGACCTCACTCATTTGAGGAATCCAAGAAACATTGAGAACTGAGGAAAGGAATTGAGACAGAGGACGGATCAAAGGGACCAGAGGAAAAGAGGACAGAGGGAAAGGGGATGATAGGATGGGATAAACCTGAAGGGAGGGGGGCAAGGGAGATATTGAGGGGAATATGGAGGAGGGAGGATGCATTCGTGGTGACCCTAGAATCTATGTAAACACAATTAGTAAATAAATTAAAGAAAAAATAACTACTCAGTTCAGAGTCCCTCCTCATGTTCCTCGACAAAGTCGTTTACATCACCCTCATCTACCTCCAGACCCATTGACTTTCTGAGGGACACAATCTCCTCCAACGCTTCTACCTCGGTCTCTGTCTCTGGTTCGAATCCTTTGAAATTCCTGTCTGCAACAACATCAGGCCATAACTTTTTCCTTGCTGAGTTCAAGGTTCTTCTTGTAACCTCTTGCCATGCCAAGTCGATAACGCGCAAACATATCAAGATGTTGTAGTGATCTTTCCAAAAGTCTCGAAGGGTTAGATTTGTATTCTCAGTCACCTCAAAGCAGCGGCAGAACAAGTGCTTTGTGTAAAGCTTTTTAAAGTTGGAAATGACCTGCTGATCCATAGGTTGCAAGATTGAAGTCGTGTTGGGTGGGAGATAGAGGACTTTCACAAATTTGAACTCATCGAGAATGTCATCTTCAAGACCATGTGGGTGGGCTGGAGCATTTTCAAGGATTAGTAATGCTTTCATCGGGAGTTTATTTTCTTGAAGATATTTCTTCACTGCAGGACCAAAGACAAGATTTACCCATTCAATAAGAAACTGCCTCATAACCCATGCCCTAGCATTGGCATGCCACATAACCTGCAGTTTTTCTTTAAGCATCTTGTGAGTCTTAAGGGTTGGAGAATTTTCGGAATATTACACTAGCAGTGGCTTTACTTTAAAGTCACCACTAGCATTTGCACAGGGTCAGACAGTCCTTCATGGGTTTATGGCGTGGCAGCTTCTTCTCCTCTGCGGTGATGAAAGTCCTTTAGGGCATTTTTTTCCAAAACAATCCTGTTTCGTTACAGTTGAACATTTGTTGGGGGATGTAGCCTTCCTTTGCGATAAGCACAGCAAAATGTGTGACGTACTCCTCAGCTGCCTTAACGTCAGCACTCGCAGCTTCACCATGCCCCACCACCGAGTGGATGCCAGATCTCTTGGAATTTTCAAACCAGCCATGACTTACCTTAAATGTATCTTCTGCTGCCTCTTTTGAGGTTGATGATTCTTTCTTCTTCAAGTCGCTGTATATAATACGTGCCTTTTCACATATTACAGTCTCCGTCACTATATCTCCTGCCAGCTCTTTCTCTTTCACCCACACCAGCAGAAGCATCTCCATTTCTTCATGGATATTCGTCCTTAATTGGGACAGAATTGTAGTTTCTTTTGCTGGATTTGCGCTTTTGATGGCATCCTTTTGTTTAAGAATGGTACAAATTATAAATGTTTTGCAGTCGTACAGCCTTGCCAGTTCAATCACTCATACATCACGCTCATGTTTTTCTATTATTTTTTGCTTTACTTCTATCGACTTCATTCTCTTCTTCTTCTCACCACTGTCCTTGACACTCACTTTCTCTGGTCCCATGATAGCACACAAAAAAAGTTAGTAACAAAATGGAGAACGAGTACAGTGCACGAGATTCGACTTGATTCTGCGGGTAACACTTGAGAAAGAATGAGATGCTGATGTTGTGCTGCTGATATTGGACCCCTGTGCCAACACACCAACTAGCGGCAGCTTCCCAAATCACAACTCGTGTCTCGGAATTTTGCTCAGATCTCAAACAAAAATACGGACAGAGTTGCAGCTTGTATCTTAAAAAATAATAATAATAAATAAAGTTGGTCTGCTCGTATCTCAAGGTACCACTGTATATTGAAGTAGGAAAACACTAAAGGTAGCGAGGAAAAGTGCTTTTCTTTATTTTAGTTTGTCATTTTTGGTGGAGCCTTTTTCTCGGCATGTTGCTGTGTACCTCTAACAGACACCAGAAACGTTTTCATAATTGAAATGTTCAGAAGACTAGTACTCCGACCACTTTCCCTGGGAATCTTTCCTCAGAGGTCACCTGCTATTCTCTGTATAGAATAGAGTCTATGGTGCATAATGCTTACTTCGTCCATGTCTGAAAATAGGGAGCTAATTGGAAGAATTTCATATATATATATATGTATGTATGTAATAATTTTTCTCCTCTCTGTGTTGTTAAAGTATAACACATGTAATTTGTTTTTTCTGGTGTAAGAAAACCCATTGGTGGTCATTTACTTTTACAAATATAATTTAAACAAATGCCTAAATTGTCAGGTAAGAGGACAACTAACTTCTTTCCCCCCTGAAACTTGCTTTTGTTTCTTGGTGTGGGGTAAGGCGTGTTCTGTGTTCTAGGTATTTTGGCAAGGAAGAAGAAAGGTGAATACATTTGATGAAAACATCTAGTTTTCCACTTATACTCAGTCTGAATAAACAAAAAGGAGACCCTTGTTTTGTTTTAGACCTTCATTCTGGTCATCATAGTTGGGGGGAGCAGGAGAGGCCCTGTGCTGATTTTCTCCAGTTACAAGGTCAAGGAATGCTGCTTGCTGTCCCTGCCTTTTGCCAACAAGGTGGTAGGGTTCTGTTTCCTTAAGTGCTTTTCCTGCCCAAGTATAGCTTACCCTGTGTCTTTGGTTAAGGTCATCACCTTCCGGTGAGTGATCACTGACTCTCCCCTTTGGTTTCATGTTCTCTCTGAATACTGATGCATGGAATCTGTGACCCCACAGCTGAGCTGGTGCCCCCAGGGTAATGTAGACAGGCAGGCAGCCTCTTGGAAATTTAGGAAAGAAATATGACTCACTCACTCCTCTGTCTGGGCACCTGTGCTCACCCAGCTTCCATTTCGTCAAGGCCCCTGACACACAGGCAGCACTCTGGTCCAAGCTGGTGACCTGGGAACCCTAATACAGGGCAGAGCCTGATACACATCGGCAGGATCTTCAAACAAATGAGAGGTGATCCTCCACTCCAGACAGCACTTTCTAATGCTCTTTCTAAAACCAATTGTGTGAAAACACAAAAACTCCCCAAAACATTTTGAGTTGAGTGCTCAACTAAAAAGTCTCCGATACGCTTTGATGTTTAAGTAGAAATCCTTTGCCCTTTAAACATTCAGGAGCTTTTTGGTATTGTCACACCATCACGTCAAAACTGATGTACAACTGCTAGATCCAAGATAAATAATAAGCAAACCCTAAAATAGACAGTACACCACCTTTATTGAGTATTATTTCTTCAATATAGACTTTATATAATTTTGAGAAAAAAAAATTTCCTCTACATGTGTTGGCTATGCAAGTTTCTGTCCTTCCTTAGCTCCCCTGTCACTGCTTGTCACACTTGTTTCCCCTAAAATATCTATTATTTATTATTATTATTATCATTATTAGCTAAAAAGATAGGCAATCATGGCATCATTCTGGCCAATCACTACAAGCCAGGTGGCAAACATCTGTTTCCAACACCTGGTTAAGATTTATTTCACTTCACACTACTTTTTTTATTCAAGGCTGCATCACCGACTGTACAGACAAATGGACCTCAGCTGGGCTCCACGCCCTGCCACTCACTTACCTGTGGGACCTTGACTGGGTTGTTAACTTCTCTGAACTTAGTTTTCTCATAATGCATTTGATTTGAGGTTTAAATAAAGTAGTACATATTAAATCTACAGCATGTGTAGACTTCCAGAAAGTGTTAATACCAATGTCTGTCCCCTGACTATGAAGCTGAATAAAAATCAAATTTCACTGGCCATTTAGTACAGACAGGTTTTCCCAGAGCATTCAGAGAGAGCATGAGAATAGCAGGTTCTCTGGTGTACATCTTAGGAATATGCTGCGCCCAGGCTAGGGGACCAGGCAGGGATCTGGCTGAACCCCAGGCACATCAGACATTGTGGGCCAACCAGTGAGCAATGAGTTTGGATTTGGGGTGTCAGGGAGAGTCAAAATCCTGTGCATTTCTGAGGTCATCCTGTTTGCAAATAGGAGGCTATACTGGGCCACATCTCAACTCTAGACTCCCCTGCTGCCCTGCCCCCGGGACATCCATCTGAAACTAAGGGCATCTGTGCCCAAGCTCACCTTCTCCCCTCAGGGCCTCCCTTGAAGGTTCTCAGCCCTGGTCATGACAGGTCGTTCCAGTGCAGCAGGCTCACTCTTGGCCTGATCTTGTTTTCTCTTCATTTGTGCATCTATAGACACACCAGTCTTCTGTGCCTTCCCATAAAGGGGCCACTTCCCACCCGTCTGGCCAGAGTCATGCTTTGGAGGTCGGTTACTGATTCTGAGCTCTAGGATTCTGGCTGGTCTGCCCATGGGGGCGTCATTCCCTCTCCATTTTCACCTCCGCACAGCCGAAGACTGTTTCCCAAGCACAGCCTTGGCCATACCACTTTCTGGTCCAACATCTTTGATGGTTTCCACTCCCTGTTGAGCCAAGCACAGCCCAGAGCCATACAGTTGTTTTGGCCTCCTCTTCCTCTTTTTCACCGATGTGTGTCTTATCCTCCCTGCGCCGCGCTTGCCCATGCTCCTCTGTGGCCGCTGCTGCCCCTCGGCCCTTCTCTAAGGATCACTTTTATACAACTGGGTTGAACCCTGAGTCTCTGGGGATGAAGGAGACAGAACCTTGCCCCAGAGCAGATGCTGCCAGCCCCAGACCCACTCTCCAAAGTCACCCCAGTAGTGTTAGCCTGGACTTCCTTCAATACATTTCTTTGAAAAGTATTTTTAAATTATTCAAATATTCAACATACACAATAGTAGAAAGACTGGCACAGGAACTCCCGTATACTCATTGTCCAGATTCAATACTTATCAAGATTTTGCCATAATTGCTCATCTAGCCCGTTTTGCCCTATTTTTGCTTTGCTGAAGCATACAAAGCAAATCATAGACATCACAACATTTTACCCTTACACACTTCAGGATGTAGCTCTAAATATCCCAGGTATCTCAGCATGTGTTACAAGTCATGCATATTATACATGTCTGTGTTATTACATGTAAACTATAACTCCAATGCTTGTTATCATATAAAATATTAAAAGTAATTTCTTGGTATCAACTGCTACCTAGTTTATAAGCAGATTTTCTGGATTGTTTCAAACCTTGTCTTTTTAGGGTTTTATTAGGCTTGTATTAGGATATAGGCAGGATCCAATTTGATTTCCTGTCCTTGTTTTTAATGCCGTGGGCTTAATAGAAATTGTGCCCCATTTTACTTTCTTCATAATGATAATCAGCACAAGCTAAGAAGTTCCCTACTGTGAAGAAGAAGGAGCGAGGTCCCAGACAGGTGGAGTCACCTCCCAGTGTCACCTAACTGAAGACAGGCTGGGTCCACATTTTTCTACCTCCAGGCCTCTTTCCACAAGGTCCAGAGGTTGACAGTTTACCCAAATGCTTCCATGTTCAATGGCAAATTTATTAGATTACCTGGAAAGCAGCAGAGCCATAGAGGGACCAGGAGAGTTACCTGCCTGGGAGCCTGGGAGCTGGAGTCCCATCAAAGGCCACAGGAAAGGGTCAGAGCTTGCCCATTTGATAACACTGCATGCAGGACTCGAAGGGAGCCAGAGAGTAATAGTTGGACATGGTTGCCTTTCAGATCTCTGTGTGTAGAGAGGGCATGGATCTGACGTTGAGACTAGGCCCTTCCCTAAAGACATACAGAAGCCGGACAGTCTGAAAACTTCAGAGGTTAAAAGGGCAAAGGGATTTGTGAGTGCTGTTAACTGCTTGGATATGATTCAGAGAGAAGCTGACTTATTGAGAAAGAAGATTTCCAGCCAGGAGTCACCTTCATGGAGACTAATGTGGTCAATGAAAATAAATTAATTGAATGTGTTTAATCTTGTGTAGGGAAGAACCATGGACAAGACCTAAGTCCAGCAAATATTTTAGTTTAGACAACAGGGAGAATCCATAGGAAAACAATTGGAGAGACAGCAACACTTCCAAGGAGCCTCCTGGTCTTTAATGACAAATGGTCAGAACAGATAAGGAAATGTATTGGTGGACAAAGGAATGAATGACCCGAGAAATGACAGAAAGGCTGACTGGATCACCCGAGGGATGGTTTCTAGTGACTGTGTTCTGGGCACAGGAAGGGGTTAGTGAGAAAAATTAACTCTTAAGGATGAAAAATGCCTAATTAGCATTGAGTAAATGCTTAAACCATCTGTGTCAACTAAAAATAATTGTTTTTCTCTTACTTTATGGATATTAAAGACCAACTGCCTTTGCTGTTGTTGTGGGCTGGTGTTTAATACTTTAGACTTTTATAAATACCTTGTGTTATTTGTTGTGAAGCAAGAAAAGGACTTCTTGACCACCTTTAAGGAGTGCTTTAGCTGTACTAGAGACCTCCTCAGGAGCTTGGCCACTACCCACTGCTCTTGTGAAAGGGTTGTAGCATCGTTATGGAATGTCTGGAGTGGGACAGGAAGAAATAGTTGTTTCCTTGTGAGGCAGGGAGCTGAGCTGACAGGTGTGGAGGTGGGTTCAACTGGTCAGTGCTTTGCTGACAACGTGTCCTCAGACTGTATTTTAGGATGACTTGAAGAAATTTAATTTTGGATTAAGACCTAAATTAGCATCCACCTTCTTCATTTGCAAATAAGGACCCTTTTCAAAAAATCATTCTTACTCATGAAGTTAATGTCAGTAACTAACTAGTCCTGATGGCTCATTATGTCCCTTTGAAAGTAATATGAAATATGTTAATTCTTTTTTTTAAAAAATGGTTTTATTTAACCTGTACGAACAACAATAGAAATATTCGAAGGTAGATTTAAAAAGAATTTTTTTTTTCTTGTATAAATCCTATGAGTTGAATACTGCTAATCCACATTCCAAGCAGGGATTAGTTCTTCAAGAGATTCTTAGAGGATCTTGGTTAATCACTTTTCTACTTCATTATCACTGAGTTCTTTGCTTTCCAGTTTCTTTCGCCCTCCTACTGAGAGTAGACCATTTCAGCCAGCTGAAAACGGTGACAAGGAACAGCCATTCTGACACTGAGTTGCAATTTAGACATAACCCAGGAATAAGCAGATTCTCCCACTCACTTCTCAGTGGGCAGCACCTGAATCCCTGTGGAGGCTGTGAAGACAGGTGTAGACTTTCTGGCACCCTGAAAGCACAGGTGTGCAGTTGTTTCCTAGCACATTTTAGAGGATTACTGAATCTTCTGGATGTATAGACTCAGAAGAAAAAGAAACCTGAAAGGCAGTGTGGGGCAGTGCTGGCCATTGGTCACTTATAGTTGATTTCTGCTTTTGGATCAACATTACTCTGATCATGTCTACCCCAATCTCAGTCACGGTCATTGTAAGAGGCGGTGATCCCCATCTCTGTGTATGGCAATGGGAAAGCTAGTTAAGGCCCATTTTGGTCACAAGTGAATATGACATCTTTGACCTGATGGTTGAGAAGAATGTGTAGAATTTATAAACTTGTAGTGAGAAGTTGGTCATTGTAGTGGGGATTGCTGCACTTAACAGTAAAAGATTTATTGGGGTTTTGGAGGGATTTTTTTTATTAATAGAAGCAGAAAAAAAGGGGTATATCTCATGATAGTGTACCTAGGAGTTGAGGCCAGAACCCAGAGCATAGGAATGTGTATTGTAGCACCCCATTCCTTAGCCATTCAGTGAGTCCCACTGAAGTTTGCCCTTTCTAACAAGGCAGTGGGAAAATGGTTATTCAATGTTTTGTTTTGTTTTCCTCTTTCTCTAGCAATTAGGATTGTCTCAAGATACCTTAGGTGCCCATACTTTTTTAGCTTGCGAGCTACTTATAAGATGACCAAGTCAAAATGATCTACCTACAATAAAAATGCAAAACATAAATTTATTTCTTCTATATTATCATTAAGTTACTATAATTACTATTTAATATTGTGTATTCTTCTTTCACCTTTCTCCTTCTCAGCTCTCTTTTCGGAGGAAAGTCAATGTCATAGTTTTTATGAACAGTCCGAAAAAGCCGCTCCACATTTCCCTTCTTTGAAATAGCAATGGCACACAGACAGATGAGGCAAATGCACTTAGAATATGACACAGTGAAAAAAATCCCCTCCCATTCTGTATGAAAGTGGTAGGTTTTAGGCTTCTTACTTGGACCAGCTATGGCACTCATTTTTATACCCTTTGTTGTATTTAGTTTAAATAAATTGAAGGCTAACTATGCAGCAATGTAACTGAACAAGTTAGCGCGGTTTAACGTACATGCATAGGGTGTCAAAAGTTCAGACGTCAGATTGGCTACCCTGTATGCCAATCAAAAGACAAATGTCTTTTTAATGTCATGCGATCTACCCACAATTCCTTCCCAATCGACCAATAGATCGCGATCGACGTATTGAGCACCCCTGCCTTAAGTGATAGTAATTGACAATTCACACTTGCTGATGAGTAAACATATTGGCTTCATTAACAAATAGAATCAGTGAGTGGCTTAATACAGGACAAGTCATTTATTCATCCATGCCATAGGCATGTATTGAGAACAAGGATGTGCTAGGCCAGGGAGTGGCACAGAATGAGATAGATGCCCACTTTGTTAGAGCTCACATGTAGTGATAGTAACAGACAATGAACAAACGAGAGTCAGTAATAGCTGTTAGGAGGGAAATGAAACAGGTTTGTCATAGGGAATGGATGACTGTGTTTAGTGGTCAGGAAAGCTTCTCCAGATGACACTCAACTGAGACTCACATAAAAGACATTGCCCACTCAACAGAGATCTGGGGAAGGAGCATTGCAGTCCACAGAAAGAGCTGGTAGCAAGGCCCAGTGGGGGACACACTTGGTTTGGCCAGTGCCTACAAAACATGGGGCAAAGTCATCTACAAGGCAGCAGGGCTAGACACTGGGGGAGTTGTGGGCAGGGGTAGGGACCAGATGCCAGCCACTAGGAGCCATGGAAAGGGTAGTTAAGCAAGAGAAAGGTGTGACTCTTGTTTCCTAGAAGATGTGATTCCCATACCATTTTAAAACCATAGGATTCCATTCTCAAATTTAAAAGTTAAGTAAAACTCCAACGGAAAGTATTTATTAGTATATAAATACAGAAAGTGTTTATTAGTATAAATTTATTATAAAAACTCAAATTAACACATTTATTTGTCTTATAGCCAGAGGTAACAAATGATTTTCAAAATGTCAAAAATTTGAAATCAGTATTATGGAGGACAGATGTATTGTTATCACATATATCCAATGTTTCCTATTTTCTTTTGGATCATATAGAGAAAATCCCTGATGTCCCAAGATTAGTTGCCCGTTTTAACAGTGTTTCACAGTTCAACTTGTAACCTCAGAAAATCTCTTTTTTGTTCTTTATTATATTTCACATAATATATTTGATTAAATTGAAATGTAGTGATATGAATGTGATGTAATTATTAAATAATTATGCAGTGATCTTAAAATAATTAAATAATATATAAATATAAATAATGCATAATATATACAAATAATATGAGTTTGCCTAAATTTTTATTTGTAAATGTACATGTCATATAAACACATACATGATCAACAGTTTAAGCACTAAAACTCTAAACTATCATCATGTGATAAATTGTTCTCTTGTGTTATGACTGACATATGCAGGTAGGAGCTTAGGTCAAGCAGTGCAGAGTAGGCTCATTATCAGTATTAATTTATTTGAATGGACACATAAGAATGCTTTATTCAAAAAAGCAATATATAATTACAACCTTTATAATAAGCAACCTATCTGTAAGCTGAAATATAAGAACCATTAATCTGAGATCTTTACTGAAACAAGTTATTGAAAACATTTGTAGTTTTTAATACATGAAAATTTAATATAAATTATATGAAATGCTTATATATTCTTATTTTAGTTAAGTATTTCAAAAATAGTTCATGTATATAGAATGTGATTTAAAAACTAGTGTTTGAACTCTGGTCAGTTGGCACAGTGGTAGAGCATCGGCCAGCATGTAGAAGTCCCAGATTCAATTGCCAGCCAGGTCACACAGGAGAAGCGCCCATCTGCTTCTCCACCCTTCCCTCTCTACTTTCTCTCTGTCTGTCTCTCTCTCTCTCTTCCCCTCCCACAGCCAAGGATCTATTGGAGCAAAGTTTGCCTGGGTGCTGAGGATGGCTCTGGTTCCAACAGAGCAATGCCCCAGATGGGCAGAGCATCGCCCGCTGGTGGGCATGCTGGGTAGATTCTGGTCAGGTGCATGTGGGAGTCTGTCTCTCTGCCTCCCCACTTCCCACTTCAGAAAAATAGAAAAAAAAAATCAGTTTTTGATAGAATAGTAAATAGTGCTATAACCTTAAAAGCATATATTTTCTTTGTATCTCAATGTAGTCACAAAGTCGAGTCACACACATTCTTCAAAAACTTTGAAGGGTCATAAGAGCATATACTTTAGAGAGAAGGAATAACACAATAATTTTAATATTGCTTATACATCTAGTTGAAGAATACACAATGAGTAATTTTGGTATTTAAATTTAAAAGTATCATTTTAGCAAGAGTCTTATATGTACTCATTGAATTTACTGATAAATATAACTTAATTACTGATGGAATAAAAATAATTTTTTTAAACTAGCATATATTTTTTTTTGCCAGTTCATCAGAAATAGTCAAGATTTTGGATGAAAGAAACTTAGGTATTCAGTGTATTTCTAGAATGCTAGTTGTTTTGTTTATTAAAGCGTTGGCATATCACCCAAATGTTTTTCCTTCAGGCTATGTCCTGCCTATTCAGAAAGCACTTGCTTTCTTAAAAGGAAGGGAGGACAAGAACTTACTGAAGGCGGTTTTGTTATGGGGAACTTGCACTGGTCAGCTCATTGTTCAAGCTATCATCTTTTCTCCATCCTTACATATCTCCTGAAAAGTGAAGACCTACCCAAGTTGCCACAGGCAGAGACAAAGCCCCAATTCATGTTCTGCACCCTCCCAATTCATGTGGTGTCTTTCCCATGGCGCCCAAGAGGAAGGACACTATAGCATGCAAAGGATAAGAGGTGCCCTGGGCCGTGTGCAAGCCTACTTGCCATCGTGTTGCCAGACAAGTTAGTTGTATTATTCGACCAGACATTTACAGACATCCTGTGTATGGACCATATGAGACACAATGGCTTTTCAAAGTAAAATCCTTGAGCTTTTTCTCTGAAAAAATGGGGCAGCAACAGTTCGGCTCCGTTTGGCCTTTCTGTGCATCCATAACCATGCCACCCTGGTTCAGCTGGCTGAACGCCGCATTTCTGCTCCTTCTCAAAGTATTTTACTTAAATTTAGACAGTATTTCAAAATGAAAATGTACTTTTATCCTCAAAAACAGTTGATTTGTATCTGACCTGTTTGCAAAGTAGTGTCTATAGGCAAAGTATACTGTCTGATCCCAGATGAAGAATGTTTTTGAGGACCCTCAGGAGATTTTTCTGTTAGGCCCAGCAGACATCCCCATTTATGTACCTTAGATCCTAGGTTCTTACTGTTTCTTACAGGCAACATGTTCTTCTTCACTTTTATGTAATTTTCTCAGAAGACATAACCACACCATTCATCAAGTTGACCTCATCCTTCTGTCACTGCCGTGTTCCTTGCATGAATTCCTTTCTTGAACGCAGCAGCTTATACCATGCCTACCTAGGTCTCTTGTTTTCTGACTTTTGTTCTTTTATAGCTCTGTTGAAGCCTGTCCAACTTTGACATCATTAGAAATGTTGTGTAGACTCAGATGCACCTTCTGTTTATCCATTCCGATCTTCTGTGCTGCTGTTTGTGTCCATGTCAGCACTAAATACTTATACATTATGACTAAGATGTGTATGTGTGAGCAGTGTTTCCCATCTACCTATTCCATTTACAAGAACAAAGGAAAAGGAAGTAACAACAAAAGAAAAACTTGATCATAGCATTTACAGTGAAATTTATATCTCTTCTCCCAAACCTTTGTCCACCCCTTTGTGAATAGCGCAGGACAAAACATCCTTTTAATTTGTACTTTATTCTATAAACCATAACTACCCATTTCAGTCTAAACTCTTACAAACTTTTTTTTTACAAACAGCCACTGAGCAAGTAGGATCATGGTTTTTGTTTATTTGTTTGTTTGTTTTTTAACGCCAGTGAGTGGGTAATATCCTGTTGTTGAAGATCGTGTTTTAAAAACAGATTTCTCTAACAGAACCTTTGTGCATTTTTCTCCAAATCCTCAGGTGTCAGCTTGGATAAAAGTCAAGCCTTTGAGAATTTTTCACCCATGGTTGCTTGTATGTATTTGCTTCCTCAGAGATGCCAGTGTTGTCATCTCTTGTGGTGATACTAATCCAGGCAAGAACATGTATTGAGCCCTTGCGTTTTGTCAGAGATCATACAAGACGATAAAAAAAAGAAAAAGAGTGAAATAATGATGGCAGATAAATAGGTAGAAACAAGAATATACTGTGAAAAGTGTTTTTGATAGATGTTGCTGAGCCTGCCAGGAGAGCCCAGTGTAAAATAATTGGCTGGATGTTAGGGAGTCGAGCAAGGGGTTGGGGGGTGGGGGGGTTAGGCTGCAGGAGAGACTGGGAAGATGTCAAGAGTCTTCCAGACACCACGAAAAATCTAGTCTTATAGACCGAGAGTCCAAGACAGTGATGAGAAGTCAAGTTGGATAAGTAGGTAAGAGCCAAATCCTAAGACCATGATGAGGTTGGGTCTCTACTTAGAAAGCCACAGGGAGCCATTGGAAGCCTCACTTATAAGAAATAACTGTAGAATGAGATCTTTCACTATAAATTATGAGAAGAGCCACTTGGCCTATCTTCACCAAGGTCTCTACAGTATGTACATGCAACTACAAAGTTTATGTGTCCCCGGTACTCCTCTCGCATGCAGGGCTCTGTTTGGATGTGCACATTTCATCTGAGAGTGTTTGAAAGTCACCTCTCACCCCCACTCTAGAACAGCATTATGTTATAGAAAGGTTTTCTTCTAGAGGTCCCATACCCTTTTTGAGGAGGAAAGAAAATTGTCGATTAGTCACAGCCTGGAAGATAAGCACTAAGCAACCAAATGTGCAAATTTAGAATGATGCCCCATGGTAAAGTACCCTCCAGTGTGGAGCTCCTGGTACTGCTAATGTGTGGGATGGTTCCTCACATGAACCCTGTTTGCTCAGTGGAAATAACATGTGCTGGTCACAAAAATGGAAAAGTGATCAAACAAGTGTGCTTTCAAAAATAACCACTAGACGCACCCCAAAATCACAAGGCTAAGGTCACATTCTGTTTCTTTTTCACTCAATATCCTTTCTTTCTATTTTTTTTCAAGGGAGAGGAGGGGAGGTAGTGAGATAAGACTCCTGTATGTGCCCTGACTGGGATCCACCTGGCAATCCCCATCTGGGACTGATGCTCAGACCAACTGAGCTATCCTCAGTGCCTGAGGCTGACACTTGAACCAATAGAGCCACTGGCTGCAGGAGAAGAGGGAGAGAAGGGGAAAAGGGAGGGGAGAGAAGCAGATGGTCACTTCACATGTGTGTCCTGACTGAAAATTGAACCCAGGAAATCCATACACCGGGCCAGCTCTTTATCCACTGAGCCTACCAGCCAGGGCCTAAATATCCTTTCAATTCACTCTCCTGCCCTTGTTCTGAGTACACACTCTTGGTTCCTTAAAGTCTGTCCTTGGGCCAATGGTTCTTCATTATTTTGAAAAAAGAACTCTTGTATCCATCTAGGATGCTTCCCATCACAAATCAACAGAAGTCTCAATTCAAACTGCACTTCAGACTGTGAGGAGTCCCTGACACATCCTGCTGTAGGGTAGTCATGGCTTGGGTCCCGCACCAGGAGTATTGTCAGGGACCCAGTTTTTTATTTTCATCTTTGCACTTTGCTACAACACTTTATACTCATTCTGCCCCCTGACCCCTGTCATAATTAAAGGAAGGTCACCCCTTGTGCAACCTTGTTCAAAACCAGTGGGAGGGAGAGAGTTTGCCCCTAATATAAGCAGTCAACAAGTTCCTGTTTTTCTTGACGGGACCATCCTGAGCTAAACCCTCCAGGCAGGGAAATGCCGTGGTGGCCTGATTGAGGCCTGGCTAATCAGAATCCATCTATGTTGGAAATTTGGGGTGGTATTCTGAGTGCTCCTCAACAGGGAAGGAAAGAAGTGTCTGTGCCCATCTTCATGCATGTCAGTTCTGCATTAGGTTTTAAAAGGATGCACCAACCCCCTGATGACCGTCATTCTTTTTTCTTAGAGAAAGAACTTTCTTCCCAATGCATCTTGGTTTTAGATCTCAGCATTCTCCTGAACTGTATATCCACTCAGGAAGCACAGTGGTCAGTCAATGGAGAGAAGCTGTGGCTTTTTGTTGCTGTTTCACAGTTTTTGTGGATGACCCAGAAAGCCCAAGTAATACTATGTAAATAACTTCTTTTTCTTTTTCTTTTCTTCTTTTTTCAAATGTGAGAAGGGGGTATAGACAGACTCTCCCATGCACCTGGACCAGGATCCACCCGGTAAACCCCTATCTGGGGCCAATCCTTACAACCAAGCTATTTTTATCACCTAAGGCAGAGGCTCCATGGAGCCATACTCAGCACCTAGGGCTGATGCACTCGAACTAATTGAACCATGGCTGTGGGAGGGGAAGAGAGAGAGAGAAAAAAAAGAGGGAAGGGGAGGGCTGGAGAAGCAGATAATCGCTTCTTCTGTGTACCCTGACCGGGAATCGAATGTGGGACGTCCACATGCCAAGCCAATGCTCTACCACTGAGCTAACCGGCCAGGGGCTGAATAACTTCAAACATTCAATTTATTATTTTAAATTGTAATCTGAAGAGCCCCCCCCCCAACTGGGAAAGGAAAGGGGAATATATTTTCCCTTTCCTGTGCCCTGTATATTTCATTTTTTATCATGTATTTCACAACATCACCCCTGCATCAGATACAGTAAATCTTTCCACAGACAGACCAGTAGGTACCAAGAGTAAAGTAACCTAGCCAGACCTCTCAGGACAGCCTTACGTCATGGAATCCAGGCAGATCTTTTCAGTGAGAGCTCTTCTTCAAGCTGGAAAACATGAGTAAGCCATGATAAGGGCAATCATCTTATTTTACAATTTAAGAATAAATGGTTTGCCCCAAATACTGGGCAGGTTTAACAGCCATTCTACCTAGAAGAAAGCAAGGGCCTGACCTCTAAAGGGCCCTTTAGCCCTTGTCTGCCTATGTGCTTATCAATTTGCAGTAAACCCTGCTTTGAAAATAATGGAAGAAAACCCTGGCAAAGTGTTTGTGCTCACTCACCATCTCCAGCTGGACGACACTCCCTTAATGACAACAAAGGCCCAGAGAGGATTTGAGGTGTCGCCAAGACCACCATGGCCACCAGCCAAGTGAAGCTGTGCATCTGTATGGCCAGTAGTCATGGCCGTTATGCCGTGCACATTCAGGTTCTCATTGGATTCGGGAAGATGGAAAAGAAATAGTGGAGCCAAAAAATGATGGGCCATTACTTGATTAAAGTCTCACACCGGCTGACAAGCACCACACAGGGAAAACACTTCCCTCTCACTCAGGGCTCCCAAAGCCCTGACACATTCTCCAGTTCTATAACCAAGAAAATCTTCTCCGAGTTCTCCTGAATCAAAGGTCCCACCAGTCACAGCAGAGCTCATAAAGCCCCTTCCCTCTGGTTCCCCATCTGCACACCTCCTCTTTCTCTGCACATACTGGCTTCTTCCTCAGCACTCTGCATTCTCTCCTCTCACTCTGCACAAATGGCTTCTCTCTTTCTTCTCCTCCTTCTCTGCTCTGTTCCTTTTATTTTTATTTAATTAATTGTGTTTACATAGATTCTAGGGTCACCCCGAATACATCTCCCCTTCCACATATTCCCCTCCACATCTGCTTTTCCCTCCTCCCATAGTGCCCTCCCCCCTTCCCTTCAGGTTTATCTCATCCTCTCATCCCCATTCCCTCTGTTCTCTTTTCCTCTGGTCCCTTTGATCCCTCCTCTGTCTCAATTCCTTCCCTCAGTTCTCAATGTTCCTTGAATTCCTCAAATGAGTGAGGTCATATGATATTTTTCTTTCTCTGCTTGGCTTATTTCACTCAACATAATACTTTTTGGGTCCCTCCATATTGTTGCAAAAGGTAATATTTCCTTCTTTTTAGTAGCCCCATAGTATTCTATAGTATATATGTACCACTGCTTTTTAATCCACTCATCCTCTGATGGACACTTGGGCTGTTTCCAGCTCTTCACTATTATGAAAAATGCTGCCATAAACATGGGGTGCATTTCTTTTTTTCAGTCGGTGATATGGTGTCCTTGTGATATATTCCTATAAGTGGGATGGCTGGGTCAAAGGGCAGTTTCCTTTCTAATTTTTTGAGGAATCTCCATACTGTTTTCCACAGTGGCTACACCAATCTGCATTCCCACCAGCAGTGCAGGAGGGTTCACCTTTCTCCATATCCTAGCCAGCACCTATCCTGTGTTGTTTTGTTGATGAGAGCCATTCTGACTGGTGTGAGGTGGTATCTCATTGTGGTTTTAATTTGCATTTCTCTAATGATTAGTGATGTTGAACATTTTTTCATATGCCTGTTGGCCATCTGTATGTTCTCTTTGAAGAAGTGTTTATTCATCCCTTTTGCCCATTTTTTGATTGCATTGTTTATCTTCCTGGTGCTGAGTTTTACAAGTTCTTTATAAATTGTGGTTATTAACCCCTTATCAGACGTATTGTCGAATATGTTCTCCCATTGTGTAGTTTGTCTTTATTCTGTTCTTATTGTCTTCAGCTGTGCAAAAACTTTTTAGTTTGATAAAGTCCCATTTGTTTATTCTGTCCTTTATTTCCCTTGCCTATAAGATAACTCAGCAAATATATTGCTGCGAGAGATGTCGGAGAGCTTACTGCCTATGTTTTCTTCTAAGATGCTTATGGTTTCAAGGCTTACATTTAAGTCTTTTATCCATTATGAGTTTATTTTTGTGAATGGTGTAAGTTGGTGGTCTAGTTTTATTTTTTTGGCTGGTAGCTGTCCAATCTTCCCAACACCATTTGTTGAAGAGGCTGTCTTTCTTTACTCCATTGTATGCTCTTATCTCCTTTGTCAAATATCAGTTGTCCATAAAGGTTTGGGTTTATTTCTGGGTTCTCTGTTCTTTTCCATTGATCTATATGCCTGTTCTTATGCCAGTACCAAGCTGTTTTGAGTACAATGGCCTTGTAGTATAACTTGATATCAGTAAGTGTGATACCTTCTACTTTATTCTTCTTTTTCAAGATTGCTGACGCTATTCGTGCTTTGTTTTGGTTCCATATAAATTTTTGGAATATGTGTTCTATATCTTTGAAGTATGTCATTGGTATTTTCATTGGTATTGCATTGAATTTATAAATTGCTTTGGGTAATATAGACATTTTAATGATGTTTATTCTTCCTAACCTTGAACACGGTATATGCTTCCACTTGTTTGTGTCTTCCTTGATTTCTTTTATCAATGTTTTATAATTTTCTGAGTACAAGTCTTTAACCTCCTTGGTTAAATTCACTCCTAGGTACTTTATTTTTTGTTTTGCAATAGTGAAGGGGATTGTTTCCTTAATTACTCTTTCTGACATTATATTGTTCATGTATAAAAATGCCTCTGATTTCTGAGTATTAATTTTATATCCTGCCACCTTGCTGAATTCGTTTATTAGGTCCAGTATTTTTTTGACTGAGCCTTTAGGGTTTTCTATATACAGTATCATATCATCTGCAAATAATGATAGTTTTACTTCTTTTCCAATTTGGATGCCTTTTATTTCTTCTTCTCTGATTGCTGTGGCTAGGACTTCCAGTACAATGTTGAATAAGAGTGGTGAAAAAGGGCACCCCTGCCTTGTTCCTGATTTTAGGGAAATTGCCTTTAATTTTTGTCCATTAATTATGATGTTGGCTGTGGGTTTGTCATAAATGGCCTTGATCATGTTTAAGTATGTTCCCTGTATTCCCACTTTCCTAGGAGTATCGATCATAAATGGGTGCTGGATTTTATCAAATGCATTTTCTGCATTTATTGAAATTATCATGTGGTTTTTCTCCTTCCTTTTGTTTATGTGGTGAATCACATTGGTTGATTTACAAATGTTGTACAATCCTTGCCTCCCCAGAATGAATCCCACTTGATTGTGATGTATGAATTTTTTCATATATTGCTGGATCCGGTTTGCTAATATTTTGTTGAGGATTTTAGCATCTAGATTCATCAGAGATATTGGCCTATAATTTTCTTTCTTTGTGTTGTCTTTGCCTGGTTTAGGAATCAGAATTATGCTCACCTCACAAAAGGAACTTGGAAGTGTTCCTTCCTCTTGAATATTTTGAAATAGCTTGAGAAGGATAGGAGTTAGTTCTTCTTTGAATATTTGGTAGAATTCACCAGTGAATCCATCGGGCCCAGGGGTTTTGTGTTTTCGGAGCTTTTTGATAACTTTTTCAATCTCTTTTGTTGTAATCAGTCTGTTTAGGTTTTCTGATTCTTCCAGATTGATTTTAGAAAGATTATACATTTCAAGGAATTTTCCATTTCACCTAGGTTGTCTAATTTTTTGGCATACATTTCATCATAGTATTTTCTTACAATATTTTGTATTTCTGTTGTGTTGGTTGTTATTTCCCCACTCTCGTTTCTAATTTTATTTATTTGAGTCCTCTCTCTTCTTTTCTTGGTAAGTCTCATTAAAGGTTCATCGATCTGGTATACCTTTTCAAAGAACCAGCTCTCAGTTTTACTGATCCTCTGTATTGTTTCTTTAGCCTCTATGTCATTTATTTCTGCTATGATCTTTATTATTTCCTTCCTTCTACTACCTCTGGACCTTGCTGTTCTGTTTCAAGTTCTTTAGATGAAGGATTAGGTTGTTAATTTTAGCTTTTTCAAGCTTCTTAAGGTATGCCTGTAGTGCTATGAACTTCCCTCCCTGTGGCTTTCTGAGTAGAGACCCAACCTCATCATGGTCTTAGGATTTGGCTCTTACCTACTTATCCAACTTGACTTCTCATCACTGTCTTGGACTCTCGGTCTATAAGACTAGATTTTTCGTGGTGTCTGGAAGACTCTTGACATCTTCCCAGTCTCCCCTGCAGCCTAACCCCCCCCCCAACCCCCTGCTCGACTCCCTAACATCCAGCCAATTGTTTTACACTGGGTTCTCCTGGCAGGCTCAGCAACATCTATCAAAAACACTTTTCACAGTATATTCTTGTTTCTACCTATTTATCTGCCATCATTATTTCACTCTTTTTCTTTTTTTTATCGTCTTGTATGATCTCTGACAAAACGCAAGGGCTCAATACATGTTCTTGCCTGGATTAGTATCACCACAAGAGATGACAACACTGGCATCTCTGAGGGCCTGATCTGACAGTTACTTTCTGGGTGCGAGGGCAGGGTGCTTTCTCCACTTTGGTAGGGGGAGGTGTATCTCAGATCTCCATGGAGACCTGAGTTACTTCCCCTTCTCCCCACTTCTTGTTTTCAGCTGTGTCTGGTTGCACTGATTGGAGCTGGAGTGATATCTTGAGATGGGTGACCCGGAACCACTTTAGTCTTGTGTTATGTGAAAGGATCAACCCCTCCCCCAGCTATGGCCATCTCCAGCACTGGATGAATCAGCTTTTCAGTTCATCACGTGCATTCATCTGCCTGTCACCGTCTGTCTCTCTCTTCTCACTTTCTCTTTGGAAGACAAGCCTTCTTTCAACACAACTCATTCACAGGTCCCCAGGCAAGTGGCTGTGAGTGATATTTTCTGCTCTTTTCCTTAGAATGAAAGCCCTTCTGGGCTCTCAGCCTCCCCCTCCCCCCATGTTCCTGTAAGCAGGGGAGACCCATTGCTCCTCGGCGCTCCCTACCAGCCTCGGTGTAACTTCTTTGCTCCTTGGAGGTTTTTTTATTATTATTATTAATTTTAATGGGGTGACACCAATAAATCAGGGTACATATATACAATGAAAACATCTCCAGGTTATCTTATCATTCAACTGTGTTGCATACCAGTCACCCAAAGTCAAGTTGTCCTCTGTCACCTTCTATCTGGTTTTCCCTGTGTCCCTCCCCTCCTCCCTGTCCCATCCTTCCCTCCCTCCCCCCACCCCGTAACCACCACTCTCTTGTCCATGTCTCATAGTCTCCCTTTTATGTCCCACCTATGTATGAAATCATGCTGTTCTCAGTTTTTTTATATCTCTGATTTACTTATTTCACTCCATATAATGTTATCAAGGTCCATCCATTTTGTTATAAATGATCCCATGTCATCATTTCTTATGGCTGAGTAGTATTCCATGGTATATGTGTACCATAGCTTTTTAATCCACTCGTCTTCTGACGAACACTTGAACTGTTTCCAGATCTTCGCTATTGTGAACAATGCTAGCACGAACATGGGGGAGCATTTCTTCTTTTCGAACAGTGCTATGGTGTTCTTACGGTATATTCCTATAAGTGGGATAGCTGGGTCAAAAGGCAGTTCGATTTTTAATCTTCTCAGGAATCTCCAAACTGTTTTCCAGAGTGGCTGCACCAGTCTGCATTCCCACCAGCAGTGCAGAAGGGTTCCCTTTTCTCCACATCCTCGCCAGCACTTATTCTGTGTTGTTTTGCTGATGAGAGCCATTCTGACTAGTGTGAGGTGATATCTCATTGTGGTTTTAATTTGCATTTCTCTAATGATTAGTGATGTTGAACATTTTTTCATATGCCTATTGGCCATCTGTATGTCCTCTTAGGATAAATTTCTATTCATTTCTTTTGCCCATTTTTTGATTGGATTGTTTGTCTTCCTGGTGTTGAGTTTTATAAGTTCTTTATAAATTTTAGTTATTAACCCCTTATCAGATGTGCTGTCGAATATGTTCTCCCATTGTGTGGTTTGTCTTTTTATTCTGTTCTTATTGTCTTTAGCCGTGCAAAAACTTTTTAGTTTGATAGAGTCCCATTAGTTTATCTTGCCTTTTATTTCATTTGCCCGTGGAGATAAATCAGCAAATATATTGCTGCTACAGATGTCGGAGAGCTTGCTGCCTATGTTTTCTTCTAAGATGCTTATGGTTTCCGGCTTATGTTTAAGTCTTTTATCGATTTTGAATTTGTTTATGTGAATGGTGTAATTTGATGGTCTAGTTTCATTTTTTTGCAAGTAGATTTCCAATTTTCCCAACACCATTTGTTAAAGAGGCTGTCTTTACTCCATTGTATGTTCTTTCCTCCTTTGTCAAATATCAGTTGTCCATAAAGCTGTGGGTTTATTTCTGGGTTCTCTGTTCTGTTCCATTGATTTATGTGCCTGTGCTTATGCCAGTACCAGGCTGTCTTGAGTATAATGGCCTTATAGTAAACCTTGATATCTGGAAGAGTGATACCTCCTGCTTTATTTTTTCTTTTTAAGATTGCTGGGCTATTTGTGTTCTTTTTTGATTCCATATAAATTTTTGAAATATGCGTTCTATATCTTTGAAGTATGTCATTGGTATTTTAATTGGTATTGCATTGAATTTATAAATTGCTTTGGGTAATATAGACATTTTAATGATGTTTATTCTTCCTAGCCATGAGCATGGTATATGCTTCCACTTGTTTGTATCTTCCTTGATTTTTTTTATCAATGTTCTATAATTTTCCGAGTACAAGTTTAACCTCCTTGGTTAAATTTACTCCTAGGTACTTTATTTTTTTGGCTGCAATACTGAAGGGGATTGTTTCCTTAATTTCTTTAGCTGACAGTGCATTGTTGGTATATAGAAATGCCTCTGATTTCTGAGTATTAATTTTATATCCTGCCACCTTGCTGAATTCATTTATAAGGTCCAGTAATTTTTTGACTGAGATTTTTGGGTTTTCAATATATAATATCATATCATCTGCACTAGTGACAGTTTTACTTCTTCTTTTCCAATTTGGATGCCTTTTATTTCTTCTTCTTGTCTGATTGCTGTAGCTAGGACTTCCAGAACTATGTTGAATAAGAGTGGTGAAAGGGGGCATCCCTGCCTGATTCCTGATCTTAAGGGGATTGCTTTTAATTTTTGTCCATTTAGTATGATGTTTGTTGTCAGTTTATCGTAGATGGCCTTTATCATGTTAAGGAATGATGCCTGTATTCCCACTTTACTGAGAGTTTTAAGCATGAATGGGTGCTGGATTTTATCAAATGCCTTTTCTGCATGTATTGAAATTATCATGTGATTTTTGTCCTTCCTTTTGTTTATGTGATGAATCACATTGATTGATTTGCAAATATTGAACCAGCCTTGCCTCCCCAGAATAAATCCCACTTGATCATGGTGAATGATATTTTTCATATATTGCTGGATCCGGTTGGCTAATCTTTTGTTGAGAATTTTAGCGTCTAAATTCATCAGGGATATTGGCCTATAATTTTCTTTCTTTGTGTTGTCTTAGCCTGGTTTTGGGATCAGAATTATGCTCACCTCATAAAAGGAGTTTGGAAGTCTTCCTTTCTCTTGAATTTTTTGATATAACTTGAGGAGAACAGGAGTTAGTTCTTCTTTGAATTTTTGATAGAATTCACTTGTGAAGCCATCAGGCCCAGGACTTTTCTTTTTTGGGAGTTTTTTGATAACTGTTTCGATCTCATTTGTTGTAATTTGTCTGCTTAGGTGTTCTGATTCTTCCAGATTGATTTTTGGAAGGTTATATGATTCAAGAAATTTGTCCATTTCTCCAAGATTGTCTAATTTTTTGGCATAGAGTTCTTCATAGTATTTTCTTACAATGCTTTGTATCTCTGTTGTGTCAGTTGTTATTTCTTCACTGTCCTTTCTAATTTTATTTATTTGAGTCCTCTCTCTTTTTTTCTTGGTGAGTGTAGTTAAGGTTCATCAATCTTGTTTACCTTTTCAAAGAGCCAGCTAATGGTTTCATTGATCCTTTGTATTGTTGCCATAGCCTCTATGGCATTTATTTCTGCTCTGATCTTTATTATTTCCTTTCGTCTACTTGTCTTGGGTTTTATTTGTTGTTGTTTTTCTAGTTCTTTCAGATGCAGGGTCAGGTTGCTTATTTGAGCTTTTTCTAGCTTCTTATGATATGCCTGTAGTGCAATAAACTTCCCTCTCAGAACTGCTTTTGCTGTGTTCCATAAATTTTGAGTTGATATATGCTCATTATCATTTGTTTCTAGAAACTTTTTTATTTCTTCTTTGATCTCATTGTTAATCCATTCATTATTTAATAACATGCTCTTTAGTTTCCAAGTGTTTGAGTATTTTTCAGTTTTTCTTTTGTGGTTAATTTCTCGTTTCATGGCATTGTGATCAGAGAAAATGGATGATATGATTTCAATTTTCTTAAATTTATTGAGACCATTTTTGTATCCTAACATGTGGTCTTTCCAAGAAAACGTACCATGGGCGCTTGAGAAGAAAGTATATTCTACTGCTTTAGGGTGAAAAGTTTTGAAGATATCTATTAAATTGAGTTTATCTAGTGTCTCCTTTAAGTCTGCTGTTTCTTTATTAATTTTCTTTCTTGAGGTTCTATCCAGTGTTGTTAGAGGGGTATTGAAATCCCCTACTATGATAGTATTGCTGTCAATCTCGCCCTTTATATCCATCAAAGTCTGCTTTATATATGTCGGGGCTTCCATATTTGGTGCATAGATATTTATAATAGTTATATCTTCCTGTTGAATTGTTCCCTTTATCATTATGTAGTGTCCTTCTTTATCTCTTACTACAGCCTTTGTTTTAAAGTTCATTTTGTCAGATATAAGTATTGTTACCCCTTCCTTTTTTTCATTTCCATTTGCATGAAATATTTTTTTTCCATCCTTTTACCTTCAGTCTATGTGCATCTTTTGTTTTAAGGTGTGTCTCTTGTAGACAGCATATGTATTGGTCCTGTTTCTTTATCCATGCAGCTACCCTATGTCTTTTGATTGGATTATTTAATCCATTTACATTTAAGGTTATTATTGATATGTAGTTGTTTATTGCCATTTTATTCTTTAAAGCTGTATTCTTCTTTTGCTCTATTCTTTCCTCCCTTTAAACTGTTCACAACAGGCCCCTTAGCATCCCTTGCAGAATTGGTTTGGTTTTTATGAATTCCTTCAGGCTTTCTTTTTCTGGGAAGCTCTTTTTTATTTCTCCTTCAATTTTAAACGTTAGCCTTGCTGGATAGAGTAGTCTTGGTTGTAGGTTCTTGTTCTGCATTACTTTGATTATATCTTGCCATTCCCTTATGGCCTCAAGTGTTTCTGTTGAGAAGTCTGATGTCATCCTTATGGGGGCTCCTTTGTAGGTGATAGCCTTTTCTTCCCTAGTAGCTTTTAAAATGTTTTCTTTATCCATAAGCTTTGGTATTTTAACTATGATGTGTCTTGGTGTAGATCTTTTTGGGTTTCTCTTTAATGGAGTTCTGTGTGCTTCTTGAACGTGTGGAGTGTTTCCCAGCCTTAATTTAGGGAAGTTTCCTGCTATGATTTAATTGAACAGAGTTTCCATTTCCTGTCCTCTCTCCTCTTCATCAGGCACCCCTATGATGCGAATGTTGTTTCTCTTCATGTTGTCACAAAGCTCCCTTAGAGTTTCCTCACAATTTTTTGAGTCTCTTTTCCTTTTTCTTCTCTGCTTCTGTGCCTTTGTTTATTGTGTCCTCTTACTCGCTTATTCGATCCTCAGCGTCATCTGTCTTGCTTTTAATTCCTTCCATTGTGGTCTTCAGTTCTGATACTGTATTTGTCATTTCTGTTTGATTTTTTTTTATTATTTCAATTTCGTTTTTTATACTTGTTATCTCTTTATTTAGGTGTTCATAATGACTATCCATTGTTGCTCTAATTTCTTTAAACATCCTAACTATCATTATTCTAAATTCTGTTTCTGGTAATTTGGTTCTATCTGGTTCATTCAGGTCCTTCTCTGGGGATTTCTCTTGATTCATTTGGTTTGCATTCCTCTGCCTGCCCATTTTGTCTGTGTATAAGCAAGTTGTGGCCACTGGAGTCTAGTAGGTGTTGCCTTTGTGTTCTCTAGGTGTGGTCTGTCTGCAGGCCCGCCACTCCCTCTGCCGCTGCCTAGGACGGCTGTGTATGCGCATTGCCAGCTCCAGCCCACTGTGGCTTTTGCTGTGATTTTTGCCTCTCCTCCGCGGGAGGGGCTGTCACTCAAGCCACAAGCCTCAGCACCAAGGGTAAAGGTGAGCACCTTTGTTCAGCTGCGGACCCAGCCTGTTTCCTGACTTCCGCCCAGAACCCGCAGTCAGAGCCTGCTCAACAGTTTCGCGGGTTGGGCGGGTCTTTATATATATATATATATATATATATATTATTATTATTATTAATTCTAATGAGGTGACACCAATAAATCAGGATACATATGTACAATGAAAACATCTCCAGGTTATCTTATCATTCAATTGTATTGCATACCCGTCACCAAAAGTCAAATTGTCCTCTGTCACCTTCTATCTGGTTTTTTCTGTGTCCCTCCCCTCCTCCCTAGCCCACTCTTCCCTCCCTCTCCCCATCCCGTAACCACCATGGGCGGGGCTTTTGACATGCTCTCAGCTGTGACCCTTTGCCCTTCCGGAGCTTTAGCCCCGCCCTCGAGTCCAGGGCCCTTCTGCGCAGGGTCGCAAACCAAGGTTTATTGGGCAGGGCGTGTTTGCTGGCTTCCGCTCAGCTGTGAGCTTCCACTAGTCCAGGACTCTACCCCTCCCCCATGTTTGGAGCCCGCTTGTGCACGTAGGATGGCAAACCGTGGTTTCTCCGGCCAGGCGGGGATAGTAGTGTGGGCTCAGCTGCGAGCTTCCACTCGTCTCGGGGTGTACTCCACCCCCGCACTCGGAGCCCGCTTGCGCACATAGAATGGCAAACCTGGGTTTCTCTTCCCGGGCGGGGCTGGTAGCGTGAGCTCAGCGGCGAGCCTACCCATCCCTGGTCCTAGCCCAGTCCCCGCGGTCAGAGCCGGCTTGCACAGGGTCGCAGAGCAGATCTCTGCCTGTTCCTGTACTCCCGCTTTGTCCCCACAGGTGGGATTACAGGCGGGCCGCAGCTTCCGGACCACTTTTGCGCGTCCCCTCCACCTCTGGCGGGCTAGACCAAGCTCACACCGGCTTGGCCTCCACCCACACCGACAGAACCACGTTTCAGCGTTTGCCGCCACCATACCCTTCAGCAACCCTCAACAGAGTAGGAAGGGCCCTAATACTCCACACTGTAGGCCTGGGAGCTCCCTCACTTGTTTTACAGCTCAAAACTGTCCAAACGCCTCTTCTAGGCTCTGGGACTGTAGGCTGGGGCTTGGTTCCTGGGACCCAGGTCCCTCCCTCTCCGCCAAACTCTCCTCCCACCATGCCGGTCTCTCCGGGCTGCCGTTTGCTTCAGGGAGCTGGGCAGCCCTCTTCGCGTTTTCGCTATTCCTACCAGTCTCAATGTGGCTTCTTCTGTGTTCCTTGGTTGAAGAGTCCACTTAGTTTAGTTCAAAGTTGGTTTATCCAGATGATGGTTCTTAAAATTGAGTTATAATCCACTTTGGTTCTGGGAGTTGGAAGTTGGTACGTCCGCCTACTCCGTCGCCATGTTGCTCCTCCGCTCCTTGGTTTTTGAGAGCTGTTCTTATAGTCCAGAGTTGGTTTATCATGCTGATTGTTCCTAAATTACTTTGTAACCAGTTTGGTGGTGTGAGCCTGGAATCTGTGCGTCAGCCTACTCCACTGCCATCTTCAGGTCTCCTCTCCTTTTCTGCTCTTTTCTAAACTTTCTGGCACAAAAACCTCTTCTCTTGCAAACATTAGCAAAACAATGGCCCTTTCCAAGCAGGAAGGTAATTTGCAATTTCACAGACTGCATATACCTGCTGCTGGCCCAGCCCCCAATGCAAACTATAAGCAAGCAAACATAAAAATTATATTTTACAAACTTATTTGACCAACATGGTCCCATTTTTTAGCCCCCTGCCACCCACTCTACAGATCTAGGTCTCCATCTGACCAGACCTCAAATGGCACCAGAGTGTGAATTTTCCCTTTTCATTTACCTTACCTCTCAACGATCAACATAACATCAAAAAGCATCTGTGGTATGGTTCTCGCTTGTTTCACCTTGAACTTTTCCACAGGTGTGGTCTCAGCTGAGAGATTGCTTCATACTTGCTCTCTTCACCTGGCAGACTTAAAAACCCACTGTGTATAGTCAAATTCCACTGAGGAGTGTGGATCAATATTTTGTTTAGATAATGCATTTTTTTTTATTAAGTGAGAGGCAGGGAGACAGAGACAGACTTCTACATGTGCCCCAGTTAGGATACACCCACCAGGCAATGCTCTGCCTGTCTGGACCGCTGCTCCATTGCTTGACATCTGAGCTATTTTAGCACCTGAGGTGAGTCCATGGAGCCATCCTCAGCACTCAGGCCAACTTTGCTTGAACCATTTGAGCCATGGCTGCAGGAGGGGAAGAGAGAGAGGGGTGGGGGAAGGGAGGGGAAAGGTGGAGAAGCAGATAGTCTCTTTTCCTATGTGCCCTGACCAGGAATCGAACCCAGGACTTCCACAAACCTGGCCAATGCTGTACCAATGAGCCAACTGGCCAGGGCCGGGTAATGTATTTTTAAAAGGACATTTCCTGATATTTAGTCAAGCTGCTTGGCCACAGGAAACAAAGTCATTAATTATCTATGCAGGATTATGGTTGATAAATGAAACTGTAGCTCCAATTCCAATGCAAATCAGCTAGTTAGTGGAGACCTGTCAGAGTTAGTGGCCAAGGAAAGTCTAGTTCAGACACCTGCATGTCCAGCCACGGCTCACTATGAGCAGGTGTCAGCCTCAGCTGGCCATGTCTGCCACCTGCCCTGCGGCGTCACACACCCAGTTGCTTGCTCCATTCTGAGAGTGAAGGCACCCTCAAACCTACACAACAGCCAGGAGAGGCCTTGACTCAGACATGATGAGAGTGGCAGATACACTTTATTTGTCCAGCTCAGCCTCCAACCCACAGCTGCTGTAGCTATGACATGTGGGAGTGTCACGGCTCCATGCCACATCCTAGGTACAGCACATTCATTGGTAAAAGGAGGGTAGCTCACATGCGCACAAACTGCTTGTCTCTTTGTCTTTCTCTGAGTCTGCCTGGGACTTCATTGCTAATATAACATCCCTTCACTTGAAAGGAGGTGAGAGAAGAATAAGAGGGAAATATTTCCACATGCTCGTGGCAGTATGGCTATACTCTGGAGTACTCAGGGTCACGAGCTTGCCCACCCCTTTATCATATCTTATTTACACACACACACACACCTTGTTCCAGAATGGACTCAAAGCAACTCAGAAACATGACTGAAGTCTGTCATTAAAAAACAAAACAATTTTTTGAAGTTGTCTAACTTCCTCCATGAGCTGGGCTGAACTTGGAGTGACTTACTCGTGGTTCTGAAATCCTATAAACAAGTACCCTAGGCTGAGATCCGTAAGATTCCCTCTACATAATTCTTATCAAGAGAGTTTATTTTACTCCCACTGACTGGACCGTGCCTCTTCCCAGGAAGACAGAATAAGGCAGGCATCTGCATCCATTTTACCCCTTTCCTCTGTGAGTCTTACCTGAGCCACCAGCCTGCTTGTGAACTCTGAAGAACACAGAGGTCAGGCTGCGACAGGCACTTTGATCTCCCTCATTGTCTTCAATTAGTGTTTAGGAGGTTAATCGGTAGTGAAGTTCATCTTTCTTTAATTACTTCAACAATTGAGTGGGGGTGGCCTTGCAGCCAGCTTTGAATTATTCTGTTTATTTGGATGCTTATTTGAATTTATAAAGTCAGATGTTTCTTACCCAGACCCTGTGTGTACTAGAGGGGCTGCTAGGAAAAGAGGGGAGATAAACCAGGAAAGTTGTTTTTATTGTAGTTAACTTGCAGACTCACAGGTCTACTAGAAGGTTTCTTGCTTTAAAAGGAAAGAAAACAACATTCAAGAGAAACGTCAATGGTTTCCAACTTGATCCAAATCTTCTTTAAGCTCTACTAGGCGAATTTGTCTTATTTTTCATATATAAGGACAACTACATATTAAAGGAATTTAATTGATTAAAAAAATACAACTTACTCATTTTCTGCATGGCTTTACCATCCATCACCAATTAGATGCTTTTCCAGGTCACATTTAATTTTCCACATTTTATCTCCTAGCCCAGTATGCTTTACCATTCAAAAACTGCCCTAAATATCTGGCTTAAATTATCCCTGTACTTTTGAGCACCTTGTGCTATTTCTCTCCTGCAGCTGCTACCTGTGATCATTAAATACTCAAAATATCAACATTGCTATTTTATAAACAATTGTTCCACCCTCCTGAGTCCTTTTCATCCCTCCTTCAATATAGGCATGCATTTGACCCTTGTTAAAGAGATAAACTGTGGCATATTAAAATTCTCAAGAGCTTATGTGAGCAAAAATCAATTCGAATCAGGCAGCACCAACCTGGAAACGGCCAGGAGCACCCTGCCCAACAGGAGCTCAGGGAGGGACTTTTCCAGAGAAAAGTGGGGAGCACAGTAAGGAAATTATTGATTGAGTGTATCTTAATGCCCAGATGTCTATTTGTGACTGGTCATTTGTAGGCTTCAAATGTACCAGGTAGAGGCATTTTATAGGGTTATATTTTGGCATTCTTATTATGCCACTACGTCAGAGCCACCTCAGTCTAAGGACCTTCTTGCTTCATTTATTTCACACCCTTAAACTAGGTCATTGGGGTCACGCTTCACCTGAGGACACACTTGGGACCTGGGCTGAAGTGCACCTTTTACCATGCATGGTATAAGAAAGTCACTTTAAGCCAAATTGTGTGTCTATCTGACAAGTGTCGACTCTTCTTTGGCAAATTTGGAATGTAGAGTTTGTAGTCATGTGGCCTGAGAATTCTGTATTTTAAAAAGAAGCTCCTGGCCCTGACCATTGGTTCAGTGGATAGAGTGTCACCCAGTGTGTGGATGTCCCAGTTTCAATTTCTGGTCAGAGCACACAGGAGAAGCAACCTTTTCCCTCTCCCCCTTCTCTCCCTCTTCCTTTCTCGCAGCCAGTGGCTCTGTTGGTCTCAGCATCAGCCCCAGACAGGGGTTGCCAGGTAGATCCTGGTCAGGGTGCATATGGGAGTCTATCTCTCTATCTCCCCTCCTCTCACCTAAGAAAATAATAATAAAATAAAAATAAGCTCCTTTTGGCCCTGGCATGGAGCTTAGGAGAATGTCACCCTGACACTGAAACACCAAGGTTTTGGGTTCCACCCTCTGTACAAGAATCCACCAATGAATGTATGTAAAAGTGCAACAACAAATCACTGTTTCTCTCTCTCTCTCTTTCAAATTAATCAATAAAACATTTTTTAATTAAAAAAATAAAAAAGAGGCTCATTTTGGCAAAATCTTGAGAAGTCAGGCCTGCAACTCTTCTTCTGGCAGAGGGTGTGCTCGCAGAGGCCTTTGGAGAAAAAAAGATTAAGGAACCTGTGGCCTTGCCGTGTCCATTTTCATTTTGGCTTTTGAACTTTGGTCCCGCCTGCATTTATCACTCATCTTTTTTATTATTATTATTCATTTTTTAGAGAGGAGAAAGAGTGAGAGAGAGAGAAAGGGGGGAGGAGCGTGAAGCATCAACTCCCATATGTGCCTTGACCAATGTGTGTTTTTACTTGCCCACCAGGTGCAAGATAGGATTAAAGCTGATGGCTTACCAGTTCTTGGCTCCGTTGTTTCATTACCAACTTTTCCGAATCTAATGCAAACCTGCATTGGCCAGGCGGCTGTGATGCTGGCCCTGACTACTGGCTTTACATTTGGCGTAGTCTGTGGCAGGATTCGATACAGTTCGGTATGGAGCCACCACCACCTTTGAGTGGTGGAGTAGAGGACAGGCTGCTGTTATGGTTCCCCTTGGCTATCCTTCTGGGGCCGTAGGCTGGCTGACTTTTACAGCCATGCGTGAGGAAGCCAAGAGCTATGTAAAAGAGGCTGCTCAGGACCAGCAGACCTTGCAGCTCCAGCCCCGACCTCAGCCTCAGCCTCCTGCCGCTGCTGACTCTCCACAACACCCAGGGCAATCTGCAACTCACAAACCTGTGGTTCCTCCTCCAGTGGCTGCTCCATTTCCAAGCGAATCTCACGAACCTGGTCGGCCTCCTCCGGTGCTTGCTTCAGCTCCAGTGTCGGCATGTCTTTCTCCCACATTTGCTCCAGCTCCTTCCACTGCTCGGCCTGCAGGTCCTGAGCAGCCTCTTTCATAGAGGTTTCGGTTTCCTCACATATGGCTGTAAAAGTCAGCCAGCCTACAACCCCCAGAAGGATAGCCATGGGGAACCATAACAGCAGCCTGTCCTCTACTCCACCACTCAAAGGTGGTGGTGGCTCCATACCAAACTGTATCGAATCCTGCTACAGACTACACCAAATGTAAAGCCATTAGTCAGGGTTAGCATCATAGCCACCTAGCCAATGCAGATTTGCATTAGATTCAGACAGTCGGTAATGAAACAACAGAGCCAAGAACTGGTGAACCATCAGCTTTAATTCTAGCTTGCACCTGGCAGACAAGTAAAAACACACACTGGGCTCCAAAACTCACTCATTCAGTGCTCACAAAGCTACTGACTTATCTGAGTTTCCTAGAATCGAAGGTTTCTAGCTCACCAGACTTATTCACCTCTGTTTCCCATCGCTTTCTCTCTGCACAAACTCTGCACAAACTGGCTTCTTCCTCAGCATTCCACCATCTTGGCTGCTTCTCCTCTCCTTCACGTGGCCTTAATCTGCTCTCCTTTCTTTTTTTTTTTTATATTTTATTGTTATTAATTCTAATAGGGTGACACCAATAAATCAGGGTACATATGTACAATGAAAACATCTCCAGGTTATCTTATCATTCAATTGTGTTGCATACCCGTCACCAAAAGTCAAATTGTCCTCTGTCACCTTCTATCTGGTTTTCCCTAATCTGCTCTCCTTTCTAATGCTAACCTCAGGAATCCAGAGCCAGCAAGCTCCCAGCCTGCCCCACTTTATAGTGTAGAAATCCAAACCTTTAATCCAATCTACAAACAAGGAAGTCCTTATACAAAGTCACTTATCTGAGGCATAATGGAAGGATTCCTCATGAGAGTGCACCACCCCACATCATCCAATCAGTCAAGGGTGTGGGGAAAAGCTCACTCTTAAAACTTGCATGTGGGCAGCACCATCTTTAGCAAAGTGAGCATAATATATTTTATCTGCCCAACAGGGAACAGAGGTGAATAAGCCTGGTGAGATAGAAACTTTTGATTCTAGAAAACTTGGATAAGTCAGTAGCTGTGTGAGCATTGAATGAGTGGGTTTTGGAGCCCAGTGTGTGTTTTTACTTGCCCACAGGGTGCAAACTAGGATTAAAGGTAATGGCCCACCAGTTCTTGGCTCCGTTGTTTCATTACCATCTGTCCGAATCTAATGCGAACCTGCATGGGCCAGTGTTGGGCAGATAAAATATATTATGCTCACTCTGTTAAAGATGGCGCTGCCCACATGGAAGCCCATCACCCAGGTGATATTAGTTGCCCTTGTGCTTGGATGGGCGTAATTATATTATTGGGTGTGGGGACAGGCTGTAAGCAGGCAGAGTTCTTATACCCCAATGTTTAGTTTTAAGAGTAAGCTTTTCCCCACACCCTTGACTGATTGGATGATGTGGGGTGGTGCACTCTCATGAGGAATCCTCCCATTATGCCTCAGATAAGTGACTTTGTATCAGGACTTCCTTGTTTGTAGATTGGATTAAAGGTTTGGATTTCTACACTATAAAGTGGGGCAGACCGGGAGCTTGCTGGCTCTGGGTTCCTGAGGTTAGCATTAGAAAGGAGAGTAGATTAAGACCACGTGGAGGAGAGGAGAAGCAGCCAAGATCGTGGAGTGCTGAGGGAGAAGCCAGTTTGAGCAGAGTTTGTGCTGGAGAAGGAGATGGGGAACAGAGGTGAATAAGTCTGGTGAACTAGGAAACTCGGATAAGTCAGTAGCTTTGTGAGCACTAAATGAGTTGGTTTTGAAGCCCAGTGTGTGTTTTTACTTGCCCGCCGGGTGCAAACTAGAATTAAATCTGATGGATCACCAGTTCTTGGCTTCGTTGTTTCATTACAGACTGTCCGAATCTAATGAGAACCTGCATGAGCCAGGCGGCCCTGTTGGTGGCCGCAAATACTGGCTTTACAGCCAGGCAGCTGTGATGGTGACCGTGGCTACTGGCTTTACAAGCACCTACTGTGTAGTAGGCACCATTTTTTGATGCTGGGCATATAACTGTCGTCCACCCTGCTAGTTTGTGGCTTTTAGTTGGTGTATAGACAGACCAGTTACATTCAACACTGATATCTCAGCTTAAGCCAGCTCTTTTATCTTTTGTGTCTTGAGATTTTATTTCCTCTTTCATTTTATATTTTCTTTTTCTTTCTTGGGGGTTATGTGAACAGTTTTTAGAATTTCATTTTAATTTATTGTATTTTTTAGTGTGTCTCTTAATATAGCTTATTATGAGTTGTTCTAGTATTACCTTATGTATAAATTACTGATCACAGTCTGCTGATGTCATTTTCCCAGTCTGAGTGCAGTACGGAAAACTAACCTCCTTTACATCTTTTCAGTCACCCCCACTTATAATATGTATAATTATCTTAAATATCTTCTTCCCCACTAGAGTGTTGGCTGGGTGTGTGGAAGTCCTGGGTTTAATTCCCAGTCAGTGCACACAGGAAAAGTGCCTATTTCTACCTCTCCCCCTCTCACCTCTCTCTCTTTCTCTGTCTCTTTCTGCAGCCATGGCTTGAATGAGCAAGTTGGCCGTGGGTGCTGAGGATGGCTCCATGGCCTCACCTCAGGTGCCAAAATGGCTGGTTGCCAAGCAACAGAGCAACAGCCCCAGTTGGGCCCCAGATAGGGGTTGCCTGGTGGATCCCAGTTGGGACAAATGTGGGAGTTTGACAGTCTGCCTCCCTGCCTCTCATTTGATAAAAAATAAAATAAAATAATAATAATAATATTTTCTCCATATACATTTAGAAGCACATCAGACAGTGTATAACTTTTGTTTGAACTTGCCAGACATAATTAGAAGAATTCAGGAGGAAAGAAAAAGCCTATTGTATTTGCTCATAGTTTTTGCTTACCGCATTTTTTATTCTTTCTCAATATTCTTAGAGTTTTTCTTTCATCATTTCCTCTTTATTTATAGAACTTCCTTTAGTTATTCCTGTAAGTTACTTCTGATGGTGAAAAATTCTCTTAGTTTGTCTTTTATTTGGTAATGTCTTGATTTATTCTTCATTCCTAATATTTTCAAGTAGCTGAGAGTTATTTTTTTCCTTTGGCACTTAAAAAATATTATGCAATTTCGGGCCTCTGTGTTTTCTGAAGAGAAATCCATTGTCACTCAAAGTGGCTCTTTTCTATAGGTAAATTGTCATTTCACTTTGGCTGCTGTTGAGATCTTTTCTTTGTCTGTAGTTTTCAGAAGTTCAGTTATACTCTACTTTAGCCTGGATTTCATTGGGTTTTTTTATGTTTATAGGATTTGTTCAGCTTCTTGAATCTATAGGTTTATGTCTCTCACAAAATGTGGGAAGTTTTCAGCCTTTATTTCTCTGAATGCTTTTTCAGCCCCATCCTTTTTCCCTTCTCCTAGGACATTGAAGAATGAATATTATGTCTTCTGTTATATTCCCACAGATCCCTGAGGCTCTAATAATTTTTTTCAGTCTATTTTGTCTGTTATTTAAATTGAGCCTTTGCTACTGTTCTACCTTCCAATTCACTGAGCATTTTTTAATCCCCTTTTTCTGCTATTGAGCCCATCCAACTAAGCTTTTTTTTCAGTTATTGTAATTTTTATTGATTGCTTTTTCTTGGGGGAGGGGAGCAAAACATCAATTTGTTGCTCAAATAACTTATGCATTCATTGGTTGATTCTTGTTTGTGCCCTGACTTGAAATAAAACCCACAACCTTAGCATATTGGGACAATGCTTTAACTGAGCTACCTAGCGAGAGCCCATTGGTTATTGTATTTCTGAGTTGTAAAACTTACAATTGTTTCTTCTTTATATCTTCTACTTCTTCGCTGAGGTTTTGTTTTTTGTTGTTTTTTAAATTTCTTTGAAGCATGTCACAATTTTCTCATTGAAGCATTTCTATCATGGCTGCTTTAAAATCTTTGTCAGATTATTTCACCATCTATGTCATCTTGATGTTGGCATCTATAGACTGGGTGTTTTTTCTTTTTTAACATGCAGTTTGAGATCTTCCTGATTCTTGATATGACAAGTGATTTTCAAATGAAATCTGCACATTTTGGGTATTGTGTTATGTGACACAAGACTTTATGGAAGCCTTCCTCCTGCCGGAAGCAGGTAATTCAGATTCCCTAGTTGGCCTCCACTGATGTCTTCTGGGTGAGAATGGGAGTTCTGTGCTAGTATGAGTCTTCTTTCCTCCATTTCCTAGTTTTGATGGTCAAAGGAGACTTGAAATCAGGGAGAACTACAGCAATCTACCTTTTTATTTTTGGAATAGAGTTTGTATTATGTTAGGTAGCCTTGAGCCTTATCTTGTCCTCAGCCAGACAGTCCTCCAGCTAGCTATTCTATGTAATCTGAATTGTTTTCTTAACAAAATGCAATATCCTATCTTTGTAAAGGCCATGGAAGTTTTCTTGCTCACAATATCTTCTAGAATTTGCAGTGGCTTTCCTTGTCTAGAAAAGACTTGGGATTCTATAATTTAAAAAAAGTAGCCTTACCTGTGGTGGCGCAGTGGATAAAGCGTCGACCTGGGAACACTGAGGTCACCAGTTCAAAACCCTGCACTGGTTCGGTCAAGGCACATATGGGAGTTGATGCTTCCAGCTCCTCCCCCCTTTCTCTCTCTCTCTCCTTCTCTCTCTCACTCTGTGTATCCTCTCTAAAATGAATAAAATAAAAAGAAATTAAAAAGTAAAAAAGATATATTTGCTGCTACTGGAAAAATCACTGTCCTTAGCTCAGTGCTGGGAAGTGTGACAGATGCCAAAACAAGTAATGCCAGGATTAACTTTTGGAGACATGTATAAATATGATAGTGAGTGACAACCCAAATCAGTAAATAAAAAGCACAAGTGTAATTTTATATGTAACCATTTCCTCTGCTCTCAGCCCAGGGTAATACGGTGAAAATGCAGAGAAAATATAGACTTGGTGTCTGTATGAGAGAATGAACCTTATAGTTAAACACACAGACATGTTGTTGTTTCTAGGAATCACCATTTCCCATGCCTCCTCACCCTGCCTGCTCTCCATGGGTTTCTACAGGCTGAGGGATCCACAGTGGCATCTCCACATGGACCTGTCTAGACCCAGTGCCCCACAGCCTCCTGATGGACTCAGAGGAAATCCAGGTCTCTGGTTCGAACCAGGACTCACTGCCTTTCCTGTGAACCGCGTTGTTCCTCTTGTGCTTCCATCTGATGTTCAGCAAGGAGTCCTTGCTCAGCACGCAGATCCAATGTCAGTTCTCCTTCACACCTTCCTGAACTCTCTCTCTCTGAGTTCTTCACTCCTCCCTTTTACCTCTTTTGGGCCTCATACAGTCTCCATTATGCACTCCTCACCTTGCACCATGATATGTATCTGTGTGGTGAGATCACCTTAGAGACCATGAGCTTCTTTCTGACAGGCAGAGCCGGTGTCAGGTGTCCCTGTCTTAGGCAGCTTTGTTTCCAGCACTGGGTCTCACCCACAATCAGTGAAGCATAAACACTAAGTGAGATGTCAGGTTTTTATAAATGGGTTCTGTATGGATTGGCAGAGAGGAAAACGGAGGATAATTTACTGTCACCTAATAGAAGAGAATTTATGATGGGCTTCTGGCTCCAGGGTATAACTCTTCTCTTACTGGAATGTATGAGTGGAAAACCTTCTTTGTTTTGTTTTATCTTGTTATTATCCCTCATTACAGGGTGGGGCAAACCTAGGTTTATAGTTTTTCATATGAAAAACAATACAATATTTAATAAATTATAATATAAAAATAAACTATGTTTTGCATACTCACAACTGTAAACCTACGTTTGCCCCACCCTGTACATAGTGTATTTAACTACGGTAAAGTTTTTGATCCTACAAACACCTAGGTTGTTCTGGAATATGCATGAGCCCAAAAGGTTCTCATTTCCTGATATTTAGATTATAATTAGCAAATTAAGTTAACCAGTTGAGGCTGTGAAATCTCATTTTCTAGGGATCCTAAAAATATCCTAGACCCTGGCTGGATAGCTCGGTTGATTAGAGTATCATCCAAATATACAGAGGTTGCTAGTTCAATCCCCAGTTAGGACACATATGAGAACAGACTGGTGTTTCTCTCTCTCTCTTCTCTTTCATTCTCTCTCTCCTCTCTCATTCTATCTTTCTCTTTCTACCCACTTCCCCTCTCTCTAAAACATAATAAATAAAATTTTAAAAATAGGCTGGAATTTTCACACTCTGACAGGTTGGTAGATGTTTGGCCTTCCCTGGAGGAAAGGAATTTTAGACCAGCTTTTTTCTTGAGGAATCGATTAGATTTACATTTTGAAGACAGTCCAGCACTAATTTGAAAATAAGTTTCTAAAACTGCTGATTTCTTTTTGGATTTGTTGAGGTGTGAGCTGTGATTCCTACCAGCTGTAACTACTGACAAGATTTAGAAACAGATTTGCAGTTTTTTCGCTATATACTCCATGCTCCTGTGTTTTAGCCATCACACCTGTGCAGTTTTTGCAGGAATGGCCTTGTGGAGCAGCTGTGTTAGGCTTGTCGCTGGTTTACTGGCTGCAAGCCTTTGCCTGATTAGTGTGCGAGCAGGTGGCAGTACCATGTGTGTATGGCCCATATAAGACTATGGGTGCTTGTGCTGAGTGGGAGAGGCGGGGGAGGGAGGGGGGTTATGGATGCACAGATTGCCTGCCTGCCACTATGAGGAGCCATGTTGCTGTTTGTTTGCCTGAGAGGTGGTTTCCCCTGCCTATGAGCTTGTCTGCCACTGTGTGACTTTATTAAACGGAATGGCCCAACCCTTTCCAGCTCTGCAGTTTTTCTAAGGTCTGCCTGAATCCAATGTGGACCTGCCTGGCCTTGACCAATGGCATTACAGGCCTCCTAAAAGAACTGTGGATGTAAGAGTTTATTATTTCCCAACATAGGCTTCTCAGCTCTTTGCTCCTTCTTAACAATGCTCAGTTTTTGAGACAGGAGCACGCCACCTTCTCATGTCAGCTTCTACACAGAGCTGGTGTAAGGACTTGGGTGAGACTGACTTTCATCATTATTGTCGGGGAGGCCCCAAGAGCACATGTACCTCTGGTGAATTTCTGTTACGTGTACCTTTCATATCTGTAGGTCTCAGTCAGAAGACTGCTAAGCTAGAATAGAAAAAAAAAATCAAAGAAAGTATTTCTCTAATATCCCTCCACCACTGGAGAAATAAACGAATAGTTCACATGATGGGAGGGAATGTACCTGAATTCAGGACCCTTTCCCCCTCCTTTTTGTTTTTTAATTGAACTTTCTTTTTTTAAAAACACTGGTAAAGTTAATATAATATAAAATTTACCATTTTAAAATGTGCAATTCAGTGGCCTTTAGTACATCACAATGTTGTGGAAACATCATCACTGTCTAGTTCTAGAATATAGTTCATCCCCCTAGAAGGAAACCTTGTATGCGTTAGGCAGTCACCCCTCATTCCCAGCCCCTGCCCCCATCCTATCATCCCTGGCAACCACTACTCTTCTTTCTGTCTCTACATAGTTTCCTATTCTGGACATTTCATATGAATGGAATCATGCAATACATGGCCTTTTTGGCTTGGCTTCTTTCAATTACCATAATGTTTTCAAGGTTTATCCTTGAAATATAAATGTAACATATATCTTTACTTGATTTCTTTTCATGGCTGCACAATATTCCACTGTGTAGATATACAACATTTTTTGTTCATCAATTGATAGACATCCAGATTGTTTCCATCTTTTGGCTATTGTGAATAATGCTGCTGCAGATATTGGTGTACAAGTATCTGTTTGCGTCTGTTTATCATTCTTTGGGGTGTATACCTAGGAGTGGAATTTCTGGCTGATATAGTAACTTCATGTTGACTTCACTGAAGAACTATGGCTGCACCATCCTAGGGTACCACGTCATGTAATAGGATTCCAGTTAAACATTCTCTCCAAGATTTGTTATGTTCAGCTTTTCAGGTATTATTATTATTATTATTATTATAGCCATCCTAGTAAATGTTAAGTGTTGTCTCTTTGACTTGCATTTTCTGAATGACTGGTGAGCAGGATAGAACAACAAATTTACACGTAGTCATTCTCAGTGCTTTAATGAAATGTACAATACCAAAGAAAAGAGAATTACAAAGTGTCTGGGAGGAAAGAGAAGGTTAGCTTGTCCTCTACTTGAGCAAATAATGCAAAGAAATCAAAAGAGGAGAAAAGAAGGAGCAAAGCGAAAATGTGATAAATACATGGTTCCACTGAGACATTTTAAAATAATGATATATGGCCTGACCTGTGGTGGCACAGTGGATAAAGTGTCGACCTGGGAACACTGAGGTCGCCAGTTCAAAACCCTGCACTGGTCCGGTCAAGGCACATATGGGAGTTGATGCTTCCAGCTCCTCCCCACTTTCTCTCTTTCTCTCTCTCTCTCTCACTCTGTGTCTCCTCTCTAAAATGAATAAAATAAAAATAAAATAAAATAATGATATATGAATGAATGTGTGCACACAGAACAGAAATAGGAAATGTTGGGGACAGATTGTTTCTAACTTTATTATAGTGGGTGGGAGAAGGATGGGTTCAGAGGGGAGTATAAAAGGACTCTATATGTGGGATTTTATTATGTTGTTAAAATCTGAATTATTCCCCATGTATAAGAAGCACCCTTTTTCGAAAAATTTGGGGTCTAACAACTGGGTGTAAATCTTATACAGTTGTAGATTTTTTAACTTGCATTTCCCACTTTTCGCACTTGTTTTTGCGCTCATTGTTGAAGACAGTGATTCATCATCAGACACAGGATGAGAACAAGCTAACGGATGGGAGTTTTGACAGTGATGAGGAGTGTTATGAATTTTATGATGATTAAAACTTGAGTTTAATAACTTTATGTAATACATTTTTTTTAATTTTGGGCCCCTAAATTAAGGTGCATCTTATACATACAAGCATCTTATACATGGGGAAATATGGTAATCCTCACAACCAGGCCCACTCCTGACATTTGTAGGACTTGGTGCACTACGACATGTGGAAAGCACCTGCCACATACAAGTATGTGGAAGTTATAAATCAACCTAACAGCTATGTCCCTTGATGAATATATGTCCCGTCATAAAGATGGTGGTGCTTGGTGGTTCTCAGTCTTGGGAGGTCTGAGCCAGAAAGGGGTGTCATGGGGAAGAGTTAGTTGCCAGTGCCATCTCTGCCCTGCACTAGGAGCGGATGTGTGCACATGTGTGGGGCATCCCAGTCTATATGTCTTCTGCAGAAACCATGCCTTGGCTACTCCCACAGGCCTAGGAGTATAGACGCTGGCTATCTGGCCTACTTCTAGGGGAATGGGGCTTGCAAGGAGGTCTTTTGGATGACAGTTTGGGGTCACTGAGAAGGAACTTTTAGGGTTCCAAATACCTGGGGTGGGAAACAGATGTGAGCTCCAGGTAGACCTGTCTCCTTGTCTCCTTGGACCCCTCACTATGTGCAAGGAAGAGCTGCAGATGGGGTGGGTCCCTCTGAAGCGTGGGGTCTAAGGGTATACTACCATTTGCTAAAGCTGAGTAGGTTAGTGCATACTCACTATACTGGTTTCTGACTGTTTCTGTGAGTTTGTAATATTTCATTAAAAAGGAAGAAGAAAAAGAAAAGTATACAGCAAGGGAATTGGACACATCCGCCTAGCACAGAGGCATGGGCAAGAGTCCTGCCAGCAAAGTGCATTATTAAGCACAGCTGAGTCTGTTTCCTCACTTGCCCAGCAAGAGGAGATGTGGGATTTCAAAAACCCCTCCCACTTAAATGGTCTGTGACATTCTGATAAGCCCCATCACTAGGAGGAGCTCCTGGATCTGAAATGTTAGAGGGACCCAGGGAGGAGCAGAGCAGAGGATGGGCCTGGTGGCAGAGCATAGTCTTGTGCCTGTCCCCTGGGTTTCTGCAGAGAACGCCTTGTCTACCAGGGAGGCTGAGAAAGATGCCCTGGGAACCTGCAGTCCAGCCCTCAGGGAACCCTTCTACACACAGTGCCTTCCAGGGTCAGATGGAAGGATGGCCCTTTGTTACAGTACCAAAGTCCTGAAATTAGCCAGCACAGGGAACTGCAGATGGTCAGGTGATAGCAGCCACACAGAGGGCCCGCGTACTCACAGGCTCTCTCCTCATCTGCTCAGCCCTGCGGTCCTGCATTGCTCAGCAAGGCCCACTAAGATCAATTTAGCCCTTGGAAGAAAAGGATATGAGAGGGAAGGGTAGCCAGAGTGAAGGGATAGGAAAAGTGTTTTAAGCCACCAGACACTTTGCCAAGCTTAGCTAGCTCAGGCTCACCCTTAATTGGTGATGAATTAATTAAACAGTGTGCTTTCAACCAAAAGAATCAGGAAACTCTCTCTTCTGGAAACCCAAGTGTAAAGTGAACTTCCGCTTACGGAACTACTATTGAAAGTACTTGGGGTGCTGCTCCACTTTCAAAGACCCCTGGGGGAGCTGTAATGTGGACTCTGGTCAGTAGAAGGTCCTCCTCGGGCGTGAGGCCCATGGGCAGGGAGTATGAGGAGGTGCTGTGGATCACAAGCAACTGCAGCTCCCTAAACAACCTTCAAGCTCCTGTCAATAGCAAATCAGGGGTGTATTTGCTGCCATAGTAAAATACCACCAACTGGGAGGCTTAGACGAAAGGAAGTTATTGTCTCACACTTCTAGGGCTGCTAGTCCAAGGTCAAGCTGTCATCAGGGTTGGTTCCTCCCGAGGTCCCTCTCCTTAGCTTGTAGACATCCATCTTCTTCCTTAGTCTTCACATGGTCTTCATGTGTCTGTGTCCTAGTCTCTCCTCATGAGGACACCAGTCATACTGGATTCAGGCCTACCCTAAGGACCTCATTTTAACACACTCACCTCTTTAAATACCCTATCTTAGGGTTCAGTCACATTCTGAGGTAGGGAGAGGTTAGGACTTCAACATATGTAGGGGGACATGATTCAACCCACAATGGAGGGCACTGGCAAACTTTTGTACCCCCAAAATGTCTTTGGGAGCAAGCAGAGTGACCTCCTAAACATAAGAAATCAAAGCACTTTGACCCACCTGGGCATTTTTTAAGCACCCACTTAGGTTTATAAGAATGAAGACAGCTGTCCTCCTGGATAGCTCCCTAACTGTTCACAGCTGTGGCAACCATAGAGAGAGTGATTTCAGGAAAGGTAGAAAGAGCTCCTAATCCTTGAGTGTTCAAAGAAAACTCACCTTGATTTTTATCGTGGTTTAAAATAGGCATAATGCTCTGTGGAAAGAAGCCTGTCTCTTGCTGGGAGGGACCTGGGCAAGGCTCTGGCCCAGGTATGGTTTATGGGCTTGACAAAAAGTGGCTGCAGGTGGGAGTGAGGCTTTTAAGACATTTACAATTGCCTGACCAGGCGGTGGCGCAGTGGATAGAGCGTCGGACTGGGATGCGGAGGAACTAGGTTCGAGACCCCGAGCCTCCAGCTTGAGCGCAAGCCCATCTGGCTTGAGCAAAAAGCTCACCAGATTGGACCCAAGGTCGCTGGCTCCAGCAAAGGGTTACTTGGTCTGCAGAAGGCCCGCGGTCAAGGCACATGTGAGAAAGCAATCAATGAACAACTAAGGTGGCGCAACGATAAACTAATAATTGATGCTTCTCATCTCTCTCTGTTGCTGTCTGTCTGTTCCTAACTATCCCTCTCTCTGACTCTCTGTCCCTGTAAAAAAAAAAAGAAAAGAAAAGACATTTATGATTGAGATAGATCATTCCTTCAAGAGTGTTCTGGGAAGCTGAGTTTGCCCGGTATGAAAGGGCTCTTACAGAGAAAGGCAGAGTTCAGAGGCATTGTGTGCTGAGGAACTGAAAACAGAGGGCCTTTCAGAAGGGATAGCTGTGCACTCCAAATGTCAAGATAGCATCTACAGTCAACAATGGGGCAGCTTGCAAAACTGGACACTCTTCCTGACGTGGGGAAGGAAACTCCTCTTCTCCCAGCTCCCCTCCCCCTGCCTGTTTCACTTTACAACCTGAAGTCATTTGGCAGGTGCCTCTGAGAGGTGTCTGCGGTAATCAGAGGCTGACCGTGTTTGATTTACCTGCAGGGTGAATGAGCAGGACCGCTTGTTGAAAAGGCTCAGCAGGAAGACCCCACCCACTCTCTTCCGAGGAGGTTCCCTCCAACAGCAGAGCGTCCCACGTAAGTGTCCCACGGCCAGCCTCCTCAGGTCAGCGAGACCTGACCTATGCAGGGAAGGTGGGGGGCTTAATGAAGGCCCGGTGCTGTTAATAGGGAAAGAGACAGTTGCCAGGCTGGAGCGCCTGGTGGAAGTGGGTCCCATGTGTTTGGCCTGAGGCAAGTACAGCTTGCATACAGGAAGTTCCCTGGGACCCAATCAAATGCCTGAATGACAAAATCCTTAAACTTAAAATCCTGATATGGTAAAGATCCTATGTCAGTTTCCCAATAGCATTTTTTTCTGAGGTTGAAGTGATAATACTTTAGAATTGTTTCCCCCAAAGATAGCAATATGCAGGGTTTTATTTAATATTTATTTAATATTGGTATATTAATTAAAACAATGCCAATCACTGGGGAAAAAAATATCTCTGTGCTTTTCCCAGGAAGGTTGTGCCATTCCTGGCACTGGTACCCCACTCCTACTTTCTGCCAAAGGGGCATGACCTGCACAGAGGTCTCCAGGCATGCACCAGGACCCCGAGAAGCAGGGAGGAGAGGCCAGAAAAGGCGCATGGGGTTCCAGAGCTCTTGGGGAGACTGTGGGCTTACCTTAGCACTCCTGTCATTAGGGGGCCAGCTGAGGGGTACTGTTAGAGTGCAGGTTTCCCTGTGTGGAGGCCCATACCCCCATGGGCCCCTGCTTCTCTGAAGCCCGCCTCTCTCTTCAGCCCATGCGTACACAAACGTCATCTTTTCCACTCATGCCTGCTTCCTGCTTCCCTTTCTCCTGCTAAGCAGGTAAGAAGGAAAGAACTTGTAGACTAAGAACAGCTGAAGGAAAATACTCATTGTATCCATAGGGCAGGTATTCAAGGACCTATGTTGAGTTTAATTGAACTCCACATGTCAATAGATCTTCGCAGACCTTCTCAACAGAGAGAGAAGGGAAGGGGTAGAATCTCATCCCTCTCAATGAGCCACGTCCTCTGCTCTCTTTCCCACTGAATATCAACATGAGGGAAAGAGGCTTGAGGCCAGCTCCGTGGGGGCCACCTACTTGGCATGTCATTCAGTGCCCCACTGCCCCAGGAGGTGGGCAGTGTCAGCCCCCAGAGCAGCTGGTAGAGGTTCAGGTCAGGCCAGTAATTGGACCACACAGCCCAGTGCTCTAGATCACAGCTGTGGTGTCTCTGATCCAAGAGAGAGGTCAAGTCAAGAGGCTTTAGCAGGAAGTCCAAGGAGTGAGGTATGTGAGACCCACCTCTGGAGTAGAGCCGCCTGGGGTCCTCTCCTGGCTCAGCCACATTTTTATGATCTTAGGCAAGTTAACCTCTGTTTCTACATCCATAAAATGTAGGTGATACAAGAGCCTACCTGCGGTTGCTGGGAGAATTCAGTGAGACCAGAAAGAGCTTAGAATAGTGCCTGACAATACAGAGTCCAATAAGAGTTAGGTGTTACTATTTCTTTTTTCACCACTTGCTGAGTGACTGGGCAATTTATATATTTTGCTAAACTTCTATTTTATTCTCTGGAAAAAACAGAATTATAATAATGTATGCTTGCTTAGCCCTGCAATGCTTCATGGTGATGTACGTAAAGTCCCTGCTCTGTACCAGACACAGAGCAAGCATGTACTTGTTTCCAAACCACAGTTTCATGCCTGGGAGCTGTGCTGCTTGTATGTTTCAAAGTAACCATAGAAATGCTATATACAACATATTTACAGTTGACCCTGAACAATGTGGGAGTTAGGGGTGCCGACCCTAGTTGAAAATTTACTTATAACTTTTGACTCCCCCAAAACTTAACTACTTAATATAGCATACTGTTGACCAGAAACTTCACTGGTAACATAAATCACTGATTAACACCCATTTTGTATGTTGTATGTATTAGATTCTGTATTCTTACAATAACATAAGCTAGAGCAGTGATTCTTAACCTGGGTTCTATCGAACCCTAGGGGTTCGATGAGTCGGTCTCAGGGGTTCAGAGAAGCCTCTGCTGTGGAGGCCAGAAGAAAATAATACCATAATTTGTTGTGAGTTCATGCACTTTGTTGGTTTTGTTCTTTGAGTAAGGTGATGTTCATGCATGGCTCACTTTGTGCACCAGTAAAAAAACATAGATACCTATGTCTTGAATTTGGAAAAAAAAAATCATATTTTATTTATCGCTAAAGAAGGGTTCGGTGAATGCGCATATGAAATTGGTGGGTTTGGTACCTCATAAAAGGTTAAGAACCACTGAGCTAGAGAAAAGAAAATGTTATTAACAAAATTATAAGGAAGAAAAAAAACATTTCCAATACTCATTGAAAAAAAATGTACATAGAGGTGGACCCACACCGGTCAAACCTATATTGTTCAAGAGTCAACTATGCAGATCAAAGACCAAATGAGAACTTCTGTGGTAGGGTTGTAAAGTGTCTTAAAACAACTACTAAACATTTTGATGAATTCTCAATATGTTCAAGGACAAAAAAAATTCTAAAAAGAAAATCAAAAAGCTTCTAAAATCATACCACATTTTAAAAGCACCCAGAAATGAGCAGTAAGAACCTGGTTGGTAGTAGAATGTTTCTGCCATTAACAACTAGAGAAATCCATCCATCTGCATAGCTTTTCTGGGCCCTGCATGCCCTCCTGGGTCTGTCCCTCAGCTGTCTTGGGCCTCAGTCTTCACAGGAAACTGGGGAGGAAAAAACTCTAATCTTGGAAGTATTTCAGTTCCTTATGAGCCACCAACACAGTATTTGTAATGGAGGTCAGTGTTTCCTACATGGTCGAATACCCATTTTATCCCCATTTCTACTGCTTTTTTTTAGGAATATTTTTCCAGGCAGGAAACTGCTACTTTCATTAAGATGTTATCAGAGCTCAGTTGCAAAAGAGTACTTACTATTCAAGGGGAGTTTTATTCCAAAATAATGAAATAAAATGTCATGATTTTTATGGACTTCATCAAATGTTCTACCAGGACTAGTCAAAATAACTAAGAAGTTCACCTTCTTCTCCATCTCCTTTCACCTACCGTGTTCTATCCTCAGATTCTGGCTGTTGGGGCCCAGCCAGGGAGAGTCCACAAGCTGTACCCACTGTGCATTTTCTCCAAGCCCCCTTAGTACTCTACAGCTGTGAGGACTTCCTGAAAGATGAATGAAAGTGGGAAGTGCTAAGAGCTGAAGGCTTCCTCTGAGCTCCCCATTTGGATGCTAGGGGCAGTTTAATGGCCATCAGGCAGAAACTGGTGAACCCATGTGCCTTTGTCAGGGTGGGGAGGCAGGTCCCACTTCGGATTCACCAACACTACTGCCACACTAAAACTTCTTCCATTGTGACTCTAACTTCCACCAGGCCTGGTTTCTAAGAGGAAAATATTTTATCTGAGAGCCAGGGAGACACCTCCACCCACACTCACAGGGCCATCCTCTTTTCATTCTTGAATTGCAAAGTCCACGTTAGGTTTCAGGTGACGTTAAGAAAGTCTAGTTCAAGCCTGACCTGTGGTGGCGCAGTGGATAAAGTGTTGACCTGGGAACACTGAGGTCGCCAGTTCAAAACCCTGCACTGGTTCGGTCAAGGCACATATGGGAGTTGATGCTTCCAGCTCCTCCCCACTTTCTCTCTTTCTCTCTCTCTCTCTCTCTCTCTCACTCTGTGTCTTCTCTCTAAAATGAATAAAATAAAAATAAAATAAATTTAAAAAAAAAAAAAAAAAAAAAAAGAAAGAAAGTCTAGTTCAGCCTGACCTGTGGTGGCGCAGTGGATAAAGCATCGACCTGGGAACACTGAGGTCGCCAGTTCAAATCCCTGCACTGGTCTGGTCAAGGCACATATGGGAGTTGATGCTTCCAGCTCCTCCCCACTTTCTCTCTTTCTCTCTCTCTCTCTCACTCTGTGTCTCCACTCTAAAATGAATAAAAGAAAAGAAAAGAAAAAGAAAAATTAAAAAAAAGAAGAAAGTCTAGTTCAGAAAATCTTACTGCACAGCATTTTGTAAACATGATGGCAGATGTACCTAATGGAACTGGCAGAGAAACCACCTGGTAGTGATCTCTGGATGCTCTGCTTTCCCTGAACGAAGAGATTTGCTGTTGGACCTGGAAGGCCTCGTGCCAGTGGGGCAGACAGAAGCTGATGGTGCCATCCTGCTACAAGCAGAAGAACCCACCGCAGCTGACTTCCCAGCAGGAGATGAATGAAAAACAGAATAAATAAAAGGCCAGAGTTTTGCTCCTTGAATTTGAATGGAAGGACAATTCCAAATGCTAAGGTGCCTTTCCTGAAAGGATACTCTCAAACAATGATTCGGCCTCAAGGAGTCCCTTTCACCCCTTTACTATCCCCCCCCAAAAAAAAAACACATCCCAAAAAGATAGGTAGCAATTGTTCTATTTGGACTGATTGTTGAGACAGGTTCCTTTCTTTTCTGGCATGGAGGTACAGGACTCCCCTGTTGGTGCCTAGTGTCAGATAGCCCTGAACAAAGGTGAGGGTTCTGTGACCTGGGGACAGTTAGTCAGGACAAGCCCCAGTGGCCATATGGAGGTCCGGAGCTGTGAGAACCTGGGCCTCACTTGGTCCAGGCTGCTTGTTTTACAAAAACGTCAACCGAGGAGACCCAGACAACTTAGAGAGCCCACTAACTGGGATCGAGTTAGTGCCAAGCAAGGATCAGAACCAGCCCCTCTTGCCCCCAGTGCCTCAGCCCTGGGCCCAGGATTCATAAAGCGCCCTTATGCTGGTTCATGTTCCTTGGAACCAGAACCATGTCTATCGGGTTGAGAAGCACCTACCTGGGATGGCACAAAGCTGTGGCAGGGCTGTCATTCCTGCAAAGACATCAGGTGTTTACTAGAGACATTGACTTTAAAAGACTGGAGAATGAAAATTGTCCAAGCTGACCTCACTGCACAGTCTTGTTCTGGGAGGAGACAGTTATTTGCTAGATTTTGCTTTAAAACGACTCAAGGAAAGGCGTGTCTTCTGGGACTGCAGTGGAGATTTTGTGCAAAGAGCACTCATGCTGGACAGGCTGGCAGCCCAGCACCATGGGGAGGGAGGGAGAGAGGGAGACTAGGAGTCAGGAGAGGAGCCACCCCACAGAAGCCGGACAATGGAGGTTTCCTTGGCCCTGGCTGTTTCTGATCAAGCACCTCTGGACACTCTATTAGCTAGCTCTAAGGGGAACCAGATTGAAAGGAGTGTTTCCTCTTCAGATTCTGTGTAGCCTCCAATGCAGGGAGACTGAGAGCAAAGCTTCCTTGTGTGAAAACCCATCATGAGGAAGTTCAAGTGCACTGGGCTCAGGGCCTGAATAAGCCAGCAGCATCCCCCCTCCAGGTTTGCTCCTCCTGCCTTTCTGCTTCAGAAAGCCTGTTCAGTGCCCAGCTAGGTGGGGCTTAAGCTAGCCTGGTGGCAGCTGCCTACTCTGGCTGCCATACATGGTGGGACTTTGGTGTTTGTGGGTTTGACTTTGTTAGAGATGGAGGTAAGCAAACAGACAAGAGTCCCCTGTGGAAGATTGCCCTCTGTCCTGGGTCACTCCTTGTTCTGCCTTCACTCCTATCTACTTCTTGCTGCCCAGCTGTGTCCTCAGCCAGCCCCCAGCCTACCTCTGGAGACCAGCCCTGGCCTCCCAGGGTGGCCCTCCTGAGCCCTTGGGTTTTTTCAGGGGTTGCTGGAAGGCATGCTCCCCAGAATGGGGAAGCTGGCCCAGGGACAGACGCTCTGAGTTTATGGGCAGACACAGAGTAAGAAGTTACCTGAGAATCTATTAAAGTCTCTTCCCCATCCCCTCAAAGACTATCTTACACATTGTTATTGTATATCTTTATACTCCAGAAACTCTCCTTTTTAAGCCAAATGTCTGAGTAAAATAATTAACAATCCAGGAGATTATCCATGAGCAGAATTTCTAATTTCTTTTTCTCCTTTAAAGACTGACAAGTAACTAATAGCTCTGTTGATCAGTCATAACTGTGCACAGGTGGGGCTCACAGTTGTCAGGCTTTTTACTGTGTTGTTTTTGGTCAGAGTGTTTCATCTGGTGGTGGGACTTTTCCGTATCCCTGGACCAGAATGGTTAGCCAACAGAGGGACTCTTGTAAATGTCCATTTGTGGAAAGAACTGGTTCGAAAGGAAAGCCCCACTTTGGGCTGATTAACGCTAAAACTTTTCCAGAACTGGTGGTGCAGGAGAGTGTGGGCCCTGCAGAGTTCTGGCTCCAAACTCCGCCACTCACTAGGTATCTGACCTTGGGCAGGTCATAAAATCACCCCATGCCTCATTTTTCCTGTCTGTGAAATGGAAAGACTACTAACACCTATCTCATAGGGCTGCTGGTAGGAATAAATGAGCTATGTGTACACATTACACGGGACAGTGCCTGATAACACATGGTGTTTAGTAATTGTTAGCTGTTGCTACTACTATTATTAATGTTGTCATTGGAACTGATTGTAAGAACCAGTCTTCCTGTGGCCATAGGGTCAGTCAATAAATTTCTCTTGATTTTATCTTGTGGTCTTTTTCTTTTTTTACACAAAAATAAACCCACTGTAGGCCTGACCTGTGGTGGCACAGTGGATAAAGCGTCGACCTGGGAACACTGAGGTCGCCAGTTCAAAACCCTGCACTGGTCTGGTCAAGGCACACATGGGAGTTGATGCTTCCAGCTCCTCCCCCCTTTCTCTCTCCCTCCCTCTCTCTCTCTCTCTCTCTCTCTCTCTCTCTCACTCTGTGTCTCCTCTCTAAAATGAATAAAATAAAATAAAATTTTTTTTAAAAATAAAAATAAATAAACCCACTGTAATTTCCTATTACCAGCCCAAATCAGCCCAATTTAAACACAGTACCTCTCCAGGCATCACACACCCTCTACCAGCTTTCACTATTAGCATGGTGCATGCTTTCCTGTATGTTTACAGCTTCTTAAATTACCCAGCCGGCCTGCAACTTCAGATGCATGGGGACATTTCCAGATCAGAATCACTGGATTGGTGGTAGGAAAGTGCAGGCATGAACCAGTGACCCACTGTTTATGCTTTCAAGGCTGAGCTCAGCTGCAGCCCCCTATATGGGAGACCACCCCTCAGAGCCTGATCCCATCCCCGGGATCAGCAGCCAGAACACCTGGGACCCAGCCCACTAGGCTGTGTCCTGCCACCACACCCACACTGCCCATGCTCCCCTTCTGGGTCACAAACTCCCCATCTCAGGCCCCCACCGACCTCAGGCTGGTGAGGCCCATGTGTGGAAGCTCAGCTGCAGCCTCCCCAAAAGCAGCTTCTTCCAACCCTAAAATGCTCCCCTAGTTCCGCCCTTACCCACTTCCTCCTGTGTGCTTCTTTCAGATGGGTATGCCTTCTCTCAGGAAGAGCATGGAGCTGTCAGTCAAGAAGAAATTGTTCGTGCTTATGACACCACCAAAAAGAAATAAGACAAAAATAAGACTCAAACATCAAGGAAGAGATAAAGAGTCGAGTTTTCCAGACTGATCCTAGGAAAGAGATGTGGTTCTGTGCACCCAGTGTTAACACATCTTTGTCAGAAGAGACCGGTGTCAGCCACCAAAAACACGGGAAAATATGTTTCTGTGGCCTTCGCCAGCCGGTTTGTTAGCTATATATTCCCAAACTTGGAGTATACACCGCAGGGGGGTGCCATTTCCCCTCCCAATTTGTGGCAGTGCTTGGCCTAACTTTTGTTTATGTTGTTATGAAGCGTTCAGCTATGTTCTCTAAGGTGTGAAATTAAAAACGTTGTGTCTCACTGGTGCTTAAACACCAGCCCTCGTCGCTGTAAAAAAGTTTTGTGTTGCGTAAGAAAGCCATCTGTGTCAGGAAAGCAGGACACATGTGCTTCCTGTCTCTTTACCTTGCAGATGAAGTCCAGAAGGAGACATGTAAACTTCACTTGAGGCAGGGTGCTATCTTTCTTTTTCCCCTCCTTTTCTTTCTTTTCTTCTTTCTTCATTAAGTGGGAAGAGGGGAGGCAGAGACAGACTCCCGCAAGTTCCCCGACCGGATCCACCCAGCAAGCTTACTTGAGGGTGATGCTCTGCCCATCTGGGGCGTTGTTCCATTGCTCAGCAACAGAGTTCTTCTTGGTGCCTGAGGTGGAGGCCATTGAACCACCCCAGCACCCAGGGCCAACTCACTCCATTCGAGCCATGGCTGCAAGAGGAGAAGAAAGAGGGGGAGAGAGAGAGAGAGAGGGAGAGAAAGAAAGGAAGAAACAAGAGGAGGGGTAGAGAAGCAGATGGAGCCTCTCCTGTGTACTCTGACTGGTAATTGAACCCAGGACATCCACAAGCCATGCTGACACTCTACCACTGAGCCAACCAGCCAGGACCAGCAGGGTGCTATCTTGCTTTGATCCCTATTTTGTTTGTATGATGTTAGCATAAACTTCTTGATTGCAATGAAATCACAAATACATATATCTGGGTGGGAAATCTGAGAATGCTGATTTGAACCTCTTAACTGCATTCCCTGTGGGGCAAACCATAGGCTTCCAACAGAATCTGCTGCACCCTCCCAGGTGCCTTGCAGCCTAGTCCTCCCATTTGCACCCAGGTGCCTCACCTTTAGGCCTTCTGCATGGCCACTGGCGCACAACAAGCTGAGTCCTCACTCTTCCATTTTTTACTGCAGATCCAGATGCAAGAAATCCCTTCTTCCACTGCCCTTTTCCCTTCTGTTAGTAAAGAAACATAGCTCTTCTGCATATATTCTAAACATTTATCTGCCTCTGTATGGTGACAGGAAAGCCTGTGCATCAGGGCTGGAGGAGACCCTACCCTGGTCAGGCTCTGAGTGCTCACATCTCAGACTCCAGACCGCAGGACCTTTGGCATCCACTTAACTTAGAACCCACACTTGTCTGCTTGGGAGTTGAGAGCACATTGTTGATTTCCGCTGTTAAAAAATGAATGAATTAGACCACGTCTCCCCAGTGAAGGAATGCACCTGTTCCTGATTAGCTCTAGAACCAGAGAGGATGTGCAAACCCAGATGAGAAAGTAGGGCCCCTGCGTGCAGGGAAGGAGGACCACCAGGGAAGGAGAAAGCAGGAGGCAGGGGCGCAGGGAGGAAGACATAAAGGACATTTCCCACCAGATCTGAACAGAAACTCTAAAATCAAGCCCTCAAGCCCAGACAATTGTTCTGACCAGATCTAATGTGTCTAGGAGGTTAAACAAGATGTTGACAGGGAATTCCAAACATCTCAATGTCCTTTTTTTTATCAACAAGGTTTTCTTCTTTAGTCAGTTAGATGTAGGCACCATTCACAGTAGGAAGTGTCCTGAGTCTAAGATGAGGAAGGTAAGTCATTGACTTTCCAAACTGCAGAGTCCCTTGTTTTAAATTTGGACAGAACCTGGATGCCTTCAGGCAGGAATATGAGCATCTGGAGCCCTTAATAAACGACCAGCCTCGAGGCATGTTCTCTCCTCTCTGCTTTAGTTGCCAAACCAGAATTTTGAATGGCTTAACATAAATACTTCTGGGCAGCTGTTACTGGCTAAAATGGCACAGGTCGTCTGGGAATAGCAATGCTAAATTAGGAAATAAAACAATAGTGCACTTTGCTCCCAACCCTTTATTTTTGGAATATCTACAGCTTCTTGGGCATTGAAATAATTTAGTGTATAATTTTCATTGACTAAGAAAACTAATTTCTAATTTAAGAGCTGACCAAGATCCAGGCTTGAGAGCAGAACAATGTAATTAACAAGAAGGCTCAGAAAGTTGTCACTCCTCCCTCCCCAAGCTGATGAAATATTTAAATACTATAGCATCCAACACGATGAATCATTGAAGGACTATCATGCTGAAATTACAGAAGACAAAAGTCTAATAAATACCACAAAGCAAGGTAGATGACTTTATTGCATATCCAGAAAGATGGTGATTTAAATACAGAGGAGGAATGAAAATGAGATTTGAATGTGTGTTAGGCATCCCAACTAAGTAGTTTCATTTGGAACTGAATCTGTTTGAAAAGAAGGAGCTCAAACTCAATTATTTGTCAAACATTTAGGTATCTCTTGGACTTGAAGTGTGTGTGTATGTGTGTGTGTGTTGGGCTTTCTGGGGTTATTTTATTTTTACATTAAAATACAGTTCAAATTTTCTGACATTTAAGTATATTTCCCAATTGTCTTGAGAAATAGACTGAACAGTCTTTGCAATAATGAAATACGCACATAGAAGAAAACAGTAGATAAAATGCCTTTCTTTTATTTTCTCATGCAATTAAGCTATCTTGTAGCCAAATGACTAAATTGGGTTTCTAGGAGGAACAGCTGTCACTGGGTGTGATGTAGAATATTTAGACAGGGCTGACTCAGAGGCTCTGTCATTTGTCCTATCTTTAAATTAAGGTCAGAGTGTCACACACAACCCCTCCCCAAGAAGCAGGGTGGACCTGACTAAGTCACATACTCTGGCTGTCAGCTCAGTGGAAATCCCACATGAGACTTGTCACTCTTCCATACAGTAAGTGACACACGGGCTGGCAGGTCACACTCGGTCAGCACGGCAGGGCCTGCCCCAGAATTGGACTAAAGTGGCAGAATCCACTCAGGTTTAGCCTCAGTCTCATGTTGCACATGGCAGACTGCTGACTCTTGTTTGAGCCTGTGTCCTGTTCTGCTGCCTGCAGGAGACCAGCCTTTGGAGCACTCCGTCCAGCTCCACACTGGCAGAGACAGGCAAATGCCGCTGCGCAAGTACACATTGAAAAGGGGGGAGGAGAGAGCAAGTTAAACCAACTGTTTTTGCTTGGCTGTCCAGATTAGCACTACAGTGCTGATCAGAATGGGCTTTATAATAACTGTAACTGATGTGTCTGTCCTGTGTCTAGGCAGAGTAGTTGAGGCTTCCTAACCAGTGGGACCTTCTCCCATTGCCAACATACATGCACACGAGTGACAAAACAGTACAGCACACAGGCCCTGCGCTCTGGAGAAAGGAGATGCTGTTTCTTTAACACTCATGGAGTAATAATCCTAAAACGTGAGCCTGGGTTTCAGCAGAGCAAGACGGAGATCTCTGTTGACATTTTCTTTTCCTTGACAAGGCTTCAGGTCTTGCTGAAGGGAGCTGGCAGTGAAAATCAGTAATAACTTGTCAAGAAGCAGTGAATAATGGGGAAGAAAAAGGTGAGTGTAGGTAACTAACATCTGAAAATGCATATGGAGATATATATTACAGGCTTTAATGTTGAGTTTTTTAAAAATAAAACTATAGTCTATAATCTCTATTTGTTATAACAGTGACCCTTTATCTTATTTTTTGAACCATAAGGAAAAGAACTTTCTATCCTATTCTTGTTCCTATGGATTTATGTCTTAGACTGTAAGTTGAATAGAATGTTTACAAGACTCTGCTCTAGGATAAGGTTGTCTTTAGTTTTGAACATGTGAAAAAAACACACACATTTCAGCCAGGGTTTGAATTACTGCCCAGGGTCATTGTCCCAATGTAATTCAAGAAGTAATTTAGCCTTAGCATTTGAAATGTAGCCTTTATCTCCTGGGATCCATAAAAAATATGAACAGGAAAACTGTGGTTATGGTTAAGAAGAACCTGAATTAAGGACTTGGCAAAGAAATGCATTTATCAGGTCAAGCCAAAAGGTTGCAACCCCCACCCCACCCCCGATCATATTCATTAAATACTTTCTTTATGCAAATGTTTACATTGGTAAATACAATAGTGGTGGAGATAGTGAAAATAAAGCCCCCCCCCCAAAAATTAGGAAGCATATATATCAGTTGGCTATGTTGCTAGTTCTTTATGGGCTGACAGCAGTTGTTTGTCTCAGGGCTGCCTTGGGGAGAGTACTGAGTCTCATCCCAGCCACTTGTCCCTCTTGAAGGGCAAGGAGAACAGTTGGAAGGGTTTCCATGGGTCACAGATCCCCTCATGATGTATTAATAAGTATTCCCTAAAGGAGTAAACCTGAAGTACCCGACTTGATGCTCGTACTCTTCATGTATCATTTTCACAGCATATCAAATTGTCCCACAGTACACATGTCCACTCTCATCACATCGGCGCCATTTAATGACAAAGCTCTTTCTGGTGCTCTGTTCAGAACTCTCTCTTCGTTTTTTGGGTACAAGTGAGCTGTGAATTGGGGTACAGTCTTCAGTGGGAAGTAAAGGCTGCTGAACCAACATGAATTGAGGTGGACAGAAGCTATGAAAGAAATAAAAGCAGGAAAGTGGGGCAAGCTCACCTATCACCTTGCCCCCAATCTGTAGCTGCTAAGTCTGACAAACACCTCTGCTCCTGGACTGAGGGGACACAAAGGAATGATTCTTTTCACACCCAGCCTGGCTCATTTTCCAATGACAATCTCTTGCCCTAGTTGCCTTAGAGATATCTACTCCACTTTTTCTCCCAGGCGTCAGACCAAGAAAAACACCCAAGATTAGTCCACTGGCATTTTTTCTGACCTGGCTGAAGAAAGAAAGGAGACCTGTTTGTTTTAAAAAGTCAGGAACTAAGTGTCAAGTGGCTTTGATTTATGACAGAAACAGGAAAGGGAAAGTTGAAATAATAGCACTATCCAAATAACCCTGCCCAGAAACCTCAGGGATCAAGAGAGCTTATCATGAGCCTTTTATAGGCAAGCTCTTCAGCGAAGAAGAGAAAGGGCCAGTAAGAGGGAGAAAGCCCAAAGATCAGGAGGTGAACCCAGTTCCCCCCTGGGACTGGAGTCAGTCAAACTCTTTAAGGTAGCTTGGTTGTGTAGGTGGATCAATATACACCCATACAAAAACTGCATAAGGAAATCTGCCCTGTCATAGAATGTGTCTTCATCCAACAAAGTCACTGAGCAAGAAAATAATGTTTTTTTATTTTTTATTAATAAATTCAGCGCAAGGGCTGACACACCCACCTTTCCTCTCCCATGCTGCCAGTGATTGCCGAACTCAGGAGAGTGCTGCCTGCCGCCAAGCACCCCACTGAGGGCCAGTGCACTCAGAGCTGCAGAGGGTGGTGCCCACAGAGGGTTTGCAGCCTCAGTGGATCTCCCTTCCTGCAGGTCACTCACTGGGTCACTGTTTGAAGGCAACATCTCTGTGGCATGTGCTCCTTTCTGCTGTCACATCTGTGCTCAGATTGCTTAAACATTTTTTTGTGACAAGGAAGTTTTAATCTGGTTATGGAGAGAGGAGGTGGGCCTGTGGGGACACATTTAATTGGCTCCCAGCAGAGCACTGAGCATTTCTGTGGAGGAAGGGGAATTGTTCCGTCCCTCTAGAAGTGTTAGCATTTTCACATCCTATCAATGTCCTCCGGTTATTAAAGTGCAGTAACACATTACAGTGGGGCTGGGTTCCCTCCTGGCGTGATAACAGATGAAGGGCATTTATTGTTTTTAAAGGTTTTGAAAAATAGAGTGATTTGTGGCTTTGATCAATCCTGTTGACTTGCTTTAAATAAATCCTTTGTTAAGGTAAATGATTGGACCATGTCTTATTTTGGAATTTTTTCCCCACTAATAATCTTCGTCTGTGCCATAGGGATTTCACACTGAAACGCAGAGATCTTGTCAGCAGGTACACACTGCGCATGCTCTGGGAGCTGCGGCCCGGCCGGCGCAGACACTGGTAATGGCAGTAGTGCAGAAGGATCCGAACTGTAGATTAACACCAGCTCACAGTGCTCCTAGAGGAGACCCTCTGTGAGCATAGGGTCCAAGACGCCATGCTGAGTCGGGATTGATCCTGCAAAGGAAAAGAATGTGCCTATAAGCCCTTCTTCTTGCACTTACTTTACTGCCTTAAGTTCATCTCAGTTTTTCTGCAGACTGAAATGTGGGGTGGTCAAATTCTGTGATCAAGCATGAAATCACGACAGTGTTATCAAAAAGGTTCAGAACATGCCCCTACCCTAATATGCCGCTTTGGCATACTGACTGTTTTAAGCTGAAGGCACTTGAGAATCACCAGCTGCAGGAAAAGTTCTGTGCCCTTCTGCTTCTACCTGAAAGCAGGTCTGTATATGTCACCAGAGAAAGGTACCCACCCGGTGCTAGGAAGAGAAGAATATTCTTACCCCCCCCCCCCCCCCCCGGAGACTGAGGCAGCACTGGGCTGGACCTGTACAATCAAGCCTACTAAAACAGCCTCCCAGTCTTCCATTAGTTTCCTCTATACATTCCCTGGTCACTGTCCCACAATTTATTGCCACTAACTAAGCACTTTGTCTTGTCATACATCCACATTTCTCTTTCTTTGTATAAAAAAGACATATAAATTTGGGGGGGGGAGGTGTCTTCATTTTCCTTCTAAAGATTCCCATGTACATAGAAAAATACTAAATTTGTATGTTTTTCTTCTATTAATTTGTCTTATGCCAGTTGAATTCTTAGACCAGCCACAGAACCTGAGGGTAAAAGGAAGTTTTCTGCCTCTATGTTATTTTAAAATGTGTAAGGAGACCTCTGCTTATTCCCTGTAGGAACAGTACGTGGTATTCAGGTCAGCATCCACTACCTTGGGATGCACAGTTTTTCCTGAGATGCGCAAGTCACACTGGCAGGGGCCATGGTACACCTGGGTAAGATGGGCACTGGCAGATTCCATGTTGGCTTTGGGAACCTGGAGGCAGGCAGGGGCTTCCTCACTACACCCTGTCCTCAGGCTCTGGCCTATGACCTGCTTGCCTGGCTTTGTTTGGGTAGCTCTCTGCTTCACGCATAGTGGGGAGGACAGAGCCTGAGGGTGGAGGACAGGAAAGAAAGCCTGGTAGAGGCAGTTCCTTTAAGAAGCCTGAGTCTGGAACCTGTAAAACTTCTTAAATGCCCACTTCAAAATTACTACAGTTTCCCTCAGCTGACCCTTATTCCTCCCGGATAGCCTGTGTCCTATTTGAACTGGATGTGGCCAGTAGGCACAACCTTGGTAACCCAGGCACAGGCAGGTCCAGAAGGCCAGACCTCCCTTCCAAGCAGAGTTCTGCAGCTCATAGAAGAGCGGAAAGTGACTTCCTTCTGCTCTACATAGGCTGGGACTTTTTCCTTTTTATTTTTGATCATGTAAAACTAAAAATGATTTAATACAACCAACAGCAAAGTGCTCCATGCCAACATTTGCCATTTCTTGGTCATGTCTCCAAAATCCACCTAGGCTGCTACAGTGATTTCTTTTGGCATGTCACCCTTCACTTGGGATCACCAGAGGAAACTTGAACTATCGAGAGGTCCAAGTGGCTGAAGACCATTTGTAGACTCTATGTTTCTGCCTAAATCAATGTTCTTTAGAATAGTTTTCTCTCTTAAAAAAGAAAATCAGCATACTTTAAAAAATCATTTAGATTCTGCTGTGTATTTTCAAATTGTTTGTGTGAGATACATATGTAATTGAAGTGATTAAAAAGTATACCAAAGCAACAGGACATGTGGCAGGGGCCTGCTCCAGCCCCTAATGCCGTCTGACTACATTCTGTTCTATACACATATCTTGCAAGGGAACTTGCCAGCAATTGTTGAAAATCAAGCAGTTGTAACTGGACTATCCAGGGAGCTCTGGCCTAAAAGACTACAAAATAAAATCATCTACCAAAAACTAGAAGTTCCAAACACACAGAGTTCACCTCCCAAATATTAAGCTTTGATTTATTTAAAGTAGGCCACCCACATAAATAAAATGATTTCAAATTCTTGAGGTTTGGCCTCAAAAGTTTCCATCTTCAGCTGTTTGTCTCTTTTTTGCAACCAACTGTCTTTGACTTTGGGTTCCAGAGCAATGGATACTTAAAGAAAGGGCGCACACGCTATCCTTAGACCAACAGCCTTGGCCTGAGCCTGGAGTTGGATGGGTCTGGCCCAGGAGTGTCAATATCATTGTTATTAAAGTTGTTTGCACAGCTTAATGCTACCTGTACTCTCTCCCCTACTCTAAAAAAAAAAAAAAAAATGTGTTTTCATTTGAAATATATTAGTTGCCAAGAAACACTTTGATTCTCCACCCTAAACTTTCAAAATGTTGGTGGTGCATACACTGAGTACAATTTGATTTAAAATCCTTCTGCTGACCAGTGGATAGAGCGTCAGACTGGGACGAGGAGGACCCAGGTTCAAGACCCCGAGGTCACCAGCTTGAGATACGGGCCCATCTGTTTTGAACAAAAGCTCACCAGCTTGGACCCAAGGTCGCTGGCTCCAGCAAGGGGTTGCTCAGTCTGCTGTAGCCCACGGTCAAGGCACATATGAGAAAGCAATCAATGAACAACTAAGGTGTCAAAACAAAAAACTGATGATTGATGCTTCTCATCTCTCTCCATTCCTGTCTGTCTGTCCCTATCTATCCCTCTCTCTGACTCTCTCTCTGTCCCTGTAAAAAATAAAAATAAATAAAAATTATTAAAATTCTTCTGCTGACCTAACACATCTTACCCTTGGCTGGGAGATGGAAGATTGCCATAGTAATTTTTCAAAAGGTCCTGCAAGGAGGATATGAGTAACTGCTATGAGCTGAAAGAGAACAGCCCTTTAGCCATGAACAAAGCTGCTATTAGTCACTTTTGTCCTTTCCCAGGGTCCTTAAGAGTAATTGCCTGCAAATTACTAACAAAGATGGCACAAGAAAAAGCCTTTGAATTAGTTTCAATATTACCTTTAAAACTGGTTGAAGGGGAAAGAAAAAAGAAAGAAGAAAACTCATGGACACGAACAACAGAATGGTGAATGCTGGAGGGTAGGGGGAGGTGCAGGAGAGTAAAAAAGAATAAACGGTGATGGAAGGAGACTTGACTTGCAAGGTGAACACACAACGCAGAGTAGAGATGTGTTGTAGAATTTTGCACCTGACACCTGTATTATTTTGTTAACCAGTGTCACCTCAATAAATTCAATTTTTAAAAAATTGGATGAGGATGGGAAGAATGGTGGCAGGGGGGACCCTTATTAATTTGTAGCAAAAGCCACCACCAAGCAAACTCATCTAATACTTTAAGAGGAAAACATTTCACTGAAACCCCACTTTCCATTTACTTGGTGAAAAGCTCCAGTCAGTTTGCTGCTGATGGCAGACCCTGCAGAGCAGGAATACAAGGGGAGCCCCTTGAAACCATGTGCCCTTGTGTGAGAAGGAGACCCACTCAGACGTTCAGGATGCTTTTGAAACTGTGCTCATAAACACAAACACACACACACACACACACACACACACACACACACACAATGGTCCCATAGGAAAGAATAGTGGAGACTCAAATGTACATGAATACAAAAGAAAAAAACAATTCTCCTCAACCTGGAGAATTTGACAAAGCAGCCCCAATGATGCCATGGAAGGAAGGTATGTAAGGGCTTAACCTGTTTCTTATTTTTTGTCACAGAAGAAAACCCACTTCTGGCGACTGAGTGTCCAGTGCTAAAGGAAAAATGCTCCGGGACCCTTTCAGTGCCAGCTGACTAGATGGTCAGGTGTTTGAGAACCTGGAGCCTTTCTGCTAAAGCTGCTGAGGCCCCTGTTCCCAAGGAAAGGCGTCAATAGGCAGGCAGAGGCTGGAGAGCGCTAGGTCTTGCAGTTCAAGTGTGCTCCCATGCTGATGTGAGCGATACCTTCTAATGACCTGACTCGACCTAGCTAGAGCTTCAGCTGGGAAGCTAGCTGCTCCAAGGCCCCTTTCCCCTTCCTCACTGCTCTTAAGCATACCAGCTGTATTCCAGATCCTGGAGACACAGAGGTGAACCAAACCAAGTCCCCAGACTCTTGGAACTTATATTTGAGTGGGAGAGACAGACACTAAACAATGGGATATATAATCCGGTATCATGTAGTGCAACATACATGATGTCTTAGTCTCCTTGGACTGCTATAACAAAAATACCAGGGACTAAGTGACTAGTAAACAACAGGCATTATTTTCTCCCAGTTCTGGAGGTTGGAAGTCTAAGATGCAGGTTCTTTTTCTGGCAAGGACTTGCTTCTTGATTCATAAACAGTTGTCATCTTGCTGTGCCTCACAGGGCAAAAGGGTCTAGGGAATCTCTCTGGGGTCTCTTTCTTAAGGGCATTAATCCCGTTTATGAGGACTCCACTTTCATGACCTAATCACCTCCCGAAAGGTCCACTCCTAATACCAACTCATTGGGGGTTAGGATTCCAACATTTGAACTTGGGGAGATACAAACACTCAGTTTATAATAGAAGGTAATTGACCTTACATCCTTAGACACAGGCTCCATGGCCTGACACCAGGGCTAGAAATGTGATTTCCCAGTTGGTAGTTCAGTCATTTTTCTTTTTTTTTTTTTTTTTAATTTATTTTAGAGAGAGAGAGAGAGATAAATCAATTTATTATTCCACTTATTTTTTTGTTGTTGATTCTCATATGTGCCCTGACCAGGGATCGAACCTGCAACCCTGGTGCATCAGAACAACGTTCTAAACCAACTGAGCTACCCAGCCAGGGCCAGATGGTTAAGTCTTAATAAATACCATTGTCTTTCTCTTGTCAAACAACCTCTTAAAACTTCCCTGGGTTTTGATTTCTCCCTGTTGGTCATACAAATAAGTGACCAGGGGAGGAAGGCAACAATGTCTTTTTCTCTTTCCTACCTAATGGTGGTCACTCTGCTCACAAAAGAGAACCACTACTTTAACAAGACCTGGGCCTGTGAATACCCGGTCTTACCGCCCCAGCCAATCTCTCTGCTCACTCCCCAGTGACTTGTTGTCCTTGGAGGCTTGGTTCTAGTCCACCTCCTTTGGTTCTAGTCCACCTTCTCTAGGGATCCTTCTCAGACAGAGGCGCTCCTGTCTCTACACCGCACAGCACTGGGCACTCCACGCCTGTGCTTCTTTATAATATGGACTTTACATACTTAAGCCCACATCTCCAAGAATATGATAAACTTCCCCACAATCAGCCCGTGTTACCACCTCTGCGCAGTGCAGCTTGTGTAATGGGATAAACACGGACCTAGAGTCAGAGCACTTGCCCTCAGAAATTTGGCCAGTTATTAGCCTCATGATCTTGCAGAAGTCATTTAAGTCCTCTGCACTGCAATCTCTTCTCCTACAAAACAGAATAGTCCTTCCCTGCCTCCTTCCGGGTGATGGTGAAGAGAGGGCTGGTGGACTGCATTCACCCTGGCACAACTCCAGCACTTGTTAACATATTGAAATACTGCCATATCAGTGATAAATAGCCACTTCCCCTTTTAGTAAAGAGGTAGATGAGTTATCCACACCATCACCACCTCCGAAACTTTCCACAGTCCAGCAACTTAAGTGGTGATACCTGCCAGGCAGAGCTCCATTGTGTCTGGTCAGAAACTACTGCTATCCAGATTGATAAATACTTTTAAGATAACATCTGGTTGTGAGAATATCCATTCACTCATTTCAGAACTGTGTCCCAGACATACTGCTATGTGCTAATAATCCAGAAAAATGAAACTTCCAAAGAACTCAGTCCAGTAAGGGAGGTAGGCATGCAAATAAACAGAATATTATCTGTTACCATGCAGTAAACCACCCCAACATTTCGTGGCTTAAAATCACAACGGTTTCCTCAAAGATCATTAAACAGAGAGACTTTTAATATGATCCAGCAATTTCACTTCTGGGAGTAAAGAATAGAAAGGTGGAACTGAAACTGTTATTTACACACCCATGTGCATAGCAGCATTATTCACAAAAACAAAAGGTGGAAACAACACAAATGCTCATCGACAGCTGAGTGACTAAACAAAGTGTGGCCTGTAGACACCATTCTGGCACATGCCGTGCAGCATAGACGAGACTTAAAGACATCACGCTAAATGAGGTAAGCTAAACTTGAAGAGATTCTATTTATAAAATATCTCTCCAAAGCATTCCTAGCCTCACAATTTATTATAAAGAGAAACTGTTTTAATGTGGCTCTCATGATTTCAAACCTTTGCCATCTTTACTTCATTCTGTGGGAAGAAACATTTGGACTCAATCTGTGATTAAATTCTAGACAGAAGCAGCCCTTTCTCAGAAAGGCCACCATAAGAAGTACCCAGAAAATAAAGCAAATAAGGCTCAAATTCCTGTTCTGTTTCAGGCATTTTAACTGAATGGCTATTTGAAATTTCTTGTAATCAAAGAAAAATCTGTGTGTTAGTCTACATCATGGGGAGTCAACCTTTCTATACCCACTGCCCACTTTGTATCTCTGTTAGTAGTAACATTTTCTAACCGCCCGTCGGTTCCACAGTAATGGTGATTTATAAAGTAGGGAAGTAACTTTACTTTATAAAATTTATAAAGCAGAGTTACAGCAAGTTAAAGTATATAATAATAATTACTTACCAAGTACTTTATGTTGGATTTTCGCTAAGTTTGGCAGAATAAATCATTCTAAAACAACTTACCATAGTTAAATCTATCTTTTTATTTATACTTTGGTCGCTCCACTACCGCCCACCGTGAAAGCTGGAACGCCCACTAGGGGGCAGTAGGGAGCAGGTTGACTACCACTGGACATGAATGCCTAGATATATTGGATCCTACATATATGGATCCTACATATATATATAATGGTACTGCTTTGGCCTAAGGATACCTCTTATTAAATTCATTTTGAAAATATTTTAAATTTTGATTTCCAAATTTATTTTCTCCCTCTGAAAATGTTAGCCACCTACATAGTGCATGCAGGCTTTATATTAGGTTCTGAGGAGTCACTTAGCGATGAAGTCTTGGCTTCTATCTTCAAGGCACTTGCCCTATAAGGGACATGTACACAGGTAAATATAGTACATATAAGGCAGTGTGACATAAAGTTACAAGTAAGTGCTATGGAAAGAGAAATTATACTCAGTGCTTGTGAAAGGAGCAAGGAACAATGCTGTTCCCTCCCCAATGTCTCCTGCTTCCAGTTCCTATTGTCCAATTTCTCAGGATTTTTGGATGAGGTGGAAACTGAAAAACAAAAGGATCCCAGGAGAATGTGGCCAGGTAAGGTTTTAAAGATGGTTTAAAATTCAACCCCAAACCCTCCCACTTACATAAAACCAGAGCCCCAGAAAAGTAGCCTACAAAAGGAACTTCTATTAGGAGAAGGCTGTGGTGGTAAGTACTGTCCTATCATGTTACTTTATCAGACCCACTGCCATGTAAGGAGCTGTGACCACAAATCCCATTCTAACCCACTGAAACTTAGAAAGGTCTCCTAAATTATCAGTTGTGAGAGATGGAAAAGGGACTTAAATCCAATTTTCATCTTCTCCAGAATCTGTGTTTTACCTCCAACAATGTCCTAAAGCAGCCTCTAAAAGATATCTGCAAAGTCCCCACCAAGATGGCTTCCCAAGGAACGCTGTTAAACTCAACTCTGAAGAAGCATAGAGTTTTAGCTTTGCATCGAAGTGGAATGCATGGACTGTGTTAGGTTTTGAGCATTTTGTGCACAGTTGCAGCTAAGTAGACTAACGTGCTGCAGCACGCACATCACACAGACAGAAAAAACCATCAGTCATTTGAGTAACCAGGCAGAGTCTCAGCCTAAAGGGTGCCAGTTATTGATTTCCAAAGTTACAGGCTTCATCCTGGCAGCAGTTGGTACCAATTACCAGCTTTTTAAAAAATGGCTGGCATCCCTAGAATCAACCTCATTGTGTCTCCTGGGAGCACTAGTTAGCAGGTGCTCCTTTGTGAACATTACAGGGCCCTTTCTTGAAGATCTTAGATTCTCATTCTCCCCACCCCTATACTTTTGCCCTTTGTTCCTTTGGCCCTGGGGTGGTAACTTCCTGGGGCAGTTACCATCTCTGTGTTGCCTCAGTGTGCCCCTTTGCTATTTCAGTTCCCTAATACCTGCTTAACCAACTACTTATACAAATTCTCTCTGTTGAAAATAACTGTTGTGGAAATGGCCCTATCTACTGAGGCAAATACACATACAATCTATGACATTAGCAGTCCCACTCCTGGAATCTCACCCAAGAGAACTGAGTGCTTACATTCACCAAATGCATGGTTAACAAGGTTCCTAATAGCATTATTTCTCACAGCCCCAAAAGAAAAATAACCCAAATGTCCATAAATAGCAGAGTGGACAAATAATGATGATGTATTCATAAGATGGAATACTGCACAGCTATGCAGAGGAACAAACTCCTGCTTCATTCAACATTAGCCATAACATGGTGTGAAAGAAGTCAGACCCAGGAGAGTATATGCTGTGTGATTCCATTGATATGAAACTCAAAGCTAATTTATGATGACAGAAATTAGAAGAATACTTACCTTTGAAGGGAGCTATCAACAGAATTCTTTCTTTAAGAATCATTATCTGAGTGATGGTTTATCAAGCTGTTCATTTAAGATTTGTGTGCTCTACTATGTGTAGGTTATAAGTCAGTAGAAAATTAAAGTAACTTAGTCTATGTCCCTTACTGGGCCCTGATTGGTTCAGAGAGGTGCCAAGTGGCAGACTAGGAAGGCTCAATAGGAACAGCCAAACATAGTCAAGATAGAAGGGAGGAGAGCCTGACCAGGCGGTGGCACAGTGGATAGAGCATCAGACTGGGATGCGGAAGACCCAGGTTCGAGACCTTGAGCGTGGGCCCATCTGGCTTGAGCAAAAGCTCGTCAGCTTGGACCCAAGGTCGCTGGCTCCAGCAAGGGGTTGCTCGGTCTGCTGAAGGCCCACGGTACAAGACACATGTGAGAAAGCAATCAATGAATAACTAAGGTGTTGCGACGGCAACAAAAAACTAATGATTGATGCTTCTGACCTCTCTCCGTTCCTGTCTGTCTGTCCCTATCTATCCCTCTCTCTGACTCTCTCTCTGTCCTTTTGAAAAAAAAAAAAGAAGGGGGGAGAGAAACCCTGTGAGTTTACAAAGCAACAGTCCAGAGAAACAAGACAGGCTACTTACAAAGAGTGGTACTGATTCAAGGGTCAGAGAAAACCAATTCTGTACATGTCTCTTAGGCAAACCTAACACATAAGAAATTTAGACCAACCCAGGTAAAACTGATTAGTTATTAAAACAAAAAATAAGGAAACTCTCCTACACTAGTTCTGAGAAGCTACAGATGTTTGACATATAAAATTGTCATGTCAATATAAAATTACATATTCCTCTATATTGGGCAGGTTAAAAATATATGAAAAGTTAAATTATATGTATATTATAGAAACCTATTGGATGGCACTATCACTGTGCCACGTCATATTCTTTGTCCCCACCCAACCCCTTTGACAGAGAGCAAACTGAGTTTCAGCGACGTGGCAGCACAGTGAAGGACCCACCTGAAGTGGCAGAAATTAGTTGTAACCTGAGTCTATTCAACTTCAGTCTAGTAAAACCAACTACAACTGAGACAAGGAAAGCCGAGTATGGCAAACAAACTCCAATTTTTTAAAAAAATCAGTCAGGAATTGAGAACAGAACCTGACCAGGCAGTGGTGCAGTGAACAGAGTGTTGGCCTGGGATGCAGAGGGTCCAGGTTCAAAATCCTGAGGTCGCTGGCTCAAGTGCGGGCTCTCCAGTTTGCACACGGGGTCACTGGCTTGAGCGTGGGATCCGAGACATGACCCCATGGACGCTGGCTTGAGCCCAAAAGTTGCTGGCTTGAAGCTCAAGGTAACTGGGTTGAGCCCAAGGTTGCTGGCTTAAGCAAGGAGTCACTGGCTCAGCAGGATCTCTCCCTGGCCAAGGCATATATGAGAAAGCAATCAATGAACAACTAAGGTGCCACAACTATGAGTTGATGCTTCTCATCTCTCTCTTCCAAGAATTGATGCTTCTCATTTCTTACCTTCCAGTCTGTCCCTATCTGTCCCTCTCTCTGCCTCTGTCCCAGTCACTCTTGCTAAAAAAAAAAAAAATTGGGAACAGAGCCTTATATAGCTTCATATAGTAAGTTATTTGTTTCAAATTTTCCTGTGATCATTCTGTACATATACCTATATACACATGTGGTAATTTTATATACATGTTGCAGATGGCAATCGGTCTTCTATAGCTGTTATGTCTACTGAGTAAATAATGTCTTCTGTAACCTATGATTTTTCTAAATGGAAAGACCTACACTTCAAGACGGTTGAAATTAAGATGCAAGTTTTATGTTTAAAATCAATTATAAGGCTACCATCATAAACTTTTTACCCATTTTATCATCTTTTGCTTAAAAGTTATTTTAAAAAATATTTTAAATTTATTTATCTTGACTTGAGTCAAGGTCCTTTAATTTTGAATATGTTGAAAACTTAAGTGTGAAAAGCAAGATGACCCTTGCAGCCAACACTCTACATAAAACTTTGTATTTTATCTCAAAGTGATTCTATCATGGTGCTGTGGGGTTATAAATATCCAGATACCTAACATCATGGACAGGAAAAACTTTCCAGTGGTTATTTTATTCTTCCATTTGTCACTGATAAATCCATCTATCTGGAAGAACAGAGGGTAGAGAAAAGCAGATGCAAATCAACACACTAAAACATACTTACCTCATGTATCACTGTAATTTGGGGAAAGGATTTAGTAATTTCTAACTTTTGTCATCTTTCATTTACTCAACCCCTTAAAGGCACTTGGATTACACTTTATGTTTTAAATTTTAAAAAATTTAAAAGCCCAATATTCACCATTACACATAAGTGTAATGCTACTACTGCTTTTCACATTTGTAAATTAGTTTTATGTTAAATCCAGTAGCCTAACAAATTGCTGTTATTTCTAACTGACAGGCGTGTATTACTTTGAAGGTTATAAATATTATGTGGAAATTCTTCATTTTGTTTTAAAATTGATAATAACAGAATCTTCGTGTTGTTAAAAAGAAATTTAAAGTCAAAGAAACTTACTATATGTTTTAGAATGAATGGGTTAAATGAAAATGGCTGGCACTTAAAACAAGGAAGAGAGATGGCACAGAGTAGAGACGCCCTGGGGACGGCCACCTTGGCAAGGGCAAGGCATGCATGATGAGGAATGGTGTTCTCATTTATATGCATGATTTATCACTCCTTATAATATCTAGGCTGTTCCTTTTCAAAACGAATAGGGCTCAAGAAGTGGAGCCCAAAGGGTGAGCCTTCGCTGGTAGCCAGGTCCAGCCCACCTCTGGGCTCCCCGGAACTCCCCTGAGGTTTAATCCACTGCCACCACCCACTCTGTGTTGAGAGTCCTCACTCAAGATGACTGCAGCTTCCTCAGACACTTTGATTGTTCTCCTGCTCAAGACACAAAGGAAATAAGCAAATTGGGGAAGTAATCACATTGTTTTTTAAGTCCTAAAGGTTCACTTAGCCATTAGTGCTGATACATGATTTACTCAGCAGGAACTTAGCAAGGCTGCCATCGGGCCAGCGGGCTAGTGCCTGAGCTTCTGGCTTTTTGATGTCTGGCTTCTGTCTTCCCATCCCAGGTTCTGACCAGCTCCGCCATGCACGTCCCCTGAGCAGAGGTCTGCACTGCACAGAGTAGTGAAGTACACACTGCAGCCCTCCTAGCTGGCTGGATGGAGACCAGACTTCATTCATGAGAAGTCTCCATTCTAAAGTACATGAAAAAGAATCAAACTTATTCCTCTTAAGCATTTGGGAAGCTTAAGCAACTAAAAACAAGTGTGTTCATTAATTTAAAACATTTTAACAAACCGCTGAGGATATGTGCATGCAGGATACAGAACTACCAGCAAAAGGACTTTTTAATTTGCAGGATACTGACAAGTCTCCCAGAGAAGAAGGACTAATGTAGCACTATTGCCACGTAGGGGACAAACAGAAAAGAGAACCTATTATTATTCCAAACTCTTTCTGATCCCAACTGTTAGTGCGAAGTAACCTCTTCTTTCGTATCCCGTCTATTTGTGAACAATTTGCCCCAAATTTCCTTGCCAACTTCGTCCTACCTCCAACTTCTAGGAATTTTACTTCCTTAGATAAGCCTGAATGTGCCATCAAAGACAATGTAGCCTGACATTCAGGCTTATCTAAGGAAGTAAAATTCCTAGAAGTTGGAGGTAGGACGAAGTTGGCAAGGAATGTGCCATCAAAGACAATGTAGTATGGTCCCAAAATAACTGTCCTTTTTGTGTTGTCAACATTTCCCATGGAACATATGAAATAATATCACTGAATCACAGAACATACATAATACATATAAACTTCCCAGATATTAATTAAAGGGAGGTCTTGCTTCTAGAAAGCAGTACTTAAGTAATTTCATTCTATTAACAGCTTTACCAGACCATCTAAAATTACCAAGTGGAATGAAAATGAAAAAAAAAAATTCAACTCCCCTAGGAATTCAAAACATAAAATATTTATTAATAAGTAAAATTTCCCCCTGTTTTTGGTTATTAAAAAGGTTTGATTTGAGTATCTTTATAGATACCAACTGCCAATAATGGTTTCAAATTATTCAGTCATGAAATGAGATTAGATAGATAGATAGAGATAAATTGATGTAGAGATAGGTAGGGTAGATAAGAAAGATAGATGGATAATAGATATTGACATAAATGAGTAAAAGACCAACCTTCTAATGGTTTAATTACAAATCTTGGTTTTGCTAGCAAATGGAAATTTACTACACACACTTAAACTCATTTCTTATAAGTAAATAATATACAAATTCACTTGGATTTCATAATTCAGAACACAGGTAATGAATACAGTGCTTGCTGAGGACTAAAAAAGAAAAACAAGAACAAATTTTGTGGGGAGAGAAAGACAGTATCTTTGAAAACTTTTCTCTTGATTTAAGAGTCCCTATTGGCTGAAAATGGAGCCATTTTAATAATAAATATTAAAAGCTTTTTGATTTGCAAAGTAAATTAAATTTGTGATTTAAATTTCATCCCAAGTCTTAGTTTATGTCTGAGAAGCTACACTCAACCTTTGTGAAGCATTTCTTTGATATTTATATGGAAACAAGAAAACGTTTAATCAGATCTACTTGGAAATGCTGATTTTCATTTATGAGATCAGTAATGACCCGCAGTGGGTCTCATACAGACATGGAGGTCTGAAAAACAAACAGGAAGAAATGCCAAGTCATAGATAAGTTGAAGAAGTAGAGGTGATAGTTTACTATTTCGATATAAAAACCATCAAATTACTTCTCAGATGCCACTATAAAGTTGGAAAATTAGATGATACAATCAAGAAGGGGATGAATGGGTTTATTACTACACCACCCACTACATCAAGATTAAAACCTCAAAGTTCTGAATGTCATTAGTTAAGTAAGCATACAATTTCTTCCAGTTTCTTTTTAATGTAGAAAATCACTTTGTAATAAGATATCTACACAAGGTAAAAAAGCACATAGACATAAAAGCACAAAAATAGACAATATATATTTTTTTACAATGGAATTAAGAATGCCTATGAAATACTGAGATCATTGACTAATCTCATAGAGTTCAGATTGGATTTCCTTCTATAATAATTGGATTTATAATAACTGGGTTATCTTCCCTTACCTAAATCTTGGATGCTTTTAAAAAACTTACCCAGGTAAAAGGCAAGGAACAGATATTCTGACCTGGCATAGTAAAAACCAGAAAAGAAATAATAGCAACATAATAAAAACCATTAATCTAGCTGTTTACAAAATTCTTTTGACAGCCATAGCCCAATGGCACTTAAGAGCTCAAGCATTTGTCACACAACACTGGTAACAACACAGGCGAATTCTCCAGGTGACTTTTCTACAGGTGTGTCTGTAAAGTCATGGTGCACTTTTGACCGGTCGACCAGTCAAAAGAGCATCATGATTTTACAGACATACTGTATAATAAATCAATCATGCACTAGGATGGAACATTTCTAGAAAAGCTAATTCAGAGACAGAACCTTTACACATAGTTTGGTACAGATGAAGCTATCCACAAGACCTGTGCCATGAACAATTGATTTTTACTTCAAGAATCTTTGCCAAGTCTACAGTTTCTCTATTTTCCTTGGTCTCATAATGGAACCCGCTGCCACCTTGAGTCACACAGTCACAGCTGGGTACATCTTCTGTTCACTGTTAGTGTGAGGGAAAGGGGCCTGAATCTGCCTATATCCTGTTTGCAGGCTGTCCAGGAAAGGTGGCACAGGAGTCATTGGCACTGAGTCATGCTGCACTGTGTATCCCACATATGGGGGATGCAGGTACTGCCCTTGATGGGGCACAATTTGGGTGGCCTGCTGACAGTTCAGCACAGAGAAATTTGTGGGCATGTTGACATACACGTTGTTCATGGTCCCCTCGGGCAAGCAACAGTTGGTCTGTGACCTTGTTGGGGGTGCCCGGGCTCCGGAGTTGGCACTGGAGCTAGAGCTGGCAGCTGTGCTAGACTGGCGAGAGGATGACCCACGGGAAGTGCTGGCACTCGGGATCATGGGGATGGTCTCCATCAAGCGGTTCCCCGCAGGTGCCCGGCTCTGCTGGGGTTCCTGCTTAGGCCGGAGACATCTGCAGCAACAGGCAGCCACAAGAGACCCCAAGATGATGAAGGCGACAAATACGGACCCAACGATGAGAAATGGCACATAGACGGGGACTGGAGGACAAAAACATAACGTTATGATTCACTATAAATAGGCAACAAAAATCAGTGCTTGGCATTGATTTTTCGTAAAAGTAATGGTGACACTGAGAACTGGAAGACCCAGGCTCAATCTGTGTTTTGTGTTCATTAGCAGTCCATAATATGCACTGTCCTTTACTAAGTGCCCAGGATAAAAGGGAGGGTCCCACAAGCATGGCGGTGGGCCAGCCCCCAAAACAAAACTGCACTGACTGAGGCAAACATCCAATTTGGCAAAAACATGAGTTTCATGTTTTAAGACTGTTCTAAAATGGCTTCAATAACTTAACTGTCTGAATTCAAGTCAGATAACTGTAGGATCTGTCTAAAAATTAGTTGAAATTATTTAAAAGGCTTTTTCCCCCAACAAGTTATTTACATTTCTTGTAAACTCCTTTTACCACAGATTCTAGCAATGACCGTTTCCAAAAGGAGTCTGTAAGGCACAGAGGTCAAAGAAGGGTAAAAAAACTCCACTGGCTTGCCTGAGGCTGGTGGGGATTGGAGGAGGGGACTAACACTGGTCACTGGATGGTAGAAAGGACCATCAGCATTGAACAGATATCGGGGAGAACAAATGTTGTGGGCAAAAAGACAACTGTTCCAGGAAGGAAACCAGTCAGCAGTGAGCTGGGAAGTCCCCAGGCAGGCTCACGGGGGCTGAGGTAGAACAGTCACCTGAATTCGGCCTGGATTCTATGTGAGGAACTACAGGAAAGCCTGTAGATCATAAAGCAATCGTCACCATATTTAACAAGGGAGGTTTATTCTGAAAAATAAAACCGTAAAAGATAAAAATAGTAACTTTTATTAAAATTGGTAATAAGCTCCATTTTTATATTATTTTACTTAAAAACTCTTGCAGGAACCATGAGGGGTAGCAGCACAAGGCTTCCATAAGCTAGATAAGAGACACAAACTGATGGAAGGAGAAGCCTGCAGAATGCCTGGAAACCACTTCCCTAGAATTCTGGCCAAAGTTACTAGGAACCTACTTTTTTGACGTGTTCCCATCCCTGTCTATGAGGGCAGGGCCTAGGTCTTCTGGTCTTTGCAAAGCAGTGCCAGCTCAGTGGTATAGGGCAGCACCTCAAGAAGAAGCCCAGTTCTCCCACACCTCTGAGGTACCCTTTGACGGTCGCCTGAGAATCAATGTTTTTAGAATATAGTAGGAACACATGCAGTCATGAAGAAATAATGCCTTAGGAGTAAAACATACTTTTTAACCAAAGCTGACATTTGAAGATTTTCTTAATCATCAATGCTGAATAGAGTAAATGCTGTATTTATACATAGTGTCCCTTTAACAGGTACACACTTGCTACAGCTGATAGCACAGCTGGTTTTCCCATAAAACTGTTCCAACTACAGGGTAACTGCAGGCTAACTACAGCATACTAGAGCAGTATGAGACTTTTCTATCTACATGCTATAAATATTGCATCTTCCAAATTAAGATATCAGCCCTAAATATGTCATCAAGAAGTAAACAAATAATAGTTGAAAAAAACCCAAACATTATTGCAAAAAAGTAGGTGAAACAGCCTAAGTCCAGTAATGAATTTTGGGGAAAAACAACTGTTCTATTTCCAGACTTTTTAATTAGAAGCGTAAATAACTACACAGAGGTAAAGCATGCAGGGCTTCTGGAAGCTTCCTTGCACTGCTTAATTAGGCATGCTGTCCTTCCGGACTGCAGAACGGAAGTGAGAAGAACAGAATTTCATGGAAAAAAGTACTTAAATGTAGGGTGAGGGAGGCACCCACACACATCACACGGTGTCATGAAAGGTCTGCTGCCTACTGATCTGCCCAAAGCCAACCTAACTTTTTAGAGGCCATTAATGAGTCCAACTTAGTTGACACATTGAAGTAGCAGATCAGTCTCTGGCTCATTTCTTGAGGCTTTATTCCCCGGCCACACACTCTGCAATGCTGAGCTGGCATTTTAAAATGGCACCTTTTCTGTAATTACCTACCTTTACTTCTCCTCTCTTCAGATTCAGTGCAGCGGAAAAATAGGAGTAGCTTATTAAAATACTCAAATGACAAAGGACCGGCACCAGAAAAAACTGCCTCTTACCATGTGTAGACAGCTCTGTAAACACAGATGGCAGTCAGTGCCAAGCTCAGGTAGCTCAAAGCCTGGCTCCTAGTGCTGGTAAAAAGTCCTGTCCTTGACATAAGCAGCTATGAAAAAAAAAGAAGACAACCTCTAGATGACATGCTTGCCATGTGACCTCTACCCATATACAGATGAAATTCTCCCTTCCAAACACACAGACACTAATGTGGAGCCTGGAGGAAGGGAGTTCCTCGGGGAAGTTTGTGCAGTGGAGGTTCCACACCGACTTATTTATTTTTCCAACTCTAGCTTTGACAATTTGAAAACAATATAATTTTAAAAAATTAAAGCCACAAAAAGCAAGGTTGAGCACAACTCTGACGTGACACCTAGCAAGTCTGACATGGTGACAACTGTACAGAAACCAGGGAGGCCAGGGTATGGCAGGATAGAGATGCAGCAGCGGCTTCAGAAGATTAGAACAGGGGTCCCCAAACTTTTTACACAGGGGGCCAGTTCACTGTCCCTCAGACGGTTGGAGGGCTGGACTATAAAAAAAAACTATGAACAAATCCCTAAGCATTATTTTAAAGTAAAAAAACAAAATGGGAACAAATACAATATTTAAAATAAAGAACAAGTAAATTTAAATCAACAAACTGACCAGTATTTCAATGGGAACTATAGGTGCAGATGCATCCTGTGCTCCTCTCACTGACCACCAATGAAAGAAGTGCGGCGGAAGGGGGGGGGCTGAATAAATGGCCTCAGGGGGCCGTATGCGGGTTGGGTACCCATGGATTAGAGTCTCCAGCATCTGCTAAAGTAGTCACTAACCAGAAACCATGAGGAGCTGCCTTCCTTCTGAGGAGACTTCATGGTCTCCTCAGGTACACCCAAGACATTAACCCTTAGTTGAATGGTATAAACTCTGGAGATAAAGGACATGGGAGGAAGCCCACGTCTGAAGGATTGTGGAGTTGTCTGAGGCCCACCCTGTCTTAGGCGTGTATTTTCTTGGGAAAATCCAAACCAAACTACTCTTTAGTTGACAGATGGGGAAACTGAGGCCCAGGGCGGTGAACTGGTGCTCCATTTCGCATACAATACTGGCTGGCCCAAAATGCAAGCACCACCTCCTGGTTCAAGACCCTCTTCTGAAATATCAATGCTTCTAATTTCCTTCCCCTCTCCAGGGTCCCAGGTCTTTGCCGTCCAGGCGAAGCCAACCTTCCTCCCCGTTCGCGCTCGGCTCTGCCCCCTACCTGCCGAGCCGTCTGAGTCGTCTTTGTCCACTCGGCCAGGCTCGCCGGCGCCCTGCTGCCGGTCGTTATCGCAGCCGCCCTGGTCAAGGCGCGCATCAGCGCTGGAGCAGCAGTAGCGCAACGCACAGCTGCCGCAGCAGATGGTGGCGTCGCTGCCGTCGAAGCGCTCGGGGCACTGGAAGCCGATGCGCCAGACTCCCTGTGAGTCCAGCCAGCCGTGGCAGTACTCGCCGCTGGCCCGCGCCCCCGCCGACAGCAGCGCGGCCATCAGCAGCTGCAGGAGTGAGGCGGAGATCCCGGAGGAGGCGACGGACAGGCGGCGTCCGCCCCACATGGCACCCTGGAAGTGGTGCGCTCTCCCGATGAGTCGTGGTCCCAGCGGTGCTCACAGGCCGGGACCTCTTCACTGAGTGTCCAGCACGCGGCGCTCTCGGCGCGGGCCACTGCCGTCTGCCGCGACGTCCGAGAGCCCACGACGCCAGGCTGCTGGGCAAGAGGTTCCTAAGCCATGCCCTCCCGCTACTGAATGGCCCGGTTCGGAGGGGGCGGCCTTAAGAGTGGGTCCGCACTGGTGAAACTCTTCGGGTGCTGATTCAGGGGGCCACCGGAGCTGCGGTGCCTCATGCCGTGGAGGCTTCACCTGCGAGAGGGCCCTCCAGGTGCATCCGCAAGGAAACCCGAAACCGGGGTCCCGCGCACGAGTCGATGAGCGTTTCCCTTCCTTTAGTTTCCTCTCGGGCGGGGAGAATGGAGCAAGAAGTCAGGCACTGCGCTCAGGACTCCGGGCAGCAAGTGCAGCGACCCGCCGCGCTCAGCCTGCTCAGCTCCAAACTCGGTCCTCATGGCCCCTGTCGCATCACCTGGCAGTCCTCCGGGATGCAGCCTCAACGCTCCAGACCGCGGGACCGGCGGTCAGTCCTCCCAGCTCACACAGCCGTCCAGGATGCGGGCGAGGGGCCGACGCGCCCCCGCCGCCGTTCTGGGAGCCTGCCCGGCTGGCGGCGGCTGCGCGTCGGGTCCCCTACTCCGCCTCTCCGGCTGCAGCTCGCTCCCACGAGCGCCGGGCCTGTCTGCCTCCCCCTCTCTCCTAGGACGCTGAGCCCTCGGAAAGTGCGCACTGATGGGGGCCTCCCACGGAAGTTTCAGTCCTCCCGGCCGCAAAAGAACCGGAGCGCCGCTGCGACTCGCACACTCACCTCGTCGAGCACCAAATCAGCCCCAACTCGGCTCGCCGCGCCGCCGCGCTCTTATGAGGGGCGGGCGGCAGCTCGAGCGCGCATGCGTGCTGAGCGTCCGCACCATTACCTCCGACCCCCGAACCCCCGCCCCCCACGGCCGCCGGACGTCCCGGAACACCAGAGCCCTTCACCCTAGCATTGGAGTGAAAGAGCAGCGAGTGGCCCCCAGCCGTGTGCTGCAGGCTAGAACGGACGCGGGAGAAAGCAGGGTTGGAGCAGTCTAGGCCTTTCTAACGCAGTAATAACAACAATGATAATAAAAGCACGCTAAACTTCCTTACTGAAGATCTGAGGCATTCAAAATTCGATTTCATCCTCAAACTTCCCCAAGGCAAGATTAGAATTATTTCACATCTTGCGGACAATGAGGTCTCCACTCAGATTAACTGTATCTTTCAGCTTCCAGCCAGCTAATGTCCTGGTTGCAGCTGGTCACAAGCCCAAGGAAGAACTTGGATGTTGGGGACAGGGTTCGCACGCCTAAGGCTTTCTCTGGTGGGTTCCAGGCCTTTCCAAGGTAGAATGAAGAGAGTTGGAGGAAGACATCACAGATTGGTACTGTCTGCAAGATTTGTGTCTTTTTCTTTCTTTCTATATTTGGGTGTGGCAAGTTACTGCATTCAGAGAGTTGCCTGGCCTTATTGGTGTAGACAGCTGCAGTTAGAAGAAAACAAGGTTCAGACAGACCGGAAATTCAGCTTTGATGGAGGAGAAATTAATAGCTTCTCTCTTGCGGAAGCTGAAACAACAGGTGCTGATGCTATTAAGGCAACCGTGATTATTTTTAAAAGAACTAGTGACCCTTCCGACTCAGTCTGGAAATTGGCTGACCTGAAATTCAGACTCAGCCCTATCAGTAAAAAATCATTGCATATTGTTGCTGCCATCAGTTTCTTCATCTTTAAAGTAGAACATAGGATATGATGACTACTATGGTCCCTTCCAAGTCTGTGGTGATAAAACACAAGGCAATTTTATTCACAGCAAAGACGCTGCCATTCAAAAAACCACTGGACATGTGTATGCCCTGTACACGGCACAGACTCACACATGGTTGACATCCTTCCATGCACATCAACCAAATCAAATCAAAAAGAACAAAAATACCCTACTCTCCACCCCTAACTACCTTTTTCTTTCACTAAATCACTCTCCAAGCATTGCACTCTATTTCCTTACTGGTTTTGTTGTTGTTTTAGCTACATAAAATTATGTATTTTAAATGTACCAGCCACCAATGTTTCTTAACCTAATAAGTAAAATTGTCAATATGAAATTACTTGTTCAAAAAATACATACTAAGGGCTTACAGTATACTCTGGTCTGTATTGAGTACTAGGGATTCACCAAGAAGCTAGACATCATGGCTGTTTCCTGTAAACAGAGCTTCAAGTCTCTGAAGAAAAAACAGATATTAGACAGAATGACAAAGAAATGAATGAGCAAATAAAATACAAATATGTAAAAAGCTATGACAGGTGGTATACAGGGTCGATTAAGCACATGGTTTGGGAGTAGGGAAAGGAGGGAAGTTAAAATCATCAGAGAAATGGCACTTAAAATTAGACAAGAAACTGAAGGAAGACTCTGTTTTGCAGAATGTCTTTTGCTTGGAAGATACTTTAGCTAATGTTCACTAGGGGCTTACTCTGTGCCAAGTACTGAGCTGACTCTGACATGCCTAGTCTCATTTAATCCTCACAACCAAATGGAGAAGACATACTTGCTATCCACAATAACTTGCCCAATTGATACAGATCAAGTGTCGGTGTGCCTGGACTGTACCCAGTTCTAGCTGACTTTAAAGGCAGCCCACTATGCTGCTGGTCACCACACTCTCCACTATAGTTACCAAAGAATTAACTGTGAACCCTGTATCAATCACCAGATGGTTAGACATCATTATTTTCCTATAGCATGGTAACATTGGGGAACAAAATTTTTGTTGCATCCACAAAAACACTTGTTCTTACCTAATTCAAGTGTGCTGATCTCAAATCTGACACCAGTATTTCTCTGTAAGCTACAGTTTTTTGCAATTCAAGATTTTGGGTTTTCATCTTATTGTAAAATTTTCAACATTTAGTTGAACATAATGAAGTAGAATGTCTTCTTGGGCATCATCCTTGTGAAAATATAATAATTTATATAATGAAGTAAATACACTTATACACTAAAAGATATGATTGCATCAAAATTTATCTACAATTTTGAAATAGAACATATTAAAACATTTTAATCATAAAATTTCTGCAAAAGTTATTTAAATTCTATTCAGGCAAAAATGTGCGTTTGTAGCTCCTGTGTTTGTGTACTTGTTGAGGACAATCTCGTTTGATGCTCCAGCAGTAGTCTGCTCATCACTAACAGCTCCAAGATTTTTGCGAAACTTATCAAGGTGACTGTTCAGGAAGTGAATCTTAACACTCATGTTACAACCAGTGTCGCGGACAGCCAACAGCATCCTTTGAACCAAATGTTTATAGTTTTCTGCTTTTTTGTTGCCAAGGAAGTTCTTTATAACTGCCACAAAAGACTGCCATGCTGCTTTCTCCTCCTTATTCATCTTCCTGGAAAATTCTTTGTCACATATGAGGTTTGAATTTGAGGTCCATCGAATACACCTGCTTTTATCTTCTCAAAAGACAAGGCAGGAAAAGCAGAAATAATATGTGGAAAGCATTCACTTTCTCTATTCAAAGCCTGAACAAACTGCTTCATTAAGCCAAGTATGATGTGAAGTGGGGGGAAAAAAATTCTGTCTCAATGAACTACAGGTTCATTCACAATATTTTGCATCCCTACTTTCAGAGCTTCATGTTTTGGCCACTTCTTCTGTGTCCAGTGTTTCTCCTGAGCTCGGCTGTCCCACAAACATAAAAAGCAAGGATACTTTGTGAAACCTCTCTGTTGTCCTAGCAGAAAATTTATCATTTTAAGATCCACACAAATGATCCAGTTATGCTCCTCATAATTCAGAAAGTTGAGGACAATTTTTTTTGTCATTATAATCTTATTGCAGATGAGTTGAATAACCAATTGGAACCACTGCATAAACATTACCATTGTGTAGGAGAACGTATTTCAGACTTCGTTTAGAGCTGTCAAGAAATAGCTACCATTCTATTGGACTGTAAGTGGTAACACCTAGCTGGTGAGAAGACCACTGATACCATGACTGTAAACAAAGTATTTGTCTTCGGAAGAAAAGTCCACAAAAATTTGTTCACACTTTCTGAAATGGGATACTTTAGCTGACTGGTGAAGTACATTCTTTTCTTGAAAGCTGGAGGCTAATAACTCAGCTGCTTTCTTTGATAGGCCCAAATCTCTTACTAAGTCATTCAACTCAGGTTGGCTAAACTGCTGAGGGGTTAATGACTGCTTGGCATCAGAAGAAGACCCTTCAGATTCTACAACCATTTTCTCATGCATCTTATCAGAATACACTTGATTGCCATGTTTACTTTCTTCATCCTTAGAAGAAATAAAACCATTAAAAATTGGAACCGGGAGTGTCTCAGAGTATGGGATAGGTCGTATTGCTGAAGGAATATTAGGATATGTGATCATATGCCGTTTTGTTTTTTGCTGTTTTTTGTTGTTTGTTTTTTGCCGATGCCCTTTGTATGGATCAGACAGAAATAAGAGTCACTGCTGTGGTCCTTAGGTTCATGCCAAACTATGGGAATACCAAAAGGCATTCCTTTGCATTTTCCTTTTGTCCAGTCACGAAGCATTTCCTCACAACTATGACACCCAATATGAGGAGCCCAATTCTTGTCTTGATCGCCAAGGGGAACTTGAAAATAGGCAATATATGTACGTGTCACAAATGATGAAATATTGCGCCTTTAACGTTGAAGTGTATAACAGCCACATATATAACAGAAGGTGTCAGGACTATTCTTACATTGATGCCTACTCGAAGAAGCCATGATTCAATCTTAAAACAAGATAAGGGGGTGTTTTTTATCAGATAATAATTTTCACATTTTAAAACAACTACAATTATGTAAAAGTGATGTTTGTAAAATATTAATTGCCTTGTGGTTATGATCAATCCAAGAGTCGTTGCCCTTTAACTCCAATTTAAAAACCAAAGCATGCCATTAACTGTAACAAAAAGAAATTAAAATTGCATAAAAACTAGAGCATACACCAAAGAATGGATTTCAGATTTGCAATTACCAGTGCAGAAACATATAGAAACAGTTATAAAACCTCATGCAACAGAAAACTAAAAATAAAAATTGTTCTCCAGTGTATTGATTTGGATGGTATCTAGAAGGTGAATACTTTATCTTTTGGAAAAAAACAACTAGTGCAAAAGAATTGTACATTTCTTCAGACACTACCTATTCCATACCATACTTCCACTGTTCACTTATCATGTTCTCCACAACACCCATAATTTGTCAGAGTTTATTTATGAAGAAACAAATGTTGAACGTTTTCAGATTAGAATTGATTTAGTGACCTGGTAGTGCCACAGTTTATACACAATGAGTTCTTCCCAAATAGTTCACAATTTAGTCCACCACTGGTAAACTTGGAAGTGTGAAGCTTAGAGCAAATTTATCCTCTTTGTTTCTTGAAGGTCATGGAGATGTCTATTTCATACTTACTTCATGTGATGGTGGGTCATCTTCAATGTGGAAGATCCTTTGTTCTTCCTTCTGACTGTTTTTACTTGCTTTGTGTATCTAATATGTTGTATTGAAGTTTTATAAAAATAACCTGTTGAATGCGTATTGAGCTTCTCAATGAGAGGTGCTATAGGCAGATGTTAAGATGGTCTTGTTCTTTCTTTAAGGAACAAAAAGGTTCCCATGATGTCCTTAACAGAAAGCTTAAACTATTTTACTAGTCTCTTCTGAGAAAGTGTAATAGTAATCATAACATATCGGTAGTGGTAATAATTTATTATAGTCAAAAGTAAATGTCAGGCAGTTCACCAAAATATATTTAAATACATATGAAATAATTCTATACAAAAATTCTATTTAAAAAGTTGAATTCTAGGGAGAAGCAAGATGGTGATGGAGTAGGCGGACGTACCAACCTTCAACTCCCAGAACCAATTATAACTCAATTTTAAGAACCATCATCTGGATAAACCAACTTTGAACTAAACTAAATGGACTTTTCAACCAAGGAACACAGAAGAAGCCACATTGAGACTGGTAGGAATAGCGAAAACACGAAGAGGGCTGCCCAGCTCCCCGGAGCGAACGGCAGCCGGAAGAGACCCAAGTGGCAGAAGGAGAGTTTGGCGGAGAGGGAGGGACCTGAGTCCCAGGAACAAAGCCCCAGACTACAGTCCCAGAGCCTAAAAGAGGCGTTTGGACAGTATTGAGCTGTGAAACAACTAAGGATACTGTTTGTGAGAAAGAGACAGTTTTCTCAGACCCAAGATTCTTAAAGGGACAGCGCAGAAAACCTCTTTCACAGCCACTCACTCAGGGCTCCAGAAAACGCGGTCAGAGGAGAGGACCAAAGCAGCAGGAAGAGAGAGTAAACTGGAAGCCACAGGGAGAAACACTCTGACAGCCACCCTAACCCCTGGGCTAAGTCACTTCCCTAATCAAGAACGAATATTTTTCCTGGAACTAGTAATACCAGCAAAGGGAGACAGGACACCAGCCAAACAAGCTCTCCTGCGGTACTTAAGAGCAGAACTGCTTAGATAAATGGAGCTTCCAGGTCTACAGTATGGAGTGTTAGGGTCTGAGCTGCGAGGCCCTTTTTCACTCTGCTGAGGGTTACTGGAGGGATGGTGGTGGTGGGATGCTGAAACGCAGTTTTATCGGCAGGGGCAGGGGCCCAGCTGGTGTGAGCTCGGTCTAGCCCAGCAAGTGTAGAGGGAACACGCAAAAGTGGTCCAGCAGCTGTGGGCCGGCCTGTAGCCCCACCTGCGGGGGAAAAGCGGGAGGCCAGGAACAGGCAGAGATCTGCTCTGCAACCCTGCACAAACCGGCCCTGACTGCAGGGTCAGGGCTAGGACCAGAAACAGGTGGAGGCTCATGGCTGAGCTCACGCCAGCAGCCCCTACCGGCCCAAGAAACCCCAGTTTCCCATCCTGCCTGCGCGAATTGGCTCTGAAAGCGGGGGAGGGGGTAGAGCCTGGGATGAGCAGAAGGTTGCAGTTGAGCGCATGCCAGTAGCCCCAACAGGCCCGAGAAACCAGGCCTTGCCATCCTGTGTGCATGAGTTGGCTCTGAGCGCGGGACAGGGCTAAAGCCCGGGACAAGCAGAAGTTCGCAGCTGAGCGCAAGCCAGCAAACACACCCGGCCCAATGAACCGCGGTTTGCAACCCTGCGCAGGAGGACCCTGGCCTTGAGGGTGGGGCTAAATCTCCAGATGGGAAAAGGCTCATAGCTGAGAGCATGTCAATAGCCCCGTCCAACCCGCGAAACTGTGGCAAGCAGGCTCTGACCGCGGGTGCTGGGCGGAATCCTGGAAACAGGCTGGGTCTGCAGATGAGCAAAGGTGCTCACCTGTACCATTGGTGCTGAGGCTTGTGGCTTGAGTGACAGCCACTCCCACGGAGGAGAGGAGGAAATCACAGCAACAGACACAGTGGGCCAGCGCTGGCAATGCCCATACCAAACCGCCCTAGGCAGCGGAAGAGGGGGTGGCAGGCCTGCAGACAGACCACCTAGAGAACACAAAGGCATCACCTACTGGACTCCAGTGGCCACAACCTTCTTATATACAGACAAAATGGGAAGGCAGAGAAATGCAACCCAAATGAATCAAGAGAAATCCCCAGAGAAAGACCTGAATGAACCAGATATAACCAAATTACCAGAAACAGAATTTAGAATAATGATAGTTAGGATATTCAAAGAAATCAGAGCAACAATGGATAGTCACTATGAATACCTAAATAAAGAGATAACAAGTATAAAAAATGAAATTGAAATAATAAAAAAGAATCAGACAGAAATGACAAATACAGTATCAGAACTGAAGACCATAATGAAAGGAATTAAAAGCAGGATGAATGACACTGAGGATCAAATCAGCGAGTTAGAGGACACAATAAACAAAGGCACAGAAGCAGAGCAGAGAAAAGAAAAGAGACTCAAAAAATGTGAGGAAACTCTAAGGGAGCTCTGTGAAAATATGAAGAGAAATAACATTCACATCATAGGGGTTCCTGAAGAAGAGGAGAGAGAACAAAAAATAAAAACTTTGTTCAATCAACTCATAGCAGAAAACTTCCCTAAATTAAGGCTGGAAAACATTTCACACGTTCAAGAAGCACACAGAACTCCATTAAAGAGAAACCCAAAAAAATCTACACCAAGACACATCATAGTTAAAAACACCAAAGCTAAGGGATAAAGAGAAAATTTTAAAAGCTGCTAGAGAAAAAAAGGCTATCACCTACAAAGGAGCCCCCATAAAGATGACATCTGACTTCAACAGAAACACTTGAGGCCAGAAAGAATGGCAAGATATAGTCATAGTAATGCAGAACAAGAACCTACAACCAAGACTCCTCTATACAGCAAGGCTAACATTTAAAATTGAAGGAGAAATAAAGAGCTTCCCAGACAAAAAAAGCCTCAAGGAATTCATTAAAACCAAAACAATTCTGCAAGATATACTAAAGGGCCTGATGTGAAAAGTTCAGAGAGAGAAAACAATATAGCAAAAAAAGAATATAGCTTTAAAAAATAAAATGGCAATAAACAACTAAATATCAATAATAACCTTAAATGTAAATGGATTAAATGATCCAATCAAAAGACAGTATAGCTGCGTGGATAAAGAAACAGGACCCATACATATGCTGTCTACAAGAGACACACCTTAAAACAAAAGATGCACATAGACTCAAGGTAAAAGGATGGAAAAAAATATTTCATGCAGGTGGAAATGAAAGAAAAGCTGGGGTAGCAGTACTTATATCAGACAAAATGAAGTTTAAAACAAAGGCTGTAGTAAGAGATAAAGAAGGACACTACATAATGATAAAGGGAATAATTCAACAGGAAGATATAACTATTAAAAATATCTACCCACCAAATATAGGAGCCCCGACATATAAAGCAGACTTTCATGGATATAAAGGGCGAGATTAACAGCAATACTATAATAGTAGGGGATTTCAATACCCCACTAACAACACTGGATAGATCCTCAAGAAAGAAAATTAATAAAGAAACAGCAGACTTAAAGGATACACTAGATCAACTCGATTTAATAGATATCTTCAGAACTTTTCACCCTAAAGCAGTAGAATATACATTCTTCTCAAGCGCCCATGGTACGTTCTCTAGGATAGACCACATGTTAGGACACAAAAATGGTCTCAATAAATTTAAGAAGCTAGAAATCATATCAAGCAGTTTCTCTGATCACAATGCCATGAAACTAGAAATTAACCACAAAAGAAAAACTGAAAAATACTCAAACACTTGGAAACTAAATAGCATGTTATTAAATAATGAATGGATTAACAATGAGATCAAAGAAGAAATAAAAAAGTTTCTAGAAACAAATGATAATGAGCATACATCAACTCAAAATTTATTGGACACAGCAAAAGCAGTTCTGAGAGGGAAGTTCATTGCACTACAGGCATACCATAAGAAGCTAGAAAAAGCTCAAATAAGCAACCTGAACCTGCATCTAAAATAACTAAAAAAAAAAACAACAAATAAAACCCAAGACAAGTAGAAGGAAGGAAATAATAAAGATCAGAGCAGAAATAAATGACATAGAGGCGAAGGAAACAATATAGAGGATCAATGAAACCAGGAGCTGGTTCTTTGAAAAGGTAAACAGGATTGATGAACCTTTAACTAGACTCACCAAGAAAAGAAGAGAGAGGACTCAAATAAATAAAATTAGAAAGGACAGTGGAGAAATAACAACTGACACAGCAGAAATACAAAGCATTGTAAGAAAATACTATGAAGAACTCTATGCCAAAAAATTAGACAATCTTGGTGAAATGGACAAATTTCTTTAATCATATAATCTTCCAAAAATCAATCTGGAAGAATCAGAACACCTAAACAGACCAATTACAACAAATGAGATCGAAACAGTTATCAAAAAACTCCCAAAAAAGAAAAGTCCTGGGCCTGATGGCTTCACAAGTGAATTCTATCAAAAATTCAAAGAAGAACTAATTCCTATCCTCCTCAAGCTATTTCAAAAAATTCAAGAGGAAGGAAGACTTCCAAACTCCTTTTATGAGGCGAGCATAATTCTGATCCCAAAACTGGGCAAAGACAACACAAAGAAAGAAAATTATAGGCCTATATACCTGATGAAATTAGACGCTAAAATTCTCAACAAAATATTAGCCAACCGGATCCAGCAATATATGAAAAAAATCATACACCATGATCAAGTGGGATTTATTCTGGAGAGGCAAGGCTGGTTCAATATTCCCTAATCAATCAATGTGATTTATCACATGAACAAAAAGGAAGGACAAAAATTACACGATAATTTCAATAGATGCAGAAAAGTCATTTGATAAAATCCAGCACCCATTCATGCTCAAAACTCTCAGTAAAGTGGGTATACAGGGATCATTCCTTACCATGATAAAGGCCATCTATGACAAACCCACAGCAAACATCATACAAAATGGACAAAAATTAAAAGCAATCCCCTTAAGATCAGGCACCAGGCAGGGATGCCCCCTTTCACCACTCTTATTCAACATAGTTCTGGAAGTCCTAGCTACAGCAATCAGACAGGAAGAAGAAATAAAAGGCATCCAAATTGGAAAAGAAGAAGTAAAACTGTCACTATTTGCAGATGATATGATATTGTATATTGAAAACCCTAAAGTCTAAGAAGAACACTATGCCAAAAAATTAGACAAACTAGGTGAAATGGACAAATTTCTTGAATCATATAACCTTCCAACAATATATGAAAAAAAATCATACACCCTGATTAAGTGGGATTTATTCTGGAATGGTAAGGCTGGTTCAATATTCACAAATCAATCAATGTGATTCATCACATAAACAAAAGTAAGGACAAAAATCACATGATAATTTCAATAAATGCAGAAAAGGCATTTGATAAAAGCCAACACCCATTCATGTCATGCTCAAAACTCTCAGTAAAGTGGCAATACAGGGAACATTCCTTAACATGATAAAGGCCATCTACGACAAACCCTCAGCAAACATCATACTAAATGGGTAAAAATTAAAAGCAATCCCCGTAAGACCAGGAACCAGTGATGGATGCCCCCTTTCACCATTCTTATTCAACATAGTTCTGGAAATCCTAGCTACAGCAATCAGACAAGAAGAAGAAATAAAAGGCATCCAAATTGGAAAAGAAGAAATAAAACTGTCATTATTTGCAGATGATATGATATTGTATATAGAAAACCCTAAAGTCTCAGTAAAAAAACTACTAGACCTGATAAATGAATTCAGCAAGGTGGCAGGATATAAAATTAATACTCAGAAATATGGGGCATTTCTATATACCATCAATGAACTGTCAGCGAAAGAAATTAAGGAAACAATCCCCTTCACTATTACAGCCAAAAAAATAAAGTACCTAGGAGTAAATTTAACCAAGGAGGTTAAGGACTTGTACTCGGAAAATTATAAAACATTGGTAAAAGAAATCAAGGAAGATACAAACAAGTGGAAGCATATACCATGCTCATGGCTAGGAAGAATAAACATCATTAAAATGTCTATATTACCCAAAGCAATTTATACATTCAATGCAATACCAATGAAAATACCAATGACATATTTCAGACATATAGAACACATATTCCAAAAATTTATATGGAAACAGAAAAGAACACGAATAGCCTCAGCAATCTTAAAAAGGAAAAAATAAAGCAGGACGTATCACTCTTCCGGATATCAAGGTTTACTACAAGGCCATTATACTCAATACAGCCTGGTACTGGCATAAGAACAGGCCCATAGATCAATAGAACAGAACAGAGAACCCATAAATAAACCCACACCTTTATGGACAACTGATATTTGATAAAGGAGGAAAGAACATACAATGGAGTAAAGACAGCCTCTTTAACAAATGGTGTTGGGAAAATTGGACATCTACCTGCAAAAAAATGAAACTAGACCATCAACTTACACCGTTCACAAAAACAAATTCAGAATGGATTAAAGACTTAAATGTAAGCCGTGAAACCATAAGCATCTTAGAAGAAAACATAGGCAGCAAGCTCTCTGACATCTGTAGCAGCAATATATTTGCTGATTTATCTCTATGGTCAAATGAAATAAGAGGCAAGATAAACAAATGGGACTATATCAAACTAAAAAGTTTTCACACAGCTATAGACAATAAGAACAGAATAAAAAAACAAACCACACAATGGGAGAACATATTCGACGGTACATCTGATAAGGGGTTAATAACCAAAATTTATAAAGAACTTATAAAACTCAACACCAGGATTGCCTCTTGTGTTTTTTTTAAAAAAAAACTCAACACCAGGAAGATAAACAATCCAATCAAAAAATGGGCAAAAGAAATGAATAGAAATTTCTCCAAAGAGGACATACAGATGGCCAATAGGCATATGAAAAACTGCTCAACATCACTAATCATTAGAGAAATGCAAATTAAAACCACAATGAGTTATCACCTCACACCAGTCAGAATGGCGCTCATCTGCAAAACAACACAGCACAAGTGCTGGCAAGGATGTGGAGAAAAGGGAACCCTCCTGCACTGCTGGTAGGAATGCAGACTGGTGCAGCCACTGTGGAAAACAGTATGGAGATTCCTCAGAAAATTAAATATCGAACTAACTTTTGACCCAGCTATCCCACTTTTAGGAATATACCGTAAGAACACCATAGCACTGTTCGAAAAGAAGAAATGCGCCCCCATGTTCGTGGCAGCATTGTTCACAATAGCGAAGATTTGGAAACAGCCCAAGTGTCCGTCAGAGGACGAGTGGATTAAAAAGATTGGTACATATATACTATGGAATACTACTCAGCCATAAGAAATGATGACATTGGATCATTTATAACAAAATGGATGGACCTTGATAACATTATATGGAGTGAAATATGTAAAACAGAAGAAAAACTGAGAAACAGCACGATTTCATACATAGGTGGGACATAAAAGTGAGACTATGAGACATGAACAAGAGAGTGGTGGTTATGGGGTGGGAAGAGGGAGGAAAGGATAGTATAGGGAGGAGGGGAGGGGCACGGGGAAAACCAGATAGAAGGTGACAGAGGTCAATTTGACTTTGGGTGATGGGTATGCAACATAATTGAATGATAAGATAACCTGGAGATGTTTTCTTTGAACATATGTACCCTGGTTTAGTGGTGTCACCCCATTAAAATTAATTTTAAAAAGAGCACAAATCAATCAAAAGAACGTAGAGAAATGCTAATATGTAAAATAACAGTAATCAAGAAAATGAGCCTGACCTATGGTGGCGCAATGGATAAAGCATTGACCTGGGAACACTGAGGTCGCCAGTTCCAAACCCTGCACTGGTCTGGTCAAGACACATATGGGAGTTGATGCTTCCAGCTCCTCCCTCCTTTCTCTAGCCTGACCTGTGGTGGCACAGTGGATAAAGCGTTGACCTGGAATGCTGAGGTTGCCGGTTCGAAACCCTGGGCTTGCCCAGTCAAGGCACATATGGGAGTTGATGCTTCCAGCTCCTCCCCCCTTTCTCTCTTTCTCTCTCTCTTCCTCTCTCTCTCTCTCCCTTTCCTCTAAAATGAATAAATAAATAAAAATAATTTAAAAAAAAAAAGAAAATGCAAAACGTGCAATAGATAAGTCACAAAAGGTTAAATTCTTTAGAAATATAAATAAAATTGTTAAACTCCTAGCAAGATTGGTTAAGAAGAGATAAAACATATGTCCAATATTAGTAATGAATGAAAGTGGGCTTCACTACAAATCATTCACATATGAAAATAATAGAATAAAGTAAATACAACTTTGAGCAAATATATTTGCTAATTTAAATAAAATGAATAAAAAATGTTTGAAATCCAGAATATACTTAAACTAATAGAAAAACCTCAGTATTATTATTCTTATTAAAGATATGTGCTATTTCCATTTTTTATTGTGCTTATCAGTTTTATTGTTGTATAATTTATGTATAATAAACTATAACTCCCTTACAAAATTAAAAAAAAAGAACAGTTGAATTCTAGAGACATGAAGTGCAGAAGTATATTTTCAGGTTATTTCGCTTCCAATCTGTCCTTATAGATGAGCAAAATACAATTGACTTAAAAACAAACTCTGGCTTATCTTCAATAGTACAAGTAGAATGTCATGTAAGTAAAGAAATGATTACTTATAACTTTGCTAACTGAAGTTGATACAAGTCATATGAAGATAATCATATGTCATTTGGCTGGCAGTTCTAAAATCTGCAAGAGCTACAGTGTTTTTCTGCAAGTTTTAGCAAGAGCAGAAGGTTCTTACCATCTGTACACCAGTTGGCAGTCTGTTTAAGCAGAATGGCTTTCACTAGGTTCATTCATGTTTTTCTTCCTCTTTTATAAATATGAGTAGTATTGAAAATTTGCATTTGGTTTACCAGAAGTTCTCTTAAGTTAAAATACTTTGCTCACAAAAATTAGAAAATATTTTATCGCTTCATATTCATTTTGAAATATCCCCTAATTTTTGTGAGCAGTATATTTGTGTTAACAAGTAAGACCTCAAGCCCAACAAATATGTTAATTTTCACTTCTTTCAATTTTGTCTTGTGGTTACATAACCTCATCTGAAAATAAAAATGGTCATAAATTTTTGAAAACAATCTTTCTTGTTGCTTTTAAATTGTTTCATCTTTCATCCTCTTATTTTTCTTTGTAATTAGTATATTGACTTTCATAAAAGTAATTTCCATATTTTCAATTCTTTTCTTCTCACCTACCATTATTATTAAACATTAGGCATACTTCTATTCCTCCCCCATCTTTACCCCAACCCCAGAGTTTACTGAACCATTTTTATGTTGATTTTGATCTTTACTATTGTTATATATATTTTTTGGAGATATGAAGTTAAAACCCACCCAACACTTCTTTCAATAATGCCACAATATATAAAGAGAGCAGCCCTCGCCAAGTGGCTCAGTGGATAGAGCATACATTGAGTATGCCAAGGTTGCATGTTTGATCCCCTGTCAGAAGACATATGAAGAGCAATCAATGAGTACACAACTAAATGAAATAACTAAGTGGAACAAGTTGATACTTCTCTCTCTCTAATGAATGTGAATTTTTTTAAAAGAAGAGTAACATAAACAAAATCAACATCACATCATAAAGCCCACAGCAAATACTTGCAAATTGTGTATTTGATGAGTCTAGTATCAAGAGCATGTATGCAAATCTATAGCAAAAAGACAAAACAACCTAAATTAAAAACCAGGCAAAAGACTTGAATAGACGTTTCTCCAAAGAAGATACAACCAACAAACACAAGAAAAGATGTTCAACATCATTAGCTATTTGAGAAATAAAATAAAAATCACCATGAGATACCACTTCAGACCTACCAGAATGGTAATAATTATAATAATCAGAAAATAACAAGTGTTGGAAGAGAGATAGAGAAACTGGAACTCTTGCACATTGCTAGTGGGAATATAAAATGATGCAAACATCATGTAAAACAATTTGACAGTTCCTTTAAAAATCAGACACGGAATTACTGTATGCAATTCTACTCCTAGGTCAGTGGTTCTTAACCTGGGTTCTATCAAACCTTAGGGGTTCAATGAGTCGGTCTCAGGGGTTTGGAGAAGCCTCTGCCACGGAGGCCAGAAGAAAGTAATACCGTAATTTGTTGTGAGTTCATGCACTTTGTTGGTTTTGTTCTTTGAGCAAGGTGATGTTCATGCACAGCTCATTTTGTGTACTAATAAAAAAACATATACCTATGTCTTGAATTTGGGAAAAAAATCATATTTTATTTATCACTAAAGAAGGGTTCGGTGAATGCGCATATGAAACTGGTGGGTTCAGTACCTCAAGAAAGGTTAAGAACCACTGTCGTAGATATATATACCCAAAGGAGTTGAAAACATGTCTGCACAAAAATTTGTACACAAACGTTCATAGCAGCACTATTCATCAAAGCCATTGAAGTGGAAACAACTTAGTGTCCATCAGCTGATGAACAGATACACAAAATGTGCTCTATCCATACACTGGAATATCAGCCATAAAAAAGAATGAGGTACTGGCACACACTACAACATGAATAACCCTTGAAAACACGGTGCTAAGTGAAAGAAGCCAGATACAAAAGATACACACTGTATGATTTTATTTATGTGAGCTATCCAATATAGGCAAATCCACAGAGACAGAAAGTAGAGTAGTAAATTGCCCAGGACTGCTGGAAGAAAGGAAGGAAAGTGACTGTTTGATGGGTTAGGGTTTTCTTTCGGGTTGAAAATGTTCTAGAACTAGATAACATTATAAATGTAGTAAATGTCACATGATACGTTTTATGTTCCATGTATCCTATCACAATAAAAATAACTTAGAGTTAAAATAATAATAATAATAATAATTTAGAGTTAAAAAATTAAAATTAAGAAAAAAGGCTACAGCTATAAAACTAGTCATGTGCCCATATGTCACATGATGGTTCTGAAGCAGATTCACTACTTTGAAGGCTCTATTCTCTTAACAATATATGGTGCGGACAGACAATCTGTTAATGAACTTTGTGCTTTCCCCAAATTCACAGGTTGAAGTCCCAATCCCCAATGTGACCATACTTAGAGATAAAGCTTTAGGAAGTTAACTAAGATTGAATGAGGTTATAAGTTGGGGTCCTAAACCAATAGGACTGGTGTTCTTATAAAAAGAGGAAGGGTCCTGGTTGGTTGGCTCAGTGATAGACCATCAAACTGGTGTATGGAAGACCCAGTCTTAATTCCCAGTCAGGGCACACAGGAGAAGCTATCATCTGCTTTTCCACTCCTCACCCTCCTCCTCCTCTCTCTTTCTATGTCTCCTCCCCTCCCAGAAATATGGCTCAATAGATTCACCATGGGGCGCTGGGACCTCAGGCACTAAAAATAACTCAGTAGCGAGCATGGCCCCAGATGGGCAGGCAGAGCATCGACCCCAGATTGGGGTTGCCGAGTGGATCCTGGTCGGGGAGCAGGCGGAAGTTCATCTATCTCCCCTCCTATCACTTAAATTAAAAAAGAAGAAGAGAAAGGCACAGCAGGGGGTACATGCACAGAGAAAAGTCCATGTGAGGATACAGTGAAAACATGGCCCTCTGCAAGCCAAAAAGTGAGCTCCCAGGCTATCTCCTCAATTTAAACTTCCTGCCTCCAGAACTGTAAGAAATAAATTCCTGTTATTGAAGCCTTCAAGTCTGTATTATTTCATTATGGTGGCCAGAGCTGAGTGAGCTATCCTCTCTCTCCCTATTCCTTCTAATCCACTAACATCAGGAATTACATAAGGCATCTATGAGGTCTTCCTAAAATTTGAGGCAGCTTGGGCCATAACTCTACCTATGTACCTCAGAGGGATGACTTGAAGTGATAGAAACTGCTTGAAAAAATTAGATAGTCTTCTGCAATAAGATACAGTAATGTATGCTGATTCAAAACGGTTGAGGAAGGAATGTAGCTAACTGGCTGCTAGTTGAATATTGCACATATCCAGGTTCAATCCCCCTAGAATATTTCATTCGTGTCTTTATTGATACAGCTGCAATTATGATTCCTTTTGTCTTCCCTTCTAGAGGATAACTCCTTGAAGGCAGACCGCTGATCTTGCTCATCTTAGTCCCTGCTCAAAGTCTAAGTTGGAGTAGGCTCAGTTTACCTAGTCAATAAACATTTACTGAGCATGTACGATATGCCAGGCACAAAACTACTCAATATTGAAGTGTTAATTTCAAGGACTTTGAAATCAATAAAACCTGACTAAATATTAAACTATTCTGAGTATCGCAGCTTGAATATAAAATATCTGGTAAAGACTAGGCTAAAACAAACAAACAATAACAAAAAACTGGTGCCCACGAAGAAATCCTTGGGTTCAAAGTGGAGGGAATTCCTAGCGAAAGCCTCCCCATGGCTCCACCCCATAGACCTGTATTTGAGGCTAAAGGTCAGAGAGGTTTGCAATGAAAAATGATTCAAGAAAAGAATAAGCCATTTCCTAGATGTCACCACTTGAAATTGAAATGTAAGCCATCCACAGAATCGGTGCCTCCAGCTTTCATCGATGGCAGGAGGATCACTTTGTGATGCCATGGGTGATCTTGACTTTGCCTCAGGATGTGCTGTTGGTCAGGCAATGTCATCACCAGTACCTTCTGCCAACTTCTCAACACATGAGGCACTCAGAGCTAAAGCTGAAGAGGAAACTGCGCAAGTCTTGTGGTCACCAGAGAATGAGTTTGAGGAGCATGTAGGACAGACACTCTTTGGGGAGTCCCACAGCTGAGAGGAACTCCCGGGTGGGGTGGGATGGGGTGGGGTGGTCTCCGCAGAGCAAGAGAAAGTAGAGAAATGTCTATTATGTAGTACAGAATTATGTTGTTTTATATCCAGACTAAAAAACTAGGTACCTTGAATATAATTTTATATTAAAATAATTCAGAAGACACTTTTGGATCATAGGTTCCTTGGGAGCTCTCATTATTAAGATCATTGTTTTTCTATGACCAGGCCATAAGAAAAAAAATCCCATTTATCCTAAGTGTTTAGATATGATATAAATAGAAATTTCCTTCATCAAAGCTGCCTCACCAGTCTCACAGTAAATTTATAAAAAGATAAAAGAACCATTGTGCTGCTCATTTTAGCAGAAGCAGAATGACGGAATTCCTAGTGCAGCCTCACAGTCGTTGTAATTATCCCTGTCCAAATGCTTTAATGTTTCTAAACCAGACCCTCCCAAATTTTTAGCTTTCAACTTTTTATTTTTTGTAGTAACTTTTGGGTTAGTAAGAGATTTTCTTAGGCTTTTGAAAGAAGTCAGTCTCTCAGGAAACAATTGAATTAAACTTCATATTTGTTTAAAAGTCCTTGGATAGCACCTAACATTTGCATTTCCTCAAAATGTCTCCATAGTAAGTATAAAGGAAGAATGTTACACATTGTGTAGTACTCAAATGAGCAGGTTTAACGAGTCCCATATCCTAGAAATGTGAGCATCCCAATAATAGCTTAGACTTAAGTATTACAGATTATTTCCTGGCTTTACAGCATTCAGAATACTTCTTGCTTGATACTGTATGTTCTATAATGTCACAGTTTTCAGGGGAGTTTCCAGCTTTTTAGCCTTTATTACCTAATTAAAAGAAAGGTGTTTTTTTAATGTTTTTATATTAAAAAATACATTTGAATAGCTAAATGACTGAGGCTTAATCAGCTAATAAATACTACTTATCGAGAATCTGGTTTGTGCCAGGCATTGGACTACATTCCCTGATATCATTATAGCATCTCTTCTAATAAGTATGTTATTGAGCCTGACCTGTGGTGGTGCAGTGGATAAAACATTGACCTGGAACGCTGAGGTTGCTGGTTGAAATCCCTGGGCTTGCCCAGTCAAGGCACATACAGGAAACAACTACTATGAGTAGATGATTCTTGCTTCTCCTCTGTCTTTCTCTCTCTCCCCCCACTCTCTCCAAAAATTCATAACTAAAAAAAAAATTTTAAGTTATTAAATAAGCTAAAAAAAAGGTTTAAATTCATCCACTTTTCTAAAATTTCAGAATAAGTTAAAAAGAAGTTCCCAGCCCATGAAGAATGTTATCCAATTAATTTTATTTATTTATTTTTTTTATTGATTGGTTTCAGAGAGAGAGAGAGTCGGGATCTAACCGGCAAGCCCTGCCCCTCAGGTTAATGCTCTAGCCAACTGAGCTATTTGGCCAGGGCCCATCCAATTAATTTTAATATAAGTATTGGTGGTATTCCTTTCTCAGCTCTTATTTTCGATGAATTGGGTTTTACTGTTACACAAATTGAGTGTCTTAGAGAAAATACACAAATCCCTGGCATTCCTAATTTCTATGGCCAATTTCCTTTTGATGCACAGTAGATTGATTTTATAAGGTGCATACATTTTTTACTTATTTTATTTCTGAAAGTGGGTTGATTTACTTAGGAGATACAAGTCCCGGGGGAAAAACATAAGAAAAATGGAAAGCAGAAAAGTATAGAAAGTTTTAAGATGATGAGATGTTATTTATGCCAAAAGAAAATAAGGTAGGGGGGGAGAAATTGCTGCAGAACTACTTTTAACAGCGTGAAGGATTATTTTGAGAGGGCTTGTAGTCCTCTACTACAGACTGATCAAAAGAAGTGGAGTTAAATTACAGAAAGTTATATTTAAAGAACCTCTCTGAGCAGTCTGTAGAGGAAGAAGCAGTAAGCAGATGACTAGGCAAAGAAACCTCCCAGCCCCCATGTTCCTTAAGAACTTGTTAATAAACTCTAACCTTTGAAGGAGGGGAATGTTAGGATAATTGTGACAATAGGACCAGGATTAGTTAAATTCTCGAGATCCTTTACTAGGATTTCTTGAATCTTACTTTTCAGTGTAAAAATTTTAGGCTTTTAATTAAGAAAACAGCAAGCCCAGTTCATATTTGTTCTATTGACATTGATCAATCTTCCTAACTTTCTCAAGCAAATAAACTATTTCAAAACAAGAGAAAATTACATCTATGAATGTATCTGTTATCTCATTTCAATATTTTAATTGAAGTTTTGAAATAACGTGCATTTTAGAACTTCTGAGGGTGGGAGGAAAGGGCGAGTGAGAGAGTGGCTTGAGCTTGGATGTGACCTTGAGCCCTGGTCTCATCTGTGTAAGTCATACAGTTCCTACTTCTGCTCACTCAAAAGCCATCCAGTGTAAGTTTCAGATGTAGGCAATTTACATTTATAGACTGGGTCAAGCAAATTGGACAGTTTAAATGAGCAATGAATAAGTGGGAACATCAATATGCTGGGTTCAATAAATGGTCATGTTTATAGAGTGCAGTAAAATCCATATCTCTCACTCCACATGAAGATTTCCTGCCAACTGGATTGAATACAGTGGTTGTTCTGAGTGCTGAAACCACGGGAGAGGCCAGCTCAGCTCTTGCAACTGGACTTCCAGCTTCTGTAGTACTACTTTACATGCACTTGAATATTTAATCTCCTCTTGGTACAGGGTGTGAAGACACAAAATGAAACCAACCAAACAAGTAAAAAATCTCACTTCCATTTGAGCTCAATCATACATTTCTAGAACCTGTACCAGGCTGCCAAACCACCTAATTTTTGAGAAAATATAATCCGTATATTGCTTGATAGAAAGCAAAGGATTAAACCAGACTTCAGGTAATAATAATAATAATAATAATAATAATAATAAAGATGGATAACTGGCCTCTAGGCCCAGCACTCATGGCTGTTTCCTTTGTTATGGTGAGTCCTGTTTGGTAGTCTTGGAGGTAAAGCAGAAGATTAGGGCTTAGTTTACTTTAAAGTCTGAGTGTCGGAATAGACTTAGTTAGCTTCCCGAACATAAGAAGCAAAGCCCTCCACTTGTTGAGTCCTGGTGCCAGGAGCAGAGTGCTCTGACACAGGCTGGTTTTATATAAACTGAGTCATAGTAGCAAGCTCATCAAACCAGAAGATTCTTTCTAAAAGACAAACAGAGAAGTCAAAAAATAGCCTCCTTTTTCCACATGTCACAGTAATTGCACATTGCCTGTTTGTTGGAGGTATATAGACACTATTTGTCATGTCTCCAACTCACCGGAGATTCCAAAGATAATTAAAACTTGAGGCTCTGGTGGTTGGCTTAGTGGTAGAGTGTCAACCCGACGCGCTACCACATCCCGGGTTTGATACCCAGTTGAGGTACATAGGAGAGGTGGCCATCTGCTTCTTCATCTCTTCCTCTCTCTCTCTTCTCTCTTTTTATCTCTCTCTTCTCCTCCTGCAGCCATGGTTTAGTTGGAGCAAGTTGGCCCTGGGAGCTGAGGATGACTCCATGGCTTCGTCTCAGGTGCTAAAACAGCTCAGTTGCTGAGCAACGGAGCAACAGCCCCAGATGGGCAGAGCATTGCCTGGTAAAGAGCTTGCCAGGTGGATCTCGGCAGGTCAGGAGTCTGCCTCTCCATCTTCCCACTTCTCACTTAAGGAAAAAAAATGAAAACTTGGCATTCTGATATTTGACATGTATCAAATCTTTAAATTCCTTTAATTGACACTCAATGTGTTTAATTTCACAATTGGCTATAGATTTCAGCAAACTCCAGCAAGCGACTGTTTTTTTTTTTTCACCAAAGAAGTAGGTTAAGAATAATGTAAGTGCTTGTTTTTAATCAAAAGATAAAACCATGCCATGTCTGCTTGACTAAATAAACTAGGAATTCTAGGAGTATTTTGTTTGCTTTTACTTTTCACTTGCAAATAATTTCAAACTTGAAGAGAAGCAAGAATAAGAATAGGGCACACAACTCCTGTATATCCCTTCACCATAATCACCAACTGTTAACATTTGGGCAATCTGTTTTATGGCTAAGCAACGACTCATAAAAAATGGATTAACCCTGCTCCTTCTGACTTGGGACTATCTGTTGTGTGGAAAAGCACAGATAGAAAAAAGCACCAACTTTTTTTTTTGTACACTGCTTGTTAGAACAGAACCAAAAATGCTGGTCATTGATATATGCCTTTTACCTGTTGTCAACAAATTATTAAATCTAAGGCATATGTTTGTTATAAAACATTATTTGGTCAACCCATTTCTAACAGCTTGGCTAACTTTACACATATTATGATGCTGAACCTTGGGTTCTAAGTGCTAAATTTAAAAATAGAATTCCAGGCCTTTCAATACAAAGAAAAATACACAAAAGACATAAACAGCCCAAGATTTTCTGTCTTTGGCTCTTGCACTCCATCTTCTGGCTAAAAGTTGTCCCTGAGACAGTTAAATTGAACATACCCATGGTTATAATCAATTACATAATAAAGAGTCTTCCAGGCACTAAATTTTTTTAATTAAAGATTTTTAAAAATTTACTTATTGATTTTAGAGAGAGGAACAGAAACATCTATCTGTTCCTCTGTGTGCTCTGAGGATTGAACCTGCAACTTCTGTGCATCTGGATGATGATCTACCAACTGGACTTTTCAGCCAGGGTCCAGGGACTAGATTTAAAGTAGAAAGGCGTCGACATTATACCAGTGAAAATCAAGTAAGTCCACAGGAAACCAGCAATCTACAGGATCAGAAAGAAAACTACAAGGCTAAAAGGATACCCTCTGCTTATCTGGAATGCCAATCTGAGAAGTTTACTTCAGAAGTCTTTATTGCCCGGGGGTGATGGAGGTACAGGAAAGCCAGGTAGGGTAAGGTTTGGGGGCAAGGCACAGGTGCAATCAGCTGATACTGTGATTTTGCTTTGAGTGGTAGGTAACCTTTCTCCAGGTCACCAATCCTGAAAGGGAAGAACCAAGTCCAAGTAATCTTTGTACCATCAGTGAGCTGTAAAGTTTCTTGTTGAACAAGTAAAGTAAGGATGAGAAACTCATTATTTGCATCTGTTTAACACGTGCAGACATGCTTTTAAAGATTTAACCTGAGGCCCTGGCCGGTTTGCTCAGTGGTAGAGCATTGACCCGGCGTGCAGAAGTTCAGGGTTTGATTCCCGGCCAGAGCACACAGAAGAAGCCTCTGTCTCTCTCTTCCCCTCCCACAGCCAAGGCTCCATGGAGCAAAGTTGGCCTGGGCAATGAAGGCTCCATGGCCACTGCCTCAGGTGCTAGAATGGCTCTGGTTGCAACGCAGCAACACCCCAGATGGACAGAGCATTGCTCCCTAGTGGGCATGCCGGGTGGATCCCAGTCAGGCACATGTGGAGTCTGTCTCTTTGATTCCCTGCTTCTCACTTCAGAAAAAAAAAAAGATTTAACCTGAAATACAAATATTAAAGCAATAAAGTACAAAACAGCAGAATATCTATGAACTAAATATATTTTCAGTAGCAAGAATGGTGCACATCTCTCTAGATAGTCACATTTTTAATTTGGTCCTGAAACCCACCCTGTTTATCAAAGAAATTATCCATTTAGAATTCTAATACTTTAGACTTGGAATGGGCTACAATAAGTATACACTTTACATCCAAAATCAATAGTTATCCATTTGGTTTTAAAATATCACCATAAATAATTCTATAGTTTCTATAATTCTATAAATTCCATATACTTTGGGAGCCTGTTTTGGATTTAATCATATTTGCAACATATCCTTAACAGGTGAAATAAGTGTCATGATGCCATGGTACTGAGAGTCACAACAGAGTGAAACTTGGAGGTAACAAGGCAGGGAGATGGCCTTCTGTATATTAAATGTAAATCTCCAAGGGACCAGATCCTTTTCCACAAACATTGCCCATTCTTGACTTTTTGGGTTTCTTTTGACTCAAGAAGCTTTGCTGATAAGTTTCACTAGGAGTCAAAAATATAATACAATACTATAACAAATTTTGACCAAAAGAAAAATACTGAAAAATATTATGTCATTTATTGAAGACCTACCATATTTAGCTTGACTACATACACTGCCTCATTTAATCTTCTAAAACCTCTTTAGGAGCATAGTCACACCCAGAGCTCAGCTTTGGCCTTCATTTTCAGCTGAAATTTACTATTTGCCTTTGGCTTCAGTGTTGGAAGCCTGCTTCAATGATATTTCTGGATCCCTGAAATTGTATGATCTGTGGTCATCTGCTTACATTAGGTACCATCATACCTAGTCGTTTTACCAATGTCAGAAATACAAGCATGGTATGATATTGGGATTTGTGTTAATATTGAAATACAGTATTTAATTTCAAATATAGGTTAGCAATTCTACATGAACGTTCGAGTGAAAATCTTAGGGTGGAATTCTATCAGTCGGATCAACCTTATATTGCAAAACTATGATGAGTGTGAAAGTTGTAAAGATTATTTAAAAAAAAAAACGCAGCCTGACCTGTGGTGGCGCAGTGGATAAAGCATCAACCTGGAATGCTGAGGTTGCTGGTTTGAAATCCTAGGCTTGCCCGGTCAAGGCACATACTGGAAGCAACTACGAGTTGATGCTTCCTGCTACCCCCCGGCCTCTTTCTTTCAACTTTCTAAAATGAATAAAGAAAGAATGCATGTTAGCTTCAGGAAACACACCCTTTTTTTGAGTCAATAAATGTTTATGCAAATTTAAATAACAGTGGCAGAATTATATGGATTAATAGATTATATAACAATCTAAACTTTGTAAAATTGTTTTGGTGCACTAGAATCCTCATCATTAAGTAAAGTAAAATTTAAGAGCTGTATTTATTTTCTGTGGTTTTCTCCTTTTAATTCTATGTAGGCCATGATCCTTTTATGGGAAAATAACATTTGGAAACTCTTCAATTTTTGTATGGATGCTTTAAAATCAGCATATTAAACTTGACACTAAAAATTTAACAAGGAAAAACTCTCAAATTATTCTACAACAGCACCCATCATAAATCATTTGTGAACCAGACATGATAAAGATTGAAAGAACAACAAAGTAGTATATTTATTTTAAAATGAACTACTAGCCTGACCAGGCAGTGGCGCAGTGGATAGAGCATCGGACTGGGATGCGGAGGACCCAGGTTCGAGACCCCAAGCCTCCAGCTTGAGTGCGGGTCCATCTGGCTTGAGCAAAAGCTCGCCAGCTTGGACCCAAGGTCACTGGCTCCAGCAAGGGGTGGCTCGGTCTGCTGAAGGCCCACGGTCAGGGCACATGTGAGAAAGCAATCAATGAACAACTAAGGTGTTGCAACGGCAACAAGAAACTAATGATTGATGCTTCTCACCTCTCTCCGTTCCTGTCTGTCTGTCCCTATTTATCCCTCTCTCTGACTCTCTCTCTGTCCCTGTAAATAAAAAGCATGTTAAAATAGTAGGCTAACAAAAACAAATGACACTAATTCTCTACTGCCCTATAGCCTTTGCAGCGTGATCTGGAAGCCCGTCTCTTCTGGAAGTGGGATCTCTTTTCCCACTCCGAATAGGGCAGTGCTGTGATTTACTATAGTCAGCAGAATGCAGCCAAAGTGCCTGTTGAGCCGATTCTGAGCCTGATCTCCAGAAGCCTTGCAAGCTTCTGCTCTCACTCCTTAATGCTGTCATGCTCTGAGAACAAGCTGCACCATGAGAGACCACATGGAGTATAGACTAGCTGTGGAGGATGATGACATCCCAGGCCAGTCCTGCCACCCCACCCACCCATCACCACCACACTAACCCGCCAGGTGTCTGTAGCCATGTGAGTGAGTAGAGGTGAACCCAGCTGAAGTCCTTTGGTCTGACCCCCATCAGCTCAACCACCCACCTGGCCAATAGAATGGTGAAGAGTTTCCACTAAAGTGTTCCAGTTATTGTATGCCACTGAAGTGTGTGGTTGCACAGCATTATTGTGGCAATAGATAACTGATGAATGATGATCTTTTAAGAACAATATCAGGCTTGTTCTTTTATTCCTGAAATCCATAGCATCTCTATGAAGTAAGAATTATTATCTGCAATTTATAATTAAAAACACACACACACACAGAGCACAAGGGTCTCGATGTTTCTCAGGTTCAGGCCACATCTCTCTGACTCCAGAACTGTGTTTTTAAGCACTCAGTTACATTCTCTCTGTCCCACAGTCCCAGGTGTGAACCCCAGAAAGAACAGAGAGGTTCACTTTAAAATAATTAAGCCTATGGCCTGATGGATGATTTATTCTGGGAAGGAAATGAAGAAGGCTGTTTCCATTTGAAAACTGATATCTATATATTCAAACTAACTTGATTTTCTGGGGGAAAAAAGAGTCTGGCTAGCAGGCAGTGTTATAATCCCACTACCTACTGGCACAGACGCTTAGTAACAATGTACTGAGTTAATGAAACGTATCAATGAAATGTTTAGCAACTTAAAGTAAGGAAAGCCATTAAAATTAAGAATTTATAATATAGTTCTTTCTGTTACTCTGCTGACACATTTACTCTAAAATTAGGCAAGAGCAATTATTTGAGCAGATCCTTCTTAGTCTAGCACTATCCGTCCTCTGATGAGACTCAAATGCCGCTTGAAGGGATGGTATTGGTGAGCGAAGCAGTTTTCAGAGAGACGCAAAGGAAAAAATTATCTTGTGTGTAAATATTCCAGCTAAAAAAAGCACAGTAACAGTAATTGGATAGAGAAGAGCAGTGGTTCTTAAGGTGATTTTAGGAATGTGTTTGAAATGCATTCTGGGGCCTTCCCCATATCCATGGAATCCAAACTTCAGGAGTGACTTTCAATAATCCCATTATGTGGTTTCAATGCCTGTGAAAGGTGAGGAGCCACAGCATAAGGGAACCATGTCATTAGAGAAGAACATTTCCTCTACACATTTTAATTGTGGGCCTTGAGCTCAGTTCAGAGAGGTGGACCAGGCAGCTCTCTGCTCCCAAAGCTCCTGGAGAATGAGGGTCACCTTTTTCCCTGGCTCAGCTGGTAAACCATGGAAACAGGCAGGGTACAGGTATCTCTGTAAAGTCACTCAGCCTGTGGCCCCTCTCTTTGCTCCACTTCTCCCTCCTCCTTAGACTGAACCTTCTGGCTGCCCTGACAAGGTCACACACCTTGCATGTCATCCAAAAAAACGTTTTCCAGCCAAAGTACTTCGTCTCCAGCTGTGAAATTGATCAATGGCTTTAAAGTCCCCAAAGAGTCTCCACTAGCATCTGTAGTTACTATCTTAAAACTGCAACAGTAAGGAGTTTGTGAGAGAAGAAGGCATTGTGTATTAATTACATAACAAGAGAAAGTTAAAAAAATTTTTTTTCCTCAAAGCTAAGGGATGGCACACCCAGGAGAAGAAATGTGACATTCTTTTACTTCTTATAATAGAGGTAATTCGTTGTTGTTGTTACACACCTACTTCTGAAATCACTATCAAGAATTTAGCTTGTAGAGGTTCATGATTGATTGTGGAATTAGAAGCTGAAAATCAGCCAGTGCCAATTCTGGGATGGTGTGCTCATAAGTGAAATACTTGGCCAGGGTGAACTGTCCACATGTTCAGGAGCACTGTCTGAAATATGGAACAGGAATCAAAAGTGCCTTCTCTAATAGACAGGTTCAAGTGATTGTTCAGGTTTGAATTTCTTTCCCTACCAAGTTCATGTTTTCCATAAGAATGAGTTATAAAGGCCCAATTAAATTCTGCGAGTCACTCGTCACTAGAGGATGTGAGGACACTAAACCTACAGAAAAATGCAATTCTGAACAATTCTATTCTATGATTAATCTAGACATGACTTTACCCAGCAAGTATTTATTGAGCATCTATTATATGGAAGACACATGTCAAGCACTGGAAATATGAGTAAAAAGGCACTTAGTCTATATGTTGCAAATAAGACATGGTGAGTGCTAAAATGAGTCTAATTCAACCAGAGCCAAGAGGGGAATGTGATGTATTGTCTGGAGAGGAGAATTGCACAGTGCGTGAAGAAGAGGGAGAAGGCCTTTCGGGCAGTAGGAGGAGCCTCTGCAGGCAAGCCAGTCTGAACACATGAACTGTGAGAAGTCCGCAGTGCAGGAGCACATGGAGAGGTGCCGGAGAGGCTCCAAAGAGTAGGGCAGGGAAGAGAGGTCAGGCAGGAAGGTTTCTCTAGGTGGTGAGGCAGGTGAGGCGGGCTTGTTCAACTGTCTCTAGCATAGTTTGCCATAGTCATATAGTTGGATAACTCCACTGGGACTCTGAAGATGGCCTATACAGGTGAGATAAAGAAGACAGGAAGTTTGATCTGAGATGACAAGAGAAGGAAACTGAAAATTTGTCATTTGTCTCCTTCTAGTTACATGTTATATCCTAGTTGCTCCCACAATCAAACCTGAGACATCCACAACCAAAGCAAGCAGGGATTTCAGCATCTCTGAATAGGGCAGGTATAAATGTCAATGTTATATTACCGACTATATGGAAAATGTAACAAACAATTAACTTCTTTGAAATTTCCCAAATATCCTCAAAAAAGGATCGGAAACTTACTTTTAAGCATTGGATATATGGAGTTAAAAATGCTGAATACTAATTCCTAAAGCACCTTTTATAGATTCACCCAGGTAACTAACATTTATTGAGCATGATATAATGACTACCACTTTCATTTTGTTTTGGTTTGCTGGAGGGATTGTTTTTTCTTGTTAGTGTTTTCTAGGAAATACTTCCTACTCTGTGCTCAATAGTATCACATCTTTTTCTAAAGCTCCTTTTAAACACATCCTAATATTCTGAAGTAGAAAGATGTCACTTAACACAAGAGGACATGAACATAAAGGCCCAAATACTGCTTCGAGAGCAAGTTACATGAAATAGACAAACACTAATGTATTGGGCCAGGTGTTTTATTTTCAATGAATGCATAGCCAATTAAGGTTTTACACAGTGCAGGGAGGGGGGAAGAAAGATGCATAATGGAAAAATATATTAACTATACAGAAACAAATATAGGTCTCATAGGTGGAAAAGCTACAAATATAACTTTGGTGGTGTGTTCTTTGTTCAGAAACTCTGCAATAGGGCAGATCACAGAGGAAAATGTCTCTCGTGCACCCTGGTTTTTTTTGTTTGTTTGTTTGACTTGCACAATTCTAATTTTTTTTGAATCATTATTTCAGCAGAAAAAAAATTCTATAGATATTTTTCTAACTCAAAACAATTTATACCACAGCAAATGAATTTTAATTCCCTATCCTTACTTATGAGACACTTTATTATTATAATAATAATTTAAATGCCTATCTAAATGTGAGAGATGAGGAGGACTGGTCTTTGCTGATGGCTGCGTCACTAAGTTTACTCCAGCTGTAAAACAGAGCTAATCAAGGGTGCTAAGAGGAGATTGAGGCCATGACCAGATGGTTGCCACCAGTGAACATGTGTGGGGATAACTTCCCAAACAGTTACTAGGAGAGACAGGGACAGAGACTGAATGCCTACAGAAAGCAGTAGAGTTTGGTGAGCAAACACACCATGGCCGAGCAGAAAATCAAGAGCACAAGAGGAGAACCAAGAGTGGGAGTTTTGTGGAAAGCAGGAATGTCGACGAGACCATGGGAGAAAGAAAAACTAAATGGATTATGAATTTTGAATGTCACTCTAATCTTGTTTAGATCTAAGATAAAACAATCAAATAAGCACCGACAAAAACCAGCCAACAGGCCAGTAGGGAAAGAAAATAAATTGTATATCAGACAAAGAGATAAAATTATGTGAACAAGTAAACAGAGGCTCACACATACTTGTTCCTACCAGCTGTATTAGAAGGTTCAGAAGTTTGGTGTTTAAAATATTTAAATATCTAAAGAACATGAATGAAATTAAAGCCAGACAATGGACTTTGGGAAAGTATTTGTCCAGCATGCAATTTGTACTGGGAGGAGGAAGCAGAAAACATGGCTCAAAGAATCTATGTATTATTTGGTCACCTGTTGACTGGAGAGCCAAATCTGCATCTTCTTGAGCATGAAGCCTGAGCCCCCAATATGCTGCTTGGTGCACATTACATCCCAGAAAAGGTTTGTTTTTGCACAGTTTGGACTGACCAAGGCAAAATTACACAGGTACAAAAGAGGTCTCATAAATACAAAATAATGATAACTCAGTTGTCTCACTAAATAATCAAGTCATTTAATAGCAGGTTGGATATTGTTGAGAAGCCCACGACTTCTCATGTACTGGTGTAGATTTTGCTTATATTTGCTCTCTCCCTATGAGATTTCTACAAGAGTCCCTTATTGTCAATCTCCATCTATTCCCTCCTCCCCTCAATAGAAGACATTTCCAACAGGCAATCATCTGTTCACTCTTTCATTCACCCAACTGTTAGTCATACAGGCACTGCTTTTCAGGGAACAATTTGTGTGGCTGCTCAGAAGCTTCCTAAGGTGTTAAAGTTAATAAAGCTTGTCTCCAGGATAACATAATTCAATTGTTTTCAAAAGGCAGCTATTGAAAGGAAGAAAGCTAACAGTAGCCCTTTATTGAAAAATGCCCCTGTCTGATCTAGATCCAACGGATTGTAAGGATTCGTTTCCATTGAAACCAGAAGTTCACACCTTTTAGTGTTTGATGTTTTCCTAGTCCGGCAAGAATATTTTCACAACACAAATTGCCCCCTTGATCTGGCGCGGGTGAAAACAATAGTCACGTCTCACTTTTTGCCAAGAATTAAAAGAATGTGAACAATAATACCTAGGAAAAGAACCCTCAGCTATGCACTTGGTTAAAGGAACCAAGGAATATAGTTGTAGGATCAACTTTTTTCGATTGTATAGTCAGTGGAGGGCAGCAGGCACACCACTCGCTAAATCCCTAAGCTTGTTTCCACTTGAGTTTTCTAAAGAAAGCCCCTTCTGCAGCCTTACTCTGCCCTAAAAGACCAGAGAGAGGTACAAGCTTCCGTGGCGGCGACGGCCACCAAGTGGCTTCCCGAAACCGAGCGCGGACTCCTGGTGCAGACTGCAGGGCCACCGCAGACCAACTTTCTGTTGGAAGTTCTGTGCAACTTCCAACAGAAAGAGAGCTCTGTTCCAGTTTCTCATTAGCCAAGCTCCAGAAAAGGGCTTCCACGTCATACACAGCGCAGCAAGACCTCCTTTACCTGAGCAGCAAGTAAACTCTAATAAGCGAAATACACGCGGGTGTGAGTTCGTGGGTCTGTGCGTGATACCCCCTGCGTGTGTTCTCTGCTCACAGCGACTCAATCGAAAGGCGGGTGTGCGCGTGCGTAGGCGCAGTTCCTAGCGCGCGCCATAGTCAACTGCGGGTAGGGGAGAGTCTACCGCCGTCTTGTGGATTCTGCAGTTCGGCAGCGGCGCCAAGAACTGTGTCTAACCAGCTGCCGGGAAACGTGGACGCTGCTGCCCACCCTGAGACTTACAGCTGGGGGTCTGGGGCCTGGGAGGCGCCAGGTGGATAGCGAGGAGTAAGAAGACTGGATGTGTGGCGGGTAATACGTTGCCTCGAGCATTTACTCTTTCTTTGCACTGAGCTGCTGACCCGTCCTTACTCGGCGGTGGCCAAACGGTGTCTTGAGCGCTTCTCGAGCACCCGCGCCGGTAGCCCCCTCCGCGCCTCTTCTCAGCGTTGCAGGACCAGATCCCCGTGGGATACCGCCGCTACTCAACCCCGCTCGAACCCAGCACCGGCTAGCCTGCGCCCGCCGCTCGAGGGACCCCGTCCCTCTGGCGACCCACCCGATTCCTCCAGCACTGCTCCCTGGCGCGCCCACCCAAGGGAGTTAAATGAGAAGTTAGTAAAAACGTGAACTGGAAGCCATGAACTTGTGAAGCCTGGCAGGGGCTGGGGCGGAGTCTGGCTGGCGGGACGCAACTTTGGGGGCCGGCTTCCCTCCCTCAGGATGCGGTATTCAGCTTCTCTGGCTGATGGACTTATAGTCCAGGAGGAGGAGTTGGGTGAGACCGAAGGAAGCTTCCGCACGAACAGCCCGAACCCTATACTTATCCGTCCCCCACCTTCCACCTTCCTCGGCCTGACCTCCGCACACGCCCCAGTGGGAGCTGTGCCGGCTCTTGGTTGCAGCCTATATTACCGGAACTTTCCGTAGTCCCCAGCTTTAGTAGTACCACGTCTGGCCAGATCACCCTCCACCCACTTACCTGCATGGAAACAAGGATTCCTAGATATCAGAACTCCAGGAGACCCTTGGAACGACCTCCTTGTTCCGCAGGGGCGAAAAATATCTCGAGAATTTACTTGTCCAAGTATAATATTAAATTTTTGTTTTTAGTTTTCAAAGTTTTAAATGTGGCTGGTCTCTCGGGGCACAGTTCCATAAATGTAAAAGCTTTAACAGGACACAATGCCGACTAGGATAAAAACCTAATTCAGGGAAAACCTGATCTTATAGTTTGTATGAGATTGTTTATTTCCAGGAGAATATCAGTGGACCAAGCGCTTAAGTCAGCAGATGGTAACACCCAAGGCTGGCAGTAGACCACAGATGTCTTTAACTTCTATTAGTTCTTTTCCACGGGGAAGCCTCCCCAAAAGCCTCCTGAGCAAAGAGGAGATGTTAGCGGGAGCATGGGAACAAGAAAATTCCTCAAATGATTATAGTTGGGTTTGTTTAATAGGACAGTTTGTGGGGTTTTTTGGGAGAACGAGAAAGAGAAGCATCAACTCCTTCCTCCCCTTAGTTGTGCACTGATTGTCTCTGATACATGCCTTGACTGGGGATCTGACCAGGATGACCCCCTTCCGGCTGATGAATTCAGGGTTCCAGGTGGACGCTCTATCCACAGGATCGCCAGCATTCAGGCTCATAGGCAATCCTTCCTCTGGGAACTTCAATGGCTGGGGGCAAGACTTTTTTTCCCCCAGAGTAAAGGTAAGCCTTTCTCAAAGCAAATTATACATTTAATAAAATTTTCCCTGACTAAATCATAACCTGAATGTCACGCAACTGGTTTTTCTTCTTTCCTGATGTCACCCTAGGGCCTGGCAAAATGTGGCTGCATAATAATGTATTTGCTACTAACAAATTTAAAATCAATGATGAAGCATAGAATGAATATGGCATTCCTGAAAACCACCCATGTAGCCTACATATCAGCCAAGGCACCTTATTTGTTGTTATTTAGTTCTCATGGACTTCATCCTTTCCTATCATCCCAACCCACATCCTGCTGGTAGCATGCCAGATGCTCTGGATGCCACCAAATCCCTGTCTGAGGTTTCAGTGATTTGCTCTTAGTGAGTATGAAAAAGTTCCCTTGAAGTCATTATGTATGTGTTCAGCCCAAAATACAGTGTGTCCGGAAAATCATGGTGCACTTTTGACCGGTCACAGGAAAGCAACAAAAGACGATAGAAATGTGAAGTCTGCACTAAATAAAAGGAAAACCCTCCCAGTTTCTGTAGGATGATGTGGCAGCATGTGCGCATGCACAGATGATGACATAACACCATGTATACAGCGGAGCAGCCCACGGCCATGCCAGTCAAGATGTGGATGGTACAGAGGAACGTTCAGTGTGTTCTGTGGCTCGCTAAATTTGAATCCATGACCAAAGTGCAACGTGAATATTTGCACTTTTATAACGAAGTGCCGCCACATAGGAATAACACTCAGTGGGATAAGCAGTTGAAGGAAACTGGCAGTTTGGTGGAGAAACCCCTTTGGTAGGCCATCAGTCAGTGACGAGTCTGTAGAGGCTATACGGGATAGCTACCTACGGAGCCCTAAAAAATCTGTGCGTGTGTGTGCTCAACAATTACACCTAAGCAAGACTACAGTTCATAAGGTGTTAAAGAAACATCTCTGTTTTACGGGGTACAAATTGCGGCTGTTGCACGCTATCAAACCAGCAGATAGACCCACACGATGGGCATTTGCTACAGATATGCTTCATGAGATTGACAATGATGCAAGATTTTTGCAGAAGATTGTGTTTAGCGATGAGGCAACCTTCCATATCTGTGGACATGTTCATCGCCATAACGTCCGAATATGGGTTGCTGAACATCCTCATGCCTACGTTGAATACGAACGTAACACCCCTAAAGTGAACGTGTGGTGTGGCCTGATGCATGATAAGGTGATAGGCCCATTATTTTTCGCGGAGTAGTCTGTGGTGGCAAACACCTATCTTGACATGTTGGAATTGTATGCAGTGCCACAATTTCCAGAAGGTGTCATCTTTCAACAGGAAGACGCTCCTCCACACTACGCCACCATTGTTCGTGAGTTTCTGGATAGAACATTTCCCCGGTGGTAGATAGGCAGGGGTTGTCAAGCAATGGCCACCATGATCCCCGGATCTGACACCCTTAGACTTTTACTTTCGGGGTTATGTGACGCAACATGTGTACATTGAACGTATCAATGACATTAATCACTTAAAACAGAGAATCACAAATATTCTTCACTCTGTTACACCAGACGTCCTTACCCATGTGTGGCAAGAACTTCACTATCGTTTGGATGTGTGTAGGGCAACAAATAGAGCCCACATCGAACTGCACTGAATAGGTATGAAACTGGGAGAGCTTTCCTTTTATTTGGTGCAGATTTCACATTTCTATCATCTTTTGTTGCTTTCCTGTGGCCAGTCAAAAGTGCACCATGACTTTACGGACACACTGTAGAATCCAGACATTTTCACCTGGTTCCCTAAACACTGTTAAGGTAGTATTGTGTTTTAGACAATACCCAAGGTTTGGGGGTTAAGGTTTAGGTTCTATTATATTATAGATAACAAGTAATTTAAGACCCCTAGAGACACAGGCCTCAGCTTCCTTTTCTGTCAACCATCTCCTCAACAAGTCCACCTGACTACCTATAGACCAATGACCAGATTTCCATCGATCTGAAGTCCCTTCTCTGTACTCTACACCTGTGTACTCAGCTGCTTACTTCATATCTCCTCATGCTCCTGTGATCGCTGCAGCAATTCCAGGCATCACATCCAGGTATAGAAACTTCCACAATCAGAAAGAAGCCATTTCCTCTGATCTTCTTAATAAACAAACAGTCTTTCCCAAAAGCTTCTTAGCACGACTCTCCTAATATTTCATTGGTTAGAATTTAGTCAGAATGGCATTCATTAACAAAACAACACACAATAAGTGCTGGTGAGGATGTGGAGAAAGGGGAACCCCCCTGCACTGCTGGTGGGAATGCAGACTGGTGCAGCCACTGTGGATAACAGTATGGAGTTTCCTCAAGAAATTAAAAATGGAACTGCTTTTTGACCCAGCTATCCTAGTTTTAGGAATATATCCTAATAATACCAAATCACTGATTCAAAAGAAGATATGCACTACCGTGTTTATTGCAGCATTGTTTACAATAGCCAAGATTTGGAAACAGCCCAAGTGTCCATCAATGGATGAGTGGATAAAAACATGGTGGTACTATACACAATGGAGTACTACACAGCTGTGAAAAAGAAGGAAATCTTACCTTTTTGCAATAACATGGATGGACCTGGAGATTATTATGCTAAGTGAAATAAGCCATGCAGAGAAAGACAAATATCATATGATCTCACTTATATGTGGAATATAATGAACAAAGTGAACTGAGGAACAGAATAGAGGCAGAGGCGGGGTCACAGGGAGCAGAAGGACAGCTGTCAGAGGGAAGGGGGATGAGAGGATGGGATCAGTGAAGGTGAAGGGATTAGCAAAATTATATATATATATAATTTTGCTAATATATATATATATAACACATATATATATGTTATATATATATATATATAACACATATATATATATATGTTATATATATATATATATATATATATATATATATATATATATATATATATATATATAACACAGAGATACAGATAACAGGACAGCAGATCCCAGAGGGAAGGGGTAAGAGAGTTAGGGGGAGGGGGCAATGGGGGTATAAATAGGGACATGGGGGTGGGGGGGTGAGGGTGTTATATTCAGTGGGACACTTGAGTCCATGTAAACACAATAAATTAAAATTAATAAAAATTTTTAAAAAGAGATGGTAAACTCCCCAAGGATAGGACTGGAGTATAACACTGGGCAGCAGATAGCAATAAGACCATTAAGAAAATAAAGTTACTTATAATGGGAAGGTGGAGTTGTGTACAAATACAAATGTGTTTCTTTATAATAAGGAAAGTACAAAGGAAATCATTTGTTTACATAACAAGCAATCTCTTTTGATAAAGAAAATGTGACTACAGAAAACATTGTATACGTAGTTTTCCAAAATAAAATCATATCTTTCATAAAAAAATAATTCAGTCACCTCTAAGCTAATCACAGGTGCAGGAATAGAACTATCATGATTAACTTAAACCAAAGTGATGATTCCCTCTGAATGTAATGGTAAGAAACGGTAGATACCTGAACAAAACCAGGGTGCTGTTGGCATGCAAGTAGAAGAAAATAGATGGTGGGGAGCCACCAATAATGTCTGCCGCTTAGACTGTCACAGGATGCATGAGTTTTCTGCAGCTGCCACAACAGTCACACACTGGATGCCTTTAAAAGCCAGAATGTATTTCCTTATAGTTATTGAGGCCAGAAGTCTGAAATCAAGGTATTGGTAGGGCTGTGCTTCCTTGAGGATTCTAGGGGAGTGTGGGGCAGCTGTGTTAGGTTTGCTCACTGCTTTACCGTGTGCAACCCCTTTGCCTGATTGGTGTGTGAGTGTGTGGCTGCGCCACATGTGTATGGCCTATGTAAGGCTGTGGGCACTTGCACTTGGGGGAGTGTGGATGGCAGATTGCCTCCCCGCCACTGTGAGGGGCCATTTTGCTATTTGTTTGCCTGAGGGGTGGTTTCCCCTACCTGTATGCTCATCTGCCATTAAGAGACTATTAAATGGAATGATCCAACACTTTCTGGCTCTGCAGTTTCTCTGCCGTCCACCTGAATTCAGTGTGGACCTGCCTGGCCTTGGCCACTGGCATTATGTCTGGTGTAGTGGGCAGGATTTGGAGTAGGTTGGTATGGAGCCGCTGACACTCTTGAAGGGTGGAATAGAGGAGCGGCTATTCCCAGTGGCTCTCCTGTTGGGGACCTTGGGCTGGGCATTTTTTACAGTCCTGTGAGAAGAAACCAAAAGTTGTGTGAAACCAAACTGCAGTGTGAGATGCAGGCTGAGAATCAATGGTGCCTGGAACTGGAACAGTGTCTGGAGAAGGAATTACAGGTTTGTGGGCTCCAGTTTGCCCTGGAAGCTGAACATAGGCAGTGACAGCTATTGGAGAAACAACTCTGGGTTCAGGAGTTTGAGACTCAGCTTCAGGCCAAGAGCCGGCAGCTGCAGGAACTGAAGTGGGCATAGAAAACAGAGCTGCATTCCTGCCAACGGAGTGGCTCTGAGTCGGTGGAAGCAGGCGTTTCCAACTTCTCTTCTCCAGAGGGGAAGGCTTGGGCTACAACTGCCATTTGCAGACTCAAAACCCTGCCAGTGGTTGCCCAGAGGGTAAAAACCCAGCATCTAAGAGTCCCTCAGGGGCAGACACAGGCCCCTGTAGTGAAGCTCTCTGTGGTTCAGCCTCACACCCAGGCAGAGCTGATGGAGTTGGGGGTGAAATTCAGGCAGAAACTCACTGAACCCCTGGCCAGAGGCAGATTTAATGGCAGGCACACTGGTATGCATCCTGGGCCCTGACTTCTGAAGGGCCCCACAAAACCCCAACTTTACACTTTCTTCTAATGTAAGGGGCCCAATATTTTTTTCTGGGCCCAATATTTTTTTCTGCGCCCAGGGCCTCAACCAACCTTAATCTGACTATACCCTTGGCAGCCCGCTTGCTATGGTTGTGGGACATAGGTGTGGATGGCATCATGCTCTCCGGAACAGAGATGGACCATAAGGCTATGAGGTCTGCCTGTGCTGACCCAAGACTAACAGGAGAAATGAGTCTATAAAGGTTACCAAACACAGATGTGGGTGGATTTGATTGCGGCTGAGGCAGATAGAGAGAAATTAGATGGCAAGTCTAATAAAGTCTTGTTGGAGCTTTGGTGGCAGCTGGAGTGAACAGAGGTTCCAGATGCTGAAAAAGTGGGGGAAGTGGTGGCCCTGCCATCTGCCAGGAAAATGGCTGGCATTCAGGTTGCAGGTTCTCCAAGACCCATTGTCCCAGTTTGACTATGGGGAAGGCTGAGCAACCCATCGAACAAAGACAGGAAGGGAGCTGGAGAGCCCGTGTGAAATTTGCAATCCACTTCTAATGTGCAGAGCTTGGTGATTTGCACAGACAGCTGGGCTATTATGGACTGATCATTAAGTGGAATAATGGACTTCTGGACTGTGACCAGAGGAGGGCATTGGCTCCCTTGATGGATGGACTCACTTGTGGACAGTGCTATAAAAGACTCTAATGGGGAACGGGACCTGGGGCACCTGTGGAGGCCCTCCTGCACAGGGAAGCAGCTCTCATCCAGTTGCAGAGATGCACCAAAGACATTTTTTTCAATGACACAGCCCTGGACTATACAGGCCCTTCCACCTACCATGGGGTAGGGAGTTAGAGGTGGGACTCCAGGTGACACCCTGGGCAAAGTGCTCAAGGAGATGTTGTGAAGGGCACCTTTGTGATTATTGTGTAACTTTTGCTGTTCTGTAATCTGTCTTCTGTCATGTAGATTGTGAAGTGAGCAATCCTAAAGGGGTGGAATGTGGGGCAGCTGTGTTAGGCTTGCTGGCTGGTTTACCAGCTGCAAGCCCTTTGCCTGACTGATGTGTGAGTGCGTGGCTGCTTCCCTGTGTAGGAGGCTATGGGTGCTTGCGCTGGAAGGAGATGGGGGATTAAGGACATGCAGATTGGCTACGCACCACCATGAGGGGCCATTTTGCTGTTTGTTTGCCTGAGAGGCAGTTTCCCCTGCCTGTGTGCTTGTCCCCCATTGTGAGACCTTCTTTAACGAAATGACCCAACACTTTCTGGCTTCGCAGTTTCTCTACCATCTGCTCGAATCCAATGTGGACCTGCCTGGCCTTGGCCACCGGCATTACGGGGAATATCTGTTCATTTTCTCTTCTGGTGGCTACAGGCATTCCTTGGCTTGTGGTTACATAACTCCAATCTCTGCCTCAGTCTTCACATGGCCTCTCTCGCAAAACTCCCTCTGTCTGTTCTTATAAGGACATTTGTCTTCGGATTTAGTGCCTACCTAAATAATCCAGGACAATCTCATCTAGAGATCCTTCACTCAATAACATCTGCAAAGATACCTTTAACTGCTATAGACATCCCTGTGCAGTGTGTGTGTGTGTGTGTGTACCTAAGTTTCCAACTCATTAAATGCCTCGGAGCAAAATTGTTGGGTTATTGTAATAAGGGTATGTTTAGTTTTTTAAGAAACTGAAGGAACTGTCAAGCTGCCTTCCAAAGTGGCTTGATTATTTTGCATTTCTGCTAGCAATGGATGAGAGAGTTCCTGTTTCTCCACATCCTTGCCTCCTTGCCAGCATTTGGTATAGTCAGTGTTTCAGATTTTGGACATTCTAATAGTTAATCTTTGCCTGACTGATGTGTGAGTGCGTGGCTGCACCATGCATGTGTTGCCTATGAAAGGCTAGTAGTATGTAGTGATATCTCGTTCTTTTATTTTAAAATTCCCTAATGACATAAGATATAGAGCATCATTTTATAAGTTTAATTGCTATCTATGTCTGTGATAAGGGGTCTGTTTAGGTCTTTTGTCCATTTTAAAAACTGGGTTGTTTGTTTTCTTATTCTTGAGATTTTAGAGTTCCTTTTATATTTTGGATAATAGTCCTTTATCAGATGCGTATTACACAAATATTTTTTATTTTCCATTGATATTTAAAGTGCTTATTGATATAGTTGGATTAATATCTACCATAGTTGTTACTGTTTTCTATTTGTTGCCTTTGTTCTTTATTCCTGTTTCTGTCTTCCACTTTTTTTTCTGCCTTTTGTGGTTTTAACTGACCATTTTATGATTTCATTTGTCTCTTCTTTTAAACATATTATATATATATATATAATTTTTTACTGTTTTCAGTGGTTGGCAGTGATGTTGAGTAGTATAAGTTCTTTTTAAATTTTGGATATTAACCCTTTATCTGATCATTGGTGAATAGTTGTACATTTACAACTATCCCAAGTCTACTTTCAAACAGTACTCTACTGCTACATGAGTAATGCTAGTACTTTAAAATAACAAACTATTCCTATATCCCCCTTATCCTCCCTTGTATCATTACTGTCATTCATTTCACTTCTATATTAAGTTAAATTGACTGCATTGTTGCTGTTATTATTTTGGACATGCTGTTATCTGTAAGCTAAGTAAAGAATAAGTGAAATGAAAAAAAATTTCAGTTGTATGATTAGTGGTTAGACAGTCATATACTTTACATAGCGTTTCCCTTGATTTTTCTAGTACCCCAACTGACACTACACACAGTTATCACAGTACTGTTGACTGTATTCCCTATGCTGTACTTACTTCCCCATGACTACTTTGTAGCTACCAATTTATGCTTGTTAGTTCCTTCAACTCTTTCACCCAGTGCTCCAGTCCCCCACCCTTCTGGTCACCATCAGTTCTCTCTAAATATCTTTGAGTGTGTTTTAATTTTGTTTACTCATTTTTGTTGTTGTTCTTTAGATTCCACATATAGGTGAAATCAATCATCTGGTATTTGTCTTTCTCTGACTGACTTATTACACTGAGCATAATACCCTCTATCTAGGTCCCATCCATGCTGTTGCAAAAGGTAAAGTTTCGTTTTTTACATCCAAGTAGTCTTTTTATTGTGTAAGTGTACCACAGCTTTTTTATCCACTTGTCTATTGATGGGTACTTGGGTTCCTTCTGTAGCTTGGCTGTTATAAATAACACTGCAGTGAACATAGGAGTGCATATATTCTTCCCAATTAGTGTTTTGGGTTACTTTGGATAATACCAGCATTGGTATTACTGGGTCATAAGGCAGGTCCATTTTTAATCCTTTGAGGACCCTCCATATTGATTTCCACAGTTACTGTACCAGTCTCCATTCTCACCAGCAGTGCATGAGGGTTCTCTTTTTCTCCACATCCTCACCAATGCTTGTCATTTGTAGATTTAGTGTTGATAGCCATTCTGAAAGGTATGAGGTAATATCTCATCATGGTTTTAATTTGCATTTCTCACCTGACCAGACAGAGGGCAGTGGATAGAGAGTTGGACTGGGATGCAGAGGACCCAGTTTTGACTGAGGTCAGTGGCTTGAGCGTGGGTTCATCTGGCTTGGTCATGGGCTCATTCTGCTTGAGCATGAGCTCACCAGCTTGAGCACAGGGCTGCTGACTTAGTGTGGGATCATAGACGTGACCCCATGGTCGCTGGCTTGAAACCCAAGGTCTCTGGCCTGAGCAAGGGGTCACTCACTCTGCTGTAGCCCCCCCCCCCAGTCAAGGAACATATGAGAAAGCAATCGATGAACAACTAAGGTGCTACAATGAAGGATTGATGCTTCTCATCTCTCTCCCTTCCTGTCTGTCCTTATCTGTTCCTCTGTCTTTATAAAAAAAAAATTGCATTTCTCAGATAATTAGTGATGTTGAGCATCTTTTCATATGTCTATTAGCCATCCGTATGTCCTCTTTGGAGAAGTGTCTATTTAGATATCTGCCCTCTTTTTTAACTGGGTTGTTTTTGTTTGTTTGTTTGTTTGTTTTGATGTGATGTTGAGTAGTATAAGTTCTTTTTAAATTTTGGATATTAATCCTTTATCTGATCATTGGTGAATATGTTCTCCCGTTTAATAGGTTGTCTCTGTATTTTTTTTATGACTTCCTTTGCTGTGCAAAAACTTTTTAGTTTGATGTAGTCATATTTATTTTTTCTTTTGTTTCTCTTGCCAAAGGATATATATCAGAAAACATATTGCTATAAGAAATGTTAGATTTCATTGCCTATATTTTTCTAAGATTTTTATAGTTTTGAATCTTACATTTAAGTGTTTAATCCATTTTGAGTTTATGCTTGTGTATGGTATGAGGACATGGTCTAGTTTCATTTTTTTTATTGTATCTGTCCAATTCTCCCAGCTTATTTATTATACAGAATGCCTTTATCTATTGTATATTCTTGCCTCTTTTGTCAAATATTAATTGACCATTGCTTTATTCTGGGCTTTCTAGGCTTTCTAGTCTGTTCTATTGAGCTATGTGTCTTTTTTTTTTTTTTTTGCCACTACCATACTGTTTTGATTACTTTGCTTATGTAGTAGTTTGAAATCAAGTAGCACAATACTCCAACTTTGCTTTTCTTTCTCAATATTGCTGTGGCCATTTGGATTCTTTTGTGGTTCCATATAAATTTTTTGGATTATTTGTTCTAGTTTTGTGAAATATAACATTGGTATTTTGACATGGATTGTGTTGAATATAGATTGCTTTGGGTAGAATAAAAATTTTAATGATGTTAATCCTTCCTATCCATGAACATGGTATATGCTTCCATTTATTTTCTAAATTTCATGGGAAGGAATGTAGATTTTATTCTAAGAACAATGATCAACCTATGAAGGGTTTTAAGCAAGGAAGTAATATGATCTGATTTATGTTTTAAAACTAGTACATTGTGGGGACTATTCTTTTTCTGAAAACATTTTTATCTATCTTTACATATTACGAGAGTCACTAGACAGGCAGGTTTTCTTATAGCCACTGAAGAAATATGAATCAGAAACTATATGCATATTCCCACTCTAATCCTTACCAGTTCCCCAAACAGGCAGAAATGCAAATCAATACATTGATTTAAAAGGGAAAGACCCACCTGTCTATGTGGAGCTGATTCATTGGTACTTACAAGCTCTGCCCTTCATCTTCAGAACTCTTGCTGTTCTCACTCTAGCTCACTAAACTTTGGCCACCATGACAGAGGTCACTGAGAAAGTCATGAGATGGTGGGGCATCTCTAGATGTTTTTAAGAAGTTCATTGTTTTAAGGGCTTAAATCACCCAAATATTGCAAAGTTATTTGAGATGACTGCCACACCAAAACAAAACTAAACTAAACTAAAAAACAACAACAATGTTTCTCTTTATGGAACATATGAGTGGAGGGGACTTATTTGATCATCTGGAATACTAGAGTTGCAGGACTGAGGAGAAAGCCCAAGCCCTGTTTCAGTAGCTGCTATGAGCAGCACCACACGCTAGCACCTGAAGCCAGAAAGCATACTTATAGAAGGTGGGCTCTACCAAACTAGCAGACTTTGGCTTCAATAGAGAATTTACTGACCATAAACTGAGCACCTCCTATGGTACCCTCTCCTGTACCACCAGAGAGATCTTGCAGATTCAACCATAATGATGGCCCAATGGTTGATGTATGGAGCCTAGGGGTAGTCATCTACAGGTTGGTGATAGGGACCCTGCCATTTGTGGAAGTGAACTTTAGGGAACTCAAGCAGCAGATAGGAAGTGGGCACTTCCTTGTACCATACTTTATATATCTAGAATGTCAAAAATGTTTTAAAAAATAAACGAGCCTTGACACCAGTCAAAGAACAACCTTGAAAGATATAATGAAGGATGTCTAGGTCAACACTGGCCAGAAGGAGGAACTTAGGCCATACAGCAAACTGCTCTGGGGGACATGGACACCCAGGCAACAGAAATAATGAAGAACGTGGGATTTGAGCAACATGAGATCCAAGAGTCAGTAATAGGAAGAAAATATAACAATATTATGGGCACATATCTAATCCTAGATACCACAAAAACCAAGGTGAAGGGCCACACTATCAGGGTAAGGACCTGCCCCTCCTGTGACTCCAAGATCAGTCTTTCCCCTGAACCAAGAGATTCAGCCATTAGGGCAGATGACCAAAGAGCCTGCCAGTCCTTTACCCACCCTTCAATCAAGGACCACCATTCCCCCACCCAGCCTGTAAGTGAGGATGATCATTTCCCCCGGCAGCCTGAAGTCAAGGACCACCACTCCCTGACCTGGCCCAGAGTCAAGGACTGCCACTCAGCCCAGCCCTCCAGCATGGCCCTCTACCTCAGTTTTCTCATGTGAAGTAATATACCCAACATCATAGGCTTATTGTGAGTATTATGAGACATTACATGCACACTAATAACTGAGAGCCTGGAAAAGCACTAAATAAATAGGATTTATAATTTAATATTAAAGAACTAAATAGTTGGACCTGGCAGGGTTACTCGTTTGTCAGAGCATTGTCCCAATATGCCTAGGTTGTGGGTTTAATCCCAGTTCAGGGCACATACAAGAATCAACCAATGAATGCATAAATGGGTGGAACAACAAATCAATGTTTCTCTCTCTCCTCTCTTCTCTCTCTAAAATCAATTAAAAACATTAAAAACAAACAACAAAAGAACTGAGTAGTTGATTTGCAAGTAGCAGAAGCAAAAGACAGTTTCAGTATTGTTTTATAATTAAAATGGGCACGACAACAAGTTTTGAGTAAGAGAGCCATAAAAAGTGACATTTTAAACCTCTTATCCAACTCCCAACAATTCAGTTATTCTCTTAATTTTCCTGACTATTTATGCAGTTAACTTCTAGCTGGAGGTGACTTTAAGACTTTCTATATAAAGTGCCCTGTGCAGGTGCAACTTAAACATACAGACATGCCATTGGCAGCTGATGGTTTGTGATGTATCAATATAGTGCAGTGGTTCTTAACCTGGGTTCTATCGAACCCTAGGGGTTTGATGAGTCGGTCTCAGGGTTTCAGAGAAGCCTCTGCCACGGAGGCCAGAAGAAAGTAATACCGTAATTTGTTGTGAGTTCATGCACTTTGTTGGTTTTGTTCTTTGAGCAAGGTGATGTTCATGCACGGCTCACTTTGTGCACCAGTAAAAAAACATATACCTATGTCTTGAATTTGGAAAACAAAATCATATTTTATTTATCACTAAGGAAGGGTTCGGTGAATGCGCATATGAAATTGGTGAGTTTGGTACCTCAAAAAAGGTTAAGAACCACTGATATAGTGTATGTTGTAAATCTGTCATTGAATGTTTTAAGCAAAAATTGCAAGTTTTTCTTTAGAAAAATGCTATCCTTATTTTTAAAATATAAAAGAGACCAGCACCCCACTTATGGTCTCTGTAAATTCAACTGTTTATTTATTTGGGGGGGGGGGCAAAGGCTACGTAAATTCTATCAGAGTTTATCTTAATTTATTTCCTTTTATGCTTTTTCAGAAAATATATAAATATTTCAACCTGACATATTTATTTTCAGTATGTTGGTTTTTTGTAGATGTGAACATTGGACAGGTGACCTTAATGCTTTTTATGAAAATTCAAAGTAGATGAGTAAGAAATAGTAATGTCACTTGCCTAGAAAAACAGCCAAAGTGCTCATCTTTGGTTAATACAGTCGAGGTGACAGCATCTGCAGTCTCATAGGTAATTTTCTCTCAGTGGGTTCAACCAGTATTGTTCCACTGAATTCTTTGGATTTAAGGGACATGATGAGTCTTGTGTCAGAAAACCTTAATGGAACATTTTGTCAGAAAAGACACACAACTAGATCCTGCTACATTAAGCAATTCTGGGCAGAGGCTGAGTGTCAGGGAAGTTTCACCCATATCTAAGTATCTCTAACTCATGATTAGAGCATGGCTATCACAGCCCAAGACAGGTTCTTTTTCCTCATCTTATTTTTCTCTTCCTCTATCTCCCCTTTGCTCTTTCTCTTTTTCTTCCTCACTATGAGTTGATGTCTCTAACATTAGAAACTCATTTGGTCAGAGACCAATAGGAACTCAATAAGTCATTTCTATGACCTATTATTTAAAGCCAGACCTGCTTGGAGCAACTTCTAATTTTCTTGATAAAAAGGGCATTACAATTCAGATGTATTGATTTGGGACAGGACCACCAGGTATATTCAAAATGGTTTATACTTGAAAATCCATAATCATCTCACCATGTCCCAATTGAACCCCTTTTTCATTGTCATGTTTATCCCCACTTACTGGTAAATCCATATCTACCAGCATCACATATTTATATAATATTGTATATAATGAAATGTTACAGAGATTCTCGCATATCCCCTCTCTTCTAATCATCTAACATTGGAATCTAGGTATCAATAAACATTTTTTATTATGAGAGTCCTCAAACATTTATAAAAATAGTGAGGATGGTGTATGAATGCCACATCAGAAACGATGGTACTTCATGTGTTTTCATTTTGTCATGAGCCCCAGAACTATTAGTAGCACAAAACAGGTACTTTATGCAAATTTGCTCATCAGGCTGGTTGCTTATTTATCAAATTCATTTCCTCTTCAAACATAAGAAACAACTTTGTATTTTTTTATTCCTTTGTTCAAAAATAAACTTATTGCAGACCTGTGGATATAGAAAAAAACTGAATCTTTTTATTTTTTTAAAAGAGGACCATTTGAGCAATTTCATCGTTTTCTAAAGATGTTATACTTATTGAGTGGAAAGGGACTTAGGCTTTTTCCTCTACTCCAAGTGTGTCTTTTATTATAACCATGGCTGTTTGAAGGTACTTGACCCTAGAGATTAAATGTCTCTAAGAGGGTGGGCAAAATACATACACCAAGAGCAAATGAAATGCTACTGAAACCTAGAAGCATGTTTTATATTTAGAGCTTTAAAAAACAGGGGGTTTTTTCCCCTATAAGTTTCCTGTTTCTTTCTTTTTTCAGGGATTAAGAAAACAAGGTTGTTAACCTGCTTTGTATTTACTAAATCACCATCACATCAGTTCCTACCTAGGATTTAGGAAAGAAGTAGGCTGCTGATTCTGGGAGTCTCCAGGGTGATGGCCTGTTGTCTCCTGCCCTCTCTGTCTAAGGCCAGTCTGGTTGGCAAATGCCTGACACTCATTGCATTATCTAGCAATCATTTTTTTTGAGATTGTACATAAACTGGTGACCCAACCAGAAGATCTTCTTCTTTCTCTTTTTGAAGGTATTGATTCTTGGCCCCAAAAATTTCTGATATTGCATGAAGAGTCCAAATTTCCTTTAAATTTGGGGGGAAATGTAATACTTTTAAAGCTCAGAGTTCAATTCTAAAATCACTTCATTTTGCTTCAGACAATTGAGGAGAATGCAGAACAACCAACATATAGCAAAGAGAAAACCCTAAACCAATCATAGGATTCTGAGCAAATATTACCCCTCGACTAGACAATGTCAGACTCTTTTATGGTTGATAAAATGGAGATTTGGTGAAATAAGTGACTTGGCTGAAGTCATGCAGTTATTTACTGGCAGAAGTAGATCTCTAGAAGTAGTTTCCTGGCTCATAAACAATTCTGCATCCACTTCTTGCTCCCAAATAAGTATACTGGAGTGCTCTCAAGCCCTCATTGGATACAATGGCCATTATGTTGCTATTATCTGGGTTCCAATCCAGGCATTTCAGATTTGGATGCCTCCTTTCTTAAATGCCACTCTGTTCTTCACAGACAAGGAATTGACTATGAACAAAACCCCAGCATCATTTGGACAAAAATAAAAAGAGAAAATGCAATGATGGTTCTTTGCAGGGACACTAACATCATATTCTACATTCTATTTCTTTTATTTGGAGTCTAAAACCAAAGAAACTTAATTATTTTAAACATTGTGACCTCAGCCACACAGTTGACTTCTTTGGGCCTATTTTCTTTTTGAAAGAAACACAAATTATCAATGAGATTGCAAAATCTGGTGTTCACAGAAAAACTGTCATCACATTTGTTTGAAGTGAATCTGTTTAGGGTTCCGAAAACAAAGTCATCTTTAGGTTAGCTTTTAGGAAGAGAAAATAAATTACATCCACAAGTACATTATTTTCTGTGCTGCATTTGGAAGGACAATATCAGGAAAGACTATTAGCTGAGACCTCTAAAAAGTCCCCAAGGAGTCTCTTAATAGTGACACTCTGTCTTCCTGAGGTTAGATGGAAAGGAATGTCCTCTTAGAAACACTATACAAGCATCAAGAAGTCCTATAAAGTCTAGTGACCAACATGGCAAGTTTGGGGGTCATTCACTATGTTGCTGGAGGAAAATCATCATTTACTAGACTTGAAAAACTTTTTATAAACATTCACAATTCACGAGGCTAATCCCTTTGTGAGACAAGATCAGCTCAACTGGGTATTCCTATGGCTAGTGAGCACTAAGACAAACATTTAAGTTTGCAAATCTTAAAATAACTTCAAACAATTTCTCTTTTTATTTCATGAGGTAATCAGCAGAGGTTTAGGCATATTTCCTTACTAGACAGTTGAAAGTCAGCTAATCATTATGCAGTGTTTGGGTACAACTTTACTTAGGATGACACAGCATTGTTCATTAGCACACACACACACACACACACCCCCACACACACAAGCTGAGAGAGCTCCATAAGACCTAGGTTGCCTGAGCTGTTTAGATAATCTGTAACTATATTCTCCCCTTGACTGTATGTCCATCCACTTAATTCATAGAGCTAGATTCAAGTATTTAAATTTTACCAACATTTATACCATTCTTTTATGCATCAAAAAGTGTGTAGAACATTTTTATGTGCAAGAAGGTAGTACTACATCTAGGAATGTTAAAAATGAGTAAGATCATGAAATACTGGCCAGTGAGACCAGAACAATTGCTGTATAAAGATAGCAGGACCTTCGGCAAATACCTATACACCTACGGTAAATGCCTGCTTTCAGAAAAACTTTCAAATGAGTAGATAGGTGTTTTAAACGTAGACATTTATCATGTTATTCAAGTTAGTCATTAGAAAATTATATATCAAACACTTTAAATATACCCTAAAATGCATGTATAAAAGATTCTAACAAGTCTTGTGCCCAAAGACCTTTCACTCAGCTGGGGGGACAATATCTAGTATGGTTGAAGGCATAACCAAAGCATAATATGACAAAGGCATTAAGTAACACAGTGATAGGGCATAATTGTATACAGTTACTATGACACTAAAATGAGCCTAAGTGCAACATGCACACATTTATAGGAGAGAGACTGTGATTGCTAAAAGTCCTTGTGTCTTTCATCCACTTACACATGGACTTAAATTCAAAGGGAGGGAAATTACTAATGCTTCTTGAATACCTACTCCTTTCACACTTGATCTCATTTCCCCTAAACAACTATATATATGAATTCAATGCTATTATTTACATTTTAGGGATAAAGAGATGGAAGCAAGATTTGACCATTCACCTGTACAGAGATGCTTATAAGTAAGTGGGGAGGCTCGACTCCAATCCAAGTCTATATGTCTCAGATCCTGCTCATAGACCATTCTCCTCCCTGAAAACTTTTGGTGAACTGTAAAAGAAGGTACTAATGCCTGACCAGGCAGTGGTGCAGTGGATAGAGCATCGGACTGGGATGCAAAAGGACTCAAGTTCAAGATCTCAAGGTTGCCAGCTTGAGCATAGGTTCATCAGGCTTGAGCAAAAGCTCACCAGCTTGGACCCAAGGTCGCTGGCTCCAGCAAGGGGTTGCTCCGTCTGCTGAAGGACCGCGGTCAAGGCACATGTGAGAAAGCAATCAATGAACAACTATGGTGTCGTAACGGCTTTTTTGTCAAGTGATGAGTCAGAGTGACAGAAATATACAAATCAGTCCCTAGGGACTTTGCATTTTATCCTTCCAGCCAGTGTGAAGTGATACGCATCTCTTAAGATAACTAGTTCAAAAGCTGAGAAAAGTTTGGCACAAAAAGGGGAAATATAAGCTAGGGCACTCAGTGGTCAATGACTACTAGCCCCACTGCATTCACACAGTTTCTGTATGAGGAGACAGGAAGAAATCCTGAATCCTAAGGCTGGAAGTTGGCACCCTCTCTCCTGGGGCTCCACATGCAGTATTTGTCTCACCAGAATCTTTGATGTGGTCTAGGATACACCCAGTAATGAGCTGGTGTGAGCTCATTGAGAACATGCAGGACTTGACTCAACTTTGCTTGGCCCCTGGGCAGCAGAGGAAGAAAAGATTTCAGAGGAAAAGCAGTTAAAGAAAATCTCAATGAGATATGAAGATTAAAGAACGAACATCAAGATCTGAAGGAGTAGTTCCCCGGGACTTGTCTAGATGCATTCATTGTAAGGGTCAAAGGCTTAGTCCTTATTCAGGAAGAGCCAGGCACAGTAAAGCAAACAAATCCTGTCTGCTCCTGAGAACAAGTAATGGATTATTTATTACCCACCTCTCAAACCAAGCAAATTACTACAAGATCAAAAACATTACAAAGTTACATGTTCTTTTGAGCACATTCATAAGTGTATAATTGACGTAGCATATCAAAAAAGATTATTACCTGATTTTCTTTAAGTGTGGCTTTTGCCTTGACAGTTTTACTTTAAATGTCTTCTTTCATACTTGTATTTACCTTACTGAAGGAGATAATTATGCTAAGAAAATGATCTCTTCTATTAGTGTTATTTCTTTCATTTTCCTTTCTTTTGTTTTGTTTTGGTATTTTTCCGAAGTGAGAAATGAGGGTGGTGGTGGTAAGGGGGGGGGGGACACGCCTGCATGCACCCTACCGAGATCCACCGGGCATGCCCACCAGGGGCAATGCTCTGCCCACCTGGGGCATTGCTCTGCTGCAATCAGAGCCATTCTAGTGCCTGAGGTGGAGGCCATGGAGCCATCCTCAGTGCCTGGGGCCAACTTTGCTCCAGTGGAGCCTTGGCTGCAGAAGGGGAAGAGAGAGAGAGAGAAAGGAGAGGGGGAAGGGTGGAGAAGCAGATGGGCGCTTCTCCTGTTTGCCCTGGCTGGGAATCAAACCAGGCACTTCCACATGCCAGACCGACACTCTACCGCTGAGCCAACCGGCCCAGGCTATTGATATTATTTAAGTAACTATTAATACTATTTTAATAAATGGATATAATTAACTCATAGACTGGCAGCGTTTGTTGAATTTATCTCTTTTCTTCTCCCTGAACTTATTCTAACCTCTGACTGACTTGTAAACATCTGTCGAGTTAATGCAATGACCCTGTTTGGGTTTCAGTCAGCTCAGCAACAGAGATGGTCATGTTTAGGAACTGAGTATCACTGATCTAAGATAAAAATTATCAAACTAAATTGATGTAGAGGGAAAACCTCACAGGCTACTCCCTCTACAGATTCCCTCCACACAATGCTGAGACTTTAGAAGAAAGATCTTAAAGGAAAATAATTACTAGAATAACTTGTACATATGATTAAAACACTCATTGTACAGAAAGTAACGAGCTCTCTTCAAATATCAGTTTGGAATATAATGTGCCAGAGCATCCCTCCTCATCAGTGTCCTCAGGCCTGCTGGCTCCTTCTCTGCCTCCCTAAAAGGGTAGAATTTCACCCAACATATTACCTCACCCCTTGGTTCCTCTGCAGAAATTCTTTCATTCAGAGATTTCAAAGTGTTTCTTACAAATGTAAATTAACAAGCCTCATCATCACTTCTCTTTACAGAGATGGTTCATTTAAATAACAGAAATTTATCTAAATGGTCTACTCAAGGTCATCTGAGAAGTCCTTTGTGTAATGTGGAAGTGGATGTTCAGAGTGTAAAATACCTTGCAACCTCACCGCAGACACACATCCACTGCATCCTGGAGGGACGAATCATCTTCTCTAACCTGCACAGCAAGGCTTCTACCAGCTGGCCCTTCCCCGGCCTCACCAATCACCCACATACCTGCAAACCCAAATTTCAGCCCTCCTGTGTCCTAGCTTATCTGCCCCAAAGGCTGAGTGAGGACAATGCATGAATTTTCTAAAGGTTTTTTTAATGAATCACTTTGATTAAATAAGTAGTTGGCTATATTTTCTTTTGTTCCCCCAAACCCTTCCATTAACCCAGTGAACAAATATTTATTAAACATTTACTTTATTGACACTCTCCGTGTTGAGCACAAGGCACACTACAGGCATGCTCTTCCCTTCCTGGGAGAGACAGATAGAAAAAGAAACAAAACCAGATATGCTGTGATCAGTGCTCTGAGATGACAAACTTTATGGGCTGGGTGAAGAAGCAAATTTTTCAGAAGACACTTCTTTGTACCATATTTTACATCTCTAGAATTTCAATTTTTTTTTTTTTTAATTTAATGACCCCACACTCCAGCCCAGGAACAACACTGGAAGATATGAAGGATCCGTGTGTCAACATTGGCCAGGAGGAGGAACTGAGGCCTGTACAGTGAGCTACCCAGGGGTTACATGGCCCCCCAGGTAACAGAAATAATGAAGAACCGTGGAATTAAGCAGCACAAGATACAGGAGTCAGTAATAGGAAGAACATATAACAACATTATAGGTACATATCTGATCCTACATACCACAAAAACCAAGCTTTACCATCAAAGGTAAGACCCTGCCCCTCCTTGGACCACACGTCAGTCTTTCCCCAACCTAGGAGGTCCATACATCAAGGTAGAAGAACGAAGATGCTGCCACTTCCCCAGCCAGTCTGGAAGCAAGGGTAACTATTCCTTGAGCCAGCCTGGAGTTCAGGACCACCACTCCCCTACCCAGCTGAGTCAAAGACCATTGCCCCAACCCAGCCCTCCAGCATGGGCCTGGAGGCTCCCCGACGGCCACAGCAGCAGCACCACCACCACCAGCAGCCACAGTAGCAGCGCTGGCGGTGGCGGCGGTGGTGGTGGTGGTGGAACTCCAGAGAAAACCACCAAGGAAAACTTCCTCTAATCTGGGCTTCCCAATGGTGGGACTCCAGCCTCTCCCTCTGGCCATAGCCAAGACCAGCAGGTGTGACTAGGAGGTCTTCTGATTTTAATTAATATTCATATGCTGTAGGCCATTTACTAACAGCATGGCATAAAGACAAGAGTCAAGTTAAGTAATTTGTAAAATTGTGGATGGTCAAGGCAGGGCCACAAAGATGCTGGGGAGGTCAAGCAGCACTCCATGCATTTTAAATATTGAGCTTCTGCCACGTGGTGCAGGCATTGAGCCAGAGGCTGGACACAAGCAGCTGCAGGTGAGAATGATGCTAGAAATTTACACTCTATGTGCACGATAAGAGGACTTGGTCTGGCAGATGATGGAGGTGTGCAAACTGCAGCTGCACTCTCTGCATAGGATTCGCATCAGAGGGTATCCAGCAGCTCCATAACCTTCAAGGGCATCTTATCCAAAATAATCTGCTGAGTTTAGAAGATAGCCTGGAGCCCTCTGGGGGCAGGGGTCCCCAAACTTTTTACACAGGGGGCCAGTTCACTGTCCCTCAGACCATTGGAGGGCCGGACTATAAAAAAAACTATGAACAAATCCCTGTGCACACTGCACATATCTTATTTTAAAGTAAAAGTGTGTCCCGCGTCACCAGAAGTAGTCCTGTACGTGAGCGACACCACCACATACAGTACTCAAGGAGCACAGGATGTATCTGCTGACTACCAATGAAAGAGGTGCCCCTTCCAGAAGTGCAGCGGGGCTGGATAAATGTCCTCAGGGGGCCGCATGGGCCATAGTTTGGGGACCCCTGCTCTGGGGGTCAAGAAGAGAGGCCTACTCCTCTACTCCTTTCTACCTGAATGAAATTTAAGAGACTGGACTATTTTCCTGGGGCCTTTATCCCCTCCCCTGTTCTCTTTTGCTCCCATGTTTGTGGGAATTTTTATGAAAATATTTGGTTCTATCAAACTTTATAATAAACTTGACTCTCCAAAAAGAAGTATGGATGCCTTCTTTTTTATCCTCTCTGCACAGAATTGGGGGTGTGCATCCTCCAGTTTGAATGTAGTAATGTAGTACTTGGACTTTATTATAGGAACTCAGAGGTCTCCCCTCTCCTGCCCCTGAGGGACTGGGTGCTCTGTGACATCAGCAAGAATCATCTCTCCTGCCTCTTGGCTTTGCTCACTTTCCCCTGTGCTGGTGTCAATCTTAAGTGATCTTTCCCTTCATGTTAAAGTCAGGCCCTTAAAGTGCTGGAGGAAGAGTGCTCCAGACAGAGGAAACAGCAAAGCTCAAGAAAAGAGCTCCAGTGGGAAGGACTAGGGCATTTTTCATGGTAGCCAAAACTTAGTGAGCTAGAGTGAGAACAGCAGGACTTATGGCTGCAGACGAAGGGCAGAGCGTGTGGGCCGTGGGAAGGAGCATGGGTTTTATTCTGAGAGAAGCAGTCAACCCATGAAAGGTTTTAAGTAAGGAAGTAATAAGATCTGAATTATGTTCCAAAACTAGTAGATTGTGGAGAATACCCTTCCTCTGCAAACATTTTTATCTGTCACTATATCCTACAAGATTCAACAGGTAGCACAGGTTTCTTACAGCCATTTAAGTTGTATGAGTTGGAAACTGTTATGTGCTTTTCCCACTTGAACCTGAACCACACCAGTTCCTTGAACAGGAAGAAGTGCAAATCACTACATTGTTTAAAAAAGGAAAGCCCTCCCTGCCTTTGTGGAGCAGGCTCATTGGTTCTCAAATCACTGAGGAGCTGGTCTTCTTGGTGACAATATAGTGTCCTGATTGTCCCAAATCAGGACACATTGGAGTGTAAAAGGGAATGTGATTAATAACTATGCTGGGACAACAGTGTAAAGTTGGACTGGGATGTATGAGCACCTCAGTAATTATTGTAAAGTATTATAAACAACAAATTTGAACTCTGCAATTCTGGAGATCTTTTAGAAAGCACTAGTAATCAGTCCATTTGCCAAGGTTTAGATCAATAATTCCCAAAGCATGGGAGACATAATAGCATAAGAAATGTTTTGCTTTCAGTTATTCTTTCTTTAATGCTCTTTCTTTCTGTCTGTAGTTCTGAGTTTTTGTGAAGTTCAGAGTTCATGGACATAGGTTTACTAAAAGATTGTAACCTACTCACAAGACTAGAGGCCTCCCACTACACTTTCCTACCAAACCATAATATAGCTCTATATTATGCTATGTGTACTGATGTTCTCTAAGTTTCTTTTTTCTCGCTACTTTAGGTATTCTATAACTATCATACCTTTTATTCCTTATAAACAGAAATTTGTGAAAAATAGCAGATAACTTTTCTCTGAGATCCTGGATTGTGTAAGGTGAATATTTATATCATATATCATCCTTATATGATATGATCAGTAGATATCATGAATTCATTATGTATAAGCAGAGGGACCTTTTAGATGGTGAGCACAGTTTACACTGCTTACACCTTAGCATACAGCCATGCCAGAAATGTATATATGAGTTAGGAATTAATTTTTGGTTGCACTCAAATCAGGAAAACAGAAAATTGCCCAAATTAGTAGCCTTCCAGTAGTCAGACCAGGACTGGTATATTTCCCTAAAGCCATCAAGGATTGGATGCCTATTTTACCACTTCTTCATCTGTAGGATGAGAGTGTTGCTTCACAGTACATCATATCATAGCTGCTCCAGCTCTTTCTACCCTCATTGGTTGCAACCTGATTCCTGTGGGAGTGCTAGGAACTGTTCATCTTCCATCTCTCTGGTAGTGTGTCTTTGCCTACCTACAAATAGGAAGGTTTGCATCCAGCTACCCAGTCCATGCTATCCCTACGGTGATGTCTACAGTTCTTTCTGTGTACAGCTCCTTTCTAAATAATGGTCTGCCCAGAAAACTCCAGCTGCCTCAGACTCCCCAAACTTCTATCTCAGTCTCCTCAATTCCGTGAGAGTGATGTGCTTTGCCCTACACCAATGCCCTACACCATGGTCTGGCAAGTCCTCTCAGCAGGAAACCTGAGCAATAAGGTGGCTTACTTTGCTTCCTTTCTCTTAGGAATCATGGTCCTTGCTTCCCTTTGTCCAATGTCTGAAAACAGTCTTCCTTATATGTTTCCAGTTTTCTGATAGTTTTCAGCAAAAGTAACATTAGCTACAGTGTTATGATTAGAATAAAATCCCCCTTGATACTTTTTTAAAATGTCTTTATTGATATTTAAATTGCCAAATCATCCATTTAAATAGTTTAGTTGAATGGTTTTTAATATATTCACATATGTGCATCTATTACTGCAATTTTAGAACATGTCCATTGCCTCAAAAAGAAACACTGTGCCCTTTAAATATTAATTTTTATCCCTTCGCTTTCCCACTGTAACCAGCTACAAATTTTTATATCTTCATAGAGTTGCTTATTAATTTGCTGTGAATGGAATAATATTGTATGTGAACTCTTACAACTATTATTTTATACTCAGTTTAATATTTTCAAGGTTTATTCATGTTGTGCATATACCAGCATTTCATATTTTTATCTCCGAATAATATTTTATTGTACAGATATACCACATATGTTTATCTATTCATGGATATATTTTAAAAATATTAATTGGATTTTTCTCCAATGTTTTTCTTATTGCCTTATTTCCATTCAAACAGGTATCAGGCTTTATAGTTCTTTTTCTCAGGGAAATCATTTGGCAGGAAAGAAAATAAAGGTAGCCTTCAAAAATTCTTGGCCTTTGTGTCTAAAAACTTACTAAGTAGAATAAGGTTTGAGAAAGGGGGCTGTATCCTGTACTGAAGGAGGGCTTGGAGAGACATCTCTTTGTCCCTCACAGTGCACAGGCAGTGTAATGTTTCAGGAGAGAAATGGCTTTGCTGTGGATATGAGACCACGGCTGTGGTTGTTTGCAGTCACCTCAGAGGTTCCAGGTTCTCACACCTGGCACAGAAGACTCAGAAAGCGGCCAGAGCAAAAGAAACCACTTGTGTTACTGGTGACCTGTATGAGCAGATGACAGAGGATGGATGTGCCCTAATGCTTTGCACTGTCTGAAACTGAAAAATTAGGACAAGACTGAGGCAGAGCCACAAAAAGATTACGGTTGAAGTTTCTACTATTTCTATTGTATTGGGGAATTAGAGGAGAGTTTAAATCAATGTATAGAGAATAATGAGATGCTGTAATTCTTACACACCTGATTTTGGGGCCAAGATTAATGCATGCTACACTCATTGTAATCAAGAATACTATGCAAATTTCATATAAATAAAATGTGACTCAAAGTGACAGGACATGCTTCTTTGAAAAATGTTTCATTTTCTGTCTTGTACCCTCAAATTGTGAGTTTTTAAAATACAAATTTTCCGCATAACCCCTTTCCAATTAAGTAAAATCGGCTTATTGTGCAAAATGAAACCCTTCATCCTTTCTTCCCAAACAATTTGTACCAAAGTTTAAATTTTGGTGAAAAATAATTTTATACTTCAGACTGAACTGATAAATTACCTTATAGCAACATAAAAATAAACTGATTACTTAAAACATTAAAGACAAATTACAAAACAGCAAAGATATATTTATGCCCAAGGAGCGTGACTCAATCAGTGGGTAACGAGCTGACTGGCCAGAGCCATGGAAATGAAAGCTCAGGAGTGCCGGCTCATTCTAGCAGTCCCAGGGAAGGACATGATGGGTATCAGACACGGCAATCCAAACCTCATTCATAGTTGGACTTGGAGAGAAAGCACCTCAAGTCTCAGTGGTTTGACTTTTAGTAATGTCGTAGGAATAGAAGAGTTCTTCCTGAGTAATCACAGCTTGCTTGTTCTAGTTGAGAAAATGCATGCCCATCTGAAAATGTAAAGCACAGGTAATCTGCTAAGAGCATGCAAGTACAGTGACCATTCTGGTGACAGAAGTGGACACTCCCTCGGACTGGAACATTTTGGCCACATCAGCCAGGACAGTGACTGAGGCAGGGAAGGTGGTGAGGTCTGGCGAGGGCACAGTAATACAGCAATCTGTAAACCTGGCTTCATTACAGCCACTTAGGGAGCCCTTTCAGCGTACCCATTGTGGGCGACTGGACATCTATGTCTGCTTTCTAAAATTCTCCTGGGTGTTCTGTGTGGCATCACACCCTACATTAGAGCTGTTATCCTGGAGGGGGCAACCTGCCCGAAGGGCCGTGTGTGGCTCATGCCAGTTTATACAGGGCTGTGACTGAGGCCATTCTGAATGGCTCAAACAGTGGCTGCATGGGGCCCTGACTTCATTATCCACCACCATTCAAGAGGAGACTCTCTAGAAATATCTGAATCTTGAAGCTGAAACTTGTAACTAGAATCCAGAAAAGTGGTTTATGAAGCTGAAAACATGCCAGAACCATGACAATATTAATATCAAATTAGATAAAGAATCCACAATGCTGGGAATATTCCTATTTTTTAAGTTTAGCTAATTTACACAGGTATTGAAAGTGGTTTACTCAAGTTGAAATCAGTAACAAGGTCAGGGGTAAAAATCCCCACGGGAGTTTATTCATTGATCAGCAGTTCCTCCCTGGGAGAATCAATCTCATCATTTCTGAGAGTCAGAGTTGGCACTCACCAGCTAACACATATTTCCATATGTCTCTAAGTCTTTCCCTGACAGATGAGACAACAGAGCAGTTACACACTGGTATGATACGTTCAGCAGGAAGGACAGCAGAGGCAGGCAAGCACTGTTTCTGCCCACTTGTCACTAAGACGTATCTCGTGGATCATTACTGACCAGGGACAGACTAGGGAGCAGCCAGGCTCTTTGGAAGAAGAAGACATAACTGTATCTATGTGTTATGCACTGAATTTTTAGTGAAATCAAATGCTTCTGTGTGTACCCTGGCCAGATAGCTAAATGGTTGGAATGTCATCCTGAAGCACAGAGGTTGCCTGTTCCATCGTCAGTCAGGGCACACACAGGAACAGATCGATATTCCTGTCTTCCTCTCTCTCTAAAATCAATACAATAAACATTGAAATGCTTCTGTGTGGACAGAAAGATGAGTGGTCTGCAGTCTTCTGTACATAGTGACTCACCTGGGAGCTGGTAAGCCCAGCATCCAGCAAAAACGCAGACCCATGGTCCTCAAACCTGAGTGTGCACCAGAACTCCTGGTGACCGCCTTGTTTCCCTCCAGAGTCTCTGCTTTAGTGAGTCTGGGTTGGCTCAAAAAGCAACATTTCTAGCAACTTGCAGGTCATGCTTTTGCTGCTAGTCTAAGAACCACGCATGGAGAACAACACTTCTAGGCCATTTTAACCACAGCCCCTGGATGGACACTGGTATCAGTGGTTCTCCTTCAGAGAAACTCAATCAGAATCCCAAGGTAGAACTTCGGGGTCTTTAAACCACCCCTGTCACCTTGGATGGTAGGAGTGGTTGGGGGCATGAGGGAATGCCCTCTGTGAGAAGGACAGGACCCAGCCTTCAGCACGGCAAGACAAGCCTGAAAGTGTCTGAATGATCAGAGGCCTCCCCTTTTGAAGTCCAGGCCCACGCCATGTCGGCCATGCAAACAGCCAAAAGTGGACAAACAACCGTCCTTCATTTTAATTTTAAATGTTCTAGTCATAAAGACGTGGAAGGCTATAAAAATAAACAAATAAAAAATATTCCTTCTCTTTCAAAAGGGAAGATGTGCTGGCATTTTATATTGTCTCCTCCTCACTCAAATGGAGTGGGTTTCCCCCCTACTTTTTTTAATTCTTGGTGTGTTTTTTTTCCTCCTGTCTTTAACTCTTGACCTAAGAGATCCAGGGAGCAACAGGAAGACCCAGAAAACTCAGCCTGGAAAGGGTATTTCTCGTTGGTTCACAGAAAAACAAGGGGTACAGAGCTGATCAAGCTTGTACCACCCCATCCAAGGTGCTGGGCTATGTTTGGGAATTTGCTTTAATTCACAGTGCTTTGTTGAAGTTTCTTTACTCATTCTAAATAAAATTTTGGTTTTGTACCTATTTTTTTATTTGTAGTTTTATATTCTTTTTCTATAAAGGGTCCCCCAAATTATGTGAAGTTCTGGCCTCCCAAAACCAGAATCTTCCCTTATACAGAGGCAAAAATATTGTTTGGAAGCCTGGGCTGGTTTTCCTTTTCACAGTATTCCCAGGGAGGAGGGAGAGCTGAAGTGGGACAGTGGGACCGACCAGTCTCTACCTGCCCAGTCTATACCCTTCAGCCTAAGTTGTACTTATCAGTTTACCAGCTTCTACCTGATAAATGCAGCAAACGAGAGCTCTGAAAAAACCTTTAGCTCTTAGCACTGCCCACTTCCATTTATCTTTCAGGAAATCCTGACAGCCAGAAAGTACTGATGGTGGTCTGGAGAAAACACGCAGTGGGCACAACTGTGGACTCTCCCTGACCAGCCTCCTACACTGTCTGCCTCCTAGGTCCTCAACCACAGGCAGAGCCCTGGGAGGAGGAGGCAGGGGTGAGACAAGTAAGAAGGGTAGAAGAGAAGAATGTAGCCATTTTCAAGTCAGTTTTTCTTCAATTCAGTAAAATGTTTAACAGATTTCAGAAATCAACCATGTCATTTCTCATTACCTTGGCATAATTGTCTCATTTCATTCACTTCATTATATTTTTAGGAGTCTGATAAAAGTCTTAAACTCTGAATTTTCTGTCTCAAAAGAGGTTGATATATTTCCATTAATGGAAATTTCCTCCTTGTTTCCAATTTGAGGAGCTGAGAAGACTTTACAAATCCAAGTCAATACTGTGGTGTAGAGCAGAAAAACATGCAGCTACTTTCTGCTACATCCCTATCTAAGGAACCTGCCCCAAGCCTCAAAGAATAAAGTGAGTAAAGAAAACACTTTAGAACCTCTTATAATCCAAACACATTTCTAACCATCTACAAAATAGTATTCTCTATTTTAATATTATATAAAAAAAGTGATTGTGGGGATGGCAAGATGGCAATGGAGTAGGCAGACGTACCAACTTCCAACTCCCAGAACCAAAGTGGATTATAACTTAATTTTAAGAACCATCATCTGGATAAACCAACTTTGAAGTAAACTAAGTGGACTCTTCAACCAAGGAATACTGAAGAAGCCACATTGAGACTGGTAGGAAAAGCAAAAACGCGAAGAGGGCTGCCCAGCTCCCCGGAGCAAACAGCAGCCCGGAGAGACCCGCATGGTGGGAGGAGAGTTTGGAAGAGAGGAAAGGACCTGAGTCCCAGGAAACAAGCCCCAGCCTGCAGCCCCAGAGCTTAGAAGAGGAGTTTGGACAGTATTGAGCTGTGAAACAAGTGAGGATATTGTTTGTAAGAAAGAGACAGTTTTCTCAGACCCAAGATCCTTCTTTTTTTTTTTTTAATATTTTTTAAATTTGTATTTTATTCATTTTAGAGAGGAGACACAGAGTGAGAGAGAGCGAGAGAGAGAGAAAGAGAGAAAGGGGGGAGGAGCTGGAAGCATCAACTCCCATATGTGCCTTGACCAGATCAGTGCAGGGTTTTGAACTGGCGACCTCAGTGTTCCCAGGTTGATGCTTTATCCACTGCGCCACCACAGGTCAGGCAAGACCCAAGATCCTTCTTAAAGGGACAGCACAGAAAACCTCTCTTACAACCACTCACCCGGGGCTCTGGAGAATGGGGACAGAGGAGAGGACCAGAGCAGCGGGAAGAGAGTGTGGACTGAAAGGCACAGGGAGAAACACTCTGAGGAAGAGCCACCCTAACCCCTGGGCTGAGTCACTTCCCTAATCAAAAACGAATATTTCCGCTGGAACTAGCAATACCAGCAAAGGGAGACAGGACACCAGCCAAACAAGCTCTCCCACGGCACTTAGAGCAGAGTTGCTTAGATGGAGGGAGCTTCCAGGACTACATCATGGAGTGTTAGCTACAGTGCACCCACCCACACTGCTGAGGGCTTGCTGAAGGGACAGTGTAGGCAGGGAGCTGAAAGGCAGGAAGTTGAAACAATGTTCTGTCGGCGGAACAAAGGCCCACCGGTGTGAGCTCGGTCTAGCCCATCAGGGGTGGAGGGGATGCGCAAAAGCAGTCCGGAAGCTGCGGGACTGCCTGCAGCCCCACCTGCGGGGGAAAAGCAGGAGGCGAGGAAGGGACAGAGATCTGCTCTGTGACCCTGTGCAAGCCGGCCCTGACTGCGGGGGCAGGGCTAGGACCAGGGACAAGCTGAGGCTCGCAGCTGAGCACATGCCAGCAGCCCCGCCCGGCCGGAGAAACCACGGTTTGTGATCTTGCACAGACATACCCTAGCCTCAGGGGCGGGCTAAAGCTCCGGACAGGCGGAGGCTCACAGCTGAGTGCACGTCAGCAGGGCCATCCAACCCAAGAAACTGTGGCGAGCAGGCTCTGACTGCGAGGGCTCGGCGGAAGCCCAGGAACAGGCTGGGTCCGCAGCTGAGAAAAGGTGCTCACCTCAACCCTTGGTGCTGAAGCTTGTGGCTTGAGTGCAGTGTGCATCCCAACCTGTGGGGGTGAGATGAAGGCCCAGACAAGCTGAGGCTTGTAGAACAGGGCACCAGAACACAGCCCCTCCCGCGGAGGAGAGGCAGAAATCACAGCAACAGCCGCAGTGGACCGGTGATGGCAACGCCCATACACAATCGCCCTAGGCAGCAGTAGAGGGGTTGGCAGGCCTGCAGACAGACCACACCTACAGAACACAAAGGCAACAACCATTGTACTCCAGTGGCCACACCCTTCTTATGCACAGACAAAATGGGCAGGCAGAGAAATGCAACCCAAATGAATCAAGAGAAATCCCCAGAGAAGGACCTGAATGAACCAGATATAACCAAATAACCAGATGCAGAATTTAAAATAATGATAGTTAGGATGTTCAAAGAGATTAGAGCAACAATGCATAGTCATTACGAACACCTAAATAAAGAGATAACAACTATAAAAAAAATTGAAATAATAAAAAAGAATCAGACAGAGCCTGACCTGTGGTGGTGCAGTGGATAAAGCGTCGACCTGGGAACACTGGGGTCGCCAGTTCAAAACCCTGCACTGGTCTGGTCAAGGCACATATGAAAGTTGATGCTTCTAGCTCCTCCCCCCTTTCTCTCTTTCTGTGTGTGTGTGTGTGTGTGTGTGTGTGTCTCCTCTCTAAAATGAATAAAAATTAAATTAAAAGAAAACAAACAAACAAAAAAAAACAAAAAAGACAACATTTAAAAAAAAAAAGAATCAGACAGAAATGACAAATACAGTATCAGAACTGAAGACCACAATGGAAGGAATTAAAAGCAAGATGGATGACACTGAGGATCGAATCAGCGAATTAGAGGACACAATAAACAAAGGCACAGAAGCAGAGCAGAGAAAAGAAAAGAGACTCAAAAAATGTGAGGAAACTCTAAGGGAGCTCTGTGACAACATGAAGAGAAATAACAACCACATCATAGGGGTTTCTGAAGAAGAGGAGAGAGAACAAAAAATAGAAATTTTGTTCAATCAATAATAGCAGAATACTTCCCTAAATTAAGGCTGGGAAACATTTCACACGTTCAAGAAGCACAGGGAACTTCATTAAAGAGAAACCCAAAAAAATCTACACCAAGACACATCAGAGTTAAATCACCAAAGCAAAGGGATAAAGAGAAAATTTTAAAAGCTGCTAGAGAAAAAAAGGCTATCACCTACAAAAGAGCCCCCAAAAGGATGACATCTGCCTTCTCAACAGAAACACATGAGGCCAGAAGGGAATGACAAGATATATTCAAAGTAATGCAGAACAAGAACCTACAACCAAGACTACTCTATCCAGCAAGGCTAACGTTTAAAATTGAAGAAGAAATAAAGAGCTTCCCAGACAGAAAAAGCCTCAAGGAATTCATTAAAACCAAACCAATTCTGCAAGAGATGCTAAAAGGCCTGTTGTGAACAGTTCAAAGGGGGGAAAGAATATAGCAAAAGAAGAATAGAGCTTTAAAGAATAAAATGGCAATAAACAACTACATATCAATAATAACCTTAAATGTAAATGGATTAAATGATCCAATCAAAAAACATAGGGTAGCTGTGAAGATAAAGAAACAGGACCCATACATATGCTGTCTACAAGAGTCACACCTTAAAACAAAAGATGCACATAGACTGAAGGTAAAAGGATTGAAAAAAATATTTCATGCAAATGGAAATGGAAAAAAAGCCAGGGTAGCAATACTTATATCAGACAAAATGGACTTTAAAACAAAGGCTGAGATAAAAAAGGACACTACATAATGATAAAGAGAACAATTCAACAGGAAGATATAATTATTATAAATATCTACACACCAAATATAGGAGCCCCGACATACTTAAGGCAGACTTTGATAGATATAAAGGGCGAGATTAACAGCAATACTATAATAGTAGGGGATTTCAATACCCCACTAACAACACTGAATAGATCCTCAAGACACAAAATTAATAAAGAAACAGCAGACTTAAAGGATACACTAGATCAACTCCACTTAATACATATCTTAGAACTTTTCACCCTAAAGCAGTAGAATATACATTTTTCTCAAGTGATCATGGTACATTTTCTAGGATAGAACACATGTTAGGACACGAAAGTAGTATCAACAAATTTAAGAAGATTGAAACCATATCAAGCATTTTCTCTGATCACAATGCAATGAAACTAGAAAGTAACCACAAAAGAAAAACTGAAAAATACTCAAACACTTGGAAACTAAATAGCAAGTTATTAAATAATGAATGGATTAACAATGAGATCAAAGAAAAAGTAAAAAAGTTTCTAGAAATGAATAAAAATGAGCATACATCAACTCAAAATTTATGGGACACAGCAAAAGCAGTACTGAGAGGGAAGTTCATTGCACTACAGGCATACCATATGGAGCTAGAAAAAGGTCAAATAAGCAACTGGACCTAGTATCTAAAAGAACTAGAAAACAACAGCAAATAAAGCCCAGGACCAGTAGAAGGAAGGAAATAATAAAGATCAGAGTGGAAATAAATGACATAGAGGCTAAGGAAACAATATAGAGGATCAATGAAACAAGGAGCTGGTTCTTTGAAAAGGTAAACAAGATTGATGAACCTTTAAATAGACTCACCGAAAAGAAGAGAGAGAGAGGACTCAAATAAATAAAACTAGAAATGAGAGTAGAGAAATAACAACTGACACAACAGAAATACAAAGTATTGTAAGAAAATACTATGAAGAACTCTATGCCAAAAAATTAGACAACCTTGGTGAAATTGACAAATTTATTGAATCATATAATCTACCAAATATCAATCTGGAAGAATCAGAACACCTAAACAGACCAATTACAACAAATGAGATCGAAACAGTTATCAAAAAACTCCCAAAAAAGAAAAGTCCTGGGCCTGATGGCTTCACAAGTGAATTCTACCAAAAATTCAAAGAAGAACTAACTCCTATCCTCCTCAAGCTATTTCAAAAAATTCAAGAGGAAGGAAGACTTCCAAACTGCTTTAATGAGGAGAGCATAATTCTGATCCCAAAACCGGGCAAAGACAACACAAAGAAAGAAAATTATAGGCCAATATCCCTGATGAATTTAGATGCTAAAATTCTCAACAAAATATTAGCCAACCAGATCCAGCAATATATGGAAAAAATCATACACCATGATCAATGGGATTTATTCTGGAGAGGCAAAGCTGGTTCAATATTCACAAATCAATCAATGTGATTCATCACATAAATAAAAGGAGGGACAAAAATCACATGGTAATTTCAATAGATGCAGGAAAAGCATTTGATAAAGTTCAGCACCCATTCATGCTCAAAACTCTCAGTAAAGTGGGAATACAAGGAACATTCCTTTATATGATAAAGGCCATCTATGATAAACCCACAGCAAACATCATACTAAATGGGCAAAAATTAAAAGCAACCCCCTTAAGATCAGGAACCAGGCAGGGTTACCCCCTTTCACCACTCTTTTTCAACATAGTTCTGAAAATCCAAACTACAGCAATCAGACAAGAAGAAGAAATAAAAGGCATCCAAATTGGAAAAGAAGAAGTAAAACTGTCACTATTTGCAGATGATATGATATTGTATATAGAAAACCCTCAAGTCTCAGTCAAAAAACTACTAGACCTGATAAACGAATTCAGCAAGGTGGCAGGATATAAAATTAATACTCAGAAATCAGAGGCATTTTTATACACCAACAATGAACTGTCAGCAAAAGAAATTATGGAGACAATTCCCTTCACTATTGCAACCAACAAAATAAAGTACCTAGGAGTAAATTTAACCAAGGAGGTTAAGGACTTGTACTCGGAAAATTATAAAACATTGATAAAAGAAATCAAGGTAGATACAAACAAGTGGAAACATATACCGTGCTCATGCTTAGGAAGAATAAACATCATTAAAATGTCTATATTACCCAAAGCAATTTGTAAATTCAATGCAATACCAATTAAAATACCAATGACATACTTCAAATATATAGAACACATATTCCAAAAATTTATATGGAACCAAAAAAGAACACGAATAGCCTCAGCAATCTTAAAAAGAAAAAACAAAGCAGGAGGTATCACTCTTCCGGATATCAAGGTTTACTACAGGGCCATTGTACTCAAGACACCCTGGTACTGGCATAAGAACAGGCACATAGATCAATGAAACAGAACAGAGAACCCAGAAATAAACCCACAGCTTTATGGACAACTGATATTTGACAAAGGAGGAAAGAACATACAATGGAGTAAAGACAGCCTCTTTAACAAATGGTGTTGGGAAAATTGGACATCTACCTGCAAAAAAATGAGACTAGACCATCAACTTACACCATTCACAAAAAAAAAACTCAAAATGGATAAAAGACTTAAATATAAGCCGTGAAACCATAAGCATCTTAGAAGAAAACATAGGCAGCAAGCTCTCCGACATCTGTAGCAGCAGTATATTTGCCGATTTATCTCCACGGGCAAATGAAATAAAAGGCAAGATAAACAAATGGGACTATATCAAACTAAAAAGTTTTTGCACAGCTAAAGACAATAAGCACAGAATAAAAAGACAAACCACACAATGGGAGAACATATTCGACGGTACATCTGATAAAGGGTTAATAACCAAAATTTATAAAGAACTTATAAAACTCAACACCAGGAAGACAAACAACCCAATCAAAAAATGAGCAAAAGAAATGAATAGAAATTTCTTCAAAGAGGACATACAGATGGCCAATAGACATATGAAAAAATGATTAACATCACTAATCATTAGAGAAATGCAAATTAAAACCACAATGAAATATCACCTCACACCAGTCAGAATGGCACTCATCAGCAAAACAACACAGAATAAGTGCTGGCGAGGATGTGGAGAAAAGGGAACCCTTCTGCACTGCTGGTGGGAATGCAGACTGGTGCAGCCACTGTGGAAAACAGTTTGGAGATTCCTGAGAAAATTAAAAATCGAACTGCCTTTTGACCTAGCTATCCCACTTATAGGAATATACCCTAAGAACACCATAGCACTGTTCGAAAAGAAGAAATGCGCCCCCATGTTAGTGGCAGCATTGTTCACAATAGCGAAGATCTGGAACCAGCCCAAGTGTCCGTCAGAAGACGAGTGGATTAAAAAGCCTTGGTACATATATACTATGGAATACTACTCAGCCATAAGAAATGATGACATCGGATCATTTATAACAAAATGGATGTACCTTGATAACATTATACGGAGTGAAATAAGTAAATCAGAAAAAAAGAAAAACTGAGAACAGCATGATTTCATACATAGGTGGGACATAAAAGTGAGACTATGAGACATGGACAAGAGAGTGGTGGTTACGGGGTGGGGGGAGGGAGGGAAAGGTGGGATAGGGAGGAGGAGAGGGACACAGGGAACACCAGATAGAAGGTGACAGAGGACAATTTGACTTTTGGTGATGGGTATGCAACACAATTGAATGATAAGATAACCTGGAGATGTTTTCATTGTACATATGTACCCTGATTTATTGGTGTCACCCCATTAGAATAAATAGTAATAAAATATATATATAAAAAATAAATAGGACTAGACATCAGTAGGTAACCTAAACAAGACTCTTAAGTCTCTGAACTTTGGTTTCCTCTGGATGAGATGGGGTTAATGACTAAGGTCTAGGAATTCTAGGGACTGTACGTGGTCATTTACAAGGCCCTAGCCAGCTTATCATAATGGTGTCTCCTGGGTGACGGAGACTGTCAAGCATAGAGGTTGCGACTCTAAGGGGAAGTGGCCTCGTCATCATATGAAACTAGACTCTACAAGAGTACACTCGCTGATGCACAGATGAGGAATGATGATAGTGCAAGGGAGGGTATGTTGACATTAGCTACCCTTACATCCAAAGAGACAGTGACAAGAACTTAATCGTGCCTATGGAAGGGAAGCTGACTGTTGAGATGTGCGAATCTGTAGTGAAAATACTACTGATCACTATCAGGAAGAGCCCCTCACATCATGTATGGCTAAGGAGCTACTTCTGGGATTATCAACAGTCCAGCTAAATTTACATTGTACTTTCCTAAACAAATGTAACCCAAAAGAAGAACAGGACCTTCCAACCACTGCTTAAGCACATTTCCTTATAACCAGAGGTGACACAGTTGTGCAGACTAGGGGGAGTTTAAGTGAAATCTGTAGCTGTTCTCTCCCTCATGGTTGGGGGCCTTAGTTGTGCAAGTTAGAACAGATTCCTGAAGAGGGTTCCTGTTGTGTGAAAACTGATTTGCAGGCTCAGAGGCCTGCACCCCTCTGAGGTAAGTGGGAGTTTTCTTTAAGATGCAATCAAAATGGTTTCTATTTTAACAGGCGCTTGGATGGAAATAAGCAGCCTTGCTTAATTACTCAAAATTAAAGGCAGGCTCGCCTGACCTGTGGTGGTGCAGTGGATAAAGCGTCGACCTGGGAACACTGAGGTCGCCAGTTCAAAACCCTGCACTGGTCTGGTCAAGGCACATATGGGAGTTGAGCTTCCAGCTCCTCCCCCCTTTCTCTCTCTTTCTCTCTCTCTCTCTCACTCTGTGTCTCCTCTCTAAAATGAATAAAATAATAAAAAAAAAAATTAAAAAAAAAAAAAAAGTTAAAGGCAGGCTCAGTTTGGGCGTATTATCGATGACTATGTTGTTTAAGTATATGTTCTGTGAAATTTCATATTATGCCAGATGAGAAATAGAAGTTTTAAGTAGCTTCAATTTTGACATTTTCACCTAAAACCCCAAAGCATTCAGAAGGAAAATTGTTTCCATTTAGAAGCAATTTGAATAAATGATAAATGAAGATGGAAAGTTGCTTTCATTTAAAGTGGCTCTCACTTTAGGAATTGTTTTTCTAATCTAATCTCTCTTCTAACTGTTCAGCATTATGGAATCTTAGCTCAGACAAATAATCTTAAAATTTATTGTATTAGTTTTTTAAACATATTTGAGGGATTAAAACAAATTTATTATCTTATGGTTCTGTGCATTAGAATTCCAGCAGAGGTCAAAATTTTTAACAAACACACAAAAAAAGTGATGGCAAGGCTGTGTTCCTTTCTGGAGGCAATGGCGGAGATCCTTTCCTTTAGAGGCTAACCCTGTTCCTTGGTTTTTGGGCCCATACTTCTTCAAAACCAGCGTAACTGCATTTCTGACTCTTCTTCACCTTATCATCTGACTCTGACCAGTTGGAAAAAAGGTTCTCTGATTTTAAGGACATGTGATTAGACTGCCTACCCACCCACCTCCATTAATCTAAAATAATCTTTCCATTTTAAGGTTTTTTTCTTAAGCATATCTACAAAGTCCCTTTTAAGTTAATATTCACAAGTTTTAGGGGTTAGAACAGACATCTTTGGGGGAAGCATTATTCTGCCTACCCTAGTCATCTCTTCCAAATCCTTTCTATAAGTAGGAAATCCCTGACATGCCCCTCTAACTCTGAGTATTGGTACTTCCACTGATGGAGAAGTCATTATTTCACAAGGCTGCCAAGGGTAATGTTGACCAATTTAAATGTCAGAAAATTCTTATGTTTAGTATTCTTATGTTTAATAATTCTCATGCATGGGTCCTTGACACTTTTTTAATTAGTTGAACAAATTGAGCACCTGTTGTATGTGGGTGCTATTCTAGGCTTCTGAGATATAGTGATTAATCAGCCAAAGTCTCTAATCTCAATGCATTTCTTCTAGTGAAGGACAATAGTAGATGATCTAACACAGCCTTAGGATTGTCTTGAGTACTATTATATCAGGGGCACCAAAATAATTTTGAAATAATTTGATAGATATATTTTTTAAAACCATCCACATAGCAATTATTCAGGCCAGGGGTAGAACTGGTTAGACCATTTGTATGCATACATTTTACAATTTTTAATATTTTGAATTATAATGGAGGAGCACTAAAACCTTTCAGAGCCACAGTTCTCCAGGTCTTATTCTAGCCCTGAGAGAAACAGAATTGTGAAAGATGAGTGTCTTATGAAATAAGCAAACATGGCCTCCTGAATAAAAGTAGAAACTTTAAAGTTGAGTAGATTTAAATAAATAAAGGCCAGAGGGGGTGCATTCTATAAATTCCTACTAATGTCATGGCAGTCAGATGAGGAGAACTGGGCCGATTGGCCTTTTAGTTTGGGTATATGATTATGGAAAGGGGGTAATCTGGGTGGTTTATTTTAGTTGTTTTCTGAAAGGCAGTGAAGACAAGAAATTCAGTGGCAATGGAGTAGCACAGCTCTAGCAACTCCCACACACTCAGCAAAAATCCTTGCAAGCAAAAGAGAACCAGAAAGTAGACATAGAGGATGAGCAAGGTACTTGGAAGGTTGGAGTCCCCAGTTCAAGGCTGGTTTCTCTTGTGAACAGCAGCACAAAAACTAGGCATAGGAAAGTCTGACTCTGCCATGCTCAAAAAGATGGCCTCTTTAGGAATAATGTGAAGGTGTTTGGCATTCAGTGTCCATCTCTACAGGCTACAAAATCCGGATCTAACCACACTTCATATGCTGTGACTGAGTCTACCAAAGCTCCAACCTGGGGCGACCTATAAACGGAACCTGGCAGATACTCCAGCAGGTAAATGTCATCAAGGCATTTGTTCTTACTCATTTAAATTAAATTATATGATTTTCCCTTGGTCTAAATTTAGCATCTCCACATGCATTCTGGGAGCTGGTAGTGGGAAGCTACAATTTCCATTCACATTCAGTGCTTCTGTTTCCAAAATATAGATGTAATTGAAATACTGTAAATAAACCTAACTGATAATTATTCAAATTTCCAGACATAAAAAATTTAAAAAATATTTATATTTGATTTTTCCATTTCAGATTTCCTAGAAGTTCTGATGCTTACACTATAATGTTAAAAGTTCATTGGTAGACTGGATTATCTGATGGCACAACCTCTCTGTTGGAAAAGTGATGCATTTTATAATTAACATGTGAGGTCCCTCCTTTGATCCACCTTTTTTAATAGAATGCTTTGCTGCAAAATGATCATTTCAGTCTGTGTATTTATTTTAGGCATGTTTGGCTGCAGATCAAGTTCAGTCATATTTGTGAAGACCTTTTTAAAGATTGCTGGAAGTATTTCTGGCATTGTTTTGGTTGCAACCAAATTTGTTTACTGTGATGATAACCTCATTGTTAAGTGATTCTTATTTTTAAATTTTGTTAAGTCTCTAAATGGGGTATGCTGAGTTGAAACTTAAAACTCCTATATAAGTGAATAGGGTGCAAGGCAAGAACAAAAGGGTAGTACAATGCTGGTATGCCTAGTAAAGAGCAGTATGACATAGCTATCTTATCCTTTTTATAGTTCCCTACAAGGTTCTGGAGAACTCTGCTACCCCCTTCTTTTACTACTTGTATCAATTCAGGGAACTTGGGCGCAATTAGTAGCAGAGATCACTTGGTTCCCATTTCCGTAGGGCAAAATATAATCTTACTTGGTTTTATTTAGGGGTTAAGGGGAGCAAGAAGTATCAACTCATAGTTGCTTCACTTTAGCTGTTTATTTGTTGCTTGTGGTACATGCCTTAACCAGGCAAGTCCAGAATTTCAAATCAGTGACTTCAACATTCCAGGTCCATGCTTTATCTACTGCACCACCACAGGCCATGCATGACTACCACTTGATTTCTTTCTTTATTTGTACCTGGGTTTGGATATTTAAAGATGTAACATGATTGAGACAATTAGAGCAAACCAAACCCTGCTCACTTAATGTCTACAAATACTATAGAAAGTAACCCAATCCTCAAAGTCTACTTATATGGGAAGTTTGTTTTGGGGGACAACTCCAGAGTTCATAGATCTAAGATGTCAGATTCTTATTGACCTTGTAGCCTTAGAGTTTATGTTAGAGCTGAGAAAACTTGTTTGCAAACATGGGACACATTCCCAGGAGACTTACAGAAAGAAGCAGGAAGACTTTGAGAGGAGCTGGAGATCATGTACTAGCTGCTGAAAGTGAGCACCATAATACATGGTTTATTGCTGCTAATCTTACCTGATTGGTCATTGTTCACCATCTGTCTTACTAAAGGATGTCATGACTGATAGACCCATCTGTCTTACTAAAGGATGTCATGACTGATAGACCCTTCATCATCATCACCAAAATTCTTATCCTTTGTTCATTTAGTATGAAACAAAAAATTCCAGAAATCCAAAAGGGGAATGAGTCATATTAAATGGCAGAGAGTAGAGTGAAGTTTCACAAATTCCTTCTGAGAATAAAGAATCATTATATTCACCTATGTTCACGGGACCAAGCCTCATTAATGGATTTCATAAAGCTAGAATATTTTAAAAAAACAACCGTAGGAAACACAAGATGGCAGCGAAGTAGGCAGATGCACAGACTCCCAGGTCACACCACCAAACTGGATTACAAATTAATTTAGGAACAACCAGCGTGAAAAACAAACTCTGGACTACAAGAACTGGTCTCAAAATCCAAGGAGCAAAGAAGAAGCCACACCAAGCCTAGTGGGGAGCACCGAGGAGCAATGAGCCTCCCCTGCTTACAGGAACAAAGGGAACGGGGTGAGGCTGAGAGCCCAGAAAGGCTCTCAATCCAAGAAAAACAATAGAAAATATCACTGACAGCCACTTGCCAGGGGACCTGGGAACAAGGTATGTTAAAAGAGCTGGCTTGTTTTCTAAAAGGAAAAGGGGAGAGAGAGACAGCTGGTGACAGGCAGAGAAATGCATGGGAGGACCTGAGCAGCGAACTAATCCAGTGTTTGAAGCAGCCATACCTGGGGGAGGTGCTGGAGGTGGCCATAGCTGAGGGAGGGGTTGATCCTTCCATATAACACAAGACTAAAGTGGTTCTGGGTCAACCTTCTCAAGATATCTCTCCAGCTCCAATCGGCACAAAAAGACAAAGCTGAAAACAAGAAGTGGGGAGGAGGGGCAGTAACTCAGGTCTCCTTGGAGATCTGAAATACACTCCTGGTACTGAAGCAGAGAAAGCACCCTGCCCTCAGAGAGAGTAACTGGCAGATCAGGTCTTTAGAGTCTCAGATTACACCCACCGCATTCCTGAATACAGTTTCAAATAAGCCTCCTGCTGAGATCAGTAAACAAGACTACCACCAAGTTAAGAAAACTGAGAAGAAAACAAACAAATCAAGACTTGAAAGGGGCTTTATTTAAAAAGCCAAATTCCACAGTGGATTACAAACAGCTGAAGCCAACCCAGGAAGACCTAAAAATAACACAACTGAAAATTGGAGGCAGACAACACCAAGCCTAGACTCAACCAGCTCTACAAACAACACACCCAAATACACAGACATAATGAGAAGACAGAAAAGTGCGATCCAAATAAAACCACAGGAGAATCCTCCAGGAGATGAACTGAGCAATATGGAAATAACAAAACTTCCAGATGCAGAGTTTAGAATAACGATTGTTAGGATGCTTAAGGATCTTAGAACAACGATGGGGGGGTCATTATGAACACCTAAAAAAAGAGATAGCAAGTATGAAAAAGGACATTGAAATATTAAAAAAGAATCAGTCAGAGATGACAAATACAATATCAGAAATGAAGACCACAATGGAAGGAATTAAAAGCAGAATGGATGAAGCTGAGGATTGAATTAGCAAGTTGGAAGACAAGATGAACAAAGGCATGAAAGCAGATCAGAAAAAAGAAAAGAAACTCAAAAAGTCTGAGGAAATTCTAAGAGAGCTCTGTGACAACACGAAGAGAAATAATATTCGCATAATAGGAGTTCCTGAAGAAGAAGAGAAAGAACAAGGGATAGAAATATTATTCAATCAAATCATAGCTGAAAACTTCCCTAAATTGATGCAAGGAAGGATCTCACACGTTCAAGAAGCACAGAGATCTCCATTAAAGAGAAACCCAAAGAAACATACACCAAGACACACCATATTTAAAATACCAAAGCTAAGTGACAAAGAGAAAATTTTAAAAGCTGCTAGAGAAAAAAGACTATCACCTACAAAGGAGCACCCAGAGGATAACATCTGACTTCTCAACAGAAACACTTGAGGCTAGAAGGGAATGGCAAGAAATATTCAAAGTAATGCAGAATAAGAGCCTACAACCAAGACTTCTTTATCCAGCAAGGCTATCATTTAAAATTGAAGGAGAAATGGAAAGCTTCCCAGACAAAAAACAAAAACAAAACTCAAGGAATTCATTACAATGAAATTAATGCTGCAGGAAATGTTAAGGGGCCTGTTGTAAACAGATCAAAGTGGAAAAAGAATATAGCAAAAGAGGAATATACTTTTAAAATATAAAATGGCAATAAACAACTACATATCAATAATAACCTTAAATGTATATGGATTAAATGATCCAATCAAAAGACATAGGGTAGCAGCATAAATAAAAAAAAAACAGGACCTGTACATATGCTGTCTACAAGAGACGCATCTTAAAACAAAAGATGCACATACAATAAAGGTAAAAGGATAGAAAAAAATATTTCATACAAATGGAAATGAAAAGAAAAGCTGCAGTAGCAATACTTATATCAGACAAAATGGGCTTTAAAACAAAGGCTATAGTAAGAAATAAAGAAGGTCACTACATAATGATAAAAGGAGCAATCCAACATGAAGATATAACCATCATAAATATCTAATGCACCTAATATAGGAACTCCTAAATATATAAAGCAGACTTTGACGGATATAAAGGGCAAGATCAACAGCAATACTATAATAGTAGGAGATTTCAATACCCCACTTACATCACTAGATAGATCCTCAAGAAATAAAATTAACAAAGAAACAGCAGACTTAAAGGACACACTAGATCAACTGGATTTAATAGATATCTTCAGAACCTTTTACCCTAAAGCAGCAGAATATACATTCTTTTCAAGTGCTCATGATACATTCTCTAGGATAGATCACATGTTAGGACACAAAAGTGGTCTCAACAAATTTATTGTGTCCTCTAACTCGTTTATTCGATCCTCAGCGTCATCCATCCTGCTTTTAATTCCTTCCATTGTGGTCTTCAGTTCTGATACTGTATTTGTCATTTCTGTCTGATTCTTTTTTATTATTTCAATTTCATTTTTTATACTTGTTATCTCTTTGTTTAGGTGTTCATAATGACTATCCATTGTTGCTCTAATTTCTTTGAACATCCTAACTATCATTATTCTAAATTCTGCTTCTGGTAATTTGGTTATATCTGGTTCATTCAGGTCCTTCTCTGGGGATTTCTCTTGATTCATTTGGTTTGCATTCCTCTGCCTGCCCATTTTTTCTGTGTATAAGCAAGTTGTGGCCACTGGAGTCCAGTAGGTGTTGCCTTTGTGTTCTCTAGGTGTGGTCTATCTGCAGGCCCCCCACCCCCTCTGCCGGTGCCTAGGGTGGTTGGGTATGAGCGTTGCCAGCGCCGGCCCACTGTGGCTTTTGCTGTGATTTCTGCCTCTCCTCCGTGGGAGGGGCTGTGACTGAAGCCACAAGATTAGCACCAAGGGTAGAGGCGAGCACCTTTCCTCAGCTGCGGACCCAGCCTATTTCCGGACTTCCGCCCAGAACCAGCAGTCGGAGCCTGCTCACTACAGTTCCGCGGGTTAGGCGGGGCTTTTGACGTGCTCTCAGCTCTAAGCTTTTGCCCGTCAGGAGCTTTAGCCCCGCCCTCGAGGCCAGGGCCCTTTGCGCAGGGTCGGAAACCAAGGTTTATTGGGGCGGGCGTGTTTGCTGGCTTCCGCCGAGCTGCGTACTTCCGCTCGTCCCGGACTCTACCCCGCCCCCGCGTTCGGAGCCCGCTTGTGCACGTATGAACGCTATCCGGGGTTTCTCCGGCCGGATGGGGATAGCAGCGTGGGCTCAGCTGCGAGCCTCCGCCTGTCTCGGGGTCCACCCCGTTCCCGCGCTCGGAGCCCGCTCACGCACGTATACTGGCCAACCGCGGTTTCTCCGGCCCGGGGGTGGGGGGTGGGGGACTGGTAGCGTCAGCTCAGCCACAGCCCCTGCCCGTCCCTGGTCCTAGCCCGGTCCTCGCGGTCAGGGCCGGCTTGCGCAGGGCCTGCCCGTTCCTGGCTTCCCGCTTTGTCCCCGTAAGTGGGACCAAAGGCGGGCCCGCAGCTTCCGGACCGCTTTCGCGGTCCCCTCTGACCCTCTGGGCTAGACCGATCTCCCACCGGCTTGGCCTCTGCCCACGCCGACAGAACCGCCTTTCAGCGTCCTGCCGCCCCAAAACCCCAAGCAGCCCTCAGCAGAGTAGGAAGGGACCTAATACTCCACACTGTAGGCCTGGGAGCTCCCTCACTTGTTTCAAAGCTCAATACTGTCCAAACGCCTCTTTTAGGCTCTAGGACTGGAGGCTGGGGCTTGGTTCCTGGGACCCAGGTCCCTCCCTCTCCGCCAAACTCTCCTCCCGCCCCGCGGGTCTCTCCGGGCTGCCGTTTGCTCCGGGGAGCTGGGCAGCCCTCTTCGCGTTTTCGCTATTTCTACCAGTCTCAATGTGGCTTCTTCTGTGTTCCTTGGTTGAAGAGTCCACTTAGTATTGTTCAAAGTTGGTTTATCCCGGTGATGGTTCTTAAAATTGAGTTGTAATCCACTTTGGTTCTGGGAGTTGGAAGTTGGTACGTCCGCCTACTCCGTCGCCATCTTGCTCCTCAACCGGTCTCAACAAATTTAAGAAGATTGAAATCATAACAAGCATTTTCTCTGATCACAATGGCATGAAAGTAGAAATCAACCACAACAGAAAAACTGAAAAATACTCAAACACATGGAAACTAAATAGCATGTTATTAAATAACAAATGGGTTAACAATGAAATCAAAGAATAAATAAAAAAGTATCTAGAAACAAATGATAATGAACATACAACAATTTAAAATTTATGGGACACAGCTAAAGCAGTCATGAAAGGGAAGTTCATAGCACTACAGGAATTCCTTAAGGAGCTTGAAAAAGCTCAAATAAACAACCTAACCCTTCATCTAAAAGAACTTGAAAAAGAACAGCAAGTAAGGCCCAGAGGTAGTAGAAGAAAAGAAATAATAAAGATCAGAGTGGAAATAAATGACATAGAGGCTAAAGAAACAATACAGAGGATCAGTGAAACCAAGAGCTGGTTCTTTGAAAGGGTAAACAAGATCGATGAACCTTTAATTAAGATTTACCAAGAAAAAAAGAGAGAGGACTCAAATAAATAAAATTAGAAATGAGAGTGGAGAAATAACAACCGACACAACAGAAATACAAATTATTGTAAGAAAATATTATGAATAACAGTATGCCAAAAATTAAACAACTTAGGTGAAATGGACATATTCCTTGAAACATATAATCTTCCAAAAATCAATCTGGAAGCATCAGAATACCTAAACAGACCGATTACAACAAAAGAGATTGAAACAGTTATCAAAAAGCTCCCAAAAAACAAAACCCCTGGGCCCAATGGATTCACTGGTGAATTCTACTAAATATTCCAAGAAGAACTAACTCCTATCCTTCTCAAGCTATTTCAAAATATTCAAGAGGAAGGAACACTACCAAGTTCCTTTTATGAGGCGAGCATAATTCTGATTCCAAAATCAAGCAAAGACAACACAAAGAAAAAAAGTATAGGTCAATATCCCTGATGAATCTAGATGCTAAAATCCTCAACAAAATATTAGCAAACTGGATCCAGCAATACATGAAAAAAATCATACATCATGATCAAGTGGGATTTATTCTGGGGAGGCAAGGATGGTACAACATTCGTAAATCAATTAATGAGATTCACCACATAAACAAAAGGAAGGGGAAAACTCACATGATAATTTCAATAGATGCAGAAAAAGCATTTGATAAAATCCAGCCCATTTATGATCCAAATTCTTAGCAAAGTGGGAATACAGGGAACATACCTAAACATGATAATGGCCATCTACGACAAACCCACAGCCAACATCATAATCAATGGAGAAAAATTAAAAGCAATTCCCCTAAAATCAGGAACAAGGCAGGGGTGTCCCCTTTCACCACTCTTATTCAACATAGTACTGGAAGTCCTAGCTACAGCAATCAGACAAGAAGAAGAAATAAAAGGCATCCAAATTGGAAAAAAAGAAGTAAAACTATTATTATTTGCAGATGATATGATACTGTATATAGAAAACCCTAAAGGTTCAGTCAAAAAACTACTTGACTTAATAAACGAATTCAGCAAGGTGGCATGATATAAAATTAACACACAGAAATCAGAGGCATTTCTATACACGAACAATGAAATGTCAGAAAAAGAAATTAAGGAAACAATCCCCTTCACTATTACAAAAAATAAATAAGTAAATAAAGTACCTAGGAGTAAATTTAACCAAGGAGGTTAAGGACTTGTACTCAAAAAACTATAAAACATTGATAAAAGAAATCAAGAAAGACACAAACAAGTGGAAGCATATATCGTGTTCCTGGTTAGGAAGAATAAACATCATTAAAATGTCTATATTACCCAAAGCAATTTGTAAATTCAATGCAATACCAATTAAAATACCAATGACATACTTCAAAGGTATAGAACACATATTCCAAAAATTTATATGGAACCAAAAAAGAACACGAAAAGCCTCAGCCATCTTGAAAAAGAAGAATAAAGTGTGAGGTATCACACTTTCTGATATCAAGGTTTACTACAAGGCCATTGTACTCAGAACAGCTTGGTACTGGCATAAGAACAGGCACATAGATCAATGGAACAGAACAGAAAACCCAGAAATAAACCCACATCTTTATGGACAATTGATATTTGACAAAGGAGGTAAGAGCATACAGTGGAGTAAAGACAGTCTCTTGGGAAAACTGGACAGCTACCTGCAAAAAAATGAAACTAGACCACCAACTTACACCATGCACAGAAATAAACTCAAAATGGATAAAGGACTTAAATGTAAGCTGTGAAACCATAAGCATTCTAGAAAAAAACATAGGCAGTAAACTCTCCGACATCTATCGAAACAATATATTTGCTGATTTATTTCCACGGGCAAATGAAATTAAAGACAGGATAAACAAATGGAACTATATCAAAATAAAAAGCTTTTGCACAGCTAAAGACAATATGAACAAAATAAAAAGGCAAACCACACAATAGGAGAACATATTCGACAACACATCTGATAAAGGGTTAGTAACCAAAATTTATAAAGAACTTGTAAAACTCTACACCAGGAAGACAAAAAAACTTAATCAAAAAATGGGCATAAGAAATGACTAGACACTTCTCCAAAGAGGACATACAGATGGCCAACAGGCATATGAATAAATGCTCAACATCACTAATCATTAGAGAAATGCAAATTAAAACCATAATGAGATACCACCTCACACCAGTCAGAATGGCGCTCATTAACACAACAACACATTATAGGTGCTGGCGAGAATGTGGAACCCTCCTGCACTGCTGGTGGGAAGGCAGACTGGTGCAGTCACTGTGGAAAACAGTATAGAGATTCCTCAGAAAATTAGAAATGGAACTGCCCTTTCACCCAGCTATCCCACTTATAAGAATATATCACAAGGACATTATATCACTGACTGAAAAAAAGGAATGCACCCCCATGGTTATGGCAGCATTGTTCACAATAGCGAAGAGCTGGAAACAGCCGAAGTGTCCATCAGTGGATGAATGGATTTAAAAAGGAGTGGTACATATATACAATCGAATACTATGTGGCCATGAAGAAGAAGAAAATATTACCTTTTGCAACAATATGGATGGACCTGGAAACTATTATGTTGAGTGAAATAAGCCAGGCAGAAAATGAAAAAATATTTTATGACCTCACTCATTTGAGGAATCTAAGAAACATTGATAACTGAGGAAAGGAATTGAGATAGAGGAGGGATCAAAGGGACCAGAGGAAAAGAGGACAGAGGGAAATGGGATGATAGGATGGGATAAACCTGAAGGGAAGCGGGGAGGGCGCTGTAGGGTGGGGAGCAAGGGAGATGTGGAGGGGAATATGGAGGAGGGAGGATGCAGTTGGGGTTACCCTAGAATCTATGTAAACACAACTAATTAAATAATTTTTAAAAAACTGTTAGAGATATAGGTAATGTTCTATGAAATAGACCCTCTATTTAGACTCTATTTCAAGTTGGGGGGGGGCAGGCATGGTATGTTAGATAGAATATTAAATACAGGGTATTGGAATAATTGGCCACCATTTTAGGGCAATACCATTTTGGAAAACAATTTGGTGATTTCTTATAAAGTCAGCCATATACTTACTACATGACTTGTGGTAGCTAACTTGGAATATTTGCACCCTACCGGAGAAAGTGAAAGAGATGGTATGATTGGCAGCTTCACCAGAAACATACAGAATGGAAGAAGAATTCCCCAAATGGAGAGAGGGTTGCTGATCATGCAAAAATAACCAAGGCAGAAGATGAATAAGGAGATGGGGAAGAAAGTAAGAAAGGTAAGAGTATTTTATTACAGATGTCAGAGCTGAAAATTAAGATTCCTGCCAACCTCAGTAATGCACTTGATTCTACATTAAGACACTATCTAGAAATATGGCTTTTTTCTGCAAAGAATTGCTTGTAAATTATACCCGACACAACTAACTATGGGTTAAACACACTCAACCACATATGGGTCTCTGATTCCTAGGAGTATAAAGTTATTAATGATTTTGCTTAATAGTATAACTGAAAAGCAGACTAGGGCTCAGATTCATAAAATAACTAACGGAGGCCCATTAGGTGCCTGAGATTTTATGTTCCTACCCAAAAGTTTGGTTTCATCACTTGAAAGCCAGTTGGCTGTCACCCAGTGTCCCAGCAGCTGTGGACCTGTCTGGAAGCTACAGGGACCAAATGCTTATTCACTACTGGGAACACAAAGAGATGTTGCCTATGTAGGTATGTGTTCCTAGGTCTCAGGATGCAGAATGAAGAGTGCCATTCTACCTTTATTCTGATGGAGTAGCCCTGTCCTGCTATGTCTAGTGGTCTGGCCAAACTGAAGAGTCTCCAGTTGTAAATTTGGAGAACAAAGTTCTGTTTTTAGCAATGTCAGTGGCCTTTTGATTGACTTGGCCAAATTATTTACTTCACTGTACTTCTGTTTCTTGAAAACAAAACAAAACATAAAAACCATAAGTAATACTTACCTAACCTGCTCTAGAGTTGGCTTAAATGTTAAATGAGACAATAAACATGATTTCTCTTTGGGCAAATAAAATGAAATGTCATAGAAAATTAAGATGGTGTACTGGTTGTTGTATTTAGCATTCCAGAGTGGGGCTGGCATCTTCCCCTTTTTTTGCCAGATTATTGGCAATGGGAGAGGATCAAATTAGGATCATGATTGGATTTAGAGAATTATCTTTTAATATATTGCTATTCATGAAACAGATCAAAGAATTTTGTGGCTATGCTAGTTTCCTGAAAATCTAGGAATCATTATGAATCTAGAAGAAATATTAGTTGCTATGTCAGAGATAAAATATTTAATATTTTAACAATGATTGAAGGCATCATCTTATTTTTTGCCTCACAGCATAAAGAAAAAAGGGAGAGAGGGAGGAAGGAAAGGAGAGAGAGAGGAGAGAGAAACACCTTTAACTTCCCAGAAGCACAGATTTTCTAGGACAGCTGGAGGACAGAGAGGGTCAATGAGAAAGAATGAAAACAGTATGATACATGTATGAAGGAAGAATAGAGACATCAGTATCACACTGGCAGATACTTAGAACAAATAATGAGCAAAAGTACCTCAGTGGTACTCAGCCAAATGGATCACAACTTTGATGAGTCAGCTAAAAAGTCCTTCTATCCACTCAGGACTGGATAGAAGGTTAATAGAATTTTCTGCAGATGTTTATGAAGCACTTGCTATGTGCCAGGGACTTTTAATGTACACATGCATTATCTCATTTAATCCCATTAGGTAGAGGTGATTGTTATTCATATTTCACAAATAAGGAAACTGATAAGCAGAAAGTTGAAGTCCTCCTAGCCATTATATGACAAATTTGGGACATAGCTGATATCTGTCACCATTGTAAATTGACTCTCAGAGAGCATCCATTTATATAGAACACAGTTGCATGTCTGAGCTTCGGCAAAGGGGCTTGGCAAACCTTACGAGGATTCAAAGGATAGCAGTGAAAGGAATAAAATTATTTAACCTGGAGGAAAACAAAAGCTGAGATCTGATCCATAGCAATATTAACTTATCTGATGGCAACCAGGATCAAGATATAGGTGGTTTTGAAGAGCATTGAGGATTCAAAGTAAACCAGGATCAAATTGTGATTGTTTCTAGAAGTGAAGGATGCTAAACATTTGTGGTGGTCATAAAGGTGCACCACTCAAAGGTACCTGCTCTGGGGAGCATGATGGAATGACAGCTTCCAAACTCAAGCCCAGATCCTACTTCCCCAAGCTGCCCCTCGCCAGTGACAGCTGAGGAGATCCAGGAGCTGGGCCATTCCTGCGCACTGGGGCACTCTCCATTTGAGATTCTCTGAAAACTACACTGCAGTTTGAAGTTACTCCTAATGCAGCCTCCACCTTTCCCCTCCTTTTTTAGGGGGATGTCATAAACTGGATGTTGTGCTCATTCCTGCTCCTTCCCCCTTTATTCTTAATAGATATTTCCCAAATAAATCTCTTGTATATATAATCTTATCTTGGTGTCCACTTCTCAAGAGAACATGTTATGTTTGGTTCTCAGGAGAACCAAACTGACCCAAATGACTGTGCAGTGAAAGGGAAATCACATCTTTTATCTTTAAGAGAAGGTCTGTTAATAAACTGAATGAGAAATTTTAAGTGCAGGCTCTTGAAGGCCCAAAGAAAATGTGCTTAGATCAGTGGTGGAATTCAGCCGGTTTGCACCGGTTCTGCAGAACCAGTACCTAATTGTTTGTTGACTTCAGCAAATTGGTTGTTCAAATGGCACTTGCAATCAGGGTTCTCTTTGAGGTGGGCGCCTGGGCAGCTGCCCAATGTGTAAATCACAAATATACATTCCTTACTCTTCTTTAACATTCATCTGCACAACAGCGTATTCTAAGCACCCATAGCCATGTTCATTCTGTCCATAGGTGAAAAAAAGTGCAAGTGAGGATGCCAATCAAGAAGCAATATGGAAATATCTTAACAGTTTTATTGTTTTTTGTCAAGTACTATTTAATATTTTTTATTAATATATTAAAACTCTTGTGTACCTTTTATTGTTCTTATATAAGTATTAGATGCATGAAATAATAAACTACCTTTTGGTATATAGTTTTTTTATACTTAAAACGGTCATTAGGGCAGAGAACCGGTTATGTTATTTGAGTCCCACCACTGGCTTAACTCATTCATCTTGTGGGCCTGAAATTCTGTGAGTCTATATGTTACCATAGACAGTCAGGGAGCCCTGGGAGTTGCCTTCATTGGAGAAGATGGTGCAGGAGGCAGTTCTCACACTGAGTGTGCCAAAAGCTAGAAAGAGGAAATGCACAGGTCCCAAGAATGCCAAAATCTAGCAAAATACTTGGATAGAAAAATAAAGGCCCTCCCCTCTCTATCCCAATAAGAACCAAGGGCTTGAGCAGGAAGGGGGGATGGCCTTTGAGATGGGGGTCCACGATTTTTCCAGGTCCCAGCACCTGGATAAACCTTGTCCTTTTCCACAAGCATTTATCTCAGGAGTTTGGCTTCTGCTGGGGCAGGTAGATAAACCTGTGCTTCAGTTATGTACATTTGAAGCTTAAATATAATAAGCTGAATATTCTCAGTATTCAGTATAAGATGGGAGTAAAAAATATGACTTTAAGTTACTTATCTGAAAGTTAATGAGAAGTAATCTCATTAATGAGATAATGAGAAATGTGAAATAACATTTTCATTGTACCTATCACCATCTCTGATATGAACCCTGCACTGATGCAATTATAATTACTGCAAAAGTGAATACAGGCCAATACTCGTCAGTAACAGGAAACTGCAGATCGAGGCCTGTGCTGTGCCCCCACCCCCACCTACACCAGTTTTAGAATTATACCGAGTCCCTGAAGCAACATGATGAATCAGCTTAATTATGAATTTATATTAAACATAGAAACTAACTGCATAAGAGTGAATAAGAAATAATCAAGTATGGGTCATAATGATGCTAGTTGAAACCGTAAAATCTGGGAAAATCGTTGGGAAGCTGACAGTTTTGAAATAGAAGTATGTAAGACAGCCACATATAAATGAAAGTTCTAAGAACATGACATGAAACATAATATTCTAATGAAAAATGTTAAACTATTTGTTCCTTTCTATATTGGAACCATAAATGGTATAATGATTGCTGTATATCAGCTATAAATAGATAATTAGCCCGTGTATTTGTCATCAGCCTTGTTTACTGGGAAATGAATAAAAATAAAATAGTAATAATACCACTTCATTGTTCCCAAATAGGATACCAATTTGCAAAATCCATTATGCTTTCCTGCTGCTTTCAGGGAGTTTTCCAAGTAGTACACATCTATTTCTACGTCAGATGTCTGTCTGGCATCTCGTCAAATGTTGCTCCTACCATGTCTTGCAAACGATTAAGTCAAACAACGAATCAGTATACTTTTTATATTTTTTATCCCTACCATTTTCATTTCCCCCTTTCCTTGCACTCCTTTCTATTCTCCTATGATCAGGCAAGGGGAAGTAGAACTTCCTGAGGAATATTTCATGAGCAATAAATGCTACAATTAGTGTCTTGACAAATGGTAACAATGAAATGAGTGAGATATATAAATAAGGTCACGTCTAAAATAAATGTCTAAATTGTGTTGCTTGTGCCCTTCCTCACTTAGGCAACCTTCCATCTGTGAGCATCTGACTCTCCTACCCCTTCATTTTGAGCTAGAAACCAAAGATCTCCACCCCACCCAACATTTTTACACCCTTCTCTCTTTTCAGTTTTACTGCCATCACTCTAAGTTAGATAATAATTGATGAGGACAATGATGATAACTGATAATAATTATCACAATAGTTCCTTTCTTGTTTTTTTTGTTTCCCATCTTTCTCTAATCCATTGTGTTCTGAACACTGTACCACACCAGTTTTCCTGAAGCATGAGAAATGATGTTACTATTCACCACTAGAATTCATCAAGAGACAGCTAAAGTCTATAATGTAAAGTAAAAATGCCTTCGCCTGATATTTAAAGCTTTCAAATCAAACTTCCTAGTCCTGTGTCCTATAACTGATCTGCATAAACTCCAAAGAAAATCATGACCTTTAGTAAAATCTTTCACTCCAAGTACTAAATGTACTCCCTAGCAATTCCTGTGCTGGCATCTTACCGATTGAATTGAATACCGGGATGGGCAAAAGCAGGTTTATAGTTGTTACAAATAAATAATACAATACTTAATAAGTATATAATAGAGGCATAAACTCCATGTTTTCTAAACTCACAACTGCAAACATTTGCCCATCCCTATACTATCACTAATCATAAAGAAAAACTGAATCTTGAAATATACAAAAATCTCAAAGAATCAGGCCTGCAGGTACATGTTCTTGTGACTTTGCCCAAGCAGTATCACCACAGAAAAACAATATATTATTTACAAACAAACATAAAAGTCAGAACAGGATTCCAAGATGGCTGCAGAGTAGGTGGAAGCTACACTCACATGCTCCCAGCCCCAAACCAGATTTACAACTAAATTATAGAGCAATCAACCTGAGTAACCAACTGCAGGCTAGCTGAACTGAAATATTATAACCAAGAATTTACAGAAGAAACCACACAGAGACTGGTAAGAAGGACAGAAAGGTGGAGAGAGCTGGTCCCCACACCCAGGTACAGTGGCTAAGAAGCCAAGGGATATCATGGAAGCAAAATTCCCTCCCCATAGGAGTGTGGGGTCTCAATGCCATGTAGAGATCCCCAACCCAAAGCAACAGAGACAGGAAGAGGAGCCTGCATAAAGTCTGGTGGGGAAAGTCATTGGGGATTCAGTCCAACTGGAATACCCAGATGCCACCTTTCCAGGGATGGCACTGCTATTGTTCAGCACCAGCCCAGACAGCACATGGCCTGGACTCCAACTGCTGGCAGGGCCACTCTGCTATGCTTGGTTCTGCAAAGGAGTCTGCTGGTCAAAGCCAGCACTGTCTCTTGGGGCACTCTTTTTCTGGGGAGGCTTTCGGTGGAGTCTGACTGAACTTCAAGTGCACCGCTGGAACCCCTCCTACAACCTGTTGAATCACTTGACGAGCCCTGTCCTGCTGACTTCAGCTGCGCAGTGAAATTAGAGTGCTGCACGGAGCCAGGGCCTTTGGAGCATATCTCTGGGGGAGCTTTTGTCTGGGAACCAGACAGGCGGGAGCCAGGGTGTGTGGCCACATCAGTGGTGCAACTCCTATCTCCCCAGCGAGCTCAGCCTGTACTACACTGGGAAGGGGAAGAAGTGTCAACCCCTCCTAGAGGCTTGCAGACATTACCCCTAATGTGAGATTGTTTGGATTAGCCCTGCCGAATCCCAGATTCCCCACTCCCACTGGGCTCAGTCTCATGGGGAAAGGGAGAGTGGCTTAGAACTCAGACATTCAAAGTGAGAGTCCCTCAGAGGCTATTGTCTGGGACAGGGATGAAGTGCTTAACTCCCTCCTGGGAGCTGGGCCAGCATCACCCCCAATGGGAGACTATTTTGATCTGTCCCTCTAAGCCTGGTGGCTCTATCCTACTGAAATTGCTCCTGCAGAGGGGATGACTGCCCATACCCAACCTGAACCTGTGGTTCATCCATCCAGGAGGAACTAGAGTTGGAGACTGGCAGAGACTGAGTAGTTTGGCTCTAAAGTAGGGGTTACTATCCCCTCATTGAGTGCCTGATCATGTAACCCCCAAGTAGAACACCTACCAGCCACGTCCTCCCAATCCAGGTTGCTGCCCTACCAAGCTTGCTACCTGTGGAAAGGTCTGTGGGTGTGGCCAGTCTGGGCCCACTCTACAGTCTTTTCTGGAAGGCTCTGAAGGAAGACCAGGCAACCTCAGGGGACAGCAGAGTAGCTGACAGGTGGAGCAGACCTCAGGGAGCCTCAGTCCTTTTACAGATCTTCCCCCAGCTCTAACCAAGAGGGAACTGACCTTTATGCACAGATTGACCCATCCCATGCATACCCAGGCACAGTAGACACAGCCACAAACAGTGAACAGCATGATAGCTTCAGACAGGTAGCCCAAGACCAGTTACATACAACATCTGACATTGAGCCATATCTGAACTACACCTAAGTGGACCTAGAACCAACACAACCAGTGACAGACTTCAGACCACACTAGAGCTTGACCCAACTAGCCATGCAAGCAGCACACCCAAAGGGGGATTTCAGCATGTACCAGATCCTGCTGAAAACAACTCAAGATCAGGGGGCAGCCCCTGCACAGCATCTCATACACAGGGATTAAGATTTAGCCTTAGAGCCACCCAGCCTGAAGGATTGAGTCCACCCACAAAAGGGCAACAGCATTCAAGATCAACTATAACAGAAAGGTGTAAAGGTGTACAGAACCCGTAAAAGCATTCCTGGAGCACACAGATAAGGTGATCTGGAAGATTGTGCCACTAAACCAAAACAAGGTACCTTCAACATCAATAATTCATAAATTTGGGAGTCATAACATATGACTATACACATACCTAGTACACAGACAAAATGGGAAACCAAATAGAAATGCCCCAAATGAAAGAACAAGAGACATTCCCAGAAAAAGAATTAAAAGAAATGGAAGCAACCAAAATACCAGATGCAGAGTTTAAAACAATGGTTATAAGGATGCTCTAGGAACTTGGGGGAAGAATGGATGATTTTAGTGAGAACTTAAAGAGATAGTAAGCATCAAGAGGATATAGAAATAATAAAAAGAACTGGTCATAAAGAAAATAATATCTGAACTGAAGAATATTCTAGAAGGAATCAATAGCACATTATATAAAACAGAGGATCAAATCAGCGATTTAGAGGACAAGATAACAGCACTCAAACAGAACATCAGAAAGAAATGAGAATTAAGAAAAATGAGGAAAGTCTAAGGAATATCTGGGACATCAAGTATAACAACATCCATATCATAGGGTTTCAGAGGGAGAACAAGGTGAATAAGGGATAGAGAACTTGTTTAATAAATAATGGCTGAAAACTTTTCTAACCTGGTAAAGGAAAAATCACCCAAGTACAGGAAGAAGAGAGAGTCCCAATCAAGATGAACCCAAAGAAATACCCACACCAATACACATCATAATCAAAATGCCAAATATTAAAGAAAAAGAGCAAATCTTAAAAGTCACAAGAGAAAAGCAATAGTTACCTACAAAGAAACCTCCCAAGGCTGTAACCTGATTTCTCAACAGAAACACTTCAGGCCAGAAGAATTGATATGGGATATTTAAAGTGATGAAAAGCAAGAACCTACATCCAAGACTATTTTACCCATCAAGGCTATTACTTAGAATTGAAAGCAAAATAAAGAACTTCCCAGACAAATAAATGGAAGATGTTCATTACCGCCAAACCAGTATTGTATGAAATGTTAAAGGGCCTGCTTTAAGAAGAGAAAAATAAATAAATAAAACCAAGACGGGCCTGACCTGTGGTGGCGCAGTGGATAAAGCATCGACCTGGGAACACTGAGGTTGCCAGTTCAAAACCCTGCAATGGTCTGGTCAAGGCACATATAAAAGTTGATGCTTCCAGCTCCACCCCCCTTTCTCTCTCTCTCTCTCTCATACTCTGTGTCTCCTCTCTAAAATGAATAAAATAAAAATAAAAAAGAAATTAAATCTCTGAAGCTTATTTAAAAAAAAAAAAAAAACCAAGATGGAAAGGGATATTGGTAAAAATATAAAATGGAAGGCCCTGGCCAGTTGGCTCAGTGGTAGAGCGTCGGCCCAACATGTGGAAGTCCTGGGTTCGATTCCCGATCAGGGAACAAAGGAGAAGTGCCCGTCTGCTTTTCCACCCTTCCCCTCTCCTTCCTCTCTATTTCTCTCTTCCTCTCCTGCAGCCAAGGCTCTACTGGAGCAAAGTTGGCCTAGGAGCTGAGAATGGCTTCATGGCCTCCACCTCAGGCATTAGAATGGCTCCAGCTGCAATGGAGGAATGACCCAGATGGGCAGAGCATTGCCCCCGTGGTGGGCATGCCCGGTGGATCCTGGTTGGCTGCATGCAAGAGTCTGTTTAACTGACTCCCTGCTTCTAACTTCAGAAAAATACAAAACATAAATAAAAATAAAAAAATAAAATAAAATGGCAATAAATAAGTACATATTAATAATAAATTAAATGTAAATGGATTAAATGCTCCAAAAGACAGAGGGTAGCTGAGTGGATAAGAAAACATGACCCATATATGTGTTGTCTACAAGAGACCTACATCAGAAAAATAATACACACAAACTAAAAATAAAGAAGTGAAAATAAATATTCCATGCAAATGGAAATAGCAAAAAGCTGGGTTGCAATACTTACAGCAGACAAAGCAAACTACAAAACAAAGGCCATACATAACAAGAGACAGAGAAGGACACTACATAATACTAAAGAGAATGATCCAAAAAGAGGATATAATCATTATAAACACAAATACATCCAACATAGGAGCACCTAAATAGAAAATGAAAATCTTAGTGGACAATAAGAGAAAGATTGACAGCAAAACAGTCATAGTAGGGAATTTTCACACCTCACTGTCATCTGTAGACAGATCTTCCAGACAAAAAATCAATAAGGCAACAGCCATCTTAAAGGACACACTGACCAGATGGATTTAATTGATATTTTCAGAACACTCATCAAAGAGCAGCAGAATATGCATTCCTCTCAAGTGCACATGGAACATTCTCAAAGACAGACCACATGTTAGGACACAAAATACAGCTAGAAAATTTCAAAAAGAATTAAACCATATCAAGCATCTTCTCTGACCAAAATGGTATGAAACTAAAAACCAACTACAATTAAAAAAAATTTTAAAAACCCTGAAAAACATTCAAACTCATGAAGGCTAAATGGTATGCTATTAAAAAAATGAATGGGTTAACAATGAGATCAAGAAAGAAAGAAAAAATTACCTGGAAACAAATGAAAATGAAAATACAACAACCCAAAATCTATGGGATACAGCAAAAGCAGTCTTGAGAGGGAAGTTCATAGCATATAGGCATACCTGATGAAGGAAGAAAAATCTAAAATACACAATTTAACCCTGTACCTAAAAAAACTAGAAAAAGAGCAACAAAGCCCAGAGGAAGAAGAAGGAAGAAAATTATGAAGATCAGAGCAGATTGGTTCTACTGTTGGCCCTGGGTGCTGAGGATAGCTCAGTTGGTCTGAACATCAGACTCAGGTGCTAAAAATAGCTAGGTTGACTCCAGCATTAGCCCAAGACAGTGGTTGCCGGGTCGATCCCTGTATGGGTGCATGTGAAAGTCTGTCTTACTACCTTCCCTCCTCTCACTTAAAAAATAAAATTACATATGCCTACACCTAAAAAAACCCACTACAAACAATGCCAGAGTGAAACAGAAGAAAGGAAAATAACAACAAACAATGCCAGAGTAAATAGAAGAAAGGGAATTATAAAGATCAGAGTGGAACTAAGTGACACAAAGTTAAAAAAATAATAATAAAAGACACACACACACACACACACACACACACACACACACACGATCAATGAAACCAAAGTCTTGTTCTTTGAAAAGAAACAAAATTGGCAAACCTGTACCAAACTCATTATGAAGAGAACCAGAAATAAAAGAGAAATCACAACTGACATCACAGAAATACATAGTAAAATACTGTGAACAACCATATGCCAACAAATTGGACAACCTGGGTGAAATGAATACATTCCTAGAAACATACATTTTTCCAAAACTGAATCTGGAAGAATCAGAAAACCTGAATATACTACTACAACAAATGAAATTGAAGCAGTAACTCTGAAACTGCCAGCAAATGAAAGTCCTGGACCAGATGGCTTCACAGGCAAGTTTTTACCCAACATTCAAAGAAGAAATAAAACCTATCTCTCTCAAACTAATTCAAAAATTCAAGAAGAGGGAAGACTTCCAAGCTCTTTTTATGAGGCAAGATTTATTCTAATTCTAAAACTAGACAAAGACACCCTAATGTCAGAAAATTATAGCCCAATATCCCTGATGAATATGGATGCTAAAATCCTCAACAAAATATTAGCACTCCAAATCCAGCAATAAAAAGATCATACATTATGATCAAGTGGGATTTATTTCAGAGATGCAAAGTTGGTAGAATATCCACAAATCAATAAATATGATACATCACAGAAAACAAAAAATAAAAATCACATGACCATATCAATACATGCATAAAAAGGATTTGATAAAATATAGCTCCATTTATGATAAAAACTCTCAGCAAAGTGGGAATAAAGGGAACATACTGCAATGTAATAAAGGCCATATATGACAAACCTACAGCCAACATACTCAGTGGGCGAAAACTACAAGCGTTTCCCTTGAGATTAGGAACAGGACACAAATATTCACTTTCACCACTCTTATTCCACATAGTACTGGGAGTCCTAGCCACAGCAATCAGACAAGAAGAAGAAATAAAAGGCATCTCAATTGGAAAGGAGGAATTAAAACTGTCATTCACAGATGATAGGATATTGCACACAGAAAATCCTAAGGACTCCATCAAAAAAATTACTAGATCTAATAAATAAATTTGGTAGGATACAAATTTAATATTCAGAAATCAGTGGTCTTTTAATACATCAATGAAATAAATTAAGAAAACAATCTTGCCTGGCCTGTGGTGGTGCAGTGGATAGAGCACCAACCTGGAACACTGAGGTCGTCGGTTCAAAACCCTGGGCTTACCTGTTCAGTGCACATACAACCAGCAGCTAATGAACAGCTAGAGTGAAGCAACTACTTCTCCTTCCCCTACCCTGTAAAGTCAATAAATAAAATCTTTAAAAAATTAAAGTTTGATCATTAAAAAAAATAAACAATCACAATTACTATTGCAACAACAACAAAATAATGAGGTACCTAGTTGTAAATTTAACCAAGGAGGTAAAAGCCCTGTACTACGATATTAAAAAGAAATTGAGGAGGTCACAAATAAGTGGAAGGATATATCATGCTCAAGGACTGGAAAAATCAACATCATTAAAAAGTCTACGCTACCCAAAACAATCTATAGATTCAATGCAGTTCTTATTAAAATACTAATAACATAATTCATGGATCTAGAACAAATATTCCAAAATTTTATATGCAATCAAAAAAGACCCCCAATAGCCTCAGCCAGCTTGACAAAGAAGAACAAAGTTAGAGGTATAAAAATACCTTATATCAAACTATACTATAGGCCATTGTAATCAAAACAGCCTCGTACTGGCATAAGAACAGGCATGTAGATCAATGGAACAGAATAGAGAACTCAGAAATAAATCCACACCTCTATTATCAATTAAGGTTTCACAAAGGAGAGAGTATACAATGGTATTAAAGCAGTCTCTTCAATAAATGGTACTGGGAAAATTGGACAAGTACATGCAAAAAAATGAAGCTAGATCACCAATTTAGACCACACACAAAAATAAGCTCAAAATGGATAAAAGACTTAAATGTAAGTCATAAAACCATAAATATCCTAGAAGAAAACATAGGCAGTAAAATCTTAGACATCTCTCATAGCAATATTTTTGCCAATATATCTCCTGAGGCAAGGAAAACAAAGAAAAAAAAATAAACAAGTGAGACATCAAACTAAAAATGTTTTGTACAGCAGAAGAAACCACCAACAAAATGAAAAGAAAAGCACTGAATGAGAGAACATATTTGCCAGTTACACATCTGGTAAGGGGTTAATTTCTAGAACAACACCAGGAAGACAATCTAATTTAAAAACGAGCAAAGGACCTGAATAGACACTTCTCCAAAGAGGACAAACTGATGGCTAATAGATATATATAAAAATACTCAGTCATACCCCATTAGAATTAATAATAATAAAATATATATTAAAATAAAAAAAAATACTCAGTCACTAATCATCAGAGAGATGCAAATTAAAACGACAATGAGGTATCATTCACACCTGCCAGAATGGCTTTCCTCAATAAATCAGAAAAAAATAAGTGCTGGCAAGGATGTGGAGAAAAGGGAACCCTTGTGCACTGCTGGTGGGAATGCAGACTGGTGCAGCCACTGTGGAAAACAGTATGGATTCTTCAAAAATTAAAAGTGGTATTGCTGTTTGACCCAGCCATCCCACTTTTGGGAATATATCTGAAGAATCCCAAAACACTAATTTGAAAGAACACAAGCACCCCTATGTTCACTGCAGTATTACTTATAATAGTCAAGATCTGGAAACAGCCCAAGTGCGCATTTGTAGATGAGTGGATAACATAGCTGTGGCATTTACACTATGGATACTATAGAGCTGTAAAAAAGAAAATCTTACCTTTTAGAACAGCATGGATGGTCCAGGAGATTATTATTCCAAAGTGAAATAAACCAGTTAGAGGGAACAGACAGTTGTCAAAGGGGAAGGCGATGAGGGGACTGGATGAAAGATGAAGGGATTAGCCAAAAAAACATTTATACATAACAGAGACACAGACAACAGCAAGGTGATGCCCAGAGGTGATGATTCTGTGAAGATAAGGACTTTGTCTTTTAGTCCTCTGATGAATTCTCAACACCTGTAACACTGCCCAGTGCCTAGTAGGGGGATACGTGGAGGTGGGCAAAAGGTGACAGAGACAGAAAAAGACTTTGCTTGGGGGCAGAGGGTACACGACGCAGGGGGTAGATGGTGTTTTATTGAGTTATACAGTTGAAACCTGTATGGTATCATGAACCACTGTCATCCCAGTAAATTCATTTTTAAAAAACCCATTGATCATATTTGTGAGAACCTTTTTCTGGACTTTCTTTGTTTCATTTCTCTATGTGCCACATTGTCTTCTTTTTTTAATTTTAGAGAGACAAAGAGAGGAAGGGGCAGAGACAGAAACATCAATTTGCTATTTCCACTTAGTTGTGCATGCCCTGGTTGATTCTCGTGTGTGCCCTGACCAGAAATCCAACCCACAACTTTGATGTTTCAAGAGGACACACTAACTGACCTGACTGAGCCAACTGGTCAGGGCTCCACATTGCCTTTATTACTTAGCTTTAGATTAAGTTTTAAAATCAACTAGTGGGAGTCCTCTAGCTTTTTCTTTTTCAAAATTATTTTGGTTATTCTAGGTCCTTTGCCTTTGTGAGCGTGTGTTTGTAAATGTGTATGTATATATAAAATCAGCTTGCCTTTATCAACAAAAAAACCTACTAGGAATTTTGATAGTTATATTAAATCAATTAAGGCAATTTGGCCCCTGTAGGTATGCCAGATAATATATAGGGGGGTCTTCAGGTTACAATAGTCTTGACATGACATTTTGAGTTTATGACGCTCACTCCCATAAAAACTTTAAAAAATTAAGACATGAGTGTTTCAGCTTACACCGTTAGCGTCGTACTTACAGACTATGAGGGTGAACTAGTTTGGTTGCATGTAGTGGAAGAATACTCAGTACGATATACAGTACAGTATATTTATGTCCTTTTCCGTTTTCTGTGGCTTATTTTTTTGCTCCAGATTATGATTTTACAACTGTGTTAGAACAGGTAAGTGACATAGGCTAGGGTGTGGTTCAACTTACACTAAAATTCGGGTTACATCACTGTCGTGGGAATGGAACTGTGTCATAACTCGAAGACCTCCTGTATAGGAATCCAGTTAAATTTGAATTTAAGAGAAAAAAAATAACTAGCATATAGTCTCAAATATTCTATAAACATAATCATACTAAACGTATGCATTGTTTATCTGAAATTCAAATTGAACTTGACATCCTGTAATGCTTTTTTCCTAAATCTGGAAACTAAGTTGGGGTGAATTAACACTTAACTATTGTAGTTGAATGCTCCGATTTATGAACACAGTATTTCTCTTTATTTAGCACTTCTTTGATTTCCTTTATCAGTATTTTATAGTTTTTAGCATACAGATTCTCACGTTTGGAGATTTGTACCCAAAATATTTTAATTGACATTTTAAATACGAGATTCTGTGTCTCATTTAAATCCCACAGAGAATGTAAAAAAGTCAGAACAGTAATTCATTTTGCCAATTGATATTTGATTTCTAAGAGCAAAAATATCTTTCCCATGAAGGTAGGGACTTTGTCTTTTAGTCTTCTGCTGGATTTTTAACACTTGCACTGCCTGGCATCTAGTAGGTACAGAATTTATATTTTTTTGAGTGAATAAAACACAACACTTCATACACAGCTTTGTTTTAATATTTATTGGTAGAAATAGATCATTAATGCATACTTTGTGTTTATATAAATTCTACATTCTCTTAAGGGTATTTTGTTTTATTTGGAGATTTTTGGCCTCCAAGCAAACTTAACATATTACCTTCGCATTTGATTCTTTATAGACATTTTTTGGACTCTAAAATTAAATCTGAGAATCCATGCATACTGTGTACCTTAATATAACTCAAAGAATTGTTTGCACTTTCAAAACAAACATGAAAAAGCTGAACTCGAGTTAAATAACCTGTATGTTCTAAAATGTCCAGGTTCCATTTCTAATAAAGACTTGATCAGTATTATATATTGCTTGATGTCTAATAAGTCATTTTGTCAGAGGCACTTCATTACATTATCTCTATTTTTAAATATTTTAATCCACTTCCATCCAGAGATGATTTTGTAAATATTAAACATTGTGCAATATTCAGGATTAGCTGAAAAGCTTAAATAAGAACCAAGCTGGTAAGTTCTTTGACTGAATATTTTACCTTAAAATTATATAGTTGTATATATATATATACATATGGTATGCCACATATTAACTTTTATATTTCAGGTAACTTAAACACATTTAGCAAATATTCAGCCAAACACTCTTTCATGAAAAGATAGTGTAATTAGAATAAAAAGGCAATGAAAGGCTTATTTACACATCAATGCCTGTACATAGTCCTAAGTCAATGGAATTAGAAATTCCAAGTGAAGTCTAGTGTTCTATTAAGAAAAAGATTGCTTTTTAACATACTGAACTGTGCAGTGTATACAAAAGTGCTTAGCATGACAAAATTACCAAAATAAAAACATTTTAAGATTATTTGGTTTTAGCAATATTCATTATTCTGTACTTTTGGATAATTTATCATTTGCATTTTAAATTTTATATAAATGTTCTCTTTTAACAAGTTAAAAAAATCACACAAAAATAGTTTAAACTATAGTAATTAGTTACTTTTCATCCTGGTTAGCTCATCACAAATAACTCAACAAAAGAATGCTTGAATACTCAGCTCATTCATTGTGGGCTATACTCAGCCCTAAGACAGGCTGCCGACAGATAGGACAAGTGCAATTCTCCAAGAGCCATCGGTCAATACAATGGATGTGAAATTCGTGCATGCAAGGTAATTGCCTGAGCTTGTTTCCAGTTACATAGTCACTGATACAAACACTACAGATTTTACCTAGCTCACTGTCAATACCGTTATGCTCATAGTTCCGGGTAGAAAGATTGTCAATCTGCTCTTTGGTTAAACCACGTATGCGATCATCATCATCACCTTCATTTAGTAAAAAGAAGTGAGCAAGGCGAAAGATAGATAGTGTTACAGTTTCCACTACATTATTTGAAGTTTGCAATTGCCCATCACCTCTACTATCACTGTTCTGGGTATGAGGCTGGGTGGTCTCATTTTCATCACCCATTTCAGTGCTGTCTTCTTCGTCCCGCCTGTCCTGAGAGGAATCTTCATGGTGCTGGCTAATGTCATTCCCTGAATCTACATTATTCAGTCCTGAGTGCATCTCTGGTAAATGCTGGCCGTTCCTCTGAATCTCTGGCTCAGATTCGGCCTCTATTAGAGAACTCAGTTCTCCAAATCCAAGCATGATCTGCCTTAAAACTGACCGAAGAGCCAATGAGGATGGTTCAACAAGCTCATTCTCAGATATCCTTTGAAGAGGAACAGTTGTGGTACTAACATAGGTTCGAATACCTGACCGCTCTAAACTAGAAATAGTTTGATGAAAGCCCCCGCTGTTGCTTTCGATACTGACCGTATTTTCTGCTACCCCTACTCTAGATCGAGTTCTATTTGCAATACTATCCCGATCTCTGTTCTCTCCAGGGCGAATCCTTCTCACTTGAAGGTTCAGCGTGATTGTTGTATGTCGTGCAGCAGTTGAGGATCTGTTAGCTTCTTCTCCTTCTTCTACTGTTATTCTTGACACAAGTCTTGAGTTAGAAAATGGGTTATATGCTGTACCTCTGTGAGGTCTGTCATGTTCTAGAAAGACACGAGGTATACCTCTCCTCCTAACAGACATTCTAATGGTTTGTCGTGTAGGTCTACCTTCCCTTTGTGAATTACGATAAATGGTGCTGCTCTGTCTCTGAACTGGTGAACGGCTTCGGCTACTGATAGTAGACTGTAATCTTATTGGCTCTAATCTTTGGTTTGTATTCCTCACTGTAACATTAGTTCTAGCCCCATTTTCCCAAATATGTGCTGCTCCAAATCGCTGCCCCTCCCTTTGCCTGAGTTCACTAGCACCTGACTGGTTTGTGTGACTACTGAGATTAGCATATGGAGCACCAGTTCTAGGACTGCCAGCTGCTCTCCCAGTTCTATTTCTTAATCTTCCTGATGTTAAGACAGACCCTCCCATTGAATTCGGCCCCCTTGAACTAAGCCTAGTCCTTGAAATGTTGGAATTACCACCACTGAAATCCACTGAGGTCTGGCTTCTTGTTCGCATGGCCACAGGACTACTTGTTCTTTGCTGTCTATTTATAGTACGATCACTGCTAATATCTGAAAGTGGAATGCCTGTGTAATCTTCATCACGAGTTTCAAATCCTCTATTTTCGTGATTGATGTGTATTTCCAGACTAAACCGAAACTCGCCACTATTTGGGTTTGTTCGACTCACAGCTCTCCAAGTTTGGTTCCCATTTTGTCCATGTCGAATTGCACTGCCTGTGCGATGAAGGGTATTCAGCCATTCTTGCAGAGAATCATCATTTGAACTTTCCCTAGGGACTTCTGAGTCTGAAAAGCAAATCAAATCAAATTAATATCAATTCTTAAACTCCATCTTTAGCTTTTTATTGAAAGCTTGTAAGATAAACTTATTAAATTAAATTATAGTTAAGAAATCTGTGTATTTTAATGAATGAAAACTGGCAAACTTTCTAAAAGAAAGGTGTACACTATAAGCATATCATAATACATACTTATGCATAATAAAACTTTAAACACTATACAGCGCTGTGAAGAAATCCTCATTCTTGCTTTCTATATGCCTGTTATTGGCAAACATTAAGGCAAATTAGAACTATTTCCCATAAAAAAATTATAAATTTAGATTGCTTTGTTCATATGGCAATATCAATAAAATATAGTGGTAAAATTTATATATAATTCATCTTAAACTTGTGGAAGCCTTCTAGTAAACGTAACTTAATTGATGTTTTTACAACTAAGTATTTTTGTAACTGGGAATTTTATCTTATTTCTCAGGGTCTGCCAAATAGGTACAGCTAAAGAAATCTGGCTTTCTGAATGCTATGTCAGAACTACATTATCCGTCTTTATGTGAAACTGGTAAACTTTAGGCATTTTTTTAAGTTCTCTATAGCTGCATCCTTATCTGTAAATTTGAGATAGTAGTATAAATATGATAGAATTAACATGATGATAAAAATAAGCTATTGTATATGAAATGAATAGTACAATACCTGGAACTCAGGAAGCACTCAATGTTAGCCATTATACATAATATAACAAATGCATTTTCTGTTCATTTAGAACAAAATCTCCACGAAGATTAAGACTTTTGTCTTATTTTATTCACGGTTAAATCCCCTCTACAATTGTATCTGGTACAAATCATACCATCAACTAATATTGTTAAGTGAATCAATTTAGAAATAAATTTGTCCCTAATAAACTTCTTTGACTCTGATACTGCTACTATGGAAAACTAAATTTTCCAATTTTAACCAGTGGGTTGTACAAAGTGCAAAACTGAATGAAAAACATTCTAATGCATATTACTATATAGACTTTAACCTTAAAGTTTGTTCTACTAAAAAACAGATATGAGATTCCCTTTGCTTCATCCACGACTGCAATCTCTCATAAAAAGCTTATTTAAATGTTAACTTAAAGCTGTTAATCAGCTTCCAGTGTCATAAAAAAAAGTACTTTGGCCATATTCTAAAGATATAAGCTATTTTACATGTGGTTAAGTACATTTTCAATGAAAACAAAGGACCAGTATTACCAGTTTTATCAGTATTACCAGTTTTATCAATATGGTAATACCGTTTACTTATCTAAACATAAAGTAGAATAAAAGTTAATACCCAATTTCCATTTTAATTTGGAAAAAGACATGAGTATAAGGCAGGTAAACACTAATCATTCTAAATGCTACTTCCTTCTTTAATTACTAGAATATAGTGATAAGGGTGTGTGTCCAAGAGTTCACTATTTATCTAACAAAACCTATCCTAGCCTTCTTCCATTTTAAAGTAACGGTCATGTGACAACCTGGCAGTTAGGTGTGGCCATATAACTAAGTTCTCATCAATGCAATGGGAGTGGAAGTGATATATCTCACTTTGAGGCTGGTGCCTGCATCTCCTTTGCGCTAGCTGGAACCTACATGTGGCTGTAACTTACCTTGATCATGCAAACAGTACTCTAGATTAGCCATATCCAATAAATCTTTGTGTCACAGTGGAGATGTCCTATATCTATCCTGTCCAATGCAGAAGCCACTAGCCACATGTGACTATTAAAACTCTTGAATGTGGCTAACATGTGGTTAAAAACATAACCGAGGCACTATTTTTTATTTTATTTCATTTGAACTTAAATAGTTTAGCCTGACCAGGCGGTGGCACAGTGGCTAGAGCACTGGACTGGGACACAGAGGACCCAGGTTTGAAACACCGAGGTCGCCAGCTTGAGTGCAGGCTCATCTGGTTTGAGCAAGGCTCACCAGCTTGAACCCAAGGTTGCTGGCTTGAGTAAAAGGGCACTCGCTCTGTTGTAGCCCACTGGTCAAGGCACATATGAGGGATCAATCAATGAATAACTAAAGTGCTACGACAAAGAATTGATGCTTCTCATCTCTCTCCCTGCCTGCCTGTCTGTCCTATCTGTCCCTCTCTCTGTCTGTCACAAAAAAAGAAAAAGAATTTAAATAGTCACATGTGGATAGCACAGTTGTAGAAACTGCTGGCTGTCTGGGTCCCAGGAGGATTTATGGAGCAAAATTAGCTTATCTACCTGGCCTCTTAATATTAAAGAAAAATAAACTTTTATCTTATTGAGCTACTGCACTTTGTTTTTTTTGATTGATTTTAGAGAGACTGGTGGGGGGGCAGAGAAAGAGAGAAAGCGAGCGAGAGAGAGACAGAAAGGCATTCATTTGTTGTTCTACTTAGTTGTGAGTTTATTAGCTACTTCCCATATGTGCCCTGACCAGGGATTGAACCCGTAACATTGATGTTTTGGGACAACGCTCTTTGATTGAGCTAACCAGCCAGAATAATATCTTTTAGTTATTAATAGTCTTTGCCCTCATTAATACAGTGCTCTTGAAACCACGAGTAACGAGTGCCTCTGTGGAAAGAAGTGGGACTGGTAAGAAGGGCATTAAAGTTGGCTTCAGCCTGACTGGTGGTGACACAAGTGGACAGAGCCTTGACCTGTGATGCTGAGGTCCCAGATTAGAAACCCAAAGGTCGCTGGCTTGAGCGCAGGCTCGCCAGCTTGAGTGTGGGGTCACTAGCTAGAGCAAGGGGTCACTGGCTCTCTGGAGCCCCCCAGTCAAGGCAATATGAGAACAACTGAGATGCCACAACTATGAGTTGATGCTTCTCATCTCTCTCCCTTCCTGTCTGTCTCTCTCTCGCTCGCTTTCTTTTAACTTTATAGACTTATTTAGTTTGAATTCTTTTCACAAGCACTTTGTTTTTCACCAGAACTTTTTATATTATGACTTAGTGTTTGTTCAATAAAATGACCAAGTACATACAAAAATAACAAAACAAGAAAATACAGGTTTCCTGACCAAGTCTTTCTGTATTGCTTTGCATAAATTTTTAGAAGCTAGTTTAGTTATATTACTTTTTTGTGTGTGTGTGGCAGAGACAGAAAGAGTCATAGAGAGGGACAGACAGACAGGAAGGGAGAGAAACGAGAAACATCAATTCTTTGTTGCAGTTCCTTAGTTGTTCATTGATTGATTTCTCATATGTGCCTTGACCGGGTGGCTACAGCAGACCAAGTGACCTCTTGCTCAAGCCAGTGACCGTGGGCTCAAGCTGGTGAACCTTGCTCAAACCAGATGAGCCCACGCTCAAGCTGGCAACCTTGGGGTCTTGAAACTGGGTCTTCCACATCCCAGTCTGATGCTCTATCCACTGCGCCACTGCCTGGTCAGGCAGTTATATTACTTTTTTAAAAAGTAGTGTGCACATTCTAAGATTAAGAAGAATTTTACTGGTAATTAACTTAATTATATACTATTTCATATATAACGAGCTCCCTGAAGGCCATCTGTGTGTATAACTCCATATTCAACCCTATCCTGCTTTGTCTAATCATACTGCTTTGCAGATAATTCATTCATACTATTTGAGTAGCACAGCAAAACTGTAAAACATTAAAAACAAACATATTATACAAGACTCAGTAAGTTCATTTCTGCAACTGCTCTAACCATACTTTTTCCTTATGGAAAGCAGTCCACAGTACCTCTGGGATTTGTCTCATTTCTCAAGTCAGGCTGAAATGCTAGCTGTTCCTTGGCTCCATCTAACCGCTGCTGTAATTCTTCTGATGTTATTTCTCCTAAAACAATGAAAAATTATTCACTAAAATTAATAACTTTAAATTACTAAGTTTTATTATAACTCATGAAAGGTAATACTAATCTTTAGTTGTAGAACACATTCTATTGTTCTCATGTTCTGTAAAATGAAGACCGTTAAAAATATTTAAATGATGCATATCCCTTTGGTTGTATTTCATTTACTAATATTTTATTCAAATTAAGCTTTAATTTGAATAGTTAATAAAGTACTCTCAGTTGATGGACTTAGGAGCCCATAAGCTATAGTTCAATGGATTATTTTTGTCAGTTAAAAAGAAATTAAGATGGGAGTATTTCTAGGGAAAACTTCAAATCTTTATTTGAATTTTACCTCAATAGTTCATTATATGGGTCATCAATATACAATATGCAAATATGCACTAAATAAATACAGAACATATAAATATTCATGTTTAAATGAGTTCATTTGTAAAAAATATTTTACAGCACATTGGACCTTCTGGCTGTTACTAATTCAACTAAATTAATTATAATACCTCAAGTGAGTTGCAACTGGGTTTTTAATACAGTTGTCCCCCCTTATCTATGGGGTATACATTCCAAGACCCCCAGCGGATGCCTCAAACTGTGGATAGTATTAAACCCTATATATACTATGTTTTTTCCTATATACCTATGATAAAGTTTAACTTATAAATTAGGCACAGTAAAAGATCAACAATGATGACAAAACAAAACAATTATAACAATATATTGTACTATAATTAAAGTTTGTGAATGGCTTTGGGACCATCATTAAGTCAAATAAGGGTTACCTTAATACAAGTACTATAATACCCACCACAGTTGATCTGATAACTGTGATAGCTACTAAGTGACTAACAGGCAAATTGTCCGGGGAGCATGATATGATGGACAAAGGGGTGATTTGAAGGACTGTGCAAGATTTCACAAGGTACTCAGAATGGCATAAAATTTATTACCTTGGGAAACTGAAACTTTGGAACGAGAAACCATGTATAAGCAGTGGGGTGGGGGAGATGGAGACACAACGAATGCAATTTTATTTATACAAATATTACTTAAGAAAAATAGGGCCGCCTGACCAGGCAGTAGTGCAGTAGATAGAGCATCGGACTCGGATGCGGAAGACCCAGGTTCGAGACCTCAAGCTCGCCAGCTTGAGTGCGGGCCCATCTGGCTTGAGCAAAAGTTCGCCAGCTTGGACCCAAGGTCACTGGCTCCAGCAAGGGGTGGCTCGGTCTGCTGAAGGCCCACGGTCAGGGCGCATGTGAGAAAGCAATCAATGAATAACTAAGGTGTCGCAACGACAACGAAAAACTAATGACTGATGCTTCTCACCTCTCTCCGTTCCTGTCTGTCTGTCCCTATCTATCCCTCTCTCTGACTCTCTCTCTTTGTCCCTGTAAAAAACAAACAAACAAACAAACATAAAACAAACCAAAAAAAGAAAAATAGGGCCATCTATATAAATATTTGACATATCATGTATATTAACCTGCCTGTTAATTTGGCATTCGTATAACAGTGCTCCATGTATAATATTCTTACTTACTTAAGTAAGCCAGTGATTTTCTATTTCATTATATTAAAAAGTTCTTAAGTTCACAGAAATAGTACACTATATTTTGGGATAGGGAAGGAGGTGAAAAAATTCCTTATTTTCAAATTCCTCCTTATGATGATGAAAAAAGTTGTGTTCTCTTGTATCCACCTCTTACCAGGGGTGCCTAAAAGGTTATGGTCTCTCATTAGCCGGTAATCTTCATCATTGAGTTCATTAATAAACTGATAATAAGCTTCCTCTCTGTGGAGACGCTCTTCATGCCATCTTCTCTCATTTTCATGATGATCATGGTCTTGAAATGAGCTCTCTTCACCATCATCTGCTCTAGATCTAGACTGATTCATATCGAGATTCCTGGTCTTCTGTTCAAACAATATATATAAAGTTCAAGGCTTTAGTCACGGACTACACATGGCTTCACATTTTTAATTTATAGTTTATTTTCATTTTTAAATGTTGACCATGGCTCTGGCAAAGTGGTAGAGTGTCGGCCCAGCATGTGGACATGTGGATGACCTGGGTTTGATTCCCGGTCAGGGCATACAGGAGAAGCACCCACCTGCTTCTTCACCCCTCCCCCTTCTTGCTACTTTCTCTCTCTCTTTCTCTCTGTCTCTCTTCCTCTCTTCCTCTCCTGCAGCCATGGCTCGATTGAAGCGAGTTGCCCCAGGCACTGAGGATGGCTCCATGGCCTTTGCCTCAGGCACTAAGAAGAGCTCGGTTGCTGAGCAATGGAGCAACCCCCAGATGAGTAAAGCATCGCCCCCTAGTGGGTTTGCGGGGTGGATCCCTGTGGAGGCACATGCAGAAGTCTGTCTTTGCCTCCCCTCCTCTGAATTAAAAAAATAAATAAATGTTAACCCATACTCAAATACTTCATATGCCAAATTATTTTTCTTTATTTTTTTTAGTGAGAATAAGGGAGATAGTGAGACAGAGTCCCACATGTGCCCATAACTAGGATCCACCTCTCAACCCATCTGCGGTTGATGTTCAAATTAACCGAGCTATTTTTAGTGCCTGAGGCTGATGCCAGGACCAACAGAGCTATCTTCAGCACTCAGACACTCGAACCAATTGAGCCACTGGCTGCAGGAAGGGAAGAGGAAGAGTAGGGGAGAGAAGCAGATGGTGGCTTCTCTTGTGTGTTCTGACCAGAAATCGAACCTGGGATGTCCATAGGCTGGTCCAATGCTCTCTCCACCGAGTCAATCAGCCAGGACCTCGTGTGCCAAATCTTGCTGTAAAGAACTTACATGTAAAATGAAAAACAGCTTCTAGGAGTTAGAATATAATTGGACCTAAAGCCATCATTATTTAAGTCAGATGGGATTTGGTTTCACCACACATTTTTCATCCCTGAATACCAAAGTTATTATTTCATTTTTTACCCTTTGATTCTCCAGTAAAGTTGGTCTGAAAGCCCTCATTAATGTTTCAAATATCTGGGTACTTCATGTTAGCCTAAAAATTTTAAGCATGAATCATATACAGTCTTTATTTGATAAACAAATAGCTATTGGGAGGGTATTATTTACAGTTATTACTAGCAAGGGTATTCCTCCCAAAATAAAGCTCATAAATATAATAAAATGCTGACTCCCAACCCAAGTGTACTTTGTTGATGTAAAGATAATTTAGCCTACTGTATCTATTGAATAGACTTGGGGTTAATGTCTCCTTAAACCCAACAACAACAAAAAAAGAAATACCCTCTGTATGGCTCTGAGGTTTGTTAAAGTGCATCAGAGCACTTTGTGTTTCCCCATCCCAAACCTTATCCCTAAATCTAGAATGGTTAGTGGCAGAGTTTGCTGAGTGCTGGTAAAAATTCCTGATAATGCCTAGGCAAACACTCTCTTTGGGAATACTTAGATGTCATTGGTGAGGTGCTTACTTTTAAACTATAAAGAAATCAAAGAAAGAATCTGTGTCACAAATATTTTAGAATTTCTTAAACACATCTATTTAGTATGTCAGCAAAGCAACAGTTGTCAACTGGGAGTGCACATGAAACTCACTTGAGAAAATTTAAAGAAATACAGATGCCCAGATCTCATCCCCAAGCCTTGGTCAGAATTTTCCAGGGTAGGGCCAGATCAATCTTTAAGAGCTAACTTGGGTATTTATGTGAATGAAATAAACTATTCCTTAACAGTTTCTGGTATATAATACAGCACATGACTTAATACAGGCTGGACTATCACATGATGAGGTGGCCAGTGAAGCAACTGTTTAATAAGCACACAAATTGAAATATAAAGTGAAATTAGCCTACAAGTTTAAGCTATTGTATGAATAGGCAACAATCCAATCCCATGCATTTTCTAACATTAAATTGCAAATCCAAGAATTTTACTGTGATTATCTCATTTTAGAGGAAAGATTTAATAGAACTATCCAATCAAATGCAAATTAACACTACTAAAGACTCAAGACTTATTTTCAGAACAGGACTAGATCATCATTAGTAAAGAGTGTATTTTGTAGGTACAGCAGTAATAAGATTTTTGTATTAAACAATTTAAGAATTTGAACCCTATCATAAAAATCAAGCTACTTCACAGTATTAAAACTTAAGAGCTTCCCCTCAAAGGCAATTCTCTTGTATAATTAACCACAATTAAATCAAAGTGAATACCTTATTTTCCTTTCAACATGCTTTTAATATATGCAAGGGTATCCATCCTTCAATGGTTTTTGTGGGTTTTTTGGAGAGCCGCCCATCTGAATGCAATAAAAGAGAGCACTAAATTACTCGGTTAGTTCCCCAAATCCACTGCAAAGTCAAAGCCAAAACCTCCAGTGGGTTTTGTTCGCTGCTCGCCTAGAAAATCAAGTCCCCAAACAATGAGACACGGAGAGCTCCCCCAGGGCCCTTGGCCTCACCACAGGACCCGGGCCTCTCCTCCTGCACTGTCCTTGTTCCCGGGAGCACAACCCCCTCTCTCAAAGGCCTCCCTATCGCGTCCGCACTCGGACGTCGCCAGTTAGGGGTCCCCCGGTCACTTCTAACCCTGCACTTCCTTGCCAACCCACACCCTTCGTCAGACTACTGGTTCCTTTCCTGGCCGAAGCGATCCAGGCTCGCGTGACGGGGGCCAGTGCCCACGACAACAAACAAACTGAGATCAAAGGTCCAAACCAACCTCTTCCCAACCGAGGCTCGAGTAACGCTTCCCTTAGCGACCTAGATTCCCACAGGGAGGCAGGTGACCAACGCGGCGTCCGTACCAATAACCAGTTAGGGGAGCTCCGTCACAGAGAAGTTAGCCAATCAGAGAAGAGACGGGGTCATTCAAGGACGGCCGGCTTTCGCGGCGTCTCCCGGAAGTAGTGGTGGAGCCCGGAGCGTTTTCCCGAGCTCCTCTCGCAGGGAACAGGGCTGAGCTCCTGCCAGGAGGGAAATTTGTGGCGGGCGGCTGGCCTTTCGAGTCCTGGAGGCAGGAGCTTGCCTCTCCGCTGAAAAGAGACGCCGGAATCCCGGACTGCAGTTTGCGAACGTCCAAATGGAGGAAGGCCGTGGAAAGGGACAAGCAGGGCCCCGCCCCTTTACTCGATGGGTAGCTCAACCTTCAATGGAGAGGGGCTCTCCGCCGCAGGGCCGCACTCGCTGGTGCTACTGAGAACTGTGTCCGGCGGGTCCCGGACGCTGCTCTGCCGCGTTCCGTACCTCACGCCGCGGTCCCCACGCCCGTGTGCAGGGCCGGGCGTCCCCTGACCTTCTGGAGTCTCGAGTACCCAGCGGTATTCAGCGCTCATGGCAGCCGGGTAGTCCCTGAGACACGGTCTGCTTTCCACTTGGGCCTTACTGGCACCTACTTTGCGCTTCGGTGTCGCTTTTTAGGCGAGCCTGGCCACAGAGGGCGACCTCACAGTCTGTTCCTGTTTCTCAATGTCTGGGATCCCCTGACCAGCCAGGCTCTCTCCCTTTTTGTTCATTGGGACCTGGAATTACAAATCCTGATTAACTCTGGAGCGCTTATATTTGTGTTTCTTCACTTTTCCGCTAGGAAAGCACTTTGAAACCGTCCACATTCACATCTCTGGTATTATTTCTGAGATGAGGCGCTTACCAAACACCATTTTTTAAGCCCTTGACTAGCTAGCACCCTGCCCAGTCTACCATCCAGAAGACTATCATTGCGCAATGCTCACCCTGCTGTTGTTCTTTATTTCATCCATCCATCCATCCATTCATTCATGGAACGAGGATATTCTATCCCCACCATTATGCTGAGTTTCTGGGAAGCAGACAGATGTGGTCCAGTGTAGTAGGAGTAGATGGACAAGTAAAAAAGAAACCAACATGTTCTTATAGATACTAGAATGTAAATAATTACTGCAGTCTACAAAGATCTTCAAATATTTTTGCTACATATCTCTATAGATTGATCCCTTGGCATCACTGAACTACCTGAAATTCAAAATCATAGAGGAATTTCTAAGAAATGCTCAACCCCACTTACACCTAATTTTCTTAATCTCCCAGCAGTCAGCTCATATCTCATTTTCAAGGATATTTTTATGATACCTCTGAAGAGACACCCTCACCCCACCCTCCAACCAAACCTTCACACGTAAAACTAGGAAGACGTCTCTTTGCGGGCTTCCATAGCTCCCTCTGTATAACTTTATTTTGGTACATTCATTTACTTAAAAAATACTGACTGCTCCTATGTATTAGGTGCTAGTGATAACAGCAAAGAATAAGACAATAAAAGCCCTTGCCCTCCTTTTCAAAGGGAACAGACAAGTACTTACAATGATTTTCTATTAATTTATAAGTCTCCCCATCTGTGAGTCTAAACTCCCGTAAGTTTTAACAATTGGTTTTATTCATTCTTACAGCCTGTGAACTTAGCACAGCACCTGGCAAAACATTCTGCTTAGCCTACTGCATGGATAAGCAGAGAAAAATGCAAACTTTCTGCAAACAAGATTAATGCAATGTTAGTACAGTGACTTCAAAAATTGTGAGTACAAGTCAGAGAAAACCACATGTAAAATGTCCAAAACCCAAGCAGAAATAATTTTATATAGCTATATGCATTTTAAAGAGTATAATATTCCATCAAGTGCAAATAAGTTTTAAATGTTAAACTGAAATAAACATGTATCTATCCTAAGAGTCTAAAAATGCAAAATGCAATCAAATGATTCACGGAGAATACGGAAATATACGGAAGAGATACGGAAATATGCTATGAAGACATGCAGAGTTAGGAAAACTATTAGAGACAGTGAGGTGCCCTAGGGTGAAAGCCCTGAGTGGATGAGAATCCAGGGGCCTCTCTGACCTTTTACTGGAAACAGAAAAACAGCAGGATAAGATTCGGTAACAAGAAATGTTTAGGCTCTCAGAATAGAGATTAAAAGTCAGCATATTCATTGTCCTTTACTTCATCCCCTGAAAACTTCTGCTGTCTGCTTCTTTGAATTATTTGTACTGGCTAGTATCTTAATAAGGCTGGGGATGGGACTTTAGTCCTTCAGTCTGCTGACCATGGCTGCTGTCTCTCCTCAGACTCTCAGAGCATGTCATCTGGTCTGTGGTTAGTTCATTGTTGCTGTGGTAAGTGGTGCCCTATGTGAGGATCAGGAACCAAAGGTAAGGCTTGCTACTTTGAGTTGTTCATTGTTGCAGTGATAAGTTGGTTCTCCACATGAGGAACCAGAAGAAATGACCTCCCAAAGCCTGGCAAAGGAAAAGGATGTCCGCTCATCCCATTTGGTAAGGGACACAGCAGCAGGGGAATAGCCCTAGAATGCTGTGGTGAGGTCACTTTTAGGGATCAGGTCAGGGAATTTCCCTTTCCCTTCATCTCTCCTTCATCATGGGGAGTTCCCTTTCCCCTGAGCAGCAGAGCCTCAAGTTATAGCTAAAGAGACTCCTCAGAGCTGCAGAGTGTCAGGTCAGAATTTAACTGCCCTCTTGCTCATGATCCAACAACAATACCCTTGGTATCCAAAGGAGGGAATATTAAACTTAGAAGATTGGGAAAGCACTTTTACCAAAAGGCTGGTTGAAGCAATCATGGTGGAATATGAAGTGACCCCTTGGGATTGGAAAGGGCTTATAAAAACTGTTCTCACCACCTAGCCTGAACCTCAGGCCAGCCTCCTCACTAGATATTTCACCAATCCTAACCAGCAGGAACTGGCTACAGAAGAAGAGACCTTCATTATCCCCTTTCCTTAAGAAAAGGCTGAAATGTTAGGTTTGGACCCAGGGTGCCCTTAACTCAAGGCAGGCTATAAAAATGGGAGGGGTCATGCCAGGACTTCAATGTAAAGAGAAAAAAAAGAGGGACACTTAAAATCCAAGTGGCTCAGTGGCCCATCCCCTCCCTTCTTTTCAGTCATCCTGGAAGGCTGCCTAAAGACAAATTCTCTGTAATTATTAATAATACTGTAACATATAAAGTTATGCCAATTTTTTTAACCAGGTGGTCTAGAAAAGCATTTGATATTACTAATAGTTTAAATTTGATTACAGTGGTACCTTGAGATACAAATTTAATTCGTTCTGTAACCGAGCTCATAAGTCAGTTAACTCGTATATCAAACTGCTGATACTGAACCCGTGCGCCAACTAGCGGTAGCGTGCCAACTCAAGACTCGTATCTTGGAATTTCGCTTGGATCTCGAACAAAAATATGGACCAAGTCGCAGCTCGTATCTTAAACAAACTTTTCATACGTTGGTCTGTCCGTATCTCAAGATACCACTGTAATGTTTTTTGAAGTTCTTAACAAAAATATGTTTGTTTTCCCTAGGTTTACAAAAGGTTCCTGTTATCTCTGTTATGTCTCTAAAATATGAATTTGTTTGCCAATTAAATAAATTGTTTCTAAATGTTATATAATACGTTTATAAAAGTATCAATCTAAAATTTCTAATTACTGACTTAGCTGTCAAAGAAAGTTAAGGGCTTTAGAAGTTGAGAATTCTGATTAATTAGAAAGAAACTGTATGGTTTTAATGACAAAAGGTATAAGGTATGAAGATACTTTTGAAAGGAAAAGGATAAAAAAAAGTAAATAAGTTCTGAAAGCTGGTTATTTCTGAATAGATAAGAAAGTTTGTGTAAGTTGCAGAAGGTTTGTGTAAGTTTCAAAAGGTTTGTGCAGGTTGTAGAAGGTTTGTGTAGAGGAAAAAAAAGAAGGAACTGAGAAAGTAGACAAAGGTAAGAAAAAGAGAAAGGAAGGACTTTAGAAATAGGATTGTTCTGAAAGGAAAATAAAAAGGAACATTTGGATATTCTTAGGGGCCTCAGGAGCTTGAGAAATTCACCCAAACTTATAAGTATTACAGAAGGAGCCAATGGCCTTCTTAAGTCCCAACTATACAAACAAAAAAGGGAGAGTCAGGAGGAGAGACTCAACCCAAAAGAACAATTGTATTAGGCTCTTTTTACTCTTAATTTATATTTTTAACATTTCCTCATCTAGACTTACTGCGGCCAAGAGGTGTTTTATACCAGCCAAGCAATGGCTTAAGCCTCTCATGTTGTACTGGGGTATATTAGCTGGACCTGAGTGGCAGAATCCAGTTGAGTTACTAACCTGAAGAGAAGGGCAAGTTCTAATTTTGTCATCAACAGGTCCTCTTTGAATACCAGTAGGGACAGAGGTGGGTCCCTGACTTCTGAAGAGCCCTTAAAACCCCAACTTTGCACTTTTTTCTAATGTAAGGGGCCCAATATTTTTTTCTGTGTCTGGGGCCTCAACTGACCTTAATCTGCCTCTGAGTGAGGAACATGAAGCCTTATCATAAGTTGGCACAAAGCAACTCATTTCCAGAGATCCAAAAGCTTATTGTGAATCCACCTCCAGAAATGGGCCACAAAAAACCCCACAGGTGGACACCTAACTCACTCCCAAGCACTCAGGGAACACCTGACATCACCTGGGACACTTTGAAACATCTAGCCAGGCTAAAGAACTTTTGCAAAATATAGGCATGACTGTAACCCCTAAAAATCTGTTTCTCTCTATGCTTGCCCTTGACCTTCCACTGCAACCACCTAACTATCTTACTCTCTGTTAATCTTTACTAAAACAAAAAAGGGGGATATGTAGGAATATGCTATAAAGATATGCAGAGTTAGAAAAACAATTAGAGACAGCGAGGGAGGTGCCCTAGGGTGAAAGCCTTGAGCTGACGAAAGTTCAGGGGCCTCTCTGACTCTGTACCGGAAACAGCAAAACAGCAAGATAAGATTCAGTAACAAGAAATGCTTAGGCTCTCATAACAGAGATTAGAAGTCAGCATGTTCCTTGTTCTTTACTTCACCCCTGAAAACTTCTGCTGTCTGCTTCTTAGAATTATTTGTACTGGCTAGTAAATATCTGATTAAGGTAAGGGGTGAGGCTTCAGTCCTTTGGTCTGCTGACTGGGGCTGTTGCCTCCCCTCTGCACCTCAGAGCATGTCATCTGGTCTCTGAGCAGTTCACGATTGCTGTGACAGGGAGAATCTGCAGATTTTTGTGAGTAGATAGGTAATATATGTAACTTGAACCCAACACCTTGTTTCAATTTTTGTAGCCCAAGACAAAGTGACTAGAAAAGGATAATTGGAACAGAGATAAATCATTCAGGATTATCTGTATTTCTAGGTCTTGGGAACTGCCAAAACCTCTGCTCTAATTAATCTTGGTTTACTGGAACACTACCTGGCCTTTTCAGTGTGTATACATCTTTTAACTACAAGATGTTTTACAGTTAAGAATTTAAAAATGTAAAAGAATTAAAACTAATATTAAAATGATCCTGCATATAGTTGGTGTCTTACGTACTTATAATGTTTAAGTAATGTTTGGTATCTTAGAATGATAACCTCAATTAAAATTTAAAATGCAAAACTGAATAGTTGATTAAGACTTTTTAAATTGAATTTATTGGGGTGACATTGGTTAATTAAATTATATAGGTTTCTGGTGTACAGTTCTATAATATATCATTTGTATATTGGATTGTGTGTTTACCAGTCTAAGTCATGTCTCTTTCTATCACCATTTATTCCCCCTTTACCCTTTCTACATCCCCCCACTCCCTTTCCTCTCTGGTAATCACCATGCTGTTGTCTGTGTCTATGAGTTTTTGTTTTTATTTTTATTTTTTGCATAATGCCTTCATGATTTAGACTTTTAAGTTTTAGTTAAAATCTTATGAATTCATAGACAGTTTCAGAACGCTGAGAAATTTATGCTCATCATATTAAATTTTGTGATTAATAATTATTATTTGAGGATTTAGAAAGGCATTAAATTCAACATTTAAAGTACTTATGAATGAAATGAAATGTTAAAGTTATAAATACAGTTTTAAATGTTTGGAAATGATTAATTAAATAGGTATGTGAATGAGATCTGAAGTTAGTCAAAAGCTAATTTTTAAGTGACCATTAGTTTATTACACTTACCACTAGACTAATAAGATCTGAATCTAAATTTAAAAACCTAAAGTTTAATTATGGCTTTTAATTTAGAACTTGACAAATTATATATTACTTGTTTAAAGTAAAAATATTTCTAATAATGAATATTTTCTTCATTTCCTCTTAAAATATCTTTTTAAACAGCTTTATTAAACTGTAATTCACATACCACAAAATTAATCTATTTAAAGTGTGTGATTCAGTGATTTTAAACATTTTCATAGAGCTGTGCAGCCATCACCACAGCAATTTGGGACCACTTTTACTGCCCCTAGAAGAAACTTCACACTCATTAGCAGTTACCACATTTCTTCCCATCCCATCTCCAGGTGATCACTAGCCTACTTTCTGTTTCTATGGATTTGTTTATTCTGGACATTTCTTATAAATAGAATCAATATGTGTCCTTGCTGTCTGGCTTTTTTCACTTTGTATCCTGTTTTCAAGGGTCATCTATGTTGTAGCCTGTGTCAATACTTCACTTAAAGAGCAACTTCTGAATGGTCATTTTCTGGCATATAGAAACTACACTCAAGAACACCTCCTGTTATGGGATGAATTGTGTTCCATACTGAAAACTCATATTTTGAAACTCTAACCTTATCTTAGAATGTGACTTAATTTCAATAGAGGACCTTTGATGTGTCAATTAAGTTAGAATGAGGGCATTGGGGTGGGTCCTAATAAAATCTTCCCTGAGTCTTTCTACGAAGAGTAAATTTGGATACACAAAGAGACACCAGGCCATGTAAGGGCATAGCAAGAATAGAGGGTGGCTGTCTGCATGCCAAAGACAGAAGATTTGGAAGAAACCCAACCTGCTGGCACCATGATCTTGGACATCCATCCTTCAAACCTGTGAGAAATAAATTTATGTTGTTTAAGCCTCTTTGTTATGGCAGACCTAACAAACTAATACACCCCCTACATCAATAGTTTAGAGTTTTACTTTACTAGAATTTCCTCCAGCTATAAGTGTGAGCCCAGAGAAATAGAGGACTTGATCTTCTAAACCTGTGTTCTAGAGCTGTCCATCATTTCCTTTCAGAGAACTTGCCCATTTCTTGGAAGGAGCAACTCTAGCCATGTGGCACCACCTCTCCGGCCACAGCTATTTAAAACAATATACATACCCCAGATTTTCTGACAATTTGGAATTATGTCATGGAGAGTTTGTTGGTTAGCTCTGAGTAAAAGAACTGAAGGGTGATATAGACTAAAAGGCCAAGACATCTCAAATGGAAGCTATAGGTAGGTTGATAAGTAATTAGAAAAGAAACAAAGAACTAGTGCTTAAGGGGCTCAGTTATTTTGCCAAAAAATGGATTTGTAAGCTTCTCTCTTTTTAAATAAAGACTTTTAATTACAGCTAGAGCTCAACTTACTACCACGATTGGTTCTGACAGACCGGTTGTAACATAATTTGGTTGTAAGTTGAGTAGGCTATATGTATAGTACTGTGAAATGATGTTATAAAAATCTTTAAGTCATATTTTATTATAATTTTCTTTCATTATTCTATATAATAATTTTCTTTGTTCATTTTATGCCATTTGTATTATCTCTACACCATTTTGTTTCTTATTTTTATATTCGTCAGGTTTAAGTAAAACACTGCATTACCAGTACAACTGATTTAATATTTGCAAAACATACAAAATTACAAAATACAGGTGCATACAAAACTGCTCCAGATGCGGAGCAGTTGTGGCTAGCGATTGTGGTCGTAAAGTCGAATGGTCGTAAGTTGCATAAGTCATAAGTGGATCAATACCTGTACTGATTTTAGAACGAGAGTAGAGAAAAGAGGAGAAGCGGGAAGCACCAACTCATAGTAGTAGTTGCTTCTCATATGTGTCTTGACCAGGCAAGCCTAGGGTTTTGAACCAGCAACCTCAGCATTCCAGGTAGATGCTTTATCCTCTGCACAACCAAAGATCAAGCCATGCTTTCTCTTTAATTGGGTTCTTCTACTGGGGTTCTTGCAGCTAAAGAATCTCCCTTTGATCAGCCAGGGTTCAAGGTATGATATAAAAATCACTATCTTTTTAGAGCATTACAGGGAATTGGGCACCTACAAAATCTTTGCAATGCATAGAAGAGTAGGCTGTCAGCTGAACTTCAGACTGACTTCCACATTCTTATAGGATCAATTTGAGAGAAGTACCACCCCTGAGGTTGCCACTCATAGTCCTGAGTTCACCCACAAGGAGTCAAAAGTTGGTTTTTAAAGGGCCAAACAATTAGTAGGTATTATAGTGACTTTTGGCCTTCCCAAGTGCTACAATACATAATCAAATACAGTGTGTCCGTAAAGTCATGGTGCACTTTTGGTCGGTTGACCTGTCAAAAGTGCACCATGACTTTACGGACACACTGTATATAGTATATTTGTGGTAATAACATTTCATAGGGGTAGACAAGTAGGAGCAAAAGGTCTAAAAATAATCCCTAATGGGGAGGTAGAGTTTTAAAAGAAGTTGGGAAACACTGTGATAAATTAAACACTACAACCTTTATTTTGCTTGACTTCTTGGCAGCACTCAACAATATTAAACATCCCCCCAACCCCTGTTTTCAAAACGTTCTTCCCTTGGCTTTTGTGATGTCACAATCCTCAAATTCCCAAATAACCTCTGGTCACCTCTTCTCAGACTCTTATTCTGGTTTGTTCTTTATTCAGCCCTTGAGTGCTAGAGGTGCTCAGAAATCTGTTCTTTTCCCCCTTATAACATAATTTGCAGGTGATATAATCAAGTCTTATGACTTGTGATTTACAAATTTTTATCTCTAGTCATGATCTTTCTTTTAAGCTCTAGACTCCCATATTCCCCTGCCCACTAGTTACGTTCACTTAGCTGTCTGAGACATCTATGTTCGACACGTCCAAAATGGAGTTCTTACTTTTTTCTCCTAACCTTGGTCCTCAAAGTTTTCTCCACCTCATAACTGACAAGGTCCTCAGGAGTCCTCATGACTCCTTCCTTTACTTTACTTCCCATCCAACAATCAAAAAGTCCCATATGTATGTATGAATTCGTTTACTCTCAATCTTGTCTCCTACAATCCATTGTTAACTCTGCAGCCAGGATATTCTTCTCAAAGCAAAAATCATATCTGGTTACTCTCCTCCTAAAAAACTTTCAATGGTAGTTTATTGTCTTAAAAATTAAATCCACACCCCTTACTATGGTCTAAAAGACCCTATATAATCTGCTTCCTGACTACCTATTTGTCTTCATGACACACAACTTTCTCTCTTACTCATGACACTTTTATCACACAAGCCTTCTTTCTGCTTCTTAGTTCCCAGCTTAACACCTTTGCACTTACCATTCATCTGATCCACGTAGATTACTCTGTTCCCTGACCTTAGCAGGTTTTGCTTTTTATCTAAATTCAGGCCTCAATTTAAGCATCATCACCTCAGAAAGTCCTTGGTCATCCACCCAATTTAAACTATTCCCCTCCCTGTCCCACTTTCCATCACACTGCCTTGTTTCCTTTCCTTCACAAGACTCTCCCTTCTCTTGCAAATGCTCTACCCCCATCTTTCTCATCCTCCTGAAGGTACTCACTCCTCTGACTCTGCTTGCATGACCATATTGCATTGGTCCAAGATGGGCCCCTCACCTAACTGGACCAGAGCCATTCCTGAATTTTTCAGGACTGGAGTTTAGAAACAGAGTCAATTCTGCTGCAATGACAGGCATTGTCTGACATCAAATTCAGTAACTGCTAGTGGCCATGTTTCCAGTCATGGGGAGGAAATGAGTCTGTAAGAACACATGATGAAGGGGAGAAAAAGAAAGCTATTTTTGGAGCATTTTTGTTTCTTGTTTTTTCTAAGGTCTAAATTATATTCTGGATGCTTATCAAGCTAGTTGAGAAATGTTTTGAATTAATATTTTCTTCAAAAATTATAAAAGGCTAGAGTGTTGATTGACCTAAATTGTTCTTTCTTATGTCTAATACTGCATTCAGATGTAAATGTTTATTATGTACTTTTGATAATAGATATAATAAACATTCCACCTTCAGAATGGGAGGTTATATGCTTCCCATTTAAGGCACACTTTGATACTGAGAACACTGAATTAAAAGTTGTAGAGAGAACACATGATCAATTCAGAAGAATCACTTGGGCATTTGCATTAAAATATCATGAAGCACCAAATCCTTCTGCGTGCTACACAAAGTACACATTTAGAGGCAAGATGTTAACTGCTCTAAAATGACTATCTCCCCCTTTATTAATATTAAAGTCCATTTCAATCCTTATAGAAATTAACTTGGTTAAACACATTCTAATTGAATATAATTATACAAACTATGTGTTGGGCACTTGTAGGAGACACAAAGATGCATAAATCAGAGACTCAGTTATTAAGGCATTTATTAAAGTGCAGATTTTTTTTATAGGGACAGAGAGAGAGTCAGAGAGAGGGATAGATAGGGACAGACAGACAGGAATAGAGAGAGGTGAGAAGCATCAGTAATTAGTTTTTCATTGCCGTTGCAACGCCTTAGTTGTTCATTGATTGCTTTCTCACATGTGCCTTTACTGCGGGCCTTCAGCAGACCAAGCCACCTGTTGCTGGAGCCAGCAACCTTGGGTCCAAGCTGGTGAGCTTTTGCTCAAGCCAGATGGGCCCATGCTCAAGCTGGCGAGCTCAGGGTCTCGAACCTGGGTCTTCCGCATCCCAGTCCAACGCTCCATCCACTGCGCCACCGCCTGGTCAGGCCAGATTTTTTTTTTTTTTTTTGACAGAGACAAAGAGAGTCAGAGAGAGGGACAGATAGGGACAGACAGACAGAAAGGAAGAGAGATGAGAAGCATCAGTTCTTTGTTGTGGCACCATAGTTGTTCAATGATTGCTTTCTCATATGTCCCTTGACCAGGGGATACAGCAAATCAAACGACCCCTTGTTCAAGCCAGTGACCTTGGGCTCAAGGCAGCAACCGTGGGGTCATGTCTATGAGCCCACACTCAAGCCACCAACCCCGTGCTCAAGCCAGATGATCCCGTGCTCAAGCCGGTGACCTCGAGGTTTCGATCCTGGGTCCTCTGTGTCCCAGTCCGATGCACAATCCACTGTGCCACCACCTGGTCAGGCTAAAGTACAGATTTTTTTAAGTGCATAAAGTAAATGACTAAAATACAAGGAACTTGTGATGTTTTTATGTAAGTTACTAATAAAATACAAGGGTGTGCCAGAAATGATGTAGGAGGTCCTGGTAAAGAAAGGTTATTTTCAGTTGTAAGAACCAAGAAAGGCTTCATGCCTAACTTAGCCATTTGAGCTAAACCTTAGAGGATGGGTAGGAATGCAAAGGTCAGAGATGCTATGAGGAAGCATCCAGCCCTTAAGAATATTGCAGACAAAGGTATGCTTGGCTATGAGTGTGAGGGACAATGTGTAGCTAATGAAGGACTGAACTTGTGGGGTTCACAGTGAAACAACAGCATGTCTATCTGCTGGTATTGCTATTCATGGGAATTGTACAACATGATATGTTTAGTTTCAGAAATTTTCATACTATCCCCTTCTGACCAGGTGTCAGTTGGAATGTGGGGCTGGTGTTTGGAAGCATGTTAAGAAAGGAGAAGTTAAATGTAGAATGTAAACCAAACCACTTTTTTTTTTTTTTACAGGGGCAGAGAGAGAGTCAGAGAGAGGGATAGACAGGGACAGACAGGAACGGAGAGAGGTGAGAAGCATCAATCATTAATTTTTCGTTGCCGTTACGACACCATAGTTGTTCATTGATTGCTTCCTCACATGTGCCTTGACCGCAGGCCTTCAGCAGACCGAGCAACCCCTTGCTGGAGCCAGTGACCTTGGGTCCAAGCTGGCGAGCTTTTGCTCAAGCCAGATGGGCCCACGCTCAAGCTGGCAAGCTCGGGGTCTCGAACCTGCGTCTTCCGCATCCAAGTCCGATGCTCTATCCACTGTGCCACCACCTGGTCAGGCATAAACCAAACCACTTTTAATGAAAAGATTCATGAACACTATTTGTGCAGTTTGGAACATAGATCAATGAAGGCCATAGATTCTACAATGTCACTGGTGATCACCATGGAGCAAAGTGACATGTGATATCAGTATGATTTGAGGTTGAACATCAAACTGAAATGATATGTCCATGTCCCTGCTATGTTTAATTCATTCAAATGAGTCTCAGCCCTTATCCTTTAATCTATGGAAAGTCTATTCTAAAAACATTTTACATTCCTCGAGCTTGGGAATACTAACGTGTTTCATGAGTCCTTCCTAGCTCATTGGCTTGGCTCCACAGGCCACTTTTTACTTTTTATAATTGAATCCCTGGATGCTACTCATTCCTTTCCTTATGGAAGAATGGATACAGGCTCCACAGCTAAGACTAGGTTAATAGCTTGGGTATAACAGGAGGAAATTACTGCACAGAAAAGAAAAACCTAAAACAGATATTACTGCTCCTAACACATTAGCCAAGCTTACCCGTAAGGGGCCTTAGGGACTATCTCTACCTTAGATCTCCATCCTGATGCTGTGTTAAGGGGCCAACTTACTCATAATAATGTACTTCTCCAACCTGCAGTCCAGACCCCCTAACTCTCATCCTAGCTTTAGAGAGGGAAGCAGGCTTTTCTATGTCTTAATCCCAGGCTGGCTTCCTTTCCTGCCCCAGGAATATTGACAATAAAAACTCTTAATTAGTTTGACTATAGGAATAATTTTACTATGTATATGTATACCAAAACATCATGTTGTACATCTTAAATGTGAACAATTTTTACTTAAAAAAAACTCCATTTCTTCAGTGAGAACTCTTACCTTTATCCACATAGTGGATTGAGTCAAACCAGTAATCAAAAGTACAGTGTGTCCATAAAGTCATGGTGCACTTTTGACAGTGTTACTGGTCAAAAGTGTACTATGACTTTATGGACACACTATATATTTAAAGAAGTCTGGGGCCTTCAGAGATTGGGAATATCACATGTGCAGAGGATATGGAGGGGTAGGAGTACACAGTGCAGAGCCAAGCCCAGTTCCTGGCTTCTTTACTACTTTTTCTCCAGTGTGGAGGTTTGGGTTCTCAAGATCTATGAGTAAATACTTGGCCAAAAGGACATATTCCTCAAGAAACACAAAATGTATTTTTTAGAAAAATCTATTCTAAATCCATATTTAGGAAAAAATGTTATTGTTAATGGAAAGGAAACAGTCTTTCTAGAGCAGGGGTAGTCAACCTTTTTATACCTACTGCCCACTTTTGTATCTCTGTTAGTAGTAAAATTTTCTAACCGCCCACCTGTTCCACAGTAATTTATAAAGTAGAGAAGTAACTTTACTTTATAAAATTTATAAAGCAGAGTTACAGCAAGTTAAAGCATATAATAATAATTACTTACCAAGTACTTTATGTTGGATTTTCGCTAAGTTGGGCAGAATAAATCTTTATAAAACAAAACAACTTACTAAGTTCAGCGATCCTTAACCTTTTTTGAGGTACCGAACCCACCAGTTTCATATGTGCATTCACCGAACCCTTCTTTAGTGATAAATAAAATGTTTTTTTTTTCCAAATTCAAGACATAGGTATATGTTTATTTACTGATGCACAAAACCGTACATGAACATCACCTTGCTCTAAGAACAAAACCAACAAAGTGCATGAACTCACAACAAATTACGGTATTACTTTCTTCTGGCCTCCGCGGCAGAGGCTTCTCTGAACCCCTGAGACCGACTCATTGAACCCTTTGAGTTCGATAGAACCCAGGTTAAGAACCACTGCTATAGTTAAATCTATCTTTTTATTTATACTTTTGTTGCTCTGCTACCGCCCACCATGAAAGCTGGAACGCCCACTAGTGGGCAGTAAGGACCAGGTTGACTACCACTGTTCTAGAGACTCACCCAATTTATATCACGGAATAGAAACATATAGCAGCTCATTAATGAAAGTTTACCTTTGTTGTGCATTCCACAAAGAAAGGAACTGAGGGTCCAAAGACACATTGCTAATAAATGGCAAAGAAGATTTTCATCCAGGCCAACCTAACCAGTCAATGTACTTAAACAGAAAATGAGATTTAATGTACTAGGTAAAAACAACTTCATTTAAATCAGAGGTGAGCTCACTATTTTCTCCAAGGAAATTTACATAAGAAAAGAATATTTATGAGGATTTTTCATAAAATGGTATCATTGTCCTCATCTGTACAAGGATACTTTTGAAATAAATGTGCTTAATCATTAATTCAACCATGTTATGGAGGATGCAAATATAATTTCCTATAGGAATTTATAATTTCTCAAGAGAGAGGAAATAAAAGACAGAATTTGAATACCACAGGAAAGGTGAAAAAAGTGTTATAGGGGTTAAAAGAGGAGAGATTATATGTGCTTTGGGGAGTGGCGAGTTTTATGGGAAACGGTAGCAACTGTAAAATAAATACAAATATAAAATTAATATAAAATAATGAAAAATAGATATCTAATAAGAAAGTTGAGAAAAATTAGATTATTGTCAAGATATTGGGACTCTTCCAGCTGGCACCTTCCCTAACTTAAAATAATAAGTTTTTATGGATTTAGATCCACTGCTGTAATCATGACTAAATATTGCTGTTTTTACACACAGAACTTCAGATCGTACTCAAATAATGTCCCGTCTGAATGGATGGGAGGGAAGCATTTGGTTGTTGATCATCTGTCACAAGAGTAACGCGTAACACTATTTAGGATTAGCATGGACGCTCGTCATTGTTTAATTTTTATTGAGGTTTGTAATGTGTACCATTGTGAAGCCCTTATCACATAGTGAACGACAAGAATACAAGTGACAGTTCATGAGCTGTTCACAACTATATAGACTTTTTTTTTTTTTTAATGAAAATGACCTTTAAAATCTGGAGTTCGGAAGGGGCACAAAATGTGATTCTAACACACACTAGCCTCCCTCAGACACGAGTTTCTTTGCTTAAGTTTATGGCCCAAAACAAACACTAAGAATAGCCGTTGTAATAAAAATTTTTCCCCAAGTGATCGAAACTTTCTCATCTTGGACTACTAATGCCATCACGAAACGCTCCCCATAGCTCCACTGTGTGGGGCGGAGTCATGGGTTGCCCGTGCATTGTGGGCATTGTAGTCTCGGGCTCTGGCCACCCTGGGACGGTACACGTGGTGTGTTTGGCGGCAGCTGTGGGTAATAACTAGTCAGCTCTCTCCACATGGTCCTTCGGGTGCCAGCTCCCGCGTGTGGGCAGACAGCCGCCGCGGAGAGGCTGCAGGGAGGGTTGGACGGAGCCGAGCCTTCGCGACGCTTTTGCGACAACCGCGGCCGTGTTTCGCCCATCCCCTCCCTCCTCCTCTCCCTGAGGAGATACCGGCTGTTGTGCGGGGCTGCGTTTCTGTTTGAGTGCACGGGAGAGTGAGTGAATGAGTGAGTGTGAGCGTGCCTGTGAGAGAGCGTGAGGCGTGAGCGTGCGTTTGAGGGGAAGGGACGCCGCCGTCGCCGCCCTGCCGCTCCCCTCCGCGGGGGCAAGACGCGCGGCCAGAGGGAGCAGGAGAGCCGGCGCCCCGGGAGCCAGCAGGGACAAGGCAGAGCCACCCGCTCCCCACCCCCAGCCGCGTCCCTGCGCTCCCCTTCGTCCGGGGGTATCTCCCCGGCCTTCCGCGCTCCCGGGCGGCCTCTGCTCCGCCACCCCCTAGATGTCCCCGGCGCTCTCGCGGGGCCTCCTTCTGCTCCTGCTGCATCAGCCGGGCTGCTGCTGCGGCCGCCGGGTGTAGAGCGGGCGGGCTCCCGGGGGCTGCTGCTGCCGGCGCTTCCCCGGTCCCCACCCCTGTCCCCGGCCCCCCGACCCCAGCTCCCCGGCCTCGGAGGCTGTGACAATGGACTATGACTTTAAAGTGAAGCTTAGCAGCGAGCGCGAGCGGGTCGAGGACCTGTTTGAATACGAGGGCTGCAAAGTTGGCCGAGGCACTTACGGTCACGTCTACAAAGCCAAGAGGAAAGATGGGTGAGTGTGTGTGCGTGTGCGGGTGTCCGCGCTGCGCGGCGCTCCCGCAGGCCTGGGCAGGTAGCCGGGAGGGGAGCAGGGCGCCGGAGTGCCGCCTTCCCACTCCCTCGGCGCCCGCTTCTGCCCTGCTAGCCGGGCTTGGGGAGGAAGTGCTGTGCTGGGGATCTAGCCCGCACTGAATCCTGCGTGCCGCCGCCTCTGTCTTCTATTTCGGTAGCTCATCGGGGAAATCACCCTCTACCCCATGAGCTGTGTACTTTTCAAGGGTTTAGGTACTAGATTAAAAAAAAAATCTTATGAAACGTCAGTTTAAATCATTTTCTTGTGTGTGCGGGTAGTCGATTTATTATGGTAAACTTCTGGGGATTTCCTCACCTGCTCCTATAGTGACATCCACCACTCTGGAAGGGAAATAGCGATCCTTTCCTCCACTAGTTTGTGGTTGATTTATTCTCAAATTTGTATTTTATTTTGGGGAAAAAGAGCAGCATGTAAATCCAGTCTGAGGAGTTCCTCGTAGTGATCGTCGGCAACATAAATGGACGTATCAGTTGCTATTTAGATACCATGAGCTGTGAGTTTTAGATAGAACAATGGGGGTTTGCTGCAGGGTGGGTGGTGAATGAAAAAGGCGAGTGACAAATAGGGCTTGTGTAGCAGTTCCCCTCAAATTTTAGCAGCTGGCAATGAACTTTAATAGTCTTTTTGCTTTAAATATTCTTTCCTAGAAATAACTTAATTAAGTCCATGACTGGTAATGCTCCCAGTTTAGTTTCTTAAACAGGCAAGTGAAGTGTTCATTTTTCCTTTGTCAGATGTCTTGTAATATTGACAAAAGAGAAGGCAATTCTTAGTTGAGAAAATGTATTTAATTAACTCCTTGTTTTCCTCGTGTTAAAACGGATGTTGTCTGTTGCCTTTGACATAAGAGAAAATTTGTTGGAAAGACAATATCAAAGCTTATATAATTTTTACATTTTATTATATTATATACAAAGTAGCTTCATTTGACTTCTGTTAGTTTGGTTAGCTGCTGTTTAACAAAACAAATTGCTTTTTTTTTCTCCCTAACTGGGTAAGGAGGATATGTTCAGAACTATATTAGCACTAAAAAACGAAACTATTCATAAAGCTGAAGTAAGTTACCTGGGGGGGGGGCGTGTAGGGAAGCCATATTTATAACTACTTTAGTATTCTGGATATTGGAAAAGGAAGTGTGTATTTATTAAACACTTTTTTCTTTGGTTTACTGATATATCCTTCTGAAATTCTTAAAATTCACTCTAAGACTAATATAGTAATTCTAATTTATTTGGAATGTGCATTGTAGTGCTTATATGCAGCTTAAAACAGTACAGATATCTGCAAAAGGTAGGGATTTGAAAACTCGAGACTCTAGGTGCTGTATGTATTGAAAAGAACTTTTTAGCTCAGTGGTTTGGCTGGCGACATTTGAGAAATCAGTGTCTGGAAATATGTTTAATTATGTTTCTCATTGAAGTATTACTCTGTAATAACATATTTTTAAAATTGTCCTGTTTACTTACCATACAGTATTTTTCAAAAGCCTTAAACCATCTTCCCATCCTCCAATATTATGTAATTTTGGGCATATTCATAAAATCCTCAACCCCATAAGATTAGACATTGTATATTTGACCAGTCTGTCATTTATTTTTATTTATTTTTATTTTTTATTCATTTTAGAGAGGAGACACAGAGTGTGAGAGAGAGAGAGAGAGAAAGAGAGAGAAAGGGGGAGGAGCTGGAAGCTCAACTCCCATTTGTGCCTTGACCAGACCAGTGCAGGGTTTTGAACTGGCGACCTCAGTATTCCCAGGTCGACGCTTTATCCACTGCGCCACCACAGGTCAGGCCTGTCATTTGTTTTATAAGACTGTGGTGACTTTATTTTTAATCTCCCTGAGAGAAGTCAGTACTGTTTTCATAAAATACCAATTTAAGCTAATAAAATCTACAGTTATATTAACTTTAGTTTTATTTTGTTTAAAAACTAGAATATGCTATATTGTCAAGAGGTACTTTTAACCACATTTTATACCTCATGGTTGGGTTTTAATATAGGCTAAGGACGATTTTAGAAGAATTACACAATTTAAGAATAACAATGTATAGCGCATGAACATTTCTTAGTTGTTTGTGACAGCTGGGAAGTAGCATTGAATTTTGGAAAAAACTAACTTTTTATTTATAATTCTTTGGTGTTGTTTACCGGCAACTTTTAATAATTTTGTTATAGGATGAACTTTTTAAAAAATGAATCAAATGTCAAGAGAGTTTTGAAATTACTTAAAACAGTGTTTGTTTTCTAGAGAGAATACTTTCTGGTTTAGCTTTTTTTAATAACCTCACTCTGGTAAAATACTGCATTTATTTATGAAGTTTTTTTGATCTATGTCAGTAAAATGTAATTTAATGCATGTTAGTCCTGATAAAATATGTAGCTGTTTAATTTTTTATAAAAAGATGGTCAAATAATTTTTCTAATATTAACTTTCAAATTAAATTATATATTCTGTAATTGAAATTTCAGAGTATTCTTAAGAACTCATACAGTAGTACTTTTAAAAAGAGTCCTGATATCTACAGTAAAATGAAGCAAGTTTTGTTTAGACAAACTTGACAATTGAAATGAATGTATGTAAATGTATCCTTTCAGTTGTCAGTGAGCATCATAGAACATGAATGATTAGTAAAAATTGAGATGAGAGATGTTAGCTTCTTAAATTAAGTATTAGGAAATAAACAGCTCTAAAGATCATTTCTTTGAGTTAAAGAATTAGTAATACTAGCCTGATAATATACTGCACTTATGATAAACTCAGGATTTTAGGAATGTAGTAGAGGGAGAAATACTTTATTTGAGGCATGATTACATATGTGGGAAAGGGCTTTTTATAATTGTGATAGTTTCAGATTCTAATAGAGTTTAAAAAAATAAATGCACAATAAATCTTGGAAATAATTTGTTCCTACTATCATCATAAATGAGATAGAGAATGTCCTTTATGTCTGAAGAAGCAGAGGGATTCATTTTCTTTCTGAGTCAATTGTATTTCTTTGCAGAATTTAGGCAACCAAACTTACTTTGTTCCAAAGAGTAGGAAACTGTGAGAAGCAGAAAAGAATTTGTGTTTTAAAATTCTCAGCTCTCATTATAGGTACTGGACATTTTTAGAATTTAAAAATCAATTTGGGATAAGTTTGATCTCCAAAAAAGAAAAGCAAAAGTTTTCTTGAATAGGATTCTTAGATGCTACTATACTCTATGTTCAAAAGAATAGATATATAATTGTGTGTGTGTTTTAAATATATAGAAAACTTTTGTTGGGGTACTTTTGTAGAAAACTGAGGGATTAGTAGGCAGGCACTGAATAATAGCTAAGTTATTGTGTAAGTACGAGGTCCTGGGCAGAGCCCTTTACACTAGTCTATTTAATCTTCCCATGTACCATATCAAGTCAATTCGTTTTTTTCCTAATAGTTCTGCAGAGGAGGAAAACTGAGGTTTAGAAAGGTTAAATAAATTTGGTTACAGGACTATTTAAATATCAGAGCTGGAGTTAGGAGGATTACAAGCAGGTCTCTTACTATAGATCTCATTCTCTTAACCATTATGCTTCAAATAATATATTAAAATAAATATAAATATAGACGTCTAGAGTTGGTTTTGGATAGCTCATTCAGAAAGCATGAATGCCTTATCACAGGGCTAGTCTTTTCAATCTACTGTTGTACTTGTTTTAGTCCATTTCTGAACAGCCTGGTTCTTTCAAGTGCTACAAAAGTACATATGTAGATATGTAAGTGTGTATATGTATATATATACACATCTATGTGTATGTCTACAGATACACACACATGTGTATAGGAGCAAATTCTTATAAAACATGTTAAGACATGGAAGTTCTTTATCCAGTGAAAAGAACTCTACATCACGGAGACTAGAGACCTGAGGTCAAGTTCACATTCTCCCTCTGGTTATCAGTATGACCTTGAGTCATTTGCTCCCCGAGACTTTGGTTTCCTTATTTATAAGATTAGTGGGTTTGAGTTGGTAATTTTTAGGGTCTTTTCTGGTATTATGATTTAAGTAAGTAAAAATTATGAATATAAAATGTAATGTTTTTACATGATTATGTAAAACTATTAAAACAAATTTTCCTTTAGGCCATGGTATACTTCCATATTTCTTTTTTTTTTGACAGAGAGAGGGACAGACAGGAAGGTAGAGAGATGAGAAGCATCAGTTCTTCATTGTGGCATCTTAGTTGTTCGTTGATTGCTTGTTCACTGATTGCTTTCTCATATGTGTCTTGATGGGGGGTTGAGGGGTTACAGCAGATTGAGTGATCCCTTGCTCAAGCCAGCAGCAGCCTTGGGCTCAATTTGGATGAGCCTGTGCTCAAGTTGGCGACCTTGGGGTTTTGAACCTGGGTCCTCTGAGTCCTAGTCCGATGCTCTATGCTCTATCCACTGCGCCACTGCCTTGTCAGGCGGTGTATTTTCATATTTCTTAGCCTCATGCTTTAAATGTGGTTTCTCATCACTTGTCAGAAAGAAGTTAGGTAACCCACAAAGACTTATTAGCTATTTTACCTAACATGTCTTATACTACTTTAACATTTCTTCATATTGTCTCTTAAGATGTTGGGAGTTAGGGACTACTGCTTGTTCCCACTCCTGTGAACCACTCATTTGATGGTGAGCATAGGGTGCTCTTCTGATTGAATCTGCATAGGAGCTTCCATTTAGTTCTGGTTCCTTCTACGACTAGAACTTGGTTGGAATCATTTATTTCCCCAAAGGAATCTAATATATCTCTTTTGACAACTGTTGAAGCCTGTATACAGGTTCAGTTTGAACTGTGTATTTCCATGTCAGAATGCCAAATACAACATGTAATAATCCCCATCACGGGGATTTTGTATGCCCAATAACGAGTATTCCTTATAACCTTTAAAAAATGTGATGAAAAGGGAAAAGCACAGTGTTTACCTTGCACTTCTTTCTTGTCTACTGCCTGTTCAAGTGATTTACCTTAGGCATCAGTGCATTCAGACCCACTGTTTAGGCCACTTAGAGGTTTTGTGCTTAGGTCCCATTTTCTTATAAGACTGGGAAATTAATTCTTTTGGGGATTTGATTATTTGATTACTACTTTTAGTGTTTCTTCCAACCTTTGAAGAAATTCAGCAAATATTTGTTCGATCCTTCTTTATACCAAGTACTGTTCAAGGTATTGGGATTGCAAAAATGAATAAAATATTCCATTACTTGAACTATCTACTGGGGAAACAAATGTGTAAATAAACCAGCAACTTAATAATAACTATAATAGTTAATACAAGGTGCTGTTGGAACACAGAAATGGAAGCTCCTAACTGTTTAAGGTTTTCAGGAAACCTTAAGCTTCTCAAAGATGATAGCATTTTGTTTGACTCTTAGAAGCCTGGGAGATCTCATCAGAAAGATATTTCAAGAGGGATGGACAAAGAGGGGGTACTATCTATTGTGCCCTTACAGAAATGGGACAAAGATGGATGCTTTTTTATTGTGCCCTTACAGATTCAAGCACATTTTGTGAGATTAAGTTTTTTTCTTTCCACACTTTCCCTCCCCACTTTTTTCCTTGCCAGCATTTTTGAACTCCTGCTGTATGTGTAGTACATGCAGGACAAATGTTCTATTGTACCGGCTGGACATGATGAGGTCTCTATTACTTAATAATGGGGACAAATTTATCAGCGTGCACTGAACACCTTTAATTGTCTGAGTGGCAGTTTCCCATCACAAGAATGTTGGCAAACAGAATACAAGCAGCCTCTGAAATCCAACTGTCTGACTTAAGACTCTCCCATATGTAAAACTGCCATAGCAGAACTCCATTTTGATTACAGCTCTGGATAGCAGATGATTCTTCTTTGGCCCCACCTGCATGAGGAGTAGGAAGCCAGCCTCTTCTGTGCTGCTGAGGTGGTGGTGGCGACAGATTGGAGGGAATTTCTCTTGCTGGGACTCTGATGTATGAAGAGATGGGAGGTAGGGAAATTGCTTCTGGTATACTGGGTTTCAGCTAGGAAAATATAAGTAATAACAAATTGCTATACATTATTGTAGGCCATTTTCAAACTTAACTATTTTTTCAAAAATTATTTCTCCGGGAAAATGTGTTCAAAATGATAATTTATAAACATTTGAAATGTGATCCACATGTAAGTTGGGAACTGTATATGCCAACCAGTATTGATAAATATATTTTATGCCCTGTGGCTGGTGTCGTCTTTCTTATAGTGTCTTTTATTGTTGAATTAATCCTCATTGCCATTTTATTTATTTTTTTTATTCTTTTTCTGTGCTTAGCTGATGCTAGGGAATGAAAATCCTACTGTCCTTTCCTCCTTCAGACAAGTTCTAAAACCTTTTCACAGCAGCTTAGGTAGGCTTTGGTCATCCCTTTGTGACTTAGAAGCCACCATGATCTTTTTTTGCCTTAAGATATTTCTTGCCCTGGCCCGTTGGCTCAGCGGCGGATCATGGGCCTGGCATGTGGAAGTCCCTGGTTTGATTCACAGGGCACACAGGAGAAGTGACCATCTGCTTCTCCACCCCTCCCTATTCTTTCTCTCTCCCCTCCCCCTTCAACCTCCCCCTCCTGCAGCCCTGGCTGATTGGCTCAGAGAGCTGAGGATGGCTTCATGATCTGCCTCAGGCGCTAAAATAGCCCTGTTGCCTAGCAGCAGAGCAGTGACCCCTGATGGGCAGAGCACTGCCTGATAGGGAGCTTGCTGGGTGGATCTTGGTTGGGGTGCATGAGGGTGTCTATCTCTGCCTCCTTGTCTCTCACTTAGTAAAAAAAAAAAAAAGAAATTTTTTGTCACTTCAAGGCAGTTCTTGATGTTGTCACTAAAAAGTGACTTTCACCTGTTATTTTGATCTTGAGACTTGAAGGCCCTTTAGTACAGTGATTCTCAAGATTCTTTAGTATGGTCATTGTTAAAGTCACAGAACCAGTCCCTGCTGTATCAGGCTGCCTTTACTAATGGAATTATATCATGTCCTTCAGATGTATGGCAGAGAATGCTGTGAACCCCCCTTTAAAATTTGAGTGAGATATATTATATACCATAAAATTCACCCTTTAAAATGTGCACATCACTGTTTTTTCATCTATTCAGAAGGCTGTGCAATTATCACCACTATCTAATTCCAGAGCATATTTATTTGACCCCAGAAGAAACCTTATCATCATCAACAGTCACCCCATATTCTCCCCCTTCCCAGCTCCTGGCAATTATTAATCTATTTAACTGTCTCTATGGATTATCTGTTCTGGACATTTCATATAAATGGAATCATACACTATGTGTGGCCCTTTGTGTCTTTTACTTAGCATAATGTTTTGAGAGTCCATCTGTGTTTTGCATGTATCAGTGTTTCATCTTTTGGGGAGAATTGAATAATATTTCATTGTATAGATATACCTTATTTTTTTAATGGATTGATTTTAGAGGGGGAGGGGAGAGAAGCATTCATTTATTATTCTACTTAGTTGTGTGTTCATTTGTCACTTCCTGTATGTACCCTGACCGGGGATTGAACAGGCAACCTTGGTGTTTTGGGACAATGTTCCAGCTAACTGAGCTAACCAGCCAGAACCTATACCTCATTTAAAATATCTATTTATCAGTTGGTGGACAATGGGGTAGTTTCTACTTTAAAAAAAAAAACAATTTAAGTCAAATTATATATATATTTTAAACGTTTATTGATTTCAGTGAGAGAGGAAGAGAGAGACAGACAGGGACAGGAACATCTAGCAGTTCCTGTAAGTACCCTGGCCGGGGATCTCCCCAGCAACCTCTGCGCTTCGGGGCGATGTTCTAACCAGCCGAGTTATCCGGCCAGGGCTACTTTTATTTTGAAATGTACTTCCTTTAATGTACAAAAACATATGAATATAAACAAAAACAAATTAAACATTATCACATTTGTGTACACCATTATTTAATTCTCCATCTCAACTTTGCTATTCAAACAGTAGAAAGCACATGACAGTTGAGGGGTTGGGAAGGAGCTAGCACAAAGAAGACTTTTCTGCTGTATTTATTCTGTACTGTGTAGCGCTATTCTCACAGAGGTGGCTCCTTTAACTTCTCCATTATACACGAATTCAGTCTGTATAAAATTGAACCTGCTCAAAAGCTAAGGGAGGTTAGAAGTGATGGGTCCTTAACCTGGTGTATTGTTACATGATTCAGACAATAGTATGGTTACCAGCTTCTAATTTTTAGAGATTGCAAACAAGGCTTTCTCTTGAAGTTGAATCAAAAATAACTACTTATGTTTCTTTGGTTTTGTAATATGTGCAGGAATACATGGAGGTTCAAAATTTGGTCCCCACCAGTTACCAATGTTGTCATCAATGACCTAGTTTTGCAGGGCTTCATCTTGATGACCTAGTATCTGTTGTCATTAAGTGTGTTAGTTTTTCAACCTCATTTCTTCTGGGTTAAGTTTACCACCAGGTAGTGTGAAGAAAGTTGTTTCCAGCTGCAGCAGTAACTGATGGGGTAGCCAGTGCTCATATACAGTCAGAACTCCTTTTACAGTTATTCTACAGTTATCCTCATTCCAGTTTTATCAGATTCCTCTTATGCATTAGAATCTGGCTGCAACAGAGCTTTCCTCATAGAGGGGCTCTTTTGTACCAAAAGTGTAATTGGTGCGGTGATACAGGTTGATGGTGATGGTGTGCTCCAAAGTGATGGACTTGGTTGGTTGGATATACTTGTTGCCAAACTGACACCTCAGACATGCTCGCGAGCACTGGCAGGGAGCAGCGGAAAGGGGGAGAGGCAGGGAAACTTTCCTCATGTGGGCAGCAGTTATCTGTCTCTCACTCAGCAGCCACCAATGGCCATTTAATAGAGTGCAAGAGGAGCAGTTTCTACTTTTTGGCTATTATGAATAATGCTGCTGTGAACCTTCATGTATTAATTGTTATGTGGATATATGTCTTCATTTCTCTTGGGCATGGAATTGCTGGGTCATATGGTAATTCTATGTTTAGCTTTTTGAGAAGTTACCAAGCTTTTTCAGATCAGCTGGGAATCACTTTTGAGTGCCTTTACCTTGACTTGGTTTAGGACCAAGGTCTTTGTCCTTTGTCAACAACACCCAACCAGCCTTCTTTTTCCCTATGGCAGTGGTTCTGGAATACAAAATATACAGCCCCCTCCTCTGTCAGATCAGACCACCGTCTGAACTTGTTCAGGCAGCACATTGTGCTAGAAACTTTTTTCCCTCACCTGAAATAGGTTCTAACATTTAGCTTCAGAAATCCTAACTACTTTATCTTAGCATATAACTTGGATAATTCCTTCTTCACTCATCACCCCACAAAACATATTCCTTCACAGATGTATTATGTAACTACTTCAGTGTATATGTGATTAATGTTTCTATGTCCTTTGGGCCTTTCTGGTGAATGTTTACGGGCTAGATAGTATAGATTTCCTCTAGGGCAGTAATTGTGTTCCCCTTAGTTCTGGCACATTGTCAAATGTTGACAGGTATTTAATACTTCTTTTATTTGTGGTGTACCTGAAATTCATATTTGAAAATCTTTCTTTTAAACTTGCTAAAATTAAAAACTTAAAACATATTAGAGTGGCACAGAAAAGCAGCACCTTGTAAAAATAACCAGAAAAGCAAAGTTTGATGAGCTGGAGCTATTGATATCAAGAACAGAATTGAACAAAACCAAAGCCAGTGCACAGGAAAACTTGGTTCATTGGCTGAACAAAAGAGAAGGCCTGGATATTTGAAAATTTGAGCCTCTACAAAGAATAAAGTATTTTTTAATATGCCTTGTAAACGAGTCGTTTAAATGGGGATGAAACTGTATTTCTGTTCTTGTGGAGAATGCAATGAGTTTGAGCTGGCATTTGGCTTTGTTTACCTTCATGACTGTCTCATACTTGATGTCTACTTTTGTGTGCGAATAAATATTTAGGCTAGCTACTACTCAGGGTAACTCCGTTACTAATTTTTCTAGACAAGCTTTATAAAAATCTATATTGCGTAGTGGATAGAGCGTTGGACTGGGATGCGGAAGACCCTGGTTCAAGACCCTGAGGTCGCCAGCTTGAGCACGGATCCGTCTGTTTGAGTAAAGCTCACCAGCTTGGACCCAAGGTCGCTGGCTCTCCAGCAAGGGGTTGGTCCATCAGCTGAAGGCCCGCGGTCAAGGCACATGTGAGAAAGCCATCAATAAACAATTAAGGTGTCTCAACGGTAATGAAAAACTAATGATTGATGCTTCTCATCTCTCTCTGTTCCTGTCTGTCTGTCCCTATCTATCCCTCTTGCTGACTCTCTCTCTCTCTGTCCCTGTTAAAATATATATATATATATATATATATATATATATAATTTTACAATAGCTCGTGAATTCTAACAAATAATCATCCTAAGGGGAGGACTTCTTTACATCACAATGCAGAGCCTACTTTGAGTGTTACTATATACCTGAGTTTATACGTCTTCCAGAGAACTTAAAGGAATTAAAAAAAAATAAAACTTGTTCATCATGGAATTATAGCTTATATTTAGCAAGCCATATTTTTTGGGAAGGAAGAAGTAGGTATTGAAAAATTATTTTTATAAGGCTTTTGTTTTAAGGAAGGCCAATAAGTCATGTTAAAATTGAAATTTATATAGATTGGATAAATTTGTTTGGAGTTATTTTCCTAATCTTGCAAGTACATGAGCTCTCCTGGAGTATTTATGGTGTGACTCAGTTTGCAAAAAGTTGTGTTTTTACAGTTTCTAAGAAAATGTCAAGCACAAAGTAGGGCACATTTGTAATTTGTTTTCTGATGCTGACTTAACATTGAAGATGGCTTTTAAATGTAATATTAAATCATTTATTGACATTCATAATAGTTTCCTTTTAGCTCTAGTTTTCTTTTTTGGGGGGAAATTTGTATATTTATAATTCATTTGATAGTTATTTACCAAATGTCTGTAATGTGCCAGGTTCAATGCCAGATTTGGCAATTGAGCAGTGAATAGCCCATGGTCTAAATCATTGGGGAACTTAAGACTTTTGAGGGGCACAGGCAATTAAACAGGTTATGATAGTGGGATAGGGCTGTGATAAATGGTAGGTTGCCATGAGGTACCTAATCTGCTCTGTGGGCTCAAGGGTGATATTTTAGTTGTAACTTGAAAGATAGAAGCTACACAAGTGAATGGAGTGGAAATAAGAGTGAGTGGGGGTGGTGCAGTGGGTAGAGCGTCAGACTGGGATGCGGAGGACCCAGGTTCGAGACCCTGAGCTCGCCAGCTTGAACCTAAGGTCTCTGGCTCGAGCAAGGGGTCACTCCTTCTGCTGTAGCCCCCGGTCAAGGCACATATGAGAAACTAAGGTGCCACAACAAAGAATTGATGCTTCTCATCTCTCCCCATTACTTTCTGCCTGTCCCTGTCTGTCTCTCTGACTCTATCCGTCTCTGTCACCAAAAAAAAAAAAAGTGAATGGGGCCTGACCCGTGGGAGCACAGTGGATCAAGTGTTGACCTGGAACACTGAGGTTGCCAATTCGAAACCCTGGTCAGGACATATGTGGAAGTTAGTGCTTCCTGCTCCTCCCCCTCTTCTCTCTTTCTCTCTCTCTCTCCTCTTTAAAATGAGTAAATAAGCTTTTTAAAATATACATTTAAAAAAAAAAGTGAGTGGGCCTAACCTATGGTGACACAGTGGATAGAGCATCGACCTGGAATGCTGAGGTTGCTTCCTGCTCCTTCTCTCCTTCTCTCTCTTTCTCTTTCTCCTCTCTGTAAAGAGAGAGAGTGAGATTATAGTGCAGGAGTCAAATCCAGGCTGGAAGGGTAGCATCTGGTTCCAGAATTTCTTTATACAGTATAAGAAGGGGTACAGTCTGATTGAAAGGCTGTGTGGTAGTGATTGGACAATGTGTGGTAAACACCTCATCTGCCATTAGGCAGATATATGAAGCTACTGTTAACTTATATAGTTGGAGGTAATTTTGGGAGTTTGTATGTCGTCGGGGAAGTCTAAAGTTTTTCTCAGTACCCTTTGGAGCTACCACTGAGTAGCATTTACAAAGATATGAAGAAAAGCTAGTATAGTGTGATGAGGGAATTGAAAGAATTTCAGTGCCAGATCTTAGAGAGAAGTAATGGGGTGGGGGAATAGGTACAAAAAATAAAGTTCCAGATGTAAGTGGAATCTTGTAAATCATGCTCTCTGGACTTAGTACTTTATTCTGAAGACAGTGAGGGCTATTTTTAGGGTTTTAATACTAAGAAGTTGATTTATTACTTCAAAATATTGTTTGGCCGTCCAATTAGAATGGCTATAGGGAACTGGGGTTAGAAGAATGTACTGTAATGGTAATCCAGGTGAGAGATGCTGGTGGCTTGATCTAGGGAAGTGACAGAGGGTGATAGGACTTATTGAATAATTGGATGTGAGAGAATAGAGAAAAGCCAAGGATAATGCCGAGGTTTCTGGCTCGAGAAGCAGGTTATTGCCATTTACTTTGATATCCAAAACAGCAAGTGGAGCAAGTTTGAGAGGAAAAATGATAATTTTTTTAAGGAAGAGAGACGGAGATAGGAACATCGAGCCATTCCTGTATGCACTCTGATCGGGGATTGAACTGGCAACCTCTGTGCTTCGGTACGATACTCCAACCAACCAAGCTATCTGGCCAGGGCTTAATTTATTTTTATTTATTAATTGATTTTTAGAGAGGCAGAGAGAGAGGAAGAAAGGGGGAAGGGAAGTATTCTTTTGTTGTTCCACTCAGTCGTGGATTCATTTCTTGCTTTCCATGTGTGCCCTGACCCGAGATCAAACCTACAACCTTGTCGTTTCCAGAGGACGCTCATAGAATTTGTTTAATATATTGAATTTTAGGTGCCTGTTAAACATCTCAGAAGAAATGTCGATTAGGCAGATATATGAATCTACCGTTAAAGAGATCTGGATAGAGATAGACTTGGGTGTTACCAAGTACTTGAGCAGTGGCCTTAGTGATCTTGAAATTGCCTGGTGTATGGAGTGAAAAGAAGAGGGCCTAGGGGTGGAATGTAGAGAAAGGATGCCTATCCAGGAGGCCCAGAGATTGAGTCCTGAAGAGGGGAGAACTCAGGGTCACCCCATGTGCAACAGGAATTGCTGTACACTGTGGCACGGAGAAAACCTCGGACTTTGCACAAGTAATCCTAACCACCATGGAGAGAGTGTTTCCAGAAAGAGTGGTAGGCAGTACCATACGGCACCCTGGGGAGGAGGAGATAATGAGGTGTCTGGAATTCAGTCAAGTATTTCAAAAAAAGAAAAATTCAGCTAAAGTTATTGTGACCCTGGAACATATAACACATTTTGCAAATTTAATACAAATGTTTTGGCCTGGTCTGTGGTGGCGCAGTGGATAAAGTGTCAACCTCGAATGCTGAGGTCGCCGGTTCGAAACCCTGGGCTTGCCTGGTAAAGGCACATATGGGAGTTGATGCTTCCTGCTCCTTTCCCCTTTCTCTCTCTCTCTCTCTTTCTCTCTCTCTCTGTCTCCTCTAAAATGAATAAATAAATAAAAATAAAAATGTTTTGGTGCTTTCATGGTTAGCCTTATTATTCAGGGCCGGAGACCAAGTAAAGAAAAACTTCACATCCATCTTTTATTCCATATTGGCTATATTACTGAAGCTAAACTTGTAGATACCATTTATTTATTTATTTATTTATTTATTCCATGCTATTCAAGGTAATTCTTAATTTTTAAAAAAAGAAAATAGTTTTTCTTCCTGATTATAGAAATGATGATACATGTTCATTATAAAAGAAACAGGGTTCAGGAATTGATACAGAAACTAAAAGCCCTAACTGTACTACTAGGTGGCAATTATTATTTTCCTCATCATCTTTGCAGATAATTCTATGAATGTGAGTATAGATAATGAAATCTACAGTGATCTTACATTTTTTATTAAGAATATTATGCGTACTTCCACGTCACTAAATGTAGCTTAGAGTCATCAGTTTTAATTATTGCATGCATTACATTATATACATGCATGTAAATGTATAGTTCTCTGGTGGCAGACAAAACGTAAGAAGTCTCCAAATGTTAAACATTACAGTTAGCAAACGACTTCCTATTTCTGCAGTTTTTCAATGTAGTATTAAAGTCCTTGAAGTGGAATTTTATGGTCAAAGGTTATATACTTTCAACAAATATATTTTTATTATGAAATAAGATTGACTTATGAAGTTAATATATTCTCAAGATAAAAAATTGAAACAGTACATAAGGATATCCAGGAAAATCTGTCTCCTTCTTTAGGGTTAATCATTGTCAGCAACAAATTGTATATGCATATAAAAGCGTGCGTGTGTGTGTGTGTGTGTGTGTGTGTGTGTGTGTGTGTGTGTGTTTATGGTATTTATCTATTCATTTTGAGCAGATAATCCATGCATATGGAAACATGTAAATATGCTGAGGAAATAAAAACTTAAGTTTCATCTTTCCCATTATTGCCAGCCATTCATTTCTTAAGCTGTTGGTCAGTTTTTCTTCTGTATGTTTTGCAGTTTGTGCAGTCATCCTTTGATTTTGTTTACAGTATTATTTTTCCTTTTTAAAATTAATTTTACTAAATTATGGTTGACATGCAATATTATAGTATTATGTTTCATGTGCTATTCTATTTATATGAAATCACATTTAGCAATCTTTAACAACTGCTGAGTTTTTTGTCTTAATTTGTTAGAAAGGTCTACATATCATCTTTAACATGAATTGCATGATATCATATATATTATCCTGTGTGTTGCTTTTTTTAGTTCATATGTTTCAGAGATCGATATCAGCAAGTATAATGTAATTCATTTTATCAGCTCCTCTTTCTGTTTTATGGATATAATATACACTGGTCCAGTTGAAAGACATTTAGGTTTTCATTTTTTATGCTCTTAAACAGTATTACAATAAATGTTTTTTATATCTGTCTTTGTATACAACTTCTCAGATACAGGTAGAACTTCCAGGTCCCCCAAATTACTCACAGGATATTTATTGTGGATTATACCACTGGCAAGGAGCTCCCTTAGTATATCAGCAGGGAGTTTTATTCCTCCTAACTTCTTTCAACTGATCATCATGCCTGAGCACAAGTTATCAGTAAAAACCCTAGTATATAACTGCAAGATTGGTGAAGTGCAGTTCAGTGTACCAGGAATATCTCTTGGCAGGCCTGGGCTTCAGGCACTTCTGAGGTCCAGTCTTCTGCCTTCTAAAAAGGCCGCACCAATTACACTCAAAGAAAAACTCCAGAAACAAAACTTATCTGTAAGGAAGAAATGAGAATAGATACAGTAATGACATATTTAAATCATGGGGGTTAAATACATTGTAAAGTTAGACTCGTTTGATTATTTTACAAACTTTGCTTTGGGTTTCCTTCCCCACATAGTCCTAGGTATTTTAGATTACTGGTTGGAATCATAAAGATTTAAGTACCATGTGAATGTTTAAAATTACTGTTATCATGTTTTTACATCTTTATGTTCAATTTCTTCAGATTTTTTTATTCCAACTTAATACTGCTGCTACATTTAGTTACTGTAACAGATGATTGATGCTCTTAATGTACTCTGCCTTGAACCAGAGAGCTAGCTCTGACCCTTAGTTCTCTTTTACTGGTACTTACATGATCTCTCTCCATTTCCTGCTGCTTGACTTTGGTCTTCCTCTCATTTTCTGCCTAGCACTGACGCTCCTTTACCCAGTCTTTTCCTTTCTTCCCCGTTTTGGCTTCCTTTTTTTTGTTTTGTACTGATTTTGGCTTTTGCCTTGTTCCTTGTCACCTGTTTTAGTTATGCTCATCTCTTGGCTTACTTCAAAAACTAGCAAGCAGGAGTTCAATCTGCCAATTGATCGCTTGACTTTGTGTGTTCAATAGAGGTAATCATTTATGGTAGGTAAGCAGGCAGGCGATTCTAAGACAATTTTGATTGTATTTTGTTCATTTTGAAGAGACTTAAAAAAAGTTTAAGTACTGCCAAACATAATTCTTTCTTCATAAACATGCTTTCTGCTCAACAGAAGTTGTAAAGTACTTGCTCCTTATAAATGGGAAGCTGAAGAAGTAAACAAATATTTTATCATTTTGTCTGAAAATCTATTTTAGTACAAATGAGCTCAGCTCTGCTTGAGAATTTGAACCAGATATCCTGGAGCTGAAATTTGCTATTGTCCTATTTTAGCCAAGACAAGCTGACTTCTGCAGATCCCCTTTGGACTTGTGGCGTGAGCTAGGTTTGGAATGTGTAAGTGAAAAACAAGGAAATTTGTCAAAGTAGCACATGTTCCTCAGACGTCTGGACTTTATTTTTCTTCTGGATTTCTTTTGGGGGGAAAGAGATAGGACCATTTGATTATAAAATGTGATTTAGGGCCCTGGCCGGTTGGCTCAGCGGTAGAGCATTGGCCTGGCATGTGGAACTCCTTGGGTTCAATCCCTGGCCAGGGCACACAGGAGAGGCACTCATCTGCTTCTCCACCCTTCCCTCTCTACTTCCTCTCTATCTCTCTTCCCCTCTCACAGCCAAGACTCCATTGGAGCAAAGTTGGCCTGGACACTGAGGATGGCTCCATGGCCTCCGCCTCAGGTGCTAGAATGGCTCTGGCCACAACCGAGCAACAACCCAGATGGGCAAGAGCATCACTCCCTGGTGAGCATTTTGAGTGGATCCCAGTTGGGTGCATACGGGAGTCTGTCTGGCTGCCTCCCCACTTCTAACTTCAGAAAAAAACAACAACAAAAATATGTGATTTAGATGTTCTTTAAGTACTTGAAATTTTCAATACAAGCCAGAAATACAATACTTTCTAATCTTTTTTTTTTTTTTACTTTGATCATGTAGTGTCTTTGCTTTATTACTGTTGCACTTTATGTAACTGGACTCACCTACTTTAATTATGTTTGCTGGTTTTCAAATCAGAATATAGTACAATTACATTTCTTCTTAGTGAAATTCTATACTGTAATTATCCTTGAAATGTTTTGGAATGTGAGATAACATTATTTGTTATTTATTTTTAAGTGTTCAAAGTAGTTTTTATTTAGTGGCAGTGTTCTAAGTAGAGAGATTAACTGTTGTATTAATGGAGAAAATATTAGTAATACCTTTGAAAAAGTTAGAAATTTATGTTATAAGGTTTTTAAATAGCTTTATTAAGATAAAATTCACATACCATATAATTTACCCACTTAAAATGTACAGTTCACTCTTTTTTAGTGTATTTACAGTTTTGTGTAGCCGTCACCAGAATCTAATTTTAGAATATTTTATCCCCTCTAAAGAAACCCTGTACCCATCCACAGTTATAACCCTCTCCCTTTGACCCTAGACAGCCATAATCTGTTTACTGCCTCTGGATTCGCCCACTCTAGACATTTTCTTTAAATAAAATCATACAATTTGGGGTTTTTGTGACTAGCTTCTATCACTCTTTATTTTATTTTTCCCTGAAGTGAGAAGCGGGGAGGCAGAGAGACAGACTCCCACATGCGCCTGACTGGGATCCACCGGGCATGCCCACTAGGGGGTGATGCTCTGCCCATCTGGGGTGTTGGTCCTTTGTGGCCAGAGCCATTTTAGCATCTGAGGCAGAGGCCGTGGAGCCGTCCTCAGTCCCTGGGCCAACTTTGCTTCAATGGGGCCTTGGCTATGGGTGGGGAAGAGAGAAATAGAGAGAAGGGGGAGAGGGGAGAAGCAGATGGGCACTTCTCCTGTGTGCCCTGGCCAGGAATTGAACCGGGGAATTCCATATGCCAGGCCAACGCTCTACCACTGAGCCGACTGAGCCTAGCTTCTATCTCTTAATATGTTTTCAAGTCTTATCCATGATTTAGCAAGTATCATATTTTGTTTAGTCATTTATCAGTTGATGGATATTTGGGTTGTTTCTACTTTTTGGTTATGAATACTGATGCTGTGAACATTGGTGTAAGAGTACCTGAACTCCTGCTTTTAATTCTTTGGGTATATACCTGGGAGTGGAATTTCAGGATCATATGATAATGCTGATGAACTTTTGACTAACCACTAAACTGTTTACAAAGCAGCTAAACCATTTACATTCCTAACAGCAGTGCATGAAGGTTCTAATTTGTACACACTCTTGCTAACACTTATTTTTCTTTTTTAATATAGCCATTTTTATGAGTATTAAGTGGTAACTCATTGTAGGGTTTTTTTGTCTTTTGTACAAGCAGAGTGAGTGACAGGACCTGGTGTACGTGACTTTATTAGAGTGGCTTCTGAGTTCTGGGCTAAGGCTGGATGGGTCAGTTCAAACCAGGAGCAGAGTTTTGGTCAGCATTTTGGTGGTGGTGGGGGTTATCTGAGGATCTCAAAAAGGAACTTAAATTTACTTGACTCTGCCCGCTGTTGTCTTGGGCTTTATTGTCAGTTCTAGGCCGTCACAAGCTACTTGGCCAAACTAAATGGGTGCCAAGGCAGCAATAGTATGTGTAGCTTAGCTAAACGCTTGACAAACATACATCTTTTTATTTTTTAATTTTATTTATTTATTATTATTTTTTACAGGGACAGAGAAAGTCAGAGAGAAGGATAGATAGGGACAGACAGACAGGAATGGAGAGAGAGGAGAAGCATCAATCATTAGTTTTTCGTTGCCGTTACAACACCTTAGTTGTTCATTGATTGCTTTCTCACATGTGCCTTGACCGCGGGCCTTCAGCAGACCGAGCAACCCCTTGCTGGAGCCAGCGACCTTGGGTCCAAGCTGACAAGCTTTTTGCTCAAGCCAGATGGGCCCACCCTCAAGCTGGCGAGCTCGGGGTCTCGAACCTGGGTCTTCCACATCCCAGTCTGACACTCTATCCACTGCGCCACCGCCTGGTCAGGCAACAAACATACATCTTAATTGAAATCTGCCACCCATCATTATAATCAGTGAAGCTAAAATTATTCATCTGAAACCTGTAAAGGCTAAAGTAAAGTTTAAAAAGGTTTGAGTCAAATCAAGCAGAATTTGACTTGGGCTTATTGCTGAGGCCCACGGCACATTACAGGACTGGCAGTGTAGGGAGAATTTATCTGCGGCCACCACAAGTCCCAGAAGATCCCACACTGACTCTTCTCTCCTTCCTTTTTAGGTGCTAATGTGCTTATATGTTGTTCTATCTCTCTTGCAGCTCACTGGGAAGTACCACAGAAAGGAGGGAACTAATATTTGAACTATAAGAAGTATAGACAACAGGAATAGGATCGGATTTAAAACAAACAGAAGAAACATTATTATAGAATTTCAGGAAACAATATATTAGTTTTCTCTTGCTGTTCTAACAAATTACCACAAAACTAGTGCCTTATAATAATACAGATTTATTATCTTAGAGTTTTATAGGATAAAAGTCAGACATAGGTCTCAGTGGGCTAAAAACAGGGTGTCAGCAGGGTTGCATTTCTCTGGAAATTCCAGGGGAGAGCCCATTTCCTCATCTTTGCCAAGTTCTAGCCCCACCCTGGAGTCAGGCCCTCTCATTGTAGTTTATTTGCATTTCCCTGATGGTTAAAGATGTTGAGCAACTAACTTTTCATGTGCTTATTGACTATTTCTATATCTACTTAGGAAAATGTATTCAAATTCTTTGCTCATTTTAAAATAGGGTTATCATTTTATTATTGAGTTGTTGGGGTTCTTTATAATTTTTTAATACTAGACCCATATCAGGTATATGATTGCAAATATTTTTCCTTCTCTTTGGGTTGTTTTTAGTATCTTGTTGGAATTTCTTTTATTCTTCTCATGTTGTCAGCTGTCACTTATAAAGAAACTTTATGTTTTTTAAATTGTAGGAGTATTAAGTATCAATTGCAGAAAATGCAAGTTCTTAAAAACAAAATAAGATTCACTTTATTTCGGCCACCCAGACTTTTTTCTAGGCATGTTTTAAATCAGTTTATATCGTGCCTATTGTTTGTTTGTTTTTTTACAGGGACACAGAGAGAGAGAGAGAGAGAGAGAGAGGGATAGATAGGGACAGACAAACAGGAAAGGAGAGAGATGAGAAGCATCAGTCATTAGTTCTTCGTTGCCGTTGCGACACCTTAGTTGTTCATTGATTTCTTTCTCCCATGTGCCTTGACCACGGGCCTTCAGCAGACTGAGTAACCCCTTGCTGGAGCCAGCGACCTTGGGTCCAAGCTGGCGAGCTTTTGCTCAAGCCAGATGGGCCCATGCTCAAGCTGGTGACCTTGGGGTCTTGAAGCTGGGTCTTCCGCATCCCAGTCCAACGCTCCATCCACTGCGCCACCGCCTGGTCAGGCATGCCTATTGTTTTGAAACCAACTTCATTCCTTCAGCAATAGATTATGTAGAGTCTACGTCATTGGTCATTTTTAGAATCTTTGTATGAAGTTTTTTATTTTTTCAATAACTATCTTTAATCGATTTTACATCTAAGATTTGGTTGTAATTTGTAAACTTATTTCATACTTTCTGTTGTAATACTTTCTTGCTGTTATTTTTCTGTAATATTTTACTGATTTAAATTTATTATGCTTACATAGATTCAAGTGTCCCACTGAATATATTTCCCTCCCTCCCATCCCTGTGTTCCCCTTGATACCCCTTTTGATCCCTCCCTTCAATACCCTCCTGCCTTCTCTTCAGGATTTGCTGTACTGCTCTCTATAATGCTGCATTATGTATATATAATTTCACTAATCTCTTTCCCTTCTCTGATCCTGTCCTTTCATCCTCTTGCCCTCTGTCATCTTTTCCTGTGGACCCTTTGATCCCGCCTCTGTCTCTATTCTTTTCCTCAGTTCACATTGTTCACTAAATTCCTCAAATAAATGAGGTCATATGATATTTTTCTTTCTCTGCCTGGATTATTTCACTTAGCGTAATAGTCTCCAGGTCCATTCATGTTGTCACAAAGGGTAAGATTTCCTTCTTTTTCGTGGCCTCATAGTATTCCATTGTGGATATGTACAGCTTTTTAATCCACTCGTCCACTGCTGGACACTTGGGCTGTTTCCAGATTTTGGCTATTGTAAACAATGATGCAATAAACATGGGAATGTGTATCTCCTTTTCAATCAGTGATTTCATATTCTTAGGATATACAGTGTGTCTGTAAAGTCATGGTGTATTTTTGACCAGTCACAGGAAAGCAACAAAAGACGACAGAAATGTGAAATCTATACCAATTAAAAGGAAAACTCTCCCAGTTTCATACCTATTCAGTGCAGTTCGATGTGGGCTCCATTTGTTGCCCTACACACATCCAGACGATAGTGAAGTTCTTGCCACACACAGGTAAGGACATCTGGTGTAACAGAGTGAATAACATTTGTGATTCTCTGTTTTAAGTGATAATGTCATTCATACGTTCAATGTACACAGGTTGCTTCATATAACCGCAAAAGTAAAAGTCTAAGGACATCAGATCTGGGGATCGTATTGGCCATGGCTTGACAGAACCCCCTGCCTATTCACCGCCTGGGGAACGTTCTATCCAGAAACTCACGAATAATGGTGCCGTAGTGAGGAGGAGCATCGTCCTGTTTAAAGATGAAACCTTCTGTAAATTGTGGCACTGCATACAGTTCCAACACGTCAAGATAGGTGTTTGCCGTCACAGACTGCTCTGTGAAAATAAAATGGGCCTATCACCTTGTCATGCATCAGGCCACACCACACGTTCACTTTAGGGGTGTTACGTTCGTATTCAACGTAGGCATGAGGATGTTCAGCAACCCATATTTGGACATTATGGTGATGAACATGTCCACAGATATGGAAGGTTGCCTCATCGCTAAACACAATCTTCTGCAAAAATCTTGCATCATTGTCAATCTCATGAAGCATATCTGTAGCAAATGCCCATCGTGTGGGTCTATCTGCTGGTTTGATAGCGTGCAACAGCCGCAATTTGTACCCTGTAAAACAGAGACGTTTCTTTAACACCTTATGAACTGTAGTCTTGCTTAGGTGTAATTGTTGAGCACACACACGCACAGAATTTTTAGGGCTCCTTAGGTTGCTATCCCGTATAGCCTCTACAGACTTGTCACTGACTGATGGCCTACCAGAACGGGGTTTCTCCACCAAACTGCCGGTTTCCTTCAACTGCTTATCCCACTGAGTAATGTTATTCCTATGTGGTGGCGCTTCGTTATAAATGTGCGATATTCACCGTTGCACTTTGGTCACTGATTCGAATTTAGTGAGCCACAGAACACACTGAACTTTCCTCTGTACCATCCACATCTCGACTGGCATGGCCGTGGGCTGCTCCGCTGTATACATGGTGTCACGTTATCATCTGCGCATGTGCACATGCTGCCACATCATCCTACAGAAACTGGGAGGGTTTTCCTTTTATTTGGTGCAATTTTCACATTTCTATTGTCTTTTGTTGCTTTCCTGTGACTGGTCAAAAGTGCACCATGACTTTACGGACACACTGTATTCCTAAAAGTGGAATAGCTGGGTCAAAAGGCAGTTCCAGTTTTAATTTTTTGAGAAATCTCCATACTGTTCTTCACAGTGGCTGCACCAGTCTGCATTCCCTTCAACAGTGCAGGAGGGTTTCCTTTTTCCAGACCTTCGCCAGCACTTATTATATGTTGTTTTGTTAATGAGCACCATTTTGACAGGTGTGAGGTGGTATCTCATTGTGGGTTTAACTTGCATTTCTCTAATGATTAGTGATGTTGAATATTTTTTTATATGCCTATTGATCATCTGTTTTCTCTCTTTGGAGAAATGTCTATTCATATCTTTTGCCCATTTTTTGATTGAGTTGTTTACTTTCCTGCTGTTGAGTTTTACAAGTTCTTCATAAATTTTGGTTATTATCCCCTTATCAGATGTGTTGTCGAATATGTTTTCTCATTGTGTGGTTTGTCTTTTTATTTTGTTCATACTGTCTTTTAGCTGTGCAAAAGCTTTTTAGCTTGATATAGTCCCATTTGTTTATCCTGTCCTTTATTTCACTTGCCCGTGGAGATAAGTCAGCAAATATATTTCTGTGAGAGATGTTGGAGAGCTTACCGCCTATGTTTTCTTCCAAGATGATTATGGTTTCACAACTTACATTTAAGTCTTTTATCCATTTTGAGTTGATTTTTGTTATGGTGTAAGTTGGTGGTCTAGTTTCATTTTCTTGTATGTACCTGTGCAATTTTCCCAGCACTATTTTTTTTAAAGACTGTCCTTCCATTGTATACTTTTACCTCCTCTTCCAAATATCAATTGTCCAGATAGGTGTGGGTTTATTTCTCGGTTCTCTGTTCTGTTCTATTGATTTGTATGCCTGTTCTTAAGCCAATACCAAGCTGTTTTGAGTACAATGGCCTTGTAATGTAACATGATACCAGGAAGTGTGATACCACCCACTTTATTCTTTTTTAAGATTGCTGAGGCTATTCGTGTTCTTTTTTGGTTCGAAATAAATTTTTGGAATATTTGTTCTATATCTTTGAAGTATGCCCTTGGTATTTTAATAGGAATTGCATTGAATTTATAGATTGCTTTGGCTAATATACACATTTTAATGATGTTTATTCTTCCTATCCATGAACATGGTATAGGTTCTCACTTGCTTATATCTACCTTGATTTCTTTTATCAATGTTTTATAATTTTTTGAGTACAAGTCTTTAACCTCCTTGGTTAAATTTATTCCTAGGTACTTTATTTTTTGTTGTTGCAATAGTGAAGGGGATTTTTTTCTTAATTTCTCTTTGAGACACTTCATTGTTGGTAGATAAAAATGCCACTGATTTCTGAATATTAATATTATATCCTGCCACCTTGCTGAATTCATCTCTCAGGTCCAGTAGTGTTTTGACTGAGACTTTAGGGTTTTCTATGTACAGTATCATGTCATCAGCAAATAATGATAATTTTACTTCTTCTTTTTCCAATTTGGCCATCTTTTATTTCTTCTTCTTGCCTGATTGCTGTGACTAGGACTTCCAGAACTATGTTGAATAAGAGTGGTGAAAGGGTGCATCCCAGCATTGTTTCTGATTTTAAGGAGATTGCTTTCAATTTCTGCCTATTGATTATGATGTTGGCCGTGGGTTTGTCATAGATGGCCTTTATCATGATTAGGTATGTTCCCTGTATGAAGTTTTAATGTGTGTATTTATTGTACTTTGGGTGGCATTATTTTTTCCATTTCCATTTCACTTTTATATTTCAATTTTTCATTCAATTAAAAATTTGTTATTATATCTTTGTCACTGAACACACTTAGGAAAAAATTCTAAAAGTGTATTTGCTAGATCAGTTTTTAAGACTTTGGATATATGGTGTTATCAGGAGGTGGCGCAGTGGATAGAGCATCGGACTGGGATGTGGAAGACCCAGGTTCGAGACACCGAGGTCGCCAGCTTGAGCGCGGGCTCATCTGGCTTGAGCAAAGAGCTCGCCAGCTTGGACCCAAGGTCACTGGCTCCAGCAAGGGGTGGCTCGGTCTGCTGAAGGCCCGCGGTCAAGGCACATGTTAGAAAGCAATCAATGAACAACTAAGGTGTCACAACAGCAATGAAAAACTAATGATTGGTGCTTCTCACCTCTCTTCGTTCCTGTCTGTCTATCCCTCTCTCAGACTCTCTCTCTGTTCCTGTAAAAAAAAAAAAAAAAAAAGACTTTGGTTATATGAAGGCCAGGATTTTTCCTAGATGTTTGAACTGATTTGTAATCCTACTCCTAATGAACAGGAGTAACTTTTCCACTTATTTGATCAGTATGTGTATTATTGTTTTTTTTAAACCTTTGCAAATTTGGTAAAGAAAACAAAACCTATGGGATTATGGTTTTATTTATATTTGTTTCATTAATATTTATATTTAGTTTTTTGTTTATTTTAGCTTTGCCCAATCTATTTTGCCCATTTTCCTGTGAGACTCTTCTTTAAAAACTTTTTTTGTGAAGTGCTTTGTTTATTGGGATATTAGCTCTTTTTAATCATGTTTATTTGTCTGTTTTTAGATCTATGACATTTTTATGACATTTTAATGGTAATCAAATTCATCATTCTTTTATTGTTTTTGACTTTTCTCCATAATATACATTTCTCTTACATTCTAACATTTTTATGGGTTTAAAGATTTTTTTTAAAGTTGCAATTTTATTTTATTTATTTATTTTTTCCAGTGACAGAGAGAGTCACAGAGAGGGATAGACAGGGACAGACAGACAGACAGGAATGGAGAGAGGTGAGAAGCATCAATCATTAGTTTTTTGTTGCCGTTGCGACACCATAGTTGTTCATTGATTGCTCTCTCACATGTGCCTTGACCATGGCCCTTCAGCAGACCGAGCCACCCCTTGCTGGAGCCAGTGACCTTGGGTCCAAGCTGGTGAGCTTTTGCTTAATCCAGATGGACCCACGCTCAAGCTGGCGACCTCGGGGTCTCGAACCTGGGTCTTCCGCATCCCAGTCTGACGCTCTATCTACTGCGCCACAACCTGGTCAGGCTAAAGTTATAATTTTTTTTAATGTTAAGTTTGTTTGGTATCAAATGGAGACTTCAGCCAAGAAATCAAGAGAAGGCAGATAGTTGGAAGGGTCACAGTAGAAAAATTAAGACAGATTACTAAGAGCAAAGGTTTGTCAATAGAGAGACCAAGGCTAACCTCATCCACACCTTTGTATTCCTAGTTACTTTGTACAGATGTACAATTTGGACAGTGAAGGACGCTGGTAGGAAAATAGTCAATTTATTTGAAATATGGAGGACACTCTGTGGATACCGTGGACCACCAGAAAAATGAACAAGTGGGGTCCCAGAGCAAGTTAGGCACGAAACATTCCTGGAGGCAAAAACAGTGAAACTGAAGCAGTTCTACTTTAGGCTCATCATGAGAAGCGTAGGTCTTTGGAAAACACAATAATGCGGGGAAAAATAGAAGGCAGCAAGAAAAGAGGATGACCAAATAAGAGATGGATTGGCTTAATAGAAGAAGTCTTAGGTATGAGTCTATGGAGCTGAGTAGGGCTGTGGAAAATATGGTGGACGTCACCCATTCATTTGTAGGGTAGCCTAGAGTTTGAGCTGACTTCTCAGCACATAACACAATAGGTTATGTAACTGTATTTTTCTTGTCCTTTCAACACTGTGGAGTTATTCTTTCATAGTTGATTTGAAATTCTACCTTTACCATTACTCTAAATTCTCATGTATATCTGGTGTTTACCTCTGGACTTTCTCTGCAAGTCCATTGATCTGTCTATTCCTGTATTATTTCCTTATTTTAGTCTTATACATTTATAGTATCTGGTAAGATCATACCCTTTAATTAGTCTTCTTTAAAAATATATACACTTTTTCTTGTCCATTTATTATAAGTAAACTTTAAAATCAACAATTCAGGGTCTAAAAAATATTTTTGACTTGGTTTTAAATTATGTTAAATATGTAGATTAATTACTCTATACTCATCAGTATGGTTATATACAGCGTGTCCGTAAAGTCATGGTGCACTTTTGACTGTGTGACGGGTTAAAAGTGCACCATGACTTTATGGACATACTTACTGTATTTTTAATTTTGACTTTTATGAATTTTGATAATGTCTTACAGTTTTTTTCATATAGACCCCACATGTTATTACTAGGTATTTTACTTATTATAATAGTCTAATTATGCACAGGTTTGTATTTCAGATGGTCTTGTGCTATATTTGTCATATACTTCTACTAAAAATTATTTCTTAACAATTTTTTATGGAATTTTAAAAATGTACCTCAAAGTTAAGACAGTGCCCAGATTCAAAGAATCCCAGTTAAAGTACCACAGTCTTTAAATAGTAATAAACTTTCTGCTGTTACTGTTTTAGTTAACAATTTTTTATTGCATTTATGAATTTTTCTTATATTTTTAAAATACTTATTTCTAGTATGTAACTTTATATATTTATATATTGGTTCTAAACAGTTTTAGTTAACTGTCTTGGATTTTCTAGGTAGATATTCATATATTCTGTAAATACTAATAGTTTTATTTTTGATTCCTTTTTAGTCCTTCAGCTTTAGACAATCTGATATTAATGCATTGGTTGTAAATTTACAACTAACTATAATAATGTCAGTGTTGAGGTATTTTTGCCTTTTAATTTTAAATGGGAATGTGTGTGGTGTTTCTGTTATGTTTTCTTATTAATTAGTCTCATAATATTAGATATGAGATTGACATCTTATGTGCAGTAGGTTACTGTATTTTTCTCTCCATAAGATGCTCCTGACCATAAGACACACCTTGGGTTTTAGGGAGGAAAACAAGAAAAAAATATTCTGAACCAAATGGTGTGTGAAAATATTTAACAAAATACTGCATTTTTTGCTCCATGAGACACATGGGAATTTTCCCCTCCACTTTTGGGGGAACAAAAGTGCATTTTATGGAGCGAAAAATACAGTAGCTTTATGACCTTCAGCAATTTATATAGTGTCATGGTTGTGTTTCTGAGAAATCTCTTATGAAAATTCCCTTAAAAAAACAGCTGTTTCATTTTGGAAAAGAGGCCAGAAGTTTTCTGTTGGACTTGACAAGTATTTTTATGGCTGTAATCTAATATTAATAAATCTATTGACTAAAATTAACAGAAACTAAGGAAATGTTTTCTCCATTTCCATTTAGTCCACTCAAAATATTCTTAGATTCCCCTAATACCTTTGTCCTTGACCAAGCTGTTTTGCTTGCAGTACTGTTTGTTACCACTGTCAGTAGTAAACCAAAGGATAGAAGAATTTTTGGGTAAACAAAAGAGTTCTCTTCCAGAAGAATACCCAGACACTTAAACAATTAATGTGTGTCTATTCTTTGCATGCAGTTATTTTATTTTTTTCTTTTTTGGTGGGGAGATAGAAAGACAGACACCTGCATATGCATCAGCTGGTATCGGGATCATCCTTCAACCCCCATCTGGGGCCAATGCTTGAATCATCCAAGCTATCCACAGCACCTGAGGCAGATGCTTGGGCCAACCAAGCTAAGCTCAGCGTCCAGGGCTGATGCTCAAACCAATCGAGCCATTGGCACGTGCAATTATTATTATTTTTATTTACCCTGTGCTCATTCTAATTTGCATTGTAATAATGCCTTCATGTTACGATTTTTTCCCTCCAATTAATTAGTTATGTTATAGCCACATTATGTTATAAAAACTCATGCTATAAGAGGCTTGCCTATTTTTGCTAGTACAAGGTAAATATATAGTAAATATTATACATACTTGTTTATTGCAAATGGTCCATTTTATATATTATTTCAAGTTTGGTACACTGTCTTATGAGCATTTGAATGGGTTCCAGAAAATTTCAAGGGAAGTGCATCTCTAGAAAAACACATGTCCAGGGATAGGAGTTGGGTAGATGAAACAGGTATTCACTTATCATTTAGACCTTGTGTTGAAAACAACATAGAAAATGTAACCCTACTGTTGTATAAAATTATAGTATCTTTTTACTTTGGACAAATGTCACATTGTAGGAAGAGAACTAGAACAGGTTTGGAGAAAGGTAAATGAAATGATTGGGGGAAGGGTACTGTAGAATATAAAGTAAAATGGATAGGTTTGAAGTACTGTATAGAAAACTGGCTATCCAGGTAAGTTAAATATGGACTTGTTTCTAAATCTCAGGCTTATGAGCTGTTGTTTCTTCCTTTCCCAATCTTAAAATAGGACAGTTGGGTAGATGGTCTATAGTACTTTAGTTTGCTGCTGAAAACCTAGTTAATTTCTATGTGAATTTAGACATACTTATAGATGACAGATCTGTAGTTAGTTACTAAATGCAATTAAGCTATTTTAAGACTGAACTTCAATCTCCTGAGGTTTAACTGAGGGGTGTAAGCGTACTTTCCCATGTGGGTGCTATTTCAGATATTTGGAAGAGGAACATAACTTCTTTATGACCCAAGAGGTAGAATTGTGACCAGAGATTGAACATTAAAGATACATTTTGGCACAGTCAGATAAGGAGCATTTTTGTAACCAAGGTGTCTGAACACAAAGTGGAAGGTGGAAAATGCTTTCTTTCTGCAGTGCTTTTAGCATCTCCTGAATAACATATTGATGGCATTGTAGAGAAAACTCAAGTACTGGATGAATGTTTGGATAAAATCACTTGTATGGTCCTACCAGCTCTGAGATTTTAAAATAAAATACCAGGAACCATTATCATTTAGAAAACATTGGACCAAATGGGCTGAATCTAGAAAAAGTATAAGTTATGCTGAAACCTGGAGATGGTTGGTTTGCTTTTGAGAGTTGATGAGCCCAAGCTCATCATTTTTACATATTTTAAACAACACTTAAAATAGTAATAAAAAAATAATGAAATAGTCATGGGAAGAAGAATAAATAGTAGATACATATTCCATAGCAGGGCATGGTAATGCTCCTCTGACCTCCCAATGTCCTTTTTGAAATACTAGTTAGAGAAAGGGAGGATTGAGAATTATCCTGAGGTTTTGGGTTTGAATAAGTAAGTTGATGCTGGTGATGCCATTAATAGATGGCATAAGACCTGGAAGAAAAGGAAGCTGTATGGCACAGTTTTATTGACTTTCATTGTCTGATTTAATTACTTAGGTCTTAAATTCTGTTTGCTGTCTGGTGGCATCTTTTCTTCTTAGATGTCACATTATTTCAAAAGGAATAGGAGATGATGTAAAGAGGCTTTTATTGGACAAACGTAGGCTGACTTAAGCATCAAAAAGAATAATAGATCCTGGCCAGTGATCCTGAATAGAGTGTCGGCCTTGCATCTGGACATCCAGGTTTCAATTTCCTGTCAGCGCACTCAAGAGAAATCACCATCTAGTTCTCTCCTCTTCCTCTTCCCCTTGTTCAGCCAATGGCTTTATTGGGTCCAGTGTCGCCCCCGGTGCTCAGTTGGTTCAGGTCAGTGTCAGGCACTAAAATAGCTTGGTTGATTGAGCATGGGCCCAATATGGGTCATCTTGGTTAGGGTGCAGGAGGGAGCCTGTCTGACTATCTCTTCTTCTTTCATAAAAAAGAAATAATAGTAGATTATGATATGCCATTTGAAGAATCCTTGAATACTCATTGATAGTAAAAAAAAATGCCAGTTGATAGATGTGGAAGGAATGGTAGAATCAGAAAAAAACTATTTTGTAATTCCCAGTGTAACATTGATTCAGACAAGGATCATCTATGGATGCTAAAGCCATCTGATGAAAGTTTATTAGGAAAGAAATTTTGTTGGTCAACAGCTTAAGAGAGGGATCAATCTTAGCAACATGAATAGTAGGAGGGCCCATCATTATGTATATCTTCTGATGTAATGCAATAAGAAGGAAAAATCACCTACAAAGTATTCTTACCCAACATGTTTTAACTTGTTTCTAGGTTTTCATTATATTATACCTTCTAATTTTCATTAGATTTAAAATCTTTAATGGAAATATGAAAAAGAAGAGAATAAAATTTTTAAATGGTAAATTTTTCCAGAGATTTTTAATGACTATTATAATCCTGTGTAGCTTATATGTGGCAGTTGGTTAAATAAAGGTAAATCTTTCCGTGAGATTACTTAATGATAATTTTATAGATGGTGGTGTTGGACCTTGGATAAATTGTCAAATATTCACTTAAATTTATAATGTAACAAAAACAGCATTAAAAGTAACCTTGAGTGACTGTAACTTTGCGAACATTTCACCTATTTCTCTTGGAGTCTCCTACTCTCATTGAAGCTGAACTCTGAGTCTCCAGAAGACTGAATTGATAAAGAAATGGGAATAGTGAGATAGAGACACTGGCAACTATACAGATCCCATAGTTCTTAACAGTAAGTAGCTCAGAAGAGACTCTCACAGTAATTTACTATTATCTGTCTATAAGTTAAGCCAGAAAGCCACTGGTGGTATGCTATGGTTCCCAAATGTGATTTTAGTTTTCTTTCACTGATAATTAGTGAATATGAGCACCTTTTCATATGATTAATGGTTACTTGAATATCTTCTTTTGTGAAATATGGTTCAAATCTTTTGCCTGTTTTAGTTTTGTTTTTACTGAGTTGTCTTATTTTTTCATACTGTTTTGTAGAAATTCCTATCCTTAATTGACTATATATGCATTGCAAAAAGTTTTTGTCACTATATGGCTTGCATGTTTACCTTTGTAACACTGTCTTTTGATAAACAAGTTCTTAATTTTAGCACAATTTAATTGTTTTTATTTTGAGCAGCTATTTTTGTGTCCTGTTTAAGAAAGTATTGCCTCAAGGTTGCTTTTTCAGTATATAGATCTATAATTCCTTTGGTATTGATTTTTATATATTGTTAGATAGGGTCATGATTTATTTTATATAGTGTTGTAATTACTGTAACTTTATAATAAAACATGTAATGCAGGTTCTTTAAGATGATCTTGGCCAATCCAGATTCTGCTTATTTTCATACACATTTTAGAATTAGCTTAACAATTTCTACCAAACCATACAACATACACACACAAATCACAAACCATACTGGGATTTTTATTGTGATTGCTTTGAATCTAAAAATCAATTTGGGGGAGACTTAATATTTTTATGGTACTGAATCTTCCAATCCATGAACATGGTAAACCATTGATTAAGAAGTTCAATTTCTCCCAGTTTCCATAGTTTTCAGTGACATTCTTATACTTTTCTTTGTTATATTTATAACTAGATAGCTAACTTTTATATCGTATATTAATTACAACTTTTTATTTGTTGCTTGTGTAGGAATGCAGTTGGTTTTTGTGTGTGGAGAGTGTATCCAGCACTTTTGAAATTTGCTTGTAAATTTTAAGTTTGTCAAAAATAATTCTAATTCTTAGTTTTATCTCTAAGATTGCCCTACCACAATTTAATATAGCAACACTATATTACATGTAGATTGGAAATCATAAATACTTGATACATTACAATTAATGTGTTGTAAAGATTGGCTTTATTATTCACTAGTTGTAGTCCAAATATTTTATTAAACATAATTTCATATGTGTGAGTGTGTGTATGGCAAAATTAGAGAAACCAGATTTGGGAAGATGATTGTTTTTACCATGTGCTTTCTTTTAGAAATAACTTGAGCATAACCGTGTATTAAAATATGTTAATTAAAGCAGTTTTAAAAACTGTAATCTGATTTGTAAAAGTTGTGCTGCTAGTTCACACTTTTCAGAAGTACTAATTGTTTTTCTTTCATTTATTATTCATTTACAAAGCATTTATAAAGTGCCTATTGTGCCCCACAGTTAACTAGTCAGAGAGTATAGAGTTCAACAAGAGTAGCAGTGGAGTTTCAGAAGCAAGTTAATAGTCATAGTAGAGTGATGCTAATATGATTGCAGTGTGCTTTGGATGTTATAGGAGCAAAGAAAAGGATCATCTAATCCATGCTGGAGGAAGACTATGCAAAATATTCAAGTGCCATTGTGGTGTGATTAGTAAATGCAATGTATATACTCACCATAAATCTTTTCTCTTCTCTGTGGTCCCTGTGAACAAATATGTTCTACAAATTAAATCTACCTCTTGCTTTCTTTTCACTGATTAGTTAACATTGACATGAGTTGATACCTCATATATTGAGATATATGTATTTCATTGCGTTCATTATATTCCTATTTGGGGTTTTAAAGAAGGTAACATTTTTTTTTTCATATCATAGAAGTAATGTACATTTATTTGTTGAAATTTTGGAAGATTATAAAACATCATATAAAATATTAAAATGCATGCAAATATAGAAACAAACAAATTCAGACTGGAAGGAAAACATGCCAAGGTATTGAGTAGTTGTTTTCTGAATGGTAGACAAAGAAATGACTTATTTTTTAAAATTTCTACAATAAAGATTATATATATATATATATTTTTTTTTACAGGGACAGAGAGTCAGAGAGAGGGATTGATAGGGACAGACAGACAGGAACAGAGAGAGGTGAGAAGCATCAATCATTAGTTTTTTGTTGCCGTTGCGACACCTTAGTTGTTCATTGATTGCTTTCTCACATGTGCCTTGACCGCAGGCCTTCAGCAGACCGAGCCACTCCTTGCTGGAGCCAGCGACCTTGGGTCCAAGCTGGTGAGCTTTTGCTCAAGCCAGATGGGCCCGCACTCAAGCTGGCAAGCTCGCGGTCTTGAACCTGGGTCCTCCGTGTACCAGTCCGATGCTCTATCCACTGTGTCACCGCCTGGTCAAGCTGAAGATATATTATTTTCTACTATTTGGTTATGGGAACATAAACTAATGTATTTAACAGACTTTATATACAGTGGTACCTTGAGATACGAGTTAATTCATTCTGTAACTGAGCTTGTAAGTCAGTCAACTTGTATATCAAACAAATTTCTCCCATTTAATATAACTGAAATAGATTTAATCCGTTCCAGCCCTGTGTAATATCCCCAAACCACTCTAAATTATGAAAAAAAGACGTTCTTAATTAAGAAACACACATGTATAGTTTACCAGTGCGTAACAAAATATATGAAATAAAAGAAAGAAATGTTATTTAGAACTGTATTCTTACTTTGGAGACAGACAAGTGCGGCTAATAGAAGTGAATGGCAGAGGAGGAGGGAGGGAGGAAGGGATGCAGGCAGGCACTGTAGACACATAAACTAAAACTGCATTTTCTTTAAACAAAAATAAAACTGCACTTTCTTAAAACTAAACCACAAAAAATTGATTGTAAAAATATGCACTTTCTTTACTTTAAACTTAACCTAAGCTTAATTTTATGTATTTTTCATTTAATCATCACCTGTTTTTGCCTTTTTGGCTGCACTTTCACTTGCAGGACTTTTGAATAAAAATCTATCCAAAGAGGTTTGCTTTTGCCTGCCTTTTGAAATGTTACGGAAATGTGACAAACAAGTGTCATTAAAAAGTGCTGAAGCACAACTAGTTGAAACTTTTTCTGGCTGTTTCTTTTCAATGAAACTTGAAAGTTTCTCCCACATTGCCAGCATGTCTTTAATTTCACTTGTAGATCACTTCCTCTGACTCTACCTCCTCCTCACTACTAATCTTTTGCAGAAGCTTCATATGTTGCATCATCTGTAACTCCTTCAACTCCTCAGTTGAGAGTTCCTCCTCATATTCTATGACAAGCTCGTTTACATCACCCTCATTTACCTCCAGACCTATCGAGTTTCCGAGGGACACAGTCTGCTCCAGCACTTCTACCTTGGTCTCTGTCTCTGATTCGAATCCTTTGAAGTCCCTGTCTGCAACAACATCAGGCCATAACTTTTTCCATGCCGAATTCAAGGTTCTCCTTGTAACCTCTTGCCATGCCAAGTCAATAATGCGTAAACATATTCAGATGTTGTAGTGATCTTTCCAAAACTCTCGAAGGGTTGGATTTGTATTCTCAGTCACCTCAAAGCAGCGGCAGAACAAGTGCTTTGTGTAAAGCTTTTTAAAGTTGGAAATGACCTGCTGATCCATAGGTTACAAGATTTAAGTCGTGTTGGGTGGGAGGTAGAGGACTTTCACGAATTTGAACTCATCGAGAATGTCATCTTCAAGACCATGTGGGTGGGCTGGAGCATTTTCAAGGATTAGTAATGCTTTCATCGGGAGTTTATTTTCTTGAAGATATTTCTTCACTGCAGGACCAAAGATGAGATTTACCCATTCAATAAGAAACTGCCACGTAACCCATGCCCTAGCATTGGCGTGCCACATAACCTGCAGTTTTTCTTTAAGAATCTTGTGAGTCTTAAAGGTTGGAGGATTTTTGGAATAATACACTAGCAGTGGTTTTACTTTACAGTCACCACTAGCATTTGCACACAATGCAAGGGTCAGACGATCCTTCATGGGTTTATGGACTGGCAGCTTCTTCTTTGCGTGATGAAAGTCCTCCTGGGCATTATTTTCCAAAACAATCCTGTTTTGTCACAGTTGAACACTTGTTGTGGGATGTAGCCTTCCTTTGTGATAAGCGCAGCAAAATGTGCGATGTACTCCTCAGCTGCCTTAACGTCAGCACTCGCAGCTTCACCATGCCTCACCACCGAGTGGATGCCAGATCTCTTCTTGAAATTTTCAAACCAGATGTTACTTGCCTTAAACATATCTTCTGCTGCCTCTTTTGATGTTGATGGTTCTTTCTTTTTCAAGTCACCGTAAATAATACGTGCCTTTTCGCATATTACAGTCTCCGTCACAGTATCTCCTGCCAGCTCTTTCTCTTTCAGCCACACCAGCAGAAGCTTCTCCATTTCTTCATGGATATTTGTCCTTAATTGGGACAGAATTTTAGTTCTTTTTGCTGGATTTGCGCTTTTGATGGCATCCTTTTGTTTAAGGATGGTACAAGTTGTAGATGTATTGCAGTTGTATAGCCTTGCCAGTTCAATCACTCGTACACCACACTCATGTTTTTTTATTATTTCTTGCTTTCCTTCTATCGACATCATTCTCTTCTCAACATTGTCCTTCACACTCGCTTTCTTCGGCCCCATGATAGCACACAGAAAAAGTAAAAATATGCATAAATGATGCAAGAATGAGTACAGCGCACGGGATTCGAGTTGATTCTGCGGGTAACACATGAGAAAGAACAAGATGCTGGTGTTGTGCTTCTGATACAGGACCCATGCGCCAACTCTCCAACTAGTGGCAGCTTCCCGAATCACAACTCGTATCTTGGAATTTCGCTCATATCTCAAACAAAAATACGGACTGAGTCGCAGCTCATATCTTAAAAAATTCGTATGTTGGTCTGCTCATATCTCAAGGTACCACTGTATGAGAACACTTAAGTTGTGATATAATCTAACCTTAATCTTGATTTAAGAGTATTCCTTAGACGAGATTTCATGCATTTATTTATTTATTATTTATTTATTTTTATTAATTTTAATGGGGTGACATTAATAAATCAGGGTACATATGTTCAAAGAAAACATCTCCAGGTTATCTTCTCATTTAATTATGTTGCATACCCATCACCCAAAGTCAAATTGTCCTCTGTCACCTTCTATCTGGTTTTCTTTGTGCCACCCCCCCTTATGTATTTATTTTAATGGAAGTTATAAATTAGTATAATTTCTGGCAGAAACATTACTAAAGTAAGTATGCCATCATCAAGTTTTATTTTGTTTTGTTTTTAATGAAACAGAAACTGAAAGCAGCTATAAAAATTAGGTAACTTATCTTTTATGTTTTTAGATGTCGTTTTCATTCTTCTCTTGAATTTGTGACATAAGATAGCAAGAAAATTATTTTCTTGAGTAGTATGACTCATTTTCTAATTAAAGCCTAATTCATTGTATTAAATAAAAGTGTAAATAAATTTTCATTAGGTTTCCTTTTTTCTTATAAAGATCTTATCTGTGTTAGGTTGAAAAAAATGGTGAGTTTTATTTATTTAGATAAGAAAGTTACTAGTTCACAGATAAAGTTCAGACTACAAAATGAGGAGCTATATCTAAAAAGAGCTGTAAGACAGTCCATAATTATGTAATAAAATAATTAGGATGTGAATCAAATTTCATTCTCATGCTTAGTAAAAGTACATGATTAAACCTTAGTGGTTTATTAAATATTTAAGCATATTTTTATGTTCTTTTCATTGCGTATGTAACTCAGCTATCAGCAGTCACTTCATCAATTGTCAAGTGTTTCACTGTCTCAACCCCTGGCATCGTGAAATCTTAACTCAGTATTTCTAATCCCGTATTTCCCCCACACTGCTCTCTTCCTTTGTCCCCCCTGCCCAGTGTACACACAAATGCATTACTGTGCAATGTAGACTTACTGAAGCATTTGTAAGAGAGATAGAAGAGCTTTATATGCTTCAAAAGTTCCTAATAGACAGTTTTGTTTTCCAATTCCCCTTTTTTTAATGTCTGCCTTCATGTAGTGTCCAGAATCATTGACTTCTCCAGTTCATTTTTTTTATTGCACCATAATTCATTTATTAATTTAGTTTCTTAATTTTATTGGATTTATTGGAGTGACATCTAGTTCACTCTTGTTGTGCTTGCCTTCTACTTCAAACTCCTCTATTCTCTGCTTCCAAATTTGCAAATCCAAATTCTACAATGCATGGCAAAACAAAGAAACCCTTTCTTTTTTTTTTTTTACAGGGACAGAGAGAGAGAGTCGGAGAGAGGGATAGATAGGGACAGACAGACAGAAACAGAGAGAGATGAGAAGCATCAATCATTAGTTTTTCGTTGCCGTTGTGACACCTTAGTTGTTCATTGATTGCTTTCTCATATGTGCCTTGACTGCGGGCCTTCAGCAGACTGAGCCATCCCTTGCTGGAGCCAGTGACCTTGGGTCCAAGCTGGTGAGCTTTTGCTCAAGCCACATGGGCCCGTGATCAAGCTGGCAAGCTCAGGGTCTCGAACCTGGGTCCTCTGCATCCTAGTCCGACGCTCTATCCACTGTGCCACCGCCTGGTCAGGCCAAAGGAACCCTTTCTAACAATTCACGATGCTTAGAAGCCCTGAAAGGGAAAATAATTAAAACCCTATTAAATGTGATACCTGTCAGTAATGTTTTATATACATAAAATACATATAGACACATATAACATTTTATACATGCCTATTGTGTGGAAAACTGTTAATATGATTTGTTGATAGAATTCTCATATTAAGAGTTATATGAATGAATTAAAATAGCAACAATGAGCCTGACTTGTGGCCTAACCTGTGGCCTGACCTGTGGTGGCGCAGAGTATAGTAAATACTTCCAACTTGGAATGCTGAAGTCGCCAGTTCTGAACTCCATGCTTGCCTGGTTAAGGCGCATACAAGAAGCAACTATTACAAGTTGATACTTCTAGCTCTTTCCCCCTTTCTCACTCTCCTCCCTTCCCTGCTATCTAAAACTCAATACATAAAATCTTAAAAGAATAAAATAAAATAGCAAGAATGAAATAGTAACCACTCAAAAAAATTTAAAATATAATAATATGAGGTCAGATTTTAAAAAGTAAAATTAATAAAAAACTTATAAGAAAAAATTGCATCTTTGGCAGTTATCTTCCCTGCCTTGTGATTCTTGCTTTTAAGAGGCAAGTACTTTCAAGTCTCGGCTCTATCTTTATAATTTCAGTATAATTGTATTATCCCTTCTATTTCTTTAATTTTAAATTTTAGACTTAGCTTTTTATTTCCTAAAATGAAATATGAAGAATTTAGTTCTGTTATGTACTTTTTTCCATTCCCATATATATGCTATTATATAATTATAAACTTATCTCCCCCATCTTCATAGGATGTCTTAGGAACATGGAATATACTACGTATTATCATGCGTATTCCTATAACCATCTCCTGTGTTGGATTCTGATTGCTAGAACCCCATCATCTTTTTAAGTTTATTCTCTTATTTTTGTTTAAGCACTTCTTTGAGTAACTTTCTGAGAGGATGAATGGAGTCGTGTAATTTTTGGACCTTGCAAGTCCAAAAGATGCCTTCATTCAACTTTATATTAGGTCACAGTTCTTTATTAGCTAGGTTTACACATCAGAATCATAATGTTAGGTTCATGCAGTTCATATTACTAGAGATGCCCAAATTTTGGGTATTTTGAAAAGTTGTTCATGTACTTTTATAATTTGGAAATAAAATTGTGTGTATACGTGTGTGTATCAGACACTGATATCTATCTCTGTCCCTCTCCCTCTTCCTCTCAGCTGGTAAGTGGTTGAGGGAAGGTAGAGTGGATATTCCTGGAGTTATCCAGGACCTGGGTGGGTGTCTTCAATCTTGTTACACCATTCTCTGTTCCTGGGCCTTGTAGCTGAAAGTATAATTCCCAAAAACAGCACCCATAGCATATGGAAACTTGTTAAAAATGCAGAATCTCGGCTTCTGGCAAGATGGCGATGGAGTAGGCAGACGTACCAACTTCCAACTTCCAGAACCAAAGTGGATTATAATTTGATTTTAAGAACTATCATCTGAATAAACCAACGTTGAACTAGACTGAAAGGACTCTTCAGCCGGGAACACTGAAGAAGCAACATTGAGACTGGTAGGAATAGCGAAAACACGAAGAGGTCTGCCCAGCTCCCCGGAGCGAAAGGCAGCTCACAGAGACTCGTGGGGCAGGAAGGGAGGATAGCGGAGGGTAGGGACCTGGGTCCCAGGAACAAAGCCCCAGCCTACAGCCCCAGAGACTAGAAGAGGCGTATGGACAGGTTAGGATACTGTTTGTAAGAAAGAGACAGTTGTCTCAGACCCAGGATTCTTCTTTAAGGGACGGTGCAGAAAACTTCTCTCACAACCACTCACCTGGCACTCTGGGGGACAGGGAGAGAGGGGAGGACCGGAGCATTGGGAAGACAGTGCCGTCTGAAAGGTACAGGGAGAAAACCTTTGAGGGACAGCCACCCTAAACCCTGGGATGAGTCACTCCACAAATCTGAAACAATATTTCCCCTGGAACCAGCAAGGGGAAGCAGGACACCAGCCAAACAGGCTCCCCTGCGGCAGTCAGAGCACAGTCGCTTAAGAAGGAGGGAGCTTTCAGGACTATAGTATGGAGTGTTATGGTCTGAGCTGCAGCGCCCCACCCACACTGCTGAGGGCTTGCTGGAGGGTGGGCAGTGGCGGGACATGGAAGTGCGGTTCCGTCGGTGGGAACAGAGGCAGAGCCAGCTGGTGTGAGCTTCATCTAGCCCAGCGGGAATGAAGGGGATGTGCAAAAGTGGTCCAGTGGCTGTACACCTGCCTGCGACCCCACCTGTGGGGGAAAGGCGGGAGCCCGGAATGGGCAGAGATCTGCCACTGGGCAGGAGCGAGAGGGTGCGCAGCCTCACCTGGTCTCCGAGGCTTGAAGCCCTGCACGAACCGGCTTTGCCCGTGGAGGTGGGGCGGAAGCCGAGGCTCACAGTTTAGCACGTACCAGCAGCCTGGCCGAGGAGCCGAATTTGGCTGGGGGCAGGGCGGAAGCCGGGCTCGCAGCTGAGCACGCATCAGCAGCCTCTCCTGGCCAGAGGAACTGGCTGACAGGGACCCGCAGCTGAGCAAAAGTGCTCACCCTTGCCCTTGGTTCCCTGGCTTGTGGCCTGAGTGTGGTGTGCAATCCCACCCGTGGGAGAGAGGTGAAGGCTGAGATAGGCTGAAACTCAGAGCCAGGCATGAGAATACAGCCCCTCCTGCATAGGCAGAGGCAAGGCAGAAAGCGCAGCAACAGCAGCAGTGGCCGGCACCGGCAACACCCATACCCAACCACCCTACGCAGTGGCAGAGGGGGCCTGTAGACAGACCACACCTAGGGAACACAGAGGCAAAACCCATTGGACTCCATTAGCCATAACCTTCTTACACACAGACAAAATGGGCAGGCAAAGGAATGCAACCCCAATGAATCAAGAGAAATCCCCAGAGAAGGACATGAATGAATCAGATATAACCAAACTACTTGAAGCAGAGTTTAAAATAATGATAGGATGTTCAAAGAGCTTAGAGCAACAATGGATAGTCATTATGAACACCTAAATAGATAGCAGGTATAAAAAATAAAATTGAAATAATAAAAAAGAGTCAGACAGAAATGACAAATACACTATGAGAACTGAAGACCACAATGGAAGGAATTAAAAGCAGGACGGATGAAGCTGAGGATTGAATCAGTGAGATAGAGGACAAAATAAACAAAATAAAGACACAGAAGCAAAGCAGAAAAAAGAAAAGAGACTCAAAAAATCTGAGGAAACTCTAAGGGAGCTCTGTGACAACATGAAGAAAAATAACATCTGCATCATAGGGGTTCCTGAAGAAGAAGAGAAAGAACAAAGGATAGAAACTTTGTTCATTCAAATCATAGCTGAAAACTTCCCTAAAATAATACTGGAAAATGCACACATTCAAAAAGCACAGAGAACTCCATTAAGGGAAACCCAAAGAAATCAACACCAAGACACATCATAATTAAAATACCAAAGCTAAGTCATGAAGAAAAATATTAAAAGCTGCTAGATAAAAAAAGGCTATCACCTACAAAGGAGTCCCCATAAGGATGACATCCGATTTCTCAACAGAAACACTTGAGGCCAGAAGGAAATGGCAAGATATATTCAAAGTAATGCAGAACAAGAAGCTACAACCAAGACTATTCTATCCAGCACGGGCAACGTTTAAAATTGAAGGAGAAATAAAGAGCTTCCCAGACAAAAAAAATCCTCAAGGAATTCATTAAAACCAAACCAATTCAGCAACAGATGCTAAGGGGCCTGTTGTGAACAGTTCATAGGGGGAAAAGAATATAGTAAAAGAAGAATACAGCTTTAAAGAATAAAATGGCAATAAACAACTACATATCAGTAATAACTTTAAATGTAAATGAATTAAATGATCCAATCAAAAGACATAGGATAGCTACGTGGATAAAGAAGCAGGACCCATACATATGCTGTCTACAGGAGACACACCTTAAAACAAAAGATACACATAGACTGAAGGTAAAATGATGGAAAAAATATTTCATGCAAATGGAATGAATAAAAAGCAGGGGTAGCAATACTTATATCTCACAAAATGGACTTTAAAACAGGTTGTAGTAAGAGATAAAGAAGGACACTACATAAAGATAAAGAACAATTCAATAGGAAGATATAACCATTATTAATATCTATGCACTGATTATAGAAGGCCTAACATATATAAAGCAGACTTTGATGTATATAAAGGGCGAGATTAACAGCAATACTATAATAGTAGGGAATTTTAATACCCCACTAACATCACTGGATAGATCCTCAAGAAAGAATATTAACAAAGAAACAGCAGACTTAAAAGATACAGTATGTCAACTTGATTTAATAGATATCTTCAGAACTTTTCACCCTAAAGCAGTAGAATATACACTCTTTTCAAGCGCTCATGGTACATTTTCTAGGATAGACCACATGTTAGGACACAAAAGTGTTCTCAACAAATTTATGAAGATTGAAATTATATCAAGCATTTTCTCTGATCCTATGGCATGAACCTAGAAATTAACCACAAAAGAGAAACTGAAAAGTGCTCAAACACTTGGAAACTAAATAGCATGTTATTAAATAGTGAATGGATTAACAGTGAGATCAAAGAAGAAATAAAAACATTTCTAGAAACGAAAGATAATGAGCATACATCAACTCAAAATTTATGGGACACAGCAAAAGCAGTACTGAGAGCGAAGATCATTGCACTACAGGCATACCATAAGAAGCTAGAAAAAGCTCAAATAAGCAACCTGACCCTGCATCTAAAAGAACTAGAACAACAACAGCAAATAAAGCCCAGGACCAGTAGAAGGAAGGAAATAATAAAGATCAGAGCAGAAATAAATGACATAGAGGCTAAGGAAACAATACAGAGGATCAATGAAACCAGGAGCTGGTTCTTTTGAAAAGGTAAACAAGATTGATGAACCTTTAACTAGACTCACCAAGAAAAAAAGAGAGAGGACTCAAATAAATAAAATTAGAAATGAAAGTGGAGAATTAACAACTGACACATCAGAAATACAAAGGATTGTAAGAAAATAGTATGAAGAACTCTATGCCAAATAATTAGACAACCTAGGTGAAATGTACAAATTTCTTGAATCATGTAATCTTCCAAAAATCAATCTGGAAGAATCAGAACACCTAAACCGACCAATTACAAAAAGATGAGATCGAAACAGTTATCAAAAAACTCCCAAAAAAGAAAAGTCCTGGGCCTGATGGCTTCACAAGTGAATTCTACCAAAAATTCAAAGAAAAATTAACTCCTATCCTCCTCAAGCTATTTCAAAAATTCAAGAGGAAAGAAGACCTCCAAACTCCTTTTATGAGGCGAGCATAATTCTGATCCTGAAACCAGGCAAAGACAACACAAAGAAAGAAAATTGTAGGCCAATATCCCTGATGAATTTAGATGCTAAAATTCTCAACAGAATATTAGCCAACCGGATACAGGAATATATGAAAAAAAATCATACACCATGATCAAGTGGGATTTATTTTGGAGAGTCAAGGCTGGTTCAATATTTTTGAAATCAATCAATGTGATTCATCACATAAACAAAAGGAATGACAAAAATCACATGGTAATTTCAATAGATGCAGAAAAAGCATTTGATAAAATCCAGCACCCATTCATACTCAAAACTCTCAGTAAAGTGGGAATACAGGGAACATACCTTAACATAATAAAGGCCATCTATGAAAAAACCACAGCCAACATCATAATCAATGGACAAAAATTAAAAGCAATCCCCTTAAGTTCAGGAACCAAGCAGGGGAGCCCCCTTTCACCACTCTTATTCAACATAGTTCTGGAAGTCTTAGCCACAGCAATCAGACAAGAAGAAGAAATAAAAGGCATCCAAATTGGAAAAGAAGAAGTAAAACTGTCACTATTTGCAGATGATATGATATTGTATATTGAAAACCCTAAAGTCTCAGTCAAAAAACTACTGGACCTTATAATTGAATTCAGCAAGACAGCAGGATATAAAATTAATACTCAGAAATTAGAGGCATTTTTATATACCAACAATGAACTGTCATCAAAAGAAATTAAGGAAACAACCCCATTCACTATTGCAAAATTAAATAAATAAAGTACCTCGGAGTAAATTTAACCAAGGAGGTTAAGGACTTGTACTTCAAAATAACATTGATAAAAGAAATCAAGGAAGATACAAACAAGTGAAAGCATATACCGTCTTCATGGTTAGGAAGAATAAACATCATTAAAATGTGTATATTACCCAAAGCAATTCATAAATTCAATGCAATATGAATTAAAATACCAATGACATACTTCAAAGATATAGAACACATATTCCAAAAATTTATATGGAATGAAAAAAAAAAAAGAAACACGAATAGCCTCAGCAAACTTAAAAAGAAAAAATAAAGCAGGAGGTATCACTGTTCCGGATATCAAGGTATACTACACGGCCTTTGTACTCAAGACAGCCTGGTACTGGCATAAGAACAGGTACATAGATCAGTGGAACAGAACTGAGAACCCAGAAATAAACCCACACACCTTTATGGACAACGTATATTTGAAAAGGAGGAAAGAGCATACAGTGGAGTAAAGACAGCCTCTTTAATAAATAGTGTTGGGAAAATTGGACATCTACCTGCAAAAAAATGAAACTAGACCATCAAGTTACACCATTCACCAAAACAAACTCAAAATGGATAAAAGACTTAAATGTAAGCCATGAAACCATAACCATCTTAGAAGAAAACATAGGCCGTAAGCTCTCCGACATCTCTTGGAGCAATATATTTTCCAATTTATCTCCTTGGAAAATGAAATAAAAGGCAGTTTAAACAAATGGGACTATATCAAACTATAAAGTTTTTGCACAGCTAAAGACAATAACAGAAGAAAAAGAGAAACCACACAATGGTAGAACGTATTTGACAATACATCTAATAAGGGGTTAATAACCATAATTTATAAAGAACTTATAAAACTCACACCAGGAAGACAATCCAATCAAAAAATGGGCAAAAGAAATGAATAGAAATTTTTCCAAAGAGGACATATAAATGTCCAATAGGCTTATGAAACAATGCTCAACATCACTAATCATTAGAGAAATGCAAATTAAAATCACAATGAGATATCACCTCACACCAGTCAGAATGGCAGTCATCAGCAAAATAACAGAATAAGTGTTGGTGAGGATGTGGAAAAAAGGGAACCCTCCTGCACTGCTGGTGGAAATGCGGATTGGTGCCGCCACTGTGGAAAACAGTATGGAGGTTCCTCAAAACATTAAAAATCGAACTGCCTTTTGACCCAGCTATCCCACTTTTAGGAATATACCCTAAGAACACCATATCACTATTCGAAAAGAAGAAATGCGCCCCCATGTTCATGGCAGTATTGTTCACAATAGCAAAGATATGTAAACAGCCCAAGTGTCCGTCAGAAGACGAGTGGATTAAAAAGCGATGGTACATATATACTATGGAATACTACTCAGCCATAAGAAATAATGATATCGGATCTTTTGTAACAACATGGATGAACCTTGATGACATTATACTGAGTGAAGTAAGTAAATCAGAAAAAACTAAGGACTATATGTGTCCATACATAGATGGGACATAAAAATGAGACTCAGAGACATGGACAAGAGTGTACTGGCTACTTGGGGGGTGGGGGCTCGGGAGCGTGAGGAGAGGGAGGGTGAGGGGGGAGGGGAGGAGCACAAATAGAATCATATAGAAGATAACAGGACAATTTGATTTTGGTTTATGGGTACGGAATACAATCAAATGTCATAATAACCTGGAAATATTTTTTCTGAACATGTGTGCCCTGATTTATCAATGTCACCCCATTAAAATTTTTTTTAAAAAAAAAGAAAGAAAAAAATAGAATCTCAGGTCATAACCAGAACTAATAAATCAGAATCTGCATTTACACAAGACTCCCAGGTGATTTGTGTGCACATTGAAAACTGCTCTGTGCTTACCCTTATCTTTCTGTTCAGAGAGGGCCAATCAAGACCTTATTGCTCCAGCAGGGTAAGGGGAAAGAGGATGAGCATGCAGATTTGTTTTTAGGGCATGGACTAGAAGCTGTCCCTATCTTTTCTCTCAAGTCTCATTGATCAGAACTGTGTCATATAGCTATATCTATTCACAGTTACAAGGGACTCAGGAAACAGCTGGGTATGTGATCTGGTGTGCTCTGTTACTAAAGGGAAGACAGGAAGAGTGGATATGGGAGGAAATTCGCAGTGAGACTTCGGCTGGATAAGAAATTCTAGGTTAGAACTCCTTTTCAAAACCCCAGAATTAAAAACAAAAATAATTGAATTTATTGGAGTGACATTGAATTGTAAAATTATATCGGTTTCATGTGTACAGTTTTATAATACATCATCTGTATATTGTATTGAGTGTTCATCACCCCAAGTCAAGTCTCCTTCTATCACCATTTATACCCCTGTTGGCCCTCTTCTACCCCACCCTCCTTTTTCCTTTTGTGATTCCTTATATTGTTTTCTGTGCCTGAGCTTTTTTGGGGAGCATCACCTTTTTCACTCAGCCCTCTCACTCATATCCCTTCTGCCTTCAGTCTGTTCTCCGTATCTATGAGTCTGTTTTTATTTTGTTAGTTTATTTTGTTTATTAGATTCCACATATAATGAAATCATATGTTACTTGTCTTTCTCTTGACTGGCTTTGAATGAATTGTTATGCTCTCTTCTAACTTTAATGTTGAAAACTCCAATGCCATTCAGATTCCCGATCCTGTATAAAATTTGTTTTTATTTCTGAAAGTTTTTTTTAGATAGACAGAGAGACATATTGGAAGGGAGAGAGATGACCCCTTGTTCAAGCCACCTAGGGCTTCAAGCCAGTAACCTATGGGCTCAAGCCAGTGACCATGAGAGCATGTCAATGATCCCACACTCAAGCTGGCAACCTTGGGGTTTCGAACCCAGGACCTCAGCATCCCAGGTTGATGCTCTATACACTACACCAATGGTTGGCAAACTCATTACTCAACAGAGCCAAGTATCAACAGTACAACAATTGAAGTTTCTTTTGAGAGCTAGATTTTTTTAACTTAAGCTATATAGGTAGGTACATTCCTTATCGAGGTAGCACCTGCACGTGGTATTTTGTGGAAGAGCCGCATGTGGCTCGCGAGCCGCAGTTTGCCGACCAGGCTCTACACCATCACCAGTCGGGCTAGAAAGTTTTTAAGATCTTTTATTTTTACACTTCCATTTTCTGTAACTATCATGGTTATGCACATTTGTGTGTCTTGTTTATTGTGCTGAGGACTGGGATGTAGGACGGGGCTTTAAGTTAGAAAATATCGTTGAGTTCTATAAAATGTTTTTATTAATTTGATATTTTTTTCTCCGTATTTTCTGTATCCTTTTTTTTTTAACTTTTCATTCAGCCTTTTTAGATAATTTTTTTTGTCACCTAAGTATTTTTATAAGCTTGTTTATATATTATAGATGTAATAACTTATCTCTTTGTGAAGATAGAGTTGTTTGAATATTCTTTTCTCCTTTGTGCATTGTCTGTTTCCTCTAAGCTGTTTTGATCTCTTATTAGAGGCTTTCCTTAAATATGGTGATTATCAGCAATTTATTAATACTTATGCATAAAGCACCAAAACGTTGAAAGATGTGACTGTGAAGGCAGATCCTTGCTAATCTGGAGGTAAGGATAACAAGCCATTTTTTATGTACTCCCCAGATTTCAGTATCTGTAGATTTTTTTTTTTTTTTTTACAGTGACAGAGAGAGAGAGAGGGATAGGTAGGGGCAGATAGATAGTAATGGAGAGAAATGAGAAGCATCAATCATAAGTTTTTTGTTGCAACACCCTAGTTGTTCATTGATTGCTTTCTCATGTGCCTTGACCACAGTCCTTCAGCAGACTGAGTAACCTCTTGCTCGAGCCAGCGACCTTGGGTTCAAGCTGGCGAGCTTTTTGCTCAAGCCAGATGGGCCCGCGCTCAAGCTGGCAAGCTCGGGATCTCGAACCAGGGTCTTCTGCATCCCAGTCCGATGCTCTATCCACTGCGTCACCACCTGGTCAGGCAGTATCTGTAGATCTTTTCCTTTGGGCTTCCCAAAAGTCGACCAAAATATTTTATTAATAAAATCCAGTTTATTGTGTACTGCAGTAAATGAGCCTTGCCTTTTAAAAATCTTTGTAGTGTTTAAGAGAGGGAAGAAGATATTTATGAAGCTTTTGGAATCTAATTCAATGGAGATATTTGACTGCAGAGGCCTGATTTGGGTAAGGCAACAGGCAAGGGTTTAGAATCAAGAGTTTCAGATCGAGTCTTTGATAAGCTTAGTTGAGGAACATATTGTCCTGAGAAAGAGGTAATGAGTAGTTTCTTTTTTGGATAAATATATTTTGGGGATATTCCTGAAACAAACAAGGTAATTTGTAACTTCATCTTAGGCAGGAGTTCCTGGAGTGGGAAAGCCCTATTAAGTTAAATAGGAAAGCCATGTTACTGTAGTCAGTATGTGGTTTTAGATGGCTTTGGTTCTCAATCCACCTCACCCCACCCCAGCATTAACTTCTAGGAACATGATCAGTCCAGATCTTAATCACTGTATGAGTTCCAAGATGACATAGTAAGCTAGGGGGAGAGTTCAAGGCTCACTTCAACCTTAAGAATCAGCATTTCTTTTCTTACAAAGTCTGTAAAAGCGTTTAATATTCAGAGCAGGGAGGTCACGCACTTAAAGCACTACAACTCTAATACTAAGAAAAGGATTATGATTGGAGTCTGCAGCTCTCTTAAACATTTCTTAATTTTTAAATTATAATTGATACAGATTTATTATTTTCGGGTGTACAACATAGTGATTCAATAATTATATACTTTGTGATCGCCATGATTTCTAGTTACCATATATAGTTATTATGATATTGACTATATTTCCTGTGCTGTCTATTACATCCACATGATTTATTTTATAATTGGAAGTTTGTACTTCTTAATTTCCTTCTTCTTTTCTGCCTATCCCCCATCAGTTTTCTGTATCTATGAGTTTGTTTCATTTTGTTTGTTCATTTGTTTTGTTTTTAGATTCTGCATACACTATGTGTCTTTCTCTGTCTGACTTATTTTGCTTAGTATAATACTCTCTAGGTCTATCCTGCAGTCTACTTCTAACCCTGGATCCAGAAATTAAGCCAAAAAAATAGATCCCACTTTATCTAAAGAACCCATAAAACCAGATGTGGGGTTATTGGCAAAAGTACCAATTTTGTGATTATTTTCTCTATTTCTCCTGTCTTTTCAGTAATAGTAAAGATCTCAGAAAGGATTGAAGGGTTGTAAGCATGACATTTCCCCCAAGACAGACCAATATTATATTTAAGTGGCTCTTTTTGAACTACTACCTATTTACGCAAGCCTCTTGGATGATGAGTTCATTGGTTTTGTTTGCATTGTCTAGTTACATTGCTATTCTCTGAACCTAAGTACATAGAATTCTTTTCTAGTGAGTCTCTGGAGCTTGTGAAAAGAAAGCAATCAGAATCCCTTTGAATGGTAGGGAATTATCTTCTCAATTGTTTCCAAGTGAGGAAACTGATGGACCAAGTGGGCTCTGGGTGATATCAGGAACGATCTTAAAGAGACATCAGTTTAACCAAGGTTACAAATCCCACACTGTTGGTAGGTAGTAGCCAACAGACTTTTTTCCCTTTTTTAGTTTAATGTTTTAACTTAGAAATTAAATTTATTAGGTAACTTTGGTCTTTAAAAACACATAGGTTTCAGATAAGTATCTCTATAGCATTTATACTGTTTATAGTGTTGTGTGCCCTTCACCTAAAGTCAAGTCATTTTCCATCACTTTATATTTGTCTCTCTTTACTGCCCTCACCCCACCCTGTGGGATTTGTAACCTTGGTAAACTGATGTCTCTTTAAGATTGTTCCTGATATCACCCAGAGCCCATTTGACCCATCAGTTTTCTCACTTGGAAACAATTGAGAAGCTAATTCCCTACCATTCAAAGGGATTCTGATTGCTTCCTTCTCACATCCAGACAACCTCCTCCCCCTGGTAACCACTTCATTTTTGTCTATGTCCATGAGTCTCAATTTTATATCCCACCTATATGTGAAATCATATAGTTCTTATATTTTTCTGATTTAAATATTTCACTTAGAATATGTTCTCAAGGTCCATCCATGTTGTCATAATGGTACTGTCATCATTTCTTATGGCTGAGTAGTATTCCATTGTATGTGTACCACATCTTCTTTATCCAATCCTCTATTGAGGGACACAATAGACTTTTATGCCACCAATTTAATATGAGTTTTTAGGAACCACCTGATTATCTGTTGGGGCAAAATACCCCCACTGGAGTTGTCTATATGAGTATTATAACATTTTTATGTGTCACCTATCAAGAGTGATCCAGTACCAGGTCATGAAATTTGTAGTGTCAATATTGTAAGGTAGCACTAAAGCATAAGAGCTTGGGGGTGGATTTCAGTGATCTGTCTTCATTGTGAAGTCTGTGAAAGTGAGACAGCCTCCACATATATTATTTATTCTCTAGTCCAAGGCCTATTTCTATGAAAGTGGCAAAAGCTACCTCCTATGAAAGATCCCTCTGTATTGTTTTGATGGAAATAGCAACCTTCTTTCATGTGAACTATATGATAGATGGCATTTTGTGGGACTTGCCATTTAATTTAAAAAGTTATTTAACAGTTGAGTTCAGTTATCCAGAAAACAAAATGATTCAGTACAAGCAATTGGTATAAACGGAAGCTGGTGACTCCTAGAGGAAAATGGGTATAAACCAAACAGTGCTATAGACTGAATTTGTATTCCGCCCTACATTCATAGTTTGAAACCTAATTCCAAGGAGTTGGTATTTGGAAATGGGTCCTTTGGAAGGGCAAGCCCTTATGAATGGGATTAGTGCCCTTATAAAAGGGACTCCAGAGAGCTCCCTTGCCCTTTTTCACCATGTGAGGGCACAGCAAAAAGAGCTGTATATGAACCAGGCCCTCAGCAAACACTGAATCTGCCAGTACATTGATCTTGGACTTTCCAGCCTCCAAGACTGGAGAAATTTATGTTGTTTATAAGCCATCGAAGCTGTGGTATTTTTGGTAGAACAACCTGAATGGATGAAGAAACCTAGTTTGATTATGTTTTCGTCAAATCATGAGGAAATTTTAATCAGGCTCATACCAGAGAGTGACAAAAGAAAATATTTTTTTAAGAACAGGGACATAGGAGCTAGGAAAATTAATAGAATAATAGAGATTAAAGCAGTGGTTCTCAAACTTTTTGAAGTCGGGGCGCATTTAAAATCCTACAAATAATTGTAGGTGCACTGTATACAAATTTCTGAGAAATATGTTATAATAATTAAGTCTAATATTAAAGAAAAAATATAAAGTCCAAGCATGCTTTTATGGTAATTAATATGACAAAATTAAATTTATTCTGACATTAAAAAACATTTTTATGTTACATTTTTGTTATGCTTTTTAGAATTCGTAAAAAAGAGGGGTTAAAAAATAAAAAAACACCAAAAAAGTTAGCTTTTTATATATATATAGATACATTCTTAGTAAGATTTAGTAAATTCGGCAGGTTCTGGAGTGAATGTGTTAAGTTTTTTCATTCTTGTGTTTATGAGAAACATGAGCCTGATGTGTTCTAGCGATTTCTTCAATGTTTGGGCATATATTTGAAAGGCAAACTCTCATTTCCTTGTCAATACATTGAAGAATTCCTCTCTTTTTACTCTTAATTGTGTTGAGTGCAGAAAACTCCCACCATACATATCATCTTAACTTTATACCAAACAAAGGATAGAAGAAATTTGCCTCCAGTCTTTCCGGGGAACATGGAGGGTAGTGTAAACAATCTAGCACCATAGCTTAACAGCCTTTTGCAACCTAATCAGGCAATTGAGATGGGGGGGTTGGGCAGACTGTCAGTTTACAGCCAATTCCCCACACCTCTGTCCCCCAAAACTCTAAAGTCCAAAAACCCTGTTAGTTTTTTGGTCTCCAACAGGCACATATTTCTCTCGAATACCATAGGACATACCTGAAAATCTTCGAGGGCACACCAGTGCGCCCTGGCGCACACTTTGAGAACCACTGGATTAAAGTATGACAATCACTAGTCTTGTTCTGAAGGTCTTTTGTTGGAGAACTTTTCTTCCAAAGACCTTCTGCTTCTAGAAGACTCTTAAGAATCTTTAGATTGTTTTTGAGTTTGTGGGTAGATACCCAGTAGAGGGATTGCTGGGTCATATAGTAAGTAGTTCTATTCTTAATTTTTTGAGGAACCACCATACTTTTTTCCATAATGGTTGTACTAATTTACATTCCCACTAACAGTGAATATGAGTTCCTTTTTTTCTACAGCCTGTTCAACACTTGTTTTTATCTGTCTTGTTGACAATAGCCAATCTAACAGTTATGAGGCGGTATCTCATTGTAGTTGTGTTTTTGTTTTTGTTTTTGTTTTTGTTTTGTGGCAGAGACAAAGAGAGTCAGAGAGAGGGACAGATAGGGACAGACAGACAGGAAGGGAGAGAGATGAGAAACATCAGTTCTTCATTGCGGCTCCTTAGTTGTTCATTGATTGATTTCTCATATATGCCTTGACTGGGGGCTACCGCAGACTTAGTGACCCCTTCCTTGAGCCATCGATCTTGGGCTTCAGCTGGTGAGCCTTGCTCAAATCAGATGAGGCTGTGCTCAAGCTGGCGACCTTGGGGTCTTGAACCTGGGTCCTCCACATCCCAGTCCGATGCTCTATCCACTGTGCCACTGCCTGGTTAGGCTTATTGTAATTTTGACTTGCATTTTTTGAATAGCTAGTGAAGATGAGCAAACCTATGTATTCTTATTGATCAGTGTCACCCTGTTAAAGTAAATTTTCTAAATTAAAAAAATAGAATCTTTAGATTGAGGTCTGGTTAGAACAACCTTCCAGTGACTCAGGGTTGACTTATGCCTTTTTAATTGAGAGACGTAATTCCGAGTAGTTTTATTGCCATACTAGTTAACAGTAGATTAATTCTTTCCATTAGATTCAAGGACTGGTTTTCACTGTGGCTTTCAAAAGACCATCATGTCTCCAGGGTTTAGGTTACATAGCACTTGTTATGAGGATGTTGAGGAAAGGCTGTTTATACCCGTTGATGGTAAGACTGGCTGTATTGCATGAGTTTTTGGCAGAAAGTAGTAAGCCTGTCTGCTTGCAATAACATGGAGTGTAATAATCAGACCTAAGTGTGTGGGCTGGTCTGTACTAACTCATAATTGGAGAGTCATGGAGCCCCCCCAGAAGGAATTGATTTCATTGTCATTAAAGACAGTGGTGTCCTTGGACAGTTGATTCAGTGGATAGAGCGTCAGCCTAGCTTGCAGACATCCTGGGTCAGGGCACACATGAGAAGCGACCATTTGCTTCTCTTCCCCTCTCTCTCCCCCTGCTCTCTATCTTTTTGTAGCCAGTGGCTCAGTTGGTTCAGGTGGTCCCAGGCACTGTGGATTGTTTGATTGGTCCGAGCGTCAGCCCCAGACAGGCGTTGCTAGGTGGATCTCTGTCGGGGCACATGCAGGAGTCTGCCTATCTCCCCTCCTCTCATTTAAAAAATAAAATAAAAAATGATGACAATGGCAGTAACTTAGACCATAGATGTTGGAAGACCTTTGCTAATAGTAGTTTCAGAATTCCCTTTGTTCTCTCGTCCTTTCTTGAAAATTAGAGGTGATAATGGACAGAGAATTGGGAATTTCTCAGATTAGGAACACAAAATCAAGTAAGTTTTTTGCTACTGTTTGAGTCTTTAAATCTACCCCAAGGATAAGCAAATGACTACCAAGACACATTCATAACCCTTGGTTGAAAAACATTTGGAGTTGTTCCAAGGGACCTTGAGGTTTGGACTCTTGTCCATGCCTCACTTTTTTCTGTTTTACCCAAGGATTATTATACTGGTGAGAGATTAGACATAGACCACAACATGCTTAGCCATTTCAGTAAAGTTTCCCATTGATTGAGTTCACTAACCAATTTCTCCTTTCCAGGGTATGTAATTTTATGCAGAAATTTCCCCAGGTTCCATTTGAGGCCCTCTGATGCCACAAAAAAACTAACCTGAGAACACCAGAGATTAATTTTAGTAATCTGTAGTTAGATTTCTTCCACTGTCCTCCCTTTCCTAGTTCTGGAGATAGTCTCTGTCATTCTCTAATAACCTCTTCGAACCTCTTTAAAGATTGGTTCTTTTCTTATTGTGGGGGCTGGGGTCTTAGTGAGAAAGGAACACCTGTCTGACATAAGGATCAGCAAGGGCATTTTCTTTAACCTTCAAATTATCGCTTTTTTAAAAAATGTTCTTCTATCTTTATAATATATAGCTATCACTTTAGGAAGCATTAATGTTGAAGTCAAGAACCCTCATTGTTTCTGGAGTGTTCCAAAACTATAGGCTATCCCCAAATCAGGTCCTTCTCTCTTAGTCTTTATCTATTAACCCTTTTATCTCTGACTAGCTAGCTAACTGGCAAGCAAACTCTGGTGAGTGCATTGAGCTGTCATCTGGGCATGTCTTACCTCTAGTACGGGTCACATTCTGTGGGTAAGTTGAGCTCTGTTCCAGCATATTCTGCTTCATATTTTCTTGTTTGATTCTTAAGATACGACCTATCGATATTGAAGATTAAGTCTGAATTTTCTAGAGGAGTTTATAATCTATTCAGGGCATAATATGCCGGCAGAGACTAGTTTCCCTTTTTTGGGAGGAAATAAAGGAGTAGCAAGCCAAAAAGCAAACCCAACCTGCTTTTTGCAGTGTAGGGCCCAGGATCATCAGGGAGGGGAAAATATGAAACTCAATAGCATCTTTCAGTGGTGGGGCAGGATGTCCCTTACTCCCCCCTGAGTGGAAGTATTAATATCCTTACAATAGTGCTATCATGTGCTTCTGCACTGTTTGCACAAAGGACTTGCAGCGAGTAAACCTATGAGCAAGCCTAACACAGCCATTTTCCCCACACACACCCTCCCTGATCAGAATTATATGTCACCCTAGAACAGTGGTTCTTAACCTTTTTTGATGTACCGAACCCACCAGTTTCATATGCGCATTCACCGAACCCTTCTTTAGTGATAAATAAAATATGATTTCCCCCCCCAAATTCAAGACATAGGTATATGTTTTTTTACTGGTGCACAAAATGAGCCGTGCATGAACATCACCTTGCTCAAAGAACAAAACCAACAAAGTGCATGAACTCACAACAAATTACGGTATTACTTTATTCTGGCCTCTGCGGCAGAGGCTTCTCCGAACCCCTGAGACCGACTCATCAAACCCCTAGGGTTCGATAGAACCCAGGTTAAGAACCACTGACCTAGAAGTAACCAAAATGCTGGTATTATAATGCCTATGAATGCCTTTTATGCTGCTGCGCCTTATAAGTATTAAGTGACTATTGCCTGTATTTAACTTTATATAAGTGGTATTGAGTGGTACTGACACTGCAAATTTGTTTTAAACATGAACACTTTTGATACATGCAGGTACATCCTATTCATTTGATTTCTATGAATTCCATTGTAACTTGTGAAAATTATGTATCTGTTCTCTTAATGGACATTTAGGGTCTGGTAAGCAGTGTTTTTTATCTGTTTATTTGTTTTAAGGGAACCAACATTTTAAAATTAGAAGATTTCTTCTATCCCACATAGGTGATATAAAACTGAGACTAATGGACATAGATAAAAGTGAAATGGTTACCCGGTGGAGGGGGCAGGGAGGAATAAAGAGGAACAAATACACAGTGACAGAAAATGATATGACTGGGTGATGGTCGCACAATGCAGTCAGCAATTCAAATGCTATGGAGATGTTCACCTGAAACCTGTGTACTCTTGTTTGATCAGTGTCACCCCATTAAATTTTAATTTTAAAAATATAGACTTTATATTAAAATCTTTTTTTCTGGCTTATCTTTAAAAGAATAGAAAATTCACAGTTTTCTAGAGTTGAACTGTTCAGTACAATAGCCACTGGCCACATGTGACTGTTTAAATTTAAATTAATTAAAATAAAGTAAAATTTAAAGTTTAGTTCCAGTTCCTCAGTCATACCAGCCTTATTTTAAGTGCTCAATACTCCCATGAGGCTAAAGTCTACTGTACTTAACAGAACAGAGTTAGAACGTTTCTATCCCACAAATATTCTTTGGACAGTGCTTGGCTGTTGCCAGTGTCATTTCTCCTCAGGTACATGTTCTCTTTCGTTCACCAAAGCCTCCATCTCACTTGCATGTCTGACTTTCTCTAATAGAGGATACTTTGGAGCCAGGTTGCCAAGCTTTGAATCCCGGCCAGCTGTTTGACCAGCTCCCAGACCTTTCTGTATATCAGTTTTCTCACCTGTAAAGTGGGACTAATAGGTTGTTCTTGGCATTGCACGTGTTAATATGTAAGAAATGCTTAGAGTACCTGGTGCACTGTAAATGCATATAAATGCTGGTGGTTCTTATAATTGTTTAAATGATCTATCTGCTCTGTCTCCATAGATAGTAGCAAGTTCAACAGCAAAACTTTCTGGACACTAAATCTTCCAGTTACCACCCTATCTTTTACCTTTCCTTACAGGCGTATTTCTCTGACAAAGTTGTTTCTCACTTTGCATTTACTCTTCAGCTCACTCCAGTGTGGCTTCTGCCACCACTGTTCCATTTAACTCCATTTGCTAAGGTCATTATTTCCTTTGTTCCTAAATTCAGTGGCCACTTACCAAGCTGTGTCACATAATGGTTAAGAATTCAGATTCTGGAATCTGCCCAGCTTGCTAGCTATGTGACCTTGAACAAATTACTTACCTTCCCAGGCCTTTATTTGTTAAGCTGTAAAATGGGGATAAAGAAGCTTTCTCATAGGGGTGTTGTAAGAAATGAATAGATCAGTACTTTAGAGTACTTATAACTGTCCTAGGAGCAATGTAGTCATTTAGTAAATACCTCCTATTATTAACATCATCATTTAAAAAATTTATTTGGATTGATTTTTAGAGAAAGAGTGGAAGAGAGGGAGACAGAAACATCGATGTGTTGTTCCACTTATTTATGTTTTCATTGGTAGCTTCTTGTGTGCCCTGACCAGGGATTGAACCCACGACCTTGGTATATCTGGATCACACTCTAATCAATTGAGCCACCCGATTAGGGCCCATCATTTTACATTGTAACACTATTTTTCTCTCTGAAATAGTTTCTTCTCTAAGCTTTTGATTTATTATAATTTACTAGTAATGCTGACTTGCAGGCTTAAAACACTGTTTATATACTGAGTACTGTCAGATTTGCATCTCCAGGCCTGACCCCTGTTCTTAACTAAAGACCCATTCATATACTTAACTAATCTACTCAGTTTCATGTTGATATAGCACACTTTTCTCAAACTTGAACATGTTCAAATTTGAATTGTTTCTCAGTATTCTGTGCAGTTAGTGGCAGCTTAGCCACCCAAATACTTATGTCTGTAATTTGGAAATTATCTTGGATACCTTTCTCTTGTAGTCTCCAATCTCCAGTTAGTCATCAAGACCTGTTGATACTTATGTAGAAAATATAATTTCAATCTGCATACTTCTCACTAATCAATCAGTTGCATCTTCTAGACCAGGGGGAGTCAACCTTTTTATAGCTACTGCCCACTTTTGTATCTGTTAGTAGTAAAACTTTCTAACCGCCCACCGGTTCCACAGTCATGGTGATTTATAAAGTAGGGAAGTAACTTTACTTTATAAAATTTATAAAGCAGAGTTACAGCAAGTTAAAGCATATAATAATAATAATTACTTACCAAGTATTTTATGTCAGATTTTCACTAAGTTTGGCAGAATAAATCTTTATAAAACAACTTCTATAGTTAAATCTATCTTTTCATTTATACTTTTGTTGCTCTGCTACTGCCCACCATGAAAGCTGGAACACCCACTAGTGGGCGGTAGGGACCAGGTTGACTACCACTGTTCTAGACCAAACCTCTACCATTTCTTGACCAGAAAACAACCAAAGAATTTTTTTCTTTTGTTTTTAATTGTGGTAAAATACACATAACATAAAATTACCATTTAACCATCTTTAAATGTAACATTTAATAGTATTAAGTTTATTCACATTGTTGTGTTACCGTCACCATCATCCAGCCACAGAATTCTCTTCACTTTGCAAAACTAAAACTTATTTGTTTAAATAGTAACTCCCTATTCTTCTTCCTGGAACCCCTGTCAAACATCATCCTTCTTTTTTCCTCTGAATTTTCCTAGTCTGGTTACCTAATGAAAGTGGAATACATTATTTGTGAGCCATATATTTTTTGGGTTCTGTGTGTGTGTGAATGCGCATGCACACTACTGGTTTTGTAACTTATTCTCTTCACCGTTTCATTTTTAATTCTTTTGCTTCATAACATCTGGTGTGATCTTCTGAAAATGTCACTTTAATCATGTTTCTTCATTGCCTTCTCATTGCATTTTATGTTTACTCAGTCTTTCACCCTGACAAATTCTGGGTGGTTTGTGCTTTGCCCGCCTTTCCCTACATGCCCATCCTCAGCATCACCATTCACCATTTTCTCTCCTGTTCATGATGCTTCAGCCTGAGTTTTACTCCCTCTTAAGCACCAAGTTCCTTTTTGCCTTAGGAAATCTTGTTCCTGTGAACTGCTGGTAGTTAACATTTGGAACACAATCGAGAAAATGACAGATGTGCATTAAAAATGGTTAAATAAGTGAAAACAAACTTGCTATATATTTTATTGAAAGAACAGTGGGATCACTCAGGAGAGATTTTCTCATCCTGCCTTCTTGTTACAGACCTCACATTTCCTTTTTTTTCTACCTTTTCTCTCAGTTTTTTTAAAAATTTTTTTTACAGGGACAGAGAGAGAGTCAGAGAGAGGGATAGATAGGGACAGACAGACATAAACGGAGAGAGGTGAGAAGCATCAATCATAAGTTTTTCGTTGCCGTTGCGACACCTTAGTTGTTCATTGATTTCTTTCTCACACGTGCCTTGACCGCGGGATTCAGCAGACCGAGCAACCCCTTGCTGGAGCCAGCGACCTTGGGTCCAAGCTGACAAGCTTTTGCTCAAGCCAGATGGGCCCACACTCAAGCTGGCGAGCTCAGGGTCTCCAACCTGGGTCTTCCACATCCCAGTCCGATGGTTTAACCATTGCGCCACCGCATGGTGAGGCTCTCTCAGTTCTTTTCTTCACTACCTTCTCCATGCCCTTCTATTACACAAGTAAAATATTTTAAATATTTGTTATGTTCTCATTTTACTTATGAATTGTGATGCATTTGGCTGAAAATAATAGAAAATTCTGTCTCACAATGAGAAAGTTTTAATATTTCACAAAACTGTTAAATTAAGATTTAAGTCAACCTCCAGGCACAGTACCTCATTGATGTCATTAAGATTCCATGTTTTTACTTCAAAGATATAGAACACATATTCCAAAAATTTATATGGAACCAAAAAAGAACACGAATAGCCTCAGCATATTTAAAAAGAAAAACTAGAGCAGGAGGTATCACTCTTCCAGATATCAAGTTTTACTACAAGGCCATTGTACTTAAGACAGCCTGGTACGGGCATAAGAACAGGCACATAGATCAATGGAACAGAACAGAGAACCTAGAAATAAACCCACACCTTTATGGACAACTGATATTTGACAAAGGAGGAAAGAACATACAATGGAGTAAAGACAGCCTCTCTAACAAATGGTGTTGGGAAAATTGGACATCTACCTGCAAAAAAATGAAACTAGACCATGAATTTACACCATTCACAAAAACAAACTCAAAATGGATAAAAGATTTAAATGTAAGCCATGAAACCATAAGCATCTTAGAAGAAAACATAGGCAGCAAGCTCTCCGACATCTGTAGCAGCAATATATTTGCCGATTTTTCTCCACGGGCAAATGAAATAAAAGGCAAGATAAACAAATGGGACTATATCAAATTAAAAAGTTTTTGCACAGCTAAAGACAATAAGCACAGAATAAAAAGACAAACCACACAATGGGAAAACATATTCGACAACACATCTCATAAGGGGTTAATAACCAAAATTTATAAAGAACTTATAAAACTCAACACCAGGAAGACAAACAATCCAATCAAAAATTGGGCAAACGAAATGAATAGAAATTTCTCCAAAGAGGACATACAGATGGCCAATAGGCATATGAAAAAATGCTCAACATCACTAATCATTAGAGAAATGCAAATTAAAGCCACAATGAGATATCACCTCACACCAGTCAGAATGGCGCTCATCAGCAAAACAACACAGAACAAGTGCTGGCGAGGATGTGGAGAAAACGAACCCTCCTGCACTGCTGGTGGGAATGCAGACTGGTGCAGCCACTATGGAAAACAGTATGGAGATTCCTCAAAACATTAAAAATCGAACTGCCTTTTGACCCAGCTATCCCACTTTTAGGAATATACCGTAAGAACACCATAGCACTGTTCGAAAATAAGAAATGCGCCCCCATGTTTGTGGCAGCATTGTTCACAATAGTGAAGATCTGGAAACAGCCCAAGTGTCCGTCAGAGGACGAGTGGATTAAAAAGCTTTGGTACATATATACTATGGAATACTACTCAGCCATAAGAAATGATGACATCAGATCACTTACAACAAAATGGGTGGACCTTGATAACATTATATGGAGTGAAATAAGTAAAACAGAAAGAAACTGAGAACAGCATGATTTCATACATAGGTGGGACATAAAAGTGAGACTATGAGACATGGACAAGAGTGTGGTGGTTATGGGGTGGAGTATTGGGAGAGGGGGTGGGGAAGGGCACAAAGAAAACCAGATAGAAGGTGACAGAGGAAAATTTAACTTTGGGTGATGGGTATGCAACATAATTGAATGACAAGATAACCTGGAGATGTTTTCTTTGAACATATGTACCCTGATTTATTAATGGCAGCCCATTAAAATTAATAAAAGAAAAAGAAAAAAAAAAGATTACATGTTTTTTCTTGTCTGTACAGTGGTACCTTGAGATACAAACAGATGAACTTTTTTAAGATACGAGCTGCGACTTGGTCTGTATTTTTGTTTGAGATCCGAGCGAAATTCGGAGATACAAGTCATGATTCAGGAAGGTGCCGCTAGTTGGTGCATGGCTCCAGTATCCGCAGTTTGATATACGAGTTGACTGACTTATGAGCTCGATTAAAGAACGAATTAAATTCGTATCTCGCGGTACCACTGTACTTGTTGCCCACATCAACTTTATCCTGAGGCAGGCCCCTTTTATTGATTCAAAATACAGTGTGTCCCTAAAGTCTTTACGGACACACTGTAGTTGCCACAGGCAGTTGTGTCTTTGTACTTCCTGTGAGAAAATCTTTTTTGTATGATCAGGTAAAGCTCCCAAGAAGCTGCCCAGCAGTCTTTTTCACAGGACTTATTGGCCAGAATTTATTTATAGTCTGTTTCTGCAACAATCACATGCAAGGGAAATAAAATTACCTTAGACCATTCTGACCCACCTGGGAGCTCTTTTGTGGCACATAGTTACATTAGGGAAAAATAAGTAAACCTGAATAAAGTCTGCATTCGGTAAAGAAGAAATTAAGAGGAATGTATACTGGGTATATAACCAATAGTGGCGATTATATACTATACAGTATGCCAGACCCTATGACAGCTAGTATTTGTCACTTTCCCCTAAAGATGTCCCATCTTTTTTCTCAAGCTCTCTCCTTCTTGGTATGCTCTCATGCTTCTGAGCTTTCCTTGTTTTGATTCTCCTTACCTTTCCTGAATGTAAGCATATTACTGTATTGGTACTTAACGTTGTATTTACTAAGTATGTCCTCTATTTTAACAGCTTCGGTTGTCACTTCTAAATAGTTAAATCTTGGGTCTGAAGTTTGCATTTTGATCTGTAAACTTGATTTCTCTATTTCTCCTCTGAACATCTCAATCTGAATACTGTCATCTCAAACTTGTTTCCTCAAAACTAAAACTGGTTAGCCCTGATCGGTTGGCTCAGTGGTAGAGCATCGGCCCAGTGTGTGGATGTCCCAGGTACGATTCCTCATCAGGATACACAGGAGAAGCTTCTCCACCTCTCCCCCTCTTCTATCATTCTCTCTCTCTCTCTCTTTCATCTTCTCCTGCAGCCATAGCTCAATTGGAGCGAGTTGGCCCCGGGGCATTGAGGGTCGGTCTCTGCCTCAGAGGCTAAGCGCTCAGTTGCTGAGTAACGGAGCAGTGCAGATGGGCAGAGCATCACCCCCTAGTGGGTTTGCCAGGTAGATTGAGGTTGGGGCGTTTTCAGGAGTCTGTTTCACTATCTACCCTCCTCTCACTTAAAAAAACAAAGAAACAAAACTAAAACCATTTACTTGGCTGTTTTTAACTCATAATTTTTATCTTCCATTCAATTAATTCTTAGGTCAGAGTAGCTATTGTTTTCTTACTGGACTTGAATGTGTATCTTTTTATTACTTTTATTTCAGTTTCTTCACCTAGATTGTAACTATCATAAAGGCACCGATTAGTCCATGGCTGTCTTTGTATCTCCAGCATGTCACCATTCACAGTAGCTAGCACATTGTATCTCCAGCATGTCGCCATTCACAGTAGCTAGCACATTGTATCTCCAGCATGTCACCATTCACAGTAGCTAGCACATTGTATCTCCAGCATGTCGCCATTCACAGTAGCTAGCACATTGTATCTCCAGCATGTCACCATTCACAGTAGCTAGCACATTGTATCTCCAGCATGTCGCCATTCACAGTAGCTAGCACATTGTATCTCCAGCATGTCGCCATTCACAGTAGCTAGCACATTATAGATGCTTTAATAAAGAATGAACGAGAGGCCTATTGCAAATGAGAGCATCAAGTAGGGTGATGAAAGGGATACTAAAAAGAGATGGATGCGTTTGGCTGTTTGTGGCTTTCTCAGCAGAATCTTTGCAGGCCAGAAAAAAAGTGAGATGATACATTGGAGAAAACTGCCAACCAAGAATATTCTCTTAAGAAATGAAGAAGAGATGAAGACTTAACAGGCAAATGAAAGCTAAAGGTATTCGTTATGAATAGATCTGTCTTACAAGAAGTGCTAAAAGGTGTACTTCAATCTGTAAAGAAGGGGTCCTAATTAGTAACAGGAAAATATACAACACACTGGTAAAGGTAAGTGTATAGTCAAATTCAGAATATTTTAATACTGTAAGGTAGGGTGTTAGCCCCCTAAGTCCAGTATAAAGGTTAAAGGACCAAAGTATTAAAAATAAATAAATGAACATAAAAAGAGGGAAATTATGACAGAAATAAATGGTGGGGAATAAGACCAGAGTTTTTGTGTGTGATAGAAGCTATCAACAGAAAATAAAATTATATCTATAAGATGTCTTATGTAATCCTCATGGAAACCACCAAGTTAAAACCTGTAGTTAATACACAAAAGATAAAGAGAAGAGAATCAAAGAATATCACTACAGAAAATATCAATTCACAAAGGAAGTTAGCAAGAAAGGAAGAAAGGAACATGAAAACTACAAAATAGCCAGAAAACAAAATGGCATTATCTAGCGATAATTACTACTCTAAGTGGAAATGGGTTAAATTCTCCCATTAAATGGCATAGAGTGACTCAATAGATAAATCAGAAGATTCAACTATATGTTGCCTACAAAAGACTCATTTTTGCCTCAGGAACACAAAGAGGCTCAAAGTAAAGGACGGGAAAAGGCATTCTGTCCAAGTGGAATCCAAAAGAGAGCAGGGGTAGCTATACTGAATCAGATAAAGTAGACTGTAACTCTAAGCTATAATAAGAGATTAAGAAGACCATTATGTAATGGTAAAGGGATTACTTCATCAAGAGATTATAACAACTATAAATATATATGCCCTCAACATTAGAACACCCCAAAATATAAAGCATATACTAACAGATCTGACAGGAGAAATAAACAATCATATACTATAATAGGGGACTTCAGTACTCCATTTTGTACAATAGATCACGCAGAAATCAATATCAATCATACTTTAGACCAAATGGAACACACACACACACACACACACACACACTTCTATCCAACAGCAGCAGAATATACTTCTCAGGCACACATGCAGTATTACTTAGGATAAATCATGTTACATCACAAGAGAAGTCTTAGCATATTTAAGTAGATTGAAATCATACTAAATATTTTTTCTGACCATAGTGGGATATAGCTAGAAATCAGTACCTGGAAGAAACCTGAAAAATGCATAAATATAAGGAAATTAAACAACACACTCCTGAACAACCAGAGGGTCAAGGAAGAAATAAAAAGGAAAGTAAATATGTTAAAGCAAAAATGCAAACAACATACCAAAACCTAATGGCGTGCTGCAAAAGTAGTTTTGTGAAGAAGTTTATAATGATAAACACCATCTATATTAAGAAACAAGAAAGATCTGAAATGAACATCCTCACTTTATACCACAAGAAACTAGAATAAGAAGAAACTAAGCCCAAAGTTAGCAGAAAGAAGGAAATACAAAAAATCAGTGTAGAAATAAAGAGAGACAAGAAAGATGGTAGAAAATATCAATAAACTTATATTTGGGTTTTTGAAAGATAAACAAAATTGACAAACGTTAGCTAGACTTGTAAGAAAAAAAAGTTTCAGATAACATCAAAAAGGAAAGAGGAGCCAACTGATATCATAGAGATACATAGGACGTTAAGAGACTATTAGGAACAATACATGCCAACAAATACAGTAACTAGGAAGAAATGGATAAATTCCTAGAAATCTGCCAAGACTAAATCATGAAGAAATAGAAAATCTGAACAGACCAGAATAAGTAAAGAGATTGATTAAGTAATCAAAAACCTTCCAGCAAAGAAAAGCCTAGGACTAGATGGTCTAGATGGCTTCCGGGTGAATTCTTTCAAAAGAGTTAAAGAGAAAGGAACACTCCTAAACTCATTTTACAAGGCCAGCATTACCCTTGTAGCGTCTAGGTAAGGACACTATGGTGAGAACACTACAAGAAAACTACAGGCCAATGTCTCTGGTGTATATAGATGCAAAAATTTCACCAAAGTATTAGCTAAATGAATTAAGTAGCACATTGAAAGGATATACATCACAATCAAGTGGGATTTATCCCCAGGATTGAGGATGGCTCAACATAAGGGTATCAGTAAATTTGATATACAACATTAAAGAATGAAAGGTAAAAATATCTCAGTAGCTAGAAAATAAGCATTTCACGAAATTCAACCTTCTTTCATGTAAAAAGAAAACCCACTCAAAAATCACATGTGGAGAAACCTATTTAAAAATAATAACGGTTGTATATAGCAACCTCACAGCTAACATTATACTCAACAGTGAAAAGCTAAAAGTTTTTTTTCTAAGATAGAGTGCCTATTCTCACCAATTGGATTCAACACGGTACTGGAAGTCCTAGCCAGGGCAATTAGAATAGAAAAATAAAAGGCATACGATGTAGAAAGTAACATTGTCTCTGTTTGCAGATGATATGATCTTATATATATAAAATCTTACGGACTGTACCAAAAAACTTAATACAAGTCAACAAATTCAGTAAAGTTGCAGGATGTGAAATTAACACATAAATCAGATGCATTTCTACACTACATAGTATCTGCGAAAGAAATTAAAGCAGTTTTGTTTACAATGACATCTAATGCAATAAAATATTTAGAAATAAATTTAGCCAAGGAGGTGAAAGATCTGTACACTGAAAACTAAGACTTTAATGAAATAAAGATACTACAAATAGATATTTCTTAATCAAGGTTTGAAAGAGTTAATATTGTTAAAGTGTCTTACTACCCCAAAGCTATCTGTAGATTCAGTGCAATCCATATCAAAGTTACAATGGTATTTTTCACAGAAATAGAACAGACAATCCTGTAATTTGTGTGGAATCTCAGAAGACCCCAGATAGCAATGCTGAGAACAAATTTGAAGCCATCATGCTTTGATTTCAAACTATACTACAAAGTTATAGTAATCAAAAGAGTGTATGGTACTGGCATAAAAATAGGTGCATAGACCAGTGGAACAGAATCGAAAACCCAAAAGTAAACCCTCACATATAGTAATATGTGTACAATATTGGCTGGTACGTGACAGGAGAGCCCAGAATACTCAATGGAGTGACGGGCACATGAAGCCAGTTAGTGATCTGCTGTTACAATTTAGGAAAAGGGATGGTATGTCCAAGGGTGGCAGTTAGGTTGGAGGACCTAGTTGAATTTGTTTGGTAACTGGCAAGATAGGTGAAATCAAGGAGGGAAATAAAATAATTTCCAGGTTGGTAAATGGTGAACCGCAAGTTGTGAGGGTCTGAAACCAGGGTTGAGGGTGAGAGTGGGGACAGGACAATGATTTGGATGTCTAAGTATGGAAATCCCTCGGACTCTTCCATCCTTTCACTTCAACTCTGTGGCAGTCTAGAGCTTGAAGAATGGGGAGAAGATGTCTGAGAGCTCTGCCAAGTGTTAATTTTCTAACCTACCTTAGGTGTCCATCTTTTTTAACTTTTCTTTTACCAGATAGTTTTCTATTTATTTAATTTTTTTCTTTCACATTTTATTTTGGAGATACTATATGAAGTAATTTTTTCTAAGACTTCCTACATACATTTTTAGTATAGATTTATTCTGAAATAATTAGGAAACATAAGCCAAAGGCCGTTGGTTGCCAAGTTTTTTTAAATGTCAATTTAAATACAGTACTTGGCTTTCATTTCAACATAAGTAAATCAAGCCCTGGTCGGTTAACTCAGTCAGTTATTGCAGTGGCCCAAAACACCAAGGTTGTGGGTTTGATTCCCAGTCTGCACATATGGGAAGCAACCAATGAATGCACAGCTAAGTGGAACAACAGAATAACAAATGAATGCTTTCCTTTCTCCCTCCCTCTTTTTTCCACCCTCTTTCTGTCTCTCTAAAATCAATTAAAAATAAACCAAACATTAGAATGCAAGCTAACACTAGCTGTGGCTAATATATTTTGGAGCATTGCTTTATATATGTTTGTGGTTCTTAATAGGTCTGTATCATATCTACATCACTGCTTTAATTCAAAATAGATACAGGTATATAATTATAGAGTTGGTCTTCATGTAGGCATGTCGTTCTTCGATATCAGGTATATAAGGTGTATGTACGTATTTTCATCTTGGAAGTACTTAAGAATAGTAGCAGTAAAGACAAATTATCTACAGAGCCATCAAGCTAGCCTTGTAAGTACAGTAATGTATATGTTATATGGGAAAATTTGACATTGCAGTACCTCCTCTATAGTCATAAAAAACATTCTTTTTTTTTAAACTGTCTTCTCACAGTTGATTTTTTTCTCTAGATGTTGATTCAAGAAAAAATTCAAAGGTGTTTAATTGCATAGATTGTAACAGCTGACATTTTACATGGTACAGGTTGTATAAAAAAATACAACCTATTGTTTCTTAAGACAATTTTCATTTATAATTCTTTAAAGGTATTAAAGATTGATTTAGTACCACTAGCAAAGCTTATCTAATATGTAAGAGATGTTAAGGGTTTGTTATGAAGAATCTAAATTTGTTTGTATCTCTCATTTTTGTGAGCTATTTAAAAATTAATTTTTCTAATACTTTCATATTTCAGGATTAGTTTAGTTTTAATAAACATCATGGTTCTTCTCTTGGCCTTGAATCATGGTTTTTGTACAAAATTTAAATTTTTTCACTTTGCTGGATTTTTATTTTTATATAATAAAAAGGTTGTAGGTCTGTGAATGCTACAAATAAAACTTGAAACTTCAGGTTGTATTTTGTTTTAAGGTCTCTCAGTCCTCTTTTTTGTTCATAGAATGCAGTTGTGCTTTGTTTCTATGGTACTTGAGTTATTGCTCTTCACACATCTTGTGGGGTGCTATTTTGTTTTTTACAAATTGAAGGTTTGTGGCAACCCTGCACCAACGGTATTGATCTCTTTATGTCTGTGTCACACTTCGGTATTTCTCGCCATACTTTAAAATAATTATTATATTTTGTGATCAGCAATCTTTGATGTCTCTTATATAAGATGCCAAACTTAATTGACCGATGTTGTGTGTGTTCTGACTGCTTCATTGACCTGCTGCTGTTCCATCTCTCCTTCTTTCTCGGCCTTTCTATTCCCTGAGACACAACAATATTGAATTTGGGCTAATTTATAACCCTACAATGGTCTTTAAGTGTTTAAACAAAAGAAAATGACACATGTCTTATTTCTTGCTTTAAATCAAATGCTAGAAATAATTAAGCTTAATGAGGAAGTCATTTCAGAAGCCGAGATAGGACGAAAGCCAAACAGCCAAGTTGTAAATCAGAAGAAAAGTGGAAAAGTTCTTGAAGGAAATGAGTTCTACTCCAGTGAGCACACCAGTGATTAGAAAATGCAAGTTTTATTGTGAACATGGAAAAAGTTTTAGTGATCTGGATAGATCATACAAGCCACAACATTCCCTTAAACCAAAGCCTAAACCAGAATAAGGCCCTACCTGTCTTCAGTTCTGTGAAGATTGAGAGGGGTGAGGAAGCTACAGAAGAAAAGCCTGAAACTAGGTGCATGAAATGTAAGGGAAGAAGTCATTTTCATGACAAAAGTGCAAGATAACCAGCACATGCAGATGTAGAAGCTTCAACAAATGATCTGGAAGATCTAGCTAAGATAATTGGTAAAGGTAGCTACACTGAATAATAGATTGTCACTGTAGGAAAAACAGCCTTCTTTGGAAGAAGGTTGCCATGTAGGACTTTCATAGCTAGAGAGAAATCAGTGTCTGGACTCAAAGCTTCAAAGGACTGGCTGGCTCTGTTGTGTAGAGGCTGTTGCAGCCAGTGACTTTAAGTTGAAGCCAATGCTCATTTGCCATTCCAAAAATCCTGTGGTTCTTAAGAATTTTCCTAAATGTACTCTGTCTGTGCCATGGAAATGGAACAACAAAGCATGGATGACAGCCCATATGTATACAACATAGTTTACTGCATATTTTAAATCCACTAATGAGACTCAGAAAAGTGATTCCTTTAAAAATATTATTGTTCATTCACAAAGTACTGGCCACCCAGGAGCTCTGATGGAGACGCATGAGAGTAATGTTATGCTCTCTCTGCACATCCATTCTGCAGCCCCTGGACCAAGGAGTAATCTTGACTTTCAAGTCTTATTATTTAAGAAATACATTTCATAGTGCTCTTGTTGCCATAAATAGTGATTCCTCTGATGGATCTGGGCAAAGTAAATTAGAACCCTTCTGGAAAGGATTCACCATTCTAAATGCCATTAAGAACACTTGTGATTCATGGGAAAAGGTCAAAATATCACTATTAGCAGGAGCTTGTAAGAAGTTGATCCCAGCCCTCAAGGATGACGTTGAGGGGTTAAAGACTTCAGTGGAGGAAGTAGCGGCAGATGTGATAGAAATAGCAAGAGAAACAGAATTAGAAGAGGAAGGAGCCTGAAGATGGGACTAAGTTACAGCAATCTCATGATAACACTTTAACAGATGAGGAGTTGTGTTTTATGGGTAAAGAGAGTAGTTTCTTGAGATTGAATCTACTTCTGGCGAAAATGCTGTGCAGATTGTTGAAATGACAACAGAAGATTTAGAATATTACATAAATTTAGTTGATAAAGTGGTGGCAGGGTTTGAGAGGATTGATTCCAATTTTGAAAGAAGTTCTGTGGTTCAAACAGTATCACATGCTACAGAGAAATCATTCATGAAGGGAAAAGTCAGTTGATTTGGAAGATTTCATCATTGTTTTAGTTTAAGAAATTGCTTTCCTAACCACCGCCCTGATCAGTCAGCAGGCATCACAGCATCAAGGCAGGATCCTCCACCACCAATGCTACTGTGACTTGCTGAAGGCTCAGGTAATGCTTAACATTTTTTTTTTTTAGTAATAAAGTATTTTAAAGTTAAGGTATATACATTGTTTTTTAAGACTTAATGCTAGTGTGTACTTAATAGACTACTGCTTAGTATAAACAAATATTTTTGTGCATTGAGAAACAGAAATACTTCGTCTGACCTACTTGATTGCTAAATTCATTTGATTGCAGTGGTCTGGAACTGAGCCACAATATCTCTTGAGATATGACTGTATATATCCTTCCAGCCTATTTTTCAGTTCACAAATATTTATTACATATTTGTATTCATGAATATATTGTTTTTTCTATACAGCTTAAAATTTTTATATAAAATATTTGTGGTATAAATCTCATGCCCTTTTTTCTTTTTCTTTTTTTTTACAGGGACAGAGAGAGAGAGTCAGAGACAGGAATAGATAGGGACAGACAGATAGGAATGGAGAGAGGTGAGAAGCATCAATCATTAGTTTTTCGTTGCCGTCTCAACACCTTAGCTGTTCATTGATTGCTTTCTCACATGTGCCTTGACTGCGGGTCCTCAGCAGACCGAGCAACCCCTTGCTGGAGCCAGCGACCTTGGGTCCAAGCTGGCGAGCTTTTGCGCAAGCCAGATGGGCCCGCGCTCAAGCTGGCGAGCTCGGGATCTTGAACCTGGGTCTTGCGCATCCCAGTTCGATGCTCTATCCACTGCGTCACCGCCTTGTCAGGCAATTTCATGCCCTTTTAAAATTTTCTCTTTCTACTTAGCTATATATAAACCCAGTTCATTGCATTTGATCACATATTCTCAATATGCATACATCACATGTTACTTAACCTATTCCCAGTGATGCACACCTAGTTTGCCTCTATTTGCTTCCACAAATATATCACATTTTGTAGTTATATGAAACCTTTTCCATGGTTTATAATTGGAAAAGAAATTGTGGGTTGAGAAAATACACATACTTGATATCATTATTCCATATTGTTTTATAAAATGGTTGTTATTCTTAGTAACAATGCATGAGGGCTGTCTTCATTGGTCTAAATGAGAACCATTAAGTGATGTTATGTATTAGTCTTAAGTGATACTGGAAATAACAAAAATAGAATGCAAGAATGAAATACATTAATTTTATTAAAATTTTTAATTGAATTTATTGGGGCGACTGGTACTAATCAATAAAATTGTAGCTTTCAGGTATACAATTCTGTAATACATTACTTGTATATTAGTGTTCAACACTCCAAGTCAAGTCTCCCTCCGTCATCATTTATCTCCCTTTTACCCTCTTCTACCTTCTCCAAGTCCCCCTTCCCTCTTGTGATTCCCATAATATTGTCTGAATCTGTAAGGGTTTTTTTTCTTTGCTTAATTCCTTTACCTTTTTCACCAAGTCTCCTAACCTCTGACACCTGTCAGTTCTCTGTATCTATGAGTCTGTTTCTGTTTTGTTTGTTAGTTTATTTTGTTCATTAGATTCCACATATAAGTGAAATCATATGATACTTGTTTTCTCTGCCTGGCTTACTCACTTAGCATAACTCTCTCCAGGTCCATCCATGCTGTCGCAAAAGGTGAGCTTTCCTTCTTTTTATGGCTGAGTATTATTCCTTTGTGTAAATGTTTCATGCCTTTTATATCTATTCATCAAGTGATGGGCACTTGGACTGCTTCCAGATCTTGGCTATTGTTAATATCACTTCAGTGCTATTATATGCATAGGGGCGCATATAATCTTTCAAATTAGTGTTTTGAGTTTCTTCAGATACATTCCCAGAAGTGGAGTTGCTGGGTCATAAGACAATTTCATTTTAACTTTTAATTTTATTCATTTTAGAGAGGAGACAGAGAGAGAGAGAGAGAGAGAGAGAAAGGGGGAGGAGCTGGAAGCATCAACTCCCATATGTGCCTTGACCAGACCAGTGCAGGGTTTTGAACTGGCGACCTCAGTATTCCCAGGTCGACGCTTTATCCACTGCGCCACCACAGGTCAGGCTCATTTTAACTTTTTTGAGATAACTTCATACTATTTATCACAGTGGCTGTACCAATCTGCATTCCTAGCAGCAGTGCATGAGGGTTCCCTTTCTCCACATCCTTGCAAACACTTCCTGTTTGTTGATTTATTAATGATATCCATTCTGACAGGTATGAGGTAATACATCGTATTTTGGTTTTAATTTGCATTTGTCTGGTGATGAGTGACATTGAGCATCTTTTTGTATGTCTCTTGGCCATCTGTATATCTTTTTTGGAGAAATGTATTCAGGTCCTTTGCCCATTTCTTAATGGGATTTTTTATTTTTTGGTGTTGTGTTTTTTAAGTTCCTTAAAAAATTTGGATATTAAGCTCTTATCAGATATATCGGTAAATATGTACTCCAACCTCATTTTATGAGGCCAGCATTATCCTAATTCCAAAACCAGATAAAGACACTACAAATAAAGAAAATTATGGTCCAATATTTCTGATGAACATAAATGCTAAAATTCTCAACAAAATATTAGCAAATCAAATCCAGCAGTTTATTAAAAAGATCATACACCATGATCAAGTGGGATTTATTCCAGAGATGCAAGTTTCATACAATATTCACAAATCAGTAAATGTGATGCACCACATAAACAAAATGAAGGATAAAAATCATATGATCATATTAAAATGCAGAAAAGGCATTTGATAAAATCCAGCACCCATTTATGATAAATACTATTAGCAAAATGGGACTAAAGGATCATACCTCAGTGTAGTACAAGCCATATATAACAAACCCACTGTCAGTATACTCAATGGGTGAAAACTATAGGCATTTCACTTGAGATCAGGCATAAGACATGCATGTCCCCTTTCACCCCTCCTACTCAGCATAGTAGAGAAATTCCTAACCACAGCAATCAGACAAGAAGAAGAAATAAAAGGCATCCAGATTGGAAAAGAAAAAGTAAAACTGTCATTATTTGAAAATGACCTGATATTTTATATACAGAAACCTATAAATAAATTCCATAAAAAAAACTTCTAGAACTGAAAAATGAATTCAGTGAAGTAGCAGGATACAAATAAATATACAGAAATCAGTTCCATTTTTGGTATACTTTCTTTCCAATAGAAAAACCTTTATGGCTAAATTTTTCCTTATATATTCAGATTTAACATTGTGTTACTATTAGTGCAATAAAGCCTCCATGTGAGAGGCAGTTTTGCAACATAGTAACTGTAGATTTTTTCCTGATGTCATTTGTATAGAAAAGCCACTGGAAAACAGCTTAGATGGACTGGAAAGTTGGGTGGGGCCTCAGGGAAGTCACCAGGGTTGGGCAAACAGTATTGAGCCAGGTTGATGGAGTTTCAGATAAGGTGCCCACCTGCCAGCTTTGGGTGGGTGGGGGGCTCTACATTTTTAACTGCCACACATGGGTGTGGGACTAGCCTGTTCTGCATCTTCAGCTTTCTTCAGTCTCCATGTGACTTCTTATTTATTTCCCTAGTAATAGGAATTTAATTCAGCTCGATCTGCAGCAGTTCTGAATGATGGTTGTTCTGTAGTTTAGTTGTAATTCTGATGTGGTTGTGGGAGGGGCAAGTTTGTGTTTACCTCTGCCCCATCTTGATTTAAGAATGATTAATAAGTAGTTTACTTTGATGGAACCCCTCCATTTAGTGACATCTGATCATGTCACTGTAATCTTGTAAGTGAACCCGAAAGAAAAGACCAAGAACTTCTTTTTAACAACTTCAAGGTTAGAAATATATCTTTAAGTTTTGTGTTTGCTGTTTGTCAAACAGGGTAAAGATGAGTTTGAAAAGTTAAGATATTTAGCTTGAAAGTATAAGTGTACAAAATAAAAAGATATTTAGCTTGACTTTTATCAGATAATGCAGAGGAGAGATACTCATTGCTAGGTTTATAAGAAGCTTTGGAAGTTCTTGGGGGTTGGCATCTGGAACTGCCAAGAAATTTGAAAGTAACTCCTGTTGGATCTCTTGTTCACTGCTGTATCTCAGGGACTGTAACAGTGCCAAGCATAGGAACTCTCCCTAGATTGCCAAGAAACACCCTCAGATCTAGAGTTAGCAGTTCTAATAATCTTTTAAATAACCTTATGTCATTAACCAAAGAGTTAACTAGTAGATTTTATATGTTATGATCCATTGATATGAATGATCAAGAGAGTAAAACATGTTAATATGACAAAAATTTTAAAGCAAAATATACTATGGTTAGCTAGAATGTGCTCTGTCATCAGAGTTTACTGGATTTAAATGAAAATAAATGTTTCAGTTTGCTTTTATTTTTTTTTCCAGGAACAGAGAGAGAGTCAGAGAGAGGGATAGATAGGGACAGACAGACTGGAGCGGAGAGAGGTGAGAAGCATCAATCATTAGTTTTTTGTTGCCGTTGCAAGACCTTAGTTGTTCATTGATTGCTTTCTTACATGTGCCTTGACCGTGGGTCTTCAGCAGACCAAGCAACCCCTTGCTGGAGCCAGCGACCTTGGGTCCAAGCTGGCGAGCTTTTGCGCAAGCCAGATGGGCCCGCGCTCAAGCTGGCGAGCTTAGGATCTCGAACCTGGGTTTTCTGCATCCCAGTCCTACGCTCCATCCACTGCGCCACCGACTGGTCAGGCTAGTTTGCTTTTATGCATTGTAATTTCATGTAAGATCATTGGGCATATAATGAATGATAAAGGCCACCAGGAATGTACCGAGAGGCAAACAAAGTTGGCTTTCTATACAAGGGAGAACACACCTCGCTAGGCACTATGAGGTCTTTATTAAGAGGAAGTGGGCAAGTGCTTCTAAGAAAAGACTAGGAAGGTTTTCTGGATTGGATACTGTCATGAAGTGGGTTCAGTGTGGTAACTGGTTATCTCAGCATTCTGTTCAAGAGCAGGAGGAGTGAAGTAGAGCTGGGACTCCTTGGTAAAAATGCAATACTCACTCAGAAAAGGCCCAGGTAGTCATTTTGTAGCTGTGGTATGGTCTGGGACAAAACTTAATTTCCTATTTTCCTTTCTCTTGGCCTTGCCTGTCATCTTTTAGGGATATCATAATCTGAGGAGTAGTGGGGCTTGTTTTTACTTTCTCAGTCCCTCATTTTGGCCAGATTCAGCCATTCGGGACCATTGTCCTATGAAATCCACGTCTTCACTGTTGCCAGCCAGAAGTTCACTGATCAGGTTCATTCCTCAGAGAAGGTCATCTATTGCTGGACTGAAGTCAGTTCTTCATGTGAACTTTTTGTTGTTGTGAGGGTAGTTCTTGAATCAACAAAGAAAAAGTGGCTGTGTGCATTTAAGATTCTGGAGATCACATTGGAGCACTATAACACTGACAAATGGTGAGAGATTGTTAGCAGTGTTTTAATCTACTTCTAAAGCCAAGAGCCGAGATCTCCAGTGTGGTTTTGGTGTAGACAGAAACTGCAAGGTTTGACATCCAAGGGGCTATCCTTTCTATTAATTGTTTTTAGTTCACTGTTTTTGCTTGGAAGTTTTGTGTAATTCCCAGGCACAGGAATGAGCTGAGTTGTAACTAAAAGAAAGTGGCTACAATCTCAACACAGTTCAGTGAAATTATGAGCAAATTATATCCAGGTATTAGACTCCTACAGGGAGTGAGTAGGGGGTGCAAAGAGTAATGTTACATGTATCATTGTTAGAGACAAGGAGTGTCTGTTAACAATTCAGAAATTTAAACCAGAAGAGAGGGAAGAGAAGTGTTGTTCTGGGCAGAGAAATATGCAGATTAAAGCATGGTAATGTTTGGTGCTGGCCATTTAAATTTTTTTAAATTTTATTTAGAATATTTAATGGTGTGACATTGATCAATAAGAGAAAATAGGTTTCAGATAAACACTTCTATAGCATTTGAACTGTTGATTGTGTTGTGTGCCCATATCCCAAAGTGAAATCATTTTCCATCACTGTATATTTATCCTTCTTTACTCCTCTCCCCTGCTGCCTTTTCCTCCAGTGTTGGCCATTTAGATCTTGTTCTATGGGTCCTGGGTAGAAGCTTGATCATGCTGCTTGAGTTGATGGTTTTGGGCAGAAGCTGTGTCGTTCTGTGAACCATCTTCTGGAGGATTCCTTCTCTTTTGAAGTCTCTGGCTGGAACAATCTTCCAGTAATCTGATGATGTGTTTTCTCACTGTAACTGAGAGTTATGAATCCAATGAGTTTCACTGCTGTTTTAGTTCTTTGGGAAGAGGCAAGGGGAAAGAGACAGGAACATCGAGCTGCCCCTGAATGTTCCTTGACTGGGGAATCAAACTGGCAACCTCAGTGCTCCAACCAACCATGCTTCAGGCCAGGACTTAAGTTTTTTTAGAGAGAGGGGAGGGGGAAGGTAAGCATTCACTTGTTCTACTCAGTTGCACATTCATTGGTTGTTTCCCACCTACGCCGAGATCAGGGATAGAACCATCAACATTATTATTTCCTGAGAACACTTAACTGACTGAGCTAACCGGCCAGACCCTGTAGAATATGGCAAGGTCATTTCCTTGGGGGTTCAAGTGCAAAATTTCCCTAATGATGCTTCAGAAATAGCCAGTCAGTCACTTAATCTAAGAGCGTGTAGAACTGACAAGGGAAGATAGTTTTTTCTATCGGTGAGCAGATTGAACAGTTCTTGAAAATTATTATATTAACCAGAATTATTAGAATGGAAGTGAATAGCTCCTTTATTGGTGTATAGTGCACAATTAATTTATAAGGGTTCAGCCAGTGATTATGATTACCCAGGGAATTATAACATAGTGTGAATAGTGAGGACTTGACCAAACCAGCATGACCCTTTGATTTTTGCCATCAGCTGTACTATGCCTTTATCTGGTTGACAGGAATATTACACCTAGGACCAAAAATCAGTTTGAAACAGTTATTATGTCAGGTTTTGAAAATGAACATGAGTCTGCCTCTTCTTAAGGTATACAGTCACTGAACATACATATGTGAATGTATATAATTTGCATTTGATTAATTTATAAAGACAACTTTTTTGATTTGTCATGTAAATGAACTTGGAGAGAACAGATTTTTCACAATCAGAAATCAAAAGATATATTAGGTGTTAAAGACTTCTTGTTATTTTTATTATTTTGATTTGGGGACCTAATTCACAAAAGGCAAAATTGAGAAGAGTTAGATACCATGAACCTTAATCATGATATTCAAAGGTAAGAAATAGTTCTAGGCAATATTTGAAAATATAGCAATAAGAACAATAATTATTAGGACCTTTAATCGTTTTTTAATTTATTTTTTATTTTTTAAATTTTACTTAGAAAATTAAATTTAATGGGGTGACATACATCAATAAGAGTATATAGATTTCAGGTAAATATTTCTATAGCCTTTCTGTATGTGCCCATCACTCAAAGTCAAATAATTTTCTGTCACCATATATTTGTCCCTTTTTACTCCCCCTCGATCTATTCTCCCTCCACAACCCTCTCCCCCTGGTAACCACTTGACTTTTATCTATGTCCATTTTTATGTCCCCACTATGTGTGAAATCATACAGTTCTTAGCTTTTTCTGATTTACTTATTTCACTCAGTATAATGTTCTCAAGGTTGATCTATGTTGTCGTAAATGGCAGTAGGTCATCATTATACAGCGTGTCCATAAAGTCATGGTGCTCTTTTGCCCGGTCACACAGTCAAAAGTGCACCGTGACTTTACGGACACACTGTACATTTTATTTAAAATTATTTAAAGTATTACCAAGGCCCCAAATATATTTAAGAGCATTTTTTCCCAGTTGGAAATATTAAGAACATTAAAAATATCAAAGATACTTGATTAAAGAAAGTCAGGCTGTTCAGTTTACATCTTTATATAGCATTGGAGCCAAACTGGTTTATTATCTAGCGTAATCACTGAGATGCTGTAATCCAGCATTCTCAGAGACCTTTTCCCTTCAGTAACTCTCATATCAGCATATAACAGTTGCTTATGATCTGCTTCCAGCTTATCACACAATAAAGATAATTAAATCTTAAATGTAACACATTAGGCTTTATGTAATTCAGTTTTTACTACATAACTAAGCACAGTGATTAGTTCAGCTGTTTTTGGTTGTTTCTCTAAAGAATGACTTTTCCAAGAAGGAAGCAGTGCACTGATTTACATTCTGGTGCAAGCCCCTTGATCTGACTGACTATTCCATACTGTTTTATTGTTGCAACTGATGATGTAATTCTCCAGAACAGACTCTTACCCAGAGCTTAAACTCCACAACTCAGCTGTTGACAATATAATTAGTACTTCATGATTGTGTACAGTGCAGAGCTAGTCTAGAACTTGTAGCTTCCAAAACTGCTGTTGACAACTCCAGAGGTATCCTGGTTCCTGATCCTTTCTCTTTAAAAAATTATTTTTATTGAGGTATAATTGACATAACATTGTTTAAGTATAAGATGTACACTGTGTTGATTTAATAAGGTTATGCATTGTAATATGATTACCACCACATAATTATTTTTGTGTGTGTGTTTGGAGGGAACAGTTAAGATACTGTCTTTTAACCTGACTTGTGGTGGCGCAGTGGATAAAGCGTTGACCTGAAATGCTGAGGTTGCTGGTTTGAAATTCTGGGCTTGCCTGGTCAAGGCACATACGACAAAGCAATCTATAAACAACTGAAGTGAAGGAACTATGAGTTGATACTTCTTGCTCCCCCCACCTCTTTCTTGTCTGTGTAAAATCAGTATATAAAGTCTTTTTAAAAAATACTTTATTTTTTTGCCTGACCTGTGGTAGCACAGTGGATAAAGCGTCGACCTGGGAACACTGAGGTCGCCAGTTCAAAACCCTGTACTGGTCTGGTCAAGGCACATATGGGAGTTGATGCTTCCAGCTCCTCCCCCCTTTCTCTCTTTCTCTCTCCCTCTCTCTCTCTCTCTCTCTCTCTCTCTCTTTCTTTCTCACTCTGTGTCTCCTCTCTAAAATGAATAAAATAAAAAAAATACTTTATTTTTTTAAAAGACAGTCTATATTTACTATGTATCATTGTACATAATTGCTATGCTGTGCATTAGACCTCCAGGACTTATTTATTTACTAGAGGCAAGTTTATAACCTTAAACATTTTCCCATTTCTCCCCTTCCCTAGCCTCTGGTAATCACCTTCTATTCTCTTTTTTTTTTTTTACAAGTTTGGCTTTTTTAGACCGCACCGCACATATTAGCAATATCATACAGTACTTGTTTAACTGATTTATCTCACTTAGCATAATACTCTCAAGGTCATTCATGTTATCACAAATGGCAATATTGATTTTTTCCAAGTGGCCTGTTGCCCATCCCCACTGGAAGCTTATAAAATATGCTTGTCTGTAATTTGTCTGTAATTGTCTAAACAATGTATGGGTCTATTTTCATTCATTTGTGTTGGGAACACATTGGACTCTTCCAGTTTTCTAAATCCTGTCCTTCAATTTGGGAAGTTTCTTAGAATTGCTTTGTAAATTGTTTTTCTCTGTTCTTTTTTCCTGGAACTTTTTTTTTTTGTGTGACAGAGAAAGAGAGAGGGACAGATAGGGACCGACAGACAGGAAGGGAGAGAGATGAGAAGCATCATTCTTTGTTACGGCACCTTAGTTGTTCATTGATTGCTTTCTCATATGTGCCTTGACTGGGGGGCTACAGTAGACTGAGTGACCCCTTGCTCAAGTCAGTGATCTTGAGCTCAAGCTGGTGAGCCTTGCTCAAACTCAATGAGCCCATGCTCAAGCTGGTTACCTTGGGGCTTTGAACCTGGGTTCTCCACGTCCCAGCCCGATGCTCTATCCATTGCGCCACCACCTGGTCAAGCCCGACTCTTAATTATTTGAATGTCGGATTTCATTAATCCAATATTCTAATTTTCTGTTTTTTTCTAATTTTTCTGTTTTTCTTTCATATTCCTCCTATTTTGTTTCATTGTTTATTTTCTAGGAGTCTCTGTAACTTTATCTTTTCATCTGGCCAATTCTAGTTCCAGAGGTATCCCATACTTAACTTTCTCTGCTTTCTGAGAGATTATGCTGTGTAAATCTAATTGGTTTTCAGCTTTCTTCACTGTTTTTGATTTAGTTTCCTTTTATTCTTTTGATCATTTGTTACTTTTTGTCCACTTAACCTCTAATTTCCAAATTTGTATGCTATTTTCTATCCCATTTTTCATTCTTATGTCTTTAAAAAATTCCCCTTACCTTAGTTTTTGTAGTGATGTAAAATTTGATATGTGTGTTCAGTACTCTATTTTACCAAAAAATTACTTATCTTTTAGCTGTTCCTCTATAGCCATTTTATATTTTCTATCTTTTAAAAAAGTGTTTTATTGAGTACCTATCATATACGCATATGCCATACTAGAAACTGGAAATGTAGCAGTAGGTAAAAATAAAAGATAAAAATTCTTATTATTATGAAACTTACTTTAGTAACCTTTTTTAATTAAAATTTTATTTTTTAGTTACAATTTACAGTCAATATTCTGTATTAGTTTCAGATACAGCATAGTGGTTAGATAATCATATACGTTACAAAGTGTTTCCCCCAATATTTTCAGTACCCACATGGCATTGTACATAGTTATTAGAATATTATTGACTGTATTTCCTATGCTGTACTTTATATCATCATGACTGTTCTGTAACTGCCAATTTTTTACTTGTTTGTTTTTTGTGGGGTTTTTTTTGTGTGACAGAGACAGACAGAGAGAGGGACAGATAGGGACAGACAGACAGGAAGAGAGAGAGATGAGAAGCATCAATTCTTTGTTGCGGCACCTTAGTTGTTCATTGATTGCTTTCTCATATGTGCCTTGACTGGAGTGCTAGAGCAGAGTGAGTGACCCCTTGTTCAAGCCAGCAACCGTGGACCATGTTTATGATCCCACACTCAAGCCAGTGTCCCCTCATTCAACCTGGTGTGTCCGTACTCAAGCTGGATGAGCCTGCGCTCAAGCTGGCGACCTTGGGGTTTTGAACCTGGGTCCTCTGTTTCCCAGTCCGATGCTCTATCCACTGTGCCACTGTCTGGTCAGACCAATTTGTACTTGTTAGTTCTAATCTTTTTCACCCAGTCCTTCACCATTTTATAGTATTTCCATCTTACTCTTCCCATCTGTTAAAAGCAAATTTCATCATGGTTCCATCTTATTTTTGGTTTTTCACATAACATACTTTATCTGATCTTTAAAAAAAAATTTTTTTTATTAAGTTTAGAGAGAGAGAAACATTGATTTGTTGTTCCATTTATTTGGGCATTCACTGGTTGATTCTTGTATGTGTCCTGACCAGGGATCAAACTGCAACCTTAGCATATTGGGATAACGCTCCAATCAACTGAGCTACCTGGCCAAGACCACATCTTTTTTTTTTTTTATGTGGTATTTCCTTGTTATACCCCTTTGTTTTATATACTCCTTGAAGTGAAGAACATGTACTCTATACCCCTCTTTGGAGACAGCTGGCATGAAAGATCCCCTCCTATCTTACCCCTGCCTATTTCTAAAATTTCATCTGTCTTCAGGGCTGTCTGCATGTTACCTGCTACTGCTATTCTTTGCTATTCTTTGAGTATGGCAGACCATTTGTGTGTTTTTTTATTTTTATCCATGCTGTTCCCACTTCCGGGGATGTCTTGTATTAACTGATTTTTTTTCTCCAACCCCTCCCTCTTTTCCTGATAAACTTCTGAAGTCTTAAGAATCTGTGCTTAAGTGAACTCCTTCTGAAGCTTTCTTTCATCTTGCTTCAACCTTTCAAGGTAGAGTTGATCATCCTTTCTGTTTATAGTATTTAAAACACTACTTTGCAATTATTTATTTATATATTCTGACTACTGGATCACGCTGGAAACTAGGAAACAAATCTTTTCAACTCCAGTTGGCTTTTTATTGAAAAGTCACTGTGTGGCTGGATAGATAAATGTGCTTTGTAAACCACAATGCACTATTATATTTTGGTGGTAAGTGTGGTAGGTGATTTTTAAGAGGAGGTCGCCTTTTGATGACCAAGCATCTTTTTAAAGTTTTAAAAATATTCTCTCATTTCATCTTTCTGATAACTTATTTTTATAAACTATAAAGCGTGTAATTACTTGGGACAAGGGAGAGGACTAACTACAGAGTAACGTTTTCTATTCCAGTGAGAAGAAATTTTCATATAGCAACTTGGACATTTTTAAATGATAGAAATTTGGGATTGTTATTAAAATAAATGAATAAATCTTTGGTTTGCTTTATTTCCTTTCCACCATCTTTCTCTGTAGAGGGCTCAAATCTAGGGTGTTATCCACAAACAGTAGATAAAACAAGAATCTGTTATATTCCTGGGTTAATCACTTGGTTAAAATTAATACCATGCTAGTAAAAGTGTTTAATAGGGTCATTCTGATCCTAATTTCATTTTATTTTTGTGTCACCTTCTTTAACTTCTTTTAAGTCTTTCAGAAGTTATTCAGGCTTTGGGAACATCAAGTACAGATACTCTTATTGTAATATTAATATGAATACATTGGTGCTTTACTAGGAAGTCTATTAAAAAGGTGATTGCCATTAAATCATTTTCCAAGAAATAATGCTGTGTAGTTGGGATTTGTTTTCCCAACTAAGGTTTGGGTGTAAAATATGTTGTAAAAACAAAGATAAAGCTACGTAGCTTTTAATAATCATTTAAAATAATAAAATAGTAAATGAACTTAAGTGAATTGATTTTATAAGGTGTAATTCATTTGTTCAGTCAAACATTCACTCTTTTCAGATCTCTAGCTCTACCATCTCTGTCCTTTTTAGTATATAAATTCATTTTCAACATCAAAAAATATGAAAGCCATCAAAATGAGAACTCCCCCAGTTTTCTGCCTTTGAACTGACTTCTTTGCACCTGTATTTATTCTTTTCTCTGTCATCTTTCTTCCCATTTACAGTGGAAGAATATTTTTCTTCCACTGAATCTTATTTCTCCTCTTTGTTCTCTTAATATTTTTTTGCTCTCTCCTGTATAAGCCGCAGCTTTTCTCTGAGTTCTTCCTATTTGTATTTAACATACTTGAATTTCCTTCATATTAAAAATAATAGTAATTCTTTAACCTTGTGTATTATTCCAGCCACTGCCTTATTTTTTCCTCTTCAAAGAATTATCTACATTTATTGTCTCAGTTTACTTATGCCCCATTGATTCCTTAGTCTTCTTTAATATAGACTCTGCCACTATATCACTGCTACTGTTTGTTTTAGCCTCACCCATGATCCAGTAGTGACTTCCTCATTGCTAAATGCAGTGGATTCTTCTTAGTCCACCTTTTACTGGACCTCTCTGCAGCTTTTGATATTACTTTCTGCCCTTTTTGGAAATCGTTTTCTTCCTGGTCCTTCCCTTGGGTCTCGTCTACTCTCATGTCTTAGATGACTGTGTATATGCTGATGACAATAAATCAGTGTCATTAGCTTTTTCTTGAGCTTTATATGTTTATTCAGCTTGCCCTCACTGAGGTATCTCTCAAATACCCAAACTGAACCTACACAGAATGGAACGATCATTTTCCTGTTCCCTTACATCTTTTACTCCTGCTGTGTTTCTTACTCCAGCACATAACATTGTCAGTAACCTGTTGCAAAGGCAGAGATCATTATCTTTGACTCCTCCTCCTTCCTTGTCTCCAGTATTCAGTCACCAAGTGCTATTGGTTTTTTTGTTTTTTTTTAACAGGGACAGAGAGAGAGTTAGAGAGAGGGATATATAGGGACAGCAGACAGACTGGAGCAGAGAGAGCTGAGAAGCATCAATCATTAGTTTTTCGTTGCCGTCTCAACACCTTAGCTGTTCATTGATTGCTTTCTCACATGTGCCTTGACCGTGGGCCTTCAGCAGACCAAGCAACCCCTTGCTGGAGCCAGCGACCTTGGGTCCAAGCTGGCGAGCTTTTGCTCAAGCCATATGGGCCCGCGCTCAAGCTGGCGAGCTCGGGCTCTCAAACCTGGGTCCTCCGCATCCCAGTCCCATGCTCTATCCACTGCGCCACCACCTGGTCAGGCACCAAGTGCTGTTGGTTTTACTTCACATCTGTCCTATCTACTATTGAAAAACCTCTACTGCAAGGGTGCTCAATACGTCGATCGCGAAGGAAGTGTGGGTAGATTGCATGGCATACAGGGCAGCCAATCTGACGTCTGGACTTTTGACACCCTACGCATGCGCGTTAAACCGTGCTAACTTGTTCAGTTACATTGCTGCGTAGTTAGCCTTCAATTTATTTAAACTAAATACAACAAAGGGTATAAAAATGAGTGCCGTAGCTGGTCCGAGTAAGAAGCCTAAAACCTACCACTTTCATACAGAATGGGAGGGGATTTTTTTCACTATGTCATATTCTAAGTGCGTTTGCCTCATCTGTCTGTGTGCCATTGCTATTCCAAAGAAGGGAAATGTGGAGCAGCTTTTTCGGACTGTTCATAAAAACTATGACATTGACTTTCCTCCGAAAAGAGAGCTGAGAAGGAGAAAGGTGACAGAAGAATACACAATATTAAATAGTAATAGTAACTTAAATAATGATAATATAGAAGAAATAAATTTATGTTTTGCATTTTTATTGTACGTAGATCATTTTGACTTGGTCATCTTATAAGTAGCTCGCAAGCTGAGAAAGTGCGGGCACCCCTATTCTACTGGTTAGACTTTTATATCTGGTTCCTAATTATATTCCTAGCCTCATCTCCAGTTGTTTATTCTGTTTTTTCCCAAATGCTTTTCTCTCACCTCATTTTCCTTCACACTGTTTTCACAGTCTCTGTGATTTGTACTTGTTCTATCACAGTACTTATCATTTTTATTATGGTAGATTAGTTATTTGTCTAATTCAGTAGACACAGAAAGTTTAAAAGAAGGAATTCTGTTGTGTCCCTTTAACCTACTTCAGTTCTGTGTACATAATAAGTGTTTAATAAACACATTTAGTGAATCTCTTTGAAGGTATTTGGGGATGTAGGGACTCTACCATGTTTTAAATTATAACCATTTTGTAATTTAGTAATGCGTTCATTTCTTTTCTTATTTTTTTGACCCACTAACATGTGAATAGGTTTCAGAAAGCAAATTTTTTATTTTATCTGTGTATAATGTACATAGATAGGAAGTGTATACATATTAGACCAGAAAGAACCTGTTACCAGAAGTCACTGTCTTCCACTAATAACTCTGGAGCCTTGGACAAATCTTATTCCTTTGAATTTAATTTCCCTCATTAAATAATGGGATTGAATTATATTGTCTAAATATTTTTTCCTATGTGACACTCTGAATATATGTGAGAGGTGTATACTAAATATGTGATTTATATATTTTTTATTTTATTAAAAGTGCACACAATGTAGATTATCTGTATATTAAACTAATTTTGTTTTTACAGGAAAGATGATAAAGACTATGCTTTAAAACAAATAGAAGGAACTGGAATCTCTATGTCGGCATGTAGAGAAATAGCAGTAAGTGGAACTCTTTTACCATAATTATTACCAACTGACTTAGAGGGTCAATTATAGAGGTCTCTGAATTGTGTTTATCACATATACACATTAATTGCAAGTTAATAAGAATTTTTATATCAACTGTCTATTAAAATGCATTTTTTAAAAAGAACTAAAGGCAGCATGTAGATCTAACAAAATTTCTATATAATTCATTTTTTTTGGAATTAAGTCTATCTCAACTGCTTTTATAAGTTTATACTTTTCTAATAAATGTCATTAAATAGTTAAGGGTTTGGTTCTTATTATTTCATCTGTTGTAATAAAAGTGGTATATTTATATAAAATTAATATTTCTATTTTAATGAGATTTTACTTATATGAACTTGAAACGGGATTATATTATTTGATTTTCATTTATCTGACTATGTAAAAATATATGCCTTTTTCTTTTGGAAACATAGCTTTTCATATGGTATTCTAATGTCATTTTGAATTCAAAGGAAAATATTCTTTTATTCCATAATTAGATAATTATTTATACAATTAAACCGAATATTTGTCCCATGAGATTTTACTTTAGTATTTAGTGTAATAAAACTATGGGTGCAGCCTGACCAGGCAGTGGTGCAGTGGATAGAGCGTCGGACTGGGATGCTGAAGACCCAGGTTCGAGACCCCGAGGTCACCAGCTTGAGCACGGGCCCATCTGGCTTGAGCAAAAGCTCGCCAGCTTGGACCCAAGGTCGCTGGCTCTAGCAAGGGGTTGCTCGGTCTGCTGAAGGCCCACGGTCAAGGCACATATGAGAAAGCAATCAATGGACAACTAAGGTGTCGCAACGGCAATGAAAAACTAATGATTGATGTTTCTCACCTCTCTCCGCTCCTGTTTGTCCCTATATATCCCTCTCTCTGACTCTCTCTCTGTCCCTGTAAAAAATAAAAAAAAACCCAAAACTATGGGTGCAAATTAGTCTTTTCTGGCTTTCATTTAAATGATTTTACGCATTAATTTAAATAATTTCACACATTTAAAAGATTCTATTCCATAGAGGTTTTTTTTTAATTTCTTTTTTATTTATTTATTCATTTTAGAGAGGAGAGAGAGATAGAGAAAGGGGGCAAGGAGGGAGGAGCAGGACACATCAACTCCCATATATGCCTTGACCAGACAAGTGCAGGGTTTGGAACCGGCAGCCTCAGCATTCCAGGTTGACACTTTATCCACTGCGCCACCACAGGTCAGGCTCCATAGAGGTTTTAACAATTATTTATTGTGTATCGTGTTGACAGAAACTAGAGTAGGTAGAAATAAACAAGACAAGTCAGGGTCCCAGGCCATAAGTTTTTTTAAGCTGGTGAGAAAAGAGACTGAATTTGGTTATATGGATTTAATATGTGAAAACTCACTTAACTGTGCATTCATGTTTTAATGTTTTTCTCTGTTTATTATATTTTAACCAAAAAATTTTAAAACAAACAAAACTCCATTGATTTCAGAAACAGACATTCTTATCTTTTGGTAACTGTAAATTCAGTTTAAGCACAAAAAGGAATAGGAAAGCTTATTTGTGTGTGTGTATGTGTATGACAGAGAGACAAAGAGAGGGACAGATAGGGACAGACAGACAGAAAGGGAGAGAGATGAGAAGCATCAATTCTTCGTTGCAGCACCTTAGTTGTTCATTAATTGCTTTCTCATATGTGCCTTGACTGGGGGGCTACAGCAGAGCGAGTGACCCCTTGCTCAAGCCAGCAACCTTGGGTTCAAGCTGGTGATCTTTGCTCAAACCAGATGAGCTCGTGTCCAAGTCGTTGACTGCGGGATTTTGAACCTGGGTTCTCCACATCCCAGTCTGACGCTCTATCCACTGTGCCACCGCCTGCCTGGTCAGGTGGAAAGCTTATTTTAATGTCCTTTATTGTGGTTCCTCAACCTAAGGTGAACAGAAATTTTTAATTCTGATGAAGTCTGATTTACAAATTATTTTCTCTTTTATGACTATTGTTTTCTGTATCTGGCTGAAGAAATCTTTTATCAACCCACTTATTGTAAAGATATTTCTCTCTGTTTTCTTCTAAAAACGTCTATAGTTTTAGCTTTTATTTCTAACTATGATGAAATTTTGTTTCTGGTATGATGTAGGATTTGAGACTCTTCTCTCATTCCATATGAATGTACAATTGTTTTTTGAAAAAATTGTTTCCTGTTGAATTCCTTTGCCACCTTTATAAATGTGCTACCATTTCTGGGCTCTGAGTTGTTCCATTAATTTTTTTGTCTATCCTTATGCCAATACCAGATTACTCTAGCATTATAACAAGACTTGAAATAAGACCGTATAAATAAAGCCGTCCGTATGAAATAAGGCTGAAAAGCCACCAGTTTTTATCTTCTGTTTCAGTATTGTTTGACCTTTGCATTATTATAGAAAAATTTAATCAGCTAGTCAACTTCTAATTCTAAAAATTTTTTGCTGGGATTATGAATTGGATCAAGTCAGAGAACTGACATCTTAATAATATTGAAAATTCCAAGCCATGAATCTGGAAAGACACTTAGAATTTTTAAGGGCCTTTTTTTTTTCATTTCTTTCCATTTTTCATAGTTTTAGTATAGAGGTTTTGTACGCCTTTTGTTAAATTCATTCCTAAGTATTTCGGTGTTATCTTGGGATTTTCTACATAAATAATTATGTCATCTATGAATAGTAGTTTTCTTTCCTTTTTTTTTTTTAATTGCAGTGGCTAGGGCCTATCATATAATCTTGAATAACAGTGAGAACAGAACTCTGTGACTTGTTCCCAATCTTGGGGGTGAGTGTTTTCAGTGTTTCACCATTAAATAAAATGCTGTCTATAGTTTTTTATAGATGCCATTAGTGAGGCTTTTTGTATTGCCTTCTATTTTGTCATAAATAGTATTGAATTTTATCAAGTGCTTTTCCTGTTGTTAAGGAGTTCCAGGTCTGTGAGTTTGAAGGATGCTAGTTTATCATTCTTGTAATGTCTTTGTCGTTATTTTCAATATTATATTGTCCTCATGAAATAAGTTAGGCAGCATTTTTTTATCCTCTATTTTCTGATAGAGTATCTGTATGATTGGTACTTATTCTTCAAGTGTTTGATATTATTCACCAACTAGTATTATTTTCTTAATAGAGAAACAGGTCCTCGGATTTTATGTTCATCTTGTGTTTGCTAAGTTGTATTTCTATGTAATTTGTCTATTTCATTTAAGTTGTTAAATTTATTAGCACAAAGTTGTGCATTACAGTCCCTTATTATCTTTTCACATCTATAGCTTCTGTAATGATATCCCTATTTCATTGGAGATTTGGTAATTTGTGTTTTCTATTGGTGTTTGCTCTTTATTATTTCTTTTTCTTCTTATTTTTGGCTTAACTCCTTTTTTATTTTCTTAAGGTAGAACCTTAGGTCATTAATTTTTAAAACTACTTTCTAATATAAGCAATGAAAACTATAAATTTTTCTTTAAGCTGTTTCTACTTATATTCCACAAATTTTGTTGTATTTTCATTATTAATACAAAATATTTTCAACTTTCTGTGATTTTTATAAACTTTTATTGATGGGTTATTTAGAAATGTACTGCTGTCCTGGCCAGATAGTTCAGTTGTTGGAACATCGTTCTGAAGTGCAGAGGTTGTCAGTTCAATCCCTGGTCAGGGCACATACAGGAGCAGTTCGAGGTTCCTGTCTTTCTCACCAAAAAAAAGAAAAGAAATTTACTGTTTAATTTTTAAATATGTGATGCTTTCTAGATAGTTCATTGTTGTTTATTATTAATTTATTTTCATTGTGGTCAGAGAAAAGAGCCCCTGGGCATGTTTTAGGGTTGCATACTGAAATATTTATAGGTGATATTGGGATTTACTTTAAAATAATCCAATTTAAGATGGGAGGAGATGATCTAAATATAGATAAAATGGTATATAGGCTGTATGGATAATGGTATATGGGGATTTGTTGTATGATTTTATTTTATATATTTTTGAAAAAATTTAAAATTTCCATATTAAAAAATTAAAAAGAAAAAAAATCCCGTCTAATCTGCCAAGGTTTATCAGATAGACCTTTTTTCTTCCTTTGAAAAGTCCTATTTCCCATCACTTACCTCCATTATTCTCCTATGCTCTGTAACTAATTAATTCTTTTCATAACACTTACTCTAAATTATAAGGGGTTTCTTTATATTTGTTTATTTATTTTCTATTTGTTGTTTGTACCCCCACCACACTGCAACACACTTCTTTACCAGGTGTGACACATAGTCTTTGCTCGGAAAGTAATTATAAAAGGAAGAGAGAAAGAGTTAAAAGCATTGTGTATCTCCATCCTGACTGTATTGTAAGCGGTTTGTTTTGTGTTTTTGAATTTCCTGTGAGCTGGAATTCTTTGGTATCCTGGTTTACAGTCTGCTTTAGTGGACCCTCCATATTCCAACAGGCTGACTTGTAGTTGGGGTAGGGAAGCTGGAGGAGCAGCAGTCAAGTTCCAGGCTCTGGTTTTAAGGCTCACATTTACTTTAGCCTGAGCACCTCAGTTTTTAAAATCAATTTGCAAGAATTCTATTGAAGAAAAGTTTCCACAGCTTTTTAAAAAAATTAATTAAAATTTAGAATAATTCTTCTTATGCTTTTATAGTAATTATAACTCAGCTCTCTTACTTATAGTAAAAATTATTATTTTTATTTTGTTCTAAAACTTGTAATATTAGAAATCAATGTTATTTTGAGACTATTGCATATTTTCATAACCTGTGTTTCTTACCAATCAGTGGTATTTATTGACAAGATAATAGTTTTAAATATTATTAATATGTTTCTGTTTATTTGTACTTTAAAAGGTCAGATTAAGTATGATATTTTATAGCACAATCAGAATGAACTTAAGTGTATTATAAATAATGTATTGAAAAATTTATATTTTTATCAGTGATATTAATACTCAGGAAATGATAAGATTTTACTTCCAATATAATTAGAAAAAAAACTTACATGGTTTCTGTGATGGAAACCACTGCATAAATTTATTTAAACATTTTATTTAAATATTTTAACATAAAATCTTCTAAAGGGCAGAAAATAATTTACCAAATGGTAAGAAATAGGCATTTACATACTGTGGGCTCTGTATGGGTGATGAAATGCTGAAGTTCTGTTCATCGGATAGGAAAACTGGAATGCTCCCACAGTGTCATAGCACCAGCTTCTTAGTATTGCCTCTAGTGATTTAGACCCTTGCTGGATTACCTGAGATTTTATTCTGGCTTTTTCTGTTAACTGTCTTGAAGGACACAGAAGAAATTACTTAATTTCCCAGATTAAGTTTCTACATTTATAAAATAGGAATAATAATAGTATTTCATAGGATTATAAGGAGGGGCTTAGAACACTTCTTCGGACATAATAAGTCACTTAATATTTACCAAATATTTAATATATGCCTACCAGGTGCCAGGCAGTATGCTAGAAGCTAGCAGGGCAATGGTGAGAAAGAAGCAGTGCCTCCCATTGCTCAGCTCACAACCTATTGTATATTTAAAACATCTGCTGTTGCCAGATGGCTCCATTGGAAAGAGCATCGTCCTGAAGCACAAGGTTGCTGGTTCAATCCCTGGTCAGGCTACATACAGGAACAGAGTGATGTTCCTCTTTCTCTCCCTCCCTATCTCTCTAAAATCAGTAACTTAAATTATTTTTTTTTACTCTTCAAAAATATTTTTTAAAAGTAAATAAAACATCTTTGTGTGGATTGTAAAGAGAACTACTCCTCCAGGGTATAGGGTTTTGGGAGGTATTGGTTTTAGCCATAGAGCTGGCTCTGTATTCTAAAAGTTAATTAATCTTATTTTCATTCAATATTTTTTACAAACATTTTAAAATTAAGTTAATGTGTTTACATAGATTCTAGTGTCCCCCTGAATACCTCCTCCCCTCCCCCATGTTCCCTAGTACATCCCTCCTGTGCCCCTCCCATTAACGCCTTCTCCCCTTTCCTCCATTTGCTTTTCTGCTCTTATCCCATTCTGTCAGCCTGTCCTCCCCTTTCCCTCTGTCCAATTTCCTTCTGGTCCTTTGATCCTGCCTTTGTATCTATTCCGTTCCTCAGTTCATATTGTTCATTGGATTCCTCAAATGAGTGAGGTCATATGATATTTTTCTTTCTCTGCCTGGCTTATTTCACTTAATATAATAGTTTCCAGGTTCATCCATGTTGTCACAAAAAGTAATATTTCCTTCTTTTTCATGGCCCCATAGTATTCCATTGTGTATATGTAACACTGTGTAAAGCCAGTAGTCAAGGCCACCATCACAGCAGCCCGACCCATGCAGGTTCACATTAGATTCGGACAGATCGTAATAAAACACAGGAGCCAAAAACTGGTGAGCCATCAGCTTTAATTCTAGCTTGCACCCGGCAGGCAAGCAAAAACACACACTGGGCTCCAAAACCCACAATTTCAGTGCTCACAAAGCTACTGACTTATCCGAGGTTCCTAGAATCAAAGGTTTCTAGCTCACCAGACTTATTCACCTATGTTTCCCATCTCCTCCTGCACAAACTCTTAACAAACTGGCTTCTCACTCAGCACTCTACCATCTCGGCTTCTTCCCCTCCTCCACGTGGCCTTACTCTGCTCTCCTCTCTGATACTAATGTCAGGAACTCAGGAACCAAGAGAGAGAGAGATCAAGCTCCCAGACTGCCCCAGTTTATAGCCTAGAAAATCCAAACCTTTAATCCAATTATACATACAAGAAAGTCTCTGATACAAAGCCACCCATCTGAGGCATAATGGGATTACTCCCTACATCACCACCCTACATCATCCAATCAGTCAAGGGTGTGGAGAAGAGCTTACTCTTAAACTAAGCCTTAGGCTATAACGACCCGGCCTGCCCACAGCCTGTTTCAGAACACACATTAATATCAACAAACTTCCATGTGGGCAGCGCCATCTTTAACAAAGTGAGCATAATATATTTTATGTGCCCAACACACTGCTTTTTAATCCATTCATCCACTGATGGACACTTCGGCTGTTTCCAGATCTTGGCTATTGTAAACAATGCTACCATAAACATGGGGGTGCATTTCTTTTTCTGAGTCAGTGATGTGGTGTTCTTAGGATATATTTCTAAAAGTGGGATGCTAGATCAAAAGGCAGTTTGATTTTTAATTTTTTTTTCAGACTAACACTGTTGGTGTGTGTGATTATTTTATTTCTTTTTATTTATTCATTTTAGAGAGGAGACACAGAGAGAGAGAGAGAGAAAGGGGGGAGGGGCTAGAAGCATCAACTCCCATATGTGCCTTGACTAGACCAGTGCAGGGTTCTGAACTGGCGACCTCAGTGTTCCCAGGTTGACGCTTTATCCACTGCACCACCACAGGTCAGGCTGATTTTAATTTTTTGAGTAATCTCCATACTGTTTTCCACAGAGGCTGCACCAGTCTGCATTTCCACCAGCGGTGCAGGAGGGTTACCTTACCTCCACATCCTCGCCAGCACTTACTCTGTGTTGTTTTGTTAATGAGAACCATCCTGACTCTCTCATTGGGGTTTTAATTTGCATTTCTCTAGTGATTAGTGATGTTGAACATTTATTCATATGCCTATTGGCCATCTGAAGGTCCTCTTTGGGGAAGTGTCTATTCATTTCTTTTGACCATTTTTGATTGGATTGTTTATCGTCCCAGTGTTGAGTTTTACAAGTTCTTTATAAATTTTGGTTATTAACCTCCTTATCAGATGTATTGTCGAATATGTTCTCCCATTGTGTGGTTTGCCTTTTTATTTTGTTCATATTGTCTTTAGCCCTGCAAAAGCTTTTTAGTTTGATATAGTCCCATTTGTTTATCCTGTCCTTTATTTCCCTTGTGCATGGAGATAAATTAGCAAATATATTGCTGCGAGTGATGTCGGAGAGCTTATTGCCTATGTTTTCCTCTAGGATGCTTATGATTTCATGACTTACATTTAAGTCTTTTATCCATTTTGAGGGGTTTTTTTGTGAGTAGTGTAAGTTGGTGGTCTAGTTTCATTTTTTTGTAGGAAGCTGTCTAATTCTTCAAACACCATTTGTTAAAGAGACTATCTTTACTCCATTGTATAGTATTACCACCCTTGTCAAATATCAATTGTTCATAAAGGTATGGGTTTATTTCTGGGTTCTCTGTTCTGTTCCATTGATCTATATGTCTGTTCTTATGCCAGTGCCAAGCTTTTGAGTACAATGGCCTTGTAGTATAACTTGATATCAGGAAATGTGATACCACTCACTTTATTCTTCTTTTTCGAGATTGCTTGAGGGTATTCGTGTTCTTTTTTGGTTCCATATGAATTTTTGGAATATTTGTTCTATATCTTTGAAGTATGTCCTTGGTATTTTAATAGGAATTGCATTGAATTTATAAATTGCTTTGGGTAATATAGACATTTTAATGTTTATTCTTCCTAACCATGAGCACGGTATATGCTCCACTTGTTTGTATCTTCCTTGATTTCTTTTATCAATGTTATATAATTTTTCGAGTACAAGTCTTTAACCTCCTTGGTTAAATTTACTCCTAGGTATTTTATTATTTTTGTTGCAATAGTGAAGGGGATTCTTTTTTAAATTTCTCTTTCAGACAGGTCATTGTTGGTGTATAAAAATGTCTCTGGTTTCTTAGTATTAATTTTATATCCTGCCATCTTGCTGAATTCCTTTATCAGATCCAGTAGTTTTTTGACTGCAACTTTAAGGTTTTCTATGTACAGTATCATATCATCAGCAAATAATGATACTTTTACTTCTTTTCCAATTTGGATGCTCTTGTCTGATTGCTGTGACTAGGACTTCCAGAACTGTATTGAATTAGAGTGGTAAAAGGGACACCCCTGCATTGTTCCTGATTATAAGGAGATTGCTTTTAACTTTTTCCCATTGAGTATGATGTTGGCTGTGGGTCTGTCATAGATGGCCTTTATCATGTTGAGGTATGTTCTCTGTATTCCTACTTTGCTGAGAGTTTTGATCATAAATGGGTGCTAGATTTTATCGAATGCTTTTTCTGCATCTATTGGTATTATCATGTGGGTTTTGTCCTTCCTTTTGTTTATGTGATGAATCACATTGATTGATTTGTGAATGTTGTACCAGTCTTGCCTCCCCAGAATAAATCCCACTTGATCATGATGTATGATTTTTTTCATGTATTGCTGGATCCGGTTTGCTAATATTTTGTTGAGAATTTTAGGATCCAAATTCATCAGGGATATTGTCCTATAGTTTTCTTTCTTTGTGTTGTTTTTGCTTGGTTTGGAATCAGAATTATGTTCACCTCATAAAAGGAGCTTGGAAGTTTTCCCTCCTCTTGAATTTTTTGAAATAGCTTGAGGAGGATAGGAGTTAGTTCTTCTTTGAATGTTTGGTAGAATTCACCTGTGAAGCCATCTGGCCCAGGACTTTTTTTTGTTGGGAGTTTTTTGATAAGTGTTTTGATATCATTTGTTGTAATCTGTTTATTTTGGTTTTCTCATTCTTCCAGATTGATTTTTGAAAGATTATATTTTTCAAGGAATTTGTCCATTTTACCTATGTTATCTAATTTTTTTGACATACAGTTCTTCATAGTATTTTCTTACAGTCCTTGGTATTTCTGTTGTGTCCATTGTTACTTCTCCACCTTCATTTCTAATTTTATTTATTTGAGACCTTTTTTTTTTCTTGGTGAGCCTGGCTAAGGGTTCATCGATCTTGTTTACTTTTTCAAGGAACCAGCTCTTGGTTTTGTTGATCCTCTGTATTGTTTTTTGTAGTCTCTGTGTCATTTATTTCCACTCTAATCTTTATTATTTTCTTCCTTCTACTTCCTCTAGGCTTTACTTGCTGTTCTTTTTTTAGTTCTTTTAGTTGCAGGGTCAAATTGCTCATTTGAGCTTTTGCTAGCTTCATAAGGTTTGCCTCTAATGCTATGAACTTTCCTTTCAGGGCTGCTTTTCCTGTGTCCCACATATTTTGAGTTGTTGTATGCTAATTTTTATTTGTTTCAAGGAAATTTTTTATTCTTTCTTGATATCATTGTTGATCCATTTGTTACTTAATAACATGCTGTTTAGTTTCCAAGTGTTTGAGTTTTTCCAGTTTTTCTATTATAGTTATTTCTAGTTTCATGCCATTGTGGTCAGAGAAGATGCTTGATAAGCTTTCAATCTTCTTAAATTTGTTGAGACTTGTTTTATGCCATAATATGTGGTCTATCCTAGAAAATGTACCATGAGCGCTTGAGAAGAATGTATATTCTACTGCTTTAGGGTGAAAAGTTCTGAATATATGTGTTAAATTGAGTTGATCTCGTGTATCCTTTAAGTCTGTTGTTTCTGTATTAATTTTCTTTCTTGAGGATCTATCCAGTGATGTTAGTGGGGTTGAAATCTCCTACTATTATAGTATGCTGTTAATCTCGCCCTTGATATCCATCAAAGTCTGCTTTATGTATGTCAGGGCTCCTATATTTGCTGCGTAGATATTTATAATAGTTATATCTTCCTGTTGAATTGTTCCCTTTATCATTATGTAGTGTCCTTCTTTATCTCTTACTATAGCCTTTGTTTTAAAGTCCATTTTGTCAGATATAAGTATTGCTACTCTGGCTTTTTTTTCATTTCCACTTGCATGAAATGTTTTTGTACGTCCTTTTACCTTCAGTCTATGTGCATCTTTTGTTTTAAGGTGTGTTTTTTGTAGACAGCATATGTATGGGTCCTGTGTCTTTATCCATGCAGCTACCCTATGTCTTTTGATTGGATCATTTAATCCATTTACATTTAAGGTTTTTATTGATATGTAGTTGTTTATTGCCATTTTATTCTTAGAGCTGTATTCTTCTTTTGCTATATTCTTTCCCCCCTTTGTACTGTTTACAACAGGTTTCTTAGCATCTCTTGCAGTATTTGTTTGGTTTTAATGAATTCCTTGAGGCTTTTTTTTGTCTGGGAAGCTCTTTATTTCTCCTTCAATTTTAAACGTGAGCCTTGCTCGGTAGAGTAGTCTTGGTTGTAGATTCTTGTTCTGCATTACTTTGAATATATCTTGCCATTTCCTTCTGGGCTAAAGTGTTTTGATTGAAAAGTCGCATGTCATCCTTATGAGGGCTCCTTTGTAGGTCATAGCCTTTTTTTTTCTAGCAGTTTTAAAATTTTTCTCTTTATCCCTTAGCTTTGGTATTTTAACTATGATGTGTCTTGGTGTAGATTTCTTTGGGTTTCTCTTTAATGGAGTTCTGTGTGCTTCTTAAACGTGTGAAATGTTTCCCAGCCTCAATTTAGGGAAGTGTTCTGCTATGATTTTATTGAACAAAGTTTCTATTTCTTGTTCTTTCTCCTCTTCTTCAGGAACCCCTATGATGCGGATGTTGTTTCTCTTCATGTTGTCACAGAGCTCCCTTAGAGTTTCCTCACATATTTTGAGTCTCTTTTCTTTTTTCTGCTCTTCTTCTATGTCTTTGTTTATTGTGTCCTCTAACTCGCTGATTCGATCTTCAGCGTCATCAATCCTGCTTTTAATTCCTTCCATTGTGGTCTTCAGTTCTGATACTGTAATTGTCATTTCTGTCTGATTCTTTTTTATTATTTCAATTTCCATTTTTATACTTGTTATCTCTTTATTTAGGTGTTTGTAATGACTATCCATTGTTGCTCTAATCTCTTTGAACATCATAACTATCATTATTTTAAATTCTGCATCTGGTAATTTGGTTATACCTGGTTCATTCAGGTCCTTTTCTGGGGATTTGTCTTGATTCACTTGGGTTGCATTTCTCTGCCTGCCCATTTTGTCTGTGTATAAGAAGGGTGTGGCTACTTGAGTCCAATGGGTATTGCTTTTGTGTTCTCTAGATGTGGTCCTCTGCAAGCCTACCACCCCCTGTGTCATTGCCTAGGGCGATTAGGTATGGATGTTGTCAGCGCCAACCCACTGCAGCTGTTGCTGTGATTTTTGCCTCTGTTCCTCGGGAGGGCCTGTGTTCTGGTGCTCGCCTCTACAAGCTCAGCCAGCCTGGGCCTTCCCCTCACCTCCACAGGTTGGTTTGCTCACTGTCTCATGCCACAAGCCTCAGCACCAATTGTAGAGGTGAGCACCTTTGCTCAGCTGCGGACCTAGCCTGTTCCCGGACTTCCTCTCAGCCTCCTTGGTCAGAGCATGCTCGCCACAGTTTCTCGGTTTGAACGGGGCTCCTGACGTGCACTCAGCTGTGAGCCTCCGCCTGTCCGGAGCTTTACCCCTGCCCCACCCCCGATGCCAGGGCCTCTAAGCTGCGAGCCTCCGCTTATCCCAGTCTCCAGCCCTGCCTGCACGGTTTGAGCCAACTTATGCACACAGGATGGCAAACCAAGGTTTCTTGGGCGGGGCGGGGCTGCTGGCGTGCCCTCAGCCGTGAGCCTTCACCTGTCCCTGGTCCTAACCCTGCCCCCACGGTCAGGGCCGGCTTGTGCAGGTTCGCAGAGCAGATTTCTGCCCGTTCCTGGCCTCCCGCTTTTCCCCCTCAGTTGGGGTTGCCGGCGGACCCGCAGCTGCCGGACCGTTTTCGCGCATCCCCTCCACCACTGCTGGGCTAGACCAAGCTCACACTGGCTGGGCCCCTGCCCCCACCGACAGAACTGCATTTTTGCATCCCGCTGCAACCGTCCCTCCAGCAAGCACTCAGCAGTGTGGGTAGGGGCACTGCAGCTCAGACCCTAACACTTCATACTGTAGTCCTAGAATCTCCCTCCATCTAAGCAGCTCTCCTCTAAGTGCCGCCGGAGAGCTTGTTTGGCTGGTGTCCTGTCTCCCTTTGTTGGTATTGCTAGTTCCAGGGGAAATATTTGTTTTTTTTAGGGAAGTGACTCAGCCCAGGGGTTAGGGTGGCTGTCCCTCAGAGTGTTTCTCCCCGTGTCTTCCAGTCCACACTCTTTTCCCGCTGCTCTGGTCCTCTCCTCTGTCCCCGTTGCCCGGAGCCCCGGGTGAGTGGTTGTGAGAGAGGTTTTCTCCGTTGTCCCTTTAAGAAGAATCTTGGGTCTGAGAAAGCTGTCTCATTCTCATAAACAGTATCCTCACTTGTTTCACAGCTCAATACTGTCCAAACGCCTCTTCTAGGCTCTGGGGATGCCGGCTGGGGCTTTGCTCCTGGGCCCATGTCCCTCCCTCTCCGCCAAACTCTCCGCCCGCCAAGCGGTTCTCTCCGGGCTGCCTTTTGTTCCGGGGAGCTGGGCAGCCCTCTCCACGCTTTCACCCCTACTTCCATTTTCAATGTGGCTTTTTCAGTGTTCCTTGGTTCAAGAGTCCACTTAGTTTAGTTCAAAGTTGGTTTATCCAAATGATGGTTCTTAAAATTAAGTTATAATCCAGTTTGGTTCTGGGAGTTGGAAGTTGGTACCTCCGCCTACTCCATCACCATCTTGCCGTCTCCCCAAAATCTCCTGGTTTTAACTCATGATCTTTGAAGTCTTCATCTCCCAAGAGGGCACTTCAGCCAGCTCTTGAGGCCAGTCTAAGAGGACTGGAGATGAATGTGATGGTGACTCTGTGTGCAGGAATGCCTCTCCCGAAGTCTCGAAGTTGGTGTCCGAGCTGCATTGGTTTTAAATTGGAGTTAAAGGACAACGACTCTTGGATTGAACATAACTACAAGGCAATTAATGTTTTACAAACATCACTTTTACATAATTGTAGTGTTTTGATTTTAAATGTAAAACATTATTATCTGATAAAAAACCCTCTTATTTTCTTTTAAAATTGAATCATGGCTTCTTCGAGTAGGCGTCAATGTAAGAATAGTCCTGACATCTTCTGTTGTGTATGTGGCTTTTACACACTTCAACGTCAAAGCCGCAATATTTCATCATTTGTGACATGTTCATATATTGCCTGTTTTCTAGTTCCCCTTGGCGATCAAGACAAGAATTGGGCTCCTCATATTGTGTGTCATAATTGTGAGGAAATGCTTCATGACTGGACAAAAGGAAAATGCAAAGGAATGCCTTTTGGTATTCCCATGGTTTGGCGTGAACCTAAGGACCACAGCAGTGACTGTTATTTTTGTCTGATCTGTACAAAGGGTATCGGCAAGAAAAAATGGCATATGATCGCGTATCCTAATATTCCTTCAGCAATATGACCTATCCCATACTCTGAGACACTCCCAGTTCCAGTTTTCAATGGGTTTATTTCTTCTAAGGACGAAGAAAGTGAACATGGCAATCAAGTGTATTTTGATAAGATGTATGAGGAAATTGTTGTAGAATATGAAGGGTCTTCTTCTTATGCCAAGCATTCATTAAACCCTCAGCAGTTTAGCCAACCTGAATTGAATTACTTAGTAGTAAGAAATTTGGGCCTATCAAAGAAAGCAGCTGAGCTGTTAGCTTCTAAGCTTCTAGAAAAGAACGTACTTCATTGGTCAGCTAAAGTATATCGTTTCAGGAAGCGTGAACAAATTTTTGTGGACTTTTCTTCTGAAGATGCACACTTTGTTTACTGTCATGATATCAGGAGTCTTCTCAGCCAGGTAGGTGTTACCACTTACAGTCCAACAGAATGGCGGCTATTTCTTGACAGCTCTAAACGAAGTCTGAAATGTGTTCTACACAACAGTAATGTTGATGCAGTGGTTCCAATTGGTTGTTCAACTCATTGGCGAAATGATTATCATGACATAAAAATTGTCCTCGACTTTCTGAAGTATTAGGAGCATAACTGGATCAATTGTTGTGAATCTTAAAATGTTAAATTTTCTGCTAGTACAACAGAGACGTTTCACCAAGTATCCTTGCTTTCTGTGTTTATGGGACAGCCAATCTCTGAAGAAACACTGAACACGGAAGGTGTGGCCGGAACGTGAAGCTCTGGACGTAGGAATGCAAAATATTGTGAATGGACCTTTAGTTAATCGAGACAGGATCATTTTTTCCCCACTTCATATCAAATTTGGCTTAATGAAGCAGTTTGTTCAGACTTTGAATAGAGAAAGTGAATGTTTTCAACATATTATTTCTGCTTTTTCTGCCTTGTCTTTTGAGAAGATAGAAGCAGGTGTATTCTATGGGCCTCAAATTATTATATTTTCACAAAGATGATAACCAAGAAGACATTCTACTTCATTATATGTTAAGATTCACTTCCTGAACACTCACCTTGATAAGTTTCCTGAAAATCTTGGAGCTGTTATTGATGAGCAGGGGTAACGCTTTCATCAAGATCTGAAGACAATGGAAGAGCGTTATTAGGGGTGATGGGACAGAAATATGATGGCTGAGTACTGCTGAAGCATCAAACGATATTGACCTCAACAAGTACACAAACGCAAGAGCTACAGATGCAAATTTTTGCCTGAATAGAATTTAAATAACTTTTGCGCAGATTTTATGATTAAAATAAATATTTTAATGTTTTTTCAAAGTTGTAGACAAATTCTGATGCAGTCATATCTTTTAGTGAGTGTATTAGTGTATTTACTGCATTATATAAATTATTTTATTTTCACAAAGATGATGCCCAAAAAGACATTCTACTTCATTATGTTCAACTAAATGTTGAAAATTTTACATTAAGATGAAAACCTAAAATCTTGAATTGCAAAACAAGTGTAGCTTACAGAGAAAAACTAATGTCAGGTTTGAGATCAGCACACTCGAATTAGGTAAGAACTAGTGTTTTTGTGGATGCAACAAAAAATTATTTCCCTAATGATATTTATGAATTAGGTACAGTTGGAGATTAACAACAGTAAGTAATAGTAAAATAGAATAATTATGAGATTGTACTATAATAAAATTATATAAGTGGCATTGGGGCCATTAATTATTTAGTAAAATGAGGTTACTTGACAGAGGCATGGCAATACCATGATAGTGGAACTGATAACTGAGATGGTTACGAAGTGACTAATGGGTGTGTTAGTGTATGTGGTGTGGATACATTGGACAAGTGGGATGATTCACATCCTGGCATGAATGGTGTGAGTTTTTGTCATGTAACTTAGGATGGCACTCAGTTTAAGCCCTGGCTGAATAGCTCGGTTGGTTAGAGCAGGGGGTCCCCAAACTTTTTACACATGGGGCCAGTTCACAGTCCCTCATACTGATGGAGGGCCGGACTATAAGAAAAACTATGAACAAATCTCTATGCACACTCCCCATATCTTATTTTAAAGTTCAAAAACAAAACGGGAACAAATACATAATTTAAAATAAAGAACAAGTAAACTTAAATCAACAAACTGACCAGTATTTCAATGGGAACTATGGGTGCGGACGCATCCTGTGCTCTTCTCACTGACCACCAATGAAAGAGGTGCCCATTCCGGAAGTGCGGTGGGGCCGGATAAATGGCATCAGGGGGCCACATGCGGCCCATGGGCCGCAGTTTGGGGACCCCTGGGTTAGAGTGTCGTTCTGGAGCACAGAGGTTGCTGGTTCGATTCCCTGGTCAGCACACATATGGGAGCAGCTCAGTGTTCCTGTCTTTCTCCTTTCTCTCCCTGCCCTGCCCCCCCCCCAAAAAAAAATCAAACAGAAAAAACAACTATGCAATTTAAACTTTTTGATTGTTTAATTCTGGAATCTTCCATTTAATATTTTTAGACCACAGATTAATGTGGGTAAGTGAAACCACGTATAAGGGGGTATTACTGTAATACAAATACATACTCCATAGCGTAACTCATGATTGAGATAATATACATCATAAGCTTATAACAGCATATTTGGTGGCCAGGAAGAGCTTAATAAAATGGTTGCTGCTTTTCCTTTTTCTTTTCTTTTTTTTTTTAAATATAGGAGCTAAACCTCATCTTGGAGGTGAAATTTGAGGAGATATCTAACAATAGCTTTTTATGTAGTTTTCTAATAATTGGAGAGAACTTTTGCCAAAGCTTTGGAATTTGTTGATTTCTACCATGCCAGTTTGCAGAATGGACTTGAAATAGCTGCCTGGTCAAGAAATGTGTTCCAGTTGTGAGGTAATGGTGAAAACAGTGACCCACTGGAGAAAACTGAGAGGAATTTATCACTAGGGCTAGCTCTTCTGGACAGTTGGATGATCCTGGACTACCCTGAGTTCTAGGCTTTCCCCAGCACATTACTTGCCTTGTTTATTAATTAGAGTACGGTCACTTTCAGAGATTGGCCTTCAGGTTTCTGAGGATTTGCATGTAATTTCTAAAGTCTTTTAAGTTAGAAATTATATTCTAAAAGCAGAAATAGATAATTTGGACTTAATCTTGCTCCTGAATAAAATAATTGTTGCTTTCTAAAGAATAAATTGTTTCTGCATTCATTTTAGAATTTATATTGATTCTTGTTTTGTTGGAAATGTTCTTATAAAAGGTACTACTGAAGTTGTAAGTTCTAAGACTATGTTACATGGCCATCATGTATTTGGAATATATTTGGAAGAAACTGTGTAAGTTAGTTTTAACTGGTAAAAAAATATATCAAGCTTCAAGAGAAGGTTTTTCTTGTCATTATTGGTTTTTGTGTTTTTGCCTTATAAGAGAGGAGTGCTTTTTAATTGAGGGATTATTAGGGTCACTTCGGTTATTAAATGAGTATAAAATAAGGATATAAAAGAGTTGTATATCTTTCTAGGAGATGAGAAAGGTTAAACTCATGAAAATGTGTTCTAGTTGAATGCTTCTGTCTGTAAATTCTGTATTAAGAAAAAGTTTACAAAATGTTAATGAACTTTACTATATAATTTAAATGTCTGAAAAAGCTGCTATATCTCAAGAAGTTAGAGAACTTAATTCTTATTTGACATTTGGTTTGGATGAATGTTGTGTTTTCTAATGTTGCAATTAATTTGTTTTTAAAAGAATTATAAGCTAAAGACTTGTTTTAAGGTCATTTGTTTTGTGTTGTCAAAACATAGACAACTTAAGTAGTATGGGAGAAAATACTTGTAAATCATTTGTCTGCTAAGGGATTAATATCTAGACTATATAAAGAATTACATACAACTCAACAACAACATAAAACCCATTCATAAATGGGCAAAAGACTTGAAGAGACCTTTTTCCAAACAAGATATACAAGTGACCAATAAGCACATGAAAAACTGCTGAACATCATCATTAACCTTTAGGAAAATACAAATAAAAACCACAATGAGATAACTCTTCATACCAATTAGGATATAGCTGTTAAAAAAAAAAAGTGTATGAGGATGTGGGAAACGTGACATGGTACATGCTGTGAAAACGGTGTGGTGTTTTCTCAAAAAGTTAAATATAGGATTATTGTATGTTCCATCAGTTTCACTTCTAGGTATACCTAAACACTTGAAAGCAGCTGGCTCAGGTACTTATATACCAATGTTCATAGCAGCATTATTCACAATAGCCAAAACATAGAAACAATTCGTTTTCATCAGAAGGAGAATGGATAAGCAGAATGTGGTGTATGCATACATAGGAATGTATTCAACCATAAAAAAGAATGAAATTCTGACACATGCTATACCATGAATAAACCTTAAAGACATTAAGCTAAATGAAATAAGCCAGCCACCAAAGAACAGATATAATTCTACTTGTATGAGGTACTTAGAATAGTCAAGTTTATAGAAATAGAGTAGAATAGAGTTTACCAGTGGCTGAGAGGCAAAGGGAAATAAATGGAGTTATTGTTTAATGGGTACCAAGTTTCTGTTTAGGAAATGAAAAAGTTCTAAAATGGATAGTGGGGATGGTTTTACAACATTGTAAGTATACTTAATACTAATGAGTTGTACACTTAATTGTTCAAATGATAATTTTTATATTATATATATATATATTTAACCACAATAAAATATTAAAGCAAAACAAAATTAAAAACTAACTAAACAATAACAAGATTTATTCCAATATTATCTTTTCAGTATCTTTTCCCACAGGTTTTTTTCTCATTTATCACTAAAGTATCTGTATAGACATCTCAAAATTGTGTGGGAACTTACTAGATTTTTATGATTGAAAATTATTAGATATTAGTAGTTTACAGTTTGGTTTGTTTTGCCTCTGAATTACAAATGGTGTGGGTTTTTACAAATATTTCTATAGCAAAGATTTTTAATGGGGTTCCTTTGTTTTCGCAGTTACTTCGAGAGCTTAAGCATCCAAATGTCATCTCTCTTCAAAAGGTGTTTCTGTCTCATGCTGATAGGAAAGTATGGCTTCTTTTTGACTACGCTGAACACGATCTTTGGGTAAGATGAATTGCAAGGGATAGTAAGTGTGACTAGAAACAATTTTAGGAGCTAACCTTACTTTGAGATTTACATTTTAAAATAAAAGTAACCTCATAGAATGTGGTTTATGAATTACCAAGGCAAGAGTATTTTGCTTTATATTACTTTTTGATCAGACTAATTTGACCTTGGTAACATATTGCAGAAAACAATCTGAAGAGTATAAACAGCTATTTAATATTGTTGTGTTTTATTTTGATTTAAAATTTAACTATAATAATTTGCTATAAAATTTAAAAGCAGCATATTTTATTTTGTTCTGTAGTGTGAAGGAGTATAAAATGAGAAGGTGGTCTCTTCACATAGGCAGATAAGTATGTTATATTTCGAAGGCTAGTCTGAGCTCTAGTGGTTCTGTTATTTGTCATACAACAGTAGGGCAGTCTCTTAATGTCTGTGAAGCTGTAGTTTTACCCCCATCAGTAAAATGTAATGCTTTCCTTGCCTTTTTACAGAAATTTTCTGAAGAGTAATTTTCTATTCAGAAAGCTTTACAAACTAAGTGTACTATACAAATGCAGGAAACTATTATTAGTTAGCAGAAATTCAGTATTACTTATTTGAATTGGGCATTTCTTGTGTAGGACGAGCAGAGAGCTCTACTCCAGAATTAGATCATTAAAGTAGATTCTGTTTTGGTTCTTAGTTTTTTTGTATTTGTCTGATATATAGAGAAAATATTTTTAGATACCCAGACTCAAGTATCTGAAGATTCTTGAAGTCAAGTAATTATAGTGTATCAGTTTAGCTAATATACTGAAAAAATGATGCTATATTGATAAAAAAAATTATTATAAACTAATAATTTAAATATGTTTTCTCTAAATAGCTGAAATACAAATAACTGCCTCAGTACTTTACATTGACTAAGATGATTGTTTTTTAAATTGTTATTTATAAAAATCTTCAGTAACTAAAAATTAACTCCTTTGTTAAATATAACAGTTACATTTTAAAAAATAATCTAAAATGCCATATTGGGATAAGACTTTCTGATATGTATATAATGGAAATTTATAATGGAATAGCCAACATAATTTTGAAGCATACACACAAAACTTATATCCTAATCAGTTATGTGTAAAGATCATGTTAACACAGATTACAGTTTAAAAAACAAGTAAATAAAGTCCTCTTATATTAATTCATTAACAACTACTTCACTATTGTGAAGTTTTTTCAGATATTTAGAAGTAGTAAGACCTTTAAACACTCACTGTGTGTTGCATACTGGTCTATATTTGCTAAATTTATTATGGTTGGTTATACATTTATTGAGATAAAAAGGAAAATGCAAGGTGTGGTAAAAGTGGCTTTACAATTGTTCATATGAAAAGTAATACATTAATTAATAAATAATAATACAAGAATAAACTCAGTATTCCATGTACTCACAACTGTAAACCTACTTTTGCCCCATTCTATATATATACTGATATATAAGGAAATATAATATCCTGGCTCAATTTCAAACTCTGCAAAATAATTTACATTTTTCATTCAGCTGTAGTTTATAATTATAAATACAAAATTTTGAAATAAAACTAGCACAAATTCCAGTAAAATTCTTTAAAATAAATTTACCTTCAGCCTGACCTGTGGTGGCACAGTGGATAAAGCGTCGACCTGGGAACACTGAGGTTGCCAGTTCAAAACCCTGCACTGGTCTGGTCAAGGCACATATGGGAGTTGATGCTTCCAGCTCCTCCCCCCTTTCTCTCTTTCTCTCTTTCTCTCTCTCTCTCTCACTGTGTCTCCTCTCTAAAATGAATAAATAAATTAAAAAAAAACTTTAAAATAAATTTACCTTCAAAAGTAGTAAAACAGTTTCAAGCTCTTGCTAATTTCCAGAATCAGTCTCATTTACATAATTTGAACTTTAACAGATTTTAGAAATTGAAGCTTTATCTGGGTTTCATGTGCTTTCAGATTTTTAAGAAGTAGTTTTACTCCAGTTGTAGATTTTAATATTCTTGAATAAATGTGATGTTATTCAAATTGTCTGTATAAGTTACTCAGAAAGAATTATTTTGAACAGGAAATAGACACATGAAATTTTCTCTGTATTAAGAAACTACTGTCCAAGGTTTATGCTGGTTATAAATTGTTAGCTTGTTCTTTTGAAAGAAATTAATCAAATCAAATTGATTCTTTTAATAAAATTTCATTAAATCTTGTGGCCAACATTGAATTGAACACTCAACATAGTCAAGCCTAATATGAAATCAAATAATATAATCCCAATTTATGAGAAAATTTCAAGGCTGGTTTCTAAACACAATTTGTAGTAAAACAGAGTTGAGCACAGGAGATAATGGTATTCAATGTGATTTCTAGAATGCCAGTACATAATATTTCATTTTAAATGTAGGTATAATAATTATACTTTCACAAATTACACTGCATGTAGTTTTGCCAGATGTGTATAGATACTCAACATTGGCTTTATCAACTTATTAATACTTATTTAAGCCAGATAAGTACTTCTAATATTCACTTTAATGAAAACCAAATGATAATTCAATTTGCTAAAACCTACTTATTATCTTCTCTCTCCTCCGTATGTATTTCTTTCATTTATACGCTGGCAGGTTTTAAGTTTTTCAAGATGATGTATTTTAATTCGTTTTTATTAAGCTCTGTGAGCCACTAACTGTTTAGGAGAACAGACTTGATTGCCACATCCTTTCTTAAGTGACAAAACATTATTTCCTTTGCCTACTTTTACTTTAAAAACAATGACTGAAAAAATTACAATAATGTAATGTGCTAATAAAATATAGATGAATCATACTACATATGCTCTGACAGATACATTTTATCTTCCCCCAGTTAGTCTTTGCTGTTATTTTTTCTTTGGAAAGCAGAATACTTGAATTTATTAACCATTAGCTATTCCTTATCCATGTTCTGTTTTCTATATCATAAGAAAATAGGAAGTACAAATGTTAGCCCATATAGTATTAAATATCTCACTCTTATTTTAATTATATTTACTAATTTTAAAGGTGCACTTAATGTCCACTCACATACTGGTCATGGGTCTGCTCTTATGCACCTTTGACGCCAGGCACGTGCACAGTGGCGTGCACTGCAGAGTTGACTGCAGCTGACTTCTAGGTTTTCTTGCAGTTTCAGAGTGCTTTAATTAACATGAAGGAACCTGTCAAGATAGATTAAAACATAGTATCTTATTTCTGTTGAAGTACATTTATTTATAAAGTGACTTCTCCATTTATAAAGTGGTATTGTGTTTTCTTGGATGTCCACTTAATACTATACATAGAAAGCTTTGATGGATGGTACAAGGCCTTTTCTTATCTGAATCTTTCATATTTTGAAATATTTCCCATGCAAACTAGTCATTTATTTGTTATTTCTTTGTGCTTTTGTAAATTTTATTGGAATATTCCCCTATTTGCTTTTTTTATAATCCACATATCATAAATAGATCCCACATCTATGCTCTATCATCAGCCAGTTAGAGTATCTATTGAAATTTATTCTATGTCTTTTCATTTAATCACAATAGAAAAAAAAAAAAGAGTCTATTCTGGAAAATTTTCTGCCAGATAAACAAGGGTTAAGTACTCTAAAAATACTTTTTAATTTTACTTTTTAAAATAAAATCGCATTTTCTGCTCTTTTGTAATCTTTTATTTTGTTAGACACTATCGTATGCTTAGGAAATGAAATTTTAGTTCCAGTTATTAGGAAGTTTATAAGTTACTTGCAGAATGTGAAATTATATTTTCAATAAATATCTTTGGGAATCCCTAAGTGTTTCTTTTTGTTTGCTAATTATTATATATCAGTTTATCTCCCCCACCCTTTTTAAAGCATCTGGTGATATTTTTCTTTTTTTCAGCATATAATCAAGTTTCACAGAGCTTCTAAAGCAAACAAGAAGCCAGTTCAGTTACCTCGGGGAATGGTGAAGTCACTATTATATCAGATCCTAGATGGGATTCACTACCTGCATGCTAACTGGGTGTTGCACAGGGATTTGGTAAGTTGATATGTAGTTAGGTTTAAGTTTGAAAGATGCGTTTATATTTTGATTATTTTCTAGTTGTGTCTAGATATTGGTGCTGCACAGGCCTGTAAACCTTATGAAGGGAGAGGGAGTGCTACAGTTTCCAAACACGGCCTTGCCTTGACCTCTTTATGTACTGTGTCCTGCTTCTCTGACATACACTAGCTGTCACCTGCCGAAGAGGCAAAAGAGAGCACATTTGTTTTCTTTGTTTTCCTAAGCTTTTGTTTTTTCTTAAATCTGTTAAATAAAGCATTTGCTTGCTTTACATTGATTATTGGATGCTAGGCAAACTCTAAAATTGACATATTTAAGCATAACTTGAAAATATAAAACTTTGAGGACCTACTGCATGCTAAGGTACATGTTAGAGGAGATGTTAATCTACTATATTAGTAGCAGTCTAATGGGCACTAAACCTTTAAAAATCAAAATTGACTACATCATTGAGAAGCCTTGCCATGTTAAGGTGCATTAAATATTAAGGATTTAGAAACTTCAGATATTGATTTTTTTACTTTTATTTTATGTGGCAGAATGGTGTATGCCTTTTTTTTAACCTATCAACCTGATATTATTCATTCCATTGTGCATTGTTTATTAAATCTTCATAGATTTAGATCGTTTAAACCTCAAATTCAATCCCTTTTGTACTGCATAATTATGTTGTGCTTTTGTTGTTCTTTTTGAAGGTAGTAACTATACTAAGGTTTAAAACAGTGCCTTCATTTCACAAATTATAAACACAGTGCTGGAGATGGTGGTTTGGTCCCTGCTTGTGTGCGTGGGAAAAACCCTGCTGACCTTGTGCTGAAGCTGCCCGCCCTCCTGCCCTCACACAGGTGCTCTGCACGTAAAGCACTTAATCTTTGGCCTTCATCCCAGGTGTTGTCATAACATATTTTTTCCTTTTTCAAGAAATCTCCTTGAAATGCATTTAATGGTGGTTATTTCATCTCCAGTTCTCACACCTAGAAAGCATTTAGACTAAGACTGATTAACACATCAGAAATTTGGTTGAAAGAACTTTTTTTTCTTATAGAAACCTTATATTAGAATTAGTATTTTACTTACAAATAGTGAATTTGCAGAACAGAAATGAGAAGTCTTGTTACTGTTTATGAGCTGAAAATTTCAGCACTTAGGGTTTGGAGTCAATATAGGGAAAAACTAGTACTTCTTTTGAGCTATTGACCCTTTTTATGGTCTCTAAAAGAATAAAATATGAGCGAAAGGGCATTTTCCCCCATAGAGTTAATTATGCTAAGATAATGTTACATTTTACTGTAAATTATTTTTTCATCATTAAAATATGTATGTTTATTAGATGAATACAAACTGATTTTTAAACCAGTGTGTAAATTTTTATGGTAGTGTATAATATACATACTTGACCCTACAGTAGTAAAAATAATTATGAAGTCTAATTTCTCTACCTCCCTTTTGGGAAAGCTTTCTGTTGATGTGGCTTAAACAAGTTCTCTTTGACAGGAATAGTGTAAAATGGCTCATTTCAATCATCTGTTGTTAGTACTGTACCAAGAGTTGGGGGTGATGGGAGCAGTGCTCCCAAGGTGCAGGAATTGGAGGCATGCACTATCCTAGATGATTTTAAAATAATAATGAAACAGACTAAAAGTAGTTTTTATTGTCACCATATGCCAGCAACTCTGAACAATTTCAGTGATAAAATGTTTCTATTCAGCTGAGGCTCACCACTCCCACTGCCCTTCCCCTCTTGATATGCCATTATCTGTTTAGTAGTCTGTTTGTCTAAAATATTTTCCGAACTGTAATACATTGTTTGTCTACCGCTCCTCCTTTGATTTCCCAGTTTGAAGTGAGCTTTCCTGTATTGTGTGTGTGTAAGTTCCAGGCGCTTTCTAAACATCTAACCTTTGTGTGCATTGCAGGCAATGCAATGCAACATCTAACCTTTGTGTGCAGAGGCCCCTCATCTGCATCTGACTGGTTCAGGTGCCTCACTCTTGAATTATTCTTCAGTTCCCAAAGGAAAGATTGATTTTCATGTTTTTAAAAAATATGCCACCCTTCCTGCCAACTGAAAATTAAATTTTGGTGTTTTTATGTTATATAATTTTTCAACTATATCCACATGAGATGATACATATAAGTAATAAAGTATTTACTCTTCAGAAGATGTAAACATGACTTTTTATACCTTTCTCAAATATTTGTTATATGCAGGTTACATATTTACCCTAGAACAGTGGTCGGCAAACTCATTAGTCAACAGAGCCAAATATCAACAGTACAACGATTGAAATTTCTTTTGAGAGCCAAATTTTTTTAACTTAAATTATGTAGGTAGGTACATTGTTATTAATTTAATTAGAGTCCTCCTAAGCTGGCCTTTGACACACTCAAGGGGCCAAGGAGCCACCTGTGGCTTGCGAGCCGCAGTCGCCGACCAGGGGTCTAGAGGAGCAAATACAACACTGGGGAACAATTTTTTCATTTTCGGTTGCATGAGGTTTTAGAAGTTTTTCAATATATTTCTGCATCGCTGATTCCAAATATGAAATTCGTTTTTGGTGCATGCTCTAGTTTTTATGCAATTTTAATTTCTTTTTGTTACAGTTAATGGCATGCATTGGTTTTTAAATTGGAGTTAAAGGGCAACGACTCTTGGATTGAACATAACCACAAGGCAATTAATGTTTTACAAACATCACTTTTACATATTTGAGTTGTTTGATTTTAAATGTAAAACATTATTATCAGATAAAAACACCCTCTTATTTTGTTTTAAGATTGAATCATGGCTTCTTCGAGTAGATGTAAATGTAAGAATAGTCCTAACACCTTCTGTTCTATATGTGGCTGTTACACACTTCAACATCAAAGGCGCAATATTTCATCATGCATGACACGTGCATATATTGCCTGTTTTCAAGTTTCCCTTGGTGATCAAGACAAGAATGGGGCGCCTCATATTCTGTGTTGTAATAGTGAGGAAATGCTTCTTGATTGGACAAAAGGAAAATGCAAAGGAATGCCTTTTGGTATTTCCATGTTTGGCGTGAACCTGAGGACCACAGCAGTGGCTGTTATTTCTGTCTGATCCATATAAAGGGCATTGGCAAGAAAAAATGGCATATGATTGCATATCCTAATATTCTTTCAGCAATACGACCTATCCTACACTCTGAGACACTCCTGGTTCCAGTTTTCAATGGTTTTATTTCTTCTAAGGACGAAGAAAGTAAACATGGTGATCACGTGTATTTTGATAAGATGCATGAGCTAATAGTTGTATAATCTGAAGGGTCTTCTTCTGATGCCAAGCAGTCATCAACCCCTCAGCAGTGTAGCCAACCCAAATTGAATGACTTAGTAAGAGATTTGGGCTTATCAAAGAAAGCAGCTGAGTTATTAGCATCCAGGCTTCAAGAAAAGAATGTACTTCACAGGTCAGCTAAAGTATCCTGTTTCAGGATGCGTGAACAAATTTTTGTGGACTTTTCTTCCGAAGACAAACAGTTTGTTTACTGTCAAAATATCAGTAGTCTTCTCGGCAGCTAGGTGTTACAACTTACAGTCCAACAGAATGGGAGCTATTTCTTGACAGCTCTAAACGGAGTCTGAAATATGTTCTCCTACACAAAAGTAATGTTTATGCAGTGATTCCAATTGGTTATTCAGTTCATCTGCGAGAAGATTATAATGACATAAAAATTGGCCTCAACTTTCTGTAATATAAGGAGCATAACTGGATCATTTTTGTGGATCTTAAAATGGTAAATTTTCTGCTAGGACAACAGAGAGGTTTCACTAAGTATCCTTGCTTTCTGTGTTTGTGGGACAGCCAAGTTCAGGACAAACACTGGACACAGAAAGAGTGGCCGGAATGTGAAGCTGTGGAAATAGGGATGCAAAATATTGTGAATGAACCTGTAGTTAATTGAGACAGGATCATTTTCCCCCCAGTTTACATCAAACTTTGTTTAATGAAGCGTTTGTTCAGGCTTTGAATAGAAAAAGTGAAATTTTTCAACATACTATTTCTGCTTTTCCTGCCTTGTCTTTTGAGAAGATAAAAGCAGGTGTATTTGATGGACCTCATATTCGAACCCTCATACGTAACAAAGAATTTGCCAGGAAGATGAATAAGGAGGAGAAAGCAGCATGGCAGTCTTTTGTGGCAATTATGAAGAACTTTCTTGGCCACAAAAAAGCAGAAAACTATGAACTTCTGGTTCAAAGGATGCTGTTCGCTTTCCACGACATTGGATGTAATATGAGTGTTAAAATTCACTTCCTGAACAGTCACCTTTTAAGTTTCTCAAAAATCTTGGAGCTGTTAGTGATGAGCAGACTACTGCTGGAGCATCAAACGAGATTGTCCTCAACAAGTACACAAATGCAAGAGCTAAAAATGCAAATTTTTTCCTGAATAGAATTTAAATAAGTTTTGCGCAAATTTTTTGATTAAAATAAGTGTTTTAACATGTTCTGTTTCAAAATTCTAGACAAATTCTGTTGAATCATATTTTTAGTGTATTAGTGTATTTACTTCATTATATAAATTATTATATTTTCACAAAGATAATGCCCAAGAAGGCATTCTACTTCATTATGTTCAACTTAATGTTGAAAATTTTACATGATGAAAACCTAAAATCTTGAATTGCAAAAATAAACTGTAGCTTGCAGAGAAAAACTAATGTCAGATTTGAGATCAGCACACTCGAATTAGGTAAGAACAAGTGTTTTTGTGGATGTAACAAAAATTTTGTTCCCCAGTGTAATAGTTAATCATATTCTTTGCTCCTTTTCAGTCAGTTTTAGATGAAATGTAGCAATACTGACCTTAACAGGTCTATATAGATTTCTAATGTTACGAATTGAACCAGTAGGTTGAATTGCTGACTTTCCAGAAGAGACTTCATACTAATATGGATAATTGGCACAAATTTTCTAGAAACATAATAATAATAATATCCTAAAATGTTATTGATGCTTTTGTTTAATAAAATTGACTTTATTATTAATAGAAATACTGGTTTGAGATGGTAGAGTTAGGATGTTTTTGTCTGGAGTGTGAAGTTTAACTTCAACAATTAATAATTCTATTTAGTAATAAAGATTTTTGTCACTATTAATCATCATGTAGTAGCATATCAGTAATTGAAGTCTGTCATTCTTGGTGTGAAACAGAATTAATAATTCTGGAACCCTTGTTGGGCTAAATAAGTGATAATAAGTGCATATGTGTGAATATTTTAAGAAGAATTAGAAAGGAAACCCACACAATATTTATTTTTGTGAGATAATGTAAGAATTCAGACTGAACTTTTTAGTTTTAGAACATTAAAATATTTCTAAGTAGGGTGGGCTGGCAGGCTGGAGACCCAAGGGAAGAATTGCAATTGAGTTCAAAGGCAGTCTGCTGACAGAATTCTTTCTTGCTCAGGGGAGGACAGCCTTTTTATATGACGCTGTTCAACTGATTGGGTGAGGCCCACTCACATCATGGAGGGTGCTCTGCTTTACTTAGAGTCCAACTTCCATGTTAATCTTCTTCACAGAAGTTAACTTATGTGTTAAACTACTTCACAGAAACATCCAGAATAATGTTTGACCAAACATCTGGGCACAGTGACACAACCAAGATGACCCATTAAATTACCATCCTATATAAATGAGTAAACAGAGCCTCCTGTTAAAGTAATGTGCGACAAGTTTAGTGTCCTCCCCCCATCCCCAATTTATGTGCCTATATAAAATAGGAATATTGGGATAAGGACTATGAATAATTTCTACCTGGTATTATAAAGAGGAAGTATGTGTGAAATCTTAATGAAATCTTCAATTAAAGGTATTTTTAAGAGACTCAAAATAGGGAAAGGTTTGAAGTCTGTTAAGATGATTGGGTTAAGTTTGGTAGTTTTATGAAATCTAGTCAAAAAGACACGAAGCATCCAAATCATATTTGATACTTTTTATGTATGAAGCCAAGGTTTGATTTGAGGATAGTTTCTGAACACTTCTGAAAAGGTAGTTCCACTGTATGAAGTTAAAAGCATATTGGCAAGTTTTCACTGCCAGTGCCTCTGTTGTGACCATTTTTGAGAACACCCAGCCAATTTACTCAGTATCTATTTGGCCTCTTTCAGTAGAACTGATTATTTTTTTTATAAAACTCTAAATTTAAGACTGGTTTTGTGCAGTTTGTAAAATAATTTCAAAGTGAGTTGATTGTTTTTTAATTGGGAAAAATTTTGTGATAAATTAAAAATTCAGAAATGCTGTTAAATATATGTGCATACTAGCATTTGGGGATTGAAGTGAAGACTAACACTAGAGTCTGGCTCCAGTCTCTCCTTTTTCCCTTCCATATCCTTATACTTATTTCTCAGCCAACTCAGAGGTTGCCCTTCCTGCTGGAATCCCCTCCTACCTTCATCTATAATATTTGAAATGCTTTTAATCCTTTAAATCTTCACTCCCACTACCTCATCCATAAAGCCCCCACCCTTCACAATATCTGGAAATGAGATTGTTTACATCTAAAATCCTATAGCGGTTACTTTGAACTACCCATGGAGCACTTACTAGTTCTGATAATATTATCTTTATTTGATTATAAGCTCTTGACGACAAGGAGTGTGGCTTAATAATTGTGTTCCTTCCAGTGCCTAGCAAAAAATCATATGTATATATGATATTGTTTATATTTGCTAAATGAACTAGTTAATTCATAACAGAAACAAAGTGGTTTCCACAGTTACTATCTATAGGTTATTTCTGGTATTACCTGATGCTTCACCAAATCTGCATATATACTCTTGCATTTTTTCTTTTTTACTATCTTCTTATCTCTGCTATGATTCACTGCAGTGGAACAGTAACAGAAAAACTTTTTTGTTTATACTGCATTTTAGTCCTTCCAGCAGGTTCCCGCTTTCCACCTAAAAGGACTTTCCAGTCAGTTCAAAGACCATTCAGTTAATTGATCTGTTATTCTCTTTTTTCACACTCTTCTTTTACCGAATATTTTTAATCCATCCAGTGAAATTTATTTCCTGACATTTCACTTACATATTCTGATGTTCTCTTTGTGTCTTTAATTTTTTAAATTATTTTCTTTTATCTTAAGATTAGAACATCTCTATCATAGTTCATTTACATTCTTCACTCCCCCCCCCCCCCGAAATCCCTTCTGTGTAGATTATTCTTTAGTTTTAGATAAGGAGGCATTACCTACCTTCTCCTAAAAACACCAGCTGTTCTGAATTTACAACTATTATATTTTACTTTTATTCAATATTTAACTAGTTCATCACTAGTCACAATGTAAATAATTTCTAGGTAATAGTTGGTCATTTAAAATTTATTAGTTTACTAAATGTTGGCAGAATTTTGTGCCTTTTTTTATTATAGTGGTATCTTACTTGGAACTGCTAGACAACATAGGTTGTACATATTTTTTCCCTGTTGCACTAAGCAGAGTATAATACTGAGATATACTATAACTTTTTATCATGGTTTTTTAAAAATTTGTCTTTGAAGATGAATTGCAGTGTTGCATATGAAATTTTGAGTGTTTTGTAGTTTTTCAGCTATCTGCTAGATAGTTGCAGATACTCCAGCTAGTCTAAACCAATTTAAAATAGTTCTTTATGCCATAGTAAAATTTCCCAGAAAGTCAATCTCTACAGAGATTTCCTTTGGGAGTATCCCAGTGGTGATGTGCTCCTGTGTACATGTGTGAAGTTGCCCAGGGGGCCACTGCTCAACATATTTAAACGATGCTGGAGCCATTTCAAATCTTTAATCTGACTTATTTTCTTAAAAATCTGATACTCCTGCTGCCCCGCAGTTTCTCTTAATTATACTGGGTAACTTGGAATCACTTGGTGGGGCTTTATCTGTCCTTGGTGAAGGATGCTTAGGTCTCTTCATAACTGTTAGATAAGTTCGAACTCTCAAGAATGAGCCATTGACTAAACAATTTCATAGCGCCTATTTTATCAAAGCATGTTATTATATGTTGATTGTAGCATAATGAATTATTGGTATATTTGTCTCTGATTCTTTATATTTGAGTGAACAATTGCCTCATTAGTTTTGTTTACTAATTCCAGTGTTTCCTCATGATTACATGGTTTCTTTGTGGTGCATTTTCTTATTGCCCATGAACTCGTACACTGGTAAGAGGAAAAACTGAGCAGCAAAGAGGTTAAGTGACATAATTCTAGTTACTTGGAGAACTGTAACAAAGCTGGACCCCTAAATTTAGGGATTTTTCCCTCTAGGTCAGTGATTTTTAAATTACAGATTATAAGCCATAAATGAGTCTGGAAATCATGTGGCACAACCAACTTATTTATGTATTAATATAGGGGGTCCTAAGGTTATGATAGTTCTGTTCCTACTACAGTGACGTAACCCAAATTTTGGTGTAAGTTGAAACACACCCTAGGCTCGTGATGGCGAACCTATGACACATGTGTCAGCACTGACTCGCGTAGCCATTTTCAATGACACGCAGCCGCATACCAGAGAAGTATGGGGCCGCATGCCGAGAAGGACGTTTCATCCTCAGCTCCTGCACAGCCAGGTGTAGTAGCCGAGGATAAAACATTTGCTGTAGTATAGACACTCTGTGCAGGAGGTCTGTAGGCCAAAACAACAGAACTCAGGCACAGAGCGTCTAGTTCTGGAACTTCGGGTTAGGCTGTTTTTCTTGAAGTGACACACCACCAGAGTTATGCTCATTTTTTTGGCAAACTTTGGCACACCAAGCTCAGAAGATTGCCCATCACTGCCCTAGACTAACACAAATGGAACACTTGAACTTTTAACAGTCCAAAACGGCATAGGTAAGTATAGTGGGGGGTGCCAATGCCCTCACTCGTATGCTGCGTTACTGCGGATTCTTCTGTCATGCACAACCAAACTACTTTGCTCACATATTCCACAAGTACAACACTGGAATGGCATAAGCTGAAACACTCACGTCTCAATTTTTTTCAAGTTTTTATGGGAGTGAGCTTTGTAAACTTGAAACATTGTATGTCGAGACTGTCATAATCCATGGACCCCCTACAGAGAAAAGGTCAGAGTGCATTGTGGGTATTAAGGGCAATTATTGTTTCATGAAACTTGTTTAATTATGTATGTTTATATGTGGATATGGTCGTGTTATATTAAATAATTTTATTCCTGTGAGTTATGTTCAAAAAGGTTTGAAAGTCACTGCACTAGAATACTTGTTCTCAATTGTATTTGATATTTTGGGAAAAGAGGACATCAAGGAATAAACTTATTCAAATCTTTAGAAAATACTTAGTATTATAAGTAATTTATTGTTTTGTGCAAAATTCTTGACATTGATTATAAGATCATTTTGAATAAAGTCTTTTATGGAACATATTTTTCTAAGTAGTGTTTAAATATGGATGGGAGAATTTTCAAGTAAGTTCTATTTTATCCCTTTAATACCTTGCTAAATTGTCTGGATAGTTGGCAGCTACCATGTATTGTTATAATCAGAAAAAAAAATGTTACATGTGGACCATAAAACTGAGGAAAATGTCTATTTAGTCTGCTATTAAAGTTCACATGTAATAGTGTCTTAGTGTATTTTGTGTTGAAAGATGATTGCTATTAAAAATAAAAAGCCATGCATACATTTCCTTACTGCCTAAGAAAGAAGGGCCAGCAAATTCTTTAGGGAAGAAGAAAGAAACAAGCAGAAAGGACCTAAGATTATCCATATTCTGAAAAAGACAGAGCAACAAAGTATGAACAGTGGGAGGAAAGGAACCTGTATTTGTGGCCTCTGGCATGTGTGGCCTCTTCTCTGTGCTTTAGCCTCCTTGAGGGGAACGTTGGGACCATATTAAGCATGTTTCCTTAAAACACAACTTCTTGGAAGAAAAATGCTTTGTAATTATCAGGTTTAATCATTGCTTATTACTTGTGATTTGCTTCATTTATTGGGAACTCCTAGGATTGACTCTAATTTTCTTGTTTAATAGTAGAGCTAGGAAAGGATATAAGATTGCATCCATAAAATTTAGGCTCGAAGATAAAACATAGGTTTTATTGATAATCACTTATTTGGTTTGCAGTAATTTTGTTAACATTATGAATGTTGTGGGTATTCTAGGGTATGTTTATTTAAAGGACCAATTGGGTAATTTTTCTTCTTCAAAGTATCCGATTGTAAACAATCCATTTAGTTTCTTGGTAAAATGTTACATCTGCTTAATTTTTGATAGTGACATTGAGCATATAACATTGGATTGTGTTGTTATTTGTGAATAACAAAAAAGTGGCCCACTTAATTTTACTAAATGGCACAACTGCAAGTATATAGGTTTATGTGGGTATATTACCAGTTGGTAATGAAAATATTATACCATTTGGCTTGCATATTGCTTCTAGTCTACCTTTCCTTAGATTCTGAATGCATCTTTCAGATACTTTATCAGCACAGTGCTAGAATCCTTTTAGTAAAATTTCTCACCAATCAAGAATGGTTATTCTAAATAATCTCATCAAGTTGGGTTTTTGCCTTTGTTTTTTGTTATTGTTTGTTTGTTTGTTTTTGAAGAGTGGCAGGGAGAGACAAGAATATTGAGGGGCTGCTGTTTGTTCCCTGACTGGGGAATTGAAACAGCAACCTCTGTGCTCTGAGACGACACTCCAACCAGCCGAGCTATCCAGCCACAGCTTAATTTTTATTGATTTTTAGAGAGACAGAGAGAGGGGAGGCAGAGGAGGGAAGGGGAAAGGAAAGTGTTCAGTTTTTGTTCCACTCAGTTGAGCATTCTTTGCTTGCTTCCTGTGTGTGCCCTAACTGGAAATCGAACCTACAACCTTGTCTTTTCGGGATGATACTCTTAGCCAACTGAGATAACTGGCCAGGGCCTGTTTTTTGTTTTTTAAATAGAGTTTAATATTTTTGCATGATCCTGAAAATTAACTAGTACTAGAGCAGTGGTTCTTAACCTGGGTTCTATCGAACCCTAAAGGTTCGATGAGTCGGTCTCAGGGTTTCGGAGAAGCCTCTGCCGCGGAGGCCAGAATAAAGTAATACCGTAATTTGTTGTGAGTTCATGCACTTTGTTGGTTTTGTTCTTTGAGCAAGGTGATGTTCATGCACGGCTCATTTTGTGCACCAGTAAAGAAACATATACCTATGTTTTGAATTTGGGAAAAAAAAATCATTTTATTTATCACTAAAGAAGGGTTCGGTGAGTGTGCATATGAAACTGGTGGGTTCAGTACCTCAAAAAAGGTTAAGAACCACTGTACTAAAGGATTATCTGAATTGTAAGTCAGATACATTTTTTCTCTGTTTTTAACATAATTGATGTGATACATCATAATGTAATTTACATAATAACTGTTCTCATTTTTATAAACAAAATCTACTTTCATCTAGAGCAGTATATTTCTAAAAACAGGACAGATTTGGGGTGGTTTTGTTTTAAAGAACTTTTAAATCATATTATTGAAGATAAGAATTTACCAGTCTGCCTACATTTGATACAGGCTGTTACCTTATTTAATATGATGTTAATGTTAAAACCACCCCCTCACTGTATTATCTTTGGCCTTTAAATTTTTATATTAGTAAAAGAGAAATACACTGTAGTCAGAATACCAATACATGGGTTTTTACAAAATGATTTCAGAATTCTCTCTGAATTATAATGTGAAAAAGTATATAAAATTAATATTTCAGTCCAACATTTTAGTATTTGACTCAGGTCTGAGGGTATTATATAATTTCACAGGTTTCTGAAGATTTGCCAGAGTAATTTAACCTTTCAAGATAGGCTGTATTAGCTTAGGTTTTCCTTACTTCAGCTATAGGTGCAATCTAACCTGTTCTTAAGTCACTGGTCTCCGTGGCCATATATATTATCTTCCGTTAGTTCTTTTTCAGTCTGGTAACCATATCACTTTACCAGATACAAGCAGATGATAAATGTTCAAACAAGGGTGAGAGTAAGCTTATTTCTTCTTACAGAAATAAGCTTAGCAGCTAGCCATATTTCAGTTAGTTCTACATAAAAGTTAAAGATTTCTGTAGATTTTTATAAACATTCTAATCAACACAGGAATTTTAATTTAGATTTAGTAAAGCTAAGTTTTCTCAGGCACAATTAGCTATTAAGTGAGCAATGGTTATTGAATTAACTATCGAAAAAAGTATTTCTTAAAGTTTCCTACCCTCAGGACACCTGGATTTTACTTTTCCTTTATGCAGTATAACTTGTTTATAATTACCTATGTTCATGTTTAATTATTTAATTCATATATAATTCGCATTTCGTTTTATAACATGCTGTAAATGCAATACTCAGTAGTATACATCTGAGGATTCATAACTTTCTGTTCTAAAATAGAGGTCGGGATCTAAGATTAGTTTCAATTCTCTGAAACTACAGTTTTTTCAAATCACAGATAGGCTTATAATTCAGATTAGTAAAGTTTAAGATGCCTATATAACAAAAATATAGAAGATGAACATAGGCTACTAATTTTTTAAGTCATTAAAAATCTGTTTTTATAAACATCTTATACTATTTGAAGTGAAGATAATATTTTCCCCCTAATTTCATAGACTAATAGACCATAAAGTTGGAAGGCATCTTATAAGTGATTCCCATCCCCTGCATGATGTGGTAATTAATATTTGGTAATATTCACTGAGATAGTCATTCTGCCTGTCACTGTGCAACACTTCCAGCAGTGGCTTGTTAAGTAAGCTGTAGGAGATTGAGTCACAAATTAGGAATTCGTGATATTCATTCGTGGGGGAGCTGAAAATAAAAAGAAGTAGGTAAAAGGTAAGAAAAAGTGAAGAATTTTTAAAAGAAAAAAATAATAGACCTGTGGTGGCGCAGTGGATAAAGCGTCGACCTGGGAACACTGAGGTCGCCAGTTCAAAACCCTGCACTGGTCTGGTCAAGGCACATATGGGAGTTGAGCTTCCAGCTCCTCCCCCCTTTCTCTCTCTCTCTCTCTCTCTCACTCTGTGTTTCCTCTCTAAAATGAATAAAATAAAATAAAAAAGAAATTAAAGACTATTAAAAAAAATTTTTTAAAAAAAGAAAAAAATAATAAAGGGTTTACTATGGTAGGGAGCAAGTAAGGTTCTTAAATTTTCTATCCCTGAATAATCATTTTCTATCATCATGAGCTCAAGAGGAAAAATTAAACCCCTATTATAGTGGGACTAAAATTTGTTTGAATCTTAGGCCTACCACTTAATTATGTAACCTTTGGAAGTATTACCTGTGTTACTTTCCTCATATATAAAGTGGACCATATCTACATTTTTGTCTTTTTGATAGAGATTGATGTGAAGCAGTGGGACTGTGTCTGGCGCACACTAAACATCGCTAAGTGTGCTCTACTTTCCACTGAGGCTGCCCTGGGAATGTTAAGTGCCTCAGGGAAGAAATGTTTTCATTTTATTTACTGCAGTATCATCAGTACCCAGAAGAATGTTTTATGTATAATAAAAACTTATTTAACAAATACATGGATTTTTGTCAGCTCTACTTTCACAGAGGTCTCGGTCATATTACAGTTAGACCCTCCTGTAACTCAAATTTGAATATAAATTGTTGGCCGTTGCTCCCAATAATCTGACCAGTGTCTTTTCTCAAAGGAAACTAAACTTAGTGCTCACTGTCATGAAAAAGAGCTTCGCGGAGTGTAAATCATGAAGGGTAGAGCAAATTTCACAGTGTCCAGTTCTAACTCAGTATCCTTAGATCAATCCAATGAATCAGGTGCCAACTGACAGCAAGATTCCCAAACTCCCTGCATTCAGGACATGGGTTTGGATTTTCCAGGTGAACTCCAGGAATGCTGGTTGTGCAGGCTCATTTTATTCACTTCACTTGTTTCTGTTGACCCTACGATATTCTAACCCCCCCCCCCGCCCCCCGCCAGCCTCCAGTTCACACAGTTGCAGTTTGGAGCTCCACTTACTGCTACTTCAGGACTGCTTCTCATCATGTTTATTACTGTTTTTTTTTAATACAGACCATCAGGATTAGAGCACAAACTTCCAAATGATCTTCCCAATTTGTAATCTTATATTTTTATGATCTAATATCTATATATCAATCAGAATGTTCACTTTAAAAAGTAAATTAATCATGCCATTTCCCTATAGAAAAATTTAATAGCTTCCTACTTGTGAGACTGATGTACTCAAAAGCTATCCCAGATGTATCATAATCTCTTTCTACTGCAACAACTGGAAAGTTGAAAACCACAGAATACTTTTTTTCCTGTATTACTAAGAAAGAATGCATGCTGCCAATTTGTCACACCACAGAGGTTGTAAAACATAACCCAATTACAGAAATAATAAAATTTAAAAGGGAAAGTGAAAATCAGAATCAGTGAAATGCACTTTTCTTATCATTTGGTAATAGAAAATTGCTAGTACATATTTACTAGTATAGTGACAAATAATTGAGGAGACTATTATTTTTGTCTTTAATGAGAATTCTTAAATTTCATCATTATATATGATAATTCTGGGGTTACATAGATACTATTTTATCAGGTAAAAGATGTTCCCTTTTTATCTAATTGTTTCTAAGTCAAGAATGAATTTTATTAAATGCTTTTTCTGGATCTATTAAGATGGTCATATGGTTATTTCCTTTCATCTGTTAATGTGACAAGTTATATTTTCAAGGTTTTATTTTGTTTTTAGTATTGAACCATCTTTCACTAATGGGATCAGCACTACTTGGTCTTGATTTTTTTCCAGTTACTATTGAATTCCCTTTGCTAATATTTTATTCTGTCTATATTCACAAGTAAGAATGGTCAATAATCTGTTTGTAAACTGTCTTTGTTCTGTTTTGTTATAATTATATTAGCTTCAGAAAATAATTTTAGACTCTGGAATAGTTTGTGCAATATACGAATTATTCTTGAAAGGTTGGTAAAACTCATCTGTACAGCTTTGATTTTGGTGCATTGTAGTGGGGATGGATGATTTTTTATTACCTTTTAAATTTCATTAGTGTTTATTGAACTATTCTGGTGTTCTGCAAAATCCTGAATTAAATAAGCATTTAGAAATAAAGTACAAATTACTATAATTGGTCCTAGAAAAGGTAGAAAGACATTTGCCATAGATCGACCTCTAAAAAGTGTAACATACGGAAATGGTTTCACAGTTGCTTCAACTCTCATGCAACAGTTAATCCTACATTATATAAACTGTTTTAGAATAGTTAGTGCAAAATAAAGTTTCCCTAATAAATTTGTAGAAAGAAAGCATAACATTGACATAAACCTGATAAAGATAATGCACACAACCTGGACCAATGTCGCAGATACATATTTATGCATAGATCCTAAACAGTGTTAGCAAGTAGGATCCAGTGGGGAATTAAAAGAATACTATGCTAGCCCTGCCCAGGTAGCTCAGTTGAGTAGAGTTTTCCTGGTATGCCATGGTGCGAGTTTGATTCCCGGTCAGGGAACATACAAGAATCAAATAATGAATGCATAAATAAGTGGAACAACAAAAAAATCAATGTTTCTGTCTTTTTCCTGTTTTCTCTAAAATCAATAAATAAATTCTTTTTAAAAAAGAATACTATGCTGTAAGTAAATGAAGCTCATTTCAAGCATGAGAGGAGGATTCTGTGTTTGGAAATGTACTAACAGAATTCACCATATCAGTAGGGCTAAGGGAATAACACTATGGTTATATCAATAGTTGTAACTGTAAAACTTTTGCAAAATTCAATATTCAGTATATGACAAAATTTAATTTTCATTTCTGATTGAAATTATTAATAAAAATAAGAAAAGAAGGAAACTTCCAAGCATGGAAAGTAGGTGCAATCACTTATCCACATAACGATGGTTTGGTTACAATGATTTGATTACTGATGGACCGTGTATACAGGTGTAGTCCCATAAGATTATAATGGAGCTGAAAAGTCCCTATTGCTTAGTGATGTTGTAGACATTGTTATGTCACAGCACAAGGCATTTCTAGGGTGTTTGTGGTGATGCTAGTGTAAATGGACTTTTTGCACTGCCAGTCATAAAAGCATAGTGCATAAAATTATGTAGTGTACAATACTTGATAATATGTGACTGTACTACTGGTTTATGTATTCACTGTACTTTATTTTTTATTATTTTAGTTTTTTTTGTTTTTTTTTTTTTTTACAGAGATAGAGAGAGAGTCAGAGAGAGGGATAGATAGGCACAGACAGACAGGAACGGAGAGAGATGAGAAGCATCAATCATCGGTTTTTTGTTGCCATTGCGACACCTTAGTTGTTCATTGATTGTTTTCTCACATGTGCCTTGACCGCAGGCCTTCAGCAGACCGAGCAACCCCTTGCTGGAGCCAGCGACCTTGGGTCCAAGCTAGCAAGCTTTTGCTCAAACTAGATGAGCCCGCACTCAAGCTGGTGACCTCGGGGTCTCGAATCTGGGTCCTTCCGCATCCCAGTCCGACAACCTTTTCACTGTACCATTGCCTTGTCATGCTAGAGTGTATTCTTTTTATTTAAAAAAGTTTGTTCTGAAGCAATTATGTTGTGTTACACCAGCAGCAGCCTCATTTATGGTGTATACCACATCTCTCAATTGTGCCATTTTCTTTTGTGCTTGATTTAATCTAATGTTGTTTTATAAATTTACTGCAGCCTAAGTGTACAATGTTTGTAAAGTCTACAGTAGTGTACAGTCATGCCCCAGGCCTTCACATTCACTGACCACTCACTAAGTCACCCAGAGAATCTCCCAGTCCTACAAGCTCCATGCATGGCAAAGGCCCCATACAGGTGTATCATTTTTATCTTATATACCATATTTTGACTCTACCTTTTATATGTTTAGATGCACAAATACTTAATTGCCTACAGTATTCAGCACAGTAATATGCTGTAGAGATGTGTAGCCTAGGAGCAACAGGCTATATATACCACGTATAACCTAGGTGTGTAGTAGGTTGTACCATCAAGGTTTGTGTCAGTGCCCCTCTACAGCATTCGTACAACTATGAAATTACCTATTGAAAATTCATTACCTATTGATATATTCTCAGAATATATCCTTGTTAAGCAGCGCATGACTGTACAACTATTATCATTCTAACCTTTTGTCACTATTATTTAGTGCTGTTCTATACCTCTTCTGGTGCAGATATAACCTAAATAACTATGATAAGATAGGATAAATAAAATAGGATAAATGCCTTAGTTACTAAGCATTTATTATTCTTTTACTGTTGAAAGAACAAATAAGAAATTAAAAGACTCTTTATAAGAGATTGGTAATAAATGTAAATAATACAAATTTAGAGAAAGCTGGAACTATGTCCACCAAATGTTTGAAATGACTTAACTTTGTAAGATGAGTTTTTAGGTAAATATTTCACTTTCTTTATACTTTTCTATGTTTTCATTTTTGACAAGAATATTATTATTATTATTTTAAGAATATTATTTTTATTTAACTTTTTAAAAAACTGTTGATAATAATTTTTTTTTAATCTGTAAAAGGCATAAATTTTAACTAAGGGCTACAAAATGATCAAGAGCAGCTAGTGTCATCTTATGAGGTAATATAGAAAAGTCACCTTGGGGGCTTTACCCTGTCATGCATGGGCACCCTGTCCTCCAGGAAGTGGTTTTTGTTTATTTGTTTTGATTTGTTGATTTTTAGATAGAGGAGACAGAGAGAGAAAGAAGGGGGAAAAGCAGGAAGCATCAACTCACTTCCTGTATGTGACTTGACCAGGCAAGTCCAGGGTTTCAAATGGGGACCTCAGCATTCCAGGTTCATGCGTGACCCACTGCACCACCACAGGTCAGACAAGGAAGTGTTTACTAAAGATTCACTGCCATAGTGAGTCATTGTTAAAGGATTATAGTGTTATCTGCCTTTATAATTGTTACAAAATTTTATGACTGTTTATATACCAAGCATTATATATAGTAAGGCTTCTATGTCATTAGTCACACAGAATCTTAACAATAGGTTGTCATTTCTATCCATATTTTATAAATGCAAAAATGAAGGTTAAGGTCCTACATGTAACAGCTGCTGATATTTCTGATCATTCTTTCAGCGTTATTATTAACTTTTATCTTCTGAAGAAGTCTATAATATTTCTCAAATGTTTAAGGGAAGAATAAAGTTAAGAACTATTGATCTAAAGTCAATGTCTGTTCAAATATAGAAAAAAGTTATAGTATTAAAGTATATTTTCCTTCAAAAGATTGAAACATTTTATAACAGTAGAATAATTAAAATAATGAAAATACACCAAAGGACTTATAATTTTTTCAATTTGGCAGTTGTACAAAAAGAAATAGAAAGTTTTGTAATGTCATCCCAATAAATTCAATTAATAAAAAAATAAAATATGTATAGTACATATGTACACAAAAAAGAAATAGAAATATGTAATTTTGTGCCTTGATATTATTCTCAGATTATGACAAAATTTTATAATAAAGAATGAGCAAAAATGACAATGCAATGTGTCTTAGAAGACAAAGATACATAGTAAGTATTCACTGAAGCACTAAGTCTACCTTAATCTTTCAGAACACAATAAAATGAACTAGAAATAGAAGCAGAACTGTATTTTAACTATTAGACACCATCAATTAAAAATATTGCCATTTGAGATATAGTTTGAAAGTACAAAAGATATTCAAGTTAATTGTATACATGCATTGCAAATTTCAAGACACATCCCAATGTCGGAATTCTTTGAAATCATATAAGTAAGTAGAAATAGTTTTAACTAATTGTTTAAAAAGCAAATAAAACACCAGATCAAAGAAAAGCACCACGAGTAACAACAAAAGTCAGACCACAAGTGATACAAGTAATAATTTTATTCAATATACATATACATAGACATGCATTGTATGTATAAACATATTTTAACAAGTTCAATTTTATTAGGGAAGCATAGCAATAATATTGAGGAGACACCACTCTGGTTAAATGATAGCACTAAATTGTGCACTATGGTGTGATGTGGTAGTTTGAGGATGGACTCTGCCTGTATTTGAACCCTAGTTTTGCTGACGATGGACTGGTATGAAGTGACTAATGTGAACTCAGTTCAGCATAAGTCTTCCTGGCTTTGGTCATCTTATCTATAAATTTTAGAATAATAATAATACCTACTCATATCGAGACTGGGGATAAAGCAGGTTTATAGTTGTTCATATAGAAAATAATACAATAATAAGACAAGAATAACCTCTGTTTTCTGTATTCACAAGTGTAAACCTGTTTTTACCCATTCCAGTAGAGTTACTGTAAGGATGAATGAATTTGTGTAGTGGACCTGGTACCTAACTGACTTTCATGTTTCTTTTTGTCAAATTGCCACTTCCCTTACTGAAATTTCATTTCAGAGATGAAAGGGACATTTTATCTGCAAAGTAAGCCCTACATTATCTTAGTAACCTATCTTAGTAACCACATTTCCTGCTAGAGTACTCCTGCGAATCATGCTCTGTCTACGAATGCCTTCTTGAGTAAACCAAGCTGTTCCACACTTCAAAGCATTCTTGTTTTTCCTTCCATCTCAAAAGTTTGTCTGAATTCACCTACTTACATACCACATATACACTGGGGAACAATTTGTTTTTCATTTTCTGATGCATGAGGTTTTAGAACTGTTTCTGTATATTTCTGCATCGCTGACTCCAAATCTGAAATCCACTTATTGGTACATGCTCTAGTTTTTATGCAATTTTAATTTCTTTTTGTTATAGTTAATGGCATGCATTGGTTTTAAATTGGAGTTAAAAGGTAACGACTCTTGGATTGGACATAACCAAAAGGCAGTGGTTTATAACCTTTTTTGAGGTATCGAACCCACCAGTTTCATATGCGCATTCACCGAACTCTTCTTTAGTGATAAATAAAATATGATTTTTTTTTCCAAATTTAGTTTTGCCAGTGCGAGACTAGAGTTGCTCAACTTGGCATTGCATATCATGCAGATAGGACGCTGACTCCCATCCCGTTCCATGATACATGTGAATCCATGTTGTACATATTCGTCCTACCACTTTCTTTTTTTGCTCGACATATTTAGTATGGATTAAAATATTAAGAAAGAAACCACACAACATACAACTACGACAGCCATTGACTACTGTGCGCACTAAATTCCCCGCAGCACTGGTTGGCCAAGCAATGTAACGTGATCCTCTGCACCAAGTGATGGCCAAGCTGGGCATGTCATCATGACTTTACACAAGTGTGTCTTTAACCTCCGTGGCAGAGGCTTCTCCAAACCCCTGAGATCGACTCATCGAACCCCTAGGGTTCAATAGAACCCAGGTTAAAAACCACTGCCACAAGGCAATTAATGTTTTACAAATATCACTTTCACATAATTGTAGTTGTTTTTAAATGTAAAATATTATGATCTGATAAAAACACCCTCTTATTTTGTTTTAAGATTGAATTATGGCTTCTTCAAGTAGGTGTCAATGTAAGAATAGTCCTGACACCTTCTGTTCTATATGTGGCTGTTACACACTTCAACATCAAAGGCACAATATTTCATCATTTGTGACACGTGCATATACAGTGTGTCCATAAAGCCATGGTGCACTTGCTTTCCTGTGACCGACCAAAAGTGCACCATGACTTTACGGACACACTGTATTGTCTATTTTCAAGTTCCCCTTGGTGATTAAGACAAGAATGGGGCGCCTCATATTCTGTATCATAATTGTGAGGAAAAGCTTCATGAGTGGACAAAAGGAAAATGCAAAGGGATGCCTTTTGGTATTCCCATGGTTTGGCGTGAACCTAAGGACCACAGCAGTGACTATTATTTCTGTCTGATCCATAGAAAGGACATCGGCAAGAAAAAAATGGCATATGATCGCATATCGTAATATTCCTTCAGCAATACGACATATCCCACACTCTGAGACACTCCCAGTTCCAGTTATCAATGGTTTTATTTCTTCTAAGGACGAAGAAAGTGAACATGGTGATCAAGTGTATTCTGATTAGATACATGAGGAAATGGTTGTAGAATCTGAAGGGTCTTCTGATGCCAAGCAGTCATTTACCTCTCAGCAGTTTAGCCAACCTGAATTGAATGACTTAGTAAGAGATTTGGGCCTATCAATGAAAGCAGCTGAGTTATTAGCCTCCAAGCTTCAAAAACAGAATGTACCTCACCGGTCAGCTAAAGTAACCCATTTCAGGAAACATGAACAAATTTTTGTGGACTTTTCTTCCAAAGACAAAACACTTTGTTTACTGTTATAATATCAGTAGTCTTCTTGACAGCTAGGTGTTACCACTTACAGTCCAACAGAATGGCGGCTATTTCTTGACAGCTCTAAACGGAGTCTAAAATGTGTTCCCCTACACAAAACTAATATTTATGCAGTGGTTCCTATTGGTTATTCAGTTCATCTGCGAGAAGATTATAATGACATAAAAATTGTCCTCGACTTTCTGAAGTATGAGGAGCATAACTGGATCAATTGTGTGGATCTTAGATTTTAAATTTTCTGCTAGGACAACTGAGAGGTTTCACAAAGTATCCTGGCTTTCTGTGTTTGTGGGACAGCCGAGCTCGGGACAAACACTGGACACAGAAGGAGTGGCTGAAACCTGAAGCTGTGGAAGTAGGGATGCAGAAAATTGTGAATGAACCTGTAATTAATCGAGACAGGGTCATTTTCCCCCCAATTCACATCAAAGTTGGCTTATGAAGCAGTTTGTTCAGGCTTTGAATAGAGAAAGTGAACGCTTTCAACATATTATTTCTGCTTTTCCTGCCTTGTCTTTCGAGAAGATGAAAGCAGGTGTATTCGATGGACCTCCAATTCGAACCCTCATACGTGATGAAGAATTTGCCAGGAAGATGAATATGGAGGTGAAAGCAGTATGGCAGTCTTTTGTGCCAGTTACGAAAAACTTCCTTGGCAACAAAATAGCAGAAAACTATGAACTTCTGGTTCAAAGGATGCTGCTGGCTTTTCAGGACATTGGATGTAACATGAGCGTTAAGATTCACTTCCCTAATAGTCACCTTGATAAGTTTCCCAAAAATCTTGGAGCTGTTAGTGATGAGCAGACCACTGCTGGAGCATCAAACGAGATTGTCCTCAACAAGTACACAAACACAAGAGCTACAAAAGCACATTTTTGCCTGAATAGAATTTAAATAAGTTTTGCATAAATTTTTTGATTAAAATAAGTGTTTTAATATGTTCTATTTTGACATTGTAGACAAATTCTGATACAATCATATCTTTTAATGTATTAGTGTATTTACTGCATTATATAAATTATATTTTCACAAAGATGATGCCCAAGAAGACATTCTACTTCATTATGTTCAACTAAATGTTGAAAATTTTACAATAAGATGAAAACCAAAAATCTTGAATTGCAAAGAAACTGTAGCTTACAGAGAAAAACTAATGTCAAATTTGAGATCACACACTCGAATTAGGCAAGAACAAGTGTTTTGTGGATTCAACAAAAAATTCATTCCCCAGTGTAATCCTTCCCTTATTCTTCAGGTGCTAGCTTAAATGTCACCTCTGAAAGACTTTCCCTCACCACTCAATCCAAAGAAGTGACCCCATTTTTTTCTCCCCACTACCAGATTCAATCTATGATCTTCCATTATTCTCTTTAATGGAATTCTTTTTTTCTTTAATAGCAGTTATTAGACTTTGTAATTTTTTACGTATTTGTTTATCTTTTCTAATATCTGAAAGTAGATATGGTGAGAGGGACCATCCATATTTTGTTTGCTATTATCTATCATATGCCAAGGACAGTATATGCTATGTATGTTCTAAATATGAATGAATGAATGAATGAATGCTAGCTGATGCGACATAAATTACAACCTGGAAAGTAAGAATTAACACATTAAAAAAGTATACCAAAAAATTGTGGTTAAAGCTGTATAGGGAAGTGTGTTAATCATATTTGGGAAAAGAAATTTTTTTTTACAAGACTATTTATTATGTTCTAGAAGCTATGTTTGTTATGTTTTCTAAAGTATCAAAAATTGTGTAAATAAGCCCGGGCTGGTTGGCTCAGTTGTAGAGCATCAGCTCAGTGTGTAGATGTTCCTGGTTCAATTCTTAATCAGGGCACACAGGAGAAGCGCCCATCTTTTTCTCCACCATTCCTCCTCGCTTTCTCTCTCCTCTCTCTTTGCGTCCCGTAGCCATGGCTTGCTTGGAGCGAGTTGGCCCCAGGTGCTGAGGATGGCTCTCTGGCCTCTGCCTCAGGTGCTCAGAAGAGCTCAATTGCTGAGCAACAGAGCAGTGCCCCAGATGGGCAGAGCATTGATCCCTAGTGAGCTTGTTGGGTGGATCCTAATTGGGCCACATGCGGGAGTCTGTCTCTGTCTCCTCTCCTCTCACTGAATAAAAAAAAAAAAATTCTGTAAACAGACTCATGCTATGTTCATATTTATATGTATAAAAGGGAAGAAACTACTAGAAAGTGGTAATTTATCCTTTAGCTTAAAGTTGTTAAGCAGCAATAGTACAGTAAAAGTTAGTATTAAAATTTTTAAAATCACAAATTTCTAGCTCTGAAGAAAAAATGAGAACGATTATAAAGATATCTTCCAAACCTCATTCACAGGATTTCCAAATTTCCATCTGTAACATAACTCCTTAGAAGATTTTATTAAAACAAGTTTTTTAAATTACTGATTATGTATCTGTTTAAGATTTTGCTGCCTGTGTTTGAATCTTGTATATATACTGGTTAATTTTCAGTATGTGTTGTAGTACAGAATGACTAACAACCAAAGACAAAGTTATTGACTATCTAGAAAGTTTGCTGCCAGGTTGTGTTGTTGTGGTATTTGATGTTTATAAAAGCTTAATTCTGAACAAATTTTGGATAAAAGTACTAACTGTTGCAGGGAGGGCATCTGGTGGCCCAGAGAAGTGCAGCATCTGGACCTTCCAACAGAAAGAGTGTCAGGCAGACATAGGGTGGGAGCTGTGGGCCTGCTCAGGTCCCTTGGGCTGTGTCCCTGTGACTTGAGTGTGGGTAGAGACGGTAGACACCCTCCCTCAGCTGCACAACTACATCATCTGTGAAGACGAGGGTAGAGACGGTAGACACCCTCCCCCAGCTGCACTACTGCATCATGTGTGAAGAAGCTGGGATTAAAATGTCCACCTGGATTTTAAGATGGTGGCAGAGCAGGTGCATGTTACACCACCTTCTCCCAGGACCAAACTGGAGTTATAAGTAAATTTAAGAACAGTCACCCCAAAAAGCCAACTTAACACTAAATGAAGAGGAGTGTTAAAACCAAGGAGTTGTAGAAGCAGCCACATTGAGACTGGAAGGAAGGGTGGATGAAAGAAAAGGGCTGGCCCTGCTCCCATGAGTGACTGCTGGGGTTAAGGAGGGATTTCTCAGCTGTGGGAAGGTTAACCCTGAGAAGTGTGAGGCCTAAACCTCAAGCTGAGTTCCCCAGCCTGAAACACCAGAGCCAAGAAGGGGAACCCACATGGCATTTGGCTGTGGAAAGAAGCAAGGTTTTTGTCTGCTAGAAAGAGATGGGAGTACACAAAGACTAGGGTACACTTTTAAAGGGCCAACACACAAAATTTCCTTCACAGCCACTACCCTGGGCTCAAGCAGTGGGAGGGCTGAATAGACTAGAGATATGTGAGGAGAGTATGGGGTTTGGGGCTCAAAGAAGAGACACTATGGGGGACTGCCACCAGGACCCCTGTGCTGAGTCATTCTCCAATACACAGTTGCCATCTTTTGGGGGCAGAGCACTCCCATCCCTGTGGCATCAGCATGGGAGAAAGCAACTGCCCCACCTTCAGGAATCTGTCACCCCATGCTGCAGAGATAAGGTCCGACTGAGGGGTCAGATGGCCTGCCCAGGGAGTAGAGGTCTGGACAGACTCAGGCTGATAGTGCTTTGGTTGTCTTCCTTTGAGGAAGGAGCTATTCGCCCCACTTTCCCAAGAATCTTGACTAGTGCTTCCCCCTCATGGGAGAGTCAGTAGAACTACAGACAGATTCTGCAGGCTCCAGATGCCCCACCTGCCTGGCTCCCAGTAGCTCTGCCCTGCAGAGGTCTGAGGGAAAATTCGGGACTGACTGAGACTTGTGGCTCTGGGGTGCGGGCCACACCCACCACCTTTCCTTAAGCCTGACAGACATCTCCCCCCTCAGAGGAAATCCATTAGCACCACCCTTCGAACTCTACCAAATGCTGTTCTTTCTTTTTTAAAAAAAAATTAAGTGAGAGGAGGGGAGGCAGAGACAGACTCCAGCATGTGCCCCAGTCGGGATCCACCTGGCTGGAGATGCTCTGCCCATCTGGAGCCACTACTACATTGCTCAGCATCCAAGCTATTTTAACACCTGAGATGAGGCCACAGAGCCATCATCAGTACCTGGGGCCAACTTCGCTCAAACCAAATTTGAGCCATGGCTGCAGGAGGCCAAGAGAGAGAAGGGGGAGGGGTGGAGAAGCAGGTGTTTGCTTCTCCTGTGTTCCCTAACTGGGAATTCAACAGGGGACTTCCACATACCAGGCCAACACTGTACCTCTGAGACAACCGGCCAGAGCTACCAGATGTTCTTTCAGTTGTTAAGCAGACCGGGGTGAATCTCTAAGTACCTTGGGTCTTTTGCAGACCTGCCCTGGGTCCAGTGCTGGTAAAGCCATCCTGGGTGTGCAGCTTGGTTCTCCTGCATGCAGCTAAGCCCAGCAGAGGCAGCCATAAACTGGATTGCTTGTAACTCCAAACATTGCTGCGGTCTAGTCACAGGCCGTGTCTTACATTGGCCAGCATCAGGTTCCCTCCTAAGAGGCCCAGAACCAACACACCAGTGACAAGCTTCAGACAATATCAGAGCAGGATCCAGGTAGATTTACAAGAAGTATATCCAAAGGGAGATCATGTCAGGCACCAAAACCAGCTGACATGAATTCTGCTTTCTGTGCAGTGGTCAACACCTGCACAGAAGCTTGCATGCATTGTTTGAAGTAGAGCCTCTAGTCAGCCAGCCTGAGAGTCAATCCTATGCACAAGGGGTCAGTAGTAATCAAGACTCAAATTACAATAGGAAGGCCCACGTAACCTACACAATGGACATTCCTGGAGCAAACAGCTCAGGTGATCAAGGAATCTGTGGTAATGGTTCCAACAGGACACTTACTACATAAGACCACCCATGAAGACTGGGAATCATAGCAGATCTAGTACATAGAAACAAACACGAAGAGGGAGCCAAAATGGGAGAAATAAAACAGAAGAAACCTCCAGAAAAAAAGCTAACTGAAATGGAGATAAAAAATTTATCAAATATAAAGTTTAAAGTAATGGTAATACAGATACTCAAGGAACAATGTATGAATTACAATGCAGAGATAGCAAGCATAGAAAGGGACATAGAAACCATAAAAAGGAACAAGTCAGAAGGGAAGACTTCAGTATCTGACCATAAGAATATACTGGAAGGATATATTTAGGTTGGATGAAGCAGAGGATGAATCAGCAATTTGTAAGTCAAGGTAGGAAACAATAAAACACCCAATAAGAAAAGCAAAAGTGGGCCTGACCAGGTGGTGGCGCAGTGGATAGCGCATCAGACTGGGATGTGGAGAACCCAAGTTTGAGACCCCAAGGTTGCCAGCTTGAGTGCAGGCTCATCTGGTTTGAGCAAGGCTCACCAGCTTGAGCCCAAGGTCACTGGCTCGAGCAAGGGGTCACTCAGTCTGCTGTAGCCCTCCAGTCAAGGCACATATGAGAAATAAATCAATGAATAACTTAGGAGCCACAATGAAGAATTGATGTTTCTCATCTCTCTCTCTTCCTGTCTGTCCCTCTCTCTGACTCTGTCTCTGCCACCAAAAAAAAAGCAAAAGTGGAAAAGAATTAAAAAGAATGAAGACAGTTTAATGTACCTGTGGAACAACATGAAATGTAACAACATCCATATTATAGGGGTACCAGTAGAAGAGAGACCAAACTATTGAGGACCTATTTGAAGAAATAAGAACTGAAAATTCCCCTAATCTGGTAAAGGAAAAAGACACACATGTCTAGGGAGTGTAGAGAGTCCAAACAACACAAACACAGAGGCCCACACCAGGACACATCATAATTAAAATGGCAAGTTATAGACAGAAAAGCAATTAGTTACTGACAAGGGAGCTCCCATAAGGCTCTCACTTGATTCCTCAACAGTAATGTTTCAGGCCAGAAGGTGATGGTGTGAAATATTCAATGTAATGGAAAGCAAGGACCTACAACCAAGATTGCATTATCCAGTAAGGCTGTCATTAAAAATTGAAGGAGAGATAAAGAGCTTCACAGACAAAAATAAGCAAAAGGAGCTTATTACCACTGAACCAGAATTACAAGAAATATGCTTTCTTTAAGAAGAAGGTGAAGAAAAAAATAAAACTAAAAAGAAGAAGGTGAAGGAAGGGTAGGGAGAGGTGAGAGGAAGAAGAAGGAGAAAGAATAGAGGAACATAACTAAAAGAATAAAATGACAAATGCCTGTCAATAATCACTTTGAATGAAAATGGCTTAAATGGTCCAATCAAAAAACATAGGGTAGCTAAATGGATAAGAAAGCAAGACCCATATATATGCTGTGTACAAGAGACACATCTCAGAATGAAAGGTACACACAGACTAAACATAAAGATATGGAAAAAGATATTTTGTGCAAATGGAAATGAGAAAAAATTGGGGTAACAATACTTGTATCTGACAAAATGAACTTTAAAACAATGACTGTAGTAAGAGATAAAGAAGGACACTACATAATGGTAAAGGAAGCAATCCAACAACAGGATTTAACCCTTGTAAACATTTATGCACCCAATGTAGGAGCACCTAAATATGTCAAGTAAATCTTGGTGAACGTAAGGGGCGAGGTCAATAATACAGTCATAGGGATTTTAATGCCCTCTTGACATCAATGGATAGATCTTCCAGACAGAAACTCAACAAGGAAACGGTGGCCGTAAATGGACATTAGATCAGCTGGATTTAATTGATATCTTTAGAGCATTTCATGCAAAAGCAACAGAATATATATTGTTTTCAAGTTCACATGGAACATTTTCTAGGATAGAACACATGTTAGGACAGAAAAGATCTCAAATTTAAAAACATTGAAATATATCAAGCATCTTCTCTGATCATTATGGTATGAAACCAGGAGTTAATCACAAAACAAAACAAAGCACACAAAGACATGGAGGTTAACTATCTTGTTACTAAACAATGAATCAGTTAACACTAAGATCAAGGAAAAATCAAAAGATACCTCTAAACAAATGAAAACGAGAATACAACAACCTAAAATCTTTGGGACACAGTGAAAGCACTTCTAAGAGGGAAGTTTCTGGCAATACAGGCCTACCTCAAGAAACAAAATTCTCAAACAATCTAACCTTATACTTAAAAAAACTCAAAAAATAACAAAGCACGAAGTGAGTAGAAGGAAGAAAATAATAAAGATAGGGAGCATAAGTGAAAAAATGGAAACTAAAATTAATACAAAAGATTAATGAAACCAAATGTTGGTTCTTTGAAAAGATAAACAAGATTGACAAACCTTTAACCTGACTCATCAAGAAGCAAAGAGAGGTAACCCAAATAAATATAAAGATGAAAAAGGAGAGATACAAAGGATTGTAAGAAAATATTCAACTATATGCCAATAAAGTGGTTAATCTGGATGAAATGGATAAATTCCTAGAAAGATACAATCTTCCAAGACTGAATTAAGAAGAACCATAGAATCTGAATAGACAGATTGCAGCCAGTGAATTAAGCAGTAATAAAAAAACACCCAACAAACAGAAGTCCTGGACTAGATGACTTCACAGGTGAATTTTACCATACAAAGAAGAATTAACACTTATCTCTCTCATACTATGGCAGTTCCTCATCTATCACGGGGGTTAGGTTCCAGAACCCCCCTGTGATAGGTGAAAATCTGCAAAGTAGTGACTTTATTTTATTTATATATATTTTAAAGCTTTATAACCCCCCCACATTCTTATAAACCTTTCCCACACTGTTATTAACATTTCCCATACTCTTATAAACACTTCGTATGCTCTTAAACCCTTTCAACACTCTTTAATCTACGTAATTTTAACAACATATAAAATTCTATATGGATACTCACCAGTGAATACTAATGTTTTAATTAATATTTCTTATATATTTTTTATATTTTCAGTTTTTTAGGCTAGAAAATGCTTATTTTACCACTAAAATAATAAATATATAAAAGTACTTATATACTGCAAAATCTCACAATATAGCGAAATATCTGCAATACAAAATTAGATATATACAATTTAAAAATTCATGATACAGTGAGACTGCGAAAAGTGAATCATGATATGGCGAGGGACGACTCTATTCCATTCCAAAACATTTAAGAAGAGGGAAGACTCCCAAGCTCTTTTTACCAGGCCAGCATTATCCTAATTCCAAAACCAGGTAAAGACACTACAAAGAAATAATTATAGGCCAGTATCCCTGATGACCACAGATGCTAAAATCCTCAACAAAATATTAGCAAATTGGATTCAGCAATACATTAAAAAAAATCATACACTACGATTGAGTGTGATTTATCCCAGGGAGGCAAGGTTGGTACAACACATGCAAATCAATAAATGTGATACACCACATAAACAAAATGAAGGATAAAAATTACATAATTATATCAATAGATGCAGAATAATAATTTCTTAAAATCCAGCACCCATTTATGATAAAAAAAAAAAACTTTTAGTGAAATGGGAATAGCAAAGACGTACCTCAGCATATTAAAGGCCACGTATAATAAAGCCATAACCAGTACCACACTCAATTACAAGCATTTCCTGTAAGATCAGGAACAAGACAGATACCACCACTCTTATTCAAAATAGTACTAGAATTCCTAACCACAGCAATCAGACAAGAAAAAGTAATAAAAGACATAACAATTGGAAAGGAAGAAATAAAACTCTTTATTTCCAGGTGACATGATACTGTATATCGAGGAAACCCTAAAGATTCTACCAAAAAACTACTGTAACTGATAAATAAATTTAGTAAATTAGCAGGATACAAAATAAATATCTATAAATCTTTTGCATTTTATACACCAATAATTTATCAGAGAGGGAAATCAGGAAAACAATACAGTTGCTTCAAAAAGAATACCTAGAAATAAATTTAACCAAGAATGTAAAAGGCATAAACTCAAAAAATTGTTAGACACTAAAGAAATTGAAGTTACAAACAAATGGAAACATAAACCATGTTTCATGGATGGGAAGAATTAACATCATTAAAATGTCCATATTACCCAGAGCAATCTATAGATTCAGTGTGATACCTATGAAGATATCTGTGTTCTATTTCACAGAACTAGAGCAAATATTCCAAAAATTTATATGGAACCACAAAAGACCCGAAATAGCCACATCAATGTTGACAAAGAACAAAACTGGAGAAATCACTCTACCTGATATTAAACTGTACTATAAGGCCATCATAACCAAACAGCATGGTACTGACATAAAAACAGACGTGTAGATGAATGGAACAGAATAGAGAACCCAGAAATAAACCCACACCTTTATAGTCAATTAATATTTGACTAAAGAGGCATGAATATAACAGTGGGGTAAGGGTAGTCTATTCAATAAATAGTGTTGGGAAAAATGGATAGATGCCTGCAAAAAATGAAACTAGACTGTCTTTTTACACCATACACAAGAATGAACTCAAAATGGATTAAAGGTTTAAACATGAGACTTGAAACAAAATTCTAGAAGAAAACAAGCAGTAAAATCTCAGACATTTATTGTAGCAAAGTTTTTTCAGCTATATCTCCTCAGGCAAGGACATCAAGAGAAGAGAAATAAAATGTGACTACATCATACTAAAAAGTTTTTGCACGGCAAAGGAAACAAACAAAATTAAAGAACTTGTAAAACTCAGCACCAACAAACAAACAATCCAGTTAAAAATCAGCATAGGACCTGAATAGATGTTCCTCTATAGAGGACTTACAGATGACCAGTAAACATGGAAAGATGCTCAGTGTCACTAATCTTTAGAAAAATGCAAGTTAAAACCACAATAAGATATTTTCACATCTGTCAGAATGGTTATCATCAATAAATCACAAACAAGTTCTGGTGAGGATGTGGAGAGAAGGGAACCCACATGCACTGTTGGTAGGAATTCAGATTGCTCCCGCCAATGTGGAAAGCAGTATGGAATTTTATCAAAAGTTAAAAAATGGAACTGCCTGTTGGCCCAGAGATCCCACATCTGGAACTATATTCTAAGAATCCCAAAACAATAATTGACAGACTATATGCGCCCCTATGTTCATTGCAGCCTTATTTACAGGATTCAAGATCTGGAAACAGCCCAGGTGCCCATCAGTAAGTGAGTGGATTAAAAATTGTGGTACATTTACACAGTGGAATACTATGTGGCCATGAAAAAGTTACCTGTTGCGACAGCGTGGATGGACATGGAGATCATTATGCTAAATGAAGTAAGCCAGTTAGAGGAAGACAAGTACTGTATGATTTCAATCATATGTCAAATCTAATGAAGTAAGTGAACTAAAAAGCCAAATAAAAACAGACATACATATTCAGCAGGCTGACAGCTGTGGGGTGCAGGAGTTAAGTGAGGAAGGTGGAGGGATAAAGCTTAAAGGGAGAAGGAAAAACTCAGGACACAGACAACAGTGTGGTGATTGTTGACAGGGGTGAGGTAAAGCTGGCTATGGGGGCATAAATGTTGATGTATGAAGACTTGAGTTGTGGGTGTGTACAGAGATGTGTTGTAGAACTGAGCACCTGAAACCTGTATAATTATGTTAACCGGCTTTACTCAAACAAAATTACATTATTAAAAAAAAGAAGCATTAACTGTGGTTACTTATGGATTGCTGTCTTTTTCATCGACTGATAATCAATAATAAACATTTCTGGCCCTGGCACTGTGAATAGAGAGTCCTGCTGGTGCACTGAGTTCACCAGTTCAATCTCCAGTTAGGGCATGTGCAAGGAGCAATCAATGAGTACTCAACTAAGTGGAACAGCGATTGGATCCTTCTCTTTCTCCCTTCTCCCTCACCCCGCCTCCTTAAATCAGTAGAAAAATAAAGGAATGACTGTTTCCTGTAGGTTCAAAGTGTCCGTTTTGTCTCACTACATTATTGGACATATGAGAACCCATTTCATCCTTCAAATAAAGAGTTGCAGTTAACTTGGCAAATGAGCAACCATTTTCTACTCCTGCACCTACCTCTGATTATGGCAGTTTCCTGATCAGCCCAAGTTCTGTTCCTAAGAAAGATCCCTATAGTCCTTATTTTATAATTTTTTAAAATCAGAGTTGGCTCCTTAAATGAAACCAATTTACCCTTCCTGCTGTATGCCAAAGTCAGCATGTGATAACAGAAAGCCTCTGTGAGAGTCGTTGTCTCTGCAATACAATCATTTACTTTTAAAAATATCTTGAGGTTATTTTAGTATAATAGAAAACAATAAGAAAATCCATGAGACTATAAAACAAGGACATGTTCCTTTAAAAAAAAATTTAAGATTTTATTTATTGATTTTAATGAGAGAGAGAAAGTGGGGTGGGGAGTGGAAAACATCCTCTCATAACAGTTGCTTGTATCTGTGCTTTGAATGGGCAGTCCCAGGGTTTTGAACTGGTGACCTCAGTGCTCCAGGTTTTTGCTTTATCCACTGTGCCTCCACAGGTTAGGCTTTTTAATTTTTCCATTGATTTTGAGAGGAAGAGAGGAAGGGGGGTGGTGAGCAAGAGGGAGAAAGAAGCATCAGTTCCACTTAGTTGTTCCATTTAGTTGGGCACTCATTGGTTGTTTCTCATATGTGCTCTGACTGGGAATAGAACTCACAACCTTGGCACTTGGCACACTGGGACAACACTCTATCCACTGAGCCACCTGGCCAGGGCCAGGACATACTCTTTTAATTCTAAACATAGTTCTTTTCTGGCAGAAATAAAACAACAATAAGGAAAGGGTGTCATAGTTTCAAACAAACAAGTATACTTCAAATAAGTAGCTTATTGATTTATTTCATTGTTCAGCAGGCAGTAAATGATATTCTATAATCATTTCTGTGCCTGGTGTAGCTATACTTGAAAATGCTGCCATGACGTTATAATACTCTTACATCATGCTGAACCTCTGATTTCCACAGCAGTGAATATAGTGTAATGGAGTAAATGCTTCATCATATGTCACCAGCAAAGTTCTCTGTCTTCTTTTGAGGTAATTATGTTTGATAGCATAGAGACACAGACCATTTACCAAAGTTGCAGTTATTACTCGTTATTTCATGTATTTTCACCAACTACTTGGAAGTTTGGTTCTAGAGCTGAAAACTGCCACCAAATTCTCCTAATGATAGACCCATGATGGCGAACCTATGACACGCGTGTCAGCACTGACATACGTAGCCATTTTTGATGACATGTGGCCGCATACCAGAGAAGTATGGGGCTGCATGCTGAGAAGGACATTTCATCCTCGGCTCTTGCACGGCCAGGTGCAGTATCCGAGGATAAAACATTTGCTGTAGTGTAGACACTCTGTGCCAGAGGTCTGTAGGCCAAAACAACAGAACTCCGGCACAGAGCATCTAGTTCTGGGACTTCGGGTTAGGCTGTTTTTCTCGAAGTGACACACCACCCGAGCTATGCTCATTTTTTTGGCGAATTTTGACACACCAACCTCAAAAGATTGCCCATCACTATGATAGACAAAGAAAATATTTTTTTCTTGAAGAACAGAATATTATTGAATGTGGCATTATATACTAAAACAAAAATTGTCCATCAACTCTTTTGATGCCCTCCTTAATACAGATTAAGCAATGAAACAAATGCTGATAAGAGTATTCATGATCATTAGGGCCTTTCTGCCTTTTTACAGTGAGATTATCATTAGCTTACATTTACAAAAGAAATTTAGTGTTGTACTTGTCTACTAATCTGAGTATCATGCTGAGGAGGGGCAGCATATGGAATGCTACCATGAAAGGGACCCATTGTTTATCAAATAGTGTTATTAAAACAACACTTAAAACCATTCTCTTTATGACTGTATAGTATGTCAAAACTAAATTTAAATTCACTTATAGGCAGAGGTACCTTTTATCTTTTTGAAAGAACTTTAAATTTTATTTTTCAATTATAGTTTACATTTAGTATTATTTTGTACTAGTTTCAGGTGTACAGCGTAGTGGTTAGATAATCATATATTTTACAAAGTGTTTCCCCTGATATTTAAAATACTTACCTGGTACCTACCATACGGTGTTCTTACAATATTATTGACTATATTCCCTGGGCTGTATTTCACAACCCCATGACATTTTGTAACTACCAATTTGTACTTCTTAACACCTTCACCTTTTTTACCCAGACCCCCAACTTCCCCTCCCCTCTGACAAACATCAGTCTGTTCTCTGTGTCTATGAGTCTGTTTGTTTTGATTATTCATTTATTTCTTTAGATTTCACATATATGTAAATGAAATCATACGATATTTCTCTTTCCCTGAGAGACTTATTTCACTTAGCATAATACCCTCTAGGTTCACCCATGCTGTTACAAATGGTAAGATTTCATTCTTTTTACATTCAAGCAGTATTCCATTGTGTGAATGTACCACAACTTTTTATCCACTCGTCCACTGATGGGCACTTGGGTTATTTCTTATCCTAACTAGTGTAAATAACACTGCAGTGAACATAAGCCTGCATATATTTTTTCGAATTAGTGTTTTTGGTTTCCATTTTTATTCCTTTTTATTTTTAAAAACATTTTATTAATTGATGTTAGAGAGAGAGAGAGAAAGGAGGGGTAGAAACAGGAATCATCAACTTCCTGTTGCTTCTTGTATATGCATTAACCGGGCAAGCCCGGGGTTTGCAGCCTTGGCATTCCAGGTCAATATTTTATCCACTGTGCCGCCACAGGGCATGCAAAAAGTGGTTCCATTTTTAATTTGGGGGTAACTCCATACTGCTCTCCACAGTGGCTGCACCAGTCTGGATTCCCACCAGCAGAGCACATGCATTCCCCTTTTTCCACATCCTCACCAGCACTTGCTTATTTTTAAATTCTTTTTATTTTTATTTATTTATTTTTACAGGGACAGAGAGAGTCAGAGAGAGGGATATATAGGGACAGACAGACAAGAACGGAGAGAGATGAGAAGTATCAATCATCAGTTTTTCGTTGCAACACCTTAGTTGTTTATTGATTGCTTTCTCATATGTGCCTTGACCACAGGCCTTCAGCAGACCGAGCAACCCCTTGCTCGAGCCAGCGACCTTGAGTCCAAGCTGGTGACCTTTTGCTCAAGCTAGATGGGCCCCATGCTCAAGCTGGCGACCTTGGGGTCTCGAACCTGGGTCCTCTGCATCCCAGTATGATGCTCTATCCACTGCACCATCGCCTGGTCAGGCGTTTATGGATTTCTTGATGATGGCTATTCTAACAGGTGTGAAGTGATAGCTCATTGTGGTTTTAATCTGACTTTCTAGACAGAGGCACTTTTAAGAAGTAGGTCACGACTTTACCTAAGATTTGCTTCAATTCAATTCATGCAATAGGCAGTGTGTTGCCTAGCAAATTAATTTTTAATTAACTGGAACTTTGGCCCCAAAACCTAATACTAGGCTAGACCTTGACAAAGATACTGTTTACTCCCCACCATTATTCAAATTTAAGTTTGGAACTAGACCAGTCCCATAAGTCTAGAATAAAATGGAGAACAGGAGAGGTAGATTTCCCTCTTTGCTGGGGCAGACTGTGATCCCGGGCTTCTCTCAGATCTGTGCCTACTGCTGAATGAGTAAAAAGGCAAAATAAAGATTTTTTTTTCCCCCACTCCATCCAAATAGAAGTAGTAAAGAGATGCCTATGTATACTTAAGTTTTTGTCAGATTCGGAGATACGTAATCTTTTAGGATTGAGCCCTCTAGCACTAGAAAGACCCATCACAGTAAATCAGTTAATTTGTACATCTGAAGAAGGGTGTGGGATTGGGTGTGGTGAAAAAGTCTTCAAAGGCATTTTTGAGAAGGGTCATCTACATCTCTGTCTCTCCCTAGCCAGGTAGCTCAGTTGGTTAGCGCTTCGTCCAATATTCCAAGGCTGCTGGTTTGATTCCGGGTCAGGGCACGTACGAGAATCAACCTGAGGGCATAAGTAGTGGAATAACAAATGGATGTTTCTCTCTCTCTCTCTCCCCCTCTAAAAAAGAAAGAAAAGAAAAAGAAAAACAACATAAAAACTTCTCTTTTTTGTGCTATTCCTATTGAGCACTAGTAAAAAACCTAGTTATAGTCATAGTTTATGTATCATTTTATGTTCCGTTCTTTCTCCCTAATTTTGTAATAATCTTTCATATTACTATGGACTGTTTGGGAGTGACATGATCAGCTTTGTCTTTTAGAAAGATAATGCTGGCATCAGTAGAGAAGATGGACTTGGTGGGAAGAGAATTAAAATGGGGTTAAAGAATAGAGAGTGTGTTTAAGAGATGTTTAGGGAGGTCTGCCCTGAAGGGCCATGAGAAGAGAGCCCTGGCACCAACATGAAAGTACCCTCCTGTGCCCACCTTGTGAGCTGAGAGCAAGTCTTTCCCCTCAGCCAAGAGAAATGCTGCCTTACTCCTCCTGAAAGCTCCCCTCTGCCTCCGCCTTCTTGGAATCTGGTTTTGTTTTAAAGTAGGCTGAGCTCTAAGAGTCTCTGCCCAGACTAACCCAGTGTTAATCGGTTAACAGTGTACGAAGTCATAGCTCACAGGGGATATTGTTAGTACTGTACTTCCTTTTAGTAATTAGCCAATTATCTCAGTGGTCAAGAGTATGTGTGTGTGTGGTGGTAACAGAGGTTCTGAAAATCTTTTCTTGAATAAAACATCATTGTTATTGCAGTAATACATAATAATTTAAAAACTTGCTACATAACGTTACTTTGAGAATGTACTAAGAATGTACTAGGAAGGGAGGACTAGACTGTTCAGAGGGGGGCTAGGTTCTGCTCCCCCTGTTTTATGATTATATGTAGGGCAAGTCATTTCATCTCTCTGGTGCCTAGGCTCCTCACCTTTATAAATCACAATGCAATGAACAGTTCAAATGCTACAGAAATATTTACCTGAAACCTGTGTACTCCTATTCATCAATGTCATCACATTAAATTTATTTTTCTAAAGAAAAATAAAATAGTAGCAGAAAAAAAATATAGGAATTTTTCACCTCTGAAATGTCTATGCTACCATTTCAGCAATGTCTTTTTGCTGGGAATAAAATAAGTAATTTTGATCTTTAGTAGTTGATAGACTAATACACTATAAGTTACATTTTGTCAGTAATAGAGTAGGGGCTATCACTAAGGAGGTTAGGGAAGTCTGTATGCTGATTACCACTAGACACAGCTTCATTGAAATTTTTAATGTGGATTTAAGGTTGCTTTGATCAATAATCTAAAGGCATTCTAATCTAGTTTCACTTTGACATAGACTGGTAGAATTAGGATAGCAGGACGAGTGAGGTATACAAAATCTGCTTTCTCCCTCTCCCTCCTCCCTGGACCCCCCTTCCCTCCCTCTTGCCCTTTCCTCCTGCTTCTTGAAGAGGGATAAACCCTCTTATGCTGGTGTGGTAGATACCACTAGAACAGATTTTAGATGACAGTTATTCCTGGATATTTTTAGAGATTTTAAAACTTTATTTTTGTAAAATCCCACTTTAAAATTTTAGCTTCCTTTTTTTATTTAAAAATAAAACCTCAAAAATGTTCAGGTCATGGGAAAATCCTATTACTTCTTTAACCAATTTAGAAAAGACTTTATTAAATTGATTTTGCTAAAATTTTTGTGTAAACATAGAGGCATACCTTGCTGTTTACAAAAGAGAGTACTAGGTGGCTCCTTTGCTGTAATTCATTTTCTACTTAGAGTTAAGTCATCTTTGAAAATTTATTATTCCCTAAAGTTACGAGACATTTTATATAATTGAAAGGGCTGAAAGTAACCACAGCGTTATAGAACTGTCAGGTGGTGCACAGTTGTGACTAACTGAAGGACCGGGAGAGCCTCGCCGCGGCGCAGAGGAAGACATCGCGGGTTCAGCCTCCGTGAAGATTGCACGCTGCTTTGCTGGCCTTCTGATTTTTATTTTAATTTCTGAGTGAATGAGGTTTTAAAAAATATGGATTTATGTTATATTGGCATACTGTCTATTTGAAAGAAATCACTACTGTCTACTGAAAAAAAACCACTATTTTGTTTCCACAGAAACCTGCTAATATTTTAGTTATGGGTGAAGGTCCTGAGCGAGGACGAGTAAAAATTGGTATGTTATATCTTTGATAAGTCACAGTGCAGCACTCTTTTAAGATGTTTGCAGTCAGCTGTATCACTTCTGGTTTTTGCTTTAACAATATAAATATACTCATACCCTTCCATATGATCGAAGGCATTTTTAAAGAATGTACATTAAAGTGAAGTTTTTCACCCTCTTAAACATGTCAGACAATCTTTAGAGACTGAAGTATTCTAATTATAATAAAATAAGCCATGCAAGTCTTTTAGAAACCGTTAGCTTCATTAAAAATAGCCTGTGAAGGTGAGTGGCTCCTATTTACATTAGCCTCACCTTTCCTCCCAAAGGCTTACAGCTCACTAGTAATTATTTAACCATCCCCCATGCCAGATTAGATCAGAACATAGGCCTCTGTTGACCTTGTCTAGATTAGGAATTACAAACTAGTAAACCACTGAGGCCAGATGGGTACAGAGCCCTAAATTCTAACAAACCTGTATTGTAGCAGGCCTTTGCCTGATAAAAAAACATTGAGCATTTTGTACCTTGGCATGTTTTTTAACAGCTCTATTTTTTTATATATTAAAACAAAATTTTACCCATTTTTGGTCTGATAACCTGTAAAGATAGAACTAAATTAATTTATCCTAGCTGGTTATTTTCTTTATTGTCATTTCCAAGTTGTGTTCATCACATTTATTTAGTTTTGTGTATGGGTAGAAGAAATGCTGTAACTGAATTGTATTAATTTGAAGGTGGCAGGATCGTGGGAATATTTCACAAAGTTAAATAGCAATTTCTCATTACATGATTTAATATGAATTAGAATTATAAGATGATTTGTGCCACTTCTCCAATGAAGAAAAACATAGGCATTCTTAACTCTTCTTCCCTATTCTCCTTTATAAATTCCCCAAATCTCACTTTACACTTTTAATTAGACTCAAAACACTCTTTTATAATACAAACTTTGCAAATTTTTTAGTAGTGATAACATTTATGTATCTCAGAGTAATACTAGTCATTGACTTCCCTAGAGAACCAGGCCCTGTTCATACTGTCATCAAATGACTGTTAAGTCCTTATGTGTGCTTTTGAAGGATTTTGTCCAATCCAGTTCCATGGCATCAAATTCAAACGTATAAAAGACCCAGCCAAACTGCAGTTACAGATGTGTTCTTTATTGTAAAATCTGGGGAGACCATAAGATAATTTATTTCGGAATTATACTTCTGTGTAATGTGTATAATGTTGGCAGGTTTGCGGGAGTCACTAATGGCTTAAAGCATTCACATTTAAGAAGAGATATTGGGCTTCTGTAAACCAGTACTTAGTAATCTGACTCATGGTTTTAATTTTTTGCCAAATTTATTTGTTCTTTTAAATGTCCATAATTAAGTAGATTAGACTAGGGTCTACTTCATTAAAAATATATATTAGGAGAACAAAACTAAACAAATGGTGGCTGAATCTTGAAATTTTTGAAGTGGTGGTATGGTAGTAATTTTTCATTCAACATGTCTTTGCCAAAAGCTATGTGTAATGATACCATACTTGATACTAAAAAGGATAGAGAGATGAAGAAGACAGTTTTGGCCTTAAACAAGATTACAGTTTAGTAAGACAAACAGCCATGTCTGCATAACTACACGGCATATTAAACCATGTTAAATGCCATGAACTGTATCACACCACATCTCCAGTTCTGAGATATAAGTGATGACATTAATTTCTTCTAACCTCAGTTTCCTCATTGGGAAAAGGAAGTGATTGATTAAATTATATGATCTTTAAAGTCTTTTCCAGCTTAATAAAATACTATGATTCTTTTTTTTTTTTCTTTACAGGGACAGAGAGAGAGTCAGAGAGAGGGATAGATAGGGACAGACAGACAGGAATGGAGAGAGATGAGAAGCATCAATCATTAGTTTTTCATTGCCGTTACGACACCTTAGTTGTTCATTGACTGCTTTCTCACATGTGCCTTGACTGTGGGCCTTCAGCAGACCAAGCAACCCCTTGCTCAAGCCAGCGACCTTGGGTCCAAGCTGGCGAGCTTTTTGCTCAAGCCAGATGGGCCCGGTCTCAAGCTGGCGACCTCGGAGTCTCGAACCTGGGTCCTCTGCATCCCAGTTCGATTCTCTATCCACTGCGCCATGGCCTGGTCAGGCACTATGATTCTTAAGTTAGTAAAATTCATCCCAAATATATGGAGGGAAATAGTGGTGTGAACATACAGTGCAGTCAACTTTTGTTTACACCAGTGAACAGGCTTATTGATACAGAAATGAAAAGCCTTACTCTGAGCTAGTGTCTCAGTACTTTTGACCAATGCAAAGAATGGAAATGCAGCTTACCAATCCTGTCCCAAGTGGTTCTGTCTTCAGTGGTGGTATGACATATGGGAAGAAATCTGTCCAAGGAGTAGGGTCACCATGACCTCTGGCAGCACAGCCTATTTCTGACCCAATGGAAGAGTGAATGACAATAGTTTGCAAAGAATGAAGATCTCAGACTTGTTTTAGCTTTGGGTTTTATGGGTTTTTCTCCCAGAATTCAGCACATATTTTTGTATCTTACTAAATAACAATGGTAAAAGTAGAGTAAGCAATTAAATTTGTTTAAATATATTTACTTAACATTCTTCTTTTTTTGTTGTTTTGTTTTTTACAGCTGATATGGGCTTTGCCCGATTATTTAATTCACCTTTGAAGCCTTTAGCAGATTTGGATCCAGTCGTTGTAACATTCTGGTACCGAGCCCCAGAATTACTTCTTGGAGCGAGACATTATACCAAAGCTATTGGTGAGTTAGAACTAATTAAGATCTTATGATGTTTTAAGAGGCTTGATTGTTGTAAAATATATTATTTCTATATATTTTTAAATCAAGTAGAAAATTTATAAGAATAAGAGCAAAAACTAACATAAAATTCTACTACCTAGAAATACCATCATTAGCATTAGGGGTGTATCATTCTAGACATATCTCTCTTATAGATAAATATCAAAAACAGTTTAAATATATAGGATTATACTATGCATTCTAAGTACAGAAGTATTTTAAATTTAATTTTACTTGAAAAGAGAAATAAACACAGTAAGATTTCTAAGTCAATGAACTTCAAACAAATGATTCTTTTAAATATTAGCACCTAAAAGATCCCCTTAAAGTAAAGGGGAAAAATATAATTTTTAAAAAGTAGTAGTTTAGAACATTTTAATTCACTTTTAAATTTTTGATAGTATAGATTGCCTCCCTATTATGAAGTACAAGTATTAGGAAATTAGCACTCTTAAACTTTTTCCCCACCTACCTTTCAATTTATAAGCTATATTATTAATGTCATTATCATCATTAGTGTTACTACTTTGTCAATGATTACAACATTAATTTTCTGTTTGCAAGCCATCATTCCCATATTTTATACTTAGATCATATATTGTAATAGAGCCCATGTTCAGCTACTACAGTCTTTCCCCCCCACCACCACAGGGACAGAGAGAGAGTCAGAGAGAGGGACAGATAGGGACAGACAGACAGGAACGGAGAGAGGTGAGAATCATCAATCATTAGTTTTTAATTGCCGTCGCAACACCTTAGTTGTTCATTGATTGCTTTCTCACATGTGCCTTGACCACGGGCCTTCAGCAGACCGAGCAACCCCTTGCTCGAGCCAGCAACCTTAGGTCCAAGCTGACGAGCTTTTGCTCAAGCCAGATGGGCCCACACTCAAGCTGGGGAGCTCGGGGTCTCGAACCTGGGTCCTCCGCATCCCAGTCCGATGCTCCATCCACTGCGCCACCGCCTGGTCAGGCTACCACAGTTTTTTTTTTTACAAGTTTCTTATGTGCTTTGCCTCTTTTTGCCTTTGTTATGTGTCTTGATTGTTTACTAACTTGCTCTGTGTTCTCCAGGTTGGTATCAAACCCACCTTTCTTTTCTTGGATAAATAACTCCCTCCTGAAGTCGTCTGTGTTTTGCTCTATTTTGGATTGGGCTTCATCCTGGCTTTCCCTCTTTTTTTCCTTCCTCTGGGTTGGCTCTTTTAATCTCTGGATTTTATTATCTAATACCTTATTTTGCTACAGCATATTCTCAACTGCCTTTGCAAGAGTGTCTTAGTAAAATTTCTAGTTCTTATATTTCTGAAAAATGTCTTTATCATACTTGGCAATTTGGTGAGGTTTAAAATTCTAGGTGCAAAATAATCCTCCCTCAGAATCTGATGATGCTCCTCCATTGTCTTCTGGCATCAGAATTGCTAACCAGATGTCTTACACCAATTTCATTCTCATTTGTTGACAGGTTATGTGAGTTTTTTACCTTTCTGAAAACAAATAGGGATTTTCATCCTTATATTTCACAGTGATGTGCTGGCCACTTGGTAAATACATTCCATCTGAAGTTCATTTCCTATATTCCTATTTCCTTCACTCCTAAACTGAGTGTAGACAGATATTGGACTTCTTGGATTGAGCCTTCTTTATACCACTTCACTTCTCATGATTTCCTGCCTTCCTATTCTTGGATTATTACATTTTCATTTTCTTCTTTTTTATTTAGCGAGAGGAGGGTAGGCAGAGAAACAGATTTCCGCATGTGCCCCGAACCCAGCAAGCTTACTAGGGGGCAATGCTGTGCCCATCTGGGGCAGTTGCTCTGTTGCTCAGTAACCAGAGTCATTTTTTAACACCTGAGGCGGAGGCCATGGAGCCATCCTCAGTGCCTGAAGCTAACTTGCTCAAACCAATTGAGCCATGGCTCTGGGAGAAGAGAGAGAGCAAGAAAGAAGTAGGGTGTAGAAGCAGATGGTCACATCTTCTGTGTGCCCTGACCGGGAATCAAACCCAGAACATCCACACACTGGCCGATGCTCTACCACTGAGCCAACCAGCCAGGGCTGATTATTATATTTTCTTAACATCTTGTGTAGTTTTATGGAAAGAAAAGCTTCTCAAATGTTGGTTGTGTCAATAATAGTGCTTTTTATTTGTTGTAATTTGCTGTATTCCAGGAAAAATGATCTGTTTTCTCTGTAGGCACTCTCTTGATATATATGTCTTTGTCGCTGCCTTCCATGTAGCAAGTGTTCTCAAACTGTTTGTTGACCTTTGATTGTGTCTTTGTATTTAAGAATCTGATTACAAAAAGTTGTTTGGGATCTCTGTGTACATAGGTCATAGGACTTTACTTTAGGGTGGTCCAGCCGAGAAGTGCCATTAACTGGAGAAACCCTAAATTCCAGTATACACAGATCGTTGCTCTGAGATCATTCAAATTCTTTAAAGGAAGAATTCTCCAAATTTTGGCCCAATCTATGAATACCTGGCAGCCCCGGGCACTGGAGGAGAGTGGCAGGAGGAGGATCAACTCTTCAAAATATACATAGTTGACCTTTGAACAATGCAGTTGTTGAGGCAACAACACTTGCTCAATCAGAAATCAGTCTATAACTTGTTGAACCTCCACATTCTTGGATTCCCAACTATGAATATCAAATATCCACAGACTTTGTGGTTGGTATTTCAAAGTACAAAGTCTTCCCAGTGTTGTGCAGGACAATTCTGCTTCCTAACACTGATACTGTGGCTTAGGGCCATCTCTAAACTGTTGCATCTGCCTTTCATGTTCCAGAAGTATTTTTTTTTTAATTTATTTATTTATTCATTTTAGAGAGGAGACACAGAGTGAGAGAGAGAGAGAGAAAGGGGGGAGGAGCTGGAAGCATCAACTCCCATATGTGCCTTGACCAGACCAGTGCAGGGTTTTGAACTGGCAACCTCAGTGTTCCCAGGTCGACGCTTTATCCACTGCGCCACCACAGGTCAGGCCCCAGAAGTATTTTTATATGTCCCTCTAGATCAGGTCTTCATGTGGCCAGTCTCTTCATTCAGATCTTAGTCAAAATACTACCTCTTTACAGAGAACTTCCTTAATCACACAGTCTAAGGCAGCCACTCGACCTTTCCCATCACACTTGTGTCTTACCATCTTGATAGCATCAAACAGGGCCTGGAATCAACTGAAATAAATCAACCTGGCCTAGCAGTTCCCCAGTGTAGGCCAGTGCCGACATAGTGGGACATAGTGGAAACTTAGTACTCTGTTGAGTAAGTGATTGAATCTTGTCCCTGAGGATCTCCTGTTCTTGTCATTACTGTGGGTTTGTACCTTTATTATTTTGTTACCATTTCAATGTATGCTCAAGAAGACAAAAAGAGAAATACTTGTGGTCATTTCCCCATATCAATCTTCAATCCAACATGCCTCTTTTTAAAAAATCTTTATGTTCACTAATCTTTATACCAGCTTTGAGATCACATTTTATTTTATAGAAAAATAATGGTAAAGTTAAGTCAGTTACACACAAAATTCTCAACTATCCTTGTGACTTTTTTATTAAACTAAAGGAATTCCAAAATAAAATACAGATATTTTAAAAAGTCAGAAGGAAAAGTAAAAATTCACAGTAGTTCTGTTCTTGAGTTACATATTATTACCTAAGCACACATTTGGTTATTCTTTTTACAAATACATTCTAAACATACTTAGAAAGCTTATATATTAATATGATACATAGCTGTTTTTCCATCTAGAAAATGCAGTCTTACTTTTGGTAAGACATATTAACAGACCATACAAATAGGAAGTGCTTACCTAACCTTAGCTGCTATTTACTGAAAACTTTAGACTTCAGAGTTAATTTAAATTAATTAAGAAATATACTGCCTGACCAGGTGGTAGCTCAGTGAATAGAGCGTTGGACTGGGATGCGGAAGACCCAGGTTCGAGACCCCAAGCTCGCCAGCTTGGACCCAAGGTCACTGGCTCCAGCAAGGGGTTGCTCAGTCTGCTGAAGGCCTGCGGTCAAGGCACATGTGAGAAAGCCATCAATGAACAACTAAGTTGTCACAACGGCAACGAGAAACTAATGATTGATGCTTCTCATCTTGCTCCGTTCCTGTCTGTCTGTCTCTATTTATCCCTCTTTCTGAATCTTTCTCTGTCCCTGTAAAAAAAAAAAAAAGAAAAGAAAAAAGAAATATACTACCACAGAAGCTTGTGACTCTGGTTCATTTTTTTTTTCTTAAGAAACTTATGTTTTACTCTGAATATTAAGATTTGTATAACCTTTATTCAATAATTCTATAATCCAGCAGATTTAAGGCAGGGCTATTTGTCACAAGCTAAACTATCAGTAGTTAGGTAGATCCCCTTATTCAAATGATTTTATTATTTGGGAAAGAGAATGCCTTTCTTTATATTTTTTCCCTCTTCCTTCTCATCAACATTAAAATTTATTAGGTAACTCCTTTTTTTTTAATTTTAGAACTTAAACCAAAATGAATACAAATTTTGTAGTTTAAGGGATGTTCAGTTCATTGAGAAAACAGTATGAATATCTTGGAACAAGAGAAGTAACAAAGACTAGCAATCTGACTTGTAGTTTTAGCTCTATTACTCTGGGTGTGTGTATGTGTGTGTGTGTGTGTATGTTTGGTGTGGCAAGGCATTCTCAGTCCGTTAGCCTCATTTTCTGATAATGAGAATTTAGCCTAACTCTCCTCTTAGGTCCCCATCAGCTCTGAAAGTTTTGTGACCTTAGGTAAAAACCCCTGTCTTCTGAGATAGGGAGAACACAGAGGACTGAGACTCAGGTCAGTGACAGCCCCTCCCAAAAGATGCTCCCCACCCCTATCTACCTGACTTGACCAAGAACAGTCTAATGTCAAAACATTAGCCCAAAACAGTCATGTTGGTACCTTACGAATTGCTTTTTCATTTGAGAGAGAAAAAAATGATATATAAACTATTTTAAATATGTTTTTAAAAATATAATGGAGTAAAAAACAAATTTTCTTCTTTGATTTCGGTCTCTCCCGCACAATCACAATGTCCCCATTACTTATTCAGGTAGCCTACGAGTCCATGAGAGTACTCAGATTCCCACAGCACAGTGAAAGCTACCTACCAAGAGCTCTCCTAGCAGGTCGACTTCCTGTCAGATTGTTGTAGTGTCAGCAGCTGAGAGAAGAGCCATGGTGGCTGAATTCATACACAATTTGCTAACTGCTTTTGGCATTATTTAGAAGGGTTAAATCTGCTAGTAGAGTTTGGCAGGCTCTGCTAAATTAAAGGCTATTAAGAAGAAGCAAACAGGCATCAGGAAAAAGTCTAAACACATCTAGCTAACATGTTTCTGTTTCTGTCGCAGGCTGACTAGTGCAGTGGTCACGTGTTGTTCAGAACTGCTAGCTGAGTCAGCACACCGAAGGGAGGAAATAATAGCTTAGAAATACTGTTCTCCCAGTGACAACGTGTAATTCAGTCTTGAGTGTTTGCGGTTTAGTTTGAGTTTGTAGAGAAGGCTAAAAGAGGGTTATTAATCTTAATTAATAGTAAAGAAGTCTGAAGTTTTAAAGTATGGACTTTCAAGCTCAGATTTTATCCTTAAATAACGGAATGGGAAATAGTGAAATAGGCAGAATGAAAATTTACTCTTTTATTAAGCTGGAAGCTTGCTATTAGTACAACTATTGAATAAAACTTTACTTAACAAATCTTTTCCTCCCCTATTTGGGTCTGTGTAGCATGCCAGTTGCTATCCAGTTTGCCTGGTTAGTTCAATAGCTATACATGAACATCACAGATTTTGAGAAGTAAATGAAATTTAATATGTTTTTAATTTTGGAAAATCTTTCTAGGTGTTAAGCAGGTAGGTGAGCAGGAAAGGACTTTCCCATGAACTTGGTGCAGTCTGACAAAAATAGGCATGGTAGGAAGGAAAGTCTTGTCTACAAAATTTTAGAAATTTGTCTGAAATAATATAGCCTGATCAGCTAACTCATTATTAATGTCTAGATCAGGATTTTGAAGAAAAGAAAGTTGGTGAAATTGATAAAAGTGAAAGATAACAGAAGAGATACAAAGAGCAAGGTTAAACAAGGTTCAATAAACTATTTTTCCTTACTTGTCTGACTTTTTATTATAAAAGCAGTATACCTTTAAGGTCCTATATTATTTACTCACCTCTCATCTTTCTTTACATATTTTATTGTCTTTAGAATCTTGCCTAGCTAACCAGAAGCACTTGCTGGTGTCTTTTGGGTGCTGTGAGTAGAGTTTTAAACATGCAAGTTGATGTCTCAGCTCTTTTAGTGAGCCTGCTTAGCTTGCCTATTTTTCATTTAATCAAGATTATCAAAGGTCAGGTGTATATGTAAAAAGAATAATTGCAAACTCCCTAATTTTCCCATTTACTTCCTGACATTAAAAGAGCTTGCTTTCTATTTCCTGATGAGCCTTTTCCATGTGGTGGTATTGGCTAGACTTGGTTCTCTGATGTAGGATAAAACTGATACGCAAACAGTGTCATTTTAAAAATCACTTGCTGATAGTGTGGGTGTAGTTTTTAAATAAATAAAAGTTTTTAAATAAACTTGTAGTCTGGAATGTAAATGTGATAATTTTATTTTAAATTAAATATCTATATTCCAGTTTTGGAGTTTAAGAATTCTGTTACTTATAAATTAACACTTTTTCTCATTTAAGTGGCAATTAATGTCGTGTATGAACAATCCTCTTTAGTCAAGTGATTTTTATTTGTCCCACTGTAGTTGTACTAGTCAGATCAGTCAGAAACCGACTATCTTCTGGGTGCAAACCCAGAAGTATTCAATGTGGAGAATTGTCATTTTAGGGATTTGTTAAGAGTAGAACTGGAATACTTTCAGCTTTAAATTATAAATTGATATGTAAATTTTTCTATTGAGTAAAAATGTAATGTGAATGGAAGTTAGTTAACATGTAGGAAGGGAATTTTTTATGTACAGAGAAATCCATTTACCTGGTGAAGTTATAACCTTTGTACCCATTTTAAAGGTAGCATTGCACCCCGTTTTGTCCTTGTTAAGTATTTCATCTTGTAAAATTATTTGACACCTACTATACCATAAAGAAGCACTTTGAATGAAAAACTCTTTGAGTAGAAATGCTGTTTCATTAGAAGGTTGGGGTCAGTCACTGTCTTTTTCTTGTAATAGCTAAGTAGTACTGACATGGGAGCATAGTTATTAGACTTTACAAATTAGCAGTTCATAAACATAATGAAGAAAAAAATACTTAGTACCACGCAAAAAAATTGTGCCGGTTATTTTTGGCAAGAATGCCCCATTTCAGAGGCTGTTTGGGTTTTTGGTTTTCTTATTTTTTGTTTAGTTTTGTTTGCTTGTGGTTCCCATGTTTTGTATGTAGCTTTGTATGTATTTCATAGATAAGATAATGTTTGAGGCATTTTAAACTCACCAAAAATGTAGCTAATGAATTGATTTAAATATGGAATGCAGCCACTGGTTGGGGTGAAGGTATAACAGAATGAAAAATTGGGGTGGGTGGAATGGGATCTGTATTTACAAATTATAGTCCCTGATATTTATCATTATAATTGCGTAGGAATTAATATGACTTATGAGGGAAAGAAAGGAAAGATAAACACTCCCCACCAAGATAAAAATGCGTTTTCTTTTGGAAAGAACCACTTTATTTTCCTCCTTTCTTTTTCTTTTTTCCTTTCTTTTTTTTTCTTTTCCTTTTTTTTTTTTGTTTTTGTCTTTTTATTTTGAAGATATTTGGGCTATAGGGTGTATATTTGCAGAACTACTAACGTCAGAACCAATATTTCACTGTCGACAAGAGGACATCAAAACTAGTAATCCTTATCACCATGACCAACTGGACAGAATATTCAATGTAATGGGATTTCCTGCAGGTACACATTATGTTTTTGTTTTTAAATCACTGTTGTTTGAACTTAGATATCTTCATTGGAAAGGTATGTTTAGCTGATAAAAGCTACTCTTACCCGATTCTTTATGTTTATGACTTGTCTTAATCAAAGATCCATAGAAATAGAAAAATTTGTAGAGTTCACTTATTAGCATAAAAATATGTATGGGTTTCTTGAATTTGAGGGTGTATTTTTGTTTCATTTTGGTTTTGTTCTCTTTTGTTTTGTTTAATATTTGAAATGATAAAATATTTGCAGTATCTGTATTAAAAAAGTGCCTTTACTTCTTACCAGTGGAAACCAGAAGTAAAATTCAGTAGCATGCCTTTTTGTCTGGCAGCACATGTGTGCTGCCATTACTTGGAACTTGAATATAAATTTTGAATATGATTTTTATTTAGGGGACTGTATAAAATCACATTATATTGAATAATAGCAGGTTTTGCTCTGTAACTTTTGTGGACAAAAACATTCCTTTAAGTGTTCTGTGAGAAGTCAGAATGCAGGTGACAGTCTAGCCTTCCACACAACCTTGTGGGCACTGGTTTGCAGCAGGGAGAAACTTGTTTAGATGTCTTATCTTGGGAGTTAGATCTCGCCAGCTATATCCCATTTCTTTGTTATACCACAGAATGATAGTTCATCAGTCACCATAAACTCTGCCCTGTGGTCCAGAATAATGATAATTTGTTTAAAATACATAATTTTGCCTAGTCAAGTCCTTACTAGAAATTTTATTAAGAATTTCTCTGGGTCATTATAACTCAAGAATAATACACAAATATCTAAGAGTTATAATTTCACATTCCCTTATAAGGGTATTAATTATCAGTAAGTGGAGAATAACTACTCAGATATTACCTTTCTCCAAAATTGGTTAACAATTCTGAAGACTGCTTTGTTGTGATGGGAATTTTATTTATTCACTGAACATTTATTGAGTACCTGCCATGGGCTAGGCATTGTGTTAAGTATAAACTATTGTTGACTTAGACATGATCCCTGCCCTCCTGGAGTTTACAGTATACTGTTCTAAGTAGACTATTTAAAGGATAGTTATGGTTCAAGTAGATGGAGAAGAGTGTCCTTTGCTTTCCACTTCTGAACAGGTCCACCATTTCTAAGGGCCCAAGGAGAGGAACACAGCCTAAGAGGGGTGGAAGCGGGGAAGGCCTTTTTAGGAGATGATTCTTGATGTGTGGTTCAACAGTTAAGGGAGGCTCAGCTTATAAGGAACTTGAAGAGCAGGTGTCAGAATTTAGATTTGATATGCTAAAGAATGAGAATCCATGATAAATTTTTGAGAACCAGTAGCATGATTTATGTTACACTTGTAAAAAATTAGAGTGGCAGTGACATACAAAAATCAATGAAAGACAAGTAACTAGTCAGGGAAACCAGCTGCTTGCCTATAGCAGTACTCCAGGTGTAAAGTGATAATAAGGATGGAGAAGAAAGGACAAATATGTAATTTTTTATAGAAACTGTGTAATTGAAGGAAAAGTTGAAAGATTGCCTCAAGATTTCTAGCTTGAGGAATTGATGAAGAAAAAGAAATTGAAGTAAGAAAATAGTTATAAAGAAAATTCCATTTATGAGCTTAGAGTATATATTTAGTTTACTTTATAATATGTGATATCTGTGGAGGAAGGTAGCAAATATTTTTACAAGTAAATTGAAAGAAAATAAAACCTCTAAAGGCCAGTTAAAAGCTAAAGGTGCTGCTGCTAAGCTACCTGTTACAGTACTGTGAACCTACTAGAGTCTCTTCTACTTTATTAAAGTAAAAGCCTCCAATAATGGTGGAGAAGCTATTTAGCATATATTGTTTGAGCATCTCTAATGCCAGCAAAACTAACTGAAACATTTTTTAACTAATATAGTAATAACTACAGTTGTTTTTGTTACTGTTACTGAAACTAGCTGAGGCAACAACTGACTGATTAATATATTAGTTATATTCTACTCTGTTCTATTTCAAATAATTATTACTGCTTTCATAGATTGCTAAGTAAGGTGAAAATCAGGAGGGCCGTGTAAAAAGAAGTGTCCCTTAATGCTGCAGAGGGCAAGACACTACATTTATTACTGAAGAGCTTGGTTATTGATTGGCGGAAAGAGGGAAAAATTGGTTTTACAAATAGAACTATTTAATAATAGAAACATGTATTGATAACTTTTTTCCTCTCATTACAGAAATTGAGGTGACATAAATATAGTAAAACACATAGAAAGTAGGCATTAAAAAGATAGATCTAATGCTATATAAGGGAGAATTGTATTTACAGTTCAAGATAAGATATTTATTGTAGCTGACCATTCATTTGAAGTGTGCTTTCATGTAGGCTGAGAGTATAGGAAATGTAATGAAAATTGAGGTAGCCTTTATTAATGTTCTTGAGAATAGGAACCTAGACAACATAAAATTTTATCGATGTATTTCACAGATAAAGATTGGGAAGATATAAAAAAGATGCCTGAACATTCAACATTAATGAAAGATTTCAGAAGAAATACGTAAGTTGGAAAGAAAATAGATCCTTTGTTGATTTTTGCTTTTCCAGAATACTCAGTAGAAGAGTGGATACTTAACATAGTAGAATATTCACCATAATGTTATGCAAATGAGAAATTTTACATATTTACTCTAATCAAGATTTTATATTATGACAGTCTTTAAGTATAAATATATAAATAAGGTGAATATCTAATATTAGCAGCTGATTTATATATAAGAAAACATTTTTTTTTCACATTTATTACTTTCTAAAAGCATCAGTGGAAAGTATTAGCTGAGGCAGTAAGACTGAAATAAAAAACCTTGCAAATAGCCACTTGCCTAAGCTCTGTAATTTTAGGCAAGTTTTAATAGAAAAGAAGGATAATTTCATTTATTTACAATGCAAGATCAAGGGATTGAGAGAGGGTAGTTTATAAACCTAGAAAAAATTTTTTTCTTTTTTATTTATTTAAGGCTTAATTAAACATTTGACTCATATTATTTAAGATAATTGTTGAAATCATTCATGTGAAAAAAGCTATTCAGTATATATTATTAATGAAATTATCTTGTATGTAATTGGTGGTATCCATTCAAAAGTGACTAGTGATTCAGTGAAGTATAAAACTGATCTAACGCCACTCCTTATATGCTGATCATACTATTTTCAATATATATTCTCTATTGATTATGAAAGAACTCTGTTTGGAAAAACTTCAACCAACATAAAATTTACCTGAAATCTCATATAGATATTTCATAGTATTTCTCTTTCAGGTATACCAACTGCAGCCTTATCAAGTATATGGAAAAACATAAAGTTAAACCAGATAGTAAAGCATTCCACTTGGTAAGTTTTAAAAAAGAACAGTACTAATGAAATGCATCCACCCCCCTCTCAGTTGATTAGCCCATCTAAGGTTTCTTTGGGTCAGTTTATATGGTTACTCAGTACATTTAGAATACTTTAATGGTAAATGTGGAGATCTTGGTAAATACTAGTTGGTAAATACCAGTAAAGACATCAAAATAAAATTACTTTCTTGGGTTTCATCAGTTTTTTAAAATTTCAAAAGTTTCAGAGAAGACTCAAGAATAACTCCACCATTCAGAAATATTTTTTACAGAGTATTTTGTATTTCAACTCTTTGAAAGACTATTTACAAAATACAAAAGTTTTAACTCTCAAGATACCTCTTATAAACTTGGGTATTAAAAATCCTTCAGTGATGGTATGTATTATTTGCTTTTTCTGGAAAAGTATGAGACATTCGGTGTTTATCAGTATGTGATGGAAAAATGATGACCTAGAATCGAAATTAATCCATGCACTTATCAAGGTAGTTTATAACGAGGTTATATTCAATTATTCCTGGCTAAAATTTGTTTTCAATATTTCTATTTTTATTCAATAAAAATTAAAAATGTTTTTCACTTTTATGTTTCTCAAAAAAGTTATATAACATAAAAGGGAGAATCTGAGGAAGCAGGTCATGTTTTGCTTGGCTGAAAATCCTTTTACTCCTTTATCCCCATTATTTTTAAATGAATTCATTAAATGGGAATTATTTTATTTTGAAGGGATTAAACCTTCTTTTATTATAATCTAAGCCACTTGGCAAACAATTCTTATATTTTTGCTTTCCTTTTCCTACAGTTTCTGCTTCTGCCTCTTCTACTTATTTTTATATTGTCATAGATCCTATACTTCACGTCTTATCAGCAATTTATAAAGTAGTGCCTAATGTATTATATTACCACACAAATATTATTCAAATAATGTGTATTATAATGTACTTACAACAGGACCCAAATTAGAAGGTTAGATTCTTCAAAAGTATATATAGACTTACTTATCCTACAAATAATGATAATAGTGATAGATAAGAAGTCATGATTTAGGGGAATTTCTACCCCACACCCAGTTCACTGCTACTCAGTGTATTCTGAGGTGACTCTCACTACTATCATTGCTGAAATTCAAGAGAGACACTTCCTTTACTGCTTATTTGCTTGTGTTTACTGGAGTGACCTGTGTTGGGTATTCCCATCAGAAAGCTCACTATAACTCCATCAAATCTGATATTCTTTTAAATAGCAAATCCATACTTTCCTTTTCAACTCCAAAAAATAAAATTGTGCTTTCTTTAAAATGAGATTATTGACATTAGATTTAAATCTCATCATCTCAAGCATTTCAGATGCTTTTCTTTTTTAAGTGAAAGGAAGGGAGATAGTAAGGCAGACTCCTGCATGTGCTCTGACTGGGATCCACCAGGCAGCCCCTGTCTGGGGCCCATGCTGGAATCAGCCAAGCTATTTTTAGCACCTGAGGCTGACACTTGGACCAACTGAGCTATCCTTAGTGCCTGAGGCCCATGCTTGAACCATTCGAGCCACTGACTGCGGGAGGGGAAGAGGGAGAGGACATCCAGACGCCATGCCAATGCTCTATCCACTGAGCCAATTGCCAGGGCTTAGATGTATTTTTAAATATGTTTTGTCCTTCTGTCCTATAATTGTGTCATCTCTCATTAAGGCTTACCACATGATTTAGTTTTTGGGTTTCAAAGTGTGGTTCTAGTCCATCAACATTAGAATACTCTGAGACTCGGTGGAAATGCAGACCTTTTGGCTCCTGCCCAGATAGTCCAGCAGGAGCTCTCAGGTGAGGTCTAGCAGTCTGTTAGGAAGTGCTGCAGGGTGATTCTGTTGTGCTCTAAGTCTGAAAACCACTCCATTACATCAGGCTAAGCTAAGAGACCATTATAATCTATTAAGTCACATATTAAAATCAAATGTTGTAGTTCATAGAGCAGTGGTTCTTAACCTTTTTTGAGGTACCGAACCCACCAGTTTCATATGCGCATTCACCGAACCCTTCTTTAGTGGTAAATAAAATATGATTTTTTTTTTCCAAAGTCAAGACATAGGTATCTATGTTTTTTTACTGGTGCACAAAATGAACCGTGCATGAACATCACCTTGCTCAAAGAACAAAACCAACAAAGTGCATGAACTCACAACAAATTACGGTATTACTTTATTCTGGCCTCTGCGGCAAAGGCTTCTCCGAACCCCTGAGACCGACTCATCAAACCCCTAGGGTTCCATAGAACCCAGATTAAGAACCACTGTCATAGAGCCCTCAGTAAACCATGTTTTAACCAAAAAAAACCACCAAAAACAAACCCAAATTTACACATTAGTGTGACATTTCTATATGTAGTTATAATAATAATTATTATTAGTAGTAATAATAATAACTAACACTTACATAGTGCTTTCTTTGTACCAGACACCATTATAATTGCTTTCCATATATTAACTCATTTCATCCTGAAAACAAACCTGTGACAGTAGGTACTATTTTTTGTCTCCATTTGACCAATGAGGTTACAAAAGGTTAACTAACTTGTCCAAGGTTACTCAACTAGTAAATGTCAAGTCAGGATTTTAATGCAAGCAGCCTCTTTCCAGAATCTCCTCTGTTTTTAACTATATCTCTGTACTTCCATATCAATCACTGTATTTATTTATACTAGTACAGCACTGTCCAGGGGTACTTTCTCTGACGAGCTATGCTATCCAGTAGGGTAGCCCCTAGTAATATGTAGCAATTGAGCTCAAGAAATGTACCTGATATGACTGAGAAATTGATTTTTAAATTTAACTAACTTGGATTTAAATATGAATAGCTATATGTCACTAGAGTATTATTTATGTTGTAACAATTTTTCCTCTTAACAGAAAAAGGATAAAAAATAGAAGACTTAGTCCTGTTCTAAATTGGATAAAGCAGTTGAGATAACAGAGAAAAGGTCATTGGTTTAGAGTAAAAATATATAATGTTATTTACTTTGTGTAGGGGAACTACATGAGATAATGAATATTAGAATGACTAAAATGTGAATTACTATATAAAATTTAATAATTAGTGTTTTTCTTAATTAGGGGAATGAATGCCCTCGAAATTGCAGTGTTATTCATCAAACAGCATATACCTCCCACATGTGTGCCAAGGGGTATAACTATGGGAAATAATGCAGTAATGTTTTTATGACTTGCGGTTTTAGCTTCAGAAGTTGCTTACCATGGACCCAATAAAGCGAATTACCTCAGAGCAGGCTATGCAGGACCCCTATTTCTTAGAAGATCCACTTCCTACATCAGAGTAAGTGATCAATTTGTTAACTACCCAGCATGATAAAGTTGGGGGAGGCATACTTTCCATTAGTTGTCAACTCCAAGGTGGCACTCCTTTTATATGGGGACTCATGGAAATCCTATGACAACCAAAAAATGAGCTCTGCTGACTGAAGTGCCACTTAGGGTTTTTGGTTAAGAGCCGTTCCTGTTTCTCTCTTGCTTTATGAAACATCCTAGCATTTGTTTCAGCAGTAGCCAGTTGTTCAGGGAAGGCTGATTATACACGTGCAGCTCACTCAGACCCACTGAGATTGCTCATGGCCTTCATTTACAGTTTTGTGTTCCAATGACAAATCCCATTCCCAGATAAATTTGTGTTCCTCAGACCACCTTTTATTTTAAATGTGGTGGTGGGGAGAGTGTAAAAATTGTGTTTGAATAGTGACATTCTTGCTGGAATCTATATTTTGATTGTAGTAATAAAGAGGTAATGCTGGGATAAAAGAAAAAGTTAAGTCACATTAGATGATTATGGATTATACGATGATAAAGTTCTTAATTTTTATACAATGAAAAGTCCTTAAATGACCTGCTATAATGTCACTGATGAGAAGAAAAGATTCCTTTGTCTGGTTACATGAAGGGTTTTTATATTATAAATATGGAAACAGAGTCATTCTTACCAGAGTAACGTGAAAACCACTTAAATGGAGCATTTGAATACTGGTTAGTATACTGGGAGTCTTTTTTCCGTTTTTCCTTGCACTCAGTGTCTTTGCTGGTTGTCAAATCCCTTACCCAAAACGAGAATTTCTGACGGAAGAAGAACCTGATGACAAAGGAGACAAAGTAAGTATTAAATATGGTTGGCAGCTTGTTGCCGTCGCGCTGCTGTACACTTGGGCATGGGTGTGTGCTGTTCTTCTTCTGAGTTGAGCCTTGTCTTTCTGTTTACCACTTGAGAAGAACCAGCAGCAGCAGCAGGGCAATAACCACACTAATGGAACTGGTCACCCAGGGAATCAGGACAGCAGTCACACGCAGGGACCCCCGCTGAAAAAAGTGCGAGTTGTTCCTCCTACCACTACCTCAGGTGGACTGATCATGACCTCAGACTATCAGGTATTTCAGGATTATTTTGTATTGACCTGCCATGTCAGTATTTTCACGGGTTTGTGACCATTGGAAAATGTGATATAATTAAGAAAAGCCTTTATGTACCCAGGGAAATGCATTGGCGTGAAGTGTTATTGGCATGGAAAAGTGCTGATGGGTACAGTAGAGGGAGGTTAGACTTTTGAGCTAATCTGGCTTGGAATAATCGAATTTAAATTATGCCATGTACTAACCATGTGACCTTGGGCAAGATATATCCCATTTCCTGGCTTTAGTTTTTCATCTGTAAAATGAGACTAGCAAAGCCTAACCTGCAGTTGTAGGAGTAGATGCAGTAAATTTTAGCACCTTATAGTAGGAGCTCAATAAGTGCCATCTGTTGTTTTGAAACAACAGTATACTCTAGTAGTTAAGAAGGACACAGATTTTAAATCATATCCTATCCGCTGACTTCTGGGTAACCTGAGGCAGCTACTCAAATGTTCTCAGTTTCCTCATTTGTAGAGTAGGGGTAACAGTAAGTGGGAGGTTGTAGTGAGGATTAAATCAGAGAATATATGCTAAGGCACAGTATGCATGTAAGGCTGGCCTGACATAAGCACTTAAAACTGATACAAAGTACTTGTGTCATTTTTATTTTCATTATCATTAAGATTCTTACTAGAATTTATGGCACCCGGTAAACATTTAAGAATTGTCAGCACAACTGTTGGTGAATATAATATTAAGAAGAATATATTATATTATGAATATAATGATAATAAGAGCTTGTTGAATACTTACTGTGTGCCAGCTACTATACTAAGAATGAAGCATACATTATTTTCTGTTATTTCAGAAAACTGAGGCTTGTAGAAGCTAAATAACTTTCATGTGTTCATCCAGTGAGCTGGTAGTAGACCCAGGACTGGACTCGGATCTGACTACAAAGGCTGCTGCATTGCCTACTTGTGGATCCCGTCAAGTGACATTGTCAGTTCCTTTGTGGAAAGACCTGTTTTGAAAATTGTAGACCACTTCCCTGCTTATTCGTATATTCCCAATTAACCTGGGTTTCAGTGTGGGAAGGACACTAGAATTATTTACCCACTAAAAGAGAAAAAGTGATTTTATTAAACTAGTAAGTTTCCCAGAGCCCGCTACTGCACTTCAAGAATTAGATACGGACTCTTTGCTTTGGGTAAAAAGAGGTCCAGCCCAGCAACCCATGGAAATCATTGCCTGAATACACTTCTCTTCCAGTGAGTCAGGGTAGGAAATCAAGAGCAGACATGTGTGGGGTGGTGTTTGCTCCACCATCTTTTCTCCCCACCTGGATGGGCAGAGCGCCCCTCTCTCAGCTCCAGAATGTGTTTGCATATGAAGGCGATGGCCTCCTTAGAATTAAGCAGAGAAGGCTGCAGCCTTTGCTACTGAAACCAAGAAAATGTTAGTGTTTTTCTGTTTATGTTATTATTATGGTTAGTGTTTGTGGATGATTTGAAAAACAGTATCTCTGTCCACTCTTTCAAATCTCATTTTTGCTTGGATTGGCAGAATTTAGAATTACGTGACTTAATAAATAGGCTTTGAAAAAGGAAAGTAATAAATTATGATTAATCTTTTATAGTGGTTGTGCTTGTCTTGAGAGCTAATAGTCTGAGAGAGAGGTGCAGGAATGGAAATAATAATATAACATCAAAATTAGAGGACTCTAAACTCTATCACTGTTCTTTCCTTTAGTGCTATTTTTAGAACTAAGAATACCACTGTTACATTGCAGTAATATTACTTTTATATATACCTTGTAACATAAAATAAGATTTATTAGTTTAAGGGACATAAAATATTTAATTCCAAAGAAAATGATTCTGTGGTACCTTTTCTTGTCATATTCATTTTTATTTTTTAGTCATATGTGTGTTGGAGAGGTTTCTATTGAAGAGGCTAGCATGTAAGTTTGCATGAATTACTTAATGTATACCTCATTAAATTCATGTGTAAACCTCTCAAGCAAATAGTTATTTATCAAGTACATATAAAACAGCATAAAAAGGGGGTTACTGCTACAGAAAAAATGGGCACTCCAGCATAGTAATAGACTCAGCTTAGTATTCTTTACTAGCAATACTTCTGACTATAAAAGACCTGGGGTTTTTTATCATTTTAATTGTAAAGCTATCACATAGCAAAAGACTTGTAAATGTATAGTGCCTTTAAATAAATGCCATTTGGACACATTTGGTCAGCCCTGCTGTCTTGGGATATAGCCAGCTCCTAGAAACACATGGGTCACACCTGTCCCTCAATCTCCTTTTCTAGCGTTCCAATCCACATGCTGCCTATCCCAACCCCGGACCAAGCACATCACAGCCGCAGAGCAGCATGGGCTACTCAACTACCTCCCAGCAGCCTCCACAGTACTCACACCAGACGCACCGGTACTGAGCTGCGTTGGAATATTGTCAATGCACTGTTGCCAATGCTGCAGGACTGACTGTGCAGCTTTCTGCGGGAACCTGGTGTGGGCCATGAGAATGTACTGTACAACCATACATTCAATGCCCAGTAGCCAAGTTCCACCACTTTTCACAGATTGGGGTAGTGGCTTCCAAATTGTACCTATTTTGGAGTTAGACTTGAACAGAAAGTGCTAGCACAGTTTGTGTTGTGGATTTGCTACTTTCATAGTTTACTTGACATGGTTCAGACTGACCAAGGCATTTTTTTTCAGTGACAGTCTGTAGCAGTTGAAGCTGTGAAACGTGCAAGTGGCAAGCATTTGTCGTCGTATGTGGTGAATTCTTTCAGTGTAACAACGTTATCTGACCAGTAGTACACACAAAACAAGTTTAACTGGTACTTGAAACATACAGTGTATATTAACTCAACAAAATAACTGAGACTCAAAGTGAGATTATTCTGGTACACCTTTCATCGTAGTGTCTTATCGGTTGGTTGATTCATATTCTACATTAATCAGTGTTTTTTACCAAGACTATGACTTGGGTTTTTTTGAAAGTACAGAAAACAACAGTTTTTCCAGAAAGGTTTCATAACTCCCAAAGATTAATTTCCAACTTGTAAGTTTGTTTTTATTTTCAATCTATGACTTGACTGGTATTAAAGCTGCTATTTGATAGTAATTAAATATATTGTCATTGATATAACCTGTTTGGTTCAGCAAACAAACTAAAATGATTGTCATAGACAGTGTTTTATTTTCCTGTTGGTGTTGCTGATTTGTGAGCATGCTTTAAGATGACAAAAGCATGAATGGTGACTTCCTTAAAAAGGTGCGGCATCCAATTCAGAATTTTTGGTCCTGATTTTAAAGCTGATTCGTGTAGTGCTATAAATTTTGTTCAGTTAATTTTCTTTTCTAAAACTTGTTCGCACGTTGTTTAGGGTGCCCTTACTTCTGCAAAGGAGAAGGAGTAGGAGAGCCTTAGAATTTTTGAGGGAAAAAAAAACCTTATATCATACAATGTACTGTATCAAACTATTTTACATGAATGACACAAGTATTCTGAATTTAAAAAAATTGAACATTGTTAAAAACAAGGTGTTATGTAATAAATTTATTTTTCATAAATCAAAATACAGAGTCAGCTGTATTTTTTTTTATATATATATTTTATTATTATTACTTCTAATGGGGTGACATCAATAAATCAGGGTACATATGTACAATGAAAACATCTCCAGGTTATCTTATCATTCAATTGTGTTGCATACCCATCACCAAAAGTCAAATTGTCCTCTGTCACCTTCAATCTGGTTTTCCCTGCGTCCCTCCCCTCCTCCCTATCCCATTCTTCCCTCCCTCCCCCCATCCCATAACCACCACTCTCTTGTCCATGTCTCATACCCTCACTTTCATGTCCCACCTATGTATGTAATCGTGCTGTTCTCAGTTTTTCTTTTTTTCTGATTTACTTATTTCACTCCGTATAATGTTATCAAGGTACATCCATTTTGTTATAAATGATCCGATGTCATCGTTTCTTATGGCTGAGTAGTATTCCATAGTATATATGTACCATAGCTTTTTAATCCACTCGTCTTCTGACGGACACTTGGGCTGGTTCCAGATCTTCGCTATTGTGAACAATGCTGCCACGAACATGGGGGCGCATTTCTTCTTTTCGAACAGTGCTATGGTGTTCTTAGGGTATATTCCTAAAAGTGGGATAGCTGAGTCAAAAGGCAGTTCGATTTTTAATTTTCTGAGGAATCTCCAAACTGTTTTCCACAGTGGCTGCACCAGTCTGCATTCCCACCAGCAGTGCAGAAGGGTTCCCTTTTCTCCACATCCTCGCCAGCACTTATTCTGTGTTGTTTTGCTGATAAGTGCCATTCTGACTGGTGTGAGGTGATATCTCATTGTGGTTTTAATTTGCATTTCTCTAATGATTAGTGATGTTGAGCATTTTTTCATATCCCTATTGGCCATCTGTATGTCCTCTTTGGAGAAATTTCTATTCATTTCTTTTGCCCATTTTTTGATTGGGTTGTTTGTCTTCCTGGTGTTGCTTTTTATAAGTTCTTTATAAATTTTAGTTATTAACCCCTTATCAGATGTGCTGTCGAATATGTTCTCCCATTGTGTGGTTTGTCTTTTTATTCTGTTCCTATTGTCTTTAGCTGTGCAAAAACTTTTTAGTTTGATATAGTCCCATTTGTTTATCTTGCCTTTTATTTCAGTTGCCCATGAAGATAAATCGGCAAATATACCGCTGCTACAGATGTCGGAGAGCTTGCTGCCTATGTTTTCTTCTAAGATGTTTATGGTTTCACGGCTTACATTTAAGTCTTTTATCCATTTTGAGTTTGTTTTTGTGAATGGTGTAAGTTGATGGTCTAGTTTCATTTTTTTGCAGGTAGATGTCCAATTTTCCCAACACCATTTGTTAAAGAGGCTGTCTTTACTCCATTGTATGTTCTTTCCTCCTTTGTCAAATATCAGTTGCCCATAAAGCTGTAGGTTTATTTCTGGGTTCTCTGTTCTGTTCCATTGATCTATGTGCCTGTTCTTATGCCAGTACCAGGCTGTCTTGAGTATAATGGCCTTGTAGTAAACCTTGATATCAGGAAGAGTGATACCTCCTGCTTTATTTTTTCTTTTTAAGATTGCTGAGGCTATTCGTGTTCTTTTTTGGTTCCATATAAATTTTTGGAATATGTGTTCTATATCTTTGAAGTATGTCATTGGTATTTTAATTGGTATTGCATTGAATTTATAAATTGCTTTGGGTAATATAGACATTTTAATGATGTTTATTCTTCCTAGCCATGAGCACGGTATGTGCTTCCACTTGTTTGTATCTTCCTTGATTTCTTTTATCAATGTTCTATAATTTTCTGAGTACAAGTCCTTAACCTCCTTGGTTAAATTTACTCCGAGATACTTTATTTTTTTGGCTGCAATAGTGAAGGGAATTGTTTCCTTAATTTCTTTTGCTGATATTTCATTGTTGGTGTATAGAAATGCCTCTGATTTCTGAGTATTAATTTTATATCCTGCCACCTTGCTGAATTCATTTATAAGGTCCAGTAGTTTTTTGACTGAGACTTTAGGGTTTTCAATATACAGTATCATATCATCTGCAAATAATGACAGTTTTACTTCTTCTTTTCCAATTTGTATGCCTTTTATTTCTTCTTCTTGTCTGATTGCTGTAGCTAGGACTTCCAGAACTATGTTGAATAAGAGTGGTGAAAGTGGACAACCCTGCCTGGTTCCTGATCTTAAGTGGATTGCTTTTAATCTTTGTCCATTTAGTATGATGTTTGCTGTCGGTTTATCGTAGATGGCCTTTATCATGTTAAGGAATGATCCCTGTATTCCCACTTTACTGAGAGTTTTGAGCATGAATGGGTGCTGGATTTTATCAAATGCCTTTTCTGCATCTATTGAAATTATCATGTGATTTTTGTCCTTCCTTTTGTTTATGTGGTGAATCACATTGATTGATTTGCGAATATTGAACCAGTCTTGCCTCTCCAGAATAAATCCCACTTGATCGTGGTGTATGATTTTTTTCATATATTGCTGGATCCGGTTGGCTAATATTTTGTTGAGAATTTTAGCGTCTAAATTCATCAGGGATATAGGCCTATAATTTTCTTTCTTTGTGTTGTCTTTGCCCGGTTTTGGGATCAGAATTATGCTCGCCTCATAAAAGGAGTTTGGAATTCTTCCTTCCTCTTGAATTTTTTGAAATAGCTTGAGGAGAATAGGAGTTAGTTCTTCTTTGAATTTTTGATAGAATTCACTTGTGAAGCCATCAGGCCCAGGACTTTTCTTTTTTGGGAGTTTTTTGATAACTTTTTCTATCTCATTTGCTGTAATTGGTCTGTTTAGGTGTTCTGATTCTTCCAGATTGATTTTTGGAAGGTTATATGATTCAAGAAATTTGTCCATTTCACCAAGATTGTCTAATTTTTTGGCATATAGTTCTTCATAGTATTTTCTTACAATGCTTTGTATTTCTGTTGTGTCAGTTGTTATTTCTCCACTGTCCTTTCTAATTTTATTTATTTGAGTCCTCTCTCTTTTTTTCTTGGTGAGTCTAGTTAAAGGTTCATCAATCTTGTTTACCTTTTCAAAGAACCAGCTTCTTGTTTCATTGATCCTCTGTATTGTTTCCTTAGCCTCTATGTCATTTATTTCTGCTCTGACCTTTATTATTTCCTTTCTTCTACTTGTCTTGGGTTTTATTTGTTGTTGTTTTTCTAGTTCTTTTAGATGTAGGGTCAGGTTGCTTATTTGAGCTTTTTCTAGCTTCTTATGATATGCCTGTAGTGCAATAAACTTCCCTCTCAGAACTGCTTTTGCTGTGTCCCATAAATTTTGAGTTGATGTATGCTCATTATCATTTGTTTCTAGAAACTTTTTTATTTCTTCTTTGATCTCATTGTTAATCCATTCATTATTTAATAACAAGCTATTTAGTTTCCAAGTGTTTGAGTATTTTTCAGTTTTTCTTTTGTGGTTAATTTCTAGTTTCATGGCATTGTGATCAGAGAAAATGCTTGATATGATTTCAATCTTCTTAAATTTATTGAGACCATTTTTGTGTCCTAACATGTGGTCTATCCTAGAAAACGTACCATGAGCGCTTGAGAAGAATGTATATTCTACTGCTTTAGGGTGAAAAGTTCTGAAGATATCTATTAAATCAAGTTGATCTAGTGTATCCTTTAAGTCTGCTGTTTCTTTATTAATTTTCTTTCTTGAGGATCTATCCAGTGTTGTTAGAGGGGTATTGAAATCCCCTACTATGATAGTATTGCTGTTAATCTCGCCCTTTATATCCATCAAAGTCTGCTTTATGTATGTCGGGGCTCCTATATTTGGTGCATAGATATTTACAATAGTTATATCTTCCTGTTGAATTGTTCCCTTTATCATTATGTAGTGTCCTCTTTTATCTCTTACTACAGCCTTTGTTTTAAAGTCCATTTTGTCTGATATAAGTATTGCTACCCCTGCTTTTTTTTCATTTCCATTTGCATGAAATATTTTTTTCCATCCTTTTACCTTCAGTCTATGAGCATCTTTTGTTTTAAGGTGTGTCTCTTGTAGACAGCATATGTATGGGTCCTGTTTCTTTATCCATGCAGCTACCCTATGTCTTTTGATTGGATCATTTAATCCATTTACATTTAAGGTTATTATTGATATGTAGTTGTTGATTGCCATTTTATTCTTTAAAGCTGTATTCTTCTTTTGCTCTATTCATTCCTCCCTTTAAACTGTTCACAAGAGGCCCCTTAGTATCTCTTGCAGAATTGGTTTGGTTTTTATGAATTCCTTGAGGGTTTCTTTTTCTGGGAAGCTCTTTATTTCTCCTTCAATTTTAAACGTTAGCCTTGCTGGATAAAGTAGTCTTGGTTGTAGGTTCTTGTTCTGCATTACTTTGATTATTTCTTGCCATTCCCTTCTGGGCTCAAGTGTTTCTGTTGAGAAGTCCGATGTCATCCTAATGGGGGCTCCTTTGTAGGTGATAGTCTTTTTTTCTCTAGCAGCTTTTAAAATTTTTTCTTTATCCATTAGCTTTGGTATTTTAACTATGATGTGTCTTGGTGTAGATTTTTTTGGGTTTCTCCTTAATGGAGTTCTGTGTGCTTCTTGAATGTGTGGAGTGTTTCCCAGCCTTAATTTAGGAAAGTTTTCTGCTATAATTTGATTGAACAAAGTTTCCATTTCCTGTCCTCTCTCCTCTTCTTCAGGCACCCCTATGATGCGAATGTTGTTTCTCTTCATGTTGTCACAAAGCTCCCTTAGAGTTTCCTCACATTTTTTAAGTCTCTGTTCCTTTTTCTTCTCTGCTTCTGTGCCTTTGTTTATTGTGTCCTCTAACTCGCTTATTCGATCCTCAGCGTCATCCATCCTGCTTTTAATTCCTTCCATTGTGGTCTTCAGTTCTGATACTGTATTTGTCATTTCTGTCTGATTCTTTTTTATTATTTCAATTTCATTTTTTATACTTGTTATCTCTTTGTTTAGGTGTTCATAATGACTATCCATTGTTGCTCTAATTTCTTTGAACATCCTAACTATCATTATTCTAAATTCTGCTTCTGGTAATTTGGTTCTATCTGGTTCATTCAGGTCCTTCTCTGGGGATTTCTCTTGATTCATTTGGTTTGCATTCCTCTGCCTGCCCATTTTTTCTGTGTATAAGCAAGTTGTGGCCACTGGAGTCCAGTAGGTGTTGCCTTTGTGTTCTCTAGGTGTGGTCTATCTGCAGGCCCCCTACCCCCTCTGCCGGCGCCTAGGGTGGTTGGGTATGAGCATTGCCAGCGCCGGCCCACTGTGGCTTTTGCTGTGATTTCTGCCTCTCCTCCGTGGGAGGGGCTGTGACTGAAGCCACAAGATTAGCACCAATGGTAGAGGCGAGCACCTTTCCTCAGCTGCGGACCCAGCCTATTTCCGGACTTCCGCCCAGAACCAGCAGTCGGAGCCTGCTCGCTACAGTTCCGCGGGTTTGGCGGGGCTTTTGACGTGCTCTCAGCTGTAAGCTTTTGCCCGTCCGGAGCTTTAGCCCCGCCCTCGAGGCCAGGGCCCTTTGCGCAGGGTCGGAAACCAAGGTTTATTGGGGCGGGCATGTTTGCTGGCTTCCGCCAAGCTGCGTACTTCCGCTCGTCCCGGACTCTACCCCGCCCCCGCGTTCGGAGCCCGCTCGTGCACGTATGAACGCTATCCGGGGTTTCTCCGGCCGGATGGGGATAGCAGCGTGGGCTCAGCTGCGAGCCTCCGCCTGTCTCGGGGTTCACCCCGTTCCGCGCTCGGAGCCCGCTTGCGCACGTATACTGGCCAACCGCGGTTTCTCCGGCCGGGGGTGGGGGGGTTGGGGGTGGACTGGTAGCGTCAGCTCAGCCACAGCCCCTGCCCATCCCTGGTCCTAGCCCGGTCCCCGCGGTCAGGGCCGGCTTGCACAGGTTCTGCCCGTTCCTGGCCTCCCCCTTTGTCCCCGTAAGTGGGACCAAAGGCGGGCCCGCAGCTTCCGGACCGCTTTCGCGGTCCCCTCTGACCCTCTGGGCTAGACCGATCTCCCACCGGCTTGGCCTCTGCCCACGCCGACAGAACCGCCTTTCAGCGTCCTGCCGCCCCAAAACCTTAAGCAGACCTCAGCAGAGTAGGAAGGGACCTAATACTCCACACTGTAGGCCTGGGAGTTCCCTCACTTGTTTCACAGCTCAATACTGTCCAAACGCCTCTTTTAGGCTCTAGGACTGGAGGCTGGGGCTTGGTTCCTGGGACCCAGGTCCCTCCCTCTCCGCCAAACTCTCCTCCCGCCCCGCGGGTCTCTCCGGGCTGCCGTTTGCTCCGGGGAGCTGGGCAGCCCTCTTCGCGTTTTCGCTATTTCTACCAGTCTCAATGTGGCTTCTTCTGTGTTCCTTGGTTGAAGAGTCCACTTAGTTTTGTTCAAAGTTGGTTTATCCAGGTGATGGTTCTTAAAATTGAGTTGTGATCCACTTTGGTTCTGGGAGTTGGAAGTTGGTACGTCCGCCTACTCAGTCGCCATCTTGCTCCTCTTCAGCTGTATTTTTATGTAACAAAGGTGTTTTGTTTTATTTTAAAATGTGCCTTAACAAGTGGCCTATCAATCAATCTCCAGTTGTTTTCATCAATATCTCCGTGTTCAGCCTCCATTGTGGAGTCATGCTGCTGGCTGAGATGAGGACCTTTCTGTTACATTTAGCACTGTAACTTGTGAAACAGACAGCTCTCTAACTGAAAGAAGTCATGATGAGCCTTCCATTTCTAGAGCAATACCTAAGTTTTTGTTATGTATGCTGAGACCACTTTGACTGTTTCATCCCAAGTTATATTTTTTCTCTCTCCTTCTGCACAAAATGCAGGAGATAAAATAACAATTTAAAAAAACAAAAAACACTTCAACTCATTAATAGAAAAACATTCTAAAACAACTTAAGAACTGAGGAATAACAATACTGACAGGCCTGTTTATAACAAAATTCATCCAACTATACACTTTAAATTGGCTGTTTGTGTGTATGTTAATTATTCTTTAAAGTTGATTTGTTTAAAATCTAAAAGGCGTGAAGCCCATACACATGCCCAGCATATAAGCATTTGTTAAATGTTAGCTATTATTAGTGGGGTTTTTTTTTTATGGAAATGTAACTGTTTTCTTTTTTTTTTTTAATTTCTTTTTATTTTACTCATTTTAGAGAGGAGACACAGAGTGAGAAAGAGAGAGAGAAAGGGGGGAGGAGCTGGAAGCATCAACTCCCATATGTGCCTTGACCAGACCAGTACAGGGTTTTGAACTGGCGACCTTAGTGTTTCCAGGTTGACGCTTTATCCACTGCGCCACCACAGGTGAGGCTTGTAACTGTTTTCTTAAGATTTAAAATATGACCTAATTCTAGCAAGTAAATTAATCTTTCTAGGTTGTTTCATGGCCAGACATTCCCTAGACTGTCATGAAGCAATATCAAGCATTTACATGAGTATAAGTAAAGTGCTGGAGTGTCGATAATCCCAGGGCTGAAATATTTAAAAGTATTTCTGAGTTCAATAATCTTTATCAATTATTCCTTTTTAAATTCTACAAAGGGCCTGACCAGGTGGTGGTGCAGTGGATAGAGCGTCAGACTGGGGTGCGGAGGACCCAGGTTCGAGACCCTGAGGTCGCCAGCTTGAGCGTGGGCCCATCTGGCTTGAGCAAAAGCTCGCCAGCTTGGACCCAAGGTCGCTGGCTCCAGCAAGGGGTTGCTCGATCTGCTGAAGGCCCGTGGTCAAGGCACATGTGAGAAAGCAATCAATGAACAACTAAGGTGTCGCAACAGCAATGAAAAATTAATGATTGATGCTTCTCATATCTCTCCATTCCTGTCTGTCTGTCCCTATCTATCCCTCTCTCTGACTCTCTCTCCGTCCCTGTAAAAAAAAAAAAGAAAAAAAAAATTCTACAAAGGTTATGGGGTCCTGCTTCTCAAAAATGTTACTGAACAATTTATTTTCTTCACAATCTTTATCTCACCGAGGGACAGCTATGAAGTTTCTCATAACCTGAGAATATTCTTTGAAGGAACAGTAGAATTGAATTTACTAGATATTTACTAAGCACTCAGTAGTGTTTTACAGTCAGGACTCTTGGTTAAACTGAGCTGAAATAAACCACCACAATCCCTATACTCAAATGCTCAAGGAACTTATTTAGTTGAAGAATCAGGATACATACATGGAAACACAATAATGGAAGCCATTATTAGATCAGGCACTAAGTGGAAGATTAAGAACCATAATTGTTTCTCTTTGGAGCAGAGAACGTAGAATGGTGGGAAAGGTTTCAGTGGGGTAGAGAGTGATGTGTAACATCAGAAAGAACACGGGCTTTCAGGTCAGAAGACCTAGGTCATGGCCCTGCCAGTTAGTTAATGGTAGGCCTTGGTTAAGTCATTCAACTTTCAAGTCCTAGTAAATAATTGTAGTAATAACTGTGATGCTCTCACTGAGTCGGCAAAATGCTGAAAGGTACAGTGTAAAGCAAGCTATAGAAAACAATTCAAAGTTGCATAATTAACTTTATTATCTCAGCTAGAACCAAAGTAACACTGAATACCTAGCATGTTCCAGGCACTACATGAAACCATTTTACACTTACTATTCCTCACAAAAAAAAAACCTTGTTAGTTAAGTACATATTATTTGCCCATTCTACAAATGAGAAAAATGAAGTTTGGAGAGACCACGCCCTGTTCAAATTCAGTTAGCTGTGTGGTAAGTCAGATTGCTTCCCCTCGGGAAAGGAATGAGCCTAGGATGGGCATACGTGGTGAAATGGCCTCTCTGTCCAGAGCACAGAATGTATCCTGGGCAGCAGTAGCCAAAGATGAAACTGGCGAGCTTGTGGGCTGCCAGTGAGAGCTGTCTCGTTTACAACTAAAGTCACTTTTTAGGTGTGTTTTCCCACTTAAATTACAAACTACAAAAGGAATTTGTATTTTACTAGTTACTAATGTCTGCTGAAAGCATACTGGACAGAACTAATGGATTTAAAAACCAATATTGGCTTAATAGGCCCCCAAATCAACTTGATTAATATGCAATAATTGCTTTTCCAGTTGAGTTACCTCATTGATGGAAACAACACTATACATAGGTAAAAGTATGCAACTAACAGTGTTCTCTGATTTAATCAAAAGCTCTTACTATGCCAGGTAATACTGGATTCTTCTCGTGCACCCTCAAAATCCCTTATTCCCCCTTCTTCCAGCCTCTGCTACAGGGACAAGTTCCACACGGCCTGTGATGTTTTGCTTTTCCAAGGCCCTTGTCAAGTACATGTTCCTTCCTGCCATATAGCTCTGACCTTTCAGTGAAGAATACCCTTTGTATCAACTCTGAATTCAATTCACAACTTTGGTATGAGGGTGAGCTAAGGCCCGTAGGGCTACCCTTGACCAATGGATTAAAGAAGCCAATAGGTAGCTTCTCCCTGTGGTTTCCAAAGCAGAACAGTTTGGAGCTTTGTTTTATAAGGCTTTCTAGAAGGTCTTGAGAAAACTGAGCCAGCCAATTGAACAACATATTCTTGTATTCGTTTTTCTTCTTTCCCTTGTTATTCTCTTCCTTATCTCACATTACTGCTACCTGAGATCACACAAGTAAACCACCTGCACACAGTTTTTTGTCTCAGTTTCTGCTTTGGAGAAGCATGGAATCCAGGCTTTAAAGAAATTGTATTTAAGTGGATCTTCAAAAATAGTTGGCAGTAAGGTGCCAATCAACTGTGGCAAGTGGATGACACTAACCTCTGCTTTGCAGTAACATCAAAATGACTCAGGTTTTTCCTATGGCAGGTTGGGATGAGCTACAGGGCAAGTGTGGATCACTGGGTTATGAAAAAGCCAGGGCATGTGAACGGTAGTGAAACCATGGTATTTAAAAGATAGCGGGATTAGCTCACTATTGTTAAATGCTTTGGAAAACTTGAAAAAATAAAATGACAAGCTCAGGTTAGAAAATTGGCAATCCAAGAAATGCTGTTAAAATCAGAGAGGTAGAGTGAATTGTAAACTAATGCGAACTTAATGTAAACCGAACTGAGTGTCCTCTTTACTAGAAAATAGCCTCTGACACTTTGTATATGGCTTTTGATCTGGAAAACATATTATTCTCAATCAGCATCAATAAAGAAGATCAAAAACACTTGATGTTTACCAGGAAAAAGCAATACTACAGTCTTCTTCTTGCCCCAGGGCCAAATTAACTCTCTTTGTTATAATACAGTCCACAGGAGGTTTACATCAGGGCAAATTGTGGATTTAGAACTGCCAGGACTCCACCTCCACCTGGACAACAAATGTAATGACAGAAACAACCTGAAATAATGACTTTGGAACTCTGCAGTTTATCTGAACACTTCTGGCTTCCTGAAATAACTTGGCTTATAAATTGCAGTTTATTTCAACAGTGTATGGCAGACATTTGAGGGGGCACAGAAACCCATAATTTTTCACAACTTGCTACAGCCAAAATGGGTAATAAGGACCTTTCAAATATTGGGGTTCTGTGTTTTCACTGTGGGTACTGCTTGGATCACTGAGTGGTGGGTAAGGAGTCCAGATGCCCTTGTACAACCTCTACCAACTGAAACAGCCTCCAGGAGATTTAAAGGAGCTGAAGTTGCAGCTGTTTGTTTGTTTTGTTGTGGAGTTTTTTTTTGGGGGGGGGTGATGAACATTCAAAAACAATTGTGTATATGAGAGGACTTAGAAAGCCACCACACATGCTCAGGAAAAGACAACAGGCTCAAACAAAACCTGAGAAAACTTTAAGCTTTCACCTCAGGCTGATCCCAGGCAGAGACACCCTACAATAATTTTTTAAAAGTACATAAATCCTGGAGGTTTCCAGAGTTTCCATATAAGATTCAAATATCCAGTTTTCAACAACAAAATCACAAGGCATATAAAGAAAGTATGGACCATACAAATAAACTGACACAAAATGTAAATGAAGGCATTGGAGTTACTAGACAAAGACTTTAATAGATGCTCAAGGATCTAAAGGAAGACATAGACAAAGACAAAACAATGTATAAACAAAATGAAATTATCAATAAAGAGATAAAAATTATTAAAGGAACCAAAAATTCTGGAGCTGAAAAGTATAATAATTGAAAATATAAAATACATTAGAAGGGTTCAAAATTAGATTTGAGCTAGCAGCAGAAAGACTCAGTGAACTTGAAGACAGGACAATTGGAATTAATATGTCTGGAAAATAGAAGGGGAGAAAAACAGAGAAATGAGAACAGAGTCAAGGATCTGTGGAACAATATATATGCATGTGGGAATCCCAGAAGAAGGAGAGAAAGGGTCAGACAGATTATCTGGACAAGCAATAGCTGAAAGCTTCCAAAATTAATGCCTTAACCCTTTGAGTAGTGAGTTTTTTTATGCTCACTGACCCCAGGAGTGAGTTTCCTATAAAAAAATAAAATTAGTTCCAGTTACAGTTTTATTAACTTAAAATCATGTTTGTTTGATAACCAATTTATGGAAACAAGAACATACATTTGCCTTTTTTTAAATATTGCCTTATACATTTTTAAAATAGATCTGGATGGTCAAGAAGAACCAGGACGTGCATGAAAGTTCATACTATTCAAATGGTTAAGCAGCTAGAAGAAGAAAGAAGTAACCCAAAGAAAACAAAAGGGAATAAATTATAAAGATTAGCCCCAAGATAAACACAATAGAAAACAGAGAAACAATAGATAAAATTGATGAACCCCAAGATGGTTCTTTGAAAAAAATCAACAAAAGTGATGAACCTTAGCTAGACTTACAAAAATCAGAATTCATAGTGGCATTACTGCCACAGGTGTGTGTGTGTGTGTGTGTGTGTGTTTATCACATCTTTATCTAGCATCCATTGATGCCGCTTAGAGTGTTTCTGTGTCTCTATACCTTGGCTATTATGAATAATGCTGCAATAAATATGGAGGTGCGGATACCTCTTTGAAATAAAAGTTTCATTTCCTTGTGATAAATACCCAGAAGTGGAATTGCTGGATCATACGGTAACTGCATTTTTAACTTTGAGGAACCTCCATACTGCTTTCCACAGTGGCTGCACCAATCCACATTCTCAACAGCAGTGCACATGGATTCCCTTTTGTCCACACCCTCCCTCATCAACACTTATCTATTATCTTTGTGATGATATGTTAGTTTAGAATATTGCCTTTTCTTTCTCTCACTAACATGAAATAATTTTTATTCAATCTCTTATATGCATATTTGACTTGAGTAATGTTGTCATCGCTATAATCTCTTTTTGAGTTATCCAGAACATCACTTTTATGTCATCGAAGTTGCTTGAGATATAGCACTTTCTGACTTTTTATGTATGCTGCTCTCACTGGAAATTTTACCCAGGCCATAAGTATTTATTCACATTATAGGAAATTACTATTTAAAATATTGTGGCATTCGTTAACTTGGGTTTGAACTAGATGTCTATATTCATTTCTATTTTCCTGTTTCCTTGTCATATTAGCATTTATTTTTCTTTTTCTTTTTTGTTCCTTCTTTTTCCAAGTGAGAGGAAGGGAGATAGACAGACTCCTGCATGTGCCCTGACTGGGATCCACCCAGCAACCCCCATCTGGGGCCATGCTCGCAAATGAGCTATTTTTAGCTCCTGAGGCAGAGGCTCCCAGAACTATGGAGCCATCCTCAGAGCCCACGCCAATGTGCTTGAACCATTTGAGCCATAGCTGCAGGAGGGAAGGAGAGAGAGTGAGAGCAAAAGAGAGAGAAGGGGGATGGGAAGGGGTGGAGAAGCAGATGGTTGCTTGTCCTGTGCCCTGACCAGGAATCAAACCTGGGACATCCACACGCCCTGCCTACACTCTGCCTCTGAGCCAGCCGGCCAGGGCCATATTAGCATTTTTCAAAGGAAATTTTCCTCCTCCTCTTCCACCATTATGACTACATGGACAGCAGGAATTTCATAAGCCACTCATGCCTGTGAGGCTATTTAAATGGCAAATCGTAGTATCTAGGAAGGATTCTAAGATTACAGAATCCCTTTAATCAAATTGACTTTTTTAAAAAATATAAGTGTTAAGGACTGAATTTCTTCATAAAACTAAACATGTTTGCTTCATTTATTCTGAGGCATGGTGACAATAATGTTTCCATTTCCCCAGCTGTATTACTGAGAAAGAGTAATTAAATTTACCCCCATACTGCAGAATCCTGGTGAGGTGTCAGGTCTGTAATAACTTGTTCTGTCCCTTTATTAAATTGGGGGCGGAGGGTGCCACTTTGGATGCCGTCTTAGTCTATGAAGAAGTGCTCAGTTTCCTTGTGACTCCTGAATGTTCTCGATTAGTATCAAACTGTTCCCAGCTGGAGCCATTTCCCAGGAATCAGAAAATCATTTTTGTTCTGTTTCTAAGGATACACATTGGCAATAAAGTGGTGAAACTTGGAAGTAACGCAATAAAACATCCCTGGGAAGCATGAGAGTCTTAGATAAAGCAGTTTGGTAAGGTTAAGATCTTGCCCACATGTGCTGAAAATGTCCTTGCCACACAGTGAAAATATTCACTGTCTTCTTTAATTCAGCGATTTTCTTTTCTTCTTTATTCCTTGACATAGAAAAGCAGCTGCTGCTGTTGTTAGCAGAGGACACTGCTTGGGTCTGAGGAAAATTCAAGAGCTCCTGCCTTTGAGGCTGATGCAGTGGGAGGTCAGGAGTGCTGGCTCCAGCAGCTTCTTTATACCTTGGCTTAAAAGGAATTTCTCCCAACACATTCCCATCCTGGAAGAACATCCCTGCTTCCCATGCCAGCATAGTTCTTTCCCTACCAGCCAGTTAATATTAACCGGAGCTTGACCAGCCCTGCAATTCAGTGAGTTCCCCTCCGGCATTAGTTACTCATTTTTCACAGCAGAGATTTCATTTGTGCTAAGTCCAGAGTTCTTAAAGAACTTTTGAAACGTCCCTTTAAACAGTGGCATTTCTTCAGGGCTTTTTATTTCTCCATGCTTCAGGGCAAGTGTCCATGGAACCACGGTGTTCATAGCACCCTCTCTTACAGTTCCTACCACGCCAGCTTGAAAAAATGCCAGGCAGTCCTGAAAAAATGCCAGGCAGTCCTTTATAACTTGGTTTCTTTCACAGCATTTTCTACTGAGTGATAACATGACTTAGAGTCAGACTAGAAACAGGCCTGAGGAAATGGCATGCCCAGGAGGAAGGAGCGGGGACCTCTATCCTGACCCAAGCTGGTCTCTTGGGGCAGAACAGTCTGGTTCTCTGTAGCTCCGGTGCTCCCTTGTGAAGCAAGGAGGAAGCGAGTGACAAAGGCAAACAGGCAGGCTTGGGGCTGCTGGGAAAGTGCCACGCTGAGGCTGCTGGCATCTTTACAGAGTTCCAGAGCTCATCTGTGTGGGCGAGCAGAGCCTTCTAGAAGGTATGGGATGGGACTCCCATGAGCTCACAGCACCCCCTTTCTTGTGACATTCCCCACCCACCCTCTGTGAACTACCTTATCAATGTCCCCAATGGCCTTGGAGCTGGCAGACAGGGATCACTTGATGGTGAAAATTCAAGAGCTGGCTCCAGCAGCTAATCAGTGGGATGGATGCATCTGGGATGGTGATGTTTGCGGTTACAGTTCAAGTGACAGAGTGCGGGAGGCACATGACAGGGAGTAGGGAGAAGGGGGGAACAGTAGGCAACTAAAAAGTCCAAGAAGTCAAATGTCTTAAATGTTACGGTTATTCTAATTAGATTTTGGTTGCTGTTTTTTCTTCCTGGAGAAAGTTGCTTAGCCATTTGAATTTTTGATATCTACTAAAAGTATCAAACATTTCTAAGCACTGAAGCAGTGAAGTACTTACCCTAACATCGTTCAAAAATAAATAGGAACATACTGTCCCCTCTTCCTGTCCCCTGAATATCTCTGAACCACACAGGTTCTCTGGATTTAAACAGAGTGTGGTCCTCCTGGTCTCCCAGTCATAGAAAATGTCAGGTTTCTTTACGCTTATTTCTCAAAAATGTATTCTGCTCCCACATAGTCAATAATATACTTTTTAAAAAATGTACTTGGTTTGAATGGAAATTATACATGAGACCACATCTGTGCTTTACATAAAGGAGTCTAAAGATTTTGAAGTGACACTGGAGGTCACTGTCACCTTCCTCCCCATTTCTCCTGCTTTTCTCTGTTGTTTCCAGGTGCCAGCCCAACATGTCCCTAGTCTTGCTCCTATCCTGGGGTAAGGATAATGAGGGGTGGGTACCTACCACAGTGTGTCCTAACAGCCCAGGTACTTGTCTGCATTCTCACTCTCATCTCTGTAAACTAGCTAGGAAGGCCTAACACTTGGCAAGCATTTAACAAGTTCCACAGAGACAGAAGGTGAGCTCTCACAAGTACTTGCTGAATGCCAGCCACAATCTCATTTAAATTTCACAACAATCCTAGAGCATAGACACAATTCTTCCCATTTTTCAGATTAGGAACCTGGTGCTTAGAGGTTCACATTTTGCCCAAGATACACAGCTCTCCACAGAGCCAGCATTCAAATTAGGCTTATCTGCCTGTGGAGTCCGCATCTTCACCTTCACAGTGAAGTAATGAAGTCACCTTGCTCCATTAAGTCAGGGGAGGGAGGGGGAAGAGGAAGCAGCCATTTTGGGATGAAGCTGACCCTGCGGATGCTGAGGCAGTGTGACCAAAAGAAGCCAGAATCTTGAGGTGGATTAACCACCCTGGGAGCCTGCCCCTCTCTGGACATTCAGGTATTAAAATAAATATTCTTACTCTTTAAACCATTTTGATTTTTTTTTTTTTTCTATTTGCAGTGGAAAGTACTCTTATTAGTACATGGAGGAAGCTGAGTCCGGGGCCCTTGACCCATGCCACCTCTCCTGCTTACTCATTACTTACAGGTGTGCTTCTCCTCTGTGGGCACATTCTCTTCAATGAAGTCTTAATTGATATTTATCATATACCAGTTGGAAATCAGACTACATCCATAGATGATAAGAAGGCATTCACATGCTTTTGTTTTCATGAAGATTTTTAAAAAATATTTTAACTTAGACCCTGGCTGGTTGGCTCAGTGGTAGAGCATCGGCCAGGCGTGTGGAAGCCCTGGGTTTGATTCTCAGTCAGGGCAAACACGAGAAGCACCCATCTGTTTCTCCACCCCTCCCCCTCTTGCTTCCCTCTCTCTCTCTCTCTCTCTCTCTCTCTCTCTCTTTCCATCTTGCAGCATGGCTCAATTGGCCCCGGGCACTGAGGATAGCTCCATGGCCTCTGCCTCAGGTGCTAAGAAGAGCTCGGTTGCTGAGCAATGGAACAATGCCCAGATGTGCAGAGCATCGCCCCCTAATGGGCTTGCAGGGTGGAATTTAGTCATGCAGGAGTCTGTCTGCCTCCCCTCCTCTCACTGAATAAAAAATAAAGTATTTTAACTTAGGCGTTTCTTTCATGCGAGTTTATCAAATGGTCTGCCTCTACACTGAGAAAAGAGGTAACTTTCATTTCTTGGAGGTGCTCCTCAAGCAAGCTCTGCTCACAAAGCCCTGTATACTCTTTCCAAGCTAATTCATCTCTTTGGGAGCTGTCCAATCCCAGCCCTGCGGTAAGAGAGCCTCCCACATTCAGAAATGGCCTATCTTTGTCCACGCTGAAGTTTCTTCTGCATCCTTGATTGTGTCTCAATAATGCTCTTATCCTTAAACAAAACCCACTTTCTCAGTTCACTGGGAAGCACTTGATGTGTTTATTGGCCCCACAATGGGAGGAAGCAGCAGTCTAAAGGTTAATCACACCACCAGGTGAGCTACAACTGAGCTGTGGCCCAGGAGAAAATGCTAATGGTGTTTAAAATCAACCAAACCTATTTACTAAGGAACCTTCAGGGCTCCGCCTGAGAAAATGGACAGATGTGTAAGAAAGGCTTTCTGCTGCTCCCAAATGGGGGCACTTGAGTAGCTGTCCTGTCCAGGAGACAGTCATGAGGGCACAGTGTCCATGGTGCGTGTGACTTGAAGAGAGACCAGGGAGAATGCAAACCTTCACAGTACCTCCCCCGCCCACTCGAGGCAGAGAGCAGGGGACTTAGATGACTTATTGCGGACAAGTAGAGCCAGCTAACAGGATAACAGTGCCAGGTGTTTTGGAGAGGAATGATACTCTGATGGAGGTTTGAGCAGCAGAGATGACCCTGGTCCATGGAGTCTTGACAGGCCTGTACCTCTGTGTGGGTTTAGGAGGACACTGTCCCCTACAGGTCAGCTGCTGCACTCACAAGGCAACCAGGCTCAGCTGTGGTATTGAGTCTAATAGGACTGACCTTTTTATTTTCTAACTGAGAGGAGGGGAGATAGACTCCAACATGCGCCCCAACCAGGATCTACTCGGCAACCTCTGGGGCACATGCTAAAATCAACTGAGCTATCCTCAGCACCTGGGGCCAATGCTTGGACCAATTGAGCTTTGGGCTGCAGAAAAGGAAGAGGGAGAAGAAGGGGGAGAGGAGCGGTCACTTTGAACTGTGTGCCCTGACCTTGGATCGAACATGGGATGTCTGCATGTGTGGAGCTGACGCTCTATCCACTGAGCCAACAAGCCAGGGCCACTTCTTTTTCCTTTAGAAATTAAATGTAATGGAGTGACATTGGTCAGTTAGAATGCTTAGGTTTCATGTAAGCATCTCTAACGTTTGAACTGTTGATTGTGTTGTGTGCCCATCACCCAAAGTCAAATCATTTTCTGTCACTGTCTATTTGTCCCTTTACACATCCTTCCCCCAAAAGCACCTCTGTTGGGAGCCGTCAAGTAAACACAGCTGTGTAACTTGAGGGCAAGGCGCAAGCCCCCGATATTCCCCGGATTTATTATTAGCTGAAAGGTCAGAACAACCAGTGTACGGATATGGTCTGATAAAGCTCAAAGACTTTTACTCCCTGTTGATGTGGTTTTAAGGCAGGAGCCTTTGTACAGGAGACACCTGGTGTTTAACCATTTAATCTCTGACGAAGGAGGTCATGTGACTTTGGATACGAAAACATTGTACTTGCCAAGTTTTGCTGTATATAAGAAACTTGCCTGCAAAAATAAATTGCTGATGGCTGATGGTTCATCAGACCTCCCGACCCAGATTCATCAATTCCACATCCCCTCACCCCGTGGAACGGCTCGTCACGCCGGCTCGTGACACACCTCCATCTGGTAACCACTTCACTTTTATCTGTGTCCATTAGTCACAATTTTATATCCCACCTATGTGTGAAACCATATAATTCTTAGCTTTTTCTGATCTACTTACTTTAGTAAGGACTGATCTTTAAACACTGAGACCTCTGTGCCAGCCACTGTGTCAGGTTGCAGATATTAATGAGAATAAGTATATCTGTTGGGTGGAGGGGGAAGGTGGCCTATGTTATAAGTCTAAAAATATTTCAAATATTCAAAGTAGCTTTTTATTCAAAGAAGTGTTGTTATAACTTCTTTCCTAAAATTAGAACTTTTATAATTCAAAGTTATCCTATTTGTAATTACTGGATGTTCAAGAAACAGGGTTTTGGGAGGGACTGGGAAGCCTTAGAGCAGCTGAATTCAGCTTCCAAGATGCCTTAAAAGGAATTCCACCAACGTGGGACTAGATCCCACCCCAGTCCCTGGAGAGTACGGACAGCAGGACAGCACCCTTGGTATCACCTGGGCTCCAATTACCTTCTTGGTTTGTTCTGCGTGAAACTCTTCTACTCATTGTGACATGTCAGGCAATGTCCAGCTGAGGCCAGAGTCTGCCCCCACAGAGTAGCTCTGTGGATAAAAGAGGGTAGGAACTTCCAGAGAATGTAAACATTCCTTGTGACAATCATCAGTGTGAGGAATACAGCTGTGTTAGGCTAGCTTGCTGGTTTCCTGGCTGCAAGTGCTGTGCACAATTAGTGTGTGAGCACATGGCAGAAAGCCATGTGTGTGTCTCTGTGAAAAGCTATAGGTGCTTTCCCTCAGGGGACAGTTCTCCCAGATAGCTCTCCCGCTACTGCAAAATGCGGTTCCCTGATTCTCTCAGCCCCCATCATGAGGGGCGGTGTTCCTGATCCCTTGTCCTCCACTGTGAAATGTGGTTTTCCTTTGCTTATTCACTCACCTGTCTGCGAGCCTCCAGTAAACAGGAACGGCCCGACGCTTTCTGGCTTGCAGTTCCTCTATCGTCTGCCCGAATTCAATGTGAACCTTCCTGCCCCCAACCATTACAATCAGGAAGAAGCGGTCCCCAAACCACAAGGACAGTGGCACTGCTGGCCAGGCCCCCTGGTCTCCAAGCTTTGCTCACTGTTAAGAAAACAGCTGTGTTAGGCTTGCTCGCTTGTACTTGGGCTGATTAGTGCATGAGCACATGGCAATGCCACGTGTGTATAGTCTATGTAAGGCTACAGGTACTTGTCCTCAGGGTGGGTGGGGGATTGCAGATTGCCTGCTCGTCACTGTGAGGGGCTGTTTTTGCTGTTGGCTCTCCTGCTGCTGTGAGAGGCAGTTTTCCCCTGCCTGTTTGCTCATTCACTGTTGCGAGATTCTATTAAACCGAATGGCCCAATGCTTTCTGGCTCTGCAGTTTCTCTGCTGTCTGCCGAAATCCAATGTGTACCTGCCTGTCCTCAGCCAACAGCATTACACTCACTCAGCTCTGTGCACAGAGGCCTCCAGGACCCTCTGTTTCAGATACTTCCACATTACTCCCTAGGGAAGTTACACATCCAGTCCCAGAGAAACTGGCAGGAGTGCGAGGTGCTCATCACACACTTACCATCATGTCCCACTCCCAGATTGCACACCTGTGGTACTCCAGGAAAGAACACATTTTTAAACGCAGTAATGTAATTCCAGTGGCCTAGGCCAGGTAGGTCCACATTGGATTCGGGCAGATGGTAGAGAAACTGTGGAGCTGGAAAGTGTCAGGCCATTCCTATTTAATGGAGGCTCGCAAAGACAGATGAGCAAGTAAACAACAAAAGTGAAAAAGCTAATAAACAAAGGAAAATCTGCTATTCACAGCAAGGGCAAGGAGCAAGGAAAACCACACCTCACAGTGGTGGGAGAGCAATCTGATAAAATCACTGCCCCGGGAAGCACCCATAGCCTCACATAGACTATGCTCACATGCTTCTGCCACGTGCTCACGCACTAATCAAGCACAGTGCTTGCAGCTGGTAGACCCGTGAGCAAGCCTAACACAGCTGCCCCACAAGTAATTACTTTGTGACAGGCACAATTATATTGCATTGTATCTGTGCAGGCGTGATAAATTTGTTAATTTGCCTAACTGTGAACATTTAAAACATGCCAATATTTTTGTAGCTTCTGTGCATTTTTTCCTCATTTTTTTAATATATCGGGTGATTGAAAGAAAAAAGGAATTGGCCCTAGCCTTTTGCAGCCTCAGAGATGGCCCGCCTGGCCTGGATGTCAAGGTCCTCAGGTGGAGGGGGCCTGGCTTCTGCCCACGTGGTCCCTGGGTCAGCATATCGCAATCACCTGGAATGGGTTCAACAAGCATAGCTACCTTTCAACAAGGCCACCAGGTGATTTGCAAGCAAGCTCTGAGGGTTTGAGATGTACAGCCCCAGGGAACAGAAGAAGGTGAGTCACCCAGAGGTGGCAGCCTGACTACAGCACTCTGCTGTAGTGTTCACGTGCCCTGTCGGCACAGCTTTGCCTGCGCGCTCTGCCCCCACTGTGGTATGTCAATCTCATAGAGACAGAAAACAGAAGGTGGCGGCCAGGGGCTGGGGAAAGGGGTTACAGAGAGTTGCTTACTGGGGACAGTTTCAGTTTTGCAAGATGAAGAGCGCTGTGGAGACAGATGGTGGCCATGGTTGCACAACAATGTGTGTGCACTTAATACTGCTGCATTGTGCACTTTATAATGCTTACGACAGTAAAGTTTGTTATGTATGTTTTCCCACAATTAAAAGAATATTAAGGAGGTAACATCAACGGACTCACTGGCTTGGTCACAGGGGAGGGGGCCAGGACAAAGAGGGAGGCCACTGCACCACCCAGCTCCTGGGGCCACCTGCACTGTGGTCCATCCTGAGTCCAGCCTGATTCGTGGCTACTTACCCTTCACCTTCTCCGCCTAAAGGCAGACTGCCAGCACTGAGACAGAGGCTCCTCTTGCCAACAGTCACCGGCAGAAGCTCAGCCTTCCCAGGAGAGAGGTAAGTGCCCCCGGGACAGAATGACGTAAGAGCGACTCCTCTCTGAGCAATAGGTCAGTGCAGCCTCGCCTTCCAGCCTTCGCATGGTTGCAGCCTCCTCCAATAGTGTGTCAGCTCTTGGGGGGTGGGGGGCCCCGTGAGGGAGCTGGGGAGTTCCCTGGGGCCATGGCAGCCTGCACCCACCTGAAGAACGGCACTCAGGTCAGGCACACCAGAGCCTGTGCCACTCCCAACTGGCAGGGGCAGCGAAAGGCTGAAGGGGGGCAGGGAGTAGGAGGTCAAAGGGCAGCAGTGGCCAGGCCGCTTGTGGAAGAGGTCGGGGTCAGGGACCAACACAGCCCTTCCTGGGCGCTCCACACCTCTGACCGGCACTGCCAGCTGCTGGAGTACAGGAGGGCAGGCAGGTCCAGGAGAGGAAGGAGGCCTCACAAGTGGGCTCCTGGGCTCTGGCGCAGGGCTGTGGGCAGGACTCACCAGTACCCAGGCCAGGGCTCCTGGTGTCCCATCCCCTCCCTTTGTGCTCAGTGTCTCTCTGTCCACACTTCCTCCAAAGCCCTCGTTTAACAAAAGCCACCCTGAAATGGGAGCGGGGGTTGGGCACTGGAGAGCAATGGGCCAGGGACCAAGGTTGGGGTCTCTGTCCCATCCCCTAGAACATGTTACTGACCCTCGGCATCCATTGGCAGGAAGGCACCAGCACTGCCTTCCAGGGTTTCCGAGGGGAGTGAGCAAAGGAACTCTGCAGGTGACACTACGATGCTATTTGCACATGAGGGAGTAAAAGAGGCAGAGCACAGCCAGGCAAAGAACCTGGGGCCTCTGCTGCGCAGGGGTGGGTCATCCCCTCTGTGGGCTAGCTTGGTTAGGGAGACGAGCATCCCATGTCACCCATAGGGTCAGAGGGAAGATCCTGGTCCAGAAATCAGAGTGAAACACAGTGGTGGTTTGTCCTCGTGTCACTGGCTCTCAGCCTCCTCTGCCTCCTGAGCTCTCAGCTTTCTCCTGCCAGCGTCTCCGTGGATGGCCTGTCATTAAACCATTGACTCTCCTGGTTTTCTGGGAAAATAAGAGACTGAAACATTCTTGGATGTGACCACTCACAGTGAGGACTGAGGTGCCGCCTCCAGGCCAGCAGGGTGGCAGCCCCGAGTCCCTGATTCCCGGAATCCAGCTGCGCCAGCGAAGGCCGCTTCCCCAGCACACCGGACTCACTTGGAAATCTGTCCTTTCACAGTCAGTGCCCAGCACACCGGCCCTGCAACCCCCTTTCTTTGCCTTAAAAACTCCTGGCCCAGTATTAAGACCTTTGGGTGACTTCTGTGCCCTGACACAAACAAGCTGCCCGCCCCTGCCTTCCAGGCCAGCGGCCTGTTGGCTCCAGTGCCGCCAGACAGAGCCACTGGAGGGCAGTCAGACCTCCTGCTGGGGATGGAGGTGGGGGTCAGGCTTGGCGTTGAGAGGGTGTCCTCTCCTGCTTCTAGCACATGAAAAGCCTGAGGCCCTTTGTAGTCACTCTCAAGGGCAGGGCCCAAAGACACTGATGGGCACTGAAGGCCGGGCTTCCAGCTCAGCCCACCAGGCCGGCAGCGTGAGGAGGGGCTTGCAGAGAGCCGCAGGTGGGAGAAACCTGAGTCAGCAGAAGAGGACAGGGGTGGCATGTCGTAGCGAGGGAGCTGCCTTTGGGAAAATGCCCGCTAAGGCCCATGTGGAAGGCAAGGTGAGGGCAGGGAGGTGAAGGCCCAGGCACAGAGGGTGGGTCTCAAGCAGGAGCTTATTTGAAGGGGTGGGAGGGAGGTTGAGGAGAGCGAGGAAGGGAAGACAGTTAATGGAGCTTAGAGCAACAGGAGAGGCCTGGTGAGGGGAGGGCAAGGCCAGCTCAGAACTATGATGTTTAAGTTTGTGACCACATTGATATAAACTAAACCTCTGGGTTCCCATGACCTCAGCATTGTATGTGCATGCTCGTGCACGTGTGTGTGTGTGTGCGTGTGTGCATGCACACACAGGAAGACAAGAGGAGAATGTCACTGCAGGGCCGGGCAGCAGGAACTCAGAGGCACATGGGCTCCCTCTGCCCCCAACGCCCCAGAAACTGTAGTTCTGAAGCAGTGGTTCTCACCCAGCTGCCCATTATCATTGCCCAGGAGGCATGTTTTAAAACCCACTACAGGCGACTCCCCAGATTCTGGCATCACCCATGGGATGGTGGGTGCAGGCTGAGGTGCATTTAAAAATGTGCAGGAAGGGTGAGGACTCCTGGTCTGTGGGAGCAAATTGGGAAGAAAGGGAGAACGTTCAGTGAGGCCCCCAAATGGGAGTGGAAAGCAGGGATGCTCAGGCCAGGGGGTCAGGGAGGCGGAGACCTGGACTTTGTGGGGACACGCAGAGACCAGGGGACCAGGCACCCCCAATACTAATCATTGCCAGAATGTCTGAGCACAAGCCCTATGGTGCACCCTACTCCAGGGGTCTCTCATATGCTGACCCTCTGAAGCTTCACAGCATCTTATAAAGTAACTCCCCACCCCCAACCCCCACTGAACAGATCTTGCCCGCTGTCACTGGCTTGGTATCAGCTTTTCTGTGTCCTTAAAATAACTGCAACATTCAGTTTGTATTTGAGCTCATGGAAATGACAAAAAATCTTGGTTGCTTAACTCAATAAATCTAGTGCTGTTCACTCTAAATTATGTACACACGGGTCACAGAAGTTCCAGTAAAGAAGTGGCATCAGGGAGTCACCAAACCCAAGAACTGCCGAGGGCTCCAGGGAAAAGCAATGAATGGCTTGAGTCCAGTTCTTAGTCCCCACCCCAAAGTTCTGGATTCTAAACTGCACTCAGGAACCAAGATTTCAAACTCCCTGGTGATTCTGACTGGCCAGGGCATGGGAGCCCCTGGCCCGAACAGCCCATAACATGGAAGTCAGACCCAGCTTCTATTTGGCTTTACTTCCCCCTAAAAAAGTAGGTGGATGACCTAAGCTATATGAAGTGGAAAGACCGTCCTGCCCCTGCCCTAGAGCCTGAGCACTGAACTGCAGTCCTGGCTGAGCCCAACTGGGTGGACAGTGCTGATGCCATCCTCAGCATCCCAGGACTTCTTACCTGTGAAATAAGAAAATCGGACAATGTCATCTCCAACTCTTTCCTGTTACAGATTTGTCTGAATCTAGGAGTTGAATTTCTTATTATTCAGTGGGGATAAAAATATTTCTAAAAGAAATAAGATAATTCCCCAGAGGGGAGTTGTCCTGTTTATTGTATCTCTTCCTGATTCCACTAAGGAATTTGGGGAGACTCTCTACCCATTCTCATCTTCCTTCCCTTCCTGCCAGAGGGACCTATTGTGACAGTGACCCCTCACCCACAGGCCTTTCACTCCCTGTCTGGCTCCTAGAAATCTCTCCTCTGTCTCTTCTGCTCCTCCTTTCCCTGGAAACCCCAGAATCAGTCTTGAAACCTGACTGGACCATGCAGAAGCTTTTATAAAATACGGATACTGGGGTCCCGCCCCCCAGACAAGTGAATCAACATCTTGGGGACAGCTTAGGCACTGGCATCTTAATGCTCTCTGGATGCTCATGATGCACAAGAAAATTGGAGCCCGCTCTCCAGAGCTCACCTGGAAGCAGAGGTGACTGGACCTCTAGGTACCCCTTTACCCAGGTAACGGGAGCAGAAAGAACTGCCAGGTCTTCTCTGCCCAGGCCTTTCAATGCCCCAGATCAATATGTACAGGACCAAGCATCAGATAGGCTACATAAGTGAAATGAAAAAGCCAGGCCAGTTGGTGCCACCACATACCTGCTGGTTGATCTGAGTCAAGGCTCCTGAGATTCGGTTTTCTCATTTGCAAAGCGAGCAGCATGTCTCTCTGACCTTACAGGCGTGTTAGGCAGATCAAATGGGATGATGTATGTGACCTGGCTTTGTATATGATAAAGTGAATGACTTTAGCTCTTTGCATGTAAGAGTTCACATTTGGAACAGAAATGATGTCAGTTTGTCCCCATATTAATATTAACATATGGATTCAGTGCAGTACTAATAATACCAGTCAAAATACCTACCACTGTTTTTTTGGGGTTTTATTAGACATCAACAAGCTGATTATCAAATTAGCATGGAAACACGAGTCAGGATGGTTCTGAAAAAGAATACAAATTTGGAAAAGTCATATTCCCTGTTTTGAAGTGTGATATCAGCATAAATATAGGCAACTAGTTCAATAAAATAGAATGAATCACCAAATAGATATATCCTTATATATATGGCCACTTGATTTTTAACAAATTGCCAAGGCAGTTTGATATAGAAAGGATAACTCTGGAGAACAATTTTTTTTTTTCATTTTCTGTTGCATGAGGTTTTAGAACTTTTTCTATATATTTCTGCATCACTGATTCCAAACCAGAAATTTGTTCTTTGGTGCATGCTCTAGTTTTTATGCAATTATAATTTCTTTTAGTTATAGTTAATGGCATGCATTGGTTTTTAAATTGAAGTTGAAGGGCAATGACTCTTGGGTTGGACATAACCACAATGCAATTAATGTTTTACAAATATCACTTTCACATAATTGTAGTTGTTTTTAAATGTAAAAAATTATGATCTGATAAAAACACCCTCGTATTTTGTTTTTAAGATTGAATCATGGTTTCTTCGAGTAGGCATAAATGTAAGAATAGTCCTGACACCTTCTGTTATATATGTGGCTGTTACACGCTTCAACGTCAAAGGTGCAATATTTCATCATTTGTGACACGTGTATATATTGCCTATTGTCAAGTTCCCCTTGGCAATCAAGACAAGAATTGGGCTCCTCATATTGTGTGTTATAATTGAGGAAATCCTTTGTGACTGGACAAAAGGAAAATTCAAAGGAATGCCTTTTGGTATTCCCATGGCTTGGCGTGAACCTAAGGACCACAGCAGTGACTGTTATTTCTGTTTGATCCATACAAAGGGCATTGGCAAGAAAAAACAGCATGTGATCGCATATCCTAATATTCCTTCAGCAATATGACCTATCCCACACTCTGAGACACTCCCGGTTCCAGTCTTCAATGGTTTTATTTCTTCTAAGGACGAAGAAAGTAAACATGGTGATCACGTGTATTTTGATAAGATGCATGAGAAATGGTTGTAGATTGTGAAGGGTCTTCTTCTGATGCCAAGCACTCATTAACCTCTCAGCAGGTTAGCCAACCTGAATTGAATGCCTTAGTAAGAGATTTGGACCTATCAAAGAACGCAGCTGAGTTATTAGCCTCCGAAGACAAACACTTTGTTTACTGTCATGATATCAGTGGTCTTTTCAGCCAGATAGGCGTTACCACTTACAGTCCAACAGAATGGTGGCTATCTCTTGACAGCTCTAAACGGAGTCTGAAATGTGTTCTCCTACACAACGGTAATGTTTATGCAGCGGTTCCAATGGTTATTCAGCTCATCTTTGAGAAGATTATAATGACATAAAAATTGTCCTCAACTTACTGAAGTATGAGGAGCATAACTGAATCATTTGTGTGGATAAAATAATAAATTTCCTGCTAGGACAACAGAGAGGTTTCACAAAGTATCCTTGCTTTCTGTGTTTGTGGGATAACCGAGCTCAGCAGAAACACTGGACACAGAAGGACTGGCCGAAACGTGAAGCTCTGGAAGTAGGGATGCAAAATATTGTGAATGAACCTATAGTTAATAGAGACAGGATCATTTTTTCCCCCACTTCAAATCAAATTTGGCTTAATGAAGCAGTTTGTTCAGACTTTGAATAGAGAAAGTGAATGCTTTCAACATATTATTTCTGCTTTTCCTGCCTTGTCTTTTGAGAAGATGAAAGCAGGTATATTTGATGGACCTCCAATTCGAACCCTCATACGTGACGAAGAATTTGCCAGGAAGATGGATATGGAGGAAAAGGCAGCATGGCAGTCTTTTGTGGCAGTTATAAAGAACTTTCTTGTCAACAAAAAAGCAGAAAACTATGAATGCTGGTTCAAAGGATGCTGTTGGCTTTCTGCGACATTGGATATAACATGAGCGTTAAGATTCACTTCCTGAATGGTCACCTTGTTAAGTTTCCCAAAAATCTTGGAGCTGTTAGTGATGAGCAGACTACTGCTGGAGCATCAAATGAGATTGTCCTCAACAAGTACACAAACGCAAGAGCTACAAATGCAAATTTTTTCCTGAATAGAATTTAAATAAGTTTTGCACAAATTTTTTGATTAAAATAAGTGTTTTAATATGTTCTATTTTAAAATTGTAGACAAATTCTGATGCCATCATATCTTTTAGTGTATTAGTGTATTTACTGCATTATATAAATTATATTTTCACAAAGATGATGCCCAAGAAGACATTCTACTTCATCATGTTCAACTAAATGTTGAAAATTTTACAATAAGATGAAAACCCAAAATCTTGAATTGCAAAAGAACTGTAGCTTGCAGAGAAAAACTAATGTCAGATTTGAGATCAGCACACTCGAATTAGGTAAGAACAAGTGTTTTTGTGGATGCAACCAAAATTTTGTTGCCCAGTGCTCTATCAACAAATGATGCTGTAATAACTGGATAGCTATAGTCAGTGTAAAGACAGCTACATATAGTTATATGTATCTATCTTTATGTCTATGTATCTATACCTGTATAATGTTTATCTACATCTATAGACCTTTATGTCATGCCATTTACAAAAATCAACTTGAAATGGAACATAGATACAAATAAAAGAATTAAAATTATTTTTAAAAAAAATAGGAAGAAAACACGGAAAAAATCTTAGTGAACATATATTAGTTAATGATTTTTTAGATAAGACATAAAAAACAGAAAACTGCTAAATTATATTTTATTAAAATCAAAGCATCTGCTCTTCCAATGATGGTGCTAAATAATAAAATGTAAGCCACAGCTGTATTTCCAAAACATATATGACAAAATATATAAAGAATGTATACAACTAAATAAAAAACATTTTAAAATATCTTTACCAATGAAGATATGTGTATGGCAAATGAATATATGAAAAGATGCTAACATTAATCACTGAGGCACAATTGCACACCCACTAGAATAGCCAAGAGTAAAAGTACTGTGGCAAGGCTACAGAATGACTATGCATTGGTGGTCAGAATGAAAAATGTTATGGTCACTTGGGAAAACAGTATGACAGGTTTTACAAATTTAAACATCCCCTCACCATATGAACCAGAAATATTCTACTCCCACCATATGTCCACAACAACTGGCATTTAAAAGTTCTTATCACCTTTATTCATACCAGCCAAAAACTGGAAAATACCCTAAGTGCTCATCAAGCTGCGAGTGGATAGACAAACTGTGGTATGACCATGCAATGGAATACTACACAGGAAGAAAAGGAATGAATTAGAGACATGCAGTGGCATGGATGACTTGCTAAAATATTATAATATGCAGTGAAAGAAACCAGATACAAAGGTCATATATACTTACGTGATTTCATTTATATGAAATTCTACAAAAGGCGAAATTATAGTGATAGGAAGCAAATCAGAGGTTGCCAAGGGTCCAAGAGTGGGGAGAGGGGATTGATTACAGAGGGCCTGAGGGAAGTTTGGGGGAAGCGGAAATACTCTATAGTATGGTAGTGGTGATGGTACACAATTTTATACATACATTTGTCAAAACTCTGAATTGTTCTATTAAAAATGGTTTCGTTGTACATAAATTATAATTTTGGAATGATTTATATTTCAAAAAAACCAAGCCAGGCACTGTTCTGGCAATGACGAGATGTATCAGACATGGCCGCTGTCTGCAAGTGCTCGCGATTAAAATAAGAAAGTGCAACAAAGCACTGAAAGTGCTGTGATAGAGAGCCCTACACAGGAGAGAGAGTTGTTGGTTCTAACTAAGGAGAGAGAGCAGGCTAGGTGGTGTTTGAGCCAAGTCTTGAAAGATATGTAGCTATTTGCCAAGTAATAAAGGAGAGAAAACCAATTTTAGGCAGCAAGAGCAGAAGAACAAAACCTCGCAAGCTGAAAATAGCTAGACATGTTCCAGGAAATGCAAGGGGTGGGCTGAAACATAAGGTTCCAGGAAGAGCCTGTGGATAGAGGAAAAGGTGGTCGACCACTGAGCTGGAAGTTGTCTCCTACCGCACACTAAGGCACTGGGATTTTATCCTGTAAACAAAGGAAACCACTGAGTGATTGTAAGCTGTAGTACACATATTCAGTCTTGTGTTTTGTAAATATCACTCTGAAAGCAGAAAGGAAGACGGATTGGAGAGTGGTGGTAGCTGGACTGAATTCTAAGAAACCAATTAAAAGATGTGCAAGTCGCTCAAATAAGATAAGATATGGGTTTTGTTCCATGAAGTTAAATGATGCAAAGGGACATTTATGACAGGCTGTAAGGGAGTTTAGTTGAACAGAATGATGAAGAATCAAAGATGACTCTTTGGATTCTGGCTTGGGTGACTTTGGTGGCCCATGGTGACATCTGTCAGGATTGCAAACACAAAGGAGAACAAGTTTGGGAAAGATGAGCTCAGTTTAGGGCACGTTGAGTTTTATACGGTCCATTCTAGTGGTCCATTCAGACAACTGAATCAACCCAAGAGTAAAATACAGAAGGAAGTTCTAGACTTAGATGTGTGATTCAAAATCGCCCACACATAGATGGCAGTTGAAGCCAAGGAATGGATGAGGGTGATTATCCAGAGTGGCAGGGAGGGCGTGTGGTCATGAAAGGGCTGAGCAGAGAACAGGAGGCCTGACAGGAAGCTGAGAAATAATGGCTTCCTGAAAGAGGTGGAGATGAACGAGGAGAGTACAGTGTACGGAAACAAAGGAACAAGACAGTTTTAGAAAGACATAGTCGGCCCTGGCTGATTGGCTTAGTGATAGACCATCAGCCTGCTGTGTAGATGTTCCAGATTTGATTCAGGTCAGGGCACACAGGAGAAGCGACCATCTGCTCTCCACCCCTCACCCTCTCCCCTTATCTCCTCTTTATCTCTTCTTTCTCCTCCTGCAGCCATGGCTTGATGGAGCAAGTTGACCCCGGGTGCTGAGGATGGCTGCATGGACTCACCACAGGTGATAAAATAGCTCAGTTGCTGAGCAATGGAGCAGTGACCCCAGATGGATAGAACATCACTCTGGTATGGAACTTGCCAGGTGGATCCCGGTTGGGGTGTATGCAGAAATCTGTCTCTGCCTCCCCACCACTCACTCAAAAAGAAAGAAAGAAAAAGATATGGTCAGCACCACCAAATGCACACATGAGTATAACATGATGAAGGCAAGGAAAGAGTTCATTGGAATTGCCAAGTGGGAGATTATTATTAGATGCCAAAGTAGTTGCTCTGAAGTTGTGGTGGCAGAACCTGATGGCAGAATGCCAGGCAACAATGAATGAGGTGGAAGGAAGTAGAGACAGGAGGAAGCAGTTTGGCAGTGAAATGGGAGCGAAAGTTAATGAGTAGGTAATATATTGAAGAGGCCTGAAAAATTTTATGGGCTGTTGAGGAAAAACCTTGTGGAGTAGAAGTTGAAACTATGAGTGGCCCAATGAAGGACAGTCTTAGTCATGAAGGAGACAGAAAGCGCAGAAATAGGAATAGCACATCTTTCCCTCTGGGGGTGCAGGGAGAAAGGAGAGGGCAAGTACTAATACAGATAATTTCGAAGGTTTGTGGGTGAGAAGTTGAGGGAATTCATGAGGGAATACATGACTAAACCGTCAATGGGTTTGAGGAAAAAAGTAAAAGTTGGAGTGGTTTTGCAGGGTGCTGGAGAGGGAGCTAATCTGTGAATTGACAAAGGCTCTGGTAGTAGTGGGACTCCCTCCTGTGCAGTCATCTGTCTGTGATCTGTCTATCAGGGTTCTGATTTTTCTGCATCAGCATTGCACTGATGATGTATGGCAATAAGGAGAAGACTGTTGGATTCATTTAAGATTTGGATGGAACAAGGCAGATACAGCAGAAAAGCAAGGTGTTGGGGACATTTAGAGAGGTAGTAACAGAGTGGAGGAAGTGGTGAACTCCAGGAACGGGTCTGGGTGGAGAAAAAGTAGAGCCATCATGGTAGAACTGACAGGGAAAAATACAGAGAGATCAGAGGTTCAGGAGGTCTAGGCAAGAAGGCAAACAGACGGATTGATAGAGCAGGATGATAGTAGATTCTGGTCAAAAGTAGGGTAGTCAATTGTAAGATTTAAGAGGGAAGACAGTTCTGGGCAATGCCAAGGTCCAAACTGTGGTCCCGGGAGTGGGAACCTGAAGTGAAGGAGAGGGAATGCCACTGGTCCCCAGACGACAAAGTAGCGTGATTGGTCAAGGTGTCAAAGTCCTCCCGTGAATGGGGCAAAGGAGGATAAGAAGGTCAGAGCATGCCAGCTATATGTATGGTGAGTATGGCCTGGACTTCAGGGAAGTTTGTACACAGGAGTAGCAGAGTAATGGTCTAGAAGCAGCAATAGGAAGCAAGGCTGCTGCTGTCACCTGAGGGCTTTGACATGTTGAGAATGGTGTCTCTGCTTCAGAGAGAGGGTGGAGGTGTTTGTGGCTCTGATGTGTTTCCTATAAGGCCAAGAGATGGAAGAGGTTGAAGATAATAGTATAGCTGATCCAGGTGGCAGCAGGGCATGGGTTAGGAGAGATGGCGGCAGCTACCAGGGAACCAGGGAAAAGAAGGCATGGCATGGGAGGGACCTGCGAGGACACCCAGAGGTCCACATCATGGCTGGTGACTTAGGATGGCAGGATGAGAACACAGGCAGAGTCCGCTGGCCTCAAAGTCCTGGGCAGCCACACATGGAGACCTTCAAGGGTCTCTGATCCAAACCAAGTGTGACGAAGAGTTCTGCTGATGTCCCAGAGGAGAAAGAGCAGGAGTCCTCAGGGGTCATGCCTGGAAAACTGTTTTTGCCCAGAAGGTTGCCGACCTTCTAGGCCACTGACAACTTGCTGGGAAGAGCATTACTATGGTTACTTGGAGGACAAAGATTTTACCTATGTAGACTCTTTAAAGGCCTGAAGTTCCTTCAATAAATATTTGTTTAATTAAATAGAAGTGAACAGTTGAGCTCATCTGTTACTTGTGGAATATAAAACTTCAGAGCCAGAAGGACCCAGAGGAGAGTCAAATGTGTTTTCATCATCTTCACTCTCTGGTCCCAGTCTCCCTCTCCAGAGTCCCACTACTACACTGGGGTGCCCATCAGCAGTCTCTGACTGTTAGACTTGCTCAGACTTCCCTGGCTCATTCAGGGCTGCCTGCACGTCTGCGTGTCTCCTTTTGGAAGCAATCTTTCCACTTCTGTCTAGCTAACTCCTCCTCATTTCTCAAGCCCCTGGGCAAAGCCAAACTTCCCTTCTATGTTAAGTTTTGGCTGTCCCAGACATATGTAGGGGCTCCTTCTGCTGCTAAATACCTATACTCTTTTTTACTTCCAATAAAGCAATGATCTTATCACAGTAGAATTCCTTGCTGTGATACTCTGATTTATAAGAAATACACATTTGGTAATTCAGATGACCAAAATATATTTCCGATATGTACGGGCTCTTTGTCCATGATTCCTGGCTCTCAGCTCCCAAGACTCTTGAGATTTCCTGTATGATAACAACTGTGGAAGCATTTTTTGTTATAATATTTGGTTTCTTGTTCTCAGTTTCTGAAACTGCTTCAGAACTATAAAGGAAAAATTAATTAATTTCTGTAGCAAATTCATCAAGCCTAAGGAGGGGATTGTGGGAACCTCTGAGTTATAGCCCATTGGTCAGGAGCACAGGTAACAACCGGAGGTCATGACTGGCTTCTGAAATGGGGGAAGTCCTGTGGGACAGAGCCCTTTACTTGTGGAATCTCCAGGGAGACAGTGTCAGAATTGAGTTGAATTCTTGGACTCCCTGCTGGTGTCTGAGAATGGCTTGGTGGTGTGGGGAAGCCTCCTCACACACACTTTGGAATCAGGTCCAAAACCCCATCACTCACCTGTCTCTTAACTGGACTGTAAACACTGAGGGTGAGGACTGTCTTTTTTTTTTTTAAACTAGGCATTTTTTTTAACTTTTTATTTTAATTTTTATTTATTCATTTTAGAGAAGAGAGAGAGAGAGAGAGAGAGAGAGAGATAGAGAGAGAGAAGGGGGGAGGAGCAGGAAGTATCAACTCCCATATGTGCCTTGACCAGGCAGCCCAGGGTTTCGAACTGGTGACCTCAGCATTTCCAGGTCAACGCTTGATCCACTGCACCACCACAGGTCAGGCGAGAACTGTTTTTTTATGTGTTATATCCCCAACTCCTAGAATAGTGACTGAGATATTATAGGTTCTCAGAAACTTGAATGAATGAGTGACACCAGAGTGAACAAATGAGAAACAGAATGAGAAGCAGAGGAAGAGATCTGGGGTCTTTTCTCGTGGGTGACGCACAGGCACTGCATGTGCACTGTTTGGTTTAATCCTCATGGTGACTCTGAGATAGGTTTATGATACTGGTAAGGAAACCAAGGCTTGGAAAAAATAACTGTTTGTTACACAGAATCTCATTTATAGTCAGGAGGCTTTGATTTCTGGTCTGCAAAGATCTCTGTCTATTTTGTGTCTTTCTACTCAGCTTTTTTGAGCCTCAGTAAGTGATTAAATGGATTGATTTGGAAACCAGACTCAAATTCCAGCTCTGTTGCTTACTAGCTGCCATCCTCTTATATACCTAAATCAAGCTATTTAACCTCTTAAAGTCTCAATCTTATTCTCTGTAAAATTGAGGTGATTATGGTGGTGGAGGTATAAAGTAAATCCATGGTTCTGAAATTTAAATCAGACCACATCTACAAAGCTGTTTGCACAGGGCCTACCACATGGTAAAGTCTCAGTACATATTAACCTTCACCTTTATTGTTTTTTTTTAAAAGATTTGGAAATTCTCTTTGAACCTAGTTCTACTCAACTCCCCGTGAACACACATTTACACCTCTTTCTAAATCAGGACACCAGAGCCTGACCATGTGGTGGCGCAGTGGATAGAGTGTCAGACTTGGATGCGGAAGACCCAGGTTCAAGACCCCGAGGTCGCCAGCTTGAGCGCGGACCCACCTGGCTTGAGCAAAAGCTCGCCAGCTTGGACCCAAGGTCGCTGGCTCCAGCAAGGGGTGGCTTGGTCTGCTGAAGGCCCGCGGTCAAGGCACATGTGAGAAAGCAATTAATGAACAACTAAGGTGTCGCAACAGCAACAAAAACTAATGATTGATGCTTCTCATCTTTCTCCGTTCCTACCTGTCTGTCCCTATCTATCCCTCTCTGACTCTCTCTCTGTCCCTGTAAAATAAATAAATTAATTAAAATTAAATCAGGACACCAGAGATTAAGAGGACCAAGCAGATGAGACACCATGTTCCCCTCTGCCTGGGGACAGTCCCAAGGACATCCTGAGATATCCTGATTACCTCCCTTTCACATTTTTTTAGAATCCGGTTATGACTACTAGTCCTCTCTTTGCCATGTCATTTTCTACTTCTTTTCCAGAATGTCACTTTCCAAGTAATTCCCATTGAGCTAAGGTCTTGGAAGTCTCCTTTATTTAAACTTTCAATCAGAGAAGCTGACCTTTCCCCGACCTCTGAGTTCAAGATATCAGACTCCGTCTGACTCTGAGAACTGACATCCTCCACCACCCTCTGGGTCCACTGAGGGCACTGTTTATCCCCAAAGGAAGGAAAAGCAGTGTCTTATTTATGGCCCAGGTGATATATACTATAGAGCTGCAAAAGATTTTCTGCTGGAGAGCTCAGCAGCCGAGGGCCAAGCACATTTGTCAAAGACTCTATCGGTGCCCAAGGAATAGAACCAAGTGTCCTTAGCTGCCCCAAGAATGTCTTTCCTGAGATTCTTGCCTGGGAGTGGGCCTGACATTTCTGACATTTACAGGGGAGTCGGTGGGACTGGTGTCTTAAGTATGGAAACAGCTGGCAGTTCTCTCCTCCAATCAGCCCTACATTGTGGTGAAATCCCTTTGTTTTCCACAGCTCGTGAAGGAGACGTGAGAGGGGGTAGTGCATCTTTACAGATGTCGTTTTAAAAATTGATTTTAGAGAGTGAGAGAAAGGGATAAAGAGAGAGAGATTGATTTGTTGTTTCACTTATTTATACATTCATTGGTTGACTCTTGTATGTGCCCTATCTGGAGATCGAACCCACAACCTTGTCATATCGAGACAGTGTTCTAACAAACTGAACTACCCAGCCAGGGGCCTCTTGTAACTTCTTTTGTGTCTGCAGGAATGTGAACCTACACACAACACTTTAATAAAACTTGTAATGAAGGTTAAATATATTTAGGATAAAATGGAATTTTATTGTAACACCTTTTAAAATTAAATAAAAATTATGAAAGGTAAAAGAATATATCATAAAAGAGCATCAGAAAAGAGCAGATCTCACACATTTTACTTTAGAGAAGAAATTTCAAATATAGTTTCAGAACTATGCTTTGAACCTTGGTCTAATATGCTGGTGACCATGGCTGTGTCAATCTGGACTGTTTGTTCTCTCCTAGGTGAAAAAATGCAGAGTGTTATGTTGGAGGATCATGTTCACTCAAACTCATAATGTGCCTCTGTGTCCAGTTCTTGTTTTGGATGATTGAGCTACTCTCCTGGGTAATGGGATTGAGTGGTTTTATAAAATTTAGGGATTACCACCACAAATCTCAATGGTGGCAGTGATGAAATTTGCAAGGCATTAAGCACAATGCCCAAAGAGGGGGCATAACACAGTGACAGTTTGTCTTTCCACTTCATTTAAAATTATTTTTTCCCTAAACATATTTTATATTTTAGTAGTTTGACCTAACTAACTTCTTTCGGTTGCTGAGATATGAAGTTGAAGCTTATTAGCTAGCTCAGTTAAGATGAGTAGGTTAGAAGATTCTTCTGAGTTCATGCAATGACCCTTCCAACATCTTGTCCTCTTGATCACACATCCTCTATTACCTCAGGCCTCCTGCTGGTGTGAGGATACCTTGGTCTTCACTAAACCTTGGCACTACTTCCCCTCCCTTCCTCCAACCTCCCATCTCTGCACCTTAACCCACTTTCCAATATTTTTCTCTCTCTATTGTATTTATCCACACAGCCTAGAAATGAGAGGGGAGAAACCAGAAGAATGCAGGAAAAGGGGCCTGCAATGTCTGTGATCCTTTACTTAATCCAGTGACCTCAGGGTTTCAAACTAAGGGAGGAAGGGCTCAAAGGGCTAACTGAGTTAGTTTGAAAAGTAACAAACCCCAGCTGTGAGGCCCATTATCAGCTCCCTAAAATAACTTGCAACACCAGCAAGGAAAACGGTATATGTGAACAGTCAAGGACAAATGGTTTGAACCTCCCTTCTTGTCCCCTCTCCTCCCAGTGACACAAAAGTCACGTAGGTCTGCAAACAAAGAAGTCAAAGAAATCAGGCACTTGTCACGTGAAAGCTAAAGCTGTAAAGCTATATAAGACTCAGAAAAACTAACTTCGGAGAGCTCGTGTTTAGGTGCTACTAATCTCACATGCTCTGCTGGCTACTAATAAATGCCTCTTCCTCTATTAAGTTGTCTGGGCATCTGTTATCCTCCATTTTTCCTGCTACAGAAACATGCATATAGTATGCCTTCTCCATCTTAACAGTGAAGTGTTTAAAACTGGCTGGGTTTGAAAGGACGTGGCTGACTTGTAGCATTTGTCCATTTCTGTGGTGTAAACACTCCCACTATGGGAGTGTTTCAAGCCAATTTAAGGAGAAGCTCACAATTAATAGAAATTTAATAATTTAATAGCCAGCTCTCCCGAAAGGTAAAGAGGCCTTAAGGCATCACAGCAACCTTCCATTGGCTCTGAACTTAACTTGAGCTGTAGCTTTCTCTTTCTCCTGCTGGTGAAACTTCTTTTTTTAATAAATTAATTTTAATGGGGTGACATTAATAAATCAGGGTACATATGTTCAAAGAAAACATCTCCAGGTTATCTTATCATTCAATTATGTTGCATACTCATCACCCAAAGTCAAATTGTCCTCTGTCACCATCTATCTGGTTTACTTTGTGCCCCTTCCCTCCCCACTCTCACTCCCTCTCCCCCTCCCCCCACCCAGTAACCACTACACTCTTCTCTATGTCTCATAGTCGGTCTCGCTTTTATGTCCCACCTATATATGAAATCATGCTGTTCTCAGTTTCTTTCTGTTTAACTTACTTCACTCCGTATAATGTTATCAAGGTCCATCCATTTTGTTGTAAATGATCCGACATCATCATTTCTTATGGCTGAGTAGTATTCCATAGTATATATGTACCAAAGCTTTTTAATCCACTCGTCCTCTGACGGACACTTGGGCTGTTTCCAGATCTTCGCTATTGTGAACAATGCTGCCACGAACATGGGGGCGCATTTCTTCTTTTCAAACAGTGCTATGGTGTTCTTAGGGTATATTCCTAAAAGTGGGATAACTGGATCAAAAGGCAGTTCGATTTTTAATTTTTTGAGGAAACTCCATACTGTTTTCCACAGTGGCTGCACCAGTCTGCATTCCCACCAGCAGTGCAGGAGGGTTCCCTTTTCTCCACATGCTCACCAGAACTTGTTCTGTGTTGTTTTGCTGATGAGTGCCATTCTGACTGGTGTGAGGTGATATCTCATTGTGGTTTTAATTTGCATTTCTCTAATGATTAGTGATGTTGAGCATTTTTTCATGTCTATTGGCCATCTGTATGTCCTCTTTGGAGAAATTTCTATTCATTTCTTTTTCCCATTTTTTGATTGGATTGTTTGTTTTCCTGGTATTGAGTTTTATAAGTTCTTTATAAATTTTGGTTATTAACCCCTTATCAGACGTATTGTTGAATATGTTCTCCCATTGTGTGGTTTGTCTTTTTATTCTGTTCTTATTGTCTTTAGCTGTGCAAAAACTTTTTAGTTTGATATAGTCCCATTTGTTTATCTTGCCTTTAATTTCATTTGCCCGTGGGGATAAATCGGCAAATATACTGCTGCTACAGATGTCGGAGAGCTTGCTGCCTATGTTTTCTTCTAAGGTGCTTATGGTTTCACGGCTTACATTTAAGTCTTTTATCCATTTTGAGTTTGTTTTTGTGAATGGTGTAAGTTGATGGTCTAGTTTCATTTTTTTGCAGGTAGATGTCCAATTTTCCCAACACCATTTGTTAAGGAGGCTGTCTTTACTCCAATGTATATTCTTTCCTCCTTTGTCAAATATCAGTTGTCCATAAAGGTGTGGGTTTATTTCTGGGTTCTCTGTTCTGTTCCATTGATCTATGAGCCTGTTCTTATGCCAGTACCAGACTGTCTTGAGTACAATGGCCTTGTAGTAAACCTTGGTATCTGGAAGAGTGATGCCTCCTGCTTTATTTTTTCTTTTTAAGATTGCTGAGGCTATTCGTGTTCTTTTTTGGTTCCATGTATATTTTTTGAATATGTGTTGAAATCCCCTAGTATTATAGTATTGCTGTTAATCTTGCCCTTTATATCTATCAAAGTCTGCTTTATGTATGTCGGGGCTCCTATGTTTGGTGCATAGATATTTATAATAGTTATATCTTCCTGTTGAATTGTTCCCTTTATCATTATGTTGTGTCCTTCGTTATCTTTTACTACAGCCTTTGTTTTAAAGTCCATTTTGTCTGATATAAGTATTGCTACCCCTGCTTTTTTTCCATTTCCATTTGCATGAAATATTTTTTTCCATTCTTTTACCTTCATTCTATGTGCATCTTTTGTTTTAAGGTGTGTTTCTTTTAGACAGCATATGTATGGGTCCTGTTTCTTAACCATGCAGCTACCCTATGTCTTTTGATTGGATCATTTAATCCATTTACATTTAAGGTTATTATTGATAATGTAGTTGTTTATTGCCATTTTATTCTTTAGAACTGTATTCTTCTTTTGCAATATTCTTTCCTCCCTTTGAACTGTTCACAATAGGCTCCTTAGTATCTCTTGCAGAATTGGTTTGGTTTTAATGAATTCCTTGAGGTTTTTTTTTTTTTTTCTGGGAAGCTCTTTATTTCTCCTTCAATTTTAAATGTTAGCCTTGCTGGATAGAGTAGTCTTGGTTGTAGGTTCTTGTTCTGCATTACTTTGAATATATCTTGCCATTCTCTTCTGGCCTCAAGTGTTTCTGTTGAGAAGTCAGATGTCATCCTTATGGGGGCTCCTTTGTAGGTGATAGCCTTCTTTTCTCTAGCAGCTTTTAAAATTTTCTCTTTATCCCTTAGCTTTCGTATTTTAACTATGATGTGTCTTGTTGTCGATTTTTTTGGGTTTCTCTTTAATGGAGTTCTGTGTGCTTCTTGAATGTGTGAAACGTTTTCCAGACTTAATTTAGGGAAGTTTTCTTCTGTGATTTGATTGAACAAAGTTTCTAAAAAATATGGAATGCTTCAGGAATTTTTGTGTTATCCTTGCGCAGGGGCCATGCTAATCTTCTCTATATCGTTCCAATTTTAGTATGTGTGCTGCCGAAGTGAGCACGCTGGTGAAACTTCTTAAAGAGTAATCAGTCTACAATCATCACTACACTTCCTAGCATTGTCCCTTTGGCCTTAGCTATCTGGGTTTTACCTCTTCAAAATCAATAGTAATTTTGTTGTCGTTACAAAAGCTAATCATGTGACATCTGAAAGCAAAAGAAAAAAAATCCATCAAAAATGAATAAGGGTATAAAAACGTTACTGTTGATGAGTTTTGAACCTCCACTCTTGTTCCTTGTTTTCTTGGCCTCTCTGCACCATTAGTCACTAGTGGCCTCTTTCTCTGCCAGGAGCTCTCCTTTAGTTGGCTTCCTCAAGGCTGCATTGTCTGGTCCTTCTGTCCCTCTGTTGCTTCTTCTTCCTCCCCCCTTCTTCCCCCACATTTCCCTCCCCCTTCCTCCCCTGCTACTCCCTCCTCCCCAGTTTCCCCTTCCTCCCCTGCTTCTCTCTCCTCCCCCATTCTCCCTCCCTTGCTTCCCCCTCCTCTCCCACTTCTCTCTCCTCATCCCCCCCAATGCCCTTGTTCCAGAGCTCTGATATCAGTCCTCTTCTTTTCTCTTCATCAACATCCCCATCATTCTTGATGTTGATGACTCACAAACAAGGGACCCTTCCTTCTGAGTTCTTGCTCGATATCTCAGTTGCCTGAGGGTCTTTTTTTCCCAGAAGTCTGAGTAGTCCAGAATAGACTCCAAGAGCTGCAGGCACATCACCCCCCTCTGTGTTTCTCCTGTTTCTGTCAGAATGACACCCTCCTTCCGGTCTCCTAAGCTACACACATAGATGTGGGTTCTTCAGTGCTGTTCATACGTTCTGCTGATTGAATCTCCCAGCTCCCTCTTATTCCATTTTGCCTTCAGACCATCATTGTCTTTTGTCACAACTGTTAGTCTCTACAACTGAGAATTCCTCTTCAATTTTTTTGATAAAAAAACCAGCTATAAGATTTATGTTTGTAAAGCAAAGCTTGACTAATCTCACCTTTCCCCCTCAGACACTTTTGATCATACCTGAGGTTTAACCTTGACCCAGCATCGAGGGCCTCAATGCTAACATGGCCTGAGGTTTAACATGGCCTCTGCCATCTCCCAGCATTATCTACTACTCCAGTTAGTCACCTGGACTTTGTCCAGGTTGTTCCCTCCTTCTGGAACTCCTCTTCCCCTGTTTCTGCATGTCTAAATCTTCAAAGCCAAGTTCAATGTCACCTCTTCCATTAACATATTTTCTGAGGTCCCCTAGCTGTAAAAATTGCACTGCCAGTCTCTGAGCTCTCAACGCTTTTCTTTACCTCTCTTGTGACACATCACTTTGGGGCTTACATTAGGCGAATTTGTAGAAGAGAGGAGGGAAGCTAGTTAGCATTTATGATGTTATTCTTGCATTAGGACTTTTGATTAGCTCCTTCTGTGTTTACACAATTGTGGGAGGTGGATCTGCTGCCCCTTGTTGCCGAGGAGGGAACAATTGCTCAGAGTGACACCATGAGGTTCAGTTCTGGTGGCAGCTTGTCTGATTTCACATCTGTGCTGTTACCACTGTGTTGTGTGTGTGCTTTAACTGGTAACCTCCCTGGCAGTAAGGACCGATGGTTTTCGTCTTCATCTACCTTGAGATTCCTGGTGCTGGTCTGGCACCTGGCTGGCACTCTAAACGCTGAGGAACTGAATGAAGGATGACTCGCCTGATTGGTCTGCATCTTGCTAGTTCCCAGCTGTGCTGCCGAGGGCAGCTGTGCATTCCAGAATTGCATGTGTTTTAAATATCTCACTGCCCATTCATGTTTAGGTGGTTTTTTCCTGCTCTTCTGTGCCCTTACTGGTGTGTCTCTCTTTCATTGGCAAGCTTTGAAGGAGGCAGAGATTGAATTTGCAGCACTCTTTTGTTTGGATCCTGAGCATAACAATCAACAAATGATTTCTGGTGATGAAAACAAATTGCTTTTTAAGATGATTTTGTGCTGTTTTTAGACCAATTCTGCATGCATTTTCTCCACATTGTTTCAACAGACAGAAGTTACGTGTGAAGTCCACTATGACATCACCTCTGTTGTGAAAAATATTATCTCAAGACCCCCAGCCTGTTGTGACCTATTCTACCCCTTCCACACCCACTGCCAGTGCCACTCTGTCGCCCTCCCCCTGCTGGCTTCCCAGTGCCCTCATTCCCATGTGTTTGTGCAGGCACAGATGCATGGTTCACCAAAACCTACCTGCTCTTTCTTGGTCTAACTGGGACTAAACACACATTTGGCATTACTGCATTAATGCCTTACTCCTTTCACGTGGGCAGTGGCTTTATGAAGTCATTTAATTGAAAAAGTAACTGTGATGGTTGGAACTCAGACACCACAATCTCCTTTGACAAAGATGGTTTTGGGCAAGGGGACAGTTCTGAGAATCTTCTCATTGCGCCAGCTGCCTGAATGGTCGACCCCATCCACACTCTATCACCCTGGTCCCACTTCAAAACAACACACTTGCTTTACAGCAGAAAGTGATGATGAGCCACACTGCCATCTCTGCTTGTTATTGATCTGATATTCAGTATGACTCACAGACAGGCTGGTGAAACTGCTGACACACACAAACGTGCTTGTCCCAAGGGCAAGAGTGATCCACAGCCGCTGTGGAGCTGGGCTGTCACCTGCTTAAGGGGGTGGCTGTCAGAGCCAGTCACGGAGCCTCAAAGACCCACAGGGATAGCGTTTCTGCCCCTCTGCCTCCTCGAGGATCAGCGATGCCTCTGACAGAATGTGAAGCTGAATTTGTCCTTTGTGCCACACCTCTCCAGCACTGAGATGGTGGTAGAGTGGCAAGGCCAAGAGCAAGGGCACCTCGGCGCCCTGTCCTGCAGACAGTGAGACAAGCAGGACGCTGCACTTGCTTTTGCCTTTTCAAAAGCACCCAAAAGTCTCTGACTCTCTTGGTGTGTTACTTTGATATTAGAAAATCCTTGTTTTGCCTCCCAATTCATGCATAAATCCCACCAAAGCCAGAGGTTTATGGTGGGCGGATTTCATAGGCATCAATGGCTCTGAGCAGCTGTTGGGGGATTTCTGGCTTTTGAATGCACATTCTTTCCCAGGAAGAGATCTCCGGACATCTAAGCATTTGCATGCTTCCTCTGCCTATCCTCTCTCTGTCCCCAGCATGGAGGTCATTGTAGCTATTTCTGCAACTGTTCTGGGCTCATTCAGTAAAAGAGTTGTTCCTTTTAATCCAATGTTAATGAAATGTGTTCTAGTTTATTTGCTTATATTTATCTGAATCTCAGTGTATGATGGGGTGAAATGTAACACTAAGAAGTAAAATCATTCCACTGTGACTGTGGGTAATGTTATTACCATATTCCTCATTTATAAGATGCACCTTTTTTCAAAAATTTTGGGGTCTAAAAACTGGGTGCACCTTATACAGTGGTTGTAGATTTTTTTCACTTGCATTTCCCACTTTTTTGCATTTGTTTTTGTGCTCATTGTTGAAGACAGTGATTCATCTTCAGACACAGATGACGACAAGCTAATGGATGGGAGTTTTGACAGTGATGAGGAGTTGTATGAATTTTGTGATGAATAAAACTTGAGTTCAATAACTTTATGTAACATATATTTTTTTTCAAATTTCAGGCCCCAGCATTAAGGTGTGTGTGTCTTATACATGGGAGTGTCTTATACCTGGGGAAATATGGTATTAGCTTCTTTTTGGATATGGGAAAAATTTCATTTGTGGCAAGGTGATATATTGAAAAAGAGAAAGTATACGCCCCTGATGGAAGGGTTAGGAACTGGTCAGATAAGTGGCAGGTATTAGAGATAGATAAACAGGTGTGTGTGTGTGTGTGTGTATGTGTGTGTGTGTGTAACATTTAATTATCTTATATATTACCCACACACACGTATGTAGAGAGATGCTAATCTCATCTACTAAAGGATAAGAATTCAAAACTCCTTTTATTTAAGGAGAAGGAGAACCAGGGCCAGGCTGTGAGGCAAAGGAGGATGGACTGATCTGCCAGGGGAGATGCTGGTCTGGTCTCCTAGACCTTTAACCAGAACAGTTGTCATCTGCTGGCTCCCAGCCCTGGCACCATTGACTCACTGGTCGAGACCACCAGTTCAAGTGGAAAGCAGATGTTCAGGGCTATTCCTAGCATCTGCAGAGGCAGGCAATAGCCAAGAGTGTGTTCACCAGAACAGGCCATGACAGTACCCCAGGGAATCCCTCAATAAACACTCCAGGAGCACAGTCTTTGGAAAGGCCTGGCATTCGTGCACTTGACCTTCCAGTTGCTGCACAAGCAGCAAGTAATCCCCAGGAGCAAGAGCTCCTTGAGCATGAAGAATGCCACTTTGCCTCTGCAGGCAGTGCTGAGGAATGAGGAGCTCTGCCACTTAACCTTCTTAGCTCTGTAACATTTGAACAGTTTCTCTACCTCTCAGACCCATCATTATGAAAGAGCATAAATATGCTCCTCATTGTAGAGACAGTCATTTAACCCGGGTGCCGGCCTCAGGACCAGCCATGTCAAATAATTCGGTCAACCTGCTGAGGATGCAGATTCCTGCCTCCCACCTTGAACACAGTAGGTTTGGAGTGGGCCCTGGAATCTGCAGCTAAGCAAGCTGGTGGACAGGCAGACTTGGGGTCACTAACCTGGTCTAAGTCCCCATAAGCATAGAAATCCACTGTGTTAACAGCATTGGCTGCCTTACTGAGCTGAATTCCACCACAGAGAAATGTTTGCCCATCTGCCCATTTACCCCTTGGCACAACAGATCAAAGCCCTCTGACTTTGAGGGTTTGGGAGCACAGCCAGGGCGGGGAAATTGGTGAGTTGTGAATGGGAGTGTATGTATGTGTGTGTGCACACGCATGCACTCTCATGTACCCACAAATGCATGATTGCATGTGTTGGGGAAACTGGTTGGAGCAGGCATGAGGCAGAATGAAAGCTAACATTTAGAAATCAGTTTGGGGGTTGGCACATCCAGGTCCAGCAGCCATCAGATCCAAGGAAGCAGAGATTAGAGCAGGATGGGAAGGCCAGGTGTGCAAAAGCAGAGCAGTGCTAACACAAGGCTGGCTTATCTGAGAGACTCAATCTGCCATGTGACTGGTGGAGGAGGAACAGAGCCTGATCATCAGGAATGGGGACTGGAAGAGAGGGGGCAGGAAGCCAGCATCAGGCACCAGCTGAAGTTAGGGACACTGGTATAGGGAAATCTCCAAGTACCCAAGAGACTTGAGCAAAAGGAAGTCAGTCATCCCTCGTTTTAGAGGGAAGAAAAGGAGCTGCTGACTCACAGTGTCAGAGTAGGGCATGATCCTTAGCATGGAGCTATAAAGCAATTTCTAGATCCCATTAATTCATGGGACAAGGGCTGTCACTGGAATGGGCCCCTTCATTCTGCAGCGGGGATGGAGAGAGGATCTCATTGAGGGCATCTGCTATGCTTTTAGGATGGAGCCCCAGTTCCTTGGATCTGCAGCTCCCTCTCAGTTCTTAAGGACTCTTTGCCGTCCCAGTTGAGACCTCCAGTTAACAAAGTACAATGTTCCAGAAGCTATCTAATCCATACAGAACAAGGTGGAGCTAACACCTTTGTTCTGGATGTCGCACTGCTATCATCGTGGCCCCCAAACTGCTCATTCAACTTATAGCAGTCCTTTACTAAGGCTGGTTTTCTCTGACCTTGCAGACATCTAAACCCTCCAGAATCTTTTCACAGAACTTTTCTTAAAATCAGATCAGAACACCAGTAGAAACTTTACATTTCTCCTTATTCAATTTTATTTTCTCATTTTGACATACCTTTCCTAGGTTTTGGAGGTTTTTCTGAATCCTAATTCACAATCTGTGCATTAACTGTCCTCCACAAGTCCATGTTATTGGCAAATTTGATCAATGTGACTTTTATGTCTTTGTGTACATTTTTTAAAAAGAGCTTGGACAACACAGAATTGGTATAAATCTTTGTGGTGCAGTAGTAGAGACCTTCCTCCACCTTGATGTTGAATAATTAATGTTCTTCAACCAGCAACAAAGTCATGCCTGTACTGTAGCACACACCACTTTGTAAATGGCTCAATTATAGCATTTATCAAAGTATATCCTAACTACTGTCTCACTCACCAGGCTGAGTTTCTCCAAGGCAAAGGCCATGTTTTATTCATTTCAGTGTCTATCACAGCTCAATAAATGTACAATGCATGTGGTATGAATGACTCTGGGGGCCAACATTTACCCAACTGTCTACAGAGATAAGTATTGAGGAGACTCCTAAATCATCTTGCCTTAAATGAAGGTACTCCTTTATCATACATTTCAATCTATCAAGAAGTTTAATGAGGTGTGAAGTTAACTGGACAGAAGTTAAGTCCCCAGGATCATTCATTCTTCTCCTTGATGTACATGAAACATTAGCTTGATAACGCACTCTCAGTTTGGTAATCTAACCTAGACATTTGTCGGGACTTAAGGTCACATTCATTGATGTGTAATTTTTGTATTTACCTTGTTATGTGCCCCCCAACTTTGCCCATCCATGGTCACTTTGCCTTTCTATTAAAAGGCAGAAACCACAGGCCAAACCAAAAACATAGGACTGGTGTGCTCACAAAGGAAAATTTATTACAAAAACGTCTAGGTGCAAGCAGTCTGAGACCTGCAAAGGGTGAGGGAGAGTTAGAGCAGGGTTTATGTGGATTAGTCAAGAGAGCTTGGGCAAAAGAGGCTGATGCTGCATCTATAGGTACAAGTTAGCTTTCTCTCTTGGTGGTTGAGAGTGGTGCCACAGTTCTTTAAAATTGTTTTACACTGTGACTCAACTGTCCCTTATAAGCATCCAGCTAGCTGCAAGGGAGGTCTGAGCTCCATTACTGAGTAAGCAAGTCCTTCTTCCTCCTTCAGGCCTGCATTGTTCATGAGATTGTGGCTGAGTAGCCATTTTATCACCTATGATTTTGCAAAGATCCCTAACTGTCTCCATGCCTCCAGTGTGCCTCACCACCTCCCTGGAGGTCCTTGCCCTGACATGCCTATCTGAATTGACAGAAAGCCTTCACTTCCAGCTGCCTATTTTCTCTCTCTCTTGAACCACACGCCCCCCTTAACCAGGATGTGACATGGGTCTGTGGCCAGGTCTAGAAGAGACAGCAAGAATGTCATCTGAGGACTTATGCTCTGTCATGCGCTGCCTAGGTCAAGATAAGGAGGCACTGCTGAGGGCCATGCAAGTACCCCCAAGGACTCTTGAACAACCCTGCAGGAAAGAGACCTCCACAAAATCACAGAGATTGGATTTTTGTTACATAATCTTTCTTCTCTTCTGGTTTTAAGATCATTTTCACTGACAGAGAAAACAAAGGGGAAGAGCCAGGACTGAGTGTCTGTCTTCACCACGCTGTCTTTTGCCATCAGGCCTGCCAAGCCCAACTTCAAAGCTTCTGGGCCTTATGCTTCCTGAATCTCATCTCAGTGTTTGCATTGCTCTGTCCTACATGTCCATGCTCAGCTATAGTCTTTGATCATATGCACTCATTCATCAAAGGGTTAGCAGGTGCCTGGTGTGGACCAGGCACTGGGAGAACTGCGGGCACAGCACTGAACAAAACTGGGGGAAACCCATAAACCTGGCCCTTGTGGAGCACATGGTCTACCAGGAGACAGACAACAAACAAGACAAGTGAAAACACTGGTAGTTTAGAGGCTGGTCGCTGCTGTGGAGGAGAACAAAGTAGAGAGAGAACTGGGAGCTGGAGCATCAGGGACAGGAGAGCTGGATCTGAAACAGTATGGTCTGGAAAGGTCCCAATGAGAGGCATTTGAGTCACCTCAACTGTGAGCAATATGGGGGAGTAGGCCATGCAGTTGCCTGGGGGCAGAGGCTCCAGACAGATGGAACCACAGGCCAAAGCTTTGACTGACTTGCTTGTTCAAGACCAGAGTGACAAGAGCAGATGATTGGAATCTGTCCTCTTAACATCAGAGTGTCCCAGAGAACCTGTTAGTTTCTCATTCTCTGCATCAGAATAGACTACTCTGGACTCTAATGCTGGAATGCGTTAGGGCCCATAGAAGTAAATGGACGGGCTCTCTGCCCCACACTGGGTGGTCCCAGATGGCTATGCTTTCCAAGTTCCTGAAATCAGGCCACCCACTGTCACTGCATTCATTTATTACAGACATAACTGCTGAGTGCCCATTGTACAGCAGTGAACAAAACATTCCCCAACCTGACCTCACCTGCACAAGGAGGTGAAGAATAAGCCATTGTTCCGCTAGGGGGCATAAGTGGTAAGGCAGCACCCAGAGAGATCTGGGCAGCTTATGGTGCAGAATGATGTCCAAGCCCCATTTTGAAGAACAGACAGGAAGGAGGGGACCAGGCAAAGAGGTGTGGAAAGCATTTCGGACAGCATGTCCAGGGTACCAGCAATTCCTGCACACAATCAAGATGCTCAGAACAATTCTCATTTCCTGAGGATGGTGAGGCTGCAGGATTGCTGCGGGTGATAGGGGCCAAGAATGGCAGAGAAATGAGCATGGTGGTCAAGTCTGGTCTTGTCAAGGAGGATTGTACTCTACATACAGCAGAAGTCACTGAGCAGAGTGTCTAGGGGAATGACATGGTCTGATTGGCGCTGGGTTTGTGGGCTGCAGCATCAATGTGTCGTCTGGTGTGAGGGAGAGGGAGGAGTTAAAGATGACACCCAAGTGTCTGGCCTGACCACAGTGGGTGGTGGCCGTGCATCCATAGCTGCTCTTTTCCCAGCTCTCAGTTCCAGCCAATATTTCCAGGTGCTAGGGGACAGGAGGACAGGTGCACAGGCCCAACTGAAGGGGCTTGGGAGGGACAACCACTCCACCCCCAGGTTCTGTCTTTTGTTGCATGGGAAACCAGATAACCACACTGACTTGGGGGATGTTGTGGTCTGAATGTTTTTGTCCCCCTAAACTATATGTTGAAATCCTAATCCTCAATGTGTTGATGTTAGGAGGTGGGACCTTTGGGAAGTAACTAGGACATGAGGGTGAACCCTTCATGAATGGGATGAGTGACCTTGTGTAAGGGACCACAAAGAGCTCCCTGCCCCACCGTGAGAGGCCATGGGAAGCTGGTTGACTGCAACCCAGAAGAGGTGCTCACCAGAAACCAACCAAGATGGCACTCCAGTCTCCAGAACTGTGAGAAATACATGAAATACATCTGTTGTTTGTAAGCTGCCCAGTTGTGGTACTTTGTTACAGCAAACAGGAGATGGACCAGGGAAGAGCAAGTTGTTCTGACAGAGAGCCTGATTCACTTGCTAGTGAGTGAATTTAAATACTGACTTTAGAAATCTATATTTTTACTTCAGAAGGTTTTTATGCTTCCCATCTAGTTCTCATTTGTGTTTAGTGTAGCTGAGGTCACAGAAGAAGTGAGTTCTGGGTATGTGAGCTGTTTGGATCCCAAAGTGTGCCAGTGTTACTGCAGGAGAACCCTCATCTCAGTCTATGCGAACAGCACCCACAGCAGCTCAGGTGGCGTACAACCTGCACAGACCTGCACAGCCCTGCACGTGGGCCCAGGTAAGTTCTGAATTGCCACTCAGGAAAGGCACAGCAATATTGCCCTCTCTTAGCTCCTGGCACTTGCATTGTTTCTGGCTGACATGGAGCTGGCAGGGTCGTGGGTAGGGGCTGCTGGCATGGGGCCCTCCCGTCGCACTGCTTTGTGAAAACACCCAGCACTGAATATGGATTACAAAGTCCCAAGTGCCCCACAGGAGGTCTGTACCTGGCTCCTCTCCCGTGGCATGCGATGTATAACTGTGACCTTGTACCCCAGCTGGACTGTGGCTCTTTCACATTGCTGGGATGTGCCCAGGTTGCTATGGGAACATGTGGGGGATGTACTGTTAAAACCCAGACCTTTCAGACCTGCTGCAAAATAAACAGGACCGACAGGGCCCAGTGTCTGTTTCCATGGCTCACACGGTGGCCCAGCGCACAGGAAAGGGCTGCAGAAAGGGCACTGTCCAGCCCGTTGCTGGGAGATGGTGCCCATCCCTGCCTTGAGGAGGCTGTGCTCATACACGGGACTCACTCACTGGGATCTAGGAAGGGCGTGAAGGCACAGAGGGAGGATGGGGCAGGGAGACTACCTTCAAATCTAGGCTGCTGCACCCACTGGCCACCTTTTGTCAAACAGGGACCATCCCCATCTCCCCAGAGGGGCTGTCCTTGAGCTTAGAAAGAAAGAGGGGCATGCTGAGCCTGATACTGGATACCTTCATCCCTTAAATGGCAGCTGGCAAGGACAGAAGGTAAACTACCTTTCTACCCATAGCCTGGTGCCATTGTGGATTCACAGTGTACTTGGTGGCATTCAGGGCAGGGAGCTTGGTAAACATCAGGGACTCTGCTTTTCCCAAAGGGCCTGTGCTTCCCTGATTGACTCAACCCTTGACAGTCACTCTCATCACTGCCTCCCAGTGCTCCCACCACGGTCCCACATACCCAAGAGCTCAGCAGCACACACCTTCACTCCTTGTAGCTACGGTTTCTTTACTGTATTCCTCTTCATGTGCCAAAATGGGAGATAAAAGACAAACACTAGCAATGCACACTCATTGTAGAAAAATTAGATCATGCGGATAAGCAACAGCCAGAAACTTAATTAAAAGAATCCAAATTTTCCACTCACCCAGAGACAGCCACTGTAACATTGATTCCCAGTTTCCGCCCTGTAATGAAAAGTCCTTGTTCAACAAATTTGACTCATCTTGTATCTACAGCTCTTTAAATTGCTTTTCCAACTTATATATGCTGAACACCCTTCCAAATAAATAAAGATTTACAGTCCACAGCACCATATAAAATGGCCATATAGTACTCTTATATAGAATGTATGTTGCCAATTATTTAGGAGGTTGGGGTAGTTTCTGCTGTTATAAAAATACACCGTAGTGGGTAATCTTGTGCATCAATCTTGTGCATTTATCCAGTTGTTCTCTAAGCAAACTCCTGGAAGTGGAATAATATGAAGGGTGTGTATCCTTTGAAGGCTTTGATGCCTACTGCCGAGTTCCCCACCAATGCACCTATGTGCAGTCCCTCCAACCTGAGAATGTGGGTCATTTCCTCACATTCACGCCAACACTGGTTATTACTGTTTCAAAATTTTTTCCTGCCTGATATAGGAAAAATGCATTCTTGTCATGTTTCTTCCATTTGTATGATTATAAATGAGATTTATCACTTTTGACACTTACTGGCCATCTGTTTTTATTTTTTTTAAATGCCTCTTTATTAGTACTCTTAGCTGTTTTTTTCCCACAAGGGTGTTTCTCATTCTTTGTTGACTTATACGAGCTTACTACCTGCATCTTTACACAGGAAACCTCCCCTTAGTGTCGGGGAGGAATTATTGCATAAACATTGTATAGGGTTGGCAGGGTAGTGGGGGGAGTGCTTGTGTTTTTGTCCAAACTGGTGCTAGCAAAGAAGACAAAGACTGTGGGCACTGGGCACAAGGCTTGTTGGCCTTGGAAGGACACTGGATCTGGATGCCAAGAAGTGGGGAGTTAGATGGCGCTCCACTTCTTTATGCCAGCCACAACCCTGGTCCTCAGATTGGTAGCCTCAGCATTGCTCAGAAACCTCTTTAGCAATGCAGATTCCAGACTGTCAGCCTGCAGCCCAGGAGACGTCAAAGACTGGGTAAAATATACAAACATAAAACTTACCATCTTAACCATTTTTATGTGTACAGTTGAGTGGCATTAAGCACATTCATTGCTGTGCGAGCATCATCTATCCACAGAACTCTCATCTTCCCAAACTGAAATTCTGTGCCAATTAGACACAAACTACCCATTTCTCCCTGAGGCCCAGCTCCTGACAACCATTGTTCTAATTTCTGCCTCTGTGAATCTGACTACTCTGGTACCTCATATAGGTGGAAGCCCACAGTTTTTGTCCTTTTGTGACTGGCTTATTTCACTGAGCATAATGTCTTCAAGGTTCATCCATGCTGTAGCATGTCACAAAATTTCATTCCTTTTTAAGGCTGAGTCATTTCCCACTGTATGTATAGACCACATTTTCTCCTTCTATATGTTAATGGAGCTGACTACATTTTGAGGAGCCATATGCACAGGATTCACTTGGGAAGTGGTTAAACACAGAATTTAATGACTATTTCTGGAATGAGGTATAAGACAGCAGCAAACTTCTGGGTTACCTGCTCTACAAGCCAGACCAGTTCTTCATCCACTTGCAAAAATAAGCCACCCACAGGCTGATCTCAGTGAATATGTCTCATAATTAACAGGAAGCTTTATAGAAATTTGTATTATCCATTCTCCCCTTTCCATCCTGTTCCAACCTCTGCCCACCACCACTGTCTAACTGCTCTGAGTGGGTCTGAGTGCCTGCGGCCATGACCAGGCCTCAACAGCTACCCTGTTCCCAACTCCCAGCAGGCTGCTAACCTGCTTCAACCCCTAAATCCTATTTTTAGCTGTTATCTCTGTTTGACTTCTCTCATTTGGAACAAGTATCCTGAGGCTAGAAGCTTGTATTCTGTAATCATTCAACAAATATTTATTGAGTGCTACTATGTGCAAAACACTGATCTTTCTAGGTATGGAGGATACAGCAGAGAACAAAAGAGACCAGAACCCCTGCCTTTATTAGCTTTCATGCTGGTGGGGACATAGATAATAAACAAGCAAAATATTGGCTAGAGACACATATGAATCATGACAAATAAATCAAGAGAGAGAGAGAGAAATTTGGGGGTGATGCTGATATTTTATAGAGGAAAGTCAGACAGTTTTCAGTTTTCTGGTAGCTATCCTAAAAAAAGTAAAGAGAAACTAGTGAATTTAAATTTAACATATTTATTTAACCTAGTATCTCTAAAATCGTATTTCAATATGTGTTTGATACCTCTAAGAACAGAAACTACAGTTGATCTTAGCCAAAAGATCAAGAAGCTATACCACATGGTTGACTTAAAATATTATTGATGAGGTATTTTGCTCTTTTTTTGTATTGTCTTTGAAATCCAGTGTATATTGCACACTTATCACACATCTCAGTTTGGACTGGCCACATTTCAGGTGCTCAGTAACCATGTGCAGTTAGTGGCTACCACAGTGGGCAACAGAGTCTAGAACATGTGAAGACTGTGACTTTTCCTCTGAGTGTGTTTTAAAATGCAAGTTTTATTATTCAGGTATGACAAAATCAATGGATTAGGAGATGACTGCCATGAAAAGTTAGTTGTGCCTTGGCCAATTGGCTCAGTGGTAGAGCATCAACCCAGCCTGTGAAAGTCCCAGGTTCAATTCCCAGTCAGAGCACACAGGAGAAGTGACCATCAGGCCTTCCCCATCTCCTCTCTCTCTCTCTCTCTCTCTCTCTCTCTCTCTCTCTCTCTATCTCTCTCCTGTTCCACTCTCATTGCCAGGGCTCTACTGATTAATGTGCATTGGCCCCAGGTGCTAAGGATGACTCTGTGGAGCCTGCACCTCAGGAGCTAAGAACAGCTTGGTTGGCCAGCATTGGCCCCAGATGGGCAGAGCATCAGCCCCAGAAGGGGTTGCTGGGTAGATCCTGGTTGGGGTGTATGTGGGAGCCTGTCTCTGTATCTCCCCTACTCTCATTTAAATTATATATATATGGAGAGAGAGAGAGAGAGAGAGAGAGAGAGAGAGAGAGAGAGAGAGAGAGAGAGAAATTGTTACACTTCCAGTTCCCAAGGGGAAGTGGCGCACCATGCCATAAGGGCCACATGAGGAAGCACCAGGGTCAGTCAGGAGGCAGAGGGGAAGGGGAAACTGACTTAAGAGACTGTATTGTGGTTTCCATGGGAAGAAAGAGAGCGTGTGAGAGCAGGCACAGAGCTGACTGATGTGGACATTTCAGTGGACTCTGGGCTCTGGGAAGTCCCTAGTAGCCTGGCACCCAGCCCTGGGATGATTAGGGCAGGCAAGCGGGCAATGGCTGAGAATGCAAGAGCTCCACAGAGGAGATGTGGGGCGGGGGTGCTCTGGACTAGTTGATTTGGGTATGAGAGGTGCCTCACAGGCCAATTTGTTCTGCCTGTGAATTGACCTAACATAAGAGGGGCAGTCTCTCCAGAGTCATCAAGTCCCTCAGATGTCAGAGCATCAGAAAGACAACTAATACAGGAGAAAACAGGAGCACTGCAGGGCTGGCTGTTTTTGAGGGACTCTGGCTTCTGGTAGGAGATAGATGGGAAGGCGGAGGCCAGGGACAGTTAGGAGGCTGCTGCAACACTCCAGGGAGAGGAGGAGGCTTAGGTAGAGATGGAGGTTCTGAGGGTGGGGAAAGCAGCTGAATTGTAGAGGTGATGAAAATGACTCCTCATGTAAGCACTTGGATGCTGGACTACATGAGAATAGGTCCTCACCGCTGTACTTTTGAAGATGAGTAGGAGAACACATCGCTGAAATACATATTCCGTGAAATTCCGGGGGAGTTTAGACAGTGAAGTAATGCTGAGACAGATTCAGTCACTCTCAGTTGGCTCCCCACCAATGGGAATGTCCCTCTGCCAGGCCTGGTTGGGTCATTGTATTTCCTAGGTTGGAGCTTGGAGTTAGAAGTGTCTGTCCCCAGAGCAAGTCGATGCCCAGAGAAGGCACTCTCTCAGGGCCAGCTGAGCCCTCTGACCCTGTATACCTTTTTTTATAGAGGATGTCCCAGGGTTCTCTGCAGGAAGGCAGTTGTTGAAGGAGTCACTTGTCATTCTGTCTTTCTGAGGCAACTTCTTCTATGAGAAAGTGCTGCCTGTCTCAGGGTTCAAGTGTCGAGTCAGTGGGGCTGGATCCAGACAACAGCTCCCCCCTGCCCACCAATCCATTACCTTCATTCCAGCATCCAGTCAGAAGATGCCAGGATTCCTTGTGCATATTTTCTTCATAATCTAAACAGAATGCTTTTGATTTTGCCAGGACCTGGCCTCCTTCATATCTTGTCACTAACTACAGCCCAGCTGTGCAAAACACAGCCACTGGGGACATTTCCCCTCTGCATTCAAATTGCTCAGTTGGTTAGGGTGTCGTCCCAATACGCTAAGGTTGCAGATTCGATCCCAGGTCAGGGCACATGTAATAATCAACCAAAGAATGCATAGATGAGTGAAACAACAAATCAATGTTTCTCTCTCTCACCTTTCCTCTCTCCCTAAAATCAATCAAATTTTTAAAAATTAAAAAAAAACCCAAAACAGCAATGGTTCTATGTCAGGCCAGACATAGAACCCATGGAAGTCTATAGCTAAGTAAGAAGTATTGACTTAAATGGAATCACAGCTCTCCTAGAAAGCAGAAGACAGACTGGGGACTTTTTTTGTTGTTTGTCTTTTAGCCAGGTGTGCTTGTTCATCAGCACACGTTGTAAAGATTAGGAATGAGGCTGACCTGCCAGAAATTGTAGACTTCAAGGAGGTGCCACTCAGAGTTGCCCCTGAGAAGTTATAGCCTATTCTGAAGTTTTTCCTGCCCTTGGAGCACATCTGGAACTCACTTCTTCTTGGCAATGTTCTTCAGAGTCCATTTAAGTCATGTAGGAAACCCCATCTCACTTTCTAGAACAAAAATAATGGGGTTACGCACTTTGACTTCACATATTATCTACAAGATTTAATTCTGATTTATTTTCTATTTTCCAAGCCCATTTAAAAAAGTCCAAAAGGCCCTGAAAGCAGTTATATTCAAAGTCTGCCAATACAATCAAGTCATTATTCATCACTGAAATAAGGGTATCATTTCACCTGAATAAGTACTTAACCTCTCGTTGAAAAACTACTTATTGAAAGATTGTTCTGAATGTACAGACAGAAAATTTTACAAGTCATATGTGTACAGATTGATGAATTTTTAGGAACTGCCCACGGCGGTGTCCAGTGGTCAACCAGAGCTGTCAACTGTCGTGTGTGTGCTTCCTTCTCATCCCACATTGTCCCCGTTTTCCTATCTGTGCTCCTTCTGCATCTTCTCTGCTCCTGCCCTGCCTCCTCTCTGTCCCTCTTACCTCTGGTTCTTCCATGTGGCTGCATGTGGCTCCTGTCTAGCTGGCGGCCTTCCCCCTGTCCAGTCTCTGTAGCTCATGCTGGGGCCCTGGTGGGCTGTGCACTTGGGCTTCCTTTCCTGAATGTCCCCATTGATGACAATGGCAGTGACCTACTCCACAGGGCCCACTGGACCCTAGCACATCCACAGTGACTGACTGGCCTAAATTCCTGAGTCAGATGTAGTGCAGGGTTTCCTCAGGCCAGCCAGAGTCCTTCCTTTTGGGGAAACGTCTCTGCGTCTGTTGCCAACTGATGTCCCTTACTTTCCCTGACTGGATGTCTGAAATCCCAAATGCCATGAATTTAGAATTGACATCAATCTCTTAAAGTTGGGTTTGGGTCTAGTTCAATTCTGTGATTGTATTTATCACACCATAGATTTGTCTCTCCAGCTCACAGCCGGGGCAATGTGGGCAGCTCTGCATGAGCAGGACCCACACAGGATCCTCTGAGATCCACAACGGGTTCAATGTGTTTGTGTTTGAAAGGCTGGTAAGCTGTGGGTGGCCACAAGGTCTCAACAGGTGTCCAAGAAGAGTTCACAGATAAGATACCAAGGGGTTGGGACCAGGAACCAGCAAGTCAGGTCCTGGCACATGTGGCTTGAAAAATTCTTTGAGAATGTTCTCTGTGTACCTAGCACACCTTTTATTATCAATTTCTTGATCTTTGCCCATAGGGATCTTGGTCCATTTCGGGCACAGTATGCATCACTCTCCTAAGGGCTAACAGAGGTCATTACGTCATACCCACACCTCTCTTCCTTGACAAAGTGGTAGATGAGGAAACGGCCCAGACCAGGTACCCTGAATATACACCCATGACAGATCATCCTAGATTTTCCAGATTGGTCAGCAAACAGAGGTATAAAACAGAATACTGAGAAATATTTAGGTTTTACTTTGTAAAGCATTAGATACATTTTCTTCCCTCCGTAGATGTGTCATTTTTCATGTTCTGCCAAGTCAGATGTTACACTTTTTTGTATTTCCTGAGCACACACTAGTGACAAGGGCTATGGGCAATGCAGGGAAACCAGCTAAATATTTTAAGTCACACGACAACACATGGTGTGTAATAAACAAGCCCACTGATCTCACAGCAAGTCTGAACACCTTGCTTATCAGTCACATCGGGTCTGAAAACTGACCTTCTTTCTCTCCACTCTTTTTCAACAATCATCATCTTCATTTCTTAACTCTCTTCACCACCGTTCTCATTCCCTCACTTGTTTTTTTTGTGGTTTCATTTTCAGCCCTAAAGGTGTGAACATTCTTTCTCCTTTCCCCTGCTTTCTCTCCCTTGGTTAGTTTTCCATCAGTTATCCACAAAAACAGCCATCCTCCTAATCCAGTCTAAAACAAGCGACCTCCATGTTTCTGCTACCTATCTGGTTGAGATCATTTAGTGCTTGGGAGTGGAAGAAATGGTTTTCCCATTTGTCATAGACTAAAGTTAAACTTTAAAATCAAAATTTAGTTATTCCAAGAAAATGATCATGGCTGTAGGCAAAGACTGGCTGGTTGTCTATCACAACATTGTCTAGAATAGAAAACTAAAATAAGAAGAAAAGCAAAAACCCATCTATAGAGACTTAATTAAATAAGGTGAGTTGTTACAATAGAATATTAAAAGCCATACAAGTATCTGATGGTATATTATCGGTGAAAAACAAGGTTAAAATTAATATGTAGAGGATGATCTCATCTTTGTAAATGAACCAAAACTAGGCACCTCTAGTCATAGCAAGAGAAAGAAAACCCAGTTACTGACCCCTTCCCAGGACACCTAGTGTGCGTTTTACCTGAATTAGACAGCAGTCAACCCTGAAGAGGCCCTTTGGAGGGAAGGATAAAAGTTTAAAGAAGAGATGCTTAATGAATCACTGAATGTTTACCTTCCTCATCAGTGAGGAGGCTTGTTCCCAAGTGAATGGTCTGCTAGGGCTGCCATAACAAATACCACAGACCAGGCACAGGGGCGGGTGGTGCTTAAACAACAGAAATTCATTTCTCTCAGTTCTGGAGTCTGGAAGCCCAAGATCAAGGTGTGGGCAGGATTGGTTTCTCCCAAGCCACTCTCCTTGGCTCACAGATGGCTGCCTTCCTGTTGTGTCCTCACATGGTCTTTCTTCTGGGCATCATGGTCCTGGCATCTCTTGGGTGTCCATCTGTCTGTTTTTCCCTTTTTGTAAGGACCCCCATCTTAGTTTTATTGGATTAGGGACTGCCCTAGAGGTCTTATTTTAACTCGATTCCCTCTTTAAGAGCCCCCCCCCCTCAAACACAGCCACATTTTGAGGTTCTGAGAGTAGGGATTGCACATATGCACTGGAGGGAGACACAAGTCAACCCATAGTGGCTGCCTGGCTGTTTTTCAGAGGGGAGTAGGAGCTCAGGCAAGCTGGGAAGTGCTTGCTGAACACTGAGTGCATTGTTACCTCCCTCCACCAGAGGGCAAACTTTTAAAATGCTTATTTAAAAATGTTAGCCTTGATGTTTAACAGTTCATAGCCTAAAACAGCTTCTCTTAAATAAAGTGTTAGAAACAGATAACATTCGTATTGACAAATCGCAACAGGGCATTCTGTTCTCTCCCTCTTTCTCTCTCTCTCTCTGGAAGTTCAGGATCCATAACTAAGATTATTTTCCACTAACAGGGTGTGAATATCTCAACAATTTCAAAATCAGTTGCTTTCCAAAAAGCAATATTTGCTCATATTACCTTTTATTATAACTCCTATAATTTTAGTTTTATTTATCTCCTCTTCTAAACACCTTCTGAGGTAAAGAGTTATCGTGCAAGATGACTCAAAGTGAATTTTGAAGTCAGTACTTGAATGTATTGATTTGTTTATTCAATCATCCATCCAGTCAACAAACATGTTACTGTGAAGCGATGAGCTAGGTGCTACTAGATGCCAGCCACGTATCTCCTGCCTCCCCCAGGCGTGACAATAACACAGATGTCTCCAGATATTACCGAATGTCCCTGAGGATTAAAACTGTCCATGGTTGAGGACCACTGAGCATCCCAACCTGGAACTGGCCACATCACATCAAGCGGAGACAGAGTTCCATCCCAGTTCCTCCCGGGGGCAGCCCCCTCAGTCCCTTGCCACCTCGTCCACACTTTACACCGTCATCTCCAGCCCACTCGTGACCACAGCTACCCTTCATCCGATGACCCCATGGACCAGGAATGCTTTACAGGCACGAGCTCAGTGAATACAACAACCCCACGGAGGTGGACTTTATTATGAATTCTGATTTATAAGCTTGAGGTTCAGAGATCTGTGCCCAAGATCATAGGTAGGTTCATATCTGCCTCTGAACTCGTTGTTTTCAGCGTCTCTATCTCTGCTGGTAACTGAGAACACCCCACCTTGTCATCCATCTTGCACAATTTACCTAATCCAATGGCAGGCTCTCCAAGGAGACTGCCTGCACTTGCCCACATGCTGATGCTTGGTAAATACTGGTCACAGGTTGACTTAACACTTTCTCTCCAGGTACTTTTACCTTTTGGAAATCATAAGTGAATTAGAGAATTAGTCTCTTTGTGAATCCTGTGTTGCTCCCACTGTGAATGCCAGAAATCATTCAGTTACATTGTCGGAGATGGCCGGTGTCCTGGGGAAGTGTGGATGCCTTGTCCTGGAGCAGCCTGGCTCTGTGGGATCACCAGTGGCTTCCTTATTGCTTTCTAGGCAATGGCAGTAGTATTTAAAATCTTGTGCCAGAGATTACATCTTTAAATTTGGGATACGGGAAGTCTGGGTAACACACACACACACACACACACACACACACACACACACACGGTGAAGCTGAGCACCCGTGGGAATTGACTATAGGTCAGAAATCCGTAGGCTGGAAAGAGAACAAACAGGGATTCGATGGTGAAAAAAAAGACAGAATTACTTAGGAGAACTGTGTGGCCAGCACAGTGCACCAGGACTGCCGAGGATAGAGAGGGGGTGGGAAAGGGTTACTGGGCTCAGGGTTTCCATCTGCATAGTGGGCATACTACTGTGCAGGTCAGCTGTGAGGTGTCTCCAAGAAAAGTAGCACTTGGCACTCCACAGCGTGGTGCCTGGCGTGTCCCTGGCATGATTTCTCTTCCCCTCTTTGTGCTGGCTTCTCACTCTTTTGTTCTTCTCTTCAACACAGAAGGGCTTTCCTTGCCTGTGGTCTGGAAGGAGCAGTATGTAGAAATCAACATGGCCTCACGCCTCACGTAGTAGCAAAGGGTTGGGGTGGAGGGGAACTGAGGGTCCCATGGGGAGAGGCTCTCACTCATAATATGGGGTCTCTTGGGCTCTGGGGCTTGAGCCAGACCTGGGTTGACTGGTGGCAGGCAGCACTTTTGGAAGGCAGGGTCCATGGACCTCAGCAGCACTCCTGGCGGAGCAGAGAGATCAGGGCAAGGTGTCAGAGACAAGGTGGAGAGTGAACCCCAGGCCCCTTCACTGTGGGAGCCTTCAATCAGAAGAGGCTCTAGGAATTCCACTGCGAGCTTTCAACTAATTGACATCTTGTCTTTAATTACTCTAGCCTTAAAGACTCTTACTTTCGTACTGTTGGAAAATACTTTATGTTTGCAAATAAATTCCTGCTTATTTTACTTACCTTTCTAATTCTCTAAGGTTTCTGGTACTTGTTTTATAACTTTATGCCTTTTTAATTACCTTAATTTTCTCCTTCCCCTTTTTAGAATTTTCTCTTCTGTTTATCTTTATCTCAACTTTTATCTTTTAAAAACCCTTATTCTTTTGTCATGGCTTATAAATCATTTTAATTCCTTTAAGTTAACACCCTTTTATTATCCACACTTAAATTTTTTTTTACCTATTTTAGTTTTTTATATAAAAACAAATTATTTTATCTTTTTAAAATCACCTTCTTACATTTTGTCCTTCTTAATCTCTTTTTGTTCTTGTTGCTTTTAATGTCTCAGTTTGGGGTAGTATGCTTTATTGTTTTATCATCAGTGATGGGCGTGATGTGTGCTGTGTGTGTGGGGAGAGAGAGAGAGAGAGCATGAGAGAGAACAGAGGGTAGGCGGGGCCTGGAGGGTGAGCAGGCATCTCTACCATGACTGCAGACGGCTATCTTGATGCAGCTCCCATCCCTTTCTGTGCTCATTAACCACAAGGCACATCATCAGAATCACCCAAGCTGTATTCCTTCCCATGTGAAGGGCAGGTTACCTATGCAGGTAGCACCCTGAATTCACTATTAAACAAAGCCCAAAGGTACCACCTGGGTGCCCATCTGGTGAAATCCAGACAAGGAGCCCACCCCCCGTAGCTTCTGCTGGTGGTGGGCAGAATGTAAACATGCTTCTGGGAGTAACAAAAACCACAAGGAAAATTCAACCAGAAATGAAGGCACAGGCTGAAGAGCAACAAGGGAGGTCTGGGAGGGCTGGGGAACTTGGCAGAAAAGGTGGCAGAACCCTGTTCTGGATTGCTTGCTTTCCAAAGATGGGGTTGAGTTCCTTTCTGTGGCAGGTGGTTATGTCTGGGCACAGGGAGACAGGGGAGATCTGAGGCAGGAGGCCTAGAGACCTTTTCAAGGAACTTTCTTTTTGTTTTTAAATATTTTTTAAATTTATTTTTTAATTTTTTGTGTTGACATACCTCAAGTGTCCCATTCAATATAATTCTACTTACACACCTCATCATGCCCCCCTATTCCCCTTGCAAAGTCTTCCCATCCTCCTTTCTCTCTGGAAATGGTTACCCTGTTATCTGTATCTATGTGTTATGTATATATGATTTGGCCAATCCCTTCACCTTCTTTAATCCCCTCCCCTCTTCCCACTTCCCTCTGACAGCTGTCCATCTGTTCCCTGTGAACCTGACTCGGTTTCTATTTTGTTCCTCAGTTGCATTCATTAAGATTCCACATATAAGTGAGATCATATGATATTTGTCTTTATCTGGCTTATTTTACTTAGCATATGATCTCTAGGTCCATCCATGCTGTTGCAAAAGGTAAGATTTCATTCTTTTTTATGAGTATGTAGTATTCCGCTGTGCATATGTACCACAGCTTTTTTATCTACTCATCCACGATGGACGCTTCAGCTGTTTCTCGATCTTGGCTATTGCAAATAATGCTGTAATAAACATGGGTGTGCATATCTTCTTTTTAATTAGTGCTTTTGGATTCTTAACATCTATTCCTAGGTGTGGGATAGCTGGGTCAAAGGGCAGTTCCATTTTTAATTTTTTGAGGAATCTCCATACTGTTTTCCACAGTGGCTGCATCAGTCTGCATTCCCACCAGCAGTGCAGGAGGATTCCCTTTTCTCCACATCCTCGCCAGTACCTATAATATGTTGTTTTGTTAATGAGCGCCATTCTGACAAATGTGAAGTGGTTTTAATTTGCCTTTCTCTAATGATTAGTGTCCATGAGCATCTTCTCATGTGTCTTTTGGCCATCTGCATGTCCTCTTAGGAGAAGTGTCTGTTCAGGTCCTTTGCCCGTTTTTTAATTGGATTGTTTGTCTTCCTGGAGTTGAGTTTTATAAGTTCTTTATAAATTTTGGTTATTAACTCCTTATCAAACATATCAGTGAATATGTTCTCCCATACAGTGGGCGATCATTTTATTTCATTAATGGTTTCCTTTGCTGTGCAAAAGCTTTCAAAAGCTTTTTAGTTTGATGTAGTCCCATTTAAGGAGCTTTCAATGCTGTGATTGTTGGTTGTGCAATTAACTGCTATTCCCCTGTTCATCCATTTGCTATTTTTATGTTGTTTGTTTACTACTTTGGATATTGGAACTCCTGAAAACAAAAATTGTTGGAAAATTCCATTCAAAAAGAATTGCCCAAATAGTATTGATGTACCATTTATATCCTAAACACATCCCCTTATGAGGCACGTAAGAACTAAAATCACAGACAAGCAAAGGAGACCGTCTCTGTCAGCTGTGCTGGATGGACCTTGGGCAAGCCGGGCAGAGGAGGCTCCCAGCAGGAGGAGGATGGGTACATTCTTTCCCTCGTGGCCAGGCCAAGCTGACCAGCAGGAACCCGGAGACATGCAAGTCTGTATGGGGCCGGCAGCAGGGATGAGGCAGAGAAAGTCCTTCCTTTTCTCAGGTAAGTTTAGTGTGGGATTGTCAGGCTAGAAATCAGCCACGGAAGTGTCAGGAGTATTCTGCAAAGTCCATGCAATAGTGAGCAACGTAGAGCCTCCTAGGGCATCTCCACCAGCTGCGGGTCTGGGGACACCTGAGCTGAGCAGGGATGACATATCCTGTTCCCCTCTTCCCCGGCAAGAAACCCTGAGGAAGCCGCCAGGCCTTTGTGTCTGGCAAAGCTGGAATGAAAGGTGGCATGTCCGCCGCCCTCTGCCAGCCGTCCATGGGGCCTGCAGGTAATATCACGTGAACTGCAGGACGCTGAACCCAGGAAGTCTGCACAGGTGATGGGGTTGTACACAACGAGCTTGCCAGGGAGGCTCCAGGAGGCGGTCAGAAGATAAGCGGGGAGGGGTCGGGAATGGTCCAATATACGCCCGTGATGGCAACCCCCAGGGAATTGCGTGGGCAGGCCCACCCTCTGCAGGGCCCCTGATGGTTAGACAGGACAGGGGGAGGCTCCACCCGGGACTGGGGTGCAGTGCTCCATGGGACTTGAGGAGGAAACCTGGTGCTGCCTCAGAGAGGACTCCGTGGAAAGAGGGCCTGAAGAAGGTGCGGGCGCCGCAACACTGCAGCCCCGCACCAAGGGCTTCCTGCTGCACCACCTGGCGTGTCACGCTCCCTCTGAAGAAGCAGCCCTCTTGCACATGTCATCACCATTGCCCTTGTGCAGTCGAGTCCAGTCATCTGTACCTTTAGCTCAAGCCAGTTCAATTGTAGATGCTTGAAGAAAACTTTAAATAAAAGACAATGTAAAGAACCTACGGTATCCTGCCAGCCCTCCCCACAATAAGCACATGCCCTGGAGTGTGAGTATGTGAACATTTGCATCCAGTTCTGAGCCCCTCATGCTGGGAGCAGTTCACACATCAGTGTTTATAACCACCATACGGGTTTTTCATACAACATGACCTCAAAACGCAAGCACTGCCAAGCGCTTCCTCTGGTGCTGAGCAACGGAAGCAGCCACCTGTTCAGTGTTGGGGGAGACAGGCTGCGTGGGACTTACTGGGAGACCGGATTTCCCACGCCAATGTGCCACCTCACTGAGAGATTGTTTTCCCCAAGGGTAATTTTGATTATTAAGTTTCTTCTAGGTGTTGACTTGAGAATGTGCTTTCCCACTGCTGAGATGCCACTCGGCTTGCTGCCTCTCTTCCCCACTAGGCTGTAGCTCCTGGAAGGGCAGGTCATGGTGCCCTGGATGAACAAAGAAGCCAGAAGCCGAAGGGCAGCCAAGGTCAGGTTCCTGGGCAGCCTTGCTCTTTCCCCTGCAGAGGGCAGAGGAAGACGTGGCTGTACTTCAGATCTGGCTGAAAGTGGTGCATCTTCCATCTATGCTGTAACCACCCACTCTAACTTCTAATATTTCCATGGAGGGACTCTCTTCTGTTGGTGAAAACAAACACTGACACACATTAGAAACTAACCATCTGTAAGAATCTGCAGCCCAGCACATAGTAGGGGCTCAATAAATGTGTGCTCAGTGCTGAGGGAATAAGTAAACAGATGAATGCTCTAGCCTACCAGGTAAACTCCTCCTTAAACTCCTGCCCTGTGAGTCTCAGGTTCCTTCTAATATGCAGTCCAGTCTCCCCAGTGATAATCTCCAGCTGAGTTTCCTAAACACAATGTCTGAAACGTTCCTTTTGAGCTTGTCCCATCCTCTCCTGATTGGGCTCCTCCCAGCAGGGTGAACAGTAACGCAAGGACGTTTGGCTACAACAAAGGTAATGTTCTTGCCTCTAGTCTATAATCTCATAATGAAGGTAATGACTTCTGTAAATCTGCGTGCTAAAATGGCTGCAGGATCACTATGAGCTGCCCTTACTGCCCATCCCCTGACCCCAAGATCTGACCTGGAGGGCCCTTACCCAAAGCCCAAAGCTCATATCCTAGAGATTATGTTCATTTAAATAGAACCCCCCCCCCCCCCGCCTAACCTGTGGTGGCGCAGTGGATAAAGCGTCGACCTGGGAACACTGAGGTCCCCAGTTCAAAACCCCGCACTGGTCTGGTCAACACATATGGGAGTTGATGCTTCCAGCTCCTCCCCCCTTTCTCTCTCTCTTTCTCTCTCTCTCTCTCTCTTTCTCTCTCTCTCTCACTCTGTGTCTCCTCTCTAAAATGAATAAAAGAAAAAAAAACTTAAAAAAAAAAAATAGAAACCCCCTTGCTAACATTAGGGTTAATGTTTGAATGGCATGGCTCACCATGCTGCTGCCTTTTTCTGTCTAGTGTGGATGCCACTGGACTCACCTGCCAAGTTATTTTAAATGCTGATTCTCATAACTTAACCAGAGAATCAGATTATGTTGGGTTTTGGTAGGACCAGCCACTGGTGTGTACAGTTTCAGAACGCTTCCTTCTGACACTCTCTGAAAGATTGTATCACACCCTTTCTTTCCCCCTTCCCGTTCCTCATCCACCAGAGAGCACAACCCCGACTCCTCAGCACCTTGGCCCCACAACAGTGTCTGTACCCAGGGCATCTTAAGTGATCCTGCCCAACGCCAAAGATTTCAATACCCCTAGCATTGTGCTGTCCGATATGGTATCTGCCAGCCTATGCGGTTATCAGGCACTTGAAATGTGCCTACCCCACTCCTCAGTCCCAGCGAAACTGGCCTTCTTGCAGTTTCTCAGACATGTAAAGGGCATTCCTGTCTCAGGACTTTGCACATCAAGCCCATCACTGGGAGTACTTTTCTGCCTGGCCTGTGCTCTTTCCCTCTCTTCCTCCAGAGTTAGGGCATCCTGCCAGTCCCCCTGCTGCCATGGACCACCTCCCTTGAGCCACACACGGCTTACTGGCAAGTGATCAGGGGGCTGATCAGGCTGTCAGAGCCCTTACATCTCTCTAAAGGAAGGGCCAAGAGGTGACCTCACTCACCAAGTGCTGAGGAGGCTTCTGGGCTCCAACTCCAGGCCACACTGAACTTCTCCCAGTCCCAATCTGTCATCAGTAATGACAATAACAAGCATTTCTATTGTGTAGGGCTGTTTGGGAGCATTAAAGTGGCGATCCCTGTGAAGTGTTAGCACATAGTAAATATTCAACATACATCAGCTAAGCCGTCAAACTTACAAACAAGAAACTGAGAGCTGTGTAACAGGACAACCTGTAACCCAGGTTTGTCATCAATTGTACCAACTCATTCCTAAAAAGAGGCTTAGGGATAGTTATTTGGGGGAGAAGGTGTACATAATTTGATTTCGTAAGAGAGAATCAAGTCTCATGTTAGATACAAAGTTGGCAATGACTACCATGCGTGGGTTCAGAATTTTCTCCTTTCCTCTGTGTCAGCTCTACTGGGTTCAATTATCACTATCTTCCAGTCTTTCTTTCCTCCAACTCAGCATGTTTGGCCTATGGTCGCAGCGAGTGACATACTGATTTTAAGGTGAAACTGGCTATCCTGGCAAGGGAAGACTACGTTGGAAGAATGGACTTCTCAATAAAATGGGCTACATACAATAGGACCTGCAGCCCTGAATCAGTGGAAAGGTGTAGGGAAGGCACACCTGCTTTAATGAGTCAGGGTGTTTAGATGTACAGCACGTAATTGCGGGCACATAAGGGAGGTTGTCTCAGAACCACCATCTGCAATCTTCAAGGAACAGAAAACGGGAGGGACACTGAGGGACTCCAAACAGAGAATGTAGGAATTTTTAAAATGTAAAAACAGTTGAGTATATTGAACACGAAACAGAACATAACTCAATCTCTCTTTGATGACTCAGAGGGCTATTTAGAAGCATTAATTGCTCAGGGTCACCTTACTGGCTAAAACATACTGTGTAATGGACAGAAGTTCTCATCAACAGCTTCCAGGGCAACAGGGGTTGATTTGTTAATAATCTCTTCCACTTATTGGACACCCTGTGTGCCAGGAGCAATGCTAAGTACTTCCCATACATTTTCTTTGGAATCCTTTCTGCCTCTCTGTGAGGTTTGCATTCTGAGGAAACTGAAGCTTGGAGACATGAACGAGCTTGTGCACAGCTGTACAGGGAAATGACAAGAGCTGAGACTCCCACACACTGTATCTAATTGAAACACAATTGCTCCATAGTGCCTAGAAAAACCTAGACAGTATTTTGATGAACTAAAGACCAAAGACAAGTCAACCAACTAAACAGAAAACAAGCATCATGAGAAGAACAGGCCAGCGAGGCTTCTGTGAAATGCCTAACTTACTTCCCCTCCAAGGGTAGGTGTTCCATGCTGGAAACTACAGTATTCATATGGGGTAAAGGCTGCTCTACATGACAATGCCATGAGCTGCTTTAAAACAAAGGTGCAAGCTCCTGTTGCATGAAATGGGCTTGACGTGATAAAGTGGGAATCTAGAAACTTGCCCAGCATGCTTTATAGGTATGGGTTTTCATCTGTATTTCCAATACCTGCCCTCTGATACCAACATATTATATGTATTCTATTCACAAAAACAATCCTGCAACTTCCCTACATTCTATTTTGAATTACTTAACACTTTATTAGTCACAGGCCCTGGCAGAAAGCAAATAGAACCCTCAAACTAGATACTTGAGGAGAATTTAATGAAGGGATTAATCACAAAGATTTGAGCAGGGTTGAGGGGAAGGGAAGGTTATAGGGAAAGTGCCAAGGCTCCTTAGCTCTCCTGTTTTAGAATGACCAAGAGCAGGAAGCGATTCCAGAGCCTGGCGACAGTGGCTGTAGGCAAGGTTGTGAGACCTGAGCAGGGAGCCTGTATAAGGATATGCAGAGGGAAATGGGAGGGGAAGCCAGGGAAGCACACATAGTCCAACCCCATTTCCTCCCAGCAGAAGTGACAGTGCAGAAGAACCTGTGACTGCTCCCAGGCTGCAGGGCAAGGTGGGGAAAGACAAGGGATTTGAGTGGATTAATAGAAGACACTTAGCACAGTCCTGTACTCCCCCCAAAATATTAAATTAAAACAATGAATCCTGACCTGTGGTGGTGCAGTGGATAAAGTGTCAACCTGGAATGCTGATGTTGCCAGTTCGAAACCCAGGGTGTGCCTGGCCAAGGTACATATAAGAGTTGATGTTTCCTGCTTCTCCCCTAAACCCCCCCCCCATCTCTAAAATGAATAAATAAAAATATTTCAAAAATTTAAAATTAAAACCATTGAAATAAAACCACAAAGAAAAAATGCAACTAATAAAGTGATACTTTAAAAAATTTTTCAGCCTGACCAGGCCGTGGCGCAATGGATCGAAGGTCGGACTGGGATGCGGAGGACCCAGGTTCAAGACCCCAAGCTTGCCAGCTTGAGCAAAAAAGCTCGTCAGCTTGGACCCAAGGTCCCTGCCTCCAGCAAGGGGTTGCTCGGTTTGCTGAAGGCCCGCGGTCAAGGCACATGTGAGAAAGCAATCAATGAACAACTAAGGAGTTGCGACAGCAACAAAAAACTAATGATTGATGCTTCTCACCCCTCTCCGTTCCTGTCTGTCTGTCCCTATCTGTCCCTCTCTCTGACTCTCTCTCTGTCCCTGTAAAAAAAAAAAAAAAAAAAAAAAAATTTCAAAACAAAACAAAAAATACCCATTGAGGAATCACAAAGAGGCTCTTGAGCAGAAAATAACCCCAACACTATTTGATGTTACCTGATATATGTTTGACACACGTCTGAATTTATTGTCATTTTTTAAATGTTTGAAGATTTGACACAGAAATCTGTAGTTCCTATTTTTCTTGAGCAATCCAAAGATCCTACAAGATTGGTCTCACCCCTGAAGCTGAGGCTGCTGCCCCTGGAGGAAACACAGAGACGTGCAGCCTCCAGTTTCTGGAGGTCCCCAACCTCCCCCACTAGGTGATGTCATCTAACTGAGCATCTCTGTGGGCAACTCTGACTTATACCAGCTTAGAGAGGCTGATGTCACTTGATAGAAAGATGAATTCTAAGCTTTCTGGCCACCAACACAATGAGGGAAACTTTATGGGACTCTTTGTATTATAAAAGCAACTGTCCCAGTTTGTCAAAAAAGAAGTATTTTTCTAGTTGTGAGAAGATACCCACAGAGAAAAGGCACATCAACTCTTTCTCCTACAACTTTTTATGCTCACAAGATGCTCAACCCAAGGAGGGGAGGAAGAGTGGAATAATGGTGGAAGAAGTGCTATAGCTAGTCAGACTACAGACTTCCTTCTGTCAGGGCCTTTGTGCTGCTCAAAGCCCATCAATTGTTGTAAAGTACCCAAACCTTAATTCTGTGGGTTTACATAGAGACACCAAGTCCAGATTAATTTTGAAGAGTTTTATTAAAGGAGGAGATTTATTAAATATACTGGCCGCATATAGCTTACATGGGGCAATCTGGAAGGCCCAAATCATGTGTGTCAAAAACATTCTAGGGGCTGGTTATATACCCTTGATCACACATGGGCTGGGGAGAGCATGACATCATGGCACAAACTTACAACCTTTGTTTTTACCTATACAGCTTTTGGGAAAAGGAGGAGGGGGATGGGACACAATTCATTAGCAAGTTTACAACATTTGTCCATAGAATTCATAAAAAATATTTTTACACATTAAAACTTACAAGGTAACACAACAGTAAAAATGCCATTCTACATATTAAAAGATATTCCTATATTTTCTAGTGTTCATTTGCCATTTCCTTGTTTAGTGATAACTGCACGCTTTTAGGAGGGGAGGGGTAGTTTCCATGGTGCTGGGGGATAAAATGCCTGTAAATGGCCCATCAATATAAGAAAAGGTCTACTTTAATCTTTCTCTTCCTGCACTTGGCTAGCTAGTCACCTGCTTCCTTACAAATGGTGGTGGGGGGGGGGCTGGAGGGAGGAAGACAGGAATTTAAATCTCCTTCCCCTCTTCATTTACAATACAATGCTATCAGCCATTCTGAGTTGGTGCTAATCTCACAAGTAAAGAAATCACATTTACAGAGTCTCTCTGCACACCTAGTCCAAATTAATAAAATGTTCTTTAAGCTTCCTAAACTATTAATATTAATTCTGTAGCCCTTTTGGTACCTTACTACACAATGACTCCTTGCTGACCCTGGAATAAGGGTTGCCAGTGAAGGAGCCATTTGCCTTTCAGAGGGCATTTGGCAACATACACATTTATTTTTGTCTTGATTGGGGAGGTGCTCCAGGCAACCTGTGGGTATGAACCAGAGATACTGCTGGCCACCATGCAGGACAGTCTCCTGCCTGTCCCACAACTCAGAAATCGCCAATCCCAAATGTCAGTGGTGCCATAGCTGAGAAACCCGGCTTTAGGATAAAGTCCAGTTTTTTCATCCCACTTTCAAGATCTCCAGTGCCTCCCTTTGCTTGCTGTGACCACCTCCTCCCTCACCAGCCACCCACCTCTGCTCTCACTCCATACTCTGTTGCTCACTCCTCTGATGCTCTGTCCTATGTTTGGGCCTTTGCACATGCTGTTCCTGGAGTGTAACACATGACTTTCATCTGCCCAGAAACAGTCTACCTTAGATGTCAGGCATCACCTTAGATGTCACTTCACTTCCTTCGCAGAGCTTTGTCTCCAGAGGCTCCTACAGCATCCCTAGACTAGAAATGACCACTCTATTACCGTCTCTGGACTAAATCAAAAAGGGTAGGAGTTGGGTTTTTTTTTGCTTATTGTGTCCACAGTACCTGTACATAAAGTTCACTCAATACTGTTGGATTAATGCATGGCCACACCCTAATCTCTAATAGTTTTTAAAGAAATCAAAGTTAAGTCCTATAAGCAGCTTTACTTTTATCTCCAAGATAACCAGTATGAATCAAGTGGCCCCTGGGAGAAAGCGAATGAGTTTGAGAGCTTGACTAACTCACTTCCCAGAGAGCCTGACCTGTGACCCTAGCAGTTCCCCCTCTCTCAAGAAAACATTTGGCTTATCAGTCATTCTGACTTAGCCTTGGAAAACCAAGAACATGTTCAGTATAATTACTGTTTATCATTTGTCAGCATGGATGCACAGAAGTCCTTACTCTACTTACTAAGAAATCTATCCACCCTCATTTTTCTAGATAGGGCAATTTCAGACACTTCCTGTCCGCACAAAGTCATTGCTTATATTGAATTCCAATAGTGAGTGAAACTGTGGCTGGCAGCCAATAAGAAATGCTTTAAACCCCAACCCTCCCTTGATAGCCAAATGATTTGTGAGTATCCTAAGAGGCAGTGAATCCATTGAACTTTGAAGTCTAAGACTTTCTCTTCTGGTGGCAAGAACTGAATGAGGAACAACAGCCCGGAGGAGCCACCCTTGGAAACAGTTGGATACGTTCATTTGCCCTGTGTTCACACGGAATGTTATCTTTCCAGAAGACTTGGAAATGTACCCTGAAGTGAGAAGAGAGAATGCTAGAACACATTTGCTCTCTCCAATTAGAAGGCAGATGTCATTTCTAGATGTGAGCTCAGCATTGCAGGTGGGGGCAGGTGCCAGCCAGCTTAGGCCCTGCCTGGGCTGACTGCCGATCCTGAGGAGATGAGGGAAACCCTCTGCTTGCCCAGCATGGTCTCGCTGTGATGTGTGCAGTGGGTGCCTCATATTTCTTCTCTGTGGGGATTTCATGTGACATCTGTGAACACAACCAGAATCTCAGCAGCATGGAGAATTCAGGAAAAAATGGGCCTCAAACAGCAAATAATAGCCCAATAAAAAGCTGTGATTTTTGTTGACGGATGTTTCCTGGGGAAGGAGCCCCCACTCCCAGGAGGAAGTGTATCACAGCATAGTCCTTCAGCACCCCTGACAAGAGGACATGACAATCCACAAAGAGGTATAGAAATGAAAGCTCTGTTATTACAATGAGATTAAATGTGATTCATTGTTAGTGAAAATAATACAAGTGAAGACACCAATCAAGAAGCCATAGGTGCCAGACCAGGTGATGGCGCAGTGGATAGAGCATCGGACTGGGATGCCGAAGACCCAGGTTTAAAACCACGAGGTCCCCAGCTTGAGTGTGGGCTCATCTGGTTTGAGTGTGGGATCGTTGGCTTGAGCTTGGGATCACAGACATGACTCTATGGTTGCTGGCTTGAGGTCAAAGGTTGCTCGCTTGAAGCTCAAGGTCTCTGTCTTGAGAGCAAGGGGTCACTCGCTCTGCTGAAGCCCCACACCCCCCTTCAAGGAAGATATGAGAAAGCAATCAATGAAGAGCTAAGATGCTGCAATAAAGAATTGATGCTTCTCATCTCTCTCTCTTCCTGTCTGTCTGTCTCTATCTGTCCCTCTTTCTGACTCTCTCTGTGTCTCTGTCAAAAATAAAAAAAGAATTATGGAAATATCTTAAATAACAGTTTTATTGTTTTTTTTTCAGCATTTATCTAATATTTTTCATTAAGATTTTAAAACTTTAATAACAATCTAGTTTTGTATATCTCTTTTATTGATCTTATTTAAGTATTAAATGCATAAAATAATAAACTACCTTTTAGTACATCATTTTTTTTATTCTTAAAACAGTCATTATTAGGGAAGAGAACTGGTTGTTAAATTATACACTGGGGAACAATTTTTCATTTTCTGTTGCATGAGGTTTTAGAACTCCTTCTATATATTTCTGCATCGCTGATTTCAAATCTGAAATCCATTTTTTGGTTTATGCTCTAGTTTTTATGCAATTTTAATATTTTGTTACAGTTAATGACATGCATTGCTTTTTAAATTGGAGTTAAAGGGCAATGACTCTTGGATTGAACATAACCACAAGGCAATTAATGTTTTACAAACATTACTTTTACATAATTATAGTTGTTTCTAAATGTAAAAAATTATTATCTGATAAAAGCACCCTCTTATTTTGTTTTAAGATTGAACCATGGCTTCTTCGAGTAGGTGTCAATATAAGAATAGTCCTGACACCTTCTGTTCTATATGTGGCTTTTACAAACTTCAACGTCAAAGGTGCAATATTTCATCATTTGTGACACATGCATATATTGCCTATTTTCAAGTTTCCCCTGCCGATCAAGACAAGAATTGGGCTCCTCATATTGTGTGTCATAATTGTGAGGAAATGCTTTGTGACTGGACAAAAGGAAAATGCAAAGGAATGCCTTTTGGTATTCCCATGGTTTGGCGTGAACCTAAGGACTAAGCAGTGACTGTTATTTCTGTCTGATCCATACAAAGGGCATCGGCAAGAAAAAACGGCATATGATTGCATATCCTAATATTTCTTCAGCAATATGACCTATCCCACACTTGAGACACTCCCGGTTCCAGTTTTTAATGGTCTTATTTCTTCTAAGGATGAAGAAAGTGAACATGGCAATCAAGTGTATTTTGATAAGATGCATGAGGAAAATGGTTGTAGAATCTGAAGGGTCTTCTGATGCCAAGCAGTCATTAACCCCTCAGCAGTTTAGCCAACATGAATTGTATGACTTAGTAAGAGATTTGGGCCTATCAAAGAAAGCAGCTGAGTTATTAGCCTCCAGGCTTCAAGAAAAGAATGTACTTCACTGGTTAGCTAAAGTATACCATTTCAGGAAGTGTGAACAAATTTTTGCGAACTTTTTTTCCGAAGACATATACTTTGTTTACTGTCATAATATCAGTAGTCTTCTCAGCCAGCTAGGTGTTACCACTTACAGTCCAACAGAATGGCAGCTATTTCTTGACAGCCCTAAACAGAGTGAAATGTGTTCTACACAACAGTAATGTTTATGCAATGGTTCCAATTGGTTATTCTGCTCATCTGCAAGAAGATAATAATGACATAAAAATTGTCCTCGACTTTCTGAAGTATGAGGAGCATAACTGGATCATTTGGTGGATATTAAAATGGTCAATTTCCTGCTAGGACAGCAGAGAGGTTTCATGAAGTATCCTTGCTTTCTGTGTATGTGGGACAGCCGAACTCGGGACAAACTCTGGACACAGAAGGAGTGGCTGAAACGTGAAGCTCTGGAAGTAGGTACACAAAATATTGTGAATGAATCTGTAGTTAATTGAGACAGGATCATTTTTCCCCCACTTCACATCAAACTTGGCTTAATGAAGCAGTTTGTTCAGGCTTTGAATAGAGAAAGTGAATGCTTTCAACATATTATTCCTGCTTTTCCTGCCTTGTCTTTCAAGAAGATAAAAGCAGGTGTACTCAATGGACCTCAAATTCGAACCCTCACACGTGACAAAGAATTTGCTAGTAAGATGAATAAGGAGGAGAAAGCAGCATGGCAGTCTTTTGTGGCAGTTTACAAAGAACTTCCTTGGCAACAAAAAAGCAGAAAACTATGAACTTCTGGTTCAAAGGATGCTGTTGGCTTTCAGCGACACTGGATGTAACATGAGCGTTAAGATTCACTTCCTGAACAGTCACCTTGATAAGTTTTCCGAAAATCTTGGAGCTGTTTGTGATGAGCAGGGAGAACACTTTCATCAAGATCTGAAGACAATGGAAGAGCGTTATCAGGGGCGATGGGACAGAAATATGATGGCCGACTACTGCTGGAGCATCAAATGAGATTGTCCTCAACAAGTACACAAAAGCAAGAGCTACAGACGCAAATTTTTGCCTGAATAGAATTTAAATAAGTTTTGCACAAATTTTATGATTAAAATAAGTGTTTTAATATGTTCTATTTCAAAGTTTTATAGAAACTCTGATGCAATCATATCTTTTAGTGTATTAGTGTATTTACTGCATTATATAAATTATTATATTTTCACAAAGATGATGCCAATGAAGACATTCTATTTTATTATGTTAAACTAAATGTTGAAAATTTTACAATAAGATGAAAACCTAAAATCTTGAATTGCAAATCAACTGTATCTTACAGAGAAAACTAATGTCAGATTTGGGATTAGCACACTCAAATTAAGTAAGAACAAGTTTTTTTTGTGGATGCATCAAAAATTTTGTTCCCCAGTGTACTTAATGACATGGACAGATGTTTGTGTGGGTGCTAAGTGAACAAAGCAGACTGCAAGCTAGTTGGTATCTGTATGTGTCCAGCTGGCTGTATGCAATACAATCCCAGAAAGTTCCTAATTTTCTTCTTTTTGTTAATCTCCGTCATCTAATTACTCTGCAGTAATTGTGGATTGCTTTTTTAAAAATAAGGAAAACAGTAAAGAAGATGTTATTTTTATAAAGAAACCATGTCAGGTAACTCTAAGGGTGCCAGTCTCAGAAGCAAGGCAGAGGTTCAACTGGGAGCACTGACCTAAAGCAGAGTCAAATTAAAATCTAGAGGTTGCAGCAAAGCCCAAAGTGTTGGGCCCAAACTTGGGGGGGGGGGCGGCGGGGGGAATCAGGTTAAGGAGTTCTTAAGACTGTAATGATGAGTTGTTTGCCTGGGTTTGAATTTCAGCTCACCACTTGATAGCTGTGCAGTCCCTGGCAAGTTGCTTAACCTCTCTGTGCATTATTTTTCTGATATGAAAAATAGGATAAGGTTATTGTATGGATAGTCTCATAGAAAAATTTTGAGGATCAAATGAATCTTATTATGTAGCATTTACTTCACATCGTGCCTGGTACACAGTCAGTGTGCAACCAGTGTTAGCTCTTATGAAAGACAAGGCAGGCAGGCTGGGTCGAGAACCCACCTGGCCTTCTAACAGCATTTGCGTTTGTCCTCTTTATTTCCTGGAAATGCCACACATTCTTTAAACTCTATCTCAAATGCCACATCCTTCATTCAAGCCTTTCTTTTCTCAGTCTCCAACCAGGAGTAGCCTCCCTTTCCCTGGCATCTGTCTGTCACTCTGCACCAGGCCCCCGGCCCTGAGTGTGCCCTGACTTCTCTGCCAGTTATCTGTGCTCTTGTTTTAGTCCCTCTTTGGAACCATATACCGGAAGCTGTGTCGTGCCTTCCACACTGTAGTACACATTTATTATTTGAGTTGAATTGTGTGGCCTGAAGATGACTCTCTTGCCTTCCAAAAGTGCTAACTGAAATCTCCTACCTGGGCACCTGTGACGTGCCAAGATTCACTGCTTCACTGGAACTGTACATAAGCTGTTGCTTCACACGCATAAGAAAGATTAATGGTGCACTTTAGGTTACGATCTCTGGTCACTGGTAAAAGCTAAACACTGTCAAAGAATACCACTGCTATCATCTTTGTTATTTCCAAAGCAAGGTCGTAAATAAGGTTGCGGGTTGTTTGAGTAAACCAGTATCTGGCCACAGCTTGCAGTGTCTATGGTGGGATCTAAATGCTGAACAGTGATGGCATCTCATTCCTGGCCAATTTTAGTGCGAGGAGCCATGCACGGCTGTGCTGCTGGCCTGCCATCAGCAGCACTGTATTTGGAGACGGGAAATGCTAAACTTGCTAGAGTTTTGTTTTATATTTGCCTCCCACATGTCTTGGCAAATACATTAGAAATTGTTCGTTATTCTCCATCTAGACCATACGTCCTTTTCAAATGTTTTTTTTGTTATATTTGCCAGAGAGCCACAGGACCTTAATTGTAGTACGGTATCAAAATCTGTTGCCAAGAAATGTTAAGTGCTGAGCACCAATTTGCTCCAAGCCGTACTGTTAGCCACATGCACCCAAGTGACAAGTGTAAAAATGAGAGTTCAATGTCACACACCTTATATACTTAACCTGGGTCGAAGAGCAGTCCACGGAACATTGGTTAGCATGTGCTACTGTTGCTCTGGGCCTAGCACAGATGCTCACTGTTGGGCAAATGAGTTTGTAAAATACGATTTTTGAGTTTGCTCACTTTTATTGTTAAAAATGTCACTGCCCACATGAATGGTGCTGCCCAGGTGAAACTGCTTCCTGCTTGGGAAGGGCGATTGTTATACTAATGTGTGCTGGAGGAGGGGTCTTTCTGGGCCCTGGTAGTTTCTTAAAAGGAGGAAGAAGGGGAAGAAGAAGAAGAAGCCAAGATGGAAGAGAAGTAGAGAGAAGCCAGTTTTGCAGAGTAAGAAGCCATGTTGGCATTGGGGAAACAGAGGTGACTAAGACTGGTGGTGGCCTATGATTCTAGGAAAACCCGGAGATGATTCTCCTGGTTGTGGAACCAGAGAGTGTGTAAGTGGGTTTTTGTGCCCTGTGTGTTTTTACTCGCTGGTCGGTTGTGAGGCTAGAATAAAGGAATGGCTCACCAGTTGTTTTGCTCCACTGTTTCTTTACCATCTGTCCAAATCTAATGGGGACCTGAGCCTGCATCTGCATAGCCACAGTGGCGACTACTCGCCATACACTTACTAATGCATATTGGATTGCATTGTCTTAAGACATATATTGTAATGTCATTTTTTTTTTACAGGGACAGAGAGAGTCAGAGAGAGGGACAGACAGACAGGAACGGAGAGAGGTGAGAAGCATCAATCATTAGTTTTTCGTTGCCGTTGCAACACCTTAGTTGTTCATTGATTGCTTTCTCACATGTGCCTTGACCGCTCGCCTTCAGCAGACCGAGCAACCCCTTGTTGGAGCCAGCGACTTTGAGTCCAAGCTGATGAGCTTTAGCTCAAGCCAGATGGGCCTGCGCTCAAGCTGGCAACCTCGGGGTCTCGAACCTGGGTCCTTCCGCATCCCAGTCCGAGCTCTATCCACTGCGCTACCGCCTGGTCAGGCTTAATGTCACTTTTTGAAAGGCAGTAAGTGGGGCACAGAGAAAAAGTGTCTGGACATAAGGAACTTATAGTTTTGGTGGGTTTTTTATTTTTTGGTATTTTTCCAAAGCGGGAAGCACGGGGAAGGCACACAGACAGACTCCCTCATGCGCCCAACCTGGATCCACCCGGAATACCAACCAGGGGGTGATGCTCGGTCCCTCTGGGGCATTGCTCTACTGCAATCAGAGCCATTCTAGCGCCTGAGACGGAGGCCATGAAGCCATCCTCAGTGCCCAGGCCAACTTTGCTCCAATGGAGCCTTGGCTGTGGGAGGGGAAGAGAGTGATAGAGGGAAAGGAGAGGGGGAAGGGTGGAGAAACAGATGGGTACTTCTCCTGTGTGCCCTGGCCAGGAATCGAACCTGGGACTTCTACATGCCAGGCCGACGCTCTACTGCTGAGCCAACCGGTCAGGGCCAGGAGCCTACAGTTTTAATGGGACAAAGTTTTTATGACTTGGGGTAGGGGGACAGGGGGGCAGGGGAAATGTCAAGTAGGCGAAGGACATGAAAGCCTGGTAGAGGGCAGTGCAGGGCCTGGGATGTTGCGTCCTGGCCACGTTCTGTGTGAAAGATTGAGCCCCACTTCTCTGAGACATTCCTGAGCAAAAGGATGTTGGGGTGATGTGGAGGTGGTGACAACATGTCCACCCTGACCCTGGGGTCTTTGTTTATTCAGAAGCGGTCCTGCTTTTCTCCTCGGCTCTTGGGATTTCCTTTGCCAAGGAAGGAATTGGGAGGAAGCTAAGCATTGCTGGATGGGTGGATGTCTACCACACTGGGAAATAAATTTTTTAAACAATGTGGACCAAAATGGGCAAAGGTATAGGGAACAAAAGATATATTATTTATTGAATCACTTAAAGATGAGTATGAGGAGGGGAGAGCAGTACATTAATGGTCTCTTAAATTTCAGCTCTACAGACTCAATGTTAAGGAAAGGAAGAGAGGGGGAAATGTAGATACATGGTGGAAAGATGGGACAGACCCAAACCAGCCCACCTCCTGTGCACAGAGCCCTCATTGCCTCCACAGTGTGTGTGTGGAGGATGATCTGTCCACACTTCTGGGTATCTGTCACCCTTTTTATGGCATCTGTTTGATGGTTCTCTCTCTTCCAAAAAAAACCCCTACAGCTTTACAGAAAGATTGTGGGCACTGTTAGTCCCCCAGTCTGGCTGAGCTCTCTCTCTTCTCCTGGTTTCCATCAGCAACCGAGTAGAAAACCGCTTTTAGCAGGGCTTCGCTGCAGTAATCTATAAGTCATCGACTCAAGCTATATTTAAACCTACAAAAATTCATCTCTAAGATTCTGGCAATTGTTATTGACAAGGAGGCCAGATCTTCATAAAGTCCTTAAAAAAACAACAACAATGATTCAAAATCCAGCATGCGGATTGCTCTATCCTCACCCTCCAATTCTGATTTTTTCCTTGGGGCTGGGATAGACACCACCCTATCACATTCTTTTCTTTCTTTCTTTCTTTCTTTCTTTCTTTCTTTCTTTCTTTCTTTCTTTCTTTCTTTCTTTCTTTCTTCCTTCCTTCCTTCCTTCCTTCCTTCCTTCCTTCCTTCCTTCCTTTCTTTCTTTCTTTCTTTCTTTCTTTCTTTCTTTCTTTCTTTCTTTCTTTCTGTGACAGAGACAGAGAGAGGGACAAATAGGGATAGATAGACAGGAAGGGAGATGAGAAGTATCTACTCTTCATTGAGGCAGCTTAGTTGTTCATTGATTGCTTTTCATTTGTGCCTTGACAGGGGCTGGGGTGGGGGAGGGGGGTTACAGCAGAGACAGTGACCCCTTGCTCAAGCCAGTGACCTTTGGGCTCAAGCCAGCGACCATGGGGTCATGTCTATGATCCCACGCTCAAGCCGGATTAATCTGTGCTCAAGTCGGCAACCTCGTGGTTTTGAACCTGGGTCCTTCCTGTCCCAGTCCAATGCTCTATCTACTGCACCACTGCCTGGTCAGGCTTGCTTTCTTTTTTTCTTTTTTCTTAAGAGCACTTTCACTGGAGGGTTTTACAAGCAGGTCTGTGATATATCTTTTGTGTATATTGGGGCAGACACCACACTAGAAACCATTGTAGAAATATATGTAGTATAAGGTGAACCCCATGTTTTCCAGTTAGACATGATTACTGCTGCTGTTATATGCTGGATTGTGCTCCCCCTGCCCCACGTCATATGTTGAAATTCCAAACCCCATTATCTCAAAATGTATCCATGATCAGAGGTAAAATCTTTAAAGATGTGATTAAGTCAAAATGAGACCTCTTGGGTGGGTCCTAATCCAATATGGCTGGTGTCCCAATAGAAAGAGGATGAGACACCAGGGGCTTCATGCATAGAGGGGAGACCATGTCAGGACACAGTGGGAAGGTTGCCATCTATGGACCAAAGAAAGAAGCCTCGGGAGAAATCAACCTTGCTGACACCTTGATCTTCAACTTCCAGTCTCCTGAACTGTGAGAAAATAAATGTCTATTGCTTAAGCTCCTTAGCCTGTGGCACTTTTTTATGTCAGCCCAAGCAATCTCATACAGAGGCTAAACTTTCTGGGCATGTTCTTAACTAAGTATTGAACAGACAATTTCATTGCAGTTATTTTGAGGGTGAGCAGACCAGGAAGCATTTCAGATGCAGTCTGGCAGAAAACAGATGGTATACTTCAGGGATGTCACTGAAGAGTTTAATGAAGGAATAAGTTACAGAGGTACAGACAGACTGAGGGAATGGAGGAGGGATGGTGCAAACCCAGGGACTATCAGAGGCGGAAGGCCATTAGCAGACCTGGACCTGGGGAACACGGAGAGGGAGCACTGTTGCTGGGGCCACTACACAGCTTTAGGGTAGGAGGGAGGTGGCTGGACGGGGAGCAGGTGAGAGCGGCAGTGGAGAGTGAGTCCTGCAGGTAGCTTGGGGAGTGTGGTTGCTACCTCTCTGTAGGCTCCCCGCAGAGAACTTGTAGCACTCAGAAGGACACCTCCTCATCCTGGGTTTCTTTGATTTCCACTCCTTGCTTTTCTCATTTTAAATCCCCCTCAACCTCCCGATTTCAGTGCTTCTTCACTGTTCTGTAATCACAGCATTTTTCTTAGTTGCAGTTTCTTCATTTTTGAAAAGTGGGAATAATAAATACCTCCTTCATGAGACTGCTGTGAAAGCCCCTGGCACAGAGAAGGTCCTCTATAAATCTCATTTATTCTTGCTCACTTCTACCCTCCCCCGCTTCTTCATGCTCCACTTTAAGCCTTAGTTATGTCCATGCCAGACTGACCTGGGTGGCTTCAGCAGAAGCTCAGTCTGCTCTACTTCTGTAGAGGACAGGACAGGAAAAAGAAAGTGTAAGGAAGCCATTTCATACAGTGGCCAGACTAGAGATAAAATAAAGGTCCATTTAAGAAGAAGGAGGTTAAAGAGGGGAAGAAGGTCAAAGTAAGAAGAAAACGTAAAAAAGAGACCTGTCCTCTCTGGCCTCTTTTCTCCCTAAGGTTTAAAACATCACTCCTGTAGAGGGAGCATGGGAGGGATGGATGGGTGGGTGGATGGATGATGGGTGAGTGGATGGATCATGGGTGGAATCATGGGTAGATGGATGGGTGCGTGGATGAATGGATGGGAAGATGAATAGGTGGATGGGTAATGGGGTGGATGGATGGATAGATGGATGATAGAGGCTTTGGTTCATGCATACCTGTATATAACTGCCCTGTTCCAGTAACAATAATATGATTTGTGAGATGCAGAAAGTTCTTAAAGATCTAAGCCAGACTTGGGAAAGAAATCCTCAGAGACATCTAGAAACTGTTTTGCCAAGTAATTTAGTTGTTGAGAATGGATGGGAGGGTGAGACAAAGGAGTAATATTAAGAACGCATACAAAAATACAAGCTGAATTTTAGCTCTTGATTTTCTTCTCCAAATGGGAACCATGAATAAGTCATAATCTTTCCCATTCTTTATCCTTCTTAGTGTCTCATAGGGAATATAAGATGTAATGTAAGATAGAAACTTCAATTGATTTTATACCAAAAGTTAGGAAAACTTTTAAAAGTGTTGGTGGGCCAGAAGAGTGCTTCTCACCCAGAGTAAATGTTTCTCTCAGGCTATCCCACACCAAGGGGGAAGTGAGTGCTTGTCCAAGAGAACGGGAGCCCCAAGGGTGCCTTCTAGTATCACTTAGAGAATTAAGTGAATGTCAGCTCTCATCAAAACACCAAAATGTGAATACTAATAATAGAAATTAAGCTTAGATCAGTGGTTCTTAACCTTTTTTGAGGTACCGAATCCACCAGTTTTATATGCGCATTCATCGAACCCTTCTTTAGTGATAAATCAAATATGATTTTTTTCCCCAAATTCAAGACATAGGTATATATTCTTTTACTGGTGCACAAAATGAGCCGTGCATGAACATCACCTTGCTCAAAGAACAAAACCAACAAAGTGCATGAACTCACAACAAATTATGGTATTACTTTATTCTGGCCTCCACAGCAGAGGCTTCTCCGAACCCCTGAGACCAACTCATCGAACCCCTAGGGTTCGATAGAACCCAGGTTAAAAAACACTGGCTTAGATCTAGTTTTTACATGTCTAAGGTAATGTCTCAACACAAATTGTATTTTTCCTGAGAATCTGCCATTGTTAGTTTGTGTTGTATTTCTCAGTGTAAACAAGTCTACTGAGTCCATCTACTGGTAGAGCTTGCTACCATGGACTCTTGGCTGAGTGAGCTCATGAGTGAGATCTCCAAGACCCATCAAGTTGAAGACCAGAGTCTGGATCAGAGAGGTTGCACCAAACCAGCGACATCTAATGAAGCTGTGCTTGCTCTGCCTGTTTTTCTGCCTGTTTCAAGGGCAACCCTGGCTCTGCACAAGTTCCACCCAGTATAAGCTAAGTAGTACGTCTTCCACTGAAGTGTGTAAGTAACTGGAGGACCTTCCCTGAGACTGAATCCCTCTAGATCAGGGGTCCCCAAACTATGGCTCCCTGAGGCCATTTATCCATTCCCTGCTGCACTTTGCACTTCCAGAAGGGGCACCTCTTTCATTGGTGGTCAGTGAGTACTGTATGTGGCGGCATCGCTCACGTACAGTACTACTTCCGGTGATGCGGATGCACACGTCATGGTTCCAGAAGCGCATCATATGACACGTGTGTATAATGTGCAGTGTGCATAGGGATTTGTTCATAGTTTTTTATAGTTCAGCCCTCCAACCGTCTGAGGGACAGTGAACTGGCCCCCTGTGTAAAAAGTTTGGGGCCCCCTGCTCTAGATGTTTGAATTAAAGAGGCAGACCACCCCTGATATCAGCTGTGAAGAGTAGTGATGATCAGGGGGAGGAGCTGCTGTGCCAGCGGCAGCAATGGCCTCACTCAGGGCATCAGATTGCCCTTTGTCCTCTACACTATCCACCCTCTGACCAAGGGGTCAGTGATGTGGGAAGCCAGGGAAGACTCTGTCCGGCACCTGTTAAAGATCTCTACTGCTGTGTGCTTACACTAGTTTCATTTCATTCTCTTCCATTTCAACCAAGAAGTGTGTTTCTTTACTGCTTCATCTTTGTACTTGGAGATTATTTTAGGGGTACATTATGGCTCTGATATAAGTGATGTTCATTGTCCTTTAAACATTTTTAAAAAATTTTTTTTAATTTTTTAAATTTTTTTCTTTTTTCTTTTATTCACTTTAGAGAGTAGACACAGAGAGAGAGAGAGAGAGAGAGAGAGAGAGAGAGAGAGAGAGAGAAAGAGAGAAAGGGAGGAGGAGCTGGAAGCATCAACTCCCATATGTGCCTTGAACAGACCAGTGCAGGGTTTTTGAACTGGTGACCTCAGTGTTCCCAGGTCGACGCTTTATCCACTACGCCACCACAGGTCAGGCTGTCCTTTAAACATTTTTATAAATTCCTTCTTTTCTCTAATTTTCAGAATGCTTAGGTTTATTTTCTTTAAAATTCTTTTCTCTTTCCATTCTATTACTTTCAATTTTGTTTTTTCTTTTGATTTTTTTAAGTCCCTACCATGCCACCAAGCTTTATACTGTTTCTGTTGTAATAATTTTACCTTTTCTATTATTTTTCTTAATCTTTCATTGTTTCCACTTTTGTGTTCTAATTTTTTACTTTTCTAGATTTTTTTTATCACTTAGACTAAATTGTATTTATCCTATTTTTATTTTATTATTCAAACTTTTTTTGACTTCTGATCTTGAGGTAGTTTAATAAATTCTTTTACTTAAAATGTTTGATGTTTAAAATGCCATGAATTAATTTTAACTTACTAGATTTATTTGCTTATTGAACTACATTCCCTTTTCATCTTTTCTCTGATATTATTTCTCTTACTTTATGATTTAATTTTAGGGATCATATTTTAGGATTTTATTTTGGGGCTCATGAGGACCAGATAGGAAACACTTGGGCCAGATATAAACAATAGGTGAGCAGGTGGTACAGGCACCTAGGGATAGTGTGTTCTACCTAGAATAAGAAAAAAAAAATGAAGCAAATATCTAGGATTAAAAATAGGCATTGATAATGCTGATTTCTGAGCAGGATTCTAATTTGTTTTTTCTTTTTGGTCATCAATATTTTCAAAATGTTACAAATGTATTGTTTTACAAAAAGTAACATCAAAAGTAAAAGGTAACAATAAACAAAACACTATGTCAGCCAGACAAACACAGCCGATGGCTGGATATGGCTCGCAGGCCCTTGATTTATTTTATTAATGGCAAGAAAGAAACTCACATTGCAAAGAGGGGACACTGGAGGCCTTGCTCCTCCCGCAGCTAGCCCCTCGCCCTGTTAGTCATGTTTATATCTTTCAAGAATAGTTCTCCCCAAATCTTTACTTGTCAGGTTTCAGTGCTCCTATCTACAAACCTTCTTAGAGAAACTTATGAAGCATTTTCTCCATTCCAAGTGCTACTGAACACCTGCGTTCCTTTCATAGATACTGAGTCATGTTTTCTTCTTTGGGTTGGCAGCTAGGAAGCTGAGAACCAAATAAATGATCCATCTTTAACCTCTATTCATAATTTTAGCATTATTTCATGTGTCCAAACCACACGTTCATTCTTTGATTTCCTCACAAATTTTTAATACTTTTTGTTGAATACATAAGGCATCTTATTCTTTGTAATAATGTATAAATACATGACCTGCCTCAGTTTATCTCTTTAGTCTCATTTCTGTGTAACTTTCCCACTACTCTCCTCCTCCCTACACACACACACACACACACACACACACACACACACACACACTCACTCACTCCACATATATCAGTTTCCGGGAGTTACCCAGGATTAACAGTGACACCAGAGTTCACCATACAGCCTTCATACCTTTGTATTTGGTGTGACTTCTGCCTAGAATTGGCTCTTTGCCTGACTTTAGGAGTTTGAATCTCCTCCTTGAGAAGCTGTTTTCAGTCAGTCTCCCTCTTTCCTGCCTCTCAACTTAAGGTGCTCCTCTCTGCACTCATAGAACCTTCTAGAATAGTGTGTATCCTAACTTTAATAGTCTGTTTGCTTCTCTTTATTTTCTCCACTAAACTGTAGATTCAGTGTTGGCTGAGACTTTTAATATTTTGAACATTCCCATTAAGCACAAGTAAATGTTCTGCGGATACTTGCCTGCATTGAAATGAGCGACAAAACACAAAATAAAAGCCAGCGAGACCATTTTTAGAGGCATAGACCTTTGCTTGGGTGAATTACTATATTTCTATGTAGATTTGATCTAATTATTTAATCATGCATTGATTCAATGAATGAGACATTAACCAAAGTCACTTGGTTTGCCCTGGAGAGCAAAGTTTCATTCAATTAATATCTGTCCTAATAGATCAGTTGATTTGACAAGTGTTGTGACAAGAAGCTGGGGCAGTGTGGGGGTAGGCAGCACACAAAGGCTGCCAGGTAACAGCCACCCGGACGGACATCGTCAGTCTTCCTGACGCTGTTGTCCTCAGCTGCACACCCGAATTGTGGGTACGGAAGCCTGTTTTCCTGCTCCCCAAGAAAATTTCTAAGCCTGATGCCTTGAAGCCCTTTGTGTTTAAGTGCTGTACAGGTCGCTTGGGTATTCGTTATTTCTGTAATATCTTAACACCCATTCAACAAATATTAACTGTATGCCTAGCATTTGTTAGGAACCAGGGATTCAAGAAGAATACAAACAGCCCCTACCCTCTAGGAATTCCCTGTCTGGTGGCAGGGGGACAGTGAAATGACTGTGGTAGGAAAGGCTGGTGAAGGAGTGCGGGGAGAGGTCAGAGGCGAGCGCTAAGAACTGCACAGGAAGGCCCCAGAGGGGGTGACTTTGAGTAGCCTCGAGAAAAGGGGAACCTCCCAGGTGAAGGAGGGCAGGGTATTCAGACAGAAAATGCCCAGGCACGTGGGGAGAATGTGAGCTGTGAGCCAGGCAGGATGCTTTAGGGAAACTGGTTGGAGCTAGATAACAATTAAGGGCTTTATTTGACTTCATTACAGAGGGTGGGAGCCTCTGATGGTTTCTGGGCAGCAGCGGGTGCAGCAGATCTAGGGTGTAAAAGTCACCTATAAAATAGTGGGAAGACAGGCTTAAGGAGGATGACGCCAAGGGAAATGTGTTAAAAATATTATCACAGTATAGAAGGCGATGACAGTGACTTAACTTGGGTGGGGGTGATGGAAAAGGCTGGGGAGGCAATAGACTTGAGGGAAATGCTGGCTATGGTGTGGCTTTCACTGCTGTCCTGGATCATTGGGAGTACAGCTTTCCCATGAAAGTATCACTGAGTCTGAGTAACTGCTGGTGGGTAACGTCATTTCTCTTATCTGTAAAATGGGCATAACACCCTGTATCCAATAAGTGTTATGAATGTTAAATATAGCAAGTACACCATGCTGCAAATAGTTTTCAATACTGGGGCAGGGGTGGGGGGACAAGAGTAGGTTTACAGTGGTTTGTACGGAAAAATAATGCAATAATTAATAAATAATCATACAAGAATAAACTCTGTTGCATGTGCTCACAACTATAAACCACATTTGCCCACCTCTGTACATGCTATGTTTGTCTACCTTCGCTTCACTGTCTTCACTCGAAAATAAAGTTAATATCAATATACTGCCCTACTCTAATGAGCCAATTGGGTTCAAATTCCAATTTAAGATAAATATTCTTATTTTTCTGGAGAAGATTTTATTCTTGTGAGATGTGGATATGTAGATGTATTTGTTTCATACTCTAGTGTCAAGATAAAAATAGATACTATCCTTCAAACGAAGCTATAGTTAGCAGAGCTTGTTTATAAAGATTTATGTATGAAGCTAAATTAATTATTGAGAACTGGTATTTTAGTCATTTCACTTCATTCTAAGAGCAAGTACAAAGGAACATATCAAAAATGGTGACAATTATTATGCTTTTATAATTTGATTTCTTACATATTTTAATTCTGTTCTTCTAATAAGCAAACACTCTTGTTCTTTAGCTTCCCCAAAGTGAGACTGAACTTACGTCCTAACGCCAAACAGTTTGTTTAATTTTCATGTAAGATGACATGCTATTGAGTAAAGAGAATGGCAATTGTTTTTCCACTAATGACTTAGTAATGACACAATTTAGGCAAATCACTGAGCAAGTATCTAATTTATAAAATGTATTGAAAAAGTCACAATGTCATCACTATCAGATTTATCTGATTCAAAGCAAAGATGACCCAAAAATTTCCTACATTTCAATTTTGAAAATTTATTTAAGATTGTGACCATCCAATGGTAGAGAGGAACAAAAACAGTACATTTAAAGAGGTTTTAAAATCATAGTTGGGAAGATCTTATTAGGAATTCACTTGACAGCTTGTTCAGTTATAATAACACCAGATAGCACACAGTCAGCTCAGTGGTGAGTCCAGGACCAGGTGCTTCATACACATCACTTCATGGAACACAAATGATTGACTGCCTTGTGTCATCAGTGTTCTCTTTACTCTGATCGTGATATGGCCTGATGCCATAGCACCACCTCCCATGTTCCCAAATTTAATTTTAGTATTTCAGCATGATGCCAGTTCATGGGGATAAGGGCATTAGATACCAGGTTGGATGAATATTTAGAAGAAAAGGAAAAAAGAAAATGAGTAATGAAGTCTTGAAAACTTAGAGATATTTAGTCTCTGTAGAGAGGGTGGGAGGAAGAAAGAGAGAGAGAAGAAGAGAGAAGAGGACTGTGATGAAGAATGAACAGGCACAGGCGACAGTGCAGAGACAACTGGTGGATGTGGGTAGGAGGTATATAGGTGCTTGTACCACCATTCCTCTAACTTTTCTTTACATTTGAAATTTTTCAATATAAAAATCAGGGGGACCTTCTCAAACAAAAATATATACACATATGTGATGAAGATCTTTTTTAAGATTTAGCAGTGGTTGAAGGGCAATACTTTGACTCCTTCCCCCCAATTTTTTTCTTTGTTATGCTAACTTCATTATATTAACTTTCTTTTGTTAACTTATTTCCTATTGTTCTGAATGATTAACAGATTTTTATTTTAGAGTACAGTTTTAGATTTATAGAAAAACTGAGCCGATAGTACATAGAGTGCCATGTATTCCCCCCATCTCCCACCTTTCTACTCCTCACACAGTTTTTCCTATTATTAACATCTTACATTACTGTGGTTACAATTAATAAACCAATTTTGATACATTGTTATTAACTAAAGTCCACAGTTTACAGGAAAGTTCATTTTTATGTTTTACAGTTTACACGTTTTGAAAAATATTCACAACACGTGTCCACCATTACAATATTATACAGATATGCCCTAAACGTCCTCTGTGCTCTTCCTGTTCACCCCTTCCTCCCCCAACCCCTGGCAACCACTGCTCTTTTTCACTGTCTTCACACTTTTGTCTTTTCCAGAATGTTGTATAGTTGGAATCGTACACTACAGAGCCTTTTCAGACTGGCTTCTCTCACTTAGCATTATGTTGACTTCAAGTTCCACCATGCCTTTTTATGGCTTGATAGTTCATTTCTTTTTATCACTGAATAAAATCTCATTGTCAGGAGGTACCACAGTTAGTTTATCCATTAACCGACTAAAGGACATTTTGGTTGCTTCCAGTGTTTTATTCTTTTTTAATTGAGAGGAGGGGAGGTAGTGAAACAGGCTCCCCACATGCAGCTGGACCAGGTTCCACCCAGCACCCCCTATCTGGGGCTGACGGCCAAATCAACTGTGCTAGCTTTAACACCTGAAGCTGGTGCTAGAGCCAATGACCTCCTCAGCACCGGCCCACGCTGGAACCAATTGAGCCACTGGCTTTTGGAGGGGAAGAGAGAGGGAAGGAGGAGAGAGAGGGGGAGAGAAGCAGGTGGTCACTTTTCTTTTGTGCCCTGATTGGGGATCGAACCAGGACATCCATATATTGAACCAATCCTCTGTCCATTGAGCCAATCAACCAGGGTCTCCAGTGTTTGATGATTGTTAATAAACATTTGTGTGCAGGTTTTTGTGTGCACATAAGTTTTCACCTCAATTTGGTAAATATCAAGGAGAGTGATGGCTAGGTCATATGGTAAATTATATTTAGCTTTGTGAAAAACTGTCACTTTGTTTTCCAAAGTGGCCGTACCATTTTGCATTCCCTCCAGCACTGAATGAGCATTTGCTCCACATCCTTGCCAGCATTTGGTATTATTATTATTTTTTGGACTTTAGCCATTCTAGAAGGTATGTTATTTCATTGTTAATTTGTAATTCTCTGACATACAATGTTGAGCATTTGCTTATTTGCCATCTGTACCTTGCTATCTCTACTTTGGTGAGGTGTCTAGATCTTTTGCTCATTTTAAACTAGGTTGGTTGTTTTCTTATTGAGATTTGAATGCCTTTTTTTATTTTAAAAAATGGTTCTTCTCATGAATACAGTGATTCATTCACTCAGCAACTATGGCAGAAACTGTATTCCCTTTCTCACTTACTGACAGAACCCTGACATTGTTGCAGACAAGGTCCCCAGCTTAAAATACTTAGTATTTCAGGCTCCCTCGCATCTAGGGGTGGTAAGTGTGACAGAGCCAGCCAATGAAAAGCAAGCAGAAGGTGCTGGTTAGAGCTTCCCCTTATGACTGTTACATGGGAAGACTAAGCTAGCATGTACCTTTCTGATTTTTTCCCCTTAATCCATCCAGCTACCACATTCTATGATACAATGCCCAGTGATATAATGCCCAGAAGGGGAGCAATCATCTTGTGAGAAGGAAGACAAAGTCACAGGTCAAGCACAGCAGAGCCAATGACTAGAAGGAGCCTGAGATACCTTGACACCCAGGAGATATTGCAGAAGCCCTGTGCTGTCTCTAGGTTTGCTTTGTGATAAGAAACAGCCCCTATTTGGTAAGTACTTCTGTCAAGTCGCTGTTATAGACAACCAATTCACTCCCATATTTGGCGACATTATTCAAGCACTGTTAAGTGTGAAGCACTAGCCCCCAAACAAGACTACTCTGAGCAACTTTTATTTAAACGACTGGTTCACAAAATACTGAATTTACAAGATTTTACAGACACAATACTAAGGATAGAGTTATATTCATTACGTGTTGTGCATTGTACCAGGCACTCTAGGGGCCGGAAACAGGAATATAAAATAAAGACCTCACCCTCATGGAACTTGCCACCTAAGTAGAGATAAGACTGACCTATATGGAACAATTCAGTACAGTATGAATAACAGCCAGTAGTGTGTAAACTAAATGTCACAGCAGTTCATACATGGCTGGGTCATTGAAGCCAGGAGGAAGAAGGGAAATGTGATTAGTAACCCTGAAAACACACTCTCGGTATCCTATACTGTTGGGCAGATAAAATATTTTATGCTCACTTTGTTAAAGATGGTGCTGCCCACGTTCAAGTTCGTTGATATTAATGTATGTTGGGGGACAGGCTATGAGCAGGCTGGATCAGTATAGCCTAAGACTTAGTTTTAAGAGTAAGCTTTTCCCCACACCCTTGACTGATTGGATGATGTGGGGTGGTGCACTCTCACAAGGAATCCTCTCATTATGCCTCAGATAAGTGACTTTGTATCGTAGACTTCCTTGTTTGTAGATTGGATTCAAGGTTTGGATTTCTACACTATAAAGTGAGGCAGACCGGGAGCTTGCTCGCTCTCGGTTCCTGAGATTAGCATTAGAGAGGAGAGCAGAGAAAGGCCACTTGGAGGAGAGGAGAAGCAGCCAAGATGGTGGAGTGCTGAGGAAGAAGTCAGTTTGTGCAGAGTTTGTGCTGGAGAAGGAGATGGGGAACAGAGGTGAATAAGTATGGTGAGCTAGAAACCTTTGATTCTAGGAAACTCATATAAGTCAGTAGCTTTGTGAGCACTGAATGAGTGGGTTTTGGAGCCCAGTGTGTGTTTTTGCTTGCTTGCTGGGTGCAAGCTAGGATTAAAGCTGATGGCTCACCAGTTCTTGGCTCCACTGTTTCATTACTATCTCTCCAAATCTAATGCAAACCTGCATGGGTCAGGCGGCTGTGATGGTGGCCGTGGGCACTGGCTTTACATATACCTTCATACTTTTTGAGTACTAAATCAATAACCCAAATATAGACATGGGAACTATTTCCTTAGGTAAGTGAAGATAAAATGAAGGAAAATAAATTTAAAACAGATAGCCAATTCAACAGAAAATTATCATCTTACTATCAATATTTCAAATACAGAGGGCTGTAATAATTCACTAAAATTTAGTTTACCTTATTAATTACATTGAGATGATATGGAAACTAAGTACTGTATATGTTATCTTAAAACAGTTTTTAAAAGCCTTCCTTTGGAAGTACGTGTAGCATGGGTAAATAGACTACACATAAAGGGGGTGCATGATTTTTCTTTTGTGTTTCTTATAGTAAGGTACCAAAAAGCTGCAAAATTAATATTGATATTATAGGAGGAAAGGTCAGGCTTTCCTGTCCTGTCCTTCCTTTGGGGGGAGGGAGAAGAATGTAGAAGTTTCTGGCTTGCAAGGACAATGGGTCATTTAGCTTTAACTACAGTATAGAGCAGTGGTTCTTAACCTTTTTTGAGGTACCAAACCCACCAGTTTCATATGCGCATTCACCGAACCCTTCATTAGTGATAAATAAAATATGATTTTTTTTCCAAATTCAAGACATAGGTATATGTTTTTTTACTGGTGCACAAAATGAGCCGTGCATGAACATCACCTTGCTCAAAGAACAAAACCAACAAAGTGCATGAACTCACAACAAATTACAGTATTACTATCTTCTGGCCTCTGTGGCAGAGGCTTCTCCGAACCCCTGAGACTGACTCATCGAACCCCTAGGGTTCTATAGAACCCAGGTTAAGAACCACTGGTATAGAGTAAAGGTTGTCTGAGGAGCTTCTCTTCTCTTACAATAAGACAGAATTAACATACCACCCTACATTGATTTTGGCTCTTCCTCCATTCCAGGAATCCTGAGAGTGACATGCCTCCAGGCAAAGGAGGGGAGATAGACACTGAAAGATTTGTAAATGTCTTTGATTGTGTTACCTTAAAAGTTTTATTTAATGTTTCTATGGATTCCCTAAACAAATATAAGCTTGTGCCATGATGTCATGCTCCCCCCAGTCTGTATGTGATCAAGGGTATATAATCAACCTCTGAGATGTATTTGGCGTACATGATTTGGGTCTCCAATGCCCTATGTTAGCCATACGCAGCCGGCATATTTAAGAAATCTCCTTCTTTCAACAAAACTCCTTCAAAATTCATCTGGACCTGGTGTCTCTATGTAAACCTGTGGAAGTGAGGTACCGGTATTTTACAACATCTGGTGCTACCAACTTTGCTAAGTGTTATGAACCGTGTAAAGCCAGTAGTCGCGGCCACTATCACAGCCGCCTGGCCAATGCAGGTTCGCATTGGATTCGAACAGTCGGTAATGAAACACAGGAGCCAAAAACTGGTGAGCCATCAGCTTTAATTCTAGCTTGCACCCGGCAGGCAAGCAAAAACATACACTGGGCTCCAAAACGCACACATTCAGTGCTCACAAAGCTACTGACTTATCCGAATTTCCTAGAATCAAAGGTTTCTAGCTCACCAGACTTATTCACCTCTGTTTCCCATCTCCTTCTCTCTACACAAACTCTGCTCAAACTGACTTCTCCCTCAGCACTCTGCCATCTTGGCTGCTTCTCCTGGCCTCCATGTGGCCTTAATCTGCTCTCCTTTCTAATTCTAACCTCAGGAACTCAGGAACCAAGAGAGCAAGCTACTGGTCTCTCCCACTTTATACCGTAGAATCAAAACCTTTAATCCAATTATACAAACAAGGAAGTCTCTGTATAATGGGATTCCTCAGGAGAGTGCACCACCCTACATCATCCAATCAGTCAAGGGTATGAGGAAGAGCTTACTCTTAAACTAAGCCTTAGGCTATAACAACCCGGCCTGCCCACAGCCTGTTCCAGAACACACATTAATATCAACGAACTTCCATGTGGGCAGCGCCATCTTTAACAAAGTGAGTATAATATACTTAATCTGCCCAACAAACCGCTATTCTTTTTTTCCTAGCTTTTAGATGTTGCCTGTTACTAGATGTAACAGATGAGGATAGTTATCAGAGACCTGTAAAGACAAGATTAGGACAACATGAATTAGTTATTTTGGCTCTATTGGGATTGGAACTTTTTTCCTGTAAATTTTCAACGAATTGATCTTATTTGTAAATCAGAAGATTAATGGCATATTAGTAAAGCAAAGATCATATTTCTACTTGATGCCTTTGAATCCCTTTCCTTCAGGACCTAGGGAGAACCTATGGGGCTTTTGTCTTCTTTCCTACCTTTTAAAGTTTCTGTCGGAGTCATCAAATATCACCTGTCTATGTTCCATTGCCACGGGGTTTAGGTTGGTAGTTTCAGGAACATCCAATGTTTGAGATATTGTGGATTTTCCCACATCCTGGGTGGAGGATGATTGGCGACAGTGTGCATAAAAAGGCAGAATCTGTTGTTGGGCAGATAAAATATAATATGCTCACTTTGTTAAAGATGGCGCTGTCCACATGGAAGCCCGTCACCCAGGTGATATTATTTGCCCTTGTGCTTGGGATGGGTGTGGGGGAAAGGCTGTAATGTAAGCAGGCAGGGTCATTATAGCCTAAGGCTTAGTTTTAAGAGTAAGCTTTTCCCCATACCCTTGACTGATTGGATGATGTGGGGTGGTGCACTCTCATGAAGAGTCCCATTATGCCTCAGATGGGTGACTTGGTATCGGAGACTTCCTTGTTTGTATAATTGGATTAAATGTTTTGATTCACAGTATAAAGTGGGGCAGGCCAGGAACTTGCTCTCTTGGTTCCTGAGGTATTAGAAAGGAGAGCAGATTAAGGCCTCATGGAGGCCAGGAGAAGCAGCCAAGATGGCAGAGTGCTGAGGGAGAAGCCAGTTTGAGCAGAGATTGTGTAGAGAGAAGGAGATGGGAAACAGAGGTGAATAAGTCTGGTGAGCTAGAAACCTTTGATTCTAGGAAATTCGGATAAGTCAGTAGGTTAGTGAGCACTGAATGAGTGTGTTTTGGAGCCCAGTGTATGTTTTTGCTTGCCTGCCGGGTGCAAGCTGGAATTAAAGCTGATGGCTCACCAGTTCTTGACTTCATTGTTTCATTACTGACTCTTCGAATCAAATGCGAACCTGCATGGGTCAGGCGGCTGTGATGGTGGCCTTGACCCCACCTACTGGCTTTACATCTGTAGAGGGAGATGAGAAGATTTTTTGGAGGCAGAATGTTAACAGATTTGAAAACCAACTGGTATAACAAACCAGACTGGTTTGTTCATCAGTATAAACCCAACTGATGATATGGCTACACTCCTCTCTGGGTTGCCTGACAACACGCAGGTTGACAGAGCTGTGCAAAGTCAGTAGCCACAGCCACTATCACAGCTGCCTGGCCCATGCAGGTTCACATTTGACTCGGATAGACGGTAATGAAACAATGGAGCCAAGAACTGGTGGGCCGTTAGCTTTAATCCTAGCTTGCACCCGGCAGGCAAGAAATACACACAGTGGGAAAACACTTCCCTTTCCATTCGGGGCTCCCAAAACCACTGACTTATCTGAGTTTCCTAGAATAAAGTTTCTAACTCAACAGCCTTATTCACTTCTGTTCCGCATCTCCTTCTCTCTGCACAAACTGGCCTCTCCCTCAGCACTCAGCCATCTTGGCTGCTTCTCATCCCCTCCACATGGCCTTCCTGGGCTCTCCTACAGCATAGGCTCCTCCTAGAACATAATCACTCTTCCCAGGAACAAAGTGATCACTCTTCCTTTTAAAACCTTTTGGCACAAAAGCCCTCCTCCGACACACATTGATATAATCACACCCTTCACAAGCAAGAAGGGTAACTAATATCACCTGGTTGACAGGCTTCCACGTGGACGGCGCCATCTTTAACAAAGTGAGCATAATATATTTTATTTGCCCAACAAGCTGTTTCTAGGATAACCTCAAAAACCAGGTGAGGCTAGGGTATGGGTGGAAACTAAAAGGCACAGCAGGCGGTGGTGCATTGTAAATATAGGCAATGCAAAAGCCCCTAAAAATACTTTCGGTCCCAACCATCCCTACTCACAGGGCAGGAGAGGACTTCCCTGACTCCCTCACCCCGCCAGGCATGTGGGGGCGGAGGGCGAAGGGAGAGCCACCTTCTCCGCAATCCCCCGCCCCTCAGCGCAGAAGCTCGGGCCCTTGCCGCCTCCCCATTGACCAAGGCGCTCGCCAGTCCTGGCAGAGTGCCCCCGGGAGTAGGCCTTGGTTGGCTGAGTCGGCACTGATTCGCCCTCTTGATGCGGAGGCTACCCCATTCGAGAGGGGGCGTGGGCACAGCTGTGAAACCGCCTGTGGGCGGGGGTGGTTGCTGTCACGGCTGTCTGCGTGGAGCGACGCTGGTCTGCGGGTGGATTGAGAGCAGCTGCAGCGGCAGACCGTAGAACGCGGAGTGCTTGTCCGGAGGCAGCATCAGCTGCGCTCCCCAGTCCCAGTCCCTTTCCGGCTTGTCTCGGGGCCACGGGAGTGTCCCAGGGAAAGCGGCGACGGCGGGGCTCCGCAGCCCCGGGGCCAAGTGAAGTTGCTGAAGCGCGCCTGGGGCTCAGGGGCAGGCAGCAGGACCCACTGCAAGCTTCCGGGCTGCTCGGCGCCTTGCCCCTCAGCGGGCTGCATCCTTCCTGCCGGTTCCCTTGCCGAGTGGGGCACGCTACCTGGCTGCAGGTGACGCGGGGCCTCCACTCATGCCCCTCGCACGATGCCCCGGGCTGCCCCTGTCCCAGTAGAGCCCAAGTTCTACCTCCATCAGGCGTCCCTGATTTGACTTCCCCCTGTAGTGGGACCCTCCTGCTTATCAGCAGGACTGGCAGCCTCTTTAAGACTACTCTTGAGGCAGCTATGAGAATGCTGTTGTTAAATGCCAGTGGAGGAAAGACAGGACTGACCGACACACAAATTAGTTGCAATAATCACACAGGCAGTTTATTACTCTCAAATCCTTTTGGTATGCCTGGGTACAGCTTAAGGGGCCCTTGTGGGCATGCTCCTCTCTGCTGGCTTTGGTCAGAGCTCAGAGTGGCAGTCCACATCAATGTTGGAGTCTGGGCGACTACTGCAGCAGGGGGCCTGTTGTTCAGATAAAATATATTATGCTCACTTTGTTAAAGATGGCGCTGCCCATGTGCAAGTTTTAAGAGTAAGCTTTTCCCTATACCCTTGACTGATTGGATGTTGTGGGTGGTGCACTCTCATGAGGAATCCTCCCATTATGCTTCAGATAAGTGGCTTCGTATCAGAGACTTTCTTGTTTGTATAATTGGATTAAAGGTTTTGATTCTACACTATAAAGTGAGGCCAACCGGGAGCTTGCTCTCTTGGTTCCTGAGGTTAGTATAGAGAGGACAGCAGAGTAAGGCTACATGGAGGCCAGGAGAAGCAGCCAAGATGGTGGAGTGCTGAGGAAGAAGCCAGTTTGTGCAGAGTTTGTGCTGGAGAAGGAGATGGGGAACAGAGGTGAATAAGTCTGGTGAGCTAGAAAGCTTTGATTCTAGGAAACTCGTATAAGTCAGTAGCTTTGTGAGCACTGAATGAGTGGGTTTTGGAGCCCAGTGTGTGTTTTTGCTTGCTCGCCGGGTGCAAGTTAGAATTAAAGATGATGGCTCACCAGCTTTTGGCTCCATTGTTTCATTACCGACTGTCTGAATCTAATGCAAACCTGCACTGGCCAGGCGGCTGTGATGGTGACCACGACTACTGGCTTTACAGGACCCCTCAGCTTTAGTACCTTTTCTGGCCAATGCCTTCTAACAGGTGTCAATCTACAGGATAATCACCTCAAATCACCTTTTTGGGAGTTCCTCACAGGGAATCCCCTCTATGTCAATCTGCTGAAATGTTTACATTAAACCACTTTTAAAGATGTTCTTATTTTTATTAATTTACAAAGTTAATGTAAATAACACCAAGCCACTTCTTATCTATGTATAACTTCACACACATACTAACTGGGCTCTGCTTGAAAGTCAGAGTGTGTTTATCACATTACAGAGTTATGGCACTAAGCCACTATTTTAATTTCTATCCAAATGGCATAACTTTATTTAATTTTAATATCCTTTTAATTACTTTTATATATCTTTCAAATTTTTATATTTCTATATATTTAATTACTATAACCTTAGATTACTACAACAGCCCTATATTGGGGACCTTCTCGTCTCTCCCTGTTCAACGCACCCTAGTCTGCCTCTGGCTTAGGCTGGGGTCGTCTCAGTTTTCATATTTGCTCTCCCTGGGCCTCTGCTACCGAGACCCCTCCTCCCCCCCTGGGGCTGCGGGCCTGTGCCTGTGAGGCTTCTGGCCTCAGGTGCAGGCTCACTCTCTGCTTGCAAGGAAGGGTCTCACACTCAGAGCTGGAAGGCGAGGTGGCAGGGGCTGCCGTGCGCTGGATTCAGCCAGTGGAAAACCTTTTCCTCTCCGTCAGTGCTACCTATGGAAATTGGCGAGTTCTTGGTCTAGCCTTTCTGCAAGGAGTCGTTCGCTGGTGGGGAGCATATTATTAATTATTAAGAAACTGAGCGATGGGTTTAGGGATGAATGGGAGCATCTCATTTTCTTACATGCCATTGGGTGGCATAGGAATTCTTTCTCACTGGGAGATTGATGTAAACATCACAGTTATTGCCAGCAATAATTTTTGAGTTTTTATAAACTGAACCTTAAAAAGGCCCATTTTTGCTTTGAATTTATCCCAATCAAATGCATAATGGGGTAGATGACATTTTTTTAAAATTTCTTTTTACTTCATTCATTTTAGAGAGGAGACAGAGTGAGAGATAGAAAGAGAGAAAGGGAGAGGAGCTGGAAGCATCAACTCCCATATGTGCTTTGACCAGACCAGTGCAGGGTTTTGAACTGGCGACCTCAGTGTTCCCAGGTCGTCGCTTTATCCACTGCGCCACCACAGGTCAGGCGGTAGATGACATTTTAATGTAATTCTCAGAATCCTCATTGTTTTTTCAATGAAAGGGGGAGGGGCTATTCACTTGAAATATTTTGCATCTTAGAAATTCAGTTTGTCTAAAACTTGAAATGTCTGCTTCTCCATCAAAACTAAGTTCATTGCCATTGTGACACCATAGTTGTTCATTGATTGCTTTCTCACATGTGCCTTGACCGTGGGCCTTCAGCAGACCGAGCAACTCCTTGCTAGAGCCAGCGACCTTGGGTCCATGCTGGCGAGCATTTGCTCAAGCCAGATGGGCCCGCGCTCAAACTGGCGACCTCAAGGTCTCAAACCTGGGTCTTCTGCATCCCAGTCCGATGCTCTATCCACTGTGCCACCGCCTGGTCAGGCAAAAACAAAACAAAACAAAACAAAAAAACACAAAAAAAACCCAAAAAGAAAACTAAGTTCAAAGTGTTATGATTGGCTCATTTTTTCTATTGCCTCTAGGGTGAATTCTATTGAAAGTTGTGAATCTTTTGTATATGCTTTACTCAACTTTCCTTTTGGCTATGGAACAATGCAGTGATTCTTTAAAGCTAGTTCTTTTTTCTACTGGAGAGTTTAAACAAAAGAACTCCGGGTTTGACCTTTCCTATAGGTAGTTCTTGTTCTGTCTGGTCTCTTTCCAATAGTGTCTGTGAAGTACTCACTTTTCTATATTTTATTTATTTATTTAAAAAAAATTTTTTTAAATTTCTTTTTATTTTTTCATTTTAGAGAGGAGAGAGAGAGAGAGAGAGAGAGAGAGAGAGAGAAAGGGGGAAGAGCTAGAAGCATCAACTCCCATATGTGCCTTGACCAGACCAGTACAGGGTTTTGAACTGGTGACCTCAGTGTTCCCAGGTCCACACTTTATCCACTGCGGCACTACAGGTCAGGCTCACTTTTCTCTATTTTTAAAGATCTTAATTTATATTCACAAAAGTTGTGTCTTTTCAGATGTTGAAAGCTCAGGAGGATGGAAAGTTTGGTTCACTATATATATTTATTGTCTGACCTGTATTCACTGTCTTGTTATTGTTGTGTATTCACTGTTAAACAGTGAAAAGAAGCTTGTTCTAGAACTAATACATCATATAAGAATTGTTCCTGCACTTCCAGTTGCTGACAGGATGTTTCTTTGTAACATTGTCTTACCTGTTTGCTTAAAATTTATGATCTAATTGTTAGGGCAAAATGTATCCTCAGGGCTCAAAACTGCCCCACCCAACCCTTCCTCAGTCAGTAGGTGATGAACTGTACTTAACCTTTAAGTTGACCAAACAGGAGCCTGTTACCAACTGAGGCAGGAGGTGAAACAGTAGAAGGAGCCCATTAACAAGGGAGATAGGAACTGAAACAGACCTGTTACCAACAGAGACAGGAACCAAAACAGAAGAATACCACAAGTCCAGGTTGGAGGTCTGGTGGCCAGCATCAACAAAAACTGCCAGAAGGAGGCAGCAGAGTAAAAAACTAACCCTTTCACACCTGCTTGGGGCTGACTCTTATGTGACACCTGCACCCAGGTGTCTGCAATAAACCCTCTTTGCTATATTTTGGCCTCTGTTTGGTTGATGCGACTCCTGCGAGGTCCCAAACCTTTCACTAATAGTCAATGATGTGCTACACTATTTTTAAAAGTCCTGAAAATAAAGGTGGGACATATTTTTTGTTAAGTAGTCTTGCCAACATTATAGCCTCCTCTCTCTATCCTTATTGTGTCTTTGTAGACAGACTTCATACTTACCATGGGAACCTGCATGTGGCAAGTATCCATGTCTCATATTCTCACTTTTATGTCCCACCTATGTATGAAATCATGCTGTTCTCAGTTTTTCTTTTTTTCTGATTTACTTATTTCACTCCGTATAATGTTATCAAGGTACATCCATTTTGTTATAAATGATCCGATGTCATCATTTCTTATGGCTGAGTAGTATTCCATAGTATATATGTACCAAAGCTTTTTAATCCACTCGTCTTCTGACGGACACTTGGGCTGGTTCCAGATCTTCGCTATTGTGAACAATGCTGCCACGAACATGGGGGCGCATTTCTTCTTTTCGAACAGTGCTATGGTGTTCTTAGGGTATATTCCTAAAAGTGGGATAGCTGGGTCAAAAGGCAGTTCGATTTTTAATTTTCTGAGGAATCTCCAAACTGTTTTCCACAGTGGCTGCACCAGTCTGCATTCCCACCAGCAGTGCAGAAGGGTTCCCTTTTCTCCACATCCTCGCCAGCACTTATTCTGTGTTGTTTTGCTGATAAGTGCCATTCTGACTGGTGTGAGGTGATATCTCATTGTGGTTTTAATTTGCATTTCTCTAATGATTAGTGATGTTGAGCATTTTTTCATATGCCTATTGGCCATCTGTATGTCCTCCTTGGAGAAATTTCTATTCATTTCTTTTGCCCATTTTTTGATTGGGTTGTTTGTCTTCCTGGTGTTGAGTTTTATAAGTTCTTTATAAATTTTAGTTATTAACCCCTTATCAGATGTGCTGTCGAATATGTTCTCCCATTGTGTGGTTTGTCTTTTTATTCTGTTCCTATTGTCTTTAGCTGTGCAAAAACTTTTTAGTTTGATATAGTCCCATTTGTTTATCTTGCCTTTTATTTCAGTTGCCCGTGGAGATAAATCGGCAAATATACTGCTGCTACAGATGTCAGAGAGCTTGCTGCCTATGTTTTCTTCTAAGATGCTTATGGTTTCACAGCTTACTTTTAAGTCTTTTATCCATTTTGAGTTTGTTTTTGTGAATGGTGTAAGTTGATGGTCTAGTTTCATTTTTTTGCAGGTAGATGTCCAATATTCCCAACACCATTTGTTAAAGAGGCTGTCTTTACTCCATTGTATGTTCTTTCCTCCTTTGTCAAATATCAGTTGTCCATAAAGCTGTGGGTTTATTTTTGGGTCCCCTGTTCTGTTCCATTGATCTATGTGCCTGTTCTTATGCCAGTACCAGGCTGTCTTGAGTATAATGGCCTTGTAGTAAACCTTGATATCTGGAAGAGTGATACCTCCTGCTTTATTTTTTCTTTTTAAGGTTGCTGAGGCTACTCGTGTTCTTTTTTGGTTCCATATAAATTTTTGGAATATGTGTTCTATATCTTTGAAGTATGTCATTGGTATTTTAATTGGTATTGCATTGAATTTATAAATTGCTTTGGGTAATATAGACATTTTAATGATGTTTATTCTTCCTAGCCATGAGCACGGTATATGCTTCCACTTGTTTGTATCTTCCTTGATTTCTTTTATCAATGTTCTATAATTTTCCGAGTACAAGTCCTTAACCTCCTTGGATAAATTTACTCCTAGGTACTTTATTTTTTTGGCTGCAATAGTGAAGGGGATTGTTTCCTTAAATTCTTTTGCTGATATTTCATTGTTGGTGTATAGAAATGCCTCTGATTTCTGAGTATTAATTTTATATCCTGCCACCTTGCTGAATTCATTTATAAGGTCCAGTAGTTTTTTGACTGAGACTTTAGGGTTTTCAATATACAATATCATATCATCTGCAAATAGTGACAGTTTTACTTCTTCTTTTCCAATTTGGATGCCTTTTATTTCTTCTTCTTGTCTGAGTGCTGTAGCTAGGACTTCCAGAACTATGTTGAATAAGAGTGGTGAAAGTGGGCAACCCTGCCTGGTTCCTGATCTTAAGGGGATTGCTTTTAATCTTTGTCCATTTAGTATGATGTTTGCAGTCGGTTTATCGTAGATGGCCTTTATCATGTTAAGGAATGATCCCTGTATTCCCACTTTACTGAGAGTTTTGAGCATGAATGGGTGCTGGATTTTATCAAATGCCTTTTCTGCATCTATTGAAATTATCATGTGATTTTTGTCCTTCCTTTTGTTTATGTGATGAATCACATTTATTGATTTGCGAATATTGAACCAGCCTTGCCTCTCCAGAATAAATCCCACTTGATCGTGGTGTATGATTTTTTTCATATACTGCTGGATCCGGTTGGCTAATATTTTGTTGAGAATTTTAGTGTCTAAATTCATCAGGGATATAGGCCTATAATTTTCTTTCTTTGTGTTGTCTTTGCCCGGTTTTGGGATCAGAATTATGCTGGCCTCATAAAAGGAGTTTGGAAGTCTTCCTTCCTCTTGAATTTTTTGAAATAGGCTGAGAAGGATAGGAGTTAGTTCTTCTTTGAATTTTTGATAGAATTCACTTGTGAAGCCTTCAGGCCCAGGACTTTTCTTTGTTGGGAGTTTTTTGATAACTGTTTCGAGCTCTTTTGTTGTAATTGGTCTGTTTAGGTGTTCTGATTCTTCCAGGTTGATTTTTGGAAGGTTATATGATTCAAGAAATTTGTCCATTTCACCAAGATTGTCTAATTTTTTGGCATATAGTTCTTCATAGTATTTTCTTACAATGCTTTGTATTTCTGTTGTGTCAGTTGTTATTTCTCCACTGTCCTTTCTAATTTTATTTATTTGAGTCCTCTTTCTTTTTTTCTTGGTGAGTCTAGTTAAAGGTTCATCAATCTTGTTTACCTTTTCAAAGAACCAGCTTCTTGTTTCATTGATTCTCTGTATTGTTTCCTTAGCCTCTATGTCATTTATTTCTACTCTGACCTTTATTATTTCCTTTCTTCTACTTGTCTTGGGTTTTATTTGTTGTTGTTTTTCTAGTTCTTTTAGATGCAGGGTCAGGTTGCTTATTTGAGTTTTATCTAGCTTCTTATGATATGCCTGTAGTGCAATAAATTTCTTCTCAGAACTGCTTTTGCTGTGTCCCATAAATTTTGAGTTGATGTATGCTGATTATCATTTGTTTCTAGAAACTTTTTTATGTCTTCTTTGATCTCATTGTTAATCCATTCATTATTTAATAACATGCTATTTAATTTCCAAGTGTTTGAGTATTTTTCAGTTTTTCTTTTGTGGTTAATTTCTAGTTTCATGGCATTGTGATCAGAGAAAATGCTTGATATGATTTCAATCTTTTTAAATTTATTGAGACCATTTTTGTGTCCTAACATGTGGTCTATCCTAGAAAACGTACCATGAGCGCTTGAGAAGAATGTATATTCTACTGCTTTAGGGTGAAAAGTTCTGAAGATATCTATTAAATCAAGTTGATCTAGTGTATCCTTTAAGTCTGCTGTTTCTTTATTAATTTTCTTTCTTGAGGATCTATCCAGTGTTGTTAGTGGGGTATTGAAATCCCCTACTATTGTAGTATTGCTGTTAATCTCGCCCTTTATATCCATCAAAGTCTGCTTTATGTATGTCGGGGCTCCTATATTTGGTGCATAGATATTTACAATAGTTATATCTTTCTGTTGAATTGTTCCCTTTATCATTATGTAGTGTCCTTCTTTATCTCTTACTACAGCCTTTGTTTTAAAGTCCATTTTGTCTGATGTAAGTATTGCTCCCCCTGCTTTTTTTTCATTTCCATTTGCATGAAATATTTTTTTCCATCCTTTTACCTTCAGTGTATGTGCATCGTTTGTTTTAAGGTGTGTCTCTTGTAGACAGCATATGTATGGGTCCTGTTTCTTTATCCATGCAGCTACCCTATGTCTTTTGATTGGATCATTTAATCCATTTACATTTAAGGTTATTATTGATATGTAGTTGTTTATTGCCATTTTATTCTTTAAAGCTGTATTCTTCTTTTGCTCTATTCATTTCTCCCTTTAAACTGTTCACAAGAGGCCCCTTAGTATCTCTTGCAGAATTGGTTTGGTTTTTATGAATTCCTTCAGGCTTTCTTTTTCTGGGAAGCTCTTTATTTCTCCTTCAATTTTAAACATTAGCCTTGCTGGATAAAGTAGTCTTGGTTGTAGGTTCTTGTTCTTCATTACTTTGATTATATCTTGCCATTCCCTTCTGGCCTCAAGTGTTTCTGTTGAGAAGTCCGATGTCATCCTTATGGGGGCTCCTTTGTAGGTGATAGCCTATTTTTCTCTAGCAGCTTTTAAAATTTTTTCTTTATCTATTAGCTTTGGTATTTTAACTATGATGTGTCTTGGTGTAGATCTTTTTGGGTTTCTCTTTAATGGAGTTCTGTGTGCTTCTTGAATGTGTGGAGTGTTTCCCAGCCTTAATTTAGGAAAGTTTTCTGCTATGATTTGATTGAACAAAGTTTCCATTTCCTGTCCTCTCTCCTCTTCTTCAGGCACCCCTATGATGCAAATGTTGTTTCTCTTCATGTTGTCACAAAGCTCCCTTAGAGTTTCCTCACATTTTTTAAGTCTCTTTTCCTTTTTCTTCTCTGCTTCTGTGCCTTTGTTTATTGTGTCCTCTAATTCGCTTATTCAATCCTCAGCATGATTCATCCTGCTTTTAATTCCTTCCATTGTGGTCTTCAGTTCTGATACTGTATTTGTCATTTCTCTGTGATTCTTTTTTATTATTTCAATTTCATTTTTTATACTTGTTATCTCTTTATTTAGGTGTTCATAATGACTATCCATTGTTGCTCTAATTTCTTTGAACATCCTAACTATCATTATTCTAAATTCTGCTTTTGGTAATTTGGTTCTATCTGGTTCATTCAGGTCCTTCTCTGGGGATTTCTCTTGATTCATTTGGTTTGCATTCCTCTGCCTGCCCATTTTTTCTGTGTATAAGCAACTTGTGGCCACTGGAGTCCAGTAGGTGTTGCCTTTGTGTTGTCTCTAGGTGTGGTCTGTCTGCAGGCCCCCCACCCCCTCAGCCGGTGCCTAAGGTGGTTGGATATGAGCGTTGCCAGCGCCGGCCCACTGTGGCTTTTGCTGTAATTTCTGCCTCTCCTTCGTGGGACGGGCTGTCACTGAAGCCACAAGACTTAGCACCAAGGGTAGAGGTGAGCACCTTTGCTCAGCTGCGGACCAGCCTATTTCCGGACTTCCGCCCAGAACCAGCAGTTGGAGCCTGTTCGCTACAGTTCCGCGGGTTAGGCGGGGCTTTTGACGTGCTCTCAGCTGTAAGCTTTTGCCCGTCCGGAGCTTTAGCCCCGCCCTTGAGGCCAGGGCCCTTCTGCGCAGGGTCGGAAACCAAGGTTTATTGGGGTGGGCGTGTTTGCTGGCTTCCGCTCCGCTACGTACTTCCGCTCGTTCCGGACTCTACCCCGCCCCCGCGTTCGGAGCCCGCTCGTGCACGTATGAATGCAATCCGCGATTTCTCTGGCCCGGTGGGGATAGTAGCGTGAGCTCAGCTGCGAGCTTCCACTTGTCTCGGGGTCTACCCCGTTCCCGCGCTCGGAGCCCGCTCGCGCATGTATACTGGCCAACCGCGGTTTCTCCGGCCTGTGGGGGGGCTGGTAGCGTGAGCTCAGCCTCGAGCTTCTGCCTGTCCCTGGTCCTAGCCCGGTCCCCGCGGTCAGGGCCGGCTTGCGCAGGGCCTGCCCGTTCCTGGCCTCCCACTTTGTCCCCGTAAGTGGGATTAAAGGCGGGCCCGCAGCTTCCAGACTGCTTTCGCGCATCCCTCCGACCCTCTGGGCTAGACCGATCTCCCACAGGCTTGGCCTCTGCCCACGCCGACAGAACCGCGTTTCAGCATCCTGTCGCCCCAAACCCTTAGCAGCCCTCAGCAGAGTAGGAAGGGACCTAATACTCCACACTGTAGTCCTGGGAGCTCCCTCAATTGTTTCACAGCTCAAAACTGTCCAAACGCCTCTTCTAGGCTCTGGGACTGCAGGCTGGGGCTTGGTTCCTGGGACCCAGGTCCCTCCCTCTCCGCCAAACTTTTCTCCCGCCCCGTGGGTCTCTCCGGGTTGCCATTTGCTCCGGGGAGCTGGGCAGCCCTCTTCGCGTTTTCGCTATTCCTACCAGTCTCAATGTGGCTTCTTCTGTGTTCCTTGGTTGAAGAGTCTACTTAGTTTAGTTCATAGTTGGTTTATCCAGATGATGGTTCTTTAAATTGAGTTATAATCCACTTTGCTTCTGGGAGTTGGAAGTTGGTACGTCCGCCTACTCCGTCGCCATCTTGCTTCTCTTGTCCTGATTTTTTATTTAAAAACCAGAAATACACAGAAATGCTAATATTTCCCAGTCACTTCTCTTCATATTTTAATTGTACACTGTAAGCAACAGTATTTCCAAAGGCTTTACTAAAATGTGAATTGTTCTTTAAGGCTTCCCAGGAAGGAAGATTATTAAAATGTTACTCCTTTTATTTGTTTAGAGAGAGAGAGAGAGAGAGATAGATAGATAGATTGGTAGATAGAAAGGGAGAGAGATGAGAAGCATCAATTCTTTGTTGTAGTACCTTAGCTGTTCATCGATTGCTTTCTCATATGTGCCTTGATGCCAGGGGGCTCCAGCAGAGTGACTCCTTGCTCAAGCCAGCGACCTTGGACTCAAGCCAGTGACCTACGGCTTCAAGCCAGTGACTATGGGTCATGTCTGTAATCCCACACTCAAGCTGGCAACCCTGCGCTCAAGCTGATGAACCTGTGCTCAAGCTGGTGACCTTGGGGTTTTGGACCAGGGTCCTCAGCATCCCAGGCCAACACTCTATCCACTGTGCTACTGCCTTGTCAAGCTGGTACTCCTTTTTGAATGTTGGCATTGTAATTTTGTATGGTTACAAGACTTATCAGTGATAATGAAGTTCATACCTGAGCTTGAGCCATAATTAAAAATTTCATAGCTTCTGTGCTGTTCATCTATTGTGTTACATAGGCTAATTAAACACGTCTTTCATTTCTGACATAACTGGTGCCCCCTGTGTTACTTTTCAAAAATAATTATGGAAACAACAAAACCTCTGGATATCATTTGAAAAAAATTATATAAGGATTAGGCATTAAAGGGTTTAGAACAGAATTTTTCTTTTAAGCTATATTTATGGTTACTTATTCTTACTAGACAGGAATTTAGAAGTCTGTGGTTTCATTTTTTAGCCTATTTAGTTTCTAATGATTGTTAAATTTCATTTAGATGAAATATATTGCCTTGCATTTTAATATTAGGCTGGTTATTTCTCTTTTGAACACTGTGTATCCAAAAACTTAGATCAACTGTGCATCAGTGAAAGTTACAAATAGAGTTTCAGTGGAATATGTACTTTATCCAAATTTTTATTTTTTATTTGCTTATGACTTTATTGAACACAAACAGTTAAGGTTTGTCTCACTCATCTCCCATTAAATAAAGGTTTGAATTAGTTTATGGAAATGCTTATAATAATAAAGCTGAGTATAAATGGTGAGAATCAAAATTATATGGGAATGAGGAATTAAAAGAGTAAGACCTATACTTTGAATGACACTCAAGTGTCCCCCAGGCCAGCGTTTTCCATATATTGGGCTAACTTTATTAAATGCAAGGTTTCAGTGACTCAGCACAAGAAACATCTGTTTCTCATCCACATTGAAGTTCAGTGCTTGGGTTCTCATGGGGTGGTCCTCCACAGGACCAACCATTAAGGCAGTCAGGCTTTTTATTTTTTTTACACATTGTGACCCCTTCTCCAAAAGGAAGGGGGGACCTACTCAGTTCTCCTGGTGGGTGGAAAAAGGGGACAAAGTCTGTGGGAGGTTTTATGTGCCATACTCAGACATGGCCTTACTGTATTTAAGTTATTTAAATGTAGCCTCGCTGTGAATCGTGAAGAGAGCACAGGGATAATGGTTATACAACCAGTCTGTCTCAGGCTGGTAGGAATTTGGCTGAGCATCCTGATGGCCAAAATGAAAGGGAAATATCCTTAGTTTTACACGGTGATTCTCACCATCTGTAACAAACATACCAGTTTCTGTTCCTTAAAATGTTTCCTGACTTCACATTTGGGGCTTCATATAGGTTGCATGGAAAACTAGTGCGTGGCATGCTCATTGACATTACTACAGCACCTAGAACAGCAGTTCTGCAGAGGCTGATTAATGTTCTTACGTCAAGTTATTATGCACCTCAGAAACATTTCTGCAGAGGGTCAAACTAATGTGGTTTATATATGTTCTAGTTGCAAGAATTGCATATCCTTCAAACAGCCATTCAGAAATATAATAAATATCAAATGTATTTTTTGGTAAAAGATGTGTAGAAGCTAGCTAGTTTGACATTACTTTTCCTGATGAAATTGGAGTGCTGGTATTTTATGTTGTCAGTTGAAGGTAGCTCTGAGAAGAGGAACAGAGACATGATTGATTAATTCAGTCAATGTACTATTTGCCAAGCTTGTTCTAGAACAAGGGTTGGTGAACTACAGTCCATGGGCCACATCTTGCCTTTTGCCTGATTTTGTAAAGGAAACTGTGTTGAGACACAGAATGCCCATTTGTTCATGTATTGTCTGTGGCTGCCTTCCCGGTGCAGGGCAAAATTGAGGAGAGTGTGACAGGGACTAACTTTCAAAGTATAAAATCGGTACTGTCTGACCCTTCACAGCAGCAGTTTCTGACCTGTGCTCTAGAGGATGAATTTCTGCCCTTTTTCATGGAGCTCACATTCTAGTGGGGGAGAGAAATAGTAAATAAACAACATTAAGATATGTCTTAGTAATGGTTATAAAGAAAATAAAGCAAGGAAGGGAAGAGTGTCATAGACTATTTTTGACAGTGTTGTCAGGGAAGGTGTTTCTGAGGTGACATTTGAGCAGATGTGTGTATGAAGGTGGAGATGTGAGCCAGTCAGGCAAATATTTTGGGGAAAAGAGCCTTTGTGAGGGAAGACACACAAGTGCAAAGGCCCTTGAAATAAAAGGAAGGCAGTATGAGTGAGTGCAGGTGTGTATGGTCATACAGGTGATAAAGGGCCAGATCATGTAGGACCCCATGGACTGTGTTGGTACTTCGCGTTTTATTCTGAGATGGAAAGACATTGCAAGGTTTTGAGTGGAAAAATGATGTCTCCTTTGACTTAGATTTTAAAAAGATCACTAGGAGTGCTGTGTAGAGAATAGATTGGAGGGGACAAGCATAGAAGGAACGTGTGTCTATATGCTAGGCAGTGCTAGATGCTGAGAATATCAAGATGAATGAAAGGGTTCCTGTCTCCAAGGGGCTGATAGGATACTAGCTGAGAACAACAAGCACACAGACCACTGTGATGTACTGCAACCACTGGTGCACTGCGACTGGTGGGAAAGCAAGAGGTAGCTTGGGATTGCAGAGGAGGATGCTTGAGCTGGACTTGCAGATGACGCCTCACCTGAGAAATGGAGGACGCTAATGTATATTTGGCCATTCTATACCTGAGCTCTGGGAACCTTAGGACAACATAAACAGTCAGATTTTTAATGGTTCTGCCATAGAGCAGAGGTGGCGGTGGGTTTCAGATCATAGTGAGTGCTCTCTGGAGCATTGTGTGGGAGTGATTCTAGACAGCATCGAGGCCCAGTGGGGTATTGAAGCAGTGGGCATTGAAGCAGTAGGGGTGGTGCCTGGCATTTTGCCAGAGAGAAGGACAAAGGTAACTTTGGTCTGGACGAATAAATACCATATGGCTCTAGAAAAGTCTCAGAATTTGTCCATAGAATATATTGCAGAGTATTGCTGACTTTCCCCATCGGCCCAGTAGCATGAATTAGTTGTAAAATGTACCTCTGAGGAATTAAACAAATTGATCTGCTGTCTGAGAATTATTGGATATGATCCATTAGAATTTGGAGGAGGTCTGTAAAACGATTTTTACTTGTCAGAGGTTATATTCAACCATTTTTGATAATTAGCTGCCATTTTTATTGGTGTAGAGAGTATTTTACTGGTTATTACCTTTCTGTTCTCTATAATAGAGTATCTAGGTCATCCAAGAAGAATTTTAGTGATTATAATATAGGCTTTAAAAGAAATAGATACATCACAATCATAGAGGGAAATATTTCTACACTATCCTTGTAATTGATGGAATGAAATTTAATAAGGCTGTAGATGATTTGAATAATTAAGAAATTTGCTTTGCCTGCCTGGAATTGCCCCTAACAACTGAGCACACTGTCATAACCAGTATTGTTTGACATTCACCGAAGCTGTCAGCTTGTGGGGCAAAAGCAAGTCTCATTATATTTCAGAGGATTGAAACCAAACAGAATAGTGTTCTCTAAATTAAACTAAAATCAATAGCAGAATGAAACTAGCAAATCTTTTCTAGTCATAGGTTATAGAAGATATTAGAAAAATTGAGAAAAGAGTTTGACCAGTTAAAATTAAAAATGTTGTATAACAAATTTGTGGAGTACAGCTAAAGTCATACTGAGAGGAAAGTTTATAGCTTTAAATGCATGACAGGAAAGAAGAAAGACTGAAAAAAATTTGGTGATCTGAGCATCTATCTCAAGAAGTTAGGAAGTAAAACACCGGCAAAATAAACCCAGAGGAAGTAGATGGACATTACAAAAGGAGCAGTTAATAAAACAGAAAACAAGTATATACCAGAGAACATTTACAGTGCTTGGAAACACCAGTGACATCAATAGATTTGGGGAAATAAATCAGTTTCAAAAGGACAGAGGTACAAGTGACCAATATTAAGAATAAAAAGGCAACACCACTTAGGACCCTGTCAACATTAAAGGGTCGGTTCTTTTTTCTTTCTTTTTGTAGGGTAATTATTTGTTAACATTTTCTGATTTTTGGGGGGAAATTAATTGGTTTAAGGGTTCTATCTTTGCAGGGGTCCATTTTGGTAAATTTTATTTTTCTAAGAAATTAGCCATTTCATCTAGGTTTTAAAAATATATTTGCATTGAATTATGCTAAGTAGTCTTATATTTTATATTCTATCTATCTATCTATCTATCTATCTATCTATCTATCTATCTATCTATCATCTATCTATCTATCTATCTATCTATCATCTATCTATCTATCTATCATCTACTTACTTACTTACTTACTTAAGTGAGAGGAGGGGAGATAGAGAGACAGACTCCTGCATGTGCCTTGACTGAGATCCACCCAGCAACCTCTGTCTGGGGCTGATTCTCAGATCAACTGAACTATCTTCAGTGCCTGGGGCCATGCTCAGATCAGCTGAGCCACTGACTGCAAGAGGGGAAGAGAGAGAGAGGGGTGTGTGTGGGGGGAAGAGAAGCAGATGGTCACTTCTCATGTGTGATCTGACGAGGGATTGAACCTGGGACTTCTGCACTCTGGGCCGATGACCTGTCCACCAATTTTATCTTTTATTATATTTTTGTGTTTACTCCTGTTTTCTTTGACAGAATTTGTGTGCTTTGTTTCAGTATTTTTTTTGTGTGTGTGTGTTAAAATAATAAGTAATGTAAAATTGATTATATTAACTATTTTAAGTGTACTGTTCTTTGGGATTGGTACATTCATGTTGTTGTGCAACCATCACCATATTCTTTTGTAGAACTTCTTCACCTTCCCTTACGGAAATTCTATACCACTGAATAGGAAGTCCCCAGTTCCCTCCCCAGCCTCTGACAACCACTGTTGTACTTTCTATGAATTTGACTACTCTATTTACCTCATATAAATGGATGCAGTTGTTTTTAAGAATCAGATTTTTATTAATTTAATCTTTTCTCTATAACATTAAATTCTGCTTATATCCTTATAATTATTATCATTGTTCTTTCTTTTAGTTTACCTTCTTCTTTTTCTAGCATTTTGAGTTAGGAATGTAATTCATTTATTTAACTTAAAGAATTGATATAGGTGTTTAGAACTCTGTCTTTTTTTCCCCCTGGTTATTACTTTAAATTATTCCATAGACTTAAAGATGTAACATTTTTCTTATCCCTATTTTTCAGAAATTTTGTGTTTTGTGTATTATATATTCCCTTTCATCCAAGAGTTGTTTCAATTTTTAGGTGGAAATATTTTTGTATTTAATATCTAGCTTTGAAAAAAATTTTTGTAAATTATATTGAGATTGGTGAAGTTTCACAAAATAAATTGACCTGTAACTAGCACCCAGACATTAAATGCCCATTTGAATCATGATCACCCCACTCTCAAAGGGCAGCCATTATGATTACTTCTAACATTGAAGGGTTTTTCCTGACTTTGAATTTATATCATTATTATATATGGTCTTGTGTTCACATCTTTTGTTCAACAGTTTTGTTAAATTCATCCATGTTGTTGCATGTATTCATAGGTAATTCATTCTTTTTGCTTTATAGTATTTCATTGGGTGATTATACAGTTCATTTTTCCATCACTCCTTTTAGTGGATATTTAAATTGTTTCCAATGGCTTTTATTTTTGTTTCTGGGTTTTCTCTTTTTGCACTGTAATCAGAGAATATTGTTTGTAATGTTTCTATTTTATGACTATATTAATTATTTCTTTGTGCCTTAGTATAGGATAATTTTGTGTGTGTTTGTTCAAAAAGGTGTAATCTCTGTTATTGGAGAGTAGTGTTTAATATATGTCCAAAGAAATAAAAACCCTCCCTTACTGGATATATTGCTTAGATTATTTATGTCTTTACTTAATATTTCTCTTTTGAATTCTCATACTGAATGGTGTGTGACTCTTATCAATAGTGAATCTTTATTTTCTTCTTAGGTTGGTTGTAGTTTCTATCATTTGGTTCATAGATATTAACTTATTTTTTTCATTGTGAAATAAAGTTTTTATTATTTGTCCACCAAATATTTTTTGCTTAAATTTTATTTTTTCTGGTATGATTGCACCCTGATTGTTTCATTAGCCTGAAAAGTATTTGCTCATCTCTTTATTTTTACTCATTTTGAATCACTGCATTTTAAGTATGTCTTATATACTGTATACTGCATAGAGTTGGACTTTGTTCTCTAGGCAAGTTTGAAAATATTTAAATAGGCCCTGGCATGTTGGCTCAGTGGTAAAGCATTGGCCCAGTGTGTGGACATCCTGGGTTTGATTCCCAGTCAGGCATATAAAAGAAGTGACTATCTGCTTCCCCTCACTTCTCTTTCCCTCTTCTCTCTCTTTCTCTTTTTCCTCCCACAGCCATGGCCCAATTGGTTCGGGAGCATTGGCCTAGCACTGTGGATAGCTCCTTGGAGCCTCTGCCTCAGGTGCTAAAAATAGCTCTGTTGGGAGCATGGCTCCTGATGGGCAGAGCATCTGCCACAGATGAGCGTTGCCGGGTAAATCCCAGTCAGGGCACACGCCGGAATCTATCTCCCCTCCTCTCACTTGGAAAAAGAAGGAAAAGAAAATAAAAAAAGAAAAGAAAATCTTTAAATAGGCAACTTAAGTTCATTCACATTAATTGTTATAACTGATGTTTGTTTTCTATTTTTTCATTCTATAATTAGTGTTTATTATACTTACTATGTTATTTTTAGGTGTGTTTTACTGTAGTTTAAAAACATACTTTGTTTGATAATGTATGTAGGAAGGGCTACATTTTGGTTCCAGTGATTATCTTTTGCTTATATACTTTTTTAGTGCCTTTAATCCCTTTCCACTTTTTAACCTATTCTTTTACTATCAGTATGTCAACTTTAAATGGCATTCTTTGCTTCTCATCTATTATCCATTTAGTAGTCTGATTTTATTGTTTTCTCTTTCTGTTATTTTCTTGCATTTTTCTACATGTCAGAACATGTTTAAACACCATTCTTTCCATGAACCCAGTCTTCTTTTCAATTCTACAATTAAATACATAAACTTCTCATTTATTCATTAGTCCGTTTGATTTAATTCCTTCAGTCATCTTATGGTTAGATGGAGGTTAAGCCCTAAGTATCCATTGAATGTAATGGATTAATTTCTCTCTTTCCTATGCATCTGGAATTGTATTAGTACTTATGTATCTTTATTTTCTGTTGTTGCAATTCAGATGATGAACTGGGTTGAGAAAGGTGATTAGAATCCTTAGGAAGGGTGCAGGTGTGTTTTGTGAGTGCCTGCTTGTTCAACTTTTTTTTTTTTTGCCTTAATCAATTAAGGACAGCTTGAAGATATAAAACCCTTGTTTACAAGTTTCGTAAAAGTGAGTTTTTCCTTGTCTTGTTTTTATGTTTTTAATTAATTTATTTTTTCTTATGTGGGAAGTGGGGAGGCAGAGAGAAAGACTCCCTCATGCCGCCTGACAGGGATCCACCAGGCAAGCCTCCTATGGGTAGATGCTCTGCTCATCTGGGGCCAGTTGCTCTGTTGCTAGGCAACAGAGCCAGTCCATGAAGCCATCCTCAGTGCCCTGAGGCTAACTTGCTCTATTTTAGCCATGGCTGTGGGAGGAGTAGAGAGAGAGAGAGACAGAGAGAGAAGGGAGAGGGGGAGGGGTGGAGAAACGGATGGTGGCTTCTCCTGTGTGCCCTGACTGGGAATAAACTTGGGACTTTCACACACTGGGCAATGCTCTACCACTGAGCCAACTGATCAGAACCTTATTTAGTCTTTTTCAATGATTTAATAAATATTTTAAACATTTCTGTCTCAATTTATATAGGGTAAATATTGATAGAGATAACTCATGAAAAGTATTGCTCTTTGGGATATTAAATTATAAGAGGTCCTGAACAAAAATTTGAGAATTGTTGCTTCACCAGGAAGTTTTCTTGTTGTTATTTTGTTTTTTGTTTTTTCTTTGTATTTTTCCGAAGTGAGAAGCCCCAGTGGGGGAGGCAGACAGACTCTCGCATGGACCCGACCAGGATCTGCCAGACATACCCACCAGGGGACTATGCTCTGTCCACCTGGGGCATTGCTCTGCTGCAATTGAAGCCATTCTAGGGCCTGAGGTGGAGGCCACAGAGCCATCCTCAGTGCCAGGGCCAACATTGCTCCAGTGGAGCCTTGGCTGTGGGAGGGGAAGAGAGAGATAGAGAGAAAGGAGAGGGGGAAGGGTAGAGAAGCAGATAGGAGCTTCTCCTGTGGCCAGGAATTGAACCCAGGACTTCCACACTCTGGGTGGATGCTCTACTGCTGAGCCAACTGGCCAGGGACCTGGGAAGTTTTTTAAATGCTGGTAGCTGTGTCCTAGTGCTAGAAATTGTGATTTAATGGTCTGTTGGTGTGTAGGCTTTGAAAAATTTTTAAAAAATTTTTTATTCATTTTTTTTTAGAGAGGAGAGAGAGAGAGAGAGAGAGAGAGAGAGAGAGAGAGAGAAAGGAACAGTGGGGGAGGAGTGGGAAGCATCAACCCATGGTAGTTACTTCTTATATGTGCTTTGATCAGGTGAGCCTGGGTTTTAAACTGCTAACCTCAATGTTCCAGGTTGATGGTTTATCCACTGCACCACCACCACAGGTCAGACTAGACTTCAAAATTTTAAAATGATCTCTAGGTAATTTTACTTTATAGGTAAGTTTGGGAATTGTACTGACATGTAGTTTGAAGTGGTGATGTGTCATATGCTTATGTACCTTCTGTCTTGCTGTCTTAAAAACATTGTAACTCGCCTGACCAGGCAGTGGCACAGTGGATAGAGCATCAGACTAGGATGCTGAGGACCCAGGTTCGAAAGTCTGAGGTTGCAGGCTTGAGAGCAGGCTCACCAGTTTGAACACGGGGTCGCTGGCTTGAGCATGGGATCATAGACATGATCTCATGGTTGCTGGTTGGAGCCCAAAGGTCGCTGGCTTGAGCCCAAGGTCACTCTCTTGAGCAAGGGGTCACTCGCTCTGCTGTGGCCCCCAGTGAAGGCATGTATGATAAAGCAATCAATGAACAACTAAGATGCCACAACAAAGAATTGATGCTTCTCATCTCTCTCCCTTCCTGTCTGTCTCTATTTGTTTCTCTCTCTGACTTTCTCTTTCTCTGTCAAAAAAAAAAAAAAAAAGAAGTTGTAACTCATTGATACCCAAATTTGCACAAAAGAATCGCCTCGGGAATCTTAATTTCATTTTTGATTATTACTTTTATGTAGCAAAATAATGGTTTTGTTTTTAAAATAACTTTTTATGTTGAAACAATTGGAGACTAGGGAGTTGCAGAAGTTGTACAGAAAGGTCATATATATACTTATATACCCTTATAGTTTTCACCCAGATTCCCCTAATGGTACCAGCTTGCATAAACATAGTATGTTATTTGTTTTTAAGAGAGAGAGATAAAGAGACAGGAAAGGAGAAAGATGAGAAGCATCAACTCATAGTTGTGTCACTTAAGTTGATTACTTCTCATACGTGCCTTGAGCAGGGGGCTCAAGCCAGGCCAATGACTTCTTGCTCAAGCCAGCAACCTTGGGATCCTGTTGATGAACCTGTGCTCAAGCTGGTGACCTTTTGTTTTGAACCTGGGGACCTCAGTGTTCGAGGTTACTGCTCTATCCACTGTGGCACCACCAGTCAAGCAAAATAGAATATACTATTAAAACCAGAAAATTGACATTAGTACAATCTGTTAACCTTTTTCAGGTTTTACTAGTTTTTACATTCACTCATTTGTCTGTTCTCTGCAATTTAACCACATGTGTAGGTTAATGTAACGACCACTACATGAAGTTACAGAACTTCTATCACAACAAAGGAGCTCCCTCATGCTTCCTCTTTGTGGTCACTTTGTTTGCTTTTTGTAAATTGATTTATATTATGTGATTTTGTAAATTGATTTGTATCATGTGACTTATTAACCTTGTCTTTTAGTTCTTGTAGTTTTAAAGTGGACTCCTTAGGACTTTCTACACATAGGATAATGGCATGGGCTAGTCATGAAATTGACTAGTAAAACAGTTTTACTTCCTTTCCAATCTGCATGGTCTCCTTCCCTTTCTCTTTTTTTGCCTCACCTCACTGGGAAAAACCTCAATTTACAATATTAAATAGAAGTGGTAAGAGCTGACATTCTTGCTTTGTTCCTGGTTTTAAGGGGAAAGCATTCAGTCCTTCACCATTAAGTATGATGTTAGTGGTAGTATTTTTATAGATACCCTTTATCAGGTTGAGGAAGTTTCCTTCAGCTCTTAGTTTGTTGAGAGTTTTTAATCACAAATGGATGTTGGATTTTGTAAAATTTTTTTTTTGCATTTATTGAGATGATCATGTGGTTTATCCTTTTGTCTTTTGTTAATATTGATTTTTGAAGGTTAAACCAACTTTGCATTCCTGAGATAAATGCCATTTCTTAATGTTCATGGTACATAGTCCTTTTTATATGTTTTTAGATTTGGTTTTTTAAGTATTTTGTTAAGAATTTTTGCATCTGTCTTCATGAGGGATATTGATGTATAGTTTTCTTATGATATTTTTGCTTGGTTTTGGTGTCAGGGTAAAATTGGCTTTTAAGAATGAGCTGGGAAAGTGTTTCCTCTTATTTTCTAGAATAATTTCTGAAGTACTGGTATTTATTTCTTAGACATTCACCTGTGAAACCATTTGGGCCTAAGCTTTTTTTGTGGGAAGCTTTTTAATTATTAATCTAGTCTCTTAATTTGCTGTAAGTTTATTCAACTTATCTCAGTTTTAGTCAGTTTTGTTAATTTATATGTTTCCAGGACTCTTCCTTTTTTTCTGAGTTGTCTAGTTTGGTGGCATGGATTTGTTTGGAGTATTCCCTTAGAATTACTATAAATTTTTGTGTGGTTGATAGTGGCAATGTCTTTTCTTTCATTTCTGTTTTTGCCGATTTGTGATGCTTCTCTTTTTTTGTCAGTCTACAGGTATGCCATTTTTGTAAATATCTTACCCTCTTGGTAGGATTTAACCTCAAAATTGTTAAAAAATTATCATTATCTGATCTGTGACTATATTTTAGACTATAGAATTTTAGTATGATGATTGGGACTGTTTTTTGATTGTTAAACTAATATTTAGTTTCTGTAAAAACAAGAGGAGAGCAATTAGATTAAAATACAAAAGTAAATAAAATATTCAAGAGGAGGGGAAGTATGTTGGTGATTTGTTATAAGCAAATTACTTAATTATACTTATTTTTGATTACCTTTTATTAAATAATTTTGGATGGTGAACAAATGAAACTCAATTACTTTAATATCCCTTGAAGTATATAGGGGAATAGTCTGGTTCCAGACAAATCTTAAATTGAAGTGCTAAGGATAGGAAAGAAGATTGAAAATAATAGTTCTCCTTTACCGAGGAGACATTTATATTTTAGTTTTTTTGCAGATATAACAAAATCTTACATACATAGTCACCTTGCCTATTTTATTATTATTATTTTGTTTGTGTGAATTTCTGGGGGGAAAAAAGGAAAGGAAAACATGGCTTTCTTTGCACCCTTCAGGCCCCCAACTTCTATACCTGTGATGCTGCCCTTGTGATGATGATGACCATTCTCCACCAGGACATGACATTATTAATGGTCAGTGTGAACACGGGGTATGTATGAGCATCAGAACCAGTGAATTGGCAAAGGAAATGAATGAATGAGTCCAGAAAAAATGAAACTGAATCATGCTGAAAAACAGAGGATTTCTAGAATGTATACATTTCTGAAACCTTAGATCAGGGATCAGGAATCTTTTTGGCTGAGAGAGCCATGAATGCCACATGTTTTAAAATGGATTTCCATGAGAGCCTTATAATATGTTTAACATTAAATACAAATAAATGTGTGTATTTTATGTAAGACCAACACTTTTAAAGTACAATAAGTCTCTAAATTCTTTTTAATAACGTTGTTATGCTGTTACTAACCAGTGACGAATAAAGTACTTCTTACCATTAATGCAACTTCTGGTGCTGCATGGTTTTGCTGATGGTTTTATAGTCTGGTTGATATGTGTTGAGGTTAAGCTTCATGCAGGCGTTGAGACTTCCATCCATTACACGTGACCGTAGGTTGATCTTAATGTTCTTTAGATGAGAGAAAGACTGTAGATCCAAACATTGTCAGTACAGTAGTACTCACATGATGCAGTGTGTGGTATGTAATAGGAAGCATGTTCCAAGTTTTGACAATCAGCTGGTCCATGGGTTGAAGTTTTTTCATTTCTCCCCACTTGTGTTTGCTTGCCAAGTCTGCTTACTGTCATGCAAGTATTTACAAATCTTCATTCAGTGACTTAAACTTATTCACCCACGTGTCTGAGAACTTCAGGTCAGCAGCTTGTAGCTCAAAGTCTCTGACGGAGACACAGGGGATGTAACTCAGGTCGGCGCTGTCCACTGCACACTCATGTGGATGGGTGAGAAACTTAAAAAAAAAAACAACACAGAATAAGTGCTGGCGAGGATGTGGAGAAAAGGGAACCCTTCTGCACTGCTGGTGGGAGTGCAGACTGGTGCAGCCACTGTGGAAAACAGTTTGGAGATTCCTCAAAAAATTAAAAATCGAACTGCCTTTTGACCCAGCTATCCCACTTATAGGAATATACCCTAAGAATACCATAGCACTGTTCAAAAAGAAGAAATGCGCCCCCATGTTTGTGGCAGCAGTGTTCATAATAGCGAAGATCTGGAAACAGCCCAAGTGTCCGTCAGAAGACGAGTGGATTAAAAAGCTATGGTACATATATACTATGGAATACTACTCAGCCATAAGAAATGATGACATCGGATCATTTACAAAAAAATGGATGGACCTTTATAACATTATACGGAGTGAAATAAATAAAACAGAAAAAAACTGAGAAAAGCATGATTTCATACATAGGTGGGACATAAAAGTGAAACTATGAGATATGGACAAGAGAGTGGTGGTTACTGGGTGGGGGGAGAGAGGGTAGGGTGGATAGGGAGGAGGGGAGGGACACAGGGAAAATCAGATAGAAGGTGACAGAGGACAATTTGACTTTTGGTGACGGGTATGCAACACAATTGAATGATAAGATAACCTGGAGATGTTTTCATTGTACATATGTACCCTGATTTATTGGTGTTACCCCATTAGAATTAAAAAAAAAAAAAAAAAAGACAAGTGCACTCACGAAATTCTCCAAAGCGCACTTTGAATGACTTCAGGAGATTAGATGTGAAACCCATAGGTGCTGGAGATCAAGATGTTGAGCAGGGTCACTTGGCTGTGCATGCATCTTTAAACTCTCCCAGTTTTTTAAAGTGTAGTAAACGACCTATTTCAATGTCAGCGATGAAGAGTTCCAGCTTATTTTAAAATGCAAACATTGCTTGTTGAAGGGATAAGACTGTATTTCTAATGCCTTGCATTTTCACATTGAGCTGGTTCAGATGTTCAGTCATGTCCACGAGATAGTAGAACTTCAGGAGCCACTCAGTGTTAGCTAACTCAGGATGCTCGACATTTTTCATTTCAAGAAAAGTCTGGATTTTGCTCAGACAAGCTGTGAAATGGCTGAGCACCTTCCCTCTTGACAACCAATGCACAATGCTGTGCAGAAGCAGACCAGGATAATTATTCCCAACTTCATCCAGCAGTGTTTTAAACTGGCGATCATTTAAAGCTCGGGCAACAATAAAGTTGACCACCCCAATCAATGATCAGTGACATCACCTCACCAAGCTGCTGACCACACATCTCAGCACAAAGCGCCTCCTGATGTAGGATGCAGTGAAAACTTAGGATGGGTCTCTTTTCATGTTCACGAAGAAGCACTATGAATCCTCTGTTTCTCCCCACCATGCACCGGAGCACCATCAGTACACACCAAAATAAGTTTACCCATTGGTAAACTCAGTGAAGACTGGAATAAATCCTCCCCTCTTGTTGTCTCTTTCATAGGCAAAACAGCAAGACTTTTCTCATGTAGTGTGTCACTGACAGCATAACTTGCAATCATGTTGAACTGGGATAAATGGCTTACATCTGTTGACTCATCCAAAGCAAGAGAAAAGAATGGTGCTGCATTTATGTCCTTCACTTGTGGTTTCCTCAATTTGATTTGCCATCATGATGGTACGATCGTGAACAGTTCTTGCTGGCAGAGGCATGTCTTTTATTTGTTTGATTATCTTGTCTTTATTCGAAAAGTTGTCAAAAAGTTCATTGGCAACATCAAGCATGAATATTTTGGCATACTCTCCATCTGTGAATGGCTTTCCATTTCTCACTAATTGCTAAAGCACCAGCAAAGCTAGCCGAATTTCAGTCACCTTGTTGGGTCCAAACACGGAGTTGCTGCTGACTAGCTTGCACTCTGCGCAGTAGCTCTTGACATGCTTTCTTCTTGCTGTCTGTTGCTGGATATTTCGATGCAAATGTAGTATGGCGTGTGTCGAAAAGTGCCACTTTATATTTGACCATTTTATTGATGCAGTTTTATCATTGCATATTAGACACACTGCAGAACCTGCTCTTTCCACAAAGGCGAATTCCTCTGTCCATTCTTGCTGAAAAGTACAATACTCCTCATCATTTTTTCTTTTAGCCGTTTTCTTTGTCAAAAGGGTTTCTGCAATTAGCTAGCTGACTACTTGATTAAAAGAAAAGTTTACTTCCTGACCTTACAGCGACCCATGTATGTTATATGCATTATCCAATAAAAATTTGGTGTTGTTCTGGAGGACAGCTGTGATTGACTTCAGCCACCTGCAGCCATGAACATGAGCAGTGGAAAATTAATGGATTGTAATACATGAGAATGTTTTATATTTTTAACATTATTTTTTTTTATTAGAGATTTGTCTTTGGGCCAGATGCAGCCATCAAAAGAGCCACATCTGGCTCGCAAGCCATAGGTTCCCAACCCCTGCCTTAGATGTTAAAAATTGGAGATGCCTGCTTTTTCAATAATTTCTTATTGTGTATATTTGCTTTTCTAATACATAAGATTTCATTTAAAAATAACCTCTTATACTTTTCCTTTTAGAAGACTGTTAGGATAAAGTCATAATAATACAAATGTGTCCAAAAGTTGGTTTTCATGGTTCCCTCCCCCACCCCGAAAGTGCTGTGGCATAATTTAGCTTAAAAGTATGTGTCATTTTTCATTTCTATCAGGAATGTCTAAAAGAATCTTTTTTTAAAAACGTTTTATTTATTTATTTTTTACAGGGACAGAGAGAGAGTCAGAGAGAGGTATAGATAGGGACAGACAGACAGGAACAGAGAGAAATGAGAAGCATCAATCATTAGTTTTTCATTGCCGTTGTGACACCATAGTTGTTTATTGATTGCTTTTTCACACATGCCTTGACCGCGGGCCTTCAGGAGACCGAGCCACCACTTGCTTGAGCCAGCGACCTTGGGTCCAAGCTGGTGAGCTTTTACTCAAGCCAGATGGGCCTGTGCTCAAGCTGGCGAGCTTGGGGTCTTGAACCTGGGTCTTCCGCATCCCAGCCTGGTGCTCTATCCACTGTGCCACCACCTGGTCAGGCTGAAAGAATCTTAATAGACACTTTCAATGGGCTTTGTATAAAACCAGCCAAGCATTAGATTCATATTGTTTTGTATGTCTAGTTGGCATTCAAATTTCTGAAGTGTTGGATTTCATATTTGTATTTTGATGCTTCTTGACTCCCCCAACCCCTGGTTCAAGTGTCAGCCTTAAATTACTTTGGTAAAATTTGAATTCTCTTCCTTCCTTTCTCCCTCTCTCCCTCCCTCCCTCCCTCCCTCTCTCCTTTCCTTCCATCCTGTTTGCTTTGTAGGTGTTGGTTGTTGATGAAATGAAGAACTCTTTAACCCTTATCTGGATGGTGAAATGTAATTTTTGTTCCTAAACTGAGAATTTGATTTATCCTAGTCTCCTCATTAAAGTACTAAAATCAATAATAAAATTTAGAAAATTTTATTTAAATTTAATTTCCCAAGTTTCTGAACTAATAGGGCCATGAACAATTAACTAGTTAAAACACATTTTTAAAAAGTTGAATAAGAAGGAACCCAGAGGGTTTAAGTTGACCATGGCATTTTAATCTGTTTCCTTCTTTTTGCCCAAGAAGGAAAATGATAAATGCTATATCTTCTAAGGTTATATTTTAATGCTGCCTTTTTTTTCTTTGATTGACTAGTTTTAGAGAGACAGAGAATGGGGGAGAGAAAGAGTAAGCAGACAAGCAAGAAACATTCATTTGCTGTTCTACTCAGTCTTGCATTTATTAATTGCTTCCCCATTGGTGATCTGACTGGGGATTGAGTCTGGAACCTTGTCATTTTCAGATGATTCTCTAATTGACTGAACTAAATAGGGCCTGTCTTTGGTTACAGAGTATTGAAGTTAAGTCTAGAATAGTTTTATAACTTTTTTTAAAATCACTAATATTTTCTTGCTGTTGTACATAAATTGCTTCAATTTTCTTAATTTGCTATTTCTTCTTTTTGATGAAATTTCCTGTATGTGTATATATGTATTTATGTATGTATGTATGTGTTTAATAGGCTTGTTAGTCTGAGTATAACTTGTGCTGATAATTGCTACTTTTGGAAGGAAAATAAGATAAACTTTACAAATTCCTATTGTGGTAGAAGGAAGCAATAGGAGATGGTTTAACTGTAAATAAATGTCAGAAAAGGACAGGGGATAATTAGCAGTGATTTGTCAAGTTTCAGAGAAGTCAATTGGAAACCTTCCACTTTTGTTCCAACCAGAGCCACTCCCTTCTAGATGCTTGGAGTTTGATAAAAATTTTACTGAAAAAGTTCTGGGTCAGAGTAATGGCAGTGTGAGAGATACTCCTGATCTCTCCTGTTGAAATGTCAACAAATTGAACAACTATAGCACAGTGATAGAACCCCAACTGGGCTCGCAGGCACACCTAAAAGATCCACACATCTAATGGATCAAGTGTAGGACAGGGTGAAAAGGGGAATGAAAGATAAAATGCATCTGTAGTGGGCATTGAAGAGGAAAGGAGAAAAACATGGAGTGATTTTTTTTTTCTCTGCTGGACTATGGGGAGGAAGGAAGCTCAGGATCTCTGGATTTTGTGTGAGGGATATGAAGAGGGAAACTCTGAGTGACCGGGTCTTCTTCTGCTGAGAGGGGCAGTGAGATAGAGGGGCAGAAGGGTAGATAAACCAAAGCAGGCAGAGTGTGTGGTCATGGCCAGTGTTCCCACAATCTGCCTGCAGCCCACATTCAGTAGAGACAGAGAAAGTTAAAGTGTGGCTCCCCACCAGCCTCTGAGATACTGCCTTCCTTATCTCGTGGTATGGAGAGTGACAGAGACAAACCCCAAAGCTAGCTCTTCAGAGACATTCTCTCCACTGAAGAACAGAAGGCTCCATATCAGGTCCCCAGGACTGTTGAGGCATTGGAAGGAGAGCCCAGAAGCCTGAGTTCACCATTGCTAGAGAAGTAAAGCCATAAAGCTGAAGCCATAGCCCTTACAAAACTCCCCACCCACCAATGTGACTGTGGCCCCACCTACATCATTACGACCACAACACCTCAGCAGTGAACACACAGAGCTGAAAGTTGTAATATAGTGACACCTACTGGAAGAAACCTCTTAAAACCAAGATTTATTTTCCCCCCTTTTTTCTTCTTATTTTTTTCTTTTTCTCTTTTGAATTTCATATTCTTTAACTTTTATATTTATTCTTATATTTTGTTGTTCTTTATTTTTGATATTTTTGTTTTCTTTAGATTGTTTCTGTTTGTTTTGTCACAATTTTTAACTTTTTGATATGTTTTAAGTTTTAAATTTTTAAAAATTTTTTCCAAAGTTAAAAGTAGGTAGGCAGTCAGACAGATTCCCACATGCACCTGAGTAAAATCCACCCAGCATGCCCACCAGGGGGCGATGCTCTGTCATTCTGGGGCAGTGCTCTGTTGCGGCTGGAGCCATTCTAGTGCTTGAGGTGGAGGCCATGAAGCCATCCTCAGCACCCCGGCTAGCTTTGCTCCAATGGAGCCTTGACTGTGGAAGGGGAAGAGAGAGATAGAGAGGAGAGGGGGAAGAGAGAGATAGAAAGGAGAGGGGGAAGGGTGGAGAAGCAGATGGGCACTTCTCCTGTGTGCCCTGACTGGGAATCAAATATGGGACTTCCACATGCCGGGCTGATGCTCTACCACTGAGCCAACTGGCTAGGGCCTAACTTTTTATTTTAATTTTTTAATTTTGTTAGGATTCTTAATAGTACCACTCTCAAATGCCATCAAGGAAGAAAAAATTGAATTCCATGGCTACACAAGAAAGAGATGTAATTCAGAAAGAAAACAGAAAATCTCCAGAAAAAAATCTCAATCACATGGAGTTAAGTGAGAGAATTCCAAATTGAAATTCTGAAAATACTCAATGAGGTGTGAGAAGACATCAATAGGCAACTTAATGAACTCAGACAACAAATTAATGAACAAAACAAATACCTCATAAAGGAGATTGAAATACATTAATTGAAGACTCAGGTCATAAGTTTAGCTAATAGAATAAGCAAGATAGAGGAAAGAATCAGTGACATCGAAGACAGGCAACTAGAGATGCTACACAGAGAAGAGGAGACTCACAAAGTAAAAAAACTGAGAGTTTTATAAAAATTGACTCCATCAGAAAGAGCAACATAAGAATAATGGGTGTATAAGAGGAAAAGGGAGAAGGGAATGGAGACCTATTTATACAAGTAGTTGATGGGAACCTCCCACGCCTCTAGAAAGAGAGCCTCAAATCCAAGAGGCAAACAGAATGCCAAGTCACCACAACCCAAACAGAGCTAATCCAAGGCACATCATAATAAAATTGTCAAAAATCAATGACAAAGAAAGGATCATCAAAGCAGCTAGGGAAAAGAAGAACATAACATATAAAGGGAAGCCCATTAAGTGATCATGAGGCTTCTCAGCAGAAACTTTACAAGCCAGAAGAGAGCCAGAATACTGAAATAGAAGAATTAGCTGCTAAGAATGCTATATCCATCAAAGTTACACTTCAAATATGAAGAAGAAATAAAAAATTTTACAGACATACAGCCAGTGAAGGATTTAACACCATAAAACCCCACTACAGAAAATACTCAAGGTGGTTGGTTATTTGACCAGGTACAAGGAACAAAATAAAAACTACAAGTAAAAGTTCCAACAAGGTTACAATAAAAACAAGAATAATTTGTGACAACAATAACATAAAAGAAGAGAGGATAAAGATCTTCAGTAGAAAGGAGGATGGAGTGCAGAAGCACTCAAAAGAAAAAGGGCTCTTGTACATATGAACATTTTTCTCTTAATAACCTAATGATAGCCACCCACGAAAAAGCCACTATTGAAACACATAGCTTTAAAAAAGAAGTATCAAGAAAGAAATATGGACTACCACCAAACAAAAGCAACTGACAAAAACAAAAAGGAGAAGACCTAAACAAGACACAGATAGAAAACAAAACATAAAATGGCTATAGGAAATCCTCAAGTGTCAATAATTATTCTAAATGTAAATAGATTGAACTCATAAATAAAGAGGTACAGACAGAAGTGGACTAAGGTCAATTAGGGACTTGGGCCCCTTGAAAGAAGAGACAGGGAAAATGAAAATACATGTTAACCATATTTTTAAATAAATTAAAAATATTATGTACTATCAATGCTAAAACCGCACATATGAAACCAAACTTAGTGTCATTAGAAAAAAATGTAAAGTTGGGGTTTTGCAGGGCCCTTCAGATGTTGGGGCCCAGGGTACGCACCAGCCATTAAATCTGCCTCTAGGTACAGAGTAGCAGATTAGATAAAAAAATAAAGCAAAACAGCCATATGCTGCTGTCAAGAGACACATCCAAGATGCAAGAACAAAAGTAGATTCAACATGAAAAGTTGGACAATGATTCTCCAAGCAAAAAATATGCAACAAAAGCAGGTGTAGCCATACTCATATCTGAGAATTCTGACTTCAAGGCAACAGAGGCAACCAGAGACAAAGATAGACATTTTATAATGATAAAAGGTACATTGTATCAAGAAGATGTAACAATATATATGCACCAAACCAGGGAGCACCAAAATATGTAAGACAATTATAAGACATCTACTAACTGATCTAAAAATAGAACTAGACAAAACCATAGTCATACTTTGAGACTTCAAAACACCATTAACAGCTTTAGATGTATTATCCAAACAGAAAGTCAATAAATAAATATTGGCCTTGGCCCTGGCCAGTTGGCTCAGTGGAAGAGCGCCGGCCTGACATATGGAAATCTTGAGTTCGATTTCCAGTCAGGGCACACAGGATAAGCACTCATCTGCTTCTCCACCCTCCTCCCTCTCCTTCCTCCCTGTCTCTCTTTTCCCCTCCTGCAGTCAAGGCTCCATTGGAGCTAAGTTGGCCCGAGCACTGAGGACAGCTCAATGGCCTCCACCTCAGGTGCTAGAATAGCTCCAGCCACAGTGGAGCAATGCCCCAGATGTCAGAGCATCACCCCCTGGTGGGCATGCTGGGTGGATCCAGGTCAGGTGTGAACAGGAGTCATTCTGACTGCCTCCTCACTTCTAAGTTTGGGGAAAAAAAAGAGAAATATTGGCCTTAAATGACATTCTGGACCAAATGGACATAATAGACATTTATAGGTCATTTTATCTCCAAATGTCAGGTTATACATTCTTCTCCTGTGTGCATTGAACATTCTCAAGGATAGATCATATCTGGGCCACAAAACTAACATCAACAAATTCAGGAAGATTGTAATTATACCAAGTGTATTTTCTGATTACAAAGCTTTCAAATTAGAATTCAACTCTAAAAAGGAAGTAAAGAAACCAACAAAAACATAAATTAAACAACATACTTCTAAAAATTGGGTCAAAGAAGAAATAAATGCAGAGATAAAAAATATATACAGACATAAAATTGATAACATGACATATCAGAATTTCTGAGGTGCAGCAAAAGCAGTAATAAAAGGGAAGTTTATATCATTACAGGCTTATATCAAGAAACAAGAGAGATCCCAAATAAACAACCTAAAATCACACCTTAAGAAACTGGAAAAAAAAAACCAACAAAAAAAAAACGGGCAACGCAAAGTCAGCAGAAGAAAGAAAAATAGTAAAAATTAGAGGAGAACTCGGGAATGGCATGATGGCAATGGAGTAGGTGGACATACCAACTTCCAACTCCCAGAACCAAAGTGGATTATAACTCAATTTTAAGAACCATCATCTGGATAAACCAACTTTGAACTAAACTAAGTGAACTATTCAACCAAGGAACACTGAAGAAGCCACATTGAGACTGATAGGAATAGCGAAAACGCGAAGAGGGCTGCCCAACTCCTTGGAGCGAACAGCAGCCCAGAGAGACCTGCGTGGGGGGAGGAGAGTTTGGCGGAGAGGGAGGGACCTGGGTCCCAGGAACAAAGCCCCAGCTTGCAGTCCCAGAGCCTAGAAGAGGCATTTAAACAGTATTCAGCTGTGAAACAAGTAAGGATACTGTTTGTGAGAAAGAGACATTTTTCTCAGACCCAAGATTCTTCTTAAAGGGACAGCACAGAAAACCTCTCTCACAACGACTCACCCAGAGATCTGGGGAACGGGGACAGAGGAGAGGACCACAGCAGCGGGAAGAGAGTGTAAACTGGAAGGCACAGGGAGAAACACTGTGAGGGACAGCCACCCTAACCCCTGGGCTAAGTCACTTCCCTAATCAAAAATGAATATTTCCCCTGGAACTAGCAATACCGGCAAAGGAAGACAGGACACCAGCCAAACAAGCTCTCCTATGGCACTTAGAGCAGAGCTGCTTAGACAGAGGAAGCTTCCAGGACTAAAGTATGCAGTGTTAGGGTCTGAGCTGCAGTGCACCCACCTACACTGCTGACGGCTTGCTGGAGGGATGGTGGCGGTGGGACGCTGAAATGCGGTTCTGTCGGCGGGGGTGGAGGTCCAGCCAGTGTGAGCTCGGTCTAGCCCAGCAATGGTGGAGGGGACGTGCGAAAGTGGTCCAGCAATTGCGGGCCTGCCAGTAGCCCCACCTGCGAAAAAAAAGCGGGAGGCCAGGAATGGGCAGAGATCTGCTCTGCAACCCTGGACCCAGTGCAAGCCGGCCCTGACCTGAAGGGTGAGGCTAGGACCAGGGACAGGTGGAGGATCACAACTGAACACAGGCCAGCAGCCCTGCCCGGCCCATAAACCAAACTTGCGATCCTGCACAGGCGGGCCCAGGCCACGGGGTGGCGCTAAAGCTCCGGACAGGTGGAGGCTCACAGCTGGGTACACGTCAGCAGCCCCGTTCAACCCGAGAAACTGTGGCGAACAGGCTCTGACCACGGGGGCTGGGCGGAAGCCCAGGAACAGGCTGGGTCCGCAGTTGAGAAAAGGTGCCCACCTCTACTCTTGGTGCTGAGGCTTGTGGCTTGAGTGCAGTGTGCAACCTAACCTGTGGGGGTAAGGCAAAGGCCCAGGCAGGCTAGGCTTGTAGAGCTGGGCACCAGAACACACCCCTTCTGTGGAGGAGAGGCGGAAATTACAGCAACAGCTGCAGTGGGCCTGCACTGGCAACGCCCATACCCAACTGCCCTAGGCAGCGGCAGAGAGGGTGATGGGCCTGCAGACAGACCACACCTAGAGAACACAAAGGCAATACCCATTGATCTCCAGTGGCCACAAACTTCTTACACACAGACAAAATGGGCAGGCAGAGAAATGCAAACCAAATGAATCAAGAGAAATGCCCAGGGAAAAACCTGAATGAACCAGATATAACCAAATTACCAGATGCAGAATTTAAAATAATGATAGTTAGGATGTTCAAAGAAATTAGAGCAACAATGGATAGTCACAACGAACACCTAAATAAAGAGATAACAAGTATAAAAAACGATATTGAAATAATAAAAAAGAATCAGACAGAAATGACAAATACAGTATCAGAACTGAAGACCACAATGGAAGAAATTAAAAGCAGGATGGATGACGCTGAGGATCGAATCAGCGAATTAGAGGACACAATAAACAAAGGCACAGAAGCAGAGCAGAAAAAAAAAAGAGACTCAAAAAATGTGAGGAAACTCTAAGGGAGCTCTGTAACAACATAAAGAGAAATAACATTCGCATCATAGGGGTGCCTGAAGAAGAGGAGAGAGAACAAGAAATAGAAACTATGTTCAATGAAATTATAGCAGAAAACTTCCATAAATTAAGGCTGGAAAACATTTCACACGTTCAAGAAGCACAGAGAACTCCATTAAAGAGAAACCCAAAGAAATCTACACCAAGACACACCATAGTTAAAATACCAAAGCTAAGGAATAAAGAAAAAATTTTAAAAACTGCTAGAGAAAAAAAGGCTATCACCTACAAAGGAGACCCCATTAGGATGACATCGAACTTCTCAACAGAAACACTTGAGGCCAGAAGGGAATGGCAAGATATATTCAAAGTAATGAAGAACAAGAACCTACAACCAAGACTACTCTATCCAGCAAGGCTAACATTTAAAATTGAAGGAGAAATAAAGAGCTTCCCAGAAAAAGAAAGCCTCAAGGAATTCATTAAAACCAAACCAATTCTGCAAGAGATACTAAGGGGCCTGTTGTGAACAGTTCAAAGGGAGGAAAGAATATAGTAAAAGAAGAATACAGCTTTAAAGAATAAAATGGCAATAAACAACTACATATCAATAATAACCTTAAATGTAAATGGATTAAATGATCCAATCAAAAGACATAGGGTAGCTGCATGGATAAAGAAACAGGACCCATACATATGCTGTCTACAAGAGACACACCTTAAAACAAAAGATGCACATAGACTGAAGGTAAATGGATGGAAAAAATATTTTATGCAAATTGAAATAAAAAAAAAGCTGGGGTAGCAATACTTATATCTGACAAAATGGACTTTAAAACAAAGGCTGTAGTAAGAGATAAAGAAGGACACTACATAATGATAAAGGGAACAATTCAACAGAAAGATATAACTATTATAAATATCTACACACCAAATATGGGAGCCCCGATAATAAATAAAGCAGACTTCGATGGATGTAAAGGGCGAGATTAACAGCAACACTATAATAGTAGGGGATTCCAATACCCCACTAACAACACTGGATAGATCCTCAAGAAAGAAAATTAATAAAGAAACAGCAGACTTAAAGGAGACACTAGATCAACTTGATTTAATAGATATCTTCAGAACTTTTCACCCTAAAGCAGTAGAATATACATTCTTCTCAAGCGCTCATGGTACGTTTTCTAGGATAGACCACATGTTAGGACACAAAAATGGTCTCAATAAATTTAAGAAGATTGAAATCATATCAAGCATTTTCTCTGATCACAATGCCATGAAACTAGAAATTAACCACAAAAGAAAAACTGAAAAATACTCAGACACTTGGAAACTAAATAGCATGTTATTAAATAATGAATAGATTAACAATGAGATCAAAGAAGATATAAAGAAGATTCTAGAAACGAATGATAATGAGCATACATCAACTCAAAAGTTATGGGACACAGCAAAAGCAGTACTGAGGGGGAAGTTCATTGCGCTACAGGCATACCAGTAGAAGCTAGAAAAAGCTCAATAGAGCAATCTGATCCTGTGTCTAAAAGAACTAGAAAAACAACAGTAAATAAAGCCCAGGACCAGTAGAAGGAAGGAAATAATAAAGATCAGAGCAGAAATAAATGACATAGAGGCTAAGGAAACAATACAGAGGATCAATGAAACCAGAAGCTGGTTCTTTGAAAAGGTAAACAAGATTGATGAACCTTTAACTAGACTCACCCCCCCAAAAAAAAGAGAGAGGACTCAAATAAATAAAATTAGAAATGAGAGTGGAAAAATAACAACTGACACAACAGAAATACAAAGTATTGTAAGAAAATATTATGAAGAGCTCTATGCCAAAAAATTAGACAACCTAAGTAAAATGGACAAATTTCTTCAATTATATAATCTTTCAGAAATCAATCTGGAAGAATCAGAATACCTATACAGACCAATTACAACAAATGAGATAGAAACAGTTACCAAAAAACTCCCAGAAAAGAAAAACCTGGGCCTGATGGCTTCACTAGTGATTCTACCAAAAATTCAAATAAGAACTAACTCCTATCCTTCTCAAGCTATTTCAAAAAACAAGAGGAAGGAAGACTTCGAAACTCCTTTTATGAGGCGAGCATAATTCTGATCCCAAAACCGGGCAAGGACAACACAAAGAAAGAAAATTATAGGCCTATATCCCTGATGAAATTAGACACTAAAATTCTCAACAAAATATTAGTCAACCAGATCCAGCAATATATCAAAAAAATCATACACCACGATCAAGTGGGATTTATTCTGGAGAGGCAAGGCTGGTTCAATATTTGTAAAACAATCACTGTGATTCATCACATAAACAAAAGGAAGGACAAAAATCACATGATAATTTCAATAGATGCAGAAAAGGCATTTGATAAAATCCAGCACCCATTCATGCTCAAAACTCTCAGAAAAGTGGAAATACAGGGAACATTCCTTAACATGATAAAGGCCATCTACGACAAACCCACAGCAAACATCATCCTAAATGGGCAAAAATGAAAAGCAATCACCTTAAGATCAGGAACCAGGCAGGGGTGCCCCCTTTCACCACTCTTATTCAACATAGTTCTGGAAGTCCTAGCTACAGCACTCAGACAAGAAGAAGAAATAAAAGGCATTCAAATTGGAAAAGAAGAAGTAAAACTGTCATTATATGCAGATGATATGATATTGTTTATAGAAAACCCTAAAGTCTCAGTCAAAAACTACTGGACCTGATAAATTAATTCAGCAAGGTGGTAGGATATAAAATTAATACTCAGTAATCAGAGACATTTTTATATACCAACAATGAACTGTCAGCAAAACAAATTAAGGAAACAATCCTCTTCACTATTGCAACCAAAAAAATAAAGTACCTAGGAGTAAATTTAACCAAGGAGGTTAAGGACTTGTACTCGGAAAATTATAAAACATTGATAAAAGTAATCGAGGAAGATACAAACAAGTGGAAGCATATACCGTGCTCATGGCTAGGAAGAATAAACATCATTAAAATGTCTATATTAGCCAAAGCAATTTATAAATTCAGTGCAATACTAATTAAAATTCCAATGACATACTTCAAAGATATACAACACATATTCCAAAAATGTATATGGAACCAAAATGGAACACGAATAGCCTCAGCAATCTTAGAAAGAAAAAATAAAGCAGAAAGTATCACTCTTCTGGATATCAAGGTTTACTACAAGGCCATTGTACTCAAGACAGCCTGGTACTGGCATAAGAACAGGCACATAGATCAATCGAACAGAACAGAGAACCCAGAAATAAACCCACAGCTTTATGGACAACTGATATTTGACAAAGGAGGAAAGAACATACAATGGAGTAAAGACAGCCTCTTTAACAAATAGTGTTGAGAAAATTGGACATCTACCCGCAAAGAAATGAAACTAGACCATCCACTTCCACCATTCACAAAAGAAACTCAAAATGGATAAAAGACTTATATGTAAGCTGTGAAATCATAAGCATCTTAGTAGAAAACATAGGGAACAAGCTCTCTGACATCTGTAGCAGCAATATATTTGCCGATTTATCTCCATGGGCAAATGAAATAAAAGGCAAGATAAACAAATGGGACTATATCAAACTAAAAAGTTTTTGCACAGCTAAAGACAATAAGAACAGAATAAAAAGACGAACCACACAGTGGGAGAACATATTCGACAACACCTCTGATAAAGGGTTAATAACCAAAATTTATAAAGAACTTATAAAACTCAACACCAGGAAGACAAACAATCCAATCAAAAAATGGGCAAAAGAAATGAATAGAAATTACTCCATAGAGGACATACAGATGACCAATATGCATATGAAAAAATGCTCAACATCACTAATCATTAAAGAAATGCAAATTAAAACCACAATGAGATATCACCTCACACCAGTCAGAATGGCTCTCATCAGCAAAACAACACAGAAAAAATGCTGGCGAGGATGTGGAGAAAAGGGACCCCTTCTGCACTGCTGGTGGGAATGCAGACTGGTGCAGCCACTGTGGAAAACAGTATGGAGATTCCTCAAAAATTACAAATCGAACTGCCTTTTGACCCAGCTATCCCACTTATAGGAATATACCCTAAGAACACCATAGCACTGTTCGAAAAGAAGAAATGTGCCCCCATGTTTGTGGCAGCAATGTTCACAATAGCGAAGATCTGGAAACAGCCCAAGTGTCCGTCAGAGGACGAGTGGATTAAAATCTTTGGTACATATATACTATGGAATACTACTCAGCCATAAGAAATTATGACATCAGTTTATTTACAACAAAATGGATGGACCTTGATAACATTATACAGAGTGAAATAAGTAAAACAGAAAAGAAACTGAGAACAGCATGTTTTTATACATAGGTGGGACATAAAAGTTAGAATCTGAGACATGGACAAGAGTGTGGTGGTTACTGGTTTGGTGGAGGGAGGAATTGTTGGGATAAGGGGGAAGGGAGGGGCACAGGGAAAACCAGATAGAAGGTGACAGAGGACAATTTAACTTTGGTTGATAGGTATGCAACATAATTGAATGATAAGATAACCTGGAGATGTTTTTTTGAACGTATGTACCCTGATTTATTGGTGTCACCCCATTAAAATTAATTTAAAAAATTAGAGGAGAACTAAACAAAATAGAGAGCAAAAGCTATAGAAGAAGTTAATACAACAAAGACAGGTTTAAAAATATTAATAAAATTGACATACCACTCGCTTGACTCACTGACGAAAAAAGAGAAAGGACTCATATAAACAAAATCCCAAATGAAAGAGAATTACCACAGACATCTTAGATATACAAAGAATCAGGGGAGAATATTATTAAAAATAATGTGCCACTAAATTCAACAACCTAGGGGAAATGAATAAATTCATAGAACTATACAATCTTCCTACACTGAGTCATGAAGAAGTCAAAAATCTAAATAGACCAATATGCAGGGAGGAAATAGAAATAACTATGAAAACCCTCCCCCAAAACAAAAGTCCAGGGCCAGTTGTCTACAGTGGTATGTTTTACCAAACATTCAAAGAAAATTTGGTACCTATTCTTTTCAAAGTCTTCCAAAAAGTAGAAGAAGAATTAGTACTCCACACATTTTATGAGGCCAACATAACCTTTATACCAAAACCTGGCAAAGACAACATAAAAAAAGAAAACTACAGACCAATTTCTCTAATGAATACAGATGCAAAAATTCTAAACAAAATGCTAGCAAATCAAATACAACAACACATTAAAAAAATAATACATCATGATAAAGTGGAATTCATTCCAGGAGCACAAGGATGGTTCAATATACAGAAATTGATCAATGTAATACAGCATATCAACAAAACAAAGAACAAAAATTATATTTTCCTATCAATAGATTCAGAAAAGTCATTTGATAAGATACAACATCCCTTTATGTTTAAAACACTCAATAAAATTGAAATAGAAGGAAAGTACCTCAACATAAGAAAGGTCACATATGACAAATTATCAGCTAATATCATACTAAATGGTGAAAAAATAAAGGCTTTTCCTCTAAAGTCAGGAATAAATCAAGGCTTCACACTCTCCACTCTTATTCAGCATAGTTCCGACAGTTTTAGCCAGAGTGATCAGGCAAGAGAAAGAATTAAAAGGCATTTATATTGGGAAAGAAGTAAAGTTATCACTTTTTGCAGATGACATGATCCTATATATAAAAACCCAAAAGACTCCACCAAAAAACTGTTAGAAACAATAAACCAATACAGTAAAGTCACAGAATACAAAATCAATATACAAAAGTCCACTGCTTTCCTATACGCCAACAATGAAACATTAGATAATGAACTCAGAAAAACAATTCATTTTCCAGTTGCAACAGAAAATATAAAATACCTAGGAATAAATTTATCAAAGGATGTGAAGGACCTATATACTGAAAAGTACAAAACATTATTGAAAGAAATTGAAAAAGACAACAAAATGTAAAAACATTCCATGTCCATGGATTGGAAGGATCAACATAGTTTAAATGGCTGTATTACCCAAAGCAATATAAAAATTTAATGCAATACCCATAAAAATCCCCATGTCATTTTTTAAAGAAATTGAACAAAAAAACTACCAGGTTTGTATGGAACCATAAAAAAACCCAAATAGCCAAAGCAATTCTGAGGAAAAAGAATGAATGTAGCTGGAGGTATCACACTACCTGACTTCAAATTATACTATAGAGCCTCGATAATCAAAACAGCATGGTATTGACAGATAGACAGACAGTCGAATGAAATAAAATTGAGAACCCAGAAATAAAACCACATATATGGCCAAATTATCTTTGACAAAGGAGCCAAGAACACACAATGGAGAAAAGAAAGCCTCTTCAGTAAATGGTTCTGGGAAATTTGGAAAGCCTCATGCAAAAGAAGGAAACTTACCTACAGTTTTTCTCCCTGTGCAAAAATTAATTCAAAATGGCTCTAAGACCTTGAGAACATTCTACTGAGTGAAATAAGTAAATCTGAAAAAGCTAAGAACTGTATGATTTCACACATAGGTGGGATGTAAAACTGAGACTCATAGACATAGATAAAAGTGAAGTGGTTACAAGGTGTAGGGGGAGGGGGCTGGGGGTTGGTTACAAGGTGTACGGGGAGGGGGCCGGGGGTGGGGGGCAGGATGTAAAGAGGGACAAATATAAGGTGATGGAAAATTATTTACTTTGTGTGATGTATATACAACATAATCAACAGTTCAAATCCTATAGAAATGTTTACCTGAAAACTGTGTACTCTTATTGATCAATGTCACCATGTTAATTTTCTAGATAAAATTTAAAAATTAAAAAAAAAAACTGTTCTGTGAAAAAAAGTTTCAAAATCGCTGCTTCTCTTGGTAAGTGGTCTCAGTTATTTTGTTTTCAATGGAAGACAATTAGAACCATTCAGTTTTGCTTTTAATGAGCATCTACTAGAGGCTCTTCATTGACAATCATTTGCTATAAGCTAGGTTTTGCTATCTGAAGAACAGAAGAGGCCATTTGGCATATAAGTAATCTCCTCTTATTCATGGGAGATACATTCCAAGATCCCCAGTGGATGTCTGAAATCACATGTACCAAATCCTATATATACTATGTTCTTTCCTATACATTTGACCTATGATAAAGTTTATAACTTAGGTACAGTAAGAGACTAACAACAATAATGAATAAAATAGCAATGTACTATACATTAAGTCCCTGAGTTACAAACAACTTGTACTATGAATGGAGTACTGTAAGGGCTATTGGTAGTCAACTGCAGTTAGACATCAGTGAAAATGATATAGAGTTACTCAACTCCCATGGCAAGGAACTAACCATGGAAGAACTAGAGCGGCAGATGGAGCTAGGAATTCCAGAACCAAAAACGATTTCTACAAAAGAGTTAGCTGATGCTTTTTTGTCTCATTGAAGCAGGAATGACAAAGTTAGAGGAGCAAGATCCTGATACAGGGAGGTTCACCCAAGTTTACCCAACAGTTAGCAAAGGCCTGCGATGCTACAGGGCCATTTCTGGTGAGAAAAAGAAAAGCTCTGTACAACCTCCCTTGATGCCGACTTCAGGAAACTGACTCCAGCCGCAGAATCAAACTCTGACGCTAACACCAGTCCCACCCTTCCAACAAGTCCATCCTCTTCTGCACCATTCAAGATTGTCTAAGGGTGTATCTGAAAATGTTTAAGTATTTACATGCAGAGAAAGGTTAAAAAATACTATGTCACAAACATCTGTCTAAATTGCATTTAATAGGTAAAGGTACCTGTTCCAACTTACATACAAATTCAACTTAAGAATAAACCTACAGAATTGATTGATTTTGTTTGTAACTTGGGAACTGCCTGTAATAAAATTATGTGGACGTGGTCTCTTTCAAAATATCTTATTTTATTCAGCTTTCCACTCAAAGGAAACACTTTATAGTTTCTCTTTTGCATGTTCAAATTGCCAGCATCACTACTCTTATGCTTTGGGGCCATTATTAAATAAGAGTTATTTAAATAAAGTTCTGTGATACCATGACAGTTGATGTGACATCTGAGATGGAGCATGTACAGTGTGGAGACACATAACAAAGGAAGCATGATGGCCTGAGATTTTATCATGCTATTCAGAATGGCATGCAATTTTAAACATATCGATTGTTTCTGGAATTTTCTATTTAATATTTTCAGACCATACTTGACCACAGGTAACTGAAACCATGGAGAGTGAAACCACGGACAAGGGGTCACTGTATTGAAGAAAGAGCAATATGTTGCGGTGATTTTCAGCTTTTGCTTTGAAATAATGTTAGCAGGTGTGGACTTAAATATATTGGCTGAAATTGTTCCTTCATCCTAGAATAATAAAGGCACTTTCTTTGAGTAGTTGGTAGAATTGTGGCTTGCAGACACTAATTGTAATACCTCAGATTCCACTTTACAAGTTCCTGGACAAAATTTGTGAATCACCTGAAGCAGATTATTCAAATGCTCTAAGAGATGACTTTTGTACATGTCATTTCTAGCTCATTTAATGTTTCTATTCTTTTTTTTCCCCATCTACTTTCCATAAAGTGCTATCTTGCTTTTTGAAACACAATGGGATGTCCATCTATGCAGTTAAGTGAGGATGGTCCTGACTGGACCTGCTCCCATGTAGGTTTTGGGTTCAGGGCTAGATGATTGATTTTGCCCAGGACCCATCAAGATATATATTTTTTATTTAATTTTTTTCCAGGGACAGAGAGAGAGTCAGAGAGAGGGATAGATAGGGACAGACAGACAGGAACGGAGAGAGATGAGAAGCATCAATCATCAGATTTTCGTTGCTGTTGTGATACCTTAGTTGTTCATTGATTGCTTTCTCACATGTGCCTTGACCGCGGGCCTTCAGCAGACTGAGCAACCCCTTGCTGGAGCCAGCGACCTTGGGTCCAAGCTGACGAGCTTTTGCTCAAGCCAGATGGGTCCATGCTCAAGCTGGCGAGCTCAGGGTCTTGAACCTGGGTCTTCCGCATCCCAGTCCGACGCTCTATCCACTGTGCCACTGCCTGATCAGTCCCATCAAGATATAATTGCAAAACTGTCAAGAGCAGAGATTTGGGGGCTGGACTGATTTGTGTTCAGATCTTGGCTTTGCCACTTATTAACTGTGTGGTTTGGAGCACATTTCTTAACTTCTGTGAGCCTTGATTTCCTCATCTAAGAAAACCATGTCTGATCCCCACAATTGTAAGGAGTAAAGGAGACCACTTAAATAAGAAGTAAAGGGTTGAACACTGTACTGAGAATAGAAAATTGCCCAGTAATTGGCTGAATAAACAGCAACAATAGCAAGAAAATCCCTAAGAAAGTTTCAGAGGGGTGTGTGTCTGAATTTTGAAACCATTCCTTCAAAAGAGAGGAATAGACAACTTAGGTCTCTTTTTAAACTAGGATCATATCTTCTAATAGGGTAGATACCTTGAGGACATCATTAATTAATAAGAAACATGATGACAGGCACCTCTATAAATGTTAAAAATGGGACTGAAAGAAATTAATGCTAAATTAGAAATTTGAGCCTCCAGTCTTAGTGAGAGATTAACAACTAGGGTGAAGTACAGATAACATGTATCAGTTTTCATATGAATGCATGTTTGTATAATGATTTTTGGTGTTACATTTCTTAATTACATCATCACATTTGATGCTTGTAGCAGTCCTGTATAGTAGCTTATTGTTCAAATAATCCTGGTTTGCATGGGGTCAAGTTCCAAAGGCAGTGAGGAAGCAAGGATCAGAAATAGTGGAATTATTTTCCTTGATGGTGGGACACAGAAAGGTTCTCACACATAGCCAGTGAATGCATAAAGCTGTTTTCAGAGTTTCTCATTGTAGTGTAGGTCTCTTTCTCCAAAGAAGGCCTCGTTAATCACTCTGAGCCCAAAGTATCAGTACTTAGAGATGCAGAACAGTTGAGAGTTAGAATAGGCAGAAGTCAGAATGAAACCAGACCCCCAGTGATCCTTAAACCCAAGCTGGAGTTCTTTTTCTGCTAGGTAGTCTTTTCATTAAAAATTCATTATTCAGCCTGACCTGTGGTGGCGCAGTGGATAAAGCGTCGACCTGGGAACACTGAGGTCGCCAGTTCAAAACCTTGCACTGGTCTGGTCAAGGCACATATGGGAGTTGATGCTTCCAGCTCCTCCCCCTCTCTCTCTTTATCTCTCTCTCTCACTCTGTGTCTCCTCTCTAAAATGAATAAATAAAAAAAATTCATTATTCATTGAAAATTATGTTTTAAATTGTGGGTTTGATTATATTTCTTGTTTTTGTTGTTTCTTTGAGCATTTTTCCAGAAAAGTGGCCCTGAACACACTGTACTATGGGGTTTGGATTTTCTTGAAATTACCCTTCTGTATTCCATTTATAAAACATCCTTTCTTATAGCCTGGGACACTCTAGCTTTATTGTTCTACAGCTCATGTGGTGTGGCTGTGTAAAGACCATCTCTGTCTCCTCAGATAGCCATAGCAGATAGTAATAGTAGTCAGGGCTGTGGTTGCCACCTAAGTAGGTCAGAAATCTTAGGAGTGCAGAAGCCAGAAGGCTCACCAGAGGAACAAACTCCCCCAAAGGTCCTGAAAACTCAATTCAGTGAAATATATTTGGGCTCAACTCACTGCATCAGTGACCTCCTGTAAGTTACTTCATTTTTGCCTACTGTATACTTAAGCCCCTTTTGAATGGTGCCCTTGGTGCTCTCCTACTCCCTCCACCCCCAGCAGAATGGACACACTCATGCTGGATTATGGAGTCCAGCAAGCTTTATAACAAGACACTTTCTGTACGTGCTTCTTTTTCTATCAGAGATTAGTCACTTAGTTGCAAGAGATCAGTACATTAACAGAATGTGGAACCCCATCCTTCTGTTTTTTTTCTTGATTTCTAGCTGTTTTCTGCTGGTACACAAATAAAACATCTCAGTGTAAGGTACTTTTCCCCGCCGAGAAAAAGGAAACAGGTGGCTGAGAGCCACAAAGTGTGGAATAAAGGCTTTATTAAGTACCGCATATCCCGCCTGATGATGTCCTCTGGTCCTGGGATTCAGGGTCCAGATGAGTCACAAAGGATTAAACAACATGGAGGTATTTAAAGGGTCCTCTCAGGTGGGCAAGCTAATATGATGTAGTGGAATCTCACTGGCTGACGGACAGTCGCTTTTCTCCCAAAGGTTTCTGGGAAGTGTAGTTCCAGCATGCCTGGCCATGTAGGCGATCCCAAAGACTGGGGCTCTGATTTCCCCACATGACCACCCCCTTTAGTCACTGACCCTATATTCCAGCCTCTTTGGTTAAATAGAAAAGGAGCGCTGTTTATTCATCTGACTACTTCCTGCTGATTAGGGCATCATGGGGAGGGGGGGTTTGGCTGGTGGTGGCTTTGAGGGGTGTCAGGAGGAACATCTGTTTGACTGTGAGTTGAGAAACTTCATGGATGCGGTTCTGTAAGAATTAAAAAGAAAAGAAACATATATGAGTTATATGTTGATAATTAGAAGATTTAGGATAGGAGCAGCCTAGGTGAGAATGGGTGGCTGCTTTTAGGAGGTAAGCAGATTGTAGGAGGAGAGATTCTTATTCATAGACAGTTGAGGAGATTGAAGCTTCTTTCATCAGGCCAGTCCTACTGAACAGCTTTGCTCCTCGGTTCATTTTATTCCTGTGGCAGGTTCCTGGTGGGAGGTACAGGATGCAACAGGAGGGTCTGCAGGGCCCAACCTCTTGGTGAGCCACAGACGAGTAGAGCCCGGTGGTTCTGACTACCAGCGATCCTGCATGGGAGCAAGCTTGAGGTGAGAGACATGGTTAGAAATGAGTGTAGCATTGATTATGGGGGAGCCCTTGGTAGTGAGGAATGGCAGGAGTATGTGGGAAGATGCTGTCAGCTGGATAATGTCTCCAAGACTGTGTAGAAATGTTGACCCAGAAGGAGTACAGGGCACAATGGCATAACTAAGAGCAGGTGCAAAAAAGGGTATTCCATTCAAACTGCATGTCAGGGGTGACATGTGAAGGGGAAAAGAAGGGGTCCTATCCATTCCCATAACTGAGACCTGTGAGGGAATTAGAAGTCTAGAGTGTGGTGGCAAAACAGAGAAGGCAGCTCCCGTGTCCACAAGAAATGAGATGGACTTACCCACTAGTTGCAGCATACCCTGGGTTCTCCGAGTCCAGGCCATGTTCTAGGAGTTTCAGCAAGGGGCCCCCATGGCTGTCTCATCCTCCATGTAGAGGCGTTGAGGATGAGCCTACAGCCCAAAGGGGCAATCGCTCTGCCAGTGACCGGGCTGCTTGCAGTCAAGGGCAGGGTTTAGTGGGCAGCCGCGGGCAGGGGCCCTGTCGGGTACAGTGGTCCTGCTTGCCACACATAAAGCAAACTCCTGGTGGTGGACCAGACTTGGGATGGGTACTTCCTGTGCCTGGGTTTGGAGCATTACCTTTTGCTGCATGTGGGCCTGGTGAACAGCCTTGGCCTGTTCTTACTAGTCGCGACCATTGAAAAACTTTAAATGCCATGTTCACAGGTCCCAGGTAGGGGCCTGGGGTTTGGGCATCCTGCAAACTGGTGTAAGAGCCAATGACAGGTGGAGAATGCCCTGATGGAGGAGGGACTTAAGAACACAGTGTAGAAGGGAAGGGACCCTGGCCAGCAGGAGAAGAGAGAGAGAGGTATTTGCAAGTGAATGAGAAACAGGATTTAGTTTAGGGAGGCTCTCTGGAGGAAAGAGACTGGAACAAAAGAGGTTCACAGAGGGAACAGAGAGTGGGGCGAGAGAGTGGCACCCTCGGGTGTCAGGCAGGAGAGAGAGAAAGTTGAGGGTCCGCAGAGAAGATTAGGAATGGAGGTTTCTCTGGCCAAAAAAAAAACGCCTGCACGGTTAAACAGGCGGCACAGAGAGATTAAGGATGGGTGTGCGAATAATTAGAAGCCCTGTAAGGGATCTCCAACAAATTCCCAGCTTTTTTGGTGATAGTTAATTTGGTGAGGGTATTAAAACCGAAAGTTCCTTCAGGAGGCTACCTGGTCTGATTATCCAGTGGGTTCTGTGGCCTGGCCACAGTGGAGAAGAACAGTTTCCTCTTCTTTAGGGAGGGAGAGATTTCAAATAAGGCAACTCCTGGAGTGTTTTGGGATTCCTGTGCCCCCATGGCTAGCCTCAGTTCTTGGGTGGTCCAGAGTTGAGGATTGGCATCCCCAAACCCAAGCTCTGGCCATGGATGGATAAGAAAAGTGGATGTGCTCGGACGTCTCCAGGGCACACATGCACTCGGACGGAAAAGCTTCCCTGACCTAGCTACGTTTTTTGGACAGGGAGCCTCGGCGGAAAGAACCTGAGGGGGGTTTGGAGGCATGGGACTTACCGCACCGTGTGCCAAAGTGGGTGGATGGTTAGAGATCCTGGGTCCTGGTTCTTTCTCAGAGGGGACGGGGAGAGAGGAGCATTCCCAGTGGGTTTCAAACTTCTCTCTGGTTTTCAGCACCAAAAATGTAAGGTATTTTTCCCTGCCAAGAAAGAAGAAACAGGTGGGTCGAGAGCCACAAAGTGTGGAATAAAGGCTTTATTAAGTACCGCATATCACGCCTGACGATGTCCTCCGGTCCTGGGGTTCAGGGGCTGGATGAGTGGCAAAGGATTAAACAACATGGAGGTATTTAAAGGGTTCTCTAGGGTGGGCGAGCTAATATGACATAGTGGAATCTCACTGACTGACAGACAGTCGCTTTTCTACCAAAGGTTTCTGGGAAGTGTAGTTCCGGCGCGCCTGGTCATGTGGGAGATCCTAGACAAAGACTGGGCTCTGATTTCCCCACGTGACCACCCCCTTTAGTCACCGACCCTATACTCAGGATTTTCAAGAACTTTACTATGAAAATCCTGACTGTGGCAAAGGAGTGTGTCTTCTTATTAATTCCTAGGAAATGCTTGCCAAGAGTACCATTCTATAGTGTTTATTTTTAGAGTAAAGTTGGGACTTAAAGTTCTAGTACTAAGTTGTGAATGTAATTTTTGTGGAACAGTAGCCATAGGATCTGGAAGTAAGACTATATGATCTCTTAATCATATCTGTATTTGATACATTCACTGCAATATATTGAGAGTTCTGGTTGTCAACCAGTGGAATTATTTATTACAGAAATTTATTAAGGACAAATTATTGGAGTTATCTTACCCATTTATTTGTAATTACTAGGTTTGTAAAGGGATGGTTTGTCTTGAGTTTAGTCTAAGATGACCAGACGTCCTGTTTTTGGCGGGACAGTCTCTATTTTTAACAATTTGTCCCGTGTCCTGTAGCATTTTTAAAAAATCCTGATTTTGGGAAGAATGCACGAAAAGCTTCGGAACAGCGGGAGAACGAAAAGGGAATATATGGTTTTTGGTGGGGAGACCCTGTCTCAACCTGGAAATGCCTGCACTACTGCAAGAGCTGGCTGCCCCATGCGGGGCTCTGAAACAAAGAACTTTGGGCAGGATGTACCTGCTGGGGCGGCAGCTGTCAAGTCCCCTAACTACCCATAGGCCCATGTCCTGGACGCCGGCGTGCGGCTCCGGGCTCCGCGAGGCGCAAGCCGCTTGGTTTCCAGCGGGCAGCGGGGCTGGACGCGGGAGTGCGACCATGTAACCTGATCCATCTGACTCACTCAAAATTTACCATATAGTAATATTTCCGAAAATGATCTTTTAAATGAGGTATCATTATTAAAAAAATATATTGATAAAGAAAAGGTGAAATCTTGGGCATCAGCAAAAATCACAATAGAGAACAAATGGTTAGGAATATTTCATCATTTTGAAACAAACCATGTTCCATACAATAATGTACTAAAAATTGTCGAAAACGTGCTGTCTTTACCAGGAACTAATGCTGTGACTGAACGCGTTTTTTTCTATGCTAAATAAAGTGTGCACATCAGAAAAATCACAATTAAGTGTTGAGACTTTGAAAGCCATTTTATGTGTGAAATATAATTTAACAAATTCTTGTAAAAAATTTCATGACCTTTTAAATGACAGCAATCTACTAAAAATAATTCACTCAAATGAGAAATATGCCAAAGAATAAAATAATACTATATATATTTTTAATGTATTATATTTGTAAATTGTACTTATGTTGAAATTAAAAAAATATATTACAATACTATTTTTGTATTCTATGAAAATTTATTTTGCTCCATATAGACCAAATTTTTAATCAAGAATCCCTCTTCCCCCTTTGAACAATGGTGTCCCTCTTTACCAATTTTAAAATCTGGTCACCTTAGTTTAGTCATTTCTTTAAAATAAAAAACTTGTGAAATATTTTTCAGTTTTATTTTCAGTCATCAAGGGAAATTTCACAGGCAGCTAAGAAAAATGTGAAATAACTATTCAGGAATTTTAATTGCTAGTATTTGTGTGTTGAAAGTGCCTACAGAACAAGAGGTTTTGGAATCTTTTGCAAAGTCAGCCTGGCCCTATAGGTTGACCTTACAGAAAGTCATAAATGTTTCAAGGTTTTTTGTAAATAAAAGAATGAAAATGGTTTTTACTCCTTCAGTAGTTCTGATAGGCCCTGCTGGATAGCCAAGGGAGTGGAGGAATATTAGCATTTCATCCTCTGGGCAAAGAGAGTAGTGGGGTGATGGATTTCCTCCTCTGACTCCAAGCTTTTATCATAAAATACATAATACATGGGATTCTCCCAGGCAGTAGTGCAGAATGCAGTATATAGATACTGTATCATAGAATTGTACACTTGAAACCAAATAATTTTATTAAGCAATGCCACCCCAATAAGTTTTATGAAAAAGCATTGTACTTGTCGAAATACTGGCAATGTGCTACAAACGTTTAGCTAGTACTCATCAATCCCCTTTCAAAATTTAAATGTGTACTGTAAAAAGGGAAAGAATTCACTGGAAACTGAACTTCTAAAAATATGGAATACTAGTTAAGAAATAGTGTAGAAAACAAAAAAGGAAGAAAAGCTTTTTACAAAATTAATCAAATTAAGCCAATAGGTATTGTAATAAATAACATTTTCATGTCCAAAAGAAAGAATAAATTGATAAATTGGGGAAATACCAGATATGGGTAAAGGGCATAAAATCCATGGGAATAAAAGTTACATGGTTTTGGGATCAACATGATCCTGAACTGATGGTCTGAATTTAAAGCACCACTGTGGACGTTGCCCTGGGGGTGGAGCACCGCATGCAGCTCATATGCGGAGCTGTTTTAGGCTGAGGTCACTTAGGTAGACCTATAAACTTGTTTTTGTTTTTAGATCACAAGGCAATAATACTTTAGATAACCTTAATTTTGCTTTACTTGGTTAGTCATATGGGGAGATTTAAAGATTGAAGCATAACATATATTCCTGTTGTTGATAAGCAGATATCTTTTCTTTTTTTTTTTTTTTCTTTTTTACAGGGACAGAGAGAGAGTCAGAGAGAGGGATAGATAGGGACAGACAGACAGGAATGAAGAGAGGTGAGAAACATCAATCATTAGTTTTTGTTGCCTTTGCGACACCATAGTTGTTCATTGATTGCTTTCTCACATGTGCCTTGACCGCGGGCCTTCAGCAGACTGAGCAACCCCTTGCTGGAGCCAGCGACCTTGGGTCCAAGCTGGCGAGCTTTTGCTCAAGCCAGATGGGCCCACACTCAAGCTGGCAAGCTTGGGGTCTCGAACCTGGGTCCTCCGCATCCCAGTCTGACACTCGATCCACTGCGCCACCACCTGGTCAGGCGCAGATATCTTTTTAAAAAAATTTTTATTAATTTTAATGGGGTGACATTAATAAATCAGGGTACATATGTTCAGAGAAAACATCTCCAGGTTATTTTTACATTTAATTATGTTGCATACCCATCACCCAAAGTCAAATTGTCCTCTGTCCCCTTCTATCTGGTTTTCTTTGTGCCCCTCCCCTCTGCCCTCTCCCAACCTCAACCCCCCCACCCCCGTAACCACCACCCTCTTGTAAATGTCTCTTTGTCTCATTTCTCATTTTTATGTCCCTCCCATGTATGGAATCATACAGTTCTTGTTTTTTTCTGATTTACTTATTTCACTCAGTATAATGTTATCAAGGTCCATCCATGTTGTTGTTGTTTGATCCAATGTCATCATTTCTTATGGCTGTGTAGTATTCCATGGTATATATGTACCACATCTTCCTTATCCAGTCATCTATTGAAGGGATTTTTGGTTGTTTCTATGTCTTGGCCACTGTGAACAATGCTGCTATGAACATGGGGCTACATGTGTCTTTACGTACCAATGTTTCTGAGCTTTGAGGGTATATACCCAGTAGAAGGATTGCTCATACTTTCTTCCATAATGGTTGTACTACTTTACATTCCTACCAACAGTGGATGAGGATTCCTTTTTCTCCACAGCCTCTCCAACACTTGTTATTACCTGTCTTGTTGATAATAGCTAATCTAACAGGTGTGAGGTGATATCTCATTGTAGTTTTGATTTGCATTTCTCTAATAGCTAATGAAGATGAGCATCTTTTCATATATCTGTTGGCCATTTGTATTTCTTCCTGGGAGAAGTGTCTGTTCATGTCCTCTTCCCATTTTTTTATTGAATTGTTTGTTGTTGAGTTTTATGAGTTCTTTGTATATTTTGGATATTAGCCCCTTATCTGAGCTGTTGTTTGAAAATATCATCTCCCAATTAGTTGGTTGGTTGTTTTGTTGTCAGTTTCTCTTGCTGTGCAGAACCTTCTTAGTCTGATGTTGTCCCATTTATTTATCTTTGCCTTCACATCCCTTGCCTTTGGAGTCAAATTCATAAAGTGCTCTTTGTAACCAAGGTCCATGAGTTTAGTACCTATGTTTTCTTCTATGTACTTTATTGTTTCAGGTATTATATTTAGGTCTTGGATCCATTTTGAATTAATTTTAGTACAAGGGGACAAACTGTAGTCAAGTTTTATTCTTTTTCATGTGGCTTTCCAGTTTTCCCAGCACCGTTTGTTGAAGAGGCTTTCTTTTCTCCATTGTGTGTTGTTGGCCCCTTTATCAAAAATTATTTGACCATATATATGTGGTTTTATTTCTGGGCTTTCTATTCTGTTCTATTGGTCTGAGTGTCTATTTTTCTGGCAATACCATGTTGTTTTGATTGTCGTGGCTCTATAATATAATTTGAAGTCAGGTATTGTAATGCCCCCAACTTTGTTCTTTTTCCTTAGGATTGCTTTGGCTACTTGGGTTTTTTTATAGTTCTATATAAATCTGATGATTTTTTGTTCCATTTCTTTAAAGAACGCCATCGGAATTTTGATGGGAATTGCATTGAATTTGTGTATTGCTTTTGGTAATATGGTCATTTTGATTATATTTATTCTTCCTATCCAAGAAAAAGGAATATTTTTCCATTTCATTGTATCAATACAAAGCTTTGTTAAGGGAAATTTAAAAAGATACAATGATAAGCAGATATTTTTATGGTGTGTTTGACTAATAAGAAATTAGGTTTTAAGCTTCTGGAAGGCAGAAGTCTGGTTTTTTATCTTAGACTTTGGCATACCTCACAGACAGTAGGTGCTGAGTGATCTCTGTTGATGTTAGACATCTGCTAAGCATTCACTGCTGAACCTGCCAAACCATACATCTCAGAGCAAGCTTATTTTGAAAAACTGTTGACCCCTTATTGCTTTACTATGTGTATACTTTGCTAAAATTAAACTGTAGCCTGGGGTTTGCGTTGGCAGCACATATACTAAATTGTGGCCCCAAATGCATAATGAAAGATATAGCTTTATATTATGGCTGATGGTTTCTAATAATAGCTGAGGGTGGTGCTATAGAACTCTCACTTTGTAGTCCTAGGCAAGAAAGAAGGGTTTAAAATGGATTTGGTTAGATTTAATATTTTTATTGTTTTAAAACTTTCTTTGGAGCAATTTGGGTTTGTATGGAATACAGAAAGAGTGCAGTGCCTTTTATATTATGGCTGATGGCATAAGAGCAGGCTTAGAAGACAGTGCTCTGAAGGGGCTTCATTTAATGTATAATCTTGACATTTTTTAATAGAATTTTCTGTATTGAAGAAATATTTTATTTTTATTAAGTAATTTAATGTTTGGCTTCTATTTTTCAATCTTGCTTTGAGAGACCTTCTCCACTACCAGATTATTTTTTAAAACATTCTGTGTTTCTTTAGGTTCCTTAGTGATTTCATTTGTACATGTTTGCTTCATTTGGAACTTCTTTTGATATAAGGTAAGGACTCAATTTGATATTTTTCTTCCAATTTGTACTCAGTTGTTACAATAACATTTAATGAGTAATTCTTACCCCAGTGATTTCAATAGCACATTTATTTTATACAGAGTTTCTAGTATATATTAGTCAATCTCTGCATTTTCTAATCTGTTCCAGCATCACACTGTTTTTTATTATTGTAGCTGTGTTGTGTTTTGGAATGTCAATTGATGGTTTTTGGCACCAGTTTAATGCTGGTAGGAATCCCCAATATGGAGTGTGGTGAAAAAGGAAACTTTATTTAGTGTTGATAGCTTGATTGTGAGTACAGCATAGCAGTGAGAAGAGCATGGCTGTGGAACAGGTCAATAGTGCTATAGCTCAACTATGAAACAGCATGGCTGGGTAACAACAGAGCTGGTAGGTGGTCTTGGGACAACACCTCTCTCTAGCCAAACAGCTCTACTGTGCTCTAGTCCTATCTGGTATCCTCTGTTCTGCCTGCTCTACTCAGCTATACTCCAGCGAGAGTCTTCAGGGAAACAGTTTTCAGTGGCAAGGAAAAGTGTGCTCTGAGCCAGAGAGGAAGTGACTTATACAGAGTGAATTCCCCATCCAGGTCCCTGATTGGTCCATCCTCATGCAATATAGGACTCCAAATCCTCACAGTTAGATTGGTCCAAAAAGCACTGTTCTGATTGGTCAAAATGGAGCTGCTCTGATTGGTTGGAGAAGATGCTAATGAGGGTATAGCTGCATAGTTCTAATTAGATAGGGAAAGTCTCAGTCTTATTGGTTGAAATACAATTCTGGGAACTCCTTTATAAGGGTTGACTCAGATAGCAGGAACATAGAACAGGCAGGCAATTCAGAGCAGAAGGTAGGCAGCTTAGTGAAAGTGTCTCCCTGAAGTGCAGTTTGGGTGAGAGACCCTTGTTTAGAAACTGCTGCTAGGCTCTGTTTTGAGATTTGAGCCCAGTTAGCCACTAGTTATTTTTTTCCTCAGGATCCACATGTATCTGATAAGGATGCTCTGTAGTTTCCTTTTTCAGATTTGTCTTGTCTATGCTTGTTTTTTTCATAAGAACATTAAAATCAGCTTGTCCTGTAACTAAAAGAATTGTTGGGAATACATAAAACCTTCTTTGTGCTTACTTTGGCAGCACATATACTAAAACACTTTCCTCTATGAAGAAATATGCTCTGGATTCTTAAAGCCTCATCTCTATCCTAAGTCTGGAAACTTGGTTTCACACCTGATTCTGACATTAACTGGCTCTGTAATAGAGTATTAGATTCATGCTTGCTATTTTACACATTTCACATGCTTTAATAGAATGACTATGTACTTGTAGGTATTTTTCCCCATTCTATTTAAATTTAAATGAGTGCTCCTTATAAGTTTCAATTTTTAAGCAGCAATGTAGGTATGAAACTATTTTATTATTTTCTTGTTCAATATTAGAGCCACATTTCCAATTTTTGCACGCAAGGAGTTAATTCAGGCCTTTAAAGCAGACACATTTTAGACAACATCAGACAAAAACTAAACAGAAACTAGAATCAGACAAACCAGGCAAACCAGAGAGAAACCCGGGATTTCAGAGCACAACCAGACCAGAAAGATGCCTGCTTGATCTTGGCATTTTCTGACAGAGGGACTGAAGGATAGGACTAAACAAAATCTCCTCGAGAAAAATTTACTCTCGGCAGCTGTGTGGAAAATTTTGTAGTCAGATCCACCAGGGGTCCTCTGCTTTTTTTTCCAGGCAAAAGATAGGAAAGAAACAAAATGATAGTTCAGAGCATTGTAGCTAAAACATTAAAGAAAATCAGACCGTAACAGGAAAAGCTGTAACTTTTCTAATACCTGAGTCTCCTATCCATTCTCAAATTCTATACTTGCTGTAACTGGCAGCTTAGGTTGACTATGCCGAGATTTCTCCCCTACCTCAGTTTTAGCTGAGCTGCAGACTAAGCAGCCAGAGAGAACCAGGAGCAGCCACACTGTCACTGTCCTACATTCCTCGGCCCCCAAGCTGCACAGTACAGCACTGACTGCCAGAGAGACCACTATTTTCATACCTCCTATCATAGTCTCCTCACACCACTGCCTTTTCAGAACTTTACCTACTTGTTCCCCTGTAGCAGAACTAACTGTTCCCTCTTCTGGGAATCAGGGGCACACATCTTGAACATATCGCAAAAAACATTCTATCTGCATAAGTATTTGTATAAAAAGGTCCCTTACTTTTGCCCCTGATTGTTCCATAATTTATTACTCCTGGCACTACTTTCCCTGAAAACTTTACTCACTGTGCACACTCGGGGAGTTCTGTTACTTACCTTTAGCTTAGTTTTTTCTTCCTCAGGTCCCTGTTTGGGTGCCACCTGCTGTGAACCAGCAAGGCTAGTAATTCCACCTCCTGAGTGAGAATGAAGAAATAAACTCAAAGAGAAAAAGGATGAGATTGGGAGGCCTCTGCAACACCTTTACCTTGCAAGAGCGAATCTCCACCTCCAAACCACTTTATTTATAGGGCCCAGGAAAGTCATTAACAAATCAAAGAGATCTTTAAAACAAAGTCACATTTCTAAGGCAACCCAAGAATTCTCCCAAGTGTAGAAAATCCTCCACCCTGCATAACACCTTAACTTCACAAAACAAAGAATAAAAAGAAAACTGTCTCCAGTTTCTCCAAGGGACATGGGGGATAGGGCGAGTAAAAACAATCCAGCATCACAGCCAACATGGAGGTATGGAGAAAAACTTAGCATTTAGCAACTTAATCAAGCAAGTGAGGTGGGGGGTTGGGCAGACTGTCAGCTTACTGCCAGTTCCCCATACCTCTGTCCTCCCAAATCTAAACCACAAGAACCCTGTCATCTTGTGGTCCCCAACACCTTCAACAATAGAAAATCTGATATTAATGCATTGGTTGTAACTTCACAACTAACTCTTTAATAATGGCAGTGTTGAGGTATTTCTGTCTTTAATTTTAAATGGGAATGTGTCGAGGATTTCTGTTATTCTTATTAATCTCATAATATTAGATATGAGATTGACATCTTATATGTAGTAGGTTACCTTTATGACCATGAGCAATTTATATAGTGTCATGGTTGTGTTTCTGAGAAATGTCTTATGAAAATTCTCTTATAAAAACAGCTGTGGCCCTGGCCAGTTGGCTCAGTGGTAGAGCATCAGCCAGGTTTGTGGAAGTCCTGGGTTAAATTCCCAGCCAGGGAACACAGGAGAAGTGCTTATCTGCTTCTCCACCCTTCCACCTCTCCTTTCTATCTCTCTCTTTCCTTCCTGCAGCCAAGGCTCCATTGGAGCAAAGTTGGCCCGGGAGCTGAGGATGGCCATGGCCTCCTCCTCAGGGGCTAGAATGGCTCCAGTTGTGGCAGAGCAACGCACCAGGTGGGCACAGCATTTTTCCCTAGTGGGTTTTCTGGGTAGATCCTGGTTGGGGGCAGCAGGAGTCTGTCTCTCTGCCTCCCCGCTTCTCACTTCAGAAAAATACAAAACCAAACCACAACAAAACAAAAAGAGCCCTCAGTTGTTTTATTTTGGAAAAGGGGCCAGAGGTTTTCTGTAGGACTTGATACAAGTATTTTTATAGCTACAATCTAAAAGTAATAAAACTGTTGACAAAAATTAACAGAAAAAAAGGAAATGTTTTCTCCATTTCCATTTAACACACTCAAAAGATTCTTAGATTCCCCTAACACCTTTGTCCTTGACCAAGAAGTTTTGCTTGCAGTACTGTTTTGCACAAGACCAAAAGCATAAAAGAATGATTGGGTAAACAAAGCAGTTCTCTTCCAGAAGAACACCCAGACACTCAAACAATTTATGTGTGTCTATTCTATGCATGCAATTTTATTTTTTATCATTTTTGAAGGGGAGATAGATTCCTGAATGTGCCCCATCTGCATTCAGGATCTACCCTGCAACCCCCATTTGGGGCTGATGCTTGATTCAACCAAGCTATCCTCGGCATCCAGAGCTGATGCTATAACTAATTGAGCCATTGGTGAATGCAGTTATTATTTTTATTTACCCCATGCTTATTACAATTTGCATTGTAATAATGTCTTCATGTGGTGATTTTTTTCCCTCCAGTTTGTTGGTGATGTATAGCCACATTATGCTATAAAAACTCATGCTATAAGAGGCTTGCCTATTTTTGATAGTATAAGGTAAATAGTAAGTACTGTACATACTTGTTGATTGCAAATGGTCCATTTTATATATTATTTTAAGTTTGGTACACTGTTCTTATGTAGGTTCTGGTTGTGTAAATATGGTTGTTCTTGTTAAGAGCATTTGAATGGGTTCCAGAAAATTTCAGGGGAAGTGCATCTCTAGAGAAATACATGTTCAGGGGTAGGAGTTTGGTAGATGAAACAGGAATTCACTGTATCATTTAGAGCATGCATTAAAAACAAAATATAATCCTATTATATGAAATCATAATATCTCTTCACTTTCAACAAATGTCACATTGTAGGAAGAGAACTAGAACAGGTTTGGAGAAAGGTAAATGAAATGATTGGGGGAAGGGTACTGTAGAATATAAACTAAAAGGGATAGATTTGAAGTACTGTATAGAAAACTGGCTATCCAGGTAAGTTAAATTTGGACTTGTTTCTAAATCTCAGGCTTATGAGCTGTTGTTTCTTCCTTTCCCAATCTTAAAATAGGACAGTTGGGTAGATGCTCTATAGTACTATAGTTTGCTGCTGAAAACCTAGTTAATTTCTATGCAAAGTTAGGCATATTTATAAATGACACTTATAGTTAGTTACTAAATGCAATTAAGCTATTTTAAGACTGAACTTCAGTCTCCTGAGGTTTAACTGAGGGGTGTAAGCATACTTTCCCATGTGGGTGCTATTTCAGATATGTGAAAGAGGAACTTAACTTCTTTATGACCCAAGATGTAGAATTGTGACCAGAGATTGAACATTAAAGATACACTTTGGCACAGTCAGATAAGGAACATTTTTGTAACCAAGGTGTCTGAGCACAAAGTGGAAGGTAGAAAATGCTTTCTTTCTGCAGTGCTTTCAGCATCTCCTGAATAACATATTGATGGCATTGTTGTAGTGTTGGGCAAACCATTGTGTTACAAGTGTGTTAGGTTTGTTCACTTGCACTTTGCTTAATTGGTGCATGAGCACATGGGGCAGTGCCATGTGTGTATAGTCTATGTAAGGTTGTGGGTTCTTGCCCTCAGGGTGGCAGATTGCAAATTGCAGATGCCCTGCCACCATTGAGAGGAGCCATTGTTTGCTATTGATTGCTAGAGAAGGGTTTTCCCCCACAGTCTGTTTTGCTTGTGAGTCCTGAGAGAAAGGGAGAAGTGGGTTGTCCTGCCTGCTTGCTCCTCTACTATTGCGAGACTAATAAACAGAATGGCCCACCATTCTCTGGCTCCACAGTTTCTTTATCATCTGCCTGAATCTAATGGTCACGGCTACTGGCCTTACATCTGGCACAGCCATCAGGATTCAGATTAGATTGGTATGGAACTGACACCCTTGAAGGATGAGATAGAGGAGTGGTTCTTTCTCTCCAGTAGGTGGTTCCCCATGGCTCTCCTTTTGGGAACCATGGGCTGGGTGTTTTTTACAGTCCTGCAGAGGCTGCCTGAGGTTGAGAGCTTCAGGATCAGCTGCAGACCAAGTAACAACAATGGCTTGAACTGGAGTGAGTGCTGGAGAGGAAGGCCAGCTGGGTTTGAGAGCTGCAGCATGAGATGCAGGCTTGAATACCAATGGCGCCTGGAACTAGAGTGGTCTCTGGAGAAGGAATTACAGGTTTGCAAGTTGCAGTTTGCCTTGGAAGTGGAACGCTGGCAGCAGCAGCTATTGGAGAAACAACTGTGGGTTCAAGAGCTCGAGTCTCAGCTTCAAGCCTAGAGCTGACAGCCGCAGGAGTCATAAAAGTTAGATCTGTGCAGGCAGAGTGGCTCTGAGCCAGCAGGAGCAGAGGTTTCCGTCTCTTCTAAGGAAGAAAGAGGAGGTTTGAGCTGAAGCTGTTGTCTGCAGACTCAGAGCCCAGCCAGTGGGCACCCAGAAGGTAAAAACCCAGCAGCAAAGAGTTCCTGAATGGCAGCCACAACCCCCTCCACAGATAGTGGAGCACTCTGTGGTCCAGCCCTATGCCCAGGCAGAGTTGATGGAGTTGGGAGCACAGTTCAGGCAGAAACCCACCAAGCCCTTGGCATCCTGGTTACTGTGGTTGTGGGATATAGTGGGTGGATGGCATCATGTTCTGTAGAATAGAGAGAGAAATTGGATGGCATGTCTAATAAAGTCCTTTTAGAGCTTTGGAAGCAGCTTAAGCTGCAACAGAGGTTTCAGCCCCTGAAAAACTGGGGGAAGCAAGTGGCCTTGGCAGTTGCCAAGAAAATTTCTGGAGTTTAGGTTGCATGGTTGCAGGATTATATGATGGAAACAGCTGAGGGAGAAGAGGACCCCCAATACCTGCTATTATAGTTTGAATAGAGGGAAGCCAAGGGATCTGTCTAACAGAGATGGGCAGGGACCAGAGGCCCTATGTGAAACTGGCAATCCACTGGTCCCCTTCTAATGTTTAGCATGTGTTGGCATTAGATGGCAATAGATGCTTTTTTGCAGCAATAACAGCTAAGAGAACTATAAAGGAGGCACAGGTCATAAATTTGTTTGACCCTGCCAGGCCTTGTAAGCTTGCTGAGGAGTTTGGATGGGGCTTGTAGCAATGGACAGAGCGCTTATGGAAAGGCGCTGAGGTTCGTTAATAAAGAGCTGTATGGCTAGTCATCTGTAATGGACCTTTACTTTGGTGATTTGCACAGACAGCTGGGATGTCTAATGTGGACTGATCATTGAGTGGTGTAATGGACTCTTGGACTGAGACCAGAGGGGGTACTGCCCTCTTTTGTTGGATGGATGTACCTCTTTTGGACAGTATGAGAGACCGTGATGGGGGAAGCTTTGGTGGATGTTCTGCACCGGGAAGCTGCTCTCATCCAGTTCCAGAGATGCACCAAGGACGCTTTATGGTTTCCATGGACACAGCCCTGGACTATACAGACCCTCCAATCTCCCGTGGGTTAGAGGGCTAGAGAAGGGCCTCCAGTTAGAGTTAGCACCTTCAGCAGAGTGCTCTGGGAGACATTGTGAAGGGCACATTTGTAATTATTGTAATTGTATAACTTGTGCTGTGGCTGTAGTCTGTCTGTTTATGTAATGTAACTCACTCCTCACACAGGGACCATCATGGAAGATACCTGTTGTATAGATAGTGAAGTGAATAACCCTAAAGGGGTGGAATGTTGGGCAAACCAGCATTTTACAAGTGTGTTAGGCTTGCTCACTTGCACTTTGCCTGATTGGTGCATGAGCACAGGGCACCACGTGTGTATAGTCTATGTAAGGCTGTGGGTGCCTGCCCTCAGGGCGCAGATTGCAAATTGTGGACTCTCTGCTGCCATTGGGAGGGGCCATTGTTTGCTAATGATTGCTGGAGAAGGTTTTTTTCCCCCCAGATTGTTTTGCTTGTGAGTCCTGAGAGAAAGAGGGAATTGCTTTCCTCTGCCTGCTTGCTCGTCTGCCATTGTGAGACTAATAAACGGAATGGCCAACCATCCTCTGGCTCCACAGTTTCTTTACTGTCTGCTCAAATCCAATGGGAACCTGCATGGCCATGGCCACGAGCCTTACATAGAGGAAAAGCAAGTACTGTATGAATGTTTGGATGAAATCACTTGTATGGTCCTACCAGCGCTCAGATCTTAAAATAAAATACCAAGAAGCACTGTCATTTAGAGGGCATTGGGCCAAATGGGCTGAATCTAGAAAAAGTATAGGTTACACTGAAACCTGGAGATAGTTGTTTTGCTTTGAAAGCTGATGAGCCCAAGCTTATCATTTTTACATATTTTAAATAACACTTAAAATAAATAAAAAATGATGAAATGGTCATGGAAAGAGAAATCAACAGTAGATACATAGTCAATATCAGGGCATGGTAATGCTTTTCTGACCTCCCAATGTCCTTTTTTAAAATTTTTTAATTTTTATTTTTTTATTATTAATTTTAATGGGGTGACACCAATAAATCAGGGTACATATGTTCAAAGAAAACATCTCCAGGTTATCTTATCAATCAATTATGTTGGATACCCATCACCCAAAGTCAAATTGTACTCTGTCACCTTTTATCGGGTTTTCCCTGTGCCCCTCTCCTCCTCCCTATCCCACCCTCTCCTTCCTCCACCCACCCTGTAACCACCACACTCTTGTCCATGTCTCATAGTCTCACTTTTATGTCCCACCTATGTATGAAATCATGCTGTTCTCAGTTTTTTTGTTTTATTTATTTCACTCCGTATAATGTTATAAAGGTCCATCCATTTTTTTGTAAATGATCCGATGTCATCATTTCTTATGGCTGAGTAGTATTCCACAGTATATATGTACCATAGCTTTTTAATCCACTTGTCCTCTGACGGACACTTGGGCTGTTTCCAGATCTTCGCTATTGTGAACATTGCTGCCAAAAACATGGGGGCACATTTCTTCTTTTCAAACAGTGCTATGGTGTTCTTAGGGTATATTCCTATAAGTGGGATAGCTGGGTCAAAAGGCAGTTCGATTTTTAATTTTTTGAGGAATCTCCATACTGTTTTCCACAGTGGCTGCACCAGTCTGCGTTCCCACCAGCAGTGCAGGAGGGTTCCCTTTTCTCCACATCCTCGCCAGCACTTGTTTTGTGTTGTTTTGCAGATGAGTGCCATTCTGACTGGTGTGAGGTGATATCTCATTGTGGTTTTAATTTGCATTTCTCTAATGATTAGTGATGTTGAGCATTTTTTCATATGTCTATTGGCTATCTGTATGTCCTCTTTGGAGAAATTTCTTTTTCTTTCTTTTTTTTTTTTTTACAGGAACAGAGAGAGAGTCAGAGAGAGGGATAGATAGGGACAGACAGGAACGAAGAGAGGTGAGAAGCATCAATCATTAGTTTTTCATTGCTGTTACGACAGCATAGTTGTTCATTGCTTTCTCACATGTGCCTTGACCACAGGCCTTCAGCAAACCGAGCACTCCCTTGCTGGAGCCAGCGACCTTGAGTACAAGCTGGTGAGCTTTTGCTCAAGCCAGATGGGCCCGCGCTCAAGCTGGAGCTCGGGGTCTCAAACGTGGGTCTTCCGCATCCCAGCCCGATGCTCTATCCACTGTGCCACCACCTGGTCAGGCTGGAGAAATTTCTATTCATTTCTTTTTCCCAATTCTTGATTGGATTGTTTGTCTTCCTGGTGTTGAGTTTTATAAGTTCTTTATAAATTTTGGTTATTAACCCCTTATCAGACATGCTGTCGAATATGTTCTCCCATTGTGTGGTTCGTCTTTTTATTCTGTTCTTATTGTCTTTAGCTGTGCAAAAACTTTTTAGTTTGATATAGTCCCATTTGTTTATCTTGCCTTTTATTTCATTTGCCCATGGAGATAAATCGGCAAATATATTGCTGCTACAGATGTCAGAGAGCTTGCTGCCTATGTTTTCTTCTAAGATGCTTATGGTTTCACGGCTTACATTTAAGTCTTTTATCCATTTTGAGTTTGTTTTTGTGAATGGTGTATGTTGATGTTCTAGTTTCATTTTTTTGCAGGTAGATGTCCAATATTCCCAACACCATTTGTTAAAGAGGCTGTCTTTACTCCATTGTATGTTTTTTCCTCCTTTGTCAAATATCAGTTGTCCATAAAGGTGTGGGTTTATTTCTGGGTTCTATGTTCTGTTCCATTGATCTATGTGCCTGTTCTTATGCCAGTACCAGGCTGTCTTGAGTATAATGGCCTTATAGTAAACCTTGATATCCGGAAGAGTGATACCTCCTGCTTTTTTTTTTTTTTTTTTTAGATTGCTGAGGTTATTCGTGTTCTTTTTTGGTTCCATATACATTTTTGGAATATGTGTTCTATATCTTTGTAGTATGTCATTGGTATTTAATATGTGTTCTATATCTTCGTAGTATGTCATTGGTATTTTAATTGGTATTGCATTGAATTTATAAATTGCTTTGGGTAATATAGACATTTTAATGATGTTTATTCTTCCTAGCCATGAGCATGGTATATGGTTTCTCTTGTTTGTATCTTCCTTGATTTCTTTTATCAATGTTTTATAATTTTCTGAGTATAAGTCCTTAACCTCCTTGGTTAAATTTACTCCTAGGTACTTTATTTTTTTGGCTGCAATAGTGAAGGGGATTGTTTCCTTAATTTCTTTTGCTGACAGTTCATTGTTTGTATATAGAAATGCCTCTGATTTCTGAGTATTAATTTTATATTCTGCCACCTTGCTGAATTCATTTATAAGGTCCAGTAGTTTTTTGACTGAGACTTTAGGATTTTCTATATACAATATCATATCATCTGCAAATAGTGACAGTTTTACTTCTTCTTTTCCAATTTGGATGCCTTTTATTTCTTCTTCTTGTCTGATTGCTGTAGCTAGGACTTTCAGAACTATGTTGAATAAAAGTGGTGAAAGGGGGCACCCCTGCCTGGTTCCTGATCTTAAGGGGATTGCTTTTAATTTTTGTCCATTTAGTATGATGTTTGCTATGGGTTTGTCATAGATGGCCTTTATCATGTTAAGGAATGTTCCCTGTATTCCCACTTTACTGAGAGTTTTGAGCATGAATGGGTGCTGGATTTTATCAAATGCCTTTTCTGCATCTATTGAAATTATCATGTGATTTTTGTCCTTCCTTTTGTTTATGTGATGAATCACATTGATTGATTTGCGAATATTGAACCAGCCTTGCCTCTCCAGAATAAATCCTACTTGATCATGGTGTATGATTTTTGTCATATATTGCTGGATCCGGTTGACTAATATTTTGTTGAGAATTTTAGCGTCTAAATTCATCAGGGATATAGTCCTATAATTTTCTTTCTTTGTGTAGTCTTTGCCCGGTTTTGGGATCAGAATTATGCTTGCCTCATAAAAGGAGTTTGGAAGTCTTCCTTCTTCTTGAATTTTTTGAAATAGCTTGAAGAGGATAGGAGTTAGTTCTTCTTTGAATTTTTGATAGAATTCACTTGTGAAGCCATCAGGCTCAGAACTTTTCTTTTTTGGGAGTTTTTTAAAAACTGCTTCAATCTCATTATTTGTAATTGGTCTGTTTAGGTGTTCTGATTCTTCCAGATTGATTTTTGGAAGGTTATATGATTCAAAAAATTTGTCCATTTCACCTAGGTTGTCTAATTTTTTGGCATAGAGTTCTTCATAGTATTTTTTTTTTATAATGCTTTGTATTTCTGTTGTGTCAGTTGTTATTTCTCCACGGTCTTTTCTAATTTTATTTATTTGAGTCCTCTCTCTTTTTTTCTTGGTGAGTCTAGTTAAAGGTTCATCAATTGTTTACCGTTTCAAAGAACCAGCCTCTGGTGTCATTGATCCTCTGTATTGTTTCCTTAGCCTCTACGTCATTTATTTCTGCTCTGATCTTTATTATTTTCTTCCTTCTACTTGTCCTGGGTTTTTCTTGCTGTTGTTTTTCTAGTTCTTTTTGATGCAGGGACAGGTTGCTTACTTGAGCTTTTTCTAGCTTCTTATGATATGCTTGTAGTGCAATGAACTTCCCTCTCAGTACTGCTTTTGCTGTGTCCTATTAATTTTGAGTTGATGTATGCTCATTATCATTTGTTTCTAGAAACTTTTTTATTTCTTCTTTGATCTCATTGTTAATCCATTCATTATTTAATATCATGCTATTTAGTTTCCAAGTGTCTGAGTATTTTTCAGTTTTTCTTTTGTGATTAATTTCTAGTTTCATGGCATTGTGATCAGAGAAAATGCTTGATATGATTTCAATCTTCTTACATTTGTTGAGATCATTTTTGTGTCCTAACATGTGGTCTATCCTAGAAAACGTACCTAGGGCGCTTGAGAAGAATGTACATTCTACAGCTTTAGGGTGAAAAGTTCTGAAGATATCTATTAAATCAGGTTGATCTGGTGTATCCTTTAAGTCTGCTATTTATTAATTTTCTTTCTTGAGGATCTATCCAGTGTTGTTAATGGGGTATTGAAATCCCCTAGTATTATAGTATTACTGTTAATCTCGCCCTTTATATCCATCAAAGTCTGCTTTATGTATGTCGGGGCTTCTATATTTGGTGCATAGATATTTATAATGGTTATATCTTCCTGTTGAATTGTTCCCTTTATCATTATGTAGTGTCCTTCTTTATCTCTTACTACAGCCTTTGTTTTAAAGTTCGTTTTGTCAGATATAAGTACTGCTACCCCAGCTTTTTTTTTCATTTCTATTTGCATAAAATATTTTTTTCCATCCTTTTACCTTCAGTCTATGTGCATCTTTTGTTTTACAGTGTGTCTCTTGTAGACAGCATATATATGGATCCTGTTTACTTATTCACGCAGCTACACTATGTCTTTTGATTGGATCATTTAATCCATTTACATTTAAAGTTATTATTGATATGTAGTTGTTTATTGCCATTTTATTCTTTAAAGCTGTATTCTTCTTTTGCTATATTCTTTCCTCCCTTTGAACTGTTCACAACAGGTCCCTTAGTATCTCTTGGAAATTGGTTTGGTTTTAATGAATTCCTTGAGGCTTTCTTTGTCTGGGAAGCTCTTTATTTCTCCTTCAATTTTAAATGTTAGCCTTGCTGGATAGAGTAGTCTTGGTTGTAGGTTCTTGTTCTTCATTACTTTGAATATATCTTGCCATTCCCTTCTGGCCTCAAGTGTTTCTGTTGAGAAGTCCGATGTCATCCTAATGGGGGCTCCTTTGTAGGTGATAGCCTTTTTTTCCCTAGCAGCTTTTAAAATTTTTTCTTTATCCATTAGCTTTGGTATTTTAACTATGATGTGTCTTGGTGTAGATTTTTTGCATTTCTCTTTGATGGAGTTCTGTGTGCTTCTTGAATGTGTGAAATGTTTCCCAGCCTTAATTTAGGGAAGTTTTCTGCTATGATTTGATTGAACAAAGTTTCCATTTTCTGTCCTCTCTCCTCTTCTTCAGGCACCCCTATGATGCGAATGTTGTTTCTCTTCAGGTTGTCATAGAGCTCCCTTAGAGTTTCCTTATATTTTTTGAGTCTCTTTTCCTTTTTCTTTGCTTCTGTGCCTTTGTTTATTGTGTCCTCTAACTCACTGATTCTATCCTCAGCGTGATTCATCCTGCTTTTGATTCCTTCCATTTTGGTCTTCAGTTCGGCTACTGTATTTGTCATTTCTGATTCTTTTTTATTATTTCAATTTCATTTTTTATACTTGTAATCTCTTTATTTAGGTGTTCATAATGACTATCTATTGTTGCTCTAATTTCTGTGAACATCCTAACTATTATTATTCTAAATTCTGCTTCTGGTAATTTGGTTCTATCTGGTTAATTCAGGTCCTTCTCTGGGGATTTTTCTTGATTTGTTTGGTTTGCATTTTTCTGCCTGCCCATTTTGTCTGTGTATAAGCAAGTTGTGGCCACTGGAGTCCAGTAGGTGTTGCCTTTGTGTTCTCTAGGTGTGGTCTGTCTGCAGGCCCGCCACCCCCTCTGCCGCTGCATAGGGCAGTTGGGTGTGGGTGTTGCCAGCGCTGGCCCCCTGTGACTGTAGCTGTGTTTTCTGCCTCTCCTCCCCAGGAGGTGCTGTCACTCAAGCCACAAGCCTCAGCACATAGGGTAAAGGTGAGCACTTTTGCTCAGCTGCAGACCCAGCCTGTTTCTGGGCTTCTGCCAAGCACCCGCAGTCAGAGCCTGCTCGCTACAGTTTTGCGGGTTGGGAAGGGGTTTTGACGTGCTCTCAGCTGTGAGCCTTTGCCCGTACGGAGCTTTAGCCACGCCCTCGAGGCCAGGTCCCTCCTGCACAGGGTCGCAAACCGTGGTTTATTGGGCCGGGCATGTTTTCTGGCGTGTGCTCAGCTGTGATCTTCCACTCGTCCCTGGCTCTATCTCAGCCCGCGTTCGGACCCAGCTCGCACATGCAGGATGGCAAACCACGGTTTCTCTGGCCGGGAGGGCTGGTAGCATGAGCTCAGCCACGAGCCCCTGCTTGTCCCTGGTCCTAGCCCCATTCCCATGGTCAGGGCCAGCTTGCGCAGGGTCGCAGAGCAGATTTCTGCTTGTTCCTGGCCTTTTGCTTTTTCCCCGCACGTGGGGTTACAGGTGGCCCACAACTGCTGGATTGCTTTTGCGCGTCCCCTCCACCCCTGCTGGGCTAGACTGAGCTCACACGGGCTGGGCCTCCGCTCACGCTGACAGAACCGCGTTTAAGCATCCTGCCGCCACCATCCCTTCAGCAACCCTCAGCAGAGTAGGAAGTGCCCTAAGTCTCCATACTGTAGGCCTGGGAGCTCCCTTTCTCTAAGAAGCTCTGCTCTAATTGACGCGGGAGAGCTTGTTTGGCTAGTGTCCTGTCTCCCTTTGCTGGTATTGCTAGTTCCAGGGGAAGTATTCAATTTCGATTAGGGAAGTGACTTAGCCCAGGGTTTAGGGTGGCTGTCCCTCAGAGTGTTTGTCTCTGTGCCTTCAGTCCACACTCTCTTCCCACTGCTCTGGTCCTTTCCTCTGTCCCCGTTTCCTGGAGCCCCAGGTGAGTGGTTGTGAGAGAGGTTTTCTGCGCTGTACATTTAAAAAGAATCTTGGGTCTGAGAAAACTCTCACAAACAGTATCCTAACTTGTTTCACAGCTCAATACTGTCTAAACGCCTCTTCTAGGCTCTGGGACTGCAGGCTGGGGCTTGGTTCCTGGTACCCAGGTCCTTCCTTCTCTGCCAAACTCTCCTCCCACCACGTGGGTCTCTCCGGGCTTCTGTTTGCTCCAGGGAGCTGGGAAGCCCTCTTCGCATTTTCACTATTCCTACCAGTCTCAATGTGGCTTCTTCTGTGTTCCTTGGTTGAAGAGTCCACTTAGTTTAGTTCAAAGTTGGTTTATCCAGATGATCGTTCTTAAAATTGAGTTATAATCCACTTTGGTTCTGGGAGTTGGAAGTTGGTACATGCACCTACTCCATCGCCATCTTCCCTCAGATCAGTGGTTCTTAACCTGGGTTCTATTGAACCCTAGGGGTTCGATGAGTTGGTCTCAGGGGTTCGGAGAAGCCTCTGCCGTGGAGGTAAAGACACACTTGTGTAAAGTCGTGATGACACGCCCCACTTGGCCATCACTTGCTGCAGATGATCACGTTACATTGCTTGGCCAACCAGTGTTGTGGGGAATTTAGTGCGTGCAGTAGTCAATAGCTGTCGTAGTTGTACGTTGTTTGGTTTCTTTCTTAATATTTTAATCCATACTAAATATGTCAAGCAACAAAAGAAAGTGGTCAGACGAGTATGTACAACAGGGATTCACATGTATCATGGAACGGGATGGGAGTCAGCATCCTATCTGCATGATATGCAATGCCAAGTTGAGCAACTCTAGTCTTGCGCCAGCAAAACTAAATTTGAAAAAAAGTCATATTTTATTTATCATTAAAGAAGGGTTCGGTGAATGCACATATGAAACTGGTGGTTTTGGTACCTCGAAAAAGGTTAAGAACCACTGCTCTAGATTAATCATCCAAACAGAAAATTAATAAAGAAATATCAGTCTTAAACAACACAGTAAACCAAATGGACATAATAGACATTTACAGTGATTTTTATTCCAGGACTTTAGAGGACACACTTTTTCTAGTGTACATGGAACATTCAAGAATAGACCATATGTTGGGTCACTAAACTAATAACAAATTCAGGAAGATTGAGATTATACCAAGCATATTCTCTGACTATAAGGCTTTAAAATTTGAATTCAACTGCAAAAAAGAAGTAAATAAACCCACAGAAATGTGGAAACTAAACAACATACTTCTAAAAAGTGACTGGGTCAAAGAAAAAAAACAGAGGTCAAAAGATATATACAGATTAGCGAAAATGTCAAAATACAACATATCAAAATTTCTGGGATGCAGCAAAAGCTGTAATAAGAGGGAAATTTATATCATCCCAGGCTTATATCAAGAAACAAGAGAGTTCCCAAGGAAACAACTTAACATTACAGCTTAAGGAACTAGAAAAAGAAGAACAAAGCTAACTCAAAATCAGCAGAATAATGGAAAGAGTAAAAACTAGAGCAGAAATAAATGAAATAGAGAACAGGTAATAAACTATAGAAAAAATTAATAAAACAAAGAGCTGGTTCTTTGAAAAGATCAATAAAATTGATAAACCTTAGATTCACTTTCCTTAGACTCACTAAGGATAAAACAGAAAAAAGATTTATATAAACAAAATTTGAAATGAAAGAGAAGAATTTACAACAGATATAGATATATAAAAGATTATTGTAGAATACTATGAAAAATAATATGGCACCATATTCAACAATATAGAAGAAATGGATAAATTCCTAGAACTATACAGTCTTTCTAGACTGAGTCACGAAGAAGTAGAAAGCCTAAACAGACCCATAAGCAGAGAGGAAATAGAAAAAACTATCAGAAACCTCCCCCAAAATAAAAGTTCAGGGCCAAATGGCTACTCAAGTGAATTTCTCCAAACATTCCTAGAAGAGTTGGTTCCTATTCTTCTTAAAGTCTTCCCAAAAACAGAAGAAGAAAGAATACTTCCTAACACATTTTATGAGACTGACATAACCCTCATACCAAAACCTGGCAAAGACAAAAAAAAAAAAAAATCTACAGACCAATATCTCTAAGAAATACAGATACAAAAATCCTAACTGAAATATTTAGCAAATCAAATACAACAACACATTAAAAACATAATACATTACAATCAGGAGCACAAGATGGTTCAACATATGTAAATTGACTAATTATACAACATATCAACAAAACAAAGAACAAAAATTGTATGATCCTAATAATAGATGAAGAGAAGGCATTTGATAAACTACAACATTTATGTTTAAAAGACTTAATAAAATGGGTATAGAAGGAAAATACCTCAATATAATAAAGGCCATATATGACAAACCATCAGGTAATATCATACTAAGTGGTGAAAAACTGAAAGCTTTTTCTCTAAAATCAGGAACAAGAGAAGGCTGCCCACTATCTCCATTTCTGTTCAACATAGTGCTCAAAGATTTAGTCAGAGCAGTCAGACAAGAGAAAGAAATAAAAGGCATTTATATTGGAAAAGAAGAAATAAAGGTTTCACTTTTTGCAGATGACATGATTCTGTATATAGAAAACCCCATAGACTCCACAGAAAAACTAATAAAAACAATAAACCAATACAGTAAGGTCACAGGATGCAAAATCAATATACAGAAGTCTATTGCTTTCACATATGCCTACAATGAAACTTTGGAAAATGAATTAAAATAAAATAATCCCTTTTACATTTGCAACAACAACAAAAATATTTAGGGATAAACTTAAAGAATGTAAGGGATCTATATACTGAAAAAGACAAAGTATTATTGAAGAAAATTGAAAAAGACAATGAAATGGAAAAATATTACATGTTCATAGATTGGGAGAATTAACATAGTTTAAATGGCCATATTACCTAAAGTAATGTAGAAATTTAATACAATTCCCATCAGAATCCCAATATCACTTTCTAAAGAAATTGAAAAAAAAATCAGGTTTGTTTTGAACCATAAAAAATCCTTGAATAGCCAAAGCAATCCTGAGAAAAAAGAAAAAAGCTTAAGATATTATAATACCCGACTTCAAATTATACTACAGAGCCACGATAATCAAAACAGCATGGTATTGGCAGAAAAATAGACCAATGGAACAGAATTGAAAGCTCAGAAATAAAACCACATATATATGAACAAATCATGTTTGACAAAGGAGCCAAAAATACACAATGGAGAAAAGAAAGCTTTTCCAATAAATGGTGCTGGGAAAATTGGAAAACAACAAGCAAAAAAATAAAACTTAACTATAATTTGTTCCCCTGCACAAAAAACAATTAAAAATGGATCAAAGACCTAAACATAAGATCTGAAACAATAAATTACATAGAAGAAAACATTGGCACTAAACTCATGGACCTTGGCCGTTTAGAACAATTTATGAATTTGACCCCAAAGGCAAGGGAAGTAAAGGCAAAAATAAATAAATGAGAATATATCAAGCTATAAAGCTGCACAGAAGAGGAAATTGACAACAAAACAAACAGGCAGCCAGCTAAATAGGAGATAATATTTGCAAGCAACAGCCCCGATAAGGGGTTAATATCCAAAATATGTGAAAAACTCACAAATCTCAGAAACAAGCAAGCTATCCAGTTAAAAAATAGGGAGAGGACCTGAACAGACACTTCTCCCAAGAAGACATACAAATGGCCAGCAGGTATATGAAGAAATGCTCATCTTTACTATTTGAGAAATGCAATTAAAAACTATAATGAGATACCACCTCACACCTGTTAGATTTGCTATTATCAACAAGACAGGTAATAATCAGGTGTTGGAGAGAATGTGGAGAAAAAGGAACCCTCATTCACTGTTGGTGGGAATGCAAATTATTACAACCATTATGGAAGAAAGTATGGTGGTTTTTCTAAAAATTAAGAATAAAATTACCATATGATCCAGCTAGCCCTGTACTGGGTAATACCCCCAAAACTCAAAAACATTGGTACAGAAAGACCCATGCCCCCATCTTTATCGCAGCGTTATTCACAGTGTAAAAACATGGAAGCAACTAAAGTGCCCCTCAGGAGAGAACTGGATAAAGAAGATGTGGTACATATATATACAATGGAATACTACTCAGCTGTACAAAATGACCACATATGGTCATTTTTAACAACATGGATTGACCTTGAGAACATTATACTGAGTGAAATAAGTAAGTAAGAAAAAGCTAAAACTGTATGATTTCACACATAGGTGGGACACAAAGACTCATGGACATAGATAAGAGTACAGTGGTTACCAGGGGGAGGGAGTTATGAAGGAAACGTAGGGGGTTGGGGGAAGGGTGTAAAGAGTGACAAATATAAGGTGATGGAAAATGATTTGGCTTCAGGTGATGGGCACGCAACATAGTTGACTATTGAAATGATGGAGTGATGTTTGCCTGAAATCTATGTACACTTATGGATCAATGTTACCATGTTAAATTTAATTTTCTAAAGGAAGAATGAAAGAAGAAGAAAACTTCTGTAACTCACCCTGTAGCATACAGGACCCCAAGTCAACAACACTAAAAGAATAAAAACTTTCAGTCCTCTACATTCCACCAAGAGGACATTGCCCATCTTTATACTTGTCACAATAGAACTGACAAGACAAATAGGCTAAGTACCATTTCAGAGAAAGTCCAACTGAACCCTCCCTCAACTGAAATTCTCCAATGTCACAGACCTTTTCCTTTATCCCTTCCCAGGTCATGAAACACTAAGAACTCTAAAATTAGAATTGGCCAGTACCATAACCTGCACTGCTACGAAGCTACCCTGTTCTGTGGCTTGTTCCTTTCCACGGTTTCCAAAACTTTTCTCCCATTACCTCCTTCCACCAATTCTATGAAAAACCAACACACTCTTAATTCCTCCAGGCTCCCTTCTATAGCATCCCACTTACATCATACCTCAGGCACTTAAAGCTGAACATTTCTATAATGCAATTGACAAACATGAGGTTTACTGCTTTTCTCGAAACCTCGTAGCAACCTTCATAGAAGTCAACTTGTTCTAAATGCATGCCACAAGCCATTTTCTCCTCACCCTGGGTGTCTCCTCCAATGCCTCCAAGGATGTAACCTCTGCTTCCAACATGGACTTCATGACACCTTGCTCACCGAGTCCAGTTATGCCCTGGCTAATAATCTTTGCCATACCCCCCTCCCACACCCTCCCCAGTTGGCACTTTTCCCCACACCCTCATACATAACCCTCTGTCACTGGGCACTGTGTAAGCCACCACTCTGTGTCTAGAATCTGGAGTTGTAAATAGTCAAGACATGCTTTTCACTTTTGTTTCCCAAGCTCTGGTGGCCAAGAACACATTTATTTGCACCCTAACATCTTGAATCTGTACTCGCAAGGCTGAATGCCATAGAGATTTTTCCTGAGAAGTATGCAAGTCCACTAAGACCTACCTTTAGAAACTGAGCGTCAGATCTGGAATCTGTACCACAGAGAACTAGAACCCAAACATCCACACCAGTCAAAAGCAGGCAGTGGAATGAAAGTGGGTGTGAAAAACTCACTTGTCAAGGGAGAATGTTGACCAGGGCCATCTTGCTGGAAAGTGGAGGAAGAAGGGAAGTCTTTGTTTGAGAAGGACAGTTTCAACGTCTCATAAATTCAGATCACTTTTTCACTATACACTGACCACATGGTAATGGAGGGAACTCTGACAACCATATCAGTGAGAAAATTGTCAATGTGTGACAGACCTCTGTGTGTATCTCAGCACATGGGCACTCAAGAGGTAAGCACATCCTTGTACATAGAAACAAGTGCCATAAAAGAAATGAACAGAAGTCCATGGCAGGGAAGGGAACAATGATGAAAAATTTATGAAAAACAGCATGGAACCTGAGAATTGAAGAATGCCAAACGGATGACCATCTCACACATTAAGAGAAAGACACCCTTGGCAGAGGAGACACTAGAAAAAATATCGAGAGCCAAACACCTCTCATTTGTAGAAAGAAAGTGACAGTGATGACCATCAAAGGTACAAGAAAGTCCATGACTTCCCAGTGGTGGACAGAAATCCTCACACAGGCTTTCCATATTCCACAATCCCCAACAAAAAACGTAGAAACAAGAATTGCTGATAATATGGCTGTGTGACAAGTAAATATGATGAAAACATCAGACCCTCACACCCTAACCTTCAACACAACCTATCCATTGCAGTAAGAGCACACATGCAAGTGAAAATAGTGGCAGCTGCCTAAACAGATAAGTTTACAAAGAGACAAAACCTTCAGAAATAGAGAAAGCTGATATGCATACCAACACTTGCATAATTATATTCATAATCATAGTAAGAGATGCAGCACACTACTATCACTCACAGACAGTGTAGGAACTTTAGAATGAGAAGACACCCATCAAGAACTCAGCAAGAGCACAAGAAACCTAACTCATGACCAGACATTTGGATAGAACATTTAGAGAAATCACTACACCCAACCATTGTTCCTGCTCAAAAGCACCAACATGTTCCAGATATGAACACAAAACAGTATCAGAGAAGCCAACTTGCAATACTTTATAATCTCACCTTATCTTCCCATGCTATGCAACAGACCTCAACACAATTCAAAGAAGTGAAATTGGTTAAAGCATGTTTCTCAGGTTCTCTGGAGAAAATTTACAAATTGCACACCAAGGACATCATAGACATTCTCTGTTTCACACTCCAAGAAGCAATTTCTGGTAGACTAGCCGTCAAAAATCGATTCCTTGAGGTACCTAGCTGATTGCCCAAATCTACACTGCAAATGGTCTCACAAATCACTATATAGTAATATAAAATCACTTTAAAGGTGCCACATACAATAGAAATCACAAAAAGAATGTGTCCGGGCTTAATACCAACCGATGTGGAAATCAATAAGGAATGGTAATAAACAAGTCACCATGATTTCAAGAGGCTTCCAAAGAAGACTACATTGACCACTTTCAGGTCACCCATCGCAGTCTTCAGTGCACCACTGACTCAGTAAGATGGAATACTACACATGTTGATGAGAGGGCAGCAGAGACACAGGTTTGCAACAGTTTTCAAAGTGAGCATGCTGTTCTAGGAATCAATCAAGTGCCAACAAACCACCAATGATCACAATGACAAGCAGTGTGTTATGGTCATTTCGGGGAAATCCACATTCTGGAATGGAAGGCAACTGGAAAGTCTTAGGAACAGGGGGTGCAAAATACAGCTCTGGAGAAAATTGCTGGCTACTAGGTACTGGAGTTTGAAAACAACAGTAACTGAAGAAAGTAAACTACTAAGTGAACATACAGTTGTCTCTCACCATATTGCGGTTCACTTTTTGCAGTCTCACTATGGCAATTTTTACATTGTATATATCTAATTTTGTATCACAGATTTTTTACTATATTGTGGGATTTTGCGGTATATAGGTATTTTTATACATGATTTTAATTATTTTTGTGGTAAAATAAGCAAAATAAGTGTGGGAAAGGTTAATAACAGTGTGGGAAAGGTTTATAAGAGTATGGGGAGGGTTTATTAAAGCCTTAAAATATATATAAATAATAAACATAAGGTCGCTACTTAGATTTTTACCTATCATGGGGAATTCTGGAACCTAACCCTCGCAATAGATGGGGAGGTTTCCAGTACAGTGGGAATAAAAGCGAAGAACACACAACCTTCTTACCCTACTTCAATGCCTAGAATATTACATGAAACGCACAAAAAGTGAAAGACAGGCAGAATACCTATAGAGTTCTGTAAAAGGCCACTCACTTTACATTACAGGTTCTACCTCTCAGGGTAAAAGTTTGAACTGACTGCATGTTTTTCATTACTCAAGTAAGGTGCAGCAGTAAACACCAACCACAAGCTGCCAGACATTCCAGGAAAATAAAAAACACAAAGCAAGAAAGAAATCAAGCACAGTGGAAAGTGCTTTCCTCTGCTCAACTTCCCTACTCTTGTCGCAGTCCTGGAAGAATCAAATCTCTTTCTGATTCCTTGTCCCTGAAGGATTTCTTAACAGGCAACTCTTCATATGCTAATTTAGCAGAACTAAGAGAAGACATTCCTAACCTTGTGGCATCAGACATGGAACTAAGTCTGGGTCTATTGTTGTCAAACTCTGTCCTTGTACCAGAAAACACACCTGTCATATGTCTATGCCCTACCACTTACCAACCTCCTCATTTGATGACACCCTTAAGTGAAAACCTTAGATTTTGCCTCTGCCTCTCTCGTCCCTGAACGCTAAACTCTTTCACATAGGTATAGGCCCAACATCTCATCCCTGACATCTAACACTGTTCTCATCCCACAAGGCACAAAGCCTAGACCTGACTAATACTCACCACCCTAAGAATGACACTCCCAGCCCACATACCTTATACCACAAACCAGAGAGTGGACCCTGACCCCAGAGGACTACTTCCAGACAGTAGAAGCCAGACACAAAACAGTGGACCCAGGGCCCAGACAATGGCCTGAAGCCAGACCGCTAGACTGGACCCCTGATTCCAGACACCAGGAAGTAGACTCAGAGCACAGACAGATGGAATGAAGTTGAACACCGACCTCAGAAGCCTGATGTGGGACATTGGACACCAGACCTGGAACATAGACTTCTATCTGAAGCTGGATCCTGAACTTCATATTTCTTATGCTGCACACCAGAACTGGAGCATGATCCCCAACCAGAGCCAGCGTCAGACTTCAGATACCTGAAGCTGAACACCAGACCAGAGAGCACAAATTCTCTTTCCTCCCACCTCTCAATAGCTAACCTCAATGAGAAAAAAGATTATTAGATGCAATGAAACACAAATGATAATATCATGATGCAGTCACAACATACATCAGTCTGCTGTTGGCACATGACAGCAAAGTCATTTTAAGGGAAAGGCATGAAAAACAAGAAAGAATATTGCCTCAGGACCAACCACTTGAGTGCATATGACACAGCTATAAGACAGAAATAGAGGGCCCACTACATACAAGGAAACAGTTCCATGTCAGAGCTCCAACAACACATACACTGTGCTCTGCCAACACTAACAACTGAGAGAAAAACAACATCTCATACATGAATGGAAACACTCCCCATACCTGGAGAACTCTATGTTTCATGGTGACATCACAGTGCAACCCTTCTTCACAGAATGCAATGTCTGTAGTTGAGAAACTAGACATAAGCAATGCCAGCAATAACACAGAAAACTGTGGACCCTTAAACTTTGGTTGTTCAAATTAAAACAATTCATCCAGTGTGGGAAACAATTTCCCATATCCTCAAACCAATAATACTATTATGTTCAATGACACAAAATTCCAATAGAGAAAATGAAGGCAGACACTCAAGCAAACATCTCTAAATGCTCATACTGATATTATTGACAGTAACTTTGAGGTAGAAGATACGCTAGTGTCCACCACTGATGGAACTAATGAGATATCTATACCCTGCCAGGGTTGGGACTTTCGGGGTACATGATTCCCTACAAGGAAAATGACACTGCCTAGCTCCGGTAAATTTGAAGAATATTGGATAAGGTGGGGAAAGGGAAACAAATGTAAAAATCCCTGGAGACCACAAAGGATCATAGGAACAGGCACAGCTGCTTAGGAACTCCTTGAAACTTGACATACCAGGAAGGTCTTTGAGGAAAGCAATCAGAGGTGCACAACTCTGTATGGGCATCCTCAATGGATAAGGAGCAGTTTGTTTCCTCATGGAAGTGAAAAAGCCAGACACTCCACACATAGGAGATAATCAGAAAGGGAAGCAGACAAGGAGCATAGAAAACAGTCACAGGTTCTCATGATAGAAGCTGCCTTGGGGGCTTGAAAGTGCTCTTCCCAAACAGTATCAGCACATTCCAAGGATCCTTCTCTTGAAAGGTGCTATTCCCAAAGTGCCCACTAGAGGGCATCAGAAATTTTTTTTCCCTGGTGACCTCAACTGTGGCCCTCTTCCCAAGACACACAATGCATGTCAGCTTACATCAGAGTATGACAGGAAACCGCAGTGTGGGAAATGATAGAATTGCATCACAACAGCTCTGGGTCATCTTAGTACATGAAGGAGACGTGGCACATGACAGATGGCGGAGACAAAGTCAAGACCCTGGACAAACACTGAAACCCTGTAATGCTCTGCAAAGCAGAACCTGAGGCTGTGGGCCTCCTCCCAAAATTTGGTGTCCAGACACAATCCAGCACATAAATCCAGAAGGGAAGAGAGAAGAAAGCAGAGACAGACATCAGATCTTTCATACCAGCTTCCATCCATCAGAACTAAATTCTGTACCACACACAGGAACACAGGATTCAGAGGAACATCCAAAACAACCTAGGACAGCAGACACCCATACTTTGAATGCACAATGGACCAGGAAACACATAACCTGCAGACAGAACCCACCTGTGTCACCAAAAAGCCAGAAGCAAGGCAGAAAGCAGACCACAGATGATGCCCTGTACATGACCCAGATTCTCCCATTCTAAACAAACCCATCATCCAATAAACAGCACATAAAATAAATAAATGAATGAAATAAATAAGGGAAGCCATAACCTTATCTCTGGGTGGAAAGCTTCACAAACATATCAAAACAAAGGCACCACATAAAAATATAACTTCAGTCAGTCGCACCTTTCACCAAAGTCTTCATTGAGGCATCAGAAAAGGCCAAACACCATAGAGGTCACTTGCCTTTCTTGCAACACTTTCACGACCTATCACCTTCAGCACTTATGGAAAGGAGCAGAGTTGAGGCCATTCATCTCTCATGACTAGCTCTTGTAAGAACTGTGGGAACGAAGGAGAAACCATTTTTTTTCTTAATAGCTTCTCATTTCTACAACCTGGTCTGATTCCATCAACAAGACCAAGTCAACATCTCATTCAATAGCTAAAACAGACATGTTGGAAAGCTATTCACAAATACCAAAAACAACATGTCACTATAGGGGATATGAAACATGATGAAGAGGCCAAATGGGCTCAGAAGTCATAGAAAGAAAATGAGCTACATTCAGGTAAAACAAGAGACCCAAAGCAGGCATGACATGTTACCATTCATCAGGCAATTCCAAAAACTGTAGGACATGAATAGGTGAAGCAAACAAGCCATCTAACTGCTGCTTAGAATGCTAATGTGTAAAACTAAGTGGACTGTGGCAAGGCTGTTACCCTGAAGCAGACATTTCAAACAAGATCTGTTACAGGAACATGAATAGCAATCATGGGTATCATCTCAGGATTTCTTTTTTTGTTTTTAAAGTCAGATTTCTGTGCAACACACAGAATACAGATGCTTTTTATTACCACCTTCAAATTATCTGAATAACAGCATGATCTGCTAGCTAAAGTAGTAGGATATTCAATATCTCAGTGACCTGATCAATCAGTGAAGAACAAATTGGTTAAAATGGTTTATTCTCCTTGCAGAAAATAGTAACATTCATGTATACCCAAAATCCAGTTGGCATGAAATGTCTCAAGGCTTTCTTATGTCAAGAACAAACAGACCGCCTGACCTGTGGTGGCGCAGTGGATAAAGCGTCGACCAGGGAACACTGAGGTCGCCAGTTCAAAACCCTGCACTGGTCTGGTCAAGGCACATATGGGAGTTGATGCTTCCAGCTCCTCCCCACTTTCTCTCTTTCTCTCTCTCTCTCTCTCTCTCTCTCTCTCTCTCACTCTATGTCTCCTCTCTAAAATGAATAAAATAAAAAATAAATATTTTTTTTAAAAAAAGAACAAACAGACCTTCGTCAAACCTCAGTGATCTGGGAGCCATAGATGGGCAATGGGAAATTACCATATGTAAGACATTCACATGTAAGGTGTCATCTTTTCAATGAAAGAGCCACAGACCCCGCTGACAGAAGGCACCTACATCCTGCAACAAACAGTGAGCATTGGAGACAGAGTTAGTGATGTTTGCAGCTACTTTAGGACCTTGAACTGTTCTTCCCAAATGATTTGAAGACATTTTTTTCTTGACAGATGCTATTCCTAAAATGCTCACAAGAGGGCAGCAAAAACCATTTTTTCCCTCACCTGGAGACCTCACCTCTGGCATTATTCCCAAGAAGCTAACTCCATGGCATCTTGCATCAGAATGTGAAAAATCATTGCACACTGAGAAAGGAGAGGATGCTGTTACACCAACTCTGGGTCATTCATCTTCCTCGGTGAAGTAGGCTTGGCAGAGCCAAGACGAGAGAGTCAAATCAGGACCCCAGACATACCCAAAGCAAATCCCTGCAAATCACAATTCAAGGAGGCCAGAGGCCTCCAACCCAAAGTTGATGACTTGACATAATTCAGACCATGAACCCTGAAGACTGGAGAGGAGATGGTACATTTAGACATCATACTCTTCATGCCTGGTTTCATATATCACAACATAAATGGGGAGCCCACACAGAAACCCAGGACAAGCCACATGAAGCAATGCTCAGAGCAACCAGACACATACTCTGTACACATGTTAGACTAGAAACCACAAATCCTGCTCATAGAACCCACCTCTAGAATCCAGACACATTAGCCACAATTTGGATTTTGAGCCAGACACCAGACTCCTGAATGCCTTCTGCAGGAGCTGAAGCAGATACAATATAAACGGAGTCTGCATTCAGCATGGAATAAATAAGGAAACAAACACACAAACTGAAAAATAGAGAGATGAATCCATGACCCTAAATCCAAACAGCCACCTTTAGAAACCCTTTGTAAAGACAGGGAAAACACACAAGACAAAAAGAGACCTCTGAAAGCCTCATGACCCCAACAAACCCCGCATCATCACACCAGAAAGATTAACAGAATGAACCAACACATCACTTACCATTCCTGAAAAACCTCACAAGCACTGCAGATTTAGGATGTAGAACCATTGCAACCATGCCCTTCACAAGGCTAAGTTCTCATCTTCCTCAACACCTGGTCAGTTCTGACAGCTGGAGCAGCATCAGAAGCAAAATGGGGACATGCACAATGCAAAGCAATTTGTGTTAGTGATGAGCTAGGAAACGTGGGAGCTTCTCGGTGTTGTCACAATGCAACACCAACACATTGCAAGGTATCTTCACCTGCACAATGCTATTCCCAAAATTTCCAGTAGAGGGCGGCAGTATTTATTTTATCAGCCTAGCTAAGCCAACCTAACCTTAGATATCCAATGTGCAATGCAGGCAGATCAGAAAAACAAACAAGCCAGTATGATGAGAACATTGAATGTTAATGAAAATGGTCTTACAGCATCTGATGTAATAAATCGAAAGGGCAATAGGTAACTCAGGAGAAGCAAAGGAAACTTTGCCTTTTCTACTTGTCTTACAAACTGTAAGTTGCTGGAGATGAGGTACAGTACAACCAACAGCTGCACAGACTGTTCTTTCTTACAAGTAAGTTGCTTCTTGCAAAGCCTATGCCTAAGGTAGGTATTTCAAAACACATCTGTTAGAACAAAACGAGGATCCATTACAGGTTCTATCTCAGGTTCTCTTCCTTTAAACGCAGCCTCAAATCAGTATGGCAAAAACAAAATCCCAAACCCTCTGCATTCCCCCCTGCGAAACTGTACACGCAGCTCAGCTTCCACAGGCTGAATCATTAGACCAAGCTTGTTCACATATGAAAAACTCACTAAATTATTACTGCTAAATTATATGGTAGGGAATAACAGCACAGACTTACTCACAAACTTCATCCTTCTTGAAATGTCTCCTCACTTTTTTATGAGGAGGAAAAGAACCGTCTGGGAAATCTCAAGTATCTGACCTGGAAGCGGGACACAGAAGAAGACAAGTCAGTGACCACATGGAACCCACACACGCACATTTATTCCTCAGACTTGAGAAACAGTTTAACCACACAATCACAAGAGTAAAGAAAGGATCCGTGGCAAAGATGATGCAAGCTGCCTTGGGGACTCACAAGTCTGCTTGCAAAACAAAAACAGCGGAGCTCAACCAATTTTCTCAATAAAGATGCTATTCCTAAGATGCCCACTGGAGGGAAGTAAAAATTATTTTTCTGTAAGCTTCCACTCAAGTACTTATGCTAAGATTCCTACTATATGGTAGCCTGAGAGTGACTCAAGAGATCACAGTCTGTGAAACTACAGATTCATGTTACAATTGCTTTGGGTCCTGTCAGTGTTGGGAATAGAATGACCCAAGAGGGAACAGAATCCTAAATTATGAGCTGTAGTTATTACTGGAAACTGACAGATTGTCCCATGTTAGCTCTGACTCAAGAGTAAAGGGAAATGTCGCACTTGAGATGCAAAAACGTTTTTGTTATTGGGTCTGGGTCATGTACGTGTGGACCACACAGTGCAGACTTGGACATCCTGACACCAGCACACAAATTTCTGCGATGGGTGGAAAACTTCCCTCCCTGAACAAATAGCAATGACATGTGACCACTGTGTCCTGTGGCTATGGCCTGAGACAGAGGGGTCATATCAGGTTAACTCTGCTGATATGAGGGCAAGGCTGACCCAGACAGAAAGTGGACGCCTGTCCCGCCAGCTCTGGGTCTCTTAACTGTGGGGCAGAGTTTCAGCTGGAGTCACCACTATCACCTCCACCACCATCTTTGGGTCCTAGGACTGCACACAGGGATCCCATCACAGAGGCTAAAGGGCAATGTAAAGTCAATGTGCATTGTACCACACTGGAAACAGTGGAGTATCTTTTTAATATAGCTCAGCTTAGGCTCTTGAAAGTCTACAGACAGGTCTCTCCCTGAGAAACTAGGGTACCCCATAACATCAGCTGTGCATCCCATCACTGTGTTCAGGGATTCGTCTTGAAGTGAATAAAACTGCTGTTGGTTACTCTTTGTATCTACAAAAGTCCCCATGAGACAGAACCGTGGGTCCTATCCCATGTACCTTTGCGCCAACCACTGTGAGCATAGAAGACATCCGCTATGGATAATGAAAGATGCCTTGGATGATTCATTTGGTCCAGGCACAAGGATGCAGGCCTTAGCCTCTGTTATAACGTGCTACTCGATAGGTGCTTCTATGCACAGAGCATACTGAAACCTGTCATTCCTCCTCTGGATTCTGACTGTTGGGAGATGTTTTACTTGACAGGGTAAACCACCCTCTTGGCTCCTATGTAAACACTGTGATGGTGAAGAAGAGGCCCACATCAGACAGTCAAAGGTTCTGCTGGTAGCAGAGAATGGTATTTTCTGGCAGTCTGCATTATACTGTGTATGAGGACTCGACCCTCAGGGCATAGAAAGTCCTCTATTATCACCTGCTGATTGCCATACTGTTTCAAGGAATAGGCCCAGAGAGCAGAGCTGCTGCAGTCACATCTTGACTACTTCCAGGAAAAGCATTCACCTTATGACACATTCTCTCCCAGAAACTCAGTTCCAGGAGACACACCAAAGGTGGCCACCATTAAAATTCTGGCAGATGTCTTTGAGGAAAACCAGGGAAAGCGCTTAAAAAGAATTAAAGGGCCTTTCATCGATCACCCTAGTAATGGAACTGGAGTCATCCTCCCAATGCCATCCTGCTCCACCCTTCGCACTCACACAGAGAAGACAACATACCCACAGTAATGGAGTAATGGCATTCCTCAGAACCCTGTTTTCTGTATACACATGCTGAGTGATCCTGTGCAACCACCAAAATAAAATTGGAAAAGTCTGGCAACCAAAGCACACCTTTCCTAAACTGTGGGTACTCACATGGCATCCTGTGTACCTGCTCCCCGCACAAGACTTCCACAACATGCACTGCACCTGTGGGACTCCAGCAGGACAGGACTAAAACTGAGAGTGCCCTGCTACCTCAGTCCACCCACACCATGTTTCCTGTTTTCCTTCCCTCCACCCCAGGACAGATGACATGGGAAAGCTAGGGAACCTTTCCAAAGAAATGTAGGTCAAACAAACTTTGCAAACTTCTACCACTATGCAGCCACCCATCTCATTCCACTCTTTCCAATATTTCTTCCCGGTCACCCAGTCCCTCCATGACTTGGACAAAATCACAGACTTCTCGCCATGCAAGCCTTCCTCTCTCATTCTGTCCAAATTCTGCTTTAGGCCACCTCCCATCACATGTCTGAGGTAACCATTTTAAGTGCCGCCTACCAACCTCACAGATTCCATTCTCCCCTTTCCCAACATGTTCATAATACCCCTCAGGAGGGCCCACACATCTTTCCAACCACATGACACTACCTGTTCCCTCACTGACCTGGGTCTCTCCCTCCTTGGCTTGCCAAAAAAGGAAACCCACACCCTGAACCCTTCCTGTCCAAAAACTATCAGGTTCCTCAGCCTCACCTCTTATCCATGCTCTTCCCAGTACCCCACACTATAGTCCTATACCTCCTCCCACATAGTCCCTCTTCCCCTACCCCCTTAACATTCCACTTCATTTTCTGGCAGTGTCCAAACAACCTCCCTCTATCAGTAATCTTAGAGTGAAACTTACAACCATGAGCCTTCCACCTCTTTTACCCAAGCTCTTTGATCCCTGCAAAGCAGTTCTTTTGAACCCACTTCTCAACTGAGCAATTCCACAAGTGTCATGATGAACTTGCCCCTAACATGTTTGCAGGGCCACTGAGAAGCACCACAAGAAGCAGACTGATGAGTGGTGGAGCCAGGAACACAAGAAAGCATGAATTTACTAGCTTTTCTAGGAAAAAGCAGCAAGTTAGCACTATTGCAGCAGGCAAGGACTGCCTCACTAGGCTGGCGAGAAGGAACACTGGTTCCATCTTTCATCAAAGCATCTGGACAACTATGGAAGTGTCTCTTGAAGGAGGATATTCCCAGAACTTCAGGTAGTAAATTCATTCCCCTGGTATGTGTACGCCAAGCACTGACTGATGTAAGGCACTTTGACAAGTACACAGGACAAGACATATATTCGTGGACATCCAGGGAAGAACTCACAGAGCTAAATACTTACCAGTACACACACACATACACCCCCCCCCCAAGAAAATAAAGTAACATATGCTAGGAAATGAAAGGAATTCTGACACAAAAACTTTCCCTGTCAAGAAAAACCTTTCTGCCTGACCAGGTGGTGGTGCAGTGGATAGAGCATTGGACTGGGACATGGAGGACCCAGGTTTGAAACCCCGATGTGGCTGGCTTGAGCGTGAGTTCATCTGGCTTGAGCACGGGCTCACCAGCTTGAGTGAGGGGTTGCTGGCTGGAGCGTGGGATCATGGACATGAACCCAAGGTCACTGGCTTGAGCCCAAGGTCGCTGATTTGAGCAAGGGGTCACTTGCTTTGCTATAGCTTCCCAGTTAAGGCATCTATGAGAAAGCAATCACTGAACAACTAAGAAGGTGCAACAAAACATTGATGCTTCTCATCTCTCTCCCTTCCTGTCTCTCTGTCCTTATCTGTCCCTCTCTCTGACTCTCTCTGTCTCTGTCAAAAAGAAAAAAAGAAAATCCTGTCTTTGATGAAGCACTGTGAAATTAGCCACTCAAAGAATAGCGAACACAGCAATCTTACAGACATAGGAGAAGAGTATCCTAGCCTAAGAGGATACCAATCAGGAATGAAAGAAAACTTTAAAGTCACTCACAGTGTCAGAGAAGTAGACTAAGTTCATTGATCCTACAACCTTTGGAAGCATCAGACTTCTTGCCTGTTTTGCAGACCAGCACAAACTTTCCATCCAACTGGCCCCTGTCACAGACTGGTGGTCGCAAACCAATGCTGAAAACCAGGTCTACCCTAGAACTATTTCTAAAAATCACCTATCACTGAATAAAGCCAGCTTCAAGAAACTTCAAAGAAGAAAAATTAGTAAAAGAATGTTTCATTTTGTAATCCCATTCAGTATACAGATAGGTTTAAAAAAAGCTAACTAGAGCCTGACCAGGCAGTAGTGCAGTGGACAGAGCATCATTCTGAGACACTGAAGACTGAGGTCCAAAACCCTGAGGTCCATATTTGTCTGCAAGAGGGCAGCAAGAGAAACCCGGCACACCTTTGGACTTCACCATATTGAAATGTGCATCAAGTTACCACAAACCTTGAAGGATCCCAGTAACACACAGCATGTTTTATCCAACTGCCCTGAATTCAGTAAAGCGTGAATGGGAGCTAACTTGTAAGTCAGTATGAATAGGAGTCACAATTGCAATTCTAAATAACCTCAGGAGCTACTCACCATTGGAGTTAGAGACCAACTAGAATCAAATAGTAAAGGAAATGACACATAACTGAACTTCAGAAAGACTGCACCTTTCTTCCTGGCCATATCAGGAACAAAAGCTCAAAACTCACCATGTTCATATCCTTCTTAGGAAACTACAATACAAAATGTGAAATGCACAGAAAGGAAAAGTAAGGAACCATGCATTCAAGGTTGTGTGCAAAGGCTGGCATCTCACATCATAGACGGAGCCTCTCAACAGGCTCCTTTTGTTCTGTTGGTCCACAGCCACCAAAAATGCCATTACCATTTGGGCAAAAAAATGTCCACAAGAAATGCACACAGTCATGACAAAAAACAAAAAAACAAAAACAAAACTGATCTGGAGTATTGTGATCACACGGAAAGCATTTCCCTGTTCAGCCTTCTGAGCCTTTTCTGAATCAGAAAAATAAAATCCTTTTCTGAACCTTGAGGCCTGAATGCCAGTTTTAGCCAACTGCACTTCATGTTCAAATGCAGCAGTCCTGATTCAGTGAACTCCTAACTTTGGGGCACGGGGAATGAAAGGGACTCTTGGTCCACTTCTTTCAAAGCCTGTTCTTCTGAACACAGGACAATCTTCTCAGTGTCTGCGTGCTGACATTGTTCAAGGTTCCCCTTGTGGTAGCATTCATGCTTCACAGATATGCAGTTTGGCTTTGGCTCTGCCTACCTAGCCCTGGCCCTAATCCTAACCCTGAGCCTTAATTCTAACCCGAACCATGAGTCTAAGCCTAACCCTCTAAACATAATCCCAGGTTTACCCCTAACACCTCAACCTAGACCTTCAACTTAACTGCTCAGCCTGAACTGCCTCAGTTATTACCCTAGGCAAAGCCAGTAGCTATCACCCTAGAGGAAACTATAAACCCAGCCAATTCCAATCCCCTAGCTCAAGTACTACCTCCAAACATCCTAGCCCTAAGACACTCCCATACTCACACTCTGACATGAAATAACCCACTACCAAGATAGGTGACTGGAACCCCAACCATGCATAAATATACAAACACTAAAGGGCATGCATAGCCTGACCAGGCGGTGGCGCAGTGGATAGGGCATCAGACTGGGATGCGGAAGACCCAGGTTTGAGACCCGAGTTCGCCAGCTTGAGTGCGGGCCCATCTGGTTTGAGCAAAAGCTCGCCAGCTTGGACCCAAGATCGCTGGCTCCAGCAAGGGGTGGCTCGGTTTGCTGAAGGCCCATGGTCAAGGAACATGTGAGAAAGCAATCAATGAACAACTAAGGTGTTGCAATGGCAACGAAAACTAATGATTGATGCTTCTCATCTCTCTCCGTTCCTGTCTGTTTGTTCCTATCTACCCCTTTCTCTGACTCTCTCTCTGTCCCTGAAAAAAAAAAAAAGAGTATGCATGCATTAATAGACTAACCCTAAGATTGGACTATAACACTACTCCTCCACCTGTCACTTCAAACTTGGCAGTACTCCCGAAGGCCTCATGTTAGATAACAAATAAAGAATCTGCCTACTGAATCTGGTTGGAAGTAGGACTCCAGACATTTGATGCCAGATGTAAGGTATCAAACCCAGAACCTGGATCACAGCCTGGACCCAGACTCAGCCTGCACGTCTGACGCCAGACACCAGGCAACAGACCTGGAGGCCAGACCCCTGATGCTGGACTCCAGACAAACTCAGAGCCCAGATGACAGTCCCCGAGCCTACACAACTGATGCCATACACCAGGCTGCAGACCTGGCAACTAAAGGATAGGTCAAAGACACATTCCAAGTCTGAACCCCTAGTGCCAACCACTGGGCAGCAGACTCAGAGTACAGATGAGCTACCAAAGCACGCCCCAAGCTGACACGTCTGATACCTGATGTCAGGCAGCATATCCAGAGGCTGGACCCCTGATGCTGGACTACAGACAATGAGCCTGAGACTGCATGCTTGATGATGTACACCTGCCGGTGGGGCTGGAGCTCAGACAGCTGACCAAAGCCTGACCTGAGGCCAGACCCCTGATGCCTCATGCCAGACCCCAGACCCAGAGCCCAGTCAATGGGCTGAAGTGGGGCCCCAGACTACACACTGGACAATGCACACTGGGCAGTGGACCAGGAGCCCTGGCGACTGACCATGGCAGGACCCCAAGCCCATGTGTTTCATGCTGGACATCAGGCAGCATTCCTGGAGGCTGAACCCTTGAGGCCAGATGTGAGGCAGTGCACCCAGAGCCCTAACAAAAACCCAAAGCCAGTTCCCCAGCCCAGACCCTTGATGCCAACAACCAGGTGGTGACTCAGAGCCCCAGTGATGGCCTGAAGCCAGATCCCCAACCACAGAATCCTGATGCAGGACATCAGACGACAGCCCCAGAGCACGTACTGATCTGAACCCCATATGTCTTACACTACACACCAGTGCTGGTGCCCAGTCCTGGACCAGAGGCAGAACCAGACTTCATATGCCTGATGTTGGACATCGGACCTTAGAGCACTACCTACCTGTTCCCTGACACTAAACCTGTCTTTCCTCCCACCTCGGACTGTTTGATATGAGTGACAACAAAGGTCATTAGAGTCCATGAGACACAAGAAATGACAGGATAGAATAGAAGAAGACTTTTTTCAATTTTTTTTTATTGGTTTGAGAGTGAAGAGAGAGACAGGAGCAGGAAGCAGTAACAGTTAATACTCACTTTTTCTATGTGCCTTGATTGAGCTGGGCAAATCTGGACTGTTGTGAACACTTCACTCTGCAACTTCAGTTCACACTCAAGAGGCATTGGACACACTACCCACACAGTAAATTGTGAACACACAAAAGCAACTCCAATGAAAGTAAAGGCCATTATGATTGACCATTTGCATGCACCCAACACAGCCATCCAAATAGACAGAAGAGACCACAAAACACCAGAAAGTAGTTGCATGTCTCACCTCCAACACTGAGTTAGACAGAACCAATGACTGGCAAAGTCAAGGAAAAGACAAACAACTCCATTGTATAAATTAACTTCCACAGTCCCTTCTCCTGAGAAGACTTTCAGATAGAAAAGAAGCAATGGAATAGATGATTCATGTAGATATATTCATGGAGCACCCCCTTCACAGATACAGCAAACACTGAATCTGATCAAGAAACCAAAAAAAAAAAACCCACAAAAATCTAGCACATACTAAAGGAAAACAGATGTCAATATATACACCCATACATCCATAGAACTACAGTTTACAGTAAACAAAAGTTATAAAGTATTCAAATACTTATCATCAACAACATAAAAGAAACATCTGTGGCCTAGCATGGTCTAGATGGATGGGTGCTAGCTAAAGTTTGGCAGGAAGACTCATAACACAAGTCTGGGCGACTAAGAGAGAATGCTTCGAATAGCTTGAAAATGGGACAGGAAAGGATTCAGAGATGACAGAGAAGAGCACAGTACTGGGAGAAAGTCTAGGCAGAACTGCCACCTGGCTCACTGAAAAGTTCAGTGTCAGGCCTTGGTCAGTTGGCTCAGTGGTAGAATGTCAGCCTCGCATGTGGATATCCTGGATTAGATTCCCAGTCAAGACACAAAGAAGAAGCACCCATCTGCTTCTCCACACCTCCCCCTCTCACTTCTCTCTCTCTTTCTCTCCTGCAGTCATGGTTCAATTAAAGCAAGTTGGCCCTGGGTGCTGAGGATGGCTCCATGGCCTCTTCCTCAGGTACTAAGAAGAGCTCAGTTGCTGAACAACAGAGCAATGCCCCAGATGGGTAGAGCATTGCTCCCTAGTGGGCTTGCTGAGTGTAACCTGGTCAGGGTGCATGTGGGAGTCTATACCTTCCCTCCTCTCACTGAGTTAAAAAAAAAAGTCCAATGTCAGAAGTTTCTTGGAGACAGAACTTCCACTGCCAACCCCTCCTCTCATCACGAGTCTGTTGGGATCTGTACAGCTTAAGGAAAAGAAAGCAAATGTGCATGCCTACCTGTGGAATGAATGGGGAGAGAGGTGTGGCCATTCTCAAAGGAGAAGAAACACTTTGTTACCTCATGAATATGGAGAAATCACATACCCTCCATACAGAAGACTAACAGAGCTGGAAGAAACAATGAGCTTCTGACACATTCACAGGCACTGCTGATGTAAGCTACAATGGGGGTTTCAAAGTCTTGCAAAAAAAACAGTATCAGGAGATTGAAAGACATTTTTCTTTTGAAAGTTGCTATTCCAAAAATTCCCACTTGAGGGAAGCACAAAAGACTATTTTATCCCTAGTGACCTCAATTGTGGCATTCTTCCCAAGACACAATGCATGGCATCGCGCATCAGATTGTAACAAGAAACTGCAGTGTGAGAAACGATAGGATCACGTCACAACAGCTCTAGGTCATTTCAGTATATAAAGGAGGCATCACATAGGACAGAGAGAAAAACCAAAGTAAAGACCCTGGACACACACCAAAATGCTGGATAGCACTGCAAATCAAAACCCAGTGGTCTGTGCCTCCAACCCAAAGGTGGTGGCTGGACACAATTCAGACCATGAACCCAAAATAGGAGAGAGGAAGTGGCAGAGACTGATGTAGGACCCTTTAAGCCAGCTCCCATACATGGGAACGTAAACCCATAGCCCACACGGAAACCCAGGACAAGAAGATACATCCAAACGCACCTGAGATGCCAGAAATACATATTCAGGACACACTTGAGATGGGAAACCACAGACCCTGCAGACAGGACCCACCTTATATAACCAAGACACCTTGGGCAGAATGTGGAATTAGAGCCAGACACCAGACTCCCAGATGCCTTATGCAGGAGCTAAACTGGATGCACTGTAAACAGAGTTTTTGTTCGACAAAGAATAAATAGACAAAGGAAGGAAAGAAAAGAGGGATAAACAAATTACCAAAAAAGTCAGTAAATGAAGCCATGACCCTAACTACAAGAAGCCACCGGAGGAGCAAGATGGCGACGGAGTAGGCGGACGTACCAACTTCCAACTCCCAGAACCAAAGTGGATTACAACGCAATTTTAAGAACCATCACCTGGATAAACCAACTTTGAACAAAACTAAGTGGACTCTTCAACCAAGGAACACAGAAGAAGCCACATTGAGACTGGTAGGAATAGCGAAAACGCGAAAAGGGCTGCCCAGCTCCCCGGAGCAAACGGCAGCCCGGAGAGACCCGTGTGGCGGGAGGAAAGTTTGGCAGAGAGGGAGGGACCTGGGTCCCAGGAACCAAGCCCCAGCCTGCAGTCCCAGAGCCTAGAAGAGGCGTTTGGACAGATTTGAGATGTGAAACAAGTGAGGGAGCTCCCAGGCCTACAGTGTGGAGTATTAGGTCCCTTCCTACTCTGCTGAGGGCTGCTTAAGGTTTTGGGGCGGCAGGACGCTGAAACGCGGTTCTGTCGGCGTGGGCGGAGGCCAAGCCGGTGGGAGATCGGTCTAGCCCAGAGGGTAGGAGGGGAAGCGCGAGAGCGGTCCGGAAGCTGCGGGCCCGCCTTTAATCCCACTTACGGGGACAAAGCGGGAGGCCAGGAACAGGCAGGCCCTGCGCAAGCCGACCCTGACCGTGGGGACCGGGCTAGGACCAGGGACGGGCAGGGGCTCGCGGCTGAGCTGACACTACCAGTCCCCTCGCCCCCGGCCGGAGAAACCGCGGTTGGCCAGTATACGTGCGCGAGCGGGCTCCGAGCATGAGAACGGGGTGGACCCCGAGACGGGTGGAGGCTCGCAGCTGAGCCCACGCTATTATCCCCATCCGGCCGGAGAAAACGCGAATAGCATTCATACTTGCACGAGCGGGCTCCGAACACGGGGGCGGGGTAGAGTCCGGGACGAGCGGAAGTACGCAGCTCGGCGGAAGCCAGCAAACACGCCCGCCCCAATAAACCTTGGTTTCCGACCCTGCGCAAAGGGCCCTGGCCTCGAGGGCGGGGCTAAAGCTCCGGACGGGCAAAGGCTTACAGCTGAGAACACGTCAAAAGCCCCGCCTAACCCGCGGAACTGTAGCGAGCAGGCTCCGACTGCTGGTTCTGGGCGGAAGTCCGGAAATAGGCTGGGTCCGCAGCTGAGGAAAGGTGCTCACCTCTACCCTTGGTGCTGATCTTGTGGCTTCAGTGACAGCCCCTCCCACGGAGGAGAGGCAGAAATCACAGCAAAAGCCACAGTGGGCCCGCGCTGGCAACGCTCATACCCAACCACCCTAGGCACCGGCAGAGGAGGTGGGGGCCCTGCAGATAGACCACACCTAGAGAACACAAAGGCAACACCTACTGGACTGCAGTGGCCACAACTTGCTTATACACAGAAAAAATGGGCAGGCAGAGGAATGCAAACCAAATGAATCAAGAGAAATCCCCAGAGAAGGACCTGAATGAACCAGATATAACCAAATTACCGGAAGCAGAATTTAGAATAATGATAGTTAGGATGTTCAAAGAAATTAGAGCAACAATGGATAGTCATTATGAACACCTAAATAAAGAGATAACAAGTATAAAAAATGAAATTGAAATAATAAAAAAGAATCAGACAGAAACGACAAATACAGTATCAGAACTGAAGACCACAATGGAAGGAATTAAAAGCAGGATGGATGACGCTGAGGATCGAATAAGCGAGTTAGAGGACACAATAAACAAAGGCACAGAAGCAGAGAAGAAAAAGGAAAAGAGACTTAAAAAATGTGAGGAAACTCTAAGGGAGCTTTGTGACAACATGAAGAGAAACAACATTCGCATCATAGGGGTGCCTGAAGAAGAGGAGAGAGGACAGGAAATGGAAACTTTGTTCAATCAAATCATAGCAGAAAACTTTCCTAAATTAAGGCTGGGAAACACTCCACACATTCAAGAAGCACACAGAACTCCATTAAAGAGAAACCCAAAAAGATCTACACCAAGACACATCATAGTTAAAATACCAAAGCTAATGGATAAAGAAAAAATTTTAAAAGCTGCTAGAGAAAAAAAGGCTATCACCTACAAAGGAGCCCCCATAAGGATGACATCAGACTTCTCAACAGAAACACTTGAGGCCAGAAGGGAATGGCAAGAAATAATCAAAGTAATGCAGAACAAGAACCTACAACCAAGACTACTTTATCCAGCAAGGCTAACGTTTAAAATTGAAGGAGAAATAAAGAGCTTCCCAGAAAAAGAAAGCCTCAAGGAATTCATAAAAACCAAACCAATTCTGCAAGAGATACTAAGGGGCCTCTTGTGAACAGTTTAAAGGGAGGAATGAATAGAGCAAAAGAAGAATACAGCTTTAAAGAATAAAATGGCAATAAACAACTACATATCAATAATAACCTTAAATGTAAATGGATTAAATGATCCAATCAAAAGACATAGGGTAGCTGCATGGATAAAGAAACAGGACCCATACATATGCTGTCTACAAGAGACACACCTTAAAACAAAAGATGCTCATAGACTGAAGGTAAAAGGATGGAAAAAAATATTTCATGCAAATGGAAATGAAAAAAAAGCAGGGGTAGCAATACTTATATCAGACAAAATGGACTTTAAAACAAAGGCTGTAGTAAGAGATAAAGGAGGACACTACATAATGATAAAGGGAACAATTCAACAGGAAGATATAACTATTGTAAATATCTATGCACCAAATATAGGAGCCCAGACATACATAAAGCAAACTTTGATGGATATAAAGGGCGAGATTAACAGCAATACTATCATAGTAGGGGATTTCAATACCCCTCTAACAACACTGGATAGATCCTCAAGAAAGAAAATTAATAAAGAAACAGCAGACTTAAAGGATACACTAGATCAACTTGATTTAATAGATATCTTCAGAACTTTTCACCCTAAAGCAGTAGAATATACATTCTTCTCAAGCGCTCATGGTACGTTTTCTAGGATAGACCACATGTTAGGACACAAAAATGGTCTCAATAAATTTAAGAAGATTGAAATCATATCAAGCATTTTCTCTGATCACAATGCCATGAAACTAGAAATTAACCACAAAAGAAAAACTGAAAAATACTCAAACACTTGGAAACTAAATAGCATGTTATTAAATAATGAATGGATTAACAATGAGATCAAAGAAGAAATAAAAAAGTTTCTAGAAACAAATGATAATGAGCATACATCAACTCAAAATTTATGGGACACAGCAAAAGCAGTTCTGAGAGGGAAGTTTATTGCACTACAGGCATATCATAAGAAGCTAGAAAAAGCTCAAATAAGCAACCTAACCCTGCATCTAAAAGAACTAGAAAAACAACAACAAATAAAACCCAAGACAAGTAGAAGGAAGGAAATAATAAAGGTCAGAGCAGAAATAAATGACATAGAGGCTAAGGAAACAATACAGAGGATCAATGAAACAAGAAGCTGGTTCTTTGAAAAGGTAAACAAGATTGATGAACCTTTAACTAGACTCACCAAGAAAAAAAGAGAGAGGACTCAAATAAATAAAATTAGAAAGGACAGTGGAGAAATAACAACTGACACAACAGAAATACAAAGCATTGTAAGAAAATACTATGAAGAACTATATGCCAAAAAATTAGACAATCTTGGTGAAATGGACAAATTTCTTGAATCATATAACCTTCCAAAAATCAATCTGGAAGAATCAGAACACCTAAACAGACCAATTACAACAAATGAGATAGAAACAGTTATCAAAAAACTCCCAAAAAAGAAAAGTCCTGGGCCTGATGGCTTCACAAGTGAATTCTATCAAAAATTCAAAGAAGAACTAATTCCTATTCTCCTCAAGCTATTTCAAAAAATTCAAGAGGAAGGAAGACTTCCAAACTCCTTTTATGAGGCGAGCATAATTCTGATCCCAAAACCGGGCAAAGACAACACAAAGAAAGAAAATTATAGGCCTATATCCCTGATGAATTTAGACGCTAAAATTCTCAACAAAATATTTGCCAACCGGATCCAGCAATATATGAAAAAAATCATACACCACGATCAAGTGGGATTTATTCTGGAGAGGCAAGGCTGGTTCAATATTCGCAAATCAATCAATGTGATTCACCATATAAACAAAAGGAAGGACAAAAATCACATGATAATTTCAATAGATGCAGAAAAGGCATTGGATAAAATCCAGCACCCATTCATGCTCAAAACTCTCAGTAAAGTGGGAATACAGGGATCATTCCTTAACATGATAAAGGCCATCTACGATAAACCGACAGCAAACATCATACTAAATGGACAAAGATTAAAAGCAATCCCCTTAAGATCAGGAACCAGGCAGGGTTGCCCACTTTCACCACTCTTATTCAACATAGTTCTGGAAGTCCTAGCTACAGCAATCAGACAAGAAGAAGAAATAAAAGGCATACAAATTGGAAAAGAAGAAGTAAAACTGTCATTATTTGCAGATGATATGATATTGTATATTGAAAACCCTAAAGTCTCAGTCAAAAGACTACTGGACCTTATAAATGAATTCAGCAAGGTGGCAGGATATAAAATTAATACTCAGAAATCAGAGGCATTTCTATACACCAACAATGAAATATCAGCAAAAGAAATTAAGGAAACAATCCCCTTCACTATTGCAGCCAAAAAAATAAAGTACCTTGGAGTAAATTTAACCAAGGAGGTTAAGGACTTGTACTCGGAAAATTATAGAACATTGATAAAAGAAATCAAGGAAGATACAAACAAGTGGAAGCATATACCGTGCTCATGGCTAGGAAGAATAAACATCATTAAAATGTCTATATTACCTAAAGCAATTTATAAATTCAATGCAATACCAATTAAAATACCAATGACATACTTCAAAGATATAGAACACATATTCCAAAAATTTATATGGAACCAAAAAAGAACACGAATAGCCTCAGCAATCTTAAAAAGAAAAAATAAAGCAGGAGGTATCACGCTTCCTGATATCAAGGTTTACTATAAGGCCATTATACTCAAGACAGTCTGGTACTGGCATAAGAACAGGCACATAGATCAATGGAACAGAACAGAGAACCCAGAAATAAACCCACAGCTTTATGGACAACTGATATTTGACAAAGGAGGAAAGAACATACAATGGAGTAAAGACAGCCTCTTTAACAAATGGTGTTGGGAAAATTGGACATCTACCTGCAAAAAAATGAAACTAGACCATCAACTTACACCATTCACAAAAACAAACTCAAAATGGATAAAAGACTTAAATGTAAGCCGTGAAACCATAAGCATCTTAGAAGAAAACATAGGCAGCAAGCTCTCCGACATCTGTAGCAGCGGTATATTTGCCGATTTATCTTCATGGGCAACTGAAATAAAAGGCAAGATAAACAAATGGGACTATATCAAACTAAAAAGTTTTTGCACAGCTAAAGACAATAGGAACAGAATAAGAAGACAAACCACACAATGGGAGAACATATTCGACAGCACATCTGATAAGGGGTTAATAACTAAAATTTATAAAGAACTTATAAAACGCAACACCAGGAAGACAAACAACCCAATCAAAAAATGGGCAAAAGAAATGAATAGAAATTTCTCCAAAGAGGACATACAGATGGCCAATAGGCATATGAAAAAATGCTCAACATCACTAATCATTAGAGAAATGCAAATTAAAGCCACAATGAGATATCACCTCACACCAGTCAGAATGGCACTTATCAGAAAACAACACAGAATAAGTGCTGGCGAGGATGTGGAGAAAAGGGAACCCTTCTGCACTGCTGGTGGGAATGCAGACTGGTGCAGCCACTGTGGAAAACAGTTTGGAGATTCCTCAGAAAATTAAAAATTGAACTGCCTTTTGACCCAGCTATCCCACTTTTAGGAATATACCCTAAGAACACCATAGCACTGTTCGAAAAGAAGAAATGCGCCCCCATGTTCGTGGCAGCATTGTTCACAATAGCGAAGTTCTGGAAACAGCCCAAGTGTCCGTCAGAAGACGAGTGGATTAAAAAGCTATGGTACATATATACTATGGAATACTACTCAGCCATAAGAAACGATGACATCGGATCATTTATAACAAAATGGCTGTACCTTGATAACATTATACGGAGTGAAATAAGTAAATCAGAAAAAAAGAAAAACTGAGAACAGCACGATTACATACATAGGTGGGACATGAAAGTGAGGGTATGAGACATGGACAAGAGAGTGTTGGTTATGGGATGGGGGGAGGGAGGGAAAAGTGGGATAGGGAGGAGGGGAGGGACACAGAGTAAACCAGATTGAAGGTGACAGAGGACAATTTGACTTTTGGTGATGGGTATGCAACACAATTGAATGATAAGATAACCTGGAGATGTTTTCATTGTACATATGTACCCTGATTTATTGGTGTCACCTCATTAGAATTAATAATAATAAAATATATATTAAAATTAAAAAAAACAAACAAAAAAAAGAAGCCACCTTCTTATGTCTTTTGGCAAAGCCAAGCAAAGACACAAGACACAACGACAAGCCTGAAAGCTTTACAGCTCCAGCAAACTCTGCACCACTGCACCACCGAGGCCAACAGAAGGAACCAAAACATGGTCTTATCTTTGCTGAAAGATGGCCTCTATCTCACAGGTACAGCAATTTAAGAATTTAATCACATTGCACATGAAACGATGATGCATTTTATATCAGCAACTCTTCCTATTTCTGCAAAAGGAAGACAAGCCATACTACCCTCAATACAGTGGTTCTTAACCTTTTATGAGGTACCGAACCCACCAGTTTCATATGTGCATTCACTGAACCCTTCTTTAGTGATAAATAAAATATGACTTTTTTTCCAAATTTAGTTTTGCCGGTGCGAGACTAGAGTTGCTCAACTTGGCATTGCATATCATGCATATAGGACGCTGACTCCCATCCCGTTCCATGATACATGTGAATCCATGTTGTACATATTCATCCGACCACTTTCTTTTTTGCTCAACATATTTAGTATGGATTAAAATGTTAAGAAAGAAACCACACGACGTGCAACTATGACAGCCGTTGACTACTGTGCGCACTAAATTCCCCGCAGCACTGGTTGGCCAAGCAATGTAACGTGATCCTCTGCAGCAAGTGATGGCCAAGCGGGGCGTGTCATCATGACTTTACACAAGTGTGTCTTTACCTCCGCGGCAGAGGCTTCTCCGAACCCCTGAGACCGACTCATCGAACCCCTAGAGTTCGATAGAACCCAGGTTAAGAACCACTAATTTAGAGTTACAGATGAGGTAGGAAACCTTAGGGGCTTCTGAGCATTCTCACAAACCAATACCAGCAGATGGCAAGATCTTTTCTCCTGAAGGGTGCTGTTGCCAAAATGCCCACTAGAAGGCAGCAATATTTTTCTTTTCTTTTTCTTTTGTTAGCATAGCCAATTCAACCTTATATATTCAGCACAGAATACAGGCAAACCAGAAAGTCACATACAGAAGAAGACCAAAGACAATGCTATCACAATGGGAAGATGGAACATTTTCAGGAAAAGTGAAAGAGACATTGCCTGTCCTGTTCCACGAGGCAATCGCAAAAACTGAAGGACATGGGAGGAAATGCAAGAACTCAAGCAACAGCTGTTTGGATTGTTAATGTCTGTAACTAACCTAATTTGACAAAGCCGTCCTCCTCACCCAGGCATTTCAAAGTACATATTGTAGAATACGATGAGGAAGAGTGATGGGTTAATGTCTGTAACTAACCTAATTTGACAAAGCCATCCTCCTCACCCAGGCATTTCAAAGTACATATTGTAGAATACGATGAGGAAGAGTGATGGGTCAGGTCTTCTTCCTTTACACTCAGGCTAAAATCACCATGCGGAAGGCAAAGACTTAATCCTCTTCAGTCCCGTCAGTGAAACTGAAAATAAAACTACAGCCACAAGGTAAACTTGTAAATGCTCCACATTTCACCAGCAGTGTCAATCAGATATGAATTAGTCACTTCAAATTGGTAAATTCTGGCCCTGGTCGGTTTGCTCAGTGGTAAAGCGTGGCCCAGCATGTGGATGTCCCGGGTTTGATTCCAGATCAGGGCACACAGAAGAAGTGATCATCTGCTTCGCTACCCTCCTTGCCTTCCCCTCCTTCAGCCATGGCTCGATTGGTTCCAGCAAGTTGGCCTCAGGCACTGTGGATGGCTCCACGGAGCCTCTGCTTCAGGCTCTGGAATGACTTGGTTGCAATTGTGGCCCCAGATGGGTGAAGCATAACTCCCTAGTGGGCTTGCCAGGTGGATTCCGGTATGGGTGCACGCAGGAGTCTGTCTCTCTGCCTTCTCTCCTCTCACTAGAAAAGAAAAAGAAAAAAAGTCAATAAATATTATTGTAGGAAATATTGTCATGCATTTGCTTGCAAACTTCACCTTCCATTAATGTCTCACCACTTCCTCATGATGGTAACAAAAACACCTCTGAGAACCCTCAAGGACCTTAGAGCTCACACTGGGACCCAGAGTAAGAAGAGTCAACAAGTATAAGACATACATGAACATGGATGCCTCAGTTTGAGAAGCAGTTTGAGATCCCACAATCACAAGAGGACCAGAAATGCAGGGCACAAATGAGCAAGACACAGTTAGTAGCAAGGGTAATGCGAGCTGCTTCCAAGACTGTCAAGTCCTGCGAAAGGAAACCAGAACATTCCAAGATATCTCTGTAAAGGTGCTATTTCCAAAGCGGCCACTAGATGACAGAAAAAATATTTTAAATTTTCATTTGGGTGCCTCAACACAGACTTTCTCCCCAACATGCACATGAGATGCTAATGTACATTAGAGGTTTCAAAGAAGTCAAAGTCTGAGGAGTTGGAGCATCCTGCATGAGAGCTGTATGTAATGTCTCTGTTGGGAAGAGTGTCCTGAGAGTATACTGTCCAAAAACATGAGGTTGGCTCCTTACCAAAGAATAAGAGACTGTTCTATGCCAGGTCTGTGTTCTATGACCCCAAAGAAAGTCCCAAGTGAGATGATGGCTGTCTGATCATATCAGGTGTGGGTCACAGAGTTCTGGTCTACACAAACCAGACTTGGATGTCCTGTCACCACAGTACTGGATTCTGTGAAAACTTGGCTGTGACGAATCCCCACCACATCCTGCAATGGTGATTAGAGATCTGACTCCACAAAGCAATAAGTTATAACACAAGACATCTGGTTCCTGTGGGGGAGGAGGATCACTAAGACAGGACATGGACACCTTTCCTGTCAGCTCTGCATCGTGTAAAAGTTGGGCAGTGCTTTTCCCAGAGAGATTACTGTATCCTATGACATTGAGTCAGGATCCTATGAGTGTGTGCAGGAGTCCTAGTAGGAGAGCATATAAGGTCCTCTGTCATGAGGTCTGGATTTAGAGTTTTGGGAACAGTTTTACAAGGGATGGTACAGAGTCCGGTCATATCGGGATTACTTGTGTGGAAAGCAATCAAGTTATGACTCATGCTTACCTGAGTGCACAACCCCATGACGCCTACCACATCTTACAATACAAAGTTTGAGTTCCATATCCAGGGAGAACTGGGGAGAGAAGTCACAGGCAAGCAAGTCACTTTTCATCATGGACCTGTACTTATTCTTACAAAAGCCATCTTTCCCCTTTGTCTTTCCACACACACAGTGACAGGAAAATATCTACAGCTTACACTCAGACATATAAATAAAATGTTTCTGTCATGTTCTCTAAACATAAATGCTGAACCACACCTTCCTGGCACCTAAACAGCAAATTAAAGGTCAGGAAAGGAAACCACTGGTCAAACAACCCTGACTTCCTCCATGCCACAGAATGTTTTGTCTTTCCTCTCTAAGGATCCCAGCACCTTCATGATAGCTTACACAGCTTCAACTCAGCATGACCACGTTCCTAGTCTTGCACTCCTAAAAATAAGAAAGAACTCTTACTCGTACAAAATATCAGAGACGAGATTTCTTGTTTATCCTCCTGTTCAGAGCCCTGACAAGCAGTGTAGAGGAAAGCTTGAGAGTCTTTGAAAGTCAATCTAGCCAAACCCTCAGTTGACTGTGACTGACCAATCCCAGTACCCTTTCCAACCCATGACCTTCTAAAAGCCCATCAAATAGAAATGCCACAACAGATGCCACTTAATTGCTCACAATCCCTCTCAACATAGACAACGCATTCTCTCGAGCTTTGATCACCCTGCAGCTACACTGTCCTGTCTCACTCCAATTCCCCTCCTCTCTAAACTTTTCTCCCAGTGTTTCCCTTTGCCCATCATCTCATGAAAACAACAGTGTCTCTGTTCTTCAAAGCCACACTCTGTTATCTCATGCAAACTCGACCAGAGATGCTTCCACTACCAACCTGCACTTCACTACACTCATGACATGGCCACAAACATCTTATATTCAGTATTTTCTTTTCTCATCCTCTTCACAGCAACCAGAAGACCCCACCTGCCCCCTCAGACACACCCCTCCTTTTCCTTGCAGTGTCCAAACCATCTCAATACAGAGAGGATGGGCTAAAATTTGCCACAACACTTTTCCACTGCCTTTACCCAAGCTCCTGCAGCAGAAACCAACTCTCCTTCAAACTCCTGAAGCCCCAACACCACACCTCCATGTTTAATGTCTCCACAGGGTTCACCTATGGTTAGTGACAAGGTCTCCAAAGCAACTGGCTACTGGCAGCTTCAGAACCAGAGCGAGGCCTGACCTGTGGTGGCGCAGTGGATAAAGTGTTGACCTAGAATGCTGAGGTCGATGGTTTGAAACCCTGTGCTTGCCTGGTCAAGGCATATATGGGAGTTGATTCTTCCTGCTCCTCCCTGCCCCCCACCCTCTCTCTCTCTGTCTCTCTAAAACAAACAAATAAAATCTTAAAAAGCAAAAGAACCACTGTGATGTAAGAATTACACAGCCATACTGAGACAAGTCAGGCAGACACTACCGTGTCACTAGCTGTCTGCAGCTTCCTAGGTGGGGAGGATGTGGAATGCAAGCAGCCTTCTGAGAAGCAACCTGATAATACAAGTGTTTCTTCAAAAAGGGCCATTTTAGAGCTTTAGCAGGGAAGGCCATGGATTTACAAAACACATGCCAGCAAATTACTAACCTGGAGATCTTTGACAGCCCTATGAGATAAAACACACATTGCTGAAACACAAGCACTGTGAAGAAAGACAACCAATGCTCGCAAAGAAAAATAAACAATCTTGGAATAAGTGTTTTGGAACAAGCTGCATGTAGGATGAGACCTAATTCAGCCCCAAACAGACAGCAATATTACAGTGATTGGAGAGTGGTGTCCTAACATGGCAAAGAGCATGAAAAAGACATGATACCTAGAGAATTCAGCTGCCACAGTGAGTCACTGACAGCGCATAAAAATTACTTCTTTATTCATTGGTTCTGAATCTACCCTGGAAAGTACTTCTGAAATGTTACTAGTTATAAATAACCTTTAGTTTCCATAGACTACTAATGAAAAGCCAATACTGTAAGGTCCAACCTAGAAATGTCTCTGAAGATAACTATATCATGGCAGAAAGCCACTTCAAGAGACTTTGCAGATTAGAACTATTACAAGAAGGTTTCTGCTTGTGGCACCATTCAGTGTGGGAATCAATGCATCACTGAACTAGAGTAGACTGTACAACGCATACATCACACCGCTAACTGGCATTTGGCTCAAAGTGAATAGATAATCTTCTGGGCCCAACTTATAATATTTTTGTTCCACAAGATGAACTTTTTGCCACAAAAGTGGAAGGTAAAATGCCCGTGTATCTTATGGAGTGAATGTTCACATTTTATTTTAGCTGCTGCAGATTCCTGGACAACTAGAAGAGTATTTGAACATTAAAGTCCCTTATCATTTGTTAATAACAGTGTTAATGGTTGTTAATACTGCTGTTGAGTTAACATTGTTGAAATATTATTGTGGTATATTATATTAAATATTTTAACACACCATTTGGTTCAGAATATTCTTTTTCTCATTTTCCTCCTTAAAACTCTAGGTGTGTCTTATGGTCAGGTGCATCTTATGGAGCGAAAAATAAGAGTATTTCATTGGCAATGACCACTGAGATGCTATTTCCAGATTTGTCCATGAGGGGGCATAGGAAGCATACTCGCACACCTTAGAATGAACCCTATTCACCATGTCAGTAACGTTTCCATAAACCTGGAAAGATTGCAGTCACAGACTGTATCTTTCTCACTACTCTATGTAATCCAGAAATAAGGAATGGATGGAAACTGGAAAGTCTGTATGACTGAGAGTCAAAGAACATACTTCTAAGTAAGCACAGAGGCTACTCGCCACCAGAGTTAGAAAACAAATATAACTGAACACTCACAAAAACAGCACATAAGCAAACTGGAAAAACGTTCACTCCTGACTGGGTATACTGGGAATAACAGCCAATCGTTCTCAAGTTTCACAACTCTGTCAAGAGCCCAGAATTAATGGTGAAATGCATGTAAAGTAAAAAAAAGAAAACTTGCAAGTAGGTCTGTGTCAATAGGCACTCACCTCCCTCCATCCTGGGTCTTCCTTCTTAGGATAATATTGTGTAGTCACTGCATTCACTTCATACCATGAGTAAGATGCAGGCAAAACCAAAACTTCCATCTGGACAAAAGATTTCCATGAGGAAGACACACAAAAATTTTAACAAATGATGGCCACAGCAGAAGTATTTCTTCCACTCAAGTTCATCAGAGGAGAATAAAAACTCTTTCAATTCTTCAGCCCAAAGCACTTTGTTTTCAGTAGCTTTTCTTCATGTGTAAATTCAACAGCCCTGACAGAGGAAACTCCTAACCTTGGGTCATCAGGAAAGGGACTGAACCCCAGCCTGCTCATTGTAAAGTCTAACCTTCTGCATACAAAACACACCCCTCATGGCCTGTGTCCTACCACTTGCAAAGTCCCCCATTGGGACAACATTTATGAGGAAAAACCTATACTTTGGTCTTGGCTCTGCCTCCCTAGCCCTAGCCCTAACTCTAACCATAGCCCTTAACCCAGAAGCCTTCACCTAGGTCTAGATCTAACACTTCACCCCTAATACCTACCATCCTGTTCCCATCATACTAGGCCCAAATCCTAAACCTAGCTGCTAGCCACCAACCTAGGACTGATAATCTGAGTGACACATCAGAGGACATAAAGCAAACCCTAGACCCAGAGGCCTGGTACCAGACACAGGATACCACAAACTGAGTATGGACAATGATCTGAGGCCAGAACCCAGGTGCCTTCCAATACACACCATACCAGGGAGATGGTTTCAAACTACAACCAAAGCTGGACTTCAGATGCCTGATGCTGAGCACCAGACCCCACAGTACTGTTTGTCCTCCAAATTTAAAGCTGTTTTTCCTCCCACCCCAAATTGTCTAACTGGAATGGAAAAAGGTCATTAGAGTCAGTGAGATACAAGAAAATGACACATGACAAAATAGAAGATGTTTTTCAAAATGTTTTATTGGTTTGAGACAGAGAGGAGCAGGACGCAGTAACTGGTAATACCCACTTTTCATATGTGCCTTGACCAAACCAGGCAAGCCTGGAGTATTGTTAATGCTTTACCTCCTGCACCACCACAGATCAAGCTCGAGATGTGATGGACACAATGACCCACAACAGTAAAGTGTTGTCACACAACAGAAAATCCAATGAAAGTTAAAGGCCATCATGATCAACCACTTGCATGCATCCAACACAGCCATCCAGACAGCTGAAAGAGGACCCACAAAATGCAAGAAAAATTTCCACATCACATCTCCAACACCGTTAGACAGTAGTAAGTACTGGTAAAAGTCAAGGAAAAGACATATGACTCCAGCCTAAAAACGAATTTCAATACTCCCTTCCCCTGAGAATACTTAAAAATAGAAAACAAGCACTGGGAACGAAGATCCATGCCAACATAACAATGAATCACCTCCTTCCCAGACACAGCACAGAATGGGATCAAGAAACTGAAAGTAAGAATTGTAGACAAGAATCAAGGAAAGCAGACACAACAATATTATTCATATGTCCATAGCAGTACTGTTCACAATAAAGAAGAGATAGATATTAATCTAATGTCCATCATCAGCTCCATACAGGAGGCTTCTTTGCTGTTGCAGTTTGGACTAATGGGTGCTTGACTTTGTGCCAGAAGACTGTCATGATAAGAATCTGGACGAATTACACAGAAGGTTTCTTACAGCTTGACAAAGTGAAAAGAAAAGAAGAGCTTCGGACAGGAAATGTAACATCACAGCAATAGCAGTGAGTCTAGGCAGAGGTGCGTTATTCACTTTTACCTGCAAAGTGAACTGTAAGGAGAAACCTCAGAGACAGAGCTGTCCCTGCCCACTGTTCCCCTGGTGGCAACTCTGGGGGTGGGGGGTCGGGTTGGGCTTTTGAGCTTTACAGAAAGACAGCAAAGATGCATGCCTGTGCTGTTACTGAAAGCCTGAGATGCTACACGGCCATTTTTGACGAGAAGAAGAAAAGCTCTCTACAAACCTCCCTTGATGCCGACTTCAAGAAACTGACTCCAGCCAAAGAATCAAACCCTGACTCTCTAACTTCACTCCCATCCTCTCCAACAAGTACATCATCTAATGGCTCATCCAAGATTGCTTAAAGTTGTATTTGAAATATTTAAGTTTTTATATGCACAGAAAGGTAAAAATAAATACTATGTTAAGACAAATGTCTGTAAGTTGCAATTAATAGGTAACTGTACATGTTTCAACATATATACAAATTTAACTTAAGAACAAAGTTATAGAACCTATCATGTTTGTAACCTAGGGGCTGCTTGTATACAGATTTAATAAATTCCCCATTAATATCCCAATATCAATTAAAAAAATAGAACAAAAATTATCAAATTTGTGTAGAACTACAAAAGACCCCAAATAGTTAAACCAATCCTTAGAAAAAAGAAGAAACCTGGAGGCACCACACTATCTGACTCTAAAATATACTACAGAGCTATGATAATCAAACAGTATGGTATTGGTCATAAAAAAAGGAAAGAAAGAGAGGAAGAGAGAGAGAGAGAGAGAGAGAGAGAGAAAGGAAAAAAGGAAGGAAGGAAGAAAGAATCAGATTAATGGAATAGAATCAAAACCCAGAGTAAATCATATATATCAGCAAATATTTTTTTTTTAACTTTTTTTTTTTTTTCAGGGACAGAGAGAGAGTCAGAGAGAGAGATAGTTAGGGACAGACAGACAGAAACAGAGAGAAATGAGAAGCATCAATCATTAGTTTTTCGTTGCCATTGCAACACCATAGTTGTTCATTGATTGCTTTCTCACACATACCTTGACTGCGGGCCTTCAGCAGACTGAGCCACCCCTTGCTGCAGCATCCTTGGGTCCAAGTTGGCAAGCTTTTGCTCAAGCCAGATGGGCCCATGCTCAAGCTGGCAACCTTGGGGTCTCAAACCGGGGTCTCCCGCATCCCAGTTCAATGCTCTATCCACTACGCCACCGCCTGGTCAGGCTCAGCAAATATTCTCTTGACAAAGAATCCCAAAACACAAAATTAAAAAAAAAAAAGACCTTTTTCAATAGATGGTGCTGGAAAAATTGAAAAGCCACATGCCTAAAAATGAAACTTTACACTATGTCCAAATGTACAAAAAGTCACTCAAAATGGATCAAATACCTAAACATAAAAACTGAAACAACAAATTACATAGAAGAAAACATAAATACTAAATATGTACATCTTTCTATAGAGAACATTCCATAAATTTGACCATTAAGGCCAGAAAAGTAAAGACAAAAATAAAGGAATGGGACTATATTAAACTAAAAACTTGTGCACAGCCAAAGAAACTAACAACAAAGCAAAAAGTTGGCCAACCGATAAGAGATGATATTCACAAACAACAGCTTTGGGAAGAGATTAATATTTAAAATATATAAAGAATTCACAAAGCTCTACAAACAAACAATACAATTAAAAAACAGAAAGAGAACCTGAACCAACACTTCTCTATGAAGATATTTAATCAACAATAAATATATAGTCAGAAGCTCATCTTTGCTAGCTATTAAAGAAATTCAAATCAAAACTACGAGATACCACCTCACACTTGTTGAATTGGCTGTTATCAACAAGACAGGTTATAACAAATGCTGAAGATGTGGATAAAAGGGGATCCTTTTTTACTGTTTTTAAGAATTTAAACTGGTAGAACCACAATGAAAGACAGTGTGGTGGTTTCCGAAAAAAATTAAGAATAGAGTTACCATATGACCTAACAATCTTTCTACTGGGTATTTTCTCCCAAAATATGAGAACATTTTTCCACAATGACATATGCATCTTTAAATTCATTGCAGCATTATTCATAGTGGCTAAGATATGGAAACAACCTAAGGGTCCCTTAATAAAAGAATGGATAAAGAACAAGTGGTACATATATACAATGGGACACTACTCAGCCATTAAAAAGTGATAAAATATTACCATTTGTAATAACATGGATGAACCATGAAAATATTATGTTAAGCTAAGTAAGTAAATCAGAAAGAGCTAAGAACTATAAGTTTTAACACAGAGATGGGATATAAAATGGAGATTCATGAACATAGAGAAAAGTAAAGTGATTACTGAAGGAAGTAGGTGGAGTGAATGGAAGTAAAAGGGATCAAATAAACAGTGACAGAAAGTGGTTTGATTATTGGAGAACAGTTCATGCCAGAGAAACTTATGTGGTCCTATAGACCAAAGTCACCCCATTAAATTTAATTTCTAAATAAAAAAAGAATAAAGCACAAATGTTAAAAAAATAGTAGAGAGGAGCAAGATGGCGACGGAGTAGACGGACATACCAACTTCCAACTCCCAGAACCAAAGTGGATTATAATTCAATTTTAAGAACCATCATCTGGATAAACCAACTTTGAACTAAACTAAGTGGACTCTTCAACCAAGGAACACAGAAGAAGCCACATTGAGACTGGTAGGAATAGCGAAAACACGAAGAGGGCTGCCCAGCTCCCCGGAACAAATGGCAACCCGGAGAGACCCACGTGGAGGGAGAAGAGTTTGGCGGAGAGGGAGGGACCTGGGTCCCAGGAACCAAGCCCCAGCCTACAGTCCCAGAGCCTAGAAGAGGCGTTTGGACAGTTTTGAGGTGTAAAACAAGTGTGGGAGCTCCCAAGCCTACAGTGTGAAGTATTAGGGCCCTTCCTACTCGGTTGAGGATTGCTGAAGAGTATGGTGGCGGCAGGATGCTGAAACCCGGTCCTGTCGGAGGCCAAGCCGGTGTGAGCTCAGTCTAGCCAAGCAGGGGCGGAGGGGACATGCGAAAGCAGTCCGAAAGCTGCGGGCCCGCCTGTAATCCCACCTGCGGGGACAAAGCGGGAGGCCAGAAACAGGCAGAGATCTGCTCTGCAACCCTGCACAAGCCGGCCCAGACCGCGGGGACGGGGCTAGGACCAGGGACGGGTGGGGGCTCGCCGCTGAGCTCAAATTACCAGCTCCACCTGGCCGGAGAAACTGCGGTTTGCCATTCTATGTGCGCGAGCGGGCTCCAAGTGCGGGGGCGGGGTAGACCCTGAGACAAGTGGAAGCTCGCAGCTGAACCCACACTACTATCCCCGCCCGACCAAAGAAACCACGGTTTGCCATCTTACGTGCACGAGCGGGCTCCGAATGCAGGGGAGGGGTAGAGTCCGGGACGAGTGGAAGCTCACAGCTGAGCGGAAGCCAACAAACACGCCTGGCCCAATAAACCTTGGTTTGCTACCCTGCACAGAAGAGCCCTGGCCTCAAGGGCAGGGCTAAAGCTCCGGATGGGCAAAGGCTTACAGCTGAGAGCACGTCAAAAGCCCCGCCCAACACGCGAAACTGTGGCGAGCAGGTTCTGACTGCGGATGCTGGGTGGAAGTCTGGAAACAGGCTGGGTTCACAGCTGAGCAAAGGTGCTCACCTCTACCCTTGGTGCTGAGGCTTGTGGCTAGAGTGACAGCCCCTCCCATGGAGGAGAGGCAGAAATAACAGCAAAAGCCACAGTGGGCCGGCACTGGCAACGCCCATACCCAAACGCCCTAGGCAGCGGCAGAGGGAGTGGTGGTCCTGCAGACAGACCACACCTAGAGAACACAAAGGCAACACCTACTGGACTCCAGTGGCCACAACTTGCTTATACACAGGCAAAATGGGCAGGCAGAGGAATGCAAACCAAATGAATCAAGAGAAATCCCCAGAGAAGGACCTGAATGAACCAGATAGAACCAAATTACCAGAAGCAGAATTTAAAATAATGATAGTTAGGATGTCCAAAGAAATTAGAGCAACAATGGATAGTCATTATGAGCACCTAAATAAAGAGATAACAAGTATAAAAAACGAAATTGAAATAATAAAAAAGAATCAGACAGAAACGACAAATACAGTATGAGAACTGAAGACCACAATGGAAGGAATTAAAAGCAGGATGAATCATGCTGAGGATCGAATAAGTGAGTTAGAGGACACAATAAACAAAGGCACAGAAGCAGAGAAGAAAAAGGAAAAGAGACTCAAAAAGTGTGAGGAAACTCTAAGGGAGCTCTGTAACAACCTGAAGAGAAACAACATTCGCATCATAGGGGTGCCTGAAGAAGAGGAGAGAGTACAGGAAATGGAAACTTTGTTCAATCAACTCATAGCAGAAAACTTCCCTAAATTAAGGCTGGGAAACACCCCACACGTTCAAGAAGCATACAGAACTCCATAAAAGAGAAACCCAAAAAGATCTACACCAAGACACATCATAGTAAAAATACCAAAGCTAATGGATAAAGAAAAAATTTTAAAAGCTGCTAGAGAAAAAAAGGCTATCACCTACAAAGGAGCCCCCATAAGGATGACATCGGACTTCTCAACAGAAACACTTGAGGCCAGAAGGGAATGGCAAGATATAATCAAGGTAATGCAGATTAAGAACCTACAACCAAGACTACTCTATTCAGCAAGGCTAACGTTTAAAATTGAAGGAGAAGTAAAGAGCTTTCCAGACAAAGAAAGTCTCAAGGAATTCATTAAAACCAAACCAATTCTGCAAGAGATACTAAGGGGCCTGTTGTGAACAGTTTAAAGGGACGAAGGAATATAGCAAAAGAAGAATACAGCTTTAAAGAATAAAATGGCAATAAACAACTACATATCAATAATAACCTTAAATGTAAATGGATTAAATGATCCAATCAAAAGACATAGGGTAGCTGCATGGATAAAGAAACAGGACCCATACATATGCTGTCTACAAGAGACACACCTTAAAACAAAAGATGCACATAGACTGAATATTTCATGCAAATGGAAATGAAAAAATAGCGGGGGTAGCAGTACTTGTATCTGACAAAGTGGACTTTTAAAACAAAGCTGTAGTAAGATATAAAGAAGGACACTACATAATGATAAAGGGAACAATTCAACAGAAAGATATAACTATTATAAATATCTATGCAACAAATATAGGAGCCGCAACATACATAAAACAGACTTTGATGGATATAAAGAGCGAGATTAACAGCAATACTATCATAGTAGGGGATTTCAATACCTCACTAACAACACTGGATAAATCCTCAAGAAAGAAAATTAATAAAGAAACAGCAGACTTAAAGGAGACACTAGATCAACTTGATTTAATAGATATCTTCAGAACTTTTCACCCTAAAGCAGTAGAATATACATTCTTCTCTAGCGCTCATGGTATGTTTTCTAGGATAGACCACATGTTAGGACACAAAAATGTTCTCAATAAATTTAAGAAGATTGAAGTCATATCAAGCATTTTATCTGATCACAATGCCATGAAACTAGAAATTAACCACAAAAGAAAAACTGAAAAATACTCAAACACTTGGAAACTAAATAGCATGATATTAAATAATGAATGGATTAACAATGAGATCAAGTAAGAAATAAAAAAGTTTCCAGAAACGAATGATAATGAGCATACATCAACTCAAAATTTATGGGACACAGCAAAAGCAGTTCTGAGAGGGAAGTTCATTGCACTACAGGCTTATCATAAGAACCTAGAAAAAGCTCAAATAAGCAACCTGACCCTGCATCTAAAAGAACTAGAAAGACAAGAGCAAATAAAACCCAGGAGAAGTAGACAGAAGAAAATCATAAAGATCGGAGCATAAATAAATGACATAGAGGCTAAGGAAACAATACAGAGGATCTATGAAACCAGGAGCTGGTTCTTTGAAAAGGTAAACAAGATTGATGAACCTTTAACTAGACTCACCAAGAAAAAAGGAGAGAGGATTCAAATAAATAAAATTAGAAAGGACAGTGGAGAAATAACAACTGACACAACAGAAATACAAAGCATTGTAAGAAAATACTATGAAGAACTATATGCCAAAAAATTAGACAATCTCGGAGAAATGGACAAATTTCTTGAATCATATAACCTTCCATAAATCAATCTGGAAGAATCAGAACACCTAAACAGAACAATTACAACAAATGAGATCAAAACAGTTATCAAAAAACTGCCCAAAAAGAAAAGTCCTGGGCCTGATGGCTTCACAAGTGAATTCTATCAAAAATACAAAGAAGAAATAACTCCTATCCTTCTTAAGCTATTTCAAAAAATTCAAGAGAAAGGAAGACTTCCAAATTTCTTTTATGAGGCGAGCATAATTCTGATCCCAAAACCGGGCAAAGACAACACAAAGAAAGAAAATTATAGGCCTATATTCCTGATGAATTTAAATGCTAAAATTCTCAACAAAATATTAGCCAACGGGATCCAGCAATATATCAAAAAAATCATACACCATGATCAAGTGGTATTTATTCTGGAGAGGCAAGGCTGGTTCAATATTCACAAATTAATCAATGTGATTCATCACATAAACAAAAAGAAGGACAAAAATCACATGATAATTTCAATAGATGCAGAAAAGGCATTTGATAAATTTCAGCACCATTCATACTCAAAACTCTCAGTAAAGTGGGAATTCAGGGAACATTTCTTAACATGATAAAAGCCATCTATGACAAACCCATAGCAAACATCATACTAAATGGACAAAAATTAAAAGCATTCACCTTAAGATCAGGAACCAGGCAGAGGTGCCCCCTTTTGCCATTCTTATTCAACATAGTTCTGGAAGTCCTAGATAGAGCAATAGACAACAAGAAGAAATAAAAGGCATCCAGATTGGAAAAGAAGAAGTAAAACTGTCACTATTTGCAGATGATATGATATTGTATATAGGAAACCCTAAAGTCTCAGTCAAAAAACTACTGGACCTTATAAATGAATTCAGCAAGCTGGCAGGTTATAAAATTAATCCTCAGAAATCAGAGGCATTTCTATATACAAACAATGCATTTTCAGCAAAAGAAATAAAGGAATCACTCCCCTTCACTATTGCAACCAAAAAAATAAAGCACCTAGGAGTAAATTTAACCAAGGAGGTTAAAGACTTGTACTCAGAAAATTATAAAACATTGATAAAAGAAATCAAGGAAGATACAAACAAGTGGAAGCATATACCGTGCTCATGGCTAGGAAGAATAAACATCATTAAAATGTCTATATTACCCAAAGCAATTTATAAATTCAATGCAATACCAATTAAAATACCAATGACATACTTCAAAGATATAGAACACATATTCCAAAAATTTATATGGAACCAAAAAAGAACATGAATAGCCGCAGCAATCTTAAAAAGAAAAAGAAAAGCAGGAGATATCACTCTCCGAGATATCAAGGTTTACTATAAGGCCATTATACTCAAGACAGCCTGGTACTGGCATAAGAACAGACACATAGATCAATGGGACAGAACAGAGGACCCAGAAATAAACCCACAGCTTTATGGACAACTGATATTTGACAAAGGAGGAAAGAACATACAATGGAGTAAAGACAGCCTCTTTAACAAATGGTGTTGGGAAAATTGGACATCTACCTGCAAAAAAATGAAACTAGACCATCAACTTACACCATTCACAAAAACAAACTCAAAATGGATAAAAGACTTAAACATAAGCCGTGAAACCATAAGCATCTTAAAGTAAACATAGGCAGCAAGCTCTCCGACATCTGTAGCAGCAATATATTTGCTGATTTTACTCCACGGGCAAATGAAATAAAAGGCAAGATAAACAAATGGGACTATATCAAACTAAAATGTTTTTGCACAGCTTAAGACAATAAGAACAGAATAAAAAGACGAACCACACAATGGGAGAACATATTCGACAGCACGTCTGATAAAGGGTTAATAACTAAAATTTATATAGAACTTATAAAACTCAACACCAGGAAGACAAACAATCCAATCAAAAAATGGGCAAAAGAAATGAATAGAAATTTCTCCAAAGAGGGCATACGGATGGCCAATAGGCATATGAAATAATGCTCAACATCACTAATCATTAGAGAAATGCAAATTAAAACCACAATGAGATATCACCTCACACCAGTCAGAATTGCTCTCATCAGCAAAACAACACAGAATAAGTGCTGGCGAGGATGTGGAGAAAAGGGAACCCTTCTGCACTGCTGGTGGGAATGCAGACTGGTGCAGCCATTGTGGAAAACATTATGGAGATTCCTCAAAAACTTAAAAATCGAACTCCCTTTTGACCCAGCTATCCCACTTATAGGAATATACCCTAAGAACAGCATAGTACTGTTCGAAAAGAAGAAATGCCTCCCCATGTTCTTGGCAGCATTGTTCACAATAGCGAAGGTCTGGAAACAGCCCAAGTTTCTGTCACAGGATGAGTGGATTAAAAAGCTATGGTACATATATACTATGGAATACTACTCAGCCATAAGAAATGATGACATGGGATCATTTATAACAAATGGACGGACCTTGATAACGTTATACGGAGTGAAATAAGTAAATCAGAGAAAAAGAAAACCTGTGAACAGCATGATTTCATACATAGGTGGGACATAAAAGTGAGACTATGAGACATGGACAAGAGAGTCGTGGTTACGGGGTTGGGGGAGGGAGGAAAGGTTGGAGTAGGGAGGAGGGGAGGGACACAGGGAACACCAGACAGAAGGTGACAGAGGACAATTTGACTTTGGCTGACGGGTATGCAACACAATTGAATGATAAGATAACCTGGAGATTTTTTCATTGTATATATGTATTCTGATTTATTGGTGTCACCCCATTAAAATTAATAATAATAATAAAAAAAACCCTTATAATTAAAAAAAAATAGTAGAATGTTTAGGCATTATACTAATTCCTGGGAGGAACAAAACATATTATCCTCAAGTATAATACACACCATTTTAGGGCTTCCTGACCCAACCTCTCAGGAACAGCACTGAGCATTCTTAGAGATAAAAGGGAAAAATCTGAGATAATGTCAGAGTAATGGTGGCATGAGAGATTACTCTGATTTCTATTCTTGAAATTTCAACAAATTGAACAGCCATAATGCATCAAAGCAATCTCAGCTAGGCTCACAGTCTTGCCTCAAAGTGGACTAAAGGTGAGAAGGGTTAGTAAAGAGGGCAGAAGATAACACACACTTGTGGTAAGCTCCAGAAAGGAGAGAGGCACGGAGTATTCAAGTTTTTGTTCATGGGCTGGCACGGAGTATCCAAGTTTTTGTTCATGGGCTCCAGAGAGCGGAGAAGTCCAGAGAGACTTGGTCTCCTTCTGCCAGGAGGAGTGATGAGATTAAGGGGCAGAGGGGGAAATACTAAATCAGTGTGGGAACAGCCCACACTCAGTAAAGAGAGAGGGAAAACCAAACTGCAGCTCTCCCAGCTTCCCAGATCTCACTTCCTACACATTGCAGGTACAAAAAGTGTCAGATACAGACTACATAGCTACCTCTTCAAAGCCACTCTCTCCCCTAAGTAAAGAGGTGCCCCATGTCTGGTCTACAAGTCTGTTGAGATATGGGGAAGAGGGTCTGGAGGCCTGAGATTGTCATTGCTAAGACCATAAAGTCCACAGAAAACACCTCACCTGCCAACATGACTGCAGCCCCACCAATACCACTGCAATAGCAACATCTCAGCAGAGGTCAGCCCCGGAACTTCACATAGCTAAAACTTGTAATACAGAGCCACCTACTGAAAGAAAAGAGAAAAGGTAACTCAAAACACATATTTTTCCTCTTTTTTTTCTTCTATGAATTTAATTTTCTTTAATATTTATATATTTTTATTTTTTGTGGGTGTTTTGCTTGTTTTTGTCTTTTTGTTCTGGCTCTTTATTTTTTGTAGTTTTTCTACTTGTTATTCTTAAAATTATTATATTTTTATCATATTTTTATGTTTATTTTTAATTTTTTTATTGTTTATTATAGTTATTAACAATACCACTCTCAAATGCATTCAAGGAAGAAGAAATCAAATACAATGACTACAAAAGAAAGAGACATAGTTCAGAAAGAAAGTGAAAACTCTCCAGGAAATAAGTTCAGTCACATAGAAATTTTGGAGTTAAATAATAATGAATTCAAAATTAAGTTCTGAAAATACTCAATGAGATGCAAGCAAACACTGATAGGCAATATAATGAGTTTAAAAACTAAATAATGAGCAAAATGAGTACTTTACCCAGGAAACTAACACTTTAAAAACAGAGATGAAGAACTCCTTACATATATTGAAAACTGAGTTAGCAAGGTTAGCTAATAGAACAGGACAGATAGAGGAGAGAATCAGTGACATTGAAGACAGGCAAAAGAGAAGCTATAGAAAGAAAAAGAGAGAGCCTTACAAATGAAAATAAAGTAATAGAGCTCTACAAGAATCATCTTACTCCATCAGAAAAAAGCAATATAAGAATAATAGTTATATCAGAAAAAAAGAGAGGGAGAAGGGAATGGAGAGCCTATCCTAACAAATAACTGATTTGAAATTCCCAAAGGTATGGAAGGAGTTAGATCATCAGATCCAAGATACAAACAGAATGCTGTTACCTCAACCTAAACAGACCTTCTACAAATACATCATAATAAAATTGTCAAAAATCAATGAGAAAGAAAGTATACTCATGGCAGCTAGGGAAATGAAACCATACATTCAAGGAAGACCCATTAGGTTATGATCAGACTTCTCAATAAAAACTCTATAAGCCAGAAGAGAGTAGACCCAAACATTCAAAGTGTTGAAAGAGAGGAATTACCAGCCAAGAATACTATACAGGTATTGATTGACTTATGACCTATGCAACTTACGACTATTCAACTTTACTACAACAATCGCTAGCCACAACTGCTCTGTGTCTGGAGCAGTTTCTGTTGTACCTGTATTTTGTAATTTTGTATGTTTTGCAAATATTAAACCAGTTGTACTGGTAATGCAGTGTTTTACTTAAACCTGGCGAATGTAAAAATAAGAAACAAAATGGTGTAGAGATGATACAAATGGCATAAAATGAACAAATAAAATAATGATATATAACAATAATGAAAGAAAATTATGATAAAATATGACTTAAAGATTTTTATAACATCATTTCATAGTACTGTACATATAGCCTACTCAACTTACGACCAAATTGTGTTACAACTGGTCTGTCAGAACCAATTTGTAAGTTGAGCACTAGTTGTATCCATTAAAGTTATCTTTCAAATATAAAGGAGAAATAAAAACTTGCAAATATACAAAAGCTGAGGGAATTTATCACCAGAAAACCCCCACCGCAGAAAATACTCAAGGGGGTTATTGGACCATATAAAAAGCACAAAACAAATCAAGACTACAAGTAAGAACTCTAATCAGATCACAACAAAAACAAGGATAATCTATGACAACAATAACACAAAAGGGAAGAGGATAAAGATCTGAAGTAGAAAAGGAGAATGGAGTGCAGAAACACTTATAAGACAAAGGACTCTTGTACATATGAGCATTTTTTTCTTGATAACCTAATGGTAACCACCCACCAAAAAGCCACTATTGAAACACATAGCTTAAACAAAAAAAGAAACAGCCTGACCAGGTGGTGGCACAGTGGATAGAGCGTCGGACTGGGATGCGGAAGACCCAAGTTCGAGACCCCGAGCTCGCCAGCTTGAGTGCAGGCCCATCTGGCTTGAGCAAAAGCTCATCAGCTTGGACCCAAGGTCGCTGGCTCCAGCAAGGGGTTGCTCCATCTGCTGAAGGCCCACGGTCAAGGCACATGTGCGAAAGCAATCAATGAACAACTAAGGTGTCACAACGGCAACAAAAAACTAATGATTGATGCTTCTCACTTCTCTCCATTCCTGTCTGCCTGTCCCTATCTATCTCTCTTTCTGACTCTCTCTCTGTCCCTGTTAAAAAAAAGAAAGAAAAGAAACAGAGGAAAGAAATATGGAATACTACCAAACAAAAACAACTGACAGAAATACAAAAGAGAAGAAACAAATGAGACACAGAGCTACCAGGAAACAAAACAAAATGACTATAGAAAATGCTCAAGCGTCAGTAATTACCCTAAATATAAATAGACTGAACTCACACATAAAGAGGCACAGAGTAGCTGATTGGATCAAAGAGCAAAACCCAACTATATGCTGCCTTCAAGAGACACATCTATCTGTAAGGACAAAAGTAGGCTAAAATGGTAAGCTTGGAAAATGATTCTCTAAGCAAAAAATTCCCAAAGAAAAGCAGATGTAGCCATACTAATATCTGGCAAACCTGACTTCAAGATAAAAAAGGTAACCAGAGACAAAAATGGACATTTCATAATGAAAAAGGGGACATTGTATCAAGAAGATGCAACACTTCCTAATATATATGCAAAGAACCAGGGAGCAACAAAATACATATGTGATATTCATAACTGATCTAAAAATAGAAACAGGTAAGAACACAATCATACTTGGAGATTTCAACATGTCATTGATGGCTTTAGAAGATAATCCAAACAGAAAGTCAATTAAAAAATATTGGCCTTAAACTACACTCCAGACTTAATGGACATAATAGACATTTAGAAGACATTTCATCATTTCATCCCAGAAGATCAGGTTATATATTGTTTTCCAGTGTACATGGAACATTCTCAAGGGTAGACCATATGTTGTGTCACAAAACTAACATCAACAAATTGAGGAAGATTAAAATTATACCAAGCATATTTTCTGACCATAAGGCTTTGAAATTAGAATCCAACTGTAAAAAGGAAGTAAAGAAATCCACAAAAATGTAGAAATTAAACAACATCTAAAAAATGACTGGGTTAAAGAAGAAATAAAAAATTATATATTCATACAAATGAGAATGACATCACAACATATTCAAATTTTTGGAATACAGTGAAAGCAGTAAAAAGAAGGAAGTTTATGTTATTACAGACATACAAGTAAAAAAGAGAAATCCCAAGTAAACAACCTAACATCACATCTTAAAGACATAGAAAAAGAAAAACAACAGCAATCAAATGTCATCAGAGGGAAGGAAGTAATAAAAATTAGAGCAGAAATAAATGAAATAGAAAACAAAAAATCTATAAAAAATTAACACAATAAAGAGGTAGTCCTTTGAAAAAAATCAATAAAATTGACAAACGCTTGACTAGACTGACCAAGGAAAAAAGAGACAGGAATCTTATAAGCAAAACCCAAAATGAAAGGAGAAATTACCACACATCATAGGTATATAAAGGATCATACTAAAATATTACAAGTTTGTATGCTAACAATTCAACAGTCTAGAAGAAATGGATAAACCTGGAACTATACAATCTTTTTAGTTTGAATCACAAAAAGGTGCAAAACCTAAATAGACCCATAGATAAGGAGAAAATAAAAATTACAATCAACAACCTCATGTTAGTCAAATAAGTTTGTAAATATGGTACGTATGTTTGCTCACTTATAGTTTGCATTGAGTGTGGGAGAGGCTGTAGGAAGGCAAGGTCCTTATAGCCTTAAGCTTGGTTTTAAAACTAAGCCTTTCTCACCCTTTTAATACTAAGATCTTCTCAAAAGTGAGCTTTTCCCCACACCCTTGACTGTTGCATGATGTGGAGTGGTACACTCTAATGAGGAATCCCATTATGCCTCAGATGAGTGGCTTTGTATCAGATACTTCCTTATTTGTATATTGGCTTAAAGGCTTTAATTTCTACACTATAAAATGAGGCAGACCAGGGGCACTCTTGCTCAGATCCTGCCATCAGCATTGCAGAGGAGAGGCAGCCAAGATGGCAGAGTGCTGAAGGAGAAGCCTGTTTATGCAGAGTTTGTGCAGAGAGAAGGAGATGGGGAACAGAGGTGAATAAGGCTGGTGAAGCCTTTGATTCTAGGAAACTTGGATGAGTCAGTGGCTTTGGGAGCCCTGGATGGAAAGGGAAGTGTTTTCCCACTGTATGTATTTCTTGCCCTCCAGGTGTGAGCTAGGATTAAAGCTAATGGCCCACCAGTTCTTGGCTCCATTGTTTCATTACCATTGTCCAAATAAAATGTGAACCTGCATGGGTCAGGCGGCTGTGATGGTAGCCGTGGCTACTGGCTTTACACCTCCTCAATAATAAAATTCCAGGGCCAGATGGCTACACTAGTGAATTCTACCAAACATTCAAAGATTTGGTACCTATCCTCAAAGTCTTCTAAAAAATAGAAATATCAATATTCCTTAACACATTTTATGAGGTCAATATAACCCTGATACTAAAACCTGGCAAGGACAACACACAAGAAAAGAAAACTACAGACCAATCTCTCTAATGAATAGAGATGCTAAATTCCTCAACCAAATACAGGCAAATCAAATATAACAACACATTGAAAAATAATACATCACAATCATGTGAGATTTATTTCAGGAGCACAAGGATGATTCAATATATGGAAATTGATCCATGTAATACATCACATCAACAAAAGAAAGAACAACAACAAAAAATAATCGTATCAACAAATTCAGAAAAGCTATTCCATATGATACAACACTTCTGTATGTTTAAAACACTCAATAAAATTGGTATGAAATGAGAGTACCTCAACATATTAGGTTATATATGACAAATCATCAGCTAACATACTAAATGGTAAAAAATGAAGGCTTTTTTTTCCTAAAATAAGAAATAAGATAAGGATGCCTATTTTCGCCACTCTTATTTAACATAATTCTGGAAGTGTTAGCCAGAGCAGTCAGACATGAGAAAGAAATAAAAGGCATTCCTATCACGAAAGAGGAAGTGAAGGTATCATGTTTTGCAGATGACATGATCCTGTGTATAGAAAACATCAAAGTCTCAACAGAAAAACTATTAGAAACAATAAGCAAATGCAGTAAATTCCCAGGACACAAAATTAATATACAAAAGTCTTCTGCTTTCCTATACTCCAACAATAAAACTCCAGAAAATGAATTGAAAAAATAATTCCTTTTACAATTGCAAAATGAACAAAGAAACCTAGCAACAAACTTAAAGAATGTGAAGGACCTATATACTGAAAAATACAAAGCATTGTTAAAAGAAATTGAGAAAGACACAATGAAATAGAAATATCTTCCATGTTCATGATTGGAAGAATCAACATAGTTAAAATGGCCACATTACCCAAAGCAATATACAAATTTAATGCAATTCCCATCAAAATTCCAATGTCATTTTTTAAAGAAATAGAACAAAGAACTCCTAATTTGTATGTAATCATAAAGGAACCTGAACAGCCAAAGCAATCCTGAGAAAAAGAAATGGATCTGGAGGTTTCACACTACCTAACTTCAAATTATTCTACAGAGCCATGAGAATCAAAGCAGCAGAATATTGGCAGAAAAACAGACATACAGACCAATGGAACAGAATCAAGATACCAGAAATAAAGTGTAAAGCCAGTAGTCGGGGCCACTATCACAGCAGCCCGACCCACGCAGGTTCACATTGGATTCGGACAGATGGCAATGAAACACAGGAGCCACAAACTGGTGAGCCATCAGCTTTAATTCTAGCTTGCACCCGGCGGGCAAGCAAAAACACACACTGGGCTCCAAAACCCACACATTCAGTGCTCACAAAGCTACTGACTTATCCGAGTTTCCTAAAATCAAAGGTTTCTAGCTCACCAGACTTATTCACCTCTGTTTCCCATCTCCTCCTGCACAAACTCTTAACAAACTGCCTTCTTCCTCAGCACTCTGCCATCTCGGCTGCTTCTCCTGGCCTTCACGTGGCCTTACTCTGCTCTCCTCTCTAATACTAACCTCAGGAACTCAGGAACCAAGAGCGAGAGAGCTCAAGCTCCCAGACTGCCCCAGTTTATAGCATAGAAAATCCAAACCTTTAATCCAATTATACATAAAGAAAGTCTCTGATACAAAGCCACCCATCTGAGGCATAATGGGATTCCTCAAGAGAGTGCACCACCCTACATCATCCAATCAGTCAAGGGTGTGGGGAAGTGCTTACTCTTAAACTAAGCCTTAGGTTATAACGACCCGGCCTGCCCACAGCCTGTTCCAGAACACACATTAATATCAACAAACTTCCATGTGGGCAGCGCCATCTTTAACAAAGTGAGCATAATATATTTATCTTCCCAACATAAAGGCACTTGTATATGAACAAATAATCTTCAACAAAGGAGCCAAAACCACACAATGGAGAAAAGAAAGCCTCTTCAATAAATGGTACTGGATAAATTGGAAAGCCACATGCAAAAGAAAGAAACTTGAATAAGTTTGTCCCTCTGCATAAAAATTAATTCAAACTGAATTAAATTTAAATATAAGATCTGAAACAATAAATTACATAGTAGAAAACAGCTACTGAACTTATGGATCTTGGCTGTAGAGAATATCTTACAAATTTGACTCTTAAGGCAAGGGAAGTAAAGGCAACAATAAATAAGTGAGACTATGTAGAGGCCCTGAATAGGAACACAGAACAGGGACAGTGCCCTGAGGCAAAAGCCACAGGCACTCCACTGACAAAAGAACTGCACACAGTACCATGCTGAACACAGCACACAATAGGGATAGAATTTGCAATTCTGATTAATCAATAAGCAGGGTAGCTATCTCAAAAGTGAACTACTTCCCTTGACCTTTTTTTTTTATTGTAAAAAAGTTCCCCTTCCTGACTTTCTCATTCTCTTTTGTGCTTCCTGAGTTCCTTATTTTGTCTAGGTTTCCTGACTTCCTCATTCCTGTCTCTCCTTCTATTTGTATGTATCAATAAATACCCATAGAAACTGGGGGTTGGGGCATTCTCATGAAATCTGTATAGTGGATTTTGAAGCAGTCTCCCCTAGGTTGTCAGTGCACTACATCTGGTCTCTGAGTAGTTATTGTCTCTGTGACAAATGGTGCCCTTGTGAGGAATTGGAATGAAATAACCTATGAAAACCTGGAAAAGGAAAAGGATGTCTGACACATTTCAATAAGTGGAACACTGTTAGGCAGATAAAATATATTATGCTCACTTTGTTAAAGATGGCATTGCCCATGTGGAAGCCTGTCGCCCAGGTGATAATATTATTTGCCTTTCTTGCTTGGGATGGGCGTGATTATATTAATGTGTATTGGGAGTGGGCTCTGGGCAGGCAGGATCCTTGTAGCCTGGGGCTTGGTTTTAGTACTAAGTCTTTTCCACCCTTTTTGATGTGGGGGGTGATACACTCTCATGAAGAATCTCATTATGCCTCAGATAAGTGACTTTGTATCAGAGACTTCCTTGTTTGTATATTGGATTAAAGGTTTGGATTTCTACACTATAAAGTGGGGCAGACTGGGAGCTTGCTCTCTCTCGGTTACTGAGATTAGCATTAGAGAGGAGAGCAGAGGAAGGCTACGTGGAGGAGGCCAGGAGAAGCAGCCAAGATGGTGGAGTGATGAGGGAAAAGCCAGTCTGCAGAGTTTGTGCAGGGAGAAGGAGATGGGGAACAGAGGTGAATAAGTCTGGTGAGCTAGAAACCTTTGATGCTAGGAAACTCGAATAAGTCAGTGGCTTTGTGAGCACTGAATGAGTGGGTTTTGGAGCCCAGTATGTATGTTTTTACTTGCTCACCGGGTGTAAGCTAGGATTAAAGCTAATGGCCCACCAGTTCTTGGCTTCATTGTTTCATTACTGTCTGTCCAAATCTAATGCAAACCTGCATGGGCCAGGTGGCTGTGATGGTGGCTGTGGCTACTGGCTTTATAGACACAGATGACAGAGGAATAGCCTCCAAACATCTGCAGTGAGGTCAATAAGTTTCATCCAGGAGACTCCTCATTTTTCCCTCCCTTTCCCCATTTCTTTTTCCTGATCATTATGGGATATCCTCTTTCTCCTGAGCAACTCAACCATAAGCTCCAACTTCATAGCCTCCTCTGCAATGTGAAATGTAAGGTCACCAATAGGCAGCTCACAAAGCTGCTTATTGTAGTGTGCAAACAGTGTTATTGGTATCTGAAAGAAGGGAGCCTAGACATCAAAAACTGGGAGTGAATGGGGCACTGTTTTTTTACTCCTTAGGGCCAGTGACTGTACAACATGTAAGAACATGGAATCATTGTCAGTTGGCCTTCTGCCCATTTCAGGGCAAAAATCACCAGGTTCCACCTCGTGACGAGCCGCAACCTTACCAGTTACGTCCCAACCCCCCAAAGCTCCCTCTGACCCTTAATCATCATGATCACCTCTGCTAAAAACCAATAATATGATCTACCAATGTTTGTGTGAGGGTTTGGAGCACAGTGACAATTGTTTCCATGCGTACTTTGTAATTTGCCGGCCTGTACAGCCCGTTAGACATGAGAGCTTGCCATTTTAAGAGTTTAAGAAATTAAGAAAAAAACATAGCAGAAAATGAATTATAGAGCACATTTACCAAGGGAATGGTTGAAGCAATTGGCACAGGGTTATGAGATGACCCCTTAGGAATGGAAAGCTCTAGTGAAAAATGTTCTTACTACAGCCCAATACAGTGTATGGCTATAAGAATACAAGAATGCAGCTCAACACAAGCCATAGAGAATCTGAATGTGGGAGCTCCAATTGGTGTTGATAGGCACACAGGAGCTGGGGTTTATGACACTCATGTCTACATGAAGCACTCCACCTTTTCTCAGTTTTTTATAGTGACTTTTGAGGCATGGGCTTGGTTCCAGATATCAAGACCATTAACGGGTTCTTTTCCAAGCATCCATCAGAGACCTAACAAACCCTATATTGATTTCATTAATTGTCTGCAAAGTGCTATCTCACAACAGGTAGATAATAAATAAGCAGAATAAATGATGACTCTAAAATTGGCTTATGAGAATGCAAATGCTGATTGCCAAAAGGTCTTGGCTCCTCTTAAGGGGCAACACCCTAATACAGCAGAAATGATTAAAGCATGCCAAAATGTAAGAACAGAATACACAAGGCCCAAATCTACTTTTTTTTGTGTGTGTGTGTGACAGAGACAGAGAGAGGGACAGATAGGGACTGACAGGCAGGAAGGGAGACAGATGAGAAGCATCAATTTTTCATTAAAGCACCTTAGTTGTTCATTGATTGCTTTCTCATATGTGCCTTAACCCGGGGCTACAGCAGACTGAGTGACCCCTTGCTCAAGCCAGCAACCTTAGGTTCAAGCTGGTGAACCTTGCTCAAACCAGATGAGCTCACACTGAAGCTGGAAACCTTGGGGTTTTGAACCTGGGTCCTCTGTGTCCTAGTCTGATGCTCTATTCAGTGCACCACCACCTGGTCAGACAAGGCCTAAATCTTGACCACCATATTACAATCACAAACATGTTTTATTTGCAGCAAAGAAGGACATTTTCGGAAAGATTACAGGCAGAGCCTAATGGCAACTGTGTAGTTTTGCCTTAGTGTGTGCCCTTAGTGAGGCTAATTAAAACTCAATCTGAAAATTTCTTATAAAGTTCCAGCAAAGCAGATTATGAAAAGCCAATATGGTCAATTGCTACTCTTGTATTTATGCAAATTACCAGGCCAAGTTAAAACTGAATTTAATACTGCAGCTAGGATAATCTTAATTTGGTTCTTTAAAAAATACTAAGGGTAATTTTAGGGAGAAAAGTTATATTTCAGTAAAATCCGTTAACACACAATTATGAATATCAGAAACTACACTAGATCCTGAATTTTTATGATTCTCTTGAAAGAATGGTTTTGGACAAAAGGTTCCTGTTTTCTCTGTTATATTTTTTTAAAATATGTTTGTTTGCCAATGAAAGAACCTGTTTCTAAATGTCATGAAAGATGTTCACAAAAGTATCAATCTAAAATAGCTAATTACTAACTTAGTAATTAGCAATTTTAATTAAGTAACTGAAAGTAAAGGTTTTTGAAAATTGAGAATTCTGATTAATTGGAAATAAATTGTATAGTTTTAATGATAAAAGATGTGAGGTATGGAGGTACCTTTGAAAGGCAAAGAAAAAAGTAAGTTGTTCTAAAAGGTGGTTATTTCTGAATAGAGAGGAATATTTGTGTAAGTCACAGAAAGTTCATGCAGGTGGCAGGTTTGTGCAGAAAAAAGAATAAAAAAGAGAAGAAACTGAGAAAGTAAACAAAAGTGAGAAAAGGAGAGGAAAGAAGAACTTCAGAAGAAGAATTGTACTAAAAGAAAAAAAAGAACCTTAGTACATTCTTGGGGACCTCAGGAGCTTGAGGAATTCACCCAAATTTACATTTACAGGTATTGCAGAAAGAGCCAATGGCCTTCTTAAGCACCAACTGTGCAAACAAAAGTGGGGGAGTCAGGAGGAGAGACTCACCCCACCAGAACAATTGTATAAGACTCTTTTTACTCATAATTTTTGGAGCAATTTCTCATCTGGTCTTACTGCAGCTGAGAGGCATTTTATACCAGCTGAGCAATGGCCTAATCCTCTGGTGTTATACCGGGATGTATTAGCTGGTCCTGAGTGACAGGGTCTGGTTGAATTGCTAACCTGGGGGCGAGGGTATGCTGCAATTTTGTCATCATTAGGTCTTCTTTGGATACCAGTGAGGAACATGAAGCCTTGTCATGAGTTGGCATCAGCCCCTAGGAAGAAACTCAGTTCCAGAGATCCAAGAGCTGATAGTGAGTCCACCTCTGGGAATGAACTTGAAAAAGAAGAGGAGACCTAACACACTACCAAGCACTCAGGGAAGACCTTACACCACCTGGGATTCTCTGAAGCATCTAATTGGGTATGATAAAGAAGTTTTGCAAAATATAGGCATGCCTATGACCCGTGAAAACCTGAATGAGAATTCTCTCTCTATGCTTGCCCTTCACCGTCCACTGCACTTACCACCACATGTAGAATAATGTCCTCCTGAACCTATTAAAGATTTGAACCCTTGATCAAACAAAAAAAGAGGAGATCTAGAGGTCCTGAATAGGAACATAGAACAAGGACAGTGCCCTGAGGCAAAAACCACAGACACTCTACTGGCAAAAATACTGCACACAGTACCATGCTGAACATAGCACACAATAGGTATAGAGTTAATCATTCTAACTAATCAATAGGTGAGATAGATATCCCAAAAGTGAGCTACTTCCCTTGTCCTTTTGTCTGTTGTAAAGAAGTTTCCCTTTCTGACTTTCTCATTCTCCTTTCTGCTTCTATTTGTGTGTATCAATAAATACTTTTAGGGACTGGAGGCCAGATGTTCTTAGGAAATCTGTATAAGGGATTGTGATGTGGTCTCCCCTAGATACTTGGTGCACTCCATGTGGTCTCTGAGTAGTTATTGCTCTGTGACAAGTAATACCTCATGTGAGGAAAGGGAATGAAACAACAGAACAATATCAAACTAAAAAGCCTCTTCACAGGAAAAAAAAGACAACACAACAAAAAGGCAACCAAATGAATGAAAGTTAATAGTCATAAACAACAGCTCTGATACGGGATTGATATCTAAAATATATAAAGAACTCACAAAACTCAACAACAAACAAGTAAACAATCCAATAAAAAATTGGGAAGAAAAACTACTCAGACACTTTTCCCTAGTAGACATATTAATGGCTAACTAATATATGAAAAAGATGCTTATCTTTGCTAGCTATTAGAGGACTGCTAATAAAAACTACAATGAGATATTACCTCACACCTGTTAGATTGGCCATTATTAACAAGACATGTAATAACTAAGTGTTGAAGAGGCTGCGGAAAGAAAAGGAACACTCTTCACTGCTGGTGGGAATGTAAACTCGTACAGCCATTATGGAAGAAATTACGGTGGTCCCTCATAAAATTAAGAACTGATCTAACATATGACCCAGAAATTTCTTTATTGGGTATCAATCCAATAATTTCAAAAACTGGTATGCAAAGAGTCATCCAATCCCATGTTCATTGCGGCATTGTTTACAGTAGCCAAGATATGAAAACAACCAAAGTTTTCCTTGATACAGAATTGGAAAAAGAATGTATAGAACATGTCTACAATGGAATACTACTCAGCCATGAAAAATGATGAAAATTTTCATTTACAATAGCATAAATAGACCTTGAGAATATTCTACTGAGTGAAATACGTAAATCAGAAAAACCATAAGTAAGTAAATCAGTAAGTCATATAGCTAAGAGCTATATGATTTTACACATAGGTGGGATATAAAACTGAGACTCATGGACATAGATAAAAGTGAAGTGGTTACAAGGAAGAAGGTGTGGGGTGTGGGGAGTAAAGAGGAATAAATATACGATGACAAAAATGATTTGACTTTGGGTGATGGTCACTCAACAAAATCAACATTTCAAATGGTATAGAAATGCTCACTTGAAACCCATGTACTCTTATTGATCAATATCACCTTATAAATTTAATTTTTGTATAATAAATAAAATAAAAAAGAAACAAAAATCTCAAATAAACAATGTAACCTTATACCCAAAGGGGCTAGAAAAAGAACAACAAATAAAATCCAAAGTGATTAAGGGAAAGAATTGAAAATATCATCGCAGAATAAACAAAATAGTCTGAAAAACAATACAAAAGATCAATGAGATCAAGCTGGTTCTTTGAAAATATAAACAAGATTGATCAAACTTACCATACTCATCAAGAGAAAAAGGAGAGAAGACCCTAATATACAAAGTCAGAAATGAAAGAGAAGTAACTACTGTCACTACAGAAATATATAGGATTATAAAAATAAAGTATAAACATCTATAGGACAACCAATTGGACAATCTGTAATAACTGGATTAATTTCTAGAAATATACAATCTTTCAAGACAGAAGCAAAAAGAAACAGAAAATTTGAAATGACTCATTACAACCAATAAAATCAAAGCAATAATATTAATTATAAAAATAACACTCTCAACAAACAAATCTCCTAGACCAGATGGCTTCATAGGTAAATTTTACCAAACATTTAAGAAAGAATTAACACCTATACTTCTTAAACCATCTCAAAAAATGCATGAGAATAGATGCCTCTCCAGCCCATTTTCTGAAGGCAGCATTATTCTAATTTTTAAATACTTTTTCTTTTAAGATTTTTACAAGAATTTATTTACTCATTTTAGAGAGAGAAGCACATGTGAGAGAGAGAGAAGGAGGAAGGAGCAGGAAGCATTAACTCTCATATGGGTCTTGATCAGGCAAGCCCAGGGTTTCAAACCCGTGACCTCAGCATTCTAGGCCATTGCTTTATCTACTGTGCTACTACAGGTCAGGTGCATTAGACTAATTTTAAAACCAGATGAAGACACTACAAAGAAAGAATATTAGAGGCCCATGTCTCTGATGTATATAGATGCAAAAATTCTAAACAGAAGATTAGCAAACCAAAATAAGCCATACATTTTTCTTTTTTTAAGTTAGAGCACAGGAGATAAAGAGACAGAATTAAGCATGCAGCCTGACCAGGATACACCCAGCAACCCCATCTAGAGCCAATGCCTGAATAAACTGAGCTATTTTCAGTGCCTAAGTTTGATGCTTAGGCCAGTCAAGCCACTAGCAGCAAGAGAAGAAGAGAGGGAAAAGGGGGAGAGGGAGTGGAAGAGAAGCAGGTTGTTGTTTTTCATGCGTTCACTGACTGGGGATTGAACCTGGGACATCCACAAGCCAGGCTGACATTCCAGCCATACATTAAATAAACCATAAACCATGATTAAGTGGGATTTATTCTGGAGATCCAAGATTGGTATCACATCTGCAAATCAATAAATATAATACACCACTGGAGCAATAAAAGGATAGAAACCATATGAACATATCAATAGATTGCAGAAAAAGCCTTTGACAAAATCCAGCACACATTTATAATAAAAACTCCCAGTAAAATGGGAATAGAGGGAATAAAACTCAACATAATAAAGGTCAGATATGACAAACCCACAGCCAACATCATACCTAACATGCAAAAGCAAAAAGTGTTTCCCTTAAGATCAGGAATGAACCTTAGATGGTTGACTCAGGGATAGAGCATCAGCCTTGTTTGTGATGTCCTGGGTTTGATCTCCAATCAGGGCACACAGGAGAAGCAGCCATCTGCTTCTCTTTTGCTCCCTCTTCCCTTTTCTCTCTGTTCTTCTCTCATGGCCAGTGGCTTGATTGATTAGAGCATTGGCCCCTCGGTGTTGAGGATATCTCAGTTGATATAAGCATTGGCCCCAGATGGGGTATGCTAGGTAGATCCTGGTTGGGGTGCATGTGGGAGTCTACCTATTTGCCTTCCTTTTATTTAAAAGAAAAAGATCAGGAATGAGACAAGGCTGTCTACTTCCATCACTTCAACATAATGGAAGCCTTAACCACAGCAATCTTAAAAGAAGAGGAAAGAAAAAAACATCCAAATTGTGAAGGAAGAAATAAAACTCATTTCTTTTGCAGATAGATATGACACAGTATATAAAAACCCTAAACTGAAATTGATAAATCAGTTCAGTAAAATAGCAGGATGAAAAATATTAAAAAATCAGTGGCATTTTTATATGTCAATATGAACTATCAGAAAGAAAAACAAAAAGAAGTCCATTTACAATTACATCAAAATATACCTAGATATAAATTTAACCAAGAAAGCAATAGAGCTCTATTTCAAACTTATTATACTGAAGAAACAAATAAATAAAAGCATACACTATGCTCATGAATAGAAAAAATTAACATCATTACAATATCTATAATACTCAAAACAATCTATAAATTCAATGCAATTTCTATCAAAATGCCAATGACATATTTCATAGGACTAAAACAAATAGTCCAAAAATTTATATGGAATTATAAAGACCTCAAATAGACATAGCAATCTTGAAAAATAATGAAGTTGGAGGTATGGAGCTACCTAATATCAAGTATACTACAAACCCATAGTAATCAAAACAACCTGGTACTGGCCAAAAAACAAGAATATAGGTCAATGGAACAGAATAGAGAGCCCATAAATAAACCCTTTACTCTGGTCAGTTAATATTTGACAAAGCAGGCAAGAATATACAATGGAGTAGAGACTGTCTATTCAATAAATGGTATTCATAAAATTGAATAGACAGGCAAAAACATAAAACTGTACTATCTTCTTACACCATATGCAAGAATAAACTCAAAATTGATTAAAAACTTAAATGTAAGTCTCAAAATTTTAAAACTTCTAGAAGAAAAGATAATCTTTAAAATATGGCATTTCTCTTAGCAATATTTTTATTTGATATATTTTCTTGTGCAAGGGATACAACAGAAAAATTAACAAAGAGGTCTACATCAAAGGAATGTTTCTGCACAACAAAGGGAACCATTGACAAAAACAATACAAAACAAAAAATATATCCTACTGAATGGGAGATATTTGCCAATGACACATCTGATAAGGGGTTAAGATCCAAAATTTCTAAAGTGCTCATGCAACTCAACACCAAGCAATCAATTAAAAATTGGGCAAAGGACATGAATAGATGCTTCTCCAGAGGACATGCAGATGACCAATGGTTATATGAAAATATGTTCAATGTTACTAATAGTAAGATTTATGTTTATTAACACCACAGTAAAATATAACCTCTCCTCTGTCAGAATGGCTATCATTAATAAATCTATAAACAACAAGTGTTGGTGAGGATGTGAAGAAAAGAGAACTTTGGTGAACTTTTGGTAGGAACAAAAGTTGGTGCAGTCTCTATTAAGAGCAACAAAGGGGGTCCTGAAAATATTAAATTGAAATAGCCTTAATATCCAATGATTTTTACTTCTGTGTGTATATCTGAAGAAACCCAAAACACTAATTTAAAAGAACATATGCAGCCTTATGTTCATTGCAGCTTCATTTTCAATAGCCAAGATAAGGAAGCAAGCCAAGTGCACTTCAAAAGACAAATTGAGGGGGATTCCAAGATGGCGATGGAGTAGGCAGATGTTCCAACTCCTACTCCACCTCCCAGGACCAAATTAGATTATAACTTAATTTAAGAAAAATAATCTTGAAAAACCAACTTTGGACAAAAGGAAGATGAGTCTATAACCAAGGATCACAGAAGAAGCCACAACTGAGACTGGTAGGAAGGGTGGAGACAAAGAAAGGGTGCTGTGCTCTTGGAAGCAAGTGGTGGCTTAGGGTATGGAGGGACTCTCACTGTGGAGAGGGTCTCCTTAAAATCTGTGGGTGCTCAGTGCCAGGCCCAGAACCCCAGACTAGAGCCCCAGAGCCTAGAAGAGGTGGCCAGACAGCATTTGGCAGTGAAAAGAGCAGAGTTTCTGTTTGCAAGAAAGAGACTGAGCTATCAAAGGTCCAGGCACTGTCTTAAAGGGCTTGTGTAGAAAATCTTGTTCACAGCCACTTACCTGGAGCTCTGGTGGAGGGACAGCTGAGAGGATTAGAGTTACATGAGAATAGTTTAAAGTTGGAAACCCAGGGAGAGACACTGTGGGGGATGGCCACTGGAATCCCTGTGCTGAGTCAGTCTCCAATAGTGCAGTTGCTATCTTTCTTGGGCAGAGCGTCCCCTCTGTGCAGCATCAGCCTGGGGAAAAGCAACTGCACTGCCCTTGGGAGTCACTCCTACCATAGTCATGGTGATGGGCCATTCTGAGAGGTCAGAAAGCAGGAGGCACGTCAGTGACTCAGTTTTCTGGTGTTGAGACCAGAGCTTCCCCCACACGCTCACTCCTGACTCTAAGACTGGTGCTTCCACATCATGAGTGACTCAGTAGAAACTTCTCAAAGAGTGGGCAGAGTACACCTCTGGGTCTCAGAGGTCATACCCACCAGACTCCTGTGGCCACACCCTACTGAGGTCTGTGAAAAAAGTGTGGACAGACTCACACCTGGGGCCGAGGGGGAGAGCCACACCCACCTCCCTTCCTAATTCTTGAACTGCTGCAGGTAATAGAATTTAACAGAGTTTTTTAAAGTGGCTGAGCCCAACAAACAGCCAGAAGACAGAAGCTGCAGGAGGTGAGACTCAGGGAATCTTGACCTTTTATGCAGACCTTCCCCCAGGCCCAGAGTGATTAAAAGCCAGCCTAGGTGTGCAGCTTGGTATTTCCACGTAAACTTGGACCGAGCAGAGGCAGCCACAAACTCTAGATTGCTTGTAGCTACAAGAAGGTTACTGGGGGCCAGTCACGGACAGTGTCTCCCACTGGTCTGTGCTGGGTGCCTGCCAGGAAGGCCCAGGGCTGGTACATCCAGGGGCCCACTGCAGAAAGCATTGGTTCAGGACCTAACAATTCTTGCTAGAGTGGTATCCCAAGGAAAGGCTCCTTACATCTGGCCAGCTGAGGTGAGTGCTACTCTCTGTGATCAGCACTGACACAGTGACTCATGAGCATTAGATAAAATGGAGATTCACAGTCAGCCGACCTGGGTGCTGAATATCCTGCTCTGCTAGGATAGATTCCACAGGGGGAAGGGAGATAGGCTTGGAGCACGGCATTTAATGTGTGTTCCTATGAGTGTATTGTTGGATCTGATCAAGGGCTTAGCCACCTTTGAGGGGAGCACAGTCAGTCTAAAGAGAGGACTCTCTCCACCCTCCTTTCTGAGACCAGGGTCTCACCAGCTATAAGAACATCTGCAGAGGGGACTGTCAGCCACACTTGTCTGAACCAGCTATTTATCTTATTGGGGAGAAATAAAATTTAGTATCCAGCAGTGGCTGAGGGATTAAACTCTGGAGAAGGGGCCATTTTCCCCATACTGAGCTCTTGAGCAAGAAACCCCTGAAATAGGGGGTCCCACTAACATTGTATTCACAACCTCAGCTGCCCTAAACCATCAAGTATGCAGCCTGTAGAGCGGTTGATTGGGTGAGGCCCATCTGAGCCCACACTACAGTCTTACTACCAAAGACCCTAGAAAGCCCCGGCAGCTATAAGAGGAGGTGAGCAGCTGAAAAGTGAAGACAAATCTTACAGAGCATGGGGATTTTATGGAGCTGCTGTCATCTCTAAGCAGGAGGAAGCTGATTCTTATACAAAGGTTGTCTCCTCCCACAGTACCCAGGCACAGAAAACACAGACATGAAAAGCAAAAAGTGCAGTTGCTGCAGACACGTAGCCCACAGCTGGTTATAAACAACAGCTAATACCAACTAAAGAACTATAGCCAACATAGTGGGTGGCAGGCTGCACCAACCCTAGACTCAGTTACCTACACAAGCAGCACACTCAAAGGTGGAGTCTAGGAGGAACCAGACAATGTGGAGAATAAATACATCCAGCAGGACAGATATTGCACAGTGTATAATACACATGATCAAGGTTGATCCTTAGAGCCAGCCAGCCTGAAGGGATAACCATACCCACAAAAGGACTAATTGCATCTAATACTCACATACAACAAGAGGGAAAATAGTACCTTCAAGAAGCTTTCTTAGCTTGACCAGGTGGTGGAACAGTGGATAGAGCATCAGACTGTGATGCGGAAGACCCAGGTTTGAGACCCCAAGGTTGCCAGCTTGAGCACGGGCCCATCTGGCTTGAGCAAAAGCTCTCCAGCTTGGACTCAAGGTTGCTGGCTCCAGCAAGGGGTGGCTCGGTCTACTGAAGGCCTGCAGTCAAGGCACATGTGAGAAAGCAATCAATGAACAACTACGGTGTCTCAACGGCAACGAAAAACTAATGATAGATGCTTCTCATCTCTCTTCGTTTCTGTCTGTCTGTCCCTATCTATCCCTCTCTCTGACTCTCTCTCTGTTCCTGTAAAAAAACAAAAACAAAAACAAAAAAAACCAAAACCATTTTTAGAACAAGGAAGACAGGTAGCCTGGAGGTCAGAAACATCAAGCCCATCTTCCTCATAAAGACACCAAAAAAATTCTAAGTCAGACAGTGCTACCTAATACACAGACAAAATGGGCAGACAGAGAAATACAACCCAAATGAATCAACAAGAGAAATCTCCAAGAAAAAGAACTGAATGAGATGGAAGTAACCAAACTACCAGATGCAGAGTTTAAAATAATGACTTTTAGGATGCTCAAGGATCTTAGAGCAACAATAGATGGACATAATGAACTCCAAAATAAAGAAATATCAAGCATCAAAAAGGACATTGAAATTATAAAAAAGAACCAGTCAAAAATGACAAATACAATATCATAAATGAAGACAGCACTAGAAGGAATAAGCAGCTGGCTGAATGAAGGAGAAGATTGTATCAGTGATTTATAGGATAAGATAAATGAAACAGAAGCAGAGCAGCAAAAAGAAAAGAGGCTAAAGAAGACTGAGGAAACGCTAAGAGAGCTCTGTGACAACATGAAGAGAAACAACATCCACATCATTGGTGTTCCTGAAGGAGAAGAGAATGAAGAAGGAATAGAGAAACTGTTTGAAGAAATCATAGCTGAAAACAAATTGATGAAGGAAAAAGTCACACAAGTTAAAGAAGCACAGAGAGTCCTTAAAGAGGAACCCAAGAAAGCTCAGACCAATACACATCATAATGAAGTACCAAAGTTAAGAGACAAAGAAAGAATACAAAAAGCAGCCAGAGAAAAGCAGTTAATTATTTACAGAGGAGCCCCTAAGGATGACATCCAACTTCTCAACAGAAACATTTGAGCTAGAGAAGATTGGCAAGAAATATTCAAAATGAAGCAAAACAAGAACCTACAACTAAAAGGCTATCATTTAAAAGTAAAGGTGAAATAAAGTTTCCCAGACCAAAAAACCCACAAAAAACAAAAAACAAAAATGAAACTCAAGGAGTTCATTACAATCAGATTTTTACTTCAAGAAATGTTATGGGACCTGTTGTAAAAAGAGCAAAGGTAAATAATTTAGAAAAAGAGGATTGTAGATTAGAAGAATAAAATGGCAATAAATAAACACATACCAATAATAACCTTAAATGTAAATGGATTAAATGCTCCAATCTAAAGACATAAGGTAGCTGCATGTATAAGAAAACAGGACCCATACATATGCTGTCTACAAGAGACCCACCTCAGAACAAAAAATATACATAGACGAAAAGTGAAGGGATGAAAAAAAGTATATCATGCAAATGCAAATGCAAGTGAAAAAAAAGTTGGGGTAGCAATAATTATATCTGACAAAATAGACTTTAAAACAAAGGCTATAGAAAGGAATAAAGAAGGTCTCTACATAATGAAAAAGAGAGCAATTCAATAGGAGAATATAACCATTGTAAATGTTTATGTGCTTCATACAGAAGCACCTAAATATATAAAGCAGATTTTGATGAACATAGAGGGTGAGATAAACAGCAACACTATAATAGTAGGGGATTTTAACACCCTACTAATATCAATGGATAGATCCTTCAGACAGAAAATTAACAAAGAAACAGCAGCCTTAAATGACACACTTGATCAACTGGATTTAATAGATATCTTCAGAACCTTTCATCCCAAAGCAGCAGTATAGATATTCTTTTCAAATAATCATGGTACATTCTCTAGGATAGACCACATGATAGGCCACAAAATAAGTCTTAATAAATTTAAGAAGATTGAAGTCATATCAAGCATCTTCTCTGATCACAATGGCATGAAACTAAAAATTAACTACAATAGAAAAACTGAAAAACATTCAAACACTTGGAGGTTAAACAGCATGTTATAAAATAAAGAATGGGTTGAAAACGAGATCAAGAAAGAAATCAGAAATTTTTTTGAAAGAAATAAAAATGAACGTACAAGAACTCAAAATTTGTGGGAAACAGCAAAAGCAGTCTTGTGAGGGAAGTTTATAACATTATAAGCATACCCTAAGAAGCAAGAAAAAGCTGAAACAAGCAATTTAACCCTGCATGTAAAACAACTAAAATAAGAACAACAAATAAAGCCCAGAGGAAATAGAATGAAGGAAACAATAAAGATCAGAGCTGAAATAAATGACATGTATGCTAAAAAACAAAAACCAAAAACCAAAAACAGCTGTTTCTTTCAAAAGGTAAACAAGATTGAGGACCTTTAACCAGACTCATCAAGAAAAGAAGAGAGGACTCAAATGAATGAAAATGGAGAACTAACAAGGAACTCTGCAGAAATACAAAGGGTTGTAAGAAAATACCATGAAGATCTACATGACAAAAAATTGGCAACCTCAGTGAAATGGATAAATTCCTTGAAACATATAGTCTTCCAAGACTCAATCCAGAAGAATCAGAAAGTGTAAACTGATTGAATACAACAAATGAAATTGAAACAGTTGTCAAAAAACTCTAAACAAACAAAAGTCTTCACAGGTGAATTTTACCAAATATTCAAAGTAGAACTAACACCCATCCTTCTCAAGCTATTTCAAAAAATTTAAGAGGAGGGAAGACTTCCAAGTTCCTTTTATGAGGCAAGCATTATCCTCATTCCAAAACCAGGTAATGACACTACAAAGAAAGAAAACTATAGACCTATATTCCTGATAAACACAGATGCTAATTTTTTTTTTATAGATGCTAAAATTTTTAACAAAATATTAGCAAACCAGATTCAACAGCACATTAAAATAACCATATATCATGATCAAGTGAAATTTATTCTGGGGAGGCAAGGTTGGTACAATATTTGCAAATCAATCAATGTGATTCATCATATAAACAAAAAGAAGGATAAAATCACATGATAATATTAATAGATGCAGAAAAAGCATTTGATAAAATCCAGCACCCATTTATGATCAAAACTCTCAGTAAAGTGGGAATACAGGGAACATACCTCAACATGACAAAGGCCATCTATGACAAACCCACAACCAACATCATACTCAGTGGGCAAAAATTAAATGCAATACCCTTGAGATCAAGGACAAGGCAGGGATGCCCCCTTTCACCATTTTTATTCAATATAGCTCTGGAAGTCCTAGCCATGGCAATCAGACAACAAGAAGAAATAAAAGGCATCCAAACTGGAAAAGAGAAGTAAAGCCATCATTATTTGCCGATTACGTGATACTGTACATAGAAAACTGTAAAGCCTCAGTCAAAAAACTACAAGACCTGATAAATAAATTTGGCAAGATGGCAGGATATAAAATCAATATTCAAAAATCAGTGGCATTTTTATGCACCAATAATAAACCGTCTGAAAGAGAAATTAAGGAACAATCCCCTTTGCTATTGCAACAAAAAATAAAGTACTTAGAAGTAAATTTAACCAAGGACGTAAAGACTTTTACTCAGAAAATTTTAAGACATTGAAAAAAGAAATCAAGGTAGATACAAACAAGTGGAAGCACATACTGTGTTCATGGATAGAAAGAATAAACATCATTAAAATGTCTATATTATCCAAAGCAATCTATAAATTCAATCCAATTCCTATTAAAATACCTGGTCAGGTTGCCTGATTGCCTGGTCAGGCTGTACCTGTCTTATTTCCCCAACACCATTTATTAAAAAGAGGCTGTCTTTACTCCATTGTATGCTCTTACCTTCTTTGTCAAATATCAATTGACCATAAAGGCGTGGGTTAATTTCTGGGTTCTCTGTTCTGTTCCATTGATCTGTCTTCCTGTTCTTATGCCAGTACCAGGCTGTTTTGATTATTATGGCCTTGTAGTATAACTTGATATCAGGAAGTGTTATACCTCCCACTTTATTCTTCTTTTTCAAGATTACTGAGGCTATTTGTGTTCTTTTTTGATTTTATATAAATTTTTGGAATATTTGTTTTATATCTTTAAAGTCTGTCATTGGTATTTTAATAGGAATTGGATTGAATTTATAGATTGCTTTGGATAATATAGACATTTTAATGATGTTTATTCTTTCTATCCATGAACACAGTATGTGCTTCCACTTGTTTGTATTTACCTTGATTTCTTTTTTCAATGTCTTAAAATTTTCTGAGTAAAAGCCTTTACGTCCTTGGTTAAATTTACTTCTAAGTACTTTATTTTTTGTTGCAATAGCAAAGGGGATTGTTCCATAATTTCTCTTTCAGATAGTTTATTATTGGTGCATAAAAATGCCACTGACTTATGAATATTGACTTTATATCCTGCCACCTTGCCAAATTTATTTAACCAGGCTCAGTGGATAGAACATTGGACTGGGATGTGGAGGACCCAGGTTCGAGACCCCACGGTCGCCAGCTTGAACACGGGTTCATCTGATTTAAGCAAGGCTCACCAGCTTGAGCCCAATGTCACTGGCTTGAGCAAGGGGTCACTCGGTCTGCTATAGCCCCCTAGTCAAGGCACATATGAGAAATCAATCAATATTTCTTAGAACAACTAAGGACCCACAATGAAGAATTGGTGTTTCTCATTTCCCTTTCTGTCTGTCTGTTTCTATCTGTCCATCTCTCTGACTCTGTCTCTGACACACACACACACACACACACACACACACACACACACACACACACACACACAATATTGAACAGGTACATGGAAAATAATGAAACTAGACCAACAACTTACACCATTAACAAAAATAAACTCAAAATGGAAAAAGACTTAAATGTAAGTCATGAAACCATAAATGTCTTGGAAGAAAACATAAGCAGTAAACTTTCTGATATTTCTCGTAGCAACATTTTTGATGATTTATCTTCATGGGCAAGTGAAAGAAAGGACAGAATGAACAAATGGGACTATATCAAATAAAAAGCTTTTGCACAGCAAAAGACACTATGAACAAAATTAAAAGACAACCCACACAATTGGAGAACATATTTGCCAATACATTTGATAAGGTGTTAAAAAAAATTTATAAAGAACTTCTAAAACTCAACACCAGGGAGGTAAACAATCCAACTAAAAAATGGGCAATGAAGACTTATGCAGCCACTGTGGAAAACAGAGTGGAGTTGCCTCAAAAAATTAAAAATGGAACTGCCTTTTGACCCAGCTATTCCACTTTTAGGAATATATCCTAATACCAAATCATTGATTTAAAAGAAGATATGCACTTTCATGTTTATTGCTGCATTGTTTATAATAGCCAAGATCCAGAAACAGCCCTAGTGTCTGTCAGTGGACGAGTGGATTAAAAAGCTCTGATACATAGGTCCTGGCCGGTTGGCTCAGAGGTACAGCATTGGCCCAGCATGTGAAAGTCCCAGGTTCGATTCCCTGTCAGGACACACAGGAGAAGAGCCCATTTGCTTCCCCACCTTTCCCCCTCTCCTTCCTCTCTATCTCTCTCTTCCCCTCCTGCAGCTAAGGCTCCATTAGAGCAAAGTTGTCCTGGGCACTGAGGATGGTTCCATAGCCTCCACCTCAGGTGCTAGAATGGCTCTGATCGCAACAGAGCAATGCCTAGATGGGCAGAGCATTGCCTCCTTGTGGGCATGCCGGGTGGATTCTGGTCTGGTAAATGTGGGAGCCTGTCTGACTGCCTTCCCGCTTCAAACTTTGGAAAAATACAAAAAAAAAAAATACTATGATACATATACACAATGGAATACTACATATCCCTGAAAAGAAGGAAATCTTACCTTTTGCAACAGCATGGATGGACCTGGAGATTATTATGCTAAGTGAAATAAGCCATGCAGAAAAAGACAAATATTGTATGATCTCATTATATGTGGAATCTAATGAACAAAGTGTACTGCAGAATGGAATAGAGGCAGAAGCAGGGTCACAGGAAGTGAAGAGACAGCAGTTATAGGGAAGGGAGATGAGAGGATGGGATCAGAGAAGGTGAAGGGATTAGTGAAATTATATACACACAACACAGAGATACAGATAACAGGACAGCAGATCCCAGAGGGAAGGGGGAAGGCAGACAGGGGGAGTGGGGCAAAGGGTGGTTAATGGGGTATAAGGGGGTAAGGGTGAGGGGAGTTATATTGAGTGGGACACTTGAATCCTTTTTAACACAATAAATTAAAATTAATACTAAAAAAAGAAATAGCCAGTGAACCTAAACTGTTCCAGACAATATTTAGCAGTGCAAAACCAAGTTTTCTAAAACACATTTTAAAAATTTTATCCAAATGGAAATTAATTTAATTCTTAAATGAAATTAAAATCCTTGTTAACAACAACAAAAAGAGAAATGGGAGAACATGATGTGGCTCTGGTACATAAGGTGATATGTTACTAGGGCCATAAAAAAATGAAATCTGAGGTCGAACGTGCTCTGTGCCAGGAAGGAGCAAGGGAGGCAGCAGCACAGCTGCACTAAGGGAGCACTAGTACGCACCCTGTCCTGCACCGGAAACCTGACAATGGTCAGCCTGTGGTTTTGGTGCCCAGTTTTTTACTTTGTACTTTATTTGGATTTTTTATCATTCTCCTTTTCTCTTCTCTAGAACTCTTTTACCCTCTAGTCAAATTTTCTCCTAGGGGAAAAAAATGAATGAAATCTTGAAATCTTACTATTTGCAACAGCATGAATGGACTTAGAGATTTTTCCTATATGTGGAACCTAAAGCATCAATAAGCAAAGAAACAACATTGAAACATACTTATTGATACAGAGAACAGACTGATGGTTGCCTGAGGGGAAGGGTTTGGTGGACTTATAGAAAAAGGTATAAGGATTAAGAAGTACAAATTGGTAGTCATGTAAGTGTAAAAAACAGCACAGGGAATATAGTCAATAATACTGAAATAACTGTATGGTGCCAAATGGGTCCTGAAAAAATTGGGGAGCACTTTGTAAAGCTTATGATTATCAAACCACTATGTTGTACACCTGAAACTAATACAAAATAATATTGAATGTAAACTGTAATTGGAAAATTAAACAATAGATTGAGAAGCTAAACAGGAGATGTATGAAGCTGTACCTGACATAACATGGCATACTGTTTAACAGAAAACATTCTTTTTTATAAACAGAAGTGTGTACTCTAAAATAATGATAAAAATATAGTATAGTAAGTACATAACCAGTAACATAGTCTTCTATTATTATCAAGTATCATGTACTGTTCTGAATTATATGTGCTGTACTTTTTTTAAGACTGGTAGCACAGCAGGTTTGTTTATATAGGATTTGCCACAAACACTTGAGTAAACCATTGTACTGCAATGTTAGGACAGCTATGATTTCACCAGGTAATAGCAATTCTTCAGGGTATAATCATATAGGACCACCATGGTATATGTGGTTTGTCACTGACATAAACAAAGTTATGTGGTGCATTCTTAGCTAAAATAGTCTTTTCAAGGTAATTTTTCTTGTAATAATTTTAAATATAAAAATAAATAATTAATTTGCATATTTGAATTTGCTCAGTTGTGTTAGAAATAATGAAAGTGATTAATTTTATTGCTCAGTAAAGATACATATTAAACTCTGTTTCAATAAATAACATAAAAGCATTTTAAAATAGTATTTATTCAGTATAAAACTCTTAGCAATGTAGAACAAAATGCAATTTTCTTAACCTGCTAAATGCTAACTACCAAAGCCCACAGCAAATACTACACATAATGATGAAATAGTAGAAACAATTCCTTTAATGACAAGAATACTACAGAAACTGGTCCTCTATCTCCACACTCATTCATCATCATGGTTGAAGACTTAGCCAGCACAGCAAGAAAAAACTAGAACACCAACAACATAAGAACAAACCAGCAGAACATATAAGTTTGAAAGCTTTAATGTTGAGTAAAAAAAATAACAAATTGGAAGAGGATGTATTTAGAAATATTCCACATGTGTCTATGTGTATGTATGTATACATTTTAAATTAGAAAATAATAGTTTATTATTATTATTATGACTATCTACATAATAAATATGTATTTATTTGGTAAAGAACAAAACTAAATACTCAAAAGTCTAGTTACCTCTGAGAAAGGAGGGATGGGGGGAAGGTTGACCTGGTTTCATCTAAAAAGTTTATTTATTTAATTCAGAAAGGGATCTAAAGTAAATATGATAAAGTATTGGGTAGAGTGCTATTATTTCTGTACTTTTAAAATACGTTTGAAATATGTCTTAAATTTAAAATGATGTAGAAAAAATATGAGTATCTACAAATCACCACATGATGGCAGCAGAAACCAAATAATAACCTATCATGCTTTAGCAGTCAGATATAAAATGTTATATACCATTGATTTATATGGAAGTCATAAAAAGTCTACAGTTTCCTAAACATGGGTAATACTGTGTGTGTGCATGCTGTGTGTGTGTGTGTGTGTGTGTGTGTGAAAGAGAGAAATACAGTTTTTCTTAAAATAGGTCTCCTTGGTACTTAGAATTAGAAAGAAATCCCATTTATAATAAGGTCATACTCAGAAATATTAAAGTAAAATCCTATTTACTTGGAATCTACTAAATTTAAATTTGGATTATTTTCATTAATATAGATGGTTTGCTAACGGCTCCTTTTCTAATCAGTGGAAGTAGGATGATGTGGTTAACTTGGAGAGAGATGGTCCTTACTGCCACTTACTAGCTTTGGGAAAAGACACTCATTTCCTTTACCAGGAAAATAGGTAAAACAACACAATCCAGAGAGAGCTATTTTGAGATTAATATCTCACATCCTCACTGACAAAGGACTCTCAATTGATGTCCCCGGCACACACCTATGTGGAAAAATAGACCATTGCCATATAATGTAATATAGGGCTATTTGCTAACTACTTATTAAAAGGCCACTTCCTATTGACTGTGAAACTCCTATAAAATACATACTTAGATATAAAAGTGCTAAGTTAAAAATAAAGTTCTACATTATAAACTGGGCTTTTGAATAACAATATTTTACTTTCTTTAAGTATCTGCATTGTGCTTGGTGGATGAAAGAACAAATATTTCATTTATTCTGGTATTAAGATAAAATATTTAAAATTCTTACCAAATTTAAAATTGGAAAGAACATATCATTTTTTATTCAATTATTAATAGGTCTGAAATAACAATATAGTTGGTTGGCCCTTATAGAGTGATATTACAATTATTATGAATTTTGCATATCAGTTTACTCTTAGATATATTCCTTGGGCCAACTCAGTGACTGCTGCCTTATCACAAAAATATGCATAATTGTTCCTTGTGTTGTTGTGTGATAAAGTTTTAATAACACTTAGATAACAGTATTTAAGACATGCTGATAATGCCACCGGTCTGGTGCAGGATGATTAATTCACCAGGGTGAGCTGCAGATTCTAAAGCTAGAATGGGATTTAGGAATTTCCTTTGTTTTGTTAGGTGGTTGTTTGGCTTTATGAAATAAATTGAAATTAAAATAGTAAGTTAGAGTGATATATTTGGAGAACGAGAGGTTACAAATGCAAGGAAAGAATAATCTAATCTTGATGGCACAGAGGGGATTAAAAGGTGAAGTAAAAATTATATAGGCTTTGTGGATGGTAGAATTAAGAAATCAATTTATGACTCCAGTCTAGAGTAATAAAGTCTGAAAATAATTTGAATCATGGTCTTATATATGTGATTTTATGTCATCATATTTAATATCAAATCATAGTAAAGTTTGAACCTTTAAGATGACAGTTTAGGACAAAGGGAAAAATGGTAATACAATGTTTTTTACAGTTGTGGGCCTTACATATTTCAGAGGCCTATAGGAAAAGCTTAAAAGTATGCCAATCAAATAATGAAGACTTATCTGTTAACATTCCAAGGAGGGTTCCTACCTTTGCTCAGACAAAGCCTAGGAAGTTTAGTGGGTGAGAAGAGATTATGGGAGGGAGGGGGAAAGAATGGGGAGAACTGGTATTTTCATTTCCAACTTTCTGCAAATTATTTTCAACCCAATTTATTTTAGAAACTCAGATCTGAAAATGATCTTGCAATATAACCACCTTATTTTGGAATAAGGAAATTGAGGTACAATGATATTTCCTGGCTTATTTCAAGCAGGAGGAATAACTAGGCTCTCTGAAATGGTTGAGATGTGTCAGAGTACTTAGGTTCTCAGTGCTCTGGGGTAGCTGGGCAGAATACACAAGAGTGACCTACTCCTTCCCGGAACATCCGAGAATCAGGGAGCAGAGATCAAAGAAGATTGCCAGAATTAAGAGAGGGTGAGCTACAGAGAGTTAGAATATAATAAAGAGAACTTCAGTTCCTTTACATAGGCAGCTGTTGTATTAGTTTGTTGAAGCTGCCATAGAAAAGTACTGCAATCTGAGTCATTTACAAAAACAAAAATTTATTATCTCATAGTTCTAAAGGATAGGAGTTTAAGATCAAGATGTCAGGAGGGCCATCTTCCTGTTGAGGGTATGTAGGGCCAGTGGCTACCACTGTTGTGGCCATTCACATGCAGGTTCTCATTGAAATCAGGCAGACAGTAAAGAAATGGTGGAGTCGGAGGATGGTGGGCCATTCTATTTATTGATGTCTCACCAAGCCAGGCAAGCCACAAGAGAAGCCAAGGGAAAAGTAGAAAACCTGCTTTTTTGGTAAAGGGCAAAATCTCTCTTCTCCTTCTGCTCTCTCTTTTCAAAACTTTCTGGCATGAAAACCTCTTCTCCAGCAAACATTAGCAAAACAATGGTCCTTCCCAAGCAGAAAGGTGATTTGCAATTTCACAGACCACATATACCTGGTGCTGCCCAGCCCCCAAAGCAAAATATAAGTGAGCAAACATGAAAATAATATTTTACAAACTTATTTGACCAACCTTCCACCCCTTTTGCTTGCTTTGCAATCCACACTACAGTAATTCTTGTGCAAGGAATTAAGCACACTATACAAACAAATCAAAGTAACAGTATAAGTCATACAATTTCAACAATTACAATGTCTCTTTGAACACTTTGCCCAAAGTGCAAAATGTCCTTGGAGCTTCTCTTCAATTGGATAAAAAGCTTTCTGATGCAGGAGGGCCTCCATCAGAGCCACCGCCCCATTAGGGTCTCTCATAGTATCCAAAAACTGCATGTCCATCCAACAAAGGCTTGATTTCTCCTTCTGGTTACAGTCCAAGAGTCAGTCCATGCACATGGGGCCTAGGCCTCCCCCACATCCCTGCCATCTTGGCAGCTCTGAAGACACTGCCCAAGGAGGAGCATATGGCAACGACCAACCTTTCTACCTCTGCTCCACAGAGCATAATACCATCCACCCCTATATCCCACAATTGTAGCAAAACTACCAGGGGCTTAGTAGGTACTCTTTGCTGATGGGTTTTTACCTTCTGGAGACTGTGGACAGCAGCTTCAGTCTGGTTCTCCTCATCCTCAGAAGAGGAGCTGGAAATGCTTATTCCCACTGACTCAGAGCCACTCTGCCAGCATAGCTCCACCTTAGGCTCCAGTGGCTGCTGGCTTTCATGAAGCTGAACCCACAGTTGTTTCTTCAACAACTGTTCTGCCAATGTTCAACCTCCAAGACAAACTGCAACTCATGAACCTGTGTGGGCTTCTTCTCCAGTGCTCACTCCAGTTCCAGGATCTGCATCTCTTTCTCCCATGGCCATTCCAATTCTTTTCATTGCTCAGTTTGCAGGCCTTGGGCAGCCTCTTGCAAAGAGCTCTCGGTTTCCTCTCAGAGGAATGTAAAAAAGAGCCAACCCATGGTCCCCAAAAGGACAGCTACAGGAAACCATTAACAATAACCAGTCCTCTACCCCAATTCTCAAGGGTGGCTGTGGCTTCATACCAATCTGATCCAAATCCTGCTGCAAAATATGCCCGTTGTATGGATAGTAGTTGTGGCCGTCATGACCATTCACATGCATGTTCCCACTGAATTCAGACAGATGGTAAAGAAACAGTAGAGCCAAAAAATGGTGGTCATTCCTTTATTCAATTCTTGCACTGGCCGGCAAGCAAACACACAAGGAAAACACACTTCCCTCTCACTCAGGGCTCCCAAAGCTACTGACACATTCTCCAGTTCCACAACCAAGAGAATCTTCTCCAGTTCCTCTTAGAATCAAAGGCTCCACCAGTCTTAGCAGAGCTTGCAAAACTCTTCATCTCTGCTTTCCCATCTGCACACCTTTTCTTTCTCTGTCAGCATGGCTCCTTCTTCAGCACTCTTGCATTCTCTCCTCTCTCTGCAAACATGGCTTCTTTCTGCCTCTTCTTCTTCTCTCTCTTTTCAAAGCTTTCTGGCACAAAAACCTCTCCTCCAGCAAACATTAACAAAACAATAAATAGCCCTTCCCAAGCAGGAAGGTAATTTGCAATTTCACAGACCACATATAACTGGTGCTGCTCAGCCCCCAATGCAAACTATAAGCGAGCAAACATGAAAATCATATTTTACAAACTTATTTGACCAACAGGGTGCTTGCTAGGGAAGGAACTATTCCAGGACTCTTTACCAGCTTCTGGTAGTTTCTTGGCTTGCAGCAGCATAACTCATTTTTACATGGTATTCTCTTGTGTAAGTCTGTTTCCTTCTGTGGGGTTCTTTTTATAAAGATCCCAGCCATATTGGATTATGGGTCCACACTACTCCATAGGGCTTCATCCAAACTGACTACATCCAATGGCCTTGTTTCAAATACAGTCACGTTCTCAGGTATTGGAGCGAGAGCTTCAAGATAGGTATATTTGGGAGACACATTTTAACCCTTAACACTGGTGGTTTATTAGAAGCTTTAGTAATAAGGATGGGATTTCCTGAGTAACCTAGTTCCTCTGATTATGGTAAGAGAGTTTGTCTATACCTTTTATTTTGTTGTTCCCTATGATTTGATGCTTAATCCTTTACCTGTAGAGCCTCCACTCCCAGGCTTAAACTGCTCTATGTTGATGCTTCTCTAATCTCTATAGCCACACTATATCCTTCTAAAACTAGACCTATTTAATCCACTGCCTGCTTATATGTCCTTGGTATCATCCACGCACATAATCTTCCATTGGCACCAAATTTAACTTTTCCTTTTGCAACCCCAATCCAAGTAAGTTCCTATCCTAGGTGCAAGTGCATCTTTCGGACCATCATCTAATCCTATCATTTGGATAATATCTTTAGTGCTTCTGTTGCCAATAGAAATGGGGCTCTTTCACAGGGTGACAAGGAAAGCATTCCAGGCACACATATGGGCAGGTATGACATAGTGGTAAGGTTTATTAAAACTGGAGCAAACACAAAAGACTGTCCCAGGTTAAGCTCCATCTCTCTGCAAAAGAGTTCAGCCTTGTCTTTATCAGAAACTGAATGAAGGCCAGGGTCCACAAATTGTGTGCCATTGCTTCAGTCCATATTGAACCTTGGTCTAGTTCATAGACTCTCTTCTCAATTCTGCTTCACCTGGTGCAGCATTGCATACCCAGTCCCTAAGACTGGTGGACCCCTGGCAGCTGCTAGAGCTGCATGGCTGCTATGGAAAGACGATGCATGAATGGACCGGGTGTGAACACGTTACACACACACACACACACACACACACACACACACACACACACACACACACACACACACACACACACACTGCTTTGTGAAGTTTGTAGTATATATTATCTCAAGCTTGGGAAGGACCAAGCACTCTTTTCAAACCAACCAATCAGTTTCTCAATCTTTTGCTGGCTGGTATTGCATTTCCCCCCTAACCAATTAATTTTTCTAAGTCTTCCTAGGTTATTTGTCCCTTACCAATCCAATCTTTTCCCCAGGTTAGGCTCTGCCCCTCATGGTAACCATCATAGTTCTTATTGTATCTTCCTCAAAGTAGAAGCACTTCCCCCTGCTCCGTCTTGACTTCTACTGGGCATTCCCCCAGAAGAGGGACCTCTCTCTTCTTCTCTCAACTCTTATAAGTTGGTATGAAAGGCCTTCTCTTTCCCTGGGAGGGAGATCCTATCTCCCTAAGAGGGAGGGGAAGTGTCACCCCTGGGGAGTTTATGAATGCTGCAGCTTCCCAATGATGCAGGCTTTGAACATCTGATTCCCTTTGCCCCTACCTGTATTAACACCTAGCTATCTAGCCAGCACTCCCTCACCCTCAACTATACACTCAGTGAGGCATTCAGCTTCACAGGCCCAAGCCCCTTGTGTTTCTTATTCACTACTTCTCTGTTTTAATCCCTGTATTTAGTTCAGGTCCTCATTTTCTCTATGCGGCAGACTCTCTGCTTTAGTCTTATCGTTGCCATCTCCAATCTATCCTCAACACTGAATCCAGACAAAAATTTCCTAAATACAAATCTAAATTCAAATAGAAAACTCTTATTTTTTCCCATTTCCAGCTGCAGTTCTTTTCTTTATTTTTATAGGTAATTCATCTTTAGAACATTTATTGAGAAATTGCCATGTGCCCTGAGCTATTCTAGGCACACACAAGATACAGAGAAGAAGTAAAAGACACATTCTAAAGCTGTACATAATTTTTCCAACTAGAAGTGCTTATTGAGTTTATATCCCAAGTCTTGTAAAAAATGCACTAAATAAAAAATTGAAAGCAGTGGAAATTTAGTTATCTGATAGGAATGGCTTAAACTTTAGATGAAAAGTAATAATAAAAATATTCTCTTACAGCTTCTTTACTGAGTGTATTTTTTCCAAACACCTCAGCAAAATAGATCTATCTATATCTACAGACAATCACTTCTTTTTTATCCTAAAGCACCATGACCCTAATGTAGAAATAAGAAGAAAACAGAGTCATTAAAATGACAATCTTTATAAAGCATGAAATCTGGCTTTGGTGACACACATATAGAGTCATAGCTGAGTTAAGTAATTGAAAATACACAAAAAGATGAAATGTCATTTAGATAATGTGAATGTCTTTAAAGTTTGCTGACTTGTGACTTACTAGCACACTAAATGTAAGGGGCAAATTCTTCAAAGATGAAGATTTGATTTTAGTTAACACATCAAAGACAAAGTACTCTACCAGGAAAATAATAATAGTAGTAGTAATTCTGTATTTCTATTGTTTGTATTTAATAAAGTATTTTAACTAATAATGGAATGATGAAGCTTCAGGAGCTTAGTAGAAACTCTACATTTATTCATTATATGCTTCCTAGATGATATCTAAAATCAAAACAAAACAACCAAGAGAGCAACCATTCTAATCCTCATGAAACTGATGATCTAAAACCAGCATATTATCAAAATATTTGAGCATATTATCAAAATATTCTCCTCCAAATCTTCCCCTAAACATACTGTCACATGCAATGTTTAGGCATATCAACTTTTATATTAAAAATATGTTTGTGAAAATAATGTGTAAAAAACTTTTGGTTGTTATGCATAATATTGCTATAAACATTTACATTTTCATTTCTCTTGAGTATATACCTAGGAGAGGCATAGGGGGGCATATGGTAACTCAATAGTTAACATTTTGAAAACCTGTTAAACGGCTTTGCAAAGTGGCTGAACATTTTTACATTTCTACCTGCAAAGTATAAGTGTTTTAATTTTTCCACAATTTTAGCATTGTTATTGTCTGTCTTTTTAATATAGCCATCTAGTGGATATAATGTGTTCTCTTTTATTGTATTTCTCTGGCGACTAAATTTTTCATCAAATGGTGAATTGAAAAACATAATATGGTATATTTACACAATGGAATATTAGTTGATAATGAAAGGGAATGAAGCACTGATACATGCTGAAACATGAATAAAACTAAAAAATATACTCAGTGAAAAAAGCTGTCAAAAAAGCCCACATATTACATGAACTCATTTACATGAGATAGCCAGAACAAGCAAATCTTTAGAGACAGAAAGTAGATTAATTATTGTCTAAGGTTCAGGCAAAAAGAATGGGGAGTGAATGCTAATGGCTACAAAATTCTGTTTTGAGAAGCTCTAAGTTTAGATTATGGTGATGGTTTCACAACTTTTAGAATATACTAAACTCATTAAATTGTACATTTAAATAAGTGAGCTTAACGTATGGTGGTGCAGTGGAAAAAACCTCGACCTGGAATGTTGAGGTCGCCAGTTCAAAATCCTGGGCTTGCTCAGTCACAGTACATACAAGGAGCAGCTACTATGAGTTGATGCTTCCCACTCTTACTCCTCACCCCTTTCTCTCTCTCTCTCTCTGTCCTCTTTAAAAGCAATAAATAAAATCTTTTAAATGAATGAATTTTATAGTATATAAAATTATATTTCAGAAGCTGTTAATAAAACTATATACTTTGGAAAACTAAAGCTGTAGTATTTTGCTAAAGTTAATAAATCTTTAATAATATAAACAAATATCTAATAACACTGGGGAACAAAATTTTTGTCGCATCCACAAAAACACTTGTTCTTACCGAATTTTAGTGTGCTGATCTCAAATCTGACATTAGTTTTTCTCTGTAAGCTACAACTTTTTTGCAATTCAAGATTTTAGGTTTTCATTATTTTGTAAAATTTTCAACATTTAGTTTAACATAATAAAGTAGAATGTCTTCTTGGGCATCATCTTTGTGAAAATATAATAATTTATATAATGCAGTAAATACACTAATACACTAAAAGATATGATTGCATCAAAATTGGTCTAAAATTTTGAAATAAAACATATTAAAACACTTGTTTTAATCATAAAATTTGTGCAAAGCTTATTTAAATTCTATTCAGTCAAAAATTTGCATTTGTACCTCTTGCATTTGTGTACTTGTTGAGGACAATCTTGTTTGATGCTCCAGCAATATTCTGCTCATCACTAACAGCTCCAAGATTTTCAGAAAACTTATCAAGGTGACTGTTCACGAAGTGAATCTTAATGCTCATGTTACATCCAATGCCCTGAAAAGCCAACAGCATCCTTTGAACCAGAAGTTCATAGTTTTCTGCTTTTTTGTTGCCAAGGAAGTTCTTTGTAACTGCCACAAAAGACTTTCTCCTCTTATTCATCTTCCTGGCAAATTCTTCATCACATATGAGGGTTCAAATTGGAGGTCCATCGAATACACCTGCTTTTATCTTCTTAAAAGACAAGGCAGGAAAAGCAGAAATAATATGTTGAAAGCATTCACTTTCTCTATTCAAAGCCCAAACAAACTGCTTCATTAAGCCACGTTTGATGGGAAGTGAGGGAAAAATGATCCTGTCTCAATTAACTACAGGTTCATTCACAATATTTTGCATCCCTACTTCCAGAGCTTCACGTTTTGGCCACTCCTTCTGTGTCCAGTGTTTCTCCTGAGCTCAGCTGTCCCACAAACACAGAAAGCAAGGATACTTTGTGAAACCTCTCTGTTGTCCTAGCAGAAAATTTACCATTTTAAGATCCACACAAATGATCCAGTTATGCTCCTCATACTTCAGAAAGTCGAGAACAATTTTTATGTCATTATAATCTTCTCGCAGATGAGTTGAATAACCAATTGGACCGCTGCATAAACATTACCATTGTGTAGGAGAACACATTTCAGACTCCATTTAGAACTGTCAAGAAATAGCTGCCATTATATTGGATTGTAAGTGGTAACACCTAGCTGGCTGAGAAGAATACTGATATCATGACAGTAAACAAAGTGTTTGTCTTCAGAAAAGAAGTCCACAAAAATTTGTTCACGCTTCCGGAAATGGGATACTTTAACTGACCGGTGAAGCTTGGAGGCTAATGCCTCAGTTGCTTTCTTTGATAGGCCCAAATATCTTACTAAGTCATTCAATTCGGGTTGGCTAAACTGCTGAGAAGTTAATGACTGCTTAACATCAGAAGAAGACCCTTCAGATTCTACAACCATTTTTTTCATGCATATTATCAAAATACACTTGATCACGATGTTCACTTTCGTCGTCCTTAGAAGAAATAAAACCATTGAAAACTGGAACCTGAAGTGTCTCAGAGTGTGGGATAGGTCATATTGCTGAAGGAATATTAGGGTTTGCGATCGTATGCTGTTTTTTTTTCTTGCTGATGCCCTTTGTATATATCAGACAGAAAGTACAGTCAGTGCTGTGGTCCTTAGGTTCACGCCAAACCATGGGAATTCCAAAAGGCATTCCTTTGCATTTTCCTTTGGTCCAGTCATGAAGCATTTCCTCACAATTAAAACACACAATATGAGGAGCCCAATTTGTCTTGATCACCAAGGGAAACTTGAAAATTGGTAATACATGCACTTGTCACAAATGATGAAATATTGCACCTTTGATGTTGAAGTGTGTAACAGCCACATATAGAACAGAAGGTGTCAGGACTATTTTTACATTTATGTCTACTTGAAGAAGCCATGATTCAATATTAAAATAAGAGGGTGTTTTTATCACATAATAATTTTTTATATTTAAAAACAACTACAATTATATAAAAGTGATGTTTGTAAAACATTAATTGCCTTGTGGTTATGTTCAATCCAAGAGTCGTTGCCCTTTAACTCCAATTTAAAAACCAATGCACACCATTAACTGTAACAAAAAGAATTTAAAATTGCATAAAAACTGAAGCATGAACTCAAAAACAGATTTCAAATTTGAAATCAACCATGCAGAAATATATAGAAACAGATCTAAAACCTCATGTAACAGAAAATGAAAAAAAATTGTTCCCCAGTGATTTGTGTCATTTGAAACTATGTGTTTAGAAATATTCAGTGTTTGTAAATGAGGACATTTATCAAGTTCCTTAAAAAGACACTTATTTTTCAACAAATAATAATCTATCAATTTTTGTCAATTTCAAATTGAGACCTGAATTTTTTTTTATATTTTATTATTATTAATTTTAATGGGGTGACACCAATAAATCAGAGTACATATGTACAATGAAAACATCTCCAGGTTATCTTATCATTCAATTGTGTTGCATACCCATCACCAAAAGTCAAATTGTCCTCTGTCACCTTCAATCTGGTTTTCCCTGTGTCCCTCCCCTCCTCCCTATCCCACTCTTCCCTCCCTCCCCCATCCCATAACCACCACTCTCTTGTCCATGTCTCATAGTCTCACTTTTATGTCCCACCTATGTATGTAATCATGCTGTTCTCAGTTTTTTTTTTATGATTTACTTATTTCACTCTGTATAATGTTATCAAGATACATCCATTTTGTTATAAATGATCCGATGTCATCGTTTCTTATGGCTGAGTAGTATTCCATAGTATATATGTACCATAGCTTTTTAATTCACTCGTCTTCTGACGGACACTTGGGCTGGTTCCAGATCTTCGCTATTGTGAACAATGCTGCCACGAACATGAGGGCGCATTTCTTCTTTTCGAACAGTGCTATGGTGTTCTTAGGGTATATTCCTAAAAGTGGGATAGCTGGGTCAAAAGGCAGTTCGATTTTTAATTTTCTGAGGAATCTCCAAACTGTTTTCCACAGTGGCTGCACCAGTCTACATTCCCACCAGCAGTGCAGAAGGGTTCCCTTTTCTCCACATCCTCGCCAGCACTTATTCTGTGTTGTTTTGCTGATAAGTGCCATTCTGACTGGTGTGAGGTGATATCTCATTGTGGCTTTAATTTGCATTTCTCTAATGATTAGTGATGTTGAGCATTTTCTCATATGCCTATTGGCCATCTGTATGTCCTCTTTGGAGAAATTTCTATTTATTTCTTTTGCCCATTTTTTGATTGGGTTGTTTGTCTTCCTGGTGTTGAGTTTTATAAGTTCTTTATAAATTTTAGTTATTAACCACTTATCAGATGTGCTGTCGAATATGTTATCCCATTGTGTGGTTTGTCTTTTTATTCTGCTCCTATTGTCTTTAGCTGTGCAAAAACTTTTTAGTTTGTTATAGTCTCATTTGTTTATCTTGCCTTTTATTTCAGTTGCCCATGGAGATAAATCGGCAAATATACTGCTGCTACAGATGTCGGAGAGCTTGCTGCCTATGTTTTCTTCTAAGATGCTTATGGTTTCATGGATTACATTTAAGTCTTTTATCCATTTTGAGTTTGTTTTTGTGAATGGTGTAAGTTGATGGTCTAGTTTCATTTTTTTGCAGATAGATGTCCAATTTTCCCAACACCATTTCGTTAAAGAGGCTGTCTTTACTCCATTGTATGTTCTTTCCTCCTTTGTCAAATATCAGTTGTCCATAAAGCTGTGGGTTTATTTTTGGGTCCTCTGTTCTTTTCCATTGATCTATGTGCCTGTTCTTATGCCAGTACCAGGCTGTCTTGAGTATAATGGCCTCAAAGTAAACCTTGATATCTGGAAGAGTGATACCTCCTGCTTTATTTTTTCTTTTTAAGGTTTCTGAGGCTACTCGTGTTCTTTTTTGGTTCCATATAAATTTTTGGAATATGTGTTCTATATCTTTGAAGTATGTCATTGGTATTTTAATTGGTATTGCATTGAATTTATAAATTGCTTTGGGTAATATAGACATTTTAATGATGTTTATTCTTCCTAGTCATGAGCACGGTATATGCTTCCACTTGTTTGTATCTTCCTTGATTTCTTTTATCAATGTTCTATAATTTTCCGAGTACAAGTCCTTAACCTCCTTGGTTAAATTTACTCCTAGGTACTTTATTTTTTTGGCTGCAATAGTGAAGGGGATTGTTTCCTTAATTTCTTTTGCTGATATTTCATTGTTGGTGTATAGAAATGCCTCTGATTTCTGAGTATTAATTTTATATCCTGCCACCTTGCTGAATTCATTTATAAGGTCCAGTAGTTTTTTGACTGAGACTTTAGGGTTTTCTATATACAATATCATATCATCTGCAAATAGTGACAGTTTTACTTGTTCTTTTCCAATTTGTATGCCTTTTATTTCTTCTTCTTGTCTGATTGCTGTAGCTAGGACTTCCAGAACTATGTTGAATAAGAGTGGTGAAAGTGGGCACCCCTGCCTGGTTCCTGATCTTAAGGGGATTGCTTTTAATTTTTGTCCATTTAGTATGATGTTTGCTGTCGGTTTATCGTAGATGGCCTTTATCATGTTAAGGAATGTTCCCTGTATTCCCACTTTACTGAGAGTTTTGAGCATGAATGGGTGCTGGATTTTATCAAATGCCTTTTCTGCATCTATTGAAATTATCATGTGATTTTTGTCCTTCCTTTTGTTTATGTGTTGAATCACATTGATTGATTTGTGAATATTGATCCAGCCTTGCCTCTCCAGAATAAATCCCACTTGATTGTGGTGTATAATTTTTTTGATATATTGCTGGATCCGATTGGCTAATATTTTGTTGAGAATTTTAGCATTTAAATTCATCAGGAATATAGGCCTATAATTTTCTTTCTTTGTGTTGTCTTTGCCTGGTTTTGGGATCAGAATTATTCTTGCCTCATAAAACTAGTTTGGAAGTCTTCCTTCCTCTTGGATATTTTTGAAATAGCTTGAGGAGGATAGGAGTTAGTTCTTCTTTGAATTTTTGATAGAATTCACTTGTGAAGCCATCAGGCCCAGAACTTTTCTTTTTGGGGAGCTTTTTGATAACTGTTTCTATCTCATTTGTTGTAATTGGTCTGTTTAGGTGTTCTGATTCTTCCAGATTGATTTTTGGAAGGTTATATGATTCAAGAAATTTGTCCATTTCACCAAGATTGTCTAATTTTTTGGCATATAGTTCTTCATAGTATTTTCCTACAATGCTTTGTATTTCTGTTGTGTCAGTTGTTATTTCTCCACGGTTCTTTCTAATTTTATTTATTTGAGTCCTCTCTCTTTTTTTCTTGGTGAGTCTAGTTAAAGGTTCATCAATCTTGTTTACCTTTTCAAAGAACCAGCTTCTGGTTTCATTGATCCTCTGTATTGTTTCCTTAGCCTCTATGTCATTTATTTCTGCTCTGATCTTTGTTATTTCCTTCCTTCTACTGGTCCTGGGCTTTATTTGCTGTTGTTGTTCTAGTTCTTTTAGATGCAGGTTCAGGTTGCTTATTTGAGCTTTTTCTAGCTTCTTATGATATGCCTGTAGTGCAATAAACTTCCCTCTCAGAACTGCTTTCGCTGTGTCCCATAAATTTTGAGTTGATGTATGCTCATTATCATTTGTTTCTAGAAACTTCTTTATTTCTTCTTTGATCTCATTGTTATTCCATTCATTATTTAATAACATGCTCTTTAGTTTCCAAGTGTTTGAGTATTTTTCAGTTTTTCTTTTGTGGTTAATTTCTAGTTTCATGGCATTGTGATCAGAGAAAATGCTTGATATGATTTCAATCTTCTTAAATTTATTGAGACCATTTTGTGTCCTAACATGTGGTCTATTCTAGAAAACGTACCATGAGCACTTGAGAAGAATGTATATTCTACTGCTTTAGGCTGAAAAGTTCTGAAGATATTTATTAAATCAAGGTGATCTAGTGTCTCCTTGAAGTCTGCTGTTTCTTTATTAAATTTCTTTCTTGAGGATCTATCCAGTGTTGTTAGAGGGGTATTGAAATCCCCTACTATGATAGTATTGCTGTTAATCTCGCCCTTTATATCCATCAAAGTCTGCTTTATGTATGTCGGGGCTCCTATATTTGGTACATAGATATTTATAATAGTTATATCTTCCTGTTGAATTGTTCCCTTTATCATTATGTAGTGTCCTTCTTTATCTCTTACTACCGCCTTTGTTTCAAAGTCCTTTTTGTCTGATATAAGTATTGCTATCCCTGCTTTTTTTTCGTTTCCAGTTGCATGAAATATTTTTTTCCATCCTTTTACTTTCAGTCTATGAGCATCTTTTGTTTTAAGATGTGTCTCTTCTAGACAGCACATGTATGGGTCCTGTTTCTTTATCCATGCAGCTACCCTATGTCTTTTGATTGGATCATTTAATCTATTTACATTTAAGGTTATTATTGATATGTAGTTGTTTTTTGCCATTTTATTCTTTAAGGCTGTATTCTTCCTTTGCTCTATTCTTTCCTTTCTTTAAACTGTTCACAAGAGTCCCCTTAGTATCTCTTGCAGAATTGGTTTGGTTTTTATGAATTCCTTCAGGCTTTCTTTGTCTGGGAAGCTCTTTATTTCTCCTTCAATTTTAAACGTTAGCCTGGCTGGATAAAGTAGTCTTGGTTGTAGGTTCTTGTTCTGCATTACTTTGATTATATCTTGCCATTTCCTTCTGGCCTCAAGTGTTTCTGTTGAGAAGTCCGATGTCATCCTTATGGGGGCTCCTTTGTAGGTGATAGCCTTTTTTTCCCTAGCAGCTTTTAAAATTTTTTCTTTATCCATTAGCTTTGGATTTTTAACTATGATGTGTCTTGGTGTAGATCTTTTTGGGTTTCTCTTTAATGGAGTTCTGTGTTCTTCTTGAACGTGTGGAGTGTTTCCCAGCCTTAATTTAGGGAAGTTTTCTGCTATGATTGATTGAACAAAGTTTCCATTTCCTGTCCTCTCTCCTCTTCTTCAGGCACCCCTATGATGCGAATGTTGTTTCTCTTCAGGTTGTCACAGTGCTCCCTTAGAGTTTCCTCACATTTTTTGAGTCCCTTTTTCTTTTTCTTCTCTGTTTCTGTGCCTTTGTTTATTGTGTCCTATAAGTCGCTGATTCGATCCTCAGCTGATTCATCCTGCTTTTAATTCCTTTCATTGTGGTCTTCAGTTCTGATACTGTAATTGTCATTTCTGTATGATTCTTTTTTATTATTTCAATTTCGTTTTTTATACTTGTTATCTCTTTATTTAGGTGCTCATAATGATTATCCATTGTTGCTCTAATTTCTTTGAATATCCTAACTATCATTATTCTAAATTCTGCTTCTGGTAATTTGGTTCTATCTGGTTCATTCAGGTCCTTCTCTGGGGATGTCTCTTGATTCATTTGGTTTGCATACCTCTGCCTGCCCATTTTTTCTGTGTATAAGCAAGTTGTGGCCACTGGAGTCCACTAGGTTTTGCCTTTGTGTTGTCTCTAGATGTGGTCTGTCTGCAGGCCCCCCATCCCCTCTGCCAGTGCCTAAGGTGGTTGAATATGAGCGTTGCCAGCGCCGGCCCACTGTGTCTTTTGCTGTGATTTCTGCCTTTCCTCCATGGGAGGGGCTGTCACTGAAGCCACAAGTCTTAGCACCAAGGGTAGAGGTGAGCACCTTTGCTCAGCTGCGGACCCAGCCTATTTCCGGACTTCCACCCAGCCCCCGCAGTCAGAGCCTGCTCGCCAGTTTCACGTGTTGGGCGGGGCTTTTGACGTGCTCTCAGCTGTGAGCGTTTCCCCGTCTGGAGATTTAGTCCCACCCTCGAGGCCAGGGCCCTTCTGCGCAGGGTCTGGAACCCAGGTTTATTGGGCCGGGCGTGTTTGCTGGCTTCTGCTCAGCTGCGTACTTCCACTCGTCCCGGACTCTACCCCGCCCCTGTGTTCGGAGCCCGCTGGCGCACGTATGAATGCAATCTGTGGTTTCTCCGGCCGGTCGGGGATAGTAGCGTGAGCTTAGCTGCGAGCTTCCACTTGTCTCGGGGTCTACCCCGTTCCCGCGCTCGTAGCCCGCTCTCGCACGTATACTGGCCAACCGCGGTTTCTCCGGCCGGGGGGTGTGTGCAGGGGGGGCTGGTAGCGTGAGCTCAGCCTCGAGCCCCTGCCCGTCCCTGGTCCTAGCCCGGTCCCTGCGATCAGGGCCGCAGAGCAGATTTCTGCCCGTTCCTGGCCTCCCGCTTTGTCCCCGTAAGTGGGATTAAAGGCGGGCCTGCCGCTTCCGGACTGCTTTTGCGCGTCCCCTCCGACCCTCTGGGCTAGACCGAGCTCCCACTGGGTTGGCCTCTGCCCTCGCCGACAGAACCGCGTTTCAGCGTCCTGTCGCCCCAAACCCTTAAGCAGCCTTCTGCAGAGTAGGAAGGGACCTAATACTCCACACTGTAGGCCTGGGAGCTCCCTCACTTGTTTCACAGCTCAAAACTGTCCAAACGCCTCTTCTAGGCTCTGAGACTGCAGGCTGGGGCTTGGTTCCTGGGACCCAGGTCCCTCCCTCTCCGCCAAACTTTCCTCCCGCCCCGCGGGTCTCTCTGGGCTGCCGTTTGCTCCGGGGAGCTGGGAAGCCCTCTTTGCGTTTTCGCTATTCCTACCAGTCTCAATGTGGCTTCTTCTGTGTTCCTTGGTTGAAGAGTCCACTTAGTTTAGTTCATAGTTGGTTTATCCAGATGATGGTTCTTTAAATTGAGTTATAATCCACTTTGCTTCTGGAAGTTGGAAGTTGGTACGTCCGCCTACTCCGTCGCCATCTTGCTTCTGTCTGAGACCTGAATTTTAAGCTAAAATTATTTAAATGTCCACTGTCTTGGCCAAATATGAAATTTGAGTCTCAATGAGAAATTGGTTCAGTTTTCTGAGCTTACATATCACCTAATTGGCATCTAGGGCAGTAAGTTATAAAGAATCCTTTCTATTACGCAGTTAATAGTACATTATTTTTGTGTCTGCTAAAGAGATAAAAACTCAAAATAGAATGGAAAACAGAATTTTAGGTTAAGTTTTCATTGCACATGAATGAAATATACTGTAATATTGATTCAAGGATGGTTTATCTAATATTTCAGATTCCTGTTTCAAACCAGTTTCACACACATTTAGTATGTTTGGTCTTGAATAAAAAGCTGGCTGGTAGGCACTAAAGTTACTATTAACTTTTGATAACAAGACTTAGTACATAATTTGGTATTGGATGGTGCCATTTTTATCATATCCCCCCATTTGCCCTCAGTGGAGAGAGATTACAAATATATAGAGTTCCTAAACAGGACATTGATCCAATAAACCAAGGTTGTGGGTTCGGTCCTTGGCTAGGGCACATACAATAATCAACCAGTGAGTGCATGAATAAGTGGAACAAGAAATCCATGTTTTTCTTTCTCTCTCTAAATATTAATTTAAACATCACAAGTATATAAAGAAAGAAAAGGGCTAAAACAGAAACTAATAGTTCAATCAGGGTGATATGTGAAAATGAATTCCTTCTTAAAACAAAATATGTTTCAGAAACAGAGAAGCTTTAACCACATGCTAGTTTCAACAATTAATCATTTTAGATATTTTAATTAAACTTTGTTAATCATTTTAGATATTTTAGTTAAACTTTGTTAATATTTTAAATTCCTATCTTTATAATGTACATCTTCCAGAATTGACTTTTAGGGGTTTTCCATTTTAGATCAAAGAGGATTGTTGCACTTCACCCAATGAAGCCTTATCTTAAAATTCTGCTGGATGCTTTGCTCCAAAGCTTGTGAAGACCAGTCACAGAGATATCTTTTATTTTTTTACTTCTCCACTACTTTTTGCAATAATGAGTGAATGATTTTAGAACTTGCAATTTAATAAGGCTAAACTAATAAAATACTCTGAAATAAAAGATGATATATTGTTCATGTTTAATCCTTTCATGTTATGAGGCCAGAATGCATGTAAGTCTTTGTGAGACTTTAGAAATTGCTGAAGGTCCTTCAAAGCAAAACCAGTTTTACGAATCCCTCCTCCTCCCCATTCTCTTCAGTCACATAATCAGGTAATGTGCTTGATTCCTACAAACAGGTAATCCACCAGGCTGCACTCCTGACTGTTAAGTGGCTTTAACATAAACTCAATTGTAGAGGGGGAGAACACAAGATAAAAGTATCATTTATCTTTTGAGCACTTGCTAAAAATCTACCCATTATACAGTGCAGATTTAAAAGAAGGCTGGTGGTGCCTTTTTGATGTGGAGGAATTTCCTTCCTCCTGGGAGGAGTCAGTGACCCAGCTTTTCTTCTCCCCTGGCAGAATGTGGGTATTTACTTGCTGCACATTCCAGCGCCTTGATAGATGGCTGAACTGAACTTGGCCTGCACTGAGCTAAGGCAATCAACACTTGGACAGATTCTTTGTTCTGTCCTGTGGTGTCAGCAACTTGGAGTAGTCAGTCTGTCGACCTAGCGGCCTCTAAATGGGAGGACAGATCCTTTAGCTCATAGATAGAGCAACAAAGGTTTGCTTATAGTGTGGGGACCTTCTCTAAAAAATAGCTTTTTTGTGTCAGGGTATTTATCATGTGCTCATGTCATCATTTCAGGTTACCATCGCAGTCCTAATTCAGACAGTGCATGAAGCCTTTTATCTGTGAAGGTGAGTATCACTTTGAAGCCTAGTCAAGGAATACATTACAAGTATAGTGATAGAGCAGCTCAAATGGTTGAATAAAAAGTGAGAAAGAATGGAGATACAAAACTGCTAATGGGAAAATGAGGGGAAATTAATCTAATCATTCTTTAGTTAGAGAAATAAATCCTTTGTTCCCCCACTTTACTAAAAAAAAATCTCAATTATTTAAGGTCATGTCAGTGTGGTTTCATCTTATTCCTCATCTAGTTTTATGATTTGCAATAAAGCAAATATTCCAAGCCATTCAAGTTAACTGGATCATTATTTACTCACAGAGTGGTAGAATTAGAGTACCTTCGGCAGAGATTCAGAACAATGTTGCTTCATGGAACTTTCATAAAAGCCACATCTCCTAACTCATATTTAAATTTTTATTTTACTTTAGTAGTCTTTGTTTAGAGAAGTCAAGAAGCCGATTGTTTTAGTTTATTAAAACTAAATTTCCTTGAGTATTTATTTATTAAAATTTAAAAATAATTGCAAAGAGAAGTACATTTATTTTGATTAGTTTGTTATGAAAACAAAATTCCAGAGCAATAATCAATCTCCTTTAAATGTGGGCAAAAGAGTATTGGTGTGTTAAAATAATTAAGATAGAATTCTAAGTGAAGATACTTAAAAAGTTTACGAAATGGATAGCGGTTGATAAAATTTAGGAAAGACAGATGACATGCCATTTCACTCAACTACATCATGTTTAAATGAAAAAGAAAACAAATTCTCTTAGACAGAAAATTAACCTGATGGGAAAAGTAGTTGTTATTTTGCCACATTATAACCAGACTTGCACTTTTCATTAATTGAAGAGAACAACTTAAATTATTTATGGACACTATATATGTTTACTTAAAGTTAACATGAAATAAAGCATGATCCAAGTTCAGCAATAATATTATTTTAGAAAAGAGTTTAATTTATTTATTTTAATTAGGTAGCTGACATAGTAAGTATCTAATGAGAAATGAGACATGACTTTACTTAAGTATATAGATATCAACATATCCTTTTGTTTTGAGTATCCCATTACCTATAAAAATATATTATGACTTTTTATGCTACTGTCTGTGAGCTGAAACCCACACCAAATACAATATTTATGTGCATATATATTTATTTCAAATATATTTTAAATTTCAAGTATTTAAGAAAAGCAATGACAAATATAAAGATCAAAAACCAAGATATTTTGAATGGTTAAAAAAAACGAAACTACTCATTTCCCTACACACCAATTCCTTGACTATTTGCTCCTTTTTCTAAATTTTACATTATTGCACATATGAAAAAAATCTTAAATTTATTTATTTATTTATTTTTTTACAGGGACAGAGAGAGAGTCAGAGAGGGATAGACAGGGATAGACAGGCAGAAATGGAGAGAGATGAGAAGCATCAATTATCAATTTTTCATTGCAACACTTTAGTTGTTCATTGATTGCTTTCTCACACGTGCCTTGACCACGGGCCTTCAGCAGACCGAGCATCCCCTTGCTGGAGCCAGTGACCTTGGGTCCAAGCTGGCGAGCTTTTGCTCAAGCCAGATGGGCCCGCATTCAAGCTGGCAAGCTTGAGGTCTCGAACCTGGGTCTTCCGCATCCCAGTCCTACGCTCTATCCACTGTGCCACTGCCTGGTCAGGCTTGATTAATTTTTTGAGCTAGATACATAGAATAATTGTCATCCTGTCAAAGTTAATTTCCTAAATAAAATGTTAAAATTAAAAATAAAGATATATAGAATAACCAATTACCCATTTTAAAGAGCACTATAGTTTTAGAAAAAACTATACTCTGTTAATTTTTAGTATTTATATTATAGTCAGCTCTTAAAACCATATATATATATATAATTTATAATATTAATGTGTTTAAATTTGAATTTAATATTCTGTTCTCAATAGCAAAACAATTTATTGAAACACGGTATATTGATTTCAATGTGTTCAAATATAAGCAAGAGAAACCAGACTAACTGACTCAAACCACATGATGTTTGTTATTTATTTTTATTTAGCAATTATTCTGGAAATGAGTAGTTTCAATGTTTTTCAGTTGTTTTTTTAACCCAAAATATCTTGGTTTTTGGTCTTTATATTTATAATTTCTTTTCTTCTTATAAAAAAGTAAAGAAAAATAAAGGACTAATATAATCCCATCACCCAGATTCAACAATTAAAGATTTTTTAATATATTTATTCCCATTTTTTTTCTCTTTTGCTTAATTATTTCAAATATCATATGCAGTATTTTAGTATGCACCTCTCAAACAACTTAACAATAATCCCTTTATATCATCTTATATTCAGCCCATATTTAAGTTTCTAAAACTATTAAAAAGCACAAACTCCCTGACTTTCTCACTCACCCAAATTTAGAGAAGTTAATCTGTTTTGGTTTAAAAGATCTCCTTTTTCAGAGTCTTTCAAACTAAACCTGCATGTAGAAATTTTTAAAAATTTTGCAAAATAGTTAACAGTGGGTTTATTTATTCATTTAACAACTAGCCATTAAGTCTATTATTATTTTGAAACAAATATCATTTGATTATAAATTCTTCTCAGGTTTATTTCAGGTTTCTCCTTCCACTCAACAAAATCAGTGGAAGAAAAACTTACTGAGCTTTGTTTCTATCTAATGGCAGCACAATGTCTTGCTTATTCTGGGTTAAAAGTCTTGGGGTCAACTTTGACTTCTCCCATTCCCTTGTCCATTTCTCTAAATTGTTATCAAGTTCTTTGATAGGCCTTCAAAATACTTTTTCTCTGTTTTCTATTTTCCATTTTTGTCTTCTAGTTAAGAAACTCACTACTTGTATCCTAAACTTACAGTAGTGTCCTAACTAGAGACCCTGCAACCGCTCTCATTAGCTCTAACTCACCCTACCAACAGTTTACAGGTTGTCTTTCTTTATATTTGCTTTTTGTGATAACCTTTTATATGTTCTACTACATGGAATCATCACAATAACCTAATAAGAACACACCTTAATCATATCCATTTTGTTCATGAGATAATCTCACTTTAAGGAATTTATACTCAAGATTTTCCAGCTATATTTCTCAGAAACTCTATTTAGGCAAAACACTAAAATAAAAATTTAAATGATGCTTTCAGAAAGAGCAATATTTCTAAAACTTTTGGAATATCATTTAGAAGTTCTCCAGTGTTTCTTGAATGATTAATATTGATGTACATATATAACTTAATACATGCAAATAGGAGCAAAAATAAGTTAACACATTTCTCTGCCAAGTCCAATAAATGTCATTTTTGAGATCAAAATTTATCTCAGCCTGATTCAACAGTTACATGGTCCCTGCAAAAACCTGTATCTAGAGTAATAAAAAAATTGGACAGACTCCCTAAACTCCTTCTGTGCTACAGTTTGCTATTGTTCTGTGGAGAGACAGAAAAGGGAGGTACTGAGGATAGGAAGTAGGAGGTAGGGTTTAGAGAAGAAAAAGTTTTCTCTTTAGCTTCATAACTAACTAGTCTTACTAATTGGAGCCATTTGTCTTTCTCTGTGAAAAATAATATGATTAATGCTAAACTTTGATGTCAGAGTAGTGGTTGTGTGAGAGATATCCCTGATCTCTTCCCTTGAAATTTCAATAGCTATAATGCAGTGAAGTAACCTCAACTTGGCCCATAGACTTGCCTGAAAGATTTGTGTACCAAATGGACTAAAGATGGGATGGGTTGAGTAGAAGGGTGAAAAATAAAACAAACTCATGGTCATTTCAGGAAAGAGGAGAGGCCGAGATCATTGATGTGTTTATCCACTGGGGTTCTGGAGAGGGGAGAAGCCTGGAATGACTGGATCTCCTTCTACTGGGAGGAGTGATGAGATTGAGGGGCATAGAGGGAGATATTAAACTAAAGTGGTAGAAGAAGGGGTCATGGCCTGTGTTCCCATAGTCTTCCTGCAGCCTGCACTCAGCACAGAAACAGAGGTGCATTGTGTCTGGTCCCCTGGTCTGAGAGAATTGCCCAGAGGCCTAACATTGCCATTACTAAAGCCATATAGCCCTCCAAACATGCTGCACCCACCAGTGCAACTGCAGCCTCTCCTACATCATTGCAACAGCAACATCTCCATGAAAGTCAACCCAGAGATTTCAGAGTTAAAACTTGAAATACAGTACCACCTTTTAGAAGAAAACAGGAAAACTTCCCATAACTGAAATCCACTTTCTTCTTTTTTTATATATATTTTATTATTATTAATTTTAATGGGGTGACACCAATAAATCAGGGTACATATGTACAATGAAAACATCTCCAGATTATCTTATCATTCAATTGTGTTGCATACCCGTCACCCAAAGTCAAATTATCCTCTGTCACCTTCTATCTGGTGTTCCCTGTGTCCCTCCCCTCCTCCCTATTCCAACCTTCCCTCCCTCCCCCAACCCCGTAACCACCACTCTCTTGTCCATGTCTCATAGTCTCACTTTTATGTCCCACCTATGTATGAAACCATGCTGTTCTCAGTTTTTTTTTCTGATTTACTTATTTCACTCCGTATAATGTTATCAAGGTCCATCCATTTTGTTATAAATGATCCGATGTCATCATTTCTTATGGCTGAGAAATATTCCATAGTATATATGTACAATAGGTTTTTTAATCTACTCGTCTTCTGACAGACACTGGACTGTTTCCAGATCGTTGCTATTGTGAACAATGCTGCCACGAACATGGGGGCACATTTCTTCTTTTCGAACAGTGCTATGGTGTTCTTAGGGTATATTCCTGTAAGTGGGATAGCAGGGTCAAAAGGCAGTTCGATTTTTGATTTTTTGAGGACTCTCCAAACTATGTTCCAAGTGGCTGCAGCAGTCTACATTCCCACCAGCAGTGCAGAAGGGGTCCCTTTTCTCCACATCCTCGCCAGCACTTATTCTGTGTTGTTTTGCTGATGAGAGCAATTCTGACTGGTGTGAGGTGATATCTCATTGTGGTTTTAATTTGCATTTCTCTAATGATTAGTGATGTTGAGCATTTTTTCATATGCCTATTGGCCATCTGTATGTCCTCTTTGGAGAAATTTCTATTCATTTCTTTTGCCCATTATTTGATTGGATTGTTTGTCTTCCTGGTGTTGAGTTTTATAAGTTCTTTATAAATTTTAGTTATTAACCCCTTATCAGATGTGCTGTCGAATATGTTCTCCCATTGTGTGGTTTGTCTTTTTATTCTGTTCTTATTGTCTTAGCTGTGCAAAAACTTTTTAGTTTGATATAGTCCCATTTGTTTATCTTGCCTTTTATTTCATTTGCCCGTGGAGTAAAATCAGCAAATATATTGCTGCTACAGATGTCGGAGAGCTTGCTGCCTATGTTTACTTTAAGATGCTTATGGTTTCACGGCTTATGTTTAAGTCTTTTATCCATTTTGAGTTTGTTTTTGTGAATGGTGTAAGTTGATGGTCTAGTTTCATTTTTTTGCAGGTAGATGTCCAATTTTCCCAACACCATTTGTTAAAGAGGCTGTCTTTACTCCATTGTATGTTCTTTCCTCCTTTGTCAAATATCAGTTGTCCATAAAGCTGTGGGTTTATTTCTGGGTCCTCTGTTCTGTCCCATTGATCTATGTGTCTGTTTTTATGCCAGTACCAGGCTGTCTTGAGTATAATGGCCTTATAGTAAACCTTGATATCTCGGAGAGTGATACCTCCTGCTAGTCTTTTTCTTTTTAAGATTGCTGAGGCTATTCGTGTTCTTTTTTGGTTCCATATAAATTTTTGGAATATGTGTTCTATATCTTTGAAGTATGTCATTGGTATTTTAATTGGTATTGCATTGAATTTATAAATTGCTTTGGGTAATATAGACATTTTAATGATGTTTATTCTTCCTAGCCATGAGCACGGTATATGCTTCCACTTGTTTGTATCTTCCTTGATTTCTTTTATCAATGTTTTATAATTTTCTGAGTACAGGTCTTTAACCTCCTTGGTTAAATTTACTTCTAGGTACTTTATTATTTTGGCTGCAATAGTGAAGAGGATTGTTTCCTTAATTTCTTTTGCTGACAGTTCATTGTTGATATATAGAAATGCCTCTGATTTCTGAGTATTAATTTTATATCCTGCCACCTTGCTGAATTCATTTATAAGGTCCAGTAGTTTTTTGACTGAGACTTTAGGGTTTTCTATATACAATATCATATCATCTGCAAATAGTGACAGTTTTACTTGTTCTTTTCCATTTTGAATGCCTTTTATTTCTTCTTCTTGTCTGATTGCTATAGCTAGGACTTCCAGAACTATGTTGAATAAGAGTGGTGAAAGTGGGCAACCCTGCCTGGTTCATGATCTTAAGGGGATTGCTTTTAATTTTTGTCTATTTAGTATGTTATTTGCTGTGGGTTTGTCATAGATGGCCTTTATAATGTTAAGGAATGTTCCCTGTATTCATACTCTACTGAGAGTTTTGAGCATGAATAGGTGCTAGATTCTATCAAATGCCTTTTCTGCATCTATTGAAATTATCATGTGATTTTTGTCCTTCCTTTTGTTAATGTGATAAATCACATTGATTGATTTGCGAATATTGAACCATTCTTGCCTTTCCAGAAAAAATCCCACTTGATCATGGTGTATGATTTTTTTCATATATTGCTGAATCCGGTTGGCTAATATTTTGTTGAGAATTTTAGCTTTTAAATTCATCAGGAATATAGGCCTATAATTTTCTTTCTTTGTGTTGTCTTTGCCCGGTTTTGGGATCAGAATTATGCTTGTCTCATAAAAGGAGTTTGGAAGTCTTCCTCCCTCCTAAATTTTTTGAAATAGCTTGAAAAGGATAGGAGTTAGTTCTTCTTTGTATTTTTGATAGAATTCACTTGTGAAGCCATCAGGACCAGGACTTTTCTTTTTTGGAGTTCTTTGATAACTGTTTTGATCTCATTTGTTGTAATTGGTCTGTTTAGGTGTTCTGATTCTTCCAGATTGATTTATGGAAGGTTATATGATTCAAGAAATTGGTCCATTTCACCTAGGTTGTCTTATTTTTTGTCATAGAGTTTTTCATAGTATTTTCCTACAATGCTTTGTATTTCTGTTGTGTCAGTTGTTATTTCTCCACTGTCCTTTCTAATTTTATTTATTTGAGTCCTCTCTCTTTGTGTCTTGGTGAGTCTAGTTAAAGGTTCATCAATCTTGTTTACCTTTTTAAAGAACGAGCTTTTGGTGTCATTGATCCTCTGTAATGTTTCCTTAGCCTCTATGTCATTTATTTCTCCTCTGATCTTTATTATTTCCTTCCTTCTACTTGTCTTGGTTTTATTTGCTGTTGTTTTTCTAGTTCTTTTAGATGCAGGTTCAGGTTGCTTATTTGAGTTTTTTCTAGCTTCTTATGATATGCCTATAGTGCAATGAAGTTCCCTCTCAGTACTGCTTTTGCTGTGTTCCATAACTTTTGAGTTGATGTATGCTCATTATCATTTGTTTCTAGAAACCTTTTTATTTCTTCTTTGATTTCATTGTTTATCCATTCATTATTTAATATGCTATTTAGTTTCCAAGTGTTTGAGTATTTTTCAGTTTTTCTTTTGTAGTTAATATCTAGTTTTATAGCATTGTGATCAGAGAAAATGCTGGATATGATTTCAGTCTTCTTATATTTATTGAGACCATTTTTGTGTCCTAACATGTGGTCTATCCTAAAAAACGTACAATGAGAGCTTGAGAAGAATGTATATTCTACTTTGTTAGGGTGAAAAGTTCTGACGATATCTATTAAATCAAGTTAATCTAGTGAATCTTTTAAGTCTGCTGTTTCTTTATTAATTTTCTTTCTTGAGGATCTATTCAGTGTTGTTAGAGGGGTATTGAAGTCCCCTACTATGATAGTATTGCTGTTAATCTCGCCCTTTATATCTATCAAAGTCTGCTTTATGTATGTCGGGGCTCCTATATTTGGTGTGTAGATATTTATTATAGTTATATCTTTCTGTTGAATTGTTCCCTTTATCATTATGTAGTGTCCTTCTTTATCTCTTACTACAGCCTTTGTTTTAAATTCTATTTTGTCAGATATACGTACTGCTACCATGGCTTTTTTTTTATTTCCATTAGCATGAAATATTTTTTTCCATCCTTTTACCTTCAGTCTATGTGCATCTTTTGTGTTAAGGTGTGTCTCTTGTAGACAGCATATGTATGGGTCCTGATTCTTTATCCATGCAGCTACCCTATGTCTTTTGATTGGATCATTTAATCCATTTACATTTAAGGTTATTATTGATATGTAGTTGTTTATTGCCATTTTATTCTTTAAAGCTATATTCTTCTTTTGCTATATTCTTTCCTCCTTTTAAACTGTTCACAACAGGCCCCTTAGTATCTCTTGCAGCATTGGTTTGGTTTTAATGAATTCCTTGAGGCTTTCTTTGTCTGGGAAGCTCTTTATTTCTCCTTCAATTTTAAACGTTAGCCTTGCTGGATAAAGTAGTCTTGGTTGTATGTTCTTGTTCTGCATTACTATGATTATATCTTGCCATTTCCTTCTGGCCTCAAGTGTTTCCATTGAGAATTTCGATGTCATCCTTATGGGGTCTCCTTTGTAGGTGATAGCCTTTTTTTTTCTAGTAGCTTTTAAAATTTTTTCTTTATCCATTAGCTTTGGTATTTTGACTATGATGTGTCTTGGTATAGATTCTTTTGGGTTTCTCTTTAGTGGAGTTCTGTGTGCTTCTCGAATGTGTGGAGTGTTTCCTAGCCTTAATTTAGGGAAGTTTTCTACTATGATTTGATTGAACAAAGTTTCCATTTCCTGTCCTTTCTCCTCTTCTTCTGGCACCCCTATGATGTGAATGTTGTTTCTCTTAATGTTGTCACAGAGCTCCCTTAGAGTTTCCTCACATTTTTTGAGTCTCTTTTTCTTTTTCTTCTCTGCTTCTGTGCCTTCGTTTATTGTGTCATCTAACTTGCTTATTTGATCCTCAGCGTGATTCATCCTGCTTTTAATTCCTTCCATTGTGGTCTTCAGTTCTCATACTGTATTTGTCATTTGTGTCTGATTCTTTTTTATTATTTCAATTTTGTTTTTTATACTTGTTATCTCTTTATTAGTTGTTCTTAATGACTATCCATTGTTGCTCTAATTTCTTTAGACATCCTAACTATCATTATTCTCAATTCTGCTTCTGGTAATTTGGTTATATCTGGTTCATTCAGGTCCTTCTCTGGGGATTTCTCTTGATTCATTTTTTTTGCATTCTTCTGCCTGCCCTTTTTCTCTGTGTATAAGAAGGGTGTGGTCACTGGAGTCCAGTAGGTGTTGCCTTTGTGTTCTCTAGGTGTGGTCTGTCTGCAGGCCCGCCACCCCTCTGCCGCTGCCTAGGGTGGTAATGTATGGGCATTGCCAGCGCTGGCCCACTGCGGCTTTTGCTATGATTTCTGCCTCTCCTCCACGGGAGGGGCTGTCACTCAAGCCACAAGCCTCAGCACCAAGGGTAGAGGTGAGCACCTTTGCTCAGCTGCGGGCCCAGCCTGCTTCCAGACTTTTGCCCAGAACCCGCAGTCAGAGCCTGCTCGCCACAGTTTCGCGGGTTGGGCGGGGCTTTTGACATGCTCTTGGCTGTGAGCCTTTGCCCTTCTGGAATTTTGTTATGCCTTCGAGGCCAGGGCCCTCCTGTGCAGGGTCGCAAACTGTGGTTTATTGGGCCGGGCGTGTTTGCTGGCGTGAGCTCAGCTCTACCCCGCCCTTGCTCCCGGAGCCTGCTCGTTTACGTAGAATGGCAAACCGGGGTTTCTCCAGCTGTGCAGGTCTGGTAGCGTGTAGTGTGAGCTCAGCCGTGAGCTCCTGCCCGTCCCTGGTCCTAGCCTGGTCCCCGCGGTCAGGGCCGGCTTGCGCAGGGTTGCAGAGCAGATCTCTGCTCATTTCTGGCCTCCTGATTTGTCTCCGCAGGTGGGATTACAGGCGGGCCCGCTGCTGCCGGACCGCTTTCGCGTGTCCCCTTTGCCCCTGCTGGGCTAGACCGAGCTCACACTGGCTTGGCCTCCGCCCATGCCTACAGAACCACGTTTCAGCGTCCTGCCGCCACTATACCCTTCAGCAACCCTCAGCAGAGTAGGAAGGGCCCTAATACTCCAAACTGTAGACCTGGGAGCTCCCTCACTTGTTTTACAGCTCAAAACTGTTCAAATGCCTCTTCTAGGCTCTGGGACTGTAGGCTGGGGCTTGGTTCCTGGGGCCCAGGTCCCTTCCTCTCCGCCAAACTCTCCTCCTGCCACACGGGTCTCTCCGGGCTGCCGTTTGCTCCGGGGAGCTGGGCAGCCCTCTTCGCATTTTCGCTCTTTCTACCAGTCTCAATGTGGCTTCTTCTGTGTTCCTTGGTTGAAGAGTCCACTTAGTTTAGTTCAAAGTTGGTTTATCCAGATGATAGTTCTTAAAATTGAGTTATAATCCACTTTGTTTCTGGGAATTGGAAGTTGGTACGTCCGCCTACTCTGTCGCCATCTTGCTCCTCCCTCTTTTTTTATTTTTATTCTCTTTTTTCCTTCTTTTGAATTTCACGTGTGTGTGTGTGTGTGTGTGTGTGTGTGTGTGTATAGTGAGGGGGGAAATATAGAGACAGACTCCCACATGTGGCCCACCTGTGATTTACCTGGTAACCAATGCTCAAAGAAATCAAGCTATCCTCATTGCCTGGGGCCAATGCTCAAATCAATTAAGCCACTGGCTGCAAGAGAGTAAAAGAGGGAGAAGTGGTAGAGGGAGGGAAGGAGAGGCAGTTGGTCATTTCTCATATATGCCCAGATGGGGGATTGAACCTGGGACATCTGGACACCTGGCTGATACTCTATCCACTAAGCAAACCAGACGAGACCTAATATTTATATTTTTTATTCTTATTTTTTTGTTGGTGTTTTCTTTCTTTTTGTTTTTGCTCTCTGTTTTCTGTGTTCCTTTTTACTTGTCATTTAAAAAATTTTTATATTTTCATTGTTTTTTTTTTAGTTGTCTTTTGTTAGAGTTCTTAACAATAATACTCTCAAATGCCATCAAAGAAAAGGATATTGAATACCACTGCACTAGAAAGAGACAGAGTTCATAAAGAAAATAAAATATCTCCAGAAAGCAAGCTCAATCACATGGAAACCATGGAGTGGAATGATAAAGAATTCAAAATTAAAGTTCTAAAAATATTCAATGAGATGTGAGAAAACACTGAGAGACAATTTAATGAGTTCAAAAAACAAATTAATAATCAAAATGAGCACTTTACCCAAGAGATTGAAACTTTAAAAACAGAGATGAAGAACTCAGTACCTGAATTGAAAACTGATGTAGCAAGTTTAGCTAGCTAATAGAACAGGCCATATAGAGAAGAGTATCAGTGACACCAAAGATAGGCAACTAGAGATGCTACAGAGAGAGATGAGAGACTCACAAATTCAAAGAAATGATCAAGCTCCACAAAATTGTCTGACTGAGGGTTTTTTTCTTCAAAGCCTTTTCAACACTTGTTATTACCTTTCTTCTTGATAACAGCCAATCTAACATATGTGAAGTTATGTCTCACTGTAGTTTTGATTTGCATTTCTCTAATAGCTAGTGAAGATGACCATCTTTTCATATATGTGTTAGCCATTTGTATGTTTTCTTGAGAGAAGTGTCTTCCCAGGCACTCTACCATTTTTTAAAATTGGATTATTTGCTTGTTGCTGAGCTTTGTGAGTTCTTTACATATTTTGGATATTAACCCCTTATTGAAGCTGTTGTTTGTAATTATCATCACCCATTTGGTGGACTACTTTTTTGTATTATTGTCAGTATCTTATGCTGTGCAGAAGCTTTTTAGTTTGATATAGTTCTATTTATTTATTGTTGCCTTTACTTTCCTTGCCTTTGGGTCAAATTCATACAGCCAAGGTCCATATGTTTAGTACCTATCTTTTCTTCTATGTAATTTATTGTTTCAAATCTTATATTTAGGCCTTGATCCAGTTTGAATTATTTTTTGTGCAAAGGGACAAACAATAATCAAGTTTCCTTCATTTGCATGTGGCTTTCCAATTTTCCCAGCACCATTTATTGAAGAGGCTTTCTTTTCTCCATTGTTTGTTTTTGGATATTTTGCCAAAAAGTATTTGTCTATATATATGTGGCTTTATTTCTGGGCTCTCGGTTCTGTTCCATTGGTCTGAGTGTCTGTTTTTCTGCTAATACAATACTGTTTTGATTGCTGTAGCTCTGTAGTATAGCTTAAAGTCAGGTAGTGTAACACCTCAAGTTCATTCTTTTCTCTCAGGATTGTTTTTGGCTATATAGATCTTTTTATGGTTCCGTACAAATCTGGTAATTTTTTATTTCTTTAAAATTGACATTGGGATTTTAATGGGAATTGCACTAAATTTGTATATTGCTTTGAGTAACATGACCATTGTCAGTCACTATGTTGATTCATCCAATCCATATACATGGGGTATTTTTTCCATTTCATTGTGTCTTTTTCAATTTCTTTCAAAAATGCTTTATAGTTTTCAGTATATAGGTCCTCCACATTCTTTTTAAAGGTTATTCTTAGGCATTTTATTATTTTTGCTGCAGTTATAAAAGGAATTTTTTAAAAAATTCATTTTCTGAAGTTTTATCCTTGGTGTACAAGAATGGTGTAGACTTTTGAATATTGATTTTGCATTCTGTGATTTTACTGTATTGGTTTATTGTTTCTAATAGTTTTTTGGTGGAGTCTTTGGATTTTCTACATACAGGATCATGTCATCTGCAAAAAGTGATATTTTTATTTTTTATTTCCCAATATGAATGTCTTTTCTTTCTTTCTTTTCTTGGTTGCCCTGGCTAAAAGTTCTAACGATATGTTGAATAAGAATGGAGAGAGTAGACAGCTTTGTCTTGTTTCTGATTTTTAGAAGAAAAGTCTTCATTTTTAACCATTTAGTATGATATTTTCTGATTGTCACATATCGCCTTTATTATATTGAGATACTTTCCTTCTATACCCATTTTATTGAGTGTTTTCAACATAAATTGATGTTTTATATTATTGAATGCCTTTTCTGCACTTATTGATAAGATCACATAATTTTTGTCCTTTGTTTTGTTGATATGATTGATGTATTACATTGATTGATTTATGTATATTGAACCATCCTTGTGCTCCTGGAATGTATTCCACTTGACTTTGATGTATTGTTTTTATAATTTATAGTTATATCTGATTTTTTAGTATTTGTTAGGATTTTTGAATCTGTATTCATTAGAGATATTGGTCTGTAGTTTCCTTTTTTTGTGCTGTCTTTGTCAGGTTTTAATATCAGGGTTATGCTGACCTCATAAAATGTGTTAAAGAGTACTTTTTATTTTTTGGAAGACTTTGTAAAGAATATTCATCAAATCTTTTATGAATGCTTGGTAGAATTCACTTATATACCATCTGGCCCTGAAATTTTATTTTTGGGGAGGTTTTTAATAGTTGTTTCCATTTTCTTCTTGCTTATAGTTTTATTTAAGGCCTTTACTTTTTTGTGACTCAGTCTAGGAAGATTATATATTTCCAAGAACTTATCCATTTCTTCAAGCTTTTTGAATTTGGTGGCATGTAATCTTTAATAGTATTCTAGTATGACCTTTTGTATATTTCTGATGTTTGTGGTAATTTCTCTATTTACATTTTGGATTTTGTTTGTATGAGTCATTACTTGCAATACTAATTTTGTGAAGTTAACTGTTCTGAAAGCCTTTTTTTGTTTTTGATTTGGGAAGTTCTTTATTTCTTCATCAATTTTAAATGATAGCTTTGCTGTATAGAGTAGTCTTGATTGTAGGTTCTTGTTGTATATCACTTTAAATATTTCTGGCCAATGCCTTCTGGCCTTAAGTGTTTCTGTTTAGATGTCAGATGTCAGTCTTATGGGGGGCTTCTTTACAAGTAATTAATTGCTCTTCTCTTGCAGCTTATAAGATTCTTCTTTGTCTCTTATGTTTAGCATTTGATTATGCTGTGCTTGGTGTGGGTCTCTGGGCTCATCTTGCTTGGGACTTGCTGTGCTTCCTGGACTTGTGTGACTTTTCCTTAACAAAGTTAGGTAAATTTTCAGCTATGACTTCTTCAAACAGTTGTTTTGGCCCTTGTTTGTTCTCTTTTTCTTTAGGAATTTTTATGTTTTGGAAGTTGTTTTGCTTGATGTTTTGGTGGAGATCTCTAAGACTTTCCTCAGCCTTCTTGAACCTTTCTTTTTGCTACTCTGCTTCTGCGCTTCCTATTATCTTGTCCTCTAAATGACTGATTCAATCCTCTGCTTCATCCAACCTGCTCTTTATTCCTTCCAGTGCAGTCTTTATTTCAGATATTTTAATTGCCATTTTTGACTGATTATTTATAATTATTTCAATGTCCTTTTTAATGCTTACTATCTCATTATTTAAGTTCTCACTGAGATCATCCATTCTTACTCTAAGAAACTTGCACATCCTTATAACCATTGTTTCAAACGTTGCACCTGGTAATTTTTTTTCTTTTATTATTATGATTATGATTATTAATTTTAATGGGGTGACACCAATAAATCAGGGTACATATGTACAATGAAAACATCTCCAGATTATCTTATCATTCAACTGTGTTGCATACCTGTCACCCAAAGTCAAATTGTCCTCTGTCACCTTCTATCGGGTTTTCCCTGTGTCCCTCTCCTCATCCCTATGCCACCCAATCCCTCCCTCCCCCCACCCCGTAACCACCACTCTCTTGTCCATGTCTCATATTCTCACTTTTATGTCCCACCTATGTATGAAATCATGCTGTTCTCAGTTTTTTTTTTCTGATTTACTTATTTCACTCTGTATAATGTTACAAGGTCCATCCATTTTGTTGTAAATGATCCGATGTCATCATTTCTTATGGCTGAGTAGTATTCCATAGTATATATGTACCATAGCTTTTTAATCCACTCGTCTTCTGACAGACACTAGGGCTGTTTCCAGATCTTCGCTATTGTGAACAATGCTGCCACAAACATGAGGGCGCATTTCTTCTTTTTGAACAGTGTTATGGTGTTCTTAGGGTATATTCCTATAAGTGGGATAGCTGGGTCAAAAGACAGTTCAACTTTTAATTTTTTGAGGAATCTCCATACTGTTTTCCATAGTGGCTGCACCAGTCTGCATTTCCACCAGCGGTGCAGAAGGGTTCCCTTTTCTCCACATCCTCGCCAGCACTTATTCTGTGTTGTTTTGCTGATGAGTGCCATTCTGACTGGTGTGAGGTGATATCTCATTGTGGTTTTAATTTGCATTTCTCTAATGATTAGTGATGTTGAGCATTTTTTCATATGCCTATTGGCCATCTGTATGTCCTCTTTGGAGAAATTTCTATTCATTTCTTTTGCCCATTTTTTGATTGGATTGTTTGTCTTCCTGGTGTTGAGTTTTATAAGTTCTTTATAAATTTTGGATATTAACCCCTTATCAGATGTGCAGTCGAATATGTTTTCCCATTGTGTGGTTTGTCCTTTTATTCTGTTCTTATTGTCTTTAGCTGTGCAAAAACTTTTTAGTTTGATATAGTCCCATTTGTTTATCTTGCCTTTTATTTCATTTGCCGGTGAAGATAAATCGGCAAATATATTGCTGCTACAAATGACAGAGAGCTTGCTGCCTATGTTTTCTTCTAAGATGCTTATGGTTTCTCGGCTTACATTTAAGTCTTTTATCCATTTTGAGTTTGTTTTTGTGAATGGTGTAAGTTGATGGTCTAGTTTCATTTTTTTGCAGATAGATGTCCAATTTTCCCAACACCATTTGTTAAAGAGGCTGTCTTTACTCCATTGTATGTTCTTTCCTCCTTTGTCAAATATCAGTTGTCCATAAAGCTGTGGTTTTATTTCTGGGTCCTCTGTTCTGTCCCATTGATCTATGTGCCTGTTCTTATGCCAGTACCAGGCTGTCTTGAGTATAATGGCCTTAGAGTAAACCTTGATATCTGGAAGAGTGATACCTTTTGCTATATTTTTTCTTTTTAAGATTGCTGAGGCTATTCGTGTTCTTTTTTGGTTCCATATAAATTTTTGGAATATCTGTTCTATATCTTTGAAATATGTCATTGGTATTTTAATTGGTATTGCATTGAATTTATAAATTGCTTTGGGTAATATAGACATTTTAATGATGTTTATTCTTCCTAGTCATGAGCACGGTATATGCTTCCACTTGTTTGTATCTTCCTTGATTTCTTTTATCAATGTTTTATAATATTCTGAGTACAAGTCCTTAACCTCCTTGGTTAAATTTATTCCTAGGTACTTTATTTTTTTGGCTGCAATAGTGAAGGGGATTGTTTCCTTAATTTCTTTTGCAGACAGTTCATTGCTGGTATATAGAAATGCCTCTGATTTCTGAGTATTAATTTTATATCCTGCCACCTTGCTGAATTCATTTATAAGGTCCAGTAGTTTTTTGACTGAGACTTTAGGGTTTTCAATATACAATATCATATCATCTGCAAATAATGACAGCTTTACCTCTTTTTTTCCAATTAGAATGCCTTTTATTTCTTCTTCTTGTCTGATTGCTGTACCTCGGACTTCCAGAACTTTATTGAATAAAAGTGATGAATGGGGACACCCCTTCCAGGTTCCTGATCTTAAGGGAATTGCTTTTAATTTTTTTCCATTTAGTATGATGTTTGCTGTGGGTTTGTCGTAGATGGCCTTTATCATGTTAAGAAATGTTCCCAGTATTTCCAATTTACTGAGAGTTTTGTGCATGAATGGGTGCTGGATTTTATCAAATGCCTTTTCTGCATCTATTGAAATTATCATGTGATTTTTGTCCTTCCTTTTGTTTATGTGATGAATCACACTGATTGTTTTGCGAATATTGAACCAGCCTTGCCTCTCCAGAATAAATCCCACTTGATCATGGTGTATGATTTTTTTCATATATTGCTGAATCCGGTTGGCTAATATTTTGTTGAGAATTTTAGTGTTTAAATTCATCAGGAATATAGGCCTATAATTTTCTTTCTTTGTGTTGTCCTTGCCCGGTTTTGGGATCAGAATTATGCTTGTCTCATAAAAGGAGTTTGGAAGTCTTCCTCCCTCTTAAATTTTTTGAAATAGCTTGAGGAGAAATAGAAGTTAGTTCTTCTTTGAATTTTTGATAGAATTCACTTGTGAAGCCATCAGGCCCAGGACTTTTCTTTTTGGGAGTTCTTTGATAACTGTTGTGATCTCATTTGTTGTAATTGGTCTGTTTAGGTGTTCTGATTCTTCCAGATTGATTTTTGGAAGGTTATATGATTCAAGAAATTTGTCCATTTCACCAAGATTGTCTAATTTTTTGGCATAGAATTCTTCATAGTATTTTCTTACAATGCTTTATATTTCTGTTGTGTCAGTTGTTATTTCTCCACTGTCCTTTCTAATTTTATTTATTTGAGTCCTCTCTCTTTTTTTCTTGGTGAGTCTAGTTAAAGGTTCATCAATCTTGTTTACCTTTTCAAAGAACCAGCTTCTGGTTTCATTGATCCTCTGTATTGTTTCCTTAGCCTCTATGTCATTTATTTCTGCTCTGATCTTAATTATTTCCTTCCTTCTACTTGTCGTGGGTTTTATTTGCTTTTGTTTTTCTCGTTCTTTTAGATGCACGGTCAGGTTGCTTATTTGATCTTTTTCTAGCTTCTTATGATATTCCTGTAGTGCAATGAACTTCCCTCTCAGAACTGCTTTTGCTGTGTCCCATAAATCTTGAGTTGATGTATGCTCATTATCATTCGTTTCTAGAAACTTTTTTATTTCTTACTTGATCTCATTGTTAATCCATTCTTTATTTAATATCATGCTATTTAGTTTCCAAGTGTTTGAGTATTTTTTAGTTTTTCTTTTGTGGTTAATTTCTAGTTTCATGGCATTGTGATCAGATAAAATGCTTGATATGACTTCAATCTTCTTAAATTTATTGAAACATTTTTGTGTCCTTACATGTGGTCTATCCTAGAAAACGTACCATGAGCGCTTGAGAAGAATGTATATTCTACTGCTTTAGGGTGAAAAGTTCTGAAGATATCTATTAAATCAAGTTGATCTAGTGTCTCCTTTAAGTCTGCTGTTTCTTTATTAATTTTCTTTCTTGAGGATCTATCCAGTGTTGTTAGTGAGGTATTGAAATCCCCTACTATGATAGTATTGCTGTTAATCTCGCTCTTTATATCCATCAAAGTCTGTTTTATGTATGTTGCGGCTCCTATATTTGGTGCATAGATATTTATAATAGTTATATCTTCCTGTTGAATTGTTCCCTTTATCATTATGTAGTGTCCTTCTTTATATCTTAATACAGCTTTGTTTTAAAGTCCATTTTGTCAGATACAAGTACTGCTACCCCCGCTATTTTTTCATTTCCATTTGCATGAAATATTCAGTCTATGTGCATCTTTTTGTTTTAAGGTGTGCCTCTTCTAGACAGCATATATATGGGTCCTGTTTCTTTATCCATGCAGCTACCCTATGTCTTTTGATTGGATCATTTAATCCATTTACATTTAAGGTTATTATTGATATGCAGCTGTTTATTGCCATTTTATTCTTTAAAGCTGTATTCTTCTTTTTCTATATTCTTTCCTCCTTTTATACTGTTCACAACCGGCCCCTTAGTATCTCTTGCAGCATTGGTTTGGTTTTAATGAATTCCTTGAGGCTTTTTTGTCTGGGAAGCTCTTTATTTCTCCTTCAATTTTAAATGTTAGCCTTGCTGTATAAAGTAGTCTTGGTTGTAGGTTCTTGTTCTGCATGACTTTGATTATATCTTGCCATTCCCTTCTGGCGTCAAGTGTTTCCGTTGAGAAGTTCGATGTCATTCTTATGAAGGCTCCTTTGTAGGTGAAAGCCTTTTTTTCTCTAGCAGCTTTTAAAATTTTTTCTTTATCCATTAGCTTTGGTATTTTATCTATGATGTGTCTTGGTGTAGATCTATTTGGGTTTCTCTTTAATGGAGTTCTGTGTGCTTCTTGAATGTGTGGAGTGTTTCCCAGTCTTAATTTAGGGAAGTTTTCTCCTATGATTTGATTGTACATAGTTTCCATTTTTTGTACTCTCTCCTCTTCTTTAGTAAACCCTATGATGCGAATGTTGTTTCTCTTAATGTTGTCACAGAGCTCCCTTAGTGTTTCTTCACATTTTTTGAGTCTCATTTCCTTTTTCTTCTCTGCTTCTGTGCCTTTGTTTATTGTGTACTCTAACTTGCTTATTCGATCCTCAGCATGATTCATCCTTCTTTTAATTCCTTCCATTGTCGTCTTCAGTTCTCATACTGTATTTGTCATTTCTGTCTGATTCTTTTTTATTATTTCAATATCGTTTTTTATACTTGTTATCTCTTCATTTAGGTGTTCATAATGACTATCCATTGTTGCTCTAATTTCTTTGGACTTCCTAACTATCATTATTCTAAATTCTGCTTCTGGTAGTTTGGTTCTATCTGGTTCATTCAGGTCCTTCTCTGGGGATTTCTCTTGATTCATTTGGTTTGCATTCCTCTGCCTGCCCATTTTGTCTGTGTATAAGCAAGTTGTGGCCACTGGAGTCCAGTAGGTGTTGCCTTTGTGTTCTCTAGGTGTGGTCTGTCTGCAGGCCCACCACCCCCTTTGCCGCTGCCTAGGGTGGTTGGATATGGGCGTTGCCAGCGCCGGTCCACTTCAGCTGTTTCTGTGATTTCCGTCTCTTCTCCACGGGAGGGGTTCTCACTTAAGCCACAAGCTCCAGCACCAAGGGTAGAGGTGAGCACCTTTGTTCAGCTGCGGACCCAGCCTTTTTCTGGGCTTCCGCCCATCTCCTGCTGTCAGAACCTGCCTACCACAGTTTCACCGGTTGGGCGGGGCTTTTGACATGCTCTCAGCTGTGAGCCTTTGCCCATCCGGAGCTTTAGCCCCGCCCTCGAGGCCAGGGCCATCCCGCACAGGGTCGCAAACCATGGTTTATTGGGCCGGGCGTGTTTGCTGGCTTTCGCTCAGCTGCGGAATTACGCTCAACTTGGACTCTACCCCGCCCTCGCGTTCAGAGCCAACTCAGGCACGCAGGATGGCAAATCGCGGTTTATTGGGCCGGGCATTTTTGCTGGTGTGAGCTCAGCCTAGAGCTTCTGCTCTTCCCGGACTCTACTCTGCCCCCATGTTCGGAGCCTGCTTGCGTACGCAGGATGGTAAACCGCGGTTTCTCTGGCCAGGCGAGGCTGGTAGCGTGAGCTCAACCGTGAGCCCCCGCCCATCCCTGGTCCTAGCCCCATCCCTGCGTTCAGGGCCGGCTTGCGCAGGGTCCCGGAGCAGATATTTGCCCCTTCCTGGCCTCCCGCTTTTTCCCCGCAGGTGGGATTATAGGCGGGCCTGCAGCTGCTGGACCGCTTTCATGCGTCCCTTCTGCCCCTGCTGGCTAGACCAAGCTTACACAGGCTTGGCCTCCGCCCACAGCGACAGAACCACGTTTCAGCGTCCTGCCTCCACCATACCCTTCAGCAACCCTCAGCAGAGTAGGAAGGGCCCTAATACTCCACACTGTAGACCAGGGAGCTTTCTCCCTCTAAGCAGCTCTGCTCTAATTGCCATGGGAGAGCTTGTTTGGCTAGTGTCCTGTCTCTCTTTGCTGGTATTGCTAGTTCCAGGGTAAGTATTTGTTTTCGGTTAGGGAAGTAACTTAGCCCAAGGGTTAGAGTGGCTGTCCCTCAGAATGTTTGTCCCTGTGCATTCAGTCCACACTGTCTTTCTGCTGCTCTGGTCCTCTCCTCTTTCCCCATTTCCCAGAGCCCAGGGTGTGTGGTTGTGAGAGAAGTTTTCTGTGCTGTCTCTTTAAAAAGAATCTTGGGTCTGAGAAAACTGTCTCTTTCTCACAAACAGTATCCTCACTTGTTTCACAGCTCAATACTGTTCAAACGCGTCTTCTAGGCTCTGGGAGTGTAGGCTGGGGCTTGGTTCCTGGGACTCAGGTCCCTCCCTCTCCGCCAAACTCTCCTCCCGCCACGCGGGTCTCTCCGGGCTGCCGTGTGCTCTGGGGAGCTGGGCAACCCTCTTCGTGTTTTCGCTATTCCTACCAGTCTCAATGTGGCTTCTTCTGTGTTCCTTAGTTGAAGAGTCCACTTAGTTTAGTTCAAAGTTGGTTTATCCAGATGATGGTTCTTAAAATTGAGTTATAATCCACTTTGGTTCTGGGAGTTAGAAGTTGGTATGTCCGTCTACTCCATCGCCATGTTGCTCCTTTTTGCACCTGGTAGTTTTGTTCCTTGCATTTAATTTACTTCTTCTTCTGGGACTTCTTTTGTTGATTCATTTGAGGCATATTTCTTTGTCTGCCCATTTTATCTGTGTATTAGGTAGCTTTGTTCTGACTCCCAATTTTGTTGTTATGCTTTTATAAGGAAGTCCTGTTGGGTTTAGTGGTACAAACCTTTAGGTCATCTGAGCTCATTGCTTTAAAAATGTCTTTTAAGGGTTATATGTACCCTCTTGGTATATGTGAGTCTTGAATGCTGTTAGAGTTTTTGTGAGTGGAGTTAACACTTCAGGTTGGCTAGCTCTATAGGTCAACCTTAATCACGTGTGTTAGACACTGTGCATGACTGTTTGCTGAGGTGTATATATTCTCAGCAGTGTCAAGTAAGACTTTGTGTGTTCTGCTTGTGTGACTAGTTGGCTCTTGTGCTGGTGTGGTCTGAAGCCCACTACTGTTTGTGTTGATGCTGTGTTCTCTTGGGTGGTGGTCTTCAGATCTATGTTGATGTCAGATATTGTTTGTAAGTACCTGTGGGCTACCTGTCTGGAGATGTCATTCTGTTTACGGTTTGTGTCTCATGTCTCCATTTTCTGTGCCTGGGAGGGTTCAACCTGTGTATTAGGGTTTCCTCCTTCCTGCTTAGGTCTGAGAGAAGCTCCGTAAAAGAGCCCAAGCTCCTTATATTTGCCTCCACTTTTCAGCTGTTCTACATCCCCTTGCAGCTATCTAGTCTTCCCACAGAGCCTTTGGTAGAATGATTTAGACTGGGCTCAGACTAGCCTCACTCCATTAACCTCTTCATAGATTGCATGATTAATATTGTAAGCCAACTGAGGTTGAAAGAATAATGTTAGTGGAACCCACTAGTCTGGAGGTCTGTTAATCAGGTACTTGGTATGGGGAATGAGGTGGCTACTCTATTTCTTTCCAGAGATGTAACAGATTCTGGTTTGGTTGGACTAACAGTCCTCTCCGCAGAAGTTCTTTCAGTTGAGGAGCCACTGGTCTCAGCGAAAAATATTGAGTCTTTTATTGGGGCTGGTTGTAGTCCTGCCTACAGGAGGTGGCTAAGCCCTTCCTCCCATTCCAACAATAGCCTCCAACAAATTTACACTTTGAATGCCTGAGCTCTAAGCCTCTCGCCCTTCTCCTTGTGGCATTGAGTCCATTAGGGCAGGTATCCAGGACTTGGGTTGGCTGATGTGATGCTCTACCTTGTCCCATGCATGCAAACTGCTGTAAAGGTGCTGAACACAGAAAGCAGAATTGACCTCAGCAGGATTTGGTGCCTGATGAGCTCTCCTTTTGGATATGTTGCTGGTAATGCTAGATAGAGCTCTGATGTTTGTAGCTTGCCACAGGAGGTGTTGACTTTGGGTTTCTTAGGAGAGAACCAGGTGCGGACCAGTATAAGACACTGCCTGTTGGAGTTACAAGTGAACAACAGTTTATGTCTGCTTCTGCTGAGCATGGATGTACATGGAAGGACCAAACTGCACTCCTAGTCTGGCTTTCACCAGCATCAGGCCTTTTGCAGGTCAGCAAAAGGCCCAAGACTCCCTGAGATCCACCTCCTGCTGCCTCTGTCTGCTGGTTGCTTGTTAAGTTTGGCACCTGAAAAATCCCCTGTGATAGGGAATCTGGAGCTAGCTGTCAGAAAAGGTGATGGGTGTGATTTCAACCCCAGAGCCCTAAGTGTTGGTCTATCCTGAAAATTTTCTCAGGTTTTATTTGGGTGTATCTACTAGTAATCAGGTGACTGGGGCTTCTGAACTCAGAGATTTGGTCTCCCAACACCTCAAACAGTTTTCACTGAAATTTCAGTGAGGGGAAAGCACCAGTAATGTTCTCAAGAAAGTAAGAAGTATAGCTCTGGCCCCAAATTCAGACAGCTGAGTCACTCTCCCCAATAAGTCCATTCAATCTTCTGCTCCCTGGCTGTGGATGCTTCTCAGCAAGGCCCAATCTTCTTTGAGTATGGCAAGAGATATTTCTAAGGGTGAGGCAATTTCTTTCCTTAGGCTGATGCCACATAGAGAAGAGTGCTCTATCCAAGGAAGATGATGATTGTGGTATTGGAGATGGACTTAGCACAGGGGCCTTGGTGGCTGTCCCCCCAGTATGTCTCTTCCCAGGGCCATGAATTTTAGACTCTCTTAATGTAACTCTAGTCTGCTCAGCTCTCCCTCTTCCGGAGCCCAGGATAAGTATCTGTGAATGAGATATTCTGTGTTGCCCATTTAAGAGGATACCTGTATCTCTAAGAACTCCCATTTCTTTCTGACAAACAGAAACCTCTTCTCATTACATATCCAAAATCTCTGTGGGAACCTCTTTAAGGATCTGATGATTTAGGTGAAGAGCCTGAGTGATTTTAGGACTCATGCCTTTTATGGTTAACTACCCCTACATCTGAGATATCCCTTTGGAATCTCAGCTTCTTTTTATGGGAATGGGGGCAGCCATTTTTATGTCTCCACTTTTCTTACCAGACTTTATGTGGTTCTTCTGTATATCCTTGGTTATAAGACTCCTCTTTTTTTAGTCTTGAGTTGATTTTTCAGGATGGTTGTTCTTAAATGTAGTTATAACTTCAATTTGGTCTTTGGAGGAGGAGAGTGGAACATCTGCTTATTCCATCATCATCTTGGATTCCTAAGAGTTTTATAGTTGAGCTTTTTTTAAGTTTAGAACTATAATTTTGGCTAATTCTTATGTGTGTTGTAAAGAAAAGTCTAAGTTCATTATTTTGCCTGTAGAGATCTAGTTGTCCTAGCTAGATAACTAGTATTGAAAACACTGTTTTTTCATGTATTTATTTTGGCATCATGCTGAAAATGAAATAGTCATAAATTAAAGAGGTTATTTCTGAACTTTGAATTATATTCTATAAACTATATGTCTGCCAATATATCAATTTTATACATCATTTTTTTTGCATCTTTCTGAAGTGAGAAGCAGGCAGCAGAGAGACAAACTCCCACTTGCGCCTGACCAGGATCCACCCGGCAAGCCCATTAGGGGGCGATACTCTGCCCCTCTGGGCTGTTGCTCCATTGCAACTGGAGCTATTTTAGTGCCTGAGGTGGAGGCCATGGAACCATCCTCAGCACCCCGGCTAACTTTACTCCAATGGAGACTTGGCTGTGGGAGGAGAAGAGAGAGATAGAGAGAAAGAAGAAGGCGAAGGGTGGAGAAGCAGATGGACACTTCTCCTGTGTGCCCTGGCCAGGAATCAAATATGGAACTTCCAAATGCTGGGCTGATGCACTACCACAGAGCCAACTGGGCAGGGTCCCAATTTTATACATCTTAAATACTGTAATTTTGTAGCAAATTTTGAAATCAGAAAAAGTTGGAATCTTTAAACTTTTGTTTTTCTTTTTCAAAACTGTTTTGATTGTTTTTATTTTGTAGTATTTTTATATTAATGTAATAACATTTTGTCAAAATTTGCAAAAAACTGTAGGTGAGTTTTTGAAATTAAATGTATTGAATTAATAAATTTGTACAAATATTTCCACTTTAATAATATCTCTTAATCCATGTATATTTTATTATTTACATTTTATTTAATATATTTCAATGTTTTATAGTTGCCAATGTAAATTTTTGCATTTTGTTAAATTCATTTTCAAGTATTTTATTATTAGGTTAGGAGATATAACAGAGAAGAAGTTTCTTCTAGAATAAAATGGAAGTGGAACACTCACCCCTTTCTCTGTAATCAAGTGTGAGAAGAAGAAGAAGATGGTGGGAAGGTAAATAAGGACTTAAACTTTTCTTCTACTTGCTTCTTCTCCATTTACCAAGCTAGACTATTTAGAAGCTTCAAGAAGATGAATTCCTGTATCTATGTCACTTTTTGCCTCAACTCAAATTTGTAGGAGTTTATGAAAAAGTTTAGTTATAAAAAATAAAAACATCACTTTTTTGCATATTTAAATAATACTATTACAAGGGGACAGACAGTAGACATGTTCCTAGCACACTAATTTTACACTCTATGTTGTAGAATTTTCTGAGTGTCTTTTCTTCAGGCATAAAGATTCCAGGTGTACTGCTTTTCTAGCCCAGATATCAGGTCTTAAAAACCAAATCAAACACGGGAGTCTACAGCTCTGACCACGGAGCACTTGGACCTAATCTAAGTTCTTGAGAGAAGTACCAAGGCCAAAAGCCTTATTTCTCTGGGAGGCATCCAGGAGGAACCAAAAGGTTAAGAAATATGATAGACAGTCTGAATCACTCAACCTCTGGGTGGAATGCAGAAATAAATAATAAGGTAAATACTACATTATCTCTCTCAAAAACAGAGCATACTGATCTGACTTAGGATACCCCATCACTATTTGTCCCTAGGTGACTAACTGCACAGATTAGTCACTATTGCTAAAAGCCCCTAAATCATATAAAAGGGTCAGTAGAACAAGGATGTTAAGGCAGACTTTGGAGTTGAAGCCCTCTAACTTCTCAGGTTCGTTGGCAATTTGATTAAAGACACATATTCACTTAAGTGCTCATCTTTGTGGATTGGCTTCATAGCAACAGGTAGCATGAGCTCCAACTTGTTCTGGTTACAATTCTGGTGACTTTGGTGGGATTACTGTGGAACCTCTGGCAAGTCCCTCTTGGTAGGGGTCTCATAGACTGCCTGGACAAGGGGGCCATGGGATTGCAGGCACAGAATTTTCCTGCAGATGGTGAACACATATTCATAGAGGGGAGTCTACCCATATTTTCCTCTGAACCTCTGTGACGATCACTTGAGGCTGAATTGAAATGTGTCTTTTTGGTCTGGTCTGGTTTGGTCTGGATGTGCACTAATTCCAAGGTTACAACCTAAAGTGGTCATCAGATTAAGGTACTTTATGGTTTATGGATTTTGGTTTTACAAAATTCTGTCTGGTATAATGGAGGTTGGGGAGCCTCTGTCATTCGGTTTATGAAAACAACCTGTTGGGGCAAATTCTGGCTTATTGGTCAACCTATGCTTCTCATTTATGTATTTAGATACTATGGACATTGTTGATTTGAAATTGAAATACCTGAAGAATGCTCATTTAAACTTAAATAGAATGAAATTTTGAATCTTGAACTTGTTTCTTTGTTTTTGTATTCCTTAAGACCTTGGCAAGCTAACTGCTGTGCTCTGTCTTCATTCTCTTCAGAGTTGGAAGTTGGAGAAAGGGTCTGCTATTTGGCTCAACTAGGTTTTATTTATATGTCCTGCTAATGTCCCTGTATTGTATTTGTCCTGTTTGTATGTAAACTTGCACTCAGGTCTGTAAAATAGGAAGAGTTGGTTCCACTTTAAGAACTTTCATCTGTCTGTCTGTCTGTAATTCTTGCTGTTCTGTGGTACTGAGAACCGTTGTCTCTATCATTTGTGCTTGTGCCATCTGGCCCTTGTACAGATAATTTGTTACACTCATTAGTGTGAGATAAGGTTTTAAGCCTAGTGTCTCAGTCTCTCTTTCTGGAAGATTTGGCTTATAAATACATGTTTGTTTGAACTTTCTTTGTTTTAGATTTTGTTTTAGTTTTAAAGTAGGTGGCTTTGTCTTATATTCACTGGAGAGTCTATTAGGCTGTATCCTAGCTGTTAGGTCAACTTACAGCTATAAGTCAATGACTGATCAAAACTGTGTTATGTACCAGCTTTTATGTTGTTTCATAATGAAGATTCTATTCAGAAAGAAAATAAATTGATGGTTTAAAGTGGGAAAAATGATTTCCCTCCCCTCCCAGACAGTAAAACTCAGGAAGAGAAAAATAAGGAGTCTTTTAAACATCTTAGAGCCTCCTCCTAGAGCTGTGTGAATTCCTGTGGTCCCAGAAATAATAGGGGCATTAATACCACCCCAAACTTTATGCAGACTAGGATAGGGAGGGTTAGTAGCATAACCTTTATATGAAAGGAAAAAAGGGCACTTTTAAAGTTCAAGTGGCTCAGCTCTGAGTAGCCCATGACTGATATCTCTTCTCCTTCCTCTCCAATGTACAACTACTAATAATACTATTTATAAATGTGGCAAAATGTAAACATATTGCTAATTTTATTTTAGAATAAATTAGTCTAGGAAAGCATTTGTTGTTACTACTGGTTTAAATTTAATTAATGCCTTTTAAAGACCTTAACAGAAAATATGTGTTTGTTTTGCCTGGATTTATAAAAAGTTATTATCTCTATTATGTATTTTAAAAATATGAGTGTGTTTTCCAATAAAAAGACTTATTCCTGAAGGTTATAAAATATGTTCATAAGAATATCAATGTAAAGAATGCTAATTATATATGGTTGTCACTAAAAGTGAAGGTTTCTGAGAATTCTTAGTTATAAAGAAATCGTATGATTTAGTAATAAAAATATAGAGTATCAAAGTAAACTTTTAAAGAATAAGAAATAAAAATACATTGTTCTTAAAATGGTTGTTTATGAATAACTCACAGAAATTCTGTACAAGTCATATAAGGTTTGTGAAGAAAGAAGCAGCAAAAAGAGAAAAAATTAAGAATGTGAGAAAAGATGAAAAAGAAGTATAAAGCAAAGGAACATTTATATTACAGAAAAAATATTAGAAAAAAGATTGTTTTAGCCTGACCAGGCAGTGGCTCAGTGGATAGAGCGTTGGACTAGGATGCGGAGGACCCAGGTTCGAGACCCCGAGGTCGCCAGCTTGAGCGTGGGCTTATCTGGCTTGAGCAAAAATAAAAAAGCTCACCAGCTTGGACTCAAGGTCTCTGGCAAGAGCAAGGGGTTACTCGGTCTGCTGAAGGCCCACAGTCAAGGCACATATGAGAAAGCAATCTAAGGTATCGCAACAAAAAACTGATGATTGATATTTCTCATCTCTCCGTTCCTGTCTTTCTGTCCTTATCTATCCCTCTCTCTGACTCTATCTTTGTCCTTGTAAAGAAAAAAAAATTGTTCTAAGAGAAAAGTAAAAAGAAAAGAAAAGAAAAGGCTTGTAAATAGATAATGCAGCTAAGTAGTAACTTTGGTTACAAATGAAAAGGCCCAGGATCTCCTTTTATTTTTTAAGACTGTAAATTTTCCACAGAAGCCCCACTCTGGATACAGTTAACTGAGGGGAACAAATTAATTGCTTTTTAAGTCAATACTACAGTGACTTTTTCTATTGTAGATAAAATTTGGTCAAAAGGAGTCAGGAAAATGTCTCAGCGGCAGGAGTTACCAAACAGATATAACAGAAGCCTTTTCCAAACTTCCTAGTGACTAAATTTTGAGAGACAGAAGTGACTTTAGGTTATTCCAATGGTCACCTGGAATATCTCAAGTATTTGTTTTCTCTTTTAATAAAAGATAAATTTTAAACTAATTAGGCTTATTTGATATGCTTGAAATTATGTGAGAAGCCTCAAAAATATAATAATAATTTGACTTTGGGTGATGAGAACACAATGCAATCAACAGTTCCACTGCTATAGTGATGTTCACCTGAAACCTATGTACTCTTATTGATCAGTGTCACCACATTAAATTTAGTTTCTAAGTAAAAATTAATAACTATAGTATATACATATAAAAATAAAATAATAATAAAAATATAAAAGATGAAATTATATATATATTAAAGTAGATGTCCTGAAAATTCTGTAAAAATCTCCAAGAACATACAAGGTTTTGACATATTTTCATTTGTACTTATAATTGTTATCCACATCTATGACCACATTTTGGATTTTTTGTTTTGTCATTTAGAGAAAGCCATTACTTTGGTCTAATGCTTTTGCAGATATATCTTCAGGAGAATTCATGGAAAGAACTTGGATGTATTCTAATATATGGGTTCCTAAAAATAAATAATCAGATCATCCTTTTCAACAGGATGAAGATTTATAGAACTCTGGGAAATAAATTCATAGAAAGACTTGCAAATAATTATGAGAAATAATATTTAATTATAAGGCTGAATGAACTAAAACTAGGTATTATTGTTCTGACTTTGTTTAGAATATTGTTAATTTTTAAATCTTTTTGTTTTACAAAATAAGGCATGTGCTTCTTAAAACAATTTAATCAAATATATCTTCAAAACAATATTAGGACATTTATTGTTTTTTCTCCCTACTTGATTTCTCTAGAATCCAAAAAATCTTAATCAGTAAGTATTATGGTAATAATAACATATTTACTTGCATAAATCCAGTAAGAATATATTCTCTTAAGAGCACACAGAACCAATTTTCAATTGTGGTTTTATTAAAAAAGACTTTGACTATAATATCATTTCTAGAAAGGACATGCCTGAACTTTGGATGTCACCATAAAGTTTTAAGGTGTTGAGATTGACCTTAAAAGTTGATAAGGCCCCTTGGAGAATTGGCCTGATTCCTTGTTTATTCCAGTGGTTTATAGCAAGCCTTTCTAGATAAGACATGAAAGTCACTTTCCTGGAAGATGGTGAGGAAAAATTAAGACATTCTTGAGTACCTCAAGAGTTTGAGGTACTCACTCAAACCTGCAGGTACTGCAAAAGAGGCTTGATGGCAATGGCAGGGCTTGGCTTCTCTTCCCAAAAGGGCTAATTAAGGCTCAATCTAAAGATTCCTTATGAGATTCCAGCAAAGCAAATTTAAGAAAGCTTATGTAATCAATTGCTATTTTTGTTGTGTTTATACAAATAATCAGGTCAAACTGAAACTAGACTTAATACAGTAAATAAATTTGTCTTAATTTGGCCTTTTAATAAAAATAAAGGTAATTTTAGGGGGAAGTATGTTTCAGTAAAATATATAACAGAAAGTTATAAATATCAAAAATTAGACTGAATCTTCACTTTTTCTAGTTTTCCTGAATGATGACAAAACTCTGAACTAATGCTTTTCTTTTATTTTCATCCTTCAACTCAGAATTATTGAGAACTAAATATTTTTCTTCCATCCGACCATTTGTTATAATTCTTGTTATTCTGGCTCTTACCCCAGTAATACTGAAACTTATAACACAGTTTGTCTCTACCAGGTTATGGGTTCTACTTGCACTAAGGGAACACTGCCTTTAGATACCGTCATCCCCACCTCCTGGTTCAGTCCTTATTATTTCTCTGACAGAAAGCAAGAATCTTTTGACTCTGAAAAAAATAAAAAACTTCATCCGTCTTCAACAGGAATCAGCTACAGAAGAGACCCTAATCCCCCTTTTCCTGAAAGAATTCAAAGACACAATCTTTGGCAGGGAAAATGTGGTAGGCAGTTAGACAGACATGAGCAGAGTAAAGATTATCAGTCTGGCACAAAAGGTCACCAGGGTGGAAAACCCCAGCTGCCTAGCAATGGGGAAACTGGGGAAACAAGGACCTTGCTCCCAGGGTAACCCTTTCTCCACTAGCTATTGCTAATCATGCAGAAGAAAGAACTCTAATTCTTCTCTTATCAGTTCAATTCTGAGCACATTTACACACACACACACACACACACACACACACACACACACACACACACACACACACGACTAGAGATCCTGAGATACTAACTCCAAACTGAGCCCTTACTTCTTCACTTAAAGCCATAATCCTTGCAATAGCAATAAGCATTAACAGGCTAGATGGTTTTCAGTCATCTTAGGTTCTAATTTCAGTTAACTCTAAAAAGACATCTCTACATTCTGATTCATTATAAGATATTATTTTTTCTTTTTTTTATTAATTTTAATGGGGTGACACCAATAAATCAGGGTAAGATATTTTTATAAAGATTGTACATAAACTTTCTAAGACTTCCCACATCATAGTCTCAGAATAAGTGCTTATCATCTCTGATCTGACCTGGCCTTGGAAGTAGGAGTTTGAATCAGACTTAAATTCTGACTTAATGGTTCACATGATTAAGCTCAAGAAAAAGCAGGTATAAGGCAGAGAAATGCATCAGGTTTAAGGCCGGTCAAAAAGCCCATGAGCACATTTCTTTTCTAAATGAAAGTCCTCTGAAGCTCTTTCCTTCCACAATTAAATATGCTTGACATTAAAAAGGAATTAAATTTCTTATAGTCATTCTGTTTAAACCATCTATTCTTTGTGGAAAACTGAAAGGAATAGGAAATCCTATGGTCAGATATTAGGCATGGGACTCCCTCATTAAAACTTTGGAAGAACCTGATTATTCAGTTTGGGGCCAAATAGAACCCTGCCCCCAGTTAAGGGAGTGCAACAATGGAATTGTGTACCTGTATTGGATTTTGCCAGATCTGAGTTCACATAACTGCTGATCTTGATTCAGCCCATTGGGGATGATGGAGTTTTATCTGCCACATTGTACTTGTTTTATTGTTTATGCTCATAACTGGAATATAAAGTGAGATTGCAGAAGACAGTAGGAAATTGTGCTGACATAGAACTGGTTTTTAATTCAATAGTGGATCCCTTTCCTCTGCCAGAACTGTTCTGGATTAAAATAAAACTACATAATGATAGTTTTTCTCTACCTTTAAAGGAATGTCTGTAAATTTTTATGTATTTTAAGTTCTTTACAGTTTTCTACTGAAGTGGTTAATTAGACACTTTATTGGTAGCTTTGTCATAACACATAATCTGAAACCATAGGATTAAAAAGCTACTTCCCAGAATCAGAACTAGTACAGTAGATTTGTTATAATAGCTTGCTTTTTTCCCTTTACTTCTTATGTTTTATGTCATAAATCTGTGAGTCAAAGTTGAAAAATTAATGCAAAATTCTCAAAAATTTAATATGTACAGACTAAGCCATGTGTGTACTTTTTTTTTTTTGTAATTTGGGTGTTTTGTTGTGCTTTACTATTTCTTTTCTTACTGATATCACACCAAAGTACTTTTACTGTAGCTCAATGTATCAGTCAATGTTCTGGTCTATGATGGAAGTAGTCGTGTGTAACATAAGTAAGCAAACTTTTCTTATGAAAGTCTTTTCCATTTAAACACTACTGAAAGGTGATAGGAAAAATACTAATGGACTTGTTGAAGTGCCTCCAAAGCACATCTTCACAGGGAGGAAAATGATCATTTCAAGGTGCTAATTTCACTTCTGATGTAGAGTGCCCTATAGAAATGGGATTTCATTACTACTTTGGAGTTCACCAGAGGACTACATTGCAATACTGGTTAAGCTACACTAGTAAGTTTTTCTAATTTGTATCTATTCATTGCAAATTGATGTTTTCTTTTTTATATCTACAAAGAATGGACACATTTATAGACTTAATTTAATGGCTTTTATTAATCAACAAGTGACTAATTCTGAGCCTTTTTTTCTTTTTATTCAGTGAGAGGAAGAGAGGCAGAGACAGATTCCAGCTTGCACCCTGCCTGGGCTCCACCTGGCAAGTCCATAGGGGGTGATGTTCTGTCCATCTGGGGAGCTGCTCTGTTGCTCAGCAACCAAGCTCTTTTTAGCACCTGAGGTGGAGGCCATGGAGCCATGCTCAGCACCGGGGCTAACTCACTCCAATCTATCCATGGCTGCAGGAGAGGAAAAACAGGGGGAGGGAGGGAGGGTGGGAGGGAGAGAGAGAGAGAGAGAGAGAGAGAGAAGTGAGATAAGGAGGGGTGGAGAAGCAGATGGGCATTTCTCTTATGTGCCCTGACCAGGAAACATACCCAGGGCATCCACACACCAGGCTGGTGCTCTACCACTGAGCCTGGCCAGGGCCCTAATTCTCAGTCTTTATTTTACTCTGCATTTTACCGTGTCAATAGCATTTGGTAAAGATACCTCCTTGCTCTTTCTTTTTTCACTTAGTTGAGTTGTCTTCTGGGCAATCATTATTTCTCATTTCTCCACCTCTCTGGTGACTCCCTCAGGCTCTACTGCTGATATTTTGGATGCTTTTATTTCCATAGCTGCACCATGTTTTAGGGCTTGAATGTCCAGTGTCTCTTCTTGGTCTACACTTATTCCCTAAGAGATTTCATTTTATCTCATGGCTACTAATATTCTTTGTAAGCTGATGAATTCCAATATTTATCTTCAATTCAGACTTCTTTCATTTTTTTTTTTTTTGCGAATCCAAGGCACATTCATCTGTTCCTCCTACAAAATTTTATTCTTGTAATTGGCAACTGTGACCTCTAGCTGCACAGGCCATGATTTTTATGAAATGTCTCTTTTCCTTTTATGTCCCACTCTAACCCACCATCAAACTTCTTAGGATCTTCCTTTAACATGAACATGAAGAAATCTGACCACTTAACATCAACCTTGTGATTTCCACAGTTGTTCCTAGTTTTTACCTGGATGCATGGAAAGATCTTCTAACTGCCAGTTGGATGGAGCAAATTATGTCACTTCTCTTCTTAAAACCCTTCAATGGCTAGTCTTCCTCAAAATAGGAATCAGGACACTTTGGTCTCTGGGGCTGACTCCTCATCTGGAGTCACCATATCTACACTCACTTTCTTGCTAGGCTCCCATTTCCATGTTTCATTCAGTGCTTTGCACATAATCCAGATGACTTCTACTCTCACGCCTTTCAGAGCCAATCTAAAGTATAAACTTCTCCCACCACACACTGACTCCCTTTTATTCTAATTTTATATTTTATCACTTGCATGCAACTAAAACTTATTGATGTGATATTGACTGCCTCTCCTTCCATTAGAAGTTTCAGTGGGTAAGAATTGTCTATGTTTTGTTTTCTACAGTCTGCCTGGCATCTAGAAGTACATCTTATCATAGTACCCAATGATTACTTGTTGAATGAATCAGAAGTACTAATATACAATAATATGACTTGAAGACATGTGAATGAAATGACTTGCTTTATTAGTTTGCTTTGTTTCTTTTTGTTTGCAGGAGGGAAGAAAGTTTTAGGTCACCTCAGTTTTGACCTTGCTATATGGCTGTGCATGTACTCACTCAAAAAAAAGTCTATGGACAATAGTATGTGGGGACTGCTAGAAGACTTGACTTCTTTAACTCTCTGTTGAACATTCTAGCAAGTTTTTCTCTCACCACCATGTGGAATATGGATAGCAATTTTTATGTCTAGGTAATAAACATGAACCAGTTTAAAACATCTGTTTTTAGCTAAACATGAAAGAAGTTACTGGTATATTATTAAATTCTCAAATAAAATCAAAACTTTTTTTGAATATATCATAGAAAGTACAGGGGGTCCTTGGGTTATGACACAGTCTGTTCCTATGACAGTGATGTAACCAGAATTTTGGTGTAAGTAAAAACACATCATAGCCTAAACCACTTACCTATCTTAACAGAGTTGTAAAATCATCATCTAGAACATAAAAACACAACTAAGCCACATAAAAAAGAAAAGAACATAAATATACTGTACTGTACACTGTATTGTAGTAACAGAAAAAAATGACAAAAAAATGAGTGTAAAAAATTCCTTACTTTTATTCCTGAGGTTGGCTTGCACACTGGAAGGGGCATTGCAAGGTGGGAGAGAGCGACCTATTGGGAGGAGGAAACTGGAGAGGCAGGAGAACCTGAAGAAGGTGCTGGAGATACTGGGTCAGGTGAATCAGATTGTTTGTCTTCCTGGTGTTGAGTTTTATAAGTTCTTTATAAATTTGGTTTATTAACCCATTATCAGACGTGTTGTCGAATATGTTCTCCCATTGTGTGGTTATTCTTTTTATTCTGTTCTTATTGTCTTTAGCTGTGCAAAAACTTTTTAGTTTGATACAGTCCCATTTGTTTATCTTGCCTTTTATTTCATTTGCCCATGGAGATAAATCGGCAAATATATTGCTGCGACAGATGTCGGAGACTTACTGCCTATGTTTTCTTCTAAGATGCTTATGGTTTCATGGCTTATATTTAAGTCTTTTATCCATTTTGAGATTGTTTTTGTGAATGGTGTAAGTTGATGGTCTAGTTTCATTTTCTTGCAGGTAGATGTCCAATTTTTCCAACACCATTCGTTAAAGAGGCTGTCTTTACTCCATTGTATCCTCTTTCCTCCATTGTCAAATATCAGTTGTCCATAAAGGTGTGGGTTTATTTCTGGGTTCTCTGTTCTGTTTCATTGATCTATGTGCCTGTGCTTAAGCCAATACCAGGCTGTCTTGAGTACAATGGCCTTGTGGTATACCTTGATATCTGGAAGAATGATACCTTCTACTTTATTTTTTCTTTTTAAGATTGCTGAAGCTATTCATGTTCTTCTTTGGTTTCATATAAATTTTTGGAATATGTGTCCTATATCTTTGAAGTATGTCATTGGTATTTTAATTGGTATTGCATTGAATTTATAAATTGCTTTGGGTAATATAGATATTTTAATAATGTTTATACTTCCTAACCATGAGCACGGTGTATGATTCCACTTGTTTGTATCTTCCTCGATTTCTTTTATCAATGTTTTATAATTTTCTGAGTACAAGTACTTAACCTCCTTGGTTAAATTCACTCCTAGGTTCTTTATTTTTTTGGTTGCATTAGTGAAGGCGATAGTTTCCTTAATTTTTTTTGCTTACAGTTCATTGTTGGTATATAGAAATGCCTCTAATTTCTGAGTATTAATTTTATATCCTACCACTTTGCTGAATTCATTTAACAGGTCCACTAGTTTTTTGACTGAGACTTTACGATTTTCTATATCCAATATCATATCACCTGCAAATAATGACAGTTTTACTTCTTCTTTTCCAATTTGGATGCCTTTTATTTCTTTCTCTTCTCTGATTGCTGTAACTAGGACTTCCAGAACTATGTTGAATAAGAGTGGTGAAAGGGGGCACCCCTGCCTGGTTCCTGATCTTAATGGGATTGCTTTTAATTTTTGTTCATACAGTATGATGTTTGCTGTGGGTTTGTCGTAGATGGCCTTTATCATGTTGAGGAATGTTCACTGTATTCCCACTTTACTGAGAGTTTTGAGCATGAATGGGTGCTGGATTTTATCAAATGCCTTTTCTGCATCTATTGAAATTATCATGTGATTTTTGTCCTTCCTTTTGTTTATGTGATGAATCACATTAATTGATTTGCGAATATTGATCCAGCCTTGCCTCTCCTGAATAAATCCCACTTGATCATGGTGTATGATTATTTTCATATATTGCTTGATCCGATTGGCTAATAATTTGTTGAGAATTTGAGCATCTAAATTCATCAAGGATATAGGCCTATAATTTTTTTTCTTTGTGTTGTCCTTGCCTGGTTTTGGGATCAGAATTATGCTCGCTTCATAAAAGGTGTTTGGAAGTCTTCTTCCTTTTGAATTTTTTGAAATAGCTTGAGAAGGATATGAGTTAGTTTTTTGAATTTTTGGTAGAATTCACTTGTGAAGTATCAGGCCCAGAACTTTTCTTTTTTGGGAGTTTTTTAAAAACTGTTTCGATCTCATTATTTCGATCTTATTATTGGTCTGTTTAGGTGTTCTGATTCTTCCAGATTGATTTTTGGAAGGTTATATGATTCAAAAAATTTGTCCATTTCACCTAGGTTGTCTAATTTTTTGGCATAGAGTTCTTCATAGTATTTTTTTTTATAATACTTTGTATTTCTGTTGTGTCAGTTGTTATTTCTCCATTCTCATTTCTAATTTTATTTATTTGAGTCCTCTCTCTTTTTTTCTTGGTGAGTCTAGTTAAAGGTTAATTGACCTTGTTTACCTTTTTAAAGAACCAGCTTCTGGTTTCATTGATCCTCTGTATTGTTTCCTTATCCTCTATGTTCTTTATTTCTGCTCTGATCTTTATTATTTCCTTCCTTCTACCAATCCTAGGCTTTATTTGCTGTTGTTTTTCTAGTTCTTTTAGATGCCGGGTCAAGTTGCTTATTTCAGCTTTTTTTTATAGCTTTTTCTGATATTCCTGTAGTGCTATGAACTTCCCTCTCAGTAATGCTTTTGCTGTGTCCCATAAATTTTGAGTTGATGTATGCTCATTATCATTTGTTTCTAGAAACTATTTTATTTCTTCTTTGATCTTATTGTTAATTCATTCGTTATTTAATAACATGCTATTTAGTTTCCAAGTATTTGAGTATTTTTTAGTTTTTCTGTTGTGGTTAATTTCTAGTTTGTTGTCAATGTGATCAGAGAAAATGCTTGATATGATTTTAATCTTCTTAAATTTGTTGAGACCACTTTTGTGTCCTAACATGTGATCTATCCTAGAGAATGTACCATGAGCGCTTGAAAAGAATGCATATTCTACTGCTTTAGGGTGAAAAGTTCTAAAGATATCTATTAAATTGAGTTGATCTTGTATATACTTTAAGTCTGCTGTTTCTCTATTAATTTTCTTTCCTGAGGATCTATCTAGTGATGTTAGTGGGGTATTGAAATCCCCTACTATTATAGTATTGCTGTTAATCTTGCCCTTTATATTCATCAAAGTCTGCTTTATGTATGTCGGGGTGTAGATATTTATAATGAATATATCTTCCTGTTGAATTGTTCCCTTTATCATTAAGTAGTGCCCTTCTTTATCTCTTACTAGAGCCTTTTTTTTTTTTTTTAACAAGGACAGAGAGAGAGTCAGAGAGAGGGATAGATAGGGACAAACAGACAGGAACGAAGAGAGGTCAGAAGCATCAATCATTAGTTTTTCGTTGCCGTTGCAACACCTTAGTTGTTCATTGACCACATGTCTTCAGCAGACCGAACAACCCCTTGCTGGAGCCAGCGTCCTTGAGTCTAAGCTGACGAGCTTTTGCTCAACCTAGATGGGCCCACACTCAAGCTGGCGAGCTTGGGGTCTCGAACCTTCGTCTTCCGCATCCCAGTCTGACGCTCTATCTACTGCGCCACCGTCTGGTCAGGCATATAGCCTTTGTTTTAAAGTTCATTTTGTCAGATATAAGTATTGCTACCCTGGTTTTTATTTTTCATTTCCGTTCGCTTTAAATATTTTTTACCTTCAGTCTATGTGCATCTTTTCTTTTAAGGTGTGTATCATGTAGACAGCATATGTATGGGTCCTGTTTCTTTATCCACGCAGCTACCCTACATCTTTTGATTGGATCATTTCATTCATTTACATTTAAAGTTATTACTGTTATGTAGTTGTTTATTGCCATTTTATTCTTTAAAGCTGTATTCTTGTTTTGCTATATTCTTTTTCCCCTTTGAACTGTTCACTACAGACCCCTTAGCATCTCTTGCCGAATTGGTTTGGTTTTAATGAATTCCTTGAGGGTTTTTTTTGTCTGGGAAGCTCTTTATTTCTCCTTCAATTTTAAACGGTAGCCTTGCTGAATAGAGTAATCTTGGTTGTAGGTTCTTGTTCTGCATGACTTTGAATATATTCTGCCATTCCCTTCTGGCCTCAAGTTTTTCTGTTGAGGAGTTGGATGTCATCCTTATGGGAGCTCCTTTGTAGGTAATAGCCTTTGTTTCTCTAGCAGCTTTTAAAATATTCTCTTTATCACTTAGCTTTGGTATTTTAACTATGATGTGTCTTGGTGTAGATTTCTTTGGGTTCTCTTTAATGAAGTTCTGTGTGCTTTTTGCATGTGTGAAATGTTTTCCAGTCTTAATTTAGGAAAGTTTTCAGCTATGATTTAATTGAACAAAGTTTCTATCTCTTTTTCTGTCTCCTCTTCTTCAGGAACTTCTATGATGCGGATGTTATTTGTCTTCATGTTGTCACAGAGCTTCCTTAGAGTTTCCTTAGATTTTTTGTCTCTTTTCTTTTTTCTGCTCCACTTCTGTGCTTTTGTTTATTTTGTCCTCTAACTCACTGATTCAATCCTCAGCTTCATCCATCTTGTTTTTAATTCCTTCCATTGTGTTCTTCAGTTCTGATACTGTATTTGTCATTTGTGTCTGATTCTTTTTTATTATTTCAATTTTCTTTTTTATACTTGCTATCTCTTTATATAGGTGTTCGTAATGACTATCCATTGTTGCTCAAAGCTCTTTGAACATCCTAATTATCATTATTTTAAACTATACATCAGATAGTTTGTTTATATCTGATTCATTCAGGTCTTTCTCTGGGGATTTCTCTTGATTCATTTGGGTTGCATTGCTCTGCCTGCCCATTTTATCTGTGTGTAAGAAGGGTTTGGCTACTGGAGTCCAATGGGTCTTGCCTCTGTGTTCCCTAGGTGTGGGCTGTCTGCAGGCCAGCCACCCCCTCTGCCGCTGCCTAGGGTGGTTGGGTGTTGGTGTTGCTGGTACCAGCCTTGGCTGCTGAGTTCTCTGCCTTGCATCTGCAGGAGTGGCTGTGTTCTTGTGCCAGGTTCTATAAGCCTCAGCTGGTCTAGTCCTTCGTCCCTTCTCCACAGGTGGGACCATGCACCACACTCAGACCATAAGCCTGGGCACCAAGGGAAAGGGTGAGCACTTCTGCTCAGCTGTCAGTCCCTGTCAGCCTGTTTCTCCTGCCCAGCGGCAGATTTCTGCCCGTTCTGGGCTTCTGCTTTCCCCCCACAGGTGGGGTCATAGGCAGGTCCGAAGCCGCCGGACCACTTTCGTGCGTTCCCTTTTCCCCCAGCTGGGCTAGACCGAGCTCACACCAGCTGGCTCAGTCTCTGCTCCCGCCAACAGAACTGCGCTTCTATGTCCCGCTGCCACCCACCCTCCAGCAAGCCCTCAGCAGTGTGGGTGGGGGCACTGAAGCTCAGACTCTAACACTCCATACTATAGTCCTGAAAGCTCCTTCCTCTAAGCGACTGTGCTCTAATTGCTGCAGGAGAACCTGTTTGGCTGGTGTCCTGCTTCCCCTTGCTGGTTTCAGGGGAAATATTGTTTCAGATTTGTGGAGTGACTCAGCCCAGGGTTTAGGGTGGCTATCCCTCAAAGTTTTTCTCCCTTCCAGACTGCACTCTCTTCCCGCTGCTCCAGTCCTCTCCTCTCTCCCTGTCTCCTGGAGTCCCGGGTGAGTGGTTGTGAGAGAGGTTTTCTGCGCCATTCCTTTAAGAAGAATCCTGGGTCTGAAACAACTGCCTCTTTCTCACAAACAGTATCCTAACCTGTTTCCCAGCTAAATACTGTCCAAACGCCTCTTCTAGGCTCTTGGGCGGCAGGCTGGGGCTTTGTTCCTCAGACCCAGGTCCCTACCCTTCTGCTGGCCTCTCTTCCCGCCACAAAAGTCTCTCCTGGCTGCCTTTCGCTCCGGGGAGCTGGGCAGCTCTTTCTGAGTTTTCACTTTTCCTACCAGTCTCAATGTTGCTTCTTCAGTGTTCCCCGGTTGAAGAGTCCTCTCAGTCCAGTTCAGCGTTGGTTTATCCAGATGATGGTTCTTAAAATCAAGTTATAATCCACTTTGGTTCTGGAAGTTGGAAGTTGGTACATCTGCTTACTCCATCGCCATCTTGCCCCTCGGCATATAGATTTGTATAGCATTTTCCTACAATCCATTGTAGTTCTGCGGTGTCAGTTATTACTTCTTCACTTTCATTTCTAATTTTATTTGAGTCCTTTCTTGTTTTTCTTGATGAGTCTGGTTAAAAGTTCATCAATCTTGTTTACCTCTTCAAAGAGCCAGCTCTTGGATTCATTGATCTTTTGTATTTTTTTTAAGCCTCTATTTCATTTATTTCTGCTCTGATCTTTATTAGTTACTTCCTTTCTACTTTCTACTTTCTCTACTTATTGTTCTTTTTCTAGTTCTTTTAGGTGCAGAATTAGGTTGTTTATTTGAGCCTTTTCTTACTTCTTAAGGTATGCATATAATGCTATAAGCTTCCCTCTCATGAGTGCTTTAGCAGTGTCACATAAATTTTGCAATGTCGTGTGTTCATTTTTATTTGTTTTAAGAAAAGCTTTGATTTATTCCTTGATCTCATTGTTAACCTGTTCAGTATTTAATAACATACTGTTTAGCTTCCAAGTGTTTGTATGTTTTTCAGTTTTTCTATTGTAGTTGATTTCTAGTTTTGTGCCATAGTGATTAGAGAAGACGCTTGATATTATTTTAATCTTTTAAAATTTATTGAGACTTGTGTCCTAACATGTGGTCTATTCTAGAGAATGTACCATGAGCACTTGAAAAGAATATATATTCATTTGTTTTGGACTGACATTTTGAAGATGTCAATTAAATTCAGCTAATCTAGTTTGTCAATTAAGGCCACTATTTGTTCGTTAATTTTATCTCTGGAGGATCTTTCCATTGATGTTAGTGGAGTACTAAAATCCCCTACTATTATAGTATATAAAGGGCTATTGATCTCACCATTTATGTCCATCAAAATCTGCTTTATATGTTTAAGTGCTCCTATACTAGGTGCATAAATATTTACAATGGTTATATCCTCTTGTTAGATTGCTCCCTTTATCATTATGTAGTGATCTTCTCTATCCCTTACTGTTCCCTTTGTTTTAAAGGCTATTTTGTCTGGTATAAGTATTGCTAACCCAGTTGGTTTTTTTTTTTTTTTCACTTTCATTTGCATGAGATACTTTTTTCCAGACCTTCACCTTTAGTCTATGTATATCTTTTGTTATGAGGTGGGTCTCCTATAGACAGCATATGTATGGGTCCTGTTTTCTTATCCATGCAGCTACCCTATGTCTTTTTTTTTTTTAATTTTCTTTTTTTATTTTTTTTTAAAATTTTTATTTTATTTTATTGATTTTAGAGAGGAAACACAGAGTGAGAGAGTGAGAGAGGGGGGGGGGAGGAGCTGGAAGCATCAACTCCCATGTGTGCCTTGACCAGACCAGTGCAGGGTTTTGAACTGGCGACCTCAGTATTCCCAGGTCGACACTTTATCCACTGCGCCACCACAGACCAGGCCTACCCTATGTCTTTTGATTGAAGCATTTAATCCTCTTACACTTAGAGTTATTTTTGACATGTACCTATTTATTGTTATTTTATTCATGAAATGTACAATCCTCTTTCCTCTTGATTTCTTTTTATTGCCTTTTTTTTATAGCAGTACTCTTAACATTTCTTGCAGTACTGGTTTAACATAATCAATTTCCTGAATCTATTTTTTTTTTTTGTCTTGGAAGCTTTTTATTTCTTTTTTAATTTTAAGTGGTAGGTTTGGATAAAGCAGTCTCAGTTATAGGTCCTTGTTTGCATCACTTTGACTATTTCTTGCCAATCCCTTCTGGCCTGAAGTGGTTTTGTGTAGAAGTTAGATATCATTCTTATGGGGGCTCCTCTTTAGGTAATTAACTGCTTTTCTCTGGCAGCTTTTTAGTACTCTTTCTCTGTCTCTTCACTTTGGCATTTTAATTATGATGTGTTTTGGTGTAGGCCTTCTTGGGTTCCTCTGTAATGGGACTCTCTGTGTTTCTTGAACTTGTGTGACATTTTCCTTCATTAATTTAGGAAACCTTTCAGGTATGATTTCTTAAAACAGATTCTCTATAACTTGTTTGTTCCCATCTCCTTCAGGAATCTCTATGATGCAGATATTGTTTCTCTTCATATTGTCACAGAGGTCTCTTAGAATTTCTTTTCTCAGTCTTTTTGTGCCTATCATATTGCTCCTCTGCTTCTGTGCTTATATTTTTCTTGTCTTCTAAATAGCTGATTTGATCCTGTGCTTCATCCAGCCTGCTCTTGATTTTTTCTAGTGCACTCTTGATTTCTGATAATTTATTTTTCATTTTGACTGTTTTTTTTTTTTTTAAATTTTGATGTCTTTTTTCATGCTTGCTATCTATTTAGTAAGGTACTCATTATGGCCATCCGCTGTTGCTTTAAGATCCTTGAGCATTTTAAAAATCATTATTTTAAACTCTATGTCTGGTAGTTTGGTTGCTACTATTTCATTTAGTTATTTTTTATTTTTTTACAGGGTCAGAGAGAGAGAGTCAGAGAGAGGGATAGATAGAGACAGACAGACAGGAACGGAGAGAGGTGAGAAGCATCAATCATTATTCTTCGCTGCCGTCGCAACATCTTAGTTGTTCATTGATTGCTTTCTCACACGTGCCTTGACTGCGGGCCCTCAGCAGACTGAGCAACCCCTTGCTGGAGCCAGTGACCTCGGGCCCAAGCTGATGAGCTTCCACTCAAGCCAGATGGACCCTGTGCTCAAGCTGGTGAGCTCGGGGTCCTGAACCTGGGTCCCCTGCATCCCAGTTCGATGCTCCATCCACTGCACCACCTAGTCGGGCCCATTTAGTTCTTTTTCTGAGGATTTTACTTGATGATTCATTTGGTTTGTATTTCTTTGTCTGCCCATTTTGTCTGTGTATTAGATAATACTATCTGACTTGGGAATTTGTTGTGGTGTCTTTATGAGAAGAGTGGTCTCATTGGTACTTACCTTCAAGCCACTTGTTTTTCTTGCTCTAGGAATGCTTTTTGAGGTTAATATTTTCCCTCCTGTTAAAAACACATTTTACAAATTTATTTGCCCAACATTCCACCCCTTTTGCTTGCTTTACAATCTATACCACATGTATTCCTGTGCAAGGAATGAGGTACACTACATTAAAAAACTATAATATCACAATTTATATAATTTCAACAATTACAAAGGTGCCCTTCACAATGTATCTCTGTGCACTTTGCCTAAAGTGCAAACTGGAGGCCCATCTCTAACCCCCTATTCCACAGTAGGTGGGAAGGCCTCAGGGCTGTGTTCATAGAAACCTTACAAGTGTCCTTTTTGCATTCCAGGGAAGGAGGGTCTCAACCAGAGCTCCCCCCCATCAAGTTCTCTCATTCTGTCCCAAAGCGGAATGTCTATTGTTGGGCAGATAAAATATATTATGCTCACTTTGTTAAAGATGGCACTGCCCACGTGGATGCCCATCACCCAGGTGACAATATTAGTTGCTCTTCTTGCTTGGGATGGGCGTGATTATATTAATGTGTGTTGGGGGAGGGCTTTTATGCCAAAATATTTTAAAAGGAGAAGAGATCATGTTGTTCTGGGGAAGAGTGATTACATTCTAAGAGGAGCCCATGAAGGCAGGGCAGGAAAGCCACATGGAGGAGGCAGCCAGAATGGTGGATTAGGAGAAGGAATAAGGAACAGAGGTTAATAAGCCTGATGAGGTAGAAACTTTGATTCTAGAAAACTTGAATGAGTCAGTGGCTTTGGAAGCCCTGAATGGAAAGGGAAGTATTTCCTGCTGTGTGTATTTCTTGTCCGTCGGGTACAAGTCTAGAATAAAGGACAATGGAACATCAGCTTTTGGCTCAACTATTTCATTACCATTGGTCCGAATCAAACCTGAATCTACATTGGCCAGGCAGCTGTGATGGTGGCTGTGGCTACTGGCTTTACATCCATACAACAAGGGAGCTGGTGCTCCCCTGGTCACAGTCCAATATTCAGTCAATGATAGCTCAGCTGTCTGTGCAAATCACCAAGGTAAAAGTATATTACAGGTAAGTAGGTTCACATGGGGCCTCAGGTTTCACCCTTCACCCTACTGACTCAGAGGCTCTCTGCTGGCACAGTTTCATCTTAGCTTCCTGTGGCTGTCAGCTCTCATCCTGAAGCTGAACCCACAGTTGTTCCTCCAACAATTGCTGCTGCCAATGTTCAACTTCCAGGGAAAACTGCAACAGATAACCCTGTGCAACCTCTTTCACCAGAACTCATTCAAATTGAAGGCAGTATCAGTGCTAAGCCTGAATCTGCAACTGATGAACCCAGTAGGTCTCCTTTTCCAGTGTTCGCTTCAGTTCCAGGATCTGTAGCTCTTTCTCCTGTGATCTTTCCAACTCCTTTTTTTGCTGCTGCTCAGTTTGCAGAACTTGCATAGCCTCTTGCACAGTGTAAAGCCAGTAGCCACAGCCAGCATCACAGCTGCCTGGCCTATGCAGGTTTGCATTCTATTTGGACAGACAGTAATGAAACAATGAAGTCAAGAACTGGTGCACCATTAGCTTTAATCTTAGCTTGTACCTGGTGGGCAAGTAAAAACACACACTGGGCTCCAAAACCCACTCATTCAGTGCTCAAAAAGCTACTGACTTATTCGAGTTTCCTAGAATCAAAGGTATGTACCTCACCAGCCTTATTCACCTCTGTTTCCCATCTCCTTCTCTGCACAAACTTTATACAGACTGGCTTCTCCTTCAGCACTTCGTCATCTTGGATACTTCTCCTCTCCTCCACGTGGCCTTTCTCTGCTCTACTCTCTAATGCTAATCTCAGGAACCAAGAGAGCAAGCTCCCTGTCTGCCCCACTTTATAGCATAGATTCAAAACCTTTAATCCAATCTACACACAAGGAACTCTCTGATACAAAGTCACTTATCTGAGGTATGATGTGATTCCTCATGAGAGTGCACCAGCCCACATCATGCAACATTCAAGGGTGTGGGGAAAAGCTTAGTCTTAAAAAACTAAGCCTTAGGTTATAACAATGCAGCCGGCTTATAGCCTGTCCCCCAATACAAACTATAAGCAAGCAAACACACACACACACACACACACACACATATATATATATATATATATATATATATATATATATATATATATATATATATATATATATATCATATTTACCAACTTATTTGACCAACACACAGAGCTCTCAGCTTCCTCGTGCAGGACTGTAAGAAACAGCCAGGTTATAGTACCCAAAAGGACAGCCATGGGGAACCATAACAACAATCAGTCCTCTATATCACCCCTCAAGGGTGGCTGCAGCTCCATACTGAGCTGATCTGAATGCTGCCAAGTACACCAGATGTATAGCCAGTGGCTGCCACTGTTGTGGCCATGTAGCTTTTCATTGGATTTGGGCAGATGGTAAAAAACCAAAAAATGGTGGGCCGTTCCATTTATTAAGGGTATTATACTGGCAGACAAGCAAAGAGGCAGGGAAGACCGCTTCCCTCTCATTCAGAGCTCCTAAGGCCCTGAGGCATTCTCCAGTTCCAGAACATGGAAAATCTTATCCAGTTTCTCCTGGACTCAAAGGCCCCACAAGCCTCAGCAGAGCTCCCAAAGGCCATCAGCTCCAGTTCCCCATCTCCACTCCTCCTCTTTCTACAAATCCAGGCTGGGGAAAAAAATCCCTTCTCCAGCAAACATTAGCAATACAGTACAATGGCCCCTCCCAAGCAGAAAGATAATCTGCAATTTACAGTCTGCTGCACTGAGGGCAAGACTGCAGCCTTTCACAGAATATAAATGCATGATGTTGCCCAGGTCAATGCAAAACATAAATGAGCAAACCTAGAAAACCCATTTTACAAACTTATTTGCCAGATACCAATGCTCTCTGCAGCTGGCAACTGGATGTGCCAGCCCTGTGCCTCCCTGGAGGGAACCTGGTGCAAACCACTGGGAAACACTTCCCATGACTGGTCCTCAGCAACCTTCTTGAAGCTACAAGCATATCAAAGTTTGTGGCTGCCTATGGTGGGCCCAGGTGCACATGGACATACCAAGCTGAACACCTAGGCTTCCTTTTACCCACAGTGGACCTGGGGGAAGTTCTGCTTAAAAGGCCAGGGTTTCTTGAGTCCTGCCTCTTCAGCTTCTATTTGCTGGCTGCTTGTTGGGCTTGGCCACTGAAAAAATTTCTGGTAGAGTCTAGAGCTGTGATGGTGAACCTATGACATGTGTGTCAGCACTGACACGTGTAGCCATTTTCAATGACATGCGGCTGCTACCAGAGAAGTATGGGGCCACATGCCAAGAAGGAAGTTTCATCCTCGGCTCCTGCATGGCCAGGTGTAGTAACTGAGGATAAAACATTTGCTGTAGCCGGATAAACACTCTGAGCCGGAGGTCTGTAGGCCAAAACAACAGAACTCTGGCACAGAGCGTCTAGTTCTGAGACTTCCCGTTAGGCTGTTTTTCTCGAAGTGACACACCACCCAAGTTATGCTCAGTTTTTTGGTGAATTTTGACACACCAAGCTCAAAAGATTGCCTATCACTGGTCTAGAGCTTGTAGCAATTCAGGGATTAGAAAGGTGATGGTGTGGTTCAGACCCTGGGCCCCAAGTTTCAGTCCGTGAAGACTTTTTTCACAGACCTCAGTGGGTGTGACCCCAAAAGTCCAGTGGGTGCAGCCTCTGAGACCCAGAGGTATGGTTTGCCTGCAGTCTGGACAGTTTTTACTGAGTCTCCCATGAGGCAGAAGCACTAGTCATAGACTCGGAGCATGTGGGAGAAAGCTTCAACCTCAATGCCAGAAAACTGAGTCACTGAACAGGCCCCTTGCTTTTTGGCTGAGTTCTCAGAAAGGCCCTGTCTGCGTGGGTGGGCAAGAGAGACTCCTGAGTGCGGGGCAGTTGCTTTCCCCTGGCTGATGCTGCTCAGAGGGGACAGCTCCACTGAAGAAAGATGGTGACTGCAGTACTGGAGAATGACTCAGCACAGGGGATCTGGTAACCATACCTTATGGTGTCTCCCTGGGCCTCCAACTTCACACTATCTTTATCTAACTCTAGTCCTCACTCTCCTCTCTCTGAAGTAACCCTGGGTAAGTAGCTGTGAATGAGATTTACTGCTCTGGCTCTTTAAGATGGAGCCTGTGTCTCCAAGAGCTCCTGTCTTTTTCTTGCAGACAGAAACCTTAACTCTTTTCACTGCCAAATGCTGTGTGGGCACCTCTTCTAGGCTCTGGGGCTCTAGGTTGGGGCAGTTGGCTTGGGGCTGAGGACCCACACCTCTCAGGGAGACCACCCCACAGTGAGAGACCCTCCAGATCCTCAACTGCCATTGCTTCTGGGAACAGGGCAGCCCTTTCCATGTCTCCGCCTTTCCTACCAGTCTCAATGTGGCTTTTTCTGTGGTCCTTGGTTATCTTCTCCTCATTTAGTCCAAAGTTGGTTTTTCAAGATTTTTTTTCTTAAATTAAGTTTTAATCCAATTTGATCCTGGGAGGTGGCATGTGGAACATCTGCCTACTCTATTGTCATCTTGGAATCCCTCAAATTTGTCATCATATAAAGTTAAAAATTATATTGTTCTTTTATTTACCTCAAAGAAGAAATGAATTGTGTATATAATAGTAAAATTATTTTTAGGTATATTAAGATTATATTTAGAAAATATTCTTATTGACTTATAAAATATTTATTTAACTTAGAAACAAACAAATAAATAAATAAATAAATATAATTCCTACAGCTGCACTGCAAGTGTGTTCCTGCATTTAGTACTGCACAAAGATTTTTCTTACCTTAGGAATGGAATAGATGTTCTCTTTTGCAAATTTTAGAACAGGTAGTTATATGTCCTAGTTCAATCCTAAAAAGGAAATTTATATAGGTCAAGAATACCACAGGAATGTGTGGCTCTTCTCACTTCCCCTTTCATACCCTTTACCTACTCCATTACTCTCAAGTTCTTTTTCACCCCCACACATATGACAATACACATTGCTCTGATGATGATGAACAAACACAGTTGTTTATCACAATGAATAATTTATTAAAAAGAACACAATCACACTGAGAATACATGATCTTTCTGATACTTTTACTTTTACTGCCTTAATTAAAAATGATCAAACTAATCCATTTCACTGCTGTTTTTACTTAAATAGAAGATTATTACTATTCGGAGATTTAAGCCATGGAGGAACTCCCTAGAAGAGTGAAAATGTCAGAAAGTCAAAGCATGATAAAAACTGTGTGTTGAATTTAATAAACTGTTGACAATGACTAGACTTTATCAATCTGGACATTTCTGCTGTATCAACTGCCATTTTATCCAGCTATTCTTGGTTTTACAACATTTGTATTATGTAAAATTAAACAATTTCTACAATGCTTTTGATTGTCACTTCTCATGAACACAGTACAGTTTTCTGAGAAGACAATGCTTTCTTGTCGCCATTTTCTGTTGCCTGCCTTTTACCTAGACACTTATTCTTATCAAGAATCTCTCAACTTTGCCATCACAAGAGCCATTTGTTTCTGTCTTCTCACTCATTTCATGGTGCATTGTCCAGTGTTATATGTGTTCTTTTCAGAGTTTTGGAGTGAAATTTAATGGAGGGGATGCCGGCAAACTATGCTAAAGATTGTTGGAGTATTAACCCAGATTAGATGAATACATTAAAGTAAACAGGACTTACCAAACTTGCATTTAAAATATCTGAGTTACAACTCTTTTTATGTGTGTTTTATTTTTATTTTTTGATTAAGCTGATTTTTACTGTTTAAGAGCATTTCAGAGAAGCTCTGGCTTTGATAAAAGTATAGAGAGAGACTTTCTTCTCCAATTAAAGTCTAAGTTTGTTGGCTGTAAAACCAAAATGTTTACAGAATTAGTGAAAGTGTTTGTGTGTCTGTTTCAGTTGATTGGCACATATTCCCTTTATAGTTTTAGCCTTAATTTTGCAGTGTATTTCTTACATTACACCACTCAGTTTACTAGTTTTTTTCCATGAATAAATTAACCAAGAAATATAAGTTTATGAATATTTTTTATTGAAACCATTATACCATTTATTGGTGTTCTAAAAGAGAAAATTGACATTTCGTTAATGTATACTGTATAGAAGCCACAAACTGTAATACATGTAATTTCTATTAATCTTCACAGCAAACCTACGAATGATTATAATCACCATTTAAGCAAGAGGAAATAAAAATATTAAAAATTTTAATAATCCTTGACATCACATACATGATAATTAACAAGATAAATTTTAGAAAAGATCTGGTTTCAAAATAAATTCTCTTTCCAGTACATTCAGTCATACTATTTTAAATATTTTAGTGATCTGTAATTTACACTTTTTTTTGTAAAAGCAAGGTTCATTTCATGTTTATCATATTTATATGCTTAATACAAAACCTTTATTGGATGTCTTCCAGACACTTAGCAGTGTGGTAGATTTTACAGGTAGAAACCTCAGAGTTCTATTCTGATAGGGAAGACACGAGAACACAACTATAGGCTTAGTCAAATGCAGGTGGCAAAGTCTCATTATGATGCATAGTTAATTCATTTGTTTTTCAATTTATTTTAAATGTTTTAAAATATTTTTTTAACAACAAAAGTTTATTCCTCATCACAGTATGTGTAAACTGCAAAGTGAGTAGACTGCACAGTGTCTGTGCCTCTGACTCAGCTTGCTCTGCTCAGGGTTTTTATCCTAGGATCCAGGCTAATGGAATAGCTCTTGTGTGAGAGGTGTCCATTTTCATGACAGAGGAACAAAGTAATAGAAAGGGTGAAATCTCACATTGCCTCTTATATCTTCTTCTTAGGCATTGTCTGTTCAAATTCTATCCACCCAAGCATGTTATATGTCTAAATCAAAGGCAAAATGCTTGGATATGCACTCCTCTCATTTGAGAAATATTCAAGATTAAAAAATTGAGTGAGGATGTATAGGCCTCCTGAAGAACTGAGGCAGTAAATCAATAATTTTGAAAATGAAACATTTAGTTGTGCTTTAATTTTTACTATTTTCTTTCTTCTGTTGACTTTGGGTTACCTTTGTTCTTCTATTTCTAGTTCCTTAAGATGTGTTGCTACTGGTGAACCAGCCCTTCTCACAGAGCAGGTCTCCAAACTGAAGATTGATCCACCAAGACAGATTGTTGAGAATTGAAGGGTGCCCGAGAACCTAGGGGTGGTGGGGCCTAAGTATAGACCCTCACTGAAAAATGCCTGGTTTACAGACAGATCAGCCTCCATAGCCGGTGACTCGACCAAATGAATAGCAGCAGCTTTCAATTCAGTGACAAATACAAAACTCACTAGGGAAGGTAAAACTGACTTGGCTCAACATGCAGAGCTAATAGGAATCCTTCTGGCAGTAAAATATACTATGGAGAAGGGGCTACCCAAAGTATATGGTTTTTACTGATTCAATGGCAGTAATAAGAAAATAACAGAATGGTCTGGAAAATAGAAACAAAATAATTGGCAAATTAATGGAAGGGACCTTTGGTCTAGAGAATACTGGGAAAAACTAGATTAATTAACATCAGACATAAAGCTCTATATAACCCATATATCAGCTTATGCCACAGATAATTGTCCAACCACACTAGGGAATCAAATAGCAGATAAATTAGCAAGAGGAATTAAGGGAGGTGAAGAAATTAATATTAGGGATACAACAGAAACATACAGGATAAAGTTAAGGTGGGAAAAAGATGAAGATACAGGAGATTATAAAATACTCCCAATGCCTACAATCAAGTTAAAAAGGGAAGGGCATAAATAACAAGAGGAATACTTAGATTTCTTGCCAAAGTTTATAAAAGAAATTCATATCCAATTAGGACATCCAGGACAAACAGCAATGATAGCATAGTTTAGAACCAAAAATTTAAAGGCAAAAATAGAAGACATAAAGAGAGGCATTAATAGATGTATAGCCTGTAAAAATTTATATGCATTCCAAATGACAGAGCCACCAGAGTTAGATAGGCCCCAAATACCAAATGTTCAAGTCCAAATTGATTTTATTGAACCCTTGTCATGGCCTTTCCGACAAAAGTATGCATGTATAATGGTTGATGTACATACGGCAATAATGTTCGCCTTCACAGCAAAACACCCATCAGCAGCCACTACAATTAAGACATTAAATATGTGAAAAACATTCTTTGGAACTCCTAAAATCATAGATTCAGATCAAGGAACCCATTTTACAGCCAGCCGAGTAAAATTTTTTGTTGCTATAAATAATATAGATTGGAATTTTTTATACCATATAACCCAACAGCATCAGGAATAATAGAGAGACATAATGAATTATTAAAAGCCAAATGTCATACATTATTAATAGATAAAAAATTTAACAATTTACAGGCACTTCTTAATGAAGCATGCTTTGCTCTAAATAGTAGATCAAGAGTAAATAGAAGTTATCCCCTGGAAGTACTGATTAAACCCCATTTAGAACAAGCAGAAATTAAAATGTGAAGTGTACCTAAAATTAAGAAAAAATTCTCACCATAAAATAAAAGTAACTTCCCCTAAGGATGCATCTCTCTTCCTACAGGAAATAATCTGCAATGCAGGATACAACTCCATGCAAACAGTAAATAAGCAGGGACAAATAAAACATATCAAAGTAGATAACCTTCCATCAAATGACTGGGAGTGTGTTATTTAGTAAAATTGTTAATCTGGATCCTAGCACTCTTTATTATTGTACCTTATACAATTATAATTTTACGTTTAACCTGCTGTGCCAGTAGAAATTTTGTGAGCAACGAAACACAGATATTCTATTGCTCTCAAATTAATAATAATACTCTCTGCATTTTAGACCACAGGACATTCTGGAGAAAATAGTAGGGAAGCAAAATAGTAGAACACTTGTATAGAGTGCACAGGAGACAACCAAGAAACTGGCCAAACCAGAATTAAATCATCCAGTATGATCATGAGGTGGTTCATCCTGGTTGTCAATGTAATATTAGGGTATAATGCTAATAATGCTAATAATAATAATAATAATAATAATAATGCTGCAATTTTTTACTGCTACTAATATTGTGACTACCTTTAAATTTCCTAATGTACTAACAACACAGCAGCTAGTCAAAAACTTTTTTGATCTACCCGTGGTGGAAAACACCCTGAGGGAAGTATTTTAGGAAACTTTGCTTTCATACACTGTAACACCAACCTGACCTACTGGGACCACACTGAGAACTCAGAGAATTGGACAACGAATAACATTGCTGATGACTCAGTGGACACCTGCAAGCTAATCACAGACACCATGAATGTGACAATGAATGGAAAAACAAAGTAATTATATAGAGACTATAGAATCTATATTTTCAAAACTGAGTTGTAAACCAACATGGGATTTATTAAAATACCATTACATCAATACGGACTGGAATTAAGGAAATAATATTTATATGTTTGTTTGTTGTAATTGTATTTGGATTGAAGGTGTGTGATCTCATTTGCAATATATTTTTATTTTTTTATTTAATAAATTGTGTTTACATAGATTCTAGGGTAACCCGACTGCATCCCTCCTCCCCCCATATTCCCCTCAACATCTACCTTGCCCCCTTCCTACAGCACCCTCCTGATTTCCCTTCAGGTTTACCCCATCCTATCATCCCCTTTCCCTCTGTCCTCTTTTGCTCTGGTCTCTTTGATCCCTCCTCTGTCTCAATTCCTTTCCTCAGTTCTCAATGTTACTTGGATTCCTCAAATGAGTGAGGTCATATAATATTTTTCTTTTTCTGCCTGGCTTATTTCACTCAACATAATAGTTTTCAGGTCCCTCCATATTGTTGCAAAAGGTAATATTTCTTTCTTTTTCATGGCCCCATAATATTCCATTGTATATATGTACCACTGCTTTTTAATCCACTTGTCCACTGATGGACACTTGTGTTGTTTCCAGCTCTTCGCTATTGTGAACAATACTGCCATAAACATGGGGGTGCCTTTCTTTTTTTCAGTCGGTGATATGGTGTCCTTGGGATATATTCCTATAAGTGGGATATCAGGGTCAAAGGGCAGTTCAATTTCTAATTTTTTGAGGAATCTCCATACTGTTTTCTATAGTGGCTGCACCAGTCTGCATTCCCACCAGTAGTGCAGGAAGGTTCCCTTTTTTCGCCAGCACCTATAATGTGTTGTTTTGCTGATGAGCGCCATTCTGACTGGTGTGAGGTGGTATCTCATTGTGGTTTTAATTTGCATTTCTCTAATGATTAGTGATGTTGAGCATTTTTTCATATGCCTATTGCCCATCTGTACGTCCTCTTTGGAGAAGTGTTTATTCATTTCTTGTGCCCATTATTTGATTGGATTGTTTGTCTTCCTGGTGTTGACTTTTACAAGTTCTTTATAAATTTTGGTTATTAACCCTTTATCAGATGTGTTGTCAAATATGTTCTTCCATTGTGTGGTTTGTCTTTGTATTCTGTTCATATTGTCTTTAGCTGTGCAAAATCTTTTTAGTTTGATATAGTCCCATTTGTTTATCATGTCTTTTACTTCATTTGCCTGTGGAGATAAATCAGCAAATATATTTATTTGATAGATGTCGGAGAGTTTACTGCCTATGTTTTCTTCTCAAATGTTTATGGTTTCACAGCTTACATTTAAGTCTTTTATTTATTTTGAGTTTATTTTTGTGCATGGTGTAAGTTGGTAGACTAGTTTCAGTTATTTTTAGTTAGCTGTCCAGTTTTCCCAACACCATTTGTTGAAGAGACTGTTTTTACTCCACTGTATGCTTTTACCTCCTTTGTCAAATGTCAATTGTCCATAAAGATGTGGATTTATTTCTGGGTTTTCTGTTCTGTTCTATTGATCTATATATCTGTTCTTATACCAGTACCAAGCTGTTTTGAAGTACAATGGCCTTGTAGTATAACTTGATATCAGGAAGTGTGATACCTCCCACTTTATTCTTTTTCAAGATTGCTGAGGCTATTCGTGTTCTTTTTTGGTTCTATATAAAATTTTGGAATATTTGTTCTATATCTTTGAAGTATGTCATTGGTATTTTCATTGGTACTGCATTGAATTTATAAATTGCTTTGGGTAATATAGACATTTTAATTATGTTTATTCTTCCTAACCATGAACATGGTATATGCTTCCACTTGTTTGTATCTTCCTTGATTTATTTTATCAATGTTTTATAATTTTCTGAGTACAAGTCTTGAACCTCCTTGGTTAAATTTATTTCTAGGTACTTTATTTCTTTATCTTGCAATAGTGAAGGGGATTATTTCCTTAATTTCTCTTTCTGACATTTCTTTGTTTGTTTATAGAAATGCCTCTGATATCTTTGTGTTAATTTTATATCCTGCCACCTTGCTGAATTTGTTTATTAGGTCCAGTAGTTTTTTGACTGAGCCTTTAGGGTTTTCTATATACAGTAAAATATCATCTGCAAATAATGATAGTTTTACTTCTTCTTTTCCAATTTGGATGCCTTTTATTTCTTCTTCCTGTCTGATTGCTGTAGCTAGGACTTCCAGTACTATGTTGAATAAGAGTGGTGAAAGGGGACACCTCTGCCTTGTTTCTGATTTTAGGGGAATTGCTTTTAATATTTGTCGATTAATTATGATGTTGGCTGTGGGTTTGTCATAAATGGCTTTTTCAGGTTGAGGTATGTTCCCTGTATTTCCACTTTGCTAAGAGTTTTGATCATAAATGGGTGCTGGATTTTATCAAATGCTTTTTCTGCATCTATTGAAATTATCATGTGGTTTTCCTCCTTCCTTTTGTTTATGTGGTGAATCACATTAATTGATTTACAAATGTTGTACCATCCTTTTTTTCCCCAGAATAAATCCCACTTGTACATGATGTATAATTTTTTTAATGTATTGCTGGATCCGGTTAGCTAATATTTTGTTGAGAATTTTAGCATCTAAATTCATCAGAGATATTGGCCTATAATTTTCTTTCTTTGTGTTGTCTTTGCCTGGTTTTGGAATCAGAATTATGCTTGCCTCATAAAAGAAACTTGGTAGTATCTTGAGAAGGATAGGAGTTAGTTCTTCTTTGAATATTTGGTAGAATTCACCAGCGAATCCATCGGGCCCAGGGGTTTTGTTTTTTGGGAGCTTTTTGATAACTGTTTCAATCTCTTTTGTTGTAATAGGTCTGTTTAGGTTTTCTGATTCTTCCAGATTGTTTTTGGAAGATTTTATGTTTCAAGGAATTTGTCCATTTCACCTAAGTTGTTTAATTTTTTGGCATACAGTTCTTCATAGTATTTTCTTACAATATTTTGTATTTCTGTTGTGTCGGTTCTATTTTCCACTTTCATTTCTAATTTTATTTATTTGAGTCCTCTCTCTTCTTTTCTTGGTGAGTCTTGTTAAAGGTTCATTGATCTTGTTTACCCTTTCAAAGAACCAGCTCTTGGTTTCATTGATCCTCTGTATTGTTTCTTTAGCCTCTATGTCATTTATTTCTGCTCTGATCTTTATTATTTCCTTCCTTCTACTACCTCTGGGCCTTACTTGCTGTTCTTTCTCCAGTTCTTTTAGATGAAGGGTTAGGTTGTTTATTTGAGCTTTTTCAAGCTTCTTAAGAAATGCCTGTAGTGCTATGAACTTCCTTCTCAGGACTGCTTTAGCTGTGTCCCATAAATTTTGAGTTGTTGTATGTTCATTATCATGCATTTCTAGGAATTTTTTTATTTCTTCGATTTCATTGTTAACCCATTTGTTATTTAATAACATGCTATTTAGTTTCCATGTGTTTGAATATTTTTCTGCTATGGTTGATTTCTAGTTTCATTTCAATGTGATCAGAGAAAATGCTTGATATAATTTCAATCTTCTTAGATTTGTTGAGACTGCTTTTGTGTCGTAACATGTGATCTATCCTAGAGAATATACCATGAGCACTTTAAAAGAATGTATATTCTGCTGCTTTAGGGTGAAAGGTTCTGACGATATCTATTAAATCTAGTTGATCTAGTGTATCCTTTAAGTCTGCTGTTTCTTAGTTAATTTTTTTTCTTGAGGATCTATCCAGTGATGTTAGTGGGGTATTGAAATCCCCTACTATTATAGTATTGCTATTGATCTTGCCCTTTATATTTATCAAAGTCTTCTTTATATATTAAGGTGCTCCTATATTAGATGCATAGATATTTATGATGGTTATATGTTCCTGTTGGATTGCTTCCTTTATCAATATGTAGTGACCTTTTTTATCTCTTACTATAGCCTTGGTTTTAAAGTCCATTTTTTCTGATACAAGTGTTGCTACCCCAGCTTTTTTTCATTTTCATTTGCATATAGTATTTTTTCTATCCTTTTACCTTCAGTCTATGTGCATCTTTTGTTTTAAGGTGTGTCTCTTGTAGAGAGCATATGTATGGCTCCTGTTTCTTTATCCATGCAGCTACCCTATGTCTTTTGATTGGATTATTTAATCCATTTACATTTAAGGTTATTATTGATATGTAGTTGTTTATTGCCATTTTATATTTTAAATCTGTATTTCTCTTTTGCTATATTCTTTTCCCACTTTGATCTGTTTACAACAGGACCCTTAACATTTCCTACAGCATTGGTTTCATTGTAATGAATCCCTTGAGGTTTTTTTTGTCTGGGAAGCTTTTTATTTCTCCATCTATTTTAAATGATAGCCTTGCTGGATAAAGTAGTCTTGGTTGTAGGCTCTTATTCTGCACTACTTTGAATATATCTTGTCATTTTCTTCTAGCCTCAAGTGTTTCTGTTGAGAAGTCAGATGTCATCCTTATGGGTGCTCCTTTGTAGGTGATAGCCCTTTTTTCTCTAGCAGCTTTTAATATATATTTTTTATTACTTAATTTGGTATGTTAATTATGATGTGTCTTGGTGTAGGTTTCTTTGAGCTTCTCTTTAATGAAGATCTCTGTGCTTTTTGAACTTGTGAGACCCTTCCTTGAATTAATTTAGGAAAGTTTTCAGCTATGTTGGGCAGATAAGATATATTATGCTCACTTTGTTAAAGATGGCGCTGCCCACATGCAAGTTTTAAGAGTAAGCTATCCCCACACCCTTGACTGATTGGATGATGTGGGGTGGTGCACTCTCATGAAGAATTCTCCAATTATGCCTCAGATAAGTGACCTTGTATCAGAGACTTTTTTGTTTGTATAATTGGATTAAAGGTTTTGATTCTACACTATAAAGTGAGGCAGACCTGGAGCTTGCTCTTGCTCGGTTCCTGAGGTTAGTATTAGAGAGGAGAGCAGATTAAGGCCAAATGAAAGAGAGGAGAAGCAGCCAAAGATGGCAGAGTACTGAGGAAGAAGTAAGTTTGTGCAGAGTTTGTGCTGGACAAGGAGATGGAAAACAGAGGTGAATTAGTCTCGTAAGCTAGAAACCTTTGATTCTAGAAAACTCAGATAAGTCAGTACCTTTGTGAACACTGAATGAGTGGGTTTTGAAGCCCAGTGTGTGTTTTTCTTTTATTATTAACTTTAATGGGGTGACACCAATAAATCAGGGTACATATGTACAATGAAAACATCTCCAGGTTATCTTATCATTCAATTGTGTTGCATACCTGTCACCCAAAGTCAAATTGTCCTCTGTCACCTTCTATCTGGTGTTCCCTGTGCTCCTCCTCTCCTTGCTATCCCACCCTTCCCTCCCTCTCCCCACCCCATAACCACCACTCTCTTGTCCATGTCTCATAGTCTCACTTTTATGTCCCACCTATGTATGAAATCATGCTGTTCTCAGTTTTCAATTTCTTCTTCTTTATATATATTTTATTATTATTAATTATAATGGGGTGACACCAATAAATCAGGGTACATATGTACAATGAAAACATCTCCAGGTTATCTTATCATTCAATTGTGTTGCATACCCATCACCAAAAGTCAAATTGTCCTCTGTCACCTTCTATCTGGTTTTCCCTGTACCCCTCCCCTCCTCCCTATCCCACTCTTCCCTCCCTCCCCCCATCCCGTAAAAACCACTCTCTTGTCCATGTCTTATATTCTCACTTTTATGTCCCACCTATGTATGAAATCATGCCGTTCTCAGTTTTTCTTTTTTTCTGATTTACTTATTTCACAGTATAATGTTATCAAGGTCCATCCATTTTGTTATAAATGATCCAATGTCATCATTTCTTATGGCTAAGCAGTATTCCATGGTATATATGTACCAAAGCTTTTTAATCCACTCATCTTCTGACGGACACTTGGGCTGGTTCCAGATCTTCGCTATTGTGAACAATGCTGCCACGAACATTGGGGCGCACCTCTTCCTTTCGAACAATGCCATGGTGTTCTTAGGGTATATTCCTACAAGTGGGAGAGCTGGGTCAAAAGGCAATTCGATTTTTAATTTTTTGAGGAATCTCCAAACTGTTTTCCACAGTGGCTGCACCAGTCTGCATTCCCACCAGCAGTGCAGAAGGGTTCCCTTTTCTCCACATCCTCACCAGCACTTATTCTGTGTTGTTTTGCTGATGAGTGAGATTCTGACTGGTGTGAGGTGATATCTCATTGTGGTTTTAATTTGCATTTCTCTAATGATTAGTGATGTTGAGCATTTTTTCATATGCCTATTGGCCATTTGTATGTCCTCTTTGGAGAAATTTCTATTCATTTCTTTGCCCATCTTTCGATTGGGTTGTTTGTCTTCCTGGTGTTGAGTTTTATAAGTTCTTTATAAATTTTGGTTATTAACCCCTTATCAGATGTGCTGTCAAATATGTTCTCCCATTGTGTGGTTTGTCTTTTTATTCTGTTCTTATTGTCCTTAGCTGTGCAAATTTTTTTAGTTTGATATAGTCCCATTTGTTTATCTTGCCTTTTATTTCAGTTGCCCGTGGAGATAAATTGGCAAATATACTGCTGCTACAGATGTCGAAGAGCTTGCTGCCTATGTTTTCTTCTAAGATGCTTATGGTTTCATGGCTTACATTTAAGTCTTTTATTCATTTTGAGTTTGTTATTGTGAATGGTGTAAGTTGATGGTCTAGTTTCATTTTTTTGCAGGTAGATGTCCAATTTTCCCAACACCATTTGTTAAAGAGGCTATCTTTACTCCATTGTATGTTCTTTCCTCCTTTGTCAAATATCAGTTGTCCATAAAGCTGTGGGTTTATTTCTAGGTCCATTGTTCTGTTCCATTGATCTATGTGCCTGTTCTTATGCCAGTACCAGGCTGTCTTGAGTATAATGGCCTTAGAGTAAACCTTGATCTGAAAGACAGATACCTCCTGCTTTATTTTTTCTTTTTAAGTTTGCTGAGGCTATTCGTGTTCTTTTTTGGTTCCATATAAAATTTTGGAATATGTGTTCTATATCTTTGAAGTATGTCATTGGTATTTTAATTGGTATTGCATTGAATTTATAAATTACTTTGGGTATATAGACATTTTAATGATGTTTATTCTTCCTAGCCATGAGCACGGTATATGTTTCCACTTGTTTGTATCTTCCTTGATTTCTTTTATCAATGTTTTATAATTTACCGAGTACAAGCCCTTAACCTCCTTGGTTACATTTACTCCTAGGTACTTTATTTTTTTGGCTGCAATAGTGAAGGGGATTGTTTCCTTAATTTCTTTTGCTGACAGTTCATTTTTGGTATATAGAAATGCGTCTGATTTCTGAGTATTAATTTTATATCCTGCCACCTTGCTGAATTCATTTATAACGTCCAGTAGTTTTTTGACTGAGACTTTAGGGTTTTCAATATACAATATCATATCATCTGCAAATAGTGACAGTTTTATTTCTTCTTTTCCAATTTGGATGCCTTTTATTTCTTCTTCTTGTCTGATTGTTGTAGCTAGGACTTCCAGAACTATGTTTAATAGAAGTGGTGAAAGGGGGCATCCCGGCCTAGTTCCTGATCTTAAGGGGATTGCTTTTAATTTTTGTCCATTTTGTATGATGTTTGCTGTCGGTTTATCGTAGATGGCCTTTATCATGTTAAGGAATGATCCCTGTATTTCCACTTTTCTGAGAGTTTTGAGCATGAATGAGTGCTAGATTTTATCCAATGCCTTTCCTGCATCTATTGAAATTATCATGTGATTTTTGTCCTTCCCTTTGTTTATGTGATGAATCATATTGATTGATTTGCAAATATTGAACCAGCCTTGCCTCTCCAGAATAAATCCCACTTGATCGTGGTGTATGATTTTTTTCATATATTGCTGAATCCGGTTGGCTAATATTTTGTTGAGAATTTTAGCATCTAAATTCATCAGGGATATAGGCCTATAATTTTCTTTCTTTGTGTTGTCTTTGCCCGGTTTTGGGATCAGAATTATGCTCGCCTCATAAAAGGAGTTTGGAAGTCTTCCTTCCTCTTGAATTTTTTGAAATAGCTTGAAGACGATAGGAGTTAGTTCTTCATTGAATTTTTGATAGAATTCACTTGTGAAGCCATCAGGCCCAGGGCTTTTCTTTTTTGGGAGTTTTTTTTTTTTTTTTTTTTTTAATAATTTAAGTATTTTATTTCTTTTAAAAAATAATACTCATATGTTTTTCTAGGTTTTCTAATTTATTTATTTATTTATTTATTTATTTATTTTTTTATTAACTTTAATGGGGTGACACCAATAAATCAGGGTACATATGTACAATGAAAACATCTCCAGATTATCCCATCATTCAATTGTGCTGCATACCCATTACCCAAAGTCAAATTGTCCTCTGTCACCTTCTATCTGTTTTTCCCTGTGTCCCTCCCCTTCTCCCTATCCCACCCTCCCCTCCCTCCCCCATCCCGTAACCACCACACTCTTGTACGTGTCTCGTAGTCTCATTTTAATGTCCCACCTATGTTTGAAATCATGCTGTTCTCAGTTTTTCTTTTTTTCTGATTTACTTATTTCACTCCGTATAATGTTATCAAGGTACATCCATTTTGTTATAAATGATCCGATGTCATCATTTCTTATGGCTGAATATTGTTCCATAGTATATATATACCAAAGCTTTTTAATCCACTCGTCTTCTGACGGACACTTGGGCTGTTTCCAGCTCTTCGCTATTGTGAACAATGCTGCCACAAACATGGGGGCGCATTTCTTCTTTTCGAACAGTGTTATGGTGTTCTTAGGGTATATTCCTATAAGTGGGATAGCTGGGTCAAAAGGCAGTTCGACTTTTAATTTTTTGAGGAATCTCCAAACTGTTTTCCACAGTGACTGCACCAGTCTGCATTCCCACCAGCAGTGCAGAAGGGTTCCCTTTTCTCCATATCCTCGCCAGCACTTATTCTGTGTTGTTTAGCTGATGAGTGCCATTCTGACTGGTGTGAGGTGATATCTCATTGCGGTTTTAATTTGCAATTCTCTAATAATTAGTGATGTTGAGCATTTTTTCATATGTCTTTTGGCCATCTGTATGTCTTCTTTGGTAAAATTTTTATTCATTTCTTTTGCCCATTTTTTGATTGGATTGTTTGTCTTCCTGGTGTTGAGTTTTATAAGTTATTTATAAATTTTGGTTATTAACCCCTTATCAGACGTGCTGTCGAATATGTTCTCCCATTGTGTAGTTTGTCTTTTTATTCTGTTCTTATTGTCTTTAGCTGTACAAAAGCTTTTTAGTTTGATGTAGTCCCATTTGTTTATCTTGCCTTTTATTTCATTTGCCCGTGGAGATAAATCGGCAAATAAATTGCTGCTACAGATGTCGGAGAGCTTGCTGCCTATGTTTTCTTCTACGATGCTTATAGTTTCACGGCTTATGTTTAAGTCCTTTATCCATTTTGAATTTGTTTTTGTCCATGGAGTAAGTTGATGGTCTAGTTTCATTTTTTTGCAGGTAGATGTCCAATTTACCCAGCACCATTTGTTAAAGAGGCTGTCTTTACTCCATTGTATGTTCTTTCCTCCTTTGTCGAATATCAGTTGTCCATAAAGCTGTGCGTTTATTTCTGGGTTTTCTGTTCTGTTCCATTGATCACTGTGCCTGTTCTTATGCCAGTACCAGGCAGTCTTGAGTATAATGGCCTTGTAGTAAACCTTGATATCCGGAAGAGTGATGCCTCCTGCTTTATTTTTTCTTTTTAAGATTGCTGAGGCTATTCGTGTTCTTTTTTGGTTCCATATAAATTTTTGGAGTATGTTTTCTATATCTTTGAAGTATGTCATTGGTATTTTAATTGGTATTGCATTGAATTTATAAATTGCTTTGGGTAATATAGACATTTTAATGATGTTTATTCTTCCTTAGCATGAGCACGGAATATGCTTCCACTTGTTTGTATCTTCCTTGATTTCTTTTATCAATGTTTTATAATTTTCCGAGTACAAGTCCTTAACCTCCTTGGTTAAATTTACTCCTAGGTATTTTATGTTTTTGGCTGCAATAGTGAAGGGGATTGATTCCTTAATTTCTTTTGCTGACAGTTCATTGTTTGTATATAGAAATGCCTCTGATTTCTGGGTATTAATTTTATATCCTGCCACCTTGCTGAATTCATTTATAAGGTCCAGTAGTTTTTTAACTGAGACTTTAGGGTTTTCTATGTACAATATCATATCATCTGCAAATAGTGACAGTTTTACTTCTTCTTTTACAATTTGGATGCCTTTTATTTCTTCTTCTTGTCTGATTGCTGTAGCTAGGACTTCCAGAACTATGTTGAATAAAAGTGGTGAAAGTGGGCAACCCTGCCTGGTTCCTGATCTTAAGGGGATTGCTTTTAATTTCTTTCCATTAAGTATGATGTTTGCTGTGGGTTTGTCGTAGATGGCCTTTATCATGTTAAGGAATGTTCCTTGTATTCCCACTTTATTGAGAGTTTTAAGCATGAATGGGTGCTGGATTTTATCAAATGCCTTTTCTGCATCTATTGAAATTATCATGTGATTTTTGTCCTTCCTTTTGTTTATGTGATGAATCACATTGATTGATTTGCGAATATTGTAACAGCCTTGCCTCTCCAGAATAAATCCCACTTGGTCATGGTGTATGATTTTTTTCATATATTGCTGAATCCGGTTGGCTAATATTTTGTTGAGAATTTTAGCGTCTAAATTCATCAGGGATATAGGCCTATAATTTTCTTTCTTTGTGTTGTCTTTGCCCAGTTTGGGGATCAGAATTATGCTCGCCTCATAAAAGGAGTTTGGAAGTCTGCCTTCCTCTTGAATTTTTTGAAATAGCTTGAGGAGGATAGGAGTTAATTCTTCTTTGAATTTTTGATAGAATTCACTTGTGAAGCCATCAGGCCCAGGACTTTTCTTTTTTGGGAGTTTTTTGATAACTGTTTCCATCTCCTCTGTTGTAATTGGTCTGTTCAGGTGCTCTGATTCTTCCAGATTGATTTTTGGAAGTTTATATGATTCAAGAAATTTGTCCATTTCATCTAGATTGTCAAATTTTTTGGCATAGAGTTCTTCATAGTATTTTCTTACAATGCTTTGTATCTCTGTTGAATTAGTTGTAATTTCTCCAGTGTCCTTTCTAATTTTATCTATTTGAGACCTCTCTCTTTTTTTCTTGATGAGTCTAGTTAAGGGTTCATCAATCTTGTTTACCTTTTCGAAGAACCAGCTTCTGGTTTCATTGATCCTCTGTATTGTTTCCTTAGCCTCTATGTCATTTATTTCTGCTCTGATCTTTATTATTTCCTTTCTTCTACTTGTCCTGCATTTTATTTGTTGTTGTTTTTCAAGTTCTTTTAGCTGCAGGGTTAAGTTGCTTATATGTTCTTTTTCTAGCTTCTTATGATATGCCTGTAGTGCAATAAACTTCCCTCTCAGGACTGCTTTTGCTGTGTCCTATAGATTTTGAGTTGACGTATGCTCGTTATCATTTGTTTCTAGAAACTTTTTTATTTCTTCTTTGATCTCAATGTTAATCCATTCATTATTTAATAACATGCTATTTAGTTTCCAAGTGTTTGAGTATTTTTCAGTTTTTCTTTTGTGGTTGATTTCTAGTTTCATGGCATTGTGATCAGAGAAAATGCTTGATATAATTTCAATCTTCTTAAATGTGTTGAGGCCTTTTTTGTGTCCTAACATGTGGTCTATCCTAGAAAACGTACCATGAGCGCTTGAGTAGAATGTATATTCTACTGCTTTAGGGTGAAAAGTTCTGAATATATCTATTAAATCAAGTTGATCTAATGTATCCTTTAAGTCTGCTGTTTCTTTATTGATTTTCTTTCTTGTGGATCTATCCAGTGTTGTTAGTGGGGTATTGAAATCCCCTACTATGATAGTATTACTGTTAATCTCGCCCTTAATGTCCATCAAAGTCTGCTTTATGAATGTCGGGGCTCCTATATTTGGTGCGTAGATATTTATAATAGTTATATCTTCCTGTTGAATTGTTCCCTTTATCATTATGTAGTGTCCTTCTTTATCTCTTACTACAGTCTTTGTTTTAAAGTCCATTTTGTCAGATATAAGTACTGCTACCCCGGCTTTTTTTTCATTTCCATTTGCATGAAATATTTTTTTCCATCCTTTTACCTTCAGTCTATGAGCATCTTTTGTTTTAAGGTGTGTCTCTTGTAGAGAGCATATGTATGGGTCCTGTTTCTTTATCCACGCTGCTACCCTATGTCTTTTGATTGGATCATTTAGTCCATTTACATTTAAGGTTATTATTGATATGCAGTTGTTTATTGACATTTTATTCTTTAAAGCTGTATTTTTCTTTTTTTTGCTATATTCTTTTCTCCCTTTGAACTGTTCACACTAGGCCCCTTAAAATCTCTTGCAGGATTGGTTTGGTTTTAATGAATTCCTTGAGGTTTTCTTTGTCTGGAAAGCTCTTTATTTCTCCCTCAATTTTAAACGTTAGCCTTGCTGGATAAAGTAGTCTTGGTTGTAGGTTCTTGTTCTGCATTACTTTGATTATATCTTGCCATTCCCTTCTGGCCTGAAGTGTTTCTGTTGAGAAGTCCGATGTCATCCTAATGGGGGCTCCTTTGTAGGTGAGAGTCTTTTTTTCTCTAGCAGCTTTTAAGATTTTTTCTTTATCTATTAGCTTTGGTATTTTAACTATGATGTGTCTTGGTGTAGATCTTTTTGGGTTTCTCTTTAATGGGGTTCTGTGCGCCTCTTGGACATGTAGAATGTTTCCCAGCCTTAATTTAGGGAAGTTTTCGGCTATGATTTGATTGAACAAAGTTTCTATTTCCTGTCCTCTTTCCTCTTCTTCAGGTACCCCTATGATGCGAATGTTGTTTCTCTTCAGGTTGTCACAGAGCTCCCTTAGAGTTTCCTCACATTTTTTGAATCTCTTTTCCTTTTTTTTCTCTGCTTCTGTAACTATGTTTATTGTGTCCTCTAACTCACTGATTCGATCCTAAGCGTCATCTATCCTGCTTTTAATTCCTTCCATTGTGGTCTTCAGTTCTGATACTGTATTTGTCATTTCTGTCTGGTTCTTTTTTATTATTTCAATTTCATTTTTTATACTTGTTATCTCTTTATTTAGGTGCTCATAGTGACTATCCATTGTTGCTCTAATTTCTTTGAACATCCTAACTATCATTCTAAATTCTGCTTCTGGTAGTTTGGTTCTATCTGGTTCATTCAGGACCTTCTCTGGGGATTTCTCTTGGTTGATTTGGTTTGCATTTCTCTGCCTGCCCATTTTATCTGAGTGTAAGCAAGTTGTGGCCACTGGATTCCAGTATGTGTTGCCTTTGTGTTCTCCAGGTGTGGTCTGTCTGCAGGCTTGCCACCCTCTCTGTCGCTGCCTAGGGCGGTTTGGTGTGGGCGTTGCCAGCGCCGGCTCACTGCAGCTATTGCTGTGGTTTCTGCCTCTCCTTTGCGGGAGGGGCTGTCACTCAAGCCACTAGCGTTAGCGCGCAGGGCAGAGGTGAGCACCTTTGCTCAGCTGCGGACCCGGACTTTTTCTGGAAGGCTTACGCCCAGCCCCCTCAGTCCGAGCCTGCTCGCCACCGTTTTGTGGGTTGGGCGGGGCTTTTGACGTGCTCTCAGCTGTGAGCCTTTGCCCGTCCAGAATTTAGCCCCGCCCTCGAGGCCAGGGCCCTCCTGCTCAGGGACTGAAACCGAAAACCGGGGATTATTGGGCCGGGCATGTTTGCTGGCGTGCGCACAGCGGCTAGCTTCCGGTCGTTCCAGCTCCTACCCCGCCCCCACGCTCGGAGAAAGCTCACGCATGTAGGGCGGTACTCCGCGGTTTCTCCGGCCGGGCAGGGAGAGCAGCGTGATCTCCGCAGGGAACTTCCCCTGGTCTCAGTGTCTCCCTCGCCCCCGACTTAGGAGCCTGCTCGCGTCCACAGATGGCACGCCGGGGTTTCTCCTTCTGGGCGGGGTTGGCAGCGTGAGCCTCGGGCCCCTCGCCCGTCCCTGGTCTTAGCCCGGTGCCCGCGGTCAGGGCCGGCTAGCGCAGGGTCGCAGGGCTGATCTCTGTCCGTATTTTTCCCCACAAGTGGGGTCACAGGCGGCCCGCAGCTGCCGGACAGCTTTAGCGCGTCACCTCTGCCCCTGCTAGGCTAGCCCGAGCTCTCACTGTTCGCCCACACCGACAGGACTGCGTTTCGGCGTCCTGTCCCGACCATAGGCTTCAGCTAGAAGTGCCCTAAGTCTCCACACTGTAGGCTTGGGAGCTCCCTCCCTCTAGGCAGGTCTGCTCTAATTGCCGCGGGAGAGCTTGTTTGGCTAGTGTCCTGTCTCCCTTTGCTGGTATTGCTAGCTCCAGGGGAAATATTCGTTTTCGATTAGGGAAGTGACTTAGCCCATGGGTCGGGGTGGCTGTCCCTCAGAGTGTCCTCGTGCCTTCAGTCCACTCTTTGTTCCCGCTGCTCTGTTCCTCTCCTCTGTCCCAGTTCCCCGGAGCCCCGGGTGCGTGGTTGTGAGAGAGGCTTTCTGAGCTGTCCCTTTAAAAAGATTTTTGGGTCTGAGAAGACTCTCTCTTTTTCCCAAATAGTATCCTCATTTACTTCACAGCTCGATACTGTCCAATCGGCTCTTCTAGGGTCTGGGACTGCAGTCTGGGGCTTGGTTCCTGGGACCCAGGTCCCTCCCTCTCCGCCAAACTCTCCTCCCGCCACGCGGATCTCTCCGGGCTGCCGTTTGCTCCGGGGAGCTGGGCAGCCCTCTTCGCGTTTTCGCTATTCCTACCAGTCTCAATGTGGCTTCTGCAGTGTTCCTTGGTTGAAGAGTCCACTTAGTTTTGCTCCAAGTTGGTTTATCCAGATGATGGTTCTTAAAATTGAGTTATAATCCACTTTGGTTCTGGGAGTTGGAAGTTGGTACGTCTGCCTACTCCATCGCCATCTTCTCCTCCCTACCAGTATTTTCCTGCCTCCAATTTTTAGTTTTGTTATTTCTAGGTCTTCTTGGGTTGGCTTCAGCTGTTGTTTGTAATCCACTGTGGAATTTGGCTTTTTTAATATATCCACTTTGAAGTCTTGATGTTTGTTTTCTTCTCAGTTTTCTTAACTAGGTTGTAGTCTTGTTTACTGATCTCAGCAGGGGGCTTATTTGAAACTGTATCCAGGAATGGGTGGGTGTAACCTGAGACTCTGAAGACATGATCTGCCAGTTACTCTCTCTGGGGGCGGGGTGCTTTCTCTGCTTCAGTAGTGGGAGGTATATCTCATATTTCCATGGAAACCTGAGTTACTGCCCCTCCTCTCCACTTCTTGTTTTCAGCTGTGTTTTGTTGTGCTGTTTGGAGCTGGAGAGATATCTTCAGATGGTTGATCAGGAACCATTTTAGTCTTGTGTTATGTGAAGGATCAACCCCTTTCCCAGCTATGGCCACCTCCAGCATCTCCCCAGGTATGGCTGCATCCAGCACTGGATTAATCTGCTGCTCAGGTCCTCCCATGCTTTCTCTTTTTGTCACCGGCTGTCTCTCTCTCCCCCTCTTTTTTTTGGAAAACAAGCCAGCTCTTTCAACACACCTTGTTCCCAGGTCCTCAGGCAAGTGGCTGTGAGTGATATATTCTACTGTATTTCTTGGATTGAGAGCCTTTCTGGGCTCTCAGCCTCAGACCCCCCCCCCCCCAAATGTTCCTGTAAGCAGGGGAGGCTCAGCGCTCCTCAGCGCTCCCCACCAGGCTTGGTTTGGCTTCTTCTTTGCTTCTTGGTTTTTGAGAGCAGTTCTTGTAGTCCAGAGTTGGTTTTTCATGCTGGTTGTTCCTAAATTAATTTGTAATCCAGTTTGGTGGTGTGAGCTGGGAGTCTGTGTGTCTGCTTACTCTGCTGCTAACTTGAGTCCTCGCAATATTTTTTAAAAAGGAAAAAAAATTAGTTTTGTAATGATCCCTGCAAGCTTATAGCTTGCTGGGATCAAGGGATGAAATGTTGTAGTAATGTTTATAGTAACTAAATAAGTAGAAATATAAAAATATGAAAGATATATAAAAGTAATTAAAATGATATTAAAAATAATTATTAAATTGAAATAAATTTATGCCATTTGGATAGGAATTATATAGTGGCTTGGTGCCATAACTCTGTAATGTGATAAACAAACTCTGACTTACAAGCAGGGCCCAGTTAGTATGTGTGTGAAGTTATACACAGACAAGAAGTGGCTTGGTGACATAACTCTGTAATGTGATAAACAGACTCTGACTCACAAGCAGGGCCCAGTTAGCATGTGTGTGAAGTTATACCTAGATAAGAAGTGGCTTGGTGTTATTTATATTGACTTTGTAAGTTAAAAGTTAATGTAAATAAGAACATCTTAAAAAGTGGTTTGATGTAAATATTTTAGTATTGACATATAGGGGATTCTCTTCGAGAAACTCTCAAAAGGGTGCTTTGAGGTGATAATCCTGTAGATTGACACCTGTTGGAAGGCATTGGCCAGAAAAGGTACTAAAGCTGAGGGGTCCCTTGCTGCAGTAGTCGCCCAGACTCCAATGTTGATGTGAACTGTCTCCATGCTGCTCTGAGCTCTGACCAAAGACAGCCAAGAGGAGCATGCTGGCGGGGCCCCCTTAATCTGTACTCAGATACGCCAAAAGGATTTGTGAGTAATAAATATCCTGCATGATTATTGAAAAAAAAAGATGTGATGCTAGGTTGTTTACTTGGAATATCTCTTGTTTCTTGATATAAACATGTAATTGTATAAACTTCCTTCTTATTACTACTTTCACTGCATCCCAGAAATTTTATGTCTTATCATTTTCATTTGTATATATCTTTTGATCTCTGCTTTTATTTCTTCTTTTAACCCACTCATTTTTTAGAAGTATGTTGTTTAATGTACATATTTTTGTTTTTTTAAAATGAAAAACTCCTTTTTGCAGTTGAATTCTAATTCAAAGCCTTATGATCAGAAAATATGCTTGTTATAATTTCAATCTTCTGGGATTTTTTTGAGGTTAACTTTGTGGCCTGACATACGATCTATCATTGAGAAGGTTCCATGCACACTGGAGAAGAATGTATAATCTGATGTTTTGGGATAAAATGTCCTATAAATGTCTCTTATTTCCATTTTGTGTAGTGTGTCATTCAAGGCCAATATTTCTTTATTAATTTTGTTTGGATGATCTATCTAAAGCCCTCAATGTTATATTGAAATTTCCAAGTATGATTGTGTTTTTGTCTGTTTCTATTTTTAGGTCAGTTAGTAGATATCTTATATATTTTGGTGCTCCCTGGTTCAGCATATATATTAAGAAGTATTATTTCTTCTTGATACAATGTCCCCATTATCATTATGAGATGTCTACCTTTGTCTCTGGTTACCTTTATTGGCTTGAAGTCAGCTTTGTCAGATATGAGTATGGCTACACCTGCTTTTCTTTGGATATTATTTGCTTAGAGAATCACTTTTCAACTTTTTACTTTGAGTCTACTTTTGTCCTAGATGTGTCTTTTGAAGGCAGCATACAGTTGAAGTTTGCTTTTTAATCCAATCTGCTACTCTGTGCCTCTTTATTAGTGAGTTCAGTCTACTTACATTTAGGGTAATTATTGACATTTGAGGATTTCCTATAGCCATTTTATGTTTTGTTTTCTGGTATCTCTGCATCTTGTTTGTTTTTTCTCTTTTGTGTTTCTGTCAGTTGTTTTTGTTTGGTGGTATTCCATACTTCTTTACTCTGTTTCATCTTTTTTTTAAGCTGTGTGTTTCAGTAGTGGCTTTCTCAGGGGTGATAACTGTTAGGTTATTATAAAAATTGTACAATATTCCATTGTCTTATGAGTGCTTATGCATTCCATCTTCCTTTGCTACTGCAGATCTTTATTCTCCTTTTTAAATGTTATTGTTTTAATAGATTCTCTTTGTTTTTATTGTGACTCTGTTGAAGCATTTACTTGAAGTTTAAAATTTTTTTTGTTCTTTGTGTCTGGTAAAATAAATCCCTTGAAAATTTCCTGCAGGTGTGTTTCTAGTGATATATTCCCTCAGCTTTTGTATGTCTGCAAATATTTTTATTTCTTCTTCATATTTGAAAGATAACTTTGATGGATACAGTATTTCTGGCTGGTAATTTCTCTATTTAAGTACTTTGAATGTTTGGGTCCCTCTCTTCTGGCTCATAAAGTGTCTGCCAAGAACTATAATGTTAACCATATGGGCCTGCCTTTATATTTTATGTTCTTTTCCCTAGCTGCCTTAAGGATTCTTCCTTTGTCATTGATTTTTGACAATTTTATTACAGTGTGCCTTGGAGAAAATCTGTTTGGGTTGAGGTAACTCAGTGTTCTGTTTGCTTCTTGGATTTGGGGTTCTAACTCTTTCCATAGGTTTGGAATATTCTCATCAATTATTTGCTTAAATAGGCTCTTCATTACCTTCTTCCTCTCTTCTTCTGATATATTCATTATTCTTATATTGCTCTTTCTGATGGAGTCAGACAATTCTTGGAGAGCTCTATTATTTTCTTAAATTTGTGAGCCTTTTTTTTCTGTAGCTTCTCTAATTGCCTGTCTTTGATGTCACTGATTTTTTTTTTCTATCTGGCCTTTTCTATTAGCTAATCTTGCTACCTCAGTTTTTAATTCATGAATTGAGTTATTCATCTCTATTTTTAAAGTTTTAATCTCTGTGGTGAGGTATTTTTTTTTGTTTGTTTTCTGAGTTCATTTAGTTACCTAGTAGTGTTTTCTTGAATTTCATTGAGTATTTTGAAGACTTCAATTTTGAATTCTCCAAAGTTTTCATGTGATTGAGATTACTTTCTCAAAACTTTTTATTTTCTTTCTGAACTATGTTTTTGTCTTATGTAGCCATGGTATTCAATTTCTTCTTCCTTGATGGCATTTGAGAGTGGTATTATTAAAAACTCTAAAAAACCAATTAAAATAATGAAAGATACAACTGGAAAAATATAATGAAAAATATAAAAATTTAAAAAATAATAAAAAGTAAAAAAGAAAATCCACTAAAAACAAAGAACAAACACAAGAAAAGGAAAATAAATCAAAAACGGCTACAAAAATATAAGAATAAAAAGTATAAAATAAAATTCAAAATAGAAAAATAATTTGTTTTGAGAGGTTGTTCTGTTTTCTTTCCATAGGTGGTGCTATATTACAAGTTTTAGCTCTGTGAAATATCTAGGCTGATCTTCCTTAAGATGTTGTTGTCACAATAATGTAGGTAGGGTTGCAGTCATGTTGGAGGGCAGGACATGTTGTGAGGGCTTTACTGCTTTACAGCTTTAGCAATGGTGATCTCCTGCCTTTGGGCATTCTTTCTATATCTCCACAGACCATGAGACCAAATAATGAGCACCTCTGTTCTTAAGAGTAGAGAATAGCTCTGGAGAGTTAGCTGGGGGGTCTGTGTTTGCCAGTCTTCATACCTCCAAGGTGAGGGAGGTGTGATCTGGTAGGCTGGAGGGCCACACTTTGGTTTTCTCTGTCTCTGTGCCAAGTGTGAGCTGCAGGCAGACTGTGGGTACACTGGCCATGACCCCTCATTTTCTGCCAGTTTAGTTTGGTACCTTCCCCTTGGCCTTTCAATCTTACCACTCCTTCTGGCAGAAGAAAACCCACTCACTCCGGGCTCTTCCCTTTTCAGAGACCCTGCTGATCAAAACCCAGACAATCCAAACTTTCTTCCTTCCCAAATCTGCAGCAGAAAAATAAAAAACTAACAAACAAACAAAAAGTAGGCACTCTGAGCTTCTCCTCTCTCCAAAGCCCCTGAAGGCAAAACTTGGTCTGTCCAGGCTTCTCTTTTCTCTAGCACACACGATGAGTGTATTTTATCTTCTGTCCCCATTCTAAACCCTTCACACATTTAGTCCATTCAGTGCACAGATTTTTCAGGCACAACTATGAGCCAGCTGGGGTTCCTTTACTGCCTTATAGTTGTTCTATTTATTGAAATTTCAAGGGGAGAAATTGGGAGAATCTCTCACACCATCATTACTCTGACATTATCTTCAATTATTTGTATTTCTGTGATGTCAGTTGTCACTTCTCATCTTTCATTTCCGATTTTATGTATTTTGCTTTTCTCTCCTTTTTTCTTGGTGAGTCTGGTTTAAGTTTCTTTTTTTTTTTATTTTAGAGAGGAGACACAGAGTGAGAGAGAGAGAGAAAGAGAGAAAAGGGGGAGGAGCTGGAAGCATCAACTCTCATATGTGCCTTGACCAGACCAGTGCAGGGTTTTGAACTGGTGACCTCAGTGTTCCCAGGTCGTCGCTTTATCCACTGTGCCACCACAGGTCAGGCTCTTGATGAGTCTGGTTTAATGTTTATCAATCTTGTTTATCTTTTCAAAGAACCAGCTTTTTGTTTAATTGATCTTTGGTATTTCTTTAGAATTTATTTTGTTTATTTCCACTCTGATCCTTATTATTTCCTTTCTGCATTGTTTGCAGTTCTTTTTCTAGTTTTTTAATGTGCAAGGTTATATTGTTTATTTAATAACATTTTATTTCTTAAGGTAGGCCTGTACTGCTATGAATTTCCCTCTCTGAAGTGTTTTATCTGTGTCCCATATATTTTGTGCTGTTGTATTTTCATTTTTCTCAAGGTATCTTTTGATTTTTTCCTTGTTTATTCAGTCATTGTTTAGTAACTCATTATTTAGCCTACATGTGTTTGTGTATTTCTTGATTTTCCTCTTGTACTTGATTTCTAGTTTCATACCACTGTATATGAAGAAGGTGTACATGATATGATTTCAGTCTTCTTAACTTATTGAGACTTGTCTTGTGGCCTAATGAAACTGGAAAAATGATCCACAGGTCTGGTTGTCTGTTGCCATGATAAGCAGTTTTATGAGACAAGTTCTGATGAGAAGAAAAGTAGTCTATTCAAGTGTTGGATACCTGAGAAGATAGGGCAGGCACTTCTGTCCTCAAAAATCTATAGTACCTTTTTGATGCAAGCAGGGCTTTTTATTTTATTATTTTTTTATTTTATTCATTTTAGAGAGGAGACACGAGAGAGAGAGAGAAAGAGAGAGAGAGAGAGAGAGAGAGAGAAAGAGAGAAAGGGGGGAGGAGCTGGAAGCTCAACTCCCATATGTGCCTTGACCAGACCAGTGCAGGGTTTTGAACTGGCGACCTCAGTGTTCCCAGGTCGACGCTTTATCCACTGCGCCACCACAGGTCAGGCAAACAGGGCTTTTTATATTGAGGGAGAAACAGGGAACTAAGTAAAAAATAAAGAAAGAAAAAGAAAAAGTAATTGAAAGGAGGGAGTTGAGAATTCTTTGGTGAGGGCACTCAGAACAGTTTTTTCAGATGCTAATCTCCCAGAGCTGGCATATCTGAAGGTAGAAATTTGTGTCTTTAGTTTTCACAGGAACTGAAGGTATAAAGTAATTTATAAACTATAGTTACTGTTTTTTTGCAACAGATTCCCACAGTCAAGTTGTTCTCTTGACCTCAAGCAAGAATAAGAACTGCAAGCCTCAGCATGGTGAGAGTGAGGAGAAGGGTGGGCTGAGGTGAAGTCATGTAGCTCTCACTTATGCTTATTTTTCTTGCTTGGATGTTAACCCTTGATGTGCATCATTCAGAGGGGAAAAGGCCTTTCAACTGTAATGAGAACTTGGCTAGAGGTGAAAATACCTTGATTATATACTTTTTTCTTTTTAATGAACAAAATTAACAAGAAAAATAAAGGCAAGCTCATACAGGCTAACAGCTGTTGGGGGGTGGGAGGCTGGATGTGTAGGGTGGAAGTACTTAGCAAAAAGGACAAAGAATCCTTCCTCATGAACACAGACAGCAGTGTGGTGATTGCAAGGGCATCTGAAACATGTATTATTATGCTAACCAGTGTCACCTCAATAAAATTAATTAAGAAAAGATTATATACTTTTGATTTGTTACAGAATATATAACACTGATTACTAAGCCAGTGACATTGAATCATGGTTATAAGAGCAAATAGATTGAATTTAACATTTTGTAAAATTTTTTAAGCTTATTTTGTTAGTACATTCTTATTTAGCTTTATTTTATGGGTAGTCAGGTTGATATCAGTAAATCAGTAATATAACATATTTATTTCTCATTACGCTAACATGTGGTCCATCCTGGAAAATGTTCCTCATGCACTTGAAAAGATTTTATATTCTGCCTCTTCAATGTTAAATACTTCGTAAATACATCAATTAAATCTAACTGGTCTAGAGTATCATTTAAGGTCTCTCTTTTTTTGTTTACTTTCTGTCTGAAAGATCAATTTATTGTATTAACTAGGTATTAAAGTCCCTTACAATGATTGCGTTACTGTTGATTTCTCCCTTTATATCCATTAATATTTGCCTTATATATTTAGGTGCTTCTTGTTTGGTTTCATACATGATAACAGGTTATATCCTCTTAATGGTTTGGTCTCTTAATCATGTTCTTTTTTGTCTCATTATATTATTTATATGTGCTTTTTAAATTTTTTATTTTTTATTTTTATTTTTGGTGAGGAGACATAGGGAGAAAGAAACAAAAACATTGAGTTGCTCCTATATGTACCCTGACTGGGGATTTGAAAAGGCAACCTCTGCACTTTGGAATGACTCTGCAACCAACTTAACTATTTGGCCAGGGCTTAATTTTTTTTTTTTTTTTTTTTTTTTTAGGGACAGAAAGAGGAAGGGAGAGAGAAGGAGAGGTAAAGGAAGCATTCATTTGTTGTTCCACACATCCCTGAATTTATTGGTTGTTTCCTGTGTATACCTTGACCAGGGATCAACCTTGCAACCATGTCATTTATGGACAATGTTCTTAACCAACTGAACTAATTGGCCAGGGTCTGTATTTGCTTTTGTAACAAAATTTATCCGTGGGTGGGTTCTAAGGCTAACTTGACTGGATTTAAATCTTTTCTAGGTTTTGACCTTGGGTAGGTTACTTACTTTATTTATTTCTGTACTTTTCAATCTATAACTGGATACTACTAATAATGCTTACTTAACAGTGCTCTTTTAAAATTAAAATATGGGAGTTCATGTAAAGCAGATGTGAGATTGATATAGACTAAATGTTCAATAAATGAGAAGTGTAATTATTTTGTTGTAGAGAAATTGTTCTTGTGCAATTAAATTAAAGATATTTAAGAAGTTCACACAATCTATATAGTTCACCACTTTTCACAGAATTTGATTGGTCTCTGGCTGCAGATCCTTCTTTAGTGTCATGGTCACAGTGAGCCACTGTCACATATCAATTTACTGATGGCAACAGGTAATCTTTCTTAGGGCTGAAGCTGTGAAACTTTTTTGATCCAAAGTGTCATCATAGTACTTAGAAATTTATTTAACACCTAATAGGTTGTGACTAAAGGCTTTATGATTTTCCCTCTGGCTTTAATGATCTAATTAATAAAACAATTTACATTTAGTTGATTTTAGTAATTAATCTGGATAAAGAAGATTTAAAGCAATATTTTATTCTAAATAGTTCTACTAGCTTCTAAAGACCCCCAACCCCCTTTTTGTTATAGTAGTACTACCTAGGTGCTATAGATACTTAGTAGTTTTCCAGTAATGCTTTTTTGGTATATATGAGTAAATGTGCTTCTAAGTCTTTCTTGGGTACAGATAATTAGCTCAGGGGCAGGAACCTGAATTAAACAAGTAAATTTCAATTTTTATAGATAAGATCTAAGAGACTAGAACCCATAGCTGCAGCAGAGAAAATGGGTGCCTGAGAGTACCCAACCTCTTTCCACCTTTGTTATCCAATCTCTCCTCCTTGTGATTGGTACTAAATGATATCATACTAAATCATTTAACATCAAACAGTGTTATGATATAACACTAAATTCCTCCCCAAACCTCTTCTTCTGCTATAGTTGTTTAACTTCAGATTGTATTAATCACTGCAATAGTTTTCTCACATTTATTTTAAAATTACACTGTGTGCTCCAATTTAAGACAATAGACCAATGTATGAAAGAGAAATAAAAGTAAAATTGAGGAAAAAAATTGATTTTAATGGCTTGTTAGAATTATAAAGGGTAATAATATGTTTTTATGTCTTCCCATAATTTCTAAATGATGTGATTTGCATGGAGATACAGAATTATTGGATAAAATAAAACAAATAATGAAATTTAATCTAATATTGTAAAATGCAAAATAATATGTAAAGCATTGTGCAACAATTTAAGTTTAAAATTCATAGTTAGTTTACCTTAACTTATGTTGTCTCAGGGGAAAATACTATATTCTTACACCTCATTAATGTATACTTCTTAAATTTAGAACAAGATGAAAGAATGTACATTTATTATTAAGAGAAAGTTAAGTGGTTCTTATCACTTTAAATTAACTTTCTTTTGCCATAAGACATTTAATTTATCATGAAATAAGTATTTTTCAATATTTGGAAAGATTTTTTTCCCCTCTTGAATATAAACTGTAAAATTTCACAAAGCCATATGGTGGAGCTTATGGATCAAGATTGATCCATGCAGATTTCATTGTTTTGTTGGTTGCTGTATTTGAGTGTTTTGTTTTTCTTTTTTACCACATTTACTACTATGTTAAATCTGACAAATTTCTTGTGTGTGAAATTTACTATTTGCTTTTTGATTTCTATTTAAAATTCTTTACCAAACTTTAGTAGCTTAGTTTTTAAAAAGTTGTGAAAATGAATTATAGCCACTACGATTTTTCTATTAGAGAATATATATTTTCAAAGAAGGCAAGTTGTAGGACTTGGCATTCATATTGAAGCCTCAATTCCAACGCAGAATCTGTAACAGAAGTATGGAATTTATAAGATATAATGTATCATTTGGGTTTAGACACTCAGAGAAGATTAATTATATATAGATGTAGTTTTACTAATTTTAATTTATATTAATACACAGTGATGAGTAAAGAATAAAACATGTGTGTAATGGGCAGAAATATTTAAGGTTGTGTGAAAATATAAACATTAATAGTATAATTTTATTTATACATAGATCTTATAATCTAGTTTTATAAATAACACAAGTTTATAAAAAGTTAAATAAAACTGAAATGAAAATATTATTCCAGAACAGAATTGAAGAGCTGTTATAGCATCATTACTAAAAGGCAAAAGCTACATAGAATGTTTAGGTACATTTAAGATACAGTAAGCCAGAATATATTGGAATTTTCCCAACCTAATATCTAAAATATAAATTAGTCTCTTAGTCATTATACTAAATAAAAAATACATAAAATAAAATAAAATATAAACAAGCAAATATTTTCCTTTTATAGACCTAACACATGGTTTTAAAAAAGTCACATATAGTTAGATATTATCACTTAATAATAATATATGTCAATTGTAATTCCTGACTATAAAATTTAATGTAACATGTATTGAGTATTAAAAAGAGACCATCTGCCTCCAGAAACAATTAGTTTTCATTGACTGTTCCAGACATGCCATGTGTCAGGGTAAAGGGCATCAGATAGCTTAATCATAAACTAATGAAAGTTTAAGAAAAGTGAGTTTTATTATAAAATGTGTCAATGATCATGTTACCAAGAATTTTAGAATGAGTGCAGAAAGATAACAGAAGTCATTTGTAGAGTGTTAGCCACACAATTAAAACACAAAGTTAATATAATATCTTTAACAATCTTGGGCTGCACTATTTTTTTGGAGTCCCAATTTTGCAAATGAGGAAACTGAGGCCAAGAGTGATTACTAATTATCCCATGATTCTACACTGAGTAAGGGGCAGAACTAGACTTCAAAATAATATCTTTTGACCTCAAAATATGCTCTTTTTGAGACAGACTAAATTTTGTGCCATGGGCAACTAAGACTGAGGATGTCATTAATAAGAGAAGAAAAAATTTGGGAAGAAAGAGGATAAATTTGGTTTAAAACATGTATAATTCTATTATTTAGCTTAAAGACAACTTAAGGAACATGTAGACCATTACAATGCACAAATGTTTAACAAGAAACTATTGAACATACATTACAGCAGACACTTTAATAGATATTGAGGCTTCAAAGGGCAACTTAAAATCAAGGAATGAAGAGAGTTTTAATTGACTCATGAAAGCATGGTATGTAGGAATAAAAGGAAGAGTATCAAATTCTAACTGGAGATGGATATCAAGTACCTGGTACTTAACACAAAATGTTGAATGCACAAGTTGAAAGAAGGCTTCATAAAACAAGTGACATTTCAGCTGTGACTAAAAATAAATAGGAGTTTAATAGTCCCATAAGGTAGCAAGTGAGAGAAATTATTGTAAAAAAAATGTAGTAGTTTTCAGATATTGAGTCCCAAAGATATTAAATAATTCTCCTTAAGGTCAAACACCTACTTAGTAAAAATTCAAGACACAGTTTGCCAAGTGTTGTCAAACTGCAGCTTATGAATAAAACAAGCTTGCTGTATGTTTTAAAAATAAAGTTTGACTGTAATGTAGACACTTCATTTGGTATTGTTTATGGCTGCAACCACACTAAAGTAGCAGAATTAATAATTTGGAATTTTATATTACCAAGTCAAATACAACAATACATTAAATAGATACATCACAATCAATTGAGATTTATTTCAGGAGCACAAAAATGGGTCAACATATGCAAATTGCTCAACATAATACACCAAATCAACAAAACAAAGGACAAAAATTATATAATTCTATCAATAGATGCAGAAAGGCTATTCAACAAGAAACAACATCCATTTATATTTAACACATTTAATAAAATGGGTATAGAGAAAAAGTACCTCAACATAATAAATGCCATATATGACAAACTATCAGCTTTTTCTCTAAAATCAGGAACAAGACAAAGCTGTCTTTTCTTTCATACTTATTCAACATAGTACTGGAAGTCATAGACAGAGCAATTAGGCAAGAGAAAGAAATAAAATGTATCCATACTGGGTAAAAAGAAATAAAGGTATCACATTTTGTAGATAACATGATCCTGTATGTAGAAAACCCCAAAGAATCCATAAAAAAACTATTAGAAACAATAAACCAATACAGCAAAGCTGCAGAATACAATATACAAAAGTTTATTATTTTTTTACATACCAATGATGAAACTTCAGAAAATAAACTAAAAAAACCATTTCTTTTATAATTCCATCAAAAAAATAAAATACCTAGGAATAAACTTAACAAAGAATGTGATGGACCTATATATTGAAAATGACAAAGCATTATTAAGTGAAATTGAAAAAGACACAATGAAATAAAAAATATTCTATGTTCATGGATTGGAAGAATCAACATAGTTAAAATGGCCATATTATACAAAGCAATAATCAAATTTAATAATCCCCATTAAAATCCCAATGTCATTTTTAAAAGAAAAAGAAAAAAAATCATCATGTTTGTATGGAACCACACACATACACACACAAAACCAAATAGCTGATGCAATCTTGAGAAAAAAGAATGAAGCTAGAGGTATCACACTACCTGTCTTCAAATTAAACTACAAAGTCACAACAATCAAAAAAGCATGGTATTGGCAGAAAAACAGATAAACAGGAGATAACATCAGAGTAATGGCAGTGTGAAAAATACTCCTGATTTCTCCCCTTGAAATGTGAACAAATTGAACAACTATAACACAGAGAAGGAAACTTAGCTGGGCTTGCAGGTGTACCTGAAAGATTCATGCACCAAATGGGCTAATGGTCAGATATGTGCAAAGGGAGTCAGAAGATAACACACATTTGTAGTGGGCTTTGGAGAGAGGCAGAGACAAACCTGGAGTGACTGGGTTTATTTTTCTCTGCTGGACTACAGAAGGAAGCTTGGGCTATCTGGATTTTGTCTAAGGGGTACAGAGAGGAAAATTCAGAGCGACTGGGATGAGTGGTAACATAGAGGAACAGAGGGTGAGATGAACCAAAGTGCCCAAGCTACAGAGTCATGGTCAGTGTTCCTGTGGTCTGCCTGTAGCCTACACTTGGCAGAGACAGAGAAAGTAAAAGCACAGCCCCCCAGCCTCCCTCACCTTGCAGTACTACTACAGCACAGAGAATGGCAGAGACAAACCACACAGCTAGCTCTCCAGAGCCACTCTGTCCCCTAAAAAATAGAGGCCCTCATTGTTTAGTCCCCAGGTCTGTTGAGATATGGGAAGTAGCTCCTGAAAGTCTGAGATAGCCATTGCTAGAGAGATAAAACCAAAAAGCTAAACACATAGAGCTGAAGCTGTAAGGCCAAAGCCATAAAGCCCTCACAACACACCCCACCACCAATGTGACTGTGGCCCCACCTACATCACTGCAACAGCAACAACTCAGCAGAGGACAACACAGAAATGTCACAGAGCTAAAACTTGTAACACAGTGACACCTACTGAAAAAAACCTCTAAAAATGAAATTTATTCATTTTTTCCCTTTTTTACTTCTTTTCTTATTCTTTTTTCTCTCGAATTTTATTTCCTTTACTTTTTATTCTTTTTTTTTGTGGGTGAATTGTTTTATTGTTTTGTTTTCTTTCAATCTTTCTTCAATGGTCTTTTTTGTCACAATTTTTAAAATTTTTATTTTATTTTTTCATTTTATTTTAGTTTTCTTTTTGGTTAGGGTTTGTAACAATACTATTCTCAATTTCCATCAAGAAAGAAGAAATCAAATACCATGGCTAAACAAGAGAGAGACATAGTTCAATTAGAAAACAAAAAATCTCCAGAAAAAAATCTTTCACATGGAAATCCTGGAGTTAAATGATAGAGAATTCAAAATTGAAGTTCTAAAAATATGCAACAAGATGCAAGAACACAGCAAAGGCAACTTAATGAATTCAGAAACCAATTAATGAACAAAATAAATACCATAACAGGAGATTGAAACTTTAAAAACAGAGATGAAGGACTTAATATATGAATTGAAGACTGAGTTAACAAGTTTAGTTAATACAACAATCCTGATAGAGAAAAAAATCAGTGACATGGAAGACAGGCAACTAGAGATGCTTCAGAAAGAGGATGAGATACTCACAAATTAAAAAAAAAAAACTGAGAAAGCTTTACAGGAGTTGTTTGACTCCATCAGAAAGAACAATATAAGAATAATGGGTATATCAGAAGAAAAGAGGAAGAGGAAATGGAGAGCCTATTCACACAAATAATTTATGAGAATTTCCCAAGCCTATGGATAATCCAAGAAGCAAACAGAATGCCAAGTTACTGCAACCCAAACAGACTTACTCCAACACACATAATAAAATCATCAAAAATCAATGACAAAGAAAGAAACCCTAAAACAGCTAGGAAAAACAAGAATATAACATATAAAGAAAAGTTGTAAAGCAAGTATCTGCGGCCACCATCACAGCCACTTAGCTCTTGAGGTTCACATTTGATCCAGATAGATGGTAATGAAATTGCAAAGCCAAAAACTGGTGGTCCATTTTCCTTTAATCCTAGCTCGTACCCGGTGGATGAGAAAATACACACGGGGAAAACACTTCTCTTTCCATCCAGGGCTCCCAAAGTCACTGACTCATCCGAGTTTTCCTAGATCAAAGTATCCTACCTCTTTGCCTCCATTTTGGCTACCTTCTCTCCTCCACATGGCCTCTCTCCCCTGGAACAATGTGATCTCCTCAAAATGGCCTCCTAGCTCCTCTTTTAAAACTTTTTGGCACTAAAGCTCACCTCAACACTCATTAGCATAACCTAGCCCCTTCCCAAGCAAGAAGGCAATCAGCTGCCCATGTGGGCAGCAATCATCTTTAACAGAGTGAGCAAAATATATCTTATCTGACCAACAAAAGTTCATTAGGTTATGATCAAACTTCTCAGCAGAAACACTACAAGCCAGAAGCGTGGACCCAAATATTAAAAGTATTAAAAGAGAGAAATTATCAGCCAAGAATTCTATATTCATCAATGTTATCTTTCAAATATGAAGGGGAAATAAAAAGTTTTACAGACATTGAGAAGCTAAAAGAATTTATCACCAGAAAACCCTCAGTGCAGGAAATACTCAAGGGGGTTATTTGACCAGACACAAAGAACAAAAAAAAAAAATCAAAACTACAAGTTAGAGCTCCAACATGGTCACAATAAATACAAGGATAGTCTATGACAACAATAACATAAAAGGGGAGAGGATAAAAATCTGCAGTAGCAAAGGAGGATAGAGTGTAGAAGCACTCAGAAGACAAAAAATTCTTCTACAAATAAACATTTTTTCTCTTAATAACCTAAAGGTGACCACTCATGGAAAACCACTACTGAAAAACACAGTTTAAAAAAAGAAAAAATGGGGTAAAGAAATATGGAATACCACCAAACAAAAACAACCAACAGAAACAAAAAAGAGAAGAACCAGATTAGACACAGAGATACCAGAAAACAGAACAAAAATGACTGTAGGAAATCCTCAAGTGTGGGAGACTGCAAGCTGGCAAAGCCCTTGCAGTTTAAGACTTAGCCAAAGGTTAAGCTCTTCCCCACAACTTCATATTGGCTATGAAGCTGAGTGTTTCTACTGGTCTCATCACCCTACCTCACTTGCTTGATTAAGTTGCTAATGGCAGTTTTCTTTTTACCCATTGTTATGTGAAGTTAAGATGTTAGGCTTGGTGGAGGTTTTATGCACTCAGGAGATTTCCTAATGTAGCTCACAGGTGTGACTTGGTATCTAAGCTTTCTTTTGTTTTGTAAGATAACTCTGCTCAGCATTATAAAAATTAAGCTTTTTGGGAATGCAGGCAGCTCTTGTAGGAAAAGCCTGCAGAGAGAACTCTCTATCCCATACTTTTTTCTCTGTGTCTTTTTTTCTCAATCCCCCACTTGTGATCTGCAAAATTGTTTGCCATGTTGGTTCCTGACACTCAAGTGTCAATAATTACCCTAAAAGTAAATGGGCTAAACTCACCAATAATGAGTCACAGAGAAGCAGATTGAATAAAAAAGCAAAACCCAACCATACGCTGCCTTCAAGAGACACATCTGAGCTGCAAGGACAAAAGTAGATTCAAAGTGAAAGGTTGGAAAATGATTCTCCAAGCAAATAATATCCAAAAAAAAAAAAAAAAAAGCAGGTGCAGCCATACTCATCTCATATCTGAAAATGCTGACTTCAAGACAACAAAAGTAAACAGAAACAAAGATAGAGATTTTATAATAATAAAAAGGACTGTGTATCAAGAAGACATAACACTTCTTAATACATATGCAGTAAACCAGAAAGCACCAAAATATATGAGACATCTACTAACTGATATAAAAATACAAGCACACTAAACACAATCATACTTGGAGATTTCAACATAACATTGACAGCTTTAGACAGATCATCCAAACAGAAAATCAACAAAAAAAATTGGCCTTAAATAACACTCTAGAATGAATGGACAAAATAGATATATACAGGACATTTTATCCAAATTGTCAGTGTTGGGCAGATAAAATATATTTAGCTCACTTTGTTGAAGATGGCGCTGCTCATGTGGAAGCCCATCACACAGATGATAATATTAGTTGCTCTTCTTACTTGGGATGGGCGTGATTATGTTAATATGTGTTGGGGAGAGCTTTTGCGCCAAAAGGTTTTAAAAGAAAGAGAGATCATGTTGTTCCGAGGGAAGAGTGATTACGTTCTAGGAGGAGCCCATGCCGTAGGAGAGCAGAGAATAGCCATGTGGAGGAGAGGAGAAGCAGCCAAGATGGCAGAGGGTTAGTGGAGGAGCCAGTTTGTGCAGAATTTGTGCAGGGAGAAGGAGATGGGGAGCAGAAGTAAATAAGGCTGGTGAGCTAGAAACCTTTGATTCTAGGAAACTCAGATAAGTCAGTGGCTTTGGGAGCCCTGAATGAAAAGGGAAATGTTTTTTCACTGTGTGTATTTCTTGCCTGCTGGGTGCAAGCTAGGTTAAAGATGATGGCCCACCAGTTCTTGGCTCCATTGTTTCATTACTGTTTGTCCGAATCAAACCCGAACCTTCATGGGCCAGGCAGCTATGTGATGGTGGCCCTGGATACTGGCCATACAGTCAGATTATATATTCTTCTCCAGTATGCATGAAATATTCTCAGTGATAGACCATATGTTGGCCACTAAATTAACATCAACAAATTCAGGAAGACTGAAATTATACCAAGCATATTTTCTGATCATGAGGCTTTGTAATTAGAACTCAACAGTAAAATGGAAGTAAAGAAATCCACAAAGTTGTGGAAATTAAACAACATATTTTTAAAAAATGATTGGGTCAAGAAGAAATAAGAGCAGAGATCAAAAGATATATATAGACAAATAAAAATGACAACATAATATATCAAAATTACTGGGATACAGCAAAAGCAGTAATAAGAGGAAAATTTATGTAATTACAGTCTTATGTCAGGAAACAACAGAAATCCGAAGTAAACAACCTAACATCACAACTTAAGGAACTAGAAAAAGAAAAAAATGGCAACCAAAAGTCAGCAGAAGAAAGGAAATAGTAAAAATTAAAGTGGAACTAAATGAAATAGAGAAGAAAAAAATTATAAAAAATTAATACAACATAGAGCTAATTCTTTGAAAAGATCAAGAAAAGTGACAAAACAGTGGCTGGACTCACTAAGGAAAAATGATGAAGGACTCATATAAACAAAATTTGAAATGAAAGAGGAGAAATTACCATAGACATCATAGATATACAAAAGATCATAGAAGAATATTATGAAAGTCTATATGCCACTAAATTCAACAACCTAGAGGAAATGGATAAATTCCTAGAACTATATAATCTTCCTAGACTGAGTCATGAAGAAGTGGAAAACCTGAATAGACCTATAAGCAGGGAGGAAATAGTAACAATTATCATATATCTCTCTAAAACCAAAAGTTCAAGACCAGATGGCTACACTAGTGAATTCTATCAAACATTCAAAGAAGATTTGGTACCCATCCTTCTCAAAGTCTTCCAAAAAATAGAAGAAGTAATACTCCCAACATATTTTATGAGGCCAACATAACTGTCATACCAAAACCTGGAAAGAATAACACACAAAAAGAACTACAGATTAATCTCTCTAATGAATAGATGCAAAAATCCTAAGCAAAATAGTAGCAAATCCAATACAAGAACACATAAAAAACAATATGTCATAATCAAAGTGAAATTTATTCCAGGAACAAAAGGGTGCTTCAAGATACAGAAATCACTCAATGTAATACACCACATCAACAAAACAAATAACAAAAATCATATAATCTTATCAATAGAGGCAGAATAAGCATTTGATAAGACACAATATCCTTTTATGTTTAAAAGATTCAATAAAATGGGAATGGAAGAAAAGTACCAAACCTAAAAAAGGCCATATATGACAAACCATCAGCTAATATCATAGTAAACCGTGAAAAAAATGAAGGTTTTTTTCTTTAAAATCAGGAACAAGACATGGCTTCCCTCTCTTTTATGCTTATTCACCATAGTACTGGAAGTTTTAGCTAGAGAAATCAGACAAGAAAAAAAATAAAAGGCATCCATCCATATTGGGAAAGAAGAAGTAAAGGTATCACTTTTCACAGATGACATGATCTATATGTAGAAAACTCCAAAGAATTCACCAAAAAACTATTAGAAACAATAAACCACTACAGCAAAGTTGCAGAACACAAAATCAATATACAAAAATCTATTACTTTTCTATACACCAATGATAAAACTTCAGAAAATGATCTAAGAAAAACAATACCTTTTACAATTGCATAAAAAAATAATAAAATACCTAGGAATAAACTTAACAAAGGATGTGAAGCATCTATCTACTGAAAACTGTAAAACATTATTGAAAGAAATTGAAAAAGACACAATGAAGTGGAAAAATATTTCATGTTTATGGATTGGAAGAATCAACATAGTTAAAATAACACCTGAGCCAGAGATCATGGAGCCATCTTTATTGCCTGTGGCCAACTTGCTCTAATCAAGCCATGGCTGGAGGAGTGGAGGAGAAGAGAAATAGAGAGAAGCGAGAGGAGAAAGGGTCAATAAGCAGATGGGTTCTTCTCCTGTGGGCCCTGACCAGGAATTGAACCCAGGATACCACAATCTGGGCCGATGCTCTACCACTGAGCCAACCAGCCAGGGCCATGTTGATATAGATTTATGTTTTGCACTCATTATAACACTCTCTACATTTTATGGTACTGGCTTTCTTAACAGCAGTGCGGTAAGCTAAGAGACAATGGAATAAAATCTTTAAAATGCTGAAGAAATTTACAGTTTTATACCTAGCCAACCATAAATCAAGAATGAGTATTATAAAGACATTTTCAGACATGCAACTGATCAAAGAAATTACCAAATACCATTTTTCAGGGAACTCTGGAAAATGTTTTCCCCTAAAATGGAAAGTAATCCTCCCAGAGAAAATCACAGGATCAAGGAATCAGAATCCAAATCAGAACAGAAGTAAAGGGAATTCTCTTGGGAAAAGTAAAAAAAAATCTCAGATTGACTATGGCAGAAGTAGAAAAGTCCTGGGCTTCTGGAAGAGAAACAATAATAACAAGCTTATGAATTTGACATTCAACAGGTAATGAGGACCTAGTGTCACCCATGAACTGGGAATAAATAGTTATACATACATAATAACACTTCTCTACTTATTTGTCTGGATTGTAGAATGATGTTACTACCATAGTTTTATATATTTTTTCTTTTGTTTCCTCACAAAATTTTAATATTAGAAGAATTGTTATAGTATTTTTACATTACATTTTTACTTGAAAAATTTTTAATATAGCCAGAAAACAAAGTCATATAAGTATTTATTTGGAAATATAAGGGCATGTACTTCTTTATGTGTCATTTCAGCAAATACCAGTCAAAAGCATCATTGTGTTCACCTGCATTTAAAAAATAATCCTATCACCTGAGTTATTTTAGGAGAGATTTTCATTTACAAAATGTCAGGAGGGATGTCTTAAAGCAGTGTTCTGAACCTTGAAAAACTGTTGTTTGAGACAATGAGTCCAGTGGAATGTGAACAGCAGTGTTTAGGATACCCCAGTTACTACTGATGGTCAGCTCTGTTTCTCCTTTCTCTCTCTTTAATCAATAGGAAGCTAACTGGTTCAAAATCTCTACTTAAAAATCCATGTTGTTGAATCAAGTTAGCATTAATTTCAACATGTCATAACTGTTTTTGAAAAAAATTTATGAATTTATTGAGGTGACATTAATAAAATAATACCACATCTTCCTTCCTTCCTTCCTTCCTTCCTTCCTTCCTTCCTTCCTTCCTTCCTTCCTTTCTTCCTTCCTTCCTCCCTCCCTCCATTTCTTCTTTCCTTCTTGTTTCCCTCTTTTAATTTACTTATTACATCTTTAAAAGAGAGGGAGACAGACAGACAGAAACATCAATCTATTTCTGTATGTGCCCTGACCTGCAACTTATGCATATTGGAATGATACGCCCAGCTATCCGGCCAGGGCTCATGAACCACAAAAATAAATAAATAAATAAAATAAAATAATACAGGTTTCAGGTGCACAATTCTACAACACATTATCTGTATATTGCATCATTTGTTTCTCCCCCTAAGTCAAGTCTCCCTCCAGCATCACCAATTTCCCCTCTACCCTCTTCCACCGCCCCTATCCCCCTTTCTCTCTTGCAGTCTCCACACTATTGTCTGTGTCTATAAGTTTCTTTTCTTTGCTTAATCCCTTCATCTTTTTCATCCAGCCCCTTAACCCCTCTGACAGGTGTCAGTATGTTTGTTCTCCATAGCTATGAGTCTGTTTCTATTTTGTTTGTTTAGTTTATTCTGTTCACTAGATTCTATATATAAGTGAAATCATAGGTATTTGTTTTTCTCTGACTGGCTGTCTTGACCACATTCAGATCATTTTGTTAATTGTCAAAGTACAGCACTAACTCTATTCCAAGGCCTTAGATTGTGGTAAATTTTGCCATGTCAAAAGGCAACTGGTTCCAATGCAAAAATTGCAAAAATATTTCTGTGTTGTTTCTCAGTGATCTAAAATCTTTGGTGGAAATGGAGGTAATGGAAAAATAATTTTCACAACTTAATTACCTATCTTAGAACAGCTAGAGAAATGCATAGATCAGTGGTTCTTAACCTTTTTTGAGGTACCGAACCCACCAGTTTCATATGTGCATTCACTGAACCCTTCTTTAGCAATAAATATGATTTTCTTTCCAAATTCAAGACATAGGTGTATGTTTTTCTATGCGTGCACAAAATGAGCCATGCATGAACATCACCTTGCTCAAAGAACAAAACCAACAAAGTGCATGAACTTACAACAAATTATATTACTTTATTCTGGCCTCCACGGCAGAGGCTTCTTCGAACCCCTGAGACCGACTCATTGAACCCTTAGGTTTCGATAGAACCCAGGTTAAGAACCACTGGCATAGATAGTTGTTCATAAAAGAAAATATAATTCATAGGCTCTAAGTAGGTAACTTAAGGGTGGTTTAGAACTAACTGATAAAACCTAAGTGATATAATGGCCTTTGTTCTTAAAAGAGTTATGTATAAAAGTTAATAAAAAATAAAGATAAAAACAGAAAGTAGCCTGACTGGTGTTGGAGCAGTACCTTAGGACACTGAGTAGGTAACTTAAGGGTGGTTTAGAACTAACTGATAAAACCTAAGTGATATAATGGCCTTTGTTCTTAAAAGAGTTATGTATAAAAGTTAATAAAAAATAAAGATAAAAACAGAAAGTAGCCTGACTGGTGTTGGAGCAGTACCTTAGGACACTGAGGTCCTAGGTTTGAAACCCTGAAGTTGCAAGCTTGAGTGAGAGTTCATCGCCCTTGAGTGTAGGCTCATCAACTTGGGTGTTGAATCATTGACATGATCCCAAGGTTGTTGGCTTGAATCCAAAGGTCTCTGGCTTGAAGCCTGAAAGTCCAAGTTCACTGGCTTGAGCCCAGGTTGCTGTCTTGAGCAAGGGGCCACTGGCTTGGCTTGAGCCCCCTGGTCAAGGAATGTATGAGACACAATCATTAAACAACTAAAGTGACAGCTATATTTGATGCTTATCTCTCTCTCTCAAAAACAATTTAAAAAAAAAAGTAAAGAAACTTTAGAAAGCATCATGGTATCACTAAATATTTGGAATATAAATGAATAAACTTTTATTGAATATTATCTTAGCCCAGCACACTTTGCTCCCTCATTAGATGATGACACTCTTCCAAGCTTTACTGAATTGAACTGGTGAGGGAGATAGAGGGAGTGAAAGTTATCATTTAAAAATATACATAAAAAATCCTTTCTTTAGTTCAATGTTTCTCAACCAATGGGTGATTTTACCCCCCAGGGGACTTTTGGCAACATCTAGACACATTTTGTTATCCACGGTGAGTGTTCCTGACATCTAGTGGGTAAATGCCAGAGATGTTGCAAAGAGTAGCCAGTAAAGCATAAGGAATACTGTCAATAATACTGTGGTAACTATGTATGGTGCCAGTTGGGTTCTGGAAATACAGAGGGGAGCACTATATAAAGTATATGATTATTTATCCACTAAGCTGTACATCTGAAACCAATACAAAATAACACTGAAAGCAGGCTTGAATTCCCCTCAAACTAATTCAAACTTGGTCTTTCTCAGAAATAATTTTCTTTTAAAAATCTTTATTAGCTTAAATAAATCAAAGTGTTGCATCCTATATGACCATGGAGATCCAATCTCACTCTGAAAAGGTGATGTTGAATTTACATTCTTGGCCATGGGTCTGTACCTCTGTACCTACATGTTCCTTCTCTGGATTGTGACAGTCTTTCATTTTCAAAGTAGCTGCAGAGCCCTTGCTGGCTGAGAATAAGGTAGGTTGCTCACTGAAAAAGACTCAATGGGCTCCATCATGGCTTCTGGAACTGAAAGTGGGACTAGCTGAATTCTTGAAGGATCTTTCCATACTGTAATTCAATTAAATCACAATGAGGGCTAAGAAATGGGAAATAGCACCATCTTAATGCCACAAAAAATTCAGACAAAGTTTAATTTTAAGACAGTATTTTAAAGTAGGCTTTCTGCTCAGGCAACAGGAATATAAACTATATATTTTTTTATTTCTTTATTTTATTTTTCTCCTTTTTAAAAAGTCATGCTATCAAGGGAACTATCAACTGTCCTTATAAAAAGAAAACACAAAATAGATGAATTTATTTTAGTTTCCTATTGTTCACGTAATACTTTGAATATCACTACTAGGGCACACTTACTCTGGACGTCTAGGCTGACATTTTAAAAGGAAGAGATTTTTGGTACATGAGGTAAGTCTAAAGATATTCATCTCTGTTCACTGTCTAGACATGGAAAACATCTGGGAAATATACCAGTATTTTCATATAAATTTCTTTCCATGCTTCTTTTAGGCCTCTCTCAGGAAACTGCTCTATGCTGGTCTCTGTGATAAAAATAAGACTCACAGACTCTGTCCTTTATATATTTATCAGTCCTTCCTTTCTGTTACCATCCTAATAAATGTAAAGGGAAAGAAACTTCCTTTTTCAAACTAATAATTTCTGTATACATTTTCCTTTGTTCAATGGACTTTCATGTATAATTTGAGTTACAAAGGCTGTCACTATCCAAGTTCCCCAGGCTGTCAAGAAAATATGTTCTCTATCCATGACATTAGGCTTTGACTCTGAGGCTAGAAGCCTGGTCTGGAATGTGGGTGCCTTCTCTTAGCCTGTCCAAATGATGAGAACCCTGACAATCCTTGTTAGTAATTTGACTCTGCAGTGTTCATGAAGAGTTCCTCTCAGCACTCAATGCTCAACAAGCTTTGACTCTTCTGAATACTGAGTAATCTCTGTGTTAATTAATTGGTGCTGACAATTTGTTTTTATGTATTGTTAGGGTTTTAAAAATATGAATGTATCTAGTTGCCCAAAGAATCTGTAAGAGGACAGATAGTGCACTGCATAAAATATTGTACACTCCTGAAGCTGCTCTGTTAGTGTGATTGATTCTGATGGGTTGTGCCCAGCATAGTGGTACCTTTTCATGTGCCTCCTCCTGTGATCAACAGAGAAACACTGTATTGAACCCAAGGGAAAAAAATACTTAAGACTCTATATGTGATCCTTGCTACAACTGACAGATCAGCCTAAATATGCTTCACTTTTAAAGTTGGTACAGCAGTGTTATCCTTTGAAGACATAGTGATGCTTTAGTTGGTTGTGAATGATAAAACATTTGAGCTGAAAAGAATCTGATAGATCATCTGGTGAAAAGTTCCCAGCACAAAGTTGGAAGCAAGTTTCTAACTTCTAAAGTGCTAACACAGATAGACTAAAATATCAAAATAATTTGCTTTTGAGTAAAATTACAATAATCAAGAATGGTAACAATGATGATTTCATTTTCATAGGAAACCTTGTTAGGTAGCTGGACATGTACCTAGTATCTATTTATAAAAAGACAGATGTGTATTATTATTGACTGCAAGTCATTAAGCATGAAAGCATACTTTTTTTTTTTAGATTTTATTTATTCATTTTTAGAGAGAAGAGACAGAGAGAGAGAGAGAAGGGGGGAAGGAGCAGAAAGCATCAACTCCCATATTTGCCTTGACCAGGCAAGCCCAGGGTTTTGAACTGGCAATCTCAGCATTCCAGGTCAACGCTTTTACCCATTGCGCCACTGCAGGTCAGGCAGCATGAAAACATACTTAAATGTAGTTATCATAATGGAATGAAAGATCATGAATAGAGTTGAAAGTGCTAAAAAATGTTGTCAGTTATGTATCTAGTCCACCTTATTTAAATGGTTGAGGTTGGGAATAAGAAATATGTCAACCAAAGAAATTAGTATTTTATAGCACAGAGGTAAAATTGGCAGAAGTCACATCTCATAACTATAAATTTATTGCTTTTACAATGTATTTTTCTATAGCATGTTAGGATTGAACCAATAACCTAGTAAAACTGAGAGGTGTGTTTAGTAAACTTTTAGGTGCTAAATTTGTTTAAGAATGGTATAAGGGTTGTTATATTGAAAGAAAGTCATCAAAGACAAGCTTCATTCATGAGTTTGTGCTATAATTCTTATTGACTTATTTCTCAACATGATGAATTTTAACTTTGTTTTTGTAGTTTTCTCTACCTGTAGAAAAGTTAGTAATTTAAAAAGCCTTATAGAAGGGTTAGTGGGGTAAATATTATTGGAGTATTGAGGTAATGGTACTTGAAATTTCAGTTAGATTTCTTTATGAAAGACTGAAGTGGTGAATTGCAGGAAATGGTCAATTAAGAATAATAATTCATGCTTACCATCTCATTTCATTTCTTCTAAATGGTGGCCATGAACCAGCATGCAATTGTTTGATAAAATTGTTTAATTTCCATCACCATCCAGAGAATCTATACTATAGCTGATAGTGTAGAAATTCATAATGCAAGGCTAGATGTAGAACTCAAGAAGTTAATGAGATTATTGTGTGAAAAATACAAATAATAAAAATTATTTTCTCTATTAGAAGATAATTGGTTTTCATTATGTTTGGAAGGTTTAAGAATGTAATTTTATACCACAATATAGAATATTAAACAAAGGTTTAGAAAAAAATGTATTTTCTCTCTTTAGCAATTGATAGCCCCAGATATGTACACAGAAGATACACACGAGGAAAAATATATTAGCATGTCACTTTGTTAAGGTGTAAAATGAGTAAAGTTTTTAAAAACCTAAGTTAAAATACCACAATTTTGTTTTTGGAGTACAACTTGTACTTATTTAAGAAGTATTTCCCTGTTGAGTCTAAGGTAAGTTGAAAATGATGACCAGTGAGGTCTATATACAGTATGCATAAATATAGATATTGAGAATTATTTTTTAAACATTGCACTAACTTTACTTTTAAAAGGAGCAAATATTTTTAAAAATAAATTTAAAAGTTGTATTATTGGTATGCAATTTCAAAGAATTCTTTTGCTGGCTGGATAATGATATTTCACTATTTCTCCTGAAAGAGGTTAGTTTATATTTTATTTTTAGCACATTTCAACCAAGACATCAAATTAAAGTTTTTAAAATCTCTTTTATTTGGAGTCATTCTTTGTGATTCAGATTCTCCACTCAAAACCTAATTTCCCATGTTTATAATAAAAAGAGAAACATAATTAAATGAATCTACAGACAAGCTCTGCATTTTATTGCAGCCTTAACTACAGTGTTCTGCCACTTTATCATTTAAACAGAAATACTAACAACTAATAAAATAAAATGATTTAATTGAATCTTCATGATCCTTCCTTAAACTCTGGTCAGGCTTGATAAGCAGTAGAAATAGTACACAATTGGGTAACAATACTTTGGGATTTGACTAGTGCACACAATAGGTAATGTTTTAAAGACTGAGTTGAATGCAATATAAAGAAACTGTAAATCGACAAATAGATTTAATTGAATTGCTATGAAAATGAATTGGTAAGTAAACAGCCCTTAATTGGACTGTTAATAAGATGAAGTCTTCCATTAGTTAAAACTTGAGGTTATAGATGCATAATTAAAATATTGTTTTTCAATTTTTGTTTTATTTGCTTAGATAAAAACCTTCCTAATATATACCAGTTCATATTTATCTCATAGTAAATCAAGTTTAGCAAATAATATTTTAATTTTTTTAGTGATTGTTGATGATGTTACACCTTAGATTGGTGTGTCAGTGGTCATTTTACAGGTGTAGGATGATAGCAATGACAAGGCTGCATGGATACTATTGATGAAATGGGTTTTATTGAAAGTTTAACTGCATGCCAGGTTGAAATATTCATTGCCAACACTTGTCACTAAAAGGAATGTTCAGGCTGAGATGAGCTGATATAGGAGCAGCTTGAACAGAATGAGACTATTCTTAAATTCCAAGGTATTCTCTTTTTCACAGAAGATAGCTAATCTCAATTCTGAAGCAATTTCTACCACAGTAATAAAAAAATTAAAAAATATTAAATGTTAGTATATGCTGAGCACTATTTGAAGCATGCTAGGTACATCTCAGCATTTAGTCATCACAATAACATGTGATATATCCTTTTATTATTTGCATTTTACAAAGAGGGACAAGAGATACAACTAAGTTAAAGTTATAATTTGTGAATCATGACACAGCTATGAGGTCATGGAACAGGAATTTAGTTTAAATCTGAGTACAGCTCAGGAATCTGGACTCAATTGCTCTAATCTATTAGAAATTTAAAACCTAGTTTCCTGGTTCATAGAAATATATATTCTCTTCTCTGGTAAGTGCTCCTATTGAAATATCACCTCACAGTTTTCATATTATTTTTTTTATAAACCTAATATTTTGTTTTCCTTTGTGATGTGAATAATTATGGGGTTTCTATTTGCTTCAGGTATTAAAGATGGCATTACTAAATCAGTGATTTAAAATTATTTAATATACAACTAACTTACCTTAAGTAAATGAGACTTTATTACAAGGATATTGGGGTGTCCCATGGAAAATGAGAGAAAAGCTGTTTAAGGTCAGAGACAGCTGGCACAAGCCTTTCCCCTGTGAGGACAATGTTTTCACATTATGTGCAGGTATCTACTTGTGTCATCTGTTATTCTTCTCACTCTCCACATGGGTTTTCTCTTTTCCACAAGTCAGAATGACACAAGGTTGGGTGAGTATAATCCATCCATTGAATCCAAAATAAATGACAGGTTCATCACGTATTCCCAGCTTTATAATGACACACTGGGTAATTACTTCTGTACTGAAATTTCCTTTTCTTCTCCTTTTTATCTAAAAGAAAATGAATTAACAGATCTCTTTAACCAGTTCAATGTAGATAGATCTATTAATTTACTTTATTTTACCTACATTATCAGATTCAATTTTGGCGTTATGTTATACTGATATTAGTGTTGACATTTAAATTTAAAATTGTGGGTGATGTCAGAGGAATGACAGTATGAGAAATCCCCCTGGTCTTTACCCTTAAAATTTCAACAATTTGAATAGGTATAATTCAACAAAGAATTCCTAGTTCAATGCACACACACACATCTGAGAGGTCCCTGCATTTAAACATTTAAAGTGGGCAAGTGGGAGTGAATGAAGGAGGTGAGAGAGAAAAGTTGAGCTGAGTGATGGACGTAGCTCTAAGACTGGAGCTCATTGTACAGCTCAGCCCATAGAAAAGAGGAATCTTGTTGTAACTGGCACTTCAACTGGGAGGATAAAAGAGATTCAATGAGCATTGCTGCAGGAGTGGGCAATATTAGCGGTAGTAGAGTCCAGTGACTTGGGCAGGGACAAAGTACAAAGGTGCTGCCATCGTTGTCTGTCAGTTGGCATTCCAGACAGATAAATAACACCATACAGCTTGACTACCTTCCTTTAGCCTCTCAGAGCTTGCTTCTCCTCACCCTTGTGTTAGGTTGCAGAGCACCTTATTGGCAAACCTGAGAACTGGTACTACAGAAACACTTTTTTCCTAAGGGAAGGACACACATTGCTAATAATCCCAGGGAAGGGTGGAGGTGCAGGACAGACACTATGGAGAGTTGGAATTGCCATTGCTGGGAGAGAAAAGCAACAAAGCTGGCAGCTCTGTTCCCCCAGGTCATTTTACCTTCACACATTGCAGCTACACTGCCAGAAGCATCTAGCTTCAGGGGGCAGCACTCAGATTTCATCTTTCGAGTCTTCTAACTTACCACTTTCCCCTGAGATTTTGATACCCTTATACCAGATGATCAGATCAGAGAAGAGGTGTCCACCATCCCTGGGAACACACACCATTTTCTACCACCCTGCAGAAATGCGAAAAGCCAGAGAAGAACAAGAGAGCTTAAAAAATGTGATCCAGTGTCACTAACTGAAAAAAAAACCCAAATACTTATTTTATCAATCTATTAGAGAAGTGCCACTTATACATAAATACCTAGACAGAAAAAGCATCCATCAAATACTATGAATAACCAAGGTAATGAGGCAGCTCAAAAATAAAATGAAAAAGCTCTATAATATAAACCTAAAGACATGTAAATATGTGGTTTATATGACAGAGGATTCAAGATTGCAGCTCTAAAAAACTAAAGATATGCAAAAAATAAAACCCCACAGATAAGAAATTTAATAAACTCAGAAACAAAATCAATGAATGAGTACACTACCATAGAGATTGGAAGTTTAAAAAAAGAAGCAAATGGAAATTCTGAAAATGAGGAACACAATAAACAAGAAAATCAATAAACTAATATACATAGGAAACAGAACTGACCAGATGGAAGAAAAAAATAGTTATTTCAAAAATAGAAATCTAGAAGTGATGCACAAGGATGAAGAGAGAGACTTGAGAATAAAAAATAAAAGAATTCTATTTAAACTCTCTGACTATCAGAAAGAGCAATATAAAAATAATAAGCATGCCTAAGATAAACAGCAATAAATTAATAGTTAGAAATTGAGGAGTATATTAGTTTAGACTATTGAAAGTGACAAAATGAACTCAAAATAAATCAGGCAAAATAATTATTTTAGAAAAAAGTTTTTGTTTTATTTGTCTTTGGACACATTTGTTTCTAGACACTGAACAAAGAGAAGAAAATGGAAAATTTATTTATCTAAATAGTTAATAAAAAACTTTCCAAATCTATGAAAAGAGCTATATCCTCAAATCCAAGAAGCAAACAGAGCTCCTAATTACTTCAATCCAAAGAGGCCTTCACCAAGGCACATTGTATTAAAACTATCAAAAATTAATGACAAAGAATTTTCAAAGCTGGCAGGGAAAAGAAGAAAGTGAACTATAAAAGAAAGTACATTATGTGCCCATCACCCAAAGTCAAATCATTTTCCATCATCATTGCTATAGAGATGTTTACTTGAAACCTCTCTACTCTTATTGACCAATGTCACTCTATTAAATTTAATTTGAAAATGAAAAAAGAAAGCTCATTAAGTTATCTTTGGACTTCTCAGCAGAAACTCCACAAGTTAGAAGAGAATGAAACCAAATATTCAGACTACTAAAAGAGAAAATGTTAGCTAAAGAGAACACTTGTAGAAAAGTTATTTTTTAGATATTAAGAAGAAATAAAGATTTTTCCAGACATACAGAAGCTGAGGTAATTTATTACCAGATCTCCACTGCAGGAAATGAAAGGTCGTAATATTATAAGTAAGCTCACTAACAAATTTACAGTGTAAATAGGGATATTTTGTGACAACAACATAAAAGAGAACATAAAAGTTTGAATTTGCAAAGGGGGATGGAGATTAAATGCACTCAAAAGGAAGAGTATAAATAAAAATTTTATTTTTTTAAGTGAGAAGAGGGAGATAGTGAGACAGACTCCCGCATGTACCCTTACTAGAATCCACCTGGCAACCCTATCTGGTACCAAAGCTTGAATCCATTTGGCTATTTTTAGTGCCTGAGGTTCTACTTACATCAACCAATCTATCCTTAGTGCCTGGGGCCAACGTTCAAACCAGCTAAGCCACTGGCTGTGTGAGGGAAAGAAGCAAAGAAGGGGAAGAGTGAATGGGAGAGAAACAGATGGTTGCTTCTCTATGTGACCTGACAGGGAATTGAATTGAGGTCATCCAAACACTTGGTCAATGCTCTATGCACTGAGCCACTCATCATGGCCAATACTTTCTTTTTCATAAACCTAATGGTAAACAGAAAAAAGGTATGAAATAGCACCAAACAATAACAACAAACAGAAGCACAAAGGAAAATAACCAATGGAGGCTCAGAACTATGAGTAAACAAAAAATAAAATAGCTATAGGAGGCCCTGGCTGGTTGGTTCAGCAATAGAACATCAGCCCAGCAAGTGGAAGTCCTGGGTTTGATTCCTGACCAGGGCACACAGGAGAAGCACCCATCTGCTTTTCCACTCTTTCCCTTCTCCTTCCTCTCTCTCTCTTCCCCACCCACAGTGAAGGGTCCATTGGAGCAGAGTTGGCCCAGAGCACTGTGTACAGCTCTGTGGCATCCATCTCAGATGCTAGAATGGCTCTGGCCACAATGCAGCAATGCCTAGATGGGCAGAGCATCGCCCCCTGGTGGGCATGCTGGGTGTGTCTCATTCAGATGCATGCAGGAGTTTGACTGCCTCCCCACTTCTAACTTTGGGAAAAAAAGTAGCTATAGGAAATCTTCATACACCAATAATTACCCTAAATGTGAGTGGACTTGCTTTAACAGTAGAAAGGCACAGAGTATTAGATTGGATCAAAAAACAAACCTCTAACTACATGCTACTTCCAGAAGATACATCTAAGATGCAAAGATAGACTCAAAGTGAAAGGGTGAAAAATGATCTCCAAGCAAATAGCACCCAGAAAAGTGGGTATAGCCGTATTTACATGTGATAAAATATATATCAAGCTAACAATAGACAAAGATGAATATTTTATAATTATAAAGGGGACACTACATCAAGAAGACATAACACTTCTAAATATGTATGAATCAGGGAGCACTGATTATATAATGTGACTACTAACAGAACTAAAGGGAAATCAGGGAACACTGAATTATATAATGTGACTACTAACAGAACTAAAGGGAAAAACTGATAAAAAGACAATCATAACAGGGGACCTAAATACTTCATTGAAAGATCTAGCTAGATCACCCAGGTAGAAAATTCATAAAGAAATATTAGCCTTAAATGATACATTAGATCGACTAGACAGAATTGACATTTATAGAGCTTTTCATCCCAGAACACCAGATTATACATTCTTCTTCAGTGCACAGGAACTATTGTCAAGGAATGACCATATTTTGTGACACAAAACCAGCCTCAACATATTTTTAAAACATTAAAATCATACCAAGTGTATCCGTAAACACAATGCTTTAAAATTAGAAAAGAACTACAGAAAGAAAGTAAAAACCACACAAATATGTGGAGATTAAATAACATACTACTAAAAAATAACTGGTTCAAAGAAGAAATAAAGGTGAGCTCAAAAGCTATATATAGACAAATGAGAATGAAAACAACATATCAAAACTTCTGGGATGCAGTGAAAGCAGTAGTAAGAGGAAACTTCATATCATTGCGGGTCTATCTCAAGAAAGAAGAATAATCTCTAGCAAACAACCTAACATTACATCTTAAATAACTAGAAAAAGAAGAACAAGAGCAATGTAAAGATAGCAGAAGAAAAAACATAGTGGAAATTATAGTTGTGAACAAAATAGAAAACAAAAAGACAACACAATATTAATATAACAAAGAGCTTGTGTTTTGAAAAGATTAATAAAATAGACAAACCCTTGACTAGAATCACTAAGGAAAAAGAGAAAAGACTCAAACAAAATCAGAAATGAAAGGAGAAAAATTACCACAGAGATACAAAGGATTATACTAAAATACTATGAAAGACTATATGACACCAAAATTTAATGACCTAGAAGAAACGGATAAGCTTCTAGAACTATATTACCTTCCTAGATTGAATCATGATGCATTGGAAAATCTAAATAGACCAATAAACAGTGAGAAAATTTAAACAATCATCCAAATTCTCTTCAAAGGCTCTGGCTGGGTAGCTCAGTTGGTTGGATCATCATTCTGATATGCAAAAGTTGCAGGTTCAGTTGCCAGTCAGGGCACCTACAAGAATCAACCAATGAATGTGTAAATAAGGGGAACAAGAAATTGATGTTTTTCTATCTCTTCTCCTCTCTCTCTCGAAAATCAATATATATATATATATATATATATATTCTCCTCTAGGCCCTGGCCAGTTAGCTTAGTCACTTAAGAGTGTCATTCTAAAACAATAAGGTTGTGGGTTTGATCCCCAGTCAGACCACACATGAGAAGAAACCGAAGAATGTATGACTGAGTAAAAGAACAAATGAATGCTTCCCTTCCCCCTCCTCTCTTTTTCCTTTCCTTTCTCTGTCTCTCTAAAAATCAATAAGAATCAAGCCCTGGCCAGATAGTTCAGTTGGTTGGAGCATCCTCCTGGAGTGCAGAGGTTGCTGGTTAGATTCCCCAGTCAGGGCACATACAGGAGCAGCTTGATGTTCCTGTCTTTCTCTCTCCCTGCCTTTCTTTCAAAACAAAACAAAATCCTCTAAAACAAAAGTCCAGTACCAGATGACTTTACTGGTGAATTCTACCAAACATTAAAAGAAGATTTGATACTTATCGTTTCCAAACTCTTCTATAAAAATAAAGAAAAGGCACTACTTCCTAACATATTGCATGAGGCAACATAATCCTAATACCAAAATTTGGCATGGATAACACACAAAAAAGAAAACTACAAACCAACATTTCTGATAGATACAGATACAAACATCCAAAACAAAATACTAGCAAATCAAATACAACAATATATTAAAATAATACATCACAAGCAAGTCAGGTTTTTTCCAGGGGCATAAGGATAGTTTGACATATGTGAATCAATCAATGTAATATACCACAGAAATAAAACAAAGGACAAAAAGGTATATAATTTTATCAATAAATACAGAAAAAGCATTTAATAAGATACAATGTCCACTTTGATCAATTAAAACACTCAATAAAATGGGTATAGAAAAAAAGTACCTTAATATAATAAAGGCTATACATGACTAACCATCAGCTAATATATAAAAAGGTGAAAAACTGAAAGGTTTTTCTCTTAGATCAGAAACAAGACAAGGCTGCCAACTCTCCCCACTTTTATTCAACATAGTACTGGAAGTCCCAACCAGAGCAATCAGGCAAGAGAAAAATAGAAGGCATCCAAATTGGGAAAGAAGAAGTAAAAGTGAAATATTTTGCAGATGGCATGATTCTTATATAAAAAACATTAAAAACTTCAGCAAAAAAAATATTAGAACAATAAACAAAGAGTAAAGTTGCAGAATACAAAATCAATATACAAAAATTACTGCATTTCTGTATATTAACAATGGAATTTCAGAAAAAAATATTAAAAGAAAAAAATATTCCTTTCAAATTGCAGCCAAAAAATAAACATACCTAGGAATAAACTTAACAATGGATTGAAGGATTTATATATAAAAAACAACAAAGCATTATTTAAAAAAAAATTGAAAACATAACAATGAAATGGAAATATCTTTCATGTTCATGGATTAGAAATATCAACATAGTTAAAGTGTTCATATTACCTAAAGCAATATCCAGATTTAATGCAAGCTTCATCAAAATCCCATCGACATTTTTTAAAGTAATAATAGAACAAAAAACCATTAGGTTTGTATGAAGCTCAAAAGACTCCCAATAGCCAAAGCAACCCTGAGAAAAAAAGTACAAAGCCAGAGGTATCACATCTTGACTTTAAGTTATACCACAGAGTAAAAACAATCAAAACAGCATGGTATTGGTAGGAAAGCAGACACACAGACCAATGGAACAGAACTGAGAGCCAAATGCAAAAGAATGAAACTTGACTATAGTTTGTCCCCATGTAGAAAAATTTATTCAAAATGGATCAAAAACCTAAATATATACAAGAGCTGAAACAATAAATTACATTAAAGAAAATGTAGGTACTAAATTTATGAATCTTAGTCTTACGGATTTCATGAACTTGACCCCCAAGGCAAGGGAAGAAAGACAAAAATAAATGAATGAGACTATATCAAAGTAAAACCTTTTTTTTTTTTTTTTTTGCACAGAATAAAGAAATACAAAAACCAGCTAACATAACAGTCAATCAACTGAACGGCTATTTGCAAACAACATCTCCAACAATGTGTTAATGTCCAAAATATGTAAAGATCTATACAGCTCAACACCAAACAAACAATCCAACTGAAAATTGGACAGAGGACCTGAACAAACACTTCTTTCAAGAAGATATCCAAATGGCCAATAGATATATGAAAAGATACACAATTTCACTAGCTATTAGGGAAATGCAAATTAAAATTGCAGTGAGATACCACCTCACACCTGTTAGATTGGCTATTATCAACAAGACAGGTAATAACAAGTGTTCGAGAGGCTGTGGAGAAAAAGGGACTATTTATTCATTGCTGATGGGAATATAAACTGGTACAGCCACTATAGAAAATGGTATGGAAGTTCCTAAAAAATTAAGAATAGGTTATCATATAACCCAGCAATTTCTCTTCTGAGATTTCTTTTCAAATCTCTGAAAAATTTGAAAACATTTAATCACAAAGATATATTTGTCTCTGGACACTGGTAAGAAATAAGATCGAGAACAGTTTTGGGAAAGTGTACATGGGTTCCTTAGAAATCAGGCCTGACAGGACAAATTGAAGCAGGCGACAAGGGAGACTAGTATCAGGTGCTCTAAAAAGGTCAACAATGTTCAAGAATCAGCTCAGGAGTTCAGAAAAGACATTGATCAGGGAGTTACAGGACAAACCATGCGATGAGTACCAGAGTTTAAAAACCAGGAAGGACTCACAGTGTTCTCCTGCAAGAGGGAGGTCAAATCTGGTGTGCTGAATGAAGTATAAAAGCCATAGTGCCCTGTCCCTGAACTGTTGTATCCAAGCAAGAATAAATACATGGACCAGGTCTGCTATAAGGAAAGAGTGTGATGAACTAGTCATCACATTCTGGTTTTTCTCTTTCACAAGGTTCCTTGTAACTAAATATATCTTTTTGGTAAAAACTGTATTTGATGTATATGATGTGCTTGATTGTTTTCCCTTTTAGTTCTAGGAGTGCACACAACCTTAGCTTGGTTTATCAGAGTCCTTTATCAACTTGGCCACCACAGTGATTGATTCAAGGATGAGGACATAATCCCACAAGTACAACATTTCTAAGGCTCTTTCTAAAATTTCCTGGAAAAATATTTCTTCTCTATGGATTTTCTATCTGTAATGGGCAACACTGGCATCCTGTAGAGAGGGTTATCCTGAAAAGGAAACCATGAAATGGAAAACAAAGCCTGGAGGTGGAGAAGACTAAGTTTCCCTCTTACCATGCCAAGGCAGGTTTGCTCCCTTCTTAGTTAAGGAAGCCAATCTATTTCCTACTTTGTTCACACTGGTTTGAATGAGCTTCTGTCACATGTAACTATAGTGTTTACCAAAATAGTGTGTAAATGCACACTGCCTCAGTAAACAAGTAGATTTTATGCTGTGTGTGATAGGTGATTGTAGTCATTGCAATTTTGTCAAAGGTGAATGACACTAGGGTTAGACAGTAGGGTATATTAAACCAGAATTTATGAGATTTATTTTAATATTTTTATATAAAAAATGGAAAAAAGAAAAACTTAAAGCTTAAATAAATAGGATATAGAGTTTTTAAAGAAATTACTTGTTTTATTCTACCTTATATTATAACTTTTTGGTTATTATGGTATCTAATGATGTTTTTCTATTCCCTGAAGCACAAATATCTGTTGATTCAAAACAAACTGGATTGACTGCAAGTAGCTGTTAAAAGAGAAAACAAAATTACACTTAGGTCTGTTTATTTGGCACCAGACACTATAAAACCATTTTCTGTTTCTTTCTTGTGCTTGCACAACACTCCAATGGGAAAGGCATTTGCTTCCCACTTTACAGACAAGGACATGAGGGAGGCAGCGGGGTCAGGGATTTCTGACATCACACAGAGCTGGGGTCTGTCCACATGTGATGTTGCCTGTGGGACTCTCCCACTTGCTCTCATCTGGATTCTGAGCTGAGACGCATCAGATGTACTGTGATAGTTTTGTTTCAGTGTTGATTCTAAATTATGATAATTTATCTCTGATGTATTAACCTTACTGGTGGTTCTTATTTGAGAAGTAAAATATACTAATGAAGAAATTATGAGCATTAAAACGTTTTTCTCCTCTCTGTTCAAAAATCCCTGCTCTTTGCCTCTCACTTCCTGTTTAACTTTACTACTAAAGCAAGAAAGGTTTCCAAAGAGCCAAGTCCTCAGTAGGTACTGCTTTATAACCACTTCAAACAAGAAGCCACTCCAATGACAGCAGCTTAAAAAATGTGTTTCTGGTAAATTAAAGGAGGGTAACATCACTACGGGTAAACAGGTGATGAAATACATCACTGGTACCTCATTTGTAATGCATTCTTCCCGAGGGGCTGGTGGCTGATACGCATCTGAATCTGCATGGTGGCTTGCTCAGAAGTACAGGCGGAGGTCACTAGGGCAGGGTCATTAGGAACCAGTGTGAAGCACAGCCTGTCTCTATCAATTACTGCCGTTTGATAATGAACATTAAGTCAAGGTCTGTTCTTCCTCAAGCTGCAACCACCCATTCTGAAATCATCATCGTGAAAGCATGAGCCACAGGCCTCAGGGGTTCAGTTCACTTGTTACATTCCATATTGACTCAAGATACAAGCCCAGGCTCTGAAGGAGGCCTCTGCTCTCCTCATAGTAAGGTAAACTGAGAGTTATTTCCCTTGGAGCCATGTGAGATCTACCTAATGTGGGAGGCCACTGAGCCCACTAATCAGTACTGCAGAATGATGCAGGAATCACTCACTGCTTAAGCCCAATGCAGACTTAGCTTGAGAAGCTGTGTTGATATGAATGACTTCTCTCTATTTTTAATATGAAGGACTTTCTACTGAACCCTTTCTCTGTGGGGCATGGAAATGTTTCAGTTTTGTCTCACTTTTCTTTCAAAAATCACATGTATGTTCCCAATATTTATTTATTTATTTATTTATTTATTTATTTATTTATTTATTTATTTATTTATTTATTACATTTTGGCCTTTCCCAGAGCACTGTGTATCACAAATTAGCTAAATTAGCATGGGTTCGACACATGTAACCTATCACCAGAAGGCACTCTCCAAGCTTCAGAATATCCTAGCCTGGTCCCCTCACTGATGTATACATGCCAATAATTTAACATAATACATTAAAATGATGAAGAATTATAAAAGTTCTTTTAAAAAATTAAAGGTCTCCTGACCAGGCGGTGGCGCAGTGGATAGAGCGTCGCACTGGGATGCAGAAGACCCAGCTTCGAGACCTCGAGCTCACCAGCTTGAGCGCGGGCCCATCTGGGTTGAGCAAAAGCTCGTCAGCTTGGACCCAAGGTCCCTGGCTCCAATAAGGGGTTGCTCGGTCTGCCGAAGGCCCGCGGTCAAGGCACATGTGAGAAAGCAATCAATGAACAAATATGGTGTCGTAACGTCTCTCCGTTCCTGTCTGTCTGTCCCTATCTATCCCTCTCTCTGACTCTCTCTCTGTCCCTGTAAAAAAAAAAAAAAAAAAAAAGGTGGAAAAACAAAAGAAAAAAGGGCACTCCCTTTTGAACAAGCTTCATTTTTCCATGGAAAGGTTTCAGGCTATTTGAGAAGTGCCAGAATTCTGCACCCACATATCTTTTTCAGGAGTTTTTTGAACAGTTCACATTCCTTTCATGTTTAAAACTTTCCTTCACATCAGTTGGAGCTACATATATGGAAGTTCAGTGCATATAAGTTCAGGATACTTAGTTCCTGTTTCCCTTCTGTAAGAAGCCAAACAGGAAATATTTTACCTTTTGGACTTTCCCCCAAACATTCTGAGCAGTCTGTGCTTTGGAATCATCCTGTGGGGTGAAAATGATCTCATAGTGTTCTCCATTGGAAATAGACCTTTAGGTGGAGTTGGGCTGTGAAGTTCACATTAATCCCATCTGGATCTGTAACAGAAACCCTTTCCACAGACCTTTGTTTGTTATGAACTCTTCCAGGAGCTAGTCACACTATAGAATGCTGAACGATTTATCACAAAGAGGAAAATCCATTTCAAAATTAATAATAGATGTTAATAACTGAATTAAATACCAATTTTTCTTACTTAAGGAGTCTTTATAGCTACTATTCATCCAAGCATGAGGAAGATTGTACACAATTCTATTGACTACTGAAGGATACAAGAAATTCAAACAACCTGTGCATGTTAACCAGCTCTAAAGGTACAAGGCATGAACACTTACAGGGTCTGATTTACTCACTGGGTTGATAGCTTTCTTAGTGTATGTGATGAGTCATAACTTATGACCTGGTTTTACACACACACACACACACACACACACACGCATGCATGTACACACACTCACAAGGACAAAGCACAATACTCCGATTAGATTACATAGAAAAAATATTTCTTGAATAAAGGAAAAAGCAGACTCCTAAATTCTAAAAAAAAATGTATGAGAGTTAGATACACACACACACACACACACACACACACACACACACTTGCTGTTTTCTACTTTATCATACATAGCTATGATAAAGTAGATATTGATTAGCAAGTAAAACAAATATTCTAGACATAAATCATTTTGAAGAATAATTTGATAAAGATTCAAAAATGTTTTCGTCATTTTAGAATCCTGTAATTGTTCAGTTTTAGGACATTGTGTCCTAAAAAGCAGTTCCCTGTATGACTTTTTAGCCACACACGTTAGACTGCCATGAACTTCCCTTTAATTTAATGTGGTCATTTTCTCCCATTGTCAACTATTAAATGGAATGGAATGTTATTTAAAACGAGGTATTTCCTCAGGCCATTGATCCCTTGGAAAAGATAATTTTGTATAATTTCTAAATTTTGTCTATTTTATGTTTAGCAACTTATAATGCTTTAAAATTCTGGAGAGTTTTGTTAACTTATTATTACCTAAGTGATTTATTAATCACATAATAATAAATATAAAATATACCATTTTAAAAAAGTTGAAAATTTCTTGTCACAAGTTTTATGATAAGATTGCATAAAAAATCTTCAGATGAATTGTGACTGTTACATAACATTGTAAAGTATTTTATCTAGATCAAAATAATTTTTGGGTGACTCTGGTTAACAATATTGTACAGGTTTCAGATGCCTGATTCTACAACACCTCTCTGTACATTGTATTGTGTGTTCACATCCCGCCCCCAGTCAAGTCTTTGTCCATCACCATTTATCCCTGCATACCCTTCTTCTCCATTTCCATGCACCCCATAATCACTACACTGTTACCCATGCCCATGAGTTTTTTCCTTCTTTTTGTCCCTTTTTTGCTCAATCTCTCCACCCTCTTCAATCAGTTCCCCATACCCCAACAGCTGTCAGACTGCTCTCTCTACGTGTGAGTCTGTCTCTATTTTGATTGTCAGTTCTTTGTTCATTAGATTCCAGTGTTAAATTACATGGCACTTGTCCTTCTCTGACTGGCTTATTTCACTTAACATAGTATTCCTATCCAGATTATTCTATGCTGTCACAAAAGGTAAGAGTTTCTTCCTTTTTACAGCTGGATAGTACCATACCTTTACATGTAATTTTAATTTTTGTAAGTTTTGAGGCTTAATATATTCCAACTCTGGAAATGTTTTAAATTCAGAAAATAGCAGGCTCTAAACAACTGGTTGAAAATACTTTGTATTGTATCTTTATTCCATCAGGAGCTACATACACAGCCTAGGAGAACTAAATGAAAACATAGCATGTAACTCTGAATTTTAGTGTCTCCTGGCATAAGCCTCCCCCTGCTCCCTTCCACAGCCATGTTTATACTCTTCATAATCCTGGTCATTGTTATAAAACAAAGAAGAAAACAGACAAAGTCCTCAAATGTCAGAATTGTGTCTCTGTTTTACTTCATGGGAGTCCTGATATGGGAGTGAGGACATAGCCAGAAGTACTTGGCCCCACGCCCTGATGGTAGTTCTCAGAGCCAGTCCAAGTTAGTCCACACAGACCCCTTTTTACCTCCCTCAGTTCCATTCCTCCTTTCTACCTCGCCAGCTCCTGTCCTCTGGTTTTCCCTTTAAGTTTCAAACTCAAGCTGTCAAGTCTAATCATAACAACTGCCCACTGTGCCACTGGAGACTGCCACTTCCATTTGCCAGCACAGTGCCTTCTCTTGGCTCTGCAAATCTGCGTGACACACAGTGGAAAATACAGATGACAAGGTGAGCTTATTGTGACATGGACTGCATTTTCTTTTAGCTTTTAAAAAATATAACTAAGTTAACATGATTATTAACTAAAGTATTATATATTTTTGCTTATTATAAATATTTAAGAGAGCCTGATGCATTGAGTTGAAAGGGTATTTGCTGCACAAAAAAGATTAAAATCTGGATGAGCCACTTTGGCCAATAACTAAGATGGTAAGATAGATCTTATAATGAACCACAGATAAATTTAAGAAGACAGAGTATTAATGTAATCAATTGACATGTTATAATATCAAAATTAAATTTTTACTATGGAAATGCAGGATGACAATATCTTGGTAGTAAACTTGGCCTTGAAGGTTCTTAAGAGTTTAAAATGATGTCTGCCATAACATCCCTGGGAAGTTTATTAAAAATAATTTTGTGTATACTTCACTGTCCTGTGGGTTCAGGGATTTTTTTTTTTTTAACACACACCATACAGTGAGAAGAATAGACCTGTGTTTAGCTATAGAAAGGGTGATTAGAGTTTTTGTATTAGTAACTCATGTTCCCACATGAATATCCCTTTTGTGCCATTTTGAGTATTTTCCATGAGCCAACGACATATTTCATGGTCAATAGATTTTTTAGATTTATCTAATTTAATATTTTTATTAAAAAATTAAGAAGAAAAATATGGATATTTCTTTCATTTAATATTTTTTGAAACTATTGTCATTCTGTTGTAAATCCTTTCTGAGGCAAACATTTGATAGTCCCCTAGGACATTTTAAACTGTAGGTAAAATCCTACAATCTTGGAATCAATCTTTATGGCATCCATGCAAAAGCAGACTGGAAGCAAAACACACCTGCCACAGCAGTTTGGTCACTAAGTAAAATGTAAAGTGGGCATCTATTCACATGCCTGCTTAAAACTGGCTATGTCCAAACCCTCTGCTTAATCCTTTGAGTGAATATTTAATCTAATCTCAAGAGAATATATTTAATGTATTAGATTTATTCTAGAATTCCTTATATTTACTCTACTGAGCAAAACTCTGAAAAGAGTCAAAACTAGTATGTCTTTTTTCCTAACTTCTGTATATTTGATAACTTGGTTCTCAATGCCCTAATCACAGAATGAAGGCAATCTCTAAATTCCTTTTTAATTCTGATATTCCATATTCAGAATTTTGTTAAATTCGATTGAAGGCAAGTGCAAAAGTATTTTGTAACTCTCCTCATGTCAGCAATTTCACAAGGAGGCATCACAACCAATACAAACATACCTTTACATGCTTGGACAACATTTTCATTTAAGAAGACTGCTTTTAGGAGGCAGACTTCTTATTACTATCCAGCAGGAGTTGGCAACTTTATTTATTTTTTGTAAATGGCCAAAATAGTACATATTTTAACTTTGAGAAATATTAGGTTTCTGTCAAAACTGGTCAGTTCTGCCGTAGTTTGAAAGCAGCCACGGACAATATGCGGACAAATAAGCTAGCTTATGTTCCAATAAGACTATAAAGACCTAAAAATATGCAAAATTGTGGTTTGCTATATACAACCTTTGGAGGCAAAGGCTATATTGTGGTAAGGTACCAAAGAATTGAAAAATTAATATTGATATTTTAGGAGAAAAAGTCAGGTTTCTTCTGTAGGGAGTGAGGAGAGAGGAATGTGGGAATTTCCTAGCTTGCAGAGACATACTCTTTAGAAAACCCCTTTTACTAGGAAGCTTAAAGGACATTTTATAATTTAGGCTAGGCTTACAGAAAATTTTATAAATATGATTTTTATACTTGTGTGTAATTAACACCAGGTCAGGATGGCGATGGCATTGTATTGTAGATGAAGAGGGGAAAGGGAGGATTAGGCAGGCCTTCCCTTTTCCTCTCCTCTCTTTAATGGGCCTCCAACAAATGCTTATCCCCTGGTGCCAAGAGGCTCCCCCTCCCATCTTAAAGGCGTATAGTTAATGTATATACCTCTAGACAAAAGGGAAAGCAGATGAACACTGAAGGATTTGGGAATGTCTTTTAATATATAAAACAACATTTTTCATTATTAAATTACCTTATAAATTTTAATATGTAGGAATATTTTTTGTAAATCCTATAGACAAATATTATAAGCTTGTTAATGAATTGTGTCATCTACCCCTCCTCCTACTTTTTTCACCAATCTGTGTGTAATCAAAGGTATATAACCTGCCTCAGGGCTATATGCTGCAGGCACGATTTGGGTCAGCTATGCCCCATGTTTGTCATATGCGGCTGGCATATTAGTAAATCTCCTTCTTTAATAAAACTACTTAAAAATTTATTTGGACTTAGTGTCTCTATGTAAACCCAGTGGAATGTTACTTTACAATATGAGATTGATTTTGTGGTTAAATTTAATTAAAAGGACAGAATCAGGTACCACTGACGTGTAAGATTACTTTTTTGTGCTTTAGTTTACTCAGTTGTAAAATAAACACAAAAAGAGCATCCGCATCACGGGTTTTTGTGATAACTAAGTAAGTAAATCTTTTAAAGCATGGAGAAAGTGCCTGGCCTATATGAACTATATTATACAATGATATCTCCATTGAAAAGGGTTAACTAATTATATTGTAAGAGTGAACTTAAACAGCATTTTTAAAATGGAATTTAATTCTTATATAAGTTTTAGGTCAGGATAGAGTAGTGAGGGGATGGTGGCAATAGTAAAGATAGTAAAAATCAGAGCAAGATCATTAGATACAATATAAAGAAGAAAGATTCTAAAAATATAAAAGAAATAAGGTTAGGACTTATTGACTGATTTAGGGAAGTGAAACAGAAAAAAGGTTTTAAAATTTATTACTTTCTATGTTGGAGGGACTTGTGTGAGAGAATAATCAACTTTAATAAAGAATATATAAAGTTCAATGTTGAATTATTATTGTTTTGAGCCATTCCAGTAAGTACTCTTCAAACTCACTCCAACTTTGGTACAATGTCTAGTCTCTAGTTGATAACTAACATTGCATTTCCATATTTGTATTTCCATAGTTTTCTAATTATCATCTTTTTCCCACATAAAATATGACTTCCTTGAAAAATATAAAGGAGTTATGCTACAGGTTTTGGTAAAGGGGCAACAGAAATATGATGACAGATGTTGCATGACTAAGAGTTGGAGGGCCCTACCTGCATAGTATATCCCTAAACAGCAGCATTTCACTTTGCTTAAATAAAGAAACAAGAAGTTGATCAAGACATATTAATTTAGGTTAGGTTATGCTGGCTAAGGTTATGACTTATGCAGGCTTATGGTATATACTAAACCCTGTGGCCTATAAGGCATGTAAGCATGGCCTCAGCATCTTTTCTAAAAACTGAAACAAGAAACCTGATGCCACAGAGGCAGAATCAGTGATATTCCCAATGTCACTTCAGAATAGGAGCGTTGGCCCTTTGTAAAAGAGGATTTGGGAGTAGAGCTTCTGGGGGAAGATATGAACAAATGAAATTCTTACAAAGAAAAATGAAGAATGTGTGTATTTGTATGAGAGAAAGAGAGAGACAGAGAGATAAAAGATAATCCTCCTAGACAAGATATGCCTACAAATCAAACATCCAAAATAATCTAATTCCAAAGATAGAGATTTGAAAGACAGCACTAGGGCATTTAATCAGAATGTGTCCCAAAAAGACAAGCAATTTTTGAAAGTATGAAAGAACAGTTAAATGGAAGACAGTATAAATCAAAGTCTAGTTAAGAACAGAGGAACACAGAAAACAGAGGACGTGAACAAAAAGCAAAGAGTTAGAGGCAGTAACTAAGAGATGAGACTTTTTGACTTTTTCAGAGTGAAAAAGGTATGGAGTTGTTAGATTGACTGCCCATTCTGAGCTCCATGCAAGATTTAAAAAGTATTCACACCTAAATAGAAGAAATAAAACATTAAACTCATAATGAATAAAATTAGTTACCATACCAGAATGCCAATTATTCTAATAGACTTCTGAACATCAACATTGCAGGCCAGAGAGCAATAAAGTAATAGCTTTCAAATTACAAAGAGACAAAGTTAACTTCAGCTCTATACTCAGTTATATTATCATTCAACATGGACCACAGAATAAATATATGTAAAAGATGTAAGATTTTACAAACCATGTAAACTTACTAATGGTTCTGCAATGAGTATAGATTAGCAAGAAGCAAAGATAATAAGAATCAAGTGTGTTCAATGCCAGAGATAACAGTGCATAGAGAAAAATTATTAATAACATCTTACCTAATGTAATTAATTATTCATCATAAAAATTTTAAACTGCATATAATAATAATAAGAAATAAGGATTTCTTCTTACATAGATACATACATACAAAGAATTATGTATATTAAGGCCTTTGTAGTTTAGGGAGAAGGTTAGAGGTACTGAATACTGTCATATTTTGTAAGAAAAAAACATATAGTTAATGCATATGTTTAAACTTTTCTCTGAGAGGACTAAGATAGATTATAAACTGAACAGAATGAGTAGGAGAAATTCAGGATCAATCAGGAAATAAAAAAATAATACTAAGAATTATAAAGTAGGAATTACTATAAAAAAGAAAGATATTTTAAAACAAAAGAGTTACACACAACATTGTATGCAAAATATAAAAATATAGATGAACTATGATTTACAAAAATATACCTTACGAAAATTGTCTCAAGAAAAAAAGTGTAAACTTAAGCCAATAACTTTAAAAAAAAATAAATTTGTATCCTAATATTTCTTTATTCCTCCTTCATTCCAATGACAAGATTAGATATTTTAATAAATAACTTTTAATGAAACATCAAGGCAAACTATTCAGAGAACATAGCAAAAAATTATGACTTATTTTATGAGATAAATATAACGTTCATAATAAATCTAAACAAAATACAGTAAAAATCTAGAGCAATTTTACTCATGAACATATTTTTTAAAAAATATCAGCAAAAAACAAAGAACAGCAAAAGTGGCAGTAGTTAATAAAAATACAGCATGAACAAGTGGAATTTATTGCAGGAATGCAATATTGGTATGATAGAAAATTTACCATCACAGCTGCTCATATTAATAGGGTCAATAAAACAAACAATATAATCAGCACAATAAATGCAGAAAAAAGTAAAAAAGTAGTGTACATTTGTGATAATAATTCTTACTAAATTAGATAAGAGGGTTTTTAAAATTATAAAAGGTATCTATTAAATGTAGCTATTTTATGGTAAAACTTGAGATGTATTCTGCATGGGAATCTACAGTTATCTTAATATAACAGGTTTAATTTAAAAATAATCTAGGCCTTAAATGACTTGCAGCATAAAAATTAGAATAGTCAGAGATTGTAGCAATTATAAATTGTTTTTCTCTACCCAGGGGCATTTTTTCTTTAGAACAAGCACATCTAGTATCCATTAGCTGTTGATGTATTTCTGGAAAAGGATAAGGTGAACTCAGACATACAGTTCACTGGGTTGGCACGGATATCTCCTAGTTTCCAGGAAATTTTAAAATTCAGAAAGTGAGTGGTTGACTTGATAAGTGGAGCCTGTTGAATCAACAAACATCACAGCAGGAGCTGTGATGACACCTGGTGTCAATTGCTCTTGTGAGGCTGGGAAGAGTCAGGCAATGAGGCTGCCCCATGGGGTTTTAAAAAGTGCCTCTTCAGAATGGAGTTAGAGGTGCCTGGAGAAACAGTGCCAACAGACATAAGGGACCTTGCTAAAGGGTGACCTAGCCAGGATTTGATTTAGTTTGCTGTTGGGATCTGCTGAGGGTAATGTATCTGGATGATCGGAACATAGCTAGCCAGCTGAGCCCACCAATGCCTAGCACTGGACCTGAGGCTTAAGGAGACCTTCAGGTGATTAAGATAAACTTTCTGCCTGCCACCTCATGGAATTGGGGCATGACAGGAGATAGAAATTAAGTGTTTATGTCCCAGACCTTGTACTCATTATACACAGTGCCTTCTATAGACCAGAAAAGAATGTACACCAGGGATTGATATAAAAGCCAGAGACAAAAAAATTTAATTCATGCTTTCTAGGAACACACCTGTGGACATTTTGACAGTAAGGTGTTAAATTATTTCATGAGACAGAGTCTGAATTTGAGAGAATGTAGGAAGTTTTCTATTCCCTGGGTCAAAGTGTTAGCATAGGTAGCTAGATGTTAATAAAGGAGGGGAGCAGAGAGAATCAGACCCTACTAGGCCTGGTGAGCTAGGGAGCTGAATTGAACAATAAGTCTGCTTCATTAGGAAGTTACAACTTCAGACACCCCAGGGGATCACAGCCTTGCCTCTAGAAGGATATTAAGACCCCTCCCTCCCCTGTGTAGAGAATGGCTGTCTTTTCAATCTCTCCGGGGTAAAACTGCTCCGTTCTGCGTGGCTATGGGAGGAGGAATCAAAACTGGAGGAGAAATCCTTCTGCTGGACACATATGCAATAGAAGTCAAGATGGCCCAAGGGGAGGTGCTTCCACTTTAAGGCCTGTGCAGTAAGAACTAAGATGGTGACTAGAGAGGCTTTCTCAATCTAGCCTGTGGAAAGGATTGGGTAAGAAAAGGATAACAGAACCCCAGAAGATCTAGGAAAAGGATTGGTTAGGGAGAGGACCCAATGCCATTCCATGAAAGATTGAGAAGTTGATTGGTTAGTTTGAAGGGCTCCTGGCCCTTTCCAAACCCAAGATAATACAGTCAGCCTAACAAAGGAGCCAGCTCTCTCTCTAGCTTTTCTCTCTTACCCAGTTACATATGCACTTTATCAAGTGGCCATAACAACCATGCAGCCAGCAGCTGCGTGGACTCCAAACACAGGCCTGGACACAGTGCCAGCTGGAGAATAGCCAAGAACAGGCTAAGCTAGCCATATGGGTACGCAACCATGAACTGAACCATGGCAGAGAATTTACGGTCACTGGTCTTTCTTCTGGGTCTGATGAAGACTAGGCTGGACTTTCTCCATGGCTGGACAGATAGTGGTGAGACACTGAGAATCTGAGTGTAGCCTTCTCTTTCAACTCCATTAAACCTCACCACCAAGCCATGACTCCCATAACCATCTACTGGAATGCTTTCTTTGTGACTCCATGAAAGCACACCATTTCCACTGGCATCAAAAGCAAAACTCATTCTGTTCTTGTGGTTGCTGGTGTTTTAAAACTCTTACCTGGATTCTGATAGTATTGAGAATCAGAATAGAGATAGTATAGAGATCAAGAAGTCTTCCCAGAACCAAAAGTGTGGTCTCACCACTGTTGCTCAGAACACAAGACAGAAGATCTCTTTTAATCACTCATTAATCTAGCATACATTTGTAAACTGGAACATGTTTGAGAAGAAACTGCTTTGGAGAAAAAATCTAGGATAGAAAGAACAGCATGAGAAGTCACAACTGCTAAATTAGTACAGGTTCTAAGAATTGGGGGAACACAGAAACATCTTTGTTCTGCCTTCAGAAGCCTTAGCAGTTCTAGAAAACACAGAAGCTAACCAGGCCCAAGAGAACCACCAAGGGGCAACTGTTTCCACAAGAAGCACATCTCGCTTGGCCCCATTTTACTGTTGTATGGTTTGCAATTGTGCTATAAAATGTGATGCCTGACTGTTCTTGACCCGTACAGGCCTGGGGTTTTATAAACCTTCAATTAGGAACAGTACTATCCTTTGTGTAGCTTCCATTACTTCTCATATTTTCTTGATTATTCTTTAAAGGTAAGAAACATTTGGCAGCTTTATAGAAAAGTGTATGGCTTTTTAGAGAAAGTTCAGAAATTCCTTGAGGGGGCAGTAACCATGACTCCTCTGGTATGACCACCGCATTCCCGTTTCACTATGGACCAGGGTGGAGGGAACCTTCCTACATGGATCTCTAACAGAGATCCTGCTGCCCAGCTTGCATTCTGCTTCAATTCATGCATCTGCTGACAACAGATAGGTGTAGTGTCCTAGACCAATGAACTCATTGTCAACTACAATGGAGTAAAGAGGAGGCTTTGTTTTTATTTTAAACAGAGCTTTCTCTTACTTGGGAGTAGAATAACTTTTTAAAAAATATACTTCCTGAAACTAAAGATGAAGCCAGCCAATTTAATGTAATGTTCACGAAGATTAAAAAAAAACACACACAAAAAACAGAAAAAGGGATTAATTAAAATGACTTTAAAAGAATTCAAAGAGATTTTTAATACCATTGGCTTTAAGAATGAAACTATAGTTGTTGCAAGGATTTTCTACTTCTGAGAGACAACTCGCTCCATCTTTCCTACATTTTATTGATTGTTCCTTGTTATTTCTGAATGTGGGTAGCTATAGAGTTGTGCTGTTGTCAGCTTCTTTTCTCTTTGTTGTAGGCCTGGTAATTAAACAGAAAATGCCTCTGCTCAATGGAATTCTTAAGAAGAAAGAGCTTTTAAAGTAGAAGCTATAGGCCAGGGATTGAAGTGGTAACTTAATGAAACCAACATCTAACAACAGGTTTAGAAATGAACATTCTTGAAAATAAAGTAGCTCAAATCTGTGAGAGAAATACCCCAATTAATAATTTAAACAGAGAGGCTCAGTTAATTATGGTATATTAGTAAGACGAGGTAATAAATCTTTAAATTCTGAACTTGCTTTTCTGCACTATTTTGGTAGAATGTTTCTTATTCCTTTGTTATGTGTTTTTATAGGAACACATTATGACTAATCTTTCACAGAAAATCTACCTCCATCAAAAAATCAAGATTCTTTTTGTTATTGAACGTATCAGATTTCTGACAAGTAACGGTTCAAGATAGAAAATATTTTAAGAAATAAACTGCAAGAGGTATTTTAGATGTATAAACTTGACTATGCATACCAGATCAAAGTTATCTTTATCAGTCTTGGTAGCACTATTGCACATTTACAATATATGCATTTTGCTTACACCATACTTATCTCTCTGAATATATAAATGGTAAACAATTTTTTTTTGACAGAGACAGAAAGTCAGAGAGAGGGACAGATAGGGACAGACAGGATGGGAGAGAGATGAGAAGTATTAATTCTTCATTGCGGCTCCCTAGTTGTTCATTGACCGCTTTCTCATATGTGCCTTGACCAGGGGGGCTAAAGCAGACCTACTGACCCCTTGCTCAAGCCAGCAACCTTGGGCCCAAGCTGGTGAGCCTTGCTCAAACCAGATAAACCTGCGCTCAAACTGGCGAACTCGGGGTCTCAAACCCGGGTCCTCCACATCCCAGTTCGATGCTCTATCCATTGCACCACCACCTGGTCAGGCAAGTGGTAAACAATTTTTAAAATAGTAATTTTCATTGTTATATTTTACATTACATTTTCTTTTTTGTAATTGAATTCATTGGGCACCTGAAACCTATATAATTATGTTAACCAGTGTTATTTCACATTTCATTTTCTTAAAAGAGGGCTGTAGAAATTAATCTGAAGAATTATGATCTCTGGATTATCCAGTAAAATGGTGTAGAGAGAAGCTGAGCAATCTGAACACATCATTTCAATTAAAATTTAATTTCTAATCCAAACTAATGGTGTTTAACTTTTAGGAAAATTTTAAAAATGAGGTATGGTTGATAGGCTCATTTATTTATTTTTTACAGATCTCATTACTCTGGGAGAGTTCAGTTTAATTATCAACACCTTTATTTATTAAGTCCTTCAGTCAGGGTACTTAAGAAACTCTTTGGAGACAGTAATAACAAGATAGTAGCAGGCAGACAGTAAGTGAAAGTAATGGAGTGCTGTGAGTATTTTGCCAGGGGAAGCATAGGAATGTACTTCCATAAGAACTGAAAAAATGGATTAACCCAATTTAGAAGGTCAGGGAGGGAGGACTTGGATGAGTTGATGCTTGGAAGGGATTGCTTACCTTTTGGAATGAAAGCATTTATAGATTTTCATGTCTTGTCGTAAATCTTAAAATATTAATGTGAATGCATAATTTAATAAGGTGGGGGTGTCCAAACCACAGGAGAGCAAGGCCGTGGTCTCTCTACCAGTGTGTCTTCAGGGCCCGGTACTCTGTCTGCCGACAGCGTGGTACTCACACGATGCTGCTGCTAAAACAAGACACACAAGCAACAGCAATGCCATCTTAGTGCTTTTGTAAAAGATGAAAATTTAAGCACATATTTTTCAATTATCAATAAAATTTATAACAATGAAATATGAGATAGTGATAGCTTTAATGTTAATTATTAACTGAAAAACTAAGTAAATAATATGTTAGGAGACATCACATTTTAATTTTTGCCTTGCATTGAGTTTCTGATTTACTGGATCTGTTGACACCAAACATGTTTGTAGATTTCTTTTTCCTTTGGATTTTTTTAAATTAAATTTATTGGGGTGATATTGGTTAATAAAATTACATAGATTTCAGGTGCATGATTCTGCAACACATCATCTGTACACTGCACTGTATGTTTACCTCCCAAATCAAATCTTTTGTCACCAGATATTTGACGGTCTTTACCTTTTATCAGCTCTCTTCACTTTCCTTTTGTGTCTGAGTCTTTGTTTGTTTTGTTTGTTCATTTATTGTTTTCAGTTTTATATCACACATAGGAGTGAAATCATGTAGTAGACTATTTTTCATCTCCTCAATTTAGGTTAGATTTAGACACATTCCATTTTGACACTAATTCTAGGCATCAGTGGTTTAAGGTAAGCAAATAGATATGTACTTATGTTCTAGAATTGCCTGAACCCTATTTTTAACACTATAATTCCTTTATTATTTATTTTCATCATGATTCTTAACTCTTAACTTACTAAGCAGAAAATAATTTAAATTCTCTTTTATCATGGAAAACAGTCAGATATTTCTTTTTGTGTTTCCCCTTTTTCTTCCAACATCACCACCTGCTTGTTTCACTCCTGTTCCCAGGGACCCACAGTGAAATTTCTACCCATGCTCTCTGTTGACTCATGCTCAGCTGTGTTTATTTCTGGCCTTGCTAACTTCCTTGATGTGTCTGGGACCTGGGTTTGTTACCTTCACTCATGGTTTTGGTTTCCTTCTCACAACGTTTACTCCACAACTTCTTTGAACTCATCTCAAGATGGGAGCTTAAATTACCAAATATGATTTTTCCCCCCACTATAAATTTGAGGATGGAAAAGAAGCATATATAAGTAAGAAAAAAAGTTGCCATGTTCAAAAGTGTCCAATAACTTTTAAAACCTGGTAGCAGGGACACACTTTTGCCCTAATTTAACTTCAGACATATCAGTCACCCTGGAAGGGGTTACTCTGAAGAATTTTCCTAGCATCCACTGGTCTGGCTTACATTTGAATTTTTGACAAATTTTATTGGAACTCCTCATGGATACTTGAAGCTTAAATTGGTTCCTGCAGGGCAAGCCCTGAAAATTTCTTTCTAAATCAGTTTGTCTTGAGTGACAAGAAGGACCTGTTCATCTATAGTCAAAGATTGTTTGCAACAAAGGATTGAGCTGAGAGTTTTAGAGGTGGTCAGCTGCTCATCATATGCCTGATCATTGGTGAAATTTGATCAGAGGGGTAGACCTTTTATTCTCAAACCCAGCTGTTATTCAGTTTATATCCTGAAGGATAAGGATTGAGCACCCTGGTAATTTTATCCTCTTTGGTATAATTGCAGATGTTATTCTAATTCAAAGGCAATTAATACTCTTCAAATTTTACAAATGAAGATACCATCAACACAACTCAGTTGACCACTTCTGAAACTTCTAGGCAGGCCTTTGTTGCAAACAAATATTGGCTATGTATAAGGTCCTCCGTATCAGTCAGACATATCCATTGTTTTATATGGAAAATGCTTTCTTTAATCACAAAAGTCAAATAAAATTATTTTTACTTTCAGTATATTTATAATATCTGTATGAGAAGGAACACTGCAGATATTATTCCGATTTTACTGATAAAAAGAAAAACAAAACTAAGGCATATAATTAACAGACATGACTGAGCTTAACACAAAACAACAACATTTTGGCACTGAAAAGAAGTCTAATATATTATTTGACTTAATCAAAGATGTAATAACTCACAGTATATCTATCAGTTCCAGGTGCCAAATTAATAGAAGTGGATACACGGAATTTTTATAACAAGGAACTGGAAATTGACACAAAATTAATTACTGCATAATTTATAAATCCAGTTAAGACATGCAGGATGCAAGAGAGAAATCATTAGAATGGAACAAGGTGATGATGTATACACTATATATGCATACTCTTTGGACATGCACACTTTACTGAAGTTAATTAGAAATAAGGCTAGGGTTCCTTTTTCTCCACAGCCTCTCCAACACTTGTTATTACCTGTCTTGTTGATAATAGCTAATCTAACAGGCATGAGGTGGTATCTCATTGTAGTTTTGATTTGCATTTCTCTAATAGCTAGTGAAGATGAGCATCTTTTCATATATCTGTTGGCCATTTGTATTTCTTCCTGGGAGAAGTGTCTGTTCATGTCCTCTTCCTATATTTTTATTGGATTGTTTGTTTGTTGTTGAGTTTTATGAGTTCTTAGTATATTTTGGATATTAGCCTATTATCTGAGTTGTTGTTTGCAAATATCATCTCCCATTTAGTTGGTTGTCTATTTTGTTGTCAGTTTCTCTTGCTGTGCAAAAACTTCTTAGTATGATGTAGTCCCATTCATTTATCTTTGCCTTCACTTCCCTTGCCTTTGGAGTCAAATTCATAAAGTGCTCTTTGTAACCAAGGTCCAAAGTTTAGTACCTATGTTTTCTTCTATGTAATTTAAAGTAGTACAACCATTATGGAAGAAAGTATGGTGGTTCCTCAAAAAACTAAAAATAGAACTACCATATGACCCAGCAATCCCTCTACTGGGTATATACCCCCAAAACTCAAAAACATTGGTACGTAAAAACACATGCAGCCCCATGTTCATAGCAGCATTGTTCACAGTGGCCAAGACATGGAAACAACCCCAAAGCCCTTCAATAGATGACTCAATAAAGAAGATATGGTACATATATACCATGGAATACTACACAGCCATAAGAAATGATGACATCGGATCATTTACAACAAAATGGATGGATATTGACAACATTATATGGAGTGAAATAAGTAAATCAGAAAAAACTAAGAACTGCATGATTCCATACATAGGTGGTACATAAAAAAGACACTAAGAGACATGGACATGAGTGTGGTGGTTACCGAGGTGGGGTTGGGGGCAAGGGGGAGAGGAGAGGTAGGGAGAGGGGGGAGGAAAGGGGCACAATGTAAACCAGATAGGTGACAGAAGACAATTTGACTTTGGGTGATGGGTATGCAACATAACTGAATGACAAGATAACCTGGAGATGTTTTCTTTGAAAAAAAAAAGAAATAAGGCTAGGAGTGAGGACTGGAGGTTGGGGGGATAGAGTGATGTTATTAAAAATACAGGAAAATGACTCAAAATGTGAAATTTTGTAATTAGTAGTCTTCATCTTAAAGGATTTCTTTTTAGTCACAGCTTTCTAAAACCAAGAGGAGGAAAGAGAGAAAGGGAGATTTTTCTTTTATGCTTCCTGTGTCATATATTTTTCATAACTTTGTGAGCAAAATGTTATGGAATTGAAGCTGCCACTGACACAAGTTACTTCTGAAATGGGGTATTTTTCATGGCTGCATGTGTCATGAAATGAAATTTTATGGTATCTAAGCAGCTTTACAAGTATATGTTTTCTTCCTTCATTCAACAAATATTAATTTTAAAGTCTTTCATTGGTTTGGGTCAGTTTCTGGATATAGAGCGGTGAGCAATGCACAGTCCCATCTTCATGGAATAGACCATCAAAGGTAAAAGAGTCACAGCTTTATGACCTCTGCGGTTGACAAGCACAGCCTTCCATGGACTCACAACCTAATACAGTTTTGGGGATGATGGAGTAAAGAAGACCACCCAGAGGAGGTCCTGTGTGACTCAGTCTCTGTGCTAGTCCCTGCTCTTCGCCCTGAGCTTTAAAGTTGGAGGGCCCTGACTCCCACTCTCTGGCCATCTCCCCTTTTATATGTCCTATTACAACCTGAGCTTGAATGACTTCAAGAACTATCATTTTAAATTCCATGGATTTGCTTAACTCTTATATCAGCCCTGCTATTCCCCTGGTATGTAGAAGCAAATTTTAACCTGCTTATATCCTGTCCAAGGTGATGGCAGGTAACTTAAATTGAGCAGGTGCCAAACTGACCCTTGCTGTGGCTTGTGTTTTACTCTCAGGCTTCTTTCTCATTCTGTCTTCCTTTGTTCACATCATTTTCTTTGCTGGGCAAGCCAAAAAAAAATGTTCAGTTGACTCTTTTACCTCTTAGTGTCTCAAACAAGCCACTCCTTGCTGTCCCCACCTCATGAGCCACCATCTCACTATCAGTACCACCCTAATTCCACCCTTCTGCCTCTTTCATAAAACAATTTAATAGCTGCCAAAGGGCCTCCCTGCCACTTTAGATTATTTAATCCTCTACATGCCAATCTGAATGACACTTTAAAATGCAAATCAAATTATATCGCCTGCATTAAGCCTTCCAAAGGCTTTCCCACACCCTCAGCATGAATCCCCACTACTTCTCCACAGGCTGCAAAGCACAGTGCAGTCTCTAGCCTCATATCCTACACTTGAGAGTTTATGAAACCCAAAATATCTATATTCTCACAAGCCCCTTCTAACAATCATGAATTGCGGGTATTATTGTAACTGCACTTCAGAAAACCTTAAAGAACTCAGAAAGGTTAAGTGATTTTCCCCAAAATCACCTAGTTAGTAAAATTTGGATATGACCTTTTTAATAAAAGTCGGGTATTTAAACTTCTAACCAGAGCTCTTTTTATTTTGCCACAGTGTACAATGAAATACAAACAATAAGCTTACAAACTCTTGACCTTAAAAAAGCCATTTAACAATGATAATATTGAATTAAGTTTGTTAAGGATATAGTTTCAAACACTTGGAAACCCAGTGTTTATTTCACACACATTAGAACATGAAGACCAATCTGATTTGCCCGCATATACCTCCAGTATTACAATTTTATGGAAAAGGGTTCAGCTTCCCTTTGTTTCAATCAGTTGTCAGCTTCAACATCCACACAGGCACAGAGGCTTGGGGACAGACTTGACATAAGCTACTGACTGCAGAATTTTTTCTTCATTTATAAAATATCCCATTGAATCTATGCTATCTGTCAATAACTTCTCTTCTACCCTTTTGGGGTAGATTGGATTCTATCCACCTTACTGGAAGGATTTACTAAATCAACTACCCTCCCATACCCACATAGGTATTCTCAGAGTGCCCTGTGTCCATAATCTTCTGCAACAGAAAACCAAAAAAGAGGGCAAACAAATGCTGTTTAGACTTACAACTGGTTTATTTTCAGGGTCCAAAAAAGGATTTTCCTGCAGTATCTGAGACAGCTGTGAAGTGTTTACCTCCTCTGCATGGGAGCTTCCTTCCTGAACATCCTTAACCCACCTTTGCACCTGCAAGCCCTGAACACTCAAGTAGGCTGGCTCGCCACCTGTTGAGTCATGCATGTTGCTTTGTCCTCTAGCACCCCCAATGTGGGAAATCTACAAGTGTTTCAATGCCATCTGCATCCTCTCCAACTGGCAGTAGTGCTTCCCCCGGGCAGAGGGAGGGGCCCTGTGATGGGTTCTGAGGGAGGGTACAAGCTGGTTCACCTGTGTTTTTATTAGTTGGTAAGCTCTGAAGGCTGGGAAAGCAGAGCAAGCCAGGAGCTGGAAGAGGGTTACTCACCAGGTGCACAGAACCTCTGACCGGTGCAGGATTGGTCTTCTCAGTTCATTGATGGGAACTCACAAAATAACCTGAATTTATTTTATTTAATCAACAAGGAAAAAGTACCTGCCAAGGGTAAGTGCCCTAAGTGAATTCCTAAAGGCTCAGGGAACCAAAAGGCTTTTGTTGTTCCATATGTCATTGTCTTTTGTCAAATGTGTTAATTAATGCAGAGGGAAAAGGCAGCACTACATTTGTCAAGATGGTTTATTATAAACAAGCCAGCTGCTATGCTGAGTGATTTGCAGTGGGTCAAAATGCAAGAGCGTTTATATACACAGTCATCATCATGTATGATCAATGACTAATATTCAGGGCATAGTGTCTGATTAGATTATAAGATTGTATTGTATGGTTATCAAATTTATATAAACTAAAATAGACCTTTGACCCAACATGTAAACAAGTTTGAAAAGTTTTAAATATCACTTATTTTGACAGTGTTTGATGAAGCACAGATTTTATCATAAAATGAAATTTGAAGAAACACTAATTTTTGCTTGCTTATTTATCTATTTTATTTTTTGTATGGTTTAGAAATGGATCAAAACAGACATGATAGCTAATTACTAATATACCTTTTAAAAACTTTTTAAATATAGTCATAGACCTCAGAGATATTGAGAAATAAAGCGACTCACATGGATTTTGGGGTTTCTCACTCCCTATAAAAGTTATGCTCATACTATACTGTTGTGTAGTAAGTGTGCAATAAATAATACTATATCTAAGAAAACAATGTATATATCTTAATTTAAAAATAGTTTATTTTAAAAAAAGAGTTAACCATCTCCAAGCTTTTGGCAAGTTCTATGATTTATTCTGGTGAAGGCTCTTGTCTCAATGTTGAAAATGCAAAGCACAGTAAGACGAGCTCTGCCTGATCACATATTTAATTCTCCCACTGTTTAAATGACTGATATGACAGCAAACCTATATCATAAATATTTTTCTAATTTTGCTACTTTATTGTTTTACATCTAACAAAATTCATTGTAAACAACATTATAGTGGTATGTAACACTTTTGTGAATAAAAAATGTTGGTTTCTAAAATAATTTAGGTAAACATCTGTTAAGAAATATGATGATTTTATATGTGCTATGTAGCCAAATGAACCATCTGAATATTTTTTCTTTGGGATTTTCTTGGCATCCTGGATGTCCTAGTCCTTCTTTCCCTGAGGTGCGCTTCCTGAGGGAGGCCTAGGCAGGTCATTCTAGGGCAGGAAGGGTATGGAATAAGAGCGTAGCTAATGGGGAAACACTGATGACCATGAGCCCCCTCCAGCACTGCCCACACAGGACCTTCCTCACCAGTCACTTTAAAGCAGTGGTTCTTAACCTGGGTTTTATTGAACCCTAGGGGTTCGATGAGTGGGTCTCAGGGGTTCGGAGAAGCCTCTGCCGCGGAGGCCAGAATAAAGTAATACCATAATTTGTTGTGAGTTCATGCACTTTGTTGGTTTTGTTCTTTGAGCAAGGTGATGTTTATGCATGGCTCATGTTGTGCACCAGTAAAAAAACATATACCTATGTCTTGAATTTGGAAAAAAAAAATCATATTTCATTCATCACTAAAGAAGGGTTCGGTGAATGCGCATATGAAACTGGTGGGTTCAGTACCTCAAAAAAGGTTAAGAACCACTGCTTTAAAGCAAAGAGAGAGAGACATTAGCCCCTAGTGGCTTTGATAGTGTCCTATTTATTCCTGAACAGGAACCTCTGACTTGACCCAGGGAAGTCACCCTAAGACCTAAGTGTTGCCAATGATTTGCAGACAACTGGAAGAGCTTCACACGATGCTTGCACCTATCCTCAATGGATGCCATCCACTCGCATTTATAACGTGCCATCTATTTACAAAGATAGCCAGTCCAGTGTCTACTTGAACTTCGTGATTCTGACTGCTTTGAGGAAGAACGACCTCACCTATCTACACCTCATGATGTTCCACCTTAAGGAAAAGTCAAGGTTGAAGGAAAGGATCTTGATACTGGTCATCCTTGCCCAGGCAGAGAAGCAGCTGATGACACATTCCTATGGGAATGGTAGCCTCTTTATTCCTGTTTGGGAAGGAGTGGGAGGAGAGTTCGCCAGCCTCTCCACATAGTGAGTTTGCTGCAGCTGGTCACTGAGTGCTACCGTATTAATTCATTCTGTGTCCGGGCGGAGCTGCGCAAACCTTTGTGTTTCACTTTGGTTTTATTTGTTTGTTTGTTTGTTTATTTATTTATTTTGACACATTTTACTTTTTTTTTTTTATATATATATTTTATTATTATTAATTCTAATGGGGTGACATCAATAAATCAGGGTACATATGTACAATGAAAACATCTCCAGGTTATCTTATCATTCAATTGTGTTGCATACCCATCACCAAAAGTCAAATTGTCCTCTGTCACCTTCAATCTGGTTTTCCCTGCGTCCCTCCCCTCCTCCCTATCCCATTCTTCCCTCCCTCCCCCCATCCCATAACCACCACTCTCTTGTCCATGTCTCATACCCTCACTTTCATGTCCCACCTATGTATGTAATCGTGCTGTTCTCAGTTTTTCTTTTTTTTCTGATTTACTTATTTCACTCCGTATAATGTTATCAAGGTACATCCATTTTGTTATAAATGATCCGATGTCATCGTTTCTTATGGCTGAGTAGTATTCCATAGTATATATGTACCATAGCTTTTTAATCCACTCATCTTCTGACGGACACTTGGGCTGTTTCCAGATCTTCGCTATTGTGAACAATGCTGCCACGAACATGGGGGCGCATTTCTTCTTTTCGAACAATGCTATGGTGTTCTTAGCGTATATTCCTAAAAGTGGGATAGCTGGGTCAAAAGGCAGTTCGATTTTTAATTTTCTGAGGAATCTCCAAACTGTTTTCCACAGTGGCTGCACCAGTCTGCATTCCCACCAGCAGTGCAGAAGGGTTCCCTTTTCTCCACATCCTCGCCAGCACTTATTCTGTGTTGTTTTGCTGATAAGTGCCATTCTGACTGGTGTGAGGTGATATCTCATTGTGGTTTTAATTTGCATTTCTCTAATGATTAGTGATGTTGAGCATTTTTTCATATGCCTATTGGCCATCTGTATGTCCTCTTTGGAGAAATTTCTATTCATTTCTTTTGCCCATTTTTTGATTGGGTTGTTTGTCTTCCTGGTGTTGCTTTTTATAAGTTCTTTATAAATTTTAGTTATTAACCCCTTATCAGATGTGCTGTCAAATATGTTCTCCCATTGTGTGGTTTGTCTTTTTATTCTGTTCCTATTGTCTTTAGCTGTGCAAAAACTTTTTAGTTTGATATAGTCCCATTTGTTTATCTTGCCTTTTATTTCAGTTGCCCATGAAGATAAATCGGCAAATATACCGCTGCTACAGATGTCGGAGAGCTTGCTGCCTATGTTTTCTTCTAAGATGTTTATGGTTTCACGGCTTACATTTAAGTCTTTTATCCATTTTGAGTTTGTTTTTGTGAATGGTGTAAGTTGATGGTCTAGTTTCATTTTTTTGCAGGTAGATGTCCAATTTTCCCAACACCATTTGTTAAAGAGGCTGTCTTTACTCCATTGTATGTTCTTTCCTCCTTTGTCAAATATCAGTTGTCCATAAAGCTGTGGGTTTATTTCTGGGTTCTCTGTTCTGTTCCATTGATCTATGTGCCTGTTCTTATGCCAGTACCAGGCTGTCTTGAGTATAATGGCCTTGTAGTAAACCTTGATATCAGGAAGAGTGATACCTCCTGCTTTATTTTTTCTTTTTAAGATTGCTGAGGCTATTCGTGTTCTTTTTTGGTTCAATATAAATTTTTGGAATATGTGTTCTATATCTTTGAAGTATGTCATTGGTATTTTAATTGGTATTGCATTGAATTTATAAATTGCTTTGGGTAATATAGACATTTTAATGATGTTTATTCTTCCTAGCCATGAGCACGGTATGTGCTTCCACTTGTTTGTATCTTCCTTGATTTCTTTTATCAATGTTCTATAATTTTCTGAGTACAAGTCCTTAACCTCCTTGGTTAAATTTACTCCTAGGTACTTTATTTTTTTGGCTGCAATAGTGAAGGGGATTGTTTCCTTAATTTCTTTTGCTGATATTTCATTGTTGGTGTATAGAAATGCCTCTGATTTCTGAGTATTAATTTTATATCCTGCCACCTTGCTGAATTCATTTATCAGGTCCAGTAGTTTTTTGACTGAGACTTTAGGGTTTTCAATATACAATATCATATCATCTGCAAATAATGACAGTTTTACTTCTTCTTTTCCAATTTGTATGCCTTTTATTTCTTCTTCTTGTCTGATTGCTGTAGCTAGGACTTCCAGAACTATGTTGAATAAGAGTGGTGAAAGTGGGCAACCCTGCCTGGTTCCTGATCTTAAGGGGATTGCTTTTAATCTTTGTCCATTTAGTATGATGTTTGCTGTCGGTTTATCATAGATGGCCTTTATCATGTTAAGGAATGATCCCTGTATTCCCACTTTACTGAGAGTTTTGAGCATGAATGGGTGCTGGATTTTATCAAATGCCTTTTCTGCATCTATTGAAATTATCATGTGATTTTTGTCCTTCCTTTTGTTTATGTGGTGAATCACATTGATTGATTTGCGAATATTGAACCAGCCTTGCCTCTCCAGAATAAATCCCACTTGATCGTGGTGTATGATTTTTTTCATATATTGCTGGATCCGGTTGGCTAATATTTTGTTGAGAATTTTAGCGTCTAAATTCATCAGGGATATAGGCCTATAATTTTCTTTCTTTGTGTTGTCTTTGCCCGGTTTTGGGATCAGAATTATGCTCGCCTCATAAAAGGAGTTTGGAATTCTTCCTTCCTCTTGAATTTTTTGAAATAGCTTCAGGAGAATAGGAGTTAGTTCTTCTTTGAATTTTTGATAGAATTCACTTGTGAAGACATCAGGCCCAGGACTTTTCTTTTTTGGGAGTTTTTTGATAACTGTTTCGATCTCATTTGCTGTAATTGGTCTGTTTAGGTGTTCTGATTCTTCCAGCTTGATTTTTGGAAGGTTATATGATTCAAGAAATTTGTCCATTTCACCAAGATTGTCTAATTTTTTGGCATATAGTTCTTCATAGTATTTTCTTACAATGCTTTGTATTTCTGTTGTGTCAGTTGTTATTTCTCCACTGTCCTTTCTAATTTTATTTATTTGAGTCCTCTCTCTTTTTTTCTTGGTGAGTCTAGTTAAAGGTTCATCAATCTTGTTTACCTTTTCAAAGAACCAGCTTCTTGTTTCATTGATCCTCTGTATTGTTTCCTTAGCCTCTATGTCATTTATTTCTGCTCTGACCTTTATTATTTCCTTTCTTCTACTTGTCTTGGGTTTTATTTGTTGTTGTTTTTCTAGTTCTTTTAGATGCAGGGTCAAGTTGCTTATTTGAGCTTTTTCTAGCTTCTTATGATATGCCTGTAGTGCAATAAACTTCCCTCTCAGAACTGCTTTTGCTGTGTCCCATAAATTTTGAGTCGATGTATGCTCATTATCATTTGTTTCTAGAAACTTTTTTATTTCTTCTTTGATCTCATTGTTAATCCATTCATTATTTAATAACAAGCTATTTAGTTTCCAAGTGTTTGAGTATTTTTCAGTTTTTCTTTTGTGGTTAATTTCTAGTTTCATGGCATTGTGATCAGAGAAAATGCTTGATATGATTTCAATCTTCTTAAATTTATTGAGACCATTTTTGTGTCCTAACATGTGGTCTATCCTCGAAAACGTACCATGAGCGCTTGAGAAGAATGTATATTCTACTGCTTTAGGGTGAAAAGTTCTGAAGATATCTATTAAATCAAGTTGATCTAGTGTCTCCTTTAAGTCTGCTGTTTCTTTATTAATTTTCTTTCTTGAGGATCTATCCAGTGTTGTTAGAGGGGTATTGAAATCCCCTACTATGATAGTATTGCTATTAATCTCGCCCTTTATATCCATCAAAGTCTGCTTTATGTATGTCGGGGCTCCTATATTTGGTGCATAGATATTTACAATAGTTATATCTTCCTGTTGAATTGTTCCCTTTATCATTATGTAGTGTCCTCTTTTATCTCTTACTACAGCCTTTGTTTTAAAGTCCATTTTGTCTGATATAAGTATTGCTACCCCTGCTTTTTTTTCATTTCCATTTGCATGAAATATTTTTTTCCATCCTTTTACCTTCAGTCTATGAACATCTTTTATTTTAAGGTGTGTCTCTTGTAGACAGCATATGTATGGGTCCTGTTTCTTTATCCATGCAGCTACCCTATGTCTTTTGATTGGATCATTTAATCCATTTACATTTAAGGTTATTATTGATATGTAGTTGTTTATTGCCATTTTATTCTTTAAAGCTGTATTCTTCTTTTGCTCTATTCATTCCTCCCTTTAAACTGTTCACAAGAGGCCCCTTAGTATCTCTTGCAGAATTGGTTTGGTTTTTATGAATTCCTTGAGGCTTTCTTTTTCTGGGAAGATCTTTATTTCTCCTTCAATTTTAAACGTTAGCCTTGCTGGATAAAGTAGTCTTGGTTGTAGGTTCTTGTTCTGCATTACTTTGATTATTTCTTGCCATTCCCTTCTGGCCTCAAGTGTTTCTGTTGAGAAGTCCGATGTCATCCTTATGGGGGCTCCTTTGTAGGTGATAGTCTTTTTTTCTCTAGCAGCTTTTAAAATTTTTTCTTTATTTATTAGCTTTGGTATTTTAACTATGATGTGTCTTGGTGTAGATTTTTTTGGGTTTCTCCTTAATGGAGTTCTGTGTGCTTCTTGAATGTGTGGAGTGTTTCCCAGCCTTAATTTAGGAAAGTTTTCTGCTATAATTTGATTGAACAAAGTTTCCATTTCCTGTCCTCTCTCCTCTTCTTCAGGCACCCCTATGATGCGAATGTTGTTTCTCTTCATGTTGTCACAAAGCTCCCTTAGAGTTTCCTCACATTTTTTAAGTCTCTTTTCCTTTTTCTTCTCTGCTTCTGTGCCTTTGTTTATTGTGTCCTCTAACTCGCTTATTCGATCCTCAGCGTCATCCATCCTGCTTTTAATTCCTTCCATTGTGGTCTTCAGTTCTGATACTGTATTTGTCATTTCTGTCTGATTCTTTTTTATTATTTCAATTTCATTTTTTATACTTGTTATCTCTTTATTTAGGTGTTCATAATGACTATCCATTGTTGCTCTAATTTCTTTGAACATCCTAACTATCATTATTCTAAATTCTGCTTCTGGTAATTTGGTTATATCTGGTTCATTCAGGTCCTTCTCTGGGGATTTCTCTTGATTCATTTGGTTTGCATTCCTCTGCCTGCCCATTTTTTCTGTGTATAAGCAAGTTGTGGCCACTGGAGTCCAGTAGGTGTTGCCTTTGTGTTCTCTAGGTGTGGTCTATCTGCAGGCCCCCCACCCCCTCTGCCGGCGCCTAGGGTGGTTGGGTATGAGCGTTGCCAGCGCCGGCCCACTGTGGCTTTTGCTGTGATTTCTGCCTCTCCTCCGTGGGAGGGGCTGTCACTGAAGCCACAAGATTAGCACCAAGGGTAGAGGCGAGCACCTTTCCTCAGCTGCGGACCCAGCCTATTTCCGGACTTCCGCCCAGAACCAGCAGTCGGAGCCTGCTCGCTACAGTTCCGCGGGTTAGGCGGGGCTTTTGACGTGCTCTCAGCTGTAAGCTTTTGCCCGTCAGGAGCTTTAGCCCCGCCCTCGAGGCCAGGGCCCTTTGCGCAGGGTCGGAAACCAAGATTTATTGGGGCGGGCGTGTTTGCTGGCTTCCGCCGAGCTGCGTACTTCCGCTCGTCCCGGACTCTACCCCGCCCCCGCGTTTGGAGCCCGTTCGTGCACGTATTAACACTATCCGGGGTTTCTCCGGCCGGATGGGGATAGCAGCCATGGGCTCAGCTGCGAGCCTCCGCCTGTCTCAGGGTCCACCCCGTTCCCGCGCTCGGATCCCGCTCGCGCACGTATACTGGCCAACCGCGGTTTCTCCGGCGGGCGGCGGGGGGGGGGGGCGGACTGGTAGTGTCAGCTCAGCCACGAGCCCCTGCCCGTCCCTGGTCCTAGCCCGGTCCCCGCGGTCAGGGCCGGCTTGCGCAGGGCCTGCCTGTTCCTGGCCTCCCGCTTTGTCCCCGTAAGTGGGATTAAAGGCGGGACCGCAGCTTCCGGACCGCTCTCGCGCTTACCCTCCGACCCTCTGGGCTAGACGGATCTCCCACCGGCTTGGCCTCTGCCCACGCCGACAGAACCGCCTTTCAGCGTCCTGCCGCCCCAAAACCTTAAGCAGCCCTCAGCAGAGTAGGAAGGGGCCTAATACTCCACACTGTAGGCCTGGGAGCTCCCTCACTTGTTTCACAGCTCAATACTGTCCAAACGCCTCTTCTTGGCTCTGGGACTGCAGGCTGGGGCTTGGTTCCTGGGACCCAGGTCCCTCCCTCTCCGCCAAAATCTCCTCCCGCCACACGGGTCTCTCCGGGCTGCCGTTTGCTCCGGGGAGCTGGGCAGCCCTTTTCGCGTTTTCGCTATTCCTACCAGTCTCAATGTGGCTTCTTCTGTGTTCCTTGGTTGAAGAGTCCACTTAGTTTTGTTCAAAGTTGGTTTATCCAGGTGATGGTTCTTAAAATTGAGTTGTAATCCACTTTGGTTCTGGGAGTCGGAAGTTGGTACGTCCGCCTACTCCGTCGCCATCTTGCTCCTTCCTTTTTTTTTTTTTTTTTTTTTTTTTTTACTAATCTTATGATTTACTAGAATTCCAGTAATCTACACGTGGACACTTAGAGATTGTATTTGAATGTTACATGCTATAAATATAAATTTCATCAGTTTCACAAAAAGTGCCCTTAATAAAATGAGGCATTTTAAATTTAAGAATAAAGCAAAGTTTACAAAAATGTCCATGTGAAAAATGTGTGGTTGAGCCTATTTGTGTGAAAAAAGTATGGTAGAGCCTAATTTGTAAGGCTGAATTCATTTTTTTTTATAGCTTATATATATATATTTTTTCTTTTTATATATATATTATTATTATTAATTCTAATGGGGTGACACCAATAAATCAGGGTACATATGTACAATGAAAACATCTCCAGGTTATCTTATCATTCAATTGTGTTGCATACCCATCACCAAAAGTCAAATTGTCCTCTGTCACCTTCAATCTGGTTTTCCCTGTGTCCCTCCCCTCATCGCTATCCCACTCTTCCCTCCCTCCCCCCATCCCATAACCACCAGTCTCTTGTCCATGTCTCATATTCTCACTTTTATGTCCCACCTATCTATGAAATCATGCTGTTCTCAGTTTTTCTTTTTTTCTGATTTACTTATTTCACTCCGTATAATGTTATCAAGGTACATCCATTTTGTTATAAATGATCCGATGTCATCGTTTCTTATGGCTGAGTAGTTTTCCATAGTATATATGTACCATAGCTTTTTAATCCACTCGTCTTCTGACGGACACTTGGGCTGGTTCCAGATCTTCGCTATTGTGAACAATGCTGCCACGAACATGGTGGCGCATTTCTTCTTTTCGAACAGTGCTATGGTGTTCTTAGGGTATATTCCTAAAAGTGAGATAGCTGGGTCAAAAGGCAGTTCGATTTTTAATTTTCTGAGGAATCTCCAAACTGTTTTTCACAGTGGCTGCACCAGTCTGCATTCCCACCAGCAGTGCTGAAGGGTTCCCTTTTCTCCACATCCTCACCAGCACTTATTCTGTGTTGTTTTGCTGATAAGTGCCATTCTGACTGGTGTGAGGTGATATCTCATTGTGGTTTTAATTTGCATTTCTCTAATGCTTAGTGATGTTGAGCATTTTTTCATATGCCTATTGGCCATCTGTATGTCCTCTTTGGAGAAATTTCTATTCATTTCTTTTGCCCATTTTTTGATTGTGTTGTTTGTCTTCCTGGTGTTGAGTTTTATAAGTTCTTTATAAATTTTGGTTATTAACCTCTTATCAGATGTGCTGTCGAATATGTTCTCCCATTGTGTGGTTTGTCTTTTTATTCTGTTCCTATTGTCTTTAGGTGTGCAAAAACTTTTTAGTTTGATATAGTCCCATTTGTTTATCTTGCCTTTTATTTCAGTTGCCCGTGGAGATAAATCGGCAAATATACTGCTGCTACAGATGTCGGAGAGCTTGCTGCCTATGTTTTCTTCTAAGATGCTTATGGTTTCACGGCTTACATTTAAGTCTTTTATCCATTTTGAGTTTGTTTTTGTGCATGGTGTAAGTTGATGGTCTAGTTTCATTTTTTTGCAGGTAGATGTCCAATTTTCCCAACACCATTTGTTAAAGAGGCTGTCTTTACTCCATGGTATGTTCTTTCCTCCTTTGTCAAATATCAGTTGTCCATAAAGCTGTGGGTTTATTTCTGGGCCCTCTGTTCTGTTCCATTGATCTATGTGCCTGTTCTTATGCCAGTACCAGGCTGTCTTGAGTATAATGGCCTTAGAGTAAACCTTGATATCTGGAAGAGTGATACCTCCTGCTTTATTTTTTCTTTTTAAGGTTGCTGAGGCTACTCGTGTTTTTTTTTGGTTCCATATAAATTTATGGAATATGTGTTCTATATCTTTGAAGTATGTCATTGGTATTTTAATTGGTATTGCATTGAATTTATAAATTGCTTTGGGTAATATAGACATTTTAATGATGTTTATTCTTCCTAGCCATGAGCACGGTATGTGCTTCCACTTTTTTTTATCTTCCTTGATTTCTTTTATCAATCTTCTATAATTTTCTGAGTACAAGTCCTTAACCTCCTTGGTTAAATTTACTCCTAGGTACTTTATTTTTTTGGCTGCAATAGTGAAGGGGATTTTTCCTTAATTTCTTTTGCTGATATTTCATTGTTGGTGTATAGAAATGCCTCTGATTTCTGAGTATTAATTTTATATCCTGCCAACTTGCTGAATTCATTTATAAGGTCTAGTAGTTTTTTGACTGAGACTTTAGGGTTTTCAATATACAATATCATATCATCTGCAAATAATGACAGTTTTACTTGTTCTTTTCCAATTTGGATGCCTTTTATTTCTTCTTCTTGTCTGATTGCTGTAGCTAGGACTTTCAGAACTATGTTGAATAAGAGTGGTGAAAGGGGGCAACCCTGCCTGGTTCCTGATCTTTAGGGGATTGCTTTTAATCTTTGTCCATTTAGTATGATGTTTGCTGTCCGTTTATCGTAGATGGCCTTTATCATGTTAAGGAATGATCCCTGTATTCCACTTTACTGAGAGTTTTGAGCATGAATGGGTGCTGGATTTTATCAAATGCCTTTTCTGCATCTATTGAAATTATCATGTGATTTTTGTCCTTCCTTTTGTTTATGTGATGAATCACATTGATTGATTTGCGAATATTGAACCAGCCTTGCCTCTCCAGAATAAATCCCACTTGATCGTGGTGTATGATTTTTTTCATATATTGCTGGATCCGGTTGGCTAATATTTTGTTGAGAATTTTAGCATCTAAATTCATCAGGGATATAGGCCTATAATTTTCTTTCTTTGTGTTGTCTTTACCCGGTTTTGGGATCAGAGTTATGCTCGCCTCATAAAAGGAGTTTGAAAGTCTTCCTTCCTCTTTAATTTTTTGAAATAGCTTGAGGAGGATAGGAGTTAGTTCTTCTTTGAATTTTTCTAGAATTCACTTGTGAAGACATCAGGCCCAGGACTTTTCTTTTTTGGCAGTTTTTTGATAACTGTTTCAATCTCATTTGTTGTAATTGGTCTGTTTAGGTGTTCTGATTTTCCAGATTGATGTTTGGAAGGTTATATGATTCAAGAAATTTGTCCATTTCACCAAGATTGTCTAATTTTTTGGCATATAGTTCTTCATAGTATTTTCGTACAATGCTTTGTATTTCTGTTGTGTCAGTTGTTATTTCTCCACTGTCCTTTCTAATTTTATTTATTTGAGTCCTCTCCCTTTTTTTCTTGGTGAGTCTAGTTAAAGGTTCATCAATCTTGTTTACCTTTTCAAAGAACCAGCTTCTGGTTTCATTGATCCTCTGTATTGTTTCCTTAGCCTCTATGTCATTTATTTCTGCTCTGACCTTTATTATTTCCTTCCTTCTACTTGTCTTGGGTTTTATTTGTTGTTGTTTTTCTAGTACTTTTAGATACAGGGTCAGGTTGCTTATTTAAGCTTTTTCTAGCTTCTTATGATATGCCTGTAGTGCAATAAACTTCCTTCTCAGAACTGCTTTTGCTATGTCCCATAAATTTTGAGTTGATGTATGCTCATTATCATTTGTTTCTAGAAACTTTTTTATTTCGTCTTTGATCTCATTGTTAATCCATTCATTATTTAATAACATGCTATTTAGTTTCCAAGTGTTTGAGTATTTTTCAGTTTTTCTTTTGTGGTTAATTTCTAGTTTCATGGCATTGTGATCAGAGAAAATGCTTGATATGATTTCAATCTTCTTAAATTTATTGAGACCATTTTTGTGTCCTAACATGTGGTCTATCCTCGAAAACGTACCATGAGCGCTTGAGAAGAATGTATATTCTACTGCTTTAGGGTGAAAAGTTCTGAAGATATCTATTAAATCAAGTTGATCTAGTGTCTCCTTTAAGACTGCTGTTTCTTTATTAATTTTCTTTCTTGAGGATCTATCCAGTGTTGTTAGAGGGGTATTGAAATCCCCTACTATGATAGTATTGCTGTTAATCTCGCCCTTTATATCCATCAAAGTATGCTTTATGTATGTCGGGGCTCCTATATTTCGTGCATAGATAATTACAATAGTTATATCTTCCTGTTGAATTGTTCCCTTTATCATTATGTAGTGTCCTCCTTTATCTCTTACTGCAGCCTTTGTTTTAAAGTCTATTTTGTCTGATATATGTATTGCTACCCCTGCTTTTTTTTCATTTCTATTTGCATGAAATATTTTTTTCCATCCTTTTACCTTCAGTCTATGAGCATCTTTTGTTTTAAGGCGTGTCTCTTGTAGACAGCATATGTATTGTTCCTGTTTCTTTATCCATGCAGCTCCCCTATGTCTTTTGATTGGATCATTTAATCCATTTACATTTAAGGTTATTATTGATATGTAGTTGTATATTGCCATTTTATTCTTTAAAGCTGTATTCTTCTTTTGCTCTATTCATTCCTCCCTTTAAACTGTTCACAAGAAGCCCCTTAGTTTCTCTTGCAGAATTGGTTTGGTTTTTATGAATTCCTTTAGACTTTCTTTTTCTGGGAAGCTCTTTATTTCTCCTTCAATTTTAAACGTTAGCCTTGCTGGATAAAGTAGTCTTGGTTGTATGTTCTTGTTCTGCATTACTTTGATTATATCTTGCCATTCCCTTCTGGCCTCCAGTGTTTCTGTTGAGAAGTCCGATGTCATCCTTATGGAGGCTCCTTTGTAGGTGATAGCCTTTTTTTCTCTAGCAGCTTTTAAAATTTTTTCTTTATCCATTATCTTTGGTATTTTAACTATGATGTGTCTTGGTGTAGATCTTTTTGGGTTTCTCTTTAATGGAGTTCTGTGTGCTTCTTGAATGCGTGGAGTGTTTCCCAGCCTTAATTTAGGAAAGTTTTCTGCTATTATTTGATTGAACAAAGTTTCCATTTCCTGTCCTCTCTCCTCTTCTTCAGGCACCCCTATGATGCGAATGTTGTTCCTCTTCATGTTGTCACAAAGCTCCCTTAGAGTTTCCTCACATTTTTTAAGTCTCTTTTCCTTTTTCTTCTCTGCTTCTGTGCTTTTGTTTATTGTGTCCTCTAACTCGCTTATTCGATCCTCAGCGTCATCCATCCTGCTTTTAATTCCTTCCATTGTGGTCTTCAGTTCTGATACTGTATTTGTCATTTCTGTCTGATTCTTTTTTATTATTTCAATTTCATTTTTTATACTTGTTATCTCTTTGTTTAGGTGTTCATAATGACTATCCATTGTTGCTCTAATTTCTTTGAACATCCTAACTATCATTATTCTAAATTCTGCTTCTGGTAATTTGGTTATATCTGGTTCATTCAGGTCCTTCTCTGGGGATTTCTCTTGATTCATTTGGTTTGCATTCCTCTGCCTGCCCATTTTTTCTGTGTATAAGCAAGCTGTGGCCACTGGAGTCCAGTAGGTGTTGCCTTTGTGTTCTCTAGGTGTGGTCTGTCTGCAGGCCCCCCACCCCCTCTGCCGTTTACTAGGGTGGTTGGGTATGAGCGTTGCCAGCCCAGGCCCTCTGTGGCTTTTGCTGTGATTTCTGCCTCTCCTCCGTGGGAGGGGCTATCACTGAAGCCACAAGACTTAGCACCAAGGATAGAGGTGAGCACCTTTGCTCAGCTGCGAACCCAGCCTATTTCCGGACTTCCGCCCAGAATCAGCAGTCGGAACCTGCTTGCTACAGTTCCGCTGGTTAGGCGGGGCTTTTGACGTGCTCTCAGCTGTAAGCTTTTGCCCGTCTAGAGCTTTAGCCCCGCCCTCGAAGCCAGGGCCCTTCTGCGCAGGGTCGGAAACCAAGGTTTTTTGGGGTGGGAGTGTTTGCTGGCTTCCGCTCAGCTGCGTACTTTCGCTCGTCCCGGACTCTACCCCGCTCCCGCGCTCGGAGCCCGCTCACGCACGTATACTGGCCAACCGCGGTTTCTCCGGCCTGGTGGTTGGGGGCCTGGTAGCGTCAGCTCAGCCTCGAGCCCCTGCCTGTCCTTGGTCCTAGCCCGGTCCCCGCGGTCAGGGCCGGCCTGCGCAGGGCCTGCCCGTTCCTGGCCTCCCGCTTTGTCCCCGTAAGTGGGATTAAATGCGGGCCCGCAGCTTCCGGACCGCTTTCGCGCGTCCCCTCCGACCCTCTGGGCTAGACCGATCTCCCACCGGCTTGACCTCTGCCCACGCCGACAGAAGTGCCTTTCAGCGTCCTGTCCCCCCAAACCCTTAAGCAGCCCTCAGCAGAGTGGGAAGGGACCTAATACTCCGCACTGTAGGCCTGGGAGCTCCCTCACTTGTTTCACAGCTCAAAATTGTCAAACGCCTCTTCTAGGCTCTAGGACTGCAGGCTGGGGCTTGGTTCTTGGGACCTAAGTCCCTCCCTCTCCGCCAAACTTTCCTCCCGCCCCGTGAGTCTCTCTGGGCTGCCATTTGTTCCGGGGAGCTGGGCAGCCCTCTTCGCGTTTTCACTATTCCTACCAGTCTCAATGTGGCTTCTTCTGTGTTCCTTGGTTGAAGAGTTCACTTAGTTTAGTTCATAGTTGGTTTATCCAGATGATGGTTCTTTAAATTGAGTTATAATCCACTTTGGTTCTGGGAGTTGGAAGTTGGTACGTCCGCCTACTCCGTCGTCATCTTGCTTCCTCTTTTGTCAGACCCCCACAGCTAGTTTTAAAGGACCACTCTTTCACTTGAAGAGCAGAGATGTTCTGTGTCTGATCCCCTGGTCTGTTGAGATGTGGAGAAAAGTTCCTGGTGGCCTAAGATCACCATTGCTAAAGCCGTAAAGCTCTCACAACACGCCTTACTCATCATCCAGATTGTAGTCCTGCCTTCATCATCAGGACAGCATCTCAGTGGAGGTCAGCCCAGGAATTTCACAGAGCTAAAACTTATAATCCAGTGCCACCTACTTTATACCTTGGTCATCACAGACAAAGAGAGCAAGGCTGAATTCATTTAAACACAGAACTCTCAGAGGAGGTGTGGTGGAATAAACTTGGTGTATTAGGCATGTACCGGGACCAATCAAAGTAAAGATGAATTATAAGGGAGAGAAATACAATTTAACTATAATGATTGAAAATAATAGTCAAAGGAATATAATGTTACTGGCAAACTAAATGGCTTTCAGTTTCAAAAATTCCCTTTGTCTTCTGGCCTCCCAAAGGTGTGGCTTGTTGGAAAAACAAAATTCCCCAGAGAACCAAATATTCTATTACCTGAAACTCCAGAAAGGCAAATGGCAATTTGTTAAATAAAAGTTTCCTGCTGTATGTGTTATAGAAAAGCTAACCACCTTTTTTTGGAAGGGTCTTTTGTAATTGACTTTGCTTTTGTTAATCGGGGCTCAGGCTTGGGTTGAGGAAGCTAAAAGCAATTGCTATTCCCAATGCTTTTCTACATGGAGCTCTAGTGAAATAAAACTGTGTGCAAATTAATTAAAACAATGGCAAATCACTTAATGCTGGTGGTTCACAACACAGACTGGATTTGTAAACAACTGACTTGTCCTACATGTATGTGCAGGGTTTTTGGTTACCCTACTGCTAGAAGAACGTGTACATGAAAAACACCAGTCCATGTGGGAATCTGAAGACAACCTTCTTTGTTAGCTGTGGTTGAAACAGCAATAATTGGAATCACTCTTTACTGCCTAAAGGTTTTATATAAGCAAACTCAAGCCATAAGCCTTGAAGGTGGGGTTGTTTTCTCAGCCTTTTTGCCAACCATCCTGGATCACTCATGATTACGCTTTTCAGCCTCATTTTCACAGGTCTTGGTATTTTGGTTTTTGCAATTCACCAATTGGCAGTAGGGAAATATCCTTTGCCTTTTAGTGTGGTCTCCATTAATTATGATTTTGGTAGAGGGTAGAAAATGAACACGTATTAACAAATAATAAAAGCACATCTCTCAAATTCATTTGCAAACTAAAGCTGAGATTAAGAAAGGTTAAACTTTTAAATGAATGGTAATGCACTGTAATACCTGGACCTCATCCAACAGTACCTGTAGCAGCTGTTAATCTAATAAACCAGCTCTGCCTTCCACATAAATGGACCTCCCAAGAGGATTAATTAGAGATTTCAGGTTCTAGCAAAAAACAAAAGGTGGGGGTAGAGATGAATATAAGAGATGCAGGGCTGAAATCCAAGAATGTGTCTGATATCAATGTCATTTTTGCCAGGCAGATTTTCAGTTCATTAGATTGAACTTGACCGAAACAGTCCTATAGGCAGGTGAGAAAAGTGACTTAATTTAAATGAAGTCTGAGTTAATTTTCATATTTAATAAAATGATGCTACTTTGCTAAACCTTTTTGTCTTCCACACACAGACTTGCACATACACACACATGGATGTGCATACATGCACATGCACACATATGCACACAAAACTAGTATGACTTTCTATCCTGTTATTTAAAAAATGACATTTAAGTCATGCCAACTTTGACAGCCCTTCAAGTGAGTATGCAAAGCATAAGCCAAAGAAAGGACATCAGCAAGCCTTTGCTGTATTCCGATTATATGATTCACAGAACAGGATACAACCTCATTGACTATTTTAAACAAACATTTTGAAAACTATAAAATGTAAGCTACAAATAGTGGGTGTTATGTATAGAAGAAAAAAAAAGCATTATAGCTTCCAAGAAATTTTTTCCATATGTTATAAAATGTCATATCTCTAAAACAGAAGTGTTTGAGAGGCATTTAAACTTAGCCAGGAAAATGTTTCTCAAAAAATTTTCCTTCTTATGCTGAATTTAGTAACTATCTTGATGAAACCAGTCTTAAGTAGCTGTACCTCTAAGAAAATTATGAGAAACACTGAATATTTTGGGGCACTTGATAGCTGCTTAATAATTACAGAAAAACCTCATTGACTTTCATTAATTGACAGGTAACACTATTTATCTAACACAATATAGCATCTACTCTGTGCCAGACACAGTTTTAAGCACTTTATAAATAATAACTTACAGTAAATTATGATGTATCTGCCATTATTGACCTCATTTTACAAACAAAGAAACAGAGGCACAGAAAGTTTGACTTACCAAGTCACACAGCTGCATTCCAAATATACAGTAATGTCAATGGTCTAGTAAGATCCTCTCTTGTAGGAAAAACTAGAATGCAGATGTGATGAGAATCCTGATGAAATAGTGTAAGTTCAACCACAGATGCAAATTCAGTCTCAAATGGATGGAGTGGAAAGGTCCTCAAGCAACTTATCTGGAGACAATCAAAGAAGTGAGATTAAAAGGAGACCATGATGAAATAGAAAGCACTTATGTGGCTAAATAGGTGGCTTGAATGTCAAGACTGAATCTTGTATCATGCTCAGATAAAGTGGCATTGGCATTATTTAATATATTCATCTAAACTGTGAGATGTAAACTGGTTCCATTTGACAGAGTTAGTGATTGAGGATATTCACTTCTTAATTCTTTCTTTTTATGTGATAGATACTATGTTAAATTCTAGAACTATAAAGATGATCAAACACACTACAGCCCTCAAAGAACACAGACCTATGTGGAGGGTTGAATAGTTTTCCCCCAAAATGCATATCAGCCTGAAACCTTAGAATATAGCTTTCTCTAAAAATAGAATCTTTACAGACATAATTAGTTAAGTTCGGATGAGGTCAGAGTGGATTAGGTGGTCCTAATAGTGAATGATTGGTATTATGTAAGGGACATACACACAAGACAAAGACACACAGGGAAAAAGTCCGTGTGGCAGTGGAGGCAGAAATGGGAGTGATGCAGTTACAAGGCAAGGAATGTGGTGGAACATGGGACAAATTCTTCCTGAGAGCCTGTAAAGGGAAGATGACTCTGCTGACACCCTGATTTTAGACTTCTTGTCTTGAAAACTGTGAGAGGATACATTTCTGTTGTCTTAAGCCACCCAGTTACTGACACTTACTGACCCAAGAAACTAATACAGATGTTGGTACTATGAAGTGAGGTGCCGCTGTAATGAATGACAACATGTGAAAGTGGTCTTGGGATTGGGCAACATAAAAGCTGAAAGTGTTCTGAGGGGCCTGGTGGAGAAAACTAGACTGCCTTGAAGAGATGATTGGTAGAAATATAGACATTAAAGGCAGTTCTGGTGTGGGCTCTGATGAATGTGAGGAGCACAGGACAGAAAGCTTCTAGTATTTTAGATAACACTCTGATCCTCATGAACAGTTGTTAGTAAAAATCTGAATGTTAAATATGATCCTGGTGAGTCTCTGAAAGAAAGAGTGAAGGAAATAGGAAGAAAGGATGTACTTGTTTTAAAGGGGCAGAAAACTTGGCTCTATTTAAGGTCTTTTATTACAGATCCTGTCTTTTTTTCTCTTGCTGATTGGAGATGGCAATACAGCAGAAAATTTAAGCTAAACAGTGATATGATGGAATTTTATACAGACTATTCATTAATTTTTAATATTTCAATATTCTTTCAAATTACTAGTGATAGAAAAATCAATGTGTGATGTTCTATATAAATAAATGATAAGTTATTAAATGAGAAAGGAAAGCAGAGATCTGACTTTATACAACATTGCTGAACCTTAGAGTTTTAGATCACAATAAATCTTAGATATCATCTACATTATTTCTATAGGATGTATTTATCCTCCTGATGCCATCCCCAAGAAATCAGGAAAATCTTCAGTGCTTATTGCATTTTTATTTTCTACATTAATAAACCTGTTGCAATATAACTCCAGTTATTAAAAAGTTCTTGTTCATGTAGGTCTCAAATCAAGCCTGCTCGCACTTTGACCCATCGAGCCTCTGTGTCACTCCATTAAATTTAATTTCTAAATATAAAAAATAAAAGGAGAAAGAATGTCTCTTAAGCTTACACATTAAAAACTTCCAAATATTGGATAGCTTGTCCTTTGAAAAGTCCTGTCATCTCTTTAGTCCTCTGAAGTTTTTTACACATATGTGGTTTGTGAGTTTTTCACTGTCCTAGTTACACTTTATGTACAATCTTATAACTGATGCTTTCCTTAGAATATGAGGTCTAAACAGAACACTAAAATCGAGGTGAGTCCTAACCACAAAACAGAATAAAACAGGATCAGCACTTCTATTTATTCAGACTAAAACCACATTTTACTAAGCCAGCCATAGCACAGAGTTGCATAATATTAAAGTTTAGCATCTGAATTCATTCAATAATGATTATATAAATTCTCAAAATGATAAAACCAGTTGTACCAATATGAAGTATTTAATATTATATAAATACATTAGGTAAAATATAACATGAAAAAAAATCTCCCATTTATATATTTTATATGTTATGTGATGAAACAAAACTAGGTTTACAATCATAAAATAAAGGACAAGAAGTTTCTGCCATATGTCTGTAAAAATATAAAATTTTATATTGGAGAGGTATGAGTATCAGTTTATTAAAAATTACATATTGATAAAATGGCATAAAAAGTATTTATTATATGCAAAGATTGTACATCTAACTTCTACAGATGGTTCAAAATTTATTACATGAAAGAGACATGAAGAAATAAAAAAGATGAACTTTAGTTTTCACAGCAGTTCTGGTGACTAGTAATGAGACAATCACTGGGTCTATTGCATATGAGATATTCAGCATGTCTTAATAAATGTTAGTGTCTAACCTCAACGATTACAGCACCTTTAAAGAAGGAGGGTTTTTTGCTTCTGGTTGACACTCTAACCAATACGTTAGGATAATTTCGAGAGTAGTAAACTAATACTTACTCTTGTCTAATAAATTGGTATAGGAGTTGGAATTAAAAATAACACCCTATTTATAAATTACTATTGGGTAATATAGACATTTTTTTTTTAATTTCTTTTTATTTTATTTATTTTAGAGAGGAGACACAGAGTGAGAAAGAGAGAGAGAGAGAGAGAGAGAGAGAGAGAGAGAGAAAGAGAGAAAGAGGGGAGGAGCTGGAAGCATCAACTCCCATATGTGCCTTGACCAGACCAGTGCAGGGTTTTGAACTGGCGACCTCAGTGTTCCCAGGTCGACGCTTTATCCACTGCGCCACCACCGGCCAGGCTGGGTAATATAGACATTTTAATGATGTTTGTTCTTCCTAACCATGAGCATGGTATATGCTTCCACTTGTTTGTATCTTCCTTGATTTCTTTTATCAATGTTTTATAATTTTCCCAGTACAAGTCCTTAACCTTCTTGCTTAAATTTCCTCCTAGGTTCTTTATTTTTTTGGTTGCAATAGTGAAGGGTATTGTTTCCTTAATTTCTTTTGCTGACAGTTCATAGTTTGTATATAAAAATGCCTCTGATTTCTGAGTATTAATTTTATATTCTGCCACCTTGCTGAATTCATTTATCAGGTCCAGTAGTTTTTTGACTGAGACTTTAGGGTTTTCTATATACAATATCATATCATCTGCAAATAATGGATAAAAAACTTAAATGTAAGCCGTGAAACCATAAGCATCTTAGAAGAAAACATAGGCAGCAAGCTCTCCGACATCTGTTGAAGCAGTATATTTGCCGATTTATCTCCGCAGGCAAATAAAATAAAAGGCAAGATAAACAAATGGGACTATATCAAACTAAAAAGTTTTTGCACAGCTAAAGACAATAAGAACAGAGTAAAAAGACAAACCACACAATGGGAGATCATATTCGACAACACGTCTGATAAGGGGTTAATAACCAAAATTTATAAAGAACTTATAAAACTCAACACCAGGAAGACAAACAATCCAATCAAAAAATGGGGAAAAGAAATGAATAGAAATTTCTCCAAAGAGGACATACAGATGGCCAATGGGCATATGAAAAAATGCTCAACATCACTAATCATTAGAGAAATTCAAATTACAACCACAATGAGATATCACCTCACACCAGTCTGAATGGCTCTCATCAGCAAAACACAGAATAAGTGCTGGCGAGGATGTGGAGAAAAGGGAACCCTCCTGCATTGCTGGTGGGAATGCAGACTGGTGCAGCCACTGTGGAAAACAGTATGGAGATTCCTCAAAAAATTAATAATCGAACTGCCTTTTAACCCAGCTATCCCACTTTTAGGAATATACCCTAAGAACACCATAGCACTGTTCGAAAAGAAGAAATGCGCTCCCATGTTCGTGGCAGCATTGTTCACAATAGCGAAGATCTGGAAACAGTCCAAGTGTCCGTCAGAGGATGAGTGGATTAAAAAGCTTTGGTACATATATACTATGGAATACTACATAGCCCTAAGAAATGATGACATCGGATCATTTACAACAACATAGATGGAGCTTGATAACATTATACTGAGTGAAATAAGTAAAACAGAAAAAAACTGAGAACAGCATGATTTCATACATAGGTGGGTCATAAAAGCGAGACTATGAGACATGGACAAGAGTGTGGTGGTTATGGGGCAGGGGAAGGGAAGAGAGGGAGGAAGAGGGAAGGAGGGCAGGGGCACAAAGACAACCAGATAGAAGGTGACAGAGGACAATTTGATTTTGGGTGATGGGTATGCAACATAATTGAATAATAAGATAACCTGGAGATGTTTTCTTTGAACATATGTACCCTGATTTATTAATGTCACCCCATTAAAATTAATAAAAATTAAAAAAATAACACCCTATTAACAGTAGTAGTGGATGAAAAATAAGTACAAATGATTTTGATCAAATACATCCAGATACTTCTGTTCTCATTTATTATGGATTAGTTCACAGCAGACGAATGCATCAGCTAGAAAACAAATAGAAAAACTGAATTTTTAAACCATTTACATACATGAGAGAGATGCCAAGGCAACCACAACTTGAGGATTAATGTCTTGGAGAGAAAGAGACCTCAGAGATATGTGAAACTATTCTACAAGCCACTCTCTTCTGGGCATTTTTCAATTTATCCCCATAATGAGAAGCAAGGATTCAGGCAGAGAACTACTGTTGAGAGACACAGAAACCAGCAGAGGATTTGGCAATTTCACAGCTCTGGAAACAAACTGAAGACCGCATCTTCAAAACAGCCTGGATGTGAGAAGCTAAGTTCTTTGCAAGAAAAAAGCTATAGAGATTACCATATTTTATCTTTATTTTCGAGGCATTTGTGAATTATTAAGAAGGTAAGAAGCCACTGAAAAACATAATGGAGTCTTCTGGAAATGTTTGACTACAAGAAATCTTATTGGAGCACCAAGAAGGAGAAAGTGATCTCTCAGGTACCCCAGGCTTTGTGGTTAGCCAGATGGATGGCAGCATCCCAGAAATAAGTGTAAACTATTGAGAAAAAGCCTGTGATTCATCCCAACCCAGGTTCTAGTCATCTGATTGTAAGTTAGATAAAAATGATTTTCTTTGACTGAATCTCATGACCAGAGGGTATATTTTCAGGAGGATAATCATTCTCTATATCTAATATCTAAAATTAATAATCACACCCCTGCCCCCCCCCCCAAATCATACAAATAAACCACCACATAATAAAATGATCACAGTAAGCAGAAAAAGTGGAAAATAGTATTAGACTTAACATTACAGCCCAATTAATAAAGGTGTGATAAACATGTTTTAAACAACCAAGATTAATATGTTTGGGAAAACAGATGACATTATGTAGAATGCATATGATAATAAAGAAAATTCTAAAAGTAGAAAATGTAAAAATTGAATTTAAGAGCTATAAAATGGGCTTACCAGGAGCTATGATATAAAGAAGAGAGAATTGATGAACTGAAAATTAATAAGCAGAAAATTTTAAGACTAAAAGTTGAGTATAAAATAGAAAAAGAAAAACATATATATTGAATATGGTGAATAAATAATACTTCTCATTTAGAGCTGGTTTAAATAAAACTTAAATGGGAGTCACACACAACGATAGAGAGTCCTACTAGGTGTTAACATAAAAACACAAATAGAAATGAAAAATAATGAAAGGTATAATATGAAAAACATAAACACATATTGATTAGCCCTGACTGGACAGTTCCGTTGGCTAGAGCATTGTCACAAAGCACAGAGGTTGCTGGTTCAATTCCTGGTCAGGGCACAGGCAGAAACAGTTCAATGTTCCTGTCTCTCTCTCCTCTTCTCTCTCACTAAAATCAATCAATAAATAAAACCCCCACATACTGATTATAAAATAACAAGAGTATAATCTAATATTGTTTTATTTATATTTTATTTATTTTTAAGTAAGTGAAGGGGAGACAGTGAGACAGACTCCCACATGCACCCTGACTGGGGTCCACCCAGCACCCCCGTCTGAGGTTCATGCTCTAATCAACAGGGCTATTTTTAGCACTTGGGGCTGACTGCTCAGTCCAACCGAGCCATCCTCAGTGCCCAGGCAGACGCTGGAACCAATTGAGCCACTGGCTGTGACAGGGAAAGAGGAAGAGAAGGGAGAGAAGGAGGAGAGAGAAGCAGATGGTCGCTTCTCTTGCATGACCTGACTGGGAATCAAACCCAGGATGTCCATACACTGGACTGATGCTCTCTACCCACTGAGCAAACTGGCCAGGGCTATCTAATATTGACTTAAAGAATATAGAAACTAAACACATGATAAGACAAACACAAAACATGACAAGTAAAATGTCGTAAAAGGAAGGTATAAGAAATGTAGAACTGTATGAAAAGCAAAAAATATTATACATTAGTATATATAACTAATATGCAATATTTGTTATAAAAATAAATTATAATTAAATATAGATTAGTTAAAATAACTGATTGCTTTGGTCTACAATAAACACAAAATCATGTTTTAATCTGTGGTAATCAGAAAAAATAGTAAAAATAATGCAACCTAATATCGGAGAAAACTTATACAATTAAAAATTAAACAATTATAAGTAATCAATTAATCTAAAAGATGATACTAAGAAATAAAACTAGAAAAAAACATGCTTAAAATATGAATCAAATAGTAAACTATGAGATATAAACCCAAATATATCACTAAATGTAAGTGGCCTAAATTCACCATTTAAAAAATAAAGATTGTCATTCTAGATTAAAAAACTATAAGTATACACGGTTTACATAACCTTAAATCCTTAAATTTAAGTGTATACATTCTAAAAATAGTAGTATGGGAAAAAGAATAAATAAAAGCATAACAAACAAATGTTATTTTAAAAGACTAGTATAAGTAAATTATAACTGTAAATGTGATACAGTGAGCATTGCAGTATTTCTTATGCCAAATAGGTTCAGAAAAATTTCTCAAAAGTTCTGCATCTGTCAAATTAATTTAATTCTTCACTAAAATTTTGTTGGTAGAAAATACAAAATGTTCTAATCATAATCTATAAAAATTAATAATTAAATTTAGTAAGATTGTATATACATAGTCAATATAAAAATGAGTTGTATAAAAAAAGTAGTTTTAAAGGTATAATTTATAACAACATCAAGTCAAATTGCTAGGAATAAATTTAATAAATCATTTATAAAATTTAATTTAATAAATAGAATGCTAATGTCATGTTCATTGATTAAAACTTTCAACAGTGTAAAGACATTATAATTATTATTTTTTACAGGGACAGAGAGAGATTCAGAGAGAGGGATAGATAGGGACGGACAGACAGGAACGGAGAGAGGTGAGAAGCAACAATCATTAGTTTTTCATTGCCATAGCAACACTTTAGTTGTTCATTGATTGCTTTCTCAGATGTGCCTTGACTGCCAGCCTTCAGCAGATGGAGCAACCCCTTACTCGAGCCAGCGACCTTGGGTCCAAGCTGGTGAGCTTTTGCTCAAGCCAGATGGGCCCGCGCTCAAGCTGGTGACCTCGAGGTCTCGAACCTGCGTCTTCCGCATCGCAGTTCGATGCTCTATTCACTGCGCCATTGCCTAGTCAGGCTCTTTTTTTCTATTTTTAAACTAATTTATTTTTTTATAATACAATTTTTAATTGTTTATTAATTTTTAAATTTATTGTGTTTACATGGATTCAAATGTCTCATTAAATATAACTCCCTCACCCCACCACCCTTGTGTCCATGTTTATAACCTTTTTGACCCACTCCCCCTAACCCCCTTCCCCCTTCCCTCTAGGATGTGCTGTCCTGTTATCTGTATCTCTGTGTTATGTATATAGTTTCACTAATCCTTCACCTTCTCTGATCCTTTTCTGTCATCCCCCTTCCCTCTGATGGCTGTCCCTCTACTCCCTGTGACCCTACCTCTGTCTCTATTTCATTCCTCAGTTCACTTTGTTCATTAGATTAAACATATAAGTGAGATCATATGATATTTGTCTTTCTCTGCCTGGCTTATTTCACTTAGCATAATAGTCTCCAGGTCCATTCATGCTGTCACAAAAGGTAAAAATTTCCATCTTTTTCACAGCCATGTAGTATTCCATTGTGTATATATATGTACCACAGCTTTTGAATCCATTTGTCCATTGACTGACACTTGGGCTGTTTCCAGATCTTGGCTATTGTGAACAATGCTGCCATAAACATGGGGGTGCATTTCTTCTTTTGAATCAGTGATGTGGTATTCTTAGGATATATTCCTAATAGTGGGATAGCTGGGTCAAAAGGCAGTTCCATTTTTAATTTTTTGAGGAAAACCCATATACTTCTCCATAGTGGCTGCACAAGTCTGTATTTCCACCAGCAGTGCAGGAGGGTTCCCTTTTCTTCACACCCTCACCAGCACTTATTCTGTGTTGTTTTGCTGATGAGTGTCATTCTGACTGGTGTGAGGTGACATCTCATTGTGGTTTTAATTTGCATTTCTCTGATGATTAGTGACCTTGAACATTTTTTTCATATGCCTATTGATGCCATCTGTATGTCCTCTTTGGAGAAGTGTCTCTTCAGTTCTTTTGCCCATTTTTTAATTGGATTGTTTACTTTCCTGGTGTTGAGTTTTAGAAGTTCTTTATAAATTTTGGTTTTTAAACCCTTATCAGATAGATGTGAACATATTTTCCATTGTGTGGGATGTCTTTTTATTTTGTTTATGGTGTCTCCTGCTGTGCCAAAACTTATTATTTGATATAGTCCCATTTGTTCATCTTGTCCTTTATTTTACTTGCTCGTGGAGATAAATCAGCAAAAATATTGCTACGAGATATATCGGAGAGTTTACTGCTTATGTTTACTTCCAAAATGTTTATGGTTTCACAATTTACATTTAAGTCTTTTATCCACTTTGGGTTTATTTTTGTGAATGGTGTAAATTGGTGGGTTAGTTTCATTTTTTTGCATGTACCTGTCCAATATTCCCAACACCATTTATTAAAGAGACTGTCTTTACTCCATTGTATGCTCTTACCTCCTTTGTCAAATATCAATTGACCATAAAGATGTGGGTTTATTTCTGGCCTGTTTGTTCTATTCCGTTGATCTGTATGCGTGTTCTTATGTCAGTACCAAGCTGTTTTGAGTACAATAGCCTTGTAGTATAACTTGATATCAGGAAGTGTGATGCCTCCCACTTTGTTCTTCATTTTCAAGATTGCTGAGGCTATTCATGTTTTTTTATTTTGGTTCCATATAAATTTTTGGAATATTTGTTCTATATTTTTGAAGTATGCCATTGGTATTTTAATAGGAATTGCATTAAATTTGAAGAGTGCTTTGGGAAATATAGACATTTTAATGATTTTTATTCTTCCTGTCTATGAACATGGCATATGCTTCCACTTGTTTGTATCTTCCTTGATTTCTTTTGTCATGTTTTATAATTTTTCAAATGCAAGCCTTTTACCTCTTTGGTTAAATTTACTTCTAGGCACTTTATTTTTTTCTGTTGCAATAGTGAAGGGGATTGTTTCCTTAATTTCTCTTTCAGATAGTTTATTTTTGGTGTATGAAAATGCCACTAATTTCTGAATATTAAGTTTATATCCTGCCACCTTGCTAAATTCATTTATTAGGTCTAGTAGTTTTTTGACTGAGACTTTAGGGTTTTCTATGGACAGTATCATGTCATCGGCAAATAATGATAGTTTTATTTTTTCTTTTCCAATTTGGATGCCTTTTTATTTCTTCTTCTTGTCTGATTGCTGTGGCTAGGATTTCCAGAACTATGTTGAAAAAGAATGGTGAAAGGGGTATCCCTGCCTTGTTGCTGATCTTAAGGGGGTTGCTTTTAATTTTTGCCCATTGAGTATGATGTTGGCCATAGGTTTGTCATAGATGGCCGGTATCATGTTGAGGTATATTTCCTGTAATTACCACTTTGCTGAGAGTTTTGATCATGAACAAGTGCTGAATTTTTATCAAATGTTTTTTTTCTGCATCTATTGATATTCTCATGTGATTTTCCTCCTTTCTTTTGTTTATGTGATGAATCACATTGATTGATTTGTGAATATTGTACCAGCCTTGCCTCTCCAGATTAAATTCCAGTTGATCATGGTTTATGATTTTTTTCATGTATTGCTGGATCTGGTTTGCTAATATTTTGTTGAGAATTTTAGCATCTAAGTTTATCAGGAATATTGGCCTATAGTTTTCTTTCTTTGTAGTGTCTTTACCTAGTTTTGGAATGAGGATTATGCTTGCCTCATAAAAGGAGCTTGGAAGTCCTCCCTCCTCTTGAATTTTTTGAAATAGCTTGAGAATAGGTGATAGTTCTTCTTTGAATATTTGATAAAATTCTCCTGTGAAGCCATCTGGTCCAGGACTTTTGTTTGCTGAAAGTTTTTTGATAACTGTTTCAATTTCATTTGTTGTATTCAGTCTGTTTAGGTTTTCTGATTCTTTCAGATTGAGTTTTGGAATATTATATGTCTCTAAAAATTTGTCCATTTACCTTGGTTGTCCAATTTTTTAGCATACAGATCTTTATAGTATTATCTTACAATCCTTTGTATTTCTGTAGTGTCAGTTGTTACTTCTCTTCATTTCTAATTTTATTTATTTAAGTCCTCTCTCTTTTTTTCTTGATGAGTCTTTTTAAAGGGTCATTAATCTTGTTTAACTTTTCAAAGAACCAGCTCTTGGTTTTACTGATCTTCTGTTTTGTTTTTTTTTTAGCCTGTATGTCATTTATTTCTGCTCTGATCTTTATTATTTTCTTCATTCTACTTCCTCTAGGCTTTATTTGTTTTTTTTTTGTTGTTGTTGTTGTTGTTCTTTTAGATGCAGGGTTAAGTTGTTTATTTGAGTTTTTTCTTGCTTCTTAAGGTATGCCTGTAATACTATAAACTTCCCTTTCAGGTTGCTTTTGCTGTGTCCCATAAATTTTGAGTTGTTGTATGTTCATTTTCATTTGTTTCAAGGAAATTTTTGATTTTTTCCTTGATCTCATTGTTAACCCATTTGGTATTTAATAGCATGCTAGTAAGCCTCCATGTGTTTGAATATTATTCAGTTTTTCTATTGTAGTTTATTTCTAGTTTAATGCCATTGCAATCAGAGAAGATGCTTGATATGATTTCAATCTTCTTAAATTTATTGAGACTTGTTTTGTGTCCTTACATGTTGTCTATTCTAGAGAATGTACCATGAGCACTTGAAAAGAATGTGTATTCTGTTGCTTTGGAGTGGAAGGTTCTGAAAATATCTATTAAATCCAGTTGATCTAGTGTATCTAGTGTATTATCTGCTGTTTTTTGTTAATTTTCTTTCTGGAGGATGTATACATTGATGTTAGCGGGTGTTGGGCAAATGAAATATATTATGCTCACTTTGTTAAAGATGGTACTGCCCACACGCAAGTTTTAAGATTAAGCTTGTCCCCACACCCTTGACTGATTGGATGATGTTGGGTGGTGCACTCTCATGAGGAATCCTCCCATTATGTCTCAGATAAGTAAGTGACTTTGTATCAGAGACTTCCTTGTTTATAGCTTAGATTAAAGGTTTGGATTTCTACACTATTAAGTGGGGCAGACCAGGAGCTTGCTCTCTCTCGGTTCCTGAGGTTAGCATTAGAGAGGAGAGCAGATTAAGGTCACGTGGAGGAGAGGAGAAGCAGCCAAGATGGCAGAGTGCTGAGGAAGAAGCCAGTTTGTGCAGAGTGTGTGCTGGAGAAGGAGATGAGGAACAGAGGTGAATAAGTCTGGTGAGCTAGAAACCTTTGATGCTAGGAAACTCGGATAAGTCAGTAGCTTTGTGAGCACTGAATGAGTGGATTTTGGAGCCCAGTGTGTGTGTTTACTTGCCCACTGGGTGCAAGCTAGAATTAAAGCTGATGGCTCACCAGTTTTTGGCTCTGTTGTTTCATTACCGACAGTCTGAATCCAATGCGAATGTGTATGGGCCAGGCGGCTGTGATGATGACCTTGGCCACTGGCCTTACAGCAGGGTATTAAAATCTCTTGCTAGTATAGTATTGTTGTTGATCTTGGCCTTTACATTAATTAAAATCTGCTTTATATATTTTTATGTTTCTATATTAAGCACATAGATATTTATAATGGTTATATCTTCCTGTTGGATTGCCCCCTTTATCATTATATAGTGACCTTCTTTATCCCTTACTATAGCCTTTGTTTTAAAGTCAATTTGAGGAAAATATTCTTAAACCGGAAATGAAAGTACTAACACTGTAGTGACAGGTCCTCTCTCTGTTTTTCTAGGACCTCCACTACAAGGGAAGGAACAGTTTGCTATAGCAGCTGTTGCAAAAACAGAAAGGTGGCAAAAGATGGTAAGAGTGTTTTGGTAACGTATAGGTCCTTGGTTCTAGGGCTCTTGCAACCTTGACGCATCCTTGCCTTTCTTTTTTTATTGTGTTTAGATAGATTTTAGTGTCTCCCAGAATGCATCTCCCTCCCCCATATTCCATTCAATTTCTCTTTTTCCCTCCTCCCAACAGCTCCCTTCCCCCTTCCCTTGCATTTTTTGAGTTGTAGTTGCTTAATATTTTTTTTTTGACCTGGTATTCAATCAGGTCTTGATGTGCTTAAATTGCCTTAAGATAGTTTACTGTCTTTTTCAAGTAAGTGAATCTTAGGTAGTACAATAAGTGATGGGAACAGCAACATTAGTGGATACTTTTTCTGTCCATTTCAAAGCAATCTTGCTCATTCTAGGAATCAGTGTTTTAGACAAGGCAGGGCAGGCAATTCTCCCTGGATATTATGTTTGTGTATGTGGGATAAGGGCATATAAAGCTGGCTGAAGTAGATTTAGAGAGTAAAAACTCAGGCGTATGGGAGGAGAGACGGGCATAGCTCTGAACCCATCATTTTAGCACTTGGACTCAGCCAACCAAGTCAACCTCAGAATATAAATATGGTTAAAGGAAAAAGTCAGTTTCTCTATAGCTGCCTTAATTTTAACCTTAAAATTGTTAAGCTTCCCGTAAGTGTTAATGATAAGCATTTTAAAGGATCATTTATGTTTTTTCTTAAATATGAGTTCCTACTATGTATTGGCCACTTGCCCAGTGGTGATAGGCAATGTTACTTTGAGAAAACCCTGTGTGACTAAAAGGGAAGAGATTGTAAGAAGATAAGTTAATAAGTGCTTGTTTGATTTTGATATTCCACGCGTGCATTGAACCTTGTGCAGTTCATATTGTTTTACCATATGTAGTGGAAGGTTTCTCCACCCCCCATCCTCCCCTGTATCGAATGAATGGCTAAGGTTACAAGTACAGTCCAGTTGTTACTTTACTAAAAGCAGCTATTTTCTGCTACTTGAAAGCAGTGACCAATTATTGAAGCATTTTCAAATATGTGGGTGATGTGTGTGTAAAATCTCCCCTCCCCTGGTTTAAGAATTTGGACTTTTAACACATTTATTTGTTGAATATTTTTCTTGGTTTTACCTAATGATCTTCAAAGTTATTTTGGGAAATCATTTTAAAAAACAAAACAAATAATTTCAATGAATTCCAAATTATGGTGCCAGAAATGTGGTAAGCTTCCTCAACTCAGTTTTCCTCAATACAAAACAACTTTAGTTAAAATTAGAACAGCAGATTCAGAAAGTATCAAAACAAAATTTAATCCATTAGTCTCATGGAAAGATTTGACTCAGCAATTTCTCTATGCTTTATTTAGAACTTCTACTTCATACATTAGATGTGGTACTTACAGTTAAAATCAATATATACAACAGATTATTTTCTGATTGCATGGGCTAATGAGTCTACCAATCCTTTGTTTTGCTCTCTTTGTCTCTTCCCTCCCTCCCCATTCTTATGTTTATTTTGAGATTGAGATAGTTGTGGAGATAAAGAGAGACCAAATCCTCAGTTGTCTGAGTAACTATTAGTTATTCAAATGCATCAGGTTTAGTTTGTAACCACTTAAAATATTTATGTATTAAGTAGTGAGAGAGCCACAAGTACAAAATGCATAAACCAGTTGATATTGTTATATTATTGGAGATTTTGCTTAAATGAATAGCTTAAATTCAGGAGTTCTTTGGAATTAAAACCCCAAGACATAGGAAAATAGAGACATAAATGTTCCTTTATATTGGCTCTAGGTCCCTTGGTAAGTAATCTAATATCCTTACTCCAAGCCCAATAACAACTATATATTTATTTAAATTCTTACCACTGTAGATGAGTTAGTGATGCTGATCTCTTGAGTTGGCAACAAGATGTTTAATAAAATTATGTAATTAGAAGGACTTATACAAGAAGATTTTGTCCATTTCTCAGTCTTGAAATAATACTATTAAAAGAAAAACAAGAAAAAAATAAAATCCGGAAGAAATGAAAAAAAAATGAGTTATTTGACAGAAAGGATTTTGTTGGTGAATCTCTGAAAACCAAGTGCCCAGAACCATATCTGTCCTTCATGAATGTTTGCACAATGAGTGATTGCCAAAAAGAAACAAAACAAACCAAAAAAACCCAAATATATGCTGAAAGGTTGATTTAATTAAAGTTGAGATAATTCAAATTCATATTGTCTTTTATTTCACTAGAATATGCTTGAATTTTATATCTTAATAATTTTTTTCCATTTAATTTATACATTCATAAGCTTTAATAATGAAATACTTAGTCCTACCAAATGTGTTTTATGTAAGTTTTAAAATATCCGATTCTCAAATGCCTAGTTCTGAGCTCTTTCATAGTTCTAGATTTAATATAAAAATTCTGGAAAAAATATTTCTGTAAGATTTCTGATCCCCTTACCACTCAAGGACAAATATACAAAATAAAGTCTCATTTCTTTGTTTCTTTTTTCTTTTATGCTTGGTGCTTTTTGTGTCTTTTCTTAGATACAGTTTCTACCCAGAGGTATACAGTTTTTCTGAGTTCCAATTTTTTATGCAGAAGAATAGGTTTATTTTTTAGTACCTCAACAGAAAACAGCTTTTATGATTTCTCTCTCTTCAACATGCTGAATAATTTTTCTGATTTATTCTCAGAGAAGTTTCCCCCTTACTTTTAAAATAATCTTTTTTGTTCTCATTAATTTTCCAGAGATTTTCTCAAATTACACACACACACACACACACACACACGCACACACACACACACACACACACACACACACAATGCAGCCACCAACTCACTAGTCATAGGAGAATTGTGCTGATTCTTATATGTTATAAATATATTTTATATGTCCTTTTACACATGCTTTTAAAATTATAGTTTCATAGTACCTGTGTGTGTCCTTGAAAAGGAAATAAAAATGGATTATTTATTACTAGAGTGTTTTAAGAACTTAGGAAACTCCAGAAGTCACTATAAAAAGATGTAGTCACAATACAGTTGCTGGGCTGGGGTTGGAGGAAAGCTGGTGCAGGAACATTAGTTCTCCCCTGCTCCCCTCCCACCCCCTTCCCTGGGTGGATTCCTGTGCAATTGGATGTTCGGTAAACTCTATTTTTAGTGATTTTCCAGATCAGCACTCTTACTGTACGTTCAAGCAGTTTTATTTTTGTTCTTTGTAGATCTTTAGTTGTCTGTTTTCTAATTTTTCAAGTTTAATTAGTGATCTTCTTTCATTTGGTCACACACTTTCACTTGCTCCATTCCATTATTACAGAATTTAAGATCCAAGGAACCTGCAACTGTAGTTGTACTGAAACTGCTTTCAAAAGGATCATTAATGACATCTAAGGCAATAAATACAAAAACCTCTTTTTAAATATAACATTTAGTATCTGATTTGCATAAGTGAAATTAATACCTTAAACTAACAGACTTTTACAAATGAACACATCATAAGCAAGGCGTGAAATATTTTGTCACTTCAGAGAATCCCCTTGTACATCTTTTTGGTCAACTTTCCTTCCTGGAGGTAATCATTGTTTGGATTTCAATAGCCATAGATGATTTTTCTCCCTTTTCATTGCTGAGCATTCCATGATATAAAAATACCAAAGTTTACCTCATCTTAAAGGAGAGGAAGCATAACTCTTTACTCCTCAAGTGTTGGCTATGCATAGCATCCTTCTCCCAAAGAGTAAAGTATGGAAAAGGGGAAAAAGAGTAAGTTTGCAGTGGAGAAACCTGTCAAACATGACCTCAGCTAGGTGATCATGGTTAATATAAAAAATGACAAATCACATTGACAATATGTATGTCAATGTGATAGATTGAGAAGGCATTTTCTTAAGTAATCTTCCTTTCCAAAACCAGTAATTCCCATTTTATCTTGAGAAAAAAGTCAGATCAATTCCAGTAGAGGAACAATCTATAGAATACCAGACCTTGAAACTGTTAAAGCCATCAAAAACAAGGGAAGACTGAAAACCTGCCACAAACAAGGATCATAACATGACTAAATGTAATGTGGTATCCTGAATGGAATACTGAACAGAAAGAGAATGTTTGATAAAAACTAAGAAGATCTCAATAAACCAATAACTTTAAAAGATATGTAATAGTATGTTGGTCTTCCACTGTGAAAAATGTGCCCCATCAGTAAAAAATGGCAGTTGGAGAAACTGGGTGCTTGGTATATAAGGATTCAATTCATAATCTTCTCAATTTTTCTGTAAATCTAAACTTGTTCTAATAGTGAAACCAATTAAAATTCAATAAGCCACTCTGGCAGGTTGGCTCAGTGGCAGAGCATCAGTCCAGTGTGTGGAGGTCCTGGGTTTGATTTCCAGTCAGGGCACACAGAAGTGCCCATTTGCTTCTCTACCCCTCCCCTCTCACCTCTCTCTCTCTCTCTCTCTCTCTCTCTCTCTCTCTCCCATTGTTCTTCTCCTGCAGCCATGGCTTGATTGGAATGAGTTTGCCCAAGGTGCTGAGGATGACTCCATGGCCTCTGCCTCAGATGCTAAGAAGATATAAAAATATCTTTGCAGATATTTTGCAATGACCCAGATGTTCAGAGCATCTAGTGGGCTTGCTGAGTGGATCCCAGTTGGGGCACATGTGGGAGTCTGTCTCTGCCTCCCCATCTCTCACTAAATAATAATAATAAAAAAATTAATAAGCAAAAAAATGTACAGGGAAAAATATCGCTATTTGATTAGCCATCCAGTTGCTGGAATTTAGAGTTCTTTCTAGGTTTTATCTAATATGAAGCTACTACAAACATCATTATATATGCCTTCCTTGTGAACATTTGCTAGTCTAATAAAATGACTTTAAAAGTGTTCCTTCTTCTGTTTTTAGGAAGAGTTTATGAAGGGTTGGTATTAGTTCTTATTTGATGTTTTAGAGAAGTCACATGTGAAGCCATTGGTCTTGGAGTTTTTTTCACTGGGAGATATTATGATTAGTGATTCAGTTTTCCTATTATTGGTCTATTCAGGCTTTCAATTTTCTTCTTGATTTAGTCTTGGTATATTGTATGTTTCTAGAAATTTAACCATTTCTTCTGGGTTATCCAATTCATTGACTTATAATTTTTCATAGTAGTCCTTAAGGTTTTGTTTTCTTTTTTAAATGTGTTATCTGTTAAAATGTTGCCTCTTTAAATTCTGATTTTATTTATGTGTTCTATTTTTCTTTCTGAGTTAGTCTAGCCAAAGATTTGCCAATTTTATTTTTTTAAAGTATCAACTTTTAGTTTGGTTAATCTTTTTTTATTGTTTTTCTGTTCTTCATTTATTTCTGCTCTAATCTTCATTTTCTTCCTTCTGTTAACTTTGAGATCAGTTGTTCTTTTTTCTAGATCCTTAAGGTGCATAATTATGCTGTAAACTGGGATTTTCTTTTAATGTAGATGTTTATTGCTATGACCTCTACTGTTAGAATTGCTTTGCTTCATTCCACAAGGTCTGATATGCTGTGTTTTCATTTTCATGTGTTTCTTCAAGCACATGTATTTACCCTTTAATTTCTTATTTGGTTCATTGGTTGTTCAGGAGAGATCTTGAGTTTTAGTCATCTTCCTGCTCTTGCCTTCCTCTATCCAAGCACCACTCCATAGCTCAAGGTGGTCATAGGCCACAGGATGTGCCCATTGAAGCTTGCACACTCTTTTGAGACCAAAGTTAGCTGGTATCCCCAAGCTTCCAAACCATGTGTGGCCTTTCTGTACATCCATTCTCTTAAGGGAAGACTGTGTAGCTGGTATGTAAACCATCAGGCATGAGAGATGACCAAAAGGTGGACATTGTTGGGGTAGAGTGTGGGTTGAGCTTAAATGATAAAACGGTGTTCAAAGGTTGCATGTATGAAATCTCCAACAGGGTGAGGTGATGCAAGAGGAGGCTATGAAGAGTGATAACTGCTGACACTTTCTAGGTCAGACTTTTGAGAGGGCTTGATAATGGTGAATTTAAACCCAACCTTTAATCAGAGGAGAAGGATAGATAATATATTCTTAAGTCACTTGTAAGTTTAATTTTTAACTTCTTTTCTCTATTGTTTTATTAATTAAAAATTTTTATTTTTTATTTATTGTGTTGACATGGTTTCAAGTGTCACATGCAATATAACACCCTCTATATACCACATTGTGCTCCCCTGTGTCCCATGCAGTCTCTTTCCACATTTGTTTTACCCCCTTAGCCCACCCTATTTCCATCCCCACTTCCCTCTGCAAATTGCTACCCTTTTATCTGTATCTATGTGTTATGTATATATAATTTGACTAATTTTGATCCTGTCACCTCTTGCCCCTTCCCTCTGACAGCTATCCATTGGTTTCCTGTGACCCTGCCTTTGTTTCTATTTTGTTCCTCAGTTTATTATGTTCATTAGATTTTACATATAAGTAAAATCATATGGTATTAGTTTTTCTCTGCCTTGCTTATTTCACTTAACACAATAATCTCCAGATCTATACATGCCATTGCAAAAAATACTTAAGCATCTACCATGTGTGCCTCCATTTAAATGACTGTCTTGGGATTCACAAATATTTGGGCCTAAATGGTTTTGAAAAATGTATTTTCTCCATAACACTCTCTCAATTCAGCTCATCTGAATTCAATATTTTTTCAAAGGCTAGTTTCAGTTTTTTATAAAACTTTCTTAGTCTTATATTCTAGTTTATTCCTTCCTGTAAGTTACTGTAGCACTTGTTATCTGCCTGAACCCTATGGTACATGTCCAATATTTATATTTTTAAAAACAATTTTATTTAATAGACACAGCAGTAGTTTATTGTAACAAGCCATATTATACCTTCCCTTCTCCATGCACTCTGGTAATGTTACAAGCAAGGACATTTTGGCTGAGGCAGAATCTACCTTTAGTGAGAGGACTCAGTACAAGTTATTGCTCATCACTAACTTTTTAGTAATTGTCTTAATAAAATAAAATCTACTTTGTCCTAATGCAAACATGACTGTGAATTGTATCAAGTAAGCTAACAAATTTTAATGAATTTTACTTCTTTCCCTCTTAGAAATTAAGTGTTGGAGTTAGTATATGTGCGCATTTGGTGGTAGTGGTAGGGACCACGATAGTGGTGGTGATGCTGGTCTTAGTGGTAATGATTAGATGATAGTAGTAGTGGTCTGACTATATTTTAAACTTAGAAGATTTTGTAATCCACCCACTCTCCTCATTCCTAACAGATCTTTGCACATAGATAATAGAGCTATAATGGTGAAGGAATTTGCTTTATACTATTTGAACCCCAGTACCTAGAATGTCACTCTATACTAATAAAAAACTTATCAACTATTTGTTAGAAGTGCTGATGCTGAAACCAGTGCCTCTGTACTGCAGATATCCTAGGGTTTAGAGCAGGGTAGACAAATGCAGATTTAATATTGGACAAGTTGAGAAGAAAGCATGAGGGCCGCATATTGAAATAGGAAGTGTTTCAGTGGTATTGGAGTTTTAATGGGGTTCATTCAATGTTTAAGAAAATATATTGAGGCCCTGCTGGTTGGCTCAGTGATGGAGTGTTGGCCTGGCTTATGGATGTCCCAGGTTAAATTCCTGATCAGGGCATACAAGATAAGAAACCATCTGCTTCCTCCTCCTCCCTCTTCCTTTCCTTTTTTCTTTTCTTTTCTTTTCTTTTCTTTTCTTTTCTTTTCTTTTCTTTTTTCTTTCTTTGTTCCAGCATTGGCCCTAGATGCTGGAATAGCTCAGTTGGTCTGAGTGTGTCAGCCTCAGGCACTAAAAATAGCTCAATTGATTCAAGCATTGGCTCCAGACAAGAGTTGCCAGGTGGATCCCAGTCAAGGCATATATGAGAGTCTGTCTCACTCTTTCTCTTCTTCTCACTTAAAAAAATAACAATAAAAAATATTTAAATTTTCCTATATGCCATTTGCTGTTACATGTGTTTCAGATACATCTGTGTATAAACAGAGAAGTAACCCAGCCCTCCTGGGGCTTGCATTTAACATCAGGAGGCAGACAATAATGGACATAGTGAGTATGTAAAATATAATAAGCTCAATGGTGATACGTTTTAAAAAAATAAATCAAGATAATGACAAAGAGCTTAAGGCAGTGGTTCTTAACCTGGGTTCTATCAAACCCTAGGGGTTTGATGAGTCGGTCTCAGGGGTTTGGAGAAGCCTCTGCCATGGAGGCCAGAATAAAGTAATACCGTAATTTGTTGTGAGTTCATGCACTTTGTTGGTTTTGTTCTTTGAGCAAGGTGATGTTCATGCATGGCTCATTTTGTGCACCAGTAAAAAAACATATACCAATGTCTTGAATTTGGAAAAAAGAATTATATTTTATTTATCACTAAAGAAGGGTTCAGTGGATGCACATATGAAACTGGTGGATTTGGTATCTCAAAAAAGGTTAAGAACCACTGGCTTAAGGGTAGGTAAGGTTTGAGTTAGAAATTTATTTATTTAGTTAATTATTTATTCAGTGAGAGAAGGGGAGGCAGAGAGACAGACTACCACATGCGCATTGACTAGAATCTATTTGGCAAGCTCACTAGGCATGCTCTGCCTATCTGGCATGTCGCTACATTGCTTGTCCACTGAGCTCTTCTTAGCACTTGAAGTGAAGGTCATGGAGCCATCCTCAGTGCCTGGGGCTGACTCACTCTAATTGAATCATGGTTGCAAGAGGGGAACAGGGAGAGTAAAAGAAAGTGTGAGAGAGGAGTGGAGAAGCTGATGGGCAATTCTCCTGTGTGTCCTGATTGGGAATCAAACCTAGGACATCCACATGCTGGGCCGATACTCTACCACTGAGCCAATTGGTCAAGGTCTGAGGTTGAAATTTTAAATAGGGTAGTTAAGGTAGGGACATTGAGAAGGTGACATTTCAGAAGATGTATAAAGTAAGGAACATAGTCATCCGGACACTGAAGGGATTAATCCTGACAAAGAAACAACAGTGTAAAGATTTTAATTTGGGTCTTTCTCAAAGCAGAGTGGGGGGAATGTACTAAGATTAGCAAGGAGGCCACTGTGGCTGGAGGGGAGTGAGAAAGATAGGAGGAAGCCAGAGTTAAAAGGTATTGGGAGGGTGCCATGTTTTATAGAGCCTCAGAGGTCATTGAAAGAACTTTGGAATTTAGTCTAAAGTTCACTGAACAACTTTGAGTAGAGAAATGCTTCTCTTGTGGTTTATGTTTTAAAGGATCATGCTGGTCACTGTGCTGAGCAGTGAAAAAAGAAGGTAAAATAATGAGTAAGACTAGTGAGGGTGTGAAGTGACCACTGAACCTAAGCAAGAGAGAAATTATAGCAGCATTGCAAGTGGGGATAAATGGCCACACATGGATCTATTTGAAAAATAGATCTGGGATGGTGTCAAAGTAATGGCAATGTGAGAGATACCCCTAATATCTCCCCTAAAATTTTCAAGAAATTGAACAACTGTAACTCATTGAAGTAACCCCAGCAGGGTTCCATTATACTGAATGGGTTAAAGGTGGGAAGGATTGAGAAGGGGGGGGCAAAAGATAAGACATATTTGTGGTCAGCTCCAGAGAGAAGAGAAGACTGGGCTGTCTGGATCAGGGGTCCCCAAACTTTTTACACAGGGGGACGGTTCACTGTCCCTCAGACCATTGAACAAATCTTTATGCACACTGCACATATACACACGTGTCATATGAGCCGTGACGCATGTGTCCCATGTCATCAGAAGTAGTTCTGTATGTGAGCGATGCTGCACTTTGTGGCACCACCACATACAGTACTCCAGGAGCACAGGATGTGGATAAATGGCCTCAGGGGGCCGCATGCAGCCTGCGCCTGTAGTTTGGGGACCTCTGGTCTGGATTTTTGTCCACTGGAGCTCCAAGGAAGAGGGAAGCTCAGAGAGATAGGATATTTTTTTTCCTTTTTTCTGCCAGGTCACTGGTGAAGGAAGACTGGAGTATCTGGGATTATTTTTTCTGCTAGGGCTCTGGAAAAGAAGGAAGCTCAAATTGTCTGGGTTTTTCTCTGCTGGGACTACAGAGAGGGGAGAAGCCTACATTTACGGGTCTCCTTCTCATGGAAGGAGTGGATAAATTGAGGGGAAGAGGGGGAGATACTAAACCAAAGGGGTGGCAGAATGAGAGGTCATGGCAGAATGAGAGTGTTTTTACAGTCTACCTACAGCCCACACTCTGCACAGATAAAGGGAAAACCAAAGTACAGCCCCACAACAGCCCAGATCCCATGTTCCTCACATTATAGGGTATGGAGATAGGCAGAAACAGATCCCTAGCTAACTCTCCAGACCTACTCTCTCCTCTGAAGAACAGAGGTGCTCTGAAACTTATCCCCTGGTCTGTTGAGATGTGGGGAGGAGTGCCCAGAGGACTGAGATTGCCATTATTAAAGCTGTAAAGCCCTCACAACATGTACCACCCACTAAAGCCACTGCAGGCCTGCCTACACTTTTGTAACACCAACATCTCAGCAGAGGTCAACCCAGGAATTTTACAGAGCTAAAACTTAGAGTACAGTGTCACCTACTTAAAAACAACAACAAAACAAAAGAGAAAAAACTCTCAAATCTGAAATCATTTTTTCCTTCTTTTGAATTTCACTGTAGCTAAGTTTATTCTTAATTTTGTGGGAGTTCAATTTCTTTGATTTTGCTGTTTGTTTTTTATAGATTTCCTTTTTTACTTGTCATTTTTAAAACTTTTATATTTTTATTGTATTTTTCACTTTTAGGCTTTTTTCTTAAAGTTCTTAAAAATACCACTCAAGTGCCATAAAAGAAGAAGAAATTGAATATTATGGTTATACAAGAAAGAAACATAGTTCAGAAAGAAAATAAAAAATCTCCAGAAAGCAAGCTTAATCACATGGAAATCTTGGAGTTAAATGATAGAGAAATCAAAATTGAAGTTTTGAAAATACTCAATGAAATGAGAGAAAATACTATAAGGCAATTTAATGAACTATTAAAAGAAACAAATTAATGAACAAAATGAGTACTTCACCAAGAACATTAAGACTTAAAAATTAAAATAAAAAACCTCAATACATAAATTGAAAATTGAGGTAGCAAGTTTAGTTAATATAATAGGCCAGATAGAAAAGAGAATCAGTGACACCAAAGACAGGCAAGTAAAGATGCTACAGACAGAAGAAGAGGGAGACTCATGAATTTAAAAAAGTGATAGAGCTCTACAATTGTGTGACTGCATCAGAAAGAACAATATAAGAATAATAGGTATATAGAAAGAAGAAGAGAGGTGAAGGGAATAAAGAACCTATTTAAACAAATAAGTGATGAGAATTTTCCAATTTCATGGAAAGAGTTAGATCCTCAAATCTAAGAAGCAGACAGAAAGCTAAGTTATATCAAACCAAACAGAACTCTAAGGCACATTTTAATAAAATTGTCAAAAATTAATGACAAAGAAAGAGTCATCAAGACAGCTAAGGAAAAGAACATAACATATAAAGGAATGCTCATTAGGTTACCAGCAGATGTGGGAACTCTACCCAGAAGAGAGTTGACCCAAACATTCAAACTTTTGAGAGAGAAGAATTACCAGCCAAGAGTATTATATCCATCAAAGTTATCTTTCAAATATGAAAGGGAAATAAAAATATTTGCAAATATACAAAGCTGATGGAATATATCACCAGAAAACACACACTGCAAGAAATACTAGAGGGGGTTACTTGACCAGATACAAAGAAGAAAACAAATAAAATCTTTAAGTAAAATTTTGAAGAAGATTACAATAAAACCAAGAATAATCTGTGACAATAACATAAAAGAGGAGAAGCTAAATATCTGCAGTAGAAAAGAAAGAAAGAGTGCAGAAGCACTTTTAAGACAAAGGACTCTTGTGCATATGAAAAATTTTCTCTTATTAACTTAATACTAACCACTTACAAAAAAGGCTATTACAAAAACACATAACTGGGGTGGGAGTGGTTCCAAGATGGCGAATGAGTAGGCAGACATTCCAACTGCCACCTCCCAGGACCAAATTGGATTACAACTTAATTTAAGAACAATCATCTTGAAAAATCAACTTTGGACTAAATGAAGAAGACTCTATAAGCAAGGATCACAGAAGAAGCCACATTGAGACTGGTAGGAAGGGTGGAGATGTGAAAAGGGCTGCCCTGCTCCCAGGAGCGAGGGCAGCAGAGGGTCCAAAGAGACTCTCACTGTGAGAGGGTCATTTTAAGAGGTTTGGGTGCTCAGCCCCAGGCATAGAGCCCCATCCTAGATCTCCAGTGCCTAGAAGAGGCACTGAGGCAGAATTTGGCAGTGAAAAAAGTTGAATTTCTGTCTGCAAGAAAGAGAGCTTTCTGAGACTCAGACTTCATCTTAAAGGGCCTGCACAAAAATTCTTGTTCACAACCACTTACCTGGGGCTCCAGGGGAGGAAGAGCTGAGAGGACTAGAGTTGCATAAAGACAGTGTAAAGTTGGAGGCCCAGGAAGAGACAGGGTAGAGGACGGCCACCCTGACTCCTGTGCAGAGTCATATTTCTTGGGTGGAGAGTCACTTTGAAGTGACATAAGCCTGGGGAAAAGCAACTGCTCCACTCTTGGGAGTCTCACCTGCTCCAGTCAGGGCAAAGGGTTGTTCTGAGAGAATAAGAATCAGGGGGTGCATTAGTGACTCAGTTTTGTGGTACTGAGGACAGAGCTACACCCTCACACTCCACTGAGTCTATGACTGGTGCTTCCACCTCATGGGAGACTCAGTTGAAATTGTGGGAAGACAAAGCACAACTCTGGGTCTCAGAGGCCACACCCACCAGACTCCTGGGGCCACACCCTACTGAGGTCTGTGATAAAAGTCTAGACAGACTGAAACTTGGGGCCTAGGGACAGAGCCACACCCACCACCATTTCTAATCTCTGAATTACAAACAAGCATCCAGTAGACAGAGACTGCAGAAGAAAGAACTCAGGGAACCTTCGCCTTTTAAGCAGACTTTCCTCCAGACCCAGTGTGAGTAAAGCCAGCCTAGGTGTGCAACTGGTATTTCCATGTGCACCTGGGCCTAGCAGAGGCAGCCACAAACTCTGAATTGCATGTAGCTCCAAAAAGATTGCTGAGGGCCAGTCACAGGTAGTGTCTCCCACTGGTCTGCACCAGTTTTCTGCCAGGGAGGCACAAGGATGATACATCAAGTGGCCAGCTGCAGAGAGCATTGGTTCAAGACCAAACAGCCCTCGCTAGAGTGGTATCCTAATGAAGAGCTCCTCACACCTGGCCCAGCTGAGGTGAATTCTACTCTCTGTGATCAACACCTGCACAGAGGCTCATGTACATTGGATAGGGTGGAGCTACACAGTCAGCTGGCCTGGGTGCTGGATACCCTACCCTGCTGGGATAGACTCCAAAGGGGGAAAGGAGAGAGGTTTGGAGCATGAACATTCAAAGTGTGGGTTCCTGTGAACCTATTGTTGGATCTGATGGAGGGGCATAGCCACTAGCTGGGGGACACAGTCAGACCCAGGAGTGGACTCTCTCAGTATTTCTTACTGAGACCAGGGTCTCATCAGCTGTAAGAATTTCTGCAGAGGAGACTGTCAACCCCACATGATTTGAACCTGCTGTTCACCTCGGGGAGAAATAGAATTTGAGTACCCAGCAGTAGATGAGAGATTAGGCCCTGGAGTAAGGGCCACAATCCCTATACTGAGCTACTTCCCAAGACACCCCTGAAGTAGGGGCTCCCACTAATGTTGTATTCCCAACCTCAGCTGTCCTAACTCAACAAGCTTGCAAACTTTAGAGGGATTGGTTGGGTAAAGCCCATACTACAGTCTTTCTACAGAAGACTCTAGGAAGAGCTGCAAGAGGAGGTGGAGCAGCTGAAAAGAGGAGGCAAATCTTATGGATATTGGAGCTTTTACAGAGCTGCTGTCAGCTCTAAGCAGGAGGAAGCTGATCCTTATACATAGGCTGGTCCCTCCCACACTACCCAGGCATAGAAAATGCAGACACAAACAGCAAAGAGAGCAGTAGCTGCAGACAAGTAACCAACAACAGGTTACAAACAACACTGATGCCAATCTAAGAAGATCTAGAACCAAAACAACTGCTAGCTGGTGGCAGACAGCACCAACCCAAGACTCAGGAAGCTACATGAGCAGCATGCTCAAAGAAGGAGCCTGTACACAGACAAAGCGGGTAGACAGAGAAATGCAACCCAAATGAATCAAAAAGAGAAATGCAACCCAAATGCAATCCCCAGATGTTGGGGACCAAAAGCCAACAGGGTTTTTGCAGTTTAGATATTTTGGGGACATAGGTATGGGGAACTGGCTGTAAGCTGACAGTCGGCCCAACCCCCACCTAACTTGTTCTGTGAAATTGCAAAAATTTGTTAAGCTTGGTGCTCGATTGTTTATACTCATCCCCCGGAAAGACTGGAGGTAAGTTTCTTCTATCCTTTGTTTTGTGTAAAGTTAAGATGTTATGTATGTTGGGGGTTTTCTGCACTTGGTAAAATTCTTGGGTTGCCTTGAAAACATAATCAGAGATTGCTGACTTGCTAATGGGTTCACTTTGCCCTATAAATAAAGCAAGAAGCAGTTGTGAACCATGTTCGGTTCTTGCTAGCAGCTTTGCAGAACCCTGCTGAACCCATTCTTTTATTTCTTTAAGTCTATTTTTGTAATTCTGCACTGTCCTCACTCAGGACCTAAAATTACTAGCTGCGCTGGTTTGCAGCATCCAGAAAAAGAACCGAATGAGATAGAAATAATAAAACTACCAGATGCACATTTTAAAACAATGACTTTTAGGATGCTCAAGGATCTTAGAGCAACAACAGATGGACACAATGTGCACCTAAATAAAGAGATAGCAAGCATCAAAAATGACACTGAAATAATAAAAAAGAACCAGTCAGAAAGAATTAATACAATATCAGAAATGAAGACTACACTAGAAGGAATTAACAGCAGGCTGGTTGAAGCAGAGGATCAAAACAGTGATTTAGAGGCCAAGATAAAAGAAAGCACAGAAGCAGAGCAACAGAAAGAAAAGAGGCTCAAAAAGTCTGAAGAAAATCTAAGAGACAACATGAAGAGAAACAACATCTACATCATAGGGGTTCCTGAAGGAAAAGAGAGCAAACAAGGGATAGAGAACCTGTTTGAAGAAATTATAGCTGCAAACTATCCTAAATAGATAAAGGGGAATATCACAAAAGTTCAAGAAACACAGAGTCCCATTAAAAAGAAACCCAAAGAAGCCTACACCAAGATGCATCATAATTAAAATGCCAAAGTTAAGACACAGAAAAAGAATACGAATGGCTGGAAAAGAAAAAAAGTTAAATATTGACAGAGGAGCTCCCATAAGGATGACATCTGACTCCTTAACAGAAACACATGAGGCCAGAAGGGATTGTCAAGAAATATTCAAAGTGATGCAAAGCTAGAACTTACAACTAAAAATTCTTTATCCAGCAAGTCTATCATTTAAAATTAAAGAAAAAATAAGCTCCCCAGACAAAAAACAAACAATCAAACAAAACCAAAAGAAACACCTCAAGAAATTCATTACAACCGAACCAGTACTGCAAGAAATGCTAAGGGGCCAGCTTTAAAAAAAAGCAAAGAAAAAACAATCTAGAAAAAGAGGATTACAAATTTAAAGAATAAAATATCAATGAACAAGTACATATCAATAATAACCTTAAATGTAAATAGATTAAATGCTTCAAACAAAAGACATAGGGTGGCTGCATGGATAAGAAAACAGGATCTTTATATATGCTGTCTTCAAGAGACCCACCTCAGAACAAAAGATACACATAGACTGAAAGTGAAGGAATGGACAAAAGTATTTCATGCAAATGGAAATAAAAATAAGCTCATGTAGCAATACTTATATCTGACAAAATAGACTTTAAAACAAAGGTTATAAAAAGGGATAAAGTCATTACATAATGTAAAAAGGAGCAATTCATCAGAAGAATATAACCATTGTAAATATCTATGTCTTTATTATAGGAGCACCAAAATATGTAAAGGAGATTTGATGGACATAAAGGGTGAGATCAATAGTAATACTATAATAGTAGGGAATTTTAATGCCCCACTTTCATCAATGGATAGATCCATCAGACAGAAAATTACCAAAAAAACACCAACCTTAAATGACACAGTAGATCAACAGGATTTAATAGATGTTTTCAGAAACTTTCACCCTAAAGCAGGGGTGCCCACACTTTTTCAGCTTGCGAGCTACTTATAAGATGACCAAGTCAAAATGATCTACCTACAATAAAATGCAAAACATAAATTTATTTCTTCTATATTATCATTATTTAAGTTACTATTATTACTATTTAATATTGTGTATTCTTCTTTCACCTTTCTCCTTCTCAGCTCTCTTTTCGGAGGAAAGTCAATGTCATAGTTTTTATGAACAGTCCAAAAAAGCTGCTCCACATTTCCCTTCTTTGGAATAGCAATGGCACACAGACAGATGAGGCAAACGCACTTAGAATATGACATAGTGAAAAAAATCCCCTCCCATTCTGTATGAAAGTGGTAGGTTTTAGTCTTCTTACTCGGACAAGCTATGGCACTCATTTTTATACCCTTTGTTGTATTTAGTTTAAATAAATTGAAGGCTAACTATGCAACAATGTAACTGAACAAGTTAGCGCTGTTTAACGGTCATGGGTAGGGTGTCTAAAGTTCAGACGTCAGATTGGTTACCCTGTATGCCAATCAAAAGACAAATGTCTTCTTAATGTCATGCGATCTACCCACACTTCCTTCGTGATCGACCAGTAGATTGCGATCGACATATTGAGCACCCCTGCCCTAAAGCAGCAGAATACAGAGTCTTTTCAAGTGCTCATAGAACATTATCTAGGATAAACCACATGTTAAGACACAAAACAAATCTCAATAAATTTAAGAAGATTGAAATCATATCAAACATCTTCTCTGATAACAATGGCATTAAAATAGAAATCAACTGCAATAGAAAAACTGAACAACGTCCAAACATTTGGAGGCTAAATAGCATGTTATTAAATAACAAATGGGTTAACAAGAAGACCAAGGAAGAAATAAAAATTTTCTTAAAACAAATAAAAATGAACATAACTCAAAATTTATGAGACTCAGCTAAAGCAGTCCTGAGAGGGAAGTTCATAGCATTACAGGCATACTTTAAGAAGCAAGAGAAAGCTCAAATAAAAAACTTAACTCTGCATCTAAAAGAACTAAAAAAGAACAACAAATAAATTCTAGAGAGAGTAGAAGGAAGGAAATAATAAAGATCATAGCAGAAATAAATGACATAGAGACTAAAAAAAACAATACAGATCAATTAAACCAAGAGCTGGATTTTTGAAAAGGTAAACAAGATTGATGAACCTTTAACTAGACTCATCAAGAAAAAAAGAAAAAGGATTCAAATAACTAAAATTAGAAACAAAAGAGGAGAAGTAACAACTGACACCACAGAAATACAATATAAGAAAATACTATGAAGAACTGTATGACAAAAAGTTGGACAACCTAAGTGAAATGCATCAATTCCTAGAAATATATACCCTTCCAAAACTCAATCTGGAAGCATCAGAAAACCTGAACAGACCAATTACTACAAATAAAATTGAATCAGTTACCAAAAAACTCTCAGCAAACAAAAGTTCTGGACCAGATTTCTTCACAGGAGAATTTTACCAAATATTCAAAGAAGAACTAATACCTGTTCTTCTCCAGCTATTTCAAAAACTTCAAGAGGAGGGTATACTTCCAAGCTCCTTTTATTTTTTTTTTCAGAGACAGAGAGTCAGAGAGATAGATAGATAGGGACAGACAGACAGGAACGAAGAGAGGTGAGAAGCATCAGTCATTAGTTTCTCATTGCCATTGCGACACCATAGTTGTTCATTGATTGCTCTCTCACATGTGCCTTGACTGCGGGCCTTCAGCAGACCGAGCAACCCCTTGCTGGAGCCAGCGACCTTGGGTCCAAGCTGGCGAGCTTTTTTTTTGCTGAAGCAGATGGGCCTGCGCTCAAGCTGGCGAGCTCGAGGTCTCAAACCTGGGTCTTCCGCATCCCAGTCCAACGCTCTATCCACTGTGCCACAGCCCAGTCAGGCCCAAGCTCCTTTTATGACGCAAACATAATTCTTATTCCCAAACCAGGTATAGACACTACAAAGAAAAAAAAAACTATAGGTCAATATCCCTGATGACCTTAGATGCTAAAATTCTCAACAAAATATTAGCACACTGGATCCAGTAATACATGAAAAAAATCATACATCATGATCAAGTGTGATTTATTCTGGGGAGTCAAGGCTGGTACAATATTAGCAAACCAATCAATGTGACTCACCACATAAACAAAAGAAAGAATAAAAATCACATGATAATATCAATAAATGCAGAAAAGCATTTGATAAAATTCAGCACTTATTTATGATCAAAACTCTCAGCAAAATGGGAATACAGGGAACATACCTCAACATGATAAAGACCATGTATGAGAAACCCACAGCCAGTATCATATTCAATGGGGAAAAATGAAAAAGCAATTCCCTTAAGATCAGAAATAAGGCAGGGGTGCCCCCTTTCACCACTCTTATTCAACATAGTTCTGGAGTTTTTAGCCACAGCAATCAGACAACAAGAAGAAATAAAAGGCATCTAAATTGGAAAAGAAGGAGTAATACTATCATTAATTTCTGATGACATGGTATTGTACATAGAAAACTCTAAGTCTCAGTCAGAAAACAACTAAACCTGATAAAATTAATTCAGCAAGTGGCAGGATATAAAATTAATACAGTGGTAACTTGAGATATGAGCAGACCAATATAAAATATTTTTTTAAGATACAAGCAGTGACTCAGTTTGTATTTTTTTTTTAATATATATATTTTTTATTATTATTAATTCTAATGGGGTGACATCAATAAATCAGGGTACATATGTACAATGAAAACATCTCCAAGTTATCCTATCATTCAATTGTGTTGCATACCCATCACCAAAAGTCAAATTGTCCTCTGTCACCTTCTATCTGGTTTTCCCTGTGTCCCTCCCCTCCTCCCTATCCCACCCTCCCCTCCCTCCCACCACCCCGTAACCACCACTCTCTTGTCCATGTCTCATAGTCTCACTTTCATGTCCCATCTATGTATGAAATCATGCTGTTCTCAGTTTTTCTATTTTTCTGATTTACTTATTTCACTCCGTATAATGTTATCAAGGTACATCCATTTTGTTATAAATGATCCGATGTCATCGTTTCTTATGGCTGAGTAGTATTCCATAGTATATATGTACCATAGCTTTTTAATCCACTCGTCTTCTGACGGACACTTGGGCTGGTTCCAGATCTTCGCTATTGTGAACAATGCTGCCACGAACATGGGGGCGCATTTCTTCTTTTCGAACAGTGCTATGGTGTTCTTAGGGTATATTCCTAAAAGTGGGATAGCTGGGTCAAAAGGCAGTTCGATTTTTAATTTTTTGAGGAATCTCCAAACTGTTTTCCACAGTGGCTGCACCAGTCTGCATTCCCACCAGCAGTGCAGAAGGGTTCCCTTTTCTCCACATCCTCGCCAGCACTTATTCTGTGTTGTTTTGCTGATAAGTGCCATTCTGACTGGTGTGAGGTGATATCTCATTGTGGTTTTAATTTGCATTTCTCTAATGATTAGTGATGTTGAGCATTTTTTCATATGCCTATTGGCCATCTGTATGTCCTCTTTGGAGAAATTTCTATTCATTTCTTTGGCCCATTTTTTGATTGGGTTGTTTGTCTTCCTGGTGTTGCGTTTTATAAGTTCTTTATAAATTTTAGTTATTAACCCCTTATCAGATGTGCTGTCGAATATGTTCTCCCATTGTGTGGTTTGTCTTTTTATTCTGTTCCTATTGTCTTTAGCTGTGCAAAAACTTTTTAGTTTGATATAGTCCCATTTGTTTATCTTGCCTTTTATTTCAGTTGCCCATGAAGATAAATCGGCAAATATACCGCTGCTACAGATGTCGGAGAGCTTGCTGCCTATGTTTTCTTCTAAGATGCTTATGGTTTCACGGCTTACATTTAAGTCTCTTATCCATTTTGAGTTTGTTTTTGTGAATGGTGTAAGTTGATGGTCTAGTTTCATTTTTTTGCAGGTAGATGTCCAATTTTCCCAACACCATTTGTTAAAGAGGCTGTCTTTACTCCATTGTATGTTCTTTCCTCCTTTGTCAAATATCAGTTGTCCATAAAGCTGTGGGTTTATTTCTGGGTTCTCTGTTCTGTTCCATTGATCTATGTGCCTGTTCTTATGCCAGTACCAGGCTGTCTTGAGTACAATGGCCTTGTAGTAAACCTTGATATCAGGAAGAGTGATACCTCCTGCTTTATTTTTTCTTTTTAAGATTGCTGAGGCTATTCGTGTTCTTTTTTGGTTCCATATAAATTTTTGGAATATGTGTTCTATATCTTTGAAGTATGTCATTGGTATTTTAATTGGTATTGCATTGAATTTATAAATTGCTTTAGGTAATATAGACATTTTAATGATGTTTATTCTTCCTAGCCATGAGCATGGTATGTGCTTCCACTTGTTTGTATCTTCCTTGATTTCTTTTATCAATGTTCTATAATTTTCTGAGTACAAGTCCTTAACCTCCTTGGTTAAATTTACTCCTAGGTACTTTATTTTTTGGGCTGCAATAGTGAAGGGGATTGTTTCCTTAATTTCTTTTGCTGATATTTCATTGTTGGTGTATAGAAATGCCTCTGATTTCTGAGTATTAATTTTATATCCTGCCACCTTGCTGAAATCATTTATAAGGTCCAGTAGTTTTTTGACTGAGACTTTAGGGTTTTCAATATACAATATCATATCATCTGCAAATAGTGACAGTTTTACTTGTTCTTTTCCAATTTGGATGCCTTTTATTTCTTCTTCTTGTCTGATTGCTGTAGCTAGGACTTCCAGAACTATGTTGAATAAGGGTGGTGAAAGTGGGCAACCCTGCCTGGTTCCTGATCTTAAGGGGATTGCTTTTAATCTTTGTCCATTTAGTATGATGTTTGCTGTCGGTTTATCATAGATGGCCTTTATCATGTTAAGGAATGATCCCTGTATTCCCACTCTACTGAGAGTTTTGAGCATGAATGGGTGCTGGATTTTATCAAATGCCTTTTCTGCATCTATTGAAATTATCATGTGATTTTTGTCCTTCCTTTTGTTTATGTGGTGTATCACATTGATTGATTTGCGAATATTGAACCAGCCTTGCCTCTCCAGAATAAATCCCACTTGATCGTGGTGTATGATTTTTTTCATATATTGCTGGATCCGGTTGGCTAATATTTTGTTGAGAATTTTAGCGTCTAAGTTCATCAGGGATATAGGCCTATAATTTTCTTTCTTTGTGTTGTCTTTCCCCGGTTTTGGGATCAGAATTATGCTTGCCTCATAAAAGGAGTTTGGAAGTCTTCCTTCCTGTTGAATTTTTTGAAATAGCTTGAGGAGAATAGGAGTTAGTTCTTCTTTGAATTTTTGATAGAATTCACTTGTGAAGCCATCAGGCCCAGGACTTTTCTTTTTTGGGAGTTTTTTGATAACTATTTCGATCTCATTTGCTGTAATTGGTCTGTTTAGGTGTTCTGATTCTTCCAGATTGATTTTTGGAACGTTATATGATTCAAGAAATTTGTCCATTTCACCAAGATTGTCTAATTTTTTGGCATATAGTTCTTCATAGTATTTTCTTACAATGCTTTGTATTTCTGTTGTGTCAGTTGTTATTTCTCCACTGTCCTTTCTAATTTTATTTATTTGAGCCCTCTCTCTTTTTTTCTTGGTGAGTCTAGTTAAAAGTTCATCAATCTTGTTTACCTTTTCAAAGAACCAGCTTCTTGTTTCATTGATCCTCTGTATTGTTTCCTTAGCCTCTATGTCATTTATTTCTGCTCTGACCTTTATTATTTCCTTCCTTCTACTTGTCTGGGGTTTTATTTGTTGTTGTTTTTCTAGTTCTTTCAGATGCAGGGTCAGGTTGCTTATTTGAGCTTTTTCTAGCTTCTTATGATATGCCTGTAGTGCAATAAACTTCCCTCTCAGAACTGCTTTTGCTGTGTCCCATAAATTTTGAGCTGATGTATGCTCATTATCATTTGTTTCTAGAAACTTTTTTATTTCTTCTTTGATCTCATTGTTAATCCATTCATTATTTAATAACATGCTATTTAGTTTCCAAGTGTTTGAGTATTTTTCAGTTTTTCTTTTGTGGTTAATTTCTAGTTTCATGGCATTGTGATCAGAGAAAATGCTTGATATGATTTCAATCTTCTTAAATTTATTGAGACCATTTTTGTGTCCTAACATGTGGTCTATCCTAGAAAACGTACCATGAGCGCTTGAGAAGAATGTATATTCTACTGCTTTAGGGTGAAAAGTTCTGAAGATATCTATTAAATCAAGTTGATCTAGTGTATCCTTTAAGTCTGCTGTTTCTTTATTAATTTTCTTTCTTGAGGATCTATCCAGTGTTGTTAGAGGGGTATTGAAATCCCCTACTATGATAGTATTGCTGTTAATCTCGCCCTTTATATCCATCAAAGTCTGCTTTATGTATGTCGGGGCTCCTATATTTGGTGCATAGATATTTACAATAGTTATATCTTCCTGTTGAATTGTTCCCTTTATCATTATGTAGTGTCCTCCTTTATCTCTTACTACAGCCTTTGTTTTAAAGTCCATTTTGTCTGATATAAGTATTGCTACCCCTGCTTTTTTTTCATTTCCATTTGCATGAAATATTTTTTTCTATCCTTTTACCTTCAGTCTATGAGCATCTTTTGTTGTAAGGTGTGTCTCTTGTAGACAGCATATGTATGGACCTGTTTCTTTATCCATGCAGCTACCCTATGTCTTTTGATTGGATCATTTAATCCATTTACATTTAAGGTTATTATTGATATGTAGTTGTTTATTGCCATTTTATCCTTTAAAGCTGTATTCTTCTTTTGCTCTATTCATTCCTCCCTTTAAACTGTTCACAAGAGGCCCCTTAGTATCTCTTGCAGAATTGGTTTGGTTTTTATGAATTCCTTGAGGCTTTCTTTTTCTGGGAAGCTCTTTATTTCTCCTTCAATTTTAAACGTTAGCCTTGCTGGATAAAGTAGTCTTGGTTGTAGGTTCTTGTTCTGCATTACTTTGATTATTTCTTGCCATTCCCTTCTGGCCTCAAGTGTTTCTGTTGAGAAGTCCGATGTCATCCTTATGGGGGCTCCTTTGTAGGTGATAGTCTTTTTTTCTCTAGCAACTTTTAAAATTTTTTTTTTATCCATTAGCTTTGGTATTTTAACTATGATGTGTCTTGGTGTAGATTTTTTTTGGTTTCTCCTTAATGGAGTTCTGTGTGCTTCTTGAATGTGTGGAGTGTTTCCCAGCCTTAATTTAGGAAAGTTTTCTGCTATGATTTGATTGAACAAAGTTTCCATTTCCTGTCCTCTCTCCTCTTCTTCAGGCACCCCTATGATGCGAATGTTGTTTCTCTTCATGTTGTCACAAAGCTCCCTTAGAGTTTCCTCACATTTTTTAAGTCTCTTTTCCTTTTTCTTCTCTGCTTCTGTGCCTTTGTTTATTGTGTCCTCTAACTCGCTTATTCGATCCTCAGCGTCATCCATCCTGCTTTTAATTCCTTCCATTGTGGTCTTCAGTTCTGATACTGTATTTGTCATTTCTGTCTGATTCTTTTTTATTATTTCAATTTCATTTTTTATACTTGTTATCTCTTTGTTTAGGTGTTCATAATGACTATCCATTGTTGCTCTAATTTCTTTGAGCATCCTAACTATCATTATTCTAAATTCTGCTTCTGGTAATTTGGTTATATCTGGTTCATTCAGGTCCTTCTCTGGGGATTTCTCTTGATTCATTTGGTTTGCATTCCTCTGCCTGCCCATTTTTTCTGTGTATAAGCAAGTTGTGGCCACTGGCGTCCAGTAGGTGTTGCCTTTGTGATCTCTAGGTGTGGTCTATCTGCAGGCCCCCCACCCCCTCCACCGGTGCCTAGGGTGTTTGGGTATGAGCGTTGCCAGCGCCGGCCCACTGTGGCTTTTGCTATGATTTCTGCCTCTCCTCCGTGGGAGGGGCTGTGATTGAAGCCACAAGATTAGCACCAAGGGTAGAGGTGAGCACCTTTCCTCAGCTGCAGACCCAGCCTATTTCCGGACTTCCGCCCAGAACCAGCAGTCGGAGCCTGCTCACTACAGTTCCGCGGGTTAGGCGGGGCTTTTGACGTGCTCTCAGCTGTAAGCTTTTGCCCGTCCGGAGCTTTAGCCCCGCCCTCGAGGCCAGGGCCTTTTGCGCAGGGTCGGAAACCAAGGTTTATTGGGGTGGGCGTGTTTGCTGGCTTCCGCCGAGCTGTGTACTTCCGCTCGTCCCGGACTCTACCCCGCCCCCGCGTTCGGAGCCCGCTCGTGCACGTATGAATGCTATCCGCGTTTTCTCCGGCCGGGCAGGGACAGCAGCGTGGTCTCAGCTGCGGGCCTCCACTTGTCTCGGGGTCCACCCCGTTCCCGTGCTCGGAGCCCGCTCGCGCACGTATACTGGCCAACCGCGGTTTCTCTGGCCCGGGTGGAGGGGTGGGGGACTGTTAGCGTCCGCTCAGCCACAGCCCCTGCCCGTCCCTGGTCCTATCCCGGTCCCCGCGGTCAGGGCTGGCTTGCGCAGGGCCTGCTCGTTCCTGGCCTCCTGCTTTGTCCCCGTAAGTGGGATTAAAGGCGGGCCCGCAGCCTCCGGACCGCTCTCGCGCTTCCCCTCCGACCCTCTGGGCTAGACCGATCTCCCACCGGCTTGGCCTCTGCCCACGCCGACAGAACCGCCTTTCAGCGTCCTGCCGCCCCAAAACCTTAAGCAGCCCTCAGCAGAGTAGGAAGGGACCTAATACTCCACACTGTAGGCCTGGGAGCTCTCTCACTTGTTTCACAGCTCAATACTGTCCAAACGCCTCTTCTAGGCCCTAGGACTGGAGGCTGGGGCTTGGTTCCTGGGGCTCAGGTCCCTCCCTCTCCGCCAAACTCTCCTCCCGCCACACGGGTCTCTCCGGGCTGCCGTTTGCTCCGGGGAGCTGGGCAGCCCTCTTCGCGTTTTCGCTATTCCTACCAGTCTCAATGTGGCTTCTTCTGTGTTCCTTGGTTGAAGAGTCCACTTAGTTTTGTTCAAAGTTGGTTTATCTCGGTGATGGTTCTTAAAATTGAGTTGTAATCCACTTTGGTTCTGGGAGTTGGAAGCTGGTACGTCCGCCTACTCCGTCGCCATCTTGCTCCCCTCCTCAGTTTGTATTTTTGTTCAAATATCTAAGCAAAATTCCGAGATATGAGTTGTGATTCGGAAGCTGTCACAAGTTGGTACAGGGGTCCAGTATCGGCAGCACAACACCAGCATCTTGTTCTTTCTCATGTGTTACCTGCAGAATCAAGTCGAATCTTGTGCGCTGTACTTGTTCTTGCATCATTTATGCATTTTTTTACTAACATTTTTTGTGTGCTATTATGGGGCCAAAGAAAGTGAGTGTAAAGGACAGTGGTGAGAAGAAAAAAATGATGTTGATAGAAGTAAAGCAAGAAATAATAGAAAAACATGAGCGTGGTATATGAGTGGTTGAACTGACAAGGCTGTACGACCGCAATACATCTACAATTTGTACCATCCTTAAAAAAATGAATGTCATCAAAAGCACAAATCCAGTGAAAGGAACTACAATTCTGTCCAAATTAAGGACAAATATCCATGAAGAAATGGAGAAGCTTCTGCTGGTGTGGGTGAAAGAGGTAGCAGGAGATACAGTGACGGAGACTGTAATATGTGAAAAGGCACATATTATTTATGGGGACTTGAAGAAGAAAGAGCCATTAACCTCAAAAGAGGCAGCAGAAGATACATTTAAGGCAAGTCATGGCTGGTTTGAAAATTTCAAGAAGAAACCTGGCATCCACTCAGTGGTGAGGCATGGTGAAGCTGTAAAATCTGACATTAAGGCAGCTGAGGAGTACATCACATGTTTTGCTGTGCTTATCATGAAGGAAGGCTACATCCCCCAACAAGTGTTCAACTGTGATGAAACAGGAGTGTTTTGTGAAAAAATGCCTTGGAGGACTATCATCACCGCAGAGGAGAAGATGCTGCCAGTCCATAAACCCATGAAGGACCGTCTGACTTTTGCACTGTGTGCAAATGCTAGCAGTGACTGTAAAGTAAATCCACTGCTAGTGTATTATTCCGAAAATCCTTGAGCCTTTAAAACTCAAAAGATTCTTAAAGAACAACTGCAGGTTATGTGGTGGGCCAATGCTAGGGCATGGGTTAGTTTTTTACTGAATGGATAAATCTCATCTTTGGTCCTGCAGTGAAGAAATATCTTCAAGAAAATAAACTCCCGATGAAAGTGTTACTAATCTTTGAAAACGCTCCAGCCCACCCACCTGGTCTTGAAGATGACATTATCGATGAGTTCAAATTTGTGAAAGTCCTCTACCTCCTACCCAACATGACTTCAATCGTGCAACCTATGGATCAGCAGAAGAGATTTCCAAAATGAAGCAGGTCATTTCTAACTTTGAAGAGCTTTACACAAAGCACTTGTTCCACCACTGTTTTGAGGTGACTGAGAATACAAATCTAACCCTTTGAGACTTTTGGAAAGATCACTACAACATCGTGATATGTTTACGCATTATTGACTTGGCATGGCAAGAGATTTCAAGAAGAACCTTGAACTCAGCATGGAAATAGTTATGGCCTGATGTTGTTGCAGACAGGGACTTCAAAGGATTCGAACCAGAGACCGAGACTGAGGTAGAAGCATTGGAGGAGATTGTGTCCCTTGGAAAGTCGATGGTCTGGAGGTAGATGAGGGTGACATAAACAAGCTTGTCATGGAACATGAGGAGGAATTCTCAACTGAGGAGTTGAAGGAGCTACAGATGATGCAACATACGAAGCTTCTGCAAGAGATTAGTAGTGAAGAGGTGGTAGAGTTGGAGGAAGTGATTTCTGCAAGTGAAATTAAAGACATGCTGGCAACATGGGAGAAACTTTCAAGTTTCATTGAAAAGAAACATTCAGAAAAAGTTTCAACGGGTCGTGCTTCAGCACTTTTTAATGACAGTTGTTTGTCACATTTCTGTAACATTTTAAAAGATAAGCAAAAACAAACCTTTTTGAACAGACTTTTATTCAAAAGTCCTGGAAGTGAAAGTTCAGTCAAAAAGGCAAAAACAGGTGATGATTAAATAAAAAATACCTAACATTAAGCTTAGGTTATGTTTAAAGTTAAGAAAGTGCATATTTTTACAATTAAGTTTTTGTGGTTTTATTTTAAGTAAAGAAAGTGCAGTTTTAATTTTGTTTAAAGTAAAAAAGATGCAGTTTTAGTTTACATTTAGTGTTAAGAAAGTGCAGTTTTAGTTTATGTGTCTACAATGCCTGCATCCCTTCCTCCCTGCCTCCTCCTCCAGCATTCACCTCCATTAGCCATACTCGTCTGTCTCCAAGGTAAGAATACAGTACTAAATAACACTTTTTAAAAATTTTATATATTTTGTTATACATCGGTAAAGCATACATGTGTGCTTCTTAATTAAAAATTTATTTTTACATAATTTAGGATGGTTTGGGGATGTTTCACAGGGCTGAAATGGATTAAATCTATTTCAGTTATTTTATATGGGGAAATTTGTTTGATATATGAGTTGACTGATGATCTCGGTTACAGAACAAATTAAACTCATATCTCAAGGTACCACTCTATTTATAAATCAGTGGCATATTTATACACCAACAATGAACTGTCTGAAAGAGAAATTAAAAAACAAACCCCTTCATTATTGCAGAATAAAAGATAGTACCTAGGAATAAATTTAACTGAGGAGCTAAAAGACTTGTACTTGGAAAATCATAAAATATTGATAAAATAAATCAAGGAAGATGCAGACAAGTGGAAGCATATGCTGTGTTCATAGATAGGAAGAATAAACAGCATTAAAATGTCTATATTACCCAAGAAATCTATAAATTCAATGCAATTCTTATTAAAATACAAATGGCATATTTCAAAGATATAGAACAAATATTCCAAAAATTTTAATGAAACCGAAAAAGAACATGAATAGCCTCAGCAATCTAAAAAAAAGAATAATGTGGGAGGTATGTATCATACTTCCTGATATCAAGTTATACTACAAGGCAACTGTACTTAAAACACCTTGGTGCTGGCATTAGAACAGGCATACAGATAAATGGAACAGAACAAAGAACCTAGAACTAAAACCACACTTTATGGTCAATTGATATTTGACAAATAAAGTAAGCACATACAATGGAGTAAAGACAGCCTCTTTAACAAACAGTGTTAGGAAAATTGGACAGGTACATGCAAAAAAGTGAAACTAGTCCACCAACTTACACCATTCACAAAAATAAATTCAAAATGCTAAAAGACTTTAAGTTGTGAAAACATAGCGATCTTGGAAGAAGTCATAGGCAGTAAACTCTCCAATACCTCTCATAGCAATATTTTTGCTAATTTATCTCTACAGGAAAGTGAAATAAAGGAAAGGCTAAACAAATGGGACTGTATCAACCTAAAAAGCTTTTGCCCAGGAAAACCATAAACAAAATAAAAAGATATCCCACACAATGGAAAAATATATTTGCCAATACATCTGATAAGGGGTTAATAACCAAAATTTATAAAAAACATTTTAAACTCAACACCAGGAAGGTAAACAATTCAGTTAAAGAATGGGCAAAAGAACTGAAGGGACACTGCTCCAAAGAGAACATACATATGGCCAATAGGCATATAAAAAAATGTTCAACATCACTAATTATGAGAAATGCAAATTCAACCACAATGAGATATCACCTCACACCTGTCAGAATGTCACTGATTAAAAAATCAACACACAATAAGTGCTGGCGAGTGTGTGGAGAAAAGGGAACCCTCCTGCACCACTGGTGGGAATGCAGACTTGTGCAGCTACTGTGGAAAACAGTATGGCATTTCATCAAAATATTACAAATGGAACTTCCTTTTGGCCTAGCTATCCTACTATATGGAATATATCTTAAGAATACCAAATTAGTTATTTAACAGAAGAAATGCACTCCCATGTTTATTGTAGCATTGTTTACAGTAGCCAAGATCTGGAAACAGCCCAAGTGTCTGTTAGTGGGCGAATGAATTAAAATAAAGTGGTACATATACACAATGGAATACTATGCAGCCATGAGAAAGAAAGAAATCTTACCTTTTGTGATGGCATGGATGGACCTGGAGACTATTATGCTAAGTGAAATAAGCCAGGCAGAGAAATACAAATACCATATGATCTCACTTATATGTGGAATCTTGGGAACAAAATAAACTGAGTAACAAAATAGAGGCAGAGACGAGGTCACAGGGACCAGCTGGATATCTGTCAGATAGAAGGGGGATAAGAGGATGGTATCAGAAAAGGTGAAAGCATTATTGAAATTATATATTCATAACACAGAGATATGGATAGAAGGACGGTAGGTCCCAGAGGGAAGGAAGGTATAGACAGGGACATGGGAGAGGTGGGGAAGGGTGTTGTACTCAGTGGGATGCTTCAATCCATGTGAACACAATACATTAAAATTAATTTAAAAAATAAATAAAGAAAAAACCACATAGTTGAAAAAGAAAGAAGAAACAGTGGTAAGAAATATGAACTACCAGCAAACAAAAACAAATGATAGAAATACAAAAAGGAAGAATTAAAGAAGTCACAGAACTCCCAGAAAACAAAACATAAAATGGCTATAAAAAATTGCCCAAATATGCCTGACCTGTGGTGGCGCAGTGGATAAAGTGTCGACCTGGGAACACTGAGGTCGCCAGTTCAAAACCCTGCACTGGTCTGGTCAAGGCACATATGGGAGTTGATGCTTCTAGCTCCTCCCCCCTTTCTCTCTCTCTCTCTCTCTCTCTCTCTCACTCACTCACTCTGTGTCTCCTCTCTCAAATAAATAAATAAAAAGAAATTAAAAAAAAAAAATTGCCCAAATATCAATAATTACCCTAAATGAAAATAAACTGAACTCACCAATTCAGCAGCACAGAGAAGCAGATTGGATTAAAAAACAAAACCCAACTGTATGCTACCTTCAAGAGACACATCGAAGCTTCAAGGACAAAAGTAGACACAAAGTAAAAGGTTGGAAAATGACCCTAAGAAAATAATACCCAAAGAAAAGCAGGTGTTGCCATATCTAACTTCAAGATAACAAAGGTAACATGAGACAAAGATGAGCATTTCATAATGATAAAGGGGTTATGTCAAGAAGATATAACATTTCTTAATATATATGCATCAAATCAGGGAGCACCAAAAAATATATCTACTAACCAATCTAAAAATCAAAACAGACAAAAACACAATAATACTTGAAAATCTCAACACACCATTAGATTTTAGAAAGATCATCGAACAGAAAATTAATAAAGAAATATCAGCCTTAAACAACACACTAGACCAAATGGACATGATAGGCATTTACAGGACATTTCATCTAAGAACATTAGATTATACATTTTTTTCTAGTGTGCATGGAACGTTTTCAAGAATAGGCCATATGTTGGACCACAAAACTAACCTCAATAAATTCAAGAATACTGAAATTAAGATTTTAAAAAATTAATTCGTTTTAGAGAAGGGAGAGAGAGAGAGAAGGAGGAGAAGAGCAGGAACCATCAATTCTCATATGTGCCTTTACCAGGCAAACCCAGGGTTTTAAACCAGCAACCTCAGTTGCTGGTTAATGCTTTATCCACTGCACCAGTATAGGTAAGGCAGGAAGATTGAAATCATACCAGGTATATTTTCTGATCATTAGTCTATAAAATTTAATTCAACTGCAAAAAAGAAGTAAGGAAACCAAAAAAAGTGTGGTAATTAAACAATACAAAATGATTGGGTCAAAGAAGAAATAAAAGCAGAGATTAAAAGATTTATACAGACAAATGAGAATAATAATGCCACATACCAAAATTTCTGAGTTGCATGACCAGGTGGTGGTGCAGTGGATAGAGCATCGAACTGGGATGCGGAAGAGCCCAGGTTCAAGACTCTGAGGTCACCAGCTTAAGCGCAGGCTCATCTGGTTTTAGCAAAAGCTCACTAGCTCGAGTGCAAGGTCATTGCCTCGAGCAAAGAGTTACTTGGTCTGCTGAAGGCCTGTGGTCAAGGCACATATGAGAAAGCAATCAATGAACAACTAAGGTGTCAAAATGAAAAACTGATAATTGATGCTTCTCATCTCTCTCTGTTCCTGTTTGTCAGTCCCTATCTATCCCTCTCTCTCTGTCTCTCTAAAAAAAAAAAATTCTGAGTTGCCACAAAAGCAGTAATAAGAGGGATGTTTATATGATTACAGGTTTATATCAAGAAACAACAGAGATTCTAAGTAAACAACCTAATATATCTAAAGGAACTAAGATGACATCAGATTAATATTGGCATAAGAGATACTCCTAATTTCTCCCCTTGAAATTTCATCAAATTAAACAACTATAACTCAGTGAAGAAATCCCAGCGTGGCTCACAGGCATGCCAGAAATATTTGTACACCAACTGTACTATAGGTGACTATAGGTGGAACAGGATAAAAAGGAGGGCAAAAGATAAAATGCATTCGTGGTGGGCTTTGGAAAAGAGAGGAGACAAACCTGGCATGACTGGGTTTATTTTTTTCTGCTAGACTATGAAGAGGAGGGAAGTTTGTGCTCTCTGGATTTTTGTCTGAGGGGTACAGAAAAGGAAACTCAGAGTGACTGGATCTCCTTCTGCTGGGAGTAGCAGTGAGACAGAGGGGCAAAGGGGAAGAAACTAAACCAAAGCAGCCAGAGCAAGGGGTCACAGCCAATGTTCCCACAGTCTGCTTGCAGCCTGCTTTCAGCAGGGACAGAGAAAGATAAAGTGTGGCTCCCAGCCTATCAGATCCCTCCCTCACTTCATGGTTTGGGAGTGCAGAGAGAAAATCTACAGCTAGTTCTCCAGAGCCACTTTCTCCCCTGAAGAACAGAGGTGCTCCATGACTGGTTCCCAGGTCTGTTGAGATGTGGAAAGGAGCACCCAGAAACCTGAGATCAGCATTGATAGAGCCATAAAAACAAAAAGCTGAAGCCTTAAAGCTGAAGCCATAAAACCCTCACAACACAACCAACCACCAATGTGGCTGTGGACCGGCCTACATCATTGTGCCAGCAACATCCTCAGCACTGGACAAGCCAGGAACTTTACAGAGCTAAGAGTTGTAATACACTGACACCTACTGAAAGAAACCTCTCAAAACCAAAATTTATTTTCTCTCTCTTTTTTTCTTCTTATATTTTTTCTTTTGAATTTCATCATTTTTAAATTTTATATATTTTTATTCTTATTTCTTGCTGTGTTTTGTTTTTATTTTTTATTTATTTTGATCTTTTATTCTGTGGTTCTCATAATTTTGAAAATTTTTATTGTATTTTTTATTTTAATTTTTTAATATTTTTTAGTTGTTTCTTTTTTGTTAAGATTCTTAACAATACCACTCTCAAATACCATCAAGAAAAAATAAATTGAACACCATGGCTACAAAAGACTGATAAATAGTTCAGAAAGAAAATAAAAAATCTTCAGAAAAACTCTCAGTTACATGGAAACCTTTGAGTTAAATGATAAAGAATTCAAAATTGAAGTTCTGAAAATACTCAATGAGATGTGAGAAGACAACAATAAGAAACTTAATGCGCTCGGAAAAAAAAATAACGAGCAAAATGAATACCTAACCATGGAGATTGAAACCAAAAACAGAGATGAAGAATTCAATACATGAATTGAAGATTGAAAAAGCAAGTTTAGCTAATAGAACAAGTCAGAGGAATGAATCAGTGACATCAAAGACAGGCAGCTACAAATGCTACAGAGAGAAGAAGAGAGAGACTCATGAATTAAAATATTAAGAGAGTTCTACAAAAATTGTCTGACTCGATCAGAAAGAGCAATATAAGAATAACACTGGAGAACAAAATTTTTTGTTGCATCCACAAAAACACTTGAGATCGAGTGTGCTGATCTCAAGTCTAAAATTAGTTTTTCCTCGGTAAGCTACAGTTTTTTGCAATTCAAGATTTTAGGTTTTCATCTTATTGTAAAATTTTCAACATTTATTTTTATAAAATGAAGTAGAATGTCTTCTCGGGCATCATCTTTGTGAAAATATAATAATTTATATAATGCAGTAAATACACTAATACACTAAAAGATATGATTGCATCAAAATTTGTTTACAATTTTAAAATAGAACATATCAAAACACTTGTTTTAATCATAAAATTTGCGCAAAATTTATTTAAATTCTATTCAGGCCAAAATTTGCATTTGTAGCTCTTGCGTTTGTGTACTGTTGAGGAAAATCTCGTTTGATGCTCCAGCAGTAATCTGCCATTATTTCTGTCTCATTGCCCCTGATAATGCTCATCCATCGTCTTCAGATCTTGATGAAAGTGTTCTCTCTGCTCATCACTAACAGCTCTAAGATTTTCGAAAAACTTATCAAGGTGACTGACCAGGAAGTGAATCTTAATGCTCATGTTACATACAATGTCGCGGAAAGCCAAATGCATTCTTTGAACCAGAAGTTCACCGTTTTCTGCTTTTTTGTTGCCAAAGAAGTTCTTTGTAACTGCCACAAAAGACTGCCATGCTGCTTTCTCCTCCTTATTCATCTTCCTGGCAAATGCTTCGTCACATATGAGGGTTCAAATTTGAGGTCCATTGAATACACCTGCCTTTATTTTCTTGAAAGACAAGGCAGGAAAAGCAAAAATAATATGTTGAAAGCATTCACTTTCTCTATTCAAAACCTGAACAAACTGCTTCATTAAGCCAAATTTGATGTGAAAAAAATAATCCTGTCTCAATTAACTACAGGTCCATTCACAATATTTGCATCCCTAGTGCCAGAGTTTCATGTTTTGGTCACTCCTGTGTCCAGTGTTTCTCCTGAGCTTGACTGTCCCACAAACACAGAGAGCAAGGCTACTTTGTAAAACCTCTCAGTTGTCCTAGCAGAAAATTAACCATTTTAAGAGCCACACAAATGATCCAGTTATGCTCCTCATACTTCACAAAGTTGAGGACAATTTTTATGTCATTATAATCTTCTCGCAGATGAGTTGAATAACCAATTGGAACCGCTGCATAAACATTACCATTGTGTAGGAGAACACATTTCAAACTTTGTTTAGAACTGTCAAGAAATAGCTGCCATTCTGTTTAGACTGTAAGTGATAACACCTACCTGACTGAGAAGACTACTGATATCATGACAGTAAACAAAGTGTTTGTCTTTGGAAAAAAAGTCACAAAAATTAGTTCACACTTCCTGAAATGGGATACTTTAGCTGACTGATGAAGTACATTGTTTTCTTACAGCCTGGAGGCTAATAACTCAGCTGCTTTCTTTGACAGACCCAAATCTCTTATTAAGTCATTCAATTCGGGTTGGCTAAACTGCTGATGGGTTCATGACTGCTCGGAATCATAAGAAGACCTTCAGATTCTACAATCATTTTCTCATGCCTCTTATCAAAATACACTTGATCACCATGTTCACTTTCTTCATGTTTAGAAGAAATAAAATCATTGAAAACTAGAACCGGGAGTGTTTCAGAGTGTGGGATTGCTGAAGGAATATTAGGATATGTAATTATATGCCATTTTTTTCTCGCCAATGCCCTTTGTATGGATCAGACAGAAAGTACAGTCACTGTGTGGTTCTTGGGTTCATGCCAAACCATGGGAATACCAAAAGGAATTCCTTTGCATTTTCCTTTTGTCCAGTCATGAAGCATTTTCTCACAATCATGACACACAATATGAGCAGCCCAATTCTTTTCTTGATCACCAAGGGAACTTGAAAATAGGCAATATATGCACGTGTCACAAATGATGAAATATTGCCCCTTTGACGTTGAAGTGTGTAATAGCCACATATATAACAGAACGTGTCAGGACTATTCTTACATTGATGCCTACTTGAAGAAGCCATGATTCAATCTTAAAACAAAATAAGAGGGTGTTTTAATCCAATAATAATTTTTTACATTTAGAAACAACTACAATTATGTAAAAGTGATGTTTGTAAAACATTAATTGCCTGTGGTTATGTTCAATCTAAGAGTCGTTGCCCTGTAACTCCAATTTAAAAACCAAATGCATGCCATTAACTGTAACAAAAAGAAATTAAAATTGCATAAAAACTAGATAATGTACCAAAATGTGAATTTCAGATTTGAAATCAGCAATGCAGAAATATGTAGAAACAGTTCTGAAACCTCATGCAATGGAAAATGAAAAAAAAAATTGTTCCCCACTGTAATGTGTATATCACAAGAAGAGGAGAGGAAGAGCAAAATGAAGAGCCTATTCAAACAAATAATTAATGAGAAATTTCCAAGCCCATGGCAAGAGTTAGAGACTTGAATCCAAGAAACAAATAGAATGCCCATTACCACAATCCAAACAGACAAAGGCACAACATAATAAAATTGTCAAAAATTAATGACAAAGAAAGAATTCTCAAGGAAGCTAGGAAAAAGAAGAGCATAACATAAAAAGAAAACCCCATTAGGTTATTAAAATACTTCTCAAGAGAAACTCTGTAAGCCAGAAGAGAGTGGACCCAAACATTAAATGTACTGAAAGGGAGAAATTATCAACCAAGAGTAATATATGTATTAAAATTAACCTTCAAATATGAGAGACATGAAAACTTTAACAGATATACAGATGCTGAGGGAATTTATCACCAGAAAGCCCTCACTGCAGAAATACTCACAGGGGTTATTTGACCAGAGAGAAAGAACAAAACAAATCAAAAGCACAAGTAAAAGCTCCAACAAGGTCACAATAAAAACAAAGATAATCTGTGGCAATCACATAAAAGAGGAGAGAATAAAGATCTGCAGTAGCATTGGAGGATGGAGTGAAGAATCACACATAAGACAAAGGATTCTTGTACATATGAACATTTTTCTCTTAATAACCTAACGCTAACTATACACAAAAAAGCCACAACTGAAATACACAGTTTAAGAAAAGAACAGGAAAAAGAGGTATGGGATACCACCAAACAAAAACTGACAGAAACAAAAAAATAGAAGTACCAAACAAGACACAGAGCTACTAAAAAACCAAAACATAAAGTGGTTATAAGAAATTCCCAAGCATCAATAATTACTCTAAATGTAAATGGATTGAACTCACTATTAAAGAGGCACAGAGTAGCAGATTGGATCAAAAAAGCATAACCCAACCACATGCTGCCTTCAAGAGGCACATCTAAGCTGCAAGGACAAAGGTAGATTCAAAGTGAAAGGTTGGAAAATAATTTTCCAAGTAAACAATATCCAGAGAAAAGCACGTGTAGCCATACTCATATCTGACAATGCTGACTTCAAGACAACAAGATAACCAGAGACAAAGATGAACATTTTATAATAATAAAGGGGACATTGTATCAAGAAAACATAATACTTCTTAATACGTGTGCACTGAACCAAGAAGCACCAAAATATATAAGACATCTATTAACTGATCTAAAAGTATTACCAGACAAAAACACAATCATACTTGGAGAACTCAACACACCATTGACAGTTCAGATATATCATCCAAACAGAAAATTAATAAAGAAATATTGGCCTTAAATGACACTGGACCAAATGAACATAATAGACATTTTTAGAAAATTTTATCCCAAAACATCTGATTATGCATTTTTGTTTAGTATGCACAAAACATTCTCAAGGATAGACCATATGTTGGACCAAAAAACTAACATCAACAAATTCTGGAAAATTAAAATTATGCTGAGCATATTTTCTGATCATAAGTCTTTGAAATCAGAATTCAACTGTAAAAAGGAAGTAGCAAAACCCACAAAAATGTGGAAATTAAACAACATAGTTCTTAAAAATGTCTAGGTTAAAGAAGAAATAAAAGCAGAGATCAAAAGATATCTACAGGCAAATGAAAATGACAACACGATGTATCAAAATTTCTGGGATGCAGTGAAAACAGTAATAAGAGAGCAGTTTATATTATTACAGGCTTATATCAAGAAAGAAGAGAGATCCCAAGTAAACAAACTAACATCACACTTTAAGGCACTGGAAAAAGAAAAACAGGCAACCCAAAGTCAGCAGAAGAAAGAAAATGGTAAAAATTAGAGCATAACTAAACAAAATAGAGAAAAGCTATAGAACAAATTAATACAACAAAAAGCTGGTTCTTCGAAAAGATCAATTAAATCAACAAATTATTTGCTAGACACAGTAAGGAAAAAAGAGGAAGGACCCACATAAACAAAATCTGAAATGAAAGAGGAGAAATGACCATAGATATCATAGATTTACAAAGGATCATAGTAGAATATTATAAAAAATTATATGCCACCAAATTCAACAACATAGAGAAAATGGATAAACTCCTATAACTATGCAATCTGACCAGACTAAGTCACGAAAGTGTGAAAAATCTATATAGACCTATAAACAGGGAAGAAATAGAAACAACTATTAAAAACTTCCCTAAAATCAAAAGTTCAGGACCAGATGCCTACACTAGTGTATTCTACCAAACATTCAAAGAAGATTAGGAACCTATCCTTCTCAAAGTCTTCTAAAATATATAAGATAGAAGAAGCAATACTCCCCAACACATTTTATGAGGGCAACATAACTTTATACCAAAACCTGTCAAGGACTACATAGAAAAAAGAAAACTACAGACAAATATCTCCAATGAATACAGATGCAAAAATCTTAAGCAAAATACTAGCTAATAGAATACAACAACACATTAAAAAAATAATACACCACAATCAAATGAGATTTATTCAAGGAGCACAAGGATGGTTCAACATATAGAAATCAATCAAGGTAATACATCACATCAACAAAACAAAGAACAAAAATTATATGATCTTATCAATGGATGCACAAAGTCCTTTGATAAGATACAACATCCATTTATATTTAAAACATCTCAAGGAGTGAGAAAAAGAATAACAAGGGGAACACATATCCAGCAGAAAGAGAAAATAGTAAAAAAATAGAGCTGAACTAAACAAAAGAAAAAACAGAAAAACATAAGAATAAAATTAATACAACAGAAAGCTGGTCCTTTGAAAAGATGAATAAAATTGCCAACCCCTTGGTTAGACTCACTAAGGAATAAAGAAAAAGGACTAATTTAAACAAAATCCAAAATGTAAGATGAAAAATTACTACAGATATCATAGATATGCAATGGATTATACTAGAATATTATGAAAGATTATCTGCCACCAAATATAACAATCTAGGAGAAATGGAGAAGTGTTTAGAACTACACAGTCTTCCTAGAATGATTCACGAGGAAGTGGAAAACCTAAATAGACCCATAAGAAGAAAAATAGAAACCTCTCCAATAATAAAAGTTCAGGACCAGATGGCTAAATTAGTAAAATCTACTATTCAAAGAAGATTCTATACCTTTCCTTCTTAAAGTTTCCCCCAAAATTGAAGATGAAGGCATACCCCCTAACATATTTTATGAGGCCAACATAACCCTCATTCCAAAACCTGGCAAAAACAACAACAAAAAGCAAAACTACAAACCAATATCTCTAATGAATACAGGTGCAAAAATTCTAAACAAAATAACTAGCAAATCAAATACAACTATATATTAAAAAAATAATACATCAGGATTATGTGAAATCCATTCCAGGAGCATAAGGATGGTTCAACATATGTAAATTGTTCAACATAATACCCCACATCAACAAAACAAAGAACAAAAATTATATGATTCTATCAATAAATACAGAAAAGGCATTTGATAAGATACAACATTCATATATATTTAAAACACTTAATAAAATGGGTATAAAAGTACCTCAACATAATAAAGGCCATTTATGACAAACCATTAGCTAATATCATACTAAATGGTAAAAAATAAAGGCCTTTCCTCTAAAAATCAAGAACAAAACAAGGTTGCCCACTCTCTTTACTCTTATTCAACATAATTCTGGTAGTTTTAGCCAGAGCAATCAGGCAAGAGAAAGAAATAAAGGCATCCATAATAGGAAAAAGAAAATGACATGTTTTGTATATAGAAAACCCCAAAGACTCCCCCATCTTTAATGGGACTCTGTGCTTCTTAAACTTGTGTGACTTTTTTCCTTCATCAATCTAGGGAAGTTTTCAGCTATGATTTCTTCAAACAGGTTCTCTATCCCTTGTTCATTCTCTTCTCCTTCAGGAACTCCTATGATGCAGATGTTTCTCTACCTGTTGTCAGAGAGGTATTTTAGAATTTTGTTAGCTTTTTTGAGACTATTTTGTTTTTGCTGCTCTGCTTCTGTGCTCATGTTTATCTTGTTCTCTAAATCACTGAATTGATCCTTTACTTCATCCAACCTGTTTTTGATTCTTTTTAGTATAGTCTTCATTTTAAAAGATATTGTACTTGCTATTTCTGACTTGTTCTTTTTGTTTTGTTTTAATGTCATTTTTAGTACTTACTAAGTTCTCACTCTAATAATCCATTTTTACTCTAAGATCCTTGAGCATACTAATAATCATTATTTTAAACTATGTGTCTGGTAATTTAGTTACTTCCATTTCATTTAATTTTCTTTCTGGAACTTTCTCTTGTTGATTCATTTGGGTCATATTTCTTTGTTTGCCCATGTTGTCTATGAATTAGGTAGCTTTGCTCTGACTCCTCAATTTATTGTGGCACTTTTATGAGAAACATGGGCTCAGTGGTAATAACTTGCAGATAACATAATCTTGCTTTAGTAATGTTTCTTGAGGGTTATATTTACCCTCCTGTTGTAGGTGAGTCTTCTGCTGGACTATTGTTTTGGGCATGCCACTTGTGTAGCTAGCTGAGTCTAGTGTTGATGTGGTCTGCCACCCACTACTGATTGTATTGGTTTAGAGTCTTCTTGGGTGGGGTATGTGTTGTCATGAGCCATTGTTTGTAATCCACTGTGGGCTACACATCTGTGTCTACCATTCTGTTCACTGTTTGTGTCTGAATTTTTTGTGCCTAGGTGTTTTTGGGAGGGGTAAACCTGTGTATAAGAATTAACTTTCTTTTGCTTAGAGCTGACAACAGCTTCATAAAAGAAACCATTTCTTAACATTTACTCCCACTTTCAGCTGTTCCACCTCTTCTTACTGCAACCTAATATTCCTGCAGTCTTTCACTGAAAGACTGTAGAGTTAGCACCAACTGGCTTCAACCCACCAACACCTCCACAGGTTGCAAGTTTAGTGCATCTTAGTTTAGGATGATAACATTATTGGGACCCTCTACTTCAGAGATTTCTTGGTCAGGAGCTCAGTACAGGGAAAGTGTCCCTTACTCAGAACCTAATCCCCCAACCACTGATGAATATTCCAATTCTATTTCTCCCCAGCAAGATGAGCAGCAGGTTCAGATTGGATGAGACCAATAGTCCCACAGTAGGAGTTCTTTTAGCTGAGGAGCTCATGCTTTCAGGGAGGAATATTGAGAGAGTCTTCCACTGGGGCTGATAGTGCCCTCCCAGAAAGTGGTTAACCCCCTCTACCTGTCTCAACAGTAGAGTCCAAGGAACTCACACTTTGAATGTCCTCTCTCCCTTTTCACTGTAGAACTTAGCACAGTGAGGCAGTACATTCAGAACTTAGGACAAATGACTGTAAATCTTTATTTTGTACAATGCATGTGAGTTGCTGTGCAGGTGTGCAGAGTCACTGTGTTGCTGTGAAGAAAGTGGAGTGTACCTCAGCTGGGTTTGGTGTCTGATGTGCTATCTTTTTGGATATGCTGCTATTAAGGGTGGCTAGGTTCTGCTCTGATGTTCTCTTTAGATGGTCACTGGATGTATTGGTTCTGGGCATCTTATGAGAAAACCTGGTGAAGACCAATGTAAGACACTGCCAATGACTGGCCCTCTGCAGCCTTTTTGGATCTGTAAGTAAACCAGTGTTTGTGATTGCCTCTGCTGAGCTTAGGTGCATGTGGGAGGACTAAGTTGCACATATACGTTGGCTTTTTCCAGCCCAGAGCCTGGGGTCAAATCAGTGAAATGCCCAAGTTTCCCTTAACCACCTCCTGCATCCTTTGCCTGCTTGCTGCTTGTTGAACTCTGCCACTGAAAAAGACTATTGCAGAGTCTATAGCCTAGTGCAGTGATGGGAAATCTTTTGAGCTTGGTGTGTCAAAACTTGCCAAAAAACTGAACATAACTCGGGTGGTGTGTCACTTCAAGAAAAACGGCCTAACCGGAAGTCCCAGAACTAGATGCTCTGTGCCGTAGTTCTGTTGTTTTGGCCTACAGACCTCCAGCACAGAGTGTCTATACTACAGCAAATGTTTTATCCTTGGCTACTGCACCTGGCCATGCAAGAGCCTAGGATAAAATGTCCTTCTTGGCATGTGGCCCCTGGTACGCGGCCACATGCAGCTGCGTGTCATCGAAAATGGCTACACGTGTCAGTGGGCTGACACATGTGTCATAGGTTTGCCATCATGGGCCTAGTGAATATCAGGGATTAAAATAGGTAGTGGGTATGGCTTCTATGCCATGTCCCCAGGTGTCAGTCTGTCCTGAATTTTTTTCAAAGACTTAGATAAGATGTGGCCAACTAGGAATACAGTGGGTGTTGTCTCAGAAACCCAGAGATTTGGTCTTCTCACAGTCTGGACAGTTTCTTTTGAATCTCTTATGAGGCAGAAACACCAGTAATATTCTTTAAAGTGTGTGGGGAAACTTTAATCTTAATGCCAGAAACTAAGTCACTTCACACACCCTGCTTCCTGGCCAAGGCTACTTATTTCTCAGCAGGGCCCAATCTCCATAGGGTGGAGAAGGACAGATACCTAGGGGTGGGGAAGTTGTTTTACCTCAGGCAGATGCCACAAGGAGGGGACTGGTCCACCCAAGAAAGATAGTGACTGTGATATTGGAGAATGACTTAGCACAGAGGTTCTGTTGGTTACTCCCCACGACAGCTTTCCCCGGGCTGCCAACTTTACACTCTCCTCATGCAACTCTAGTCCTCTCAACCATCTCTCTGCTGGAGCCCAGAGTAAGTGGTTTAGAACAAGATTTTCTATGTTTCCCCTTTAAGAGGGTGCCTGTGTCTGAGAATTCCACTTTCTTTCTTGCAAACAGAAATGTCACCTCTTTTAACTGTCAAATACTGTGTGGAGACCTCTTCTAGGATCTGGTGCTCTAGGCTGGGATGCTTCACCTGGGGCTTAGGACCCACAGCTCTCAGGAAGATTGTGTCTCAGCTGGAAGTCCCTCTGGATTTTCAGCCACTGCTTGCTCCTAAGAGGGGGAGCAGCCGTATTTACATCTCAATCCTTTCTACCAGTATTGATGTGGCTTCTGTGATTCCTTGGTTATGAATTCCTCTTCATTTAGTTCTAAGTTGATTTTTCCAGATGATTGTTCTTAAATTTAGTAAAAACTTCAGTTTGGTAGTGGGGATAAAATTTTTTTTTTATTAATTTTAATAAGGTGACATCAATAACTCAGGGAGCATATGTACAATAAAAACATCTCCAGATTATCTTATCATTCAATTGTGTTGTATACCCATCACCCAAAGTCAAATTGTCCTCTGTCACCTTCTATCTGGTTTTCCCTGTGCCCCTCCCAGTTTGGTAGTGGGACATGTCTATTGAAATGGCCTAATTTATTGTCATTCTGGAATCTCATCACTTTTAATTATCATCTAACAAATAGTTAAAACTGGTTTTCTTTTTCTTTCCCAAATTATGTCAGAGTGGGGACAGAAATTTGGAGTTTAGATATAATGACCAGAGACATTGAGGTATAAGAAAGAAAGGCACTTACTGAATGCATAATAATGTCCCAACTGGGTAAAGATACCAACTATGGTAAATATATTTTTAGCCAGAATTCAGGCATTTGAGATTTGGAACTGAGATATTGTATATTTTATTTTTACCTTCATGAGAATAAATAAAAAGGGTTTATGGGAAGTAGAGAGAAAAAATTAAAAAAGAGAAAATTAATGACATCATCATCTACTTTGTACTAATGTTGTACTGCTACCTTGAGAAGCATCAAGCCTTACATAAATCATTCCTAGAGTCGAGTCTCCTGCAATGTCATGGGGAAGAACAATGATGTCTGACAAGATAAAAAATAATGTGTGGGTGTCGCATAAGGAGTTAACACCAGGAGAAAAACATGATAAAGGAGAACAAAGAAGGAAGATGCTGAAGTGAGATGAACAGCCAAAAAAAGAAGTAAAAGCTAAATAGTATCTTTAAGAAAGGTTAGAGATCTTCACATACATTTTTTTTTGTGTGTGTGACAGAGATAGAAAGAGTCAGAGAGAAGGACAGGGACAGAAAGACATGAAGGAAGAGATATGAGAAGCATCAATTCTTCACTGTGGTACCTTAGTTGTTCATTGATTGCTTTCTCATATGTGCCTTGACTGGGAGACTGAGTGACCCCTTGCTCGAACCAGTGATCTTTGGCTCAAGTTGGTGAGCCTTGCTCAAACCAGATGAGCCAGCACGCAAGCTGGCCACCTTGGGGTCTCAAACCTGGGTCCTCTGCATCCCAGTCTGATACTCTATTCATTGCACCACCACATGTCAGGCCATACATTTTTATGATTAGAGAAAACCCCATATTTTTATTACTTTAAAATATGGAAGAATAGAGACAAAATATAAGAAGAAAATAGTCAATAGTCCTATCAGAAAGCCTAAAATATTTTTAAATTAAAAATAAATATAATGCTAACTCCATTTATTTTTATTTTATTTTTTATTTTTAAAAATTCTATTTAGAAAATTAAATTTAATAGAATGACATTGAGCAATGAGTACACAGGTTTCAGATAAACATTTCTATAATATTTAAACTGTTGATGATGTTGTATACCCATCACCCAAAATCAATTCATTTTTGTCACTATATACTTGTTCTTCTTTATTCCTTTCCCCTTTCTCCACGAGGTAACCATTTAACTATGTCCATGAGTCTCACTTTTATATCCCACCTATGTGTGAAATCATACAGTTCTTAGCTTTTACTGATTTATTTCACTCAGTATAATGTTCTCAAGGTCCGTCCATGTTGTTGTAAATGACAATATGTCATCATTTTTTATGACTGAGTAGTATTGCATTATATATATGTACCACATCTTTTTTTTTTTTTTTACAAGGACTGAGAGAGAGTCAGAGAGAGGGATAAATAGGGACAGACAGACAGAAACGAAGAGAGGTAAGAAGCATCAATCATTAGTTTTTCGTTGCCATCACAACACCTTAGTTGTTCATTGATTGCTTTCTCACATGTGCCTTGACCGCAGGCCTTCAGCACACAGAGCAACCCCTTGCTGGAACCAGCGACCTTGGGTCCAATCTGGCGAGCTTTTGCTCAAGCCAGATGGGCCCGCGCTCAAGCTGGCGAGCTCGGAGTCTCGAACCTGGGTCTTCCACATCCAAGTCTGACACTCTATACACTGCGCTACCACCTGGTCAGGCCACATCTTCTTTATTTAAATGCTTATGGAGGAACACTTTCATTGTTTCCATGTCTTGGCCACCGTGAATAATGCTGCAATAAACATGAGAGTACATGTGTCTTTATGTACTAATGTTTTTGATTTTTGGGGGGTAGATACCCAGTAGAGGAATTGCTGGGTCATATGGTAATTCTGTTCTTAAGTTTTTGAAGAACCACTATAATTTCTTCCATAATGGCTTTACCAGTTTACATCTCCACTAGCACTGAATGAGAGTAATTAGTAAGTCATATTGATCATATTGCTTTAATATAATCAAATGCAGTGAGTGCTTAATTTTGGTTGAATTAATCACTTAGATGTGTACACAGCAGTGGAAACTACATTCACTTTTAAGCATATATATATATAATATTACCTGGAATGAATTACAACATACTTTTCCCACTTTTCTAACTAAAGCTGATGGGGATATAATTTTTCTATGGTTCTGATAAACAAAAACTCAAATTTTCTCAATGATATTATTTATTTCAGGTGCCAGTATGACAAGTGAAGCTATAAAGCACAGTAGCACATAATAATGTTTTTAAAATAGGGAAAAAAATAGAATTTTCCTTGTCAACTTCTTTTGAAACAAAATATTTTAACATTGCTTATGAAACATATAGTCACACGCACTGTACAAACTTATAGATCTATAACAAATAAAAATGCCTCCAAAACATTAGCTTGAAAATCTGTTCTCTAACAACATATCTCTCTAAAAAGCATAAGATAATTGTAACTAAGATTGAATAGTTTCACCATTGGAAGTGAGTTGTCATGGTTCTTATGTCCTCCTAACCACTAAATAAAATAAGTAGAACTGTGTTGTTCAGTCCTCTATGCTAAGCTGAGGAAGGCTACAACTTTTTGTGTTCATTTTCAAAAGCTCTAAAGAAGTCAGATATTATACATATTTATTATATAATATTTATACAAATTTATTACAATATTATTCATTATATTTTTTATACTGTATTTTATATTCCCATAATTGTTTTCTAACTACCAATCTGTATTTCTCAATCCCTTCACCTTTTTCACCAAACCCCCCAAACCCCTACCCTTTCTTCTTTGTATCTATGTGTCTCTTTCTTTTTTGTTTGTTTATATTGTTCTTTAGATTCTACATGTAAGTAAAATTATATGGTATTTGTCTTTCTCTGACTAATTTATTTCACTTAGCATAATACCCTTTAGGTCCACTCATGCTGTTGTGAAGGGTAAGATTTTATTTTTTCCTATGACTGAGTACTATTTTATTGTATATATGTACCACAGCTTATTTTATTCAGTTGTCTATTGATGGACACTTGCATTGCTTCCATAGCTTGGCTATTGTAAATGATACTGCAGTGAACATAGATGTGCCTATAGTCTTTAAATTAGTGTTTTCGTTTTCTTCAGATATATACTCAGAAGTAAAATTACTGGACCATAAAGCAGTTCCATTTTTAATTTTTCTAGGAAACTCCATAGTGCCTTCCTTCCTTCCTTCCTTCCTTCCTTCCTTCCTTCCTTCCTTCCTTCCTTCCTTCTTTCCTTTCTTCCTTCCTTCCTTCCTCTCTTCCTTCCTTCCTTCCTCTCTTCCTTCCTCCTTTTCTTCCTTTTTTTCTCTTTCTTTCCTTCTTTCTTTCTTTCTTTCTTTCTTTCTTTCTTTCTTTCTTTCTTTCTTTCTTTCTTTCTCTCCCTCTTTCTCTCTTTCTTTCTCTCCCTTCCTTCCTTCCTTCCTTCCTTCCTTCCTTCCTTCCTTCCTTCCTTCCTTCCTTCCTTTCTTCTTTCTTTCTTTCTTTCTTTCTTTCTTTCTTTCTTTCTTTCTTTCTTTCTTTCTTTCTTTCTTTCTTTCTCTCTCTCTCTCTCTCTCTCTCTCTTTCTTTCTTTCTTTCTTTCTTTCTTTCTTTCTTTCTTTCTTTCTTTCTTTCTTTCTTCTTTCCTCAGTGAGAGAAGGAGAGATAGACAGACTTCCGCTTGTGTCCGACAGGGATCTACCTAGCAACCCCTCTCTGTAGCAATGCTTGAATCAACTGAAGTATCCTCAGTACCTGATGTTCAAACCAATCAAGGCACTAGATATGAGAAGAGAAGAGAGAGAGGGGGGAGAGGAAAGGGAAGAAAAGCAGGTAACCACTTCTCATTTTATGCCCTAACCAGGGATAAAACCAGGCGCACCTATGTTCTGGGCCAATGCTCTATCCACAGACCCAACCGGCCAGGGACCATATTGTTTTTCACAGAGGCTGCACCGATCTGCATTCTTACTAACAGTGCAGGAGAGTTTCCATTTCCTTCAATTCTCATTGACACTTGTTGTTTGCTGATCTATTGATGATAGCTATTCTGGCAGATGTAAGGTACTATCTTACTGTGTTTTAAAAAATATATATTTTTTAAGTTTTAAGGTCAATTCACATAGATAAATCAGAATCACTAGTTTTGTAACTCCCAATTTTGAACAATTAAAATAATTAAACAATCTAGTTTTGTAGTGCTACATAAGGTAGGACCATATGATAATGAGCACAAAGACATATTTACACATCTAAGAACACCTTGGTGAATAAGCACTTAAGTATTAATTACTTTTATTAGTTATATTCAATAGCAATTAGATACATTAAAGTAAAACATAACACAATTGTTTACCTAGAAAAGCCTTGGCTTTTGCTCTTAATATTTTCACTATTGGTAAAGTCAGTGTCTTCCACTATTAATACTAGTAACACCAAATAATACTGGCATTAATTTTTATCTCACTAACATAACAAACAAAAGTAAACCATGTTAAGTGCAATTTGATATAGGCCACAAGTAAGTCAAACAAACTAAAGTGTAAATTACAACTTAAATAAAAAAAAGCTAACACAGAAAACAAAATCCAGTTTTAAGAATACTCTGTATGTTTAGTTCACTTTATAATATTTTTTTGTGTTTTAGACAAGTTAATTTTAAGATGTTAAAAATAAACATAAAGATAACAATTAAATTGAGCACTTAATATGTGCCAAAGCATTGATATATTTTAAATTTTATTTAGTTATATATTATTCACTTTTATTATATTTATTTATTTATTTTAAATTTATATTAATTTTAATTTATTGTGTTTACATGAATTCAAGTGTCCCACTGAATATAGCTCTCTCATGCCCCACTCCTGTGTCCCTTTTTATATACTTTATCCTGCCATCCCTACATCTCCCTCCCCCTTGAACTGTAAGATTTGCTGTCTTGTTATTTGTATCTCTGTATGTATATACAATCCATAATTTCTTTACTTTATCTGATCCAATACCCTCATTTCTCTTCATCTGATGGCTGTCCCTCTGGTCCCTGTGACCCCCACCTCTGCCTCTATTTGGTTCCTCAGTTCACTTTGTTCATTAGATTGCACATATAAGTGAGATCATATAATATTTTTCTTTTCCTGCCTGGCTAATTTCACTTAGCATAATAATAGCTAGATCCATCTATGCTGTTACAAAAAGTAAAATTTTCTTCTTTTTCAAGGCAGTGTAGTATTCCATTGTGTATACAGTGGTACCTTGAGATATGAACAGACCAACATACAATTTTTTTTTTTTTTTTAGATATGAGCTGCGACTCGGTTGGTATCTTTGTTCGAGATCCAAGCAAAATTTTGAGATATGAGTCGTGATTCAGAAAGCTGCCTCTAGTTGGCGCGTTGGTGCATGGGTCCAATATCAGTAGTTTGATATATGAGCTGACTGACTTACGAGCTCGGTTACAAAATGAATTAAATTCATATCTCAAGGTACCACTGTATGTACCACAGCTTTTTAATCAACTCATCCACTGACAGACACTTGGGCTGTTTCCAGATATTGGCTATTGTAAACAAAGCTGCAATAAACATGGGGGTGCATATCTTCTTTTGAGTCAATGATTTCGTATTCTTGGGATATATTCCTAAAAGTGGGATATCTGGGACAAAAGGCTGTTCCATTTTTAATTTTTTGAGAAAACCCCATACAGTTCTGCACAGTGGCTGCACCAGTCTGCATTCCCACCAGCAGTGCAGGAGGGTTCCCTTTTCTCCAACTCCTCGCCAGCACTTATTCTGTGTTGTTTTGTTAATGAGTGACATTCTGACAGGTGTGATGTGGTATCTCATTGTGGTTTTAATTTGCATTTATCTGATGATTAGTGACCTTGAACATTTTTTCATCTGCCTATTGGCCATTTGTATGTTCTCTTTGGAGAAGTGTTCAGTTCTTTTGCCCTTTTTTTAAATTGAATTTTTTACCTCCCTGGTATTGAGTTTTAGAAGTTCTTCATAAATTTTGGTTATTAACCCCTTATCTATTGATGATAGCAATGAAAAGAGCAGCATTTTTATCTGTGAGAAAGAGAAAGAGCTCTTGAACCCAGACTCTGTCTTAAAGGGCCTGTGCAGCCTGTGCAGATGATAGCAATGTTCAATAGAACATATATTTTGACAAATATGTTCACCTATTGTGTGGGTTGTCTTTCTATTTTTTTCAAGGTGTCTTTTGCTGTGCAAAAGATTTTTACTGTGATATAGTCCCATTTGTTCACCCTGTTTTTTATTTCACTTCCCCATGGAGATGAATCAGCAAAAATATTGCTATGAGAGATATCAGAGAGTTTACTATCTATGTTTTTTTCCAAGGTGTTTATGATTTTATGACTTACATTTAAATCTTTTATGCATTTTGAGTTTATTTTTGTGAATGGTGTAAGTTGGTTGTCTGTTTTCATTTTTCTGCATGTACCTATCCAAATTTCAGAACACCATTTATTAAGAGGATCTCTTTACTCCATTGTAAGCTCTTCATTTCTCTTTCAAATATCAATTGACCATAAAGACATGGGTTTATTTTTTGTTTCTCCGTTCTGTTCCATTGATCTGTATGCCTCTTCTATGACTGTACCAAGCTGTTTGTAATACAATGGCCTTGTAGTATAAAACTTGTTATCAGGAAGTGTGATACCTCCCACTTTATTCTTCATTTTCAGGATTGCTGAGGCTATTTGTGTTTTTTTGGTTCTATATAAATTTTTGGAATATTTATTCTATATCTTTGAAGTATGCCATTGGTATTTTAATAAAAATTGCATTGAATAAGTAGATTGCTTTGGGTAATATAGACATTTTAATGCTGTTTATTCTTGTTATCCAAGAACACGGTATATGCTTCCACTTGTTTGTATCTTCCTTGATTTCTTTTATCAATGTTTTATAATTTTCCGAGTACAAGTCTTTTACCTCCTTTGTTAAATTTACTCCTAAGTACTTAATTCTTTTTTTGCAATAGTGAAAGTTATTTTTCCATAATTTCTTTTTCAGACAGTTTATTATTGGTATATGAAAATACCACTGACTTATCAATATTAATTTTGTATCATGCCACTTTGTTTAATTGACTTATTAGGTCTAGCAGTTTTTTGATGAAGACTTTAGGGTTTTCTATGAACAGTATTATGTCATCAGTAAATAATGACACTTTTACTTATTCTTTTCCAATTTGGATGCCTTTTATTTTTTCTTCTTGTCTGATTGCTGTGACTAGGACTTCCAGAACTATGTTGAATAAGAATGGTGAATGGGGGCACCCCTGTCTTGTTCCTGATCTTAAGGAGATTGCTTTTAATTTTTGCCCTTTGAGTATGATGTTGGCAGTGATTTTGACATAGATGGCCTTTATGATTTTGAGTTATGTTCCCTGTACTCCCATTTTGCTGAGAGTTTTGATCAGAAATGGGTGATAGATTTTACCAAAAGCTTTTTCTGCATCTATTAATATTATTATGTGATTTTTATCCTGTCTTCCATTTATGTGACAAATCACATTTATTGATTTGTGAATATTGTACTAGCCGTGCCTCCCCAGAATAAATCCCACTTGTTCATGATGTATAATTTTTTTCATGTATTACTGGATCTGGTTTCCTAATATTTTGCTGAGAATTTTAGCATTTAATTTATCAGGCATACTGGCCTATAGATTTCTTTCTTTGTAGTGTATTTACCAGGTTTTGGAATGAGGATTATGCATGCCTCATAAAAGGATCTTGGAAGTCTGTCCTCCTCTTGAATTTTTTGAAATAGCTTGAGAATGATAGGAGTTGCTTCTTCTTTGAATACTTGGTAAAATTCACCTGTGAAGCCATGTGGTCCAGGACTTTGTTTCCTGGGAGTTTTTTGATAAGTCTTTCAATTTTATTTGTTGTAATTGTTCTGTTGAGAAGTCATATGTAATCTTTATGGGAGCTTCTCTTTAGGTAATAAACTTTTTCTTTTGCAACTTTTAGTATTCTTTCTTTGTCTTTTAACTTTGGCACTTTAGTTATGATGTGTCTTGCTTTAGGCCTTTTGGGGTTCCTCTTTAATGAGACTCCCTGTGCATCTTGACATTGTGTGAATTTTTTCTTCATCAGTTTAGGAAAATTTTCAGCTGTGATTTCTTCAAACACTTAATCTATCCCTTGTTCTTTCTCTTCTCCTTCAGGAACCCCTGCGATGCAGATGTTGTTTCTCTTCATGTTGTCACAGAGTTCTTTTAGAGTTTCCTCAGACTTTGAGCCTCTTTTCTTTTTGCTTCTCTGCTTCTGTGCTTTCATTTATCTTATCTTCTAAATTGCTGATTCAATTCCCTTATTCCAGCATGATGTTAATTCCTTCTAATGCGGTTGTCATTTTTGATATTGTATTTGCCATTTCTGACTGGTTCTTTTTCATGATTTCAGTGTTCTTTTTGATGCTTGCTATCTCCTTATTTAGATGTTCATTATGTCCATTCATTGTTGCTCTAAGATCCTTGAGCATTTTAAAAATTATTATTTTAGATTCTGCATCTTATATTTTGGTTACTTCCATCTCATTCTTTTTGGGGAATTTTCTTGATTCATTTGGGTCACATTTCTCTGTTTGGCATTTTCTCTGTGTATTAGGTAGTGCTGTTTGAATTTGAAATTTTTGTGTGGTCTTTATGAAAAAGTTGGGCTTGCTGGTACTGACCTCTAGGCCACTTCTTTATCTTGTTCTGGGAATGCCTTATTTTTTACTTTTTATTTTTTTGTATTTTTCCAAAATTAGAAGCTGGGAAGTAATCAGACAGACTCCCACATGTGCTCTACCAGGATCTACCCAGCATGCCCACCAGGGAGTGATGCTCTGCCCATCTGGGGCATTGCTCCATTGCTGCTGGGGTTATTCTATCACCTAAGTTGCAGGCCATGGAGCCATCCTCAGTGCCTGGGCCAACTTTGCTCCAGGGGAGCCTTGGCTGTGGAAGGGGAAGAGAGAAAAAGAGAGAAAGGAAATGGGGAATGGTGAAGAAGCAAATGAGCACTTGTCCTGTGTGTCCTGACTGTGAATCAAACCCAGGACTTCCATGCACTGGGTCGATGCTCTACCTCTGGGTCAATTGGCCAGGTTTTAGCAATGCTTCTTGAGGTTACTATTTTCTCTCTTGCTGTATGTGGGTATGAGATGCAGTTGGTCTTTTTGTGATAATGGTTATCCCTTCAGGTTAGCTGGCTCTAAAGTTTCACCCTGATCATGTGTATTACACAGTATGCAGTGTCTGTCCTATTTTCTGTATTTATTATCCAGTGTCTGGTGCCTGCTAGACTCCATTTCTGGGTATGCTGCTTGTGTAGGTAGCTGAGTCTAGGGTTGGTGCTGTCTGTCACCCACTACCAGTAGTGTTGGCTCTAGTTTTTCTTGGGTTGGCATCAGCTGTTGTTTGTAACCTGCTGTGGGCTGCCAATCTGCAGTTACTGCAGTTTACACTGTTTGTGTCTGTGTTTTCTGTGCCTGGTTACTCTCAGAGGGGCCAACTATTGTATAAGGATCAGCTTTTCCTATTTAGAGATGACAGCAGCTCCATAAAAGCCCCAAGCTCAGTAAGATTATTCTGCACTTTTCAGCTTCTCCTCTTCTTATAGCTGCCTGGTCTTCCATAGAGTCTTCTATAGGAAGACTGCAGTGTGAACTCAGATTTACCTCACCCAACCAACCCCTCTACAGGTTGCATGCTTGGAGGATTAGGGCAGCAGAAGTTGTGAATATGTTTGTGGGAATTCCTACTTCAGGGGTCTCTTGGTCAGGAGCTCAGTATGGGAAATGTGGCTCCTTCTCCAGAGCTTGATCCATTAATCACTGTTGGATACTCAAATTTTATTTTTCCCCAACAAGGTGAGCAGCAGGTTTAGACTGAGTGTGGCCAACTGTCCCCTCTGCAGAAGTTCTTTTAGTTGGTAAGACTTTGGTCTCAGGGAGAAAGACTGAAAGAGTTCTCTCCTGGGGCTGACTGTGCCCCTCCCAAAGATGGCTAAGTTCTCAAACAGATCCAAAAGTAGACTCACAGGGACCCACACATTAAATGTTCATGCCCATGCCTCTCTCCCTCCCCCCCTGTGGAATCTAGCCTAGCAGGACAGAACATCCGGTACCCAGGCTAGCTGACAGTGAAGTTTCACTCTATACAATGCACATAAGCCACATTGCTGGTGCTGATTACAGAGAGTGAAACTTGCCTCAGCAGGGTCAGGTATAAGGAGATTTTCTGTAGGATACCACTCTAGCAAGAGTTTTTTAGGTCCTGAACCAATGCTTTCTGCAGCTGGTCCCTGGGTGTGCCAGACCTGGTCCTCTCTAAAAGCAACCAATGGATGACACTGCCTCTGACTGGCCCACAGCAACCATCTTGGAGTTCCACACAATTAAGAGTTTGTGGCTGCTTTTGCTAGGCCCAGGTGTACATGAAATACCAAGCTTCACTCCTAGGCTGGCTTTTACCCACTCTGGTCCTGTGGGAAAGTCCACTCAAATGGCCAAATTTCCCTGAGTTCCTCATCTTGCAGACTCTGTCTGCTGGCTGCTTGTTGGTCTCAGCCACTGAGAAAACCTCTGCTAGAGTCCAGAACCTACAGCAATTCAGGGATTAGTAAGGCTGGTAGGTTTTGCTCTACCCCTCAGCCCCAGGAGTTAGTCTGTCCAGGCTTTTTTCACAGACCTCAGAAGGGTGTGGCCTCTGAGACCCAGAGTTGTAGTTTGCCCATTCTGGACAGTTTCAACTTAGTCTCCCTTCAGGTGGAAGCACCAATCATAGACTCAGAAGAGTGTGGGGAGAAGCTCCAGTCTCAATACCAGAAAACTGAGTCACTGATATGCCCCCTGTTTCCTGGCCTCTCAGAACGCCCCTTTGCCATGGCTGGAGCAGGAGAAACCCCTGAGAGCAGAGCAGCTGCTTTTCCTTAGGCTGATGCCATTCAGAGGAAATTGCTTCACCCAAGAAAGATGGTGACTGCAGTGCTGGAGAATGACTCAGCACAGGGGTTCTGGTGGCCATTCCCCACGGAGTCTGTTTCTCCCTGGGCCTCCAACTTTACACTCCTCACACAACTCCAATCCTCTAAGTTCTCACCCACCAGAGCCCCAGGTAAGTGGCTGTGAACAATGTGTTCTGCACAGGCCCTTTAAGACAGAGTCTGGGTTCAAGAGCTCTGTCTCTTTCTCACAGATAAAAATGCTGCTCTTTTCACAGCTAAATGCTATCTGGGTGCCTCTTCTAGGTTCTGGGGCTGTAAGCTGGAGTACCAGGTCTTGGGCGAACACCCATACCTCTCAAGGCTAACCTCCCCTCAGTGAGAGTCCCTCTGGACCCAAAGTTGTCACTTGCTTCTGGGAGCAGGGCAGCTCTTTCCATGTCTCTGCCCTTCCTACCAGTCTTGGTGTGACTTCTTCAGGGATCCTTGATTATAGACTTCTCTTAGTTTAGTCCAAAGTTTGTTTTCCAATATGATTGTTCTTAAATTAATTTATAATCAAATTTAGTCCTGGGAGGTGGCAGTTAGAACATCTGCCTACTCTGTCGCCATCTTTAAAAATCTTATTATATTTATAATTGAGTTTATTGGGGGTGACCTTGGTTAATAGAATTATTTAAGTTTCAGCTGTACAATTATATATTATCTGTACATTGTATTGTGTGTTCACCACCTTAAATCAAGTCTCCTTTCATCACCATTTGTCCTGCCTTTACCTTCTTCTAACTCCCACACTCTTTTTCCTTCTTGTAATCAATCCCCTTACTGTTGTCTTCTATGAAGTAATTTTTTTTTTGCTTAATCCCTTCACCTTTTACACCCAGCCTAAACTTTCATTAATGAGTCTGTTTCTATTTTGGTCTGTTGTTATTTTGTTCATTAGATTCCACATATAAGTAAATTATATGATACTTCTCTTTCTCTGATTGGATTTTCTGATAATTAGTGATGTTGAGTGTCATTTTGTATGTCTGTTGGTCATCTGTATCACCTCTGCATAGCCTCTTTAAAGAAGTATCTTTTCAGGTCCCTTGACTAATTTTTAGTTGGATTGTTTGTTTTTTGGTGTTTTGTTTTATAAGTTCTTTATAAATTTTGAATATTAATCTCTTATCTGATGCATCATTTGAGAATTATATTCTTCCAGTTAGTGAGATGTCTATTCATTTTGTTGATGTATCCTTCACTGTGTAAAAATTTTTAGTTTGATGTAGTCCTATTTATTTATTTTTTTCTTGTTTTTCTTGCTGGAGAAAATAAATATATATTACTAAGAGAAATACCAAATTTTACTGCTTATATGTTATAGGAGTTTTATGGTTTTGTTTCTTATATTTATCTTTAATCTATTTAAAGTTTATTCTTGTATATAGTATGAGTTAGTAATCTAATTTTATTTTTTGCTTATATGTCCAATATTTGCAAGACCACTATTGAATAAACTGTATTTACCCCATTGTTTGTTCTTGTCTGCTTTGTCATATATTAACTAACCATAGAAATATGGGTTTATTTCTGGGCCTTCTATTCTGTTGCATTTATCTATATGCCTATTATTGTTCCAATACTGTGCTAAAGGTGAAAAATATTGAGAAGGGGGAACAAAGAGGAAACACATTTGCAGTTGACTCCTGAGAGAAGAAAGGTGCAGGCTGTCTGGATTTTTGCTGCAGGGGCTTCAGAGAAGGAAGAAGCCCAGAGAAACTGTTTTTCTTTTCCTCTGCTTGGACACCAGAAAGGAGGGAAGCTCAGACTGTCTGGGTTTTGTCTGCAAAAGCACCAAAGAGGTGATAAACCTGGAGTGACTGCTTTCTGCCTAAAGAAGTGGAGAGATTGAAGGGCAGCAAGAAAGATACTAAATCAAAGTGGCATCCAAACAAAGAGTCATGGCCAGTGTGCCTGTGCTTGATCCACAGCCCACACTTGTTGCATAGACAGAGAAAACCAAAATGTAGTTCCCCAACTGCCCAGATTTGCTTCATTCACCTCAGTTGGTATGGAGAGTGGCAGAGACACATTCTCTAGAGCCACTTTCTCTCTTGAAGAACAGAGGGACTCCACCTCTGGTTCCTCTTGTCTTTTGAGACATGGGAAGAAGCACCAGGAGGCCTGAGGTCACCATTGCTAAAGCTGTAAAGCCATAAAGCCTTCAAAACACACCCCTACCACCAATGAGAGGGCAGCCCGGCCTACATTATTGTGACAACAACATCTCAACTGAAAGCCCAGGAATTTTACAGAGCTAAAACTTGTAATACAATTCCACTTTCGGAAGGAAAACAGACATCCTCTCAAAACTGAAAATTTGTATTTCTTTTTTCTCTTTTGAATTTTATTTTCTTTAATTTTTATATATTTTTTCCTTTTGTGGGTGTTTTGCTTCTTTTTATTTAAACAATTTTTTTCTTTTTCTTTTTTCTTTTTCATAATTTTTATATTTTCATTATATTTATTTTTATTTTTTAAGTTTTTAGTAGTTTTTGTTAGCGTTCTTAACAATATCATTCTCACATGTCATCAAACAAGAAGAAATTTAACACCGTGGCAACACAAAACTGATAGGTTGTTCATAAAAACATTAAAAATCTCCAGAAAGCAATCTCAACTACATGGAACCTTGGATTTAAATGATAGAAAATTGAAAATTTAAGTTCTGAAAATACTCAACGAGATGTAAGAAAACACTGATAGGCACTTTAAAGAGTTCAAAAAACAAATTAATGAACAAAATAAATACTTCATCAGGGAGATAGAAATTTTAAAAAAGAAGCAAAAAGAGATGAAGAACACAATACATGAATTATCAAGAGTTAGCAAGGGGCACCCTATCTTTTCATGTGATTCTAGTTTGCTCAGCCCTCCCCATCAAAGTACCTTAGAAAAAAGAACAAAATTGGAGGTATCACATTTCCTGACATCAAATTATACTAAAAAGTGATAAAATCAAAGCAGCATGGTATTCACAGGACAACAGGCAAAGATCAATGGAACAGACTTAAGATCCCAGATATAAACTCACAAGTATATGACAAAGAAATTTTATAAAGGAGCTAGAAACATACAATAGAGAAAAGAAAGCTTCTTTAATAAATGGCGCTGGGAAGACTGAAAAGCCACATGTGAAAGAATGAAACCAGACTACTATATTTCACCATATACAAAAAAATTAACTCAAAATGGATGAAAGACAAATAAAAGAACTAAAACAATAAAATACATAGAAAAAAACAAGGCATTAAACTTATGGACTTTGACAGAGAGAAGACAGCAATGGAGTAAGTGGATGTTCCAGCTCCCACCTCCCAGAACCAAAGTAAATTACAACTTAACTTAAGAACAATCATCTTGAAAAACCAACTTTGAACTAAACTTAGAGGATTCTATAACCAAGGATCACCGAAGAAACCACACCGAGACTAGTAGAAAAGGTGGAAATGTGGAAAGGGCTGCCCTTCTCCCAGCAGTGAGCAGCGGCCAAGAGGGACTCTCATGGCAGGATGGGTTGCCTGGAGAGTGGTGAGTTCTTAGCCCTAGGACTGGAGCCCCAGCCTAGACCCTCAGAGACTAGAAGAGGCATACAGACAGTATTTAGCTGAGAAAAGAGCTGAATTACTGTTTGCAAGAAAGAGACAGAACTCTTAAGATCCAGGTTGTCTTAAAGGGACTGCACAGAGAACCTCATCCACAGCCACTTACCAGGGGCTCTGGGAGCAGGGAAAGCTGAGAGGATTGTAGCTGTGAGAAGAGAATGTAATCTCAGAGGCACAGGGAGAAACACTGTGGAGGAAAGCCACCCTAACCTCTGTGCTAAATCACTCCCGAAATCTAAAGTGGCCATTTTTCCTGAAAAAAGCAACACTAGAAAAGGGAAGCAATTACCCAACCCACCAGAGGCTCTCCTGCTTCAGTCAGAGCAAAGAGTTGCTTAGAAGCCAGGGGCATGTCAGGGACACAGGTTTTGAGTGCTGAGATCTGAGCTACACCCTTCCCCTCACACTGCTGAGTACTTGCCAAAGGGTGCATGGTCCATGCACCCGCAGTGGCCCATGGCCTGACTTGTGCACCAGTGTTGGCTAGCATGCCTGTGGTGACCTATGGACCTGTGGCAACCTGCGTGCCCATGTGCTAGCAGTGGTGGCAGAGGTGGCAGGCCAGTGCTGGTGGTGCCCATGCCCAAGCACCCAATGAGGGAATAGCAGCAGTGGGTCAGCAAGAAGACCACACCTCAGGAACACAGAGGCCACACCACTGTCCAAGACTAGATAAAAGCCAGCCTAAGAATGCAGCTGATATATAAAATGGCACCTGGATCCAGCAGTGGCAGCCACAAATTCTGGATTGCCAGTAGCTCCAAGAAGGTTGCTAAGGGCCAGTCATAGACAGTGACCCCCACTGGTCTGCAACAGGTTCTGGCCAAGGAGGTCGAGGGTTGGCACATACAGTGGCTGAATATAGAAAGCATCAGTTCAGGACCTAACAACCCTTGTAAGATTGGTATCTTAATAAAGAACTCCTCACACCTGACCCAGCAAAGACATAGAAAACACCAACACAAATAGCAAAAAGAACAGTAACAGCAGACAAGTAGCTCACAGTAGATTACAAACAATAGTTGATGCCAAACCAAGAAGATCTAGAAAGAACACAACTGGAAGTTAGAGGCAGACAACACCAACCTTTTACTCAGCTAGCTACACAAGCAGCACACCCAAAGAAGAAGTCTATGCATAGACAAAATGGGAAGAAAGAGACATGCAACTTAAGAGAATCAACAAGAGAAATCCCCAGAAAAAGAACTGAATGAGATAGAAATAACCAAGATACTGGATATAGAATTTAAAATAATGATTGTTAGGATGCTCAAGGATCTTAGAACAACAATTGATGTACATAATGAGCACCTAAATAAAGAGATATCAAGCGTCAAAAATGACATTAAAATCTTAAAAAAGAATCAGTAAAAAATGACAATACAATATCAAAAATGAAGACTACACTAGAAGGAATTAATAGCAGGCTGGATGAAGCAGAGGACTGAATCAGCGATTTAGAGGACAAGATAAATAAAAGCACAGAAGCAGAACAGCAAAAAGAATAGAGGCTCTAAAAGACTGAGAAAACTCTAAGAGAGCTCTGTGACAACATGAAGAGAAACAACATCTACATCATAGGGGTTCCTGAAGGAGAAGAGAAAGAACAAGGAATAGAGAACCTATTTGAAGAAGTTATAGCTAAAAACTTACCTAAATTGATGAAGCAAAAATCGCACAAGTTCAAGAAACACAGAGAGTCCCATTAAAGAGGAACCCTAGGAAGCCTACATCAAGACACATCATACTTAAAATACCAAAGTTAATAAATAAGAATACTAAGAGCTGCATGAATAAAGCAGTCAATCACCTAAAAAGGAGCCCCAACAGAAATACTTGAGGCCAAGAAGGGAATGACAAGAAATATTTAAAATAATGCAAAACAAGAGCCTACATTCAAGACTTCTTTATCCAGCAAGGCTACTGTTTAAAATTGAAGTAGAAATAAGAAGTTTCCCAGAAAAACAAAAACAAAAACAAAACTCAAGGAATTTATTACAACCAAACCAATGCTGAAAGAAATGTTAAAGGGCCTGTTGTAAACAACACAAGGGGAAAAATGTAGGAAAATAGAAATATGGATTTAAAGAATAAAATGGCAATGATCAAGTACATATATATCAATAATAAACTTAAATATAAATGGATTTAGTGCTCCAATCAAAAGACATAGGGTAGCTGCATGGATAAGAAAACAGGATTTGTACATTGGTTGTCATCTACAAGAGACTCACCTCAAAACAAAAGATACACATAGAGTGAAACTGAAGGAATGGACAAAAGTATTTCATGCAAATGGAAATAAAAGAAAAGCCGAGGAAACAATACTTTTAACAGACAAAATAGACTTTAAAGCAAAGGCTATATAAGGGACAAAGAAGGTCACTACATAATGATATAGGAAGCAATCAACAGGAAAATATAACCATTATAAATATCGATGCATATAAATATATAAACCAGATTTATTTTTATTTTTATTTATTTATTCATTTTAGAGAGGAGAGAAAGTGAGAAAGAGAAAGGGGTGGGGGGAGCAGGAAGCATCAGCTCCCATATGTGCCTTGACCAGGCAAGTGCAGGGTTTCAAACTGGCGATTTCAGTGTTCCAGGTCAAAGCTTTATCCTCTGCGTCACCACAGGTCAGGCTATAAAGCAGATTTTGATGGACATAAAAGGTGAGATCAAAGCAATATTATAATGGTAAGGAATTTTAATACCCCATTAACATCAAGAGATAGGTCCTCATGAAAGAAAATTAACAAAGAAACAACAACCTTAAAGGACACACTAGATCAACTGGATTTAATAGATATCCAGAAGTTTTCACCTTAAAGCAGAAAAATATACATTCTTTTCAAGTGCTCATGGTACAGTATCAAGGATAGACCACATGTTAGGACACAAAATGAGTCTTAATAAATTTAAGAAGATTGAAATATCAAGCATCATCTCTGATCACAATGGCATGTAACTAGAAATGAACTACAATAAAAAAAATACTGGAAAGCATTCAAACGCTTGGATACTAAATAGCATATTATTAAATAATAAATGGGTTAACAATGAAATCAAGGAAGAAATAAATTTCCTTGAAACAAAGAAAATGAACATAGGTCGCAGCAAAAACAGTCCTAAGAAGGAAGTTTATATTCCATTATAGGAATATCTTAAGAAACCAGAAAAGCTAAAATAAAATGCTTAACCCTGCATATAAAAGAACTAGAAGAAGAACAACAAGTAAAGCTCAGAGGAAATAGAAAAAAGGAAATAATAAAGGTCAGAGCAAAAATAAATGACATAGAGGCTAAGAAAACAATACAGAAGATCAATGAAATCAAGAGCTGGTTCTTTGAAAAGGTAAACAAGATTGAAGAACCTCTAACCAGACTCACCAAAAAAAAAAAAAGAAGAGAACTCAAATAAATAAAATTAGAAATGAGAATGGAGAAGTACTAATGGACAGCACAGAAATACAAAGAATTGTAAGAAAATATTATGAAGAACTGTGTGCCAAAAAGTTAGACAACCTAGGTGAAATAGACAAATTCCATGAAACATATTATCTTTCAAAAATCAATCTGGAAGAATCAGAAAACATAAACAGACTGATTACAATAAATGAGATTAAAACAGTTATCAAAAAACTCTCAACAAACCAAATTACTAGGCCAGATGGCTTCACAGGTGAATTTTACCAAGTATTCAAAGAAGAAGTAACTCCTATCTTTCTCAAGATATTCCAGAAAATTCAAGAGGAAGGAAGACTTCCAAGTTCCTTTTATGAGGCAAGCATAATCCTCATTCCAAAACCAGGTAAAGGCACCACAAAGAAAGGAAACTATAGGCCCAATATTCCTGATATTACTAGAAAATACTAGAAAAGTGGATCCAGCAATACATGAAAAAAATCATACATCATGATCAAGTGGGATTTATTCTGGGGAGGAAAGGTGGGTAAAATATTTGCAAATCAATCAATGTGATTCATCACATAAACAAAAGGAAGGATAAAAATTACATGATAGTATCAATAGACCCAGGAAAAGCATTTGACAAAATCCAGCATTCATTTATGACCAAAACTTTTAGCAAAGTGGGAATATGGGGAACATATCTCAACATAATAAAGGCCATCTATGACAAACACATAAGCAACATCATAATCAATGGGCAAAAATTAAAAGCAATTGCCTTATGATCAGGAAATAGGCAGGGGTGCCCCCTTTCCCCACTCCTATTCAATATAGTTCTGGAAGTCCTAGCCATAGCAACCAGACAAGAAGAAGAAATAAAAGACATCCAAATTAGAAAAGAAGAAGTAAAACTATCATTATCTGCTGATGACATGATTCTTTACATAGAAAACCCTAAAGTCTCAGTCAAAAAACTACTGGACCTGATAAATGAATTCAGCAACGTGGCAGGATATAAAATTAATATTCAGAAATTAGTGACATTTTTATACACCAACAATGAACTGTCTGAAAAAGAAACTAAGAATCTCTTTCATTATTACAACAAACAGAATAAAGTATCTAGGAGTAAATTTAACAAAGAAGGTTAAAGACTTGTACTCAAAAAATGATAAAACATTGATAAAAGATATCAAGGAGGATACAAACCAATGGAAACACATACCGTGTTCATGGACGATAAGAATAAACATCATTAAAATGTTTGTATTACCCAAAGAAATCTACAGATTCAATGCAATTTCTATTAAAATATCAATGTCATACTTCAAAGATATAGAACAAATGTTTCAAATATTTATATGGAACCAAAAAGGAACACGAATAGCCTCAGCAATCTTGAAAAAGAAGAATGAAGTGGGTAGTATCACACTTCCGGATGTCAAGTTATACTACAAGGCCATTGTACTCAAATACCTTGTACTGGCATAAGAACAAGCATACAGATCAATGGAACAGAAGAGAGAACCCAGAAATAAACCCACACCTTTATGGACAACTGATATTTGACAAAGGAGGAAAGAGCATACAATGGAGTAAAGACAGTCTCTTTAATAAATGGTATTGGGAAAATTGGACAGATACTTGCAGAAAAATAATACTAGACCACCAACTTATACCATTCACAAAAAATTAACTCAAAATGGATAAAAAACTTAAATGCAAGTTGTCAAACCATAATTGTCTTGGAAGAAAACATGAACTGTAAGCTCTCTGACATCTCTCACAACAATATATTTGCAAATTTATCTCCATGGGCAAGTGAAATAAAGGACAGGATCGACAAATGGGACTATATCAAACTAAAAAGGTTTGCACCATTAAAAACTGAACAAAATAAAAAGACAAACCAGACAGTGGGAGAACATTTCAACAATATGTCTGATAAGGGGTTAATAACCAAAATTTATAAAGCACTTTTAAAACTCAACACCAGGAAGAAAAACAATCCAATCCGTAAATGGGAAAAAAGAATGAATTGACAGTTCTCCAAAGAGTACATGTAGATGGCCAATATGCATATGAAAAATGTTCACCATTACTAATTGAAAAGAAGTGCAAATTAAAACCACAATGAAGTACCACCGCACACCTGTCAGAATGGTGCTTATTAACAAAATAACACAGAATAAGTGCTGGTGAGGATGTGGAGTAAAGGGAACCGTCCTGCACTGCTGGTGGGAATGCAGACTGGTGCAGCCTCTGTGGAAACAGTATGAAAATTACTCAAAAATTAAAAATGGAACTGCCTTTTGGCCCAGCTATTCCACTTTTAGGAACATATTCTAAGAATACAAAATCACTAACTCAAAAGAAGATATGCACCCTCATGTTCATGGCAGCATTGTTTACAATAGCCACGATCTGGAAACAGCCCAAATGTCTGTCAGTGAATGAGTGGATTAAAAAGCAGTGGTACATATATACAATGGAATACTACGTGGCCGTGAAAAAGAAGAAAATCTTACCTTTTGCGTCAGTATGGATTGACCTAAAGAGTATTATGTTAATTGAAATAAGCCGGGAAGAGAAAAAGAAATACCGTATCAGCGCACTCATTTTAGGAATTTAATGAACAATGTGAACTGAGGAATGGAATAGAGGCAGAGGCAGGATCAAAGGGACCAGAAGAAAAGAGATCATATGGAATGGGATCAGAAGATGGTAACAGAGAAGGAAAAGAGATTAGGGAAATTATACATACATAACACAGCATTATAGAGAGCTGGACGGCATATCCTGGAGGGAAGGGAGAAAGCATTGAGGGGAGGAGGCAAAGGGTGTGTGGCGGGGAACATGGGGTTGGGGGTAGATATATTCAGTGGGACACTTGAATCTATGTAAACACAATAAATTAAAATCAATAAAAATGAAAAATAAAAACAAAGAGCCTGACCTGTGGTGGCGCAGTGGATAAAGCGTCGACCTGGGAACACTGAGATCGCCAGTTCAAAACCCTGCACTGGTCTGGTCAAGGCACATATGGGAGTTGATGCTTCCAGCTCCTCCCCCCTTTCTCTCTTTCTCTCTCTCTCATTTTGTGTCTCCTCTCTAAAATGAATAAAATAAAATAAAATAAAAAAATTAAAAAAAAATAAAAACAAAGAAACAAAAAGAGTTATGGACCTTGGTCTTAGAAATGATTTTATGAATTTGAACCCCTTAACAAAGAAAATGAAAGTGAAAATATGTGAAAAAAAGCTACTACACAGATTCCAAGATGGCAACAGAGTAGACAGATGTTCCAACTGCCAACTCTTAGGACCAAATTAGAGTTACAACTAAATTTAAGAACAGTCATCTTGAAATATCAACTTCGAACTAAATGAAGAAGAGTTCATAACTAAGGAATAACAGGAGCCACATCAAGGCTGGTAGGGAGAGTAAAAATGTAAATAAGACTAATCTACTGAAGGAGCAAGTGGCAACTGAGGGTCTAGAGGGACTCTTGGCTGTGGGGAGGTTTGCCCTGGGAGGTGAGGATCCTAAACCCTAGGATGTGTACCCCTGACTAGAGAACGAGAGGCCAGAATACGTGCCCATACAGCATTTGGCAGTGAAAAGAGATGAGGTTTCTGTCTGTGAGAAAGAGACAAGATCTTCAGAGACATGGGCACCTTCTTAAAGCTAAACACAGAAAATCTTATTCAAAGCCACTTTCCCAGGGCTCTGGCAGAGGGAGGGCTGAGAGTACTATAGGTGCATGATGAGAGTGTGAAGTTGGTGACCTAGGGAGAGACACTGTGGGGGACAGCCACTGGAACCCTTGTACTGAGTTAGTTTCCAATACTGCAGTCTCCATTTTTCAGGTGGAGCTGTCCCCTCCATGTGGCATCAGCCTGAGGGGAAAGCAACTGCCCTACCCTCAGGAGTCCCTTTTGCCCCACACTATGAAGATTGAGTCCTGCTGAGAAGTAAACTGAGATGCAAGGGGTGCATCATTGCTCAGTTTTCTGGTGTGGAGGCCTGAGTTTTTCCCCATACTCTCCTGAGATTATGACTAGTGCTTTTGCCCCATGGGATATTCAGTAGAAACTGTCCAGACTATGGTCAGACCACATCTCCAGGATTCAGAGGCCACACTCACCAAACTCCAAATGGCCATAACCAACTGTGGTTTGTAGAAAAATTCAAGACAAACTAATAACTTGGGTTGTGGAGTGGTAGCCACACCCACCACCTATATTACTCCTTGAATTGCCCCAGGATTTAGACTCTACCAGAGGTTTCTTTTCAGTACCTGAGCTCAACAAGCAGACAGCAGAGGCTGACGCAGAAGAAGACAAATCTCAGAAAAACTTGGGACGTTTTCTGACTTTTCCCCTGTTCCAGTGTAGGTAAAAGCCAGCCTAGGTATGTGGCTTGGTATTTCTATGTGCACCTGGGCCCAATAAAGTCAGCCACAAACTCTGATTGCTTATAGCTTCAAGAAGGTTGCTGAGGGCTAGCCATAGGTAGTGTCCTGCACTAGTCTGTACTTAGTTTTCTTCAGGGAAGTCCAGGGCTGACACATTCAGTGGCCAGCTGCAGAAAGAATCAGAACAGGACCCAACTGACCTGTCTGGCAGTGTGTTCAAGGGAGGGCTAATCAGACACTGGGCCCAGGTGAGGCAAGTTCTGCTGTTTGTGGTTAGTACCTGCACAGCAGCTCTGGTGGGCATTGGACAGAGTGGAGCTTCACATTGGGTCAACCTGGATCCCAGGTATTTTTCCACACTGGACTAGGTTTCACAGAGTGAAAGGAGAGAGGCTTAAAGCATAGACATTCAAGGTGTGGGTTCCCTCAAGCTTATTTTTGGGACCAGCTGAGGGATTTAGCCATTTTCTGGGAGGGGGGTACAATCAGCCCCAGAAGAAGACTCTCTCAGTCTTCCTCACTGATACCGGGGCTCCTATCTGGAAGAACTTTTGAAGAGGGGACTGTCAGCCCCACCCACTCTAAACCTGCTGCTCATCTTTCTGGGAAAAATAGAATTGGAGTATCTATCAGTGTCTGAAGGCTTAGGCTCTGAAGTAAGGACCACTTTTTTCATACTAGGTTCCTGATCAAAAGACCCCTGAGTAGGGGTTCCACTAATATTGTGTTCCAAACCACACCTGTCTTAAACCACCAAGCTTGCAACCTATAGAGGTGTTGGTGGGGTGAGGCCAGTCTGAGCTCACACTATTGTCTTTCTAAAGAAGACACTGTGGAAGACTAGACAGCTGCAAGGAGAGATGGAGCAGCTAAAAAGTGGAGGCAAATTTTATGGAGCTTGGGCCTTTTTATGAAGCTGCTGTCATCTCTAAGCAAGAGAAAGCTGATCCTTATACACAAATTGGCCCCTCCCACATTACCCAGGCACAGAAAATGCAGACAAACCAATAAACAGAACACTAGCTCTGAACAGGTAGACCATGGCAGGTTACAATGGCTGATGTGAACTCATACCTAAACCCCACCCAAGAGGACCTAGAACCAACACAATCAGTAGTGAGTGGGAGACCACACCAATTCTAGAGTCAGCTAGCCACACAAGTGGCATGCCCAAAGGAAGAGTCCAGCAAGCACCAGACACTGCAGAGAATAAAAACACCCAACAGGACAGACACTGGCTCAGTGTCTAATACATGTAATTGAAGTTGACCCATAGAGCCAGCCAGCCTTAAGGGAAAACCCCACCCATGAAAGACCAACTGCAGTCAATACTCACATACAACAGGAGGACAAACCTAATCCTCAAGAAGCATTCATAGAGCAAAGAACTCTGGTGGCCTGAAGGTTAGTACTACTGAACCCATATTCCTCATAAAGATGCTATAACAAATTTGATAGAGCAGAGCCACCTAACACACAGATAAAATGGGAAGACAAAGAAATATGACCCAAATGAATCAACAAAAGCAATCTCAGAAAAAGAACTGAAATGGAAGTAACCAAACTACCAGATGCAGAGTTTTTTTATGGTAAATTGTTTTTATTTTATTATTATTTTTCTTAAGTGAGAAGCAGAGAGGCAGAGAGACAAACTCCCACATGTTCCTGAACAGGTTCTACCTGGCAAGCCCCCTATGAGGCAGTGCTCAGCCCATTTGGGACCACTGCTTCATTGCTCAGCAACTGAGCTATTTTAGCTCCTGAGGTGAGGCCACAGAACCATCCTCAGCACTTGGGGCCAACTTGTTCCAACCAGGCCATAACTATAGGAGGAAAAGTGAGAGAGAGGAGAGAGAGAGAGAAGGGAAAGGGGGAAGAGTGGAGAAGCAGATAGTTGCTTCTGCTGTGCATCCTGACTGGGAATCAAACCTGGGACACACACACCAGGCTGACACTCTACTGATAAGCCAATCAACCAGGGCCTCCAGATTCAGAATTTAAAATAATGGTTATTAGGATGCTCAAAGATGTTAGGGCAACAATGTATGATCACAATGAGAACTGAAACAAAGAGATAGGAAACATTAAAAATGACATAAAAATCATTAAAAATCAGTCAGAAATGGAAAATACAGTATCTAAAATGGAAACTTCACTTGAAGGAATCAAAAACAGGCTGAATAGGCAGACGATCAAATCAGCAATTTAGAGGACAAGATATATGTAAGCACAGAAGCAGAGCAGCGAAAAGAAAAAAGCTAAAAAGGACTGAGGAAACTCTAACAGACTTCAGTGACAATATGAAGAGAAATAAAATCTGCATCATAGGGGTTCTCAAAGGAGAAGAGAATGGACAAGGAATAAAGAACCTCTTTGAAGAAATCCTAGCCAACAAGTTTCCTAAATTGATGAAGAAAAAAGTCACACAAGTTCAAGAAACACAGCAAGTTTCATTAAAGATCAATCCAAGGAAGCCTACACCAAGACCATCATAGTTAAAATGCCAAAGTTAAGAGACAAAGAAAGAATATTAAAAGGTAGAAGAGAAAAGCAATTAATAACCTACAAAAGAGCCCTCTCTGTTCAAATGATTGACAAAAATATTCAAACTGATGCAAAACAAGAATCTATAGCCAAGACTACTCTATACAGCAAAGCTATCACTTAAAACTGAAAGAGAAATAAATAGCTTCCCAGACAATAAAAAGCTCAAAGAATTCATTACCACCAAACTAGTACTAAAAAAAATGTTAAAGGGCCTACTATAAAAAGAGAAAAAGAAAGAAAATAAAGAAAGAAATCAAGAGAAAGAGGATTATAATTTTAAAGTATAAAATTGCAATAAATTAGTACATATCAATGGTAATCTTAAATGTAAGTAGATTAAATGCTTCAATCAAAAGACATACAGTAGCTGCATGGATAAGAAAACAAGACCTAAATATATGCTGCCTACAAGAAACCCACCTTAAAACAAAAGTTAAACATAGACTAAAAGTGAAGGGATGGAAAAAATATTTCATGCAAATGGAAATTTTAAAAAAGCTAAGTTTGGGTAGCAATACTTATATCTGACAATATAGTCTTTAAAACAGAAGGTTAAAGAAGGTCACCACATAATGATAGACAACCCAACTAAAAGATATAACCATTGTAAATATTTATGCACCCATTTATAGAAACACCTAAATATATAAAGCAGATTTCTATAGACATAAAGGGTGAGATCAATAGCAATACAGTAATAGTAGGTGGTTTTAATATATTACTAACATTAATGGATAATCAATGAAGAAAAAACAGCTTTAAATAATGCACTAGATCAACTGGACTTAATCGATAGTTTCAAAACATCTTAACCCAATGAAACAGAATATACAACCTTTTCAAGTGCTTATTATACATCTTATAGGATAGACCACATTTTAGGACACAAAACAAATCTCAGTAAATTTAAGAAGATTAAAATTATATCAAACATCTCTGACCACAATGGCATGAAACTAGAAATAAACTACAATAGAAAAACTGAAAAGACATTGAAGCACTTGGATACCAAATAACATGTTATTAAATAACAAATGAGTTAACAATAATTAAGGGAGAAATAAAAAATCTTCTTAAAACAAATGAAAATGATAATACAGCAGCCTCAAATCTATGGGACACAGTGAAAATATTTTTAAGAGGAAAGTTCATAGCATTTCAGGCATATATTAAGAGGAAATAAAAAGCTTAAATAAACAATACAACCTGCACCTAAAAGAACTAGAAAAATAACAAAGAAAGTCCAGAGGACGTAAAAGGAAGAAAATAATAAAGATCAGAGTGGAAATAAATGACATAGAGGCTAAAAATTAATACAAAAGATCACTGAAACCTAGAGCTGGTTCTTTAAAAAAGTAAGTAAGATTGATAAACCTTTAACCAGACTCATTAAAAAAATGATAAAGAATCCAAATAAATAAAATTAGAAATGAAAGAGGAGAAGTAACAACTGATATCACAGAAATAGAATGAATTATGAGGACTATATGCCAAAAAATCAGATAAATTCTTAAGAGCATACAGTCTTCCAAAACTGAATCTGGAAGAATCAGAAAACCTGAGCAGACTGATTACAACAAATGAAGTTGAAACAGTTATCAAAAATATTACCTGCAAACAAAATTCCTAGGCTGGATGGCTTCAGAGTTTAATTTTATTAAAAATTTGAAGAACTAACACCTATCCTTCTCAAGCTATTCCAAGAAATTCAAGAGAAGGGAAGACTTCCAAGCTCATTTTATGAGATAAGCATTATACTATTTTCAAAACCAGGTAGATACACTACAAAGAAAAAACCTATATGCCAATTTCCCTGATGAACATAGAGGCTAAAATTCTTAACAAATTATTAGTGAACCAGATACAGTAATATATTAAAAAAATTATACATCATGATCAAGTGTGATTTATTCCAGGGAGGCAAGGCTAATGTAATATTTGCACATCAATAATGGTGATTCATCACATAAAGTATAAAATTAACATGATCATATCAGTAGATACAAAAAAAGCATTTGATAAAAGACCACACCATTTATTATCAAAACTTTCAGCAAAGTGGGATAACAAGGAATATACTTCAGCATAATAAAGATATATGACGAACTCATAGCCAACATCACACTCAATAGGCAACAATTAAAAGCAATCTCCTAAAAATCAGGAACAAGACAGGGATGCCCCCTTTCACCACTCTTATTCAACATGTTTCTGGAAGTTCTAGCCACAGCAATTAGACAGAAAGAAGAAATAAAAAGTATCTAAATTGGAAATAAAGAAATAAAACTATCATTATTTGCTAATGACGAGACTGTATATAGAAAAACCTAATGTCTCAACCAAAAAAACTACTAGACCTAATAAATAAATTTGGCAAGGTGGCAAGATATAAAATTAATATTCAGAATTCAGTGGAACTTTTATACACCAACAATAAACTGTCAGAAGAAGAAATTAATGAAACAACCCCTTCATTACTGCAACAACAACAACACAATAAATTAAGAAGGAATAAATTTAACCAAGAAGTTAAGAAATTATACTTGGAAAAGTATAAGGTATTGAAAAATAAATCAAGGAAGATACAAACAATTGGAAGCATATACCATATTCATAGATAGGAAGAATTAACATCATTAAAATGTCCATACTACCCAAATCAATTTATAGATTCAATACAGTTCCTATTAAAAATTTAAAGGCATGTTTCACAGATCTAGAATAAATATTCCAAAAATTTATGTGGAAAAAACAAAATAAAACCAAACCAAACCTGAATAACCTTAGCAATTTTAAAAAGAAAGATCAAAGTGGAAGGTATACTTCCTGATATCAAGCTATACTGCAAAGTCATTATAATCAAAATGGCTTGGTACTGGCATGAGAAAAGATGTATAGATCAATGGAATAGAACAGAAATACCAGAAATAATGTATGCCTTTACAGTCAATTAATATTTGACAAATGAGGCAAGAGTATACAATGGAGAAAAAGGACAGTCTTTTTAATAAATGGTGTCTAGAAAATTGGACACGTACATGAATAAAATAAAACTAGATTACCAAATTATACCATTTACAAAAACAAATTCAAAATGGACAAAAAACTCAAATGTGAAGTCACGAAATCATAAAAATCTTGGAAGAAAACATAGGCAATAGACTCTGTGATATCTCTCATAGAAAAATTTTTGCAATGTATCTCTGGGCAGGTGAAATAAAGATGAAATAAACAAATGGGACTATATCAAAATAAAAAGCTTTTGCTCAACAAAGGACACCATTAACAAAATGAAAAGCAACACACTCAATCGAACATATTCGCCAATAGATCTGATAAGGGGTTAATAACCAAAATTTATAAAGACCTATATAACTCAACACCAAAAAGGTATACAATCCAATTGATAAATGGGCAAAGGACCTGAATAGACACTATTCTAAAGAGGACAAACAGATGGCCAATAGGCATATGAAATAATGTTTAATATCACTAATCATCAGAGAAATGCAAATTAATACCATGATGAGATAGAACCCCACACCTGTCAGAATGGCTCTCATTAACAAAACAGCACACAGTAAGTACTGGTGAGGGTGTGGAGAAAAGGAAACCCTTCTGCACTGCTGGTAAGAATGCAGACTAGTGCAGTGTATGGCCAGGAGCCGCCATCGTGGCCATTCACATGCAGGTTCGCATTACATTTGGACAGAGGGTAATGAAACAACGAAGCCAAAAACTGGTGGGCCATCATCTTTAATTCTAGCTTGCACCCAGCGGCAAGTAAAAATACACACTAGGCTCCAAAACCCTTCACTCAGTGCTCACAAAGCTACTGACTTATTCAAGTTTCCTAGAATCAAAGGTTTCTAGCTCACCAGTCTTATTTACCTCTATTCCTGTTAGGCAAATAAAATATATTATGCTCACTTTGTTAAAGATGGCACTGCCCACGTGCAAGTCCATTGATATTAATGTGTGTTGGAGGACAGGCTGTGGGCAGGCACCCATGTATTTTGGTATTTAAGTATTTTGCCAGGCAATTGTTGGAACCCATGGATAGTTGACTATTACAGAAGAAAACAGGACCCCAAGGCTACACAGACTGATGCCTGATCTTACCTTATTTTTGACATTACCTGGTCCTCTGTTAGAAGGGTTTCAGGAGGCGTAGTGTCTTCTGGGAGCACTACTCTGTACAGGGGCACAGGTTAGTGGAGATACTTTGAGGCTCTACATGATCCGCCCTTGGCTTCTGATCCTCTGCTCTTAAAGAGAAATAGAGGTAACAAATACTAACTTGCAAAGCTAGCGTGAGGATAAAATTTTATCATGTATGTGAAAACTCATAGGAAAAGTTAAGGAATCATGGAGGAAATTAGAAAGTGTGGGTGTTGTGTGTCTATTGTATTAGAAGGCAGAGCATTTTTCCCCATTCAGTACTTGTGACCACAGGAGGTCCACACTGCTCAGTTCTCTGACAGATGGGGAAAATGAGGTGCAAAGAAGTCAAGTCAGGTCACTGCCCAATGTCTTGTCACATGTAACTAACTGGTCCAGCCATGATTTCCATACACTTGGTTTTGTTCAATGTGGCATTTGAAATAGTATCTAGGTCACCCCAAAAAGTGATTAAATATTTCCTTATGGAATGAATGAATAAATGGATGAACACAAGAAAGTTTGTGCACAAATGCTAATTCCTCTCCATGCTCACTCTAAAGCTCACTCTAAAGAGAGTTCAGAGGAGGATTGAAATGGAGCACAGAAGACTTGCTGAACAACTGAGCAAGTTCTGGGTACAGCACTTACAGCTTCAGTTTAAGTGGGTCAGTCGATAACAAATATTTTAACTTTGTTATTTTGATGTGATACTTTCTAGGCATGTCCTTGATTGTCAGACATCAGACAATATAAACTTTCCATCTCCTTTTAAGTATTGCAGAGTGAAAGTTTAACCAGCAGTGTCAATTGTGGTTTTCTCTGGAATAAAGGATACTCTAAATGCCTTTTTCTCTGCATTAAGAACATAATATGAGAACGCATACTTAGAAATACATAATAGGGGACAATCTTTGATTTGTCTAATTAATTAAAACACCTTGAGTTGTTTTTCTCAGCAACTATATTTACATTGAAAAATAAAAATGATTAGTATTTTATCATGATAGTTAATAATCACTGATAAAATTTAATGGTATTTGAGTTTATGATTCTTGTTACTAGTGACATTTGTCTCTCAGATAACTTTGTAAGCATTTATTTTAAAAAAAGGAATACTTTTTCTATATGAGATATAACTAGAAACACAATCTCTTTTTAACTCTGTAAAAGGATGCTTTATAAAGAACACATGTACTAAAGGGCTTGGGTCAGTATGAGCCTTTGAACCTATAAGTGTGTGCCTGGGAAAATGAGGTGTGGTAATAAAAGTGAGTGTGTGAGGTGTCACATAAAATTTACTTTATGACAGTGTCTAACTCAAAGCTTTCTTACAAAAAATTTCTGGTGGGTTACCAAACGTGAGCTTGAAATATTAGAAAATAAAAATATGTACATCAATAGAATCCTATAGGCCCTCTTGGCATCTCTTCTTCAAAGGAAGACATTTTTTGAAAATGTAAGGGATTATTTTTAAGGGATCATGTAGACATCTGTAATAATGCTTTATATGACATCATTACTAAGTCTCTTGAATTCCACAACAGACAGAAAACTGATGAAAAATTCCATGGAGTAAAAGAGAACAGAGTGTGCATATAACTCTCCTCTTTACTGTCCCATTATCACTGTCATGTCTGCTACACTTACTCCTTCTCTGTACTTGTGCTGACCATGCCAAGGATATTAAACACATTCACAGGGTTGAGCCCTCCCCTATGTAGTGAAGACACAAAGAGCAAATGGGGAGCCCAGGAGCTGTGTGACAGAAGGAGCAAGCTGTTATTTATGGGGGATGGTCATCTTGGGTGGTATTGCCACTGCACTGCTTCCCATCTAATCAGGACAACTAGAAAATAATTAAATCAGTCCACTCTCAACACAGCAGATGCCTTGCTGGAGGCTGTTCAAGTCTGAGTGACACCATGATTGATGGCCCCATTATCAGGAGCTCACACAACACTAGTAAACCACCTCTTCAGCCATTTCCGTAGCTACAAGCTATGGGTTTTGTAATGGAAACCAAATGTCACAAATCACAAGACAGATTTCTCTATGGAAATAAAATCACGCCTTTGAAAGGATTATGGTTAATCCAAGTGATTATTATTGTGAATGCACATTGAACAGAACCAGTATTGCCTGAGATTCAAAAGAAATTGGAAAATACACCTATGTATCAGGGAGAACAATCTCTTTCTTTTGCTTTTTGTAATTTAGCAAAAACACATAGGTACAAGTAAATAAAGTCAGTGTGAAAAATCATTAATTATATTTCAACATTCCCTTTGAGTGGTTTGGGAAAACAGAAAGTTTGAGATTTAATTTTCCTACTGGTAAAATTTACTAATTCTTAATTCTAAGAAACTTTGGAGCAATATGGTTGAAGCAGTAAGAAAATATCTATAAACACTGCTGAACTTATTACATTTGTATATAATATAAATAACCCAAGTATTATGATTATACAAATAGGTGTATCCATGTACATACACACAAACACAGGCATGTAAATATAGTTAGGGGTCTAGGAAGGGTTTAGGATTTGGGGGAGGCCCAAAAAAGGTCATTGACAACAAGAACTGGCCCACAAGAACTTCCCTCCTGTCACACATCTGTGTTCCCATGTTCAAGGGCTTGTAGTAGAATACAATGTAGTTGAAACTGTATTGGAAACATAAAAAGTGGGCTCCGGTTCTCGATGTTTTATGTGTTCAAGTAGACTATTATTTGAAACAGAGAAAATGGAAAGCATTATAATAAGTGAAATATGCCAATCAGAGAAAGACAAGTATATGATTTCAATGAACAAAATGAACTAGCAAGTAGACTCATAGACAGATAGCAGGCTGACAGCTGTCAGAGGGTAGGGCTGCTTGAGGGGGGTAAAGGGATTGGGCATAAAAGGATGAAAGAAAGAGAGGAAGAACTTATGGACTCAGACAACAGTGTGGTGATTGCCAGGGCTTGGGTAGAATGTGTAGGAGGTTATAGGGGGATACATGGTGATAGACAAAGATTTGACTTGGGGTCAGAGAGTGAAAACATAATACGGTGTACAGAAGATATATTGTGGAATTGTGCACCTGAAACCTGTACAATTTTCTTAACCATTGTTACCTCAATGAATTCAATTTAAAATCTAAAGAAAAATAAAAAGAAACAGTGACCAAAGAGATAGTAACCAGGAGGGAGTGGACCGGAAATGAGTGAAAAGGAAAAGAGAAATATAGTCAATAGTATTGTAGTAAGTTTACACGGTGACATAACATTACTAGAATTAGTGGGGTGATCACATTGTGAGGTATAAAAGTGTATACCATACAATCACAGTATTGCACAGTTGAAACTGATATAACCAATATAAGATTCTATACCAACTATACTTAAAAAATAATTTTAAAAACAACTCTGGTATGTGTGTTAAATGTACCTTTCCTCTCAGGGTCATATGTACTTCCTAGTGTCTGCAACACCAGTGGAGAGGAAACCTTGAGGTACGCCATGGACTTAGCCACCACCACCAGGGAGAAGCCACTGGTATTGTACCATGGCTGTCAAATAAAATTTTATTTTTTTTTACTTGGGCAAAAGAATGGCTCTCAAAGAGTGTTTGAGGTTATTTTTAGAATTTATTAATTTTGAGAAGCACCCTGTGATTACTACCAGACTGGACATGTCTGTGTCTGCAAAACCCAAGGCCATGTGTCACTTGGGATAAGCTGTGTTGGAAATTACTCTTCTTCTTTGTCTTCTCTGTACTTACCTTCCTCTGGTAAACATCAAGTATGTTATAATAACTCCACACTGAATAAAAAAAGAGAAACTTATCTAAACTGTGCTACCCCCCCCCCCATTTTATTTTTTCTTACTTAATACAGAGCAAAGGGGTTCCTCCTCCAGGATGTCTGAGCATGTCCTCCCACCACCCTTGGACTTGCTGTGGATGCCCTCTGTGTTTCTCTAACAGCTTCTGTCTGTGTCTACAGTGCTCTCTCTATCTCTTAGACTCTGACATCCATACTGGTCTGCCAGCTCCTAGATCATCAGGGCAATGTCTCATCTATCTTTGTATTTCTAGCAAAATTTTTGTTTGTCTTTGCCATAAGAAACATGATAAATATCTGTTAAATAATCATGAAAGTGAAAATATTGACAATTTAGAAGGTAGTTGTTCATTACTAAGAAAGTGCTGTATGTGTGTAGCCTATATATTATAGATTTCTCAGAGGGAATTAGAATGGAAATGAGAGTAATTCACCCAGATTTTTAGAGGTAGATGGATGTTGGGGTAAAAGGGAAGTTGCAGAAGCTTAGATAGAAAGGTTTAGTTTACAGCTATTTCCTCGACCTCATCTGATGTGTCTTCTGTAGAAATTGCTGTTTTCTCTCATATATCTATCTTCAACCACCATTAGCTACGTTCATTGCTTTCCCATCAATCACCTCACTCTCAGTCTCATTCTGAAGCTCAGCACCCCAGAGAAATTGCAGAGAGATGATGCTATGATGTGCTAATAAGGAATGATTCTTCAACCTGGTTAGTCTAAATCTCTCTCCATCCTGTGATTTACATTGTTTCAGGATTGTGCTGGGAATATGTGCAAACAAAGCTGTGTGTGTGTGTGTGTGTGTGTGTGTGTGTGTGTGTCCCTGGCAGTAGAGGGAGAGAGGTTAGAAACCAGTTTAACCCCTAAGGCTGAACCACAACTCTCACACCTCCTGCTTTGCAGCCCCATGGGTACCAAGCTACTCAGAAAGCCTCTGTCACACCATTTTTAGCCTACCTTTCTGAAGGCTGCACAGTTATGCTTGACATGCACACCTTCTCACACTGTTGTCCTTGCCTGGAGCAGAAGGAAACACAAAAACAAATGATCAGAACAAAGCCAAGAAAGGCACTACATTGCTGGGTTTTGACTAATGAAAATGTTCCTGACCCTTTAGTAAATAGGTCAATTTGAAACTACCACTTACTCAGGTGCAAACTTTGCTTGGTGCCATAAATGCATTATGTCAGGTAACCCACACAGGCAGCAGCCTCTTGAAGACTAGAAAAAGGAAACTCAGAGAGGTTAAGTGAACCTTCCTAGGGACACATATCTAATGAGAAATGTAAATCTAGCAACAGACTCAAATCTTCTGAGTTTTGCAATAATATCCTTTGTGCAGGTGTGTTTTAGAGACTATCTTCCTACTGCATATAAAATACTTCTCTGTTAATTAAAAATGCCATCATATGTTTATTTCTTTGATTTACATATAATAATAAAATGTTTAATATCAACAACTTTTAATGTCAAATTTAGTTTAAAGAGATAAAAAAATCAGACTATGTACTTAGTTTAAGAAATCATTTTATTAATTATTGACCTGAGATGACATCAGAATAATGGTGGCATAAGAGATACCCCTGATTTCCACCCTTGAAATTTTAACAAATTGAACAACTATAATGTAGTGAAGGAAGTCCAGCAAGGCTCATAGGCATGCCTGAAAGATTCATGCACCAAATGGATTGAAGATGAGAAGGGTTGAAAAGTGGGATGGAAGATAAAACACACTCATATTGGATCCAGACAGGAGACAAACCTGGAGTGATTGTTTTGTTTTTGCTTTTCCTTTATTTTTCCTGGACTATAGAAGGAGGAAAGCTCATGCTGTCTGGGTTTTATTTACTGAGAAATGGAGAGTGAAGCTCAGAGTATCAGGACCTCCTTCACCCTGGAGGAGCAGAGACATTGAGGGGCAGGGGGGAGGTGCTGAAAGAAGGCATTGGTGACTGAGCGTGGGGTTGTGGCCAGGCTACCCATGGTTTGCATGCCGCCTGTGCTCTGTGCAGAGACAGAGAAAACCAAACTGCAGCTTCCCAGCCTCCCAGATCCTGCCTAACTCACCCTCATTGCTACAGAGAGTGGCAGTGACAGACCCAACAGCTAACTCTCCAGAGTTACTCTCTACCCTGAAGAACAGAGGTGTTCTGTCTTTGGTCCCTGGGGCTTTGGGGATGTGGGGAGGAGACTCTCAGACCTGAGATTGCCATGCCTAGAGCTGTAAAGCCACAAAGCCGTAAAGCTGCAAAACTGTAAAGTTGTAAAGCCATAAAGGTAAAGCTATAAGCCCTTAAAATATGCCCTACCCACCAATGTGACTGCAGCCCAGCCTACATCATCACATTAGCAATGTAGTAGCAGGCTTCTGCTGAGGAATTTTACAGTGCTAAAACTTGTAGTAGAGTGACACCTACTAGAAAAAAACAGTAACCTTTCAAAACAGAAATTTTTTTGCCTTTTTTTCCTTTTCTTGTTTTTCTTCTTTTTATTCCATCCTTTTCTTTCTCTTTTTTAGAATTTGAATTATATTTTTTAAAAATTTATAATTTCTGCTCATGTTTTTGTGGTGATATATATATATATATATGTATATATATATATGTATATATATATATATATACGTATATATATGTATATATATATACGTATATATATATATATATATATATATATATATATATATATATGTTTGTGCTCTTTGTTTTCTGTGGTATTTTTTTATCTGTCATTATTTCTAAAATTTTTATATTTTTTATTGTATTATTTTATTTTTTAGTTGTTTTTTTTTGTTAGAATTCTTAATGATACCACTCTAAAAGGCTGTCAAAGAAGAATAAATCAAATACCATGGCTACACAAGAGAGAGATGTAGTTTAGAAAGAAAATAAAAATTCTCAAGAAAAAGTCTCAATTACATGGAAATCTAGAAGTTCAATAACAGAGAATTCAAAATTGAAGTTCTAAAAATACTCAATGAGATGCAAGAAAACACTAATAGGCAATTTAATGAACTAAAAAATGAATTAATGAACAAAAGATTACTGCACAAAGAAAATCAAAACTTTAAAAAGGAACCAAACAGTGATAAAGAGCTCAATACATGAACTGAAAACTGAGTTAGCAAGTTTAGGTAATAGAACAGGCCAGCTAGAGGCCAGAATCAGTGACACTGAAGACAAGCAACTAGAGATGCTACAGAGAGTAGAAGAGAGAGACTCAGGAATTTAAAAAAATTAATTTGCTATAATAATTGTCTAACTCCATCAGAAGGAGCAATATAAGAGTTATGGGTGCATCCAAAGAAGAAGAGAGGGAGAAGGGAATAGAGAGCCTATTCAAACAAATAATTGATGAGAACTTCCCAAACCTATGAAAAAGTTAGAGCCTCAAATCCAGAAAGTAAACAAAATACTGAGTTACCTCAACCCAAACAGACTTTCTCCAATATAAATCATAATAAAATTGTTAAAGATCAATGACAAGGAAAGAATCTTCAAGCTAGAGAAAAGAAGAACATAACATATAAAGGAAGGCCTATTAGGTTATCATTGGACTTCTCATCAGAAACCCTACAGCCAGAAGAGAGAGGACACAAACATTTAAGTACAGAAAGAGAAGAATTACCAGCCAAGAATACTTTATCCATCAAATCTATCCTTCAAATATGAAGAAGAAGTAAAAAAATTTCAGACATGGAGAAGTTAAAGAAATTTATCACAAGAAAACCCCCACTGCTGGAAATACTCAGGGAGGTTATTCAACCAGATACAAAGAACAAAACAAGTCAAAACTATAAGTAAAAGATCCAACAAGGTCACTATTAAACAAGAATAATTTGTAACAACAATAACTTAAAAAAGAAGAGGATAAAGATCAGCAATAACAAAGAAAGATGGAGTTCAGAAGAATTCATAAAACAAAAGATTCTTGTATATATGAACATTTTTTCTTAACAACCTAATAATAACCACACATAAAAAAGCCACAACTGAAACATATACCTTAAAATAAGAAGAAACAGAGGAAAGATGTATGGAATACCATTACACAAAACAACTGAAAAAAATACAAAAGAAAGGAGCCAAAGAGACACAGAGCTACAAGAAAGCAAAACATAAAATAGCTATAGGAAATCCTCGTGTCAATAAATACCCTAAATGTAAATGAATTGAACTCATCCATAATGAGGCAAGGAGTAGCAAATTGGATCAAAAAGCAAAAACCAACTATATTCTGCCTTCAAGAGATTCATCTAAGATACAAGCCAAAAATATATTCAAAGTGAAAGGTTGGAAAATGATTCTCCTTAAAAATAATATCCAAAGAACAGCAGCTATAGCCATACTTATATTTGACAATCCTAACTATAAAACAGCAAATGTAACATGAAACAGATATGGGCATTTCATAATGATAAAAGGGACTTTGTATCAAGGAGACATAATTATTAATATATACGCACCAAACCAGGGAGAACCAAAATATATAAGACATATAATAACTGATCTAAAAATAGAACAAGACAAAAGCACAATCATACTTGGAAGACTCAACGCATCATTAATGGCTTATCTAGATCATCCAAACAGAAATTTATTAAAGAAATATTGGCCTTAAATGACACACTAGATTAACAAACATAGTAGATATTTACAAGACTTTTCATCACAGAACTTCAGAATATACCATATTTTTCATTCCATAAGATGCACTTTTTCCCCCAAAAGTGGAGGGGAAAATGCCCATGCGTCTTATGGAGCGAATGATCATTTATTTTCAGCTGCTGCCAGTTCCCGGACAACTAGAAGAGTATTTGAATTTTAAAGTCTCTTCTCATTTGTTAATAAAAGTGATAGTAGTTGTTAATACTGCTGTTGAGTTTACATTGTTGAAATATTACTGTGGTATATTTTATTAAATATTTTAACACATCATTTGGTTCAGAATATTGTTTTTCTTATTTTCCTTCTTAAAACCCTAAGTGTGTCTTATGGTCAGATGCATCTTATGGAACAAAAAATACGGTATATTATTTTTCAATGTATATAAAACATTATCAAGAATAGACCATAGAATGAGCCACAGAATTAACCTCCACAAATTCAGGAAGACGGAAATGGTACCAACATATTCCCTGACCATAAGGCTTGGGAATTAAAATTTAATTGCAAAAAGAAAGTAAAAAAGCACACAGAAATGGAAAATTAAATAATATACTTTTAAAAAATGACTGTATCTAAGAAGAAATAAAAGCAGAGATTAAAGGATATATAAAGACAATGAAAATGAAAACACAACATATCAAAATTTTCGGGATATAGCAAAAGAAGTAATAAAAGGAAAGTTGATATCATTATAGGTTTATATCAAGAAACTAGAGCCTAGAAGAGGCGTTTGGACAGTTTTGAGCTGTGAAACAGGTGAGGGAGCTCCCAGGCCTACAGTGTGGAGTATTAGGTCCCTTCCTACCCTGCTGAAGGTTGCTGAAGGGTATGGTGGCAGCAGGACACTGAAACACAGTTCTTTCGGCGTGGGTGGAGGCCAAGCCGTGTGACCTCGGTCTAGCCCAGCAGGGGCGGAGGGGATGTGCGAAAGCGGTCCGGAAGCTGCGGGCCCGCCTGTAATCCCAACTGCAGGGACAAAGTGGGAGGCCAGGAACGGGCAAAGATCTGCTCTGCGACTCTGTGCAAGCTGGCCCTGACCGTGGGGACGGGGCTAGGACCAGGGACGGGCGAGGGCTCGCGGTTGAGCTCACGCTACCAGCCCCGCCCCGCCGGAGAAACCGCAGTTTGCCATTCTACGAGACGCGAGCGGGCTCCGAGCACGGGGGCGGGGTAGACCCCGAGAGGAGCAGAAGCTCACTGCTGAGCCCACGCTACTATCCCTGCCTAGCCAAAGAAACCGTGGTTTGCCATCTTACATGCACAAGCGGGCTCCGAACACGGGGGAGGGGTAGAGTCCAGAACGAGCGAAAGCTCGCAGCTGAGTGGAAGCCAGCAAACACGCCCGGCCCAATAAACCTTGGTTTGCAACCCTGCGCAGAAGGGCCCTGGCCTCAAGGGTGGGGCTAAAGCTCTGGACAGGCAAAGGCTCACAGCTGAGAGCACGTCAAAAGCCCAGCCCAACCTGTGAAACTGTGGCGAACTGGCTCAGACTGCAGGTTCTGGGTGGAAGTGCGGAAACAGGCTGGGTCTGCAGCTGAGCAAAGGTGCTCACCTCTACCATTGGAGCTGAGGCTTGTGGCTTGAGTGACATCCCCTCCCATGGAGGAGAGGCAGAAATCACAGCAAAAGCCAAAGTGGGCCGGCACTGGCAACGCCCATACCCGACCGCCCTAGGCAGTGGCAGAGGGGGTGGAGGGCCTGCAAACAGACCACACCTAGAGAACACAAAGGCAACACCTACTGGACTCAGTGCCCACAACTTGATTATACACAGACAAAATGGGCAGGCAGAGGAATGCAAACCAAATGAACCAGGAGAAAACCCCAGAGAAGAACCTGAATGAATCAGATAGAACCAAATTACCAGAAGCAGAATTTAGAATAATGATAGTTAGGATGTTCAAAGAAATTAGAGCAACAATGAATAGTCATTATGAACACTTAATGAAGAGATAACAAGTATGGAAAACGGAATTGAAATAATAAAAAAGAATCAGACAGAAATGACAAATACAGTATCAGAACTGAAGACCATAAAGGAAGGAATAAAAAGCAGGATGAATCACACTGAGGATCGAATAAGCGAGTTAGAGGACACAATAAACAAAGGCACAGAAGCAGAGAAGAAAAAGGAAAAGAGACTCAAAAAATGTGAGGAAATTCTAAGGAAGCTCTGTGACAACCTGAAGAGAAACAACATTCGCATCATAGGGGTGCCTGAAGAAGAGGAGAGAGTACAGGAAATGGAAACTTTGTTCAATCAAATCATAGCAGAAAATTTCCCTAAATTAAGGCTGGAAACACCCCACACATTCAAGAAGCACACAGAACTCCATTAAAGAGAAACCCAAAAAGATCTACACCAAGACACATCATAGTTAAAATACTAAAACTAATGGATAAAGAAAAAATTTTAAAAGCTGCAAGGAAAAAAAGGGTATCACCTACAAAGGAGCCCCCATAAGGATGACATCGGACTTCTCAACAGAAACACTGGAGGCCAGAAGGGAATGGCAAGATATAATCAAAGTAATGCAGAACAAGAACCTACAACCAAGACTACTTTATCTATCAAGGCTAACGTTTAAAATTGAAGGAGAAATAAAGAGCTTCCCAGAAAAAGAAAGCCTGAAGGAATTCATTAAAACCAAACCAATTCAGCAAGAGATACTAAGAGGCCTGTTGTGAACAGTTTAAAGGGAGGAAAGAATATAGCAAAATAATAATACAGCTTTAAAGAATAAAATGGCAATAAGCAACTACATATCAATAATAACCTTAAATGTAAATGGATTAAATAATTCAATCAAAAGACATAGGGTAGCTGCATAGATAAAGATACAGGACCCATACATATGCTGTCTAAAAGACACACACCTTAAAACAAAAGATGCACATACACTGAAGGAAAAAGGATGGAAAAAAATATTTTATGCAAATGGAAATGAAAAAAAAGCCATGGTAGCAGTACTTATATCTGACAAAATGAACTTTAAACCAAAGGCTGTAGTAAGAGATAAAGGAGGACACTACATAATGATAAAGGGAACAATTCAACAGAAAGATATAACTATAAGAAATATCTATGCACCAAATATAGGAGGCCCAACATACATAAAGCAGACTTTGATGGATATAAAGGGCGAGATTAACAGCAATACTATCATAGTAGGGGACTTCAATAACCCTCTAACAACACTGGATAGATCCTCAAGAAAGAAAATTAATTAAGAAACAGCTGAAATAAAGAATACACTAGATCAACTTGATTTAATAAATATCTTCAGAACTTTTCACCCTAAAGCAATAGAATATACATTCTTCTCAAGCACTCATGGTATATTTTCTAGGATAGACCACATGTTAGGAAACAAAAATGGTCTCATTAAATTTAAGAAGATTGAAATCATATCAAGCATTTTCTCTGATCACAATGCCATGAAACTAGAAATTAACCACAAAAGAAAAACTGAAAAATACTCAAACACTGGAAACTAAATAGCATGTTATAAAATAATGAATGGATTAACAATGAGACCAAAGAAGAAATAAAAAAGTTTCTATAAACAAATGATAATGAGCATAAATCAACTCAAAATTTATGTGACACAGCAAAAGCAGTTCTGAAGGGAAGTTTATTGCACTACAGGCATATCATAGGAAGCTAGAAAAAGCTCAAATAAGCAACCTGAACCTGTATCTAAAAGAACTAGAAAAACAACAACAAATAAAACCCAGTACAAGTAGGAGGAAGGAAATAATAAAGATCAGAGCAGAAACAAATGGCATAGAGGCTAAGGAAACAATACAGAGGATCAATGAAACCAGAAGCTGGTTCTTTGAAAAGGTAAACATATTGATGAACCTTTAGCTAGACTCACCAAGAAAAAAAGAGAGAGGACTCAAATAAATAAAATTAGAAAGGACAGTGGAGAAATAACAACTGACACAACAGAAATAAAAAGCATTGTAAGAAAATACTATGAAGAACTTCATGCCAAAAAATTAGACAATCTCTGTGAAATGGACATATTTCTTGAATCATATAACCTTCCAAAAATCAATCTGGAAGAATCAGAACACCTAAACAGACCAATTACAACAAATGAGATAGAAACAGTTATCAAAAAACTCCCAAAAAAGAAAAGTCTTGGGCCTGATGGCTTCACAAGTGAATTCTATCAAAAATTCAAAGAACTAACTCCTATCCTCCTCAAGCTATTTTAAAAATTCAAGAGGAAGGAAGACTTCCAAATTCCTTTTATGAGGCGAGCATAATTCTAATCCCAAAACCGGGCAAAGTCAACACAAAGAAAGAAAATTATGGGCCTATATCCCTAATGAATTTAGACGCTAAAATTCTTTACAAAATATTAGCCAACCGGATCTAGCATATATGAAAAAAACCATACACCATGCTCAAGTGGGATTTATTCTAGAGAGGCAAGACTGGTTCAATATTCGCAAATCAATCAATGTGATTCATCACATAAACAAAAGGAAGGACAGAAATCACATGATAATTTCAATACATGCAGAAAAGGCATTTGATAAAATCCAGCACCCATTCATGCTCAAAACTCTCAGTAAAGTGGGAATACAGGGAACATTCCTTAACATGATAAAGGCCATCTACGACAAACCCACTGCAAACATCATATTAAATGGACAAAGATCAAAAGCAATCCCCTTAAGATCAGGAACCAGGCAGGGGTGACCCATTTCAGCACTCTTATTCAACATAGTTCTGGAAGTCCTAGCTACAGCAATCAGACAAGAAGAAGAAATAAAAGGCATCCAAATTAGAAAAGAAGAAGTAAAACTGTCACTGTTTGCAGATGATATGATATTGTATATAGAACCCTAATGTATCAGTCAAAAAACTACTGGACCTTATAAATGAATTCAGCACGGTGGCAGGATATAAAATTAATACTCAGAAATCAGAGACATTTCTATATACCAACAATGAACTGTCTGCAAAAGATATTAAGGAAACAATCCCCTTCACTATTGCAGCCAATAGAATAAAGTACCTAGGAGTAAATTTTACCAAGGAGGTTAAGGACTTGTACTCAGAAAATTATAAAACATTGATAAAAGAAATCAAGGAAGATACAAACAAGTGGAAGCATATACCATGCTCATGGTTAGGAAGAATAAACATTATTAAAATGTCTATATTACCCAAAGCAATTTATAAATTCAATGCAATACCAATTAAAATACCAATGACATACTTCAAAGATATAGAACACATCTTCCAAAAATTTATATGGAACCATAAAAGAACACGAATAGACTCAGCAATCTTAAAAAGAAAAAATAAAGCAGGAGGTATCACTCTTCCAGATATCAAGGTTTACTATAAGGCCATTATACTCAAGACAGCCTGGTACTGGCTTAAGAACATGCACATAAATCAATGGAACAGAACAGAGGACCCAGAAATAAACCCACAGCTTTATGGACAACTGATATTTGACAAAGGAGGCAAGAACATACAATGGAGTAACGACCGCCTCTTTAAAAAATGGTGTTGGGAAAATTGGACATCTGCCTGCAAAAAAATGAAACTAGACCATCAACTTACACCATTCACAAAAACAAACTCAAAATGGATAAAAGACTTAAACGTAAGCCGTGAAACCATAAGCATCTTAGAAGGAAACATAGGCAGCAAGCTCTCCGACATCTGTAGCAGCAATATATTTGCCGATTTATCTCCACGGGCAAATGCAATAAAAGGCAAGATAAACAAATGGGACTATATCAAACTAAAAAGTGTTTGCACAGCTAAAGACAATAAGAACAGAATAAAAAGACAAACCACACAATGGGAGAACATATTCGACAGCCCGTCTGATAAGGGGTTAATAACTTAATGTTATAAAGAACTTATAAAACTCAACAACAGGAAGACAAACAATCCAATCAAAAAATGGGCAAAAGAAATGAAGAGAAATTTCTCCAAAGAGGACATATAGATGGCCAATACGCATATGAAAAAGTGTTCAACATCACTGATCATTAGAGAAATGCAAATTAAAACCGCAATGAGATATCACCTCACACCAGTCAGAATGGCACTCATCAGCTAAACAACACAGAATAAGTGCTGGCGAGGATGTGGAGAAAAGGGAACCCTTCTGCACTGCTGGTGATAATGCAGACTCTTGCAGCCACTGTGGAAAATAGTATGGAGATTCCTCAAAAATTAAAAATCGAACTGCCTTTTCACCCCGGTATCCTACTTATAAGAATATACCCTAAGAACCCATAGCACTGTTTGAAAAGAAGAAATGCGCCCCCATGTTCGTGGCAGCATTGTTCACAATATCGAAGATCTGGAAACAGCCCAAGTGTCCATCAGAAGATGAGTGGATTAAAAAGCTTTAGTACATATATATTATGGAATACTACTCAGCCATAAGAAATGATGACATCGGATCATTTATAACAAAATGGATGGACCTTGATAACATTATACGGAGTGAAATAAGTAAGTCAGAAAAAAAGAAAAACTGAGAACAGCATGGTTTCATATATAGGAGGGACATAAAAGTGAGACTATGAGACATGGACAAGAGAGTGGTGGTTACGGGGTGGGGGGAGGGAGGGAAGGGTGGGATAGGGAGGAGGTGAGGGACACACGGAAAACCAGATAGAAGGTGACAGAGGACAATTTGACTTTGAATGACGGGTATGCAACACAATTGAATAAGATAACCTGGAGGTGTTTTCATTGTACATATGTACCCTGATTTATTGGTGTCATCCCATTAAAATTAATAATAATAAAATATATATATATATATATATATATATATATATATATATATATATATATATATATATAAAGAAACTAGAGAGATCCAAAATAAATAACAACAACACATTAAAAAAATAATAGATCACGATCAAGTGTTATTTATTCTAGCAGCACAACGATGGTCCAACATATGGAAATTGACCAATGTAATACATCACATCAACAAAACAAAGAACAAAATTTATATGATCCTATTAATTGAAGCAGAAAATGTATTCAGTAAGCTACAACACCCCTTTATGTTTAAATCACTCAATAAAATGGCTATAGAAGTAAAATACCTCAATATAATAAAGGCCATATATGACAAAACTTCAGCTAATGTCATAATAAATGGTGAAGAAATGAAGACTTTTTCTCTAAAATCAGGAACAAGACCAGGCTTTCCACTCTCTTCACTCTTATTTAACTTGGTTCTGAAAGTTTTAACCAGAGCAATTAGGCAAGAGATAAAACAGGCATTCATATAAAGAAAATAAAGATAAATGTATTACTTTTTGCAGATGACATGACCCTGTATATAGAAAACCAAAAGACTCCACCAAAAAGCTATTAGAAACAATAAACCAATACAGTAAAATTGCAGAATACAAAATCAATATACAAAATATACACTGCTTTTACATACACCAACAAAAAATAAAAAAACCCAAGAATAAACTTAACAAAGAATGTGAAGGACCTATATACTAAAAACTATAAAGCATTAAAAGAAATTGAGCCCGACCAGGCGATAGCGCAGTGCGGAAGACCCAGGTTCGAGACCCCGAGATCGCCAGCTTGAGCACGGGCCCATCTGGCTTGAACTAAAGCTCGCCAGCTTGGACCCAAGGTTGCTGGCTCCAGCAAAAGGTTGCTGGTCTGCTGAAGGCCCACGGTCAAGGCACATGTAAAAAAGCAATCAATGAACAACTATGGTGTAGTAACGGCAATGAAAACCTGATGATTGATGCTTCTCATCTCTCTTCATTCCTTTCTGTATGTCCCTATCTATCCCTCTCTCGGACTCTCTCTCTCTGTCCCTGTAAAAGAAAAAAATTTGAAAAAAACAATGAAATAAAAAAATATTACATGTTCATGGATTGGAAGAATCAAAATAGTTAAAATGGCCATATTACACAAAGCGATATACAAATTTAATGTAATTCCTATCAAAATTTCAATGTCAGTTTTTATTTTTTATTTTTTTTACTGAGTCAGAGAGAGGGATATACAGGGACAGACAGACAGGAACAGAGAGAGGTGAGAAGCATCAATCATCAGTTTTTCGTTGCTGTTGCGACACCATAGTTGTTCACTGATTGCTTTCTCACATGTGTCTCGTCCGCGGGCCTTCAGCAGACTGGGCAACCCCTTGCTGGAGCCAGCGACCTTGGGTCCAAACTGGCGAGCTTTTGCTCAAGGCAGATGGGTCCACGCTCAAGCTGGCGAGCTCGGGGTCTCGAACCTGGGTCTTCCGCATCCCAGTCCGATGCTCTATCCACTGTGCCACCGCCTGGTCAGGCTCAATGTCAGTTTTTAAAGAAATGGTACAAAAAAATCACCAAGCTTGTATGGAACCATATAAAACCCTGAATAGCCAAAGCAATCTTGAAGAAAAAGAATGAAGGTGGATAAATCACACTACCTGACTTCAAATTATATTATAGAGCCATTATAATTAAAACAAATGGTATTGGCAGAAAATTAGACACACAAAGCAATGAAACCGAATCAGGAGCCCAGAAATAAAAGCCCATATATGTATATAGACAAATAATTTTTGACAAAGGAGCCAAAATCACACAATGGAGAAAAGAAAGTCTCTTCAATAAATGGTGCTGGGAAAATTAGAAAGCCATATGCAAAAGAATACAACCTGACTAATGTTTGTCCTCTTGCACAAAATTAATTCAAAATAGATCAAAAGCCTAAATATAAGACCTGAAACAATAAATTACATAGAAGAAAACATAGGTATTAAACTCATGGACCTTGGCCATAGAAAATATTTTATAAATTTGACCCTAAAGGCAAGAGAAGTAAAGGCAAAGATTAATGAATGGGACTATATCAAACTAAGAAGCTTCTGCACAGCAAAAAGAACTGACACCTAAACAAACCCACAGCCAACTAAATGGGAGATGATATTTGCCAACAACAGCTCCTATAAGGGCTTAATATCCAAAATATATAAAGAACTCACAAAACTCAACAACAAACAAGCAAACATCCAATAAAAAAAAATGGAAAGAGGATATGAACAGACACTTCTCCCAAGAAGACATAAAAATGGCCAACAGATATATTACAAGATGCTCATCTTCACTAGCTATTAGAGAAATGCAAATCAAAACTACAATAAGATACCAGCTCACACCTGTTAGATTACCTATTATCTACAAGACAGGTAATAGCAAGTGTTGGTGAGGCCGTGGGAAAAAAAGGAACCCTCATCCACTGTTGGTAGGAATGTAAAGTAATACAACCACTATGGAAGAAAGTATGGTAGTTCTTCAAAAAATTAAAAATAGAACTACCATATGACCCAGCAATCTCTCTACTGAGTATATACCCCCAAAACTCAAAATCATTGGTACGTAAAGACACATGCACCCCCATGTTCATTGCAAAATTTTTAACAGTGGCCAAGACATGGAAGCCACTAAAGTGTCCTTCAATAGAAGATTGGATAAAGAAGATGTGGTACATATATACAATGTGATATTACTCAGGCATAAGAAATGATGACATAGTATCATTTATGACAACATGGATGGATGAGAACGTTATACAGAATGAAATAAATAAATTAGAAAAAGCTAGGAATTATATGATTGTACGCATAGATGAGATATAAAACTTAGACTCATGGACATACATAAAAGTGAAGTGGTTACCAGAGGGAAGGGGTGAGGAAAGGGAGCAAGTAAGAACAAATATACAGTAACAGAAAATGATTTGACCTTGTATGATGGGTATACAATATAATCAACAGTTCAAATGCTATAGAAATATTTACCTGAAGCCTATGTACTCTTATTGATCAATGTCATGCTGTTAAATTTATTTTTCTGAATAAAAAAGAAATAAATTAGAAAAATCATTTTGTTTATCCCTTCCCCCAGTTCTAATAACTTAAACTACTTTAATATTTTATTGCTCTAGAAGTACAAAATTTCAGAAGGGAATTATCAAAGCTAGGGAGCTAATAAATTTGGGCCAGGTAAGATGATTATGTCAGAAAAGATATCCAATATTTATTTATCTAATTGAGATATGCTGATCACTCTGTACCTTCACATAAATATTTACCAAAATGATTAGTTATTTGAATGTAGCAGCAATAATTTATTTTCATGTTTCTTTGTCATCATTACTAGTAGCAAACATATTTGAGCAGTTTGCAAGCACTCTGCAATACACATTAAATGTGTGATCTCAATCTGGGTAGTAGAATCAGACTTCTGGTCACATCTAATGTCAGCTACTCTCATGCTGTGAGGCCTTGAATTAGCATTTCTCTGAGCTTCAGTGCCTCGATCTATCTAATGGGACTATTGTGTGAATTAAATAAATCACTTGAAACAGTATCTGATGAATAATACTAGGTTAATATATTTAATAGCTATTATTACATCAATTGCAAAAGGTAAAAGTTATTGGTAACTGATGACTTATCTGTTCATCCTGGGTATAAATTTTGGCCATACAGATGCATAGAATATTCTGCTGAAACCTCAAATCAGTTCTATTTACTGATGGTCAGCAATAAAGTGTATAATGTATCCTGTCCTCAAGTAGGTTATTTGTTTAAAATATAGAGTGTGATTTGGTAATCCTTCTTGATTGCGTGTATGTGTGTGTATAGTGTTAACCAAACTCTTCTGCTTGGTTCCTTAGGTGAAATCTAAATATGCTGCAGAAACTGAGCTTCACTTTAGGGACGTGTTTAATGCTTTGAATCAAGAAGCTCCCCTCTTTGTTCCTTGTGACCTGGGTGCAGCTCCCCACCTCTCTCAGTCTCAGTAGAGCCCTTTGTTGGCGGCCAGTATGTGTGTGGAGCAGAGCTGGGGACTAAACCAGGCCACCCACGGCCAGAAAAGCACACTGGGAATGGATGTAACTTGAGAGCCTGGGATAAGCCAAGTAGCATTAAAAACAGTTTAAGGGAATAACAGTGATTCCATCCTTTGGTTTATTCCAGGAGTTCCCTGATTCTGAAACTGTGTAGCCAAAGCTAGAATATGAGCAGGGTGGGTTTTGGGGGAATGCTACTAGGACCCTGGGCAGAGATAAAATTACATGGATAACACTCACCCTATGCTGTAGCTGTTACAAATCTATACTTTCGGGGTCAGATTGGGAGTAGTTGGGTTGGGAAAGAGTGTGAATTCTTATTTCAACCGGTCTCTGTTGTGGAGAAACTATTACGTAGTTCATTTTGGCTTGTTGCTCCAAGTCACTTTTAAAAAAGTAAACCAGTAGAAACACCACTCTGAGAAGGGATGAATAATTGCTAGGTGCATTGTGTTCTCTTCAATCAAAACTGAACTCAGCCCATTAGTCTGAAACCTGAAACGTTTCTTGTGTGTTAGATTTGTTACCAGATTCTTTTCAATGTCCTAGGAAAAAATTTTCCCCGATAATGAGTTAAAATGAGGAATTTCAGAAAATAATTTCAGTTAATGTTTTCCTGACCTGAGGTTCTTTGATTTATTCTTCTATTTGATTCCTTTTCAAGTCAGTTATCACTGTCTTTTTTTGGAAAACACTTTCATAATCATCAAGAAGTGATTTGGGACAGGAAAGCAGCCTTTGCTTTATTTTGGGTAAATTAGAGTTTACCTGTGTGCACAATTTTAGGAAATGGTTAAAGTTTTGTTAAAATTCATGGCTTTCAGTGATTACATAGTCAGCCATTACAGGTATCAAAGCAAAAAATAAATTCTGTTGTATTGTAAAGTTTGGCCCATTCAGTTGGAAAAATCTTAATGATCAAGAAACCATGTGTTTTTACTCAGATATGTTTTATGACATAGCTGTAAAATCTTGTTTCACATAGACCTACCGCAGCTTGCATTGTTCCACAGACAGTAATACGCCTTTGTATTACATCTAAAGACTGATGAAAACTAGAGAGCTACACACTGGAATTATTTATGACTGCTTTATTAATAACACCTAAGAACTTAACAATACTGTGCAAGCTAAATGTTAGTTAGCTTCAAGGTTGGAAAAATTACAGCAAGGGGTGTGTGACAGCAGTTCAAAGTCAGCCCACCTGGACCACTATTAACAACTGTGTTTAAAGGTTTTTAACTTGGCACAAATAAAGGTCCAGAAGGATTAAAGTGTGATATGTTGGCTATCCATCTAGAAAAAGTATTTTTTATAGCATTTGAAGGGAGGAAAGAAAAGAAATACCTTGTTGTTTTGACTCAGATTATCTCCCAGAGAGAAAAAAAATGTTTTAAGAAATACCATGAAAGTTTTAAGATCCTTGTCTGAAAGGGTAAAAAGAGCTGTGAACTGTGACCAAGTACATGTACTAATTTAATAAAAGATTAACATGTAGTCAAGCTACATGACCTTTTAAAATGTGAAACAATCTGGTAAATTTTGCCTCTTATTTTTCTTATCAGTTCCTCATAATTGACTTTCAGAAGAAATCCCCAAAAGTTATCCTCAAGGTAAAAAACTAGGATTACTATTAACAAGTGGACTTCAAGGTCTGACTTGAATTTTTCACTTTAAGTTCACTTGGTCCCATCTTTCAAGATAAAGCCTCAGTTATTCCTGGGAGAAGGTCAGAAAAAACTTTCTGGATGATATCATCATCACCATCATCCTTTTGACAAACCAAAGATAAATACTGAATGAGACACCATGCAATATCGAATCAATCATGATTTTGAAACTCACTAGGGAACTATGCACACAATTCTCTGAACTGATGCCTAAACGTACATCAGGAGTTGTGACTCACAAAATACAGATAGCGCTCGACTTACAACCACGATTGGTTCTGACAGACCAGTCATAACACGATTTGGTCATAAGTTGAGTAGGCTATATGTACAGTACTGTGAAATGATGTTATAAAAATCTTTAAGTCATATTTTATCATAATTTTCTTTCATTATTGTTATATATCATAATTTTGTTTGTTCATTTTATGCCATTTGTATCATCCCTACACCATTTTGTTTCTTATTTCTACATTTGTCAGGTTTAAGTAAACACTGCATTACCAGTACAACTGGTTTAATATTTGCAAAACATACAAAATTACAAAATACAGCTGCATACAAAAACTGCTCCAGACACAGAGCAGTTGTGGCTAGCGATTGTGGTTGTAAAGTGGAATGGTCGTAAATTGCATAGGTCATAAATCGATCAAAACCTGTAAAGTTATCATTTCCATGGGCTGAATCGCACTCCCTAGATTCATATGTTAGAGTCCTAAGCCTTAGCACCACAGATGTGACTAAATTTGGAGATAGGGTCTTTAATGAGATAAAGGATACATGAGGTTATTTAGGTGGGTCCTAATCCAATATAATTTGTGTCCTTGTAAAGAGGAAATTCAGAAATTAAGACATAGATATATACAGAGGAAAGGTAATAGGAAAACAATGGCAAAGGAGAGAATCCTCTGAGGAAACTAACCCCACTGACCCCTTGATCCTAGACTTTTATCCCTGAGAACTGGGAGAAAATTAACTTGTGTTGTTTTAGCAGCTCAGTCTATGGCACTTGGCTATGGCAGTATACAGCAAACTAATGCACTAATATTAAACTTTATTTCATCCTTTGAAATCTGCATAGAAATAATTTAAAACAACATGTGTTTCTTTTTCCTCAGCTAGTCTATCTGTATTTGTTTCTTTTTTAAAAAAATTTCTTTTTATTTTATTCATTTTTAGAGAGGAAACACAGAGTGAGAGAGAGAGAGAGAAAGAGAGGAGGAGCTGGAAGCATCAACTCCCATATGTGCCTTGACCAGACCAGTGCAAGGTTTTGAACTGGCGACCTCAGTGTTCCCAGGTCAACGCTTTATCCACTGCGCCACCACAGGTCAGGCCTATCTGTATCTGTTTCTATATCTGTATCTTTGCATGTGGATGTTGACTTAAACTTTACAAACTCAGTGCCTACATTTGCCTATTTTAGGAGAGCTATTTGAGGTTAGCATTTTGAGCTTCAACCCTTTCCTGTGGCAACTTATCTCAGAGAACCAGAACAGGCTGAATAACTGTGAGGAAAGGCACTGTGCTAGCCAGAGGCATTTAGTATGCTTTGTGAAATGCAGAATTACATTTTAGTCAACAAGTCCTCCTAGTATAGGCTTGGCTTTCTTGAGAATGAGACAACTTTGATGGAATCACAGAAATGGGAAAATTTGACTTGGCAATGTTGAACTCCTTGAACTAACAATAATCCAGAAAGCTTTGTTAGAGACATTATACACTTAGAAAATGCATAAATTTCACCTAGAAGAAAGAACCACAAAATAAATTCTATGCAAAGAAGATGCTGGTTTCAGCTACAATTGGGCTCTTTTATTTTCTATTTGGGACCATTCTGCTATGCTTAGATGCTCTCCTATTTAGTGGATTTTCTTTTCATTTTGTTTTTGGTTTCCTTTACTATGCAAAAGCTTTTTTAATTTCAGGTAGTCACATTTGTTCATTCTTTGTTTCTTTCCTGAGGAAATATATCAGCAAAAGTATTGCTACAAGAAATGTCTGAGGTTTTACTCCTATGTTTTCTTCTAGAATTTTTATGGTTTTATGACTTACTTTATTTTTTTCATTTTGTTTTTTTTTTTTGTGTACAGTGTAATTTGTAATAAGGCAGTATAGTTTTTTTTTTTGCACGTACCTGTCTAATTTTCCCAACATAATTTATTGAAGAGACTGTCTTTACTCCATTGTATGTTCTTGTCTCCTTTGTCAAATATTAATTGAATGCAAAGGTGGGAGTTTATGCCTGGGCTGTCTATATTGTTCCATTGATTTATAAGCCTCTTCTTATACTAGTAGCATCATGTCTTGACTGCTTTGTTCTTGTAATACACAGTTTGATTTTAAGTATTGTGATATCTCCAACTTTGCTTTTTGTTCTCAAGATTACTGAGGATTTTGGTTTTGTATAAATTTTCTGAATAATTGTTTTAGCTCTGTGAAATATACCATTGGTATATTAATAGGAATTGTGTTGAATCTATAGATTGCTTTGGGTATTATGGACATCTAAAAGGTGTTAATTCTTTTAATCCATGAACATAGTATATGCTTTCATTTATTTGTATCTTCCAAAGTTTCTATCTTCAGATAGAAGATTTTTATCTGAAATCTTATAATTTTCAGAGTAAAAGTCTTTTCACTCCTTAGTTAAATTTATTCCTAGGTACCTTATTTTTTGGTTGTTGTTGCAATAGTGTATAGGATTGTTTACTTAATTTTTGTTTCTGACAGTTCATTTTTGGTGTATAAAAATGACACTAATTTCAGAATATTAATTTTGTATCCTGCTACTTTGTTGAATTTATGTACTCAATCTAGTGGTTTTTGGAGGAATCTTAATGGGTTTTCTATATACAATATCATGCCATCAGTGAATAATGACAAATTTACTTTCTCCTTTTCAATTTCAGTGCTTTCTATTTTTTCTTTGCTGATTGCTGTGACTAGAATTTCAAGTATAATATTAAATAAAAGTGACAAAAGAAGACATACTGGTCTTATTCCTGATTTTAATGGAAATGCTTTTATGTTTTGTTTGTTGAGTATGATATTGGCTGTACATTTTTCATATACAGCTTTTACTATATTGAGGAATGATTCCTCATTCCCACTTCACTAGAGCTTTTAAAATAAATGGGTCCTTGATTTTATTAAGTGTTTTTTCTGCATCTACTTATGTAATCTGATCATTTGATATTTTTTCTTTCTATATAGATGATTAAATTTAATAAGATGACATTGATCAACTAGAGTTCATAGATTTTGGGCAAACATCTCCATATCATTTGGACAGTTGATTATGTTGTATACCCATCACTCAAAGTCAAATTATCCTCTGTCACTTTATATTTGTCCCTCTTTATGTCCTTCCCCCTTCTCTATCTAGATCTCTCTCAACCTTTTCCCCTCCCTTTGATAAACACTGCACTCCTATTTATGCATGAGTCTCAATTTTGTGTCCCACCTATGTATGGAAACATACAGTTTTTAGCTTTTTCTGATTTATTTATTTTACTCAGTAAAATGTTCTCAAGGTCCATCCATGTTGTCATAAATGATACTATCTCATCGTTTCTTATGGCTGAGTAGTATTGCATTGTATATATGTACCACATCTTCGTTAGCCAATCCTCTCTTGAAGGGCACTTTGGTTGTTTTCATGTCTTGGACACTGTGAATAATACTGCAGTGAACATGGGGGTGCATGTGTCTTTATGTACCAATATTTTCAAGTTTTGGGGGCATATACCAGTAGAGGGATTGCTGGGTCATATAGTAGTTCTATTCTTAATTATTAAAGAAACAATCATACTATCTTTCATAGTGGTTGTACTAATCTACATTCCCATCAACAGTGAATGAGGGTTCCTTTTTTTCCATACCCTCTCCAAAATTTATTATCTGTCTTGTTGAAAATAGCTAATCTAACAGGTGTGAGGTGGTATCTCATTGTAGTTTTATTTGTGTTTATCTAATAGCTAGTGAAGATGAACATCTTTTTATATATCTGTTGGCTATTTGTATTTCTTCCTGGGAGAAGTGTCTGTTCATGTACTCTTCCCATTTATTTTATTGGATGTTTGCTTGTTTGTTGTTGAGTTTTGTGAGTTCTTTATATACTTTGGATATTAACCCCTTATAGGAGCTGTTGTTGGCAAATATCATCTCCCATTTAGTTGGCTGTGGGTTTGTTTTAGTGTCAGTTTCTTTTGCTGTGCAAAAGCTTCTTAGTTTGATATAGTCCCATTCATTTATTTTTGCCTTCACTTCCCTTGCTTTTAGGGTCAAATTTATAAAATATTTTCTATGGCCAAGGTCCATGAGTTTAATACCTATGTTTTCTTCTATGTGATTTATTGTTTCAGGTCTTATATTTAGGCTTTTGATCTATTTTGAATTAATTTTTGTGCAAGAGGACAAACTTTAGTCAGGTTGTATTCTTTTGCATGTGGCTTTCTAATTTTCCCAGCACCCTTTATTGAAGACAGTTTCTTTTCTCTATTATGTGTTTTTGGCTCTTTTATCAAAGATGATTTGACCATACAATTGTGGTTTTATTTCTGGGCTCTTGATTTTTTTCCATCGGTTTGTGTGTCTAATTTTCTGCTAATACCATTTGTTTTGATTATCAAAGCTTTATAATATAATTTGAAGTCAGGTAGTGTAATGCACACAGCATTATTCTTTTTCCTCGGGATGGCTTTGGCTATTCGAGGTATTTTATGGTACCATACAACTCTGCAAATTTCTTATTCTATTTATTTAAAAAGTGACTTTGAAGTTTTGATGGAAATTTTGTTAAATTTGTATATTGCTTTGGTTAATATGGCTATTTTATTATATTTATTTTTCCTATCCAAGAATATAGAATATTTTTCATTTCATTTTGTCTTTTTCTATTTCATTTAATAATGCTTCTCAGTTTTCAATATATAGATCATTTACATTCTTTGTTATGTTTATTCCTAGGTATTTTGTTTATTTTTTGTTGCAACTGTAAAAGAGATTATTGTTTTTAGTTTGTTTTCTGAAGTTTCATTGTTGGCATATATAAAAGCAATTGATTTCTGTATATTAATTTTGTATCCTGCGACCTTACTGTACTGGTTTATTGTTTCTAATTGTCTTTCTGTGGAGTCTTTGGGGTTTTCTGTCATCTGCAGAAAGTGAAAACTTTACTTCTTCTTTCTCAATATGAATGTCCTTTATTTCTTTCTCTTGTCTGATTGCTTTGAACTTCCAGCACTATATTGAATAGGAGTGGGAAGCCTTGTCTTGTTCTTGATGTTAGAGAAAATGTTTTCAGTTTTTTACCATTTAGTACATTTAGTATGATTTTAGCAAATGGTTTGTCATATATGGCCTTTATTATATTGAGAAATTTTCTTTCTATACCCATTTTTTATTATTAATTTTAATGGGGTGACACCAATAACTCAGGGTACATATATAAAATGAAAACACCTCCAGGTTATCTTATTCAATTGTGTTGCATACCCGTCACTCAAAGTCAAATTGTCCTCTGTCACCTTCTATCTGGTTTTCCGTGTCCCTCAACTCCTTCCTATCCCACCCTTCCCTGCCTCCACCCCGTAACCACCACAATCTTGTGCATGTCTCATAGTCTCACTTTTATGTCCCCCCTATGTATGAAATCATGCTGTTCTCAGTTTTTCTTTTTTTCTGACTTATTTCACTCCGTATAATGTTATCAATGGTCCATCCATTTTGTTATAAATGATCCGATGTCATCATTTCTTATGGCTGAGTAGTATTCCATAGTATATATGTACCAAAGCTTTTTAATCCACTCATCTTCTGACGGCCACTTGGACTGTTTCCAGATCTTCGCTATTGTGAACAATGCTGCCACGAACATGGGGCGCATTTCTTCTTTTCGAACAGTGCTATGGTGTTCTTAGGGTATATTCCTATAAGTGGAAGCGCTGGGTCAAAAGGCAGTTCGATTTTTAACTTTTTGAGGAATCTCCATACTGTTTTCCACAGTGGCTGTACCAGTCTGCATTCCCACCAGCAGTGCAGAAGGGTTCCTTTTTCTCCACATCCTCGCCAGCACTTATTCTGTGTTGTTTTGCTGATGAGTGCCATTCTGACTGGTGTGAGGTGATATCTCATTGTGGTTTTAATTTGCATTTCTCTAATGATTAGTGATGTTGAGCATTTTTTCATATGCCTATTGGCCATCTATATGTCCTCTTTGGAGAAATATCTCTTCATTTCTTTTGCCCATTTTTAGATTGGATTGTTTGTCTTCCTGGTGGTGAGTTTTATAAGTTCTTTATAAATTTTGGTTATTAACACCTTATCAGACGTGCTGTCGAATATGTTCTCCCATTGTGTGGTTTGTCTTTTTGTTCTGTTCTTATTGTCTTTAGCTATGCAAAAACATTTTAGTTTGATATAGTCTCATTTGTTTATCTTGCCTTTTATTTCATTTGCCCGTGGAGATAAATCGGCAAATATACTGCTGCTACAGATGTCGGAGAGGTTGCTGCCTATGTTTTCTTCTAAGATGCTTATGGTTTCACGGCTTACGTTTAAGTCTTTTGTCCATTTTGAGTTTGTTTTTGTGAATGGTGTAAGTTGATGGTCTAGTTTCATTTTTTTGCAGGTAGATGTCCAATTTTCCCAACACCATTTGTAAAAGAGGCTGTCTTTACTCCATTGTATGTTCTTTCCTCTTTTGTCAAATATCAGTTGTCCATAAAGCTGTGGGTTTATTTCTGGGTCCTCTGTTCTGTTCCATTGATTTATGTGCCTGAACTTATGCCAGTACCAGTCTGTCTTGAGTATAATGGCCTTATAGTAAACCTTGATATCTGGAAGAGTGATACCTCCTGCTTTATTTTTCTTTTTAAGATTGCTGAGGCTACTCGTGTTCTTTTTTGGTTCCATATAAATTTTTGGAAGATGTGTTCTATATCTTTGAAGTATGTCATTGGTATTTTAATTGGTATTGCATTGAATTTATAAATTGCTTTGGGTAGTATAGACATTTTAATGATGTTTATTCTTCCTAGCCATGAGCACGGTATATGCTTCCACTTGTTTGTATCTTCCTTGATTTCTTTTATCAATGTTTTATAATTTTCCGAGTACAAGTCTTTAACCTCCTTGGTTAAATTTACTCCCAGTCACTTTATTTTTTTTGCCGGCAATAGTGAAGGGAATTGTTTCCTTAATTTCTTTTGCCGACAGTTCATTGTTGGTATATAGAAATGCCTCTGATTTCTGAGTATTAATTTTATATCCTGCCACCTTGCTGAATTCATTTATAAGGTCCAGTAGTTTTTTGACTGAGACATTAGGGTTTTTTATATACAATATCATATCATCTGCAAATAGTGACAGTTTTACTTGTTCTTTTCTAATTTGGATGCCTTTTATTTCTTTTTCTTGTCTGATTGCTGTAGCTAGGACTTCCAGAACTATGTTGAATAAGAGTGGTGAAAGAGGGCATCCCTGCCTGGTTCCTGATCTTAATGGGATTGCTTTTAATTTTTGTCCATTTAGTATGATGTTTGCTGTGGGTTTGTTGTAGATGGCCTTTATCATGTTAAGAAATGTTCCCTGTATTTTCACTTTACTGAGAGTTTTGAGCATGAATGAGTTCTGGCATTTTATCAAATGCCTTTTCTGCATCTATTGAAATTATCATGTGATTTTTGTCCTTCCTTTTGTTTATGTGATGAATCACATTGATTGATTTGCGAATATTGAACCAGCCTTGCATCTCCAGAATAAATCCCACTTGATCATGGTGTATAATTTTTTTCATATATTGCTGGATCTGGTTGGCTAATATTTTGAGAATTTTAGCGTCTAAATTCATCAGGGATATAGGCCCATAATTTTCTTTCTTTGTGTTGTCTTTGCCCGGTTTTGGGATCAGAATTATGCTCGCCTCCTAAAAGGAGTTTGGAAGTCTTCCTTCCTCTTGAATTTTTTGAAATAGCTTGAGGGGGATAGGAGTTAATTCTTCTTTGAATTTTTGATAGAATTCACTTGTGAGGCCATCAGGCCTAGGACTGTTGTTTTTTGGGAGTTTTTTGATAACTGTTTCGATCTCATTTGTTGTAATTGGTCTGTTTAGGTGTTCTGATTCTTTCAGATTAATTTTTGGAAGGTTATATGATTCAAGAAATTTGTCCATTTCACAGAGATTGTCTGATTTTTTGGCATATAGTTCTTCATAGTATTTTCTTACAATGCTTTGTATTTCTGTTGTGTCAGTTGTTATTTCTCCACTGTCCTTTCTAATTTTATTTATTTGAGTCCTCTCTCTTTTTTTCTTGGTGAGTCTAGTTAAAGGTTCATCAATCTTGTTTACCTTTTCAAAGAACCAGCTTCTGGTTTCATTGATCTTCTGTATTGTTTTCTTAGCCTCTATGTCATTTGTTTCTGCTCTGATATTTATTATTTCCTTCCTTCTACTTGTCCTGGGTTTTATTTTCTGTTGTTTTTCTAGTTCTTTCAGATGCAGGGTCAGGTTGCTTATTTGAGCTTTTTCTAGCTTTCTATGATATACCTCTAGTGCAATGAACTTCCCTCTCAGAACTGCTTTTGCTATGTCCCATAAATTTTGAGTTGATGTATGCTCATTATCATTCGTTTATAGAAACTTTTTTATTTCCTTTTCGATCTCATTGTTAATCTATTCATTATTTAATATCATGCTATTTAGTTTCCAAGTGTTTGAGTATTTTTCAGTTTTTTTTTGTGGTTAATTTCTAGTTTCATGGCATTGTGATGAGAGAAAACTTGGTATGATTTCAATCTACTTAAATTCATTGAGACCATTTTTGTGTCCTAACATGTGGTCTATCTTAGAAAATGTACCATGAGCACTTGAGAAGAATGTATATTCTACTGCTTTAGGGTGAAAAGTTCTGAAGATATCTATTTAATCAAGTTGATCTAGTGTATCCTTTAAGTCTGCTGTTTCTTTTTAAATTTTCTTTCTTGAGGATCTATTCAGTGTTGTTAGTGGGGTATTGAAATCCTCTATTATTATAGTATTGCTGTTAATCTCGCCCTTTATATCCATCAAAGTCTGCTTTATGTATGTCGGGGCTCCTATATTTGTTGCGTAGATATTTATAATAGTTATATCTTCCTGTTGAATTGTTCCCTTTATCATTATGTAGTGTCCTTCTTTATCTCTTACTACAGCTTTTGTTTTAAAGTCCATTTTGTCAGGTATAAGTACTGCTACCCCCGCTTTTTTTTTTCATTTCCATTTTCATAAATTATTTTTCCATTCTTTTACCTTCAGTCTATGTGCATCTTTTGTTTTAAGGTGTGTCTCTTGTAGATAGCATATGTATGGGTCCTTTTTCTTTATCCATGCACCTACCCTATGTCTTTTGATTGGATCATTTAATCCATTTAAGGTTATTATTGATATGTAGTTGTTTATTGCCATTTTATTCTTTAAAGCTGTATTCTTCTTTTGCTATACTCTTTTTTACTTATGAACTGTTCCTAACAGGTCCCTAAGTATCCTTTGGCGAATTGGTTTGGTTTTAATGAATTCCTTGAGGCTTTCTTTGTGTGGGAAGCTCTTTATTTCTCCTTCAATTTTAAACGTTAGCCTTGCTGGATAGAGTAGTCTTGGTTGTAGGTTCTTGTTCTGCATTACTTTGATTATATCTTGCCATTCCCTTCTGGCCTCAAGTGTTTCTGTTGAGAAGTCGGATGTCATCCTTATGGGGGCTTCTTTGTAGGTGATAGCCTTTTTTTCTCTAGCAGCTTTTAAAATTTTTTCTTTATCCCTTAGCTTTGGTATTTTAACTATGATGTGTCTTGGTGTAGATTTTTTTGGGTTTCTCTTTAATGAAGTTCTGTGTGCTTCTTGAACCTGTGGAATGTTTCTCAGCCTTAATTTAGAGAAGTTTTCTGCTATAATTTGATTGAACAAAGTTTCTATTTTCTGTCCTCTCTCCTCTTCTTCCGGAACCCCTATGATACGAAAGTTGTTTCTCTTCAGGTTGTCACAGAGCTCCCTTAGAGTTTTCTCACATTTTTTGAGTCTCTTTTCCTTTTTATTCTCTGCTTCTGGTTCTTTGTTTATTGTGTCCTCTAACTCACTGATTCAATCCTCAGCATCATTCATCCTGCTTATAATTGCTTCCATTTTAGTCTTCAGTTCTGATACTGTATTTGTCATTTCAGTCTGATTCTTTTTTATTATTTCAATTTTGTTTTTTATACTTGTTATCTCTTTATTTAGGTGTTCATAGTGACTATCCATTGTTGCTCTAACTTCTTTGAACATCCTAACTATCATTATTCTAAATTCTGCTTCTGGTAATTTGGTTCTATCTGGTTCATCCAGGTCCTTCTCTGGGGATTTCTCTTGATTCATTTGGTTTGCACTCCTCTGCCTGCCCATTTCATCTGTGTATAAGCAAGTTGTGGCCACTGGAGTCCAGTAGGTGTTGCCTTTGTGTTCTGTAGGTGTGGTCTGTTTTCAGTCCTGCTCCCCAGTCTGCCACAGCCTTGGGCGGTCCGGTATGGGCGTTGCCAGCGCCGGCCCACTGCGGCTGTTGCTGTGATTTCTGCCTCTCCTTCGCGGGAGGGGCTGTCACTCAAACCACAAGCCTCAGCACCAAGGGTAGAGGTGAGCAACTTTACTCAGCTGCGGATCTACCCTGTTTCCGGACTTCCGCCCAGCACCCGCGGTTAGAGCCTGCTCGCCACAGTTTCGCGGGTTGGGCGGGGCTTCTGATGTGCTCTCAGCTGTGAGCCTTTGCCTGTCTGAAGCTTTAGCCCCACCCTCGAAGCCAGGGCCCTTCTGCGCAGGGTCGCAAATTATGGTTTATTGGGCCGGGCATTGCTGCTGTTGTGCGCTCAGCTAGAACTGCAGCTCGTCCTGGGCTCTTCCCCGCCCTCACATTCAGAGACAACTCACACTTGCAGGATGGCAAACCGTGGTTTATTGGGCTGGACGTGGCTGCTGGCGTGCGCTCAGCTGCGAACTTCTGCTCGTCCAGGCTCTACCTTGCCCCAGCGTTTGGAGTGAACACGCGCACGCAAGATGGCAAATTGCGGTTTCTCCGGTCGAGTGGGGCTGGTGGCGTGAGCTCAGCCACGAGCCCCCGCCCATCCGTGGTCCTAGCCCCATCCCCGCGGTCAGGGCCGGCTTGTGCAGGGTCGCAGAGCAGATCTCTGCCCATTCCTGGGCTCCTGCTTTTTCACCGCCAGTGGGGTTACAGGTGGGCCCACAGGTGCAGGACCGCTTTCATGCATCTTCTCCACCCCTGCTGGGCTAGACCGAGCTCACACCAGCTGGGCCTTTGCCCCCGCCGACAGAACCGCGTTTCAGCGTCTTGCCACCATCATCCCTTCAGCAACCCTCAGCAGAGTAGGAAGGGCCCTAACTCTCCATACTGTAGGCCTGGTAGCTCCCTCCCTCTAAGCAGCTTGTTTGGCTAGTGTCCTGTCTCCCTTTGCTGGTATTGCTAGTTCCAGGGGAAATATTCGTTTTTGATTAGGGAAGTGACTTAGCCCATGGATTAGGGTGGCTATCCCTCAGAGTGTTTCTCTCTGTGCCTTCAGTCCACACTCTCTTCCTGCTGCTCTGGTCCTCTCCTCTGTCCTCGTTCCCCGGAGCCCCGCGTGCGTTGTTGTGAGAGAGGTTTTCTGTGCTGTCCCTTTAAAAAGAGTCTTGGGTCTGAGAAAACTGTCTCTTTCTCACAAACAGTATCCTCACTTGTTTCACAGCTCAGTACTGTCCAAACGCCTCTTCTAGGCTCTAGGACTGCAGGCTGGGGCTTGGTTCCTGGGACCCAGGTCCCTCCCTCTCCGCCAAACTCTTCTCCTGCCATGCGGGTCTCTCCGCGCTGCCATTTGCTCCGGGGAACTGGGGAGCCCTCTTCGCTTTTTCGCTATTTCAACCAGTCTCAATGTGGCTTCTTCTGTGTTCCTTGGTTGAAGAGTCCACTTAGTTTAGTTTAAAGTTGGTTTATCCAGATGATGGTTCTTAAAATTGAGTTATAATCCACTTTGGTTCTGGGAGTTGGAAGTTGGTACATCCGCCTACTCCATCGCCATCTTGATCCCCCGATTTCTAGTTTTATATCATTGTGATCAGAGAGGATGGTTGGTATGATTTATTGATCCCTTCTTGAATTTTTTGAAGTTTTTTTTGTGTCCTAACATTTGGTCTATCTTTGTGCATGCTCACTTGAGAAGAATGTATAGTCTGCTGCTTTGGGATAAAGTGTTCTGTTAATATTAAATAAATCCATCTGATCTAGTGTGTCATTTAAGCTTATTCTTGTCCTGTTCATGTTTTTGTCTGGAAGATCTATTCACTGATGACAGTGGAGTGTTAAAATTTCATACTATGACTTTGTTGTTGTTGCTTTCTCCCTTTATATCCTGCAAAATATTCATTATATATTTAGGTCTTTCTGTGTTAGGTGCATATGTATTTACAAAGGTTAATAGTTTTGTTGAATTACTCACTTTGATATTATGTAGTGACCTTCTCTGTGTCTTGTTATGGCCTTTTTTCTGACGTCTATTTGGTTGAGTATAAGTATTGCTACTCCAGCTTTTTTTTTTTTTTTTTTTTTACCATTTACATGATATATATTTTTTCCATCCTTTCATTTTTAGTCTGTGTGTATCTTTTGTTCTTAGGTGAATCTCTTATACTCAACACATATATAGGTAATGTTATTTTTCAATGTATTCAGCTACCTTATGTCTTTTGATTGTATCATTTATCATTTAATCTGTTTGCGTTTAAGGTTATTATTATGTACTTATTTATTACTATTTAATTCTTTTTTAATATGATCCTCTCTTGATTTTTTTTTTCATTTATTTGAAGTTGTCCCTTTAACATTTTTTGCAATACTGTTTTGGTGGTAATAAACTCTTTTAGCTTTTTTTTTCTTTTTTCTTTTTGGTCTGGGAAGCTCTTTATTTTACCTTTAATTTTAAACAATAGCCTTGCTGGATAGAGTAGTGTTTGTTATAGCTCTTTACTCTTCATCACTTTGAATATTTCATGCCAATTTCCTCTTGCCTAAAGTAATTTTTTTTTTTTTTTTGAGAAATAAGCTCCAAAATATTTGCTCCTTTGTAGGCAACTAATTGCTTTTCTCTTTTGGCTTTTAAAATTCTTTTTTTTTTATCTTTGGCATATTAATTTGATGTTTCTTCATGTGGATTTCTTTGGGTCCATCCTGATTGGGACTGTCTGTGCTTATTGAACTTGTGTGACTTTTTCTTTCACCATGTTAAGGAAGTTTTTAGCCATTATTTCTTCAAACAGGTTCTCTGTCTCTTGTTCCTTATTTTCTCTATTTGGTACCCTTATGATGCAAATATTGCACTTGATGTTGTCCTAGAGATCCCTTAAATTTTCCTCTTTTTTTTTTTAAAAAAAAAAAAATCTTTTCTTTTTGATGCTCTGCTTGAGTGTTTGCTGTTATCTTGTCTTCTAAATTGTTGATTTGATCTTCTGCTTCATCTAACAAGCTGTTGATTCCTTTTAGTGCAGGCTTCATTTTAGATATTGTAATCTTCATATCTGACTGGCTCTTCTTTAAGGTTTGTATGATGTCTTTATGCTGAATATCTTGTTGAGCTCAATGTCACATACTTCCTGATCACCTGAGGTCTATGTTCCAAGAATGTTTCTTATAAAGTATATACACCCTCTTGTTGTATTTGAGAACTTAAATGCTGTTAGCCCTTTTGTATAATAATCCCTTCAGGCTGGCTGAGTATAAGGTTAAACATCAATCACAATATATGAAATGCTGTGCAGGGGCTGCCCTCTGAGGTAGAGTTGTTTCCAGAAGAGACTGGTGCCTGCCAGAATCCCCTTTTGCATGAAATAGTTTTGTTTGAATAATTTGGTTGAGCTCTAGTATGGTCTGAAGTTCTCCACTTGTGCTCATTCTGAGTTCACTTGGGTGTGGTTTGACTATGGGTCAATATCAGACATTGTTTGTAACTGGCTTTGGTTACCAGCTCGAAGATGGAGGCTAAGTATTTCATTCTGGCTCCAGATAATAAACTTTAAGGGACTGACACTTTGAATGTCTGAGTTCTAAGTTGCCTTTTTTTCCCCTCACAAAGTTGGTCACAGTGGAACAAAAAATCTGGGACTGGGCAGGGCTAATCCAAAGGGTCTCCCATTGGGAGGTGTTGCCCACCAGCTTGTAGGAGGTGGCAAGTTCTTCTTTTCCTTCCCAAGGTAGCATGGGCCAAGCTGTCATGGGGAGATAGGGATTTCCCCTCACAGAGCAGCCACACTCCCCAGCTCCTGCCCATTTGGATCCTGAACAAAAGATTTCCTGGAGACATGCTCTAAGAGTCCTGGCCATGCATGGCACTACAAACTCTCTGTGGGGCTGATTCCACTGGAAGAAAGCCAGAAGATTCAAAAAATGAGGGAAGGTTGCCTGCTGTGCACTGATCGTTGGGGATAACTGCCCTCATTACAAAGCCACACAGTTTAGTCACTGTCTTGGTTTCTGCGCAAAGTCTCCCCAGAAACTGATGCATAAAAATAAACTGCTGCATGTAGCCATCAGACTGCTATGCAGGGCCAAGCACAGCAGAGTGACCTCGCCAACAGTGGAGACAGCCAGTGCACTCCTTAGACTAGTGCTATAAATAACACTGGGGAACAATTTTTATTTTTCATTTTCTGTTGCATGAGGTTTAAAAACATTTTCTATATATTTCTTCATCGCTGATTCCAAATCTGGATTCTTTTTTTCGGTGAATTCTCTAGTTTTTATGCAATTTTAATTTCTTTTTGTTACAGTTAATGGCATCCATTGGTTTTAAAATTGGAGTTAAAGGGCAACGACTCTTGGCTTGAACATAAACAATTAATGTTTTACAAACATCACTTTTACATAATTGTAGTTGTTTTTAAATATAAAATATTATTATCTGATAAAAACACACTCTTATTTTGTTTTATAATTGAATCATGACTTCTTCGAGTAGGCATCAATGTAATAGTCTTGACAACTTCTGTTATACATGTGGTTGTTGCACAGTTCAATGTCAAAGGCACAATATTTCATCATTTGTGACACGTGCATATATTGCCTATTTTCAAATTCCCCTTGGCGATCTAGACAAGAATTTGGCTCCTCATATTGTGTGTCATAATTGTGAAGAAATGCTTTCTGACTGGATAAAAGGAAAGTGCAAAGGAATGCCTTTTGGTATTCCCATGGTTTGGTGTGAACCTGAGGACCACAGCAGTGACTGTACTTTCTGTCTGATCCATACAAAGGGTATCAGTAAGAAAAAACGGCATATGATTGCATATTCTAATATTCCTTCAGCAATACGACCTATCCCACACTCTGAGACACTCCCGGTTTCAGTTTTCAATGGTTTTATTATTTCTAAGGAAGAAGAAAGTGAACATGTGATAAAGTTGATAAAGTGTACTTTGATAAGATGCATGAGGAAACGGTTGTAAAATCTGAAGGGTCTTCTTCTGATGCCAAGCAGTCATTAAACCCTCAGCAGTTTAGCAAACTCATATTGAATGACTTAGTAAGAGATTTGGACCTTTCAAAGGAGGCAGTTGAGTTATTAGCCTCCTGGCTTCAAGAAAAGAATGTACTTCACCAGTCAGCTAAAGTATCCCATTTCAGGAAGTAAACTAATTTTTGTGACTTTTTTTCCGAAGACAAACACTTTGTTTATTGTCATGATATCAGTAGTCTTCTCAGCCAGCTAGGCATTACCTCTTACAGTCCAATGGAATGGTGGTTATTTCTTGACAGCTCTAAACAGAGTCTGAAATCTGTCCTCGTACACAATGGTAAGGTTTATGCAGCAGTTTCAATTGGTTATTCAACTCATCTGCAATAAGATTATAATGCCATAAAAGTTGTACTTGACTTTGTGAAGTATGAGGAGCATAACTGGGTCATTTGTGTGGATCTTAAAATGGTAAATTTCCTCCTAGGACAACAGAGAGTTTTTCTTGCCTTCTGAATTTGTGGGACAGCCGAGCTTAGGAGAAACACTAGACACAGATGGAGTGGCCGAAACATGAAGCTCTGGCAGTAGGGATGCAAAATATTGTGAATGAACCTGTAGTTAATTGAGACAGGATCATTTTTCCCCCACGTTTTATCAAACTTGGCTTAATGAAGCAATTTGTTCAGGCTTTGAATAGAGAAAATGAATGTTTTCAACATATTATTTCTGCTTTTCTTGCCTTATCTTTTGAGAAGATAAAAGCAGGTGTATTCTATGAACCTCCAATTTGAATTCTCATACGTGACGAAGAATTTGCCAGGAAGAAGAATAAGGAGGAGAAAGCAGCATGACAGTCTTTTGTGGCAGTTATAAAGAACTTCCTTGGCAACAAGAAAGCAGAAAACTATGAACTTCTGGTTCAAAGGATGCTGCTGGCTTTCCGCGACATTGTATGTAACATGAGCGTTAAGATTCACTTCCTGGCCTGACCAGGTGGTGGCACGGTGGATAGAGCATCAGACTGGGATGCTGATGACCCAGGTTCGAGACCACAAGGTTGCCAGTTTGAGCGTGGCACGTCTGTCTTGAGCAAAAAGCTCACCTGCTTGGACCCAAGGTCACTGGCTCAAGCAAGAGGTTACTTGGTCTGCTGAAGGCCTGTGGTCAAGGCACATATGAGAAAGCAATCAATGAACAACTAAGGTGTCATAACAAAAAACTGATGATTGATGCTTCTCATCTCTCTTCATTCCTTTTTGTCTGTCCCTATCTATCCCTCTATCTGACTCTCTCTCTCTGTTCCTGTAAAAAAAAAAAAAAAAAGATTCACTTTCTGTACAGTCACCTTGATAAGTTTCCCAAAAACCTTGGAGCTGTTAGTGATGAGCAGAGACTACTGCTGGAGCATCAAATGAGATTGTCCTCACAAGTATGCAAATGCAAGAGCTACGAACAAATTTTTTCCTGAATAGAATTTAAATAAGTTTTGCTCAAATTTTATGATTAAAACAAGTGTTTTAATATGTTCTATTTTGAAATTGTAGACAAATTCTGATGCAATCCTATCTTTTAGTGAATTAGTGTATTCACTGCATTATATAAATTATTATATTTTCACAAAGATGATGCCCAAGAAGACATCCTACTTCATTATGTTAAACTAAATGTTGAAAATTTTACAATAAGATGAAAACCTAAAATCTTGAATTGCAAAAAAGCTGTAGCTTACAGAGAAAAACTAATGTCAGATTTGAGATAAGCACACTGAATTAGGTAAGAACAAGTGTTGTTGTGGATGCGACAAATTTGTAAGAATGTGTCTCTAGGGAGGTAGCACTGGGTCTCTCAGGTGGACTGAGTCCGTGCTAATTTTTCACCATCAGATGTAATGTGGGCTGCTTTCCTTGTCTTGTTGGGAACCCCTGCATGAGGCTGAGACCTCATGCTCCTGGGGAATGGAGTTATGCAGTATTCTTTGGCACCTGCAGAAGCCTGACCTTTCCATGACTTTGCCCTTTTTAGCAGTCTCTTTGTGGCTTCTTCTATAAATCTTTGGTTATAATATTTCAGTTCAGCTAGCCTTCAGTTGGTTATTCAAGTTAATTGCTCTATATTATAGCTGTAAATTAGTTTGGGACCAGAGAAAATGAGTGTAGCTTCCACCTACTCTGCAACCATCTTAGAATTCAACTTTTAATTATACAATAAAAACTAATATACAATTCTGGTTTGTCATAGCTTGTAAAAAACATAAAAATGCTATGCTTTCAAATATGATATATGAGTAATACCTTCAGAGAACTTTTCGGAATTCTTACAATGGATGTTTTTCAAAACTAGTGTTAGATTTCCTCTCAGTTAAGAAAACACCCAGTTTTTATAACCTTTACTTTTGTGTTTTTGTTAAAAATATGATTAAGCAATATTCTTGCTTTTCTAGTACAATTTCATTTTGAATTAAACTTTGTTTCAGATTTACTTATTTTTCTGTATCAAACATGTTAATGTATAATTTCATGTTTAATAAAGTTAGCTAAGCAATTTATTATTACCTTATTTTATAATATGAAGTAATTTGGATATTTATTCTACAAAACAAGCACCAGGAAGCTGAGATAAAATAATGTAAGTTATAAGCTACTTCAGAAATAGCCAGGTGGTATTTTCACTATTTCTCCAGTGGTGGCTAAGCATGCACTGATGGAAGTGGAGTGAAAAGACTCTGAAGTATTTTTTCAATGGAACATCTGCAACTAATCACATAGAAGACAAAATGACAGGGACATTTATTGATGGAATTGCTTCTTTGCCAACATTTTACTTAGAAAGATCTTTCAAAATTCAACTTAGAAATAAAAACAACACAATGCATACACTATTTCTGTGATCTGTAATACCATGTATTCCAAGTTATGTGAAGCATGCACTTAAGTATCTGCTAAAAGTCTGGGACCATTAGCAAACTAGCCAGAGCTCCTGACACTGCTGCTTGATTTCTTGTTTCAGCGTCTTTTTCCCACAAAAATTCTTTGCATTACTTGTACATTGAATTTGCTACTATTGGATGTACATCAGGAGGTAATTTGTAAAGTTAAAAAGCCTCATATCTGAACTTGATTGCTTCTTGCATTTATTCACTTTATCTCAGGCCTCATGCTCTATCTCTTTTGCTCCCCTCCTTCCCTTTCATGTCTTTAAATCAATTTTGAGGTTGTGGAGGCAGTCCTAAAAGTGGCGTGTTTAGTAAAAAACCTAAATCAAAGAAACCAACTAAGATGGAATTGAATATTTGAAGTAAATGTCTTTACTCCCTGTATTTATACATGGCCACAATAATTTTTATTTACATGCAATATGGTTCATGCGTCTAAATAACATGACACATGTTCAGGACTAAAGTTCTTTTTTTTTTATTAAAGATCGCAAAATTGGACTTGAGTTAAACATTTTTGAAACTAGAAAACTACCATATCCTTTGCAGAGCATTAAGAAATCATGACAGAAAGAGACAAAAGAGCACTTGATATATAAAGTGAGGTCAATATGTTTGCTTACTAAGAACAGCCTCTATTTTTCTGGTTTTAGATGCAGACTTAAGCATCTGATTTGAAAAGAATGTATATTTTTAAGTGGATTAAGTTAGCCATGACTGAATGTGTGAGTTTAGAAGTACTCTCAGTATTTCATGCCTATAAAATGCTGATAATTACAGCCCTTTCCTATTATTGCAGTGGTTCTTAACCTGGGTTCTATCGAACCCTAAGGGTTCGATGAGTTGGTCTCAGGGGTTTGGAGAAGCCTCTGCCGTGGAGGTAAAGACACACTTGTATAAGGTCGTGATGACACGCCCTGCTTGGCAATCACTTGCCGCAGAGGATCACGTTACATTGCTTGGCCAACCAGTGCTGTGGGGAATTTAGTGCACGCAGTAGTCAACGGCTGTCATAGCTGTATGTCGTGTGGTTTCTTTCTTAATATTTTAATTCATACTAAATATGTCGAGCAAAAAAAGAAAGTGGTCAGACAAATCTGTACAACATGGATTCACATGTATCACAGAACGGGATGGGAGTCAGTGTCCTATCTGCATGATATGCAATACCAAGTTGAGCAACTCTAGTCTCGCTCCAGCAAAACTAAATTTGGAAAAAAAATCATATTTTATTTATCACTAAAGAAGGGTTTGGTGAATGTGCATATGAAACTGGTGGGTTCGGTACCTCAAAAAAGGTTAAGAACCACTGTATTATTGCTATCAAAAATTCTGTGGAGATTAAAGTTTTAAAAAATTTCAGACATAGTTTTACTGATTATCATCTGGGCACACTTTGAAGAGGCTGTTCTTTGTAGTTATCTTATTTCCTAACACCTGTGCTTCACAGGCTATTTAGTGATCTCAGTACTCAGTGTGTTTCTGGTCCAGAAATAACTTCAGGAAAACAGCTGCTCAGTTCTTACTGCCACTACCCATTAAGTAACAACCCTCATGTCCAAATGTATTTTGATCATACCTAATCTAAGCAAAAGAGAAAAAGACAAATGTCTGTGATAATAAAGATATCTTCTGGTATACTATAAATATATAACATTTGTTATATATACTATTATATATTTGTTGCATATATTACATTGGTATATATAGTGTTTAATATATATTTGAATTATTTACCTTACGTATACATGTGGAAGTCCTGGGTTTGATTCCCAGCTAGGGTGCACAGGAGAAGTGCCCATCTGCTTCTCTACCTTTCTGCCTCCCCTTTCTCTCCATCTCTCTCTCCCTCTCCTGTAGCCAGGGCTCCACTGGAGCAAAGTTGGCCTGGGCACTGAGGATGGCTCCATGGCCTCCACCTCAGGTGATAGAATGGCTCCAATGGAGCTACAATGTAGCAACACCCCAGATGGGCAGAGCATTGTCCCCTAGTAAGTATGCCAGGTGGATCCTGGTCTGGCTCATGCAGGAGTCTGTCTGACTGCCTCCCCACTTTTAACTTTGGAAAAATACAAAAAAAAAAGAAGATAGTTAAAAGTAGCTTTTCTTGTATTAAAATAATTATATTTGGCCTGACCAGGCGGTGATGCAGTGGATAGAGCATCGGACTGGGATGTGGAGGATGCAGGTTCAAAATTCTGAGGTTGCTGGCTTGAGTATAGGCTCATCTGGCTTGAGTGAATGCTCACCAACTTGAGTGTGGAGTTGCGGCTTGAGAGTGAGATCATAGACATGGCCCCACAGTTGTTGGTTTGAACCCAAAGGTTGCTGGTTTGAGCCCAAAGGTCACTGGCTTGAAGCCCAAGGTCACCAGCTTGAGCACTGGGTCGCTGGCTTGACCTAGAGATCATAGACATGACCCCATGGTTGCTGGCTTGAGCTCAAGGTCACTGACTTGAGCAAGGGGTCACTTGCTCTGTTATTGCTCCTTCTCCTTCCATCAAGTCATACATGAAAAAGCAGTCCATTAACAACTAAAGGATCCACAACAAAGAATTGATGCTTCCCATGTCTCTCCATATTTGCCTGTCTGTCCCTATCTGTTTCTCCCTCTGACTTTCTCTCTGTCTCTGTTATGAAAAAAACAAAACAAGACCTGTATTTGAATATAAATTATCAATCTACTTTAGTTATGGAAAGAGAGTAGTCAAAGAAATAGGTAGAATTTTGAATTAAAAATTAACATATTTTAAGGTTGAGAACAACCTGAGAAGAGAAGAGCTATGGCTATCGTCTGAGGGAAAGGGGAAGTACAACATATGGGTAAAACAGAAGCTTTAGAGGAAATACAGGCAAAGAAAATGCCTTCTAATGGAGATTTTTATTTTTCAATCTCTGATTACTGTTGTGATATTGTATGTGTGTATGTGAATGTGTGTGTTTGTGTTTGGGTAGAAAGAGAGACAAATACATAGACTTTTAATAGCATGTCAATATTATTTTCAAATCAGAAAGACTTACTGAACAAAAAAATAGCTTTTTAATTAAAAAAATTAACAAAATTTTTCATTTATATTGAATTTTAAATGATAATCATATTAAGGTATGTATACAATAAAGCTATCTTATCCCTTGTATATGACAAATTTCTATCTAAAAATGCACATTTAAATGTATTTTTCCAGGATCCAATGACTAAATGTTCTCCACCAGGCCTGAGACTCTTGTCTAAGCCACAAATTTAAAGGACCAAAAAAGTCAACAATCAAGATTCTCCCTTGTGTCTTAGACTTCAATATGATTCTGAACTGCATTGTTTCAGTCATTATTTAAAAAAAAAATTATATTTTTATTGTGAATATTTTCCCTTAATTTCTATTAAGTTTTGTACAAGACATTTCAAATATAAAGATACTGGTGAAAAGTAAACATGAAAAGAAATATGTGTTTAGCACACTAGCACTAATGGAAAGAAAGTTTGCACAGTTATTTTAATTTCAAACAAAGCATACTTTGGAACAAGAAAAGAATATCAGGAGAAAATAATAGAAAGGTCAATTCCCCAAGAAAACAAAACTCTTTAATGTGTATGCATCTAACAAGAGAAAATCAAAATACATAAGGCAAAACCTGACCAGGCTGCAAGGGAAAGTAGACCAACCCACCATTTAACCTGAAGAATACAACACTTCTCTTACATTAATTGATATATTAAAGTCAGATGTTCAAAAAGGATACAGTTGACCTGAATAGCACTATAATTGTTTTAATCTAATTAACAGTTACAGTGGTACCTTGAGATATGAACAGACCAACGTATGATTTTTTTTAAAGATATGAGCTGCAATTTGGTCGGTATTTTTGTTCGAGATCAGAGTGAAATTCTGAGGTACAAGTTGTGATTCGGGAAATTGCTGCTAGTTGGAGCGTTGGCACATGGGTCCAATATCAGCAGTTTAATATATGAGTTGATTAACGTAAGAGCTCGGTTACAGAACAAATTAAATTCGTATCTCAAGGTACCACTGTATCTTCATCCAAAAAGAGCACAACAAACATTTATCTCAAACTCACCTAGAACATGCCTTAAGATAGACCCTATTTTAAGCTATAAATACACCTTAACTAATTTAAAATAATAGAAATCATAAAAAGTATGTTTCTTAGCACATTGGAATTAAATTAGAAAAAAAACACCCAGAAAAATAGTTTTAAAAATCCCAAATATTTAGACATTAAACAACACATTTTTAAATAAAACATGGGTAAAAGAAATCTCTAAGGTATTTTTAAATTTAAAAATTTTTAATTTTTAAATAATTTATCAAAGTGTGTAGGGCGCAGGAAGAGCACTATTTACAGGAAAATTTACAGCATTAAGTACATTATTAGAAAAGAAAAAATAAATAAAATCAATAATCTAACCTACCTTAGGAAATTGGAGAAAAAAGAATAATTTATACCTAGAACAAACATAAAAAAGAAATAATACAAATTAGAGCAGAAAGTTATAATGTATTTTAGAACATCACTATAGGAAATCTTGAAGCATTAACAACAACAACAGAAAGTTCTTGGAACTAATTCCCAATTACAAGAATATCTCAGCCATATTGTGGATTCAGTCACAGACCAACCACAATATAGCAAATATTGCAATAGAGCCAGTTACAGTGAATTTTTGGTTTTCCAACACATATAAAAGTTATGTTTATACTGTACTGTAGTCAGTTAAGTGTGCAATAGAATTATGTCTAAAAAAAGTACAATCCTTAATTAAAATACTATATTGCTAAAAATTGCTCACCCTTATCTGAGTTTTATAATCATTTTACTTGTGGAGGGTCTTGCCTCAATATTGCTGGCTACTGACTAATTAGGCTGGTGGTTGCTGAAGGTGGAGGTGGCTATAACAATTTCTTAAAATAAGATTACAAAGAAGTTCGCTGCATTGATTGACTGTTCATTTCATGAACGATTTCTCTATAGCATGAGATTCTTCAAATAGAATTTTAACCACAATAGAACTTCCTTAAAGATTGGACTCAATCCTCTCAAAGTCTACCCTTGCTTTATCAACTAAGTTTATATAATATTCTAAATGACAAAATTGTATTGTCATTTCAACAATATTCACAACTTCTTTATCAGGAGTAGTTTCTAGCTCAAGGAACTACTTTCTTTGCTTATCTCTAAACACAATTTCTCATCTGCTTAAGTTTTATCATGAAATTTCAGTAATACGGTCACTTCCACTTCTGATTCTATTCTTTTAGTATTTTTATCACATCTGCAGTTATTTCCTCCATGAAGTCTCGAACTCCTCAAAGTCATCTGTGAGAATAGGAATCAATTCTTTCCAAAATGCTGTTAATGTTGATATTTTGACCTTTTCACGTGAATCATGAGTGTTTTTAATGGCATCTACAATGATGAATCCTTTTTAGAAAGTTTTTAATTTTCTCTGCCCAAATCCATCAGAGGACTCACTATCTATGGCAGCTCTAATCCTACAAAATGTATTTCTTAAATAATATGACTTGAAAGTCAAAATAACTTCTTGATCCAATGGTTGAAGAATAGATGTGTATTAGTAGGGATAAAAACAACATTAATCTTGTTGTACATCTCTATCAGAGCTCTTGGGTGACCAGGTGCATTGTCAATAAAGAGTAATATTTGGTAAGAATTGTTTTCTGAGCATTAAGTCTGAGCATTAAGTCTCAACCATGGGCTTATAATATTCAGTATACTATGTTGTAAACAAATTCAGGCTTTGTTGTTCATTTTCTAGAACGCAGAGTAGATTTAGAACAATTCTTAAGGCCACTAGGATTTTTGGAATTGCAAATGAGCATTGGCTTTAACTTAAAGTCACCAGCTGCATTAGCTCCTAAGAACATCAGCCTGTCCTTGGAAGCTTTGAAGCCAGGCATTGACTGCTCTTCTCTAGTTATGAAAGTCCTAGATGGCATCTTCTTACAATATAAGCTTATTTCATCTACATTAAAAATCTGTTGGTGAGTGTAGCCACCTTCATTAATTACCTTAGCTTGATCTCTGGATAACTTGCTGCAAGGTTTAAATCAGCGCCTGCTGAGTCACCTTAAATGTTTCTGTTATGAAGATGGTGTCTCCTTAAACTTCATTGACCAACCTCTGCTAGCTTCAAACTTTTCTTTCCAACTTCCTCATCTCACCTAGCCTTCACAGAATTGAAGTGAGTTAGGACCTGGCTGTGAATTAGGCTTTGGTTTAAAGGAATGTAGGGAATGTTTTGATCTATCCAGATCATTAAAATTTTCTCCATATCAGCAATAAAATTTTTTACTTTATTATCACTTGTGTGTTTACTGAAATTGCACTTTTAATTTTCTTCAAGAACTTTTCCTTCACATTCATAACTATGCTAATTGTTTGGTGCAAGAAGCCTAGCTTTTGTTCTTTCTCTCATTTTGCATGCCTTCCTCATTAGGTTTAATGATTTCTAGCTTTTTATTTAAAAGAAATATGCAGCCCTTTTAATATTTATACACTTATAGACCAATGTAGGGTTATTTATTATCTCAATTTCGATAATTTTCTGTCTCTGGGAATAGGAAGGCCTGAGAATAGTCAGAACAAACACAGCACGTATTATATTCACTATTTTAAGTGAGTGTGATTTGTGGCACCCAAAAAACAATTACAATAATAACATCAAAGATCACTGATCACAGATTACAATAATAAATATAATAATAATGACAAAATTTGAGAATTATCAAAATGTGATACAAACATGAAGTGAACAGACACTGTTGGGAGAATAACACCAATATACTTGCCTGATACAGGGTAGCCCCGTGATGGCGAACCTATGACATGCGTGTCAACACTGACATGCGTAGCCATTTTTGATGACACGCAGCCGCATACAGAGAAGTATGGGGCTGCATGCCAAGAAGGACTTTTCATCCTCGGCTCCTGCACGGCCAAGTGCAATAGCCAAGGATAGAACATTTGCTGTAGTGTAGACACTCTGTGCCAGAGGTCTGTAGGTCAAAACAATTTTGTTATTTAAACTATAAATATCGCAAAATTATGGTTTTTTTCTCCAAGTGACACACTACCCGAGTTATGCTCGTTTCTTTGGTGAATTTTGACACACCAAGCTCAAAAGATTGCCCATCACTGGGGTAGTCACACATACCCAGTTTGCAAAAACTGCAATATGCTAAGTGAAATAATTCAGATGAAGAAGGACAAGAATCCTACAATTTCACTTATGTATGACGTCTAAAATGAAAAATTACAAGTGAGCAAACAAAACCAATCAATAAAAACAAACTCATAAATACAGAAAACAAAATGGTAGTTACCAGAGGCAAAGAAAGTTGGAGAAAAGATGAAGGCAAAGGGGGTAAAATACATAGTGACAGAGGCAATGAGACTTTGGGAGAAGAACACACAATAGTGTATAGAGATATTGCATTATAAAGTTGTACACCTGAAACTTATATAATGTTATTAATCAATGTTACCTCAATAAATTAAGTTAAAAAGAGAATAAAAATTCATGCATAAAACAATTTTTAAAATGCTCAGTATCTGTGAAGTGCAATAAAACAAGGTATACTTGTATAGCAAAGTTGCAGAATAAAGGATTAATATACAAACAAATTGTTTGACTATATTTCAGCACTAAACCACTTGAACTTGAAATGCACACCACCATTTATATTGGCACTCCCTATAAAATATTTTTCTATAAATTTACCAATATATGTACCATATTTATATGAGCAAAAAACATTTTAATAAATGAAATCAAAGATCTAAATAATAAAAGAGAAATTTCAGGTCCATATATACAAATACTCAATATTGTTAAGATGTCAGTTCTTCTCAACTTGATCCACAGTTTCAACATAATCCTAATCACAGTACTAACAAGTTACTTCATGGACTTTAAAAAACTAAACCCAAAGTTTATAATAAAAGGCAAAATACCTAGCATAGCCAACACAATATTAAAAAAGAACAAAGTTAGATGACTGGCACTATGAACTTCAAATACTACTATAAAATTCTATTAATGAAGACAGTATAGTATTGGTAAAAAAATAGATAAATAGATCAGTGGAAAAAATAAAAAATTCAGAAATAGACACACATAAGTAGTCAACTGTTCTTTGAGCAAACAAAAACAATTCAAAAGAAAAATAATACTCTTTTAAACAAAATGATGCTGGGATTATTGAAAATTAATATTTGTAAAAAAGAATTTAGACACAGAATTTACAACTTTCAAAATATTTAACTCAAAATGGATCATGAACCTGAATATAAATTTCAAAACTATAAAACTACTAAAAAACAGTAGAAAATCTAGGTGCCCTTGGTTTTGGTGATGACTTTTTCTTTTTTTTTAATTTTATTCATTTTAGAGAGGAGACACAGAGTGAGAGAGAGAAGAGAGAAAGAGAGAAAGGGTGGAGGAGCTGGAAGCATCAACTCTCATATGTGCCTTGACCAGACCAGTGCAGGGTTTTGAACTGGCGACCTCAGTGTTCCCAGGTCGACGTTTTATCCACTGCACCACCACAGGTCAGGCTTTGGTGATGACTTTTTGCACACAACACCAAAAGCATGATTAAGATGGAAAAAAATGATGTCAATATTTATTAAAATTATAATCTGATCTGTCAAAGACCCTGCTGAGAGCATAAAAGGACAAGTCACTCTCTAGCATGACAGAAAATATCTTCTAGTTTTCACACAAATAATTAGAAATTATATTTACAGAAAAACATCCTCATAAATGTTTATGGTAGCTTTATCCTTAATTGTCAGAAATTGGAAGTAACCAATATACCTTCAGTAGTTGATAGAGAAATTATGTCCATATAACAAGATAGTATTTACTGCTAAAAGGAAATTTTGATGTTGCTCTACATGCATGCTGGAACTGAACAGTTGAGTAAATGGATGATGAAAGCCATGTTCCTCTCTACTAGAGTTGGAGTTACAGATAGGCAATAATCCATGTGGTTATAGATAAATCAGTAAGAGATTACATTGGCTATAAAAGTATTTTTAAATATTGTACATACATGGCTTAGTTGTATCACATCCTATATAGGATACATACCATTGACATCACTTATCACTGTTGATACTGACCTTTATCATCTAGCTGAGGCTGTGCTTGTCAGGTTCCTCCACAGTAAGGTTACTCTTTGTTCCCCCTTCTATATTGTGCACTTAGAAGGAAGTCACTAATGCAGCCCAGAAGAGCCTGAGGAGACATGACACTTAAGTGTATAATTTAAGTGTCTTCTGACTGAGATTCTTGAACCAAAAAAATGTTAAGTTAAAACTAAGGTAAACTGAATAAACTATGGACTTTATTTAATTACAATGTATCAATATTGGTTCCTTAAATTTTGCAAATATATCACACTAATGTGATATATTAATAAGGAAAAGAAATGCAAGATATGTAGGAATTATGTGCTATTTTCTCAATTTTTCTCTAAATTTAAAAATCAGTTTATTTATAAACAATGGAATGCAGGTTTTATACAGAATGAATATGTAAATAAACATAAATAAAAAAAGAAATATGAGAAGATAGAAAGAAAAAGGACATCAATGCCTCACTGATTTTGACTGAGTAGAATAGCCAAGAGAACTATGTAACACCTTTCATCAAAATCGAAGCAGAAACTTTAGAAGTTAAAAAGAAATGTCAGATATTTGTAAAAATGTTTGATTATTAAAGAAGAAATGAGATGGTTCTAAAATGTAATTCAATACAGTGGGAAAAAATGGCTGTAAAGCACTTAAAATATTAAAAATAAGAATTAAAGTTCTTTGTATCAGCCAGTACAGATCTCCTCTTCCAAAACATTAATTTTTAAATGATATTTAACATTCAAAACTGTAATTTCTATGTGCTACAAGTTCAGTATACAGCTGAAACCTAGAGGTGGCTTAATCAGTTCTTGCCAAAAGCAAACAAGTATGTAAAACAAAATATAATAAACCCACTTTGCAAGTTGGCACAGTTGGCATGACATCCTTTGAGCTGCATAAGTGTTCAAACCTGATTTTCGTCCTTATGTAGCTACAATTTAAGCTTTTTAAGTGAGTTGTGAAACTGTATTTTATTTGACATCATTAATTCAACTTCTTCTGAATCTCAGTTTTCTTTTTTTTTTTTTTGTGACAGAGACACAGAGAGGGACAGATGGGGACAGGCAGACAGGAAGTGAAAAAGATAAGCATCAATTCCTTGTTGTGGCTCCTTAGTCTCCTTAGTTGTTTATTGATTGCTTTCTCATATGTGCCTTGACTGGGGTGGGGTAGGGGTACAGCAGAGCAAGTGACCCCTTGCTCAAGCCAGTGACCTTAGATAGACTCAAGCCAGGAATCTTGCGCTCAAGCCTGATGAACCCACGCTCAAGCTGGTGACCACAGGGTTTCAAACCTGGGTCCTCTGCTTCCCAATCCAATACTCTATCCACTGCATCACTGTCTGGTCAGGCTGAATCTCATTTATTAAAAATAGAGGATACCAAGAACAAAAGGAACAAAATACTTAACTTTTGGCTGTCATTGAAAGAGGAAAGTATAGATTGTGTTACATTTCAGCAATTATAGGCACTTATTATTTAAAAAATACTCTCAACTTAAACTAGCCAACTTGTGAATGGAAGGTCACAATGAAACTTAAATGACATGGGAGGACCTGCGTTAAATACTCAAACAATTTTGTTTGCCTAATGACATTCTAATAACTGAAAGCAGAAACCAATAAGGAAAGAAATGAGCAATTAATTTAAAGAGCTTCAGAAATCAGCATTCCACAATTTATAGGAATCTACAAATAATAAGTTTAGTTCTTTTTAAATGAACACTTTTTAATCTCTTAAACACATGGTTGGATTGTAGGCAGAAAGATATAGTGGTTAAAGGAAATGTCTCATTTTCTTTCCTTTTTCTTTTTTTTAGATTTTATTTATTCATTTGGGGGGATACGATAGAAAGAAAGAATAGGGAAGGAGCAGGAAACATCAACTCCCATATGTGCTTTGACCAGACAAGCTCAGGGTGTTTTTTTTCACATTTTTAATTAGTTTTAATGGGGTGACATTAATAAACCACGGTACATATGTTTCAAAGGAAACATCTCCATGTTATCTTGTCATTCAATTATGTTGCATACCCATCACCCGAAGTCAAATTGTCCTCTGTCACCTTCTATCTGGTTTTCTTTGTGCCCCTCCCCTCCTCCCTCTCCCACCCTCTCCTCCCTCCCCCCACCCCGTAACCACCACACTCTTGTCCATGTCTCATAGTCTCACTTTTATGTCCCCCCTATGTATGAAATCATGCTGTTCATAGTTTTTTTCTGTTTTACTTATTTCACTCCGTATAATGTTATCAAGGTCCATCCATTTTGTTGTAAATGACCCGATGTCATCATTTCTTAGGGCTGAGTAGTATTCCATAGTATATATGTACCAAAGCTTTTTAATCCACTCGTCCTCTGACGGACACTTGAAGCCCAGGGTTTTGAACTGGCGATCTCAGCATTCCAGGTCGATGCTTTATCCACTGTGCCATTGCAGATCAGGCAATGCTTCATTTTCTTAAAAGACAAGGTGCTCTTTTAGTTCACCATTAGAGCTCTTTGTCATGTACAGTGATCATGAGCTGAGCCTGAATGTAGAAGTTGGGGAGTGATGGTTGTTACTGTTTCTAAACCTCTTCAACCAACAAGGACAGGGGTAAAAAGTGGGTCCTGAAATTGACCAATGAGTCATTATTTAATGGCATTTATTTTACTGAATATCCAAGTGATACACAGTTCAGAATTTTCCAGTTCTTACTTTCTTATCACCCAACCACCAGTGTACTCTTTCACTATCTGGTAAAATGTTTACAATACCTCTTCTAGTGGCGGTACTATAGTGAGAAATGGAACCACTTTCAAAGCTCAGCCAGCACCGTATGCACTTTGGCAGATACCCAGAACATGACTGCTTCTATCAAAGTTAAAAAGAAATGGTTAAGAGAGCAAATTTTATATTATGTGTACTTTACCGTAATTTTTAAAAATCAAGTTTAGATGCTTAGAATTGCAATGCTGGTAGGTGTAAAGAAGTAGAGAACACTCTTTCCTTTTCGCTTGCTTCAGGACAGATCCATCATATGCCTTCCAAAATGTATCATTTTGTGCCAGTCCTTCTCCCTCTCTGGGCCTCACCTTCTTCATTCTCAAAACAGGGCTTGGTTTGACAGGTGCTAAAATTCCTTCTAGCTTTGTCTATTATTTTTTGGTGTATAGATAACATATTTTTTCAAGACAACGTGAGGCCATTTTTTTTAAATGAGTCTTCCTTTTTTGGTATATTTAAATTTTAACAACTTAAACCTTTGTTATTATATTTTGGTATTCTGAAAGAACTTTCCTCATACAAAATTAAAACTTTTGTAGATTTTGAAACTTTCTGTAGATTTTTCAAATATATTAATAATATATTCTGTTCTCCAGAAAACAGCTGATGCTTCTGTCTAGCATACAATAATAGTTCAGCTTAAGCACAATTACCAATCTGTATATCAAATTGAAATTTTTCAGTTAATCAAAAATTTTATTGCATTTTATTAGTAGCTATATACAAAAATATTTAAAACAAAACTGTAAGAATGCCAATACTATTGGGAAACAAATTACCTCAGCACTATAACAGGTAAATATAGATGTCTTTAGGTGTGCCAAAAGCAAAAAGTATTCATTTATAGTTAGATACTTAATGGAATTGGGGAAGTGGCTCAATGTTCAATTGAATGAGCAAAATTAAAGACTATACAAGAAAATCTACCAATCCATATTTGACTATCACATCTAAACGTAAGATGCTAAACTAAGGACTTTTCTAATATATGTTGTTCTTTGAGAATAGAACCTCCTTTTTACTTTTAATTTTACAGTTCATATTTCTCACATCTAGTGTGAGATAAATTTTTAGAAATGTGTTATGCAGCAAAGTACAACACGATACTATTTTGTTGCATAACATAATAATATTTCTCAGATTAACAGACATAATATGATGGCACCTACATTTTATCTGATTTCTCACCATTATAATTTGCCATTTATCAATTAAAAATGCATTTATCCCACATAGCATGTATTTACATAGTAGCTTGCTCATCATTAATTACTAAATATTGTCTTATTTTCATAAAACTTTCAAACTAATGGGGTGAGAAAAAAAATAGTCAGCCCACACCAACAATTGCGTCCAATACAATTGCAAGCATACATGAAAATGAGAAGAACACTGGTATTGAATTAAAAGGAAGGGAAACTACTTAGGGAAACGTATCTGGAAATTTTAATGGGTGGCAGGAGAATGCAGTCAAGTGAGCAGGTTAGATTAAAACCAGGAGACAAATGAAACAGTAAAAATAAAATCAAATTAAAATAGAATGTCCAGCTCGGCAGACAGAGACAAGTAAAAATGGGTATCCTCAGTAAACTAATGCTGAAAGTGTTAAAAACTATTGATGAAAAAAATTATATATGATGAGAAGGATGATGTAACAAACAGATTTACAAATCCAGGCATTATTAAGGACTTCAGCAGTGCTAAATTCTGTCAAAGTTTCTTTCTAATTCTCACAGACATCTTGACTTTCTTGGTGCTACACATCTCTGATTACAAGTTTTTCCCTTCCTGCAGGACCATCTCAATAGTCTTCTAAGTGACCTCTGTTCCCAAATTTTATCTTCCTGCAATCCATTTTACTGGACTATGAAAGTAATCTGACACCATAGTGTTCATAGTGCTAATTTTCTCTTAGTAGTTCCCTTAAACAGACTCTACATCCCACAAATCTGAAACATTTATTGAAATACTCAAGTGCTTTCCCACTTGTGTTTCAATTCCCTATGTTCAGTTTTATATTTTTAAGAACTTTTAAAGAAATGTGTTGCTTTGTCCTCCTGCTATTATTCCCACTTGTGATAATAGTGCTTAACATTTCATGTTTACACTGAGATTATATTTGCTCATTAATTTCTAGTGCGTTTGCTTATTAAAGTGCCCCCGATTTTTCTTTGAGGTCTTTGTGCTCAGTACCCCCTGAACATTTTACGTAAAAGCAAACATTTTGATCATGCCGAGCTCACCCTGCCTATATTCCACTGGTCTCACATCAGTGGGACACATGTTCTTTCCTCAGTGACACTAAACCCTTCCACAAGAACACACGCTATTTCTCCTTCTCAGTTGCATCCTATAATGAGTAGCATAATACTGGATAAAATATCTGTTAACTGAAGTACTAAATTGTGACTCTCCAGAGGTAAGTTTTTCAGAGAGAGAATGGCACTGACTGAAAAATTGAAAGGACAAGAGATAAAGAAACTCCCTGTCAAATACTACAATGGTAACATCAAAAACAAAAATTGTTCCATAATAATTTCATCTGTGGCCAGCTCTGCCTTGAAAATATATCTTGTCTTTTAGAAACTGAGGTTAAAATGTTAAATTTTAGGTTTATTGTTACTCATTTTAATCTACTTTATTATTTTCCCTGAATTTAAATTTCAAATATATTAATAATATGTTGGCATAATTCACTAACATTTTCTTGTCTTTAAGAAAAGTTTCTATCAGAAAAAATAATGTTTAAAACTTTATAAAGTATTAATGTATTTTCCACCCATTATACCTTTTATGTTTTGTGTTTTGTTCTAGGATTTATGGTTGTTGAACTTGATTTAAGATCAGAGTTTTTTTAAATCACAGAAATCTCTCCAAGAACATTATCATATCTAGTCATTTTGGTTCTTTCACACACTTTAAAAAAAATCAAATGCACAATGTGGTTTGGAAAGGAACTACTGGTGTAAATGTACATTCCAGGGAAAATCTATTGGTCTTATTATTGCTCAATTATCATCTTGTTTATTTACTGTCCTGAAGATTTATAAAATTCTGAGAAACCATATGCAATTAAGTCTAGTTATAAATAGCATATCATTATGAAAACTATAGTAAAGAAACTGAAATGTTTTGCACATTCTAAAATTACACTTTATTCATGCCTGTAACTGTACAACCATGTACAATAGTGATTTTGTACGCGATTTAATTTATATGTTTGGATCTTTTTTTTTTTAAAGTATTCTTTCTCTTTTTTTAAATTTTTTTATTTTATTTTATTCATTTTAGAGAGGAGACAGAGAGTAAGAGAGAGAGAGAGAGAGAGAAAGAGGGGAGGAGCTGGAAGCATCAACTCCCATATGTGCCTTGACTAGACCAGTGCAGGGTTTTGAATTGGTGACCTCAGTGTTCCCAGGTCGATGCTTTATCCACTGCGCCACCACAGGTCAGGCTTGGATCTTTTTAAAAATGCTTCTGTATTCCTCACTACACACATAAAGTGCCTTCCATGAAGTAGAATGTCAGTTCATGTTGCTCAATGTGTAAATTAATGTATGTTGTAAACAATCATGACTTCTATGAGTTACACAAAAGCTTCTGGCGATAAGATTAGATCATAGAGAAGTTTATGAAATATCTCTGTGTTCTTCTACCCCTCCCCCTGCATTTTACAAAATCTGCATCACACATGTTCCTGTCAGGAAACACTGTCTGTGTTTGAGGGGGGTAGGTAATGAAGGTGTGGAGGAAGTGCTTTTATGGCGGAGGTCCAAGAAGAATGACTCTAAGGAAAATGAATGGAGGAGGCTGTGGTATGGCCAAAGGAACACAAAGCAGGTAAAAGTAGAGGGTCCACAGCTATGGCCTGTGGCATTGGGGAGGGGGGAGTGTCTCTCTCTTGTATTAATAGTGCTGGCCATATGAGTATTTGCAGGTCAAATTGATTTAAGATTTGGAGTCACAGTAGACATTCCTTCCTCAGTGTAATAATTACCCACATTTATTACCAGATATTTGGAAAGTGTCTGTTCCCTAACTTGGCAAATAGGCATGTTAGAAAATACTGCAATTTGGGTCAAAGTCAGTATAATCATGAGACATGATTTGTTCTAAACTAGCTAAATACAAAGACAGACTAGATAATGAATAGAGGACATAGCATCTTATGGCACATGCTACACAAGGTTCTTTCCTTTATCACCAGAGATGGACCACGTTTGGTTAACTTCTATTATATCATCAGGTTAGGAACTAGGTTAGAGTTTTCCTTTTGGATGACACATTTTCTTATACTGCTTATGGAAATCTCTTAAGAATGACCTGAAATAAATGTTTCTTTATAAATATCTGTGAATGATTCACTCTTTTCCCTTTTAAAAGTGTTAAGAGCCTAAACTATTATCTCATTTGGATCTTTTTTGTTTTTGCTATTTATTAATTTTAATGGTGTGGCATTGATCAATCAGGGTACATAGGTTTAGAGAAAACATCTCCAGGTTATTTTGACATTTGATTATGTTGCATACCCATCACCCAAAGTCATATACTGTTCCGTCACCTTCTATCTGGTTTTCTTTCTGCCTCTCTCCCCTCCTCCCCCTTCTCCCTTACCTTTCTCCTCCTTGTAAAACCACACTCTTGTCCATGTCCCTGAGTTGCATTTTTATGTTCCACGTATGTATGAAATAATATAGTTCTTAGTTTTTTCTGATTTACTTATTTTACTCAGTATAATGTTATAAAGGTCCATTCATGTTGTTGTAAATGATCCATATCATCATTTCTTATGGCTGAGAAGTATATATGTACCACATCTTCGTTATGCAGTCATCTGTTGAAGGGCTTTTTGGTGGTTTCCATATCTTGGCCACTGTGAACTATGCTGCAATGAACATGAGGCTACATGAGTCTTTACGTACCAGTGTTTTTGAGTTATGGGGGTATATTCCCAGTAGAGAGATTGCTGGGTCATATGGTAGTTCTATTTTTAATTTTTTGAGGAACCACCATACTTTCTTCCATAATGGTTGTACTACTTAACATTCCCACCAATAGTGGATGAGGGTTCCTTTTTCTCCACAGCCTCTCCAACACTTGTTATTACCTGTCTTATTGATAATAGCTAATCTAACAGGTGTGAGGTGGTATCTCATTGTAGTTTTGATTTGCATTTCTCTAATAGCTAATGAAGATGAGCATCATTTTATATATCTGTTGTCCATTTGTATTTCTTCCTGGGAGAAGTGTCTGTTCATGTCCTCTTCCCATTTTTTTATTGGATTGTTTGTTTGTTTGTTGTTCAGTTTTATGAGTTCTTTGTATATTTTGGATATTATACTCTTATCTGTGCTGTTGTTTGAAAATATCATCTCCCATTTAGTGAGATGTTTGTTTTGTTGTCAGTTTCTTTTGCTGTGCAAAAGCTTCTTAGTCTGATGTAGTCCCATTCATTTATATTTGACTTCACTTCCCTTGCCTTTGGAGTCAAATTAATAGAGTGCTCTTTGTAACCAAGGTCCATGAGTTTAGTACCTATGTTTTCTTCTATGTAATTTATTGTTTCAGGTCTTATATTTAGGTCTTTGATCCATTTTGAATTAATTTTAGTACAAGGGGACAAACTGTAGTCAAGTTTCATTCTTTGCATGTGGCTTTCCAGTTATTCCAGCACCATTTGTTGAAGAGGCTTTCTTTTCTCCATTGTGTGTTGTTGGCCCCTTTATCAAAACTTATTTGACCATATACATGTGGTTTTATTTCTGGGCTTTCAGTTCTGTTCCATTGGTCTGAGTGTCTATTTTTCTGCCAATATTATGCTGTTTTGATTATTATAATCAAATATAATATAATATAATATAATTGGAAGCCAGGTATTGTAATGCCCCCAGCTTCGTTTTTTTTCTTTAAGATTCCTTTGGCTATTCGGGAAATTTTATAGTTCCATATAAACTTGATTTTTTGTTACATTTCTTTAAAAAATGACATTGGAATTTTGATGGGAATTGCATTAAATTTGTATATTGCTTTGGGTAATATAGTCATTATGACTATATTTATTCTTCCTATCCAAGAACAAGAAATATTTTTTATTTCATTATATCTTTTTTTATTTCCCTTAACAGTGTTTTGTAGTTTTCACTATATACGGCCTTTACATTCTTTGTTATGTTTATTTCTAGGTATTTATTTTTTTTGTTGTAACAATGAAGGGGATTATTTTTTTGAGCTTTTTTTTCTGATGTTTCATTGTTGGCATATAGAAAGGCAATGGACTTTTGTATATTAATTTTCTAACCTGTGACCTTACTGTATTGATTACTTGTTTCTAGTAGTCTTTTTATGGAATCTTTGGGGTTTTCAATGTATAGGATCATATCATCAGCAAAAAGTGAAACTTTTACTTCTCCTTTCCCAATATGAATGCCTTTTATTTTTTTCTCTTGTCTGATTGCTCTGACTAGAACTTCTAGCACCATGATAAATAAGAGTGGAGAGAGTGGACAATCTTGTCTTGTTCCTGATTTTAGGGGAAAAGTCTTCAGTTTTATGCCATTTAATATGATGTTAGCTAATGGTTTATCATAGATGGCCTTTATTTTGTTGAGATATTTACCTTCTATACCCATTTTGTTAAGTGTTTTAAACATGAAATGATGTTGTATTTTATTGAATGCCTTTTCTGCATCTAATGATAAGATCATATGGTTTTTGTTCTTTGTTTTGATGATATGGTGTATTACGTTAACCATTTTACATATGTTGAACCATCCTTATGATTCTGGGATGAATTCCACTTGATCATGATGAATTATATTTTTTATGTGTTGTTGTATTTGATTTGCTAGTATTTTGTTTAGTATTTTAGCATCTGTATTCCTTAGAGATATTGGTCTGTAGTTTTCTTTTTTTGTGTTGTCCTTACCAGGTTTTGATATGAGGGTTATGTTGGCCTCATAAAATGTGTTTGGCAGTATTGCTTCTTCGAATTTTTTTCATTTTGGGTTTTGTTTATATGAGTCCTTTCTCTTTTTTTTTTTGGTGAGTCTTGCCAAGGGTTTGTCAATTTTGTTGATCTTTTCAAGGAATCAGCTCCTTATAGTTCTTTCTCTATTTTTTTATTTCTGCTCTGATTTTTATTATTATTTTTCTTCTGCTGGTTTTGGATTGTATTTGTTCTTTTTCTAGTTCCTTAAGATGTTAAGTTAAGTGGTTTACTCTCTTGTTTATTCATATAGGCCTGTAGTGATATGAACTTCCTTCTTATTACTGCTTTTGCTGCATCTCAGAGATTCTGATATGTTGTTTTGTTATTTTCGTTTGTCAGTATGTATCTTTTGATCTCTGTGCTTATTTCTTCTTTGACCCACCCATTTTTTAAAAGTATGTTGTTTAGTTTCCACATTTTTGTGGGTTTGTTCACCTCTTTTTTGCAGTTAAATTCTAGTTTCAAGGCTGTATGATTAGAAAATATGCTTGGTATAATTTCAATTTTTCTTATTTTGTTGATGTTACTTTTGTGGCCCAACATATGGTTAATTCTTGAGAATATTCCATGTACACTAGAAAAAAATGTATACTCCGGCACTTTGGGATGAAATGTCCTGTAGATGTCTATCATATCCAATTGTTCTAGTGTTTCATTTAAGGCCAATACTTCTTTATTAATTTTCTGTTTGGTTGAATGATCTAGAGCCATCAGCGGTGTATTGAGGTCTCCAAGTATGATTGTACTTTTGTCGGTTTTTGCTTTTAGGTCAGTCAGTAGCTATCTTATATATTTTGGTGCTCCTTGGTTTGGTGCATACATATTAAGAAGTATTATATCTTCTTGATTCAATATCCTACTTATCATTATAAAATTACCATTTTTGTCTCTGATTACTTTTCTTGTAGTCAGCATTGTTAGATATGAGTATTGCTACACCTGCTTTTTTCAGGGTGTTATTTGCTTGGAGTATTGGAGTATTGTTTTCTAACCTTTCACTTTAAATTTGTTTTTATTCTTGTAGCTTAGATGTGTTTCTAATAGCATACAGTTATATTTTCTTTTTTAATCCATTCTGTTACTCTGTGTCTTTTTATTGGTGAGTTCAATTCATTTACGTTTAGTGTAATTATTGACATTTGAGGGTTTTCTATTGCCATTTTATATATTGCTTTCTGATAGTTTTGTATATTGTTTTGGTTCTTCTCTTTGATTTGTCTATCATTTGTTTTTGGTTGGTTGTAATTTACACTTTTTTTCTGTTATTTTTTTTAAGTCATGTACCCCTGTGTTGGTTTTTTTAGGGGTGGTTACCATTAAGTAATGGAAAGCATGCATATTATGTTAATTGTAGTACATTATCTCATGAGTGTTTTTGCACTCCATCCTCCTTTGCTACTGTTAATCTTTGTCCTCTCCCCTTTTTAATTTCTTTGTCACAGATTAATCTTGTTTTCATTGCAATCTTGATGGAGGTTTTACTTGTAGTTTTGTTTTTTGTCTGGTTTAAAAAGCCCCTTTATTATTTCCTGTAGTGGGAATTTTCTGGTGATAAATTCCCTCATCTTTTCTGTACCTGTGAATGTTTTTATTTCTCATTCTGATATACCCATTATTTTTATGTTGCTCTTTCTGATAGAGTCAGACAATTTCTGTAGGGTTATCTCATTTTCTTTTATTCGTGAGTCTTTCTCCTCTTCTCTTTGTATACCTCTAGTTGCCTGTCTTCTATGTCACTAATTCTCTCCTCTATCTGACCTATTCTAATGACTAAGCTTGTTACCTCATTTTTCAGTTCATGAATTGAGTTTTTCATCTTTGTTTAATTCATTTTCATAATTTCAGTTTTCTTGGTTTAGTATTCTTTATGATCATTGAATTGTTTTTTTGAGCCCCCTCAGTTGCCTTTCTGTGCTTTCTTAAATATGCCTGAGTATTTTTAGGACTTCAATTTTAAATTCTCTGTCATTTAACTCCAAGGTTTCTAAGCCATTAAATTTCTTAATAGATTTTTTTTCTCATCTCTCTGAGTTACATCTCTGTTTTTATATCCATGATATTTAATTTCTTTTTTAATGGCATTTGAGAGTGATATTGTTAATAACACTAATAAGATTTGATAAAAGAATTATTTTTTGAGAAAATGAATTGAAAACCTGAAAATTCTATTCTGCATAGTGGATCAAAAATAGAAAGAATGAAGGGCCTGGGTTGGGGGAAGTGATGAAGAGGCAGAAAACAAGGCAAGAACCTACAAAATGCCACAAGAAGAAAATTTGGATTATGAATAGAATAATTTGTAAATGACAGTCAAATGAGAGAAACAGTGTAAAAGAAAAAAAAAAGAGAAAATAATACAGTGAAATATAAAAATTCTATTGTATTAAGTGGCACAAAAACTATAGAATGAAGAGCTGGAGTTGAGGGAAATTCTAAAGAGATAAAAAGTGAAATAAAAAGCACCCAAAATGCCAAAAAAAATTGAATCCAGAATAAAATAATTTATTTTTGGGTGAGATTCAAATGAGAGAAAAGTGAAAGAAAAATGAAGAAATGAAAAGAGAGAAAAAAAACAACTGAGTTAAGTTTTTTGAAATGTAACACTCATAGAAGAAAATAAATGGAAAATGTAACACCTATGGGTAATAAAGTACAAAATGAAAAGAGGATAAAATGACCAAGATGGAAAAAAAAAAACCCGATAAAAAATACAAGAAAAACAATGGAAAAAGTTATAAAGACTGTAGATTCTTTTCTGGTTTTGAGAAGTTATCTTTTTCCTTTTTCTTTCTTCTCTCTCTTTTTGGCTGGTAGTGCTGTACTCCAGGTTCTGCCCCTATAGCATTATTAGGCAGAGATTTGCTGTTGTGTTGCTATGGTTATGACATAAACTAGGCCTTGTTCCTCATGGTAAGTGGGGTTTGCTAGCATTTGCAGGCTCCGAAAATGGGAGAGTTTGCTTTTTTGGAACCTCTCCCCAAATCTGTCTTTCTTGAACCAGCAGCCTGGGGACCCAGCTGTGAAGTTGCTCCAGCCACTTCCTAGAGAGCAACATGCTCTAAGCGCTGCCAAATTCCCCCTCTATCCACACTTAATGCAGGCTTCTGGGTAAGGCTTTGCCAGTCAGAGCTGTCAGCATAATTAGGCAGGGCTGGGAGCCAGCTGCCTTTCAAGTGTCTTTCTATGAGCCTCTGGGCATGTCTAGTATGCCTTGGCACTCCTCAGGTCTGTGTTCCAGATGCTGTCTGTAAGCTGCCTGCATGCCTTTCCCCCCACCAATTCTGCAGTTCTCTTCCCCAGGAGTTTGCTTTGTTAGCCTGTATGGCTGGTGGAGGCACCACACCCAGACAGGTCTGGGTGTAGGGAAGCCAGCTTTCATGCACTTCCCACTCAGTGTTGTTTGAGAAGCCAAGATTATTCAGAAACTCTGGTCACAGCTCACACAGAGAGTCACTACTTACAGCCTCTGACCCAGCCCCTCATCTGTGAATGTGGCACCCATGCTCAAAGTGCTGGGTGGATCCACTTGCACATTGCCCATGCTCACCACCAGGATACCAGGAGTAAACAAGGCAACTGCTTGCCCACCTCTGCGGGGTTCTGCAGCTGGCGTTAGCTGAGCATGGTCTGAGCTGCGGGCACACTCTCTCCTCAGCTTGAATGTCTCTGCCCTAACCCAGCTTTTTTTCTCGGTCCCAGCCCTCCCTTCCTCTCAGTTCCAAGTAAAAGCAACCCTTCCTCAGATCAGTAAAGAAAGTGGAATACCCCGTTCTCCATCTTATTTCCTTCAGAGTGGATTATATATTCAGCCACCTTTTCACCCAATCATACCTTTGTTTGATGTATGTGTATTTCAGATCCTCCTGATATTGTTTTTCTGTCTCTAGTTGTTGAATTTGTTGAAGTTTCAGGGAAAGGTATTGGGAGCACTCCTCATGGTGCCACTTCTTTGATGTCACTTCTCATTTGGTTTTTAATAATAGTACTTCATTAACAGAATTGTTATGAAGACTAATAACTAATAACCCATTTGAGTTAATATCTGCAAAAACACAGTTGGTAAACAAAAACAATAAATTTTAGTTTTATTAAAAATAAAATTAAATATTTAATTTATTTATCATTTCTCCTTATTTTGAACTTCATTATTTTATTTTTAAGTACATTAAAAAATCATGAGTAGGCCTGACCTGTGGTGGCGCAGTGGATAAAGCATCGACCTGGGAACACTGAGGTCGCCAGTTCAAAACCCTGCGCTGGTCTGGTCAAGGCACATATGGGAGTTGACGCTTCTAGCTCCACCTCCCTTTCTCTCTTTCTCTCTCTCTCTCTCACTCTGTGTCTCCTCTCTAAAATGAATAAATAAATAAATTTTAAAAAAAAGGAAAAAATCATGAGTAGATTTTCAATGTAAAAAATTTAGGCATTACAAATAAAATGTGTTGTCAACCACCACACACCTGCTGCTTTAGCAGTGATCATTATCAGTCAACTGCATCATTTTCCACCTACTTTCCACCATATTCTATAAGACAGTACTATGTAACTTTCTTAATTGTATATGGTGTAATATATATATTTTACAAGAACATCATATTGTATGTAAGATTGGTTCTATAAAGTCCATTATTTCCATGCAAATACAATTGAGATTTTTTTTATGTCAGTATATATAGATCTAACTTATTCTTTTCTATTACATATTATGCCATTGTATTATTTCTAATATAATAATTTAATTATTTGTTGCTTTATTGAACACAGTTTTTTTTTCTATTTTTACCACTAAAAACAAACTGAAATAAATAGATGTATGCTTGCCTATAATTTTCTAGAATAAAAAGAAAAAATATTGATTAAAATGACACTTTTAAAGAAAATTTAATTCAAACTTTGAAGTAACTTTAGAGAAATAATTTTATCAAATTATGTATCGCCAAGAAGTGTATTAACATACCTGCTTTCATTCATTCTCTCAATTATTTGACATTATTTAACAAATTTAGTAATGTGATGAGTAAAAATATATGGCCTTGTTGATTTTGTTTTAAATAATTCTGACTATATTCATCTTTCAAACTTCTTACCAACTGTTTACATTTCTCTATTGTCAATTGTGTGTTCACAGACTATCCCTATTTAATTCACTTATCTGATTGTTTTATGAAGTTATAGATGTTCTATATATAAATGTGGAAAATAATTCATTATCTTCTTTTCTTTTTATTTTACAAATTCCTTTCACAAACAGCTTTCTTCTTTTTTAATTTCTGGTGTCTTTTGTTTTTAAAGTTTTAATTTTGGTGTCTTCCAAATTATCAATTAACTCATTTTTAAAAATCAAGTTTACTGCTTCCCTTTTGCAGATTTATTAATAACATCCTTACACTTTCTTGAATATATTGTTATTTTTCAGGGTTTTTTTTTCTGAAATGGTGTTTATTACTTTTAATTTTTTTCTTTAAAAATTTATTTTAATAATTAAATTCTCTGGACAATGTGATCCACTTTGTTTTTATCTCATAGGTTTTGATATAAAATAGTCTTGTGATCATGCATTTCTGTATTTTTCACAATTTTTATTTTAAAAAAGACAGTTCTTTTTAAAATATTTTTATTTAGAAAATTAAATTTAACAGGGTGAAATTGATCAATAAGAGTACATAGGCTTCAGGTAAACATTTCTATATCATTTGTACTGTTGATTATGTTGTGTGCTCATCACCCAAAGTCAAATAATTTTCCATCACAACTTTTATTTTAAAAAAGACAGTTCTTTTAAAAATATTTTTATTTAGAAAATTAAATTTAACAGGGTGACATTGATCAATAAGAGTACATAGGCTTCAAGTAAACATTTCTATATCATTTGTACTGTTGATTATGTTGTGTGCTCATCACCCAAAGTCAAATAATTTTCCCACACCGTATATTTGCCTTTTACTTCCCTTTCCCCAGACCCCTCCCTCCCAATCTCATCCCTTGCTAACCACTTCACTGTTATTTATGTCCATGAGTCTTGTTTTTATATTCTGCTTATGTGTGAAATCATATCGTTTTTAGCTTTTTCTGATTTATTTATTTTACTTAGTTTCAAGGTACATCAATGTTGTCAAAAATTGCACTCTATTATTATTTCTTATAGCTGAGTAGTATCAAAGATCCATGTCTTGGCCATTGTGATTAATGCTGTGATGAACATGGAGGTGCATATGTCTTTATGTACAATGTTTTTGAGTTTTTTTGGGTAGATACCCAGTAAGGGGATTGATGGGTTATATGATAGTTCTATCCATAACTTTTTTTGAAGAACTGCCATAGTTTTTTCCATAATGGCAGAACCAGTTTACATTCCCACCAGCAGTAAATGAGGGTTCATTTTTCTGCACAGCCTCTCCAACACTTGTTGTTATCTGTCTTGTTGACAATAGACAATCTAGCAGGTATGAGGTGGAATCTCATTGTAGTTTTGATTTGCATTTCTCTAATAGCTAGTGAAGATGACCATCTTTTCATATATCTGTTGGCCATTTGTATATCTTCTTGGAAGAAGTGTTTGTCCAGCTCCTCTCTCCATTCTTTTAATTGGATTGTTTGTATATTTGTAACTGAGCTTTGTGAGTTCTTTATATATTTTGGATATTAACACCTTATCAGAACTGTTGTTTGTAAATATCATCTCCCATTTGGTTAGCTGCCTTTTTGTTTTGTTATCAGTTTCTTTTGCTGTGCAGAAGCTCTTTAGTTTGGTATAGTCTCATTTATTTATTATTTACTTTCTTAGTCTTGGGAGTTAAATTCATAAATTGTTCTCTATGACCAAGATCCATGAGTTTAGTACATATATTTTCTTCTATGTAATTTATTGTTTCAGATCTTATGTTGAAGTCTTTGATCCGTTTTGAGTTAATTTTTGTGCAGGGGAAAAAGACTATAGTGAAGTTTTATTCTTTTGCATCTGGCTTTTCAATTTTCCCAGCACCATTTATTGAAGAGATTTTCTTTTCTCCATTGTGTGTTTTTGGTCCTTTGTCAAAGATTATTTATCTCTGTATATATGGTTTCATTTCTGGGCTTTTATTTCTCTTTCATTGGCCTGTATATCTGTTTCTTTTCTTTTCTTTTTTTGGCAAAACCATGCTGTTTTGATTATCATGGCTCTGTAGTGATATCTGAAGTTAGGTAGTATGATACCTCCAGCTTCATTCATTTTTCTCAGAATTGTTTTGGTTATTCAGGTTTTTTTTTATGGTGCCATTCAAATCTGGTGATTTTTTGTCTTATTTTTTCAAAAAATGACATTGAGATTTTAATGGGGATTGCCTTAAATTTGTATATTGCTATGGGTAATATGGCCATTTTAACTATGTTGATTTTTCTAATCTATGAACATGAAATATTTTACATTTAGAAGACTTACACAAAATTGACAAATGCTTAATTATTTCTAAGTAGAAATGTAGAACAAAAAGTATTGTTGAGATAATGTCATTATTGTTTTTAGAAGAAAAGTTGGTCAGGTGAGAAAGGGGTTGAACTTTATTTTTAAAGAGTAGTAAGAATTAGTTATTGGAGAAAAGATAGTTCTTCCCTGGAAAATTATTCTGGAAAACTTATATGAAATTATCATTCTATTGCTTTATTTTTCTAAAACTTCATAATAGAACAAATATACTACAAAAAAGAATGTGAGTACCTAAATTTAAAGTAGTGTGTTTGAATTTGCATATCTTGACCCACTATAGAATTGGGAAGCTAGCATTTTTAGTTTTACAGAAAAGAGTATATTCAGTGACCAGAACAGCAACAAAAAGATGAGAGAGAGAGAGAGAGGGAGAGAGAGAGAGAGAAAAATGAAAAGCCAAAATTTGTTTTATGAAAATGGTGAGCAAGAGGTAAATTTAAGTTTATTTTTGGCTCAAGAGTTCATTAGGTGACCCCCACCTCTCTACAGTCCCTTTTCTGGCACTGAAATTAAGGGTATTAGGGATTAGATTGAATCATAAATACACAAACTTTTTATTTATTTATTTATTTATTTATTTTATTTTTGGTAGGTATATATCTTTATTGGGTCAGGTATTAAATATGCCTTTTATTATAATTCCCAAATTATTTAGAAAAACATTGATCATGAGAAACACAACAAAACCATATTTTCAAAAAACTTATAATTTTTATCCTGAGTACCATTTTTTGCAGGCAAAAAATGTAGAAAAGTCAATTTTTAGTTCCTTTAATTTTTTTTCATACGTAAAATGGGTATTACACTACCTTCTCTTACACATGAAAAACTGTGAAAACTTGCAGTTTAGTCTTTAAGGTGTCAGATAAATAAGAGATCTTTTTATAGTCTCAAAAGCATGAATTTCTTCTGCCAGTTGTCACAGTGGACTAGTTAGCCCCACGGGCTGCTAAGCTTCTCACCAGCAATCAGTTTACTACTGTTCAGTGGGGGTTTAGAATCAAGGGTTGATGTCCACATGATTTACTTAGACATGTGATTTTGTATGTATGTAATGTATGTATATATTTCTTTTTATGTCTAAATGCAAAATTCAAAAACAGACTTTTTTTCCATGTGTATTATTCACTAGAACTAAAGTCTTCATCTATTCTACTACATACTAGAATTAAGTTGCTGTTTAATGGGTAGAATGTTGACATAATACAATCTACCTTATAAAGCAAATTATAAAAGAGGAAACATTTAGATGTTAAGTAAGAAGAACCCTAAAGAAGTACCTTAAATGTGAGCCATGTTTTAGTGAAGGGCAGTGGACTTGAGTTCATGTTGTGATAATGGAAGAACTCAAGAAATTTTTATTCTTATATTTTTCTGCAATCTCTCACATGCTGTTGCAGGGAAAAGTGCTTGAATGAATGTATTCCTTTTATATAATGTATTTATTCTAAAACTTTCAAATTTTTTCTATAAAGGGTTTTCTAACCTAAAAAAAAAAAAATGTTTGTGCATTTCTGACCCAGTCTTATTCCTAACACCCTTTATATCACTGTAAGAAAAGGGACTGTAGAGAGATAGGGTCACCCAGTGAACTCTTGAGCCAAAAATGAACTTGGGTCTACTTCTTATTCACCATTTTTCTTAATCCAGGATGGAGACAGAATATTTCCCAAAGTACATTTTATACTAAGTGCAAAGTGTGGAGAAGTTTGGCTCCAGATATCATTAATTCAACTTTCTGTACACTGAATCATCTACTTGGAAAATACAGAACTTGAATTGTTTGGCATTGAAAGTGTTTTCTTCTTGATGTTTCATAGAAAGTCTCTCTCTCTCTTTCTCTCTCTCTTTTAATTGATTAGTGGACCAGATTTATACATTGATGGATTAAAACAAAAGGCCAGTAGCAAAAATCCAACAATATAAAATCAATGTAAAAAGTCAAGTGACTCCTTCCTCTCAGAAAGTTTAAATGTGCTGTTTAGACAGTATTAGAGTTAATGTACCCATAGCTGGAGTTGTGCTCATTCCACCTTCAATGGCAACTCGAAAGTATTTGACTCCGAGTTATCAAATATTTTAGGCTTCTCTCTCCTGTTAACTTCAGAGACATTTGCACTAAGAATTCCCACCATGACGTTTGGAATCCTTGTAAATATCTCATCTACTTCTGCCCTTGGTTTGGTAACCTGAATTTCCCATATCTGCATATGAATCTCACAAAAATATCGAGGGAAAACAGCATTTGTTTCTTGTCCAAGCTCAGTGTGACCAGAGCAGGTCTTTTACTCTGAAAGTGATCATGGTTAATTTAACACTGTTAACAGCTATCATCTTGAACAAACTTTGGAAATAACCTTGTTTTCTATCCTACAATCATATGTTAAAGTACTTTTTGAGTTTCTTGGGGAAAATAACAAAACTACACCGAGAATCATGTGTATCTTCTTTTAAAATGTGGTTGGATTTCCAAAAAGATATCTATCTACATGACCACCTACCTAGGCTTTTAATTCTTCTTTAGTTAGGTCTTGTACTTGTGTTTTGCTTTTGTATTTAGTCTTGACTCTGGCTAAGATATTAATGACTTGTGTAATGTAATCTACCAGGTAGAGAAAAACAGGGAATTATTATTTAAACATTCCAAGGCATGCTGCTTTATAAAAAGCAGGTTCCTCAAATTTCAGCACATAAGGAATCTTCTGCATAGATAGTAAAATGTGGAAGATACAGCTCTCTGCTCTCCTTCTAGCTTTAAGACATCCCTGGGAAACTCTGGGTGGAAGGAAAAATATGTACCAGGTCTTTCTCTCTCACACTGACCCAAGCCAGCAAACAAGTCCCCTGAACAGATTGTGTGAGTCTGATGCCAGGGCATTGCCTTTCAGTCTCTGTTCCTGCTGATGCCCCAATCCCTGTGGGGAAGCAGGCTCCACAGTCCTGCTTTGAAGCCCAAGAGCAAGAGCTCTGGGTCATGTGTGTGGATTTCCAGCTGCAAGATTTCTGCCTAGGCTCAACGTAGTCTTAAACAGAGTGATGCTGACTATTTTACAATACAAGAAGTTATATTTAGCTTAACCCTCATGCCAATTTTGGATCATCTGTAATATTTCTTACACTTGAATAGTCTTATGGACATTAATTTCATGCTCAGGTAAGCTTTTCCATATTTTTCAAACTTTGCATTATTTTGCTTTTTGTTGTTGTTCATCTGTAAATAAAGATGGTTTCATGTTCAGGACAAACATATTTCTATGCAAATAGATCTATAATAAAAGGTAGACACTCAAACACCCACATTGGCCTCCCACCTGAACTCCCAGTCTGGCCCCTCTCTAAAACAGAGAGATTATCAAGGACTTCTTAGAGCCCCAGGAGTTATCATCAAGGATGCAGATAAGAAGTCAGCTCCACATGGCTGGTGCAGGGCATATGCTGACACATGTATTTTAAGGCAGGAAGATGTGGCAATAACTGACAGTCCTTTCATCAAGCCAAAACTCTCGGCTGGAGGATGACTAGTACAGGGCAGTTCTTTTCTGAAGCTGGCATAGGAACCCCACTAGCACAGTTCAAGTTGTGCTTACTTAGGAGACAATAAGAGAGCAAGCTGAGGCTAGCAGTGTGTTTCTGTGGCCGGTCTGTGGGGCACGGATCGGGAAGAGCACACATTTCTAGAGCTCAGCAGAAGAGCACCTGGCATTTCTTTGTGGACCGTGAGTGAAGATCTGTGAGAGAAGACCACGTCTCCAAGTGTGGATGGCCCTGTTGAGGGCTGTCCTCAGGTGGTCACCCATCCAGTGCTCCAGCAGAAGCAGCTCACTGCTCCTGTGCTATCCTCCCTGGGCTGTGGGCCCCAGAGATGTCCCAAAGAAATGCCAGGCTGTGGCATTGGCTGTACACATTTATACCCTAGCCACACACAGTGACTTAAGGGATTACAGACAAGAGCCCACCATTCTTAAGAATTGCATTTACACCAGCAAAAGGACCCTAATTTCTTAGCTGACAGTGGCTGTGGTGGAAGGTAGCTTTTGTAGCGGTGCTCAGAAGACCATCTGCGACTATCCTCATTCCCACCTCTCCTTCAGTCCTTCTGCTGCCTTTGTGCAAGTAAGGGTTTATCAATTGTTTTAGACCTACAGAGTCTCTAATTTGTTACCAAGTGCTAAAAGCACTAATTATGCTTAGAGATTCTTGGAGTGAGGGTGGGAGGCATTTTTAATGAAATTGTTTCCTTCCCTTCTACTCAAGGAAGTTATGAACCATAGGAATTAATCTTTCAAAGATGATAAAATACCAATTCTACGGCATCTAGAGAATAAAGTACAGAAACACATTATAGGGAAGATTTAGCCATGAGCTCTCGATCATCTCTAATAGAATATAATGACAATTTGTCTCTGTCACCTTCCTTAGGCTTCTGTTAATCTTGATAGCCTATGAGTTAATTAAAAAACTACTGACATCTTTAGCCTTAATCTATACATAAATTGCAAATCAAACACTTGCATGTATCATTACTCTAAATAATATAAAAATATACATGCATACACACTTTCTATGCATTAAATTTTCTCTCTCTCTCCTTTTAAATTGAACTTAAAGATTTAAAGACTGGATAAAGGTGAAGAGTTTGCCATAGGAGTATCTGGGAAAGGGACTTCCTTATAGAGGATAAACAGTATGAAGGCCCAGGCCTCCCGAGTTACATTTGAAGAATTTTCTTTACTTTAGCCCAGTTAGTGAATGTCATCAAGGGGATGAACCACTGTGATGTTCAACAGAATGTCAAGAAGACCAAGGTCCTCTAAGATGATATTAAAACATTACATTACAATGAAGACCCTAGAGTCAGAGTTATGGGTCAACAGCACTCAGAGAAAATTGGAGTTAGACCATGGCTTCACTCTGACCAGGGAGCCACAGTGGATTGTTGGATTCCAGAAGTGTGTATCTCTTTATGGCCAGGTATCTCCTTTCCTCAGTGCTCTTGACAAATGACTGCAGATCCCTCCAGAGAAAATACCAGGACAATTTGGAGTAAGTCCCTGTAACTGTGCTGAGGGTCTTTTTCTTTAAAAGGACTCAGTATTTATTTGTGGTGCTCTGTGTTTAAACAATTCACTGGGGAATATGTTAGACAATGTGAACAGTCTACACAGTGAAGAAAATCATGGTTCTGCCTGTCCTGTCTTAACAAAGCAACAACTTAGTAGGTTGACCTCCATTTTATCACTACAGACCCCAGTAATCCAAAATGTCTGATCATGCCTCAATCCCTGGGGCTTAGTGTAAAATTGCACTTCTTCTCTGACGTCTCCAACTCTAGGATCCACTATTCGCATAAAGACTAACAGAGAAGCCCAGTTTCTAAAGTCAAGCAAGCCTCCTGGAGTCCATTGCACATTCACTGGCCTGCAACAGCAAACCCAGGCCAACCAGAGAATGGACCTTCGCTTACTCCAGGTCATGAGCTCTCTCTTAATAGTTGTCCTCAAAATCCATCATTGATTGTAAAACCTCAAAGTAAATTACAGTCATTCAAGACAATTAATAGGGCTCTATTCTGGAAAATACCAGACTTATGACCTCTGGAGAGGTGTTGGTTTTCCTTTGTAAAGTCTACATTTATGAGTTAAAGGGTTAAGCAATGACATAGAGTCAGCTCAAGGAGTGGAAGTAAAGGTTTTTTAATTTTCATGACAAGTCTCTAATTGTTAAAGCACACTACCATTCCCTCTAATTATTCCTTTAGGTAATAGGTATAAAAATATGTTTTTGGGGTGATGAGATAAAATTAGAAGTCTGGTTGTTAGCTTGGTCTTTACCTTAGTCTCAGCCACTAAGACAAAATTCCACAATACATAAATGGAGACAAAGAGTTTCTAAGAAAAGTAAAGTTAATGGAGCCTCTAAACAAATTCACAAAACCTAAGTGGCTTTGAGGAATTTCCCTGAGACCCCCAGAATCAATAATTTTCTAGTACTTACTGGAAAATGATACAATTAAGAAGATGAAGTTTTTCATACTAAGAAAACTTTCTTTCCAAAAATTCCTGGTAATTTTATCTTCAGGGAGTATATCTATACTATTTGGTTTTGTTATTTTGAACTTTGAAACTCATATAATAAATTAGGAAGATTTTATTTCTCTACAATGATCTCAGTAACTACTATAAAAATCGCATGCTAAAAAGGCCTAGTAAAGCTTTTCCTAAATGGGAAACAGAAATATTAATGTGAAATATAGGCACATTTTCTGTTGCCTTGTATTATTGTTTACATATTATAGTAAACATTAACACCAGACTTGTGACTTCTCATCACACTACTCATGAAAAAAAATTCCTTGGTAATTTATTTTCATAAAAATACATAAAAAGTTATAAATGTCATATTGAATACCTAATACTCTATTAAAATAAAATTAGATAAAATAGTTATGACTTAACAGAAATATACTTATTATAGTATTTACCTGGTTATTTTTATCACTCATCTAATGTAAGGGTTATATGATACTTTTCCATTTTAATTTTACTTTTCCATTACAGTTTACATTCAACATTATTTTGTATTAGTTGCTGGTGTACTGCATAGTGATGAGACAACTGACCAAGTAGAACAAGCAATAGTCAAACCTGAGCTTTGAAGTTTGCAAAATAGGGCTATGAATTCCTTCTACTTCATGAAGATTACGTGAGAATGTGTCATTAATACCTTTTGAAAATATGTAAAACTTCAAAATTTCTAAGTTATATTAATCTCTTATGTTTGAAGTAAATCCCTTACATAAAGAAAGATGAGGGAGAAAAATACTGCAGACCGTTTTATTGCTTTCTTCTGCAAGAATTTCCTCTGCAGCAATTTGGCTAATAGAGGTCCTTCTTGGTGCCACTAGAAGGTGGCCTGATCGCCTCCAGATTAGAAATAAAAACATACAGGATACAGAAAACCATTTTGGTCATAAAACATGTGTGTTTTATGGCCAGGTATGTGATGCTGTTGTTTGCCAACCCTTTTAGCTTCTCTGGGGTACCCTTCCCTCTGTCCTTTGCTCTGCTGGGGTCTTGTTCTGTGACAGCTCTCTGCTTTGTTCCTACAGCCTATGTGCACACAGTGGGAAGAGTAGGTCTATTAGAGTTTCAAGATGCAGACTTTTCAACTTCACCCAATTCTTCATTTCAAGTGAGTAGGGAGTAAATGAGCATCATTAATGTATTTGTGTGTGTGTATGTGTGTGTGGGGGGATATCATTATCAACATATAATGTTACTTTTCAAAAACACAAATGAAAATTTATAAATTTTTGGGTCTATGGAGATTGTTCTGAATTATAAAAAACGCTAAATGATAGAATTTCTGTGGCTTTAAAAATAGCTTTATTACTTTCAAAAGAAATCAAGTTAATTCCAGTAAAGGTGAAGTAAGAGATCCTTGGTTTACCAACCCCATTCCCCACCCCACCCTACACACCCACGCACAAATTAAACAATTTAAAATCAGACAGAAAAAAAACCAAACAAGAAAAACTCATGATTGTATTCGCTGAAAGCTTGGAGGTAGTTGCAAGATTGTATGAACAGAAGAAGATGAGCCTAAGCAGAGAGGACCACTCTTTCCGAACTGTGGAGAGATACGCAGGTGCACAAGCCGGACAGCCACAGAGTGCAGGGAGGAAAATCACAAAGGAGGGCGCGGTGCAGAGGGCAGTAGAGGGGTCACCTTATGCTCCAGGGGCACCGATCTGTGCATGAATGAGAGAGTGACTCAGGCCAGACAAGGAACAGCTGGGAAAGAGAACATACAAAGCCAGGAGTAGTTTGTGGTTCCCTTTGGGTAGTAAAGCCCCTACAAGTGATATACCTTAAGGAGTGTGGTTAAATGTCTCAAAGGTTAAAGGTTTCTCTGGTTCTGACTTAACAAAGTTTAAAGGGAAGTCTTAAAATAACTGTTATCAATTAAAATAATTACAAGTCACAAAAAATAACCCAATGTTATTTTAAGGAATACAACAAAATCCAGCAGGCAACAATATAACATTCATAATATCTGACATCTAATCAAAAACTACCAAGCATACAAAAGAAAACAAACAAAAAATTTTACTGATAACTAGGACAAAGACATATACTATATTATTTTCTTTACATAAAATTCTAGAAAAGATAAAACTATCATTTTAGAAAAGGACCAGTAGTTGCCAGAGATCAGGATTAGAGTGGAGGGAAAGGGGATGAAGATATGGAAATGTTCCATATCTGAAACGTAGTTATAGTTACAGAATTATATACATGTGTTGAAACTTATAAAAATGTACTCTTAAAATTGTAGTTTTATTATATGTTGTTATACTTTAGTGAAGTTGATGTAAAAATATTGAACTAAGTGCAAGCTCCAAATAAATATTTCATTGAAGAAAGTGATAATTATATAAAAACAAAATAACTTATTTTTGTGTATTTAATTGCTGCTTCTGAAATGCTTGAATATCCTTATCTATTCTTTATTGTAGTTAGATAAATACAGCATTTATTTATTTTTAGGTGTAGAATTTATACATATAAAATAATACAGAATGTTTTAAGTGTATTTCCTATAATAATTGTGTAATTGATTCTTGATTTTTAAATCCAATCTGTTATAGTTGTGCTTAGAGATGGCATTTCCTATTTGTTTGCCATATTTCTATTGCTTTATTACTTTTAAACAAAATAAGCATCAATATAAAATTACTATTGATAAAAAATGGAACCTGAAAGGGTATGTTTTTATTACTGAACAATCATCTTTAGTGAGAGTGTAGAGTGTAATATCATATTTACTAATATGATATTACACTATCATATTATAAATATAAACATATATAATGTTACATTTTGTTTTATTCATGTCTTTCAAAAACCTAAGAAAAAATTATTTATTTTTAAATTTTTAATTATTTATCTAATTTAGAAAAATAAATTTAACAGGGTGACATTGATCAATAAGAGTACATAGGTTTTAGGTAAACATCTCTATAACATTTGATCTGTTTATTGTGTTGTGTACCAATCACATAACATCAAATCACTCTCTGTTATTGCATACATGTCCCTCTTTACTCTCCTCCTCTCACAATAGCCCCTCCCCCTACTTATCACTTCACTTTTATCTATGTCTATGAGTCTCAGTTTTATATCCCACCTATGTATAAAATCATATAGATTATATTTATTATTTTACATTAACCCAGATTAAAATTTTTATGACTTTCCAGTTCTCCCTATGAGTTGCCATCTGATGTAATTTCCCTTCATCTGAAAAATTTCCTTTAGCATTTCTTATAAATACAGACATCCACTAAAATCTCTTAATGCTCATTTATCAGAATATATTTTGGTTAAAAAGTTCATTGATGGTTGACCTGTGGGGGCACAGTGGATAAAGCACTGTCCTGGAATGCTGAGGTTGCTCGTTCAAAAGCCTGAGCTTGCCTGGTAAAGGCACATATGGGAGTTGATGCTTCCTGCTCCTACCCCCTGCACTCTCACTCTCTCTCTCTCCTCTATATAATAAATAAAGTCTTAAATAATTAAAAAAATATTCATGAAGCTTAGTCATTGAATATGAATATCTTTAGTTTTTTTAAATTAATACTTTAATTTTGACATTTTAATGTCTTCTGGCTTCCACAGCTAATGTTATGAAGTCAGTAAATGTTTTCCTGAATACAGTGTGTCATTATTTTTCTTGCTTTTTCCAAAATTTTGTTATTATCTTTAAGCTGTAAGCAGTTTACCTATAAAAATCCTGAAAGTGATTTTTAAAAATAATTTTAATGGGGTGACATTAATCAAGCAGGGTACATAGGGTCAGAGAAAACATCTCCAGGTTGTTTTGACATTTGATTATGTTGCATACCCATCACCCAAAGTCATATAGTCTTCTGTCACCTTCTATCTGGTTTTCTTTGTGCCCCTCCCATCCCCCCAATCCATCCCTCACCCTCCCCTACCCCAGTAACCACCAAACTCTTGTCCATGTCCTTGAGTCTCATTATTATGTCCCACCTATGTATGGAATCATGCAGTTCTAAGTTTTTTCTGATTGACTTATTTCACTCAGTATAATGTTATCAAGGTCCATCCATGTTGTTGTAAATGATCTGATGTCATCATTTCTTATGACTGAGTAGTATTTCATAGTATATATGTACTACATATTTTGTATCCAGTCATCTATTGAAGGGCTTTTTGGTGGTTTCCATGTCTTGGCCACTGTGAACAATGCTGCAATGAACATGGGGCTGCATGTGTCTTTACGTACCAGTGTTTTTGAGTTATGGGGGTATATTCCCAGTAGAGGAATTGCTAGGTCATATGATAGTTCCATTTTTAACTTTTTGAGAAATGACCATACTTTATTCCATAATGTATTTACTACTTTACATTCCCACCAACAATGTATGAGGGTTCCTTTTTCTCCACAGCCTCTCCAACACTTGTTATTACCTGTCTTGTTGATAATAGCTAATTTAACAGGTGTGAGGTGATATCTCATTGTAGTTTTGATTTGCATTCTCTAATAGTTAATAAAGATGAGCACCTTTCATATATCTGTTGTCCATTTGTATTTCTTCCTGGGAGAAGTGTCTGTTCATGTCCTCTTCCCATTTTTTTATTGGATTGTTTGCTTGTTTGTTGTTGAGTTTTATGAGTTCTTTGTATATTTTGTATATTATGCCCTTATCTGTGCTGTTGTTTGAAAATATCAACACCCATTTAGTGAGCTGTCTGTATGTTTTGCTGTCAGTTTTTCTTGCTGTGCAAAAGCTTCTTAGTCTGATGTAGTTCCATTCATTTATCTTTGCCTTCACTTCCCTTGCCTTTGGAGTCAAATTCATAAAATGCTCTCTGTAACCAAGGTCCATGAGTTTAGTACCTTATGTTTTCTTCTATGTAATTTATTGTTTCAGGTCCTATATTTAGGTCTTTGATCCATTTTGAATTAATTTTAGTACAAGGGAAAAAATTGTAGTCGAGTTTCATTCTTTTCCATATGGCTTTCCAGTTTTTCCAGCACCATTTGTTGAAAAGGTTTTCTTTTCTTCAATGTGCGTTGTTGGTCGCTTTATCAAAAATTATTTGACCATATACATGTGGCTTTATTTCTGGGCTTTCTATTTTGTTCTATTGGTCTGAGTGTCTTTTTTCTGCCAATACCATGCTGTTTTGATTATTGTGGCTCTCTAATATAATTTGAAGTCAGGTATTGTAATGCCCCCAGCTTCGTTCTTTCTCTTTAGGATTGCTCTGGCTATTTGGGGTATTTTATAGTTCCATATAAACCTGATGGTTTTTGTTCCATTTCTTTAAAATATGTCATTGGAATTTTTATAAGAATTGCATGAAATTTGTATATCACTTTGGGTAATATAGTCATTTTGACTATATTTATTATTCTTCCTATCCAAGAACCAAAAATATTTTTCCATTTTATTATATCTTTTTTGATTTCCCTTAAAGATGCTTTGTAGTTTTCATTATATAGGTTCTTTACATTCTTTGTTATGTTTATTTCTAGGTATTTCTGTTGTTGTTGTTGCAAACATGAAGGGGATTGTTTTTTTTTAAGCTTGCTTTCTGATGTTTCATTGTTGGCATATAGGAAGGCAATGAACTTTTGTATATTAATTTTTTATCCTGTGATCTTACTGTATTGATTTATTGTTTCTAGTAATCTTTTTGTGGAGTCTTTGGGGTTTTCTATATACAGGATCATATCATATGCAAAAAGTGAAACTTTACTTCTCCTTTCCCAATATGAATACCTTTTATTTCTTTCTCTTGTCTGATTGTTCTGGCTAGAACTTCCAGCACTATGTTGATTAAGAGTGGAGAGAGTGGACAACCTTGTCTTGTTCCAGAATTTAGGGGAAAGTCCTCAGTTTTATGCCATTTAATATGACATTAGCTGATAGTTTATCACAGATGGCCTTTGTTATGTTGAGATATTTACCTTCTATACCCATTTTTAAGTGTTTTAAACATAAAATAATGTTGTATTTTATCGAATGCCTTTTCTGCATCTATTGATAAAATCATATGTTTTTTGTTCTTTGTTTTTTGATATAGTGTATTACATGAACTGTTTTATGTATGTTGAAACATCCTTGTGATTTTGGGATGAATTCCACTTGACCATGTGAATTATTTTTTTTAATATTTGTTGTATTCGATTTGCTAGCATTTTGTTTAGTATTTTAGCATCTGTATTCATTAGAGATATTGGTCTGTAGTTTTCTTTTATTGTGCTTTCCTTGCCAGGTTTTAATATTAGGGTTATGCTGGCCTCATAAAATGTGTTTGGCAGTATTGCTTCTCCTTCAATTTTTTGAAAGACTGATTAGAATAAGAACCAAGTCTTCTTTGAATGTTTGATAGAATTCATTAGTATAGTGATCTGGCCCTGGACTTTTATTTTTGGGGAGGTTTTTAATAGTTGTTTCTATTTCCTCCCTGCTTATGGGTTTGTTTAGGTTTTCTGTATCTTCATGACTCAGTCTAGAAAGATTGTACTGTTCTAGGAATTTATCCATTTCTTCTACATTGTTAAATTTGGTGGCATATTGCTTTTTATCATATTCTACAATAATCCTTTGTATATCTATTATATCTGTGGTAATTTCTCCTCTTTCATTTTGGATTTTGTTTATATGAGTTCTTTCTCTTTTTTCTTTGGTGAGGCTTGCCAAGAGTTTGTCAATTTTTTCAAAGAACCAGCTCCTTGTTTTATTAATTTTTTCTATAGCTCTTCTGTTCTTTATTTAGTTTATTTCTGCTCTGATTTTACTATTTTCTTTCTTCTGCTAGTTTTAGGTTGTATTTGTTCTCTTTTTCTAGTTCCTTAAGATCTGAAATTAAGTGGTTTACTTGGGCTCTCTCTTATTTGTTCATATAGGCCTGTAGGGATATGAATTTCCTTCTTATTACTGCTTTTACTGCATACCAGAGATTCAGATATGTTGTATTGTTATTTTCACTTGTCTGTATGCATCTTTTGATCTCTGTGCTTATTTCTTCTTTGACCCTCCCATTTTTTAAAAGTATGTTGTTTAGTTTCCACAGTTTTGTTGGTGTGTTTACCTCTTTTTTGCAGTTGAATTCTAGTTTCAAGGCTTTATGATCAGAAAATATGCTTGGTACAATCCCAATTTTTCTGAATTTGCTGATGTTATTTTTGTGGCCCTATATATTGTTTATTCTTGAGAATTTTCCATGTATGCTAGAGAAAAATGTATACTTTGTCTCTTTGGGATGAAATGTCCTGTATATGTTTGTCATAACCAATTGCTCTAGTATTTCATTTAAGACCAATATTTCTTTATTAATTTTCTGTTTGGATGAATGATCTAGAGCTGTCAGTGGTGTATTGAGGTCTCCAAGTATGATTCTATTTTTGTCGGTTTTGCTTTTAGGTCAGTAAGTAGCTGTCTTATACATTTTGGTGCTCCTTAGTTTGGTGCATACATATTAGGAAGTGTTATGTCTTCTTGATTCAATATCCCATTTATCATTATAAAATGACCATTTTTGTCTTTGATTACCTTTGCTGTCTTGTAGTTAGCATTGTTAGATATGAGTATTAGTACATCTGCTTTTATTTGGGTGTTATTTACTTTGAGTATTGTTTTCCAACCTTTCACTTTGAATTTGTTCTTATTCTTGTGGCTTAGATGTGTTTCTTGTAGGCAGCATGCAGTTGTATTTTCTTTTTTAATCCATTCTGCTACTCTGTGTCTTTTTATTGGTGAGACAATCCATTTACGTTTAGTGTAATCATTGACATTTGAGGGTTTTCTATTGCCTTTTTATATATTGCTTTCTGATAGTTTTGTATCTTGTTTGGTTCTTCTCTTTGACTTTTCTATCATTTGTTTTAGTTTGGTTGTAATTTACACTTCTTTTCTCTGTTATTTCTTTTTTTCATTCCATGTACCTTTGTGTTGTGTTTTTCAGGAGTGGTTACCATTAAGTAATGGAAAGCATACATATTATGTTCATTGTAGTACATTATCTCATGAGTGCTTTTGCACTTCATCCTCCTTTGCTACTGTTAATCTTTGTCCTCTCCCCTTTTTAATTTCTTTGTCACAGATTAATCTTGTTTTTATTGCAATCTTGATGGAGGTTTTACTTGTAGTTTTGTTTTGTGTCTCGTTAGAAAACCCCCTTTAGTATTTTCTGAAGTGTGCATTTTCTGTTGATGTTTTTACATCTTTTCTTTATCTGTGAATGTTTTTATTTCTCCTTTGGATTTGAAGGATAGCTTTAATGGGGATAGTATTCTTGGCTGGAAGTTCCTCTCTTTCAGAATTTTATTTTATTTTTTTTATTTTTTATTTTTTTAAAATTTTATTTTATTTATTTTAGAGAGGAGACACAGAGTGAGAGAGAGAGAGAGAGAAAGAGAGAGAAAGGGGGGAGGAGCTGGAAGCTCAACTCCCATATGTGCCTTGACCAGACCAGTGCCGGGTTTTGAACTGGCGACCTCAGTGTTCCCAGGTCGACGCTTTATCCACTGCGCTACCACAGGTCAGGCTCTTTCAGAATTTTAAACCTTGGGGTCCACTCTCTTCTGGCTAGTAGAGTTTCTGCTAAGAAATCTGTTGATAATCTAATGGACCTTCTTTTATATGTTGTATTCTTCTTTTCCCTAGCTGTCTTGAGAATTTTTTCTTTGTCAATGGTTTGTGCCAATTTCATTACAATGTGCCTTGGAGTAGGTTTCTTATGGTTAAAATAACTTGGTGTTCTGTTTGCTTCTTGAATTCGAGGCTTTAGTTCTTTCCATAGACTTGGGGAATTCTTGTCTATTATTTGTTTGAATATGTTCTTCATTCCATTTTCTTTCTCTTCTCCTTCTGATATACGCATTATTCTTATGTTGCTCTTTCTGATGGAGTCAGACAATTCCTGTAGGGCTATCTCATTTTCTTTTCGTGAGTCTCTCTCTTCCTCTCTTTGTAGTACCTCTAGTTGCCTGTCTTCTATGTCACTAATTCTCTCCTCTATCTCACCTGTTCTATTGGCTAAGCTTGTTACCTCGTTTTTTAGTTCATGAATTGAGTTTTTCATCTTTGTTTGACTCATTTTCATAATAACAATTTCCTTGGTGAAGTATTCTTTCTGTTTATTGAATTGTTTTCTGAGCTTTCTAAATTGCCTTTCTGTGCTTTCTTGTATATCCCTGAGTATATTTAGGATTTCAATTTTAAATTCTCTGTCATTTAACTTCAAGGTTTCTAAGCTATTGATTTTTTTTATAGATTTTTTTCTCATCTATCTGAGCTACATCACTGTCTATTGTATCCATGATATTTGATTTCTTTTTCTTTAATGGCATTTGAGAGGGGTATTGTTAATAACACTAATAGTTGATAAAAATTTTTTTGAGAAAATGTAGTAAAAAATTGAAAATATTGTGTTTAGTGGAACAAAAATACATAGAATGGAGGGTCTGGGTTGGGGGGAAGTGACAAAGAGGCAAAAATTGAGGCAAGAACCCACAAAATTCCACAAGAAAAAAATTTTGATCAAGAATAAAATAATTTGTTTGTAAATGATGTTTGAATGAGAAAATCAGTGTAAGAGAAAAGAAAGAAAAAAATACAGTAAAAATAAAAATTCTATTGTATTAAGTGGCACAAAAACTATAGAATGAAGAGCCGAAGTTGGGGGAGATACTAAAGAGATAAAAAGGGAAATAAAAAACACATAATGCCAAAAAGAAAAAAAATTAAATTCAGAATAAGATAATTTATTTTTGGGTGAGATTCGAATGAGAGACAAGTAAAATAGAAAAGAAGAAATAAAATGAGAGAAAAAAATTGAGTTAAGTTTTTTGGAATGTAACACTCATAGAAAAAATAAAGGAAAATATAACACCTATGGGTAATACCATTCAAAATGAAAAGAAAAGAATAAAACGGAAAGAGGATAAAATGACAAAGGTGGAAGAAAAAAGAATAAAAAAGTATAAAAATTACAAGAAAGAAATGAAAAATGTTATAAAGTCTGTGGATTTTTCCTGGTTTTGAGAAGTTATCTTCTTCCTTTTTCTTTCTTCTCTCTCTTTTTGGCCAGGGGTGCTGTACCCCAGGATCTGCCACTGTGGCACTCTTAGGCAGAGATTTGCTGTTGTGTCACTATGGTGATGACATAAACTAGGCTTTGGTCCTGTTGGTAAGCAGGGCTTGTTAGCATTTTCAGGCTCCAACAATGAGAGAGTTTGTTGTCCCGGAGCCTTTCCCTAAATCTTTTTTTCCTGAACCAGCAGCCTGGGGACCCAGCTGTGAATTTTCCCCAGTCATTTCCTGGAGACCAAGAGGCTCTAAGAGCTGCCTAATACCTCTCTAACCCCACTTAATGCAGGGTTCTGGGTAAAGCTTTGCCATCCAGAGCCACCAGCATAATCAGGCAGAACTGGGAGACAGTTGCCTTTCAGGTGTCTTTCTATGAGCCTCCAGGCATGTCCAGTAAGCCTCAGCACTCCGCAGGTCTGCTTTCCAGAGGCTGTCTGCAAGATGCCTGCATGCCTTTCCCCCTACCACATCTGCAGTTCTCTTCCCCAGGAGTGTGCTTTGTTACCCTGTATGGCTGCCGGAGGTGCCATGTCCAGACAAGTATGGGTGTAGGGAAGCCCGCTTTTGCGCACTTTCCACGCACTGTTGTTTGGGAAGCTGGGATTATTCAGAAACTCTGATCACAGCTCACACAGAAGGTCACTACTGACAGCCTCCAACCCAGCCTTTTTGTCTGGGAATGTGGGCAACCACGTCTGAAGCGCCAGGTGAATCCACTCGCACACTACCCATGCTTGCTGACTGAGATACTGGGAGTAAACAAGGAAACTGCTCGCCCACCTCTGCCAGGGTCAGCCGCTGGCATTAGCTGCACATGGGCTGAGCCATGGGCACACTCTCTCCTTGGCTTGAACATCTCTGCCCTAGCCCAGCATTTTCCATGCCCAAAACCCTTACTTTCTCTCAGTTCCAAGTGAAAGCAGCTGTTGCTCAGGTCAGTGAGGACAGTGAAATACTCTTTTCTCCATCTTATTTCCTTCAGAGTTGATTATAAATTCAGAAACATTTTCTCCCAATCGTACCTTTGTTTGATGTATATGTATTTCAGATGCCCCTAAGATTGTTTTTCTGTCTCTAGTTGTTGAATTTGTTGAAGTTTCAGAAAGAGGTATCTGGTGCATTACTCACTGCACCATTTCTCTGACATCACTGTGAAAGTGATTTTTGTTGTTTCTATTATGGTTGGACTTTGTTGTGCTTTTTATATCTGTAAGTTATTTTATTTTAATTTTTTCAGGTACTTTTTAATTTTATTTTTTTTAATGAAAACATCTCCAGTTTATCTTAACATTCAATTGTGTTGCATACCCGTCACCAAAAGTCAAATTGTCCTCTGTTACCTTCTATCTGGATTTCCCTGTGTCCCTCTTCTCCTCCCTATCCCACCCTTCCCTCCCTCCCCCCACCCCATAACCACCACTCTCTTGTCCATGTCTCATAGTCTCACTTTTATGTCCCACTTATGTATGAAATCATGCTGTCCTCAGTTTTTCTTTTTTTCTGATTTACTTATTTCACTCTGTATAATGTTATCAAGGACCATCCATTTTGTTATAAATGATCCGATGCCATCATGTCTTATGGCTGAGTAGTATTCCATAGTATATATGTACCATACTTTTTAATCCAATCGTCTACTGACGGACACTTGGGCTGGTTCCAGATCTTTGCTATTGTGAACAATGCTGCCAGGAACATGGGGGCGCATTTCTTCTTTTCGAACAGTGCTAAGGTGTTCTTAGGGTATATTCCTATAAGTGGGATAGCTGAGTCAAAAGGCAGTTCGATTTTTATTTTTTTGAGGAATCTCCAAACTGTTTTCCAAAGTGGCTGCACCAGTCTGCATTCCCACCAGCAGTGCAGAAGGGTTCCCTTTTCTCCACAACCTCGCCAGCACTTATTCTGTGTTGTTTGCTGATGAGTGCCATTCTGACTGGTGTGAGGTGGTATCTAATTGTGGTTTTAATTTGCATTTCTCTAATGATTAGTGATGTTGAGCATTTTTTCATATGCCTACTGGCCATCTGTATGTCCTCTTTGGAGAAATTTCTATTCATTTCTTATGCCCAGTTTTTGATTGGATTGTTTGTGTTCCTGGTGTTGAGTTTTATAAGTTCTTTATAAATTTTAGTTATTAACCCCTTATCAGATGTGCTGTCGAATATGTTCTCCCATTGTGTGGTTTGTCTTTTTATTCTGTTCTTATTGTCTTTAGCTGTGCAAAAACTTTTTAGTTTGATATAGTCCCATTTGTTTATCTTGCCTTATATTTCATTTCCCCGTAGAGATAAATAGGCAAATATATTGTTGCTACAGATGTTGGAGAGCTTGCTGCCTATGTTTTCTTCTAAGATGCTTATGATTTCACGACTTACATTTAAGTCTTTTATCCATTTTGAGTTTGTTTTTGTGAATGGTGTAAGTGGATGGTGTAGTTTCATTTATTATTGTGTATAATGGCCTTATAGTAAACCTTGATATCCGGAAGAGTGATACCTCCTGTTTTATTTTTTCTTTTTAAGATTGCTGAGGCTATTCGTGTTCTTTTTTGATTCCATATAAATTTTTGGAATATGTGTTCTCTATCTTTGAAGTATGTCATGGGTATATAATTGGTATGGCATTGAATTTGTAAATTGCTTTGGGTAATATAGACTTTTTAATGATGTTTATTCTTCCTAGCCATGAGCATGGTATATGCTTCCACTTTTTGTATCTTCCTTGATTTCTTTTATCAAAGTTTTATAATTTTCTGAGTACAAGTCCTTAACCTCCTTGGTTAAATTTACTCCTAGGTACTTTATTTTTTTGGCTGCAATAGTGAAGGGTATTGTTTCCTTAATTTCTTTTGCTGACAGTTCATTGTTGGTATATAGAAATGCCTCTGATTTCTGAGTATTAATTTTATATCCTGCCACCTTGCTGAATTCATTTATAAGGTCCAGTAGTTTTTTGACTGAAACTTTAGGGTTTTCAATATACAATATCATATCATCTGCAAATAGTGACAGTTTTACATCTTCTTTTCCAATTTGGATGCATTTTATTTCTTCTTCTTGTCTGATTGCTGTAGCTAGGACTTCCAGAACTATGTTGAATAAGAGTGGTGAAAGGGGGCATCCCTGCCTTGTTCCTGATCTTAAGGGGATTGCTTTTAATTTTTGTCCATTTATTATGATGTTTGCTGTGGGTTTGTAGTAGATGGCCTTTATCATGTTAAGGAATAATCCCTGTATTTCCACTTTACTGAGTGTTTTGAGCATGAATGGGTGCTGGATTTTATCGAATGCCTTTGCTTCATCTATTGAAATTATCATGTGATTTTTGTTCTTTTTGTTTATGTGATGAATCACATTGATTGATTTGCGAATATTGAACCAGCCTTGCCTCTCCAGAATAAATTCCACTTGATCATGTTGTATGATTTTTTTCATATACTGCTGGATCCGGTTGGCTAATATTTTGTTGAGAATTTATCATCTAAATTCATCAGGGATATTGGCCTATAATTTTCTTTCTTTGTGTTGTCTTTGCCCGGTTTTGGGATCAGAATTATGCTTGCCTTATAAAAGGAGTTTGGAAGTCTTCCTTCCTCTTGAATTTTTTGAAATAACTTGAGGAGGATAGAAGTTAGTTCTTCTTTGAATTTTTGATAGAATTCACTTGTGAAGCCATCAGGCCCAGGACTTTTCTTTTTTGGGAGTTTATTGATAACTATTTTTATCTCATTTGTTGTAATTGGTCTGTTTAGGTGTTGTGATTCTTCCAGATTGATTTTTGGAAGGTTATATGATTCAAGAAATTTGTCCATTTCACCAATATTGTCTAATTTTTGGGATATAGTTCTTCATAGTATTTTCTTACAATGCTTTGTATTTCTGTTGTGTCAGTTGTTATTTCTCCACTGTCCTTTCTAATTTTATTTATTTGAGTCCTCTCTCTTTTTTTCTTGGTGAGTCTAGTTAAAGGTTCATCAATCTTGTTTTCCTTTTCAAAGAACCAGCTTCTGGATTCATTGATCCTCTGTATTTTTTCCTTCGCCTCTATGTCATTTATTTCTGCTCTGATCTTTATTATTTCCTTCCTTCTACTTGTCCTGGGTTTTATTTGCTGTTGTTTTTCTAGTTCTTTTTGATGCAGGGTCAGGTTGCTTACTTGAGCTTTTTCTAACTTCTTATGATATGCCTGTAGTGCAATAAACTTCCCCCTCAGAACTGCTTTTGCTATGTCCCATAAATTTTGAGTTGATGTATGATCATTATCATTTTTTTCTAGAAACTTTTTTATTTCTTCTTTCATCTCATTGTTAATCCATTCATTATTTAATATCATGCTATTTAGTTTCCAAGTGTGTGAGTATTTTTCAGTTTTTCTTCTGTGGTTAATTTCTAGTTTCATGGCATTGTGATCAGAGAAAATGCTTGATATGATTTCAATCTTCTTAAATTTATTGAGACCATTTTTGTGTCCTAACATGTGGTCTATCCTAGAAAACGTACCATGAGCACTTGAGAAGAATGTATATTCTACTGCTTTAGGATGAAAAGTTCTGAAGCTATCTATTAAATCAAGTTGATCTAGTGTCTCCTTTAAGTCTGCTCTTTCTTTATTAATTTTCTTTCTTGAGGATCTATCCAGTGTTGTTAGACGGGTATTGAAATCCCCTACTATGATAGTATTGCTGTTAATCTCTCCCTTTATATCCATCAAAGTCTGCTTTATGTATGTCGGGGCTCCTATATTTGGTGCATAGATATTTATAATAGTTATATCTTTCTGTTGAATTGTTCCCTTTATCATTATGTAGTGTCCTTTTTTATCTCTTACTACAGCCTTTGTTTTAAATTCTATTTTGTCAGATATAAGTACTGCTACCCCGCCTTTTTTTTATTTCCATATGCATGAAATATTTTTTTTCAATCTTTTACGTATAGTCTATGTGCGTCTTTTGTTATAATGTGTGTCTCTTGTAGACAGCATATGTATGGGTCCTGTTTCTTTACCCATGCAGCTACCCTATGTCTTTTGATTGGATCATTTAATCCATTTACATTTAAGGTTATTATTGATATGTAGTTGTTTATTGCCATTTTATTTTTTAAAGTTGTATTCTTCTTTGGCTATATTCTTTTCTCCGTTTAAACTTTTCACAACAGGCCCCTTAGTATCTCCTGCAGAATTGGTTTGGTTTTTCTGAATTCCTTCTGGCTTTCTTTTTCTGGGAAGCTCTTTATTTCTCCTTCAATTTTAAACGTTAGCCTTGCTGGATAAAGTAGTCTTGGCTCTAGGTTTTTGATCTGCATTACTTTGATTATTTCTTGCCATTCCCTTCTGGCCTCAAGTGTTTCTGTTGAGAAGTCCGATGTCATCCTTATGGGGGCTCCTTTGTAGGTGATAGCCTATTTTTCTCTAGCAGCTTTTAAATTTTTTCTTTATCCATTAGCTTTGGTATTTTAACTATGATGTGTCTTGGTGTAGATCTTTTGGGTTTCTCTTTAATGGAGTTCTGTGTGCTTCTTGAACGTGTGGAGTGTTTCCCAGACTTAATTTAGGGAAGTTTTCTGCTATGATTTGATTGAACACAGTTTCCATTTCCTGTCCTCTTTCCTCTTCTTCAGGCACCCCTATGATGCGAATGTTGTTTCTCTTCAGGTTGTCACAGAGCTCCCTTAGAGTTTCCTCACATTTTATGAGTCTCTTTTCCTTTTTCTTCTCTGCTTCTGTGCCTTTGTTTATTGTGTCCTCTAACTCGCTTATTCGATCTTCAGCGTGATTCATCCTGCTTTTAATTCCTTCCATTGTACTTCAGTTTTGTAACTGTATTTGTCATTTCTGTTTGATTCTATTTTATTATTTCAATTTCGTTTTTTATACTTGTTATCTCTTTATTTAGGTGTTCATAATGACTATCCATTGTTGCTCTAATTTCTTTGAACATCCTAACTATCATTATTCTAAATTCTGCATCTGGTAATTTGGTTCTATCTGGTTCATTCAGGTCCTTCTCTGGGGTTTTCTCTGGATTCATTTGGTTTGCATTCCTCTGCCTGCCCATTTTGCCTGTGTATAAGCAAGTTGTGGCCACTGGAGTCCAGTAGGTGTTGCCTTTGTGTTCTCTAGGTGTGGTCTGTCTTCAGGTCCCCCACCCCCTCTGCCACTGCCTAGGGTGGTTTGGTATGGGCGTTGTCAGAGCCGGCCCTCTGTGGCTTTTGCTGTGATTTCTGCCTCTCCTCCGCGGGAGGGGCTGTCACTCAAGCCACAAGACTCAGGACCAAGGATAGAGGTGAGCACCTTTACTCAGCTGCAGACCAGCCTATTTCCTGACTTCCACCCAGCCCCCGCAGTCGGAGCCTGCTCGCTACAGTTTCGAGGGTTAGGTGGGTTTTTTGACGTGCTCTCAGCTGTAAGCTTTTACCCGTCCGGAGCTTTAGCCCCGCCCTCGAGGCCAGGGCCCTTCTGCGCAGGGTCGGAAACCAAGGTTTATTGGGGCGGGGTGTTTGCTGGCTTCCGCTCTGCTCCGGACTTCCGCTCGTCCCGGACTCTACCTCGCCCCTGAGTTTGGAGCCCGCTCGTGCACGTGGGATGGCAAATCACAGTTTCTCCAGGCAGGCGGTGATATTAGCGTGGGCTCAGCTGCGTGCTTCCACTTGTCTCGGGGTCTACCACGTCCCCTCGCCCACTCGTGCACGCAGAATGGCAAACCTCGTTTTCTCCAGCCGGGCAGGGCTGGTAGCGTGAGCTCAGCCACAAGCCCCCCTCTCGTCCCTGGTCCTAGCCTGGTCCCCGCGGTCAGGGCCGGCTTGCGCAGAGTCGCAGAGCAGATTTCTGCCTGTTCCTGGCCTCCCGCTTTGTCCCCGTAAGTGGGATTAAAGGCCCCGCAGCTTCCGGACCACTTTCACGCGTCCCCTCTGACCCTGCTGGGCTAGACCGAGCTCTCACCGGCTTGGCCTCTGCCCACGCCGACAGAACCGCATTTCAGCGTCCTGCCGCCCACCATGCCTTTCAGCAACCCTCAGCAGAGTACGATGGGACCTAATACTCCACACTGTAGGCCTGGGAGCTTCCTCACTTGTTTCACAGCTCAAAACTGTCCAAATGCCTCTTCTAGGCTCTTGGACTGTAGGCTGGGGCTTGGTTCCTGCAACCCAGGTCCCTCCCTCTTCGCCAAACTCTCCTCCCACCTCGCGGGTCTCTCCAGTCTCCCGTTTGCTCCGGGGAGCTGGGCAGCCCTCTTCGTGTTTTCGCTATTCCTACCAGTCTCAATGTGGCTTCTTCTGTGTTCCTTGGTTGAAGAGTCCACTTAGTTTTGTTCAAAGTTGGTTTATCCAGGTGATGGTTCTTAAAATTGAGTTATAATCCACTTTGGTTCTGGGAGTTGGAAGTTGGTACGTCCCCCTACTCCATCGCCATCTTGCTCCCTTTGCAAAATATGCTATGTTATTTTTATAGCATATTTTGAAAGCCTTTGCCATTATTCCTTCAAAGTTTTTTTTTCTGTTTCTTTCTCCTCTCTTTTTTAGAACCCTAATTAATTTATTTCATACAGTTAATATTAATAGTCTCTGAGGCTTTGTTCATAGCTCTAAAATTTTACAAAAGATTTTCCATACTGAGAAATTTCTGTCTTCAAGAATACCAGCCCATGCCCTGGCCGGAGTGCTTGGTTGGTTAAAGGATTGTCCCAATGTGCAGAGATTGTTGATTCAATCCCTGGTCATGGCATTGATGTTTCTGTCTCTCTCTTTCTCCCCCCTTTTCTCTCTAAATTCAATCAATAAAAATTTTAAAATGTTGAAGTTAGAAAAGAATACCAACTTTCTCTTTTGCCACCTCAGCATGCCATTTATCTCATCTAGCAAATTGTAGTTACTATTTTTTCAGTTCTAGAATTTTTAGTTTTTATAGATTTTACTTCTCTGTATGGAGTTGCTGTCCTTCCATTAATTTATGTTATAAAATATTTCTTTTGTATTTTTTTCTAAAATTTTGAGTGCAAAGAGATGTGTATAGCATAGTAGCTATTTTGTAGTCTTGAATGAGGCCCACTTTGGAGACAGTCTCTATTGACTTCCATTTCTCTAAATATAGGTAAGACATCTGGTGTCTTGTTTTGTTTTGTATTGCATGTCTTATAATTTGAGATTGAAAACTAGACATTGTAGACAATATATTGCAGCAATTCTGTATTCTGTTGTGTTCTGGTGATTGTTTTAGTTATCACAGTCTTGGACTCAAATTTCAAATTTGTTTCTCTCACTATACTCCCAACATGCTGCTGTCATACCTCAGGTTTGTTTCCATGGCTCCCAACTGCTGTTTCTGTCTTCTAACCCCCTAGGGTATTTTCATTAGACCCATGTTTAATTCATGGTCAGCAATGGATTTGGGTAAACTAATAGTTGGTGTTTACACTCTGCAGTTTTCTTGCTAATTTCTATCTGTTTTACAGTCCTTGTGTTTAGTCCTTTGACTTATCAAACCCATAAGTCTTCAGATGCCTGCTTTCTAGGCTGGGTAACTGTGTTGGGTGCATTTAGTTAAAAAGCAGCAAACTCACAGTTATTACCAGACAAGCTATGTTTTTCAAGGGTGTATTCCTTTATAGTAGTTGCCTGATTTTCTGGTATCTTCTTTGTGTGTCACTGATTTTTTTAATAGGAATTTAGGCATATTTTATACTCAGATATTTGATGTTACTTTTCCTGGAACTCTCTCACTATTATAATTCCCCTACCAAATATCCATTTGCTTTTATATTCTTGAACTCTGTTCACCACCCTGACCTATCGAGGCTGATTCTTCACTGACATTTCTTTTCTCTGTCATGGCAGAGCTTGCCGAACACCCTGGGACAATGGCAACTAATAATGCACAGTTATTATATGAATTATCCATCTTTATTATTATTAGCTGTGTCACTACTTTGCTACTCTCTTATTACCAGAAATCTCTTTGCTTTAGCCATGAGTCTCTTGGCAATCACTGGTTATATTTCTTTTCTTTCTCTTAGCCTATGCTACTTAAAAATGGATAAATTTTAAGAATTAATGAAAAGTTACTCAGACCTTTAGGTTCTCTCTCTGTCCTCTTCTACATCTTGAGATACATGACCTACCATTTTTTACCTCATGTCCCGCACAGCTGCTGAACTATCTTTTTGGCACTCCTTCCTTTTAACATCTACCCTATCTTGAGGTTAGTAGCTTCTCTGACCATCACACTAATCAATTTTTAAATGTGCCAAGGGAAAAAATGGCACAATGTGTCAGTCAGGCTTACCCACTAAATCTCTTTTGTACCTAAGAAACTGGCCCCTTAGTGTTTGATTGCTCTTTTAAAAGTGGGATTCCTACTACATTGTTGTGAACTATCTTTCTGGATTCAATATTGTTTCTTTTGTCCAGTTACATTTTCAAAAACAAGAAAGCAATTTCATCTCTTTTTTCTGTTCTTCATGAAATTTTAGGTGTATCATTGTATGATTGTCCAATGCACATACCCATGTCATTATGACCACACTGAATGTGTAGAAAACTTCCATCTTCCCAAATGTTCCTTCATGCCTATTTTCGATCAGTTTGACCCAGACTTGTCCTAAAATGTCTAATGATATAGTCAATATCAATACAGAAAATTTTTGCAAGAAATTTGTATAAATTGATACAGCATGTGGTCACTTGTGTCTGTCTTTCACTTAGGTTCATCCATGCTAGGATATATATCTGTGCTTACTTTTTCTTAGGGTACTATTTTGTGATTTTCAGTGACAAGGCTCACAAATATTTTATTAAATTTATCCTTAAATATTTAATGTATTATGGTAACATTTTATTTTTTAATGCTAGTATTAAAATGCTAGTATGTTGACTTAAAATTGGTTTTAGATACTTACCTTGTACTCTCCTCCCTTCTCCTTGCTAATCCATTTATTTAGTTCTAGTAGTTTCTTTGTTAATTCCTCCTTATTTTATCATAGTGTCTATGAATAAAAACAGTAGGCAATCTCTTAATAGAGTTAGTTATGTGGATTGATTTTGAAATGTTAAAAAATATGAAGTCTTAAAATATATAAGCAATATGTTAATCATGTATCACCTTTTTAGTAATTGTTGAAGATTTAGCTTTCTTAAGTCCAGAACTGTTAGTAAGCACATGTATAAAAGTATTTTTTTCTTTGTTTATTTTAAAAATATATTTTAAGTATGCACACTTTCTTAAAGCTATAATAGTTCTAAGTATGTAATTAGTTACAATAGAAAGATTACCTAATCTCTGATGTATAGAAGACATAGTGATATGTAACATGCCTAGTTACTTTATTTAGATGTTGATTTCAAGAGATAATGTCTAATCCATTTCCGTGGCTTTGATAGAAAAAGACTTTAACATTAAACAAGTACATATTATTAAACTTGCAGAATCAAAAGAATGTCAACTGAGAAATTACAACTATAGTTGATATATTTTAAAAGGTATTTTTTTTTACTTTTCAGAAAATTTATCACCTTTTAACATTGATCATAATATTGACTCCCAGGCAACTATGTTAGTAAAGGTGAACTTTTTTTTTTACTAACTGAGGTGAGGACAGATTGTGAGAGCTGGTAAGTAGTTAGCATTATGCTTAAGTGTTGGGACAAACTAGTAGAACTGTCCCTCATAATTTGTTCAAACATCTAGCTACCACTGTTAAATAGGTTAAGAAAGAACATATGGTTCTCATTTAAAACATTGCAAGTATCATAATGAACACTATGAAATATTAATAAAGACCAATACTGTTTTAATTATAATCTCAGACAGAAAAAAATGCATACTAAGCTAAGAATTCCAGTGTCTTATTTATAAAAATTTCTATTCTATATTTGCTGTTCCTTTGAATAGTATTTTAAAAAATAAACAGTACAGAAAAGTAGCTGTTGCCTTTTATTTTTCATTGAAATGAAGCAAAACATTGTAAAGAAAAATATATCCTAAAAACAATTGTAGCAAATGACATCAGAGAAATGGTGCCATGAGGAGTGCTCCTGATAGCTCTCCCCAAAATTTCAACAAGTTCTACAACCAGAGACAGAGAAATAGATTCCTGGAGCAACTGTAAGTCCCACACACTGAACAAAAAGGTATGATTGGGAATAAAACTGGCTAAATTTATAAGAAAACCCTCACTTCAGGATATACTAAAGAGGGTTTTTCAACCAGATACAAAGAACAAAACAAAACAAAACCACAAAAGCTCTACCAAGAACACAATAAAAAAAATGGAAACTGTGTCAATAAAAACAAAGGGGAGAGGATGAAGACTGACAGTAGCAAAGAAAGATGGAGTGCAGAAGCACTCAAAAGTTAGTGTACTACAATGAACATGGTAGGTACCCTTTTCATTACTTAATGGTAACCACCCCTGAAAAAAAACACCACAGAAACACATGACTTGAAACAAGAAATAACAGAGGAAAGAAGTATGGATTACAACCAAACAAAAACAAATATTAGAAAAACAAAAGAGAAGAATCAAGCAAGATACAAAACTAACAGAAAGCAATATATAAAATGGCAATAGGAACCCCTCGAGTGTAAATAATTACACTAAATGTAAATTGATTGAACTCACCAATAAAAAGACACAGAGTACCAGAATGGATTAAAAAAGAAAATACAACTGTATGCTACCTACAAGAAACACATCTAAGCAACAAGGATAAAAACAAATTCAAAATGACTGGCTGGAAAACAATATTCCCAGCAAATAACACCCAAATAAAAAAGCAGATGTAGTAATACTCATATCTAACAATGCTGACTATAAGACAGCAAAAGTAACCAGAGACAAAAATGGTCATTTCATAATGATTAAGGGGACACTGAATTAAAAAGACATAACACTTCTTAATATATATGCACCAAACCAAAGAGCACCAAAATATATAAGACAGCTACTGACTGACCTAAAAACAAAAACTGACAAAAATACAATTATACTTTGAGACCTCAATACACCGCTGACAGCTCTAGATCGTTCATCCAAACAGAAAATCAATAAAGAAATATTGGCCTCAAACAAAACACTAAAACAATTGATAGACATTTACAGGACATTTCATCCCAAAGTGACAGAGTATACATTTTTCTCTAGTGTATATGGAACGTTCTCAAGAATTGACCACATGTTGGGCCACAAAAATAACATCAGCAAATTCAGAAAAATTGGAATTGTACCAAGCATATTTTCTGATCATAAAGTCTTGAAACTAAAATTTAACTGCAGAAAAGAGGTAAACAAACCCACAATACTGGGAACTAAACAGCATACTTTTAAAAAATGAGTGGGTCAAAGAAGAAATAAGCGCAGAGATAAAAAGATACATACAGACAAATGAAAATGACAATATGACATATCAGAATCTTTGGGATACAGCTAAAGTAGTAATAAGAGGGGAGTTCATATCACTTCAGGCATATATAAACAAACAAGAGAGAGCCCAAGTAAAGCACTTAACTTCACTCCTTAAGGAAATAGAAGAAAAAGAACAAAAACAACCCCAAATCAGCCAAAGAAAGGAAATAATAAAAATTAGAGCAAAAATAAATGAAATAGAGAACAGAACAACTATAGAAAAAATTAATAAAATGAGGGGCTGGTTTGTTGAGAAGATCAACAAAATTGACAAACCCGTGGCAAGACTCACCAAGGAAAAAAGAGAAAGGACTCATATAAACAAAATCCAAAATATAAAAGGAGAAATCACCACAGATATCATAGATATACAAAGAATTATTGTAGAATACTATGAAAAACTATATGCCACCAAATTCAACAATCTAGAAGAAATGAATAAATTCTACAACAATACAACCTTCCTAGACTGAGTCATAAAGAAGCAGAAGCCAAAACAGACAAATAAGCAGGGAGAAAAAAATACAAACCTCCCCTAAAATAAAAGTCCATGCTCAGATGGTTATACTAGTGAATTCTATCAAACATTCAAAGGAGATTTGGTTCATATTCTGCTCAAAGTCTTCCAAAAAATTAAAGAAGAAGCAATACTTCCAAACACATTTTATGAGGCCAACATAACCCTCATATCAAAACCTGGCAAGGACAACACAAAAAAAGAAAACTACAGACCAATATCTCTAATGACTACAGATGCTAAAATACTAAACAAAATACTAGCAAATCTGATACAGCAACATATTAAAAAAAATAATACATCATGATCAAGTGGGATTCATCCCAGTATCTCAAGGATGGTTCAACATACATAAAACGGTTAGCGTAATACACCATATTAACAAAACAAAGAATAAAAAACACATGATCTTATTGATAGATGCAGAAAAGGCATTTGATAAAATACAACACAATTTTATGTTTAAAATACTCAACAAAACGGGTATGGAAGGAAAATATCTCAACATGATTAAGGCCATTTATGATAAACCATTAGCTAACATTATATTAAATGGCATAAAACTGAGGACTTTCCTCCTTTAATCAGGAACAAGACAGAGCTGTCCACTCTCTACTCTTTTTTAACGTGGTGCTAGAAGTTCTAGCCAGAGCAATCAGATAAGACAAAGAAATAAAAAGCATTCATATCGGAAAAGAAGAGGTAAAGATTTCACTTTTTGCAGATGATATAATACTATACATCGAAAATCCCAAAGACTCTACAAAAAAGATTACTAGAAACAATAAACCAATACAGTAAGGTCGCAGGGTACAAAATTAATATACAAAATTCCATAGCATTTCTATATGCTAACAACGAAACATTAGAAAACAAACTCAAAAAAATAATCCCCTTCACAGTTGCTACAAAAACAATAAAATAGCCTGACCTGTGGTAGTGCAGTGGATAAAGCGTCGACCTGGAACACTGAGGTCGCCAGTTCAAAACCCTGTACTGGTCTGGTCAAGGCACATATGGAAGTTGATGCTTCCAGCTCCTCCCCTCTTTCTTTCTTCCTCTCTCTCTTTCTCTCTCTCACTCTGTGTCTCCTCTCTAAAATGAATAAAATAAAAAGAAAACAATAAAGTACCTAGGAATACACATAACAAAGAATGCAAAGGACCTACATAATGAAAACTACAAAGCATTGTTAAGAAAAATCAAAAAAGATACAATGAAATGGAAAAATATTCATTGTTCTTTGATAGAAAGAATAAATATGGTTGAAATGAACATATTACCCAAAGCAATATATAAGTTTAATGCAATTCCATCAAAATTCCAATGACATATTTTAAAGAAATGGATTAAAAAAAATCATCAGATTTATATGGAACTATAAAAAACCCCAAATAAGGAACGAAGATGGCGATGGAGTAGGCAGACATACCAACTTCCAACTCCCAGAACCAAAGTGGATTATAACTCAATTTTAAGAACCATCATCTGGATAAACCAACTTTGAACTAAATTAAGTGGATTCTTAAACCAAGGAATGCTGCAGAAGCTCCCCGGAGCAAACAGCACCCCGGAGAGATCCGCGTGGCAGGAGGAGAGTTTGGTGGAGAGGGAGGGATCTGGGCCCCAGGAACCAAGCCCAAGCCTGCAGTCCCAGAGCCTAGAAGAGGCATTTGGACAGTATTGAGCTGTGAAGCAAGTGAGGATACTGTTTGTGAAAAAGAGACAGTTTTCTCAGACCCAAGATTCTTTTTAAAGGAACAGCACAGAAAACCTCTCTCACAACCACGCACCCTGGCCTCCGGGGAACAGGGACAGAGGAAAGGCACAGAGCAGTGGGAACAGAGTGTGGACTGAAGGCACGGGGACACTCTGAGGGACAGCCACCCTGACCCCTGGGCTAAGTCATTTCCCTAATCAAAAACGAATATTTCCCCTGGAACTAGCAATACCAGAAAAGGGAGACAGGACACCAGCCAAACAATCTCTCCCGCAGCAATTAGAGCAGAGATGCTTAGAGGAAGGGAGCTCCCAGGCCTGCAGTGTGGAGACTTAGGGCCCTTCCATCTCTCTGAGGGTTACTGAAGGGATGGTGGCGGCAGGATGCTGAAACGCGGTTCTGTCGGCGTGGGCGGAGGCACAACCGATGTGAGCTCGGTCTAGCCCAGCAGAGGCAGAGGGGACGAGCGAAAGCGGTCTGGCAGCTGCTGACCCGCCTGTAACCCCACCTGCCGGAAAAAAACGGGCAGAGATCTGCTCTGCGACCCTGCGCAAGCCGGCCCTGACTGCAGGGACGAAGCTAGGACCAGGGATGGGCGGGGGGCTAGTGGCTGAGCTCACACTGCCAACCCCGCAAGGCCGAAGAAACCGCAGTTTGCCATCCTGTGTGCACGAGCAGGCTCCTAACGCGGGGGTGGGGTAGACCCCCGAGACAAGAGGAAGTTCGCCGCTGAGCTCACGCTACTATCCCCGCCTGGACAGAGAAAGCGCGGTTTGCCATCCTACCTGTGCGAGCTGGCTCCGAATGTGGGGGCGGGGTAGAGTCGGGGACGATTGGAAGCTAGCAGCTGAGCTCACGCCAGAAAACACACCTGGCCCAATGAACCCTGGTTGCGAACCTGCACAAGAGGGCCCTGGCCTCGAGGGAGGGGCTAAATTATGGACGGGCAAAGGCTCACAGCTGAGAGCACATCAAAAGCTCCATCCAACCTGTGAAACTGTGGCAAGCAGGCTCTGACTGCGGGTGCTGGGCTTAAGCCTTAAGAAAACAGGCTGGGTCCACAGCTGAGCAAAGGTGCTCACCTCTGCCCTTGGTGCTGAGGCTTGTGGCTTGAGTGACAACCCCTCCCATGGAAGAAAGGTGAAAATCACAGCAAGCCGCAGTAGGCAGACGCTGGCAATGCCCATGCCCAACCAGCCTAGGCAGTGGCAGAGGGGGTGGCAGGCCTGCAGACAAACCACACCTAGAGAACACAAAGGCAACACCTACTAGTCTCCAGTGGTCACAACTTGCTTATACACAGATAAAATGGGCAGGCAGAGGAATGCAAACCAAATGAATCAAGAGAAATCCCCAGAGAAGGACCTGAATGAACCAGATAAAACCAAATTACCAGAAGCAGAATTTAGAATAATGATAGTTAGGATGTTCAAAGAAATTAGAGCAACAATGGATAGTCACTATGAACACTTAAATAAAGAGATAACAAGTATAAAAAATGAAATTGAAATAATAAGAAAGAATCAGACAGAAATGATAAATACAGTATCAGAACTGAAGACCACAATGGAAGGAATTAAAAGCAGGATGAATCACGCTGAGGATGGAATAAGCGAGTTAGAGGACACAATAAACAAAGGCACAGAAGCAGAGAAGAAAAAGGAAAAGAGAATCAAAAAATGTGAGGAAACTCTAAGGGAGCTCTTTGACAACATGAAGAGAAACAACATTCGCATCATAGGGGTGCCTGAAGAAGAGGAAAGAGGACAGGAAATGGAAACTTTGTTCAATCAAATTATAGCAGAAAACTTCCCTAAATTAAGGATGGGAAACATTCCACAAATTCAAGAAGCACACAGAACTCCATTAAGGAGAAACCCAAAAAGATCTACACCAAGACACATCATACTTAAAATACGAAAGCTAATGGATAAAGAAAAAATCTTAAAAGCTGCTAGAGAGAAAAAGGCTATCACCTACAAAGGAGCCCCCATAAGGATGACATAGACTTCACAACAGAAACACTTCAGGCCAGAAGGAAATGGCAAGATATAATCAAAGTCATGCAGAACAAGAACCTACAAACAAGACTACTCTATCCAGCAAGGCTAATGTTTAAAATTGAAGGAGAAATAAATAGCTTTCCAGACAAAGAAAGCCTCAAGGAATTGATTAAAACTAAACCAATTCTGCAGGAGATACTAAGAGTCCTTTTGTGAACAGTTCAAAGGGAGGAAAGAATATAGAAAAAAAAATACAGCTTTAAAGAACAAAATGGCAATTAACAACTACATATCAATAATAACCATAAATGTAAATGGCTTAAGTGATCCAATCAAAAGACATAGGGTAGCAGCATGGATAAAGAAACAGGACCCATACATATGCTGTCTAAAAGACACACACCTTAAAACAAAAGATGCACATCGGCTGAAGGTAAAAGGATGGAAAAAAATATTTCATGCAAATGGAAATGAAACAAGAGCAGGGGTAGCAGTACTTATATCTGACAAAATGGACTTTAAAACAAAGGCTGTAATAAGAGATAAAGAAGGACACTACATAATGATAAAAGGAACAATTCAACAGAAAGATATAACTATTATAAATACCTGTGCACCAAATATAGGAACCCCGACATACAAAAAGCAGACTTTGATGGACATAAAGGGAGAGATTAACAGGCTTAACAAGTAAATTCTATCAAAATTACAAAGAAGAACTAACTCCTATTCTCCTCAAGCTATTTCAAAAAATTCAAGAGGAAGGAAGACTTCCAAACTTTTTTCATGAGGCGATCATAATTCTGATCCCAAAACTGGGCAAAGACAACACAAAGAAAGAAAATTATAGGCCTATATTCTTGATAAATTTAGACGCTAAAATTTTCAACAAAATATTAGCGAACCGGATTCAGCAATATATGAAAAAAATCATACACCATAATCAAGTGAAATTTATTCAGGAGAGGCAAGGCTGGTTCAATATTCGCAAATCAATCAATGTGATTCATCACATAAACAAAAGGAAGTACAAAATTCACATGATAATTTCAATAGATGCAGAAAAGGCATTTGAAAAAATCCAGCACCCATTCATGCTCAAAACTCTCAGTAAACTGGGAATACAGGGATCATTCCTTAACATGATAAAGGCCATCTACGACAAACCCACAGCAAACATCATACTAAATGGACAAAAATTAAAAGCAATCCCCTTAAGATCAGGAACCAGGCAGGGATGCCCCCTTTCTCCACTCTTATTCAACATAGTTCTGGAAGTCATAGATATAGCAATCAGACAAGAAGAAGAAATAAAAGGCATCCAAATTGGAAAAGAAGAAGTAAAACTGTCACTATTTGCAGATGATATGATATTGTATATAGAAAACCCTAAAGTCTCAGTCAAAAAACTATTGGACCTTATAAATGAATTTAGCATGGTGGCAGGATATAAAATTAATACTCAGAAATCAAAGGCATTTTTATATACCAACAATGAACTGTGAGCAAATGAAGTTAAGGAAACAATTCCCTTCACTATTGCAGCCAAAAAAATAAAATACCTAGGAGTAAATTTAACCAAGGAGGTTAAGGATTTGTACTCGGAAAATTATAAAACATTGATAAAAGAAATCAAGGAAATTACAAGCAAGTGGAAGCATACACCATGCTCATGGCTAGGAAGAATAAACATCATTAAAATGTTTATATTACCCAAAGCAATTTATAAATTCAATGCAATACCAATTAAAATACCAATGACATACTTCAAAGATATAGAACACATCTTCCAAAAATTTATATGGAACCAAAAAAGAACACGAATAGCCTCAGCAATCTTAAAAAGAAAAAATAAAGCAGGAGGTATCACTCTTCTGGATATCAAGGTTTATTACAAGGCCATTATACTCAAGACAGCCTGGTACTGGCATAAGAACAGGCACATTGATTAATGGAACAGAACAGAGAACCCAGAAATAAACCCACAGCTTTATGGAGAACTGATATTTGACAAAGAAGGAAAGAACATACAATGGAGTGAAAACAGCGTCTTTAACAAATGATGCTGGGAAAATTGGATATCTACCTGGTAACAAATGAAACTAGACCATCAACTTACACCATTCACAAAAACTAATTTAAAATGGATAAAAGACTTAAACCTAAGTCGTGAAACTATAAGCATCTTAGAAGAAAACATAGGCAGCAAGCTTTCCGACATCTGTAGCAGCAGTATATTTGCCTATTTATCTCCACCGGCAAATGAAATAAAAGGCAAGATAAACAAATGGGACTATATCAAACTAAAAAGTGTTTGCCCAGCTAAAGATAATAAGTACAGAATAAAAAGACAAACCACACAACGGGAGAACATTTTGAACAGCAAGTCTGATAAGGGGTTTAATAACCAAAATTTATAAAGCACTTATAAAACTCAACACCAGGAAGACAAACAATTCAATCAAAAAAATGGGCAAAAGAAATGAATAGAAATTTCTCCAAAGAAGTCATACAGATGGCCAAAAGACATATGAAAAAATGCTCAACATCATTAATTATTAGAGAAATGCAAAATAAAACCACAATGAGATATCACCTCACACCAGTCAGAATGACACTCATCAGCAAAACTGCTCAGAATAAGTGCTGGCGAGGATGCGGAGAAAAGGGAACCCTTCTGCACTGCTGGTGGGAATGCAGACTGGTACAGCTACTGTGGAAAACAGTTTGGAGATTCCTCAAAAAATTAAAAGCAGAGCTGCCTTTTGACCCAGCTATCTCACTTTTAGGAATATACCCTAAGAACACCATAACACTGTACGAAAAGAAGAAATGCGCCCCCATGTTCTTGGCAGCATTGTTCACAATAGCGAAGATCTGGAAACAGCCCAAGTGTCCGTCAAAGACGAGTGGATGAAAAAGCTTTGGTACATATATACTATGGAATACTACTCAGCCATAAGAAATGATGACATCGGATCATTTACAACAAAATGGATGGACCTTGATAACATTATACGGAGTGAAATAAGTAAATCAGAAAAAAATAGTGAGAACAGCATGATTTCATACATAGGTGGAACATAAAAGCGAGACTATGAGACATTGACAAGAGTGTGGTGGTTACGGAGTGTGGGGGGGAGTGGGACAGGGAGAAGGGGAGGGGCACAAAGAAAACCAGATAGAAGGTGACAGAGGATAATTTGACTTTGGGTGATGGGTATGCAACACAATTGAATGATAAGATAATCTGGAGATGTTTTCATTGTACATATGTACCCTGATTTAATGGTGTCACCCCATTTAAGTTAATAAAAAAATAAACCCAAATAGCCAAAGCAATCCTAAGGAAAAAGAGAGAAGCTGGGGGCATTACAATACCTGACTTCAAATTATATTATTGAGCCACGACAATCAAAACAGCATGGTATCAGCAGAAAAATAGACACTCTGACCAATGGAACAGAATAGAAAGCCCAGAAATAAAACCACATATATATGGTAAAATAATTTTTGATAACGGGGCCAACAACACACAATGGAGAAAAGAAAGCCTCTTCAACAAATGGTGCTGGAAAAACTGGAAAACCACATGCAAAAGAATGAAACTCGACTACAGTTTGTCCCCTTGTACTATAATTAATTCAAAATGGATCAAAGACCTAAATATAAGACCTGAAACAATAAATTACATAGAAGAAAACATAGGTACTAAACTCATGGACCTTGGTTACAAAGAGCACTCTATTAATTTGACTCTAAAGGCAAGGGAAGTGAAGGCAAAGATAAATGAATGGGACCACATCAGACTAAGAAGTTTTTGCACAGCAAGAGAAACTGAAACAAAACAAACAGACAGCCAACTAAATGGGTGATGATAATCTCAAACAACAACTCAGATAAGGAGCTAATATCTAAAATATACAAAGAACTCATAAAACTCAACAACAAACAAACAAACATTCCAATAAAAAATGAGAAGAGGACATGAACAGACACTTCTCTCAGAAAGAATTACAAATGGCCAACAGATATATGAAAAGATGCTCATTTTCATTAGCTATTAAAGAAATGCAAATCAAAACTACAAAGAGATACCACCTCACACCTGTTAGATTAGCTATTATCAACAAGACAGGTAATAGCAAGTGTTGGAGAGGCTGTGGAGAAAAAGGAACCCTCATCCACTGTTGGTGGGAATGTAAAGTAGTACAACCATTATTGAAGAATGTATGGTGGTTTCTCAAAACACTAAAAATAGAACTACCATATGACCCACCAATCTCTTTAGTGGGTATATACCCCCAAAATTTAAAAACATTGGTACGTAAAGACACATGCAGCCCCATGTTCATTGCAGCATTGTTCACAGTGGCCAAGACATGGAAACAACCAAAAAGCCCTTCAATAGATGACTGGATAAGGAATATGTGGTACGTATATACCATGGAATACTACACAGCCATAAGAAATGATGACATCGGACCATTTACAACAACATGGATGGACCTTGATAACATTATAATGAGTGAAATAAGTAAATCAGAGAAAACTAAGGACTATATTATTCCATACATAGGTGGGACATAAAAAAAGAGACTAAGAGACATGGACATGAGTGTGGTGGTTACCAGGGGGAGAGGGGAGAGGGAGGACAAAAAGGGAGAGGTAAGAGGGGTGGGGCACAAAGAAAACCGAATAGAAGGTGACAGAGGACAATTTGGCTTTGGGTGATGGGTGTGCAACATAATTGAATGACAAGATAACCTGGAGATCTTTTCTTTGAACATATGTACCCTGATTTATTGGTGTCACCCCATTAAAATTAATAAAAATAAATGCAGCCAATAAAAATTGTAAATGTATGATCTTTTACTTTTAATAAAATTTTTCATTTGGAATTTCAAAGCGACATTTTGTGCCATAATACTATTGATTAAGAATAAATATGTACATATTTTTTTAATTAGACTGTAATTAACTAGAAGCCTTTTGTTTCTATGGAACAGATTAAAAGGTTCTTGTAGAGGTTCTAGATTAACTCATCTGCCTAAAATGTGTGCTTTTTTGGGGATCATTTGCCAAAAAAGTCTGAGGATACATGAACCAGCTCTTTTAAAACTGGAGGGTGGTTTTAATTTGCATTTCTCTATTGATTAGTGATGTTGAGCATTTTTTTCATATGCCTATTAGCCATCTGTATGTCCTCTTTGGAGAAATTTCTATTCATTTCTTTTGCCCATTTTTTGATTGGGTTGTTTGTCTTCCTGGTGTTGAGTTTTATAAGTTCTTTATAAATTTTGGTTATTAACCCCTAATCAGATGTGTTGTTGAATATGTTCTACTATTCTGTTCTTACTGTCTTTAGCTGTGCAAAAACTTTTTAGTTTGATATAGTCCCATTTGTTTATCTTGCCTTTTATTTCATTTGCCCGTGGAGATAACTCGGCAAATATATTGCTGCTACAGATATCAGAGAGCTTTCTGCCTATGTTTTCTTCTAAGATGCTTATGGTCTCACTGCTTCCATTTAAGTCTTTTATCCATTTTGAGTTTGTTTTTGTGAATGGTGTAAGTTGATGGTCTAGTTTCATTTTTTTGCAGGTAGATGTCCAATTTTCCCAACACCATTTGTTAAAGAGGCTGTCTTTACTTCATTGTATGTTCTTTCCTCCTTTGTCAAATATCAGTTGTCCATAAAGGTGTGGGTTTATTTCTGGGTCCTCTGTTCTGTTCCATTGATCTATGTGCCTGTTCTTGTGCCAGTACCAGGCTGTCTTGAGTATAATGGCCTTATAGTAAACCTTGATATCAGGAAGAGTGATACCTCCTGCTTTATTTTTTCTTTTTAAGATTGCTGAGGCTATTCGTGTTCTTTTTTGATTCCATATAAATTTTTGGAATATGTGTTCTCTATCTTTGAAGTATGTCATTGGTATTTTAATTGGTATTGCATTGAATTTATAAATTGCTTTGGGTAATATAGACATTTTAATGATGTTTTTTCCTCCTAACCATGAGCACAGTATATGCTTCCACTTGTTTGTATCTTCCTTGATTTCTTTTATCAAAGTTTTATAATTTTCTGAGTACAAGTCCTTAACCTCCTTGGTTAAATTTACTCCTAGGTACTTTATTTTTTTGGCTGCAATAGTGAAGGGTATTGTTTCCTTAATTTCTTTTGCTGACAGTTCATTGTTGGTATATAGAAATGCCTCTGATTTGAGACTATGAGACATGGACAAGAGTGTGGTGGTTACAGGGTGGGGGGAGGGTGGAGAGGGTAGGATAGGGGAGACAGGAGGGATGCAGGAAAAACCAGATAGAAGGTGACAGAGGACAATTTAACTTTGGGTGATGGGTATGCAACATGATTGAATGATAAGATAACCTGGAGATATTGTCTTTGAACATATATATCCTGATTTATTGGTGTAATCTCATTAAAATTAATTAAAAAATCCTGTCTTTAAAAAAAATATCAGTTGTAATTAAGGTTCTCTCTAAGGGGGGCACCTGGGTAGCTACCCAATTTGAAAAATCACAAATTTACATTCCTTACTTTTTTTTAATGTTCATCTGAGCAACACAGTATTCTAAGTGCTTGTAGTAATGTTCATTCCATCCATAGGTGAAAAAAATTGCAATCAAGAAGCAATATGAAAATATCTTAAATAACAGTTTTATTTTTTTTGTCTGCTGTTATTTAATATTTTTTATTAATGTTTTAAAACTCTTTCTTATAACATAATCTAATTTTGTATACCTCTTTTATTATTCGTATTTAAGTTTTAAATGCATAAAATAATAAACTTCCTTTTGGTATTTCATTTTTTCATACTCTAAATCAGGGGTCAGGAACCTTTTTGGCTGAGAGAGCCATGAATGCCACATATTTTAAAATGTAATTCTGTGAGAGTCATACAATATGTTTAATACTAAATACAAGTAAATGTGTGCATTTTATTTAAGACCAACACTTTTACAATATAATAAGTCTCTGAATTCTTTTAAATAACGTTGTTTTGCTGTTGCTAACCAAATATGAATAAAATACTTTCTACCATTTATGCGACTTCTGGTGCTGCATGGTTTTGCTGATGGCTTTGTAGTCTGGTTGATACGTGGTGAGGTTAAGCTTCATGTAGACATTGAGACTTCCATCCATTAAACGTGATCGTAGGTTGGTCTTAACATTCTTTAGATGTGAGAAAGACTGCTCACATGCATACATAGAGCCAAACATTGTCAGTACAGCAGTACTCACATGATGCAGTGTGTGGTATATGACAGGAAGCGCGTTCCAAGTTTTGACAATCAGCTGGTTTGCGGGTTGAAGTTTATTCATTTCTTCCCACTTGTGTTTGCTTGCAACTCTGCTTGCTGTCATGCAAGTCTTCCCAAATCTTCATTTAGTGACTTGAACTTATTCACCCATATGTCTGAGGACTTCTGGTCAGCAGTTTGTATCTCAAAATCTTTGATGGATACACTGGGGATGTAACTCAAGTTGGCGCTGTCCACTGCACACTTGTGTAGGTGGGTGATGAACTTAAAAAGATAAGTGCACTCATGAAATTCTTCAAAATGCACTTTGAATGACTTCAGGAGATTAGATGTGAAGCCCACTAGCTGCTGGAGATCAAGATGTTGAGCAGGGTCACTTGCTGTGCATGCATCTTTAAACTGTCCCAGTTTTTCAAACTGTAATAAATGACCTGCGTCAATGTTGGCGATGAAGAGTTCCAGCTTGTTTTCAAATACAAACACTGCTTGTTGAAGGGATAAGACTGTATTTCCAATGCCTTGCATTTTCACATTGAGCTGGTTCAGATGTTGAGACATGTCCATGAGATAGTAGAACTTCAGGAGACACTCAGTGTTAGCTAACTCAGGATGCTTGACATTTTTCATTTAAAGAAAAGTTCGGATTTTGCTCAGAACTGGCTGAGCGCCTTCCCTCTTCCATTGCTGTGCATAAGCAGACCAGGATAATTATTCCCAACTTCATCCAGCAGTGTTTTAAACTGGCAGTCATTTAAAGCTCGGGAAACAATAAAGTTGACCACCCTAATGACCAGCGACATCCCCTCACCAAACTGCTTGCCACACATCTGAGCACAAAGCACCTCCTGATGTAGGATGCAGTGAAAACTTAGGATGGGTCTCTTTTCATATTTATAAAGAAGCACTATGAATCCTCTGTTTTTACCCACCATGCATGGAACACCATCAGTACACACCGAAATAAGCTTATTTGTTGGTAGATTTTTTTCTTTTGCAAACTCAGTGAAAAACTTGAATAAATTCTCCCCTCTTGTCTCTTTCATAGGCAAAACAGCAAGACTTTCCTCCCATAGTGTGTCACCAACAGCATACCTTGCAATCACGCTGAACTGAGATAAATGTCTTACGTCTGTTAACTCATCCAAAGCGAGAAAAAAGAATGGTGCTGCATTTATGTCCTTCACTTGTGTTGCCTCAATTCGATTTGCCGTCATGATGGTACGATTGTGAACAGTTCTTGCTGACAGAGGCATGTCTTTTATTCATTTGATTATCTTGTCTTTATCCAAAAAGTCGTCAAAAAGTTCACTGGCAACATCAAGCATGAATGTTTTAGCATACTCCCCATCTGTGAATGGCTTTTCATTTCTCACAATTGCTAAAGCACCAGCAAAGCTATCCAAATTCCAGTTACCTTGTTGGGTCCAAACATGAAGTTGCTGCTGACTAGCTTGCACTCTGCACAGTAGCTCTTGACATGCTTTCTTCCTGCTGTCTCTCGCTCTATATTTCAATGCAAATGTAGTATGGCATGTGTTGAAGTGCCAAATTATATTAGACCATTTCATTGATGCAATTTTATTATTGCATATTAGACACACTGCAGAACCTGCTCTCCACAAAGGCAAATTTCTCCATCCATTCCTGCTGAAATGTACTATACTCCTCATTTTTTTTTTAGCCATCTTCTTCATCATAAAGGTTTCTGCAATTAGCTAGCTGACTACTTGATTAAAAGGAGGGAAATTTACTTTCTGACCTCACATCAACCCATGTACATTACACATTATCCAATAAAAATTTACATTGTCCCAGAAGACAGCTGTGATTGGCTCCAGCCAACCACTACCATGAACATGAGCAATAAGAAATGAATTATAATGCATAAGAATGTTTTATATTTTTAATGTTATTATTATTTTTTTATTAAAGATGAGTCTGTGAGTCAGGTGCTGCCATCAAAAGAGCCACATCTGGTCGCAAGCCATAGGTTCCCAACCCCTGCTTTAAATGGTCATTTGGGGAGAGAACTAGTTGTTAAATTATTTTAATCTGAGCACAGGCCAAACTTATATAATTTTATCAATCATTGTCACCTGAATAAATCCAATAAAAAATTTAAATAAAATAAAATTTTCTTCTTTGATTTATTTATTTATTTGTTTATTTATTTAGAGAGGAGAGAGTGAGAAAGAGAAGGGGAGAAGGAGGAAAAGGAAGCAACTTTCATATGTGCCTTGACCAGACAAACCCAGGGTTTTGAAACAGTGACCTCAGCATTCCAGGTCAATGCTTTATCCATTGTGCCACCACAGGTCAAGCATTAAATGAAAATTTTAAAAAGTTATAAATGAGGCCAAAAAAATTAAGAATTACCTATTTTTTTTTCATTTTCTGTATTATTTGAGTGAGTTTTGTTACATTTGCTCATTAGGATAAGAACCTAACTTTCTAATCTTTAAGAATAATATAGAATTACTTTTATACATTGGTTCATGTATGTATTTCTGTGTTTTTATATGTGAGTCTGCCACACTAATGAGTCTTGTGACAAACTCCCCTTTTATGTTTTTCCCCACCTGGAGCTTGCTTTAGATACAGGTCTGACAGTCCACTGGAGTTATCTAAGAAGCTGTCAAAAGGCTGGGAAGATTTGGGAAGATTTAAAAAACCTGGTTGGGCTTGCCTTCTCAATAATAATACTGTATGACATTTTTATCTTCTATCCCAAATCTCAGATGTTTCATATTTTGTTTCCACTGCTGAAATGGGGACAATAAAAAGCCCAGAAGAAGTTATAATACTTTAAAAATATAAAAATCACAGCATGTTTCAACTTTTTCTAACTGAAGACATACATTTTCAAATTACAGGGTATAGACAGGGCCTGGTTTCACTGTGAACAGTATATAAATGAAATCTCATTTAATAGATAGAATAGTTAGCTCTATCTATTTGTACTTACTTATGTTTACTTACATTATTTTAAAGGTAATGTGTTTACATAGTTTTAAAATCAGGAAATATAAAATGTATAAAGGCAAAGGACCTTCTTCAGCCCTTCTCAGGTTTATCCATGAGTAGCCCAGATGCCCCGGCCCACAGATAAACATTGTTATAAATTACTTGTGTATTCTCTCTTGCATAACTAGATTGAGCAAATAAAAACACAGTCATCTTGCCTGACTAGGCTGTGGCACAGTGAATAGAGAATCATCCTGGAATGCTGAGGACCCAGGTTCTAAACCCTGAGGTCACCATCCTGATTGCAGGCTCACTAGCTTGAGTGTGGGCTCACCAACTTGAGCATGGGATCATAGACATTGCTGGCTTGAGCCCAAAAGATTGCTGGTTTGAAGATCAAGATTATTGGCTTGAGCAAGGGGTCACTGGCTCAGCTGAAGCCACCCCCACCCTGTCAAGTCACATATGAGATAGCAATCAATGAACAACTAAAGTGCTGCAATTATGAGTTGAATCTTGTCATCTCTCTCACTTTCTGTCTCTCTCTCACTAAAAAACCAACAAATAACAATAGTAGCAGCAACAACAACAACAACAACAAAAAACAGTTTAAATTTCAGATAAATAATGGGCGCTTTTTTAATATAAGTATATCCCAAATATGACATGAGAAATAAATATACAAAAAAAAAAAGCCATGCTTTATCTCATATTCAAATTTAACTGGTTGTACTATATTTTTTCTGGCAACTCTAATCATATTTTTAAAAAATGCCATTGGAATCTTGATAGGTACTGCACCAAATCAATATATGACTTTAACTAAAATGTACTTTTTAACAATATTCTCTTCATTTTCAGTGTACATACCAGGAGAGTTACATAAAACTTAATCATATAAAAGCCTATTTTAAAGTGGTAACAACTTCATTTTGTTTTCAAATAAAAGTTCAACATTTTTAACCCTCTTATTTTATATTTTTGATGTCACAATTTACATCTATTTGTATTGTATATCCATTAAAAATTATTCTATCTATAGTTATTTTTAATTTTTTGTCTTTTTTATACTAGTGTTATTGGTAATTTACACACTATCATTACAAAATTTAGAGTACCCTAAATTATACTATATACCATATTTTCACTCCATAAGATGCACATTTTTCCCTCAAAAGTGGAGGGGAAAATGCTCATGGGTCTTATGGAGCAAAAAATGGGGTATTTTATTAAATATTTTAAGACACCATTTGGTTCAGAATATTTTTTTTCTTATTTTCCTCCTTAAAACCCTAGGTGTGCCTTATGGTCAGGTGCATCTTATAGAGAAAAAAAAAATGGTATTTGCCTTACCAATGAGTTATATATTTTCATATGATTTCATTTTAACATTCTTAGCATTTCTTTTAAGATAATTGTAGTGGTGATAAACAGTTTTTAATCGTGAATGTCTTTCTGTGTCCTTCAATTCTGAAGAACAGCTTTGCAGGGTTGAAATATTCTTGGTTGCTTGTTTTTAATTTTTGTTGTAGTTTGTTTGTTTTTCTCTGAGCACTTTGAGAATAAAATCCCGCTCTTTTTGGCCTTCAAGGTTTCTGCTGAGAAATCCGTTCTTAATGGTCATTCCCTCATCTGAGATGAGCTTTTCTTCTCTTGTTGCCTTCAAGATTTTCTCTTTGTCTTTGATTTTAGACAGTTTTATAATAATGTGTCTTCCCTGAGTTGAACATAATGGGGATCGTTGAGCTTGAATGTCCTTATCTCTTTCTGTATTTGAAAATATTTTAGCTGCTATTTGTTTAATATTTTTTCTATACTATTTTATTCTTCTTTTCCTTCTGGGATTTTCAGAATGTGAATATTGTTTTATAGTTCTTTTCAAGTCTCATAGGTTTTTTTTCACCTCTTTTTATTCATTTTATTATTTCTCTTCTAACTGAATATCTTCAAATAACCTCTTATATTTTGTTGATTTTTTCTTTTGGTTGATTGAATCTGCTGTTGAAGGTCTCTATGTTATTTGTTCATTCATTCATTCATTCATTGTATTTTTCAGACCCCAAAATTCTGTTTGGTCCTTTATATATTTTTTTAACACTTCATTAAACTTCTCATTTTGTTCTTTTATTGGTATCATTCTTTTTATTTTACTAGAATTTATATTTATTTTGTAATATCAAATAAAATCACTAATTTAGACCTATTGCATTCTAAATTTAGAGTTAATAGACCTTTTTTCTAGTAAAAATTAAGTAATAGAGGTTCTTGGTGGGATGGAAAGTTGGAATAAATCTGTTTATTTTACTTATGATTTTAATTTGTTTACATAGATTCAAGTGTCCCACCAAATATATCTACCCCCACCCCTATACTCCCCTTCAGCCCCCCCATGTCTCCTCCCCCTAATGCCTTCCCCCCTTCCATCCAGGATTTGCTGTCCTGTTCTCTATAATGCTGTGTTATGTATATGTAATTTCATTAATCTCTTTCCCCTCTCTGATCCCATCTTCTCTTCTACTTTCCCTCTGACTGCTTTGCCTCTGGTCCCTTTGATCCCGCCTCTGCCTGTGTTTCATTGCTCAGTTCACATTTTTCATTGAATTCCTCAAATAAGTGAGGTCATATGGTATTTTTCTTTCTCTGCCTGGCTTATTTCACTAGCATAATAGTTTCCATGTCCATCCATGTTGTCATGAAAGGTAAGATTTCCTTCTACCTCATGGCTGTATAGTATTCCATTGTATATATGTAGCATAGCTTTTTAATTCAATCGTCCACTGACAGACACTTGGGCTGTTTCCAGATCTTGACTATTATAAACAATGCTACCATAAACATGGGGGTGCATTTCTTCTTTTGATTCAGTGATTTGATATTTATAGGATATATTCAAAATAAGTGGGATATCTGGGTCAAAGGGCAGTTCCATTTTTAATTTTTGAGGAATCCCCATACTGTTTTTCATAGTGGCTGCACCAGTCTGCATTCCCACCAGCAGTGCAGGAGGGTTCCCTTTTCTCCACACCCTCACCAGCATTTATTATGTGTTGTTTTGTTCATAACGCCATTTTGACAGGTTTGAGGTGGTATCTCATTGTGGTTTTAATTTGCATTTCTCTAATGATTAGTGATGTTGAACATTTTTCACATGCCTATTGGCCATTTGTATGTTCTCTTTGGAGAAGTGTTTATTCATTTTTTTGCCAATTTTTAGATTGGATTGTTTATCTTTCTGGTGTTGAGTTTTACAAGTTCTTTATAAATTTTAGTTATTAACCCCTTATCAGATGTATTGGCGAATATATTATCCCATTTTGTTAGTTGTCTTTTTATTTTGTTAATGGTGTCTTTTGCTGTGCAAAGGCTTTTTAGTTTTATATAGTCCCATTTGTTCATTCTGTCCTTTATTTCACTTTCCCTGGGAAATAATACAGCAAAAATATTTCTACGGTAGATATCGGAGAGTTTACTGCCTATGTTTTCTTCCAAGATGTTTATGGTTTCATGACTTACATTTAAATCTTTTATTCATTTTGAGTTTACTTTTGTGAATGGTGTAAGTTGGTGATCCAGTTTCGTTTTTTTGCAAGTACCTATTCAATTTTCCCAGCACCCTTTGTTAAAAAGAGTGTCTTTACTCCATTGTAGGATCTTACCTTCTTTGTCAAATATCAATTGTCCATATAGGTGTGGGTTTATTTCTTGGTTCTGTTCCTTTAATTTGTATACCTGTTCTTATGCCAGTACCAAGCTGTTTTGAGTATGATGGCCTTGTAGTATAACTTGATATCAGGAAGTGTGATATCCCCACTTTATTCTTTTTCAGGATTGCTGAAGGTATTTGTGTTCTTTTTTGGTTTCATATAAATTTTTGAAATATTTGTTCTATATTTTTGAAGTATGTCTTTGGTATTTTAATAGGAACTGCATTGAATTTATAGATTGCTTTGGGTAATATAGACATTTTAATGATGTTTATTTTTCCTATCCATGAACACAGTATATGCTTCCAGTTGTTTGTATCTTCCTTGATTTCCTTTAACAATGTTTTATAATTTTCTGAGTACAAGTCTTTAAACTCTTTGGTTAAGTTTACTCCTAGGTATTTTATTTTATTTTTTCTTGCAATAATGAAAGATATTGTTTTATTAATTTCTCTTTCAGAGAGTTAATTGTTGGTTTATAAAATGCCACTGATTTCTAAATACTGATTTTATATCCTGCCACCTAGCTGAATTTATTTATCAGGTAGAGTAGTGTTTTGACTGAGACTTTAGGGTTTTCTATGTACAGTATGATGTCATCAGCAAATAATGATAGTTTTACTTTTTCTTTTCCAATTTGGATGCCTTTTAATGCTTCTTCTTGCCTGATTGCTGTGGCTAGAACTTCCAAAAATATGTTGAATAAGAGTGGTGAAAGGGGGCACCCCTGCCTTGTTCCTAATTTTAAGGAGATTGCTTTTAATTTTTGCCCATTGATTAAGATGTTGGTCATGGGTTTGCTATAGATGGCCTTTATCATGTTGAGGGATCCCTGTATGTCCACTTTGCTGAAGTTTTTGATAATAAATTGGTGCTGGATTTTTTCAAATGCTTTTTCTGCATCTATTGCTATTATCATGTGATTTTTATTCTTTCTTTTGTTTATGTGATGAATCATATTGATTGATTTGCAGATATAGTACCAGCCTTATCTCCATAGAATGAATTTCACCTGATCATGATGTATGATTTTTTAAATATATTTAGTTTGCTAGTATTTTGTTGAGAATTTTAACATGTAAGTTCATCAGGAATATTGGCCTATAGTTTTCTTTCTTTGTAGTGTCTTTACCTGGTTTTGGAATGAGGATTGTGCTTGACTAATAAATGGTGTTCTCTCTACTTGAATTTTTTGAAATAGCTTGAGAAGGATAAGAATTAGTTCTTCTTTGAATATTTGGAAGAATTTGCCTGTGAAGCCACCTGGCACAGGACTTTTGTGTGTTGGGAATTTTTTGATAACTGTTTCAATCTCATTTGATGAAATCGGTCTATTTAGGCTTTCTGCTTCTTCTATATTGATTTTTGAAAGATTACATGTTTCAAGGAATTTGTCCATTTTGCCTCGGTTGTCTAATTTTATGCCTACAGTTCTTCATAGTATTTTCTTACAATCCTTTGTATTTCTGCTGTGTCAGTTGTTACTTCTCCACTCTCATTTCTAATTTTACTTATTTGAGTCCTCTGTTTTTTTCTTGCTGATTCTGGTTAAAGGTTCATCAATTTTGTTTACCTTTTCAAAGAACCAGCTCTTGGTTTCATTGATCCTCTGTATTGTTTTTTTTAGCCTCAGAGAGGTCATTGATTTCCACTCTGATGTTTATTATTTCCTTTCTTCTACTTTCTCTGGGTTTTACTTGCTGTACTTCTTTTAGATGCAAGGTTAAATTATTATTTTTTTTAATTTTTATTTTATTCATTTTAGAGAGGAGACACAGAGTGTGAGAGAGAGAAAGAGAGAAAGGGGGGAGGTGCTGGAAGCATCAACTCCCATATGTGCCTTGACCAGACCAGTGCAGGGTTTTGAACTGGCGACCTCAGTGTTCCCAGGTCGACGCTTTATCCACTGCGCCACCACAGGTCAGGAGCAAGGTTAAATTATTTATTTGAGCTTATTCTAGCTTCTGAAGGTATGCCTGTAGTGCTATGAACTTCCCTCTCAGGACTGCTTTTGCTGTGTCTCATAAATTTTGAGTTGTTGCATGTTTGTTTTCATTTGTTTCAAGGAAATTTTTGATTTCTTTCTTGATCTCATTGTTAACCCATTCATTATTTAATAACATGTTATTTAGTTTCCAAGTGTTTGAGTGTTTTTCAGTTTTTCTATTGTAGTAGATTTCCAGTTTCATACCATTGTGATGAGAGAAAATGCTTGATATGATTTCAATCTTCTTAAATTTGTTGAGAGTCATTTTGTGTTCTAGCATGTGGTCTATCCTAGAGAATGTACCATAAGCACTTATAAAGAATGTATATTCTGATGGTTTAGGGTGAAGAATTCTGAAAATACCTATAAAATCTAGTTGATTTAGCGTGTCCTTTAAGTCTGCTGTTTCTTTGTTAATTTTCTATCTGGTGGATCTATACAGTGAGGTTAGTGGGATATTACAATCCCCTACTATTATGATATTGATGTTGATCTTTTCCTTTATGTCCATCAAAATCTGCTTTATGTATTTAGGTGCTCCTATATTAGGTGCATAGATATTTATAATGGTTATATCTTCCTGTTGGATTGCTCCCTTTATCAGTATGTAGTGATCTTCTTTATCCCTTACTATAGCCTTTGTTTTAAAGTCTATTTTGTCAGATATATGTATTGCTACCCCAACTTTTTTTTTCATTTCCATTTGCATGAAATATTTTTTTTCATCCCTTTACTTTCAGTCTATGTGTATTGTTTGTTTTGAGGTATCTCTCTTGTAGACAACATATGTATGAGTCCTGGTTTTTTTTTTGTTTGTTTTTTTGTTTTTTTTAATTTTTATTTTATTCATTTTAGAGAGGAGACACAGAGTGAGAGAGAGAAAGAGAGAGAGAGAAAGAGAGAGAGAGAGAGAGGGAGAAAGGGGGGAGGAGCTGGAAGCATCAACTCCCATATGTGCCTTGACCAGACCAGTGCAGGGTTTTGAACTGGCGACCTCAGTGTTCCCAGGTCGATGCTTTACCCACTGCACCACCACAGGTCAGGCGAGTCCTGGTTTTTTAACCACCCAGCTATCTTATGTCTTTTGATTGGAGCATTTAAGCTATTTACATTTAAGGTTATTTTTAATATGTAGTTGTTTATTGCCATTTTATTCTTTTAATCTACATTCCTCTTTTACTAGATCCCCCCACCCCATTTTGTTCTGTTTACAGCAGGCCCTTTAACATTTTTTGTAGCATTGGTTTGGTTGTAATGAATTTCTTGAGTTGTTTTTTTTTTCTTTTTCTGTCTGGAAAGTTTATTTCTCCTTTCATTTTAAACAATAGCCTTGTTGGATATAGAAGTCTTGATTGTAGGCTCTTGCTTTGCATTACTTTGAATATTTCTTTCCATTCCCTTCTGGACTCTAATGTTTCTGTTGAGGAGTCAGATGTCATCTTTATGAGGGTTCCTCTGTAGGTAATAGACTGCTTTTCTCTTACAGCTTTTAGTATTCTTTCTTTATCTTTTTAATTTTTGTATTTTAATTATAATGTGTCTTGGTGTTGGTCTTTTTCAGTTCATCCTTAATGAAACTCTCTTTGCTTCTTGAACTTGTGTGACTTTTCCTTTATCAATTTAGGGAAGTTTTCAGCTATGGTTTCCTCAATAAGATTCTCTATCCCTTGTTTTTTATTTTCTCCTCCAGGAATCCCTTTGATGCTAACGTTTTTTCTCTTCATGTTGTCACAAGCTCTCATAGAGTTTTTTCAGACTTTTTGAGCCTTTTTTCTTTTTGCTGCTCTGCTTCTGTGCTTTCATTTATCTTGTCCTTTAACTCACTGATTCAATCCTCAGCTTCCATCCTGCTTTTAATTCCTTCCATTGTCTTCATTTCTGATATCGTGTTTGTCATTTCTGACTTATTCTTTTTTATTATTTCAATGTCCTTTTTTATACTTGCTATCTCTTTATTTAGTTGCTCGTTATTTCCATTCATTGTTGCTCTAAGGTCTTTGAGTATTCTAAGAATCATTATTTTAAACTCTGCATCTGATAATTTTGTTATTTCTGGCTCATTCAAGTCTTTTACTGGGGATTTCTTTAGATTCATTTGTGTTGTATTTCTCTGCCTTCCCATTTTGTCTGTGTATAAGAATGGTGTGGCCACAGAATTCAAATGGGTGTGGTCTCTGTGTTCCCTAGGTGTGGTCTGTCTGCAGCTCTCCACCCCCTCTGCTGCCAACTCGGGTTTTTGGGCACAGGCATTGCCAGTGCTGTTTTTCTGTGGTGGTCACTGTGGTTTCAGCTTTGCCTCTGCAGGTGGGATGGTGTTCACGTGTTGGGGTTGCAAGTCCTGGCTGGCCCAACCTTTGCTCTAACCATCCAGTGAAACTGCAGTCACGTGTTTGTGCTGCAAGCCCTGGCTGGGTCCCCTGCCTCCTCCCTGTCCCCAAAGATCTTAGCTGGTTCCCCGGCTTTCACCTTGCCCCTGTGGGTGGGACTGCTGGTGGGACCACTCTCGGTCTCCCAGCCTGCAACCACAGGTTGGACAGCTTTTGTGTACCCCTTCTCCTGCCACGCTGCTCTCTGTCTTCGCCCCCACTGAGTGGAACTGCGCTTGTGCCAGGTCTCAGTTATGGCTGTCCCCAGCTTCTGCCCCTGTGGGCAGGACTGTGCTTGCATCAGGGCCGCAGCCGAGGCCAGCCCCCAGCTTCCGCCCCTGCAGATGGGACCGCACTTCGGTGTCCTGCTGCTGCCTGCTCTTTGGCGAGCACTCAACAGTGGAGTTGAGGGGAACTGCAGCTCAGACCCTAGCACACAATACTGTGTTCCTGAAGGTTCCCTACTTCTAAGCGACTCTGTTCTGAGTGCCACAGGAGAGCTTGTTTGGCTGGTGTCCTGCTTCCCTTTGATGATATTGCTGCTCCCAGGAAAAATACTCTCTTTATTTTGGAGAGTGACTCAGCCCAGAGGTTAGGGTGGCTGTCCCTTAAAGTGTTTCTCCCTGTCAGTTTCTTGATTTTTTTTTAAATCTTTTTTTTTTATTCATTTTAGAAAGGAGACACAGAGTGATAGAGAGAGAGAGAGAAAGAGAGAAAGGGGGGAGGAGCTGGAAGCATCAACTCCCATATGTGCCTTGACCAGACCAGTGCAGGGTTTTGAACTGGCGACCTCAGTGTTCCCAGGTCGACGCTTTATCCACTGTGCCATCACAGGTCAGGCTCGGTTTTTTGATTTAAAAATAATTGTTTATCTGTGTTTTCTTGTATTGTTCTGAGAACAATTATTTTTAATTCTCTGTCAAGCAATTAATTAATTTCCTTTTTTTTAGGATCAGTTACTGGAAGTTTGTTGTATTAATGTTTTCCTCATTTTTATGATCTGTGTAGCCTCATGTAGATGACTTTATTTGAAGAAGCAATCACCACTTCCATACTTCGTGGACTGGCTTTGGTAAGAAAATACCTCACATGCAGGTGGGGACATATAGCGTCTAGTGTATGACACTATATGTAGAGACACATGCAGTTGTGGGTCTAGGAGTCATAGTCTCTCCCTGGTATAGACAGCTGAGGTTCATGACATTAATAAGTGCATGGTCTTCTGTGTGAGAGCTGGGGAGGATTCTCAGTGTTAGCAAGCTTCATTGGGGCCTCAGTAGTACTTCCAGGTCTGGTGGTGAGGGACTAGGTTAAGTGATAATGGTGACTAGAGCCAGTAATGTGCCCATGCTTGATTGTTGGGGTAAACTGCAAGTGCTTGTATGGTTGCAGAAGACTGGCTGCAGGCTCCTCTGCAATGGTGAGATCTGGGGCAAGCAGAGGGTACCAAATTCAACTGTGGATGCACACACATCTCCTGGGGCCATGGATGGAAGTGTGTACTCGCACTGCAGGGGCTAATCATGAGCATGTGTGTGTGGCTGTAGGATATTGGTATACATTCATGTGACTATTGAGTTGAGTAAAATATTTAAAGTGTTGTGAGAAAATCACCAATCTAGAATTCTGTGCCCAGAAAAATTATCTTACAAAGATGAAAAGAAGCAAAACTTTTTCAGACAAATCATACAAGAATTTGTTGTCAGTAGATCAGACTTAAAAGAAATGTTACAAGAGCCTGACCAGGAGGTAGCACAGTGGACAGAGCATCGGACTGGAATGCAGAGTACACAGGTTTGAAACCCTGAGGTTGCTGGTTTGAGCGCAGGCTTACCAGCTTGACTGTGGGGTTGCTGGTTTGAGCGTGGGATCATAGACATGACCCCATGGTCGCTGGCTTGAGCCCAAAGGTCACTGGCTTAAAGTTCAAGGTCGTTGGCTTGAGCAAGATGTCACTAGCTCTGCTGTAGCCCCCCAGTAAAGGTACATATGAGAAAGCAATCAATGAAGATTGAAGGAGCCACAACAAAGAATTAATGCTTTTCATCTCTTACCCTTCCTATCTGTCTGTTCCTAACCATCCCTCTCTCTGTCACACACACATACAAAATATAAATGTTACAAGAATTTTTTCAGAGACAAAAAAAATTATATAGGTCAAAAACCACTATCTGGGGTGCCCATTATAATTAGTACTATATATGCCATATTTGTAATATATTCTAATTATAATACATAATACTTCTAGATAGTATCTTTTAGTACTATATTTATCACCTTTAAAGTATGAATAAAGTATTTTATTTTCTGAATTATAATCAATTGTAAAATTATCTCATTTCTTATTGTCTCTTTTTCTTTTTTTCCTTTGTCACCCAATTTCAGACAATATCACCTCTCTTAGTGTCTACTCTTGTTACTTCTTACCTGAATTTTTAGCATTATGTGGTCCAGAATCTTTATCTCTAAGTTACTATAGATGAAATGATAAGGACTTTTTATCTCTCAGCACCTTTTCCACTCCTAATTTTTGTTTATTGCATATTTTCTACATTTTCAATGCAACATTTATGTTTTTTTCCCTTAACCATCCTATTTCTGTCGGTTTTATAGATAAAAATACATGCTGCTCACATGTAGTCCCATTGTTGTAGGGCAGGTTCTTTCATTATTATCATTGTAGAGAATTATTTCTAGTTTTACTAATAAGGAGTCATAGAAATAATATTACCTGAATATTCTGTGTTCAACTTAAGTTTGTTGCTTTTATGCATTAAGAACATTTGAATACCAACTTGCGTTATTTTGTTTTCCTTGAGGTGCTTTCTTCATAAATAGATGTTTGAATTTCATTAACTCACTTCTACTTTTAGTATCAATTTTATGTACTTAATGCAACATATAGTTTCAAGCATATGACATTATAGCTATACTTCTTCAAAGAAGTCATTCAGATTTATCTATAAATTCACTATTTTTATTATTCTTCATTCCATTCACATTTCTACCATTTTCTGTATTGCTTGATAATTGATTATTTCATTGCTGTTTGGTTGCCAGTAAATCTTCCAGCTTCAGTTTATTTAAATATTCTTATAGTCAGAGATTGCTTTTGCTAAATAAAGTGCTCTGAATTGGCCATTACAACCCTTCAGCATGTAAAAGTTTTCATTTCCTTTTCTTTGCATTTAATTGATTTCTTGGTGAGAATCCAGGTGTCAGGATCATTGTTTCTCCTTATAAGGCAGTGCTTCCATTTTCCCTTGGATGCTTTCAAGATTTTCCTTTTTTTTTTTGCCTTTTAATAGTTTAACTATGCTATTAATGTGCAGATATGTGTGTTTTTTATCTTTTAATTGAATTTCCTTGTGGTCCCAGTGAGTTTTTCTTTAATCTTTGACTTGCATCTTTTGTCAGTTTTGAAAGTTCTTAGCCATTATCTCTTCAAATGTGTCTATTTCATGTCCTTTTTCCTTATTCTGAAATGACAATTACACACATTTCATGTATTTCACAGTATCATTTCTCTATATTCCATACTGTTTTTCTTTTATATTTTTTTAAGTTCTTTTCAGTATTTCAGAAAAGGAAATTTTCTCCAGATCTAGCCTGTAGCTTCCAACCCACTGTCTTATGACTGACCTGCTGTTGAAATCATTCAAGTTGAAGTTATTTTATTTTATAGTTAATAATTTCTGTTTGTTTCTGTTTAATAGATTTTAATTATATTTCTTATAAAAACTTCCATCTTGTTTTTTATTTACTTGAACATATTAATTGATAATTATTTATCACCTGGGGAGCTGCTACTGCTCTTTATTTTTTCTCTTGATTTCTGATCAGCTAATTCTGTCTCATAAGAGCTGAGCAAAGAATTACTGAATGGAAGACATTGTGTACAAATGCTATAGAGATGTGAAAAATATTACCTTCGCTTATATATTATTTCCTTTTGTCTGGAAGAGAATTAGAAAGGGAAAATCAACTTGATCCATTTGGGAAGATGTTTCAAACTGGACTTCTGGGTAAAGGATAATTTATTTCTACTTTGCTCATTCTCTTAGAAGATGATATTTTGGAGATCTTAACTGCAAACTTATAGTGTTTACATGGCCCTTCCTCTTAGTCTCGTCCTGTACTTCAAAGTTTGCATTCCCGGCCTAATGATTAATTATCACCTTCAATTTGCCTATATTTGTCCCTGTAGCTTTGCCCAACTTTGTGGACTCCTGACCCCACCATGTCCTCTTACCCCATCCAGCTTAGGAACAAGCAAATACCTCCCTAAGAAATAATACACTCTCCTCTCTATAATGATCTTTCCTCCAGGCTCTACTTTCTAATCCAAGCTGCCTTGGATGCTCTAAATGTCAACATTTGAGTCTCTGACTCTGTAAAATCTATAGTTTCTGGCACTTACAACTGCCCTCAGCATTTGTAAGGTTCCCAGCAGGAGAGTTAGTCTAATGAAAATCTCTTCCATCATAGCCAAGGGATAAGATGCTGAACTCAGAGTTCTACTGCTACTACCTGTATATGAGACCCATCATCCTTCACCTGGATTATTATAGCAGTCTCAGAACTGGCCACCCTGCTTTTATCCGTGACCTTCTATTCTCAACAAAACAGCCAGGGTGGTAGCTCAATGGTTAGAGTTCTGGGGGATTTGAGAAGAAATTCCAAGTCTACAGGCCCTACATGACACTCCACCCTGTTCCCCCTACACTGGCCTCCTGACTGCTCCTAAAATATCTAGTACCCTTCTACTTAGAGGCTTAAGGTGCTGATTCTTCTTCTTGGAATACTCTTTCCCCACATAGTTTCCTGGCTACTTTCTTCATCTCCTTCAAGTCTTTGCTTAGTGTGTTTCTCCCCATACACCCAAGTTTATAAATCTGATACCTGTAGCCTTAATATCTCTCCACAAATGAGACACAGGAGAAAGGGAAACTGAGGTTGTGACATTTCCTTGCCCCCATAACAGCCCCTACAGGGAGGACATAGCTGAATGACTCAGCAGGAGATCTTAAATACAATAATTATATAACAGTTGGCTTGACATCCCGTCCTTGAACACAATCCATAAAGTCAAAGTTAAGTCTGTACACCTCCCCTCCTAAACAGTTTATAAAATGTTTTTTTTAATAGCCAATCATCAGATTTTTCTAACTAGAAACATCTCTGTTACTCTCTATGTGAGGCAGCTGCACCAGCATCAAGACAGTCCAGAGCAGTCAGTGGAAGCAGTAACAATAGGAAGAGTCTGAAATCTACAAACACACACGGAATGGGTGGTCCTCACACAGCTGTGGCATTAGATACTCTGTATGCTTGATCTTACTAACAGGGGTAATCATCAAAAATAAGCAGAGAGACAACAAACATGTCCAACACTATGACCAAATGGATCAAGAGTTTCTCTGTATGATTTGTGTACAAAACTACCTTATTGTTATCTAATGATTATATTAAAAATGAATTTTCTATTACTTATGCCAACCTCAAATCATATTTTCTTTAGGTTCTAAGATCTTCATTTTAGTGTGCCCACCAGGTGAATCTTAACGTACATCAAGGTTTAAAAAAAAAACAACTAACAGAGATTAAAAATACAACCACAATGACCACTAACAACATCTGTTGATGGTGAGTGGGCTTGACTCATTCTTCCTCTGTTAAAACTTAAATTAAGTCTTGTAAATAAAGCTGCTTTTGTTTATATTACATCTTTTCATTTTTGGTTGGTGTTCTGGGAATCTGTCTGTAGGAAACCCATGGATGTACTGTGGATATATTTTTTTTTGGAAAAAAACACTTGACTATGTTTATCTCAGTGAAATTAGAAAGAGCTGAAGACTGAGATGACAGGGAATGTAAAAACATTAACATTAACATTTATATTTAAGTCTAAAACATAAGCTAGAAAACTAGAAACATTTTGGTAATGTTTAATACGCAGTTGAAAATAACAGGAGTGTTTCTAAAATATTTATATAATTAGAATACCATGACTGCTAGGTAGAAATCATCATCATCATTAATATTGGTATTGTGGAGCACATTTTATTCAGCTCCCTTGCATTTCATTAAATTTTCAAAACAGTCTGAGTGATTTCTGGACAGAATTTTCTTCTTATAATTTTCCTTGTCCTCTCAGTATTTCAATTTCAATGAATGTCACATTTATCCACTCAGTTAATTATGCCAACAATGTTGGAATTATCAATAATGACTTTCTTTTTCTCTTGTGCCCCTTTCTCTCCCTGTACCCCAACATGTACATGTCTAGTGGGTTAGATCTATTGACTCAGGTGACCATTTAGGTACTCCTAAATACCTTGTAGATGAAGACAAGAAGCTCAATGTGACACCTCATGTTTACAGACCTATTAGCACCTCAATGATCAAACTCAAACACCTCAATTCTTTCACATAAAACAAGAAACAAATGACAAAAAAGTTGACCAGGAAAAAAAATGTGTTCAAGTAATTTTACTAATGATATCATACTGCTGACCATGCTGCTTTATCTAGGGCAGCTGTTAGTATTAGTATGCTGGCTCTTACTTACCATTGTAAATACTGTTTGGTAGCCCCCATGTCACAGATTCTTCCAGTTGCACCCAATATATACAAACCACCTCAATAAACACCCCACCCACTGACCTCCACTGCCATCAACACATATATATTACAATCACATGAAAATCAATGATGGCAGTGAGATGAACTACATATTATTAATAGGGAGTACATGCTTGTGTCCCTCCAAATTTGTACCTTAAAGATAGAATTCCCAACATAATGGTACTTAAAGATGGATATTTTGAGAATTACTTATGTTTAGAGGAGAGCATGAGAGTTTGGCCCTTCTGATGAAATTAAATACCCTAGATGAGGTGGCAGCAGAGAGCTCAGAATGGAACCTACCTTGCTGCCACCTTGACCTTGGGCTTTCCAGCCTCCAGAACAATGAGAAAATTAATTTCTGTTTAACCACTAAGTCTAGAACATTTTGTTGTGCCAGCCTGTGCCAACTAAGACAATTACCAATTTGAATGTGACAGAATCTTATAATCAACTTGAGGTGCATGGGAAACAAAAGGGTTAGGTAAAAAGTGCTTCTGAGCACTTGTCCTGAACAACTAGGTAAATTGTTATTTACTAAGAAAAGGAAAAATGGGAAAAGCAGGTTTGGGGAAGAAAATCAAGAAGTAATATTGGATGTATTAAATCTGAATCATTTAACTGGAGATGTCAAAAGTTTGATACCTGAGAATGGATCTTAAGTTCAAGTCAAAGATTAGAAAAAGAAATGTGAAATTCACCAGTGAATAGATGAAATTCAAAGCATCGATTGTATGAGATCAGTTGGAAAAGAAATATATCAGGGTTAAATAGGGCCTGAGCCCTGGAACACTGAAGCATCGGGGGCCAATATGATGAACCACAAAAGGAAACACAAAGGAGTTACCAGGAATGTAAGAAACAACAGAAAAGCGTCCTGTAAACTTAGTTACCACATTTTTTGGGAAAGCGTAATCTACTTTGTCAAATGTTGCTGAGAAGGTAAGTAAGCAGGATTCATATTGATTGTCGAATTCAACATGGTAAGATCGTGGGGAGCTTTCATATTTTCAGAGGATGGTTATGGGTGGGAAACTTGACTGAAGCAGGTTCACAGACCCGCACAGAGTATGCAATTCTGTAGCATCCCCTCTGCCCGCTCCTCCTTAGGTCTGTCTACCTGTCTGTCAGTTACACACATTAGAACCCTATTCCTTTTGGAATCCATGGAGCTGAACTATGTAGAAAGTATTGCAGGCAAAAGCAAAACCAAAGAAAACAGAATATTTAATTCATGGACAAAAGTATAGCAGTACCAATGTCACTTAACCTAAATAGCATTTTTAAAATAGTTACGTACATTGGTATTTCTAAAGAAATTTAATGTGCCTGACCAGGTGTTGGCACAGTGGATAGAGAATCAGACTAGGATGCAGAGGATGCAGGTTCAAAACCCTGAGGTCACTGGCTTAAGCGCAGGCTAATCTGGCTTGAGCATGGACACACCAGCTTGAGTACGGGGTTGCTGCCTTGAACATGGGATCATAGACATGAGCCCATGGTCGCTGGCTTGAACCCAAAGGTCACTGGCTTGAAGCCCAAGGTTGCTGGCTTGAGCCCAAGGTCACTGGTTTGGGAAAGGGGTCACTCTCTCTGCTGTAGCCCTTGGTCAAGGTACATATGAGAAAGCAATCAATGAACAACTAAGGAGCTGCAATGAAGAATTGATGCTTCTCATCTCTCTCCCTTTCTGTCTGTTCCTATCTGTCCCTCTCTCTGTCTCTCTCTCTTTGTCTCTGTCACACACACACAAAAGAAATTTAATGTCAAAAAATAAAAGGAAAACTTATTAAAAGTGGAGAGCAAAAATACACCTGTTAAAATGAATTTATTAGCAGTATGTTTTTAAAGGTATTTACCCAAATGTCAGTAAGAGATAGACAGGAACATGAGGGGAAAAATGTTAATTATTATCTGCTATCAAGAATTAAGTAAAATATTCAGCACCATTTCCCTTAATTCAAGAAAATATGAATGACTGGTATAGGATGAACAAATAATGGTGGGAGAGGCAAATTTTCATCTACATATGAATTAAGTCAATTTTTAGAAAGTAATCAAAATAGAAATTAGTTACAGGAAGGGTAAACAGAGGTTTATTGGTAACAAATAAAAACTACGGTTAACAGAATACTTTCAATTTGCATCAAATTCAAGATACTTACTGATACAGGGGCATTGTGGTCAGGAGACAGAAGGCTCTCACCTATATTTTTATATTGGTGTAAAAGTCCTAAAGTGAGAGTCACTAAAAGAAGCCCCAAGTGCCCTGAGCTTTGCTGTGTGCATCCCCTGATAGCAGGTGTGCCGCTTAGGGGATAAGTGGCCCAACCTGGGAGGTGCATTTATGTAGGGCATTTATGTACATATATTATGTATAGGAATCCTGGATTCAAGCACCTGAATCAGCGGTAATCCAGGGTCCATATGGGTCAGTTTTGCTTATGTTTCCTAGAATAGACAGGGCCAGAAACTGCAAGTGAAATATTACTCCAAAAAAACAAGCTGACTTTAGGACATGACTCTCCAGATGCTGAGTCTAAGACTGTCACAGTGAGGAAACAGAGAAGTGTATGGGCAGGGACTCTGTAATGCTGGACCTCGAGGCTAGGCAGGCCCGCATTGGATTCAGACAGACAGCAGAAGAACTGTAGAGCCAGAAAACGATGGGCCAGTCCCGTTTATTGGAGGCTCACAGAGACGGGATAGAGAATAAACAAAGGAAAACTGCTTTTTGCAGTGGAGAGCAAGAGATCAGGAAAACCGCCCCTCATGGTGGTGGCTGAGTGAATCAGTGAACCGCACCTTGCAGTGGCAGGAAAGTGACCTGGGAGAATCATCACTGAGGGAAAGCACACACAGCTTTTCATGGAGACACACACGTGGCTTTCTGCCACGTGCTCACACACACTAATCATGCAATGTGCAAACAAGCAAGCCTAACACAGCTGTTCTCCCCACAGAATCTTAGACCAGAGACCTTAATCCAAATACTAGCTTCTCTACTTTCTGCCATGTGATGTTGGGTGTCTAGGCTCTCTCTACTGTTTTTACCACACCTGCAAATGAAAATGAGAAAGGTATTAATGCATTCTTTGACGGATGTTGGGAAGATGCAATAAACTGGAACAAGTGACATTCTTAGATCAGTGCAGGGCATATTTTATATGCTATATGTGTTCGATTTTTGCAATTGCACTATAATAAATTACTCATGTTAAAGAACATATTATGCCCCCATCATTCAGTAGTGTTTAAATTACCCACAGCCCACAGCACCATTGTAAAGTTGCTCACAGTTGTAATTAGTAAAAAGATATTAGGTATGTCAAGAAATAATGCAGCCTGATCAGGCGGTGGCGCGGTGGATAGAGCGTCGGACTGGGTTGTGGTAGGACCCTGGTTTGAGACCCCGAGGTCACCAGCTTGAGCGCAGGCTCATCTGGTTTGAGCAAAAGCTCACCAGCTTGAACCCAAGGTCACTGGCTCCAGCAAGGGGTTGCTTGGTCTGCTGAAGGCCCACAGTCAAGGCACATATATGAAAGCAATAAATGAACAACTATGGTGTCGCAACAGCAAAAAACACCTGATGATAGATGCTTCTCATCTCTTTCTATTCCTATCTGTCTATCTCTATCTGTCCCTCTCTCTTACTCTCTCTCTTTCTCTGTAAAAATAAATAAAAAAAATAAAATAAAATAAAAAATAAAAGAAATAATCCAATGTGCAAGGCAGAGAAGAAACTGTGTTCTAATACTTGCAAAAGGAGACTAGTGACTTTCCATTAGCAAAACATATATCTATGTGTCTGAGAGACAATGTCAGCAGGATACACCTGAGGGTGGCTCAGAATTGCCCAATATTAGCTTGTATAGCCTGAAACTAACACATATCTGGGAGCTTGAAAATGAAACTAGAAAGATCCAAGCTGGTTATTACTAGGACATTTTTTTTTATCTTAAGAGAAATCACAATAAAGGTTGTTTACTCAGAAGTAAATATTTTTTATTCAAAATTCACAGACCTGAGCTGTCTGGTGTGGTAACTATGAGCTCCAGGTGGTTATTGAATGTTTGAAATGTGATAAGTGAAGGTGAGGAGCTGTAATTTTAATTCATTAATTTCCATTTAAATAAAATATTGATACTCTATTAAATTATTGAAAACTTTACAAACATTTGAGTTTAAGTAAATGAATGTACAATTTCAGCCATAACTTTTATTAAATATGATCTAGATAAAGTATTTTCAGTGAAAATTTAGCATTCAGATGGAGATGTTCCATTGTATAAAATACTTCGTAGTTTCCAAAACTTAGAATATAAAACAAAATGTATTTTATCTCATTAAAATTTTTATATTCATTTTACGCTGAAGTTATATTTTGGATGTATGGAATTAAATAAATTATATTATTAAAATTAATTTTACCTTTTTTACTTTTTAATTTGTGTAGAGAAAACAGCTGTGTTAGGCTTTCTTGCTTGCACTTTGCATTATTAGTGCACTAGCACATGGCAGAACCACAAGTGTGCAGCCTATGGAGGGCTGCCAGTGCTTTCCCTAGGGTCAGATCACTTGTCCACCACAAAAACGGGCGGTTTGCCTGTTTATTCTCTTGTCTCTGTGAGAATCCAATAAGCAAGAATGTCCCAACGCCTTTCAGGTCTGTGGTTCTTCCATGGTCTGCCAAAATCCGATGTGAATCTGCTGACCCTCGGCCACAGGCATTACAACGTAGATACTAAGAGGTTAAAACTTATAATAGTAGCTTATGTTAAATTTGTATTGGACATTGCCCTTTTTTCTAGAATGGTACCAGTTTGTCCGATGATAAAAAAAATTCTAAATCTAAAACAAGGCTTATCTTTTAATATTAATCCTTTGAGTAAAAAATAATTTGATATGTGTATCTTAGAAACCAAGTTCACGCAATAATTTGTACTGAGAATTTAATTCATTCTTTAACATTTTTTGAATATTTACATGAGTCTTATGAGAAAATATGGTGCTAAACTTGTTTTGCTTTATAATTTTATCAGTAAGTCTCTTATCTGTTATTGAGACATGACTTAGTCCTAGAGAGGTTGAATAAATAGTTTCCATGGATCATTTAAAAAATAATAAGCATTATGTAGCTGCTATTGCTGAATGAGATTCTGCTTTATACAGCCTTTTAATAAAATTTGTAAATCTTAACTCTAGTACATATATATATATATATATATATATATAAAATGTTATGCTATATGTAATTTAAAGTACATTTTATTTAATATGTCAAAGTTTTTTGTAACTACACCAAATGCCAAACTCAATTTCAAAAAATTGCATCATGATAGGCATTTAGTTTTCTTAGTCTCTATTTTTAGTGTGTATACACTATATTGAGAAATGTATGGCCAACTCAAATTTTTTATATAAATAAACATTTGTGTTTCTGTAAAAATCAACCACTAAGTGTTGAGTGGACATTTAGCTATTTATTATTAAGTGCATATCTGAAATTTTATTTATACTAAATATATGGAAAAAAAGGTCAGCCAGTAGATAAATTTTCTTGCATTATTTTTTATTTAGTTTTTATTATGGGAATTTTCAAACATACAACAAAATATTTTAATAAAGTGATTTCCCACATTTCCATTACCAAGATTCATCACCTGTCAATATTTCACTAATCTTATTTCATCTCTGTCTCTAAACACTTTTTCTAAAGTTTATAAAGCATCGTTTTATTCACTCATAAATGTCCTGATAAGGATATTTAAATTTTGTTTAACCTATTTACCATAGCATTGTAATACCTGAAAAAATGTTGCCTAATATAGACTGATGTGCAAGAATCATTTTAAAGTTCTTTGTTTAAATCAGGATACAGACAAGACATACCATTTTATGGCTCTGAAGTTTATCCTTAGAGCTGACCATCTCCCACACTACACCCACAAAGGCACAGGACACAAATTTGTCACATCCTTCAGCTCATTAGTGTATAGCTCTACCTGAGCTAAATCTAATTCCTCTCCATGATTGAGATTGTGTATTAACACTAGAATAGGTAAAGTTTAGTGGAATCAATATTTAGCTTTGAAATGGATCAAAATAAAATTTTTATTATGTAACAGCAAATAAATGACAAAGAACAGGAGGAAAAAAAGGGAAGTAAAAGCAGTGAGTTTAGTGGGAGAATATTTTTAAAAATTACCTTGGAGACGGGAATGGGGGAGGGGAAGGGTGTAAGAGGGACAAATATATGGTGATGGAAAATGACTTTGGATGATGGTCATACAACAAAATCAACAGTTCAAATGCTATAGAAATGTTTACCTAAAACTTATGTACTCATGTTGATCAATGTGACCTTGTCAAATTTAATTTTCTAAATAAAATTTAAAAAAATTATGTTGATTTATGCATTTATGTTTGAATGTACGATGTATGCATGTATTTATTTATTTTGCTGTCAAAGGGAGGAGCCAAGTGAAGTTTCAATTGGAAGACTAAACAGGTTTAAAAAAATTTTTTAAAAATTGTGCACTTAGGGAAATGAGCTAAGAGACAGCCCAGATCTGCTGTGCAGGAAAGAGAGCCCAAGTGCAAGCTAAGTTCCTCCGTCATCCCTGCCATGTTTCCTTCATTCACCACAGATAACACCCCCATCATACAATGCAAATGCTCATCCCACTGGTCTAACTTCTAGGAAGTTTAGAAAGATGATTCTCTCTTGTGACTTTCATACATGATGGTTGAATGCCAGTATGGAGGCGGCTCCAACGTACCTTCTTACTAGCTTCATATACAGCATCTCCTTGAAGCCTGATAGCCTGCCACCTTGGTTTTTCTCCTAGTTGGAGCCGTCCTTGGAATGCAGAAGTGCCATGGGTGCTGCAGAGACCCCACTAGCTTCAGTCGTTGAATCCCTGTCTAAACAACATGCTCTTCCCTGCTGAAACAAGTCTGGGTGCTAACTGTGCCCAGTCACTGGCACCATGCTGCTTACACAACCATTAATGCTGATAGTTGCTGAGACTAGATAACCACAAGAGCCTGGAAGTTTATAAATGACTTCCTTCTTACCCCCAGAATAATATAAACTATAAGCTTTTCTCCAAATACAAGGGCTTTGAAAGATTCTATTCCACTCAGAAAATTAAATTGCTAAAGATTTAAAGAAAGTGTTAGACTGCGAGGGCAATTCACTAGCCCCTTTCCTGGGAATTCAGGAAAATCCCCATATTTGGCATTCAGTGGACTCTCAAGCTTAATTCTGGAGAAATGCATAAGCAGGAAAAGGCCCCAGGAAAATGAGGCATCCATTAGTTCTCTCATGAAAGACACTTTCTCAGGAAAGCTTTTCTGTCTCTCTTCTCAGCTCACTCCATGTGACTGTTTTCTTGTAAATTCAGGAGTCGTTTTGCATTTCAGTTTTAAACATGTTTAACAGTTACCCTCTCCACACCCCGTATTCTCTGCTCTCTTTATTTTTAAAGTCATAAGTTGAAGAACTCAAAATATTGTATATGCTGCATCTTGCATAATTCACAGAAAGAGGATGACTGCCGGAAACAGAGTCCTAGACACCCCTTCTCAGAAAGCTTGCTAATCCCAGTTAATCAGCATCTGATGAAAGATGGCTGTCTGCACATTCAAAGGAAGTTTGTTAAATTTAATCTAAGGATCAAAGTTTTAAGAATCAGAGCCACAATGAAAGACAATGACAGAATTATTAAACATGACTACATTTCATCATAAAATTTAATTATTTACTGTAGAATTAAGGTCTAAAATGAAATTAAAATCCATCAATCACTTTTATTTAACCAAGGCAAAAAATTAGACTGTCATAAAGAAAACTTGATCCTTCAGATTGTTTTTGTCTTTGGATTATAATTATTAATAATAATTTCATATTTTATAATTACATATTAAGATGTAATATTAATATGCTTACAAGTGGAAGAAATTTGAACTAACTTTGCACACATATGCATATTATTTCTTATATAAATTGCTAGTCAGAACATTTTTCTCAAAAATTTAGTTAATGATTTAAATTATGAACTACAAAAAAAGAGCAAAATGTATTTTATTAGGAATCAGATTTCATTAGAAATTAGATATTTCTTTCTTTAATTTTTTTTATTCTTATTAATTTTAATGGAGTGACATTAATAAATCAAGGCACATATGTTCAAAGAAAACATCTCCAGGTTATCTTATCATTCAATTATATTGCATACCCATCACCCAAAGTCAAATTGTCCTCTGTCTCTTTCTATCTGGTTTTCTTTATGCCCCTCTCCTCCCCCGTCTCCCTCCATCTCATCCCTCCCCCCACCCCGTAACCACCACACTCTTGTCCATGTCTCATAGTCTCGCTTTTATGTTCCACCTATGTATGAAATGATGCTGTTCTCAGTTTTTTTTGTTTTACTTATTTCACTCCATATAATGTTTTCAAGGTCCATCCATTTTGTTGTAAATGATCTGATGTCATCATTTCTTATAGCTGAGTAGTATTCCATAGTATATATGTACCAAAGCTTTTTAATTCACTTGTCCTCTGACGGACACTTGGGCTGTTTCCAGATCTTTGCTATTGCGAACAATGCTACCACGAACATGGGAGCGCATTTCTTCTTTTCAAACAGTGCTATGGTGTTCTTAGGGTATATTCCTAAAAGTGGGATAGCTGGGTCAAAAGGCAGTTTGATATTTAATTTTCTGAATAATCTCCATACTGTTGTCCACAGTGGCTGCACCACCAGCAGTACAGGAGGGTTACCTTTTCTACACATCCTCGCCAGCACTTGTTCTGTGTGGTTTTGCTGATGAGCGCCATTCTGACTGGTGTGAGGTGATATCTCATTGTGGTTTTAATTTGCATTTCTCTAATGATTAGTGATGTTGAGCATTTTTTCATATGTCTATTGGCCATCTGTATGTCCTCTTTGGAGAAATTTCTATTCATTTCTTTTGCCCATTTTTTGATTGGATTGTTTGTCTTCCTGGTGTTGAGTTTTATAAGTTCTTTATAAATTTTGGTTATTAACCCCTAATCAGATGTGTTGTTGAATATGTTCTACTATTCTGTTCTTATTGTCTTTAGCTGTGCAAAAACTTTTTAGTTTGATATAGTCCCATTTGTTTATCTTGCCTTTTATTTCATTTGCCCGTGGAGATAAATCAGCAAATATATTGCTGCAACAGACGTCAGAAAGTTTGCTTCCTATGTTTTCTTCTAAGATGCTTATGGTTTCACGGCTTACATTTAAGTCTTTTATCCATTTTGAGTTTGTTTTTGTGAATGGTGTAAGTTAATGGTCTAGTTTCATTTTTTTTGCAGGTAGATGTCCAATTTTCCCAGCATCATTTGTTAAAGACGCTGTTTTCACTCCATTGTATGCTCTTTCCTCCTTTGTCAAATATCAGTTGTCCATAAAGGTGTAGGTTTATTTCTGGGTTCTCTGTTCTGTTCCATTGATCTATGTGCCTGTTCTTATGCCAGTACCAGGCTGTCTTGAGTACAATGGCCTTCTTTGTAGTATACCTTGATATCAGGAAGAGTGATGCCTTCTGCTTTATTTTTTCTTTTTAAGATTGCTGAGGCTATTCGTGTTCTTTTTTGATTCCATATAAATTTTTGGAATATGTGTTCTATATCTTTGAAATATGTCATAGGTATTTTAATTGGTATTGCATTGAATTTATAAATTGCTTTGGGTAATATAGACATTTTAATGATGTTTATTCTTCCTAACCATGAGCACAGTATATGCTTCCACTTGCTTGTATCTTCCTTGATTTCTTTTATCAATGTTTTGTAATTTTCTGAGTATAAGTCCTTAACCTCCTTGGTTAAATTTTCTCCTAGGTACTTTATTTTTTTATTTGCATTAGTGAAGGGGATTGTTTCCTTAATTTCTTTTGCTGACAGTTCATTGTTGGCATATAAAAATGCCTGTGATTTCTGAATACTGATTTTATATCCTGCCACCTTGCTGAATTCATTTATCAGGTTGTATTTTGACTGAGACTTTAGGGTTTTCTATATACAATATCATATGATTTGCAAATAATGACAGTTTTACTTCTTTTCCAATTTGGATACCTTTTATTTCTTCTTCTTGTCTGATTGCTGTAGCTAGGACTTTCAGAAATATGTTGAATAAGAGTGGTGAAAGGAGGCACCTCTGCCTGGTTCCTGATCTTAAGGGGATTGATTTTAATTTTTGCCCAGTTATATGATGTTTGCTGTGGGTTTGTCATAAATGACCTTTATCATGTTAAGGAATGTTCCCTGTATTCCCACTTTACTGAGAGTTTTGAGCATGAATGGGTGCTGAATTTTATCGAATGCCTTTTCTTCATCTATTGAAATTATCATGTGATTTTTGTCCTTCCTTTTGTTTATGTGATGAATCACATTGATTGATTTGCGAATATAGAACCAGCCTTGCCTCTCAGAAGAAATCCCACTTGATCATGGTGTATGATTTTTTTCATATATTGCTGGATCCGTTGGCTAATATTTTGTTGAGAATTTTAGAATCTAAATTCATCAGGGATATAGGCCTATAATTTTCTTTCTTTGTGTTGTCTTTACCCAGTTTTGGGATCAGAATTATGCTCGCCTCATAAAAGGAGTTTGGAAGTCTTCCTTCCTCTTGAATTTTTTGAAATAGCTTGAGGAGGATAGAAGTTAGTTTTTCTTTGAATTTTTGATAGAATTCACTTGTGAAGCCATCAGTCCCAGGACTTTTTGTTTTGGGAAGTTTTTTGATAACGGTTTCAATCTCATTTGTTATAATAGGTCTGTTTAGGTGTTCTGATTCTGCCAGATTGATTTTTGGAAGATTATATGATTCAAGAAAGTTTTCCATTGGTAATTATTTGGCATGAGGTTCTTATAGTATTTTCTTACAATACTTTGTATTTCCGTGTGTCAGTTGTTATTTCTCCACTCTCATTTCCAATTTTATTTATTTGAGTCCTCTCTCTTTTTTTCTTGGTGAGTCTAGTTAAAGATTCATCGATCTTGTTTTCCTTTTCAAAGAACCAGCTTCTTGTTTCATTGATCCTCTGTATTGTTTCCTTAGCCTCTATGTCATTTATTTCTGCTCTGATTTTTATTATTTTCTTTCTTCTACTAGTCCTGGGCTTTATTTGCTGTTGTTTTTCTAGTTCTTTTAGATGCAGGGTCACGTTGCTTATTTGAGCTTTTTCTAGCTTCTTATGATATGCCTGTAGTGCAATGAACTTCCCTCTCAGAACTGCTTTCGCTGTGTCCCATAAATTTTGAGTTGTTTTATGCTCATTATTTATTGTTTTTAAGAATATTTTTATTTCTTCTTTGATCTATTATTAACCCATTTATTATTTAATAACATGCTATTTAGTTTCCAAGTGTTTGAGTATTTTTCAGTTTTTCTATTTTGGTTAATTTCTAGTTTCATGGCATTGTGATCAGAGAAAATGCTTGATATGATTTCAATCTTCTTAAATTTGTTGAGACCATTTTTGTGTCCTAACATGTGGTCTCTCCTAGAGAATGTACCATGAGCGCTTGAAAAGAATGTATGTTCTACTGCTTTAGGGTGAAAAGTTCTGAAGATATCTATTAAATCAAGTTGATCTAGTGTATCCTTTAAGTCTGCTGTTTCTTTGTTAATTTTCTTTCTTGATGATCTATTCAGTGATGTTAGTGGGGTATTGAAATCCCCTACTATGATAATACTGCTGTTAATCTCGCCCTTCATATCCATCAAAGTCTGCTTTATGTATTTAGAGTCTCCTATATTTGGTGCGTAAATATTTATAATAGTTATATCTTCCTGTTGAAATATTCCCTTTATCATTATGTAGTGTCCTTCTTTATCTCTTACTACAGCCTTGGTTTTAAAGTCCATTTTGTCAGATATAAGTACTGCTACCCCTCCTTTTTTTTCATTTCCATTTGCATAAAATATTTTTTCCATCCTTTTACCTTCAGTCTATGTGCATCTTTTGTTTTAAGGTGTGTTTCTTGTAGACATCATATGTATGGTCCTGTTTCTTTATCCACGCAGCTTGCCTATGTCTTTTGATTGGATCATTTAATCTATTTACATTTAAGGTTATTATTGATATGTAGGTGTTTATTGCCTTTTTATTCTTTAAAGCTGTATTCTTCTTTTGCTATATTCTTTTCCCCCTTTGAACTGTTCACAACATGCCCCTCAGCATCTCTTTCAGAATTGGTTTTGTTTTAAAGAATTCCCTGAGGCTTTTTTTTGTCTGGGAAGCTCTTTATTTCTCCTTCAATTTTAAACGTTAGCCTTGCTGGATAGAGTAGTCTTGGTTGTAGGTTCTTGTTCTGCATTACTTTGATTATATCTTGCCATTCCCTTCTGGCCTCAAGTGTTTTGTTTGAGAAGTCGGATGTAGTACTTATGGGGGCTTCTTTGCAGGTGATAGCTTTGTTTTCTTTAGCAGCTTTTAAAAATTTCTCTCTGTCTCTTAACTTTGGTATTTTAACTATGATGTGTCTTGCTGTAGATTTTTTTGGGTTTCTCTTTAATGAAGTTCTCTCTGCTTCTTGAACATGTGAAACATTTTCCAGCCTTAATTTTGGGAAGTTTTCAGCTATTATTTGATTGAACAAAGTTTCTATCCCTTGTTCTTTCTCTTCATCTCTGGGAACCATTATGATGTGGATGTTATTTCTCTTCATGTTGTCACCGAGCTCCCTTAGAGTTTCCTTAGATTTTTTGAGTCTCTTTTTTTTTTCTGTTCTGCTTCTGGCCTTTGTTTATTTTGTCCTTTAACTCGCTGATTTGATCCTCAGCTTCATCAATCCTGCTTTTAATTCCTTCCATTATGTTCTTCAGTTCTGATACTGTATTTGTCATTTCTGTCTGATACTTTTTAATTATTTCAATTTTCTTTTTTTATACTTGTTATCTCTTTATTTAGGTGTTCGTAATGACTATCCATTTTTGCTCTAATCTCTTTGAACATCCTTACTATCATTATTTTAAACTCTGCATCTGGTAATTTGGTTATATCTGGCTTATTTAGGTCCTTCTCTGGGAATTTCTCTTGATTCATTTGGGTTGCATTTCTCTACCAGCCCATTTTGTCTGAGTATAAGAAGGGTGTGGCCACTGGAGTCCCATGGGTGTTGCCTTTGTGTTCTCTAGGTGTGGTCTGTTAGCAGGCCCACCATTCCCTCTGTCGCTGCCTAGGGTTGTTGGGTATGGGCTTTGCCAGTGCCGACCCACTGAGGCTGTTGCTGTGATTTCTGCATCTCCTATGCGGGAGGGTCTGTGTTCTGGTGCTTGTCTCTACACTCCTCAGCCTGTCTGGGTCTTTGTCTTGCCCCCACAGGTGGGGATCTCACTGCACTCAGGCCACAAGCCTTAGCACCAAAGTTAGGGGTGAGCACCTCAGCTCATCTGCAGACCCAGCCTGTTCCCGGGCTTCCGCCCAGCCCCCACGGTCAGAGCCTTATTGCTGCAGTTTCTTGGGTTGGATGGGGCTGCTGGAATGCACTCAGCTGTGAGCCTCCATTTGTCTCAGGCTTTAGCCCCACCCTAGTGGTCAGGGCCAGCTTGCGCAGGATCACACACCTGGTAGGCCAGGTGATGCTGCATGCACATGGGGGCCGTGCTCAGCAGTAGAATTCTGCCCGTTCCTGGCCTCCCACTTTTTCTTCGCAGGTGGGGCTGCAGACGGGCCTGCAGCTGCCGAACCGCTTTCACGCGTCCCCTTCCCCCCTGCTAGGCTAGACCGAGCTCACACCAGCTGGGCCTCTTCCCCTGCTGACAAAACCACGTTTCAGTGTCCCGCCACCACCGTCCCTCCAGTAAGCCCTCAGCAGTGTGGGTAGGGGCACTGCAGCTCAGACCCTAACACTCCATACTGTAGTCCTGGAAGCTCCCTCTATCTAAGCAGCTCTGCTCTAAGTGCCAGGGTAGAGCTTGTTTGGCTGGTGTTCTGTCTCCCTTTGCTGGTATTGCTAGTTCTAGGGAAAATATTTATTTTCGATTATGGAAATGACTCAGCCCAAGGGTGGGGTGGCTGTTCCTCAGAGTGTTTCTCCCTGTTCCTTCCAGTTCACACTCTCTTCCCGCTGCTCTGATCCTCTCCTCTGTCCCCATTCCCCAGAGCCCCGAGTGAGTGGTTGTGAGAGAGGTTTTCTGTGCTGTCCCTTTAAGAAGAGTCCTGGGTCTGAGAAAACTGTCTCTTTCTCACTAACAGTATCCTCACTTGTTTCACAGCTCAATACTGTCCAAATGCCTCTTCTAGGCTCTGGGGCTGCACACTGGGGCTTTTTTCCTGGGACCTAGGTCCCTCTCTCTCCGCTAAACTCTCCTCCTACCACGCGGGTCTCTCTGGGCTGCCGTTTGCTCTGGGGAGCTGGGCAGCCCTCTCCACATTTTCGCTTTTCCTACCAGTCTCAATGTGGCTTCTTCAGTGTTTCTTGGTTGAAGAGTCCACTTAGTTGAGTTCAAAGTTGGTTTATCCAGATGATGGTTCTTAAAATTAATTTATAATTCACTTTGTTTCTGGGAGTTGGAAGTTGGTACGTCCACCTACTCCATCACCATCTTGCTGTCCTCCAGAAATTAGATTTCTTAATAATAGTATTAAAATAAGCATCTAGTCTGTCCAGTGGTGACATAGTGAATTGAGAGTCTAATGAGGATGCCCTAGTTCCAAACCCTGAGATTACCAACCAGAACGCGGGTTCACCAGCTTCAGTGTGGGGTCACAGGCTTGAGCATGGGATCATTTACATGATCCTAAGTTTGCTGTCTACAGTCTAAAGGTCACTGGCTAGAAGTCAAGGTCACCGGCTTGAGCCCAAGGTCACTTGCTTGAGCAAGGGGTCACTGGCTCAGCTTGAACCTTTAGTCAAGGCATGTGTAAAAAGCATTCAATAAAGAGTTTAAGTGAAGCAACTACAAATTGATGCTTCTCATCTCTCTCCTCTCCTCCTCTCTATCCTTTCCTGTCTCTCTGTGTCTTAAAAATTATAAAATGAAGTAAAATAAAAGAAAGCATCTGAAAACATTTAAAGTTTTCCCCCCAAAATATTTCAGTCTTTATGGCTTATATAATTTAGGTACTCCTGAATATTCCTTTGTACACTTTATTAAAAAAATTTTTTTAAATAGTTTTATTTAGACAATTAATTTTAATGGAATGACATTGGTCAACTGGAGCACATAGATTCAGAGAAAACATCTCCAGACCATTTTGACATTTGATTATGTTGTATACCCATCACCCAAAGTCAAATTGTCCCCCTGTCACCCTTTATTTGGTTTTCTTTGTGCCTCTCTCCTCCCCCAACCCTTCTTTCCCCTCCTTTATACTCCCCCTGGTAACCACTGCACTCTTATCTATGTCCATGAGTCTCAATGTTGTGTCCCACCGATGTGTGGAATCGTATAGTTCTTAGTTTTTATCTGATTTATTTATTTCACTCATTATAATGTTATCAAGGTTCATCCATGTTCTCAGATTGTTTCTATGTTATCATTTCTTATGGCTGAGTAGTATTCCATAGTATGTATGTACCACATCTTTACTCAATCTTCTATTGAAGGGCTTTTTGGCTATTTTCATGTCTTGGCCTTTTGGCCACCATGAACAATGCTGCAAAGAGCATAGTGGTGCATATGTCCTTATGTACCAATGATTTTGAGTTTTGGGGGTATATACCCAGTAGAGGGATTGTTGGGTGGTATAGTAGTTCTTTTCTTAATTTTTTGAGGAACCACCATATTTTCCTCAATAATGGTTGTACTACTTTACATTCCCACCAACAGTGAATGAGGGTTTCTTTTTCTCCACAGCCTCTCCAACACTTGTTATTACCTGTCTTATTGATAATAGCTAATCTAACAGGTGTGAGGTGATATCTCATTGTAGTTTTGATTTGTATTTCTCTAATAGCTAGGGAAGATAAGCATCTTTTCATATATCTGTTGGCCATTTGTATTTCTTTCTGGGAGAAGTGTCTGTTCATGTCCTCTTCCCATTTTTTTATTGTATTGTTTGTTTCTTTGTTGTTGAGTTTTATGAGTTCTTTTTGTATTTTGGATATTATGCCCTTACCTGTGCTGTTGTTTGAAAATATCATCTCCCATTTAGTTGGCTGTCTGTTTGATCTGTTGTCAGTTTCTTTTCCTGGGCAAAAGCTTCTTAGTCTGATGTGGTCCCATTCATCTATCTTTGCCTTTACTTCCCTTATCTTTAGAGTGAAATTCATAAATTTAGTACCTATGTTTTCTTTTATGCATTTTATTGTTTCACATTTTATATTTAGGTCTTTGATTTACTTTGAATTAATATTTGTACAAGAATACAAACCGTAGTACATTCTTTTTCCCTGGTTTTCCAGTTTTTCCAGCACCATTTATTGAAGAGGCTTTCTTTTCTCCATTGTGTGTTTTTTGCTCCTTTATCAAAAATGATTTAACCATCTATATATGGCTTTATTTCTGGGCTCTATATTTTGTTCCATTAACCTGAGTGTCTACTTTTTTGCCAATACCATGCTCTTTTGATTATCATGGCTATGTAGTATAATTTGAAGTCGGGAATTGTAATGCCCCCAGCTTAATTTTTTTCCCTTAGAATTACTTTGGCTATTCGGGTTTTTTTATGGTTCCGTATAAACCTGATGATATTTTGTTTTATATCTTTAAAAAATGACATTGAAATTTTGATTGGAATTGCATTAAATTTGTACATTGCTTTGGGTAATATGGTCATTTTAACTATATTTATTTTTCTTGTTCAAGAACAAGGAATATTTTTTCTATTTTATTGGTTTTTTTCGACTTTTTTTAACAATGCTTTGTAGTTTTTATTATGTAGGTCCTTTATATTCTTTGTTGTTTATTCTTAAGTATTTTATTTACTTATTTTGTTGCATCTGTAAAAGGGATTATTTTTAATTCCTGAGTTCATTTTCTAAAGTTTCATTGTTGGCATATAAGAAAGCAATAGACTTCTGTATGTTAATTTTGTATCCTGTGACCTTACTGTATTGGTTTATGGTTTCTGTGGATTCTTTGGGGTTTTCTATATACAGGATTATATCAACTGCAAAAAGTGAAACCTTTACTTTTTCTTTCCCAATATAAATGCTTTTTATTTCTTTCTCTTGTCTGATTACTCTGGCTAAAACTTCCAGCACTATGTTGAATAATGGAGAGAGTGGGCAGCCTTGACTTGTTCCTAATTTTAGAGAAAAAGTTTTCAGTTTTTAGCCATTTAATTTGATGTTAGCTGATGATTTTTTTATAAATGGTCTTTATTATGTTAAGATATTTTTCTTATATATCCTTTCGGTTGAGTGTTTTAAACATAAAATGATGTATTTTATCGAATGCCTTTTCTGCATCTGTTGATAGAATCATATAATCTTTGTTCTTTGTTTTGTTTATATTGTGTATTACATTAATTGTTTTATGTATGTTGAACCATCCTTGTTATTCTGGGTTGAATCCCGTGAATCCCATGGTGAATTATGTTTTTTAATGTGTTCTTGTATTTGGATTGCTAGTATTTTGTTTGGGATTTTTGCATCTGTTTTCATAAGAATTATTGTCTGTAGTTTTTTTATTTTTTATTTTTTTATTTTTATTTTATTTTTTTGTGTGTGTGTGTGTGTGTTTTCCTTGCCAGGTTTTGGTATGGATGTTATGTTAAACTCATAAAATGTGTTTTGAAGTATTGCTTCTTCTTCAATATTTTGGAAGACTGAGTAGAATAGGAACCAAGTCTTCTTTGAATGTTTGATAGAATTTACTAGTATAGCCATCTGGCCCTGGACTTTTATTTTTTAAGAGGTTTTTGATAGTTGTTTCTATTTCCTCCCTGCTTGTGGGTTTGTTTAGGCTTTCTGCTTTTTCATGACTCAGTCTAGGAAGATTATATTGTTTTAGGAATTTACCCTCTTGTTCTATAGTGTTAAATTTGGTGGTATATCGCTTTTTATCGTATTCTACAATAATCCTTTGTATATCTATGATATCTGTGGTAATTTCTCCTCTTTCATTTTGGATTTTGTTTATATGAGTACTTTCTCTTTTTTTCTTAGTGAATTTTGCCAAGGGATTTTCAATTTTGTTGATCTTTTCAAAGAACCAGGTACTTGTTTTATTGATTTTTTTCTATAGTTTTTCTGTTCTCTATTTCACTTATTTCTGCTCTAATTTTTATTATTTCCTCTATTCTGTTGGTTTTAGGTTGCCTTTGTTCTTCTTTTTCTAGTTCCTTAAGATGTAATGTTAAATTGTTTACTGTACTACAAGTTTTGCCTCTGTGGGGCTTTTGAGCAGAGGTCTTCTGGTGTGTCGCTGGGGCAATGACATAGACTGGGCCTCAATTCCATTGGCAAGTGGTGCTTGTTAGGGCTTTCCAAATATATGACTCTATATATCACCTTAGTAATGGCAGTCTCAGTTTTTTAGGAGCATCTTCACATATGTCTCTCACTGGAGCTAGCAGCCTGGAGACTTAGCTGTGAGGTCTGCCTCAGCTGATGTCTTTGCAGCAAGGGAATCTATACACAGCCATATCCCCCCTCCAGCACCACTCAAAACACAGTTTTGGGGAAGGCTGTGGCAACCAGGGCTGCCAGCATGAGCAGGCAGGGCAGGGCACAGAGCAAGGGAAAATTTCTATGGGCCAGTGGGCATTTCTAGCATGCTTCAGCACGCTGTGGTTTTAATCTTCATGGGCTTTTCCTGCATGTGCTGCTTGGTAGCCTCTGACAGGCCATGTGTGTGTCCATTTCCCACGACTCCAGTAATGTTCACAGACAGCTGTAGTCCCCATTCAGGTGCCCAGTGTGGGCATTCTCAGGCCTAGGGTCTTGGCCCATGTGCGCGCCTGGTGCTGGATATTGTGGAGCCTGTTATACCCAAAGACGCTGGCACCTATGCAGATGCTTAGCATTAAAATTTTGGCTAAGCATCCTGGTCTTTGCGCACACCCTATTCTGGGAATCATGGAGCCGGGAGTGCCCAAAGATGCTGGTTCTTATGCAGGTGCCTAAAGTTGTTCATCTCAGGCTAAGCACCTTGGTTTGCATGTGTGCCCACTCACTCCCTGTGCTGGTAATGCTAGGTGGAGCTGCTAGCACAGCACTGGTGATTGTTGAGTTGGGAATGCACAAAGATGCTGGTGCAGGCCCATGTAGACACACTGTGCTGATAATTTAAGGTGGATCCCACCACCCATGCATGTACCTAGTGTCTGCAATCTCAGGCAGAGCCTGTGTGTTCTTTCTTTTGTTTGGGCACCTACCCTAACTCCATCGCCACTAAGTGCTCAGTCTGTCTTCTTTACCCGGCTCCAAACAAAAGTGCCCCTACCTCAGATCAGTGCAGAGAGTGAAATGCCCCATCCTCTGTCTTATATATTCAGCCACTTTTTCACCCAATCATACCTTTGTCTGGTGTGTGTAAATTTTGGGTGCTCCTAAGGTTTATTTTATTCTGTGCTTAGTTGTTGAATTTGTTCAAATTTCAAGGGGAGAGATTGGAAGTATCTTTCATGCCACCATTTCTCTCTAAAAATTTTTTAATTGACTTTAGAGAGAGAAGGGAGAGAAAGAAAGGTAGGAAAACATCAACTTGTTGTTCCATTTATTCATGCATTAATTGATTAACTCATAAATGCTCTGACTGAGGATTGAACCCACAACCTAGGTGTATTGTGATGATGCTCTAACCAGCTGAGTTACCCAGCCAGGGCTGTACATTGTCTTTTGAGGTTACTTATATTTATGTATAATTTACTTACAATATAATACAGCTACTTGAAATATACAGTGTAGTCTGTATATATACATGAAACTAACACACCAATCAAGATATAGAAGATTTCCATCACTGCCTGAGATTCCTCATATCTTCAACAGTAAGACAATGACTAATCTATACTGCTCACAAAATTAGGGGATATTTTATAGTTTTATATTTATTTTGAAATACATCTAATTTTTGTGAGCAGTATAATTTTAATTACCATAAATTAAATGTTTTCTTTGCTAGATTTTTATATAAATGCAGTTAGATAGGTTATGTCACATTCTTCTGTATAGACTTGTTTACTCTACATGTTTTTGACATTCATGATATTAAGTACATTGGTAATTTATTCCTTTTACTTGATAAATGATTTTATATATAAAATCAGTTCTCTTAGATCAATGCATGAGTGTTGGATTGTTGTGTTGTGTCATATATTAAGTGTACATTTAATTTTATTCAACTTTGAAAAAGCAATTGGAAGTCACTGCCCCCTTTTCATTCCTAGCAGCAGTGCAAAAGGAGAACTTCTGCTGCTCCACATTCTACCAACTCTCATTGTTGACAGTCTCTTATTTTAACTCTTCTAGTCAAGGTGCAGTGATATCTCACTGTAGTTTAAATTTGCAATTTCCTATGATAAATAACTTTGAGCATGTTTTTTATGTATGTAAGTCATTTGCCTGTCTTTTTCCAGAAGGGCTTGTTCAAACATTTTTTTTTTGCCATCTTATTATTGAGTTATTTATTTCTCCTATATAAAAGTCCTTTGCTAAACATTTGAATTAAGATTGTTTTCTCCCTGACATCATTTTTTATTTTCTTAGTTGTCTTTTTTGAGAAGAAAAATGTTTTCACTTTAGTGGCATCTACTCCTCCACACATTGTTTTTCCTATGGTTTGTCCTTTTGTGCTCTAAGAAAAGTAGGGGACAGGGAGAGTTAGAAGAAGGCAAATAGGAGATAAATGGTAATGGAAGGAGACTGAACTTGGGGTGGTGAACACACAATAAGTGTACAGATGATGAATTGTAGGATTGTACATCTAAAAACTAAATGGGTATTTTTAACCAATGTCACCCCCAATGAAGTCAATAAAAATTAAAAAACAATTTTGACAATATCATTTAAATATTCTCCTATGTTAGTTGCTAATATTTTTGTAGTTTTCTCTTTTTATATTTATGCCTGTGATATAGTCTAGTTTATTTTAATTTATGGTGTGATTTAATGGTTAAGATTAATTATTTTCCATTTGCATATCAGTTGTTTTAGCAATATTTGCTGAAAAGAATATCCTTTACCCTATTGAATTACATTTACAATGTTTAATCTAAATGAATTAACCCTAGAAGTATTGGTCAATGTCTGGACTCTATTTTATATATGTTTATGCTTACACAAATACCATAATGGCATAATATTATAGCTATAGAACACATTTTGAAATCCAGTAGTTTAAGTCCTATAATTTTCTTACATTTTAAAAAAATTTATTTAGAAAATTTAATTTAATGGGCTCAATTAATACATCAAGAAGAGTACATAGGTTTCAGCTAAACATTTCTATAATATTTGAACTGTGTTCTTATCACTCAAAGTCAAATAATCTTTTGTCACTTTATATTTGTCCCTCTTTACCCCCTTTCCTCCACCCCTCCTCCATATACCTTCCCCCCTGGTAACTACTTCACTTTTATCTGTGTCCATGAGTCTCATTTTCATATTTCACTTGTGTGTTCTTAGCTTTTCCCGATTTACTTATTTAACTCATTGTAAAGTTCTCAAAATCCATCCATGTTGTTGTAAATGGCACTATGTCATTGTTTCTTATGGCTGAGTAGTATTCCATTGTATGTGTGTACCACATCTTCTTCATCCAATCCTCTAGCAAAGGACACTTTGCTTGTTTCCATGTCTTAGCCACTGTGAATAATGTTTCAATAAACATAAGGATGCATGTGTCTTTATGTACCAGTGTTTTCAAGTTTTTTGAGTAGATACCTAGCAGAGGGATTGCTGGGCCATTTGGTAGTTCTATTCTTAATTTTTTTGAGAAACCACCATAATTTCTTTCATGATCGCTGTACAACTTTGCATTCCACCAGAAGTGAATGAGGGTTCCTTTTTCTCCAGAGCCTCTCCAACACTTGTTATTACCTGTCTTGTTGATAATAGCTAATCTGACAGGTGTGAGGTATTCTCAACCCTTCCCACCTTTAGTCTATTTCATGACAGTCCTTCTGGGATTCTTTTACTGTGTTATAGCTATTCAATTTGTTAAAATTTTAAAGGGAGAGAATAAAGGTATCTCTCACACCACTATTATTCTAACATTATCAAGCTTTTCTGTTACTCTTTTATAAGATGAGAAGAGAGATAATAGTGATGCAGACTCCCACATGTGCCTCAACTATGATGTACTCTGAAACCTTTCTGGGGTAGATGTACAAATACAGAACTCTTTTTTAGCACTTGAGGCTGACACTCAGACTAACCGAGCTATTCTCAGCACCCCAGGCCACGCTTTAATTAATTGAGCCACTGGCTATGAAAGGAGAAGAGAGAGGGGGAGAGGGAGGGAGAAAGAAGCAGATGGTAGCTCCTCCTGTGTGCCCTGACTGGGAATCAAACCCAGGACATACATATGCCAGGACAACACTTTATGCACTGAACAACTGGCCAGGGCTGCTATTACCTTTTTTAAAAAGATTATTTTGGCTATCCGTAATGCTGGTGGCTGAGGCTAGGCAGGTTCACATTGAATTTGAGCAGATGGTAGAGAAACTGCATTACCAGAAAGCATGGGGCCATTCTTGTTTAATAGATTTTTGCAATGGTGGACAAACAAAGAGGCAACATAAAACCACTTCACACAGCAGACAAACAGACAAACAGTAAAACAACCCCTCACAGTTGTGTACAAGCGATCGGCAATCTACATAAAAGTACCTGTAGCCTTACATAGGCTACACATGCATAGCTTTGCCATGTGCTCACACACTAATTTTGCAAAGAGCAAGGAAACAAGCCTAACACCTCTGTTTTCCCAACATTACAATATATTCTTTTAGTTTTTATAACCTCTTTACAATTAGTTTAATTTTTTTAAGAAAAATCTTGCTGAAATTTGTATTGTGATAGCAAATACTTCATAATTCAGTGGTTCTCAAACAGTCCCTAGACACAGCATTTGGATCACTGAAAACTAATTAAAAATGTAAATTCTCAACTTCCACCCCATATCTTCTGAATCAGAAAAATCTGTATGATATGTTTTCTTTGCTCTTTTTTTCACATGCTTTACTTCCACAAATATTATTAGTCATAGAGAGCATTGCTAGTTCTCTTTTAAATAGCTGGTCATCTTTTTAAAAGGCTTAAAAAATAGAAGAACAAAAGTCTTGCTATTTCTGACATAGATCCCATTTCTGATTTTCTCCATTACCTTGTATAAATTTGAGGTCTAATTTTCATTAAATCTGAAGATCTTTAAAAATCCTTCATGGTGCAGATCTGCTGGTGACAAATTTACTCAGATATTATCAGAAAAATCTCTTTATTTTACTGTTTTACAAAGTAATTTCGTCTTGTTTAAATTTACTGGTTGACAGTTTTATTGTTATTTTCATTTTGAGTTTTAAAATGTTTTCAATTCTTCTGCTATAGCATGGTTTCTCATGGAGTCAGCATTCATTCCTTGTTTCCTTGTAAGAAATGGGTCTTTTTCTATGAAATAAGCTGCTTTTAGAATATTCACTTTATTATTAATTTTTAACGTATTTGTTCAATGTCTTTATTTGGTTTGCATTTATCTTGCTTGGTGTATATTGAGTTTCTTTACTGGGTAGGATTATATTTTTTTCCACTTCATAACATGCTTGATGCTTACTTCTTCAACTGTTTGGTCTGCTCACTCTTTATGGATACTTTTACACATGTTTGACTGGCTGATGTTATCCCATAGGTCACTGAGTCACTGTTTTTGTTTTAAAGCTTTTATTTTTCTGTATTCCTCAGTTTGGATTATTTTTTACTACTGTACCTTCAGATTAGCTACACACACACACACACACACACACACACACACACACACACACAATTTTTACTCTGCAGTGTCTAATTACAATGTTGAATTTCTGGGTTTTGTTGTTAATTTACTTGTGGATCAGTTTGTTCCCTTGTTCTTTGTTTTTGTTTTTATTTGTTTTGTAATGTCTAAGTTGCCTTTTTTCTAGGAATCATTTTACTCTTTTCCTGTTGTACTATTTCCTTGAGTTACTGTTGAATGTCTCAGGTGTTCAATGAGCTATTTCAATTATGGCCATTTAGAACCAGAATGTTCCTCTCCCTGTGTAAGCTCTGGTAGCCAGAGGTGGATTTAATGGTGGGCACACCAGGCGCGTGCCCTGCGCCCTGACTTTTGAAGGTCCCTGTAAAACCCTAACTTTACACTTTTCTCTAATGACACCAAGTTTTGTTTCATATGTGCTATTTTAACATTAATAGTGCAAAATAATTTTTATTCAAAAATATGGTTAACATGTATTGTTATTTTCCCTCTCTCTCTCTCTCTCTCTCTCTCTTTTTTAAGGGGCTCAATATTTTCTTTTGTGCCTGGGACCTCAACCAACCTTAATCAGCTCTGCTGGTAGCTTCTCCCTGGTATTTGGTTTTTGCTTAGACTCATGTGATCCTATCCTAGGCCAGTGCAGATAAGCAGTTAACCAAATTTCCCAAGGACCCTCATTCAGGTTTCTAAAACACAACCTTTGTTGTTCTTTCCCTTCCAGTACCTCACCAGATGCATCTAAGCTTCAGGCTCCCTGAGCTATAATCTTTGTGTCCTTAGCTTGGCAGGACCATTATGTTTATTGGGTTACATTCTTCTTGAGGTGATCTTGGATTTATCTCCTCTAGTTCTGTTTTCCAGAGATTTTTGTACTGCATTGCCTGTTTTCCAGTGTTCAAACAACTGTTTCTCCTAGGTTCTCTTGTTTAATAGTAAAATAGTTTTAGTGCCAGGATTAGTTCAATACGGCATATTATGTCATAACTGATAGGACTGTAGAGATAGAATAAAAACATTGTTTTTCTTCTTCCTTTTCTTCTATGCTTCTCTTACTATAGCTTTAGAAAGTTACAAACAGAATATATAACTGATTAAACAAGTATAAATACTTTATGGCTGAGATCTCATTGCAGTCAATAGTTGATTAACCAAGAACAAAGGAATGTTTAACCAGCCCCGAGCCTGCAGCTCAGTTGCCAGGAATTCAGAAACTGCTTAGAACACTCTGATGTGCCAGAATGATGGACCCCAGATTCTTCCTTGACCCATTTCTAGATTCTCTTTGGTTGACCCCCCTCCTCCCTCCAGGGTGTGCTGACCTTCTTGATTCAAAAACAATGAATATATCAAGAACCCCAGGGCCACAAAATTCCAAGACCGCAAATCACTAGAACTTCTTGTGTGCTTCTCTTCTGCATTTTCCCTGTATAAACTGGCCTCTCACAAGCTCAAGGAAAGGTGGATGTTAGAGTTCTACCTGTCACTTGTTTGGATGCCAGCTTCTGATATTTAATAAAAGGTCATTTTCATTATCTAATCCTTGTTTCCACTTTTTGACTGAGTGATGACAAGCATCCTGACCCCCAGACTTGGTTGATCTCAGGTTTCAAAACTAGATAGTACATTGATTTGTAATCATTTGAAATATGGTACATTAGGAAAACTAGTAAATATGTTTTAAAACATATGGACCTATGTGGATATATTTGTTTTTTAAGTTTAAAGCTTTCTAATTTAATTATCTTATAGAATATTTGACTAGTAATACTAAAAATTTGCAATCTTAAAATAACTTTATTAGTCTTTGGTATGCAAGATGTTAATATACAACAGTGGTTCTCAAGTAATTGTGTGTCATTAGTTTCTGCTTGGAGACATCTTTTAGTGAAACTATGGGTGGATGGATAATATTGACACTGAGTGAGTAGAGATCAGAGATGCTAAACAGCCCATAATGCCTGGATGGCCCTTAGAACAGAGAATTACCAAGTTCAAAATGTCAATAGTACTGAGGTTGAGAAGCTTTGATAAAGACCATTATTATGCCATCTGAAAGTCTAGCCTGGAGTTAGGTATTGCCTGTGACCCTCTTCTTTAGGACACTGACAGAATAAGGCACAGCTTTAATTACTGGGAGTTACTAAGAACAAAGAGATTGGGTGGAACAATCATAAAGGTTTGAGAGACTGACAGAAACACAGACCCAGGTAACTGACAAAACCCATATTCTACATGAGACCATTTACTCTATCAAGACATGTAGAGGTGGTTGTTTTATCTAATGTGCAGAAACCAATAAAAAGAGTCAAAAAACAAAGAAGGAAATATATTCTAAAAATAACAATATAAAACTGCAGAATCAGATCTTACTGAAATTGAGAAAAGTGAGTTATCAAGTAGAGTGTACAGAATAACAATCATAAAAATGCTCTCCAAGGTCAGAAGACCAGTGCTTGAAGAGTCAAAATTTCAATAAACAGATTGAAAATATAAAAAGTATCAAAAATGACAGAACTGAAGGATACAGTCACAGAATTTAAAAAATGATGATGGGGTTGGGGGTTGGGAACAAATACAGACTCGATCAAGGAGAGGAAAGCGTCATCTAATTCAAAGACAAGGCAGTGAAATTTATCTCATCAGTTCAAGGAAGCAAAAAGATCCAAATGAGATGAATCCAAAGAACCCACACTGAGACACATTATCATTACATTGTCAAAATATTTAAGTGTTTTAGCCAAACTGCTACTCTTGAAGGTGAAATATAATTCTAATTCTTTTTATTGATTTTAATTTATTATGTTTACATAGATTCTAGTGTTTCCCCCAATGCATCCCCCCCTCCCGTGTATTCCCCTCAACATCTCTTTTACCCCCCTCCCCACAGAGCCCTTTCCTTCAGGTTTATTCCATCCTATCATTCCCTTTCCCTCTGTCCTCTTTTCCTCTGGCCCCTTTGATCCCTACACTGTCTCAATTCCGTTCCTCACTTCATAATTGTTCATTGGATTTCTCAAATGAGTGAGGTCATATGATATTATTCTTTCTCGGTCTGGCTTATTTCACTTAAAGTAATAGTTTCCAGGTCCATCCATGTTGTTGCAAAAGGTAAGGTTTCCTTCTTTTTCATGACCCATAGTATTCCATTGTATACATGTACCATAGCTTTTTAATCCACTCGTCCACTGACAGACACTTAGGCTGTTTCCAGATCTTTGCTATTGTGAACAATGCTGCCATTAACATGGGGTGCCTTTCTTCTTTTGAATCAGTGCTATGGTGTTCTTGGGATATATTCCTAAAAGTGGAATGGCTGTGTCGAAAGGAAGGTCCATTTTTAGTTTTTTGAGGAATCTCCATACCGTTTTCCACAATGGCTCCTCTAGTTTGCATTCCCACCAGGAATGCAGGAGGGTTCTCCTTTCTCTACATCCTCGCCAGCACCCATTATGTGTTGTTTTGTTAATGAGTGCCATTTTGACTGGTGTAAAGTGGTATCTCATTGTGCTTTTAATGTGCATTTCTCTAATCATTAATAATGTTCAACATTTTTTCATCTGTCTATTGGCCATCTGTATGTCCTCTTTGGAGAAACGTTTATTTATTTCTTTTCCCTGTTTTTTATTAGATTTTTTGTCTTCCTGGTGTTGAGTTTTACAAGTTCTTTATAAATTTTGATTATTAACCCCTTATCAGACCTATTGGCGAATATGTTCTCTCATGTGTGGTTTGTCTTTTTATTCTGTTCATATTGTATTTAGCTGTGCAAAAGCTTCTTAGTCTGATACAGTCCCATTTGTTTTTACTGTCTTTTATTTCACTTGCCTGTGGAGATAAATCAGCAAATACATTGCAGTGAGAGATGTCGGAGAGCTTACTGATTATGTTTTTCTTCTAAGATGCTTATGGTTTCACGGCTTACATTTAAGTCTTTTATTCATTTTGAGTTTATTTTTGTGAATGGTGTAAGTTGGGGGTCAGGTTTTATTTTTTTGTAGGTAGCTGTCCAATTTCCCCAAAACCATTTGTTAAAGAGGCTGTCTTTACTCCATTGTATGTTCTTACCTTTTTTGTCAAATATCAATTGTCCATAAAGGTGTGAGTTTATTTCTGGATTCTCTGTTCTGTTCCATTGATCAATATGCCTGTTTCTATCCCAGAACCAAGCTGTTTTGAGTACAATGGCCTTGATATCACGAAGAGTGATACCTCCCGCTTTACTCTTCTTTTTCAAGATTGCTGAGCCTATTTCTGTTCTTTTTTGGTTCCATATAAATTTTTTTAAATATGTGTTCTATATCTTTGAAATACATCATTGGTATTCTAATTGATATGGCATGAATTTATAAATTGCTTTGGGTAATATAGACATTTTAATGATGTTTATTGTTTCTATCCATGAACACGGTGTATGCTTCCACTTGTTTGTATCTTTCTTGATTTCTTTTATCAATGTTTTATAATTTTCCGAGTGCAAGTTTTTAATCCCCTTGGTTAAATTTATTCCTAGGTACTTTATTTATTTTTGTTGTTATAGCAAAGGGGATTGTTTCCTTAATTTTGCTTTCTGACAGTTCATTGTTGGTGTATAAAGATGCCTCTGATTTCTGAGTATTAATTTTATATTCTTCCACCTTGCTGAATTCATTTATCAGGTCCAGTACTTTATTGATTGAGACTTTAGAGTTTTCTATATACAGTAATATATCATCTGCAAATAATGATAGTTTCACTTCTTCTTTTCCAATTTGGATGCCTTTTATTTCTTCTTGTCTGATTGCTGTGGCTAGTACTTCCAGAATTATTTTGAATAAGAGTAGTGAAAAGGGGCACCCTGCTTTGTTCCTGATCAAAAAAGGATTGCTTTCAATTTTTGCTCATTGAGTATGATGTTGGCTGTGGGTTTGTCATAAATGGCCTTTATTATATTGAGGTATGTTCCCTGTATTCCCACTTTGCTGAGAGTTTTGATCATGAATGGATGCTGGATTTTATCAAATGCTTTATCTGAATCTATTAAAATGATCATGTGTTTTTTCTTCTTTTTGTGTATGTGATGAATCACATTGATTGATTTGTGAACATTGTACCAGCCTTGTCTTCCCAGAGTAAATCCAAATTGATCATGATGTATGACTTTTTTCATGTATTGCTTGGTCTGGTTTGCTAATATTTTGTTGAGGATTTTATCATCTAAATTCATCAGGTATATTGGCTTATAATTTTCTTTTCTGTTGTTGTCTTTGACTGGTTTTGAAATCAGAATTATGTTTGCCTCATAAAAGGAGCTTGGAAGTCTTTATTTCTCTTGAATTCTTTGAAATAGCTTGAGCAGCATAGGAGTTAGTTCTTCTTTGAATATTTCATAGAATTCACCTGTGAAGCCATCTGGCCCAAGCCTTTTGTTTGTTGGAAGTTTTTTGATAACTGTTTTGATCTCATTTGTTATAATTGGTCTGTTTAGGTGTTCTGATTCCTCCAGATTGATTTTTGAAAATTATATGTTTCAAGAAATTTGTTTATTTCTCCTAGGTTATCTAATTTTTTGGCATACAGTTCTTCATAGTATTTTCTTATGATCCTTTGTATTTCTGTTGTGTCAGTTGTTCTTTCTCCATTCTCATTTCTAAATTTATTTATTTGAGTCCTCTCTTTATTTTTCTTGGTGTCTCTTGTTAAACGTTCATAGATCTTGTTTACCTTTTCAAAGAACCAACTCTTGGTTTCATTGATCCTCTTTATTTTTTTTTTAGCCTCTATGTCATTTATTTTCACTCAGAACCTTATTATTTCCTTCCTTCTACTACCTCTGGGCTTTACTTTCTTTTCTTTTTCTAGTTCTTTTAGATGTAGGGTTAACTTGTTTATTTGAGCTTTTTCTAGCTTCTTAATGTATGCCTGTAATGCTATGGACTTCCCTCTCAGTACAGCTGTGTCCCATAAATTTTGTGTTGCTGTATGCTCATTATTATTCATTTCTAGAAATTTTTTCATTTCTTCTTTGATCTCATTGTTAACCCATTCATTATTTAAAACATGCTATTTAGTTTACAAGTGTGTGAGTATTTTTCAGTTTTTCTGTTGTGGTTGATTTCTAATTTCATGTCATTGTGATCAGAGAAGATGTTTGATATGATTTCTATCTTCTTAAATTTGTTGAGACCCCTTTTGTGCCCGGACATGTGGTCTACCATAGATTATGTACCATGAGCACTTGAAAAGAATGTATATTCTGCTGCCTTAGGATGAAAGGTTCTGAAGATATTTATTAAATCCTGTTAATTTAGTTTGTTTTTTAAGTCTTCTGGGGTTTTTTTGTTAATTTTATTTATTGAGGAACTATCCAGTGATGTTAGCGGGGTATTAAAATCTCTACTATTATAGTATTGCTGTTTATCTCACACTTTATGTTCATCAAAATCTGCTTTATATATTTAGATGCTCCTATATTTGGTGTGTAGATATTTATAATGGTTATATCTTCCTGTTGGATTGCTCCCTTTATCATTATGTAGTGACCTTCTTTGTCTCTTACTATAGCCTTTGTTTTAAAGTCTATTTTGTTAGATATAAGTATTGCTACCCCAGCTTTTTTTTTCATTTTCATTTGCATGAAATATTTCTTTAGCCTTTTACTTTCAGTCTATGTGTATCTTTTGTTTTGAGGTGTGTCTCTTGTAGACAGTGTATGTATGGGTCTTTTTTTCCTTATCCACACAGCTACCTTATGTCTTTTGATTGGATCATATAACCCCATTTACATTTACGGTTATTATTGATATGTAGTTGTTTATTGCCATTTTATTCTTTAAAGCTACATTCTTCTTTTACCATATTCTTTTCCCCTTTTGTTCTGTTTACAACAGGCCCCTTAACATTTCTTGCAGCATTCATTTGGTTGTAATAAATTTCTTGAGTTAGGTGTTTTTTTTTTATGCCTCGGAAGCTTTTTATTTTTCTTCTATTTTAATGATAGCCTTGCTGGATAAAAAAGTCTTGGTTGTAGGCTCTTGTTCTGCATTACTTTGAATATTTCTTGCCATTCCCTTCTGGCCTCAAGTGTTTTTTTGAAAAGTTGGATGTCATCCTTATGGTGGCTCCTTTGTAGATGATTGACTTTTTTTTCTCTAGAAGCTTTTATGTATTTTTTTATCTCTTAGCTTTTGTATTTTAATTATGATGTGTCTTTGTGTAGATTTTTTTGGTTTCTCTTTAATGGAATTCTCTGTGCTTCTTTAACTTGTGTGACTTTTTCTTGCATCATTTAGGAAAGTTTTCAGTTTTCATTTCTTCAAACCAGGTCTCTATTTCTTGTTCTTTTCCTTCTTCTTCAGGAACCCCTTTAATGAGGATGTTGTTTCTCTGTAGGTTGTCACAGAGCTCTCTTAGAGTTTCTTCAGACATTTTGAGCCTGTTTTCTTTTCGCTGCTCTGCTTCCATGTTTTCTTTATATTGTCTTCTAAATTGCTAATTCAATCCTCTGCTTCATCCAGCCTGCTTTTAATTGCTGCTAGTGTAGTCTTCATTTCTAATATTGTATTTGTCATTTCTGACTCGGTTTTATTATTTCAATGTCCTTTTTGATGCTTGTTATCTCTTATTTATGTGCTCATTGTGTCCATCCTTTGTTCCTCTAATATCTTTGAGCATTCTAATAATCATTATTGTAAACTCTGCATCTGGTAGTTTTGTTATTTCCATCTTATTCAGTTCATTTTATGGGCATTTCTCTTGTTAGTTCATTTGGATTGTACTTTTCTGTCTTCCCATTTTGTCAGTGTACACAGTGCTTGGTTGGGTGTGTTTTTTGTGAAACTAGCTAAATCTAGTGTTGGTACATTCTGCCTCCAATTTTCAGTTGTTTTATTTCTGGATCTTCTTGAATTGGCATCAGCTATTGTTTGTAATTTGCTGTAGACTGCTTATCTGCTATCACTCTTCTTTTTGCTATTTGTGTTGTAGTTTTCTATGTCTTAGCTGGGTGAGCTGTGAGGAGCTTGCACTCTAACATGGGTTGTTAGGTCCTGAACTGTTGCTTTCTGTATCTGGCCTCCCAATGCACTTGCCTTGGACCTCCCTGGTTGAGGCCTCATGCAGATTAGTGGGTGTCACTTTCTATGACTGGATTATATCAACCTTTGGGAGCTACAAGCAATCCAGATCTTGTGGCTGCCTCTACTGGGCCCAGGTGCCATTGTAAATATCAGCTGTACTCCTAGGCTTGCTTTTATCTACTCTTGGCTTGAGGTAAGTTTCTTTAAAAGTTGAAGTTCTTTTAAGATCTGCTTTATGTTGCCTTTATTGCTGGCTACTTGTTGGACTCAGTACTGTAATTCAGTGATTAGGCATGGTATTGGATGTGACCTACTCCTTAGCCTCAGGTGTCATTCTATTTAGACTTTTAATTAATTAATTTATTTTATTTTGTTTTTGTCTTCTTTTTCAGCACTCAGTAAGTTGTAGTCACCAGGGTTCAATGGGTGTGGCCCCTGTGCTGTTGTTGCTGCCTGGGGAGTTTGGGCTCAGGTACTGCTGGCAACAGCCTGCCTCTGTGGCTGCTGCTGCCATGGGCTGGCTCCTGTGTGTCCATGTTTGCCTGTTTGGACTGCTTCCATGGCCACCCAGCCTCTGCTGCCACTGAGAGCCTACCTGTGCTGTGGGTACTTGTACTTACAGGCTTGGGCCTGTGCAGCATCTTCCCAGGCTGTCACCCTTGTGGGTGGGCCCACATACGCCCACTCAGACCACTGAAGCAGCCTCAGCCTCCGCTACCGGCAGGCTTGTGCGCTGGCCTGGACCTCCGCAGTGGCTGCCTCGTTTTCTGCCCTTGCTGGCGGGCTCACACGCTTCATGGTACCCCCTCCGCTGTAGCTTGGGCCTTCGCCTCCACCAAGGGCAGACCCACACAGCAAGCAGGACTGTGTGAGCCAGGACCTCTGCAGCAGAGGTGGTTCCCACTTCCAAGGGCAGCCTGCATGTGCTTGCTCAATCACACTGGCTTCCGCAGTCACACCCTGCCACCTCTGGCCACGCCTGGCTGCACCTTGTGAGCACTCAGTAGTGCAGGGGATGGTGAAGCTTAGACCTCTGCACTTCCTATTTGTTTCCCTAACGTGCTGTCTGGCTCTAAGCACCTTTGTTCTAACTGGGGTAGGTGAGCCTCCTGTGAACAGGATAATTTCTTCCCTTTGCTGGTGATACTGTTCCCAGAAAAAAATGTTCACTTTAGATTTGGAGTTTGATTCAGCCCAGGGGTTCCGTGTCCATCCCTCAAATTGTTTCCCCCTGTGCCTCCGAGACCACTCTCTCCCCTGGCAACTCCAGTCATCCCAGCACTCCCGGCTCCTGGAGCTCCAGGAAAGTGGCTGTGAGCTAGGCTCTCAGTGCAGTCACTTTAATATGGAGCCTGGGTCTGAGAGTTCTGCCTCCTTCTCTCAAACAGTGCCTAGGCTCTTCTCAGCTGAATATGGTCTGTAAACATTTTCCAGGCTCCAGGGCTCTAGGTTGGGATGACGGTTTTGGGGATAAGGACCTACAACTCACTGGACAACCCTCCCCATCGCGAGAGTTCCTCCCGGCTGCCCCTTGCTCCCTGGAGTGGGGCAGCCCTTTCCACGCCTCTGCCTTTCCTTCCAGTCTCAGTGTGGGTTCTTTGGAGGTCTTTGGCTGTAGAATCCTCTTAGTTTAGTCCAAAGTTGGTCTTTCACAATGAGTGTTCTCAGATTTAAGTTGTAATCCACTTTCATTCTGAGAAGTGGGAGTTGAAGCATTCACCTACTCTGTGGCCATCTGATTTTTTTTTAATAAGCAAATTCAGTCAATATTAGCTTAAGCATAGCCTGACCAGGAAGTGGCGCAGTGGATAGAGCGTTGGACTGGGATGCACAAGACCCAGGTTCGAGACCCCAAGCTAGCCAGCTTGGACCCAAGGTCGCTGGCTCCAGCAAGGGGTTGCACAGTCTGCTGAAGGCCCGCGGTCAAGGCACATGTGAGAAAGCAATCAATGAACAACTATGGTGTCGCAATGACAATGAGAAACTAATGATTGATGCTTCTCACCTCTCCCCGTTTCTGTCTGTCCCTGTCTATCCCTCTCTCTGACTCTCTCTCTCTGTCCCTGTAAAAAAAAAAAATTAGCTTAAGCACCAATTTATCCACCCATACCATTTATTCATCAAACATTGATTATGTACCAGATACTGTGCTTGGTTCTAGCAATACAACAGTGAACCAACTCACTAACCTCTTATGAGGGATTTAGAAAATAAACCAATGAATGTGTAGCACAATACCAGGAAGTGATAAGTTTTATGAAAAAATAGGAGGGTAAAAAATGTTAAAATTACCTTGGATAGTGAGAAAAGGACTCTCATACATTTTAAAGAAGCTCTAGGTCAAGAACGTAGCCAAACCTCAGAAATAAACTGGATTCTGGATCTCAGTATAGTGAAGATTTGCTGGGCTTCTCTCTACATGTCTGTTTCATTCTTGTCTCTTTCTGCAGACTACTTCTGCTTTAAAATATAAGCCTAAAAGTGGCAGCATAGTATATGTTTTCACACTTTACATCTTATAATTTTAGCCACCAGGGTGGTTCAGGATGACCCTATTGTCATTCTCTGCCATCCTGATTATGAAGTCTGATATTGACCAATTCTAGATTTAAACCTGAAACCACTCTGCCTTCCAGATCTGATGTCAGTTTGCTCTTCTAAGATAGGTAGGTCAGTTTCTGAACACCACTCACTACTCTAAGAAGCAATCTTACCATCAGTTTTTATTCTTTTTTTAAATTTCTTTTTATTTTATTCATTTTAGAGAGGACACACACACACACACACACACACACAGAGAGAGAGAGAGAGAGAGAGAGAGAGAGAGAGAGAAAGGGGGGAGGAGCTGGAAGCATCTAACTCCCATATGTGACCAGACCAGTGCAGGGTTTTGAACTGGCGACCTCAGTGTTCCCAGGTCGACGCTTTATCCACTGCGCCACCACAGGTCAGGCAGTTTTTATTCTTTTTATTAACATTGATTTTTACTCATATTTATCAAGTGACTATCATACACCATGCTATTATAAGTGTTCTTCATTAATGATCTCATTTAACACTTAATTATGTTTTGTGTGAAATGTCAGCTTTTTAGAACTTTGTCGACTTGATATTTTTTGTTGTAGATGGAACTGCTGATTTTGAGTTTGACTTAAAATAACATTATAATTTTCAAACAAACTCAAAATATTGATACAGAATTTACTTGCATTAAATACAAAGCAAAATATTTTAGTTGTCACAACACAAATTGTGGAGTTGGGTTAAACTCTCTGTTTCATCAGTTACTGGTTACGTAGTTTGGGCAAGTTACCTCTAAGTTCCTCATTCCTTATGAGTGAAAATGTCAGAGTGGGAATGAACATGACACATAGCACATATCCTGGCTGATTACAAAGGATATAAAGTTGCATGTATTACCATAAGAAGATTCCTCCTTGTCAATGCTGATCTGTGTCAAGCTGAAGCTAGTAAGTTCCCTGGACACTAGCTATTGGCAGTTCATCGTTACTACATCCAAAATTACAATTGAATGAATTATAGTTCTGTCACTTGTCCAGAAGAAATGTTAGGCATTTAAAGTTAAGACAGAAAAAAAAAACACATTAATATTACCTTCTCTTCGGTGTAGAAATGCAAGGATTCTTGCACAAAACCAAAATTCCCCTATACTTCCAATATTTGTCTGTGGTTGCTATAAGTGAACATTTGTTAATAAAAAGTCTCTTGTAAAGTTTGCCATTTCTTCCAACTGACATAAAAGTTAAAGAAAGCCAGATTTAAAGAGATTTAAAGAGAATGAAAAAAATAATAATATAAGGGCTTCAGAGCCTCATGGAAACCTAGCACTGGATACAAGTTGAAAGAGTTGTTAGATCTGGAGGAAAAGATGACATGGCTGTCAGGGAGATGACACAAGCAAACAGACTGGGAGGAAGAAAGGTCTACAAAGGTTTGCTGTTTCACGAGACAGATTCAAAAGATAAAATCAGCAGCATCAAGCTAGTGCCTTTTGTGCATGGACATGTGTCTCAAATGTCCCCAGAGGTGCCACAGGTATCAGCACTGCTGCCACCTCCCAGTTCTCAGGACATACTTTCAGTTCATGGTAGAATATATGAATTTCCAGTGTGTCCTTCCCTAATTTTGCTTTTCAATGTAAAGCACCTTTCAAGGACAAGCCAAGTTAGAAATTTGGGTTGAACTGATTTTAGGTGCTTTATTTTTTTTTTCTATTACAGGCACATAGAACTACAAATTCCTGTTAGAATTGCTGTCACTGCATCTCATAAATTATGATATATTTTTATTTTTAATCAATTTGGAATCTTTTTAAATTTCTCTATTCTTTCTGGTTTGAACAATACATAATTTATAAGTGTACTCTTTAATTTTCAATTATTTAAAGATTTTATAAGTAGTTTATATCTACTGATTTTTTTAAAAATTTTATTTTATTCATTTTAGAGAGGAGACACAGAGAGAGAGAGAGAGAGAGAGAGAGAGAGAGAGAGAGAGAGAGAGAAAGAGAGAGAGAGAGAGAGAGAGAGAGAGAGAGAAAGAGAGAAAGGGGGGAGGATCTGGAAGCATCAACTCCCATATGTGCCTTGACCAGACCAGTACAGGGTTTTGAACTGGCGACCTCAGTGTTCCCAGGTCGACACTTTATCCACTGTGCTACCACAGATCAGGCTATATCTACTGATTTTTAAATTAACTCTCACTGTAGTAAGGAAATATATTCTTCAAGCTTTCAGTATTTTTTAGTTATTTAGCTCTTACTATACTCCTGCATATGGTTGATCTTCTTTTTTTGGCACCTGAAATAAATGTGTTTTGCAGTTATTGAATATAATATTCTGTAAATAACAATAAGATCAGTTTGGTCAGATTCTTTGTTGTTATTATTATTATTTATTTTTCTAATTATTTAACATTGAATTTCTTATTTAAAATGAGTGAATTATACATAATGATTTTTATGTATCATAAGTTGTAACTCATCATAGCACATACCAGTGCAGAAAACTGCTTCTCTTACTTTATTGCCAAATTTATCCAAAATGCTACAGAGGTTTTGCCTTTTACTTTTTTCCTCTCTCTGGGTAAAATATCTTACCTAATTAACAGCCTTTGTGAATAGATGTTGTTATGAACTTAAGGTATGAAACCCTACAGAAGTAATGTATTGAATTCCTAAGACCCCAATTGGGGCTGCATATGGAATAAGAAATTAATTTGGGTAAATGAGGTCAGAAGGATGAGTCTATGATTTGAATGTATTAGTGTCCCTATAAGAAAGAGGGAGCAGAAGGTAACTCACCTTCTCTCTCTGTGTGCATCAAGGAAAGTCCATGTGAACACACAGTGGCAAGGTGACCGTTGGCAACCCAAGAGGAAACCCCCAACAGACACCCATCAGTTTGGAATCTTGATGCTGGACTTCCAGTATCCAGAGCTGTGAGAAAGTAATTTACTGTTGTGTAAGACACCCATCTGTAGCAATTTGTTATGGCAGCTCAAACAGACTAATACAAATACTCATCTAACTGATTCTTGGTTCATCATTGTGTTATGTAGGAAATGTGAGAGAGAATAGGTTTGTGGATAAAGTTATAAAAGTCTAACCCTGGCTGGTGTCTCAGTGGATAGAGTGTTGGCCCAGTGTATGGATATCATGGATTTGATATCTGGTCAGGGCACACAGGAGAAACAACCATCTGCTTCTTTCTCCCTTCTCTTTCTCTTCTGCTCCTGCAGCCAGTGGCTCAGTTGGTTCAACTGTGACACCTGGTGTTGAGGATAGCTTGGTTAGTCTAATTATGTCAGCTTCAGGCACTAAAAATAGCTCAGTAATCGAGCATGAGCCCCGTATGGAGTAGCCGGGCGGATTCCAGTTGAGACACATATGGGAGTCTGCCTCACTATCTGCCCTCCTCTCACCTAAAAAAAAAAAAAAAAAAAATCTTTCCATGGAATAGAATAGTATAAAGTGAAACACATTCTTTAGAAATTTTGTCAAATACTAGAGGAAATGGTTTCAAGTAGTGAGAAGATCTTTCTGTACAAAGTCTCAGTATTCGTCAGTGGTTAGTCATGAAGGGAGAGAAAAAGTCAGACATTTCACTGGAGGGTGATTAATATGGGTAATTAGCTATAAACCTAATAGAAAAGCCAGAAGGACAGCAGGGGCCATAAGAAGCCAGTGTTAGTCCAAGGACTGGAAGAGCCAGAGCCAGGATCTCCCAGTAGTAGTTGGACTACAGAGAAAACACACCTGCTGGAGATGTGCAGAGAAAGAACCAAGGGCCTATACCCCTAGCCTTTCCCTTCTTCTCAACCTTCAGGTCTATGCTTGTACCTTCCATTTCACAAAGTGGAGAGACATAAAAGCAAGAGAATAGGAAAAAAAGCTTTTTCAAAGTTAACAATGCTAACTACAAATCAGAACAGAGAAAAAGATGAAGGTGGGTCTGAGGATGGACAGGGCAATGACTAGCACAGCCTGAAAGTTAACATCACTCCTGATCAAAGAATATATAATGCTACACATCCAAAACAACATACCATACTGAGCAAGTACACTAGGGGAATGTGCCAAAGCCTTGGGTGTCTGAGGAAGCCACTTGCACCCTATGTCTTCTTTAAGATTGAAGATAGATGTTTGGACTCATAAACTATTATGACACCAAATAAAGATGAGAAACTGCTCAAAGCCTGAGTTCCATATATTTGCTGTTAGTCTGCTTTATTTAGGCCTGATTTCCAGTGTTGAAGAGCTTAAGACAGCAAGGAAAGATAGCAATCAAAAAGCATCTTAATGTCATGTTATTTTAATATTAAAGCAGTCATATTTGTAAAATGCACATGACTTTTAATGATAGGCCACGAAATTAAGAAGGCATTTCCTTCCTCCCAACATATAATTCGCACCTGACTTTGCATTCTCCATGTGAAGCCCCAGATGGGGAATATTAAACCAAGTATCTGGCTTCAGTGAACACACTAACTATTGGGAGTGGGCAGAGGCAGAAATAAAAATATTTTTAAAACACACATATGAAAAAAAATCGCAAAACAAATATTGAACTATTTAGAGAGCTTAATATCTACTAGTTGCTTGCTAATGACCCCTCTGCATTAGGCAATTCATTTTTTCAGTCAACAACCATTTCTTGATTACCTGATTTGCCAGGCTTGGTAATAAATGGTATGTGTTAACTGCACTAAGGAGTAAGGCCTGCTTATCTGTAGCCCAGTCTTCTCTGTTAGACTCTGAGCTCATTGAAAATAGCAGTTTTGTTTATTTATATTCTGAATTCTCAGCAAATAAAATACATGACAATGAGAAAGATTTTTTTTTTTCAGGTGAGAGGAGGGGAGATACTGAGACAGACTTCCACATGCCACCTGACCGGAATCCAGCCAGCAACTTCCATCTGGGTCTGATGCTCTAATCAACCCAGCTATTTTTAGTGCCTGAGGCTAATGCACTTGGACCAACTGAGCTAACCTCAGCACACTGGGCCACGCTCAAACAAACTGAGCCACTGGCTACTGGAGGGGAAGAGAGAGAGAATGGGGAGACAGAAGCAGATGGTTGCTTCTCTTGTGTGCCCTGACCGGGAATAGAATCCTGGACGTCCATATGTGGGGCCCATAGTCTCTCACTGCAAAAGAGTAAAAAAATGTGAGATGTGTTTGAAGTCACCAGCTGCCTTCTTGCAGTAGCAACACACCCACATGGGCAATTTCAAGCCTAACACCTGCCCACTCTTTGTGCTATACCAAAATTTAAGTGGGAGACACTGTTGCTCACAGTAACAACCCCATAAGCTTCTGTGTACAGAGTAGAATGTTTCTTCCTTCCTGCATTTGCGTCTAGAGGCATCAAGTATGCACAGGTCGCCATTTCTCAAAGGCCTCCATTTGGGATTGACCATTTCATGGAGAGCACTTTCTTGTCATCTCTTTCAGAAAAGAAAACAAACAATTCTTCTCCAGATAAAAAGCAAGTGAGGTCAGAGAACACCGGTGGACACATTCCGAAGGATCAGTCCCACTTTGGTCGTGTGTATGTGTGTGTGTGTATGTTTCTTTTTAAATAATCAGCCATTTATGCATTTTTTAGCCTTTAAAGACTAAGATGTGGTGAGAAGGCTCTGAGGGTTGTTCTCACAACTTTACTTCTTTCTACAGAAAGTGGCTAGATGCTAAATAAGCCATGCCCTGGGTGGTCTCTGCCTTGTGCCTCCCAGACTATCGCTGGGTTTCTTTCTGTTTCCACTGAAGAGGCAAGGAAAGAACATTCACTCTTAAGAACTGGTTCTCTGTCCTTGGGCTGCAGCAGCCTTTCTGAAGAATCATGCAGCCTCTGGAATAGCATAGCAGGCACATCTCCCTTTATTGCATAACTTTTATAAAAACCACATTAGAAGTAAAATGAGTGACAAATTTGAAAATTCATTTTGGTTATTTCAAGTGAATGTCTAAGAGTTGGGCAACCCAAACAAGACATGCTTATATTACTAATTAACAGGAGAAATGAAAATGGGTTATTTAATCACTTAAGTAAAGACACGATGCTTCCATTTATGTAATAAAAATGTGTCTATTTAACCCTTAATAGGAATGAAAGGAAAAGGTTTATTCCTGTTACTAGATAACTAGTGTATCTGTACATACCATGCATTCACAGACATGTACATAGACATTTCTGCTTTAACTTCTTTTTTATTTGTTTTATTTTCAGTTCAAGTGACCAGTGTTACATGGTGGTATTTACACCTGCACTGGGAACATCAGATGGTGTACCACTCACTGTTGGATAGACTTCTTGCAATTTGAGAGGAAAGCAAATCTGTTTGAACTGCATAGTGTTCCATGCAGGCTTGGCAGCTGCACACTCACTAGGATAAATAGGTTGTACCTCGCTGCATTGTTATTGTGGGATCGGGCAAAAATATTTGGCAGACATTTCAAAGTAAATGCTTCAATTGAATGACGGCAACTAAGAGGAAAGTGCCAAGACTAAAGCAAGTGCATGGTTCGCTATGAAAGAGTGTTTTTCTGATGGAATGTTTAATAAAAGGAATTATAGTCATACTTTAATTTAATTAGAATGGTGGTAACTCTCTTTTGTAAACTAAAAGGAAAAGTCAATTTTAACATGAAATATTTTTTTCACTAAGACATTTATGTTAAAAATAACAAATATAAACATGTAGGAAAGTTACAGAATAGAATGTGAGGAGGTTGTCAGTTCAGTTCAGTCATGATAAATACCCAATTCTACTTTGGAATCCCTCCCTGGAAATATAAATTGATTTTCCTCACAGAAAGAATGTGGTATGAGTTTGAATATAGAAAAACCAGATTTATTATTATTATTATTATTATTATTATTATTATTATTATTGAAGCATGTGGCCTTACCAGAGCTTAGGTGGGTCTAAATTTCCATTATAAGTCACTGTTTTCATAAGGACTTTATAACTTGGACAAGACAATTGGCTGTAGCCTTTAACTTGGTGAATTACATCTCAGTCTGGAGCAGGCGCTCTCTTCCTTTTAATAATACCAAAGTCAAAAATCAGGCAAGACAGCTGCTTTTCTTTTTCCCCTTAAGCTTTGAAGTAAAAGTTAGAACAATATATATCAATGTCAAATAAAGATAGGCTAGAGTTACTTTTTTGTTTTTACCTAAAAAGAGCTATAAATTGAACCATTATATATTTTTTGAATTTCAAAGGAAATAGCAAATTAAAATGATTAATTTGTATGTGACATAATTTATGTTCATCACAATTTGATTTTTATTTTGATCTCCATGATAATTATTCCATATAAAGTACCTCACCTTTTTGTATCACCTTTTTTGGGAATGCAAAATTAAATAAATAAAAATATGTAAAAAAATATGCCTAAAACTTCAAAATAATTCCTTAATTTGAATACTTCAGGGAGATCATTTAATACTACCTTATCATCTCACAATGGAAACATTGTTTCAGTTTTGAACTTAAAGTACTTCCTTTCCTATATTTGCATATTTAAAATAAATTCATATTTTTAGTTTAAGGAAACCAAATTGTTTTGAATACATTTTGTTGGCATGTGATTTTACCCTTGATTAACAGCCTCCCAACCAAGCGGAGGCACTGAGAATCAGGGCTGGAGATGGGCCTGACCTGCTTGTGGAGAATGACTCTTCACCTGGGTTCACATTTCTATGGCCCCTATTTGGGTTGGGTCCTTCCTACACTCACCCAGGGCCTGTCTCCCTTTGAATATGAGTCTATAGCTGGATGCTACCATTTCAGTCTCAGCCATAATTTATTTTCTTGCTCCAGATAAGGAACCTAGCATCCCAGGAAAGAAGTTCATCAGCTTTGCTGTCAGAGCCTGGGGTGAGAGATTTTATGCCCTGGTTACAATCTTTAACCAGTAGGTTTATTTTGCTTTTTAATCTTATGTGGTTCATGAACCCATCAGACAATTTGAAGAGAGCTAAGAACTCCTTTCCAGGAAAAATGTATAATTGGATAAAATAATCTCTACAGTTTCAGAGGATCCAGGGATATTCTGAAGGCTGTCTAGAAACTATTAAATCCATGTGCCCCACTCCAAAACTCTGTCTTATATATTATCTAACAATCACAATACAATATTCACAGATGATTAGTCATATCTTCTATTTTCCAGCTTCAGACCACCATTATTACTTTCAGCTGAAGCCCTATGTCACTGAGAAACTATAAATAACCAAAGGAGATCTTCTACAAGCTCCCACCATTGCACAAACCCACCTATGAGCACTTACACCTGTTCACTCGAACTGCTCTCTTGTTACTATGGATGAATTCTCCGGGCTTCCAGCAATGTGATCCCTTACCCTTCAGAACCATGCTCACTTAGTCGACTCATCTCCTTATCTCCTCACTGCACCCTCCATTTTCCCCTTTCTCTTGGATACTTCCCATTGGCAAATAAACAGCTTGCTATTTTTCCACTTAAAAAAGAAATTAAAAATAAGCAAATAAAGCTCTACCCATGGCCTCATCCTAACCTACCTTCCCACACCCAATGATGGCTGCATTTCTATCTTTGCCTGGAAAATTATGTTTCTACTTCTTCCCAATTATTTGTTTTTTCTCATTTTCTCTTAAACCAACCAAGTTCCCCCTGATCACAACCAATCTACTAAACTTGTCCTTATCAAGGCACCAGTGACCTCCATGTTACTGAGTCTACTGGCTTAGACTTGATTTCGACTTGCTGGGCCAAGTAGGAATTTTGGTGGTTACCCATTTATCTCCCTGGGCCCTCTCCTCTTTGAACACACAGCTCTCAGAAGAACACACTCTCAATTTTTCCTGTCCTTCTTCAGCTCCTGGAGAGTTTCTTCTTTGTTACCCCAACTGTGTCATCATAGAGTAGCTCCATCCAGAAACCGAGCCTAAGCTTTACTCGATTTCCTCCAGCATTGACACTCATACTTTTATACTTCTAAAAATCTTTAGTTTGATATTCAATATATTCAAAAATCTAAAACATAGTCTACATTTTCCCTTTATATTTATGTCCCGCTAGTGTGTATCACTGCCTGGCATGCTATAAACTTTAACCTTCGTGTCTTTCTGCTCCCACTGGAGTATAAACACTAGAGGGGCAAGAACTGTCTTATCTACTGTTTCACTCCAGCTCTTAGAATAAGAGCTGATACAAAAAAAGGCAATGCATATAAATCAATAAGCTAATAATTGCAATAATAATGTCTAAATTTTAAATTAAGAAAATATATTGAGTTTCTACTCTGTGGTTGGCATTGGGTGAAGAAGCACACTAATTTCACACCAGGCACAACTTAATATTCAGAGATAATAATTTTAATTTTTTTAAGTGAGAGGAAGGGAGACATGGAGACAGACTTCTGCATGCGCCCCAACCGGGATCCACCAAGCAAACCCCCTGTCTGAGGCCAATACTCAATCAACCGAGTTATTTTTATTACCTGAGGCCAATACTCTGACCAGCCTAACTATCCTCAGCATCTAAGGCTGATGCAATTGGACCAATCAAGCCATCCTCAGTGTCCTGGTAACACTAGAGCCAATCAAGCCACTGGCTGCTGGTGGAGAAGGGGGAGAAAGAGGAAAGAGAAACAGATGGTTGTTTCTCTTGTGTACTCTGACTAGGTATCAAACCTGGGACATCTATACACTGGGCCGATGCTCTACCACTGAGCCAACCATACAGGGCCATTTTTTAATTTTTTAAATGTCCATTATTTTAATTTTACAGATGAGTCAACAGAAGAGAGTTTAGATCAGGGCTCAGGAAACTACAGTATTGGGCCAAATCTGGCCCACTGCCTCTGTATTTAAGACCCCAAAACTAAAAGTGTTCATATTTTCAAATTGATAAAAAATATCAAAAGAAAAATATTTCATGACATCAAATAAAATGGAAATTTCAGTATCTTTAAATAAAGTTCCATTTGCACATAGCACACACACTATTTCTGTACCTTCCTGGGCCTACTTTTGTGCTGTGGCAACAGAGTTTACAGTTTTGGCAAATACTGTGTAGCCATGAAGCCTAAATCATTTACTAGTTTAGGGCCATTTACAGAAAAAAGTGTGGTGATTTCTGACTTGGAACACTTGTGCAAAGTCAAGCAGCTAGTAGAGGGTGGAGTGCTCATATGGAATAAATTAGCTCTAAGTCTGTGTTCTGTTGTGCTTGATAACTTTTGGTGTTGTCTAAAATTGCAAAAAATTAAATCAATTTCTTAAAATAAAAGTTATGCCTTTCTTTCAAAACCTCTTCTATCTTACAGAGCACAGTTAGGAAGGGGGAGCTCATTTCCACAGGTGTTGGTCACCAGGTGAAGGAACTAGCAGAAGTGCTTGCTGCAGGGTGGTCAGCACTGATTCTAAGCATCACTTCCAGCCTTTGCCCAGTATGTAGTCTCCTCTAGGACTTTCTTCTCATCTTGGGCAAAGAAAGACCGCTGTGAACACAAAGCACAGAAGTGTGGTAACAAAGAGAGAAAATACTATTGTTAGCATAAGACCATTATGAAAAAGGAGAAAATGTTGCTTTCCCATTTTCACTTTTTTTTTAAACTTAAATTTTAACCTATATTAACTTTTTCTTTGTGTTGACTATATTGGGGGGACACTGGTGAACAGAACTGTACAGATTTCAGGAGCACAATTCCACTTGTAGTGTTGAGCAAAGAGCAAAGGAGATGCTGGCCCACTGAATTCCCTTTCCGCTGACGTAGTGAGAGTGTGGACTGCGTGGCCTGAGCCAAAGCTTTCTTCTTGCCTCATCGGCTAGGGGAAGCAGTCAGTTTCTCTGTAGAATGTCTGCCTAACATGTCTTAGTTTATTTCATGTCTCCGTAAAATGGCAGTAAATAACATACCTAATTGATAAGTTTGTCATGATTAAATGGCTACACATTTTCTGACATGTTACCTTATACAAACTGATATAAAATGATACTTTTCACTCATTATTTTTAATCATTATGAAGAAAACAGCATTTGGAATTAAAAAAAAATTTGTGACGTTACTATGAAACTGATAGGAAGAAAATATATATAGTTCAACAAATATTGCTAAAAAATCAGTTATTCATATGGAAAAGAAATGAAAATGGATTTCTTATTTCTGACCATATACAAAAATCAATTCCAGATGGATTAAGAACTTAAATGTCAAAAATAAAACTTTAAATGTCTTAGAACAAAATAAAAAGAACAACTTCATCACCTCAGGGTAGGAAAATATTTTTAAACATGATATAAAAATGCCAAACATAATGAATAAAATTATACATTTGATTATATTAACTTAAAAATATATCTGTTTTTCAAAAACATCTTGCAAAAGGCAAGCAACAAACATGGGGTAAATATTTGCAACACCTAAAGCTGACAAAGGATTAGATCAAAAGATGTGAAAAAAAAACCCAAAAACACTTTTTCAAAGGAATAAGAAAAAGAAAGCACCAGAGATAATTGAATAAAACACAAGAGCAGGCATTTCACAGAAGAGGAAACACTATAGGTAACAGACATGAGAAGACACTCAAAGTCACTAACTAGAGAAATGCAAGTCAAGCTGAAATAAAATAACTTCTTAACTCTTTTTGTTTGTAAAGATTAAGACATCTGTTGGAAAGGACATGGGTCAATGGAAATCTTCATATGTCACCAGTGGGCATGTAAATTATACAACCACATGGAAAATATTTTGACACTATTTTTTGATATGGAAGATCTGCGTACTCTGTGAGCCAGAAATTTCATAACCAAGAGTTTATCCAAATATGGGTCTATGAGGAATTATACCATGAATGCTCATAGAAGCTCTTGTCTCAATTACCAGAACTATAAACAATGGAAATATTCATTCATCGGAATATGACAAATAATTGAAGATATAGATACACACAGTGTAATATTATAGAGCATTGGAAATGAAAGACTGAGGGTTCACACAACTACACAGACTGATCTTTCTAAAGTCACTTTCTCAGTTCCAGCTGCTATAGCAAATACCACAGAATGGGGGAGGGGGGTGATTGAAAGAACAAACATTTGTTTCTCAGAGTTTTGGAGGCTAGAGGTCCAAGACTAAAGTGCTGGCCCCTGGTGAGAATTTTCTTTCTGGCTTGCAGATGGCCATCTGCTCTCTGTGTGCTCACATAGCCTGTTCTTAGTGGTTGTCCTTGGAGGAAGAGGAAGATTTGATCTCTTCTCTTATAAGGGCACTAATCTCATCATAAGGGCTCTACATCATGATCTCACCTAAACTTAGTCTCTTTCCAAAAACCTCACCTCCTAATACTAAAATCATATTCGGATTAGGGCTTCAACACATGGAATTTTGGAGGACACAAACATTCACCCTGTAACAGAGATGTTGAGTGAAAAATGCAACCCCAGAGCAGTGATTCTTAACCTTTTTTGAGGTACCGAACCCACCAGTTTCATATGCGCATTCACCGAACCCTTCTTTAGTGATAAATAAAATATGATTTTTTCCCTAAATTCAAGAGATAGGTATATGTGTTTTTACTAGTGCACAATATGAGCCATGCATGAACATCACCTTGTTCAAAGAACAAAACCAACAAAGTGCATGAACTCACAACAAATTACGGTATTACTTTATTTTGGCCTCCATGGCAGAGGCTTCTCCGAACCCCTGAGACTGACTCATCGAACCCCTAGGGTTCGATAGAACCCAGGTTAAGAACCACTGCCCCAGAGGGAGTATGCAGGATCATAGCTTGAAGCATACAGGTGTAAATTAAATGATTTTTAGGCTGCTGTGAAATGGAATGGAAAGAGCATATCATTAGTAGGGATGGTCAAGGTAATTTATTAGGAAGATGTACACTGGAGTTTAATATGTTTAAAATGAATAATATATTAAAATAAGTAAGTGGAGAAGGCTGTGCATTAATTATGAATTATGGTGTTAGTATGCTATTAACTAGAGACTCTGATTAATTCAATACATGAGAGCCAAAGAAACAGAGCAAGACAGAGAGATTGGAAGAAAGGAACTGGTATAGTTCAGGGGATCAATAGGAGACAACAGAGACAAATTTGAAGAAAACTCCTTAAGGAGACTCCGTTGGCTAGGGCTGATGCAGGGTATGCAGACACTTGTGTAAGCACCAGTATCACCACAGAGAACCACTAAGAACAGTTATCTGCCAAATTGAATCTCTTTTTTCCAGAGGAGGAAGGCAGTCAGGAAAAAAGAAAATAAAATAATTATAAAAATAAATGTGTGAATCGCATTAAAGTATAGTTCAAACTTTCTTGAGACGAGGCAGATGACAATGATAGATTAGTATTTCTTCCTTACATCCTTCCAATTTTCATTTTTTATTAGAGTTCAAAAGATCTAAAAATTACAAACTTTCTATCATCTATCCACTGCAGCTACTAACCAGACAATCTTATACTAAGAAAATATGTGCCCCCATGATTGAACTTCCTAACTCAATTCTTAAGTCACTTCAAATTAGAACAACCTTTTTGCACCTGAGTTGCAAACCATCAGAAACAGGAATTCATAACAAAAACACAGTAATCTTAGGACTTTCTGGTTCATTACCCTTGGGTTGAACCATAAAAAATCCTAGAGATGAGCTAATACAGACTGAGCCCACTTGGCAGCACTGACAAATGATTTGTCTAGGACAAGCAACCCCACCGAATCACTTCTACACGTATACACTTCTCTCAGAAGGGCTGTTGTGGATTACATGAGGGTAAGTTTTCCCCCCTCACTTTCCATGCCCACCACCCACAACTGAATAGAGCAAAGTTGGCTAAATAGGTTTTTTTGCTTTAAGGAGAGGCAATTATCACTGACAATCTGGACAAAAGACCAGTAACAAAACCTTGTATAAGAGAAAAGTTTGTTTGTTTTTATTCCTGGATAAGCAAACTCAATATTCAGGTTAACAGTTTATTTCCCATAGAAAGTGTGCAGATGCATTAAATGTTGACTTCCTTTTCCATAATGTGACTGTATAATTTATTGTCTCAGACAGGGGCACTAGAGGCAATTAAACTGAGGCAAGTGATGCTAACCCAATCTGGGCGAGCTAACAAATACTTATGTCATTGTGACCAAAACAAATGAGTCCCTGACATTTGTTCCTTCACCCTGGCATTCAGTCTTGGGGCTCCCACCCAAGAAGGCAAAAACAACACTGGAAATGTGACTTAGAGTTTGATAAAATGTGTTTTTTTTTATTTAGAAAATTAAATTTATCAGGATGACATTGATCAATAAGAGTACATAGGTTTCAGGTAAACATTTCTATAGCATTTGAACTGTTGATTATGTTATATACTCATTACCTAAAGTCAGATCGTTTTCCGTCACATTATTTGTCCCTCTTTACACCTTTCCCCCCCTCACATCCCCTTCCCCTTGGTAAAAGTGCACTGTAATTTTAATTCAGTATTTGACCATCATTCTAATATGAGTATATCTTGAAGATAACTTTTTTTAGAAATGACATTTCTGAGTAATCAAAACTGTGTAAATAAGCACAGAGTATTATTATTTTTAAGGTTAGAAAGAAAATATGTCTGAGTATCAATAGTATCTTGCTCTTGAATATTGGGTTATGGGTCATTTTAAATTACTTTTATGCTTTAATTTCAATTTATCTAAAAAGCATTTTATTTATATATTATATTTGAAGTGTTTGATCTATTCTAACATTTTTCTTAAAACTGTTTTTATAAATCAAATTGCTTTCCATTAGAAGCTAGTGAAGACTTTTATCAAGAATTTCTACATTATTATAATGTTTTCAAGATAATAAGGCTTTGGAATTCATTTCTGATAGGACATTTTCATCTTAATTTCAGAAAATTGTAAATTTCTCTCTTATGTGAATTCTTTTCATAGTTTAGAAATATGTAAGATAAGAGCTAGAAGTCTAGAGACTTTTTGCAAACATTTACTACAAAAACAGCTCCTCTGGCATAAATAAAAAAGTAGTATATTCACATGTAAAAGACTGAGCCCTTTGAATTTCATTTCTCCTAAGAGTTCAGGAATGGAACATCCTTTCTTGACTCTACAAATAAGTCATATCTGTCTCAGTGATAAGTCTTTGACGAGGAAGATGTATTAGCAGGGCCTTTAAACAACTGAGTGTAAATACTCAGTGAAGCCTCTAATAAAGCATTTGATTTTATCTGTGGGCCTGTACAAAGTGAGAGGATGACACAAAAGCTGTGAGAAAAGAGAAACCATTGTAAAACGTAAAGGGAGATATATTTTTTCTGACCATGAAATAGCTGCTTTCTACTGAAATTATTTAAAAATACTACTTTTATCTGAGTAAAAGTTAAAATGGGATGATGGGTGCTGTGGTTTTCCTGTGTGTATTTTTGAATCGCACATCTGGAGAGATGTGTCATAATAGGCATGTCACTGAGGAGCCATGTGAACAGTGGCAGTGCAAGGTGTAGGTCACTCGTGCCACCACACCCAGGCCACAGTGTGGTGGCTTTCTTTCTGAATCCAGATTGCCTAAAGATTCTATAGAGCCACGGGGTGACTACAAATGCTCCTCAATGTTAAGCTGAAAGAAAAAAACAGCTACACTGCGTGGGAACCAGTCTTTCTAGGGTTAACATCACGTGGAGTCCTGAATTCATGTTAAAGCATAACACGCTGAACACTAAATCAATCTTTCTCTGACTATTCTCAAGTGCCTGTGTTGCTTCTTTTGAAAATAGGGCCTCTTCTTGGTTTATAAAGTATTCAAACTGCTACCACAGAATTTATTCAAAAATTCAAATATAAGTTATAATAAATCTCTTTTCACAGCAATGATCAAGCTTAAGCATAATAGCTAAATCATAGTTAAAACAGAAAAACAGCTAGAAAATGCATTCTGGGGCATTGTGGGTGAAGGCCACATGCCCTGAGCATGACTGTTTGACTGTCCAAATTGACAGGAACATGGTATGAACAGTGAAAGTCTGTAGACAGAATTCATCTTCATTTCTTTCTCACTCCACCAGTTTTACAATGAATCCATCCTTGATTTAACTGACCAAAAAAATCAAGTATGCAAAATTATAGGCTAAACATTGGGTATTATTGGGAAAATAGCTGTGTTAGGCTTGTTCACCTGCACTTTGCATGATTAGTGCATGAGCATGTGGCAGTACCATGCACCACGTGTGTATAGCCCATGTAAGGCTGCTGGTGCTTCCCCTCAGGGTGGATTGTGGATTGCCTGCCTGCCACTGTGAGGCACTGTGTTGCAATTTGTTTACCTGCTGCCAGGAGAAGTGGTTTTCCCATGCCTGTTTGCTCATCAGCAGTTGGGAGAGTCTATTAAACAGGAATGGCCCTACGCTTTCTGGCTCTGTTGTTTCTCTACTGTCCGCATGAATCTAATGTGAACCTGCCTGGCCTTGGCCACTGGTATTACAGGTATCAAATTATTTATTTTAAATGTTGATTTCAGGCAATGTCATATGTAAAGGTGGTGAATAAATACTTGACTTGGGGGTGTTGTTAACACAATACTGTATACAGAGATGTGTTGTACAACGGGCATCTGAAACCTGTATAATTATGTTTACTAGTGTCACTCTAAAAAACTTAATTAAAAAACCTTTCTGTATTTAACTTCTATTTCAATTCATTATTATTAATGAATCATCAGGATGTTGGTTCTTTTATGCTCTTTAGACTAGTGCTTCTCAATCATTACTGTGCATAAGAATCCCTTGGCCTGACCAAGCAGTGGCGCAGTGGATAGAGCGTCAGACTGGGACACAGAAGAACCAGGTTCGAAAGCCTGAGATTGTGGGCTTGAGTGTGGGATCACCAGATTGAGCACAGGGTTGCTGGATTGAGCCCAAAGGTCACTGGCTTGAAGCCCAAGGTCACTGGTTTGAGCCGAAGGCCACTGGCTTGAGCAAGGCGTCACTCACTCTGCTATAGCCGCCCCCCCCCCCCCGAGTCAAGGCTCATATGAGGAAGCAATCAATGAACAACTAAGGTGCCGCAATAAAGAATTGATGCTTCTCATCTCTCTCCCTTCTCGTCTGTTTGTCCCTATCTCTCTCTCTCTCTCTCTCTCTCTCTCTCTCTCTCTCTCTCACACACACACACACACACACACACACACACACTCCCTTGGAGACACATAGAGTCTCCTGCATTAAGACCGAGATTCTGTGTTTGAACAAACTATAGATGCTGCTGACTACTCAGGGTTTTATCAGCTAATGTGAGTAGTAATACTTTAGACCAGTGGTTCTTAACCTGGTTTCTATCGAAGCCTAGGGGTTCGATGAGCCGGTCTCAGGGGTTCAGAGAAGCCTCTGCCACGGAGGCCAGAATAAAGTAATACCGTAATTAGTTGTGAGTTCATGCACTTTGTTGGTTTTGTTCTTTGAGCAAGGTGATGTTCATGCACAGCTCATTTTGTGCACCAAAATGAATTTGGAAAAAAAATCATATTTTATTTATCACTAAAGAAGGGTTCGGTGAATGCGCATATGAAACTGGTGGGTTCGGTACCTCAAAAAAGGTTAAGAACCACTGCTTTAGACTGTTTTCTTCTGAAAATAGCTAATATTGAAGGGTTTATTTTCACATCACACTGAGGTGTTCTAAGTTTATCTCCTATTTTTTTAGAGAATAAAGATGAGATGAGGTGTTTCCTTGTACTTTTTCTTCATTGCCACCTGTTACAGATACTGAGAACAGGTAAGGACTCTGATTAGGGTACTGCCCCTTGCCTGACTCTACAGAGTCTCCAGGTTCCCCTAAATTCAGGACCACTGATTGATGGTCTTGCCTACCACGGCAACGGCAGAAGCATCATGGTTGTCAGAGCTCCATTTGTGGCTGTTGAGCTAGTGTTTTATTGTAGAAAATTTAAAGTATTGGGAAGAAATAAAACAAAAGAAAGTCACCCACAAACTACAATTTAGAGTTTGTGGCATATACTTCTAGTTCTTATGTGAAGGTTATACACATATTTATCTATCCTATGAAAACAAGATGTTTTATTTAGGTTTTCCCCTAAAAATTTGGGGTTATATTTTATCTGATATTTTGTAACTTGCTTTTAAATTTAATGTCATGTAACTACTATATGATACTATTATACAACTTATTTTTAATATTCTCATTATGATTATTATTACAACATGATTTTTTAAAAATATACTGTATTTTATCAAATATCATAATCAATTAAGACAAGCCTCTGTTATTGAACTTTTAGATAATCTATGTGGTATATTATTACATTAGTGAGCTTCAGTGACTCACAACTCTTGGGTGCCCCCTCAAATGTTAATTATGTACTTGGCTTTATAGCTTGTGTATTATTTTTCTCTTGCTGCTGCAACAGATTTTCACAAATTTAGTGGCTTAAAATAACACAAATATATGATCTTGCAATTTTCAGAAGTCCAAAATTGTCTTACAGGGCTAAAATTAAGCTGTGGACAGAGCTGTGTTTCTTGTAGAGGTTATGGGGAGGCTCTATTCTCTACATCAGTGCTTCTCAAAGTGTGCGTCAGGGCGCACTGGTGCACCCTAGAAGATTTCCAGGTACATCCTATGGTATTCCAGAGAAATATGTGCCTGTTGGGGACCAAAAGAAATGACAGGGTTTTTGGAGTTTAGATTTTTGGGGGACAGAGGTGTGGGAAATTGGCTGTAAGCTGACAGTCTGCCCAACCCCCCCCCCCTTACTTGCCTGATTAGGTTGCAAAAGGCTGTTAAACTGTGGTGCTGGATTGTTTACACTACCCCCCATGTTCCCCAGAAAGACTGGAGGCAAGTTTCTTCTATCGTTTGTTTGGTGTAAAGTTAAGATGATATGTATGGTGGGAGTTTGGGATTGAAGATTAAACATAAGGAATTGTCTCTGGAAGCCTTTTGGATTTCTATAAAAGAAGAATATGTGGCAATATCTAAAAAAGCTTTGAACATTTTACTACAATTTTCAACATTCTATTTATGTGAATTAGGATTTTCTACCCTCAACACAAGAGTAAAAAGAGAGAAATTCTTCAATGTATAGACAAGAAAATGAGAGTTTGCCTTTCAAATATATGCCTAGACATTGAAGAATTCACTAGGACACATCAGGCTCATGTTTCTCATAAACACAAAGAATGAAAAAACTTAACACATTCACACCGGGACCTGCCGAAGTTACTAAATCTTACTAAAAATGCATCTATCTATATATATATATAAAATAACTTTTTTGTTGTTTTTTAAATTTTAACCACTTTTATTACAAACTCTAAAAAGCATAACTCAAAAAATGTAACATAAAAATGTTTTTAATGTGAGAATAAATTTAATTTTGTCATATTTATTTCATTTAATTACCATAAAAGTACACTTGGACTTTATATGTTTTTTCTTTAATATTTGACTAAGTTATTATATCATATTCCTCAGAAATTTGTATATAGTGCACATACAATTATTTGTAGGATTTTAAATGTGCCCTGACTTCAAAAAGTTTGAGAACCACTGCTCTATATCGTCCAGTTTCTGGAGGCCTCTTTAATCATAGTTCACAGCTGCATCATTCCAGCCAGCCTCTGTTTCAGTTATCATGTCTGCTCTGACTGTGAACCTCCTTTCTCTCCTTCCTCTTATAAGAACCCTTGTGATTTGATTAAGTCCATAATATAATCCTGAATAATTCTACCATTCCAAGATCCTTAACTATCACATTTACAAAGTCTCTTCTGCCATGTATGGTAACAGATTTACAGGTGTAGAGAATTGAGGTATAAACATTGGTGGGACCATTACTCTGCCACTACAAACTGCTGTGGTCAAAAGGATACCAATGAATACAATGGAAACTAAGACTGGAGAAACACTTGAGGGCTCAGATGCTGGGGTTTGCTTTTCCTCTGGGAATTGTACTGCCATTAACAAAGTCTATTATCCTGATGAAGACACTGTTGGATGAGACACAGAATACCCAGGTCCTTAGCAAAAAGCCAGACCTATGACTGAGGCTATCTGGGATCATAAAACCTGTTGATATATCGTGACAAAATTTCATTAGCTGACAGATTTTTTCATAATGCTTCTGGGCTGTTTCTTTTGGCAGTCATGGGTATGGGTGGTTTAGACAAAAGTCCCCTGACCTGGTTTCTCATGTGACCTTCCCCCATTGCCAACAGACCTCACATTCCAACCTTTTATGTTAGATAGGAGCATTGCTATTAGTCTGGCTACTTCCTGCTGGTTATGGGCATTGTGGGGAAGGGAGATCAGAAGGAGGTGACTCTGAGGGGAGTCATGTATATGGGTATAGGAGAATCTGGTTGACCATGACTCAAGAAACCTTGTGGATGTGGCCCTGTAAGAATCTAAGTAAAAGAAGAGTAACCATGAGCAATATGCTGATAATTAGAAGAGGACCTAGGAGAGGAGCAACTCAAATGAGGATGGGTGACTGCCATCAGGAGTTAAGCAGGTTGTAGGAAGAGAGATCCTTGTGCAGTTTCCTTTGCACACTGTTGAGGACATTGATGTTTTCTTCCATTAGGCTAGTCTCATTGATCTAGTAACAGCATTGTTCCCTGCTTTAATTCACTCCAGCAGCAGGGTCCCACTGGGAGGAACAAAAGTAAAAGGAGGATCTGCAGGGCCCAAACTTTTGATGAGTTGAAGATGGGTGGGGACCAGTGGTTCTGACTGCCAGCAGTCCTGCATGGGGGCAAGCTTGAGGCAAGAGACATGGTACCAAGGTGTTTGCCCTAGGAACTTGGCTGCAGTAGGGGTAGTCAGTATTACCATATGTGGTCCCGTCCACATGGGCTGTAGGGAGCTGGCTGGAGCTCCCTCAGTAAAACCCTGTCCCCTGGTTGGAGGGGGACCACTGGGTGTGTTTCATTTAGACCCCCTATTGGAGGAAGAGTCTGGTCCACGTGTTCTCTGGAAAGATGGCAAAGACAAAAAGGGGATGTATGTGGCAAGAGAAGGGGGGTTAATAGGTAAATTGTGATTAATTAGGAATGGTCTACCATAAACCAGCTCAAAGGGGTTGAGTCCAGTGAGGTTTTGTGGGGTTGCTCTAATTCTGATGAGTGCCAGGGGGAGGAATTTTGGCCAGGAGAGTCTGATCTCGATGGAAAGTTTGGTTACCTGACCCTTCAGGATGCCATTAGCCTTTTACACCTTACCTGATGATTGAGGGTGATAGGGTATGTGGAGTCTCCAGGTAACGTAGAGAGCAGTGGTAACTTGCTGGACTATTTGGGCAGTGAAGGTTGGGCCATTGTCTGACTCGATGGTAGTCAGCAGTCCAAAACACAGGATGATACATTAACGAGAATGGAGGCAACGGTGTCTGCCATTTCTCGAGAGGTGGGAAAGGCTTCTATCCATCCTAAAAAGGTATCAACAAAAGTTAAGAGATAATGAAGTATTTTGTGAGGGAGCATATCAGTGAAGTCAATTTGCAAATCCTGGCCTGGCATGTGCCCCCTCAGTTGATTAGTGGGGAAGTGAGGGCAGAGTGCCCCTCATGTAGAGGCTTTGGAACAGATAATTCATGCTTTGTGTACCTTTTAAATACTCTGCTGGAGGTCTGGTAAGAAAAAGAGTGTTTGTAAGAATCGATAGAAAGCTTTTGGTCCTATGTGTAAGGAACAGTGGATATCAGAAAGGAGAGTTTCAGCCTGTCCTTGTGGTAAGGCAATTCTATCCCAGAGAAATACCCATCCCTGGTTGCATTTGTCCCCACCCTTTCTGAGGAGGGTCTGTTCTTCCTCAGGAGTGTAGGAAAGTTTCAAGGAGGTGAAGAGAAACATGAGAGAAGTGGGGGAGGTTCCTAGGGTGAGGTTTTGAGCCGCCGTGTCGACCCGAGTATTTCCCAAGGCCACCGGGTCCTGAGAGGTTTGATGGCCCTTACCATGTACCACGGCCACCTCAGTGGGAAGCTGTAATGGCTGCAAAAGTTTAGAAATGGAGGGTAGCATTGATTATGGGGGTGCCCTTGGTAGTGAGGAAGCCCCTTTTCTTCCAGAGGGCAGAGTGGCTGTGGGTGATAAGAAAAGCATATTTAGAGTCAGTATATATGGTTATATATTTTTCCTGGGCCAGAGTGAGTGCCCATGTGAGGGCAATTTGCTCTGCTTTCTGAGAAGTGGTGCCTTCTGGCAGCTGTTGGGCATCTAGGGTGGAGGAGGTAGTGACCATCGCACAGGCCACCAATCATTGTCTGTCAGGTTTCTGTACAGAGCTCCTATCTACAAAGAGCATTAGATCTGAATCTTTTAAAGGAGAATCTGATAATCCATCTCGGGGTCTGTTGAGGAAATCTATTAGCTCTGTACAAGAGTGAGTGTGTTCTGGAAGTGTTGCTGGAGCTGGCAGTAGAGTGGCTGGGTTGAGTCAGGGAGAGGGCAAAAGAGTGACTGAAGGGTTTTTGATGAGCAGGAGGTGAAATTCTTGTAGGTAGAAAGGACCCAATAGAGAAAGAGATTTTTGCGAAAGGAGGTTGGTGAGCCTGTGGGAGAAGACACTGATGGGTTGGGAAAGGATGAGTTTAGTAGCCTCCTTGATGAGTTCAGCTGCCATGCCCAGTGCTCGGAGGCAGGGTTGCCAACCTTTGATGGTGGTGTCTAATTGTTTAGAGAGATATGCCACGGGGCAGTATGTAGGCCCCACAGATCGAGTCAGTACTCCAATTGCATTACTGTGCTTTTCATCAGTGAAAAGGTGGAAGGGGCATCTCGGGTCAGGTAACGCGAGAAGGGGAGAGAAGATGAGGGTGTCTCAAAGGGTAAAGAAAGCCCTTTTGACAACATTGGGGGATGTGAGAGGTCCCATGGGAGTCTCTTTTGCAGCCTTATAGAGGGGTTTGGCTAAGAGAGAAAAATTGGGTCTAAAGAAGCCTATCAGACTGAGGAAATAAAGAATTTAATCCATGATGGTAGGTGGCTGGAGACTGTGGAGGGTTTGAGTTCAATCTAGAGTGAGACCTCGGGTGGTGGGTGTTAAGGCGATGCCCAGATAGACTACGGACTGAGAGTGAAGTTGAGCCTTAGTAGAGGAAACATACCCATTCACAGCGAGGAAGTTAAGAAGGATGGCAGAGTGTTTTCTTGAGGCAGACAGGGAGGGTCTGCAGAGGAATAGGTCATCTACATATTGCAAGAGGGTACCTGTCTTGAGATTGCATGCCACTAGATCCTGAGCTAGCGCTTGCCCAAACAGGTGTGGGTTGTCTCTGAACCCCTGGGGTAGGACAGTGCAGGTAAGCTGTTGGGCTGCGTTAGTGTCCAGGTCAGTCCAAGTAAAGGCAAACAGAAAGTAAGAGTCAGGGTGTAGAGGAATGGTAAAGAAAGCATCCTTGAGGTCTAGGACCATGAAGTGAGTGGTGTCTGAGGGAATGTGTGACAGTAATGCATAGGGATTAGGGACTACTGGATGGAGGGGAACTACCACCTCCTTGATTAGGCACAAATCTTGTACAAGGTGATAAGCCCCTGAAGGTTTTCGAACAGGAAAAATGGGGATGTTGCAGGAAGAGTCCATGGGATAAGTAAACCTTGGTTCAAGAGGTGGGTAACTATTGGTTTAAGGCCCTGGCAATGACTTGCTGAAATAGGGAATTGGGGCTTATATGAAAATTGGGAGGGATTCTTTAAGCAGATGTGAACGGGTAGGTGGTGGGTAGCTACTATAGGGGTAGAAGTGCTCCAGACTTGAGGGTTGACAATATCTGGTGGAATAGGAGATGTGATCAGGTTAGGGTAATCTGTGGTAGTGGGAGAGCCTTCAGTAAGGAGTGGTAGAAGTAAGTGGGAAGATGTCACATAAATAGTGGCTCTGAGACTTTGTAGAATGTCCCAACCCAGGAGGTATACAGGGCATGAGGGCGTAACTAAGAAGGTGTGCGAAAAGGGGAGTCCTTCCAAACTGCATGTCAAGGGAGGTGTGCAAAGAGGAAAAGAAGGGGACCCATTCACCCCCATAGCCAAGACCTGTGAGGGAACTAGAGGTCCACAGTGTGATGATAAAACAGATAAGGTAGCCCCCATGTCCACAAGAAATGAGATGAACTTACCTGCTACCTGCAGCATTACCCTGGGCTTGGCAAGGGTGATGGGTGTCTCTGAGTCCAGGCTGCATCAATCATTCCATGAGGCTAAGAAGTATGAGCGGTGGGCCCACCTGCCTGGCTTGGCCTCCCATTTGGGTGGCTCATCTGCCATGTAGAGGCATCAAGGAAGACTCTGTTATCCAAAGGGGGCAATCGCTCTGCCAGTGATCAGGCTGCTTGCAGCCAGGTCAGGGCTTAGTAGACAGCCTCGGGCAGGGGCCCTGCCAGGCCAAGTGACCCTCTTTGTCACATTTAAAGCAAGCTCCTGGTGGGGTTCCTTCTTGGGGCCCATACTTGGGTGGGGCACTTTCTATGCCTTGCCCTTGTTGCTCTGCTGGCCTCAAGGCTGCCACAAGAGCCTGGGTTTGGAGCATTACCTTTTGCTGCATGCGGACCTGGTGAGCAGCCTCGGCCTTTTCCTCCCGCCTATTAAAAACTTTAAATGCCATGTTGAACAGGTCTCAGGTAAGGGTTCAGGGGCCCTCTTCTACCTTTTTAAGTTTCTTCTGGATGTCTGGGGTTGATTGGGAAATAAAGTGGGTGGCTAATACAGTGGCCCCAGCATTGGAGGCAGGGTCTAAACGAGTATGGAGGACCATAGCATCAGTGAGGCGGTTAAAGAAGAGGGCCAGGTTTTCCTCATGTCCTTGAGTGATTTCTCTCTATTTGTCATAGTTAACTACCTTTTGTGCTACGCTCTGCATGCCAGCTATGAGACATTCAACCATTTGGTCGTCGCCTCCTACCTGTTTGTCCCATCTGGTAATTCTAGTTGGGGTCCACATCAGGAACCGCCTCTGGGCCTGTTGACATTTGAGGGTTTGAGAGGTTGACATGATATGCATGAGTTTGTGCCGCCATCTGGATCCAGTCCCATTCATCGGGGGTAACATAGAGATCATACCAAGGGAGGTCATATGCCTGAGTGATATATTGGAATTCCTTGGCATAGGCAGTAGGATTAGAAGAGTAGGAGCCTAAATGATTTTTGATTGCAGACAGATCAGAGAGAGTAAAAGGAACATGAACCCTAACAACTCCTTCCACTCCAGCCACCTTGAGGAGAGGACAGAGAAGGTTGTCTCCATCTGGTGGTTCAGAGCAAGATCTGGTGTGAGCACTGACAGGGGAGGAGAGAGAGGGACTGATATTTGCAGGTGAATGAGAAACAGGATCTGGCAAAGGGAGAGGAGGATTCTGATAGGATGGAGGGGATCGTGCAGGAGGGGAAGAGAGTTCCTCAAAGGAGGGGACGAAGGAGGAAAGATCAGGAGTGGAGGGTTTAGCTGAGGTTTCTCTGGCTAAGATGACCTGTGCCATAGAGCAGGCAGCACAGAGATTAGGATGGGAGCACAAGTACCAGAAGCCGTGAATGTAAGGGATCTCTGACCATTTCCCAGTTCCCTGGCAAAAGTTCTGTAAATTGGTGAGGGTGTTAAAGTCCAAAGTCCCTTTAGAAGGCCACTTGGTCTGGTTATCCAGTGAGTACTGTGGCCAGGCCACATTGGAGAAGAAGATCAGTTTCTTCTTCTTTAGGGAGGGATCAATGTTTGAGGGATTCCAGATAAGGCAACCCAGGAGTGTTTTTGAGCCAGTTTTAGATTCCTGTGCCCCTGTGGCCGCCCTCAGCCTCGGGCTGATCAGAGATGAGATTAGGCATCCACAACTCAATCTCTGGCCACCGGACAGTCAGGTAGAGTGGGAGTGTCCGGGACGTCTCCACACATGCACTCGAAAAGGGTAGGAGGTCCCTGATGCAGCTGCGATTATGGACAGGGAGTCTCAGAGTCAGAAAGAACTGAGGGTAAGCCGGGGGTAGGGTACTTACTGCACCGTGTGCAGAAGTGGGTGGGAGGTTGGAAACCCTGGTCTTCCTCAGAAAAGAAGGGGAGAAGAGTGGTCCTAGTGGACTCAAGCTCCTCTCGAGTTTCAGCACCAAATGTAAGGTATTTTCCACCGAGAAAGAAAGAAAGACATAGCCACCAACTATGGACAAGCAAAAGCTTTATTTAGAGCGCATCCTGGGTGAGGTTCACTGGTCTGCAAGACAGGGGCCAGGGAAGTCGCACAGCTTCCCTCCCTTGGGGGTAATTTATAGCATCAGTAGGGTGGTGGCTGGTTGATATGTCATGGTGAAATTTCTTTGGCTGACAAATTTTTTCAAAATGCTTCTGGGCCATTTTTTTTTTTTTTTTTGGCGGTCATGGGTGTGGGTGGTTTTGGCTAAAGTCCCCAGACCTGGTTCCTCATATGACCTTCCGCCATTGCCAACCAACGTCACATAACTCATATCACAATGTCAGATAAAGACACATGAATCACCCCAGGAGAGACTCACTGCAGAACTGCCCTACCCTGGTTAAGCCTGATTCAAACTAAAGAATCTTGAACAAATAAATCATGATCGTTTTGTGACACACTGTAGCAATATGTATAACAATATATAACTTGCTGTTTTAAACAAAATTGTGGTGAACAATACTACATGCACAGTTTTTGGGGACACATGTATTAGACGAGAACACTCTGAGATTAGAATGGCCAATAAAAGACAATATCCAGAATAAAATCTCAGCAGCTCAATAGAGAGGCTTATTTTTTTCTGTTAAGAAGGCCCTTTGAGTAACTTTCATGCCCAACCAAATTGGTAACAATGCACTGTTAAAGAAAAATAAATAGTTTGACTTTGGCACAATTAACAGGTTACTTAAAAAATAATTTAGAAAATTAAGTTTAATGGGGTGACATTGATCAATAATAGTACATAGGATTCAGGCAAACATGTCTATAGCATTGGAACTATTGATTGTGTTGTGTACCCATTACCCAAAGTCAAATAATTTTTTGTCACCTTATATTTGGTTTTCTTTACACCCTCCCCCAACCCCACTCCCTCCTCCATGTTACCTTTCGCCTGGTAACAACTTCACTTTTATCTATGTCCATGAGTCTAAGTTTTGTATCTCAACTATGAGTGAAATCATATAGTTCTTAGCTCTTTGTAATTTACTTATTTCACTCAGCATTACGTTCTCAAGTTCTATCCATGTTGTCATAAATGGCAATATGTCATAATATCTTATGGCTGAGTAGTATTCTATTGTATATATGTACCACTTCTACTCTATCTTCTATTGAGGGACACTTTGGTTGTTTTCATGTCTTGGCCACTGTGAACAATGCTGTGATGAACATGAGGGTGCATGTGTCTTTACATACCAATGTTTTCGAGTTTGGGGGGTAGATACCTAGTGAAGAAATTGCTGGGTCATATGGTAGTTCTATTCTAAATTTTTTGAGGAACCACATACTTTCTTCCATAATGGTTGTACTACTGGGTGGTTAAGCTCTCATTCACAAATTCAAGTCAATTGAATTGTTTGAGATTCACATTTACATGCAATGAATGCATTCAACAGTTAAAATAGAACAAACAGATGGTTTCTCCAGCCCCACCTCTTACTGGAAGTTTTCCCAAATGACCCAGCTTTTAGTCATTGTTTCGGCATTGTAAACTCTAGGTCTTATGTTGTCTCTGTTCAGGTAATTTAACAATAGCTTCTATTTTAGTCCTTAATTATATCTGCTACTGTATTGATTATGACTCTTATCTCATTTAGATTATAAAATCCCCATGAAAAAATTTATGATAAGCCCTCTACATACTTTTCTACCCACAGTTCATAAAAATAATAAAATATTCTAGAAGTTATTTAACTGACATCTCAAAAATGGCAGGGCCATGTCACACAGTCACTCTAAAAACTGGCTCTGTAGCTTTTAGTACTAAGTCAGATTAGGTGAGTTTTGAATAGCTTTTAACCCAATCAAATATTTACTACAAAATAAAGTTGAAGAACTAGCAATTGCCATTTAAGCTCATACATACATACTTTTCAAAATATTAATTTTTTTTCTAGCAAACATAAATTTACCCATTAAGAAAATGGTTTAAAGATTAGATCACACGTGTCTGTCCCCTCCATGCCCCTCCATACATAAGGCCATCTTCTCTCTGTCAGCTAGTCAGTGTCTCTGAAGTCCTCCCTTGCACTCCTACGCTGATGGCCATTATTTCTGGAGCATCTAGTGGCAGGTCTGGTAGCAGGGTTTCTGCTAAGCCTTCCACGGGCAGCTATAAGATATTTCAGCTCTCTGAGGAGATAATCATTCCTGAGATTTGTCACAGAATACTCCAGATTTACGATAGCATCATGCACCAGGTTCCAGCCCTCTGCTGGGGAACAGGGCAGAGGTCCATAAACCCCTCAGAAAAGGAGTCCTTTGTATCACAAATTCACCCTCCTTCTGGAGCAGAGCCTACTCCATCCCTTCTTCTTAAAATCATCCAAGTGCCTATATCAAAGGTACTTGGCATATTCCTTAAATCTATAGCAGATAGCCCCCATTGGTATTCCAGGCTGACATCTGTAAACCCAACTCTAGGAAGAGGCACACAAATCTGATAGTGTTCTTGGGCAATATAAATATATAGTACAAAATAAGCTCAAGAGTAAACTCAGGTTTCGGTAGTGAGGTTCTAGTGTAAACATATCTAATCCAGACAAGCCAAGGTCGTGAGAAGGTAGTCTGGGTCTACATGTGCATTGCAACCACTTTGGTAAGTCAAATGACACTGCTTTTTATTTTGACTTTTGTGGCTGGTGAATAAATTAAATATAGGTTTTGGGGAGAACAAAAGTCATGGCCCCAATTCAGGAACCTCTTATATTTTGAATTTTTGATGACTTAGGTCATTTCATAAACTATAGTGCTGTTTAAAAATGCAATCATAACTAAAAAAGTACATTCTGGAATTCTTGCATTGTTTGGCATTTTGTGATTAAAGCTGACATTTGTTGGGCTAAATGGGAGTTTCAGAATTGATAGAGCTTGACTAATCCCAGCAATAAAAATGTCCACAAATGAATACCATGACAGGTTCTGAAACAAGAAAAATCATCACTGAGCTCACCAGAAAAGATTAAGAGACTGTCAAGTTAAAAAATTATTGGCTCCATTTATATTTGCCCTGGGTAGTGAACACTGTTTTATCCATTTGTACTTGCCCAGTCGCCTCTTTTATGTGTCTTGTTATAATAATTTTCAAAGTCATAAACAAAGAAAATGAGACATCATCTCAGGTAAAATGGCACAAGATTTAGCACAAACATCAGCTGTGGCACAACCTGACTTCAAAGAACAAAGAGGGTTACAATTCATCCCCTTTTACAAGATTAGAGTGCTATATATATGTTAAATATAGATTTGTTCTCCTGATTATGTTGTTACAAATTCCACTGTTCACATGCCATAAACCTTGAGGACTTTATTATTCATGTAATTCCAAAACCTGAGGCAAGTAAATGAATCAGTGAATGGCATAGGATAAAAAAAAAATTATCAATAATTCAAGGGAGAGTATAAGATCATTTTAATTCTATTTCAAGACTGCTGATTAGTAACAAATGTTGCTTCATTGATTGAATTATTTTTTATTTATTTTTAATTAAAAATATAGACCTGTAAAAGTATTTTAAATTGTCCAGAGATAGAGCTTATTTAAACAAGATTTTTTTTATTTCTCTTTTTAAGGAGAGCTTCCATCTTCCAATGCTCCAGGTTACATGGTGATATAATCTAGAATGAGATGTGCTTCACTACATAGTAGTGCCAGCGTCATTTGGGGGATGGGGGGTCCTAATTTTGTTTTTTTAGATTCAGTTGATCAGTTTTTATATATTTACTTTTTATTTAAGTTAAAAATTAAATTTAACAGGGTGACATTGATCAACAAGTGTACATAAATTTCAGGTAAACATCACAACATCATTTGAATAGTCAATTATGTTGTATATCTATCACCCAAAATCAAATCATTTTTTGTCACATTATATTTACCTTCCTTACACCCTTCCCCCCACACCTCTTTTCTTCCCCTCTAGCTCCCTCCCCCTGATAACAACTTTACTTTTACCTATGCCCATGAGTCTCAGTTGTGTATCTCATTTATGTGTGAAATCATACAGTTCTTAGCTTTTTCTAATTTACTTATTTCACTCAGTATAATGTTCTCAAGGTACATCCATGTTGTCATAAATGACACTATGTCATCATTTCTTATGACTGAGTAATATTCTATTGTAAATATATGTGTACCTCACCTTCTTTATCCAATCGTCTGTAGAGGAACACTTTGGTTGTTTCCATGTCTTGGCCACTGTGAATAATGCTGTGATGAACATGGGTGTAAGAGTGTTGTGATTTCTCATGGCTAAACTGTACTTGCAAACAAGACAGAGTTCCATGAAGGGTTAACTGAGGAAGCTGTGTAAATACAGTAACCTCGTTGAGATAAAGACCAGTACAGGATGTGCTGAAGGACATGTGCTGCGGGCAGACATGTCCGAGCCCTTGCTTGATAGCAAAGATGAGCTGAGGATGGGAAATCATTGGCCTTGAAGGAACAAGAGACAAGCTGTGTCAAAGTACGTAAGCTGTAAGATAGCAGCAGGGTGTGGACCATCGCCAGGGCAGTGAAAGAGTATAAAAATAAAAAGCTGAAGTCCTTCGTGGCTGCAGTCTTGTTCGTCTTTGTGTGTGTTTGTGTCTCTTTGTTAATTTCTCAGGTCCCCCGAGGACCCTCCAGGACCACCGGGAGCTAACAAGTGGCGCTCAAACGCGGGACTCGACTACGGACCTCCTGATAGGGTAAGTCTTCGGAATAGAAGAGGGAAAGAGAAACTGGAAGGTTGCCCCTGGTCGTATACAAGGGGATTTCCAGGGAATAAAATAATAAGCATCCTCGGAATAGAGGAGGGGAAAAGGAACTAGAAGGGGATTTCCAGGGAATAAAATAATAGACATGGGTAATTCCCCCTCTGTTGAGCAAGAGTACATATGCCTGTTAAGGGGTTTGGTGTACTTCGTAGGGGTTAAAGTCTCTGCAAAAACTTTTGAAGATTTATTTAAACATATCCATAAACATTGTCATTGGTTTGCTTCCCAGCATAAAGTCCAGTTAAATAAAGGGGAATGGAAGCATGTACTAAAAGAGTTACGCCTTGCTCATCAACAAGGTCATACTATGGACTTGAAATTATGGTCTCTCTGCACCACTATTACCCAAGCATTAGATTTACTTGATCATTCCTCTACTTCTTCTAATCATATGGATGATGAATCCGACGTGGAGGAAATGAGAAATGGCTCTGGCGACCATGATGACCCTATTTGTGATACTTCTTGCTTGAGACCCCTTCCTGATCCAGATCCTCCTGATCCTATTCCTGAGACATATCTTGATGTTTCTGACCCCCCAAAATCAGATTCTGATGAGAGCGATTCTGAAGTTGAACGCATTGTGGCGCTCTTGGCGAAAATGAAAGTAAAACAACAGGGATCTACACGGTCCAAAACGCAGCCTTCTGCCCCTATGCCTAATTATACACCTCCTCCTCCTTTTTCTCCCTTGGCATATCCCTTAATCAAGAGCAAAAAGACACATAATTTAAATCTAGAAAAGGCCGCGCAACGCCGACAGGCATTGACTACCGCCGCTGGGGTTACGGATTTAACTAAAGAATTGTCAGGGGATGATCTTTTCGTACTTCCAGTTGTTAGGCAAGGTTTCAGACCTCAACAGGGCTTTCCACAGGGAGGAGTAAATGTTGAACATGAGGCATTAGAGTATAAAATGTTACGATAAATGAAAATAGCTGTTTCTAATTATAGCCCCCAGTCACCCTTTGTTCTGGACTGCTTCATGCTTATGCAGATGGTAATCTGTTAATACCTATAGATTGGGAAAATATCGGAAAAACCATATTGGAAGGACCCCAATGGCTACAATTGCGTAGCTGGTGGTTTGAAGAGGCTAAAGTTCAGGCTCGATTGAATGCTCAAGCCCAACCCCCTAGTACCACCTTTGAAGAGCTAACAGGGACTGGCGCTGCTGCCACACTAGCTGTTCAGTGTGGTTTCAGTAATGCTCAAATACAGGATATAAAAAATGTTGTTTTAAAAGCTTGGCGAAAAATTGAAACTCCTGGTAAACAGTCTCTTCCTTTTGTCAAAATAGTACAGGGTCCCTCTGAAGGCTATGCTGAATTCTTGTCTCGCCTCCGTACAGCAGTAGACAGATCTGTTGGAGAAAATGATGCAGGTCGAATTGTCCTTGAAACCTTGGCATACGAGAATGCTAATCCAGATTGCAAGCGAATTATCACCACTCTGAAGGGACAAGGTGCAGGGTTAGATGAATACATTCGTGCTTGTGCTGGAGTAGGTGGAGCTGATCATAAAGCTGCTGTGTTTGCTACGGCTATGGCCGGAGCTCTAAAACAAAAAGGAACCTGTTACAACTGTGGGAAGACAGGACATTTTAAAAAAGGTTGTCGGAAGGGAGCAAATTTGAAACTGATCCAAAAATGAAATTTTAGTACTAAAACTAAGTCTACTAAATTGTGTCCAAAATGTCAAAAGGGGTATCATTGGGCCAGTGAATGTTGGTCCAAAAAGGGCAAACAGGGTAGTTGGATTGTTACTCATCAAAAATCAGGGTTAGGATTTTCCCCTAATCAGGGAAACTCTGCAGCGGGCCCGAGTCCCTGGGGCCCAGGACAAAATGCAGGGATGTCAACCTTTCCCATGAACAACAGCCAAAGTCATCTCAATTAATTAAAGTAGAAAATCTAAAAGCAGCCACTATGGGAAGTGCTGCTGTGGACCTATCTATAATCCAATCATATGATTTGCATCCCAACATGGGAGTATGTAAATTATCAACTGGAGTTTTTGGTCCCATTCCTCAAGGATATTTTGGTCTTTTACTAGGACATAGTAGTTCAGCCCTAAAAGGTATTCATATCACACCTGGAGTCATTGACCCTGATTATACAGGAGAAATTCAAATTATGGTTAGTGTAACACAACCCATCTCCCTTCAGGCGGGAGATCGAATAGCTCAATTATTGATTTTACCTTATAAGCAGCTTCCTTCTCTTGAACAACATCGAATTAGTGGATTTGGTAGCACTGGAAAGACTATGTTTTGGGAAACATTAATAAGTGATGAAAGACCATCCATAACTCTTAATATTGAAGGTCTAAAATTTAATGGATTGGTTGACACTGGAGCTGATGTCTCTCTCATATCTCTGTCACAATGCCCACCTTCCTGGCCTAAGATACCAGTGTCTACTACTCTTTCTGGAATTGGAACAACTCAGAATGTTCAGCAAGCTGTTAATAGATTGACCGGTTATGGCCCAGATGGACAAAAAGCTAGTATTCAATTTTATGTTGTAGATATACCAATTAACATCTGGGGCCGAGATTTGTTACAGCAATTCAGAGCATTTCTTCACATTCCTCATTTATCTCCTGCTGTAAAGAACATGATGTTTCATATGAATTACAGTCCTCTACAGGAAAACTGATAGCCACTGTTTCAAAACCTCGAGCGATAGCCCTTAAATGGAAGACTAACGAACCTAAATGGGTGGAACAGTGGCCTTTAACTAAAGAAAAGCTCGAGGCTCTCAAAGAATTAGTCCAGCAACAATTAGTAGCAGGCCATATAGAAAAATCCGTACCTCCTTGGAATTCACCAGTTTTTGTTATCAAAAAGAAAAGTGGTAAATAAAGATTCTTAATAGATTTAAGAGAAATTAATAAGTGTATTGAGCCCATAGGAGCTTTACAGCCTAGATTACCTCTCCCATCTCTTTTACCTCAGAATTATAGTATATTAGTGATTGACTTGAAAGATTGTTTCTTTACTATTCCTCTACAAGAACAAGATAAAGAAAAATTTGCCTTTACCATCCCAGAATATAATAATAGTCATCCTACAGAGCGATACCAGTGGAAGGTGCTGCCTCAAGGCATGATTAATAGCCCTACTATGTGTCAGGAATTTGTAGATAGAGCCTTGCAACCATTAAGGATGAAATATTTAGACATTATATTATATCATTACATGGATGATGTTTTGCTAGCAGCCCCCACTGAGACCTTAAGAGATCAATATTATATAGAATTGAAAGCTCTTTTAAAACAATATAATCTTATTATAGCTCCAGAGAAAGTTCAATTACAACCTCCTTTCAATTATCTAGCATATATATTACAAAAAGCAAGTATAAGGCCACAAAAACTTCAGATTAGAATAGATTCCTTAAAAACGTTGAATGATTTCCAGAAATTATTAGGTGACATAAATTGGCTTCGCCCCGTTCTAGGTATTCTTACTTATGCTTTACAACATTTATTTCGGACTTTAGAAGGGGACTCACGATTAGATAGTCCTAGAACTCTTAGGAAAGAAGCAAAACAAGAATTAAATTTAGTACAGGAAAGAATCTCAGAAGCACAGTTAGATGATTTTGATCGTACTCGACCATTTGATGTTCTCATTTTTCATACTCCTCATTCTCCTACTGGATGTATTGCTCAACAAGATAAAATAATCGAATGGCTTTTTTTACCAAATAAATTTAATAAGAAATTGACCACCTATCTTGATAAAATAGCTTTATTGATTTATAAAGGGAGAAAACGTACCCAACAATTACATGGTTTAGATCCAATCTGAATTATAACACATCTTCGAAGGAATCAGGTCGAGCAGTTATTACAGATTAAGGATAAATAGCAAATTGCCCTTGCCAATTTCACAGGGGACATCGACAACCATTATCCCCCCTCCAAACTCTTTGCTTTTCTACAGCAACATTCTATTCTTCCTTATAATCCTATCACTTCCAGTCCTGTTTCTGGTCCTACTATTTTTACAGATGCCACTAGCAATAGGCGCATAGCCTATTGGTGTGAAGACACTCAATTTGTAGAAGATTCCCCTTGGCCATCTGTCCAACAATCTGAACTATGGGCAATCTGCAAAGTTCTAGAACATTTTAATGAGACACCTATAAATATTGTCTCAGACTCTCAATATGCAGTATTTACCACTATCCAAATTACACAAGTCTCTTTGCCATTAGTACCTCATATGCCTCTAGAAAAATTATTTGCTTATCTGCAACAATTATTATTTCAACGACGACATCACTGCTATATCACCCATATTCAATCCCACTCTCAATTACCTGGCCCCCTTGTTCGAGGAAATGCAGAAGTAGATCAATTATTGGTAGCCTCTGTTAAGGCTGCACAAAAAGAACATGACCTTCATCACACCAACACTAAAGGCCTACAACATAGATATCATATAACCAGAAAACAGGCTTCCACAATTGTTAAATCTTGTCCAGCCTGTGCTCCTTTTCATATATCTCCACTTTTATCAGGAAGTAACCCCAGAGGCCTTGATATCAATCAAGTATGGCAAATGGATGTTGTCCACATTCCTACATTTGGACGATTAAAGTATGTGCATCACACCATCGACACATTTTCTCATTTTCAATGGGCTACCGCCCAATCTTCAGAAAGGGCAGACTGTGTGATTTCGCATCTTCTCATTTGTTTTGCTGTCATGGAAGTGCCTAAAACTTTGAAAACAGATAATGCCACACCATATCAGTCTGTAAAACTACGTAATTTTTTACAACAATATAATGTATCTCACATTACTAGCATTCCAGGAAACAGCCAAGGACAAGCTATTATTGAACAAGCCAAAAGAACTCTAAAGCAATATATTTATAAACAAAAAGGGTGAGCTCGGGTGCTTCGTCCGCAAATGCAATTAGCTCAAGTATTATTCACCTTAAATCATCTCAATTATTGGACAACACAGAATACTACAGCCAGCATACATCACACTTCACAACAACAACACAATAATACACAACAACAAATAAAAAATTTTCGCGCTAGTACTCCTCAATCTGTCTGGATTCAGACTGATGATAAGAAATGGGAACAAGGCCTTTTGTGGCACTTGGGGCGAGGGTCTTCTTATGTTTCCATAGGTACTAATTACTTTTGGATTCCATCTCGACGGGTGAAGATCTCATCATGAACAACTCTGTGGATGATATGCTTTTCCGGACCTTCTCAACTCTGAGTACTCAGCGCACCTTTACTATAGCTGCTGCGCAAGCCAACCCCCCTTCTTGGGAGCAATTGAAGAAGCTGTCCAAGGAAGCAGAAAAAGTGCTGAATCACGTAAATCAACCTTTGAATCCTGCCAATTTACTACTGGCTATGATGGCGGTGATAACATGTCAGGTAAGTATGGTCCATGCTAACAACTATACTTATTGGGCATATTTGCCCAACCCTCCTTTGCTACAAGCTGTAGCATGGGGTGATTTAGAAGTGCGAGTTTGTGTAAATAATACTAACCCACTTCCCTATCCATCGTGCAACGGATGGGAGACGCATCATTCTTGGCTTCATACACCCACTATACATAATTATACTATAGCCTCATCTAATGTTCCTATTTGTATAGGCAATGATAGTATGTGCCTAGGCTTTTCTCATGAAGTATGGGCTTTAAAACACAATTATTCTACATTAGCTTCATCCATGATTGTATTAACCATGAAAAGTTTTAAACAGTTAGAACATATTCACAATTCTACTCTTAAACCCCCCAATTTGCCTTTGTGCACGACTCCCATCATTTCTGGACCAATTCAGCATATAGATTGGGTCCGGTGTAGAGGTCATTTTCCTACCATGCTTGTAAATAATAGCGAACATCGCATATTAGATTGGAGTGCCCATGGTACTTTTCAAACTAAGTTTGCTCACCATTGTTTAGGATGGCATAAGAATAACAATACCTTAGATGGTTCTGCCAATGAAACAGTTGTTTGGTGAGAGGGAGGCTTAGCGCCCCCAAACCCTTTTTATGAAAACACTTCAATCCCACAAGAACAAATTTGGAAAATCCTTGCTTCTGCTGAACCTATACATATATGGAAAGGTAACATGTCTTTGCAACATAATACTTTGCAACCTTTTCACATTCATCTTTACAATAATAAAAGCATTTGGATTCAGGCATGTGTACGATATCCTTACATGTTGGTAAAAGGACCATGGAGTTGGAACAGAACTCTAGGACGGATTACTTGTTCTGAATGTCAGTTATTACAATGTACCAATATAACTTAGTGGAGTTCTTTTAATGCATCTGTTGACAAGTTGCTGTTCATAAGACTACGAACGGACCTGTGGTTGCCTGTCCAGTTGTCTCGACCATGGAGTGATTCGGCAGGACTAACCGCCCTTTAACATGCTGTTGATGTTTTGCTGAAGTGGACACGAAGGATGGTGGGAGTTATACTTGCAGTAGTACTCGGACTTGCAGCAGTCACTGCGACCGCACCTGTTGCTGGAGGCACTTTACCATAGTGTCCAGATTGCCAACTTTGTGAAGAGTTGGTACCAAGATGCCCATTCCTTATGGATGCAACAACAACGGGTGGACTCTCAGATGAACATAGACATTCAAAACTTGCAACATATGGTTAAATGGTTTGGGGATCAAATTACTGTCTTGACTACTAGAAGTTTGTTAAAATGTGATTGGAATTCTACTACATTATGTATAACATCTGTACCATATAATTATACCCAGCAATGGGATAAGATTAAAAACAATTTGTTAGGACATCAAAATATTACGGAGGAAATAATAGAATTGCAAAATGCTATTGCAGAAACCTTTGCCAAACAATTGCCTGATCTAAACAGCAAGGAAATTTTACAAAGTATGGCTGATGGTATTGCTAATATGAATCCTTTTACTACTGTAACTAATATGTTTTCACATATCATTGTCAATACCGATGTGATTATAATTGTTGTATTCATTTTGTTTTTAGTCATCCGGCGATGGTTCAAAGACAGAGTAAAACAAGACAACAAGCAGATGCTTTAAGAACTTGTAGACATATTATCTCTTTCCAAATAAAATACAATTGGCGACAAAGCAAAATAGAGCAGCAATCTACCATGTTATCTCTTATGCTGCATAAGATGTAAGCTAAATAAAAAAGTGATGTAGTCTTTATCTAGTATTAAGCTCTAGAAGTTTGAAAGGAAATGTATTATAAGTTTTTTAATAGCTGGAAACATCAGCTACCAAAACTAAGTATTTCAGAAAGGATGTTGCTCCTCTCTCACTCTCGTGGCTATAAATAAATCTGGTTGGCCCCTGAGATGGTTGGTTAGTCAATGACAGGTAAGATTCCTGAAGGCAGGAACAACCTAAGACAGGCACAGTTGAAGGGGGGCCATCAAAAGAAGACTTAAGAACCAATGAAGGTGAGGCTCAAACCCTCACCCCAGAGAATGCATAAGACTGCTCTCCTGAAGTAGTGGTAATCATCCACTGTACAAGCCACCTAGAGAGGAGGAGTCTGTGGAAACTCAACAGCTGATGATACTACGATAAGGTAGTCCCAAAACCAGTAGGATTTTAGGGAAATTTTAGTAACTTTAGTAGAACTGTTGTCACCAAAGAAATGACTAGGTATAAGTAGAATTAACTAGAATAGTCAGTGTAGACTAAATAAAAATAAAAGAAAAAAGGGGGAAATGTAAGAGTGTTGTGATTTCTCATGGCTAAACTGTACTTGCAAACAAGACAGAGTGCCATGAAGGGTTAACTGAGGAAGCTGTGCAAATACAGTAACCTCGTTGAGATAAAGACCAGTACAGGATGTGCTGAAGGACATGTGCTGCGGGCGGACATGTCCGAGCCCTTGCTTGATAGCAAAGATGGGCTGAGGATGGGAAATCGCTGGCCTTGAAGGAACAAGAGACAGGCTGTGTCAAAGTACGTAAGCTGTAAGATAGCAGCAGGATGTGGACCATCGCCAGGGCAGTGAAAGAGTATAAAAATAAAAAGCTGAAGTCATTCGGGTCTGCAGTCTTGTTCGTCTTTGTGTGTGTTTGTGTCTCTTTGTTCATTTCTCAGGTCCCCCCGAGGACCCTTCAGGACCACCGGGAGCTAACAATGGGGATGCATGTATCTTTATGTACTCATGATTTTGAGTTTTGGGGGTAGATACCCAGTAGAGGGATTGCTGGGTAATATGGTAGTTCTATTCTTAGTTCTGTTGAGGATCCACCATACCTTCTTCCATAATGGTTGTACTAATTTACATTCCCACCAGCAGTGAATGATGGTTCCTTTTTCTCCACAGCCTCTCCAACACTTGTTATTACCTGTCTTGTTGATAATAGCCAATCTAACAGATGTGAGGTAGTATCTCATTATAGCTTAGATTTGCATTTCTTGAATAGCTAGTAAAGTTGAGGGCATTTTTTCATGTAGCAGTTGGCCATTTATATGTCTCCATGTGAGAAGTGTCTGTTAGGTCATCTCCCCATTTTGTAATTGGACCTCTTGCTTGTTTGTTGCTGAGCTTTGTGAGTTCTTTATATATTTTGTATATTAAACCCTTATCAAAGCTTTTGTTTGCAAATATTATTTTCCATTTAGTTGACTGTTTTGTTGTCAGTTTTTTTGCTGTGCAGAGTGTCTTACTTTGAAAAAGACCAGGGGTTGGGAACCTCTTTGGCTGAGAGAGCCATGAATGCAACATATTTTAAAATGTAATTCCATGAGAGCCATACAATATGTTTAACACTAAATACAAGTAAACGTGTACATTTTATGTAAGATCAACACTTTTAAAGCTCAATAAGTCTCTAAATTCTTTTTAATAACATTGTTATGCTGTTGCTAACCAGTGACGAATAAAGTATTTCTTACCATTAATGCAACTTCTGGTGCTGCATGGTTTTGCTGATGGCTTTGTAGACTGGTTGATTCATGGTGAGCTTAAGCTTCATGCAGGCATTGAGACTTTCATTCGTTAAACGTGATCGTAGGTTTGGTCTTAACATTCTTTAAATGTGAGAAAGACTGCTCACATGCATATGTAGAGCCAAACATTGTCAGTACAGCAATACTCACATGCTGCAGTGTGTGGTATGTGATGGGAAGCGCGTTCTAAGTTTTGACAATCAGCTGGTTCGCGGGTTGAAGTTTTTTCATTTCTCCCCACTTGTGTTTGCTTATCAACTCTGCTTGCAGTTGTGCAAGTCTTCCCAAATCTTCATTCAGTGACGTGAACTTATTCACCCACATGTCTGAGGCCTTCAGGTCAGCAGCTTATAGCTCAATATCTCTGACAGAGACACCGGGATGTAACTCAGGTCGGCGCTGTCCACTGCATACTCATGTGGATAGTTGATGAACTTAAAAAGACAAGTGCACTCACAAAATTCTCCAAAGCGCACTTTGAATGACTGCAGGAGATTAGATGTGAAGCCTGCTAGCTGCTGGAGATCAAGATATTGAGCAGGGTCACTTGCTGTTCATGCATTTTTAAACTCTCCCAGTTTTTCAAAGTGTAGTAAATGACCTGTTTCAATATCAGTGATGAAGAGTTCCAGTTTGTTTTCAAATGAAACACTGCTTGTTGACGGGATAAGACTGTATTTCCAACACCTTGCATTTTCACATTGAGCTGGTTCAGATGTTCAGTCATGTCCATGAGATAGTAGAACTTCAGGAGCCACTCAGTATTAGCTAACTCAGGATGTTCGACATTTTTCATTTCAAGGAGAGTTCAGATTTTGCTCAGACAAGCCACAAAATGGCTGAGCACCTAACCTCTTGACAACCAACGCACATTGCTGTGCAGAAGCAGACCAGGATAATTATTCCCAACTTCATCCAGCAGTTTTAAACTGGTGCTCAGGTAACAATAAAGTTGACCACCCGAATGACCCAGAGACACCTCAACAAGCTGCTCGCCACACATCTGAGCTCAAAGCACCTCCGGATGTAGGATGCAGTGAAAACTTAGAATGGGTCTCTTTTCATGTTCATGAAGAAGCCATATGAATCCTCTGTTTTTCTCCACCATGCATGGAGCACCATCAGTACACACTGAAATAAATTTATGCATCAGTAAATTTTTTCCTTTAGCAAAGTCAGTGAAAGACTGGAATAAATTCTTCCCTCTTGTTGTCTCTTTTACAGGCAAAACAGCAAGACTTTCCTCACATAGGGTGTCACTGACAGCATACCTTGCAATCACGCAGAACTGGGATAAATGTCTTACGTCTGTTGACTCATCTAAAGCGAGAGAAAAGAATGGTGCTGCATTTATGTCCTTCACTTGTGTTCCGTCGTTTGATTTGCCATCATGATGGTACGATCGTGAACAGTTCTTGCCGACAGAGGCATGTCTTTTATTCGTTTGATTATCTTGTCTTTATTCGAAAAGCTGTCAAAAAGTTCATTGGCAACATCAAGCATAAATGTTTTGGCATACTTTGCATCTGTGAATGGCTTTCTGTTTCTCAAAATTGCTAAAGCACCTGCAAAGCTAGCTGAATTCCAGTCACCTCGTTGGGTCCAAATATGAAGTTGCTACTGACTAGCTTGCACTCTGCACAGTAATTCTTGACATGCTTTTTTCCTGCTGTCCCTTGCTGGATATTTTGATGCAAATGTAGTATGGTGTGTGTCAAAGTGCCCCTTTATATTTGACCATTTCATTGATGCAATTTTATCATTGCATATTAGACACACTGCAGAACCTGCTCTCTCCACAAAGGCGAATTCTTCTGTCTATTCCTGCTGAAAAGTGTGATACTCCTCATCTTTTTTTTCTTTTAGCCATCTTCTTCATCAAAAGGATTTCTGCAATTAGCAGAATTTTTTTAAATTAACTGACTACTTAATTAAAAGAAGAAAAGTTTACTTCCTGACCTCACAACAACCTGTGTACATTACTTATTATCCAATAAAAATTTGGTGTTGTCCCGGAGGACAGCTGTGATTGGCTCCAGCCACCCACAACCATGAACATGAGCGGTAGGAAATGAATGGATTGTAATACATGAGAATGTTTTATATTTTTAACGTTATTATTTATTTTATTAAAGATTTGTCTTTGAGCCAGATGCAGCCATCAAAAGAACCACATCTGACTTGCGAGCCATATGTTCCCAACCCTTAATATAGACCCATTCATTTATTTTTTACCTTCATTTCAGGGTTAAATTCATAAAAAAAAAAATTTATGGCCAAGGTTCATGAGTGTAGTGCCTATGTTTTGTTCTATGTAATTTACTGTTTCAAAAATTATATATAAGTTTTCAATATATTTTGAATTGATATTTGTGTAGGGGACAAACTGTAGTCAAATTTTATTCTTTTGCATGAGATTTTCCAATTTTTCCAGCACCATTTATTAAAGAGGTTTTCTTTTCTCTATTGTGTGATTTTGGCTCCTTTGTCCATATATACATGATTTTATTTCTGGGCTCTCAATTTTGTTCCATTGGTCTGTGTGTCTGTTTTTCTGCCACTACCATGCTGTTTTGATTATCATGGCTCTGTAGTATAATTTGAAGTCAGGTATTGTAATATCTCTAGATTTGTTCTTTATTCTCAGGAGTGCTTTGGCTATTTGAGGTTTTTTATTGTTCCATGCAAACCTGGTGCTTTTTTTCCCCATTTCTTTAAAACATGGCATTGGAATTTTGATGGGAATTGCATTAAATTTGTATATTGCTTTTGGTAATATGGCCATTTTAACTATGTTGATTCTACCGATCTGTGAACATGTAATATTTTTTCATTTCATTGTGTCTTTTTAAATTTTCTTTAATAATGCCTTCTAATTTTGAGTATATAGATCTTTTACATTCTTTGTTAAGTTTATTCCTATGTATTTTATTTTATTTTTTTGTTGCAACTGTAAGTGTGACTTTTTTAGTTCATTTTCCAAGGTTTTCTTGTTGGCATATATGAAAGCAATAAACTTCTGTATATTGATTTTCTAACCTGTGACCTTACTATATTGGTTTATTGTTTTTAATAGTCTTTCTGTGGAATCTTTGGGGTTTGCTATGTAGAGTCATGTCATCTGAAAAAAGTGAAACTTTTACTTCTTTTCTGATATAAATACCCTTTAATTTTTTCTCTTATCTGATTGCTCTAGCTAAAACTTTCAGCACTATGTTGAATAGGAGTGAAGAGAGTGGGCAATCTTGTCTTGTTCTTGATTTTAGAGAAAAAGCTTTCAGGTTTTCACTATTTTGTATAATATTAGCTGATGGTTTGCCATATATGGCCTATATTATGTTGAGATAATTTTCTTCTATACCCGTTTTATTGAGTGTTTCAAACATAAAAAGATGTTGTATCTTATCAAACGCCTTCTCTGTATCTATTGGTAGGATCATATAATTTTTATTTTGTTGAGATGGTGTGTAACATTAATCAATTTATGTATGTTGAGCCATCCTTGTGCTCCTGGAATAAATTTTACTTAATCATGATGTATTATTTTTAAAATGTATTGTTGTATTCTATTTGATAGTGTTTTGCTTGGGAATTTTGCATCTGTATTCTTTACAGATATTGGTCTGTAGTTTTTCTTTTTGTGTTGTCCTTGCCAGGTTTTGCTATGAGGGTTATATTGGCCTCATAAAATGTGTTAGGGAGTATTACTTCTCCTTTCATATTTTGGAAGACTCTGAGAAGGATAGGAACCATTCTTCTATGAATGCTTGGTAGAATTCATTAGTCTAGAAATCTGGTCCTGAACTTTTATTTTTGATGAAGTTTTTGATAGTTGTTTCTATTTTCTCCCTGCTTATGGGTCTATTTAGGTTTTTCACTTTTTTGTGACTCAGTCTAGGACGATTGTATAATTCAAAGAATTTATTTATTCTTCTAGATTGTTGAATTTGGTAGCATATAATTTTCATAGTATTCTACAATGATCCCTGTGTATTTATGATATCTGTGGTAATTTCTTCTCTTTTAATTTGGATTTTGTTTATATGAGTCCTTTCTGTTTTTTTCTTAGTGAGTTTTTTCAGAGGTTTATCAATTTTGTTGATCTTTTCAAGAAACCAACTCTTTGTTGTATTAATTTTTACTAAGGTTTTCCTGTTTTTTATTTTGTTAAGTTCTCTAATTTTTACTCTTTCTTCTGATGATTTTGGGTTGTCTTTCTTTCTTTTTTTTTCTAGTTCCTTAAGTTGTGATGATAAGTTGTTTACTTGGAATCTCAATTATTTTTTGATATAAATCTGTAATAATATAAACTTTCCTTTTATTACTGCTTTTGCAGCATCCCAGAAATTTTGCTTTGTCGTGTTGTCATTTTCATTAGTCTGTTTATATCTTTTGATTTCTGCTTTTATTTCTTTTTTGACACAGTTATTTTTTAGAAGTGTGTTGTTTAGATCAATCAGAGGTTCTATTCTAAAGAAGATACTGTTGGGTCTACTCTGGTGTCAAGAGTCTTTGCACAGCCCAATGACCAATGGTGAGAAACATGTATCAAGAAATTTTAGATAGGTGTGGATGGACTGGTAAACTATTATGTTAAGTGAAATAAGCCAGGCAGAGAAAGAAAAATATCATATGACCTCACTCATTTGAGGAATCCAAGGAACAATGTGAACTGAGGAATGGAATTAAACCTGAAGGGGAGAGGGGAGGGAGCTGTGAGAGGGTGGGTAAGGGAGATGTTGAAAGGAATACAGGGGAAGGGAGATGCATCTGGGGAGACACTAGAATCTATGTAAATGCAATAAATGAAAAAAAGATTAAAAAAGTTTAGATAGGTGTGGTGTCTCTTTCCTAGATTTAAGAATTAAGAGCCTAACAAACAGGGTTCCAGAGGGTAATATTCATTAATCTTCTCATAGAAAAAATTATCTGAAAAATAAAAGGCTCCTTACAGTTAGTTCATGTCTAACCTTTCTAATGTTATCTTACATTGGAATGGTAGAGATAACAGAAGGGGAAGGATTTGAGGAGTTCCCATATGAAATAAGAAACAGGACTTGCATGACTATGTATCATGAATTTCTGATTGTATATAGATTTCATCTTCAAAAGAATTTAGTAGCAGCCTTATTTTCTGAGTTTAGGTCACCCATTCTTTATGTACCAAAGACTTCTAGCATAGAGGAGGCAAATAAAATAACCTAAAAGAGGTTCAAGTTCCAAGGAAAATTTTGAAAGTAGTAAAATAAAGCAAGAAGAAATAAATCGTCATTTTCTATGTCTCTGCAACAAAGATTGGAAAGCTATAACCCACTGGACAGATGACGTTCCCAGTGAATTTTAAAAAATACTAAGTAGTAAAATTTAAAACTGTGGACATAGAAGATGAAACCTGGATCTCTGGCTTCTCTTTAAAAAAATAAATTATAACATCTCAACTCTGGGCTGATTTTCCTAACCTAGCACCATCATTGAAGGTCCAATAGGCTTCAATAATCAGTTGAAATAGACCTTTATCTCATTGGCTTTCCAACTCAGTCTTTTAGCTGACATTCAGATTCCTTTTGTACCTACATTAGTAATTATTCTAGGCTGTGAAGGTTCTATGCTTTCCATAAAGGCAAATTAAATACACCTGTTTGAAGAAACAGTTCTCACCTCTGAAGCAGTTTATTCAAAGCAAAGCTACTTTGCCTTTAAACTCTGAATTTCTGATTTAAAACCCAGATATATATTTTTTTCTGAACTTCGATTTTCTTAACAGCAGTCTTGCTATGGGCAACATGCTCTTGAAAATGATATGGTCACTTGTAGTCCTTATATTCAGTGTTTTAGCTATTCCATGAAAATATAATAATATTAAAAATAGTAAACTCTTACAATTTGTTACTGTATAAAGTCTTATCATGCCAGAGTGGGCAATAGCAGAAAACAGAATTTGAGGAAAAAAATGAATAGTTAAATAGGTGGAGATTTCCTGGTTTATGATATGAATTTTCTGTTAAAAAGAAGATAAGTTGACTCCTAAGAAGTGCACATAAACATCTCTTTTGTGTGTGTGTTTGTCTTATTTATATTTTTGATTGTATTTATTGTAGTGACATTGGTTAATAAAACCATACAGGTTTCAAATGGACAGCTTGTGAAAATACCATCTACCCACTGCATCAGTTGCTTATCACCCAAATTCTCTTTCCGTCTTCATGTGACCTTCTTAGGCCCATTTTTACCACCCTGACCTTCTATATCCCTGGCTATGACCATGCTGTTGTCCCTGTCTATATATATTTTTTGCTTAATTACCTTTTTCACCCAACTCCTCAAAACCTCTCCTCTATGACACCTGTTAGTGTGTTCTACATATCTATGCATACTGTTTCTATTTTGTTTGCTGAATTATTTTGTTCCGTTAGATTCCACATAAAACTGAAATAATATGAAATTTATTTTTCTCTTACTGGTTCATTTCACTTAACATAATAATCTTCAAGTTCATCAATGCTGTCACAAAGGTAAGATTTCCTTCTTTTTAGGGCTGAGTAGTATTCCACTGAGTAAATGAACTTTTTATTTATCCACTATTCCCCCCATGGGCACTTGGGCTATGTCTAGATGTTGTTTGTTGTAAAAAAAAAATGCTGCAATGAACATAGGAGTCATATATTTTTTCAAATTAGTGTTTTGGGATTTATAGGATATATTCCCAGAAGTAGGTCTGCTGGGTTAAAAGGCAGTTCTATTTTTAATTTTTTGAAGAAACTTTAAACTACTTTTTTACAGTGACTGCACCAATCTGTAGTCTTACAAACAATGCACACAAGTTTTCTATTCTCCACATCCTTGCCAGAACTTGTTTTCTGATTTATTGATAATCACCATTCTGGCAGGTATGAGCTAATATCTCATTGTGATTTTAATTTTCATTTCTTTGATGATGTTGAGCATTTTTTCATATGTTTATTGTCCAACTGTATGTCATCTTTGGAGAAGTGTCCATTCAGTTCTTCTGCCCATATTTTTATATTAGATTGTCCTCTCAGTGTTGAGTTTTATACATTCTTTATAAATTTTGGATATTAATTTCTTATCATAATTTATGAATAAGTTACATACATAATTTATGAATAAGTTCTCCCATTTATTGGGTTGTCTTTTCATTTTGTTGATTTTTCTTTTTGTGTGCGCTTAAGCTTTTTAGTTTGATGTAACCCCATTCGATACTTTTTTCCTTTGTTTTCCTTGCTGAGGAGTTATATTGACAAGAATATTACTATAAGAATTGCCTGAGATTTTACTGCCCATGTTATCTTCTAAAATTTTTATGATTTTGTGATACACATTTAAGTCTTTAATCTATTTTGAGTTTATTCTTGTGTGTAATGCAAGTTAGTGGTCTAGTTGCATTCTTGTATGTACCTAATTTTTCCAACACAATTTATTGAAGAGATTGTCTTTTTTATTATTTTTATTTTTCCTAAGTGAGAAGCTGGAGGCGGGTGGAGGCAGACAGACTCCTGTATGTGCCCCACCAGGATCCACCTGACATGCCCACCAGGGATGTTGTTCCACTGCAATCAGAGCCATTCTAGCACCTGAGGTGGAGAATATGGAGCCATCCTCAGTGCCCAGTCAACTTTGCTCCAATGGAGCCTTGTCTGTGGGAGAGGAAGAGAAAGATAGAGAGAAAGGAGATAGGGAAGGGTGGAGAAGCAGATGGATGGTTCTCCTGTGTGCCCTCGCTGGAAATCGAACCCAGGGCTTCCACACACTGGGCTGACACTCTATCGCTGAGTCAAGAAGATATTGTCTTTATTTCACTAAATGTTCTTTTCTCTGCTGTCAAATATTACTTAGGTTTATTTCTGGGTTCTTTGTTCTGTTCCCTTGATCTATATGACAGTTCCTATGCCAGCATCAGGCTGTTTTGATTACAGTGGTTTTGTAATATAGTTTGACATTAGGTAGTGTGATATTTCCAAATTTGTTCTTCTTTCTCAAGATTGCTGGGGGTATTTGGGGTCAATTGTGGTTCCATATAAATTTTTGAAATATTTGTTTTAGATCTGTGAGATATGCTATTGGAATTTGAATAGAAATTGTTTTGATATTATAGTATAGATTGCTTTTGGGTAATGAGGACACTTTAATGATAATTATTCCAACCCATAAGCATGGTATATGCTTTCACTTATTTGTTACTTCCTTAGATTCTTTCTTCAGTATCCTCTAATTTCTTTAGTACAGCTCTTTTACCTCTTTGGTTAAATTTATTCCTAAGTGTTTTAGTTTTTGCTGTAATAGTAAATGGGATTGTTTTCCTAATCTCTTTCTGATAGTTCATCATTGCTATACAAAAATGCCAGTAATTCTAATATTACTTTTATATCCTGCTACTTTACCATATGCATTTTACAGTTCTAGTAGTATTTTAGTAGAGTCTTTTGGGTTCTCTTTGTACAGTATCATGTCATATATAAATAATGACAGTTTACTTCTTTTTATGAAATTTGGGTGTCTTTTATTTCTATTTTTTTATTTAAAAAATTAAATTTAACAGGTTGACATTGGTCAGCAAGAGTACATATATTTTGGGTAAACATCTCCACATCATTAAGAAAGTTGATTATGTTGTATATCCATCACCCAATGTCAAATCATTCTCCATCAATTTATATTTGTCCTACTTTATAACCTTGCCCCAACTCCATTCTCCTCAACCACCCTCCCTCTGGTAACCGCTACATTCTTATCTATGTCCATGAGTCTCAACTTTGTATATCACCTATGTGTGGAATCATAGTTTTTAGCTTTTTCTGATTTACTCATTCCACTCTGTATATTGTTATCAAGGTTCATCAATGTTGTTGTGAATGATACTATATCATAATTTCTTATGGCTGAGTAGTATTCCATTGTATATATGTACCACATTTTTTTAATCCAATTCTCTATTGAAAGGCCATTTGGTTGTTTTCATGTTCTGGCCACTGAGAACAATGCTGCAATAAACATGGGGGTGCATGTGTCTTTATGTACCAATGTTTTTGAGTTTTGGGGGTAGATACCCAGAAGAGGGATTGCTGGATCATATGGTACAGTGGTCCCTCATCTATCACAGGGGTTAGGTTCCAGAACCCCCTGTGATAGGCAAAAATCTGCAAAGTAGTGACTTTATATTTATTTTATTATTTATATATATTTTAAGGGTTTATAACCCCCCCCACACACACACACACTCTTATAAACCTTTCCCATGCTGTTATTAACCATTCCCACACTTATTTTGCTTATTTTACCCCAAAGATTATTAAAATAATAAATATATAAAAATACCTATATACCAAAAAATCCTGTAATATAGCAAAATATCTGCAATAAAAAATTAAATATATATAATTTAAAAATTAGCAATATAGTGAGACCACAAAAAATGAACCACAATATGGCAAAGGGACAACAGTAGTTTTATTCTTAATTTTTTGAGAAACATCCAAAATTTCTTCCATAGTGGTTGTACTAATTTACATTTCCACCAACAGTGAACAATGATTTCTTTTTCTGCACAGACTATCCAACACTAGTTTTTACCTGTCTTGTTAATGATAGCAAATCAAACAGGTGTGAAGTGATATCTCATTATAGATTTAATTTGAATTTCTCTAGCTAGTGAAAATGAGCATTTTTTTATATATCTGTTGGCCATTTGTATTTCTTCCTGGGAGAAGTGTCTGTTCATGTCCTCTCCCCATTTTTTTTTTTATTGCATTGTTTGCTTGTCGTTGCTGAGTTTTGTAAGTTCTTTATATATTTTGAATATTAACCCCTTATGGAAGCTGTTGTTTGCAAATATCACCTCCAATTGAGTTGGCTGTTTGTTTTGTTGTCAGTTTCTTTTTCTGTTCAGAAGCATCTTAGTTTGATATAGTGCCATTAATTTATTTTTGCCTTTGCTTCCCTTGCCTTTGGGTTTAATTTATAAAATGTTCTCTATGGCCGAGGTCTAAGAGTTTAGTATTTATGTTTTCTTCTACGTTATTTATTGTTTAAGATCTTATATTTAGGTCTTTGCACCATTTTGAATTAATTTTTGTACAAGGGGACAAACTGTAGTCAAATTTTATTCTTTTTGCATGTGGCTTTTTAATTTTCCCAGCACCATTTATTGAAGAGGCTTTTTTTCCCCTCCATTGCATGTTTTTGGCTCCATGGTCAAAGATAATTTGCCCATATATATGTGGTTTTATTTTGGGATTCTCAGTTTTGTTCCATTGGTCTGTGTGTCAGTTTTTCTGCTAATACCATGCTGTTTGGCTCTGTAGTATAATTTGAAGTCAGTTTTTGTAATGCCTCTGGCTTCATTATTTTTTCTCAGAACTATTTTGGCTATTATGGGTTTTTTATGGTTCCATACAAACCTGGTGAATTTTTGTTTATTTATTTAAAATATTACATTGGAATTTTGATGGGAATTGCATTAAATTTCTATATTGCTTTGGGTAGTATGGCTATTTTAACTATATTTAGTCTTCCTGTCCAAGAACATGAGATGTTTTCCTATTTCATTGTATCTTTTTTGAATTTCTTTAATAATGCTTTGTAGTTTTCAGTATATAGATTCTTTACATTCTTTGTTATATATATTCCTAGGTGTTTTATTTTATTTTTTTGTAGCAACTGTAAAATAAATTTTTTTTAGTTCATTTTTCAAAGTTTTATTATTGGCATATATGAAAGCAGTAGACTTCTCTATAATAACTTTGTATCCCGTGACCTTACTGTATTGATTTATTGTTTCTAATAGTCTTCTGTGTAGTTTTTGGGGTTTTCTATATACAGAATCATGTCATTTATAAAAAATTAAACTATTGTTTTTTTTATAAATGCCTTTTATTTCTTTCTCTTGTTTGATTGCTCTGGCTATACCTTCCATTGCTATGTTGAATAAGAATAGAGAGAGTGGGCAGCCTTGTCTTGTTCCTGATTTTAGAGAAAAAGTTTTCAATTTTTCACCATTTAGTATGATGTTAGCAGATGATTTGTCATAGATGGCCTTTATTAGGTTGAGGTATTTTCCTTCTATGCCCATTTTATTGACTGTTTTCAACATAAAAGGATGTTGTATCTTATCAAATGCCTTCTCTGCATCTATTGATTGTATCATATGGTTTTTGTTCTTTGTTTTGTTGATATGGTATATTATATTAATCATTTTACATATGTTAAACCATTCTTGTGTCTTGGAATAAATCCCACCTGATTGCAATGTATTCTTTTTTAATGTTTTGTTGTATTCAACTTGCTAGTTTTTTTGTTTAGGATTTTTGCATCTGTATTTATTAGAGATATTGGTCTGTAGTTTTTGTTTGTTTGTTTTGTTTTTTGTTTTTTGTATTGTCCTTGCCAGTTTTTGGCATGAGGGTTATGTTGGTTTTATAAAATCTGTTAAAAAAATATTGCTTCCTCTTCAAATTTATGGAAGACTTTGAGATGGATAACATTCAAATCTTTTATGAATATTTGGTAGAATTTATTAGTGTAGTCTTGTGGTCCTAGACTTTTATATTTGGGGAAGGTTTTGATAGTTGTTTCTATTTCCTCCCTGCTTGTAGGTCTATTTAGATTTCCACTTCTTTGTGACTCAGTTTAGAAAGATTGTATAGTTCTAGAAATTTATTTCTTCTAGATTATTGAATATGGTAACATATAATTATTCCTAGTATTCTACAATGATCCTTTATATATATATGTTATCTGTGGTAATTTCTCCACTTTTATTTCAAATTTTGCTTATATCAGTCCTTATTTTTCTTTAATGAGTCTTGCCAGGAGTTTGTCAATTTTATTGATCTTTACAAAGAACCAGTTCTTTGTTGTATTAATTTTTTTCTATTGTTTTTCTGTTTTCTATTTTATTTATTTCTACTTTAATTATTATTATTTCTTTTCTTCTGCTGGTTTTGAGTTGCCTTTGTACTTCTTTTTGTAGTTCCTTAAGATGTAATGTCAAGATATTTACTTAAGCTCTCTCATGATTTTTGATATAAGTCTGTAATGATTTAAACTTTCCTTTTATTATTGCTTTTGCAGCATCCTAGAGATTATGGTATGTTGTGTTTTCATTTTTATTTGTTTGTATACATATTTTGATCTCTGGTGCTTTTTCTTCTTCACCAAGTCATTTTTTAGAAGTATGTTGTTTAATTTCCATATATTTTGGATTTCTTAGTTCTTTTAGCAATTAAATTCTAATTTTAAAGCCATGATGTCATAGAATATGCTTGGTATAATTTCATTTTTTTCTGAATCTTTTGGTGTTTTATTGTGGCCCAACATATGGTCTATTCTTGAGAATGTTCCATGTACATTGAAGAAAAAAGGTATACTCTGAGGTTTGGGATAAAATTTCCTGTAGATGTTTGTTATGTCCATTTGTTTTAGTGCAGTGTTTCTTTACCTTTTTTTGAGGTACTGAACCCACCAGTTTCATATGAGCATTCACTGAACTCTTCTTTAGTGGTAAATAAAATATGATTTTTTTTTTCCAAATTCAAGACATAGGTACATGTTTTTTTACTGGTGCACAAAATGAGCCATGCATAAATATCACCTTGCTCAAAGAACAAAACCAACAAAGTGCATGAACTCACAACAAATTACGGTATTACTTTATTCTGGCCTCCTTAGCAGAGGCTTCTCCCAACCCCTGAGACCAACTCATCGAACCCCTAGGATTCGATAGAACCCAGGTTAAGAACCACTGTTTTAGTGTTTTATTTTTGGCAAATACTTTTTTTTATTGATTTTCTGTTTGGATGAACAATCTAGAGACATCAATGTTGTGCAAGATCTCCAAGTATGATTGTATTTTTGTCTATTTCTATTTTTAGATCAGTTAGTAGATGTCTTATATATTAAGGGGCTCCTTGATTTGCTGCATATATATTAAGAAGTGTTATGTCTTCTTGATACAATGTTCCCTTTATAATTATGAAATGACAATCTTTGTCTCTGGTTATATTTGTTGTCTTGGAGTCAACATTGTAAGATATGAGTATGACTAATTTTTTTTCTTTAGAAATTATTTGCTTAGAGAATTGTTTTCCAACCTTTCACTTTGAATCTCTTTCTGTATTTGTACCTTAGATGTGTTTATTAAAAGTACCATATGGTTGGATTTTTCTTTTTGATCCAATCTGCTTCTCTGTGTCTCTTTTAATGGTCAGTTCAATCTATTTACATTTAGTAGAATTATTGACCCTTGAGAATTTTCTATAGCCATTTTAGTATTGCTTTCTGATACCTCAGTGTCTTGTTCGGTTCTTCTCTTTTGTCTTTCTGTCAGTTTTTGCCTCAAGGTATTCCACATTTCTTTCCTCTGTTTCTTCTTTTTTTAAGCTATGTGTTTCAGTTGTAACATTTTCAGGCATGGTTAGCACTAGGTTGTTCAAAACAATTATATTTACAGGAGTCCATTATCTCATGAGTGTTTCTACACTCCATCCTCCTTTGATACTGCTGAACTTTATCCTCTCCCATTTTATGTTATTATTCTCCAGATTATCCTTGTTTTTATTGTGATCTTGTTGGAGCTTTTACATGTAGTTTTGTTATGTTTTATTCTTTGTATCTGATCAGATAACCTCTTCTACTATTTTCTGCAGTGGGGGTTTTCTGATGATATATTCACTCAGCTTCTCTATGTCTGTAAATGCTTTTATATAACCTTCATATATTTTTAAATTTTATTTTATTATTACTAATTTTAATGGGGTGACAGCAATAAATCAGGGTACATATGTACAATGAAAACATCTCCAGGTTGTCTTATCATTCAATTGTGTTGCATACCTGTCACCCAAAGTCAAATTGTCCTTTGTCACCTTCTATCTGGTTTTCCCTGTGCCCCTCCTCTCCTCCCTATCCCACCCTTCCCTCCCACCCCTCACCCTGTAACCACCACTCTCTTGTCCATATCTCATACTCTCACTTTTATGTCCCACATATATATGAAATCACGCTGTTCTCAGTTTTATTTTTCTGATTTACTTATTTCACTCCGTATAATGTTATCAAGGTTCATCCATTTTGTTATAAATGACCCGATGTCATCATTTCTTATGGCTGAGTAGTATTCCATAGTAAATATGTACCATAGCTTTTTAATCCATGCGTCTTCTGACGGACATTTGGGCTGTTTCCAGATCTTTGCTATTGTGAACAATGCTGCCACAAACATGGGGGCGCATTTCTTCTTTTTGAACAGTGTTATGGTGTTCTTAGGGTATATTCCTATAAGTGGGATAGCTGGGTCAAAAGGCAGTTCAATTTTTAATTTTTTGAGGAATTTCCAAACTGTTTTCCACAGTGGCTGCACCAGTCTGCATTCCCATCAGCAGTGCAGAAGGGTTCCCTTTTCTCCACATCCTCACCAGCACTTATTCTATGTTGTTTTGCTGATGAGTGCCATTCTGACTGGTGTGAGGTGATATCTCATTGTGGTTTTAATTTGCATTTCTCTAATGATTAGTGATATTGAGCATTTTTTCATATGCCTATTGGCCATCTGTATGTCCTCTTTGGAGAAATTTCTATTCATTTCTTCTGCCCATTTTTTGATTGGATTGTTTGTCTTCCTGGTGTTGAGTTTTATAAGTTCTTTATAAATTTTAGTTATTAACCCCTTATCAGATGTGCTGTCGAATATGTTCTCCCATTGTGTGGTTTGTCCTTTTATTCTGTTCCTATTGTCTTTAGCTGTGCAAAAACTTTTTAGTTTGATATAGTCCCATTTGTTTATCTTGCCTTTTATTTCATTTGCCCGTGGAGATAAATCGGCTAATATATTGCTGCTACAGATGTCGGAGAGGTTGCTGCCTATGTTTTCTTCTAAGATGCTTATGGTTTCACGGCTTACGTTTAAGTCTTTTATCCATTTTGAATTTGTTTTTGTGAATGGTGTAAGTTGATGGTCTAGTTTCATTTTTTTGCAGGTAGATGTCCCATTTTGCCAACACCATTTGTTAAAGAGGCTGTCTTTAATCCATTGTATGTTCTTTCCTCCTTTGTCAAATATCAGTTGTCCATAAAGCTGTGGGTTTATTTCTGATAACCTTCATATTTGAAGGATAGCTTTGATGGATATAGTATTCTTGGCTGGTAGTTCTTTTTTAGTATTTTAAATGTTGGGGTCTACTCTCTTCTGCCTAGTAAAGTTTCTGCTGAGAAATCTGATGATAAACTAATGGGTCTTCCTTTATATGTTATATTCTTCTTCTCCCTAGCTGTCTTGAGAATTCTTTCTTTGTCACTGAGTTGTGATAATTTAATTACGATGTACCTTGGGGTAGATCTGTTTGGGTTTAGGCAACTTTATGTTTTGTTTACTTCTTGGATTCAAGGCTCCAACTCTTTCCACTGGCTTGAAAATTTCTCATCAATTATCTTTTTAAATGTGTTCTTCAATTTCTTTTCCTTCTCCTCCTCTTCTGATATACCCATTATTCTTACATTGCTCTTTTTGATGGAGTCAGACAATTCTTGTAGGGCTTTATCATTATTTTAATTTGTGAATCTCTCTCTTCTTCTCTCTGTAGTATCTGTAATTGCCTGTGTTCAGTGTCACTGATTCTCTTCTCTATCTGGCCTGTTCTATTAGCTTAGTTTCAGTTCAAGTATTGAGTTCTTCATCTCTGTTTGGTTCTTTTTTATAGTTTTAATTTTCTTGTTGAAGTACTCTTTTTGTTTACTAATTTGTTTTTTGAGCTCACTAAATTGTCTCTCAGTGTTTTCTTGTATCTCATTAAGTATTTTCAGAACTTCAATTTAGAATTACCTGTCATTTAGCTTCAAAGTTTTTATATAATTAATATTTCTTTTCTTGAGGTTTATCATCACCTATCTGAGCTACTTGTGTATTCATGATATTTAATTTCTTCTTCCTTGATAACATTTGAGAATGGTATTATTAATAACACTAACAGATAACTTAAAAATAAGAAATAAAAATTGAAAAAAATACAGCAAAAAAGGAAAATTTCATAAATAATGATAAGTAGAACAAAAACTACAGAGAACAAAGAGCAGGAACTGAGAAAAATAAAAAACAGTGAAAAACAAAACACCAAAGAAAAGTATGAGTAATAAAAAATAATTTGAAGAAAAATAAGGTTCATATGAGAGAAAATAAAGAAGAAAAGGGAAGAGAAATAAAAGTCATAAAAGAGAAAGTATCAGAAATAAAACCTTCACACAAAATACGCATAAAAAATATAACAACTTAGGATAATAAAGTTCAAATGAAAAAAAGAGAAAGAACAAAAAAAAAAGAAATATGTTTTTTCAGTTTTGAGAGGTTACTTTTTGTTTTTTCATACAGGTGGCACTGTATCACAAATTTTGCCTCTGAGATTCTTGGTGGAGCTCTACTGAGCCGTTGCTGTCATAATAATGTAGGCAGGGCCCCAGTCACATTAGTGAATGTGGCTTATTGTTAGGTCTTTGCAATTTTTGGCTTTAGCTATAGTGGCCTCAGGTCTTCAGGCATCTCTTCCCACATTCCAACAGACCAGGGGATCTAATGCTGGACACCTCCACCTCTCACAGGAGAGAGAGGCCCTGAGAGTCACCTGTGGGGGATCTGTCACTGCCACTCTTTCCAGAGGAGAGCAATGCAGGACCTGCTAGGCTGGTGGGGGGCCACATCCTGGTCTTCCTTTTGATATCATTCAAAGTGAGGCCCATTGACAGGGCAGGAGCAGTGAGCCATGACCCAGTCTTGCCCAATTGCCAGGCAGCCTGAACTTTGTGAGTGCTGCAGGTGCAGATTGCAGATCAGCGTCCCTCAGCAACTTACAGGCCAAACTTCATGGGTCGAGCATGTGTAGATTGAGCACACCTCAGTACCACATATGCTGACCTCCTTGGGCTATTCACACAGAGATTGAGGGAGCACTGCAGGCTGTGTGCCCACTGAGCACCAGCGATCACAAGTGGAATCCAATGATGCAGGCAGACCAAAGGAACTGGCCATGTTCCTGCTCTTGGTTGTACACCCTCTTTAACTCAGCTCCTTCCTCTCTGCCCCTCAGTATTTCCACTTCTCCTGGATCCAAAAGAAACCCATGCTAAAATTGCCTCTCTCCCTCAGGTCAGTAAGTAAAGAGAAAAATTTAGTCCTCTGGACTTTTCCTTTCCAAAGTCCTCTGGGAATGCATCTTATCTTCTGCCCCCCTTTTTCTTTAGTCCATTTGGTGTGTGGGTCTTTCAGGTGCACCTGTGAACCCAGATAGCATTTCTTCTCTACATTATAGTGTCCAATCTGTTGAAATTTCAAGGGGAAAGATTAGGAGTATCTCTCATGCCACCATTTCTCTGATGTTACTCATCTTTTATTTATTTTTTTACTTGTCTGATTGCTGTGGCTAAGACTTTCAGTACTATGTGGAATAAGAATGGTGAAAGGGAACATCCCTGTCTTGTTCCTGACTGGGGAAAACACTTTTAGTTTTTACTTATTGAGAATGATGTTGACTGCAGATTTGTCATATATGACCTATCTTATATTCAGGTATGATCTCTCTATTCTCACTTTCCTGAGAGTTTTTACCATAAATGGGTGCTGGATTTTATCAAATGCTTTTTCTGAACCTTTTATACGATCATGTAACTTTTATACTTCATTTTTATGAGGTATACACATTTATTGATTTTTGACTATTCTATCAACTTTGCATCCCCAGAATAAATCCCACTTGATTATGGTGTATAATTTATTGAATATTGCTGTAATCAGTTTGCTATTTTTTTTTAAAGAAGTTTAGCATCTATTTTCATCAAAGATATTGGCCTAAAAGTTTCTTTTTTGTAGTGTCTATATCTCGTTTTGAAATTGGGATGATGCTGGCCCTATAAAATGAGGTAGGAAGGCTTCCTTCCTCTTGGATTTTCTTATAATATTGTTAAGCGGATATGTATTATTTTTTTAAATGTCTGGTAAAATTGACCTGTGAAGCCATCCAGATCAGGACTTTTGTTTGTTTTGAGTTTTTTTTATTGCTACTTTAATTTTATTGGTTGTAATTGGTCTTCTAATTTGTAATTCAAATTTTCTGATTCTTCCTGACTTAGTTGGAAAGGATTGTGTATTTCTAGGAACTTATCCATTTTATGTAGACTGTAGAAATTGTTGGCATATAGTTGTTTGTAATATTTTCTTGCAATCCTTTGTATTTCTTTGGTGACTGTTACTTCTCTTTCACTTCTGATTTTATTATTTGTGTCCTCTCTCCCTTTTCCTTGATGATTCTAGTTAAAAGTTTGTCAATCTTGTTTATGTTTTCAGAGTAATGGTTCTTGTTTTCATTGATCTTTTGTATTGTTTTCTTAGTCTCCATGTTATTTATTTCCACTCTAATGTTTCCTTCCTTCTACTTACTCTGAGATTTCTTTGTTGTCTTATTTCTTTTAGGCATAGGGTTGGATTCTTTCCTGCTTCTGGAGGTTGCCTTTAATGCTATAAGTTTCTCTCTCAGGACTGCTTTCACTGTGTTTCATAGGGCTTGCATTGTTATGTGTTCATTTTCATTTGTTTCCAGATAACTTTTGATAACTTCTTGATTTCATTGTTAATTCATTTATTGTTTAGTAACATGTTATTTAGCTTCCATGTGTTTGAGTGTTTTTCAGGTTCTTTTCTGGTGATTGATCTCTAATTTCATACCACTATAGTCAGAGAAGATGCTTGTATGATTTCAATCTTCTTAAATGTATGAAGCCTTGTTTTTTATCTCAACATGTGGTCTATTCTAGAAAATGTTTAACGTGCACTTGAATGTATATTTTGTTACTGGGTTGTAAAATGCTCTGAAGATATCAATTAAATTATTTGATGTAGTGTGTCATTTAAAGTTGTTGTTTCCTTGTTGATTTTCTATCTGAAAGATCTATCCATTTATATCAATTAGATGTTTAAAACCCCTCTGCTGACTACAATTCTGTGGATATCTTTCTTTATGTTCATCAGGGATTGCTTTATGTATTTAGGTGCTCCTGTGTTGGCTGCATAAGTGTTTTTAAGGGTTATATTCCCTTGTTGGATTGTTCCCTTTATCATTATGTAGTTTCCTTCTTTGTTTCTAACTATAGCCTTTGTTTTAAAGTCTATTTTGTCTGATCTAAATTGTTACCCCAGGGTTTTTTTTTTCCTGTTTGTTTGTTTTTTATTTTCTATTTGCATGGAATATTTTTTTTCATCCTTCACTTTTCATCTGTGTATGTCTTGTTCTATGATGGGTCTCTTGTAGAAAGCATATAAATGGCTCATGTTTTCTTATCTATACAGCTACCCTATTTATTTTGATTAAAGTATCTAGTCCATTTACTTTTAAAGTTTTTATTGATACATACTTATATATTGTCATTTATGTTCCCTTTTTTTCTATTGTTTTTCTTTTTTCTTAAAGCAGGACCTACAGCCTGACCAGGCGGTGGCGCAGTGGATAGAGCGTCGGACGGGATGTGGAAAACCCAGATTCTAGACCCCGAGCTCAACAGCTTGAGCGCGGGCCCATTTGGCTTGAGCAAAAGCTTGTCAGCTTGGACCCAAGGTCACTGGCTCCAGCAAGAAATTAGTCGGTCTGCTGAAGGCCCACATTTAAGGCACATGTGAGAAAGCAATCAATGAACAACTAAGGTGTCACAACGGCAACGAAAAACTAATGATTGATGCTTCTCATCTCTCTTTGTTTCTGTCTGTCTGTCCCTATCTATCTCTCTCTGTCCCTGTAAAAAAAAAAAAAAAAAGGAGGACCTACAGTATGTCTTGCAATACTGGTTTGGTAGTGATGAACTGCTCTACTTCCCCTTGCCCGCAAAAAGCTCTTTATTTTACCTTTAATTTTTGATGGTAGCTTTTCTGGAAAGAATGGTTTTGATTGTAGGTCTCTGCTTTTCATCATATTGAATATTCTATGCCAATTCTTTCTGGACTGAAGTGTTTCTGTTGAGATATCAGTTGATAGCCTTATGGAAGCTCCCTTATAAGTAACTATCTTTCTTGTGCTACTTTTAAGAATATCTTTTTGTCTTTAATACTTGGTGTTTTAATTGTAATGTGTCTTGTTGTGAGCCTTTTTGGGTTCAGCTTATTTGGGACTCTTTATGCTTTTTTAATTTGTGTGATTTTTTCCTTCATCAGGTTATGAAAGTTTCAGTCATTATTTCTTCGGATTCTTGATCCTTTGCTTACCCTCTTCTCCTTTGAGACCTCTAGGGTGTGGATGTTTTTAGACTTGGTGTTGTCGGAGAGGTCCATTAGGCCTTCTTCTTTTGAAATTCTCTTTCTTTCTTTTTTGTTACTTTACTTAGATGATTACTGTTATCTTGCCCTTTAAATTGCTGATTTCTTTCTTTGTTTCATTTAATATGCTATTGCTTTCTTCTAGTGTACTTTTTCATTTCAGATATTGTATTCTTCATTTATGACTGTTTCTTTTTAATGGCTTCTATGTCTTTTTTAATGTTTACTATCTCTTTGTTTTAATTCTCACTAAGAACATCCATTCTTCTCCTAAGATCCTTGCACGTCCTTATAACCACTGTTTTTAACTGCATCTGGTATCTTCTTTCTTTCCATTTTATTTAATAGGTTTTTCTGAAGACCTCTCTTGTTCTTTCATCTGGGACACATTTCTTTGTCTCCCCATTTTATCTATTCTTTTATGTTTGCCTCTGGATTTCCAGTAGATCTGGAAACCATGCTTATTATGAGGATTTTATAATGTTGATGCCTTGTAGGTCTGTGGTGCAATCTTCTAGATCACTTGAGCTAGGCTCTCCAGAAATTATCATTGTGTGGGTTATGTGTCCCCTCCTGTTGTAGTTGAGTCCTGAAGTTTATAGTTAGAGTTAACCCTCAGGTGGACTATAAGCATAGACTGCATTATTATATATTAGTCATTATTCAGGAATTCTCCCTGAGATGTTGTTACCTGCAGAGTCTGGTGCTTGTCAGAGTCACCCTTTGTCTCTGCCATTTTGTGGCTAGATGAGTCAAGCTTTGGCTTTGTTTGAAGCTCACCACTAGTTGTGTTGGTTCTGAGCCAACTTGGCCAGGGTTCCAGTGCAGGTTAATATCAGACATTGTGTATCTTAAAATCCATGCTATTCACTGTTTGTAGCTGTGTCCACTGGTCATGGGTGTACATGGGAAGAGCCAGGCCATGTTCAAGGATTAGCTTTCTGCAGCTCTGAGTTGAGGACAGGACAAGGAAAGGTCCAAGTTTCTTTGAGGTCAGTGTTCACCTGTTGTCTACTTTGCCATCCCTTAGGTAAACTGGACTTCCTCCAGAGTCTTATAAAGAAAAACTATACAGGGGGCCTAAACTGACCATGCTCCACAGACCCATCTACATGGCTCAAGTTTGGTAGGGCCAGGTAACTGGGTCAGAAGAATGAGGCTAGTGGGTCCCCCACTTGGGAGCTGTCTGGTCAGTCACTCAATGAGGAAAATGTGACCCCTACTCCAGAGCCATACCACTCTGTCTCTGCAAGAGTTTATATTGGGAGCAGGTTGCTGTCCACACTATAAGAGAAAACTCAGCAGGACAGGGTCATCAGGATTTGGGAAAACAGATCAATAAAATCTTTCATTGTGGGTGGCTTCAACTAGGTGATGAGAGGTGGGTGAACTGCACTTTTCCCTTTAGCTCTGTAGCCTCACCCACTTGAGCCCCAGACTGGAGCTTCTGAGGGAGATGTGCTCCAAATATTGCAGCTATAGAGCAGCATTGTTCTCTGCCCCTCCCCCTCCTAGAGAAACTGAACTCAGAGGGACTTGGGAAAACATATCATATCAGTCTACCATTGGTGGTGGCACAGGCTCATGAGAGGGAGTAAGCTGCATGCCTCCCCTTAGCTCTACAGATGCACCATCAGAGACCCAGACAGGTGGCTCTGAGGGAGATATTTTCCAAAGGTTCGGCTATGAGCAATATTCTCTTCCCTCCACAAAACTGAGTTGAACAAGATGGGGTCACCAGGACTTGGGAAAACAGATCAAGGGAGTCTTCTGTTGTGGGTGGTGCCTGCTGAACTGTGGGAAGGGGGAAACAATGGCCTTGTTCCACAATCACACAGTTCAATGATGGTCTCAGGGTCTGCCTATAGTTTTTCCAGAAAAAGAGCAGACCAAAAATCCATGTTGGGGCAGCCAACATTCCTTTCTGTTGGACTTTAGCTTTGCAAGGTGGTGTTGTCAGTATTTGGAAGACCTAGTTAGTGAACTTTCCCCACTGGTGCTGTAAGAATAGGAGTGCTCAAATTTGGGGGATGGTACTTAAGGATGGAGTGAGATGTTGACTGAGAAGAAGGATCTCAGTATGGACCATTCATATCTCTCTGGAGACATATGACCAGATCTGGTTGCAGACTCATTCCTCTTTTCAGCAGAGTTTCTGCTGATTTTTTGCTGATAGATGCTATGCAAACTCTTTTTCCCTGCCTTGGTGCTCTAGTTTGAGGGTCCTGGCATGGAGTTGAGACCCCATGATCTTTGGGAAATACTTTTGTAGTTGACATATGAGGCACAGCCCTTTCTGTGGCTCCACCCTTTTTACTAATTTCTATGTAGCTTCTTTTATAAGTATTTGTCTATAATACTTTTGTTCAGCTGCCCTTCAGTTGTTTCATAATTTAGCTGTAAATCCAGTTTGTTGCTGGGAGGAGGTGTGTGTAGCTTCCATCTATTTTAAAGCCATCTTCAATCCTCTGAACATTTCTAATTAAATCAATAAAATGCATCAAGTCAAACCCTGTATTGAAACTGACAAAAAGAGAGAAGTAACCCTTCTGCCCAGGAATGCCCTATATGAATCACAGCTCTAGGTCAGCTTCTATGATTGTCTCTGAGGCCCACTCATGATTCTTTCTTGAGATGTGTCCAATAGTTTTCTCTAAAATTATTGGACAACACTTTCTATGCTTTAAAGTAATAATTTAGCCAAAATGAAATTATGACACATTCTTGAAAGGTCACATTAGGTGGAAAAACAAACAAAAAATACATATACAAAATGTATCAGTCTACATAAATTATCTGAGCTGGAGCATGAGTTAGGTAAGCAGATAGGAATTTTCAAGTTGAGTTTACAAACCCAGAGCTGTCATTGTAATTAGAACATACAATGGGGCGGAGGGGAATGCTTGTCTTTGGAATCATGGAAAAGGTAGCAATGTGGATGACACACAAATTCTAATATGGATAAGGAGTGGCTGATTGTGGTTCTCATTTCTAAGTAAGGTCAAACACTGCGGAGAGCCAAAGGTTGACCTTGTGTAGAAAAATGTGAGGTGAACTGCCAACTTGGACTCTTTTTAGTGGGTCTGTAGAGTCTTGGCATTTATTCTCTGTTCACTATAATCAGACTCCTTTTATATTTCAGGAATTTGTGTTTCTCCCCAGTCACACTGATCCAAGTATGGCTGGAGATAATTGTACATTGGCCTTCAATGCAGGGCACCTAGTGCAGACTGACAGGCTAGAAATGGTCCTATGGCCACCTCTTTGTAGTTAATATTGTTGACAAGTACAACTCTCTCCCCTTCTCAAACATATTCAGAGAATATAATCTCAAGGTATTAATTTATTTGAATTCTCTCCTGAAACAAAAATACCATTGATTTGAATGTCTGGGATTTGAAGAATGTTGAAATGATCATTATTACAGGTTGAATAGCAACATTTAGAGAACCTGTCTCCAGAGGGGGAGACAAAGTTAATATTTAGTGCCTTGAAGCAAAGGAAAAGAACTCTGCAAGTGTGAGCCACAGCCAAATAGCATAAGCACAGGACTTCAGGCAATTATTTTTTAAAATTGGGAGTGTTCCCAAGGGAAAGAACAGTAGCATAGAAGAGGGAGGGGTGTGGATTATGAATGTAAACTTGTACTAAAAGACATACTACAACCAAAGCAAGGTCAACTCAACCTTAAATTCACAGAAGCCAGGATGGGATGAAAGCTCTTGACTATAGAAACTTCAGAGATAACAGGAACATTTTGAAACACATTTGCCTCAGAAACAGCATTCCTTAAAAATACGCTCTCAATGGCACAATTCAAGGGTTGGACAGCTGGTTGTGAGATTAACAGGTGGGAATGACATATAAACTTTAATTATTGTGTTTTTGAGGAAAGAAATTACAGAAGAGAAATTGTGGGATGGTTGTATATTTAAAACTTAACATAATTGAGTCACTATTTTAAAAAAGACATTTTTAGGAAAGACTCTTACATTCCAAAAAGAATGAAGTTGAACAACCATTGCTACAGTCCACACCTAGGTGATGGTTCATTTTTGGCACAATTAAGACCTATTAAGAATTAAAATACAATATTCCACAATTTTAAATGATGTATAATAAAGATACTACAAAGAAAAGATATCTTATTTTAATCAGATGATGTGATTAGAGCTCTGGCCAGGCCTTTACTTGTGTGTATTGCTTTGCACCTGCTACTTACCCTGCTAAGTTTGTTTCCTCTGAATCAAGTGGTCATATCTACCTCACAAGACTGTTGAGAAGGCCGGATGAGGGAACCACATGTGAAAATAAATACTTTAAAGTGCTAATCAAGTGGAAAGTATTGTTGTAATGATTTTTGATCACTGTAATACTTAAGAAAAAAAAATAAAAACATGATTTTCTTTTCTACCACTTTTGCTCAGTGAGGAGCCAGACAATGAAATTCTGGTCTGAGCATGAAAGGCAGAATGAATGAGCTTCTGAGAGTTCCTTGTTTCCTGGTTAATTCAAATCCTCTCTTTCTTTTGGGCACTTGTCACTCGCTCAGAGGTTCTGGGTGTCCTCTTTAGCAAAAAGGGATTGATGACTACTGGTGAAAGATGATAAAGTAACCGGAACTAAGGTGCATATACAGATTGGGGCAAAGCAATTAGAATAAGTCGTAAGTACACAAAACACAGTCTACTTTTGTATTACTATTTACAAGTTATTATATTATATTATATTATATTATATTATTTTTTATTCAGTGAGGGAAGGGAAGGCAAAGACAGACTCCTGCATGTGCCCCGACTGGGATACACCCAGCAAACCTACTAGGGGATGATGCTCTGCCTATCTGGGGCTTTGTTCTGTTGCTCAGCAACTGAACTCTTCTTAGCACCTGAGCTGGAGGCCATGGAGCCTTCCTCAGCACCCGGCCCAACTCACTAATTGAGAGAGGAGTGAGAGGGGTAGGGGTGGAGAAGCAATGGGCGCTTCTTCTTTGTGCCCTGACTGGGAATCGATCCTGGTGCATCCACATGCCAGGCTGATGCTCTACCATTGAGCCAACCAGCCAGGGCCTTTTTTTCATATAAACACTTGAAAACCCACTTTTGCCCCACCCTGTCATTAAAGGAAAGCAGAGGAGAAAGTTGAGACAGGATCTAGCATTGGAAAACTGAAATGATATGCACTGTTTTCTAAGATGGCACACATATGGTTTAATTACTCTGAAATCTGTGATTTCCAGGTGTTCTTTTAGAAGTTCTACATTAAAAAATAAAGTTCTAGCTATTCCTAAACTTTATATATTACATCAGCTTATTTCTCAAAATTAAAGATTAAAATAGTTTACTTTTCAAAGAATGATTATACACCTGTTATTTTTAGCTGTTTACTTCTCAAGTGTATTAATTTACCTTGTTAACTGAAGATCATCTATCTCCAATTAATTATGCATTTTCATTAATTAAAGACATTGTATTTAAATATTTACATATATATATATACATACATACACACACAGAATGTCTTAAATCAATTATTGCACAAAAATTTTCTTTTTATTTAATGGGTAGATAGTAGCCTTTTTTGGGGGGAGAAAAGTATATACATATTTACAGTAAATTTTATTTTATATATCTTTATATTGTATTTATATTATAATATATATTTAAAGTATATATTAAATATATATATATTTTAAGTTTATTTTCTTTTAAATGATTGATTTTAAAATAATTGTACATTTAAATGAAGTTGCATGAGGAAGTATAGTATCATAACCAGGAAATTGGCATGGGTACAATATATAGGTCTGATTCAGACATCATCAGTATATATACTCAGTGTGTGCGTGTGTGTGTGTGTGTGTTTGTGTGTGTGCGTGTGTGTGTAACTAAATGTCTTATAAATAGACTCATATAACTATAAACTTTTGAGGTTAGATTTTTTCATTGAGCATAATCTCTTTGAGGTTTAACTGGGTTTTAGTGTATATTAACAGTTCATCGTCATTGTTGAGCAGTGTTCCATGGCATGGAAGTACCACAGGTATTCGTTCACCTGATGAAGAACACCTGTTGTTGCCTAGGTTTTGCCTTTAGTAATATAGATGCCATGAAAACTGTGGACTGGCATTTTGTACAAACATAAGTTTTCAATTCTCAGTGTAAATGCCCAAGAGTGCAATTTCCAAGTATTATGGTGAGTTCATAGTTAGTATTACAATGTACTACACTGCCTTCCAGAGCACCTGTGCCACGTTACTCTCCCACTAGCAACATATGGGAAGCCAACTTCTGCATTTCATTCCCAGCACTTGATAATATCTCTATTTTTAATTTTAGACATTTTGATAAGTGATAGCAATAATGATATCTGATTGTGGTTTTTAACTCATGTGCTTATTTGTTATCTATATAGTGATTTTAGTAAAATGTCTCTGTACCACTTAACCATTTTCTACTTGGATTATTTCTTTTTCAATGTTGAGTTTTGAGAACTCTTTATTCTATATGTAAATCTTTTGTTGGTTATGTGGTTTACAAATATTTTTTTCTATTCTGTAGCTTATCTTTTCATCTCCCTAAAAAGTTATTTCATAAAGCATGTATTTTTAATTTTCTGGAAGTCCAATTTATCACTTTTCTTTTACAGTCATGCTTCAGTGTCATTATTTATTTCTTTTTTAAAATTAAGTTTATTGTGGTGACATTGGTTAATAAGATTATGTAGGTTTTAAAATAGATATATTTTTAAAATTGGAAACAATCACAGTATTTTTAGAAAGTTTCTGAGCAAGACTCAAGATACTACAGATTTTCACTTCTACTTTACTCTTCTTCCAATGAAAGAGAAACAAGTAATAATTGTGAATGTGTTCCCAGCCTTTACAGTCAGGGCCCAAACTAAGGTCTTTTCGCCCAGTGGCATTTGCGCCAACAGAGGGAGTCTGAGTTTGGCAAAGCAGAGTAGCAACTTTATTTTTGGACAAGGAATGTAGAAGGTTGAGATCGTGTTCCAATGGCACCTGGGAAGGAGCCTTCTATACCTATAGGCTGTAGCAGGGAGTGATTAAACATTTTTAGGCACGTGCAGTTATTCTGTTGTACTCAGCCCTCTTGTGTAAGCTTCTTTTTACACAAAAGCCTCACTGCCATCTTGGATTTGTGCTCCACACCGTAGTCTTTGTGATATAGGATCCTTTTCAGTTTCTGTATGTAAGCAGAGCTTGTGACATAATTTACATTTTGGATGATAGTCAGGTGAAAATCTTGCATCAGTGTGGCTTTTTCTATTTAGTTAAATGAAAAGTGCTCTGATTTCTGGTTTTTGTAAGGAGGTCACATGCTAAGGGTACTACATTTTAGAGATTATATGACATGTTGAGTGAAATGTCATTCTCTGCACTTTAGAAAGTTTTTGATTCTAGATTAGAAAGTTTATAATGATTTTACTTTATTCAAAGCAAAAATATAGCAACTAGAGTTATTCTATGTAGTAATTAATAATTCTTAAATAGCCTAAATTATTATCATTATACCAGTATAGGCATTTTTGTTTAATTCATGCTCTAATTTTTCACCAATTTAAATATATTAATAAAAGGTCTTAATATTTGCTTTACTATTTTATTTAAGTGTGTAAATTTAATGTACTTAAAATATGATTTAAAGGAAGATAACAGTGCATTCCTGGTTAGCCCTGTGCAGCTGTTTAGACTATGCAATTTATAGCATCATCACCTGTCTTACCACACTGAGCTCTGGCCACACAGCAAAACTCTGTGAGACGTGAGCTTCCTAAACTCACATGAAGTCCAAAGTAAACATTACTCTTTGGGTCAGGACTTTTCTAACTATTTTTATCTATGTAAACATTAAATATCCACTGCCTGTAAGATGTTCACAGACAAAATAAGTAAATAAAATCAACTTTTACCTTTAGCATACATCTTTTTCTAACATGAAGACAACTTTATTTAGCAATTTGTTTGAGTAGCAAAATTCATGTTCTACTATTAGTAGAAATCGCTGGTTAGACTAAAAGTTATTAGGGATGTTGACTGAAATCCATATCATAGAAATATTTTTATATAATATAACATTAAAAGGAAACCCTATGATAAAATAGTAATCTGATTTTTATAAGTTCTCTATGAAATGTTGCCTTTATTTTCCAACTCCATATTTCCCATTCTCATACAAAAAATTAAAACTTACAATTTTGTTAATTTATGCAATTTTCCAAAGAATAATTGATCTATGTTCTCTAAAATTAATATAACTTGACAGTAGACTTATAAGTATTGTATTTTAATATTTAAATATTTTTAGTTGTGGTTATTTGTTTTTGATTGCTTTTTCTTATCTTGATTATGGTAACTCTTAATAACCATCATCTTTCTCTTCTGACTAAAAAATATTATTAAATACATCATCAGCATTGTATTGATAACATTTTGAACAGGAAGAAGAAACTTTCTTGAGGAACTCATCTATTTACATGTTTTCTATTGTATTTGTATCTAAAAATACATCCACACTTCCTTGTAGTTGTAAAAGCTCACATATTTGGTTTAATAATTTACTGGTCATATTTTAACAATATCATTTTCAAACCTGACAGTTGAAGTGATAAGTCACAGAAGAAACGGAGGCCACTGTTAAGATAAATAAGACTTATGTGGGTGCTTCAGAGAGACTCACACTGAATATAGAAACACTCCTAATTCACAAAGGGAGCCAACCTATGCCAGATAGACATTGAAATCTGAGCTGCTCTCAGGTATCTTTTCTGAGACTGAAAATGAATATTGTTCTTTCATTATTAGGTTGTGTTGATGGATTTGGGGTGGGTGGCGCCTCATCCAGTTATTCTTTCTACCTTTTTTCAATGAATTTATATAATCAAATATTTTTAAAGACAGCCACCACAAAACCCAGCCTACTGAGATAAATTAGAAAATATTCTTTCCACATTGTTTTGTACACTAAACATATTGATTACAGCACCCATCTCAGGTAGCCAGGGGCTCTGTTCCCCTGTCCTTTGTGTTACACACACATCCACCTCTGAGGTTCATCCTATTGATATAGGGGTCAGTGGTTTTGCTAATTAAAATATTTTAAGTAAAATAATCATTATTTTAACATCTATTTAACACTTACAACATGCCAGGTATGTATGAAGGGTTGTTAAACTCACATTTCTTGGATCCTCTAACAAAATGAGGATCAGGTATTATTCAGAGTTTATAGAACAGAAACAAAATACTACTTTACAGTGGTCACCTGCTTTTAGGGACATTTACAACCTAATCTCAGATGTGTCTATGACTGAAGCCAGTTTTCTTAAACACTGACATTCAGATTTACCATTACTTGTATATGTTTTATTTACAAAGAAATGAAGTCACTTTAAACTATACTGAAATGATGTTGATTCAACACTCAGAGTTTCTTGCCTATATAGACACATATTGTCACACCTATTGCTCCTGCAGGAGCTATTCTGTATGGAATGTTCGTTAGTATGTCCTACCTCCTACCTTTTTCTTTGTGGAAAGAGGCCATTTTGAGACCAAGTGGACAATGAACACTAAGCTGAAGTATTTGTATTTGCTCTGCAATTTTTATACACTTATTATTTAATGTTAACATATAGAGTATAATATTAACTCTATTAAAACTAGAATGGATAAAATATTTTGTCTGAATATAAAGTGTCATTATCTTACTAGTTGCATGCTGTAAAAAAAATGTTTATCTCATCTTTCTCAATAAGAAAGTGCAGACAGTGACAGCTCACTCTAGAAGGCACAGACTGAGACTGCTCAGGAAATGGGTGTCCTATGAGAAGAAGATCCTTCATACCACTGTCCACATCACTGTGACATCATTATTCTAAAGGTCAAAAGAATCCCAAGTACAGAAAGAGATTTTTTTTAATAAAGCCTTACATCTTACCATTAGATTAAAAAAAGACTAAAACTTTTCTCCAAATAAAAATTAAAGGTAGAAGAGATTGTTAATACAATAGGATGATTTCTTAAAAAGACTCAGGGTTCTGTAAAATATCCCCACACCCAAAGTCACATTCCATAGTCACTGTCAGTGGAAACTCCCTAGAAGGCAGCAACCACAGATCTGTCTGAGCTGAGGAAGGTGCCATGTGTCTGCACAATATCAGCATGGCAGTTGTCCCAGCCACGTGTGACACTTCACTGGGGAACTGAATGTGTAGTTTTAGTTCATTTTAATTTGGATGGTCATGTATAGCCCCTGGCTACTGTATTAAACAATGTAGCTCTAAAATTTAAATGTGTGCATGGTGAAATCATGGGAAGCTTTACTCATCACACCGGCCCCATTCAACTTTACAAAGCATTTCTCTCCTGGGTGCTTCGTGTATCATCTCCTCTCTGAGTGGTGGGCTTATGGGCTACACTCAAAACCAGCAGGGGCTCATGATGCACCTCTTCATTCCAAAGCCCAGAGAGAGACACTTGGTCATAAAATCCAAGAGAACACCAGAATATTGGGTTAGAACAGTGACCTCCAGCACTGAATCAGGGCTGTGTATTGACCTTGTGATTTCCAGACACCCCTGAAAACTAAAGATCTCTAAACTAGAGAAAAGAGAGGCCAGGATCTCAGGAACAAATTGGACGTTTCCTCTCCCAGTTCTTCAAGGGACACTTTAGAGAAGCAGGAGGTGTAGGTGTGGCCTCCCTCTTTGTTATGACACTCTGAGGCTAAGAAGGGGAGAGATAAGAGACAGCAGACAAAGAGGGGCATCAAACACTGTTAGAGGCCAATGTATCTCTCAGCCTTCTTGACTCACAAGATGAGCCCAAACTAAGCATACAGGAAACACAGTAGATTCTTAGCATTCTGCCTAACTTGTAGCATTGTCTTTCCTCAGTGCCCTAAATTTCCAATTCCTCCCCCAATTTCTCTCTCTCTCTCTCTCTCTCTCTCTCTCTCTCTCTCTCTCTTTCTCAAATATAAGTTTGGAATTATAATTGGGCTCCAGCCTTAAAGAATACACACCCTCCCACACTCCTACCATGTGCCATCCTGTGGTGACAGCGTTAGGAGCACTAGTCTAGCCACTCTGACCATGAATGTGAAAGCAATGGCTTGGAGATGAATTTCAATGTTGTCAGCACCAAATTCTTATTTCCTCTTTTTTTGCAGACTCTACTCCCAATGATTATTGTGTGCATTTTTTCCTTCATTACAGGCCAAAATGCATTCTCAAGTTTTTGCAGTAGAAATACAGTCTGAGGTCTTAGAGTAAATCCTAAGAGAAACGTGGAGGGAGAGAACTCTTGGGGAAAGGGTTGAGGCCCTATTGGGATAGTAGTTCAGTGCCCTGCCGGTGGTGCAGCCTGGACAGAGTGATCTCAGTGGGGGTCAGAACAGAGAAATGTTTATGGGTTTCAATGACACTTCCTCTGAAATGACATCCCTGATCATCTCCTCCTGCCAAGAAGGGTTCTCATCTCTGCTCACAGCCACCAGGGTCCCACAAGTGCCCAGACCAGTCATAACTGGTAATTTCCTGGATCTGACCGCATGTGTCTGGACCAGCTCTGGTGACCCTCAATCCCCTATATTCTTGTGCTCCTCAAGGTGCAGACATGTTTGGCTGAGAAACAATGACCCAGAGCCTGTAAATCTACTGTCACAAACCACATCATCTGTTTTTAACCCCTGTCATTTCTCTATGTGAACCTCAGCTTCTTACTGACAGACCAAATGGACATTAGTCATAAATTCTGGCTGAGGTTTGTAAGTGGAATGCCATACCTAAATTAGATTACTATGAGAATTGTTATTACCAAACAGGTCATAGTACTAATTGGAGACAGTTCAGTATGTGTCCAAACAAGAAAGAAAAATATTTATCTTTTTAAAATAAATCAAGAAGATACCCAAGTTTTCTTGATTCTGTGTTTGGTTTTATCATCCACCTCATGGATCTTTTCAAGAAATTCATTTGAAATAATAGACAAAAGCAAAGGTAAAGATAATCTCATCTTCATTCTTCAGGGTAAGCTGAGATTATTGAATAAGTAATGAATTAAAATCATTGCCAAAGACAGAGAAGCCAGTGTTTGTTTACCTTTTGATTTGCAGTGAGGAGCAGCAATGTCCTTCCCCTGATGGCAGTAGGTTTTATTAGACCTCCCAGAACTGGAAACTGCTCACTGTTGCTCAAGAACCAAGGCCACACAAGACTCAAACCTGCCATCAACCAGCGAAGCGTGGCAACAGAAATTATAAAAAAATCTTAAAGCCACAATGAAAAGAAAAAGAAAAAGAAAAAAACTTGAAACACAGAAGCCATCTGTGCCCCTGCTTCACGCAGGATTTTTTCTTTTTCTTTCTTTTTAAAATTAATTAATTTTTAAAATAATTTTAATTTATTGCACTAACATGGATTCCAGTGTCCCACTGAATATAACACCCTCACCCCCACCTCTGTTTCCCTATTTACACTCCTTTTGCCCCCTTCCCTGTAACTCCCTCCCCACTTCATTCTGGGATCTACTGTCCTATTATCTGTATCTCTGTGTTATGTATATATAATTTCACTAATCTCACTTTTTCTGATCCCATCCCCTTATCCCCCTTCCCTCTGACAGCTTTCACTCTGGTCACTGTGATCCCACCTCTGCCTCCATTTTGTTGCTCAGTTCACTTTGTTCATTAGATTTCACATATAAGTGAGATTATATGATACTTGTCTTTCTCTGCCTGGCTTATTTCACTTCACATAATAGACTCCAGCTCCATCTACATCATCGCAAAAGGTAATATTTTCTTCTTTTTCGTGGCTGCATACTATTCCATTATGTATATATACCACTGCTTTTTAATTCACTCATCCACAGGACACTTGGCCTGTTTCCAGATCTTGGCTATTGTAAACTGTGGCAATAAACATGGGGGTGCATATCATCTTTTGAATCAGTGATTTGGTATTCTTAGGATATATTCCTAATAGTAGGATAGCTGGGTTAAAAGGCAGTTCCATTTTTAATTTTTTGAGGAAATGCCATACTGTTTTCAACAGTGTTTGGACAAGTCTGCATTCCCACCAGCTGTGCAGGATAGTTTCTTTGTCTCTACACCCTCACTAGCACTTATTCCATGTTGATTTGTTAATAAGCGCCATTCTGACAGGTGTTAGGTGATATTTCAATGTGGTTTTAATTTGCATTTCTCTAATAATTAGTGATGTTGAACATTGTTTCATATGCCTATTGGCCATCTGTATGTCATCTTTGGAGAAGTGTCAATTCAGTTCTTTCGCCCATATTTTAATTGGATTGTTTATCCTTCTGGTGTTGAGTTTTAGAAGTTCTTTATAAATTTTGGTTATTAACTCCTTATCAGACTTATTAGTGAATATGTTCTCCCATTGTGTGAGTTGTCTTTTAATTTTGTTCATGGTGTCTTTTGCTGTGAAAAAGCTTTTTAGTTTGATATAGTCCCATTTCTTTATTTTGTTCTTTATTTCACTTGCGGTTGGGGATAAATAGGCATAAATATTGCTATGAGAGATATTGAAGAGTTTACTGCCTATGTTTTCTTTCAGAAAGTTTATGGTTTCATGACTTACATTTCAGTCTTTTATTTATTTATTTATTTATTTATTTATTGATGTTTCTGATTTTTTTTTATTAATTTTAATAGGGTGACACCAATAAATCAGGGTACATATGTACAATGAAAACATCTCCACATTATCTTATCATTCAGTTTTGTTCCATACCCATCACCAAAAGTCAAACTGTCCTCTTTCACCTTCTATCTAGTTTTGCCTGTGCCCCTACCCTTCTCCTTATCCCACCCTCTACTCCCTCCCCCCACCCCGTAACCACCAACCAATCTCTTGTCCATATCTCATAGTCTCACTTTTATGTCCCACCTGTGTATGAAATCATGCTGTTCTCAATTTTATTTTATCTGAATTACTTATTTCACTCCGTATAATGTTATCAAGGTACATCCATTTTGTTGTAAATGATCCGATGTCATCATTTCTTATGGCTGAGTAGTATTCCATAGTATATATGTACGATAGCTTTTTCATCCACTCGTCTTCTGACAGACACTTGGGCTGGTTCCAGATCTTTGCTATTGCGAACAATGCTGCCACGAACATGGGGGCGCATTTCTTCTTTTCGAACAGTGTTATGGTGTTCTTAGGGTATATTCCTATAAGTGGGATAGCTGGGTCAAAAGGCAGTTCGATTTTTAATTTTCTGAGGAATCTCCAAACTGTTTTCCACAGTGGCTGCACCAGTCTGCATTCCCACCAACAGTGCAGAAGGGTTCCCTTTTCTCCAAATCCTCACCAGCACTTATTCTGTGTTGTTTTGCTGATGAGTGCCATTCTGACTGGTATGAGGTGATATCTCATTGTGGTTTTAATTTGCATTTCTCTAATGATTAGTGATGTTGAGCATTTTTTCATATGCCTATTGGCGATCTGTATGTCTTCTTTGGAGAAATTTCTATTCATTTTTTTTGCCCATTTTTTGATTGGGTTGTTTGTCTTCCTGGTGTTGAGTTTTATAAGTTCTTTATAAATTTTAGTTATTAACCCCTTATCAGATGTGCTGTCGAATATGTTCTCCCATTGTGTGGTTTGTCTTTTTATTCTGTTCTTATTGTCTTTAGCTGTGCAAAAGCTTTTTAGTTTGATGTAGTCCCATTTGTTTATCTTGTCTTTTATTTCATTTGCCCGTGGAGATAAATCGGCAAATATACTGCTGCTACAGATGTCGGAGAGCTTGCTGCCTATGTTTTCTTCTAAGATGCTTATGGTTTCACAGCTTACATTTAAGTCTTTTATCCATTTTGAGTTTGTTTTTGTGAATGGTGTAAGTTGATGGTCTAGTTTCATTTTTTTGCAGGTAGATGTCCAATTTTCCAAACACCATTTGTTAAAGAGGCTGTCTTTACTCCATTGTATGTTCTTTCCTCCTTTGTCAAATATCAGTTGTCCATAAAGCTGTGGGTTTATTTCTGGGTCCTCTGTTCTGTTCCATTGATCTATGTGCCTGTTCTTATGCCAGTACCAGGCTGTCTTGAGTATAATGGCCTTCTAGTATACCTTGATATCTGGAAGAGTGATACCTCCTGCTTTGTTTTTTCTTTTTAGGATTGCTGAGGCTATTCGTGTTCTTTTTTGGTTCCATATAAATTTTTGGAATATGTTTTCTATATCTTTGAAGTATGTCATTGGTATTTTAATTGGTATTACATTGAATTTATAAATTGCTTTGGGTAATATAGACATTATAATGATGTTTATTCTTCCTAGCCATGAGCACGGTATATGCTTCCACTTGTTTGTATCTTCCTTGATTTCCTTTATCAATGTTTTATAATTTTCTGAGTACAAGTCCTTAACCTCCTTGGTTAAATTTACTCCTAGGTTTTTTATTTTTTTGGCTGCAATAGTGAAGGGGATTGTTTCCTTAATTTCTTTTGCTGACAGTTCATTGTTTGTATATAGAAATGCCTCTGTTTTCTGCATATTAATTTTATATCCTGCCACCTTCCTGAATTCATTTATAAGGTCCAGTAGTTTTTTGACTGAGACTTTAGGGTTTTCAATATACAATATCATATCATCTGCAAATAGTGACAGTTTTACTTGTTCTTTTCTAATTTGGATGCCTTTTATTTCTTCTTCTTGTTGATTGCTATAGGTAGGATTTCCAGAACTATGTTGAATAAGAGTGGTGAAAGTGGGCAACCCTGCCTGTTTCCTGATCTTAAGGGGATTACTTTTAATTTTTGTCCATTTAGTATGATGTTTCCTGTGGGTTTGTCGTAGATGGCCTTTATCATGTTAAGGAATGTTCCTTGTATTCCCACTTCACTGAGAGTTGTAATCATGAATGGGTGCTGGATTTTATCAAATGCCTTTTCTGCATCTATTGAAATTATCATGTGATTTTTGTCCTTCCTTTTGTTTATGTGGTGAATCACATTGATTGATTTGCGAATATTAAACCAGCCTTGCCTCTCCAGAATAAATCCCACTTGATCATGGTGTATTATTTTTTTCATATATTGCTGGATCCGGTTGGCTAATATTTTGTTGAGAATTTTAGCGTCTAAATTCATCAGGGATATAGGCCTATAATTTTCTTTCTTTGTGTTGTCTTTGCCCGGTTTTGGGATCACAATTATGCTCGCCTCGTAAAAGGAGTTTGAAAGTCTTCCTTCTTCTTGAATTTTTTGAAATAGCTTGAGGAGGATAGGAGTTAGTTCATCTTTGAATTTTTGATAGAATTCACTTGTGAAGCCATCAGGCCCAGGACTTTTCTTTTTTGGGAGTTTTTTGACAACTGTTTCTATCTCATTTGTTGTAATTGGTCTGTTTAGGTGTTCTGATTCTTCCAGATTGATTTTTGAAAGTTTATATGATTCAAGAAATTTGTCAATTTCATCTAGATTGTCTAATTTTTTGGCATAGAGTTCTTCATAATATTTTCTTACAATGCTTTGTATTTCTGTTGTATCAGTTGTTATTTCTCCACTGTCCTTTTTAATTTTATTTATTTGAAACCTCTCTCTTTTTTTCTTGGTGAGTCTAGTTAAAGCTTCATCAATCTTGTTTCCCTTTTCAAAGAACCAGCTCCTGGTTTCATTGATCATCTGTATTGTTTCCTTAGCCTCTATGTCATTGATTTCTGCTCTGATCTTTATTATTTCCTTCCTTCTACTTGTCCTGGGTTTTATTTGTTGTTGTTTTTCTAGTTCTTTTAGATACAGGTTCAGGTTGCTTATTTGAGCTTTTTCTAGCTTCCTATGATATGCCTGTAGTGCAATGAACTACCCTCTCAGTACTGCTTTTGCTGTGTCCCATAAATTTTGAGTTTATGTATGCTTATTATCATTTGTTTCTAGAAACTTTTATTTCGTCTTTGATCTCATTGTTAATCCATTCATTATTTAATATCATGCTATTTAGTTTCCCAGTGTTTGAGTATTTTTCAGTTTTTCTTCTGTGGTTAATTTCTAGTTTCATGGCATTTTGATCAGAGAAAATGATAGATATGATTTTAATCTTCTTGAATTTATTGAGATCATTTTTGTGTCCTAACATGTGGTCTATCCTAGAAAACGTACCGTGAGCGCTTGAGAAGAATGTATATTCTACTGCTTTAGGGTGAAAAGTTCTGAATATATCTATTAAATCAAGTTGATCTAGTGTATCCTTTAAGTCTGCTGTTTATTTATTGATTTTCTTTCCTGAGGATCTATCCAGTGTTGTTAGTGGGGTATTGAAATCCCCTACTATGATAGTATTGCTGTTAATCTCGCCTTTAATGTGCATCAAAGTCTGCTTTATGTATGTCGGGGCTCCTATATTTGGTGCGTAGATATTTATAATTGTTATATCTTCCTGTTGAATTGTTCCCTTTATCATTATGAAGTGTCCTTCTTTATCTCTTACTATAGCCTTTGGTTTAAAGTCTATTTTGTCAGATATAAGTACTGCTACCCCGCCTTTTTTTTCATTTCCATTTGCATGAAATATTTTTTTCCATCCTTTTACCTTCAGCCTATGTGCATCTTTTGTTTTAAGGTGTGTCTCTTGTAGACAGCATATGTATGGGTCCTGTTTTTTTATCCACGCAGCTACCCTATGTCTTTTGATTGGATCATTTAATCTATTTACATTTAAGGTTATTATTGATATGTAGTTGTTTATTGACATTTTATTCTTTAAAGCTGTATTCTTCTTTTGCTATATTTATTCCTCCCTTTGAACTGTTCACAACAGGCCCCGTAGTATCTCTTGCAGAATTGGTTTGGTTTTAATGTATTCCTTGAGGCTTTCTTTGTCTGGAAAGCTCTTTATTTCTCCTTCAATTTTAAATGTTAGCCTTGCTGGATAGAGTAGTCTTGGTTGTAGGTTCTTGTTCTGCATTACTTTGATTATATCTTGCCATTCCCTTCTGGCCTGAAGTGTTTCTGTTGAGAAGTCTGATGTCATCCTTATGGGGGCTCCTTTGTAGGTGAGAGTCTTTTTTTCTCTAGCAGCTTTTAAGATTTTTTCTTTATCCATTATTTTAACTATGATGTGTCTTGGTGTAGATCTTTTTTGGTTTCTCTTTAATGGAGTTCTGTGTTCTTCTTGAACGTGTGGAATTTTTCCCAGCCTTAGTTTAGGGAAGTTTTCTGCTATGATTTGATTGAACACAGTTTCCATTTTCTGTCCTCTTTCCTCTTCTTCAGGCAACTCTATGATGGGAATGTTGTTTCTCTTCATGTTGTCACAGAGCTCCCTTAGAGTTTCCTCACATTTTTTGAATCTCTTTTCCTTTTTCTTCTCTGCTTCTGTGCCTTTGTTTATTGTGTCTTCTAACTCGCTTATTTGATCCTCAGCGTGATTCATCCTGCTTTTAATTCCTTCAATTGTGGTCTTCAGTTCTGATATTGTATTTTTCATTTCTGTCTGATTCTTTTTTATTATTTCAATTTCGTTATTTATACTTGTTATCTCTTTATTTAGGTGTTTATAGTGACTATCCAATGTTGCTCTAATTTCTTTGAACATCCTAACTATCATTATTCTAAATTCTGCTTCTGGTAGTTTGGTTATATCTGGTTCATTCAGGTCCTTCTCTGGGAATTTCTCTTGATTCATTTGGTTTCCATTCCTCTGCCTGCCCATTTTATCTGTGTATAGGCAAGTTGTGGGCACTGGAGTCCAGTAGGTGTTCCCTTTGTGTTCTCTAGGTGTGGTCTGTCTGCAGGCCTGCCACCCCCTCTGCTGCTGCCTAGGGTGGTTGGGTGTGGGCGTTGCCAATGACAGCCTACTTCGGCTGTTGCTGTGATTTCCACCTCTCCTCCGCAGGAGGGGCTGTCACTCAAGCCACAAGCCTTAGAACCAAGGGCAGAGGTGTGCACCTTTGCTCAGCTGCCGGACCAGACCCGTTTTCCAGAAGATTTATGCCTAGCCCCCGCAGTCAGAGCCTGTTCGCCACAGTTTTGCTGGTTGGGCGGGGCTTTTGACGTGCTCTCAGCTATGAGCCTTTGCCCGTCCAGAATTTAGCCTCGCCCTCGAGGCCGGGGCCCTCCTGCGTATGGTCGCACACTGTGGTTTATTGTGCTGGGCGTGTTTGCTGGCGTTAGCTCAGCTCCTAGCTTCCGATCGATCAGGACTCTGCCACGCCCCCAGTTTGGCGCCAGCTCGCGCATTTAGGGTGGCCACCAGCCGGGGTTTCTTTAGCCAGGTGGGGCTAGTAGGGTGAGCTCAGCCGCAAAAGCGCTCACTTGCCGGGCGGGGCTGCGGAGGCTGCTCGTGCGCCAGGCGGGCCCAGCCGCGGAAGCCGCTCGCGCGCCAGGCACCACCGCTGGCGCGGTCTCAGCCGCAGAAGCCGCTCGCGCGCCGGGCGCCGCCGCCGGCGCGTACCCAGTCGCGGAAGCCACTGGCGCGCCGGGCGGGGCCAGTGGTGTGAGCTCAGCCACGGAAGCCACTCGCGCACACAAAGGATTTCAACCCACCGCAGTTTCTCCTTTTGGGCGGGGTTGGCAGCATGAACTCAGCCCCAGTCCCCTCGCCTGTCCCTGGTCTTAACCTCATCCCCGTGGTCAGGGTTGGCTTACGCAGAGTCTTAGAGCTGATCTCTGCCTGTATTTTTCCCCCACAAGTGGGGTCACAGGCGGCCCGCAGCTGTCGGACCGCTTTTGCGCGCCTACTCTGGCCTTGCTGGGCTAGACTGAGTGCACACCCTTCCGCCCACACGGACCGGACCGCTTTTCAGCATCCTGCCGCCAACCGCCCCTCAGCAGCGTTTATAGAGATAGCAGTGTTTTAAGTCTCCACACTGTAGGCTTGGGAGCTCCCTCCCTCCAAGCAGCTCCGCTCCAATTGCCGCGGGAGAGCCTGCCTGGCTAGTGTCCCAACTCCCCTTGCTGGTGTTGCTAGTTCCAGGGGAAATATTTGTTTTCGATTAGGGAAATGACTTAGCCCAGGGGTCAGGATGGCTGCCCCTCAGAGTGTTCTCGTGCCTTCAGTCCAATCTCTGTTCCCGCTGCTCTGTTCCTCTCCTCTGTCCCCGTTCCCCGGAGCCCCGGGTGCATGGTTGTGAGAGAGGGTTTCTGCGCTGACCCTTTGAAAAGATTCTTGGGTCCAAGAAAACTCTCTCTTTTTCACAAACAGTATCCTCTCTTGCTTCACATCTCAACACTGTCCATACGCCTCTTCTAGGCTCTGGGACTGCAGGCTGGGGCTTGGTTCCTGGGACCCAGGTCCCTCCCTCTCCGCCAAACTCTCCTCCCGCCACGCAGGTCTCTCCAGGCTGCCGTTTGCTCTGGGGAGCTGGGCAGCCCTCTTCGCATTTTCGCTATTCCTACCAGTCTCAATGTGGCTTCTGCAGTGTTCCTTGGTTGAAGAGTCCACTTATTTTAGTTCAAAGTTGGTTTATCCAGATGGTGGTTCTTAAAATTGAGCTATAATCCACTTTGGTTCTGGGAGTTGGAAGTTGGTACATCTGCCTACTCCATCGCCATCTTGAACCCCCCCAGAGCACGTTTTTAAAACTCTTACATCCTCAGAATTCTGTCGGCGGCACTAACATCTTGAACTTCAGAAACTTTTCAGGGAAGGGAGAAGAGGGGAATGAATGCACAGACATCTGCCACCTGCTCTATAATGATGGTCAATTTGCATCCTCTCTCGGGGTCTCAGTTTGTCCTTCAGTCCGAAGAGGGGCGGGGAAGATCTATTCATTTCTTTAGCCCATTTTTTGATTGGATTGTTTGTCTTCCTGGTGTTCAGTTTTATAAGTTCTTTATAAATTTTAGTTATTAACCCCTTATCAGAGGTGGTGTCGAATATGTTCTCCCATTGTATGGTTTGTCTTTTTATTCCGTTCTTATTGTCTTTAGTTGTGCAAAAACTTTTTAGTTTGATATAGTCCCATTTGTTTATTTTGCCTTTTATTTCATTTTGAATTTGTTTTTTATCTCCGGTGGAGATAAATAGGCAAATATAAAGAAAAAATAAAGCAGGAGGTATCACTCTTCCAGATATCAAGGTTTACTACAAGGCCATTATACTCAAGACAGCCTGGTACTGTCATAAGAACAGGCACATTTATCAATGGAACAGAACAGAGAACCCAGAAATCAACCCACACCTATATGGACAACTGATATTTGACAAAGGGGGAAAGAACATACAATGGAGTAAAGACAGCCTCTTTAACAAATGGTGCTGGGAAAATTGGACATCTTTCTGCAAAAAAGTGAAACTAGACCATCAACTTACACCATTCACAAAAACAAATTCAAAATGAATAAAAGACTTAAACGTAAGCCATGAAACCATAAGCATCTTGGAAGAAAAGATAGGCAGCAAGCTTTCCGACATCTTTAGCAGCAATATATTTATTTTGAGTTTACTTTTGTGAATGGTGTAAGTTGGTGGTCTAGTTTCATTCTTGCATATACCTGTCCAATTTTCTCAACATCATTTATTAAAGAGATGGTCATTACTCCATCTTATGCTTTTACATCCTTTATCAAATACCAATTGACAAAGATGTGGGTTTATTTCTGAGTTCTCTGTTCTGTTCCATTGATCTGTATGCCTGTTCTTACGCCAGTACTATGCTGTTTTCATTACAATGGCCTTGTAGTATAACTTGATATCAGGAAGTATGATAGCTCCTACTTTATTGTTCATTTTCAAGATTGCTGATGATATTAGTGTCCATTTTTGGTTCCATATAAATTTTGAAATATTTGTGTTATATCCTTGAAATATGCCATTGCTATTTTGATAAAAATTGCATTAAATTTATAGATTGATCTGGGCAATATAGACATTTTAATGATGTTTATTCTTCCTATCCATGAACATGGTATAAGCTTCCAGTTGCTTGTATCTTCCTTGATTTCTTTTGTCAATATTTTATAATTTTCCAAGTACAAGTCTTTTACCACCTTGATTAAATTTTCTCCTAGGTACTTATTATTTTGTTCCAATATTGAAAAGAATTGTTTCCTTAATCTCTCTTTCAGATAGTTTATTGTTAGTGTATGAAAATGCCACTGATTTCTGAATATTGATTTTATGTCATGCCATGTTGCTGAATTCATATATCATGTCTAGTAATTTTTTGACTGAGGCTTTAGGGTTTTCTATGTACAAAACATATCAGCAAATAACGATAGTCTTACTTCTTTTCTAATTTGGATGATTTTTTTTTCTCCTTGTCTGATTGCTATGACTAGGACTTTCAGAACTATGTTAAATAAGAGTGGTGAAAGGAAGCACCCCTACTTTGTTCCTGATCTTAAGGGGATTGCTTTTAATTTTTGTTTATTGAGTATGATGTTGACTCTTGGTTTGCCATAGATTGTCTTTATTATGTTGGGGTCTGTTCCTTTTATTCCCACTTTGCTGAGAGTTTTGATCATAAATGGATGCTGGATTTTATCAAGTGATTTCTCTGCACATATTTATATAATCATGTGATTATTATCCTTCCTTTTGTTTACATGATGAATCACATTGATTGATTTGAAAATATTGTACCCACCTGGCTTTCCCATAATCAATCCCACTTGATCATGATGCATAATTTTTTAAATGTATTGCTGGATCTGGTTTGCTAATATTTTGTTGTGAATTTTAGCATCTAAGTTCATCAGGGATATTGGTTTATAGTTTTTTTTTTCTTTGTGGTGTATTTACCTGGTTTAGAAATGAGGATAATGCTTGCCTTATAAAAGGAGCTGGGAAGTCTTGAATTTCTTTAAATTGCTTGAGAAGGATAGGTGTTCTTCGAATGATTGGTAAAATTTGCCAGTGAAGCCATCGATCCAGGACTTTTGTTTGCTGGGAGTTTTTTGATAACTGTTTCAATTTCATTTGTTGTAGTCAGCCTGTTTAGGTTTTCTGATTCTTCCAGATTGAATTTTGGAAGATTGTATGTTTCTAGAAATTTACCCATGTTACCTAGGTTGTCCAATTTTTTGGCATATAGATCTTCATAGCATTTTCTTTAATCCGTTATATTCCTGAAGTGATTCATTTTGTGTCCTAACATGTGATCTATCTTAGACAATGTACCATGAAGACTTGAAAAGAATGTATATTCTGCTGCTTTGGGGTGAAAGATTCTGAAGATGTAAATTAAAACTAGTTGATCCAGTGTGTCATTTAAGACTGCTGCTTCTTTGTTAATTTTCTGTCTGAAGAATATATCCACTGATGTTAGTGAGCTATTAAATTCTCTGTATTGGTATGGCAAGATGGTTATGGAGTAGGCAGACTTACTAACTTCCAACTCCCAGAACCAAAGTGGGTTACAACTTAATTTCAAGAACTCTCATCTGGAAAAACCAACTTTTAACTAAACTAAGAGGTCTCTTCAACAAAGGAACACTGAAGAAGCCACATTGAGACAGGTAGGAAAAGTGGAAACATGGAGAGGGCTGCCCAGCTCCCCAGAGCGAATGGCAGTCCAAAGAGACTTGCATGGTGGGAAAAGAGTTTAGCAGAGAGGGGAGGGACATGGGCCCCAGGAACAAAGCCCCAGCCTACAGCCCCAGAGCCTAGAAGAGGCGTATGGACAGTATTTAGTTGTGAAACAAGTCAGGATACTTTTTATAAGAGACAATTTTCTCAGACCCAGGATTCTTCTAAAAGGGATGGTGCAGAAAACCTCTCTCACAACCACTCACCTGGGGTTCCAGGGGATGGGGAGAGAGGAGAGGACAGGAGCAGTGGGAAGAGAGTGTGGTCTTAAAGGCACAGAGAAAAACACTTTGAGGGACACCCCTCCTAACCCTTGCGCTGAGTGACTCCCCAAATCCCAGCAAACGGAAGCAGGACACCAGTCAAACAAGCTCTCCCATGGCACTCAGAGCACAGTTGCTTAGAAGGAGGGAGCTTTCAGGACTACAGTATGCAGTGTTAGGGTCTGAAATGCAGCACTCTCACCCACACTGTGGAGGACTTGCTGGAGGGTGGGCAGCATCAGGATGCAGAAGCATGCTTCCAACTGTGGAGGTAAAAGCAGAAGCCAGGCCGCCTGCATGAGCTCAGTTCAGCCCAGCGGGGGTGGAGAGGATGTGTGAAGTGGTCCAGTTGGCTGCAGGCAGGCATGCCTGCAACCCCACCTGTGGGGGAAGGGTGGGAGCCCAGGAACAGGCTGAGATCCACTGCTGAGCAAGGGCATGGATATGCAGCCTCACCTGGCCTATGAGGCTTGCAGCCCTATGCGCCAGCTGCCTCCACCAGTGGGGGCAGGGCAAAAGCCCAGGAAAACATAGAGGTCCGCAGCTGAGTGTGTGCCTGCAGCCCTGCCTGGCCTATGGAGCCAAGGCTTGGGACCTGAAATCCAATCCGGCTCTGATTACGAGGGTGGGGTGGAAGCCCGGGAACAGGTGGAAAACAGCTGCTGAACAAAGGTGCTCACCCCTGCCCTTGGTGCAGAGGATTATGGCCATGTGCGGCGCGCAATCCCATCCATGAGGGTGGGGTGAAGGCAGAGACTGGCTGAGGCTTGTAGAGCTGGGCACGAGAACACTACCCCTCCTGTGAAGAAGAGGCAGAAACCGCAGCGATATCTGCAGCAGGCCAGCACTGGCAATGCCCACACCCAAATGTCCTAGGCAGCAAGAGAAGGGGTTGTGGGCCTGCAGACAGACCACACCCAGGGAACACAGAGGAAACAGCCATTGGACTCCAGTGGCCAAACCCTACTTATATACAGACAAAATGGGAAGGCAGAGAAATGCAACCAAACTGAATCAAGAGAAATCAGCAGGGAAGGACCTGAATGAGTCAAATATAACCAAGTTACCGAATGCAAAGTTTAAAAATATGATTGTTAGGATGGTCAAAGAGCTTAGAAAAACAATAGATGGTCATTATAAATAAATAGATAGCAAATATAAAAATGGAAATTAAAATAATAAAAAAGACTCAGAAATAACAAATACAATGTCAGAATTGAAGACCACAATGGAAGAAATTAAAAGCAGGATGGATAAAGCTGAGGATCAAATCAGCGAGTTACAGGACAAAATAAATGAAGGCACAGAAGCAAAGCAGGAAAAAGAAAAGAGACTCAAAAAGTCTGAGGAAACTCTTAGAGAGGTCTGTGACAATATGAAGAGAAATAACTTTTGCATCATAGGTGTTCCTGAAGAAGAAGAGAAAGAACAAAAAAAATATAAAACTTTGCTAGATTGAGGCAGGAAAATATCTCACACTTTCAAGAAGCACAAAGAACTCAATTAAAGAGAAACCCAAAGAAATCTACACCAAGACACATCATAATTGAAATACCAAAGCTAAGTGAAAAAGAGAAAATAATAAAAGCTGCTAGAGAAAAAAGGGATCACCTACAAAGGAGCCCTCATAAGAATGACATCTGACTTCTCAACATAAACACTTGAGGCCAGAAAAGAATGGCAAGACATATTCAAAGTAATGCAGAACAAGAACCTACAACCAAGACTATATTATCCAGCAAGGCTAACATTTAAATTAAAGGGGAAACTGCCTGACCTGTGGTGGCGCAGTGGATAAAGCATCGACCTGGGAACACAGAGGTCGCCAATTCAAAAAACCCTGCACTGGTCTGGTCGAGGCACATATGGGAGTTGATGCTTCCAGCTCCTCCTCCCTTTCTCTCTTCTTTCTCTCTCTCTCTCTCTCTCTCTCTCTCTCTCTCTCTCTGTGTGTGTCTCCTCTCTAAAATAAAATAAAAATAAAAAAAATCTAAATTGAAGGGGAAATAAAAAGCTTCCAATACAAAAAAAAAATAAAAATAAAAAATAAAAACTCAAGGAATTTACTACAACCAAATCAATGTTGCAAGAAATGCTAAGGGGTCTGTTGTAAACAGATCAAAAAGGAAAATGAATATAGCAAAAGAGGAATACAGCTTTAAATAATAAAATAGCAATAAACAACAGCATATCAATAAGAACCTTAAATATAAATGGATTAAATGATCCAATCAAAAGACATAGGGTAGCTGTGTGGATAAGAAAACAGGACCCATACATATGCTGTGTACAAAAGACAGACCTTAAAACAAATGATGCACATAGACTGAAGGTAAAAAGATAGAAAAAAATATTTCATGCAAATGGATATTTAAAAAAAACCGAGGTAACAATATTTATATTTGACAAAATAGACTTTAAAACAAAGGATATAGTAAAAGATAAAGGACAATACATAGTAATAAAGGGAGCAATTCAACAGGAATATATAACCATTATAAATATCTACACACCAAATATAGGAACACCTAAATATATAAAACAGACTTTGATGGATATAAAGGATGAGATAAACAGCAATACTATCATTGTAGCGGATTTCAATACTGCACTAACATCACTAAATAGATCTCCAAGAAAAACATTAACAAAGAAACAGCAGACTTAGAGGACACACTAGATTAACATGATTTAAAAGATATCTTCAGAACCTTTCATCCTAAAGCAGCAGAATATACATTTTTTTCAAGTGCTCATGGTACATTCTCTAGGATAAACTATGTTAGGACACAAAAGCAGTCTCAACAAATTTAAGAAGGTTGAAATCATATCAAGCATTTCTCTCATTACAATGGCAGGAAACTAGAATTAACCACAACCGAAAAACTGAAAAATACTCAAACACTTGGAAACTAAATAGGATGTTATTAAATAACAAATGTGTTAACAATGAAATCAAAGAAGAGATAAAATAATTTCTAGAAATGAATGATAATGAACATACATCAACTCAAAATTTATGGAAAACAGCAAAAGCAGTACTGAGAGGGAAGTTTATAGCATTATAGGCATACCATAGGAAGCTAGAAAAAGCTTAAATAAGCAACCTGACCCTGCATCTAAAAGAACTAGAAAAACAACAGTAAATAAAGCTCAGGAACAGGAGAAGCAGGGAAATAATAAAGATCAGAGCAGAAATAAATGATTTAGAGGCTAAAGAAACAGTAAAGACCATCAATAAAACCAGGAGCTAGTTCCTTGAAAAGGTAAACAAGATTGATGAACCTTTAACTAGACTCACTAAGAAAAAGAGAGAGAGGACTCAAATAAAATTAAAAAGGAGAAATAACAACTGACACAACAGAAATACAGAATATTATAAAAAAATATTATGAAGAACTGTATACAAAAAACTAGGCAACCTAGATAAAATGGACAGATTCCTTAAAACATACAATCTGCCAAAAATCAATCTGGAGATCAGAAAACCTAAACAGATCAATTACAACAAATGAGATTGAAACAGTTATCAAAAAACTTCCAACAAACAAAAGTCTTAGACCTGATGGCATCACAATTAAATTTTACCAAATATTCAAAGAAGAACTAACTCCTATTCTTCTTAAACTATTTCAAAAAATTAAAGAGGAGGAAGACTTCCAAGCTTATTTTATGAGGAGAGCATAATTCTGATTCCAAAACTAGACAAAGACAACACAAAGAAAGAAAATTATAGTCCAATTTCCCAGATGAATTTAGATGCTAAAATTCTCAACAAAATATTAGCCAACCAGATCTAGCAATACATTAAAAAAATCATACACCACGATCAAGTAAAATATATTTTGGGGACGCAAGGCTGGTATAATATTCACAAATCAATCAATGTGATTTATCACATAAACAAAAATTAAAACAAAAACTACATGATAATTTCAATAGATGCAGAAAAAGAACTTGATAAAATCCAGCACCCATTCATAATCAAAAATCTCAGTAAAGTGGGAATACAGGAAACATACCTTAACATGATAAAGGCCATCTATGACAAACCCACAGCCAACATTATACACAATGGGGAAAAATTAAAAGCAATCCCCTTAAAATCAGGAACAAGGCAGAGGTGCCACCTTTCACCACTCTTATTCAACATAGTTCTGGAAGTCCTAGTCACAGCAATCAGACAAGAAGAAGAAATAAAAGGCATCTAAATTGGAAGAGAAGAAGTAAAACTATTATTATTTGCAGATGATATGATATTGTATATAAAATACCCTAAAGTTTCAGTCAAAAAACTACTGGACTTCATAAATGAATTCAGCAAGGTGGCAGGATATAAAAATAATACTCAGAAATCAGAGGCATTTTTATACACCAATAATGTACTGTCATAAAGAGAAATTAAAGAAACAATTCCCTTTACTATTGCAACAAAAAGAATAAAGCACGTAGGAGTAAATTTTACCAAGGAGATTAAAGACTTGTACTCAAAAAATTATAAAACATTGATAAAAGAAATTAAGGAATATAAAAACAAGTGGAAACATATACCCTGCTCATGGTTAAGAAGAATAAACATGATCAAAATGTCAATATTAGCCTGACCAGGCAGTGGCGCAGTGGATAGAGCGTCAGGCTGGGATGCGGAAGACCCAGGTTTGAGACCCCGAGCTCGCCAGCTTGAGCACGGGTCCATCTGGCTTGAGCAAAAGCTTGCCAGCTTGGACCCAAGGTCGCTGGCTCCAGAAAGGGTTTGCTTGGTCTGCTGAAGGCTCGCAGTCAAGGCACATGTGACAAAGCAATCAATGAACAACTATGGTGTCGCAACGGCAACAAAAAACTAATGATTGATGCCTCTCTCTGTTCCTGTCTGTCTGTCTGTATCTATCCCTCTCTGTGACTCTCCCTCTGTCCTTTAAAAAAAAAATGTCAATATTACCCAAAGCAATTTATAAATTCAATGCAATACCAATTAAAATACCAATGACATACTTCAAAGATATAAAACAGATATCCCAAAATTTATATGGAACCAAAAAAGAACACAAATAGCCTCAGCAATCTTGAAAAGGAAGAATAAAGCGGGAGGTATCACTCTTCCTGATATCAAGTTATACTACAAGGCCATTGTACTCAAGACAGCCTGGTACTGGCATAAGAACAGGCATATAGATCAATGGAACCGAACAGAGAACACAGAAATAAACCCACACCTTTATGGACAAATGATATTTGACAAAGGAGGTAAGAGCATACAATAGAGTAAAGACAGTCTCTTCAAGAAATGATGTTGGGACCTGACCAGGTGGTGGCTCAGTGGATGGAGCATCAGACTGGGATGCAGAGGACCCAGCTTTGAGACCCAGAGCTCACCAGCTTGAGTGCTGGGGCCATCTGGCTTGAGCAAAAGCTCGCCACCTTGGACCCAAGGTCACTGGCTCCCGCAAGGGGTCGCTCAGTCTGCTGAAGGCCTGTGGTCAAGCAATCAGTGAACAACTATGGTGTCGCAATGGCAACGAAAACTGATGATTGATGCTTCTCACCTCTCTTCATTCTTGTCTGTCTGTCCCTATCTATCCCTCTCTCTGACTCTCTTTCTATTCCTGTAAAAAATAAAATAAATAAATAAAAAGAAATGATGTTGGAAAATTTAACACCTACCTGCAAATAATGAAACTAGACCAACAACTTACACCATTCACAAAAGTCAACTCAAAATGAATAAAAGACTTAAATGTAAGCCGTGAAACCATAAACATCTTAGAAGAAAACAGGCAGTAAGCTCTCCGACATCTATCGAAGCAATATATTTGGTGATTTTTCCACACACAAGTGAAATAAAAGACAGGATAAACAAATGGGACTGTATCAAACTAAAAAGCTTTTGCATAGTTAAAGACAATATGAACAGAATAAAAAGACAAACCACACAATGGGAGAACATATTCGAAAATACTCTGGTAAGGGGTTAATAACCAAAATTTATAACGAACTTGTAAAACTCAACACCAGGAAGACAAACAATTCAATCAAAAAATGGGCAGAAGAAATGAATAGAAATTTCTCCAAAGAGGACATACAGATGGCCAATAGGCATATGAAAAAAATGCTCAACATCACTAATTGTTAGTGAAATGCAAATTAAAACCACAATGAGATATCACCTCACAGTAGTCAGAATGGCACTCATCAACAAAACAACATAGATTAAGTGCTGGTGATAATGTGGAGAAAAGGGAACCCTTCTGCACTGCTGGTGGGAATGCAGACTAGTGCAGCCACTGTGGAAAACAGTATGGAGATTCCTCAAAAAAATAAAAATCAAATTGCCTTTTGACCCACCTATTCCACTTTTAGGAATATACCCTAAGAACACCATAACACTGTTCAAACAGAAGAAATGTGCTCCTATGTTTATGGCAGCATTGTTCACAATAACGAAGATCTGGAAACAGCCCAAGTGTCCGTCAGTGGATGAGTGGATTAAAAAGCTTTGGTACATATATACTATAAAATATTAATCAGCCATAAGAAATGATGACATTGGATCATTTACAACAACATAGATGGACCTTGATAACATACTGAGTGAAATAATTAAATAAAAAAAAACCTAAGAACTATATAATTCCATATATAGATTGGACATAAAAATGAGACTCAAAGACATGGACAAGAGTGTGCTGGTTACAGGGGGAAAAGAGGGAGAGGAGAAGGAATAGATGGAGGAGAGGAGGGGCACAAAGAAAACACGATAGAAGGTGATGGGTATGCAACATAATCAAATGTCAAAGTAACCTGGAGATGTTTTCTCTGAACATATGTATCCTGATTTATCAATGCCACCCCATTACAATTAATAAAAAAAATTCTCTGTACTATTATTATAATATTGCTGGTGATCTCACCTTTTACGTTCATGAAAATCTGCTTTATGTATTAAGGTGCTCATATATTAGGTACATAGATATTTACTATGGTTATATAAGGGGTTGGGAATCTATGGCTCGCAAAAACAGATGTGGCTCTTTTGATGGCTGCATCTTGCTCGCAGACAAATCTTTAATAAAATAAATAGTAACGCTAAAAATATAAAACATTCTCATATAGTCCAATCCATTTATTTACTATACTTCTCATGTTCATAGTTGTGGGTGGCTGGAGCCAATTATAGCTGTCCTCCGGGACACCAAATTTTTATTGGATAATGCATAAGGTACATGAGTCGTTGTGCGGTCAGAAAGTTAACTTCCCTCTTTTTAATCAATTAGTCAGTAGCTAATTGCAGAAATCCTTTTGACGAAGAAGATGGCTAAAAGAAAAAAAGATGAGGAGTATCGTACTTTTCAGCAGAAATGGACAGAGGAATTTGCCTTTGTGGAGAGAGCAGGTTCTGCAGTGTGTCTAATATGCAATGATAAAATTGCATCGAAGAAATGGTCAAATATAAAGCAGTACTGTGACACACGCCATACTACATTTGCATTGAAATATACAGCAGGGGACAGCAGGAAGGAAGCATGTCAAGAGCTACTGTGCAGAGTGCAAGCTAGTCAGCAGCAACTCTGTTTGGACCCAACAAGGAGATTGGAATTTGGCTAGCTTTGCTGGTGCTTTAGCAATTGTGAGAAACAGAAAGCCATTCACAGATGGGGAGTATGCCAAAACATTCATGCTTGATGTTGCCAATGAACGTTTTGATGACTTTTCTAATAAAGACAAGATAATCAAAGAAATAAAAGACATACCTCTGTCAACAAGAACTGTTTACGATCATACCATCATGATGGCAAATCAAACTGAGGCAACACAAGTGAAGGACATAAATGCAGCACCATTCTTTTCTCTCACTTTGGAGGAGTCAGCAGACGTAAGCCATTTATCCCAGTTCAGCGTGATTGCAAGGCATGCTGTCGAAGACGCACAACATGAAAGTCTTGTTGTTTTGCCTATGAAAGAGACAACAAGAGGGAAGGATTTATTCAAGTCTTTCACTGAGTTCACTAAAGAAAAAAAATCTACCGATGGATAAACTTATTTCGGTGTGTACTGATGGTGCTTCGTGCATGGTGGGGAAAAACAGAGGCTTCGTAGCACTTTTTGTGAACAAGAAAAGAGACTCATCCTAAGTTTTCACTGCATCTTACATCAGGAGGTGCTTTGTGCTCAGATGTGTGGCAAGAAGCTTGGTGAGGTGATGTCTCTGATCATTTGTGTGGTCTACTTCATTGTTGCCTGAGCTTTAAATGATTGCCAGTTTAAAACATTCCTGGGTGAAGTTGGGAATAATTATTCTAGTCTGCTTCTGCACAGCAATGTGCATTGGTTGTCAAGAGGGAAGGTGCTTAGACATTTTGCGGCTTGTCTGAGCGAAATCTGGACTTTTCTTGAAATGAAAAACTTTAAGCATCCTGAGTTAGCTAACACTGAGTGTCTCCTGAAGTTCTACTATCTCATGGACATGACTGAACATATGAACCAGCTCAATATGAAAATGCAAGACATTGGAAATACAGTCTTATCCCATCAACAAGCAGTGTTTGAATTTGAAAACAATCTGGAACTCTTCATCACCGACGTTGAATCAGGTAGTTTACTGCACTTTAAAAACTGGGAGAATTTAAAGATGCATAAACAGCAAATGACCCTGCTCAACATCTTGATCTCCAGCACCTAGCAGTCTTCACATCTAATCTCCTGCTGACATTCAAGCACACTTTGGAGAATTTCATGAACGCACTCGTCTTTTTAAGTTCATTACCCAGCCACACAAGTGTGCAGTGGACAGCACCAACCTGAGTTACATCCCCGGTGTCTTCGTCAGAGATTTCGAACTACCAACTGCTGACCTGAAGGCCTCAGACATGTGGGTGAATAAGTTCAAGTCACTAAATAAAGATTTGGAAAGACTTGCATGACAGCAAGCAGAGTTGGTGAGTAAACACAAGTGGGGAGGAATGAAAAAACTTCAACCCGTGGACCAGCTGATTGTCAAAACTTGGAATGTGCTTCCTGTCACATACCACACACTGCAGCATGTGAGTATTGCTGTACTGACAATGTTTGGTTCTATTTATGCATGTGAGTAGTCTTTCTCACATCTAAAGTACATTAGGACCAAACCTACGGTCACATTTAACGAATGGAAGTCTCAACGCCTGCACAAAGCTTAACCTCACTACGCATCAACCATACTACAAAGCCATCAGCAAAACCATGCAGCACCAAAAGTCTCATTAATGGTAAGAAGTACTTTATTCATCATTGGTTAGCAACAGCATAACAATGTTATTAAAAAGAATACAGGACTTAAAAGTTTTGGTCTTACATAAAATGCACACATTTACTTGTATTTAGTGTTAAACATATTATATGGCTCTCAAAGAATTACATTTTAAAATATGTGGCGTTCGTGGCTCCCTCTGCCAAAAAGGTACTTCCCTTTGCAGAAGTTCTTTCCTTTGGGGATCCTCTGGTCTCAGGAAAAAAGATTGAGAGAATCCTGTACTGAAGGTGATTGTTTCCCCACTCCAGGGTGGCTGAGCCCCTTGACTGGTCCCAACAATATGCTCCAAGGAACCGACACTTTGAATATCTGAACTCTATGTCTCTCTCCCCTCCCACTGTGTAACTTAGCCTAGTAGCTAAGGGCTTGGATCAGCTGACTATGAAGCTCTACCTTGTCCAGAGTATGTGAGATGTTATGCAGGTGTTGACTACAGAAGGTAAAATTCACCTCAGCTGTATTTTATGCCTAACATGCTGTTTGGATGTGCTGTAAGAAAGATTGGCTGGTCTTGATCTGATGTAGTCTGTAGCTGGCCACTAGATGTGTTGGTTATGAGCATCTTGAGAAGAAACCTGGTACAGACCAGTGTAAAACACTGCCCATGGGTGGCCCTCAACCGCTGTTTTGGAGCTATAAGCAAACCAGTTTTTGGATGCTTCTGCTGGGCTTGGGTGCACATGGAAGGACTAAGCTGTATACCTAGGTTGGCTTTTACCAGCCCCATACCTGGGGGAAAGTTAGCAAAAGGCCCAAAATTCCCTGTGTTCTACCTCCTGCTGCTTCTGTCTGCTTGCTGCTTATTGGGCTCAGGCACTGGGGGGGGGGGACAAAACAACCTCTGGCAGAATCAATCTAGAGCCTGGGGCAATTCAGGGATTAGGAAATGTGGTGACTGTGGCACCCACCCCTCACCCTCAGGTGTCTATCCTGATATTTTTTATATACCTCAGTAGGTTGTGGCCACTAGGAATCCAGTGGGTGTCGCCTCTAAAACTGCCCTCACTGCAGACACTTTTTCTGAATCCCCTGTTAGGAAGAACCACCATTCATATTCTCAAGAAAATGTGGAGGAAAGCTCCAGCCTCAATGCTGGAAAACTTAGTCACTGTTGCCCCCTCTTTCTTGGCCAAGGCTGCTTACTTCTCAGCAGGGCCCAATCTCCATAGGGTGGGACAAGAGAGATTCCTGAGAGTGGGGCAGTTGCTTTTCCTTAGGCTGATGCCTCCTGGAGGGGACTGCTCCACCCAAGAAAGATGGCAACTGAAGTACTGGAGAATGACTCAACAAGGGGTTCTGGTGGCTGTTTCTACCACATCTCTTGCCACCAAGCCACCAATTTTACACTCTCCTTACATGACTCTAGTCCTCTCAGTCTTCCCTCTGCCAGAGGGAAAGAGATTTTTGTGTGTTTGCCTTTTAAGACTGCACTTGTGTCTCTGAGATCTCCTGTCTCTTTCTTGCAGAGAGAAACCTCACCTCTTTTCTCCACCAAATGCTGTGAGGGTAATTCTTCTAGTCTCTAGTGCTCTTGGTTTTAGAACCTGGTCTGAGGCTCAGAACCCACACCTCAGAAGGCAAACCTCCCTGTAGTTGAGAGTCCTGCTGGACTTTCAGCCACTGCTTGCTCCTGGAAGCCGGGTGTCCTTTTCATGTCTCTGCCGTTCTTAGCAGTCTTAATGTGGTTTTCTCTGTGACTCCTTGGTTAGAGATTCCTCTTAATTTATTCCAAAGTTAGTTTTTCAGGATGATTGTTCCTAAATTTAGTTGTAACTCCTGTTTTGTCCTGGGAGGCAGCAGTTGGAATATCCGCCTACCCCATCACTATCTTAGAATTTAATTTTAGGACTATTTTCATGAAACTTTTTACACCATTACTCTTAACATAGTTAATTTTTTTTAGAGAAATTTATTTGAAAATATGTGGTCTATACAAGTAGATGCTTATGTTGTACAATTATGACCTCCATTCAAAATCATTCCTTGACCTTCTTTAATTACCAGAAAAATAACATAAAATAAACATTGCCAATGCACTGGGAAATGAAAATTTATCTGGAAGCCAATGGAACTAAGAGATCATATGTTTCAAGTTTAATGCTACAATTTCAGAAGCCATAAAATTTGGGGTGACCCTGCATTGCTTCCCCTACAAGCCCTGAGTCACAATAATTCTATTCTGTATACACATGGACATTCCTAAACAACTATGGTAAGAAAACATACTCAGTTCTCTCAGATATATTACCTCCTCCTTACTCAAAAGTGATTTAAAGTGTCATCCATTCCTGTGTTATGTAATCTTTTAGTGGGGAAGATGCTGTTGATGATTACAGATGCAACATGCTTACATCATGAGCTAATAGCATCCTATTTCTTTGGTTTAAAGATGGCTGCTATCACCACTGCTTACCTACCATGCTGGCTTCTCTGCTTCTCTTGTGAGCTATTTGAAGCCTTGGATCAACAAAAACCATGCTGTGGCTAACAGGGAATATTAATACATTGATTCTTCAAATTCCATGCTCATACTACCATGTGATTACAAAATGTGGCTTTTGTGTCTCTTAATGAATTTTTTATTTCTAGGAATAATTTTCATGATTCAAGTTACTAAAACAAACAACAACAAACCCAGAAAGCTAACAGAGAGCAACTTCCCACTCTTAAGCCAGAAAGAACATTATTTCATGGTTGTTTGTACCATCATCTCCAGGTCTAACACAGATAGTAGTTTGGGTCTCAAAAATCTATAGCTACTTCAGATAAACCTTAATGGAAAATAAACCATCAATATTAGTAAAAAAACATGTTCTTTGCAAACACAGTTTCCTTTCAGATATTGTTCTGAGGTATTCTGCAAATATTGTATTTGAAAGTATTTCACTTCCTTTGATACACTGTTGTATGCTGGCTGACAAGCATTGACTTAAACTATCTATATATTCTGACCTGTAAGAATAAGAAACAAAGTAAAGAGGAATAATGACTTCTAGTTCTCAGCATATTTGATTTTTATTTAATATGCCTCCCCAAGATACTGGTTATAACTTGGATTTCTGTTCCATTCCATGGACATTACTGTTGTTTAGTAGCGATAGCTATTCTGCAAGTGAAAGTCAAAGTCATATGTAAAAGAAATGATCTCTCAACAGCAGGCCTGTGGAAGGAGCAGTGAGTGGCAGTTCCTAAGTCCCCAAGTCATCATTATGACAGGATGCTGAGCTTTTGCTAAGTTTAGAATCCCTGTAAGTGTATTAAGGTTCAAGTACTATTAAATCTTGGCAAAATTCTCCTTCCTAATTCAAAGAACAAAGGATTACTAAAGCTCATAAAACCATTTCTCAGATTTCAAATAGCTTTTAAAAAAGTTAATGAGTTAAGACTAATTAAATCAGAAACATATGGATTAAATTTTTCTTGAAATTCATAGGGGTTTAATATTTAAAGAGAAAATTCTCAGCAGAACCCCTAAAGACTAGCCAATCCCAATTTTTTAAGAGCAACTAGTAATACTCTGTAAACTTTCATCTTCACCCATTTTTCTTTGTTTAAAAGAGTTTTGTGGTTTGGGTGGTATTGTTTTGATTATAATTAGTACCAATAGATAATGCATCTATCCAATACATCTGCTGTTTATAACTTCATGAACTTGACCTGCTCACTTACTATATGTAATTTGACTGTTAAATAAGCCTGTCCATCTAGAACTGTGGTTTTCAGCCCATTTAGCCAATATAAACTTTTGGCAGAAGGAAGAAACTTAAGGTTTAGTTCTTGTGTGTGGAGCTTTTTAACACCTCTGGAGCACAATTTATAAATCTTTGACCCAGCATCTAGCCAAGGATGGGATATGTACAAAATAAAAGGGTGGAGGGACTCCAAGGAAGCCACAGTGAATATTACAGAGTCAATTAGAAAATGCCCTGATCAGAACCTTTGTGTTCTTACTTTACAAGTAATTCTAGCAAGCTTTGATAGTTTCTATATCGATGGGAGGAGATAACAGCAACAAACTGGGAGACCTAAAACTGCAGGAATGATAGATGGAAAGCAAAGATAAAAATACCAAATCCAGACAATTTTTGAAAGGGTTAGCACTTCTGTCCTTTTTGGTGTGAGAGGAATAGTCTAAAATAGCTTGCTATCTCAATAAACTGTCAGTCTCAGTGTATCAAACACATTATAGTAATTGGTATGTACATACTTAAGACCTTAAGTTGTAAAGAAATCTCCAGAGCGAAATAAAATGGCATTGCTACTGTAGCATCATTACGTTCATTCAAGCTGTATAGGAAGTGGTAAAAACTCTGTTGCAGGCTCATAGAAAATTGTAACTATGCAATGATAGCATCTGTGCTACTGCTGTGAGAGCAGCCCACACACCCCTGCCACCCTGGGTCTTCTGTGAAAATTCCTTCTGGAGCTTACTGCATACAAAATAGCTGGGAGACCCAGTCAGTAGGATGTCTTGGTTGGATCAGTGCTAGTGCTGTTGTGGACCACATCCACCCATAAACAAGACGCAGAATTAAACTGTGTCTGTTTTCAGACACCGTGAATTCATTTTTGGAAATGTGGGAGCAATGTGTTAGGTGTGGTCTTAGCTGGAGGTAGATGTGAGAGTCAGCATCACATAGAAAACGTGGATCCAAACAGAAATACAAATTCCCTTGAGGAAACAAAACAAAAAACAGAAAACAAAAATGGGCTGTATTATCTTGGCCCATAATCAGATCTAGGAGATTCACAGACCTGTGGAAATTGCTAATAGTAACACTTTGGTTGTATTCAGATTAAAACTCAGAATATAAAAATACAGACCATGCCTTTCTTCATAACTCTGTAAGATAGGGTTCCCAGTGGCAAGAAAACATACTAAAATGATATTTGAGATTTCTTTATTTATAGATGTGTAAAAATGGAATTCCCAGAATTTAGATGTAATACTAGAGTATTGCTGATGAACGTTATAAAGAAAAGATCCCTGTATTCAAGGGAAGTTAACCTTTTACAAACACCTAAAATTGAACCCAAACAAAAAATAGTAACCCAACTGGAAGAAAAAAAAAAAGAAAAAAGAAAAAACCAATACAAGTGCACAAACATGAAAGTGTTGTGAAAGTAATATGTTATTTACCAAAAGTAATTTCATAGCAGAAATAGAGCTATTTCTGTGGATTTGAAGGTTTTTCAAAATAACTATTGCAAATGTAACGTCACTATCTCATTCCCTTGAAACCGTAACATCTACCAAAGAACGCTGCCAGTTCTGATCAGAGTTCAACAAAGACCTCACCCTCCTTGAAGTTAAGCCAAGACCGAGTCTTCTGACCTAAACATCTGCAATGGTGGTGCTTCCAAGTGTCTTTGAGACCTGGCACCTCTCAGATGAGCCCTGGCTGTGTCTTGTGGGTTTGAATCCACTTCTGCGGGACAAGCACCTTCTGCGGTGTGAAGGACATGACCTTCCACCCTTCAGAGAGCTTAATGTAAAACAATGTCATTTTATTAACTCAGTCCCTTCAGTTTGGCAATAATGTTTTTGTTTTTTAACAGCCAACAAGCTACATCTTTGGGGGTAACATGGGGTAAAATTTTCAAATAGAAATATAAATATCCTTTTTTAAAATTGTGTCCAGCTAAATCTTTATATAACAGAAAAACAAATCATGTTTTAATATTCTGAAAGCTCAAATAATCTTTTACAAGGAAACAGGAGAAGAGAATGGGAAGAAAAGCACTTGGTTAAAAGTCAGAGCAAGAGAAGGGTCAGGGAGGAGTGCTTTCTGTCCTTTGACAAGCAGAGACAGAACAGACCAAAGACAGCACAATTTTCTGGTTATTATAAACAGGCTAGCCTTTTGGGGGAAACCCATCCAGGCTATACTGAAGCTTCATCTGCACAGTGTTTTGCATACTCTACCCACATTGGAAAATCATTTAGCATCACTCAGAACCAGAGCCAGAGCCGTGTGTGTGTGTTTGTGTGTGTGTGTGCGCACGCGCATGTGTGTATGTATGCATTTTTTTTTATTAACTTTAATGGGGTGACACCAATAAATCAGGGTACATATGTACAATGAAAACATCTCCAGATTATCCCATCATTCAATTGTGCTGCATACCCATTACCCAAAGTCAAATTGTCCTCTGTCACCTTCTATCTGTTTTTCCCTGTGTCCCTCCCTTCTCCCTATCCCACCCTCCCCTCCCTCCCCCCATCCCGTAACCACCACACTCTTATACGTGTCTTGTAGTCTCATTTTAATGTCCCACCTATGTTTGAAATCATGCTGTTCTCAGTTTTTCTTTTTTTCTGATTTACTTATTTCACTCCGTATAATGTTATCAAGGTATATCCATTTTGTTATAAATGATCCGATGTCATCATTTCTTATGGCTGAATATTGTTCCATAGTATATATATACCAAAGCTTTTTAATCCACTCGTCTTCTGACGGACACTTGGGCTGTTTCCAGCTCTTCGCTATTGTGAACAATGCTGCCACAAACATGGGGGCGCATTTCTTCTTTTCGAACAGTGTTATGGTGTTCTTAGGGTATATTCCTAAAAGTGGGATAGCTGGGTCAAAAGGCAGTTCGACTTTTAATTTTTTGAGGAATCTCCAAACTGTTTTCCACAGTGACTGCACCAGTCTGCATTACCACCAGCAGTGCAGAAGGGTTCCCTTTTCTCCACATCCTCGCCAGCACTTGTTCTGTGTTGTTTTGCTGATGAGCGCCATTCTGACTGGTGTGAGGTGATATCTCATTGTGGTTTTAATTTGCATTTCTCTAATAATTAGTGATGTTGAGCATTTTTTCATATATCTTTTGGCCATCTGTATGTCTTCTTTGGTAAAATTTCTATTCATTTCTTTTGCCCATTTTTTGATTGGATTGTTTGTCTTCCTGGTGTTGAGTTTTATAAGTTCTTTATAAATTTTGGTTATTAACCCCTTATCAGACGTGCTGTCGAATATGTTCTCCCATTGTGTAGTTTGTCTTTTTATTCTGTTCTTATTGTCTTTAGCTGTGCAAAAGCTTTTTAGTTTGATGTAGTCCCATTTGTTTATCTTGCCTTTTATTTCATTTGCTCGTGGAGATAAATCGGCAAATAAATTGCTGCTACAGATGTCGGAGAGCTTGCTGCCTATGTTTTCTTCTACGATGCTTATAGTTTCACGGCTTATGTTTAAGTCCTTTATCCATTTTGAATTTGTTTTTGTGCATGGAGTAAGTTGATGGTCTAGTTTCATTTTTTTGCAGGTAGATGTCCAATTTTCCCAGCACCATTTGTTAAAGAGGCTGTCTTTACTTCATTGTATGTTCTTTCCTCCTTTGTCAAATATCAGTTGTCCATAAAGCTGTGGGTTTATTTCTGGGTTTTCTGTTCTGTTCCATTGATCACTGTGCCTGTTCTTATGCCAGTACCAGGCAGTCTTGAGTATAATGGCCTTGTAGTAAACCTTGATATCCGGAAGAGTGATGCCTCCTGCTTTATTTTTTCTTTTTAAGATTGCTGAGGCTATTCGTGTTCTTTTTTGGTTCCATATAAATTTTTGGAGTATGTTTTCTATATCTTTGAAGTATGTCATTGGTATTTTAATTGGTATTGCATTGAATTTATAAATTGCTTTGGGTAATATAGACATTTTAATGATGTTTATTCTTCCTAGCCATGAGCACGGTATATGCTTCCACTTGTTTGTATCTTCCTTGATTTCTTTTATCAATGTTTTATAATTTTCCGAGTACAAGTCCTTAACCTCCTTGGTTAAATTTACTCCTAGGTATTTTATTTTTTTGGCTGCAATAGTGAAGGGGATTGATTCCTTAATTTCTTTTGCTGACAGTTCATTGTTTGTATATAGAAATGCCTCTGATTTCTGGGTATTAATTTTATATCCTGCCACCTTGCTGAATTCATTTATAAGGTCCAGTAGTTTTTTAACTGAGACTTTAGGGTTTTCTATGTACAATATCATATCATCTGCAAATAGTGACAGTTTTACTTCTTTTCCAATTTGGATGCCTTTTATTTCTTCTTTTTGTCTGATTGCTGTAGCTAGGACTTCCAGAACTATGTTGAATAAGAGTGGTGAAAGTGGGCAACCCTGCCTGGTTCCTGATCTTAAGGGGATTGCTTTTAATTTTTGTCCATTAAGTATGATGTTTGCTGTGGGTTTGTCGTAGATGGCCTTTATCATGTTAAGGAATGTTCCTTGTATTCCCACTTTATTGAGAGTTTTGAGCATGAATGGGTGCTGGATTTTATCAAATGCCTTTTCTGCATCTATTGAAATTATCATGTGATTTTTGTCCTTCCTTTTGTTTATGTGATGAATCACATTGATTGATTTGCGAATATTGTACCAGCCTTGCCTCTCCAGAATAAATCCCACTTGGTCATGGTGTATGATTTTTTTCATATATTGCTGAATCCGGTTGGCTAATATTTTGTTGAGAATTTTAGCGTCTAAATTCATCAGGGATATAGGCCTATAATTTTCTTTCTTTGTGTTGTCTTTGCCCAGTTTGGGGATTAGAATTATGCTCGCCTCATAAAAGGAGTTTGGAAGTCTTCCTTCCTCTTGAATTTTTTGAAATAGCTTGAGGAGGATAGGAGTTAATTCTTCTTTGAATTTTTGATAGAATTCACTTGTGAAGCCATCAGGCCCAGGACTTTTCTTTTTTGGGAGTTTTTTGATAACTGTTTCAATCTCCTCTGTTGTAATTGGTCTGTTCAGGTGCTCTGATTCTTCCAGATTGATTTTTGGAAGTTTATATGATTCAAGAAATTTGTCCATTTCATCTAGATTGTCAAATTTTTTGGCATAGAGTTCTTCATAGTATTTTCTTACAATGCTTTGTATCTCTGTTGAATTAGTTGTAATTTCTCCAGTGTCCTTTCTAATTTTATCTATTTGAGACCTCTCTCTTTTTTTCTTGATGAGTCTAGTTAAGGGTTCATCAATCTTGTTTACCTTTTCGAAGAACCAGCTTCTGGTTTCATTGATCCTCTGTATTGTTTCCTTAGCCTCTATGTCATTTATTTCTGCTCTGATCTTTATTATTTCCTTCCTTCTACTTGTCCTGCATTTTATTTGTTGTTGTTTTTCAAGTTCTTTTAGCTGCAGGGTTAAGTTGCTTATATGTTCTTTTTCTAGCTTCTTATGATATGCCTGTAGTGCAATAAACTTCCCTCTCAGGACTGCTTTTGCTGTGTCCCATAGATTTTGAGTTGACGTATGCTCGTTATCATTTGTTTCTAGAAACTTTTTTATTTCTTCTTTGATCTCAATGTTAATCCATTCATTATTTAATAACATGCTATTTAGTTTCCAAGTGTTTGAGTATTTTTCAGTTTTTCTTTTGTGGTTGATTTCTAGTTTCATGGCATTGTGATCAGAGAAAATGCTTGATATAATTTCAATCTTCTTAAATGTGTTGAGGCCTTTTTTGTGTCCTAACATGTGGTCTATCCTAGAAAACGTACCATGAGCGCTTGAGAAGAATGTATATTCTACTGCTTTAGGGTGAAAAGTTCTGAAGATATCTATTAATTCAAGTTGATCTAGTGTATCCTTTAAGTCTGCTGTTTCTTTATTGATTTTCTTTCTTGTGGATCTATCCAGTGTTGTTAGTGGGGTATTGAAGTCCCCTACTATGATAGTATTACTGTTAATCTCGCCCTTAATGTCCATCAAAGTCTGCTTTATGAATGTCGGGGCTCCTATATTTGGTGCGTAGATATTTATAATAGTTATATCTTCCTGTTGAATTGTTCCCTTTATCATTATGTAGTGTCCTTCTTTATCTCTTACTACAGTCTTTGTTTTAAAGTCCATTTTGTCAGATATAAGTACTGCTACCCCGGCTTTTTTTTCATTTCCATTTGCATGAAATATTTTTTTCCATCCTTTTACCTTCAGTCTATGAGCATCTTTTGTTTTAAGGTGTGTCTCTTGTAGAGAGCATATGTATGGGTCCTGTTTCTTTATCCACGCTGCTACCCTATGTCTTTTGATTGGATCATTTAGTCCATTTACATTTAAGGTTATTATTGATATGCAGTTGTTTATTGACATTTTATTCTTTAAAGCTGTATTTTTCTTTTTTTTGCTATATTCTTTTCTCCCTTTGAACTGTTCACACTAGGCCCCTTAAAATCTCTTGCAGGATTGGTTTGGTTTTAATGAATTCCTTGAGGTTTTCTTTGTCTGGAAAGCTCTTTATTTCTCCCTCAATTTTAAACGTTAGCCTTGCTGGATAAAGTAGTCTTGGTTGTAGGTTCTTGTTCTGCATTACTTTGATTATATCTTGCCATTCCCTTCTGGCCTGAAGTGTTTCTGTTGAGAAGTCCGATGTCATCCTAATGGGGGCTCCTTTGTAGGTGAGAGTCTTTTTTTCTCTAGCAGCTTTTAAGATTTTTTCTTTATCTATTAGCTTTGGTATTTTAACTATGATGTGTCTTGGTGTAGATCTTTTTGGGTTTCTCTTTAATGGGGTTCTGTGTGCCTCTTGGACATGTAGAATGTTTCCCAGCCTTAATTTAGGGAAGTTTTCGGCTATGATTTGATTGAACAAAGTTTCCATTTCCTGTCCTCTTTCCTCTTCTTCAGGTACCCCTATGATGCGAATGTTGTTTCTCTTCAGGTTGTCACAGAGCTCCCTTAGAGTTTCCTCACATTTTTTGAATCTCTTTTCCTTTTTTTTCTCTGCTTCTGTAACTATGTTTATTGTGTCCTCTAACTCACTGATTCGATCCTAAGCGTCATCTATCCTGCTTTTAATTCCTTCCATTGTGGTCTTCAGTTCTGATACTGTATTTGTCATTTCTGTCTGGTTCTTTTTTATTATTTCAATTTCATTTTTTATACTTGTTATCTCTTTATTTAGGTGCTCATAGTGACTATCCATTGTTGCTCTAATTTCTTTGAACATCCTAACTATCATTATTCTAAATTCTGCTTCTGGTAGTTTGGTTCTATCTGGTTCATTCAGGACCTTCTCTGGGGATTTCTCTTGGTTGATTTGGTTTGCATTCCTCTGCCTGCCCATTTTATCTGAGTGTAAGCAAGTTGTGGCCACTGGATTCCAGTATGTGTTGCCTTTGTGTTCTCCAGGTGTGGTCTGTCTGCAGGCTTGCCACCCTCTCTGTCGCTGCCTAGGGCGGTTTGGTGTGGGCGTTGCCAGCGCCGGCTCACTGCAGCTATTGCTGTGGTTTCTGCCTCTCCTTTGCGGGAGGGGCTGTCACTCAAGCCACTAGCGTTAGCGCGCAGGGCAGAGGTGAGCACCTTTGCTCAGCTGCGGACCCGGACTTTTTCTGGAAGGCTTACGCCCAGCCCCCTCAGTCCGAGCCTGCTCGCCACCGTTTTGTGGGTTGGGCGGGGCTTTTGACGTGCTCTCAGCTGTGAGCCTTTGCCCGTCCAGAATTTAGCCCCGCCCTCGAGGCCAGGGCCCTCCTGCTCAGGGACTGAAACCGAAAACCGGGGATTATTGGGCCGGGCATGTTTGCTGGCGTGCGCACAGCGGCTAGCTTCCGGTCGTTCCAGCTCCTACCCCGCCCCCACGCTCGGAGAAAGCTCACGCATGTAGGGCGGTACTCCGCGGTTTCTCCGGCCGGGCAGGGAGAGCAGCGTGATCTCCGCAGGGAACTTCCCCTGGTCTCAGTGTCTCCCTCGCCCCCGACTTAGGAGCCCGCTCGCGTCCACAGATGGCACGCCGGGGTTTCTCCTTCTGGGCGGGGTTGGCAGCGTGAGCCTCGGGCCCCTCGCCCGTCCCTGGTCTTAGCCCGGTGCCTGCGGTCAGGGCCGGCTAGCGCAGGGTCGCAGGGCTGATCTCTGTCCGTATTTTTCCCCACAAGTGGGGTCACAGGCGGCCCGCAGCTGCCGGACAGCTTTAGCGCGTCACCTCTGCCCCTGCTAGGCTAGCCCGAGCTCTCACTGTTCGCCCACACCGACAGGACTGCGTTTCGGCGTCCTGTCCCGACCATAGGCTTCAGCTAGAAGTGCCCTAAGTCTCCACACTGTAGGCTTGGGAGCTCCCTCCCTCTAGGCAGGTCTGCTCTAATTGCCGCGGGAGAGCTTGTTTGGCTAGTGTCCTGTCTCCCTTTGCTGGTATTGCTAGCTCCAGGGGAAATATTCGTTTTCGATTAGGGAAGTGACTTAGCCCATGGGTCGGGGTGGCTGTCCCTCAGAGTGTCCTCGTGCCTTCAGTCCACTCTTTGTTCCCGCTGCTCTGTTCCTCTCCTCTGTCCCAGTTCCCCGGAGCCCCGGGTGCGTGGTTGTGAGAGAGGCTTTCTGAGCTGTCCCTTTAAAAAGATTTTTGGGTCTGAGAAGACTCTCTCTTTTTCCCAAATAGTATCCTCATTTACTTCACAGCTCGATACTGTCCAATCGGCTCTTCTAGGGTCTGGGACTGCAGTCTGGGGCTTGGTTCCTGGGACCCAGGTCCCTCCCTCTCCGCCAAACTCTCCTCCCGCCACGCGGATCTCTCCGGGCTGCCGTTTGCTCCGGGGAGCTGGGCAGCCCTCTTTGCGTTTTCGCTATTCCTACCAGTCTCAATGTGGCTTCTGCAGTGTTCCTTGGTTGAAGAGTCCACTTAGTTTTGCTCCAAGTTGGTTTATCTAGATGATGGTTCTTAAAATTGAGTTATAATCCACTTTGGTTCTGGGAGTTGGAAGTTGGTACGTCTGCCTACTCCATCGCCATCTTCTCCTCCCTATGTATGCATTTTTACTAATGTGTGCTTATATTTCAAAATAAAATAATACTGAGTGCTTAAAATTAAGAGCAAGACCACCCTGCCTTCTGCACAGTTCACCCAGCACCACTTGTTAAAGAGGCAAGGACCACTATTATCTTTGGTGGCATCTTCTTCTGGTGGTGATTTTAACTTCTCTAAAAATATAGGGTTTTTTTAATCCTTCATTCTTAATGAAGCATTTTTACCCATTACTTATTCTCTTGGTATGATGACAGAGGAAGGTTTAACATACCTACACTCCCAACAAAGTGCTAGTTCTATTTTAATTCCTCCATCTTTTACCTTGCTGACTTTAGGTTATACATGCTTACCTTTTCTTCTTGTTCTTCCTAAGTCTCTCTGTGGTGAATTTCATAAATCACCTGAAGTTCTGACAATTGAATGGCAGATAATGCCATCCCCCTGGGTGATGATGAAATCAAAAGTGCAGTCCGGGCAGTCGCTCCAGTCTCCTGCTTTCTGAATAGCAAGCTCCCTGAAACACATGGCAATTAGATTCATGATAGGTATAGTCACCTACCTTTAGCAAGTTTGTAAAAAGAATGACTTACTTTGTAAATGGAGAAGCATCAGTCCCAACTTACAGTCAAGCGCCCAGGCCATGTAATCTCCATCGGGGAAACCAGATGCCTAACTCAACACTTAGGAGCTCTATCAATGAGGAAGGGAATAAAATGTACCTTTCTTTTCTTCTGAGTCATCTCAGACTAACTTTAGTCCTAGAATATGGATTTCTGGGGGGGCAGGGGGAGGGAATCTCCACCAATCCTCTATAGTGTTTGACTCATTTCAACTAATCACAAGTGTTGTTCTTCCTGCTGCAACAGCTTTGTTTGACAACAATATTATGTCCTTGCAAAGTTTTCTGGTTCTTTAAACATGAATCACTTGGAAATGATTATCCATGTCACTGTCCTCTGACCAATGGAAGTCTGTTTACATTCTTTTTAGCATGTGGTTATCATGTATCTTCTAGACAAAATTCTGCATTAATGAATTGTATGGTCTTGAGTGTGTCACTTGCATTCTCTTGGCCTTGGTTTCTTTATAATATATAAATTCATATATATATATATATATATATATATATATATATATATATATGTGTGATGCTTTTTAATGTTTAAGAGTGACATATAAAATCAAAGAACTCTAGAATCTTAACAAAATCCCCAAATGATACAATTTTATCTCTTTCCAAATAAATAAATAAATCTTTCCCCAGTATCTTGAGTATTGCTGGAACATGTCAACTAATGCTTGAGTTCATGTGGTAATGAAGAATTGAGAACAATCCTTGTTGTGTGGTCCAACCTGAGCGATAAACTGGGATTATTAACACCCTTGTTCATGACACTGTTCCTCCATTTAAAAAAGCAAAGAAAAGAAAACCCCTAAGTTTGTATTATATTTATACATATTTTTTTGGCTGCTCCAAAATACTTTTGGTTCATTTTACAATTATGCTCACAGAAAATTGTACAACTTACCAACACACACAGATAATTTCTATCATATTCTGAACTTGATTTCCCCCAAATACAACTCCTTGATTTTTGTTTTCTAAATTGTCAGTTGCTTTTACTATTATTTTCCTGATTCCTAATCAAACAAGTAATTAAGGTTTATTGTAAAAAAAATATGAAAGGTACAAATATTAAGTTAAAATAAACTGCAACTTAATGTATGCATGTTGTAGAACTCCAGGCTCCCAGACATATAACAGTGGTGTGGTCAGGTAAGAGGAAATTGCTAATACTTCACTCAGTTCTTCCCCCATGGGTTTTTATAGGTCCCACTTCAGTTTACTCAAGAAAAGACCCTTACTGCACATTACAAATATGATACCCAAAGGGTGAATTTGTCAAGCCAAATTATTTTACTTCTACAGGAGGGCCACTGGATGACAAGAACATTTGAATCATATGGTGCATTTAGTAAATGACTATGCCTTATAACCAGTGCAAAACATGATATTCTGAAATCTTTTATACACTAATGAAAAAACACACTCGAAGAAATATTTTGATGGACCTAATATGATCATTATCTGTGAGCAGATGATCTACCAGGTAAACTGTACATTAAACTAGAATCTCTCACCTGAGCAGAAAGCTTTAAGTTCTTGTTAAAAACTCACCATTTCCATGCCTGACCTGTGGTGGCGCAGTGGATAAAATGTTGACCTGGGAACACTGAGGTCGTCAGTTCAAAACCCTGCACTGGTCTGGTCAAGGCACATATGGGAGTTGATGCTTCCAGCTCCTCCCCCCTTTCTCTCTCTCTCTCTCACTCTCTCTCTCTCACACACACACACACACTCACTCTGTGTCTCCTCTCTAAAATGAATAAAATAAAAATAAAAAATAAAAAAAAACACTCACCATTTCCCAGAATAATCTGCAAAAGAAGTCTCATTTTGAAAAAAGATTTCTGCAAGTATATTTTATCTGCCTCTTTTTATGTGAGTTTTCCTGTTCTCCAATAGTGAAAAGGAGGCATTGGGCTTTCTAACAGGTGACCTGACACATAACAATAATCCCCAGAGTTAGTCTGAGTTCAGATTCAGTAGCTCTTAATCCAGCAATGGCATCATTTTCTTCATACAGTGAAATTTTTTAAAGTGAATATTAGTTTCTTTTTTAAAGTTCAAATAATGTGATCTCAATTTGACAGAATTCTTGTTTGTTTGTTTTTTGTTTCAGAGACAGAGATAGAGTCAGAGAGAGGGATAGATAGGGACAGACAGGAACGGAGAGAGATGAGAAGTATCAATCATCAGTTTTTTGTTGTGACACCTTAGTTGTTCATTGATTGATTTCTCATATGTGCCTTGACCACAGGCCTTCAGCAGACCTAGTAACCCCTTTCTCAAGCCAGTGACTTTGGGGTCAAGCTGGTGAGCTTTGCTCAAACCAGATGATCCCTCGCTCAAGCTGGCAGCCTTGGGATCTTGAACCTGGGTCCTCAGCATCCTAGTCCGACGCTCTATCCACTGCACCACCACCTGGTCAGGCCAGAGATTCTTGTTTAATTTAATAACTTAATTTAATAAAAATAGACTTATTTATCCTTAAAGATAAAGACGTTTTTTTAAATTTCCACTTATTGATAAGAGAGAAAAAAATAATAATAAAAGTTGAGGTATTAAAATCCAATTAAAGGAAATGAAAAAAGGGGTGTATTTGAAAATTTACATAGGAAGCAGCATAAATAAAAGAATGAATGTTTATTGCATCTGTGTAATGAATAAAAATATTTTAAATCAGTGACAACCTCACTGATTGCATAAAATTAATTGGGGTAAATTATCATGTTTCTTGATAATTAGTCTGCACGTTATTTTCTTTGAAATTGTCTTATCTTGTGTTAATACTTCAGTAAACCTAAGAGAAACTTGCAATATCGTGTGTGTGTGCGCACTGACTACTCACCTGAGAAGTTCAAAGAGCAGGAATAGGGAGTCTCAATCAGTGGTTTCCATCTGATGAGTCATTAATAGACACTCCAGTCCCACTGTCAAAGGTTCTGATCCAATTGATCTGATCTATGCATGGCAGCTCTCATGCCCAAGGGTGTCACAACTGGCACTGGTGCACTGCAGGGAGAGAAGACATAGTGAGGCCTTGTGTCTCCTGAGGAATCGTGGCAAAGATGGAGGGCACCTAATAGAGTTGTAGCTCTCACTATGGAAGAAGTGTGATGTGCCATGCTGTCCCCTTAATGCAGCCTGATTACCTGTGCGCAGCACTCTGTGGAGCAAAAGGCTGTCACCAACAAAGCAATCAGTACAGCAGCATTGACTTTCTGTGAGGTCAGACACCCCATCAGGGAGACAGTGCACATCATTTTCAGGATGCATGAAGAGGGTACGAAAAGACACTCTGCACCCTTCTGAATTCTCTCCACTGAACCCGCCTGCCACCAGCCCTCTAAAGTTTAGTAAGGACCACTGGCTTCCCAAAAATTGTCTCCTGAGGACAGGCACCTGCCTAAGAGATCCATCCATCTGTTCAACACTCTGAAAAGTGTTGAGACCCCGTGTACTCCTGCTCAGTCACAGAGGGCACAGGAGTCAGGCGTGGTGAGATGAATGTGCCAGGGCAAAAATCACAGAGGGCAGATGGGGGAGACTGGCGCAGAGATGCAGTCATGTTGGGAGAGCAGCGAGTAGGTGGGAAGAGGGGCAGCTGGAGACTGAAACCCAGATCCACAGTGTGAAATGCCATGGTGCTGCTGGCCCTGCACCAGACAGGTGGACAGGTGCCTCTTCCAGGGAGGAAGAAGCCCATAATTCATCCAGCAGCTGCTCCTTGACTTTGGCTGACCTTTGGGCTGGTTCAGCAAGCAGACTCTGACTCAGAAGTTCCATCTTAAGAGTTAGAACCAATGTTTCAGGCTGCCACAGCTCGCATAGGTAGGTAGTGGTGCTGGGACTTGACAACAGCAACCTGAAGTTTTCTAAATGCTCATTATTTGTCTAAGTGAGGACAAAACATGACCCGTCTCTCCTACTTGTACTGTATTTTTATGAGTATAAACATGTCATCACTATGTACTCATAAAGAACAAAAGGTGATTTTAAAATGTCTCATGCAAAAAAAAATTATCCTTTCAAGAGAGTATATATATTTAATTCTTGATAGAAAGTAATTGCAGGGTAATCATCATGATTTTTAACCAGGCATTCTGGATTATGACAACTTGTTTCTCTTTTGAGCTTTTGCCCCTTTAGAACACTCACTTTTGTCTCAAAGTTAAGGGCCCATCTGACAGAGGCCCCTTGGACACAGTAAGCTCCACTTGCCTCTCAAAGGACAAAGGGAAGATAAGCCCTCAGAAAGAGGGGATGAGTGCTCACCAACTCTTTACTCTTGCCACCTAAAGGAGCAGTTTTGTGATGGACAGAGAGAGAAGACTACTAACTGGAAAGGAATTAGACATTTTTATCTCTTTTATAAACAAATATTTAAGAATAGTTATAAATGTACACAAACTTTATACTCCACATCCAGTTCTTATTGTTAGCATGTTATATTACTGTGCTACATTTGTCACAGCCAGTGAATCAATATCAATACACTATTATTAAATAAACTCCATGCCTTATTCAGATTTTCCTAATTTTTACCTAAACTTTTTTATTTTTATTCCAGCATTCCACTCAGGAAACCACATTACATTAGTTGTTACATTTGTTTAGACTGTGTGACAGTTTCTCAGACTAGCTTTTTGCAATAACCTTTGTTTTGAGAAGTACTTGTTAGGTGTTTAAGTGACCTTGGCAGTACTGAGGGGTCAGGAGTTGTATAGAATGCCCCTCAACTTGTATTTTCTGATGGTTTACTCATGAGTTGACTGACATTACAGGCTCTTTGAGGAAGACCCCAGAGGTGATATGCTTTTCCCTTTATATTCTACTAAAGATGCATGATAGCAACATGACATATCACTGTTGATATGAACTTGAACACCTGCCTGAGGTGATGTCTGTCCAGTTTCTTCACCTCAGTCTTTTCCTGATGTCATTCCTTTGAATGACACTATTATGCACAGTCCACACTTGAGGGATGCCCTCATGCTCGGCCTCATGGGAGGTAGAGTTTTTAAAACAAACTGTATCAAAGAACTCTGCACAGATATAGCTATTCTTATCCAAGTGTGTGTTTATTCAATTAACCATTAATCCACATATATCAATATGGAAATTTATTCTAAGGTTTGAGTTATAATCTGATACTGTGTTAGATGTTAGTTTCTCAAATTGCAATGATGTGGCCCTTGGAGTACTTTCAGTTGCGGTTTGTGTCCCTTGGACATAACCTAACCATTGTTGGTGGTCTTTATAAGCACTTCCTTATGCACCAACAGTACAGATATCCAGGCTTGTTTAGGGTATCTCCTGCCTCAACCCTGGAATCAGCTATTCCTGCAAAGAGCGCAGGTGAGAGTGGAATTAGAAACCAGGATCTGGGCACCAGTTGTGTAATTGTCCTAGAGTGTCCCTGCTTGTAGGTTTCTCAGCTGACAGATCAAGAAATATATTTGGATATTCATATTTTCAGGGTGACTTATTTTACTACTTTTTCCATTATGTGTCCTTAATAACTATCAAATGTCCTCCACCTTAGAGGGAATAACATGGGGTATATAGAAAGTATAAAGGCCAGTGACCTAGTAACCAAAATATCTTGACTAATCAGAATCCACACTTGGCTTGGCAAGGCAATACGTAGAGGTTTTATGAATTGGTTCTCAGTGGTTTCATGAATCAAAACATTTGAAATGAACACTTTGATCAACTAACATGTTCTCAACAAGGATTTATTTTATGAATTTCCTGTCCCAACTTTAGACTGAGTGGCTGTGCACTTCTATAGTTTCCTCTACAGAAGGCAGCAGCGTTCTCATGATCTCTTCTTATTTCTGCACCATCAAATGTGGAAAGCAAATATTGGGTATATGTTCTGTTTTTTGTAAAATAGTACCTGACACACTGTAAATAAACAACAAACATTAGGTGATTAAATAAATGAGCAAGTGAGTAAATAAACCATTGAATTTTTACATCTCAGTGATGATATGCCATTAAGAAAGTCCTCTGGCAAATGGTATTTGTAACTCATAAATGCCCTCAGAAACTTATTTACCACAGTTTTAGAAGGTGGGGAAAGGACCAAATGATTTTCCAAACTTAGTTCTCTTAGGGGCTTGTGACAAATGGAGGAACAGGCCTATCCTGTTAGTGCACTAGGGTTGGACTAGGCCCATATTGAGTCTTCTCACTGCCACCCATTCAAAACCTGATGCCCAACGGAAGAGGACACTGTGGCCTTTGTTCTCCCCTCAGCGTCCTTCTAGAACTGCTCCCATGCAAAAGTGACTGACCAATGGCAGTGCAGTCACATCACTTTTAGCTACCAAAGATTTTTGTTTCAAATCACAAATGTTAATGACTATTTTACATTTTGAGATCCAAAGTGATTCTGCAAGGTGATTTCACTTTAAAGTGAGATGAATTTTTTTTTCCAATTTTTAGAATCATGTAATGTGATGCACTGGATAAACTCAAGAATTTTTCACCACATTCCAGAAACTGGGTGTGACTTTCTTACCAGGTGTTTTTTTTTTTTTCTCCTCCAAACGTGTTGTATTTGTAGGACATTATACAACTTTGATTAATTGCTATCATGTTCTGGGTTGGCATAATCATTATTTTTTAAAATGTAAATATCATCCTAGCTAGGTAGCTAAGTTGGTGGTTAGAGCACCATCTCAACATTCCAAGGTTGCAGGTTTGATCTCTGGTCAGGACACATACAAGAATCAACCAATGAATGCATAAATAAGTAGAACAATAAATCAATATTTCTCTTTCTCTTTCTCTCTCTTACTCTATTTTCCTCTCTCTCTCTAAAATCAATCAGTAATTAAAAAAATAATTAAATGTAAATATTAATTGAAACCTTAAAATGCTCTTTGTCTTAATATCAAATAATAAAAACAAAATCAACAGAACACTAATGGTGCATTTACATAAGGCCAAGTGGAGCATGGTATCTTATTTACATATGTATGTGATTAGTCCTAAAATTTTCTTTCTAGCTTTACTCTTTCAGAATTCTATTGAAGAGATGATTATTTTATTATTGATATAGTGTATGTAGTCTATAAATTTTCAGATTTACCTTCAGTGGCCATTCTTTCACTCTTGGGTGGCTTTCATTGTTCAAATAATTGGAGAGAGGGTATTTTTTATGGGACAAAAATATTGTCCAAAAACTTGAAAAGAATTTTTAAAAGTTTTTTTTATTGTATTTTTAGGAAAAAGAACTTTAAATGCAGATGCTATTGTGTTCATTAAAGAGTCTGATATATTTGTAGAATGCCTTCTTGACCTTTAATACTTTACATACTATTTGATCACCAGTTTATTTAGAAATATATAGCTCAGAGTAGCCAGAGAGAAGAGATGCCCAGCATGAGATGTGAGGAGAGGACACTAGTTTCCCCAGATCTCTATGTGTTCACCAACTTGGGATCTCTGTTTCGCCAGGGCCTTTATTATTATTTTTAAAAGTTTTAATTTATTGTGTTGATATGGTTTCAAGAGTGACACTCTATATAACACCCTCTACTACGCCCACATCATGCCTTCCATGCCCCATGCAAAGTCTCTTTTCATTCCTATTTTACCCTCTTTACTCCCCCCAACCCCTACCTTTATCCCTCCTTTTACTCTGGAAATTGCTACCCTGTTGTCTCTATCTATGCGTTATGTAATTTGGCCAAACCCTCCTCTCTTCTGCCTTCCTTCTGACAGCTGTCCCTCTCTCCCTGTGGCCCTGCCTCTGTTTCTGTTTTGTTCCTCAGCTTATTGTGTTCATTAAATTCCACATGTAAGTGAGATCATATGGTACTTGTCTTTCACTGCCTGCCTTATTTCACTTAACATAATAATCTTCAAGTCCATCCATGCTGTTGCAAAAGGTAAGATTTCTTTCTTTTTTAAAGCCAAGTAGTATTCCATTGTGTATATGTACCACAACTGTTTTATCCAATTGTCCACTATGGGACACTTGGGCTATTTCTTGATTTTGACTATTGTAAACAATGCTGCAATAAACGTGGGGTGTATATCTTCCTTTGAATTAGTGTTTTGGGATTCTTAGTATATATTCCTAGAAGTGGGATAGCTCAGTCATAAAGCAGTTCCATTTTTAATTTTTAATGAAACACCATACTATTTTCCCCAGTGGTTACATGAGTCTGTATTTCCACCAGCAGTGCAGGAAGGTTCCCTTTTCTTCACACCCTCGCCAGCACTTGTTGTTTGTTGATTTGTAATGAAAGCCATTCTGACAGGTGTGAGGTGATATCTCTGACACGCGTAGCCATTTTCGATGACACGCGGCCGCATACCAGAGAAGTATGGGGCCGCATGCTGAGAAGAACGTTTTATCTTTGGCTCCTGCATAGCCAGGTGCAGTAGCTGAGGATAAAACATTTGTTGTAGCGTAGGCACTCTGTGCGGGAGGTCTGTAGGCCAAAACATTTTTGTTATTTAAACTATAAATATTGCAAAATTTAGGTTTTTTTCTTTAAGTGACACATCACCTGTGTTATGCTCGGTTTATTGGCGAATTTTGACACACCAAGCTCAAAAGATTTCCCATCACTGGTCTACTGCCTAAGTTTTCTTCCAAGATTTTTACGGTTTCCTGATTTACACTCAAGTCTTTTATCCATTTTGAGCTTGTTTTGTAAATGGTGTAAGTTGATGGTTTAGTTTTATTTATTTATTTATTTTATTTTTTTACAGAGACAGAAACAGAGTCAGAGAGAGGGATAGATAGGGACAGACAGATAGGAATGAAGAGAGATGAAAAGCATCAATCATAAGTTTTTCGTTGTGGCACCTTAGTTGTTCATTGATTGCTTTCTCATATGTGCCTTGACCGCGGGCCTTCAGCAGACCGAATAACCCCTTGCTTGAACCAGCGACCTTGGACTCAAGCTGGTGAGCTTTTGCTCAAGCCAAATGAACCCGCACTCAAGCTCGCAACCTCGGGGTCTCGAACCTGGGTCTTTCGCATCCCAGTTCGACGCTCTATCCACTGCACCACCACCTGGCCAGGCTAGTTTTATTTTTTTGCATATACCTGTCCAATTTTCCCAACACCATTTATTAAAGAGACTGTCTTTACTCCACTGTATGCTCTTGCCTCCTTTGTCAAATATTAATAGACCATAAACACATGCCTTTATTTCTGGGTTCTCTGTGGACTACCTGTTGGGAGCTTCCACTCTGTTTGCTGTTTGTGTCTGTATTTTCTGTGCCTTGGTGTGTGTGAGGGGTCAACTTGTGTATAAAGATCAACTTCCTCCTGCTGAGATCTGACAGCAGCTCTGTAAAGGACCAAAGTTCCACATGATTTCTTCTACTTTTCAGCTGCTCCACCTCCTCTTGCATCTGCATGATCTTCCCTTAGAGTCTCCTGTAGAAAGACTATAGTGTGGGCTCAAACTAACCTCATCTCACCAACCCCTCTACAGGTTGAAAACTTGGTGGGTTATGGCAGCTGAGGTCAGGATGACAATGGTAGTATAGTAGGAGGATCCCCTACTCCAGGGATCTTTTGGTCAGGAGCTTAGTATAGGGAAAGTGGACCCTACTCCAGAGCCTCATCTCTCAGACACTGCTGGATACTCTAACTCTATTTCTCTCCAGTGAGGTTGCTAATAAATGATGCTCTGACCTAGAGCAGCTTGACATGTTGTATAAAGCTTTCTGGTCTTTTCCAGATTATAGCACTTCTCCTATCTTGGCCAGTGTGGCCAGTCCACTTTCCATCAGCAGGCAGGTAGGGAGGTGGGCCCTGTATAGATAGATGCCCATGATTCTAGCATGCAGCTTGTGGCTTTTGCTCTGAGACCCTTAAGTAGATCCTTTTCTTCCACTCCTGGGTCCACAATTTGCCATTCCTTCCTTTCCTACTGTCATAAGTCAAATATGGGACCTTGGCGGAAAGCAAATTATGTACATCTTATGTGTTTATTCAAGGGTGCAGTTGTGCCACTGCTGTGCCTCGAGAATCCTTGGACAGCTGGTGCCTAAAAATGGTTATTTGACCTTCTTCCTCACTGGGGGAGTCAGGCGCTGAGGTCTATTTTTGATCAGGTCCTCTGTCCTCTCTCCCAAGCTGCAGCCTTTCTGGGGCCAGTTGCAGCTGTGGACAGTTTCTGTCTGCAGTGACTTCCCTGAAAATAGTCATCTTTGTTGTGAGGAAGATATTTAGATCTTCTCAGCAGTGCCCTTATGTGATTTACTAAGGGACCTGTAAGTTATTTTTGAATCTGGGTTACTTCTATTTCTGATGTAAGATTCTAGAGGCTGCATAATTGCACAGTCCACTCTTTGTATTTGAGCACCTACATTAAGGAAGTGAGTAGCTTTGTTGTGAAATCTGCATTTTTTATTGGGAGCTATTAATTGTAACAACCCAACACTGGACGTTTTCCCCTAGTATTAAATTACACTGCTTGAAGGCATAATGGGTCAACACCTTAGTCCTGGTTGTCTCAAGAATCTCTTTCATAATTCTTTTTCTGGAGAGCAAATAACCATACCAGCTCAAGATCCTTTAGTAAATCATTCTGTGAGTGGCTCACAGAGATTAAGGAATTCCACCTGGCAATGAAAATCTACCCTGGAGGACTCTGAACTAATGGCAACATTGAAGAAGGTGAGATATTCTCAATGACTACAGTTTGATAAATTAGGTTATTCCCACTGCCTAGAAATTTAATTTGATGATTTCAGAAACTTAAACTATAAGGAGAAAGAAATACATGAGAATCTGGAGATGGGTTTAATCCTGAATTTGTGTAACCCACTCTTTGTATCTGATAACATAATAAAAAATTAAGTTGTTTTGTTATAAAGTATAAAGTCTGTTTTGTTTTGTTTTCAGAAATATTGATGGTTTGAACCCAACATGCATTTAGCATACAAGGCAAAAATTATATCTTTCTTGTTTTTTAAGTTTTTATTTAGTTTAAATTCAATTAGTTGTATTGTTTCTCTTCAGATGATTTTTAGATATTGTAAAGATGAGTAAAATTTAACTGGACAGAGAAATAATTCATAGATTATTAAAATTAGTGATTAGATTAAAAAAAAGATATTACAACTTACATAGTTATAAAATTGCCATCCCAGGAACAATTATAGTTGAGTGCTTAACTGAAAGGAATGTTGTCTTAATGAGCAAATGTACAACCACTCGTGAAAAGATTTTACTATTGTAGTATGACAGCCATCTGTAAAGGCAAAGTTGAGGTTTTTACAAAAACATTCTACATGCATTTTTTTGTATCAAAAGTTATATCTGAAGGTATTCAAATGTGAAAGGATGAACTTTATAAAAATATTTGTCACCTGACTTGTGGTGGCACAGTATATAAAGTGTCAACCTGGAAAGCTGAGGTCAACAGTTTGAAACCTTGGGCTTTCCTGTTCAAGGTACATATGGAAGTTAATGCTTCCTGCTCCTTCCACCTTTCTCTCTCTCTCTCTCCCCTCTCTAAAATGAATAAATAAAAATATTTGTATGTACCATTCATTAAATTGCTTATATACTAAATGTATGAATCATGTTTAGTAAAATTATGTTAATATTGGAGTACAAATAAATCAGTTGTGTTTGAGTTGGTTTGGCATGGTTTATCTGCATGGAATTTATTTAGATTTTTGTATAAGTATCAAGATATTAAGTCAATGTGTAATAAAAACTTACTTTAGCCTGGCACCTAGCTATCTAATAGTTTCCGCTGGGCTATTGAACTAGAAATAGAGAAAACAGGCATAATATGCCATTATCTAATCTTCAAAGCTCTTCTTTCAAAAGGTGTGAGATGAGAAATTATACTAGTTTATAAATAAAATTTTTTATATTAGAGTAGTTTCAGTGCACAACAAAGCTACAAAGACAATCCTGTATGCTCAGCACCCATGACTGAATCTAAGAGAAGCAGTAAAACAAAGAAGAAAACACACCTAGTGATTCAGATACTAGAGTTGGAAATAAGGACTTTAAAATATTTCTGGTCTTGAAAAAGAAGAACAAAGTTGGAAGAATTACATTACCTGATATTAAACTATACTAAAGGCCATAGTAACCACCACAGCATAGTACTGGCCTTAAAACAAACACAAAAGTCAACAGAACAAATAAAGAGCCCAGAAATAAACCAACATTTTTATACACAATTAATATTTGACAAAGGAGGCAAAAACATACAACTGGGTAAAGCTAGTCTATTCAAGAAATGGTGCTGGGAAATCGGACAGATACATGTAAAAATAATAAAATGGGACCATCTTTCTACATCTGACATAACAATAAACTCAAAATGGATCAAAAACTTAAATATTAGACTTGAAATTATAAAAATTCCAGAAGACAGAAGCAGTAAAATCTCAGACATGTCTCATTGCAGTATTTTTCTGATATATCACCTCAGACAAAGGAAATAAAAGAAAAAATAAACAAATGGGAGTAATCAAACTAAAAAGTTTTTGCACAACAAACAAAACCATCAAAAAAAATGAAAAGACATCTCATTGAGTGGGAAGACATACAGTGACCTGTGACTGGTCAAAAGTGTACCATGACTTTACGGACACACTGTATTTGCCAATACATTTGATAAGGGCTTAAATTCAAAATCAACAAGAAACTTATAACTCAACAACAAAAAGCAAACAATTCAATTAAGAAATGGGCAAAGGACCTAACTAGACACTTCTCCAAAGAGATGGCCAGTAGACATATGAAAGAATGGTCAAGTCACTAATCATTAGAGAAATGTAAATTAAAACCACAATATGATATCCCCTCACACTTGCCAAACTAACTGTCACCAATAAATCAGCAAACAAGTACTAGAGAGAATGTGAAGAAAAGGGAACCCTCATGCATTGTTGGTGAAAATGCAGACTGGTGCACCCACTGTAAAAAGCAGTATGGAGTTACCTCAAAAAAATTATAAATGGAACTGCTTATGACCCATCAGTTTGACTTCTGGAAATATATACAAAGAATCCCAAGATACTAATTTGAAAGAATATTTATACCTTTATGTTAATTATAACATTATTTACAATAGCCAAGATCTGGAAGCAACTCAAGTGCCCATCAGTAGATAAGTGAATAAAGAAGCTGTGATACATCTACACATAAAAAAAGAAGGAAATCTTTTGCAACAGCATGGATGGACCTGGAGCTTATTATGCTAAGTGAAATAAGCCAGTCAGAGAAAGACAGTACCATATGATCTCACTTATATGTAAAATATAATGAACAAAATAATCTAACAAATAAAATAGATACAGAGAACAAAGTAGATATAGAGAACAGGCTAAGATATGTCAGAGGGAACGGGGCTTGGGGGTTGGGTGAAAAAGGTGAAGGGATTTTAAAAGAAATTATTGACACAAAACAACAGTGTGGGGTTGCAGGAAGGAAAGGGATTGAGGAGGTAGAAGAGGGTAGAGGAAGGATAAATAGTGATAGAAGGATTCTTGAATTGGAGTGGAGAATACACAATGCAATATACAAATGGTGTATTATAAAATTGTGCACCTGAACCCTGTATAATTTTATTAATCAATGTCACCCAATAATTCAATAAAATAAAAAAAATAAAACAGCCTGACCAGGCAGTGCCACAGTGGACAGAGTGTCAGACTGGGGTGCAGAGGACCCAGGTTCTAAACCCTGATATTTCTGGCTTGAGCATGGGCTAACCAGCTTGAGCATGGGGCTGCTAGCTTGAGCTCAAAGGTTGCTGACTTGAAGCCCAAGGTTGTTGGATAGAACAAGTGATCACTCACTGCTGTAGCCTCCTGGTCAAGGTACATATGAGAAAGCAATCAATGAACAACTAAGGAGACTAAGGAACCTCAACAAAGAATTTATGCTTCTCCTCTCTCCCCCTTCCTGTCTGTTCCTATCTCTCTGTCTCTGTAAAATACATACATACATACATACATACATACATACATACATACATACATGAATACATAAATAAAACAATATTTCTGGTTACTGTGATAAAGAAAACAAAGGGAAAAGGGAAAAAATTAATAAAAAATATGGAATTTTAGTATAAGTATTTGCAAGAAGAAATGAGTATAAATTCTATAAATAAGAAAAAGTACAATAACTAAAATTAATAAATTAATAGTTTCATTTAACAGGAGAAGATTAATTCTGTAAAACAGAGCAATAGTAAATATCCTGGGGCCACCAGGGAATCAGCCTTGGAAATGGAGGGTTTGGGGTACCAGGAGGCACCTTTCTCAGCCCTAGCCTAGTGGACAGGGCAACCTTAATCCAACCAACTGGGTTTCAGGAAGTCCACTTCCTAGATCTATCAATAACCTGTGGAAGCAGTTTTTTGAAACATGAATCCTTCTTTTCTCCTCATGGTTCGTTTTTAGGAGTAGACTGAGCTGCTTCAAAACTTGATGATAATTTAGATGCACAATAAAACCAATGGAAGGCAACCCCAGGAAATTATATGACTTGAATGAGAAATCCTGGGTAGAACACTGTGGGAGAAAAATGTTGACTTGCACAACCAGGAATACAATGAAGGGAGACAGCTTTGCCATGGCAATTTGTCATTGGTGACATGATGAATGACAAACTCAGACAGGTTATTGGTGGTCTTTAATACCAGAAGCACAAGAAATAAAAATTGCTTGGAAACTTCTAGTCCCATCTGTGGACTGGAAAGAGAAATGCTATAAAATTCCTTTGATGGATCAGGGTTTGTATGCTTTTTATTTAGCTTTTAGTGCAACTGTTACCCTAGAAGGACAGAGGTCTGGGAAACTGAAAATTTACTCCACTGAGGGAACAGAACCTTGTGAATTGTTCTCAGCCTCAAGATAATCAGGGCTGCCATGATGGCCTGGTGAACAGTGTCTTCCTGTATGTTAAGTGCAATGGAGGCCAGGACTGAGAGGGTCCTGCCCATACCATTCAAAGGTTGGATCCTGAAAATACAAGTTGAGGATTCTGTCACCAATTCAGCTCATCTACACTGAGTGACACTGGTTCACCTACATCCACCAAGAGGAGAGACCCCTTTCGAAGGCAGCAGCAATGATGGGACCCATGTCTGCTGCTATGGATGAAAGCCACAATAGTTTCTGTGAAGGAGGTACTTGTGGTCTGAACTGCAGCACTGAAGACCTGAATCACAGCATCCTTATGGTTGGTTATGGATTTGACATTGAAAAATCAGATAGCTGTTACTGGCTTGTGAAGGACAGCTAACAATTTAGGGCAAAAAATGGTTACAAGAAGTGGTGGGAACAAGTGCTGGGGAATCACCATCACAACCATACATCCTATTGTGTGAAATAATGGTGAGAAAGACTTGGTTGAGAAGAGAATATCTAGAGGAAAAATTTTATCTTAAAACTGACTAAACTGTATTATGTGAAATAAAACACTTGAATCATTAAAAATCCAAATAGTGACTGAAATTTTGTGACATTTTATACTGGTAAAATGTTACTATTTCTTTAATTACTGATGCAAACAGCTTTGTGTGATTCACTTGCCTAATAACTATGAAAATTCATTTTTTTAAAATATGTATAGGATGACATCAGAGTTATGAGAGATACTCCTGTTCTCTCCCCTTGAAATTTCAACAAATTGAACAATTATAATGCAGCAAATAAACCCCAGCTGGGCTCACAGGTGCTTCTGAAAGATCTGTGCACCAAATGGACTAAAAGGTGGGATGAGATAAAAAGGATGCCAAAGATAAAATGCATTCGTGGTTGGCTTTGGAGAGGAAAGGAGACAAACCTGCAGTGACTGGGTTTATTTTTCTCTACTGGACTATGGGGAGGAGGAAAGCTTTGTCTCTCTGGAATTCATTTGAGGGGTACAGAGAGGGAAACTTGGAGTGACTGGGTCTCCTCCTATGAGGACTGGTGAGACAGAGGGTTAGAAGGGGAGATAAACCAAAGCCGTCAGAGAGCAGGGTCATGGCCAGTATTCCCATGATCTACCTGCTGTCTTCATGCAGCAGAGACAAAGAAAGATAAAGCGAGGCCTCTCAGCCTTCCAGATTCTACCTCCCTGGTCTCACAGTATAAAGAGTAGCAAAGGCAAACCCCAGAGCTAGCTCTCCAGAGCCAATCTCTCTGTTCCCCTAAAGAACATAGGTGCTCCACATCAGGTCCTTGGGTCTGTTGAGATGTGGGAAGGAGCATACAGAAGACTAAGATCACCATTGCTAGAGCTGTAAAGCCAGAAAACTTATACCATAAAACCTTCACAACATGCCTCACCCACCAACGTGACTATGGCCCCACATACATCATTGTTACAGCAACATCTTAGTGGTGGACAGCCCAGGCACTTCACAGAGCTAAAAGTTGTAATACAGTGACACTTACTGGAAGAAACCTTTCAAAACCAAAATTTATTTTTCCTTTTCCCTTCTTTTTTTATTAATTGTTTTTATTTTCTCCTTTTTCCCTTTTGAATTTTATCTTTAAAATTTTAAATTTTTTTATTCTTATTTTTAGTGGTGTTTTGTTTTGTTTTGTTTTTTTTTGTTGTTGTTTGCTCAGGACCTCTTTTGCTTGAGTCTCTTCCCTCCAGAGAGCCCCCTCCCCTACCTTTGCTAAATCCTGTTTTTCATTCACCTGCAAATACCAGTCTCTCTTTCTCCTTCCCTGCTGGTCAGGGACCCCTCTCTTCTCCACTGTGTTCTTAAGTCCCTCTTCCATCAGAGCATTTCTGCCTAGCATTGGCTCTTACACTGGTTTGCAGTATGCCCAACCCCAATCTGCTGGCAGAAAGTTCTGACACTGTCCTGCCTCTGGCTCCAGCGTTGCCAGCTGGACCTGAGTGCTGGGCTCCCTAGGAGCTCTCCTCCTCTTATTCTCAACCCCAAACCTCTATCCGGGACCTGTGAACATGGCATTTAAAGTTTTTAATGGTCACAGCTAGTAGGAACAGGCCAAGGCTGTTCACCAGGCCTGCATGCAACAGAAGGTAACTCTCCAAACCCAGGCTCTTGTGGCAACCCTGAGGAAGGCAGAGCAACAGGGGAAAGGCACAGGAAGTGCCTGGCCCAAGTCTGGACTGCAAAGAGGAATTCCCACCAGGAGCTTACTTAAGTGTGGCAAACAGGACCACTCTGCCCGACAGTGTCCCTACCCACAGCTACCCACTAAACTGTGCCCTGACTGCAAGCAGCCCGGTCACTGGTAGAGCGATTGCTCCTTTGGGCAACAGGTTTTCCTCAGCGTTTCTACGTGGAGGACAAGCCGCCCTAATGGAAGGCCAATCCAGCCAGATGGGCCCATCGCTCAAACTCCTAGGAATGATGCCCTGGACTTGGAGATCCTCATCATCCTCACCAAACCCCAGGGTAATGCTGCAAAAACAGGTAAGTTCTTCTAAATTCTTGGGGACACAGGGGCTACCTTTTCTGTTTTGCCATCACACTCTAGACCTCTAATTCCCTTACAGGTCTCAGTTATGGGAATGGATGGGACCTCTTCTTTTCCCCTTTGCACACCACCCCTGACGTGCAATTTAAACAAAATCCTCTTTTTTGCACTCCTTCTTAGTTATGCTATCGTGCCCTGTATCCTTTCTGGGTCGAGACATTCTACACAGTCTCGGAGCCACTATCCAACTGACAGCATCTTCCCACTTACTCCTACCATTCCTCAATACCAAGGGCTCCCTCATAATCAATTCTACCCTCATTTCTAACCATATCTCTTGCCTCAAACTTCCTCCCATGCAGAATCATTGGCAGTTTGGAACCACTGGGTCCTACCCATCTTCAGTCACCAAAAGGCTGGACCCTGCAAATCCCCCTATTATACCTCTCTTTTTAAAATTCTTACAGGGCTGCATCCATGAAGTTTCTCAACTCATGGCCAAACAGATGTTCTTCCCAACTCCCCTCAAAACCACCAACTTCCAATCTCCCCTCCCCATGATGCCCCTAATTAGCAGGAAGTAGCCAGACAAATAAGTGGCACCCCTAATTAACACCAAAAGGTCAGAATGTAGGGTGGTCAGCAATGGGGGACAGTTACGTGAGGAACTCAGACCGAAAATTTTGGCTAGGGCTACCCAGAACCAAGTGTGCTAAAAGAAACTTCCCAGAGGTCCTTGGGAAAAGAGCAACCGTCTGTTAACCAGTGAGATTTAACCACATCATATTAGCTCCTAGAGGACCCCTTTAAATATCTCTCATGCAGTTTAATCCATGTGACTTCTCTGGCCTGTGTCCCCCGGGGCCAGAGGACCTCATCAGATGGAATGTGCTCTGTACTCAGTAAAACCTTTACTATTCCACACTTTGTGGCTCCGACCCCTTCCTTCTTTCTCAGCGGGGAAAAACACCTTACACTTTCTATGAGTTGACTGACTATATTATATTATTTTTTAAATTATTTTATTTTATTTTTTTCAGAGACAGAGAGAGGGATAGATAGGGACAGACAAACAGGAACGGAGAGAGATGAGAAGCATCAATCATTAGTTTCTCGTTGCCGTCGCAACACCATAGTTGTTCATTGATTGCTTTCTCACATGTGCCTTGACCGCGGGCCTTCAGCAGACCAAGCCACCCCTTGCTGGAGCCAGCGACCTTGGGTCCAAGCTGACGAGCTTTTTGCTCAAGCCAGATGGGCCCGTGCTCAAGCTGGCGAGCTCGGGATCTCGAACCTGGGTCTTCGGCATCCCAGTCCGATGCTCTATCCACTGCGCCACCGCCTGGTCAGGCTATTATATTATTTTTTAAAGTAAAATTTTTATTTTAGATTATAATTGTTATTTCTGAAATGACTTCTTTTTGAAAACTTTTCATTATCTTCAAACCCCACAGTGTTATTTAACCATAATATTTTTTATTTCATACATGAAAAATGAGTCTTCTGTAAAGAGAATGATCTTTTTATTTTCAATGTGCTACCTAAGGGTAGTAGTAATAAGTAACATACTTCATCTCCTTAAGGACAATTTACTAAGCACTTTGCAAAAGCTGCCACATCTTATCCTCCTGTGTAACCTCCTGTGTATAAAGTCCATGCTATCTCAATATAGAAATACCCCAGAGAGAGAAAAGTAAATGTCTAGACTCATAATTATTAAGTGACAAATGTGAATCTGATTTCATGCAACCTGAGGCCAAGCTCCTCGTTAGTCCACAGTTTCATTAATGGGGTCCTTACCTGATTTTCAATGACCCCCACATTTGACTGCAACATTTAGAGAGAAAGTAAAGAAAGCAGGGCATTATATGACACTTGTGAGTACATTGGTACCATCAACTGTCTCAAAATTTAAAAAGTACCAGCATATCACCCAATCTGCTTACCAAACCATTAATTACAACTTGGGAAATGTTTTATAAAGTCACGAGTTGTATTTTATTAGGACTAAGTAACAAAATAATCTGTGAGAGCCTGCATATATCTGGCCTATGGATGTATGTGTGGTAATTACAGCAGGAATTTCTAGTTATCACAAAAATTTTTATTCTCCCTACCCTATTATAATAAACTAAATTTGACAGCACCCTCTAAGTTAAGGGCCATCACATCACTGACTTTGGCTAAGGAAATGTGAGCAAGAAATATTTTTGAGCATCTAAACATCTCTTCAACATGGTACACCCAAGACTCATGCTATGATGATGTCAGCAACACAGATGGCAGAGCTGCCTCAACCTGAGGGACCCCTGAGTGTAACAGAGTTTCTCCCAACCATTCAGCTCGTCATAGAGGTGAGCCAGAACAGACATTCATCAAGCCACTCTCATTTGGAGTTGTTTATAACTACTGAACTCCCTTGAGTGTCCTGACTAAATTAAAAACCAAAAACAAACAAGGTAACTTGCTTTAAGTTGGTATATGTCATATCTTATTTACTCACAATAATTAGGTTCACTCTATACATTAGGTTTATCTGTAATCTTTTTATAATAATAGTAATGGCTAAAATCATTAATATGGAGCCCTAGTCAAGTCCTCTCAACAATTCTGTGAGGGAGGTGGTATTATTATGCCCATTTTGTCAAAGAGAAAATGTGTACATAGCAACAAGAGGTCACGGTAGGATTTAAACCAGGGCAGTGTGTGATTGTAGTTATGAAAAGGTGCTGTGGGGAAGTGAGGTGAGTTTTGAAGGGTACACAGCTGTACCCTTTTTGAAGGGGAGCAACTACAGCAACACTTGACAGAATGGTCCAACTTCAGATTCCCTGAGGTTTTGTGAAAATGCTGCAGAAAATCTCTGCACAGTGCTTTTTGGGAATAAGTTAATGTTGGTGGACACCTAAAGAGATTCATATGAAATAAACCAGGGGAACTCAACTCTCCTCTTTCTCTCTCTCTCTCTCTCTTTCTCTCTCTCTCTCTCTCTCTCTCCCTCTTTCTCTCTCTCTCAGTGTTTTGTTAAGAATTAGTCTTCAGATATCCAAGATGGTGGCAAAGAAAGTGGATGTTACACTCACCTCCTCCTAGAATAAAACTGGAGTTGCAACTATATTTAAGAACAAGCATGCTGTATAACCAATTAAAGATTAAAGGAAGAGGAAATTTATAACCTAGATTCACAGAAGAAGCCATATTGAGTCTGGTAGGAAGGGTGGAGAGATGAAAAGGGCTAGCCATCCTTCACAAGTGACAGCTAATGTTCTGGATGAGAATCCCAGCTATAGAGGATATTCCCTGGAAAGTGTGGGGTCTAAACCCCATGCAGGGCTTCCCTTCCCAGAGCACTAGATATAGAAAGAGACATTCACATAACATTTATTGTGAAATGCAGCAATTTCTGTCTGCCAGAAAGAGACAGGTGTTCATAAAGATGCAAGCACATTATTAAAGGACCAACACACAAAATCTCATTTGTGGCCATTTATCCTAGGTTCTGGCAGAGGAACAATTAAGTGGACTAGGTTTGTGTGGAGACCCAGGGGTTTGCAGCTCTAGGAAGAGACATGAGGGAGACAGCCACCAGGACCTCTGTGCTAAGTCACTCCCAATAACACAGTCTCCATCTTTCTTAGTTGGAGAACCCCACCCACATGGCATCAGCCTGAGGAAGCAATTGCATCACCTCTCATCTCATTCTGTGGACACTAGAACCTACTAAGGTGTCAACAGCTTTGGTCAAGGTATAGCAGTCTGGACAGACTCAAGGGGTGACTGTGCCTCTGTTGTCTTGTTTACAGGGATTTGTTTCCCCCTCATGGGAGATTCAGTGGAACCACTTTCTTGGCTGTTGGCAGAATAAATTTCTGCGATCCCGAGTCCCTACACATCCTGCTCCTAGTAGCTTTGCTCTGCTGAGGTCAGGGAAGAATCCAGGACAGACTGAGACCTGTGGTTCTGGGGTGGTGCATACCTATTACCTTTCCTGTAGCCTGATGGGCACCTCTTCTTTAGGGCAGATCCAGTGGCCCCACCTTCCCTACTCCCCCTACTCCACCAGAGGTTCTTTTAGTTACAAAGCCTAACAGGCAGCCATAGGTAGAAGAGGCTAGAAGTGGATCTCAGGGTGCCTTGTGACTTTTGCTGACCTTCCCCCAAATCTGTTGCTGGTATGGTAAAAGCAGACCTTGGTGTAAAGCTTGGTCTTACCACACATACCTAAGCCCAGAATAGACAGCCACAGTCTGTGGATTGCTTGTAGATCCAAACAGGTTGCTGAGGGCCAGTCACAGGCAGCATCTTATGCTGGTCTGCACCAGGTTTACTCACAAGAGGCCCAGAACCAACATACCCAGTGGCCAGCTTCAGACAACATCAAAGCAGGATCAAATCAGTACCACAAGCAGCATATGCAAAGAAAAATCTCATCAGGCACCAAACTCAGCTGAAGCAAATTTTACATCCTGTGGTAATCATCTGCACTACAGCTCTCATAGATTGGTCAAGATGGAACTTCACAGTCAGCTGGCCAGAGGGTCAATTCCATATGCAATGGGCCAATAGCAATCAAGAGTCAATTACAACAGAGGGCTCACATAATTAACATGAGAGACATTTCTGGAGCACACAGCTCAGGTGATCAAGGAGACTGTATCACTGGGCCCAACAGAACATCTGCTATATAAGACCACCTCACAAAGACTGTGAAGCGTAGTTATATATATAATACATAGAAACAAGCACAAAGAAGCAGCCAAAATGGGGGGAACAGACCCCAGATGACAGAATAGGAAAAAATTCCCCTCAAAATGTTAAGTGAAATAAAGACAAGAAATTTATCAGATATAGACTTTAAAGTGATAGTTATACAGATCCCCAAGGAAAAAATGTGAGAACTTCAACAAAGAGATAGCAAGTATATAAAATAACAGAAACCATAAAAAAGGAAGCAGTCAGAAATGATGATTACATCTGACAACAAAAATACATTGGAAGAAATGAAAAGTAGGTGAAGCAGAAAATTGATTCAGAGATTTAGAAAACAAGGTAGAAAAACACACTCAATCAGAGCAGCAAAAAGAAAAAAGAATTTAAAAGAATGAGAAGAGTAAGGAACCTTTGAGACAACATGAAATGTAACAACACCAGTATCATAAGGGTACCAGAAGAAGAGAAGAGAGAACAAGGGATTGAGAACTTACTTAAAGAACTAATGACATAATTCTTTTTAACTTGGAGAAGAAAAAGAAAACCACACAAGTCCAGGAAATGCGGAAAGTCTCAAAAAAGATGCAAAGAGGCCCACACCAAGACACATCATAATTAAAAAGGTAAAGGTTAAAGACAAAACATTATTGGTCCTGTCCTATTGGTTCAGTGGTAAAGAGTTGGCCCGGCATGTGGAAGACCTGGGTTTCTTAGTCAGGGCACAGAGGAGAAGCACCCATCTGCTTTTTCACCCTTCCCCTTCTCATTTCTCTCTTTCTCTCTCTTTTCCTCCTGCAGCCATAGCTCAATTGAAGCAAGTTGGTCCCAGGTGCTGAAGATGGCTCCATGGCCTCTGCCTCAGGAGCTAACAGCTCGGTTGCTGAGCAGTGAAGCATTGCCCCAGATGGGCAGAGCATTGGCCCCTAGTAGGTTGGTAGGGTGAATCCCGGTTGGAACACATGCAGGAGTCTGCCTCTCTGCCTCCCCTCCTCTCACTAAATTTAAAAAAAAAAAGCATTATTGAAAGAAATTGAAAGACACAATGAAATAGAAAAATACCCCATATTCCTGAATCAGAAGAATCAACATCGTTAAAACAGCCATATTACCCAAAGCAATATATAAATTTAATGCAGTCCCCATTGAAATTTCAGTATAATTTTTTAAAGAAATAGAACAAAAAATTACCAGGTTTGTACGGAATAATAAAAATCCCCAAATGGCCAATATAATCCTGAGAGAAAAGAATGAAGCCAAGATGTGTCACACTACCTGACTTAAAATTATCTTATAGAGCCATGATGATCTAAGCAAAAATTAAGGTTTGAATTTGGAGTATAAATAGAAATTTTTGAGTTCCTCTATTAATACCTTTCTGAGGGAGTCTATAATTCAGGTGTCCACAGGTCCCCAGGGCAGGAGGCCATCAAAAACCCCTATGAATTTTGAAATTTTTCACAATACTCCTTACATGACACCACACTTCTGTCCCTGGGTTCCAAAAGTTTCTTTTCTTTCCCTCAGAGAAGCTTTGGGCAGCTCCCATTTATTTTTATGACATTTTGAGATACTTTTTTTTTCATTGACTAATCAAGTTAAAGGGCACAGTATAGTCATGGATGTACTTTCCTTTTAAAAACAGCATTTTGGCCTTTAGGAGTTCCAAAGAATGGCTTCCTCCACCACATGTGCCATTGGGTGTGGCCCCTGACCTACTCCAACCATATACCTGGGTTTCTTTGAGTCCAAAATGGGAGAGGGGCTACAAATGCAAAGTCGGCCAGTCATTCCAATCTCCCAACTTCTTCATTTGCAGCAGAAGCCTTAGAGACCCTTTGCTGACTTGTGAACCCACCAAAGCACCTTTGGCCACAAGTGGAAACAGAAAACATCGGTTGCTCATCTAGACCTGTGAATCTCCTCTGCTTGTAGAAGACAGTGGCCCAACAGCATTCACATGAAGTTGTAGGTGGACTTGACCTGAGTTAGGTTAGAGAGAAAGGCAGATTTCCAAGATTTTTAAAACTCAGTGCTCCACACCCAGCTGAAAATAAAATACATCAAGAGCTGTACCAAGGTCACAGGTCCTCTCTCAGCTGAAAACTCTTAAACTGAGCAAACTAAGCAATTGTGCTGTGGTATGTATCAATAAATATTTCTTCAATAGTCCTTTCCAATAAAGCATTAGTAAGTTGTACATTTTTTAGTTTTAAATTGCATGTGTATTATTTCATTTTAAATACAAGTCAAATTTATTTTTTAAGTAATCACTCATCTATGATCTTTTAATCAAAGGCATATCTAATAGTCTGATTTACTTTCTCAAAATATTTTTTTTTGGTACTTGACTCAGTATAAACCAATTAATCAAATGGTGAATTCGGTTAACTGTTATTCTAATCACTATGTGTTTTCTGATTGTGGAGCACATAGAAAAATACACTTTATATTATATCATTTAAAACAACATTGTGAACACAATACTACTCCTTTTCATTACATTTGTTTTAACAAATACAGAAGACAGCTGTTCTATATTGCATGATTAGAATAGCTCATCTACAGTCTGTGCTCAACAGAGGTCTATTGAACAATGAAAAAGTTCTTGGAATTTTTAAAGTTGAAAATACCAGTAAGACCATCACAAAGAAGCAGGCGCAATTGTTACCACTTCCACCTCAGAAAGGGTAATGGATAAAGTAATATTTATCATGTTTGGACCATTGCTTTATTTATAAAAATACCATGCATATAGATGTTTTATTTTTAAATTCCCTTAAACCTTTGATAAGAGAAAAACTGACATGTAAGTGTTCACTTATTGGGCAACATAAGGATTAGGATAATGTCAGGTTGTGACTTCTCCCTCATTGAGTATGGTTTTGATTATCTTTCAGGAATCAAAAAATAAAGAGGCCAGAAATTCTATAGTAAAATATATCTAATTTCTAAATATCTGATATAATGTGTCTTACAAATTAAATCCCAGACCCTTTTCGAAGCACCTAGTACACTCTCGAGGGTGAAATGTGTTTGCTTTTAGGTAAATAGATTAGCTTATGCCTTATGATGGGAAAAGTATCTTGTAAGGACTTGTTCACCCACATGTCTGAGACCTTCAGGTCAGCAGCTTGTAGCTCAAAATCTCTGATGGAGACACTGAGGATGTAACTCAGGTTGGCGATGTCCACTGCACACTTGTGTGAATGGGTGATGAACTTAAAAAAATGAGTGCGCTCACGAAATTCTCCAAAGCATGCTTGAATGACTGCAGGAGATTAGATGTGAAGCATGCTAGCTGCTGGAAATCAAGATGTTGAGTAGGGTCACTTTCTGTTCATGCACCTTGAAACTCTCCCAGTTTTTCAAAGTGTAGTAAACAACCTGTTTCAATTTCGGCGATGAAGAGTTCCAGCTTGTTTTCAAATGCAAACACTACTTGTTGAAGAGATAAGACTGTATTTCCAATGCCTTGCATTTTCACATTGAGCTGGTTCAGATGTTCAGTCATGTCGACGAGATAGTAGAACTTCAGGAGACACTCATTGTTAGCTAACTCAGGATGCTTGACATTCTTCACTTCAAAAGAAGTTTGGATTTTGCTCAGACAAACCGCGAAATGGCTGAGCACCTTCCCTCTTGACAACCAACACACATTGCTATGCAGAAGCAGACCAGGATAATTATTCCCAACTTTATCCAGCAGTGTTTTAAATTGGCGATCATTTAAAGCTTGAGCAACAATAAAGTTGACCACCCCAATGACCAGCAACATCACCTCACCAAGCTGTTCACCACACATCTGAGCACAAAGCACATCCTGATGTAGGATGCAGTGAAAACAAAATGGGTCTCTTTTCATGTTCATGAAGAAGCACTATGAATCCTCTGTTTTTCTCCACCATGCACGGAGCACCATCAGTGCACACTGAAATAAGTTTATTTATTGGTAGATTTTTTTCTTTAGTGAACTCAGTGAAAACTTGAATAAATCCTCCCCTCTTGTTGTATCTTTTACAGGCAAAACAGCAAGACTTTCCTCACATAGTGTGTCACTGACAGCATACCTTGCAATCATGCTGAACTGAGATAAATGGCTTACGTCTGTTGACTCATCCAAAGCGAGAGAAAAGAATGGTGCTGCATTTATGTCCTTCACTTGTGTTGCCTCAATATGATTTGCCATCATGATGGTATGATCGTGAACAGTTCTTGCCGACAGAGGCATGTCTTTTATTTGTTTGAATATCTTGTCTTTATCCAAAAAGTCGTCAAAAATTCATTGGCAACATCAAACATGAATGTTTTGGCATACTCCCCATCTGTGAATGGCTTTTCATTTCTCACAATTGCTAAAGCACCAGCAAAGCTAGCCAAATTCCAGTCACCTTGTTGGGTCCAAACATGGAGTTGCTGCGGACTTGTTTGCACTCTGCATAGTAGCTCTTGACATGCTTTTTTCCTGCTGTCCCCGCTGGATATTTTGATGCAAATATAGTATGGCGTGTGTCAAAGTGCCACTTTATATTTGACCATTTCATCGATGCAACTTTATCATTGCATATTAGACACACTGCAGAACCTGCTCTCTACACAAAGGCAAATTCCTCTGTCCATTCCTGCTGAAAAGTATGATAGTTCTCATCTTTTTTTCTTTTAGCCACCTTCTTCATCAAAAGGGTTTCTGCAATTAGCTAGCTGACTAATTGATTAAAAGGAGGAAAGTTAATTTCCTGACCTCACAACGACCTGTGTATGTTACGCATTATCCAATAAAAGTTTGGTGTTGTCCTGGAGAATAGCTGTGATTGGCTCTAGCCACCCACAACCATGAATATGAGCGGTAGGAAATGAATGGATTATAATTCATGAGAATGTTATATATATATATATATATATATATATATATATATATATATATATATATATATATTTTAAGTTTCTTTTTATTTATTCATTTTATAGAGGAGACATAGAGTGAGTGAGAGAGAGTGAGAGAGAGAGAGAGAGAGAGAGAGAGAGAATGAGAGAAAGGGGGGAGGAGCTGGAAGCATCAACTCCCATATGTGCCTTGACCAGACCAGTGCAGGGTTTTGAACCGGCGACCTCAGTGTTCCCAGGTCGACGCTTTATTCACTGCGCCACCACAGGTCAGGCGAGAATGTTTTATATTTTTAACGCTATTATTTTTTTTATTAAAGATTTGTCTGCAAGCCAGATGCATTAAAAGAGCCACATCTGGCTCGTGAGCCATAGGTTCCCAACCCCTGATACATAAATAATAAAGTAGTCTATTATTAATCACTGTTTTAATTGGAAAGAATACTTTGGCTTCTCAACTTTTTAGACTGAAAAAGAGTTTGAATACACATGTGTTTTGAAGGTGTCTTAAATGTTCAATTTTCAGTCTCATTCTTTTATCAGAAAAAATAAAAAAAGCTAAACTGTTACTTTCTTCCAGGAATACTTTATTCACAGCTCAGAAACACTTGGTGTACATGTGTTAAGAGCTATTAGAATTAAGGATAAGGTTAAAGCTACATGCCTCAAATTTCACCCGAGTCATATTTAAATATATATATTTACAATCATTTCCTGTACAATTTGAGAAGAGTTACTTACCCTTTACAAGAACCTTGCAGTAGTGTAGTGTTTGTTAGATTGTGAAATTGGAGAATGAGAAGAAACTAGAATTGGGTTTCACTATAACAAGGTTTCACAGGATTAAAATGCAATAGGTTCAAAAAATGAACAAGAAAGGGACCAGGTTGTATACAGTGGACTATAGTCAGAAATAGTTCTGGTAATATTTTTCTTTGCTTTTGCCACTAAGTCCCTGACAGCAGTATTTGATGCTTTGATTTGTAGACATGATCTCAATTTTAAACTACTGTAGAACCAATTCTGATGATCATAAACCTTCAAGGGTGAGCATTCTTCAAGTTTACCTATAAATGGAAGAATTTGTCTTTAAATTATTGTGAGATTGGGAAATTGAGATTTTTTTTTTCACTCCATGATCCTGTCTGGTGTATTACGGGCCACAAAAACTGAACCAAAGTTAATTGTATTTTTCTCCAATGCCTTAAGACTATTAACATTTTTTATTCTTTGAAAAGACAGTATAAAGTGATATATCAGCTACACACAATGAGCAAATGTAATCTCTTTTTTAAGTTTTATAATTTAATTATCATAAGGTTAACTTGAAAGCATGATATAAAACTTATGACCAAAAAAAAAAAAAAAACCCCCAAACACCCCATTATCTTTATTCTTCTATCTAATAGCAAATAGGATATATGTCTACAATAAAAAAATTCCACTGGAACTGAGGGGTAAGGGGATGGAAGATTGTAAAATTTGAAAGTGGGATAAATTGGAGAATTTTATGTCAAAAATTTATTAAAATGTTTTACTATATGTTAGGGGTAAATATGGCCATGAAACCTTTGTGTTTTATTCCAAGTCACATTATGAAATATAGATATAATAAGGAAAGTGTATCCTCCACTGAAAGAGGAGTGTGATATACAGTGAAAGAGAGCAATCATCTCTCTCCACAAACCCCAGTCAAATTGCTTAGCATACTGAGTCCTCCACCCTCTGACTTTCTCTCTGTTCACTTTACCCCTTTCCAACCTTTATCACCCTTGACTGCCTCCTGAACTCCACCCTCCCAGGTCCTTAGTTCTGGCTCGACACACACATCTATAAAGAGCCATTTGTTTTGGAGATTATTTTCTGCATTCCCTCATTTTTCCATATGGGTATTCACAAAGTAATTTCACACTAATCTCTCGCCCTCCTCATGTTTCTTAAGAGTAGGAACACTTTAACAATTCAAAAACAATTCTAAACATTTATTAGATAGGAATATTTAGGATAAAATATGCTTAAAATGTTTGTAAGATTGCAGAGCCACTTGAGTTGTCAGAACTTCTCACTACCATGTACTCTGCTCATACTGGGTCACCATGACTCCAGGTTCTGTTACAATAGTGAAGATCCTAGAACTGTATCATTGAGGCCATGTAAGTCCAGACTCCAAACACAAGAACTCTCATCCCCAAGAACAATAAATAAGCCAAGTCTTCTGGCCACCACTCCATATACAAAAACCTCAAACAGATTATTTGGAGAAAAAACTCATTAGTGCTCTGACTCATTTTCATTGCTCAGTTTTCACTATGTTCTTTACTTAATGGTACCCAAGCCACTCCTTGAGACCTCACTCACTTCCTGAGAATTTAATGCACATTTGGGAACTGCCTTGCAAGCACCAACAAATTATTATTTTATATACACATGCTTATCAGAGCTTTTTTTCACCTCCTTGATTTAACTGAAGTCAGGGACCCTCTGAGGAAATATCTTTTCTGAATCATTCACACCTTAGTGTTCTCAGAAGAGAAAGAGGGTCAGGCAAATGTTCTTGTTGCTCTCTACAATGGAAATCTGTAAACCCTCTTACGCAGCTCATGAATCTCATCTGCCCATTTCTGAGTAATTTTTTTACTTCATCAAAGATTTTAGGAAATGCCTAGTCTTGTTAAACCTCATTATTCTTACCTCTTAAGTGAGTAAGACATTACTTACTGAAAATGATGGATAATTGAATGAGACAATATATAAAACTTCTTAAAGCTCATTCCCATGTTTGTGTCTTCAATAAACAAACAAAATGAATGCCTAGTACATAGTGCACTAGACAGTGAGAGAAAAATAGGCAGCAAATACAAAGCAAGTTTTTCTCTTAATAAAAAGTTTAATCTATTGAATAATCTACACATTCTTTGTTGTTGTTTTATTTTTAATTCTTTATTATTAAACTTTTAAATTTATTGTGTTAACATGAATTCAAATGTCCCACTCAATATAACACCCTCAACAGCCAAAAATATGCCCCCTCCCATTACAACCCCTTTGCACCTCTGCCCCTTTCCTCTGGAATTTGTTGTCCTGATATCTGTATCTCTGTTATGCATATATAATTTCACTAATCTCTTCACCTTCTCTGGTCCCATCCTCTTATCCCCCTTCCTTCTGACAGGTGTCCCACTGCTCCCTGTGATCCCGCATCTGCCTTTATTCCATTCCTCAGTTCACTGTGTTTATTAGATTTCACATATAACTGAGATCGTATGATATTTATCTTTCTCTGCCTGGCTTATTTCACTTAGCATAGTAACCTCCAGGTTCATCTATGCCATCGCAAAAGGTAAGATTTTGTTCTTTTTCATGGCCGCATAGTATTTTATTGTGTATATGTACCACTGCTTGTTACAGTGTGTCTGTAAAGTCATGGTGCACTTTTGACCAGTCACAGGAAAGCAACAAAAGATGATAGAAATGTGAAATCTGCACCAATTAAAAGGAAAACTCTCCCAGTTTCATTCCTATTCAGTGCAGTTCGATGTGGGCTCCACTTGTTGCCCTACACACATCCAAACGATAGTGAAGTTCTTGCCACACACGGGTAAGGACGTCTGTTGTAACAGAGTGAATAATGTCTGTGATTCTCTGTTTTAAGTGATTAATGTCATTGGTACGTTCAATGTATACATGTTGCTTCACATAACCCCAAAAGGAAAAGTCTAAGGGTGTCGGATCCGGGGATTGTGGTGGCCATGGCTTGACAGAACCCCTGCCTATCCACCGCCAGGGGAATGTTCTATCCAGAAACTTATGAACAATGGTGGCGTTGTGTGGAGGAGCGTCATCCTGTTGAAAGATGACACCTTCTGGAAATTGTGGCACTGCATACAATTCCAACATGTCAAGATAGGTGTTTGCCATCACAGACTGCTCCGTGAAAAAAAATGGGCCTATCACCTTATCATGCATCAGGCCACACCACACGTTCACTTTAGGGGTGTTACGTTCATACTCAACGTAGGCATGAGGATGTTCAGCAGCCCATATTTGGACATTATGGCGATGAACATGTCCACAGATATGGAAGGTCGCCTCATCGCTAAACACAATCTTCTGCAAAAATCTTGCATCATTGTTGATCTCATGAAGCATATCTGTAGCAAACGCACATTGTGTGGGTCTATCTGCTGGTTTGATACCGTGCAACAGCTGCAATTTGTACTCCGTAAAACAGAGACGTTTCTTTAACACCTTATGAACTGTAGTATTGTTTAGGTGTAATTGTCGAGCACACGCACACACAGATTTTTAGGGCTCCTTAAGTAGCTATCCCGTATAGCCTCTACAAACTCATCACTGACTGATGGCCTACCAGAATGGGTTTCTCCACCAAACTGCCGGTTTCCTTCAACTGCTTATCCCACCGAGTAATGTTATTCCTATGTATGTGGTGGTGCTTCGTTATAAACGCGCCGATATTCACGTTGCACTTTGGTCACAGATTCGAATTTAGCGAGCCACAGAACACACTGAACTTTCCTCTGTACTGTCCACATCTCGACTGGCATGGCCGTGAGCTGCTCCACTGTATACACGGTGTTACGTCATCATCTGCGCATGCGCACATGCTGCCTCATCATCCTACAGAAACTGGGAGGGTTTTGGCCTGACCTGTGGTGGCGCAGTGGATAAAGCTTCGACCTGGGAACACTGAGGTCGCCAGTTCAAAACCCTGCACTGGTCTGGTCAAGGCACATATGGGAGTTGATGCTTCTAGCTCCTCCCCCTTTCTCTCTTTCTCTCTCTCTCGCTCACTCTGTGTCTCCTCTCTAAAAATGAATAAAATAAAAAGAAATTTAAAAAAAAAAAAAAGAAACTGGGAGGGTTTTCCTTTTATTTGGTGCAGATTTTGCATTTCTATCATCTTTTGTTGCTTTCCTGTGACTGGTCAAAAGTGCACCATGACTTTACGGACATACTGTACTTGTCCACTGATGGACACTTGGGCTGTATCCAGGTCTTGGTTATTGTGAACAATGCTGCAATGAACATGGTGATGCATATCTTCTTTTAAATCAGTGTTTTTGGATACTGAGGATATATTCCTAAAAGTGGGATAGCTGGGTCAAAAAGCAGTTTTATTTTTAATATTTTTAGGAAATGCCATAGTGTTTTCAACAATGGCTGCACAAGTCTGCATTCCCATCAGAAGTGTAGGAGGGCTTCAGATTCTTCACACCACTGCCAGCATTTGTTGTGTGTTGATTTGTTAATGAGTGCCATTTTGACAGATGTGAAGTGGTATCTCATTGTGGTTTTAATTTACATTTCTCTAATAACTAGTGACATTGAAAAAATTTTAAATGCCTATTGGCCATCTATATGTCCCCTTCAAAGAAGTATCCATTTAGTTTCTTCGTCCATTTTTAATTGGATTATTTACCTCCTAGTGTTGAGTTTTAGTTCTTTATAAATTTTGGTTATTAACCCTTTATCAGATGTATCAGTGAATATGTTCTTTCATTTTGTAGATTGCAAAAGCTTTTTAGTTTGATATAGTCCCATTTTCTTATTCTGTCCTTTATTTTACTTGCCTACGGAGATAAATCAGCAAAAATATTGCTACAAGACATATCAGAGACTTTACTGTCTATGTTTTCTTCCAAGGTGTTTACAGTTTCACGACTTACATTTAAATCTTTTATCCATTTTGTGTTTATTTTTGTGAACGGTGGAGATTGGTGGTCTAGTTTTATTTGTTTGCATGGACCTGTTCAATTTTCCCAACACCATTTATTAAAGAATGGGTCTTTACTCCATTGTATACTCTTGCCTCCTTTGTCAAATATCAATTGACCATAAAGGCATGGATTTATTTCTGGGTTCTCTGTTCTGATCCTGTTCTTATGCCAGTACCAACCTCTTTTAATTACAATGGCTTTGTAATATGATTTCATATCATGAAGTGTGATACCTCCCACTATATTTTTCATTGTCAAGATTGCTGAGGCTATTGGGTTCTTTTGTGGTTCATATATATTTTTGAAATATTTTTCTATATCTTTGAAGTATGCCATTGGTATTTTAATAGAAATTGCATTAAATCTATAAATTGTTTTGGGTAATTTAGACATTTTAATGATGTTTATTCTTCTGAACTATGAACATGGTATATGCTTCCACTTGTTTTTGTCTTCCTTGATTTTTATTTTCAATGTCATATAATTTTCTGAGTACAACTTTTTTACTTCTCTGATTACATTTATTCTTAGGTACTTTATTTTTTTGTTGCAATAGTGAAGGGGATTATTTCCTTAGTTTCTCTTTCTGACAGTTTATTGTTGGTATATAAAAATGCCACTAATGCCTGGCCAGGCAGTGGTGCAGTGGATAGAGCATTGGACTGGAATGTGAGAGACCCAGGTTCGAAAACTCAAGGTCACTGGCTTGAGCACGGGCTCATCTGGTTTGAGCAAGGTTCACCAGCTTGACGCAAGGTCGCTGACTTAAGCACTCAGTCTTCTATATATAGCCCCCCGGTCAAGGCATATATAAGAAAACAATCAATGAACAACTAACGTGCCACAATAAAGAATTGATGCTTCTCATCTCTCTCCCGTCCTGTCTGTCAGTCCCTATCTGTCTCTCTCTCTGTATCTGTCACAAGATAAAATGTCACTTATTTCTGAATATCAACTTTATATCCTGCCATCTTGTTGAATTTATTTACCAGGTCTAGTAGTTTTTTGACTGAGACTTTAGAATTTTGTAAGTACAGTATCATGTCATCAGAAAATAATGATAGTTTTACGTCTTTTTTCCAATTTGGATGCCTTTTATTTCTTCTTCTTGTCTAATTGTTGTGGGTAGGACTTCCAGAACTATGTTGAGTAAGTGTGGTGAAAGGGGGCACCCTGTCTTTTTTCTGATTTTAAGGGAATTGTTTTTTTTATTATTATCCATTGAGTATGATGTTGGCAGTCAGTTTGTCATAGATGGCCTTTATTATGTTACTATATGTTCCCTGTATTCCCACTTTGCTGAGAGTTTTGATCATAAATGGGTACTGGATTTTATCAAATGCTTTTTCTGCATCTATTGATATAACCATGTGATTTTTATTCTTCATTTTGTTTATGTGATGAATTACATTCATTGACTTATGAATATTGTACCAGCCTTGTTTCCCAGAAGAAATCCTATTTGATCATGATGCATGATCTTTTTGATGTATTGCTGGATTTGGTTTGCTAATATTTTGCTGAGAATTTTAACATCTATGTTCATCAGGGATATTGGCCTATAGTTTTCATTCTTTGTAGTGTCTTTACCTGGTTTTGGAATGGGAATAATGCTTGTCTCATAAAATGAGTTTGGAAGTCTCCCCTCCTCCTAAATTTTTTGGAATAGCTTGAGAATGATAGGTGTTAGCTCTTCTTTGAATGCTTGCTAAAATTCGCCTGTGAAGCCATCCAGTCTGGGACGTTTTTGTATTCTGGGAGTTATTTGATAAGTGTTTCAATTTTATTTGTTGAAATCAGTCTATTTAGGTTTTCTGATTCTTTCAGATTGAATTTTGGAAGATTGTATGTTTCTAGAAATTTACCCATTTTGCCTAGGTTGTTCAATTTTTTTTGGCATATTGTATTTTCTTACAATTCTTTATATTTCTCCAATGTCAGTTGTTACTTCTCCACTTTTATTTCGAATTTTATTTATTTGAGTTTTCTTTCTTTTTTCCTTGATGAGTCTGGTTAAAGGTTTGTCAATTTGGTTTACCTTTTCAAAGAACCAGCTCTTGGTTTCACTGATCTTTTGTTTTGTTTTTAAAGCCTCTGTGTCACTTATTTCCACTCTGATCTTTATTATTTCCATCTTTCTACTTTCTGTAGGTTTAATTTGTTGTTCTTTTTCTAGTTTTGTTAGGTGCAGGGTTAAGTTGTTTATTGGAGCTTTTCCTGCTTCTTCAGGTATGACTGTAATACTATGAAGCCCCTTCCCACAGCCAGGGCTCCGTTGAAGCAAAGCTGGCCTGAGTGCTGAGGATGGCTTCATGGCCTCTGCCTCAGGTGCTAGAATGGCTCTGGTTGCAATGGAGCAATGCCCAGATGGGCAGAGCATCACCCCCTGGTGGGCATGCCGGGTGGATCTCGGTTGGGTGCATGTGGGAGTCTGTCTCTCTGCCTCTCCACTTCTCACTTCAGGAAAATAAAATCTAGTTTATATATTTAGGTGCTGCTATATTAGCCACACAAATATTTACAATGGTTATATCCTCCTGTTGGATTGCTCCTTTTATCATTATATAGTGACCTTCTTTATCCCTTACTATATAGCCTTTGTCTTAAAGGCTATATTTTCAGATATAAATGTTGCTACCCCAGCTTTTTTTTTATTATTTCCATTTGTGTGAAATACTTTTTTCCATCCCTTTACTTTCTGCCTATGTGTATCTTTTTTTCTGAGGTGGGTCTCTTATGAACAGCACATGTATAGGTCCTGTTTTCTTATTTATGTATCTACCATATGTATTTTGATTGGAGCATTTAATCTACTTACATTTAAAGTTATTGTTGATGTGTACTAATATATTGCCATTTTATTCTCTAAATCTATAATCCTCCTTCTCTCAATTTCTTTTTTCCTTTGCTCTTTTTATAACCAGCCCCTTAACATTTCTTGCAGTACGGGTTTGTTTGTAATGCCAATTTTTTTTTGTCTGGGAAGCTTTTTATTTCTGCATCAATTTTAAATTATAGCCTTTCTGGACAAAGTGGTCTTGTAGGTTCTTATTTTGCATCACTTTGAATATTCCTTGCCTATCCTTTTGGCTTCAAGTGATTCTACTGAGAAGTCAGATGTTATCCATATAAGGGACCCCCTCTAAGTAACAAATTGCTTTGCTCTTGCAGCTTAGTATTCTTTCTTTGTCTCTTAACTTTGTTTTTTCCTTATGATGTGTCTTGTTGTAGACCTCCTTGGGTGCCTTTTAAATGAAACCCTCTTTGCTTTCTGAAGTTGTGTGACTTTTTCCTTTATCAATTTGGGGAAATTTTCAGCCATGATTTCTTCAAACAAGTTCTCTATCTCTTGTTCTGTTTATTTATTAGAAACTCTTATAATGTGGATATTGTTCCTCTTCATATTGTCTCAGGGGTCTCTTAGAGTTTCCTCAGCCTTTATGCACTTCTTTTCTTTTTTCTGCCCTGCTTCTGTGCTTTCATTTGTCTTGTCCTTTAAAATATTGATTTGATCCTCTACTTCATCCAGCCTGCTGTTAATTACTTCTAGCATAGTCTTCATTTCCGATATTGTATTTGTCATTTCTGACTGGTTCCTTTGTTATGATTTCAATGTCCTTTTCAATGCTTGCTACCTTTTTAAGTTCTCATTATGACCATCCATTGTTTCGCTAAGATCCTTGAGCATTGTAAAAATAGTTATTTTAAACTCTGAGTCTGGTAGTTTGTTACTTTCATTTCAGTCAGTACTTTTTCTGGGGATTTCTCTTATTGGCTAATTTGGGTCATTTTCTTTTTCTGCCCATTTTGTCTATGTATTATGTAGTACTGTCTGACTTTGAAATTTGTTGTGGTGTCATTATGAGAAAGATGGGCTCAGTGGTATTGACCTACCAGCCAACTGATTTCCTCACTATAGGAATGCTTCTTGAGGGTAGTATTTTCCCTCTTGTACGTGAGCATTGAATGCAGTTGGTACTTTCATAGATGTGGTTATTCTTTCAGACTGGCTGGCTCTAAGGTCAACCTCTATCATGTGTATTAGATACTGTGCAGTGTCTTCCCTGTTGGGCATATTTATTCTCTCCAGTGTCTGGTACCTGCTGGTCTCCCGCTTTGGGTGTGCTGCTTGTGTAGTTAGCTGAGTGTAGGGTTGGTGTTTTCTGTCTCCAGCTTCCTGTTGTATTCATTCTAGATCTTCTTGGGTTGACATCAGCTGTTGTTTGTAATCCACTGTGGTCTACTTGTCAGTAGCTACTGTTCTTTTTGCTGTTTGTGTTGTTTTCTGTGCCTTAGCTGGTTCAGGTGTAAGGAGCCCTTTTTTAAGATATCACTCTAACAAGGGTTGTTAGGTCCTAAACTAATGCTTTCTGCATCTGCCAGCTGAATGCACCAGCTTTGATCCTCCCTGGCAGAAACCTGGTATAGACCAGTGAGGTTCACTTCCTATGATGGCCCTTAGCAACCTTCTTGGAGCCACAAGCAATCTAGTATTTGTGGTTGCCTCTGCTAGGCCCAGGTGCTGTTGTAAATATCAGCTGCACTCCTAGGCTGGCTTTTATCTACTCTTGGCTTGGGGAAAGTCTACATAAAAGTTCAAGTTCCCCTGAGACCCGCTTTTTGTCACCTCTTACTACTGGCTGCTTGTTGGGCTCAACAAGTAATTCAGGGATTAGATGGTGTGGCTTTCCCCTTGGCCTACGGTGTAATTCTCTCCAGACTTATTCTTTTAGACTTCAGTAGGGTGTGACCACAAGAGTCCAGTGGATGTGGCCTCTGAGATCCAGAAGTGTGGTATGCTCACCGGCACATTGCCGCCACTGCTGGGTGACGAGCCCTCTGGTGAGTGCTCAGCATTGTGTGTGTGTGTGTATGGGGGGGGGGCTGTTGCTCAGACCTCAGCACCCAAAACTTGTGCCTCTGATGCATCTCTTGCATCTGAGTGACCCTTTGCCTTGATTTGAGCAGGAGATACTCTGGTGTGTGGGGTAATTGCTTCCCTTTCTGGTGCCCCCCCAAAGGTGTTGCTTCTCCCTGGGAAAATGGTCATATTAATATTGGGGAGTGACTTAGCACAGGGGTGGACTTCTCCCACAGTGTCTTTCTCTGGTCCTCCAAGTTTACACTCTCCTCTTACAACTCCAGTTCTCTCATCTCTCCTTGCCACTGAAGCCCCAGGTAAGTGGCTGTGAAGAAAATTTTTTGCTTGGGCCCTTTCAGATGAAGCCTGGGTCTGAGAGTTCTGTCTCTTTCTTGCAAACATTAACCTGACTCTTTTCTCAGCTATATACTGTTTGTATGCCTCTTCTAGGCTCTGGTGCCCTCGGCTGGGGCTCTGGTACTGGGGCTGCGGACTCACACCTCTCAGGGCAACCCACCCCACTGTGTGAGTCCCTCCAGGCCACTACTCGCTCCTGGAAATGAGGAAGCTTTTTCCGCATCTCCACTCTTCCTACCAGTCTCAGTGTAATTTTTTCAGTGATCCTTGGTTATAGAATCCTCTTACTTTTGTACAAAGTTTGTGTTTCAAGATGATTGTTTTTAAAATAAGTTGTAATCCAATTTGGTCCATGAAGGTGGCTTTTGGAACATCCACCTCCTCTGTTGCCATCTTGGAATCCTTGTCTATACATTCTTAATGAAATAATCTCTTTAATGACTGCACAATAGAAAGTAAGAAAATAAAAGTTTACTATCAACTAGACAGATGAAAAAAGAAGCTGAGCTACATTGCTTATCCAGGAAGGTTTTCTGAGGAAGAGATATTTGAGACAAGATCTGAAGATGTAATAAACATTAGCTGAGTAAAGAGTGTTTCTTTTGTTTTTGAAAGAATAAAGAGAGAACATTTTAATTAGATAAAATAGCAAATGCAACATAAAGAATCATGCTAGAGAATTAGGATTGAAAAAACATCAGTAAAAGGAAGATAGTAGAAAAAAAGGTTCAGATAAGGCAAAAGAATTGAGCGGAAACCGAAACATTAAAGCACTTCTCCACTAAATTAAGAATTTTTGTTGCCTGGACTGATTGGCTCAGTGGATAGAACACTGGCCTGGTGTGCAGATGTCCCAGGTTCAATCCCTGGGCACACATGATAAGTTACCATTTGCTTATCTTCCCCTCACTCTCCCTCTCCCCTCTCTCTTCCTTTCTCACAGCCAATAGCTCAACTGGTTCAAGTGTTGGCCTGGGTGCTGAGAATAGCTTGGTTCATTTGAGCACCACCCCAGAGAGGGGTTTTCAGATTGATATTGGTTGGGCACATATTGGAGTCTTTCTCATCATCTCCCTTCCTGTCACTTAAAAAAAAAGAATTTTTTGTTCTTATTTTAGATGCAACTGGAGGCCATTGAATGGTTTCATGCAGATAAATGTCATAACCATACTTGTATTTTTAAAAACTTTTTATATAAAAATCAACTGCATTTATACCTTTGCAATTAAAACCATTAACATAATTCTATTTACAATAATAGAATATAACAAAATACTTAGAAACTAAATTTAACAAAATAAGTGGAAAACTTACAATCTTCTAATTTCTAAACATTGTTGAAGACATTTAAAAAGACTTAAATAAGTGGAAACATTTCATGTTTATTGATCAGAAAACTAAATATTGTAAATGTGGCATTAATTCCTAAACTGATCTATAGATTCAATACTATTTCTATCAAAACCTCATATGTCATCTTTGCAGAATTTGAAAAAGTGATACTAAAAGTAATGGAAATTCAAGAAAAAATTCAAAGCAAGCTTGAAAAAATGAAGTTTAGAAACTCACAATTAAAAGTTTCAAAACTTACTACAAAGCTGCAATAATTAAGACAGTAATTGGACCTGCACACAAATAGACTTAGTTTAGATCAGGGATAGTCAACATTTTATACCTACTGCCCACTTTTGTATCTCTGTTAGTAGTAAAATTTTCTAACTGCCCACTGGTTTTACAGTAATGGTGATTTATTTATAAAGTAGGGAAGTAACTTTACTTTATAAAATTTATTAAGCAGAGTTATAGCAAGTTAAAGCATATAATAATAATTATTTACCAAGTACTTTATGTCAAATTTTTGCTAAGTTTGGCAGAATAAATCTTTATAAAACTTACTATAGTTAAATCTATTTTTTATTTATACTTTGCATACATATAAATTACATTAGTTAATTGAATTATTAGTGGGATCCCTGAGGCTAATGCTGGAAAACTAAATATTGAATATCCGGTTCAATTTTTGTGAGGAACAAAGAAAGATTTTCCTTTTCGGAAATATTCAGGTGGTTTTTTTCTTTCATCATAATATGATTCATCAGCACTAAATCCTGATTCCAAAAGATATGAGGTAGGAAACGGTATCAATAAACTGAATACCATTTTCTACATATTTGGATATAAGACCAGCATTCTTTTATTTTGCCATAGGTTTTCATATCCACTACTGTCAAATTTATGTTTACTTTCTTCATCATATCTAATTTCTAACAGTTCTTCTTGGCAAGTTGTATCAACCTCTTCAATATTTGCAGTAAAAGGATTTTTTATCCAGTCATATACTTCAATTTCAAAATATCTTCAAATCATTTTTCCATGTCCAATTTAAGTTTGTTGAGGTGGCTACTGAATCAGTCAATATCCTCTGGTGTTACATCATCTTTTATAGATGATAATTGAGGAAACTGATGAAATTCTCTCTTCAATAGATTATGACAAAGTAGTTCAAGTTTGTCAATAAATAATAGCACAATACTTTGGCAACCTATAAGAGTTTTATTAGCTCATTGAAGCTGCAAATTAACATAATTAAATCTCTTGAAAATATCTGCCAAGTAAAAGGCATCATTCTTTACTGTTTTTAACTGTTGACACAGATTGGCCTCATTATTACTTTCAAAAAATTGTATGACACTATCATATAATGCTACAAATCTAACCAAAGATGTACCCTTTGACAGCCACCGAACATCTGTGTGCAAAAGTAACTTAATAAAATCTTCCTTATTGTCCTGGCAAAGCTGCTGAAACATTTTATCATTCTTTGCATTGAATTTTATCTTGTTTATGGCTCAAATTATTATAGTTAATGATGAATGGAGACTTCTACTTAGATGTTTTTCTACAAGATGTTGTGTGTGCACCACACAATGAATACATAAAACATTTGGCACTTTCTGCTTCAAATAAGCAACAAATCCAAGATAGTAACCTACCATTGATAGTGCTCCATCAGTAGCACATGCAACAATATTATTCAAAGGAATATTACTTTTTGTAAAGTATGTTCTCACAGTATTAAATATAGATAATCCTTTTGTATCTATGATGAGATTTATTGCAAATAGCATTTCTTCTAGTAATATATTGTTTTCATCAAAATAGTGTACATATGCCATCAATAAAGCATCATTATCTGGAATGGTAGATTTGTCCAATTGCATGGGAAATAAAGTTTTGGAGAATACTTATAAGTTTGTTTTCAACATTAACTGCCATTTCATCAATTCGTCGCTCTACTGTGCTATTGCTTAAGGGCAACATTTTTAAAATTTGAGGTATATCCTGATGCATTACTGTTGAGATAAATTCTTTTATAGAGGGTATTATTACAGTTTCTCCAATATTATAGCTTTTACCACTTTTTGCAATTATTTGTAAAATGCAATAAGTGGCAATTAATCCATCTTTATTCATTGTATGTTTCTTAAATGATGCAATGATAGTAAATGATTTTGAAATTTTTTTATATATATCCTGAAAATATTCAATGGGCTTGTCCTTGTCATTTGGATACTCTGTAGAGAGATATTCTCTCAATCGACTTGGTTTCATTGCCTCATTGGATAATGTTTTATGGAACAATAAACACATTGGATGTTGTTTATTTGCAACAGATTTTATGAAACCCATCTTCAGATACTCTGGCGAATAGCTGCATGTGTATTTTTTTTTTTTTTTTTGAGACATGGGCTCATGATATTTCACAATATTTTGTTTGAAGCTGTAAGCACATGCTTGCTCTCAGAAATCTAACTACATACTGACTTCAGTTTCGATTACATAATGATTTAACATCACTTACTTAACATGAACAAAACTTATGCGCTTGAAGTCTGTTGCATGGTCACGACGTTACAAGTGTCGTGGTTGAGTGAGAGTTTGTCAAGACGAGACTAAGTTAGTGAGTATTCGTGCTTGTGGGTTTTATAAAATTTTATTTAGCAGGTGTTGGCCAATGGCATCACTTCTTTGCGGTCGGGGCCAAGTAGCGAGACATCGGCTAGTTTTGGCCGTCCAAGGGAGGGTTCCTAGAATGTCATCCTATTACCCCCAAATCCGGGAATTGAGACAAAAATATGAGTTAATTGGTGTCTCCATTCTCTGGCAGTTTCTGTCATAGAAGCATCAAACCAAGGAGTTCTTTGTCTATGGGATAATAAAATGAAGAACTTTTAGACTTTGGGTGACAATAGTGGTCATAAACTGCCCTCCAGATCAGGCAGCAGGTTTGGACCTGGGGTCAGGTACCTATTCACTCGCGAATGTGGGCCAGGTGGTCGTGAAAGAGGTCAGGTGCAGTCCCAATACAAATGCCCCGTAACAGAGTCTGACCACTGTCCTGATCTTGACTGGTCAACAGTTAGTCAATTAGTATGTAATCGCAGTGCTATTTGGTTGTTCTGCTGCTGCCCACCATGAAAGCTAGAACGCCCACTAGTGGGTGGTAGGGACCAGGTTGACTACCACCGGTATAGATCAATAAAATAAGAATTAAAGATCTTAAAATAAGTTTTTGAGTGACATCAGTAAAAATTCTGAAATATTGAATTATAAGTCTGTCCCTTTACAAAAGCAACAAACTTACAAAAACTGCAGAATCAAATCATTCAAAACTGGAAGTTAATAAAAATCTTACTAAAATGAGTTCTAAAGCCACTTTACTACAAGAAATTGTTTAATCAAGGAGGCCAACTGAATCTTATAAGGGAGTTTATAGAGTTTTAAATTACTCTGACCTCATCTCCCACTCCCCAGCTCAGCAGAAGCTGTGAAAACAACAGTCTCCATGTCCAGTAAAATTACCAGTACAAAAGGGAGAGAAACAAATCTTATATTCAAAGAATTATGGTTGTTTGCTTCAACTTATTTGTGGCTCCCTAAGGACTACCTCAAAAAGCTTGTCTTTATTTTATTTAATTTGGATCTCTCTAAGGCTGGAGTAAAAATAGAGTGATCATTTAAACATTAAAAAGCAAATGCATTAATTTGTGTTCCTGGGACAAAGGCTGGCAGTTGGATCAGATAATAGATTAGCTATAAAACTTTGCATGATAAAAAAATATAATTTTTAGAGTTGCCACATTATAAAATTCAAAGATCCAGTTTTCAACAAAAGATATTAAGGCATGCAAATAAATAAGAAATTATAGCCCATACACAATAAAAAATTAATAGGACCTGTCTCTGAGAAACTGTACAGAGTTTAAATCTATTCTAAATACTCTAATAGAGTTGAAGAAAACCATCTAAAAATAACTAAGTAAAATAAGAGAATAATATCTTACCAAAAATACTATCAATAAAGAGATATAAATTATAAAAAAATAGAAATGCTAATGTTGAAAATTACAATAATTTAAATGAATATTTTACTAGAGGAGCTCAACATAAAGTTGAAGAAGGAATGAATGAACCTGATTATGGGTAAATTTAGATTACTCAGACTAAGAAAATGAAGAAAAAAATCATAAAGATAAATTAACACAGCCTCAGAGACCTGCAGAACACCTTCAAGCATACAAATACACACAAAAGGGAGTCCCAGAAGGAGGCAAGAGAAAGAGATAGAAAGAATATTTGACGAATTTATGGCTGAAAACTTCTGAAATTTTATAAAATACATTACTCAACACATCCAAGTAGCTAAACAAAACAAAAGTAGGATAAATAAAGTAGACTGACACCAAGACACATTACAAAGTATAGAATTTCAAAAATGAGTATTGACTCTTGAAAGCATCAAGAGAGAATTAGTTCACGAACATACAAGATCAATAAATAATTTCTCATCAGAAACCATAATAGTCAGAGAAAAGAGATATTCAAAGTGGTAAAATGAAAGGTAAAAATTCCTGCCATCTAATAATTCTATATCTAGCAAAACTATCTTTCAAAACTGAAGGCAAAATTGAGACATCCTTATATAAGCAGAAAGAGAGAATTTATTGCTAGTAGATTTGAGATAGTTTATTATTAAAAGATTATAGAAGAATATGAGAAAGCAATCAATGAACAACTATGGTGTCGCAATGGCAATGAAAAACTAATGATTGATGCTCCTCACCTCTCTTCGTTCCTGTCTCTGTCCCTATCTATCCCTCTCTCTGACTCTCTCTCTGTCCCTGTTAAAAAAAAAAAAGAGATTCTAGAAGAAATGCTGAAAGGAGTCCTTTTGGTGGAAATAAAAAAACAGTACACAGTATATCTAATCTACATAAAGAAATAAAGAATACCAGCAAAGGTAAATGCAGGCATACCTTGGAGATTTGGTAAGTTTGGTTTTATATAATCACAATAAAGAAAATAACACAATGAAGTGAGTCACACAACTTTTTGGTTTCCCAGTGCATATAAAACTATGTTTATAATATACTCTAGCCTGCTAAGTGTGCAATAGCATTATGTTTAAAAAATAATGTGCAGAACTTAATTTAAACTACACTGCTCACAAAAATCAGAGAATGTGCAAATACTCCAGTACTTTCAGCCATTTGTATAGTGTATTTTCACCAATAAAATAAGTTGGTTTTGCATTTTGTTTGCATAATCAAACAACGTTCTTTGACTTTGCTTGTTTTTCTGATGTTCTTATTTAATAATAATAAAAAAATCAAGGTCCTGGCCGGTTGGCTCAGAGATAGAGCGTCAGTCCAGCATGTGGAAGTCCCTGGTTCAATTTCTGGCCAGGGCACACAGAAGAAGCACCCATCTGCTTCTCCATCCCTTCCCCCTTTCCTTTCTTTCTGTCTCTCTCTTCCCCTCCCACAGCCATGGAGCAAAGTTGGCCTGCAAGCTGAGTATGGCTCCATGGCTTATGCCTCAGGTGCTAGAATGGCTCTGTTGCAATGGAGCAATGCCCCAGATGGGCAGATCATTGCCCCCTGGTGGGCTTGCTGGGTGGATCCTAGTCAGTTGCATGCCTAGTCTGTCTCTCTGCCTTCCTGCTTCTCACTTCAGGAAAAAAAAAACAAATGCTTCTTTGTTTACCACTTTATATTCATTTTAAAATATCCCCTAATTTTTGTGAGCAGTATACTTTATTGCTAAAAAAAAAAAAAGATAACAATTAACTGAGCCTTTAGTGAGTTGTCATTTTGCTGGTAGAGAGTTTTGCTTCAATGGTGATGAATGCTGACTGCTCGGGCTGGTGGTTGCTAAAGATCTTTTGTTATCATTTCAACAGTCTTCACAGTATTTTGACCAGGAGTAAACTCCCTCTCAAAAAACAATTTTCTTTGTTCATCCATAAGAAGGAACACTTAAGCATGCAAGTTTTAGCATCAGATTGCTGGAAATCAGCCATATTTTCAGGCTTCACTTTTAATTTTAGTTTTCTTGATGTTTCCACCATATCTACAGTTACTTCCTCTGGTAAAGTCTTGAACCCCTCAAAGTCATCCATGAGGGTTGAAATCAACATCTTCCAAATTTTTCTTAACAATCATATTTTGACCTCTTCCTTTAAATCATGATTGTTCTTAATGTCATCTAGAATGGCAAATCCTTTTCAGGAGGCATTCAATTTACTTTGACCTGATATAGCAGAAGACTTACTATTCATGTAACCTATAGCTTTACAGAACATATTTCTTTTATTTATTTATTTATTTATTTATTTATTTATTTATTTATTTATTCATTCATTCATTCATTCATTCATTCATTTTAGAGAGGAGGGAGAAAGAGAGAGAAGGGGGAGACAGAGAACTGGGAGTAGGAGTGGAAAGCATCAGCTCCCATATGTGTCTTGACCAGGGAAGCCAGGAATTTTGAACTGGTGACCTCAGTGTTTCAAGTCAATGCTTAACCACTGTATTACTACAGGTCATGCCCAAAATATATTTCTTAAATAATAAGGTTTAAAAGTAAAAAATCACCCCTTGATCCAATAGTTGCAGAATGGATGTTGTGTTAGCAAGCATAAAAAACAAAACAACAACAACAAAACTTTTTAATCTTGTAAATAATATCCATCAGCGTTTTGAGTAATCAAATGCATTGTCAATGAGTAATAAAATTTTATAAGAAATATTTTTTCCTGAGCTGTAGATATCACAAGTGGGTTTAAAGTATTCAGTAAACAAATGTCATTTAGACTTGGTTGTCCCATTTATAAAACACAGGAAAAGCAGAACTAGCATATTTCTTAAGAGACCTAGGATTTTCAGAATAGCGAAGGAGCATTGTTGTTTTCTTTATTTAGTTTAGAAAATTTAATTTAACATGGTGACGTTGATCAATAAGAGTGCATAAGTTTTAGGTAAACATTTCTATAGCATTTGAACTGTTGATTATGTTGTATACCCATCATCTGAAGTAAAAAAACTCTGCATCACAGCATAGTTGTCTCTCTTTACTCCTTTCCAGGCACTCCCTCTCCCACATTTCTCTCCCATTGGTAATCACTTCACTTTTATCTATGTCCATGAATCTCAATTTTATATCTCACCTATATGTGAAATCATATAGTTCTTAGATATTTTTGATTTACTTATTTCACTCAGTATAATGTTCTCAAAATTCATTTATGTTGTCGTAAATGGTGCTATGTCATCATTTCTTATGGCTGAGTAGTATTCCATTGTATATATGTACCACACCTTCTTTATCCAATCCTCTATCAAGAGACACTTTGGTTGTTTCCATGTCTTGACCACTGTAAATAATGCTGTGATAAACATGGGGGTGCATGTGTTTTTCATACCAATGTTTTCAAGTTTTGGGGGTAGATAGCCAGTAGAGAGATTGCTGGGTCATATGGTAGTTCTATTCTTTCTTTCTTTTTTTTGTGATAGACAGAAAGAGACAGAGAGAGTAAAAGATAGGAATTGACAGGAAGGGAGAGAGATGAGAAGTATCAGTTCTCTGTTGTGGCACCTTAGTTGTTCATTGATTACTTTCTCATATGTGCTTTGACCAGGAGCTATACAGCAGACCGAGTGACCCATTGCTCCAGCCAGCAACCTTGGGCTCAAGCTGGTGAGCCTTGCTCAAACCAGATGAGCCTGCTCTCAAGCAGGAAACCTCAGGGTTTTGAACCTGGGTGCTCTACATCCCAGTCCAACACTGTATCCACTGTACCACTACATGGTTAAGCAGTAGTTCTTTTCTTAATTTTTGAGAAACCACCATACTTTCCTCCATACTGGTCTATTGTTTTAAGTGAGAGGAAGGGAGATAGAAAGACAGACTTCTGCATGCACCCCAATCGAGATCCATCCAGCATCCCCTGTCTAGAGCTGATGCTTGAATCAACTGAGCTATTTTTAGTACCTGAGGCTGACATGCTCAGACCAATTGAGCCATCCTGAATGCCTGGGACTAATGCTTGAATCAATTGAGACACTGGCTGCAGAAGGGCAAGAGGGAAGGGAAGGGGAGAGGAGAAAAGCAGATGGTTTCTTCTCTTGTGTGCCCTGACCAGGAACTGAACCCAGGACATCCACATGGCCAGGGCAATACTTTATCCACTGAGCAAACTGCCCAGGACCTCTTTTTCTTTTTTTTTTTTTTTTTGGTGTTGATTTTTTTATGTTCTTCATAAATTTTAGATATTAAGACCTTATCTGATGTATTGAAAGATATGTTCTATAAAAGATTATTGCATAAGCCAATAGTTATAAATCTAAGTTGATGAACATATGATGAATAAAGCTTTAACTTGTGACAATAACAACATAAGAGTGATAACAGAGCCATATATAAGCAAAATTTCAGTATACTATTCAAACTAAATAGGTATTAATTATATACTATAATAGTATATGATAAGATATTATTAAGAAAAAACTAAGAACATATAATAAAAGAAATGAGGAGAAAATCAAAATAGCATACAAGAAAATATCTATTTAATATAAAAAACTAATACAATAAAATTGATGAGAAAATACAATATAAGATATAGAATCAAGGAGTCAAATGACAGAAGTAAATAGCTCTTTACCAGTAATTGTATTAAATGTAAAAAAACTTTCTAAAAGAAGTAAGGAAATGAGCTCAACCCAGTAGGCTGTGGAGTGAGTGTGTATAGGAGGGGGAGGCATAAAGAGAACACATACATGGCTTTCTTAAGAAGTTTGGTTGCAATAAGACAATGCTTTGTACATAATACATGCTCAATATAGAAATATATGATAGAAATGAGTGGACTTCTCATTTTAATGAAATAAAATCTCAACTCTCCATCCCTTGTAGAAATATATATTAACTCTAGAAATTAAAACAAAGAAGAAACTCTCTTTCTGAGAAGGTACACACACCCAGTTGGGATTGGTTCTGAAGCAATGGTACCTCAGACACATCTGCCTTCATAACACCTGGTTGGATTTTGTTTCCTCTCCAAACCAGTTAGAGCAGCAAAGTGGCAGTTTTGTTTCTTTATAGGTAGTCTGGGCATGATGAGGCTTCCTTTGCTCTAGGACTTAGGGAAATAGACTATAATGACTCCAGAGAGAAAATCAATCAGAATTTTCTAGAGATGCACATTCTTTTACATTTTTATTCATTATTCACTCACTCAAAACAAGGGCAGCATCTATAGTGACTGAAGTTACTTCAGACTCACCCTTAGAGAAAACAGGTGTTCTTTAGGATCTACAAAATAGGCTTTCTTCCTTCTTTTTACCCATGTCCTTTCTTCTTAGCCCCAACTGCAGTGCCTGATGCCCTCCAAACTCAAGCCTTCATCTTCAAGTTCTAGAAAAGTCGTAAGAGCTTGAATGCTACTACTCTTAGAGGAATTTTCTTAAAAGTAAACAAAAGGCATAAACTAAGAGATGAAATGCTCAATGTGGGGTTTTAAGCATTCAAAGAACTTATGCATTCGTTCTTTCATTCAATAAGTGTAATTTACCTATTGAATTCTAGAACTAAGTGACTTCGATTTTTAGAAATGAACCAGACACATGGTCCCTGCCTCAAGGCTGCTGTCCTATAAATGTGAGTACTGTGTGTGTATAATCATGCAATCTCTAATCACCAGGGCAATGGCTACTGCCATTTGCCAAGCTTCTAAACTTCAGAAAATAAAAAGTACACTTTATTTGAAACTTTGCTTGTATTTTATCATTTAAAAACATGTAAATTTATGTTTCAAGAGATAGTTATAATAAGGAAGGGAAATAGCTGAGGAAAAACCTGGTTCTATGAAAGGTAGATTGGAGACCATGTCAACTTTGGCTGAGGAGTCCTAATAGAAAGGAAGAAAGTGGTTGAGTGTGACAGGCCTGCCATTGAGGGACCACATGGAGGTGAACACAGCTATGTACTTGTTAATTCTTCTCATCAACATGCAGAGGTTTAAAATGAATTCTTGAGTATTGATACTTTTGTTCATATTTACCTTGATTTCAACATTTTTCATGGGGAGCTCACAATCTGAACTCCTTACACCACATCAAACAATGAGCTCTATACACAGTTCACCTGAGTGGATTTGAGCTCCTGAACTCAGGAGTCTCAGGGCTATGGACATGCTAAAATTTGTAGGACTTTACACACCTGATAGCATTCAAACTCAAAGTATTTTTAAAATGCTTTGCTAAGCTAAGAAAACATAGGTGCCAAATTTTAACCACCAACATAGTGCTTTCTGTCATCTGTAGAAACATGACTAGGACAAACGTATCCGTCCTATACACTCTTCCAAGGCCCTCCAACTCATTCTACTCCCCTCTTTTCTCAGCTCCTTCCCTTCTTCTAGATAATGAGTTATGCCTGACCAGGCGGTGGCGCAGTGGATAGAGCCTCGGACTGGGATGTGGAGGGCCCCAGGTTCGAGACCTTGAGGTCGCCAGCTTGAGCGTGGGCTCATCTGGTTTGAGCAAAAGCTCACCAGCTTGAATCCATGGTCGCTGCCTCAAGCAAGGGGTTACTCGGTCTGCTGAAGGCCCGCGGTCAAGGCACATATGAGAAAGCAATGAACAACTAAGGTGTCAAAACGAAAAGCTGATGATTGATGCTTCTCATCTCTCTTTGTTCCTGTATGTCTGTCCCTATCTATCCCTCTCTCTGACTCTCTCTGTCTCTGTAAAAAAATAAAAAAAATAGATAATGAGTTATTCTCCTAAGTGACTCCTTTCCTCAGTTCCTCTCTTAACTCTTAATCCTTCTGTGCAGTGATATAAACTAAATATCAAAGTTAAATTAGATCTAACAAATAAAAACCCATGATATTGGGAAAGATTATCTGCTGATGATTGTCCCAGAGGTCTACAATAAAATGCCTCCCAGATGCAATTTCTCTGACTCTTTAAGAGAGAATTGCATGAGGAAATAGTTCTGATAATAGCATGTAAGAATCTGCTACTTTGGCTTTGATACGTTTTAGTTCTATATGTTTTTGCAAAAATGACTGTTTTTTAAAGTTTTCAGTATACAAACAAAATTATACATAAAATCTTCTATAACCAGAGAACCCATTATAATTGTCTGACCTTAAGCAAAGATGCCTCAGAATAAACTTGGAAGTGCTTGTGTTTTGGATAATCCATGGTTAAATTGAAGTATTTTGGCTGTGGCACACAGTAAAAGCTAAACCAAGCCCTGAAACACATTTAATTGTCTTAGAGACACAACAATGCTCTTCCAGACTTCCCAGATATCCCTAACTAACCAGGGGTAATATAATGACTTCAACTAAGTCCAAGTATGCCATCAATATAGGGTACGTAATTCCTGGAAAAGAGAGAAATGCAGAATGACTTGAGATGTTCAGATCATGAGGCGCCATTTTAATAACTGTTTGTCAGTCATTGATATTGGCTTTAAAAACAAGCTGCATTTCATATCTCACAATAAAATAAACATTTAATCACAGCCAAAATGGTGTCAAAGCTCAAAACTGAATAAATGCACACTGCGAAGGCCTTTTTCAGGTTTTGTCATTGCTGACATGAAGCAGTGTTGTGGGAGCCATGTTTATTGGCCAGTTCACATATGACTTGCTTTGTTCTCTGCCTGAATCTGCTCCTGCGTGACTTTAGGACTAATGCTATTTATATATGTTGTTATTATTAAATGTAATTGGGAAAAAATGTAGAAATTTTAGAACCTACATGAAATTCTTGTGAAAATCTTCCAGTATGAAAATAATAATAATAAATAACATTTCTGTGCAAAGATTTAAACCCTTAACTGGTGTCTGATGGGCCTTGGCAGTTTCTGTTGTGGATAAAATTATTGGGGTTAATCAAGACACAAACTGTCTTGCATAGACCCTGGAACATGAGCAAACAAAGGAGAGGAAAATGCTGGAGGTCAGGAAGCACACATGGTAGATCTCATTCTTCATGAGAATTGTATGAGCAGTTATCCTGGCCAAGCCTCTGTACTGAATTCTGTGAGCACACACAAAGAAGCCCAAGACAAAAGGCCTTTACTGAGAGGTTTACACCAGAAATAGACAAGTTAAGTTTAGACACAGTGGAAATGGTAAAGGAAAAATGGAAAGAAATACAGTTCAACTGGGTTCAGTCCAATCCCTGATGCTAACTTAGGGTCTTAGGTAAACTTCTCTCCTCTGTGCCTCTGTTCCTCACCTTTAGTGTCTCTATAACCAAACTTGGCAGTAATCTCTAAGTTACATTGAACAGTGTGTTGAGTTTTCACAGTGTGAGAGGATGTGGCTCAGCTAGGTCCAGGATTCCGTCACCATCTTCCAAGTGCCCAATGTCCTTGTAATCTGTTATAAATATGCAACATCTATGTGGAGTTTCCAGTTTTCTGATGATGAAACTTAGATAGTATTGACTTTTCAGCACACCCCATTTGGAGGAGGAAATAGCCTTTCAAATACATTCAGTTATTTAAACCTCTCAATAATATTAAATGATATTTCTATGGCAAGTCTTTAATATCTCATAGCTCATTCTTCATCTCGAGTGTATTGTTATTATTCTACTTGTATTTGCATAATTACTGCTATATTGTGAAACTCAAGGTATGGAAAAAGCACACAGTCATTCTACAGATAATGTTCCACAAGTGCCTGACACAAATGCCTGTAATGTTCTGAAGCACCCCCTCTACTGTCAATTCTGGGCTGGGTAGAACAGATAGGCTAAATTATGATCCAGAACTCTATTTTAATGTGATTAGCTCCTCTCCTTACTCCCCAGCAGTGTTAATAGGAAGACACATAATATTTCCAACACCACTGTCTGGAAATAAAGGCCAAAAATCAAATTTATTCCAGGATCTAGAAGAATTCCCAATAACCAAGAGATAGATGGTGCCAAGCACCAAGCTGTTGAAAAGCAGGAAAGTCTGGCTATTAGTACATAAGCTGCGAGCCCCCTGCTTCAGCAATATGAAGAAGGCCCCAAGCTGGCCCCTTTGCTGGTAGGAGGGGTTTCAACTGCACAATCTTCCTGCTTTTACCAGATCTTCTCCTTATATATCTACTCAAGATTTCAACTAGCAAAAAAGAAAGCAACTGAGGATAGAAGAAATAAAATCATTGTGTGACTCTGCACTTGGGGAAGAACAGTCTCTAATAGGAAAGCACTACAGACAAAGCAGAGATGGGAAGAGCCTCAACAGCAGTGTGTTCTGTCTTGGCCTTCACAGAACAAGCTTGAAAGCCTCTGTTGTCCATTATAATTGCTTGAGACATGAGAGGGAACCCTACAGTTTGAGCTAAGGGGAGTAGGTAGGAGTGGACAAGAAAAAGCAGCGAGGGCACTGTAAGAGATTTAGGAACCCAGGACAACAAAGACAAACATCATGTTCTCTGTAACTTTTCCATGAATCAATAAATCTAGTTTATAAACACAGATCACCTGATTGTCCATTTATAGTTTTTCTAATGCTTTGCTATGATTTAACCTCATTGAAGTATAAAACAAGTACCATACTATTCTAGTCTCCAAATGCTGAAATATTATTTTCTTCCCAAGTCGATGGCCTAGCTAAGCAAGAGCCTTCTTGCAGATGCCATACGTTATGGGTACTCTGAAGAGTCAACTTCATATTTCTCTCTCAATTTCATATTATGCTTAACCCAGGAAAGTATGTATGACTGACATCACAAATTAAACAGAAAAGAATATGTCATATGCTTGTTCTCCTAAGTTGAAAGAAAGGTCACTAACAATTTTCTTTCCAACATCAGTGAAATTGTTTCAAATAGAAATGCCATGCTAAAAAAAGAAAATAATGTTGAAACAAATAAAGTATTTAAGCCATAAAGTTGGAATGTAAAACAATATCACCAAGATAAAAGAAAATGCTTATTTATATAGAAAACAGACTTGATATTTTCAATGAGAAAAAGACAACAGTATTCAAGAGCATTGTGATTTGCTCAGAAATATGCGTTTCTATCTCTTCATGCACTCCTTTCAACATCCAAGCACTAGGCGCCCAAAGGTCACATGCAATCTGATTAAATGGAAGCAAGACAGAAAAAGCTCACCTCCCAGGTTCACAAGGAGCTGCTAGTGCAGGATTGGCCACTGCACGGGGCTTGTTAAAAGTATTGGCCAGTCCAGGTCCTTTCTCAGAGCTTAACTTGGAATGTCAGTATCTATTAGCTTCATTAAAATCACCATGACCTTGGTCATTGAAGTCAATGATGGAAACTAGCAAAGAAATTATTGTTGTTTACAACAACAGGAAGGGACCTTGAAAAATTATACTAAGTGAAATAAGTAAATCATAAAAAGCTAAGAACTATATGATCTTACGCATAGGTGGGATATAAGTTGAGACTCATGGACACAGATAGAAATGAAAGGGAGAGGGAAGTAAAGGGGAACAAGTATGTGGTAACAGATAATAATTTGACCTTGAGTGGTGGGCACGCAATGCAATTAACAGTGCAAACGCTATAGAAATGTTTACCTAAAACCTATGTGATCTTATTGACCAATGTTACCCCATAAATTTAATTTCTAGATTAAAAAAAGAAAAATGATCACTATCAACAGAACAATAATGAGGCTGCTTTGGGCATTGGCACTGATACGCAAAAATCATGGTGGCAAGTTAGTTGAGTTCATGGCCTCTTGAGTTTCTGGTTATCACATAAAGGCATACCAGAGGTAAGATGTGGCACAGACTGTATTTTTTTTTCAAATAAAGTGTTCTGAAGAACAGCATGCAGTTATTCATTCAGTCATTCTAACAAACATTTACAGACTATCTCTTCTGTGTGGATAATATAATGGTGTGGCAGAAGAGTTCAGTATTTTGGAATTTTATACACAAACAAATAACAAGTGAGTTACTATAAAATAAAGAGGAGAGGATCTCCATGACAGACCTTGATGTACATTGTACCACACCTGGGCTTCGTGTCACAATCTAAACATTCTGGATGAGGACATGAATGCTAGACTACCGCTTTAAACACAAACAAACAAAGAACCTCATAGTGATTATTGTGCTGCTGATGAGACATAAGTAGCATCTGAGCCTATAACAAAGGAAATGCATTCTTAATATTGACTTTGTAATTACATACATACATTGCTCCCACATCCACAGAGTGTGATTAATGGAGGGTCCAGCAACAAGAGGAGTCTAGGGAAGCCATAGATCAGCAGTGGTGCAGACATGTTAGGGTTTTCTTAACAGAAATGGTATTCTTAGGCTTCACTCTACCTTAAGTTTAAATGCCAACTATGGTTGTAAAATGCTGAAGACTATCAACAGAGGTGTTGGACTGAATTCCAATTCTAATAGTCTACTACTTTAGTGATCTGTATTCCTGGTTCCCACCCTCCAAGTAGGAACAACAGACTTTATTTACACTCCTCTGGGAGGTATGAGTACCTTACATTTCCATCTCTGTCTCGGCTTCGAGATGTCTGGAAGCTGTACTCAAATCCATGAGAGAACTGCGCTTCTGCTTGGAAATGAAGAAAAGCTTCCAGCAAAGATCAGAGCACAAATTGGGTGATTTTTGAAACTTGACAGGTCTTTTTATTGAAAATTCCTTGTGGAAAGAGAAGGAGCAAAGGATGTAGAGGAGTGGGGGAAGGGCAGGCATTAGGCAATAAAGAGGAGGGAAAATCAAACTTATTTAAATTTTGCAAGCTCAAAATACATAAAGCAAACCTAACCACCACTGGTGTTGCTCAGATTCCACCAGACTTAGTCATTAATAGTTAGCATTTTTTTGTGATTATTTTATAGACATGATGTCATTGTTTCAGTGTTTCACTAATCACCAATGACACAGTTGCCAGAGAGCAAAGTTACAATGTAGTGATGTTATGAGTGGAAAATGTTGTAATTGTGATGGGGGAAAGGGGTAAATTCATATTAAGTTCAAGGCATTTGGCTTGGACTTTCTCAGTGAACCAAATCTAGACTTCTTTGGGGTTTATTTGTCTTAGAACTATGTTAAAAAAATTTTACCATTTTATTTATTTTATAAATGGTTAAAATATTGTAATAAAATGTAAAGTTTCTGAAATAGGAATCTTGGGGAAAGTGAATGAAATTCCAGACATCCTTCTTTTGGACACCTCCAGGTTTAGTCATTCCTTGAGTTTGTTGCCAGAGGACAGATAGGAGTGGCAAAGGAGGCAGCAGCCCCTAGCCCTTGGTGCAATGTCTTGGCCACAGCTGCCCTAGTAAACACAACTCCTGGAGTGATAGATGTGCCCTCAGCCAGGGGGCCAACAGATGCAGACAATTCTCCATGAAGGTGAAATGCATGTGTGACCTCATCTTCCAGTGGAGCCACCAAGATGAGTGTAATGAATGGAGAGAGACTGTGAATATCCTTGACTCGGCAACCAGAAAGGGACCTGGGGTGTGTGAACCTCCAGCTCTCAGCATGAACTTTTGCTGAATTGTACCTATTTTTTTCTCTTCCTTAATCCAAAACCTGAATTCTGCTTTCAACTTATCATCTATGCACCTTATTTCATCTTCTGCCTTAGCTAATCTAATTATGAGTTAGATAAAAACTAACAAACAAAAAACTGTTTATCCCTCTCTGGGAGGAAAGCGACTCAGACTCACTCCTTTGCAAATTTTCAAGAAGGACGTCTTTAAATTAAATGTGGAATAGTGGGACACCAACAGAATATTATAGACTTTAAAGAAAAATTGATACCTTGCATAGTTTCATGAGAAGAACCACAAATTCATCTGCAGTTGTTTTTTCTAATTATCCTTAGTTGCAGTGCTGGGATCATGAGAATATTTAATTATGCTGGAAGTTCTTTGAGTTCCAGAAAAGAGCACAATAAATGGAAAAGTAGTGTAAATTTATAGGCATTAAGGGACTGATTGCTCTATCAAGTTTATATCTTCTTTATCAGGAACACACTTGAATAGTCTTCACTCACAGAAATTCTCTGAAATAAGACAAACTCTGAATATATGCAAACTTATACCTCGAAAAATTTTCTTTTATGCTGTGTGTAATTGTGACAGCAGGTAAATGTTGTTATGCTTGATGTGCTATGTATTTGGAAATGGAATTATTTAAAACCCCTCAGCCTGGTATTCATGGCAGCAACCAAACTTACTGTGAAGAGTGAGATAAGTATACAGTGAAGTCTCTGATAGCTGCCTATGCAGAATAGAGGAGAGCATCCTGCTTATTTCTCAAACTTTGCAGCTGACGAGGAAAAACCACTTTAGATAAATCACATATTCCTAAAACAAATGTGACTAAAAGAAGACATGATGTGATTCTGAAAGGTAATGCAACACTTGACAATACTAAAGGGGAATATGTACATAGAATGAAGATGTTGTTTTTGATAAAAACAAAACAAAAACATAAATCCCACATTTCAAAAGAATCTCATAAATGGAAAATTAACTTGAATGTTACTTTCTAATAAATATTTTTTTCTCATTTAAAAACACAGAAGCATAACTTTCATAGAATTAAGTAAAAAGTAACAGATTAATGCAAATATAATTATTTTGCTAAAGTGTTAGCAGTAGAACTTCATCATCCCATCACTCTTCTACAACTCTATGTGGACATTTTAGAATTGGGTTTTATTTCTACAAAAAATATTTTTAAGAGAGAGAGAGGGGTGAGGGGCAGTGAGGGAGAGACAGAGAGGCAGGAACATCAGTTTGTTTCTCTATGTGCCCTGACTGGGGATCAAACTGGCAACCTCTGCACTTCTGAACAATGCTCCAACCAACTGAACTATCCAGACTGTGTAGGTTTTATTTTTTCTTGGTTTTGGTAGCTTCTTACAAATGACTTGTGAGTTTAACTTCTGAGTAGAGTTTGTGTGTGTGTGTGTGTGTGTGTGTGTGTGTGTGTGTGTGTTGTTTTGTATGCTTATTTGTTTTATTCACTGTATTTGTTTCTAAAGAGTCCTATGGTGAGGCAAGGGAGGTATTCACCAGTAGCACAAAATTTAAGAGATGCCAATAAATTCAATAATCGAGGAACATAACATTTTCATGCCATATTATTAAAATATAAATTAATGCAAAAATTTATAATGAGCAAATGTTCACATTTTAAATAAAGACAGATCCTAGTCCTGCACCAGCAGGGAGGAGCCCCCCCTCCTTACCTAATTCAGACCCTGCTTGTCAGTTGGCCTGACATTACCAACATGATCACCTTAAAAAATGTTCTGTATCTTTGTTTCCTACACAAACAGCTATACAGTGAGGAAATGAAAGGAAGGAGTAAAGGAGGGATTGAAGAAAGTAAAATGGAAGAGACTTAAGCATCTTAAAAATATGTTAAAAAAAATTCACAAACGTTCCTTTATAGCATTATCTTTTAGTATCCCACACTCATCAGTAAAGAAGTTGAATAGAAAATATTCCAATAGAGCCACCTTAAGGGACCTGACAGTTTTATTCACTTGGGACCATCAGATAGTGCAGGAGGGAGAGTGTTTGGTAAGAATTGCATCTAAGGGAAGTGTATCTTTTTCTACCTCATGCCCTTCCCTGTGTGTTTTCTTTACTAGCTGATTGGTGCTGGCAGGCACAGAGGGCCACTTACACTGACATAATCATTTTCATTTTAAAATCTGAGCATTCCAGAAAATGTTAACATGAAGAGCTCAGAGTATTCATAAATGACTATAGAAAACTTCTTGACTGATAATGTTGTAAACATTAGAGGACTCTGACATACAGATAATTTATTTCCAAATGTTTTAACTTTATAAACATCTACAACTCAGACTGAATTGTTCCATTAATTATAGGATGTCATATAATGGCTCCAGAGGGCTAAAGCCAAAGCAGTGTCACTTTGACATTTTGAAACACCCATTGGCAAGTTGGATTCCATCAGAGACCTCAAGACTATCTGTCCCCACCCTGTGCCTTCTAGGTCTGTGTTGTACCTCTGGCTTTTGTGCCGTCTGAGAAATGGTCTCTCAGAAACTTACTCAGATGAAGAATCATTTTTCAAATACCACGTACATTTGAAACATGTGCAGCAGATGCCAGTGTGGGAGGTGGATATCAGCAGGAGACAGTGTTGTGACTTAGCAACAGACACAGAGATCGAAGAGGAACAAATTCCAGCACACAGGTTCAGAATGATGACAGGAAATGTCTTTGCCGCTAAGTTTAATGGGCCCCTCAGTGAAAGGCAGAACCACCTGGGGCTGTACTTTTTTCTCTGGTACACAGCTCAGGATGATCCTAGGTAAATGCATATATTGAAATTTGTAGGCAGAAAAATTCAGTGACTCTGAGGAAAGCCCACTCTCCCATCAGGCTCCTTTTCACCAGTGATTTGCACACCATCGATGAGTGCCCAAGAGGTAGTGGAAGGTTTTCAAACAATAGCATTAGGATTCTAATTACACTAATTATGAGCTAGCTGACCTTGGACATATTATTTCAACTCTCTGAATGTTTCTCCTCCTTTTTTAAAGATGGAGATTCTTGTGACATTTTGCCTAAGCAAAACTGAGCTGATAATGCGAAGTTGCACAGCTTACTTCTCTCTGTGTTGCTAAGTGCTCTCATGGAGTTGAATGACTTCAAGCTCCTGAAAAAGGCTGGGTTTTTAACTTGTTAAGCCGCAGAGTAGAAACAGAACCATAACTGTAGAAACAACAACACTGATGTAACCTCATCAAATAACCACTGACAGAGGAGAAAAGGGTCTGATAGAGTGAGCGTGTGTCACTTCACCATGTAAACAAAGATATTCACATTTGGGAATGTAGAGACTCTATATAGGAAAATAGAACAGGGACAGAGTTCAGTGCCCTGAGGCAAAAGCCACAGTAGTATCACTGACAGAAAGTACTGAACCCAATACCATACTAAATGCAGCACAATAGAGATAGAATTAGCAATTCTGATTAATCAATAGGTAGGGAAGTTTGAGCTACTTCCCTTGCCCTGTTCTAAAGAAGTTCTCCTTCCTGACTTCTTCATTCTCATCTCTGCTTCTATTTTGTGTGTATCAATAAATATCCATAAAGACCGGAGTCAGGGCCATCTCATGAAACCTGTATAGAGGATTGCGAGGCAGTCTCCCCTAGGTTCCTTAGTGTATGCCATGTAGTCTCCAAGTAGTCATTGTCACCAAGAGAAGTTGTGCCCCTGTGAGGAATGGGAACCAAATGACAAAGGAAGAAGCTGAAGTTTGTGAACTGTAAAACTAGAAGTTGTATTTTAAAGATGTTATTAAATGTTGATGGCAATATGATAAAAAATATCTTATTTACACATTGCCAAGGCAATGTTTTTCACATCTAAAAATAGTTATCAAAAACTTAAAATGTTTTTACCTTTTTTCACTCTTGGGGATATATAAAGTATAATAATCTGTAATCACAATCTGAATTTACAACATGTATAATATTCATACCACAGTGTAAAGCCAGTAGCCAATGCCACCATCAGAGCTGCCTGGCCCATGCAGGTTTGCATTTGATTCGGACAGACAATAATGAAACAACAGAGTCAAGAACTGGAGGGCCATTAGCTTTAATCCAAGCTTGCACCCAGTGGGCAAGAAATACACACAATGGGAAAACACTTCCTTTTCTATTCAGGGCTGTTGGGCAGATATAATATATTATGCTCTCTTTGTTAAAGATGGCGCTGCCCACATGCAAGTTTTAAGAGTAAGCTTTTCCCCACACCCTTGACTAATTGGATGATGTGGGGTGGTGCACTCTTGTGAAGAATCCTCCCATTATGCCTCAGATAAGTGACTTTGTATCAGAGACTTCTTTGTTTGTAGATTGGATTAACGGTTTAGATTTCTACACTATAAAGTGGGGGAGACTGGGAGCTTGCTCTCTCTCGGTTCCTAAGGTTAGTATTAGATAGAAGAGCTGAGTAAGGCCACATGGAGGTCAGGAGAAGCAGCCAAGATGGCGGAGTGCTGAGAGAGAAGCCAGTTTGTGCAGAATTTGTGCAGGAGGAGATAGGGGAAAAGAGGTGAGTAAGTCTGGTGAGCTAGAAACCTTTGATTCTAGGAAACTCGGATAAGTCAGTAGCTTTGTGAGCACTGAATGACTGGGTTTTGGAGGCCAGTGTGTGTTTTTACTTGCCCACCGGGTGCAAGCTAGAATTAAAGCTGATGGCTCACTAGTTCTTGGCTCTGTTGTTTCATTACCGACTGTCTGAATCTAATGCGAACCTTCATGGGCCAAGCGGCTGTGATGGTGGCCTTGGCCACTGGCTTTACAAGGGCTCCCAAAGCCACTGTTTTATTTGAGTTTCCTAAAATCAAAGGTTTCTACCTCACCAGCCTTATTCACCTCTGTTCACCATCTTCTTCTCTCTGCACAAATTCTGCACAAACTAGCTGCTTCTTCAGCACTCCGCTATCTTGGCTGCTTCCCCTCTCCTCCACGTGGTCTTTCTTTGCTCTCTTCTCTAATGCTAACCTCAGAAACCAAGAGAGAGTAAGCTCCCAGTCTGCCCCATTTTATAGTGTAGAAATCAAAACGTTTAATCCAATATACAAACAAGGAAGTCTCTGATACAAAGTCACTTATCTGAGACATAATGGGATTCCTCATAAGAGTGCACCACCTCCTAACATGCAACAGTCAAGGGTGTGGGGAAAAGCTTAATCTTAAAACTAAGCCATAGGCTATAAGGACCCTGCCTGCATACAGCCTTTTCCTCACACCCAATGCAAACTATAAGCGAGCAAACATATATATCATATTTGCAAACTTATTTGACCAACACACAGATAACCCAAAATATAAAAGATCTTTATGGAAAAAGGGAAAAAATAAAAAATCTATGTGTAATATTGACAAAATAAGTGAATTACATCTACTTGTTGGGCAAACAAGTTTGTGGAACTTATGTTGTTTGGTTTTGCTCACTTTTATTAGAAATGGTGCTGCCCACGTGGGGCAGCTGACTGCCTTCATGCTTGTGAAAGGGTTTTGTTATGCTAATGTGAGCTGGGGGAGGGCTTTCAAGCCAGAAGGTTTTTAAAGGAGGAACTAGGAGGCCATTTTAGAGGAGGAGACCATGTTGTTTCAGGAGAAAGATGACCACGTGGTTGTAGAGAATGCAGGCAGCCAAAATAGAGGCATGCAGAGGGGACTGGGTAAGACTAGTGGGCCTTTGATTCTAGGAAAGAAACTTGAGAAAGTCAGTGGCTTTGGGAGCCCTGAATGGAAAGGGAAGTGTTTTTCTGCCATGTGTATATTCTCGACCGCCAGTTGCGAGCAGGAATAAAGGATGGCCCACCAGTTTTTGGCTCTGTTGTTTCATTACCGTCTTCTCAATTCAAGTGTAAAACTGCATGGGCCAGACAGATGTGATGGTGGCTGCGGCTACTGGCTTTACATTACTCTTATATGAAATAGTTTGCATTTATTTAAAACACTAAAAATTCATAAAATATTTATGATTTGATATCAGTAGATAAACTTAGTAAACAATATAATCATGTAAATCTAGTAGCCATGGCCACCATCACAGCTGCCTGGCCTGTGCAGGTTCAAATTTGATTATGACAGATGGTAATGAAACAATGAAGCCAAGAACTGGTGAACCATTAGCTTTAATCCTAGCTAGCACCTGGCAGGTAAGAAATATACACAGTAAGAAAACAATTCCCTTTTGTTGGGCAGATAAAATATATCATGCTCACTTTGTTAAAGATGGCACTGCCCACATGGAAACCTGTCACCCAGGTGATATTAGTTGCCCTCCTGCTTGGGAATGGACCTGATTATGTTAATATGTGTTGGGGGAGGGCTTTTGCGCCAAAAGGTTTTAAAAGGAAGAAAGATCACGTTCTGGGAGAAGACTGATTGCGTTCTAGAAGGTGGGCAGAGAGCAGGGAGGAGAGCAGATTGAGGCCACATGGAGATCAGGAGAAGCAGTCAAGATGGCGGAGCATTGATGGAGAAGCCAGTTTGTGCAGAGTTTATGCAGGGAGAAGGAAGGAGATGGGGAACAGAGGTGAATAAGTCTGGTGAGCTAGAAACCTTTGATTCTAGGAAACTCGAATAAGCCAGTAGCTTTGTGAGCACTGAATGAGTGGGTTTTGAAGCCCAGTGTGTGTTTTTGCTTGCCTGCTGCATGCAAGCTAGAATTAAAGTTGATGGCTCCTCAGTTATTGGCTCCATTGTTTCATTATCGACTGTCCAAATCTAATGTGAACCTGCACTGGCCAGGCAGCTGTGATGGTGGTCTTGGCCACTGGCTTTACACCTTTCTATTCAGGGCTCCCAAAGCCACTGACTTATCTGAGTTTCCTAGAATCAAAGGTTTCTACCTCACCAGCCTTATTCACCTCTGTTCCCCATCTTCTTCTCTCTGAACAAATTCTGCACAAACTGGCTTCTCCTTTAGCAGCTGACTGCTTCTCCTCTCCTACATGTAGTCTTTCTTTGCTCTCCTCCTTCCTGGGCTCTTCTTCCCCTTTTTATAGTTTAGAAATCAAAACCTTAAATTCAATATACAAACAAGGAAGTCTGTGATACAAAGTCACTTATCTGAGGCATGGTGTTATTCCTCACAAGAGTGCACCACCCCACATCATGCAACAGTCAAGGGTGTGGAGGTAAGTTTAGTCTTAACACTATGCCTTAGGTTATAATGACCCTGCCTGCTTACAGCCTGTCTCCCATACCCAATGCAAACTATAAGAGAGCAAACATATATCATATTTACAAACTTATTCAACCAACAAGTCATAATAATTTTTACATATGAAAAAAAGATGTGTTAGAAATAATATAAAAATATTGACAGAAGATTTCTTCAGGTGGTTCTCATGATTATAATAAGTGGGGAAAATTGAGTATTTAGCAAACATAGAAAATTATTTTTGAAAGGCAGAAACCATGGACCAAACCAAAAACATGAGGCTAGTGTGTTCCAAAAAGAAAGTTTATTTTAAAAATGCCTGGGTATAGGCGGGCTGAGACCAACAAAGGGTATCAGCCCTGAGGGAGAGATGGGACAGAGGTTATATGGATTCATCAAAGGGCCTTGGGCAAAGGCAGCTGCAAGGTAACTTCTTCTGTTTGTGGTTGGGAGTGGCACCACCGTTCCTTAAAATTGTCTGTGCCTTAATCTACTTATCCCTATTACTATCCAGCTGCAAGGGAGGTCTGTGCTGGATTACTGAATACATAAATCATCCTTCCTCCTTCAGGCCTGCATTGTGCTTAAGAAAGATGGTGGCTGAGTAGCCATTTTATCTATCATTCCCATCTTGTTCTAGAATTAACAGATAAGGGGTGCTGTTCTCTTAAAACTGCTTTAAGCTGAGAAGGAGTGTCATGGACATGTAAGAAAGAAATCCTAGGCCTGATCTGTGGTGGTACAGTGGATAAAATGTCAACCTGGAATGCTGAGGTTGCTGGTTCAAACCCCTGGGCTTGCCTGGTCAAGGCACATATGTAAAGCCAGTGGCCAAGGCTACCTTCACAGTCGCCTGGCCCATGCAGGTTCGCATTAGATTCAGACAGTTGGTAATGAAACAACAGAGCCAAGAACTGGTGAACCATCAGCTTTAATTCTAGTTTGCACCCGGTGGGCAAATAAAAACACACACTGGGCTCCAAAACCCACTCATTCAGTGCTCATAAAGCTACTGACTCATCCGAGTTTCCTAGAATCAAAGGTTTCTACCTCACCAGACTTATTCACCTCTGTTTCCCATCTTCTTCTCTCTGCATAAATTGGATTCTTCCTCAGCACTCCGCCATCTTGGCTGCTTCTTCTGGCCTCCTCCACATGGCCTTAATCTGCTCTCCTCTATAATGCTAACCTCAGGAACCGAGAGAGAACAAGCTCCTGGTCTGTCCCATTTTATAGTGTAGAAATCCAAACCTTTAAGCCAATCTAAAAATAAAAAGTCTTCAATACAAAGTCACTTATCTGAGGCAAAATGGGAGGATTCCTCATTAGAGTGCACCACCCTATATCAAAAAGGGTGGGAAAGGTTTAGTCTTAAAACTAAACCTTGGGCTATAACAACTCTGCCTGCTTACAGCCTGTCTCCCACACACATTAATATAATCACGTTCATTCCCAAGCAGGAAGGGTAACCAATGTAATCACCTGGGTGAGGGGTTTCCACGTGGGCAGCGCCATCTTTAACAAAGCGAGCATAATATATTTTATCTGCCCAACAACATATCAGAGTTGAGATTTCCTGTTCCTCCCCCTTATCTCTCTTCTTCCCTAAAATGAATAAATTTTTAAAAATCTTGAAAATAGAAAAGAAAGGCAAAGACTATATTTTCTGGGGTATTAGTTGCTATCTTTGCAAGGCCTGAAGGAGGAATAATTGGCTGATAGTTTGATTGCTGAGAGTCTGAACTCAGTTCTGTATAAAGTACATAAAAATCCTGAAAAGACAGGGGCCAAAGAGAAATGTTAATTGGAGGGTTAGCAAGGCCTATTGTTGTAAAGTAGTGTTTCACAAGTTTGCATAGAGACAACAATGCAGGATACAGAAGAATTTTTAAGAGGAGATTTATTGATTAAGCTGGCTGCATATGATGTACATGGGGTATAGCTGACCTAAATCATAGCTCTGAGGCTGGTTATATACCCTTGACCATATACATGTTGGGGGAAAAAAGGGGGGAGCATGACACAATCATTAACAAGTTTATAACATTTGTCTAGAGGATCTATAAAAAACATTAAAACTTTCAAGGTAACACAATAGTGATTTATTTTTACATATCAAAGACATTCACAAAAGTTTTAGTGTCTATCTATCCTCCTTCGCCTAGAGGTATATGTCACTCTCAGAATTCAAGAAACGGAGAGTTAAAATCAGTGTAGGGTATGTAAATATTGTCTCTTAATAAAAGGGAAAGGAAGTTATTCAGGTAACCTTTATTCTACAGTTAAACTAAATGACCCAATTGTCCTTGGAAGCCAGAAAGCTTCTGCATTTTTCTCCCTCCATTCTCCAAAGAAAAGATGGGGCAAGAAGCCTGACTTTTTCTCCAAAAATTAATATTAATCTTAATATTTGCAATTCTTCGGTACTTTATCACTCTATGAAGGGTAATAACCAGGTTAATTTTGGCAGAGCCTCCTGTATAGCTGACCAGATGGAGTCCTCCAACCCCTTTTGGCTGAAAGTTTTGAGTCAGGCTGCATTTTCTAAAATTCTTTGGGTTCTTTCTTCTACCTGTCCTGTGGAGTTGACATCAAAACAGCACAAGGTGTTAGCAATCACACAGACTCCCCTTTCTTTGAATAAGAAACATTCTAAGGTTTTTTGATTGTCATCATGCAAGCAAAGGAGTCAAAGGAGTATTTAAGGGCTGAAAATTCTCTTCTATATTGTAAAGCCAGTAGCCATGGCCACCATCACAGCCACCTAGCCCATGCAGGTTCACATTTGATTCGGACAAACAGTAAAACAACGTATCAAGAACTGTTGGACCATTAGCTTTAATCCTAGCTTGCACCCAGCAGGCAAGAAATACCCAGTGGGAAAACACTTCTCTTTCCATTCAGGGTTCCCAAAGCCACTGACTTATCTGAGTTTCCTAGAATCAAAGGTTTCTACCTCACCAGCCTTATTCAACTCTGTTCCCCATCTCCTTCTCTCTGCACAAACTTTGCACAAACTGGCTTCTCCTTCAGCACTTCGCCATCTTGGCTTCTTCTTCTCTCCTCCACGTGGCCTTTTTCTGCTCTCCTCCCATGGGCTCTTCCTAGGACATAATCACTCTTCCCCAGAAAAATGAGATCTCTCCTTTTAAAACCTTTTGGCGCAAAAGCCCTTTCCCAACACACATTAATATAATCACCCCATCCCAAGCAAGAAGGGCAACTAATATTATCACCTAGGTGATGGGTTTCCACATGGGCAGCACCATCTTTAACAAAGTAAGCATAATATATTTTATCTTCCCAACATATATCCTGTTCTATGGAAGCCATGGTGACTGAGATGTTTTTTGCAGTTAAAGCACTGTAAGTGATACCCTCTGCTAGACCAGCAGCAGTAGTGGCCACAATGATTCCTGCAATTATTACTCTAATGGCATGTTTTAACCTATATTGGGTTAAAGCTGGGGAGTTTATCTTGGAGGTTTAGGCATGAATACATGGATAGTGGTGTTTGAAGGAGAGACATACCCAATCTCCCACAGACTGCTATTGATGAGGTTGAGGCACTGTAAGGCAACACTATAGGGATGCACATCAAGATTCTGTACAAAAAAAAAAAAAAAAACGGGCCAAAAATCAGTATGAAAAGTAAGGTTATTAATAGGGTTTGAGCAAGGCATCCTGTATGGCTAAACAAATAGAGTCTTCAAGTTCTCTTTTTACCTTTGTTTACTTTCTCAGTTTCTTTTTTTTTTTTTTGTCTGTTTGTTTCTTCTCCCCGCACAAACCTTCTGCAACATTAATAAACCTTCCTTACTTTAAAAGGCCAATGACCGTGGCCTGACCTGTGGTGGCGCAGTGGATAAAGCGTCGACCTGGGAACACTGAGGTCGCCAGTTCAAAACCCTCCACTGGTCTGGTCAAGGCACATATGGGAGTTGATGCTTCTAGCTCCTCCCCCCTTTCTCTCTCTCTCTCTCTCTCTCTCTCACTTTGCGTCTCCTCTCTAAAATAAATAAATAAAAATAAATTAAAAAAAAAATAAGCCTGACCTGTGGTGGCGCAGTGGATAAAGTGTCGACCTGGGAACACTGAGGTTGCCAGTTCAAACCCCTGCACTGGTCTGGTCAAGGCACATATGGAAGTTGATACTTCTAGCTCCTCCCCCCTTTCTCTCTCTCTCTCTCTCTCTCGCTCTCGCTCTCTCTCTCTCTCTGTGTCTCCTCTCTAAAATGAATAAATAAAAAAAATTAAAAAAAATAAAATAAAATAAAATAATAATAAAAAAAAAAGCCAATGACCGCCATCCTGGCCATGCACATACAGGTTCGCATTTGATTAGGACAGACATTAATGAAACAATGGAGCCAAGTACTGGTGGGCCATTAGCTTTAATCTTAGCTTGCACTTGGTGGGCAAGAAATACACACAGTGTGAAAACACTTTCTTTTCCGTTCAGGGTTCCCAAAGCAACTGACTCATCGAGTTTCTTAGAATCAAAGTTTCTACCTCACCAGCTCCATTCACTTCTGTCCCCCATCTCCTTCTCTCTGCACAAACTGGCTTCTCCTTCAGCACTCTGCCATCTGGGCTGCCTCTCCTATGCAATGCTAATTTCAGAAAGCAAGAGAGTGTGGGCCCCCGGTCTGCCCCATTTTATAGTGTAGAAATTGAAACCTTTAAGCCAATATACAAATAAGAAAGTCTCTAATACAAAGTCACTTACTTGAGGCATAAATAGGATTTCTCATAAGAGTGTACCATGCCACATCATGCAACAGTCAAGGGTGTGGAGGAAAGCTTAGTTTTGAAAAGATATTAATATTAAAAGGGCAGAAAAAACTTAGTCTTAAGCCTTAGGCTATAATGACTTTGCCAGCTTACAGCCTGTTCCCAACACCCAAAGCAAACTATAAGCAAGCAAACATATACAGTATATCATATTTACAACTTATTTGACTGACACTTACTATTTAGAAACCCCAACTTTTAGTGAGGACTTAGCAATATTATATTGTACTTCAATGAACATACTTTATGGCTTTTAGACACAGATTCTTAAAAAGTCATAATAAAGATAACAGGAAACTTTTATAAACCCAGGAAAAACAAATATATATATTTTAAGAATTTTAAAAGGGAGAGATTCCAAGATGGCGATGGAGTAGGAAGACATTCCAACTGCCATCTCCCAGGACCAAATTGGATTACAACTTTAATTAAGAACAATCATCTTGAAAAACCAACTTTGGACTAAACAAAGAGGAGTCTATAAGCAAGGATCACTGAAGAAGCCATACTGACACTCATAGGAAGGGAAGAGAAATAGAGAAGACTGCCCTGCTCTCAAGAGCGAGCTGGGGTGGAGAGTCCAGAGGGACTTTCACAGCAGGGAGAGTTGCTCTGAGAGGTATGGGTCCTCAGCCCCAGGTTTGGAGCCCCAGAAGCTATGAGGCACCCACACAGCATTTGAAGGCAAAAAGGTCTATTTTTCTGTCTGCAAGGAAGAGACAAAGCTCTCATAGACGCAGGCTCCATCTTCAAGTGCCTACACAGAAAATCTTGTTTACAACCACTTACCCAGGGCTCTGGTGAAGGAAAAACTGAGAGGACTAAAGTTGCATGAGGAGAGTGTAAAGTTGGAGGCTCATGGGGGATGGCCACCAGAACCCCTATGCTGAGTCATTCTCCAATACTGAAGTAGCCATCCTTCTTGGGTGGAGCAGTCCCCTCTGAGTGGCATCAGCCTGGGGAATAGCAACTGCTACAGCCTCAGGAGTCTCTCCATTCCCAATCATGGAGAATAGGTTGTGCTGAGAAGCCAGGAAGCAGGGGGCATGTCAGTGACTCAGTTTTCTGGTGTTGAGAATGGAGTTTTTCCTCACACACTCCTGAGTCTAAAACTGATAATTCCACCTCACAGGAGACTCAGTTAAAACTGTCTGGAATGCAGGCAGATCACACCTCTGGGTCTTAGAAACCACACCGACTGAACTCCTGGGGACACACCCTACTGAGATCTGTGAAAAAAATGTGGACAGATTCACACCTGGGGCTGAGGAGTGAAGCCACACCCACAACCCTTCCTAATCCCTGAATTGCTATAGGCTCTAGACTCTATCAGAGGTTTTTTGTGTGGCTGGTCCAACAAGCAGCCAGCAGACTGAGGCTGCAGGACATAGGACTCAGGAAACCTTGGTCTTTTAAGTGGGCCTTTCCCCAGGACCAGTGTAGGTAGAACCCAGCCTCAGTGTGCAGCTTGGTATTTCCATGTGCACCTGGGCCCAACAGAGGCAGCCACACTCTGGATTACTTGTAGCTCCAAGAAAGTTACTGAGGGCCAGCCATGAGCAGTGTCTTTCACTGTCTGTGCTGGGATCCTAACAGGGATGCCCACATCCAGTGACAAGATGCCGAGTGTATTGATTCAGGACCTAACAACCCTTGTTAGAGTGGTATTCTAAGGAAGGGTTTCTCACACCTGGCCTAACTGAGATGAGTTCAGTTCTCTGTTATCAGCACTAACACAACAGCTCATGGGCATTGGATAGGGTGCAGCTTCACAGTAAGCCAGCCTGAATACTGGATATCCTGCCCTGATGGGGTAGATTTCACAGGGGGAAGGGAAAGAGGCTTGGAGTTGGATATTTAATGTGTGGGATGCTGTGAGTCTATTACTGGATCTGGTCAAAGGGCTTAGCCATTTTTTCTGGGGTAGAACAGTCAGCCCCAGGAGAAAACTCTCTCAATCTTCCTCCATAAGAACTTCTGCAGTGGGGACTGTCAGTCTCACTCTATCTGAACCAGCTATTCACCTTGTTGGGGAGAAATAAAATTTGAGCATCTAGCAGCGGCTGAGAAATTAGATAGAGACCACATTCCCTATACTGAGCTACTGAACAAGAGACACCTGAAGTAGGAGGTCCCACTAACATTGTATTCCCAACCTCAGTTGCCATAACACAACAAGCTTGCAACCTATAGAGGGGTTGATTAGGTGAGGCCAGTCTGGGCACTACAGTCTTTCTACAGAAGACTGTGGGAAGACCAGGCAGTTGCATGAGGAGGTAGAGCAACTGAAAAGTGGACACAAATCTTACAGAGCTTGGGGCTTTTATGGAGCCACTGTCATTTCTAAGTAGAAGGAAGCTGGTCCTTATACAGAAGTTGGCCCCTCCCATGAGACCCAGGCACAGAAAATGCAAACACAGACAGTGAACAGAGCAGTAGCTGCAAACAGATTTTACACAGTGAGTTGCAAACAATGGCTGATGCAAACCCAAGAAGATCTAGAACCAGTACAACTGATAGTAGATGGCAGACAGGATCAACCCTAGACTCAGCTAGCTACACAAGCAGCACACCCAAAGGAGAAGTCTAGCAGGCACCAGACACTGTGGAGAATAAATATTCCCAAGAGGATAAAAATAGCACAGTGTGCAATACACATGATCAAGATTGACACTTAGAACCAGCCAGCCTGAAGGAATTACTGTACCCATGAAAGGGCCAACTGCATTCAATATTCACGTACAACAGAAGGAAAAATAGTACCCTCAAAAAGCATTCCTATAACAAGAAAAACAAGTGACCTGGATGAGAGTCCCACTAAGGTCATTTTCCTCATAAAGACACCACAAAAATTTCAAAGTCAGACAGTGCTACCTAATACACAGACAAAATAGGCAGACAAAGAAATGTGACCCAAATAAGTCAACAAGAGAAATCCCCAGAAAAAGAACTAAATGAAATGGAAATAACCAAACTACTAGATGTAGAGTTTAAAATAATAATTTTTAGGATGCTCAAGGATCTTAGAGAAACAATGGATGGACACAATGAACACTTAATTAAAAAGATAATAAGCATCAAAAAAGGTATTGAAATTATAAAAAAACAACAAAAGAGAAATGACAAATACAATATTAGAAATGAAGACAGCAGTAGAAAGAATCAACAGCAGGCTGGATAAAGCAGAGGATTGAATAGCAATTTAGAAGACAAGATAAACATAAGCACAGAAGCAGAGCAGCAAAATGAAAAGAGGCACAAAAAAAAAAAACTGAGGAAAATCTAAGAGAGCTCTATGACAACATGAAGATAAATAACATCCACATCATAGGAGTTCTTGAAGGAGAAGTGAACAAACAAAAAATAGAGCATCTGTTTGAAGAAATCATAGCTGAAAATTTTCCTAAATCGATGAAAAAGTCACACAAGTACAAGAAACAGAGTCTCATTAAAGAGGAATTCAAGGGGGCCCAGCCACATTGTAATGAAAATGCCAAAGTTAAGAGACAAAGAAAAAATACTAAAAGCTGCAAGAGAAAAGCAGTTAATTGCCCAAAGAAGAGCTCCTATAAGAATGGCATCTGATTTCTCAATAGAAACTTTTGAAACCAACAGAGATTTGAAGAAAATATTCAAAGTGATGCAAAACAGAAACCTACAACCAAGACTACTTTATCCAGCAAGGTTATTGTTTAAAACTGAAGAAGATATTAAAAGCTTCTCAGAACAACAACAAAAACTCAAGAAATTTATTACAACCAAACCAGTACTGCAAGAAATGTTAAGGGGCCTGCAATAAAAAGAGCAAAGGAAAAAACAGAAGTCAAAAGAAAAAGAATTGTACATTTAAAAATAAAATGGCAATAAATAAGTACGTGTCAATAACATCCTTAAATGTATATGGATTAAATGCTCCAATCAAAAGACATACAGTAGGTGCATAAATAAGAAAACAGGACCCATACATTAGCTGTATACAAGAGACTTACCTCAGGAAAAAAAGATACACATGGACTGAAAGTGAAAGGATGGAAAAAAGTATTTTATGCAAATGTAAATGAAAGAAAAAGGTGGTGTAGCAATATTTATATCTGAAAAAATAGCTTTTAAAGCAAAGGCTATAGTAATGGATAAAGAAGGTCACTATATAATGATAAAGGGAGCAATACAACAAGAGGATACAACCATTATAAATAATTATGTGCCTAATATAAGAACACCTAAATATATAAAGCAGATTTTGATAGACATAAAGAATGAGATAAACAGCAATACAATAATAGTGGAAAATTTTAATACCCCACTAACATCAATGGATAGATCCTCCAGACAGAAAATTAATGAAGAAACAACTGCCTGAAATGAAACACTAGATCACCTGGATTTAATTGCTATATTCAGGGCTTTTCCCACAAAGCAGCAGAATATACATTATTCTCAAATGCTCAGGGTACATTCTATACCAGGGGTCCCCAAACTATGGCCCGTGGATCGCATGCAACCTCCTAAGGCCATTTATCTGGCCCTCGCCATTATTTCGGAAGGGGCATCTCTTTCATTGGTGGTCAGTGAGAGGAGCACAGGATGCATCTGCACCCATAGTTCCCACTGAAATACTGGTCAGTTTGTTGATTTAAATTTACTTGTTCTTTATTTTAAATATTGTATTTGTTTCCATTTTGTTTTTTTACTTTAAAATAAGACATGTGCAGTGTGCATAGAGATTTGTTCATAGTTTTTTTTTTTAGTCCGGACCTCCAACGGTCTGAGGGACAGTGAACTGGCCCCCTGTGTAAAAAGTTTGGGGACCCTTGTTCCATACGATAAAACACATGTTAGGACAAAAAACAAGTCTCAATAAATTTAAGAAGATTGAAATTATATCAAGCATCTTCTCTGATAACAATGGCATGAAACTAGAAATCAACTACAATAGAAAATTGAAAAACATTAAAACACTGGGAGGCTAAATAGCATGATATTAAACAACAGACAGGTTAACAACAAGATCAAGGAAGAAATCAAAAATTTTCTTGAAACAAATAAAGATGCACATAAAACAACTCAAAATTTATGGGACACACAAAAACAGTCCTGAGTGGGAAATTTATAGCATTACAGGCATAACTTAAGAAGCAAGAAAAAGCTCAAATAAACAACTTAACCCTGCATCTAAAAGAACTAAAATAATAATAATAAAGCCCAAGAGAAGAAGGAAGGAAATAATAAAAATCAAAGTGAAAATAAATTACATAAAAGCTAAAAAATACAGAGGATTAATGAAACCAAGAGCTAGTTCTTTGAAAAGGTAAACAAGTTTGACAAACCTTTAACCAGACTCTTCAAGACAAAAAGAGAGAGGACTCAAATAAATTAAGTTAGAAATGAAAGTAAAGAAGTAACAACTGATGCCATAGAAATACAAAGGATTGTAAGCAAACACCATGAAGATCTATATGCCAAAATATTGGACAACCTGGGTGAAATAGATTAATTCCTAGAAACACACAATTTTCCAAAACTTAATCTGGAAGAATCAGAATACCTAAACAGTCTGGTTACAATAAATGAAATTGAAAGTTATCAAAAACTCCCAGCAGCCTGACCAGGCAGTGGCACACTGAATGGAATGTCAGACTGGGATGCGGAGGACCCAGATTTGAAACCCTGAGGTCACTGGCTTGAGCATAAGATCATATAGTTAGAGGAAGGCTCACCAGCTTGAGCCCAAGGTTGCTGGCTAGAGCAAGAGGTCATTCAGTCTGCTGTAGACCTCCTGGTCAAGGCGCATATGAGAAAGGAATCAATAAGAAACTAAGGTGACGCAACAAGAAATTGATGCTCCTCATCTCTCTTTCTCTTTCTGTCTTTCTGTCTGTCTTTTCTTAACTTTTCTTCTCTCTGTTTTTCTCTGTCTCTATCACACACACACACACACACACAAAAAAAAACTTCCAGCAAACAAAAGTCTTGAACTGGATGGCTTCACAGGCAAATTGTACCAAACGTTGAAGAAAGGACTAACCCCTATCCTTCTCAAGCTATTGTAAGAAATTGAAAAGGAGGGAAAACTTTTAAGTTCCTTTTATGAGAAAAACATCATCCTCATTCCAGAACCAAGTAAAGACACTACAAAGAAAGAAAACTAATGGGCCAATATCCATGATGAACATGCTCAAATCATCAGCAAAATATTAGCAAACCAGATCCAGCAATACATTAAAAAAATCATACATAATGATCAAGTGGGATTGATTCTGGGGAGGTAAATCAATCGATGTGATTCATCACATAAACAAAAGGAAGAGCCTGACCTGTGGTGGCACAGTGGATAAAGCATTGGCCTGGGAACACTGAGGTTGCCAGTTCAAAACCCTGAACTGGTCTGGTCAAGGCACATATGGGAGTTGATGCTTCCAGCTCCTCCCCCCTTTCTCTCTTTCTCTCTCTCTCTCACTCTGTGTCTCCTCTCTAAAATGAATAAAATAAAAATAAAATTTAAAAAACCCAAAAAACAAAAGGAAGAATAAAAATCACATGATTATATCAATAGATGCAGAAAAATCATTTGATAAAATCTAGCACCCATTTATGTTCAAAACTCTCAGCAAAGTGGGAAACAGGAAACATACCTCAACATAATAAAGACCATCTATGACAAACCGACAGCCAACATCATACTCAATGGGCAAAAATGAAAAGCAATTCCCTTAAGATCAAGAACAAGGATGAGGTGCCCCCTTTTATTACTCTTATTCAACATAGTTCTGGAAGTCCTAGCCACAATAATCAGACAAGAAGAAGAAATAAAAGGCATCCAAATTGGGAGAAAAGAATGAAAACTATCATTATTTTCTATACTTAGAAAACTCTAAAGTCTCAGTCAAAAAACTAATAGACCTGATACAGGTATTGATCGAGTTACAACCTATGCAACTTACAACCATTTAACTTTACAACCATAATAACTAGCCACGACTGCTCCACGTTTGGAACAGTTTTTGTATGCACCTACCTGTATTTTGTAATTTTGCATGTTTTGCAAATATTAAACCAGTTGTACTGGTAATGCAGTGTTTACTTAAACCTGACAAATGTAAAAATAAGAAACAAAATGGTGTAGAGATAATATAAATAACATAAAATCAACAAAGAAAATTATGATGTATAACAATAATGAAAGAAAATTATGATAAAATATGACTTAGAGATTTTTATAACATCATTTCACAGTACTGTACATATAGCCTACTCAACTTACAACCAAATAGTGTTACAACCAATCTGTCAGAACCAATCATAGTTGTAAGTCAAGCGCTAGCTGTAAATGAATTTGGCAAGGTGACAGGGTATGAAATTAATATTCACAAATCAGTGCCATTTTTATTCGCCAACAATAAACTGTCTGAAAGAGGAATTAAGAAAACAATTTCCTTCCCTAGTTCAACAACAAAAAAAAAATAAGTACCTAGAAGTAAATTTAACCAAGGAGGTAAAAGACTTGTACTCAGAAAATTATAAGACATTAAAAAAGAAAAATTAAGGAAAATACAAACAAGTGGAAGAATATACCATGTTCATGGATAGGTAGAATAAACATTATTAAAATGTCTATATTACACAAAGCAATGTATAAATTCAATGCAATTTCTATTAAAATACCAATGGAATATTTCAAAGATATAGAAAAAATATTCCAAAAATTAATATGGAACCAAAAAAGAACACAAATAGCCTCAGCAATCTTGAAAATGAAGAATAAAGTGGGACGTGACACAGTTCCTGATATCAAGTTATACTACAAGGCCATTGTACTCAAAATAGCTTGGTCCTGGCATAAGAACAAGCATATAGATCAATGGAACAGAACAGAGAACCCAGAAATAAACCCATGCTTTTATGGTCAAGTAAGAAAGGAGGTAAGAGAATATAGTGGAGTAAAGACAGTCTATTAAATTGTGTTGGGAAAATTGGACAGGTACTTTCAAAATATAAAACTAGACTACAAACTTACACCATTCACAAAAATTAACTTAAAATGGTTAACAGACTTAAAAGTTAGTTCCAAACCATAAACATCTTGGAAGAAAACATAGGCAGTAAACTCTCTGATATATCTTGTAACAATATTTTTTGCCAATTTATCTTCACAAGCAAGTAAAACAAAAGACAAAATAAACAAATGGGACTATATCAGACTAAAAAGTCTTTGCACAGTGAAAAACACCATTAACAAAATAAAAGACAACCCACTCAAGGAGTGAACATATTCACTGATATTTCTGATAACCAAAATTTAAAAAGAACTTCTAAAACTCAACACCAGGAAGGTAAACAATTCAATTAAAAAGTGGGCAAAGAAACTGAATGGGCACTTCTCCAAAGAGGACATACATATGGCCAATAGGCACTTGAAAAATTGTTCAATGCCACTAATCATCAGAGAAATGCAAATTAAAACCACAATGGAATACCACCTTACACCTGTCATAATGGTGCTCATTAACAAATCAACACACAATAAGTGCTGGTGAGGGTGTGGAGAAAAGGGAACCCTCCTGTACTGCTGGTGGGAATGCAGACTTGTGCAGCCACTGTGGAAAACACTATGGCATTTCCTCAAAAAATTAAAAAGGAAATGCCTTTTGATCCAGCTATCTAAAATATCTAAAATATATTTTAGAATATATTTTACGAATATATTCTAAAAATACCAAATCATTGATTCAAAAGAAGATATGCACCCACATGTTTATTGAAGCAGTGTTTACAATATCCAATATCTGGAAACAGTCCAGGTGTCCATCAGTGGATGAGTAGATTAAAAAGTTGTGGTACATATATATAACGGAATACTATGCTGCCATGAAAAAGAAGAAAATTTTACCTTTTGCAAAGGTATGAATGGATCTCATGTTTATTATACTAAGTGAACAAGCCAGGCAGAGATAAACAATAATCATATAATCTCACTTATATGTGGAATCTAATAAACAAAGTAAACCGAGGAATGGAATAGAGGCAGAGACAGGGTCACAGTGACTGGAGTGACAGCTGTCAGAGGGAAGGGGGATGAGGGAATGGGATCAAAGATGGTGAAGTAATTAGTAAAATTATATATGCATAACACATAGATACCGATAACAAGACAGCGAATCCCAGAGAAAATGGGAGAGAAAGTTAATGGAAGGGGGGCATAGGGGGTATAAATAAGGACATGGAGGAGAGAGGTGAAGGTGTTATATTCAGTGGGACACTTGAATCCATGTTAAAACAATAAGTTAAAATTAATAAAAATTTTAAAAAGAACATTAAAAAAGAGTTTTAAAAGACATTAATCTAACTTAAACTTGTAGTAATACTTTTCTAGACCACCTGGTTAAACAACAACAACAACAACAAAAAAAAACATTTGGCATAGTTTTGTATTTTAGTGCCAATAGGGAGAGGGAAAGCTTCAATAAGTTTTGTGTTGGGGACAGTGGAATAACCAGCACAGTGTTCTCCCTTGTGTGAGTAGAAACTCCCATCAATTAACCAAGACTGATCTGCCTCAGTTGGAGTGGTGTCTTTCAGATGGGGAAATGGATAAAAAATAAGAGATAGGTTAGCTGACCCTGAAGGGTCTGGCATGTCCCAAGGGGTAGTATGGAAAGTAAGGGTAGCATGTAGCTTAGACAGGATGTCTCATCTTAGGAGTGGTGTGGGACATGAGGGCAAAATTAATAAGACATGGGAAGGTCTGGGCCCCTAAAGAGCAGGACAGAGGAGCAGTAGAACGGGCCTGGGAGAACTGGCTGTCAATTCCCATAACCGAGATACCCGAGTCCCTTAAGGGACCTCTATATTCAGGCAAAGCAGAATAGGTTGTCCTTGTGTCAATGAGGAAAAAAATGTGCCTGCTGCTACCATCAAGGTTACCCAAGGCTTGAAGATGTGATGACCACTGGGGCATTCCTCCATTAGCACCTCCAATCTTCAGTGGCCAGGGCTATCAGCTGGACAAAGGAGGGGCCAGCCAGTGTGGGAAGAGATGGGGTCTTACCTGGAGAGATCCGATCACAGTCCAACTTCCAATGGGGCCCACCACAAAGGGGGCAAGGCTTTGGGGGCTGGACTGGATTAGGGCCCTTGCTTGCCCAATGACCTTCATTGCCACACTTGAAGCAGGTGCTAGGTGGGGTATTATTATTATTTTGACCCTTGGCCTGAGGTCTATTTTGACCATTTCAGGACTGTTGGCTGCACTGGCCCTGCAGGTCCTTGATAGCAGCAGCAAGTATCTGGTATTTAGCTACTTTCTGATTCTTTCCCTCCTAATCTCAGTTATTAAAGACCTCAATGGCCAGTTTTAAGAGATTCCATTGAGGGATTTGAAGGCGATCCTCTAACCTGTAATTTGCACTGGATGTTGGACATGGACTGGGAAATGAAATTCATGTGAAGGAATAGTTGCCCTTATGTGCCAGAGGGATCTAAGGTGGTATATCTCTGAAAGGCCCCCAAGAGGTGCAAGAGGAAGAGAACAGAATTTTCAGTGGGGTGCTGAATAGGGAGGGGGCTCTGGTTGTGACAGGGGTGAGTCCTGGGCATCAGGAGGTTTAGGAGCAGAGTGAGCAGAAGGAGGAGGCATGGGTGGGAGTCTTTGATAGACAGAATCAAAAGAATGAACACTAGAAGGGTCCTCCAGAGCAGAAGGATCTTTCCATTTTTAAGTATAGAAGGAATAGTTGAGAGGGAGAGTGTGGGTAAAATTGCTGTTTTAAGCTTGCTCACAGGTTGACTGGCTGCAAGCCCTTTGTGCAAATAGTGCAGAAGCACGTGACACCATTATTGTAAAGATATATACACTTCCCCTTAGGGGGTTATGGGAGACCCTGCCCTGCCACTGAGAGGTGCGGCTGGTTTCCTTTTCCCTCCCTGTTCCTTTGCCCTCCAATGTGAAGAGCAGGTTGCTGCTTTTCTCTTTGTTTCCTTTTTGGCTTGCCTTTCTTGCTGAGATGCCAATAAATTGGAATGGCCCACCATCCGCTGGCTTTGCTGTTTCTTTACCATCTGTCCAAATTCAGTGAGAACCTGCATAGCCACTACGGTGGCCAATGGCCTTACAGAGAGCAAGAAACAAAGAGAGTTGTTTGTGACCTAACTGCAAAAAATGTCTGGACATAGGGGATCTTAGACTACTTTTCGCTTTACTGGAAGAAATTATTAAGGTCACTCAGAATGTTAAAATCAAAAGTGCTATTTTCAGGTCACTTGGACAAATTGTTGAGTTTATATTGAGGCCAAGTGGTGTTACAGTAGAAAATAAAATACTTTGGCCTGAGATCCTGGACTAAGCCCAGGGTCTGGAGTTTTTTAAGAGACAGTCTAGAGGCATCATTTTGAGGATAGCTGACTGAGAGTTCCTCATATGTGGTGGGTGAGCATCTAGCAGTCTACAAGGGGGGAATGGACCAACCTGGACGGTGGAATGAGCATTCAGACCAGGCAGGCGTCCCTGCTGTCTTAGGCCCACTGGCAATGGAAGTTGGCTGCTTTGCAGGCACCCCTGTATAGCACTCTAATCTAGGCAAGTGCCTGGAACCACTCCTGACCAATGTTGGATTTTTAGAACCATGCTAGATGGTGGAATGAGAAACACAGGAGGGGTTAGAAAGTTCCCGCTTATATAGCCGCTAGATTCACTCACCCAAATGTGATTGTTGCCTGGTGTGGATGTGGCGAAGCAAAACAAGAGAGTGGTAGTCCATCCCAGTGTTCAATTTTTGGTTTGTCTTCATGCATAGAATAGGAGTTTTCCCTCCTGGTCGGTTCAGTAGGTAAGGCCAGAGGGTCAGGAGGAACTAGTCTTGCAACTCCATCGACATGGGAAGCAGGATCTGAGGATAAACTTGAGATGAGCTGCCACTGCTCACTGCTTCTCTGGTAGGTAACCACACCCTTCTTAGGGTCAGGGTTAGACTCCTAACTAGTCTCTGGTACACACACCTGCCAGGTTTTGGCACCAGAATGAATGGCAGAAACCATGGGCCAAACAAAAAACATGAGGATATTCCAAAAGGTAAGTTTATTTTAAAAATGCCTAGCTGTAGGCGGGCTGAGACCAACAATGGTGTCAGCCCTGAGGGAGAGATGGGACAGGGGTGATATGGATTCATCAAAGGGCCTTGGGCAAAGGCAGCTGCAACATAACTTCTTCTGTTTGTGGTTGAGAGTGGCACCACAGTTGCTCAAAATTGTCTGTACCCTGATCTAATTGTCCCTTATCAGCATCTAGCTGCAAGGGAGATCTGAACTGGATTACTGAGTAGGCAAGTCCTTCTTCCTCCTTCAGGCCTGCATTGTGGTTAAGAAAGATGGTGGCTGAAATCTATCAATTTTCCCACACTATATCCAAAAGAAATAGAAGCTAAATACTTTTATATTAGTTGAATAAAAATATTTAAATAAAACATTGCTGTAATTTTATATTTTTTCCTGAAATGTTGATTCTTAAGGCATATGGTAAGACTGACAACCAATTGTACACTACATTTTAGATTTGTGTTAAGAGGCAAAAATCACAACTTTAGTACCATTAGCTCACTCCAAGGAAAGCAAATGCCTGATGAACATTAGAGCTGTCTTGTAATAAGCTCTGGAAAGCTCTAAACAGCACTAAGCCCTATCATACCCAGTACAAATCCTGCTTAAAGTTTATGTCCTGTATTGTCCCATCTCCTTTGGATTTGAGTCCCATAGCCTGTCATTCACACAACAGATGTGTAGTGTCCTCTATAGGAAATAATCAGGTAAGAATGAAGTATACAATCAGAAATGAGAGTAGTTACTCCTATTCTAAAGAAGACACAGGTCCAGCTCCTGAGATCTCTGTTCTTTCTCTTTTTCTCAATCCCTGACTCTTCTTTAGGGCTTCCCAGGCATTTCACTAAATCATATTTCTTTCTAAATCAAGAAAAGCTTTAAAGTTGTAGGCACAGCATTCTTTTAAATTTTGTAGTTAAGTCCTTGATATGTGGTATTTTTAAGGCAACATACTTTAAGTTTATGGTTATGTATAAAATTAGTTTAAAGATGTAAAATGGATCTTCTAGCATCCAAATTTATAGATATATACTTACTTTTAGTAGCTGTTAAATCTAGCCCCAGAGTCTTGATCTAATTTTTTATCTCATGTGGTCCTTTCTGCAGTTGCACATGCCACGTGCTAGGTTACATATTTGGAAGGCAAAGACCAGGTTTTAGATTTTCTTCTGCTTTAACCCTTCCCATATTAGGTCTGTCTCAGAAAGCCAGAGACAGCCATATAGTCATGTATCAGATCCTTTTTAGACACTGTCGAGGTGAGGTACTAGGGGCAGGGGATACAGTGTGAAATGAGGCAATGCTAGTGCTCTGGTGGAGCTTCTGTGTCTATGAGGAAAATAACAAGTAATTAAGTGGGCAAGAAGTATGGTAGATGCTTTTTACAGATGTGCTGAGATTTAAAGTAGGGTGACAGGAGGGAGTGACTGGCTAGATGCTCTAGATTGCAAAAAGCTTTTGAGGGTGATGATATCTACTGTGGACACTGGTTATACTGTGTGGAGACACTTCAGGCAAAGGGGAGGGTTCACAGGAAGTCCTTAAAATAAGGAAGAGCTTGGAGAGTTTGAGAAACAAAAGTAAAACCAACATGCCTAGAGCTTAGTGGGGAGAGAAGAAAGTGGTGTGAGGTGAGTCAGAGATAAGACCCAACTCAGGTAGAGCTTTGCAAGAACTCACTCAGAAGCACCTGACACATTTCTTTGACCTCAGCTAGGTTTTAAGGTTTGGGAAATACATTCACACTCTTAGAGAGCCACTTTTTTTCATTAAGAGTAAGATGTCTATCTCACATAACATTACAGGTTCAACAATACAAGCTACATACAGGTCTGTTACATTTACTAGAAATTCAGTCAATTTAAGTCGAATATAATTATTTTTTTGGCAAGGCAATTCAATATTTCCTGGCAGCTATAAGTTAAGTTGAACAGAATGACTACAGTATAAGAGGAAAACTTAGGGAACTATGCATTCAACAAAGATGAACTACACATCACTTTGTAAGTTGTAACAAAATGATCAAAATAGATCAAAACAAAGACTTATTTGACCTGGGGCCCTAGAATAGGGTCAGTAAATTTCTTTACTCCTTTTAAATAAGAGCAAAAGACAATAATAATAAAAAAAAACATTTGTGTGCACAATGTTTTTAAAAAATTGTTTTTACAAATTGCCTATCAACAGAATGATCCATGACAGAAAATTTAAGTCTGTTACAATTATAAAACATATTCATATGCTAATATGTTCATGTCTGAAAACTCTATATTGTGGACAAATGAATTTCTACATGAATAATAAATATAAACATGAGTTAAAGTTAGGTAGCCCCCCAATCTCAGTGTTCTTGGGGAGGAAATGTGCTTAAGGCATGGCATAGTAATGAACTGGGCTTCATCCTACATGTCCACCATTTCCCAAGATTCAAGTGTCCATGAAGAAAACCTAGGTCCGAGTAAGCCAGGTGGCCCTAATTGGCCTGAGCTGGTGAGCCCCCAAGAAGCTGTGGAGACCTCAGACTTTGTCCCCGTTAGTCATTCTTACATGAGCCTTTTTTACTGAAACACAAAAGCATCTTCCTCAGTCCTGCATTATTAGGAGGGGAGTATTTTAAATTGTGAAGGTCCATAGCACTTTGGATATTGAGAGGAAGACACAGAGAGCAATCCCTCAGCCACTGTAGAGGCCTTAGTAAAGAACTTCACTGTGCACTGTGACTGACAGAAAGATTCTAGAAAAGATGAGGAGACTAGCCCAAATGGATGGTCAACTATGTATCCCCCATCCATGGCCTTGTTTACCATGGTTCCCATTACATGTAGTCAACTGCTTTCTGAAAATAGTAAATGGAAAATTTCAGAAGTAAAAACCTTAAAAGTTTAAAATTTTCTGTTGTTCTGAGTACTGTGATGAAATCTAGTGCCACCTCACACTGGACCATCCAGGATATAAGTCATTTTGTCCAGCGCACATATGCTGCATACACTTCCTGCCCAGTAGTCAGTCACTAGCACCTTGGTGACCGGGTAGACTGTCATAGTGTAACAGAGCTTATGTTCCAGTCACCTTTACCTTACTTAATAATGGTTTCAAAGTACAACTGTAGAGATGCTGATATTTTGGATATGATGCAGAGAAACGGTAAAGTGCTTTCTATAAGTGAAAAAATGTGTATGCCTAATAAAACACAGATTTAGGGTTTGGTACTATCTATGGTTTCAGGAAGTGTTGGCATCCTCTGAGGTCTTGAAATGTGTTCCCATGGTAAGGAACTACTACTGTATAAAACAAAGCTACAGAAATAAAAATATTTTCAAACTTGAAAAAAACAGAGTCTAGACTTAGACTAAATATAAAATAATCAAATTTAATAAAGGGTCAATAGTGGGGAAAACCTGGCTTATTCAATAAGTGTTGTATACCCATGTCATTCCTTTGTCAAGAAAGAACCCAGACAAATCTTCAAACACTTCAAAATGAATCATAAAGGTGCTAAAATAAATCAAAATACATTTTTAATAATCTAGAATAGTAGTTTTATAAGTATTGCACAAATTCAGAAGCAACTGAAAATATATGAAGATAAGTTCAAATTTTCTTTATTTTAATTGTTAAATTTTATTTAGAAAATTAAATATAACACAATGACTTTGATCAATATAAGTAGATAGGTTTCAGGTAAACATTTTTATAGCATTTGAACTGCTGATTATGTTGTACACCCATAACCCAAAGTCAAATATTTTATTTATTTTTTAATGTTTATTTATTTATTTATTTATTTATTTATTTTTACATGGACAGAGAGAGAGTCAGAGAGAGGGATAGATAGGGACAGACAGACAGGAACAGAGAGAAATGAGAAGCATCAATCATTAGTTTTTCGTTGCCATTGCAACACCATAGTTGTTCCTTGATTGCTTTCTCACATGTGCCTTGACTGCGGGCCTTCAGCAGACCGAGCAACCCCTTGCTGGAGCCAGCAACCTTGGGTACAAGCTGATGAGCCTTTGCTCAAGCCTAATGGACCCGCGCTCAAGCTGGCGAGCTCTGGGTCTCAAACCTGGGTCTTCTGCATCCCAGTCCGACACTCTATCCACTGCACCACCGCCTGGTCAGGCCAATTATTTTCTGTCACCTTATATTTGTCCCTCATTACCCCCTTTCCTCAACTCCTCTCTTATACCCCTCCTCTATGCGCCCCCCCCCCGGTAATAACTTCACTTTTATCTAAGTTCATTAATCTCAGTTTTATATACACCAATGTGTGAAATCATACACTTCTTAGCTTTTTCTGATTTACTGATTTTACTCACTAAAATGTTTTCAAGTTACATCCATGATGTTGTAAATGTCACTATGTCATCATTTCTTATGGCTGAATAGTATTCCATTGTGTATATGTAACACATCTTCTAATCCAATTCTTTATTGAGGAACACTTTGGTTATTTCCATGTCTAGGCCACTGTGAATAATGATGTGATGAACAACGGGGTGCATATGTCTTTATGTACCAATGATTTTGAGTTTTAGGGGTATATACCCAATAGAGGGATTGCTGGGTCATATGGTAGTTCTATTCTTATTTTTTTGAGGAACTACCATAATTTCTTCAATAATGTTTGTACTAATTTGCATTCCCACCAGCAGTGAATGAGGGTTCCTTTTTCTCTACAGCTCTCCAACACTTGCTATTACCTGTCTTGTTGAGAATAGCCAATCTAACAGGTGTCAAGAGTTAACTAATCGCAGTTTTCATTTGCATTTCTCAAATAGTTAGTGAAGATGAGTATTGTTTTATATATCCATTTGCCATTTGTATGTCTCCTTGGAAGAAGTGTCTGTTCAGCAACTTTCCCCATTTTATATATATATATTTTATTATTATTAATTTTAATGGGGTGACACCAATAAATCAGGGTACATATGTACAATGAAAACATCTCCAGGTTATCTTATCATTCAATTGAGTTGCATACCCGTCACCAAAAGGCAAATTGTCCTCTGTCACCTTCTATCTGGTTTTCCCTGTGTCCCTCCCCTCCTCCCTATCCCACTCTTCCCTCCCTCCCCGCATCCAGTAACCACCACTCTCTTGTCCATGTCTCATATTCTAACTTTTATGTCCCACATATGTATGAAATCATGCTGTTCTCAGTTTTTCTTTTTTTTATGATTTACTTATTTCACTCCGTATAATGTTATCAAGGTACATCCATTTTGTTATAAATGATCCGATGTCATCGTTTCTTATGGCTGAGTAGTATTCCATAGTATATATGTACCATGGCTTTTTAATCCACTCGTCTTCTGACGGACACTTGGGCTGGTTCCAGATCTTCGCTATTGTGAACAATGCTGCCACGAACATGGGGGTGCATTTCTTCTTTTCGAACAGTGCTATGGTGTTCTTAGGGTATATTCCTATAAGTGGGATAGCTGGGTCAAAAGGCAGTTCGATTTTTAATTTTCTGAGGAATCTCCAAACTGTTTTCCACAGTGGCTGCACCAGTCTGCATTCCCACCAGCAGTGCAGAAGGGTTCCCTTTTCTCCACATCCTCACCAGCACTTATTCTGTGTTGTTTTGCTGATGAGTGCCATTCTGACTGGTGTGAGGTGATATCTCATTGTGGTTTTAATTTGCATTTCTCTAATGATTAGTGATGTTGAGCATTTTTTCATATGCCTATTGGCCATCTGTATGTCCTCTTTGGAGAAATTTCTATTCATTTCTTTTGCCCATTTATTGATTGGGTTGTTTGTCTTCCTGGTGTTGAGTTTTATAAGTTCTTTATAAATTTTGGTTATTAAGCCCTTATCAGATGTGCTGTCGAATATGTTCTCCCATTGTGTGGTTTGTTTTTTTATTCTGTTACTATTGTCTTTGGCTGTGCAAAAAAGTTTTAGTTTGATATAGTCCCATTTGTTTATCTTGCCTTTTATTTCATTTGCCCGTGGAGATAAATCGGCAAATATACTGCTGCTACAGATGTCGGAAAGCTTGCTGCCTATGTTTTCTTCTAAGATGCTAATGGTTTCACGGTTTACATTTAAGTCTTTTATCCATTTTAAGTTTGTTTTTGTGAATGGTGTAAGTTGATGGTCTAGTTTCATTTTTTTGCAGGTAGATGTCCAATTTTCCCAACACCATTTTTTAAAGAGTTTGTCTTTACTCCATTGTATTTTCTTTCCTCCTTTGTCAAATATCAGTTGTCCATAAAGCAGTGGGTTTATTTCTGGGTCCTCTGTTCTGTTCCATTAATCTATGTGCCTGTTCTTATGCCAGTACTGGCTGTCTTGAGTATAATGGCCTTATAGTAAACCTTGATATCTGGAAGAGTGATACCTCCTGCTTTATTTTTTCTTTTTAAGATTGCTGAGGCTATTTGTGTTCTTTTTTTGTTCCATATAAATTTTTGGAATATGTGTTCTATATCTTTGAAGTATGTCATTGGTATTTTAATTGGAATTGCTTTGAATTTATAAATTGCTTTGGGTAATATAGACATTTTAATGATGTTTATTCTTCCTAACCATGAGCAGGGTATATGCTTCCACTTGTTTGTATCTTCCTTGATTTTTTTTATCAATGTTCTATAATTTTCCGAGTACAAGTTCTTAATACCTCGGTTAAATTTACTCCTAGGTACTTTATTTTTTTGGCTGTAATAGTGAAGGGGATTGTTTCCTTAATTTCTTTTGCTGACAGTTCATTGTTGGTATATAGAAATGCCTCTGATTTCTGAGTATTAATTTTATATCCTGCCACCTTGCTGAATTCATTTATAAGGTCCAGTAGTTTTATGACTGAGACTTTAGGGTTTTCAATATAAATATCATATCATGTGCAAATAGTGACAGTTTTACTTCTTCTTTTTCAATTTGGATGCCTTTTATTTTTTCTTCTTGTCTGATTGCTGTAGCTAGGACTTCCAGAACTATGTTGAATAAGAGTGGTGAAAGGGGGCATCCCTGCCTGGTTCCTGATCTTAAGGGGATTGCTTTTAATTTTTGCCCATTTAGTATGATGTTTGCTGTCGGTTTATCGTAGATGGCCTTTATCATGTTAAGGAATGATCCCTGTATTCCCACTTTACTGAGAGTTTTGAGCATGAATGGGTGCTGAATTTTATCAAATGCCTTTTATGCATGTATTGAAATTATCATGTGATTTTTGTCCTTCCTTTTGTTTATGTGATGAATCACATTGATTGATTTGCGAATATTGAACCAGCCTTGCCTCTCCAGAATAAATCCCACTTGATCATGGTGTATGATTTTTTTCATATATTGCTGAATCCGGTTGGCTAATATTTTGTTGAGAATCTTAGCATCTAAATTCATCAGGGATATAGGCCTATACTTTTCTTCCTTTGTGTTGTCTTTGCCCGGTTTTGGGATCAGAATTATGCTCGCCTCATAAAAGGAGTTTGGAAGTCTTCCTTCCTCTTGAATTTTTTGAAATAGCTTGAGGAGGATAGGAGTTAGTTCTTTGAATTTTTGATAGAATTCACTTGTGAAGACATCAGGCCCAGGACTTTTCTTTTTTGGGAGTTTTTTGATAACTGTTTCGATCTTATTTTTTGTAATTGGTCTGTTTACGTGTTCTGATTCTTCCAGATTGATTTTTGGAAGATTATATGATTCAAGAAATTTGTCCATTTCACCAAGATTGTCTAATTTTTTGGCATATAGTTTTTCATAGTATTTTCTTACAATGCTTTGTATTTCTGTTGTGTCAGTTGTTATTTCTTCGCTGTCCTTTCTAATTTTATTTATTTGAGTCCTCTCTCTTTTTTTCTTGGTGAGTCTGGTTAAAGGTTCATCAATCTTGTTTACCTTTTCAAAGAACCAGCTTCTGGTTTCATTGATACTCTGTATTGTTTCCTTCGCCTCTATGTCATTTATTTCTGCTTTGATCTTTATTATTTCCTTCCTTCTACTTGTCTTGGGTTCTATTTGTTGTTGTTTTTCTAGTTCTTTTAGATGCAGGGTCAGGTTGCTTATTTGAGCTTTTCTAGCTTCTTATGATATGCCTGTAGTGCAATAAACTTCCCTCTCAGAACTGCTTTTGTTGTGTCCCATAAATTTTGAGTTGATGTATGCTCATTTTCATTTGTTTCTAGAAACGTTTTTATTTCTCCTTTGATCTCATTGTTAATCCATTCATTATTTAATAACATGCTGTTTAGTTTCCAGGTGTTTGAGTATTTTTCAGTTTTTCTTTTGTGGTTAATTTCTAATTTCATGGCATTGTGATCAGAGAAAATGCTTGATATGATTTCAATCTTCTTAAATTTACTGAGACTATTTTTGTATCCTAACATGTGGTCTATCCTAGAAAACGTACCATGAGCACTTGAGAAGAATGTATATTCTACTGCTTTAGGGTGAAAAGTTCTGAAGATATCTATTAAATCAAGTGGATCTAGTGTCTTCTTTAAGTCTGCTGTTTCTATATTAATTTTCTTCCTTGAGGATCTATCCACTGTTGTTAGAGGGGTATTGAAATCCCCTACTATGATAGTATTGCTGTTAATCTCGCTCTTTATATTCATCAAAGTCTGCTTTATGTATGTCGGGGCTCCTATATTTGGTGCATAGATATTTATAATAGTTATATCTTCCTGTTGAATTGTTGCCTTTATCATTATGTAGTGTCCTTCTTTATCTCTTACTACAGCTTTTGTTTTAAAATCCATTTTTTCAGATATAAGTATTGATACCCCTGATTTTTTTTCATTTTTCTTTGCATAAAATATTTTTTTCCATCCTTTTACCTTCAGTGTATGTGCATCTTTTGTTTTAAGGTGTGTCTCTTGTAGACAGCATATGTATGGGTCCTGTTTCTTTATCCAAGCAGCTACCCTATGTCTTTTGATTGGATCATTTAATCCATTTACATTTAAGGTTATTATTGATATGTAGTTGTTTATTGCCATTTTTTTCTTTAAAGCTGTATTCTTTTTTTGCTCTATTCTTTTCTCCCTTTAAACTGTTCACAAGAGGCCCCTTAGTATCTCTTGCAGAATTGGTTTGGTTTTTATGAATTCCTTCAGGCTTTCTTTTTCTGGAAAGCTCTTTATTTCTCCTTCAATTTTAAACGTTAGCCTTGCTGGACAAAGTATTCTTGGTTGTAGGTTCTTGTTCTGCATTACTTTGATTATATCTTGCCATTCCCTTCTGGCCTCATGTGTTTTTGTTGAGAAGTCAGATGTCATCCTTATGGGGGCTCCTTTGTAGATGATAGCCGTTTTTTCCCTAGCAGCTTTTAAAATGTTTTCTTTATCCATTAGCTTTGGTATTTTAACTATGATGTGTCTTGGTGTAGATCTTTTTGGGTTTCTCTTTAATGGAGTTCTGTGTGCTTCTTGAATGTGTGGAATGTTTCCCATCCTTAATTTAGGGAAGTTTTCTGCTATGATTTGATTGAACAAAGTTTCCATTTCCTGTCCTCTCTCCTCTTCTTCAGGCACCCCTATGATGCGACTGTTGTTTCTCTTCATGTTGTCACAGAGCTCCCTTAGAGTTTCCTCACATTTTTTGAGTCTCTTTTCCTTTTTCTTCTCTGCTTCTGTGCCTTTGTTTATTTTGTCCTCTAACTCGCTCATTCAATCCTCAGCGTGATTCATCCTGCTTTTAATTCCTTCCATTGTGGTCTTCAGTTCTGATACTGTATTTGTCATTTCTGTCTGATTCTTTTTTATTATTTCAATTTCATTTTTTATACTTGTTTTCTCTTTATTTAGGTGTTCATAATGACTATCCATTGTTGTTCTAATTTCTTTGAACATCCTAACTATTATTATTCTAAATTCTGCTTCTGGTAATTTGGTTGTATCTGGTTCATTCACATCCTTCTCTGGGGATTTCTCTTAATTCATTTGGTCTGCATTCCTCTGCCTGCCCATTTTGTCTGTGTATAAGCAAGTTGTGGCCACTGGAGTCTAGTAGGTGTTGCCTTTGTGTTCTCCAGGTGTGGTCTGTCTGCTGGCCTCCCACCCTCTCTGCCGCTGCCTAGGGTGGTTGGGTATGAGCGTTGCCAGAGCCGGCCCACTGTGGCTTTTTCTGTGATTTCTGCCTCTCCTCTGCGGGAGGGGCTGTCACTCAAGCCACAAGCCTTATCACCAAGGGTAGAGGTGAGCACCTTTGCTCAGCTGCGGACCCAGCCTATTTCTGGACTTCTGCCCAGAACCCGCAGTCAGAGATTGCTTGCCACAGTTTCGTGGGTTGGGCGGGGCTTTTGACATGCTCTCAGTTGTGAGCCTTTTCCCGTCCGGAGCTTTAGCCCCACCCTCGAGGCCAGGGCCCTTCTGTGCAGGGTCGCAAACCCAGGTTTATTGGGCCGGGCGTGTTTGCTGGCTTTCGCTCAGCTGCGTACTTCCGCTCGTCCCGGATTCTACCCCTCTCCAGCGTTCGGAGCCCGCTCGTGCACGTAGAATGCCAAACCGCGGTTTCTCTGGCCGGGCGGGGGGCTGGTAGCGTGAGCTCAGCCGCGAGCCCCTGCCCGTCCCTGGTCCTAGTCCCGTCCTCGCAATCAGGGCCACCTTGCGCAGGGTCGCAGAGCTGATTTCTGCCCGTTCCTGGCCTCACGCTTTGTCCCCGTAAGTGGGATTAAAGGCGGGCCCGCAGCTTCCAGACCGCTTTCGCGCGTCCCCTCCGACCCCACTGGGCTAGACTGAGCTCACACTGGCTTGGCCTCTGCTCACGCCGACAGAACCGCTTCTTAGCGTCCTGCTGCCCCAAACCCTTCAGCAACCCTCAGCAGAGTAGGAAGGGCCCTAATACTCCACTTTGTAGGCTGGGAGCTCCCTCACTTGTTTCACAGCTCAAAACTGTCCAAACGCCTCTTCTAGGCTCTGGAATTGCAGGCTGGGGCTTGGTTCCTGGGACCCAGGTCCCTCCCTCTCCGCCAAACTTTCCTCCCGCCACGCGGGTCTCTCCGGGCTGCTGTTTGCTCCAGGGAGCTGGGCAGACCTCTTCGTGTTTTCACTATTCCTACCAGTCTCAATGTGGCTTCTTCTGTGTTCCTTGTTCGAAGAGTCCACTTAGTTTAGTTCATAGTTGGTTTATCCAGATGATGGTTCTTTAAATTGAGTTATAATCCACTTTGGTTCTGGGAGTTGGAAGTTGGTACGTCTGCCTACTCCGTCACCATCTTGCTTCCTCTCTCTGTTCCTGTTCCTGTCTGTCTGACTCCCTCTCTGTCCCAGCTATCAGGTGATGTTGATGAGTATGTTCCATAAAAAATTTCATTAAAAATTCTTATTTCAGCGTTGGTGAGATATCTCCATTGGTTAGAGCATCGGCCCAAAGCACAGAGGTTGCTGGTTTGATCCCCAGTCAGGGCACATATAGGAGCAGATTGATGTTCCCATCTCTCACTCTCTCTTTCACTGTTTCCTTGGCTCTGGTTCTCCATCTGCACACCTTCTGCCTTCTCATCTATGTACAAACTGGCTTCTCCTTCAACACCCCGCCATCTTAGCCACTTTTTCCTTCTCCCCATTTTTTAATTGGACTTTTTTGCTTGTTTGTTGCTGGGTTTTTTAATATATTTTTGATATTAACTCCTAATCAGAGCTGTTGTTTGTTAATATCATCTCCCATTTAGTCAGATGCCTATTTGTTCTGTTGTCAGTTTCTTTTGCTGTGCAGAATTTGACATAGTCCCATTCATTTATTTTTGCCTTTACTTCCCTTGCCTTCGGGGTCAAATTCATAAATTGTTCTCTACAATCAAGGTCCATGAGCTTAGTACCTATGCTTTCTTTTATGTAATTTATTGTTTCAGGTCTTATATTTAGGTCTTTGATCCACTTTGGATTAATGTATGTGAATAAGGACAAACTGTAGTCATGTTCCATTCTTTTGCATGTGGCTTTTCAATTTTCCAAGCACCATTTATTAAGGAGGTTTTCTTTTCTTCATTGTGTGTTTTTGGGTTCTTTGTCAAAGATGATTTGTGTGTGTGCATATATATATATATTTCTGGACCCTCAATTCTGTTCCATTGTTCTGTATGTCTGTTTTTATGCCAATGCCATGGTATTTCAATTATCATGGCTCTATAGTACAATTTGAAGTCAATAATGTGATACCTCTGGCTTCATCTTCATTCTTTTCCTTCGGATTGCTTTGGCTCTTTGAGGGTTTTTTATGGTTCCATACAAACCTGACAATTTTTGTTCTATTTCTTTAAAAAATGACATTGAGATTTTGATGAGGATTGCATTAAATTTGTATATTACTATGGGTAATATGGCCATTGTACTATTTTGATTCTTCCAATCCATGAACATAGAATATTATTTTATTTCATTTTGCCTTTTTAAATTTCTTTCAATAATGTTAAGTAGTTTTCAGTATATAGGTCCTTCACATCTTTTAAGTTTATTCCTATGTATTTTATTAATTTTCTCTTGCAGTTGTAAAAGGAATTGTTTTTTGAGTTCATTTTCTGATATTTTATTGTTTGGTGTATAGGAAAGCAGTGGACTCGTATATTGATTTTGTATCTGGCAACTTTACTGTATTGGTTTATTGTTTCTAATAGTTTTTTTGAGGCACCCTTAAGGTTTTCTATGTAGAGGATTATGTCATCTGCAATAAGTGAAACATTTACTTCTTCTTTCTCAATATAAATGCCTTTTATTTCTTTCTCTTGCCTGATCACTCTGGCTAAAACTATCAAAAGTATGCTGAACAAGAGTGGAGAGAGCGTCAAACTGGGATGTGGAAGACCCAGGTTCGAGACCCTGAGTTCACCAGCTTGAGTGTGGGCCCATCTGGCTTGAGCAAAAAGCTCGTCAGCTTGGACCCAAGGTCGCTGGCTCCAGCAAGGGGCTGCTTGGTCTGCTGAAGGCCTGTGGTCAAGGCACATGTGAGAAAGCAATCAATGAACAACTAAGGTGTTGTGACGGCAACGAAAAACTAATGATTGATGCTTCTCACCTCTCTCCATTCTTGTGTCTGTTCCTATCTATCCCTCTCTCTGACTCTCTGTTTGTCCCTGTAAAATATATATATATATATATATAAAAGTGGAGAGAGTAGTCAGTCTTATAATCATAAAATATGCTGATATAATTTCAGTCTTTCTGAATTTGTGGTCTGTTGTCTATCCTTGAGAATGTTTTATGCACACTGGAGAAGAATGTATAATCTGATGTTTTGGGATGAAATGTCCTATAAAATGTCTATTATTTTTATTTGGTCCAGACTGTCATTTTAGGCTGATATTTCTTTATTGATTTTCTGTTTATATGATCCATCTAAAGCCATCAATGGTGTGTTGAAATCTCCAAGTATAATTGTGCTTTTGTCTGCTTCTATTTTTAGATCAGTTAGTAGATGTCTTATATATTTTGGTCCTCCATGGTTTGGTGCATATATATTAAGAAGTGTTATGTCTTCTTGAAACAATGTCCCCTTTAGCATTATAAATTGTCCATCTTTGTCTCTGGTTACCTTTGTTGTCCTGTAGTCAGCATTGTCAAATAGTATGAGTATGTCTTCACCTACTTTTCTTTAAATATGATTTTCTTGGAGAATTATTTTCTAACCATTCACTTTGAATCTACTTTTGTCCTTGCACCTTAAGTGTGTCTCTTGAAGGAAGCATATGCTTAGGTTTTCTTTTCGATTCCACCTGCTATTCTCTGACTCCTAATTGGTGAGTTCAGTCCATTTACATATAAGGTAATTATTGACACATGATGATTTCTGATACCATTTTATGTTTTGTTTTCTAATAGCTCTGTGTCTTCTTTGGTACTTCTCTATTATTTTTTTCTGCCAGTTGTTTTTATTTGATGGTATTCACTACTTCTTTCTCCTGTGTCTTCTATTTTTAACCTGTGTGTTTCAGTGGCAGCTTTTTTGTGTGTCTGGTTACCATTAGGTTATTAAGAGAAAAATGTTTATATGTACAACTGTTCTTTGTCTTATGACTGTTTCTGCACCCCATCCTTCTTTGCTACTGCAGATCTTTATCCTCTCCTCTTTTATGTTATTGTTGTCACAGATTATTCTTGTTTTTATTGTGACCTATTTGGAGCTTTTACCTGTACTTTTGCTTTGTTTTTTTGTATCTGTTCGAATGACTCCCTTGAATATTTCCTGCAGTGGGGGTTATCTGGTGATAAATTCCATCAGCTTCTGTATGTCTCTAAAAGTTTTTATTTCTCCTTCATATTTGCAGAATAACTTTGATGCATATTGTATTCTTGGCCGGTAATTCTTCTCTTTCAGTACTTTGAATATTTGAGTCCATTTTTTTGTAAAGTTTCTGCTGAGAAGCCTGAGGATAACCTAACGGGCTTTCCTTTATATGTTATGTTTTTCTTTTCCCTAGATGTCTTGAGGATTCTTTCTTTGTCATTGATTTTTGACAATTTTATTATGATTTGCCTTGGAGTAGGTGTGTTTGGGTTACAGTAACTCAGTGTTCTGTTGGCTTCTTGGATTCTAGGCTCTAAATCTTTCTATAGGCTTGGAAAATTCTCATGAATTATTTTTTTGGATATGTTCTCCATTCTTTTCTCCCTCTCTTCTTCTCCTGATATACCCATTATTTTTATATTGCTCTTTCTGATGGAATTAGAAAATTCTTGTAGAGCTCATCAGTTTTTTATTCATGAGTCTCCTCTCTGTAGCATCTCTAGTGGCCTGTCTTTGATGTCAATGATTATTTTCTCTATCTGGCTTGTTCTATTAACTAAACTTGCTATCTCAGTCTTCAATTCATGTGTTAAGTTCTTCATCTCTGTTTTTAAAGTTTTAGTCTCCTTGGTACAGTATTCCTTTTGTTTACTCATTTGTTTTATGAGTTCATGAAGTTACCTCTTGGTGTCTTCTCACATCTCACTGAGTATTTTCAGAACTTCAATTTTGAATTTTTTATCATTTAATTCCAAGGCTTCCATGTGATTGAGATTTTTTTCTGGCTGCAACCTTTCATTTTCTTTCTGAATTATATCTTTGTCTTGTGTAGCCATTATATTCAATTTATTCTTCCTTGAGAGCATTTGAGAGTTATATTTTTTAAAACCCTAACAGCACAACTAGAGAAAATAAAAGTTAAAATAAAAAGTACAATAAAAGTATAAAATTTTTTAAAATTATGACAAATAAAAAACCACTGAAAATAATATCTAAAGTAAAAAAAAATCAAAAACAAAACACCCACAAAAAGTAAAAATATAAAGTATTAAAATTAGAGAAAATAATATTCAAAAGAGAAAAGGAGACAAAGAATACCAGGAAAAAAAATAAAAATTGAATTTTGGTTTTGAGAAGTTTCTACCAGTTGGGGTTGCTGTATTACAACCTTTAGCTCTGTGATGTTCCTGGGCTGTAGTCTACTGAGATGTTGCTGTCACAATGATGTAGGCAGGGCTGTAGTCACATTGTTGGGTGGGATGTTTTTTGAGGGAGGGCCTTATGAATTTGGCTTTATAGCTTTGGCTTTATGACTTTGGCTTTACATCTTCAGTTTTTTGGCTTTCCAGCTTTAGCAATAGTAATCTCAGGCTTCTGGGTGCTCCTTTTCACATCTCAACAGACTGTTACTCTATTTTGTGTGTGGATATTTTAAGCACACCTGCAAGCCCAGCTGGGGACCCCCTCACTGAATTATAGTTGTTCAATTTGTTGAAATTTCAAGGGGAGAGATGAGGAGTATCTCTCACACCACCAATTCTCTGACGTTTATAAATTCTAATTTGTCAAAATTAAAAAACAACCTTGGGTGCTTGGTTCAGTCCTAGAACATTGGTCTGGAATCTAAATGTCCCCAGTTTGATTCCTGGTCAAAGCACACAGAAGAAGAGTCCACTTGCTTCTCCACCGCCCCTCTCCTGCTTCTCTCTCTCTTTCTCTTTCTTTTCCCCTCGCCTCCTGCTGCCATGGCTCTTAAAGCAAGTTGGCCCCAGGAACTGAGGATGGTTTCATGGACTCTTCTGAGGATGTCTCCATTGCCTCTGCCTCTGGCCCTAAGAAAAGCTCGGTTGAAACAATGAAGCAACAGCTCTAAATGGACAGAGCATTGCCTTCTAGTTGGCTTGCTGGGTGGATCCAGATTGGGATGCATGTGAGAGTATATCTCTGCCTCTGCTCCTCTCATTGAATTAAAAAAGAAACCATCTGTATGGCACTAAACACCATTAATGAAGTGTAAAGTAGTGTTTTTTACCATCAGTTTTCCAACCCGTTCACCAAAATCTCATGCCAGTCCAAAAAAGAGTTAACCACTCTGATATATGAAGATTATAGGCCCGGTGATATTAGTTGCATTGGCTTTGCTCAGGGTGATTTCTGCCTGATTGGTCCCAAAAATAATTCTCTTATTTTTACTGGTCCCCAAGTAAAAACTACATGAAGAACAGAAAAAATAAAATATATACTCCTGTGCATTATCTTTTTGAAATCAAGACTCAAGAGAAAAGAGCCAAAAAACATATCAAAGAAAAATATGACATGAGAAATAGAAAACACTCAAATATATAAAAAGATGGTCAATTCTCCTCATATAAAATACCAATTAAAATGGTCACAGAATAATTTTCTCAGATTAGAAAAACTTGAAAAGGTCATAACACTATATTTTTAAAGATATGGGGTCATTGAGAATTTCATTCATTGTTATTGGGAAGAGAAAAATACAGCTTGTATGTGACTATAACCACTGAAATTCATAATTTACATTCTTTTTGACCTAGCAATTTTACTTCTAGGAATTTGTGCTACTCGTGTAATTTCTCATAAATATGCCCAAGACAAATCACTGTAGCATTAGTTTTTAAATATCAAAAGACTGGAGACAAACTAATATTTATGAACAAGGTACTTGTTAAATAAAAAATAGTAAACTTTTGCCTGTGGCGGCACAGAATAGAAAGAGTCCACCTGGAATGTGGAGAACCTTGGCTTACCCGGTCATGGCATGTACTAGATGCAACTACTATTAGTTAATGCTTCCTGCTTCTTCTCCCTTTATTTCTCTCTCTCTTTCTTTTTTCTGAAATCAATAAATAAAATCTTAAGAAAAATACCACATTCATAAATAGCATAATATGCAGCCATCAGAAAGGAAGAGGCAAATGATTTAGAATAATATTGAAGTTCTTGGAAGGAAACCAAAGAAAAGTGCAGAACCATAGATATAGTAGCTCACCATCTACAATAAAAAGAAGATACTCTTTCAAGTGTGTATGTGTATGTGTATGTGTAAAGTGTTTCTGAATGTGTCTCTGGACCCACAATGTGTCCTGAAGCTATGGGTAGGAAGAGGACTAGTTTATTCTATTCTGTTTTGTAGCCTTAAAATTTTGTAAGAAGTTTACTTATTGCATGTCTCTAAATTAACTAATTTAAAAATAGTCCTACAAAATGTTTCTGAAGCTCTTTAAGAATATTATGCTCTAATTACATGGTCTTGGTTCTTACTCTGATTACAGAGAAGTGTTCTCTGTGTGCCACTGAATATCAGCTTCATTTCACGAGCTCTATTATTCTCAATCAAATTGACATTCCAAATTTACCTGCTAGTAGAGCCCTTGAACACACACAAATGTCCTTACTTAAGTCAAGGCTACTCTGTGACAGTTGCTGCACACTAATAAATTTGTTTCAGATTAGCTCTGCCATAATTACTATGTTCCTGTAAGAGTAGTCACCATGTGTGTCTCAGTGACAAGAAGTATAAACCCTTAACCTGTGGGTTGTTCAACTGTTTGCTCTGCTAATTAGTTTTGCATTCTTGAGCAAGTTATTGTAGATAATATTTTATATCATGGGAATAATAATAATGCCCACTTGTGGACATTCAGATTATTGGTGAAGAAATATTTGAAGTCCCAACCCTCTTCATGGGTCAGAGTGCTTACACATCCCTTGACTTTGGTTTGGCTCCATATTCTCTTCTGGCATGTTTTAAAAATTCAGTGAATGCAGTGACAACTGTGGTACTACTAATTCAAAGACCCAGAAAACCTAGAAATATCATTCCTGGATTCTACTTTGACAGCAATGGTTCTTCATACAACTTCATGCATACACCCTCGTAGTCCTGAAGAAACTATGTCAGGATAGGAGAAGGCAAAAGAGACTCTTCCAGCTGGCCCTCCACTGGGTTGAGCACCTGTGTCTCTCATATTCTGCTTAGGGTCTTCTTCTCTCAGGGGACAAGTCACCGGCCTCCATCTCACCCAAGGACAGATGAAAGGAACTGGCTGGCAAATCTGTAACTGAAGGTTGGTGAGTCCTGTCATGTGTTACCAAGGTCAAGGACAGAATCTCTTTCCACATTAGATCTCAGAGATTGTTATTCTGTCATCAGTACAGCCTCCTATACTCCTCCTAACAATGCAAAGAAAACAAGATGTTGAAACGAAATTATATAGTACAGGTGGAAAAATTGACCTTATGTAGCTTGTGCATGAGTTTCTTCACTCAGAAGTTTCAGAGAAATGTTTTTCATTCTCACAACATATCTGCATTTGTATCTACTCTCAGTAATAATAGAACCACTATTTTATACACTAGATGGCAGTTAACATGTGAATATTTTGTTTTCTGTTAAATTTTCTCTCAAGTGACTTATAGGTACCATCAAATAAAACAACAACAATAACAGAAACACATGCTAAATTATTTCTTCTTTTTTAAGTGTTTTCCTCCTTAGCAATTACTTCAATTTTTAATTTTTAGTGAGCCAGTCAAGTTTCCAAGTCTTAATTTAGTTTGATATTGACTTAAATTTTCTCTGGACTGGCTGCTGCTGTCAGGAAAAAGCCTTCTTTTCTATTATGGGGCAATTTCTGTTGTTTCTCTTCATCCTTTTCATCTGGAAAAATCTCTAAGTAATTTCTGTAAGCAGAACTTTTTGCTGCTTTTACCAGGAGTGACTTGGATTATAAGGTCTTAAGGGCATACATTTTTATTTGTAACTAACTCATACTACAGGAGCTGGATTCAATCATCATATATTATTTATTTTAAAAAAAGGAGAAAACTCAACATTCTACCTTCTGGGGATTGTATACATATGTGTATTATATGTATATATAATGTATGTGTATAATATGTACATGTTATTATTAGAAAGAGTTATTATTCTTTTTCTAAAAATGAGCGCACTCATTTAATAAATGGTTATGTTGAAATTCAAATCTAAGATTACTGAATTATCTGTCTTAAATTAACTGTGTTCATTTCTTCCTCCTATGAGAAAATAATGCAAGGTCTTATTGTATCATAGTTATCTAGCAGCACCTGAGTTACAGTGTGAGAAGTACACTTTTATTTCTCGTAAAAATTTAGTAAAAGAGCATGACTTTAGGTCTGCTAGGTAAGTGAACTAGTTAATATTGTTCCTTTGGATGAAATCTGTCTAGCTAGTAAGAGCCCTGAATAATTACAGCACCCCTCCCCACACATATCTTACCCAAAAGTAGAAACAGGATGCAGAGAGAAAAGAACAATATTTGAGTCAGAAATTTGGTTAGTCACATTCAGTGAGTAAGAGAAAGAGAGAGGTTGTAAACTACACAGATGCTATCCCTCCCTAGGAAACAAAAAGAGTGAAAGGAGATCATCTCTACTCAAGTGTGCTCTTTGTAAACAAGAACTTACATTTTGAACTTAAATCACAACTTAAAATTTGATGCCTACTGCCCATTTATAATCTGTTTATAAGACACTATACTGACGTCAAATTTCTCAATTTTATGCTGATATTTATGATGCTTTTAACCTCTTTACAGCCTGTTCCTTTCCTTTAAAAATTCATTATTTTAACCTTATTTTACATAATTAGAAAAAATAAAATAAAGGAAGATCACACATAACAGGTCTCATTGTATATTAGAAGGGACAATTGAAATGGCCAATCATTTGAGATCAAGAAGTTATGTTTTATTGTTTACAAAGTATATTTTACTCTTGACATCTAAGTCAACTATCACAATCACTTTTTTTTTCACAATCACTTTTTAAGTTAATTTATTTTTAATTTATGGGAATGACATGGTTCACCAAACCATTCAAGTTTCAAGTGCACAACTCAGTAAAACTCCAGCTACACACAACATCATGCACCCTCCACCTCAATCAAAGCCTACCTCCATCCCCATTTTTTTCCTCTTTGCCCTCCTTTCCTCATTTCAAACCCCCATTTCCTCTGGCTATTGCCACCTTGTAGTTTGTATCTATGTTTCATGTATATATGTATTTTGGATAATCCCTTCACCTTTCTTCATCCATTTTCTCCACCCTCTGACAACTGTCAATCTGTTTCCTATAACTCTGTTTCTATTTTGTTCTTCAGTTTATTATGTTCATTAGATTCCATATATAAATGAGACCATATAATATTTGTCTTTGCCTGGTTTATTTCACTTAGCATAATAATTATTTTGGAATTTGTTATTATAAAACTGTCTTTACAGACAAATGAGGGAATCTGGTCCTTGATTAGGAGACCAGACAATCACTAGTTAATGGAAAGACATGGTCATTGAATTATGTTAGTGGTACATAATCTGGTATATGATGCAATGAGGCAGCATTCACAAAGATTTCTTTAAAACAAACATTTAAAACACACAATGGAGGAAAGAAAGCCTCTTCAATAAATGGTGCTTGAAAGATTAGAAAGTCACACGCAAAAGAATGAAACTTGACTACATTTTGTCCCCCTGCACAAAAATTAATTCAAAATGAATCAAAGACCTAAACATAAGATCTGAAACAATTAATTACAGAAAAGAAAACATAGGCACTAAACTCATGCATCTTTACTGTAGAGAACAGTTTATAAATTTGACTCCAAAGGAAAGAAAAGTAAAGACAAAAATAAATAAATGGGATTGTATCAAACAAAAAAGCTTATTCACAATAAAAGAAACTGACAACAAAACAAATAAGTAGCCAGTTAAATGGGAGTTGACATTTGCAAAGAATAGCTCTAATTAAGAGTTAATATCCAAAATACATAAAGAACTCTCAAAGCTCAGCAACAAACAAGCAAAATCTAACTAAAAAATGGGGAGAGGACCTGAACAGACACTTCTCTCAAGAGGACATACAAATGGCCAAGGCCAACAGATATAAAAATATGCTCATCTTTACTAGCTATTAGAGAAGTGCAAGTCAAAACTACAATGAGATATTACCTCACACCTGTGAGATTGGCTATTATCAACAAGATATGTAAGAGCAAGTGCTGAAAAGGCTGTGGGAGAAAAGGAACTCTTATTTACTGCTGGTGGGAATGCAAATTAGTACAACCATTATGGAAATAAGTATGGTGGTTCCTCAAAAAAAATAAGAATAAAACTACCATATGACACAGCAATCCCTCTATTGGGTATCTACCCCCAAAACTCAAAAACATTGGTATGTATTCCATTCCTCAGTTCACTTTGTTCATTAGATGCCATATGTAAGTGAGATCATATGATATTTTTCTTTCTCTGCCTGGCTTATTTCACTTAGCATAATAATCTCCAGGTCCATCCATGCTATTGCGAAAGCTAAGATTTCCTTCTTTTTCATTGTTGCATAGTATTCCATTGTGTATACGTACCACTACTTTTTAATTTACTTGTCCACTGATGAACACTTGGGGACCAGAGGGACAGCTGTCAGAGGGAAGGGGGATTAAGGGATGGGATCAGAGAATGTGAAGGGATTAGTGAAATTATATATACATTACACAGAGATACAGGCAAATCCCAGATGAAAGGGAAGAAGGAATTAGAGAGAGGGGTCAAAAGGGGTATAAATAGGGACACAGGGGTGGGGGGTGAGGATGTTATATTCAGTGGGACACTTGAATCTATGTAAGCACAATAAATTAAAATTAATAAAAATAAAAAAACACATTGGTATGTAAAGACACATGCACCCCCAAGTTCATCGCAGCATTATTCATAGTGGACAAGACATGAAAACAACCAGAGTCCCCTTGATAGAAAATTGGATAAAAAAGATGTGATACGTATACACAATGGAATACAATTCAGCTGTAAGAAATGCTGACATAGTGACTTTTACAACATGGATGGATCTTGAGAACATTATACTAAGTGAAATAAGTAAATCTGAAAAAGCTAAGGACTGTGATTTTACACATTGATGGAGTATAAAACTGCGAACCATGGACATAGATAAAAGTGAAGTGATTACTAGGAAAAGAGGACATGGGGGAGGGGTGTGGGTAAGCTAATAAAGAGGGACAAATACATATAAGGTGAAGGAAAATGATTTGATTTGGGGTGATGAATATACAACATAATCAACAGTTCAAATGCTATAGAAATGTTTACCTGAAACCTATATATTCTTGATGATCAATGTCATACTGTTAGATTTAATTTTCTAAATAATTTTTTTTAAGTGGCATGTGAAGTATTCCCTCAACAGCCACCATTCTCCTTTGACAAGATGGAGTGGTTCAGGGCAGTCACGCCCAGCCTCCTTTGGCTGGTGCACTTGGGAGCTGCCTGTGTAGGTTCTACATGCCCTTCGCAACCAGGAGGAAAGGACAGAAGGGCTCTTCAGAAACAGATGCTGACAAGAAATCAATAAAGCAACTGAGACAGAAGAGAAGCACATCCCCAGAGGACCAGAGTGAGAGGGTGGCAATTCAGGGGCTCACATGAGTCATTCCACTATGAAACCTTCATGGCCTGTTCCCCTGTCACCACTATTTTATCTTTCTTTTAGTTTGTATTATCATTTCCACATACAGCCTTCTCTCTCCTTCCATCAGGGCCACTCTAGTATCTGAAGCAAGCCTTTTATCTTCCCATGTGAGGTGCAATATGTTCAAGGTTATGTGATGTCCTTAGTTATGTCCTCCAGACTCAAGCCACCCCTGTGTGACACCAGAAACATTTCCACAGGGAGTTCAACTCTGACCAGCACTCAGAAAAGGTGACTGAAAATAGAAATTATGTCATACTTCCTGCCTATTACCACCTGAAAATATATTTTTCTCATCTACTTCATGTAAAAGATAATCTATCCAATATTTTAAGTTCATTATATTTTTTACCTTCTCCACTTTCTAGAAAATTTCTTCAAATATCTGATTATATGGCAAAAAGTCAGAATACTTCCAGTGGCAATTACCTTGACTTCCACTTATGTGTGCAAATAATGGTTTGGTGAAAACTTTTATAAGCTCTGGATAAACGTTATTTTTTTAATACTTCAATGAAAATGTAAACATGTTTAGAAAATGGTGAATTTTAATAAATTATTGCATAAAATCAAATTATTTCACTAACTGTTATGTAGTCACTTTAAAAAAAAAATATTAGGAAACCTGGATAAACACATGTGAAAATATATTTTATTATAATGAACCCATAAAAGGAGTCATTATTTTTCATTTGTAACTATAATAATAATTATCTACCAACAATTGTACTATAGAATTTTACTGACTGTGCTAGTGAGCAGAAACCATTTTAAATCATTGACTATGAGTAAGAGAACACCACTGTTTCAACTCCCAACTTCTACACAATTCTGGAGAAAAAATACTCAAGAACATTGATAGCGGTGGAAGGATCAACCCCTCCCCAGGTATGGCCATCTCCAGCACCTCCCCCAGAAACAGAAAGAGAGAGAGAGATAGAGACAGACAGACAGGAATAGAAAGAGGCTGACACCTCTCCGGGGAATGGTTGGTGTGCTAAAGAAAATTGACATACCATCTGTCTTTATTGGTGAATCAACAGCTAATTCCCTGAAGATGAATCACAAATGAAAGAGGGTAAGAAATGAATATAAGAAAATAATCAGGAGGAGCAAGATGGCGATGGAGTAGGTGGACGTACCAACTGCCAACTCCCAGAACCAAAGTAGATTATAACTCAATTTTAAGAACCATCATCTGGATAAACCAACTTTGAACTAAACTAAGTGGATTCTTCAACCAAGGAACACAGAGAAAGCCACATTGAGACTGGTAGAAACAGCGAAAACGTGAAGAGGGCCGCCCTAAGCAGCGGCAGAATAGGTGGCGGGCCTACAGACAGACCACACCTAGAGAACACAAGGGAACACCTACTGGTCTCCAGTGGCCACAACCTTCTTATACACAGACAAAATGGGCAGGCAGAGAAATGCAAACCAAATGAATCAAGACAAATCCCCAGAGAAGAACCTGAATGAACCAGATATAGCTAAATTACCAGATGCAGAATTTAGAATAATGATAGTTAAGATGTTCAAAGAAATAAGAGCAAAAATGGATAGTCACTATGAATGCCTAAATAAAGAGATAACAAGTATAAAAACGATATTGAAATAATAAAAAAGAATCAGACAGAAATGACAAATACAGTATCAGAACTGAAGACCACAATGGAAGAAATTAAAAGCAGGATGAATGACAATGAGAATTGAATCAGCAAGTTAGAGGACACAATAAACAAAGCCACAGAGGCAGAGCAGAAAAAAGAAAAGACACTCAAAAAATGTGAGGAAATTCTAATGGAGCTCTGTGACAACATGAAGAGAAACAACATTTGCATCATAGGGGTTCCTGAAGAAGAGGAGAAAGAACAAAAAATAGAAACTTTGTTCAATCAAATAATAGCAGAAAATTTCCCTAAAATAAGCCTGGGAAACATTCCACACGTTCAAGAAGCACACAGAACTCCATTAAAGAGGAACACAAAGAAATCTACCACAACACACATCATAGTTAAAATATCAAACCTAAGGGATAAATAGAAAATCTTAAAAGCTGCTAGAGAAAAAAAGGTTATCACCTACAAAGGAGCCCCCATAAGGATGACATCTGACTTCTCAACAGAAACACTTGAGGCTAGAAGGAAATGGCAAGATATATTCAAAGTAATGCAGAACAAGAACCTACAACCAAGACTACTCTATCCAGCAAGGCTAACGTTTAAAATTGAAGGAGAAATAAAGAGCTTTCCAGACAAAGAAAGCCTTAAGGAATTCATTAAAATCAAAACAATTCTGCAAGAGATACTAAGGGACCTGCTTTGAAAAGTTCAAAGGAAGGAAAGAATATAGCAAAAGAAGAATACAGCTTTAAAGAATAAAATGGCAATTAACAACTACATATCAATAATAACCTTAAATGTAAATGGATTAAATGATCCAATCAAAAGACAAAGGGTAGCTGTGTGGATAAAGAAACAGGACCCATACATATGCTGTCTACAAGAGACACACCTTAAAACAAAAGATGCACATAGACTGAAGGTAAAAGGATGAAAAAAAATATTTCATGCAAATGGAAATAAGAAAAAAAAAAACCGGGGTAGCAATACTTATATCTGAAAAAATGGACTTTTAAACATAGGCTGTAGTAAGAGATAAAGAAGGACACTACATAATAATAAAGGAAAGAATTCATCAGACAAATATAACTATTATAAATATCTACACACCAAATATAGGAGCCCCAACATACATAAAGCAGACTTTAATAGATATAAAGGGCGAGATGAACAGCAATACTATAATAGTAGGGGATTTCAATACTCCACTAACAACACTGGATCGATCCTCAAGAAAGAAAATTAATAAAGAAACAGCAGACTTACAGGATACAATAGATCAACTCGATTTAATAGGTATCTTCAGAACTTTTCACCCTAAAGCAGTAGAATATACATTCTTCTCAAGCACTCATGGTACATTTTTAAGGATAGAACACATGTTAGGACACAAAAATGGTCTCAATAAATTTAAAAAGATTGAAATCATATCAAGCATTTTCTCTGATCACAATGCCATGTAACTAGAAATTAACCACAAAAAAAACCCTGAAAAATACTCAAACACTTGGAAACTAAATAGCATGATATTAAATAATGAATGGATTAACAATGAGATCAAAGAAGAAATAAAAAAATTTCTAGAAATGAATGATAATGAGCATACATCAACTCAAAATTTATGGGACACAGCAAAAACAGTACTGAGAAGGAAGTTCATTGCACTACAGGCATACCTAAAGAAGCTAGAAAAAGCTCAAATAAGCAACCTGACTCTACATCTAAAAGAACTAGAAAAACAACAGCAAATAAAGCCCAAGAACAGTAGAAGGAGGGAAATAATAAAGATCGGAGCAGAAATAAATGATTTAGAGGCTAAGGAAACCATATAGAGGATCCATGAAACCAGGAGCTGGTTCTTTGAAAAGGTAAACAGGATTGATGAACCTTTAACTAGACTCACCAAGAAAAAAAAAGAGAGGACCCAAATAAATAAAATTAGAAATGAGAGCGGAGAAATAACAACTGACACAGCAGAAATACAAAGCATTGTAAGAAAATAATATGAAGAACTCTACACCAAAAAATGAGACAACCTAGGTTAAATGGACAAATTTCTTGAATCATATAATCTTCCAAAAATCAATCTGAAGGAATCAGAACACCTAAACAGACCAATTACAACAAATGACATCGAAAAAGTTATGAAAAACTTCCAAGAAAGAGAAGTCCTAGGCCTGATGGCTTCACAAGTGAATTCTATCAAAAATTCAAAGAAGAACTAACTCCTATCCTCCTCAAGCTATTTCAAAAAATTCAAGAGGAAGGAAGACTTCCAAACTCCTTTTATGAGGCGAGCATAATTCTGATCCCAAAACCGGGCAAAGACAACACAAAGAAAGAAAAGTACAGGCCTATATCCCTGATGAATTTAGATGCTAAGATTCTCAACAAAATATTAGCCAACCGGATTCAGCAATATATGAAAAAAATCATACACCATGATCAAGTGGGATTTATTTTGGAGAGGCAAGGCTGGTTCAATATTCGCAAATCAATCAATGTGATTCATCACATAAACAAAAGGAAGGACAAAAATCACATAGTAATTTCAATACATGCAGAAAAGGCATTTGATAAAATTCAGCACCCATTCATGCTCAAAACTCTCAGTAAAGTGGGAATACAGGGATCATTCCTTAACATGATAAAGGCCATCTATGATAAACCGACAGCAAACATCATACTAAATGGGCAAAAATTAAAAGCGATCCCCTTAAGATCAGGAACCAGGCAGGGATGCCCCCTTTCACCACTCTTATTCAACATAGTTCTGGAAGTCCGAGCTACAGCAATCAGACAAGAAGAAGAAATAAAAGGCATCCAAATTAGAAAAGAAGAAGTAAAACTCTCATTATTTGCAGATGATATGATATTGTATATAGAAAACCCTAATGTCTCAGTCAAAAACCTACAGGACCTTATAAATGAATTCAGCAAGGTGACAGGATATAAAATTAATACTCAGAAATCAGAGGCATTTTTACATACCAACAATGAACTGTGAGCAAAAGACATTAAGGAAACAATCCCCTTCACTATTGCAGCCAAAAAAATAAAGTACCTAGGAGTAAATGTAACCAAGGAGGTTAAGGATTTGTACTCAGAAAATTATAAAACATTGATAAAAGAAATCAAGGAAGATACAAACAAGTGGAAGCATATACCGTGCTCATGGTTAGGAAGAATAAACATTATTAAAATGTTTATATTACTCAAAGCAATTTATAAATTCAATGCAATAACAGTTAAAATACCAATAACATACTTCAAAGATATAGAACACATATTCCAAAAATTTATATGGAACCAAAAAAGAACACAAATAGCCTCAGCAATCTTAAATAGAAAAAATAAAGCAGGAGGTATCACTCTTCTGGATATCAATGTTTACTACAAGGCCATTATACTCAAGACAGCCTGGTACTGGCATAAGAACAGGCACATAGATCAGTGGAACAGAACAGAGAACCAATAAATAAACCCACAGCTTAATGTACAACTGATATTTGACAAAGGAGGAAAGAACATACAATGGAGTAAAGACAGCCTCTTTAACAAATGGTGTTGGGAAAATTGGACATCTACCTGCAAAAAAATGAAACTAGACCATCAACTTACATCATTCACTAAAACAAACTCAAAATGGATAAAAAACTTAAACGTAAGCCGTGAAACCATAAGCATCTTAGAAGAAAACATAGGCAGCAAGGTCTCTGACATCTGTAGCAGCAATATATTTGCCGATTTATCTCCATGGGCAAATGAAATAAAAGTCAAGATAAACAAATGGGACTATATCAAACTAAAACGTTTTTGCACAGCTAAAGACAATAAGAACAGAATAAAAAGACAAACCACACAATGGGAGAACATATTTGATAGCATGACTGATAAGGGGTTAATAACCAAAATTTATAAAGGACTTATAAAACTCAACACCAGGAAGGCAAACAATCCAATCAAAAAATGGGCAAAAGAAATGAATAGAAATTTCTCCAAAGAGGACATACAGATAGCCAGTAAGCATATAAAAAAATGCTCAACATCATTAATCATTAGAGAAATGCAAATTTAAACCACAATGAGATATCACCTCACACCAGTCAGAATGGCGATTATCTTCAAAATAACACAGAACAAGTGCTGGGGAGGATGTGGAGAAAAGGGAACCCTCCTGCACTGCTGGTGGGAATGTAGACTGGTGCAGCCACTGTGGAAAACAGTATGGAGATTCCTCAAAAAATTAAAAATCGAACTGCTTTTTGACCCAGCTATCCTATTTTAGGAATATACCCTAAGAACACCATAGCACTGTTCGAAAAGAAGAAATGCACCCCCATGTCCGTGGCAGCATTGTTCACAATAGCGAATATCTGGAAACAGCCCAAGTGTCCGTCAAAGGACGAGTGGATTAAATAGCTTTGGTACATATATACTATGGAATACTACTCAGCCATAAGAAATGATGACTTCGGATCATTTACAACAAAATGGATGGACCTTGATAACATTATACGGAGTGAAATAAGTAAAACAGAAAAAAACTGAGAACAGCATGATTTCATACATAGATGGGACATAAAAGTGAGACTATGAGACATGGACAAGAGATTGGTGGTTACTGTGTGGGGGGAGGGAGGAGAGGGTGGGATAGGGAGGAGGGGAGGGGCACAGGGAAAACCAGATAGAAGGTGACAGAGGACAATTTGACTTTGGGTGATGGATATGCAACATAATTGAATGATAAGATAACCTGGAGATGTTTTTTTTTTGAACATATGCACCCTGATTTATTGGTGTCACCCCATTAAAATTAATAAAAAAAAAACCATTGATAGCTCTAAAAGTCACAAATGTCCTCTTTCACATTAGCCAGCTGGTTGTTTTCTGTAACTTCTGACAATTGTTTGTAGCTCTGCCTTCCAAGACTAATGAAAACATGTCTACAGTACACTCAACATGACAAAACTTTACATACTTAAAAGCACAACCATGAACGTTATTTAATTTTGTAGAACAGCACCGTTTATGATGTGTTCACCCACAGAGTGTTATTAATTCCAGATCCTTCACTCCACTTTATAAATCACCCTTTGAAACAGTACTTCCCAGAAATAAACAGTGTCCCAGATCTGACCAGGAATGAACACAGTATGTGAGACCTTCCCTGATCTAAAGTTCAGTCTAGTAGCACAGATGCAGATACTACATTTAAAAGAATGGCATCATGTTACAGTAATTTTTTCTAAGTGCATGGACACTTAAAATGCCATGATGCTGTTTGCCACTCCTCACCAATCACATGCTCAGAGGAACAGTTGGACAGCATAATTTCCCTATTCCATGAAAATATATACATTTTGGAAACCAAATTCAGGATTTTATAGTACTTATTATTTCAGTCCAGCACCTTCTATTCTGGTATACTTGATTCCACAGCCTATGGTGATCACTGCTCCTCTCAGATTGTACAAACTAAGAGTAACAGTGATCACCATAGGCTGTAAAATCAAGCATACCAAATAAATATTCACTGAGACAACTGGTTCACATGGATACAACTAACAAAGAGTTCCTCCTGATTGACATGTTCTTGTGTTTGGTTTCAACAGGTGCAATTCTATAAGGATGTGAAGTCAAGTATTTGTTTCTGAGATTTGGAAAACCGTGTTAATGTCTAAAACTTTAGATTAATAAGACAAGTGTATTAAAAATATTATAACCATTAAGAAATAAAAATAACACATTATTAAGTTAATAATGAAGTCTATTATACTTTAGATAATCTAATTGCAATATGTCCTCAGAATGTCCTCCAAGTTTAATGCCAGATCACAAATAGTAGCTCAACTTCTTATCCAGCGGATCTAATTCCCTGTATTTCAGTTCTGATAAATTGATCATAATTTTGTTGAATTCAACATTTCTCTAAGTGAGGATGTTTTCCCTCCCCCACCCCACCTCTGGCTTTAACATTTTCTCTTTGGTTTTATCCTGTTTGCATGTACCCATCTCAGTTTTTTGCTAATGTTACTGTTTTGTATTTATCTTGCTTGGATGTTCTCTAAAGTTAAAGGCTTAGTTTTTGTCAGCCATTATTTCTTCCAATATTATTTCTACCTGCTTTCTCTTCCTCCAAATACACACATTGCATTTGATATTGCCCCATAGTTCTTAGATATCCATTTTATTATTTTTATTTAAAACTTTTTTAAATTATAGTTTGCATTTAATATTATTTTGTTTTAGATGTATAGATAGTGATTAGATAATCATATACTTTTCAAAGTGTTCCCTCTGAGATTTCCAGTACCCTGCTGGCATCATACATAGTCATTAGAATATTATTGACTACATTCCCTATGCTGTGCTTTGCATCCTTGTGACTATTCTGTAACAACCAATCTGTACTTCTCAATCCTTCACTTTGGCATCCAATCCCTCAAATTCTTACCCCTTTTTGAATGATTAGTCTATTCTCTGTATCTATGAATCTGTTTCTGTTTTGTTTGCTTGTTGGTATTCTTCTTTAAATTCCACATATAAGTGAAATCATGTGGCACTTGTCTTTGACTGACCTATTCCACTTAAAATAATACCCTCTAGGTTCATCCATGCTGTTGCAAATGGTAAAATTTTGTTTTATTATAAAAGCAAGTAGTATTCCATTGTGTATACTATGTACCACAGTTTTTTAACCCACTTGCCAGGGTTGCTTTCATAGTTGACTATGGTAAATGACACTACACTAAAGATAGGGGTGTATATATACTTTTGAATTAGTGTTTTGGGTTTATTCAGATATATATCAAGAAATGATAGCTGGATTATAAAGTAGTTCAATTTTTAGTTTTTCAAGAAACTCTATACTGTTTTCCACAGTGGCTGCACCAATCTGCATTTCCAGCAACAGTGCACAAATGTTTCTTTTTCTCTATGCCTTCACAAATACTTGCTGTTTGTTGATTTATTGATGATAATCATTCTGAGAGGTGTGAGGTGATATAACATTTCTCTGATAATTTTAATTTGCATTTCCCTGATGATTAGTTACATTGAGCATCTTTTCATATGTCCATTGACCATTCTTGTGTCCTATTCGGAGAAGTGTCTATTCAAGTTATTGACCTATTTTTAACTGGATTGTTCATTAACATCTTTTCAGGTGTACCATTGGTTAACATATTCTCCCATTCAATGGGTGTATTTTTACTTTGTTGAAGGTTTTTTGGCTGTGCAAAACTTTTTAGTTTAATGTAGTGTCGTTTATTTATTTTCCTTGTCTGAGGAAATATGTCAGAAATATAATATCAATAAAGGAATGTCTAAGATGCTCTATCCACTGTGCAACTATCTGGTCAGGCTTAAAATTCTTTGTATTTTTGTGGTGCAAGTTGTTACTTCTTCATTTTTATTTCTGATTTAATTTATTTGAGTTCTCTCTTTTTCTTACATTTAAGTCTTTAATCAATTTAGAAGTTATTTTTTTATATGGTTAAAGAAGATGGTTTTTAAATTTTTTTTGCATGTATCTGTCTAATTTTCCCAACACCATTTATTAAATAGACTGTCATTACCCCATGGTATACTCTTGCCTCCTTTGTCAAATATTAATTGACCATATATACAAGGGTTTATTTCTGGGTTTTCTATTCTGTTCCATTTATTTGTATGTCTTTTTTTATGCCAGTACCATGCTGTTTTGATTACTATGGCTTTGTAGTATAGTTTGATATAAAGTAGGACAATTTATTGCTGTGGTTATTTTGGATCTTTTTTTTTTTTTTGGCTCCATATAAGTTATTGGATTATTTGTTTTACTTCTGTGAAATATGTCATTGATATTTTGATAGGAATTGTATAAAAACTATAAATTGCTTTGGATACTGTGGACATTTTAACAATATTGTGTTATTTTCCTTAAGCATGGTATATGCTTCCACTTATTTGTATCTTTTTCAATTTCTTTTCAGTGTCTAACAATTTTCTGAGTACATATCTTTTTCCTTCTTGATTACATTTATTCCTAGGTATTTTATTTTTTTATGCAATTTTACATAGGATTGTTTCCTTAGTTTCTGTTTCTGATAGTTCATTGTTGATTTATAAATATGCAATTAATTTCTGGATATTTACTTTGTATCCTTCTACTTTACTAAATTTATTTATAAGTTCCAGTAGTTAGATTGTTAGTGTTTTCTATATAAAGTGTCATGTCATGTGCAAATAATAAGTTTTACTTCTTTTTTTCAATTTGAATACCTTTTATTTCTTCTTCCTGAATTATTGCAGTGGCTAGAACTTTCAGTACTATATTGAATAAGAGTGGTGAAAGGGGACACCCCTGTCTTCTTCCTGATCTTAAAAGAAATGCTTTTAGGTTTTTTTTTTTTTTTTTATTGAGTATCATATTAGCTGTAGGTTTGTCATATATGGACTTTATTATGTTAAGCTATGTTCATTCTATTTCCATTTTGCGGTGAATTTTTATTATAAATAGATGATGGATATTTTCAAAACCTTTGCCTGCATCATTGTTATTTATATGATTTTTACCTTTCATTTTGTTTATGTGGTATATCAGATATTGTAACAAGTTGGCATCCCCAGAATAATCCTACTTGATCATGATATATGATCTTTAATGTATTGCTAGAACCTGTTTGCTAATATTTTGATGAGGAGTTTTCCATCTATCTTCATTAAAGATATTGGCCTATAATTTTTTTTTCTTTGTAGTGTCTTTACCTGGTTTTGGATTTAGGATAGTGATGGCCTTATAAAATAAGCTTGGAAGTATTCCTTTCTCTTGAAACTTTTGGACTAGTTTGAGAATAATAGGTACAAGTTATTCTTTGAATGTTTGGTAAAATTCACCTGTAAAGTCATTGGACCAGGACTTTTGTTTGCTGAAGGGTTTTTTTATTACTGCTTTAATTTCATTGGCAGTAATATGTTTTCTCAGATTCTCTGATTCTTCCTGATTCAGTTTGGGAAGATTTTATGTTTCTGGAAATTTATCCATTTCATCCAGGTTGTTCTATTTGTTGGTATATAGTTGTTCCTAATATTTTCTTAAAATTCTTTTTTTTTTTTTTTTTTTTACAGGGACAGAGGGAGAGTCAGAGAAAGTGATAGATAGAGACAGAGATACAGGAACGGAGAGAGAGATGAGAAGCATCAGTCATCAGTTTTTCATTTTGACACCTTAGTTGTTCATTGATTGCTTTCTCATATGTGCCTTGACCATGGGCCTTCAGCAGATCGAGTAACCCCTTGCTCGAGGCAGCAACCTTGGATTCTAGCTGGTGAGCTTTTGCTCAAGCCAGATAAGCCCATGTTCAAGCTGGCGACCTTGGGGTCTTGAACCTGGGTCCTCTGCATCTCAGTCCGATGCTCTATCCACTGCACCACCATCTGGTTAGGCTTAAAATTCTTTGTATTTTTGTGGTGCAAGTTGTTACTTCTTCATTTTTATTTCTGATTTAATTTATTTGGGTTCTCTCTTTTTCTTGATAAATTTGGTTAAAAATTTGTCAATCTTGTATATCTTTTTGAAGAATAAGCTTTTGATTATTGCTCTTTTGAATTGTTTTTCAACTCTATTATATTTATTTCTGCTCTGACTTTTCTTTCCTTTCCTTTCCTCATTTTGAGCTTTGATTTGTTCTTTATTTTAGTTTCTCTGAGTATAATGTTAGATTGTTTATTTGAGATTTTTCTTTTCTTTTGAGGTATACCTGTAGTGTTATAAATTTTCTTCTTAAGCTTTTCCTGTGTTTCATAAAATTTCAGTTGTTCTGTTTTTATTTTCACTTTTTTCAAGGTATATCTTTTGATATGATTCTTGATTTCATTACTAACAGTGTTTAGAAACATGTTATTCAGCCTCTATGTATTTTTTGTTTTTCAGTTTTTTCTTGTGATTGATTTCTAGTTTTATACCATCATTATAAGAAAAGATCTTGATATTATTTCTATCTTCTTATATTTATTGAGACTTGTTTTGTGACCTAATATGTGGTTTATCCTAGAAAATGTACCATGAGCACTTGAAAATAATGCATATTCTGTTGCTGGGCTGTGAAATACTCTGAAAATACCAATTAAATCTATGTGATCTAGTGTGGCATTTGAGGCTGTTGTTTCCTTGTTGACTTTCTGTCTAGATCTATCCATTGATGTCAGTGCAGTGTTAAAATCTACTATGACTGTATTACTTTTTATCTCTTCCTTATGTCCATTAATATTTGCCTTGTATATTTAGAAATATTTATGTTGATTACATAAATACTTACAAAGAATATCCTCTTGTTGAATTAATCACTTTATCATTATGTAGTGTCCTTTGTCTCATATTATATAGCTTTTGTTTTAAAGTCTATTTTGTCTGAATTAAGTATTGTTTTCTAGGTTTTATTTTAAATTTCCATTTCCATAAAATACCTTCTTCCATCCCTTTACTTTTAATTTGTATGATTTTATACATTGGAGCATTAAAGCCATTTTTCTTTTTCTGAAGTGAGACAGACTCCCACTTGCTCCTGATAGGGATCTATCCGGCATGCCCACTAGGAGGCGATGCTCTGCCCATCTGGGGTGTTGCTCCATTGCAACCAGAGCCATTCTAGCACCTGAGGTGGAGGTCATGGAACCATCCCCAGAACCCAGGCCAACTTTGCTCCAATGGAGCCTTGGCTGCAGGAGGGGAATAAAGAGATAAAGAGAAAAGAGAGGGGGAAGGGTGGAGAATAAGATGGGTGCTACTTCTTTGTGCATTGACCAGGAATCAAACCCAGGTCATTCACATGTTAGGCCGACACTCTACCACTGAGCCAACCAGCCAGGGCCACATTTAAGCCATTTACATTTAAAGTGATTATTAATAGGTATGTATTCATCACAATTTTATTCTTTATATCTATGTTTGTTTGTTTTTTCTTGCTTCTTCTTAGAGAAGAGCTTTTAACATTTCTTATAATACTGATTTGATAGTAAAGAACTCTTTTAGCTTTTTCTTGTCTGGAACGTTCTTTATTTCTTCCTCAATTTCAAGTGATAGGTACTTCTGGGGAAAGTATTTTTGGTTGTAGGTCCTTGCTTTTCATCACTTTGAACATTTCTTGCCAGTCTCTTCTGGCCTAATGTTTCTGTTGAGAAATCAGTTGACAGTTATATGAGAGCTTTATTTAGGTAACTGTTTTTCTCTTGCTACTTTTAAGATTCTCTTTTTGCCTTTAACTTTTGGCATTTATTATTATGAATCTTGGTGGGGGCCTCTTTGCATTAATCTTGTCAGCCTGGAGGACCTGAATAATTCAGTGTTCTGTGTACACATAAGTTCTACAAACATAACTTTTGAAGAACAAGTAAGGCATTTTGAAAATCATAATTATTAGACCTTTTAAATCTGTGAGCTGTATAAAAAGAAAATTATTTAATTTCTTTATTTGTCTACTCAAACTAACAAAGGAAGACTTTGTATAAAAATCAGAAATTATCAGTGAGCCACAGAAAACTGACAATATGGACCTGGACAGTCTGACTGGGATAATGAGTTTGCTCTCATCTTGATTGTCCTCTCCCAGGCCCATGGATCTTTCATTCTCCTATGCTTCGTGTCACATCCCATTCTAATCAGAAATTCTTTTCTGACCAGATAGTCCAATGTCCCCAACATGTTTATATTCTGATATGACACCAACAACAATATCAAGGATTCATGAAGCGGTAAGAGTTCACACCTCTTTCCTGCCTTGTCATAATGAGAGCATATCTTTTCCCTAAAGAACACCTGCCTGTGCTTCTGCATTATTTTTCAGGAACAATTCTTGGGATTATTAAATGTATATATTTGTCCCTTTGATTTCCCATCTCCAAATGCAATTCTCACCTACTTTTTAAACATCTGTGACTTAAGTTTACAACAAACTCAACTTATACTCCTTAGTGACTAAGAATCTCTCCACTGTTTCTGGCAACCACCAGCCTCCAGTTTAACTGAGTTGTTCAAGATAGTCAGAGAATTCTTCTTCTGAAAACACTAATGAAGTCCCAAATGGCCATTACAGACTGCTTCAAATTATGTTCCCTCTTGCTTTTTTTCTCTTCAGCAGAACATGATGCTGGCTTCAAAATGAGAATAACTTTTTTTTATCTTTTTTTTTTGTATGAGAGAGAGAGACAGAGAGAAAGAGACAGACAGGAAGGAACAGAGACAAGAAACATCGACTTGTAGTTGAGGTACTTTTAGTTGTTCATTGACTACTTCTCATATGTGCCTTGACTGGGGACTCCAGCTGAACAAGTGATTCTTTGCTCAAGCCAGTGACTTTGAGCTTCAAGCCAGTGACCTTTGGGCTCAAGTCAGTGACCATGGGATCATGTCGATGATCCCACACTCAAGCCTGTGACCCTGTGCTTACACTGGTTAATCTGCACTCAAGCTAGCAATCTTAGGGTTTTGAACCTAGGACCTCAGTGTCTCAGATTAATGCTTTATCAACTCTGCCATCACTGGTCAGGCAAGAGAAAAAGTCTTTTAGAGAGCCATCTTGATCACTTTGATTTTAACTACTAATGTTCATCAGCCAGAGGGAAACAGGCTTTTCAACTGTAATCAGAAATTGGTCAGAAGTGAATGTGAAAGATTGATGATATACTTTTAATTTGTTAGAAAATACATAACTTTGATCACTAAACTGGTAAAATTGAATCATGGCTATCAGAGTAACAAACTGGATAATTAGTACATTTTTATTTGGCTCTATTCTATGTCTAATTGAACTAATATTAGAAATATAGCATATTTTATCCTGTTACAGCCTCACCTTTCTCATCAGAGTTTCAACTCTCATCTTTTGTTAAGATGGTGAAAAAGGTGAATACAAGAACTCTAACCCATAATTTGGTGCTAACATTGTGGAGAGAGACATGTAACAGCACATAAAAACAGCATGTTTCAGCAGCTTACTTAGTAATCTTTTAAATTACCAAGTTAGTTTAAACGTAATTACCATGTTACCTGACTTCCTCAGATCTTCTAGTTTTCCAGATTATAAAATATTTTGGTCTCTCTGTCATGACAATTTGTTATTGTGTAGATGCCTGGCAGAGAGCGCCATTGTATTGTATGCTGACTGTGTTATCTACCACACCACCAGGAAATTCCAAGCTCTTACACTATAATTAACAGGTAAATTCCTGTATAATAACTAAAATTTTGAGAATAAAAAACACATTCATTATTAGAAAATTCCATGAAAAATTCACAGTATTACAGATTTTACCTTTCTACAGTAGAGTTTTACCTGTAAAACATCACTTTTCCATACAGTCTGTTGTGTGTTGTAACCTGTTTGTTAAAATTCTCTTACACTGAAAAAGAGCCTGACAAGATTATTACACAATGAAAAAGCCTTCCAAAATAATGACTGGTTTGTCAAAATTACTTCGTTTTTCTACATGTGATTATAAAGCACAATTTAACATAAAAGATGTAAATTTGGAAGTTCCACTCAAATTGCTAGAATCAGCAAGGCTATGCTGTAATCCAATTATAATTATTTTGTGGTTCCATAATACATCTCTTGATTTGACATTATTTTATTCACAAATTGTATTTTTCTTCTGTAAAAGTGTATATAAAATTTGACAGTTTAACGTTTATTTTATTTTTATTTGTATTAAAGAGTATCCATTTTTCCCTAAAGCTTCAAAAAAGCTTTGTCTGCATTCCCACAAGCAGTGCAGAAGGGTTCCCTTTTCTCCACATCCTTGCCAGCACTTATTCTGTGTTGTTTTGCTGATGAGTGCCATTCTGACTGGTGTGAGCTAATATCTCATTGTGGTTTTAATTTGCATTTCTCTAATGATTAGTGATGTTGAGCATTTTTTCATATGCCTATTGGCCATGTGTATGTCCTCTTTGGAGAAATTTCTATTCATTTCTTTTGCCCATTTTTTGATTGGATTGTTTGTCTTCCTGTTGTTGAGTTTTATAAGTTCTTTATAAATTTTAGTTATTAACCCCTTATCAGATGTGCTGTCGAATATGTTCTCCCATTGTGTGGTTTGTCTTTTTATTCTGTTCTTATTGTCTTTAGCTGTGCAAACAATTTGGAGATTCTTCAAAAAATTAAAAATCGAACTGCCTTTTGACCCAGCTATTCCACTTATAGGAATATACCCTAAGAACACCATAGCATTGTTCGAAAAGAAGAAATGCGCCCCCATGTTTGTGGCGGCATTGTTCACAATAGCGAAGATCTAGAAACAGCCCAAGTGTCTGTCAGAAGATGAGTGGATTAAAAAGCTATAGTACATATATACTATGGAATACTACTCAGCCATAAGAAATGATGACATCAGATTATTTATAACAAAATGGATGGGCCTTGATAACATTATACGGAGTGAAATAAGTAAATTAGAAAAAAAGAAAAACTGAGAATAGCATGATTTCATATATAGGTGGGACATAAAAGTGAGACTATGAGACATGGACAAGAGAGTGGTGGTTACGGGGTGGGGGGGAGGGAGGGAAGGGTGGGATAGGGAGGAGGGAAGGGACACAGGGAAAACCAGATAGAAGGTGACAGAGGACAATTTGACTTTTTGTGACGGGTATGCAACACAATTGAATGATAAGATAACCTGGAGATGTTTTCATTATACATATGTACCCTGACTTATTGGTGTCACCCCATTAAAATTAATAATAATAATAATAAAAAAGCTTTGTATCGCAATGAAGAGTTTATGCATGTTTGGTACAGACAGGTTATTTGATGTTAACTTAGTTGATGGGAGGGTGGAATTATGACTCCAAAGGCCTTGTGAGTGACCCACATCTGCATGTGTTATATGACAAACTAGCTAAAATATATACTAAATAGAATACCAGGTATATGAAATATGTATGCTATGTTATCTCCTTAATCTTATTAGTATGTCTTATAAAATAAACATTAATATGGTTTTCTAAGCTGTTTATGTATTTTCCATTACATAATTTGGTCCTTTTCCTTATTTAATTTAATTTAATTTTGTGTTTAAGTAATTATACAGTCAAATTGACAATTATTTGTTTTGTAATATTGATTTATGAATATTCTATTAATATTAATACATATAGAGATTAACATTACATCTGATATTTCCAATATTCTACAATCAGAGATATTTCATAATCAAATGAAACATTAATAGTCCCTAAAATTATTAAAAAGAGTACTATATTATGCTTTGCATAAAACCCAGTTACATAAGTATAATATTAAGTTATGTAAATTTTCAAATGTCTATCAGGTAAGAGAAACCATGGACAAAGTTGAGAGATAAGAGAGGAAGACCGAGAGACAGAGAAATGATCTAATAAAACTCCTGGTTATCAGCTCTGAACCTACTGATGAGGCTTGATTGACACCTGCCTAAATGTCACCACTGTCCTGAATTGATATAATTATTTTATAGAGTATTTTGTATACTTACATAAACTCAAACTTGTTAATCATGTAACACAAATATTGTGTCTTTCATAATTTTATCTGTTTGTGTATTTAGATGACGTCATGTGTATGGTGGTTTTAAAATATCTTCTTAAATCTATTCATTTAATTTATATATAGCTTAGTCTGTTTAATAATGTGCATACTAGTGTAGAAAGCTAGTATTTCTTGATGATTTAAACCAAGATGATTTATGATTATCTATGATTATGCTTTTACATTAAAGATTATTGTTTAATATGAATATGGCCAGCAAAACTATTTCTGTATTTTCTGTTTTATAATTTGGGTCATTTTACTTCTCATTTATTATCAATTTTATGCTTAAAATATCATACAGTCAAATTGATAATTTTTTATTTAGTGATATTGACATATCAATATTCTACTAATATTAATACATGTGCAGATTTATGTAACCACCACCACATAGTTTTAATTTATTTTGACTGGCTCTCTTGAAAGTAACATATAGATGTATTTGTATAAACCTAGTCTGACAATATTTTGTCTTCTGGCTTTGGAGCTGGGTGCACATAAACTTGCCAAGAATACTCATAAATTAGTGCTAATTTATTTTGGTTTGTATAAAGCTACAAACAATTTCATGCTGTTTATTTATCTTCATATTTCTAGCTTCTTCTATGTCTTTTCCTGTATATTTGGCTTCATTAAAATTTTATATTACTATTATAATTATGTTCTCCCAAGAGGACATACAAATGACCAACAGATATATAAAAAGTGCTCCTCTTGACTAGCTATTAACAAAATGCAAATCAAAACTACAATGAGATACTACCTCACACCTGTTAGACTGGTTATCAATAATATGGGTAATAACAAGTGTTGGAGAAGTTGTGGAGAAAAAGAAACCCTCATTCACTGCTGCTGGGAATGCAAATTAGTACAACCATTATGGAAAAAAGTATGGTGGTTCCTCAAAACATTAAAATAGAACTACCATATGACCCAGCAATCCCTCTACTGAATATCTACCTTAAGAACTTGAAAACACTGTTATGTAAAAACACATGCACTCCATGTTCATCGCAGCATTATTCACAGTAGCCAAGACATGGAAACAACTAAAGTGCCCCTTCATAAAGAATTGGATAAAGAAGATGTGGTACATATATACAATGGAACACTACTCAGCCATAAGAAATGATGACATAGTGCAATTTACAACAACACAGATGGACCTTGAGAATATTATACTGAGTTAAATAAGTAAATCAGAAAAAGCTAAGAACTATATGATTTTACACATAGGTGGGATATAAAACTGAGACCCATGGACATAGATTAAAGTGAAATGGTTACCAGGGGAGGGGGAGGGAGATGTGGGCAGAGGGTGGGGGAAGAGAATAAAGAGAGACAAATATACAATGACAGAAAATGATTAACTTTGGGTGATGGGCACACAACATAATCAATGGTTCAGATGTTATAGAAATGTTCACCTGAAACCTATATACTTTTATTGATCAATACCACCCTGTTAAATTTAATTTCTAAATAAAGATTTTTAAAAATTATGTGGTAAGAAGTTATATATGGATTATTTATGTTTAACAGTTTTATTTATTATATAATTCATTGTGGGGTAGCTGTGTTAGGCTTGCTCACTGGTTTACTGGCTGCAAGCCCTTTGCTTGATTAGTGTGTGAGCAGGTGGCAGCACCATGTGTGTATGGCCCATATAAGGCTATGAGTGTTTGCGCTTAGGGAGATTGTGGATGTGCGGATTGCCTTCCCACCTGTGAGGGGCCATTTTGCTGTTTGATTGCCTGAAAGTCAGTTTCCCCAACTTTGTGTTTTTCCGCCATTGTTAGACTATATTAAACAGAATGGTCCTAATGCTTTCTGACTCCATGGTTTCTCTACTGTCTTCCTGAAACCAATGTGGATCTACCTGGCCTCAGCCACTGGCATTACATCTTGCAGAGTAGGCAGGATTTGAAGCAGAATGGTATGAAGCCACTGACACCCTTGAAGGATGGGGCAGAGGGGTAGTTCTTTTTCTCCAGCATATGGTTCCCTGTGGCTCTTCTGTTGGTGATCATGGGCTGGGTGTTTTTTACAATCCTGCAAGAAGAAACCAAGGGCTCTCTGCAAGAACCTGAGTGAGGTCAAAAGCTCCAGAATAAGATGCATACTGAGCACCAATGGCAGTATGAACCGGAGCAAGCACTGGAGAAGGAGGCAACCAAGTCTGAGAGTTGCAGTGTAAGGTGCAGGCTGAGTGCCAATGGTACCTGGAACTGGAGTAGTCTCTAAACAAAGAGTTTCTTGTTCATGAGTTGTAGTTGCCCTGGAAGCTGAATGTTGGCAATGAAAGCCATTGGAGAAACAACTGTGGGTTCAGAAGTTCAAGAGGCAGCCACAGGATCCAAAGCAGGTGCAGAAGATGGAGCTGCATTCCTGCCAGTGGAGTGGTTCTGAGTTGGTGGGAGTAGGCGTTTCTGACTCTTCTGAGGGAGAGGCTCAGGCTGCAACTGCTATCTGCAGACTTGGAACCTGGTCAGTGGTTGCCAAGAAGGTCAAAGACCCAGTAGCCAAGAGTCCCTCAGGTACAGCCACAGCCTTCTCCCCAGGTAATGGAGCACTCTGTGGCCTGGCCCTACACCTGGGCAAAGCTGATGAAGTTGGGGGTGAAATTCAGGCAGAAACCCACTGAGCCCCTGGCAGCCTGCTTGGTGTGACTGCGGGACATAGGGGCTAAATGGCACCATGTTCTCCAGAACAGAGATGGACCATAAGACTGTGAGGGCTGCTGCCCATGCTGAACCTGACTAACAAGAGAAATGGACCTGTGAAAGTTACCTGTACACAGATGTGGGTAGATTTGCTTGCAGCTGGGCAGATAGAGATAAATTAGATGGCAAGCCTAATAAAGTCTTGTTGGAGGTTTGACAGCAGCTTGAGTCAGAAGAGAGGTTACAGCTGCTGAAAAAGCAGAGGAAGCAGGTGGCCCTATCATCTGCCAAGAAAATGGCTGGTGTTCAGATTGCAGAACCCTCAAGAACCATTTTCCCAGTTTGACTAGGGAGAAGGGCAAGGGACCTATCCAACAGGAACAGGCAGGGGCCAGAAACCCCATGTGAGATTGGCAATCTATTGGTCCCCTTCTAATGTGCAGCAGGTGTTGGCATTAGAAGGTAATAGGAGTTTTATTTTACAGCAGCAGCTAAGAAACCTGTTAAGGCAACACAGGCCTTGAATGTGTTTGAGCCTGCCAGGCCCTGTGAACTTGTTGAGAGGTTTGGATGGGGTTGTAGCAATGGATAGCACACTAAGGAAAGGTGCTGAGGTCCATTAAGAAAGAGCTGTATGGCTAGTTCCTGTAATGGGCCTTTACCATGGTGATCTGCACAGACAGCTGGACTTTCTATTATGCATGACTCGGACTGCAGCCAGAGGGGGTCACAGGCTCCCTTAATGGATGGACGCATCACTCATGGAGAGAACTATGAGAGACCCTGATGGGGGGCACCTGTGGAGGCCCTCTGCTCTGGTTATCCAGTTGCAGAGGTGCACCAAGGACACAGCTCTGGACTATACAGGCCCTCCTACCTACCATGTGGTAGAGAGTTAGAGGTAGGCCTCCAGGTGATACCCTGGGCAAAGTGCTCAGGGAGACATTGTGAAGGGTATCTTTGTAATTATTGTGTAATTTTTGCTATTGCTGTAATCTGTTTTCTATTATGTAGATTGTGAAGTGAGCAACCATAAAGGAGTGGAATGTGTGGCAGCTGTGTTAGGCTTCCTCTCTGGTTTACCAACTGCAAATCCTTTGCTTGATTGGTGCATGAACATGTGGCAGTGCCACATGTATATAGCCCATATAAGGTTATAGGTGCTTGTACTCAGGGTGATTTCAGGTTCACAGATTGTCTGCTCACCACTCTGAGGGGCCATTTTGCTGTCTGTTTTTCTGAGAGGTGCTTTCTCCTGCTTGTGCACTTGTTCACTTATGTGAGACTTTATTAAATGAAATGGCCCAACCCTTTACAACTCTGCAGTTTTTTACCATCTTCCTGAATCCAATGTGAACTTGCCTGGCATCAGCAACTGGCATTACATTCATGTACCATAAATTCACCTGTTTAAAGCATACAGTTCAACAATTAGTGTATTCACAGATATATGCAACCAGCATCACAATTTTAATAAATTTTTATTATCTCAGAAGACATTTCATTCCCATTAACTACAGCCCCACAAACAACACATACCTCCTGTAATGCTGGTGGCCAAAGTCAGGTAGGTCCACATTGGATTTGGCCAGATGATAGAGAAACTGCAGAGCCAGAGAATGTTGGGCCATTACATTTAATAAAGTTTCATAATGGCGGATGAGCACCCAGGCAGGGGAAACTGCCTCTCAGGCAAACAAACAGCAAAATGGCCCCTCACAGTGGTGTGACCTCCACAGGTGCCACACACCCCCCATCAGGGTCTCTCATAGTCTCAGTCCATGATAGACAGCCTAGATATCTGCATAATTACCAAGGTTAAAGTTCGTTACAGGCAACTAGCCATATAGCTTTTTATTGATAGACCTCAGCACCTTTCCACTCCACTGGCAGGACTGCAGCTCCCCCTTCTGCACCTGCTTTAGCTCCTGTGGCTGCCAGCTCTTGGCCTGAAGCTAAATCTTGGGCTACTGAACCCACAGTTGTTTTTCTAATAGCCATTGCTGCCAATGTTCAGCTTCCAGGGCATACTGCAACTCACAAACCTGCAATTCCCTCTCCAGAGACTGCTCTAGTTCCAGGCGCCATCAGTGTTCAGTCTCCACTTCACACTGCAATTCTCAAACCCACTCAGCCTCCCTCTCCAGTGCTCACTCCAGTTCATGCCATCAGTGATTCTCAGCCTGCAGCCTGACCTGCAGTTCTCAGATTTGTAGCTCTTTCTCCAGTGACCATTCCAGCTTGTGCCATTATTGTCACTCAGTCCACAGCTTATCTGGAGTTCTTGACCTCAGGCAGCCTCTCTCATAGAGCTCTTAGTTTCCTCTCACGGGGCTGTAATAAACACCCAACCTATGGCTCCCAAAAGGAAAGCCATGGGGAGCCATATGCTGGACAACAGCAACCCCTCCTCTACCTCACCCTTCAAGGGTGTCAGTGGCTCCATATCAATCTGATCTGAATTCTGCCCACTACACCTGATGTGATGCTGGTGGCAAAGAACAGGCAGGCCCATATTGTATTTGGGCAGATGGTAAAGAAACTGCAAAGTTGGAAAGGGTTGGGCCATTCCATTTAATAAAGTCTCACAATGGCCGACAAGTACACAGGCAGGGGAAACCATCTCTCAGGCAAACAAACAGCAAAAATGACCCCTCACAGTGGTGGGCAGGCAATCCGCCATCCAGAACCACCCCCCCCACCCCCCCATGTCCGAGTACAAGCACCCATAGCTATATACAGGCCATACACACATTGTACAGCTTCACACTCATGTACCAATCAGGCAAAGGGCTTGCAGCTGGTAAACCACTGAGCTAACACAGCTGCCCCATACACCCCTAGTCCTAAGCAACCATTCATCTGCCTTCTGACTCTACAAATTCCTGTGTTTGGGGCATTCCATGTGAAAAGCATTAAAAAGTATGCTGCAGAAGAGTAGTAAGAGTAGACATGTTTATCTTTCTCCTGATGTCAGAAGGAAGGCATCCACCTTTGTGTCATTAAGTACTGTTAGCTGTGGCTTTTCTGTAAATGTACTTTATCAAGTTGAGAAAGGTCCCCTTTACTCCTAATTTGTTGAGTGGTTTTTGTTTTTACCATGAAAGGGTGTCATATTTTAATAAATGCATGTCCTGCATATATTGAGATCACGTAGGTTTTGTTTCAATTCTATAGACTTATGTGTGACATCAATTGATTTTTAAGATATTATTTTAACTGTGTACACCTATAGTGTCTCAAGTCTGAGGCTATCATTGTCCCTTTCTAACCAATGTCCCATAGTTTGAACTGGCCCTCCTATAACTTTGCTTAAGAACAAGGTGTACCCCTTTCTCTATTTACAATGAAATTTCATGAGAGTCAACTGACCCAAGTAACTCTGTACTTGTTATACCCCTCCTTCCTATAGTATGGTTCTGTCTCCTTTTCACTGACAGACTTCAGTTTTCACTTCTGAGACTTTCTGCCTTAGACCCTTCATTTGCTCTGTCTCAAATTCAGCAAATGTTTCACAAGAAAAACTCAGTCACATGTTTAGAGCTTTTCTAGTTTGATTTGTCGATATTAGTGTGTGTTGCCATCAAAGGTGCCAGTGATTTCTCAAACAGATCTACTGCTTAGGACAAACCTGATTGTCAACCCCTGTGTAGAATCAGCAATTATCCCCAAATAGAAAGGGTTACCAATGTCAGCTTACATAGCAATCACTCTTCCTTCTCTGAAATTCTTATCTACTTGGTTCTCTTTGTTTTTACATCTCTCCATTATGTTTCAAACTATGATTTTGATAATCATTTTTTTATGCTAGACTGAGAATGATAGCTTGTCACATAAGCTGTGTCTTACTTTAATGAGAAGTCATAAAAAGTTTCAAATGAATAAGTTAAAAATACATCTTAAAAAATTGCTATGATAAAGAGCTATTTGGAAATAGAGGAAGCCACTTGTTGCTTCTCAAACCATCCCATGTTCTGTTCTGAAAGAAGATCTAGTCTTAATAGTCATTTAAAATTGCCTTTAGACACACATGTACACATGTGCTAATGCAACTATGTTAGTTTATCAGGATGGTTCAAAATAAGTATAAAATCGTTTCCTCCATTTAATTAAGATTCTTAAGGGTGTTCTTTCCTCAAACCCTCAGACTCATGTTACTTCTTTTTTTTTAATTTATGAAAAGATGTTTTCAGACCTGCAAACTGTCATTCTACAGAGTTAAATGGCAAAGACATGGAGAACCATCAAAATGCACTCAGAGAAAAGCATATTTTAATGGTTGAGTCAAGTGGGGTCCTTGAGTTACTTGAACTTTCAAGTGGACTTTAAACTTTTTTTTATTGGTAGAGTAAAGCCTCTCTTACTTCCTTATTAATAATTTCTAATATCCTTGTGGTAACTTATACTGTTTTAAATTTAGAAAAATCTTAATTTTATGAGTAGTTTGTTCACAGGGGACAGTGACAGAAGAGGAATGTATAACCATAAAAACAGGATGTTCTGTGGAGAAATATTAAATGGTCACAGAAAGTTTTCCCTGTTTTTATTCAGAGACGTAAAACTATTTTAATACATAAGTTTAGTCTTACTAAAGGTTAAATTTTTAAGCATTAAAGCACATACTTGTCAATAATATAGATCTTACCTAAAAAGAGTGTATACTGTATGTTATATATATAGTACATTAGAACTAGGTTTTCAAAACACACATACACACAACCACACACATCCTTCTTTATTATTCTCTCTCTTACATATTATCTTTACATTCTACTGACTTTTTTTATCAACTGACTAAATATGTTTTCTTTCAAACATCAATATTCTTTTATTTTAAGTGAGAGGAGGGGACATAGACAGACTCCCACATGTGCCTGGACTGGGATCCACCCAGCAACACCCATCTGGGGCCAATGCTAGAATCAACCAAGCTAGCCTAAGCACCCAGGCCAACACTCAAACTAATCAAGCCACTAGCTGTGAGGGGGAAAGAGAGAGAGAAGAGGGAAAGAAAAGAGAAGCAGATCATCACTTCTCATGTGTGCTCTGACCGGGGATTAAACCTGCACATTGGGCCAACACTCTATCTACTAAGCCCATTGGCTAGGGCCAACAGATAAAATTTTAAAAGGCTATGATATTATTTATTAATTTTTAAATTTTTATTTAATTTTTTATTTATTTCAAATTGGATTTTTACTATCTTAATTTCAATATTAAAATCTGTATTAGTTACCAAATTTTACATGGCCCTGGAACATAAATAAGTATATACAATAGTTACTAATCTAAAGGAATGATAATCTAACTAATAATACAAAGCTGTGGTAAAATAACAATATAAGGTAATGTATAATTATTGTAAAATGAAAGGTACCATTAAATTTCTGGAGGAATTTTATAAACATATACACAAACATATTTTATTTTATTTTAGACTTTATTTTTTCATTTTAAAGAGGAAAGAGAGAGGGAAAGTGGGAGGAGCTAGAAGCAAAAACTCCCATGTGTGCCTTGATCGGGTAAGCCCAGGGTTTTGAACCAGTAATCTCAGCATTCCAGGTCAACATTTTATCCACTGTGCCACTACAGGTCAGGCCACAAGCATATTTTAAAAGGCAGAGATTAGTGATTCAAATAAGAGACATAAAGAAAAGGGAACATAACTTAAAGTTCCAATTGGATCATAACATATTTTTATTTTTTTTTGCTTAAAGACTTTATAGAAGTTCCCAAGTGAATAGAAACATGGTACATTCTCACTGAAGGCAGTTGTGATCAGATTGATAGGTTCTTATACACCCAGCCATTAAAACAAAACCCAACCACCAAGATTTAAAAGGCACAGCAGATACATTCATTACCCACTCAAGAGCAATTAATTTTGACCAGAAACTCCCCTTCAGTCAAGTCTATTTTGATAAATTCAGAGAGCGTGTATCACAGAAACACTTCGCTGAGGAATTTTGGTATTACTAATAAAAAACCCAAGCCTGCATTTAAACAACCTGATCCTATATGTCTTGAGATGACCTGTACTTGTTTCATAGACACAGACCAGACCTAAGAGCTAATTACTAGTATTTAAGACAAGAGGATTCTCCTACATGTATTTGCCACCACAAAGTGTTTTAGAAATTAAGTGGTTAAAATACATCAAATCTCACTTGCTCTGAGGCATGATATGAGTTGGGTAGCTTATTATCTCCTGGGTTTTGCCGATATAGTTACAATTATGAGTGGCAGATGGTGAAAGCTTTGAGAACTTTGTTAGTAGTCTTTTGTATTTTTGTTTTGTAAAATTACTTCAGGTGATTACCATGCCACTATTTGGATAGTCTAAGATTGTGGCAGACACGGAATTAGAGAGAAGAGAAGCAATTTCTTTGTGTAATGAATTTTTCAACTGAGTGTAATCCTCTGTCATTGCACACTTTGATTAGATAATCCAAATAGGTTCTTATTTTTGCACCTTCTGCCGCTTTGCTATAGCAGCGTGTAGACATAGTTACTGTCTCACTTGATTAAGTGTCAAGTCAAAATTTGTCTTATTTTCTAAGCTGAGCCTTTTTAGAATTAATAAGCAATTTTCTAAGAAGAAAATAGTGCTATATGTAATGAAAATAAACATATTTGCACATATAGCCCCATTCCACTCATTCCACATGAGACACATACCTTTTTCTTCTTCTTTCTAAAGTTGACTCATTCTTATAAATAGTTCAAGATATATAAAAAAAAAAACCCAACAACAGTTATATTTGTATTGACTAACCTCTGTAACAACAAAACCAACCCAATATCATGGTAATTTAACATGGTATAGTTTTTTATTCACAAATACACAGTGCACATGTCCCAGTTTAAATTATGTTCTTAGACAGATTCCCCATGAAATGGCTCAGGCATTGAAGCTATTTATATAGTCAGCTCTGACACTTTCTGACATGGGAGTCCTACAGGGCTCCAGAGTCTTCTATTAGACCTTTGCCACGAGGCCATCCACCAAGCAAATAGAAAGCAGAGAAGGTCATATGTGAGATCAGCCCTGGAAGTGACACACATGGTGATTTTCCACATTTGGCCAGGATTCATTCACATAACAAGAAGATTAATTCATCTCACTTAACAAGAAGAAGACCAGGTAAGCAGGTAAGTAGTTTGGCTGTGTACCCAGGGGGGGAAAAATTATATATATATATGGTGGTCATATAACTTAGAATTTAACATAAGTAATTCAATATTGTTTAATTACAAGTGAAAGCACCTTTGTTGTTACTTTTCTTAATAGTTGCTCTTTTTTATCAGCTTTCTATTTATACACCTTTAAGCTTAAGAAAAGAAAATGGAGGACTGACCTGTGGTGGCGCAGTGGATAAAGCGTCGACCTGGGAACACTGAGGTCGCCAGTTCAAAACCCTGCACTGGTCTGGTCAAGGCACATATAGGAGTTGATGCTTCTAGCTCCTCCCCCCTTTCTCTCTCTCTCACTTTGTGTCTCCTCTCTAAAATAAATAAATAAAAATAAATTAAAAAAAAAATTTAAAAAAAAAAAAAAGAAAAGAAAATGGAGAATTATATCTATTCTCTTGGAAAGAAAAGAAAAGGTACCTTAGGTAATAAAGATGATTCCTAAAATATTATTAATTAGCATAAAATATTTTTTTATGTTTGATTTGAAAAATTATTGGTGTGAGGATCATCTCTGTGATCAGATACATCTGTCTCTAATATTAAAACGCTTTTATATAGGACTAAGCCTCTAATTCCTCTTTTGTCACTTAGTGTTGATTTAGCTTGCTCTTATTTTTAGTAAGTTCAGTTACTTTTAGACAATGAAAATCAATATAAAATATAATTTAAAAATTCAAAAATCTTTTAGAAGATAAAACATATTCTTAATAAACTGAAAATTAAGATTAGATGTTATTCTAGTTGTTATACTGTTCTATATCTGTATACATATAAGAAAGACATCCTAATCTTGATGACTGCCTTTGAGATGATTATGTCTGCATGTAAAAATCACTAGAGAAATTGCATTGTTTCTCTTGAGAAATCCTGAAAGATGGAATTTATGCAAGCATAAATAAAAGTGTTACTATAATTGCATACCATTAAATTTTATCAAAGCATACCAAACTTAAGGAAATAAATCAGCAACTACAGTAAAACATTATTTTATTTCTTAAACTGTAAAAATTTTCATTACATTTAAAATAAATCAAACATTTTCAAATAATTTATTGAAAGAAGTGTGATTTTGACCAGGCATAGGTGCAGTAGATAGAGCATTGGCCTAAAATGCTGAAGACCAACATTTGAAACCCTGAGATTGCCAGCTTTACTGTGGGCTCGTAAACATGACCCCATGGCTGCTGGCTTGAGCCTAATGTCACTGGCCTGAGCAAGGGGTCGCTAGCTTGGCTGGAGTCACCCCCCCAGTTAAGGCACATATGGCAAAGAAATCAATGAACAACCAAAGTACCACAACTATGAGTTTATGCTTCTCATCTCTCTCCCTTCCTGTCTGTCTCTGCTTCTCTCCCCTACTCTCTCTCACAAAAAAAGAGAGAGAAAGAAATATAAAGTGATAATATATCAAAAGTAACTTAAGCATAGAAATACAATACCAAGAACACTAAGGTAAACCATGAATGTTAGATTAGTATGATGTGTTCATTTTTGGTAAAAGTAAAAACAAATGAATAAACAAAAAGCATACTACTCTGATCAATAATGTTGATAATGAAAGAGGCTCTGAATATATCTTTATTATCTTCCTCCAAGTTTTGTTGTAAACCTAAAATTGCTCTAAAAAATAAATTAAAAATAACTTAAAAACTGTGGGAAAAGTGCCAAGTGGGAAAAGTGCCAAGATATTTATCATAGGCTCAAGAAATAATACCAGAATTACATTTTTAAAAGAATTTATATGATATTCTTCTCTTTATAAATGAAACTATTTGAAAAATAAATAAATCTTTATTGTTTGGAAATACTTTTAATAGAAAATGAAAAAGATTATACTTCTACAAATATTATTTATTTTAAATGAAAAAGAAATAGAAAAAAATTGCTTTTGATAAAAAGTTATAATGTACCAAATAAAAGTTCAGAGGCAGACATTTTCACTAGTGAATTATACCAAATATTCAAGAAGTAATTAATACCAGTCCTTCTCAATTTCTTCCAAAAAATAGAAGAGTGAGAAACTCCTTTAAATTCATTTTGTGAGAAGGCATTACCCTGATACAAAAAAAAGACAAACACATCACAAAAAGAGAAAATTACAGGCCAATATCCTTGGTGAACATAGATGTGAAAATTTTCAACAAATATTAGCAAGCTAAATTCCATAATACATTAAAAGTATCATACACCATGATCAAGCAAGATATTTTCCAGGAATGCAAAAATTGTTTGAAAACCATAAATGAGTCAATGTGATACACTACATTAATAATTAAAAAAATAAATATATGATTATGTCAATATATGCATGAAAGCATTTGACAAAATTCAGCATGCATTTATAATAAAAGTCAACAAAATTAGTATAGAGCAGTGATGGGCAATCTTTTGAGCTTGGTGTGTCAAAATTCGCTGAAACAACGGGCATAACTCGGGGGGTGTGTCACTTTGAGAAAAATGGCCTAACCAGAAGTCCCAGAACTAGATGCCCTGTGCCAGAGTTCTGTTGTTTTGGCCTACAGACCTCCAGCACAGAGTGTCTACACTACAGCAAATGTTTTATCCTCGGCTACTGCACCTGGCCATGCAGGAGCCAAGGATGAAATGTCCTTCTCGGCATGTGACCCCATACTTCTCTGGTATGCAGCTGCATGTGGCCATGTGTCATCAAAAATGGCTACGTGTGTCAGTGCTGACACGTATGTCATAAGTTCGCCATTACACATATAGAGGAAATAAACTTCAACATAGCAATACCATTTTTGAAAAGCTAATAGCTAACAGCATCCTCAATGGTGAAGAGCTTTCAGCCTTTTCTCTAAGATCAGAAACAAGGCAAAGATGACAACTCTGGCTACATTTAATCAAAATGCTATAAAATGTTGTAGCCAGAGCAATTAGGCAAGAAAAACATATATAAAGCATTCAAATTACAAAGGATAGTAAAACTATCATGTTACTATTTGCAGATGATATTATATCATTTATAGGAAAGCTTAATCACTCTATCAAAAAACTGTTAGAACTAACTCATTTAGTGAATCTGCAAGATACAAACCCAGCCTGACCTGTGGTGGTGCAGTGAGTGGATAAAGCGTCGACCTGGGAACACTGAGGTCGCCAGTTCAAAACCCTTGCACTGGTCTGGTCAAGGCACATATGGGAGTTGATGCTTCCAGCTCCTCCCCTCTTTCTCTCTTTCTCTATCTCTCTCTTTCACTCTGTGTCTCCTCTCTAAAATGAATAAATAAAAAATAAGAATTAAAAAAAAAGATACAAACCCAATACATAAACATCTGTTACATTTCTATACACTAATAATAAACTATAAAAAGAGAAATTAAAAAAATCCCATTTACAATTGCATCAGTTAGAATAAAATACCTAGAAATATATTTGACCAAGAAGATTAAAACCTGTTTATTGAAAACTATGAGACATAAATGAAAGAAATAGAAGGCACAAATAAATGGTAAGGTATTTTGTGTTCATGAATGGGAAGAATCAATGCTGTTAAAATGTACATATTACCCAAAGCAATCAATCTACAGATTCAATATAATCCCTATAAAAATAACAATGGCATTTTTCATAAAAATAGAACAGATTATCTAAAAATTTGTATGGAACCACCAAAGACCCCAAATAGCCAATGCAATCTTGAAAAAGAAGAACAAGGCTGGAGACCTCAAGCTCCTTGATCTCAAACTATATTACAAAGCTGTAGTAATTTGAAAAATGTGGTACTGTCATGAATACAGACACAGATTATTGAAACAGAAGAAAAACTCAGAAATAAACCCACATGTACGTAGTCAATTAATTTAAGATAAAGATGCCAAGAATATACAATGGAGAAAAGAACAGTCTCTTCAAAAAATGATATTGGAAAAACTGAACAGACACATACAAAAGAATAATAATAGACTATTATCTTACACCATACACAAAAATTAACTCAAAAAAGATAAGAGTTGTGCACAACACCTGAAACTATAAACCTTCTAGAAAAAAAACATAGAGAAAACTTCTTGGAATTGGTTTTGGTGATGATTATTTTTTACTCTGGCACCAAAAGCAAAATCAACAAAAGCAAAGATAAAAAAGGAGTACTATATCAAACAAGAAGGCTCTGCACAGCCAAGTAGCAATCAACAAAATAAAAAAAAAAAAAAACAGCCTACTAAATAGGTAAAAATAACCACAAATTATATATCAAATAAAGAGCTAATGTTCAAAATATATAAGAACTCACAACTCAATAGAAAGAAAAATCCAGTTAAAATATGAGCAGAAGATCTGAATAGATAGTTTCCCAAAGAAGCAGACAGGTATATTAAAAGATGCTCAACATCACTAATCATTAGAACCACAATGAAACATCACCTTAGAATGAATAACATATAAAAGAGACAAGAAATAAAAAGTGTTGATGAGGATGTGAAAAAAAAAAAGAGAACCCTTGTCAGTAATTCATGTAAATTTCCCAAGCCTATGGAAAGAGTTAGAGCCTCAAATCCAAGAAGCAAACAGAATACTGAGTTACTGCAACCCAAACAGACCTACTCCAAGGCATATAATAATAAAATTGTCAAAAATCAAGGACAAGGAAAGAATCCTTAAGGCAGCTAGGGAATAAAAGAACATAACATATAAAGAAAATCTCATTATGTTATCATCAGACTTCTGAGCAGAAACTCTATAAACCAGAAGACAGAGGACCCAAACATTCAAAGTACTAAAAGAGAGGAAGTACCAGCCAAGGACACTATGTTCATCAAAGTTTTCCTTCAAATATGAAGAAAAAATAAAAACTTTTAGAAACATACAGAAGCTGAGGAAATTTATCATGAAAAAATTTTACTGCAGGAAATAAATCCTCAAGGGGGTTATTAGACCAGATACAAAGAACAAAACATAACAAAAGTACAAGTAAAAGCTCCAAGAAGGTCACAATAAAGACAAGGATAATCTGTGACAACAATAGCATAAAAGGACAGAGAATAAAGATCTTTATTAGCAAAGGAGGATGGAGTGCAGAAGCCCTCATGAGACAAAAGCTTCTTGTGCACATGAAAATCTTTCTCTTAATAACTTAATGCTAACAACCCACAAAAATAGCCACCACTGAAACACATTGCTCAAAAACAGAAGACACAGGGGAAAGAAGTATGGAATACCACCAAGCAAAAACTACTGACAGAAACCATAGAACCAAATAAGACACAGAGCTACCAGAAAACAAAATATAAAATGCCTATAGAAAATCCTCAAGGGTCAATAATTACCCTAAATGTAAATGGGTTGAACTCACCAATGAAGAGGCACAGAGTAGCAGATTGGATCAAAAAGCAAAACCCTACCATATGATGTCTTTAAAAGACACACCTAAGGTGCAAGGACAAAAGTAGGTTCAAAGTGAAAGGTTAGAAAATGATTCTCCAAGCAAATAATATCCAAAGAAAAGCAGGAGTAGCCATACTCATATCTGACAATGCTGACTTAAAGCCAGCAAATGTAACCAGAGACAAAGATGGACAATTCATAATAATAAAGGGATAATTGTATCAAGGAGATATAACACACTTCTTAATATATATGCACCAAGTCAGGGAGAACAAATATATGTACAGCATCTACTAACTAACCTAAAAATAGAAGCAGCCAAAACACAATCATACTTGGAGATTTCAACACATCATTGACAGCTTTAGATAGATCATTCAAACAGAAAATCAACAAAGAAAATATTGGTGTTAAAAGACACTCTCAACCAAATGTAAATAATAGACATTTACAGAACATTTTATCCCAAAACTCTGGATTATACATTCTTCTCCAGTGTGCATAGAATATTCTCAATGATAGGCCACATGTTGGGTCACAAAACTGACAACAAATTCAGGAAGACTGAAATTATACCAAGCATATTCTCTGACCATGAGGTTTGAAATTAAAATTCAACTGTAAAAAGAAGGTAAAGAAACTCACAAAAATGTGGAAATTAAACAACATACTTCTAATAAATGACTGTCAAAAAAGAAATAAAACCAGACATCAAAAAATATATACACAAATTTCATGATGGTGACAGAGTAGGTATATGTTTCAACTGCTACCTCCCAGGACAGTTAAACTGGATTAAATTGGATTACAACTTAATTTAAGAACAATCATTTTGGAAAACCAATTTTGGATTAAATGAAGAGGAGTCTATAATGAAGGAACACAGAAGAAGCCAGAATGAGACTGGTAGGAAGGGCAGAGATGTGGATAGCACTGCCTCACTTTGAAGACCAAGCAGCAGCTGAGGGTCTGAAGGGACTCTCATTGCAAGGAGGTTTGCCCTGCGAGGTGTGGGTCCTAAGCTCACACCTCATGAAAACAGCCAAGGTTTCTTCAAGAAAAGGTTGGGAGCTCTAGTAGACACAAGCTCCATCTTAAAGGGTCAGCACAGAAAATCTCATTCACAGCCACTTACCCGGGGTGCCATATAGGGAGGGCTAACAGGACTAGAGTTGAATTAGGAGAGTGTAAAATTGGAGGCCCAAGGAAAGACAGCATGGAGGACAGTCACCAGAACCCCTGTGCTGAGTCTCCAATACTGCAGTTGCCATCTTTCTTGGGTTGAGCAGTCTCTGCCATGTGGCATCAGCCGGGGAGAAAGCAACTGCTCCACTCTTGGGAATCTCTTCTGAACCATCCTAGGGAGACTGAGCCATTCTGAGAAGTCAGCCAAGAAGCAGGGGGCCTGTGAGTAACTCTGTTTTCTGGCATTGAGGCAGAAGTTTTGTACTGCACTCTCTTGAGATTATAACTGGTGCTTCTGTCTCACGACTCAGTTGAAAGTGTCAGACTGCAGGCAGATCACATCACTGGGTCTCAGAGGTGACACCTACCAGACTCCTAAGGCCACGCTCTACTGAGGTCTGTGAAAAAATCTGGACAGACTGAAACCTGGGGCCAAGGGGCAGGACCACCCCCACTGCCCTTCCTAATCCCTGAATTGTCCCAGGGCCTAGACTCTACCAGATAGTTTTTCTGTGGCTGGGCCCAATAAGCAGCTATCAGACACAGGCTTCCAGAGGCTGGGCTCAGGAAACCATGTCCTTTTGTGGGCCTCCCCGCAGGTCAAGAGTGGGTAAAAACCAGCCTAGGTGTGCCGCTTGGTATTTCTAGGTGTACCTGGAGGCAGCAGAGGCAGACACAAACTCTGATTGCTTATAGCTCCAAGAAGGTTGTGAGGGCCAGTTATGGGTAATGTGCCCCACTGGTCTGTGCAGGTTCCCTCCAAAGAGACCCAGGGCCAGCACATCCAGTGGCTAGCTGTGGAAAGCATTGGTTCAGGACCTAACAACTGTTACTGGTGGCATATCCTAAGAAAGTGTTCATCATACCTGCCCCAACGGAGGCAAGTTCTGCTTTCTGTGATCAGCACTAACACAGTAGCTTATGTGCATTGACAGGGTAGAATTTTACAGTCAGCCAGCCAGGGTGCTGGATATCTAGCCTTGCTGGACTAGGTTCCACAGGAGGAAGGGAGAGAGTCTTGGAGCACAGACATTGAAATTGTGGGTCCCCAAGGGTCTTTTGTTGGGTCTGATTGAGGGACTTAGCCATTTCCTGGGGAGGCACAGTCAGTCCCAGGGGAAATCTCTCTGTCTTACTACCTGACACCAAGGCCTCACAAGCTGGAAGAACTTATTCAGAAAGGACTATCAGCCACACTAATCTGAACCTGCTGCTCACCTTACTAGGGACAAATAGAGTTGGATTATCCAGCAGTGTCTCAGGAATTAAACTCTGGAGTAGGGGCCACCTTTCTTATGCTGAGTGCTTGACCAAGAGACCTCTGAAGTTAGGGTTTTCACTAATGTGGTATTTCCAACCTCAGCTTCCCTACACCATCAAGCTTGCACTGGTTGGGTGAAGCCAGTCTGAACCCATACTAGTCTTTCTATAAAAGACTCTTGGAGAGACCACACAGCTGCAAGAGGAGGTGAAGCAGCTGAAAAATAGAGGCAAATCTTATAAAGCTTGGGGCTTTTATGAAGCTACTGTCATCTCTAAGCAGAAGGAGTCTGATCCTTATACATAGGTTGGACCCTCTCACACTACCAAGGCACAGAAAATGCAGATACAAACAGAAAACAGAGCAGTAGCTCCAAACACGTAGTCCACAGCATGTTGCAAAAAATGGCTAACATCAAACCAAGAAGACCTAAAAACAACACAACCAGAAGTAGGTGGTAGAGAGTATGAATGCTAGACATGGCTAGCTACACAAACAGCATGCCCAAAGAAAGAGTCAAGCAGACACCAGACACTGTAGAGAATAAATACACTAAACAGTACAGACACTGCACAGTGTCTAATACACACAATCAAGGTTGATCCTTAGAGCTACCCAGCCTAAATGGGTAACCACATGCATGAAAGGCTGAACTGCATTCAGTACTCTTGTAATACAAGAGGGAAAATTTTACCCTCCAAAGGTAGAAAAAGACTAAAATAAACCACCTAACCCTTCACCTAAAAGAACTAGAAACAAACAACAACAAATAAAACCCTGAGGAGGTAGAAGGAAGAAAATAATAAAGATCAGAGTGGAAATAAATGACATAGAGGTTAAAAAAATACAAAAGACCAATAAAACCAAGAGCTTATTCTTTAAAAAGGTAAACAAGATTGATGAACTTTTAACCAGACTCGTCAAGAAAAGAAGAGAGGAGACCCAAAAAGATAAAATTAGAAATGAGAATGGAGAAGTAAACACTGGCACCGCAGAAATACAAAGGATTATAAGAAAATACTATGAAGATATATATTCCACAAAATTGGACAAACTAGATGAAATGGATAAATTCTTAGAAACATACAATCTTCTAAAACTCAATCTGTAAGAATCAGAAAACCTAAACAGACCAATTACAACAAATCAAATCAAACCAGTTATCAAAAATACTCCCAGGAAATAAAAGTCCTGGACTGGATAACTTCACAGGTGAATTTTACCAAACATTTAAAGAACTAACAACTAGCCTTCTCAAGCTATTTCAAAAAATTCAAGAGGAGAAAAGACTTCCAAGCTTATTTTATAAGGCAAGCATTATCCTCATTCTAAAGCCAGGTAAAGACACTAAAAAGAAAAAAAACTATAGACCAATATTTCTGATGAACATAGATACTAAAATTGTCAGCAAAATATTAGCAAATGGGATCCTGCAATATATCAAAAAGATTATACATTATGATAAAGTGCTATTTATTTTGGGGAGAAAAAGCTGGTATAATATTTGCAAATCAATAAATGTGATTCATTACATACATAAAATGAAGGACAAAACTCACATGATTATATCAATAGATGCCGAAAAATTACTTGATAAAATCCAGCACCCATTTATGATCAAAACTCTCAGGAAAGTAAAAATACAGAGAGCATACCTCAACATAATAAAGGCCATACATGACAAACAAACAACCATCATCATACTCAATTAGCAAAAAGTAAAAACAACCCCTTAAGATCAGGAACAAGACAGGGTGCTCTCTTACATTTACTCTTATTCAAAATAGTTCTGTAAATCTGCGCTACAGCAATAACACAAGAAGAAGAAATAAATTGCATCCAAATTGGAAAAGAAGATGTAAAACTATAATTATTTGCTGATGACATATTATGGTAGATAGAAAACCCTAAAGTCTCAGTCAAATAATTACTAGACCTGATAAATAAATTCAGAAAAATGGCAGGACATAAAATTAATATTCAGAATTTAGTGGCATTTTTATACACCAACAATAAACTGTCAGAGAATTTAGGGGCACAATCTCCTTCACTATTGCAACAACAACAAGAAAATAAAGTATTAAAAAACAAATTTAACCAAAGAGGTAAAAGACTTATACTTAAAAAACCCTAAGACATTGAAAAAAGAAATCAAGGAAGATACAAACAACTTAAAGTATATACCATGTTCATGGGTAGAAAAAATACACATTAAAAAGTCTACACAACCCAAAGCAATCTATAGGTTCAATGCAATTCATATTGAAATACGAATGCCATACTTCACAGATCTAGAAAATATATTCCAGAAATTTATATTGAACCAAGTAAAATCTGACTAGCCTCAGCAATCTTGAAAAAGAAGAATAAAGTGGGAGGTATCACACTTCCTAATATCAAGGTATACTACAAGGCCATTGTACTCAAAACATCTTGGTACTGGCATAAGAACAGGCATATAGGTCAATGGAACAGAACAGAGAACCAGAAATAAACCCATACCTTTATGGACAACTGATATTTGACAAAGGCGGTAAGAGCATACAGTGGAGTAAAGACAGCATATTTAATAAATGATGTTGAGTAAATTAAACAAGTGCATGGAAAAGAATAAAACTAGACCACCAATATACACAATTCACAAAAATAAACTCAAAATGAATAAAAGATTTAATTGTAAGTCATAAAATTATAAATATCTTGGGGAAAAAAGGCAGTAAACTCTGATATCACTGGTAGAAATATTTTTTGTTGATATATATCCACAGGCAAGTGAAATAAAGGGCAAAATAAACAAAAAGAACTATATCAAACTAAAATCATTGTGCACAGTAAAAGACACCATTAACAAAATAAAAAGACAACCCACATAATGGGAGAACATATTTCCCAGTACAATCCTTCCTCACCTTTTCACAGTTCACTTTTTGCAGTCTCACTGTATCACAGATTTTTAAATTATATGTACCTAATTTTGTATCACGAATTTTTTGCTATATCACAGAATTTTGCAATATATAGGTATTTTTATATATTTATTATTTTAGTTACTTTAGCAATAAAATAAGCATTTACTAACCTAAAAATTGAAAACAATATAAAAAATATTAATTAAAACATATTAAAAGAATATTAAATCAAAATAAAATACATATCATACCGCAGATGAGTAGACAAAGATTCGCATATGTAGAAACACAGCTACAACTGCTTCAGTTTGAGCTAGTTTGTGGGCCTGGGCACTAATTCTCATGTGGGAAAGGTTAATAACAGTGTGGAAAGAGTTTATAAAGCCTTAAAATATCTATAAATAATAAAATAAACATAAGGTCACTACTTTGTGGATTTTTGCTATTGCAGGGGTTTCTGGAACCTAACCCCCATCATAGATGAGAAATCATTATATGTCTGATACTGGGTTAATAACCAAAATTTACAAAGAACTTAAACTCAGCACCAAAAAAGTAAACAATTTAATTAAAAGATGGGCAAAGGAACTGAATAGACACTTCTCCAAAGAGAACATAGAGATGACAAATAGGCATATGAAAAACCGTTCAACGTCACTAATCATCAGAGAAATGCAAGTTAAAACCACAATGAGACACCACTTCACACCTGTCTGAATAAAGCTCATTAACAAATCAACACACAACAAGAGCTGGTGAAGGTGTGAAGAAAAGGGAGCCCTCTTGCATTGCTGGTAAGAATGCAGAATTACAATATGGTATTTCATCAAAAAATTAAACATGGAACTGTCTTTTGACCCAGCTATCCCACTTTTAGAAATGTATATTAAAAATTCCAAAAACACTAATTCAAAAGAAGATATGTACCCCCATGTTTATTGCAGCATTGTTTATAATAGCCAAGATCTGGAAACAGCCCAAGAGTCCACAGTGCATGAGTGGATAAAAAAGCTATAGTACATACACACAATGGAATACTACATGGCCATGAAAAAAGAAGAAAATCTTACTTTTTGTTATGGCATGAATGAACCTGGAGATTATTATGTTAACTGAAATAAGCCAGATAGAGAAAGACAATTATCATATGGTCTCAACTATATATGTAATATAAAGTACATGATGAACTGGGTAATGGAATAGAGGTAGAAGTGGGGTTGGGGAGCAGAGAGACAACTGTCAGAGGGAAGGGGGATGAGAGATGAGATCAGAGAAGGTGAATGAATTAGTGAAGTTATATATACATAAGATATAGATACAGATAACAAAACAAGTCCCAGTGGGAATGGGGAAGGGAGTTAAGGGGGGCACATGGCTTAAAAGTGAGGGTGTTATATTGAGTGGGACACTTGAATCTATGTTAACACAATAAATTTAAAAATTTAATAAAACTTAAGCCAAAAACAAAACAAAAGATATATACAGACAAATAAAAATGACAACATGACATATCAAAATTTCTGGGATGCAGCATAGGAAGTAATAAGAGGGAAGTTTATATCATTACTGGCTTGTATCTAGAAACAAAAGAGATACCAAGTAAACAACCTAACATCACACCTTAAGAAACTAGAAAAAGAACAAAGGCAAACCAAAGTCAAGAGAAGAAAGAATATAGTAAAAATAAAAGCAGCCCTAAATGAAATAAAGAACAAAAAAACTATAAAAAATTAATACAACAAAGAGCTTGTTCTTTGAAAAGATCAATAAAATCAACAAACCGCTAGATAGACTCACTAAGAAAAAAGAATAACTCATATAAACAAAATTTGAAATAAAAAAGAAATTACCAAAGACATCACAGATATTCAAAAGATTATAGTAGAATATTATGAAAAATTATATGCCACCAAATTCAACAACCAAGAGAAAATGAATAAATTTCTAGAACTATACAATCTTCCTAGACTGAGTCATGAAGAAGTGGAAAACCTAAATAGACCTATACAGAGGGAGGAAATACACTGTTCACAAAAATTAGGGGATTAGGGAACATGCAAATACTCCAGTACTTTCAGCCTTTTGTACAGTGCATTTTCACCAGTGAAATAAGAGTTGGGTTTGCATCTCATTTGCATAACCAAACAACTTTCTTTGACCTGTTGTTTGCTTTTTTAATATTTCTATTTAATAAAAAAAAGTGCTTCTTTTTTATCATTTCATATTTATTTTGAAATATCCCCTAATTTTACTGAGCAGTATAGAAGCAACTACCACAAACATCCCCAAAAGCAGAAGTCCAGGACGAGATGGCTACATGGGTGCATTCAACAAAATATTCAAAAGGATTTGGTACATATTCTTCTCGAAGTCTTCCAAAAATTAGAACAAGAAGCTATATTCACCAACATGTTTTATGAAGTCAACATAACCCTCATACCAAAACCTGAGAAGGACAACACACACAAAAAAAAAACTACAAACCAATATCTCTAATGAATACAGATGCAAAAATCTTAAACAAAATATTAACAAATCAGATACAACAACACATTAAAAAAATAATACATCACGATCAAGTGGAATTTGTTCTAAAAGCACAAAAATTGTTCAACAAATAGCAATCAACATAATACACCACATCAATAAAACAAAGAACAAAATCATATAATTTTATAAATAGATGCAGAAAATATATTTGATAAGATACTACATCCCTTTGTGTTAAAAACACTCAATCAAATTGAAATAGAAGAAAATTGCCTCAATATAATAAAATCCACATATGACAAACCATCAGCTAATATCATACTAAATGGTGAAAAAATGAAGGCCTTTTCTCTAAAATCAGAAAAAAGACAAGGTTGACCACTTTCTCCAGTCTTATTCAACATAGTTCTGGAAGTTTTAGCCAGAGCAATCAGACAAGAAAAAAAAATTAAAAGTATCCACATCGGGAAAAAAGAAGTAAAGGTATCATTTTTTGCAAATGACACAATCATGTATATAGCAAATCCCAAAGGCTCAACCAAAAAACTATTAGATACAATAAACCAATAGAGTAAAGTCACAGGATAAAAAATTGATATACAAAAGTCCTCTGCTTTCCTATATGCCAGCAATGAAACATCAAAAAATTAACTGAAAACAATAAATTTCTTTTACAATTGTAACAGCCAAAAAATAAAAGACCTAGAAATAATGTTAACAAAGGATGTGAAGGACCTATATACTGAAAACTACAAAACATTATTAAAAATAAATTGAAAAAACACAGTGAAATAGAAAAATATTTTCTGTTCATGGATTGGTTTTATCAACATAAATAAAACGGCCACCTGACCAGGCTGTGACAAAGTGGATAGAGCATCAAACTTGAATGTGGAGGACTCAGGTTTGAGACCTTGAGGTCGCCAGCTAGAGTGTGGGTTCATCTGGTTTGAGAAAGGCTTACCAGCCTGAGCCCAAGGTCACTGGCTTGAGCAAGGGGTCACTCAGTCTGCTGTAGCCCCATCAGTCAAGGCACATATGAGAAAGCAAACAATGAACAACTAAGGTGTCGCTATGAAAAACTGATGAATGATGCTTCTCATCTCTCTCCGTTCCTGTCTGTCTGTCCCTATTTGTTTCTCTCTTCTATACTCTCTGTTTCTGTCACAATAAATAAATAAATAAATAAATAAATAAATAAATAAATAAATAAATAAAATGGCCATTTTACCTGAAGCAATATATAAATTTAATGCAATACCCATAAAAATCCCAATGTCATTTTTTAAAGAAATAGAATAAAAAATTACCAGGTTTTTATGGAACCATAAAAATCCTGAAATAGCCAAAGCAATCTTGAGGAAAAAGAATAAAGCCAGAGGTATCATGCTACCTAACTTCAGATTATACTATTGAGCCATGATAATTTAAACAGCATGTAATTGGCAGAAAAACAGACATTCGGGCCAATGGAACAGAAATGAGAGCCCAGAAATAAAACCACATATATATAGACAAATTATCTTCAACAAAGGACAATAAAACACACAATGGTAAAAAGAAAGCCTCTTCAATAAGTGGTGCTTGAAAAATTAAAAAACAACATGCAAAAGAATGAAACTTGACTATCCTTTGTTCCTCCTCACATACATTAATTCAAAATAGATAAAAGACCTAAATATAAGATTCAAAACAATTACAGAGAAGAAAACTTAGGTACTAAAGTCATGGACCTTAGCAATAGACAACAATTTATGCATTTGACCCCAAATGCAAGGGAAGTAAGGCAAAAATAAATAAATGAGACTATATCAAACTAAAAATCTTCTGCACAGCAATAGAAACTGACAACAAAACAAATAGGCAGCCAACTAATGGGAGATGATATTTGCAAACAACAGTGTGATAAGAGGTTAATATTCAAGATATATAATTTACAAAACTCAGCAACAAACAAACAAAAAACCTAACAGAAAATAGGGAGGGACCTGAACAGACACTTCTCCCAAGAGTACATACAAATGACAAAAAATATATGAAAAGGTGCTCATTTTTACTAGCTATTCGAAAAATTCAAATCAAAACTATAATGAGATAACATCTCACACCTGTTAGATTGGCTATTATCAACTAGACAGGTAATAACAAGTGTTGGAGAGGCTGTGGAGAAAAAGGAACCCTCATTCACTGCTTGTGGGAATGTAAATTAGTACAAACATTATGGAAGAAATTATGGTGATTCCCCCAAAAATTAAAAATAGAATTACAATATGACCCATCAATTTCTCAACTAGGTATCTATCCCCAAAGCTCAAAAACATTGGTATGTAAAGACAGATGCAGTCCCATGTTCATTGCACCATTATTTACAGTGGCCAAGACATGGAAACAACCAAACTGTCCCTCTATGGAGGATGAATAAAGATGTGGTACATATATTAATAAAATACTACTCAGCCATAAATAATGATTACATATTGCCATTTACAACAACATGGACCTTGAGAACATTATATTGGCTGAAATAAGTAAATCAGAAAAAGCTAAAAATTGTATAATTTCACACATAAGTGAGATCTAAAACTGAGACTCATGGGTATAAAGAAAAGTGGCTACCAGAGGAAAGGAGTCATAGTGGAGGGGGATAGGGAATGCAATGGGGACAAGGTGTAAAGAGAAACAAATAAAAGGTGACAGAAAATGATTTGACTTTGGGAGATGGGCACACAATACAATCAACAGTTCAAATGCCATAGAAATGTTTACCTGAAACCTATGTACTCTTTTTTTCTTTTAACAGAGACAGAGAGAGAGTCAGAGAGAGGAATAGATAGGGACAGACAGATAGGAATGGAGAGAGATGAGAAGCATCAATCACCAATTTTTCGTTGGGGTGCTTTAGCTGTTCATTGATTGCTTTCTCATATGTGCCTTGACTGTGGGGCTACAGCAGACCAAGTATCTCCTTGCTTAAGCCAACAAACTTGGGTCCAAGCTGGTGAGCTTTGCTCAAATCAGATGAGTCTGCACTCAAGCTGGCAACCTTGGGGTCTCGAACCTGGGTCCTCTGCTTTCCAGTCCGATGCTCCATCTACTGCGCCACCGCCTGGTCAGGTGAAACCTATGTACTCATTGATTAATGTCACCATGTTAAATTTAATATTCTTAAAATTTTTATAAAAAGAGAGAACTCTTCTTCCTTGTTGGGGATAGGGGGTTGTAAAATGAGTGCAGCCACTATGGAAAACAGCATGGAGGTACTTCAAACAAAATACAACTGTCATATGAACCAGCAACTCCACTTTTGGTTATGTATTTGAAAAACATAAAAACATTAATTTGAAAAGATATAGGTAGCACCCTGTTCATTTGTTTATTAAATCATTTTTTATAACAGCCAAGGAAGTATTAAAACAGTTTGTGTCCATGGATAGATAAATGGATTAAAAAATGGTGATATAGAGTTATATATATCATATTATATATATACTTATATTTAATGTATATTTTATATATTATAATAAATTTGTTATATTATATATATATGTATGTATATATATATATATATATATATATAATTTTAAGTAAACGAGAAGCAGGGAGGCAGAGACAGACTACAGCATGCCCCCTGACTGGGATCCACTCAGTAAGCTCCCTCCAGGGAATTCTCTATTTGTCTGGGTTGCTACTCCATTGCTCAGCAACTGAGCTACTTTAGCACTTGAGGGTAGGCCATGGAGCCATCGTCTGCACCTGGGACCAATTTTGCTTGAATCATTCAAGCCATGACTGCGGGAGGAGAAGGGAGGTTTGTAGAAGCAGATGGTCACTTCATCCTGTTCGAGTCCTGCCCTGATTGGGACTCGAACTCAGGAGTTCCACACACCAGGTGGTGCTCTACCAGTGAGCCAACCATCTGGACCTATTCTATATATTATTCAGCCATAAAAAAAAGATAAAATTTTTCCAATTGCAAAATATGAATAGATGTCAAGGGCATTATGTTGCATGAAATAACTCAGAAGTCAGACAGAGAAAGAAAAATACAATATGCCTTCTTTTAGATATGAAATCTAAAATAATGATAATAATAATAATAAAAGCCTAACCAGGTGGTGGCACAATGGATACAGTGTGAAATTAGGATTGAAAAGACCCAGATTCGAAACCCCAAAGTTGCTGGCTCAAGCATGGGCTCACCATCTTGAGCATAGGGCCACTGGCTTAAGTGTAAGATCATAGACATGCTTCATTGTTGCTGACTTGAACCCAAAATTGCTGGCTTGAACAAGGGGTCACTCACTCTACTGTACCCCCCTCCCAAGTCAAGGCATATATGTGAAAGCAGTCAGTGAACAACCAAGGTGTCGCAGCAAGGAATTGATGTTTCTCATCTCTCTCCCTTTCTGTCTGTCTGTCCCTCCCTCTGTCTCTCTCTCTCTGTCTCTGTCACAAAAATAATAATAAGCTCATAGATAACAGATATTGACATAAGAAATATTTAAAACTATAGAGAACAAGTTTATGAGTTTACTTGAGCCAAACTAATGACAATTGCCAGGAAGCAAAATATCCACGAACTGAGAAAACACTGCAGTGAAAAGGCAAATATGCAGCTTAGTTTATACATTACAATCAGAGGAGAAGATATATAAGAGAGTTACATGAAACTCACTGATGGCAGATTAGGGAAACAGGAGAAAGCAAAATGGGAAAATCTCTGAGATTGTGAATAAAGAGTAAAATGAAGAGGCACTTCCTATTTTACATTGGTCGGTCCAGAAGAGGTAACAGCATTCACAGCACAGAGACATGGTACATGGAAAACAGGATGACAATGAGGGTCTCTGTGGTCTCATGCTATGGTGGGAGATTGTGCCCTAGGGGTCTGGAAAAAATTGTATGATCTTAGACACACAAAAATAATAGGCAGTCTCAGTTAAGGTAAAGACTGACCAGCCTAAGATGTGACTACCTGCTATTTCTCATTTTTTGTTAAGTTTTAATGTCACACCATCCTATTTGGTTACTTTTCATCTTTGAATTTGTAAGACTGCCATACCATCTCCACTGAGCTGTCAAGCTTAGCTTGTGCCCTCTTTATTGTCCATAGAGAACAGATGGGCAGCTGCCAGGGGTGGGAGGTTCAGGGTATAAATGAATAAAGAGGGTCAAAATGAGTGTGTGTGTCTCTCTCTGTATGTAATATATATAATTGCACTATACATACAGACTATATATAAATATATAATGTTGTAAAGTACCAAAAGCTACAGAATTAATATTTTAGGAAGCTTAAAGAACATTTTATTAATTTGGGCTAGGCATGCAGAGAGATTTTGTAAGTAATCTTTGTACTTGTGTGATTAGTATAAAACCAGGATGGCCAATAGCATTGTATTGTAAATGTAGAGGGGATAGAGAGTTGAATTCTCTGACCTCTCCTGACACCTATAGGGAGGCAAGTAAATAGCTGGCCAGGTGAAGGAAGAGAAAGATTAAAATAAACTTTTTCTTATATTGATGGGCCATTTACAGGCATTTGTCCCCATGGAAACTATCCCTGCCCTCCTAAAAGCTGCAGAGATATATATATAGAAACAAAAGAATAGCAAATGAACACTAGAAAATATAGGAATATCTTTTAATATGTAAAGTGACATTTTTACCATTATGTTGTCTTGTAAGTTTTAATGTGTAAAAGAGTCTTTTTATGAATCTTATAGACAAATGTTATAAACTTGCTAATGAATTGTGTCCCCCCGCCCCCCACCATCCTTTTCTTAAACCTGTATAGGTGAAAACAAAGGTTTTAAGCTTATGCTGTAATGTCAGGTTTTTTCCCCGCCCATGTATAATTAAGGGTATATAACCAGCCCCTAGAATGTTATAGGCACACACAATTTTGGACTGCTGCCCCGTGTAAGCTATATGTGGCCAGCATATTTAATAAATTTTCTCCTTTAATAAAACTCTTCAAAACTCATCTGGATTTAGTGTCTCTACAAAAACCTGCAGAATTATGGATTGGATACTTTACAACATTTGGCGCCCAACGTGGGACCTACGGTGTTTTGCATCACTGGGTAGAATCGGCTGGTCTCTCCGGGAGGCTACCCAACCCCACTTGAATCTCGAGGAGAGGCGCCACCTGACATGTTTTCAGGGCTCCTGGTCTTCCTGTGGGTCCAGACAGTTCTCCGGTAGATGCCTTCTGGCTCCCAAATTTGACTATTTGGATAATTTGGCAGAGAAATTGAGGAGGTAGGTAAAGCAACTCTTTTTGCTTTACTAAATTTTCTGGCTTTCCTCTAAACTCTTGCTTTTGCTTTTCTGTATAAGACTGGTACTGGTCAAATTTGTTTGGAACTAGAATGTAGGTAATTTGGGGGCTTTGCTGAGCTGAAACTCTGGAAATTTGTAGGTAAGGTAGACCTTTTGTTTTGCTGAGTTGAAATTCCAGAGATGTGAAACTCTGGTGGTGTAGGTAGAACAGACCATCTGCTTTGTTGAGTTGAAACTTTAGAGGTATGTAGGTAAAACCAGCTTTCCAGCATTACTGAGTTGAAACTAGTTCCGTTGTGGACTCTCCAAAGACGGAGATGTCGGTAGAAGGTCTGTTGGTCTTAATTAGGATTCTCTGGGATGCATTTAGTTGTACTCTGAAAAGATAATTAAAGAGAACTGAATAGAGAACCCAGACTTCCAGAGGCAGCTAGTTGTGCTATGCTCTCAGAGAAACCTGAATAAAGACAGCTTTGTATTTGTCAAGATCTCATTCTTTTTTGTTTTCCTTACTTTTGTCTAAAATTCCTGGGTTTAAGTTTAAAGTCCTTGCAGGAATGTGGCCTGTGTACACCTGAGACCACTAGGGGGAGCCCTTCTCTCACCTATGAAAGCACACGTGTGTGTGTGTGTGTGTGTGTGTGTGTGTGTGTGTGTGTGTGTAAGTCTTTGTTTAATGTCTAAATGTGTCTGTTTTAAGTCCTGGTTTAGGTTTTGTGTCAACATTAGAAGCTTCTGACTAAAAAGCAATCTTAAGTGGCAAACTATTATTCTCTTTGTTCTCAAATTCTAGCTTTGGGTGCCCTGTTAGGTCTCTCCTCTGAAAGAAATTATTCTCTTCTGTTGGCTTCTTCACCTGGTCTTGTATAATAATACCTCTATAGTCAAACATCCTTTTATTCTGGGTGCTATTTAATTATCTGTTTTATCTTTCTTGTTAGTGCACTAATTCTTAGATTCTCCTAAAACAAGTTTCAGTTTTGTAATAAGTAGCAGCAACCAGGACTATTAATCCCTGGATAATAAGGACAGTCTGGAATATAGTAACTGGAGACCCAGGCTGTCCTGATCAGTATTGTATTGATTGGTGGCTAAATTTAACAATGAATTTACCACAGTGGCTTAAAACATGCTCGATACAAAGCGGGTACCATGTCTTCTTGGTCATGCAAAATTTGAGTCAAAAATAGATAAAAGAATAGTTAATATAACAGTAGCAGTGCTACAAGGAATGAGCCCTTTTAAGAATAAGGGATCCCCAAAGGAACAAAATAGAGAAGGAAAAATTCAAGGAAGAATAGAATTTGGCTAGGAAAGAATCAATGCGCTTATTGTAAGGAAGAGGGCTATTGAAAAAATAAATGTCCCAGGTTACAAGCAGCCAAAGGGAAAGAGAGAAAAGCCAAGCAAGGATGTGTGGTGTTTGGAAGGATGGAGTAGGGGCATGGCTGCAAAGAGGCAAATGTAAACATGCCTCCTCTTCCCCTAGCCATGCTCCTGCCCTCACCACCACAGCGCACCCAAGAAGAAGGCCGAGCACCAAGAGGCAAGCCCCACCACTGCCTCCAGATGCATGGTTAGGCTAGGGTTCAGCCTGCTGTGTGTGGAGTGAAGAGGGGAAAGGCAATAAAGTAAGGGTGAGGTAACTATATATATATAATAGAAACTAGTTTCAAATATCCACCTACTGACCAAAAGAAGTTTTCCCATATGGAAAATACAGGGTAGAAATAGTATTAAAAATTAGAACCTTGCTTTAGAAAAATATTAAAGGAAAGAAAAAGGATTTAGAAATTAACAAACTGTAAGTGTGGACCTTGCTAGTTAATCGGCAGTTTTTTTTTTTTTAATTAAATTGCAGCTCCAGAAGGAGTAATAGAATCATAAGTAATAGGATTATAGGGAATAAAATTATTAGAAATAAGTCCTCTGTGGGTTGGGGATAGTGGCTTGTTGCCCTCCACTGGTGTAAAAAATTAGAGAAAAAGTTTCCAACACTCTCCCACAGGTCGAGGGGGTGTTGGGTACTCTATAAGTCTCTCAGTAATGTAGAAGGCATGGAGTTCATAAGGGAGACATACTGCATTGGTCATAATAGGAAAAATTGTAAAATGGAACTTTCAGGGAATTGCGGGAAAAATTAGAAGCCTCATATAGGCTAAAGCAGCCGACTGTTAGGAAGGTAAATTTATAAAAAATGTATTTTTATTTGCTGCTTTTATTGTAAGAAATAAAGCTAAACAGTTGCAGGGTGGAGGAAATGAAAGTCAGCTTGCTTTTTGGAAATGCTGGGTCCAAACGCCCACCTGTCCACACCACCTCTCGCATGGCAACCATATCCCTAATCTGGCAACAAAGAAGGGAACGGGAGCCCTAGGAAGGATGGGCACTGCTTTGGGACTGAGCCTGGAGCCTTGCTGCTGATGCCATCCTGTGCTTTGCCAGGCTAGGGTTCAGTCAGCCCTTGGGTTGTGCAAAGAGAGACAGGCACTTCAAATGCCTCTTCCTTTTCCCCCTTTTCATAAGAACTCTGGTCAGTAAACTACCATTCACAAACAGCTAGTGGGCCACATAAGACCTTTTTTGCCCTCTTAGGTATAGCTCTCCAATGGAGTGCCAAGTGTGGGCACTGCCTCAATAGGGAAGGTGCCTACATATATCGTTTAAATTTAAAATTGGCTCTTAAAAGAAATTTTAGTTATTTTACTGTTAATAATTGGCTCTATTAACTAATAAGTTTTCCAACCACTGGGTTAGGAGTAGTGACTTATTGTTCCCCCACTATTGTGTAAAAAAGTATTTACCATGTTAGAAATATATATGTTATTTCAAAGGCCTTTTGTTAATTCTTCTATTTGCTGTTCTATAGCCCTGTATTATTGAAATCTTGTTTTAAATATTAGGAATTGTTAATAATTTTTTTATGTAATGTTTAGTTTATTATCATTTTTGAAACAATATTGTTCAATGCTAGGTAATATAAGAAAAAGAGCCATATCCTGAAACTCCTGCAAATCTATTTTTATTATGTTTTTGTTTGAAATTTCTTTGAATGCTAATGTACTGAGTTATTCAGCAGGAAGAGACTCTGGAATCCTAAAAGAGACATGTAAACCTGTTTTCTTGATTTAATCCAGCTAATAACACTGTTTTGTCTTTTTCTAAGAGTTTATATAAACAGAAAAAGACCCTCAAGCCCCTCAGCAAGATATTCTGAGCATGCCTTTTATGGTCTTTAATGACCAAGATAGTGACAAAAAAGGCAAATAGAGCCCAAAAGAGATCAGGAAAATATTAGTTCTTGGCATATACCCTTAAAGGCTCCAGCTCCCCAAAGGGCCTTTATAGGATTCCATCAGGGCCCTGCTTCAAGAGTGGAAATAAAGGTTATTGAGCTGAGGCCTCCCAGTCTTCTTGGTCCCACCAGGGGACATGCCTTTGCTGTAGGAAAAAGGGACACAAGAAAGTAAGCTGCCCCCTTGCTCCATGGAGGGAGGGTTCAGTCTCTTCCAACCCTTTCCAGCTACCTGTGACCTGACCTTGCCCAGCCTGCTGGGAACTGCCACTGAAGAATTAAATGTGCCCAAGGGCATTGGCCCTATCTCATGACATTGTTTATGAGCCTAGGGAATTTCTTCCAAGCAGCAGGTAAACTGATCTCATTTCTTGTAAACACAAGGGCCATTTACTATGCCTTGCCTGAATATTTAAGTTTTATTTATCCCTCAAAGATCTCTACTGTGTGTATTAACAGTTTAATTTCTGTCTCTTTGTTTAATGTGTAGTGTCTCCTTTATTCCTTTTGTATCAATGCCCCATGCCTATTGTAGCCTGGGACCTGCTCTTTATTCCAGCTAGAAACACTAATCATTAGGACTTAGACTCCAGCTGCAAAGTATAAAAATGTGACCACAGTTCCAGTGCCTTGTGAACTTTTCCTGAATATATAGGACTTATATTCTTTAGGACATTTCCCAGACTGAAATAGAAATTGAGTTACATTTATAGTATAAAGCAGTACTAGTGTCAACATAGACTTATTGAAATTATGTTAACATGTTAAGAACATTTGTGACTGTAAGAATTTTATTTTGGACCCTGTTATATGTTAGAACTTTGCTTCGTTTAATAATCTAATAGGCTTTAGTCATTTTATTGTATTAAGATGCTTGTTATAGTATTTGTTAACATTAGCTATTTGAATTTTATTGTTTATTTTATATTTTTTTCAGTCTGCCTCAAAATCAGGACATAGAAATTCAAATAGATAGAAAGATGTCACCCAAAACCAGTGGGGTCTTGGGATCCTTATTGCCAAAGGTTTATTCCAAACCAATTAGAAAAGACTTTACCAACAAAAATAAAAAGAATTTTTCCAGGTGAACATTTAGAAAGACTTTAATAAAATAATTGACAACTGTTAGGAAATTGCTATATAGAATTCTTTCCAGGTTTAACTTGCCCCTCAAAGCTAATAGGAAAGAAACCCAATATTAATTAGAAGCTAATCTGAAGTTACATTGTGCCCACAAGCACCCAAAAGGTTCAGGGAAAATAAAATGCATGAATCAAATAGTAAAAGAAACGTAGTCACCCCTTCCCTAAGTACTTGCAGGATTTACAGGTTACTCAGCAAACTGTTCAAAAGACTGTCTAAGAGGCACTTTTGGCATTATTAGGAGATTCAGTGCATTACTGAGGGACTAGCTATCACATGAGTGGGTCCACACACTGCAATCCTGACAACTCCCACTGCTGCCAAAATATAAGGTGTGCCTTACTCCAACCACAAACTGGAAGCTGGTTGGTCTATGTACAGCGAATGTATAAAGAAACTCACTAAGGACTCCCTTTTTAATCAGACTTTGAGAAAAGGGAAGCTAGGGTAAAACAAAAGCCAACTTAATTGTTACTAAAAGTTAAAAGTTTTAAAATTAAGAGTTTTGACTTAAGGTAAATTGTTATAAAAGCCAATTAGTTTTATATAAGTTGCAAAAGGAAAGTATACAGTCTATAGAAAATTAATCAGTAATATTTGTTTCTTTTGTGAACTGTATTGCTATTAATGCTGTCTGTTAAATATCTGTTACATTTTACAAGTTAATATTCCTAAGAATTAATATTAATATTTTAGGAAGCTTAAAGAACATTTTATTAATTTGGGCTAGGTGTGCAGAGAGATTTTGTAAATGATTTTTGCACTTGTGTGATTAGCATAAAACCAGGATGGCCTATAGCATTGTATTATAAATGCAGAGGGGAAGGACAGTTGGATTCTCTGATCTCCTCCCACACCTATAGGGAGGCAAGTGAATAGCTATCCAGGTGAAGGAAGAGAAAGATTAAAATAAACCTTTTCTTATATTGATGGGCTATTTGCAGGCATTTGTCCTCATAAAAACTAACCCTCCCTTCCTGAAAGCTGTAGTTAATGTATATATCTCAAAACAAAGGAATAGCAAATGAACACTAGAAAATATAGGAATACCTTTTAATATGAAAAGTGACATTTTACCATTGTGTTACCTTGTAAGTTTTAATGTGTAAAAGCATCTTTTTATAAATCCTATAGACAAATGTTATAAACTTCCTAATGAATTGTGTCCCATCCCCCTCCCTTCATCCTTTTCCCAAACCTGTGTAGGTGAATACAAAGGTTTTAAGCTTATGCCGTAATGTCAGGTTTTTTCCCCGCCCATGTAAATTAATTAAGAGTATATAACCAGCTCCTAGACTATTATAGACACACACAATTTGGGACTGCTGCCCGTGTAAGCTATATGCGGCCGGCATATTTAATAATTTTCCTCCTTTAATAAAACTTTTCAGAAACTTATTTGGACTTGGTGTCTCTACGTGAACCTGTGAAATTGTGGATTGGGTACTTTACAACAATAGCATTGCAATGTCACTGTATATTGTGTAATCATAAACTATGTTGAATTGGATTTATTTAATGTTATTAACCCTGAAATTAAAACCTCTTTAGAGGTTAGAAAATGCACTACAAAGAGTAGTAACTTGTTGTTTTTAAAGAAAACAACTAAAAATAAATCAATTGAAACATTTTAATATGAGTTTTAAGAGCAATTTTTTTAGGTATATTTTATGATTTAATGGATGTAAGGCCAAGAGCCGCCATCGTGGCCATTCACATGTAGGTTCCCATTGGATTCGGGCTGACAGTGAAGAAATGCCAGAGTCAGAGGATGGTAGGCCATTTTGTTTATTGGTGTCTCACCAAGACAGGCAAGCCACAAGAGAAGACAAGGGAAAAGTAGAAAACCAGCTTTTCCCATGGAGGGCAAGGGATCAGGAAGGCCCCTGCAATGGTGATAGCAGGAACCAAGAGAGCATGCTACTGGTCTGTCGCACTTCATAGTGTAGAAATCCAAACCCTTAATCCAATCTACAAACAAGAAAGTCTCTGATATAAAGTCACCCATCTGAGACATAATGGGATTCCTCAGGAGAAGGCACCACCCCACATCATCCAATCAGTCAATCGTGTGGAGAAAAGCTTACTCTTAAAACTAAGCCTTAGGCTATAACGACCCGGCCTGTCCACAGCCTGTCCCAGAACACATATTAATATCAACGAACTTCCATGTGGTCAGCGCCATCTTTAACAAAGTGAGCATAATATATTTTATCTGCCCAACAATGGACTTCTAGTGCACAGTATACTGTAAAAATAATGGTAGCTTTGACCCCCTCATACAATTATTTACAAGTTATATTTGCTGAGCACTTTTCTTTCAGATAATCATCCCCTAATTAATGAAATTTATAAATTATGTGTGATTCCAGATTCCACATATAGGGCCAGTGGCCATTGCTGTTGAGGCCACGTAGATTCACACTGAATTTGGACAGACAGTAAAGAAACAATGGAGCTAAAAAATGGCGGGTCATTCCTTTGTTAGTCTTGCACCGGCCAACGAGCAAACAGGCATGTAAAGCCAGTATTTGCAGCCACCATCACAGCCGCCTGGCCAATGCAGATTCGCATTAGATTCGGACAGTCGGTAATGAAACACCAGAGCCAAGAACTGGTGAGCCATCAGCTTTAATTCTAGCTTGCACCCGGCGGGCAAGCAAAAACACACACTGGGCTCCAAAACCCAGTCATTCAGTGCTCACAAAGCTACTGACTTATCCGAGTTTCCTAGAATCAAAGGTTTCTAGCTCACCAGACTTATTCACCTCTGTTCCCCATCTCCTGCACAAACTGGCTTCTCCCTCAGCACTCTGCCATCTTGGCTGCTTCTCCTGGCCTCCATGTGGCCTTAATCTGCTCTCCTCTCTAATACTGACCTCAGAAAAACCAAGAGAGAGTAAGCTCCCGGTCTGTCTCACTTTATAGTGTAAAATCAAAACCTCCAATCCAATTACACAAACAAGGAAGTCTCCAATACAAAGCCACCCATCTGAGGCACAATGGGATTCCTCAGGAGAGTGCACCACCCTACATCATCCAATCAGTCAAGGGTGTGGGGAAAAGTTTACTCTTAAAACTAAGCCTTAGGATATAATGAGCCGGCCTGCTTACATTACAGTCTTTGCCCCACACCCATCCCAAGCATAAGGGCAAATAATATCACCTGGGTGACGGGCTTCCATGTGGGCAGCGCCATCTTTAACAAAGTGAGCATATTATATTTTATCTGCCCAACAAGGCAGGAAAAACACTTCCCTTTCATTCAGATCTCTCAAAGGCCTGACACATTCTCTAGCTCCATAACCAGCAGAATCTTCTCTGGTTCCTCCTAGAATCAAAGACCTCATAAAGCCCCTCAGCTCTGGTTCCACCTCTGCATACCTTCTCCCTTCTCTGCAAAACTGGCTTCTTCTTTAGCACTCCGCATTCTCTCTCTCTCTGCAAAAGTGCCTGGGCCCACAAAGACTCCTCCTCCAGCAAACATTAGCAAAACAATGTCCCCTCCTTAGCAAGAATGCAATCCACAATTTGCAATCAACTGCCCTGCCCTGAGGGCAAACACACACATGGCTGCCCAGCATCATTTTTTAAAAATAAAAGTGAGCAAACTCAAAATACAAATTTTACAAACTCACTTGCCCAACACCACATATAATTCACTTTTCACATTCTGGAAATGGCAATTATTATGTTCTAATAGAAACATTCATTTAAGACACATCTATGCTAAGTGAAATAAACCAGCCAGGGAAAGATAAGCACTATATGATTTCAATAAACTAACAAATAAAATAGAAACAGATTGATGGATAGGGAGAACTGGGTAGGTCAAGCAAAGAAAAGAAACCTTTTAGACACAAACAACAGTGGGGGGCTGCAAGAGGGAAAAGGGGCAGAGAAGGTGGAGGATGGTAAAAGTGTGACTGAGAGAGACTTGACTTGGGGGGTGAACACACAATATGGTGTAGAGATGTATTGTAAAATTGGTCACCTGAGCAATTTTATTAACCAATGTCATTCCATAAATTCAATAAAAGTTTATTTTTAAAGACACACCTACAATATGCCCATCAGATCATTAATTTTCACCTGAACCAGTGAATGTTAAAATTGCTTAACAAAATCTTTTCCTGTGCAAATTACTTTTATGAATATTTAGAATTATCAAGACAGTCAGTCTTCTTGAAAAGGACTTCATTTCTGATGCAAATGAAAAGACCTACATACGGTAGAGAAAAAACATTAACTCACAATGCCAGGTAGCAAATGGAATATGAATTCAAGGGACAAAGACAGACACTGCTAAACAAACACTCTGTGCAGTAAGAACTGTTAGTTCAGAGATTAGACAAAATCAGATGGATGGAGCCAGGACTTCTCCTTGAGAACTGCAATGGAGCCACATCTTAGAAAATGGTCAGGTTTGGAGTACTTTGAAAGATTGTGGAAAATGGAAACATTTCATAACTTACTATATTAAAACTAAGCTTGGTGAGGCAGGCATAGTGTTCATAATTATTAAGTTGTCTCTGTGAGCACTGAAAAGTTTTTTACCCCTTCAGTTTTCACTCCTTTATTACCAAGGTATGTAGGATTATTCCATCTTCAACATGCAACATCAAGTATCTATTTTGGTACTCATTTTAAATAATTTCAGCTGTATATGAGCACATCCAAAAGACTGCTTCCATCTCTTATCATTTGAGAAAAATAGAAAAACACTGTTTCCTGTTATTAAACAATCTCTTATGCTGAATAAACCATAATCCAAAAAATGACAAAGATCACAAAGAGACCAACCACATACTTAAAAGGAGGACTGGGTGTCAGACATACCCCCTCACACACTGAACAGCTATCTCAGTTCCTGTGTTGTCAGTCACTTACTATTAAATAGTTACAGGGGAAAAAATTCTCTCACTTATAAAATAGGTAGTTGTGGGAAAATGCATCTGGATTTAATCCCAAAGGGTGTTAAAAAGCTTTGTCAGACAAGGGAGCATTTAGTCAGTTTACACCAGTGGTGTCAGGTTGCTGTGATGAAATGACCCAGGAAGCTGTGCAGAGAGTGTTGAAAAAGCAGTTTCTCTTATTTTCAGAACATTCTTATTCAGACATAAAAGGCTTTCCATGTCAGGGTAGAAAATGCACAGAGGATAGACAGACAAGTTCTGACTGCTAATCAGAAACCACTGTTGCCCAAAGCCTTTTATAAAGACAGCAACAAGGAAGTATTTTCAGACCAAAAATTTGTACTTCCCAGTACTATTATTCAGGGAAAAAGTTTGGGATGAGGATTAATTTCACTGACCGCCCCTGCAACTGTAGGATTATTTGCATGGGTCAGTCCAATTGTTTCACCATAATAGTATAATTTCTACCCAGAGATCTAGAAAATTACCCTCTCTACTTTCCATGCTGGCTTTACCACTTCCAATAAATGAAACAAAGAAAACATAAATGTCACTGTTCGGCAAATAAAATATATTATGCTCACTTTGTTAAAGATGGCGCTGCCCACATGGAAGTTCATTGATATTAATGTGTGTTCTGGAACAGGCTGTGGGCAGGCTGGGTCGTTATAGCCTAAGGCTTAGTTTAAGAGTAAGCTCTTCCCCATGCCCTTGGCTGATTGGATGATGTAGGGTGGTGATGTAGGGAGGAATCCCATTATGCCTCAGGTGGGTGACTTTGTATCAGAGACTTTCTTGTCTGCAGATTGGATTAAGGGTTTGGATTTTCTATGCTATAAACTGGGGCAGTCCGGGAGCTTGATCTCTCTCTTGGTTCCTGAGTTCCTGAGGTTAGTATTAGAGAGCAGAGCAGATTAAGGCCATGTGGAGGAGAAGTAGGCAAGATGGCGGAGTGCTGAGGAAGAAGCCAGTTTGTTAAGAGTTTGTGCAGGAGGAGATGGGAAACAGAGGTGAATAAGTCTGGTGAGCTAGAAACCTTTGATTCTAGGAAACTCGGATAAGTCAGTAGCTTTGTGAGCACTGAATGTGTGGGTTTGGGAGCCCAGTGTGTGTTTTTGCTTGCCTGCCGGGTGCAAGCTGGAATTAAAGCTGATGGCTCACCAGTTTGTGGCTCCTGTGTTTCATTACCGACTGTTCGAATCCAATGTGAACCTGCATGGGTCGGGCTGCTGTGATGGTGGCCTTGACTACTGGCTTTACAGTCACGCAGGAAACTCTGGACACCAGCTTCCTTCAAGACACCTTAGGCTAATGAACCCACAGAATAGTGAACCCTTGGAAATCAGTTCACAGACTTTCTCACATTAGTATAAATGTGGAAATTAGGAACGTTTTTCTATTTTGAATGTCTCAGCATTGATGATTTCTACATTGTCAGCCAAAGAGAGTTTGTGATTACATACGTTTTTAGAAACATCTTTAATTTTCCACCAGTTTTCAATGGTTTCTATTTCATATGCCAACCCACTCCTCTCTCTTCTCCTTGTTCTTCAGTCATTTTTAGTTCTTTCCCTCACTGTTTCTTATAAGAGATCTATATTTTCTCTGATCGTAGAACCATTTCTGTTACTCAAAAATTTAAATTAATGTCACTTTGACATGAAAAGCTGAATTTGAAATAATACAGGGTTTGCTAAAAAATTTGTAAATGACAGCCTCACCAGGTGGTGGTGCAATGGATAGAGCCTCAACCTGGTACACTGAGAACCCAGGTTTGAAACCCTAAAGTCACAAGCTTCAGCGTAAGCTCACTAGCTTGAGCGCGGGGTTGCTGGCTTGAGCATGAGATCATAGACATAGTCCCATAGTTGCTGGATTGAAGCTCAAAGCTGCTGGCTTGAGCCGAAGGTCGCTGGCTTGAGCAAGGGGTCACTGGATCACCTGTATCCCCCTCCCCTCAGTCAAGGCACATATGAGAAGGCAGACAACAAACAACTAAGGTGCTACAACTATGAGTTGATGCTTCTCATTTTTCTCCCTTCCTGTCTGTCCGTCTCTCTCTGTCCCTCTTACTCTCTCACATGTGAAAAAAAAAAATGAAATCTGTGAATGACAATAATATTTTCACAACTATGTATGGCTGCTAAGTGGATACTAAACTTATGAAGGGGACCACTTAGTAAGGCATATAAATGTCTAATCACCATGGTCTACACCTGAAACTATTGCATGCCAACTATAATTTTAAAATAAAAACAAATTAATTAATTAGAAGTAAATTTGCAAATGCAGCTGAGGCATGGTATTTAGTCATGGGGGAATGCAGTATGCATTTTCACTTTATGAATGTTTTTGGTATTTGTGTGAATGAAAATGAGAATTATCATGGAGTCTAGTCTTATGGAGATAGAACTGGGCTGAAGTTACTGAGCGCTTGTCCTTCTTTGGGTTTAAGCTATGATCATTGGGGCGAGCTTAGATTTTTATACCACTTTTATTTTACAGCCTCACCAGTGAACCTACTTACTAATTAGAAGGAGGGGGAGCATGAAGTGCAGATTAGACAAAAACTAGGTAAGAAATTTCTACTTGTTATCATTGGGATTCATTTTGCACAGGTGATTTTTTGTCTTAATTAATATATAACATAGAAAGATAATTTGTTTTAATTTAGCCATTTGAAATGCTGATTATCACACACACACATATAGATAGATGATAGATAGATAGATAGATAGATAGATAGATAGATAGATAGATAGATAGATAGATGATAGATAGATAGATAGATATAGATATACATGGAATATGCAGTAAGATAACAACTGGGAGCTTCTGAGAAAACAAGGTACAAAAATGTAAAATTTCAGACCAGCTTATAAACTTTCAAAGAAAATGTGGGAAAATAACATATTGTATGTTTTCAGAAGAAAAGCTTTTGAAAGAATTTTTTTGGGAGAGAAAAAGAGTCAGACCTTCTTTAAGATGTAATTAGTAAAAAATAATTTAGGATACCATTTCATTTAACTCATTGAAAAACTAGCATGGATTTATAACTATCTCATTCAAATGATATTTATTAAGTATTTACAATAGTCCAGGTATAAAAATCTAGCTGTAAGTGGGACAAAAGAGCTTCATTTCTTAATGTGTGCAGCTCATAGGGATTCTATAAAAAGAAATTATATAATAACAGATTGTTTGAAAAATATGGCAAGTGCTACAGATTGTCTTATTAGTAAATACATTAAATTCATTCTTCTAATAGCCATAATAAAGCAAACACCCTTCCCTCAACACATACACAGTGTACTCTTAAGAGGATGAGTTGCTAAAATGACTCTAACATTATATTTGTGCATATCATTATTTTACCATTTTAAAAACATGTTATTTTTTATACTAAAGAATTCAGATCACTGATAAGATCCTTTGTTTTCCAAGCCTGAAGTGAAAGGATACAGGCTACAGGACCTCAAGTCTGTGCAGACCCTCTGTGATTTTAGTAACATGTTCGGTCAACGGGCTCATAATTGATGAAGTACAGTGATCCCTTGTCTATCGTGGGGGTTAGGTTCCAGAACACTCCACAATAGGCAAAAATCCACTAAGTAGCAACCTTATACTTATTTTATTATTTATATATATTTTAAGGATTTATAAACCCTCCCCACACTCTTATAAACCTTTCTCACATTGTTATTAACCTTTTCCATGCTCTTATTCACTTCCTATGTTCTTAAACACTTTCTAGACTCTTTTATTTTCTTTTTTTCCAGGGACAGAGAGTCAGAGAGAGGGATAGATAGGGACAGACAGACAGGAACGGAAAGAGGTGAGAAGCATCAATCATTAGTTTTTCATTGCCGTTGCGACACTATAGTTGTTCATTGATTGCTTTCTCACATGTGCCTTGACCACTGGCCTTCAGCATACCAAACACCCCTTGCTGGAGCCAGCGACCTTGGGTCCAAGCTGACAAGCTTTTGCTCAAGCCAGATGGGCCTGCACTCAAGCTGGCAACCTCGGGGTCTCGAACCTGGGTCTTCCGCATCCCAGTCCGACGCTCTATCCACTGTGCCACCACCTTGTCAGGCTACTTCCAACACTCTTAAACCTCCATAATTTTAACAACATATAAAATTCTATATGGGTACTCACCAGTAAATATACTACAACTTGAATGATGATGATGATGAATTAGCTGTGCAGTACTAATGATGATGAAGGTGATGACAATGAGATGAACGTACTGCACAGCCAAGAAGAGCATTACAGCTCTTCTAAATGTACCACTTCATCAGATGCTTCATCAGGTGGTACAGAATCCATACATGCTGTACTCTACATATTTTATGTCAACTTAATATTCTTTTAATATGTTTTAATTAATATTTCTTATATTTTTATATTGTGTTCAATTTTTTAGGCTAGAAAATGCTTATTTTACTGCAAAAATAATTAAAATAATAAATACATAAAAATACCTATATATGGCAAAATCCTGCAATATAGCAAAACATCTGCAGTACAAAATTAGATATATACAATTTAAAAATCTATGATATAGTGAGACTGCAAAAAGTGAACCATGATATAACCAGGGATGACTGTATTCAAACTCAGCAAACGTTTACTTAAAGGCTAAAGCTCTAATCATCTCAGCCCACTATAAAAACAATTACATACCTCACTTCACACTTCTTAAAAAAATGGTAAAACTCTTTCTGTTAAAGGTTTATCTAGCATATTGAATGCAGTGATCCTCATCCTTGGTTGTATAAAAAGCCACAAGTGGCCTGAGATTTTGGCTTACTGTACCTTGAGAGAAGCCTGCAAAGTGATTCTATGCATCAAGTTTGAGAACCATCATAAGTACAACTTCATCTCTTCCTCAGGAAAGTTGAAGCCTTGAATTAAAACCAAACTTTTTTGTCTCTATAATTCTGTGAGTTTTCTGTTGAAGTTTTACACTAAAAGTTACATGGTGTACATTTTATTTCGGCCCAACTGGGGATGAGATGATGCTTACTCAGATTTCAAGCATAATTATATCCACTTTATCTCATTCATCTTAGTGATTTGATGTGTAGGATTTTAAAAATTGGAGCATAAAACCTGATACACTAGGCAAATACTGTTTCTTCTGTCCTACTCTAGAAAAAAATTGTTTTTTAAATCTTAATTGAATTTTTCTTTTAAACCTATTCTATCTGGATACAAATGATTATTTTTTCTAACAACTTCTAGCTTTGGGTTGAGCTCTTTCTGCCTAAAGACCTTTAGGCAGGCAGGAGAGAACTACAAATGCATTATTGAGTCATTCATATGGTTGGAACCCAATCATTGACTTTAGTTTTATAGTTTTTAAATTATTATACCAAAAAAAAAGTTCTTATTGAATAATGTTTTCCAATAGAACTTTAAAAAATAAAAAAAGAGTAAACTACCATACCCACATTTTGTGCCTAGAAGACACGTGGCAAACTGCTCTGTATCATCACCATGGTGGTTCTCTGCTTCAGTTTCTGGGACACCCCTCACTCAGAGGCCCAAGAGAGCCACAGTTTGTCAGGAGACAGACATTCACACTCTCTTCCAGCCTGTACTTGACACAAACTGCAGTAGATTCCCCATATGCCTACTTAATATGGAAGGAGAGTGGAAGGTATTGTGAGCATTGGGCTGTTCTTTCCCTGCAAGCTCTTCACTGTGGATGATGTCCAGTTGTTACAGCTCAGGTGATTTTTGCCTTACCCCTCCTGACTTTACTCCCAGTACAGATATTTAAAAAAGAAAAAGAAAAAGGATTATGAAGTCTTAACATTACGTAAAAGATGATGTGAGAAACAGCATTTAACACCCTGGATTAAAATATGTATCTTTCCCTTCTTAAAAGGAGTTTTACTTGTTAGTAGACTAAAGAAATAGTTTTAATTTTTTGACCAAACACTCCTAATAAAATATATTTTATATCACAACTCCATGAATGGCCCAGTTCTTCAAACATATAAACATATATGTAAATGTAAAATGTTTTATGACATCATACTAATCCTTGGGCATTAGTCAGTTTTTACTATAATGCTGCATAATAAAGAATCCTAAATTTTAGTGGCTTTATGTTCACAATCTCTCCTTTCTAAAATATGATTGTGTCTGTCCGTGGTGATCTACTGGATTAGAAAGAAACTTCTGGGTTGGACTCCTGGTAGAAAATTGGAATCAGGTTTGCATTATTGGTCTCTCATTCTTGGTCCAAGTCTTGTCCTATGAAGCCGTTGAGGTGCACAAGAGCCTCAATGTTGACCTTGAATTCTTATTCAAAACTGCATATTGCTACATATGCCCACATTTTATCCTACACAGCACATTGTGTAGCCAAGCCCACAGTCAGAGTTCAAATTATGGGTAGAGTGGAAAGGGAACAAAGCATTCTGAAAAAATAATCCTCTATATCGCAATTTATTACCTGTGATTCATAGTGTTCTCTTGTTCAATATCTTCTTTCATTTAAAAATAAAACACTGAGATTCACAACCTCCTAAAGCTTATTTCACAACCTACAAGAGGGTCATGACCCTCACTTTACACTATACTCAAATGGCTCTGAAATAGGACACGCAATCAAAGCCAAATATGAAAACATGTGGTCATGAAATCCTTGTCTGGAAAGTGCTGTAAAGACCTGGATCTGCCCCAAATTAATTATGAAGCTGTGAGTAAATTATTTTACATCTAAATACTTCAGGTTGCTTTGCAACAAATTGTTGCCATACTTTTAAGATAAACATATTTTTAATCATTTATTATGTATTGAAGTGTTTTTATTCATACTATTACTTAGCAAATATACAGAAGCTTGTGTATAAGTATGACAACATTTATTGCCAAAATCAAGACTTTAAGTGATGGAAAAATTAAGACTCATGAGTTTTTTGTGTTGTAAATCATTTTCCAAATGGTGCAGAGAGTGTGCAATGGGGCCAAAAAAATAAGACTCAATATGCCCTGGCTGGTTGGCTCAGCAGTAGAGCCTCGGTCTGGCGTGTGAAAGTCCCAGGTTTGATATCTGGTCAGAGCACATAGGAGAAATGACTATCTGCTTCTCCATGCCTTCCCTTTCTCTCTCTTTTCTTCTCTCTTTTTTTTCTCTTTCTCTTTCTCTCCCTCTCTGCCCCTCCCACAGCCATGGCTTGAAACGTTTGAGCAACTTGACCCTGGGTGCTGAGGATGGCTCCATGGCCTGGTCCAGGCACTAAAATAAGTTGGTTGCCAAGCAATGGAGCAGTGGCTCAAGATGGGCAGATCAATGACCTGTAGGGGGCCTGCCAGGTAGATCCATGTAAGATAGCATGTGGGAATCTCTCTGTCTGCTTCCCTGCCTCTCAATTAATTTATAAAAATGACACAATAAAGAGGAGTGAATGGTATAATTGCTGTTCAATAATTACATCATCTGAACCTCATGATTAATGCACAATTTAATTGACAATCCATCTCTCCTAAACACCATTAAAATACACAAAGTTTCTCCCTATCAAGTTTCTAAACTTAATATGTGACATTTTATTACTCTTGTGGTTAGTAAGTATACTGGATTTTTTTTTTTTACATTTTATTTAGAAAATTAAATTTAACAGAGTGACATTGATCAATAAGAGTACATAGGTTTCAGGTAAGTATTTCTATAGCATATAAACTGTTGATTATGTTATATACCCATCACCTAAAGTTAAATCACTTTCTGTCACCTTATAATTGTTCCTCTTTACATCCTTCTCCCCACACCTTCCCCATCCACCTCTCCCACATGCCCCTCCCCCGGGCAACCATTTCACTTTTATCTATTTTCATGAGTCTCAGTTTTATACCCCATCTATGTGTGAAATCATATACAGGTAGTTCTTAGCTTTTTCTGATTTACTTATTTTACTCAGTGTAATGTTCTCAAGGTCCATCCAGATTGTCATAAATGTCACTATGTCATCATTTCTTATGGCTGAGTAGTATTCCATTGTATATATGTATCACATCTACTTTATCCAATCTTCTATCAGGGGATCCTTTGGTTGTTTCCATGTCTTGGCCGTATTAAATAATGCTGCACTGAACATAGTGGTGCACGTGTCTTTATGTACTCATGCTTTCAAATTTGGGGAGTAGATATCCAGTAAAGAGATTACTTGGTTATATGGTAGCTCTATTCTTAGTTTTTTGAGGAACCACCATTCTTTCTTCAGTAATGTTTGTATTAATCTGCATTCCTTCCAGCGGTGAAATAGGGTTTCTTTTTCTCCATGGCCTCTTTAACACTTGTACTACCTGTATTGTTGATAATAGCCATTCTAACAGGTAGGAGGTGTTATCTCATTGTAATTTTGTTTTGCATTTCTTGACCAGCTAGTGAAGATGAGAATCTTTTCATATAGATGTTGGCCATTTGTATGTCTTCTTGGGAGAAGTGTCTGTTCAGGTCCTTTCTCCATTTTCTAATTGGGTTTTTTTCTTGTTTGTTGCTGAGCTTTGTAAGTTCTATATATATTTTGGATATTAACCCCTTATCAGAGCTCTTGTTTGCAAATATCATCTTTCATATAGTTGGTTACCTATTTGTTTTGTTGTTAGATTCTTTTGCTGTGCAGAAACTTTTGAGTTTGATATAGTTCCATTCATTTATTCTTTTCTTTACTTTCCTTGCCTTTGGGGTCAAATTCATAAATTGTTTTCTATGGCCAGGGTCCATGAGTTTAATACCTATATTTTCTTCTTTGTAACTAATTGTTTCAGATCTTATATTTTGATCTTTGATCAATTTTGAATTAATGTATGTTGTATACTGCAAGTGGCAAAAAGCGTTTGCAAATACAAGGCTTAGCAAAAGGCTAAGTTCTTCCCCCACAATCTCCATATTGGCTATAATGCTGAGTATTTGCACCCACTTCACTTGCTTGCTTAAGCTGCTGGAAGCAATTTATATGCCCTTCCTCTCACTCTTTGTTTAGATGTTGGCTGATTTCGCTTATGCACGGTGGGGGGATTCCTGCTTATGCCTTGGGAGAGTTCCTGTTTTTGCCTCAGATGTGTAACAAGGACTTTCTTGTTTTGCACATGGCTATATAATAAAGCAAACTGGGGCTATGGGGCACTAGGTTATTGCCATCAGCATTGCAGAGGCCTCCCAATCCCACCCCTTTTCCTTAATGAGTCTGTTTTCTTAATTCCGCACCATTCTCCCTCAAGACCCAGAATTACAAGTTGAAACTGGTCCATGACAAATGTATATGCAGGTAGACAAGCTATAGTCAAGTTTCATTCTTTTGCATGTCACTTTTCAATTTTTCCAGCACCATTTATTCAGGAGGCTTTCTTTTCACCATTGTGTGTTGTTGGCTCCTTTGTCAAAGATGATTTGTTCATATATGTGGTTTTATTTCTGGGCTCTTGATTCTGATCCATTGGTCTGTATGCTTGTTTTTCTGTCAATGCCATACTGTTTTGATTATTGTGACTCTGTAATATAATATGAAATAAGGTACTGTGATAATCTAACTTAATTTTTTTCTTAAAATAGCTTTGCCTATTTGGGTTGCTTTATGGTTCCATATAAACCTGGTGACTTTTTTGTTCATTTTTTTAAATAAAACTGATGTTAAAATTGTAATGGGATTGCAATAAATTTGCATATTGCTTTGGGTAATATGTCCATTTTAAGCATGTTGATTCTTTCAATCCATGAACATGAAATTTTTTGCATTTTATTGTGTACTTTTAAATTTTTTTCAATGGTGCTTTGTAGTTTTCAGTATATAGGTCCTTTACTTCCTTTGTTAAGTTTATTCTTAGGTATTTTATTATTTTAGTTGCAATTATAAAACAAATTGTTACCTTTTTAGTTCATTTCTTAAGTTTTATCATTGGCATATAAAAATGTTATAAAATATTTGTATATAAATTTTGTATCATATCAAGGTTTTATTTCAACTGTTATATTTTAAAGGAGATATCTTGTATATTTGGAATTATATATGACATTAAACCTTGAATTAAAACTGGATGAAGCTGGGGGAGCAAGATGGCAATGGAGTAGGCGGACGTACCAACTTCCAACTCCCAGAACCAAAGTGGATTATAACTCAATTTAAAGAACCATCATCTGGATAAACCAACTATGAACTAAACTAAGTGAACTCTTCAACCAAGGAACACAGAAGAAGCCACATTGAGACTGATAGGAATAGCGAAAACGCAAAGAGGGCTGCCCAGCTCCCCAGAGCAAATGGCAGCCCGGAGAGACCCACGTGGCAGGAAGAGAGTTTGGCGGAGAGGGAGGGACCTGGGACACAGGAACAAAGCCCCAGCCTTCAGTCCCAGAGCCTAGAAGAGGCGTTTGGACAGTTTTGAGCTGTGAAACAAGTGAGGGAGCTCCCAGGCCTACAGTGTGGAGTATTAGGTCCCTTCCTATTCTGCTGAGGGTTGCTGAAGGGTTTGGGGTGGCAGGATGCTGAAACGTGGTTCTGTTGGCATGGGCAGAGGCCAAGCCGGTGTGAGCTCAGTCTAGCCCAGCAGGGTCGGAGGGGATGAGCGAAAACGCTCCGGAAGCTGCGGGCCTGCCTTTAATTCCACTTACGGGGACAAAGCGGGAGGCCAGGAACAGGCAGAAATCTGCTCTGCGACCCTGAGCAAGGCAGCCCTGACCGCGGGGTCCGGGCTAGGACCAGGGAAGGGTAGGGGCTCGCGGCTGAGCTCAAGCTACTATCCCCACCTGGCCGGAGAAACCGTGGATTGCATTCCTACGTGCATGAGCGGGCTCCGAACGAGGGGGCGGGGTAGAGTCCGGGATGAGCGGAAGTAAGCAGTTGAGCGGAAGCCAGCAAACACGCCTGGCCCAATAAACCTAGGTTTCTGACAATGCGCAAAAGGGACCTGGCCTCGAGGGCAGGGCTAAAGCTCCAGATGGGCAAAGGCTCACAGCTGAGAGCACATCAAAAGCCCCGCCCAACCCGCGAAACTGTGGCGAGCAGGATCAGAGTGCAGGTTTTGGGCGGAAGTCTGGAAATAGGCTGGGTCTACAGCTGAGCAAAGGTGCTCACCTCTATCCTTGGTGCTAAGGCATGTGGCTTCAGTGACAGCCCCGCTTGCGGAGGAGTGGCAGAAATCACAGCAAAAGCCGCAGTGGGCCGGTGCTGACAACGCTCATACCCAAACACCCTAGGCACCGGCAGAGGGGGTGGGGGCCAGCAGACCGACGACACCTAAAAAACACAAAGGTAATCCCTACAGGACTCCAGTGGCCACAACTTGCTTATACACAGACAAAATGGGCAGGCAGAGGAATGCAAACCCAATGAATCAAGAGAAATCCCCAGAGAAGGACCTGAATGAACCAGATAGAACCAAATTACCAGAAGCAGAATTTAGAATAATGATAGTTAAGATGTTCAAAAAAATTAGAGCAACAATGGATAGTCACTATGAACACCTAAATGAAAAGATAACAAGTATAAAAAACGAAATTGAAATAATAAAAAAGAATCAGACAGAAATGACAAATACAGTATCATAACTGAAGACCACAATGGAAGGAATTAAAAGCAGGATGAGTCACACTGAGGATCGAATAAGCGAGTTAGAGGACACAATAAACAAAGGCACAGAAGCAGAGAACAAAAAGAAAAAGACACTCAAAAAATGTGAGGAAACTCTAAGGGAGCTCTGTGACAACCTGAAGAGAAACAACAGTCGCATCATAGGGGTTCCTGAAGAAGAGGAGAGATGACAGGAAATGGAAACTTTGTTCAATCAAATCATAGCAGAAAACTTTCCTAAATTAAGGCTGGGAAACACTCCACATGTTCAAGAAGCACACAGAACTTCATTAAAGAGAAACCCAAAAAGATCTACACCAGACACATCATAGTTAAAATATCAAAGCTAATGGATAAAGAAAAAAATTTAAAAGCTGATAGAGAAAAAAAGGCTATCACCTACAAAGGTGCCCGCATAAGGATCACATCGGACTTCTCAACAGAAACACTTGAGGCCAGAAGGGAATGGCAAGATATAATCAAAGTAATGCAGAACAAGAACCTACAACCAAGACTACTTTATCCAGCAAGGCTAACGTTTAAAATTGAAGGAGAAATAAAGAGCTTCCCAGAAAAAGAAAGCCTGAAAGAATTCATAAAAATTAAACTAATTCTGCAAGAGATACTAAGGGGCCTGTTGTGAACAGTTTAAAGACAGGAAAGAATAGAGCAAGAGAAGAATACAGCTTTAAAGAATAAAATGGCAATTAACAACTACATATCAATAATAACCTTAAATGTAAATGGATTAAATGATCCAATCAAAAGACATAGGGTAGCAGCTTGGATAAAGAAACAGGACCCATACATATGCTGTCTACAAGAGACACACCTTAAAACAAAAGATGCACATAGACTGAAGGTAAAAGGATGAAAAAATATATTTCATGCAAGTGGAAATGAAAAAAAAATAGGGGTAACATTACTTATATCTGACAAAATGGACTTTAAAACAAAGGCTGTACTAAGAGATAAAGAAGGACACTACATAATGATAAAGGCAACAATTCAACAGGAAGATATAACTATTATAAATATCTATGCACCAAATATAGGAGCCCCGACATACATAAAGCAGACTTTGATGGATATAAAGGTCGAGATTAACAGCAATACTATCATAGTAGGGAATTTCAATACCTCTCTAACAACACTGGATAGATTCTCAAGAAAGAAAATTAATAAAGAAACAGCAGACTTAAAGGAGACACTAGATCAACTTGATTTAATAGATATCTTCAGAACTTTTCACCCTAAAGCAGTAGAATATACATTCTTCTCATGCGCTCATGGTACGTTTTTTAGGATAGACCACATGTTAGGACACAAAAATGGTCTCAATAAATTTACGAAGATTGAAATCATATCAAGCATTTTCTCTGATCACAATGCCATGAAACTAGAAATTGACCTCAAAAAAAACCCTGAAAAATACTCAAACTCTTGGAAACTAAATAGCATGTTATTAAATAATGAATGGATTAACAATGAGATCAAAGAAGAAATAAAAACGTTTCTAGAAACAAATGATAATGAGCATACATCAACTCAAAATTTATAGGACACAGCAAAAGCAGTTCTGAGAGGGAAGTTTATTGCACTACAGGCATATCATAAGAAGCTAGTAAAAGCTCAAATAAGCAACCTGACTCTGCATCAAAAACAACTGAAAAAACAACAAATAAAACCAAAGACAAGTAGACGGAAGGAAATAATAAAATTCAGAGCAGAAATAAATGACATAGAGGCGAAGGAAACAATACAGAGGATCAATGAAATGAGAAGCTGGTTCTTTGAAAAGGTAAACAAGATTGATGAACCTTTAACTAGATTCACCAAGAAAAGAATAGAGAGGACCCAAATAAATAAAATTAGAAAGGAGAGTGGAGAAATAGCAACTGACACAACAGAATACAAAGTATTGTAAGAAAATACTATGAAGAACTATATGCCAAAAAATTACACAATCTTGGTGAAATGGACCAATTTCTTGAATCATATGACTTTCCAAAAATCAATCTGGAAGAATCAGAATACCTAAACGAACCAATTACAGCAAATGTGATCGAAACAGTTATCAAAAAACTCCCAACAAAGAAAAGTCATGGGCCTGATGGCTTCACAAGTGAATTCTATCAAAAATTCAAAGAAGAACTAACTCCTATTCTCCTCAAGCTATTTCAAAAAATTCAGGAGGAAGGAAGACTTCCAAACTCCTTTTATGAGGTGAGCATAGTTCTGATCCCGAAACCGGGCAAAGACAACACAAAGAAAGAAAATTATAGGTCTATATCCCTGATGAATTTAGACGCTAAGATTCGCAACAAAATATTAGCCAACCGGATCCAGCAATATATGAAAAAAATCATACACCATGATCAAGTGGGATTTATTCTGGAGAGGCAAGGCCAGATCAATATTCATAAATCAATCAATGTGATTCATCACATAAACAAAAGGAAGGACAAAAATCACATGATAATTTCAATACATGCAGAAAAGGCATTTGATAAAATCTAGCACCCATTCATGCTCAAAACTCTCAGTAAAGTGGGAATACAGGGATCATTTCTTAACATGATAAAGGCCATTTATGATAACCTGACAGCAAACATCATACTAAATGGACAAAAATTAAAAGCGATCCACTTAAGATCAGGAACCAGGCAGGGATGCCCCCTTTCACCACTCTTATTCAACATAGTTCCGGAAGTGCTAGCTACAGCAATCAGACAACAAGAAGAAATAAAAGGCATCCAAATTAGAAAAGAAGAAGTAAAACTGTCACTATTTGCAGATGATATGATATTGTATATAGAAAACCCTAAAGTCTCAGTAAAAAAACTACTGGACCTTATAAATGAATTCAGCAAGGTGGCAGGATATAAAATTTATACTCAGAAATCAGAGGCATTTCTATATACCAACAATGAACTGTCAGCAAAAGAAATTAAGGAAACAATCCCCTTCACTATTGCAGCCAAAAAAATAAAGTACCTAGGAGTAAATTTAACCAAGGAGGTTAAGAACTTGTACTCGGAAAATTATAAAACATTGATAAAAGAAATCAAGGAAGATACAAAAAGTGGAAGCATATACCGTGCTCATGGCTAGGAAGAATAAACATCATTAAAATGTCTATATTACCCAAAGCAATTTATAAATTCAATGCAATACCAATTAAAATACCAATGAAATACTTCAAAGATATAGAACACATATTCCAAAAATTTATATGGAACCGAAAAAGACAAGAATAGCCTCAGCAATCTTAAAAAGAAAAAATAAAGCAGGAAGTATCACTCTTCCAGATATCAAGGTTTACTACAAGTCCATTATACTCAAGACAGCCTGGTACTGGCATAAGAACAGGCACATAATCAATGGAACGGAACAGAGGACCCAGAAATAAACCCACAGCTTCATGGAAAACTGATATTTGACAAAGGAGGAAAGAACATACAATGGAGTAAAGACAGCCTCTTTTACAAATGGTGTTGGGAAAATTGGACATCTACCTGCAAAAAAATGAAACTAGACCATCAACTTACACCATTCACAAAAACAAACTCAAAAATGAAAAAAGACTTAAATGTAAGCCTTGAAACCATAAGCATCTTAGAAGAAAACATAGGCAGCAAGCTCTCTGACATCTGTAGCAGCAGTATATTTGCCGATTTATCTCCACGGGCAAATGAAATAAAAGGCAAGATAAACAAATGGGACTATATTAAACTAAAACGTTTTTGCACAGCTAAAGACAATATAAACAGAATAAAAAGACAAACCACACAATGGGAGAACATATTCGACAGCACATCTGATTAGGGTTTAATAACTAAAATTTATAAAGAACTTATAAAACTCAACACCAGGAAGACAAACAACACAATCAAAAAATGGGCAAAAGAAATGAATAGAAATTTCTCCAAAGAGGACATACAGATGGCCAATAGGCATATGAAAAAAATGCTCAACATCACTAATCATTAGAGAAATGCCAATTAAAACCACAATGAGATATCACCTCACACCAGTCAGAATGGCACTCATCAGAAAAACAACACAGAATAAGTGCTGGCGAGTATGTGAAGAAAAGGTATCCCTCCTGCACTGCTGGTGGGAATGCAGACTGGTGCAGCCACTGTGGAAAACACTTTGGAGATTCCTCAGAAAATTAAAAATCGAACTGCCTTTTGACCCAGCTATCCTACTTATAGGAATATACCCTAAGAACACCATAGCACTGTTAGAAAAGAAGAAATGCGCCCCCATGTTCGTGGTAGCATGTTCACAATAGCAAAGATCTGGAACCAGCCCAAGTGTCCATCAGAAGACGAGTGGATTAAAAAGGCATGGTACATATATACTATGGAATACTACTCAGCCATAAGAAACGATGACATCTGATCATTTATAACAAAATGGATGTACTTTGATAACATTATACGGAGTGAAATAAGTAAATCAGAAAAAAAGAAAAACTGAGAACAGCATGATTACATACATAGGTATGACATAAAAGTGAGAATATGAAACATGGACAAGAGAGTGGTGGTTATGGGATGGGGGAGGTAGGGAAGAGTGGGATAGGGAGGAGGAGAGGGACACAGGGAAAACCAGATAGAAGGTGACAGAGGACAATTTGACTTTTGGTGATGGGTATGCAACACAATTGAATGATAAGATAACCTGGAGATGTTTTCATTGTACATATGTACCCTGATATATTGGTGTCACCTTATTAGAATTAATAAAAATAAAGATATATATATATATAAAAAAAACTGGATGAAGCTGAATGGCATTCTGATAGTTTGCTTAAGAAACACAAATGCTGCAATTATTAGAAAACTTTTGTAATTAACTAAATTTTAAGCACTTACTGTAAAATTTTTCTCATAACCACCTTGGTTCATATAATATTCAGGTCATTATTTTAATAAAACATGGGTTATTAACAACCACTAAAATCTGGGGTTTTGGTATATATTTTTGGAAGAATTCTCACAGAAATAAGTCTTTACAGGTGGCACCCAATATCCTAAATTAGTTTATGTTTTAAAAAGCTCAATAGAAATAATGTATTAGCCTGGAATATCACCACTGTTTTCAGGATTTGTAGCTCTTGTTTTGACCAACATGCTAAAAACTGTTTGCATTTTATTTTGTCAAATTGACATTTTTATTTTTAAATGGGGGATAATTGGCTTAAAGATAACCTACTTAAAACTTGAAGTAAATCCCAACAAAAGAGCACCTACATATGTAAAACAAACCTTGATGGACGTAAAGGGAAACCTGACAACAATATAGTCGCAGTATAAAATTTTAATGCTCCATTGTCGTCACTGGATAGATCTTCCAGACAGAAAATTAACAAGCAAACAGTGTCCTCAACTAGAACACTAGATTAGATTAATCTAATTGCTAATTTCAAAACATCTCATACCAAAGCAAGAGAACATATATTCTTTTCAAATGCATATGGAAAATTTCCAAGGAAATACAAACAAAACAAGTCTCAATAAATGTAATAAGATTGAAATTATACCATTTATCTTCTCTGACCATAATGGCATAAAACTAGACATCAATCACAAGAATAAAAAGCTGAAAAATACAAAAATACATAAAGTATAAATAACATGTTACTAAACAATGAATGAGTTAACAACAAAATCAAGGAATAAATCAAAATGTACTTTGAAACATAAAAATGACAACATACACAAGGCAATATGTAAATTTATCAGAATACCTATTAAAATAACAGTAGTGGCCCTGGTCAGGTAGCAGATTTGATTAGAGTGTTACCTCAATATGCCAAGTTTGCAGGTTCAAACCTGGTCAAGGCATGTATAGAAATTGACCATTGAATGCATAAATAAATAGAGCAACAAATTAATGTGTCACTCTTTTTCTCCCTCCTTTCTCTAAAATAATACCAATATTTGGTAATCTGGAAAAAATATTACAAAAACTTATATGAAACCTCACAAAACCCCAATTAGTCTCAACAATCTTAAAAAAAGAAAAATGTCAGAGATATTACCTCTAACTGATATCAAACTATACTATAAGGTCACTGTAATCAAAACAGTTAGTACTGGTATAAGAACGAGCATATAGATCAGGGATCAGAAACCTATGGCTTGCAAGCCAGACGTGGCTCTTTTGATGGCTGCATCTGGCTTGCAGGCAAATCTTTAATAAAAAAAATAATAACGTTAAAAATATAAAATGTTCTCATGTATTACAATCCATACATTCCCTACCGCTCATGTTCATGGTTGCAGGTGGCTAGAGCCAATCACAGCTGTCCTCAGGGACAACACCAACTTTTATTGAATAATGCATAATGTACACAAATCATTGCGAGGTTAGGAAGTTAACTTTCCTTCTTTTAATCAAGTAGTCAGCTAGCTAATTGCAGAAACCCTTTTGACAAAGAAGATGGTTAAAAGAAAAAAAGGATAAGAAGTATTATACTTTTCAGTAGGAATGGACAGAGGAATTCACCTTTGTGGAGAGAGCAGGTTCTGCAGTGTGTCTAATATACAATGATAAAATTGCATCGATGAAATGGTCAAATACAAGGTGGCAATCCAACACATGCTATATACTACATTTGCATCGAAATATCCAGTGGGGGACAGCAGAAAGAAAGCATGTCAAGAGCTACTGTGCAGAGTGCAAGCTAGTCAGCAGCAACTCCGTGTTTGGACCCAAAAAGGTGACTGAAATTCGGCTAGCTTTGCTGGTGCTTAAGTAATTGTGAGAAACGAAAAGTCATTCACAGATGGGAAGTATGCCAAAACATTCATGCTTGATGTTGCCAATGAACTTTTTGACGACTTTTCAGATAAAAACAAGATAATCAAATGAATAAAAGACATGTCTCTGTTGGCAAGAACTGTTCACGATTGTACCATCATTATGGCAAATCAAAATGAGGCAACACAAGTGAAGTCCATAAATGCAGCACCATTCTTTTCCCTCACTTTGGATGAGTCAACAGACGTAAGCCAGTTAACCCTATTCAGTGTGATTGCAAGGTATGCTGTTTGTGACACACTACCTAAGGAAAGTCTTGCTGTTTTGCCTATGAAAAAGACAACAAGAAGGGAGGATTTATTCAAGTCTTTCACGAAGTTTGCTAAAGAAAAACAATCTACTGATGGATAAACTTATTTCAGTGTGTACTGATGGTGCTCCATGCATGGTGGGGAAAAACAGAGGATTTGTAGTGCTACTTCATGAACATAAAGAGACCCATCCTAAGTTTTCACTGCATCCTACATCAGGAGGCACTTTGTGCTCAGGTGTGTGGCAAGCAGCTTGGTGAGGTGATGTTGCTGGTCATTCAGGTGGTCAACTTTATTGTTGACCGAGCTTTAAATGATTGCCAGTTTAAAACACTGATGGATGAAGTTGGGAATAATTATACTGGTCAGCTTCTGCACAGCAATGTGCATTGGTTGTCAAGAGGGAAGGTGCTCAGCCATTTCGTGGTTTGTCTGAGCGATATTCGGACTTTTCTTGAAATGAAGAACTTTGAGAATTCTGAGTTAGCTAACACTGAGTGGCTCCTGAAGTTGTACTATCTCGTGGACATGACTGAACATCTGAACCAGCTCAATGTGGAAATGCAAGGTGTTGGAAATACAGTCTTATCCCTTCAACAAGCAGTGTTTGCATTTGAAAATAAACTGGAACTCTTCATCGCCAACATTGAAACAGGTCGTTTACTACACTTTGAAAAACTGAAAGAGTTTAAAGATGCATGCACAGGAAGTGACCCTACTCAACATCTTGATCTCCAGCAGCTAGCAGGCTTCACATCTAATCTCTGCAGTCATTCAAAGCATGCTGTGGAGAATTTCGTGAGTGCACTCATCTTTTTAAGTTCATCACCCATTCACACGAGTGTGCAGTGGACAGTACCAACCTGAGTTACATCCCTGGTGTCTCTGTCAGAGATTTTGAGCTATAAGCTGCTGACCTGAAGGTCTCAGACATGTGGGTGATTAAGTTCAAGTCACTGAATATAGATTTGGAAAGATTTGCATGACAGCAAGCAGAGTTGGTAAGCAAATATAAGTGGGGAGAAATGAAAAAGCTTCAATCCGCAGGCCAACTGATTGCCAAAACTTGGAATGTGCTTCCCATCACATACCAAACATTGCAGCATGTGAGTCTTGCTGTACTGACAATGTTTGGCTCTATGTATGCACGTGAGCAGTCTTTCTCACATCTAAAGTACATTAAGACCAAACCTATGATTACGTTTAATGGATGGAAGTCTCAATGCTTGCATGAAGCTTACCCTCACCAAGTATCAACCAGACTACAAAGCCATCAGCAAAACCATGCAGAACGAAGATGGCGATGGAGTAGGTGGACGTACCAACTTCCAACTCCCAGAACCAAAGTGGATTATAACTCAATTTTAAGAACCGTCATCTGGATAAACCAACTTTGAACTAAACTAAGTGGACTCTTCAACCAAGGAACAAAGAAGAAGCCACATTGAGACTGGTAGGAATAGCGAAAACATGAAGAGGGCTGCCCAGCTCCCTGGAGCAAATGGCAGCCCTGAGAGACCCGTGTGGCGGGAGGAGAGTTTGGTGGAGAGGGAGGGACCTGGGTCCCAGGAACCAAGCCCCAGCCTTCAGTCCCAGAGCCTAGAAGAGGCATTTGGACAGTATTGAGCTGTGAAACAAGTGAGAATACTGTTTGTGAGACAGAGAGCTTTCTCAGACCCAAGACCTTTTTAAAGGGACAGCGCAGAAAATCTCTCTCATAACTATGCAACCCCGGGGCTCTGGGGACAGAGGAGAGGAACAGAGCAGCGGGAACAGAGTGTGGCCTGAAGGCACAGGGACACTCTGAGGGACAGCCACCCTAACACTTGGGCTAAGTCATTTCCCTAATCAAAAACGAATATTTCCCCTGGAACTAGCAATACCAGCAAAGGGAGACAGGACACTAGCCAAACAAGCTCTCCCATGGCAATTAGAGCAGAGCTGCTTAGAGGGAGGGAGCTCCCAGTTCTACAGTGTAGAGACTTAGGGCACTTCCATCTCTACTCAGGGTTGCTGAAGGGATGGTAGCAGCAGGACGCTGAAACACGGTCCTGTCTGCATGGGCAGAAGCACAACCGATGTGAGCTAGGTCTAGCCCAGCAGGGGCAGAGGGGATGTGTGAAAGCGGTCCAGCAGCTGCGAGCCAGCCTGTAATGCAACCTGTGGGAAAAAAACAGGAGGAAAGGAATGGGCAGAGATCTGCTCTGTGACCCTGTGCAAGCCGGTCCTGACCGCGGGGATGGGGCTAGGACCAGGGATGAGCGGGGGCTCGTGGCTGAACTCACGCTACCAGCCCAACCCGGCTGGAGAAACCGCAGTTTGCCAAACTACGTGTGTGAGCAGGCTCCTAAGGCGGGGGCGGGGTAGACCCCGAGACAAGTGAGAGCTTTCAGCTGAGCTCATGCTACTAGCCCTGCCCGGCAGGAGAAACCACGGATTGCCATCCTACGTGCGCGAGCTGGCTTCGAACGCGGGGGCGGGTTAGAGTCCAGGACGAGCAGAAGCTAGCAGGTGAGCTCACACCAGCAAACACACCCAGCCCAATAAACCACGGTTAGCAACCCTGCACAGGAGGGCCCTGGCCTCGAGGGTGGGGCTAAATTCTGGACGGGCAAAGGCTCACGGCTGAGAGCATGTCAAAAGCCCAGCCTAATCTGCGAAACTGTGGCAAGCAGGCTCTGATGGTGGGTGCTGGGCGTAAGCCCAGAAACAGGCTGGGTCCACAGCTGAGCAAAGGTGCTCACCTCTGCCCTTGATGCTGAGGCTTGTGGCTTGAGTGACAGCCCCTCCCGCGGAGGAGAGGCGGAAACCACAGCAACAGCCGCAGTAGGCTGACACTGGCAACGCCCATAACCAACCGGCCTAGGCAGCAGCAGAGGCAGTGGCAGGCCTACAGACAAACCACACCTAGAAAACACAAAGGCAACACCTACTGGACTCCAGTGGCCACAACTTGCTTATACACAACAAAATGGGCTGGCAGAAGAATACAAACCAAATAAACCAAGAGAAATCCCCAGAGAAGGACCTGAATGAACCAGAGAAAACCAAACTACCAGAAGCAGAATTTAGAATAATGATAGTTAGGATGTTCAAAGAAATTAGAGCAACAATAGATAGTCACTATGAACACCTAAATAAAGAGATAACAAGTATAAAGAACAAAATTGAAATAATAAAAAAGAATCAGACAGAAATGACAAATACAGTATCAGAACTGAAGATCACAATTGAAGGAATTAAAAGCAGGATGAATCACACTGAGGATCGAATCAGCGAGTTAGAAGACACAATAAACAAAGGCACAAAAGCAGAAAAGAAAAAGGAAAAGAGAAAAAAAAATGTGAGGAAAATCTAAGGGAGCTCTGTGACAACCTGAAGAGAAACAACATTCGCATCATAGGGGTGCCTGAAGAAGAGGAGAGAGGACAGGAAATGGAAACTTTGTAAAATCAAATCATAGCAGAAAACTTCCTTAAATTAAGGCTGGGAAACATTCCACACGTTCAAGAAGCACACAGAACTTCATTAAAGAGAAACGAAAAAAGATCTACACCAAGACACATCATAGTTAAAATACCAAAGCTAATGGATAAAGAAAAAATCTTAAAAGCTGCTAGAGAAAAGAAGGCTATCACCTACAAAGGAGCCCCCATAAGGATGACATCAGACTTCTCAACAGAAACATTTGAGGCCAGAGGGAATGGCAGGATATATTCAAAGTAATGCAGAACAAGAACCTACAACCAAGACTAATCTATCCAGGAAGGCTAATGTTTAAAATTGAAGGAGAAATACAGAGCTTTCCAGACGAAGAAAGCCTCAAGGAATTCATTAAAACCAAACCAATTCTGCAAAAGATACTAAGGGGCCTGTTGTGAACAGTTCAAAGGGAGGAAAGAATAGAGCAAAAGAATACAGCTTTAAAGAATAAAAAAGCAATAAAAACTACATATCAATAATAACCTTAAATGTAATGGATTAAGTGATCCAATCAAAAGAAATAGAGTAGATGCATAGATAAAGAAACAGCACACATACATATGCTGTCTACAAGACACACACCTTAAAACAAAAGATGCACATAGACTGAAGGTAAAAGGATAAAAAAAAATATTTCATGCAAATGGAAATGAAAAAAAGCCGCGGTAGCAGTGCTTATATCTGACAAAATAAACTTTAAAACAAAGACTGTAGTAAGAGATAAAGAAGGACACTACATAATGATAAAGGGAAAATTTCAAGAGGAAGATATAACTATTATAAATATCTACGCACCAAGTATAGGAGGCCCGACATACATAAAGCAGAGTTTGATGGATATAAAGAGTGAGATTAACAGCAATACTATTATAGCAGGGGATTTCAATACCCCACTAACAACAATGAATAGATCCACAAGAAAGAAAATTAATAAAGAAACAGCAGACTTAAAGGAGACACTAGATCAACTTGATTTAATAGATATCTTCAGAACTTCTCACCCTAAAACAGTAGGATATACATTCTTCTCAAGTGCTCATGGTATGTTTTCTAGGATAGACCACATGTTAGAACACAAACATGGTCTCAATAAATTTAAGAAGATTGAAATCATATCAAGCATTTTCTCTGATCACAATGCCATGTAACTAGAAATTAACCACAAAAGAAAAACTGAAAAAATACTCAAACCTTTGAAACTAAATAGCATGATATTAAATAATGAATGGATTAACAATGAGATCAAAGAAGAAATAAAAATGTTTCTAGAAACAAATGAAAATGAGCATATACCAACTCAAAATTTATGGGACACAGCAAAAGCTGTATTGAGAGGGAAGTTCACTGCACTACAGGCATATCATAAGAAACTAGAAAAAGCTCAAATAAGCAACCCAACCCTGCAGCTAAAAGATCTAAAAAAACAACAACAAATAAAACCAAGGACAAGTAGAAGAAAGAAATAATAAAGATCAGAGCAGAAATAAATGACATAGAGGCTAAGGAAACAATACAGAGGATCAATGAAACCAGAAGCTGGTTCTTTGAAAAGGTAAACAAGATTGATGAACCTTTAACTAGACTCACCAAGAAAAAAAGAGAGAGGACTTAAATAAAATTAGAAAGGACAGTGGAGAAATAACAACTGACACAGCAGAAATACAAAGCATTGTAAGAAAATACTATGAATAACTCTATGCCAAAAAAATAGACAATCTCGCTGAAATGGACAAATTTCTTGAGCATATAACCTTCCAAAAATCAATCTGGAAGAATCAGAACATCTAAACAGACCAATTACAACAAATGAGATCGAGACAGTTATAAAAAAACTCCCAAAAATGAAAAGTTTTGGGCCTGATAGCTTCACAAGTCAATTCTATCAAAAATTCAAAGAAGAACTAACTCCTATCCTCCTCAAGCTATTTCAAAAATTTAAGAGGGAGGAAGACTTCCAAACTCCTTTTATGAGGAGAGCATAATTCTGATCCCAAAACCGGGAAAAGAAAACACAAAGAAAGAAAATGATAGTCCTATATCCTTGATGAATTTAGACGCTAAAATTCTCAACAAAATATTAGCCAACCGGATGCAGCAATATATGAAAATAATCATACCCCATGATCAAGTGGGATTTATTCTGGAGAGGCAAGGCTGGTTGAATATTCACAAATCTATCAATGTGATTCATCACATAAACAAAAGGAAGGACAAAAATCACATAATAATTTCAATAGATGCAGAAAAGGCATTTGATAAAATCCAGCACCCATTCATGCTCAAAACTCTCAGTACAGTGGGAATACAGGGAACATTCCTTAACATGATAAAGGCCATCTATGACAAACCCACAGGAAACATCATACTAAATGGACAAAAATTAAAAGCAATCCCCTTAAGATCAGGAACCAGACAGGGTTGCTCACTTTCACCACTCTTATTCAACATAGTTCTGGAAGTCCAAGCTATAGCAATCATACAAGAAGAAGAAATAAAAGGCATCCAAATTGAAAAAGAAGAAGTAAAACTGTCACTATTTGCAGATGATATGATATTGTATATTGAAAACCCTAAAGTCTCAGTCAAAAAACTACTGGACCTTATAAATTAATTCAGCAAGGTGGCAGGATATAAAATTAATACTCAGAACTCAGGTGCATTTCTATATACAATGAACTTTCAGCAAAAGAAATAAAGGAAACAATCCCCTTCACTATTGCAGCCAAAAAAATAAAATACGTAGGAGTTAATGTAACCAAGGAGGTTAAAGGACTTGTACTCGGAAAATTATAAAACATTGATAAAAGAAATCAAGGAAGATATAAACAAGTGGAAGCATATACCGTGCTCATGGCTAGGAAGAATCAACATCATTAAAATGTCTATATTACCCAAAGCAATTTATAAATTCAATGCAATACCAATTAATATACCAATAACATACTTCAAAGATATAGAAAACATATTCCAAAAATTTATATGGAACCAAAAAAAAAAAAAAACCACTAATAGCCTCAGCAATTTTAAAAAGAAAAAATAAAGCAGAAGGTATCACTCTTCCAGATATCAAGGTTTACTACAAGTCCATTATACTCAAGACAGCCTTGTACTGGCATAAGAACAGGTACATTGATCAATGGAACAGAACAGAGAACCCAGAAATAAACCCACACCTATGGACAACTGATATTTGACAACGGAGGAAAGAACATACAATGGAGTAAAGACAGCCTCTTTAACAAATGGTGCTGGGAAAATTGGACATCTACCTGCAAAAAAATAAAACTAGACCATCAACTTACACCATTCATAAAAAGAAATTTAAAATGGATAAAAGACTTAAATGTAAGCCGTGAAACTATAAGCATCTTTGAAGAAAACATAGGCAGCAAGCTTTCCGACTTCTGTAGCAGCAATATATTTGCCGATTTATCTCCACAGGCAAATGAAATAAAAGGCAAGATAAACAAATGGGATTATATCAAACTAAAAGGTTTTTGCACAGCTAAAGACAATATAAACAGAATAAAAAGACAAACCACACAATGGGAGAACATATTCGACAGCACATCTGATAAGGGGTTAATAACCAAAATTTATAAAGAACTTACAAAACTCAACACCAGGAAGACAAACAATCCAATCAAAAAATGGGGAAAAGAAATGAATAGAAATTTCTCCAAAGAGGACATACAGATAGCCAAAAGGCATATGAAAAAATGCTCAACATCACTAATCATTAGAGAAATGCAAATTAAAACCACAATGAGATATTAGCTCACACCAGTCAGAATGGCACTCATCAGCAAAACAACACAGAATAAGTGCTGGCGAGGATGTGGAGGAAAGGGAACCCTCCTGCACTGCTGGTGGGAATGCAGACTGGTGCAGCCACTGTGGAAAACAGTTTGGAGATTCCTCAAAAAATTAAAAGTCGAACTGCCTTTTGACCTGGTTATTCCACTTTTAGGAATATACCCTAAGAACACCATAACACTGGTCGAAAGAAGAAATGCACCCCCATGTTCTTGGCAGGATTGTTCACAATAGCGAAGATCTGGAACCAGCCCAAGTGTCCATCAGAAGACGAGTGGATTAAAAAGCCATGGTACATATATACTATGGAATACTACTCAGCCATAAGAAATGATGACATCGGATCATTTACAACAAAATGGATGTACCTTGATAACATTATATGGAATGGAATAAGTAAATCAGAAAAAAAAACTGAGAACAGCATGATTTCATACATACATGGGACATAAAAGTGAGACTATGAGACATGGACAAGAGTGTGGTGGTTACGGGGTGGGGGGAGGGAGTGAAGGATGGGATAGGGAGAAGGGGAGGGGCATAGGGAAAACCAGATAGAAGGTGACAGAGGACAATTTGACTTTGGGTGATGGGTATGCAACACAGTTGAATGATAAGATAATCTGGAGATGTTTTCATTGTACATATGTACCCTGATTTATTTGTGTCACCCCATTAAAGTTAATAATAAAAAAAAACATGCAGAACCAGAAGTCACATTAATGGTAAGAAGTACTTTATTCATCATTGATTTGCAACAGCATAACAATGTTATTAAAAAGAATTAAGAGACTTAATATACTTTAAAAGTGTTGGTCTTACACATAATGCACACATTTACTTGTATTTAGTGTAAAACATATTGTATGGCTCTTACGGAATTACATTTTAGAATATGTGGCGTTCATGGCTCTCTTGGCCAAAAAGGTTCCCGACCCCTAATATAGATTAATGGAAGTGAACAGATAGCCCAGAAATAAACTAATGCTTTTATGGTTATTTAATATTTGTCAAAGGAGGCAGAAACATACAGTAAATAAAGATAGTCTCTTCAATAAATGGTGTTAGAAAATTGAACAGATAAATGCAAAAAATAGAGTACATTTTTTACCATTGTGAAGAATAAATTTATGATGAATTAAAAACTTTAATGTAAGTTGCAAAACTATAAAAATTCGAAAACATAAGCAGTAAAATCTTAGACATCCTTGATAGCAATATTTTGTTGATATACCTCCTTGGATAAGGGAAACAGATGAGTTTTATTGAGTTCTACACTTAAAATTTGCGTATTTTCATTAACCAATGTAACACCAATAAATTTAATAAAATGATATAAAAATAAAATGAAATAATTTTTAAAAAAAGAAAATGAGAACTCAACTGCCCAAAATCTATGGGACAAAGTGAAAGCAGGTCTAAGAGCAAAATTCATAGCATTACAAACCTATCTCAAGAACCAAGAAAATCCTCAAATAAACAATATAAGTTTAGATTTTAAAAAACTGGAGAAAGAATAACAGTCAAAGCCCTAATTTAGTAGAAGAAAAAAATAAAGATCTGAACATAAATAAACAAAATAGTGTTTCGAAATATAACACAAAAGATCAATGAAATCAAGAACAGATTTTTTGAAAAAAGAAACAAGATTGAAAAAAATTTAAGCAAACTCATCAAAAAAAGAGAGGACTCCAAAATAAAATAAAATCAGAAATGAAAGAGAAGTAACAACTGGCACCAAGAAAAAACAAAGAATTGTAATTATATTTATATTACTACCAACTACATGATAACAAATTGGACAATCCAGATGAAAGAATCAAATTCTAGAAACATAAAATTTTCCCAATTTGACTCAAGAAGGATCAAAGAATCTGAATCTACACAACATAACAGTTCAAATGCTCTAAAAATGTTTAACTGAAACCTATGTACTCTTATTGATCAATGTCACGTTGTTAAATTTTTCTAAATACAATTTAAAAAAAGGATCTGAATGAACAGATTACAACTAGTGAAATTGAAGAAGTAATAAAAAAAAAAAAAACTCCCAAGAAACAGAAGATCAGGACAGAATAGCTTCAAAGTTATTTTACCAAACATTCAGAAAAGAATTAAAACCTATATTCTTCACAAACTATTACAGAATTTCAAGAGGGAAGACTCCTAAACTCATTTTACAAGGCAAACATTATCCTAATTTCAAAGCCAGATAAAGACACTACAAAGAAAGAAAATTATAGGTCCATATCCCTGATGAACATAGATGTTAAAATCCTCAACAAAATATTAGCAAACCTGATTTAGCAACACATTAAATAGATTATACACCATAATCAAATGAGATAAACTCTGGAGATGCAAGGTTTGTATATTATTCACAAAACAATAAACATGATACAACATATAAAAGCAAAACGAAGGATTAAACCACATTATCATATAAATAAATGCAGGAACAGTGTTTGTTTAAATTTAGCACCCATTTATCATAAAAATTTTTTTAGCAAAGTGGGTATAGTCACTGAGAACATACCTCTAAATAATAAAGGATATATATGGCAAAGGTATAGCCAACATCATGTTCAATGTGCAGAAACAGCAAGAGTTTCCCTTAATATAAAGGAACAAGACAGGGATGTCCACTTTTACAACTCTTATTCAGCATAGTACTGAAATTCCTAGCCACAGCAAGCAGACAAGAAGAAATAAAAGGCATCCAAATTGTAAAGGAAAAAGTAAAAGTGTTACTTGCAAATGACATAATACTGTATATAGAGAACCTTAGAGATTCTACTAAAAATAAAGAAACCTAGAGGTAATAAATGAATTCAGTAAGGTAGCAAAATACAAAATAAATGTTCAGAAATCAGTGATATTTTTATACACCAATAATGAACTATCAGAAAGGGAAATAAGAAAATAATTCTATTCACAATTACTTCAAAAAGTAAAATACCTAAGAATGAATTGCACCAAGGATTCAAAAGACATGTACTCAGAAAATTATGATGCTGAAGAAATTGAAGAAGATACAAATAAGTGGAAGCATATACCTTCTTCATATAGAAGAATTAACATCATTAAAATGTCCATAGAAAGCAATCTATAGATTGAATGCAATTCCTATCAAAATACCAATGGCATATTACAAAGAACTAGAACAAATATGCCAAAATTTATATGGAACTACAAAAGACCCAGAATAGCCACAGCAATCTTGGGAAAGAAAAACAAAGTTGGAGCAATTATGCTATCTGATATAAAACTATACTACAAAACCATGATAATCAAAACAGCATGATACTAGCATGAGAACACACATATATATTAATAGAACAGAATAGAGAGCCCATAAATAAACCTACAGTTTATTCTCAATTAGTGTTTAACAATAAAGGCAGAAACATAATATGGGATAAAGACTGTCTCTTAAATAAATGGTGTTAAAAAGTTTAGACAGATGCAAAAAATAAAAACAAACAAACAAAAAACTAGACCACTTTCTTACAACATACACATAACTCAAAATGAATAAAATACTTAAATGTGAATTGCAAAAGTATAAAAATCCTAGAAGAAAATATAGGCAGTATAATCCTGCACATTTCTCGCAGCAATATTTTTTTCTGCTATATCTTCTCAGGCAAGGGAAACAATAGAAAAAATAGACAAATGGGACTACATTATATTAAAAAGCTTTTTGTACAGTAAAGCAAACATCAACAACATGAAAAGAATACACCTTAAATGGGAGAACATGTTCACCAGTGATACATTTGATAAGGGGTTAATATCTATAAAGACATACACAACTCAACACAGAAAAAGCAAACAGTTCAATTAAAAAATGTAAAAATGATCTGAATAGATACTTCTTAATAGAGGACATACAGATGGCCAATAGACATATGAGAAGATATTCAATTCCACTAATTATGAGAGAAATTAAAATTAAAATCAGAATGAGATATCACCTCACACTTACCAGAATGGTTATCATTAACAAATTAACAAATAACAAGTGTTGATGACAATGTAGAGAAAAATACAAAAACCTTGTGCACTGTTTTTGGGCATGCAGATTGATGCAATCACGGTGGTAAACAGTATGGAGTTACCTTCAAAAATTAAAAATGGAACTTCCTTATGACTCAGCAATTTTACTTCAGAGATTCATCTGAAGAAACCCAAAACATTAATTTGGAAGCATACATGCATCCTATATTCAGTGTAGCATTATTTACAATAGCCAAGACTTGGAAGAAGCCCAATTGTTTGTCCATCAGTGATGAGTTGATAAAATATGTGCGGTATATTTACCCAACTGAATACTACTTGGTTGTAAAAAAAGAAGAAAATCTCATCCTTTGTGACAGTGTGGATGGACCAGCACAGCATTATGCTAAGTGAAATAAGCCAGTAGAAGAAACACAAACACCATATAATATTACTCATATGTGGAATATAATAAATAAAATGAACTAACCAGCAAATAGAGATGACTCATTGATAGAGAGAAGGCTGAGCACTGTCTGTGGGGGAGTAGTTGGAGGACAGGTTGGGGATGTGGAGTAATTGAGCAAAAATGAAGAAAAAAGAAAAATTCACAGACACAGACAACAGTGTAGTCATTGTTAGGAGTAAGGTTGGAGGGAGGAAGGAAGGTGGAAGAGGGAATAGGGAGGATAAATGGTGATAGAAGGATACTTTATTTGAGGTGATGAACACACAATTTAGTGTTCAGATGACATGTTGTAGAATTGTGAACCTGAAACCTGTATTTTTGTTAACCTGAGTCAACCTATTAAATTCAATGGAAGGAAAAGAAAATTTTTTGCAAGGGGAAAAATATCTTGGAGTGCATCAATAGCATTAAAAAATGTGGGAAAAAATAATCAGACATTTATTTTTCAGAATATACTTCAACCAACATTCTCTGATAGGTACAGACATGCACTAGTTTTTCATATGTAAATATAAAGGTCAAGAATAAGTAGACTTCTTAAATTCATAAAATTGTCTAAGCAGAGTACAAGAACAAAAAAACAAAACTAATGTTCCAGGAGTGAATGTTGGGGTACCGCTTAATTTAACATATAATCAGAAAAAGCAAACCTAGGGGAGAACATCAAGAAAGAGCTAGAAGGAAGGGAAAAGAATAGAATTGAGGGTTCAGTTTCAGAAGCTTCATATGTATCTGACAGTATGGAAACTGATAGCAGACCACTGGAGACCTTTGACAAAGCCATGAAAAAAAGCAGGGAGGTGTGGTTAAGGTGAAAACAAATGTAAATGGTGATGCAGTGAATATATGCTTTCAAAAAACATCAGCAAATTGAAGACTGTAATGGGTTGGGGACAGGGTGAAAAAGTAAAAAGTTTAAGAAGCACAGATCTGTAGTTACAAAATAGTCATGGGGATGTAAAATATAGCACAAGGAATGTAGTCAGTAAATTGCAACAACCATGTTTGGTGCCAGGCGGGCACTAAAAATATTAGGGGTCCACTTTATAAAGTAAATGGCTGTCTAAACACTATGGTGTTCACCTGACACTAATAAGTAGTAATGTTGAATATAAACTGTAATTGAAAATGAAACAATTTTAAATTATACCCAAAATATAAGGAGACATATCAGCAAGTTGGAAAAGAAATGGAAGTGTGGCTTAAAGGGAAGCATAAAGAGGTATGCCCCATTATTTAATTTTTTATTTGTTTTTCAGAAACAGAAAGTTCATTTGCTCACTGATATTAAATCCAATGAAGAGAGAAAAAAATGAGAGATGCCTGAAAGGAAAAGGCCTTGGACCTGGAAAGGAGAGCTATTTTGTGAGTGTCGATTATCAGCTGAACACATTTCATCCCAGCTCTGTCCCCAAAGGATAAACAGAGGCTCAGAGAGATGAAACAATTGGTCCAACAGGAGGCAACTAGGAAATAAATCCAGAATTCAAGTGGAAGTTTGGATGACTTTATGCTCAACCTCTTTCATGATCAGAATCACAGAGGAGGAATTTTCAATATAAATGAGTAGGAAGGTGTATGGCTTCATGCTGAGAAGGAGAAAGTACCAAATCTCTTCATGCATAAGATGCACCCCTTTTTGAAAAATTTCAGGTCTAAAAACTGGACATGTCTTTTACAGTGGTTGTGGATTTTTTTACTTGCATTTCCTGCTTTTTCACTTCTTTTTGCATTCATTGTTGAAGACAGTGATTCATTATCATACACAGATGAGGACAAGCTAATGGATGGGAGTTTTTTTGTGTTTTTTTATTTATTTATTCATTTTTTAGAGAGGAGACACAGAGTGAGAGAGAGAGATAAAGAAAGAGAGAAAGGGGGGAGGAGCTGGAAGCATCAACTCCCATATGTGCCTTGACCAGACCAGTGCAGGGTTTTGAACTGGCAATCTCAGTGTTCCCAGGTCAACGCTTTATCCACTGCGCCACCACAGGTCAGGCTGGATGGGAGTTTTGACAGTGATGAGGAGTTGTATAAATTTTATGATGAATAAAACTTGAATTCAATAACTTTATATAATACATTTTTTTTCCAAATTTCAGGCCCCAAAATTAAGGTGTGTCTTATACATAGGAGCATCTTATACATGGAGAAATATGGTAAATAGGCAAGTATAAAAAGAGATATTTAATAAATGGAAACTAAAAGGATGAGAATTGAGGGAATTTTCACCTAGTGGCCTCAATGTTCTTAATCACATTAAAGACAAAATAATCTTTTGGGAGTGTATTGGAACAAATGGAGATATGAAGATATCAGGGACTTTAAGGAGTAACGCAAGCTTGGAATAGCCTTGGGGACCATGTGACTTACTAATAGTTCTGGATGAAAGCCTGTAGTGTATTTATCATTTTATTGGTTTTAAATGTACCACAGGTAAAATGAGGTTGCCTTAATATGGGAAATTTTTAGGGATTCTGTTTAGCCATGAATTTTAATAGGGTTTTAGTCTACTTGAGAAAATAAAATAGAATATATACGGTAGACCTATCTTATAAGCTTTATACGAGGGCTCATAATAACCTCCAATGTTATTCCTGTACATGAATTTTTCATGTACAGGAAAGAAAAAAAATTTACTTATGAAAAGTTTACTACCACTGTAAGGGATACGGTTTGATTCACTTAAGCAAATTTTACTGTAGCATTCACCTTTCTAGAAAAAAAATATTGTTGAAAATATATTTCAAGTATTATTCATTTAATGTTTGTTAAAAGAGTAAAGGTAGAAAAAAATCACCAGCTGGTTTTGGTTGAAAAAAATTCTAGTAGGTAGTTTGGCTTGCAGGGGTAATGTTTACTAAAAACCAGATAAAATGGAAGGGAAATAAAGCTGACTTGATCTTTAGTGAAGGTATCTTTGTAGTACAGGAAGGAGTTTGGGTGATCAGATGGTACTGATTTAAAAACCTAGGGGTTTCTGGCTCTCCTGTCCTCACATTTCTAGCTTGTATTTCTGACAGGGGCCCTTTCCTGGGGATGGTGGCGGCAATGATGCTGCTTTAACAGCCTTGTGTGAACACACCTGGGACACTTCTGATAGTTTTGACCTCCACTGTGGAAAAAAAATATGGGGAAACCTAAAAATTATGCAGGCATTATTTTAAAAATGACATAAAAATTAGAATATTAGAAGTGTAAGATGATGCTATAAAAATTAATTGCATGCTGGTAGGGAAACTAATTTAAAAAATGTTCTCAGGGCCCCACATCCTCAAGTCCAAAGTAAATGGCACATGATAAAAAAAAGAACCTCCATGACTGTGGTCTTGAACATGACCCTATTGCCCTGAAGCAGTAGCAGATGGTATATTTGCCTACAATTGATGGTATCATTTATCGTTTTCATGCATTAATAATTAAATGCTGACAGCATCTTTGGAGCTGCTTTGAATTTAAAAAACAGAGCTTCTTGGATCCCTTGGGCTAGTCACCAAAATAAGACTAAGACATTTAAAAATTCAAGAAAGAGCAGATAAATGCTATAAATCAAAGGTTACTGCCTATTTGTGCTTGCATCTTCATGTTTTCTTTCTTTCCTCTTGGCTAGTGGACTTCAGTTTGAGAAGTAAACCATCATATCCAAACAACATGCTGAAGAGAGTGCTCTCTTGAAAAATTGGAAAGAGAAGAGAAGGATACTTTGGTGGACAATGAGAAGAGTAACTTTGGAGCACAATGAAAAAATTTCTCCAAAGAAATAGTGGAGGACTGGACACTGAGGCTGAGTCAATCTCAAAACAGCTTAAAAATGATGTCAGAGTAATGGGGGTGTGAGAAATATTCCTAATCTCTCCCCTTGAAATTTCAACACATTGAATATAATGCAGAGAAGGAACCACAGCAGTGCTCACAGGTGTGCCTGAAAGATCCATGCACCAAATTGAATAAATGTGGGACTGAGTAAAAAGGGGATCAGAAGATAAATGCATTCATGGTGGGCTTTGGAGAGGAGAGAAGACAAACTGGAATAACTGCATTATTTTTCTCTGCTGGACTATGGAAAGAGGGAAGCTCAGGCTTTCTGAATTTTGACTGAGGGGTACAGAGAGAGAAACTTGGGGTGACAGGGTCTCCTTCCACCAAAAGGAGCTATGAGATAGAGGGACAGAGGGGGAGATAAACCAAAAGTGCCAGAACGTGGTCTCATGGCCAATGTTTCCATGATCTGCCTGCAGTCTGCAATCAGCAGAGACAGAGAAAGCTAAAGCATGGCCCCCCACCCTCCCAGATCCCACATCCCTCACATCATGGTACAGAGAGTAGCAAAGACAAACCCCACAGTTAGCTCTTCAGTCACTCTCTACCTTGAAGAAGGAAGGGGATCCACATTCAGTCTCCAGGTCTCTTGAGACATAGGAAGGAATGCCCAGAAGCCTGCAATCACCATTACTAGAGTTTTAAAGCCAGAAAGCTGAAGCCATAAAACCAAAGCCATAAGGACAAATCTGTAAAGCCCTCACAACACACCCCACCTACCAATGCAACTGCAGGCCAGATTACATTATTACAACAGCAAAATCTCAGTGAAGGACAGCCCAAGAACTTCATAGAGCTCAAAGCTGTAATACAGCAACATCTACTGGAGAAACCTCTCAAACCAAAATTATTTTTTCTTATTTTCCTTTCTTTATTCCTATTGTTTTGTCTTTTTTGAATTTTAACTTCTTACACTTTTATATTCTTTTATTCTTTTTGTGGTGTTTTGCTTTTGATTTCTTTATTTTTTAATATTTTTTCTGTGGCTTTTCTTCATGTAATAATTTTTAAATTTTTTATAGTTTTATTGTATTTTTATTTTATTTTTTTAAGTTGTTTCTTTGTTAGGGTCCTTAAAAATACAACTCTCAAATGTCATCAAGAAAAGAAAATTGAATACCATGGCTAAACAAGACAGAGATGTAGTTCAGACAAAAATAAAAATAAAAAATCTCCAGAATAAATCTCAATCACATGTAAATCTTGGCATTATATGATAAATTCAAAATTGAAGTAATAAAAATACTCAAGTTGTGAGAAGACACCAATAGGCAACTGAATGAGCTCAGAAAACAAATTAATGAACAAATACCTCACCAAGGAGATTGAAATCTAAAAACAGAAATGAAGAATTCAATACTTGAATTGAAGACTGAGATAGCAAGTTTACCTAATAAAACAATCCTAGTAGAGGAAAGAATCAGTGACATCAGAGACAGGCAACAGAGATGCTACAGAGAAAAGAGGAGAGAGATCACGAATTTTAAAAAATGGGAGAGCTCAACAAAAATTGTGTGAATTCATCAGAAAAAGCAATGTAAACATAATGGGTATATCAAAAGGAGGAGAGAGAGAGAAGGGAATGGAGAGCATATTTAAATAAATAATTGATGAGAATTTCCCAAGCTTATGGAAAGAGTCTTAAATCAAAAAAAACAAACAGAACAATGAGTTACCAAAACCCAGAAAGTTCTACTCTAAGACACATCATAATAAAATTTGCCAAAAATCAATGACAGCCTGACCAGGCGATGGCGCTGTGGATAAAGCATCAGACTGGGATGCAGAAGACCCAGGTTCGAGACCCCGAGGTGGCCAGCTTGAGCACGGTGCCAATCTGGTTTGAGAAAAAGCTCGCCAGCTTGGACCCAAGGGTGCTGGCTCTAGCAAGGGGTTGCTCAATCTGCTGAAGCCCGCGGTCAAGGCACATGTGAGAAAGCAATCAATGAACAACTAAGGTGTTGCAACGACAATGAAAAACTAATGATTGATGCTTCTCACCTCTCACCATTCCTGTCTCTCTCTGACTCTCTCTCTCTGTCCTTGTTAAAAAAAAAAAAAATCAATGACAAAAAAAAAAATTCCTCAAGGCAGCTAGAGAAAAGAACATAATACATAAAGGAAAATCCATTAAGTTATTATTATACTTCTCAGCAGAAACTTTATAAGACAGAAGAGAGTGAACCCAAACATTCAAAATACTGAAAAAGAGAAATCTCCAGCCAAGAATAGTTTATTCATCAAAGTTATCTATCAAATATGAAGAGATAAAAACAGACATATAAAAGTTGAGGGGATTTATCACTTGAAAACCCCACTGCAGGGAAATACTCAAGGGGGTTATTCATTAGATACAAAGAACGAAACAAATCAAAACTACAAGTAAAATCTTAAACAAAGCCACAATGAAAACAAAGGTAATCTGTGACAATAAACATAAAGGGGAAAGGAAAAAGATCTTCAGTAGCAAAGGAGGATGGGGTTTTATGAGTGCAGGAACACTCATAAAACAAAGACTCTTATACATATAAACATTTTTCATTAATAACCCACTGTTAACCATGATTAAAAAAGCCAGCATTGAAACACACAGCTTAAAAAAACAAAGAAACTAAGAAAGAAGCATGGAATACTAACGAACAAAAGAAAACTGACAGAAACAAAAAAGAGAAGAACCAATCAAGACACAGAGCTACAGGAAACAAAAGATAAAATGGTTATAGAAAATCCTCAAGTGTTAATAATTACCCTAAATATAAATGGACTGAACTTATCAATAAAGAGGGACAGAGAAGCAGATTAAATCAGAAAGCAAAACCCAATCATATGCTGCCTTCAAGAAAAACACCTAAGCAGCAAGGGCAAAAGTAGATTCAAAGTGAAAGGTTGAAAAACAATTCTCAAAGCAAATAATATTCAAAGTAAAGCAGATGTAGCCATACTCATATCTGACAAAGCTGACCTCAACACAAGAAAAGTAACCAGAGACAAAAATGGACAATTTATAATGATAAAGGGGATATTGTATCAAGGAAACATAACACTTCTTAACAAATATGCACCAAACTAAGGAGCACCAAAATATATATATAAGACATCTATTAACAGATCTAAAAATAGAAGCAGAAAAAAACACAATCATACTTGGAGATTTCAACACAGCATTCACAGTTTAGATAGATCATCCAAACAGAAAATCAATAAAGTATCAGACTAAGATGACACTCTAGACCAAATGGACATAATAAATATTTATAGGACATTTTATTCCAAAACAATAGATTACTCATTGTTCTCCAGTGTGTATAAAACATTCTCAAGGGTTGAAAATATGTTGGGCCACAAAACTAACATCAACAAATTCAAGAAAAATGAAATTATACCAAGCATATTTTCTGATCATAAGTCTTTAAAATTATAGTTCAACTGCAAAAAAGAAGTAAAGAAACCCACAAAAATAATGAAATTAAACAACATACTTTAAAAAAATGACTGCATCAAAAAAAAAATAAAAGCAGAGCTCAGAAGACATATACAGACAAATGAAAATGACATGATATATTAAATTTTCTGGGCTGCAGCAAAAGCAGTAATAAGAGGAAAGTTTATATCATCACAGGCTTATATCAAGCAACAAGAGAGTTCCAAGTAAACAATATAACATCACACCTTAAGGAACTAGAAAAAGAAGAACAAAGTTAGCAGAAAAAAAGAAATAGTAAAATGTAGAGCACCACTAAATGAAATAGAGAACAAAAATCTATAGAACAAATTAATACAACAAAAAGCTGGTTCTTTGAAAAGATCAATTAAATTGACAATCCCCTGGCTAGACTCACTAAGAACAAAAAGAGGAAGGACTCATATAAACAAAATCTGAAATGAAAAAAGAGAAATTACCAGACATCATAGATATACAAAGGATCATAGTAGAATATTATGAAAGACTATATGCCACCAGATTCAATAGCCTAGAGGAAATGGATGAATTTCTAGAACTATACAATCTCCCAGACTGAGTAATGAAGAAGTTGAAAACCTAAGTAGACCTATAAGCAGTGAGGAAATAGAAATGGCTATGAAAAACCTTCCCCAAAATAAAAGTCTAGGACCTGATGTCTTCAGTAGTAAATTCTATCCGACATTCAAAGAATATTTGGTACATATTTTTCTCAAAGTCGTCCAAAAGGTAGAAGAAGCCACATTCCCCAGCACATTTTATAGAACAACATAACCCTCATATCAAAACCTGGCAAGGACAACACAAAAAGGAAAAGTACAGGCCAATATCTCTGATGAATACAAATGCAAAAATTCTAAACAAAATATTAGCATATAAAATACACAACACATTAAAAAATAATACATCACAATCGAGTGAGATTCATTCCAGAAACATAAGGATGGTTCAACATACGGAAATCAATCAGCATAATACACCACATCAACAAAACAGAGAAAAAATATCATCAGATCCAATCAATAGGTGCAGAAAAGGCACTCAATAAGATACAACATCCCTTTACACTTAAAACATTCAATAAAATTGAAATAGAAGGAAAGTACCTCAACATAATAAAGGTCATATATGACAAACCATCAGACACTATTATCTGAATGGCAAAAATATAAAGGCATTTCCTTTATAATCAGGAACAGTACAAGGCTTCCCACTCTCTCCACTCTTATTCAATATAGTTCTAGAAGTTTTAACCAGAGTGATCAGGCAAGAGAAAGAAATAAAAGCATCCATATCAGGAAAGAAGAAGTAAAGGTATCACTTTCTGCAGATGACATGATCCTGTACATAGAAAACCCCAAAGACTCCACAAAAAAACTATTGGAAATAATAAACAAATACAATCAATTCTCAGGATACAAAATCAATATCAAAAAGTCCACTGCTTTTTTATAAGCCAATGATGAAACATCAGAAAATGAACTAAAAAATAATAATAATTCCTTTTACAATTGCAACAACAAAAAAATAAAATACCTAGGAATAAAGTTAACAAAGGATGTAAAAGACCTATATACTAAAAACTACAAAATATTTTTGAAAAAAATTGAAAAAGACACAATGAAATAGAAAAATATTCCATGTTCCTGAATTGGTTGCACAACATTACAAATGTAATTAACACTAGTGAATCATATACTTATGAACAGCTAAAATGAACATTTTTATTATATGTGTGTATGTATGTATTTAACACAGTTTTAAAAATGAATGATGTAATATACTTAAACCACTTTAAATGGTAAAATTGTATGATATGTGAATTATATCTCAATAAAGCTGTATCAAGAGATAGATAGATAGAGAGAGAGAGATGCAGGGCAAGGATAATGGGGATATATATTTTTTAAGATACAAAATATTTTCCAAACTGAGAATTGGTGACTAACAGAATTTTGCTAAAGAGGAATTTCCAGATTTTACCACCCCATATTTCCAGGAACAGAGCAATTAAGAGGAGACACTGGTATACCTTTGGAAACAAAGGGAATGATTGTTGGCCCCACTGCATTAAGAAGGAAGCAATGACTGGGCAAGGGGAACAAATGTCTACAATGAGAGGGTAAGGATGACTGGAAAGTTGAGATTATGCACAGAAAGGTCTGAGCTAGTGATATGGAAGAAATGTGGAAAGGAAGTACCAAACACAAAACTTTAGTACACAATCTTAATTAGAAAGCAAGAGGGGAAAAAGGACTCATAGATGAAGAGAAACAGGCCCTGGCCAGTTGTCTCAGTGGTAGAGCAGCAGCATGAGGATGTCCTGGGTTCGATTTTCAGTCAGGGCACATAGGAGAAAAACCCATCTGCTTTTCTACCCCCCCCCCTCACTTTTCTCTCTCTCTCTTCTCCTCTCCTCTCCTCCTGTAGTCATGGCTCAATTGGAACAAGTTGGCCCCAGGTACTGAGAATGGCTCCATGGCCTCCACCTCAGGCACTAAAAAATGGCTCCCATTGCAACTGAGCAAAGGCCTCAGATGGACAGCATTGCCTCCTAGTGGGCTCACTGGGTAAATCCTGGTCAGGGTGCATGCAGGAGTCTGTCTCTGCCTCCCCTTCTCTCACTGAAAAAAATAAAATAAAATAAAAAATAATAATATAAAGAGAAACAACAAATTTTAGAGGAGAGAGAACTAGGAATATGTAGGAATATATCAAGAAGTAAATAGTTAACTGTGTGAAACATGGTGGAGGTGAAGAATTTGAGAACCAGAAAGATCTCTTGGAAGAAACACAGAGGAGGTCACTGATGATATTTACAGGAATGATTTCAATTGTGTTATAGAGCAGAATCTAATTTTTAAGTAAAATAGTTTTATTATAAAGGTTTCATTTTTCTTTAAATTTGACTGTAGTAAAAAGGTGAGATGTGACAACATTTAGGAGAAAAGTTGTAACAAAAAGTAGTTTTCTTTTTTAGCTTTGCTGTTTTTCCGTTTGATTTTTCTGTAAGAGGGGAGTTTTGTTTTTTGTTTTAAAAGCTGGAAAACCTTGACCAACTTATAGTAAAGATCTTCAGAGGAAGAAATGACTAAATCGATTTAGTAGTGGGTGGGGGGATTACAGAAAGGATCAGTTTCTGGAAACAAAAATTTAAAAAAAATTAGGATTAGTTCCCTAAGTGGGAGTCAAGTAAGGCAGAGAACTGGCACTTCCCGTCTACAGGCAGGAGAAAGGCAAGAACAAGGAGCTTTTTTGGAAGTGGTGAAGTAGCTTGATAAGAAACTGCTTCTGGTATGTGCTGAAAATAGAATGTGTACAGTCACCAAGAATTCCACAGGGGTTCATAAAAAAGATGAAAATGTCTCTGAACAATCCAACATGAGCTAGGTGGTACATCTGTATGAGACACTTGTCAAGACAGAGTGTGTGTCCACATGGAAAGAGCTGTGATGGTCACAGCCTGACCCCATGGCCTGACCTTGGTTATGTTTGGTCAAAGAAGGAGACAATTAGACTGCAGCCAATGACAACGTAACAAAGCTTCGCCATTTTTTAAAATCTACTAATTTATTTCCTACCCTTGCCTGGCATAAAGATTGTGGTTTGGCCAAACACAGTCCTCATTTTTCTCAAAACGTCATATCCCTTTGCTTATCCGGTTCCTTAGGGCTGGCACACCCTTCAATGTCCTCAGTAGAAAAACTATTCTCTGCCTAAATGGCAGATTTGGTTTCAGGACACTTTCTAACACAAACAGATCCTCACTCAAGCTATTTCTTCTTCCCTCTAAATTCCTTACACACACAGTTTTTCTTGTTTTACCATTTCCTATTCAAAAACTCCCTTTGTCTCCGCAATAAGACTGTAGATGATTTGAAAACAAGAGGTCTTTTTCATAGTACCAGCTAAGTATCAGGAGAAAGTCTTTCTTCAAAGTCGTAAGATGACACAGATGTCCTTGCAGGATGCTGCTCACCATAAGTTCTCCAGAAAACAGTCTCATTCTAGAAATAAACCACTGTATTCCACACTTCATAACTTCCATCACCTTAAAGAAAGTTGAAACCTATTTTAATAGTTCTTTTAAAAGAATTGTAATCTATTATGCTTTGAGAATCTCTCAGTTCCATCTTTTCCAAATTTTCTTCCCTCACTCTATGAAAGACCTATCACTAACTGAAACACAGAAAAAAAAAAAACAAAGCAATGAGGGAAAGAAAAATAATATGGAAGAAAAAGAAAGAAAGGGAAGGGAAGGCAAGGCAAGGCAAGGGAAGGGAAAAGGGAAGAGAAAAGGGAAGGAAAGGAAAGGAAAGGAAAGGAAAGGAAAGGAAAGGAAAGGAAAGGAAAGGAAAGGAAAGGAAAGGAAAGGAAAGGAAAGGAAAGGAAAGAAAAGGAAAGGAAAGGAAAGGAAAGGGAAAAAAAAGATGAAAGGGAAGCAGGGAGTAGAGGGAGGAGGAGGAAACAGAGAGGGAAAGAAGAAAGAAAGAAAGAAAGAAAGAAAGAAAGAAAGAAAGAAAGAAAGAAAGAAAGAAAGAAAGAAAGAAAGAAAGAAAGGGAAATAATGAATAAATAATAAAATAATAAATGGACACTGGCTCACTCATGTCAAACACCAGTAGTTTGATGAGCCACCTGAGTTATCCCCAGAAACATCAATTACTCATGGAACCAAGACCAAAGGGCAAAGATGGATTGGTTACACCCACCAACCTGAAGTTCATGTGCAAGCTTAACAGACAGATGGAAAAATAATTTGCTGTTCACACATCAGTGAGCTGCAGTATGCCAGCGCACAGCTTGTTCCAAAGCTGATGTTTTCCTCTGGTCTTCCTGCCAAGAAAGTGGGGAACCACGAGACAATCTTCTCTGCTAGGGCCAGTTGAGGCTCAGCCCAGACCAGCAGTGGCCAAGAACACGCATGGCTCCTGATCTGCAGCACTCAGCTTGGAAGGGAGAGGAGCTCGTGATGCCAAGTCCAAGGTTCCTAACTAGCACTGTCTCCACCAGGTGAGGGGTCAACAAGGTCAATAGACCAGCAGACATTCGGCCCTTTCTCCAGCTACTTTCCACGTTCTCAGAATCTGGAATTACACTGGCTAGAGCTATAGCACTAACCTATTGCTAAGTTTAGTGTTCAATATTACAATGGGTTCATATCAGACCTCCTTTTAATTTCTGAGTGTTTTTACTGCACTGGAGATGGTGATACAGAATGATGGCTTATGTCATTCTATAGACAACTATAAGTGCCATTTCTGTGAAACTCTTGCATCTGATCCCATAATACAATACAAGTGAGGAAAAGCAGCTCATCTCTTTACAAATAGTTTCATTGTTCATGAGTTTGAGTTTGTGCAGCTCAAGTAGTGCAGATTTCATCTGACATTAAATTTCTTTAAACCAGAAATACTTGGTATATTTCATCACAATTTTTAGGACTTGAATACTGCCCTGGACTTCTGGTTGATAAAGAAAGAAGGTACTATGTTGTTTAGCCACTATTTTTTTTTACCACTATTTGTTATATATAACCACATCTATGTTTAGGTCACCACATAGGAACATTTAATACTAAATAATACCATATTAACAAGGGTAAAATAACAAGAGAGTGGAGGTTAGGATGGCATGAACACAGCAGAGCAGAGAGGAGTGGCCCAGAAATCCTAAGTTCAAGAAAATCAGTTTGTGAGCCTACAATTAGTTCTAAGCTTTCTGGCAGAACAAGTAAAGAAGAAGGTTCAATGCATCTAGTTTGAGTTACCTAATAAATGATAGATAGCCTATTAGTTCCAGAAAAGGTAAGCTTTTCTTGGAAAAATCTGTGCTCAATAAACAGCACAACTAAATAGGAAGCAATGTAGTGTATAGGTTAAATAAGCTTTGGACTCAACAGCAAATTCTTCATATTGAATTATACGGACCTTCAATAAAAAGCAAGGGTATGTGGTTGAATGTAGTTCTATAAAGATTTTTTTCAAGGTAATCAACTCCACATAAGTGACTTTCTGATACTCCAATATACAAAAAATAGAAATTTGGGAATCTAAATGAATGAATAGTTAACATGGTTCATAGTTTTTTCTTTAGAAGTCATTTTCTTAGTTGAATTTTTGGCAAAGCATGAAAAGCCAAAAAGTGATTGAAGTATATATTTTTTGTGTTGTGAATCAAAAGAACAGCCAAAGCTTAAGATGCCAAGAGTGTAGGGGGATAGACAGACTGACACAAACCAAGGTAACATGCTCATTTTCTAACCATATTTTACACATTTGGACAGAATTCATGCTTTTCAAACAACCATTTTAGATATGCTCAACTGTATCAAAAGGCTATATCCCTTAAACCCCCAAACTATATACTATGAATGTGGAATGAGTCAAGGTCAGAGAGACTCTGAGGAGTTACTAAGTATTCCTTTTCTACTGATAGTAACTTTGGCTTTGGAAAGAACTGCTTGCAGACAAGTCTGCTGGGATGATTAAGCTGCACATTCCATTATCCCCACATAACTAGATGAGTGAGTTTGTTGAGTATGTTGTTTAGTATTACTCACTTCAGTAATGCTGAAAAGTCTCTTCCAATATCAACTATTTTAGTTTGATCAGTAATTTGTTTTTAACTTTTTCTTATGATGAGATTAGTAAGTATATTTAATTATTCTTTACAGTTGGGACTGAAATGAGACACTAAGTTAAGTCATCAGCAAAGATGGGAGCATTATATTTTATTTTTATTAATTTTAAAGTATACTTATTTATTCAACAGAGATTTATGACATGCCGAATATGTGTCAAAAACCATGCTCACCTCTAAAGATAAAAGATGCAAAATTTCATACATAAGTGGAACATAAAAATCAGACTCATGGACATAGATGAAAGAGAAATGGTTACCAGGGTAGGGAGGAGGGGAATAAAGACTTACAAATATACACTGACAGAAATGATTTGACTTTGGGTGATCGGTACACAGGGTACACAACATAATCAACAGTTCAAATGCCATAGAGATGCTTACCTAAAACCTCTGTACTCTTATTGATCAATGTCAACCCATTAAGTTTAATTTTCTAAATAATAATAATAAAAAAGATGCAAAAGATATAGTGCCTGCATGCAGGAAGGTTTCAGATGATTGAAACACAATGTCAAAAAGGCTAATAAATAGATAAGGTACTAACCTGAAGGCTCTTTATTTAATCAGACATGGGATGTTTGGTCAGAAGGAGCATTCCTGAAAAGGTAATTTCATGAATTTAAAAAAAAATGGTAAAAGAAAAAACAGAATAGGCAGAGAAAGGTGATGAACTGCATGGTTCATTAAGATAATTAGAAGTTGTTTTCATTCATATTTACAGTTTAGATGCAGTCATATCTGTGCTTTGTGTCGAATACACACTGTATCTGTGACTTCAAAATCCAAGGAGAATGTTTAGTTTTAAATTATTCTAGGTTAGAAGATTCCAGGATGGCGACAGAGTAGATGGACATTCCAACTGCCACCTCCCAGAACCAAATTGGATTACAACTTAATTTAAGAACAATCATCTTGAAAAACCAACTTTGGACTAAATGAAGAGAAGTCTATAACCAAAAATTACAAAAGAAGCCACACCGAGACTGGTAGGAAGGGCAGAGATGTGGAAAGGGCTGCCCCGCTCCCAGGAATGAGTGGCGGCTGAGGGTTCAGAGGGACTCTCACTGTGAGGAGGGCCACCCTGAGAAGTATGGGTGATCAACCACAGGCTCAGAACCCCAGCCTAGAGCCCCAGAGCCTAGAAGAAGCTCCCACACAGCATTTATCTATGAAAAGAGCCAGTTTTCTGTCTGTGAGGAAGAGACTGAGTTCTCAGATGCAAGTTCCTTCTTAAAGGGTCTGGGCAGAAAACCTCATTTGGTCACAGCCACTTACTAGAGCTCTGGCAGTGGAGAGCTGAGAAGACTGGAGTTGCATGAGGAAAATGTAAAGTTGGAGGCTCAGGGAGATACACTGTGAGAGACGGCCACCGGAAGCCCTGTGGGGAGTCATTCTCCAATGATGTAGTCTCCATCTTTCTTGGGCAGAATGTCCTCTTTGTGCAGCATCAGACTGGGGAAAAGCAACCGCTCCACCTTCAGGAGTCTTTCCTACCCCAGTCATAGTGACAGGTTATTCTGAGAGGTCAAGCAGCAGGGGGCGTGTCAGTGACTCAACTTTCTGGTGTTGAGACCAGAGCTTTCTCCCACACACTTGTTCCCAACTCTAAGACTGATGCTTCCACCTCACAGGAGACTCAGTAGAAACTGTCTGGAGAGAGGACTGCAGTTGCATGAGGAGAATGTAAAGTTGGAGGCCCAGGGAGAGACACTGTGGGGTCGGCCACCAGAACCGCAGTGCTGAGTCATTCTCCAGTATGGTAGTCACCGTCTTCCTTGGGTGGAGCAATCCTCTTTGAGTGGCATCAACCTGGGGAAAAGCAACTGTTCTACCCTCCAGAATCTCTCCTGTTCCAGTCAGGGTGAAAGGTCATTCTGGGAGGCCAGGAGGCAGGGGGTACCTCAGTGACTCAGTTTTCTGGTGATGAGGCTGAAGTTACCCCCATCCCTCAAACTTGTGAGTCTAAGACTGATAATTTCACTTCAAAGAAGACTCAGTTGAAAATGTCTGGAGGGCAGGCAGACAATGCCTCTGGGTTACAGAGGCCACACTTAGACAACTCCTGGGGCCACACCCTGCTGAGGTCTATAAAAAAGTCTAAACAGATTCACACCTGGGCTTAGAGGTGGAGCCACACCCACTACCTTTACTAATCCCTGAATTGCTGCAGGCTCTAGATCAGGGGTCCCCAAACTACGACCCATGGGCCACATGCGGCACCCTGAGGCCATTTATCTGGCCCTGCCACACTTCTGGAAGGGGCACCTCTTTCATTGGTGGTCAGTGAGAGGAGCACAGGATGCATCCACACCCATAGTTTCCATTGATATACTGGTCAGTTTGTTGATTTAAATTTACTTGTTCTTTATTTTAAATATTGTATTTGTTCCCATTTTGTTTTTTTACTTTAAAATAAGATATGTGCAGTGTGCACGGGGATTTCTTCATAGTTTTTTTTTTTTTATAATCCAGCCCTCCAATGATCTGAGGGACAGTAAACTGGCACCCTGGGTAAAAATTTTGGGGACCCCTGCTCTAGACTATAGTTGTAATGCCAGTGGCGAAGGCCACCATCAGAGCTGCCTGGCCAGTGCAGGTTCTCATTGGATTCGGACAGTCAGTAATGAAACAACAGAGCCAAGAACTGGTGAGCCATCATCTTTAATTCTAGCTTGCACCCGGTGGGCAAACAAAAACACACACTGGGCTCCAAAATCCACTCTTTCAGTGTTCACAATGCTACTGACTTATCCAAGTTTCCTAGATTCAAAGGTTTCTAGCTCACCAGACTTATTCATCTCTGTTCCCCATCTTCTCCTGCATAAACTCTGCACAAACTGGCTTCTCACTCAGCACTCTACCGAGCCCAATAAGAAGCCAGCAGACAGAGGATGCAAAAGGATGGACTTAGGGGAACTTGGCCTTTTAAGTGGACTTTCTCACAAGCCCAGAGTGGGTAAAAGCTAGCCTAGGTGCACAGCTGGTATTTCCATGTACACCTGGGCCAAGCAGAGGCAGCCACAAACTCTGGATTGCTTGTAGCTCTGTTGGGCAAATAAAATATATTATGCTCACTTTGTTAAAGATGGCACTACCCATGTGCAAGTTTTAAGAGTAAGCTTTTCCCCACACCCTTGACTGATTGGATGAGGTGGGGTGGTACACTCTCATGAGCAATCTTCCCATTATGCCTCAGATAAGTGACTTAGTATCAGAGACATCCTTATTTGTAGATTGGATTAAAGGTTTGGATTTCTACACTATAAAGTGGGGCAGGCTGGGAGCTTGCTCTCTCTCGGTTACTGGAATTAGTATTTGAGAGGAGAGCAGATTAAGGTCACATGGAGGAGAGGAGAAGCAGCCAAGATGGCAGAGTGCTGAGAAAGAAGCCAGTTTGTGCAGAGTTTGTACAGAGAGAAGGAGATGGGAAACAGAGGTGAATAAATCTTGTGAGCTAGAAACCTTTGTATCTAGGAAACTCAGGTAAGTCAGTAGTTTTGTGAGCACTGAGTGAGTGAGTTTTGGAGCCTAGTGTGTGTTTTTACTTTCCCACCAGGTGCAAGCTAGTATTAAAGCTGAAAGCTCACCAGTTCTTGGCTCCGTTGTTTCATTACCGATTGTCCAAATCTAATGTGAACTTGCATGGGCCAGGCGGCTGTGATGGTGGCCTTGGCCATGGGCACTGGCTTTACAAGCTCCAAGAAGGTGGCTGAGGGCCAGTTACAGGCAGTTCTCCCACTGGTCTGTGCCAGCTTTCTGCCAAAGAGGTCCAAGAATGGCACATTAAGTGGCCAGCTGCTAAGAGCATTGGTTCAGGACCTAACAACCATTTTTACAGTGGTATCCTAAGGAAAAGCTTCTCACACCTGGTCCAGCTGAGGCAAGTTACACTCACTGTGATTAGCACTGACACAGCAGCTCATGTGGATTGGATAGGGTGGAGCTTCACAGCCAACTGGCCAGGGTGCTGGATATCCTGTCCTGCTGGCCTAGACTCCAAAGAAGAAAGATAAAGAGACTTGGAGCATGAACATTCAAAATCTGGGTCCCTGGGTGATTATTATTGGATCTGGTTAAAGGGGTCCTGGCAGCCACTTTCTGGGGGACACAGACAACCCTAGGAGAAGACTCAGGTTTCTTCATTGAGACCAGGGTCTCATCAGCTGTAAGAACTTCTACAGAGAAGGCTGTTGTCCCTACTCGATCTAAACCCTCTGCTCATCTTGTTGGGGGGAAGGAAATTATGAGTATGCAGCAGTGGCTGAAGAATTGGTCTTTGGAGTAGGGACCACATCACTGTACTGAGTTACTGCCCAAGAGACCCCTGAAGTAGGGGATCCCATTAATGCTGTATTCTTAACCTCAGCTGCCCTAACTGAACAACTTTTCAACCTGTAGAGGGGTTGGTGGGATGAGGTCAGTCTGGGCCCACATTATTGTCTTTCTAGACAAGACTCTGGGAAGACCAGGAAGCAGCTAGGGGATGTGGAGGAGCTGAAAAGTGGAAGCATCTTATGAAGCTTAGGGATTATATGGAGCTGCTGTCAACTCTAAGCAGGAGGAAGCTCATCCTTATACACAGGTTGGCCCCTCCCACACTATCCAGGCACAGAAAATACAGACACAAACAGTAAATAGAGCAGCAGCTAGAAACAGGTCACCCCAGTAGATTACAAACAACAGCTGACACCAACCTAAAAAAAATATCTAGTATCAACAAAACTGGTACGTGGTGGCAGACAATACCAACTCTAGACTCAGCAAGCTACACAAGCAGCATGCCCAAAGGAGGAGTCTATACATAGACAAAATGGGTAGAAAAAGAAATGCAACCCATATGAATCAACAAGAGAAATCCCCAGAGAAAGAACTAAATGAAATGGAAGTTACCAAACTACCAGATGCAGAGTTTAAAATTATTTTTAGAATGCTCAAAGATCTTAGAGCAACGATGAATGGTCATAATGAGAACCTAAATAAAGAGATAGCAAGCATCAAAACAGACATTGAAATCATAAAAAAGAAAAGAAATGACAAATACAATATCAGAAATGAAGACTACACTAGAAGGAATTAATGGCACAGATGCAGTGTCAGAAAGAAAGAGGCTCAAAAAGTCTGAGGAAATTCTAAAAGCTCTGTTACAATATGAAGAGAAAAAACATCTGCATCATAGGGGTTCTTGGAGGAGAAGAGAACAAACAATGAATAGAGAACCTGTTTGAAGAAATCATACCTGAAAATTTTTCTAAATTGATAAAGGAAAAAGTCACACAAATTCAAGAATCAAAGAGAGTCTCATTAAAGGGGAACCCAAGCAGGTTTACATCAAGAAATATTATAATTAAAATGTCAAAATTAAGAGACAAAGAAAGAATACTAAAAGCTGCAAGAGAAAAACATTTACTTACCTATCATGAACCCCCATAAGGATGACATTTGACTTCTCAGACTGACTGAAACACTTGAGGCCAGAAAAAATTGGCATGAAATATTTAAAGTGATACAAAACAAGAATCTAAAACCAAGATTACTTTATCCAGCAAGGCTATCATTTAAAATTGAAGGAGAAATAAAATTTTCCAAAAAAAAACAAATCAAGGAATTCATTATAAGAAATGTTAAGGTGTCTACTCTAAAAAGAGCAAAGAAAAAAAGAAATGGAGAAAAAGAGGAATATAAATTTAAAGAATAAAGTAGCAACAAATAAGTACATGTAAACAGTAACCTTAAATGCAAATAGATTAAAAACTCCAGTCAAAAAACATAAGACACCGCCTGACCTGTGGTGGTGCAGTGGATAAAGCATCGACCTGGGAACACTGAGGTCGCCAGTTCAAAACCCTGCACTGGTCTGGTCAAGGCACATATGGGAGTTGATGCTTCCAGCTCCTCCCCTCTTTCTCTCTCTCTCTCTCTCTCTCTCTCACTCTCACTCTGTCTCCTCTCTAAAATGAATAAAATAAAAATAAAATTGAAAAAAAAAACATAAGACACCTGCATGGATAAGAAAATAGAACCCATATATATGCTGTCTAAAAGAGACCTACCACAGAAAAAAAGATACACATAGACTGAAAGTGAAAGGATGGAAAAAATATTCATGAAAATGAAAACAAACAAAATAGCTGGGGTAGCAATACTTATATCTGACCAAATAGTCTTTATAAGAAAGGCTATAGTATGAGATTAAAAAGGCCACTACATAATGATAAAGGAAAGATATAACCATTGTAAATATTTATATACCTACTATAGGAGCACCTAAATATATAAAGCAGATTTTGATGGACATAAAGGGTAAGATCAACAGCAATACTATAATAGTAGGGGAATTTAATACCCCACTAAATTTAATGGATAGATCCTTCAGACAGAAAATTAACAAAAAAAAACCCAGCAACCTTAAATGACACACTAGATCAACTGGCTTTAATTGAAACTTTCAGAACTTTTTATCTCAAAGTAGCAGAACATATATTCTTTTCAAGTGCTCATGGTACATTCTCTAGGATAAACCACATGTTAGCACACAAAATAAGTCTAAATAAATTTTTAAAAATTAAAATCATATCAAGCATATTCTCTGATCACAATGGCATGAAACTATAAATCAATTAGAATAAAAAACTAAAAAACATTCAGACACTTGAAGGCTAAATAGCATGTTATTAAATAACAAATTAGTTAACAAGAAGATCAAAGTAGAAATAAAAAAATTTCTTGAAACAAATGGAAATGAACATACAACAACTCAAAATGTATCAAACACAGCAAAAGCAGTCTTCAGAGGGAAAGTCAACATTACAGGTATACCTTAAGAAGCAAAAAAAAAAAAAAAAAAAAAAGCTCAAATAAACAACTTAACCCTACATCTAAAAGAACTAGAAAAAGAACAACAAATAAAGCCCAGAGGAAGTAAAAGGAAGAAAATGATAAAGATCAGAATGGAAATAAATGACATAGAGGCTAAAAAAAATAGGAAAGGAAAATGAAACCAGGAGCTGGTTCTTTGAAAAGTAAACAAGATTGATGAACCTTTAACCAGACTCACCAAGAAAAAAAGAGAGAGGACTCAAATAAATAAAATTAGAAATTAAAGTGGAGAAATAACAACTGACACAACAGAAATACAAAGGATTGAAAGAAAATACTATGAAGATCTATATGCCAAAAAATTGAACAACCTAGGTGAAATGGATAAATTCCTAAAAACACTCAATCTTCCAAAGCTCATTCTGGAAGAATCAAAAAACCTAAACAGACTGATTACAATAAATAAAATTGAAACAGTTATCAAAACACTCCTAGTGAACAAAAGTCATAGACCTGAAAACTTCACAGGTGAATTTTACCAAACATTCAAAGAAAAATTAACACCTATCCTTTTCAACTTATTTCAAAAAATTCAAGAAGAGAGAAGACTTCTAAGCTTTTTTTTTATAAGGTAGAAATTTTCCTCATTCCAAAACCAGGTAAAGATACTTCAAAGAATGAAAACTATAGGCCAATATCCCTGATGAACTTAGATGCTAAATTTCTCAACAAAATATTAGTAAACCAGATTCAGCAATACCTAAAAAAATCATACATCATGATGAAGTGGGATTTACTCTGAGGAGACAAGGCTGGTACAATATTTGCAAATCAGTCAATGTGATTTATTACATAAACAAAAGGAAAGATAAAAATCACATGACTATATCAATAAATGCAGAAAAAGCATTTGATAAAATCCAGCACCCTTTTATAATAAAAACCTCTCAGCAAAGTAGAAATACAAAGTATATACCTCAACATAAGAAAGGTCATCTATGACACGCTGAAAGACAACATCATACTCATTTGGAAAAATTAAAAGCAATCCTCTTAAGATCAGAAACAAGGAAGAAATACCCACTTTCACCACTCTTATTTAACATAGTTCAGAAAGTTCTAGCCACAGAAATCAGACAAGAAGAAATAAAAGGCATCCAAATTGGAAAAAAAGTAAAACTACCATTATTTACTGATGATATCATACTGTACATAGAAAACCCTAAAGTCTCAGTCAAAAAACTACTAGACCTGATAAATAATTGGCAAGGTGGTAAGATATAAAATCTATATTCAGAAATCAGTGGCATTTTTTATACCAACAATAAACTGTTTGAAAGAGAAATTAAGAAAATAGTCCCCTTCACTATTGCAACAAAAAGAATAAAGTACCTAGGAGAAAATTTAACCAACAAGATTAAAGACTTGTACTTGGAAAATTATAAAACATTAATAAAATAGACCAAGAAAGATACAAACAAGTGGAAGAATATACTGTATTCATGGATAGGAAGAATAAACATCATTAAAAATGTCAATATTACCCAAAGCAATCTATAAATTCAATGCAATTTCTATAAAAATAGCAATGGCATACTTCAAAGATATGGAATAAATCTTTCAAAAATTTATATGGAACCAAAAAAGAACACGAATAGCCACAGAATCTTGAAAATGAAGAATAAAGTGAAAGGTATCACACTTTCTGATATCCCGTTACACTACAAAGCAATTGTAATCAAAATAGCATGGTACTGGCATAAGAACAGGTATACAGATTAATGGAACAGAACAGAGAACCCAGAAATAAACCCATGCCTTATGGTCAATTGATATTTGACAAAGGAGGTAAGAGCATACAATGGAGTAAAGACAGGCTCTTTAATGAATGGTGTTAGGAAAATTGGACAGGTACATGCAAACAATGGAGTAAAGACAGGCTCTTTAATGAATGGTGTTAGGAAAATTGGACAGGTACATGCAAAAAAAACACCATTTACAAAAATAAACTCAAAATGGATAAAAGGCCTGACCTGTGGTGGCGCAGTGGATAAAGCGTCAACCTGGGAACACTGAGGTCGCCAGTTCAAAACCCTGCACTGGTCTGGTCAAGGCACATATGGGAGTTGATGCTTCTAGCTCCTCCCCCCTTTCTCTCTCTCTCTCTCTCTCTCTCTCTCTCTCGTGTCTCCTCTCAAAAATGAATAAATAAAAAGAAATAAAAATATATATTGGCTATTGAAAAAAAAATGGATAAAAGACTTAAATGTAAGTCGTGAAACCATAAACATATTGCAAGAAAACATAGGCAGTAAGCTCTCTGATATCTCTCGTAGCAATATTTTTGCCAATATATGTCCAAAGGCAAATGAAATAAATTAAAAAATAAACAAATGAAACGTTATCAAAATAAAAATCTTTTGTATAGCAAAAGACACCATTAACAAAATAAAAAGACAACCTACACAATGGGAGAACATATTCACCAATACGTCTAATAAGAGTTTGAAAAACAAAATTTATAAAGAACTTCTAAAACTCAACAACAGAAATATAAACAATCTAATTAAAAAATGGGTCAAAGAACTGAACAGACACTTTTCCAAAGATAACATACAGATGGCCAACAGACATATGAAAAAATATTCAATGTCACTAACCATTAGAAAAATGCAAATAAAAACCACAATAAGATGCCACCTCACACCAGTCAGAATGGCGCTCAGTAACAAAACAGCACACAATAAGTGCTGAAGAAGATGTGGAGGTAAGGGAACCCTCCTGCAGTGCTGGTGGGAATTCAGACTGGTTCAGCCACTGTGGAAAACAGTATGGGATTTCCTCAATAAATTAAAAATGGAACTTCCTTTTGACCCAGCTATCCCACTTTTAGGAATATATCCTAAGAACACCAAATCATTGATTCAAAAGAAGATATGCACCACCATGTTTATTGCAGCATTGTTTACAATAGCCAAGATCTGCAAACAACCCAAGTGTCCATCAGTGGACGAATGGATTGAAAAGCTGTGGTACATATATACAATGGAATACTACATGGCCACGAAAAAGAAGGAAATCTTACCTTTTGCGACAGCATGGATGGACCTGGAGATTATTATGCTAAGTGAAATAAACCAGGAAGAGAAAGACAAATATCATATGATCTCACTTATATATGGAATATAAGGAACAAAGTGAACTGAGGAACCAAATAGAGGCAGAAGCAGGGTCACAGGGAGCAGAGGGACAGCTGTCTGAGGAAAAGGAGATGAGGAGATGAGATCAGAGAATGTGAAAGGTTTAGTGAAATTAAATATACATAACACAGAGATACAGATAATAAATAGGACAGCAGATTCCAGAGGGAAGGGGGGAGAGAGTTAGAGAGAGGGGGCAAAGAGGGTATAAATAGCGACACGGGGGTGGGAGTGAGGGTGTTATATTCAGTGTGACACTTGAATGCATGTTAACAAAATAAATTAAAATTAATAAAAAATAAATTAAATATATATAAATATAAATAAATAAATTATTCTAGGATGGTGATGTTTCCAGGTAAAAGACAAAAAAAAAAAAAAAAATTCTCTGAAGCTCAGACCTCAAGTAATTGTCACAGATAAAGTTTCAAGAATCACATAATAATGATTATTCTATTTGGAATTTAAATTTGGCCACTGGCCACTTTGCTCAGTGGATAGAGCATCAGACTGGCATATGGATGTTATGGGTTCAATTCCCAATTAGTGCACACAACTGGGAATTTCCTTCTCTTTAACTACCCCTTCCACAGCTAGTGGCTTGATTGGTTCAAGTGTCTACCCCGGGCACTGAGGAAAACTCAGTTGTTCCCAGGGCATCAGCCTCAGGTGCTAAATATAGCTCAGTTTATTCAAGCTGATGCTCCAGATGTGGGCTAGATTCTGGACGGGGCACATGAAGGAGTCTATCTCACTATCTCCCTTCCTCTTACTTAAAAAAAAGAAAAAGGGAAAAGAAAAGAAATTAAATTTAATGTGGTGACATTGGTCCATAAGAACCCATAGGTTTCAGGTAAACATCTTTATAGTATTTGAAAGGTTCATTGCATTGTGTTCCCCTTACCCAAAGGCAAATTATTGCCCATCGCTGTATATTTGTCCCTTTTCACTCCCATCAACCTCACCCACATCCCTCTGGTAACTGTTTCAGTTTTGTATTCACCTTTATACATGATTCTCAGATTATATCCCTCCAATATGTGAAATCAAATAGTTTTCAGCTTTTTCTTATTTTCACATTTCACTCAGTATAATATTCTCAAGGTCTGTCCATGTTGTCATAAATGGCAATGTCATTTATTATGGCTGAGTAGTATTCCATTGTATAGATGTACCACATCTTGTTTATCCAATCCTCTATCAAAGAACATTTTGGTTGATTTCATGTTTTGGCAACTGTGAATAATGCTGCAATGAACATGGGTGTGCATGTGTCTTTGCATACCAATGCTTTTGAGTAGACACCCAAGCGAGGATTGCTGGGTCATATGATAGTCTAGTCTTAGTTTTTGAGGAACCACCATACAGTCTTTCATAATGACCCTACAAGTTTACATTTTCATCAGTGAAGGAGATTTCCTTTTCCTCCACAGCCTCTCTGATACTTGAATTACCTGTCTTGTTGATAACAGACAATCTAACAGGTGTGAGGTGGTATCTCATGGTAGTTTTGATTTGCATTTCTCTAATAGGTAGTGAAGATGAGCATCTTTTAATATATCTATTTGCTGTTTGTATGTCTTCATGAGACAAGTGTCTGTTCACACCTTCTTTCCATTTTTTCAATTGTATTGTTTGCTTTTATGTTATTGAACTTTGTGAGTTCTTTATATATGTTGAATATTAATCCCTTGTCACAGCTGTTGTTTGTTAATATTATCTCCCATTTGGTTGTCTGCATTTTTCTTTTACTGTTAGTTTCCTTTGCTGTGCTGAAGTTTTTCAGTTTGATAGAGTCACATTTATCTATGTTTTGTCTATACTTCTTTTGCCTTTGGAGCCAAATTTATAAAATGTTCTTTATGAGGTCTGTAAGTTAGTACCTATCTTTTCTTCCATGGAAGTTGTTGTTTCAGGAGTCTTTGACTCATTTTGAATTAATGTATGTACAGGGGGACAAAATGTAGTAAAAAAATATTTTTTCTTGTGGCTTTTCAATTTTCCCAGCACCATTTATTGAAGAGGCTTTCTTTTCTCTGTCGTATGTTTTGGCCCCTTTGTCAAATATTACTTGCCCACATATATGTAATTTTATTTCTGGGCTCTCGATTTTGTTCCATCCGTCTGTATATCTGTTTTTCTGCCAATGTCATGCGGTTTTGATTATCATGGCTCTATAGTATAATTTGAAGTTAGGTTGTGTAATACCTCCATTCTTTTTAATTAGGATTGCTTTGACTATTTGGGGTCTACTATGGTTCCATACAAATCTGACAATTTTTTTGTTCTATTTTTTTAAATGACATTGGGATTTTAATGGGGATTATATTAAATCTGTATGTTACTTTGTGTAATATGTCCATTTTACTTATGTTGATTCTTCCAATCCATGAACAAGGAATATCTTTATATTTTTTTCACTTTATTTTAATAATGCTTTATATTTTTCAGAATATATATACACACTTATATATGCATATATATAGATATATATGTGTGTGTGTGTACATATATATATCTATATATATATATGTTATTTACATTCTTTGTTAAGTTATTTGCTAGGTATTTTAATATTTTGTGGCAATTGTAAAAGAATTTCTTTTTTCAATTCATTTTCTCAGGTTTCATTATTGTATATAGAAAAACATTAGACTTTTGTATATTGATTTTGTATTCTTCAACTTTACTGTATATGTTTATTGTTTCTAATAGGTTTTTTGGCGGAGTCTTTGGGATTTTCTTTATACAGAATCATGTCATCTGCAAAAAGCGATACCTTTACTTCTTCTTTCCTGATATGAGTATCTTTTATTTCTTTCTCTTGCATAATTGCTCTGGCTAAGACTTCCTGAACTATGTTGAATAAGAGTGGAAAGAGTGGGCAACCTTGTCTTGTTACTTATTTATTCACCCATTGAGTATAGTACTGACTGAAAGTTTGGCATATGTGGTCTTTTTTATGTTGAGGTACTTTCCTTCGGTACCCATTGTATTGATTGTTTTAATTATAAATAGATGTTATGTCTTATCTGACAGGATCATATAATCTTTGTCTTTTGTTTTGTTGATATGGTGTGTTATATTGATCTATTTGCATACATTGAACCATCCCTGTTTTTTGAATAAATTTCACTTGATTGCGATGTATTATTTCTTAATGTATTAATGTATTTAATTTGCTAGTATTTTGTTTAAGATTTTTGCATTGATATATAGTTTTCTTCTGCTTTTCTTGCCAGGTTTTCATATCAGGGTTATGCTGGGCTCATAAACTGTGTTAAGAAGTATTGCCTCTTCCTCAACATTTTGGAAAATTTTGTGAAGGGTAGGTACCAAATCTTTGAATGTTTGGTATCATTTACTAGTGTAGCCATTTGGTCCTGTACTTTTATTGGGGGGTGGGGCAAAAGCAGAAATTTGGCAGTTGTTTCTATTTCCTCTCTGTTTATGCTTTTATTTACGTTTTCCATCTTCAGGACTCAGTCTAGGAAGATTGTAGAGTTCTAGATATTTATCCATTTTTTCTAAATTGTTGAATTTGGTGGCATATAATCTTTCATAGTGTTCTAGTATGATCCTTTGAATATCTGTAATGTGTGTGGTAATTTCTTCTTTTTAATTTCAAATTTTGTTTATATGAGTCATTACTCTTTTTTCCTTGGTGAGTCTAACCAAGGGTTTGTCAATTTTATTGATCTTTTAAAAGAACCAGCTCTTTGAGTACTAATTTTTTATAAGGTTTTTATTTTTCTGTTTTATTTATTGCTACTCTAATTTTTACTATTTCCTTTCTTCTGCTGACTTTGGGTTGCCTTTGTTCTTTTCTAGTTTTTTAAGATGTGATATGAAGTTCTTTACTTGGGATCTTTCTTGTTTCTTGACATAGCCTGTAATGATATAAACTTTCCTCTTATTACTGCTTTTGCTGCATCCCAGAAGTTTTAATATGCTGTGTCTGTATATATTTTTTGATTTCTGTTTTTATTTTTTTGTTGGCCCATTCATTTTTTAGAAGTATGTTGTTTAATTCCCATATTTTTGTGGGTTTCTTTACTTTCTTTTTGCCATTAAATTCTAATTTTAAAGCCTTAGGGTCAGAGAATATGCTTGGTATAATTTCAATCTTCTTAAATTTGTTGAGATTAGTTTTATGGCCCTACATATGGTCTATTCTTGAGAATGTTCCATGCACACTAGACAAGAATGTATAATTTGATGTTCTAAGATGAAATGTCCTGTAAATGTTAATTATAGAGGTTTTCTTTTTTTTTTCTTTTTCTTTTTTTCTTGGTCTAGTGTGTCATGTAAGGCCAATATTTCTTCATTGATTCTCTATTTGGATTAATTAGAATTATTAGTGGAGTATTGAGATCTCCAACTGTGATTGTGTTTTTGTCTATTTCTCCTTTTAGTTTTTTAGTAGTCATTTTATGTATTATGGAGTTTCTTGACTTGGCACATATATATATTAAGAAGTGTTATGTCTGTCTTCTTGAATTTGTGTCTCCTTTATCTTTGTAAAATGTCCATCTTTGTCTCTTGTTACCTTTGTTGTCTTGAAGTCAGTATTGTCAGATATAATTATTGCTACACCTGCTTTTCTTTAGGTATTATTTTCTTGGAGAATCATTTTCTAACCTTTCACTTTTAGTCTACTTTGTCCTTGTAGCTTAGATGTATATCCTAAAGGCAGCATATGGAGAGTTTTTATTATAAAAGGGAGCTGGATATTGTCAAAGGCTTTATTGTATCTGTTGATATGATCATATGAGTTTTATTTTATATATTTATGTGGTGCATTAGATTAATTCATTTATTAATATTGTACCTATTTTGCATGACTGGTATAAATCTCAATCACAGGGCATGACATTTTTAATGTATTGCTGAACTTGGTTTTCTAATATTTTGTGAAGAATATTTGTATGTGTTCATCAGAGATATTGGCTTATATTTTTCTTTGTTTGCACTATCTTTATCTGGTTTGGAATTAGGATAATTCTGACCTTATAAAATGAGCTTCAGTGTCTTTCTTTCTCTTGAATTGTTTGAGTACTTTGAGAAATGTAAGTTTTACTTCTTTGAGTTTTGATAAAATTTACCTGTTAAGCCATCTAGTCCAAGATTTTTGTGTGTTGGGAATTTTTTATTACTGCTTCAATTTCAGTAGTTGTATTCAGTCTGACCAGAATTTATGATCCTTTTTTATTCAATTTTGAAATATTGTATGTTTCTATGAATCCACCCATTTCTATTTGATTGTTCAATTTGTTGGCATATAGTTGCTCATAATAATTTCTGACAATTTCTTTTGTGTGTGTGTGTTTCTCTGCTGTCAGTTGGTACTTATCTTTTATTTCTGCTTTTTATTTGGGCTCTTTCTTTTCTTTCTTGATGAGTCTAGCTAAAGTTTGTTAAATCCTTTTATTTTTCAAAGAGCCAATTCTGAGTTTCATTGATCTCTTGTATCTTTTTAATTCAATTTTGTTTATTTCTGCTCTGATTTTTATTATTTCCTTTTTTCTATTTATTTTATTCTCTGATTGTTGTTCTTTCTCTAATTTTTTTAAGTGTAGAGTTAGATTGTTTATGTTAGATATTTTTGTTTGTTTCTTGAGGTAAACCTGTAATGCTATGAATTACCATATTAGTACTGCTTTTGCTATCTCCCATAAATTTTGGGTTGTTTTGTTTTAATTTTCACTTGTTTCTAGGTATCATTTTATTTCTTCTTTAATCTCATTGTTAATCCATTCATTGTTTAGTAAAATTTTATTAAGCTTTTATGTCTTTGTGTGGTTTTCAATTTGTTTTCTTGTGATTGATTTTTAGTTTTATAATATTATGTTCAAAGAAGATTCCTGGTATCATTTTAATTATCTTAAATTTATTGAGATTCTTATGATGTCCTAACACTTTACCTTGAAAAGCTTTCTATGTGCACTTGAAAATAACATATATTATGCTGCTTTGGGGTGAAATGCTCTGAGAATATCAATTAAATTCATCAAGTCTAGTGTGTCATTTAAAGCAAATGCCTTCTAGGTGGAGAAAGGGTCTGTGAATAACCAAGAAAGATATGTAGTTCAGAAAGGAAATAAAAAATATATCAAAAGCAATCTCAGCAACATGGAAATTTTAGTGCTAAATGACAGAAAATTTAAAATTAAAGTACTGAAAATTCTTAATGTGTGTGAAAACACTGATAAGAAATTTAATATACTCAGAAAACAAATTAATAAATAAAATTAGTACTTCACCAAAGAGATTGAAACTTAAAAAAAATACAAACAGAAATTCTGTAGATGAACTCCATACATGAATTGAAAAATAAATAAATTAATAAGTTTAGCTAACAGAACTGGCCAAATAGAAGAGAGAATAAATGACATCAAAATCAGCCATCTAAAAATGATGCTGATGAAAGAAGAGAGACTGAAGAATTAAAAAATAATATGAGAGCTCTACAAGAATTATATGACTCCAACAGAAAGAAATATAAGAACAATAGGTATTACAAAAAAGAAAAAAAGAGAAAGAAAAGAATAGAGAGCTTATTCAAACAAATGTGGATAACTTCTCAAGCTTATGCAAAAAATTGGATCCTTTAATCAAAAAAGCAAATAGAACACCTAGTTACCTCAACCCAAGGAGGCCTTTTCTAAGACAATTGTTTTAAAACTGTCAAAAATTAGTGACAATAAAAGAATCCTCAAGAAAGCTAAGTAAAAGAAGTAAATAACATACAAAGAAAAGCCCATCAAGTTATCATCAGACATCTCAGAAGAAAGTTTACAAGCCAAAAGAGAAAAGACCCAAACATTCAAAGTACTAAAAGAGAAATTACCAGCCAAGAATACTATATCAAAGTTATCCTTTAAAAATGAATGAGAAATAAAAACTTTTCCAGACATACAAAACCTAAGAATTTATCACCAGAAAATCCCACTGATGGGAATACTCAAGAGCATTACTCTACCTAATACAAAAACAAAACAACATTGTGCAAAATGTGAAAGAGAAAACATATAACAACATAATAAATGCCATATATGACAAACCCACAGCTAACATCATACTCAAGTAGAAAAAGTCTATAAGGATTTACCTTAAGATTAGGAACAAGACAGCATGTCTGTTTCACCACTTTTATTCAACCCTGTATTAGAAGTCTTAGCCACAGAAATCATACAAGATGTAATAAAAGGCATCCAAATTGGAATAAAAAAATTAACACAATCATTACTTGAAAATAACATAATATTCTATATAGAGAAATGTAAGAAATACACCAAAAATCTTAGAATTAATAAATAAATTCAGTAAGTAGCAAAACACAAAATTAATATGTAGAAATTAGTTACATTGTTATACACCAATAGTGAACTATCAAAAAAGAAACTAAGAAAATAATCTCATTTACAATTCATCAAAAATAATAAATAAAATATCTTGGAATACATTTATCCAAGGCAGTAAAAGACCTGTATTCAAAACATTATAAATCACTAAAGAAACAAACTGAAAAATCTACAAATAAATGAAAGTATATGCATTGCTCATGAATAGAAAGAATTAACATTATCAAAATGTTCATATTGGGGAGCAAGATGGCGACAGAGTAGGCGGACGTACCAACTTCCAACTCCCAGAACCAAAGTGGATTATAACTCAATTTTAAGAACCATCATCTGGATAAACCAACTTTGAACTAAACTAAGTGGACTCTTCAACCAAGGAACACAGAAGAAGCCACATTGAGACTGGTAGGAATAGCGAAAACATGAAGAGGGCTGGCCAGCTCCCCGGAGCAAATGGCAGCCCTGAGAGACCCGTGTGGTGGAAGGAGAGTTTAGTGGAGAGGGAGGGACCTGGGACCCAGGATCCAAGCCCCAGGCTTCATTCCCAAGAGACATTTGGACAGTTTTGAGCTGTGAAACAAGTGAGAGAGCTCCCAGGGCTACAGTGTGGAGTATTAGATCCCTTCCTACGCTGCTAAGGGTTGCTGAAGGGTTTGGTGGTGGCAGGATGCTGAAACACGGTTCTGTCGGCGTGGGCAGAGGCCAAGTCGGTGTGAGCTTGGTCTAGACCAGAAGGGGAAAAGGGGATGCGCGAAAGAGTCCGGAAGTTGCAGGCCCGCCTGTAATCCCACCTACCGGGACAAAGCGGGAGGCCAGGAATGGGCAGAAATCTGCTTTGCAACCCTGCGCAAGCTGGCCCTGATGGCGGGGACTGGGCTAGGACCATGAATGGGCTTGGGGCTCACGGCTGAGCTCACACTACCAGCCCCGCTCGGCTGGAAAAACCGCGGTTTGCCATTCTGTATGCGTGAGAGGGCTCCGAGCGCAGGGACGGGGTAGACAACGAGACAAGTGGAAGCTCGCAGCTGAGCCCATGCTATTTCCGCCCAGCCAAAGAAACAGCGATTTACCATCCTACGTGCACAAGCGGGCTCCTATTGCGAGGGTGGGGTACAGTCCAGGACAAGCAGAAGTCCGCAGCTGAGCAGAAGACAGCAAACATGCCCGGCCCAATAAACCTTGGTTTGTGACCCTGCACAGAAGGGCCCGGGCCTCTAGGGTGGGGCTAAAGCTCCAGACGGGCAAAGGCTCACAGCTGAGAGCACATCAAAAGCCGCACCCAACCAGCGAAACTGTGGCGAGAAGGCTCTGACTGCGGGTTCTGGGTGGAAGTCCGGGAACAGGCTGGGTCCGCAGCTGAGCAAAGGTGCTCACCTCTACCCTTGGTGCTGAGGCTAGTGGTTTGAGTGACAGCCCCTCCCACGGAGAAGAGGCAGAAATCACAGCAAAAGCCCAGTGGAGCGGTGCTGGCAACAGCCAGAACCAAACTCCCTAGGCAGCAACAGAGGGGTTGCGGGGGCCTGCAGACAGACCAAACCTAGAGAACACAAGGGAAACATCTACTGAACTCCAGTGGCCACAACTTGCTTATACACAGACAAAATGGGCAGGCAGAGATATGCAAACCAAATAAATCAAAAGAAATCCCCAGAGAAGGACCTGAATGAACCAGATATAACTAAACTACCAGAAGCAGAATTTAGAATAATGATAATTAGGATGTTCAAAGAAATTAGAGCAACAATGGATAGTCATTATGAACACCATTATGACATAAAGAGATAACAAGTATAAAAAACAAAATTGAAATAATAAAAAAGAATCAGAGAGAAATGATAAATACAGTATCAGAACTGAAGACCACAATGAAAGAAATTAAAAGCAGGATAAATCACACTGAGGATTGAATAAGCGAGTTAGAGGACACAATAAACAAAGGCACAGAAGCAGAGAACAAAAAGGAAAAGAGACTAAAAAAATGTGAGGAAACTCTAAGGGAGCTCTGTGAAAACCTGAAGAGAAACAACATACGCATCATAGGGGTGCCTGAAGAAGAGGAGAGAGGACAGGAAATGGAAACTTTGTTCAATCAAATCATAGCAGAAAACTTCCCTAAATTAAGGCTGGGAAACACTCCACACGTTCAAGAAGCACACAAAACTCCATTAAAGAGAAACCCAAAAAGATCTACACCATAACACATCATAGTTAAAATACCAAAGTTAATGGATAAAGAAAAAATCTTAAAAGCTGCTAGGGAAAAAAAGGCTATCACCTACAAAGGAGCCCCCATAAGGATGACATCGGACTTCTCAACAGAAACACTTGAGGCCAGAAGGGAATGGTAAGATATAATCAAAGTAATGCAGAACAAGAACCTACAACCAAGACTACTTTATCCAGCAAGGCTATCATTTAAAATTGAAGGAGAAATAAAGAGCTTCCCAGAAAAAGAAAGCCTGAAGGAATTCATAAAAACCTAACCAATTCTGGAAGATATACTAAGGGAGCTGTTGTGAACAGTTTAAAGAAAAGAAAGAATAGAGCAAAAAAAGATAAATCTTTAAAGAATAAAATGGCAATAAACAACTACATGTCAATAAGAACCTTAAATGTAAATGGATTAAATAATCCAATCAAAAGACATAGAGTATCTGTGTGGATAAAGAAACAGGACTCATACATATGCTCTCTACAAGACACACACCTTAAAACAAAAGATGCACATAGACTGAAGGTAAAAGGATGGAAAAAAATATTTCATGCAAATGCAAATGAAAAAAAAGCAGCAGTAGCAATACTTATATCTGACAAAATGGACTTTCAAACAAAGGCTGTAGTAAGAGATAAAGAAGGACACTACATAATGATAAAGAGAACAATTCAACAGGAAGATATAACTATTATAAATATCTATGCACCAAATATAGGAGCCCCAACATACATAAAGCAGACTTTGATGGATATAAAGGGCGAGATTAACAGCAATACTATAATAGTAGGGGATTTCAATACCTCTCTAACAACACTGGATAGATTCTCAAGAAAGAAAATTAATAAAGAAACAGCAGACTTAAAGGAGACACTAGATCAACTTGATTTAATAGATATCTTCAGAACTTTTCATCCTAAAGCAGTTGAATATACATTCTTCTGAAGTACACATGGTATGTTTTCTAGGAAAGACCACATGTTAGGACACAAAAATGGTCTCAATAAATTTAAGAAGATTGAAATCATATCAAGCATTTTCTCTGATCACAATGTCGTGAAACTAGAAATTAACTACAAAAGAAAAACTGAAAAATACTCAAACACTTGGAAACTAAATAGCATAATATTAAATAATGAATGGATTAACAATGAGATCAAAGAAGAAATAAAAACGTTTCTAGAAACAAATGATAATGAGCATACATCAACTCAAAATTTATGAGACACAGCAAAAGCAGTTCTGAGAGGGAAGTTCATTGCACTACAGGCATATCATAAAAAGCTAGAAAAAGCGCAACCTGACCCTGCATCTAAAAGAACTAGAAAAACAACAGCAAAGAAAACCCAAGACAAGTAGAAGGAAGGAAATAATAAAGATCAGAGCAGAAATAAATGACATAGAGGCGAAGGAAACAATACAGAGGATCAATGAAACCAGAAGCTGGTTCTTTGAAAAGGTATACAGATTGATGAACCTTTAACTAGATTCACCAAGAAAAAAAGAGAGAGGACCCAAATAAATAAAATTAGAAATGACAGTGGAGAAATAACAACTGACACAACAGAAATACAAAGCATTGTAAGAAAATACTATGAAGAACTCTATGCCAAAAAATTAGACAATCCTGGTGAAATGGACCAATTTCTTGAATCATATAACCTTCCAAAAATCAGTCTGGAGGAATCAGAACACCTAAACAGACCAATTACAACAAATAAGATCGAAACAGTTATCAAAAAACTCCCCCCCCCAAAAAAAGTCCTGGGCCTGATGGTTTCACAAGTGAATTCTATCAAAAATTCAAAGCAGAACTAACTCCTATCCTCCTCAAGCTATTTCAAAAAATTCAAGAGGAAGGAAGACTTGCAAACTCCTTTTATGAGGCGAGCATAATTCTAATCCCAAAACCGGGCAAAGACAACACAAAGAAAGAAAATTATAGGCCAATATTCCTGATGAATTTACATGCTAAAATTCTCAACAAAATATTAGCCAACCGGATTCAGCAAAATATGAAAAAAATCATACACCATGATGAAGTGCGATTTATTCTGGAGAGGCAAGGCTGGTTCAATATTCTCAAATCAATCAATGTGATTCATCACATAAACAAAAGGAAGAAAAAAAATCACATGATTATTTCAATAGATGCATAAAAAGCATTTGATAAGATCCAGTACACATTCATGCTCAAAACTCTCAGTAAAGTGGGAATACAGGGATCATTCCTTAACATGATAAAAACCATCTACGACAAATCAACAGCAAACATCATACTAAATGGGCAAAATTTAAAAGCAATCCTCTTAAGTTCAGGAACCAGGCAGGTGTGCCCCCTTTCACCACTCTTATTCAATATAGTTCTGAAAGTCCTAGCTACAGCAATCAGACAAGAAGAAGAAATAAAAGGCATCCAAATTGGAAAAGAAGAAGTAAAACTGACACTATTTGCATATGATATGATATTGTATATTGAAAACCCTAAAGTCTCTGTCAAAAAACTACTGGACCTGATAACTGAATTCAGCAAGGTGGCAGGATATAAAATTAATACTCAGAAATCAGAGGCATTTCTATATACCAACAATAAACTGTTAGCAAAAGAAATTAAGGAAACAATGCCCTTCACTATTTCAACCAATAAAATAAGGTACCTAGGAGTAAATTTAACCAAGGACGTTAAGGACTTATACTCGGAAAATTATAAAACATTGAAAAAGAAATCAAGGAAGATACAAACAAGTGGAAGCATATACCGTGCTCATGGCTAGGAAGAATAAACATCATTAAAATGTCTATATTACCCAAAGCAATTTATAAATTCAATGCAATACCAATTAAAATACCAATGACATACTTCAAAGATATAGAACACATATTCCAAAAATTTATATGGAACCAAAAAAGAACACGAATAGCCTCAGCAATCTTAAAAAGAAAAAATAAAGCAGGAGGTATCACTCTTCCAGATATCAAGGTTTACTATAAGGCCATTATACTCAAGACAGCCTGGTACTGGCATAAGAACAGGCACATAGATCAATGGAACAGAACAGAGGACCCAGAAATAAACCCACACCTTTATGGACAACTGATATTTGACAAAGGAGGAAAGAACATACAATGGAGTAAAGACAGCCTCTTTAACAAATGGTTTTGGGAAAATAGACATTTACCTGCAAAAAAATGAAACTAGACCATCAACTTACACCATTCACAAAAACAAACTCTAAATGGATAAAAGACTTAAAAGTAAGCTGTGAAACCATAAGTATCTTAGCAGAAAACATAGGTAGCAAGCTCTCTGACATCTTTAGCAGCAATATATTTGCCGATTTATCTCCACGGGCTAATGAAATAAAAGGCAAGATAAACAAATAGGACTATATCAAACTAAAAAGTTTTTGCACAGCTAAAGACAATAGGAACAGAATAAAAAGACAAACCACACAATAGGAGAACATATTAGATAGCACATCTGATAAGGGGTTAATAACTAGAATTTATAAAGAACTTATAAAACTCAACAACAGGAAGACAAACAATCCAATCAAAAAATGGGCAAAAGAAATGAAAAGAAATTTCTCCAAGGAGGACATACAGATGGCCAATAGGCATAGGAAAAAATGCTCAACATCACTAATTATTAGAGACATGCAAATTAAAACCACAATGAGATATCACCTTACACCAGTCAGAATGGCACTCATCAGCTAAACAACACAGAATAAGTGCTCGCGAGGATGTGGAAAAATAGAAACCCTTCTGCACTGCTGGTGGGAATGCAGACTGGTGCAGCCACTGTGGAAAACAGTTTGGAGATTCCTCAAAAAATTAAAAGTCGAACTGCCTTTTTACCCGGCTATCCCACTTTTAGGAATATACCCTAAGAACACCATAACACTGTTCGAAAAGAAGAAATGCGCCCCATGTTAGTGGCAGCAATGTTCACAATAGCGAAGATCTGGAAACAGCCCAAGTGTCCGTCAGAAGACGAGTGGATTAAAAAGCATTGGTATATATATACTATGGAACAATATTCAGCCATAAGAAATGATGGCATCGGATCATTTATAACAAAATGGATGTACCTTGATAACATTATACTGAGTGAAATAAGTGAATCAGAAAAAAAAAATCTGAGAACAGCATGATTTCATACATAGGTGGGACATTAAAGTGAGACTATGAGATATGGACAAGAGTGTGGTGGTTACGGGATGGGGGGAGGGAAGGGAGGGTGGAATAGGGAAAAAGGGAGGGGTACAGGGAAAACCAGATAGAAGGTGACAGAGGACAATTTGACTTTGGGTAATGGGTATGCAGCACAATTGAATGATAAGATAATCTGGAGATGTTTTCATTGTACATATGTACCCTGATTTATTGGTGTCACCCCATTAAAGTTAAAAAAAAAAGAAACCTTAAGTTTCAACAGAAAAACTTACAAAGCATAGTACAGGTAAAAAAAAACTTTTTTGAAAATAACCCATAGTTTAAAGAAACTGCTCAAGCATCAGAATCAAAGTCTGAAATGGCAGGGCTCATGGAATTAACAGGTCAGGAATTTAGTGTTATTAGTATGCTAAGGAATTTAATGAAAAAAGTATATAACACCGAAGAACAGATACATAGTGTAGGCAGAGATGGAACTTGTAAGAAATAATCAAAAAGATACTCACCTGTTAGGGGAGATACCATGATCTTGAAGATGGTTTTCCCAGGGTAAGGCTTACCCATTGCACACCCTTTTAAAAATTTAACTAGAGGTTAATAAAAGAAATAATAATAAAACAATTCATGCTAGAGATTTAAAACACTGAAAAGTAATACAAAGTGCATTTTATGGGTTTATTAGAAGACAGAACATATCTGAAGAAAGACTCTCTGTTCTTGAGGATATAACAGCAAAACTTCTAAAATGAAAAAGCCAAAATAAAAATAAACAAAATAAAAACTCAGAATGTTAAAGAACTGTGGAACAACTACAAAAGATATAACATATATAATAGGAATACCAGAAGGTAAAGAAGGAGAAAGAAATAAAAGATTATTTAAAGTAATGAGGACTGAAAACTTTCCCAAATTAATGTCAGACAACAAACCACAGATCTAGGAAACTTAGAGGATTTACCCAACAAGATAAATTCCAAAGAAACCAAATATAGATCTATCATTTTCAAACTTCAGAAAATCATAACTAAAGAAAAATTATTTTAAAAAAGTGGTAAGAAATAGTATATATTTACCTACAGATTAGCAAAGATAAGCACTGCATTGGCTTCTCCTAAAAAACTATGCAAGCAAGAAAAAAGCAGAGGGTAAAATACTTAAATTGTTGAGGTTAAAAAACCCACCAACCTAAAATTCTATACCCTGAAAAATGTCTTTCAAAAGTTAAGGAGAAATAAAGGCTTCTTCAGACAAACAAAAATAGAGAAAAGTTGTTTGCCCACAGATACATAGTGCAAAATGTTAAAAGAATTTATTAAGGAAAAATGTTACATGGGACAGATCTCAAATTTACATAAGAAATAGAAGAGCATCAGGAAATAAATAAATGAAAGTAAAATAGAAACTTCTATTTTTTTATTCTTAATTTAACTAACAGATAAAAGTGTGTCCAAAATAATAATAACAAAAAGGTAGTTGATTATGTATGTTTATGTTTTAATAACATGAATGACAGTGGCCTTGGCTGTTCGCTCAGTGGTAAAGCGAACTGCCACCCATGAGGAAGTCCTGGGAAGTTCAATTCCTAGTCAGGGCACACAGGAGAAGTGACCATCTGCTTCTCCACCTCTCACCGCCCCTCCCCCCCCCCCCCCCGCCAAATCTCTCTCTCTCTTCCTCTCTCGCAGCCATAGCACAAACGGCTCAAGTAAAATTGACCCCGGGACTGAGGATGGCTCCATGGCCTTGCCTCAAGTGCTGAGCAACAAAGCATCAGCCCAGACAGGCAGAGCATCACCTGGAAGGTGGCCTGCCAAGTGGATCCTGGTCAGGGTACATGCGGAGTCTTTCTCTGCCTCCCTGCATCTCACTTAATAAAATAAATAAATAAAAACAGTGATGATTCAGAGACAGAAGGGAGGAATTAAAAACATGTTGGTATTTATAAAGTACTTGTACTACAAAGAAAGTAGTACAGTGTTGTTTGAAATTGGAATTGGATTAGATGTAAATGTATATTCCAAATTCAAGGTTACCACTAAAAAATGTTTTAAAAGAAATATAATTGATATACTAAGAAAGGAGAGAAAATGGAATTCTATAAAAACTTTAATTAAAACTTCAAAAGGTGCCCGACCAGGTGGTGGCACCTAAATAATACATGGGTCAAAAAAAAATCACAAGAGATAACATATTTTAACTAAAGAAAAATGAAAATACAATTTATCAAAATTTTGTATGATACAGTGAAATTTACCCTAAAAGCAATCATTTTAAGGTGAACGATTTTTTGTGTATAATACATTCAGTGTTGCTTAACCACCTTTTCTAGGTTTAAATCATTTTATTGCTCCAAAAGAAAGCCTTGTTCTCATTAAGCAATCATTTCTCATTCCCATAAGTCTCAGTTTCTAGTACCCACTAATCTGCTTTGTTTTAATGAATTTAACTATTATGGACATTTCATGTAAATGGAAACACACACCATGTGATCTATCTGTCTAGGTTTTTTTACTTAGCATAATGTTTCTGAGCTTCATTCGCATAGTAGTATGTATCAGTATTAATTCCTTTTTAGGGCTAACTAATATACCATTGATGAGAGTTTATCTTCTCACCTATTGATGGATTTTTTGAGTTTTCACTTTTTGGTTACTGTGAAGAGTGCTGATATGAACATTCATGTACAAGTATTTCTTTTTATGAGTATATTTTTGTCATTTATTTTGGTTATATTCCTAGGAGTGTTATTGCTGGGTTACATGGAAATTCCATGTTTAACTTTTTAAAGAATCACCAAATTATTCTGCACAGTGGCTTAATTATTTGGCATTTCAACAAAAATATACAAGAGCTACACATTGTCCAAATCCTAGCCAACACTTGCTGTTTCCTTTTTATTTTTAATTTTAGTTGTCTTCATGGATGTAAAGTGATACTTCACTGTGGTTTTGATTTGCATTTTTGTACTAATAATACTGGACATCTTTTCAAGTGCTTGTTAGCCATTGCATGTTTTCTGTAGAAAAAGAAGTCTGTTACTTTTTTTTGGCCATTTCTTAATGAGGTTGTTTGGTTTTTATATTGTTGAGTTAAAAGTACTTTATATTTTCTGGATAACAAACCCTTTATAGAAGTATGATTTAAAAATATTTTCTTCTATTCTGTAAGTTTTCTTTTTACCTTCCTAATACAGCCCTTTGATGTAAAAGAAAAAATAAAGTTTGGTGTGACCCAGCAGTGATCCTGTGGATAGAGCATCGGACGGGGATGCAGAGCACTCAGGTTCAAAATCCTGAGGTTGCCGGCTTGAGTGTGGGCTCACCAGTTTGAACAGGGGTCACTGGTTTGAGCATGGAATCACAGACGTGACCCCATGGTTGCTGACTTGAGCCCCAAAATCACTGGGTTGAAGTCCAAGGTTGCTGACTTAAGCCCAAGGTCACTTGAGCAAGTTGTCACTTGTTCTACCCTAGTTCCCCCCACCTCCCGTCAAGGCACATATGAGAAAGCAATCAATGTACAACTAAGGCACACCAACAAAAAACTGATGCTTTTCATCTCTCTCCTTTCCTGTTTGTCTGGCCCTATCTGTCCCTCTCTCTGTCTTTCTCTCTCTCTCTGTGTGTCTTGGTCACAGAAAATAAAAATTGTAATGTAAGAGTATGTTCAACATAAGAAAATGAATCAATGTAATAAATTGATTATAGAAAAAACTTATGAAATTGCATCACTTGACAGAAATTTAGACAAAGCATTATACAAAATCAAACATCCAGTAGTGGGATTCAGCCAGTTTATACCAGTTTGGCAGACAGATATCTAAGTTTTTGTTGAGTTTGGTGAACCAGTTTTTGAAATGCCACTTGTAATCGAGGTTCTCTCTAAGGTGAGCACCTGGGCAGGTGACCAATGTGGAAATCACATTTATATTTCTTACTCTTTTATAGCATTCATCTGTGCAACAGCATATTCTAAGTTCCATTGGAACTAACTTGACTTGACCACTGAGGACAGCTCCATAACCTCCGCCTCAGGTACTAGGATGGCTCTGGTTATAGCGGAGCAAGGAGCAACTCCCCAGATGGGCAGAACATCGGCCCCTGGTGGGCACGCTAGCTGGATCCTGGTCAGGCACATGCGGGAGTCTGTCTGACTGCCTTTACCCTGCTTCTCACTTCAGAAAAAATACAAAAAAAAAAAAAAAGAAGCAACATAGAAATATCTTGAACAGTTTTACTGTTTTGTGTCAGGTATTATTTAATATTTTTTCATTAATATTTTAAAACTCTTATAATATAATCTAGTTCTGTGCACATCTTTTATTGTTCTTATTTATGTATTAAGTGCATGGAATAACAAACTACCTTTCGATATATCTTTTTTTTTACACTTAAAATGTTCATTAGTGCAGAGAACCTGTTTTTAAATTATTTGTATGCCACCACTGCAAACATCCTTTCAGAAAGCAGGAGTACAGAGATGGCAAGATGACAATAGAGTAGGCAAACATAACAACTTCCAACTCCCAGAACCAAAGTGGATTATAAATTATTTTTAAGAACCATCATCTGGATAAACCAACTTTGAACTAAACTAAGTGGACTCTTCAACCAAGGAACACTGAAGAAGCCACATTGAGACTGGTAGGAATAGCAAAAACGCGAAGAGGGCTGCCCAGCTCCCCGGAGCAAATGGCAGCCCGGAGAGACCCGCCTGGCGGGAGGAGAGTTTGGCGGAGAGGGAGGGACCTGGGTCCCAGGAACAAAGCCCCAGACTGCATCCCCAGAGCCTAGAAGAGGCATTTGGACAGTATTGAGCTGTGAAATAAGTGAGGATATTGTTTGTGAGAAAGAGACAGTTTTCTCAGACCCAAGATTTTTCTTAAAGTGACAGCGCAGAAAACCTCTCTCACAACCACTCACCCGGGGCTCCAGGGAATGGGGACAGAGGAGAGTACCAGAGCAGTGGGAAGAGAGTGTGGACTGGAAGGCACAGGAAGAAACACTCTGAGGGACAGTCACCTTAACCCCTGGGCTGAGTCACTTCCCTAACCAAAAATGAATATTTCCCCTGGAACTAGCAATACCAGCAAAGGGAGACAGGACAGCCAAACAAGCTCTCCCTCGGCACTTAGAGGAGAGCTGCTTAGATGGAGGGAGCTTCCAGGACTACAGTATGGAGTGTTAGGGTCTCAGCTGCAGTGCCCCTACCCACACTGCTGAGGGCTGGCTGGAGGGATGGTGGTGGCAGGATGCTGAAATGCGGTTCAGTCGGCGGAGGCGGAGGCCCAGCAGGTGTGAGCTTGGTCTAGCCCAGCCGGGGTGAAGGGGCCATGCGAAAGTGGTCCGGCAGCTGCGGGCCGCCTGCAGCTCCACCAATGTGGGAAAAGTGGGAGGCCAGGAATGGGCAGAGATCTGCTCTGTGACCCTGCGCAAGCCAGCCCTGACCACAGAGGCGGGGCTAGGACCAGGGACAGGTGGAGGCCAGCAACCCTGCCCGGCCCGAGAAAACACGGTTTGTGATCCTGCGCAGGCAGGCCCTGGCCTCAGGTGTAGGGAAAAAGCTCTAGACAGGTGGAGGCTCACAGCTGAGTGCATGTCAGCAGGCCCATCCAACCCGAGAAATTGTGGTGAGCAGGCTCTGAGCACAGGGGCTGGGCCTAAGCCCTTGGAACAGGCTGGATCTGCAGCTGAGCAAAGGTGCTCACCTCTACCCTGGGTACTGAGGCTTGGGCAAACATCCTTTCAGAAAGCAGGAGTATAGAGATGGCAAGATGGCGATAGAGTAGGCAGATGTACCACCTTCCAACTCCCAGAACCAAAGTGGATTATAAATTAATTTTAAGAACCATCATCTGGATAAACCAACTTTGAACTAAACTAAGTGGACTCTTCAACCAAAGAACACTGAAGAAGCCACATTGAAACTGGTAGGAAAAGCAAAAACACGAAGGCCCAGGCAGGCTGAGGCTTGTTGAGCTGGGTACCAGAACACAGCCCCTCCCGTGGAGGAGAGGAGGAAATCACAGGAACAGCTGCAGTGGGTCAGCGCTGGCAATGCACATACCCAACCACCGTAGGCAGCAGCAGAGGGGGTGGCAGGCCTGCAGACACACCACACCTAGAGAACACAAAGGCAACACACATTGGAGTCCAGTGGCCACACCCATCTTATACACAAACAAAATTGGCAGGCAGAGAAATGCAACCCAAATGAATCAAGAGAAATCCCCAAGAATGACCTGAATGAACCAGATATAACCAAATTACCAGATGCAGAATTTAAAATAATGACAGTTAGGATGTTCAAAGAGATTAGAGCAACAATGGATAGTCATTAGGAACACCTAAATAAAGAAATAACAAGTATAAAAAAGAAAATTGAAATAATAAAAAAGAATAAGGCAGAAATGACAAATACAGTATCAGAACTGAAGACCACAATGGAAGGAATTAAAAGCACCATGGATGAAGCTGAGGATCAAATCATGAATTAGAGGAGACAATAAACAAAGGAACAGAAGCAGAGCAGAAAAAAGAAAAGAGAATCAAAAATTGTCAGGAAATTCTAAGGGAGCTCTGTGACAACATAAAGAGAAATAACATCCGCATCATAAGGGTTCCTGAAGAAGAGGAGAAAGAACAAGAAACAGAAACTTTGTTCAATCAAATCATAGCAGAAAACTTCCCTATATTAAGGCTAGAAAATGTTTCACACGTTCAAGAAGCATAGAGAACTCCATTAAAGAGAAACCCAAAGAAATCTAAATGAAGACACATCATAGTTAAAATACCAAAGCTAATGGATAAAGAGAAAATTTTAAAAGCTGCTAGAGAAAAAAAGGCTATCACCTACAAAGGAGCCCCCATAAGGATAACATCTGACTTCTCAACAGAAACACTTGACGTCAGTAGGGAATGGCAAGATATATTCAAAGTAATGCAGAACAAGAACCTACAACAAAGATTACTCTATCCAGCAAGGCTAATGTTTAAAATTGAAGGAGAAATAAAGAGCTTCACAAACAAAAAAAGCCTCAAGGAATTCAAAAAAACCAAACCAATTCTGAAAGAGATACTACGGGGCCTGTTGTGAACAGTTCAAAGGGGAAAAAGAATATAACAAAAGAAGAATACAGCTTTAAAGAATAAAATGGTAATAACAACTACATATCAATAATAACCTTAAATGTAAATGGATTAAATGATCCAATCAAAAGAAATAGGGTAGCTGCGTGGATAAAGAAACAGGACCCATACATATGCTGTCTACAAGAGAAACACCTTAAAACAAAAGATGCACATACACTGAAGGTAAAAGGATGGAAAATAATATTTCATGCAAATAAAAATGAAAAGAAGCCAGGGTAGCAATACATATATCTGACAAAATGGACTTTAGAACAAAGGCTGTAGTAAGAGATAAAGAAGGACACTACATAATGATAAAGGGAACAATTCACCAGGAAGATATAACTATTATAAATATCTATGCACCAAATATTGGAGCCCTGACATACATAAAGCAGACTTTGATGGATATAAAGGGCGAGATTAACAGCAATACTATAATAGTAGGGGATTTCAATACCCCACTAACATCACTGAATAGATCCTCAAGAAAGAAAATTAATAGCCTGACCAGGCAGTAGCACAGTGGATGGAGTGCTGGACTGGGATGCGGAAGACCCAGGTTCGAGACCCCGAGGTCGCCAGCTTGAGCACAGACCCATCTGGCTTGAGCAAAAGCTCACCAGCTTGGACCCAAGGTCACTGGCTCCAGCAAGTGGTGGCTCGGTCTGCTGAAGGCCCGCGGTCAAGGCACGTGTGAGAAAGCAATCAATGAACAACTATGGTGTCGCAACAGCAACGAAAAACTAATGATTGATGCTTCTCATTTCTCTCTGTTCCTGTCTGTCTGTCCCTATCTATCCCTCTCTCTGACTCTCTCTCTGTGCCTATAATAAATAAATAAATAAATAAATAAATAAATAAATAAAACATTTAAAAAAAACGAAAGAAAATTAATAAAGAAACAGCAGACTTAAAGGATACACTAGGTCAACTCGATTCAATGGATATCTTCAGAACTTTTCACCCTAAAGCAGTAGAATATACATTCTTCTCAAGCTCTCATGGTATATTTTCTAGGATAGACCACTCAAAAATGGTGTCAACAAATTTAAGAAGATTGAATCATATCAAGCATTTTCTCTGATCACAATGCCATGAAACTAGAAATTAACCACAAAAAAAAAACTGAAAAATACTCAAACACTTGAAAACTAAATAGTATGTTATTAAATAATGAATGGATTAACAATGAGATCAAAGAAGAAATAAAAGGGTTTTTAGAAACAAATGAAAATGATCATACATCAACTCAAAATTCATGGGACACAGCACAAACAGTACTGATAGGGAAGTTCATTGCACTACAAGCATATCATAAGAAGCTAGAAAAAGCTCAAATAAGCAACCTGACTCTGCATCTAAAAGAACTAGAAAAACAACAGCAAATGAAGCCCCGGGCCAGTAGAAGTAAGAAAATAATAAAGATCAGAGCAGAAATAAATGACATAGAGGCTAAAGAAACAATACAGAGGATCAATGAAACCAGGAGCTGGTTCTTTAAAAAGGTAAACAAGATTGATGAACCTTTAACTAGACTCACCAAGAAAAAAAGAGAGAGGACTCAAATAAATAAAATTAGAAAAAACAGTGGAGAAATAACAACTGACACAACAGAAATACAAAGTATTGTAAGAAAATACTATGAAGAACTCTTATGCCAAAATATTAGACAACCTAGGTGAAATGGACAAAGTTCTTGAATCATATAATCTTCCAAAAATCAATCTGGAAGAAGCAGAACACCTAAACAGACCAATTACAACAAATGAGATCGAAACAGTTATCAAAAAACTCCCAAAAAAGAAAAGTCCTGGGCCTGATGGCTTCACAAGTGAATTCTACCCAAAATTAAAAGAAGAACTAACTCCTATCCTCCTCAAGCTATTTCTAAAAATTCAAGAGGAAGGAAGACTTCCAAACTTCTTTTATGAGGCGAGCATAATTCTGATCCAGAAACCGGGTAAAGACAACACAAAGAAAGAAAATTATAGTCCAATATCCCTGATGAATTTAGACACTAAAATTCTAAACAAAATATTAGCCAACCAGCCTGACCAGGCGGTGGTGCAATGGATAGAGCATCAAACTGGGATGCGGAAGACCCAGGTTCGAGACCCCGAGCTCGCCAGCTTGAGCACGGGGCCCATCTGGCTTGAGCAAAAGCTCACCAGCTTGGACCCAAGGTCGCTGGCTCCAGCAAGGGGTGGCTCGGTCTGCTGAAGGCCCGTGGTCAAGGCACATGTGAGAAAGCAATCAATGAACAATTACGGTGTCACAATAGCAACAAAAAACTAATGATTGATGCTTCTCATCTCTCTCCATTCCTGTTTGTCTGTCCCTATCTATACTTCTCTCTGACTCTCTCTTTGTCCCTGTAAAAAAAAAAAAAAAAGTATTAGCCAACCAGATACAGTCATATATGAAAATAATCATACACCATAATCAAGTGGGATTTATTCTGGACAAGCAATGCTGGTTCAATATTCACAAATCAATCAATGTGATTCATCACATAAACAAAAGGAAGGACAAAAATTACATGATAATTTCAATAGATGCAGAAAAGGCATTTGATAAAATCCATCACCCATTCATGCTCAAAACTCTCAGTAAAGTGGGAATACAGGGAACATTTCTTAACATGATAAAGGCCATCAATGACAATTCCACAGCAAACATCATACTAAATGGACAAAATTTAAAAACAATCCCCTTAAAATCAGGAACCAGGCAGGTGTGCCCCCTTTCACCACTCTTATTCAACATAGTTCTGGAAGTCCTAGCTACAGCAATCAGACAAGAAGAAGAAATAAAAGGCATCCAAATTGGAAAAGAAGAAGTAAAACTGTCACTATTTGCAGATGATATGATATTGTATATTGAAAACCCTAAAGTCTCAGTCAAAAAACTACTGGACCTGATAACTGAATTCAGCAAGGTGGCAGGATATAAAATTAATACTCAGAAATCAGAGCCATTTTTATATACCAACAATGAACTGTCAGCAAAATAAATTAAGGAAACAATCCCCTTCACTATTGCAACCAAAAAAATAAAGTACCTAGGAGTAAATTTAACCAAGGAGGTTAAGGACTTATATTCAGAAAATTATAAAACATTGACAAAAAAAATCAAGTAAGATACAAACAAGTGGAAGCATATACCGTGCTCATGGTTAGGAAGAATAAACATCATTAAAATGTCTATATTACCCAAAGCAATTTATAAATTCAATGCAATACCAATTAAAATACCAATGACATACTTCAAAGATATAGAACACATATTTCAAAAATTTATATGGAACCAAAAAAGAACACTAACAACGGAGCCAAGGTCTGGTGGGCCATCATCTTTAATCCTAGCTTGTACCCGACGGGCAAGTAAAAACACACACTGTGCTCCAGAACCCACTCATTCAGTGCTCACAAAACTACTGACTTAACTGAGTTTCCTAGAATCAAAGGTTTCTAGTTCACCCGACTTACTCACCTCTGTTTTTCCTCTTCTTCTCTTGCACGAACTCTGTACAGACTGGTTTCTCACTCAGCACTGCACCATCTTGGCTGCTTCTCCTGGCCTCCTCCACGTGATTTTTTTCTGCTCTCCTCTCTAATGCTAACCTCAGGAAGCAAGAGAGAGCAAGCTCCCAGTCTGCCCCACTTACTAGTGTAGAAATCAAACCTTTAAGAAAATCTATAAATAAGAAAGTCTCTGATACAAAGCCACTTATCTGAGGCATAATGGGATTACTCATGAGAGCACACCACCCTACATCATGCAATCAGTCAAGGGTGTGGTGAAAAGCTAAGTTTTAAAACTAAGCCTTTGGCTATAATGACCCTGCCTGCTTAAGCCTGTCCTGCAAACACAATAATATAATTACACCAATCTCAAGCATAAGGGCAACTAATATCACCTGGGCAATGGGCTTTCACGTGGGCCGCACCATCTTTAACAATGTGAGCATAATATATTTTATCTGCCCAACAATCTACTTCTATGCTCACTTTACTACCCACAGTCTACACCACCGGCATCCCTGTACAAGAAAATTAGGCACATTACACAAATTACAAATACATGACAAATCATACAATTTCAACAATTACAAAGGTACATTTCACCAGTCTCTGAGCACTTTGCCAAAAGTGCAAAATGGTATTGGTCTTCTTTCTAGCCATTTAAAAGGCTTCCGGGGGCAGGAGGGCCTCCAGCAAAGCTTCCCCCAACCCCCACCAGTGTATTTCACATTGTCCAAAATCTGTAAGACCATCCAACAAAGGAGCCAGTGCCCATCTGGTCATAGTTCAGGAAATCAGTCCAAGCACATGTTGCCTTAGCCTCCCCCCTCATCCCTGCCATCCTGGCAGGTTTTACACTGTCCCGAGAAGAAGCATGTGGCAATGGCAGTCAGCATTTCCATCTCTGCTCCAGAGAGTATGATGGCATCCAACCCTATGTCCCAAAATCGCAGACCTACCAGCAGTTTAGCAGGCACTCCCTGATGTTCCAGTGGCCACTCAGCAATGCATGCCTGGCTCCCAGGATGTCCATTCATTCTCCCACTGCAACTGCCGCCATTTACCTGCTGGATTCTGTGAATCACAAGTCCAGCCCAATTCCCCTCATCTTCTGGATAGGAGCTGGAAATGCCAGCTCCCGCTGCTGGGTTTCAGCCCCAGGCTGCCACTGCCTTCTGCTCAGTAGGCCTTAAAGCCCCAGCTCCAGCCTCAGGCCTGGCCTCCTGCTGTAGCTAGTTCACAGAAATCTCCACAACGTCCAGGGCAATCTGCAACTCACGAACCTGTGATTCCTTCTCCAGCAGCTGTTCCATTTCCAAGTGAATCTCATGAACCTGGTTGGCCTCCTCCGGTGTTTGCTTCAGCTCCAGGGTCAGCATCTCATTCTCCCACATTTGCTCCAGCTCCTTCCACTGCTCGGTCTGCAGGTCCTGGGCAGCCTCTCCCACAGAGCTCTATGTTTCCTCACACATAGCTGTAAAAGTCAGCCAGCCTACGGCCCCCAAAAGGACAGCCATGGGGAACCATAACAGCAATCAGTCCTCTACCATGCACCTCAAGGCTGGCGGCTCCATACCAATCTCCAAATCCTGCTGACTATGCCAAGTGTGCAGCCAGTAATCACAACCAACATCACAGCTGCCTGGCCCATGCACATTCGCATTAGATTTGGACAGTTGGTAATGAAACAATGGAGCCAAGAACTGGTGGGTCATTATCTTTTATCTTTAAGTCTCTGATACAAAGCCACTTATCTGAGGCATAATGGGATTTCTCATGAGAGTGCACCACTCTACATCATGCAATCAGTCAAGGGTGTGGGGAAAAGCTTAGTTTTAAAACTAAGCCTTCGTCTATAATGACTCTGCCTGCTTACAGCCTGTCCCTCACACACAATAATATAATTATGCCCATCCCAAGCATAAGGGCGACTAATATCACCTGGGTAACAGGCTTCCACGTGGGTTGCACGATCTTTAACAAAGTGAGCATAATATATTTTATCTGCCCAACAAGCAACTTTCCACAATTGGGACCAAAACCCAATAGGTTGCCCATAAGCATTCTTTCTGTTGCCACAAGCCCCATTCAAACCCCTCCAAGGTTACATGAACATTCAGCTCACAGGGCCTGGCAGGATTAAACACATTCAAGACCTGAGCCACTGTGACAGCTCTCTTAGCTGCTGCAAATGAACCTTGCGCCGGCTCAGTTCAATTCCAATGAACCCCCTTTCGAATAAGGTTGTACAAGGGGCGACTGGGGAAATCGCATCCCCAATGACCCTCTTGGTGACAATGTGGGCAAGGCCCTGGTGGTGGATGGGGATTGAGGTATTGCTTAGCCCAGTGGCCTGGTTGCTTGCATCAGTAGCAACAACCCAGCAGCCCGGATTTAAAAGATTGACCTCGGAAGGGTCTGGTCTTTGAGCCCGTATTAGGGTTCCCTTTTAGGGCCTTTGCTAGCATTAGGTAATTCTCTTGATCCCTCTTTTATTGTTCTTCCTTCTCCGTGTTCTCCCAATTATTGAAGAACTTAAAGGTAAGATTTAAGAGGTCTTTCTGGGAAGTATTGGGCTCATTCTCAAGTTTCTTGAGTTTGCATCTGACGTCTGGAGCAGATTGTGAGATAAAGTGTGAGTGTAAGAGGGTGGTCCCTGCTGGAGTTGTTGGGTCTAGATGAGTGTACCTTTGGAAGGCCTGTAAAAGGCATTCCAAAAATTCTCCAGGGTTTTCCTGGGGCCTTTGAATTATTTCTTTAATTAATTTTGTCATAATTGACGGCCTTATTGGCAAGTTTGCTGAGGGCCTGTTGTAGGTAATCAATCATGTGATCTCTGAGTTTTTGATTGGCATGATTGAGCTGGTAATTCCAATTGGGATTGTCCGAAGGAACTGCTAGATGACCCATGGGGAGGTTGTTATTTCTACTGTTTACCTCATCTGCAATTTGTTGGGCAGTTGTCCATATTCGGTCCTTGTCACTGGTCGACAGAGAGGAGGTGAGAATAATACTTAAATCGTGCCAGGTTAAGTTGTAGGATTGGGTAAGGTATTTGAATTCTTTTATGTAGGTGTCTGGGTCTGAGGAAAATGACCTTAGGCAGCGCTCAATTTGGGCACGGTCAGAGAGGGAGAAAGGAATAGCGACCCTAACAATTCCCTCAGCTCCTGAAACTTTCTGGAGAGGGTACATGCTTGGCTGGGGTGTCCAACGTGGGTGCAGATGAGGGGGAAAAGCTGGAGGAGTACTGTCAGGGGAGAGAGGGAGAGGAGTGGTCCACTTAGAGGGAGGGGCGGGGAGAGATGTGTTCTCTGGTGATTTTGTCTGATAGAGAGAAGGAGCAGTAGGAGGAGATGGAGAAGTAGGAGCGGAAGGGATAGCAGAGTTGTCTTGAGGGTCAAAGATATCAGATGGAGGGTCAGTGAGAGGAGAGTGGGTAGAATGTGAGGTAGAAGTTCTGGCCAGAAGAACTTGATAAGTAGAACATGAGGAGCAAAGAGAAGGTCTAGACCAGAGATAGAAGAAGGCCTGCATGTAAGGAATCTCTAAAACCTTCCCATTCCAGTGGCAGAAATTGTCAAGATCTTTTAGGATATTGTAATCAAAGGTTTCATTTTCTGGCCACTGAGAATCACTGTCTAATTTATATTTAGGCCAGGCTGTGTTACAGAAAAAAATAAGTTTCTTAGGATTGAGGTCAGAAAGACCAAGTTTGGCCAGGTTTTTTAGGAGATAGCCGAGAGGTGTTTGGTCTGATGGTCTGGATTGTGAAGAGCCCATCATGGAAAACAGTGATTAAGAGAGGGTGTCCCCACCTCTTGTCACAGTCTCAAAAGAAGAAAATCTCTGAGAAGAGGGAAATCCAAGACACAGGTCATCACCACCTGCCAAGGAGCTTGCAAGAGTGGAGAGGTTAGGCTAGATGCCTAGACTTTCATAGAGGGTCACTGGGACCAAGTCGAGAAAACCCCTCAGAGCATGAGGTGTGTCACAATAGACCATCAGAAAGAGAGAGGCCAAATTTGAAGAGCCAACCAGAGAAGAAAAAGGGGGAGAAACTCCTTACCTCCTGGTCATCAGAGGTTTGGGACAGGGTTGGACTACCGGTCACTCAACCACGCTCACACAGCCAAACAGAATCAGGGAGTTAGCCCAGACGAGCTGCCGCTGTCCACTGCTTCCCTGGTTGTAAGATTGGCTAGCAAGGTGATTGTCCAGGCAGCCAGTACCCATCCCGGGTTTTGGCACCAGATGTAAGAATGAGATGGCACTCGAACACCAGGTGTGTAGACTTTATTAGAATAGAAAGACCTGCTGGGAACACTTCTCCAGTACAGATTATGGGGGCAAATTTTATAGAGTAGGGAAGACCCTTGAGCAAGTGGGTGTTGAGTCAGAAGTTCTGATATGTGGGAGAGCCTGGAGTCAGAAGTTCTGGTATGTACCCATCTGCAGTTTTATGGATTTGGCTTCCCGGGACGCTCCTCCTTGGGGCGGTTGACCAGGTTTCTTGGAATTCTTCTGCCTCAGGGACAACAGTCCAGTAAGTGAGGGTGAGATCAGACAGATAAGCGGAACAGCAAAAGAGCAGTTAGAATTTCTGGTAAATTCATGTGTCTATCAGCTACCATCTGTGTAACTGCATTGATAGGTTGCCCCACACAGATGCCAAAAATAGCCACAAGTGACCAAAAAAGGGCTGATGGGGCGCTAGCAAGGGTAAATTCCCTCACTTTTGGCATAAACACTTCCTCGTCTGGCCCACGGGACTCAGGGTTAAAAACAGCATTCTTCATACCTAGTTCCCAAAGGACCTTTACTAACTCACTGTAGCACTGCCCCCGATTCATTGCCCCTGGCAATTCTCCAGCATTCTGCCAGACCATACAAATGGCGGCCATCACCCATTCTAATAGGGTATGGTTTCCTGGGTTGCTGTTGGTCAAATAAGTTTGTAAATATGATATATATGTTTGCTTGCTTATAGTATGTATTGGGTGTGGGGGACGGGATGTAAGCAGTCCGGGTCGTTATAGCCCAAGGCTTAGTTTTAAGACTAAACCTTTCCCATTTTTTTGATGTAGGGTGGTGCACTCTCATGAGGAATCTAATTATACCTCAGATGAGTGACTTTGTATCAGAGACTTTCTTGTTTGTAGATTGGATTAAGGGTTTGGATTTCTACATTATAAAGTGGGGCAGACTGGAAGCTTGCTCTCTTGGTTCCTGCTATCACCATTGCAGGGGCCTCCCTGATCCCTTGCTGTCCGTGGGAAAAGCAGGTTTTCTGCTTTTTTCTTGTCTTCTCTTGTGGCTTGTCTTTCTTGGTGAGATACCAATAAACAGAATGGCCCACCATCCTTCAACTCTGCCATTTCTTTACCATCTGCCCATATCCAATGGGAACCTGCATGTGAATGGCCACGATGGGGGTACCTGGCCATACAGTTTCCATGGCAATTCTGAAGACGCTGCCTCAAGGAGGAGTGCGTGGTAATGGTGGTCAATTTCTCCTTCTCTGTTCTGGAGAGCATGATGCCATCCACCCCTATGTCCCATAATCATAGTAATCAGGCTACCAGGGATTCAGTAAGTTTCTGCCTAAATTGTGCCCCCAACTCCATCAGCTCTGCCTGGGAATAGGGCTGGACCACAGAGTGTTCCATTACCTGGGCAGGAGGCTGTGACTGCCCCTGAGGGACTCTTCGCTGCTGGGTTTTTACCTTCTTGGCAACCACTGGTCGGGCTCTCAGTGTGTGTTGTGTATGGCAGCTTCAGTCTGAGCCTTCTCATCCTCAGAATAGGAGTTGCAAGCGCCAGCTCCAGCTGACTCAAAGCCAACCCATTGTCAATTCTTTGGTGACCATTTAGGCTCCTGTGGCTGCTTTTGGCCAGAAGCTGAGACTCAAGCTCTTGAATCCACAGTTGTTTCTCCAACAACTGCATGTGCAAACGTTCAGCTTCCAGGGCAAACTGCAGCTCACGAATCCATAATTCCTTCTCCAGTGCTCACTCCAATTCCAGCCTTTTCTGCCGTTCGATTTGCAATTCATACTGAAGCTTTTGACCTCGGGCAGCTTCTCGTACAGAGCTCCTGGTTTTCTCTTGAGTAAAAGACACCCAGCCCATGGCCCCTTAAAGGACAGCCATCGGGAGCCAGAACAGCAACCAGTCTTCTACCCCACCCCTCAAGGGTGGTGACCACATACCGATCTCCAAATCTTGCTGCAAACTATGCCAGTTGTATGACCAGGAGCCACCATCGTGGTCATTCACATGCAGTTTCCCATTGGATTCGGGCAGACGGTAAAGAAACAGCAGTCAGAGGATGGTGGGCCATTCTGTTTATTGGTGTCTCACCAAGAAAGACAAGCCACAAGAGAAGACAAGGGAAAAGTAGAAAACCTGCTTATTCCATGAAGGGCAAGGGATCAGGGAGGCCCTTGCAATGGTGATAGCAGGAACCGAAAGAGCAAGCTTCCAGTCTGCCCCACTTTATAATGTAGAAATCCAAACCCTTAATCCAATCTACAAACAAGAAAGTCTCTGATACAAAGTCACTCATCTGAGGCATAATGGGATTCCTCATGAGAGTGCACCAGCCTACATCAAAAAAGGTGGGAAAGGCTTAGTCTTAAAACTAAGCCTTGGGCTATAATGACCCGACCTGCTTACAGCCTGTCCCCCACACCCAATACAAACTATAAGCGAGCAAACATATATATCATATTTACAAACTTATTTGACTAACACCCTGTTGGGCAGATAAAATATATTATGCTCACTTTGTTAAAGATGGCGCTGCCCACATGGAAGTTCGTTGATATTAATGTGTGGTCTGGAACAGGCTGTGGGCAGGCCGGGTCATTATAGCCTAAGGCTTAGTTTTAAGAGTAAGCTCTTCTCCACACCCTTGACTGATTGGATGATGTAGGGTGGTGCACTCTCATGATGAATCCCATTGTGCCTCAGATGAGTGGCTTTGTATCAGAGACTTTCTTGTTTGTATAATTGGATTAAAGGTTTTGAATCTATACTATAAAGTGGGCAGACCAGGAGCTAGTTCTCGCTTGGTTCCTGAGGAGAGCAGATTAAGGCTACATGGAGGCCAGGAGAAGCAGTCAAGATGGCAGAATGCTGAGGGAGAAGCCAGTTTGTTAAGAGTTTGTGCTGGAGGAGATGGGGAACAGAGGTGAATAAGTCTGGTGAGCTAGAAACCTTTGATTCTAGGAAACTCGGATAAGTCAGTAGCTTTGTGAGTGTTGAACGTGTGAGTTTTGGAGCCCAGTGTGTGTTTTTGCTTGCCCGCCGGGTGTAAGCTAGAATTAAAGCTGATGGCTCACCAGTTTTTGGCTCTGTTGTTTCATTACCGACTGTTCGAATCAAATGCGAACCTGCATGGGTCAGGCGGCTGTGATCCTGACCGCGACTACTGGCTTTACATACCCTCACCTAAAAAAAAAACAAACAGACATAAAAAGAAGCAATCTAACCAAGTGGGCAGGAACTCTCAAAGGCAGAGGAACAGTCAGAAGTTCCCTCTAAAAATCTTCATTCTTTCTTCATTTATTCACAGAACCAACTTCATAAGAAACAAGTTCTGTGTTTATAGTTTCCACTTTCCCCAACAAAACCTGTTATTTTTCTTTCACTTAGAAAAGTTTGATGATTTACACAGATATAATGACCATAAAAAGATAATAAAATCTTTAAATATATCTGTGGTTTCATATATATTTTTGAAAAATGTGTGTGTGTGTATATCTTTGAAAAAAATGTGACTGAAAAAAAAAGGCAGTCAAAGAAAGTTTATATAATATTCTTCTCATTAATTCTCAGATTATAAGAAAGCCCTGGGCCTGGTCCAAACTGAAAAGTGTGGAGCTACCCAAAAATGAGTTGGCTAGCCAGGAGAGTAAGACAGTCTGGGATTAAAGCAGTTTTCATAAAGTGTTCATTGGCTCAGTTAGAATAGTTGCCTTTCTGTTGGTGGCAAAGAAGTCATAAGGAAAGCAAAATGCGAAGACGCTGCTGTTCCTCTCACTCATAACTGCTTTCCTTCTACTCATTTCTTATGTGTTGGGCAGATAAAATATATTATGCTCATTTTGTTAAGGATGGAGCTGCCCACATGGAAGCCCGTCACCAAGGTGATATTATTTGCCCTATGCTTGAGATAGGTGTAGGGGAAAGGCTGTAATGTAAGCAGGCCAGGTTGTTATGGGATAAGGCTTAGTTTTAAGATTAAGCTTTTCCCCACACCCTTGACTGATTGGGTGATGTAGGGTGGTGCCCTCTCCTGAGGAATCCCATTATGCCTCAGATGGGTAGCTTTGTATCAGAGACTTTCTTGTTTGTATAATTGGATTAAAGGTTTTGAATCTATGCTATAAAGAGGGGCAGACCAGGAGCTTGCTCTCTCGGTTCCTAGGTTTCTGAGATTAGTATCAGAGAGGAGAGCAGATTAAGGCCACATGGAGGCCAGGAGAAGCAGCCAAGATGGCAGAGTGCTGAGGGAGAAACCAGTTTGTGCAGAGTTTGAGCTGGAGGAGATGGGGAACAGAAGTTTTTGGGCAGATAAATATAGTATGCTCACTTTGCTAAAGATGGCGCTGCCCACATGGAAGTTTGTTGATATTAATGTGTGTTCTGGAACAGGCTATGCGCAGGCTGGGTCGTTATAGCCTAAGGCTTAGTTTTAAGAGTAAGCTCTTCTCCACGTCCTTGACTGATTGGATGATGTAGGGTGGTGCACTCTCCTGAGGAATCCCATGGTGCCTCAGATGGGTGGCTTTGTATCAGAGACTTTCTTGTTTGTATAATTGGATTAAAGGTTTTGAATCTATGCTATAAAGTGGGGCAGGCCAGGAGCTTGCTTTCTCTCGGTTCCTGGGATTAGTATAGAGAGGAGAGTGGAGTAAGGCCACATGGAGGCCAGGAGAAGCAGCCAAGATGGTGGAGTGCGGAGGAAGAAGCCAGTTTGTGCAGAGTTTGTGTAGAGAGAAGGAGATGGGAAACAGAGGTGAATAAGTCTGGTGAGCTGGAAACCTTTGATTTTAGGAAACTCGGTTAAGTCAATAGCTTTGTGAGCACTGAATGTGTGGGTTTTGGAACCCAGTGTGTGTTTTTGCTTGCCCGCCGGGTGCAAGCTAGAATTAAAGCTGATGGTTCACCAGTTCTTGGCTCCGTTGTTTCATTACTGTCTGTTCGAATCTAATGTGAACCTGCACTGGCCAGGCGGCTATGATGGTGGCCTCGACTACTAGCTTTTTATTATTTAAAAACTGAAGTCTCCAGATGGGAACAAGGAACAGTCTAGACATCATTTATTGGCCACTGACAAATGAAAACCAGTCTGCAGCAACCTACATTTTGTTGTTGTTTTTGTACTTTCTGAACCCCTCCGCCCAATTACCACTTGTTTTACACTGCCTACTCTAAAAAGTTAAATGACTTTGACACTTGGAATTTCTTAAAAACTAAAGAAATTAGTCAGGGATGACTGCTCCCTGAGAATGGAATGCTGGCTATCGCTCCACCTGAAAGGCCTGAAATTGCTATCATGTCTGTGACCTGTTTTCCTGATGCTTACAGAAAGTAGTTGCTAGTGAGTTGTAAATGAAGGAGCACTGGTCCACCACGGCAAGGCCACTGAAAAATCCTTTTGGTATTCAACTTCTCTTCACTCATCCATTTTACAGAACTTTACCAAGTGCTTATCATGTGCCAAGTGATATGGGTAAGTTCTAGACACAACAAAGTAGAAAACAAAACAACCTCAAATTGCTGATGTTCAGGTTAGCTGACTGGGAAGTAAACCAATGATTATTGGTCACTTCTGCATGAACTGGGGCTGCTTACTTCTTCATCTGCACTTTCTCCCTCCCTTCTGCACACTCTGGGCTCGATAGATGGAAAAAGTGGAGATTATAATTTTACTTATTGACAGATTGTATGAGGGTATATCTAGAAAATCCTAGACAAGTAACTAAAAAACTGTTATAACAGGTAGGAACATTTGTATCAATATACAGAGTTCATGGAAGAGACAACCCAATTTACAATATCACCAAAGATGAAATTATCTTGAAGTAAATTTAATAAGAAGTATTCTAAAGTAGGAAAATTTTATTTCTAGACTTTCTATTCTGTTCTACAGATTTCTTTGACAATACTTGTGCCATTCACCTTGCTGCTTCCTGCTTCCAGCCCAGGTGCAAACTGCTCTCAGTGTCCTAGGGCCTTTCTCCAGCTCCACATCCAGCATATATCTAAATGGTATTCAGGTCTTGGTTTTAGCAGAGAAGCCTTTTCAGACCCCAGAAATGGGGTTAATGACTCCTTCATTGATGGAATTCAGCTGGTTTGCACCAATTTTGTAGAACTAATACCTAATTTTTTGTTAAATTTGGCAAACTGGTTGTTAAAATGGCACTTATAATCATGGTTCTCTCTAAGGTGGGCACCTGGGCAGCAGCCCAATGTGGAAATCACAAATTTACATTTCTTACTCTTTTTTAATGTTCATTTGCACAACAGTGTATTCTAAGTGCCCGTAGTAATGTTCATTCCATCCATAGGTGAAAAAAATTGCCAGTGAGGACACCAATTAAGAAGCAATATGGAAATATCTTAAGCAACAGTTTTAATGTTTTTTGCCCAGTACTATCTAATATTTTTTCTATAATATCTTAAAACTCTCATAATATAATCTAGTTTTGTATACCTCTATCATTCCTGTTTAAGTATTAAATGCATGAAATAATAAACTACCTTTCGGTATATTGTTTTTTATACTTAAAACAGCCATTAGGGCAGAGAACCAGATGTTAAATTATTTGAATCCCACCACTGGCCTACATTGTGACAACTGGGCCAATCATTGTACTTCTGGAACTTTATGTCATGTCTGGTATACTACAGGTACTAAGTAAATGCTTGTTGGATGAATGAATGAAGAGAAGAAAGTTTTGATAGAGTTATTATCCAATGTCCATTTAACTCAAGTACTTGGTAGGTTGTTCCATGAAATATCGCAGAGTTCCTTTCGTGTTAGGAACCCTGTAATTATAAAGGTTTTTTTGAACATTTCCAAATGTTAGTTGTGACTCTGGTTAAATAAACTTATAAATTCTGCATTAAACAAAATGAAAAATATGTTTTTTATTGCAGAAAGTCTTAGAACTTATCTAAATACTAATTAATATTCAATGTAAATCTCCAAAAAGTTTCTGTTTGAAATATCATCCAAGCTTGTCTGGACCAAAGAATTCCTTTTAAACATACAGGTACATTCAACAGCTCCCAATTGGCCACCTCACCTGTCCCTGGCCTGTTCATGGTCTTCCCTTCTAAAGACTGGCTTCTCCAGACATAGGGACAGACAACAAAAAGCCACACATGACAGGTGAACAGGTGAGGAAGAGAAGTATAGAAACCCCTCCAATGATGCAATTGAGCAAATAAAATGTTTAAAGACACCATGACGGTGAGAAGAGAGATAAGAAAAGTTTACTCAACAGTAACAGAAAGATGAGAAAGAGTCCTTAACATCAACCTCTAAAAGAAGAGAATAAAAAAGAGTAAATTTGACTTTGTGATATCAGCCAAGATCAGTATATTCCAGAACAGATAAAAGGCCAAGGTGTTAAAGCCCAAGACATAGGAATAAGTGATGTGAGAGGTCAAGTCTGAGAGGAAGGCAGGCCAGGACACACAGGGCCATGTCATTCCAACTTAATATTGACTGAAATGGGAAGCATTCGAGGATCTTAAACCAAAGAACTGTGATCTGAATGGTATTTGTAAGGATCATTTTGGTAACTTTTGCCATCTTTACATTTATTATTAAAAAATTGAGAGAAGATTCAGAATAATTAATCAAGTACAAAACAAAAATGACAAGATTAGCAATAAAATTAACAGAAATTATTTTGCCATCAAGAAGCAAATTATGCCTTGGCCCAGTAGCTTGGCTGGGTAGAGCATCGACCCTGTACCCAAAGGCCAGACATGAAACAACCAAAATGCCCTTCAATAGATGATTGGATAAAGAAGATGTGGTATATATATATATACTATGGAATACTACTCAGCCATAAGAAATGATGACATCGGATCATTTAAAACAACATGGATGAACCTTGATAACATTATACTGAGTGAAATAAGTCAATCAGAAAAACTAAGAACTGTATGATTCCATACATAGGTGGGACACAAAATTGAGACTCATTGACAGAGATAAGAGTGCAGTGGTTGCCTGGGGAAGAGACAGAGGGGGAGGGGAGGGTCATAAAGAGAAACAAGTATGGAATGACGGGTAAAGAAGGATTATTTGACTTTGGGTTATAGGTATACAGTTATTGATCGATATACAACCTATGCAACTTACGACCATTCGACTTTACGACCACAGTCGCTAGCCACGACTGCTCCGCATCTGGAGCAGTTTTTGTATGCACCTGTATTTTGTAATTTTGTATGTTTTACAAATATTAAACCAGTTGTACTGGTAACGCAGTGTTTTACTTAAACCTGACAAATGTAGAAATAAGAAACAAAATGGTGTAGAGATGATACAAATGGCATAAAATGAACAAAGAAAATTATGATATATAACAATAATGAACAAAAATTATGATAAAATGTGACTTAAAGATTTTTATAACATCATTTCACAGTACTGTACATATAGCCTACTCAACTTATGACCAAATTGTGTTACGACCGGTCTGTCGGAACCAATCGTGGTCATAAGTTGAGCAATAGCTGTACAGCATAACCAACCATCCAAATGATGGAGATGTTTTCTCTAAATTTGTGTACTCTGGTTGACCAATGTCACCCTGTTTAATTTGTCTAAATAAAAATTAAAAAAAAGTAAGAAGGTTGCAGGTTGCTGTTTCAAAGGTTGGTCAGGGCACATACAGAAACAAATTAATCTTTCTCTTTCTCTTTCACTCTGTGTCTCTCTTTTCCTCTCTTTCCAAAATCAGTAAACAAAAATAATAATAATAATAAAACACGAAACAAATTATAACAACAATACAGATCTTGCCAAAAGTTATAATTCACTCAGAGGAAGAAACAAACTTCAAAAAGAAATCATGAATACTTTTTGGACTCTATATAATTCAATTTAAAAAAGGACATGTTGGGAAAAGATTGAAGTTTCCTGCTGACACACACTGACAATACAGTGAAAACCCCCAACACCCCACTTATATTCAGGAAAGACTTGAGCTCCTACAGCTCATGCGTGGAAATCCAGGCAGTAGTGACTCGCCCAGGTCAGGAGAGCAATCCTTTCCCAAATTTGACAACCATCCTTTCAGCTTCACGTGGGTGTTGTGAAGTTAAAAACAACTATGCTAATTTATTTCCATCAACTGCGCTAGAAAAAAGGCTAAAATATATTCTTACTACTTTATTTATAGAAACTGGTTTATCAAAACTGTTGTTCTCTGACAAGAGAAAGATCAAAAAGCCAGAATTTTAGGAGAAAAAAATGTTATAAAGATGTATCAGGAATGAACAAATAACAGTTTTTTTGGAATTTATTATATTTGTAGTCTTTATCAGCTTTCTAAAATCTGCAAATTTTTGTGTTAAACAAATATTTGCTTTCGTACTGACTATATATCTTTATATTACTGTTCAGAAACAGGGGATGGCAAATCCAGGTCTCCCCTGATGGAGGTGTGTCAGGAGGGTCAAGTTGAACAGAAAAAATTAAATATGTTACAACTTTTAAATTTTATATATCCCTTTCAATATTTAAAAGTTATATCTAAATTAAAGGGCAGATCAAAAGGGATAGCAGATCATCAGAGGGTTTCACAGGCTTTTTGAAACTGGCCTAGAAGAATAGAAGAAAGGTCACCCACATTTCCCTGTGTGGCAAAAAAGTATTATAAGAATGATGATATTAACTTTCCTTTACTGATTTCACATATTGGATCACAAAATAATAGTAGTGCCAATCTTACTAATTTAAATGATATATTATTTTCTAATAGCATTTGAAAGAAATCACAGGAGATAATATTGTAATATAAAATATCATAATTTCAAGAGTACTTGTTTCTCCCTCAGCAATTTCATAACCAGAAATAATACAATGGCAGATGAATTACAAGTTCTGAGGTTTTGTGGAATACTGTATCATAAAAAATTATTACATAAAATATAACATGGTACAAAATGTGGCACAAAATTTTTTATTCACTCAGGATTCCTGAAGCGGAAGACTAGGATGAGGATACAGAAGAAGAAGGTATGAAATTGAAGTGTAATCTGATCTCAATCAGACAGGTTAGTGGTTGAAAATGACATTTCTGATTAAAGACAAGATTACACACAATGGCTTTCTTTGTTTCAGTGAACATGATAAACTGTATATTTCACATTAAATATTTTATGTGTATATATGTCAATCAACTGGGACGAGGCCTGAACCAATTATACAAAATTTAATTTAGTAAAATAAAGCATAATACAGTACTGTAGAAAGTTATGGTCTCTGAGTTCTGAAAATGTTTATCTGATTTTCTCTGAAAAAGTATAAAAGAGCGAAGTAGTACCTATATAGATAAGCTTATGGAAACTCAAAGTTTTTAATACAGAAAATCTTAAAAGTCATCTCTGAGGATTGATGTGTAGAGACTCTAATCATATTTCAAAATTTACATTTCCTTATTTTTTAATAAATAATATATTAATATAGTTCATAATTTTAGAGAAAAATAATTTCTCCCTCCTGACCCTGTCTCTCCATATTATCAGTTTTTGCAAATCATATCTGCTTTTGTACAGCTGCTCAAAACAGCCTGCACCTGGCTTATTTCTCTGAACACTATATAAGAAATAATTCTATACAGATAATTTTAAAACCCAAATTGTTTATTGTACATGAAGAATAGAACATAATATTACTAAAACAAAACAAGTCTCCTATTGAGAATATCGAGACAGGACTAGTTTTACCAAATTTTTAAACATAAACCTATAATTATTAGAAGTGGCACAAATATTGTAAAAGGAATCAGTGGAACAGAAAAGAAAATCTAGAAATAAAATCTTCTTACTTTAGAACACTTCTTATTAAATTTACTTCAAGATAATTTCATTTTGGTGATATTGTAAATTGGGTTGTCTCTTCTGTGAACTCTGTATATTGATACAAATGTCCCTACCTGTTATAACAGTTCTTTTAGTTACTGCTCCAGGATTTTCTAGAGGTACCATCATACAATCTGCCTATAAATAAAATTGTGATCTTCACTTTTTCCAGTTTTAATTTCTTTAACTTTATTCTCTAGTCAAATTGCATTGGTTGACGTGTCCAAAAAAATGCTAAATAATAGTCACAGTAAACATTCTGGTGCTATTTCTTATTTTAATGGGAATATTTCTTTTCTTTGTTGTGGCAGAGACAGATAGAGTCAGAGAAAGGGACATATAGGGAAAGACAGACAGGAAAGGAGAGAGATGAGAAACATCAATTCTTTGTTGCGGCTCTTCAGTTGTTCATTGATTTCATTGATTGATTTCTCATATGTGCTTTGATGGGGGGAGGGGGGGCTACAGCTGAGTGACACCTTGCTGGAGCCAGCAACCTTGGGCTCAAGCTGGTGAGCCTTGCTCAAACCAGATGAGCCAGCGCTCAAGCTGGCAACCTCGGGATCTCGAACCTGGGTCTTCCACATCCCAGTCCAACGCTCTATCCACTGCGCCACTGCGTGATCAGGCAGAAAATATTTCTAATAGTTTTTCTCATTAATCAGGATGCTAACACCAGAATCATTGAAAATATAGTTCATCATGTCAATGAAGAATCCATCTATAAGTTTCTTAAGATTTTTTAAAATATCAAGATCTGATATTTATTCCTGGGAGATTACATAAATTTCTACTTACATTTATTAATATTAATTTAAAATGAATAGATTTGTGAATGTTTAATAGGCTATTTTCCTGAAATAAGTTTATTGACAACGGTATATTATATTATTCTTTTAATATTATTCTGGAGCCTATTTTCTAACATTTTACTTAAGTTTTGCATCTTATCCATATATAACACTTGTCTGGTCTTTTTTTTTTTTTTTTTACAGGGACAAAGAGAGAATCAGAGAGAGTGATAGGTAGGAACAGAGAGAGGTGAGAAGCATCAATCATTAGTTTTTCGTTGCCGTTGTGACACCATAGTTGTTCATTGATTGCTTTCTTACATGTGACTTGACCGCGGGCCTTTAGCAGACCAAGCAACCCCTTGCTGGGGTCAGCGACCTGGGGTCCAAGCTGGCTAGCTTTTGCTCAAGCCAGATGGGCCCTCACTCAAGCTGGCGAGCTCGGGGTCTCGAACCTGGGTCTTCCGCATCCCAGTCTGATGCTCTATCCACTGTACCACCACCTGGTCAGGCGACTCTTATCTGTTTTTAATCAGTGTTAGTTCTGAGGGTCAATGTGAGAGCACTTCCTGGGCAGGTGGTTTGTTGCCAGATGACTCCAAGTGGGAAAGGTTAATCCCTTTAAGTGGGGGAAGGGAATCCAAGCAAGTAGGAATGGGGAGTTTCTTCAAGTGAGGAAAGGAAGTCCCTCCAAGTAGGAGAATAAAGCCCATTCAAGTGGGGGAGGAGAGACCCTCTACTGAAGCAGAGTTGGGCCCCGCCCTGGCCACATGTACTCAGTGGGGTTCTGTTCCATCCCCTTAGTTAGTGGTTTCAGCAGGGCTCACATTTAACCCAGGGAGGAAATGGAGCCACCTGGCTGTGTGCCAGAAAACACTGGCTTGAATAAATTTTCTTGCTGGATAAGACAGAGGACACCTGGCCCCCTCTGACCCCATCATGGAGTCCCTGGTCATTTTGCCTTCCTCATTCTTCCCTTTGGTATTTTTCTTTGGTTTTCTCTGGTGATATTGAGCCAGGAGGAGCAGAACATGATGTGTCTACACCATCTTATCCAACTGAGAGTCCCCAGGGAGACCTTTGTCCCAACTCATATAAACTATATGAGTTTTATCCCAACTCAACTAAACAACTATATATATTTATATATATAGTTGTTTAGTTAACTGAATGAATATTATGAAATTTCAACACTTACAATAGTAATGCCATTAATATCAATCTTGCAACAATAGATTTATGTAGGAAAACGTTCTTTCTTCATCTCCCCCTTCAATGCATTTACATTTACGGTGGCCTCCATTCTGAAAAACTAGCATCATAATGTAATGCCAGCATCACACTAACCAGATGTGACCAGGTTATACTTCTCTTTAAATGTCAGTGAATTTGACTTTGTTTCTTCCTAAGACCTGCATGTCATCACAGTAAACAAAGTTGTTGTCTTCATGTCTTCTTTTCTAACTAAAATTCTCCATCCCCTATGACTTTCCCTATGTGATCATGTTCTTTCTGTTAACACATATCCTCTGATGCTTTTATTAACATGGTATCACATGGTAAGGGTCTCTTCCTCTCTTAAAGGCCCCACAAAACCCCTGAAGCTCACCTGCTTACATAGTCCAGATTGTAACAAGTTCTGAGGTGTAGGCTTAGTCACTAGAAGATTAATCAATATAGGATCAAGACAACAGTTTTGTCCTTATCAATACTTTAAAATAAATGAGTTATCAGTGGAAATTTGGCATTAGTTTTGGTACAATTTTTGAGCTGTGTGGAAGGGTCACAAATATGCCCTAAACAGGTATATGTGAATACTGATGCAGTTTCTTTACTTTTTGGGGCTTAACTAACATCCCAATGTGGTGAATTTTTCTGATCCAATAACTTAAATATTCTTTTAGGTAAATTTTCAGGGTTCTAGATCCCTCCTAATCCTCTCCTAGACACCATCTGAGCAATTGAAATTAGCCTTGCTGTGGCCAGAGCACAGGATCCCAAAAGGTCATCACATTCCCAAGTGTAGGTACTTGGCTTATCCCCAGCCCTACAGTCCTATGGTGAGTCTGAGTCCACGACCACTGGTTGTGTAATGGCTTTCCTTGTTAAATTCAATAGTCCCAGCCATCTGCACCATAATTTGGAGAATGAGCATCCTTTACCCTTGGTCCCAAGCTAAGGATCATTTACTCCTTCATTGTTTCCTGCAGGGTTTGTTTTTTCCATCTCTGGCATACCACTTAAATGTAATTTAGAAAATTTCATTTAATTTAGAAATTTAAATTTAATGGGGAGACATTTATCAGTAAGAGTACATATGTTTCAGGCAAACATTTCTACACCATTTGAACTGTTGATTATGTCATGTACCCATCACCCAAAGTCAAATCATCCTCTGTCATCTTGTATTTGTCCCTTTTTACACCCTTTCCCCATTTCCTCCTCCACATCTCTCTCCCCTTGGTAACACTTTACTTTTATCTAAGTCCATGAATCTCAGCTTTATATCCTACCTATGTGTAAAATTATAGTTCTTAGCTTTTTCTAATTTATTTATATCACTCAGTATAATGTTCTCAAGGTCCATCCATGTTGTCATAAATGGCAATATGTCATCATTTCTTATGGCTGAGTAGTATTCCATAGTATATATGTACCACATCTTCTTTATCCAGTCCTCTACTGAGCGACACTTTGGTTGTTTTCATGTCTTGGTCACTGTGAATGATGTTGCGACAAAATATGGGGGTGCCTGTGTCTTTATGTACCAATATTTTCAAGTTTTTTGGGTAGATACTCAGTAGAGAGATTACTGGATCATATGGTAGTTTTATTTATTTATTTATTTATTTATTTATTTATTTATTTATTTATTTATTTAAAGTGAGGAGAGAGAGAGAGGGAAGAGGAGAAGAAACAAGAATCATCAACTCCCATATGTGCCTTGCCTGCACAAGCTCAGAGTTTTGAAATGGCAACCTAACGTTCCAGGTTAATGCTTTATCCACTCTGCCACCACTGGTCAGGCAGTAACTCTATTCTTAATTATTTGAAGTCCCACTATACTTTCTTCCCCAATGGCTGCACCAGTTTGTATTTCCCCCAGCAGTAAATGAGTGTTCCTTTTTCTCCAAAGCCTCTCCAACACCGTTATTTCCTATCTTGTTAACAGCCAACCTAACAGGTATGAGGTGGTATCTCATTGTAGTTTTGATTTGCATTTCTCTAATAGCTAGCAAAGAGGAACATCTTTTCATACATCTGTTGGCCACTTGTATTTCTTCTTAGAAGAGTGTGTTTAATGTTCTCTCCCCATTTTCTAATTGGATTGTTTGTTGCTGAGCTTTGTGAGTTCTTTATGTATTTTTGAAAATGACTCCTTATTAGAGCTGTTATTTGAAAATATCCTCTCTCATTTGGTTGGTTGCCTGTTTGTTTTATTGTCAATTTCCTTTGCTGTGCAGAGCTTTTTAGTTTGATATAGTTCTATTCATTTGTTTTTTTCTTTTTTTGCCTTTACTTCCTTTACATTTGGGGTCAAATTCATAATATGTTCTCTATAGCCAAGGTCCATGAGCTTAGTACCTATGTCCTCTACTATGCAATTTATTGTTTCAGGTCTTATATTTAGGTCTTTGATCCATTTTCAATTGGTTTTTGTGCAGAGGGACAAAGTGTAGTCAAGTTTCATTCTTTTGCATGTGGCTTTCCAATTTTCCCAGCACCATTTATTGAAGAGGCTTTCTTTTCTCCATTGTATGCTTTTGGTTCCTTTGTTGAAAAATGATTTGTCCATATATATGTGATTTTATTGCTGGGCTCTTGATTATGTTCCATTGGTCTGTATGTCTGTTTCTCTGCCAATATCATGCTGTTTAGAATATCATGGCTCTGTAGTATAATTTAAAGTCAGGTAGTGTGATGCCTCCAGCTTCATTTATTTTTCTCAGGATTGCCTTGGTTATTCAGGGATTTTGTTTGTTTGTTTTTTGTTTTGGTTTTATACAAACCTGGTGATTTTGGTTGCACATCACATCAGATACAAACACAGGTACAACATTTTTAGAGATAAGCAGCAACTCAACCACAGCCACTCTTCCAGAATCTTGCTAGATTTTGCCTTACTTCTGTCTACAAGGTTCTCCTTACCTCCACTAGAGTTCTAGTTCAAGAATGTGAAGACCCACATTAAACTCATTTTTGTCTCTTTTTCCTATCATCTACTTGGCTAGAAAATGAGGGGGACAATTTCTTCTCCTGTGTCAGAAAGGTTATTGCCAGTGTTATACTCCTTTCATTGTTCAGTGGAAGTCATTCTTTGTGCTTTTAGTAGCACTCTTTCTATCATGTGATAAGAAGCCCCTTTATCAAGAAAAGATTGCAAATCAGGAGAGATTTGCAAAGCGCTGAACCCATCACACACAAATACATTTTCTGACTTGAGTTTTCTCTCCATGTAAAGCTCTTTGGTCATAACTCATATACACCAAAGCACTCTAGCAGACAGAGTCCTTAGCTGACATAATTTCAATGGGAATATGTAAAGTGTATGTATGCATTTTGACTTTGACTGTAGTGGCAACTAATAATGCAATAAAATTAGCAGCATCAGGTTTAATAATACACATTATATTGTCATTCTCCTGATGCAGAATACCAGAGGCATGTTCAAACATTGATCACTACTTTAGTACACAATTTTCATAAAGAATTCAATGTGATTCCTAATTCATTTTACCTTTCAACAAGAAATTTAGGACTGGCTGCCATTGTTATTCCACTCTTACATGTCAGAGAATTGAGCAGGATGGTTAACTGAACAACTTATCCAAAAACCTGTAGGCTATGTTGGCAAGGTTGAGTCTTAACAGTGCTGCTGGCACAGACACCCCAAAAGATGGAAATTTAAGCAGTCAGCTCTGTTCCAGCAGAAGGCACCAACTACATTGCAAATTTGTGTCCATCTTAGGTTTCTGCTGGTGGAAATCTTACAAGATGGCAAACCCAAGAAGAAAAAGGACTCCATGGGTCGTGACTAAAACACCTTTGCCCTAAATCTTTGACACAGAATGCAATTTGAGGGGATTTAAACTGACTTAACAAATCAAAATGCATTGTCCTAGTATGCTTTAAAGATTTCAAGACTGGGATCCTCACCCCAAAGCTCAATCCATTATGATGCTTAGAATCTCACAGTTATACATTTAATCCCTTAGGTGTTAAGATTTGGGGGATACATTTTTAAGAGGCAGTAATAACAATCTCTAGGAAATCAACTCCACTTGTGGATATGCTACTGTTGGTGCTCAGAGGGTTCTTAGATAAAAATGAAACCTGAATAAAGGCATGTGGCTACAGGATGGAAAGAGGGAGTACTCACAAGTGACAAAGGCACATGATAACCAACACCTGTGTCACACTCTGCTCAGGTTGTCTTCTAGGTTCTTTGTGTCAATGCTGGCCTCCTTATATCTCTTAGGTGATGTGGTGTAATGAAAAGAGCTTAAAGCCACATTCAAATTCTGAGTCTACCAGCAGACTAAAGCAAGTGCTCAATAATGTTTCATTTCTTCCTCCTTTCACTAAAAGGAAGGCTCATTCAAACAACCGAAGAAAATTCCCCTTAATTTATCCCCTTAAAGTAGGCAAGCAGACAAAGAGGAACTCATGAAAAGAGTAAATGTCAGATCAGTGTTTCTCCAACTTAATATGAATGCAAATTACTTGAAGATTTTGTTAAACTGTGGATGCTGGTTTTATAGGTCTGAAGATGGGTTGGACCCTCTGCCTTTCAAAGGAGAACTTTACAGACAGAAGTTAGGCAAAAACCCAGGAAAATTCTGGAGGAGTGGCTGCTTGTCTCTAAAAAGAGTTGTGTCTGTGTTTGCACCCAATGTGATATACAAACCAAACCTTCAGGTTGGTATGGAACTATAGAAAACCCTGAAGAGCCAAAAAATACTGAGAAAAAAAAGAATGAAGCTGGAGGCATCACACTACCTGACGTCAAATTATACTATAGAGCCACAATATTCTAAACAGCATGGTATTGGCAGAAAAACAGACATACAGACCAATGGAACAGAGTCAAGAGCCCAGAAATAAAACCACATATATGTAAACAAATCATCTTCATAAAGGAGCCAAAAACACAATGGAGAAGAAAAAGCCTCTTCAATAAATGGTGCTGGGAAAACTGGAAAGCCACATGCAAAAGAATGAAACTTGACTACATCTTGTCCTCCTGCACAAAAATCAATTGAAAGTGGATCAAAGACCTAAATATAAGATCTGAAACAATAAATTACACAGAAGAAAATATAGCCCTGACCATGTGGTGGGACAGTAAATAGAGCATCAAACTGGGATACGGAGGACCCAGGTTTGAAACCTTGAGTCACCAGATTGAGTTTGGGATCATCTGGGTTGAGCAAGGCTCACCTGCTTGAGCCAAAGGTTACTGGCTTAAGCAAGGGGTCACTCTGTCTGCTGTACCGCCCCTCCCCTCCCAGTCAAGGCATATATGAGAAAGCAATCAATGAACAACTAAGGTGCTACAATGAAGAATGATGCTTCTTATTTCTCTCCCTTCCTGTTTGTCCTTATCTGTCCCTCTCTCTGTCTCTGTCACAAAAACAGAAAACATAGGTACTAAACTTATGGACCTTGGCTATAGAGAACATTTCATGAATTTGATCCCAAAGGCGAAGAAAGAAAAGGCAAAGATAAATAAATGGTACTATATCACACTCAAAAGCTTCAGCACAGAAAAAGAAAAAAAGGCAGGCAAACAAAGGGGAGATGGTGTTTATCCAAAATATATAAGGAACTCAAAAAGCTCAACAATTAACATGCAAAGTGTCCAGTTAAAAAGTGAGGAGAAGACCTAAAACAGACAATTCTTCCAAGAAGACATACAAATGGGAAACAGATATATGAAAAGATGTTCCTCTTTACTAGCTTTAAGAAAAATGCAAATCAAAACTACAATGAAATACCACCTCATACCTGTTAGATTGGCTGTTATTAACTAAATGGAAAATAACAACTGTTGGAGAGGCTGTGGAGAAAAAGCCTCTGCTGATGGGAATGCAAATTAGTACAACCATTATGGAAGAAAGTATAATGGTTCTTCAAAAAATTAAGAATAGAACTACCTTATGACCCAGCAATCCCTCTACTGGGTATATACCCCCATAACTCAAAAACATTGGTAAGCAAACACACATGCACCCGCATGTTCATTGTGGCATTGTTCACAGTGGCCAAGACATGGTAACAATCAAGATGCCCTCGATAGAGGATTGGACAAAGAAAATGTGGTACATATATACTATGGAATACTACTCAGCCATAAGAAGTTATATTTTACCATTTACAACAACGTGGATGGACATAGAGAACATTATACTGAGTAAAATAAGTAAATCTGTAAAACCTAAGAACTATATGATTTCACACATATGTTGGGTCTAAAATTGAGACTCATGGACATAGATAAAAGTGATAAAAGTGAAGTGGTTACCAGGGGGAGGAGTATGTGGGGAAGAAAGTCGGGGGAAGGGTGCAAAGAGGGACAAATACAGTTGTCCTGCACCATATTGTGGTTCAATTTTCGTGGTCTCACTGTATCGCATATTTTTTTATTTTATTTTTTACAGGGACAGAGAGAGAGTCAGAGAGAGAGATAGATAGGGACAGACAGACAGAAATGGAGAGAGGTGAAAAGCGTCAATCATTAGTTTTTCATTGCCGTTGCAACACCTTAGTTGTTTGTTCATTGATTGCTTTCTCACATGTGCCTGACCGCGGGCCTTCAGCAGACGGAGCCACCCCTTGCTGGAGCCAGCAACCTTGGGTCCAAGCCAGATGGGCCCGCGCTCAAGCTGGCAAGCTCGGGGTCTCGAACCTGGGTCTTCTGCATCCCAGTCCGACGCTCTATCCACTACACCACCGCCTGGTCAGGCTGTATCGCAGATTTTTAAATTGATTTTTAAATTTCTAATTTTGTATCACAGATTTTTGGCTATATTGTGGGATTTTGTGGTATATAAGTTTTTTATGTATTCATTATTTTAATTATTTCTTAGATAAAATAAACAAAATAAGTGTGGAAAAAGTTAATAACAGTGTGGGAAATGTTTATAAGAGTGTAGGAAGGGTTTATAAAGCTTTAAAATATATATAAATAATAAAATAAATATAAGGTCGCTACTTTGGGATTTTTCTTAGTCACTGCAGGTTCTGGAATTTACCCCTGGTGATAGATGAGGGACCACTGTATATGGTGACAGAATATGAGTTGACTTTGGGAGATGGGTACACAACAAAATGAACAGTTCAAATGCTATAGAAATGTTTATCTGAAACCTATGTACTCTTATTGATCAATGTCACCCCATTAAATTTAACTTCTAAATAAAAAAATATTTTTAATAAAAATGAAATAATAACAAAAAAAATGTTACTCTTGGTTCTTCCAGGAAATGAGGAAAATACAAAAGTCTTTAGAGACAGAAGAGATTCTGCCTTTTCAACTTTTTAATATTCTTTCCAGTAAGATCATAATGCGAAAAGTTAAGACCTCTACTTCTTTAGGGGGATTGTTTTTTAATCTAGAAAAGCAATAGAGCAGACATTCAGCATTTGCTTAATTTTAAACCATTCTAATAGAAATATTCCCAACATATTGCATTAAAGCAAGTTGATTCAATGGCCATATTGGAAACTCCTCCCATAAATAGCATTGATATATTGGGTGAAGAGCAGGGGAATGGGAAAGGAGGAAGAAAAGTGTTTATTGAGCAATATGTACCATGTGCTAGACTGTGTTATGCTTGATCAGGAGATGTATGACAAGGGACATCTGTACTCTGCCACACTTTGGCATGTCAGCAGCAAATATTTATAGAAAGTCCAGAAACAGGTGGTGTCATGTGGCATTAGATCTGATGCCCGTGTGTTTTCTTTATTCTATGTCCACTTGGGCTGTTGAGTTATGGTTTCTGTACAAATATTTACTTTAATAAACTTTTTGAAAGTGTTAATAAAATGTCTGTACTTTTATGCTCTCTAATATGTCTTTGATTTAACTCTATCTTAAGAAAATCATTACATTCTAGCTCATTTTACACAGATAGATATATATCTTAATAAGAATAAGTAATTATTTTTCCCCCCAGGGACAGAGAGAGAGTCAGAGAGAGGAATAGATAGGGACAGACAGACAGGAACGGAGAGAGGTGAGAAGAATCAATCATTAGTTTTTTGTTGCTGTTGCGACACCATAGTTGTTCATTGATTGCTTTCTCACATGTGCCTTGACCGCGGGCCTTCAGCAGACCGAGCATCCCCTTGCTGGAGCCAGCAACCTTGGGTCCAAGCTGACGAGCTTTTGCTCAAGCCAGATGGGCCCACGCTCAAGCTGGTGACCTCAGGGTCTCGAACCTGGGTCTTCCGCATCCCAGTCTAATGCTCTATCCACTGTGCCACCGCCTGGTCAGGCAGGGTAAGTAATTTTCTTAATAGAGCTTTCTTTTTAAATTTTTTAAATTTATTTATTTTAGAAAGAGGGAAGAGAGAGAGAGAGGTGAAGACAGAGAAAGAAAGAGAAAGAGAAGAAGAGGAGGAGAAGGAAGCATCAATTCCCATATGTGCCTTGACCAGGCAAGGCCCGGGTTTCAAACCTGCGACCTTAACGTTTCAGTTTATCCACTGCATCACCACAGATTAGGCCATAATAGATCTTTGTAAAAGTTTTCTCATCTGTTTCCATACACAGTCACTTTTAAGCCAAAAAAAAAAAAAAAAAAAAAAGGAAAAGGAAAGTTGGGGGTTCTCCCAATTCTACTTGACTCCAATGGTAAGAGACACCATCTTTTTTTTTTTTTTTTTAATTTTAGAGAGAGGAAGGGAGAGAGAGAGGAATAAAGAAACATCTATCTGTTTCTGTATGTGCCAAACCTGCAATCTTCATGATTCAGGGGGATGCTCTAACCAACCAAGCAATCTGGCCAGGGCAAGTCCCCATCATCCATTAACATTTATCGATTTATTTGTTAATCCCAGGATCATCACTAAGCGGTGAGACACCACTGGACACCTTCCATATGTGCTAGAGAAGTTCCCTCTGTGAACAAAATAAATGTGCAGAGTTGATTCATCATCTAGTCTACAGAAAACAGAACAAGCAAAATGTGTGTGTCCATGAACTGCAGTATGAAACCCATCACCCCATTTTCAGCCATGCAAATCTACTGATTCCTATCAAGTGCATGGAGAAAGATAGGGTCACTGAAAGGTTTCAAAGAGTTTTAGAAATAAAATTTTAACTCAGGCTTTGACACTTATCACACATGCACTTTTTAAAAGCTGCATTACATGATGTTATGATTAAGAAGCAAAAATAAGAATATGTTGTCACATGTAAATATATAAAACAATGGGTCAAGCCTTAGAGCATATGCTTTGAGTTAAGTACAAATGTGAAATGTTGGTAGAAATTATCATCGGTTGCGTTTTGTACTTTACATTATATCACAATTCACTTAATTGGTTCAGACACATTTTAATAAATTTGTTCTTAATCCAATCAGGCAGAAATGTTCTGAAAACTTAATGTAGTTGTTATTATAATACCTGAATATTTTAAGTAATATCTTTTCAGCGAGGTCTTTTTGCATTTAAGAATTTAGGATTTGGTTGTCATAGAATCTGTAAAAGTGCCATGGACATGACCATATGAGTTTCTTATTTTATTAGAGGAAATTTTTACTCCTTTCATGTAAAATCTCAAAGAGAATTCAGGGAGAAGACAAAAAAGAGACACAAAAGGTCCCTTTAGTCGCATATTCTTCATTGAATCACAGGTACAGTTCTACCGATTCTGCGTGGAAAGCCTGTGAGGGAGACAGCCATATGAATACCCAACTTCTCAGGGTAAAGTGCTGAGGGACCCTGGTGTGCCATGCAAAGCTCCCAGGACCAGCACTTTTGGGTCGCTCAAGTCAAAAACAGTCTCCCACACAGCTTGGTACTAATGGAAGTTCATAAATAAGTAAAAACAATGGAAATAAATAAGTATTTGTACTGGTGAACTTTTCACAGTGCCTGGCCTATGATAAGCACTCAATAAAATAAAACAAAAAAATGCCTAGGGACAAAGAGAATTTTATACTGAGAGGAATAATAAGTTTAAGATAAGCAGGTGTTGTCACTTCGTTATCTATACAATACTATCCAACACAGTAGCCACATGTGACTTTTTAAATTTTAACTAATTAAAATTTAATGAAATCATAAACTTAAGTTCCTCAATTGCATTAGTGACATGTTAAGTGACAGGTGGCCACATATAACTAGTGGCCACCACATCATACAGCACAGATATAGAATATCTTTATTATTACAGAAATTTCTGATAACCCTGTTCTAAACAACTGTCTGTACGGCATCTGAGGAAATAAAAAACAGGACTATAAAAATTGAGAAAGGGACTAAACACAAAAGAAACACAGTGAACAGCATTGCATAAAAGAGCTAGTTAATGTTAGTGCCAAAGTGAGGAAAAAATAAATTTCTGTGGAGACGTACAGACTGTCTAGAGATTCATTTTGAGGATCAAATCATTTAAATCCATCTGCTTATAGGTAGAGTTGTAAAGAACAAAGAGTAAAAAGCTATTTAAGTCCTAGGTTAATAAGGACACCACATAACTGTTATCATTTTTATATATATATATTTTTATTATTATTAATTTTAACGGGGTACATATGTACAATGAAACCATCTCCAGATTATCTTATAAATCAATTGTGTTGCATACCCATCACCCAAAGTCAAATTGTCCTCTGTACGCTTCTATCTGGTTTTTCCTGTGCCCCTCCCCTCCTCCCTATCCCACCCTTCCCTCCCTACCCCCACCCTGTAACCACCACTCTCTTGTCCATATCTCATAGTCTTACTTTTATGTCCCACCTATGTATGAAATCATGCTGTTCTCAGGGTTTTTTTTTTTCTGATTTACTTATTTCACTCGTATAATGTTATCAAGGTCCATCCATTGTGCTGTAAATGATACGATGTCATCATTTCTTATGGCTGAGTAGTATTCCATAGTATATATGTACCAAAGCTTTTTAATCCACTCGTTTTGTAACGGACACTTGGGCTGTTTCCAGATCTTCGCTATTGTGAACAATGCTGCCACGAACATGGGGGCGCATTTCTTCTTTTAGAACAGTGCTATGGTGTTCTTAGGGTATATTCCTATAAGTGCGATAGCTGGGTCAAAAGGCAGTTCTACTTTTAATTTTTTGAGGAATCTCCAAACTGCTTTCCATAGTGGCTGCACCAGTCTGCATTCCCACCAGCAGTGCAGAAGGGTTCCCTTTTCTCCACATCCTCGCCAGCATTTATTCTGTGTTGTTTTGCTGATGATTGCCATTCTGACTGGTGTGAGGTGATATCTCATTGTGGTTATAATTTGCATTTCTCTAATGATTAGTGATGTTGAGCATTTTTCTCATATGCCTATTGGCCATCTGTATGTCCTCTTTGGAGAAATTTTTATTTATTTCTTTTGTCCATTTTTTGATTGGATTGTTTGTCATCCTGGTGTTGAGTTTTATAAGTTCTTTATAAATTTGGGTTATTAACCCCTTATCAGACGTGCTGTCGAATATGTTCTCCCATTGTGTGGTTTGTCTTTTTATTCTGTTCTTATTGTCTTTAGCTGTGCAAAAACTTTTTAGTTTGATATAGTCCCATTTGTTTATCTTGCCTTTTATTTCATTTGCCCGTGGAGATAAATCGGCAAATATATTGCTGCTTCAGATGTCAGAGAGCTTACTGCCTATGTTTTCTAAGATGCTTATGGTTTCACGACTTACATTTAAGTCTTTTATGCATTTTGAGTTTGTTTTTGTGAATGGTGTAAGTTGATGGTCTAGTTTCATTTTTTTGCAGGTAGATGTCCAATTTCCCCAACACCATTTGTTAAAGAGGCTGTCTTCACTCCATTGTATGTTCTTTCCTCCTCTGTCAAATATCAGTTGTCCATGAAGCTGTGGGTTTATTTCTGGGTTCTCTGTTCTGTTCCATTGATCTATGAGCCTGTTCTTATGCCAGTACCAGGCTGTCTTGAGTATAATGGCCTTAGAGTAAACCTTGATATCTGGAAGAGTGATACCTCCTGCTTTATTTTTTCTTTTAGGATTACTGAAGGTATTCGTGTTCTTCTTTGGTTCCATACAAATTTCTGGAATATGTGTTCTATATCTTTGAAGTATGTCATTGGTATTTTAATTGGTATTGCATTGAATTTATAAATTGCTTTGGGTAATATAGACATTTTAATGATGTTTATTCTTCTTAGTCATGAGCACGGTGTATGCTTCCACTTGTTTGTATCTTCCTTGATTTCTTTTATCAATATTTTATAATTTTCTGAGTACAAGTCCTTAACTTCCTAGGTTAAATTTATTCCTAGGTACTTTATTTTTTTGGCTGCAATAGTGAAGGGGATTGTTTCCTTAATTTCTTTTGCTGACAGTTCATTGTTGGTATATAGAAATGCATCTGATTTCTGAGTATTAATTTTATACCCTGCCACCTTGCTGAATTCATTTATTGGGTCCAGTAGATTTTTGATTGAGACTTTAGGGTTTTCTATATACAATATCATATTATTTGCAAATAATAACAGTTTTACTTCTTCTTTTCCAATTTGGATGCCTTTTATTTCTTCTTCTTGTCTGATTCCTGTAGCTAGGACTTCCAGAACTATGTTGAGTAAAAGTGGTGAAAGGGGACACCCCGACCTGGTTCCTGATCTTAAGGGGATTGCTTTTAATTTTTTTCATTTAGTATGATGTTTGCTGTGCGTTTGTCGTAGATGGCCTTTATCATGTTAAGGAATGTTCCCTGTATTCCCACTTTACTGAGAGTTTTGACCATGAATGGGTGCTGGATTTTATCAAATGCCTTTTCTGCATCTATTGAAATTATCATGTGATTTTTGTCCTTCCTTTTGTTTATGTGATGAATCACATTGATTGATTTGCGAATATTGAACCAGCCTTGCCTTTCCAGAATAAATCGCACTTGATCATGGTGTATGATTATTTTCATATATTGCTGGATCCAGTTGGCTAATATTTTGTTGAGATTTATAGCGTCTAAATTCGTCAGGGATATTGGCCTATAATTTTCTCTTTTGTATTGTCTTTGCCCGGTTTTGGGATCAGAATTATGCTTGCCTCATAAAAGGAGTTTGAAAGTCTTCCTTTCTCTTGAATATTTTGAAATAGCTTGAGGAGGATAGGAGTTAGTTCTTCTTTGAATTTTTGGTAGAATTCACTTGTGAAGCCATCAGGCCCAGGACTATTCTTTTTTGGGAGTTTTTTGATAACTGTTTCGATCTCATTTGTTGTAATTGGTCTGTCTAGGTGTTCTGATTCTTCCAGATTGATTTTTGGAAGGTTATATGATTCAAGAAATTTGTCCATTTCACCAAGATTGTCTAATTTTTTGCATAGAGTTCTTCATAGTATTTTCTTACAATGCTTTGTATTTCTGCTGTGTCAGTTGTTATTTCTCCACTCTCATTTCTAATTTTATTTATTTGAGTCCTCTCTCTATTTTTCTTGGTGAGTCTAGTTAAAGGTTCATCAATCTGTTTACCTTTTCAAAGAACCAGCTTCTGGTTTCATTGATCCTCTGTATTGTTTCCTTATCCTCTATTTCATTTATTTCTTCTCTGAACTTTATTATTTCCTTTCTTTTACTTGTCCTGGGTTTTATTTGCTGTTCTTTTTCTAGTTCTTTAGTTGCAGGGTCTGGTTGCTTATTTGAGCTTTTTCTAGCTTCTTATGATATGCCTGTAGTGCAATCAACTTCCCTCTCAGAACTGCTTTTGCTGTGTCCCATAACTTTTGAGTTGATGTATGCTCATTATCATTTGTTTCTAGAAACTTTTTTATTTCTTCTTTGATCTCATTGTTAATCCATTCATTATTTAATAACATGCTATTTACTTTCCAAGTGTTTGCGTATTTTTCAGTTTTTCTTTTGTGGTTAATTTCTAGTTTCATGGCATTGTGATCAGAGAAAATGCTTGATATGATTTCAATCGACTTAAATTTATTGAGACCATTTTTGTGTCCTATTGTCTATCTTAGAAAACGTACCATGAGAGCTTGAGAAGAATGTATATTCTCCTGATTTAGGGTGAAAAGTTCTGAAGATATCCATTAAATCAAGTTGATCTAGTGTCTCCTTTAAGTCTGCTGTTTCTTTATTAATTTTCTTTCTTGAGAATCTATCCAGTATTGTTAGAGAGGTATTGAAATCCCCTACTATGATAGTATTGCTGTTAATCTTACCCTTTATATCCATCAAAGTCTGCTTTATATGTCGGGGCTCCTATATTTGGTTCATAGATAGTTATAATAGTTATATCTTCCTGTTGAATTGTTCCCTTTATCATTATGTAGTGTCCTTCTTTATCTCTTACTACAGCTTTTGTTTTAAAGTCCATTTTGTCAGATATAAGTGCTGCTATCCCGGCTTTTTCTTTTTCATTTTCATTTGCATGAAATATTTTTTTCCATCCTTTTACCTTCAGTGTATGTGCATCTTTTGTTTTAAGGTGTGTCTCTTGTAGACAGCATATGTATGGGTCCTGTTTCTTTATTCATGCAGCTACCCTATGTCTTTAATTGGATCATTTAATCTGTTTACATTTAAGTTTATTATTGATATGTAGTTTTTCATTGCCATTTTATTTTTTAAAGCTGTACTCTTCTTTTGCTATATTCTTTCCTCCCTTTAAACTGTTCACAACAGGCCTCTTAGTATCTCTTGCAGAATTGATTTGGTTTTAATGAATTCCTTGAGGCTTTCTGTTTTGGGGACGCTCTTTATTTCTTCTTCAATTTTAAATGTTAGCCTTGCTGGATAGATTAGTCTTGGTTGTATGTTCTTGTTCTGCTTACTTTGATTATATCTTGCCATTCCCTTCTGGCCTCAAGTGTTTCTGTTGAGAAGTCCGATGTGATCCTTATGCGGGCTCCTTTGTAGGTGATAGCCTTTTTTTCCCTAGCAGCTTTTAAAATTTTTTCTTTATCCATTAGTTTTGGTATTTTAACTATGATGTGTTATGGTGTAGATCTTTTTGGGTTTCTCTTTAATGGAGTTCTGTGTGCTTCTCGAACGTGTGGAGTGTTTCCCAGCCTTAATTTAGGGAAGTTCTCTGCTATGATTTTATTGAACAAAGTTACCATTTCCTGTCCTCTCTCCTCTTCGTCTGGCACCTCTATGATGCTAATGGTGTTTTTCTTCATGTTGTCACAGAGCTCCCTTAGAGTTTCCTCGCATTTTTTGAGTCTCTTTTCCTTTTTCTTTTCTGCTTCTGTGCCTTTGTTTATTGTGTCCTCTAACTCGCTGATTCAATCCTCAGCGTGATTCATCCTGCTTTTAATTCCTTCCATTGTGGTCTTCAGTTCTGATACTGTATTTGTTATTTCTGTCTGATTCTCTTTTATTATTTCAATTTCATTTTTTATACTTGTTATCTCTTTATTTAGGTGTTCATAATGACTATCCATTGTTGCCCTAATTTTTTTGAACATCCTAACTATCATTATTCTAAATTCTGCTTCTGGTAATTTGGTTCTATCTGGTTCATTCAGGTCCTTCTCTGGGGATTTCTCTTGATTCATTTGGTTTACATTCCTCTGCCAGCCCATTTTGTCTGTGTATAAGCAATTGTGGCCACTGGAGTCCAGTAGGAGTTGCCTTTGTGTTCTCTAGGTTGGTCTGTCTGCAGGACCGCCACCCCCTCTGCTGCCGCCTAGGGCCATTTTGTATAGGCATTGCCTGGGCCGGCCCACTGTGGCTTTTGCTGTGATTTCTGCCTCTCCTCCATGGGAGGGGCTGTCACTCAAGCCATAAGCCTCAGCACCAAGGATAGAGTTGAGCACCTTTGCTCAGCTGTGGACCCAGCCTGTTTCCGGACTTCTGCCCAGCATCCACAGTCAGAGCCTGCTCGCCACACTTTCGCGGGTTGGGTGGAGCTTTTGACGTGCTCTCAGCTGTGAGCCTTTGCCCGTCTAGAGCTTTAGCCCCACCCTCGAGGCTAGGGCCCTCCTGCACTGGGTCGCAAACTATGGTTTATTTGGCCGGGCATGTTTGCTGGCTTCCGCTCAGCTGCGAGCTTCTGCTCGTCCCGGACTCTATCCCGCCCCTGTGTTCGGAGGCCCCTCGTGCACGTAGGATGGCAAATCGCGGTTTCTCCAGCCGGGCGGGGCTGGCAGCGTGAGCTCAGCTGCGAGCCCCCTGCCCGTCCCTGGTCCTAGCCCGGTCCCGCTGTCAGGGCCGGCTTGCTCAGGGTCGCAGTGCAGATTTCTGCTTCTTCCTGGCCTCCCGCTTTGTCCCCGTACCTGGGATTACAGGTGGGCCTGCAGCTTTTGGACTGTTTTCACGCGTCTTCTCTGCCCCTGCTAGGCTAGACTGAGCTCATACTGGCTTGGCCTCCACCCACGCCGACAGAACCGCGTTTCAGCATCCTGCCGCCACCAAACCTTTCAGCAACCCTCGGCAGAGTAGGAAGGGCCCTAATACTCCACACTGTAGGCCTCGGAGCTCCCTCTCTTGTTTCAAAGCTCAAAACTGTCCAAACGCCTCTTCTAGGCTCTGGGACTGTAGGCTGGGGCTTGATTCCTAGGACCCCAGTCCCTCCCTCTCCGCCAAACTCTCCTCCCGCCATGCCGGTCTCTCCGGGCTGCCGTTTGCTCCGGGAAGCTGGGCAGCCCTCTTCGCGTTTTCGCTATTCCTACCAGTATCAATGTGGCTTCTTCTGTGTTCCTTGGTTGAAGAGTCCACTTAGTTTAGTTCAAAGTTGGTTTATCCAGATGATGGTTCTTAAAATTGAGTTATAATCCACTTTGGTTCTGGGAGTTGGAAGTTGGTAACTCCGCCTACTCCATCGCCATCTTGCTCCTCCAAGTCTTTTATCCATTTTGAGTTTATTTCTGTGAATGGTGTAAGTTGGTGGTTTAGTTTCATTTTTTTGCAGGTAGATGCACAATTTTCTCTACACCATTTGTTGAAGAGGGTGTCTTTACTCCATTTTATGCTCTTACCTCCTTTATCAAATATTAGTTCTTCATATAGGTGTGGGTTTATTTCTGGGTTCTCTGTTCTGTTCCATTGATCTATATGCCAGTTCTTATGCCAGTACCAAGCTGTTTTGAGTAAAATAGCTTTTTAGTATAACTTGATATCAGAAAGTGTGATACCTCCCACTTTATTCTTCCTTTTCAAGATTACTGAGGCAATTCGTGTTCATTTTGGTTCCATATAAATTTTTGGAATATGTATTCTATATCTTTGAAGTATGTCATTGGTATTTTAATTGGTATTGTATTGAATTTATAAATTTCTTTGGGTAATATAGACATTTTAATGATGTTTATTCTTCCTAACCATGAGCACTGTATATGCTTCCACTTGTTTGTATATTTCTTGACTTCTTTTATCAATGTTTTATTATTTTCCAAGTATAAGTCTTTAACCTCCTTGGTTAAATTTACTCATAGGTACTTTATTTTTGGGTTGCAATGGTGGAGGAAACTGTTTTCTTAATTTATCTTTTTGACAGTTTATTGCTGATGTATAAAATGCCTCTGAGTATTAGTTTCATATTCTGCCTTGTTACTGATTTCATTTATCAGGTCCAGTAGTTTTTTATTGACACTTTTTCGTTTTCTATATACAATATCATATCATCTGCAAATAATGATAATTTTACTTCTTCTTTTCCAATTTAGATGCCTTTTATTTCATCTTCTTGTGTGATTGCTATGGCTTGGACTTCCAGAATTAATGGAATAAGAGTGGTGAAAGGGGGCATCCCTGCGTTGTTCCTGATCTTAAGGGGATTGCTTTTAATTTTTGCCCATTGAGTATCATATTGGCTATGGGTTTTTCATAGATGTCATTTATCATGTTGCATTATGTTTTCAGTATTCCCATTTTGCTGAAAGTTTTGATCATGAATGGGTGCTGGATTTTATCAAATATTTTTTCTGCATCTATTGAAATTATCATGTGGTTTTTTTTCTTTCTTTTGTTTATGTGATGAATCATATTGACTGATTTGCAAATATTGTACCAGACTTGCCTCTCCAGAATAAATCTTACTTGATCATGGTGTATGATTTTTTTCACATATTGCTGGTTCTGGTTTGCTAATATTTTGTTGAGGATTTTAGCATCTAAATTCATTGGAGATATTGGCCTATAATTTTTTGTGTGTGTGTTGTCTTTGCCTGGTTTTGGAGTCGAAATTATTCTCGCCTCATAAAAGAAGCTTGGAAGTCTTCCTTGCTCTTGAGTTTTTTGAAATAGCTTGAGAAGAATAGGAGTTAGTTCTTCTTTGAATATTTGGTAGAATTCACTTGTGAAGCCATCTGGCCCTGGGCTTTTGTTTGTTGGAAAATTTTTGATAACTGTTTCTATCTCATTTGTTGTAATTGGTCTGTTTGGGTTTTCTGATTCTTCCTGACTGATTTTTGAAAGATTATATATTACAAGGAATTTGATCATTTTATCTAGGTTGTCTAATTTTTTGGCATACAGTTCTTTATTATATTTTCTTACATCCTTTATATTTCTGTTGTGTCAGTTCTTATTTCTCCATTCTCATTCTTAATTTTATTTATTTGAGTCCTCTCTCTTTTTATCTTGGTGAGTCTGGTTAAAGGTTTATTGATCTTGTTTACCTTTTCAAAGAACCAGCCTTGGTATCATTGATCTTCTGTATTGTTTCTTTGGCCTCTATGTCATTTATTTCTGCTCTGATCTTTATTAATCCTTCCTTCTGCTACTTCTGGGCTTTACTTGCTGTTCTTTTTCTAGTTCATTTAGATGCAGCAGGGTGCTCAATATGTCGATCACAATCTACTGGTCAATCACAAAGGAAGTGTGAGTAGATCGCATGACATTAAAAAGACATTTGTCTTTTGATTAGCATACAGGGTAGCCAATCTGACGTCTGAACTCTTGACAGCCTATGCATGCGCGTTAAACCGCGCTAACTTGTTCAGTTACATTGCTGCGTAGTTAGCCTTCAATTTATTTAAACTTAATACAACAAAGGGTATAAAAATGAGTGCCGTATCTGGTCCAAGTAAGTTTCACTATGTCATATTCTAAGTGTGTTTGCCTCATCTGTCTGTGTGCCATTCCTGTTCCAAAGAAGGGAAATATGGAGCAGCTTTTTCGGACTGTTCATAAAAACAATGACATTGACTTTCCTCTGAAAAGAGAGCTGAGAAGGAGAAAGGTGAAAGAAGAATACACAATATTAAATAGCAACAATAGTAACTTAAGTAATGATAATATAGAAGAAATAAATTTATGTTTTGCATTTTTATTGTAGGTAGATCATTTTGACTTGGTCATCTTATAAGTAGCTAGAAGCTGAAAATGTGTGGGCCCAGAAGTTGAAAAAGTGTGGGCACCCCTTAGATGCAGGGTTGAGCTGCTTATCTGAGCTTTTTCTTGCTTCTTAAGGTATGCCTGTAATGCTATGAATTTCTCTCTCAGTACTGCTTTTGCTGTGTCCCATAAATTTTGAATTGTTGTATGCTCTTTATCATTAGTTTCTAAGAATTATTTTATTTCTTCTTTGATCTCATTGTTGATCCATTCGTTATTTAATAACATGCTACTTAGTTTCCAAGTGTTTGAGTATTTTTCAGGTTTTTTTTTTCATGGTTAATTTCTAGTTTCATGCCATTGTTATCAGAGAAAATGCTTGATATGATTTCAATCCTCTTAAATTTGTTGAGACGACTTTTGTGTTCGAACATGTGGTCTATCCTCAAGAATGTACCATGAGCACTTGAAAAGAATGTATATTCTACTGCTTTAGGGTAAAAGGTTCTAAAGATATCTATTAAATCCAGTGGATATAGTATGTCCTTTAAGTCTGCTGTTTCTTTGTTAATTTTCTTTCTTGAAAATCTATCTAGTGATGTTAGTGGGGTATTGAAATCCCCTACTATTATAGTATTGCTGTTGATCTCGTCCTTTATATCCATCAAAGTCAGCTTTATATATTTAGGTTCTCCTATATTAGGTGCATAGATATTTATAATGGTTATATCTTTCTGTTGGATTGCTTCCTTTATTGTTATGTAGTGACCTCCTTTATCTCTTACTAAAGCCTGCCTTTGTTCTAAAGTCCATTTTGTCTGATATAAGTATTACTACTCCAGCTATTTTTCATTTCCATTTGCATTAAATATTTTTTCCATCCTTTTACCTTCAGTCTACGTGCATCTTTTATTTTGAAGTGTGTCTCTTGTAGACAGCATAAGTATGGGTCCTGTTTTCTTATCCATGCAGCTACCCTATATCTTTTGATGGGATCATTTAATCCATTTACATTTAAGGTTACTATTGATATGTAGGTGTTTATTGACATTTTACTCTTTAAACTATATTTCTCTTTTACTATAATTTCCCCCCGTTAATCTGTTTACAGCAAGCCCCTTAACATTTCTTGCAGCATTGGTTTGGTTTTAATAATTTCCTTAAGTTATATTTTTGTTTTTGTTTTTGTTTTTGTTTTATTGTCTGGGAAGCTTTTTATTTCTCCTTCAATGTTACATGATAGCCTTGCTGGGTAAAGTAGTCTTGGTTGTAGGCTCTTGTTCTGCATTACTTTGAATATTTCTTGTCATTCCATTCTGGCCTCAAGTGTTTCTGTTGAGAAGTGGAATGTCATCCTATGGGGGCTCCTTTGTAGGTGATAGCATTTTTTCTCTAGCAGCTTTTAATACTCTTTTTTTATCTCTTAGCTTTGGTATTTTAATTATTATGTGCTTTGGTGTAGATTTCTTTGTGTTTCTCTTTAATGGAATTCTCTGTGCTTCTTGAACTTATGTGACATTTTCCTGCATCAATTTAGGGAAGTTTTCAACTATGATTTGATTGAACATGGTTTCTATCCCTTGTTCTTTCTCTTCTTCAGCAACCCCTATGATGCTGATGTTATTTCTCTTCATGTTGTCCCAGAGTTCTCTTAGAGTTTCCTCAGACTTGTTGAGTTATTTTTTTTTTTTTTTGGTATTTTCTTTGGTTTTTTTTTTTTTTTTTTTTTTTTTGCTGCTCATCTTCTGTGCCCTCATTCATATTGTCCTCTAACTCGCTGATTCAACTCTCAGCTTCATTCGTCCTTCTTTTAATTCCTTCCATTGTGGTCTTCATTTCTGATGTTGTATTTGTCATTTCTGACTGATTCTTTTTATATTATTTCAATGTCCTTTTTTATATTTGCTATCTCTTTATTTAGATGTTCGCTATGTCCATTTATTGTTTTTCTAAAATATTTGTGCATCCTAACAATCATTATTTTAAACTCTGCATCCAGTAATTTGGTTATGACTCATTCAAGGCCTTTTTTGGGGATTTCTTCTGATTCATTTGGGTAGCATTGCTCTGCCTTTCTATTTTGTCTGTGTATAGGAAGGGTTTGGCTACTGGAGTCCAATGGATGTGGCCTCTGTGTTCCCTAGGTGTGGTCTGTCTGCAGGCACACCACCCCCTCTGCCACCATCTCTGGGGTTCAGGTATCGGCATTGCCAGTGCCAGCCTGTTCGGCCATCACTGCAGTTTCTGCCTCTCCTCCATGGGATAGGATGTGTTCACGTGCCCAGGGTACAAGCCTCAGCCTTCGCCCTGCCCTCATGTGTGGGGCTATGTGCTGTACTGGGCCACAAGCCTTGGCACTGTGGCCCGGGCTGCACACATATGCTCAGCTGCTGGTCTCTTCCTGTTCCCTGGGTTTTGCCCCACCCCTGTGGGTGGAGCTACACTTGCGCTTCGGGCCACAAGCCCCAGCTCCACCAGCCATGCTGGGTTTTGAGCTGACACTCAGGCACAGGCCTTGGCAGTTCCTTGGCTTTTGCCTTTCCCCTGCAGGCTGGATTGCAGGCCAGTCCACTTTAGCTCACTCAGCCCGCAGCCAACTTGGACTGCTTTTGTGCACCCCTTCTGCCCCCGCCAGGTGAGACTGAGCTCACGCTGGGCCTCAGTCTCGGCTGGCCTGGCTTTTGCCTCCACTGATGATACCTCACTTCCACGTCCCGCTGCCGCCCACCATTCTTGAGCCCTCAGCAGTGTGGGTGGGGCAATTCAGCTCAGATCCTAACAATACTGTATTCCTGAAGGCTCCCTCCTTCTAAGCAACTCTGTTCTGAATACCACAGAAGAGTTTGTTTGGCTGGTGCCCTGCTTCCCTTTGCTGATATTGATGGTTCCAGGGGAAATATTCACTTTAGATTTGGGGGTGACTCAGCCCAGGAGTTAGGGTGGCTGTCCCTCAAAGTGTTACTCCCTGTGCCTCCTAGATTACACTCTCTTCCTACTACTCCGGTCTTCTCAACTCTCCCAGTCTCCCAGAGTCCTGGGTGAGTGGTTGTGAAAGAGGTTTCTTCATGGTCCCTTAAAGAAGAATTCTGGGTCTGAGAAATCTGTCTCTTTCTCACAAACAGTAGCCTGACTTGTTTCACAGCTAAATACTGTCCATACGCTTCTTCTAAGCTCTGGGGCTGTAGGCTGGGGCTTTGTTCCTGAGGCCCAGGACCCTCCCTTCTCCACTAAACTTGCTTCCCGCCAGGTGAGTCTCTTCCCTGCCATTCACTCCTGGGAGCTGGGCAGCCCCCTCCACATTTCCGCTTTTCCTACCAGTCTCAGTGTGGCTTCTTCAGTGTTCCTTGGTTAAAGAGTCCTCTTAGTTTAGTCCAAAGTTGGTTTATCCAGATGATGGTTCTTAAAATTAAGTTGTAATCCACTTTGGTTCTGGGAGGTAGAAGTTGGTACATCCACCTACTCCATTGCCATCTTGCCACTCCCCCAAATGATGCAGTTTTTAACTATCAGTTTTGTAATATGTATTAAAGAATAATTTTTATTTTTTTAAAAGTCACACCTTGTATGTTACGTAAAAGCAAAACAATAAATTAAAACTAAATTAATTCTGAAGATAATCAAGGCCCTATTTACATGCAGCAGGATTTTTTCTCTTTTAATATTCAAATAATGAGATGTATAGAGACTTGAATTTTACAGATAACATTTTCAATGCTTTACTTAATTTTGTTGAGTTGAGCTCACACCTTTTCGTAAAAAGAAAGATATAATTTTCTTCTATTCATCTAAGGACAATTCAGACTTAATGCATGGAAGCAATGTTTTTAAACAATACTTTAATAGCCGAGTACTCCTTGAGGAAAGTTATTGACTTCTTAAAATTGCCACGGTTTTGTTCTCTTCCATATTAGATCTGAATACATCTGTGTTAAAGCATCTCCATGTCTGCTGCCTGCTCATGAGTAAAACAGAAGGAAACAATGCCTCATAGCTGTGGACACACACCATGGCTAGAAGCAATTGGATTTAAAACTCAATAGGACCCAACCACAAAGGTAAGAAGGTAACACAGGCTGCAGACATGGGTGCTGATTGAACACTCTGGCTTAACAACTGCTGGTCTGCTGGTCTCTCAACTTTTAAGGTATGTGAATGTGGAAATGCCGAAGGGAACAATTTGTAAAGTATATGTGATTGTCTAACCACCATGCTTTACACCTGAAACCGATACAAAGTAATACTCAAAACTATAATTAAAAAATAAAATCAGCCTAACCAGGTGGTAGTATAGTGGATAGAGCATCAGATTGGGATGCAGAGGATCCAGAGACTCTGAGGTCGCTGGCTTGAGCACGGGCTCATCTTGTATGTTTGGGGCTTCAGTGCAGGATCATAGACATGACCCCATGGCCATGGTCACTGGCTTGAAGTTCAAGGTTGCTGTCTTAAGCAAGGGGTCACTCACTCTGCTGTAGCCCCCTGATCAAGGCACATATGAGAAAGCCATCAATGAACAACTAAGGTGCTGCAACAAAGAATTGATGCTTCTCATCTCTCTCCCTTCCCGTCTGTCCCTATCTGTCCCCCTCTCTATCTCTCTGTCAAAAAATAAATAAAAGAAAGAAAGAAAGAAAAAAAGAAATAAAGGAAGAAAGAAAGAAAGAAAAAACAAAAAGAAAATTAAAAAGAGCAAAAATAATTGGACAAAAAAATTTTAAAGTGTGACGACATGATGAAATATTTGCAAGGTTTCTGTCTCCAGGACCACAGCTAGATTTTTAAAAGAATTAACTTCTACTTTATTATTTGAGAGATCCAGAAAAGTCTTTAGTTTCACAGACAAAGCTCAAAATTACGTTAGCATGAAGTCTAGCATTGCATAATAAAGACTCCATTTGAATTGTCTGTGAAACACCCTTTTCTGACCTTCTTCCATAGGCCAGACTTAAAGGGCAGGACTCAGCATATTTTATAATAAGGACAGGAAGCACAGAGAGCATGTTTTTATAGGGAAGACTCTGATAGAGTCTAAGTGTGCTGTCCTCACTGAGGTTACATTTTATTGCATTCACCTGACAATATTAACGGAGGTGAGTGGGACTTTCCTTGATTTGGCAAATTGACCACTTCTGCTGGCTTCTTGATTATAAGATATGCATTAAGCTCATGCTTATGGAAGACACTGGCAAATAACTTTTAACATTGTGCTAGTTTACTTCATAAATCCAGAGAGTATGTTCATTAGTAAAGTGTTGTTATTTGTGACACTCTGTTTTCAGATAGAAAATAAAAATTAAGTTACATTTCTTTTTGGAAATGGATGTCTTTAGAACATATGCCCTTAACACATGAATATATGACTCTGTGTTTTAATATTTACATAATACATACCAACCTGTAATTCACTCTAGTGGAACCCAGAATCACTAGATTACAGTGATTTGAGAGAAATAGCTTTAAAAGCTGAAGGCACAATTTGGCATCCTTTCGGACTACCTTGCTCTAACAGACAAGGTCTATTGTGTATTTTTAACATTTTATAATCTGTGTCCCATTCAGTCCACTAAATATCTGCTTTTTTCCTGGCCCATGGACAGAGCCGTAAGCAAGTCTAACCACAGAAGAAAATTTTAATTTTTAAGCAGCTGATTAGGTGGCAATCTGTCTTGGTTGCTGCCAGCTGACATGTTCATTTTTCGGCATTTAAACTGTGGCCCAGAAAGCCACAAAGGGAGGCTAGTTATAAATGTTGGATGTGATTGAATATGGCATTTCAAAATAAACACAGCCAAGTGCAGTGGAGCGTCTATGCCTGCGCCCTGCATTTCACGTCAGCACACAGACCCGCAGGCTGATACCTTCAGAGGCGTGCAAACACACAGAGGTCCTGCACAGTGTTTCTCTGACTCAGTGGGGAAAAGAGGATGGTGCAAATGCTGGTTGAAACAAATGGAACATATGTGAAGAAGTCCTTAAGCCCCATCTCCTAACATCCCAAGGAGACATTCACCAGGAATGGTCAGTGATGGAGTTCCTTTCACCAATTATTTCATTCTCTGACAGAAAATAACTGAAGGAGAATAATAATTAGAAAGGCGGGAACATTTTGAAATGAGTACAGATCCACAAAAAAAAGCATATAAACCAGGCTGGGCCTGCTGCTCAGAAAACCAGGCAAAGAATGACAAAAACTATAGGGAAAAAAAATAAACAAAAGGTATTAAAAAGGCATATTAACTATTATAAAAAGAGACAAAACCCAGCATGGGCAAGTGTTTAGAAAATGGGATGTCAGGACAGCAGAAAGATGGCCAAAGGGAAGAGCCAGTGGAACCCGCAAATGAAATGCATTTTTCTCCATCGCTGCTTCAGGAGATAAACTAGACATCAAATATATCATGTAAGGAGAAAACCAGGGGTGAAACACTAAAATCTTTAACACCCCTTCCTGCTGTCATCACTTCTTTGTTTGTGTTGCTGGAAGGACTCACAGTATAGGTTTAAGTTGTTAGAAGACAGTTTTTCCTTTGAACCTTCCAATGCGTGTGTGTATGTGTGCATGTGTATGCATGTGTATGTGTGTTTGGTGTGATTACTGGAAGACACAACACTAGGAGAGTATTTGTTGTTAACTTGATAATGTGTCCCAATGGTCCACACTGTACTCCAGGGGCTATCAGATGTTTTTTGATGTTCAGGATTCTTCCAGTTGCTCCTTTTCAGACAATAAAATATCTAGCACTTTCAAGATTCCTGCTACTCGTATAAATCTTACACCATGATTCAGGGACAGGTTAAGTCTTCATATTTTATTGTCATTGTATCTAGTATTGAGTGCTAAACATAACATATAATGCCGATGGCCAAGGCCAGGCAGGTCCATATTGGATTCAGGCAGACGGTAGAGAAACCGCAGAGCCAGAAAGTGTGGGGCCATTCTGTTTAATAGAGTCTTGCAACAGTGGATGAGCACACAGGCAGAGAAAACCACTTCTTAGGTAAATGAACAGCAAAAGTGACCCTTCCCAGAAGCAGGCAGGCAATTCGCACTCTGCTCTGAGTCTATGTAGCCTTACATAGACTATACACATGTGGCATTGCCATGTGCTTATGCACTAATCAGGCAAAGTACAAGCGAGCAAGCCTAACAAGCTATTTTCCCAATATTCCACCCTGTTAGGGTTGCTCACCTCTCATTCCATGTGACAGGTATCTTCTGCAATGGTCCCTGTGTGAGGAGTGAGGTATATTACCTAAACAGACTACATCAACAGCACACATTATACAATATCACAATAATTACAAAGGTGCCCTTTACAATGTCTCCCTAAGCACTCTGACCAATGAATTTCCTGGAGGCCCACCTCCATCCCCCTTTCCCATGGTAGGTGGGAGGAACTATATAGTCCAGGGCTGTGTCCACTGAAAAAAGTGTCTCTGGTACATCTCTGCAACTGGATGGGAACAGCTTCCCAGTGCAGGAGGGTCTCCACAGGTGCCCCAGCCCTCCCTTCCCCATCAAGGTCTCTTATATTGTCCACAGTGGCATGCATATCTAGTAATGGAGCCGGTTCCCCTCTTTGGTTGCAGTGCAAGGGTCTATTACACCACTTAATGATCGGTCAACAATAGACAGCCCAGCTGTCTGTGCAAATCACCAAGGTAAATGTTCATTACAGGCAATTAGCCATACAGCTGTTTAACAGACCTCAGTACCTTTCCATAAGTGCTCTGTCCATTGCCACAAACCCGTCAGCAAGCTTACAGAGCCTGGCAAAGTCAAACACATTCAATGCCTGTGCTGCCTTGACAGTTCTCTTAGCTGCTGCTGCTGCTGCAAAGAAAAAAAGCACCTATTATCTTCTAATGCCAACACCTACTACACATTAGAAGGGACCAGTGGATTGCCAATTTCACATGGGCTCTCCAGCACCCCACACATCCCTCTTGGACAGGTCCCTCAGCCTTCCCCCTATTTGAACTGAAAGAGCAGGTCTTGGGGTCCTTCTCTCCATCATATAATCTTACAACCGTGCAACCCGAACACCAGCCATTTTCTTGGCAGCTGCCAGGGCCACTCAGTCCCCCTGCTTTTTCAGAAGCTGAAACCTCTGTTGCAGCTTAAGCTGCCACCAATGTTCTAACAGAACTCTATTAGACCTTCCATCCAATTTCTCCCTATTTTCCCTGGCCACAATCAAATCTACCCCCAACTGTGTTCAGATAAGCTTTACAGGCCAGTTTCTCTTGTTAATGGAGTGGGAGGCAGCATGGGCAGCAGCCCTCACAGCTTTATGATTCTATGCTGCCTCCACCTCCCCCAAATCTGCTACCATCTGTGTAACATCATTGATGGGTGGCCCACATAGGGACTCAAGATAGCCACCAGTGACCCAAAAAGGGCTGATGGGGCACTACAGAGCATAAGGTCCCAGATCCCTGCAATAAACACTTCCACATCTGGCTCACAGGACCTCAGGTTGAAAACAGAATTATTCATACTTAGTTCCCAAAGGATCTGGGGCAGCTCACTATAGGACTCCTACTGACTCACTGCCCCCCGCTGGTCTCCAGCATTCTGTCAGACCATACAAATGGCAGCCATCACCCATTCTAATTGGGTATGGTTTCTTGGGTCGTCATGGCAGTTCTGAAGATGTTGCCTCAGGAAGGAGTGTGTGGTAATGGTGGCCAATTTCCCCATATCTGTTCTAGAGAGTTGATGCCATCCACGCATATGTTCTACAACTGTACAACCAAGCTGCCAGGGACTCAATGGGTTTCTGCCTGGATTTCACCCCTAAATCCATCAGCTCTGCCTGGGTATAAGGCAAGACCACAGAGTGCTCAACTACCTGTGGAGGGGAGTATACCTGCCCCCAAGGGACTCTTGGCTTCTGGGTTTTTACCTTCAGCCCAAACCTCCTCCTCAGAATAGGAGTTGGAAATGCCTGCTCCCACAGACCCAGAGCCACTCCTCCAGCTTGGATGCAGCTCCTTCTTCAGTGCTCCTATGGCTGCCAGCTCTCAGCCTGAAGCTCAAGCTCAAGCTCTTAAACTCACAATTGTTTCTCCAACAACTGCCACTGCCAACGTTCAGCTTTCAGTGCAAATTGGAGCTCATGAAAGCACAATTCCTTCTCCAGTAACTGTTCCGGTTTAAGGTGCCATTTGGTGCTCAGTCTGCATTTCATATTGCAGCACTCAAACCTGGTCAGTCTTTTTCTACAGCAACTATTGCAGTTCCTGCTGCTGTTGGTACTCAGTCTGCAGCTCATCCTAGAGATTTTGACTTTCCACAGCCTACTCATCAGAGCTCTTGGTTTCTCCTTGCAGGGCTGTAAAAAACACTCATTCCATGATCCCAAAAGGACAGCCATGAGGAACCATATACTGGAGAACAACCACCACTCCTCTACCCTACCCTTCAGGGGTGTTGATGGCTCCATACCAACCTGATTCAAATCCTGCCTCCTACACCAAGTATAACGCCAGTGGCCAAGGCCAGGAAGGTCCACAATGATTTTGGGAAGACAGTAGAGAAACTGTGGAGCCAGAAAGCATTGGGCTATTCCTGTTTAATAAAGTTTTGCAATGGCAGATGAGCACACAGGCAGAAAACCACTTCTCAGGCAAATGAACAGCAAAAATGGCCCCTCACAGTGGTGGGCAGGCAATCTGCAATCCACCTTGAGGACAAGCACCCACAACCTTACATAGACTATACACATGTGGCACTGCCAGGTGCTACTCAGGCAAAGTACAATTGAGCAAGCCTAACACAGCTGTTTTTCCCAACATAATATATGCAGACACCAATTCAGGTCAACCTGGGTAGGGCTGGGTTACATGCAAGTGAATATTCCATCTTCTCAGATGAAGATCTAGAAAGTTCAGACCCAAGAGGAAAATTGCAAATTTAAAGCTAATACTACCTTAATTCTGTGTAAAAGTAATAACTTTCAAAGGAGTGTATTCAACTTTCATTTTACCTAATTTTTATCAATTCCTGTAACTTCTTTCAAAGATAAATCTTTTTATTTTCCTCATAGTTCTCTAATTTTCCTTTATTTTTTGACTTGATCAAAAAAGCACTTGCCAGCCTGTTACCAGCTAGAATCTTCCCCAGAGTAGTAGATGGAGATAGCATTAAAAGATAACAAATTAACAATTGATTGATTTTGTTTGTGTGGCTGTGAACATGAATTTATAAATTGGTTAAATGCTTAACTACTACAATCAAGGAGAATTTCTAATAGTGTCACACAGGAAGTTTTAGAAAGTTGATGTTTTCAAATGCAATGGAGTTCTTTTCTGATTGGACTCAATGGCTGGCTTACTCTTCCTGCCTGAGAAGCAGAGGTCAAGTCCCAGCCATCTGCATGGTGGGTGAGCTCCCTGAGCTCCCAGATGGAAGCAAAAAGGACCTGCTTCCTGGTCAGAATTGAAAGGTCTGGGACGTATGCTGTTTGCAAATTAACTACCTGCCTACCAGGATTTCACTGATGCCCCAGAAGATGTACAACTACTGGATCCAAGACACACAAAAAAAGTCATTCCTTGAAGCAAAAGCAGTAACTAGAGTATGATCATAGTGGCATCTATTGTCGAAGCAATATGTCCCACAAGAACATGGAAGGACAATGACAGCTACTCTTACTATGGCCTAAATAGCAGGAGAGAAACCCTAAGTTTGGAGGAGTCATAGTTTCTATACTTAGCCTGCTCTTTTAAACATTTTTTATTAATTGATGGCTTGATATTTAGAGAGAGGGAGAGAGAAGTATGGAGGGAGAGAGAAAAACATTGATTTGCTGTTCCACTTAGTTGTACATTCATTAGTTGCTTCTTGTATGTGCCCTGACAGGGGATCAAACCCACAACCTTGGCATATGAAGACAATGCTCTAAGCAACTGAGCTACCCAGCAAGGGCCAGCCTGCAGTTTTTCTTGAGAGCAAGTGGTACCTGACCACTCAGATCCCTCTCAATTCTCAATGCAAACAAAAACTTTTGATATTGTCTAGAAAAGAGAAGTCAGAAACTTTCATTCTTGAAATATATATGCAACAAGACATGTGTGAGCAAGAGAAATCTGGGGACAGTGACCCCCAACACGCACCATCCAAATAGAAAGTTACTTTAAAATAATTAACTGTTGGTGGCAGGCATTTTAAAGAAATCAATGCCACTTTATTTATTTATTTTTTGTTGAACATTTTTTTAAATTTGATTTAATTAATTGTGTTTACATAGATTCTAGGGTGACACCGACTGCATCCCCCCTCCCCCATATTCCCCTCAACATCTCCCTTACCCGCCTCACTGCAGCACTGTCCCCCCTTTCCTTCAGGTTTATCCCATCCTACCATCCTCTTTTCCTCTGGTCCCTTTGATCCCTCCTCTGTCTCAATTCCTTTGCTCAGTTCTCAATGTTCCTTGGATTCCTCAAATGAGTGAGGTCATATAATATTTTTCTTTTTTTGCCTGGCTTACTTCACTCAACATAATAGTTTCCAGGCCTCTCTATATTGTTGCAAAAGGTAATATTTCCTTCTTTTTCATGGCCCCATAGTATTCCATTGTATATATGTACCACTGCTTTTTAATCCACTCGTCCACTGATGGACACTTGGGCTGTTTCCAGCTCTTAACTATAGTGAACAATGCTGCCATGAACATGGGGGTGCATTTTTTTTTTTAGTTGGTTATATGGTGTCCTTGGGATATATTCCTATATGTGAGATTGCTGGGTCAAAGGACAGTTCCATTTCTAATTTTTTGAGGAATCTCCATACTGTTTTCCACAGTGGCTGCACCAGTCTGCATTCCCACCAGCAGTACAGGAGGTTTCCCCTTTCTTCACATCCTCGTCAGCACCTATAATGTGTTGTTTTGTTAATGAGCGCCATTCTGACTGGTGTGAGGTGGTATCTCATTGTGGTTTTAATTTGCATTTCTCTAATGATTAGTGATGTTGAGCATTTTTTCATATGCCTATTGGCCATCTGTACGTCCTCTTTGGAGAAGTGTCTATGAGTTTCTTGAGCCCATTTTTTCATTGGTTTGTTTGTCTTCCTGGTGTTGAGTTTTACAAGTTCATTATAAATTTTGGTTATTAACCCTTTATCAGATGTGTTGACGAATATGTTCTCCCATTGTGTGATTTGTCTTTTTATTCTGTTCTTATTGTCTTTAGCTGTGCAAAACCTTTTTAGTTTGATATAGTCCCATTTGTTTATCCTGTCTTTTATTGCATTTGCCTGTGGAGATAAATCAGCAAATATATTGCTTCGATAGATGTCGGAGAGTTTACTGCCTATGTTTTCTTCTAGAATGCTTATAGTTTCACGGCTTACATTTAAGTCTTTATCCATTTTTAGTTTATTTTTGTGCATGGTGTAAGCTGGTGGTCTAGTTTCATTTTATTGCAGGTGGCTGTCTAGTTTTCCCAACACCATTTATTAAAGAGACTATCTTTACTCCACTGTATGCTCTTACATCCTTTGTCAAATATCAATTGTCCATAAAGTTGTGGGTTTATTTCTGGGTTCTCTGTTCTGTTCCATTGATCTATGTGCCTGTTCTTATGCCAGTACCAACCTGTTTTGAGTACAATGGCCTTGTAGTATAACTTGATATCAGGAAGTGTGATGCCTCCCACTTTATTCCTCTTTTTCAAGATTGCTGAGGCTATTTGTGTTCTTTTTTGGTTCCATATAAATTTTTGGAAAATGGGTTCTATATCTTTGAAGTATGTCATGGGTATTTTCATTGGTATTGCATTGAATTTATAAAGTGCTTTGGGTAATATCGACATTTTAATACTGTTTATTCTTTCTAACCATGAATACAGTATATGCTTCCACTTGTTTGTGTCTTCCTTGATTTCTTTTATCAATGATTTTTAATTTTCTGAGTACAAGTCTTTAACCTCCTTGGTTAAATTTACTCCTAGGTACTTTATTTTTTTGGTTTCAATAGTGAAGGGGATTGTTTCCTTAATTTCTCTTTCTGACATTTCATTGTTTGTGTATAGAAATGCCTCTGATATCTGTGTGTTAATTTTATATCCTGCCACCTTGCTGAATTTGTTTATTAGGTCCAGTAGTTTTTTGACTGAGACTTTAGGGTTTTCTATATATAATATCATATCATCTGCAAATAATGATAGTTTTATTTCTTCTTTTCCAATTTGGATGCCTTTTATTTCTTCTTCTTGTCTGATTACTTTAGCTAGGACTTCCAGAACTATGTTGAATAAGAGTGGTGAAAGGGGACACCCCCCTGCCTTGTTCCTGATTTTAGGGGAATTGCTTTTAATTTTTGTCCACTAATTATGATTGCTGTGGGTTTGTCATAAATGGCCTATATCATGTTAATGTATGTTCTCTGTTTTTCCCACTTTGCTAAGAGTTTTGATCATAAATGTGTGCTGGATTTTATCAAATGCTTTTTCTGCATCTATTGAAATTATCATTTGGTTTTTGTCCTTCCTTTTGTTTATGTGGTGAATCACATTAATTGATTTACAAATGTTGTACCATCCTTGCCTCCCCAGATAAATTTCACTTGATCATGATGTATGATTTTTTTTCATGTATTGCTGGATCCAGTTTGTTAATACTTTGTTGAGGATTTTAGCATGTAAATTCATCAGGGATATTAGCCTATAATTCTCTTTCTTTTTGTTGTCTTTACCTAGTTTTGGAATCAGAATTATGCTTGCCTCATAAAAGGAACTTGGTAGTGTTTCTTCCTCTTGAATTTTTTGAAATAGCTTGAGAAGGATAGGAGTTAGTTCTTCTTTGAATAATTGGTAGAATTCACCAGTGAATCCATCGGGCCCAGGGGTTTTGTTTGTTGGGAGTTTTTTGATAACTGTTTTGATCTAATTTGTTGTAATTGGTCTGTTCAGGTTTTCTGATTTTTCCAGGTTGATTTTTGGAAGATTGTATGTTTCAAGGAATTTGTTCATTTTACCTAGGTTGTCTAATTTTTTGGCATAGAGTTCTTCATAGTATTTTCTTACAGTATTTTGTATTTCTGTTGTGTCAGTTTCTAATTTTATTTATTTGAGTCCTCTCTCTTCTTTTTCTGGTGAGTCTCATTAAAGGTTCATTGATCTTGTTTACCCTTTCAAAGAACCAGCTCTTGGTTTCATTGATCCTCTCTATTGTTTCTTTAGCCTCTATGGTTATTGCCATATCACACAGTTCATTTCCTGGAGGATTCTCTTGTGGTTTCATTTGGATTGCACTTTTCTGTCTTCTCATTATGTCTGTGTTTTGGGTGTGTTGTTTGTAGAGCTGGTTGAGTCTAGGCTTGGTGTTGTCTGCCTCCAATTTTGAGTTGTTTTATTTCTAGGTCTTCTTGGGTTGGCTTCAGCTATTGTTTGTAATCCACTGTGGAATTTGTCTTTTCTCATAGAGCCCCTTTGAAGTCTTGATTTTTCTGTTTTCTTCTCAATTTTCTTAACTTGGTGGTAGTTTTGTTTACTGATCTCAGCAGGGGGCTTATTTGAAACTGTATCCAGGAATGACGTGGGTGTAACCTGAGACTCTGAAGAACTGATCTGCCATTTACTCTCTCTGGGTGCGGGGTGCTTTCTCTGCTTCAGTAGGGGGAGGTGTATTCAGATCTCCATGGTGACCTGATTTACTGCCCCTCCTCCCCAATTCTTGTTTTCAGCTGTGTCTTTTTTGTGCTGATTGTAGCTGGAGAGATATCTTGAGAATATTGACCTGGAACCACTTTAGTCGTGTTCTGTGGAAGAATCAATTCTTCCCCTTACAATGGCCACCTCCAGCACCTCCTCCAGGTATGGCTGCTTCTGCACTGGATTAGTCCCTGTGCTCAGGTCCTCCCATTCTTTCCACTATTTGTCACAGGCTGTCTCTTTCTTCCCCTTTCTTTTGAAAAATAAGCCCGCTCTTTCAACACACCTCTTTCCCAGGTTCCCAGAAAAGTGGCTGTGAATGATATTTTCTACTGTTTTTCTTAAATTGAGAACCTTTTGGGTTCTCAGCCTCACCCCCTCCCCTTTGTTCCTGTAAGTAGGGGAGGTTCACCACTCCTTGGCGCTCCCCACCAGGCTCCTTGTGGCTTCTTTGTTCCTTGGATTTTGAGAGCAATTCTTGTAGTCCAGAGTCGGTTTGTTCATGCTGGATGTTCCTAAATTAATTTGTAATCCAGTTTGGTGGTGTTAGCTGCCATCTTGTTGAGGACTCAATGCCTCTTTAGAAATACACATAGCAGTAAAGATTGTGCTTCAAGTTTGAAATTGAAGTAATTGAAAAATTACTTGAAAGATGGAAGACCCTAACGTGCCGCCAATGAATGAATAAGCGAAGAACCAAACAGCTGAATAAGCGAAATCAGGCTTTATTGGGAGCTTCGGGCGAGTTCACTGACCCTCGGTTGTGAGTCTGTGAAGGCGTGCCCGGGGAGGGTTTTTGGGTTTTTTATATCTGCAGAGGGGGAGGATGGTAACAGTCTACCGGTTTGGTGAGGCGTGCAGTTCCTGGAACAGCCTTGGGTACAGACAGTTCCGAGAATTTGGGTGTGTGCGGTTTGAGCAAGATTAACAATTATCTGAAAGCTCAGGGCCAGGGAGGGTTTCACTAGCCAACCCAGAGGCAACTACCGGACATTCCTAACTCTTTGGTATAGGGAGTGGGGTGACGTGGTCTTATCTGGCTACTTCCTGCTGTACGAGGGTGTTGTTAGAGGTAAAGGATTGTGTTGTTGTAGTCAGGGTCTCGGGTTCCAAGGGGTTGGTATTGGCGTAGCAGTAGTATTTCATGTTACGTCTGGCTTGTGAGGGCCCTTAGCCGGTTCTGCAGAGGATTCTAAAAGTGAGGGTGTGAAAGTAACTGAGACTGGAGAGAAGGAGGCTTGTAAAATGAGGAAAAGGAGACAGAGAACCATATTGCTGAATATGGAGTCAGTGTTTGTGAATTTTAAGTTTAGTGGGGCCCAAAGGTGTGCAAGAATACGTTTGTGCTGGAGCCCTTTTTACTCTGGAAAGGTGGACCCATGCAGAGATTCCTAGAACTTTAAATGCAGATGGGGTAGTCAGGACTACCGTGTAGGGTCCTTCCCACTTGGGGGTGAGAGGTTTTGGGGAAAGGGTCTTTATAAAGACCCGGTCCCCTGAGGTGACCCGCTCTGTTGGCCTGGCCCCAGGGCTAGGTTCAGGAAGGGCTGAGTTGGCGTGTTCCCTAAGAAGAGAATGGAGGAGGGAGAGGTAGGGCAGGTATAAAGCTAGAGGGGGTGGGTGTGGAGAAGACGGAGTTGACAGGAGGAAAGGTCTGCCGTAGAGGAGTTCAAAGGGGCTAAGTTGGGAAGGCCCCCTGGGGTGGCTCTTAGTCGAGTAAGAGCCAGGGGGAGAAGGGTAGGCCAAGACTGACAGAGCTCCAGGCTGAGTTTGGTCAGATGGTCTTTGATGAGCCCATTGGCCCTTTCTACCTTACCAGATAATTGAGGATGGTAGGCTGTGTGCAGCTTCCACTGTATACCAAGGGAAGTGGAGACAGCCTCAGTGATTTTGGAGATGAAGGCAGGTCCGTTGTCCGACTGGATGGAGGAGGGCAAACCAAAGCAAGGGATGATGTCTCGGATTAGGTGGTCAGCTACCATCCCCACGGTTTCAGAGGTTGGGGGAAAGCCTTGATCCATCCTGAAAAAGTATCCACCATAGTTAGAAGGTATTTGAGGTTTTTGTGTCTGGGCATGTGGGTGAAGTCGACCTGCCAATCCTGCCCAGGCAGGTGGCCCCGCATTTGGTGAAGTGGGCGACGGATGTGGCAGGCCCCTTGGCTGTTTGTCCTGGAACAGGTGGAGCAAGAGGAATGAACGTCTTGGATGGTTTGCTGGAGATGGTCGTGGTGGAATGAAGGAGATAGAAAATGAAAAAGGGCTTTAGGTCCAATGTGTAAGGATTTGTGAATGTCAGCGATTATTTGGTATCTCTGAGACTGTGGGAGGATGAGGAGGTCATTTTTGAAAGCCCATCCATCCTTGATCTGAACCTCAGGGGAAGATTGGAAAAGATTTTGCTCTGTGGAGGAGTATTGGGGGTTGTATGTTTTTGAGAAAAAGCAGATAGTAGAGGTTGGGTGTGTGTGTGCCATGGAACGTGCTGTTTTGTCAGCAAAGGCATTTCCCTTAGCTATGGGGGAATTAGAGGTCTGGTGGCCCTTACAATGTATGATGGCTATTTGCGAAGGGAGTTGGATGGCCTGTATAAGTTTGGAAATGAGCTTGCCATTTAGAACAGGTGTTCCCTTAGTCGTGAGGAAGCCTCGTTCCTTCCAGATCATACAGTGAGAGTGGGCAATAAGGAAGGCATATTTAGAATCAGTGTATATGTTAACTGCCTTATCCTTTGCCCAGATGAGGCCCCGGGTTAGGGCAACCAGTTCAGCCTGTTGGGAGGTAGTTCCCAGGGGGAGGCTGTTTGCCTCGATGACCTGGGTGTCAGAAACGATGGCATAGGCAGCTCGCCGGGGCCCCAGAGGTTCAGAGATTGAACTGCCATCAATTTAAAGGGTATGTTGGGCCTTAGGCAACGGATGAGCCACAAGTTCAGAGCGGGGAGATTTAGAATGTTCTAAAACTTCGATGCAAGAGTGGGTAGAGGGAGGTGCGTCAGAGATGGGAAGGAGGGTGTCTGGGTTAAGAGAGTTGCACTTAGAGAGAGTGATGGAGGGGTTTTATATGAAGAGGAGGTGATACAGCTAGAGTCGAGAAGGCCCAATGTGAGCCAAAGCCTGATGTGAGAGGAGGTCTGTGAGGCGATGGGGGGAAAAAACCTAGAGTGGCTGTTGGAGATTAATCTTCAGAGCCTCGGTGGTGAGATCAGCGGTGGCTGCGAGAGCTCGTAGGCAGGGTTGCCATCCACGGGTGGTAGGATCTAACTGTCTGGAGAGATAGGCTATTGGGACTAGAGTTGGACCTGCTGGCTGGGCCAGAACTCCTAGAGCCAAGTGTTGTCTTTCTTCAGTATAGAGGACAAAAGGGTGTGAAGGGTTAGGTAAAGCCAGGGCCGAGGCTGACAGAGGGCCCCTAGAAGAGCCGAGAAGGCCTTGCAGATAGTCTCGGGGGAGGTCAGAGGTCCCTTGGGCACCTCCTTGGCTTCTAGGTAGAGAGGTTTGGCTAAAAGGGCAAAATTTTGGACCCAGTGGTGAAAGAAACCTACTAGCCCTAGGAATGACTGGATTTCAGCTGCCAAGGTGGGGGGTTGTAGGCCCCAAAGAGCCTGCAACCTGTCAGTGGTGATGGCTCGGTGGGTCAGGGTGACCAAGAGGCCAAGGTAAGTGACAGATGGGGTGGCTATTTGTGCCTTCTTGGCAGATACCCGATACCCCCTATTGTAAAGGAAATTCAGTAAGAGGGTGGTAGCTTTGAGGCATTCGGCCTCGCTTGGGGAACAGACTAGAAGGTAATCTACGTATTGTAGAAGGGTGAAGGGAGTTATATTGCAGGCAAGTAGGTCTGTTGCCAGTGCCTGCCCGAATAGATGAGGGCTGTCCCAGAATCCCTGGGGGAGGACCGTCCAGGTCAGTTGTTGGGCGGTATTGGAGACCGGGTTCTCCCAGGTGAAAGCAAAGAGAAAGTAGGAATCCGGGTGGAGAGGTATGGTGAAGAAAGCATCCTTGAGGTCAAGGACTGAGAAGTGGGTGGTATTAGGGGGAATGTGTGAGAGAAGGGTGTATGGGTTAGGGACTACTGGGGATATGGGGATAACCGCTGAATTGATGATGCGGAGATCTTGTACAAGGCGGTATTGTCCTGAAGTCTTTTTAACAGGAAGGATTGGAGTGTTACAAGGTGAGTTGGTGGGAATTAGTAAACCTTGTTTCTTAAGTTTGGTGATGATGGGCAAGAGTCCCATCCTATGGGTGTGTGAGATAAGAAACTGTGGGCGGTTGGGAAAAGAAGATGGGTCCTTAAGTCTGATTAAGACAGGAGTGTGGTGTGAGGCTACAATGGGGGTGCCCGTAACCCAGACCTCAGGGTTTACCCCGGGTAAAAGCTGGACCCTGCAGTCCGAGTCCGGCTCAGGATCGGGACCTGGCACTAATGCTAGTAAAAAGACCTGCTTGGGGGAAAAAGAAATACTTGCCCGGAGTTTGGACAAAATGTCTCTCCCCAGGAGGGGAACTGGGCAAGAGGGTATAACTAGGAAGGAGTGTGAGAATGGGTGACCCTCAAATAGGCAATTAAGGAGGATCGTCCACCGTGGGGTCGAGGGTGATCTGTCGATTCCCATGACCGAGACCTGGGAAGGAACTGTAAGGCCCAAATGAAAGGGAAGAGAGGAAAGGACAGAGTAGGTAGCCCCCGTGTCTATTACAAAGGAAACAGACTTACCCGCTACCTGGAGTGTAGCCCTGGGCTCGGTGAGGGTAACCGGAGTCGAAGAGCCAGGGCCCCCTCAATCGTCCATTAAGCCCAGCAGTTCTGAGACTGGAAATGCCTAGTTCTCAGTTCCCGGCATTGAGGTGCCATAGGCTGAGCCAGGGTCGGGCAGTCCGACTTCCAGTGGCCCATGAGTTTGCATTGTGGGCAAGGCTTGGTAGGGGGCCTCGGTTGTGGGCAGGCCTTGGCCCAGTGGCCCTCTTTGCTGCATTTAAAGCAGGCACCCGGTGGTGTGCGCTGCCCTCCTTTGGAGGTTGGCTTTTTTGCCAGTTCCCCTACCGGCCGAAGGGCCGCTACCAGGGCTTGGGTTTGGAGGTTTACCTTTTGCTGTAGCCGTTCAAGGCGGGCGGCTTCAGCTGTTTCCTCCCGGGTGTTGAAGACCTTAAAGGCCATTTTTACCAGGTCTTGGATGGGAGTCTCGTGGTCCTCTTCAGCCTTTTTCAGTTTTTTTCTGATATCTGGGGCTGACTGAGAGATGAAGTGGGAGGCTAGAACTGTGGCCTCGTTGCGTGACCCTGGGTCTAGGCGGGTATATCGTAGTAAAGCTTCCTGGAGGTGGTTAAGGAAAAGGGCAGGGTTTTCTTCAGGGAGTTGAGTAATTTCCATTAGTTTGTCATAGTTAACAACCTTGTTGGAAACTGCATCCATGCCCCTGATTAAGGAGCATAAGGTTCCTGCGGGGGATGTTAGACCCTTGGCCAGGTTGATAATTCCAGTTAGGGTCTTCCCTAGGGACTGCCTCTGTGCCGAGAGGAGTTTGGTTGTTTACTAAGTGGTCTTTGTCTGCCTGCTGCTGAGCGGCAGTGAGGATGCGTTCATGCTCCTCGGGGGTCAGGGTGGAGGTACAAATGACCTTAATGTCATGCCAGGTCAGGTCATATGTCTGAGTCAGGTAACGGAATTCCTTAATGTAGGTGGAGGGGTCGGCCGAGAAGGATCCTAGCCATTTCTCGATCTGTGAGAGGTCTTGGAGAGAAAAGGGAACATGTACCTGGACCAGTCCCTCTGCCCTAGCTACCTCACGGAGGGGGGCAAGGACAGCGGATGACGACTGGGGACTGTGTAACCTGGTATGGGCTGCGACAGGAGAAGTCAAGGGGTCATCAGGAGGTGGAACAGTAGGAATTAGAGGGGTAGAAGGAGCCGGAGGGGGGGACAGATGGTCGGGTAGGTCATCAGGTTGAGAATAAGGAGGGGGGTCTTGGGGGGAAGGTTTGGGAGGAGGAGAAGTCTGGGCTAGAAAAATTTGGTGGGTAGAACATTGGGAGCAAAGGTCGGGGTGGGAACGAAGGTCCCAGAAAGCCTGAACATAAGGGACCTCAGAATCTTTTCCTGTCCAGCGGCAGAAATTGTCCAGGTCTTGGAGGACGTTAAAATCAAAAGTGCCCATTGGAGGCCAGTTATATTGAGGCCATACGACCCGTGACAGAAAAATTAGTTTCTTCTGATGGAGAGTTTGAGTGTACCCCAATTTGGAAAAATTTTGTAGGAGACACCCTAGAGGTGTTTTTGGGTCTATTTTGGATTCAGAGTTCCCCATAATTTGGCTGGCCTTTTGGTCCTAGGCGTCGGAGGAGAGAGAGAGTATAAGGGAGGCGTCCCTCCAGATACCCGTCTCCCAACAGGAGACCTAAATAAGAGGTCTCAGGACAGAGATAGGAGAGCAGCCGAAAGGCGTCCCTTCCGACTGAACCCCTATAAAGACTCCAGGAGTCGGCGGATGGAGGAGTTCTCGGCTCGGCCGAGTCTAGGACGAGAAACCCCGGTGGAGACACAGGACCAGAGAGAGCGGAAGAGAAACCAGGTTACTCACAATTGGCGATCGAGGTCGTAGGGAACCCAGAGTCCAAAACGATGGGCGGCATGAGGCAAGAGGGAGAGAGGGGGGACTCCTGCCCCAGCCAGAAGGCCAAGGTTGGTCACAGAAACCCCTCTCCCGGGTTTCAGCACCAAATGAAAGATGGAAGACCCTAACGTGTCGCCAATGAATGAATAAGCGAAGAACCAAACAGCCGAATAAGCGAAATCAGGCTTTATTGGGAGCTTCGGGCAAGTTCACTGACCCTCGGATGTGAGTCTGTGAAGGCGTGCCCGGGGAGGGTTTTTGGGTTTTTTATATCTGCAGAGGGGGAGGATGGTAACAGTCAACCGGTTTGGTGAGGCGTGCTGTTCCTGGAACAGCTTTGGGTACAGACAGTTCCGAGAATTTGGGCGTGTGCGGTTTGAGCAAGATTAACAATTATCTGAAAGCTTAGGGCCAGGGAGGGTTTCACAACCCAACCCAGAGGCAACTACCGGACATTACTGTTTTCAGCAATTTTCACTAAACTCTCTGGAACCAGAAAGTGACCATATTTGTTTACTTGAAACCCTCACTGTGCCATTTATGGACTGAGGGAACTTGGAAAACTCACTGCATCTACCTGCTCATTAATTCTTTATCTGAATTAAAGAACAAGAATGATTACTAACTACTAAATTGTAAGTATTAAGTTACCTTATTTATATAGAAATTATTATATAGGTGTTAGCTCCTAATACTATTACTACTACCATAATTATTATCATTATTTACTACTAGCACACAATAAACAAGAATAATGTGGAACACACACGTAACACATCAAGAAAAATAAAAGAAAATAAATACAAGAGTCAAACAATGAATGCATAAATAAGTGAAACAACAAATCAGTTTTTCTCTTTTTTTTATGTCCAGTCCCTATAAATGCAATAAATAATTTTTTTTAAAAAAGATAAATACATATTAGAATTACAATAAAGATAGTTTTATTAGGAATTTCACCAACTCCCTATAAGATTAAATCAGTAGTTAATATCAAAATCTACTACAGTGTGTCCGTAAAGTCATGGTGCACTTACGACTGTGTGATTGGTCAAAAGTGCACCATGACTTTATGGACAAACTGTATTTATCAGATTTAGTATGATGTATGAAATTATACATTTCTTCAAAACATAAAATATTTCTGATATCATAATGTCCAATTATTTCATTTTAATGAAATAAAATTAGTTGTCACAATAAACTGAAAATCTTAGTATAATATTCTTAATACTCTGACCTTATCTAATGGCTGCTCCTGAGACACACAGGACTCACAAAATATTGTCCCTCAGATGTTGTCTTATCTGGTGGGCTGTCCTATGTCTCACAGCAATACACAACTTACTATTTATCAAGAAAGTTTTCTTATGGATTAAAAATCAACAAGCGGAGACGGAAGACGACGATGAAGTAGGTGGATGTACCAACTTTGAACTCCCAGAACCAAAGTGGATTATAACTCAATTTTAAGAACCATCATCTGGATAAACCAACTTTGAACTAAACTAAGTGGACTCTTCAACCAAGGAACACTGCAGAAGCCACATTGAGACTGGTAGGAATAGCGAAAACGCGAAGAGGGCTGCCCAGCTCCCCAGAGCAAATGGCAGCCTGGAGAGACCCGCGTGGCAGGAGGAGAGTTTGGCGGAGAGGGAGGGACCTGGGTCCCAGGAACCAAGCCCCAGCCTGCAGTCCCAGAGCCTAGAAGAGGCGTATGGACAGTATTGAGCTGTGAAGCAAGTGGGGATACTGTTTGTGAAAAAGAGATAGTTTTCTCAGACCCAAGAATCTTTTCAAAGGGACAGCGCAGAAACCCTCTCTCACAACCACGCACCCGGGGCTCCGGGGAACGGGGACAGAGGAGAGGATAAGAGCAGCAGGAACAGAGAGTGGACTGAAGGCACAAGGACACTCTGAGGGACAGCCACCCTGACCCCTGGGCTAAGTCATTTCCCTAATCGAAAACAAATATTTCCCCTGGAACTAGCAATACCAGCAAAGGGAGACAGGACACTAGCCAAACAAGCTATCCCATGGCAATTAGAGCAGAGCTGCTTAAAGGGAGGGAGCTCCCAGGCCTACAGTGTGGAGACTTAAGACACTGCCATCTCTCTGAGGGTTGCTGAAGGGATGTTGGTGGCAGGACGCTGAAACGTGGTCCTGTCAGCGTGAGCGGAAGCACAACCGATGTGAGCTCGGTCTAGCCCAGCAGGGGCTGAAGGGATGCGCGAAAGCGGTCCAACAGCTGCGGGCCCGCCTGTGACCCCACTTGTGGGGAAAAATACGGGCAGAGATCGACTCTGCGACCCTGCGCAAGCCGGCCCTGACCGTGGGGACGGGGATTGGACGAGGGACGAGTGAGGGGCTCGCAGCTGATTTCACCCTGCGAACCCCGCCTGGATGGAGAAACCACGATTTGCCATTCTTTGTGCGCAAGCGGGCTCCTAACACAGGGACAGGGTACATCCCAAGACGAGCGGAAGCTCGCAGCTGAGCTCATGCTACTAGCCCCAACCGGACGGAGAAACCACGGTTTGCCATTCTTTGTGCACAAGCGGGCTCGTAACGCGGAGAAGGGGTAGACCTCAAGAGGAGCGGTCTACGTGCACGCGAGCTGGCTTTTAGGGCTGAGCTCACGCTACTAGCCCCACCGGGCCAGAGAAACCCTGGTGGTTTGAAATCCTACGTGCCCACGAGCTGGTTTTCGCGGCTGAGCTCACGCTACTAGCCCCGCCCGCCCAGAGAAACCCCAGGGGTCTGCCATCCTACATGTGCGAGAGCTGGCTTTCAAGGCTGAGCTCACGCTACTAGCCCCGCCCGGCCAGAGAAATCCCAGCGGTTTGCCATCCTACATGTGCGAGCTGGCACCAAATGTGGGGGCGTGGTAGAGTCAGGAGTGATCAGAAGCTAACAGCTAAGCTCACACCAGCAAACACGCCTGGCCCAATAAACCATGGTTTGTGACCCTGCGCAGGAGGGCCCTGCCCTCAAGGGTGGGGCTAAATTCTGGACGGTCAAAGGCTCACAGCTGAGAGCACGTCAAAAGCCCCGCCCAACCAGCAAAACTGTGGCGAGCAGGCTCTGACTGCGGGGGCTGGGCGTAAGCCTTCCAGAAACGGGCTGGGTCCACAGCTGAGCAAAGGTGCTCACCTCTGCCCTTGGTGCTAAGGCTTGTGGCTTGAGTGACAGCCCCTCCCGCAAAAGAGAGGCGGAAATCACAGCAACAGCCTCAGTAGGCTATTGCTGGCAACGCCCATACCCAACCACCCTAGGCAGCGGCAGAGGGGATGGCGGGCATGGAAATAGACCACACCTAGAGAACACAAAGGCAACACCTACTGCACTCCAGTGGCCACAACTTGCCTATACACAGATAAAATGAGCAGGCAGAGGAATGCAAACCAAATGAATCAAGAGAAATTCCCAGAGAAGGACCTGAATGAACCAGATATAACCAAATTACCAGAAGCAGAATTTAGAATAATGATAGTTAGGATGTTCAAAGAAATTAGAGCAACAATGGATAGTCACTATGAACACCTAAATAAAAAGATAACAGGTATAAAAAACGAAATGAAAATAATAAAAGAGAATCAGACAGAAATGACAAATACAGTATCAGAACTGAAGACCACAATGGAAGAAATTAAAAGCAGGATGAATCAAGCTGAGGATCGAATTAGCGAGTTAGAGGACACAATAAACAAAGTTACAGAAGCAGAGAAGAAAAAGGAAAAGAGACTAAAAAAATGTGAGGAAACTCTAAGGGAGCTCTGTGACAACCTGAAAAGAAACAAGATTCGCATCATAGAGGTGCCTGTAGAAGAGGAAAGAGGACAGGAAATAGAAACTTTGTTCAATCAAATCATAGCAGAAAACTTCCCTAAATTAAGGCTGGGAAACACTCCACACGTTCAAGAAGCACACAAAACTCCATTAAAGAGAAACCCAAAAAGATTTACACCAAGACACATCATAGTTAAAATACCAAAGCTAATGGAAAAAGAAAAAATCTTATAAGCTGCTAGAGAAAAAAAGGCTATCACCTACAAAGAAGCCCCCATAAGGATGACATCAGACTTCCCAACAGAAACACTTGAGGCCAGAAGGGAAAGGCAAGATATAATCAAAGTAATGCAGAACAAGAACCTACAACCAAGACTAATCTAGCCAGCAAGGCTAACATTTAAAATTGAAGGAGAAATAAAGAGCATTCCAGAGAAAGAAAGCCTCAAGGAATTCATTAAAACCAAACCAATTCTGCAAGAGATACTAAGGGGCCTTTTGTGAACAGTTCAAAGGAAGGAAAGAATATAGCAAAAGAAGAATATAGCTTTAAAGAAAAAAATGGCAATAAACAACTACATATCAATAATAACCTTAAATGTAAATGGATTAAATGATCCAATCAAAAGACAAAGGGTAGCTGTGTGGATAAAGAAAGAGGACCCATACATATGCTGTCTACAAGAGACACACCTTAAAACAAAAGATGCACATAGACTGAAGGTAAAAGAATGGAAAAAAATATTTCATGCAAAATGGAAATGAAAAAAAAGCTGGGGTAGCAGTACTTACAACTGACAAAATAAACTTTAAAACAAAGGCTGTAGTAAGAGATAAAGAAGGACACTACATAATGATAAAGGGAACAATTTAACAGAAATATATAACTATTATAAATATCTATGCACCAAATATAGGAGCCCCGACATACATAAAGCAGACTTTGATGGACATAAAGGGTGAGTTTAACAGCAATACTATCATAGTAGGGGATTTCAATACCCCACTAACAACAATGGATAGATGCCCAAGAAAGAAAATTAATAAAGAAACAGCAGACTTAAAGGATACACTAGATCAACTTGATTTAATAAATATCTTCAGAACGTTTCATCCTAAAGCAGTAGAATATACATTCTTCTCAAGTGCTCATGCTACGTTTTCTAGGATAGACCACATGTTAGGACACAAAAATGGTCTCAATAAATTTAAGAAGATTGAAATCATATCAAGCATTTTCTCTGATCACAATGTCGTGAAACTAGAAATTAACCACAAAAGAAAAACTGAAAAATAATCAAACACTTGGAAACTAAATAGCATGTTATTAAATAATGAATGGATTAACAATGATATCCAAGAAGAAATAAAAAAGTTTCTAGAAACAAATGATAATGAGCATACATCAACTCAAAATTTATGGGACACTGTAAAAGCAGTACTAATAGGGAAGTTCATTGCACTACAGGCATATCATAAGAACCTAGAAAAAGCTCAAATAAGCAACCTGACACTGCATCTAAAAGAACTAGAAAAACAACTACAAATAGAACCCAAGACAAGTAGAAGGATGGAAATAATAAAGATCAGAGCAGAAATAAATGACATAGAGGCTAAGAAAACAATACAGAGGATCAATGAAACCAGAAGCCGGTTATTTGAAAAGGTAAACAAGATTGATGAACCTTTAACTAGACTCACCAAGAAAAAAAGAGAGAGGTCTCAAATAAATAAAATTAAAAAGGACAGTGGAGAAATAAAAATTGATACAACAGAAATACAAAGTATTGTAAGAAAATACTATGAAGAACTATATGCCAAAAAATTAGACAATCTAGATGGAATGGACAAATTTCTTGAATCATATAAACTTCCAAAAATCAATGTGGAAGAATCAGAACACCTACATAGACCAATTAAAACAAATGAGATCGAAACAGTTATAAAAATACTCCCAACAAAAAAAAGTCCTGGGCCTAATGGCTTCACAAGTGAATTCTATCAAAAATTCAAAGAAGAACTAACTCCTATCCACCTCAAGCTATTTCAAAATATTCAAGAGGAAGGAAGACTTCCAAACTCCTCTTATGAGGCGAGCATAATTCTGATCCCAAAACTGGGCAAAGACAACAAAAAGAAAGAAAATTATTGGCCTATATCCCTGATGAATATAGACGCTAAAATTTTCAACAAAATATTAGCCAACCGGATCCAGCAATATGTGCAAAAAACCATACAGCATGATCAAGTGGGATTTATTCTGGAGAGGCAAGGCTGGTTCAATATTCGCAAATCAATCAATGTAATTCATCACATAAACAAAAGGAAGGACAAAAATCACATGATAATTTCAATACATGCAGAAAAGGCATTTGATAAAATCCAGGACCGATTCATGCTCAAAACTCTCAGTAAAGTGGGAATCCAAGGAACATTCCTTAACATGATAAAGTCCATCTACGACAAACCCACAGCAAACATTATACTAAATGGACAAAAATTAAAAGCAATCCCCTTAAGATCAGGAACCAGGCAGGGGTGCCCACTTTCACCACTCTTATTCAACATAGTTCTGGAAGTCCTAGCTATAGCGATCAGACAAGAAGAAGAAATAAAAGGCAACCAAATTGGAAAAGAAGAAGTAAAACTGTCACTATTTGCAGATGATATGATATTGTATATAGAAAACCCTAAAGTCTCAGTCATAAAACTACTGGACCTTATAAATGATTTCAGCAAGGTGGCAGGATATAAAATTAATACTCAGAAATCAGAGGCATTTCTGTATACAAACAATGCACTGTCAGCAAAAGAAATTAAGGAAACAATCCCCTTCACTATTGTAGCCAAAAATAAGGTACCTATGAGTAAATTTAAACAAGGAGTTAAAGAACTTGTACTCAGAAAATTATAAAACATTGATAAAAGAAATCAAGGAAGATACAAAAAGTGGAAGCATATACCGTGCTCATGGATAGAAAGAATAAACATCATTAAAATGTCTATACTACCCAAAGCAATTTATAAATTCAATGCAATACCAATTAAAATACCAACGACATACTTCAAAGATATAGAAAACATATTCCAAAAATTTATAAAGAACCGAAAAAGAACATGAATAGCCTCAGCAATCCTAAAAAGAAAAAATAAAGCTGGAGGTATCACTCTTCCAGATATCAAGGTCTACTTCAAGGCCATTATATTCAAGACAGCTTGGTATTGGCATAAGAACAGACACATTGATCAATGGAACAGAACAGAGAACCCAGAAATAAACCCACAGATTTATGGACAACTGATATTTGACAGAGGAGGAAAGAACATACAATGGAGTAAAGACAGCCTCTTTAACAAATGGTGCAGGGAAAATTAGACATCTACCTGCAAAAAAATGAAACTAGACCATCAACTTACACCATTCACAAAAACAAATTCAAAATGGATAAAAGACTTAAACATAAGCTGTGAAACTATAAGCATCTTAGAAGAAAACATAGGCAGCAAGCTTTCCGACATCTGTAGCAGCAATATATTTGCCGATTTATCTCTACTGGCAAATGAAATAAAAGACAAGATAAACAAATGGGACTGTATCAAACTAAAAAGTTTTTGCACAGCTAAAGACAATAAGAATAGAATAAAAAGACAAACCACACAATGGGAGAACATATTCGACAGCACATTGGATAAGGAGTTAATAACCTAAATTTATAAAGAACTTATAAAACTCAACACCAGGAAGACAAACAATCCAATCAAAAAATGGGCAAAAGAAGTGAATTGAAATTTCTGCAAAGAAGACATATAGATGGCCAAAAGACATATGAAAAGGTGCTCAACATCCCTAATTATTAGAAAAATGCAAATTAAAACCACAATGAGGTATCAGCGCACACCAGTCAGAATGGCACTCATCAGCAAAACAACACAGAATAAGTGCTAGCGAGGATGCGGAGAAAAGGGAACATTTCTGCACTGCTGGTGGGAATGCAGACTGGTGCAGCCACTGTGGAAAACAGTTTGGAGATTCCTCAAAAATATAAAAGTCGAACTGCCTTTTGACCCGGCTACCCCACTTTTAAATATATACCCTATGAACACCATAACACTGTTCGAAAAGAAGAAATGCACCCCCATGTTTTTGGCAGCATTGTTCACAATCGCAAAGATCTGGAAACAGCCCAAGTGTCCGTCAGAAGACGAGTGGATTAAAAAGCTTTGGTACATATATACATGGAATACTACTCGGCCATAAGAAATGATGACATCGGATCATTTACAACAAAATGATTTTACCTTGATAACATTATACGGAGCAAAATAAGTAAATCAGAAAAAAAAACTGAGAACAGCATGATTTCATACATAGGTGGGACATAAAAGTGAGAGTATGAGACATGGACAAGAGAGTGGTGGTTCCGGGGTGGGAGGGGGGAGGGGAGCGTGAAAAAGGGAGAAGGGTAGGGGCACAGGGAAAACCAAATAGAAGGTGACAGAGGACAACTTGACTTTGGGTGATGGGTATGCAACACAATTGAATGATAAAATAATCTGGAGATCTTTTCATTGTACATATGTACCCTGATTTATTGGTGTCACCACATTAAAGTTAATAAAAAAAAATAGAATAGAAAGTCAAGAAATAAAACCACACATATATGGTCAAATAATTTTTGATATAGGGCCAACAACAAACAATGAAGAAAAGAAAGCCCCTTCAACCGAAGGTGCTGGGAAAACTGGAAAGCCACATACAAAAGAGTGAAACTCGACTAAAGTTTGTCTCCTTGTACTAAAATTAATGCAAAATAGAACAAACACAAATATAATCCTGAACCAATAAAGTACATAGAAAAAAACATAGGTACTAAACTCATGGACCTTGGTTTTAAAGAACTTTTTATGAATTTGACTCCAAAGGCAAGGGAAGTGAAGGCAAAGATAAATGAATGGGACCACATCAGACTAAGAAGTTTTTGCACAGCAAGAGAAACTGAAAACAAAACAAACAGACAGCCAACTAAATGGGAGATGATAGTTTCAAACAACAACTCAGATAAGGGGCTAATATCCAAAATATAAAAAGGACTCATAAAACTCAACAACAAACAAACAAACAAACAATTCAATAAAAAAATGGGAAGGGGACATGAACAGACACTTCTCCCAGGAAGAAATACAAATGGCCAACAGATATATGAAAAGATGCTCATCTTCATTAGCTATTAGATAAATGCAAATCTAAACTACAATGAGATACCACCACATACCTGTTAGATTGGCTGTTAACAAGATAAGAAATAACAGTGTTGGAGAGGCTGTGGAGAAAAAGGAACCCTCATCTACTGTTGGTAGGAATATAAAGTAGTACAACCATTATGTTGAAGAAAGTATGGTGGTTCCTCAAAAAACTAAAAATAGCACTACTATATGACCCAACAATCCCTCTACTGGGTATATACCCCCAAAACTGAAAAACATTGGTACATAAAGACACATGTTGCCCCATGTTCATTGCAGCATTGTTCACAGTGGCCAAGACATGGAAACAACCAAAAAGTCCTTCAATAGATAACTGGATAAAGAAGAAGTGGTACATATATACTGTGGAATACTACTCAGCCATAAGAAATGATGACATAGGATCATTTACAACAAAATGGATGGATCTTGATAAAATTATACAGAGTGAAATAAGTAAATCAGAAAAAAACTGAGAACAGCATGATTTCATACATAGGTGGTACATAAAATAGACACTAAGAGACATGGACATGAGTATGGTGGTTACCAGGGGGTCAGGGTGGAATGGAGGAGAGAAGAGGCAGGGAGAGGGGGGAGGGGAGGGGCACAAAGGGAACCAGATAGAAGTTGACAGAGGACAATTTGACTTTGGGTCATGGGTATGCAACCTAATTGAGTGACAAGGTAACCTGGAGATGTTTTCTTTGAACATATGTACCCTGATTTATTAATGTCACCCCATTAAAATTAATAATAATAAAAAAGAGAAACATTGATAAAAGAAATCAAAAAAGATACAAACACTGACCAAATGTTGGCGCAGTGCATAGAGCTTCAGACTGGGATTCCGAAGACCCAGGTTCGAGACCCTGAGCTCGCCAGCTTGAGTGCAGGCCCATCTGGCTTGAATAAAAAGCTTGTCAGCTTGGACCCAAGGTTGCTCCCTCCAGCAAGGGGTTGCTCGGTCTGCTGAAGGCCCGTGGTCAAGGCACTTGTGAGAAAGCAATCAATGAACAACTAAGAAGTTGCGATGGCAACAAAAAAACTAATGATTGATGCTTCTCACCTCTCTCCGTTCCTGTCTGTCTGTCCCTCTCTCTGACTCTCTCTCTGTCCCTGTAAAAAAAAAAAAAAGAAAGATACAAACAAGTGGAAGCATATACTGTGCTCATAAATAGGAATAATAAACATCATTAAAATGTCTATATTACCCAAAGCAATTTATAAATTCAATGCAATGTCAATTAAAATACCAATGACATACTTCAAAGATATAGAACACATATTTCAAAAATTTATATGGAACCAAAAAAGAACACGAATAGCCTCAGCAGTATTGAGAAAAGGGAGAATAAAATTGGAGGTATCACACTTTCCAATATTAAGTTATAGTACAAGGCCATTGTACTCTAAACAGCTTGGTACTGGCATAAGAACAGGCATATAGATCAATGGAACAGAACAGAGAACCCAGAAATAAACCCACACATTTATGGACAACTGATATTCGACAAAGGAGGTAAGAGCATACATGGAGTGAAGACAGCCTCTTTAACAAATGGTGTTGGGAAAACTGGACAGCTGCCTTCAAAAAAATGAAACTAGACCACCAACTTACACCGTTCACAAAAATAAACTCAAAATGGATAAATGATTTAAATGTAAGCCATAAAATTGTAAGCATCTTAGAAGAAAACATAGGAAGTAAGATCTCCAACTTCTCTTGCAGCAATATATTTGCTGAATTATCACCATGGGCAAGTGAAATCAAAGACAGAATAAACAAATAGGACTATATCAAAAAGAAAAGATTTGCATAGCTAAAGAAAATAAGAAGAGAATAAAAAGGCAAACTACACAATGGGAGAACATTATCCACAATATGTCTGATAAAGGATTAATAACCAAAATTTATAAAAAACTAGTAAAACTCAACACCAGGAAGATAAACAATGCAATTAGAAAATGGTCAATACAAATGAATAGAAAGTTCTCCAAAGAGGACATACAGATGGGCAATAGGCATAGGAAAAAATGCTCAACATCACTAATCATTAGGGAAATGCAAATTAAAACTACAGTTATCACCTCACACCATCAACAAATGGAGCTCATCAACAAAACAACAGAGAATAATTGCTGGGAGGATGTGGAGAAAAGGGAACCCTCCTGCACTGTTGGTGAGAATGCAGAATGTTGCAGCCACTGTGGAAAACAATATGGAGATTCCTCAAAAAATTAAAAATGAAACTGACTTTTGACCTAGTCATCAGACTTTTAGGAATATATCCCAAGGACACCATATCACTGATTCAAAAGGAGAAATGCACCCCCATGTTTATGGCAGAATTGTTCAAAATAGCTAAGATCTGGAAACAGCTCAAGTGTCTGTCAGTGAACGAGTGGATTAAAAAGCCATTGTACATTCTCTGATCACAATGCCATGAAACTAGAAATTAACCACAAAAGAAAAACTGAAAAATACTCAAACACTTGGAAACTAAATAGCATGTTATTAAATAATGAATGGATTAACAATGAGATCAAAGGAGAAATAAAAAAGTCTCTAGAAACAAATGATAATGAGCATACATCAACTCAAAATTTATGGGACACAGCAAAAGCAGTTCTGAGAGAGAAGTTTATTGCACTACAGGCATATCATAAGAAGCTAGAAAAAGCTGAAATAAGCATCCTGACCCTGCATCTAAAAGAACTAGAAAAACAACAACAAATAGAACCCAAGACAAGTAGAAGGATGGAAATAATAAAGATCAGAGCAGAAATAAATGACATAGAGGCGAAGGAAACAATACAGATGATCAATGAAACCAGAAGCTGGTTCTTTGAAAAGGTAAACAAGATTGATGAACCTTTAACTAGACTCACCAAGAAAAAAAGAGAGATGACTCAAATAAATAAAATTAGAAAGGACAGTGGAGAAATAACAACAGATACAACAGAAATACAAAGCATTGTAAGAAAATACTATGAAGAACTATATGCCAAAAAATTAGACAATCTTGGTGAAATGGACAAATTTCTTGAATCATATAACCTTCCAAAAATCAATCTGGAAGAATCAGAACACCTAAACAGACCAATTACAACAAATGAGATCGAAACAGTTATCAAAGAACTCCCCCCCCAAAAAAAAGTCCTGGGCCTGATGGCTTCACAAGTGAATTCTATCAAAAATTCAAAGAAGAACTAACTCCTATCCTCCTCAAGCTATTTCAAAAAATTCAAGAGGAAGAAAGACTTACAAACTCCTTTTATGAGGCAAGCATAATTCTGATCCCCAAACCAGGCAAAGACAACACAAAGAAAGAAAATTATAGGCCAATATTCCTGATGAATTTAGATGCTAAAATTTTCAACAAAATATTAGCCAACCGGATCCAGCAATATATGAAAAAAACCATACAGCATGATCAAGTGGGATTTATTCTGGAGAGGCAAGGCTGGTTCAATATTTGCAAATCAATCAATGTGATTCATCACATAAACAAAAGGAAGGACAAAAATCACATGATAATTTCAATAGATGCAGAAAAGGCATTTGATAAAATCCAGCACCCATTCATGCTCAAAACTCTCAGTAAAGTGGGGATACAGGGATCATTCCTTAACATGATAAAGACCATCTATGATAAACCGATAGCAAACATCATACTAAATGGACAAAAATTAAAAGCAATCCCCTTAAGATCAGGAACCAGGCAGGGTTGCCCCCTTTCACCACTCTTATTCAACATAGTTCTGGAAGTCCTAGCTATAGCAATCAGACAAGAAGAAGAAATAAAAGGCATACAAATTGGAAAAGAAGAAGTAAAACTGTTACTATTTGCAGATGATATGATATTGTATATTGAAAACCATTTAGTCTCAGTCAAAAAACTACTGGACCTGATAAATGAATTCAGCAAGGTGGCAGGATATAAAATTAATACTCAGAAATCAGAGGCATTTCTATATACCAACAATGAACTGTCAGCAAAAGAAATTAAGGAAAATATCCCCTTCACTATTGCAGCCAAAAAAATAAAGTACCTAGGAGTAAATTTAACAAAGGAAGTTAAGGACTTGTACTCGGAAAATTATAAAACATTGATAAAAGAAATCGAGGAAGATACAAACAAGTGGAAGCATATACCGTGCTCATTGCTAGGAAGAATAAACATCATTAAAATGTTTATATTACCCAAAGCAATTTATAAATTTAATGCAATACCAATTAAAATACCTATGACATACTTCAAAGATATAGAACACATATTCCAAATATTTATATGGAACCAAAAAAGAACACGAATAGCCTCAGCAATCTTAAAAAGAAAAAATAAAGCAGGAGGTATCACTCTTCCAGATATCAAGCTTTACTCTAAGGCCATTATACTCAAGACAACCTTGTACTGGCATAAGAACAGGCACATAGATCAATGGAACAGAACAGAGAACCCTGAAATAAACCCACACCTTTATGGACAACTGATATTTGACAAAGGAGGAAAGAACATACAATGGAGTAAAGACAGCCTCTTTAACAAATGGTGTTGGCAAAATGGGACATCTACCTGCAAAAAAATGAAACTAGACCATCAACTTACACCATTCACAAAAACAAACTCAAAATGGATAAAAGACTTAAATGTAAGCCGTGAAACCATAAGCAACTTAGAAGAAAACATAGGCAGCAAGCTCTCCGACATCTGTAGCAGCAATATATTTTCCGATTTATCTCCACGGGCAAATGAAATAAAAGGCAAGATAAACAAATGGGACTATATCAAACTAAAAAGTTTTTGCACAGCTAAAGACAATAAGAACAGAATAAAAAGACAAACCACACAATGGGAGAACATATTCGACAGCACATCTGATAAGGGGTTAATAATTAAAATTTATAAAGAACTTATAAAACTCAACACAAGGAAGACAAACAACCCAATCAAAAAATGGGCAAAAGAAATGAATAGAAATTTCTCCAAAGAGGACATACAGATGGCCAATAGGCATATGAAAAAATGCTCAACATCACTAATCATTAGAGAAATGCAAATTAAAACCACAATGAGATATCACCTCACACCAGTCAGAATGGCAAAACAACACAGAATAAGTGCTGGCGAGTATGTGGAGAAAAGGGAACCCTTCTGCACTGCTGGTGGTAATGCAGACTGGTGCAGCCACTGTGGAAAACAGTTTGGAGATTCCTCAGAAAATTAAAAATCGAACTGTCTTTTGACCCAGCTATCCTACTTATAGGAATATAGCCTAAGAACACCATAGCACTGTTCAAAAAGAAGAAATGCACCCCATGTTCGTGGCAGCATTGTTCACAATTGCGAAGATCTGGTACCAGCCCAAGTGTCCGTCAGAAGACGAGTGGATTAAAAAGCTTTGGTACATATATACTATGGAATACTACTCAGCCATAAGAAATGATGACATCGGATCATTTATAACAAAATGGATGGTCCTTGATAACATTATACGAAGTGAAATAAGTAAATCAGAAAAATAGAAAAACTGAGAACAGCATGATTTCATACATAGGTGGGACATAAAAGTGAGAATATGAGACATGGACAAGAGAGTGGTTGTTACGGGATGGGAGGAGGGAGGGAAGTGTGGGATAGTGAGGAGGGGAGGGACACAGGGAAAAACAGATAGAAGGTGACAGAGGACAATTTAACTTTTGGTAATGGGTATGCAACACAATTGAATGATAAGATAACCTGGAGATGTTTTCATTGTACATATGTACCCTGATTTATTTGTGTCACCCCATTAAAGTTAATAATAATAAAATATATATATATATATATATATATATATATATATATATATATATATATATATATATATATATATATATATAAGCCATGGTACATATATACAATGGAATACTATGGGCCATGAAAAAGAAGGAAATCTTACCTTTTGTGACAACATGGATGGACCTGGAGACTATTATGTTAAGTGAAATAAGCCTGGCAGAGAAAGAAAAAATCATATGACCTCACTCACTTGAGGAATCCAATGAACAATGTGAACTGAGTAACAGAATTGAGACAGAGGGGGGATCAAAGGGACCAGAGAAAAAGAGGACAGAGGAAAAGGGGATGATAGGATGGGTAAACCTGAAGGGAAGGGGGGGAGGAGGGTTCTATGAAGAGTGGGAAAGTGAGATATTGAGGGGAATATGGGGGAGGGGAGATGCATTCGGGTGACACTAGAATCTATTTAAACACAATAAATTAAAATCAATTTAAAAATAGAAATAAATAAATAAAATCATAAATAAGTAAATGAAAATGGACAGAGAAACTATACAGACATTTTTCTGAGTATACATACAAATGTCCAGCAGATATACAAAAAGATGCTCAATTTCACTAGCTATTAAGAAAATGCAAATCAAAACTATGAGATACCACCTCACACCTTGTTAGAATGGCTATGATCAATAAGACAGGTAATAATAAGTGTTGGAGAGGTTGTGGAAAATAAGAACCCTCATTATTGGTAGTTAAAATGGAAAACAGTATTGAGGTTTCTCAAAAAATTAAGAATAGAGTCACCATAGGATCGAACACCCTTATTTTGGATATTTATTTGAAAATTTGAAAACATTTATTTGTAAAGATACATGTACTCTTTTTCACTGCAGCATTTTTACAGTTACCAAGACACTGAAACAACAGAAATGTCTTTTGATGGGTAACAGAATAAAGAAGAGTGGTGTATATATACAATGGAATGCTACTCAGCCATAATAAAAGATGAAATTCTGCCATTTGCAAGAATGTGGGTGAATCATGAAAATATTGTGCTAAACAAAACAAGCCAGATGGAAAAATTTAAAAACCATATGATTTTACTGATATGTGAAATGTAAAACAAAGTAACATATAAACAAACAAGACAAACATACAAAAACTGTCTCATAGACACAGAGAACAGTATGACAGTTACCAGAGGCGGGGGATGTTAGGAGATTGTAGTGTTGGGTCAGAGGAGTCAAATACATGGTGACCAAAGGAAATTGCCTTGGGGTAATAAACACACAATGCAATATATGGTGATGCATCATACAATCATACACTTGAAACCTATATAATTTTATTGACCAATGTTACATCAATGAATTTAACAATGAAATAAAATAAAATGACAGACTTAAGCCTAAACATATCCATAAGTGTATTAAATGTAAAAGATTGAAATACACCAATTTAATAACAGATTAGCGGAATGAATTGAAAACATGACTAGATTTTGTCTAGGAGAAACTAAATTCAAATATGATATGGGTAGACTAAATGGTAGAAAAATATATTATGCTATCATTAATCAAAAGAAAGCAGCACTGGCAATTACCAGAGATAAAGACATTACTTAATGAGATAATGGTCAACTCACAAAGTCATAGCAATCCTAAATTTGAGAACTTAAAGGAGAAATAGACAACTCACAATTAAAGTTGGAGATTTCAACATTCCTCTCTTGACAGCTTGTAGAACTACTAGAGCAGTGGTTCTTAACCTGGGTTCTATTGAACCCTAGGGGTTTGATGAGTCGATCTCAGGGGTTTGGAGAAGCCTCTGCTGTGGATGCCAGAATAAAGTAATACCGTAATTTGTTGTGAGTTCATGCACTTTGTTGGTTTTGTTCTTTGAGCAAGGTGATGTTCATGCATGGCTCATTTTGTGCACCAGTAGAAAAACAAATACCTATATCTTGAATTTGAAAAAAGAAATCATATTTTATTTATCACTAAAGAAGGGTTCGGTGAATGCGCATATAAAACTGGTGTGTTTGGTAACTCAAAAAAGGTTAAGAACCACTGTACTAGAGAGAACATCAACAAATACTGTAAAAACTCAATTACACATCAACCAATCAGGTATGATAAACATTTATAAAACATTCCATGCAAACACCTTCTTTACAAGCACTCACAGAATATACACCAAGAGAAATACCACATCCTGGACCATTAAACAAACCGCAACAAATTTTTAAAAACTAAAATCACACAGGGGGTGTTACATAACCACAGTGGAATCAAACTAGAAATCAATAATAGAAAGATAACAAACATATTGCCAAACATTTGGAAATGAACAAACTAGCACTCTTTGGGTCACAAAGGCAATCTCAAGTAAAATAAAAAAAAAATACATTGAACTACATGAAAATAATAATTTGGCCTGAGACGGTTGACTCAGTGGATAGAGCGTCAGCCCGGTATAGAGATGTCTGGATGTGATTCCCGGTCAGGGCACGCAGGAAAAGTGACTTCTCCTGCCCTCTCTTTCTTCTCTCCCTCTTCCCCTCCCTAGCCAGTAGCTTCATTGGTTCCAGCGTGGCCCTGGACACTGAGGATAGCTTCTTTGGAGCACAATGACCTCAGGCACTAAAAATAGCTTGGTACTAAAGCATGGCCTCAGACTGGGTTGCATAGGTTTGGTGCATGTGGAAATCTGCCTCACTATCTCCCATCCTCTCACCTAATAGTAGTAGTATTATTAGTTGTAGTAGTAGTAGTAGCAGTAGTAGCAGCAGTAGCAGTAGTAGTAGTAGCAGTAGTAGTAGTAGTAATAATTTGTGGGACATAGCTAAAGCAGTGCCTTATAACATGAAATGCTTACATTAGTTAAAAGAAAAAGTTTTAGACAAATAATCTAAGCTTCTACTTGTAGCAGCAGGAGAAAATAATACAGATAAAAGCAGAAATCATGAAAACAGAAAACCAGCTAAGCTGAAACATGAAGGGATTTAGCTCCTAGATTTGGTGTGGATTCGATAAGCACAAATGTCACTGTCCAATCACATCTGCTTCAGCAACAAGAACAGCAGAGGCAAACGGAGGCCTGGTGTACGTTTCTAATACAGCATTTACCTAAGCTACATCCTTCACTCCTCATAGAGTCGGCAGAAATTTCTGTCCACTCCCACATTAAAAAAAAACCAAACAACTAACATGGTATTATTTTATTTATTTATTCATTTCTTTTATGGATCTTTGGATTGCATGCACCCTCTATCAAAACAGAAGAATGAAAGTGAATCTGTACCTTCCATTGTGGACCATGGTGATGGTGGCATGTCATAAAGTAAAGCCTGACTCTCTTTCCTAAAGCTGACCAGAAAATCTTAGTGCTTTAACACCTTCCTTTCCTACAATGAAGCTGCACATTGGAATGTAAGAACACATTTCCTGGGAAAAGGAGGAATGTGTGGCAAGAATGCAGTTTTATAAATTTTGCAGCACAAAACACAGTCCGCTTATGGCTGCCAACTTTGCCAGTCCAACCTGGATGCCAAGTTCTCTTTCATTAACATGCTCCTTTTAAAGATGACAGAAAAGGGAATAGCAGGGAGACTTTGGTTTTTGTTGTTTTCACTGTCTCAGCAATGCTTTAATGTTAGTTTCACTATTTAGCTGTCATATCACATTTTTAAAATTGTCCCAAAACTAATAAAACTAAAGAGAGCATCGCCTGTGCTATTGGCAGGAAAGGGAACTCTATGGCTGAGCATAAGATAAAGTTTACTAAATGTCATCTGACACACCAACTTTTAGCATTACATACAAGTTATGTTTCAATTAAAGCTAAATTGATTAGACACATGAGAAATGCACACAAAGTTGAAAGCTAATATGAGGAAGTGAAGTAAACTTTTATTTCTAGATATCATGGTGGCTGCAATGTGAAGATTTTAAAATTAATATAATATATAACTATAATATTAAGTATATAAAGACTATTGTTACAATGTGTCCAATATAGTATAAAAAGAAATCAGGTTTTGCAGTCTGCAAATCTGGGTTGAATCTCAGCTCTGCCACTAAACTTGCTTGTGATTTTTGCAGTTATATAAACTACCTAAACCTGGGTTTTCCCATCTGTTAGAAAAATATTACCACATTGCGCTTAGTGAATTAATTCAATTTTCTTATAACTATTCTCTGTATAATTCATCAATATTCTTCCCATGAACAATAATAGAGACATGGAACTATCAGGTAGCTTGGGTACACACTCACATGGTAATCAGGCTAGACCCAATTTTGAGCCTAGAATTTCTGATTTTACATTCCTTTCATGACCCAAAATCCCTACTGTTTTCCTGAAATACAGTTTTATTTCTAGGAACAAACGTGATACATCCATAAAACACCTACCAGAACCTGGCACATAAAGAACTACCACTATTAATTCTACCCTCATTACTATTAGTATTAACATCATTAATAAGTATAATATCCCAAAGCCAACACTTAAATATATTATCAAATGGTAACCATTTTTGTAGCCCTTTATCTAATAGAATTTAGGCTATCATAACGCACATGTAACTCACAATTTACCTTGACATATCTGTACTCATTATTTTAATGTTAGCCCTAACTTTTCTTTTGCTTCTCCTTTTTTTTCTACGTCTTTTGAGTCCTTGCCACACTCCAATTATTAGAGACATGTCTTTCTCTCCATTTAAACATTGAAGTCCTGAAAGGAGGGAATGATACCACATTCATCCTTATTTCTTGAAAGCTGAGCATACCACTGCCCAGAGTTAACATTAACATACAATGAGTATGTGAGATGCAGATGACTGTTTTCTCTCTAGCAATTTCCACTCTTTTAGTTTGAGGATGTAAGAAAACTAATAAAAACACTAGTGTTTTGGGAAGTCAAGAATTTTCATGACATCTGATTTTTTTCTCAATGCAAAGATTAGCTTTGAAGAATATTTGAAGATAAGAAGGTAGCTTTGTGAATAGGAGTCTACTGACTTTCTCATATTCTTGGAACAGCATAAAAGAGTCGACATCCACCATAATGAGTGAAAAATGGTCCAAATGCCTGGCTGCTTCCATGTGCAGGATGATACAATTAATATAAAATCTTATGTATCAAATTATATTTAAATAAAAATGAAGAGAAATAAACCATGTACACAATTTTGTGACTGAAGAAGTTTAAGTCTCTGAGTCCTTAGCCTCAACACATAAAAAGAACAAGCCCAACAAGCGTGGTGGAAAGTGACAACTGGATCAGCCCTAGGGCCGCCATTCTATAGCTACCTGTGTCTCAAGAAGTTGCAGACCATATTAATTAAATTATATATTTATGTACATATATTATTTAATAAGCTTTAGGTTACAATAAAAGTTCAGAAAAAGAAACATAGAAATAAAATGTAAGTGTCATTCACAAGAATGTTTGCTGTGGAACTTGGATTATTGACTCACAGTAAATTCTAATTCAGAGGTCAGTGACTGCAAAGCTATTTTGTGATTATAGGTTCTAGTATTACATAATGAAAGGAGTGAAATCCCCAGACCATAAAGGCCTTTGGTTACATTTCTTGGCATACACTATAGAGAATGTTGTAAAGATCAGGGCTAAAGATGAAGAATTCTGCACATATAACATAAGCCACAAAGAATAAAGTGTGCCCCTGGTTTCTACTTCCAAAGGCACAAGAAATGCCTCAAGTACTATAAACAGTGAGATGGACAGAAATCAATGTATTCTAGCAATAAATAGGTTCAACTTCAATTCAGGGTGTTAATGAGTCAAAGACAATTCCATAGCATCACAAAAGTAGTTGTGTATGAGTGGTTGTATAATACTAGTCATCCTGCTAACTCATTGTGCTGTTTCTGATGAACTGATCACACAGCCAACTCCCTCAATATTTAGACCACTGCCCTTTCCTTTCTTTCTAACTTCCATTCCTGTTATCTCAGTTTGAGAACATCATGATGGATTCCCAATCCAACAGTGTTTCTAGTGTGTCATCCAGCTTCCACCATGACAATTTATAGTGGGTGACTTCTAAAATGCAGCCCTGTTTTAGAACCCTCTACCTAAGACATGCCAGTGTTTCATCTTCTTCTTATTATTTTAATAGTCTCTATATTCTTTATATAACTGACCTTTGCCTACTTTCCACATTTGTCTGTTCCTCATCCCTGGCCCTGGCCACACTAGAACATCCTTGCATCATCAATGTTCCCACCATACTGGCTACCTAGGTAGTACATTTCTGAATTTTCACAATTGTTCCTCTGCTCCTGATGCCTTTTCTTCATCTGACTGCCTGGCTAGCATGTACTCATCTTTTAAGGCTCAGTTCACAGCATGAGTTCTTCTAAAGAGAACTTTCTGGACCCCACCTGCTTCCAGATAGAGTTGAATAACCTCTTCCCTAAATCTCCATTCTGCCTTGTACCTATTTGTCTGTAGTTTCTATAAAGTCTTTACTAGTGTATACACTGGGCAATAAGCCACTTACAGCAAGACTCTGTCTTGCTTGTTTACATTTATGTGTCTACAATAAGAGACATATGCACATTCTTTTTTGCTGACTGAATAAATGACCCAGCAATATATCCAAGTCCAACCTATAAATGTAATTTTATGGGACCCTTTTAAAGAATATTGTAGGTATATTAGAAGTCTCATATCACTTAAAAGTTTATACTAAATAAATGCCACATTAAGTCAAACCCAGCTCAAATGAATTCTGAAATTTGATGACACTATTCCACAATTCCAGAGATCTGGAAAGAAAGGAAGTCATCAGTCGTTTGCAAGTAAATGCAATAGAAGCCATAGGCACTGTTTTTCCATGACATGCATAAAGGCAATACAACAACAGGCAGAGTTCTCCCAGTCTAGCAGAAAACCATCTGATCAACATTCGAGAGAGATTTTAGCAGCTCCTTGTTGGCATAAAAACTAAGGAAGACAAGTGGTGTTCATTATTGTGACATCTCTTTGCACAGCTCTCTATAATCTGCTAGAATAGTGGTTCTCAAATGTGGTCCTATTACAAGGCCTGAAAGGTCAAAACTATTTTTATAATCATCCTAGGACACTAGACACTTTTCTCACTGTATTGACATTTGCAACTATGGAAAAAAACCTTGGCAAGTGATACTTCTGGACACTTGGCACAAATCAAGGCTGTGGGCTTGAGGGATTGTGCTGAAATGGCTCCCTGGTTCATGGAAAGGTGACATGAAAAATTTCTCCTACTGACAAGGGAAGATTATAGGGAAATTTCTTTCTGACCAAAGATTAGATTGAAAAGGGGGAGCCTTTAAAATTCTAGACATGAGTCATGTGTGTTGGGGGCAATAATATTTATGCCTACATTCTATGTAATAAGAACATATGATAAAAATAACATAAAGGTTAACAGCTTCTAGGACCAAGATTAAAATAAATGCAAAACTGCTCTGTACATATGCTTTCAACAGGTATTATACACACAGAACTCTTAGAAAAACAACCCCTACACCTACTTTGGATGGGTTCCAACGAAGTGTCACATATCAAAAAAAGAAAAAGAAATAAAACACCATGCAAGACAAAAGAACAAAAGAACAAACAGAACTAACATCCTAAGAACTTGAAATAAAAAATAAATCTTAAAAGTGGCTATGGATTAAGAAAATTTAAAAGCTTTAATGGTGCATTTCAGTAAGATAGAACTTTATTCTGGAATCAAATACAAAGATTCAAGAAGCAAAAGTAAACAAAATAATAATAATAATAATAATATGAAGACTACCATGTTCATGTAGCAAAATGTTACTCTAATTAGCAATAATAACTGTAACACAAATAATAATTGAGTGATTTGAGGAAGATAAAAAATTACATACATCTCCACACCTCAGTACTGAACTAGTTAAAACATTAAAACAAAAAGAGTAGGCAGTTGTAGATCAAATACTACCTTCATTATTTTAAAGCTGATATTTGAGAAAGTAAGACGGTTTTAACAATGGCCTTCTTTATACTGAACCCAAGAATTGTACTTATCCACTGTCACAGGCACTGCCAATCACATAAAATGTACAAATAAAAGACCAAAATGATCCTAATTGTGGGAAGCCAGGTCCCTAGGGAAGGAATAAAGGATATGTCTGTGCTCTGCATACTCATTTTCTCCCCAAATTTATCAGGATAAATTCTGCCTCCATCCTGGAGGTGAACTGATAAGGCATGAGGACAAACAGAGGTGTTGTTACAAATGCAAGTTCCTTCCATAGGAGAAAACATCAGGAATGTAAATTATGTGTTTACATAAATAACCATATTTAAATGACCATAAATGATTAAATTAAAGACATTTTTTTAAATTTTATAAATGAGCAAATTAAAGGCATTTTTAAAAAAATTTATAAATGACTATAAATGGGCAGCCTGACATCAGAATAATAATGGTATGAGAGCTACCTTTGATCTCTCCCCTTGAAATTTCAACAAATTGAACAGCAATAATGCAGCAAAGGAACCCCAACTGGGTTCACAGGGTTACCTGAAAATATCTGCACACTGAATGGACTAAAGGTAGGAAGGGTTGAGAAGGGGGCAGAAGTTAAGATGCACTTGTGGTTGGGTTCCAGTGAGGGGAGAAATGTGGAATGACTGGGTCTTCTTCTGCCAGGGGGAGCAGAGATTGGTGAGAACTTGGAAATACTAAACCAAAGCAGCAAAAGAACAAGTGGTCCCAGCCAGTGTTCCTGTGGTCTGCAGGCACCCCACATTCAGACAAAGACAAAAAAAACACAGTGTGGCCTTCCAGCCTCCCAGATCCAGCCTCCTTCACTTCATGGGCACAGATAATGGTAGAGACACATACCACAGCTAGATCTACAGAGCCAATCTCTACCCTGAAGAACAGAGATGCTCCATGTCTGGTCCACAAATATGTTGAGACATGGGAGGAGGGTCTGGAGGCCTGAGATCACCATTTCTGAAGCCTTAAAGTCCTCACAACATGCCCCACCCACCAACGTGACTGCATCCCTGCCTATATCAGTGCTACTACAACATCTTAGCAGAGGTCAACCCAGAAATTTCACAGAGCTAAAACTTGTAATACAGAGCCACCTACTGGGGGGAAAAAAGAACAACTTCTCAAAACTAAAATTTATTCTTTTTCTTTTGAATTTAATTTTCTATTTTAATTTTTTGTGGGTGTTTTTTTATTCTTGATTATTGTTTGGTTTTTGCTCTTCATTTCTGGTGGGTTTTATTTTCAATTTTTTCTTTTTTAATTTTATTTTTTTGTTTTTAATTTTTTGGTTGTTTATTGTTAGACTTCATAACAATACCACCCTCAAAGCCATCAAAGAAGAAAAAAATGTAAACAAGGGCTACACAAGAAAGAGACATAGTTCAAAAAAATGAAAATATTTACAGAAAGGAAGCTCAATCACATGAAAATTTTGGTTAAACAATAGAGAACTAAAAATTGAAGTTCTGAAAATAATGAGATGCAAGAAAACACTGGCAGGCAACTTAATGGTCAAAAAATTAATTATAAAAATGATAACTTCACCAAGGACATATAAAGTTTAAAAAAGAACCAGAGATGAAGAACTCAGTACATGAATTAAAAAATAAGGTAACAAGTTTAGGTAATAGGACAGGCTAGATAGAGAACAGAATCAATGACAAAGAATATAGGCAAATAACTGGAGATGTTACAGGGAGAAGATACTCATGAATTTTAAAACAGTGAAAGACTACATGAACTAACTCCATCAGGAAGAGAAATATAAGAATAATGTGTGTATCAGAAGAAAAGAATGAGAAAGGAATGGAAAGCATATTCAAACAAATAACTGATGAAACTTACCAAACCTATAGAAAGAGTTAGATCCTTAAATCTAGCAAGTAAACAGAATGCCAAGTTACCTCAACCTAAACAGGCCTTCCCCAAGGCATATCATAATAAAATTGTCAAAAATCAATGACAAAGAAAGAACCTCAAGACAGCTAGGCAAAAAAAAAAAAAAAAAAAAAAAAAAAGGCCAAAGCATATAAAGGAAGGCTGATCAGGTTAGCATTGGACTTCTCCAAATAAAATCTATAAGCCAGCAGAGAGTGGACCCAAACATTTAAAGTACTGAAAGAGAGTAATTACCATACCAGCCAAGAATGCTATATCCATTAAAGCTGTTCTTCAAATATGAAGGAAAATAAAAACTTTTTCAGACATGCAGGAACTGCAGGAATTTATCACCAGAAAACTCTCAATACTCAAGGGGGTTATTCTACCAGATAAAAAGAACAAAACTACAAGTAAAAGCCCCAACAAGGTTACAATAAAACAAGGATAACCTTTGACAACAATAACATAAAAAAGAAGATAATACCACAATGGGTCTATACAACCTCTTCATTTATAGTTTGTACTGCAGTAAAAGGCTGAGACACAATACTCAATACTGATTGATGATCATCTGAGGAAATCTTGACATCATACTGAAACCTCAGCATTGGGGAAGGGGTTCTAAAAACTAAGTCATGTGGGGATAAAGAGAATTAACTATCAATAATGCTGTTCCTGGGGTCGGGGGGAGCAACAATAGCCAGGAGCCCAGAGGGAAATGATGACATGAGATTTGATTTTGGTGAGGACAACCTCAAGGATCTAAGTGGTTAAGAGGAAGCAAAATAAATAGATTATATCAATCATTATTCCAGAAAAAAATATATCCAACATTTAAAAGGGTGACCAAGAAGAGCTTTTGGAAAGTATTGTTATAGTTGTATAGGAGCGATCACGAGATAGTGAAAGAACTCAGGGGCAATGACAATAGGCAGCCATTGCCACCTATGTCTGTAAGGAAAGAGGGAGAAGGAAGTATTACTAGAATCTCACAGAAGCCATATCCCTAGGAAAAGGGCTGCTCCTCCCTACCCCCAAGAGCTGTGGTGACAGTCTAAGGATGCACCTGCTGCCAAAACAAAACTGCAGCCTTGGCAGGACAGAGCAGCAGACATGAATACCCCAAATGTTCCTTCTGCTCTCCAATCATCTGTCAGCCTTCCCTTTGACCAAACCCAACAGAAAACTGAGGGCAAAAGAACAAAGGCAACACACACCCTAAGAAACCAGGCAGCTGGGCATGACAGACAGCGCCTGAGGGTTGGGGTGCAAATAGAAAATGACTAAAATACAAGTGACACAGAAAGTAAGGCCCATAATAGAAATTTTGAATCACAAGTTGATTGCCTATTCTTGGACATTAACTCAGTGCAGAAAGATAAAAGCCAAGTATGGTGTTGTCATAGGCTAGACACAGACTACATGGCTCAATTTGTTAAAAGATAACCTAAAGCCTATTGTCCCTACCCATATAAATGATAAACACCAAAAACAATGCTACCACTAATGGTTGTCTAGACCAGTGGTCGGCAAACTCATTAGTCAACAGAGTCAAATATCAATAGTACAACAATTGAAATTTCTTTTGAGAGCCAAATTTTTTAAACTTAAACTATATAGGTAGGTACATTGTTATTAACTTAATTAGGGTATGCTTAAGCTGGCCAAAGAGCCGCACTCAAGGGGCCAAAGAGCCGCATGTGGCTTGTGAGTTTGCTGGTATAGACCGTTATGCAGTGATGGGATTCAAATAATTTAATCATTGGTTCTCTGCCTTAATGACCATTTTAAGTCTAAAAAAATGATATACTGAAAGGTAGTTTATTATTTCATGCATTTAATACTTAAATAAGAACACTAAAGGAGGTACACAAAACTAGATAATGTTTTAAGAAGGAGGATTTCTTTGTGTGACAGAGATAGAGAGAGGAACAGATAGGGACAGACAGACAGGAAGGGAGAGAGATAAGAACCATCAATTCTTCCTTGTGGCACCTCAGTTGTTCATCAATTGCTTGCTTATATGTGCCTTGATTGGGGGGATACAGCAGAGTGAGTGACCCCTTGCTCAAGCCAGTGATCTTGGGCTAAAGTCAGTGACCTTGAGCTTCAAGCCAGCAACCTTTGGGCTCAAGCCAGTGACCATAGAGTCATGTCTGTGATCTCATGCTCAAGCCAGCCACCCTGTGCTCAAGCTGTTGAGCCCATGCTCAAGCCAGCGACCCCAGGGTTTTGAACCTGGGTCCTCTTGTATCCCAGTTAGACACTCTATCTACTGTACCACTGCAAGAAAGAGTTTTAAAATATTAATGAAAAATATTAAATAATACCTGACAAAAAACAATAAAACTGTTAAGATATTTTTATATTGCTTCCAAATTGGCATCCTCACTTTCAATTTTCTTTGCTTTTATCCGAGAATCATCAGCTGTGTGATTTATCCTTAACCATCTTTCCACTATAGGAGTAGGGTCCCACCCCTTTAGACGTAGGCTGATTAGACTAATAGTCACTGTGTTTGATATATTAGAAGTAGGCAACTTTTCTTCTCTGATCATATTGTGTTCATCTTTGAAAAACCCCTTTCCACTTCTGCTAAACTTAAAAATAATTGTTCTGACAATATTTTTAGTTTTCTGAACACTATCAGGAATTGCACAGTTCTGGGAATTTTTAACACATTTCCCATGAAATCTTGATAATCATTAATATCAATTTTGTAATTAAAAATGTCATTAAACATGAGCAATTGTTCTTCAGCTGCTTTACATGGAACTAGCACTTCTTCAATATTCCAGTAATCTGGCTCCAAAAAGTAGAGAAATTGTAATTTATTTCTATCTTGAAATTGGCTACAACTTGCTTTTAAATGTTCAAAATCCATTAGTCTTTTTTCAAATTGGTTACAATGTTTTTTAGAACTCATTCTGAAGGAAGCCTGACAAATCGATGAGTTTTTACAAATTTTTTAATTAATTCATCAAATTTTTTTGCATGGATCCTCTTCCTTTCCAAGCATTTGAAATGTTTTAATAGATCTTATGAGTTTTCCAGCCTTTATTATGTCTGTATTTCTTGCTTGCATGCATTTGAAAGAAGAGAAATTTTGTTTAAAATATCAGTTATCAATGCCAAATCAGTTATAAAATATATATTTTCATGGCGGGAAGCCAGACCTAAGCACTTTCTTTTGAACAAAAATAGTGATGTAGTGCTGGATAAGCATGCCACACAGCTAGTGCTGACCTTAAACTACAGGCAGTTTATCTTGGTCCCAAAACTCTACCATCTTTATAATTTCAATTCCAAATTGTTTGGATATTTTGGTAAGTTCAATTTGGTTCTTATTGGATAGTGAACAACAGTATATAACTTACCAATAAATAGTTTGAAATTATTTACTTGCTTTATTTCCTTTATCAAATCATCTAAAACAAGATGGAGGTGATGGTTTAAACAATGCCATGTTATTATATTTGGAAACTTTGCTGTTGTGGTGCTCACTTCAGACTTTCTTGCAAGCATAATGCTAGCACTATTGGAAAAAAATCCTATTAAATTTTTTCTAGGTAGTTCTTAGTAAGCCCAACATTATTTAAACTTTCCATAATTGAAGAACATATTGTCTTTGCATCTTGTTTCTCTAATTTAACTAAGTCAATGAAAATTTTTGGTGATTGTAAAGCTGGTAGCTACCACGGTGGCCATACAGTTTCCCTTGGTTTTGGGCAGATGGTAAAGAACAGTGGAGCCAGAAAATGTCAGGTCATTCTGTTTATTAGAGTCTCATAACAACAGATGAGCAAACAGGCAGGGCTCCCAAGGCCCTCAGCATTCTTGACTCACCCAAGAGAAGGGAAGGGGTCTTCCCTGCCTGTTTGCTCACAGGCCTCCACCAGCCTCAGCACTCCCCAGCCAAACAGTCCAGGCCAAAATTTCAGGGCTCCCAAGCCCCTCAGCTCTCTCTCTGTCTCCCTGCACTGACTCTCCAGCAAAACAGGCTGGGGGGAAAAAAACCTTCTCCAGCAAACAATAGCAGACAACGGCCCCTCCCAATGGCAGCAGACAATCAGCAATTTGTGATCTGCCACCCTGAGGGCAAGCACCACAGATTACATACACACGGTGCTGCCCCTCTCCTGGAATGCAATACTTAGACAAAATAAGAGAGCACACTTGTTAGAAACTTGTTTGCCCAATATTCCACCCCTTTTTCTTGCTTCACAATTTACACCACAAGTATCCCTTTGTGAGGAATAACATACATTACATAAACGGACAAGTTATACAATTGCAACGATTACAAAGTTGCCCTTCATAATGTCTCACTGAGCACTCTGCCCAAGGTGCAGACTGGAGGCTCATCTCTAACCCCCTCTACCACAGTAGGTGGGAGGGCTGGGGAGTCCTGTTTTGATGATGGGGGCCTCTGAGTCTGGGATGTGGAACTGGAGACTGAGTCTGGGCTTGGGAGCCCCAAGAGAAAGGGAAGCTGCTCGTCTACCATTATGAGAGTTTAATAAATGAAATGGTCCACCAAAAGTTGTTTGCTGGAAAAAGGTTTTATTCCCCCCAGCCTGTTTTTCTAGAGAGTGCAGAGAGACAGAGAGAGAGAGAGAGAGAGATCCTTGCTGAGGCTGGCAGGGGCTCAGAGTCCACAGAGTGAGTCCGGAAAATGAGTCCAGGTTGTAGAACTGGAGACTGAGTCAGCGCTTGGAAGCCCCAAGAGAGAGGGAAGGGGTCTTCCCTGCCTGTTTACTCGTCCACCATTATGAGACTTTAATAAACAGAATGGCCCACAGTAAGGCCAATGGCTGCCACCATGGCCATGTGCAATGCTGGTGGCCAAGGCCATGCAGGTTCACATTAAATTTGGGCAGATGGTAGAGGAACTGCGAAGCCAGAAAGCGTTAGGGCCATTCCTTTTAATAAAGTCTCACAATGGCGGGCAAGCACACAGGCAGGGGAAACTGCTTCTTGGGCACACAAATAGCAAGAATGGCCCCTCACAGTGGCACGCAGGCAATTCACAATCCCTCATCTCTCCTGAGTGCAAGCACCCATTGCCTTACATAGGCTATGCACACGTGCTTCTGCCTGGTACTTAGGCACTAATCAAGCAAAATGCTTGGAGCTGGTACACCAGCAAGCAAGCCTAACACAGCTGCTCCACATCATGCAGGTGCAGCTTCTCATTGGATTTGGGCAGATGGTAAAAGAACTGTGGAGCCAGAGGGTGGTGGGCCATTCATTCCATTTACTAGAGTCTCATACCAGTGGATGAGCAAACAGGCAGGGAAGACTGCTTCCCTTTCACTCAGGGCTCCCAAAGTCCCGACTCATTCTCTGATCTCTCCCAGACTCACAGGCCCCCAGCAGCCTCAGCAACCTATTTCTCTATGTCTGCATGCTCTGCAATCTACCCAGCAAAACAGGCTGGGGGAAAAAACCCTTCTCCAGCAAACAATAGCAAACAATGGCCCCTCCCAACCTCCCAAGCAGAAAGGCAATCCGCAATTTGCAATCTTCCACCCTGAGGGCAAGCATCCACAGCCTTCCACAGACTCACTTGTATTGGGACACACATGGTGCTGTCCCAATACAAGTGAGAAAACTTAAAAAACATTTGTTTACCCAACACCCACCATCTTCTGGCTCCATAGTTCCTTTACCTTCTGCCTAAATCCAATGTGAACCTGCACGACCATGGTGGCAGCTCCTGCCTTACAGTGATGTAATGGAATCCTCAACTTTTCATAAAAGTATGATAACTGGTTTGCAAAGGTATAATGAGTTTTATGAAATGAATAAATAAATATTATAAGCATAGCTTTGTCAAATTTTTTTCACCTATGGACAGAATGAACATTATTATAGGCACTTAGAATACGCTGTTTCACAGATGAACATTAAAAAAAGGTAAGGAATGTATGGCCTGACCTATGGCGGCACAGTGGATAAATCATCAACCTCAGTTGGGTAAACAAATGTTTTTAGGTTTGCTCACTTGTATTGGGGCAGCACCATGTGTGTGTAGTCTATGGATGGCTGTGGAGCTTGACCTCAGAGCAACAGATTGCAAATTGTGGATTGCCTTCCTGCTTGGGAAGGACCATTGATTCTTATTGTTTGCTGGAGAAGGGTCCACCCCCCCACCCCAGCCTGTTTTGCTGGAGAATCTAGAGGGAGAGAAAGAGCGCTGATGAGCTTGGAAGATCTGGTGAGGCTGGTAGGGGCCGTGAATCCAGGAGAGTACAAAGAGTGAGTCAGGGCTTTGGGAGCACTGAAAAGTAAGCAGTCTTCCCTGCCTGTTTTCTCATCCACCGTTATGAGACTTTAATAAATGGAATGGCCCAACATTTTCTGGCTCCACTGTTCCTTTACCATCTTCCTGAATCCAATGAGAACCTGTGTGGCCTGGGTGGTGGCCCCTGGCCTTACAACCTGGAACGTTGGTGTTGTAGTAATATAAGGTTATAGTAATTAAATATATAGAAATATAAAAATATGGAAGATATATAAAAGTAATTAAAAGGATATTTTAAAATTATTAAATTAAATAAAGTTATGCCATTTGGACAGGAATTAATGTAGTGCCTTAGCGCCATAACTGTAATGTGATAAACAGACTGACTTTCAAGCAATGCCCAGTTAGTATGTGTGTGAAGTTATACATAGATAAGAAGTGGCTTGGTGTTTGTTCGGCAGATAAAATATAATATGCTCACTTTGTTAAAGATGGTGCTGCCCACATGGAAGCCCGTCATCCAGGTGATATTATTTGCCCTTATGCTTGAGATGGCTGTGGGGGAAAAGCTGTAATGTAGGCAGGCCAGGTCATTATAGCCTAAGGCTTAGTTTAAGAGTAAGCTCTTCCCCACACCCTTGACTGATTGGATGATGTAGGGTGGTGCACTCTCCTGAGGAATCCCATTATGCCTCAGATGGGTGGCTTTGTATCAGAGACTTTCTTTATGTATAATTGGATTAAAGGTTTGGATTTTCTATGCTATAAACTGGGGCAGTCCGGGAGCTTGCTCGCTCTCTCTCTTGGTTCCTGGGTTCCTGAGATTAGTATTAGAGAGGAGAGCAGAGTAAGGCCATGTGGAGGAGAAGTAGCCGAGATGGCAGAGTGCTGAGGAAGAAGCCAGTTTGTTAAGAGTTTGTGCAGGAGGAGATGGGAAACAGAGGTGAACAAGTCTGGTGAGCTGGAAAGCTTTGATGCTAGGAAACTCGGATAAGTCAGTAGGTTTGTGAGCACTGAATGTGTGGGTTTTGGAGCCCAGTGTGTGTTTTTGCTTGTCCGCCGGGTGCAAGCTGGAATTAAAGCTGATGGCTCACCAGTTTTTGGCTCCTGTGTTTCATTACCGACTGTTCGAATCTAATGTGAACCTGCATGGGTCAGGCGGCTGTGATAGTGGCCTTGACTACTGGCTTTACAGTGTTATTTACATTAACTTTGTAAATTAATGAAAATAAGAACATCTTAAAAAGTGGTTTAATATAAACATTTCAGTAGATTGACATAGAGGAGATTCCCTGCGACGAATTCCCAAAAAGGTAGTTTGAAGTAATAATCCTGTAGATTGACACCTGTTAGAAGGTGTTGGCCAGAAAAGGTACTAAAGCTGAGTGGCCCCCTGCTGCAGTAGTCACCCAGACTCCAACATTGATGTGGACTGTCTCCATGCTGCTCTGAGCTCTGACCAAGCCAGCCGAGAGGAGCATGCCGACAAGGGCCCCTTAAGCTGTACCCAGGCACGCCAAAAGAATTTGTGAGTAATAAATTGCCTGTGTGATTATTACAACTAATTTGTGTTGGTCGTGTCTTTCCTCCAGTGGCACTTAACAGTAGCTTCCTCATAGATGCCTCAAGACTAGTCTCAAAGAGGCTGCCAACCCTGCTGATAAGCAGGAGGGTCCCACTGTATGGGAAAGTTGAATCAGGAACACCTGATCGACGTAGAGCTTGGGCTTTACTGGGACAGCTGGGTTCACCAGTTCAAAACTCTGGGCTTGCCTGGTCAAGGCACATATGGGAGTTAATTATTTCTGCTCCTTTCTTCTTCTTCTTCTTCTTCTTCTTCTTCTTCTTCTTCTTCTTCTTCTTCTTCTCTCTTTCTCTCTCTCTCTCTCTCTTACTCCTCTCTAAAATGAATAAATAAAACCTTTAAAAAAAGAAGAGTAAGGAATGTAAATCTGTGATTTTCACACCAGGCGGCTTCCCAGACACCCACCTAAGAGAGAACCCTTGTAGGGTGGTTAGCAATGGGGTGGTCAAGTAGGAAATCAGAGCCCCAGTCTTTGTCTGGGATCGCCCACATGGCCAGGCATGCGGAAACTACACTTCCCATAAACCTTTGGGAAAAAAAGCGACTGTCCGGCAGCCAGTGAGATTTCACTACGTCATATTAGCTATACGACCCCGGAAGGGCCCCTTTAAAATCTGGTGCCATGCAGTCCCGGCGAGAGAGAGATTCATGGCGTCCATCACCCATGCCAGTGAGTCCCGACTGAGTAATGCTCTGTACCAAATAAAGCCTCAATAATTGAGACTTGGTAACTACGCTGATTTTGTTCTTTCTCGGCAGGGAAAATACCTTACAACCCTGATTACCAGTGCCATTTTAAAAACCGGTTCACCAAACTCAACAAAAAATTAGGTATCAGTTCTGCCAAACTGTTGTGAACCAGCTGAATCCCACCCCTGCTGTTAAGTGAATGACTATGAGAGGTACTGTCTCTATTGATGTCTATATAAAAGGGGCTCCCTGGATTGGTGGCAGTGTGGTTGTCCAGGCAGACTTGCTAATTCATTACCTAAACATCACCTAAAAAACAGATGTAGGCTGTTTCATCAAGATAGGTTTACTGACTTTTAACCTTCATGTATAGTTTTAATGAAGAAATAAGTATTCTTAAAGGCTGACATGCTGTTCTATCCATTACTATTAACCCTATAAGGTAATATATAACAGAAAGTTCTCATAATATTCATGCTATGAATTCTAGTTCAGCTGGTGTAAAGCCAGTAGTCACGGCCACCATCACAGCAGCCTGGCCCATGCAGGTTCACATTAGATTCAAACAGATGGTAATGAAACAATGGAGCCAAGAACTGGTGAGCCATCAGCTTTAATTCTAGCTTGCACCTGGCGGGCAAGCAAAAACACACACTGGGCTCCAAAACCCACTCATTCAGTGCTCACAAAGCTACTGACTTATCCGAGTTTCCTAGAATCAAAAGGTTTCTAGGTCACCAGACTTATTCACCTCTGTTCCCCATCTCCTCCTGCACAAACTCTGCTCAAACTGGCTGCTTCCTCCGCATTCTGCCATCTTGGCTGCTTCTCCTGGCCTCCATGTGGCCTTCATCTGCTCTCCTCTCTTCTAATACTAACCTCAGGAACCAAGAGCAAGTTCCCGGCCTGCCCTACTTTATCATGTAGAAATCCAAACCCTTAATCTAATCTATAAACAAGAAAGTCTCTGATACAAAGTCACCCATCTGAGGCATAATGGGATTCCTCAGGAGTGCACCACCCTACATCATCCAATCATTGGGGAAAAGCTTACTCTTAAAACCAAGCCTTAGGCTATAACAACCTGGCCTGCTTACATTACAGCCTTTCCCCTACACCCATCCCAAGCATAAGGGCAAATAATATCACCTGGGTGACGGGCTTTCATGTGGGCAGTGCCATCTTTTTTTATTTTATTTTAATTTTGTTTTATTTTATTCATTTTAGAGAGAAGACACAGAGTGAGAGAGAGAGAGAGAGAGAAAGAGAGAAAGGGGGGAGGAGCTGGAAGCATCAACTCCCATATGTGCCTTGACCAGACCAGTGCAGGGTTTTGAACTCGCGACCTCAGTGTTCCCAGGTCGACGCTTTATCCACTGCGCCACCACAGGTCAGGCTGGGCAGTGCCATCTTTAACAAAGTGAGCATAACATATTTTATCTGCCCAACAGCTGGAAACCTGCATGTTACATAAGATGACCACTTCTTAAAAGGTAATTTTAAGAAAATTCTGTTTGATATTGTTCTAATTTGTATTTCTTTCTTTGAAAAAAAAGGAAAAGTTGACCAAGGCACAGATGATCTCCATGAACCATAACTTCATAAGGGAAAAAAATTATCTCTGTAGCTATATATCCCAAAAGTAGATTATCCTTTCTAAAATGGTTAATTTGAACCAGAAAGCATTTTAAAAATAAAAATAGCTGTTAACTTAAATATGTATATAAATACAAATAATATATGTCAGTAAGTGTGTGTGTATATATATACATATATACATATTTGTATGCACACACACACTCACATACCCCTCAGTATTCACCACACTTATTTCTCCCATACAAGGATAAAATGTTTTTTTTTCCTCAGAATTGAGGAATAGACTAAGGAAGGACTTCTGGAGTACTTGGTTCACCTCCCTGTACATGAACAGACTGTTGTTTGAATCCTGAGTTCTACAAACTAAGTCACATTTGATTCAGAACTCAGATTCTAGATTGTATTCACTCAGCTTTCTCTCCAGAGAAGAGTCCCCTCATTCCAATTCAAGGGTACAAGTGAAAAATTGCTTGGAGTTATTTCTGCCTTCTCCCTAATTGACAGCTCTATAAACTGATAATGCTCATGATTTCAGTTTTGATTGTATGAACAATCAAACATTTATATAATGTTTGATTATATAAAGGGACCCTGATTATACACAGGGACTTCCACGAATTAAGTCTTTCAGCAGAAAAAGGTTCTGACCTCTGGAACATTCTGACTCCCCTCAATAAAACCACTCTTCCAACAAATTCTCATTGAACACATACAAACTGTCAGCCCCCATACCAGAACATAAACCTACCCTCATAGAAACTGTGCTCAGAAAACTGACAGTTGTCAACGGAAGGATATAGTCTGTAACTCAACACCAACTGGAGTCCCCAGTTTGGCATGCCGTAAGGGAAAAAACTTTATTCAGTGAAAATGGTTTGAGGCATGAGGAAGCAAGGGCAAGGCAGTCCAGGGTCCAGTTCCAAAGAAATATTGCCAGTTCCTGCAAGACTGGGTTAAATGCAGTCTTACATGGAAATTGAAGGTGCACTCCCATAAGCAGAAATGAAGCTGACTTATGTCGAGAAGAATGCCCACCCCATCCCTGATTGGTCTATTTAGTGCCCAACCCATCTCTGACTGGTTTATTTCTATGCAAATGATGCCTCCAAATCCATCTACTTTGATTCCTCCAAATAACTCTGTCCTGATTGGTGAAAATGCAAATAAGGATATAGCTGATTGGCTGGGGTAGGTCTTTAGCCCATTTGATTTACAGCATAGGAGCTCCTTTAAAAAGGTCAGCTCAATGAGCAGTAACTCAGTGCAGGAGTCAGGCAGCTCAGTGCAGCTGTTCCCTGAAAGTGGAGAGCAGGAAACACCCCTTGGAAACAATGGAAACAAGACTCTCTTTATAAATTTGGGTTCAGTTAACCACCAGGAATCTTTTTTTTTTTTTTACAGATATGTTCCTTCTAGGGTTCTACACAGTCTACTATGGACAGCAAAATGTAAACCAGTATTGTCTGTGTTCTACCATGGTGTGCAAAGGGATAAAAAAAACTCCTGTTTGCATGGTAGGGGGAGACTGAGAAAGGAGGACGAAGGCTACAGACCCTGAGCTGCAACTACAGAAAGGGTAAGCATGATTAGACTGACAAAGAAGAGCCTGAGTTCAGGAGAAAGGGTCCTCCATTTGTGAAAATAGTACATCTCTGCAAGCATAAAAGTTTTAGGGAACAAGAGTGGATATGAGGCAGAGTGCAGTGAGTGCTAAGAGAGAGAGTGAAAATGCCCCCACTTGAGTTCTGCCCCCACAGCAATCAATCAGTGGCCTTCCTCGTCAGCAAGGTCTCACCACAGTGTTACTGCCAGAGAGTAAAATATGAGAACTATCAGCAGCATCCCCACCAACAGATCTGTACCACACACATAGAGGTCTCAGCAGAGAGAATTTCAGATTCTGAGGCTGACTTTCCAAAAGTGTGATTGTTATTTTAGTCAACGGGTGTTTTTAAATAGGAAGCTTTATATCCATATACAGATTTATATATGTGTGTGTGTATTCAAGAGTCTACTTTTCAAACTGTAGAATTCTAATGAAACATGATAAAATGTATAAGTGAATTCTCATTTTCAGTGTGTCCAAGCTTTAGTAATTTGTGTGAACTTTTTATAAGAATAGGTTTATAAGATACAAAGGTCTTGGGATAAAAAAGATGGCGCTGGAATAAGCAGACATACCAACTTCCAAATATCAGAACCAAAGTGGATTATAACTTTATTTTAAGAACCATCATCTGGATAAACCAATGTTGAACTGGACTGAGAGGACTCTTCAATTGGGAACACTGAAGAAGCAACATTGAGACTGATAGGAAAAGCGAAAATGCGGAAAGGGCTCCCAGCTCCCCGGTGCAAAAGTCAGCCCGGAGAGACTCGTGTGGCGGGAAGAGAGGCTAGTAGAAGGGTAGGGACTTGGATCACAAAAACAAAGCCCCAGCCTACAACCCCAGAGCCTAGAAGAGGCATATGTATTTAGCTATAAAATAGGTCAGTATAATGTTTGTGACAATGAGACAGTTATCTCAGACCCAGGATTCTTCTTAAAGGGATGGTGCAGAAAACCTCTCTCACAACCACTCACCCGGGACTCCAGGAGACAGGGAGAGAGGAGAGGACCAGAGCAGCAGGAAAAGAGTGCAGTCTGGAAGGCACAGGGAGAAAAGCTTTGAGGGACAGCCACTCTAAACCCTGGGCTGAGTCACTCCACAAATCTGAAACAATATGTCCCCTGGAACCAGTGAGGGGAAGCAGGACACCAGCCAAACAGGCTCTCCTGTGGCAGAGCTTAGTCACTTAGAATGAAGAAGCTTTCAGGACTACAGTATGGAGTGTTAGGGTCTGAGCTGCAGCGCTCACACCCACGCTGCTGAGGGCTTGCTGGAGGGCGGGCAGCGGTGGGACACTGAAGCACAGTTCTGTGGGTGGGAGCAGAGGCCGAGCCAGCTGGCATGAGCTCAGTCTAGCCCAGGAGGGGAGAAGGGGACATGCGCAAGTGGTCTGGCAGCTGAGGGCCCGCCTGTGACCCCACCTGTGGGGGAAAAGTGGGAGCCTGGAATGGGCAGAGATCCGCCCCTGGGCAGGGGCAAGTGGACGTGAAGCCTCATCAGGCCTCTGAGGCTTGAAGCCCTGCACAAACTGACTTTGCCTGCAGAGGTGGAGAGGAAGCCCGGGCTCGCAGATGAGCATGCACCAGCAGTCTGGCCGAGGAGCTGAGATTAGCGGGCGTGGGGCAGAAGCCCAGTGCGCAGCTGAGTGCGAAGCAGCAGCCCATCCCAGCCAAGGAGCAGAGGTTGGTGGAGGCTGGGCAGAAGCCTGGCATGCAGCTGAGTGCCCAACAGAAGCTCCTCCCTGCTGGAGGGACTGGCTGACAGGGACCTGGACCTGAGCAAAAGTGCTCACTCTTGCCCTTGGTGCCCAGGCTTGTGGCCTGAGTGTGGTGTGCGGTTCCACCTGTGGGAGAGGGGCAAAGGTTGAGACCAGCTGAGGCTTTTAGAGCCTGGCACAAGAATACCGCCCCTCCTGCAAAGGCCAGGCAGAGGCCACAGCAGCAGCCACAGGGGCTGGCGCCGGCAACACCCACAACCAAGAAATAAAGTACCTAGGAGTAAATTTAACCAAGGAGGTTAAGAACTTGTACTCGGAAAATTACAAAACATTGATAAAAGAAATCAAGGAAGGTACATACAAGTGGAAGCATATACTGTGCTCATGGTTAGGAAGAATAAACATCATTAAAATGTCTATATTACCCAAAGCAATCTATAAATTCAATGCAATACCAATTAAAATACCAATGACATACTTCAAATATATAGAACACATATTCCAAATATATATATGGAACCAAAAAAGAACATGAATAACCTCAGCAATCTTAGAAAGAAAAAATAAAGCAGGAGGTATCACTCTTCTGGATATCAAGGTTTACTACAAGGCCATTGTACTCAAGACAGCCTGGTACTGGCATAAGAACAGGCACACGGGGGAGCAAGATGGCGATGGAGTAAGCGGATGTACCAACTTCCAATTCCCAGAACCAAAGTGGATTATAACTTGATTTTAAGAACCATAATCTGGATAAATCAGAGCTGAACTGGACTGAGAGGACTCATCAACCGGGGAACATTGAAGAAGCAACATTAAGATTGGTAGGAAAAGCAAGAATGCGAAAAGCGTTGTCCAACTCCCCAGAGCGAAAGGCAGCCTGGAGAGACTCGTGTGGCAGGACGAGAGGAAGGGTAGAGACCTTGGTCCAGAAAAAAAGCCCCAAAATACAGCCCCGGAGCCTAGAAGAAGAGTATGGACAGTATTTAGCTGGGAAACAGGTTAGGATACTGTGTGTGAGAAAGAGACAGTTGTCTCAGACCCAGGATTTTTCTTAAAGGGATGGCGCAAAAAATCTCTCTCAGAACCACTCACCCAGGACTCCGGGAAACAGGGGGAGAGGACAGGACTGGAGCAGGAGGTAGAGAGTGCGGTCTGGAAGGCAGAGACAAAATAAGCTTTGAGGGACAGCCACTCTAAACCCTGGGATGAGTCACTCAACAAATCTGAAACAATATTTCCCCTGGAACCAGTGAGGGGAAGCAGGACATCAGCCAAACAGGCTCTCCTGTGGCAATTAGAGCACAGTCGCTAAGAAAGAGGGAGCTTTCAGGAATATAGTATGGAGTGTTAGAGTTTAAGCTGCAGTGCCCACACCCACACTGCTGAGGGCTTGCTGGAGGTTGGGCAGCCATGGGATGTGAAAGCGTGGTGTTGTTGGCAGGCGCAAAGGCCGAGCCGGCTTGCATGAGCTTGGTCTAGCCCAGCCAGGGCAAAGGGGATGTGCAAAAGTGGTCCGAGGGCTGCAGGCCCAACTGCGACCCCACCTGTGGGGGAAAAGCAAGAGCCTGAACCGAGTGGAGATCCACTGCTAGGCAGGGACAAGCAGGCGTGCAGCTGCACCCGGCCTCCGAGGCTTGAAGCTTTGCCCTAACCAGCTTTGCCCGCAGAAGTGGGGCAGAAGCCCAGTGCAAAGCTGAGTGCATAGCAGCAGCCCCGCTCTGCTGAGGAGCCAAAGTTGGTGGGGGTGGGGCTTCTGGCATGAGGTAGAAGCGGAGCATGCACCAAAAGCCCCTACCAGCCGGAGGAACAGGCTGACAGTGACCGACAGCTAAGCAAAAGTGCTCACCCTTACCCTTGGTGCCCAGGCATGTGGCCTGAGTATAGTGCATGGTCCCACCCGTGGGAGAGGGACGAAGGCCGAGAATGGCTGAGACTTGTAGAGCCTTGCACAAGAACACAGCCACTCCTACAGAGGCGAGGCAGAGAACTCAAAAGCCAAGCCACGCCGGCAACATCCACACCCATCCGCCCTAGGCAGCAGCAGAGGAGGTGGCAGGCATGCAGACAGACTACACCTAGGGAACACAAAGGCAACACCCATTGAACTCCAGTAGCCAAACCCTTCTTACACACAGACAAAATGGGCAGGCAGAGGAAAGCAACCCAAATGAAACAAGAGAAATACCCAGAGAAGAACCTGACTGAATCAGATATAACCAAACTACCTGATGCAGAGTGTAAAATAATGATAGTTAGGATGTTCAAAGAGCTTCGAGCAACAATGGCGAGTCATTACAAACACCTAAATAAAGAGATAGCAAGTATAAAAAAGAAAATTGAATTAATAAAAAAGAATCAGACAGAAATGACAAATACAGTATCAGAACTGAAGACCACAATGGAAGGAATTGAAAGCACAATGGATGAAGCTGAGGAACAAATCCACGAGTTAGAGGACAAAATAAACAAAGGCACAGAAGCAGAGCAGAAAAAAGAAAAGAAACTCAATAACTCTGAGGAAACTCTAAGGGAGTTCTGTGCAAACATGAAGAGAAATAATATCTGCATCACAGGAGTTCCTTAAGATGAAGAAAAATATCAAGGGATTGAAGTTTTGTTCAATCAAATCATAGCTGAAAAATTCCCTAAATTAAGGCTGGAAAACATTTCACACATTCAAGAAGAACAGACAACTCCATTATAGAGAAACCCAAAGAAGTCTATACCAAGACACATCATAGTTAAAATACCAAAGCTAAGGGATAAAGAGAAAATTTTAAAAGCTGCTAGAGGAAAAAGGCTATCACCTACAAAGGTGCACCCATAAGGATGAATCTGATTTCTCAACAGAAACACTTGAGGCCAGAAGGGAATGGCAAGATAAAATCAAAGTAATGCAGAACAAGAACCTACAACCAAGACTAATCTATCCAGCAAGGCTAACGTTTAAAATTGAAGGAGAAATAAACAGCTTACCAGACAAAAAAGCCTCATGGAACTCATTAAAACCAAACCAATTCTGCAAGAGATGCTAAGGGGCCAGTTGTAACAGTTCAAAGAGGAAAAGAATATAGCAAAAGAAGAATACAGCTTTAAAGAATAAAATGGCAATAAACAACTACATATCAATAATAACCTTAAATGTAAATGGAATACATAATCCAATCAAAAGACACAGGGTAGCTGTGTGGATAAAGAAACAGAACCCATACATATGGTGTCTACAAGAGACACACGTTAAAACAAAAGATGTACATAGTCTGATGGTAAAAGGATTTAAAGAAATATTTCATGCAAATGCAAATGAAAAAAGAGCCAGGGTAGTAATACTTATATCTGACAAAATGGACTTCAAAACAAAGACTGTAGTAACAGATAAAGAAGGACACTACCTAATGATAAAGGGAAGAATTCAACAGGAAGATATAACCATTATAAATATCTACACACCGAACATAGGTGCCCAGACATACATAAAGCAGACTTTGATAAATATAAAAGGGCGAGACTTACAGCAATACTACAATAGTAGGGGATTTCAATACCCCACTAACATCACTGGATAGATCCTCAAGAAAGAAAATTAACAAAGAAACAGCAGACTTAAAGGAAACACTAGATCAACTCGATTTAATAAATATCTTCAGAACTTTTCACCCTAAAGCAGTAGAATATACATTCTTTTCAAGCACTCATGGTACATTCTCTAGAATAGACCACATGTTAGGACACAAAAGTGGTTTCAACAAATTTAAGAGGATTCAAATCATATCAAGCATTTTCTCTGATCACAATGCCATGAAACTAGAAATTAACCACGAAAATAAAAACTGAAAAATACTCAAACACTTGGAAACTAAGTAGCATGTTATTAAAAACTGAATAGATTAAAAATTAGATAAAAGAGGAAATAAAAAAGTTTCTAGAAACAAATGATAATGAGCATAAATCAACTCAAAATTTATGGGACACAGCAAAAGCAGTACTGAGAGGGAAGTTCATAGCACTACAGGCATACCATGAGAAGCTAGAAAAAACTCAAATAAGCAATTTAACCCTGCATCTAAAAGAACTAGAAAAACAACAGCAAATAAAACCCAGGACTAGTAGAAGGAAGGAAATAATAAAGATTAGAGCAGAAATAAATGACATAGAGGCTAAGGAAACAATACAGAGGATCAATGAAACCAGGAGCTGGTTCTTTGAAAAGGTAAACAAGATGGATGAACCTTTAACTAGACTCACCAAGAAAATAAAAGAGGACTCAAATAAATAAAATTAGAAGTGAGAGTTGAGAAATAACAACTGACACAACAGAAATACAAAGTATTGTAAGAAAATACTATGAAGAACTCTATGCCAAAAAATTAGGCTACCTAGGTAAAATGGACAAATTTCTTGAATCATATAATCTTCATAAAATCAATCTGGAAGAATCAGAAAATTTAGACCAATTACGACAAATGAGATCGAAACAGTTATTAAAAAACTCCCAACAAAGAAAAGTCCTGGGCCTGATGGCTTCAAAAGTGAATTCTACCAAAAATTGAAAGAAGAACTAACTCCTATTTTTCTCAAGCTATTTTAAAAAATTCAAGAGGAAGGAAGACCTCCAAACTTTTTTCATGATGAGAGCATAATTCTGATCCCGAAACCAGGCAAAGACAACACAAAGAAAGAAAATGATAGGCCAATATTCCTGATAAATTTAGATGCTAAAATTCTCAACAAAATTTTAGCAAACCAAATCCAGCAATATATGAAAAAAAGCATACACCATGATCAAGTGGGATTTATTCTGGAGAAGCAAGACTGGTTTAATATTCGGAAATCAATCAATGTGATTCATCACATAAACAAAAAAAAGGACAAAAATCACATGTTAATTTCAATAGATGCAAAAAAGCATTTGATAAAATCCAGCACCCATTCATGAACAAAACTCTCAGTAAAGTGGGAATACAGAAAACATTCCTTAACATGATAAAGGCCTTCTATGACAATCCCACAGTAAACATCATCCTTAATGGGCAAAAATTAAAAGCAATCCCCTTAAGATCAGGAACCAGGCAGGAGTGCCCCCTTTCACCACTCTTATTCAACATAGTTCTGGAGTCTTAGCTACAGCAATCAGACAAGAAGAAGAAATAAAAGTCATCCAAATTGAAAAGAAAGAAGTAAAACTGTCATTATTTGCAGATAATATAATATTCTATATAGAAAACCCTAAAGTCTCAGTCAAAAAACTACGGGACCTTATAAATGAATTCAGCAAGGTGGCAGGATATAAAATTAATACTCAGAAATCAGAGGCATTTTTATATGCCAACAATGAACTGTCAGCAAAAGAAATTAAGGAAACAATCCCCTTCACTATTGTAGCCAAAAAAATAAAGTACCTAGGAGTAAATTTAATTAAGGAGGTTAAGGACTTGTACTCGGAAAATTATAAAACATTGATAAAAGAAATCAAGGAAGAAACAAACAAGTGGAAGCATATACCATGGTCATGGTTAGGAAGAATAAACATCATTAAAATGTCTATATTACCCAAAACAATTTATAAATTTAATGCAATACCAATGAAAATACCTATGACATACTTCAAAGATATAGAACACATATTCCAAAAATTTATATGGAACCAAAAAAGAACACAAATAGCCTCAGCAACCTTATAAAAAAATAAAGCAGGAGGTATCACTCTTTCAGATATCAAGGTATACTACAAGACCATTGTACTCAAGACAGCCTGGTACTGGCATAAGAACAGACACATAGATCAATGGAACAGAACAGAGAACCAAGAAATAAACCCACAGCTTCATGGACAACTGATATTTGATAAAGGAGGAAAGAGCATACACTGGAGTAAAGACAGCCTCTTTAACAAATGGTGTTGGGAAAATTGGACATCTACCTGCAAAAAAATGAAACTAGACCATCAACTTACACCATTCACAAAAACAAACTCAAAATGAATAAAAGACTTAAATGTAAGCCGTGAAACCATAAGCATCTTAGAAGAAAAGTTAAGCAGCAAGCTCTCCGACATCTGACGCAGCAATATATTTGCCAATTTATCTCCACGGGCAAATGAAATAAAAGACAGGATAAATAAATGGGACTATATCAAACTAGAAAAATTTTGCACAGGTAAAGACAATAAGAACAGAGTAAAAAGACAAACCACACAATGGGAGAACATATTCAACAACACGTCTGATAAGGGGTTAATAACCAAAATTTATAAAGAACTTATAAAACTCATCACCAGCAAGACAAAGTATCTAATCAAAAATGGGCCAAAGAAATGTATATAAATTTCTCCAAAAAGGACATACAGATGGCCGATAGGCATAGGAAAAAATGCTCAACATCACTAACCATTAGAGAAATGCAAATTATAACCACAATGAGATATCACCTCACACCAGGCAGGTTGGCACTCATCAGAAAAACAACACAGAATAAGTGCTGGCGAGGATGTGGAGAAAAGGGAACCCTTCTGCACTGCTGATGGGAATGCCGACTGGTGCAGCCACTGTGGAAAACAGTTTGGAGATTCCTCAGAAAATTAAAAATCGAACTGCCTTTTGACCCAGCTATCCCACTTATAGGAATATACCCTAAGAACACCATAGCACTGTTCGAAAAGAAGAAATGCGCCCCCATGTTCGTGGCAGCATTGTTCACAATAGCGAAGATCTGGAACCAGCCCAAGTGTCCGTCAGAAGACGAGTGGATTAAAAAGCTTTGGTACATATATACTATGGAATACTACTCAGCCATAAGAAATGATGACATCGGATCATTTATAATAAAATGGATGGTCCTTGATAACATTATATGGAGTGAAATAAGTAAATCAAAAAAAAAAGAAAAACTGAGAACAGCATGATTTCATACATAGGTGGGACATAAAAGTGAGACTATGAGACATGGACAAGAGAGTGGTGGTTACGGGGTCGGGGGAGGGAGGGAAGGGTGGGACACAGTGAAAACCAGATAGAAGGTGACAGAGGACAATTTGACTTTTGGTGACGGGTATGCAACACAACTGAATGATAAGATAACCTGGAGATGTTTTCATTGTACATATGTACCCTGATTTATTGGTGTCACCTCATTAAAATTAATTTAAAAAAAAGATACAAGGGTCTTAATTTGTACCTGTTGAATGAGAATCTCTACACTTTAGCAGGGCTAGTAAACTGTGAATCCATTCTTCTGCCTTGAAGTCCATTGAGAAGGCACCAAGATGGAAACTTACCACAAAGGCCTTCTATAAAATTCAGGCCACCATGTTGACCACATCCTGTACTTACTCATCTCCTGAGAAGAGAGAGAATGGCAAACTTAGTGTGGCTTTGATTCTGTGAACTAGCATGAGGCTTCCCAAGTCCCCTTTAAACTTAACACACTTAGTCTCTTCTTGTTTTGCAGTGTTTCAAAGCCCTCACCCATGTATCAGTGCTAGTCAGTCAAGAGCCACAGAAGTACAGGAAATAGAAACCACAGAAGTACCAAACAAAAACACAAACATGTGTGTGCATGACAAGCATGTGAGTGTGTGTGTGTGTGTGTGTGTGTGTGTACACACACACACACACACACACACACACACTTATTCTTGAGATCTTGCCTCAGAAACAGAGAAACCTCAAAAATCACCATTTTGCTTTCTGATATATATCAAGTTTCTCATATTCAGAGATAAAAGCAATTCAGCCTACTTTGGTTATCAGAATTCAAGCTCAGTATTTATGAAAACTAAAGTAAATTAAAGGCTAAATAATTTGCCAATACCCAATTTCTTAAAAGTATTCAGATGTCTAAATTGAAGATCTTGCAACAAGGCAGATTACCAGTGCAATTAGAATTTACCTTCAAGAAAGAAGCAGAAAGGTGTCCATAGATTCTTGAAGGACTATAGAGGGAGCATCATGGTGGAGGCATTTCTGCTCAGACAACCTTAACTGTGGAAGACCTGAGGCTTGAAACTTCTGTGTGTTCAGAGGTCGAGACAGGACTGGGGATAGGGCTGGGGGTGGGGATGGAACAGAACAGCACCAGGAGCCACTGACAGATCAGTGAGGCCAGATGGGCACGGGCCTCATCTGGGAGTGCAGGGGACAACTACTGGGAACCATCTGAAAGTTGGAAACTCTTCTGGCAGCTTAAAGACCCTTTCTTTAAAACTGTTCACAACTTCACACAAATACATAGCCTTAGGGGAAAACAATGTTCAAGCTGAAGGTACAAGAATAAGAGCAGCCTAATTAAGCAGATTGCAATCTGCTCCTTTCCGGGCCTCCTTGCCTGGGCTCACCACTAGGCCACTCCTAACTTATCTTTCCAAAAAAATTGGGAGCTGGGGAGGGTGGAGGGGAGACAGGAAGACAAAACTTCAAATAGTTCCACCTGCTCTAGGTCTCAACTAACACATTAATTAGGAAACCGCTGAAATTTAAGCTCCCTCAGTCTCTTCTTACTTCAAGTTCTGAAATTGTGACACCAGCATCTTGAGAAGGATGGTTTCTCAGCCAGGCTGACTGTGCATGTGTCCCAAAAGGGAAGCCATCGAATGCTAAGATTTATATAAATGAGGGCATTGTGTGTTCAAAAGGAGATAGGTATGTGTGATCTTAGCATTCCTGATTTACCTTTTCCACATGATAACATTCATTAAGTGAGTTGGTGCATTCCTTCCCTTTCAATTGTCCACGGGTAAAACACAGGGCAACCATCACTCGGGTATAACTTCCATCCATTATCAATGCACTGACACAAAACCCATTTTCCTACCACACCATTACCTGAAATGACTTATGACTCTTGAAGCACAAAACCACTGTGAGTTTCGTTGACTTTTTTTTTTTTTTTTTTGGTATTTTTACCTTGTAGTTCAAAGGGCCAAAAACAATCATGAGAGGAAACTACTCAGTGACAATAGGTTTAGTACTCAGCTCTAGTGTCTAATTAAAATCCACACTGACACCACAGTTAGGCTTCTTCTGGGGAAACTCTCATTTATGTCAGGCCCTGGACCTGCAGACCCTCAACAACTTGTAAAGACAGTAATGTTTTTTATGACAACCCCACACATAAAATTGCTTAATTATGACTGAATATATTTGTCATGTCTCCATCAGTCAGTTCACCTTCCATCTAGTACTTTTTCTACTGAGCCTGAGATGTTTAATGAGTAATGACCATTTTGCACACACGGCATAGAAAAGGAGTCATTGCTGAGCTGAATTAGGGCAGTTATCTCCTAACACAGTCATCAGGAAGTTCCTACAAGTCATGAAGTGGCACCTGACATCAAAGCTATGTGGTTACCACCTGACTATAGTATCTGGAAGAGGAGGCATTCACATAGAATTTTTGCTTTTGCAGAATCTTCTGTAGATGGGTAGAGACCTATTAAATAGAGATGGGTAGAGAATTGTTAAGCAGATAGATTAATGATTGCCCAGATTAGTCTCCTTTAAAGAGCCCTCTGTCATTGTCTATGTGGAGTTCTCCTCCCCTGGAAACCACAGCTCTGAAACTTTCTTTTGTGTTATACTCACCCACATCATATTACTATCCTTTCTCAGTCACCCTGGGAAACTGTACATTCCTAAAGACAAGGGACTTTGTGTCCTTCATCTTTGTATCTGTAGGCCCTAAAGTAGTATCTGATACTAGTATTTGCTGAAGTGAACAAGTCACTGGAACAAAAGGTAGGTCTGATGATGATGATGGCACCTCAACAGAAGGCTCCCTGGAGTAGAAACAATACAAACGCCCCATGCTTTCATCCCCACTGATTCATATAAACTATAAGTGAGTCTGACCATGTTGCCCGCCTTTCCTGAAGATACCAGAATCAGAGGTGAGTTGCTGGAGGAGAACAGGCAGGTCAAAGTCCTTTTCATCTCACATAATCTCTGCAGGTTGCAATTTGCAATCTAGAAACACCTGTAAGCTCCTTAACAGGCCTTAGACCTTGTGAAATGAGCTACAGAATGATTTAGGAAAGAACCCAGAATTGTAAGATTTAGATGCTGTATTCAGTTCTGCCACCAAGTGCTACATGGCTTCAGAAAAATCACTTCCATTTTAAAGCCTCAGCTCCCATGTGTTTATAAGGAAGAGTTTGGAAAATGTTATTCAATACACATCTACTAGGTACCTACTTGTTGTGAGTGCTAGGGTTCAGTAATAACTGAGACAAACAAAGCCCTGTCCTCCCAAAGCTCAGCTTCAGTGGAAAATACACAGCCAGTAAAGTGCTACTGTTTTGAGAAGAGATGAATGCTATAAAGTCAAAGAAAGGTATAGACACCATTAAAAATGTAGTCAACTTCCTTGTTTAATCTAGGAATCAACTGTTACCATGAAATAACACGTCATGAATATAATCACACAAAATTAAAACTGAAACTTAATAGGTGAGTAGATGGATGATGGTAGATATATAGATAAACAGCAAGAGGATTTATAGGTCAATGAATGAATAAATGTATGGATGGATACATAGATGATAGGTAGGTAGATAGTAGATGATAGATAGATGATGATAGATGACAGATAGATAGATATAGGTAGATGGATAGACAGGAATACAGTCAGATAGATGGATGTATAAATGGACAGACTGATGGGTAGATGATAGATCATTAGTTCTTTCCAGCTTCATAATCAGTGGACTAGTGACTTCATGTCAATAGCTTAAAAACAGCCATGGTGGAGTAGTTACACCAAGGAAATTGGCAAATGCTGCAAATCAGGGCCTTTGAAATCTTTTTTTTTTTTAACACCCAGTTTAGCCTTAACCAGCACTCCACTGACATGAAGGCTCTCATCAAGTCCACACAACTGGGATTTTGCATCACTTCATTTTATGAGGAAAGTTAATATCTTGTCTGAGAACTATTATGATTGTAGTAACTAGACGGCAACGAGGGAAAAAATAGAAAAACCCTCTAATCTGAAAAAGTGTGCTGTTCCTGTCAGTCTGGGGTCACTCTGAGGGTTGTCCACCTCCACAAAAGCCTACTTTGGTCTCTGGGACTTGTCTCCTGCTTAGAGAATGAGAATCGCATTCTTAGTTTTATCTAATTGCCCCCAGTTATACAAGTCCATTCTGCCTTCAATCTGTTGAAACCTGCCTTTTCATTAACCTCGCTGTTTAAACTCCAAACTCATAGACTGTTTTCCCTTCTTTTATTTTCTGTTTTAGAAACAGGGAACATGGGAGGTGAGATAGAGGATGCAGCCCAGGAGCCCTGAGGATATGTGCTGACCAGTGCTGGCATTTCCTTTGCTGAGGAGGAACAAAGCTGTTCAGGTCCAACATCTATGGGAGGTTCCAGGGTGGCAGAAAAGCCCCAAACTAAAGGTCATGGTCAAATTGGCACTTGGATGCTGTGTGACATTGAATAAATTACCCGCTCCTTTTTTAACCTTGAGTTTATTATACAGGCTGAAGGGGATGGAATTAAATACTTCCCAGTGACATTTAGCTCTAAAATTCAATGTTTCTCAAGAGGGACGTGCGACTTTCTAATTGAAGACTCTGCATAATGTGCTATTCAGTTATTCAATTAGGAATATCAACCAATCCCATGGGAGTCCTTTATGTCCATAAAGCACTGAATCTGCACAGTTATGTTCCAGTTCTATGAAAGCCATCATTCTAGATACATCAGAACCTAAAACAGAGCTCACATGTAAAACAGAACTCACATGTAAGTGACCAGTGTTTCACAATGAGGGCAGCATGCGCAGCCCAGCTAAGTCATGTGCGCAGTCCCTAAGACCTTCACTCAGGCTCGACCAACTCTGCCAGACTTTCAAATACAAATAGATTTTTGTGGTTTTTTTGTCTCTCAGAAAATTAAAACCAAAATATTAGAAGGACTGTAATGTGCTATAGTTGGGCACACTGAGGGATGAAAAAAGTGGGAAGACAGCATAGACTATGACCATGCAGACAGAGAGAGAGAGTGGAAAAATAGGGTAATCTGCTGATAAAGCCAAAATCCTGGGGCCATTGGTTTAGGGAACTAGCCTGCAAACCTGGCTGGTCTCATAGTGCCACAGGTGATTGTGATAATAAGTAGTTAAGAAGTAGTTGAAAATGGCCCTGGCCAGTTAGGTCGGTTAAAAGCAACAAGGTTATATTTTCAATCCCCAGTGAGGCCACATACAGAAGCAGCTCAATGTTCCCATCTCTCTCCTTGACCCCTAAGAAAAAAAGAAGAAATAAACAAAAGAAAGACGAAGGAAGGAAGGAAAGAAGGAAGGAAGGAAAGAGAAGGAAGGAAGGAAAGAGAAGGAAGGAAGGAAGGAAGGAAGGAAGGAAGGAAGGAAGGAAGGAAGGAAGGAAGGAAGGAAGGAGGAAGGAAGGAGGGAGGGAGGGAGGAAGGAAGGAAGGAAGGAGGGAGGGAAGGAGAAAGCAAGCAGGGAGGGAGGGAGGGAGAGAGAAAGGAAGAAAAAGAAAGTGATCTTTTTATTTATTATTTTTTTTACAGGGACAGAGAGAGAGTCAGAGAGAGGGATAGATAGGGACAGACAGACAGGAAGGGAGAGAGATGAGAAGCATCAATCATCAGTTTTTCATTGCGACACCTTAGCTGTTCATTGATTGCTTTCTCACATGTGCCTTGACCATGGGCTTTTAGCAGACCGAGCCATCGCTTGCTGGAGCCAGCAACCTTGGGTCCAAGCTGGTGAGCTTTTTGCTCAAGCTAGATAGGCCTGCGCTCAAGCTGGCGACCTCAGGGTCTCAAACCTGGGTCCTCTGCATCCCAGTCCGATGCTCTATCCACTGTACCACTGCCTAGTCAGGCTAACTATATTTTAATATAACAAAGTTTTGGTATATAAATAGGTAAACTTTTTATAATAGTAAAAAAAAATCTTTTCAAATCATGTTCTTTTGAACTCCAGGTCTTTGTGCATTCTCTTGACCTTCTGCAGTTCCTGTTCCACCCCCAACAGGAACCAAATATCCCCCAACTTTAGGCTCTTTCTCTAATATGAATATAGTCTTCATCGTATGCCAAGCACTGGTCTAAAAACTTTATATATTAACTCATTTACTTCTTAAAACAACTTTATGAATAAGTGAGTATCATTCTCCCTGTTTTATAAATGAGAACATTGAGGCACTTTCAGGAACTTGCCCGAGAGTCACAGAAAGTATGTGGCAGAGCTCCAGGTGAGAAGGCTGGTGGGCTTACTGCAGAGTGGTTCTCTATCCTACATGCTAATGATGGTGTACCACAGACCTACGGAGACACGGCTATCCTCATCCTGGCACCACAGTGTTTTATTTACTTTCTTGTATAACGTCTGTCCCTCTTCCCAAAGCCTAAGCTTTGTGAGGAAATGAACCAGACTGGGCTTGTTCAGAAGCATATCCTATGGGTATTATCTACCTCTGGAGGAATACACACTACTGACAGACTCCCGAGGAGGGCAAAGGTGTCTATATATGTTGTTTGAAACGGAAAGGCATGAGATTTGCTTCAATTTCTGAATTGTAGATGAAATTAACCTGAAGAACTTATTAGGATAATTACATTAAATAAAATATTATTTATGATATACTTGGGACATAACAGGCCTTGGTTTTACCTTCTCCCAGCTGCAGTAAATTTCATGATTAAAAATTAGTCTTTTTTTAAAAAATAGCACTTACTTTTATGGATAAGTTTTTAGATCCATAAATAAGTTTAGACTATCTTAAAAGTCAGTTTTAAATGAATATCACTCCTAAAGAATCCAGGCATCTAGCACTTACACTTGGAAAAGTACACAACCTTATTTTCTCCATTAGGCTGACATTTTTAGCTTGATAGTAGAAAGAAGCTTTTCATTAGACTAATTGGTTCTAAGATATCACTGGCTCATCGACAATTAAAAGGAATGCCTGCCTATTAAAGAAAAATCTTGTTTTCTGCAAAACCAGGTCATTAATGATAGACATCCTGGCAGTGTAAGGTAAAAATTAAGATTTCTTTTTTGGACAATCTGCTGTGTACTGTTTTGTATACAAGACTTCTTGGAAACTCTTACCACACTGCACATGGGAACCACCTGCTCCTCTGTCTTAGTTCTGGGTCTGCCATCTTCTCTTTTCTCCCCATCGCTAGTCCCACCAGGAGATCCATACACACATACACACACATGCACATGCCAGTGGGCATACACATGCACTCACAGGCCATCAGTGCTGCCAGATGGTCAGGAGGCAGCTCTGGCAGGTACTTTTGCTTGTGAACTATAGTGTGACAGGTAACTGTACGAAGCATCACTTCACTATTCTTTGGATTTTTCTGAGGAAAACTACTTCATCTCCTTACTCCACCTGATCTTCAAAGAAAACAGGATCCAGTTTCCAGGCTCCTGTGGACAGAGGTTAGACACCCTTCTCCAGAAGTGCTGGGATGTTTTTCATACTATTCCTTCTTTCTCTCAGAATCAAAACTATGAAGCTCTGTCCTGAAAACACTCTGGTGTTTGGGCTATTTTTGGCCACATATTCCCTCCTCAGTGACTCTCTCCACCAAGCCATTTGGTGGGGAGGGTGTGTCTCTGTTCATCTCTGTGTCACTGACAGAGTCCTGCCTGCCCCTGGCATCTGTGACCAGGGCAGTTGTGTCCTTTGCAAAACCTGGCCTGGTTTCAATCTTACCACAGTGACATCCTTTCTGCAGAGCTCTGTGCAAATAGCTCTCCTGCCACCCCAGCATGGCTGCCTCTTTTGAACTCCCACCAGCACTCTGTCCTAACAAGTCTCCCTGGGAAAGCTTGTGTTTAGGAAGCAATCGCCCAGCTCTCAGCTCTAAAAGCATCTGTTGTTGGTTTTCTGTCTTTTTCTTCTTTTTCATATTAGAGGAAGAAGAGAAAGAGTTCAGTAAGCCAATCCTTCCCTAAACCCCACCCTGCCCTTAGTGTTATCAGGTAATATCTATTACACAAAGAATTCCAAAGGTTCCTTTGCTGAGATTCTGGGCCACAATACTGCCCATTGTTTAAACTTAAGTAACTTCTGTTTTACTGATTTATTAAAAAAAAAAAGATGAATTAGCCTTGTGCTTGGAGTTGAATTATTGCAATTTGAAACTACTCATACCTTTCTTGAGAACTTCAAAGCACAGTCAAGATTGTTTATGTGCAGGAAATCAAATTAGCAAAACTATTATAGTGGCTAATGGCTTAGGGTGGTGGGCTGATGAGAAACAGTAATTAGGAAGCACCCCTCCTTCACGCCCAAAAGCTAACTCTTTGAAAAGTATACGCAATTGTAAGTAGGTTTGCCGGCTTTAACCCAGTGGTTAAAAGAGCATGGGTTTGCACAGTCAAGTCCCACCTCCTTCACATGGAGATCTTCAGAAGAGAAAGAAGGGAGAGGAACTCAGAGGCAGAACTGGGGAGGAGGAATGAGAAAATGCATTGGGGAGGAAAGCAACAAGTTGGATAGTAGAAAGCACATTTGCATGTGCAATAAAAATGAACTACAAACCTCAAGCAATACTACTGTGGTCCATTCAGAAACATAAAGCTACTGCCTGTAGGATCTGGGCTGGAAAGGTAAGTGAGGCTGACCACATTTTCGGTGACCAGGAGAGGAATAATTATATCCTAGTATCCCACATATCCTCTTTCCACAGCTACCAGACACAGAAAAGCACTAGTTATTTCCACCTGTTATATATGGCTACAAAGACATAGAGAAGTTAAAGACCTAGGACTGACCTAATAGAAATCAAACATACTTATGAATAGCCTTCTCCAAAAAGTATGTGTGAATAAACATTTAATAAGAGCATGTGTTCCGATGAACCACAGTGATGCTTGGTGAGGATTCTGAAATGATGTCATTAAAAGAACCAAGTATTCAAAAGCCTTTAGCTTTTAAAGACCCCCAAAATGTAGCTACATTAAGCCTGCTGCCAATCATGTACTTGCTACAGTCAACCCGATGTCCCGATATCTACATGGTAAGGGGCCAGCCCACAAATTCCAAACACCCACACAGCTCCTTTAAACACTCTGGTGGCTAGCTGTGAAAGGGAGAATAACAGACAGAAAATAAACTTTCTAACCACCAAAGCATAAATTACCACACTCTAACCCTTAGTTGTTAAAAGGAACAGATCCTCCGGAACAAAGCTTTTTCTGTAACACTAAAATACATAATTCAGTGCCTAAAGCTTCTATAAAGAGCAGCCAAAACTCAGCCTTGATGATGCAGTCAAACAGAGCTATCGAGAACCTAATACAGACCTTCAAATAAGTAAGCTGTGACAAGTTGGTCTCTGCATAATTTAGAATGACTGAAGATGTCTAGGTCATGGCTGCAGAAAAATTTCATATGCTGATTTTCTTTTGGGCTATAATAAGAGGAATGTTAAAACTAAAGGTGGATATTGGATTCTGGTCTTCACTTCCCTCTCTACTCACCTATGTGACCTTGAGTGAGTTTATACACATCTCAGCATCCTCATCTATGAAATGGGTATGAAAAACAAACTTCACTTCCACTCAAGGATGTTGTGCAGATCAGTGAAAGGACATTGGAAACTGAAAATATTGCATACACATAACAGTTTTGACTTTGTAGGGAACTTGGGTATGTAAAGGTTATTTAAATGGTTCTGCCATTGAAACTTGTAATTTTGAAGCTAAATTATATAAAGAATGAAGACAAACATATTTTTTGAATCAGGAAATCTTTTGCCAGGCCTATAAATTTGGGGGCTCTATCTGAGTTACTTTAAGGACTAAATTTTTCAATATTGATATTTAAAGAATGATGATTGCAGGCACCCAAGTGTGTGATGGGAAGTAACAGTTTGTTTGTTCACTGCTGCTCTTTGTATGTTTGAACCTGAATGTGGTCATGCTTTCTCAGATAACTTTAACAGAAACTAGGCTATCATGTCATAATTTATCATTTAGTTCTGAATAAAATAGTTTAAACTCATCTTTAAACAGTAAGTATATATTTTTAAATGAAACATTAACCTAGATAAAAACAGTAAAATAGACAATGGCTTTCAAAATATAGCATGCAGGTTTTGACCAATCTCAGAGAAAAATGTAATTACATGCTTTAACAAAAATAATAATAAGACTGGGCTCTTATTTTTGTTTTAAGATTTTTAAAATTTGTTTTAGAGAGGGGAAGAGAGAGAGAGAAGTGGGGGAGGAGCAGGAAGCATCAACTCTTATATGTGCCTGACCAGGCAAATCTTGGGTTTCGAACCAGTGACCTCAGCATTTCAGTCAATGCTTTATGCACCACCACAGGTCAGGCAGGTTCTTATTTTGGGCAAGCCCGAGGAATTTGCCCTGAGTCACAGTTAGTGGAGCTTCTGAGTTCAGAGTTGCTGTAGTTTTTGTTTGTCAGTTTGTTTGTTTTTAACCTATATTGCCCTTTTAGCTATCAATTTTTAAACTGAAGAAAGTAAGGCCATTGGATACATTAGGACAGAGTTCTATGCTTTGGATTTTCCCACATAGTTCAGTGCAACAGTATTCTTTCTGTTACAGGTCCTTAAAGGAAGCTTCCATCTCTCTATTAAAGGCTAAAAAGAGAGATCTGCCCATGTTTTCCTTATACCCCAGAGGATTTGGGTCTCCAGAAGACAATCTCTAGGAAAGTGAATGAAAATAGGAAAGTAATTTTAGCTAGGAGACAAATGAGTACATACATAACTAACTATCCATGATGGCAGTGGCAAAGCCTAGCCCAGCAAAGAAACCAAGCAGAGTATGTGAAGATACATTCTAAAAGCAAAGCTAGGATCTTGGTGAAGAGTTGGTAGGACTCAGGAGGTGAACATCTAGCAAAACTGAGAGAACTTCACAAGATACTTCTTAGCCAGAGTGAACCACTTAAACTGAATAAAGTCTGAATCACATGGCTCAGGGAATGAGGATGGAAGTAATGACATCCAATGTGGCAAGACCACCTTCTTATACCACATACAAGAATAAAATCAAAATGGATTAAAAACTAAAATATAAGACTCAAAATCATAAGAATCCTAAAAGAAAACATAGGCAGTAAAATATCTCACTTTTCTTTATTCTTTTTATTCCATTGGTTTGAGGGAGAGGAGAGGGTGGGAAAGAGGGGGGGATGAAGAGAGAAGGAAGCAACTTGCCAGCCCACTTAGTTCCATTTAGTTGTGCACTTATTGATTGCTTCTCCTATGTGCCCTGATCAGGGATTGAACCCACAACCTCAGCACACCAGGACAATGTTTTATACACTGAGCCACCTGACCAGGGCATCACATTTCTTATAGGAATACTTTTTTTAATGTCTCTTTAGATAAGGGAAACAAAAAAAATATAACAAATAAGACCACATCAAACCAAAAAGTGCTTCACAGCCAATGAAATTGTGTTTTCACAGCAAAAGAAACTATCAATAAAATGAAAAGAAAGCCCTTTGAGTGGGAGAACATATCCGCCAATATATATGATAAGGGCTTAATATTCAAAATTTAAAGTCTGAACCACGTGGTCCAGGGAATGAGGTCAAAAGTAATAGTATCCAATGCGGCAAACCACCTTCTTCCACCATCCACAATAATAAAATCAAAATGGATTAAAGACTGAAATGTTATACTCAAAACCACAAAAACTCTAGAGGAAATCAGGCAGTAAAATCTCAGACTAGTCTTGTTGGTATATTTTTTGACATAACACCTCAGGCAAGGGAAATAAAAGAAAAAATAAACAAACTAAAACTAAATCAAACTAAGATTTTTGCACAGCAAAAGAAACCATCAACAAAATAAAAATAACTGATTGAGTGGGAGAATTTATTTTTTGATGTATCTGATAAGAGTTTAATATCCAAAATTTACAAGAAACTTGTAAAACTCAAAACCAAAAAAGCAAAGAATACAATTAAGAAACAGGCAGGACTTGAATAGACACTTCTCCAAAGAGCACATACAGATGGCCAGTAGGCTTATGAAAGAATGCTCAAAGTCACTAATCATCAGAGAAATGCAAATAAAACTACAATGAGATATCACCTCACCCCTGTCAGAATGGCTATCAACAAATCAACAAACAGCAAGCTCTGGCAAGGTTATGGAGAAAAGGGAACCCTCAGGCACTGTTGGTGGGAATGTAGATTGGTACAACTACTGTGGAAAACATTATGGAGTTACCTCAATAAATGAAAAATAAAACTTCTTTAAGACCCATCAATTTCACTTTTGGGAATATATCTGAAAAACTTGAAGCACTAATTCAAAAGAAGATATGCATCCCATGTTCATTGCAGCATTGTTTAAGATAAACAAGATTTGGAAGCTGTTCAAGTGCCCATAAGTAAAGTAATGGATTAAAAAACTCTGGTACAGCCTGACCAGGTGATGGCGCTGTGGATAGAGTATCAGACTGGGATGCAGAAGGACCCAGGTTTGAGACCCCGAGGTTGCTAGCTTAAGCGTAGGCTCATCTGGTTTGAGCAAAAGCTCACCAGCTTGGACCCAAGGTCCCTGGCTCCAGCAAGGGGTTACTCAGTCTGCTGAAGGCCCATGGTCAAAGCACATATGAAAAAGCAATCAATGAACAACTAAGATGTGCCAATGGCAACAAAAAACTGATGATTGATGCTTCTCATCTCTCTCCATTTCTGTCTGTCCCTACCTATCCCTCTCTCTGACTCTCTCTCTTTCTCTGTAAAAAATAAAAATAAAAAATGACTCTGGTACATTTACATAATGGAATACTACCCAGTTGTAAAGAGAGAAATAAATCTTACCCTTGAAAACAGCATGGTTGGACCTGTAGAGCATTATGAAGTGAAATTAGCCAGTCAGAGAAAGACAAATACATTTGATTTCACTCATATGTGAAATTTAATGAACAAAATGAACTAACAAGCAAGAAAGCAAAATAGAAACAGACCATAGATGTACAGAACAAACTGACAGCTGTCAAAGGGGAGGGGATTTGGGGTGGTGGGTGAAAAAGGTGAAGGGATAAAACAAAAAAACACCTCATAGACACAGATAACAATATGTTGATTACCAAATGGAAAAGAGGGTTGGGGGAGATAGAACTGGGTAATGGAGGGATAAATAGTGATAGAAGGAGACTTGACTTTGGGTGGCGAACACACAATGCAACGTACAGATTATATATTATAGAATTTCATACTTGAAACTTATGTAATTGTATCAACCAATGTCAACCCAATAAATTCAATAAAAAGGAGTAATGACATCCAATCTCTCATTATCACTGTCTATTTAACACCATTACCTGGGGGTGCCCTGATATCAATATCTGTATCCAACTGAGAATTAGACCCCATTCAGAAAGAACCTCTTCTGATGGAAGTGTGAAGGAGAAGATGGAGAAATACAATGCTTCTCAGAAAAGCAAAGACATGAAAAGAAAAAGGCCATGGTCAAGCTGCTCACACCAAACACAGTGTACTGAAAGGGAGGTGTCAACAGGAGCAGTTCAGACCTTGTCGCCAAGTAATAAATAATTAACAGCAGGTAGTTATCAGAATGTGTGAGAGGGAAGAACCATTTCCAAAGATACAATAGTGATGAAGGAGGTTTGGAATTCAGGTGAATTTAGAGAAATTAAAAATCATCCACAAAGAACTATAGGGGCTTTAAAACATGAAGGTCACATTCCAGTGGGAATAAAGCAATCTGAGCAGAATTGAGACCACCCAAGAAGCAAACTAGAAGGAAGACTAACTCCTTAACCAAACCTGGGTAAGGGTTTTCACAATTTGTTTTGTAAAGCTAAACAAAGTCATATTAATATCCACATCCCAACCCCAGTTATACTCAAGTTAACAGTATAGTTAGGCTATCTTGTTTCTTGGTAGTTCTTCAGTTAACTACTCTGGCTTTTTTATAGAGTACCTAGTAGAAGAACCTGTCCAGTTTTTACTACAGGGATATATTTAGACTACTTCAGTCAAGATCTGGCAAAACAATATCAACAATACCTGAGTCTATAAAGCTTATTGCATGTTATAAAATTCAACCAACTCTTTTCTACTCTTTGTATCTCTTTAGACAGATAGATGGGTGAATAGAAAGACAGAAAGATGATGGATGGATGGATGGATGGATGGATGGATGGATGGATGGATGGATGGATGGATGGAACAGAGAAGAGGGCAGGTAGGTAAATGGTAAAAGAGAAAACAGAAAAGTACCACTCAGCCTACGTTCCACACCTTGCTTTAGTCTCTGTTTTTCACTTTAGTCCACCCACATGCCTAACGGTAGCGTGATTCTGTCTCCTTTATATGACATTCAAACATAAGCCCCCAAGTGGCAGGGCCAGGTGTCTCTGATTTCTCTCAAAGAGGAACTAGTGCAAAACCACAGGTAGATAATACTTTTTTTAATGTGGGACTTGGTAAGACGATAAACTAACACTAATTAAGCCACTGATAGACAATTTGGCACTAGATTTTTATCACAAAGAGGAGGGATAAAAACTTTAAAGTAAAATTTCCATGTAAAGTTACTAGATGGCAAGTTTAGAAAAATAAAAACTGTCAGATGTTAAGAACTAAAGAAATAAACAATCCTAAAAACTTTAATATCTTACCTCCATATACCTTAAAATAGACCCCACCTGCTGAAATGAAACCATATAAAATAATATATTCAGTACAAGAAAAATAATAACAGATGTATTTTAAGCATTCCCAGACCTAAACACCTTGGAAAGCTGAGGTTGCATTCATTATAACCAATCCCTATCTCAAACAGTTTTAGCGCATCGACTTGGCTTGGGCGCCAAGCAGGTGAGGCCTTTGAAGATATCTGCATCGTAGAGGGCTCCTCTGATCTTTTATTTTTATATCACTTGTTCCAATTTTGTCAAAACTGTGGAGAATTTCAAGTGACTGTTCATTGTAATGATGTTTTAAAGCGTAGTTAGTTCTGTGTCAGCCTCTTTTTTGGAAAGGCAATATTGTAGGTTTAAAAGCCCTTCCTGCCTACCTGAGATTTCTCATGGGTGGCTAGTGGCTTAGACACTGGGACATTTGCTTGTCACCAGGACCTTCCGTCTCTGCTCCCAATGGCACCGCACTTTGCTTCATTACGATCAGGCCAGGTCTATCTCTGCATTGTGAGTGCTCAATACACATTATTTACTAACTTTTGTGAACCTGAGGGCTCAGCCACGGTCTTGAACTTTACTTTATAATGTTGCTGGAATGAGCTGAGCACTGGGGCAGGAGCAGGCAGAGGCCATTGGGAATCAGGGGCCTGGGAAGACATCCACACCTGGATGAGCCAGTCCCAAGGAAGCTGGGGACATGCTAAGTAAGAGCGGGCTTTGTCCAGAGGTCATTTTGTTCTAGAAATTCTTCTTCAGGCTTTTTTATAAGCACGTATCCTACTCACATTCATATGACATGACAGAACTGGAGTCCCCAAGTCTGGAAACAGCCTCCCTCTGGACAAGTCCCCAGGAAAACTGTCCCTCAGTCCATGCCAGAAACCCTGCCTGAAACTGCTGATAAGTGGTACCTGGGAAGTGACTAGAACCCACTGAACTCATCACTGTCTTGTTTCCTTTTTAATTTGCTTTTTTTGTTTTGTTTTGTCTTAAATCAAAGGCTCCTATTAAGACTAATTAACCAAAATAATTTAATCAAACCAAATTTAATTAAACAAAGACAATACAGGCATTTTTAAAAAATAAACTAGATACCCATGTGTTATGTTGTCCAGAGCCTTGACAGTTACTAGGCTCTTTTAAAGCAATCTGATAGGCACTCTGAGTGTAGGTTCTATTTGCACAGGTACGTATGGTGTGTAACCACTGAGCTCAGTCTACAGTCACAAAGCTTCCTGAAGGGTGTATGTGTTGGGGTTGGGGAGGTTGTCCAGGAGACAATTAGAAGGTATAGCTGTAGCATATCATCTGTTAATCTGGAAATTTCCCTGAAAGCCAGCACACTACTTCAAGTAGTTGCAATGACTGTTGGTTTTGCCACCTTCAGCTGACAATACCAAGGTTGTTGATGAATCCTTGTGACAGGAGTGATGATTGGATGTCAAAACTAAAGGAGAATAGATGTTTTCTCCACTTACCTCCATTGGCTTCAGTTCCAGTATGGCCCAATATTGGACAACATCACTATCACCTGGTGGTTGTTAAAAATACAGACCCATGCCTCTACCTTAGTCCTGGAATAAAACCTGCATGTCAACAAGTCCCTCAGGTGACACACATGTACATTAAAATGGGAGACACATTGTTCTAGAGTAGAGTGTAAGGCACAGAATATGGAAACCACCTGATTCACCCTGGAGACAGCTCTACCTGTCAGTTCTGGAACCAAGACTGCAGGAGAGCTCAGCATCTTCTCCTTTCTTTCCTTGCCTCTTGTATTAGTCCACTCAGGCTGCTATAACCAGACACTATCCACTGAGCAGCTTAAACAGCCAACATTAATTTCTCACAATTGTAGAAGTCTGACATCAGGACACAAGCAGATTTTGGGTCTGTCCCCTCTTTTCAGATTGCAGGCTTCTACCTTCTTGCTGTTATCCTTATGTGGCAGAGGGAGTGTGCCCCTGTCTCTTCCTCTTCTTATAAGGGTATTAATACCATAATAGGGCAAGGGCTCTACTCGCATGACCTAATGTGACATTAAGTATCTCCCATAACCCTCTTCAAATCCATCACATTGAAGGTTAAAACATCATGTGAGGGTGGGAGGACAAACATTCAGTCCACAGAACCTCCATCTGAGCTCAGCCCAGGTTCCACAACACAAGTGTTTCCTCTGGTTTTGGAATGTCCAGGATATTGTGACCTGAGCTGTACTGGAAGTGCAGTGGGACAGATGGCTCACCTAAGCTTGGCAAAGGCCAAGAAACAAGGCTTTTGGAAACTTATCCCTCCCCACCTGCAGGTAAAATGTTTCAGAGAAAGGGGAATATAGGGGTAACTGAGACACTGAAGTGTCCAATGAGATATCATTCAGGATTCTGGGTAGGGACCCAGTCAGGAGGAGCCTGACATCCTGAACATTATTTATTAAGTCATTCACTCTTTATTGGTGTTCACTTTCCATGGAAGTCCTCATTTTAGGAACTGCTGTGATGGCACCCTTATCTAATGCAGCAGTTGGCATCGCCTCAGGAACCCAGTCCTCAGAGTCACCTGCTGCCACTCAAGGTTTCCCTCCAGCTCGGGTCCCTGTGGGGTGTAGTGAACCAGGTCAATTGGCTGTTTCTCCTACAAGGACCAGGAGTCATTTGGGGTGACTAGGTTAAAGGGGACCCAGTTTTTCTGTGGGAGGAAAGCCCATGGCGAATGCTACTCCAAGTTCCCGAGCAGAAACAATATTGGTAACCTGTCTACAATCAGCTGCTTTCTATCTTCATGTCTTCCCCATCTGGCCTTGCCGTACCCCGAATCAGTCAGTTAGGAGACTGGTGCAACAGACCTGCAGTGCCACTTGCCTCTTCCCTCTGCAGACTTTTTAAAAACGCACCTGCATGATCCCACCACCAGCCCACCAACTTCTCTCCTGCAATTTTTTATTTTAATTTAGGGACTTAACTCATTTTTTGAGGCAAGAAAGTCCCCAGATATCTCTCTCTCTCTCTCTCTCTCTCTCTCTCTCAATATGAATGAATTATTTCCAGTCCTTCACACCAGGACTCAAACCCCTGGTTCCCAGCTGCCTAAGGTGATGTGCACATCACTGAGATAAGGCCAGTCTTCTCGGCCTTGTTATTTAAACAATATTTTATATGCTCTTCTCCCTTCAGTGAGTCAATGTAGTTTCATGATCCTAAGAGTGGTTCTCCAGACAACATGGTGCTAGAGGGAGACACGTGGAAGGTCCTGTGGGAGTGGGTGTCCACATGCCCACAATGACAGGGGATAGGTGTTCTGCCTCTGAGAACACATGGCCTTCTATTTCCCTGGTCCGCAAAAGCCACAGCAGTCTTCAAAATAGAATCTTTTCTTGAGCCTGTTTTTCATATATTTTTAATTATTTTCCAAATGACACTGAGGAAATTATATCATGATTGGGTAGCTTCTGGTTGGTTTCATTGTACCCACCTGCAAATTCTAAAATGACTCCTCTAAAAACATGTAAAACAAAAAACAAAAAAAGGCCATAAGGGAATGGCAAGAAATATTCAAACGTAATGCAGAACAAGAGCCTACAACTAAGACTACTTTATCCAGCAAGGCTATCATTTAAAATTGAAAGAGAAATAAAAAGCTTCCCAGACAAAGAAAAACTCAAGGAATTCATTACAACGAAACCAATGCTGCAGGAAATGTTAAGGGGCCTGCTGTAAACAGATCAAAGTGGGAAAAAATCTAGAAAAAGAAAATTGAAGAATTAAAGAATAAAATGGCAATAAACAACTACATATTAATAATAACCTTAAATGTAAATGGATTAAATGCTCCAAACAAAAGACATAGGGTAGCTGCATGGATAAGAAAAGAGGATCCATACATATGCTGTCTATAAGAAACTCACCTCAAAACAAAAAAGACACACAGACTGAAAGTGAAGGGATGGAAAAAAATATTTCATGCAAATGGAAATGAAAGAAGAGCCGGGGTAGCAATACTTATATCTGACAAAACAGACTTTAAAACAAAGGCTATAGTAAGGAATAAAGAAGGTCACTATATCATGATAAAGGGAGCAATCCAACAGGAAGATATAAGTATTATAAATATTTATGCTCCTAATATAGGAGCACCTAATTTTTTTTTTTTTACCAGCTTATTGAGTTCAATATACAATCAGGTTCCTGATAATAACTGTGACATCATCTTGTAAACAGAGTTACAAATTCTTTTTTTTATATTTTATTAATTTTAATGGGGTGATATTAACAAATCAGGGTACATATGTATAAAAAAAAATCTCCAGGTTATATTGTCATTCGTTATGTTGCATACCCATCACCCAAAGTCAAATTGCCTTCTGTCACCTTCTATCTGGTTTTCTTTGTGCCCCACTCCTCACCCCTCTCCCGCCCTCTCCTCCCCCCTCACCGCCTGTAACCACCACACTCTTGTTCATGTCCCTGGTCTCATTTTTATGTCCCACCTATGTATGAAATCATGCAGTTCTTAGATTTTTCTGATTTACTTATTTCACTCCGTATAATGTTATCAAGATCCATCCATTTTGTTGTAAATGATCCAATGTCATCATTTCTTATGGCTGAGTAGTATTTCATGGTATATATGAACCATATCTTGTTTATCCAGTCATCTATTGGAGGACTTTTAGGTTGTTTTCATGTCTTGGCCACTGTGAAAAATGCTGCTATGAACATGGGGCTGCATGTGTCTTTATGTACCAATGTTTTTGAGTTATGGGGGTATATTCCCAGTCGAGGAATTGCTGAGTTATATGGTAGTTCTACTTTTAGTTTTTTGAAGAACCACCATACTTTGTTCCATAGTGGTTGTACTACTTTACATTCCCACCAACAGTGGATGAGGGTTCCTTTTTCTCCACAGCCTCTCCAACACTTGTTATAACCTGTCTTGTTTATAACAGCTAATCTAACAGGCGTGAGGTGGTATCTTATTGTAGTTTTGATTTGCATTTCTCTAATAACTAATGAAGATGAATATCTTTTCATATATCTGTTGGCCATTTGTATTTCTTCCTGGGAGAAGTGTCTGTTCATGTCCTTTTCCCATTTTTTTATTGGATTGTTTGTTTGTTGTTGAGTTTTGTGAGTTCTTTGTATATTTTGGATATTAACCCCTTATCTGAGTTGTTGTTTGAAAATATCATGTCCCATTTAGTTGGCGGTCTGTTTATTTTGTTGTCAGTTTCTCTTGCTGTGCAAAAGCTTCTTAGTCTGATATAGTTCCATTCATTTATCTTTACCTTCTCTTCCCTTGCCTTTGGAGTCAAATTCATAAAATGCTTTTTGTAACCAAGGTCCATGAGTTTAGTACCTATGTTTTCTTTTATGTACTTTATTGTTCCAGGTCTTATATTTAGGTCTTTGATTCATTTTGAATTAATTTTAGTATAAGGAGACAAACTGTAGTCGAGTTTCGTTCTTTTGCATGTGGCTTTCCAGTTTTACCAGCACTATTTGTTGAAGAGGCTTTCTTTTCTCCATTGTGTGTTGTTGGCTCTTTTATCAAAAATTATTTGACCATATATATGTGGTTTTATTTCTGAACTTTCTATTCTGTTCCATTGGTCTGAGTGTCTATTTTTCTGCCAATACCATGCTGTTTTGATTGTTGTGGCTCTATAATATAATTTAAAGTCAGGTATTGTAATGCCCCCAGCTTCGTTCTTTTTCCTTAGGATTGCTTTGGCTATCTGGGGTTTTTTATAGTTCCATATAAATCTGATAATTTTTGGTTCCATTTCTTTAAAAAATGTCATTGGAATTTTGATGGGAATTGCATTAATCTTGTATATTGCTTTGAGTAATATGGACATTTTGATTATATTTATTCTTCCTATCCAAGAACATGGAATATTTTTCCATTTCATTGTATCTTTTTTGATTTCCCTTAAAAATGCTTTGTAGTTACATTATATAGGTCCTTTACATTCTTTGTTATGTTTATTCCTAGGTATTTTGGTTTTTTTGTTGCAACCATGAAGGGGATTATATTTTTTAGTCCATTTTCTAATGTTTTGTTGTTGGCATATAGAAATGTTATGGACTTTTGTATATTAATTTTGTACTCTGTGACCTTACTGTATTGGTTTATTGTTTCTAGTAATCTTTTGGTGGAATCTTTGGAGTTTTTGATGTATAGGATCATATCATCTGCAAAAAGTGAAATCTTCATTTCTTCTCTTCAAATATAGATGTCTTTTATTTCTTTGTCTTGTCTGATTGTTCTGGCTAGAACTTCTAGCACCATGATAAATAAGAGTGGAGAGAGTGGTAATGCCTGTCTTGTTCCTGATTTAAGTTTTATGTCATTTAATATGATGTTAGCTGATGGTTTATCATAAATGGCCTTTATTATGTTGAGATATTTTTCTTCTGTACCCATTTTGTTGAGTGTTTTAAACATAAAATGATGTATTTCATCAAATGCCTTTTCTGCATCTATTGATAAGATCATGTGGTTTTTGTTTTATTTTTTTGTTGATATGGTGTATTATGTTAACCGTTTTATGTATGTTGAACCATCCATGAGATTCTGTGATGAATCCCACTTGCTCATGGTGTATTATTTTTTTAATATGTTGTTGTATTTGATTTGCGAGTATTTTTTTTAGTATTTTAGCATCTGTATTTATTAAAGATCTTAGTATGTAGTTTTCTTTTTTTGTGCCATCCTTGCAAGGTTTCAATATGAGGGTTATGTTGGCCTCATAAAATGTGTTTGGAAGTACTGCTTCTTCTTCAATTTTTTGGAATACTTTGAGTAGAATAGGAACCAACTCTTCTTTAAATGTTTGATAGAATTCACTAATATAATAATCTGGGCCTGGACTTTTATTTTGGGGGAGGTTTTTAATAGTTTTTTCTATTACCACCCTGCTTATTGGTCTGTTGAGGCTTTCTGCTTCCGCTTAACTCAGTCTAGGAGGGTTGTATTGTTCTAGGAATTTATCCATTTCTTCTAGATTGTTGAATTTTGTGGCATATAGTTTTCCATAGTATTCTACAATAATTCTTTGTATATCTATGATATCTATGGTGATTTTTTTCCTCTTTAACTCTGGATTTTGTTTATATGAGTCCTTTCTCTTTTTTCCTTGGTGAGTCTTGCCAAGGGTTTGTCAATTTTGTTTATCTTTTCAAAGAACCAGCTTCTTGTTTTATTAATTTCTTCTATAGATTTTTTGTTCTCTATTTTATTTATTTCTGCTCTGATTTTTATTATTTCCTTTCTTTGGCTGGTTTTGGGTTGTCTTTGTTCCTCATTTTCTAGTTCCCTAAGGTGTGAAATTAAGTGGTTTACTTGGGATTTCTCTTGTTTGTTCATATAGGTCTGAAGTGATATAAACTTCCCTCTTATAACTGCTTTTGATGCGTCCCAGAGATTCTGATATGTTGTATTGTCATTTTCATTTGTCTGTATGTATGTTTTGATCTCGGCACTTATTTCTTCTTTGAGCCACTCATTCTTTAAAAGTATGTTGTTTAGTTTCCACAGTTTTGTGAGTTTGTTTACCTCTTTTTTGTAGTTGAATTCTAGTTTCGAGGCTTTATGATCAGAAAGTATGCTTGGTACAATTTCAACTTTTCTGAATTTGCTGATGTTATTTTTGAGGCCCAACATATGGTCGATTCTTGAGAATGTTCCATGTACACTAAAGAAATATATGTACCTTGTCACTTTGGGATGAAATGTCCTGTTGATGTCATATCCAATTGCTCTAGTGTTTCATTTAAGGCCAATATTTCTTTATCGATTTTCTGTTTGGATGAACTATCTAGAGCTGTCAGCGGTGTATTGAGGTCTCCAAGTATGATTGTATTTTTGTCAGTTTTTGTTTTTAGGTCAGTCAGTAGCTGTCTTATATATTTTGGTGCTCCTTGGTTCAGTGCATGTATATTAAAAAGTGCTATGTCTTCTTGATTCAGTGTCCCCTTAATCATTATGAAATGACCATTTTTGTCTCTGATTAGTTTTGCTGTCTTATAGTCAGCATTGTTAGATATGAGTATTGCTACACCTGCTTTATTTTGGAATGTTATTTTTTTGGAGTATTGTTATCCAGCCTTTCACTTTAAATTTGTTTTTATCCTTGCAGCTTAGATGTGTTTCTTGTAGGCAGCATACAGTTGGATTTTCTTTTTTAATCCATTCTGGTACTCTGTGTCTTTTTATTGGTGAGTTCAATCCACTTACATTTAGTGTAATTATTGACATGAAAGTTTCCTATTTCCATTTTATATATTGCTTTATGTTAGTTTTGTAGCTTGTTTAATTTTTTTCTTTTGTTTTTCTGTCATTTATTTTTGTTTGGTTGTAATTCATACTTCTTCCCTCTGTTACTTCCTTTTTCAAGTCATGTGCTTTTGTGGCAGTTTTTTCAGGGATGGTTATCGTTAAGTAATGAAAAGGGTACCTTCCATGTTTATTGTATTACACTATCTTATGAGTGCTTCTGCACTCCATTGTCCTTTGCTACTGTTCATCTTGTCCTCTCCCCTTTATTGTTTTTGTTGTCACAGTTTAAATTTGTTTTCTGTGTTACTGGTGGAGAGTACTTGTGGTTTTGTTTTGTTTTGTTCTTTGTATCTAGTTGGAAAACCCCCTTTAGTATATCCTAAAGTGAGGGTTTTCTGATGATAAATTCCCTCATCTTTTTTTGTATCTGTGAATGTTTTTATTTCTCCTTCGTATTTGAAGGTTAGCTTTGATGGGTATAGTATTCTTGGTTAGAAGTTTCTCTCTTTCATAACTTTAAATATTGGGGCCCACTCTCTTATAGCTTGTAGAGTTTCTGCTGAGAAATCCGATGATAATCTAATAGGCCTTCCTTTATATGTTGTATTCTTTTCCCTGGGTGCCTTGAGAATTTTTCTTTGTCATTGGTTTGTGCCAATTTCATTATGATGTGCCTTGGAGTTGGTTTGTTGAGGTTAAGATAACTCGGTGTTCTATTTGCTTCTTGAATTCGAGGCTTTAGTTCTTTCCACAGGCTTGGGAAGTTTTTGTCTATTATTTGTTTGAATATGTTCTCCATTCCATTTTCTCTTCTCCTTCTGATATACCTATTATTCTTATGTTACTCTTTTTGGTGGAGTCAGACAATTCATGTAGGGCTTTCTCATTTTTTTAAATTGTTGAGTCTCTCTCTTCTTCTCTCTGTTGTGCCTCAAGTTGCCTGTCTTCTATGTCACTAATCCTCTCTCCTATCTGGTCTGTTCTATTAGCTAAGCTTGTTACCTTGTTTTCCAGTTCATGAATTGAGTTTTTCATCTCTGTTTGATTTGTTTTTATAGTTTCAATTTCCTTCGTCATATATTCTTTGTGTTAGTTAAGTTGTTTTCTGAGCTTCCTAAATTGCCTTTATGTGTTTTCTTGTGTATATCTCTGAGTATTTTTAGGATTTCTATCTTAAATTCTCTGTCATTTAACTACAAGGTTTCCAATCTATTAAAAGATTTTTCTATAGATTTTTTCTCACCTATCTTCGCTACCTCTCTGTCTTTTGTATACATGATATTTGATTTCATTTTTCTTAATGGCATCTGAAGGTGATTTTGTTAATAACACTTATGTGAATTAATTAAAAAAATAAATAGTAAAAGAATAGTCAATAAAAAGACAATAATTAAAAAAAACAAATTAAACCAAAATTATTATTATTTTTTTCCTTTTTCTCTCTTTTCCTCTTTGAGAAAATGTCATGCAAACCTGAGAATTATATTGTGCTAAATTAAACAAAAACTACCTGTAATGGGGGGCCTGGGTTGGGGAGAAGTAATAAATGGGCAAAAGAGGAGGTAGGGACCCACAAAATGCAAAAAAGAAAAGAATTTGGATCCAAAATAATATAATTTGCTTGTAAATGATGGTTGAAGGAGAGATATAGTATAAGGGATAAGAAGAAAACAACAACAAAAACTATTGTATTAAGTGGAACAAAAACTACATAGAATGGAGAGCCGGGTTTGAGGGGAATGCTAATGAGTTAAAAAGCAAAGTAACAAGCACACAAAATGCCACAAAGAAAATATTTGAATCCAAAATAAAATAGTTTGTTCGTGAATGAGGATCAAATGAGAGGAAATGTAAAAGAGAAAAGAAAAAATAAGAGAGGGAGAGAAAAGAAAAAGGGGAAAAAGAAAAGAAAAAAGAGAAATGTAACACTTATGGGTAATGTAGTTCAAAATGAAGAGAAAAGAGTATGATGAGCAGAGAATAAAAGGATCAAGGTGGAAGAAAAATAAATAAATAAAGATAAAAAGTTAAAAGGAACAAAAAAAAAGTGGCAAAATTTATAGTTTGTGGATTTTTCTTGATATAGAGAGGTTATCTTCCTTTTTCCTTTCTCTCCCTCTTCCTAGTCGGTGGCACTGTACCCCAGGTTCTGCCCCTGTGGCATGCTTAGGTAGAGATTTGTAGTTGATGTGTCACTATGGTGATGTCATATACTAGGCCTCAGTCTCATTGGTAGTTGGGTCCTGTTAGCATTTGCAACCTCTAACAATGGGAGAGTCCATTTTCTTGGAGCTCTGTCCTTCCTGAATAGCAGCCTGCTGATCCAGCTATGAGGTTGCCGCTGCCAATGCCTGGATAGTAAGAGGCTCAAAGAGCTGGCAAATCCCCATGCTATCCCCACTCAGCACAGAGCTCTGTGTAAGGCTCTGTCAGTCAGAGCCGCCAGCATAATCAGGCAGGGCTGGGAGCCAATTACTCTCAAGGTGACTTTCTATGAGCCTCCAGGCGTGTCCAGTATGTCTCAGCACTCTGTGGGACCACTCTCCCCAGGCTTTTTGAACTTCATATCCTTTCTTAGCCAAGAAGATGTCCTAGTTGCTGCTTGCAGAACAGGAGGTCTTAAATGCTGCCAAGTCCCTCTTTTTAGTGCACATCCCTGAGTATGAAAGCTCTGCTAATCAGAGCCACCAGCATAGGCAGGTTTTTTGCCCTGTCTAGGCTGACTGAAAGTTGCCCCTGCCCCTCCATACAAAGTAAGAATCATTAAAAAATATCACATCTCTTGTCTTAGATCACTGAGCTGAGAGAAACCTTGTCAACCAGAGCCATGTAAGCCAGTTGGGCTGTGAGCCGACTGTAAGTTAAGCTAACTTGAGTGATTGTATTCACAGATTTGCTACAGAGACTGTTTGCAAGCTGCCTATGCACCCCTCCCCCAGTGCTAACCTGAATGGCTGGCGAGGGGGCCCTGCCTGCCCAGAGAAGACCAGGCATAGGAAAGTTTATTTTCATGCTCTCCCAGTGCATTGTTGTTGGTGGAGCAGGTATTACACCATTCCTCTGCTCGCAGCCCACGCAGGAGTCTCTGACCCTGCCTCTCTGTCCTAGAACGCAGGCACCCATGCCTGGGGCTCTAGGGAGAATCTTGTGCACACTGCCCACGCTCACCAACCAAGATATCAGGGTAATGGAGGCTGTCGCTTGCCTGCCTTTGCTGGGAATGGCACCAGCGTTAGCTCACGTGGGCTGAGCCATGGTGGGTCCACTCTTTTCTCATATTGCACATCTGTGCAACAGCCCAACTCCTTCCCTGTGCCCAGCTCTCACTCTCTGTTTCAAGTTCAAGCAGCCCTTGCTCAGGTTAGTGAGGGAGGTGGAGTGTTCTGTTCCCCGTCTTATTTCCCTCACAGTTGCTTATAAATTTAGTCAGTTTTTCAACCCTTCATATCTTTTTGTTCAGTGTGTGGGACTTACAGATGCTCCAGGGATTGATTTTTCTGTCTTTAGTTGTAGAACTTGTTGAAATTTTGGGGGGAAGTATAGGGAGCACTCCTCATGGCACCATTTCTCTGATGTCACTCCAGGAGCACCTAAATTTATAAAGCGAGATCAACAGCAGTACTATAATAGTAGGGGATTTTAATACCCCACTAACATTAATGGATAAATCCTTAAGAAAGAAAATTAACAAAGAAACAGCAGCTGAATGACACTAGAGATCAACTGGTTTTAATAGATATCTTTAGAACCTTTCACCCTAAAGCAGCAGAATATACATTCTTTTCAAAAGCTCATGGTACATTCTTTTGCACAGACCACATGCTAGGCTCAAAACAAGTCTCAAAAAATTTAAGAAGATTGAAATTATATCAATTATTTTCTCTAATCACAATGGCATGAAACTAGAAATCAACCACAATAGAAAAACTGAAAAACATTCAAACACTTAGAGACTAAACATCATGTTATTAAATAATGAATGGGTTAACAATGTGATCAAAGAAGAAATAAAAAATTTCCTTGAAACAAATGAAAATGAACATACTGCAACTCAAAATTTATGGGACATAGCAAAAGCAATCCTGATAGGGAAGTTCATAGCATTATAGGCATAACTTAAGAAGCAAGAAAAAGCCCAAATAAACAACCTAACCTTATATATAAAAGAACTAGAAAAAGAACAACAAACAAAGCCCAGAGGATGTAGAAGGAAGAAAATAATAAAGATAACACCAGAAATAAATGACATAGAGGCTAAAAATACAATACAGAAGATCAATGAAACCAAGAGCTGTTTCTTTGTAAAGGTAAACAAGGTTGATGAACCGTTAAACAGACTCAAGTAGAAAAAAAGTGAGAGGACTCAAATCAATAAAATTAGAAATGAGAGTAAAGAAGTAACAACTGACACAGCGGAAATACAAAGGAATGTAAGAAAATATTATGAAGAACTCTATGCCAAGAAATTAGACAACCTAGGTGAAATGGACAAATTCCTCAAAACGTATAATCTTTCAAAAATCAATCTGGAAGAATCAGGAAACCTAAATAGACCAATTTAAATGAGATTGAAACAGTTATCAAAAAACTCCCAACAAACAAAGGTCCTGGGCCCAATGGCTTCACAGGTGAATTTTACCAAATATTCAAAGAAGAAGTAACTCTTATCCTTCTCAAGCTATTTCAAAAAATTCAAGAGAAGGGAAGACTTCCAAACTCCTTTTATGAGAAAAGCATGACCCTCATTCCAAAACCAGGCCAAGACACTACAAAGACAGAAAACTATAGACTAATATCCCTGATGAACTTAGATGCTAAAATTCTCAACAAAATATTAGCACACCAAATCCAGTAATACATGAAAAAAACCATACTTCATGATAAGGTGGGATTTATTCTAGGGAGGCAAGGTTCTTACAATATTAGCAAAACAATCAATGTGACCCATCACATAAACAAAAGGAAGGATAAAAACACATAATACCAATAGACTGAAAAAAAAAAAAAAGCACTTGATAAACACCAGCACCCATTTATGATCAAAACTCTCGACAAAGTGAGAATACAGGGATCATACCTCAATATGATAAAGGTCATTTATGATATACCCACAGCCAACACCATATTCAATGGGCAAAAATTAAAAGCAATCACCTTAAAAAGATCAGGAACCAGGCAGGGGTGCCCCCTTTCACCACTCTTATTCAACACAGTTCTGGAAGTCTTAGCCACAACAATCAGACAAGAAGAAATAAAAGACATCCAAATTGGAAAAGAAGAAGTAAAACTATCATTATTTGCTGATGATATGATACTGTACATAGAAAACCCTAAAGCCTTGGTCAAAAAACTACTGGACCTGATAAATGAATTCAGCAAGGAGGCAGGATAAAATTAATATTCAGAAATCAGTGGCATTTTTATACACCAACAATGAACTGTCTGAAAGAAAAATTAAGAAAATAATCCCCTGCACTATTGCAACAACAATAAAAAATAAAGTACCTAGAAGTAAATTTAACCATGGAGATTAAAGACTTGTACTCAGAAAATTATAAAACATTGATAAAAGAAATCAAGGAAGATACAAACAAGCGGAAGCATATATCATGCTCGTAGATAGGAAGAATAAAAATCATTAAAATGTCTATATTACCCAAAGCAATCTATAAATTCAATGCCATTCCTATTAAAATACCAATGGCATACTTCAAACATATAGAATAAATATTCCAAAAATTTATATAAAATCAAAAAAAGAACACAAATAGCCTCAGCAATCTTAAAAAAGAAGAACAAAGTAGGTGGTATCACACTTCCTGATAACAAGTTATTCTACAAGGGCATTGTACTCAAAACAACTTGGTATTGACATAAGAACAGGCATACAGATCAATGGAACAGAACAGAGAACCCATAAATAAACCCACATCATTATGGACAATTGATATTTGACAAAGGAGGTAAGAGCACACAATGGAGTAAAGATAGTCTCTTTAACAAATAGTGTTGGGAAAATTGGACAGGTACTTGTAAAGAAATGAAACTAGACCACCAACTTACACCATTCTCAAAAATCAACACAAAATGGATAAAAGACTTAAATATAAATTGTGAAGCCATAATCATCTTGGAAGAAAACATAGGCATTAAGCTCTCAGACATCTCTCGCAACAATAGATTTGCTGATTTATTTCCACGGGCAAGTGAAATAAAGGACAGGATGAACAAATGGCAGTATATTAAGCTAAAAAGCTTTTGCACAGCTAAAGACAATATGAACAAAATAAAAAGATAAACCACACAATGGGAGAACACATTCGACAATAAGTCTGATAAGGGGTTAGTAACCAAAATTTATAAAGAACTCAACACCAGGAAAGTAAACAACCCATTCAAAAAATGTACAAAAGAACTCAATAGACACTTCTCCAAAGAGGACATACAGATGGCCAATAGGCATAGGAAAAAATGTTCAACATCACTAATCATTAGAGAAATGCAAATTAAAACCACAATGAGATATCACCTCACACCAGTCAGAATGGCACTCATCAGCAAAACAACACATAATAAGTGTTGGCGAGGATGTGGAGAAAGGGGAACCCTCCTGCACTGCTGGTGGGAATGCAGACTGGTATAGCCACTGTGGGAAACAGTATGGAGATTCCTCAAAAAATTAAAAATTGAACTGCCTTTTGATTCAGCCCTTCCACTTTTAGGAATATATCCTAAGAATACCAAATCACTGATTCAAAAGAAGAAATGCACCCCCATGTTTATGGCAGTATTGTTTACAATAGCCAAGATCTGAAAACAGCCCAAGTGTCCATCAGTGGATGAGTGGATTAAAAAGCTTTGGTACATATATACTATGGAATACTATGTGGCCATGAAAAATAAGGAAATCTTACCTTTTGCAACAACATGATGGACCTGGAGACTATAATGCTAAGTGACATAAGCCAGGCAGAGAAAGAAAAATATCATATGACCTCACTTATATGAGGAATTTAATGAACAATGTGAACTGAGGAACAGAATAGAGACAGAGGTGGGATCAAAGGGACCAGAGGGAAAGCGATCAGAGGGAAAGGGGATGAGAGGATGGGATCAGAGAAGGGAAAGAGATTAGTGAAATTACATATACATAAAACAGCCTTATAGAGAGCAGAGCAGCAAATCCTGAAGGGAAGGGCAAGGTTGTTGGCAGGACGGGTTAAAGGGGGTATCAAGGGGAACACCGGGGGGAGATATCTCCCCCTGGGGGGGGAAGAAATATTCGGTGGGAGACTTGAATGTATGTAAAAGCAATAAATTAAAATCAATAAAAAAAATTTTTAAAAAAATGAAAAAAATTCTCGTTTTTTGGATTTTGAGAACTGTTGATTAATTTTTACTTTATTAAGACATTCCAAGCTAAAAAAATTTTTTTTCTACCTAAGTGATTTTTTTGTGAGGGTTTCCCTGAAAACAGTTTATATGACAAGAGCCAGCATCTAAACACTGTGTCTGTGCAGTGGTCCTCAGACACGGATTAAGGATGTGTGAGGAGGGCCCCTGTGACGTGAGAGTACAGGGTTGAGGTGCAAGCTAGAAGTGGCATTTTCCAAAGTGTGTGTGTGTGTGTGTATTTACAGTTATAATCCTTATAACATGTGGATTTTACAGTTACATCTATATGTCCAAATTAGCCTGTTTTAAATGCTACATCATTATCAATAACAAGGCCATTAGAGTGGAGATGAGTCCCAAGATTAATTAAAAAAAGAATTAGCTATTTATGAAAGTGAAATAAATATGTCTTACTGGACTATTAGCTTGGAAGAGGGGAAAAAAGTCAACAGAAGAAGGGCCTGTTGGTTCCCTGCCTGGAAGACTTGGGGGGCACTGGTGTCACAGAGGGAGTAGGTGGCTCCTGGGCTCCAGGATACAAGAAGGACATCGAAGCTCCAAAAACAAAGACAACTGTCAGGTCCTGCGGAGTGTTTCTCAGAGACCACTGGAGGTTGAGAAAACCTTCTCAAACAAGAACATGTACCAACCTCTGAAAGGAGACCCAAGGATGAGACTGATTCACGCCTCACAAGAGGACTGGCCATCCAGCACACACTTGGACCCAGGAGAGAGTCTGAGTCTTGTGGCACTTAGGTAAGTATGGAATGGCCAGAACTTCCCTGGCAGCCCTCACTACTGCCATCACAACTCTGCAGGGCCCACACATGAGCATTTCTCAACTGTAGGGAAGGCCTTACCCATGGAGGAATGTTGCTTTGGCTGTTCACCCAAGCAAGAAGTCCCAGTGAAAGAATGGTTTCCAAAGCCCAGTTGTATCCCCTCTATCTGCGTCAAATGTTCCCCAACTTCAGCATCTTGTGTTTCTGTCCCAAGGAGACCATATTTGAACCTCATTTCCACTTCTCCCCCCTGGGGCTAGAAAAGAAACCAGTATCCAGAGGGAAGTACCCAGCACACTAGCTTTCTGCCATGGCCCCAAGATATGGAGGGGTCTTGGCAGGATCACGTTAATGCACAAGAGCCAGGCGACTCTAAGGTCTAGAGACCCACTCCCTCTCCTGTCCCCAGCACACACATGACACCTGAATTCCCTCTGGAACATGACTCAGAACCAACCATAATTCTCAGCACAATAAGCTTTAAAACAAGCAGCTGCTCCCCATTCCCAAGACCTCCTATGACCCTGATGTTCAGTCAGGCTTGAGAAGCCCTGAGCTAGCTGATGCTATCGGATGCTTATCTTATCTACCAGAGGTGTCCAGGATGATGGGTGAAGCTGGAACAGTTTTTGTCAGGACATCAATTTAGTGTTTATGAAGAAATTGCAATAGAAGACATCACACACACCTCCTCAATCTCCCTTGAGAAGACCATCACTTTGTAGTAGACCTAGGGCTGGATTTGAATTCCCAGGTGTGGCTTCAACCAATAAATGTATCTGAGCCTGCTTCTTTATTTGAAAAATAGACCAGTTCTTACAGGAAAGATTTGTGCTCAATAGTTAAATAGATGGCACATAAAGGTAACTGGTAATCAATAGGTTAATTGGATGTTGGACAAATTAGTAGATATTAACCAAAGGAGAGATGTCAGAGTCTGAAGGTCCAGACTTTGCACTTGTGGTTCTGCTCAGTTTTTTCATTCTCCTGGGTGAGTCTTAACGTTGGGCAGCTGAGTTGGGTTTCTAGTTTCATCCTGATGGCTGCACTGACAGTCTTGTCAGGATGACCTGCTGGGTATGTTTTCTTCAAGTATCCAGAACAATGTCTGAAACACTGTGGACACTAAAGAGATATTTTTGAACAAATTAATATACTGCCAGGACAGTGGTGTCTCCTTCTATTGACTTGGAGCTAGTCATCAGGCTCAATCTGTGAGGTGGCTTTGTCAGTGTCATGAGCAGTAAGAGAGCCTTCGCTGCATCCTTGCATGGAGGACACAGACCACTGAGACCCATGTGAGATCCAGATATGGTGGCAGCACCCAGAAGACCCTAAAGGAATGTCCTATAGCACCTCCCATGACCAGCAGGCCTCTGGGACTCCTGAAGCCATATTTAGTGAAAGCTTGCCAAAGAAAGAATGCTTCCTTTTCTTCTATTACACTCTTTCTAAGGGTCAAACTTAAAACAAAATTAGTTGAAACATTTTTAAATGTCTGTGGTCACATAAACTAGATACCTTTGGACCCTTTTGGAGCTCTCCAGGGAGATTTTTTCCAGTTCTGTCACCACTTTCTGGTCATCTTTTAAGGGACAAATGATTTGCAAATCCTAAACCCCAATAGCCCAAGAGTCTAGGAGAGACCTGAGACAAGCAGCACAATAATTGTGTGTAAACACAGTCTTTAACACATGCCAGGTGCTGTTCTCAGAGCTTTCCACAAAATAACTTAACTGAATCCTCTCAACCAGTTTGGCAGGCAATACACTTATTTGAACGTCAGAGATGGAGAGACTGAGGCTGTCATTTGGTCAAGGCCACCCAGCTCATAAGGGGCAGAGCTTCAACTCAAGCCCTCTGGTTCCACAATCCATGTACTTGCTGCTATGGGATAAGCCTCACCTCACAGAAGTGTTACCTCTGATTCTGGGCACTCCCTGCCTATAGCAAAGTCACATTATACCCTGTAAGGAGATGGCATGGTTAAGAATAAACAAGTATAGCCTGACCAGGCAGTGGCGCAGTGGATAGAGCATCGGACTGGAATGAGGAAGACCTGGGTTTGAGACCCCGAGCTCGCCAGCTTGAGCGCGGGCCCATCTGGCTTGAGCAAAAGCTCGTCAGCTTCGACCCAAGGTCCCTGGCTCCAGCAAGGGGTTGCTCGGTCTGCTGAAGGCCCGCGGTCAAGGCACATGTGAGAAAGCAATCAATAAACAACTAAGATGTCGCAATGGCAACGAAAAGCTAATGATTGATGCTTCTCACCTCTCTCCGTTCCCGTCTGTCTGTCCCTATCTATCCCTCTCTCTGACTCTCTCTCTGTCCCTGTAAAAAAAAAAAAGAATAAGTATAAAAGCAGAGACTTTATGTCAAATCCCCTTTTCTGTCCTTTCTGATACCTATGGCCCTTGGCGAAGTCACTTATCTCTCTGAGCCCCTCAGCTATCTCATCTATATGGTAAAGATGGGCAGCCACCCTGCAAGGTGGTCACCGGAATTGAACAGAAGATGTGCAAGAAACTATCACCCCACAAGACAATCAGCAAGGGCACTGCTGCTGTGGGGGCGGTGAGAACCCTGTGTGGGGCCCTGCTCATGGCCACAGTCTCTGGGATACTGCGGCCACTCCATCAGTGTCAGACCTCCATTGACGGACTCATGACTCATTTGCCCTACACTCTGTCTTATCCAATTAGAAGTTTGTAAAATATTTCCCCCATCCCATAGTTCAGCATCTATGTATTAGGATAAAAGTGTAGGTTTTCAATTTTGCTCCCATTCAATTCTGTTCTATTCAAATAATCTTTCCCACCTGCCACGTGGCTCTTAGGTCTTTATTCATTTATCCAGGTTCAAATGATACCTTAAACATCTCTCTGTCCACAATGTAATGAAGGTACTTTCCATAGCATTTATTTATTTAGGAAAATTATTCTGAAACCTTGAAAAGGACATCTCTTGTTGCAATATACCCACCAGTGCACAATGTACTCTCCATTTCAATGAACATAAAGCTTACCTGGTCATGTTCTAGTGTCTAACTCCCTAATTGTGTTATAACTTTCTGGAAGACACAGTCCAGTCTCTGGGTCCATAGAATAGGTGCTTGGCAAATTTTTTTATCAGGCCACCTGCCTTGTTATAGAGGTATCATCAATTTGCCAGAGACACTGGTTCTCTGTTTCTGCAGTGGTTCTTGCTCTCATACCTGGTTATTGTTTGTTCATTTTTTATTGCTTGTTTTGTTTGTTTATTTGTTTGTTTTCCTGTAAGAATGCTGGTTACAACTTAGCCCTGAACATCCAGACTCCGCAAACCATAGGAAGGGCATCTGTTTGCAGTCAGTGTGACCACAGTCTGACAGTCCAGTATCTTCACCATGCATAGACATCAGCTAGCATGCAATTAGTCAGTTTATCAGATCTTCTACTAACAGTCTAAAATAGAACACCTTTGCAAAAGCAAACTGCCATTCTATCAGAATGTTAACCGCAAATTTCAATTTCATAACAGTGCTTTTCAGGATAGTTTCTTTTTTTATTATTAATTTTAATGAGGTGACATTAATAAATCAGGGTACATATGTTCAAAGAAAATATCTCCAGGTTACCTTGCATTCAGTTATGTTGCATACTCATCACCCAAAGTCAAATTGCCTTCTGCCACCTTCTATCTGGTTTTCTTTGTGCCCCACCCCTCCCCCTTCTCCCTTCCTCTTCTCCCCCACTCCCACCCCTTCTCCCAGTAACCACCACACTTATGTCTATGTCTCTTAGTCTCTTTTTCATGTTCCACCTATGTATGGAATCATGCAGTTCTTAGATTTTTCTGACTTACTTATTTCACTCCGTATAATGTTATCAAGGTCCATCCATGTTGTTGTAAATGATCCGATGTCATCATTTCTTATGGCTGAGTAGTATTTCATGGTATATATGTACCACATCTTCTTTATCCAGTCATCTATTGAAGGGCTTTTTGATTGTTTCCATGTCTTGGTCACTATGAACAATGCTGCTATGAACATGGGGCTGCATGTGTCTTTACGTACCAATGTTTTTGAGTTATGGGGTTATATTCCCAGTGGAGGGATTGCTGGGTCATATGGTAGTTCTATTTTTAGGTTTTTGAGAAACCACCATACTTTCCTCCATAATGTTTGTACTACTTTACATTCCCACCAACAATGAATAAGGTTTCCTTTTTTTCCACAGCCTCTCCAACACTTGTTATTACCAGTCTTGTTGATAACAACTAATCCAATAGGATTTGTTGTAGTTTTGATTTGCATTTCTCTAATAGCTAATGAAGATGAGCATCTTTTTATATATCTGTAGGCCATTTGTAATTCTTCCTGGGAGAAGTGTCTGTTCATGTCCTCTTCCCATTTTTTTATTGGATTGTTTGTTTGTTGTTGAGTTTTGTGAGTTCTTTGTATATTTTGGATATTAACCCCTTATCTGAGTTGTGGTTTGAAAATATCATCTCCCATTTAGTTGACTGTCTGTTTATTTTGCTGTCAGTTTCTCTTGCTGTGTGAAAGCTTCTTAGTCTGTTGTGGTCCCATTGATTCATTTTTGCCTTCAGGATAGTTTCAACATTGAATTCTTCCTGGTTAAAAGGCTTCCTAAAATTGATAAATTATAAGCAAGCAAATGATTACTACATATTCAGTGATTCTTCTTCTGCCATGACTGCAAATGACAAACTATTTTGGGTAAGTTTGCTTGAAGATTTAATCAATCAGCCCCTCATGTATGAAACAGATTGTGAAATAGCCTAGGGACTAAGTAGGAATACGAGAAATACCTGAGTTTCTGATACAGTGAGAAAAGTAAAGGCAGTCCCTACTGGTACCTACTTTGCTGGCAGATAATGATATGTTTCTTTCCTTGTCCCAGAACTTAAAGATTCTGTTTTGATAAGGCCCAACTTTCATACAAGGAAGCTGCTCTTCAATGAGTCACATTACCTGACAAAAATAGAGCTTTAAAAGTGGAAACCTTTGCGTTCTTGTTTTTCTTGTCCATTCGTTTGCTTTCTATTTTATATCTCACATATGAGTGAAATCGTGTGGGTCTCAACTTCTTCTGTCTGATTTACTTTGCTTAGCATGGTATTCTCAATAAATTTAATGATACAGAAAAGGAGATGGATACCATTGACACTATCTCATTTCCTCCCACCCAGACAATGGCACGCCTGTAGTGTCTCACGTGAGACTTGTCCTTCTGGATGCCAATGAGAACAAGAGCGCTGTTTCTCACCTGAGTTCTAGGGGTAACTGTAATGCCAGGTGAGTCAAGAAAGAGGACATGGGAGGGCTGTTTTTTTTTGGGGGGGAGGATTTCTTGTGCACATCTGCCCACGTCCTCTGGTTGGAAGTGGCCACACTACCCCCCCATTCTACTTCATACTTCCTTAACTGGTGTTCATTTAAAAGCAGACTTGTGACTAACCGTAGTCACTCTGTGGGACATGCCAAATGCTGTCCAGATGACTAGCACGCTGCACACAGCCACCAGGATGGGGCGGCTTAATGTAAGCCACACGTGGCAAGACACAAAGGCATGGCAAGCACGTGGCTCCATGGCCAGTTTTGAGTCTGTTTCGAGTTAAATAAGTCCATAGGGGTGCAGAGAGAAATGTCCAGAAACAGGAGAGCAATGGTCTTGATTTATTGTCACCTGTTAGCCTAAAACTGACCTGCCTAAGTGGCCGGCATTCCATCCAGAAGGAGGTCACCTACCACTCAGAGTGAAGCATGGATGGAAGGCATAGGATCCGCACAACTCTGTTGGATGGGAGCCCAGGGAGGTCTTCCTGCTGTGACCAGCAAGCAGGTAACCTCACTGCCTGCCCCAGGAGGAGGGAACTGAATGCACTGCCACTGTTGTCTGGCCTGGTTTTGGATAAAACACATCTCCTGGGGTTTCAGAGAGGGCTGGGCTGGCTGGTCCTTCATTAGGAGCGCAGCCAGAGGCAGCTCGAATCTGTGAAGGACAGCTGTCTAACTGGATTTGCTGCATGCACTGTCTTAGCCTTTACAATGGGAATAGGCTACCCGGCCTTTCTAATTAGATTGTTAAACATAATAGCTGAATGGCATGGCAGTAAAGAATTTGCCCTAGTCTTTGTAAGCATAAAAAGGGCTCAGAAAAGATTCAGGATGTTTCCAGCCCATCTCCCCATCATTGTATCTGATGCTAATAAGACCAAGTGTATTTCTTTTTGAAAACACTCAAAGGAGCACAGGCCAGGTTGAAGGTCAAACTAAATGTCAAAACACACACATGCCATACAGTAGCAAACACCTGCTTTCCTCTGACCTCTTGTTTCCCCTAATTGGTGCCTTGTTGGCAATCTCTATTGGGAGACTGAGGATGGCAGGGGACTGGAAATTGAGTTACCTTGTCATCCTCAAGGTGGTCTCCAAGCCTGGGCTGCAAAAGAAATCACTAAAACAGGGTGGGAACAAGCCACATGCAAAGGTTCTGATCCCATCCCCCAGGTCTCCTAGGAACTGGCAGGGAGTGGAAGAAGCAACGGGGACACACAAGAGAAATGGCAAAGGAGAGAGGAACTCCATGATACTGTCCCCGAGCTTGCTGGCCCCACAGCTTGAAAACCATCTGTACTCACACCAGGATCAACCTTTTGTGAGAGGCTCTGTGGTTGTCTAAGGTTTTATCCTGCATCTCATTTCCAGACTGACTGTCATCATGCTGCAACATTCATCTCTCAGGCGACGTTCATCAAATTCTTAGCATGATGCAGGGTTGTTACCACAGAGAACCCAACATAAAGTTATGTCTTTAGTGTAAAAAGAAATGCATTGTTCTCCTGTCTTTCTCACTCATCAGGGTATAAACTACCAGCACCCAGCCTGTGGCTGATGTTACGTTCCACATAGAAGTCACTCCAGGTTTGTTTCCTGATGTTGGAAAGCTTCCAGGGCTGCCTGAACCTCATTGAGCATGTTCTTCTCACGAGCAAGAACAGGTCCACTTCTTCTGAGGCAGCCTGTAAACACTGTTTCCAGGGTTCGTGCTCCAGAAAACGTGGTATTGGAGGCAAGATAGAGAATTTCCTCTCTTTTTTTAGTGAATGTATTAGGGCGACATTGGTTTATAAAACAGTGCAGATTTCAAGGGTACAACTCTATAAAACATCATCTACACACTGCCTCATGCACTGTACGTCCCAATCAGTCTCTTTCTCCTTCTGTCCCCATTCCCTCACTGTTGCCCACCTGCACCTACCTCCACGGCCCTTTCCTTCTAACTATCACCACTGTTATCTGTGACAATGTGTTTTATACATATTTTCTTGCTTAATCCCCTCACATTCTTTCATCCAGTCCCCAAAATCGCCCTTCCCTCTGATAGCTGTCAGTCTGTTCCATGTATTCATCTTCTGTTTTTATTTCATTCATTAGTTTATTTTGTTCATTAAATTCCACGTATAAGTGAGATCATATAATATCTGTCTTTCTCTGACTGACTTATTTCACTTAGCATTATAAACTCCAGGTCCATTTATGCTGTTGCAAAAAGTAAGATTTCAATCATTTTTATGAGCGAGTAGTATTCCATTGTGTAAATATACCACATCTACTGATAGGCACTTGGGCTGTTTCCAGATCTTGGCTATTGTAAATAGTGCTGAAATAAATATGAGGGTGCATATATTATTTTGACTTAGCATTCCAGGATTCTTAGAAGATAGTCCAAGAAGTGGAGTTGTTGAGTAAAAAGGTGGTTCCGTTGTTAATTTTTTTAGAAAACTCCCTTCTGCTTTCCACAGCAGCTATACAAATCCCACCAACAGTTCATGAAAGTTCCCTTTTCTTCACACCATCACCTGTACTTGTTATTTGTTGATTTGTTGATAATAGCCATTCTGACAGGTGTGAGGTGATATCTTATTGTAGTTTTAATTTGCATTCCTCTGATGATTAGTGACTTTGAACATTTTTTATATGTCCATTGGCCATCTCTGTATCCTCTTTGGAGAAGTGTTTATTCAGGTCCTTTGCCCATTTTTAATTGGGTTTTTGTCTTCCCAGTGTTGAGTTCATTATAAATTTTGTATATTAACCCCTTATCAGACATAGCATTGACAAATATGTTTTCCCATTCAGTGGGTTTCTTTTTCATTTTGTTGATGCTTTATTTTGCTGTGCAAAAGCTTTTTAGTTTTATGTAGTCCTATTTGTTTATTCTTTCCTTTGTTCCCCTCGACTAAGGAAAAATATCAGCAAAAATATTGCTATGAGAAATATCTGAGATTTTATTGCCTGTTTCCTTCCAGGATTTTTATGGCTTTGTGAATTACATTTAAGTTGATGAAAAGCCTCACCAATCTTAAAAAAGAAGAATAAAGTTAGAGTTATCATACTATCTGATATCAAAGTACACCACAAGGTCATTGTAATCAAAGCACCTTTGTACTGGCATAAAAGCAGGAATACAGATACTGCAAGAGAATAGAAATCCCAAAAATAAACCCATGCCCTTATAGGCAGTTAATATTTTACAAAGGAGGCAAGAACATACAGTAGAATACAGTCTCTTTAATAAACGGTGTTGGAAAAATTGGATAGACGTAAAACTAGACCATGAACTGACACCACAAATAAGAATAAACTCAATAAGAATTTCTTCTTAAATGTTCAGGAAAGTAAGGCATGGTGATCTCAATACAGCACGGTACAGAGGCTAACTCTGAGATCCCATTTTTGCCATTTCTGTTATATTTTGACATCATTCCAGAGAGGTCTTCCTGATTTTCAGGAATATCAATAATAAAGGCAGACAGCACATTACTGAAAACCACAAATATTGGAATGCATGAGTGGACAGTGAGTCACTTTCCACCTGCTCTCGGTGTCCCACTCCTCACCCATGTGGCTGGCAATATGCTCCCTGTCTGATTGCAATCTGAGGTAGCTTTGCCAGGGTTTTGCCCAGACTCCAGAAATCAACACTATTTATAGCCTTTTATTTGCAAGAGGGAGTTGAAACATTCTATGTGTGCACTTCTAATGTCCCCTCACCAGATCACTCACTTCTCCTAACAAGTTCCATGGCTCACAGGTTGCAATCTCAGAGTCCAGGAGTATAGTCATTTTTTGGTCCCTTCAGGTGGGTCTAGGATGTTGTAAGACTCATGATCACTTCTGTTTCATGTGGCCATATCCCACCACAGTTTACCCAGAGGACAAAGACCCTCTTTTCTTCCCACGTGTTCTACTTCTGTCTGTCTGCTCAAAACTTGGGCAATTTATCTCCAAGTTCTGCATGACTACACCTTCAAAAGGCAATAGATACCCCTCACCATTAATATCAGGCATGTTTATGTTGTTGTTTTGTACTCTCCTCAAAATTCACTTCTTTGAAGTGCGCTTAGACTTTATTTTCAACATGCTATATATTGAGAAGGATGTCTAAGGAGAAATGTGAGAGGAATTCATTAAAATGGGAACAGGCACTGTCTGTCATGGCAAGGTGAGCCCTTCTGGTGTCCCAATGCTTAGTTAGATGATGAGGTTTATATAAGACAGACCAGAGCCATTTATTGGGCTCTATGTGACCTAGCACAAATCATTCCTGTGAAGTACATTTTTCTAAGATGATGAGGATATGTAACCGCATATGGAAGCTATTTAAAAGAGTTAGAAAGATCTCTCCTCAGAGCTTACAAATTTTTGAAAATTGAATCATAAAAATCAGTAAAGACCCCGGCCACTACGCTTAACCTCTGAATAAAAGAACCATGTGCCTCAAGTGAAGACACTTGTGCAAAAGTGCAGTTGTGCAGGCAAAGCAAACCCAAATGCTGTCTTTGTTTTGAAACGGGAGCTCCTTCTGAAGCCGGCTGCCGGGCAGTGTTTTCCATTCCATTCGCCACTCCGCACACATGGGCGACTTCAAGTCAGCATGGAAACAGTTTAGAAAGGTCTTGAAACTGAGAAGTGGATTATGTCAAAGACTAAAATTACTTGAGAAATTTTGATCATGGAGATATTGGAGCATGATCAATTTGACACGTGTCCATAACGATATGAATACTCATGTGTCCTGTGTTTCTGTGAGAACACAAAAAGATGTGGCTGAGTGAAATTGCCTGAAATGCTTTATATAATGTTTTATTTAGTTTAGAACAGGTGTTTCAAATAGTTTCTAAATATTACTAGAAAGGGTTTGTCGCATTCCTAGCGATCCTTTACTCTCCTCCTAAAAGCTCATTGACAGCTGATTTTGCTCCTTGAATTTCTAAGAAAATAACTTTCCATCCATATGTGAATATGTCATTCCTGATTTTCAAGTATAAGTATCATATAATCTGGGTCTGTGTGACAAATGGGAGTTGAAACACAAGACTTACCAAAAAAGAAAAAGAATGCATAGAAATCTTCCTTTATCCCCACTCCAATTCTTTGTCTATTTCCAATAGGCACTCCAAAAAAAACTACTCCAGAAACTAAAATGTCCCCAGGTGAAGTTAATCTTTGATGATTCAAAGTTTTATTTTCCTTATATCTTATTTTATTTTATGTCAAAGGTAAATTTTTTTTTAAATTTCTTTTTATTTTATTCATTTTAGAGAGGAGACAGAGAGTGAGAGAGAGAGAGAAAGAGAGAAAGGGGGAGGAGATGGAAGCATCAACTCCCATATGTGCCTTGACCAGACCAGTGCAGGGTTTTGAACTGGCGACCTCAGTGTTCCCAGGTCATGGCTTTATCCACTGTGCCACTACAGGTCAGGCTGTCAAAGGTAAATTTTAAAAAAGAATTAGGGGGCACAATAATATTAAAGGAGAAAAAAATTGAAGCATTGACACTTTCTGACTTAAAGATTTATGACAAAGCTATAGTAATCAATACAGTGTGGTATTGTTTTAAACAAAGGACAGATAGATCAATGAAATGGAATAAAGAAACTAGAAAAAAAAACACATGAATGTAGTCAACTGATCTTTGACAAAGAGCAAAGGCAATTCAATGGAGTAAAGAGTCTTTTCAGCAAATGGTGCTGGAACAACTGAACATCCACATGCAAAAAGTGAATCTAAACATAGACCTTACACCCTTCACAAATACTAACTTAAAATGGACCACTGACCTAAATGCAAAATGCAAAACAATAAACCTCCTACCAGGTAACATAGGCGGAAACCTAGATGGTCCTCGAAAGATACAATTGAAAAGATGGACATCACTAACATTAAGAATTTCTTCTTGCCTGACCTGTGGTGGTGCAGTGGATAAAGCGTCGACCTGGGAACACTGAGGTCGCCAGTTCAAATCCCTGCACTGGTCTGGTCAAGGCACATATGGGAGTTGATGCTTCCAGCTCCTCCCCCCTTTCTCTCTTTCTCTCTCTCTCTCACTCTGTGTCTCCACTCTAAAATGAATAAAATAAAATAAAAAGAAAAATTAAAAAAAAAAAAGAATTTCTTCTCTGTTTAAAACAATGTAGGAGAATGAGAAGACAAACCACACACTGGGAGAAAATATCTGTAAAAGACACATTTGATAAGATTGTTCTCTAAAACCTACAAAAAACTCAAAACTCAACAAGAAAACAAACTGATTGAAAAAATGAGTCAACAACTTTAGTAGACACCTCACCAAAGAAGATGTACAGATGCAAATAAGCATATGAAAAAAATGGTTTTTAGCATACGCCATCAGGGACATGCAAATCAAAGAAACAATGAGTGCTATACTATTAGACTTTCCAAAGTCTGGAACATTGGCCGCACCAGATACTGCTGACATGGTACAGCCAGAACCCCCATCACTGCCGGCAGGAATGCAGAATAGCTCCTTTGAAAACAGCATGGTGGTTTCCTTCAACTTAAATGTACTCTTGCCATAAGATCCAGCAATCACACTCCTTGGTGATCCCTAGGTCAGAAATCTTCACGCAAGTATCCTTCTGCTACTATTAAAAGGATGCAGAATTTCTTCTGAATTTCTCACTGGGAGGCCTCAATATTTACACATAAGTCATTAGCTAAGACAAACATAATTTAATATTCAAAGACAAACACAATTTAATATTTCTTCTTCTTGAAGTTATTAATTTGCTATTTCATTGATTCACTCAGCAAATATGTGTTAAGCACAGGTAATAAACAGATAAAGTAGTAAGGACCTTACCAGCAAATAGTGTGGAGTCAATTGACATTCAATTGACATGTGAACTAAATAAAATAAAATGTAAATCAGAAAGAAGGACACGGGTATCAAACATCAGAATCTGTTTCTTATTTCTTTGTCTCTCAGTGAACCCTGTCCCTGCCTTCCCTGGGCAGGAAGACCCATCAGTCACTCACACTAGTGACACTGCCAGAAAAATCCACAACTCCAGGAGTGATTCAGAGCTAACAGGAAATGTATCAGTAAACATTTACATTGGGGAGGTTTTGGGTGCTTCCTCCCCACCCTACCCTTACTCCCTGGTTCCCCTTAACAGAGTGTCAGGATTTTCTTTCCTTTTTTTTTTTTTTTTTTTTTTTTTGCCTTAGCCACTGTTAGTGTAGAGAGCCTAAACTAGGCCTTGACATAAAAGTCATGCCAGATTGTACCTTATGGTATGTGGTTAAACATGTTTTCCTGTTGTCAAAGATTAAATAATTAGAAGAACATGGTCAAGATCAAAAGGCAGCCCATGCCACAAGCAATTAGGAGACCACTAGAGCTGTGACAACCAGGGAGTCCTGCTGGTCCTTTACCTGTTCCAGCCTGTCTTGTGGGTTCAATATGATTGGGTTCTTGGGACTTTTTATTTAAGTCTCATTAAGACAGTTGCAACACGATACATACAAAAATAACAGAGGTAAAGTGCATACTATACTGAGCACAAAGTAAGGAAAAAATTAGGGAAAAGAGTGGGTCATTTATAATGATTTATAAACTAGAAATCTATTCTTGAATAAATGTTCTAAATACAGAGATTTTAACATGGGATATTTGTAACATCTTTTTTTTTTTTTTTTTTTACAGTGACAGAGAGAGAGTCAGAGAGAGGGATAGATAGGGACAGACAGACAGGAACGGAGAGAGACGAGAAGCATCAATCATTAGTTTTTCATTGCCATTGTGACACCTTAGTTGTTCATTGATTGCTTTCTCACATGTGTCTTGACTGCGGGCCTTCAGCAGACCGAGCAATTCCTTGCTGGAGCCAGAGATCTTGGGTCCAAGCTGGCGAGCTTTTCTGCTCAAGCCAGATGGGCCCGCACTCAAGTTGGCGACCTCGGGTCTCAAACCTGGGTCTTCCGCATCCCAGTCCAACGCTCTATCTACTGCTCCACCACCTGGTCAGGCTGTAACAGCATTTTTTAAAATATATCTCTACTTTCTCATTAAAAAGAAAATATCTTGATGACTCAAATGAGTTTCCAAAGGGACATGTAAATTATTATAGAATTATTAAGTAGATATATTTTTTTAGTGTTTCTGTCTGCTGTTTAATTTACTAATTGGAATGTCAAGAAATAAAGCAGACTGTGTCACCTAAGAGTCCCCTTACTTCATACTCTTATGGAAGTTGAATTAGGTGACGTGAAATGCCATGATTGAGTCTAAAATTAAACTTGTAAAAATGGCCTGATTATCAAAACATAATTTTCAGTCAAGAAAAGTCAGTCTGATTTTCTCTAGTAAAAGTGTCCCTCTGTCACTCCACTCAGTCACCAACAAACGTTCCAAATTTCCCAGTCTTCCAAAGACTGTTGCTCTTTGAGGGTGCATGGGGAGTGCTGGTGCCTCCCCCTGGAGCCCAGTGTTCACTGAGAACACAGCAGTGAGTAGAACCCTGAGAGGTTCACACCCAGACTGCCCTAGACCCAGCTGGGCTTGCAAAGTCAGCACTAATGGGCTATTTTACTGTTATTTCTCATCATAGATCTTCCACTACAACAGATGTTCAAATGGTTAGCTCAAAACATTTCTATATAAGAAAAGTATGCCTCAGGCTTGCCTATTTTATGGAAACCATAAGTGTCACATCCACAGGCTCCATGGCCCTCTGCCCAGTCTGAGGCCCTTTGATCCTTCCAGCATCTTCCTGGAGGTCAGAGACATATCTCATCTGCTTCACATCAGTGTGGGCTGTTACCTGCTCCTCCAACGCCGCTTTGTCCCAGGCACTGATTTTACTGCTCCTTGCATACCTTCATTCCCTAGACACAGTGATACCATCAAGGGTTTCCCCTGCCCAGAGTGCACTGCGCCCACCTGCATAGGTAGGTACTCTCTACTGGCAGCTCTTTCCTGGGCCCTGCCCCCATTCATCACTGCTCAAACTTCTGACATACCCTGGGTACAGCTGCTTCTTAGCACGAGCTCTGACACCCAGGCTAGGAGTCTTGCCTTGCCCTTCATGACAGGTTCTGTTCACTGATTTTCCATGTTCTCTGTGTTTGCATATCCCAATGCAAGAGCAAGTTTTAACACAATTCTTTCCCTTCCCAGAATGCCCAGACCCAAAGGGGGTCTGGCTCAGAGCAGGATCTCAGTCCAACTAGCAGGTCCTACTGCTGGGAGGTCCCTTTTCACCCCCAGTCCTGCCTAGGACCCAATCCTCCTAATAACTACTGTCATGTTACCTGACATAACCACATGTCTGAGACTCCTCCTGCACAGACACAATGCAAGCTCTTCCTAGTCCTGACTCCCTTATTCGACGAGTTTTAAACATTTTATAAGGGTTTAAGATGACCACAAATGGAATATAAGTGAGCAGTGTGATGTAACCACTAAAAATTCTAATGCTGTCTCAGGCTGAAGAGCTACACATAGTGTCCAGATGGAGAGGGCAGTCTCTGTCCCATGTGCGTTCCCTACACCCACTTCAGGGCATCATGCTCAATTCAGGGAATTCTTTCTTTTTCTTTCTAACAAGAGCTGCCAAATAAGGGCATTTGTAGCATTGCAAGGAAGTGATTGCTCTGTCACTAGAACTGAATCACACTCTTGAAGAACTCGCAGGAAAACACGTTTGAAATCTGGTGAGATCCTGGAAGGGAAAACCTCTAACATTCTTTCAAAAGGCAAGACTCTGTCAACAGAGCTCTAAGTAGATGGACACCACCAACCCCAGGGTACTCTGAGCCAGCGCATTGTTATGTACCTTCCTTTCAAATGGCCTGAATATATATACTTTAATACACAAAAACTAGAGAAACAAAAAGAACAAAAGAAATCACTAATAAATGTGTTAGGAACAAACACTACTCATGTCCTCCCTTAGTTTTTTACTCACTATAGATTTCATTAATGAAGTTTTCTGAGCCTCACGAGGTTTCTTTTTTTTTAAAAAAAGACTTTATTGTGTTGACATGTAGTGAGCTGAGTGTTTTCGTCCTTGCAAATTTCAAAGGAGTGGTGGAGGATCTAGAACAGGAAGGTAGAGTGAGGAATTCCTCAAGGAAAGGGAGGTGGAGAGGTGGAGAGCATTCTTTGAATGTGAGGTTCTGTGCAGTAAAGTTCAAAAAGGATCCACAAGATCCTGGTGCCCCCCCCTGCCCTTAACCCACTCCTTATCCTTATAGTTGCAGCACACTGTCAGTAGGTAAAAACTGTTTTTCCTAAAATCCTAGATCTTAAACTTAGGCTAGTGTTGGTGAGGAGTCATGGTGAGGAACCATACCAATGAGAGTGTTTATAAAAGCAAACCAACTCTGAGGAGGCCAGGTAGAGGGCAGAGGGAAGTCACGTGTTTGACAAGTTCTGCTGAGGGCAGGCAGGGCCACAAAGTGCATCTCCAGGAATCATGTGTTTGACAAACTCTTCTTCCCTGAGGGCAGCCAGGGAAGAAGAGCTTGATGACGCTCTAGAATGAGATCACTGTGGATGGCCCTGCCGGTCTCTGCTCCTGTATCCTGGGCAATCGTCCTTCTCAGCCACTGAGCTTGGCAACTTCGGCCCGAGACAAGGAACTTTATTTCTCTCTCAGCTTTATGTATCTTTCATTGATTTTAGGAGCTGTTTATTTAGTAATAGCATTACCTTGCTTTTAGTATGTGGCAAGTACTACCTAGATTTTGGCATTCTGGACTAAAAGGGCCATGTGTGCTTCACCCTTACAGACAATCACAAACAATGAGGCTGCAGCCTTCCCAGGGACATGGAAGCACATTGTCAGTTTTCAGGCTGGGGTTGGGGTGGGGGGCATGACAGGAAGGATCGGGCCTGGAAGTAAAGGATTAAGGTTGAAGAACTAATCTTAAAGTTGGCCACTTTCAAAACTAAGTTTTAAAAATAACCACCTTTTAGAAATAAGAAATAGACATCATTTCTTTTTTAGCATGAGAGAGGCAGAGAGAGAGAAAGACAGAGACAGAGATGGAGACAGAGAGAAGGACAGATAGGAACAGACAGACAGGAAGGGAGAGAGATGAGAAGCATCAGCTGATAGTTGCAGCACCTTAGTTGTTCATTGATTGTTTCTCATATGTGCCTTTACCGGGGCTCAGGCTGAGCCAGGGACTCCTTGCTCAAGCCAGCACCCTTAGGGTTCCGAACTGGGGTCCTCACCTCTCCAGATGGTAACTCTATCCACTGTGCCACTTCCTGGTCAGGCAAGACATAGACATCTTTTCTGATAAAGACACTGAAACTTCAGGAAAGTGTTTCTTTCTGAACTTCCATGAATTTCATTCAAAGCAGACACAGAAACCTGCTTAGAATTGATTGCCTCCAATCCTAATTTTAGCTCAGATCATTCAGTGCAGCTGAATAGGCACAGTCACTGTTGTGTTTCCCACACAGCATTTGGATACATGTAGTAATAGTGTGTTGTTTATCCCTTTCATGCAGAATGGGGGCACAGGAGAACCGGTGTCTTTTGTTCCACTGTATCAGGTAGCCCTCCCCATTGTTTCTTTTCGCGTGTTCAGGATGAAGTTTGTTCTCAGTGAGTGGGAGGGCCCCAGAAGGAGAGAATGAGTAAAGGAGAGAGAATGGCTGGACAAGCAGCTGCCCTTTTATCTCAGGCAGTGGGACAGGCCAGGTATGGACAGGCGGGCTGCTAGGGAATGTGTTTAAATACCTTATTATTTCAGCCTAGTCACTGAAGATGTTCAAAGGGCTGAGACCAGCTCTTCTCATCCCTTCTTCTGCTGATCCCCTACAGGGTGACAAGGCACAGCAGGCATCCCAGAGCCTGGAACCACAGGGGAAATGCTGGACATGCTGAAGTCCTTGTTCCAAGTGAATGTGAACATCCAAAGACAGCCATCTTCATGACGGAGATCAAATTGTAGCTGTCTGATACCACTGTGTCTTTTCTGCTCAGCGGATGTACTTATCATCCATTGCTGAAGGCAGTCCCAGATGAAACCAGGTGGTTGAATTTGGCCACCCCAAATCCAAATAGCACGGACTGCTAAGATAGTCCAGTAACGTGTGTGCTCTCCTATCTCCCAACAAGAAATAAGGGGAGCTGCTGTGTAGCACTGGAATTTCACTGGCTCTGCTCCGTAAGTGGTATCAGAACTCAGATGGCACTGGGGTTCTCGGGGCTTCTGAATTCATGGGCCCAACACATTTCTCCTTCCACTGTAGGACACAGGTCTCCTCCACATTAAGACGAGGCATTGGTGTATTATGACCAGGCAGCAGCTCTGAAGTCAACCAGACTTGAGTTCTATGCGAGCTCTGTACCTGAGTAACCCTGAGACCATCAATATGTTAGTTTCGCCTTCATTTTCTCCATGTAAAACAAGAGAAATTCTACTGTGCGTGAGATTGTATGGAGATTGTATGAGATTGTACTAAAAGAAAGTAACATATGAAAAGCTACCTAAATATTGCCTACAAAACAAGTTAAATTATGTTGTTAAAAATTTGAAGATAAAATTCTAAACTTCAATAACTTAAAGATATTATTTATTTTATGAGTGAAATTTCCTTCAAGGGTACTATAGATTGTAAACAATATTTATTCGTTCATTCCCTTAGCAAGTATGCCTTGGAGTCCAGCTGTAGGGATAGCACTGCTCTGGGTACATGGAACACACTGAGTGGTATGCTAGTAAATTTAAATACTGAGGTACTCTGGCAGGAGTAGGGAGGCAGCCCTGATCTACTGTTTGCCAGTTGCTGTGGTGTAAACATTTTCACCATAGACAACTGAAAACAGCCAATGGCATGGAGAGTTGGGAAGAGACACACACAATCAGCTCTGGCTCTGGCATAGCATCAGGTATGTTAATAAATAAACCAAGGCAGCAGCCTTACCTTCACAGAGCTTCCTTTCTGACATCACCTTGCAGATAAGATATGAAGTCATACCCCTCCCTCACTAAATCTCTCCATAAGGAAATTTACAAGAACAATATAATAAACTAGATGGGCCTTGGTCGGTTTGCTCAGTGGATAGGACATCGGCCTGGTGTGCTGACATACCAAGTTAGATCCCTGGTCTGGGCACACATGAGATATGACCATCTTCTTCTTTTCCCCTTCCTCTCCCCCCTTTCTCCCTCTTCTCCTCCTGTAGCCAGTGGCTCGATTGATTTGAGCATTGGCCCAGGGTACTGAGGATAGCTCTGTTGATTTGAGCATTGGCCCCAGACAGGGGTTGCTGGATGGATCACAGTCAGGGCACATGTGGGAGTCTATCTCACTATCTACCTTCCTCTCACTTAAAAAAAAATAGATGAAGCCTGACCTTTGGTGGCGCAGTGGATAAAGCGTTGACCTGGGAACACTGAGGTCACCAGTTCAAAACCCTGCACTGGTCTGGTCAAGGCACATATGGGAGTTGATGCTTCCAGCTCCTCCCCCCTTTCTCTCTCTCTCTCTCTCTCTCTCTCTCTCTCTCTCTCTCTCTCTCTCTCACACACACACACACACACACACACATACACTATCTCCTCTCTAAAATGAATAAATAAAAAGAAAATTTTAAAAAAATACATGTGATGGACTTCAAGTTATTTCTACTACCATTATCACATAGTGCTTCGTTTTGTTTTTCTTCATGAAGAATCAAATAAAACATTGACTAATACTCAAACTTTACTTACACATGAAAGGATAAAGCTAATTTAAAAATAAAAACAGAAATCCAAAATTAAAAAAAAAAATCCTCCTAAACTGCACATGACTTGCACTTTTCGCTTTGTTCTTGCTTAAAATAAAGGGAACCCCCATTGCATAGGAAGAACTTGGCCTGATCTCTTCCTCTGGGGAACACCTGAATTGTGGGAGAAGTTGCCTGCACTCAGGTACACAGAAACCAAAAGAGTATGAAAGGAGCATCATGGGTATTTTCTTTTTCTTGGGGTCTCTGCAGTTAACTGGCTATAGCAATGCCACAGGCCAATGGATGCACAAGGCCCAAGTGACTCCCACCAGAACAAGCCTCCCTGTGTCTGAGCATGTAGGAATGATAGCTATAGGGAAGTCAATGAGGGTGAGGTTTTATGCTTCTCTGGGCACAGCTCTCCGACTACACTAATATGAAGCAGTGAAACAACCAGACAAAATGAATAGGACAGACGTTCTTGGCAGTCTAGGAACTTGCAGCTCTTTATGCCTACCACACTTCAGTCTACAAAACTGATCTGGTCCCAAGGAGAAAGGTTGAGGCTGTGCCTGGTGCTGCTAAGTACTCCCTGTGCAAGGGCCAAGTGGGCAGGTGCCCTTGCTGGGAGGTCAGACCGATCACACAGAAGGGATATCCCAGAGAAAACACACTGGGCCTATATTTTGCCCAAATTTGTTCACTCTTTGGACAAACAGATATCTGGTTATAATAACTCTATCCCACTCAACCTGCCATGAAGCATTTTATCATATCCAGTACATGGCTTCATTCTACCAACATGCAAACTAGAGTGAGATAAAAGAAAAATACCATTCCAATTGCACATTGGATGAGTCAACGGAGAACACCAGAGAAAAAATCCACTGTACTCAGGTCAGCTTCAAAGGCCCACACAGTGTCCAGGAGAGCCTGCAATGCCCTCCTTCTTCCCCATAGTGTCTCACAAGAGTTGCAGACCAACAGTTGCAGTAGCTTCTCTCATAAGCTGGTGATCCACTTGACTTCATCCACCCTCAGACAGATCTGCATGCTCCATAAGAGCCTGAGGGTGGAGGGATTGAACAGTAGGGTCCAAATCCTGGCCTATTATTTACTTTCTCTGGAGCTACACATGTGTGTGACTACAAACACCTGTCTGGTAGAGTTCTAACCTAGGTTACAAGGATTGACTGGCTCTATAGGGTATGCATGCTGTTTTTCTTTGAATAGAATATTTTAAAACTCTGTAGAAATGAAAGTTCCTTTATAGAAAGTGAGTTATACATACTGGGTACCCCAGAGTATAACTGATTATCACCCTGTAGACATGGCTTGATTTTGTCAGATTATGTACAGTTGTAAATTTATTTCAGTGTATCTTATCTGCTATAAATGTGTAGTCCTCTGAGCTCTCTTTTGAAACTGCTTCTAATGCCAGCGACCAAAGCCAGATTAAGTTCACAATGAATTCGGGCAGACGGTAGAGGAACTGCGGAGCTGGAAAATGCCAGGCTATTCTCATTTATTGGAGGCTCACAGAAACAGGCAAGCAAATAAGCAAAGAAAAACAGCTTTTTGCAATAGAGGACAAGGTATTAGGAACATCACCCTTCACAGTAGCGGCTGAGGGAATCAGGGAACCACACCTCATGGTGGTGGGAGAGTAATCTGGGAGAATCACCACTGAGGGAAAGCACCCATAGCTTTTCAGAAACACACACGTGGCTTTCTGCCATGTGCTCATGCACTCAGCATGCGCAGTGCTTTTAGCCAGGAAACCAATGAGCAAGCCTAATGCAGCTGTTCTCTCCACAATGCTATAATAAAATTTTACTCTTTTCTTCATTAATTAAAATATTAAATAAAACTTCGGACACGGCCTGACTGGGCAGTGGCGCAATGGATAGAGCATCGGACTGGGATGCAGAAGGACCCAGGTTCAAGACCCCAAGGTCACCAGCTTGAGCACGGGCTCATCTGGTTTGAGCAAAGCTCACCAGCTTGGACCCAAGGTCGCTGGCTTGAGCAAGGGGTTACTCTGTCTGCTGAAGGCCCACGGTCAAGGCACATATGAGAAAGCAATCAATGAACAACTAAAGTGCCACAACAAAAAACTGATGATTGATGCTTCTCATCTCTCTGTGTTCCTGTCTGTCTGTCCTTATCTGTCCTTTTCTCTCTCTTTCTTTAAAAGAAAAAAACAAAAAACTTTGGACATGTGTTGATTTTATATTTGTATGGAAGTCATCTTATTCCTTTTTAAAGATTATCAGTTAACACTGTCATAGTCATGGTCACTTTCCATTTATCCATTCATTCACTCTATAGATATTGTTAGGTGATTAGTGTACACTACATCCTATTGACTTCCTCAATTTCTACAATACTAAAAAATTTTGTAGAAGTTGAGATTTGGTATTGGAGAGGCACTATTTATCCATAGCATTTTAGTGCAATTGTTTCTCCTAAAGACTTGGTATTGACCACATGGTTCAAGGGCAGACGTGGCCTCTGGGTATTATCCTGACAGTCAGAAAGGGTTCTTCTCTTCATTCCAAAAGGCACAGAGAGTTCAGAAATGCACAGGATGTTGTATCATCATTTCACTTTCCTACCTTAGTCGATGTTTACAGCCTGCAATGAAGATATCGCTCTACTATGGGCAGGTCTTCTAGGTAACACCTCCTTGGAGACCATACTGAACATAAAATGCTATAGATAAAATACTCATACCAAGTGGTCACTAGCCCATTGAATCTCTTAAAATTTCAAATGTAGAAGTTGGAAGAACATACATCTACAAGAAGCCCAGTGCCAGTGGACTCAGTTATAACTCAGATTTCACAGAAGAGATGAAATCAGCCCAAATTTGCCTTTGTTCCCTGAAGTTAATCAAACTGGGAAAACCACTGAGGATAGGGAGGGGCCTTGACCTGAAGGTGAGTCTTCCTGCTCCTTCCATTCCGGCCCCACTCTGAGAGTATCTTTGTGGTTTACCATTATCTGGGAGGAATCAGAAGATCCAAGACTTGAAGAACAAGGAACATAAAGGAGACCAGAGATCTCAGATGCCAGCTCTGCAGTCTAAGTACATTCAGGTGGGACACAGCCTCCACCATCATTCTGAACATACCCTGACCTGCGGTGACTATAAGCACTCATACTGGTGGGGCCATTTAAAATCCAAAGCCGACTAATTATGAAGAGATCAAATGCAGTAACTGCCAGGGACACAGATGGAGCCCAGTAGCAACTCTGTGTGGTTGTCATGACAGTGTGCTTGTGTCCTGAGCAATATTGGTAATAGATAGGCACCTTATAGCCTTCCTAATCCACAAATACACACTCCACAGAAGAAGTGACAAGGGTAAGGAGTCCCAAATTAATCTCACACAAACCATTCTCCTTGTGTTAACAAACAACATGTTTGAGCTGTTCTGATGAAAACACTTGCAGAATATTTAGTTATTTGCCCTAAGATAGTTCATTTAAAAAGAAACTTCTGCAGAGACTCTCTGCCTCGAAAAAAAAAGAATGAATAAATGAAAATAAAATACCTTCTCCTGTCATTAAGTCTTCTACCATGTTAGGATCTCAAGAATAAAAAATAAGCCTAGAAAACGTGTGCTGGCCATCAGGAAACTCAGTGTGAAAAGTGGGCTTATGGCCTTACCTTGGTTACTAGAGAGATGAGCTTTGGAGAATTGCTCTGTACTTTCAAGACAAAACAAAGCAAAATACCTTGTGGAAAGAAGCTCAGTATTTCACATGTAGGCATCAAGTTTACTTTTAAGGAAACAAAACTTAGTGAACTTTTCTGTGTCTTAGAGCAGAACATTATGACACAGAGAGAAACACACCCAAATACAGTCAGCCAGCCTACAGTGGAAACAGGAGGGGTACACCCAGAAACTAATTCTGGGAACTCCTAGGCCACCCGTGTGCAAGTCACCTCAACAGAGACATAGGCTGAGTTCCCAGAACAAATGACCAAGGCACCTGCCACCTACCTCTCTGCCTGGACTGCTAGGAAACCAGGGCAGATACTCCCCAAACCTCCAGCATTACAAAGGAAAACCAACCACTTCCACACATTGGGTGTTTTGTTTTCAAAGAGTCCCATGTGAGATGAAAATAATCATTCTTCTTTTTTCCCCCTTTTAAATAGTTTTGTGTGATTTGTAGAATGACAATACTAACCATTAGACAAATGACTAATAGTGGTTCCCAAGTACTCCACCTATATTTTCAAAGACCAAAAAGCTGCTCCCAAAGAATCTAGTGAATTTAGCCATTTCTCAAGATGAAACCTGTGAAGGAGTTCCCCTTCAACAGAGACAGATGACGTCCTGGGCCAGCTAACCTGCCAATAATAGGATTTCCTTACAATTCTACCAGTGTGTGTTGTTTTTTAAATCTATCAACACAGACACACACACACACACACACACACACACACACACACACACACGTTACCCTAACAAAAGACAGGAACATTAATTCCTCTAATTTCACACATGGTTTAAATATTTGCCAACAAAATAAAGACTGAGCTGTGGTAAATGAACATTTTGTCAATGACATCTGTGTGCGGTCACTTTGCTATTTCTGTGTGCCACCTTTGATGATACCCCTGGCTAACAGGATACAGGATGACAACCAGGTGGGAGCGGAAAGGATCTCTGACTCTAAAACAGGAGAACTGTTGAGACCTAAATTGACATAGATTTTTAAGTCAACTAAATACAGAGCATCTGAGGAGCCCCAGCTAGGGACCCAGAGAAATGGGGTACCTGTGCACCTGATCCACTCCCAGAATGGTCACTGTGGGGCCATCCCCAAGATAAGTAGCTGTTCTCCAGGTTTGTTCACAACCACTTCTCCCCTCCTTCCTTCAACTCTGCTATTCACTAGCTGAGCAGTTTCTGAAACTATGTACTTCATAATTTGGCATGGTTTTACTATGCTCTGCCCAAGCTTGGAAAATAACGTTTTATTAAATAGTCCTCAAATTAACCAAAGGCTAGTGGCCACCCATTTCGTGCAGGGGGCCTGACTTATGCAGCCACATTTAACATTGATTCTCCACCTGAGCTTCAGGGACCCCCATCCCCACCCCCCGCCAAGGATCTCTTGGTAGAAGTCTACTCCAGATAATAGGTTCCTTTGTAATCCTCTGTATTCCATGTATTTAGAAGCACTATTCTGGAAGGGTCCTTGGGCTCAGCAGGTTCAGCAAAGAAGTAAATAGTATAAAATGAAAAAAGAAGAGGAGGAGTTGGGGCAAGATGGCGATGGAGTAGGCGGATGTACCAACTTCCAACTCCCAGAACCGAAGTGTATTATAACTTGATTTTAAGAACCATCATCTGGATAAACCAACACTGAACTGGACTGAGAGAACTCTTCAACCAGGGAACACTGAAGAAGCAATATTAAGACTTGTAGGAAAAGCAAAAATGTGGAAAGGGCTGCCCAGCTCCCCGGAGCAAAAGGCAGCCCAGAGAGACTCATGTGGCAGGAAGAGAGGACATCGGAAGGTAGGAACAAAGCCCCAGCCGGCAGCCTCAGAGCCTAGAAGAGGCGTATGGAGAGTATTTAGCTGGGAAACAGGTTAGGATACTGTCTGTGAGAAAGAGACAGTTGTCTCAAACTCAGGATTCTTCTTAAAGGGACGGTGCAGAAAACCTCTATCACAACCACTCACCCAGGAATCCGGGAGACAGGAAGAGAGGAGAGGACTAGAGCAGCAGGAAAAGAGTGCAGTCTGGAAGGCACAGGGAGAAAAGCTTTGAGGGACAGCCACTCTAATCCTTGGGCTGAGTCACTCCACAAATCTGAAACAATATTTCTCCTGGAACCAGCAAGGGGAAGCAGGACACCAGCCAAACAGGCTCTCCTGTGGCAATTAGAGCACAGTCGCTTAGGAGGAAGGAGATTTCAGGACTATAGTATGGGGTGTTAGGGTCTGAGCTGCAGCGCCCCCACCCACACTGCTGAGGGATTACAGGAGGGCAAGCGGTGGCGGGATGCAGACGTGTGGTTCTGCTGGCGGAGGCAGAGGCCGAGCTAGCTGGCATAAGCTCGTTCTAGCCCAGCAGAAGCAAAGGGGACGTGTGAAAGTGGTCAGGTGGCTGTGGGCCCACCTACGACCCCATCTGTGGGGGAAAAGTGGGAGCCCGGAACAGGCAAAAATCTGTCGCTGGGCAGGTGCAAGCAGGCATGCAGCCGAACCCAGCCTTTGATTATTGAAGCAATGCACGAACCGGCTTTGCCCGTAGAGGTGGGGCGGAAGCCCAGTCCTCAGCTGAGCGCATAGCAGCAGCCACACCCAGCCGAAGAGCCAAGGTTGGTGGGGGAGAGCGGAAACCCATGATAGCAGCTGAATGCACACCAGAAGCCCCTACCGGCTGGAGGAACAGACTGACAGGGATCTGCAGCTGAGCAAAAGTGCTCACCCTTGCACTTGGTGCCTAGGCTTGTGGCTTGAGTGTGGTGCACGGTCCCACCTGTGGGAGAGGGGCAAAGGCTGACACTGGCTGAGGCTTATAGAGCTTGGCACGAGAACACAGCTCCTCCTGTGGAGGCAAGGCGGAGACCGCAGCAGCCGTGACAGCCAGCGATGGCAACACCCACACACATCCACCCTAGGCAGCTATTGGACTCCAGTAACCAAACCCTTCTTACACACAGACAAAATGGGCAGGCAGAGAAATGCAACCCAAATGAATCAAGAGAAATCCCCAGAGAAGAACTTGAATGAATCAGATAAAACCAAATTACCTGATGTAGAGTTTAAAATAATGATAGTTAGGATGTTCAAAGAGCTTAGAGCAACAATAGTCATTACAAACACCTAAAAAAAGAGATAGCAAATATTCAAAAGAAAATTGAAATAATAAAAAAGAATCAGACAGAAATGACAAATACAGTATCAGAACTGAAGACTACAATGAAAGGAACTAAAAGCACGATGGAAGAAGCTGAGGATCGAATCAGCAAGTTAGAGGACAAAATAAACAAAGGTACAGAAGCAGAGCAGAAAAAAGAAAAGAGATTCAAAAGATCTGAGGAAACTCGAAGGGAGCTCTGTGCAAACATGAAGAGAAATAACATCCACATCATAGGGATTCCTGAAAAAGAGGAGAAAGAACAAGGGATAGAAATTTTGTTCAATCAAATCATAGCTGAAAACTTCCCTAAATTAAGGCTGGAATACGTTTCACACGTACAAGAAGCACAGAGAACTGCATTAAAGAGAAACCCAAAAATATCTACACCAAGACATATCATAGTTAAAATACCAACTCTACGTGATAAAGAAAAAAATTTTAAAGTTGTTGGAGAAAAAAAAGCCAACACCTACTAGGAACCCCCATAAGGATGACATCCCACTTCTCAACAGAAACACTTGAGGCCAAAAGGGAATGGCAAGATATATTCAAAGTAATGCAGAACAAGAACCTACAACCAAGACTACTCTATCCAGCAAGTCTAATGTTTAAAATTGAAGGAGAAATAAAGAGATACCCAGACAAAGAATTCCTCAGGGAATTCATTGAAACCAAACCAACTCTGAAATAGATACTAAGGGGCCTGTTCTGAATAGTTCAAAGGGAGGAAAGAATATAGCAAAAGAAGAATACAGCTTTAAAGAATAAAATGGCAATAAACAACTACATATCAATAATAACCTTAAATGTAAATGGATTAAATGATCCAATCAAAAGACATAAGGTAGCTGTGTGGATAAAGAAACAGGAACCATACATATGCTGTCTACAAGAGACACACCTTAAATTAAAAGATGCACATACACTGAAGGTAAAAGGATAAAAAAAATTTTATGCAAATAGAAATGAAAAAGAAGCCAGGATAGCAATACTTATATCTGACAAAATAAACTTTAAAACAAAGGCTGTAGTAAGAGATAAACAAGGACACTACCCAATGATAAAGTGAACAATTCAACAGGAAGATTTAACCATTATAAATATTTACGCACCAAACATAGGAGCCCCGATATACATAAAGCAGACTTTGATGGATAAAAGGGCAAGATTAACAGCAATACTATAATAGTAGGGGATTTCAATACCCCACTAACATCACTGGATAGATCCTCAAGAAAGAAAATTAACAAAGAAACAGCAGACTTAAAGGATACACTAGATCACCTCGATTTAAAAGATATCTTCAAAAGTTTTCACCCTAAAGCAGTAGAATATACATTCTTTATAAGCGCTCATGGTATATTCTCTAGGATAAACCACATGTTAGGACACAAAAGTGGTCTCAACAAATTTAAGAATATTTAAATCATATCAAGCATTTTCTCTAATCACTATGGCATGAAACTAGAAATTAGCCACAAAAGAAAAACTGAAAAATACTCAAACACTTGGAAACTAAATAGCATGTTACTAAATAATGAATGGATTAACAATGAGATCAAAGAAGAAATAAAAAAGTTTCTAGAAACGAATGAAAATGAGCATACATCAACTCAAAATTTATGGGAAACAGCAAAAGCAGTACTGAGAGGGAAGTTCATAGCACTACAGGCATACCATGAGAAGTTAGAAAAAGCTCAAATAAGCAACATGACCCTGCATCTAAAAGAACTAGAAAAACATCAGCAAATAAAACCTAGGACTAGTAGAAGGAAGGAAAAAATAAAGATCAGAGCAGAAATAAATGACATAGAGGCTAACAAAACAATACATAGGATCAATGAAACCAGGAACTGGTTCTTTGAAAAAGTAAACAAGATCGATGAAACTCTAACTAGACTCACCAAGAAAAAAAGAGAGAGGACTCAAATAAACAAAATTAGAAATGAGAGTGGAGAAATAACAAAAACTCCCAACAAAGAAAAGTCCTGGGCCTGATAGCTTCACAAGTAAATTCTACCAAAAATTCAAAGAAGAACTAAGTCCTATCCTCCTCAAGCTATTTCAAAATATTCAAGAGGAAGAAACTTCCAAACTCCTTTTATGAGGTGAGCATAATTCTGATCCCGAAACCAGGCAAAGACAACACAAAGAAAGAAAATTATAGGCCAATATTTCTGTAAATAGGTCAATATAACTGTAAATCAGAACAACAGTTTTCACAGATAAGACAATGTTGATTTGGAAACAAAGAACTAACACCTCAAATGTTGAACAAGATTGTGCAGAACTATAACTGACGCAGATATAAACTTTTCACTGGAAATCTAAGAACACAGTAGGTAATCTATGAATTGATGAACTGTCAGTTACAAACCAGTCTATGATTGCAAACTGAGTCTATGGCTAGCATGGGTTTTAAAAGAAAAATATTCAAAAAGTAGAAAAAACTCAGTTGTATAAAACTTATAATATCCCAAACACACTAGGAAGACTAAACATAAAATATACAGGACAGGATGCGGAAACATTGACAGTTGAAGACCAACGAGAAGGCAAATAGATCATCTGTAGCTGTCTCTTAATATAAAACACACAGAAGGTCAGAGAACTAATCCCATGCCTGCAATTTCAGGCTCTTTCTGGACAAAGTAAGAAAGAAAATTTACCTTAATATTTTTTCTTTAGAAATTGATTTAATGGGGTGGTATTGGTCCATAGAAACACATAGATTTCAAGTGTACATCACCACAGCATGTGAACTCATTATTGTGTTGTGTGCTCATCACCGAAAATCAAGTCATTGTACATCACTGTATATTTGACCTCTTTACTCCCCTCTCCCCCACCCACCTCCCTCTGGTAATCATTTCACTTTTATCTTTGTCCATGAGTCTTCATTTTATGTTCCACCTACGAGTGAAATCATACAGTTCTTAGCTTTTTCTGATTTATGTATTTCACTCAGTATAATGTCCTCGAGGTCCATTCATGGTGTTGTAAATGTCACTATGTATGACATCGTTTCTTATGGCTGTGTAGTATTCCATAGTATATATGTATCACATCTTGTTTATCCAATTCTCAATTGAATGGCACATTGGTTGTTTCCATATCTTGGCCACTGTGAATAATGCTGCAATGAACATAGAGGTGCATGTGTCTTTGCATACAAGTGTTTTCAAGTTTTTTGGGTAGATACCCAATAAAGGAAATTTTTTAACAAGGAATTACTCTCCCTCCTTATCTTTTTTCTTACATAGTACTAAAGTATTTGCTAAAGTTTGAGGACTTTCTAAGGATAAACTGACTGCCAATTATAAGAACTTTTGTGGAAAAATGCCCTTAGATGGGGAAAACCATAACTGAGTCAATATTTTAAAATAGTTATTATTTAAAGAAATGATTTCTAAGCTGATAAACTAGTGCTCACATCTCTGCTTCAGACAATTCTTCTTGAAAATGTGAATTTGTGAGTAGAGAGACAAGCATAGGAACCTTCTTGTTTCCGCAGTAATGGAGAGACAACATAGACTCACAGAGCTGGCTTCCCATTTCCTCCATTCATTCATCCTCCAAATGCCAGCTATATAGCTTAGGTATGTAATGTAACCTCTCCAAGCCTCAATAGAAGTCAAATCTATGAAAGGAGAACAAACAAACAAAAACCTGCTTATTACAAAGTCTGTCATTCTAGATAAATTGTTGCTTGCCTGGTTAAGTCTAGGGGACCTAATACTTTGGTAATATTCTGATCTATACTTGTTTGAGTTAGAAGCTAAAACAATACCAATCTACAAGCTTCTTGCCTAAGGTATTCTTGGGTAGTCATTAGATCTGTAGGGACCTTGGTCTCTTTAAACCTGGATATGGGTCCTCTGTTCATCATTTTCTTCTCTGTTTTAGCCTCCCTGGTCTCTTGCTTTGGATGATGATGGCTCTTCCTGAGTCTTCTTAACCTCACATCCTTGAGCGCTGAGTTTAGAGATGCTTCCTTCATTCCCTACTCTCTCCACTGTTTGGGAACTTTAACAATATTTCTATTGTTTTCATGTTTTGTTAAGTTAAAGCTGTCTCTACTCTTCAGTGGTTCAGCCTAATTTCTGATCTATTATAATATAAGTTGTGTAGCTTTAGCAGTGAATGTAATCATCTTAGAAGACTTAGCACATGGAACTCATCCTACCAACACTTATTGACTACTCAATCTGACCAGACTCTATTCTAGGAACATAGAATGCAGTCCTGGACAATGTCCTTGTCTCCAAAATGCTGACTGATAAATTGGAGAAACATATGTAGAAGAAGAACAAGAATGAGAAGGAGAAGAAGAAGGAGAAGAAGAAGCCAAGAAATGAAGAGGAATAGTGGCTCGCAACCAATGCTGCTGACTGGATTCTCCTGGAGAGCTTTAAAGAAAATGTAATGAGCAAAACCTACCCCTCCTATCTCTGAAAGTCAGAATCTCTCATCAGAAGAGCTCAACTACATGGAAAGCTACCTCAACTGTGTGAATGAGTGCCAGAAAAAGGGCAATTATGTCAACAAAAACAATTGAGTGTTTATTGGATGCCATTTAAAAAACAGGTGCAAATTTGGAGAAAATGAATTATTCTCTCAGCCTTTTATATATTCAAGTATTTAATAATTGAAGCATTTTCTTTTGTTTTGTATTTATTTGAGCAATTATTAAAGTGATAAGTTCAGTTCAGTAGTTCAATATACATAGTTGTTTTTGAACTATTTTTTAAAACCTTACCTATCAATACAGATGTGAAATCTCCTCAATCTAGCATTTACCTAAAATCTAATTCATTAGGAAGACTTCTATATAAAACCATGATTTGATACCTACAATACCACCTTCTCACTGTACTGCAGAAGTCAGTAAATTCAACATAATTTATTTTTAAAAAGCTATAACTAAATGTTACACCATTACAGTTACAGAGAATTCTTTATAGACCCAATGTGGGTTGACATTTTAGAATTTTTTTCTCTATTTGTATGTATATGACCTATTTTCTCCAAGAAATATTTAGTTTATGCCAATGTCTTAAAAACATTTAATACATTTTTATATGATATTTTATTAAAACAATTACATCTATCCACACAAAAGGGATTAAAAAAAAACAATAGAGTAAAACATCCTAGTAAAAAAGTCTGAGCTAATATCTAAAATCAGGTTGAAATAAAAACTATTAGTCCCCTGCATAAGTAAATCAGAAAAAGCTACAAAATATATGATTTCACACATAGGTTGGATATAAAAATGAGACTCATGACATAGACAACACTGAAGTGGTTACCAGAAGGAAGGCATTGTTGGTGGAAGGAAATAAAGAGGGACAAATATAAGGTGATGGAAAATGATTTGACTTTGGATTATGGGCACACAACCTAATCAACAGATCAAATGCTACAGAGATGTTCACCTGAAACCTATGCACTCTTATTGATCAATGTCACCCCATTAAATTTAAATTTTAAATAAAAATATAATAAAAACTTTTAATAAAATAAAACATGTTACAGTAGCAAAATAATTCAAATCTATTTAAACACAGATGCACAACCACACAGTAAATATATATGACAAAGGTGATTGTGACTACATTTGTGAATGTAAGAACTCTTTGGGAAGAATTCATTTTCATGGAAGGTAGTCCTTTTTATTCTGCACACAGAAACCTCTATACAAATGTCAAAGTAACCAGACCATTGCATGATCCACAAAGCGATGGTTATCTTGCAGTTTGGGTGAGAAATATTTTTTGCACCTTGAGTCACAAGTCTCCATGAGACAGAGACCTGTTGACTTGACTTCCACCATGTAAAAAGTCAATGTTTCTTAAGGCTTGAGCACAGCAAAAACTCGACATCCAGGCAACACAAGCTATTTACATATTTGTACATTAGACCAATTTAGTCCTAAAAATGTGCTGTTCTTTCCACTCTTCTTTAGCTTTTTACATGGTTCTCATATTCTTTCTCTATCTTTATAGACATTCTGGAGCTCAATAAATCTCCCACAAAGACCAACCAAGTTGTTTTTCTTAAAAGACAATCTCTTTCAGATTCATGCACATATATATATGCACACCCTCCCACATATACACATATAGATATGTATGAAAATGAGTTTATAAATGCTTTTAGCATTGTATGTATAACTTATCTCTACATATGTAAAGTTTTAGATATATATAATTTTTAAATATCACATAACATATACTTTTTTGAAGAAACTCTTATCAACCTAATTCTCCAATGCAAGGGCAGGGAAATTTTTCTGTTCTCAGGAACATATCCAGAAAATAATCCAGACCTAGAAATTACTGTGGATTTTTTTCCATCTTCAAAAATATTAATTTTTATGGGAGTTCTCAGCAAAGAAAAATTACAAATACAGACTCAGCCAACCCTTCCAGTCTGTGACTCCTGGAATGTATAAAGGTTAACTTAAACAAAGACTTAATTTACGTGAAGCTCTGGAAGCATGTCCACAGACTCATGCTTCATGGGTTAATTCATTGGGGAACAATTTATTTTTCTGTTGCATGAGGTTTTAGAACTGTTTCTATATATTTCTGCTTCACTGATTCCAAATATGAAATTTGTTTTGTTTTTTTCGGTGCATGCTCTAGTTTTTATGCAATTTTAATTTCTTTTTGTTACAGTTAATGGCATGCATTGGTTTTTAAACTAGAGTTAAGGGGTAACAACTCTTGGATTGAACATAACCACAAGGCAATTAATGTTTTACAAATATCACTTTTACATAATTGTAGTTGTTCTTAAATGTAAAATATTATTATCTGATAAAAACACCCTTTTATTTTGTTTTAAGATTGAATCATGACTTCTTCGAGTAGGCGTAAATGTAAGAATAATCTGGACACCTTCTGTTATATATGTGGCTGTTACACACTTCAACATCAAAGGCACAATATCTCATCATTTGTGACACATGCATATATTGCCTATTTTCAAGTTCCCCTTGGCGATCAAGACAAGAATTGGGCTCCTCATAATGTGTGTCATAATTGTGAGGAAATGCTTCATGACTGGACAAAAAAAAAAAGCAAAGGAATGCCTTTTGCTATTCCCATGGTTTAGTGTGAACCTAAGGACCACAGCAGTGACAGTTATTTCTGTCTGATCCATACAAAGGGCATCGGCAAGAAAAAACGGCATATGATCGCATATCTAATATTCCTTCAGCAATATGACATATCCCATACTCTGAGACACTCCCAGTTCCAGTTTTCAATGGTTTTATATCTTCTAAGGATGAAGAAAGTGATGAACATGGTGATCAAGTGTACTTTTATAAGATACATGAGGAAATGGTTGAGAATCTAAAGGGTCTTCTTCTGATGCCAAGCAGTCATTAACCCCTCAGCAGTTTAGCTAACCCAAATTGAATGACCTAGTAAGAGATATGGGTCTACCAAAGAAAACAACTGAGTTATTAGCCTCCACACTTCAAGAAAAGAATGTACTTCACTGGTCAGCTAACATATACTATTTCAGGAAGTGTGAACAAATTTTTTGGACTTTTTTTTTCCAAAGACAAACACTTTGTTTACTATCATGATATCAGTAGTCTTCTCAGTCAGCTAGGTGTTACCACTTATAGTTCAACAGAATGGTGGCTCTTTCTTGACAGCTCTAAACAAAGTCTGAAATGTGTTCTCCTACACAACGGTAATGTTTATGGCAGCGGTTCCAATTGGTTATTCAACTCATCTGCAAGAGGATGATAACGACATAAAAATTGTCCCTGACTTTCTGAAGTATAAGGAGCATAACTGGATCATTAGTGTGGATCTTAAAATGTTAAATTTTCTGCTAGGACAACAGAGAGGTTTCATGAAGTATCCTTGCTTTCTGTGTTTGTGGGAGACCCGAGCTCGGAAGAAACACTGGACACAGAAAGAGTGGCTGAAACGTGAAGCTCTGGAAGTAGGGATGCAAAATATTGTGAATAAACCTGTAGTTATCAGGATCATTTTTCCCCCACGTAACATCAACTTTGCTTAATGAAGCAGTTTGTTCAGGCTTTGAACAGAGAAAGTGAATGCTTTCAACATATTATTTCTGCTTTTACTGCCTTGTCTTTTGAGAATATCAAAGCAGGTATATTCAATGGACCACAAATTTGAACTCTTGTACATGACAAAGAATTTGCCAGGAAGATGAATAAGGAGGAGAAAGTAGCATGGCCGTCTTTTGTGGCAGTTACAAAAAACTTCCTTGGCAACAAAAAAGCATAAAACTATGATCTTCTGGTTCAAAGGATGCTGTAGGCTTTCTGCAACCTTGGATGTAACATGAGCATTAAGATTCCTGAGGCTGTTGAGAAAAAGGAACCCTCATCTGCTCTGTTGGTGGCAATGTAAAGTAGTACAACCATTATGGAAGAAAGTATGGTGGTTTCTCAAAAAACTAAAAATAGCCTGACCAGGCGGTGGTGCAGTGGGTAGAGCATCGGACTGGGATGTGGAATACCCAGGTTCGAGACTCCAAGGTCGCCAGCTTGAGCGCCCAACCATCTGACTTGAGCAAAAGCTCACCAGCTTGGACGCAAAGTCGCTGGCTCCAGCAAGGGTTAGCTCAGTCTGCTGAAGGTCCGCAGTCAAGGCACATGTGAGAAAGCAATCAATGAACAACTATCGTGTCACAACAGCAATGAAAAACTAATGATTGATGCTTCTCATTTCTCTCTGTTCCTGTCTATCTGTCCCTACCTATCCCTCTCTCTGACTCTCTCTCTGTCCCTGAAAAAAAGAAAAACAAAAACAAAAAACTAAAAATAGAGCTACCATATGACCCAGCGATCCCTATACTCGGCATATACCCCCAAAACTCAAAAACATTGGTACGTAAAGACACATGCAGCCCCATGTTCATTGCAGCATTGTTCACAGTGGCCAAGACATGAAAACAACCAAAAAACCCTTCGATAGATGATTGGATAAGGAAGATGTGGTACGTATATACCATGGAATACTACTCAGCTATAAGAAATGATGACATTGGACCATTTACAACAAAATGGATGGATCTAGATAACATTATATGGAGTGAAATAAGAAGAAATTAAGAACTGCATGATTCCATACAGAGGTGGGACATAAAAAAGAGACTAAGAGACATTTTCAAGAGTGTGGTACTTACCAGGGGGAGGGGAGGGAGGGGGAGAGGGAGGGGAGGGGCACAAAGAAAACCAGATAGAAGGTGACAGAGGAATATTTAACTTTGGGTGATGGGTATGCAACATAATTGAATGACAAGATAACCTGAAGATGTTTTCTTTGAACATGCATACCCTGATTTATTAATGTCACCCCATTAAAATGAATAAAAAAACAAAATAAAAACAAAAACAACAAAAAATGTTCACTTCCTGAGTAGTCACCTTGATAAGTTTCCCAAAAATCTTGGAGCTGTTAGTGATGAGCAGGAAAAATGCTTTCATCAAGATCTGAAGACGATAGAAGAATGTTATCAGGGGTGATAGGACAGAAATATGATGGCTGACTACTGCTGGAGCATCAAACAAGATTGTCCTCAAAAAGTACACAAACACAAGAGCTACAAATGCAAATTTTTGCCAGAATAGAATTTAAATAAGTTTTGCACAAATTTTGTGATTAAAATAAGTATTTTAATATGTTCTATTTTAAAATTGTAGACAAATTCTGATGCAATCATATCTTTTAGTGTACTAGTGTATTTAATGCATTATATAAATTATTATATTTTCACAGAGATGATGCCCAAGAAGACATTTCACTTTATTATGTTAAACTAAATGTTGAAAATTTTATAATAAAATGAAAACCTAAAATCTTGAATTGCCAAAAACTGTAGCTTACAGAGAAAAACTAATGTCAGATTTGAGATTAGCACACTCGAGTTAGGTAAGGACAAGTGTTTTTGTGGATACAACAAAAATTTTGTTCCCCAGTGTTAGCGATCTCCCACGGACACCAGCTTTGATTAGACATTCTACTGCTACATAGAAATTCTACAGGTATGAAAGCTTTTAGCAAGCCAGAAAAGAGCTTTAAAAATTTACATTAAAATTCCTTTTGGAACTTTATTTCAACCTCAAGGAATGAAAAAAAAATTGATGTTTTATTAAGTATACATATAATCAATTATGGGCAATCTTTTGTGCTGAGTGTGTCAAAATTTGCCAACACCCAAGCATAATTTGGATGATGTGTCACTTCGAGAAAAACAGCCTAACCGGAAGTCCCAGAATAGACGCTCTGTTCTGTTGTTTTGGCCTACAGACCTCCGGCACAGAGTGTCTACACTACAGCAAATTTTTTATCCTCGGCTACTGCACCTGGCTGTGCAGGAGCCGAGGATAAAATGTCCTTCTCGGCATGCAGCCCTGTACTTCTCTGGTATGCGGCTGCATACAGCCGTGTGTCATCGAAAATGGCTATGTGTGTCAGTGCTGACACAGGTGTCATAGGTTCGTCATCATGGATAGATATATATGTATGTATGGCCAACCAACTTGGCAGAGAATAGGTGAGTTTCCAGTAAAAGTCTATTGTTTTTGATGCCACTTAAGACCAAGGATAATCCCAAGAGTGCCCTGTTTACTATGTAGTCTTACTTAAAGTAAATGTTTAAACTTTATCAATTAAACTGATAGGCGGTGACCCAGTATCAGCTACTCTTGGAAGAACAGAGATGTTTCTATACTGAAAGCCAATAGCTCTCACCCATATTTTAAGAGACTAGAGAGTGTCCAAAATTGTGTGCTCTGTGATGTGTTCTGGACACACACTACATGTTATGAGGGGTAACAATGTCATCTCTCAAGCAGCACAAAATAATTTCCCATAATTTTATCCAAAGTGAAATACAGAGCTACCAAGTTACTTTTAGAAAAATAATTAAAATATATAGTTAAATAAACATGACAGTATGTGTTAATATTCTCAAATGCCTCAAAATAGCCCTATCATAAAACAAGTCTCAAGCCCCCAGGATCAGAACCGAGGAGTCGCTGGACCTCTTCATGACATTCAGACAACTAATTAGTCTATCTGCAAGGACAAAACTGAAGAGACAGTGTTCCCCTCAGCCTGAACCCCGCTGGTAAGCTGTTGAAATTTCTCCATCTCCATAGACATTTCTGTGAAGGTCATGACCAGGCTCCTAGCCAAGAACGTCCACTGAGGATGTGCTGGGCACCAAGAAATGAGCTGGAATTTCCAGCCACATGCTCACACCCAGATCTCTTACCAAACACAGCTGACAAACACCTCAGTGCTGTTCCTGCTTTCAATATTAGAACTTGCTTGACATTTTGAAACAAAAAGCAAAACAGTGACATTCTTGGATTTTCTGACATTCTTTTTGAAGAAATACCTGTAAATAAATGAGTAAGCATTTTATTTTTCTTGGGAAAAATTTTATTAGTCTCCTAACACATACACATGTGGGGTTTGCTCCTTTCTGTTTCCACATATGTACCTATAATCAATGTGCAGCAATATCCCGTATTCCTGTTTGCCTGTTCAGGCCCAGGGTTCCTATGTGACACCATTCTTAGTGATTCTCCTGCCTCTTTCATTCTCTCCAACAGCTGGGCTGACATCAAAGATCCTTGCCATTTTAGTGGCTCAAGAAGTCTATCAGATAGTGTTCAGACTGGAGGAATGACTTCACAAGGAATTTATTTTTCCTCTTGAGTCTAAATTTTGTGAGTTGGACATAGGACTAATGTATTTTCTAAGGGAAGCCTATGGAAATGGAGCAATTTAACCAGAGTTGAAGTCTCTCTGACAGGTTTCTGTAGCTCCAGAGAATGGGGGCGGGGGGAATGTTTGAAGTTGAATTGGTCTTTATCTGAAAATGAGACATGCATCCTGTTCTGCACACCTACAGCAAACATGCTGACGCCGTAAGTGAAAACTTAAGTACACCCAAATCAATCGATTCAAAGTTATGGTTTTCAGTGCAATCAACTCATATGGGGGTAGCATTTTCCATTTCTGAGAGAGGTGTTAAGTTTACCGGATGAATTCAAATGCACAGTGTAGTGAGGTAGGCTATACCATTCTTTGACTTCTCTTGATGTCGAACAATAAAATCTATCATTATATGCATCATTTAAAGATACGTAAGTAACCCTCTGTCCAAAGGAACTCCTCAGTCTGTGTTACCTGCACCAAAAGGAAGTACATGCTGATGATGTCAGTCTATCTTGGGCAATCAAGGAAGGAACTCGATATGCCACATCCCACTAGGAGCTCAGAATTCCTCAACTCACATACTCACATGGCTCCAAACCCCTGCATTGGGCTGAGTTTTACTTCTAAGTTAACATGTGGAAGAGCTGAGGTACAAGGTACATGTTGGGGTATTTGAAGTGGTGAAGTTGACCTGTTTATAGACCTTTGAAGTATTATGGACTTTCCAGGTATCATCTCAGGCACTAATAGAGTTTCACAAGAAACTTGAAACACCAGCATGAGGAAAGCTCCCAGTAAGCTGATACTTTAACTGCAGAGTGAATGCTCTAGTCTTTTTTTTTTATCAGTAAGTTGATAACTGATAACTTATTTTCATGAGCTCTGAAGTTTGTTTATAAATAAGTACACAATCTCAAAACTAGATACTGAGATCTATCTGGCTAAAGATATAACACTATTTCAAGTGGAAATATCTTGTCCTCCCTGGTTCCTCCACTTCCCATGAACTAGCTAGAAGGTTATAAACTAATTTTGCAGTTCTTCCGTCCTGAGCCCTGGCTGCCTCCCAGGTCCATGTTACAGGTGGGTTGGCTGAGACATCAGAATAACAATCCCAAGGTACTGATGTATGTGCATGATCTCAGGGGCTCAGTGCCAGCACATACGGCATCTCTGAATGCAACAGAAAAGGCACCGATCCAACAAGCCAAGTATAAAAAAGAAAGTGTCCCGACAGGATATTCCAAGTCAAGATATCCCTTCCTGATGATGCTGCCTCTTGCCATGGCCCATGTCCAGGTAAGCACAGCCAGGAGACCTTGGGCTTAGCCCAAGCACTAGGCACTGCTGCATATACAAAGGCAGTGACCTTTGACCAAGCTACAGAGGTGTTATAGCATAGCTCAAGGTCTGGAATCAATCACGCCTGAGTATAAACCAGCTCTCCAGTAGATCACAGTATCACCCAGAGACACTAGCCTTACCTCTCGAAGCCTCAGTATCCTCACAATTAGAAAGGAGCTCATGATGATACCTTGCAATTGTGAGTTAATATTTGAAACATCCTAGCACAATGCCTGCCACACCATGTGTTCAATTGTCCTGCAGCAACACTGATTTGGGAGGCTGGAAACTGAGATGACACCTTTGAAGGGTAGCCTAGAAAGTCTGTGATCTAAAAAATTGTATCATTATGCTTCAGTTTCTTTGCCTTTACATAAGGAGAATATTGAAAATAATGAAGTGAAAATACTTGCAAGAAAAATTCTATACCAGTTTGGTATCTTTGAAAGTAATCATGTATATCTGATATTTTAAAGTGAGAATACCAGTAAATAGGGTTAGATAATGGGTTTACTGAAAGGGAGCAGGAAAGAACCAGAGTAAAAGAGAATACTGATTTTTCAGAAAGGAACAGCCAGATTTATTTCAGCAAGGGTAGTAGTTTTTAAAGACAAAAATAGCCCTGTTCAGGCAATTCATGGCAATTAGCAGGCTGCTTTTAATGTCCATTAAATGACACTGGAGAGAAGGTTCTCGCTGAAATAGCTGCAAATTTTGGCGCTCACCCAGGAGAGCTTCATGCTTCACAACAGGCTTTTACAGGGTTCACCCAGGGCTGCTGTGAAGCGCCCTCAGGATGATAGCACAATCTCCAAGTTCGCACACGCAGGAAGAAACGCTCTGGAAGCAGAGCCGTGATCTACAGCTGGAATAGACCCTTTAGAGCAGGTATCCTCACCTAAGAGTCAAAGTGGTCAGAAGCCTTCAAAACACATCACTCACAATACATAGGAGAATGTAAGAGGCCCTTGTGGGGATTTCATAGGAACTTAAAAACAAAACAAAACAAAATAACCTTTGTCACGGTACCTGCCGTACCTCGCTCCACAGACCTAAGAAGGTGCTGCTGAAATTTCTCCAATCTAGTAACAGTTCTACAAACCAGAATCTCCCATGTATCTCCTCCCACCACAAGATAGAGGAGAGACCAGCCTCAGGCCCAACACAAAATCTTTGAAGAGACTAGACTCGTGGTGCATGTCAGCATATTTACAGAGCAAGACACACCTCTGGTCTACTCCTCTGGAGACCCAAAGGCGTGACGAGGTCCCAATACTGCAATACCTGACCTTGCCAACCCTGCAGGGTGCAAAGGTTAATGATCTATGATCTATAGCTGCCTCACTGATAAAGTTGGCTCACTTATTAAGTTAAAATGCCACTAAGTGGGATTCCTTTCTGGATGCCATCATCAGCACTGGATTTATATCATTGAAATACTATATTTTGGCATTTTACTGACTGGCTTGGAACATGCTCTGTATTTGGAAATTAATTTTCTGTTTTCAACATTTTTTATAAAAACTTACATGTTTCAAACACAGTCCTGAACATTAGAGTTGGAAACAGAGAGAGAGAGAGAGAGAGAGAACACACACACACACACACACACACACACACACACACACACACACAGCATTCTCCCACATTTTCTCTATTTGCTCTAAAGGTGAAAACTTTCTTCTAATTCAAATCCCTTTGAAAATTCCATTCTCTCTTTCCCTCCCCTTTTCATATGAAGGTTTGTGACACAGCAGAGACATTAGGCACCCACCCTTCCTTCTTTCCAAGCATTTTCAACTCACTACATTCTAGCACTGCTTCCACAACTCCAATGCCATTGCTCTGACCGAGGTCCTGAGTGGTCTCCCTGGTGCCCAGCCCAGGGGTTAGTTTCCTCTTCTCTCAGTAGCTATACTGGATGGAGTCCATGATGATGAGAGTCAATCTCCTGGTCACCCTCCGTGATGCCTGCCTTTCCTATTCTCCTCCAAAATCCATGAATCATCCATTGGATCATGTTCCTCAGGTTCTTCTCATCTGGTATCTGGTTCTCTATCTGAACACCTGAGGCCACTTATCTTCCCAAGTCCAGTTTCTCACATCTAGAAGAAAAGCCTATCTTCCATTAGACATTGGTCCTTCAATAAATCTAATAAGAAATTTATTCAGTCTTGTGGGGCAGCTGCATTAGGCTTGCTCATGGGGTGACTGGTTGCAATCACTTTGATTGGTGCATGGGTACATAGCAGCACCATGTGTGCATGGCCTATATAAGACTATGGGTGTTTGCACTTGAGAGAGATGGGGGGTTGCGGATGCACAGATCGCCTGCCTGCCACTGTGATGGGCCATTTTGCTGTTTGTTTGCCTGAGAGGCAGTTTCCCCTGCCTGTGTGCTCGTCTGCCACTGTGTGACTTTATTAAACAGAATGGCCAAACCCTTTCTGGCCCTGCAGTTTTTCAACCATCTGCCTGAATCCAATGTGAACCTGCCTGTACTTGGCCATCATCATTGCATCTGGCATAGTGGTCAGGATTTGGAGCAGATGGGTATGGAGCCACAGCCACCCTTGAGGGGTGGAGTAGAGGACTAGTCGTTGTTATGGCTCCCCATGGCTGTCCATTGGGGACCTTGGGCTGGCTGTTTTCTAAGTTTCTGTGAGAGGAAACCAAGAACTGTGTGCAAAGGTGGCCTGAGGTCGAGAGTTCCAGGGTGAGTTGCAGACCCAGTGTCAGCAACAGCTTGCACTGGAGTGAATGCTGGAGAAGGCCAAATGAGTTCATGAGTTGTAGTTTGCCCTGGAAGTTGAACGTTGGCAGCAGAAGTTGCTGGGGGAGCAACTGCAGGTTCAGCTTCAGGCTGAGAGCCAGCAGCCGTAGGAGCAAAAGATGGAGCAGTGCTGGCAGAGTGGCTCTGAGTTGGTGGGAGCAGACTTTTCTGAAGATGAAGCTGAGGTTGAGGCTGCCATCCACACACTCAGAGCTTGGCCGGTGGCCATCCAGAAGGTAAAAACTCAGCAGCAAAGAGTTTTTACTGAGCCCCTGGTAGGTTTGTTGTGATTGTGGGGCATTGGGGTGGATGACATCATGCTCTCTGGGTAGAGGTGCAGAAGTTAGTCACTGTTGCCACATGCTCCTCCTTGAGGCAGTGTCTTCAGAACTTCCATGATGGCAGGGATGGGGTGGGCAGGGTGGGGTAGGGGTTTGCTGAGGCCCCATGTGAACCTAGTTGCCTGAAATGAACCTTTCTTTACCTTGGCAATCTGCACAGACAGCTGGGCTGTCTATCATGGACTGACTCTTGAACTGCAACCAGAGGGAACACCGGCTTCCTTGTTGGATGGACATACCCACCTTTGGGCAGTATGAGAGACCCTGATGGGGGGGCAGGGGGTGCTCCGGTGGACACCCTCTTGCACCAGGAAGCTGCTCTCACCCAGCTGCAGAGATGCACCAAGTACATTTTTTGTTTCAATGGACATGGCCCTGGACTGTACAGGCCCCCCATCTATGATGGGTGTCCATATTGGCACCATGGGGTGGGGAGTTGGAGGTGGGCCTGCAGTTAACTCCCTGAGCAGAGTGCTCAGGGAGACACTGTGAAGGGTGCCTTTGTAATTGTCATTTTTGGAATGTATGTAATGAACTTATTGTGAGTTGAGCAACCCTAAAGGGGTGGAATGTGGGGCAGCTGTGTTAGGCTTGCTCGCTGGTTTACAATCACACACTATTCTTTTATGTTAATTGGGTAAGGGAATGCCAGTAACAAAGGAATCTTGCCAGTCTTCGAAGAAATTAAGACGTGCATGAGCTTTAGAACACAATGACAAGAAATAAACAACTTTTCCCAATACTCTCTCCTGCCTGCACTCCCTCAGTCATTTGTGAGGCTACTTGTGATCCTGGGGATGGATCCTGCCCAGCTGTCCCTTGGCAGCCACAGAATTGCAGGACTCCTGATAAACTTTCCTGATGCACTACTGTCTTTACAGACTGAGTGATGTAGTAAAGCTTTGATGCAGCAGGTACTTTAGACACAGTCTTGTAACAAGTGTGAATTTATGTCACTCTGCTTTTCTGCTGAGAGAGAGAAAGGGAGAGAGTCATGTGGTCTGTCTTCTTTCTCAGCTTGGGATGCCTGTTGGTTTGATGTGAGTGTTTTGTTTCCTCTTTCCTGTTAAAATCTAGAACTCATCAGCTGCAGCAACCAGATGGTCTGGGGATAATGATCTAGAGGTGCGTGCATCCCAGGACAGCATCTCCACTGGCCACTAGGGGAGAGGACACCCTATTGCACACACAGCAAGAGTCACCCCAGGGAAAAGCACAGCTGTGAGCAGTGGTCCAGCAAGCTGAGGCCCCCAGGGAAGGGTACCAGTGAAGGCACGATTCAGTATGGAAGGCTGCCCCCTCAGAAGCCAGGCTGACCTCAGATTTGTTCAAGCATGATTATTTTAACAATTGCCTCCCTGATCAATTCTCATGTACTTCCCTCATCAGACTTTATAGCTGTGTTCCTCTAATTTAGTACCCAAATGTTTATTTGCCAAAGTTCCCAAACAGTCACCATGATCTGAGCAGCTATGTGATACCCCCATTCCTCACAGTTACCATCTAATCCCCACAGGCCCTCCCTACAACTTCACCTGGCAACTCTCCCTTTGGTCTTCCAGTTGCTGCTTTAAAATGTAAGATAACCAGAGTTTATTGTCCTGTTATGTGACTTAGACATACACACCTGCCAGCTCTCTTGCCCTGAGGATCTTGCTAATGGAACTAAGGTCACAAATCAAATCCACATATCCCCACAAGCACAATGAGGTACTGTTTGTATCTTTAATCCCAAGAAGATCCCTGGTATCTAGTTCTTACTCATCTCAGTATTTCTCTAACTTTCCCAGGAAATATCTGTTGACTTAAATATGACTAGCTGAGTGTAGAAATTACTCATCAGAGATAACTTATTGGAAAAAACTACCAAAATCCCCTCACTACTTAAAAAAGACACACACACACACTCTGAGACCCTGCCCATGCCAGGACAGCTCATATGTCTTCTTCTTCTTCCCCTTCTTCTTCTTCTTCTTCTTCTTCTTCTTCTTCTTCTTCTTCTTCTTCTTCTTCTTCTCCTTCTTCTTCTCATTATTCTCTTTCATCTTTCTTCTTCTTCTTCTTCTTCTTCTTCTTCCTCCTCCTCCTCCTCCTCCTCCTCCTCCTCCTCCTCCTCCTTCTTCTTCTCATTCTTCTCTTTCTTCTTCTTCTTCTTCTTTCTTCTTCTTCTTCTTCCTTCTTCTTCTTCTTCTTCTTCTTCTTCTTCTTCTTCTTCTTTCTTCTTCTTCTTGCTTCTTCTTACCTCTTTTTCTTTCTTCTTCTTATCTATTCTTCTTCTTTTTCTTCTTCTTCTTCTTCCTCTTTTTACCACTAAAGCAATAATTTCAGACTGTTATTCCTACGACAATGGCAGCTACTATAAAAGGGACCATTACTGTTCCACTATCTCTTCCCTGCATCAGATAACCCTTTAATGCCTCTGTAAGCAGTAACTTTGTGAATATTGCACAAGAATCCAACCACATGTCTCCTCCGTCCAATACTAGTCCAGAGCCTACATATTCATCAGCACAGTCAGTCATGCAATATTGGAGTTATTTCTTTGCAGCAAAAGCAAATGGGGTTTGGACAGGCAGGAGGAAAAATGGTCTCACAGAGCCACACAAGCTCAAAGAAACATGTATCTCTCCTTTTCGATTTGGGCTCAAAGTGATGGAAGACAGTCAGGAAAACCACTTCTAATGAACTGTAGACAACAAACATGGACCAGAGGCTCCACCAAGAAAACTGATAGTGATATTCCATGCCAGCAGTCATGGAAACCTGCTATCAAACTGGAAAACATCTGTGAGACAAAGACTAACTTCTTAAGAAAAAGTAGCAGCAAGAGTAAAGAACAGCCTTTCAAAAAAACAGAAGGGATAAATATTGCTGAATTGCAATGAAGCAATATAAATCTCTGACCTGGAGGTCACAGTCAAACATTTTCCTGTGTATTTAGAGTTTGGGGTGAGGGGAAAGGGGAAGAAGGGATACTAATCTTAAATTCTCACTTCCTTAAAAAAAAAATAAACCAAGTAAAATTGTAGGCAAAGCTATTTCTTGTCTTTTCTCTTTACCACATTTTCTCACTATTTCCCTGCCAGACTTATTCTGCCCATAAGTCAGGTGATTCTGATAAGCATTTCTGTTCCTGTTTTGTGGAGATTGTGGTAGCATGTGGGTAAGGCTATCTCAAGTACCGTGAAGACATTGCCATGGGAAAGAAACTATGTAACATTGTCAGGATATGAAACTCTTAAATAGTCAAAAGCTTTCCAATCCCTAGGTTTTTACAGCTCAACTTTCCCTCCTGGATACATTACACACAATGCATGAGTTCTTAAAAATTTTAAAGTAAATCTTATACAAAACATATTGCTTTTTTATAGGCCAATGATGAAACTTTGGGAAATGAACTCAAGAAAACAATTACTTTTACAATTGCAACAACAACAAAATACCTAGGAATAAACTTAACAAGGGATGTAAAGGACCTATATACTGAAAAAGTACAAAACATTATTGAAAGAAATTAAAAAAGATACTATGAAATGGAAAACTATTTCATGTTCATGGATTGGAAGAATCAACATAGTTAAAATGACCATATTACCCAGAGCAACATATAAATTTAATGCAATCCCCATCAAAATCCCAATTTCATTTTCTAAAGAAATAGAACAAAAATATCATCAGGTTTGTAGGGAACCATAAGAAAATCTGATAGCCAAAGCAATCCTGAGGAAAAAGAATGAAGCCAGAGATATCACACTATCTGACTTCAAATTATACTACAGAGTTGCAATAATCAAAACAGCCTTGTACTGGTAGAAAAACAGACATAGAGACCAATGGAATAGAATCAAGAGCAAGAAACAAAACCACATATATATGGGCAAATAATCTTTGACAAAGGAGTAAAAAACACACAATAGAAGGAAAAAACCTTCTTCAATAAATGGTGCTAGGAAAATTGGAAAGCCATATGCAAAAGAATTAAACTTGACTACACTTTGTCCCCCTCCACAAAAATCAATTCAAAATGGATAAAAGACCTAAATATAAGATCTAAAACAATAAATTACATAGAAGAACACATAGGTACTAAACTCATGGACCTTGGCCGTAGAGAACAATTTATGCATTTGACCCAAAACACAAGCAAAGTAAAGCAAAAATAAGTGAATGGGACTGTATCAAACTAAAAAGCTTCTGCACAGCAATAGAAACTGACAACAAAACAATAGGTAGCCAATCAATAGGGGAGATGATATTTACAAATAAACTCCAATAAGGGGTTAATATCCAATATATATAAAGACCCTGGCTGGCTGGTTCAGTGGTAGAGCATTAGCCTAGAGTGTGGAAGTACCAGGTTCAAGTCCCGGTAAGACACACAAGAGAAGTGACCATCTACTTCTCTATCCTTCCCACCATTTCTCTCTTTCTTCCCCTCCCATAGCCATGGCTCAAAAGGTTCAAGCAAAGTTGGCCCCAGGCTCAGTTGCTGAGCAATGGGACAGTAGCCCAGATGGGTAGAACATCACCTGGTAGGGGGATTGACGGGTGGATGTGGATCCGGTTGGGGCACTTGTGCACTTGTGAGAGTCTGTCTCTGCTTCCCTCCTTCTCACTATATGTATACACACACACACACACACACACACACACACACACACACACACATATGTATACACATAAAGAATTCACAAAGCTCAGCAACAAACAAAGCAAACAATCTACTTTGAGTTAATTTTTGTGTGTGGTGTCAAATAGAAGTTTAGTGTCATTCCTTTGCAGCATGTGGCTGTCTAGTTTTCTTTTTCTTTTTATTTTTTTTACAGGGACAGATAGAGTCAGAGAGAGGGATAGATAGGGACAGACAGACAGGAACGTAAAGAGATGAGAAGCATCAATCATCAGCTTTTCATTGAGACACCTTAGTTATTAATTGATTGCTTTCTCATATGTGCCTTGACCATGGGCCTTCAGCAGATTGAGTAACCCCTTGCTCAAGCCAGTGACCCTGGGTCCAAGCTGGTGAGCTTTTTTTGCTCAAACCAGATGAGCCCACACTCAAGCTGGCAACCTTGGGGTCTCAAACTTAGATCCTCCGCATCCCAGACCGACACTCTATCCACTGCTCCACTGTCTGGTAGGGCCATTCTAGTTTTCTTAACACCATTCTTTACAGAGACTTTCTCCATTGTGTAGTCTTGACTCCTCTGTCATAAATTAGTTGTGCACATATAAATAAGTTTATTTGGGGGTTCTCAATTATGTTCCATTGGTCTGAGTGTCTGGTTTTCTGTCAATAACATATTGTTTTGATTACTATAGTTTGTAGTATAGTTTAAAATCAGGAATTGTGAAGGCAGCTGACTGAATGAGAGAATACGGTATATTTATAAATGATATTTCAATAAAAGGTTAATTTTCAAAACATATAAAGAACTCATACAACTCAACAACAACAAAACAAACACCTTTATTTAAAAATGGGCCAAGAACCTGAATAGACACTTTTCCAAGGAGGACAAACAAATGGCAAATGGGCACATGAACATATGCCCTAAGTCACTAATCTTTAGGAAAATGCATGTCAAAACCACAGTGGTGTAACCTCCTATTTGTCAGCATGGCAATCATCAATAGATCAACAAACAAGTGCTGGTGAGGATGTGAAGAAAAGGCAGTCCTTGTGCACTACTGGTGGGAATGTAAACTGGTGCAGCCACTGTGGAAAACAGTATGAAGGGCTCTTAAGAAATTAAACATAGAAGTACCATATGACCCAACAATTCCTCTTTTGGGTTTTTACTGGAAGAATATAGAAACACTAACTCGAAAGCACATATGCATACTGTGTTCACTGTGGCATTATTTACAAGACATGGAAGCAGCCTGAATGTCCATTAATAGGCGAGTTTTCAGACTCTTTGATGAAATAGAAAGCATTGCTTCTCTTTAAGAATAATTTTGGCATCTTCCTTTCAGTCACATTTAACACCTTTATATCAAAAATTATACCAGCTTTGTTGATGTCTAAAAGCAGTAAATATATGAAGGCAACACAATGCTTTGGGAAAAGCCTCAGGGGAAACAGACTGTACTCTAACTTTTGAGTGGAGAAAGGGACCCAAAGGGTGAAAGAGGAACAGTGAGAAAATTAGAGAGACAGAAACAAAAGATAAAACCAAGACACAAGGAAAAGAGGCACAGCAAAACAAGCAGCTTTTTCTTCGTCTCATTACACTACAACCTGTCTTGAGTCTCCTTCGCAATTGGACCCTGTACTGAAGCCCATTTAGCACTTCATAAAAGTTCAGGGACAAGACCTCAAGAGCTCACTTAGAATCTCCAATTGTACTCACACAAAATTGCTTCATATTGAGCTTAGGAAACAGAAGAAAACATATTCCTCAAGCTCTTGTACTGATCTTTTGGCACCTCATAGTGCATGTAAATAGAAAATACATTCTTATGTCACATTAGAGCAAGGAAAAGTCAAACCATGGTATGTTTAGAAGGAAACTCTATGACAATATAAAAGGAACTTTCCCTTGTTCTAACTGGTCTAAAGAATATGATCTTGCCTGTTTTTCTCCCCCCGTAAGTTTTTCTGAAAGCAGCATTAGTATCTGACTAAGATATTTTGTGTTTTCACTGGATCACACAACTGAGCAGCTGCACATCCTGCCACGCAAACACTGCAGCTGAGAACGCCCCTCAGGAGAGTTCTCAGCAAGGCAGCTGGGTACAGACAGCAGTGGCCATCCAGGAAACCAATAGGCAAAGAAGGGAAGATTCACAGAGGCACTTATAGAACTTGTGATCAAAGACATAACAGAGCTTAAAGGGGCAAACCCTGTCAAAATATTGACAGCTCTCCTAGAGAAGCTCCAGGAATCAGTCATCTCTCAAAAGAAAAAGCAAACATGGAAGCTTGAAGAATGAATCGCAATGAGCTGGACAAATGGTCTGTGCTGAGTCTGTGTCCTGCCTAGAATGTTTAAAGTGAGAATAGAATCCATCTGCAACAGATGGAAAATACATGTACCTAAATTGAGAATGCTAATCTCCAAATTTAATAATTACTATCTTGGTTAATAGCATCATAAGCTTTCTTGCAGGTAGCAGATGCTCATGTCACAACATGGCTTAACCAACTCAACCCCAGTGCCCAACAAGATATGTAAAGAGATAAAATAACAATAATTGTTTGTATGGAAAATAAAATAATAATTAATAAATAATGATACAAGAATAAACTCTGTTTCATATACTCACAATTGTAAACCTACTTTTGTCGTACCCTGTAATACACATGGATTTATACACACATGTCTAAATCTATACAATTATCTGTTCACGAAATTTTGCAAACATTTCAAATGGCACAGACTAAGAAGAAAACTATTTCTACATACCTGAGATAAATTTTACTTTCAAGTCTCTGTAGTCAATGTGATTTTTATCAACTTGTATGAAGTGTTTCAAACCATGGAATTAATCAAGACACAAGTGTTAGGTGCAATCTACCTCAGAAACATTTCTTTTTATATGCAACATTTGCTACCAAAAGAGTTCATGGGCACAAGAGTTAAATTTTATGCAACATGAATATTTATCAAAATTTCTTTCCTCTAGAATGCTGTCTAGGTTATAAAATTTAACAATATCACTGGGTTTCTTGTACACAGTGAGAACTATTTTATTTCAAATATCTTAAAAACTAATCTTTCCTCATCAGCATAAATAAAAGTAAAGTGGTTACTGAAGGAGGGGTAGGGGAAGGGGAGTAAAGAAGAACAAATATACAGTGACAAGCCTGACCTGTGGTGGCGCAGTGGATAAAGCGTCGACCTGGGAACACTGAGGTCGCCAGTTCAAAACCCTGCACTGGTCTGGTCAAGGCACATATGGGAGTTGATGCTTTCAGCTCCTCCCCCCTTTCTCTCTTTCTCTCTCTCTCTTTCTCTCACTCTGTGTCTCCTCTCTAAAATGAATAAATAAATAAATAATTAAAAAAAATATATACAGTGACGGGAAATGTTTTGACTTTGGGTGATGGGCACACAACATAATCAACAGTTCAAATGCTATAGAGATGTTCATCTGAAATATATGTACTCTTATTGATCAATCTCACCCCATTAAATTTAATTTCTAAATAAAAGAAAATGGAAGAAAAACTGATCTTTAATTTGCCAGTAAAACCTAAATCTGCTGCTACTATTTTTGCCTTCTTTTATGCTTATTACTGTGTTATTGTTTCTGAATTATAATTAACTGCATATATTGTGAATGTGCCAAGGGAGTTTGTAATATCTAAGCACATACACACTGATTGGGAAGAAAGAACTAAATTTAGGAGTGATTTCAGATTTATAGGAATTTTATACAAAAATTTATGATTTTAATATACAGTATTAAAATATATGACATACTTTATAATTAAAACCAGAATGACCTAAGAAGCAAGTTTTTAACTAATAAAACATAAAATCAGATTCTCGTTTAGTTAGTATTTTTACATCTCATTATGAAGTGAGAGTATTCAATTCAATTATCTCTAAATTTCCCCTTTTTATGAGACTTTTAAAATTCATTTTCTATTAGGCCTAGATCAGGAATTGAAGTCTCCAAGTTCTGTTAATAACAGAAAATAATAATAGGAGCTCGACTATGGAGAGTCATATGAATTACATACTGAAAATGTATATTAATATTTATTTTACTAAAACTTAGAAAAATTGGTAAATATCACAAAATGAACCCATTTTTGTTGTTATTTCTAGAGATTGTAAGTTCCAAGAGGTAGGTATGCTTTACTAGAGATAATTACAAGTTCATTTGTGTGCTAGTAACTCCTTCTTATAAGAAACTTTAAACTTGGATGTGTGCTCAGAAGAGAATAGCATTTCTTTGGAGTGGAAAAGCCTTGTGCTAAGTCATCTCATGTAATTCCCTGAGCTTCCAAGCTACCTTGGTTGGGCTGTTCTAAAAGATTTTTCATGATGGCATACTGCTCATATTTTAAATTTATTCAACCCTATTACTCAAAGATATAAGACTGTTTTTCACAATAAATATATTTTTTATTTTTTTCTTTATTTACACAGTATTTAATGTTCTTAAACAAGGGTATCTTTCTTTGAAATTTAATATAATGAATTGGAAAAATACCACATTACTAACATTTTCACAATAGTCTTTAAAATCATCTTATTTCTCTCCTGTCCCCAGGAGCTTTTAGAGTTCAAGAGAGTAGAATATCCAAATTGGCTGTTTAAAATTTTTGATATATTTTCTAAATTCCAACTTATTGCTCTATGGCCCATAGCTACAGGGTAGGAAAATTAGTGGGTGAGTCATTTCTACCAAGACTTTACATAGTAATTATGGCGAAGTTGTCTAAATATTGCTTTGGTTTCTTTTTTATCAAGAGTTGAACAAAAGTAATAAAGAAGAACTGACATCACAGAGATGGCTGAGTAGAAATCTCCAGGAATTACTCCTTCCACAAAAAACCCCACAAAGCTGGCATGAACTGTCTGAAGTAACTATTGTGGAACTCCAGTCTAAACAAACACTTGTAACATCCTGGGGAGTGCTTAGTGAAGAAAGAGGCTGATATATTTCACTGAAATTTTGTGTTTCTCTTAGTGACTGCCATACTCCATCCCCAGTCCATGTGGCAGTCAGCCACGGAGATGGCACGCACTATCCTGATATGGCTAGCTGGTGCCAGTCTGAGCAATAAGGATGTCATCTTTCAAAAATAGAAATTGTCTATTTTAATCATTGCTTTTGATAGCTGAGGGGACAGCACAGAGGCTGACCATTATATCAACCCCCCACTGATTGAAGAGGTTTCTCCAACCACATTAGTCAGAGAAAATTTAGAAAAACAGAAACATTTTTTTATTTTTCTTAATAGATCCAGGCATTTAAGGAAATTTCTGGGAGGTCATTGGCTGACTGCCAAGATAACACAACAGACACTTCAGTGACTATATATGACCAGAAATAAAGTCTTTGCAAAAATAGTTTGGAAAAATCATAAGCAAAGGAACAGCTGCAGCTTTCAAATAACAACAGAACCCCTGAGAGAGAGTAGAATCTTATTTCCACATTACATTACCATATTACAATACTCAAAACATCTAACTCTCAACAACAACAACAAAAAATGACAAAGCATACAAAGAATCAAGAAAATATGTCCTATTCATAAGAACAAGAGAAATGAACAAACCCCATCACAAACATCAGTCTTATGAGGCAAAGACTTTCAATGGACTGTCTTAAATATACTCAAAAACCTGAAAGAAATTATGAACAGATAACTACAGGACATCAGGAGAACAACGTATGAATGAATTGGTAATATCAATAAAGAGGCATAAATTATAAAAGAAAATTAAATAAAAATTCTGGAGCTAAAATAAAAAATTTATTTGAATTGTTTAACAGCAGATTCAAACATATTGAAGAAAGAATCAGTGACCTTGGAAAAAATAGTTCAATTGAAATTATCCAGCCTGAGGATAAAAAATAAAAAAATGTACAAAGCCTTAGGGTCCTACAGTGGCATGCTATTAAATATACCAACATATGCATTATGGAGATCCCAGAAGGAAAAGGGAGACTTTCTATGAAAAAAATATTTAATGAAAAAATAGCCAAAACCTCCCACATTTATCCCAGGCATGCAAGGTTTGTTTGACATGGAAAATCTATGAAATATACCTCACTGATAAAATACAATTCAGTAGATATAGAATAGATACAAAAAGAAGCATTTAACAATATTCAATACCGTTTCACGACAAAAGCATTCAGAACATTAGGAATAGAAAAATATTCATCTAGATGATAAAGACCATTTGGGAAAAGCATCAGTCAACATACTCAATAGCAAAAGACTGAAAATATCCTCCCTAAATCAGAAACAAAACATGGATGCCTGCTTTCACCATTGCTATTTATAATTACACTGGTAGGAAGTTTGAGCCAGAGAAATTAGATAAGAAAACATAAAAGACATTCAAGTTGAAAAGAATTTAGGAATAATATTCATAGGTGACCAGTGCTGTATACAGAAAATTCCAAAAAATCCACTAAAAGATGATTGAATGTAATAAATGGATTCAACAAACTTTCAGAGTATAAGATAAACACACACAGAAAAAGGTGTTACTATACACTAAGAATAAGCTATTGAAGAAGAGGATAAATAAATCAATTCCATTTATAATAGCATATAAAACATAAGATGCCAGGAAATAAATTTAACCAAAGAGATGAAAGACTTGTTTACCAAAAACTACAACCTATTGCTGAAAGAAATTAAAGAAGAACATTTACACAAATAAAGAGACTCCCCATGTTCATGAACTGTAAGACTTAATAATGCTAATATGGCAATAGTTATTGTCAAAATGGTCACACTGTCCAAAATAATCTACAGATTCAATGTTATCCCTACCAAAATCCCAATAGCCTTCTTTGCAAAAATGGAATACCTAATTTTCAACTTCATGTAGAATTACAAATGTCTCCAAGTAGGAAATACCACATTACCCAAATTCAAAACTTATTTTAAAGCTGTATCACTCAGAACAGTGATTCTGGCCGAAGGAGAGACAAAAAAAGAATGACTAGAGCAGAGTTCAGAAATACATACTTCACTTTCAATAATAGTGCCTCAACTATTTAATGAGTAAAGAATAGTCCCTTCAATAAATGTGTTAGGTCAGTTGAATGACCACATGCAGAAGGATGAATTTAGGCCTCCATCATATGCAAAAGAGGCGTAAAGACATGAAAAAAATTGAATCAAAACTTTTTCATCTCTTTTCCTCAATTTTATTTTCAAGTTACAGTCTTTCTTACTTTTTCATACTAATATCTTCAAAGGTCAAGTTTCAGTTTAGTGAGTATCATATATATTAAAAGTTGCTTTGCTCTGTGACATATGCATGTGTTTTAGTTCCAAGTTATGCTGTTGTTGCTATCATATACAGAGTGATTCTGTGTGTTTTATCTATCCCTTATAATGTCCTTAAATATTTTACATCTTTCTGCTATGCATATCTATCTTGACTGATATCAGTGTTCTCTTCCACCTTAGCAATATTTTCTAATGTAGATACACACTGAAAGAAAATTATTGATTTTCTGACATTAATAGCCTGCATCACAGATTGCCCCAGTAATACCCAAGCACCTTGACTAAGAAGCACACTGATAACTATTATACTAAATGTCAGCACTGTAAATAAACAAATCAATGTCTTCTTTTGTTAAGTTTAAAGATACTTTAAAGTTGAGCATTTCTCAATTAATCATCATGTTTAGTTCTTCAATGATCTAATTATAAAATCGTGCTTTTGGACCATTATATATCTTTTTAATTTATTATTTCAACATAGACATCTCTTCCACCAGGTGTTTTTCCCCTCTCTAAGTTGTGTTGTGTCACTTCTGACCACTCTTCTCTTTATCTGAGTGGACTTCTGTTTGGATGGAAATGAACAGGGGCAGTAATGTTCCTTCAGGTGGTGGAAGATAGAATGGTTGCTCCCCTTCTACATCAGAAATCCTGCTGGTTGTTGCTATGTCCTCAGCCTGCCTTGAGAGTGAGAACACAATCAACGTGCTCAGCTTTTTCTTGGTCTGGTGGAAGACAAGGGGACCCTTCACCATTTCATGGAGCTGGGGTTGACCTCAAGGTCATACTATTTCTCTGAGTCAAGCTTTTTCTAAGGTCTCCTGCTTTATGTCTTCACCCCAGGCCTCTTGTCACAGTTTTCTAGACACTTCCTCAGCCCAGAACAAAAGATCTATGATCATTCTCTCTAACAAGAGTCCCAGAAACCAACCCTGAACTGCACCCTGGCACTTGTAGGCCCCAGTAGCCATTCAAAAAGGTCCTATGTTAAACTGGAGGTAAAATGTAGCATCTGAACTCAAATCTACAGTCATTTTCTGTAATAATATGCTACATTTTACTTTACCCCCTGAAAACTTCTGCTGTCTGCTTCCTCGAGTTATCGTTACTGGCTAATAAATATCTGAGTAAGGCTAGGGACAGACAGGGCTTCGGTCCTTCAGTCTGCTAACTGGGGTTGTTGCCCCACCTTGGCCCCTCAGAGCATTCCATCTGGTCTCCAAGTAGTTCATTGTCACCATGACAAGTGATACCCCTTGTAAGGATTAGGAACCAAACATAAGGTTCACTGTTGCAGCGACACATGAGGAACCAAATGAAACAACCTCCCAAAACTCAGTAATAAAGGAAAAGGACGTCTGCTCATCCCATTTGGTAAGGGACACAAGAAGCAGGGTAATAGCCCTGGAATTCTTGCATGGAGGCCACTTTAAGGATCAGGTGGGGGATTTTCCTTTCCCTTCATCTCTCCTTCATCCTGGGAAACTCCCTTTCCCTTGAGCAGCAGAGCCTAACATTACAGCTACGGGGACTCCTCAGAGCTGCAGGGTGTCAGATCCGATGGGAATTTAACTTCCCTTCTGCTCATAATTTGACAGCAATGCCCTTGGTATCCAAAGGAGGTAAGTTTAGACTTAGAAGATTGGGAAAGCACTTTTACCAAGGGAATGGTTGAAGCAATCGGGACAGGATATGAAATGACTTCTTGGGATTGGAATGGGCTTGTAAAAACTGTTCTCACCACCTAGCCCAAACCTCAGATCAGCCCCTCCCCCTAGATATTTCACCAACCCTGACCAGCAGGAAGTAGATACTGATGCCAGACCTTCTTTCCTTTTCCTTAAACAACAAAAGGTTGGAATGTTAGGTTTGGGTCCTGGGCTCCTTTACATCCAGAGCCCCTTTAAAAACTAAAATTCCCCTCAACCAACTCTACCTTTAAGCAACGTTCCCTGCCCTGGGGAGGTTCTAAAAGTGTCCTTGGGACAAGGCCTTCAGGAGGGACCTGGGAGTTGGGAAAGGGAGAGAGTCTGTGACCAAGGCCACAAACCTGTTATAACTGTGAGAAAGAAGAACATTTTCAGAAAGATTACAGCCAGAGCCTAATAGCAACTGTGTAGCTTGGCTTTTGTGTATGCCCTGAGAGGACTCAATCTAAAAATCCTTATAGAGTTCCAGCAGAGCAGATTGTAAAAGCCAGTATGATCAATTACGATTCTTCTTGTGTTTATACAAATTACCAGGCCAAGTTAAAACTAGACTTAATACAACATCATACTAAATGGACAAAAATTAAAAGCAATCCCCTTAAGATCAGGAAACAGGCAGGGATGCCCCCTTTCACCACTTTTATTCAACATAGTTCTGGAAGTCCTAGCTACAGCAATCAGACAAGAAGAAGAAATAAAAGGCATCCAAATTGGAAAAGAAGAAGTAAAACTGTCACTATTTGCAGATGATATGATACTGTATATTGAAAACTCTAAAGTCTCAGTCAAAAAACTAATGGACCTTATAAATGAATTCAGCAAGGTGGCAGGATATAAAATTAATACTCAGAAATCAGAGACATTTCTATATACCAAAAATGAACTGTCAGCAAAAGAAATTAAGGAAACAATCCCCTTCACTATTGCAGCCAAAAAAAATAAAGTACCTAGGAGTAAATTTAACCAAGGAGATTAAGGACTTGTACTCAGAAAACTATAAAACATTGACAAAAGAAATCAAGGAAGATACAAACAAGTGGAAGCATATACCGTGCTCATGGCTAGGAAGAATCAACATCATTAAAATGTCTATATTACCCAAAGCAATTTATAAATTCAATGCAATACCAATTAAAATACCAATGACATACTTCAAAGATATAGAACACATATTCCAAAAATTTATATGGAACCAAAAAAGAACACAAATAGCCTCAGCAATCTTAAAAAGAAAAAATATAGCAGGAGGTATCACTCTTCCAGATATTAAGGTTTACAATAAGGCCATTATACTCAAGACAGCCTGGTACTGGCATAAGAACAGGCACATAGATCAATGGAACAGAACAGAGGACCCAGAAATATAACCAAACCTTTATGGACAACTGATATTTGACAAAGGAGGAAAGAACATACAATGGAGTAAAGACAGCCTCTTTAACAAATGGTACTGAGAAAATTGGACATCTACCTGCAAAAAAATGAAACTAGACCATCAACTTACACCATTCACAAAAACAAACTCAAAATGGATAAAAGACTTAAATGTAAGCCGTGAAACTATAAGCATCTTAGAAGAAAACATAGGCAGCAAGCTCTCCGACATCTGTAGAAGCAGTATATTTGCCGATTTATCTCCACGGGCAAATGAAATAAAAGGCAATATAAACAAATGAGACTATATCAAACTAAAATGTTTTTGCACAGTTAAAGACAATAAGAACAGAATAAAAAGACAAATCACACAATGGGAGAACATATTCGACAGCACATCTGATAAGGGGTTAATAACTAAAATTTATAAAGAACTTATAAAACTCAACACCAGGAAGACAAACAATCCAATCAAAAAATGGGCCGAAGAAATGAATAGAAATTTCTCCAAAGCGGACATACAGATGGCCAATAGGCATATGAAAAAATGCTCAACATCACTAATCATTAGAGAAATGCAAATTAAAACCACAATGAGATATCACCTCACACCAGTCAGAATGGCACTCATCAGCAAAACAACACAGAACAAGTGCTGGCAAGGATGTGGAGAAAAGGGAACCCTTCTACACTGCTGGTTGGAATGCAGACTGGTGCAGCCACTGTGGAAAACAGTTTGGAGATTCCTCAGAAAATTAATAATTAAACTGCCCTTTGACCCAGCTATCCCACTTATAGGAATATACCCTAAGAACACCATAGCACTTTTCAAAAAGAAGAAATGCGCCCCCATGTTCGTGGCAGCATTGTTCACAATAGCGAAGATCTGGAACCAGCCCAAGTGTCCGTCAGAAGACGAGTGGATTAAAAAGCTATGGTACATATATACTATGGAATACTACTCTGCCATAAGAAATGATGACATCGGATCATTTATAACAAAATGGATGTACCTTGATAATATTATACGGAGTGAAATAAGTAAATCAGAAAAAAAGAAAAACTGAGAACAGCATGATTTCATACATAGGTGGGACATAAAAGTGAGACTATGAGACATGGACAAGAGTGTGGTGGTTACGGGATGGGGGGAGGGAGGGAAGGAGGGGAGGGACACAGGGAAAAAAAAAAGTAGACTTAATACTCTAACTAAGATAATCTTAATTTGGCTCTTTAAAAATATAAAATAAAAATAACTAAGGGTAATTTTAAGAAGAAAAAAAAGAGAGAGAGAAATCAGGTCACTTAAATATCTTAAAGCCTTTTCGTAGAGACCTGGAAACTCCTGTAATCCAGAGAATAGGAAAATTAACACATCTCAATGGGAGGGGTCATGCCAAGACCTCAATGTAAAGAGCAAAAAAAGAGGGGACACTTTAAAAATCCAAGTGACTCAGTAGCTCATCCCCCTTCCTTCTTTTCAGTCATCTTGGGAGGTTCAAGGACAAATAAAGAGTCTTGCATTTTCTGAAATTATTAATAATACTTTAAACATAAAGTTATGCTAAATGTTTTTACCTAGTGGTCTAAAAAAGCATTTGATATTTCTACTAATTTAAATTTGATTAATGTCTTTTGAAGTTCTTAACAAAAAATATGTTTGTTTTCCCTAGGTTTACAAATGGTTCCTGTTATCTCTGTAATATCTTCTAAAATATGTTTGTTTGCCAATGAAAGAACTTGTTTTTAAAGGTCATAATATATGTTCATAAAAGTATCAATCTAAAATTGCTAATTATTAACAGTCCTCATTGTAAGTTAAGGTTTTTCTAAATTTAGAATTCTAATTAGAAAAAAATTGTATGGTTTTAATGCTAACAGGTATAAGGCATAGAGGTGATATTGAAAGGAAAGAAAGAAAGTAAATAAGTTCTGAAAGCTAGTTATTTCTGGATAAGAAACTTTATGAAAGTTGCAGTAGGTTTACGTAAGTTGCAGAAGGTTTGGGAAGAGGGAAGAAACAAAAGGATACAGAACTGAGAAAGTAGACAAAGACGAGAAAAGGAGAAAGGAAGGACTTTAGAAGAAGGACTGTTCTGAAAAGAAAATAAAAAGTAACACTAGGACATTCTTAGGGGCGTCAAGAGCTTAAGAAATTCACCCAAACTTACAGGTATTACAGAAGGAGCCAAATGTTTTCTTAACCACAACTACACAAATGAAAAAGGGGAAGTCAAGGAGAGACTCACCCCACAAGAACTATTGTATAAGGCTCTTTTTACTCTTAATTTTTTTTAAACATTTTCTCCTCTGGACTCACTGCAGCCGAGAGGCATTTTATACCAGCCAAGCAATGACCTAAGCCTTTCATGTTGTACCAAGATATATCCAGTCAAATTACTAACCTGGGGGCGAAGGAATGTTTTAATTTTGTCATCAACAAGTCCTGTTTGGATACCTGTGAGGAATGTGAAGCCTTGTCATGAGTTGGCATCAGCCCCTAGAAAGCAACCCGGTTTAGGAGATCCAGAAACTGAGAGTGAATCCACTTCAAGAAAAGAACCTGAAAAAGAGGATGACACCTAACTTGCTCCCAAGAACTCAAGGAGCACCTGACATCACCCAGGATACTTTAAAACATCTAACCAAATGGGCTGAAAAAGTTTTACAAAATACAGACACATCTATAACCCATGAGAACATGTTTCTCTCTATGCTTGCTCTTTACCTTCCACTAAACCACCCTAAAATCTTACTCTCTTGTTAATTTTTACTAAAACAAAAAAGAAAGATATGTAAGAATATGCTATGAAAATATGCTGAGTTAGGTAAATAATCAGAAACAGGTGAGACTCCCTAGGGCAAAGGCTCTGAGTGGACAAGAGTCCAGGGGCCTCTCTGATCCTGTACAGAAAACAGCAAAACAGCAGGATAAGATTCAATAACAAAAATGTTTAGGCTCTCAGAAAAGAGATTAGTAGTCACATGTTCCTTGCACTTTATTTTACCCCCTGAAAACTTCTTCTGTCTGCTTCCTTAAGTTATTTTTACTGGCTAATAAATATCCACCTAAGGCTGGGGAAGGGGCTTCAGTCCTTCAGTCTGCTGACCAGGACTGTTGCGTCCCCTTGGTCCCTCGAAGCATGTCATCTGTTCTCTGGGTAGATCATTGTCGCTGCAACAATTTTCTTGATCTACTCAAACCTACATGTTTGAGCAGGCTTTAGAGTATCCATTTAAAAGTCAACTGCTTTTAAACTAGAGCCCTGATTCTATTCTCCACCCTCCTTTCCAGCAGTCACCAAGCATACCCACACATGGCGTCCTCTGCAAGTTTCTCAAACTTATTGGTTGCTAAGCCTCATTAATCGGGACCTCCAAAAGCAACATAATGGCCACTCCCCACCAGGCTGCTTTTGCTGCCAAATTAAAATGAAGTCCTCTGGGCATAGATTAGTGTTATATAACCCTTTACAGAGTCTACACAGCACCTCAGAGAACCTAGCATGATGACAGAAATAAAACATGAAATCTAGCAGGTAGTGGTAATAGAAACTTGAACAACTCCCGAATGGATAAATACAGAAATTAATCATTGTAGCTCTATCGAACAGACAGTAACTCGGCAAAGGAAGGCAAAACGTGGAGTGGTGACCTGTAGGAGGAGTGGCTCCCAGAGGAGATGACAGGATAGAGTGAAGGAAGGACAGCATTATCTAGGTGGATGGGACACACTCCTGCATCAATAAAAGGTGTCCCTACATGTGTTTTCCAGTGAAAGGGTAATGTTTTGTGTGCACAGAGAACATGATTTGTACTCACCAGATTTCTAAAGCTAATCAAAATTATTTCAAATTATTAAAATTACAAATGCAAGACTCAATTTTCCATAAACTTCAAGTTCAGCTTAAAAATCTTAATTTACCTACAACCAGTGCTTAGAATTTAGTCATGTTCTTTGACATATTTCAATATCTCAAGTCTAAAATCCACTGCTTAGCCATACATTTTAAAATTTCAACTAAGATTCAGACATCAAATTTTCTTACTACCAAATTATCTTTTAAGTACAGAATGTTCTTTGAACACCAAAAACATGTAGCTTATCTCAATAACAAACTGCCCTTGTGCTCAAGATAAAATATATGAGTTTCCAAAGGTTGATTTACATGTTTAATTTTTTTAAGTTATAACTTTCAAAGAATCAGAAATCTACTCACCTATCACAAGAAGAACTTTTCTATCCAAGCAAACATGGCCATCTTCTACAAATGAATTCTAAAACCCAAATTAGAACATAAATTAGATTCTAAAACATATGCACCAGCAGTGCTTTTACCAAAACCATAAACCCAGGTGCTGAGCCCTCTTTATAATTAAAAACAGCTGATTATTTCTAGGCCTTTTAAACAAATCCTCTGATTTCTGTCTCCAGCCTATCTTAGTCACATCTAACCTCATTCAACAAATCTCTCTTACTGTCTAAAGGAAGTTATATTCTTTTTATATGTTTACTGTCTGGGGGGAACACCTTGACTAAGGTGGCAATGCAGTCATGCTAATGACTAAAATGACAAACATGGTTTGAGTTTCAGTGAGCTGACCTCTAAACTCTCACCTCTCTGGAAGAGAGGACACTTAGAAGCAGGTGACTTAGAATAAGAATTCACACGACAGGGTGACCAATATATTCTTTCATTCTAAATGGTGAAGTTAATGCTACCTCCAATTAAGCATCTCACATAAGAAATTATATAATTGAAATAAAGATCATTTTGAGTTATACTGGACATTGAGCTTGTGTAAGAGAATGTTTAGTTCTATATGATGTCTGAGAAAAGCTGAAAAAAAATTTTATAAAATTAGCTTTACCACTTGCCCATAGTATCACAAGACTGTCCTATCTTCCTTGAAATAATTTGACCATTAGCATATTTTTTCACCATTCACAAGACTTCTCACTTTGCCCACCACACATCTGTTTTCCCAAGAGATCTAAATAAATTCAGCGTCAACATCTAAGAGAGCACTTGCATTTTTTGCTTGTAAATTGTGTCATGGGACACACAAGTTAGAAATGTTTTCAGGTCCTGGGTTAATTATTAAAATAATACTGTGCAAAGTTTCAAATTCTTCTTCTCGTACCACAAATAAACTAGTACTGCCAGAGAAATAACAGTGTGTGTTGGGTGGTGAACACTTAAACAATAAATACTCAAAGCTCAGAGTCGTTAAATCCCACTATCACCGTCCACCTGAATCATCGCTCCTCCTCCAGCCTCAGGGTGCTGAGGAGTACTGGGTGTGAAACTGGATTTTAGCAACAATGAACTTATTTTTTAGGACAGTAAAATAACAACAGAAAGCACCAGAGTTTTCTTCTATGATTACAGTTCATTGAATTTTTTTCTTTTTTTGTTTTGTTTTTATTTCCCTGATAGTCACTAACATCTCCAGCTGTAGTTCTTTTCCTTTGAGTCAATTGATGTAACATTATATTAGAGTTAGAGACTCACAGCCACGAGTTTAATAATTATGAGGGTCCCTGTTGTAATAGTCACAGTAGCTGGACAGGAATACCTTTAAAGTGGTAACAATTAATATGATCATTTGAAAATAGTTTTAGTTGTGAGACGTACAGAATTATTTGCACACTCCTGGGTGAGGAATAAGGACTTTGTTTGGAAACTAGAAATAAGTATCAAGAAGGAAAAGGCAGAATATAAGCAGAATATCCAATGATATAAGGTCCATTTCCAATCCTCCAAATAAGCAATATCTTGATATCAGACACTGGCTAAAAGTGGTGCCAACAGAATCTTATCCTTTTAAATGCCCTGTAGCAGTGGGCTTCCTTTCTTACATATTGGAAAAGAAACCGTTTTTATTTTAAAAGAAAACATAGTTATGTGACTCAGTGAAGTTACTCCTTTGGGTCATTTTACAAGTCAACATCTATGTTGTTGCATGAAATTATATTGTAAAATATAAATTATATGTAAATTTTAATTCTTCCTTTTTCCTGAGCACTTAGTTGTAAACATGGTAAAATTACTCTAGTTGATCCTATGCTGATAAACACAAAAAAGAAATTGGAAAGTCATAATCTTTCAGGAGCACTTACTGAGATACTATTGGCTCCATCACACTGTAATAAGTGCTACAATGTTGTTTATAATTTGAGATAGATAAATTGTCTCTACCTGTAGAGCAGGGGCCCCCAAACTTTTTACACAGGGGGCCAGTTCACTGTCCCTCAGACCGTTGGAGGGCTGGACTATAAAAAAAAACCATGAACAAATCCCTAAGCACACTGCACATATCTTATTTTAAAGCAAAAAGTGCGCCCTGCATCACCAGAAGTAGTACTGTATGTGAGCAACGTCGGGCTTTGTGGCGCTGCCACATACACTACTCCAGGAGCACAGGATGCAGATGCATCCTTTGCTTCTCTCACTGACCACCAATGAAAGAGGTGCCCCTTCCAGAAGTGTGGCGGGGCCGCATGTGGCCCACGCACCGTTGTTTGGGGACCCCTGCTGTAGAGTCACCGTGATCCAGGGTGAGGCCAGATGGATAAGTAAATATTATCACTTATAGAGGCAGCCACTCCATACAAGTCTATATCAAATTCTTGCCAGCTTCTTGTTTTATGCATATATGCACATAAACACACATTAGTAGGAAAACACGTCCCATGAGAGATAAGAACATTGAGACAAAACCTGCTGAGTCAGAAACGTTTCTTGGACATAACAGGGGTTTAGATAGTGCACCATAGGACAAAAATGTTTGACAGGAGGGAGAATGCTTGTGGCACGAGAGATGATCTCCATCCATCCAGCTGCTGTTATCTAGCAGATATTTACTGTTGAAAGTTCAAATTCTTTTTACATCATTAACCCAAAAAAACTCCCAGTGCACAGCAAGTGTCCTGGACAAATGATGTGAGAGTGGACAGGTGGAGAATTGGAAACTTGTGTAATAAAATTTCAACCCTTGGAGTCTCTCAACATGGTTTAGAAACCAGTTACTTGTCAAATGTGTACAGATATCAAAAATACCAGTTGGGACTGATGGCCTGTGGTCCAGCTATGGGGAAAGGCATCATGGCTGTTCATGACATGGGCACACAAAGATTGTCCAGCCTCTGTCAATGTCCCTGATTGGCTTATTCACATTTTTATCTTATATCACTTCTCATCATGATGGTTTTTTGAAGCTAACTAGTCATTTTGTAAAATATCCATTTCTCTAACTGCCCAGAAACTTCCTCTTTCGTATTTCCAAAGAGTCACTTATTCTATAACCTGAAGGCTTGGTACACTTGCCTATAGCCATGATGGACAGTAGGTAACATAAGAGTAGTCACTTGAATGTTTGGTGAATGATGTAGGTAGAAATAGCAAAATAGCCCTGGCCAGATAGCTCAGTTGATTTGAGAATGAGCCCCAGAAAGGGGTTGCCATGGGTGGATCCTGGTTGGGCACATGCAGGTGTCTCACTATCTCTCCTCCTCTCACTTAAAAAAAATAAGCACTGCCCTCTTTTTCTCTCAAAAATGTCAAAGTTTGAAGGGTCTACTGCCTCTGTAACTGAATCTTCTAGACTGAGGAGACATTCTTCCATCACATTGTCCCAGTGTAGAATGTATGACTTCATTTCTATGGGGAATCTAAAATAACAACAAAATAAAATAATAATAATAATAAATGAAACAAAATAAAAACAGACTCATAGATACAGACACAAGTTGATGGTTTCCAAATGGAAGGGGTTTGAAGGATGGGTGAAAAAAATAAAGAGAATAAGAGGCACAAACTTCCAGTTTTAAAATAAATAAGCCATGGGATGTAAAGTACAGAACACAGAATATAGTAAATAATAATTACTATGTACAGTGACAGATGATTACTAAACTTATCATGGTGATCACATTGTAAAGTATGTTAAATGTCAAATCACTAGTTGTACACCTCTGAAACTAACAACATTATATCATTGTATGTCCCCTATACTTTAAAAAAACCAAGAGAGCTGATGATGTGTTTTAAAAAGAAAAAATAGCAAAGTATAAATAATAAAAACACACAAAATCCAAAATGCCAACTTGAACTAAAAACTAGTTATGTCTGAGATTAATTCAAGGAGCACTGTATTGGGACTATCTGGTGGCTATTTATTTATTTTTATTTTTATTAATTTTAATGGGGTGACATTAATAAATCAGGGTATATATGTTCAAAGAAAACATCTCCAGGTTATTTTATTATTCAATTATGTTGCATACCCATCACCAAAAGTCAAATTGTCCTCTGCCACCTTCTATCTGGTTTTCTTTGTGCCCCTCCCTCCCCCCCTCTCCCTCCCTCTCCTCCCTCCCTCTACCCCATAACCACCACACTCTCGTCCATGTCTCATAGTCTCACTTTTATGTCCCACCTATGTATGAAATCATGCAGTTCTCAGTTTTTTTCTGTTTTACTTATTTCACTCCGTATAATGTTATCAAGGTATATCCATTTTGTTGTAAATGATCCGATGTCATCATTTCTTATGGCTGAGTAGTATTCCATAGTATATATGTACCATAGCTTTTTAATCCATTCATCCTCTGATGCACACTTGGGCTGTTTCCAAATCTTTGCTATTGTGAACAATGCTGCCACGAACATGGGGGAGCATTTCCTCTTTTCGAACAGTGCTATGGTGTTCTTAGGGTATACTCCTAAAAGTGGGATAGCTGGGTCAAAAGGCAGTTCGATTTTTAATTTTTTGAGGAATCTCCAAACTGTTTTCCACAGTGGCTGCACCAGTCTGCATTCCCACCAGCTGTGCAGGAGGGTTCCCTTTTCTCCACATCTTCGCCAGCACTTATTCTGTGTGGTTTTGGTGATGAGCGCCATTCTGACTGGTGTGAGGTGATATCTCATTGTGGTTTTAATTTGCATTTCTCTAATGATTAGTGTGGTGGCTATTAAATGTTCTTAAACTACTGAAGGGAGAAGCCTAGAAGGAGAATCCTTTGAACCACTTTTGACATCAAGGGCAAAGAATTTTCTCAAGGATTGAAAGAAAGTACAGAGGTAATTAATTCTAAATCTGAACTTATTTTGAGAAAAGTATCAGCACAATCTCCATATCTCAGAGGAGGATATGTGGTTACAATAAAGAACTAGGGATTTAAGCCATCTGAGGTCCAACCTCTGTTCCATCTCTATGATCTTTAATGATGTTCTCTAACCTTTGTACATGTCCCTGTCTTTGTTGAATGAAGAGCATCATGCCTTTGTTATAGGTTGTTACAGGAAATTCATTATAGGCAATACATAGTATGTTGTAGGTGCTAATACCTCTCACCCTGACTTCCTCTTATGAAGTAGAATATTCCAGAACTCCATAACCAATTTTGAACTTAATTTCAGAAATATTTGCTCAGTGCCTGCTATATGCAGGCCAAGTAGCTGAGGACCAACTGCCACATGGACTTACGTGGTCAATGAAGCCTCAGTGGTGAGTCTGAAAGATAGGGATGAAGTTTGTGAGAAAAGGAAGTTGATAGGCAAGGAAACTTGACATCACATGATACAGTGGTCAAAGGCACACAGGCAAGGATGGGGAAACATATTTAGAAAGAAGGAAGAAATAGACTGACACAAGAACAGTAAATAGAAAAAAATGAACTTATTTATAGATAGTTAAGAGACTGAGACATAAAAGTTTGAGGCCAAAGTAAAAGTCACTGGAAAGTTAGAAAATGAAATTGTGCTAAGAAGAAAGGTGTTATTACAAAAATCTCATGCCTGCCTGACCTGTGGTGGCGCAGTGGATAAAGTGTCGACCTGGGAACACTGAGGTTGCCAGTTCAAAACCCTGCACTGGTCTGGTCAAGGCACATATGGGAGCTGATGCTTCCAGCTCCTCCTCCCTTTCTCTCTCTCTCTCTCTCTCTCTCTCTCTCTCTTTCTCTCTCTGTGTGTCTCCTCTCTAAAATGAATAAATAAAAAAAAATTAAAAAAAAAAAATCTCATGCCTAAAAATGGTCATTTCTACCCATGAGAAGGCCTCCTGGAGATTCAGAGACTCGCAAATAAGGAAATGAAAATCAAGTAGAAAAACTATGAAATATTTAAACAAGCATTTTTATTCAGTGATAAGACAATTTCAATAAAAATTTATACAATGACCCCAGTTGGGTGGCTCAGTGGTACAGCACCAGCCCAGTTTGTGGATGAATGTCTAGGGTTTGATTACCAGTCGAGGCACACAGGAGAAGCAACTATTCTCACTTCTCTCTCTCTCTTCTCCTCCCCTCACATATCCATGACTAGATTGGAGCAAGTTGGCCCCTAACACTGAGGATGGCTCCATGGCCTCCTCCTCAGGTGCTTAGAATAGCTCAGTTGCTGAGCAATGGAGCAACATCCCAGATGGGCAGAGCATCGCCCCCTAGTGGGCATGCTGGGTGGGTCCTGGTGGGGCACATGCGGGAGTCTGTATCTGCCTCCCTTCCTCTTACTTAATAAAAAAAAATTTATACACTGTTTTGTTAATCTAGTATTCTTTCAACAGATACATAACTTTGAGGGCAAGAAGAATTACTCTGCCTAATTGATTTAAGCTTTCAAGAGACTTTCGATAATCTCATCAAGAAGTGTTCGGTTTTTGTTTGGGGTTTTATTTATTTATTATTTATGTGGTAATATTATTACATATAGATGTAAATGACATGGTTAATTGAGTGATTCAATGGGTTAGTTATCTACTGCTATGTAACACATTAGCCTAAAACTTAGCAGCTTGAAACAACTTTATTAGCTCACAGTTTCTGTGCATCAGGAGTCAGATGCGGCTTGCCTGGGTATGTCTATCTCAGGTGTTTAACAAGGCTGCAGTCAAGCTGTTTGCCAGAGCTGGTCACCCAAGGGCTCAGCTAGGCTGAAGGGTTCTCTTCCGAGCCACTCACCATGCTGTTGGCAGACCTTAGGAGATGCATTCCCAAGCTCCCTCACACAGACTGCCTCCAATGTGGCAATTAGTCACCCATCACCCATGTCAAGTGATTCACAAGGACAGCAAGAGAGAATATGCCCTGGACAGAAGTCAGTCTCTTTGAAACTTAATCTCATATCTGACATGTCATTACTTTTCCCATTGTCCACTAGAAGTGAGTCACAAGGTCCATACATATTAGAAAAAGAAAAAGATTGCACAGAGACATGAATATCAGGCAGTGGGATCACTGAAGCCATCTTAGGGAGATCACCTGTTACACGTCAGTTCCCCACCTCCTTCATCTGAGTCCTTGCTCCATTTGGGAGGGGACCGTGTTAGATTTCTGCCTGAGGAGACACAGACTAGTCATTCTTCTCTGTCCCTGGAGACATGGTAGCCTTGATGATCCAGTTCATGATTTTTCCTCACTGATTCTGCTATGATGTGGGCATGACAGCTGAAAAGGCAGCAGCCATCTGGCAACCAGAAGGAAAAAGGCCAGAAAAATCCAATCACTGCTGGCCCTGATGTCACGACGCTGCTGAACAAATACCAGCTACTGCTTACCTCTAGACTGCTTGCTTTGTGAGAAAAGTCCCTATTTAAGTCAATCCATTTTGGTTTTCTGGTACTTGAAGTATAAAAGCATCCCTGATTTATGGATTAGGATATTGCCTTATGCAAGAAATGAGGTATAGGTATAAATGTGACTTTGGTGAGAAGTGGACAACCTGGAATATGACTTAACACACAGCAGAAATTTTAAGTTCTGATGACTAATTGGAATAGTCATAAGTCTCATAATAGAGTTCCTTTCAATCATTTTATTTTCTTTCTTGGTAGGCTTTAATGTTATAAAACTCCCTTCACCTCTAAAGGAGCATTCAGTCCTCCCCTCTGTCTGACAAAATAGATCCCCTTATATCTCCAAATATTAGTGGAGAGAAAAATGAACTGGAGCACTGACTTAGCTGCTTGACAGGCTAAAGGTGGTTCCAGTTCTTTGCTGCCATCCATCACAAGGTGGAGTTCATGTTGGATCTTGGTTGGCCTGTGACTTTCAATGGCCAAGGCACAGGAAAAGCTAATGTATCTCTCTGTTCTGCCCTAAGACCTCTTGAAGGATATAGGGCAGCTTCTGCTCCTGTACTCCTAGAATGTAGCCACCAGGAAAGGCTGTGAACACCCTGCCAGAAGGACCTTTGGAAATACTCTGGGAACAAGAGGCCAGCTGTGTGCCCACAGAATGCTCGGCCAGACCAGTGGAAGAACCACACGGCTGAACCCTCGGGAACCACAGCACCATGGGAAACAGTGAAGTGTTGTTGTTTTAAGTTATTAGGTCTTGGGGGGGGGATTATTTTTTTACTTAGCAACAGACAAATGTAACTGTTAAGGAGTGGGAACCACAGCATGCTGGAACTGGGCAGAAAGGGGCACGGGAGAGACAGGGACAAAAGAACAAAGAAAAGAAGCAAACGGTGTAAAAAATTGAAATACAATATTAAAGAGTCTACAAATCCCACCAAAGGAGAAAATTTAAAAGTGGCAAATTTCAAAATAATTCAAGTACAATGTAAAACAAAAATTCAGAATTAAAAAATTTAAATGAGAACATTACTAAATAAAAGCATTGTTCTGTCATTCTGTGAATATTCCAGGGTGGACATCCACATTCTAAGGTAAATTTAGTAAGTTTTTCAGGTTTAAATCCAGTTTATGGAAATAGCCAAGATGAGGCAAAAAAGATAGGCTCTCCCTTGTGCTCACAGAATAGGTGTCCCTGGCTGAGCTTTCCCAAATTCCTCAAAAATTAAAATCATTGACTTTCTCAAAGGTTCTCAGTGAACTCAACTTAAATTTCACTCACGTGCTGACTGCCCATAATAAATGCAGCCATGGTTCATTCTGTTATAACTTCATGAATTTAATGTAAACAAAATAGCTTATGAGAGGAAGTGTTTCATCTTAATTTACATCACACCAAGAAATTATTTTAAGCCCGAGAGAGTTTTACTGCCCTTTCCAATATCTTAACCACTAGCTGTGTGTGGTTATTTAAATTCACTTTAATTAAAAATCAATGAAATTTAAAAATTGAGTTCTTCAGACAATAGCCACATTTCATGTGCTCCACTTGTGACAAGTGGTACACTGTTGTGTGGCACAAACAGAGGACATTTCCATCCTTGCTGAAGTTCTACCAGGAAGACCTGGTGGAGAAACGTTGTCCTCCAAAATTATCCTGTTGATATTATTATCAATTGAGAAATTATGTTGAATTCTACATTTTAAAAAAATGTTCAGATAAGTCAACAATCTCCAGAGGATTTTAAAACATCCTGAATTTCACAAAGCAATATTCAAGTGCCCAGCATGCAACCCATAACTACTGGACATTCAAAACCCAGGGAAATCTGACCAATTCCCAGGGGACAAGACAATTAACAGATATCCAGACTTGGAATTCTCAAAGATATTAAAGCATCTGTTATAATCATCTTTATGAGGGAAAACTGAATAATCTTGAAGTAAATAAACAAAAAATAGAAAACCTCAGAGAGATATAGAAACTATGCAAAAATAAACAATTCTAAACTAAAAATAAAATATTTGAAATAAAGAAAACTCATTGGATGAGTTCAATAAAATGGAAATTACAAGAAATTAGTAAACTTGAAAATATTTTAATAAAAATAAAGCCCAGAACCTGACCAGGTAGTGGCACAGTAGATAGAACATTGGCCTGGGAGGCAAAGAATTCAGGTTTAAAACCCCAGGGTCACCAGCTTAAGCGGGAGTCGCTGGCTTGAGCATGGGATCATAGACATGACCCCATGGTAGCTGGCTTGAGCAAAGGATCACTCACTCTACTGCAGTCCCTCCCAACCCTCGGTCAAGGCACATATGAGAAAGCAATCAATAAACAACTAAGGTGCCACAAGAAAGAATTGATGGTTCTCATCTCTCCTCCTCCTTTTCTGTCTGTCCCTATCTGTCCCTGTCTCTGTCTCTGTATCTTTCGCTAAAATAAATTTTAAAAGAATAAATAAATAAATTTTAAATAAATAAATAATAAAAATAAATATTTTTTAAAATAAATAAAATATAAATAAATAAAGCTAAATAAATATAAAAAATAAATAAGTAAAGAGAAAAAGCTAGAAAAAAATAACAATGCAAGGCTTTGGGAAATGCCACATACATACTGTCTCCATGTGAATAAAAATTATATTCACACAGAAACTCATGTGTGGATGTGGGAATCAGCTATATGCCTAACCACCCAAAACCAGAAATGACACACTCGTGTCTCTGCTGGAAGAAGCACACTGTGGTTTCTGTGGTTTATTTGTCCTGTAGGATCCCTAGCAATGGAACATAACTCCAAGATAGCAAAGGATCTCTCCTGTGCATTTCTAATGCATCCAGGGTGGGAGACACAATGGACTCAAAAGCCAGGTACTGTACAATTCTATGCACATGTGTACATGAAGACTAGATCTGTGGTGCTAGGGACTTGGGATGGGAGGAGTATTTTTCTGAAATGGGTACAAGGGAATTGGGGAAAGGGAGAAAGGAATCACTTTATATCTTGACACATCCGTGCATTTGTCAAACCAACTTAATGTGTGGCACATCCTGTAGGGTGAGTGTTGAGTGCTGCTGCCTCTGAACTGAGTGTGCAGCCAGCACTTGTGTTTCAGAGCTCAGGGGACTCAATCGGGAGACAACACAATCATCATGAGACATGGGGGGCAGTGCCACCATGACCTCACAGGGGGCAGAGACCCTCTGGGGATGAGAGAGAAGCAGATGAGCTTCTTCACATAAGGAAAAGAATCAGTGACCCTGCACGTGCAGGCTGACAACTCTCAGGGACATTATCTACTGAGCAGTGTCGGGACACTTGCTCCTCTCCCTGTGTAACTCGCAGCTGCCACCTGATGTCACTGAAAAGTTATAAGCTTCTCTCCTTTTCTTTTTCTTCATTCACAAATTGCACAGCAATGAGTTGAAAATTAATTCCTTATCTCCAGAGAAAATGTGAAGTACTCTTCATGGCTTCCAAGGTGTAGAGCTCATGTCTGAGCAACTCAGAAGAGGCTACCAGGAGGGTGGTCACAACTGAATAACAGCCTAGAGCAGAATGACAGAGGGTGTCAAACAAATCCAAGGTCATGGTGATTTCATTGTATATGGAAAGGGAAATAAAGTGGCCATATGAATCTATGGGCAAATTAAACATGTCTATTGTGTTAAGCCACTTTGGGAATATTTTTTGATACAGATGCAGTAAATGGAACCCGCTTCTTGAGTTCCCTCTTCCTAATTTCAAAGAGCCCTCGTGCTCTTCGAACACTCCACAGGCCCCATGTCAACCCTATCCTTGCACACTCATAAAAGCTTCAGGAATGTGCGAGAAAAAGAGACAGATCTTGTCATCTCCAGGTCACCATCTATGCTTCCTTCCATCCTACTCATCTTGTCTACAAACCAGTAAGCAAAGGGCCAGTATGTCACCCTAGGCATCAGCCAAGGGGCTAACTTCTGATCTCAGCCACCCCAGCCAACAACAAGCCACAGCTGCAGGCCCTCCGGAGCCAGGACAAGGTGTCACTATTTCTCCTTCATTGTAAAGTCAACTGTTTATATGTTTAGTGAAACATCTATTTCAGTGTGACAGAAACAGAATGACTTCTGCAGGAGAATAAAAATGTTTAATTCAGAGGCTTAGCAATCACGCTAAAAATTAAGTTTCCTGTCATGACAAACAAACACATCTCGTAGTGGAAGGAAGTAAGGGTCACTTTATAAGTAAATTATTGGCCTTTACAATATTGAGGTGACTGTCTGAAAGAGGGACACACAATCAAGCCAGTCATCTGTAAGCCAGTAAATAAAAATAACAAGTGCTTGACAGAATTCTTATTTGTTCTTTGGACCTAACTTTATTTTTACTGAATTCAGTCAAATGCTTTATATGCATCAGCACAATCTGAGAATATGTCTTCGTAAGAGCAGAATAAAACATGGATCACTAATTCCAAGAAAAATATAGGAAACCAAATGTTCTTGAGCATGGCATTGTCCTTCCACTGGGGCCCTTGTAGGCTGAGGCAGAACCTTACAGAGCAGCAAAGCCAATATGTTTCAGGATAAAAATCTACAAGCCACTTCCAAGTCCTTGCCCTTTCAAATACATCCTAGCATTGTTTTCAGAAGATCTCCACGATAAGATAAAAAAAAATCCCGTATCTGAAATTTTACATTGAACATGTTCCAACTTTGAAACAGAATTTGTGATGGTACCAAATGCAAGAAACTTGGGGACGGCAAGATGGCGACGGAGTAGACGAACGTACCAACTTCCAACTCCCAGAACTAAAGTGAATTATAACTCAATTTTAAGAACCATCATCTGGATAAACCAACTTTGAACTAAACTAAGTGAACTCTTCAACCAAGGAACACTGCAGAAGCCACATTGAGACTGGTAGGAATAGCAAAAACGTGAAGAGGGTGGCTCAGCTCCCCGGAGCAAACGGCAGCCTGGAGAGACCCGCATGACGGGAGGAGAGTTTGGCGGAGAGGGAGGGACCTATGTCCCAGAAACCAAGCCCCAGCCTTCAGTCACAGAGCCTGGAAGAGGCATTTGGACAGTATTGAGCTGTGAAACAAGTGAGGATACTATTTGTGAGAGACAGTTTTCTCAGACCCAAGATTCTTCTTAAAGAGACAGCACAGAAAACCTCTTTCACAACCACTCACCTGGGGATATGGGGAGTGGGGACAGAGGAGAGGACCAGAGCAGCGGGAAGGGATTGTGGACTGGAAGGCACAGGAAGAAACACTCTTTGGAACAGCCACCCTAACCCCTGGCCTGAGTCACTTCCCTAATAAAAAATGAATATTTCCCCTGGAACTAGCAATACCAGCAAAGGGAGACAGGACACCAGCCAAACAAGCTCTCCTGCAGCACTTAGAACAGAGCTGCTTAGATGAAGGGAGCTTCCAGGACTACAGTATGGAGTGTTAGGGTCTGAGCTGCATTGCTCCTACCCACACTGCTGAGGGCTTGCTGGAGGAACGGTTGTGGCAGGATGCTGAAATGCGGTTCTGTCGACAGAGGCGGAGGCTCAGCCGGTATGAGCTCAGTCTAGCCCAGCCGGGGTGGAGGGGACGCGTGAAAGCGGTCCGGCAACTGCGGCCCACCTGCAGGGGAGAAGTGGGAGGCCAGAAACAGGCAGAGATCTGCTCTACAACCCTGCACAAGCCGGCCATGACCACGGGAGCAGGGCTAAAGCCCGGAACAGATGGAGGCTCGCGGCTGAGCACACGCCAGCAGCCCCAACCGGCCTGAGAAACCGCGGTTTGCGATCCTGCGCAGGCAGGCAGTGGCCTCAATGGTGGGGCTGAAGCCCAGGACAGGTGGAGGCTCATAGCTGAGAGCACACCAGCAGCCCCGTCCAACCTGAAAAACTATGATGAGCAGACTCTGACCACGGGGCTGGATGGAAGCCCGGGAACAGGCAGGGTCCACAGTTGAGCAAAGGTGTTCACCTCTAAATTTGGTGCTGAGGCTTGTGGCTTGAGTGCAGTGCACAACCCCACCTGTGGGGGCGAGGCGAAGGCCCAGGCAGGCTGAGGCTTGTAGAGCTGGACACCAGAACACAGCCCCTACTGTGGAGGAGAGGCGGAAATCACAGCAACAGCTGCAGTGGGCCGGAGCTGGCAACACCCATATCCAACCTCCCTAGGCAACAGCAGATGGGGTGGCGGACCTGTAGACAGACCACACCTAGAGGACACAAAGGCAACACCCATTGGACTCCAGTGGCCACAACCTTCTTACACACAGACAAAATGGGCAGGCAGAGAAATGCAACCCAAATGAATCAAGAGAAATCCCCAAGAAGGACCTGAATGAACCAGATATAACCAAATTACCAGATGAAGAATTTAAAACAAAAATAGGATGTTCAAAGAGATTAGACCAACAATGGATAATCATTACAAACACCTAAATAAAGAGATAACAAGTATAAAAAATGAAATTGAAATAATAAAAAAGAATCAGATAGAAATGACAAATATAGTATCAGAACTGAAGACCACAATGGAAGGAATTAAAAGCAGGATGAATGATGCTGAGGATCAAATCAGCGAGTTAGAGGACACAATAAACAAAGGCACAGAAGCTGAGCAGAAAAAAGAAAAGAGACTCAAAAAATGTGAGGAAACTCTAAGGGAGCTCTGTGACAACATGAAGAGAAATAACATCCACATCATACAGGTTCCTGAAAAGCGGAGAAAGATCAAGGGATAGAAACTTTGTTCAATCAAATTATAGCTGAAAACTTCCCTAAATTAAGGCTGAAAAAGGTTTCACACGTTCAAGAAGCACAGAGAACTTCATTAAAGAGACCCCAAAGAAATCTACACCAAGACACAGCGTAGTTAAAATACCAAAGCTAAGGGATAAAGAGAAAATTTTAAAAGCTACTAGAGAAAAAACGGCTATCATCTACAAAGGAGCCCCCATAAAGATGACATCTGACTTCTCAACAGAAACACTTGAGGCCTGAAGGGAATGGCAAGATATATTCAAAACAATACAGACAAGAACCTACAACTAAGACTACTCTATCCAGCAAGGCTTAGATTTAAAATTGAAGGAGAAATAAAGAGATTCCCAGACAAAAAATAGCCTCAAGGAATTCATTAAAACCAAAACAATTCTTCAAGAGATAATAAGGGGCCTGTTGTGAACAGTTCAAAGGAGGGAAAGAATATAGCAAAAGAAGAATACAGCTTTAAAGAATAAAATGGCAATAAACAGCTACATATCAATAATAACCTTAAATATAAATGGATTAAATGATCCATTCATAATGCATACAGTAGCTGCGTGGATAATGAAACAGGACCCATACATATGCTGTCTACAAGAGACACACCTTAAAACAAAAGATGCACATACACTGAAGGTAAAAGGATAGAAAAATATTTCACGTAAATGGAAATTTTAAAAAGCTGGTGTAGCAATACTTATATCTGAAAAAATGAACTTTAAAACAAAGGCTGTAGTACAAGATAAAGAAGGACACTACATAATGATAAAGGGAACAATTCGACAGGAAGATATAACTATTATAAATATCTACGCACCAAACATAGGATCCCCGACATACATAAAGCAGACTTTGACAGATATAAAGGGCGAGATTAACAGCAATACTTTAATAGTAGGAGATTTCAATACCCCACTAACAACACTAATAGGTCCTCAAGAAAGAAAATTAACAGCAGACTTAAAGGATACACTAGACCAACTCGATTTAATTGATATCTTCAGGACTTTTCACCCTAAAGCAGTAGGATATACATTCTTCTCAAGTGCTCATGGTACATTTTTTATGATAGACCCCATGTTCGGACAAAAAAGTCCTCTCAACAAATTAAAGTATATTAAAATTATATCAAGCATTTTCTCTGATCACAATGCCATGAAACTAGAAATTAACCACAAAAGAAAAACTGAAAAATACTTGAACACTTGGAAACTAAATAGCATGTTATTAAAAAAAATGAATGGATTAACAATGAGATCAAATTAGAAATAAAATTTTTTAGAAACAAAAGAAAATGAACATACATCAACTCAAAATTTATGGGACACAGCAAAAGCAGTACTGAGAGGGAAGTTCATTGTACTACAGGCATACCATTAGAAGCTAGAAAAACTCAAATAAGCAACCTGACCCTCCATTAAAAGAACTAGAAAAACAACAGCAAATACAGCCCAGGACTAGTAGAAGGAAGGAAATAATAAAGATCAGAGCAGAAATAAATGACATAGAGACTAAGGAAACAATACAGAGGATCAATGAAACCAGGCGCTGCTTCTTTGAAAAGGTAAACAAGGTTGATGAACCTTTGACTAGACTCACCAAGAAAAAGAGAGGATTCAAATAAATAAAATTAGCAATGAGAGTGAAGAAATAACAACTGACACAATAGAAATACAAAGTATTATAAGAAAATACTATGAAGAACTCTATGCCATAAAATTAGACAACCTAGGTGAAATGGACCAATTTCCTGAATCATATAGTCTTGTAAATATCAATCTGAAAGAATCAGAACACCTAGACAGACCAATTACAACAAATGAGATCAAAACAGTGATCAAAAACCTTCCAACAAAGAAAAGTCCTGGGCCTGATGGCTTCTCAAGTGAATTCTATAAAAATTCAAAGAAGAACTAACTCCTATCCTCCTCAAGCTATTTCAAAAAATTCAAGAGGAAGGAAGACTTGCAAACTCCTTTTATGAGGCGAGCATAATTCTGATACCGAAACCAGGCAAAGACAACACACACAAAAAAATTATAGGCCAATACCCTGATAAATTTAGATGCTAATATTCTCAAAAAAATATTAACCAACAGGATCCAGCAATATATGAAAAAAATCATACACCATGATCAAGTGGGATTTATTCTGGAGAGGCAAGGCTGGTTCAATATTCACAAATCAATCAATGTGATTCATCACATAAACAAAAGGAAGGAGAAAAACCACATGATAATTTCCATAGATTTAGAAAAAAGCATTTGATGAAATCCAGCACCCATTCATGCTCAAAAGTGAGAATACAGGAAACATTCCCTAACATGATAAAGCCCATCTATGACAAACCCACAGCAAACATCATATTGAATAGGCAAAAATTAAAAGCAATCCCCTTAAGATCAGAAACCAGACAGGGGTGCCCCCTTTCACCACTCCTATACAACATAGTTCTGGAAGTCCTAGCTACAGCAATCAGACAAGAAGAAGAAATAAAAGTCATCCAAATTGGAAAAGAAGAAGTAAAACTGTCACTATTTGCAGATGATATGATATTGTATATTGAAAACCCTAAAGTCTCAGTCAAAAAACTATTGGACCTTATAAATGAATTCAGCAAGGTGGCAGGATATAAAATTAATACTCAGAAATCAGAGGCATTTTAATATACCAACAATGAATTGTCAGCATAAGAAATTAAGCAAACAATCCCTTCACTACTGCAACCAAAAAAATAAAGTACCTAGGAGTAAATTTAACCAAGGAAGTTAAGGACTTGTACTTGGAAAATTATAAAACATTGACAAAAAAAATCAAGCAAGATACAAACAAGTGGAAGCATATACCGTGCTCATGGTTAGGAAGAATAAACATCATTAAAATGTCTATATTACCCAAAGCAATTTATAAATTCAATGCAATACCAATTAAAATACCAATGACATACTTCAAAGATATAGAACACATATTTAAAAAATTTATATGGAACCAAAAAAGAACACAAATAGCCTCAGCAATCTTAAAAAGAAAAATAAAGCAGGACGTATCACTCTTCCGGATATCAAGGTTTACTACAAGGCCATTGTACTCAAGACAGCCTGGTACTGGCATAAGAACAGGCACATAGATCAATGGAACAGAACAGAGAACCCAGAAATTAACCCACAGCTTTATGGACAACTGATATTTGACAAAGGAGGAAAGAACATACAATGGAGTAAAGACAGCCTCTTTAACAAATGGTGTTGGGAAAATTGGACATCTACCTGCAAAAAAATGAAACTAGACCATCAACTTACACCATTCACAAAAACAAACTCAAAATGGATAAAAGACTTAAACATAAGCCGTGAAAGTATAAGCATCTTAGAAGAAAACATAGGCAGCAAGCTCTCTGACATCTGTAGCAGCAGTATATTTGCCGATTTATCTCTACGAGCAAATGAAATAAAAGGCAAGATAATCAAATGAGACTATATCAAACTAAAATGTTTTTGTACAGCTAAAGACAATAAGAACATAATAAAAAGACAAACCACACAATGAGAGAACATATTCGACAACACATCTGATAAGGGGTTAATAACCAAAATTTATAAAGAACTTATAAAACTCAACACCGGGAAGAAAAAAAATCCAATCAAAAAATGGGCCAAAGAAATGAATAGACACCTCTCCAAAGAGGACCTACAGATGGCCAATAGGCATAGGAAAAAATGCTCAACATCACTAATCATTAGAGAAATGCAAATTAAACCCAGAATGAGATATCACTTAACACCAGTCAGAATGGTGCTCATCAGCAAAACAACACAGAACAAGTGCTGGCAAGGATGTGGAGAAAAGGGAACCCTCCTGCACTGCTGGTGGGAATGCAGACTGGTGCAGCCACTGTGGAAAACAGTTTGGAGATTCCTAAAAAAATTAAAAATCGAACTGCCTTTTGACCCAGCTATCCCACTTTTAGGAATATACCCTAAGAACACCATAGCACTTTTCAAAAAGAAGAAATGCTCCCCCATGTTCGTAGCAGCATTGTTCACAATAACAAAGATCCGGAAACAGCCCAAGTATCCGTCAGAGGACGAGTCAATTAAAAAGCTTTGGTACATATATACTATGGAATACTACTCAGTCATAAGAAATGATGACATCGGATCATTTGCAACAAAATGGATGGACATGATAACATTATACGGAGTGAAATAAGTAAAACAGAAAAAAACTGAGAACAGCATGATTTCATACATAGGTGGGTCATAAAAGCAAGACTATGAGACATGGACAATAGTGTGGTTGTAACGGGGTGGGTTAAGTGAGGAGAGGGAAGGAGAGGGGGGAGAGGCGGGGTACAAATAAAATACATAAAAGGTGACAGAGGATAATTTGACTTTGGGTGATGAGTATACAACATAATTGAATGAGAAGATAACCTGGAGATGTTTTCTTTGAACATATGTACCCTGATTTATTAATGTAACCCCATTAAAATTAATAAATTACATGGTGGGGGTGCCTTGGAACAAAAAAAAAAGCAAGAAGCTTGGGATTAGATCAGTGATTATTATTTTATGACTTCCCACAACAATAAATGGCCTGGCAGACAACATGGCATATGTTTTTACAGGTATGTGGGGAAGGGGCACTTGAAAGTCTTCCAGATAAAGTATAACTTACCTCTGAGGGAAACAAGTTCTCCTGGAGTCGAGCATGGGGTTAGAAGTAGAAGTCCTGACACTGCAGGACAGGAAGCCACTATTTCTGGCACAAGTGTCCCCAAGTGTAAATGAAAATGGTAATAGTTGCTATGCTACTTTACAGTAATACAAAAAGGAAGAAAAAGAAAATCACTTTGAGTTTTCTGGAAGAAAGATATTTTAAGATTTAAAACGAAAAAAAAAATTTGTTCACTGAGTTAAATATACTACACATTATAGTTGTTCATATTTTAAAATGAACCCATGACAGAAACCTTGGGGTTTTTTAGTACATCAGGCTATTTGGGTGTGTGTGCATGTGTATACATGTGTGGTGTTCGTAAGTTTTTGTTTTCTTGACTTGAAGAAGCAGCAGCAGCGAAAAACTATCACAATTGTTTAGGTTAGCAAGCCATCACCAGAATTTAAAGAAAAATAGCATTCTCTAATGAGAGGAGATAACAAGAGCCTGCGAGACAGGAATCATTCTTTGATTTGGCCTAGAGAGAGAGAAGAAAATTTTAGTGCTGCCATGTACTGTAGAGACCGTTGTGCACATACTGTGCTCATTGCCAAGAATCAAGCAACAAAGAATTGATTTGGCGGAGTGAACACACAGTGTGGCATACAGAAATGTGTTGTAGAATTGGGCCTCTGAAACCTGTATAATTATGTTAACCAATGTCACCCCAACAAATTTAATTAAAGTTTGTTAAAAAAAAATAACAATCATTATCAAGGGAACTCATGAATACCTGTTACTTCTCAGAAGATTCCTCAGGGCTTTCCAGAGTCTAGAAAGAAATGCAACATTGTTTCCTGAGAACCCCCTCCCCTGTCAGCTAAGGAGCTGTTGAAAATAATGAAGATTTACCATAGGAAGACCCAGAGTTTCCTGGCAGTTGAGCAGTCATTGTTTACCAAAATTTGAGGGTTCTGGAGATGGAGAAACCATGATCGTTAAAAATACTGAAAAAAAATTCTTTACAGGAATAAAGGTGTTGAAGCTGGGGTGGTGATTATGAGAATCAGAGATGAATGGGGCAGGGAAGAGGGGGGAGTAGGATGGGAGGGGGGTGTCACACCACCAAAGTGATGTTAACTTAGAATGTTTCTGACTTTAAATTCCTCCTCCTCTTCCTGTAAATTAAAGACAGTATTAGAAACCTCACAGGAACACTGAAAGTGCACTGAAGATGAGAAGCACTCTGTGAATGGTTAGCAACATCATCTGCCACCAACAATAACTTACCTGTGTGGAGCGGTGCTTAGTGGTATACCTGTGACTCACCAGTTTCCATGGATGTGACCTTTTGACCTCATCAAATACCCAAATTGTACAGCAGGTCCTTCAATAATGTCATTTAGTTCCATCTCATTTTGTGATAACATAAATAATAAAAAAAACTCCATTGGGGCCACTCTGTATGTGTGGAGTTAACACATTCCCCCCACCCCATGCCTATTGGTTCCCTCTTACATCCCAAAGATGTGCACGTGAAGTAAATGGAACTTCTATACTGTCCATCTGAGTCAGTGTGGGCATGTGTAAGTGGCCCTGGACATTTTGATACTACAACAAGTAATTCCTTAGCCACCAATTAGGAATAGGATTAATGTAATTCTCAAATTAAGTAGAATGTATAAAAACATAGAAGAAGTCATGAACAATAATCATACAGCCAAGTAATCAAATCCATCACTCAATTTTCAAGTCTGCCATTTTTCAAACAGCATTGTATAATAACCTTATTTTGCTATGTCTTACATGGTCACTTATTCTCAGGTTTCTGGAGCAAGTATCTTGGAATCAAAGTATTCTAAATATTAACCACAATTCTTCCATTTGACCTACTTTCACCATGATCTTGCATAGTTTGGATCTTTCGTTCAAATGTCATGAAAGCCAGTAGTTTATGGACACCACAAACTCTCCAATGCCTGGACTATTTGATTATAAATAAAATAGAATTACTTAAAGAAAATAAGCACAGAGAGTCTCTGAAGCTTTGGTGGAATATAAAACACCAGAGTTCAACTCACAGGCCGACAGCTATCCCTTCACTGCCTTCTCTGGGCACTCCACACTACAAGGACCTTCAAGCTGGGTGCAACGTATTCTTCAGACATCAGTCACTCCAGAGACCATGGCTGGAGGTGCCATAGTTAGCAAACAAAAATCTGTCAGTGCTTATCCTGACACTTACACTTGCTTATTATACATTCAATGGTCAAAACAAGCTAGGCATATCTCAAACACAGAGGTCTTATCGTTATTAGAAATACAAACACTAATTGGTAAGTGAAAAATTGAATTACTATATGCTAGTCTGAAGAATGAGAAATAATAGTAACAGCTGCCATTTATTAAGCACTTAAGTTTCAGGAATTGTTTTCATAATAAGGCAAATGTTTTTATCCCTATTTTATTGATAGCACTGCTTGATCAATTTTGGCTATAAGGTTTGACCTAAAATTGAACTTTTAATCCAGTACTTAAGCAGTCACGTAGCCTTCTATACATGTCTGGAAGCAAGGTCGATGCTCCACAATGTTTGCCGAGGTCACCACTCTGGTTGTGCAAAGCCAGGATCATTTTTCATGAATACAGACTCAATCCTCATTGCTTATACCATCATGATGGCTAAACATGTAGTGCCAACCCTTTAGAAGTATCAGTACATGTGATATCCCACATTTTTAAAATCTCAAACAAATGCATAAATTTTTTACTTTTTTTTAACCTGACTCTTGGAGGCCCTATACTCCAGCCCCAATGAGTCATAATTTGAACTCCTTCAGAATTCATGCACTATTTTGTTTTGAGAAAGATAATTTAGACTTAGCAGAAAATAAGAGAGAAAGCTCTCTCCCCAGATCTCCCTAACCATGACCACTAAACAAGAGTTCACCACACCCATAGTCATTCCCTCCTTAACCACAAGAAGGTCAACTCGGAGAGGAAGGGTGAGATAAGTGTCCTCTCTACCCAGGGGGTAGATAGTCTGCTGTTGGATCCTACAAAGCTAGAGCTGGGAGGAGGAACAGAAGAGACAACACAACATAGCCTCACCTATTAGATGCCACAATTCCAAATGTTCTACTGGTTCTCCCTTCCAGTCTGACATCAAAGAGCAAGTAATAATGTAATGAGCTTCCTCCTTCCCCAAAGGAAAAGCCTCCCTTTGGATTTCCCAGGCCACTCACACAGACATGGGTAAATTTAGAACCTAGTCGTCTCCTACGATTGTTGCGTTCAATAACATTTAAGGACCAGCAGGTGATGGAGCCGCTCATTCAGCACAGGGTAACAGCACAGTGCACACCAGCCCCCTCTTGCCCCAACTAGAAAGGTGTCAAAGAGCTTGTCCTCTTGCACAGAAATCAAATTGTGTGAGATGAGGTCAGATCTTTTCAAAACACCAGGAGGCTTCTGACTGGCCAGCATGGCTTTCTGTGGGTGCACCACTCTCTAAATGGAGAAGGGGAAAATTATAGAGGAGAGGAGAGGCAAGCAACTGGCTAAAAAAGGAAGAGACCAAATCTTTTCTCTCTTTTTATAGTACCACCACCTTCTTACAGTCCCAGGTAAAAGAGAGCACAGCTTAAAAATGTTGCCATTTGCAAATGAGCTGGCAGCGTTCAAACCCCTACCACAGAAATTGTTGACAGCTAAGGGTCTTGGAAATTCATAAGGGGAGACATTACCATGCAGTTTGTCAGTTTACTCTTTATTGGAATGTACTTAATGGGATTTTGTGTTTAGCATTGTGAACTTTGAAATACTCAAGTTTAATTTCACCTTCGGAGCCCCATCTGTTCTTACTTCATGCTCAGAATTTATATCTGTTCTCCTTTAGGCCCGTCTAATGGGATACCCAGTCCACTTCTATGGCTTTCCCAGATGTTGAAGTCATAGAAATTTTATGATATTTAAAAATAATAATAATAAAAATGTTGGTCATACAAGGTACCTGTGTAAATTAATCTCATTGTACAAGAGTGTTCCCTGAATGGTATTTCCCGAATGTCTGTTAAGAGAGACTCCTGGCACCCCCAGAGACAGCTTACTACTCATTCTCATGTTGACTCCAGGGATTCTAAGTGAACAGAATAGGGGTGAGACAGAGAGCCATGCTGCAGGCCCTTCCTTATTCCTAACTGGCCAGCTCAGATATTTCCTCATTCCAAGCCCAGACCATAGAACTGCCCCCAACTCTGGGCTGAAAAATGAGAGCAAGATAAACTACCTCGTCATGTCAGTTGTCCAGCGAGGCCTGACCTAGATCTCAGGGAAGCTGAACTTTGTGCGAGGGTCAGCAAGGAGCAGCCCAACCTTCTGAAAGCATGGACCAGGAGCCCATCAGAAGGTGGCTGGACCATAATTCCAGTGTGTGATGTCCTCATGTTGGTGAGTCATTCTTCTCATTTCAGAGCCTCCAGAAAGAAGTCCACACTGGGAAAAGCAAGGATGTTCCATATAAAGTCTGAGATGATTACTGGTGGGGACCAAGCAAGAGAGAAACAAAGGAAGGAGCTAAATCGGGCCATCATTTAGTGTACCAAACATTCTGTGCACCAAAAGGGACTTACCGACAACTCAGAAAGGTCTCCGAATTAGAACTCTGGTTTGCCCAACATTTACTTGAGATGATGATTCATTTGGCATGCTATGGTTTAATGTCATTGGCAGCTTTAAACAGACCACAAAGTCATGGGCCACTTCGGTACAGGCAGCAAAGAGGTACAATTTGGACAGCCCTGACAAGACCTTCACATAGTCTCCTCTCAGATGATATGTGAGCTGAAGACTCACTATTTGGAATCAACAGGTGTGATGAGGTTGTAACATTTTACTAACTATGCATTTAAACTCAAATGTTCAGGACAATGTAATACCTGGCTTTTGGACCAGATCATTGGAACATTCTTTTTGAAATGATACCCAACCTCTCTCAGGTGTCTCTATCAGCTGCTCCCTCTTGCTCATTTCCCAGGTGTGAGGGTTAGAGTGACTGTCATATGTTCATGTTGGGAAGTGGAGTCCATTCTGATCTTGGGTTGGTCCTTCAGGATGTGTTGGTGACATCACTGGTCTTCAAGGTACTGTCCTATATTCCAGCTGGAACCTAAATGTCTGGTGAAGCCATAGTGAGTCTTGGGTACAGTCCTGGGGCTCCCTATTCTCCTTGATAACTGGCCTCCTTGAGCCCTCAGTCCTGGAGAACCTTGGCCTCACTTCTGCAGGACCCCAACCTGGTACAAGTCATCCCTTTTCAAGAACATGGGGGGCATGCTGTCTCCTCTCATGGCATCTTCTTTTACCATGGAGGTTCCTGCTTCCTGGTTGCTCCTATCTCAGCAGAAGGGATACCCTTTTCTTCACAGGAAAGAGCTCTTTGAGAGGAAGAGCCCAGGATGGCTCTTGATATACTACATACAGGAGAGGAGAAACAAATTTAGATAATTTCTCCTCAGGTCACATCTAGATTTGGAGTCTGGGACACTACTGAGGTAGTCTGTGTAAGGAACAAAAGAAAAGCCAATTTTTGTAACTAAAAGCATAGAGTGCATCACTTTAGCACCTTTAGTCACTTACTAAAAGGATAATTTTACCATTCATTATTGTTTGCCCAAAACTTCAGCCATGTCAGATGGTGTTTTGTTTCCCTCTTTATCTAATAATAGATGTTCCGGAGAAGGTTCTATCTGTGGAACCAGAGGTTAGATGAGATCATAGGGAAGGCATGCACTGTCTCGGGAGGTCCGTGTTCATTTCTGGACTTGTGGGTTCTTTCCTGCTGGAGCAGCTCAAAAGCTTGAGGGAGGCTCTCTCGTGAAGGTTTATCTCTCTAAACCTCAATGTTTGGGTGGAAAATAACAGTAGCAGCAACAACAAGAAATCAAAACACAACTGCAACTGGATTGCAGCTGCGTGATCAAATCTTTCTAGCATTGGAAACACCCCTCACTTTTTATATAAATCTGCATGTTATAGCTAACCCAGTTTATATTCCTCTATTCAGTTTATGAAAAAGGAAGCACTAACTGAGATAATGTCTAAGAAAGAGCTGACAGGCACCAGTGTCTGGCGTGGGCAAGCACTCCCAGAGACACTTCATTAAGTGCCTTACAAAACTGGGGCTGAGACTTGGGCCTATTCTGACCACACACCCAGGACTCTTTCCAATTCACTATTCTGATACCAAGAGTAGTGATAAGAGAATTAAACCATTTATTTTTCTTGTTCCTTTACAGAGAAAATGGAGCCTTTAAGAAGGTTCTACTGGCATATCACAAGGTATCTGTCTGTTCACAACAAGTCAGGACCGTGAGAGTCTCCTGTGCATTTCCAGCAGTTAGTGCCCTTCAGTGAGGCTGAGCAATAGTGCCTGTTCAGAAAGCTAGAAAGGGGGCAGGATTCAATCAATTCAGTCACTATGGACACGTGGTCTTGTTTTGACACCATCATTTTGGGTGGAATCAGGCTACCAATTACATCTAAATACAGGGAGAATGCGAGAGAGATATTCATCTGTCCATTAAAAACTCAACTCAGTGACACATGGGTCACCTCTTCAGACACATTTCAGTTCTGCTGGAGAAGTCACCTGAGTGCACAATGAGTACCCCACCCCATCCAGGAGAGATGAAGCTGTCAGGGTGGCATCCAAAGCTTTATCCTCAACACCTTGTGGAGCTGCAAGTATGGGACTGGGAGGCTTGGAGAAGCTATAAAGAGAAGAGCCAATTTCTTTGACTCTTTGTTCTTATATCACGTACTTTCTGACACCCTGTTCAAATCAAAGAACCCTTCTAGATAAATCTGTGTGGCTTCTTCTGCACAAACTAGGGACATATCAACTCCAGGGATGAAAGCAACATTAATCAATTAATCATTCCTCCAATCTTTTTTAAAAATATAAACTTAATAAACCTTTGAAGATACTGGACAATTTATTAAAGTCACATAATGAATGTTTAATATATTAATCCAAGAAAATTAGAAATCCCAGGAATTAAATCCCAAAGGATTTAGAGAGAATTCCTTATCAAAGTTTTCAGCATTGCATTCATTGTTAAATGGGGACATGAACCCTTTCTGGGATCGCTTTGCCCCTGAATTATGGCCATGATGAATGTCTGCCCCTAAAATTGTCTCAGCTCATCCACTGAAAGGAGCCATGTAGGACACAATGAGGGAAAGGCTTGATCTCTGCACCACCACTTTGACCTCCCACTTTCCTGTCACCAAAAAGCTTATGTGCAGTTTCTAAAATAAGTGTACCCTTTACATTCAAATGGCAATCCTTTCTATGGCACATAGGAGTCTTTCAGGAAATGCCTGTTCCTTTCAGAGGTAGCTCATCTGTAGTGCTGTTTCTACCCCTTGCCACCCCACACACCCACCTTGAGCTTCCAAGCCTGGTGGGCATCTGCTTATGCTCCTCCCAAGGTCACATCCCATTCAAATCCTCATCTATTTCCCAGGATTAGATAGAGGCCCAATGGCTCCTATACTGAATAAATGTCCCCTCACCTGAAAAGAACCTCAAAGAGGAGGTACCATCCCCACAGCACCTTATGTAACTGCTCAGGCCCAGCCTAGGTCCACTGATCTAAGCCATGCTTATAATTCTATCACTAAAATGAAAAGAAGGGATCTGATATTCTGACATTTTTAATGGGATCATCTGTACTAGGCTTGATATTAAGACTTGGTGGGGAGAACTTCCCTCCATGAAGCATAAAAGTTCAATGGGAATGAAGATCACCAGAAAATCATCACCAAGAAAATACCAGAAACAAAAGTGATGAGGGAGAAGCAAGATGGCAATAGAATAGGCGGATGAACCAACTTACAACTCCCAGAACCAAAGTGGATTATAACTTAATTTTAAGAACCATCATCTGGATAAACCAACTTTGAACTAAACTAAGTGGACTCTTCAACCAAGGAACACAGAAGAAGCCACATTGAGACTGGTAGGAAAAGCGAAAACACGAAGAGGGCTGCCAAGCTCTTTGGAGCGAACAGCAGCCCGAGAGACCCACATGGCGGGAGGAGAGTTTGGCGGAGAGGGAGGGACCTGGGTCCCAGGAACAAAGGCCCAGCCTGCAGTCCCAGAGCCTAGAAGAGGCGTTTGGACAGTATTGAGCTGTGAAACAAGTGAGGATAGTGTTTCTGAGAGACAGTTTTCTCAGACCCAAGATTCTTTTTAAAGGGACAGCGCAGAAAACCTCTCTCACAACCACACACCCGGGCCTCCGGGGAATGGGGACAGAGGAGAGGACCAGAGCAGCAGGAAGAGAGTGTGGACTGAAGGCACAGGGACAAACACTCTGAGGGAAAGCCACCCTAACCCCTGGGCTAAGTCACTTCCCTAATCAAAAACGAATATTTCCCCTGGAACTAGCAATACCAGCAAAGGGAGACAGGAGCAGCCAAACAAGCTCTCCCACAGCAATTAGAGCAGAGCTGCTTAGAGGGAAGGAGCTCCCAGGTCTACAGTATGGAGACTTAGGGCACTTCCTACTCTGCTGAGGGTTGCTGGAGGGATGGTGGCGGCCAGATGCTGAAAAGCGGTTCTGTCGATATGGGTGGAAGCCCAGCTGGTGTGAGCTAGGTCTAGCCCAGCAGGGGCGGAGGGTATGCGTGAAAGCGGTCCGGCAGTTGCGGACCACCTGTAATCCCACTTGAAAGGGAAAAGTGGGAGGTCAGGAACGGGCAGAGATCTGCTCTGCAACCCTATGCAAGCCGGCCCTGACCGTGGGGACGGGGCTAGAACCAGGGACGAGCGGGGGCTAGCAGCTGAGCTCATGCCAGAAGCCCCACCAGCCAGAGAAACTACAGTTTGCCATCCTACGTGTACGAGTTGGCTCTGAACACAGAGGCAGGGCTAGAGCCCGGGACTAGCAGAAGTTCACAGCTGAGCGCATGTCAACTGCCACGCCTGGCCCAATAAACCTTGGTTTGCGACCTTGTGCAGGAGGGCACTGGCTTCGAGGGCGGGGTTAAAGCTCTGGACAGGCAAAGGCTCACAGCTGAGAGCACATCAGAAGCCCCGTCCAACCCGCAAAACAGTGGCGAGGAGGCTCAGACCATGGGTACTGGGCAGAAGCCCAGAAACAAGCTGGGTCCACAGCTGAGCAAAGGTGCTCATCTCTACCCATGGTGCGGAGGCTTGTGGCTTCAGTGACAGCCTCTACCGCAGAGGTAAGGCAGAAATCACAGCAACAGCCACGGTGGACCGACGCTGGCAACGGCCATACCCAACTGCCCTAGGCAGCTGCAGAGTGGGTGGCGGGCCTGAAGAAGACCACACCTAGAGAACACAAAGGCAACACCTACTGGACTCCAGTAGCCACAACTTGCTTATACACAGACAAATAGGGCAGGCAGAGGAATGCAAACCAAATGAATCAAGACAAATCCCCAGAGAAGGACCTGAATGAACCAGATATATCCAAATTACCAGAAGCAGAATTTAGAATAATGATAGTTAGGATATTCAAAGAAATTAGAGCAACAATGGATAGTTACTATGAACACCGAAATAAAGAGATAACAAGTATAAAAAACAAAATTGAAATAATAAAAAAGAATCAGAGAAATGACAAATACAGTATAAAAACTGAAGACCACAATGGAAGGAACTAAAAGCAGGATGAATCAAGCTGAGAATCAAATCAGCGAGTTAGAGGACACAATAAACAAAGGCACAGAAGCAGAGAAGAAAAAGGAAAAGAGACTAAAAAAATGTGAGGAAACTCTAAGGGAGCTCTGTGACAACATGAAGAGAAACAACATTTGCATCATAGGGGTCCCTGAAGAAGAGGAGAGAGAAAAAAAAATAGAAACTTTGTTCAATGAAATCATAGCAGAAAACTTCCCTATATTAAGGCTGGGAAACATTCCTACATTTAAGAAGCACACAGAACTTCATTAAAGAGAAACCCAAAAAGATCTACACCAAGACACATCATAGTTAAAATACCAAAGCTAAAGGATAAAGAGAAAATTTTAAAAGCTGCTAGAGAAAAAGGCTATCACCTACAAAGGAGACCCCATAAGGATGACATCTGACTTCTCAACAGAAACACTTGAGTCCAGAAGGGAATGGCAAAATATATTCAAAAAATGCAGAACAAGAACCTACAACCAAGACTACTCTATCCAGCAAGGCTAATGTTTAAAATTGAAGGAGAAATAAAGAGCTTCCCAGACAAAGAAAGCCTAAATAAATTCATTGAAACAAAACCAATTCTGTAAGAGATACTAAGGGGCCTGTTGTGAACAGTTCAAAGGGAGGAAAGAATATAGCAAAAGAAGAATACAGCTTTAAAGAAAAAAATGGCAATAAACAACTACATATCAATAATAAACTTAAATGAAAATGAATTAAATGATCCAATCAAAAGACATAGGGTATAGATAAAGAAACAGGACTTATACATATGGTGTCCACAAGACACACACCTTAAAAAAAAAGATGCACATACACAGAAGGTAAAATGATAGAAAAAATATTTCATGCAAATGGAAATTTTAAAAAGCCTTTGTAGCAATACTTATATCTGACAAAATGGACTTTAAAACAAAGGCTGTAATATGAGATAAAGAAGGACACTACATAAAAATAAAGGGAACGATTCAACAGGAAGATATAACTATTATAAATATCTACGCACCAAACATAGGAGCCCCGACATACATAAAGCAGACTTTGACAGATATAAAGGGTAAGATTAACAGCAATACTATCATAGTAGGGGATTTCAATACCCCTCTAACAACACTGAATAGATCCTCAAGAAAGAAAATTAATAAAGAAACAGCAGACTTAAAGGATACAGTAGATCAACTCCATTTAATAGATATCTTCAGAAGTTTTCACCCTAACGCATTAGAATATACATTCTTCTCAAGTGCTGATGGTACGTTTTCTAGGATAGACCACATGTTAGGACACAAAATGCTCTCAATAAATTTAAAAAGTTTGAAATCATATCAAGCATTTTCTTTGATCAGAATGCCATGAAACTAGAAATTAACCACAAAAGAAAAACAGAAAAATACTCAAACACCTGGAAACTAAATAGCATGTTATTAAATAATGAATGGATTAACAATGAGATCAAAGAAGAAATAAAAATGTTTCAAGAAACGAATGAAAATGAGCATATATCAACTTAAAATTTATGGGACACACCGTCAGAAGACGAGTGGATTAAAAAGCCTTGGTACATGTATACTATGTAATACTACTTGGCCATAAGAAATGACGACATCGGATCATTTACAACAAAATGGTTGTACCTTGATAACATTATACGGAGTGAAATAAGTAAATCAGAAAAAAAAAACTGAGAACAGCATGATTTCATACATAGTTCGGACATAAAAGTGAGACTATGAGACATGGACAAGAGTGTGGTGGTTATGGGATAAGGGGAGGGTGGGGAGGGTAGAAAAGGGAGAAGGGTAGGAGCACAGGGAAAACCAGATAAAAGGTGACAGAGGACAATTTGACTTTGGGTGATGGGTATGCAACACAATTGAATGATAAGATAATCTGGAGATGTTTTTATTGTACATATGTACCCTGATTTACTGGTTTAACCCCATTAAAGTTAATAAAAAAAAATTTATGGGACACAGCAAAAGCAGTATTGAGAGGGAAGTTCATTGCATTACAGGCTTACCTTAAGAAGCTACAAAAAGCTCAAATAAGCAACCTGACCCTCCATCTAAAAGAACTAGAAAAACAACAATAAATAAAGCCCAGGACTAGTAAAAGGAAGGAAATAATAAAGACCAGAGCAGAAATAAATGATATAGAGGCTAAGAAAACAATACAGAGAATCAATGAAACCAGGAGATAGTTCTTTGAAAAGGTAAACAAGATCGATGAACCTTTAACTGACTCCCCAAGAAAAAAAGAGAGAGGACCCAAATAAATAAAATTAGAAATGACAGTGGAGGAATAACAACTGACACAACAGAAATACAAAGCATTATAAGGAAATTCTATGAAGAACTCTATGCCAAAGAATCAGACAACATAGGTGAAATGGACAAATTTCTTGAATCATATAAACTTCCAAAAATCAACCCGGAAGAATCAGAATACCTAAACAGACCAATTACAACCAATGAGATCGAAACAGTTATCAAAACACTCCCAAAAAAGAAAAGTCCTGGGCCTGATGGCTTCACATGTGAATTCTACCAAAAATTCAAAGAAGAACTAACTCCTATCCTCCTCAAGCTATTTCAAAAAATTCAAGAGGAAGGAAGACTTTCAAACTCCTTTTATGAGGCGAGCATAATTCTGATCCCAAAACTGGGCAAAGACAACACATAGAAAGAAAATTATAGGCCAATATCCCTGATGTATTTAGATGCTAAAATTCTCAACAAAATATTAGCCAACCAGCTCCAGCAATATATGAAAAAAATCATACACCATGATCAAGTGGGATTTATTCTGGAGAGGAAAGGCTAGTTCAATATTCGCAAATCAGTCAATGTGATTCATCACATAAACAAAAGGAAGGACAAAAATCACATGATAATTTCAATAGATGCAGAAAAAGCATTTGATAAAATCCAGCACCCATTAATGCTCTAAACTCTCAGAAAAGTGGGAACACAGGGAACATTCCTTAACATGATAAAGGCCATCTACAACAAACCCACAGCAAACATCATACTAAATGGACAAAAATTAAAAGCAATCCCCTTAAGATCAGAAACCAGGCAGGGGTGCCCCCTTTCACCACTCTTATTCAACATAGTTCTGGAAGTCCTAGCTACAGCAATCAGACAAGAAGAAATAAAAGGCATCCAAATTGGAAAAGAAGAAGTAAAACTGTCATTATTTGCAGATGATATGATATTGTATATAGAAAACTCTAAAGTCTCAATTAAAATACTACTGGACCTGATAAATGAATTCAGCAAGGTGGCAGGATATAAAATTAATACTCAGAAATCAGAGGCATTTCTATATACCAACAATGGACTGTCAGCAAAAGAAATTAAGGAAACAATCCCCTTCACTATTGCAACCAAAAAAATAAAGTACCTAGGAGTAAATTTAACCAAGGAGGTTAAGTACTTGTACTCAGAAAATTATAAAACATTGATAAAAGAAATCAAGGAAGATACAAACAAGTGGAAGCATATACTATGCTCATGGCTAGGAAGAATAACATTATTAAAATGTCTATATTACCCAAAACAATTTATAAATTCAATGCAATACCAATTAAAATACCAATGACGTACTTTAAAGATATAGAACACATATTCCAAAAATTTATATGGAACCAAAAACGAACATGAATAGCCTCAGCAATCTTAAAAAGAATAAAGCAGGAGGTATCACTCTTCCGGAAATCAAGGTTTACTACAAGGCCATTAAACTAAAGACAGCCTGGTACTGGCATAAGAACAGGCACATAGATCAATGGAACAGAACAGAGAACCCAGAAATAAACCCACAGCTTTATGGACAACTGATACTTGACAAAGGAGAAAAGATCATACAATAGAGTAAAAACAGTCTCTTTAACAAATGGTGTTGGGAAATTTGGACATCTACTTTCAAAAAAATGAAACTAAACCATCAACTTACACCATTCAAAAAAAGAAATTCAAAATGGATAAAAGACTTAAACGTAAGCCGTGAAACCATAAGTATATTAGATAAAACATAGGCAGCAAGATCTCTGACATCTGTAGCAGCAATATATTTGCCGATTTATCTCTACGGGCAAATGAAATAAAAGACAAGATAAACAAATGGGACTATATCAAACTAAAAAGTTTTTGTACAGCTAAAGACAATAAGAACAGAATAAAAAGACAAACCACACAATGGGAGAACATATTCGACAGCACATCTGATACGGAGTTAATAACCAAAATTTATAAAGAACTTATAAAACTCAACACTGGAAAGATAAACAATCCAATCAAAAAAATGGGCATTAGAAATGAATATAAATTTCTCCAAAGAGGACATACAGATGGCCAATAGGCATATGAAAAAATGCTCAACATCACTAATCATTAGAGAAATGCAAATTAAAACCACAATGAAATATCACCTCACACCAGTCAGAATGGTGCTCATCAGCAAAACAACACAGAGTAAGTGCTAGCGAGGATGTGAAGAAAAGGGAACCCTCCTGCACTGCTGGTGGTAATGCAGACTGGTGCAGTCACTGTGGAAACAGTATGGAGATTCCTCAAAAAATTAAAAATCAAACTGCCTTTTGACCCAGTTATCTTACTTATTGGAATATACCCTAAGAACACCATGGCACTCTTCGTAAAAAAGAAATGCACCCCCATGTTCATGGCAGCATTGTTCACAGTAGCGAAGATCTGGAAACAGCCTAAGTGTCCGTCAAAGGACGAGTGGATTAAAAAGCTATGGTACATATATACTATGGAATACTACTCAGCCATAAGAAATGATGACATTAAATCATTTACAACAAAATGGATGGACCTTGATAACATTATACGGAGTGAAATAAGTAAATCAGAAAAAAACTGAGAACAGCATGATTTCATACATAGATCGGACATAAAAGTGAGACTATGAGACATGGACAAGAGAGTGGTGGTTACAGGGTGGGGGAAGGGAGGGAAGAGTGGGATAGGGAGGAGGGGAGGGGCACAGGGAAAACCAGATAGAAGGTGACAGAGGACAATTTGACTTTTGGTGATGGGTATGCAACATAATTGAATGATAAGATAACCTGGAGATGTTTTCGTTGTACATATGTACCCTGATTTATTGGTGTCACCTCGTTAAAATTAATAAAAAATAAAAAAAATGTGATGAGGGTGTTGAACTGTTATCATTGTTAACATTCTGTACTGTGCTTCACTTTTACCAACACATGGAGATATGCTGCCTGATTATTTGCAGAAACCATGTAGACATTCCTTTGGAAACAGTAATAATCAGGATTCCAAAGAAGTCTCATCCACCCTGACACAGAGGAGATGGGTCTCAAACCCACTGGAACAATGCATTACAGTCCCCTGCTTTGAGTCAACAACGGATCACTGAATTTCCAGGACCCAAATCCTAAGGAGTTATTATTTTAAATATTCCCATTGCAAGAAACCTCAACTATGGTAAAATCATAAGACTCGGTTTATGCTTCAAAATGGGGAGAACTCAGTGTCTCCCTTTCATTCCCAGATGATAAATAGCCCAAGGAGTTATGGTGGATGACAAAGAGAAATGGATTTGCAACACCGGTAACATTACTGTTGTAATAGTAAGAGTGTGTCCTGTCACCATAGTGAGCATTGGAGTGTTACATACTCAGGCCACTTGCTGAGTGCCCGCATACATCAGGTTCTATACCCCAGGGCTTTGCATGCACCATATTTAAGTCCCATCAGGGTTCTGCACAGTATATAGTGTTCTTTCCACATCATAGATGAAGGAAGGTGGGCACCAGCAAAGCCAAACAGCCCAGTTAATACTGAGAGGAACAGACCTAATTCCATTGTTCAAATGAATACATGGCTGAGGACAAACCTCAGGAAGTATGATTGATTCACATCAACTCAAATATCAAACTTCTCTACAGCCTCAGACTAGGAAGAACAGAGAATTAGTCATAACAACCCATTCCCCAAATATCTCAAATGAAACAACTTTTCACTGACAGATCAATTTCATGAAATTGGGAGGAAATACCACAAATAACAATGTAAGTGAAAATAGGTATCTTTCTTTATGTAGTTTGGTGATAACTCATTTTACATAAGGACGACCACCAATCAAATAGAAGGGGAAGTTTTAGGTTATGTCCATAACCTCAAAAGAATTAACCAAAAATATCAACTTGTTCATTTGAGAACAAGAAATCACTTTCAAAAAATTAGACTTCCAGGGCTCTAATTTATGAGGATGTTATAAGAAAGACAAGCAATTATTTGAAATTGGTCAGGGACCTATACTAATTTGCACAATAGTTGTTGGTAACCTCAGAAAGTAGAAAAGGATTTTAGTTTTTAAATTCAGGGTTGAATACCACCTGGAATATAGCAGCAGAGATTTCCTCCCATGATGTCAGGCTTGTCATTCTGGCCTTCGCTTCCCCTCCCTTCACTTAACCAAGGAAAGAGAAAAATATAAAAGAAAAGAAAGAAAAACAAAAGGAAAAAGAAAAAGTGACAGACAGAGAAAAAGAGATTAGTACTGAGTGAATCTTCCCTAATTTTTCTAGACTCTATCTATTGGTTTCTCTGTCATGTTATTGACTTTTTGTAGAACAAGTCTGCCTTCATTAAACCTGTTTCACTTAGTCCTTTCTAAACTTAAGAAAAAGTGTCCTCACCTGGAACTTTTACCCTTGACTCACCACTTTTCTTACTTCAAAATACCCACCCTCCAACATACCCATATAATAAAGAACACCAACAGCAGCAACCTCAACGCAATACCCATGGGCATTTAGGCTCCCATCCTGAATGTTAAGAATATTTATAATAACCTATCCAAGTAATTTAAAATTTATGTTAAGGGATCTGAACCTATGGAAATACATGGAGAAGGAATGTTTGAAACTGTTTCCTTTCATTTGAGGTCTCTGGGGTTAAGCTCCAGAGAGACAGAACCCTAAGAAATCACGTCACACAAACTGTGGCAGCCTGCTGAGGTCATCATCAGTACACAGGAATCATGGGAAAGCTAAGCAAGTGAGGACAGACATGCATCCAGTAATCACAATAGAAATGCACAGGAGAAAAACATTTCTAAATCCCAGAAAATTTCTGAAAGTGAAAATTAACTCAAAAAGAGAGAAAACAAGTAAATCTACAAAATACATTTCCATCTACCTAATGAATGATTTTAGTTTTGCCAGTAGTCTCTAAACACGACTATTTTAGAACCACAAAAACAGTTCTGAGTAAATAGAGATGCAATTTTTTTTTATTTGAATGATTCATTATTCTGTGCAAATTCTTGCCTACTGAACCATTTCACTGACCACAATACCAGCTAGGCCAAGGGAGGGGAAATTCTTATAGGGCACTTCCTATGAGCCAAGTTCTTGCTAAACACTTGGCACGAATTCACCCTGATTGTCCTTGTGGCCCATGAGATGGCAAAATGATTCTAAAATAGGGGTGCCCACACTTTTTCAGCTTGCGAGCTACTTATAAGATGACCAAGTCAAAATGATCTACCTACAATAAAAATGCAAAACATAAATTTATTTCTTCTATATTATCATTACTTAAGTTACTATTATTACTATTTAATATTGTGTATTTTTCTTTCACCTTTCTCCTTCTCAGCTCTCTTTTCAGAGGTCATAGTTTTTATGAACAGTCCGAAAAAAGCCGCTGCACATTTCCTTTCTTTGGAATAGCAATGGCACACAGACAGATGAGGCAAACACACTTAGAATATGACATAGTGAAAAAAATCCCCTCCCATTCTGTATGAAAGTGGTAGGTTTTAGGCTTCTTATTCGGACTAGCTATGGCACTCATTTTTATACCCTTTGTTGTATTTAGTTTAAATAAATTGAAGGCTAACTACGCAGCAATGTAACTGAACAAGTTAGTGCGGTTTAACGCACATGCGTAGGGTGTCAAAAGTTCAAACGTCAGATTGGCTACCCTGTATGCTAATTAAAAGACAAATGTCTTTTTAATGTCATGCGATCTACCCACACTTCCTTCGCGATCAACCAGTAGATTGCGATCGATGTATTGAGCACCCCTGTTCTAAAACATTAGGAGGACAGAAAATGTTGACTGTACACCTGGGAAGGAGACGGTGCAGGCTTGGAGAATGAAGGGTGAGACAAGTGAATGTTGCTGAGGATGGCTCTTGCATAAGCTTACAGAAGCTGAGTCTGGACATGTGCTGGCAGGGTAGACTCTTGGGCTCTTTACTGTATCCAGGACTGGCTGTGTCCTGGTGCAGGAAGAAACTGAAGACCAGGGGTTTGATATAATTCAAAATCAGATAAATAAACCAAGACATAAATTTTTTTTAGTTTCTTCACCATCAATACTGAAAAAGTTATTGTTATCATCATGGCCATTATGTCATTATAAAAACAAATATATTTTATTACATCTGCCTCCATCTCTCCTGTGAAAGGGACACATAAAGGAAAAACTTAAGATTTTTTAAAGAATTTTCAATTACAGTTGACTTACAGTATTATATTAGTTTCGGATGTACAGCATAGTGATTAGACATTTACATAACTTATGAAGTGATCCCAACCCCATAAGTTCAGCACCATGTGACACAATATATTAGTGGTTCTCAAAGAGTGCATCAGGGTGCACTGGTGTACCCTATGGTATTACAGAGAAATATGTGCCTGTTGGGGACCAAAAAACCAACAGGGTTTTTGGAGTTTAGATTCTTGGGGGACAGAGATGTGGGGAATTGGCTATAAGCTGACAGTCCTGGGCCAGGGATAGGGTCTAGGGCTTGGTATAAATCCTCCCAAAGTGTAGCAGCACAACACAACAAACAGGTGTCTATCACAGTACTGTGGGTTAGCAATTCAGGAGCCACTCAGCTGGGTGGTTCTGGCTCAGGATCCTTCATGAAGTTCTCATCAGGCTGTGGTCACACGGACATCAGAGGCATGAAGGTGTCCTGATGGCTTCCACATGTGTTATTAGAGAGGAGTTAGGGTAAAAGACATGGGTCTACAAAGGCAGGTCCTTCCCAAATTACAGTGCTTCTTGGGCATTTAGTTTGTGGCAGTGGGAGCCCCTCTGCAAATGGGACCATCATGCCACATCTGCAGAAATAAGAGGCTGTCTCTAGGAGTGGGTCCGAGTAGTAGGAAAGCAGGACTTTCAGGATGCCCTCAGGAGAAATGGGATACAACACGAAGCTTTAGGACTCAATGGTTAGATGCTTAGGTGAGTGAATAAGGACAATCTCAACACAATGCATGCAATTTGACACATCTTCAGAGTCACAGCACTCCCCAAGTGTCTGGTCAGAGATGGTGCTTCTAGGGCTCGACCTTTACTGAGCTCCCACAAGAAAATCTTCTCCAGGTCATGTCACTTGGCCCTGTCCCTGAAGCTTCATGGGCCAGGTGTCACAGCTTAGTGGTTGCTCTGTCATTTCTTACAGAGGTCCTCACACAACTATTTTTGGCTGTGGGCAGAGTGATTTAGGTCAGCACACCTTTTGTTTGGAGTTTGTTGAGAAAGTGGAACTCTGTGTGGAGAATCAGAGTTGTCACCAAGACATGTGTTGTTAGAACCACAGCCTGACTCCTGCATTTGGAGAACACAGAACTGTAGGATTTACATAGTGATTCAGGATGGGGAAAGTGACAGGTTCACCAGCAAAGACTGCATGCTAAGACCCCGGTTAGACAATCATCCCATAAATGGTATCCCACCACGGATGGAGTCATCTAACTACTGAACCTCACTCCACCCTTCATCTTCCACCTATCTTCAGCTAGCTCTTTCCCAGTGGAGATTGCCGCAGATGTCTGTTGACTCTTTCTTTTGTTTCTACAAAAGAAGCTGAGGTTGCCAATTGTGCTCTTTTCTTTGACCTGCACACAGCCTCCTGAGAAAGGCCTGGGAGCAGTCCCTACCCTCTTTCAGCTGAAACAGCTTCCTGGTGAGTGAAGACACAAGCCTAACATCCCTGCACTCCTATAATGAAACAATAAGTCCCTGTTTCCAAGGATCTCCCCTCCTTTTTCTATAAGGCAAGGATTAGTATTTTTTATAATAACCTGTAATACTGGTTACATAGTGAAACGACAATACTTCAAATATGCTGGGTTAAATAAAATTCACTACTAATTTCACCTGTTTTTTTCACTTTGTTTTATATTACTATAAAAAAATTTGAGATATAATTGACATACTAGATTCAGGTGTAAAACATAATAATTCAATACATGTATGTTTTATGAAATGCTATCATCTCAAAGAAAGTCTAGTTAACTTCCATCATGTCACATAGTTACAAATTTGTGTCTGTGTGATGACCCCCTCTTTTAGTCAGTCTAGCTGCAGTCTGTGACTTTGTCGATCTTCCCAAAAAACAACTTTTGGATTGATTTTCTCCATTGTTTTTCTCTTCTCTGTTTTGTTTATCTCCATTTTCATCTTTTTTTCTTTCCCTTATTCTAGCTTCAGGTTTAGCCTTTTCTTTTTCTAGTTTCTTAAGGTGTACAGTGAGGTTATCAATTTGAGTTCTTTCTTTTTTTAACACATGTATTTGCTGCTGTAACTTCCTGTGAGTGCTCCTGTCACTGCCTGCTCCTCTGGGTCCTGGATTGTGTGTGACTTCTGTTCTTTTAAGCACAAAAGTAATCTCAACAGTACTGGGCACAGAGAGGGAGGCAGCACATAAGTTTTCATCAGCTTTGCTTGTCCCTAAATCAAAACTGATCCACACAAAATGTGTCTACCAAGTAAATTCAGTTATTTGTCCTGAAGCAGAAGCCATTTCTGCCAATGAAACTGTGGTACAAGAAAGAAATACTCAGGAGTGATGTCAGAAAAATGGCAGCATGAGAGATTCTCCTGGTCCCTCCCCTTGAAAATTTCAACAAATTAAACAATGATAACACAATGAAGGAACTCCAGCTGAGCTCGCAGCTATGCCTGAAAGATCCACCTGTTTAAGGGACTAAAGGTGGGATAGATTGAAAAGGGGGACAGAAAATAAAATACTTTCGTGTGGATCTGGAAAGGAGAGGATCCAGAGGATTGAATTTTTCTCTTTCCTTGCTGATCTACGGGAGTGAGGTATATTTAGCTTTGGTTTTATGGAGCCAGAAGAGACTGAGGGGCAGAGAGAAAGGAGCTGAATTAAGGCAGGGGCAACTGAGATTAGGGATACAGCCTGGATTCGCGTGGTCTACCCAACTCACTGGGCTCCACTTGAAATCCCTGGTGCTGGCTCATGCACAGCCTGCAGTGCTTGCTCCATTGGTGCTGCTTAGCCCACGGAGTTCAGCCCGCATAGTGCTTAAGTGCATTCGATAGGCATGCACTTAGCCAGTGGTGTACAGTGTACTCAAGCATGATCAGCTCACAGTGCACAGAGCGGGCTTTACCCACGAACTGCACTCTGTGCAGTGTTGGAGAGAACCAAAGCATAGCCCACCAGGCTCCCAGATCCCACTTCCCTCCCTTCACAGTACAAATAGTGGCCATGGAAGATTCCCAACAGCTGACTCTCTGGGGCTACTCTCTCCCCTAGGAGGCAGAGGTGTCCCACATTTGATCCCCTGGTCTATTGAGATGTGGAGAAGTCCAGGTCCTGGGAGATCTGGGACTGCCACTGCTAAAGCCATTAAACTGCAAAGTTATAATGCTGCAAAGCCATAAAGCTGAAACTGTAAAGCCCTAACAACAAACTCCACCCACCAATGTGACTGTGACTCTGCATACATTATTATGACAGCAACACCTCAGTGGAGCTCTGACCAAGAATTTCACAAAGCCAAAACTTGTAGTACTATGACACCTATGAGAAAAAGAAAAAGTAACCCCTCAAAACTGAAAAAAAAAATTTTGTTTTTTTTATGTTTTTCTCTTCCTTTCTTTTTCTTCTTTCTCTTTTTCCCATTTGAATTTCATTATCCTTAGTTTTTATATTTATTTCTTTATTTTTTGTGAGGGTTTTATTTTTTGGTTTTTTTCTCACTCTTTTATGCTCTCTTCCTTTACTTCTTTTTCTCTTTCCCTTTTTCTCATATGAACTTCAATTTTCTTCAAATTATTATATTTATTCATTTTTGTGGGGTTTTGTTTGTTTTTTATTTTATTTTTTTCCTTTTTTATTTTTTTCCTCAGATCATGCTCTTTGTTTTCTGAGTTTTTTCTACTTACCATTATTTTTAGAATTTTCATTTTTACTATATTTTTTCAATTTTTATTTTTCAGTTGCCTCTTATTAGAGTTCTTAACAATACCACTCTCAAATGGCATCAGGTAAGAAGAAATCAAGTATCATGGATATACAAAACAGAGACATAGTTCAGATAGATAATGAAAAATATCTAGAAAAAATCTCAATTACATGGAAACCTTGGAGTTAAATGACAGAGAATTCAAAATTAAAGTTCTAAAGATAAAATATATTGAAGCTCTAAAGATAAAAAATATTGAAGTTCTAAAGATACAAGAAAATGCTGATAGGTAATTTAATACGCTCAAAAACAAACTAATGAACAAAAAGTGTACTTCAACAGGGAGATTTAAACTATAAAAAAGAACCAAACAAAAATGAAGAACTCAATATATGAACTGAAAAATGGGGTAGTAAGCTTAGCTAATAGAACAAGCCAGATAGAGGAGAGAATCGGGGAAAACAAAGACAGGCAACTAAGATATTACAGAGAGAATAAGAGAGAGATTCCCAAATTAAAAAATAATAATAAGAGAGCCCTACAAGAATTGTCTGACTCCATCAGAAAGAGCAATATAAGAATAATTTGTGTTTTAGAAGAAGAGAGGGAAATGGGAATGGAAAGACTATTCAAACAAATAATTGAGGAGAACTTCCCAAGCCTATGGAAAGAGTTAGAACCTCAAATCCAAAAAGCAAACAAAACATCTGTTACTCCAACCCAAATAGACCTACGACAAGGTACATCCTAATAAAATTGTCAAAAATCAATAACAAAGAAAGAATCTTCAAGGCAACTAGTCAAAAGAGGAATATAACATATAAAGAAAGGCCCATTAGGATATCATCAGGTTTCTCAGCAGAAACTCTACAAGCCCAAAGAAAATGGACTCAAACATTTAAAGTACTGAAAGAGGGGAATTGCCAGCCAAGAATACTATATCATGGCTATCCTTCAAATATGATGGAGAAATAAAAACATTTACAGACATACAAAAGCTGAGGAAATATATCACCAGAAAACTCCCACTTCAGGGAATACTAAAGGGGGTTATCTGGCCAGATACAAAGAACAAAACAAAAGAAAACTACAAGTAAAAGCCCCAACAAGATCACAATCAAAACAAGGGTAATCTGTGACAACAATAACATAAAAGGGGAGAGGATAAAGATCTGAAGTAGCAAAGGAGAATGGAATGCAGAAACACTCATGAAATAATGGACTCTTATAAATAGGACAATTTTTAGTTTTATAACCTAATGGTAACCACCCAGGAAAATGCCATTACAGAAACATGTAGCTTAAAAAGGGGAAAAACAGTATGACTAGGCAGTGGCACAGTGCATAGAGCATCAAATTGGGATACAGAGGACCCAGGTTTAAAACCCCAAGGTCACTGGCTTGAGCACAGGCTCATCCAGCTTGAGCACGGGCTCACCAGCTTGAGTGCAGGGTCACTGGCTTGTGTGTGGGATCATAGATATGACCCCATGGCCGCTGGCTTCAAGCCCAAGGTTGCTAGCTTGAGCCCAAGTTCACTGGCTTGAGCAAAGAGTCACTCGCTCTGCTGAAGACCCCCAGCCAAGTCACATATGAGAGAGCAATCAATGAACAACTAAGGTGCTGCAACAAAAAATTGATGCTTCTCATCTCTCTCCCTTCCTGTCTGTCTGACCTTGTCTGTCCCTCTCTCTGACTCTCTCTTTGTCTCTGTCAAAAAATAAAAAGGGGGAGGGACAAGGAAAAGAAATAAAGAATACCACCAAATAAAATCAACTGACAGAAACAAAAAACAGAAAACCAAATGAGACACAGAGCAACCAGAAAGCAATATATAAAATTTCTATAGGAAATTTTCAAGTGTCAATTGTAACCTTAAATATAAATGGATTAAATTCACCAATAAAAAAACACAGAGTAGCAGATTGGATCAAAAAGCAAAACCTATCAGTATGCTGCCTTCAAGAGATATATCTAAACTGGAAGGGCAAAGGTAGATTCAAAGTGAAAGATTGGAAGACAATTTTGCAAACAAAACTCATATCTTACAATTCTGACTTCAAGACAACAAAGGTAACCAGAGACATAGATGGTCATTTTATAATGATAAAGGGGACATTGTAAGACAATAAGACAAAACACTTCTTAATATATTTGCACCAAACCAGAGAGCACCAAAATATATAAGATATCTACTAATTGATCTTAAAATAGAAACAGCAAAAACACAATCATACTTGGAGAATTCAACACACCATTGATGACTTTAGATAGATCATTCAAACAGAAAGTCAATTTTTAAAAAAGTCAGCCTTAAATGACATGCTGGACCAAATGGACATAATAGACATTTACAGAACATTTTATCCCAGAATTTCAGAGTATACATTTCTCTCCAGTGCACTTGAAACATTCTCAAGAATAGACCACTTGTTGGGTCACAAAACTAACATCAACAAATTCAGGAAGATTGAAATTATATCACACATATTTTATAATCATAAGGCTTTGAAATTAGAATTCAACTGTAAAAAGGAAGTAAATAAACCTACAAAAATATTGAAATTAAACAACATACTTCTAAAAAATGACTGGGTCAAAGAAAAAACAAAAGCAGAGATCAAAAGATATATACAGACAAATGAAAATGACAACACAACATATCAAAATTTCTGTGATGTAGCAAAAGCAGTAATAAGAGGGAAATTTACATCAGTACAGGCTTATATCAAGAAACAAGAGAGATCCCATGTAAACAACCTAGCATTACACTTTAAGGAACTAGAAAAAAAAAGAGCAAAGGCAACCTAAGTTCAACAGAGGAAAGGAAACAGTAAAAATTGGAGTAGAACTAAATAAAATAGAAAACTGCAAAACTAGAAAAAATTAATACAACAAAGAACTGGTTCTTTGAAAAGTTTCAAAAAATTGACAAACCCCTGGTAGGACTCACTAAGGAAAAAAGAGAAAGAACTCATATAAAAAAATCTAAAATGATAGATGAGAAATTACCATAGACATCATAGATATACAAAGAAACATAGTAGAATATTATGAAAGACTATATACCACCAAATTCAATAATCAAAAAGAAATGGAAAAATTTCTAGAACTATACAATCTTCCTAGACTGAGTCACAAAGAAGTGGAAAGCCTAAACAGACCCATAAGTAGGAAGGAAATAGAAACAATTATCAAAAACCTCCCCAAAAATAAAAGTCCAGGAAACTGCACTAGCGAATTCTACCAAACATTTATAGAAGATTTAGTACCTTTCCTTCTCAAAGTTTTCCAAAATTTAAAGAAGCAATACTTCCAAACACATTTTATGAGGCCAACATAAACCTCATACCAAAACCTAGCAAGGACAGTACAAAACAAAAAAACTACAGACCAATATCTTTAATGAATACAGATGCAAAAATTCTAAACAAAATACTAGCAAACCAAATTAAAAATATATTACAGGTTCTGACCAGTTGGCTCAGCAGTAGAGCTTCAGTCCAGTGTGTGGAAGTCCTGGGTTCAATTCCCAGCCAGGGCACACTGGAGAAGCGCCCATCTGATTCTCCACCCTTGTCCCCCTCCTTTCTCTTTATCTCTCTCTTCCCCTTCTGAAGCCATGGTTCCATTGAAGCAAAGTTGGCCCAGTCACTGAGGATGGCTCCATGGCCTCCGCCTCAGGCTCTAGAATGGCTCTGATTGCAGCAAAGCAACAGCTAAGCATTGCCCCCTGGTGGGCATGCTGGGTGGATCCCATTCGGGCACATGCTGAAGTCTGCCTGCCTTCCCCCTGCTTCTCACTTCAGAAAAATACAATAAATAAATAAGTAAATAAATAAATAAATAAATAAATAGTAAAAAAAATATTACATCACAATCAAGAAGAATTTATTGCAGGACCACAAGGATGGCTTAATATATGTAAATAGATCAATGTAATACACCATATCAACAAAACAAAGAACAAAAATTGTGTGATCCTATCAATAGATGTAGACATTCGATAAGATACAACATCTCTTTATGTTTAAAACACTCAATAAAATGGGTATAGAAAGAATATACTTCAACATCATAAAAGCCATATATGATAAACCATCAGCTAACATCATACCAAACCATAAAAAACTAAAAGATTTACCTTTAAAATCAGGAACAAGGTAAGGTTGCCCGCTCTCTTCATTCCTATTCAACATATTGGTGGAAGTTCTAGACAGAGATATCAGACAAGAGAAAAAAATAAAAGGCATTCATACTGGAAAAAAAGAAGTAAAGATTTTACTTTTTGCAAACCCCAAAGACTTCATAGAAAGACTATTAGAAATAATAAAACCAATACAGTAAGGTTGCAGGATACAGAATTAATATACAATAATCTATTGTTTTCATATATGCCAACAATAAAACTTCAGTAAATGAACTAAAAATAATCTCTTTTACATTTGCAACAAGAACAAAATATACCTAGGAATAAACATAACAAAGAATGTAAAGGATCTATATACTGCAAACTACAAAGCTTTATTAAAAAAAAATATAAAAAGACACAATGAAATGAAAAAATATCCCATGTTCTTGGATAAGAAGAATCAACATAGTTAAAATGGCCATATTACACAAAGCAATATACAAATTTAATGCTATTCCCATCAAAATCTCATGTCATTTTTTAAAAAAATAGAACAAAACATCACCAGACCCATAAGTAGGGAGGAAATAGAAACAACTATCAAAAACCTCCCCCAAAATAAAAGTCTTTTTTTATGGAACCATAAAAAAACCCTGAAGAGTCAAAGCAAGCCTGAGAAAAAAGAACGAAGCTGGAGGCTTTATAATACCTGACTTCAAATTATACTACAGCCTGACCTGTGGTGGAGCAGTGAATAAAGCATCGACCTGGGAACACTGAGGTCGCCAGTTCAAAACCCTGCACTGGTCTGGTCAAGGCACATATGGGAGTTGATGCTTTCAGCTCCTCCCCCCTTCTCTCTCTCTCTCTCTCTCTCTCTCTCTCTCTCTCTCTCTGTGTGTGTGTCTAAAATGAATAAAATAAAATAAAACTTTAAAAAATTATACTACAGAGCCAAAATAATCAAAACAGCATGGTATTGGCCAAAAAATATACACACAGACAAATAGAACATAATGGAAAGCCCAGAAATAAAACCACAGATATATAAGCAAATCATCTTTGATAAAATAGCTAAAGACACAAAATGGAGAAAAGAAAGCCTCTTCAATAAATGATGCTGAGAAAATTGGAAAGCCACATGCAAAAGGATGGAACTTGACTACAGTGTGTCCCCCTGGACAAAAAAAAAAAACAAAAAAAAACAATTCAAAATGGATCAAAGACCTAAACATAAGATCTGAAACCAAAAATTGCATAGAAGAAAATATAGGTTTTAAACTCTTGGGCCTTGGCCAATTTTTGAATTTGACTCCAAAGGCAAGGAAAATAAAAGCAAAAATAAATGAATCAGATTATATCAAATTAAGAAACTTCTGCACAGCAAAAACAAAACAAAACAACAACAACAAAAAAAACACCTGACAACAAAACAAATAGCTAACTAAATGGGAGATTATATCTGCAAACAACAGTTCCAAGAAGGGGTTAATATCCAAATTATATAAAGAACTCCCAAAGCTCAGCAATAAACAAGCAAACAAATTAAAAATGGGGAGAGGACATGAACAGACACTTCTCCCATGAAGAAATACAAATGGCCAACAGATATATGAAAAGATGCTCATCTTCACTACCTATTAGAGAAATGCAAATCAAAACTACAATGAAATACCACCTCATACCTGTTAGATTTGCTGTTATCAACAAAACAAGTGTTGGAGAGGCTGTGGAGAAAAAGAAGCCCTCATTCACTGCTGGTGGGAATGTAAATTAGTACAACATCATAGAAGAAACTATGGTGGTTCCTCAAAATATTAAGGATAGAACAACCATATGACCCAGCAATCCCTCTACTGGGTATCTACCAAAAAATCTCAAAAATATTGGTACATAAAAACACATGAACCCCCATGCTCATTGCAGCATTATTCACAGTAGCCAAGACATGAAAACAACCAAAGTGCTTTTTGATAGATGATGGATAAAGATGTGGTACATATATACAATGGAATACTACTCAGTCATAAGAAATGATGACATAGTATCATTTATGACAACATGGATGGACTTTGATAACATTCTACTGAGTGAAATAATAAATCAGAAAAAGCTAAAAACTTTGATTCCACATATAGGTGTTATACAAAATTGAGAATCATGGACATAAATAGGTTACCATGGCGAGGGAGATATGAAGGATGAAGAGGGGGTTGAGGGGAAGGTATAAAGAGGAACAAATAAAAAGTGATAAAGGATGTTTTGACTTTGGGTGATGTTTATACGATATAATTAACTGTTCTAATGATGAGGAAATGTTTACCTAAAATCTTTTAATAGTATTTTATATTTTACTTATTTATACATTTTAGAGAAGAGAGACGGAGAGAGAGAGAGAGAGAGAGAGAGAGAGAGAGAAGGGGGGAGGAGCAGGAAGCATCAACTCCCATATGTGCTTTGACCCGGCAGACCAGGGTTTTGAACCAGCGACCTCAGTATTCCAGTCAATGCTTGATTCACTGCACCACCAGAGATCAGGCAAATCTATGTACTTTTGTTGATCAATGTCACCCTGTTAAATTTAATTTTTTAAAGAAACAAAAGAAAAAGAAAGAAAAGCAATACTCTTCTGGGTTGTTGTTTTTGTTTTTCCTCTGAGATATTGCAAGTAATATGTGTAGCACAGTTTAAACCTAAAGTTGATGAATTCGTGTGTCTCTGGAATCAGAGAGCAGTGTCCAGACACTAGGAACATTTGGATGGTCTTCTCTTCTATCTCTCTAGGCCATTCCCAGTTCCAGTAATTATTGCAGGGGTCAGGTCACCACAGTTCTTATCCAAGCCTCCTCTCCCTACTGCCTTCCTGCCCTGTCCCTCAGCCAGAGTCAAACACTGACCATACCACAGAGGTCTCTTCATGAGTTTGCAGTCTGAGGTCTGAATGATTTGCAAGTGATCATGAGCCAGCACTGAACAGAACAGGGTTATCTTTCCTAGGAAGACATAAATGTCCTACCCTCTCCCATGCTCAGCATGCTTTCAGTTGGGTGAAACTCACCCCTCACATTCAGGACTCAACTATGTGGAATGTTCTATGCATTGTTGAACAGCTGTCACACCTTGTCCAAGGAGTGGCCCTATTCCAGTAGCAGGTGAAGTAATTCTTGTTTATATGTGTAGTCATGAAGAGTTTCAGAACATGCCCGCATCAAAAGCACATGAAAATACATCATTATCATCTTTACAATAGTCAGAGGGGGCTGAGGGCTCCCTCACACGCACAGACTTTGAAAGGTGATGGTCAACCAGGACAATGCCGATGGGTTTTTGCTATTTTCCTTTTGATGGAGTACAGCTGAAAAGGCCACTTCATTGTTGAAACAAATCTTAAAAGTAATTTCTTAGAATGTGTATCTGATGTGACAAGGCCAAAAGAAAAATAAAAGAGTAGAGCTGAACAGTCATCTATCTACATGTTTAGTTGCCTCATGGAGTGGGAGGCAGTACAGTGGAGAACAGTGGTGTTTGATTGAGAGTCATGCTATTAAGGTCATCATAGACTAGTGAGCCCAAGTGATGCTGAGAAGCCAATGATTTCTTTCAGAAAGCTGACCCAAAATATATAGGGCTAAACTTGGCACATTAGCACAAATTAAAAGTAATATATTACTTGATTATATATCACATTTTGATAGCTTGTTTCTTCGGAGGGAAAAAAAATTTTTACACAGGAAGCAGCCCCAGGTATTATTAAAACTGTTTCAAAAATGGAAAAACTAAAGCAAAGATTGATTGAGTCGTTCAATCAGGATCTCAGGCAAATCATGACAAACCTAAGAAAAGAAGCCCTTTCTGACCACTCTCTACCCCCTTATCCCCTTACATCTCCAGGCAAAAATTTTTCTCAGCTTTATTTTTAATAAGTTCTCAAATTTAGATCAATTCAAGATTTTATTGTGAAGTGAGAAAGGAAAACAAATAGGGTTACAAACTAACAAAAATAAAACAGGTGAATTAAGACTACGATAAGATGCAACTGAAGTTATCTCCTAAAAAATAAATAAAAAACAGCATTACAAAAAGATTTTTCCTTCCATGTTAAAGCAAGTCACCCTCCCAATACATGAGCCATAACCTCTGATTTTAATGAATTCTGCAATTCAGCAGTCATTCTCTTCAAAGCGTGAATATGCAAAGATGCCTGAAATACAGTTAAGAATCACACTTGTGATATAGTCCTTCAAACCTATTTTTAAAGACTGTCATATAGAAAGTCACAGACTTTAATGTTTTCTTTGATTGTACATTCTTCCTACATAAGCCTGGACACAGCTCAGAAAAAATAATGGCCATATCAGTCCATGTCATCAAGGTGGAAACCTAAAGACTAATTCCAAAATTAGAAGTGGCTTACCAGCTCTCCCAGCAGTGTAACTTAGCACTTAGCAAACTTAGGAATGAAAAAATGTCCTTTCCAGTGGTGGGATTCAGCCAGTTTGCACTAGTTTTGCAGAACCAATACCTGATTTGTTGTTGAATTAAAATGCCACTTGTAATCAGGGTTCTCTCTAAGGTAGGTGTCTGGACAGCTGCCCAATGTGGAAATCACACATTTACATTCCTTACTCTTTTTTAAAGTTCATCTGCACAGTAGTGTATTCTAAGCACCCATAGTAGTGTTCATTCCATCCACAGATGAAATTGCAGGTGAGGATGCCAATCAAGAAGCAATATGGAGCCTGACCTGTGGTGGTGCAGTGGATAAAGCGTCGACCTGGGAATACTGAGGTTGCCAGTTCAAAACCCTGCACTGGTTCGGTCAAGGCACATATGGGAGTTGATGCTTCCAACTCCTCCCCCCTTTCTCTCTTTCTCTCTCTCTCTCCTTCTCTCTCTCACTCTGTGTCTCCTCTCTAAAATGAATAAAATAAAAAGAAATTAAAAATACTCTTTTAAAAAAAAGAAGCAATATGGAAATATCTTTAATGACAGTTTTATTATTTTTTTGTCAAGTATTATTTAGTATTTTTATTAATATTTTAAAACTGTTTCTTACAATCTAGTTTTGTGTACCTCTTTTATTATTATTTAAGCATTAAATGCATGAAATAATAAACTACCTTTTGGTATATCAGGGTTCTTTTATACTTAAAATGGTCATTAGGGGAGAGAACCACTTGTTAAATTATTTGACTGCCACTACTGGGTCCAAGTGTTCTGGCTCTCTCTCTCTCTTCCCCCCTGCAGCCATGGCTCAATTTGTTTGAGCACGTAGGCCGAGGGCACCGAGAATGGCTCCATGGAGCCTCCACCTTAGGTGCTGAAAGTAGCTTGATTGATTCAAGCATTGGCCCTATACAAGGGTTGCCAGGCAGATCCCAGTTGGGGTGCATGAGGAAGTCTGTCTCACTATCTCCTCTCCTCTCACTTGGAAAAGAAGAAATAAAAGAGGATCCAGAGGACCAGAACTAGGTAGGTCCACACTCATGTACAAAGTAAGGAATAAACTGTTCAGTGGTTTTCAGGAAACAAATTGGAGGGACCAGAAACATGCCTTACCTCATCTCTATTCTTCTTCAAACCATTTGCACTACCTCAATGCAATGGCCAAAGTCATAGTGTTAGACTTTTTTCCCCTTAATATTAACTGAATGTTCTTAATGTTTTTTAAGCAAATAGTTTGAGCAACCTGTAACTTTAAAAGCACATGATTGTGACTTTTCTGAGAGAAAATACTGATGGGGAAAGAAGAGCAGACACATGTTGGTGTTAGGCACTCCCAGAAGGCAGGGAGTCACCACAGAGAAGAGCCCATGTTCTAGGCTGTAGGATTTTGCTTAAATTGGACCTTAATCTCAGATATAGCATATTTCCCCACGTATAACATGCATCACTTTTTGAAAAATTTGGGGTTTAATAACTGGGTGCGTCTGATACAGTGGTTGTGGCATTTCAAATGCCATTGATGGAACTGAGGACAAGACAATATATAAAGACAGTGATTCGTCATCCGACACAGATGAGGACAAGCTAATGGCTGGGAGTTTTGACAGTGATGAGGAGTTGTATGACTTTTATGATGAATAAAACTTGAGTTCAATAACTTTATGTAATACATTTTTTTTTCAAATTTCAAACCCCAAAATTAAGGTGCATCTTATACATGGAAGTGTCTTAAACATGGAGAAATATGGTAATTACTGCATGGCCACTGGGCCAAATCTTGCTCACACTAGGAAGACTGCTTAATCAGGGATTGTTTGCAGCCTTAGGCTCTGTGCTCACTGTGCTGGTGACTATTACTAACACAATGCAGTCACTGTCCCCTCATCAGCAGTGTCAGCCCTGTGCGGGTTGTGTGTATGACTCTGTGGCATAACAAATATCATCCTCAGAGCCCTGTGGTGCTGGTGGAGGTGCAGTGATCATGAGAGGGTAAAATAGTTAAAAAGGGCTACTAAAAAAACCCCAAAGAATTGAAGAAAAAGAGTTCTGATGTGACCATGCATAGCAGTGAACCCATAAAATAGCCCTCTCACTACAACAGGAAAAATATATGCCCCTCTTATTCCAAACATGCACTTTAAGCTTTTTGTTATGACCTTTCATTTCTAAATTTGCCTTGGATGTTTATTTCAATGCATTTTTATTTGATGAAAATATTGAGGAAGAAAGAGAAAGTGTGATTTGTCACAGTCCTTTAGCCCCAATGTCTGGGACCCTGAATACCCAACCCAGCCAACATTTATTGGTCACCTCTGACAAGGATGGTACTAACAACTACAGATTTAAGGAGGAGCCTGGCACAGTAGAATATGTCTGTCACTATAAGACTAGCTGCAGTTAGGTAGGTGCAGCAAGAAAAATTCAACATGTCAAAGTCCTACCTACAGCTGCTGAGATCCAGGCAGCCTTGCTGAGGACTAGGTCATTAACACCCTAATTGAAAACAGGGCATCTGCTAAGTGAAAAGAATCCTCCCCGAAGACAGTGTGCCTTTCCTCCAGGCTTTGCTACATGTGGCACCATCATACCCACACCAGTGCATGTCAAATGAGGCCACAGCCTGCCCACTCACTAGCAGCACCCTCCGCCACCGCTACTACCAGATGGCCACGTCTTATTTCCTCATTCATCCTCCAAGTGAAAGAAGCAAGCAACAAATCTATTTTTTTTTTTCACAGCCTAGGTCTATTCCTGCTATAGTAATTTATTCTGAAGTAATACAATAGCCAAGAACTTTGCCTATACTCAGACCCAAATTTCTGTAACAGAAGAATCACTTCCAGATGGTTTTATACAGTTTAAAGAGATAGTTTTCAGAGACAACACAATAGCTGTCACGCAGTGGAAGCATGCATAGAGAAGAGAATTTGATCTTCGGCTGTACCCAGAACCAAAGTCTCACCCTCAGCCCCCTTCACAAAACCAAAAGATCAGGACATGACCAGAACTTGAAGACTGGAACCCTTTCAGAAGCCAAAAGTCCGTTGTCCAGAAAGGTCTGGTGCCGATGCCCCTTTACTATAAATGGCCAAGCTCCAAGGTCTTCCAAATAGAACCTGCCAATCAGGGCTTCTTCATGTGCTTCCCTTAAACCCTTATAAACCTTTGGCATGATCCAGCAAGCAAGACAGATGTGAGGCACCATTAGGTCTTCCATCATCTTGGTTGGCACCTTCTCAATCATAAAACTTTCCTTACTCTAAACTCTGACATCTTGAGTGTTGGCTTTTGAAGCATCGGCACATGGAATTGGGTTTCAGTAACAGTTCAAAACTGTTCTGGGTAGCACCTAAGGGATCTCTTGTGAGGACTGTCCTGGTCTAAACAAGCTATGTGGGTATGGTTTTCACTAGATCACAATCACCACAAAGAGAAGTCAAAGTCTCAACATGTGAGGAGTGGTAAGTCCTAGTGTTAACATAGATAAGTGCTTAGATATTGATGGGGAAAGACAGCAAAGGGAATTGGAAATTATATTTAATAAAGCTTGAAAGTCTCCTTCAGTAGTAAGCTGCATAGCCCATTTAGCTTAATTTCCTAGGAGGCTACAGCAGTCATAGGCTCAACTGCACTTTCCAGGAGCCCATTGTGCCCTTAGCTCTCAGACTCAATTCTGAGCCATTTAGGAGGAATATCCCCAAGGTAGTCCTGTCCTGGTGTTGGGAGATCAAGGAGAAAATTATTCTACTGGGCATGCACAATTGTAGTCAGAACAACAGAAATAAAGGCCTGTCAGTCTAGCCTAGAAGAAGGATCTGATTGGTTAGTGGAAGGAACCAATGCAAGCTCATGAAATTTTAAAAGGAATTGATTCATTGACTTAAAGGAAAACTAGTCCTTCCCAGCCTGAGAATATCAACATGGGCTTAACAGAGATTCAGACTTTCCCTTCTTTCTGCTTTCTTGTTTGGAGAAATGTGCTTGCCTTCTTTGCTCCCATGCTGCATGGGCTGACAGCCACCGGGGACAGTCTCCTAAGTACAGGCTTTGGATTGGACTAAGCTTTGACATGGGTTAAAACATGACACAGAATATCTGAACTCTAGTCTTTATGCTGGCCTTAATGAAGACAAGACTGGACTTTTTCTTTGGCAGGATAGAGAGACATAAGACATTGGGAACCTGTGAGAAACTTTCTATTCCCTCGAATAAATCTTACTGCAACAGCCTAATCTTCCCCAAATGCAGGTCCTTTGAAATTTCCTTATTTTGACATCACATAAGAACCACAATTCCACCAGCATCATTAGAAAGGCTAAGGGGAAAACAGTTTAACTCACTCCACAATTTCTAGGGCTACTGAGAGATATGCCTAAATTAAAAAATCATGGAGGTACAAAGGATGAGCACTTATAGATAATAGGTACCCAAAAGTAAACACAGCGCCTGACTAGGTGATGGCGCAGTGGATAGAGCATTGGACTGGTATGCAGAGGATCCAGGTTCAAGACCCCGAGGTCGCCAACTTGAGTGTGGGCCCATCTGGCTTGAGCAAAAATCTCACCAGCTTGGACCCAAGGTCGCTGGCTCCAGCAAGGGGTTGCTCGGTCTGCTGAAGACTCACAGTCAAAGCACATGTGAGAAAGAAATCAATGAACAACTAAGGTGTCGCAACGAAAAACTGATAATTGATGCTTCTCATTTCTCTCCATTCCTGTCTGTTTGTCCCTATCCCTCTCTCTGACTCTCTCTCTCTGTCTCTGTAAAAAAAAAACACAAAAAAACCCCGTAAACACAGCAAAATTCTCTTTCAGGAACGATTTCCACCCTGAGGAATCTTAGAACTGGGATCACAAGCCCAATTTTAGAAGTCTTTTACTTTTAGGGAAGAAAAGAAACAAATACCTGTAAGTTCTTCAACAAAAAGAAAGGTCTTGTCTGAGATGAGGCTGAACAGACTGAGCCAGGGAGAGCCCTGGGACTTGGGGCACAGTCACCAGATTATCTTGACCAACCTGCATATTGTTGAGCTTTTGCAGGGCCAGGCACTCAAGCAGGGTTCAACACATGTCAGTTGACCATGAAAATGGCCCAAAGTGTTCAACATACATCTTGCCCCAATACCACAAATGTCTAAAGCACCTTGTGCGTAATAAATCTGTTTAATATCTGCTGTCACATGGTCACATAACAGACTAACATCTGCCCATCGCTGGACTATGAGCTGTCAGGGATCTGGATAGCCTATTATACCTTTGCACACCAAGGCCCAGCACTGTGTTCAAAAAGGAACTTTGAGTTGACCTACAGATATGGCTTTCCCATCAAAAAAGGCATTGATCCCACACCTCACACAATATCTGCTACATCATTACTCAGTGTTACACCTGAAGGAACAGATGCACAGAAAGAGTCTGAGATCATGCATGTTCCCAAAGGGACAAGGCTGTTCAAGCTCCAGTTCCAGGCCAGGCTGATCAAATAGCTACCAAAATGACATGATAAAAACCAATCTTGGGAAAACTTCTTTTAAAAGTTAAATAGCCCTGGCCAGGTAACACAGCTGGTTAGAGAGTTGTCCTGGTACCCCAAGGTTGCAGGTTCGATCCCTCATCAGGGCACATACAAGAGTAAACCAATGAATGTATAAATAAGTGGAGCAACAAACTGGTATTTCTCTCTTTCTCTTCTTTCCTCTCTTTCTAAAATAAATTTAAAAAAATTTAAAGTCAAAACAGTTGCTTGGTATAGGCAACATAATTAGTTAACTAAAACTATTTTGGAACAATTGATCATCTATGGAGAGATATCTCAGTTACAGCAGGCCTGATAAATTAAACAGTAATGATTACTGTTATTGAGAAACGCAGTGGTAGTCCACAGGCTCATTAGTCAAAGACCTAGGCTTGTGAACATACTCTGGGAAATCAGGAGCAGATTTCTTCCTAAAGAAAAATCTAGTCATTTCTTCTAACCCTGCTCTTATTAATCTACATGGTTCTGCAGACAATGGCTCTGCCCTCGAGGACATTTCTGGGGGGTGTGAATTGAAAGGTCTTTATTGAAGCACCACCTGGAAGAAGTGATTACCTAACAATTTGCCAAGAGGGAGGGCTGAGAACCTTTGGCATTTTTGAATTGCAACTGTTTTCTGTCATGTAAAGAAAAAGCTAATCATTTTTTCCAGGGAGCCACCCCTTTGTCTCCTGCACAGACTATTATGAAATTGCCAAGGACCACACACTTGGCCTTCTCTGTTTTCACAGTTTTTAAAGCCCTCATCAAAAGGCAAAAAAGAGCAGGAGGCGGAGGTTTCTTTCCAGCACCGCATCTAAAGTGGAATTCCACTGGTAGAATGCTATTCCCTTCTGGCAAATGTTCATCGGTTCCATGTTCTTATTAAGTGTTTATCATCTTGCTTAAATAAAAGGGAGACAAAAAAAACACAAAAACACAAAATCCATTTTGAACCTTGTCCAATTGGGAAAGTGCCATGCAGTCCTTATAGTCATGCTATCAAGTATTCTGGAAATAAATTTTAAAGACAGAAAATTTGGTTCATATATAAAAGTTTAAATTTATGATAACACTTAACTCTACATTAATAAGGAATTTGCAAACAAGATGATTATCAGGTCTTTGAAGATGTACAGCATGAATCAATCCAGTTACATGTTAGGGATACAAGACAGTTGGTTTAAAAAGAATTGGCCCAATGTGAGACTTTTTAAAATGTAAAATTATGTTGAGAAAATTTTGAAATGCACACCATCTGAGTCATAGTCACTGGCTCAGAAGCAGCAATTTCACACAAACATTTTTGAAAGGCACATCAATGATGTAAAGTTTGTTTTCAAAGGAGAATAAAATAAACGTTTCAGTTCCAAAATCAACCTGACCTAGGGACAGAGAAGAACATGTCATGGGGCCCAAAGTTCAGGGAAGTCATTGCTGTTCATCAACTCATAAGGAGGGCCCCCCTGGACCATGCCCATAACGCTCTGCCCTCACAAGATCAGGCTTCCCCCTGCTACGTCCCCCCAATAGCTGACACCACATTCCTCCCAGTCTCAAAGTGTGACTTAGCCCTCCTTGCTACCATTTAGCAACATTTCTCACCACCTCTCTGGCCTAGCCCTGCCCTGGCATTCTTGCTGATAGCATACCATTAGGCCTCTTTCATGTACACACTTTTAGATTGTTAATAAACACGAGATAGTCTTAGACTTTCTGTTTATATTCCAATTTATATTTTAATGGTTCACAGAATTAGTCCCTGTTACTAATAATAGCATCTTAAGCCCTTAAAGTGATTTACGACAGTAGGTGACTTTGCTGCTTCTGTTCTCACCTGTAGGATTAATGCTGGACATGGTCTTTTCCCCTCCCCAGACCTTGGTGCTATGATTATGGATCCTGGCTGCGAGTTATGGAGGAGAGAGTAATAAGACTGTACCTGAGTTTTTACTAAGGACAAAGGAACTGAGTTACTGGATATTATCAAAGCAAAATAGCACAGAACAGCATGTATGCTTCCCCTTACCCTCAGCTGGCCTACTTGCTTGCCTGTAGACAAAGAGTTTTGCTTGACCAATTGCCCAGGGCTTAACTATAAAAAACAGGGCCCCCCTCAGTGGGGCACAGAGCTTTCACCAACCTGCCACCATCTGTGCTGCCCTGTATGTATGTAATAAAGGCCTTATCTGCTCCATCTGGTCCTCCTTGTGGCTTCTTTGAGATCCTACAACACCACCAGACTGATTTTTGGGGTCTAGACCTCCTGTGCTATAATAGGCATAGCCAATAGGATTATGTTATTCCAGGAACCCCAAGTTGACCCTGAGTCATGTGCCAAGCAGGGGAATACTGAGAAAAATCCTAGGATGACCAGCTAGCTGCATGTGGCATGACATTGCTATGTTGGTGAATTCTTGGGTCCACAGAGGGACTGGAGCAATGCCCCTTGAAAGTCCTGTGAGTGCCCTAGCCACCCTGAAGGTGGTGGGGAACCATTTGGGACTGAGTAAGGAGAAAGACTGAAGGAGAGCTTGACAGCATTCGCTTGGCCCCTTCTCGGTGCCTTGCGCACATCACACAGAAACAGCATTTCAAGGAGGAACCTGAGCTCAAAAGGGACATGCAACTTATTCAAGCCAAAAGCTGGTCTTTTGGGAAACAGCTAGAACAGACTAGTGAGCAGTTAACAAAATTAGCCTGCCACTTTGCTTGTCGTTGGGGTCACTCCTTGGCTCTGGCCCAGGTCAGAGTGGTAGTCTCTCAAAGCAGGTGAAACCCACAGAAGTGGGACCCAACCACTGGGAGTGACTCTAACTCTGATGGAGACATTAAAATAACTAGAAGGAGGAGGCAAAAGTGCCCCTGGCAGTCTGCTTTATGGTAGTACAGAACATTAAGTCTCAGCAACAAGGGTGTCGGGGTGAGGGGAAGCGGGGGGTATGGCCTCCCCCAGCCCAGCAGGTCATCCACATCTCAGCTCCGCCATATACTCAGGCCAACCTGGTTGAACTGGTGGCTAAATTCCTTCATAAAAGCACTGAGCATTGCTGCTTGACTTTTACACCTAAGGGACATTGGTGATGATGTTATTTCTCTAATGAGGGAAAAGTTATCCCAAATTTCTTCTCTCACAACTCACCCCTCCCTATGCCAGCAAATAGAAGGCACCAGTTTCCAGGCCATGCAGACTATGTCTCTGTGGATATTGTTGATGGTAGGGTACCACAGAGCATGGCCTAATGGGGGGATCTCTCTTCCTCTTTAGGGCAGTGGTCAGCCCTTACAGCATTGCAGCAATTCATCCATGAGTTAGGCATGTTGCACACTATTTACTACCCTAATACACAGGAACCAGATGTGGAGATCTTCACAGCTGGCGTGAGGGACCAAGTGGGGCAGATGGTTCCTCCCACATATTTCTGCACTCTCATTCCCATTCTTCCCCCCATTCCTGAGTATATTTTTGGAACTGATGTACTGGTGGGCATGTGCCTTCAAACCACCATTAGGGAATTTCACTTAAGAGCGAGGGTAGTGAAGGCTGTCCACAGGGATGCATGCAGCACTCCCTGCACAGCTACCATCCCCTCAGTGGCTGGTGAATGTCCACCAGAACCTCCAGTCAGAAGAGTATGCTGAGGTTTCACACAGGATTGGCCAAAGTAATTATAATTTGTCCAACGCATAGTCCCTGCAATGCACCTGTATAGCCTGTCTGCAAACCAGATGGCACCTGGCACATGACAGTGGACTACAGAGAATTAAGTAAGATAGTGCCTCCTTATGTGCAGCAGTTTCCAATATCACAGGCTTGCTAGATACTTTGAGTCACCGGCTCAGAACATATAACTATGTTCTTGATCTAGCTAATGCCTCTTTTACTGAACATAGTCAAGACCAATTCGCTTTTACTTGGGATGGTTGAAAATAGACCTTCACTGTGTTGCCTATGGGGTACCTTCCCAGCCCTACTTTCTGCCACAGGCTCATGGCAAGTGATCTGTCACCCTGGTCCAGGCTGTCAGAAGTGCTAATGTATCATTGCTATTGTATCATTATATCAATGATGTCTGACTCTCTTCCTGCCTTAGAGAAAGCAGCTCTCTCTATGCTAACCCACTTCTGACAGTGAAGATGGTGGGTCAATGAACACAAATGGCAAAGCTCTGGCTTACCTGTCAAATTCCTGGAGGTTATATGGTCAAGTAAGACAAAGGTTATGCTGCCTGTAGCCATAGAACCTAACCACAACCATAGTGGAACAAGCAATTGAAGGAGATTTTAGTTTTGTTAGACTATTAGAGGATTTTCATTTCCCATTTAACCTAACTGGTGTGGCCCCTTTATGGACTCCTATAGAAAGGAGCTGTCTGGGGTTGGGGGGAGCACATCAAGGTAGCTTTTTAAGCCACTAACAGAGCTGTACCCACTGTCCAGAGTCTAAGCATAGTTGAGCAGAGCCAACAGTATGAACTAGATATTCATGTAACACCTGAGGGGTATGGTTGGGGATTATGGCAACATCAAAACAGGGTAAAGACACCACTAACATTCTGGTCCCAACTGTGGCACGGGGCCAAGGGCTGATATAGACCCACTGAACAAGTGAATGCAGTGTACCAAGCCCTGTTCACAACAGAAGCCATAACAGCACCAGCCCCAGTCAGTCTCCACCACCTACCCCTTTGCCAGCTGGGTGAAATCAGTCATGCAATGGACCAAGAGTATGGTGGCAAAAGCATCCACCCTAAGCAAGTGGAGTATATATGTCCCACAGAGAAACCACCTCTCCACTAGTCAATTAAGCAGAGAACTGCAGGCCATTCCAGGGCCAGTGATGTATCCAAATGCTGGACAACCAAATCCTAAGCCAGAGGCACTGCAACCATCACCTGTCCACAAGGGGAAGCCAGCTGTTCCTGAAAAAGCATGGGTCACAGATGACTCCTGCTAGGGTACCCTGTCCTGGTTTCACATTGTTGTGTAACAACCTGCAACTGAGAACATCTGACTCCAGGGTACAGAAGACAAAGCAGCCAATGAGTTGAAATCTGAGTGGTATGGATCGTCACCATGTGGGAGCCGGACCACTTGCCATCTGTAGTGACAGTTGGGCAGTCTACCAAACATTGACACTGGATCCCTTCCTGGGAACGTGCAGGATGGACATTACATCAGAAATGCCTTTTAGGGCAGGTCATGTAGACCAACTTGTGATGCATGTGCCATGAAAAGATTGTGACTGTGTTCCACATCAGAGGTCATCAACCCTTGCAGGGTCCAGGCAACAATGAAGCAGATGCCACAGTGCAAGTCCACTGGCCAGAGTACACTCTGGTGGCAGACTCTGCCAAGTGGACACATCAGAAACTATGCCACACGGGTCAGAGAACCATGTGGGAAATTATAAAGGTTTGGGGTCTCCTATGTGATACACAGAAGCAGTGACTGTGTGTCATCAATGCCCCGTGTGTCCTGAGAGACAGCTATGTCACCTCCCCCATGAGGGTGGGAAGATACACCTGGGTGAACACACCTGACCCAATGGCACTTGAACTACATGGACCCTTGCCATGCAGCAGGAGTTCCTGGTTTGCTTTAACCTGTGTCAATACCACCACGGGTATTATACAGGCCTATCCAAGTAGAAAGACTAAGCAGAAAAGCACCCACTTGGGGGGCTCAAGCAATTGTGTGTTTTATGTGGCACCCCAGAAATCATAGAGAGCGATCAAGGCTCTCACTTCACTGGACACTTAGTACAAGAATGGGCTGAAACCCTCCACACTGACCGGCATGACTACCTCCTATACCAACCCAACAGGGACTGGACTCAAAGCATTACAGTGGCCTCTTGAAAGATGTCTTACAGACTAACACTCATTCCTTCCAGGGTTGGACAACATGACGGGCAGATTCTGTTTGGGTGCTAGATGAACGACCACAGGGAGGACAGGTAGCTCCACTAATGCAACTGTGGGCAGCATGCAATCGCATTCAGATGCTTGTCAGCCCAGTACTCCAACCAGGACTGGGCAACAAAACAGCATACTCCCACCAGCCCCTCAGGCTGTTTCCCCAGGGTGGTCCACCCTCACTTGGGATTGGGCAATGCAGATCAGCCCTAAGTGGTGCTCTCTCTTCTCCTGCTGGGGGGAGGGTTTAGAGCAGCACCTGTAGTTACAGCCAGCTATTTCAGGGACATGGCCAACCATGGTCTGGTGTTATATTCTGGTTATGACATATCGAGGGGCACTTGCAGTGCCTCTGTACAGAAAATCAGAACTCCTCCTCCTCCTCTCTCTCTCTCTCTCTCTCTCTCTCTCTCTCTCTGCAGGGGTACAGGAGAAGGCAGGACAAATGCAGGCCTGGTAAGATAAGCCTGGCCAGAACCCACAGCATGACCCTTCCGACACAGGGTTGCACAGAAGAGCATCCTGCCAGATGGCAAAGATCTCCCACTCACTGTTCCCTTACCTCATCTGTTTTACCGCCCTTAGTCCAGATGCCTCCAGCTCCTTTCTGCAGTGGGCAGGTCATTTCACGGGCATACAGAATCAAAGCACTTACTGGGTATTCCCTGAATCCCCAGTTTTGCTGCTGCCAGGCTGCCCTGAAAGGTCCACCCTGCAAACTACACTAAGTTGTCCTGGCTTAGTCAATGGAATGCTGATGACCTGACATTCAACCGAGACCCTAGGGCATAATCCCCTGACCTCCTGGTGGGTGTCCCGAGGGACCAATCTTGGATATGCTTTAACTGGTTTAGTAGGTTTCCTTCTCTTTTTAAAAAAAAATTTTTTTTTAATTATTTATTCATTTTAGAGAGGAGAGAGGGGGGGGGGAAGAGCAGTAAGCATCAACTCCCATATGTGCCTTGACCAGACCAGTGCAGGGTTTTGAACCGGCAACCTCAGCATTCCAGGTCAACACTTTATCCACTGCGCCACCACAGGTCAGGCGGTTTCCTTCTCTTTTGCTTGTTTGTGCTTGTAACTTCTACTACATTTGTGGTGTCTAGATGCAATGTGTCACTAATGTTTGATCCACACAAGGATACTATTGGAAGAATCCTGCATAGGTTGCAAGGTAGAAGAACAATGTTGGGGTGGAGTGTAGGGTAAATGCTAGACACTGTCCTTCCCCCTTCCCAGTCCCTGGTGTCATGGACATGGATCCTGGCCATGACTTATGGAAGAGAGAGGGTAATAAAACTGCACCTGGGTTTTTACTAAGGACAAAGGAACTGAGTCACCAGATATTATCAAAGAGAAACAGCACAGAACAAGGCATACATTTCCCACCTATCCCCTGCTTGTCTGCTCACCTACTTGCTTACCTGTAGACAAAGAGTTTTGCTTGAGCAACTGCCCAGAGCTTAGCTATAACAATCATGCCCCTTCTCAATAGGATGCAGAGCTTTCACCAACCTGACACCATCTGTGCTGCCTCTGTATGTAAGAAATAAAGGCTATGTCTGTTCCATCTGGTCCTCCTTGTGCTTTTTTTGGGATCCCGCAACGACACCAGACAAATTTTCTGGGTCTGGACCTCCTGTGGTTTTTTTTTGTGTTTTTTTTTAAGGGGCAGATTGAGAGTCAGAGAGAGGGATAGATAAGGACAGACAGACAGGAACAGAGAGAGGTGAGAAGCATCAATCATTAGTTTTTCGTTGCCGTTGCAACACCTTAGTTGTTCACTGATTGCTTTCTCACATGTGCCTTTACCGTGGGCCTTCAGCAGATGGAGCAACCCCTTGCTGGAGCCAGCGACCTTGGGTCCAAGCTGATGAACTTTTGCTCAAGCCAGATGGGCCCACGCTCAAGCTGGCAAGCTCAGGGTCTCGAACCTGGGTCTTCCACATCCCAGTCTGACACTCTATCCACTGCGCCACTGCCTGGTCAGGCTGGACCTCCTGTGTTATATCACCACCTGGATTTACCATTCTACCTCTGACTTTTCAAGCCTAATACATTCTTCCAAGACTTAATTCAAACAAAAACTCTATTATGAAACGTTCTCTGATTCTCCTGTTTCCTGTAAATTTTTACTTCTCACTAGTTTCTAGTCCACCTGGTATCTGTTACTATAACTCAAGATTTATTATCTACTCACTTTTTATTACTCTTGAATTGTTTCACACATGTAACTAAGTCTCTCTCACAGATATCTCAGGCAGTCTGAGTATAGGATTATTCTTGTATAGCATTCCCTATAAACTCCAGTCACAAAACACCAATAAATAAGTAGTAATGGAAATAGTAATCTTTCCAAACTTTGGTGGAGATTATAGCTAACATGGTAATATATAGCTAATCTCCAAACCATTGTCTCAACCAGTACTGAGTTTCATTTATTTTGAAATTTATTGTTCTTATTTTGAATGTTTCATTTTGTATCAAAGTAGGAGATTAAGTGGGTAAAGGTACTGTAAAATAGTCCCTGTGTGGAATAAATCAGTGGCACCAAATATTACCGAATATTAAAATCACCTGGGTAGTTTTTAAAAAATAAAATGTAAAGCCATAAGACTCATCCAAAAACTACTTAAACGATACCTTCCAGAGTCAGGTACAGTGGTACTTGAGATACGAGCAGACCAACGTACATTTTTTTAAGATATGAGCTGCAACTCGGTCCATATTTTTGTTTGAGATCCGAGCTAAATTCCAAGATATGAGTGGTGATTCAGGAAGCTGCCACTAGTTGGCGTGTTGGCGCATGGGACCAGTATTGGCAGCACAACACCAGCATCTTGTTCTTCCTCAAGTATTACCCGCAGAATCAAGTCGAATCTCATGCGCTGTACTCATTCTTGCATCGTTTTTGCATTTTTTACTTTTTTGTGTGCTATCATGGGGCCGAAGAAAGTGAGTGTGAAGGACAGTGGTGACAAGAAGAGAATGATGTTGATAGAAGAAAAGCAAGAAATAATAGAAAAACATGGGTGTGGTGTACGAATGATTGAACTGGCAAGGCTGTACGACCGCAATACATCTACAATTTGAACCATCCTTAAACAAAAGGATGCCATCAAAAGCACAAATCCAGCGAAAGGAACTACAATTCTGCCCCAATTAAGGACAAATATCCATGAAGTAATGGAGTAGCTTCTTCTGGTGTGCGGGAAAGAGAAAGAGCTGGCAGGAGATACAGTGACGGAGACTGTAATACACAAAAAGGCACGTATTATTTACGGTGACTTGAAGAAGAAAGAACCATCAACCTCATAAAAGGCAGCAGAAGATACGTTTAAGGCAAGTCATGGCTGGTTTGAAATTTTCAAGAAGAGATCTGGCATTCACTCAGTGGTCAGGCATGGTGAAGCTGCGAGTGCTGACGTTAAGGCAGCTGAGGAGTACATCACATGTTTTGCTGCTCTTATTGCAAAGGAAGGCTACATCTCCCAACAAGTGTTCAACTGTGACAAAACAGGATTGTTTTGGAAAGAAAAATGCCCAGAGGACTTTCATCACTGACAGAGGAGAAGAAGCTGCCAGGCCTTAAACCCATGAAGGACCGTCTGACCCTTGCATTGTGTGCAAATGCTAGTGGTGACTGTAAAGTAAAGCTACTGCTAGTGTATCATTCTGAAAATCCTCAAGCCTTTAAGACTTATAATATTCTCAAAGAAAAACTGCAGGTTATGTGGCGTGCCAATGCTAGGGCATGGGTTACGTGGCAGTATTTTATTGAATGGGTAAATCTCGTCTTTGCTCCTGCAGTGCAGAAATATCTTCAAGAAAATAAACTCCCAATGAAAGCATTACTAATCCTTGATAATGCTCCTGCCCACCCACCTGGTCTTGAAGATGACATTCTCAATGAGTTCATATTTGTAAAAGTCCTCTACCTCCCACCCAACATGACTTCAATCTTGCAACCTATGGATCAACAGGTCATTTCCAACTTTATAAAGCTTTACAGAAAGCACTTGTTCTGCCGCTGCTTTGAGGCAACTGAAAATACAATTCTAACCCTTCGAGAGTTACAACTACAACATCGTGATATGTTTACGCATTATTGACTTGGCATGGCAAGAGGTTACAAGAAGAACCTTGAACTTGGCATGAAAAAAGTTATGGCCTGATGTTGTTGCAGACAAGGACTTTGAAGGATTTGAACCAGAGCTCCACTAAAAGACTTCCTTCAAGGAACCTTGTGAGATAGGCTGATCCCAGATGGTCTGAGAAGAACCACATCTATATATTGTATAGTAATTACTGAATAAACTGCTCTTTCTTATCCTGGAAATTTAGCACAGTTTTGTCAAATGTTTCCTAGTATGCAACATGGTCTGAGTTTCATAATAGGAAATGAAGAAAAATGATAGATATAGATAAATGATAGATGATAGATAGATGATAGATGATGATGACACATAGATAGATAAATATCACTGGAAAACATTTTTTTTTCATTTTCTGTTGCATGAGGTATGAGACCTGTTCCTGTATAGTACTTCATCATTGATTCCAAATATGAAATCCGTTTTTTGGTGCATGCTCCAGTTTTTATGCAATTTTAATTTCTTTTTGTTACAGTTAATGACATGTATTAGTTTTTAAATTAGAGTTAAGGGGCAACGACTCTTGGACTGAACATAACCACAAGGCAATTAATGTTTTACAAACATCACGTTTACATAATTGTAGTTGTTCTTAAATGTAAAAAATTATTATCTGATAAAAACACCCTTTTATTTTGTTTTAAGATTGAATCATGGCTTCTTCAAGTAGGAATAAATGTAAGAATAGTCCTGATACCTTCTATTATATATGTGGCTGTTACACACTTCAACGTCAACAGTGCAATATTTCATCATTTGTGATATTTTCATATATTGCCTATTTTCAAGTTCCCCTTGGCGATCAAGACAAGAATTGGGCTCCGCATATTATGTGTCATAATTGTGAGGAAATGCTTCATGACTGGACAAAAAAAAAAAAAAAAAAAAAAGCAAAGGAATGCCTTTTGGTATTCCCATGGTTTGGTGTGAATCTAAGGACCACAGCAGTGACTGTTATTTCTGTCTGATACATACAAAGGGCATTGGCAAGAAAAAATGGCATATAATTACATATCCTAATATTCCTTCAGCAATACAACCTATCCCATACTCTGAGACACTCCTGGTTCCAATTTTCAATGGTTTTATTTCTCCTAAGGATGAAGAAAGTGAACATGGTGATCAAGTGTATTTTGATAAGATGTATGAGGAAATGGTTGTAGAATCTGAAGGGTTTTCTTCTGGTGCCAAACAGTCATTAATCCCTCAGCAGTTTAGCCAACCCGAATTGAATGACTTAGTAAGAAATTTGGGCCTATCAAAGAAAGCAGCTGAGCTATTAGCTTCTAGCCTTCAAGAAAAGAATGTACTTCACTGATCAGCTAAAGTACCCCATTTCAGGAAGTGTGAACAAATTTTTGTGGAATTTTTATCTGAAGACAAATACTTTGTTTAATGTCATGATATGAATAGTCTTCTCAGCCAGCTAGGTGTTACCACATGCAGTCGAACAGAATGGCGGCTATTTCTTGACAGTTCTAAATGATGGCAGACTACTGCTGGAGCATCAAATGAGATTGTCCTCAACTGGTACACAAATGCAAGAGCTACTAATGCAAATTTTTGCCTGAATAGAATTTAAATAAGTTTTGTACAAAATTTATGATTAAAGTAAGTGTTTTAATATGCTCTATTTTGAAATTTTAGATAAATTCTGATGCAATCATATCTTTTAGTGTATTAGTGTATTTGCTGCATTATATAAATTATTATATTTTCACAGAGATGATGCCCAAGAAGACATTCTACTTCATTATGTTAAACTAAAGTTGAATTTTTTACAATAAGATGAAAACATAAAATTTTGAATTGCAAAAAAACTGTAGCTTACAGACAAAAAATGATGTCAGATTTGAAATCAGCACACTTGAATTAGGTGAGAACAAGTGTTTTTGTGGATGCAACAAAAATTTTGTTTCCCAATGTAATAGAAAGATGGTGTGTGTTGATAACATTATTCTCATCTATATAAAAGAGATAAGAATAATTTTATCAACCTCTGAAAGGAAAGGTAAAACATAAATTGTTGAAATTATGATTTTTAAGCTATATAAACAGACTTTTTCCTTATGCCACTAAAGTAGGTTGGCAATTTTTCACACAACAACATACATTTGTTGAGAATGACTACTGATGAAAATAATACATAAGCCTACTGATATCCATTAGGTACCTGATAGGCTACTGTAACAATGATACCCAAAATAGATAGCTTAAACAAGATGTTAAGACCCACAAAATTAGCAACCCACAGATGACAGCACCAAACCTATTAGTAAAAAATGCAAAAAAAATTGAGGTCCTTAGCATCATCAATCTTACCTTAGTTCAAGTCTTCATTTGCCATCTCTTTATTAAATAATTGAAGTAGGTGATATAGGGACCTAGACTATCTCTATCTTATTACTCTGAAAATTTTCAACATATGAGACTTCTTTAATCTGGTCTAAGATGGTCGCCCCACTTCCTACCATGCCAATTCATGGGCCGAGAGAAAGAGAAGCTGTGACTTTCTTGTTTGGAATCTGTCCACATCACTTCTGTTCACATCCTGTCAGCAACATTCTAGAGCCAGTGGCCAGGCCAAGGTGTAAGAGAGGTTAGGAATTGTGGTTTTCAGCTGGGAAGTCACATGTCCAGCTGGAATTTCTCATACTATAGTCACAGAGGAGGTCAGATATTGGGAGTCAAGAGCTGTTTTTCCACAGTTGTTGCTTCCAAGATCCTGAGATCCAAAGAAGCCTAGGTCAGAGAAGGGGAGATGCAAGATTGTGGCTCAGTAGGTGGAAGCTACACTCACCTCTTCCCAGGACCAAAATGGAGTTACAAATAAATTATAGAACAATCATCCTGAATAACCAACTGAAGACTAGCTGAAAAGAAGTCTTACAACCAAGGATTTACAGAAGCCACACCAAAACTGGTAGAAAGAGTGGAGATAAAGAAAGGGCTGGCCTCACTCCCATGAGCAGAGGCTGAGGTTCTGAACAGATATCTCAGCTGTGTGTGTGGAGGGGGCAGGGCTTGAGAAGCATGAGGTCTAAATCTCAAGCCAGGCTCCCCAACATGGAGCAGCAGAGCTGGGAAAAAGTACCCACATAACATCTGGCTGTGGGAGTCAGTGGGAACTCTATACATCAGGATAAGAGGAGATAGGCAGAGGCGCAGCCATTCACCCTGGTCACTAGTGGAGCGAGGAAAGGGAAGATCAGTTATGAGAAAAAAGCCTGGAGTTTGTAGTTCTTGGGAAAGAGCTGAAGGGACAATTGCCAAGAGTCAGTTTGCTTTCCACATAGCCTGTTAAGGGCAACACACACATAACAGAATTCAGTCCCATCATAAATGCATCCATGCAGAAAGGGGATCTGAACCTTTTCCTGCTCTCTCTTTGTACTCCCCCAAAATAGTTCTGCTGAGATTGTATGGGATTTGGCCTACAGTCTATAGTTTGAAAATCTATGCTTCATGTTCTACACACGGATGTTATTACAGCCGAGTTTCAGATCTCTGTGCTGAATCTTTTCCTCTTTCTTAGGTGAAGCACTGCCATCCACGTAAGACCAGCCTGGAAGAAAGCAATAACCCCACTCTGGACTCCCTATTGCCACCACCCTATGGAATTTATGCCCTGCTGAATAGTCAGCTGCTTTGGCCAGGGTATAGAAGTCTGTGCAGACTAAGGGGGTATCAGTGGCTGAGTTGTATGGCTTTGAGGTGGGGCCCATTTCCACCACTTTCACATAAACCTGATTGGTACTTCTCCTTCATGAAAGATCTGTTAGAAATACCTTCTGGGCTTTCAGCAAACCCACCCTCAGGGCTCTGAATTCAAAGGCCCCATCACGTGACTCTGTCTTGCCAAGGTTGGGGCAAAATATAAAATAGGCTGAGTGATGTGGCTCTGAAACTGGGACCACAACCCCCCACATTCCCTGAAGCCTAACTGGTGCCTTCTTTGCACAAGAGATCCACTAGCTTAATCCTTCCAACTCCTAAAGCCCTACCCTGCTGAGCTCCATCTCTGCCCAGAAGAATCCGGGATAGACAGAACTGCGTGGCTCTAGAACACAGCCCATTTTTCCCTACATGCCTGACTGATGCAGAACACTCTCTTCACAGGGCCAAATCTTCCTGTTTGGACCAAATAAACTCCGCTGGCTTCACCCTGATGACTCCCTGAGACTTGGCCTCACCACAAAGGTGGCAGCTAGGCTTGTTATACCTGGGGACATTTGCTGAATGGCCTCAGACCCAGCACTGGCACTGAGTAGAACTTCTGAAATACTGTGAACACCAATTGCCCCTACCTGATGACTCAATGTGAACCTACTTCATGCAACCTGAGCACAGCCAGAGGCTCTTTCAGTCACTGAGCCAACAGGAAGCCAGCAGAGGAAAGCAAGCAGAGATAGATCTTAGAGTGCTTTGGGACTTTTGCTGACCTGCATCTTGGCCTGGTGCTGGTAAAAGCTAACTTTGGTGCACAGCTTGGTCCTTCCCCTTGGGCATCCAAGGCCATCAGTGACAGCAACAAACTGTGGTTTGCTTGTAGCTCCAAAACTGATTGCTGAGGACCAGTCATAGGTAAAGTCTTCCACTTGCCTGCACCACAGTTCCTCTCAAGAGGCCAAGAACAAATGTACCCAGTGCCAGGTTCAGACAACATCAGAGCAGAACCTAAAAAGATTTACAAGAAGTATATCCAAAGGGAGATCTTACCAAGCATCAAAACCTTCTGAGGTAAAATCTGCTTCATGTGGTCAGCACCAGCACAACAGCTTACACACATGGTCAGGATGAGCCTCAGAGTTAGGCAGCCTTGGGGTTGATCCCATCCATAAATGGACCAATATCAATAAAAACTCAATAACAATAGGAAAGGTCACATAGCCCACACAAGGGACATTCCTGGAAAACCCAGCTCGGGTGATCAAGGAAACCACACCACTGGACCGCCCCCCCCCTAACAACTAGGAGTCATAGAAGAGCTATCTAATACATAGAAACAAACACAAAGAGGCAGCCAACATAGGAAGACAAAGAAACAAACCCCAAATGAAATAACAGGAGAAATCTCTAGAAAAAGAGCTAAATGAAATGGAGGCAAATTTATCAGATACGGAGTTCGATATAATGATTATAAGAATACTCAACAACATGAAAAAAAACATAGAAACCATAAAAAAGTGAGAAAAGAAGACTACCATATTTGAAATAAAAAATACACTGGAAGGAATAAACAATAGGTTGCCAAGGATCAAATCAATAATTTGGAAAAGGTAGAAAAAAACCCCACCAAATCAGAGAAGCAAAAAGAATTTTTAAAAATGAGAACAGTTTAGGCGACTTTTGGGACAACATGAGATATAACAATATTTGCATCATAAGATAGCAAGAAGGAGAAGGGAGAGAGTAATTGAGAACTTATTAGAAAAAAAAATGTCTGGAAATTTTCCTACAAATTTCATGGACACAAGTCCATGAAGAACAAAGAGTGCCAAACAAGAGAAACCTAAAGGGGCCCACACTAGGACAGATCATAATTAAAATGGCAAAGTTAAAAACAAAGAGAGAATCTTGAGATGCAACACACAGTGCAATGTACAGATGGGGTAATATAGAACTATTCACCTGAAACATATAATTTTATTAAACAATGTCACCTCAATAACTCCAATTTAATAATAAAATTTTAAAAATAAATAAATAGTATTAAAGGAGAACTAAAAACTTCTCAGACAAGAAAAAGTTAAAAGAGTTTATCACCAAACCACGATTACAAGAAATGTTAAAGGACCTGCATTAAGAAATAAAGAGAATAAGAAAAAGAAAGAATGAGAATAAGAAGGAAGAAGCGAAAGAGGACAGAAAGAGAAAGAAGAAAAGCAGCAAAATATATATTAAAAGAGTAAAATGACAATAAATATGTACTTATCAATAACATTAAATGTACATGTCCTAAATTCTCAAATCAAAAGACAGATTAACTGAATGGGTAAGAAAAAATAAGATGTATATATGCTGTCTACAACAGACCCACCTCAGAATGGAAATCATACAAACTAAAAGTAAACGGATGGAAAACGCTATTTTATACAAACTGAAAGAAAAAGAAAGCTTAGGCAGTAATATTTACATCTGACAAAATAGATTTTAAAACAAAGACTAAAGAAAGAGACAAAGGAGGATACTATATAATAATAAAGGGAGCAATCCAACAAGAGGATATAATCCTTAAACACTTATGTACATAAAGGGAAACACTCACAGTAATATAGTCATAGTAGTGAATGTTAACACTTCATTGATATCAATAGTTAGAGCTTCCAAACAGAAAATTAGCAAGGAAATAGAGGCCTTAAATGACAGACTAGATAACATGGATTTAGTTGGAAGCTTCAAAGCATTTCACCTCAAAGCAGAAGAAAATACATTTTTTTAAGTGCATATGGAATATTTTCTTGGATAAAACACATGTTAAGATGCAAAACAAGTCTCAAATTTAAGAAGATTAAAATCATATCAAGCATCTTCTCTGAACATAAGAGTACAATACTAGAAATCAATCACCAGAAAAAACTGAAAAACACAAAAAGACATTGTACCTAAATAACATGTTGTTAAACAATGAATGGGTTAATAATGAGATCAATAAAGAAATCAAAATATACCTAGAAACAAATGAAAATGAGAGCACAACAATCCAAAATCTATGGAACACAGTGAAAGCCATCTTAACAGAGAAATTTATAGCATTGCAGGCCTATATCAAGGAAAAATAAAATCTCAAATAACCAGTCTAACTTTACACTTAAAGCAACTTGAAAACAACAACAAACATTACCCAAAGTGTGTAAAAGAAAATAATAAAGATCAGAGAAGAAATAAACAAAATAGTCTAAAATATAATACAAAAAATTAATAAAACCAAAAGCTTAATCTTTAAAAAGATTAAAAAGATTGATAAACTTTAACCAGACTCATCAAGAACAAAAGATATAGTCCCAAATAAATAAAAGCAGAAATAAAGGAAGAGTAACAACTGTCAACAAAGAAATACAAAAGATTGTAAGAAAACATTATGAACAACTACATGTCAACAAATTGGACAACCTGGAAGAAATGGATAAATTCTTAAACACATACACTTTTCCAGACTGAAATAGGAAGAATCAGGGAATCTGAAAAGAAAGACTACAACTAGTGAAGTTAAAGCAGTAATAAAAAAACTCCCAATAAACAAAAGTCCTGGACCTGATGTTTTCACAGGTGAATTTTTACCAAAACATTTAAAGAACTACTAACATCTATCTTTCTCAAACTATTCCAAAAAAAGTTAAGAGGAGGGAGAATTTCCAAGCTCACTCTACAAGGCCAGCATTCTCATAATTCCAAAACTGAATAAAGACACTACAAAGAATGAAAATTATAAGCCAATATACATGATGAACATAGATGCTAACATTCTCAACAAAATACAGTGTGTCCGTAAAGTCATGGTGCACTTTTGACCAGTTGGTCAAAAGTGCACCATGACTTTACGGACACACTGTATTTGCAAGCCAGGTCCAGAAATATATTAAAAAGATCATATACCATGATCAACTGGGATTTTTTTCTGGGGATGCAAGGTTGACAATACCCACAAATTGATACATTATATAAACAAAATGAAGAATAAAAACCACATGATCATGTCAATAGATGCAGAAAGAGCATTTGATAAAATCCAGCACCAACTTATGATCAAAACTGTCAGCAAAGTGGGAATAGAGGGAACATACCTCAATGTAATAAAGGCTATATATAAAAAACCCACAGCCAATATCATGTTCAATGGGAAAAAATAAGTCCCTTAAAATCTGGTCAAGACAGGGATATTTATTTTTACCACTCTTATTCAACATAGTTCTGGAAGTTCTACCCATAGCAATTAGTCAAGAAGAAGAAATAAAACACATTCAAATAGGAAAGAAGGAAGTAAAACTGTCATTAATTGCAATGGCATGACACTGTATATAGAAACAATAAAGATTCTACAAAAAAAAAACTACTAGAACTGATAAATTAATTTAGTAAGGTGATGAATACAAAATAAAAATCCAAAAATTAGTAGTATTTTGTACACCAATAATGAAGCATCAGAAAAGGAAACTAAGAAAGCAATACCATTCACAACTTCTTCAAAAAGAATAAAATACCTCGGAATAAATTTAACCAAGAATGTAAAAGACTTGTACTTGAATAATTATAAGACATTGAGGAAAGTAATTAAAGAAGATACAAATAAGAGGAGGTATATACCATGTTCACAGATGGAAAGGATTCAAATCATTAAAATGTCTATACTGGCCCTGGCCAGTTGGTTCAGCAGTAGCATATCTACTTGGCGTGTGGAAATCCCAGGTTCAATTCCTAGTCAGGACACACTGGAGAGGAGACCATCTGCTTCTTTCCCCCTCTTCCCTCTCTATTATCTTTCTCTTCCCCTCCTGCAGCCATGGCTCAATTAATTTGAACACATTGGCCCCAGGTGCTGAGAATGGCTCCATCAAGCCTTCACCTCAGGCACTAAAAATAGTGCAGTTGTGAGTGACTCAAGATTGGCAGAGCATCAATCTGAGATGGGGGCCACTGGGTGGGTCTCAGTCGGGTGCATGTGGGAGTTTGTTTCTGTATCTCTCCTACTCTCACTTAAAAGAAAATGTCCATACAACTCAGAGCAATCTATAGATTCAATAGAGTTCCTATCTATATACCAATAAAGCTTTTCACAGAACTAGAAAAAATATGTCAAAAATGTATATGGAACCACAAAAGATCCTGAAGAGCCAGAGCAATCTTGAGAAAGAAGAACAAAGTTAGAGGAATCACACTACCTGATATCAAACTATACTACAGGAGCATAGTAATCAAAACAACATGGTACTGGTATATAGATCAATGGAACAGAACAGAGCTCAGAAATCAGCCCATGTCTTTATATTTAATTAATATTTTACAAAGGAAGGAAAAACATACAAAGGTGTAAAGACAGTCTATATAATAAATTGTGTTGGGAAAATTGGACAAATATGTTTAAAAAAGGAAAACAGACCATATTTTATACCACACACAAAATAAATTTAATTTTTTTACATTAAAGACTTAAATGTAAGACTTGAAACCATAAAAATCCTAAAAGAAAACAGAGGCAGTAAAATTTCTTGCATTTTTTTGTAGCAATATTTTTAATATATCTCCTCAGGCAAGGGAAACAAAAGAGAAAATAGACAAATAGGACTACATTAAATTAAAAGATGTTTTCACAGTAAAGACCACCTACTGAACAGAGGAACATATCTGCCAATGATACATGATAAGGGATTAATATCCAAAAGTTATAAAGAACTTACAGAACTCAACACCAAATAATAAAAATAATACAATTAAGAAATGGGCAAAAGATCTGAATACACACTTCTGCACAGGACATACATTAGCCAATAGACAAATGAAAAGATGCTCAATGTCACTAATCATCAGAGAAATGGAAATTAAACCATGATGAGATGGCACCTCACACCTGTCAGAATAGCTATCATCAATAAACCAACAAGCAACAAGTCTTGATAAGGGTGTGGAGAAAAGGGAACCCTTCTGAACTGCTGGTGGGAATGCAGACTTGTGTAGCCACTGTGGAAAGCAGAATGGAGTTACCTCAAAAAATTAAAAATGGAACTGCCTTTTGACCCAATGATCCCACTTCTGTAAATTTACCTGAAGAATCCCAAAATACTAATTCAAAATAATATATGCACTCCTGTGTTAATTGCAGCATTATTTTCAATAGCCAAGATATAGAAGCAGTCCAAGTGCCCATCTAGTAGATGAGTGGATAAAAAAACACTGTGGTACATTTAGACAATGGAATATAACTTGGTTGTTAAAAAAGGAAATCTTAACCTTTGAGACAGCATGAATGGACTTGAGGGGCAATATGCTAAGTGAAGTAAGTCAGTCAGAGAAAGCCAAGTACCATATGATTTCATTCATATATGGAATGTAATGAACAAAATGAACTCAAGAAAATAGAGACAGACTCACACATAAAGAGCAGGCTGACAGCTGTCCTGGGAAAGGAGAGGTTGGGGGTCTAGGTGGGGAAGGTGGAGGGATTCAGCGAAAAAGAAAAAAAAGATAGAAAAATGTTCATGGACCGACAACAATGAGTTGATTGTCAGAGAAAGTGGGGTTGGAGGGAGGTGGGGGAGAGGGGATAAGCAGTGATGAAAGGAGCTGTGACTTGCAGTGTGCAGATGATGTATTGTGGAACTGTTCACCTAAAACCTGTGTAATTTTGTTAACCATTGTCACCCCCAATAAATTCAATTTAAAAAAATCATTTTTGCCACACCACTTCATGGAAGTTGACCAGTAAAATCCATACTGTTCTTCAATGAGCCTTGTGATAACACTGTGAAACAGTTCATAGAGATGTGTTTAATGCACAAGAACTGAGCTCTTCATGAGTTCAAGGACAAGACCTAGAGCTTTTACCCATATCAATTATTTTTTCTCCAAATTTTTGTACCTTGATCAACTAAGGACCTTCTCACTTTCTAACATTTATATGTGCTCAGCAAAAAAAAAAAAAAAAAAAAAAAAAACAACAAAAAACTGTATACAAGGTGTCAGTCAGACTTGTAACTAAACAAATAAAAATGGTTATTCCCGATCCTTGAAGCATTTTTCTTAGTGAAAGAGACAGTCATAGAGAAAAAGGCAGCATGAGCTAAATCAAAATTTGAATGACACAAGGGAACAACATAGTGGTAGAAATTACTAACCTGGGGTGAGGTGAGAGGGAGCTTAGAGAAGTCTTCACAAAGAGGAGAGACTGCTTTACTATTAAGGAGGGAAAAGGGAGGGCTAGTTCAAGAAGGGTAAGGATGAGGACAGTGAGGTTCGGTATGACGAGTGAGTAGTGTGAGCTAGTCAACAAGCAGACATGGGCTAAAGGTCAAAGCCCACTCAGGAGCTGAAGCATTTTGGAGGGTGATAGTAGACAGTCAGTGTGGAGTACCAGCAAAACCCAGCATATCTCAGGAGGATCTCTACAGTGACTGCATGAAATTGGTGGAATCATGGAGTTAGTACAGTGAGGAGGTAAGTTCTGAGGCTCTCACAGCTGTTGGAATAGTCCACTATAAGATGACACACCTACTGCCTGTTCTTCTGTGGCCTCCTTGTAGGCAGAATTTCTCTCCCCAGGCCACTGTGTGCCTTGGCCATGCCACACTTTATAGGACTAAAAAGTGGGAACACATGAGATTGTGTGCAGAATTGTTGCAGGTTCCCCAGATTTCTTGCAGCTTTCTTCTTCTAGGAGGATGGCTTATCCCAAAGAGATATTGTTCCTTAGGCCAAGGCCCAAGAGTGAGAAGATTCTTCAAGCACACCCAAGTAGAGCTATGGTAGCCACTGTCAACTACAGTCACCAACATGAAATGTGAAGGAGAAAAAGGACCTGAACAGACATTTCTCCCAAGTAGACATACAAATGGCCAACAGATATATAAAAAGATGCTCATCTTCACTAGCTGTTTGAGAAATGCAAATCAAAATGACAATGAGATACCACCTCACATCTGTTAGGTTGGCTGTTATCAACAAGACAGATAATAACAAGTATTGGAGAAGCTGTGGAGAAAAAACAACCCTTATTCACTGCTGGTGGGAATGTAAATGGGTATAGCCATTATGGAAGAGAGTATGGTGGTTTGGCCCTGGCAGGTTGGCTCAGAGGCAGAGCATCAGCCCGGTGTGTGGATGTCTTGGGTTCGATGTCAGGGCACACAGAAAAAGTGCCCAACTGTTTTTCCACACCCATCCACACTTCTCTCTCTCTCTCTCTTTTCCTCCCCTCCAGCAGCCAAGGCTCCGTTAGGGTGAGTTGGCCCTGGGCGCTGAGGATGGCTCCATGGCCTCCATCTCAGGCACTGAAATGGCACCAGTTGCAACAGAGCAGGGCCCCAGATGGGCAGAGCATTGCCCCCTAGTGGGCTTCCTGGGTGGATCCCAGTCGGGGCACATAGAGAAGTCTGTCTCTGCCTTCCCTCCTCTCACTAAAATAAAAAATATTTTTTAATTAAAAAAAGAAAGTATGGTGATTCCTCAAAAAATTAAGAATAGAACTACCATATGACCCAGCAATTCCTCTACTGGGTATCTACCCCAAAAACTCTAAAACATTGGTACATAAAGACACATGTACCCCCATGTTCATTACAGCATTATTCATAGTGGACAAGACATAGAAACAACCAAACTGTCCTTCAATAGAGGACTAGGTAAAGAAGTGGTACATATATACAATGGAATACCACTCAGCCATAAGAAATGATGACGTATGCCATTTACAACAACATGGATGGACCTTGAGAACATTATATTGAGTGAAATAAGTAAATCAGAAAAAGTTAAGAACTATATGATTTCACACATAGATGGGATATAAAACTGAGACTCATGGACATAGATAAAAGTGAAATGGTTACCATGGGGAGGGGAAAATGATAGTGGGTAGGGGAAGGGAGTAAGAATGACAAATATACAGTTGAGAAAATTGATTTTGACTTTGGGTGATGGGTAAATAGCATAATCAAGTTCACATTCTATAGAAATGTTTACTTGAAACCTATGTACTCTTATTGATCAATTTCACCCAGTGTCAAATTTAATCTTCTACATAAAATTTTTAAAAAAAGAAACACTGCTGGAGACCATCGGGACTTTGGGACTCTTTGTAACCATAGCAAAGATACTTAATATATATATTTTTCCAGATATGTTTGTATGTGTGTGTGGTGGGGGGTGTAATGAAAATAGTTTCTCAAGAAATAATGTTTGAAGTAAAACTTGACCCTAAAGTCCTGATGAGAAGGTATGTCTTGTTCTCTGTACAACAGGTAACATACATTCCTCACTTAGCAGTGGCAGAAATGTTCTCTATAGGCCAGAGCTATATGATAAACAACTTCCCCAGTAGTTGTGGTCAGAGAACACATGACAGTGACATAAATCGTTTCTCTCTGGTGATCCTTTACTTCTCCTATAGCTGTTTTCAAACCTCCTTCTAGTACAATCTTCTCCCAGAGAACTCAGTATGCTTCAATTGTTCTCCTTACCAAATTTTATAGACGCCAAAGAGCACTCACTTCTTTTGTTTTATACTCTTAGGGTTTATGGGACAATACACAGGAAACTTCAGGACTCTAAAAGGATCCCTTCAGTACCAGGAACGGCAAGAAATTAAGTCTGAGTTAGAAGGGAGTTATAAAGACCCTCTCTGGCACCCCTACAATCATTCCCAAATGGCAGAGATGTTTGATGACTCATTTAAACATAAAATGAGCCTGTTTAAAAAATACTCAAAATGCTGGGTCAATTGCAAGAAAATAAGAGAACCATAGAATGAACCCTAAGTCAGAGAAACCAATAACCAGGTGGAAAGCTCCTACAATCCCTTCAAGAATTTAGGAGGAAAAGAAAGGAGATAAAGATATTCTTCCCTTTCTCTCTTAGTATAAACATTTGCAATGTTTTTCTGAACAAAGACAAGCATCATCTTCCTTCCTAGCCTAGTGGATCAAAGTGAGCAGGTGAGGACTGCTTTCTAAGAGATGCCTCAGGCACCAAAATGCAGAGGTGACAACTAGAATGTGCAGGGTGAGTAGATGTTGAAACAGCCACACAACATTCCCAAAATTTCAGTGGAGATATTATAAGTTATGTCCTTGTGCTGGGGACATGTCTGAATTGGGATGGTATTTGTTTTTGCCAGAATTCGTTCTCCAATTTAAATGTATACCTTCATAACTTATGTAACATTTCTTTAAAACAAAAGATCTTATTGTTTCTCCTCTCTTCTGTGACCTCTTATTTCATTCATATAGCACACAGGAGTCCTTCCATTTTTCTTTGATTTTCAGCACAAAACTCTGTGGCAGTTTGTTGATTGACAGCCAAATGTTTATAAGCCTACCTATCCAGGTTCTTTTTATTTGAAATGCCACTGAAAGATTTAATGACATTCAGCTTTCTAAAACACACACACACACACACACACACACACACACAATCCCATTGCCATAGTAAAATATACTGAGTTTAATGTGTTTGGCTGCAAAAACGTTCTTTTGGACAAGGCTACAGAGGTTGAAGTCTTCCAGTGTAAATTACAATGTTATTTGAGATGAAGCATAGAGTCATTTGTGGTGCTCAGGATGACACGTGATGTAATGTTACACTCTATCTCTAGAACTGGTACCTGGTATTGGTGTTCAGCCTGGCATTGTTTCAACATGGCTACAGATTGCTAAAATGGAATAAAAATAGCACCAGCTACAACAGAGTTTTGTGTTTTTTCCTGTTAAGAGAAGTGATGAGCCACAATTACAATGAGCCAACTGGAGTCTGACTATTCTCTCTGAGCAGCACAAACATTTTGCTTTTTTCAGTAATACTCTCAGTCCTGTAAGATAGAAATAAAACCACTTCTCATGAATAATAAATATAATAATAATAATGATAATAATATGTGAGTTTTCCATATGAAAATGATGCAGATATTGATAACCTATTGTTCAAATACCATTGATGGTTATATCCCGGGATATATTATTTTTCCTTTATAACATTCATCACACTAGTATTTACTGGAGAAATATCTGTCTCTACCTCTAGTCTCTAAGTCTAACAGAGTGCAGAAAAAGAGACCTAACAGAGTGCAGAGCACATAACTACACTTGATATGTATCTTCTAAAGGCATGACTCAACCCAAATATCCCTCTTCATCATGGGCTGACTTTTGCAGTGGTACCCACAATGCCACTTGTGGAGGTTTGGGGTAGAGAAAATCAACTATCCTATGTAAAAACTGAAGCAATGGTCTTAATTTCATTGAGATGTCTACTATGATGCATAAGCACCCTCTAAGGGCATAGTGATAACCAGATGTATCAGAAGATAAAGGGTGGTATTTTGAATATTTGGAGAGAAGGAGAAGAATATGACTTGCCAAAATGATTCCTAATTTACCTAACTACTTTGAAATTTTTAGGTAGGAGAGAATATTTATAAAATTGATCCTTTTAGCCTGACCAGGCAGTGGCACAGTGGATACAGCGTCGTACTGGGACATAGAGGACCCAGTTTCAAAACACCAAGGTCACTGGTTTGAGCATGGGCTCATCAGGCTTGAGTACAGGCTCACCAGCTTGAGCACAGGGTCGCTGGCTTGAGCGTGGGATCATAGACATGACCTCATGGTCACTGGCTTGAGCCCAAAAGTCACTGTCTTAAAGCCCAAGGTTGGTAGCTTGAGCAAGGGATCACTCACTCTGTTGTAGCTCCCCATTCACGGCACATATGAGGAAGCAATCAATGAACAAGCGATCAACGAACAACTAATATGGTGCAACAAAGAATTGCAATGAAGAATTGATGCTTCTTATCTCTCTCCATTTTTGTCTGTCTGTCCCTATCTGTCCCTCTCTCTGACTCTCTCTCTGTCAAAATAAAAAATAAAAATATCAATCCTTTTAAAGTACATGGGTATTCAAATTATAAAGCCTGAAATGAGTCCAGGCTTGATCGCATGACCAATTGGATGAACAGTTATATAACAGATCAATGAATGTGAGATTTGATGGAAGGAGGAGGTGGAGCCTTACCCCATATTTTGAGCACTTCTAGAAAAATGAAAAACATTTATTTACTTACTTATTCTCTCCCTAAAAGAGAATAAAAAAGTCATTTTACCTGTCTAAAATTCAAAGTCCTCAAAGTAATTCTATAGTCATTACTTCACTAGATTCTCATTAGCATCCCCAAAATACAAGTTTGAGTTCTGGGTCACATTGTATAGACCAGGAGACAGTCTTCATCTGAGAGGTCCAGGTGAGTTGGACTCCATGTCACACATTCCTTTCTCCACATCAAATTGCCTTCCTGAATATTCAGAGTCACTTCATTTGCCACCTAGTCATATTCAATCAGGGTGCATACCTTTCAAAGGGACATGATTTAGAATTTGACATTTTGTATATCCACAATGCACCCTCTCTTCTCTCACCACATTTTATGTTAGATGCTTCAGTTTTCTGAAACATGTGAACTCAAAGTAAGTTGGTTTTTTTCCATAAGCTTTATACTTTTGAAGACCAAAGCTGACATCTTACCCATTCCAGTTTATGTACCAGTGGAAAACAGAAGCAATTTCAAGCTCTTCCCCTTGAACAGAGTGCCTGGCACACAGAAGCCTCCTCAGGTCAGAGCTCAATCAGACTATCCAAGTCAGGGTGGTCCAAAGACACTGCACCTAATCGGGCTTCCTCACCAAGATTTGGCTGAAGTGTTGGTAAGGGTACTATAACATCTCAAAGCATTTTTCTTTAAACCAGGGAAGTAGTCCCTAGCCAGTTGACTCAGTAGTAGAGCATCAACCTAGCATGTGGAAATCCTAATCAGTTCCTAATCAGGGAATACAGAAGAAGTAACCATCTGCTTCTTTTACCCTCCCTCACCTCCTTCTCACATTCTTTGCCTCCCACAGCCATGGCTCAATTGATTCCAGCATGTTGTTGGCCCCAGGCACTGAGGAAGGCTCCATGGAGCCTCTGCCTCAGCTGCTAAAAATAGCTCAGTTAAAGCATGGCCCAGGATGGGCAGAGCATTGGCTCCAGAAGGGGTCACCAGGTGGATCTTGATCAGGGCACATGAGGGAGTCTGTCTCTCTGTCTCACCTCCTCTCAAATAAATAAATACATACATACATACATACATACACACACATACACAAAACAGGGAAGTATTGTTCCTGCCATGTTTGAATTCATACCCTATTGCTTAGAAAATCTAACTCCAATAAAATTTCAAGAAACTTTTGAAAACAATATCTCAAAATCATTTAACACATGTTTATTGATGGGTTTTATTTCCTTTATAATTTCCCTAGATCAGTGGTCGGCAAACTGATTAGTCAACAGAGCCAAATATCAACAGTACAACGATTGAAATTTCTTTTGAGAGCCAAATTTTTTAAACTTAAACTATATAGGTAGGTACATTCCTTATAGAGGTAGCGCCCGCACGTGGTATTTTGTGGAAGAGCCACACTCAAGGGGCCACAGAGCCGCATGTGGCTCACGAGCCACAGTTTGCCAACCAAGGTCCTAGAGTAATAAAAATGATAAAAATATCATTGACAAAAATTTTTATTTATTCATTCAGCTATCAAATATTTATAATTTCATATAATGAAAACCAATTACAGAAAGTTAGAGAAAAGACAGATGAGAAGATGAAGAGAGCGAAATTTCTATTTCTCTCTACCAAGTTCCTTAACAGAAACATAAGAAGGCCAAGACAAACACATGCTTTGGGTTGCATGAACATCTTTGTGGTCATGGGGTTAAACTAGGTCTACTGTATTTAAAACAATCATTCCTGACCAGGCAGTGGCGCGTTGGACTGGGAAGCAGAGGACCCAGGTTCAAAACTCTGAGGTAGCTGGCTTGAGTACGGGCTCATCTGGTTTGAGCAAGGCTCATCAGTTTGACCCCAAGGTGGTTGGCTTGAGCAAGGGGTCTCTTGGTCTGCTGTAGCCCTCCGGTCAAGGCACATTTGAGAAAGGAATCAATGAGCAACTAAGGTGCTGCAATGAAGAATTGCTGCTTCTCTTTTCTCTCTTCCTGTCTGTTCCTGTCTGTCAATGTCTCTTTCTCTCTCTGTCACTAAATAATAAATAAATAAATAAATAAAATAATCAGATGAGAAACATGTGAAGGGACATGTGAAAAAACAGTAAGAAACCACTTTACAGGTTTAGTCAGCTTTGCAGACTAGGCCAGCATTTACGAAAAGATTCGACAGACATGATGAAAATTAAGAGGCAGATGAGAATCACAAATGGAGAGCAGCAAAGAGATATCAGAATCAGAAAATGCATAGATATCTAAATTAAAAAAGAAGTATGCTATAAGTCCTTTTGATTATCTCAAGAAAATAAGGAATGGATGAGTTAACATTTAATTGGTGAAAAACAAGGGTTTACTAGGAGGATATAATAGTTGACCAAGTAGATGTTATTGTAAATGATATTTACATGTGTGATTGTTCATTTTAAATTAAAGGAATATTGTGAATGTATTTGTCTCAGTTTGAAAAAGCGCTCTGGCAAGTTGTTTATCTTATTCTTATATATGAAAGAGATATAAATTGGTTTGATTATGATATTAGTCAGGTTAGTCTACAGGCTAAGTTAAACAACCCTCAAATTGCAGCAGCTAAATGTAGTGCAGGTTTATTTCTCCCTCATATCACAGTCCAGTGAAGAAATTTTGATTGATACTCTAGGCTCCATCCATCTTGTGGCCATGCCTCCTTGAGGTCTCCAGAATTATTTCACCAAAGCCAGTGGACAAGAAAAGATAGAGGACTGAGTATGACAGGCTTTTGTGCCACTGACTAGAAATAGATTCCAGTCATTTTTATTCCATAGGCCAGAACCTGATCTCAGGGCCATATCCAGCTGAAAACCAAGTTGAGAAATTAGGTCTATCATTGTAGCTCATCAATCTCTGGGCTAGGTGATAGAATAAAAATTCAGATAGCTAGTACAATGAATGCAAAAGAAACAAGACTATGTTTAGCCTAGTTACATTTAAAATTCTTCATATATATTTACAAGAAAAGCACTCTATGCACAATGTAATAATGTAGTCCTTGTGTAAAATACCATTACAGAAACTGTGCTTTACAAAAAACAAAACAAAAAAAAACAAAAAAAAACTCAAAAGGAGTTGACAGTATACCATGGCTACTTAAAGATCATCAAAGTATATAGCATGGCCCATTGTTGTGTTCCCCTAGGCCAAGGGTACACCAGTCAACTCCCAAGAGTGGGTGAATTTGTCAAGATCTCACATTGTATCATTGCCCCACAAACCTGATTTATCCCTCAGGAATAAAAAAGTTCATGCAGCTTCGCCCACCACATTGAAGAATTTTCAGAAGCTTAGACTTGTACAGCAACATCAAGGCTGGCCCTGCTAAATAAGGAGTAAATGTCCTGGCCCTGGAAGGGATCAAATGGTCTCTGGTCAGTCACCTTCCAAAATGGAGTTAAGAGATTCTGGAATTGGATGCAAGTTTAGATGTGATAATTTCTATGGACCTTATCAGCTCTACAGAATGTGTCGGTATAAACTACAAAATAAGTAAACCTCAGCAATGACTTTCTTTTATATTCACCAGAACTAAGTGTTGTGTGGAGAGAAAATGACCTTGTAAGAAACTCTTCCTGACATTGTACTCAAATTTCTTCCCATCCTCCCATGCCTACCACTATGTCCTGTATTGATCACTGCAATAGAATCATGGAATCTTAGAGTTAGATAAACAATTTCAAGACTATCCCCCCAGTTCCCATCCTGAGGGAAATTTCCTTGGCATCAGCACTGACCAGTGGCCAGTTGCCTTCTTTCTGGACACATCCAAAGCAGGAGCAGAGCATTTCATGAAGCAGCTCCATTCACCCTGAAATGTTTATATTCATTAGAAGAAACCTCCATGAATCACCTGAAATGTATTCTCCTGTAAATTTCATCTTTGGTCCAGAATTTTGCTTGATTTTATTTTACTAGCTCCCTAACTCCAGTTTTTGTTAAATTTGAAGTTTTCCGTCTCTGGGCCTCATGGCAACACTATGAAATCATGCTTATATTAATTCACTTTCTAAAGGTGACAGCTCTGATGACGAACACATATAGGTATGCACAACACAGATGTTCAATACTTTAAGGATAACAATAGCCACCATTTATCAAATGCCTAGTGCTAAACAGTCAGGGACTAGATAGGTCATTTACATACCTCATCAGTAGTCTTCACAACAACCTTAATGGCAGGTATTCTAGTCACTTTATAGTTGAATAAGCTGAGACTTAAAATAACATAAGGACTCATTTAAGGGCAAACAGATAAAAAACGGTACGTTCAGGATATGAAATCAAGTGGGTCTAATCCTTAAATGTGGGCTCTTCCTATTTAGCATCCAGGTCACCTGTTTTTACCTGTCCAGGTAAACTGTATCTTCTCCCTGTTTCATGGTTTATCATCACAGTTTTTCCACTTGTGACAACCACATTATGTGGTAGCCCAGATATCCAGAGAATCCATGACATCTACCAAGACAAAGAGAAAACAAAGGTAAATGTAATGATGGTACTACTACATCCCAGCTGAGGAGCAAACAGTACTCTGGTTTGAATCAAAGAAAACTCAAATGAAAGCACCAACTTGACAAGAGAAGGCTAGAGTCAGCACTGACTTCAGAGAGTTCCATGTGGAGGATGGCACATTGCATATCCCAAACATTTACACACTGCAAATCTCACTAATTGGTGCAATTTAGAAAAGTTAACATAGACAACTGTGGATGGTGTTATCCTAAATACGCTCAGCAAGCTTAAAATTTTAGTAAGACTGAAATTTCAGTAAGACTGAAAAGCCAAGCCTGTAGACCAAAGGCTGATGACGTGCAAAAGAATTGAATCAAATGACTGATGGTGCTCAGTGTTGAAAGAAACATTTTTCCTTGGACTGTGATAAAGCACCACCCACACAGGAAATTCAACAGACATATTAATTATACCTAGCACGTAACTCAAAAGATCCAGGGAATGCACTCTATTTATTTTTCTTTGAGGCGGGAGGGGAGTGAAATAGAATGTTATCTGTAGATGATGCTGAGATTTGGGTGTGCTCTGTTCATCTGAAAAACCTTAAGTCACACGAATTCTTCCAAAAATTATTATCTTCCTCTGTAAATAAACCCAAGCCTTCATTTCAAACAACTGGCCAAATGCAAATGATTACCAAACTCAACTCCGATATGAGCTGTTGCTCAGCTATGGAAAAGGCTTCCCAAGTGACCCGACTGTTCTGAGTTGTGTGTTTTCTTTTCCACAGACTCACTCTTAGACAATCATATCCACTTTGTTTATGACTTTTACCACCCTCCCAAAACAAGAGACACATCTTTTCTGGACTCCTATTAACCTCATCTATAAAAGCTTGGGAAATAATAAAACTCCTCGTTTGCTGAAAGAACCATAGAGAAATTCAGATCACCTGAAAGAGTCTGACAATGTGGGGACCCTGAGCCACAAATGGAGGCTGGTATATCCTCAGCAATGAACCGACTTTGGTCCATGGTAGCCAAGCTCCTGAAACAGCTCTGAGGAAGACACCAAGTCCATAGAGGTGATGGTCATAGTCAATGGTCAGATAGGTCAGTTGGTCAGAGCATCAACTGGAAGCACAGAGGTTGCCAGTTAGATCCCCAGGTAACATAGAGGAATAAATCGATATTTCTCTCCCTCTCTCTTAAATAAATAAATAAATAAATAACATGGGGCCGGGGGTGGGGGGACCAGGCTCCTTTCTGAATCTTTAAAAAACTAAAGAGAGATACGATTCTAAGATGGTGATGAAGTAGTCAGATGTTCCAATTGCCACCTCCCAGGATCCAATTGGATTACAACTAAATTTAAGCATAATCATTGTGAGCCTGACCAGGTGGTGGCGCAGTGGATAGAGTGTCAAACTGGGATGTGGAGGACCCAGGTTTGAGACCCTGAGGTTGCCAATGTGAGCACGGGCTCATCTAGTTTGAGCTAAGCTCACCAGCTTGGACCCAAGGTCGCTGGCTTGAGCAAGGGGTTACTCGGTCTGCTGCAGCCCCATGGTCAAGGCACATATTAAGAAAGCAATCAGTGAACAACTAAGGTGTCACAACAAAAAACTGATGATTGATGCTTCTCATCTCAGATCTCCCTTCCTGTCTGTCTGTCCCTATCTATCACTCTCTCTGACTCTGTCTCTGTAAAAAAAAAAAAAAAAAAAAAAAGAATAATCATTGTGAAAAATGAACTCCAGACTAAATGAAGAGGAGTCAATAACTAAGGAGTCATAGAAGCCACACTCAAACTGGTAGAACGGGCAGAGATGTGGCAAGGGCTGCCCCGCTCTCAGGAACAAGTGGCAGCTAAGGGTCCAAAAGGACTCTCACTGCAGGGAGGTTTGCCTGATAAGTGAGGGCTCTAAGTCCCAGGCTGGGTGCCCCAGACTAGAGCACCAGAGCTTAGAAAAGGTGCCCACACAGCATTTGGCAATGAAAAGAGCCAAGGTTTCTGTCTGCAAGAGAGAGACAGGAGCTCTCATAGACAGAAGCACCATCTTAAAGGGCCAGTATAGAAAATCTTGTTCACAGCCACATACCCAGGGCTCCGGTGGTAGGAAGGCTGAGAGTACTAGAGGCACATGAAGAGAGTGTGAAGTTGGTGGTCCAAGGAAAGACATTGTAGGAAATGGTCACCGGAACCCCTGTGCTAAATCACTCTCCAATACTGCAGTTGCTATCTCTTTCAGATGGAGAAGTCCCCTCCATGAGGTATGAGCCTGGAGGAAAGCTACTGCTCCAACCCCAAGAATCACTTTTGCCCAGGGTCAGCACATCCAGTGGTCAGCTGTGAAGAGCATGAAAGCAGGAGGGCTTGTCATACACCACGCCCAGCTGAGGTGACTTCCACTTTCTGTGGTTAGCACCTGCACAGCAGCTTGCATGCATTGGACAGGGTTGGCTTCATAGTTGGCTGACCTGGATCCTAAATATCCTGCCCACTGGGATAGGTTTTACAGGGGGAAGGGAAAGAGGCTTGGAGAATGGATATTCAAGGTGTGGGTTCCCTAGAGCACATTGTTGGGAGTGCCCAAGGGGCTTAACCACTTTCAGGGGCTGAGGGGACACAGTAAACCCTCAGGAGAGGACTCTCTCAATCTTTCTCCCTGAGACCAGCGGCTGCCCAGCTGAAAAACTTCTGCAGAGGGGACCGTCAGTCCCAATCAATCTGAACCTGCTACTCACCTCACTTGGGATAAATAGAATTGGAGTATCCAGTAGTGTCTGAAGGATTAGGCTCTGGAGTAGGGGACACTTCCCTATTCTGAACTTCTGACCAAGAGACTCCTGAAGTAGTGGTTCTCACTAATGTTGTATTACTGCATTGTATTCCCAATCTCAGCTGCCCTAACCTACCAAGCTTGCAACCTATAGAAGTGTTGGTGGGGTGAAGCCAGTCTGAGCTCACACCACAGTCTTTCTACAGAAGACTTTGAAGGAAGACCAGGTATATGCAAGATGACATGGAGCAGCTGAAAAGTTCAGGCAAATCTTATGGAGCCTGGGTTCTTTCACAGATCTGCTGTCAGCTCTAAGTAGGAAGATGCTAAACCTTATACACAGGTTGGCCTCTCCCACACTACCTAGGCCCAGAAAACATAGACACAACTAGTGAACAGAATAGTAGCCCTGGCAGGTTACAAACAACTGCTGAAACCAACTCATACCTGAGCCCCACCCAGAAGGACCCAGAACCAACACAACCAGTAGTGGGTGGCAGACAGCACCAACACTAGACTGACTCAGCTAGCTACACAAGCAGCAAACCCAAAGGAGGAGTCCAGCAGGCACCAGATACTGCAGAGAATAACTACACCCAATAGGACAGACACTGTACAGCATCTAATACATGTGATCAAGGTTGACCTTTATATCCAGCCAGCCTGAAGAGATAACCCCACTCACAAAAGGGCTAACTGCATTCAATATTCACACACAACAGGAGGGTAAATATTACCCTAAAGAACCATTTCTAGTGCAAGGAACTCAAGTGGCCTGGAGGTCAGTACAACTGAGCCCATTTTTTTCAAAAAGATGCCACAACAAATTTTAAAGTCAGATCAGAGTTACCAATTACACTGACAAAATGAGAAGAGATAAAGAAATATAACCAAGGTCTGGCCATTTAGCTCAGCAATAGAGCCTCAGCCTGATGTGTAGAAGTCCTGGGTTTAATTCCTGGTCAGAGAACACAAAAGAAGTGACCATCTGCTTCTCCACCCCTCCTCTCCTCTACTTCTCTCACTATATATTCCCTTCCTACAGCCATGGTTCAAATGGTTCTAGCAAGGTTGGCCCTGAGTGCTGAATATGGCTCCATGGATTTGCCTCAGACATTAGGATAGATTGGTTGCCAAGCAATGGAGCAGTGGACCCAGATGGACAGAGAATCTCCTGGTAGGGAGCTTGGCAAGTGGACCCCGGTCAGGGCACATGCATGAGTATGTCTCTGCCTCCTGACCTCTTACTTAATAAAAATAAATAAATAAATAAATAAATAAAAATAAATAAATAAATAAATAAATAAACCAATTGAATCAACAAGAGAAATCTCCAGAAAAGAACTATGTAAAATGAAAGTAACCAAACTATCAGACACAGAGTTTGAAATAATGGTTATTAGAATGTTCAAGAATGTTATAGTAACAATGGATGATCACACTGAGAACTTAAACAAAGAGATAGTAAACATTAAAAAGGATTGAAATCAGCCTTACTGGGTGGTGATGCAGTGGACAGAGCATCAGACTGGGAAGTGGAGGACCCAGGTTCAAAACTCTGAGGTCACCAACTTGAGTCCAAGGTTGCTATCTTGAACAAGAGGTCACTTACTCTGCTGTAGCCCCCCCAGTCAAGGCACATATGAGAAAGTGATCATTGAACAGCTAAGGTGCCGCAACAAAGAACTGATGCTTCTCAACTCTCTTCCTTCCTGTCTATCTGTCCCTAGCTGTCCCTCTCTATGACTCTCTCTGTGTCTCTGTCAAAAAAAAAGATTGAAATCATAAAAAAGAACAATTCAGAAATGACAAATACAATATCAAAAAGGAAGACTGCACTAGAAATAATCAACAGCAGGCTGGATGAAGAATAAAATGAAATTGGCAATTTAGAAGACAAGATAAACATAAGCACAGAAGTAGAGCAGCAAAAAGGGAAGAGGCTCAAAAGAGCTAAGGAAACTCTAAGAGAACCCTGTGACAACATGAAGAGAAACAACATCTGCATCATAGGGGTTTCTGAAGGAGAAGACAAAAAACAAAGGATAGAGATCTTTATTGAAGAAACCATAGCTAAAAACATTCCTAAATTGATGAAGAAAAATGTCACACAAGTTCAAGAAGCACAGAAAGTCCCATTACAGATTAATCCAGGGAGGCCCACACCAAGACACATCATAATTAAAATGCCAAAGTTAAGAGATGAGTAAAGAATACTAAAAGCTGCAAGTGAAAAGCAATTAATTACCTACAGAGGAGTCCCCATTAGACTGGCATCTGACTTCTCAACAGAAATACTTCAGGCCAGAAGGGATTGGAAAGAAATATTTCAAGTGATTGAAAACAAGAACCTACAACCAAGACAACTCTACCCAGCAAAGCTATCATTTAAAATTAAAGAAGAAATAAAGAGCTTCCCAGAAAAAAAAGGGGGGCTCAAGGAGTTTATTACCACCAAACCAGTACTGCAAGAAACGTTAAGGGGGCTGTTATAAGAAGAGAAAAGGGAAAAAATTGAGAAAAAGAATTATAGGTCTTGATAATAAATAATTATATATCCATAGTAACCTTAAATGTAAATGGAATAAACACACCACTCAAAAGAATAGGGCAGCTGGATGGGTTGAAAAACAAGACTCATACATATGCTGTTGACAAGAGACCAACCTTAGAATAAAAAATACACATAGACTGAAAGTGAAGGGATGGAAAGAAATATTTCATGCAAATGGAAATGAAAGAAAAAAGCTGGGATAGGAATACTTATAGCAGATAAAATAGTCTTTAAAATAAAGTGAGGGACTAAGAAGGTCACTACATAAGATAAAGTGAGTAACCCAACAAGAAGTTATAACCATTATAAGTATTTATGTGTCTAATATAGAAGCACCTAAAAATATAAAGCAAATTTTCATGGAAATAAAGGGCAAGTTCAACAGCAATACAATAATAGTAGGGGATTTAAACTCCCCACAGCAATGCATCCTTCAGACAAAAAAATTAACAAAGAGCCTGACCTGTGGTGGCGCAGTGGATAAAGTATCGACCTGGGAACACTGAGGTCGCCAGTTCAAAACCCTGCACTGGTCTGGTCAAGGCACATATGGGAGTTCATGCTTCTAGATCCTCCCCCCTTTCTCTCTTTCTCTCTCTCTTTCTCTCTCTCTCACTCTGTGTCTCCTCTCTAAATTGAATAAAATAAAAAGAAATTTTAAAAAAATTAACAAAGAAACAGTAGCCTTAAATGACAAACTAGATCAACTGAATTTAATTGATATCTTCAGAACATTTCACTGCAAAGCAGCAGACTATACATTCTTTTCAAGTGCTAATGGTAATTCTTTTTAAGATAGATCACATGTTAAGACATAAAACAATTCTCAATAAATTTAAGAAGATTGAAATCATATCAAGCATCTTCTCTGACCACAATGGCACGAATCTAGAAATCAACTACAATAAAGAGACTGAAAAACATTCAAACACTTGGAGGCTGAATAGCATGTTATTAAATAACAAATGGGTTAACAATGGGCTTGAGAAAGAAATTTTAAAAATTTCTTTAAACAGACTAATATGAATATAAAACAACCCACAATCTATGGGACACAGTGAAAGTAATCCTGAGAAGGAAGCTCATAGCATTACAGGCACCTTAAGAAGCAAGGAAAAGCTCAAATAAACAATCTAACCCTGCACCTAAAGGAACTAGAAAAAGGACAATAAATAAATTCCAGAGGTGATAGGAGAAAGGAAATAATAAAGATCAGACTAGAAATAAATAACAGAGGCTAAAAAGCAATACAAAAGATCAATGAAATCAAGAGCTGGTTCTTTGAAAAGGTAAACAGATTGATGAACTTTTAACCAGACTCATCAAGACAAAAAAGAAAAGACCTAAATATTGCACATAAAATTAGAAATGAAAATGAAGTAACAACTGATATCACAGAAGGAGGGAAGACTTCCAAGCTCCTTTTATGAGGCAGGCATTACCCTCATTCCAAAATCAGGTAAAGACACTAGAAAGAAAGAAAATTATAGGCCAATGCCCTTGATGAACATAGATGTCAAAATTCCCAACAAAATATTAGCAAACAAGATCCAACAATACATTAAAAAGATCATATATCATGATGTAGTAGAATTTATTCTGGGGAGGCAAGGCTGGTACAATATTCACAAATTAATAAATGTGATTTATCACATAAACAAAATGAGGGATAAAATCACATAATCATATCAATAGATACAGAAAAAGAATTTGATAAAATTCAGCAGCTACTTATGATAAAAACTCTCAGAAAGTGGAAAAACAAGAAACATACCTCAACATAATAAAGTCCATATATGACAAACCAACATCCAACATCATACTCAATGGGGAAAAATTAAAAGCAATTCCCTTAAAATCAGAAATAAGACAGCGGTGTCCCTTTTCACCACTCTTAATCAACATAGTTCTGGAAGTCCTAACCACAGGAATCAGACAAGTAGAAGAAATAAAAGGCATCCAAATTGGAAAAGAAGTGAAACTGTCACTATTTGCTAATGACATGATACTGTACATAGAAACCCTAAAGTCTCAGTCAAAAAACTACTAGGCATGATAAATAAATTTGTCAAGGTGGCAGGATATAAAACTAATATTCAGAAATCAGTGGCTTTTTTTATACACTAACAATAAAGTGTCAGAAAGAGAAATTAAGAAAACAATCCCCTTCAGTATTACAATAAAAAAAAATAAAATACCTATCAATAATTTTATCTGAGGAGGTAAAAGACTTGTATTTGGAAAATTATAAAACATTGAGAAATGAAACAGATAAATATACAAACAAGTGGAAGTATATTACCATGTTCATGGATAGGAAGAATTAACATTATTAAAATGTCTATACTACCCAAAGCAATCTATAGATTTAATAAAATTACTATTAAAATACCATTGGCATAATTCACAGATCTAGAACAAATATTCCAAAAGTTTATATGTAACAAAAAAAAAAAAAAAAAAAAGAACCCAAATTGCTTCAGCAATCTTGAAAATGAAGAACACAGTGGGAGGTATCACTCTTCCTGATATCAAGTTATACTACAAATCCATTGTAATTAAAACAGCCTGGTATTGGCATAAGAACAGTCATACAGATCAATGGAGCAGAACAAAGAACCCAGAAATAAATTCACGCCTTTATGGTCAATTAATATTTGACAAAGGAGACAAGAGCAGACAATGGAGTCAAGACAATCTCTTTATCAAATAGCACTGGGAAAATTGGATAGGTACCTGCAAAAAAATGAAACTAGACCACCAGCTTACACCATTCACAAAAACAAACTCAAAATGGATAAAAGACTTAAATGTAAGTCACAAAACCATAAAAATCTTGGAAGAAAACATAGGCAGTAAACTCTCTGATATCTCTTGTAGCAAAATTTTTGTTGATATATATCTGTGGGCAAATGAAATAAAGAACAAAATAAACAAATGGGACTATATTAAATGAAAAAGCTTTTGCACAGCAAAGTATGTCATTAATGAAATGAAAAGACAACCTACTCAATTGGAGAACATATTTACTGATATGTCTGATAAGGAAGTAATAACCAAAATTTATAAAGAACTTTGAAAACTCAACACCAGGAAGATAAACAATACAATTTAAAAAATGGGCAAAGAAACTGAATATACACTTCTCCAAAGAGGACATACAGATGACCATTAGGCATGTGAAAAAATACTTACTATCATTAATCGTTAGAGAAATGCAAATTAAAACCACAATGAGATACTACCTCACACCTGTCAGAATGATCATCAAGAACAAATCAACAAGAAACAAGTGCTGGCAAGGGTGTGGAGAAAAGAGAACCTTCCTGCAGTGCTGGTGGGAATGCAGACTGGTGCAGCCACTGTGGAAAACCGTATGGAGATTCCTCAAAAATTAAAAATGAAACTGCCTTTTGACCCAACTATTCTACTTTTAGGAATATATCCTAAGAATCTCAAAACACTAATTCAAAAGAAGATATGTACCCCCATGTTTATTGCAGCAGTGTTTACAATAGCCGAGATCTGAAAACAGCCCAAATGCCTGACAGTGGACAAGTGGATTAAAAACCTGGGGTATATATAGACAATAGAATACTATGAAGCCATGAAAAAAGGAACTCTTACCCTTTGAGGCAGCATGGATGGACCTGGAGATTATTATGCTAAGTGCAATAAACCAGGCAGAGAAAGACAAATATCATATGATCTCACTTATATGTGCAATCTAATGAATACAATAAGCTGAGGAATGGAATAGAGGCAGAGGCAGGTCACAGGGAACAAATAGACAGCTGTCAGAGGGAAGGACAAAGAGGATGGATATAAGTAGGTGAGGAGATTAGCCAAATCTATACATAACACATAGATACAGACAACAGAGCAGAAAGTCTCAGAGGGAAGGGGAGAATGGAAGGGGGGGTACAATGGGAATGAAAAGAGACTTTGCATGGTATGGGGGCATGCTGTGATGTGTTGAGGGTGTTATATTGAATGGGTAACTTGAAACCATTTTAACACAAATTTAAAAAATAAAATTTTTATAATTTAAATAAAATAATAAAGTAAAATAAAATAATAAAATAAAAACTAAAGAGAGACGTGCAAGCCCTGGCTGTTGGTTAGGTGGCAGCCTCCTCACAGCTAACATCCCAGGGGCTTGCTGACATGTGCGAGAGAGCACTGGGCAGCACAGTGCTCCTGCAGGGCTTTGTCGCCAGTGAGCTGCCTGCTCCTTTCACACACCAACTTCTCCTGCCCAGCCTGACCCTCTCCTCACTTCGCTTCACTGCCTTCGTGACTATGCTTGGACGCTCTCCCTCCGAAGACAACTCTCTGCAGAATCAGTCCTCATAGTGCTTTGCCATAAACCCTCCTCTGACTCTTGGACAGGGAACCTGTGCCGCACTGTTACTGTCTGCACAGGGCTCTGACCACGCCCCTCGATCCCAAGCTTCCTGGATCAGAGCCAGGCTGGTTTCAGCACAGCAGGCTGGGTGGTGCAAGCCACCTCTGGCCTGGCTGACCACGCGCCTCGCTGACCATGGCCCTCAGCCCTGCCCTTGGGTTAGGAACTGTGTGTCCTACTGTGTTTGAATTCCCCACGCAGGGCACAGTCCTCATACGTGGTAAGCACCTCACCATTGTTTACTGAAAACAGGAGTGGGTATTTCTAGTTCATGACATGATACCTAGACAAATGATAAAGACAAGAGCTGTGTCATGTCCTTTTAAAAATTTTTGTGTTTTCGCTTGGTCGGGGGTGGCGTACTGGACTAGGACGTGGAGAACTCAGGTTTGAGGCCGTCTGAGGTCCTGGATTGAGCACAGGCTCACCATCTTGATTGAGGGGTTGCTGGCTTGAACCTGGTATCATAGATATGATCTCATGGTCACTGGCTTGAGCAAGGGGTCACTTGCTCTGCTGGAGCCCCTGAGTCAAGACACATATGAGAAGTCAATCAATGAATGACTATGGAGGCAGTCACGAAGATTTGATGCTTCTCTTCTCTTTCCTTTCTTGTCTGTCTGTCTCTCTCTCTCTGTCTCTGTCAAAAATAAAAATAAAGAATATAAAAAACAAAATGCCCACAACTTAGAAAAAAAGAAAGATTCCTCCAGGAGCAAACTCATGGTACCTCTAGAAGAACTGTAAGACCAAATACCAAAAATAAATTAGTTGTGATATGAAAAAGTCCCAGTTGTGACATACAAAAGTCCTATTGGCCAGTTTGAATAGGTTTGATGCATTTTCTGATTATCACATTTGAAGGCTGTTTTTCTTTCTTTCTCCCCCCCCTTTTTATTTGAGCCAAGTCCCAACATTTTAAAAATTTAATTTGATTTTATGAGACTTTCAAAAATAAGTGTATCCTTGGATATTTTTATCCCTAAACTGAAATAGATTTGAGCTTGTGTCCTGCTGATCATTGCAGAGTCAGTCCAACTACTACAAACTGTTAAAATCTGGATGCAGTGAGGAGAAACAATCCACACAGAATATCATTTTTCTGAATCTGAGAGCAGAGGTACGTCTTTGGTTTCTTGCTCCAGAGAGAGCAGGAACAAACCAATTGAGAGAGGTGAGATGAGTGGGAGTAAGGGCAAGTCCCTGCTAGATTTTTGTGTTTCTAAAAGCATGAAATGCTGACAGCTTGATCGTAACCAGGTTGCTTTCTCACAGTTACCACAATGAATAAAATATATTTAGTAAATACAAATGAGAGTTTAAAAAAAAAAGTACTTAATTCAAGCTGTTTGTTAAAACATGTGATCTATATTGAAATGTTGAGATGTTAATGATATTAACAATCAGAAATATTCTGGAAAGGATAAAGAACATTATCCCAAGCTGGTTGCAATGAGTTCTATCCCTTTTTTTTTCATTTACTCACCCTGTAAATCAGCAAGTTAATGGCAACCTGAGTTTACCCTGAATCGCGTACATACTTTCTCTAGTTATAAACCCCATAGGGTCTCTCATTAAATGCATATGTGGCCCCTCGACAGAAAAGCTAAGCATCTCACTGTTTCTGCTACATGTAGAAACCATCTACTGCCTGGAAAAAAAACAGTGACAACTGAGAACCTTAACCTCTTCCTGTCCAGCAAAAGCTCAGGCAAGCAGTGATATAAAACCTTCCTAAGTGCCCACACGGCATCCCTGGCGAGAGATCCTGAACAGAGAGAGAGAAAAAAAGGCCATTTGCACATTTATAACTTCATTATGTGGCACCACTGCCACCTCACTAGCCAATAAGAACATGGCCTTCTCCGTGTTTGTGGGAACAGTGATGTGCCCTGCTACTGAGGGACCCTGGGCTGCAATGGGGTACCAGGAATGAAGGTCAAAACCAGCCAGGAGGAAGCTCTCCACCAGGTTAGTTGCCTTTTCTGCAACAAACAAAACAAGAAAGTAGAGAAAGAGAAGAAAAGAGAAACTACTGGTGCCTGAGAAAACCCACTGATCGACAGTGTGGCTGCAGCGCCACCCATCATCCCACCTCCATGAGACTGGCCCCTCCCTCCACATTAAGAAGGTAATATCCTGTCCAGTTAATTTTCCTAATTCATGATATTTCATCAAGACTTCACAATTCTGAACTTCTGAGACACAGCTTTGTTGCCAGAACTGAGAACCCTTAAGCCACCACCCCTGGGTTTTTTTTGTTGTTGTTGTTGTTTTTTAATGGGCCCATAAGTGGACTCAGTTCCCATGTTTTGTCACTGGCTTTTCTCCTACTACTTTGTCACATTACCTCACTGACTGTCCTTGAACTTCCTTTGGTGGAGTCTCAGGGATCACCTCTGGACTTCAGTAGTTACAGGAATGAGACAGTGAACCCAAAACTTCTCAACTGTAACATCTTTTTGGTGTTCAAATGGTATCTACTTAGTAAAATCAACTCAATATTTAGCAAAAAATAAAGTCAAAATAAGCTGAAAAAGGAAAGGGGATGGTTCACCCGTCATTCCCGCCTCGCTTCCATGGACCTTGTTCCCAAAGAGGCAGAGCTTTTAGTCAGTTCAGAACATGCCAGCTCACCATAGTCAAGGCCAGTCTGTGTTATCAGATGACCGTAGAAATTTCTGAAACTTAATTTCTTCACTCAAAAACATATTGCAGAAGGTTTTACTATGCTTCAACAGCTTGTAATTCTTAAAAATATTGGAAGAGCAAGGCAAGTACACACTCATGCCCTCCCATAAACCAGTTGAAGAGAGAAAGATGGGCTCGACCTTGAAGCTGTGAGGACTTACATTCTGAAGCTTCACTTTTTTTAATTAATGGTTAGTATAAAATATCTGTTTAATAGGATTGTGAAGAGACTGAAGTGAGGTAAGTATACAAGTCACTATGTAGCACAGAATCCATAGAAAGCATTCAATAGATAGCACCAAGAAATAGAATCATTGCATAATCAATACTGATCCTCAAATGGGGTCTCCTATTATGAAGGAAAAACAGGAGACCATGGTGAATTGCATTTTGTTTCTGACAAAGAACAGAGTTATGACCATGCACAAAGGACAGAGTTGTGACCATGCACAAGGCCAAAGCTCTGACTCAGTTGAAACTTTCTGGGGCATCGACATTTCCTTGGATAAGTCCATTGCTGGCCACCTGATCAACTGCACTGAATATTTTCCAGAGAAAAAAGATGTTATGAATACTCAGCGAGAACCTCCATGTGACAGCCTAGATAACCAACTGCACACATTGCCTCTTTAGCTACCATCCCCAGGAGGGTAACTCACCATGTTTGGGCACTAGATAGAATAATATAGATGAGACCAGTGGCTGCCATATATAAATTCTCAAACTTCATGAGGCTAAGACAGGTTTCTAGGGGTGAGAAGACAGCAAACTGGCAGCTTAAGCTGGAGCAAGAGGGTTTGGGGGGGGGGGGCTGAGGTAATATTGTGTAGTTATTCCAGAGCTCCTATCAGACCCAGCTCCTCAAATACGACCAAGGAACTAAAGAAAACAGTGGGAAGAGAGAATGGGGAAGGCAAAACTTGCCTTTAAAAAGATCACTTTGGGCCTGACCTGTGGTGGTGCAGTGGCAAAACCGTCTACCTGGAACGCTGAGGTTGCAGGTTTGAAAACCCCATCTTGTCCAGTCAAGGCACATATGAGAAGCAACTACCATGAATTGACACTTTCTGCTCCTCCCCCTTCTCTCTCTCTCCTTCTCTCTCTCACACTCTCTCTGTTCCTTCTCTCTCTAAAATCAATAAATAAAATCTTTAAAAATAAATAAATAAAAATAAAGTAAAATAAAAAGATTGCTACATAAATGGGAAAATTGCTTTAACTCTAAAATAACTTATTGAAAAGAGCCAGCTTCTATACAACAACTTAAGAGCAAATGAAAGATGAATTTCAATGGTCAGAAAATAAAGTGCCCAAGGCCACTGGGCTGCCACCCCTCCCCCCACTTGGTTATTCTCTCTTTTTATTTCAATGCTCATTTTGAAATTTTAAAATGGGAATATTATGTCTGTATATTGTGAAAACCCTCATAGCTTCTCTTTTCTTTCAAATGCATTAATTTTTTTATAAAAATGGGAGTATTGTCTATAAACATACTGGGAACATCCTTTCTTGTCAATATTCACCTACAGCATGATTTTAGTGGCTGAGTGGAAGTCTGAATGAACAGAAGTTCTTTCACATGTGACCTAGGCTACAACCAGGTAACTTTTCTCTCCAAAACTGTTGACCGTATTAATCCCACGAGAGCTCCCTTGGTGAGGCCCATTCCTCTCTGCCTCAATCTTCCTCCTGTCCCAGGACCCCTGGAAACACTATATGGCTTCTTCACCACACAGTTTGTTCTCAGTGGATTCTTAGGTAACAGCACCACTTATCCCAGAGAGCCTCCTGGACCTGTGATGTTTCAGAACTCCCTTCCAGTGAAGTCCTTCCTCCTTGTGGACCCCTGAGTCTCCCTCCTTGGAAATTCTTTTTGAACCAGAAGCCATAGTGCCCACTCTCACAACACTGTCATCATGTGGTATCCACTTCATGTTTCATGAGCCTAATGAATGTATCCCAGCTTCTTTTTCTATCCCTGTATGCAGTTGTCCAGTCCATGTTGTTCATGGAAAGGATTTATTTGCTAACTGTTGCCAACATTTCCACTTTGTAAGCTACTAAGAAGCTCAGCGCCATTTTATCAACAAACTGACAGCCCAACACCTGGCTCCAGTAAATGCCAATGAGGAGATAAACAGAAGCACTCAACCCTGGCTGGTGGCTCAGTGGTAGAGCATTGGCCTGGCGTGTGGAAGTCCCAGGTGCATTCCTAGTCAGGGCACACAGGAGAAGTGACCATCTGCTTCTCCATCTCTTCCCCCTCCTCCTTCTCTCTCTCTCTTCTACCTCCTCCTGTAGTCATGGCTCTATTGGTTCAAGCACATTGGCCCCCAGGCACTTAGGATGGCTCCACGGCACCTCCACCTCAGGTGCTAAAAAAGCTCAGTTGCAAAAATGGCCCGAGATAAGCAGAGCATCAGCTCCAGACGAGGGGTTTCTGGGTAGATTCTGGGTAGGACATATGCAGGAGTCTATCAGTCTATCTCTCCTCCTCTCACTAAAGAAGGGGGGCACTCAATTAACCAAAAGTTGGTTTTTATCCTCAAAGAGGCATCTCTTCCTATTTTTCATTCAAAGTAGCTTACCCAAGAAATCATGTTTTTATAATAATTAGAAATATTCTGCTGGTTATTTGTCCAAGAAGCCTAGAGTTCACCTCAAATTCATGTGAAGTTAAAAGAATTTTGCTTTCCTCCAATTTTGACTCAAGATAAAATGAGAGCTGTGGAAGTTAGGGTGCTCGTGGTTCTTTCTGTAGCACCCAAGCTGACAGGAATTTGAGAGGTGTGGTAGAAAGTCATGAAAATCCTACCCCTAATATGTTTCTTTTGCTCCAAGGCAAAATTGTTTGTAAAAACTTCTCTCTTGATTTTTGTTATCCAAATAATTCCAGCTCAGATTGGAACTCAACTATTAATCTGATAATGACACTGTTGAGACACATTCTCTGACGATTGATCTCAAATGACTTCCCAGGGTTTACTTTACCCATTTTCTGAATTCCTTTCTAGCTGGGGTTTGCCCACCTTTAACACCAACCCCCACCACCCCCACCACCCCACCAACATCATCTGGGAGGAAAAGACCCTGAAGAGCATGTCTTAAGATGATTACTACATGCTTGGGAATATCCTTTAATTTAAATTTTGTGTTATTTTATTTTTAGCTTCAAAGCATTTGCAGGAATGAACACCTGTCTTTCAAGTCATTATAAGAAATTGTCAGGTACCTGACATACTTTGTTTTGTCAAGTCCTTCAACGGTGACACTGAAATAGAAGTCACATTTTAATTAATGATCAAAGCAAAGAACACCTGTAAGGCTGGGGTAGACTTCTAAATTTTTTGATATTTGGTTTACAGATCTCAAAGGGCCCTTTGATTCTCTATGTGTTTGTCCTTCATTGGAGATCAACTAAGCCTTATCTTTCCAAAGGCAACATATTTAGCTAATCTGAGTACTGAAGTTATGGGTGACAATGTCCATTTACACAGCAACTCTAATACCTTGTAACAGTCATACTCTATGACAAAGGACACCAGGGCACTGTCTAAAAGGCTCTACTGTACTAGAAATTTGTGGCCATGCTTCCTAATAGACATGAGCCCTTGGGCACCCTCAGAAAACCTTCTATATGACATCAATTCAAGAAAACTACTTGTAGCCTATTACTATAAAAACAGAGAACATGGGATCGACTCAGACAATTTAAAATTCTAAGCTCCATTGTAATAAGTCCTTCTTACAGGTAGAAATCAGTTATTTTACATACACTAAATGCAAACATAGTTCAATATATTTATATTATACATGATATGTAGGATAATATTAACCTATTGATATATATTAATAATATGAAAATTAAATAGTATGATATACCCATGCTGTGTTAACATTTTTATATGTTATAAAATATATATATTACATATTATATATGCTATATATATATAGTGAGAGATAATATATAGAGTGAATGAATACTAATAATGCCCATGTTGAAAAATGGGATGACTATAAAAGTTTGCGCTGACATATAAAAGTAGGTTGGGTTTGCTGACTGCCTATCAGAAAGAATATCTAAAATACTTTATAACAGTGGAAACACAGAAAAGTATAATAAGAGTGAGAAATGATTCCTTTCATATTTTAGTGCACTTTTATGCATTTTTAATGCGAACAGAATTTTATAATTTGGTCATACTGGATGTATAATATTGCATTATTTTTTACAATTAACATAAGCATTTTCCTTTATTATTAAAAGTGTCAGTGAATATTATTTAATGACTATATAGTTATGTATACCATGACTTGCAATAATTTACTTAGTTATTTGATGTTTCTCTAATTTTATGCTATCAAAAAACTTCATAATGAAATAAAATAACTGTAAAGTTCCTAATGCATAATGCTAAATTGTCTTTTAAATAGGCCATCGGGTTACAATTCTACCAAAAATATATAGAAATGCCCAATTACCTGTAATTAGTGTTTTAATTGCTAAAATGGTTGAAATTATTATTTAGCAGACATTTTAATTTCCTTTTCTTTTTGTAGTCTCACTGACTGTACACTGCAGTTATTGATTTTCACAAGTTCTTTATATATCAAGAGTAACCTTTTATTAGGTTTATTGTAGATACTATTCTATTGTTTTTATTTTATCAATGGAGTTTTTAATGTATTAAGATGTATAAAGATGTTTAAAGTCTATGCAAACAAATCTATCAGTCTTTCCTTCTGTGATTCCTCTTATTGCTAATTATTTCAGAAAGTGTTTGGCCATAGTGATCAGATAAATATTTGCCGGTTTTCTTATTATTTTTCTTAGATTAGTTCTACCTTACTTTTTATTTCTTTATAAATAATTATTTATAACTTATAACAAAGTAAATTTTTCTTCTTCACAGCATATTTTGCAAATATTTTAATTAATTATTTTTCAGAAACTAACAAGGATTTTCCCAGCTAAGAAATCATATTGAAGCAACCAGCCACTTTCACAGGTCTTAAGGTGTCTCCAGTCCCTTTTCTACCCTGACATCATAAAAAGCCAATGTGATGGTTTAAGTCACTCTGTAACACAAAGAATTATAGTTTCTCGTGAGTCTGAGTACAATTTCTAACATCATAAAGGGAACAGGAGCTGTGATGGGCTCTCTTTTCCTAATGGAACAATCTTCTGGTTTGGCATGACAATTTGAATAAAGGAAGGTTTTAAAAACTTGCATATGCTCCTTGAAGAGAAAATTTGATAAGAAGTAGCAGCTTGGCATTTGAGGCTACCCAACTACAGCAGCTTTAAACGCCTTTTGAAGAAACCATCACTTTAAAGTTAACTAATCCAAGTCATGTAATGTACAGAAGTCAGAACTCATCCCAGGCCAATTACAGAGCATAAGAAGCAAAGGTTGAGGAGCTCAGGCCAGGGGACAATCCACGAGTGACCTTTTCTGCCTAGTGCTGCCTCACCTCAAACTGAATGTGAGCTCCCAAAAAAATGAGCCCACACCTAATCAACCTGAAGTCAGATGATCAAAAAACTATTTTCTCTCCAACACCAATTAAACCAGAAATGGTTAGAGAATAGCATTCCTTTTTTTTGTCCATGACTTTCAATTCTCAGGAGAAAAAGACACACAGAGATACCATCCATGCAAATGTCTCACTTACTTTGAGACTAAACATTAAGGTCAAACCTGGTTTTTAAATATTGGTGGGGGTGAGGGGGAACACCACTTGATTTAAACCTGCTGGGGGAAGGGAATGTGGTTATAATGATTAGAGAGAAAAGTGCACAAGTGGGCTGTGCTTAAAAGAAATGTCATGAGGAAAATAAAAGCTTTGCTTGGAAAACAATGATGGCCAAAGGGGGTGTAATGAGAAGGAAGACACGGAGATGGAGAAGATTCCCTGGAGGGTCTTACTCACCCCACTAATACACCAATCAAACCTAATTTTCTGTCAATGTGGAAAGAAAGAAGACTTTGAGGAATATAGTCTCTCTATAACAAAATGTTTGCCTAAGATGGTGCCGGTGCAAGTTATAACATATCGGATCCAATGCAAGGCATATGTTATACCTGTGATGGTGAACCTATGACACGCATGTCAGTACTGACACGCATAGCCATTTAGCCATTTTTGATGACACGCAGCTGCATACCAGAGAAGTATGGGGCCACACGCCGAGAAGGACGTTTCATTCTCGGCTCCTACACGGCTAGGTGTAGTAGCCGAGGATAAAACATTTGCTCTAGTGTAGACACTCTGTGCCGGAGGTCTGTAGGCCAAAACAACAGAACTCCGGCACAGAGCGTCTAGTTCTGGGGCTTCCGGTTAGGCCGTTTTTCTCAAAGTGACACACCACCCGAGTTATGCTCGGTTTTTTGGCAAATTTTGACACACCAAGCTCAAAAGATTGCCCATCGCTGTGTTATACTAAAGGAAAGTCCAATTGTCATACACTTTCCTAAATATTCTTACATGGGATCCTGATATCTTGGTGTGTCAGAGTATGAATACTTCACATTCAAGTCTATGCAATCAAGTGTCAATTGCTAACTATTGCTTTCTATTATCTAAAAAGTAATATATTCATTAAAAGTCTAGACCATTGCATAAAATCGTGTCACATTTCTAAAATGATATTATACAAGTAAAGCACTAAGAATTGATAAGGATTGTTATTCCTAGTAGAATTGAGAAAGAAAACTATAAATTATTGGAGGTGGCCCCACGCCAGATAGTTCAGAGGGAGAGCATCATCTCAACACAGCAAGGTTGTGGGTTCTATTTCCAGGCAGGGCACATACAAGAATCAACTAATGAATGCGTAAGAAAGTGGAAGAACAACAAACTGATGTTTATCTCTCTTCCTAAAATTAATATATATATTTTTAATTATAAAAAATAAATTATTGGGGGAATACTTTGCCTGAAGTCTAAGACAACAAGACAAAATTGGCCATTCTCTTCCCTCTAAGTGTCCCCTTCCAACCTGTACCTCCTTTGGTGTACAAGAAATTTCACCATAATTTAAGCAGAGCTGGGTGGTCTTTTTTAAAAAAAAAAGAAAATTAAGTGAAAGCACACATGTAGGCGTGATCATCTTGCTCAGCTTCTGACCCACAAACCCAGTATAAGTACTTCACCTATGCAGAGGGAGTTGTGGACACAGGTGGGACTGGAGAAAGCAAAGCCATGAAGTCAAGTTCAGTGCAGCCCCGTCACGTAGCATCAGCTCCTCACTGAGGGCTCACACTTCAGTCCCATCTCTATTCTTAGCATGCCTTCAAAGAAGGAAGATCAAATGTGGCACTGTCCGAAGACTCAGGCTGATTTTCCCCTTGATCTTCCCCCTCATGATCACCCTTTGAACCAGATTTTCGGGATGAATAAAGATTAAGGGCAATTATGGTTCCTGTTTTGCTTTTAATAATCCATGCAACCCCTGAAATGCGCTTGTGAAATCTATGGCAAGCATGGCCACACCGGCCGTCTCATCTGTCGAGTGCCATATTTCATTGCTTCCACATGCCATGTTTGGTATTTTCTTTCAACTTCAATCTGAAAGCTTTAGTCTTCATGTGCTTTCAGTGCTGGGCACCAGTCAGAGAATTAAAATGTCGCAGGGCTTTGAGGGAGGGAAGGAATGCTGAAAGATCCCCCAGTAAGATCCTTGCCCACCCAGGATTCTGCTCATTTGAAAAAACAAAGGCAAGCAGCAGAGATAGGGGATGGGAGCACATTCCAGGGATTTAGAGTGACGCCTCCACTGTGCATGGAGTCCTAGAAGGCTGTTATCTTCGTCTGCCTTGTCAGACTTGGGAGGGGAAAGGCCCCCAAAGAATCCAACTCGCTGACATAGAAATGGCAGCTGGTGCTGCTTCTCTTTAAATAGCTGTCTGGGTCTAGTGCTGTCTGTCTAATCTTCCCCACAGCCACCAGCAGAACAAAAGTCATGAAGAAAAATTAGCTGCATGCCAAAGCGCTCTGAAGTGGGAAGGTGTGAGACATTTCCTGGTTCGGGCTTCAGCCCCCAACATCCACCTAGCTCACACCATTCATTTCCCACAGGAACCACGGTCAGGTCAATCACCTTCCTGGTTCCTCAGTGAACAAATGAGGATTGTTCCTTCTGCTAATAGCACATGAGATCAGGTTCTGAGCCTTCTGTGACAGGCAGATTTTGTGACACAGAAACAAATAAGTGATTGGAGAGTAAGTAATAAATAACTTGTGTCAAGGTGCATTGCTGTGAATATAGACATGCTTGTACTGAATCTGTCATGCCAGGGGCCACTGGAATGAGGCCGACCCAGAATTAGGGGCCCTGGCTCTCTTGGAATTTACATAGAGATCCATCAACAAAACCACAAAACTGTAGTCATTAAGTGGTTAGGATTAAAGGATGGTATAAACAGCAGGTAAAATTTGAATTCCACAGAGCAACATATCTAATATCTATTTATCATCTATCTATCTATCTATTGATCTCTATGTGTGTGTATGACATACATATATATGTGATTCCAATCCTTGTATATATCATATATATAATTACATATAAATATATAATGATATATATTATAACTAATACCATAATATACAGGGGGTCCTCGGGTTACGACACAGTCCTTTTCCTATGACAGTGATGTAACCAGAATTTTAGTGTAAGTCAAAACTCACCCTACCCTAAATCACTTACCTATCCTAACACAGTTGTAAAATCATAATCTAGGATATAAAAACACAACTAAGCCACAGAAAAAAGAAAATAAAATCAATATACTTGTACTGTACACTGTCCTGCGTACTCTTCCGCTGTGTGCAACCAAACTAGTTTGCCCACATAGTTCGTAAGTATGACACTAATGGTATTGGCTGAAACACTGATCTCTCAGTTTTTTTAAGTGTTTATGGGAGCAAACATCATAAACTCAAAACATCATATGTCAAGACTGATGTAACCCAAGGAACCCCTGTATTATAAACATATAGACACTCATATATATTAGTGTTTTTTAGTATATATGCTGTCAAAGTGAGCGCAGGTGTTTTTAATTTAAGGTATAGTGTCAAGTGTCTAGAATGTGTGTGATGGTCACACAATGTAAGATAAATGGCCTCTGTTCTGAAGAAGCAACCTATAGGTCTATTTATGTAATATGCTGAAACAAATCACATAGAGAAAATATAGGTACTAAACTCTTGGGCCTTGGTCTCAGAGAACATTTTATGAATTTGACCCTAAAGGCAAGAGAAATAAAGGCAACGCTTAATTAATGAGACTATTTCAAACTAAAAAACTTCTGCACAGTAAAAGAAACCAACAACAAAACAGACAGTCAACCAAATGGAAGATGATATTCATAAATAACAGCTTCTATAAGAGGTTATTCTCCAAAAAATACAAAGAATTCACAAAGATCAGCAACAAACAAGCAAACAATCCAATCAAAAAATAGAAGACCTGAACAGACACTTCCTTCAAGAAGACATTCAAATGGCCAAGAGATACATGAAAAGATGTTCACCTTCACTAGGTATTTGAGAAATCTAAATCAAAACTACAATGAGATACCACCTCACACCTGTTAGACTGGCTATTATCAACAAGACAGGTAATAACAAGTGTTGGAGAGGCTGTGGAGAAAAAGGAACCCTCGTTCACTGTTGGTGGGAATGTAAAGTGGTACAGCCATTATGAAAGAAATTATGGTGGTTCCTCAAAAAATTAAGAATAGAACTACCATTTGACCGAGAAATCCCACTATTGGGAATCTACCCCAAAATCTCAAAAACATTGGTTTATAAAGACACGTATACCCCATGTTCATCACAGCATTATTCACAGTGGCTAAGAGATGGAAACAAGCAAAGTGTCCCTCGATAAAGGGTTGGATAAAGAAGATGTGGTACATATATACAATGGAATACTACTCAGCCATAAGAAGTGATGACATATTATCATGGATGGACCTTGAGAACACTATACTAAGTGAAATAAGTAAATCAGAAAAAGCTAAGAAATATATTATTTCACACATAGGTGGAATATAAAATGGAGACTCGTGGACATAGATAAAAATTAAATGGTTATCTGGGGGAGAGGTTGGGAGAGGGGAGAAAAGAGAGATAAATATACAGCGATGGAAAATGATTTGACATTGGGTGGTAGGCACACAGCACAGTCAGCAGCTTAAAGGCTATGGAGATGTTCACTGAAACCCTATGTACTCTTGCTAATCAATGTCATTCCATTAAACTTAATTTCAAAATAAAAAATTTAAAAAAAAGAAAAGAAATATACTCCATAATAACCGGGAGTGTTTCCTCTACCAGAGCTCATGTGACTACTGAACAAACCTTGTATCTGTTCTTCATAACAATTCTCCATGAAATGTTCTACTTCCAGTACATGTGAAATAGAAGTAATGAAAGCAACTTAAGTTACGTGAGGCAAGTTAACCTAAGACTACGCAGCCAGTGAGTGTGATGTCCACTCTGTGTGGCTTCCCTTCGAGCAAGCCATTGCTGGGCAATGACTATGACACACCAAGGCATGGTAAGGGCTGGGATGGGTCAAAAGCAAAAGTCACCACCTGGTGCTGCAGGGCCACAACTTCCTGCTGAGAGAGAACTGGTGAAACTTCAGGGGAAAAGGACATTTGAATTGTGTCATCAACAATCTCTCTGTAATTACAGGACTGGAAGCTAGAATTCTTTTAGAAAATGGGCCTGGATGTCAGTCATTAATTAAATGATCACAAGATAAGTAAACCATCAAAATTTTTGTTTCCAGGGATCCAGGCCATTTTCAACCAAGGTCTCACTGAGCAGAGCGCCCATCTTAGTTGAGTGCCTGTCAACTGGCCAAACAATGAATGGAGCAAGAGCAGCAGGGGCCCCCTGAGACCCTCCATAGTCCTCCCTGCATAGGATTCACACAGCCAAGAAAAGTAAGCAAAAATTTTCAGTTAATCATGTTTCCCAACAAAAAATATTTGGTGCCAGGCAATCTAAACATGTTCACAATGGCATCTTAACAACAGAATCTGAGATAAGGACAAGTGACCTTGGAAGTTAGGCTCTCCAGGTTCAGATTAAAACTCTGTTGCTCCACCACTTGTGTGACCTCCTTCAAACTTAGTTTTCTTAAATATTAAACAGTGTTTATAATAATGCTTACCTTAAAAATGTGCTATGAGGACTACATAAGATATTACGTGGTGAAACATGTCACATGGAATCTTGCCAAAGGGTGAGCCCCAAGAAAATAAAATCCTAACCATTAATGTTAGTGAGCCCCCACCTAATCAGCAGGAACACTTTCCAATGTCCTCTTGGGCTGTTAAATAAAGGTGTGACCACATTTTAGGAAGTGTGGAGAAAAAAATTAAGTTGAATGATAGAAGTATTTGCTTCCATGTAAATTTAAATATTTTAAATCATCACTCAGATTTAAATGTCTAAGTGTCTTACCAGGCAAACTTCTCCTTTTTGACCCCCTGCCACATGTAGGCCAGGCCCTACCTGCCATGAAAATGGCCCATGTGACCAATACAAGAACCATAAGAGGGCTGCAATAGTAAAGTTGACAGGCACAGATGACAGAGGGCCAAAGAAAGGGCTCCTCTGGCCTGCTTCCTGCCCAGCCTACCCAAGCATGCCCAGCTCTGCCAGCCCAGGATTCCCTATTTGTGAAATAATGCTGGACCAGGCTGATATGGATTCTTCAGGGTCCAGACATCTACACACGTGATTTGGCTACAGAAAAACCAGAAAGATGCTCAGACCTTCTTCCAGCATGGAATAAGTGAGTGTTTAAATGTTGGATGTCTGCCCAATTACGGCCATTTTAGAGATACTAACAGAGAAGTAGTCATCAGGAGAGTATGTCAGCTGGACATGGTTACCTTTGGGTTGCCAGTCCAGCATTAAGCAAGGCATTTCTTAGGATCCTGATCCATTTTCTCTCCCCTCCTCACAAAGGAGAAAGGTCTTATTTCAAAGCACAGTTTGGTTTCCTGCTGGCCAGGTCTTCACAAACCATTGAGGTAATGTTTATTCAACCTCACACTTTAGCAACTATTTATGAGCAGTATTTACAAGTTGCAGAAACTGCCCTGATTGTTATAAATGCTCCAAAAAACCAGTCATCTAAATGTGTTCAACTAGACAAAACACAGCAGCAATTGCAAACTGGTGCACCACGCTCCATCTGTGGGTTTGTTAGAGTATAATACACCTTTCACGTAAACTTGGACTTTTCAGCTCTCATCACAACCTCCCAGTAATTATAGTCAGCAGTCGGCTTGAGCTCAACTTGTGGGACAGCACAACAGGAAATGGTGGAGGGAATTTTTTAAAATAAAGCAAGAAAAAAACAAGATGGGTATTCCTGACCACTTTAAGAAAGAGCTAGAGAAAACTAAAGCTGCCTCAATGTAAAGCCATACCAAGACTGTAAGACTGTGCATCTGGCACCCTGGTCACTTCTGCTTTGACAGGTAAGGGTCAGTCCCACCCTGGGCTGGAACCAGCATGTGCATCCAACAGGCTCTCTCTCTTCTTCCCCTGGAGCACGCCAGCCAATCATCAGCGTATTTCTGGCTACACAGTTAAGAATCTGTTGGTGCCCACACTTCTCACTCTGTCACAACAACTGAGGTAGCAGCTGAAGTGCAGCTGGTCCCCCCTGTCCCCAGTCCTATAATTTAGTCTAATAGCTAGGGACTAGAGGAAATGGCAGTGTGCCCTGGAGCCCCCACACTTGCTTCAAAAATTAGCTTCATGCCGTGCTATATACACTCACAAGTATTTTGGGTAAACAGTGTAGGCAGGTCATGCCCAGAAGGGCACAAAGTGCTGCTCACTGTGGGTTTCTTTCTGGTGGGATCAGTCAGGGTTATAGGAAAGCAGGTGTGTATGTGTGTGTCAGGGAGAAGAATGCCTCTGTGGTCTGCTGGGTTGGTGTCAGTGAGTGTATGTGTGGCACCTCAAAAAATGTGTGGTATTTTTCACAAACAATCATAAATTCTGTACTCAAACCTAAGGCTGGAGGGCACTATCCCAAATGGATATGGTGGCCTTGAGAACAAATGCAGTTGCCTCCTGGAGGAGACCAGCCTTGTGGGTGAGCTAATTTGGCTTTCAACTTCACTTGGGAATTTTGCAAACACTGGGAGGTAGTGGTGGTGGTGGAGGGGGGGGAGGACAGATATGAAAGGGAGCTTTGAGAAATGGTGCCATGTTCCTCAGAGCCTCTGAGTCCCAGGAGATATTGTCCTCACTATCGAAAGTCTCTCAGCTGATTACCCAACCATGCTACAGCTTCTTCCCAGATAGGTCTAGGCTTTGGGGTTGTCCGCCCCACATGTGTGGGACAGGAGGCCTGGAGACAAAGGGCCAGGGTACAGTAATAATCAAGAGGCAGGAGCCCTGTGGCTGGAAGGCAGAATGTTTGGGAGCTAGAGGGAGGAGGTGTGAAACAGCTGCCCCAGGGAGATGAGGTTCTAAAAGGGCTTGAGGAAGTACCACCATGTTGTGTGCCCCATGTCCCTTTCAGCAATGCCTGGTGCTTTGGGAGTTGGATCTTTAGGGGAGCATGTGGGCAGGAGACAGCTGGCAAAGTGTTGGGTCTGCAGGCTGATAGCTTCAGGGCAGAGACCTTCCTGGGTCCAGACACACACTGGTCAAGGAAGACATGGAATGTGGGAGCACCTGGAGTTCTTCTCACAGTTTGTGAAAAATAAGATGTCCTCACCCAGCAGTTTGTGCTTCCCCAAAGAACTCAGAAGTAAAGTCCCTGCACTAACGATTATTCGGTCACACATATAGAGCTAAGATTCTCCTCTTGCTGTGACATCACTCACTGTTTTCCTCTCAACAAGTTCTTTCACAGAAGTCGACAAATGTTCCATAATTTCTTCCACTAAAATAAAAGTGCTTCTTTGATCCTGTATCTCCATATACTCACCATAACATTTCTCAGCTCCCTCTACAGCCAGGCTACTCACCAGTATCATCATATATTCTTGGACGTCTGTCCTCCTGTCCCCCAGTGACCTCACCCTCATCCTGCCATCTCCCCCACAGCTCACCTGGAGTCACCCTTTCAGACTCCTTCAAGGACATATGCATGACTTAATCCACTGGCTCATTCTTGGTCCTGAGTTCAACCACATTCAGTAATTAACAGTACTGGTCATGCCTTCATTCATTATATAGCTTCCAGGATGCCATAGCTTCCTGTTTTTCCTTCTGACTTTTCATGGGTCACCTGTGACAGCTCCCCATCATCTCCCCAGTCTGGAGGATGTGAGTGATCCAGAACTCAGTCACTGAATATCATTATCATGTCTTCAAATGCCATCTGGATGGTATGTCCAAGTTTGTAACCCCAGTGTACAGTCCCAATGTTACAATTGAGTTCATTTATAAATTGCCAACTTGATACCTAGGCCTTTATGTCCAATGGGCATCTGACATGTAGCCCTCTGGATGTTCTGGAGTTCATCAGGTGTCCTTCCCATCTTTAGGTCTTGGCCTATACATTGCTTTCTCAGTGAGGATTTCTCTGATCATACCACTTAATGTCAAAACTCCCTCTGCTCCATGCACACCCTATTTGGTTTTTTTCTCCACAGTATTTATGAGCCCCAAACACATCACCTACCACACTTAAGTAGGCACTGTCCTTCCCATGTCTTGCTCACTGTTATATCTCTAGCACCTTGAACACTTGTCTGGTATACAATTAAATGCTGGACTTATTGAGTGAATGAAAAAGAATGAGCAAATTAATGAACAAATTGGGGAAATGAGGCCTACAGGAAGTCCAGAGTGCTGTGAGAATTTAATGAGGATCTTACTTTAACGGCGGTGAAAGAAGTCTTCCCAAGACCGTTACATTTGAGTAAAGCTGAAAGGGAAAGAAGTTAGTCTGACAGGGGCTATTTAAAAATATCATGGTCATCAAAATATAGGGAAGAAGAAAAACTGCCAGCTCAGAGGAGCCTCGGGAGAGATGGCAACTGTGATATTCCAGAGTAGAAAAGTGGCATTAAGGAGAAAACAAGTGACTCTATTAAAGTATGGGATTCAATTAATAGTGATGTCCGGCTCACTGAGTGTGGCAAGCGTGCCCTGATAGTATGAGTGTTAACAGCAGGAGCTCCCTAGGGGCAGGTGGGAATATGCTGCATCTCCTTGCAGCTCTTCCATAAGTCTAAAACTGTTCTGAAATTAAGTTTACTGATGAAGGAGACTTGACTTGGGGTGGTGAACACACAATACAATATACAGATGATGTATTATAGAACTGTACACTTGAAACCTATATGATTTTATCAGATCCCTAATAAATTTAATTAAAAAGAAAAAAGTTCATTTTAAAAAGAATAAAAAAATTAGCTTATATTCCATCTCCTCCAGAGTCACCATTCAGAATATTCCACTTCTGTGACACATCCTGTGCCCCTGTTGTTCTTGCTCCCAGCACTGGTTCTGCAAAGCCTATTCTCACTCTCAACCTGTGGACTATAAAGTGCCCACCATGGTTTCCAAGCCTCTGGGTTCATCTGTCCTGTTAAGGGACTCACTTCTTAAATGCCATGGTGACACTCGCTCTGTCTTGACTGTAGTTTAGGTTTCTGTACAACATGGGCACTTCATCTCAGCTTTGAGAAAAGCACTTTATCACATCACTTCCTCATCTCCAGAGCTAGAATAAAAATGACACTCACTTTGATTAGTCAGGCATTTTTTGAGAAAAACTTGACTATAGAGCCATTGAATTAAAGAGTTAAGTAAATGGTTGCATGTAAACAATTTAAGACATGAGAAATAACAGATACACCCTGTGCTGATTTCTACCATGTTTGGCATTTTATTTCCTTTTTCTCCATAAACACACAGACCTCTGTGGTCTTACCAGCGCTTATCCCAGTCTCCCATCAACTGCCAGCTCTTACCAGCTCTGCTGTTTAAACATCCTTGTGTGCACTCACTTTTCCCCATCCCTAATGTCATGAAGAGGCTCTGTCATCTGCCCCTGAAACATGCCCCTTTCAAACTATAGCTTGTCTTCTTGCACACACTCTCGTCTCAGCCACACTCACATCTACATGATCTTTTCAACATAAACATCTACATCATTTTCTTATTCAGCACCCTTCCATGTCAGACCCAGGTTTAAATTTTTTCTCAGGGCCCATGTGTCTCAGCTCATTCCCACACCCTCACCTCACCTCACGTACTGTGAGCCAAATTTGTTAGACATTTCTTCACTTCTACTTTTTCCTATTTTCAGTCCCAGGACCTTTGTAGACTTTCTTTTTGCCTCTTTCCTTCCTCCCTCTTTTCTCTTCCTTATTTTTGCCTAAGTGACTACAATCTTTCTCCAAACATGAGTTTACAAGTTACTTCCTTAGGGTCCCATATCTTGAGAAATAATACATATTCACCCAAACTCAGCTCAGGTTAAATAGCACCCTGTGGACTCACCTTGGTAACACAAAGTAAGATTCATCCTCTGTGTACTTAATGTGACTCCATGAATGACAGGGCTTTGTGTTTTATCTTAGAGCTTTGTCCCTGGGACCCAGCATGGTGGCTGGCATGTGACAGGCAGTTTGTTAAGTATGAGCTAACCAATTAACTGACCCATCTGCTGATGGATCACTCTACTTCTAAGTACAATGCAATAGGGTTGATGTTTCTCCTGGTTGGCCTCTCACAATGCTTATCTCCTTCTTTGAAATGTGTGACTAAAGAGACAGATCTTGAAATTGTCTTTCCAGAAACTCATCGGGATTCTCTAAGGATATTTGATTTGTCTCACTTGTCTTTATTGAAATTTTACCAGGTGGAAGCAGGGTCCGTCTTTATAAGAGTAGAGTTCTCATTGTTGCAGAAATTCTAAGACAGGTAACCACATTAAACATGACCCAGCAAGAGGAAGTAAGATGCATTTTGTACAGGTACTTTGCCAAGACTGAAATCAAAGAATATTCCTTGTGCATAAGTGTCACATAAAGCTTTAAGCTGGTCCCTTTCAAGATAATGATACAATTTCTGGAGTATGAAAGATATAAGAAAGGAGATCCTATGACACTTTAATGAAAATATTCCTTTATTCTTCCATGAGCCTGTCCAAGCTCCCATGGCTCACCCAGGAAATTGCCCTATGAAGGTACTAATAGGCTCTGTGCTCCCCTCAACTAAAACACAGCTCTTGTGGCCAATCAGCCTTCGTAGGACTCTGACCTATTTGAATTTGGCCAAAATGCCTTGAAAGGAGAGTTTCTTGATCTACTTGACTCAGCTTCAGTTGGGGAAGACCTGGCATCTTCTTAAGTAAGATGTCTTCTTGTTCTGTGGTCTGTCATCTCCAATAAAATGAGGTCATCGGATTGAGTGCCTGCATATCTACATGAGGTGAGGACCTCTCTAAACTCACTCTTTAAATCAATCAGCCTATAAAATATGGGGTCAGGAGCACATGCAATGTAAGTGTGTGCGCACACGTGCATGTGCATTCGGTACTATACTTTTCACGTTTGGGTTTAAACAATGCAGCCACTTCACTCTCAAGAATCCTCACTTTTTCTTCCAAAAAGCTATGGATGGTTTTTAAGTTAAATCTACCCTTCAGCTCTTCTGCAGAACACAGTTTTTGTCTGTATGATATTTGCCAGGAACCTTTAACCTATCTTTTTTTATATAGATACAAACTTTATTTATTTATTTATTTTCATTTTTTATTTTGTTTTAGTGAGAGGAAGGGAAGCAGAGACAGACTCCCACATGCTCTGGAACCCAGATCCACCTGGCAAGTCTACTAGGGGGCAATGTTCTGCCCATCTGGGGTACTTACTCTGTTGCTACCGGAGCCACTTTAGCACCTGAGGCGGAGGCCATGGAGCCAGTCTCAGCATCCAGGGCCAACTCACTCTAATTAAGCCTTGGCTGCAGGAGGGTGGAGAAGAGAGAGAGAGGAAGAGAGAGAAGTGAGAGGGGAAGGGTGAGAGAAGCAGATGGGCACTTCTTCTGTGTGCCTTGACTGAGAATTGAACCCAGGACATCCACATGCTGGGCTGATATTCTACCACTGAGCCAACTGGTCAGGCCCTGACCTATCTTCTATGAATGGTTTTTAAAGTTTCACCAAATGCATTGACATTTTCTACAAATTGTGCATTTTTTGTGTGTTTGCACAGTGCTCAGGAGAGAGTGCGTCAGATTTTCAAATAGGTCTAGGATCGTTCTAAAATTGAGAACCACTAATTTAAACAAAAGGTGGGAAAAAGTGGTGGTAATGACCTCAATTTCTGGAGGTTGACTCACCAAGACATTCAGCTTCTCTAAACATCTTAAGAAGGAACAGAAATACCTAGTGAATCGGTACTTTGCAAGATAAAGGATTCAATGCATGGACACTATGAAAATGTAGAAGCACTAACAGCATGTTTGCTAAGTAGTCAACAGTAGTTAGGATCATATTTATAGAATTTCCTGCACCCTTCAAAGTAGCCATCCTCCTTATCCCCAGATTGGAGGCAAGGCCAGTGAAACAGTGTTCCTGAATACAGCTTAAATTCAGGGCTGCCAGTTTCTGCTGCCTGCTGTCTGTGGAGCTGTCATCTACCCATAAACTGAAAAGTCAGGATGTGACTTCCTAGCATCTTTTATTTCAGGGGTATGGCTATAAGGAGAATGCTCTCCAGAAACCAGAGTTCTGAAAGAAACTTTTTCTATAATGCCAAGTGTTCCTTGAGCTCTATTAGGGGTCTTATCATAAAGTCTACTACAGGGAGCAAGCACACTGGCCTTTGAAAATTACATGGTACTCATGATTGCTCAACTTACCACAGGGCTTTAGAGCCACTTTTGGTAACAGTCTACTTCCAAAACACCAAGTAGTGAGAGGTAGGGAGCTAGGTTCTGACCTAATTAAAGCACTTAGCATGTGTCCTCTCATAAGAGCATGAGCACACTGGGGGGCAGGGACCGACTCTTCAGCACCTTACTCTATCTCCAGGTATACCAGGTGACTTGCTGGCATTTTGCTGTGGCTGATGATTCTGCTCTGATTCTGATTTCAATTGGGGTGCCACAAAAAATTATGTAGACCCATTGCAGGCCTATCATGTGCAGAGTGACCATTGTGATATTTTTAAAGACACCTACAATCAGTTCAAACACTGACTAGTTAATAATCACATTTGTAGACTGCACTATTATCTCACAATTTTTTTTTTCTTTTCTCCTGCTCTTGCCATAGTCCACTGTAGTCATAGTAGGCTTTCTTGTTTCTGTGAGCATGGACTTGGAAGGGGCTTTACTAATAATTAAAGACATTCACTTAGAATTTACTCAGAAACCAGAAACTGTTATAAACACTTTCCATGAACCAATTTAATTCTCACAATGGTCACTTGAGGGAGAGACTGTTAAATCCCCAAGTTTATAGGACCAGCAAGTAGTGCAACCAAAATTAGAACTTAGGTCAAATGGTTGCAGATTGCATGCTGATAGCTAAAGAGAACATTAGATATCAATCCTGGTGGTGTTCCCTCCCTGGTTACACTGGGTCATTCAGCCTGGAAAACTTCTTAGGTGTGGAGCTCCCAACATATAAAGGCAGTGCATTCCCTGTTGGGAAGCACCTGTTGCCACACCTGTCTTCTCCCTGATACAAAATCTGGTGTTTCTACTCTTCTGAAGCAACATGGACCACACCTTCTTCATCCAGCAGCCCATGGAGAGACTGAAGGCTGTTAGTCATCTCTGAAAACAGTTTTATCCCTCCAGCCTGCAGAGACAACTGACCCTTACTTATAGTAACCCTGAGCTTGACTAGGGACTACACCTTTTTTGCCATTGGTTTCTCCCAACAGAACCTTTTCTGCAGTTTGTAAAAATGCTTTCAAATTAAAAAAGCTTGGAGGGAAAATGTAGGTGTTGTGATTATTATTAGAATGGGAAGTCAACAAATACAGGTTGAATTGAATTAGACATTAGATAGTTAAGATTCCTGAGGGAAAATATTTTTGGATTTTTCATATCTTTACTGAGTTTCAGGAAAGAAAAGTAGCAGACCCATTCCTCTGGTATCTGTGACTTTTAGCAAAAAGTTAGAAGTAGTTACTTAAAATCTAGTTCAACAAGTGGAAGAATCCTTCAGGCTCTGGAATTAGTCCTCACATGTGATTGTCTCTAAGGGAAACTTGAAGAGGCTCTTCCCAGAAATAGCATCAGTTGTAACTGCAGGTCAGAGGGTCCCACCCTGATATATGTCCCTGCCCTATGAAAGCCCTAATTTGCATCCCAACAAGTTTACAGGGTCCATGCTCAGTTTTTACAAGCTAACAAAGAAAGAGAGACAAAGAGAGAAGATTGATGAAAACTCACCTCATTTCATCCTCAGTATTCCAAACACAAAGAAGATAATTTTGGCAATTTTATTCTGCCCCTAGGAAAATCCAAGTGACATTGTTTCAAATACTTTCTTGTTACAAAGAAAAAGGAAGAAGTATATCTAGATAGTCAAGATCATGCTTTTTGCGGCCAGATCAATAAGGATCCAATTTCCAGATCTTTCTTTTATGAGGTAAGTGTCCTGGATAAGGTATTAAAGTGGTTTCAGTCTCAGATTCTTCCCAACTAAAATGGAGATAATCATGGCACCCCTACCATGTTACTAATTTGAAAGTTAAAGAAGTGAAGCAATTAGCATAGTACTCATTCCATACATCACAGGTATTGTTATACCCAATCTCTCTTCTCCTTCTTATTTTCCAAGTGAGAGGATGCAAGATAAGAGAGACAGGCTCCCACATGCACCCCAACCGGAATCCACCTGGCAACCCCCTGTCTGGGGCTTAGGTTCTGACAATCTGGGACCTTGCGCACAACCAAATTATTTTTAGCACCTGAGGTGGAGGCTCCACCAAGCCTTCCTCAGTGCCCAGGCCAATGTGATCAAACCAGTTGAGCCATGACTGTAGAAGGAGAAGAGAGAGAGAAGAGGAAGAGGGAGAGGTGGAGAAGCAGATGGTCATTTTTCCTGTGTGCCCTAACTGGGAATCAAACTCAGGACCTCCATACACTGGGCCAACACTCTATCTGAGCAAACTAGCCAGGGCCTTTCTAAAATTTTTTATTTATAAATAAATCTAATGGGGTAACATTGGTCCATAGAAACACATAGGTTTCAGGTGTACATCTCCACAGCACATAATCCAGTGGTTCTTAACCTTTTCTGAGGTACTGAACCCACTAGTTTCATATGCGCATTCACCGAACCCTTCTTAGTGATAAATAAAATATGATTTTTTTTCCAAATTCAAGACATAGGTATATGTTTTTTTACTGGTGCACAAAATGAGCTGTGCATGAACATCACCTTGCTCAAAGAACAAAACCAACAAAGTGCATGAACTCACAACAAATTACGGTATTACTTTATTCTGGCCTCCGTGGCAGAGGCTTCTCCGAACCCCTGAGATCGACTCATTGAATCCTTAGGGTTCGATAGAACCTAGGTTAAGAACCACTGACATAATCTATGTATTGTGTTCTGTGTTCATTTCCTAAACTCAAACCAATGTTTTTAAATTGGGCCAACAGGTGATAGAGTTGAATCCTTGTCCACTTAAAGAATTTTTTTGCTACTAAGTGGCCAGATTGTGCCAGAGAGCTTATTTTCATATTGTTCATATGCAAATAGCACAAGAGCTTCCCTTCTCCACACTATGAATAGACTAATGGATCTCAGCACTCTTAGGGACCTTGGCTTTTATTTAGAAAGCTAAGTTGTCTCCTGGCAAACTTTCAGCTCCATTTCTTCATGCTATATCACAACGGAAAAGCAGACTAAATTTTGTCTATGAAATAACTACCACTTAGAAAACACTAAAGGAAATCAATAGAATAAAGTCAATGAAATCAAATGTTCTTTAAAAAGATTTTTTTAAATCATCAAGCCTCTAGCCATGCAAACAAGATAAAAAGAGAGAAGACACTAATATCAGATATGAAAGATAAAAATCACTACAGATCTTCTTATCATTAAAAGGATAGTAAAGAAATACTATGAACAACCCTATGCCCACAAATTGGATAACCAAGATAAAATGGACCAATTCCTTGAAAGTTATAATTTGCAAAAAAAACAAAAAAAAACAAAACAACCTCAGGAAGAAATACACAATCTGTATAGGCCTATACCTATTAAATAAACTGAACCAATAATTAGTAACCTTCCAAAATAGAAAGTACCAGTCCAGATGGGTATCCTCGTGAATTTTACCCAACATTCAACATTTATGGAAGAAATTATTCTAATTCTCTACAATATCTTTGGAAGATAGAAGCAGAAGAATATTTAATAAATCATTCTATGAGGCTAGCCTCACCATAATATCAAAACCAGATAAAGGTATTAAAAGACAAGTAAACTACAGACCAATATCTCTCATGAACATACATGAAAAAATTTCCAACTAAATATTAGAAAATTGAATCAAAAAGAAAATAGCCTGTCTACAAAGAAATGGTGATTGTGCTGACAACCAACATTACAACAGCAGAAGTGAGACAGAAAACAACAAAAAAGTTTCTTTGAAGTGCTAAGAAAAATAACTATAACCCAAGATTCTGTGCCTTGTTAAGCAATTATTCAAGAATAAGAATTAAGTAAAATAATTTTGAATAAACAAAGACCCAAACTATTTTATTACTAACAGACCTACTTAGAATATATGCCTAAGGAAAACAATTTAGGAGAAAAGACTGATATTCAAGAAGAACAGAAACCTACAATCCTCTATGGGAGCAATAAACAATACACTTAAATAACTGTTTCCTTTGGGGAACAAGGAAGAGACATGGAATTAGGGATGAGAACACATACCTATAATGTGTTCAACTATACCTGTAATGTTTTGTTTAAATAAGATTATAAAATACAGTAAAAATCTATAAGAAAAGTAGTAAAACACTTAAGACTTAACAAAGTTTGGTGTCAGATACTCTGTTTTATTATTATGTACTATTACTTAGCACTATTTACTAAAATATAGTTTTATTTACTACATTTTTCCCCATGATTTAAATTTTTATACTAAAAATATTAAATAAAGATATGCAATAATGAGAATTTAAGCTTAAAAGGAGGTTTAGTATTATTGTTGAATTCAGGGAAAAATTTTTTTCTATGGAGTCCTAGTATGGTCCATGAATCTTCAAGGTACCAGATATAATGATAAACCCAGAACTATTTTTGCCTTAAGTAAACAGAACATAATGGGGAATGTATAAGAATGTGACAGGTGCAGTAAAAGAAGTAAATACAGGACACTACAAAAAAAAATATCTGCCAGAGTGAGTGCTGAATAAATAATTGATGAATAAAAGAAAACTACTGTGTGGGAAGGAAGCCAAAAAATTCCATGTACACACTGAAGCCCACATTTTCCAGGTACTGAGGCAGCACTGGGAAATCTCGGTGTGAAGAGGACTGCCCACGAGACAAGGGATCATAGTCACTTTCCAGTTTGGAAATATAGCAAAGAATAATACATGCAGATAAGAGACAGGCCTAGAGAGAAACCTTCTGGAATAAAGACTTTATGTTGTTGTCCACAGATAGAGACCTAAATAGTCAATAAATCAGAAAGAAAAGAACTGTTTTGTAGGAGAAAAATAAGAACACTACTCATAAACTATAGGATGGTTCTCCTCGGGTACAAGTTTAGCATTTTAACTCATCAAAGACAATCACATTCAATTATACTTCTGCCAATGGACTTGTCCTGGGTTCTGTAATATCTGAACAGGATATAGGGCACCAGCTGCTGTGCATTCCAATGTTGGTCTCACCAGAATGCCCAGCTAAGCCCCATATGAGAATGCCTTGCTTGTTGGGTTAATATGAACACCAATTACATGAGGGCTCAGACCTAGGGTCACTATACACACATACCTAATAAGAGATTCACATCATTAAAAACTCAACAATATTCAACACTTTAAATACATGTGTAATTAAGGATATACATTTTGTAGATCAATGTTTTAAAGATAACTGATGACCTCACATCATTACTATGTTGATTCGGTAAAGCAGCAACTTCTTCCTGTCATTCTATTTTTCCAAGGGTGATAACTAGGTATGCACTTCTGCTTCAATGACAAGTCTGCAAAGAGCCCTGAAGACACACAAAAGCTCATCATCCCCTGGCTCTCTCTCCAGCTGCAATTGCTGTTTCATCAGTTGTCCACTTTCTCTTCCTCCTTGAAATCTCCAAGGATAGGTTGGCACTGGTGCTCTTTAATAGTCTATTGAATTTTCCTAAGGTGTCCAGTAAAAGGAGTGACCCATTAGTTGGGATGTCACACACACACACACACACACACACACACACACACACACACACACACATACACACAATGTTCACTTCACAGTTATCATTTTCCTAAAGTCCACAAACTGCAAACTACAATAGAGCTCCTAATTTATATAACAATGAAAGGTCCACAATAACACATGTCATTGAATTCATTCTTTTTCTACTCACCAAGTTGTGTGTCTAAAACATATTTTAATCAGAAAATTTAGTAGATTTCTAATCTACTCTCTTCATATACATATAACCCACAAATTTCTACTTCTACTGGACATCTTTATTTACTAAAAAAAAAAAAAAGTTTGAAATTGCCTTTAAAAAAGCCTAGAGATTTGCCTGACCAAGTGGTGGCGCAGTGGATAGAGCGTCGGACTGGGATGCAGAAGACCCAGGTTCGAGACCTCGAGGTCACCAGCTTGAGCGCGGGCCCATCTGGCTTGAGCAAAAGCTCGCCAGTTTGGACCAAAGGTTCTTGGCTCTAGCAAGGGGTGGCTCCATCTGCTGAAGGCCCACAGTCAAGGCACATGTGAGAAAGCAATCAATGAACAACTATGGTGTCGCAATGGCAACGAAAAACTAATGATTGATGCTTCTCATTTCCCTCTGTTCCTATCTGTCTGTCCCTATCTATCCCTCTCTCTGACTCTCTCTCTCTGTCCCTGTAAAAAAATAAAAAATATAAAAAAACAATAAAAAGCTTAAAGATTTAAAATAAAAGACTATACACTGTAAAATATTCAATTAAATTAATTTAATACTCAACTTAAATGCTGTACATCAATGAAAATCACTACTAGAGGTTAAAACCACTCCCTTATTGTTTGACTATCTTGGCATATTAGAGCAAACACTTTCTAAACAATCAATCGGTGTCTTTTTTTTTATTTAGAAAATTAAATTTAACAGGGTGACATTAATCAATAAGAGTGCATAGGTTTCAGATAAACATTTCCATAGCATTTGAACTGTTGATTATGTTGTACACCTATCACCCAAAGTCAGATCATTTTCTGTCACCTTGTATTTGTCCCTTTTTATACCCTTTCCCCTATCCCTTGCTTCACATCCCTCTCCCCCTGGTAACCACTGCACTCTTATCTATGTCCATGAGTCTCAGTTTAATGTCCCACCTATGTGTGAAATCATAGTCTTTAGCTTTTTTTAATTTACTTATTTCACTCAGTATAATGTTTTTAAGATCCATCCATGTTATTGTAAATGTCAATATGTCATCATTTCTTACGGCTGAATAGTATTCCATTTCCATTGTATGTATGTACCACATCTTCTTTATCCAATCCTTTATCGAAAGACACTTTGGTTGTTTTCATGTCTTGGCCACTGTGAATAATGCTGCAATAAAAATGGGGGTGCACATGTCTTTACATAACAATGTCTTCAAGTTTTGGAGGTAGATACCTAGTAAAGGGATTGCTAAGTCATATGATGTCTTTTTAGTGACCTAGAATTTATTAAGATTCTGAGCCTGACTAGGTGGTGGTGCAGTGGATAGAGTGTTGAACTGGGATGCGGAGGACCCAGGTTCGAGATCCTGAGGTTGCCAGCTTGAGCACAGGCCCATCTGACTTGAGCTAAAGCTTGCCAGCTTAGACCCAAGGTCACTGGCTCCAGTAAAGAGTGACTCAGTCTGTTGAAGGCCCGCAGTCAAGGCACGTGTGAGAAAGCAATCAATGAACAACTATGGTGTCGCAACGGCAATGAAAAACTAATGATTGATGCTTCTCATCTCTCTTCATTCCTGTCTGTCTGTCCTTATCTATCCCTCTCTCTGACTCTCTCTCTGTCCCTGTAAAAAAAAAAAAAAAAAAAAAAAAAAAAAGATTCTAATGAGCTAGATTCAAGAGCTCTATTGTAGTTAGAGACTGATGGCACTGTAAAGCCAAAGAGTATGGTGGTAAACACTAGGAAGCCCAGGCTCAGAGACATTCAGAGCTTTGCCCAGGACCTGTAGCTGATAAGTAACATAGGAGAGTTCGAATAGACTGAACACAGGGCTTGTTTTATACCATCAGGCTGCATCCTCACCTTTCTTTATTTCTTTCTTTTTCTTAATGTTTATTTTATTGATTTTGGGGAAAGAAAGGGAAAGAGCATAACAGGACAGGAATATCTGCTCCTGCATGTTCTCAAAACAGGGATCAAACCAACAACCTCTGTGCCTCAGGATGACGCTCTAACAAACTGAGCTATCTGGCCAGGGCTCACCTTTCCATTCAGGTGCAGATGAACCTGTTGTCACTCAACATAGTAGAAGAAGTTTCAAAATGTGACTTAATTAATAGCTGGAATTCCCATGGCTGATTTTTTTTTTATCTCTTTTTACTTGTGCCAAAATGATCCCTATATCAGAAAAAAAATCACTATATACCAAACTCTTTGTCTGGAAAACATTTTCCTTTTAAAAAGAAAAGAAAAGGAACCCAAAAGAGATACAAAGATTAGTTGAAAGAAATACTATCTTAAAGATAAGTCACGAGAGGAAATTAATTTAGCACTAGAAAATGCAGATCAATTAGGTGATGAAACGGCAAAACTTTAGCCACAAAAAAAAACCCCTCTAAAACAAAGTAGCATTTGTCTAGTGCACACATGTGCGCGCATGCACACACACACACACACACACACACACACACACACACACACACACACACACACTTTAAGGAAAGATAGAAAATGAACAGAAGTTGAAAGAGACATGGAAGTATAGAATTGTCCACAAAAGAACATTGTGCCTGTGTGTTCCGCTGACTGTAAAACTCTGATAAAATGAGAAACTGGGTTAAGTCTTTTCCAAGAATGCTTTACAGTTGAAATATCCAGGAAAACCTCACCTTTTGCATGCAAAGTTGGGAAGGCCTGTGACTGTCAGGAAGAAGTCAAAATATGCAACATTACATAATATAAAATAATTAGTGAGGGTTGTTTCAGGTTAGTTGGAAAATAAATATCTTTGCTTAAGCAATAAAATGTCTTTAAATCTCACTTCAAAGACAATAGTTTCCTAATCTTGGTGATTAAAAGTGATCATTTGTTCTCTCTCTCTCTCTCTCTCTCTCTCTCTGTGTATTAAGTAAAAGATTATTATAAAAGGTCAGAAATATATTTTAAATGTACAACTTGGTGAGCACAGAGGAAGTATATATGTTTTATAGACCACTGAGCAAATGTAGTTTCTTCAGAATATTTCACAAATTTCTGAATTAATCAAGCTTCAGAAATAGGACTATTCATGTACCCTCTTTTGTAGCCTGTCTCTATGCAAAAAGAATATATATATATATATATATATATATATATATATATATATATATATATATGAACAAAAAGAATATATAGATATATATAGATATATATATATATATATATATATGAACATTAAAATGTTTTTTTTTAAATACTGTTCTGGTTTTTTCAGAACCTAAAGCAAAATTTACAGTATATCCCTAATGCTCCAAGTTTACCCCCATATAAAGTGGTGTAAAACATCAAGCATCAAGATATCTACTCAGTGGCTGATAACAAAGCACCAGCAACAGTTAACATTACTTACATGCAGCAGGAAATGCATTATGCAGTATGTGGTGTGGCCCAGAAAGACTGGTGTTCTGGCCTGTGCACATGGAATCTGAGGCCAGTATATAGGGGTGTTCCCTCACCTGCTGCTTATCAGATGTGGACCTTGAGCAAGTTACATGTGTCTCTGTGCATTGGTAGCTCATCTGTGGAAATGCAAATAACAGCACCAGTTCTACTATAGGTCAGCCAGTACATACAGACAAAATAAACACAACCGATGCCTAAAACAATGTCTGGAACATATCAGTTCTCAATAAGCGTGAGCATGCCACAAGCACTGTCTCACTTAATTCTCACAGAAGTCATATGTGGTAGGTACCATATTTCCCCATGTACAAGGCACACCTTAATTTGGGGGCCCAAAATTTGAAAAAAAAAATTGTATTACAATTGAACTCAAGTTTTATTCATCATAAAAGTCATACAACTCCTCATCACTGTCAAAACTCCCAGCCATTAGTTTGTCCTCATCTGTGTCTGATGAAAAATCGCTGTCGTCATATATTGCCACATTCTCAGTTCCATCTATGGCATGGCATTTGAAATGCCATAACCACTGTATAAGATGCACCCAGTTTTAGGCCCCAGATTTCTCAAAAAAGGGTGTGTGTTATACATGGAGAAACATGGTATGTAGTGGAGCTCAGAATGGTTAAATAACTTGCCCTTGGTCATACAGCTAGTGCCAGGCAGAGCTGAGGTGCTAACTGAGCCTGGCCCAGTTAGTACACTAAAATGAACATTGAAATGATTGTAACATGGTACAAAGAAAACTCAGCTCAAATTGGAGAAATCATTTTTTAAGATGTGTAGTAGTCAAGCTATTTTCCTCAGAATCCTATGTTCAGAGAAATTATCTACATAGTCTATCAACATAAATCATCACATTCACAGAAAACTAAAAAGAAAGAAAAGCCATATAATTATCACAATGAGAGCAGAAAAGGCATTTGACAAAAATCTAACCTCATTCATGATTTTTAAAAATACCCCAGAAAATTAGAAACAGAGAACTTCCTCAACTCAAAAATTGCAGCTATGAAAACCTCACATCAGACTTAGTGATGCAGACTGAATGTCTGCCAAAGATCAGGAACAGACAGGAATTTCCACTCTGAACACCTCACTCATGCTGTCTTGGAGGTTCTAGTCAGTCTGGCAAGGGAGACAAATAATGGGAATACATATCTGAAAAGAAAAAGAAATGCTTTTGCTACCTGCAGATGACATAATCAGAGAAAGAGAAAAATCTTAGGAAATCTTATTTAAAAATTATTAGAAAAAAGTTAAATTTAGAGAGAATGCAGAATATATTATTGCTATTTTAACTTTTATTATATCTCTATAGCCTAGCAATAAAACACTGTTCAAAAACATTAAATATTTAATGTACATTTAATAAAAATGAACAAGACAAGACACTGAAAACTAAAATAAAAGTTGAGAGATTAAAGTCCTAAATAAATGGAGAAATATACTATGTTCATGGTTTAGAAGTCAATGTTGTGAAGATGACCATTTGCCCCAAACTGACCAAGAGAATCAATGTCATGCCAAACAGAATCTTAGCAGAATCTTAGAAATGCAAAGAACTAAAACAATTGTGGAAAAAACAAGTTGGAGGAATTCCATATATACATCAGGATTTTATAATTTGAAATAAAGCAACAATAAACAGGACAAAGTGACACTGGTGAGGATAGACACACACATCAACAAGCATAGCAGTCAAGATAAAGCCATATATATAAAGACACTTGATTTTTGGCATAGACATTGAATTAAATTCAAGAGACAAATAATAGTCTTTTTTCCACAAATGGTGCTGGAACAAATGGATAGATGTATGGCAAAAAAAAGAAAGGAAGAAAGAAATGAATCTCAGCCCTTACTTTATATGATATACACTCACACACACACACACACACACACACGTAAACCTCAAAATAAACCACAGAACTAAATCCAAAAACTAAATATATAAAATTTCTAGGAAAAAAAATATAGCAAAAAATGTTTTTACAAACTTGGGCTAAGCAAATTACGCAAACTAAGTCATGAGATAGTTAAACACATTCTCTAGAATAAACAAACTTAAAAATATTAACAATACTAAGTATTGGTGAGGACAACTGGCAATATCACCAATTGCTGGTGGGAATATAAATGGTCCAGCCACTCTGGGAAACAGTTTTTCAATTTCTTTTCAACTTAAATAATCCTGCTCTTAAAGTATTTTCCCCAAAAAAGTAAAACATTTGCCCACATAAAGAGTGGTAAACAGATGTTCTTAGCTGCTTTTATTCACATTAGCTTCAAACTGAACAGAACCTAAATGTCCTGAACAGATGAGTTAATATATCTGTACACTGGAAAACTATGTAGCAATATAAATAAATGAACTGTTGACAAGTGCCACAAAATAGGTGAACCTCAAAAATATAGGGCTGAGAATAAGAAGCCGGAAACAGGAGTATGTCTGTATGATTCTATTTATATGAAATTCTTAATAAGTCAAATTAAGGAGCAAGATGGCGACGGAGTAGGCAGACGAACCAACTTCCAACTCCCAGAACCAAAGTGGATTATAACTCAATTTTAAGAACCATCATCTGGATAAACCAACTTTGAACTAAACTAAGTGGACTCTTCAACCAAGGAACACAGAAGAAGCCACATTGAGACTGGTAGGAATAGTGAAAACGTGAAGAGGGCTGCCCAGCTCCTTGGAGTAAACGGCAACCCGGAGAGACCCGTATGGCGGGAGGAGAGTTTGGCAGAGAAGGAGGGACTGGAGTCCCAGGAACCAAGCCCCAGCCTGCAGTCCCAGAGCCTAGAAGAGGCATTTGGACAGTTTTGAGCGGTGAAACAAGTGAGGGAGCTCCCAGGCCTACACTGTGGAGTATTAGGTCCCATCCTACTCTGCTGAGGGCTGCTTAAGGGTTTGGGGCAACAGGACGCTGAAACGCGGTTCTGTCAGCGTGGGCAGAGGCCAAGTCGATGGGAGCTCGGTCTAGCCCAGAGGGTCAGAGGGGACGCGCGAAAGCAGACCGGCAACTGCGGGCCCGCCTTTAACCCCACTTACGGGGAAGGCCAAGCCGGAGAGAGCTAAATCTAGCCTAGCAGGGTCTGAGGGGACGAGTGAAAGCGGTCAGGAAGCGGCGGGCCTGCCTGTAATCCCACATATGGAAAGAAAGCAGGAGGCCAGGAACGGGAAAAATCTGCTCTGCGACCCTGTGCAAGCCGGCCCTAACCGTGGGGACAGGGCTAGGAACAGGGACGGACGCAGGCTAGCTGCTGAGCTCACGCTACCAGCCCAGCCCGGCCGAAGAAACCACGATTTGCCATTCTACGTGCACAAGTGGGCTCCGAACATGGGGGCGGGGTAGAGTCCGGGAAGAGCGAAAGTTCGCAGCTGAGCGGAAGCAAGAAAACACGCCCGGCCCAATAAACCTTGGTGTGCGACCCTGCGCAGAAGGGCCCTGACCTCGAGGGCAGGGCTAAAGCTCCCGACGGGCAAAGGCTCACAGCTGAGAGCACGTCAAAAGCCCCGCCCAACCCTCGAAACTGTGGCAAGCAATCTCTGACTGCGGGTTCTGGGCGGAAGTCCAGAAACAGGCTGGGTCTGAAGCTGAGCAAAGGTGCTCACATCTATCCTTGGTGCTCAGGCTTCTGGCTTGAGTGACAGCACCTCCCATGGAGGAGAGGCAGAATTCACAGCAAAAGCCACAGTGGGCCGGCGCTGGCAACGCCCATACCCAACCACCCTAGGCAGCGGCAGAGGGGGTGGGGGGCCAGCAGACAGACCACACCTAGAAAACACAAAGGAAAAACCTACTGGACTCCAGTGGCCACAACTTGTGTATACACAGACAAAATGGGCAGGCAGAGGAATGCAAACTAAATGAATCAAGAGAAATCCCCAGAGAAGGACCTGAATGAACCAGATGTAACCAAATTACCAGAAGCAGAATTTAGAATAATGATAGTTAGGATGTTCAAAAACATTAGAGCAACAATGGATAGTCACTATGAACACATAAATAAAGAGATAACAAGTATAAAAAACAAAATTGAAATAATAAAAAAGAATCAGACAGAAATGACAAATACAGTATCAGAACTGAAGACCACAATGGAAGGAATGAAAAGCAGGATGAATCACGCTGAGGATCGAATAAGTGAGTTAGAGCACACAATAAACAAAGGCAAAGAAGCGGAGAGGAAATAGGAAAAGAGATTCAAAAAATGTGAGGAAACTCTAAGGGAGCTCTGTGACAACCTGAAGAGAAACAACATTCGCATCATAGGGGTGCCTGAAGAAGAGGAGAGAGGACAGGAAATGGAAACTTTGTTCAATCAAAGCATAGCAGAAAACTTTCCTAAATTAAGGCTGGGAAACACTCCACACGTTCAATAAGCACACAGAACTCCATTAAAGAGAAACCCAAAAACATCTACACCAAGACACATCATACTTAAAATACCAAAGCTAATGGATAAAGAAAAAATTTTAAAACCTGCTAGGGAAAAAAAAGCTATCACCTACAAAGGAGAGCCCATAAGAATGACATCAGACTTCTCAACAGAAACACTTGAGGCCAGAAGGGAATGGCAAGATATAATCAAAGTAATGCAGAACAAGAACCTACAACCAAGACTACTTTATCCAGCAAGGCTAACATTTAAAATTGAAGGAGAAATAAAGAGCTTTCCAGAAAAAGAAAGCCTGAAGGAATTCATAAAAACCAAACCAATTCTGAAAGAGATACTAAGGGGCCTGTTGTGAACAGTTTAAAGGGAGGAAAGAATATAGCAAAAGAAGAATACAGCATTAAAGAATAAAATGGCAATAAACAACTACATATCAATAATAACCTAAAATGTAAATGGATTAAATGATGCAATCAAAAGACAGAGGGTAGATGCATGGATAAAGAAACAGGAACCATACTTATGCTGTCTAAAAGAGACACACCTTAAAACAAAAGATTCACATAGACTGAAGGTAAAAGGATGGAAAAAAATATTTCATGCAAATGCAAATGAAAAAAAGGCAAGGGTAGCAATACTTATATCTGACAAAATGGACTTTAAAACAAAGGCTATAGTAAGAGATAAAGAAGGACACTACATAATGATAAAGGGAACAATTCAACAGGAAGATATAACTATTATAAATATCTGTGCACCAAATATAGGAGCCCCGACATACATAAAGCAGACTTTGATGGATATAAAGGGTGAGATTAACAGCAATACTATCATAGTAGGGGATTTCAATACCCCTCTTACAACACTGGATAGATCCTCAAGAAAGAAAATTAATAAAGAAACAGCAGACTTAAAGGAGACACTAGATCAACTTGACTTAATAGATATCTTCAGAACTTTTCACCCTAATGCAGTACAATATACATTCTTCTCAAGCGCTCATGGTACGTTTTCTAGGATAGACCACATGTTAGGACACAAAAATGGTCTCAATAAATTTAAGAAGATTGAAATCATTTTCTCTGATCACAATGCCATGAAACTAGAAATTAACCACAAAAGAAAAACTGAAAAATACTCAAACACTTGGAAACTAAATAGCATGTTATTAAATAATGAATGGATTAACAATGAGATCAAAGAAGAAATAAAAAAGTTTCTAGGAACAAATGATAATGAGCATACATCAACTCAAAATTTATGTGACACACCAAAAGCAGTTCTGAGAGGGAAGTTCATTGCACTACAGGCATATCATAAGAAGCTAGTAAAAGCTCAAATAAGCAACCTGACCCTGCATCTAAAAGAACTAGAAAAACAACAACAAAAAAACCCAAGACAAGTAGAAGGAAGGAAATAATAAAGATCAGAGCAGAAATAAATGACATAGAGGCTAAGGAAACAATACAGAAGATCAATGAAACCAGAAGCTGGTTCTTTGAAAAGGTAAACAAGATTGATGAACCTTTAACTAGACTCACAAAGAAAAAAAGAGAGAGGACTCAAATAAATAAAATTAGAAAGGACAGTGGAGAAGTAACAACTGACACAACAGAAATACAAAGCATTGCAAGAAAATACTATGAAGAACTATATGCCAAAAAATTAGACAATCTTGGTGAAATGGACAAATTTCTTGAATCATATAACATTCCAAAAGTCAATCTGGAAGAATCAGAACACCTAAACAGACCAATTACAACAAATAAGATCGAAACAGTTATCAAAATCTCCCCAAAAAAGAAAATTCCTGTGCCTGATGTCTTCACAAGTGAATTCTATCAAAAACTCAAAGAAGAACTCACTCCTATCCTCCTCAAGCTGTTTCAAAATTCTAGAGTAAGGAAGACTTCCAAACTCCGTTTATGAGGCGAGCATAATTCTGATCTCAAAACCGAGCAAAGACAACACAAAGTAAGAAAATTATAGGCCTATATCTCTGATGAATTTAAACGCTAAAATTCTTAAGAAAATATTAGCCAAGGAGGGGAAGCAAGATGGCGACGGAGTAGGCAGACATACCAACTTCCAACTCCCAGAACCAAAGTGGATTATAACTCAATTTTAAGAACCATCATCTGGATAAACCAACTTTGAACTAAACTAAGTGGACTCTTCAACCAAGGAACACAGAAGAAGCCACATTGAGACTGGTAGGAATAGCGAAAACACGAAGAGGGCTGCCCAGCTCCCCAGAGCAAACGGCATCCCGGAGAGACCCGCGTGGCGGGAGGAGAGTTTGGCGGAGAGGGAGGGACCTGGGTCCCAGGAACCAAGCCCCAGCTTGCAGTCCCAGAACCTAGAAGAGGTGTTTGGACAGTTTTGAGCTGTGAAACAAGTGAGGGAGCTCCCAGGCCTACAGTGTGGAGTATTAGGTCCCTTTCTACTCTGCTGAGGGTTGCTGAAGGGTTTGGGGCGGTAGGACTCTGAAACGCGGTTCTGTCGGCATGGTCAGAGGCCAAGCTGGTGTGAGCTTGGTCTAGCTCAGCAGGGTCAGAGGGGACGCGCGAAAGCGTTCCGGAAGCTGTGGGCCTGCCTGTACTGCCACCTACGGGGACAAAGCAGGAGGCCAGGAATGGGCAGAAATCTGCTCTGCGACCCTGCGTAATCCGGCCCTGACCGCGGGGACCAGGCTAGGACCTGGGACGGGCAGGGGCTAGCGGCTGAGCTCATGCTACCAGCCCCGCCTGGTCGGAGAAACTGCGCTTTGCCATTATACGTGCGCAAGCGGGCTCCAAACGCAGGAACGGGGTAGACCCCGAGAAAAGTGGAAGCTCGCAGCTGAGCCCACACTACTATCCCAGCCAAACCGGAGAAACCACGGATTGCCATCCTACGTGCACGAGTGGGCTCCGAACGCGGGGGCCGGGTAGACCCCGAGAGAAGTGGAAGCTCACAGCTGAGCCTTGAATCATATAATCTTCCAAAAATCAATCTGGAAGAATCAGAACACCTAAACAGACCAATTACAACAAATGAGATTTAAAAAGTTATCAAAAAACTCCCAAAAAAGAAAAGTCCTGGGCCTGATGGCTTCACAAGTGAATTCTATCAAAAATTTAAAGAAGAACTAACTGCTATCCACCTCAAGCTATTTCAAAAAATTCAAGAGGAAGGAAGACTTCCAAACTTCTTTTATGAGGTGATCATAATTCTGATCCTAAAACCAGGCAAAGAGAACACAAAGAAAAAAAATTATAGGCCTATATCCCTGATAAATTTAGTCACTAAAATCTCAACAAAATATTAGCCAACCGAATCCAGCAATATATGAAAAAAAATCATACACCATGATCAAGTGGGATTTATTCGGGAGAGGCAAGGCAGGTTCAATATTCGCAAATCAATCAATGTGATTCATCAAATAAACAAAAGGAAGGACAAAAATCACATGATAATTTCAATAGATGCAGAAAAGGCATTTGATAAAATCCAGCACCCATTCATGCTCAAAACTCTCAGTAAAGTGGGAATACAGGGATCATTCCTTAACATGATAAAGGCCATCTACGACAAACCCACAGGAAACATCATACTAAATGGACAAAAATTTAAAGCAATCTCCTTAAGATCAAGAACCAGGCAGGGATGCCCCCTTTCACCACTCTTATTCAACGTAGTTCTGGAAGTCCTAGCTACAGCAATCAGACAAGAAGAAGAAATAAAAGGCATCCAAATTGGAAAAGAAGAAGTAAAACTGTCACTATTTGCAGATGATATGATATTGTATATTGAAAACCCTAAAGTCTCAGTCAAAAAACTACTGGACCTTATAAATGAATTCAGAAGGTGGCAGGATATAAAATTAATACTCAGAAATCAGAGGCATTTCTATATACCAACAATGGACTGTCAGCAAAAGAAATTAAGGAAACAATCCCTTTCACTATTGCAGTCAAAAAAATAAAGTACCTAGGAGTAAATTTAACCAAGGAGGTTAAAAAGGAGGAAAGAACATACAATGGAGTAAAGACAGCCTCTTTAACAAATGGTGTTGGGAAAATTGGACATCTACCTGCAAAAAAATGAAACTAGACCATCAACTTACACCATTCACAAAAACAAACTCAAAATGGATAAAAGACTTAAATGTAAGCCATGAAACCATAAGCATCTTAGAAGAAAACGTAGGCAGCAAGCTCTCCGACATCTGTAGCAGCAGTATATTTGCCGATTTATCTCCACGAGCAAATGTAATAAAAGGCAAGAGAAACAAATGGGACTATATCAAACTAAAAAGTTTTTGCACAGCTAAAGACAATAAGAACAGAATAAAAAGACAAACCACACAATGGGAGAACATATTCGACAGCACATCTGATAAGGGGTTAATAACTAAAATTTATAAAGAACTTATAAAACTCAACACCAAGAAAACAAACAATCCAATCAAAAAATGGGCAAAAGAAATGAATAGAAATTTCTCCAAAGAGGACATACAGATGGCCAGTAGGCATATGAATAAATGCTCAACATCACTAATTATTAGAGAAATGCAAATTAAAACCACAATGAGATATCACCTCACACCAGTCAGAATGGCACTCTTCAGCAAAACAACACAGAATAAGTGCTGGCGAGGATGTGGAGAAAAGGGAACCCTTCTGCACTGCTGGTGGGAATGCAGACTGGTGCAGCCACTGTAGAAAACAGTTTGGAGATTCCTCAGAAAATTAAAAATCGAACTGCCTTTTGACCCAGCTATCCCACTTATAGGAATATACCCTAAGAACACCATAGCACTGTTCGAAAAGAATAAATGCGTCCCCATGTTTGTCGCAGCATTGTTCACAATAGCGAAGATCTTGAACCAGCCCAAGTGTCCATCCGAAGACGAGTGGATTAAAAAGCCTTGGTACATATATACTATGGAATACTACTCAGCCATAAGAAATGATGACATCGGATCATTTATAACAAAATGGATGTACCTTGATAACATTATATGGAGTGAAATAAGTAAATCAGAAAAAAAGAAAAACTGAGAACAGCATGATTTCATACATAGGTGGGACATAAAAGTGAGACTTTGATACATGGACAAGAGAGTGGTGGTTACGGGATGGGGGAAGGGAGGGAAGAGTGGGATAGGGAGGAGGGGAGGGACACAGGGAAAACCAGATAGAAGGTGACAGAGGACAATTTGACTTTTGGTGACGGGTATGCAACACAATTGAATGATAAAATAACCTGGAGATGTTTTCATTGTACATATGGACCCTGATTTATTGGTGTCACCCCATTAGAATTAATAATAATAAAATATATATTAAATAAATAAATAAATAAATAAATAAATTTTTTTAAAAAAAGTCAAACTAATGTGGCATTACATCAATCAGGTCAGTAATTTTGTGAAAGTAGAGAGGTAAAACAGCAAAAAAATAAAAAAAATACAGGGAAGGTGTGTATATCTTCATTGTGATGTTGGTCACATGGGTATATATAATTGTCAAAACTACTGTAATATCATTACATTTTATGGTATATAAATTTTAAGATTAATTGTAAAATTTCAGCTGTTGAGGTTGCAGAGATATCTATGCATATCACGGTGAGTGCATATAATGAGAGACTCCATAACTTGGGGACGTCAGGGAAGGTCTTTTGCAGGATGATCACTCTGGTGGCAGCAGGGAGCCTGTGGATTTGTGGTGGATGTGAGAAGACAGACTGAGAAATGACTTAAGGTTGAGGAGAGAGATGATGGTGGTTTAGACCAGAGCAATTTTGTTTAAGGGGCAGAGATAAAAAAAGAACTTGGAGATATAAACTTATTTAGTAGATGCAATGAACAGGGCTGGTGATGGGATGTGGGAGAGGGAAGTGTCAGAGTGATGTTCCAAATGTTTCTTGTAAGCTGGGTGGAGGCTGACGCCCTCACTGACCAGAGAGTAGTGCCTGGCATGGGAGGGCTCACGTTTGTAGGCTGAATATGGTCACTGCAATGATGCCAACACCCTAATCACCAGAACCTGGTGGCAAGGTTCAGAATATGGGCAAGGGAATGAAGATTGCTAATAAGCTGACCTTAAAATAGGGAGAGTGTCCTAGATTGGGGGATTGGGGAGCAATGTCATCACAAGTGTTCTTAAAAGTGGAGGAGTCAGAGGAAGATGGCATGGTGAAAGGCATGGTGCTGTCCTTAGAGACAGAGAAAGGGTGCAGGAGTTGAGGCACGTGGCTGTGTCTAGGAAGCTGACAAAGCAAGAAGGTGCATTCTCTCCTGAATGCCTTGATTTTAGCCCACAAAATCTACATCAGACCCACAGGAGGATAGATGGGTTCTTTTTGGAACTGTTGGAGAGGACATAAGGGACCTTAGATTGGGTCCCTGCTCTGTCAGCAAGAATGGGAAATGGTACAGACACTGTGGAAACAGTGGGAGGTTCCCAGTCGTGGGTTCACAATGGCAATATACAAGCTGTGTATCGTAGAGATGTACACGTGAGCCCTGGCCAGACAGCTTCATTGGTTAGAGCATCATCCTAAAGTACAGAGGTTACCGGTTCAGTCCCTGGTCAGGACACATACAGGAGCAGATCTATGTTCCTGTCTCTTTCTCCCTTTCTTTCTTTCTAAAATCAATTAAGAAAAAATTTTAAGTTAAAAAAAAGAAATGTACACTTGACACCTATATGATCTTATTAACCAACATCCCTTCAATAAATTTTATTTAAAATAAATAAATAAAAATCTACCACAACCAAAAAATAAAATAAAAATAGAACAACTGGGTATTGATGTTTGCAGTTATTCTTGTGAGACACCTGGTCCCTGACAGCAAACAAGAGAAGGGCCAATAGGGATGAGGGAGCCCTCTGGGAGCCGTGGGAACTGACCTGTGGAGGAGTGGCTTGCACCATCATCACCTCCCCTCCACCTCCCTAGTTTAGTGGGAACTTTCTGAGGACTTTGGGCAGCCTTCATGGTCCCTAAAGCAGAACATATAGCTACATTGTATGGAGCCTTTTGTCTCTGATCTGAAGAGAGCAAGGACAACAGGGAATCACCACACACACATGGTCTCTCTGCAGAGAGCTGCCCCAGTGGGCAGGTCAGTGATCTAGGCAAAGAAGTGCCTGCTGGGCTCCAAGCTCTGTGTTTCCAAACCCCACCTCTCCAGACATGTAGTGCCTTCCAAGAACCATGCTTGGACCCTTTGCAGCTGTTTTCTTGACATATAGGCCAAGTACTCCCAACAGAATCTCATCAGCCTCACCAAGTTGGGCTTAAATGCATTTCATAACCGATTCCAACTTTTGCTACCAGAAAGAGGACACATTTTTAATTTGAATCCCACACTCAGTCACAGCATGTATCTCTTCATCATGCAAAATACACACAGCCTCTCACTAGAAATACTAGCCATTAAAAATTAATCAGGACCAGTAAGAACAGAGTGTCAGTCCCAGGAGAGGAGGGAACTGCCTCTGAGTATCATCCCCTGTATGGATGGCCACAGGCTGTGAGCCAATGCAGACAACATAACTGCAAAGTGGGTTTGGGTTTTTTTGAGGTATTTTTTCTTTCTTTTATTAAATTTTTATTTAATTAATTGTGTTTACATAGATTCTAGGGTCACCCAAATGTATTACCCCTCCCCCATATTCCCCTCAACATCTCCCTTGCTCACCTCCCTACCTCCCCCTCCCCCTTTCCTTTCTGGTTTATCCCATCCTATCATCCCCTTACCCTCTGTCCACTTTTCCTCTAGTCCCCTTGACCCCTCCTCTGTCTCAATTCCATTCCTCAGTTCTCATTATTCATTGGATTTCTCAAATGAGTGAGGTCATATCATATGTTTCTTTTTCTGCCTGGCTTCTTTCACTCAACATAAAAGTCTCCAGGTCCTTCCATATTGTTGCAAAAGGTAATATTTCCTTGTTTTTCATGGTCCCATAGTATTCCATTCTATATATGTACCACTATTTTTTAATCCACTCGTCCACTGATGAACACTTGGGCTGTTTCCAGATCTTGGCTATTATGAAAAATGCTGCCATAAACATGAGGGTGCATTTCTTTATTTTAGTTGGTGATATGGTGTCCTTGGGATATATTCCTATAAGTGGAATGGCTGGGTCAAAGGGAAGTTCCATTTGTAATATTTTGAGAAATCTCCATACTGTTTTCCACAGTGGCTGCACCAGTCTGCATTCCCAACAGCAGTGCAGGAGGGTTCCCCTTTCTCCACATCCTTGCCAGCATTTATTCTGTGTTGTTTTGTTAATGAGCGCCATTTGGTGGTATCACATTATGGTTTTAATTTGCATTTCTCTAATGAAAAAGAACACAAATAGCCTCAGCATCTTGAAAAAGAAGAATAAAGTAGGAGGTATCACTCTTCCTGATATCAAGTTATACTACAAGGCCATTGTACTAAAAAAAGCTTGGTACTGGCATAAGAACAGGCACATAGATCAATGGAACAGAACAGAGAACCCAGAAATAAACTCACATCTTTATGAACAATTGATATTTGACAAAGGAGGTAAGAACATACAGTGGAGTAAAGACATTCTCTTTAACAAATGGTGTTGAAAACTGGACAGCTACCTGCAAAAGAATGAAACTAGACCACCAACTTATACCATGCACAAAAATAAACTCAAAATGGATAAAAGACTTAAATGAAAGTTGTGAAACCATAAGCATCCTAGAAGAAAACATAGGCAGTAAACTCACTGACATCTATCACAGCAATATATTTGCTGATTTATCTCCACAGGCAAGTGAAATAAAAGACAGGATAAACAAATAGGACTATATCAAACTAACTTTTGCACAGCTAAAGACAACATGAACAGAATAAAAAGACAAACCACACAAATGGGAGAACATTTTCGACAATACATCTGATAAGGGGTTAATAACCAAAACTTATAAAAAACTTGTAAAACTCCACACCAGGAAAACAAACAATCCAATCAAAAAATGGGCAAAAGAGGAGGAGCAGGATGGCAATGAAGTAAATGGATGTACAAACTTTCAACTCCCAGAACCAAAGTGGATTAATACTTGATTTTAAGAACCATCATCTGGATAAACCAACGCTGACTGGACTGAGAGGAATCTTCAACCGGGGAACACTGAAGAAGCCACATTGAGACTGGTAGGAAAAACAAAAATGTGGAAAGGGCTGCCCAGCTCCCCAGAGGAAAAGGCAGCCTGAAGAGACTCGTGTGACGGGAAGAGAGGACAGCGGAAGGGTAGGGACCTGGGTCTCAGGAACAAAAGCCAGCCTGCATCCCCAGAGCCTAGAAGAGGTGTATGAACAGTATTTAGCTTTGAAACAGGTTAGGATACTGTTTGTGAGAAAGACACAGTTGTCTCAGACCCAGGATTCTTCTTAAAGAGATGGTGCAGAAAACCTCTCTGACAACCACTAACACAGGACTCTGGGAGAAAGGGAAAGAGGAGAGGACCAGAGGATCAGAAAGAGAGTATGATCTGGAAGGCTCAGGGAGAAAAGCTTTGAGGGACAGCCACCCTAAACCCTGGGCTGAGTCACTCCACAAATCTTAAACAATATTTCTCCTGGAACCAGCAAGGGGAAACAGGACACCAGCCAAACAGGCTCTCCTGTAGCAATTAGGGCACAGTCGCCTAGAAGGAAGGAGCTTCCAGGACTACAGTATGAAGTGTTAGGGTCTGAGCTGCAGCACCCCCACCCACACTGCTGAGGGCTTGCTGGAGGGTGGGTGGTAGTGACACGGGGAAGCGTGGTTCTGCTGGCGGGAGCACAGGCCGAGCTGGCTGGTGTGAGCTTGGTCTAGACCAGTCGGGACAAACGGGATGTGCAAAAGTGGTCCAGTGGCTGCGGGCCCGCCTGCGACCCCACCTGTAGGGGAAAAGTGGGAGCCCAGAAAGGGCAGAGATCCGCTGCGGGGCAGGGGTGAGCAGGCATGCAGCCACACCTGGTCTCCGAGGCTTGTAGCAAACTGGCTTTGCTTGTGGAAGTAGGGTGGAAGCCCAGTGCACAGCTGAGCACATAGCAGCAGCCCCACCCAGCCAAGGAGCCAAGGTTGGTGGGGGTGGGGCTGAAGCTCAACTAGCAGCTGAGTGAGCACCAGAAGCCCCTCCTAGCCAGAGGAACAGCCTGACAGGGAACCGCACTAAGCAAAAATTCTCACCCTTCCCTTGTGCCCAGCTTTGTAGCCTGAGTGTGGTGCACGGTCCCAACCATGGGAGAGGGGCGAAGGCCAAGACAGGCTGAGGCTTACAGAGCCGGCATGAGAAAACAGCCCTTCCTGTGGAGGCAATGCAGAGACAGCAGCGGCAGCCTCAGGAGCCAGCACCGGCAACACCCACACCCCACCGCCCTAGGCAGCGGCAAAGGGGGTAGCAGAACTGCAGACAGACCACACCTAGGGAACACAGAGGCAACACCCATTAAACTCCAGTAGCCAAACCCTTCTTTTTCTTTTAATATTTTTATTTCCTTTTTCAGAACAAACCCTTCTTACACACAGACAAAATGGGCAGGCAGAGAAATGCAAACCAAATGAATCAAGAGAAATCCCCAAAGAACAACCTGAATAAATCAGATATAGCCAAACTACCTGATGTAGAGTTTAAAATAATAATAGTTATGATGTTCAAAGAGCTTCGAGCAACAATGGATAGTCATTACAAACACCTAAATAAAGAGATAGCAAGTATATAAAAAGAAATTGAAATAAGAAAAAAGAATCAGACAGAAATGATAAATACAATATTAGAACTGAAGACCACAATGGAAGGAATTAAAAGCAGGATGGATAAAGCTGAGGAAGGAATCAGCGAGTTAGAGGACAAAATAAACAAAAGTGCAAAAGCTGAACAGAAAAAAGAAAAGAGCCTTAAAAAATCTGAGGAAACTCTAAGGGAGTTCTGTGATAACATGAAGAGAAATAACATCTACATAACAGGGGATCCTGAAGAAGAAGAGAAAGAACAAAAGATAGAAACTTTGTTCAATCAAATCATAGTTGAAAACTTCCTTAAATTAAGACTGGAAAACATTTCACACGTTCAAGAAGCACACAGAACTCCATTAAAGAGAAAACCAAAGAAATCTATACCAAGACACATCATAGTTAAAATACCAAAGCAAAGTGATACAAAAAAATTTTAAAAGCTGCTAGAGAAAAAAAAAAAAGGCTACCTCCTACAAAAGAGCCCCCATAAGGATGACATCACACTTCTCAACAGAAAACACTTGAGGCCAGAAAGAAATGGAAAGATATATTCAAAGTAATGCAGAAAAAGAACCTACAACTAAGACTATTCTATCCAGCAAGGCTAACGTTTAAAAGTGAAAGAGAAATAAAGAGCTTCCTAGACAATAAAAACCTCAAGAAATTCAATGAAACCAAACCAATTCTGCAAGAGATGCTAAGGGGCCTGTTGTGAACAGTTCAAAGGGGGGAAAGAATATAACAAAAGAAGAATACAGCTTTAAAGAATAAAATAGCAATAAACAACTACATATCAATAATAACCTTAAATGTGAATGGATTAAATGATCAATGAAAAGACATAGGGTAGCTGCGTGGATAAAGAAACAGGACCCATACATATGCTGTCTTAAGAGACTCACGTTAAAACAAAAGATGCACATACACTGAAGGTAAAAGGGTGGAAAAAAAAATTTCATGCAAATGCAAATGAAAAAAAAAAAGCCATGGTAGCAATACTTATATCTGACAAAATGGACTTTAAAACAAAGGCTGTAATAAGAGATAAAGAAGGACAGTGCCTAATGATAAAGGGAACAATTCAACAGGAAGATATAATGATTAAAAATATCTATGCACCAAACATAGGAGCCCAGACATACATAAAGCAGACTTTGATGGATATAAAGGGCGAGATTAAGAGCAATACTATAATAGGAGGGCATATTAATACCCCACTAATATCACTGGATAGATCCTCAAGAAAGAAAATTAACAAAGAAACAGCAGACTTAAAAGATACATTAGATCAACTTGATTTAATAGATATCTTCAGAACTTTTCACCCTAAAGCAGTAGAATATACATTCTTTCCAAGTGCTCATGGTACATTATCTAGGGTAGACCACATGTTAGGACACAAAAGTGGTATCAACAAATTTAGAAAAATTGAAATCATATCAAGCATTTTCTATCATCACAATGGAATGAAACTAGAAATTAACCACTAAAGAAAACCTAAAACATACTCAAATATTTGGAAACAAAAGAGCATGTTTTTAAATAAAAAATGGATTAACAATGAGATCAAAGAAGAAATAAAAAGTTTCTAGAAACCAATAAAAATGAGTATACATCAATTCAAAGTTTATGGGAAACAGCAAAAGCAGTACTGAGAGGGAAGTTCGTAGCACTACAGGCATACTATGAGAAGCTGGAAAAAGCTCAAATAAGCAACATGACCCTGCATCTAAACAAACTAGAAAAACTACAGCAAATGAAGACCAGGACTAGTAGAAGAAAGGATATAATAATAAAGAGCAGAGTGGAAATAAATGGCATAGAGGCTAAGGAAACAATACAGAGGATCAATGAAAATGGGAGCTGGTTCTTTGAAAAGGTAAACAAGATCAATGAACCTTTAACTAGATTCACCAAGAAGAAAAGAGAGAGGACTCAAATAAATAAAATTAGCAATGAGAGTGGAGAAATATCAACTGATACAACAGAAATACAAATTATTGTGAGAAAATACTATGAAGAACTCTATGCCAAAAAATTAGAAAACCTAGGTGAAATGGACAAATTTCTTGAAACATATAATCTTCCAAAAATTAATCTGGAAGAATCAGAACACCTAAAAAGACCAATTACAACAAATGAGATCGAAACAGTTATCAAAAAACTTCCAACAAACAATAGTCTTAGACTTGATGTCTTCACAAGTGAATTCTACCAAAAATTCAAAGAAGAACTAACTCCTATCCTCCTCAAGCTATTTCAAAAAATTCAAGAGGAAGGAAGACTTCCAAACTCTTTTTATGAGGCGAGAATAATTCTGATCCCAAAACCAGGCAAAGATAGCACAAAGAAAGAAAATTGTAGACCAATATCCCTGATAAATTTAGATGCTAAAATACTCAACAAAATATTATCCATCCAGATTCAGCAATATATGAAAAAAATCATAGACCATGATCAAGTGGGATTTATTCTGGAGAAGCAAGACTGGATCAATATTCACAAATCAATCAATGTGATTCATCACATAAAGAAAAGGAAGAATAACAAAATCACATGATAATTTTAATAGATGCAGAAAAAGCATTTGATAAAATCCAGCACTCATTCATGCTCAAAACTCTCAGTAAAGTGGGAATACAGGGAACATTCCTTAACATGATAAAGGCCATCTATGACAAACCCACAGCAAACATTATACTAAATGGGCAAAAATTAAAAGCAAGCCCCTTAAGTTCAGGAACCAGGCAGGGGTGCCCCCTTTAACCACTCTTATTCAACATAGTTCTGGAAGACCTTGCTACAGCAATTAGACAAGAAGAAATAAAAGGCATCCAAATTGGAAAAGAAGAAGTGAAACTGTCATTATTTGCAGATGATATGATATTATTTTAGAAAACCCTAAAGTCTCAGTCAAAAAACTACAGGACCTGATAAATGAATTAAGCAAGGTGGCAGAATATAAAATTAATACTCAGAAATCAGAGGCACTTTTATATAGAAACAATGAACTGTCAGCAAAAGAAATTAAGGAAACAATCTCCTTCACTATTGCAGCCAAAAAAATAAAGTACCTAGGAGTAAATTTAACCAAGGAGGTTAAAGAATTTGTACTCGGAAAATTATAAAACATTAATAAAAGAAATCAAGGAAGATACAAACAAGTGGAAGCATATACCATTCTCATGGTTAGGAAGAATAAACATCATTAAAATGTCTAAATTACGCAAAACAATTTATAAATTCAATGCAATACCAATTAAAATACCAATGACGTACTTCAAAGATATAGAACACATATTCCAAAAATTTATATGGAACCAAAAAAGAATTTGAATAGCCTCAGCAATCTTAAAAAGAAGAAACAAAGCAGGAGGTATCACTCTTCCGGATATCAAGATATATATTACAAGGCCATTAAACTCAAGACAGCCTGGTACTGGCATAAGAACAGGCACATAGATCAATGGAACAGAACAGGGAACCCAGAAATAAACCCACACCTTTTTGGACAACTGATATTTGACAAAGGAGGAAGCAGCATATAATGAAGTAAAGACAGTCTCTTTAACAAACGGTGTTGGGAAAACTGGACATCCACCTGCAAGAAAATGAAACTGGACCATCAACTTACACCATTCACAAAAACAAACTCAAGATGGATAAAAGACTTAAATGTAAGTCATGAAACCATAAACATCCTAGAAGAAAACATAGGCAATAAGCTCTCCGACATCTGTCGCAGCAATATATTTGTCAATTTAGAGCCACGGGAAAATGAAATAAAAGTCAGGATAAACAAATGGAACTATATCAAACTAAAAAGTTTTTGCACAGCTAAAGACAATAAGAACAGAATAAAAAGACAAACCACACAATGGGAGAACATATTTGACAGCATGACTGATAAGGGGTTAATAACCAAAATTTATAAAGAACTTATAAAACTCAACACCAGAAAGACAAACAATCCAATCAAAAAATGGGCAAAAGAAATGAATATGAATTTCTCCAAAGAGGACATACAGATGGCCAAAAGGCATATTAAAAATTGCTCAACATCACTAATCATTAGAGAAATGCAAATTAAATCCACAATGAGATATCACCTCACACCAGTCAGAATGGCACTCATCAGCAAAACAACACTCTACAGAATAAGTGCTGGCTAGGATTTGGAGAAAAGCGAACCCTCCTGCACTGCTGGTGGGAATGCAGATTGGTGCAGCCACTGTGAAAAACAGTATGGAGATTCCTAAAAAAATTAAAAATCGAACTGCCTTTTGACCCAGTTATCCCACTTTTAGGAATATACCCTAAGAACACCATAGCACTTTTGGAAAAGAAGAAATGCGCCCCCATGTTCATGGCAGCATTGTTCACAATAGTGAAGATCTGGAAACAGCCCAAGTGTCCCTCAGAGGACGAGTAGATTGAAAAGTTTTGGTACATATATACTATGGAATACTACTTAGCCATAAGAAATGATGACATCGGATCATTTACAACAAAATGTATGGACCTTGATAACATCATATGGAGTGAAATAAGTAAAACAGGAAAGAGAACCTCATGATTTCATACATAGGTGGGACATAAAAACGAGACTATGAGACATGGACAAGGGTGTGGTGGTTACAGGGTGTGGGGAGGGAGGAGAGGGAGGTGTGGAAGAGAAAGGGGGGATGGGAGTGGCACAAAGAAAACCAGATACAAGGTGACAGAGGACAATTTGACTTTGGGTGATGGGTATGCAACATAATTGAATGACAAGATAACCTGGAGATGTTTTCTTTGAATATATATGTACCCTGACTTATTAATGTCACCCCATTCATATTAAAAAATGGGCAAAAGAAATGAATAGACACTTCTCCAAAGAGGACATACAGATGGCCAATAGACAGATGAAAAAATGTTCAAAGTGGTTTTTCAAGAGGAAAAACCAACCCGATTCCTCAAAATGAGCACTGCACTTATTTTAACTTGGGCTTTCAACCAGGGACACTAAGAAATAACCATGTCTAGTCGTGTCCCTGCAGCAAACACAGTTGCTCCTGAGAGCATCCTCCCTGTCACCTCTACTACACCAGAGCCTAACTTAATAAAGCTTATGGTGAGAAGGGTGAGGCAATGTCATACAAAGAGCCTCCACCTGAGAGTCATTACAGTAAAGCTCCTACTGACCATATGTTTTTCCACCTCATTTAGAAAAAAAGTTTTTTTAAATATGCCATTGTGATAACAAGAGAAAATCTCATTCTCTATGTATTTTTTAATAATTCATTTTTTCTTTTGAGATAGCTTCTCATCCCTAGATAAACAACAATTCGGAGTAAAATAATGCAGATGGACAGACTTGGTAGCAAATATAAATCTCCAACCAGATGCAAAGTTTTATGCACATCTCAGTAGATTTTACAATGGGTCTCAGCATTACAAGTCAGTGTTTCCACTGGAAATAGTGGCTTCCAGCCAGGGCTCAGTGTGATATTTTTTCCAGTAGTAACTAAGAACCAGTATATCTCTTTTCCAAGAATCTTTTTCTTCTTCAAAAAGAAAGACAATGCTAGATACCTAAGAAGTGGCCAGGCTCGGTCACTGAGGTGGCTTTAATGTTGTCCCTTCAGTCACAGTTCCTCACATACATTCTAGCACATGGAGGCTGGGATTTCAAACTCCGCACACTTGCTTAATTCACAGAAGTTTGTCTCACTCTTTGAAATTCCTGAAAATCTAGACATCCTTGCCACATCAATTATGGCCCAAAAGATCTACAATAAACAAAGAAATAAACATGATGCTTTCTAGAGATACTCACATTGCAGTGCAAAGCTGCTCATTCCATTCCTTCAGCAAAAATGTACTAAATGCTTAGTATGTGCAAGCCTTGTACCTGAAACCACAGACACAAACATCAATGAGATCTGGCCCCTGCGTCCTTTACTTGCTTACAGAGCATGTGAACAGTGAGAACCACAGCTCCAAAAAAGAGTTAACATGCACCTGTGCCAGATAGCTTGGTTGGTTAGAGCATTGGCCCTATATGCAGAGATAGAGTGAGAGCAGCATAAGGATCCTGGTTGGAATAGTGGGGACTGCCAACATTTAAGGAAGAATGTGAGATACAGAAAAACATCAAATTTATTATTTTCACTATGACTGAATAAAACAACTAAGCATAAAGCCTCATAAATATTTTCAATTATTTAAAAGAAATGAAAGTTTATTAAGTGCCTAGTGAGTGCAAAGCATTGTTGTAAGAGTAATCACTGATGTGAAGATGGTAATAAGTTGTTAAAAAAACACCTTCAGCATTTAAAGAGCCTCATGAACAGAGAACACATGAAAGTACAAGAAAGGTAAGAAGGAGGTAACAAAGATGGCGATGGAGTAGGCGGACGTACCAACTTCCAATGCCCAGAACCAAAGTGGATTATAACTTAATTTTAAGAACCATCATCTGGATAAACCAACTTTGAACTAAACGAAGTGGACTCTTCAACCAAGGAACACTGCAGAAGCCACATTGAGACTGGTAGGAATAGCAAAAACGTGAAGAGGGTGGCTCAGCTCCCCGGAGCAAACGGCAGCCTGGAGAGACCCGCATGACGGGAGGAGAGTTTGGCGGAGAGGGAGGGACCTATGTCCCAGAAACCAAGCCCCAGCCTTCAGTCACAGAGCCTGGAAGAGGCATTTGGACAGTATTGAGCTGTGAAACAAGTGAGGATACTGTTTATGAAAAAGAGACAGTTTTCTCAGACCCAAGATTCTTTTTAAAGGGACAGCGCAGAAAACCTCTCTTACAACCACGCACCCGGGGCTCCGGGGAACTGGGACAGAGGAGAGGAACAGAGCAGCAGGAACAGAGTGTGGACTGAAGGCATGGGGACACTCTGAGGGACAGCCACCTTGAACCCTGGGTTAAGTCATTTCCCTAATCGAAAACGAATATTTCCCCTGGAACTAGCAATACCAGCAAAGGGAGACAGGACACTAGCCAAACAAGTTCTCCCACGGCAATTAGAGCAGAGCTGCTTAGAGAGCGGAAGCTCCCAGGTCTACAGTGTGGAAACTTAGGGCACTTCCATCTCTCTGAGGGTTGCTGAAGGGATGGTGGCGGCAGGACACTGAAACGTGGTCCTGTGGGCGTGGGCAGAGGAACAACAGATGTGAGCAAGGTCTAGCCCAGCAGGGGCGGTGGGGGTGCGCGAAAGCGGTCCGGCAGCTATAGGCCCGCATGCGGGAAAAAAACAAGAAGTCAGGAACTGGCAGAGATCTGCTCCGTGACCCTGTGCAAGCTGGCCCTGACCGCGGGGATGGGGCTAGGACCAGAGGATAGGGGGGGCTCGCAGCTAAGCTCACACTGCCCGCGCCGCCCGGCCGGAGAAACCACACTTTGCCATGCTACGTGCGCTAGCTGGCTTCGAACATGGGGGCGGGGTAGAGTCCGAGATGATCGGAAGCTAGCAGCTGAACTCATGCCAGCAAACACGCCAGCCCAATAAACTGCGGTTTGCGACCCTGCGCAAGAGGGCCATGGCCTCAAGGGCGGGGCTAAATTCTGGACGGGCAAAGGCTCACAGCTGAGAGCACATCAAAAACCCCGCCAAACCCGCAAAACGGTGGCAAGCAGGCTCTGAGTGTGGGTGCTGGGCGTAAGCCTTCCGGAAACAGGCTGGGTCCACAGCTCAGCAAAGGTGCTCACCTCTACCCTTGGTGCTGAGGCTTGTGGCTTGAGTGACAGCCCCTCCCGTGGAGGAGAGGCGGAAATCAAAGCAACAGCCGCAGTAGGCTGACCCTGGCAACGCACATACCCAACCATCCTAGGCAGCGGCAGAGGGGATGGCAGGCCTGCAGACAGACCACACCTAGAGAACACAAAGGCAACATCTACTGGACTCCAGTGGCCACAACTTGCTTATACACAGATAAAATGGGCAGGCAAAGGAATGCAAACCAAATGAATCAATAGAAATCCCCAGAGAAGGACCTGAATGAACCATATATAACCAAAATACCAGAAGCAGAATTTAGAATAATAATAGTTAGGATGTTCAAAGAAATTAGAGCAACAATGGAATAGTCACTATAAACACCTAAATAAAGAGATAACAAGTATAAAAAATAAAATTGAAACAATAAAAAAGAATCAGACAGAAATGACAAATACAGTATCAGAACTGAAGACCACAATGGAAGGAATTAAAAGCAGGATGAATCACACTGAGGATCGAATCAGTGAGTTAGAGGAAACAATAAACAAAGGCACAGAAGAAGAGAATAAAAAGAAAAAGAGATTCAAAAAATGTGGAGAAACTCTAAAGGAGCTCTGTGACAACATGAAGAGAAATAACATTAACATCATAGGGGTGCCTGAAGAAGAGGAGAGAGGACAGGAAATGGAAACTTTGTTCAATTAAATCATAGCAGAAAACTTCCCTAAATTAAGGCTGGGAAACAGTCCACAAGTTCAAGAAGTACAGCACAGAGAACTCCATAAAGAGAAACCCAAAAAAATCTACCTCAAAACACATCATAGTTAAAATACCAAAGCTAATGGATAAAGAAAAAATTTTAAAAGCTGCTAGGGAAAAAAAGGCTATCACCTACAAAGGAACCCCCATAAGGATGAAATCGGACTTCTCAACAGAAACACTTGAGGCCAGAAAAGAATGGCAAGATATAATCAAAGTAATGCAGAACAAGAACCTACAACCAAGACTACTCTATCCAGCAAGGCAAACATTTAAAACTGAAGGAGAAATAAAGAGCTTTCCAGACAAAGAAAGCCTCAAGGAATTCATTAAAACCAAACCAATTCTGCAAGAGATACTAAGGGGCCTGTTGTGAACAGTTCAAAGGGAGGAAAGAATATAGCAAAAAAAAACCCCAAAAAACCCCATAGCTTTAAAGAACAAAATGGCAATAAACAACTACATATCAATAATACCCTTAAATGTAAATGGATTAAATGATCCAATCAAAATACATAGGGTAGCTGCATGGATAAAGAAACAGGAACCATACTTATGCTGTCTACAAGAGACACACCTTAAAACAAAAGATGCACATACACTGAAGGTAAAAGGATGAAAACAAATATTTCATGCAAATGCAAATGAAATAAAAAGCCAGGGTAGCAGTACTTATATCTGACAAAATGGACTTTAAAACAAAGGCTGTAGTAAGAGATAAAGAAGGACAATACATAATGATAAAGAGAACAATTCAATAGGAAGATATAACTATTATAAATATCAACACACCAATTATAGGAGCCCGGACATACATAAAGCAGACTTTGATGGATATAAAGGGTGAGATTAACAGCAATACTATCATACTAGAAAATTTCAATACCCTACTAACAACACTGGATAGATCCTCAAGAAAGAAAATTAATAAAGAAACAGCAGACTTAAAGGATACACTAGATCAACTTGATTTAATAGATATCTTAAGAACTTTTCACCCTAAAGCAGTAGAATATACATTCTTCTCAAGTGCTCATGGTATGTTTTCTAGGATAGACCACATGTTAGGACACAAAAATGGTCTCAATAAATTTAAGAAGATTGAAATCATATCAAGCATTTTCTCTGATCACAATGCCATGAAACTAGAAATTAACCACAAAAGAAAAACTGAAAAATACTCAAACGCTTGGAAACTAAATAACATGATATTAAATAACGAATGAATTAACAATGAGATCAAAGGAGAAATAAAAAAGTTCCTAGAAGAAAATGATAATGAGCATACATCAACTCAAAATTTATGAGACACAGCAAAAGCAGTACTGAGACGGAAGTTCATTGCACTACAGGCATATCATAAGAAGCTAGAAAAAGCTCAAATAAGCAACCTGACCCTGCAGCTAAAAGAACTAGAAAAACAACAACAAATAAAACCAAGGACAAGTAGAAGGAAGAAAATAATAAAGATCAGAGCAGAAATAAATGACATAGAGGCTAAGGAAACAATACATAGGATCAATGAAAACAGAAGCTGGTTCTTTGAAAAGGTAAACAAGATTGATGAACCTTTAACTAGACTCACCAAGAAAAAAAGAGAGAGGACTCAAATAAATAAAATTAGAAAGGACAGTGGAGTAATAACAACTGACACAACAGAAATACAAAGCATTGTAAGAAAATACTATGAAGAACTCTATGCCAAAAATTTAGACAAACTAGGTGAAATGGACAAATTTCTTGAATCATATAACCTTCCAAAAATCAATCTGGAAGAATCAGAACACCTAAACAGACCAATTACAACAAATGAGATAGAAACAGTTATCAAAAAACTCCCAAAAAAGAAAAGTCCTGTGCCTGATGTCTTCACAAGTGAATTCTATCAAAAATTCAAAGACGAACTAACTCCTATCCTCCTCAGGCTATTTCAAAAAATTCAAGAGGAAGGAAGACTTCCAAACTCCTTTTATGAGGTGAGCATAATTCTGATCCCAAAACCGGGCAAAGACAACACAAAGAAAGAAAATTATAGGCCTATATCTCTGATGAATTTAGATGCTAAAATTCTCAACAAAATATTAGCCAACCAGCCTGACCTGTGGTGGTGCAGTGTATAAAGCGTCGACCTGGGAACACTGAGGTCCCCAGTTCAAAACCCTGCACTGGTCTGGTCAAGGCACATATGGGAGTTGATGCTTCCAGCTCCTCCCCCCCTTTCTCTCTTTCTCTCTCTCTCTCTCACTCTGTGTTTCCTCTCTAAAATGAATTAAAAAAATAAAAATAAACTGTTAAAAAAAATATTAGCCAACCAGATCCAGCAATATATAAAAAAATCATACACCATGATAAAGTGGGATTTATTCTAGAGAGGCAAGGCTGGTTCAATGTTCGCAAGTCAATCAATGTGATTCATCACATAAACAGAAGGAAGGACAGAAATCATATGATAATTTCAATAGATGCAGAAAAGGCATTTGATAAAATCCAGCACCCAATCATGCTCAAAACTCTTAGTAAAGTGCAAATACAGGGAAAATTCCTTAACATAATAAAGGCCATCTACGAAAAATTTACAGCAAACATCATACTAAATGAACAAAAATTAAAAGCTATCTTCCTAAGATCAGGAACCAGGCAGGTTTGCCCACTTTCACCACTCTTATTCAACATAGTTCTGGAAGTTCTTGCTATAGCAATCAGACAAGAAGAAGAAATAAAAGGCATCCAAATTGGAAAAGAAGAAGTAAAACTGTCACTATTTGCAGATGATATGATATTGTATATTGAAAACCCTAAAGTCTCAGTTAAAAAACTACTGGACCTTATAAATGAATTCAGCAAGGTGGCAGGATATAAAATTAATACACAGAAATCAGAGGCATTTCTATATACAAACAATGAACTGTCAGCAAAAAAAATTAAGGAAACAATGCCCTTCACTATTGCAGCCAAAAAGATAAAATACCTAGGAGTAAATTTAACCAAGGAGGTTAAGGACTTGTACTCAGAAAAATATAAAACATTGATAAAAGAAATCAAGGAAGATACAAGCAAGTGGAAGCATATACCGTGCTCATGGTTAGGAAGATTAAACATCATTAAAATATCTATATTACCCAAAGCAATTTATAAATTCAATGCAATACCAATTAAAATACCAATGACATACTTCAAAGATATAGAACACATATTCCAAAAATTTATATGGAACCAAAAAGAACATAAATAGCCTCAGCAATCTTAAAAAGAAGAAATAAAGCAGGAGGTTATCACTCTTACGGATATCAAGGTATATTCTACAAGGCCATTATACTCAAGACAGCCTGGTACTAGCATAAGAACAGGCACATAGATCAATGGAACAGAACAGAGAACCAATAAATAAACCCACAGCTTTATGGACAACTGATATTCGACAAAGGAGGAAAGAACATACAATGGAGTAAAGACAGCCTCTTTAACAAATGGTGTTGGGAAAATTGGACATCTACCTGCAAAAAAATGAAACTAGACCATCTACTTACACCATTCACAAAAACAAACTCAAAATGGATAAAAGACTTAAACATAAGCCGTTAAACTATAAGCATCTTAGAAGAAAACATAGGCAGCAAGCTTTCCGACATCTGTAGCAGCTATATATTTGCCGATTTACCTCCACCGGCAAATGAAATAAAAGGCCAGATAAACAAATGGGACTATATCAAACTAAAAAGTTTTTTCACATCTAAAGGCAATAAGAACAGAATAAAAAGACAAACCACACAATGGGAGAACATATTCGACAGCACGTCTCATAAGGGGTTAATAACCAAAATTTATAAAGAACTTATAAAACTCAACACCAGAAAGACAAACAATCCAATCAAAAAATGGGCAAAAGAAATGAATATGAATTTCTCCAAAGAGGACATACAGATGGCCAAAAGGCATATTAAAAACTGCTCAACATCACTAATCATTAGAGAAATGCAAATTAAAACCACAATGAGATATCACCTTACACCAGTCAGAATGGCACTCATCAGCAAAACAACACAGAATAAGTGCTGGCGAGGATGCGGAGAAAAGGGAACCCTTCTGCACTGCTGGTGGGAATGCAGACTGGTGCAGACACTGTGGAAAACAGTATGGAGATTCCTCAAAAAATTAAAAATTGAACTGCCTTTTGTCCCGGCTATTCCACTCTTAGGAATATACCCTAAGAACACCATAACACTGTTTGAAAAGAAGAAATGCGCCCCCATGTTCGTGGCAGCATTGTTCATATTAGCGAAGATCTGAAAACAGTCAAGTGTCCGTCAGAAGACGAGTGGATTAAAAAGTTTTGGAGAAGGAGCAAGATGGCGACGGAGTAGGCGGACTTACCAACTTCCAACTCCCAGAACCAAAGTGGATTACAACTCAATTTTAAGAACCATCACCTGGATAAACCAACTTTGAACAAAACTAAGTGGACTCTTCAACCAAGGAACACAGAAGAAGCCACATTGAGACTGGTAGGAATAGCGAAAACGCGAAGAGGGCTGCCCAGCTCCCCGGAGCAAACGGCAGCCCGGAGAGACCCGTGTGGTGGGAGGAGATTTTCGCGGAGAGGGAGGGACCTGGGTCCCAGGAACCAAGCCCCAGCCTGCAGTCCCAGAGCCAAGAAGAGGCGTTTGGACAGTTTTGAGCTGTGAAACAAGTGAGGGAGCTCCCAGGCCTACAGTGTGGAGTATTAGGTCCCTTCCTACTCTGCTGAGGGCTGCTTAAGGTTTTGGGGCGGCAGGACGCTGAAAGGCGGTTCTGTAGGCGTGGGCAGAGGCCAAGCCGGTGGGAGATCGGTCTAGCCCAGAGGGTCGGAGGGTAAGCGCGAGAGCGGTCCGGAAGCTGCGGGCCCGCCTTTAATCCCACTTACGGGGACAAAGCGGGAGGCCAGGAACAGACAGGCCCTGCGCAAGCCGGCCCTGACCGCGGGGACCGGGCTAGGACCAGGGACGGGCAGGGGCTCGTGGCTGAGCTGACGCTACCAGACCGCGCCCCCCCCCCCACCGCCCGCCGGAGAAACCGCGGTTGGCCAGTATACGTGAGGGAGCGGGCTCCGAGCGCGGGAAAGGGGTGGACCCCGAGACAGGCGGAGGCTCGCAGCTGAGCCCACGGCTGCTATCCCCATCCGGCCGGAGAAACCCCGGATAGCGTTAATACGTGCACGAGCGGGCTCCGAACGCGGGGGCGGGGTAGAGTCCGGGACGAGCGGAAGTACGCAGCTCGGCGGAAGCCAGCAAACACGCCCGCCCCAATAAATCTTGGTTTCCGACCCTGCGCAAAGGGCCCTGGCCTCGAGGGCGGGGCTAAAGCTCCTGACGGGCAAAAGCTTACAGCTGAGAGCACGTCAAAAGCCCCGCCTAACCCGCGGAACTGTAGCGAGCAGGCTCCGACTGCTGGTTCTGGGCGGAAGTCCGGAAATAGGCTGGGTCCGCAGCTGAGCAAAGGTGCTCGCCTCTACCCTTGGTGCTAATCTTGTGGCTTCAGTGACAGCCCCTCCCACGGAGGAGAGGCAGAAATCACAGCAAAAGCCACAGTGGGCCGGCGCTGGCAACGCTCATACCCAACCACCCTAGGCGCCGGCAGAGGGGGTGGGGGGCCTGCAGATAGACCACACATAGAGAACACAAAGGCAACACCTACTGGACTCCAGTGGCCACAACTTGCTTATACACAGAAAAAATGGGCAGGCAGAGGAATGCAAACCAAATGAATCAAGAGAAATCCCCAGAGAAGGACCTGAATGAACCAGATATAACCAAATTACCAGAAGCAGAATTTAGAATAATGATAGTTAGGATGTTCAAAGAAATTAGAGCAACAATGGATAGTCATTATGAACACCTAAATAAAGAGATAACAAGTATAAAAAATGAAATTGAAATAATAAAAAAGAATCAGACAGAAATGACAAATACAGTATCAGAACTGAAGACCACAATGGAAGGAATTAAAAGCAGGATGGATGACGCTGAGGATCGAATAAGCGAGTTAGAGGACACAATAAACAAAGGCACAGAAGCAGAGAAGAAAAAGGAAAAGAGACTTAAAAAATGTGAGGAAACTCTAAGGGAGCTTTGTGACAACATGAAGAGAAACAACATTCGCATCATAGGGGTGCCTGAAGAAGAGGAGAGAGGACAGGAAATGGAAACTTTGTTCAATCAAATTATAGCAGAAAACTTTCCTAAATTAAGGCTGGGAAACACTCCACACATTCAAGAAGCACACAGAACTCCATTAAGGAGAAACCCAAAAAAATCTACACCAAGACACATCATAGTTAAAATACCAAAGCTAATGGATAAAGAAAAAATTTTAAAAGCTGCTAGAGAAAAAAAGACTATCACCTACAAAGGAGCCCCCATAAGGATGACATCGGACTTCTCAACAGAAACACTTGAGGCCAGAAGGGAATGGCAAGAAATAATCAAAGTAATGCAGAACAAGAACCTACAACCAAGACTACTTTATCCAGCAAGGCTAACGTTTAAAATTGAAGGAGAAATAAAGAGCTTTCCAGAAAAAGAAAGCCTGAAGGAATTCATAAAAACCAAACCAATTCTGCAAGAGATACTAAGGGGCCTCTTGTGAACAGTTTAAAGGGAGGAAAGAATAGAGCAAAAGAAGAATACAGCTTTAAAGAATAAAATGGCAATAAACAACTACATATCAATAATAACCTTAAATGTAAATGGATTAAATGATCCAATCAAAAGACATAGGGTAGCTGCATGGATAAAGAAACAGGACCCATACATATGCTGTCTACAAGAGACACACCTTAAAATAAAAGATGCTCATAGACTGAAGGTAAAGGATGGAAAAAAATATTTCATGCAAATGGAAATGAAAAAAAAGCAGGGGTAGCAATACTTATATCAGACAAAATGGACTTTAAAACAAAGGCTGTAGTAAGAGATAAAAGAGGACACTACATAATGATAAAGGGAACAATTCAACAGGAAGATATAACTATTGTAAATATCTATGCACCAAATATAGGAGCCCCGACATACATAAAGCAGACTTTGATGGATATAAAGGGCGAGATTAACAGCAATACTATCATAGTAGGGGATTTCAATACCCCTCTAACAACACTGGATAGATCCTCAAGAAAGAAAATTAATAAAGAAACAGCAGACTTAAAGGAGACACTAGATCAACTTGATTTAATAGATATCTTCAGAACTTTTCACCCTGAAGCAGTAGAATATACATTCTTCTCAAGCGCTCATGGTACGTTTTCGAGGATAGACCACATGTTAGGACACAAAAATGGTCTCAATAAATTTAAGAAGATTGAAATCATATCAAGCATTTTCTCTGATCACAATGCCATGAAACTAGAAATTAACCACAAAAGAAAAACTGAAAAATACTCAAACACTTGGAAACTAAATAGCTTGTTATTAAATAATGAATGGATTAACAATGAGATCAAAGAAGAAATAAAAAAGTTTCTAGAAACAAATGATAATGAGCATACATCAACTCAAAATTTATGGGACACAGCAAAAGCAGTTCTGAGAGGGAAGTTTATTGCACTACAGGCATATCATAAGAAGCTAGAAAAAGCTCAAATAAGCAACTTGACCCTGCATCTAAAAGAACTAGAAAAACAACAACAAATAAAACCCAAGACAAGTAGAAGAAAGGAAATAATAAAGGTCAGAGCAGAAATAAATGACATAGAGGCTAAGGAAACAATACAGAGGATCAATGAAACAAGAAGCTGGTTCTTTGAAAAGGTAAACAAGATTGATGAACCTTTAACTAGATTCACCAAGAAAAAAAGAGAGAGGACTCAAATAAATAAAATTAGAAAGGACAGTGGAGAAATAACAACTGACACAACAGAAATACAAAGTATTGTAAGAAAATACTATGAAGAACTATATGCCAAAAAATTAGACAATCTTGGTGAAATGGACAAATATCTTGAATCATATAACCTTCCAAAAATCAATCTGGAAGAATCAGAACACCTAAACAGACCAATTACAACAAATGAGATAGAAACAGTTATCAAAAAACTCCCCCAAAAAAAAAGTCCTGGGCCTGATGGCTTCACAAGTGAATTCTATCAAAAATTCAAAGAAGAACTAACTCCTATTCTCCTCAAGCTATTTCAAAAAATTCAAGAGGAAGGAAGACTTCCAAACTCCTTTTATGAGGCGAGCATAATTCTGATCCCAAAACCGGGCAAAGACAACACAAAGAAAGAAAATTATAGGCCTATATCCCTGATGAATTTAGACGCTAAAATTCTCAACAAAATATTAGCCAACCGGATCCAGCAATATATGAAAAAAATCATACACCACGATCAAGTGGGATTTATTCTGGAGAGGCAAGGCTGGTTCAATATTCGCAAATCAATCAATGTGATTCACCACATAAACAAAAGGAAGGACAAAAATCACATGATAATTTCAATAGATGCAGAAAAGGCATTTGATAAAATCCAGCACCCATTCATGCTCAAAACTCTCAGTAAAGTGGGAATACAGGGGTCATTCCTTAACATGATAAAGGCCATCTATGATAAACCGACAGCAAACATCATACTAAATGGACAAAGATTAAAAGCAATCCCCTTAAGATCAGGAACCAGGCAGGGTTGCCCACTTTCACCACTCTTATTCAACATAGTTCTTGAAGTCCTAGCTACAGCAATCAGACAAGAAGAAGAAATAAAAGGCATACAAATTGGAAAAGAAGAAGTAAAACTGTCATTATTTGCAGATGATATGATATTGTATATTGAAAACCCTAAAGTCTCAGTCAAAAAACTACTGGACCTGATAAATGAATTCAGCAAGGTGGCAGGATATAAAATTAATACTCAGAAATCAGAGGCATTTCTATACACCAACAATGAAATATCAGCAAAAGAAATTAAGGAAACAATCCCCTTCACTATTGCAGCCAAAAAAATAAAGTACCTAGGAGTAAATTTAACCAAGGAGGTTAAGGACTTGTACTCAGAAAATTATAGAACATTGATAAAAGAAATCAAGGAAGATACAAACAAGTGGAAGCACATACCGTGCTCATGGCTAGGAAGAATAAACATCATTAAAATGTCTATATTACCCAAAGCAATTTATAAATTCAATGCAATACCAATTAAAATACCAATGACATACTTCAAAGATATAGAACACATATTCCAAAAATTTATATGGAACCAAAAAAGAACACGAATAGCCTCAGCAATCTTAAAAAGAAAAAATAAAGCAGGAGGTATCACTCTTCCTGATATCAAGGTTTACTACAAGGCCATTATACTCAAGACAGCCTGGTACTGGCATAAGAACAGGCACATAGATCAATGGAACAGAACAGAGAACCCAGAAATAAACCCACAGCTTTATGGACAACTGATATTTGACAAAGGAGGAAAGAACATACAATGGAGTAAAGACAGCCTCTTTAACAAATGGTGTTGGGAAAATTGGACATCTACCTGCAAAAAAATGAAACTAGACCATCAACTTACACCATTCACAAAAACAAACTCAAAATGGATAAAAGACTTAAATGTAAGCTGTGAAACCTTAAGCATCTTAGAAGAAAACATAGGCAGCAAGCTCTCCGACATCTGTAGCAGCGGTATATTTGCTGATTTATCTTCATGGGCAACTGAAATAAAAGGCAAGATAAACAAATGGGACTATATCAAACTAAAAAGTTTTTGCACAGCTAAAGACAATAGGAACAGAATAAAAAGGCAAACCACACAATGGGAGAACATATTTGACAGCACATCTGATAAGGGGTTAATAACTAAAATTTATAAAGAACTTATAAAAAGCAACACCAGGAAGACAAACAACCCAATCAAAAAATGGGCAAAAGAAATGAATAGAAATTTCTCCAAAGAGGACATACAGATGGCCAATAGGCATATGAAAAAATGCTCAACATCACTAATCATTAGAGAAATGCAAATTAAAACCACAATGAGATATCACCTCACACCAGTCAGAATGGCACTTATCAGCAAAACAACACAGAATAAGTGCTGGCGAGGATGTGGAGAAAAGGGAACCCTTCTGCACTGCTGGTGGGAATGCAGACTGGTGCAGCCACTGTGGAAAACAGTTTGGAGATTCCTCAGAAAATTAAAAATCGAACTGCCTTTTGACCCAGCTATCCCACTTTTAGGAATATACCCTAAGAACACCATAGCACTGTTCGAAAAGAAGAAATGCGCCCCCATGTTCGTGGCAGCATTGTTCACAATTGCGAAGATCTGGAACCAGCCCAAGTGTCCGTCAGAAGATGAATGGATTAAAAAGCTATGGTACATATATACTATGGAATACTACTCAGCCATAAGAAACGATGACATCGGATCATTTATAACAAAATGGATGTACCTTGATAACATTATACGGAGTGAAATAAGTAAATCAGAAAAAAAGAAAAACTGAGAACAGCACGATTACATACATAGGTGGGACATGAAAGTGAGGGTATGAGACATGGACAAGAGAGTGGTGGTTATGGGATGGGGGGAGGGAGGGAAGAATGGGATAGGGAGGAGGGGACGGACGCAGGGAAAACCAGATTGAAGGTGACAGAGGACAATTTGACTTTTGGTGATGGGTATGCAACACAATTGAATGATAAGATAACCTGGAGATGTTTTCATTGTACATATGTACCCTGATTTATGGATGTCACCCCATTAGAATTAATAATAATAAAATATATATATATAAAAAAAAAAAGTTTTGGTACATATATACTATGGAATACTACTCAGCCATAAGAAATGATGACATCTGATCATTTACAACAAAATGGATGTACCTTGATAACATTATACGGAGTGAAATAAGTAAATCAGAAAAAAAACTGAGAACAGCATGATTTCATATATAGATGGGACATAAAAGTGAGACTTTGATACATGGACAAGAGAGTGGTGGTTATGGGGTGGGGGGTGAGGGGAAGGTGGGATAGGGAGAAGGCGAGGGGCACAGGGAAAGCCAGATGGAAGGTGACAGAGGACAATTTGACTTTGGGTGATGGGTATGCAACACAATTGAATGATAAGATAATCTGGAGATTTTTTCATTGTACATATGTACCCTGATTTATTGGGGTCACCCCATACAAGTTAATAAAAAAAATAAAGAAAGGTAAAGAGTATGAGTACATTAGGATGAGGAGCGAAGCAGGGCTGGGCAAACCCCACATGTGGCAAACAGAGTCTGGTTGTGAGCTGAACTTGGACTAGTCTTCTGCAAACCAAACTGGAATGTGAATGAGTGTTTCTGTGAGAAGTGGCAGGGGAAGAGTTGGGTGTAGGCTTTTTGAAGCATCAGTGTGGTTGCTGTTAAAGAGTTCTATACAGATGATGGGGAAACAGACAATCATAGAAAGAGGAGCTGCATGGAAGTCTTTCTGGTCCATGTGCCTCACAGTGGCCATACCCAATCCTTCAGTCAGTCCTCAACCATGGCTCATGGGAAGCCCATGCCACAGGGAAACAATAAATATAAACTATTTGTGGACATGTTGGGTCCCTAAATTATGCTCCCTAGTTGCTTCTTCTTTCTTCAGCATGAACCCTGAAGTCCTTTGCATTATCAAGAACTAGGAAGCAAGAGGGACCATGTGATAGATATAACCATTTTATTAAATGCCGAGTGCTCTGAATGCAGACTCTGCTAGCACCATGATTTATCATTTAAATTGAAAGATTATAAAACATTTTAGAATCCTTTACTTTCAAAACTAATTTTCTTAGCAAAGAAAAATAACATTTATCTAAAAGAAACTCATACACTAAAAGCCACTCTCCATTCAAGAGTCATAACCTATAATACACAATCTGTGGTGTGTGTGTGTGACACACCTCTTACATACACATGCTCACCACATCTGCGATGTCTTCTCATTTTATCCATGGGAGGAAGAGCAGTTCAAAAATGTCCCATCATGCTCCATGGATGCTCTGTCATAGAACTCAGGGTAACCTTCAGGTCTGCAGGTTCCCATTTCAGCATTTCATCAGAAAATTCTTGTCATCAAGATAAACTGCTAGTAAAAACTGGGATGAGTTTACATTCAATTCTAATTGGCACAAAAGTCAACAAATGGAGCTAAAGATGACATGCTTTATCAAGACACCTAAAAGTCAAGGTGGTTTAACTTTTGGATTTAAAAAAGATATACTTCATTTTTCAAATTTTCTAAATTCATGTAAAATAAATAAATAAATAAACAAGCCCGTTGGGCAAAGTTGAAAATGAGTCTCTGGAGTAATGGACAGTAAAGGAAGCCCAGTGACCCGACGATAGCTCTACTTAGGAGATTTCTTCAGACTTGGGAGTTGGTAGAAACTGCAGGTAGAAAGGGGGTTGTTCATTTGAAGCACTGCTAGCTTCTAGGTTTCCAGATAAAGAAGAGTTGAGTGAAGGAAAGCTGGTGATGGTGAGACATGAAAGGGACCGTCTTGAGTTCTCATTTGCATGGGAATACATTGCTGTTACTCAGACTTGCTGTTTATGTGAGGGTGGTCTGAAAGTTAGAGATGGAGACTGTGGAAGGAGGCACTAAGACACCCAGTCTCCTCACCTCCACTGCTGCCTGACTATCTTCTTGGAATCTTTGTCCTAATCATTTAATATGTTTTTTTAAAAGAAAGTCTTACTCATTTGCTTAAGAATTTAGCAGAAGTGGTGAGCAGTAAAACCAATTGATGGAGGAGAGAGAGACCTCATGAAACCCTTGGCGGTGAATTAATAACAAAGCTTGTGAGAATGGAGGAGTCTCCCCACAGACCCTGGCTCCTCTGTGGTTATGAGCAGAGGTTTGCTGATTAGAATCCAAAAGCCAGAAGAAGTGGACTGTCAGGTGGGAGACGTGCAAAGATATCTCCAGCCAATCTGAGGTGTCTCCTTCTGGAGCCTACAGTACACGTCTGAGGTGGTTGCTCACAGTCTGTGGAAATCTTAGAAAATCAGAATACATAATCTTTTGGGAGACAAATTGCTGTTTTTAATTTATCTTCACCAAGTAATTCCATCTTTCTTGCTAATTATAAGTGCTTTGGTGTATTGTCTGATATATACTAGGCTTACCCTTTTCTAAAGTTTTCTATAAAAGATAATTTTATTTAAGTACCTATGTTATGATATATGTCACCTTCTGGTGCCCAGCTCTGTCTAAGACAGGAAGGGGTAGTCTCCAGCAAGAGGACTAGTGTTGCCTGGTACAGAATTATATACAGGGACAAGAGTGTGACCCCCTCTGCTCCATTGTTTCCCAAATGTAACAATTATGCAAATTCTTTTGTACAGAGGCTTAGAATGTGCTATGTGCCTTTTCAGTGGGCCTGGAAAAGCAGCCTTACCAGAGATGACAGAAATACTGTAATTAAATCATTTCAGAAGATTTGAGCATAACATGGTGTTACTGTGTCCTCTTTGTAGTTTGTAACTACTGTCCTAAAGAAAGTCTTAGACTTGTATCCTTCTCAAGATCTTTGGTTAGAGCTTCTTATTTAAGAACAAAGGAATGACTGAACCTTATTAGCAACAAAGTTATAATTTAATGCCCCTGCATTTCCTCCAATGTGTTTGGCACTAGTGACACATCAGGAGCAGACTGTTATCCCAGGATTTGATAAAACCATCATTTTGGCAAAACAAAAATTTGGCCTCAGGAAACCGTGAGTCATCCCTGTGATCCCTCCAGCTGTGCTTTGCCCTGGGGGTGATAAATACATGTAAATAATAATCATCAAAATTAAATGGATGCATGTCAGGTAATTCTTTGTCATTGTCCCTTACTAATAACAGTAATTTTGGTTAAGTGAATTGTATTGATGTCAAATGTTCCTGGTAGGCAGCTTTCAATTAGCAGGTCATGCATTCCATCTCCAGGGACAAAATGTTTCACCCGCTATTTCCTCCATGGTCATATTATAAAGAATTTCTCATCTGCCTGACCTGTGGTGGCGCAGTGGATAAAGCGTCGACCTGGGAACAGGGAGGTCGCCAGTTCAAAACCCTGCACTGGTCTGGTCAGGGCACATGTGGGAGTTGATGCTTCCAGCTCCTCCCCCCTTTCTCTCTTTCTCTCTCTCTCACTCTGTGTCTCCTCATCTAAAATGAATAAAATAAGAAGTTATTTAAAAAAAAAAAAAATTTCTCGTCTGTCAGTTTTCCAATGCCTTCTTTTGGTTTTTGGTTTTCCGATCTAGCTTCCTTGTATGACCAACACCCCATCTGACTATGTCACCAAGGACAGTCCCAGTGAGGAGTGGCACAGGGTAGCTCTCACTGCCAAAGAAGGGTGAAGCTACGGTTCTATACATCCTCCTCATTTCCACACCAGCAACCTGGCTGAGCAACATCACCCTGTCACTGTCCCCTTTCTGAGAAATTCAGTGTTTGTCCAGGCAGGGCTTAGAGCTTCTCACTCACAGTTATGGGGTCCTTTACCTTTGTCCAGCCCCTGCTAACAAGTGGACATAAGACCAAGTGTACAATGGAGGACCATCTCAGGAGAGCCTTCATGACTCTAGAGCACTCCACAGAATCACCTTTGGTGTACACAGTAGCTCATGCCTAATAGACTTTTCCATGCAGACAGGAAAGTTCACTCCAAATAGAGCTAAGTTGAACTATTTTTCAGACTGTGGTCGTGCTGTTCTGACAAAAGCTATGTTCCCTTTGGTCCCCAATTCACACAGTGGCCTTTATGGCCCATCTATCTTTACCCTCCTAAGATAACAGAGTACTAGAACTGGAAGGGAAAAAGATACTGCCGCTCTGGTGATCTGCCCTGAGCTGCACAGCATATCACAGTTAAGGAAGGGGCCAGACTGAAGGCTTCAGGTCCCCAAAGGTGTAGGTTCGTGGGTATAACCCAAGCCATTGTGACACATTGTGACACTGCTCTTGCAGGGATGGGCAGTTCTAGACTAAGTCTCTCCTTTGACAGGTATACAGATGGAGAACCATGTTACTCAGAGACCTCAGGGCCCTCAGTTCTAGAGTAAATCTCTCCTTTGACAGGTATACAGACAGAGAACCATGTTACTCAGAGGCCTCGGGACCCTCAATTCTAGACTAAGTCTCTCCTTTGACAGGTATACAGATAGAGAACCTCGGGGCCCTCAGTCGGGTTCCCTGACAGTTTCTCTGCCTCCTACACAAAATGCATCTCTGGACTCAACTAAGGGCGACCTACTCAGATTCCACGTCAGGACCATTCCTTAGAGATAAAATGTGAGGTGTAAGTGTGAGCCACAGAAATGAGTTTAAATTTCCTAATAGCCATGTTTTCCAAAAAGTAGAAAGACATAGTACTAATTCTAGTAATATATTTAATTTCTCCTAACATATTCAAAGAAATATCACCATAAGGTGTCAACAGTTTAAAATACTATGAATGAGAACCCTTGCATTCTGTTTTTGAGACCAACTTTGTGAAACCCAGTGTCTACTTTACATTTTGCACCACATCTCGGGTTGGGCCTGCTGCATCTTTTGCTCAGTGACCACAGGTTGTAGGAGGTTGCTGAACGGGACAAGGGAGCACCAGTGTGAGCAGCTTTCCTGTATGGTGCTCCATTGTGGGCCCCACAGTGCAGATGTCACCTGTTCACCCAGAGTGGGCCCTAGCCACACTGTCCCTGTGGGGTTTCCAGTTTCCAATTCCCTTCAAAATTTATGATGACTTAGTAATGGTGGCAGTTCTGAAACAACTCACAGACTGAATCCTGGCTGGGCTAGGAAAGCTCGCAACCTGAACCTCAGTGTCTCCCTCCTAGTGCCACCTCCCCAACTACAAATTCTGTGGGCTCCACACAGGAGGCCCAGGTATATCCAGAACAGTCTTATTCGGCTAACCCAAATCAGAGTACCTTTGTACCTGATGTGGTATGAAGAGAGCAAAGATACCTGAAGTATTACTGTTACTCCTAATATTTTATAGTTTTTAAAGAAGAAAAATGCTGTTCATTTCCAAATCACACAATGAAATACAATGGGCCAGAGGATGGCAAGATGGCGACAGTGTAGGCAGACGTACCAACTTCCAACTCCCAGAACCAAAGTGGATTATAACTTAATTTTAAGAACTATCATCTGGATAAACCAACTTTCAAATAAACTAAGTGTACTCTTCAACCAAGAAACAGAGAAGAAGCCACATTGAGACTGGTAGGAAAAGCAAAAACGTGAAGAGGGCTGCCCAGCTCATCGGAGCAAACAGCAGCCCAGAGAGACCCGCGTGGCGGGAGGAGAGTTTGGTGGAGAGGGAGGAACCTGGGTCCCAGGAACAAAGACCCAGCCTGCAGTTCCAGAGCCTAGAAGAGGCGTTTGGACAGTATTGAGCTGTGAAACAAGTGAGGATAATGTTTGTGAGGAAGAGACAGTTTTCTCAGACCCAACATTCTTCTTAAAGGGACAGCACAGAAAACCTCTCTCACAACCACTCACTTGGGGCTCCGGGGAATGGGGACAGAGAAGAGGACCAGAGCAGCGGGAAGAGAGTGTGGACTGGAGGGCACAGGGAGAAACACTCTGAGGGACAGCCACCCTAACCCCTGGGCTGACTAACTTCCCTAATCAAAAACGAATATTTCCCCTGGAACTAGCAATACCAGCAAAGGGAGACAGGACACCAGCCAAGCAATCCCTTCCGCGACACTTAGAGCAGAGCTGCTTAGACGGAGGAAGCTTCCAGGACTACAGTATGGAGTGTTAGGTTCTGAACTGCAGTGTACCCACCCACACTGCTAAGGGCTTGCTGGAGGGACGGTGGTGGGGGGACGCTGGCGGTTCTGTTGGTGGGGGCGGAGGCCCAGATGGTGTGAGCTTGGTCTAGCCTAGCAGGGGTGGAGGAGACGCGCGAAAATGGTCCAGCAGCTGCGGGCCTGACTGCAGCCCCACCTGCGGGGGAAAAGTGGATGGCCAGAAATGGGCAGGGATTTGCTCTGTGACCCTGGACCCTGCGCAAGCCGACCCTGACCGCGGGGGCAGGGCTAGGTCCAGGGACAGGCAGAGGCTCTCAGCTGAGTGCACACCAGCAGCCCTACCTGGCCCGAGAAACTGCCGTTTGCCATCCTACAAGCGAGAGTTGGCTCTGAACGAGGGCTGGGGGCAAGAGCTCCGGATGAGCAGAAACTCTGCAGATGAGCACACGCCAGCAGCCTCGCCCAGCCCGATAAATCGCGGATTGAAATCCTGCGCAGGCGGGCCCTGGTCTCGGGGGCGGGGCTAAAGCTCCGGCCTGGCAGACACTCACAGCTGAGTGCATATCAGCAGCCCCGTCCAACTAGAAAAACTGTGGCAAGCAGGCTATGACTGCGGGGACTGGGTGGAAGCCCAGGAAAAAGCTGGGTCCTCAACTGAGCAGAGGTGCTCACCTCTACTCTTGGTGCAGAGGCTTGTGGATTGAATCCCTTGCGCAAGCCAACCTGTGGGGACAAGGCGAAGGCCCAGGCAGTCTGAGGCTTGTAGAGCCAGGCACCAGAACACAACCCCTCCTGCGGAGAAGAGGCGGAAATAACAGCAACAGCCGCAGTGGGCCAGCACTGGAAATGCCAATACCCAAATGCCCTAGGCAGCGACAGAGGGAGTGGCTGGCCTTAAGACAGACCACACCTAGAGAAACAAAGGCAATACCCATTGGACTCCAGTGGCCACAACCTTCTTATACACAGAAAAAAATGGGCAGGCAGAGAAATGCAACTCAAATGAATCAAGACAAATCCCCAGGGAAGGACCAGAATGAACCAGATACAACCAAATTACCAGATGCAGAATTTAGAATAATGATAGTTAGGATGTTCAAAGAAATTAACACAACAATGGATAGTCATTACGAACACCTAAATAAAGAGATAACAAGTATAAAAAAGAAAATTGAAATAATAAAAAAGAATCAGACAGAAATGACAAATACAGTATCAGAACTGAAGACCACAATGGAAGGAATTAAAAGCAGGATGGATGACGCTAATATCGAATCAATGAGTTAGAGGACACAGTAAATAAAAGCACAGAAGCAGAGCAGAAAAAAGAAAAGAGACTCAAAAAATGTGAGGAAACTCTAAGTGAGCTCTGTGACAACATGAAGAGAAATAACATTCGCATCATAGGGGTTCCTAAAAAGAGGAGAGAAAACAAGAAATGACAACTTTGTTCAATCAAATCACAGCATAAAACTTCCCTAAATTAATGCTGGAAAACGTTTCACACATTCAAAAAGCACAGAGAACTCCATTAAAGAGAAACCCAAAGAAATCTACAACAAGACATATCATAGTTAAAATACCAAAGCTAAGGGATAAAGACAAAATTTTAAAAGCTGCTAGAGAAAAAAAGGCTATCACCTAAAAAGGAGCCCCCATAAAAATGACATCCGACTTCTCAACAGAAACACTTGATGCCAGAAAGGAATGGCAAGATATATTGAAAGTAATGCAGAACAAGAGCCTACAACCAAGACTGCTCTATCCGGCAAGGTTAACGATTAAAATTGAAGGAGAAATAAAGTGCTTCCCAGACAAAAAAGCCTCAAGGAATTCAATAAAACCAAACTAATTCTGAAAGAGATACTAAGGGGCATGTTTTGAACAGTTCAAAGGGAGGAAAGAATATAGCAAAAGAAGAATACAGCTTAAAAGAATAAAATGACAATAAACAACTACATATCAATAATAACCTAAAATGTAAATGGATTAAATGATCCAATCAAAAGACATAGGGTAGCTGCGTGGAAGAAGAAACAGGACCCATACATATGCTGTCTACAAGAGACACACCTTAAAACAAAAGATGCACATACACTGAAGGTAAAAGGATGAAAACAAATATTTCATGCAAATGCAAATGAAAAAAAGGCCTGGGAAAGCAATAATTATATCTGACAAAATGAACTTTAAAACAAAGGTTGTAGTAAGAGATAAAGGACACTACATAAAAATAAAGGGAACAATTCAACAGGAAGATATAACTATTATAAATATCTATGCACCAAATATAGGAGCCCCGACATACATGAAGCAGACTTCGATGGATATAAAGGGCGAGATTAAGAGTAATAGTATAATAGTAGGGCATTTTAATACCCCACTAACATCACTGGACAGATCCTCAAGAAAGAAAATTAATAAAGAAACAGCAGACTTAAAGGATACACGAGATCAACTCAATTTAATAGATCTCTTCAAAACTTTTCATTATAAAGCAGTAGAATATACATTCTTCTCAAGTGCTCATGGTACATTTTCTAGGATAAACCACATGTTAGGACACAAAAATGATCTCAACAAATTTAAGGAGATTGAAATCATATCAAGCATTTTCTCTGATCACAATGCCATGACAAGGAATTAACCACAAAAGAAAAACTGAAAAATACTCAAACACTTGGAAACTAAATAGCATGCTATAAAAAAATAAATGGATTAACAATGAGATCAAAGAAGAAATAAAAAAGTTTCTAGAAATGAATGAAAATGAGCATACATCAACTCAAAATTTTGGGACACAGCAAAAGCAGTACTGAGACAGAAGTTCATTGCACTTCAGGCATACCATAAGAAGCTAGAAAAAGCTCAAATAGGCAACCTGACCCTGCATATAAAAGAACTAGAAAAACAACAGTAAATAAAGTCCAGGACCAGTAGAAGGAAGGAAATAATAAAGATCTGAGCAGAAATAAAATACATAGAGGCTAAGAAAACAATAGAGAGGATCAATGAAACCAGGAGCTGGTTCTTTGAAAAGGTAAACAAGATCGATGAACCTTTAACTAGACTCACCAAGGAAAAAAAAGAGAGGACTCAAATAAATAAAATTAGAAATGAGAGTGGAGAAATAACAACTGACACAACAGAAATACAAATGATTGTAAGAAAATACTATGACAAATATTTGCCAAAGTTTTAGACAAACCTAGGTGAAAAGAACAAATTACTTGAATCATATAATCTTCAAAAAATCAATCTGGAAGAATCAGAACACCTAGACAAACCAATTACAACAAACGAGATCGAACAGTTATCAAAAAACTCCCGAAAAAGAAAAAAGTCCTGAGCCGGATGGCTTCACAAGTGAATTCTACCAAAACTTCAAAGAAGAACTAACTCCTATCCTCCTCAAGCTATTTCAAAAAATTCAAGAGGAAGGAAGACTTCCAAACTCCTTTTTTGAGGCAAGCATAATTCTGATCCCAAAACCGGGCAAAGACAACATAAAGAAAGAAAATTATAGGACAATATCCCTGATGAATTTATATGCTAAAATTCTCAACAAAATATTAGCCAACAAAATCCAGCAATATATGAAAAAAAATCATACACCATGATCAAGTGGGATTTATTCTGGAGAGGCAAGGCTTGTTCAATATTCACAAAAGAATCAATGTGATTCATCACATAAACAAAAGGAAGGACAGAAATCACATGATAATTTCAATAGATGTAGAAAAGGCATTTGATAAAATCCAGCACCCATTCATGCTCAAAACTCTCAGTAAAGTGGGAATACAGGGGACATTCCTTAACATGATAAAGGCCATCTTCGACAAACCCACAGCAAACATTATACTAAATGGGCAAAAATTAAAAGCAATCCCCTTAAGATCAGGAAACAGGCAGGGGTGCCCCCTGTCACCACTCTTATTCAACATAGTTCTGGAAGTCCTAGCTACAGCAATCAGACACAAGAAAAAATAAAAGGCATCCAATTTAGAAAAGAAGAAGTAAAACTGTCATTATTTTGCAGATGATATGATATTGTATATAGAAAACCCTAAAGTCTCAGTCAAAAAACTACTGGACCTGATAAATGAATTCAGCAAGGTGGCAGGATATAAAATTAATACTCAGAAATCAGAGGCATTTTTTATATGTCAACAATGAACTGTCAGCAAAAGAAATTAAGGAAACAATCCCCTTCACTATTGCAACCAAAAAAATAAAGTGCCTAGGTGTAAATTTAACCAAAGAGGTTAAGAACTTGCACTCGGAAAATTATAAAACATTAATAAAACAAATCAAGGAAGATACAAGCAAGTGGAAGCATATACCGTGCTCATGGTTAGGAATAATAAACATCATTAAAATGTGTATATTACTTAAAGCAATTTATAAATTCAATGCAATACCAATTAAAATACCAGATATAGAACACATATTCCAAAAATTTATATAGAACCAAAAGAGAAAATAAATAGTCTCAGCAATCTTAAAAAGAAAAAATAAAGCAGGAGGTATCTGTCTTCTGAATATCAAGGTTTACAACAAGGCCATTATACTCAAGACAGCCTGGTACTGGCATAAGAACAGGCACATAGATCAATGGAACAGAACAGAGAACCAATAAATAAACCCACAGCTTTATGGACAACTGATATTTGACAAAGGAGGAAAGAACAAGCAATGGAGTAAAGACAACCTCTTTAACAAATGGTGTTGGGAAAATTGGACATCTACCTGCAAAAAAAAAATGAAACTAGACCATCTACTTATACCATTCACAAATACAAATTCAAAATGGATAAAAGATTTAAATTTAATTCGTGAAACCATAAGCATCTTAGAAGAATACATAGGAAGCAAGTTCTCCTACATCTGTAGCAGCAATATGTTTGTCGATTTAGAGCCCCGGGCAAATGAAATAAAGGCAAGATAAACAAATGAGACTATATCAAACTAAAAAGTTTTTGCACAGCCAAAGACAATAAGAACAGAATAAAAAGACAAACCACACAATGGAAGAACATATTCGACAGCACGTCTGATAAGGGGTTAATAACCAAAATTTATAAAGAACTTATAAAACTCAACACCAGGAAGACAAACAATACAATAAAAAAAATGGGCAAAAGAAATGAATAGAAATTTCTCCAAAGAGGACATACAGATGGCCAATAGGCATATGAATAAATGCTCAACATCACTAATTATTAGAGAAATGCAAATTAAAACCACAATGAGATATCACCTCACACCAGTCAGAATGGTGCTCATCAGCAAAACAACACAGAACAAGTGCTGGCAAGGATGTGGAGAAAAGGGAACCCCCTGCACTCTGTGGGAATGCAGACTGGTGCAGCCACTGGGGAAAACAGTATGGAGATTCCTCAAAAAATTTAAAATCGAACTGCCTTTTGACCCAGCTATCCCACTTATAGGAATATACCCTAAGAACACCATAGCACTGTTTGAAAAGAAGAAATGCGCCCTCATGTTCGTGGCAGCATTGTTCACAATAGCGAAGATCTGGAAACAGCCCAAGTGTCTGTCAGAAGATGAGTAGATAAAAAAGCTTGGTACATATATACTATGGAATACTACTCAGCCATAAGAAATGATGACATCGGATCATTTACAACAAAATGGATGGACCTTGATAACATTATGTGGAGTAAAATATGTAAAACAGAAAAAAACTGAGAACAGCATGATTTCATACATAGGTGGGACATAAAAGTGAGACTATGAGACATGGACAGGAGTGTGGTTGTTACTGGGTGGGGGGAGGGAGGAGAGGGTGGGAGAGGTTGGAGGGGACGGGCACAAAGAAAACCAGATAGAAGGTGACAGAGGACAATTTAACTTTTAGTGATGGGTATGCAATATAATTGAATGATAAGATAACCTGGAGATGTTTTCTTTGAACATATGTATCCTGATTTATTAATGTGACCCCATTAAAATTAATTAAAAAAAGAAAGAAATACAATGGGCCAGCACAGGGTGAAGGCAACCCATTATGTCACCTTTTAACTATTGAACTAATCCTATGTTGATTAATGAAACTACCACCTACCTAGTTATTATTATATTTCATGCTGCAAGGTGACATGAAATGAGTTACTCACAGCCTATTTCAGACACATCATCTGAACACAGAACCTTAAATCCATTCTGATTGCAGGAACAGCCCATAGTTCCAGCCACAGACACATCCTGAGACAGGGCAGTGTGGTTAGTCAGGTAGCCAACCACAGCACTGCAAAGATCAGTTTGGGTTGACAGGGCTTATTCCCTAAGGAGAGGAGAGTTTAGAAAAGAGGGTACAAAATAAGGATACCAAGATCCACCAGAAAGAATGACCATTTGGAATTTAAGAAGGGAAAAAGGCAGGAGAGGGAAGGTAGGACAGAATAAGTCTGAACACTACAGAAAACTAAAATCACGAAAACGTCTTGTGGCCCTGGCCTGTTGGCTCAGTGGTAGAGCATTGCCCAGCATATGGAAGTCTTGGGTCCAATTCCTGGTCAGGGCACACAGGAGAAGCAACCATCTGCTTTTCCACCCTTCTACTCCTCTCCCTTCTCTCTCTTTCTCTCTCTCTCTCTCTCTCCCCCCCCCTTCCACCTCCACCCCCGCTCCTTCATGCAGCCATGGCTCATGCAAGCAAGTTGGCCCCAGGCACAGAGGATGGCACCAAGGCCTCACCTCAGGTGCTAAAATAACCTGGTTGCCAAGAAACAAAGCATTGGCCTCCTATGGGCATAGCATCACCCAGTAGGGGCACATGTGGGAGTTTGTCTCTCTGCCTTCCTGCTTTTCACTGAAGAAGAAAGAAAGAAAGAAGGAAGAAAGAAAGAGAGGGAGAGAAAGAAAGAAAGAAAGAAAGAAAGAAAGAAAGAAAGAAAGAAAGAAAGAAAGAAAGAAAGAAAGAAAGAAGGAAGAAAGAAAGAGAGGGAGAGAAAGAAAGAAAGAAAGAAAGAAAGAAAGAAGAAAGAAAGAAAGAAAGAAAGAAAGAAAGAAAGAAAGAAAGAAAGAAAGAAAGAAAGAAAGAAAGAAAGAAAGAAAGAAAGAAGGAAGGAAGGAAGGAAGGAAGGAAGGAAGGAAGGAAGGAAGGAAGGAAGGAGGGAGGGAGGGAGGGAGGGAGGGGGAGGGTGGAAGACAGAGAGAGAGAGAAAGAGGGAGGGAGGGAGGGAGGGAGGGAGTGAATAGGCAACAGACAGGATTAGGGTAGCTGGCCCAGGCTGACTCCACTTTACATTCAGTTCTGCCTCTGAAGCTCCTCTCCTAGGAATGTCTGGCAGCCTCTCTGGTGGCATCTGCAAAGGTTCTTTTAGTTTCTGGGAGAAACAGTGATTATTGCTATTGTTGCTTCACTTCTTGGTATGACTGGTGACCCTTACAACTAGCAAAAGTAATTGAAAAGGGTTAGAATGTTGGCTTCTTTTCAAGACCCCACAGAAACCTTGAAATGGAGATGGTCTAGAAATATGTACATGTTCCCATTTCTCAGTCTAGACATGTCTCATTTTAAGCAGCACAAATTTAATTTTCCTCAAGATAATTTCCACCTTGTTATCACAAAGTTGAGTTTATTTAGGTGGCCATCTCTTCACTCACTAAGATGTTTGGAGGGAAAGGCACACACAAAAGACCAGCTTTCAGTGTACTGTGACTTTTGAAACAGGAAATATGCCTCCAGTTTAGGGACACAACAAAATCTGATATTTTTTTTTTTACTTTTTAAATTTTATTTAGAAAATTAACTAACACGATGACATTAATCAAAAAGAGTACATAGGCTTCAGGTAAACATTTCTATAGAATTTAAACTGTTGAGGCCTGACCTGTGGTGGCGCAGTGGATAAAGCGTCGACCTGGGAACACTGAGGTCGCCAGTTCAAAACCCTGCACTGGTCTGGTCAAGGCACACATGGGAGTTGATGCTTCCAGCTCCTTCCCCCTTTCTCTCTCCCTCCCCCCCCCCCTCTGTGTGTGTGTGTGTGTGTGTCTCCTCTCTAAAAGAATAAAATAAAAAAATAAACTGTTGACTATATTCTATACACATCACCCAACATCAAGTCATTTTCTGTCACCTTATAGTTGTCCCTCTTTATACCCTTCCCCCACATCCTCCTCCCCCTGGTAACCACTTCATTTTTGTCTATGTCCATGAGTCTCATTCTTATATCCCACCTATGTGTAAAATCATACAGTTCTTGGCTTTTTATGATTTACTTATTTCACTCAGTATAATGTTCTAAAGGTCCATCCATATTGTCATACATGGTACAGTCATCATTTCTTATGGCTGAGTAGTATTCCATTGTATGTGTACCACATCTTCCTTATCCAGTCCTCTATCGAGGGACACCTTTGTTGTTTACATGTCTTGGCCACTGTGAATAATGATGCAATAAAGATGGGGGTGCATGTGTCTTTACATACCAATATTTTTAAGTTTTTGAGTTAGATACCCAATAGAGGTGTTGCTGGGTCATATGGTAATTCTATTCTTAATATTTTGAGGAACGACCATACTTTCTTCCATAATGGTTGTGCTAATTTGCATTCCCAGCAGCAGTGAATGAGAATTTTTCTCCACAGCCTCTCCAACACTTATTACATGTCTTGTTGATAATAGCTAATCTAACAGGTATGAGGTGGTATCTCATTGTAGTTTTGATTGCATTTCTCTAATAGCTAGGGAAGAAGAGCATCTTTTCATATATCTGTTGACTGTTAGTATGTCCTCTTGGGAGACGTGTCTGTTCAGACCCTTCTCCCATTTTTTAATTTGAGTGCTTGCTTATTTGTTCCTGAGCTTTGTGAGTTCTTTATATATTTTGAATATTAACCCCTTACTGGAGCTGTTGTTTTCAAATATCTTGTCCCGTTTCATTGGCTGCCTATTTGTTTTGTAGTCAGTTTCTTTTGCTGTGCAGAAGCTTTTTAGTTTGATATAGTCCTGTTCATTTATTTTTAGCTTTACTTCCCTGCTTTTGGGGTCAAATTCATAAATCGTTGTCTACAGCCAAGGTCCATGAGTTTAGTATCTAAGTTTTCTTTTATATAATTTATTGTTTTGGATCTTATCTTTAGGTCTTTGATGCATTTGAATTAATTTTTGAAACTTGACTGTAGTCAAGTTTCATTCTTTTGCATATGGCTATCCAATTTTCTCAGCACCATTTATAGAAAAGGCTTTCTTTTCTCCAGTGCATATTTTTGGCTCCTTTGTGAAAGATGATTTGTTCATATATATGTGGTTTTATTTCTGGGATCTCGGTTTTGTTCTTTTGGTCTGTATGTCTGTTTATCTGCCAATAAACAGACATACAGACTGCTTTGATTATTGTAGCTCTGTAGGATAATTTGGAGTCAGGTAGTATAATACTCTTAGCTTCATTCTTTTTCTTCAGGATTGCTCTGGCTATTCAGGTTTTTTTTTTTTATGGTTTTATACAAACCTGGTAAATTTTTTTTATCAGTTTCTTTAAAAAATGACATTAGGATTTTGATGGGGATTGCATTAAACTGGCATATTGCTTTGGAAAATATGGCCATTTTAACTATATTGATTCCTCCAATCCATGAACATGGAATATTTTTTTATTTCTTTGTGTTTTTTTCAATTAATTTCAATAATGTTTTGTAGTTTTCAGTATCTAGGTCCTTTGCATTCTTTGTTAAATTTATATATAGTATTTTATTTTTGTTGCAATTGTAAAATAAATTGTTTAATTTTTTTTAGTTCATTTTCCGATGTTTCATCATTGGTGTATATGAAAGCAATAGTGTTTTGTATATTTATTTTGTATCCTGAGACTTTACTGTATTGCTTGATCATTTCTAATAGTTTTTTGGTGGAGTCTTTGGGATTTCCTAGTATATACAGGATCATGTTGTCTGAAAAAAAAAATGATACTTTTACCTCTTCTTTCCTGATATGAATGCCTTTTATTTCTTTCTCTTGTCTGATTGCTCTGGCTAAAACTTCCAGAGCCATGTTGAATAAGAGTGGAGTGAGAAGCCTGTTTTGTTCCTGATTTTAGACAAAACGCCTTCATTTTTTTTTTTTTTTTTTTTTACCTTTTAGTATAACATTAGCTGAGGATTTGTCATATGTGGCCTTTATTATGTGGAGGTATTTTCCTTCTATTCTGATCGTATTGAATGTTTTAAATATAAAGAAATGCTACCTGACCAGGCGGTGGCGCAGTGGATAGAGCATCGGACTGGGATGCGGAAGACCCATGTTCGAGACCCCGAGGTCGCCAGCTTGAGCACGGGCCCATCTGGCTTGAGCAAAAACTCGCCAGCTTGGACCCAAGGTCACTGGCTCCAGCAAAGGGTGGCTCAGTCTGCTAAAGGCCCACAGTCAAGGCACGTGTGAGAAAGCGATGAACAACTATGGTGTCGCTATGGCAATGAAAAACTAATGATTGATGCTTTTCATTTCTCTGTTTCTGTCTGTCTGTCCCTATATATCCCTCTCTCTGACTCTCCCTCTGTCCCTGTAAAAATAAATAAATAAATAAAACATTTTAAATATAAAGAAATGCTGAATCTCATTGAATGCTTTTTCTGCATCTGTTATAGGATTTTATAATTTTTTTCTTTGTTTTGTTGATGTGGTGCATTTTGTTGAACCATCTTTGTGCTCCTGGAATAAATGCCACTTGATCATGATGTTTTACTTTTTTAATGTATTATTGTACTTGATTTGCTAGTATTTTGTTTAGGATTTTTGCATCTATATTCATTAGAGATATTGGTCTGTAGTTTTCTTTGTGTTGTCCTTGCCAGGTTTTGGTATGAGTGTTATGTTGGCCACAGAAAATATGTTGAGGAGTATTGTTTCTTCTATATTTTGGAAGACTTTGAGAAGTATAGATACCAAATATTCTTTGAATGTTTGGTAAAATTCAGTACTGTAGCCATATGGTCCTGAACTTTTGTTTGGGGGAGGTTTTTGATAGTCATTTCTATTTCCTCTCTGCTTATGGGTCTATTTAGGTTTTCCACTTCTTTGAGACTCTGGGAAGATTGTATAGTTGTAGGAATTTATCCATTTCCTCTAGGTTGTTGTATTTGGTGGCATATAATCTTATAAATATTCTACTATGATTCTTTGTATATCTATGATGTCTGTGATAATGTCTCCTCTTTTATTTTGGATTTTGTTTAGATGAGTCCTTCCTCTTTTTTCCTTACTGAGTCTAGCCAGTGTTTCATAAATTTTATTGATCTTTTCAAGGAACCAGCTCTTTGTTGTATTAGTTTTTTCTATATTCTTTTGTTTTCTATTTCATTTAGTGCTGTCCTAATTTTTACTATTTTCTTCCTTCTGCTGACTTTGGGTTGCGTTTGTTCTTCTTTTTCTAGTTCCTTAAGTACAATCTTAGGTGGTTTATGTGGGATCTCTCTTCTTTCTTGATATAAGCCTGTAATGACATAAACTTCCCTCTTATTACTGCTTTTGCTGCATCCCAGAAATTTTGACATGTTGTATTGTCATTTTTATTTTTCTGTATATATCTTGTGATCTCTGCTTTTATTTCTTCTTTGACCCGGTCATTTCTTAGAAGTTTGTTAACTTTCACATTTTGTGGGTTTCTTTTCTTTTCTTTACAGTTAAATTCTAATTTAAAAACCTTATGCACAGAAAATATGCTTTGGTATAATTTCAATCTTCTTGAATTTGTTGATGTTACTTTAGTGGCCCAACATATGGTCTCTCCTTAGAATGTTCCATGCACACTGGAAAATAATATGTAATCTGACATTTGGGATAAAATGTCCTATAAATGTCTATTGAGTTCATTTGGTCCAGAGTGTCACTTAAGGCTGATATTTCTTTATTGATTTTCTGTTTGGATGATCTATCTAAAGCCATCAATTGTGTGTTGAAATCTCCAAATATGATTATTTTTCTGTCTACTTCTATTTTTATATCAGTTAGTAGATATATATTTTGGTACTTTCTGGTTTGGTGCATATATATCAAGAAGTGTTATGTCTTCTTGATACAATGTCTCCTAAATCATTTATGAAATGTCCATCCTTGTCTGGTTACCTTGTTGTCTTGAAGTAAGCTTGCCAGATATTAGAATGGCTATCCCTGCTTTTTTCTGAGTATTATTTGCTTGGAGAATTGTTTTCTAACCTTTCACTTTGAACATGCTTTTGTCCTTGCAGCTTAGGTGTGTCTCTTAAAGGCAGCATGTGGTTGAGTTTTGCTTTTTGACCTAATCTGCTACTCTGTGCCTCTTTAATGGTAAGTTCAGTCCATTTATATTTAGGGCAATTATTGAGACTTGAGGATTTCCTATAGCCATTTCATGTTTTGTTTTCTGGTACCTCTGTGTCTCCCTTGGTTCTTCTCCTTTGTGGTTCTGTCAGTTGTTTTTGTTTGGTGATATTTCATAATTCATTCACCCGTTGTTGGTTTTTTAAGCTATATGTTTAGGTAGTAGCTTTTTTGTGGGTTGTTACCATTAGATTTTTAAAAGGAAAATGTTTATATGTGCAAGAGTCCTTTGTCTTTTGAGTAATTCCGCACTCAATTCTTCTTTGTAATTCAGGTCTTTATTCTCTCTCTATTTATGTTATTGTCACAGATTATCCTTGTTTTTATTGTGACCTTACTAGAGATTTTACTTGTAGTTTTGATTTGTCTTTTTTTTTTGTATCTGGTCAGAAAAACCCCTTGAGTATTTCCTGCAGTGGGGATTTTCTGGTGATAAATTTCCTCAGCTTTTGTATCTTTGTAAAAGTTTTTATTTCTCCTTCATATTTGAAGGATAACTTTGATGGATATAGTATTCTTGGCTGGTAATTCCTCTTTTTCTGTACTTTGAATGTTTGGGTCCACTCTCTTCTGGTTTGTAGAGTTTCTGCTAAGAAGATTGATGATAACCTAATGGGTTATATGTATGTTCTTCTTTTCCCTAGCTGCCTTGAGTATTTTTTTTCTTTGTCATTGGTTTTTTACAATTTTATTATGATGTGGCTTGTAGTATGTTCGTTTGGGTTGAGGTAACTTGGCATTCTGTTTGTTTCTTGGATTCAAGGCTCTACTCTTTCAATAGGCTTGAGAAATTCTCACCAATTATTTGTTTGAATAGGTTCTCCATTCCCTTCTTCTTCTCTTCTTCTTCTGATATACTCATTATTGTTATATTGCTCTTTGTCATGGAGTCAGACAATTCTTGTAGAGCTCCATCATTTTTTAAAATTTGTGAGTCTCTCTCCTCTCTGTAGTATCTCTAGTTGCCTGTCTTCTATGTCACTAATTTTTTTTCTCTATCTGGCCTGTTTTATTAGCTAAACTTATTACCTCGGTTTTCAATTTATATATTGAATTCTTCATCTCTGTTTTTGAAGTTTCAATCTCCTTGGTGAAACACTCATTTTGTTCATTAATTTGTTTTTCTTAGATCAGTGAATTGCTTATCAGTGATTTCTTACATCATTGAGTATTTTCAGAACTTTTATTTTGAATTCTCTATTGTTTAACTCCAAGGTTTCCATGTGACTGAGCTTGTTTTCCATAGATTTTCCATTTTCTTTCTGAACTATGTCTCTTGTGTAGCCATGGTATTTCATTTCTTCTTCCTTGATGACATTTGAGAGTGGTGTTGTAAGAACTTTAACAAAGAACAGCTAAAAAATAAAAAATAACAATTTAAAATACAAAATTTAAAAAAATAATAAGAAAACACAAAAAACAAAGAGTGAAAACCAAAAATATCAAAAACAAAGAAAACATCCACAAGAGTGAGAATAAAATACATTAAAATTGAAAATGAAATTTAGAAGATAAAAAGAAAAAACAAAGAATAAAATGATTTCAGTTTTGAGAGGTTTTTCTGTTTTCTTCTAGTAGGTGGTGCTATATTTCAACTTTTAGCTCTGCAAAATTTCTGGGCTGACCTCCACTGAGATGTTGCTATTGTAATGATGTAGGCAGGGCTGCAGTCCCATTGATGGGTGGAGTGTCTTGTCAGAGCTTTCTGACTTTATGTCTTTAGCACCAGTGACCCCAGGCTTCTCCCCACTTATCAACAGACCATGAGACTAGACACAGAGCTCTTCTGTTTTTCAAGGGAGATTGTGGCTCTGGAAAGTTAGGTGTGGGGTCTTTCTCTGTCATTTCCCATACCAGCCAGGTGAAGGGGGCTGGATCTGGGAAGATGGGAAGCTGCACTTTGGTTTTCTCTGTCTTTGTGCTAAGTGCAGGTTGTGGGAAGATTGGGGGAACACTGACCATGATTGCCACTGCTTTTGGTTTAGTATCTCCCACTCTATACCTCAATCTTTCCATTCCTCCTGGCAGAACAAGACCCAGTCACTTTGAGCTTCTTTCCTCTCTGGAGACCAAGCAGAGAAAAACTTGGTTACTCTGGACCCCCAGGCAAAAACCCAGACAGTCCAGGCCTCTCCTCTCTCTTGAGTGGGTCATGAGTGTGTTTTATCTTCTGCCCCCCTTCTCAATCCTTTAGCCCATTTGGTGCACAGATCTTTCAGGCAAGCCTGCAAGCCCATCTGGGGTTTCTTCACTGAGTTATAGCTGTTCAGTTTGTTGGAACTTCAAGGGGAGAAGTTGGGATTATTTCTTACACCTCTATTACTCTGATGTCATTCTCTTTTATTTCTTCTCCTTGTCTGATTTCTGTGGCCAGAACTTCCAGAATTGTGTTGAATAATTTTCATGAAAGGAGACACTTCTGTCTTCTTCATGATCTTAAGGGGATTGCTTTTTATTTTTGCCCATTGAGTATGATGTTGCTGTCAATTTGTCATATATGGCCTTTATTATGTTGAGGTATATTCCCTGTATTCCCACTTTGCTCAAAGTTTTGATCATAAGTGGGTGGTGGATTTTATCTAAAGCTTTTTTCTGCATCTGTTGATAGAATCATGTCTTTTTTTCTCTTTATTTTGTATGTGTGATTTTGTACCAGCCTTGCCTCCCTGGAATAAATACCCCTTGATCATAGTGTATGATCTTTTAAATATGTTGCTATATCTGGTTTGCTAATATTTTGTTGAGAATTTTAGCATCTATGTTCATCAGGGATATTGGTCTCTAGTTTTCTTTCTTTGTAGGGTCTACCAAGTTTTGGAATTAGGATAATGCATGGCTTGTAAAATGAGCTTGAACATAAATTTACTTTCCTCATAAATTTTTTGAAATAGTTTGAGAATGATAGGTGTTAGTTCTTCTTTAAATATTTGGTAAAATTCAACTGTGAAGCCATCCAGTTCAGGACTTTTGTTTGCTGAAAGTTTTTAGATAACTGTTTCAATTTTATTTGTTATAAATGGTCTGCTCAGGTGTTCTGATTGTTCCAAAATCAGTTTGGAGATAATATGTTTCTAGGACTTAATCCATTTCACCCAGGTCCTCCTTTTTTTTTTTTTTTTTTTTTTTTTTTTGGTATATAGTTTTTTGGGTTTTTTTACATGGACAGAGAGAGAGAGTCAGAGAGAGGGATAGATAGGGACAGACAGACAGAATGAAGAGAAATGAGAAGCATCAATCTTCAGGTTTTTGTTGCAACTCCTTAGTTGTTCATTGATTGTTTTCTCATATATGCCTTGACAGTGGGCCTTCAGCAGACCGAGTAACCCCTTGCTCGAGGCAGCGACCTTGAACTCAAGCTGGTGAGCTTTTGCTCAAACCAGATGAGCCCGCACTCAAGCTGGTGAGCTCGAGGTCTCAAACCTGGGTCTTCCACATCCCAGTCTAACGCTCTATCCATTGTGCCACCACCTGGTTAGGCAGTATATAGTTTTTTGTAGTATTTTCTTACAATCCTTGGTATTTCTGTTATGTCAATTTTTATTTCCTCTCTTTTATATCTATTTTTATTTATTTGGGTTTTCTTCCTTTTTTTCCTTGAGGAGTCTGGATAAAGGTTTGTCAATCTTGTTTACCTTTTAAAGGAACCTACTCTTGGTTTCATTGATCTTTTGTATTTCTTTTTCTTTCTTTTTCTTTTTTTTTTGTGTGTAGCCTCTATATCATTTGTTATTTGTTTCCACTCTGATCTTTATAATTTTCTTTCTCATCCTTTCTCCAGCCTTTGTTTGTTGTTATTTTTCTAGTTCTTATAGGTGCAGGGTTATATTGTTTATTTGAGCTTTTTCATGCTTCTTAAAGTATGCCTGTAATGCTATGAACTTCCCTCTTAGGACTGCTTATGTTGTATCCCATAGATTTTGGGTTGTTGTATGTTCATTTTCATTTGTTTCAAGAAAAGTTTTTATTTCTTCCTTGATCTCATTGCTAATCCATTTGTTATTTAATAAGATGCTATTTAGCTTTCAAGTGCTTGAATTATTTTTTAGTTTTTCTATTTTATGTGCTTTCTAGTTTCATGCCTTTGTGGTCAGAGAAGATTTTTGATATGATTTCAATCTTTGTAAATTTATTGAGATTTGTTTTGTGTCCTAACATGTGGTCTATCCTAAAATATGTACCATGAACTCTTGTAAAGAATGTATATTCTGCTGCTTTGAGGTTGTGCTGTGTAGGAAGCATGATACAGAGTTGCAATTACAGATGAATTTTAGGAAAAAATTTTCTATGAAAAAAAATGAAAATAATTAAGAAAAAATCAAAAGGGATTTGAACTTATGTAACCTAAAGTAGAATAATGAAAGAAAAGTCTACACAACAATAAGCTACACAGCATCACCATACAAAGAAACATCAGCCTGGGTTCTAGAGTAATAGCTAGTTAAAGCAATAGACTAAGAAAAAAAGAATTATGAGTAAGTACAAATCTCACCAAATCATGGAGGAACACATCACGAGACCAGGAAGCTTCTGCCTGGGCTCCAAAGTCAGCCACTCGCCATGCATATTCATGAGGAAGAGTTCTCCAGAGCTTCAGGGGTAGTCTGAGACCCTACCTATATTTATAGGAAAATATCGGCTGGAGGTTATTACACAGGGTCCTTTGTGCATAATCTCTAGGAACAAAGAAAAGTTACCACATTCTGAAATAACTAACTAGACCAGCAATCAAATGGTACAAAAATCCTCCCTGGCTTCAGGGAAAACTGCAGCAGGACATCTTATCCCACCCTGAGTAAATGACTCAGTCATTTCTGCAGCCATTTTTGTGACCCTTTTTGTTCATGTTCAATTGAATTCAAATTTTTATATATTTAAGGCCACTGTTTGTTGATGTTCTGTCTGGAGAATCTTTCCATTGATATTAAGGGTACTAAAATTCTTTACTATATCATATTGCTGTTGATCTCTCCCTTTGTGTTCATCAAAATCTGCTTTATATATTTAGGTGCTCCTATATTAGGCACATAAATATTTACAATGGTCATAACCTCTTGTTGGATTGCTGCCTATATCATTATGTAGTGAACTTTTTTGTCCCTTACTGTAGCCTTTTTTTTTATCAAGTGAGAGTCAGGGAGGCAGAGAGACAGACTCCTGCATGCACCCTGGCTGGATCCACCTTGCAACCCCATCTGGGGCTGAAGCTCTGTCCATCTGGGGTGGCTGCTGTGTTGCTTGCAAACCAATGTATTTTAGTGCCTGAGGTGAGGCCATGGGGCCATCCTCAGCACCTGGGGCCAACTTGCACATTTGAGCCATGGCAGCAGGAAAGGATGATAAAGAAAGAGGGTGGGGGGGAGAAGCAGATGGTCACTTCTGTGTGATCTGACTAGGAATCAAACCTGGGACTTCCACACATTGGGCTGACAATCTACCACTGAACCAACCAGTCAGGGCTTAGCCTTTGTTTTAAAGGCTATTTTGTCATATGTAAGTATTACTGCTTGAGCTTTTTTTTTTATTTCCAGTTGCATGCAATATTTTTTTTCCCATCCCTTTACTTTTAGTCTATATGTATCTTTTTTTCTGAGATGGGTCTTTTGTAGACAGCATACAAAAGGCCTTGTTTTCTTATTTATGCAGCTACCCTAAATGTTTTGATTAAAACATTAAATCTATTTATATTTGAGGTTACTGTTTATATGTTCTTATTTATTGCCATTTTATTACTTAAACCTAAAATCCTTTCTCTTGATTTGTTTTATTTTATTTTTTTTGACAGAGACAGAGAGAGGGACAGATAGAGACAGACATACAGAAAGGGGAGAGATGAGAAGCATCAATTCTTTATTGAGGCACCTTAGTTGTTCATTGATTGCTTTCTCATATGTGCCTTGGCCGGGGAGCTACAGAAGACCAAGTGACTCTTTGCTCAAGCCAGCAACCTTGGGCTCAAGCTGGTGAGCCTTGCTCAAACCAGATGATCCCACACTCAAGCAGGTGACCCTGGAGCCTCGAACCTGTGTCCTCTGCCTCCCAGTCCAATGTTTTATCCACTTTGCCACTGCCTGGTGTGGCTTGATTTTTTTTTTATTCCTCCTTTTATAGAAGGCCCTTTAAAATATCTTGCAGAACTGGTTTGGTGGTAACAAATACCTTGAGCCTTTTGTTTTGTTTTTTTCTGAGAATATCTATTTATTTATTTGTTTTTTGCTTGTTTGTTTTCCTTCTTTTTCCAAGTGAGAGGAATGAAGTAAGAGAGACAGACGCCCACATGCACCCTGACCAGGAATCACCCCTGTCTGGGGCCTGATGCTCTGCCCATCAGAGCTATACTCACAACCGAGCTATTTTATCACCTGAGGTGGAGGTTTAACAGAGCCATCCTCAGCACTTGAGTTCAAGTGTTTGAATCAATCAAATTATGGTTGTTGGAAGAAAAGAGAGGGAGAGAAAGGGGGGGAGAGCAAAAGCAGATGGTCTCCTCTCCTGTGTATCCTGACAAGGAACCAGACCCAGAACTTCTGCACACCATATTGATACTCTGTCCCTGAGCCAATGGGCCAGTGCTGGGAAGCTCTATTTCTCCTTCACTTTTAAATGATAGCTTTGCTGTATAGAATAGTCTTGGTTGTAGGTTCTTGTTTTCCAGCACTTGGACTAGTTCTTCCCAATCCCTTCTGGTCTCAAGTGTTTCTGTTGAGAAGTCAGATGTCAGTCTTATGGGAGCTCCTTTGTAGGTAATTAATTTCTCTTCTTTACTACTTTTAGTATTCTTTCTTTGTCTCTTAATTTTGGCATTTTAATTATGATGTGTCTTGGCAAGGGCTTCTTTAGATTCATCTTGAATGGAACTCTATGCTTCTTGAAATTGTGTGACTATTTTCTTCATCAATTTAGGGAAGTTTTCAGCCATGATTTCTTCAAAGAATTTCTCTATCCCTTGTTTGTTTTCTTCTCCATCAAGAACCCCCATGATTCAGATGTTTCTCTTCATGTTGTCACAGAGGTCTCTTAGTTTCCTCAGCCATTTTGAGCATCATTTCTTTTTGCTGCTCTGCTTCTGTGCTTCTGTTTATCTCATCCCCTAAATCACTAATTTTGATCCTCTGCTTCTACTGTTGATTCCTTCTAGTGCAGTTTTTATTTCAGTTATTGTATTTGTATTTTCTGACTGATTGTTTTTTATGGTTTCAATGTCCTTTTTAATGCTTACTATTTCTTTGTTCGTTATCATTGTGGTAATCCATTCTTGCTCTAAGATTCTTGCATATCCTAATAACCATTATTTTAAACTCTGTGTCTGGTAATTTGGTTATTTCCATTTCATTTAGTTCTTTTTCTGGGAATTTCTCTTGTTGATTCATTTGAGTCATATTTCTTTGTCTGCCCATTTTGTCTGTGTATTAGGTAGCTCTTCTCTGACTTTCAAATTTGTTGTGGCATTTTTAAGTTGAAGATGGACTCAGTGGTACTGACCTCCAGGCCACCTGAGTTCCTTGCTCTGGGAATGCTTCTCGAGGGTTATATTCACCCCCCAGTTGTATGTGAGTATAAATGCATTGGCTCTTTCATGGGTGGGGTTACCTCTTCAGGCTGGCTGGCTCTAGGGTCAACCTTGATCATGTGTATTAGACATTGTGCTTGTCTTTCCTATGGAGTGTAGTTATTCTCAGCAGGTTTTGGTGCCTGCTGAACTCCTCCTTTGAGTGTGCTACTTGTGTGGCTAGCTGAGTCTAGTGTTGGTGCAGTCTGGCATCCACTACTCATTTTTTGGGGGGTTATAGGTCTTCTTAGGTGAATTTTGGGCACAGGTAGATGTCAGACATTGTTTGTAACCCACCATGGGCTATTTGTCTGGAGCTACCACTCTGTTCACTGTTGATGTCTGCATTTTCTGTGCCTGGGTGTATATAGGAGGGGTCAATTTGTGTATTAGGATTGACTGCCTCTTGTTTAGAGCTGACAGTTAGAGCTGACAGCAGCTCAGTAAAAGGTCCCAAGTTTCTTAAGATTTGCCTTGACTTTGCAGGTGTTCCAGCTCCTCCTGTAGCTACCTGATCTTCCCACAGTCTTAAGTAGAAAGACTAGAGAGTGGGTGCAGACTGGCCTCACCTCACCAACCTCTCAACAGGTTGCAAGCTTGATGTTAGGGCAGCTGAGGTTGGGATGACAATGTTAGTGGGTCCTCCTGCTTTGAGGGTCTCTTGGTGAGCAGCTTAGTGTGAAAAAAATTGGTTCCTACTTCAGAGCCTAATTCCTCAGCTGGCGCTGATATTCCCATTCTATTTCTCTCCAGAGAGGTCAGCAGCAGGTTCAGTTTGGGTAGGGCCAATAGTCCCCTCTGTAGAGTGTTTTCAGCTGGGGAGTCCCTGACCTCAAGGAGGAAGATTGAGAGTTTTACACTGTGGCTGGCCCCTTGTGTAAAAAGTTTGGGACCCCTGGTCTAGAGGCTGAGGCTAATCAGGCATCAGGAAAGGTGGTAGATGTGGTTTTCACCTCAGAGCCCCAGATGTCAGTCTGTACTAAATTTTTCACATATCTCAGTAGGGTGTGGCCACTAGGACTTCAGTAGATGTGGCCTCTGAAGCCCAGAGACTTGAACTGCCCACAGTTTGAACAGTTTCTACTGAATCTCCCATGCTGCAGAAGCACCAGTCATATTCTAGAAAAACTGGGTGGGGGGGGGGAGCTCTGGCCTCAACACCAGTCAACCAAGTCACTATAACCCCTTAGCCTTTTTAGCCCCCTGCTTTCTGGCCAATGCTACTTACTTCTCAGCAGGGCCCAATCTCCATAGAGCAGGATAAGAGAGATTCCTGAGGGTGGGGCAGTTGCTTTACTCTAGGCTGACGCTGCATGGAGGGGACTTATCCATCTAACAGAAATGGTGACTGCAGTACTGGAGAATGACTCAGCATAGGGGTTTCAGTGACTATTCCCCACCATGGCTCTCCCAAAGGATGCCAATCTCACCCTCTCCTCTTGTGACTTTAGTCCACTTAGCTTTCCCTGAGCCAGAGCCCAGGGTAAGTGGCTGTGAACATGATTTTCTGTGTTGGGCTTTTAAGATGGTGCCCGCATCACTGAGAACTCCTGTATCTTTCTTGTTGACAGAAACTTTGCCACTTTTCACCCCAAATACTGTGTACGCACTTCGTCTAGGCTCTGATTCTCTTAACTGGTTGACGTATAGGCATATGAAAAGATGTTCAACTTTACTAATCATCACAGAAATGCAAATTAAGACCACAAGGAGATACCACCTCATACCTGTTAAAATGGTAATCATCAATAAATTAACAAACAATAAGTGTTGGTGAGGATGTGGAGAATAAATAACCTTCATGAACTGTTGGTCAGAATGCAGATGGTGTAGCCACTGTAGAAAGCAGTATGAATGTTCCTCAAAAAATTAAAAATGGAACAGCCTTATCACCCAGAAATTCTTCTTGATAACACTGGGGAAGAAAATTTTTGTTGCATCAAAAAAAAAATACTTGTTCTTACCTAAATCAAGTGTGCTAATCTCAAATCTGTCATTAGTTTTTCTCTGTAAGCTACAGTTTTTTTGCAATTCAACATTTTAGGTTATCATCTTATTGTAAAATTGTCAACATTTAGTTTAACATAATGAAGTAGAATGTCTTCTTGGGCATCATCTTTGTGAAAATATAATCATTTATAAAATGCATTAAATACACTAATATACTAAAAGATATGATTGCATCAGAATTTGTCTACAACTTTGAAATAGAACATATTAAAACACTCATTTTAATCATAAAATTTACAAAAAACTTATTTAAATTCTATTCAGGCAAAAATTTGCATTTGTAGCTCTTGCGTTTGTATACTTGTTGAGGACAATCTCATTGGATGCTCCAACAGTAGTCTGTTCATCACTAACAGCTCCAAGATTTTCAGGAAACTTATCAAGATAACTGTTCAGGAAGTGAATCTAAACGCTCGTGTTATATCCAATGTCGTGGAAAGCCAAGAGCATCCTTTGAACCAGAAGTTCATAGTTTTCTGGGTTTTTTTTGTTGCCAAAAATGTTCTTTGTAACTGCCACAGAAGACTGCCTGCTGTTTTCTCCTCCTTATTCATCTCCCTGGCAAATTGTCACGTATAAAGGTTGGAATTTGAGGTCCATCAAATACACCAGCTTTTATCTTCTCGAAAGACAAGGCAGGAAAAGCAGAAATAATATGTTGAAAGCATTCATTTTCTCGGTTCAAAGCCTGAACAAACTGTTTCATTAAGCCAAGTTTGATGTGAAGTGGGGAAAATATGATCCTGTCTCAATTAACTGCAGGTTCATTCACAATATTTTGCATCCCTACTGCCAGAGCTTCACGTTTCGGCCACACCTTCTGTGTCCAGTGTTTCTCTGGAGCTCGGCTGTTCCACAGACACAGAAAACAAGGATAACTTCATGAAACCTCTCTGTTGTCCTAGCAGGAAATTTACCATTTTAAGATACACACAAATGATCCAGTTATGCCCCTCATACTTCAGAAACTAGAGGACAATTTTTATGTCATTATAATCTTCTCACAGATGAGTTGAATAATCAATTGGAATTGCTGCATAAACATTGCCATTGTGTAGGAGAACATATTTCAGACTCCGTTTAGAGCTGTCAAGAAATAGCTGCCATTCTGTTGGACTGTAAGTGGTAACACCTAGCTTGCTGAGAAGACTACTGATATCATGATAGTAAACAAAGTGTTTGTCTTCAGAAAAAAAGTCCACAAAATTTGTTCAGGCTTCCTGAAATGCAGAATACTTTAGCTGAACGGTGAAGTACATTCTTTTCTTGAATCCTAGAGGCTAATTACTCACCTGCTTTCTTTGATAGGCCCAAATTTTTTACTAAGTCATTCAGTTTGGGTTGGCTAAACTGCTGAGGGGTTAATGACTGCTTGGCATCAGAAGAAGACCCTTCAGATTCTACAGCCATTTCCTCATGCATTTTATTAAAATACACTTGATCACCACGTTCACTTTCTTCATCTTTAGAAGAAATAAAACCATTGAAACCTGGAACCATGAGTGTCTCAGAGTGTGGGATAGGTTGTATTGTGAAGGAATATTAAGATATGCTATCATATGCCATTTTTCCTTGCCGATGTCCTTTGCATGGATCAGACAGAAATAACAGTCACTGGGCTGTGATCCTTAGGTTCACACCAAACCATGGGAATACCAAAAGGCATTCCTTTGCATTTTCCTTTTGTTCAGTCATGAAGCATTTCCTCACAATTATGACACACAATATGAGGATCCCAATTCTAGTCTTGATAGCCAAGGGGAACTTGAAAATAGGCAATATGTGTACATGTCACAAATGATGAAATAATGTGCCTTTGACATTGAAGTGTGTAACAGCCACATATATGACAGAAGGTGTCAAGACTACTCTTACATTTATGCCTACTCAAAGAAGCCATGATTCAATCTTAAAATAAGAGGGTGCTTTTATCAGACAATATTTTTTGACATTTAAAAACAACTACAATTATGTAAGAATGATGTATGTAAAACATTAATTGCCTTGTGGTTATGTTCAATCCAAGAGTCATTGCCCTTTAACTCCCCTATTTAAAAACCAATGCATGCCATTAACTGTAACAGAAAGAAATTAAAATTGCATAAAAACTTGAGCATGCTCCAAAAAATGGATTTCAGATTTGGAATCAGTGATGTAGATATATATAGAAACAGTTAAAACCTCATGCAGCAGCAAATGAAAAGAAATTGTTCCCTAGTGTAATATACATATATGTAGAAACCAAAAACACTAATTTAAAAAAATATAGACTCTCCTATGTTCATTGCAGCATTATTCACAATAGCCAAGATGTAGAACCAACCCAAGTTTTTATCAATAGACAGGTGGGTAAGGATAATGTGGTACCTATATCCAATGGAATATGACTTGGTCATAAAAAAGAAAGAGAACTGACCCTTTGTGACAGCATGGATGGACTAATAGAGAGGAATTACCAACCAAGAATACTATATCTATCAAAGTTATCCTTTAAATATGAAGAAGAAATAAAAATATTTTCAGACATAAAGAAGCTAAGGGAATTTATGACCAGAAAGACCCCACAGCAGGAAATACTCAAGGGGTTTATTCAACCAGATACAAAGAAGAAAGCAAATCAAAACTACCAGTAAAAGCTCCAACAAGGTTCCAATGTATATTAACCCCTTCTTCAATGTGACACTGTGATCTTGGGAAAATTATGCTTCCTGACTTTGGCCTCACCAACTACAAAATATGGACAATGACCCCTGTCTAATGGTATTGCTGGAGCAGAGGCATTGAGAAGAATGTGTATGAAGTATTTGCCAATTTTATTATCTGTGTCTCCAAGTTATTCTGTAAGAGATGATACCAAGGGTTTCACTTTCTCCTCTGCTGCTCTCTGGGACCTGGAATGGCACCCAGAGAATGGCAGTCCTCAACCATAATTAGTGAAAAGAGGCAAAGTAAGGACAAACCTGTGTTTGGACATTGAAATGATTTTCACTGAGAAATCTAAAAACAGAAAGCTTATTTTTTAGCATGTATCACAGTTGTGTATCTGTGGGTACTTCATCACTGTCTCCCTACTGAACAGGCAGATACTGCACCTGTTTCTGCTTCTGCTGGTACCCTCATTACCAACATGTTCCCTGAGGTGGAGTGTATATGTGGACATGTGTGTGATGTGTGTGCATTGTGTGCTGTGTGCATGTGTCTGCATATGTGTTGTATGTCTACATGTGTGCATGTGCGCATGTATCTATATGCACGGCTGTGTGTATGTGTGCAAGTGTGCATGTGTGCACATGTGCTGTGTGTATGCATTGTATACATGTATGCACGTGCACTGTGTGTCCATGCACATATGTATATGTGCAGGGGCAGATGGAGCAAAATCCATGCAATTCTACATTCATACTCATAGACTGCTCTCATGCATGTGAAACAAGTAAGCATAAATCATTATGTAAAAGACAAATAACCTGAAGTTGTGTTGCATCTAATGGGCAGACAGTAAATATTTGTCACTTGAAACTGAAGTGGTTTTCTCTCTCTGAGCTCTACTGATTCCTCCTGTAAAATGTAAATATCTTACCTGCAAAAAATTACCTCTGCCAGAGATATATGAAGATCCAACATAGGCATCATTTTTTTTTAAAAGGGAGAGAGAAGGAGACAGATGAGAAGCATCAATTCATAGTTGCTTCACTTTAGTTGTTCATTGTGTACTTCTCATATGTGCCTTGATGAGGGGGAGGGGCACAAGCTCATACAGTGACCCCTTGTTCAAGCCAGTGACCCTGGGCTCAAGTCAGCAACCTTGGGACCATGTTGATGATCCCACACTCAAGCTAGCTACCTCAGGGTTTCAATCCAGGGACTTCAGGATTCCAGATTGGTGCTCTATCCAGTCAGACAGGGGTCATTTTGATAAGCTTTTTCAGACTGTATTTTTTATTTTTAATTAAAAAAAGTAACAAAGTGCAATCCATGAGTCTAGTTCTGGAATGTAAACTAATATATAAGACCTTCATCATTTTCTTCCCCCTCCCCCATGACTTGGTGGTCAGGTCTAACTGTTGCCTGTGAGTTTTCAGTTGAATCAGATACTAAAGCAGCCCGGGACCCGGATGTGTCCCATCACATCAAAAGTTGCTCAAGTTATGCACAGAATGTTCTACTTGGCATCTTGTGCTAAGCCATTGCTCATCCCCTGTCCATAACAGGGCCTCTGGAAGCACCTCAGAAATAAATCCACAGCATCCCTCCAAGGCCGGTCAACACCAGGCCAGATGCCAGTGGTGATGTACTGGGAGGTGGTCCATGTGCATATGTGGGCTTTTCCCTGACAGCTCGCAACTGCGCCTGCCCTCAGCCGCACCTCTGGGGAACTCTCCTGGGTGTTCTCTGATGGTTCCATAAACAGTGTTCCTAGGGTTGAAGTTAATTTGGAGGCTCTGTTCACACTCTCAGAGAACTGTCTTCTCGCTTGACTGTCTCCCTGCTGGCCAACATGTCTGCTTGCTGACATAAAAGCACAGGGCTTGTCATTTGGGACTCACTTCTGGAGCTCTCTGTGAGGACCTGCTGCTCTTGGTGCCAGGGAACATCAGCTGTGGTGTCAAGGAGCTCCCCACACACTCAGGAGAGCAAATACAAATGAGAATGCAGGAAGTCCAACTTCACTTTTGATCACGTGGGGCTTTTTTTCATATGAAGTAAAGTAATACACTGTGGAGAGAAACAATGCTTTCTGATATAGTCACCATAGGACCCTGGTGATACAAATTAGAAATAAGTAGAGCCCTGACTGGCTGGCTCAATGGATTCAGAGCATTGGCCTGGCATATGGATGTCCTGTGATTGATCCCTATTCAGGGCACACAGGAGAAGCAACCATCTGCTTCTCTCCCCCTCCTTCTCCCCATTCTCTCCTTTTTTTCCTCCCACAGCCAGTGGCTTGATTGGTTTGAGTATTGACCCCAGGTGCTGAGGATAGCTCAGAGCATCAGCCTTGGGTGCTAAAAATAGCTCAGTTGTTTCAAGCACCGGCCCCAGACAAGGATTGCTGGGTGGATCCCATTTGGCACACATATGAGAGTCTCTCTCTCTCTCCCCCCTCCTATCACTTATAAAAAAAAAGAAAAGAAAAAAGAGAAGGGAAGGGAATGAAAGGGAAGGGAGGAAAAGAAAGGAAAGGAAAGGAAGGAAAGGAAAGGAAAGGAAAGGAAAGGAAAGGAAAGGAAAGGAAAGGAAAGGAAAGGAAGGGAAAAGAAGGGAAGGTAAGGGAAGGAAAGAAAGAACAGGAAGGGAAGGGAAAGGAAAGGAAAGGAAAGGAAAGGAAAGGAAAGGAAAGGAAAGGAAAGGAAAGGAAAGGAAAGAAAGGAAAGAAAGGGAAGGAAGGAAAGGAAAGGAAGGGAAAGGAAGGGAGGGAAGGGAAGGGAAGGGAAGGGAAGGGAAGGGAAGGGAAGGGAAGGGAAGGGAAGAGAAGAGAAGGGAAAGGAAGGGAAGGGAAAGGAAGGGAAGGGAAGAAAAGGAAAGGAAGAAAATAGGAAAGGAAAGGAAAGGAAGGGAAGGGAAGGGAAGGGAAAGAAGAAAAGGAAAGGAAGGAAAGGGAAGGGAAGGGAAGGGAAGGGAAGGGAAAGGAAGGGAAGGAAGAAAATAGGAAAGGAAAGGAAAGGAAGGGAAGGGAAGGGAAGGGAAAGAAGAAAAGGAAAGAAAGGAAAGGGAAGGGAAGGGAAGGGAAGGGAAGGGAAGGGAAAGGAAGGAAAGGGAAGGAAAGGAGAGGGAAGGAAGGGAAGGAAAGGAAAGGAAGGGAAGGGAAGGGAAGGGAAGGGAAAGGAAGGGAAGGGAAGGAAAGGAAAGGAAGAAAATAGGAAAGGAAAGGAAAGGAAGGGAAGGGAATGGAAGGGAAGGGAAAGGAAGGGAATGGAAGGGAAGGGAAGGGAAGGGAAAGGAAGGAAAGGGAAGGAAAGGAGAGGGAAGGAAGGGAAGGAAAGGAAAGGAAGGGAAGGAAAGGGAAGGGAAGGGAAAGGAAGGGAAGGGAAGGAAAGGAAAGGAAGAAAATAGGAAAGGAAAGGAAAGGAAGGGAAGGGAAGGGAAGGGAAGGGAAAGAAGAAAAGGAAAGGAAGGAAAGGGAATGGAAGGGAAGGGAAAGGAAGGGAATGGAAGGGAAGGGAAGGGAAGGGAAGGAAAGAAGAAAAGGAAAGGAAGGAAAGGGAATGGAAGGGAAGGGAAAGGAAGGGAATGGAAGGGAAGGGAAGGGAAGGGAAAGGAAGGAAAGGGAAGGAAAGGAGAGGGAAGGAAGGGAAGGAAAGGAAAGGAAGGGAAGGAAAGGGAAGGGAAGGGAAAGGAAGGGAAGGGAAGGAAAGGAAGAAAATAGGAAAGGAAAGGAAGGGAAGGGAAGGAAAGGAAGAAAATAGGAAAGGAAAGGAAAGGAAGGGAAGGGAAGGGAAGGGAAAGAAGAAAAGGAAAGGAAGGAAAAGGAAGGGAAGGGAAGGGAAGGGAAGGGAAGGGAAGGGAAAGGAAGGGAAGGGAAGGGAAGGGAAGGAAAGGAAGAAAATAGGAAAGGAAAGGAAAGGAAGGGAAGGGAAGGGAAGGGAAAGAAGAAAAGGAAAGGAAGGAAAGGGAAGGGAAGGGAAGGGAAAGGAAGGGAAGGGAAGAAAAGGAAAGGAAGAAAATAGAAAAGGAAAGGAAAGAAAGGGAAGGGAAGGGAAGGGAAGGGAAAGAAGAAAGGGAAAGGAAGGAAAGGGAAGGGAAGGGAAGGGAAGGGAAAGGAAGGGAAGGGAAGGAAAGGAAAGGGAAGGAAGGGAAGAAAAGGAAAGGAAGGGAAGGTAAGGTAAGGGAAGGGAAGGGAAGGGATGGGAAAAAAGGGAAGGAAAAGGAAGGGAAGGGAAGGGAAGGAAAGGAAAGAAAAGGAAAGGAAAGGAAAGGAAAGGAAGGGAAAAGAAGGGAAGGTAAGGGAAGGAAAGAAAGAACAGGAAGGGAAGGGAAAGGAAAGGAAAGGAAAGGAAAGGAAAGGAAAGGAAAGGAAAGGAAAGGAAGGGAAACGAAGGGAAGGTAAGGGAAGGAAAGAAAGAACAGGAAGGGAAGGGAAAGGAAAGGAAAGGAAGGGAAGGAAAGGGAAGGAAAAGGAAGGAAAGAAAGGAAAGAAAGGGAAGGGAAGGAAGGAAAGGAAAGGAAGGGAAAGGAAGGGAGGGAAGGGAAGGGAAGGGAAGGGTAGGGAAGGGAAAGGAAGGAAAGGAAAGGGAAGGAAGGGAAGGAAAGGGAAAGGGAAAGGAAGGGAAGGAAAGGAAAGGGAAGGAAGGGAAGGAAAGGAAGGGAAGGGAAGGGAAGGGAAGGGAAGGGAAGGGAAAGGAAGGGAAGGGAAGGAAAGGAAAGGAAGAAAATAGGAAAGGAAAGGAAAGGAAGGGAAGGGAAGGGAAGGGGAGGGAAAGAAGAAAAGGGAAGGGAAGGGAAGGGAAGGGAAGGGAAGGGAAGGGAAGGGAAAGGAAGGGAAGGGAAGGAAAGGAAAGGAAGAAAATAGGAAAGGAAAGTAAAGGAAGGGAAGGGAAGGGAAGGGAAAGAAGAAAAGGAAAGGAAGGAAAGGGAAGGGAAGGGAAGGGAAAGGAAGGGAAAGGAAGGGAAGGGAAAGGAAGGGAAGGGAAGGAAAGGAAAGGGAAGGAAGGGAAGGAAAGGAAAGGAAGGGAAGGGAAGGGAAGGGAAGGGAAGGGAAGGGAAGGGAAAGGAAGGGAAGGGAAAGGAAGGGAAGTGAAGGAAAGGAAAGGGAAGGAAGGGAAGGAAAGGAAAGGAAGGGAAAGGAAGGGAAGGGAAAGGAAGGGAAGTGAAGGAAAGGAAAGGGAAGGAAGGGAAGGAAAGGAAAGGAAGGGAAAGGAAGGGAAGTGAAGGAAAGGAAAGGGAAGGAAGGGAAGGAAAGGAAAGGAAGGGAAGGGAAGGGAAGGGAAGGGAAAGGAAGGGAAGGGAAGGAAAGGGAAGGGAAGGGAAGGGAAAGGAAGGGAAGGGAAAGGAAGGGAAGGGAAGGAAAGGAAAGGGAAGGAAGGGAAGGAAAGGAAAGGAAGGGAAGGGAAGGGAAGGGAAGGCAAGGGAAGGGAAAGAAGAAAAGGAAAGGAAGGAAAGGGAAGGGAAGGGAAAGGAAGGGAAGGAAAGGGAAGGGAAGGGAAGGGAAGGGAAGGGAAGGGAAGGGAAAGGAAGGGAAGGGAAGGGAAGGAAGAAAATAGGAAAGGAAAGGAAAGGAAGGGAAGGGAAGGGAAGGGAAGGCAAGGGAAGGGAAAGAAGAAAAGGAAAGGAAGGAAAGGGAAGGGAAGGGAAGGGAAGGGAAGGGAAGGGAAGGGAAGGGAAGGGAAGGGAAAGGAAGGGAAGGGAAGGAAAGGAAAGGGAAGGAAGGGAAGGAAAGGAAAGGAAGGGAAGGGAAGGGAAGGGAAGGGAAGGGAAGGGAAGGGAAGGGAAGGGAAGGGAAGGGAAGGGAAGGGAAGGGAAAGGAAGGGAAGGGAAGGGAAGGAAAGGAAAGGAAGAAAATAGGAAAGGAAAGGAAGGGAAGGGAAGGGAAGGGAAGGGAAGGGAAGGGAAGGGAAAGAAGAAAAGGAAAGGAAGGAAAGGGAAGGGAAGGGAAGGGAAGGAAGAAATGTATACCAGGATAGGCTGCAGGATACAATTTCTCCCACCTGCCTAACAGGTGCAGCTGCCCAGGTTCAGTTCAGGAAGGAGAAGCCATAGTCGTTATTCACAGAGTGGACAGTCTGGAGGAGAGCAGAATGGCCAGTCTAGAAAGCCTGCGGCCTATGCTCACCAGAGGAGAATAAAGCAGAAAACCTGAATGGACCTGTGATCACAGTGAGAGGTTGAACATTGATTGCTAGTACATGTAGCACAAACCTCAGTGAAGGCACAACTGTCCTGGACAAGGTATCTGCACTTTCCCATTAAAAGTTTACCCCTCATGACCCCAGCCTCTGCGAGAAGGTCTATATGGTAGGTATCCTCATTTCAAAAGCAAAGGAACTTGGAATTCTGGCTGATTAGTAGATTGAGAGCCCCCTGCCCCTTCGGCCATGTGAGGATACAATAAGAAGACTGCCATCCATGAACCAGGAGGTGGGCCTTCATCAGACACCCAGTGTCTGCACCCTGATCTGGGATTTCCAGCTTGCAGAACCTCAAGATATAAATTTCTGTTGTTTATAAGTCACCAAGACAATGGCATTTTTGTAACTTAACTGTTTCACACATTTTATAAGTGGCAGGATAGGGATTGGATTCCAGTCAGTGACATTCCAGAGGCCCTGTTTTTATAAGGAAAGAACAGACAGCTACAGGGCTGGGCAGGTGACTTCTCAGCCTTTCCTTGTCATCGAAAAGCCAGTTGAATTCCACTGGTAGCCATTTCTTACTATTTAACAGGAATTTGTTGGTGTAAATACATTTTTTTAATGTCTCAGGGTGTTTGATATAAAGGATATGGCTTATTATTTTTGGTTTTTCATCAGTGCAGACTGTTAATGGAATTAACATTTAAGGCTCACTGATCAGCTGCAGAGAAGCCTGAACAGGAGTTAATCTTGTTTTTAACACACTTGTGCCTTAGGAATATCATTTTCCCTGCTTGTGTATACAATTCGATGCATAATACGTTCACGTTAAATTACAGCATCATGTTTTATAAAAATAAGACCCCTATTGACCTTAAAATGAAAATAATTTTAAGCACTTTAGAGACACAGGAAATAAACATTTCCAAGAATTATCATCTTGCCTGAGGTATATCACGTATATTTTTAAAACCAGGAAGAATGTGCAGGCCAATACCTGGGTTCTGTGAAGCCCAGTGGGCATCCAGTTCCTGCCCACCTCATCTCTCCCCTTTGACATATGTGTGACAGACACTGGGCGGTTGGATGCTGCCCCCGCTGAAGGGGGCAGGGCTGGTCTGCTCCCCACTTCTGTGGGCGTAATCATTAGTCGTCCTCTAGGCAGAAAGTTGAGTTCCGCAAAACTTTATCCATAAACGTTTTAATGGGTTCTTTATAGACATTGATGTCCTTTGATATTGAAAATAAAGACAAAAATTCATTCAAGGAAACAAATAATTTGGAGGATTTTATTGTGTATAGAGTATTTATAGAATGAAATTATCTATATTCTACTCAGGATCGCAAAATACATTCTGGAGCAAGACTCTGCTCCATGTGGAGGCATCTTCCCTGACTTGGCAGAGGACTCATTGCTATTTCATCCTGTAGGGCCCTAGGGAACCGGGTGGTCTTGGTGCCCAGTGGAGCCAGTCATCTTCAGACACACATGGAGACAGCCTGTACACCATCTGCTCTATCCAGTACCTACAAGTTCCTTGGACATTGTCTCTTAGGTAAGTAACCTGTGCATCAAATCCACAGCTACAGCATGGGGAGCCAGCAAAAAAGGCCAATGCTTCTCTCAATGGGCCCTATCCTGGGTCCCAGAGCATTGGGCATCCCGGCTGTAAGTCCTCCAGATGACATCCAATAGGCACTCACTTCCCACTGCAAGCCCGCTGCTGGACTCACATCCAAGCATTGCCAGCTTCTTGCCAACACTGCCGAGTTCATTCTGAGCATGGCACCTTACTCTGATGCTCCTGGCAGAGCCCCCGACATTTCCATCTGACTACCTTGAGAGACAGATATGCAGAGGAAAAGAGCATTGACTCAAATTCATAGTCCAGCCGAGTTGATACAACATGGCACCCCTGTCACTGGGTGGAGAGCAGGGCCTCCTCAGAGCCCCTTCTGGGAGAGTCTTGGGAAATCCCAGCGATGCTGGTGGAACAAAAAGGGTCTGAGTAGAACAGACATGGCACTGGAGTCTTCTCCCACCACTACTCTCAAAACCCAACACCAGCCATTTTTGTCTGGCTCCTGGCACTTGTCTGACCATTGCAGTAATATCCGTAAACACAGCCTTTAGCGCCATCCCTACTCCTGATAAAACTGGTTTGAAGACCGAACATAGTGTGTGTAATTCTATTATTAATAATGGTAAATACATTTTACAACTTTTTAAATACACGCATGAGCAGAAAAACTGAAAATCACCCCGTGGGTTCCACAAAGGCATATTTTTTCTATATTTATCTAGATATATTTATTCAGTCATATATGTTGGTCCTTCCTTGGTCAGAAGTTTAATAAATAAAATGAGCCCATGATAAAATAAGAAAGACATAGTAAACTTTTCATAATGCAAATGTAGTCTATTTAAGATTCATCTATTTACAAATTAGGGGGCCTTAGCTTTCTAAATATTTTGATATTGAAATTGTATTTCTATAACGAAAGACACAGGGACAATTTTTTTTCATTTTCTGTTGCATGAGGAGTTAGAACTGTTCCTCTATATTTCTGCATCGCTGATTCCAAATCTGAAATCCATTTTTTGGTGCATGCTCGAGTTCTTATGCAATTTTAATTTGTTTTTGTTACAGAAAGGCATGCACTGGTTTTTAAATTGGAGTTAGAGGCCAAAAACTCTTGGATTGAACATAACCACAAGGCAATTAATGTTTTACAAACATCACTTTTACATAATTGTAGTTCTTTTTAAATGTAAAAAATTATTATCTGATAAAAACACCCTCTTACTTTGTTTTAAGATTGAATCATGGCTTCTTCGAGTAGGCGTAAATGTATGAATACTCCTGACACCTTCTGTTATATATGTGGCTGTTACACACTTCAATGTCAAAGGCACAATATTTCATTATTTGTGACACATGTATATATTGCCTATTTTCAAGTTCCCTTGGCGATCAAGAATTGGGCTCCTCATATTGTGTGTCATAATTATGAGGAAATGCTTCATGACTGGATTAAAAGAAAATGCAAAGGAATGCCTTTTGATATTCCCATGGCTTGGCATGAACCTAAGGACCACAGCAGTGACTGTTATTTCTGTCTGATCCATACAAAGGGCATCGGCAAAAAAAAAAAACAACGGCATATGATCGCATATCCTAATATTTCTTCAGCAATATGACCTACCCCACACTCTGAGACATTCCTGGTTCCAGTTTTTAATGGTTTTATTTCTTCTAAGGATGAAGAAAGTAAACATAGTGACCAAGTGTATTTTGATAAGATGCATGAGGAGATGGTTGTAGAATCTGAAGGGTCTTCTTCTAATGCCAAGCAGTCATTAACCCCTCAGCAGTTTAGCCAACCTGAATTGAATGTCTTAGTAAGAGATTTGGGCCTATCAAAGAAAGCAGCTGAGTTATTAGCCTCCACACTTCAAGAAAAGAATGTACTTCACTGGTCAGCTAAAGTATCCCATTTTGGGAAACGTGATCAAATTTTTGTGGGCTTTTATTCTGAAGACAAACACTTTGTTTACTATCATGATATCAGTGGTCTTCTCAGCCAGCTAGGTGTTACCACTTACAGTCCAACAGAATGGCAGCTATTTCTTGGCAGCTCTTAATGGAGTCTGAAATGTGTTATCCTACACAACGGTAATGTTTATGCACTGGTTCCAATTGGTTATTCAACTCATCTGCGAGAAGATTATAATGACATAAAAATTGTCCTCTAGTTTCTGAAGTATGAGGAGCATAACTGGATCATTTGTGTGTATCTTAAAATGGTAAATTTCCTGCTAGGACAACAGAGAGGTTTCATGAAGTTATCCTTGTTTTCTGTGTCTGTGGGACAGCCAAGCTCCAGAGAAATACTGGACACAGAAGGTGTGGCCGAAACGTGAAGCTCTGGCAGTAAGGATGCAAAATATTGTGAATGAACCTGCAGTTAATTGAGACAGGATCATATTTTCCCCACTTCACACCAAACTTGGCTTAATGAAGCAGTTTGTTCAGGCTTTGAATAGAGAAAGTGAATGCTTTCAACATATAATTTCTGCTTTTCCTGCCTTGTCTTTTGAGAAGATAAAAGCTGGTGTATTCGAGGGACCTCAAATTTGAACCCTCATATGTAACAAAGAAATTGCCAGGAAGATGAATAAGGAGGAGAAAGCAGCATGGCAGTCTTCTGTGGCAGTTACAAAGAACTTCTTTGGCAACAAAAGAGCAGAAAACTATGAACTTCTGGTTCAAAGGATGCTCTTGGCTTTCCACAACATTGGATGTAACATGAGCATTTAGATTTACTTCCTTAACAGTCACCTTGATAAGTTTCCCAAAAATTTTGGAGCTGTTAGTGATGAACAGAAAGAATGCTTTCATCAAGATCTGAAGACAATGGAAGAGTGTTATCAGGGGCAATGGGACAGAAATATGATGTCTGACTACTGCTGAAGCATCAAACAAGATTGTCCTCAACAAGTACACAAAAGCAAGAGCTACAAACACAAATTTTTGCCTGAATAGAATTTAAATAAGCCTTGCGCAAATTTTATGATTAAGTGTTTTAATATGTTCTGTTTTGAAATTGTAAACAAATTCTGATGCAATCATATCTTTTAGTGTATTAGTGTATTACTGCATTATTAAATTATATTTTCACAAAGATGATGCCCAAGAAGACATTCATTATGTTAAACTAAATGTTGAAAATTTCACAATAAGATGAAAACCTAAAATGTTGAATTGCAAAAGAAACTGTAGCTTACAGAGTAAAACTAATGTCAGATTTGAGATCAGCACACTCGAATTAGGTAAGAACAAGTGTTTTTGTGGATGCAACAAAAATTTTGTTCCCCAGTGTTACAGGTCAGAAGGGGCTATTCGTTGATGTGATTTTGGTTTGGGCTTGATCTAGTTTATTTATATTTATAATGTTTTTTTTTCTATAGCAAAATTAAAAGTTGACAAATATGTCACTACTCTAATGCTTTGGGGAACTTTGCTGCTGCATGGAATCCCAAGTCGAGAACCATTTCCCTGGACTATTATATGGAAATTGAAGATGCCCTAGGGTGCTCTCCATAACAGTGCAACAATTACAAAGAAAGCTCTAAATTCCCACTCCTTCATGTGTGTTCACCCACATTTAAATTGACTTTATTTCAGAAGTCCTGATTTATGTGATAGCTCAAGGATTATGGAAAAGCAGAGTCACTGTGTCAAATGTAAAATATTGTTTTATTTATTAGGTGTTGATGATCTCAACATCATGTGTTCACTGTGACACTTCATTGTTTAAAAGGGGTCTCTTTACCACTTTGGGAAAGAAGGCATATTTCCCATGATATGGAATAAATTATAGCTATGTTTCACTTAGAGAAATAAAAAAAAAAAAAGACAAGCTCAAAATATCCAAGACCTTCATATTACAGCCAAAGTTTATAACTGAAAAGAAGGGGAAATTACTGAACTCACATACCAACAGGCAATACCATTCAGGAGAAAGAGAGAGAGAGAGAGAGAGAGAAGGCAATCTCCAGGCCTATGGGCCATCATCAATCATTTTGAAACCCTTTCTGAGCTTTAAAGCCAGTGATTTTTCAATGAGACATTTAAGTCACTGCTGCTGTCCCCTGTGAGCTCTTCTTCTGGAGAGGTTTATAATAATGAGGGAGGAGAGGAGATGAAAGGAAGCCTGGAGATTGAAGTCGGAAACTGAAACTGTATTAAAGGGTTAACACGTTCTAACAAATTACCCTTCAGGAGAGTGGGATGGCCCCAGGGGGCAGTGGGTGGAAAGCTCCTGCCTTGGGTCCCCCAGGGCAGAATGTGCTCTAACTACTCACTCAAGCCACTCAATAGGGTACCAAGTTTCTCCATGCCAGGACCTTCTGAAGGAGCAGCAAATACAATTCTATTTATTATTTTTAGCAATTCTACTTTTTTTTTGTCCCATCCAAACTAACACAGGTTTGAATTCAAATTATGTCTTAACTTCTTTGAGCCTCAGTATAAATACTGCAATGCTTGTCCTGCCCTACTCAGGTCAGCACAAGGCTCTCTCACAGGCAGGCCTGTGCCGGGAAGAAGCTTGTAGCAACACACACCAGCTATCAGCATAACAAACAGATCAGAGGTCAGAAATCACATAGTACTGGCTGGTGAAACTGAATATCAGCCATGAAACCAACTGAAGTTTATAATGGAGCCGGACAATTAGGCCAAAACAGAAAGAAAATAAAAACTATTTTAATATAAAACAAAATAATGCAAATAAATGTTAGTGGCTAGAACAGATGCTAAAAGCAAGGGCATTGGTGGTATAAGAATATTTATTTATTCTTTAATCAACCATTGAGTGTGGCAACAATGTGTGACTTTCAGTTGCCCAGGGGAGAAAGAGGGCCCTGGGGTCGGTCAACAAGGTGCTCCAGGCATCTCCCAGCACAAAGTTTTAAAGAAGTAACAGACCACCAGGTGGGAAAGTGGCAGGAGGTAAATGCCCACAGAGACCTTACTTGATGCCCACCGTAGTGCAAGTGAAGTGGAGTGGCCAGGACTGGCCTGCCTGTCTGTGGAGCTGGTTGGGAGAAGCAGGGAGAGGCCTCCTCGGGGCTGCAGTGTGAGGCTGAACACCAGGTATCTTGTAAATAATGCACCCAGGTGGCCTAGCAGGTTCCATACTAAATCTGCCCAAAGTAGGGCAGAGACCCTTCGTCCACACTTGTCAGCCTACTGGATGTCAGGCCCAGAGGGTCATGTAGGTGACCTAAGGCTGGCTACGCTCACCCTCTCTGCCCTGATGCTCCCAGCCTTACCACCCACTCCCTGCACTCTTTTCAGAATGTAATGAAAGGAAACCAGAAAGTTTCCTGGAATTCTCAGTCCTTCATGATCAACAAAGTCATGAGAAAACCAATCAGGAATGCAACAGGATTTGCAGGCTGCAGGGGTGACCAGCATTGTCACACAGGTCCGGGTTATACCCTGGGATGGGGCTCATGCTCTCCCTGTGAACAGACAACAATGGTAAAGACTGTCCTGGTCCAAATGTGCAAAGGAAAGGCCCTTGCCTGCCTTCCCTTGGCCCAGCCTCACATGTAAACAATGACTCAGAGAAGTGTCCAGGCATTCATCTGGCTGTTGGCTGGTGTCCTGCAGCTGAACGCCACATACACGCATCCTGTCCCTTATCTTCATGATGACCCCATGGCTGCACCTAATGATTTCCCCAGCTGACCAAACATACAAATCACGCTAAGATTTTGAAAGGTTCCTCCAAGTCCCCTTTGCAAGTTTATGGCAGCTGCAAGGCACAACACAGGTATGCTGGCTCTGAAATGCAAACTGAGAGCCATGTCTTCTGTGGGCCCTTCGGACATGTGTGAGGGCTGAAAGGTCAAGTGCACCGGTTGGAAAGAGCTGCACTGTCAGAAACAGCACTCAGCTGACCCCAACCAGGAAGTATACAGAAGTCTCCCCTACACAGGTGATCTCATTTTCCCCTTTACCATCAATTATGACACCAGCTGTAATGATCTCTCATCTACAACAGGGATTAGCTGATCTTCAGATCCCTTCACAGCACTAAACTGTCAAAGTCACATGAAATCAACTAAGAGAGCTCTGAGAACTTTGCAGGAGGTCAAAAACCAAAAGCCACAATCTGCTCTGTGTAGCCCACTTACAGTGGCCCCTGTCACAACTGTGAATGTTAGGGAGGACTTGTATTGCCTCAACAGCCCCTCCCCCACACACACATGATCCCTAGGCACAGCCATCCACAAAGGACAGGGGCTGCACCCATCACATTCTCTGATCACTGCCTCCAATTCTTCCTGTCAACGTAACATCAGAGAAGGAGTTATTCTCAAGACTGCTCATCTTCAGTGAATTCCTGAGCATGTTCTCAAGCAGTAGGAATCACTACCCTAGGGGAGGGGGGGTTGCTCTGCCCAGGCTTTCTGTCTCCATAAACACTCTTGGGAGCAAAAATGAGCCCAGACCCTTTCTTTACAAATGTGAGAACAGAAGTGTGGTAGCTTTCCCCAATCTGACTGCAGGTCGCACAGTGAATCACTTACCACTCAGAGCTTGAACCCCTACCACCGGCATTTACAACAGTGCTGAGAATAGAGGGGTCTGAGTTCTAGATCCAATCTGATGCCAATATTGTTTCTAACAGGGCATGGGCCCTGTAATTCTGGTGGGCAAGGCCAGGCAGGTCCACCTTGGATTCAGGCAGATGGTAGAGAAACTGTGGAGCTGAAAAGTGTTGGGTCATTCCATTTAATAAAGTCTCACAGCGGCAGACAAGCACACAGGCAGGTGAAAACATCTCTCAGGCAAACAAACAGCAAAATGGCCCCTCACAGTGGCGGGCAGGCAATCTGCCATCTGCAGCCCCCATCTCTCTTGAGCACAAGCACCCATAGTCTTACAGAGGCCATGCACACGTGCCACTGACAGGTGCTCATGCACTAATCAAGCAAAGTGCTTTCAGCTGGTACACCAGCAAGGAAGCCTAACACAGCTGCCCCATATTCTACCCTTTAGGGTTGCTCGCCTCACAACAGGTACATTACATACATTCCAAAAATGACAATTACAAAGACACCCTTCACAATGTCTCCCTGAGCACTCTGCCCAGGGAGGTAACTGGAGGCCCACCTCCAGCTCCCCACCCCACAGTGCCAATATGGACACCCATCATAGATGGGGGGCCTGTACAGTCCAGGGCCATGTCCATTGAAACCAAAAATGTTCTTGTTGAGTCTCTGCACCTGGGTGAGAGCAGCTTTCCGGTGCAGGAGGGCGTCCACCAGAGCTGGTGGCCCATCAGGGTCTCTCATACTGTCCAAAGGTGGCATGCCCATCCAACAAGGGAGCCGGTGTTCCCTCTAGTTGCAGTTCAAAAGTCAGTCCACGATAGACAGCCCAGCTGTCTGTGTAAATCACCACGGTAAAGGTTCATTACAGGCAACTAGGTTCACATGGGGACTCAGGCCTTGTAACTCATCCCTGCTGTCACGGAAGCTCTGAAAATGCTGCCCCAAGGAGGAGCAAATGGCAACAGTGGCCAACCTCTCCACCTCTGTTCCAGAGAGCATGATGCTATCCACCCCCTATGTCCTGCAGCTGCACCAAGCAGTCTGCCAGGGGTTCAGTGGGTTTCTGCCTGAATTGCACCAACTCCATCAGCTCTGCCTAGATACAGGGCCAGGCCACAGAGTGCTCCACTACCTGGGGAGAAGGCTGTGGCTGTGCCTGAGGGACCTTTGGTGTAATGCTGGTGGTCGAGGCCCAGCAGGTTCACATTGGATTCGGGCAGATGGTAGAGAAACTGCAGAGCCGGAAAGTGTCGGCCCATACCCATTTATTGGGGGCTTGCAAAGACAGGTGAGCAAATAAACAACAAAAGGAAAAGAGCTAATAAACATAAGAAAACCTGTTATTCACAGTAAGGACAAGGGAATGAGAAAAACTGTACCTTACAATGGTAGGAGAGCAAGCTAGGAGAATCACCACCCAGGGGAAGCACCCATAGCCTTATATAGGCTATGCACACACATGCTTCTGCCATGTGCTCATGCACTAATCAAGCAAAGTGCTTGCAGCTGGTAAACCCATGAGCAAGCCTAACACAACTTCCCCACACTTGGCTGCTGGGTCTTTACCTTCTTGGTGACCACCGGTTGGGCTTTGAGTCTGTGGATGGTTCTTGCAGCCTGAGCCTCTCCCTCAGAAGAGTCGGAAACACCTGCTCACAATGCTCAGAGCCACTCCGCTGGCAGGAATGCACCTCTGTCTTCCAAGTCTGCTTTGGCTCCTGTGGCTTCTGGCTTTCAGCCTGAAGCTAACTCTTGAGGGCCTATACCTGCAGTTGTTTCTCGAACAGCTGTCACTGAAAACATTCAGCTTCCAGGGCAAACTGCAACTCATGAACCCATTCGGCCTCCTTCTCCAGCACTCACTCCAGCTCAAGCTGTAGCTGCCTCTGGGCTTGCAGCTTTCAACCTCTTGCAGCCTCATGCACAGAGCTCTTAATTTCTTCTTACAGGATTGTAAAAAATCACCCATCCCCTGGTCCCCACCAGGAGAACCACCGGGAACAGCCACTTCTCTATTCCACTCAAGGGTGTCCACGGCTCCATACCAACCTGCTCCAAACCCTGCTCACTGCACCAGATGTAGTGCCGGTGGCCAAGGCCAGGCAGGGCCACATTGGATTCAGGCAGACGGTAGAGAAACTGCAGAGCCAGAAAGTGTGGGGCCATTCCATTTAATAAAGTCTTACAACAGTGAACAAGCACACAGGCAGGAGAAGACCTCTTCTCTGGCACACAAACAGCAAGAATGGCCCCTCAGAGTGGCAGGCAGACAACCTACCATCCACAAACCCCCATTTCTCTTAAGCACAAGCACTTATAGCCTTATATGGGCCATGCACACATGCCCCTGCCAGGTGCTTAGTCACTAATCAAGCAAAGTGCTTGCAGCTGCTATACCAATGAGCAAGCCTAACACAGCAGCCCCATAGACCCTCAGACAGTTTGCCTTGGGCCCACTGGTCATGTGTGGGTTCTTGACTTTGTGCAGAAAAGATTTCACAACACAAGTCCAGGTGAGTTTGAGAGTACACTTATTAAAGCTGGGGACAGTGAAAAAAGGAAAGGCCTAAGACAGAAGAAGCAACAGGAGAGAGCCCAGAAGGGGTTGCTTTGCTTCTCTAGAGACGTTATGAGAAAGAAATGAGCCATGCTGGGCTGCATGAACTCACTGAAAAGTAACAGTCACAGTGACAGAAGTGAGCCAAGGTGGTGCTGTTATTGGCTCACTGGAAAGTCAGAGAAAAAGCGAGGCCTGGTAACAGGTTCAGGGGGTAAGCTCAGGACGAGCTGCTTCCCTGGTTGTAAGTCTCCTGGGAAACCGTTAAGTAAGAGAGAAAGGAATGAGCATGCTCTGGAGTAAGCTTGTTGCCAAGTCCTTTGTCTTGAGACTTTTTTATCTTCTTTTAGTCACCAAGAATCTTAGGAGAGGTCTCAGGGAAAGGAAGGTCTTAACAAAATATTAATGTGTACTTCAGTGTCATTAATTAAAATGTGCCTAAAGAAAGATCAGAATTATTTTCTGGCTAGTTTTATTCTTAAAGAATGTCATTAAAGGAGGACTGAGGTTGGTCTGCCCTGGGACAGTCTGGAACATGTAAAGCAGTGGTTCTTAACCTGGGTTCTATCGAACCCGAGGGGTTCAATGAGTCGGTCTCACGGGTTTGGAGAAGCCTCTGCCGCAGAGGCCAGAATAAAGTAATACCGTCATTTGTTGTGAGTTCATGCACTTTGTTGGTTTTGTTCTTTGAGCAAGGTGACGTTCATGCACGGCTCATTTTGTGCACCAGTATAAAAACATATACCTATGTCTTGAATTTGGAAAAAAAATCATATTTTATTTATCACTAAAGAAGGGTTCGGTGAATGCGCATTATGAAACTGGTGGGTTTGGTACCTCAAAAAAGGTTAAGAACCACTGGTGTAAAGTAAACCATTTGCTTCAAGGTATCCTTGGTTAGGATCCTTGGTTAGGAAAGATAAAAACTTGTGCTCAAATGGTTTGGACTTGTTTGAGTATTTTTGTCTCAGTTTTCCTTATTCCACTTGTCAAGAAATTTCCCTAGCTTCCTACTCTCCTGCTTCAATGTGACCTCCTGAACACTATTTCTGCGTCTGGAGAGTGATGATGTTGGAATGATGCATTGGTGAGGTGTCTCACATAGCCCAGATCTGTGAACATGATGACAGAGGACCATTGCCCCAGGAGCTTTCTCTGGGCACAGACCGCTCCAATCTCTGGTCCTGGCTTTAGTCTTCACGGGCAAGTCCAAGCGCTCCTTCCCCAAGCACTGGTTTGTATTCTGTTAGCATCTTTTTCAATAGGACCTCATTTAATTGTTGTCATGTTATGTGTTTCCCTCAAGGCCTGAGGGCACCCTGGGCACCTTAAACATATCAGGCATTAAGGATGCAAAATAAATTCAGTTTTCATCTCTCAATATGGTGAAGAAAAGTCGGCCACTTAGAGTGGAACTCTGATGTGTCCATCTCAAACTTTTAAGGAGCACCTCTTGGGGGAAAGAAAACACCAATGCAACAGTTTAACAGTTTTAGGAGTTAGGAAAGAAGGAAGGAAGGAAGAAAAGAAAAAGAGAAAGGGAGAGAAGTGGTTTGTTCTTTTTCTTCCTAATTCATTTTTCCAGCCACACAGAAATGGTGGGTTGTCCCTGTAACTACATCTTTTCTTTCATGAGAAGCTGGGACTCCACATTGTCCTGGGACACCTCCCAATGTCCAAATGTTCACATATGTTTCATGTTCTAACCTCTGCACCCGCCAACACTGTCTGGGGATAAAAAGTGTTTGTGGAGATTCAGGTAATTTTTCACGTGAGTTTTGTACTCTACAGTTTTTCTTCCCACCGCCCCTGCTGACCTCCAGAGTTCAAGCAGCAGTTGCTGCATGTACTCTAAAATGGAGCCCACTTAAATACATGTATGTGTATTTCATGTATTATGAGACCATGGCATTATTTATCACTTATCATGTTTATTAACCAAAATAATACATGGATGCTACCATGAAATACTCTGAATAGTTTTCAACGTTTAATTTTTTTTTTTTCACCTAAAATGAATGTTCCTTGAAGGTAACCGTCTTGTGTTGGGTGTCTGAATGACTTCTCCACACAGCAAGGAGTAATTAGCAAATGAAAGGAAAGGTGATCTTAGTGGAAAAAATGTTTCTGGTGTCTGAATGGAATCGGTGAATCTGTTTTTGAGGAACTGCCTATCCATTTTTTTATAAACATTTCCTAAGGACAAAAATATTTTTGAACATATGGGCTATGTCTCTGTTTTGGATGTAAAAACTTCTGGCATTTTGCTGACTTCATTTTGTTCTGAGTCATTCTCTCATTTTCTGTAAACATCAGGGTATTTTGATCAATTAGGAATAACTGAGATACTCTGAACATAACGTTGCTATCACTCTGCTTTTCCCAAATGGGTAACAATTGCCCAATGTGCTGTCTTCCTAATTATTTTTTAAATTTATATCTTTTTGTTTATTTATTGTTCCTGAGATGGATGGTCTGAGTAGATTTCTTTTGTTAAACTTCAAATAAAATGCTGCTGAGTATAGTGCTCACTGCCAATGAAACACAATGTCTCAGTTTTTCACTGCCAATGAAACACAATGGCTTTAAGCGGCCATTGCCTTCCTAACTTTGTCATGATTCTCAACTGTCAGAGGAGCCATAACTGAGAACCTGAGATCTTTGTATGAGTAATCTCTACAAGTTCATGATTTCAAGTGGCAAATGACCTTTTAAGATCTTGCCCAACATACTCAGGTCTGCTGTGCCCTTGAATTGTGCAAGTCAGGAGTCAGAGTTGTGTGCTTAGACACACACACACACACACACACACACACACACACCACTCACACACTTTCATTCTTTCACCGGGGAAAAAAAATTATCAAGCACTGATCAAGGTTCCACAATACAGAATAACACAGTGACCAAGACCAGCAAAATCTTATCTCTTGTGAAACTTAAATTCTAATGAAAAGGCAGACAAACATTTAAAGAAGTCAATAACCATTTTGAGTCTCAAAAAGAGCTGTGAAAGTATAAAATAATGCCACTCCGAGAAACAAAAGTATAAACATTTAAAGAAGTCAATAACCATTTTGAGTCTCAAAAAGAGCTGTGAAAGTATAAAATAATGCCACTCCAAGAAACAAAAATATAATCTTAAAGACTACTTTAAGATTGGGCAGTTTTTATGACCTTTAAGCAGAAATGTATGGGAGAGAATCAGCAATATTCCAGTTAGAGCCAACAGCAAGTGCTAAAACCTGAGGAGATGATGAGCTTAGTCCGCTTGTGAGCAGAAAAGCATTCCTTCAGCTTGGGAGGTAGTGGTGTCGGCACACTTGTATGGAAAAGATGGAATGAAATATACCTCCTGACCCCAAGACTCCGAGGCCCATTGGAATCTGATGTTCCAAACACATTGTCTCCCCATTCTTTCCAAGCTTTCATATCACTGGCTTTACTCTTATTAAGTAGTTTCCTGCAACAAAGCCAGCTGGCCCACAGGCTTCCAGTCCAATCCAGTCTAGTCCAGCCCACATCCCACTTTGCACAGAAGAGGCAGGTTAGGGTATTTGTTCACAATGTGGAAAAGACCAAGCCACCAAGAAAGCACACTTCTTCAAATTCATTGAATCTTCTAACTGAATTCCATAAATCAATCTATGAAATTCCACAAATCAAGCCAGGTTAACTAAGTGAGGTTTCTCAGCCGTGGCACCACTGTTATTTTAGACCACTATCCTGCACATTGTAGGGGGTTTATCAGCACTCCTGGCCTCTCCCCTGCCCCAGATGATAGTAAAGTCCACCCAACTTGTGATAATAAAGAATATCTGCATGTCAAAAACCAAAAACCTACTAAGTACATTTTAAAGATCTATTGTCTTTATTCGATGGCTGTTGAATTGGGTAGTATCCAATCTTAAGGAGAGAAGGGAGCAGGAACAAGAAAGGTATGCTAGCAAAAAGCGAGTTGTTTCAATGAGGGTTACTTTCCTTCAGGGAATGTCAGAGATGGACCACGCAGATGGCCTCACATGTGCTGACCAGGTGATTCCCGATGGGCTGGATGAAAATCCCATTTCTGGGAGATCTGACACTGTAATTATGTCTCACTTTGGTTAAGTGGGACTGGGATAAGTGACTCCAGTTATGCCTATTGTCTTGTTTTTTAAAAAACTCTCCACTGTCCAATGTCTCCTGGGAGCCCAATCCACCATGAAGCTCCCTGCTATACCAAAATTCCCATGCCACTCTTCCCCGTGGGACTACAGAGACTTCCTCTGACACCACAGCTTCCCCTGGAAGAGAGTGGACCCTGAATGCTACCTGGCAGGTGAGAGATGAAGTTTCATTAACTATCAATTCATTTTCATCTTGAAATCCAACCTGACTTCCTAGTTTTCCTTCTCTTTCTCAACTCCTGATATTAACTTTGAATAACTCACCTCGCATTATCTCTGAATCTTGGTGGTATTACTTGCAAAATAAGCATGAAACAACATTCCTCGTGAGTTTCTTATGAAGATTAAACCAGAGAACACAGGTAAAGTACCTGACACAAAGTCATTTGTCCATACAGTCAAGTTCCCTTTTTTTTCTCTCAACCAAAAGTAGTTCTCCTGCCTCATGGCAGATCAGAACTGAAAGCCTGGTGACCTAGTTCCACCACGTCTCTCTGTATCCTCCAGGACTAGAGCTATCAACACCATCTTTTGATGCCCATTACTGCCTTCCCATCAGACACAGGCTACAGGAAATGGAGCTATGGGAGGCAAATGAGGGGGCTTACTTTAGAAAGCAAAGGGAAACACCTACAGAAAACTATTCATTTTTCTAAAGTAATTTCACCAGCAAAGAAAGGTTCTGGGGTTTTTGTTGTTGTTTTTTTAATGATCATCTTCTTGATGATCACTAGCATTTAAATTAAGACTGTTCAGACCTTAACAAAGACATATCAAAAGAAATGATGAGTGAGGCTAGAGTGAGGACAGCCTTCAGAAACAAGAGCCTTCTCTCTCCAGAGCCCAGGATTTCATTTTGTCCATTGCCTTGGCTCTGGCAGCAGCCAAGGGGTCAAGGTTCAGCTGCGGAATACATAATGATGGAAAATCATTTTCATGAGTTGGTTCATGCTGACCTGGTTTCCAATATTTGGAGAAGTTTCCTAGGAATGAAAGTGTGGATAAGCATTTCTGTAAAATTTCTACAAAGCTTACTTTTCCAAAATGGCAGGCCTTCTGTGGGGCTCATCTCCCTGCATTCACCAGGCCTTTCTGAGGCCTCTTGACATTTTAAGATGTTGCCCCTCAAAAATGTTAGCTGGTTTATTGTCATTCCTTATGGTGGCCTCACCTCACTTTCTTTGAACCAGGAAACCTCCCACAGTCATTGGAGAAGCTATCAGAGGCAGTAAAAACCAACTAAAGGACTTCAAAAGAATTCAGAATTAAGTCTCAGCCTTTGATATTTTTGGCACTTACCTGATGTCACAAAGTCATGAGACCAGAGCTGACACATCAGCTCCCCATAGGAATGTCCTTTGTCAAAGTGCAGGGCTCTATGTCAGGCCACATGCTCACCTGTGTCTGGGCAGTGGCTCTCTAGCCACAATCTGTGAAAGGACACACTCTGTAATTTCATTTCTCATGAGCCAAACAGCCTGCTTGGTGAACATGTGGCAGTGCCTAAACTAGCATATTTTCATGCTGTTACTATTAGATCCTTAAAAAAAAAAAAGGAAGAAGAAGATTAGGACTGGAATGTAAGCTTGTTAAAACAGGTCCCTGCTTTGTCCCACAAAGGGTGGAGACCAGTGTCAAGAGTACTGATGGACCTGTTCTCCACACCAGTAACATCATGGAGTACAAAATGAATAGCAATTCAAGTGAATCTCAGCTCACAATTTTGTTACTATTATTGTTCATATTACACACACATACACAGACACACAAAAATAAACCTTATTTAAACAAACTTTCTTGAGCACTTCCTAGACCCTTGATCCTGTACTAGACACCACAGAACAAACAGTGAAAACAGTGGGTTGGGTCCCTCCACAGTACACCCAGAAGATAATTATTTCCATATTCACTATCTTGTTTTCTTATTTTTTTTCTTTTTTGGGGAAAAACTTTGTATCTTCTCCATTTTTACTATTTTTAAAAATAATCTTGTCTATTTTTTAATAGGACTGACAAATCACAAACATGGACAAAAGTACAAAATTAGAATAAAATCTTGTCCTGCCCAGTTTGCTCAGTGGATACAGCGTTGGTCAGGTGTATGGATATCCTGGATTCAATTCCCAATCAAAGCACACAGAACAAACAACCATCTGCTTCTCTCTTCCTCCCTCTCTCTCTTCTCCCTCTCTTCCTTTCCCACAGCCAGTGGCTCAGTTAGTTTGAGCATCAACCCCAGGAGCTGAGAGTAGCTTGGTTGGTCCAAGCACGGCAGCCTCAGGTACTAAAACTAGCTCAGTTGATTCAAGTATCAGCCCCAAGATGGGGGTTGCCCAGTAGATCTGGGTCCAGGCACACGTGGGAGTCTATCTCCCCTCCTCTCACTTAAAAATAATTCTTAATATTTTTACAATTAAATTAATGCTTGGTGTTCATGAATGACTATACACACTGTTTTAGTAACCTATTTTGATTTTTTTTAATTTTTATTTAGAAAATTAAATTTAATGGGGTGACATTGATCAATAAGAGTAAAAAAATTCCAGGTAAATATTTCTATAACATTTGGACTGTTCACTATGTTGTGTGCCCATCATGGAGCGTCAGATTATTTTCTATCACCATATATTTGTCTCTCTTTACTTCCCTCCTCTATCCCCTCCCCCACAACCCCCACACCCATGTAAGCCCTTCACTTTTATCTGTATACATGAGTCTCCGTTTTATATTCCACCTATATGTGAAAATATATAGTTCTTAGCTTTTTCTGATTTACTTATTTCACTCAGTATAATGTTCTCAAGGTCCATCCATATTTCCTATCTTGTTCTCCCCCCCTCCCAACATCTCAAAAGGCTGAGGTTGTGTTATTTCTGTTTTATAGAGAAAAAAAACTGAGAAGAAACTGAACATCTCCCTAAGGTCACTACCCAGAAACACAGATTTCCTACTTGAACCTTATGTATCAGAACACAGAGCACTACCCCCTGAGTCTTTCTCCATGTCTGCTCCACCTGTGAGCTTGAAATGCCAGACTGACCTTTCGAAACAATTTAAATTTGAGGGAAATTCTATGGGAAAGTGATTGGCCTTTTTATCTGCCAAATCTGAAATATTCAGACACAGTACTTTCCAGACCTTTAACTTTCCATAATATTTCTCATCCAATGTTTTCAACTGGAACCTAAGAAGGTACCTACACACACACACACATACATTCTTGCTCCAGGGCAATAAGAAAAATTGTGACACATGAAAAACAAAAGAAAGCTCAAGGTCATTTTGTTCTAGACATTTTCTCAGTTCAGATCTCTATGATAACGAGGAAGAAATCATCTGTGTTCACACATTAGTGTGCATGGTTGCATGAGCATAAGTGACTGCATAAGAGGAGGAGCACTGCTTCATATATTAATAAATGTCTTATTTAGTTCCTGGGCTTAGACAGCTGGAGATCAATGTACCCAAAGTCTTTGATTCCAGAGTTTCCGAACATATAGTGAGTGTTTTGGGGAGCAGCTAATTTATCCCAAATCCATCTGACCTCTGAGGACAACAAAAATTGAGGAAGAAGAAACGGTAGCAAAGGACATGTTACCGTGACCTGACATCTGTCTGGCAGTTAACTGAAATCACTGCTTTCACCCTTTTGTCTGTTGTGTTTAATTTGGATCCCTGTCTCCAAATCAAATAAGAAACACTCCAACTCTAATAGATCCCAAGAGAGCTTCTCTAGGCTCCATGTGGCCTGAGCTCTGTGCCCCACAAGGTACCTGAGGCTGTGGGGACCCTGTGAAGTCATTGGGGCCCCAGTAACAGTTTGAAACCACAAGCCATCTTTCTATGCAAATCCAAAGCCCTGCACTGACACCAGAACTGAAGGCAGCAATGATAACAGTAATGGCATGTTTGCCATGCGTTCACATGCTCTGCAGAAAGAGGCAGCCTGTGAAGAAGCAGCAAAGGGTAGGTTGTAGTTGTATAGCATGAGATGAGGGGCAAAGAGGGAGAGACAGAGACAGAGACAGAGACAGAGGTGAGGGAATGGGTGTGAGCTGATCTAAACTGTCTTTATTCATAACTCCAGGAAACTTTGATCTTACATTTTAAAATTTGCTAACAGATAATGACTTCAGCACAAATTATAGAAAGACAAAACACCTGAAGGATTATAGGGATACAATATGTTCAATGTAATATTCAAAGGTCCCCTTTTTTGTGAGGAATTACAGTAAATTTTTCTGAATACAAAGGGACTTTGAGTAACTTGTGCTGCATGGCTGGCTGTTCAGCGATGCCATGGACAGAGCTATTATTATGCTATCAACAAGCATGCTTTTTTTTATGTCTTCTACCTATTCATAGAAAGTTTGCCTCCAAAATACTCTAAAACTGACCAAAACGAATAGGGAGAGTCATCATGCACTTCAGAGAGTCATGCTGTGATGTAGCTCAGGAGTCCCTCACTATATAAATGAAGGGTATTCTACATATTTTCCTTTATCTTTTCCAACTTTTTTTCACTTTTTCTACAAGAGCTCAGAATGAAACATCTCCATTTTGGAAAGAGAATAAGGAAAAATGCGTATCCCTCTGATTCTTTTAAACAGACCACACAGCTCGAATTTTGGATTCTGTGGGGGAGGGGAAGCTCCAAATGCCAAATATGTTCTATAATCATCAGATCATGCATTCCTATTTAACATTCAGAAAACATGTTTCTGTGTCCTTCTATATGTAGTAGAATATTTTACAGTCAATAGCCACGGTCATCATGGCTGCCAGGCAGGTGCAGGTGCAGGTTAGATTCAGAGAGATGGTAGAGAAACAGCAGAGCTGAAAACTGGTGGGCCATACCTTTTAATCTAGTCTCACATCCAGCCGGCGAGTAAACACAAACACACTCCAAAACCCACTCATTCAGCGCTCACAAAGCTACTGACATATCCTGGTTTTCCTAGAATCAAAGGCCCCAATACCAGTCTCAGCAAAGCTCACAAGAGCCCTCACCTCTGTTCCTCTCTCTGCACAAACTGGCTTTTCCATCAGCACACAGTCATCTTGGCTGCTTCTCTGCAAAAACATGGACTCTATGCAAAAATGGCCTCCTTCCTCTCCTTCTTAAAGCTTTTTGGTGCAAAAACCCCTCCTCTAGCACACATTAGCATAACAAAGCCCCTTCCCAAGAAGGAAGGTAATTAGCAGTATCACCTGGCAGCAGCCATTCACGTGGGCAGCGGCCATTTTTAACAATAAAAGTGAGCAAAATCAAATAACACAAATTTTAAAACCTTATTTGCCTGACAAACAGAGAGCTGAGTAGGTCAGTGGAGAAGACGTTTAAAGTCCAGTTGCAAGAAGCACAGGTCACCAAATGCTGCCCTCATCTGCACTGTGCTCCCAGCACTGCCCCTAACCCAGGACAAAGGAGGCAAACCAATCAAAACTCCTCATCTCTGATTGTTACTGCTGTGCTCCCCAACCCTCTGGCTGCCACTAACATCACTCCCTAGAGCACACCTCTCCTCTGCAATCAGAATGATTATCTCAAAATGTCCACTGGTCACATAATACACCTGCTTCTAAGGGCATTCCCTTCTCTCCTCCCTTACTCCATAAAGACCCTCCTTGCTCCCCACACTGTGGTTCTCACATGTGTTACTCCCTGGCCTGGAATGCCCTGTGCTCCTCATCACCCAGCTTGTCCACTCTCACCATAAGGACTCTGACAAGGATAACCTCCCCCATCAAAAATGTTGCTGATGACATTGTTTCTCTCATCCACTGACCTAGGTCTAAGGGAAGAGGCTGTTCTGATGTTATTCTTTGTAGTCAGTGCCCACCTCTACCTAATGACTTATTATACAATAATTGTCTGAAATTTTGTTGTTATTTTTAATTGATGTTTTACTTTTTTTTATTAAGTGGGAGGTGGGGAGGCAGAGAGACAGACTCCCACATGCACCCCAACTGGGATCCACCCAGAAAACCCTCTATGAGATGATGTTCTGCTCATCTGGGGCTGCTGCTCCATTGCTCAGCAACCGAGCTATTTTTAGCACCAGAGTTGAAGCCATGGAATCATCTTCAGCACCCGGGGCTAACTTGCTCAAACAATTTGAGCCATAGCTGCAGGATGGGAAAAGAGAAAGAGAAGGGGAAAGGATGGAGAAGCAGATGGTCACTTCTCCTGTGTGTCCTGACTGACAATCGAACCCAGGACTTCCACGTGCCAGGCAAACACTAGCACCAGGTAGATGCTTGCACTGGACTGATGTTCTACTGCTGAGCCAACCAGCCAGGGTGTATTACTTTTTCTTCAAGCAGTTTTGGGTTTACAGAAACATTGAGTAGAATATACAATAGGTCCTCATGCACCTTTCTGTCCCCCCACCTTCCCCACTTTTCCCTAAGGTAATATTTTGCATTTGTTTCCTTTATTTAGCTCATTCATTTCTTATTTATCACCAAATAATATTCTGTCATCTGGATGAACCAATTTGTTTATTCATCACCTACTGAAGAACATCTGGGTGGCTTCCAATATTTCGTAATTAGGAATAAAACTGCTACTAACATTCATGTTCAGGGCTTTATTTTTTTCATTTCATTTAGAAAATTAAATTTAATGGGAGACATCAATCAATAAGAGTACATATGTTCCATGTAAACATTTCTATAGCATTTGAACTGTTGATTTGCATTATGTGCAGTTTTTGTGTGAGTTTCCAACCATTTGGGTAAATACCAAGGAGCACAATTGTAGGATTGTGTGGTGGGAGGTTGTTTAATTTTATAAAAAACCACCAAAGTGTCTTCCGAAGTGGCTGCACCATTTTGGCCTTCCCACAGGCAACAAATGAGAGTTCCTGGTGATCCACAACTTTACCAGCATTGGTGTGCCCAGTGTTAGAGAATTTGGTCATTTTGATAGGTGTGTAGTGGTGTCTCCTTGATTTAATTTGTAATTCCCTAAACAGAGGTCCCCAAACTACAGCTCCACGGGCCTCATACTGCCCCCTGAGGCCATTTATCCGGCCCCCACTGCACTTCCGGAAGGGCTACCTCTTTCATTGGTGGTCAGTGTATGGAGTACTGTATGTGGCGGCCCTCCAGCTGTCTGAGGGACAGTGAACTGGCCCCTGTGTAAAAAGTTTGGGGACCCACCTGACCTGTGGTGGCGCAGTGGATAAAGCGTCAACCTGGGAACACTGAGGTCGCCAGTTCAAAACCTTGCACTGGTCTGGTCAAGGCACATATGGGAGTTGATGCTTCCAGCTCCTCCCCCCTTTCTCTCTTTCTCTCTCTCACTCTGTGTCTCCTCTCTAAAATGAATAAAATAAAAAAATTAAAAAAAGTTTGGGGACCCCTGAATGATGTTGAGCATCTTTTCATAGGTTTCCTTGTAACCTGTGTATCTTCTTTGGTGAGCTATCTTGTTCAGACCTTTAGACCATTTTATGAATTGGGTGTTTTTTTTTACATTGTGTTGAGTTTGAAGCACTCTCCTTGTTTATTTTGAATAGCAGTTCATTACCAGTTGAATGTCACAAATATTTCGTCTCAGTCTGTGACTTGTCCTTCCATTCTCTTTGTTATGTGTTAATCTGTCTCAGATGAAGTACCACTTCTCTTGGTAAATTCATCCTTCCTCAACCTCAGGCATGTCTGTCTTCAAATACTACCAGCACAACCTGTTGGCAGGCCAGAGCTGCATTTGCTGCTCAGCACTCCTGGGGAGGATGCCTGCCCCACCAGCACTTCAGTGGTATTTTAAAAGAAGAAGGGCAAGGTGGGATTTTATGGGCATTTCAAAGTTTGGTTTAAGGAGGCTCTTTACATACAGTCGACTTGATTACAAGGGAAGAAGGATCATTATGTGGTCATTCAAGGCTGATAGAAGCAGCAGGACAAAAGTTTGAGGAGAGGAGAAAGCTGTCAGCCAATGGTCTATTGAAGGTGTGATGAGTCTTCCCGGAAGTCCCTGTAATGAACAATAAGTTTTTATTCTTTGTTTTGTTTTGTTTTTTTTCATTTTGTTTTGTTTTGTTTCTTGCCTGGGTGAGGGTTTCTAGAATTAGCAACATTGTACTAACAAAGACAGTGCAGTGATGATGGCCCATTGTGGGCAGTAAGTGCTGTGTGTTGGTGTCTGGTGTATTCAGGGAGGGATTGAGGCAGGCAGAAAGACAGACAGCCATTAAACGAGCCTTAGGGGACCCCATAAATGAGCCATCTCATGGGTCCCATTCAGACTATCTGTAACCTTCTCATCTCCAAAGTCCTACTTTCTTAGACAGAAAACATCATGCGGCCAGGACATTCCAGGCAGATCTGTGGGGCATCTACTTATCTGCCCCAGGCCACTTTCATCTCTGGGCATTCATTTGGGGGCTTTTTTTCCCTCTTTTAAATGGCAATGATGAAAGTAATCTATAAAATACCGCTCATGACTCTACTAAAACCACAGAATTCAACTTTTACCATCTTTCCCAAGATTATTCTCTTGTGCAAACTCTCTGAGGACTGGGAGGTGCTAAAACTAGACCTGAAGGCTCTCCGCATTTACTGCAGTCATAGAATTCCCTTCTAATACTGACCTTCTGATGTAGGGGAGGACATGATGGGCAGAGTCGGGGGGTGGGTATGGTCCACAGTATTTTTATTGAGCGAGTCTGAACCCTCTAATGGTTACATACGCAGAAGTGATGTCTGAGGCTTTCCACCTTCCTTAAATGTAGAAGTCTTTTGATTTCTGTAATAATGAGTCTTGTGAGGCTTTGCTCGAGATGTGCATCCACTGGTGATTCCCCTTCAATTGAATGCGCATATGTGTCTACCGCTGACCGCAGGCTCTGGTCACCATCTATTCCCGTCTCACTGCCTCCCATTTCCTGCCTGGATCACACAGCTCCTGCAAACACTGGTGAAGGTGTCCTTTCTGTGACACAATCTTTCAGGGCCTTTGTACATGCTGCTTTGTTCTCATGGTTCAGTTCTTCCTCAGTGAGCCTCCCTTAACGTGAATGGAAGCAACCACCACTCACCTCCCTCTTGGGCTCTTCTATCCCTTATGATCCTATTGAATGTGGTCCATGGTTCTTCTCATTATCTCAAATTTGTGTGTAGGTGTATTGTCTGTCTCCTCCCAGGAGAAAATGAAAGTTATCTTAAGGACAGTGCATTGTCCTGTGTCCTAAGCAGCGATGGAATTCAGCCGGGTCACACTGGTTCGGCAGAACTGATACCTAATTTTTTGAGTTTGGCAAACCAGTTGTTAAAATGGCACTTGCAATCAGGGTTCTTTCTAAGGTGGGCTCCTGGGCAGCTGCCCAATGTGGAAATCATAAACTTACATGCCTTATTTCTTTTTAACATTCATCTGCACAACAGTATATTCTAAATGCCTGTAGAAATGTTCATTCCGTCCATAGGTGAAAAAATTGCCAGTGAGGACGCCAATCAAAAAGCAATATGGCCTGACCTGTGGTGGCGCAGTGGATAAAGCGTCGACCTGGGAACACTGAGGTCTCCAGTTCAAAACCCTGTACTGGTCTGGTCAAGGCACATATGGGAGTTGATGCTTCTAGCTCCTCCCCCCTTTCTCTCTCTCTCTCTCTCTCTCTCTCTGTGTCTCCTCTCTAAAATGAATAAAATAAAAATTAAAAAAAAATTTTTAAAAAGCAATATGGAAATATGTTAAATAACAGTTGTATTTTTTTGTCAAGTATTTAATATTTTGTCATTAATATTTTAAAACTCTTTCTTATAACATAAGCTAGTTTTGTGTACCTTTTTTATTGTTCTTAATTAACTATTAAATGCATGAAATAATAAACTACCTTCCTGTATATCGTTTGTTTTATTTACTTTTTTTTATTTATTTTTTTGTGACAAAGACAGAGAGACAGAGAGAGGGACAAATAGAGATAGACAGATAGGAAAGGAGAGAGATGAGAAGCATTAATTCTTCGTCGGGGCTCCTTAGTCTTCTTAGTTGTTCATTGATTGCTTTTTTATATGTGCCTTGAGTGGTAGGCTACAGCAAAGTGACTGAACCCCTGCTTAAACCAGTGACTTTGGGCTCAAGCCAGCAACCTAGGGCTTCAAACCAGTGACCATGGGATATCCCATGGTCAAACCTGTGACCAGTCAAAAGTGCACCATGACTTTACGGACACACTGTACTTAAAACAGTCTTTAGGGAAGAGAACCAGTTGTTAAATTATTTGAATCCTATCACTGGTCCCAAGTCTTAGATGCCTGACGTACAGATGAATTTACTATCTGTTTAGTGATTGGGTACAGAAATTTGGACTAAAGGACACCCTACATGTTCATATTTAATATTCCTCTCTTGCTTTAATGTTTAATAGGAGATGTGATATAGAACAAAACCTCATGCATGACTATTTTATTTTTTTAAGACTTTATTTTTTTATTTTTAGAGAGAGGGTAGAGAGAGACTAAGGCAGAGGGGAGGAACAGGAAGCATCAACTCGTAGTAGTTGCTTCTCATGTGTGCCTTATCAGGATTTTGAACCAACGAGCTCAGCATTCCAGGTCGATGCTTTATCTATGGTGCCACCACAGGTCAGGCTCATACATGACTTTTATAAGGTACATCTTTCCATTATGACAGCTCTAATGGGAAGCAATGGGTGATTTCTATCGAAGACTTCCACTTTGATGTTAGACATGTTACACGTACTTGAGGCATACATCTCTGAGGTTGACTAAGGAGGGAGAGATGTTCCAGGCCTCAGCGCCCCCTGGGATGAGTCTCTCCTTTGCATCTCTGTGACACCTTCAGGGTTTTTATTCCTGTTGGGTTCTTTGTCACATTAATATAACTGTATGAGTCCACAGATGTCTGCAGAGCCTCCCTGCCTTCTTTTACTTCTTATTATTAACACTTAGCACAGTGCTTTCTACATGATAGGCGTTCAACCAATGTTTGTAGAATTAGTAAAGTGTTTATTTTCTAATATCTTCAGAGGTAAGATCCTTAAGTAAAGGTTTTCACACATATATCTAAATTTATAGACTTTCTTTGTACCCAGAGTCTAAGATATTCCGTAGAGGGTGCATGGGACTGAAGATGGTCTCCCTGGAGCCTCTTGCCTCAGCAAATGGAATGCAAAAGAAATAATTAATTAAGCAATTTAAGTTCAATTAAGAGTTAAACCAGAGCATTTTATATCCTTAATCCTCCATGTCACCACCATTTTCACGACAATCTCAATCAGCATACATAAGCACAAGGTCTTGACCTACCAACCACTTACATCATACTATACTACTCACAAAAATTAGGGGATATTTTGCCTGACCAGGCTGTGGTGCAGTGGATAGAGAGTTGGACTGGGAGGCGGAGGACCCAGGCTCTAGACCCTCAGGTTGCCAGCTTGAGCACAGGCCCATCTGGCTTGAGCAAATGCTTGCCAGCTTGGACCCAAGGTCGCTGGTTATTCGGTCTACTGAAGGCCCACGGTCAAGGCACATATGAGGAAGCAATCAATGAACAACTAAGGTGTCACAACAAAAAACTGATGATTGATGCTTCTCATCTCTCTCCATTACTGTCTGTCTGTCCCTATCTATCCCTCTCTCTGACTCTCTCTCTCTCTGCCCCTGTTAAAAAAAAATTAGGGAATATTTCAAAATAAATATGAAGTGACAAAATATCCCCTAATTTTTGTGAGCAGTATATACAGTTGGTGCAGATGACAATATTGATAGCAATCTATACTTATAATACCTGAAAGCTTGCAGAATATGGTTTGTCACCTTCCAACCCCATGCATACTGCTCACTTAAAGGCTATCCATAGTCTAGGAGGGAACAGTCAGTAACAGGGTCTCTTTCCTTAAAGGTTGCACCTACTACTATAGTTTGTCAGAGCTAGGATGGTGCTGTCTAAAACTTCGCATTTGCAATGAAGATGCAGGACTTAAATTTAAAATAATTGATGATTTATTTCTTTTGTTCCAGAAAAAATGGTAAGACTAAGAGCATCATCTCTTAACCACATGGTGGTAACACAAGATTAGCAAGAATAAGAAAGCAGGGCTTTTAGCAGAGAGCTGGTTCATTAGACACTGAAAAGTGGACCTTTTTTAGGCAGAAAACACCTGAACTAAGGACCAAAAGTCCAACCTGGCAATTCAATCAATTGTTTAAGAAAAGGTGTCAGACGCTTATGGCACATCACACATACATCTTTTCTAAAATGTATTCGATAAATGCTCCACGTGCCAACTACATTTCAATTTCTTCTCAAACCCCACACAGTCAATATGAGTTTTTATGTTTTACAAATGATGGAACTGAGGCTCACTTACCACAAGGAAAAATAAAGTTTGTACCTATGTGAGGTGATGGATATTAAATAAACTTATTGTGGTGATCATTTTACAATACATTCAACTATCAAATTGTTATTTTGTACACCTTGAACTAATACAATGTTATATGTCAGTTATACTCAGAACAATGTTGAGGCTCAAAGCAGTTAAGTAAAATCTCTAAAACTGCATAGGGGATGAGTAACAGAGCCTTTATGTTCTCTTTATTGTGCAACCTAAAATAAAAGTTGGGAAGGTAAACATATCCAAAGGGAAAAGGGAACTGGTAATGAAAATTTAAATATTATAAAGGTTAAGTATGTCACAGAACTGGGTTTGGGAAAGTAGAAACGAAATGATCAATATTCAGGAAAATGATTTGCAAAGAATGAAAAGAAATCAAATTGTCTCTGAGGGAGAAGTATGCCTCCAAGTCCAATAGGTGCTCTTGTTAACTAAGGAGATGGCTAGATATTGATGGGGAAAGAGAGCAAAGGGAGTTGGACATTATATTTAATAAAACTTGGAAAACTTGCTTCAGTAAGAAGCTCCAACATTCTATTAACTAGGAAGCTTTAGCATTCACCTGCTAATTAGTCCACTGAACCCTCGAGACTCAATACCTTAGCCATCAAGAAAAAAAAAAAAGGTTTTTCCAATTCTCCAGGGTACAATCCATTCAAACCTAGACCATGAGAGGAAGGTGTTTCTGTGCTTTTAAGTGCAGTGGAAGCTAGATTGGCAGCCATAAATGCCTGTCAATCTAGCCTAGAAGAACTGATTGGTTAGTGGGAGGAATCAACAGGAGTCCTGAAATTTTAGAGAAACTGATTGGTTGGCTTAAAGGGAACAAATTAAAAGGAAAGCTAGTTCTTCCCAGCGGAAAATACAAACAGGGCTTTCCCCCCTTCTCTCTGTCTTCCTGGTTAGCTAACTGGTAACCCCATTTGCTCCCATGCTGCGTAGGCTGGCAGCTAGATAATCTCCCAGAGAGTATTTGAGCAGCACCTGGACTGGACTGAGCTTTGATGATGCACTAAACCATGACACAGAATATCTGGACTTTTCGTTGTTATACTGTACTGGGTTTGATGAAGACAAACCTGGACATTTTTTGTGGTGAGAGGGGATGGAGGTAGGACGTGAAGTTCTGCAGGCATCCTTCTATTTCAACCCTGAATAAATCTTACTGCAGCAGCCTAAGCACCTCCAAATGTGGGTCCTATAAATTGTGCCACACAAGAGCCATATTTCTTCGGGCATCAGAACCAGCATCACTCTTAACAGATAGAAACGAACGCTGCTCATAAGGAGACCATCCTAAAGCAAAGGGGCCCTGCCCAACCTGAACACATAAAGGGATGAAGGGTAGAGGAGAGGAGTAGAAAAAAAGGAAGCTGGCCACTAAAACCCAATGAGGGCAACCCATGGTTTCTCCTCTTTCAGTGAGCCTCCATTCAATTCTTAGCACTCCTTAAGCAAATCTATATCTACCCTCTTTCTGACACACAAGAGACTCATAATCTGCCTAAGACCACCACAGAGGTGGTTTCCATAACCATCCTTAGGGAAGAGGTTGCCTAAATTTCAGACTTCCAGACTTAAAATGAATCATCAGGTCATCTCCCCATGATCTGTTTTAAAAAATATTTCTAGATGAGTGCCTGTGTACAACCTCTACTATTTCATGACTAAATAACAGGTTCTGCTACAATATTTCTATTGCTAAGATCTTTACAACCTTAGAATACTGAGATCCAACAGAACAAACGTTTAAAAGTCAGAATCTCTCATTAAATGGAGGATGTCAGAGCTAAAAGCTTCCTTGCTTCACAAATAAACATGTTAAACCCTGTTATTTTCCATTTTCAAATAAAAACTCTGGCAAGAAAATAGGTATTTTTTTCTGTGCTTTCCAAAGCAATCACTTCCAAACTTTCTTTCTTTTTTTTAATTTTTTGTTCAATAGTTAATTAGACTTCACACTGAATAGACTACCTGATCGTTCCAAAGCCAACTGAGTGTACTAGTAGGATTAGATAAAATCCCCAGTTTTTGTGACAAATAAACAGCTTTTTCACATGAGCTCACACTGCAGTGGTCAAGTACCAATAGCATTGCACACTATTTTTGAATCCTTCCTTTTGAGACAATAAAGCCTGTTTTCCTGGGACAGACCAAGCAGCTCAGAGTTGAAGAAATTAAAAATAAAAGTTATTTTGTTAAGTTATGCCTCCTGACCCTTTTTCAATAAAATTGGTTATTTTTCATTATACATTTTTCCCTTTCTATTAAGAGGCATTAAACAAAAAGATGGCAGCAGAGTAGGCAGATGCACAGACTTCCAGCTTACACCACCAAACTGGATTACAAATTAATTTAGGAACAACCAGCATGAAAAACCAACTCTGGACTACAAGAACTGCTGTCAAAATCCAAGGAGCAAAGAAGAAGCCACACTGAGCCTGGTGGGGAGTGCCGAGGAGCAATGATCCTCCCCTGCTTACAGGAACAAAGGGGAGGGGGTGAGGCTGAAAGCCCAGAAAGGCTCTCAATCCAAGGAAAACAGTAGAAAATATCACTCACAGCCACTGGCCTGGGGACCTGGGAACGAGGTGTGTTGAAAGAGCTGGCTTGTTTTCCAAAAGGAAAGTGGGAGAGAGAGACAGCTGATGACAAACAGAGGAATTCGTGGGAGGACCTGAGCAGCAGACTAATCCAGTGCTGGAGGCGGCCATATCTGGGGGAGTTGCTGGAGATGGCCAAACTGGGGGAGGGGTTGATCCTTCCACAGAACACAAGACTAAAGTGGATCCAGGTCAACCATCTGAAGATATCTCTCCAGCTCCAATCAGCACAACACAACACAGCTGAAAACAAGAAGTGGGGAAGAGGGGCAGTAATTCAGGTCTCCATGGAGATCTGAGATACACTTCCCCCTACTGAAGCAGAGAAAGCACCCCACACCCAGAGAGAGTAACTGGCAGATCAGGTCTTCAGAGTCTCAGGTTATACTCCCCACATTCCTGGATACAGTTTCAAATAAGCCCTCTGCTGAGATCATTAAACAAGACTACCACTGAGTTAAGAAAACTGAGAAGAAAACAAATCAAGACTTCAAAGCGGCTCTATTAGAAAAGCCAAATTCCACAATGGATTACAAACAACAGCGAAAATCAACCCAAAAAAATCTAGAAATAACACAACTGAAAATTGGAGGCAGACAACACCAAACCTAGACACAAACAGCTCTATAAACAACACACTTAAACATACAGACATAATGAGAAAACAGAAAAGTGCAATCCAAATTAAACCACAAGACAATCCTCCAGGAAATGAACTGAGCGATATGGAAATAACCTACTTACAAATGCAGAGTTTAGAATAATGATTGTTAGGATGCTTAGGGATCTTAGAACAACAATGGATGATCATCAAGAACACTTAAATAAAGAAATAGCAAGTATAAAAAAGGACATTTAAATATTAAAAAGAATCAGTCAGAGATGACAATAAAATATAATAAATGACCACAATGGAAGGAATTAAAAGCAGGATGGTTGAAGTTGAAGATCAAATCAGCGAGTTGGAAGACAAGATGAACAAAGGCATGGAATCGGAGCAGAAAAAAAGGAAAGAGACACAAAAAGTCTGAGGAAACTCTAAGAGAGCTCTCTGACAAATGAAAAGAAATAACATCCATATAATAGCAGTTCCTGAAGAAGAAGAGAAAGAACAAGGGATAGAAACCTTATTTAATCAAATCATAGCTGAAAGCTTCCCTAATTTGATGCAAGAAAGGTCTCACAAATTCAAGAAGCACAGAGATCTTCATTAAAGAGAAACCCAAGAAACCTACACCAAGACACATCATAGTTAAAATAGCAAAGTTAAGTGATAAGGAGAAAATATTAAAAGCTGCTAGAAAAAAAAAGGCTATCACTTACAAAGGAGCCCCTATAAGGATGACATTCGACTTCTCAACAGAAACATTTGAGGCCAGAAGGGAATGGCAAGAAAAATTCAAAGTAATGAAAAACAAGAGGCTACAACCAAGACTACTTTATTCAGTAAGGCTATCATTTAAAATTGAAGGAAAAATAAAAAGCTCCCCAGACAAAAAAAAAAAAAAAAATCAAGGAACTCATTACAACAAAACCAATGCTGCAGAAAATGTTAAGGGGCCTGTTGTAAACAGATCAAAGTGGGAAAAGAATATAGCAAAAGAGGAATACACCTAAAAAATATAAAATGGCAATAAACAACTACATATTAATAAGAACCTTAAATGTAAATGCTTTAAATGATTCAATCAAAGGACATAGGGTAGCTGCATGGATAAAAAAAGAGGACCCGCACATATGCTGTCTATAAGAGACACACCTTAAAACAAAAAATGCACATAGACTAAAGGTAAAAGGATAGAAAAAATATTTCATGCAAATGAAAATGAAAAAAAAACTGGGGTAGCAATACTTATACCAGACAAAATGGACTTTAAAACCAAGGACATTTTAAGAGATAAAGAAGGTCACTACATAATGGTAAAGAGAAAAATGCAAAAGCAAGATATAACCATTATAAATATCTACACACTTAACATAGGAGCACCTAAATATATAAAGAAGACTTTGATGGATATAAAGGGCAAGATCAATAGCAATACTATAATAGTAGGGGATTTCAAAACCCCACTAACATCACTAGATAGATCCATAAGAAAGAAAATTAACAAAGAAACAGCAGGTTTAAAGGATACACTAGATCATCTCGATTTAATAGGTATCTTCAGAACCTTTCATCCTAAAGCAGCAGAATATACACTCTTTTCAAGTGTTCATGGTACATTCTCTAGGGTAGATCACATGTTATGACACAAAAGCAGTCTCAACAAATTTAAGAAGATTGAAATCATATCAAGCATTTTCTCTCATCACAATGGCATGAAACTAGAAATCAACCACTACTGAAAAATACTCAAACAAATGGCAACTAAATAGCATGTTATTGAATAACGAATGGGTTAACAATGAAATCTAAAAAGAAATAAAAAATTCTTAGAAACGAATGATAATGAACATAAAACAACTCAAAATTTATGGGACACAGCTAAAGCAGTCCTGAGAGGGAAGTTCATAGCACTATAGGCATTCCTTAAGAAGCTTGAAAAAGCTCAAATAAACAACCTAACCCTTCATCTAAAATAACTTGAAAAAGAACAGCAAGTAAGGCCCAGAGGTAGTAGAAAGAAGGAAATAATAAAGATCAGAGCGAAGAATGTTGAATCACCACTGGCAAAACACACACTCCCAACTTCTCCCCTCTTCTCCAAACATATATCTAGGCCAGACCCTTTTATATAAATTTTTACTATGTGTTTACTATTATAAACACTAGAAAATGCAGAAAAACAATGGTTTTAAAATAAATCTCAAAGCTTCAAAACCATTGCAATAAAATTTGATCCGTAGACAGCAAGATGGCGATAAAGTAGGCGGATGTACCAACTTACAACTCCCAGAATCAAAGTGGATTATAACTTAATTTTAAGAACCATCATCTGGATAAACCAACTTTGAACTAAACTAAGTGAACTCTTCAACCAAGGAACACTGAAGAAGCCACATTGAGACTGTTAGGAAAAGCGGAAATGTGAAAAAGGCTGCCCAGCTCCCTAGGGCGAACGGCAGCCTGGAGAGACTCGCGTGGTGGGAAGAGAGTTTAGTAGAGAGGAAGGGACCTGGGTCCCAGGAACCAAGCCCCAACCTGCAGCCCCAGAGCCTAGAAGAGGTGTTTGGACAGTATTGAGCTGTGAAACAAGTGAGGATACTGTTTGTGAGAAAGAGACAGTTTTCTAAGACCCAGGATTCTTCTTAAAGGGACAGCGCAGAAAACCTCTCTCACAAGCAATCACCCAGGGCTTCAGGAAAGGGGGACAGAGAAGAGGAACAGAGCAGCAGAGAGTGTGGACTGAAGGCACAGGGAGAAACACTCTGAGGAACAGCCACCCTAACCCCTGGGCTGAGTCACTTCCCTAATCTAAAACGAATGTTTCCCCTGGAACTAGCAATACCAGCAAAGGAAGACAAAACACCAGCCAAACAAGTTCTCCTGCAGCACTTAGAGCAGAGCTGCTTAGACGGAGGGAGCTTCCAGGATTACAGTATGGAGTGTTAGGGTCTGAGCTGCAGTGCACCCACCCACACTGCTGAGGGCTTGCTGGAGGGATGGTGGCGGCAGGACGAGGAAACGCGGTTCTGTTGGCGGAGGCAGAGGCCTATTTGGCATCAACTCAGACTAGCCCAGCAGGGGCGGAGGGGATGTGTGAAAGCAGTCTGGCAGCTGCAGGCCTGCCTGCAGCCCCTCCTGTGGGAGAAAAGCGGGAGGCCATAAATTGACAGAGATCTGCCTCTGAACAGCGCCCCATGGGCACGCAGTATCACTTGGCCTCACCCTGGGAGCCGACCCTGACTGCAGGGGTGGGGCTAAAGCACGGGACAGGCGGAGGCTTGCAGCTGAGTGCCAAACAGCAGCACACCCGGCCTGAGAAACTGCAGATTGCGATCCTGCACGAGCTGGACCTGACTGTGAGGGCGGGGCTAAAGCCCAGGACAGGCGGAGGCTTGCAGCTGAGTGCACGCCAGCAGCCCTGCCCAACCCAAGAAACCACGGCGAGCCAGCTCTGACTGCGGGGGCTGTGCAGAAGCCCGGGATCAGGTGGGGTCCAAAGCTGAGCAAAGGTGATTACACCTACCCTTGGTGCTGAGGCTTGTGGCTTGACTGCAGTGCACAACCACACCTGTGGGGGTGAGGCGAATGCCCGGACAGGCTGAGGCTTGTAGAGCCGAGCACCAAAACACGGCCCCTCCTGCAGAGGAGAGGTGGAAATCACAGCAACAGCCACAGTGGTCCTGCGCTGCCAACCCGCAAACCAAAATGCCATAGACAGCTGATGAGGGGGTGGCGGGCCTCCAAACAAACAACACCTAGGGAACACAGAGGCAACACCCATTGGACTCCAGTGGCCAAACCCTTCTTATACACAGACAAAATGGGAAGGCAGAGAAATGCAACCCAAATTAATCAGGAGAAAACCCCAGACCTCAATACGGCTTCTTCAGTGTTCCTTGGTTGAAGAGTCCACTTAATTTAGTTCAAAGTTGGTTTATCCAGATGATGGTTTATATCTGAATAAACCAGATATAACCAAATTACCTGATGCAGAGTTTAAGATAATGATAAAATGTTCAAAAAGAATAGAGCAACAATGGTTAGTCATTAGGATCACCTAAATAAAGAAATAACAACTATAAAAATGGAAATTGAAATAATAAAAAAAAATCAGACAGAAATGACAAAAAGAGTATCAGAACTGAAGACCACAATAGAAGGAATTAAAAGCAGGATGGATGAAGCTGAGGATTGAATCAGCGAGCTAGAGGACAAAATAAACAAAAGCACAGAAGCAGAACAGAAGAAAATGAAAGACACTCAAAAAATCTGATGAAACTCTAAGGAAGCTCTGTGACAATTTGAAGAGAAATAACATCTGCATCATAGGGGTTCCCAAAGATGAAGAGAAAAAACAAGAGATAGAAACTTTGTTCAATCAAATCATAGCAGAAAACTTCAATAAATTAAGACTGGAAACTGTTTCACACGTTTAAGAAGCACAGAGAACCCCATTAAAAAGAAACCCAAAGAAATCTACACCAAGACACATCATAGTTAAAATACCAAAGGGATAATGAGAAAATTTTAAAAGCTGCTAGAGAAAAAAAGGCTATCTCCTACATAGAAGCCCCCATACGGATGACATCTCACTTCACAACAGAAACACTTGAGGCCAGAAGGGAGTGGCAAGCTAGATTCAAAGTAATGCAGAACAAGAACCTAAAACCAAGACTACTCTATCAAGCAAGGCTAACGTTTAAAATTGAAGGAGAAATAAAGAGCTTCCCAGAAAAAGAAAGCCTGAAGGAATTCACCCTGCATCTAAAAGAAATAAAGAAACAACAGCAAATAAAGCCCAGGACCAGTAGAAGGAAGGAAATAATAAAGATCAGAATGGGAATGAATGACAAAGAGGCAAAGAAAACAATACAGAGGATCAATAAAACCAGGAGCAGGTTCTTTGAAAAGGTAAAGAAGATCGATCACCCTTTAACTAGATTCACCAAGGATAAAAGACAGAGGACTCAAATAAAATAAATTAAAAATGAGAGTGGAGAAACAATAACTGACAGAACAGAAATAGAAAGTATCATAAGAAAATACTATAAAGAATTCTATGCCAAAAAATTAGAAAACCTAGGGGAAATGGACATGTTTCTGGAATCATATAATCTTCCAAAAATCAATCTGGAAGAATCAGAACACCTAAACAGACCAATTAAAACACATAAGATCAAAACAATTATCAAAACACTCCCAAATAAGAAAAGTCCTGGGCCTGATAACTTCACAACTGAATTCTACCAAAAATTCAAAGAACTAACTCCTATCCTACTCAAGCTATTTCAAAAATTCAAGAGAAAGGAAGAAGTCCAAACATCTTTTATGAGGCAAGCATAATTATGATCCCAAAACTAGAAAAGACAACACAAAGAAAGAAAATTATAGGCCAATATTCCTGATGAATTTAGATGCTAAAATTCTGCAAAAATATTAGCTAACCTGATCAATCAATATATGAAAAAAATCATACACCATGATCAAGTGGGATTTATTTTGAAGTGGCAAGGCTGGTTCAATATTCGCAAATCAGTCAATGTGCTTCATCACATAAACAACAGGAATGACAAAAATCACATGATAATTTCAATAGATGCAGAAAAAGTATTTAATAAAATCCAGCACGCTTTCATGATCAAAACATGGTAATACAGGGAACATTCCTTAACATGATAAAGGCCATCTACGACAAACCCACAGAAAACATCATACTAAATGGGCAAATATTAAAAGCAAGCACCTTCAGATCAGGAACCAGGAAGGGGTGACCCCATTCACCACTCTTATTCAACATGCTCCTGGAAGTCCTACCTCCAACAATCAGACAACAAGAAGAAATAAAAGGCATCCAAATTGGAAAAGAAGAAGTAAAACTGTCAATATTTGCAGATAATATGATACTATATATTGAAAACCCTAAAGTCTCAGTCAAAAAACTACTGGACCTTATAAATGAATTCAGCAAGGTGGCAGGATATAAAATTTATACTCAGAAATCAGAGGCATTTCTATATACCAACAATGAACTGTCAGCAAAAGAAATTAAGGAAACAATACCCTTCACTATTGCAGCCAAAAAAATAAAATACCTAGAAGTAAATTTAACCAAGGAGATTAAGGACTTGTACGTAAAAAATGATAAAACATTGATAAAAGAAATCAAGGAAGATACAAGCAAGTGGAAGCATATACCGTGCTCATGGCTAGGAAGAATAAACATCATTAAAATGTCTATATTACCCAAAACAATTTATAAATTCAATGCAATACCAATTAAAATACCAATGACATACTTTAAAGATATAGAACCCATATTCCAAAAATTTATATGGAACCAAAAAAGAACACGAATAGCGTCAGCAATCTTAAAAAGAAAAAATAAAGCAGGAGGTATCACTCTTCCACATATCAAGGTTTACTACAAGGCCATTATACTCAAGACAGCCTGGTACTGGAATAAGAACAGGCACATAGATCAGTGGAACAGAACAGAGGACCCAGAAATAAACCGACAGCTTTATGGACAACTGATATTTGACAAAGGAGGAAAGAACATACAATGGAGTAAAGACAGCCTCTTTAACAAATGGTGTTGGGAAAATTGGACATTTGCCTGCAAAAAAATGAAACTAGACCATCAATTTACACCATTCACAAAAGCAAACTCAAAATGGATAAAAGACTTAAATGTAAGCCGTGAAACCATAAGCATCTTAGTAGAAAACAAAGGGAGCAAGCTCTCCGACATCTGTAGCAGCAGTATATTTGCCGATTTATCTTCACGGGGAAATGAAATAAAAGGCAAGATAAACAAATGGGACTATATCAAACTAAAAAGTTTTTGCACAGCTAAAGACAATAGGAACAGAATAAAAAAACAAACCACACAGTGGAAGAACATATTCGACAGCACATCTGATAAGCAGTTAATAACTAAAATTTATAAAGAACTTATAAAACTCAACACCAGGAAGACAAACAACCCAATCTAAAAATGGGCTAAAGAAATGAATAGAAATTTCTCCCAAGAGGACATACAGATGGCCAATAGGCATAAGAAAAAATGCTCAACATCAATAATCATTAGAGAAATGCAAATTAAAACCACAATGAGATATCACCTCACACCAGTCAGAATGGCGCTCATCAGCAAAACAACACAGAATAAGTGCTGGCGAGGATGTGGAGAAAAGGGAACCTTTCTGCACTGCTGGTGGGAATGCAGACTGGTGCAGCCACTGTGAAAAACAGTTTGGAGATTCCTCAGAAAATTAAAAATCAAACTGCCTTTTGACCCAGCTATCCCACTTATAGGAATATACCCTAAGAACACCATAGCACAGTTCAAAAAGTAGAAATGCGCTCCCATGTTCGTGGCAGCATTGTTCACAATAGCGAAGATCTGGAGCCAGCTCTAGTGTCCATCAGAAGACAAGTGGATTAAAAAGCTATGGTACATATATACTATGGAATACTACTCAGCCATAAGAAACAATGATATCGGATCATTTATAACAAAATGAATGTACCTTGATAACATTATACGGAGTGAAATAAGTAAATCAAAAAAAAACTGAGAACAGCATGATTTCATACATAGGTGGGACATAAAAGTGAGAGTATGAGACATGGACAAGAGAGTGGTGGTTATGGGATAGGGGAAGGGAGGGAAGAGTGGGATAGGGAGGAGTGGAGGGACACAGGGAAAACCAGATAGAAGGTGACAGAGGACAATTTGACTTTTGGTGACGGGTATGCAACACAATTGAATGATAAGATAACCTGGAGACGTTTTCATTGTACATATGTACCCTGATTTATTGGTGTTACCCCATTAGAATTAATAATAATAACATATATATAAAAAAATGCTCAACATCACTAATCATTAGATAAATGCAAATTAAAACCACAATGAGATATCACCTCACACCAGTCAGAATGGCTCTCATCAGCAAAACCACAGAGAATAAGTGCTTGCGTGGATGTGGAGAAAAGAAAACCCTCCTGCACTGCTGGTGGGAATGCAGACTGGTGCAGCCACCATGGAAAACAGTATGGAGATTTTTCAAAAAATTAAAATTTGAACTGCGTTTTGACCCAGCTATCCCAATTTTAGGAATATACCCTAAGAACACCACAGCACTGTTTGAAAAGGAGAAATGCGCCCCCATGTTCGTGGCAGTATTCTTCACAATAGCGAATATCTGGAAATAGTCCAAGTGTCCGTCAGAGGACGAGTGGATTAAAAAGCTTTGGTACATATATACTATGGAATACTACTCATCCATAAGAAATGATGACATCAGATCATTTACAACAAAATGAATGGATCTTGATAACATTATACGGAGTGAAATAAGTAAAACAGAAAAAAACTGAGAACACCATGATTTCATACATATGTGGTACATAAATGCGAGACTATGAGACATGGAGAAGAGCGTGGTTGTTACGAGGTTGGGGGAGGGACAAAAGAGAGGGAGACGGTGGAGGGGAGGGCCACAAAGAAAACCAGATAGAAGATGAGAGAGGACAATTTGACTTTTGGATATGAGTATGCAACATAATTGAATGATAATATAACCTAGAGTAGTTTTCTTTGAACATATGTACCCTAATTTATTAATGTCAATCCATTAAAATTAGTAATAAAAAGAATATCAGAGTGGAAATAAATGACATCGAGGCTAAAGAAACAATACAGAGGACCAGTGAAACAAAGAACTAGTTCTTTAAAAGGGTAAACAAGATCGATGAACCTTAATGAGACTCACCAGAAAAGAAGAGGGAGGACTCAAATAAATAAAATTAGAAATGAGAGTGGAGAAATAATAACTGACACAACAGAAATACAAAATATTGTAAGAAGATATTATGAAGAACTGTGTGCTAAAAAATTAAACAACCTAGCTGAAATGGACAAATTCCTTGAAATATATGATCTCCCAGAAATCAATCTGGAAGAACCAGAAAACCTAAACAGACCTATTACAATAAAAGAGATTGAAACAGTTACCAAAAAGCTCTCAAAAACAAAATCTCTGGACCTGATGGATTCAAAGGTGGATTCTACCAAATATTCAAAGAAGTACTAACTCCTATCCTTCTCAAGCTATTTCAAAAATTTCAAGAGGAAGGAACACTACCAAGTTTTTTTATGAGGTGAGCATAATTCAGATACCGAAACCAGGCAAAGACAACACAAAGAAAGAATATTATAGGCCAATATCTCTGATGAATTTAGATGCTGAAATTCTCAACAAAATATTAGCTAACTGGATCCAGCAATACATGAAAAAATTATACATCATGATCAACTGGGATTTATTCTGGGGAGGCAAGGATGGTACAATATTCGTAAATCAATTAATGTGATTCACCACATAAAAAAATAAAGGAGAAAAACCACATGATAATTTCAATAGATGCAGAAAAGGCATTTGATAAAATCCAGCACCCATTTATGATCAAAACTCTTAGCAAAGTGAGAATACAGGGAACATACCTTAACATGATAAAGGGCATTTATGACAAACCCACAGCCAACATTATAATTAATGGACAAAAATTAAAAGCAATTACCCTAAAATCGGGAGCAAGGCTGGGGTGTCCCCTTTCACTACCCTTATTCAACATAGTACTGGAAGCCCTAGCTACAGCAATCAGACAAGAAGAAGAAATAAAAGGCATCCAAATTGCAAAAGAAGAAGTAAAACTATCATTATTTTCAGATGATATGATATTATATATTAAAAACCCTAAAAATCTCAGTCAAAAAACTACTGGACCTAATAAACAAATTCAGCAAGGTGGCAGGATATAAAATTAACACACAGAAATCAGAGGCATTTCTATACACAAACAATGAAATGTCAAAAAGAGAAATTAAGGAAACAATCCCCTTCACTATTGAAAAAATAATAATAAAGTACATAGGAATAAATTTAACCAAGGAGGTTAAAGACTTGTACTCAGAAAATTGTAAAACATTGATAAAAGAAATCAAGGAGGACACAAACAAGTGGAAGCATATACTGTGCTCATGGTTAGGAAGAATAAACATCATTAAAATGTCTATATTACCCAAAGCAATTTATAAATTCAATGCAATACCAATTAAAATACCAATGCCATACTTCATAGATATGGAACAAAATTTCAAAAATTTATATGGAACCAAAAAGAACACAAATAAGCCTCAGCAATTTTGAGAAAGAAGAATAAAGTGGTAGGTATCACACTTACTAATATCATGTTATACTACAAGGCCATTGTACTCAAAACAGCTTGGTACTGGCGTAAATACAGGTATATAGATCAATGGAACAGAACAGAGAAACCCAGAAATAAATTCACATCTTTTTGGTCAATTCATATTTGACAAATGAGGTAAGAGCATACCATGGAGTAAAGACAGTCTCTTTAACAAATGGTGTTGGGAAAACTGGACAGCTACCTGCAAAGAAATGAAACTATACTACCAACTTACACCATGCACATAAATAAACTCAAAATGGATAAAGGACTTAAATGTAAGCAGTGAAACCATAAGCATTCTAGAATAAAACATAGGCAGTAAACTCTCCGACATCTATCGAAGCAATATATTTGCTGATTTATCTCCACAGGCAAATGAAAGAAAAGACAGGATAAACAAATTGGACTGTATCATACTAAAAAGCTTTTGCACTGCTAAAGACAATATGAACAGAATAAAAAGACAAATTACACAATGGGAGAACATATTCGACAGCACATCTGATAAAGGGTTAATAACCAAAATTTATAAAGAACTTGTAAAACTCAACACCAGGAAGACAAACAATCCAATCAGAAATGGGCACAAGAAATGAATAGAAATTTCTTCAAAGAGGACATACAGATGGCCAATAGGCACATGAAAAAATGCTCAACATCACTAATCATTAGAGAAATGCAAATTAAAACCACAATAAGCCTGACCAGGTGGTGGCGCAGTGGATAGAGCGTCAGACTGGGATGTGGAGGACCCAGGTTCGAGACTCCGAGGTTGCCAGCTTGAGCATGGGCTCATCTGGTTTGAGCAAGGCTCACCAGCTCTAGCCCAAGGTCGCTGGCTCGAGCAAGGGGTCCCCCGGTCAAGGCACATATGAGAAATCAATCATTGAACAACTAAGAAGCCGCAACAAAGAATTTTATGTTTCTCATCTCCCTTCCTGTCTGTCTGTCCCTCTCTCTGACTCTGTCTCTGCCACAATAAACCACAATGAGATACCACCTCACACCAGTCAGAATGGCACTCATCAACAAAACAACACATTATAGGTTCTGGCGAAGATGTGGAGAAAGGGGAACCCTCCTGCACTGCTGGTGGGAATGCAGACTGGTGCACCCACTGTGGAAAACAGTATGGAGATTCCTCAAAAAATTAAAAATGGAACTGCCTTTTGACCCAGCCATCCTACTTTTAGGAATATATCCTAAGAATACCAAATTACTGATTCAAAAGAAGAAATGCACCCCCATGTTCATGGCAGCATTGTTCATAATAGTGAAGATCTTGAAAGAATGCAAGTGTCTGTCAGTGGATGAATGGATTAAAAAGCAGTGGTACATATACACAATGGAATACTATGGGGTCATGAAAAAGAAGGAAATATTACCTTTGCAACAATATGGAGGGACCTGAAAACTATTATGTTGAGTGAAATAAGCCAGGCAGAAAAAGAAAAATATTATATGACCTCACTCATTTGAGGAATCCAAGGAACACTGAGAACTGAAAAAAGGAATTGAGACAGAGGAGGAATCAGAGGGACCAGAGGAAAAGAGGACAGAGGGAAAGGGGATGATAGGATGGGATAAACCTGAAGGGAAGGGGGGGATGCTGTAGGGAGGAGGGTAAGGGAGATGTGGAGGGGAATATGGGGGTGCGGGGTGCAGTTGAGGTCAACCTAGAATCTATGTAAACATAATAAATTAAATTAAAAAAGAGGCATCATAAATGTTAGACTGTAAGGCACTGGCAAACCTACCTATTTTCATGGCACTTGAGTCACTGTAGGAAATACATTTTAGGAACCCAAATGTGGACAGAGATAAAAGCTCATCAACTTTCCATAAGCTGAATAGAGATTAATTCTTGAAAGTTACTGTGATGCCTCTGTTTCTCCAGGGCCTTTAGCTTATGATGTGTTATCATGTCCTTTTTGTAGATTTTAACAATTATGTAAGGTAAGAGAATATATAATTCTATATATATAGAAGCATTTCAATTTTACAGTTGAAGGAACTAAGTCTCAGAAATTAACTAGCATGTTACCTTCACTGAGACTTGTGTTAAGTCCAGATTCTCTACTCCAAAACAGTGAAATGTCTGGTGTCCACCTGCCCTAGGTAAACAAATCACCCAAGACCTCCAGGTGGCCAGTGCTCAAAGCTGCAAGTCCTATTTAACCTCCTGTCCTTACCTCACTTCACCTGCCTCAAAATCCCACTTAATCCAATTTGGCCCTGTTCATCACTGCACCTAATGAACTCTCCAGAGTGAATTAATTATGTCTAAAAAACTCCAAAGAAAGACTAGAACCCCATATATTGGTATTTCATTTAAAGTTGATTTTAGCCCTCAGCTCTTAAATATTATGAGTATTAAATTGTAATACCTTTGTTCTTCTAAATAGTTGGTGACTAATGGAACATTGAACCTCAGAACCCAGAGAACATACACCTATAAACTCACAAAATACCTATCCAGGACCTTAATGGAACAAATATACATGATAGGCATCAGTGAAATACTCTGTCATTCACAAAAACATCTTTACACTCTACCCCTTATTTCCCTGATGAAAAAGAAATCTCTGTATTATTTTTGTTTGTTTGTTCAAATTGACATTGAATTCTATATTGATTCTCTTTTTTATTTTTACCTAAATAAAGATAAATCTTTCTCACTTTAAACAGAAGTGATTTTAAAGTATGCAAATGCCTGCAAAAATAAATGTCTTTGCTCTCCTTCCTATATATCTGGATGGAAGTATCTGCTAATTTTGGCAGAAGTATGAGCTGACAACACACAGAAGCAAGAGAAGTTATGGGTCTGACCAAACACAGCAGACAGGAAAGACTGAGGTTCTTAATTCACTTTGCGGTTTTCAGCTTAAATTTTGGGCATAGCGCCTGTGCTATCACAGGGGGGTGGGGGGGAAGCAGAAATTGTAGAACCTATTAATAGGGATTTATAGAAAAAAAGTGAGTTGGACTACTTCTGTAGCCCCAGGGTCTTTATGGAAGGATCTTAAAGAGCGTCTACAACAGGATGGCTTGCCCATCACTCTGCTTTCTGGACTCTCACCACCCCATTCCTCAACCTACTAAGCTTGAATGTCTGGGTCACTTCAAAGAAGTTTCTTTCTTCCCCAAATTGAGATTACAACTACTGAGAAGGGTGATGAAGCTGATCAGGTCCCAACGGGATCTCCTTCTAGGCAGTAAAAGAAAAAGAAAGGTGATGATACTGCAGTGTTAGACCCCTGCTGTCCAGCTGGGTGACTTCTGGTTGCATGTGGACATGATGCCCCGTGAGATGTGGCTCCCGCAAATGGAGTTGTGCTACAAGAGTAATAAACACCAAACTTCCAAATCTCCATATGAGAAGGAGAATATAGATGCCTCATTTATTTTTATATTGGTTATATGTTGAAAGGACAATCTGGATTTATTAGGTTGTAAAATATATTGTTAATACCTGACCAGGCGGTGGCGCAGTGGATAGAGCATCGGACTGGGATGTGGAAGACCCACGTTTGAGACCCTGAGCTAGTCAGCTTGAGCGCGGGCCCCTCTGGCTTGAGCAAAAGCTTGTCAGCTTGGACCCAAGGTCGCTGGCTCCATCAAGGGGTTGCTCAGTCTGCTGAAGGCCCATGGTCAAGGCACGTGTGAGAAAGCAATCAATGAATAACTAAGGTGTTGCAACGGCAACGAAAAACTAATGATTGATGCTTCTCACCTCTCTCCGCTCCTGTCTGTCTATCCCTCTCCCTGACTCTCTCTCTGTTCCTGTACAAAAAATATATATATAGTTAAAATTAATTTCACTCATTTATATTTACTTGTTTAATATGGCCACTAGACAATTTTGCATTGTAGCTACGGCTGATACTGTATTTCTATTAAACAGGGCTTTCTAGAGCAGAGGGGAGGCAAACGTTTCCAAAACAGGTCTGATTCAGTAGTACATGGCTTAAGCTTTGCAAGCTTCTCTGTTGCAAATAATGCGCACTGCTGTTATAAAAAAAGCAACCGTAGGAGGAAGCAAGATGGCGACGGAGTAGGCGGACGTACCAACTTCCAACTCCCAGAAGCAAAGTGGATTATAACTCAATTTAAAGAACCATCATCTGGATAAACCAACTTTGAACTAAACTAAGTGGACTCTTCAACCAAGGAACACAGAAGAAGCCACATTGAGACTGGTAGGAATAGCGAAAACGCGAAGAGGGCTGCCCAGCTCTCCGGAGCAAACGGCAGCCCGGAGAGAGCGCGGGGAGGGAGGAAAGTTTGGCGGAGAGGGAGGGACCTGGGTCCCAGGAACCAAGCCCCAGCCTGCAGTCTCAGAGCCTAGAAGAGGCGTTTGGACAGTTTTGAGCTGTGAAACAAGTGAGGGAGCTCCCAGGCCTACAGTGTGGAGTATTAGGTCCCATCCTACTCTGCTGAGGGCTGCTTAAGGGTATGGTGGGCGGCAGGACGCTGAAACGCGGTTCTGTCGGCGTGGATGGAGCCAAGCCGGTGTGAGCTCAGTCTAGCCCAGAGGGTCAGAGGGGACGCGTGAAAGCGGACCGGCAGCTGCGGGCTCGCCTTTAACCCCACTTACGGGGACAAAGCAGGAGGCCAGGAACGGGTAGGCTCTGTGCAAGCCGGCCCTGACCGCGGGGACCGGGCTAGGACCAGGGACGGGCAGGGGCTCCCGGCTGAGCTCACTCTACCAGCCCCCCCACCCAGGCCGGAGAAACCACGGTTGGCCAGTATACGTGAACGAGCGGGCTCCGAGCACGGGAACGGGCTAGACCCCGAGACATGTGGAAGCTCACAGTCTACAGTCGCAGTTGAGCTCACGCTAGTCGCAGTTGAGCTCACGCTAGTCGCAGTTGAGCTCACGCTACTATCCCCGCCCGGCCGGAGAAACCGCGGAGTGCATTCGTACGTGCACAAGCGGCTCCGAACGCGGGGGCGGGGTAGAGTCCGGGACGAGCGGAAGTACGCAGCTGAGCGGAAGCCAGCAAACACGCCCGGCCCAATAAACCTGGGTTTGCGACTCTGCGCAGAAGGGCCCTGGCCTCGAGGGAGGGGCTAGTTCTCCAGACGGGCAAACGCTCACAGCTGAGAGCACGTCAAAAGCCCCGCCCAACCCACGAAACTGTGGTGAGCAGATTCTGACTGAGGGTTCTGGGCGGAAGTCCAGAAATAGGCTGGGTCCGCAGCTGAGCAAAGGTGCTCACCTCTACCCTTGGTGCTAAGACTTGTGGCTTCAGTGACAGCCCCTCCCACGGAGGAGAGGCAGAAATCACAACAAAAGCCACAGTGGGCCGGTGCTGGTAACGCTCATACCCAACCACCCTAGGCACCGGCAGAGGGGGTGAGGGGCCTGCAGACAGATCACACCTAGAGAACACAAAGGCAACACCTAATGAACTCCAGTGGCCACAACTTGCTTATACACAGAAAAAATGGGCAGGCAGATGAATGCAAACCAAATGAATCAAGAGAAATCCCCAGAGAAGGACCTGAATGAACCAGATATAACCAAATTACCAGAAGCAGAATTTAGAATAATGATAGTTAGGATGTTCAAAGAAATTAGAGCAACAATGGATAGTCATTATGAACACCTAAATAAAGACATAACAAGTATAAAAAATGAAATTGAAATAATAAAAAAGAATCAGACAGAAATGACAAATACAGTATCAGAACTGAAGACCACAATGGAAGGAATTAAAAGCAGGATGAATCACGCTGAGGATCGAATAAGCGAGTTAGAGGACACGATAAACAAAGGCACAGAAGCAGAGAAGAAAGAGGAAAAGAGACTTAAAAAATGTGAGGAAATTCTAAGAGAGCTTTGTGACAACATGAAGAGAAACAACATTCGCATCATAGGGGTGCCTGAAGAAGAGGAGAGAGGACAGGAAATGGAAACTTTGTTCAATCAAATCATAGCAGAAAACTTTCCTAAATTAAGGCTGGGAAACACTCCACACATTCAAGAAGCATACAGAAGTCCATTAAAGAGAAACCCAAAAAAATCTACACCAAGACACATCATAGTTAAAATACCAAAGCTAATGGATAAAGAAAAAATTTTAAAAGCTGCTAGAGAAAAAAAGGCTATCACCTACAAAGGAGCCCCCATAAGGATGACATCGGACTTCTCAAAAGAAACACTTGAGGCCAGAAGGCAATGGCAAGATATAATCAAAGTAATGCAGAACAAGAACCTACAACCAAGACTACTTTATCCAGCAAGGCTAACATTTAAAATTGAAGGAGAAATAAAGAGCTTCCCAGACAAAGAAAGCCTGAAGGAATTCATAAAAACCAAACCAATTCTGCAAGGGATACTAAGAGGCCTCTTGTGAAGAGTTTAAAGGGAGAAATGAATAGAGCAAAAGAAGAATACAGCTTTAAAGAATAAAATGGCAATAAACAACTACATATCAATAATAACCTTAAATGTAAATGGATTAAATGATCCAATCAAAAGACATAGGGTAGCTGCATGGATAAAGAAACAGGACCCATACATATGCTGTCTACAAGAGACACACCTTAAAACAAAAGATGCTCATAGACTGAAGGTAAAAGGATGGAAAAAAATATTTCATGCAAATGGAAATGAAAAAAAAGCAGGGGTAGCAATACTTATATCAGACAAAATGAACTTTAAAACAAAGGATGTAGTAAGAGATAAAGAAGGACACTACATAATGATAAAGGGAACAATTCAACAAGAAGATATAACTATTATAAATATCTATGCACCAAATATAGGAGCCCCACATACATAAAGCAGACTTTGATGGTTATAAAAGGCGAGATTAACAGCAATACTATTATAGTAGGGGATTTCAATACCCCACTAAAAACACTGGATAGATCCTCAAGAAAGAAAATTAATAAAGAAACAGCAGACTTAAAGGATACACTAGATCAACTTGATTTAATAGATATCTTCAGAACTTTTCACCCTAAAGCAGTAGAATATACATTCTTCTCAAGCGCTCATGGTACGTTTTCTAGAATAGAACACATGTTAGGACGCAAAAATGGTCTCAATAAATTTAAAAAGATTGAAATCATATCAAGCATTTTCTCTGATCACAATGCCATGAAACTAGAAATTAAGCACAAAAGAAAAACTGAAAAATACTCAAACACTTGGAAACTAAATAGCATGTTATTAAATAATGAATGGATTAACAATGAGATCAAAGAAGAAATAAAAAAGTTTCTAGAAACAAATGATAATGAGCATACATCAACTCAAAATTTCTAGGACACAGCAAAAGCAGTTCTGAGAGGGAAGTTCATTGCACTACAGGCATATCATAAGAAGCTAGAAAAAGCTCAAATAAGCAACCTGACCCTGCATCTAAAAGAACTAGAAAAACAACAACAAATAAAACCCAAGACAAGTAGAAGGAAGAAAATAATAAAGATCAGAGCAGAAATAAATGACATAGAGGCTAAGGAAACAATACAGAGGATCAATGAAACCAGAAGCAGGTTCTTTGAAAAGGTAAACAAGATTGATGAACCTTTAACTAGACTTACCAAGAAAAAAAGAGAGAGGACTCAAATAAATAAAATTAGAAAGGACAGTGGAGAAATAACAACTGACACAACAGAAATACAAAACATTGTAATAAAATACTATAAAGAACTCTATGCCAAAAAATTAGACAATCTTGGTGAAATGGAAAAATTTCTTGAATCATATAACCTTCCAAAAATCAATCTGGAAGAATCAGAACACCTAAACAGACCAATTACAGCAAATGAGATAGAAACAGTTATCAAAAAACTCCCAAAAAGAAAAGTCCTGGGCCTGATGGCCTCACAAGTGAATTCTATCAAAAATTCAAAGAAGAACTAACTCCTATCTTCCTCAAGCTATTTCAAAAAATTCAAGAGGAAGAAAGACTTCCAAACTCCTTTTATGAGGCGAGCATAATTCTGATCTCAAAACCGGGCAAAGACAACACAAAGAAAGAAAATTATAGGCCTATATCCCTGATGAATTTAGACGCTAAAATTCTCAACAAAATATTAGCCAACCGGATCCAGCAATATATGAAAAAATCATACACCACGATCAAGTGGGATTTATTCTGGAGAGGCAAGGCTGGTTCAATATTCGCAAATCAATCAATGTGATTCATCACATAAACAAAAGGAAGGACAAAAATCACATGATAATTTCAATAGATGCAGAAAAGGCATTTGATAAAATCCAGCACCCATTCATGCTCAAAACTCTCAGGAAAGTGGGAATACAGGGATCATTCCTTAACATGATAAAGGCCATCTACGACAAACCCACAGCAAACATCATACTAAATGGACAAAGATTAAAAGCAATCCCCTTAAGATCAGGAAACAGGCAGGGTTGCCCCCTTTCACCACTCTTATTCAACATAGTTCTGGAAGTCCTAGCTATAGCAATCAGACAAGAAGAAGAAATAAAAGGAATCCAAATTGGAAAAGAAGAAGTAAAACTGTCACTATTTGCAGATGATATGATATTGTATATTGAAAACCCTAAAGTCTCAGTCAAAAAACTACTGGACCTTATAAATGAATTCAGCAAGGTGGCAGGATATAAAATTTATACTCAGAAATCAGAGGCATTTCTATATACCAACAATGAACTGTCAGCAAAAGAAATTAAGGAAACAATCCCCTTCACTATTGCAGCCAAAAAAATAAAGTACCTAGGAATAAATTTAACCAAGGAGGTTAAGGACTTGTACTTGGAAAATTATAGAACATTGATAAAAGAAATCAAGGAAGATACAAGCAAATGGAAGCATATACCGTGCTCATGGCTAGGAAGAATAAACATCATTAAAATGTCTATATTACCCAAAGCAATTTATAAATTCAATGCAATACCAATTAAGATACCAATGACATACTTCAAAGATATAGAACACATATTCCAAAAATTTATATGGAACCAAAAAAGAACACAAATAGCCTCAGCATTTTTAAAAAGAAAAAATAAAGCAGGAGGTATCACTCTTTCAGATATCAAGGTTTACTATAAGGCCATTATACTCAAGACAGCCTGGTACTGGCATAAGAACAGGCAAATAGATCAATGGATCAGAACAGAGGTCCCAGAAATAAACCCACAGCTTTATGGACAACTGATATTTGACAAAGGAGGAAAGAACATACAATGGAGTAAAGACAGCCTCTTTAACAAATGGTGTTGGGAAAATTGGACATCTACCTGCAAAAAAATGAAACTAGACCATCAACTTACACCATTCACAAAAACAAACTCAAAATGGATAAAAGACTTAAATATAAGCTGTGAAACCATAAGCATCTTAGAAGAAAACATAGGCAGCAAGCTCTCCGACATCTGTAGCAGCAGTATATTTGCCGATTTATCTCCACGGGCAACTGAAATAAAAGGCAAGATAAACAAATGGGACTATATCAAACTAAAAAGTTTTTGCACAGCTAAAGACAATAGGAACAGAATAAAAAGACAAACCACACAATGGGAGAACATATCGACAGCACATCTGATAAGGGGTTAATAACTAAAATTTATAAAGAACTTATAAAACTCAACACCAGGAAGACAAACAACCCAATCAAAAAATGGGCAAAAGAAATGAATAGAAATTTCTCCAAAGAGGACATACAGATGGCCAATAGGCATAGGAAAAAATGCTCAACATCACTAATCATTAGAGAAATGCAAATTAAAACCACAATGAGATATCACCTCACACCAGTCAGAATGGCACTCTTCAGCAAAACAACACAGAATAAGTGCTGGCGAGGATGTGGAGAAAAGGGAACCCTTCTGCATTGCTGGTGGGAATGCAGACTGGTGCAGACACTGTGGAAAACAGTTTGGAGATTCCTCAGAAAATTAAAAATCGAACTGCCTTTTGACCCAGCTATCCCACCTTTAGGAATATACCCTAAGAACACCATAGCACTGTTCGAAAAGAAGAAATGTGCCCCCATGTTCATGGCAGCATTGTTCACAATAGCGAAGATCTGGAACCAGCCCAAGTGTCCGTCAGAAGACTAGTGGATTAAAAAGCCTTGGTACATATATACTATGGAATACTACTCAGCCATAAGAAATGATGACATCGGATCATTTATAACAAAATGGATGTACCCCGATAACATTATACGGAGTGAAATAAGTAAATCATAAAAAAAGAAAAACTGAGAACAGCATGATTTCATACATAGGTGGGACATAAAAGTGAGAATATGAGACATGGACAAGAGAGTGGTGGTTATGGGATGGGGGGAGGGAGGGAAGAGTGGGATAGGGAGGAGGGAAGGGACGCAGGGAAAACCAGATCGAAGGTGACAGAGGACAATTTGACTTTTGGTGATGGGTATGCAACACAATTGAATGATAAGATAACCTGGAGATGTTTTCATTGTACATATGTACCCTGATTTATTGGTGTCACCCCATTAGAATTAATAATAATAATAATAATAATATATATATATAAAAAAAGAAAAAGCAATCGTAGAAAATGTTAGCAGGTAACCATGTCTGTGTCCTAATGCAACTACATATGCAATCCAGGTGGTGGGCCCAGGATACATAGGTCCCTGTATCTCCTCTAGAGCTTTACCAGCATTTTAAAATTAACATGCCATTTTTCAACAGTATGTTATTTTGAAGTCTTCATTAGCCACTAATAATGATGAAGAATGAGACCTTATGATTTCCCTTGATATGGAAGAAACAAATGGTCACAGCCTTGCAGGGTACAGCATTAAGAACCCCGGTCCCTCTGTGTCCTAGAAGCCTGGTTCATCATCATTACCTGTTCTCATTTCAAGCCACCCCCAGGCAATTAACAGACTCCCATTCTTCATGACAATAGGACATGTTCAGGCACTCCTGCAGTAGCAAGCTCTCCCCACTGGAAAAAAACGTCACACAAAGGCTCAGACAAGTCCTCTTCCAAGCCAATGCAGTGATGTCATTAGGAGTAATCCTTCTCTTGAAACACACCTTGTGCTCCGAGCACCTTTTGACTGCTTCCTTGGTAATAGCCTGAATCTGCAATTTAAAGCTGTTTTGGACAATGTGACATGATTTCAGTGACAATATCAGGACTTGAGTTTATAGGGACATTCTGGAGTTTCTGGGGTAAATTGCAAACAGCAGTTCAACAGCCCAAGTCCCCAACTGGAAAAGAAAAGATCCAAAAAAGAGCTAATGCCTGAAAGTGAGCAGAGAGGAAATACTGCAGAGGGAGGCACAGTGAGATCCTCAAGGGAACCTACTCCTGAAAAACCTCTTCACAAGGAATGGGTGCTGCCTGGTTGTCCTAGCAACTCAACTAAAAGCAAGGACTCCATTGTCTCAACCAATTCTCAAAGCTCCACAGCTGTTATCATCCTCGATTCAATCCATAAAAAGCAAAATCTGCTGACATTAACATGCTTTCATGACTTCTTTCATTGCAGAAAGAGCTGAGTTTATAGATTCTGCCACAGATGCTGAGAAATTGTCAGGGCACCACCCACTGCAGGACGCATGCCAGTTTATGGAATAATTGTCATTCAATTAGACATGCTTATCTTTACCAACACATTTGCAACCTGTTCCATTTTTCTCATTCAACAAAAATTAATATTTGCATGTCTAACTCACAGAAAGTCAAATTTTCTCCAGTAATGGTGAAGGAACAAGTGGAAACAGAAGCTGAACTGCCTTCGCATGTCCTGGTATCAGTACTCTGCCCCCTTTAAACAGAGACGTTCAGGTCACATCTTAAGAAAATAAGCAAAACAAACTGTTAGTGACATTCTTCATTGTCAGTTTATTTTTCTTTCTCTTCTTTACTTAATGAGATGCTGACATGAATAAGCTTTAAGTAAATGAGAAGTCCACTTGTATTTTATTGCTCACTGAAAACCCCAAAACTACAGCAACAGTCACAGTTTACATTAGAAACAACAGAATTGATGCAAATTCTGGAGCAAATAGTGACAGATGGAAACCTTGCAGATACGTGCACCCGTGCTTTCAAGGAGCCAGGGTCCCAGAGCTGTGCCTGCAGTTTCCAACACAGGTGACAAGGAAGAGGGTGCACCCAGGCCACTGGTCTCCATGGGCTTTCACCCACAGGGCTACCATAGCCTGGTCATGCACAATGCTTATCCAGATCACCACCTTTCTTTAAGACACTAGCCCAGAACAGAGAAGTTCAGGCTGGGTACAAAGAACTCCCAGGCTGCTGACATCTCTGTGCTGTCAGAGAAGCTCTCAGTGGGCTCAGGGATAGAGCTCAGGACTGAGAGCCACAGAGCCATTGAGTAACACCTGTGAAGTCATGTCTGCCTTTGGGTCCCGGTCTTCAGCCACCAACAGCTAGTCATGCCTATAACACCTACCCTGAGGTTCCTGTGCCCCACGAATGTTTTCAAAGGTACGAGTCACTTTAGGACCTCCCTCCCAGTTGTTTCTTTCTCACAATGCAGAACTGACCATGGGTCTGTGTCTCAGTGGCCAAACAAGGACAGTGAGGCAGCTCCCACACTTACTCCTGCTTCCCAACTGCAGTGCTCCCAGCCCGCCCACCCTGCTCCAACACCTCACAGGGCCCTCAAGACCGGAAACGCACATGCAGCTTTTGTTTTCATAGACCTTAGGGTTTTCTGCACAGAAAGACAGGTAAATTTTATGGAAGAAATTACCTTGGGATGTGAAATCTCTTACAACAGAGGTTTAGAAGGTGCACAGGAGGTTATGTCTGCTATTTGAGTAGCCAATTCTGTCTGGAAGTAGCAAGAGAGAGTGTCTCATAGGAGGTGCCATCTGTGGGTCCCTGAAGAGTGTGCTGGAGAGTGTCACATGGAGGAAATGACAAAATGAAGCTGATAATTCTTGGCTGAGGGAAGAACACGAGCTTTCTTCGGGTGGCAGGGGGTGGGGGAGAGCAAATGAATAGGAGGACACCAGGGAACACAGAAGAATCTGCAAAGAGACACTTGTAAAACCAACTGCTTGCTTCAAACACCCATTTTGACATAAAAAAATGGTATTTTCACAGTAATCTATTTGCTGAATAAAATTAGAAAAATTACAAGTTACTGTGTTTGCCTTGAGTTGACCTTTTTAATCTTAAAGATAACCTACATTTTAAAATTTTTTGTTAAAAATAAAAACTAAAAACATGTACCATCTTCCTGTAAAAATACATCATGTGGTCATGGAAATGCTGTTTGTTTGTTTGTTTGTTTGTTTTTCAATAATACACCACTTTAAAGGGCTTGACTTTTCAGCCAAGCTCAGACCTTCTCCCTTTCCTCCTACTAAGTCTCCGCCTGCCCCTCCATCTGCTGACTTTGTACCACTTATGTGATCATATTCCTTTGAGCAAGAGGAAGGCTCTGTCCTGCCCTTTGATTGCTACCCACAAAACTGCTTTCCCGTTAAAAACTGTGTCATGAAATAGTGGAGCAAATGCTTTTTCTTGATCAGCAGTTATCAGCTGCTTGGCTGAGACCTTGGCTGTCTCCATCAATAGCTACTGACCTTTGTGATGGAAGAAGTCACTGCTGCCTGTGGTACTCACTAGCTCGAGGTGGGAGGATGTCCCAGAGTGGAGGAAGGTGGAGGCAGCCCTGGCCCTCGGTCCCCATTTTCTTCTCGCCTCTGTGGGACAGGCCATGCAAGGTCGGGACGTCCTCTAATGTCAGCTCTTGTACACAGGTGGCCTCAATGTGTCCTCAGATTAGCTAAGGTCCAGTGTTGCCTTAAAGAAGGAAAATACGATGCACAGAAGTCCTTTTCTCTGCCTTGGAACTTGATGAGGCGGTCCTCGCCTGGGACCCACCACCACCATAGAAGGATTTACTCAGAGACCTTGTGGGGGAGGATTCAGAGCAAAGGGCTGGGCTGGGTGCAGGCAGCAGATAAAGGTAGTCCATTTAAGCCGGCGGAGGCTTTCTCCTGCCAATACACACAAAACAGTATTTCTGGAATAATGAAAACATGCCATGGAGCTTACTGTTTGCTTCATGCTGTCCACACACCTTGATAAAGTCTCTGGAAGATGAATTAGGCCCAGGGGTTCTCCAAGGCCCCTGGTTTCTGGCACTGTGTGAGTAGTCAGGAGTGCAAATTTCACTTGGGAGGCTCAGGTTTTAAAGTCCTGTAGGTCAGACTGCCCCAAATCCAGGTGCCCAAAATATCAGAAGAGCTCGAACCTGTTTAATGCATAAGACAAGGCTACATGCAGACACCCTGACCCAGCACCAGCGTGTTTTGAGAAATGCTACCCTGCCTCCCACGCTCAGTTGGAGATCAGCTAGAAATGAGAAAATGCACAGCAATGCTAAGGGCATCCATAATCCTTCACAGTTGTGAGTGCAAAGGTGGTTTTGCACTGTGTGACAGAAGTCAGTGGCCTTCTCACTGCCATCCCTGCGGCACTAACATCTGCCTCATCTTGCCAGTCAGAACCTCCAGAACCAAGGGCAGGACATACATCTTTTCAAAAAAAAAATCCCTGTATTAGCTCTGACACACAGCCACTGGGTGGGCATCCCAAAGACTTTGCATCATTTAGGGGATATGTGTATTCTGCTGGGGTGGTATTGAAACAAGCCCTGTTCTGGGTCAGTCCAACCCTAATCTAGCACCTGAGTGACTCAGCAGTGCTTCTCAAAGACAGATGCCAGCAAAGTAGCAGGAAATGGACTGGTTTTTGGCAGGACAAGTTCTAGCCCAATGATGTAACCCATTAAAGTAAGGCAAGTCCACACAACAGGTGCACACTGAACTCCTGAGAATGCTGGTTCTGGCAAAGGCTCTGTCACCCCCTAAGATATTCAGAACTAATGGAAATGTCTGGTGCTCTAGGTTCACTCTCAGTTCTTAAGGTAAAGTTGGCCGCTCACCTGCTATAGGCTGGACCCCACAGGGTGTGTCCACAGGAGCCTGGTGAAGTACACAGAGTAATGTGGTTTTCACCAGTCTTTTTCACAGCTCCTGGAACACCTGAGATCCCTTTGGTCATCATTTACTGAGGACCTACTGTGCACCATCCACAAAACTAACTGCCTTAATTTTATTTCCTATTAAATATTTAATTTTAATAATCACTTAAATAGTGATGTGCAGAAGGGTCTATCAAACCCTCTTCAGCCCAGCACCAGCACTGTTTCCCAATAAGAAAACAATACTCCAAGGGCTTCCTTGATGGAGGTATCACCCAAGGAGAGCATGGAGGCCACTCAGGTGACTCTCTGGGGACAACAATGCCCTATCTGCTCACAACAGAGATGCACCTACATTCCAGCTGAAATATGTTCTTTTCATAAACATTTATTTCAATAACACATCTCACATCACTTTGGAACACTTTCTCACTTTGCCTCTACCCTGTGCAGAAAAATCTACCCATGGACACATACTTCACTTGTTAGAAACATCAACATTCATAACCTATAAATGACTCCACTGAATAAGAAATTACTACAATTCACCATATCCCTCAGCATTTATTTAAATATAGCAGATAAAGAGCCAGCAATGTATACCAGCTCAGGCTGCACAGAGAGGCATTGATGATATTAATTATAATAATAACATTAATGCTGCATTCTCACTACTTCAGGAACTGTGACACATCCTATAAAGTTCTGTAGATGAAATTTAATTTTCTGTAATCTTCAGATTACCCCTGTGGTTAATTGCTAACATTATCCCCACTTTTGGAGTCAAGGACAAGAAAGGCTAAGTGAACTACTCATGGTCACATGGGTAGTAAGGGCAGCTTTAAATCCATGGAGAATCAGCAGACCATGCTCTAAGCATGCCTGGAAAGAAAACTCCAGATGCCAAACCATTCCTTAGAATAAGCACCACTTCTAAATTTCCAAATTCATAAATTCTAGGCTTAAAATTGGACCCACTCACTTTACTTTAGCTCACTATTCTATCCTACTTCCCATCTGCCTGTTGTAGAAAAAAAGCCCTGCAACATTTCACCATGTCTTGCTTCCAACAAATAAGATGATTATACAAGGGAGGAAGTAAAAAAATTCTGTGGCTAATTGGTATCTAAAGCCTGTTAAAAAACCCTCAAGATGACATAAGAGTGATGGTGGCATGAGAGATACCCTTGATCTCTCCCCTTGAAATTTCAACAAATTGAAGAACTATAACTCAACAAAAGAACCCCATCTGGGCTCACAGGTTTACCTGAAAGATTCCCACACCAAATTGTCTAAAGGTGGAAAGGGTTGAGAAGTGGGGCAGGAGATAAAATGCACTCAGGGTCAGGCTCCAGAGAAGAGAGAAACCAGGAGTGACTGGGTCTCCTTCTGCCTGGGGAGCAGAGATTGATGAGAATTTGGGGAGATATTGAACCAAAGCAGTGGCAGAATAAGGGGTTACTGCCAGTGATCCCACAGTCTGCTGGCAGCTTGCACTCAGACAGAGACACAAAAATACAAAGTACAACCCTCCAGGCTTCCAGATCTCATCAACTTCCCCTCATGGGTACAAAGAATGGCCGATACATACCACACACTTAGATCTACAGAACCACTCTCTCATCTGCAAAACAGAGGTGCTCTGTGTCTGGTCCCCTGATCTGTTGAGACATAGAGAGAAGTGCTTGAAAGCCTGAGACCACCATTGCTAAAGTCATAAACCTCATGGCATGCCCCACTCATCATCACAACTGCAGCCCCATCTCCATCATCCTGACAGCAGTGGAAGCCAGCCTGGGAATTACACAGAGTTAAAACTTGTAATACAACACCACCTACTGGGGAAAAAAAACTTTTTCTTGAGGGGAGATTTTTCTTTTCTTCTAATTTCTTCTTTATTTCTGGTGTTCTTTGTTGTTGTATTGTTTGTTTTTGATTATTGTATTTTTATTTAGTTCTTAGTTTATTTAGGTTTTTCTCTTATTTTCAGTTTTGTATTTTTATTTTGATTTTTCATTGTTGTTTTTGCTTAATTACTTAACTCTCAAATGACATCAAGAAAAAAAAAATATGGTGGCTACCCAAGAAAGAGATGAAGTTCACAAAGAAAATAAAAAATCTCCAGAAAGCAATCTCAATCACATGGAATCCTTGGAGTTAAACAATAGAGAATTCAAAATTGAAGTTCTGAAAATACTCCATGAGAGGTGAGGAAACACTAATAGGCAACTTAATGAGCTCAAAAAATGAAACGAGCACCTCACCAAGGAGATTGAAAATTTATAAACAGAGATGAAAAATTCAATATAAAAATTGCAAAATGAGCAAGGAAGTTTAGCTAACAGAACAGGCCAGATAGAAAAAATCAGTGATATCAAAGACAGGCAACTAGAGATGATACAGAAGGGAGAAGAGACTCAAGAATTTTTTTAAAATGAGAGAGCTCTAAGAGAATTGTCTGACTCCATCAGAAAGAGCAACATAAAAAGAATGGGGAGGACGGACGATGGCGATGGAGTAGGCGGAAATACCTACTTCCATCTCCCAGAACCAAAGTGGATTATAACTCAATTTTAAGAACCATCATCTGGATAAACCAATTTTGAACTAAACTAAGTAGACTCTTCAACCAAGGAACACAGAAGAAGCCACATTGAGACTGGTAGAAAGAGCGAAAATGTGAAGAGGGCTGCCCAGCTCCCCGGAGCAAACATCAGCCCGGAGAGACCCACGTGGCGGGAGGAGAGTTTGGCGGAGAGGGAGGGACCGGGGTTCCAGGAACCAAGCCCCAGCCTGCAGTCCCAGAGCCTAGAAGAGGTGTTTGGACAGTATTGAGCTGTGAAGCAAGTGAGGATACTGTTTGTAAAAAAGAGATAGTTTTCTCAGACCCAAAAATCTTTTTAAAGGGACAGCACAGAAAACCTCTCTCACAACCACGCACCCGGGGCTCCGGGGAACTGGGACAGAGGAGAGAAACAGAGGAGCAGGAACAAAGAGTGGACTGAAAGTACAAAGACACTCTGAGGAACAGCCACCCCGACCCCAGGGCTAAGTCACTTCCCTAATCGAAAACGAATATTTCCCCTGGAACTAGCAATACCAGCAAAGGGAGACAGGACACTAGTCAAACAAGCTCTCCAGGGGCAATTAGAGCAGAGCTGCTTAGAGGGAGGGAGCTTCCAGGCCTACAGTGTGAAGACTTAGGGCACTTCTATCTCCCTGAGGGTTGCTGAAGGGTGTAGTTGCGGCAGAACGCTGAAACGCAGTCCTGTCGGCATGGGTGGAGGCACAACCAGTGTGAGCTCGGTCTAGCACAGCAGGGGTGGAGGGGACGCGCAAAAGCGTTCCTTTAGCTGCGGGCCATGTGCAATCCCACCTGCAGGGAAAAAAAACGGGCAGAGATCTGCTCTGCGACCCTGCGCAAACTGGCCCTGACCGCAGGGACAGGGCTAAGACCAGGGACAGGCGAGGGGTTCACGGCTGAGATCACACTGCCAACCCCGCCCGGATGGAGAAACTGTGGTGTGCCATTCTATGTGCGCGAGCGGGGGGCTCCTAACACGGGGGTGAGGGAGACACCGAGACCAGCGGAAGTTCGTGGCTGAGCTCACGCTGCTAGCCCTGCCCGGCCGGAGAAACCGCAGATTACCATCCTACATGCTGGAGCTGGCTCTGAACGTGGGGGCGGGGTAGGATCTGGAACGATCGGAAGCTTGCAGCTGAGCTCATGCCAGCAAACACACCCGGCGCAATAAACCCCGGTTTTTGACCCTGCGAAGGAGGGTCCTGGCCTTGAGGGTGGGGCTAAATTCTGGACGGGCAAAGGCTCATAGCTGAGAGCATGTCAAAAGCCCCGCCCAACCCGTGAAACTGTGGCAAGCAGGCTCTGACTGCAGGTGCTGGGGGAAAGTCCAGAAACAGGGTGGGTCCACAGCTGAACAAAGGTGCTCACCTCTGCCTTGGGAGCTGAGGCTAGAGGCTTGAGTGACAGCCCCTCCCGTGGAGGAGAGGTGGAAATCAGAGCAACAGCTTCAGTGAGCCGGTTCTGGCAATGCCCATACACAACCACCCTAGGCAGTGGCAGAGGGGGTGGCTGGCCTGCAGAAAGAACACACCTAGAGAACACAAAGGAAACACCTACTGGCCTCCAGTGGCCACAACTTACTTATACACAGATAAAATGGGCAGGCAGAGGAAAGCAAACCAAATGAATCAAGAGAAATCTCCAGAGAAGAACCTGAATGAACTAGATATAAGCAAACTACCAGAAGCAGAATTTAGAATAATGATAGTTAGGATGTTCAAAGAAATTAGAGCAACAATGGATAGTGACTATGAGCACCTAAATAAGAAGATAACAAGTATAAAAAACAAAGTTGAAATAACAAAAAAGAATCAGACAGAAATGACAAATACAGTATCATAACTGAAGACCACAATGGAAGGAATTAAAAGCAGGATGAATCATGCTGAGAATCAAATCAGTGAGTTAGAGGACAAAATAAACAAAGTTACAAAAGAAGAGAAAAAAAAGGAAAAGAGACTCAAAAAATGTGAGGGAAATCTAAGGGAGCTCTGTGACAAAATGAAGAGAAACAATATTCGCATCATAAAAGTGCCTGAAGAAGAGGAAAGAGGACAGGAAATGAAAACTGTGTTCAATCAAATCATAGCAGAAAACTTCCCTAAATTAAGGCTGGGAAACATTCCACACGTTCAAGAAGCACACAGAACTCCATTAAAGAGAACCCAAAAAGATCTACACCAAGACACATCATAGTTAAAATACCAAAGCTAATAGACAAAGAAAAAATCTTAAAAGCTGCTAGAGAAAAAAAGACTATCACCTACAAAGGAGCCCCCATTAGGATGACATCGTACTTCTCAACAAAAACACTTGAGGCCAGAAGGCAATGGCAAGATATAATCAAAGTAATGCAGAACAAAAACCTACAACCAAGACGACTCTATCCAGCAAGGCTAACATTTAAAATTGAAGGAGAAATAAAGAGCTTTACAGACAAAACAAACCTCAAGGAATTCATTAAAACCAAACCAATTCTGCAAGAGATTCTATGGGGCCTGTAGGGAACAGTTAAAAGAGAGAAAAGAATAGAGCAAAAAAAAAAAAAAAATACAGCTTTAAAGAACAAAATGGCAATAAACAACTACATATCAATAATAATCTTAAATGTAAATGGCTTAAGTGATTCAATCAAAAGACATGGCGTAGCTGCGTGATTAAAAAACAGGACGAATACATATGCTGTCTACAAGAGACAAACCTTAAAACAAAAGATGCACATAGACTGAAGGTAAAAGGATGAAAAAAAATATTTCATGCAAATGGAAATGAAAGAAAGCGAAGGTAGCAGTACTTATATCTGACAAAATGGACTTTAAAACAAAGGCTGTAGTAAGAGATAAAGGACACTTATAATGATAAAGGGAACAATTCAACAGGAAGATATAACTATTATAAATATCTACGCACCAAATATAGGAGCCCCGACATACATAAAGCAGACTTTGATGGATATAAAGGGTGAGATTAACAGCAATAGTATCATAGTAGGGGATTTCAATACCCCACTAACAACACTGGATAGATCCACAAGAAAGAAAATTAATAAAGAAACAGCAGACTTAAAGGAGACACTAGATCAACTTGATTTAATAGATATCTTCAGAACTTATCACCCTAAAGCAGAAGAATATACATTCTTCTCAATCGCTCATGGTACCTTTTCTAGGATAGACCACATGTTAGGAAACAAAAATGGTTTCAATAAATTTAAGAAGATTGAAATCATATCAAGCATTTCCTCTGATCACAATGCCATAAAACTAGAAGTTAACCATAAAAGAAAAACTGAAGAATACTCAAACACTTGGAAACTAAATAGAATGATATTAAATAATGAATGGATTAACATTGAGATAAAAAAAATAATAAATAAGTTTCTAGAAACAAATGATAATGAGCATACGTCAACTCAAAATTTATGAAACACAGCAAAAGCAGTACTGAGAGGGAAGTTCATTGCACTACAGGCATATTATAAGAAGCTAGAAAAAGCTCAAATAAGCAACCTGACCCTGCAGCTAAAAGAACTAGAAAAACAACAACAAATAAAACCCATGACAAGTAGAAGGAAGGAAATAATAAAGATCAGAGTAGAAATAAATGACATAGAGGCTAAGGAAACAATACAGAGGATCAATGAAACCAGAAGCTGGTTCTTTGAAAAGGTAAACAAGATTGATGAACCTTTAACTAGACTCACCAAGAATAAAAGAGAGAGCTCTCAAATAAATAAAATTAGAAAGGACAGCGGAAAAATTAAAACTGATAAAACAAAGATAAAAAGCATTGTAAGAAAATACTATGAAGAACTCTATGCTAAAAAATTAGACAATCTAGGTAAAATGGACAAATTTCTTGAATCATATAACCTTCCAACAATCATTCTGGAAGAATCAGAACACCTAAACAAACCAATTACAACAAATGAGATCAAAACAGTTACCAAAAAACTCCCCCCCCAAAAAAAGTCCTTGGCCTGATGGCTTCAAAAGTCAATTCTATCAAAAATTCAAAGAAGAACTAACTCCTATCCTCCTCAAGCTATTTCAAAAATATCAAGAGAAAGGAAGATTTCCAAACTCCTTTTATGAGGCGAGCATAATTCTGATCCCAAAACCAGGCAAAGACAACACAAAGAAAGAAAATTATACGCCTATATCCCTGATGAATTTAGACGCTAAAATTCTCAACAAAATATTAGCCAACCGGATCCAGCAATATATGAAAAAAATCATACACCATGATCAAGTGGTATTTATTCTGGAGAGGAAAGGCTGGTTCAGTATTCGCAAATCAATCAATGTGATTCATCACATAAACAAAAGGAAGGACAAAAATCACATGATAATTTCAATAGATGCAGAAAAGGCATTTGATAAAATCCAGCACCCATTCATGCTCAAAACTCTCAGTAAAGTGGGAATACAAGGAACATTCCTTAACATGATAAAGGCCATCTACGACAAACCCACAGCAAACATCATACTAAATGGGCAAAAATTAAAAGCAATCCCCTTAAGATCAGGAACCAGGCAGGGTTGCCCCCTTTCATCACTTTTATTCAACATAGTTCTGGAAGTCCTAGCTACAGCAATCAAACAAGAAGAAGAAATAAAAGGCATTCAAATTGGAAAAGAAGAAGTAAAACTGTCACTATTTGCAGATGATATGATATTGTATATAGAAAACTCTAAAGTCTCAGTCAAAAAACTAATGGACCTTATAAATGAATTCAGCAATGTGGCAGGATACAAAATTAATACTCAGAAATTAGAGGCATTTCTATATACAAACAATGAACTGTCAGCAAAAGAAATGAAGGAAACAATCCCCTTCACTATTGCAGCCAAAGTATAAAATACCTAGGAGTAAATTTAACCAAGGAGGTTAACGACTTGTACTCGGAAAATTATAAAACATTGATAAAAGAAATCAAGAAAGATACAAACAAGTGGAAGCATATACCGTGTTCATGGCTAGGAAGAATGAACATCATTAAAATGTCTATATTACCCAAAGCAATTTATGAATTCAATGCAATACCAATTAAAATACCAATTACATACTTCAAAGTTAAAAAAAAACATATTCCAAAAATTTATATGGAACCAAAAAAGAACACGAATAGCCTCAGCAATCTTAAAAAGAAAAAATAAAGCAGGAGATATCCCTCTTCCGGATATCAAGGTTTACTACAAGGCCATTATACTCAAGACAGCCTGGTACTGGTATAAGAACAGGCACATTGATCAATGGAACAGAACAGAGAACCCAGAAATAAACCCACAGCTGTACGGACAACTGATATTTGACAAAGGAGAAAAGAACATACAATGGACTAATGACAGCCTCTTTAACAAATGGTGCTGGGAAAATTGGACATCTACCTGCAAAAAAAATGAAACTAGACCATCAACTTACACCATGCACAAATCCAAATTTAAAATGGATAAAAGACTTAAACATAAGCTGTGAAACTATTAGCATCTTAGAAGAAAACATAGAAAGCAAGCTTTCCGACATCTGTAGCAGCAATATATTTGCCGATTTATCTCCACGGGTAAATGAAATAAAAGGCAAGATAAACAAATGGGACTATATCAAACTAAAAAGGTTTTGCACAGCTAAAGAGAATAAGAACAGAATAAAAAGACAAACCACACAATGGGAGAACATATTCAACAGCACATCTGATAAGGGGTTAATGACCAAAATTTATAAAGAACTCAACACCAGGAAGACAAGCAATCCAATCAAAAAATGGGCAAAAGAAATGAATAGAAATTTCTCCAAAGAAGACATACAGATGGCCAAAAGAAATATAAAAATTGCTCAACATCACTAATCATTAGAGAAATGCAAGTCAAAACCAAAATGAGATATCACCTCAAACCAGTCAGAGTGGCACTCATCAGCAAAACAACACAGACTATGTGCTGGCGAGGATGTGGAGAAAAGGGAACCCTTCTGCACTGCTGGTGGGAATGCAGACTGGTGCAGCCACTGTGGAATACAGTTTGGAGATTCCTCAAAAACTTAAAAGTCGAACTGCCTTTTGACCCAGCTATCCCACTTTTAGGAATATATTCTAAGAACTCCATAACACCGTTCGAAAAGAAGAAATGCGCCCCCATGTTTGTGGCAGCATTGTTCACAATAGCGATGATCTGGAAACAGCCCAAGTGTCCGTCAGAAGACGAGTTATTAAAAATCTTTGGTACATATATACTATGGAACACTATTCAGCCATCAGAAATGATGACATCGGATCATTTACAACAAAATGGATGGACCTTGATAACATTATATGGAGTGAAATAAGTGAACCAGAAAAAAAAACAAACTGAGAACAGCATGATTTCATACATAGGTGGGACATAAAAGTGAGACTATGAGACATGGACAAGAGTGTGGTGGTTACGGGATGGGTGAGGGAGGGGAGGTTGGGATAGGGAGAAGGGGAGGGGTACAGGGAAAACCAGATAGAAGGTGACAGAGGACAATTTGACTTTGGGTAATGGGTATGCAGCACAATTGAATGATATGATAATCTGGAGATGTTTTTATTGTACACATGTACCCTGATTTATTGGTGTCACCCCATTAAAGTTAATTAAAAAAAAGAATGGATATTTTAAAAGGGGAATAGGAGGAGAAAATAATGGAGACTATTCAAATAAATAATTGATGAGAACTTCCCAACCCTATGGAAAGAGTTAGAGCTTCTAATCCAAGAAGCAAATAGAACATATAGTTACCTCAACCCATACAGGCCATGACCAAAGTATATTGTAATAAAAATATTATAAATCAATGACAAAGAAAGAATCCTCAAGGCAGCTAGGAAAAAGCAAAACATAACATATAAAGAAAGGCTTATTAGGTTGTCATTGAACTTCTCAGAAGAAACTCTACAGACCAGAAAGAGTGAACCCAAACATTCAAAGTACTTAAAGAGAGGGATTATCAGTTAAGAATACTAAGCCAAAATTATCTATTAAATATAAACTTTTTTGTAGACATACAGTAGCTGAGGGAATAAGTCACTTAAAAATTTCCATTGCAGGAAATACCCAAAGGGGACTATTCTACTGGATATTAAGAACACAAAAAAGTAAGAGGTCTAAGAAATTTACAATATAAGAAAGGATTATCTGAGATAACAAAAGCATAAAAGGAGAGAGAATAAAATTCTGAAGTAGCAAAGGATGATGGAGTGCAGAATCACTTATTAGGAAAAGAACTCTTGCATATATGAAACTTTTTTCTTAATAATCTAAAAGTACCATTCATGAAAAAAACAAAACTGAAGAAATAGCTTAAAAAGAGAATTAGAGGGAAAAAGTATAAAATAACACCAAACAAAAAACATTTGACAGAAACACAAAACAGAAGAACCAAACAAAACATAGAGCTACCAGAAAACAAAACATAAGATGGTTATAGAAAATCCTCACCTGTCAATACTTACCCTAAATGTAAATGACTGAATTCACCAATAAAGAGGCACAAAGTAGCAGATTGGATCAAAAAGCAAAACCCAATTGTATGTTGCTTTCAGGAAACACATCTAACTTACAGGGACAAAAGTAGACTCAAAGTGAACAGTTAGAAAATGATTCTCCAAGCAAATAATACCTAGAAAAAAGCAGGTGCAGCCATACTTATATCTGACAATACTGACTTAAAGATAACAAAGGTGGAGTGACATCAGAGAAATGGCTCCCTGAGAGGTGCTCTCGATATCTGCTCCTGAAATTTTAACAAATTCAACAACTAGAGACAGAGAAAAAAATCTCAGGAGTATCTGAAATATACACACACCAGACAAAGGTACGACTGGGCAAAAAGGTGGCTGAATATATAATCTATTCTGAAGGAAATAAGATGGAGAACAAAGTATTCCACTTTCCTCACTGATCTGAGGAAGGGCCGCTTTCACCTGGAACTGAGAGAAATGAGGATTTGGGGTATAGGGAAGAAGCTGGAATAGGGCGAATGATCAAGCAGAAGAGAGAGCGTGCCAGCTTGGCCTGAGATTGCAGACATGGGGCTAGTATGGGTAGCAGACTGCAATGGAGGTTGCTGGAGTGGCTTGCCCACTAAGGCTGGTACTGGAGTGGCTTTGGGCTTTGTGTGCTCCCGGTCCACGATTGCGGGCAGTGTGTGAGTGGCTCCACCTGGTGCCTCTGGTGTGGGCAGTGTGGCTAGGCCCGAGATTGTCAACAGTGGACTTCTGCATGAGCTGTAGCCAGCATTTCTGTGTGGTCCTGGTTTTCCGACCAACAGCATGGAAAGTGCACAAGGGCAGGAGTCCTAGTCCTGGCTCTGTCCGGATGAGGCACCTCTGCAAGCCGATACAGGTCACAAAGTGCATTCCCATGGAGCAGACCTCCGAGTGCACTGCAGAAGTTGTGGGGGCTGTGCTGTGGGCTACCAAACAGGGTACAAAGGAGAAAAGCCTGTGGAGATTTGACCCGTGAAGCACTGAGGTGTACTAGACATGCCTGAGGGTCCTTAGAAAGGCGCCTGACCAGCAATTGGCTCCCTGCCCTGCCTGCTTTCACTGGTGGTTCTGGTTGGCATAGCCTTACCCAGAACTGTGCTTTGAGTGCTGCTGGAGGAAGGACTTGCAGCTCTTAGAGCAGTGGTTTTTAACCTGGGTTCTATCGAAACCTAGGGGTTTGATGAGTCGGTCTCAGGGGTTCAGAGAAGCCTTTGCCGTGAAGGCCAGAATAAAGTAATACCAAAATTTGTTGTGAGTTCATGCACTTTGTTGGTTTTGTTCTTTGAGTAAGGTAATGTTCATGCATGGCTCATTTTGTGCACCAGTAAAAAAAACATATACCTATGTCTTGAATTTGGAAAAAAAAATCATATTGTATTTATCACTAAAGAAGGGTTCAGTGAATGCGCATATGAAACTGGCATGTTTGGTACCTCAATAAAGGTTAAGAACCACTGTCTTAGAGCATCTTGCTCTGCAAGCAGTGGCTGAGGCAACTTCACAGCTAAGTTCCCAGGCTGCTAGCTCAGGAGAGAAAGACATGGGGAGATGCACCTAAAAAACTAACTGACTCTCCCATTGTCAGAGCCTGTAAACCCTAACAAGGCCAGCCTACAAATGGGACTAAGGCCCAGCCTACATCATTGTCATAATGACACAAATCTCTACTCAAGAGCACCAAAGGGGCAAAACCTGTAGTACAGTGCTACCTTCTGAAAAGAAAGAAAGAAAAAACAGAAGAAGCTACCTCTAATAACCAGGAAAAAATTACATTTTTTATAACTTTCTTTTATTCTTTTCTAGTTTATTTTTTTATTTTTTTCCACTTTGGTCATTTTATCTTCTTTTTTCCTTTTCCTTTTGAATGTTGCATTTTTCATTCTTGTTTTTTTTTATGAGGGTTGCATTTCAAAAACCTTAACTGTTTTTCTTCTTTTTTTTTCTCCTTTTCTTTTTCTCTTATTTGATTGTCATTTGTCAGCAAATTATTTTATTCTGGATTCATATTTTTCTTTGTGGCATTTTGTGTGGTTTTTACTTCAGGTTTATCCTTTTGTCATTTTTACCCTGGTTCTGGTTTCCCATTCAATGTAGTTTTAGTTCCAGTTATCATAATAGAATTTTCATTCTTTCTTTATATTTTTTAAATTTTTATGTTTTAATTATCTCTTATTAGTTTTATTAATGAAACCACTCTTAAATACCATTAAGTAAAAAGAAATCAAATATCATGGATACAGAAGACAGAGATGGAGCTCAGATAGTTGATGCAAAATATCTAGAAAAAAAATTGCAAATGCTTGAAAACCTTGGAGTTAAATGACAAAGAATTAAAAATTAAAGTCCTAAAATTACTCAGGGAAATAAAAGAGAACATAGAAAGGCAGTTTAGAGTGCTCAAAAAACAATTCAATGAACAAAAAGAATACTTCTCCAAGGAAAATGAAACTATGAAAAGGAATCAAACAGAGATAAAAAACTCAATACATGAACTGAAAAATGAGGTAACAAGCTTAGGTAATAGAACAGGCCATATAGAGGAGAGAATTAGTGACATAGAAGACAGGCAACTAGAAATACTACAGAGAGAAAAGGAGAGAAACTCATGAATTTTTAAAAAAATTAGAAAGCCCTACAAGAATTGTCTGACTCCATCAGAAAGAGCAATATAAGAATAATGGGTATATCAGAAGAAAAAAAGAGAAAAAGGAATGGAGAACATATTCAAACAAATAATTGATGAGACTTTCCAAAGCCTGTGGAAAGAATTGGAGCCTCAAATTCAAGAATCAAACAGAACACCGAGTTACCTTAACCCAAACAGACCAACTCCAAGATACATCATAGTAAAATTATCACAAACCGATGACAAAAATAAAATCCTCAAGACAGCCAAGGAAAAGAAGAATACAACATATAAAGGAAGGCCCATTAGGTTATCATCAGATTTCTCAGCAGAAACACTACAAGACAGAAAAAAGTGGACCCCAATATTTAAAGTACTGAAAGAGAGGAACTTCCAGCCAAAAATACTATATCCATCACAGCTATCCTTCAAATACAAAGGGAAAATAAAAACATTCACAGATATAGAAAAGATGAAGAAATTTATTACAAGAAAAAACCCACTTTAGGAAATACTATAGGGGGTTATTCGATCAGATACAAGAACAAAACAAAATTACAAGTAAAAGCTTCATCAAGATCACAATAAAAACAAGATTAATCTGTGACAACAAAAACAAAAATGGAGAGAGGACAAAGATTAACAGTAGCAAAGGAGAATGGAGTGCAAAAGTACTCATGAGATAATGTACTACAATGAATATGATGTACATTATCATATTCAATGGTAACCACCCCTGAATAATATCACTACAGAAATACATGGCTTGAAAAAAGAAGAAACAGAAGAAATAAGTATGGAATACAACCAAACAAAAACAAATGACAGAAAAACAAAAGAGAATAACCAAACAACATACAGAGCTATCAGAAAGCAATATATAAAATGGCAATAGGAAACCCTCAAGTGTCAATAATTGCATTAAATATAAATGAATTGAACTCACCAATAAAAAGACACAGAGTAGCAGAATGTGTCAAAAAAGAAAATCCAACTGTATGCTGCCTTCAAGAAACACATCTAAGCAACAAGGATAAAAACAAATTCAAAGTGAAAGGCTGGAAAACATACTCCAAGCAAATAACATCCAAGGAAAAGCAGGTGTAGCCATATTCATATCTAACAATGCTGACTGCAACACAGCAAAGGTAATTAGAGACAAAGATGGTCATTTCATAATGGTAAAGGGAATATTGAATCAAGAAGACATAACATTTCTCAATATATATGCACCAAACGAAGGAGTACCAAAGTATATAAGACACCTACTAACTGATCTAAAAATAAAAACCAACAAAATTCAATCATACTTGAAGACCTCAATACACTGCTGAAAGCTCTAGATCGTTCATCCAAACACAAAATCAATAAAGAAATATGGGCTTTAAATGAAACACTAAAAGAACTGGATATGATAGACATCTACAGGATATTTCATCCAAAAATGCCAAAATATGCATTTTTCTCCAGTGTACATGGAACATTCTCAAGAATTGACCATATATTGGGCCACAAAACTAACGTCAGTAAATTCAGAAAGATTGAAATTATACCAAGCATATTCTCCGACCATAAAGCTTTGAAACTAGAATTCAACTGCAAAAAAGAAGTAAACAAACCCACAAAAATGTAGAAAGTAAACAACATATTTCTAAAAAATGAGTGAGTCAAAGAAGAAATAAAAGCAGAAATCAAAAATACATACAGACAAACAAAAACGACAATACAACATATCAGAATGTTTGGGATGCAGCAAAAGCAGTAACAACAGGGAACTTCATATCACTACAGGCCTATATGAACAAACAGGAGAGAACCCAAGTAAACAACTTAACTTCACATCTTAAGGAACTAGAAAAAGAAGAACAAAGGCAACCCAAAACAAGCAGAAGAAAGAAAATAATAAAAATCAGAGCAGAAATAAATGAAATAGAGAACAGAAAAACTATAGAAAAAAATCAATAAAACAAGGAGCTTGTTCTTTGAAAAGATCAACAAAATTGAAAAAACCTTGGCAAGACTCACAGCAAAAAAAAAGGAGAAAGGACTCATAAACAAAATCTAAAATGAAAAAAAAATCATCACAGATATTATAGATATACAAAGAATAACTGTAGAATATTATGAAAAACTGTATGCCAACAAATTCAACAATCTAGAAGTAATGGATAAATTTCTAGAAAATACAATCTTCCTAGACTGACTCATGAGGAAGCAGAAAGCCTCAACAGACCAATAAGCAGGAAGGTAATAAAAAAAACTATCAAAAACCTCCTCAAAAGTAAAAGTTCAGGGCCAGATGGCTATACTAATGAGTTCTAAAAAACATTCAAATAAGACATGGTTTCTATTCTACTCAAAGTCTTCCAAAAAATTAAAGAAGAAGCAATACTTCCAAACACATTTTATGAGGTCAATATAACCCTCATACCAAAACCTGGCAAGGACAACACAAAAAAAGAAAACTACAGACCAATATCTCTAATGAATACAGATGCTAAAATACTAAACCAAACACTAGCAAATCCAATACAACAACACATTAAAAAATAATTCATCATGATTACGTGGGATTCACCATTGAATCACAAGAATAGTTCAACATGCATAAAACAGTTAACATAATAAAACATATAAAAACAAAGAACAGAAGATGGTGATGGAGTAGGCGGACGTACCAACTTCCAACTCCCAGAACCAAAGTGGATTATAACTCAATTTTAAGAACCATCATCTGGATAAACCAACTTTGAACTAAACTAAGTGGACTCTTCAACCAAGCAATACTGAAGAAGCCACATTGAGAATGGTAGGAAAAGTGAAAACGCGAAGAGGTCTGCCCAGCTCCTCGGAGGTAACGGCAGCCCAGAGAGACCCGCTTGGCTGGAGGACCGTTTGGCGGAGAGGGAGGGACTTGGGTCCCAGGAACAAAGCCCCAGCCTGCAGTTTCAGAGCCTAGAAGAAGCGTTTGGACAGTATTGAGCTGTGAAACAAGAGAGGATACTGTTTGTGAGAAAGAGACAGTTTTCTCAGACCCAACATTCTTCTTAAAAAGACAGCTCAGAAAACCTCTCTTACAACCACTCACCTGGAGCTTCAGGGAGTGGGGAAAAAGGAGAGGACCAGAGGAGCAGGAAAAGAGTGTAAACTGGAAGGCACAGGGAGAAACACTCTGAGGGACAGCCCCCCTAACCCCTGGGCTAAGTCACTTCCCTAATGAAAAACAAATATTTCCCCTGGAACTAGCAATACGAGCAAAGAGAGACAGGACACCAGCCAAACAAGCTCTCCCTCAACACTTAGAGCAGAGCTGCTTAGATGAAGGGAGCTTCCAGGACTACAGTATGGAGTGTTAGGGTCTGAGCTGCAGTGTACCCACCCACACTGCTGAGGGCTTGCTGGACGGATGGTGGTGGCAGGATGCTGAAACGCGGTTCTGTCAGCAGGGGTGGAGGCCCAGCCAGTGTGAACACGGTCTAGCCAAGCAGGGGTGGAGGGCATGCGCAAAAGTGGTCCGGCAGCTGAGGGCCTGCCTGCAGCCCCACCTGTGGGGGAAAAGCGGGAGGCCAGGAATGGGCAGAGATCTGCTCTGCAACTCTGCACCCTACACAAGCCGGCCCTAACCGCGGGGGCAGGGCTAGGACCAAGGACAGGCAAAGGCTTGTGGTTGAGTGCACGCCAGCAGCCCTGCCCAGACCAAGAAACCGAGGTTTGCTATCCCGCGTGCATGAGTTGGCTCTGAACACGAAGGCAGGGCTAGAGCCACAGATGAGCAGAGGCTCGCAGCTGAGCGCATGCCAGCAAGCCACGCCCGGCCTAATAAACTGTGGTTTGCGATCCTGCACAGGCGGGCCCTGGCCTCAGGTGAGGGGCTAAAGCTCTGGACGGGTGGAGGCCCACAGCTGAGGGCACGTCAGCAGCCCCGTCCAAACATAAAACTGTGGCGAGCAGGCTCGGACCACGGGGGCTGGGCAAAAGCCCGGGAACAGACTGGGTCCGCAGCTGAGCAAAGGTGCTCACATCTACACTTGGTGCTGAGGCTTGTGGCTTCAGTACAGCACACAACCTGATCTGTGGGGGTGAGGCGAAAGCCCAGGCAGATAGACGCTTTTACAGCCGGGCACTAGAAAACAGCCCCTCCCGCAGAGGAAAGGAGAAAATCACAGCAACAGCCACAGTGGGCCTGAGCTGGCAACACCCATACCCAACCGGCCTAAGCAGTGGCAGAGGGGGTGGCAGGCCTGCAGATCGACCACACATAGAGAACAAAAAGGTAACACCCACTAGACTCCAGTGGCCACAACCTTCTTATACACAGACAAAATGGGCAGGCAGAGGAATGCAAACCAAATGAATCAAGAGAAATCCCCAGAGAAGGACCAGAATGAACTAGATATAACCAAATTATTAGGTGCAGAATTTAAAATAATGATAGTTAGGATGTTCAAAGAAATTAGAGCAACAATGGATAGTCACTACGAACACCTAAATAAAGACATAACAAGTATAAAAAGAAATAGAATAATAAAAAAGAATCAGACAGAAATGACAAATACAGTATCACAACTGAAGACCACAATGGAAGGAATTAAAAGGAGGATGAATGATGCTGAGGATCGAATCAGTGAGTTAGAGGACACAATAAAGAAAAGCACAGAAGCAGAGCAGAAAAATGAAAAGTGACTCAAAAAATATGAGGAAACTCTAAGGGAGCTATGTGAAAACATGAAAAGAAATAACATTCGCATCATAGGGGTTCCTGAAGAAGAGGAGAGAGAACAAAAATTAGAAACTTTGTTCAATCAAATCATAGCAGAAAACTTCCCTAAATTAAGGTTGGAAAACATTTCACACATTCAAGAAGCACAGAGAACTCCATTAAAGACAAACCCAAAAAAATCTACACGAAGAAACATCATAGTTAAAATACCAAAGCTAATGGATAAAGAGAAAATTTTTAAAGCTGCTAGAAAAAAAAAAGACTATCACCTACAAAGGAGCCCCCATAAGGATGACATCGGACTTCTCAACGGAAACACTTGAGGCCAGAAGGAAATGGCAAGATATATTCAAATAATGCAGAACAAGAACCTACAACCAAGACGACTCTATCCAGCAAGGCTAACATTTAAAATTGAAGGAGAAATAAAGAGCTTCCCAGACAAAGAAAGCCTCCAGGAATTCATTAAAACCAAACCAAATCTGCAAGAAATACTAAGGGGCCTGTTGTGAACAGTTCAAAGGGAGGAAAGAATATAGCAAAAGAAGAATACAGCTTTAAAGAATAAAATGGCAATAAACAACTACATATCAATAATAACCTTAAATGTAAATGGATTAAATGATCCAATCAAAAGACATAGGGCAGCTGTGTGAATAAAGAATCAGGACCCATACATATACTGTCTACAAGAGACACACATTAAAACAAAAGATTCACATAGACTGAAGGTAAAAGGCTAGAAAAAATATTTCACGCAAATGGAAATGAAAAAAAAAAAAGGTAGGAATACTTATATCTGACAAAATGACTTTAAAACAAAGGCTGTAATAAGAGATAAAGAAAGACAGACACTACATAATGATAAAGAGAACAATTCAACAGAAAGATATAATCATTATAAATATCTTTGCACCAAATATAGGAGCCCCGACATATATAAGGCAGACTTTGTTGGATATAAAGGGCATGATTAACAGCAATACTATAATAGTAGGGGATTTCAATAGCCCACTAACATCACTAGATAGATCCTTAAGAAAGAAAATTAATAAAGAAACAACAGACTTAAAGGATACACTAGATCAACTCCATTTAATAAATATCTTCAGAACTTTCATCCTAAAGCAGAAGAATATACATTCTTCTCAAGCTCTCCCGGTACATTTTCTAGGATAGACCACATGTTAGGACACAAAAATAGTCTCAATGAACTTAAAAATATTGAAATCGTATCAAGCATTTTTTCTGATCACAATGCCATGAAACTAGAAATTAACCTCAAAAGAAAAACTGAAAAATACTCAAACACTTGGAAACTAAATAGCATGTTATTAAATAATGAATGGATTAACAATAAGATCAAAGAAGAATTAAAAGATTTTCTAGAAATGAATGATAATGAGCATATCTCAACTCAAAATTTCTGGGACAAGGCAAAAGAAGTACTGAGACGGAAGTTCATTGCACTACAGGCATACCATGAGAAGCTAGAAAAAGCTTAAATAAGCAACCTGATCCTGCATCTAAAAGAACTAGAAAAACAACAGCAAATAAAGCTGAGAACCAGTAGAAGAAAGGAAATAATAAAGATCAGAGCAGAAATAATGACATAAAGGCAAAGGAAACAATACAGAGGATCAATGAAACCAGGAGCTGGTTCTTTGAAAAGGTGAACAAGGTCGATGAACCTTTAACTACACTCACCAAGAAAAAAAGAGGTAGGACTCAAATAAATAAAACTAGAAATGAAAGTAAAGAAATAACAACTGACACAACAGAAATACAAAGGACTGTAAGAAAATACTATGAAGAACTCTAAGCCATAAAATTAGACAATCTTGGTGAAATGGAAAAATTTCTTGAATCATATAATCTTCCAAAAATCAATCTGGAAGAATCAGAACACCTAAACAGACCAATTATAACACACGAGATCGAAACAATTATCAAAACAATCCAAAATAAGAAAAGTCCTGGGCCTGATGGCTTCACAAGTGAATTCTACCAAAAATTCAAAGATGAACTAACTCCTATCCTCATCAAGCTATTTCAAAAAATTCAAGAGGAAGGAAGATTTCCAAACTCCTTTTATGAGGCGAGCATAATTCTGATCCCAAAACCGGGCAAAGACAACACAAAGAAAGAAAATTATAGGCCTATATCCCTGATGAATTTAGATGCTAAAATTCTCAACAAAATATTAGCCAACCGGATCCAGCAATATATGAAAAAAATCATACACCACGATCAAGTGGGATTTATTGTGGAGAGGAAAAGCTGGATCAATATTCGCAAATCAATCAATGTGATTCATCACATAAACAAAAGGCAGGATAAAAATCACATGATAATTTCAATAGATGCAGAAAAGGTATTTGATAAAATCCAGCACTCATTCATGCTCAAAACCCTCAGTAAAGTGGGAATACAGGGATCATTCCTTAACATGATTAAGGCCATCTACGACAAACCCACAGCAAACATCATACTAAATGGGCAAAAATTAAAAGCAAGCCCCCTAAGATCAGAAACCAGGCAGGGATGCCCCCTTTCACCACTCTTATTCACCATAGTTCTGGAATTTCTAGCTACAGCAATCAGACAAGAAGAAGAAATAAAAGGCATCCAAATTAGAAAAGAAGTAAAACTGTCACTATTTGCAGATGATATGATATTGTATATAGAAAACCCTAAAGTCTCAGTCAAAAAACTACTAGACCTGATAAATGAATTCAGCAAGGTGGCGGGATATAAAATTAACAACAATAAACTGTCAGCAAAAGAAATTAAGGAAACAATCCCCTTCACTATTGCAGCCAAAAATTAAGGTACCTATCAGTAAATTTAAACAAGGAGGTTAAGAACTTGTACTCGGAAAATTATAAAACATTGATAAAAGAAATCAAGAAAGATACAAACAAGTGGAAGTATATACCGTGCTCATGGTTAGGAAAAATAAACATGATTAAAATGTCTATATAACCCAAAGCAATTTATAAATTCAATGCAATACCAATTAATATTCCAATGACATACTTCAAAAATATATAACACATATTTCAAAAATTTATATGGAACCAAAAAAGAACACGAATAGCCTCAGCAATCTTAAACAGAAAAAATAAAGCAGGAGGTATCACTCTTCTGGATTACTACAAGGCCATTGTACACATGACAGCCTGGTATTACTGACATAAGAATAGGCACATAGATCAATGGAACAGAACCCAGAAATAAACCCATACCTTTATGGACAACTGATATTTGACAAAGGAGGAAAGAACATACAATGGAGTAAAGACAGCCTCTTTAACAAATGGTGTTGGGAAAATTGGACATCTACCTGCAAAAAAATGAAACTAGACCATCAACTTACACCAATAAAAAAACAAACTCAAAATAGATAAAAGACTTAAACGTAAGCTGTAAAACCATAAGCATCTAAGAAGAAAACATAGGCAGCAAGCTTTCCAACATCTGTTGCAGCAATATATTTGCTGAGTTATCTCCACGGGCAAATGAAATAAAAGGCAAGATAAACAAATGGGACTATATCAAACTAAATAGTTTTTGCACAGCTAAAGACAATAAGAACAGAATAAAAAGACAAACCACACAATGGGAGAACATATTCGACAATATGTCGGTTAAGGGATTAATAACCAAAATTTATAAAGAACTTATAAAACTCAACACCAGGAAGACAAACAATACAATCAAAAAAATGGGCAAAAGATTTGAATAGAAATTTCTCCAAAGAGTACATACAGATGGCCAATAAACATATTTAAAAAATGCTCCACATCACTAATCATTAGAGAAATGCAAATTAAAACCACAATGAGATATCACCTCACACCAGTCAGAATGGCACTCATCAGCAAAACAACACAGAGTAAGCACTGGCGAGGATGTGGAGAAAAGGGAACCCTCCTGCACTGCTGGTGGGAATGCACACTGGTGCAGCCACTGTGGAAAACAGTATGGAGATTCCTCAAAAAATTAAAAATCGAACTGCTTTTTGACCCAGCTATCCTATTTTAGGAATATACCCTAAGAACACCATAGCAGTGTTCGAAAAGAAGAAATGCACCCCCATGTTCATGGTAGCATTGTTCACAGTAGCGAAGATCTGGAAACAGCCCAAGTGGCCATCAGAGGACAAGTGGATTAAAAAGCTTTGGTACATATATACTATGGAACACTACTCAGCCATAAGAAATGATGACATCAGATCATTTACAACAAAATGGATGAACCTTGATAACATTATATGGAGTGAAATAAGTAAAACAGAAAAAAACTGAGAACAGCATGATTTCATACATAGGTGGGACATAAAAGTGAGACTATGAGACATGGACAAGAGAGTGGTGGTTACGGGGTGGGGGGAGGGAGGGGATGGTGGGGTAGGGAGGAGAGGAGTGGCACAGGGAAAACCAGATAGAAGGTGATAGAGGACAATTTGACTTTTGATGATGGGTATGCAACACAATTGAATGATAAGATAACCTGGAGATGTTTTCATTGTACATATGTACCCTGATTTATTGGTGTCACCCCATTAAAATTAATAATAAAAAAACACAAAGAACAAAAGCCATATGATTCTATCAATAGATGCAGAAAAGGCATTCAATAAAATACAACATCATTTTATGTTTAAAACACTCAGCAAAATGGGTATAGAAGGAAAATATGTCAACATAATAAAGGCCATTTTTGAAAAACCATCAAGCTAACATCATATTAAATAGCATAATACTGACTTTTCCTCTAAAATCAGGTACAAGACAAGGTTCCCAACTCTCTCCACTCTTATTCAACTTAGTGCTGGAAGCTCTACCAGAGCAATCAGAAAAGAGAAAGAAATAAAAGGCATTCGTATTGGGAAAGAACTAAAGGTTTCACTTTTATTTTTAATTTATGATTTTAATTTGTATTTCCATAGATTCATGCTTCCCGCTTAATATATCTCCCCCCACCCCCTAATTTCCCTCGATGCCCCCACCCTCCCTCCTCCTAATTCTCTCCCTCCCCCCTTTCCTCCAGGATTTGCTGTCCTATTCTCTATAATGCTGTGTTATGTATATATCATTTCATTAATTTCTTTCCCTTCTCTGATCCCATCTTCTCTTTTACTTTCCCTCTGACCACTTTCCCTCTGGTCCCTTTGATCCCGCCTCTGCCTCTGTTCCATTGCTCAGTACCCATTGTTCATTGGATTTCTCAAATGAGTGAGGTCATATGATATTTTTGTTTCTCTGCCTGGCTTATTTCACTTAGCATGATAAATTCCAGGTCCATCCATGTTGTCACAAAAGGTAAGATTCTCTTCTTTCTCACAGCAGCATAGTATTCCATTGTGTATATGTACCACAGCTTTTTAATCCACTTGGCCACAGACAGACACTTGGGCTATTTCCAGATCTTGGCTATGGTAAACAATGCTACAATAAAGATGGGCATGCATTTCTTTTTTTTCAGTGATTTGGTATTCATAGGATATATTCCTAAAACTGTGATGGCTGGGTCAAAAGGCAATTCCATTTTTAATTTTTTGAGGAATCTTCATACTGTTTTCCACAGTGGCTGCAAGAGTCTGCATTACCAACAGTGCAGGAGGGTTCCCTTTTCTCTGTACCCTCTCCAGCACTTATGTGTTGTTTTGTTAATAAGTGCCATTCTGACAGGTGTGAGGTGGTATCTCATTGTGGTGTTAATTTGCATTGCTCTAATGATTAGTGATGTTGAACATTTTTTCATATGCCTATTGGCCATCTGTATGTCCTATTTAGAGAGTGTCTCTTCATTTCTTTTGCCTATTTTTTGATTGGATTGTTTACCTTCCTGGTGTTGAGTTTTATAAGTTCTTTATAAATTTTGGTTATTAACCCCTTATCAGACATATTGGCGAATACATTGTCTCCCATTGTGTGGGTTGTCTTTTTATTTTGTTAATGGTATCTTTTGTTGTTCAAAAGATTTTTTGTTTTATATAGTCCCATTTGTTCATCCTGTCCTTTATTTCACTTGCCTGTGAATATAAATCAGCAAAAATATTGATAAGATATCGGAGAGTTTACTATGTTTTCTTCACAGATGTTTATGATTTCACAACTTACATTTAAGTCTTTTATTTATTTTCAGTTTACTTTTGTGAATGGTTTAAGCTGGTGATCCAGTTTCATTTATTTGCAAATACCTGTCCAATTTTCCCAACATCATTTGTTTAAGAGACTGTCTTTACTCCATTGTATGCTCTTACCTCCTTTGTCAAGTGTCAATTGTTCATAAAGGTGTGGGTTTATTTCTGGGTTCTGTTCCATTGTTCTGTATGCCTGTTCTTATGCCAGTACTAAGCTGTTTGTAGTATAACTTCATATCAGAATGTAATACCCCTCACTTTATTGTTCTTTTTCAAGATTGCTGAGGCTATTCATGTTCTTTTTTGGGTCCGTATACATTTTTGGAATTTCTGTTCTATATATTTGAAGTGTGTAATTGGTATTATAATAGGAACTGCATTGAATATAAAAATTGCTTTGGGTAATTTATACATTTCAATGATGTTTATTCTTCTTATCCATGATAACGGTATATGCTTCCACTTGTTAGTATCTTCCTTGATTTTCTTTATCAATGTTTGATAATTTTCCAAGTACAATTGATTAAGCTCTTTAGTTATATTTACTCCTAGGTAATTTATTTTTTTGTTGTTGCAATAATGAAGGCGATTGTTTTTTTAATTTCTCTTTCAGACAGTTCATTGTTGGTGTATAAAAATGCCACTGATTTCTGAATACTGAGTTTTATATCCTGCCACCTTGCTGAATTCATTTATCAGGTCCAGTAGTTTTTGACTGAGACTTCAGGATTTTCTATATAAAATATCATATCATCAGCAAATAATAATAGTTTTACTTATTCTTTTACAATTTGGATGCCTTTTATCTCTTCTTCTTGTCTGATTTCTGTGGCTAGGACTTCCAGAACTATGTTGAATAAGAGCGGTGAAAGGGGGCACCCCTGCCTGGTTCCTGATCTTAAGGGGATTGCTTTTCATTTTTGCCCATTGAGTATGATGATGGCTTTGGGTTTGTCATAGATGGCCTGTATCATGTTGAGGTATGATCCCTGTATCCCCACGTTGCTGAGTTTTTATTATAAATGGGTGCTGGATTTTATCAAATACTTTTTCTGCATCTACTGGTATTATCATGTGATTTTTATCCTTTCCTGTGTTCATGTGTTGAATCGCATTGATTAATTTGTGGACATTGTACCAGCCTTGTCTCCCTAGAATAAATCCCACCTGATCATGGTGTATGATTTTTTTCATGTATTGCTGGATCTGGTTTGCTAATATCTTGCTGAGAATTTTAGCATCAAAGTTCATCAGGGATATTGGTCTATAGTTTTTTATCTTTGTAGTGTGTTTGCCAGGTTTTGGAATCAGTATTATGCTTGCCTCATTAAAGGAGTTTGGAAGTCCTCCTTTCTCTCAAATATTTTGAAATAGGTTAAGGACAGGAGTTAGTCCTTCTTTGAATATTTGGTAGAATTTACCTATGAAACCATCTGGCCCTGGTCTTTTTTGTGTTGGAAGATTTTTGATAACTGTTTCAATCTCATTTGATGACATCGGTCTGTTTAGGTTTTCTGATTCTTCTATATTAATTTTTGAAACATTATGTTTTGAGAAATTTGTCCATTTCACCTATGTTGTCTAATTTTATGGCATACAGTTCTTCATAGTATTTTCTTACAACCCTTTGTATTTCTGTTGTGTCAGTTGTTATTTAAGCTTTTTCAAGCATCTTAAGTTATGCATGTAGTCCTATGAACTTCCCTCTCAGGACTGCTTTTGCTGTGTCTCATAAATTTTGAGTTGTATATTCATTTTCATTTGCTTCCAGGAAATTTTTTATTTCTTCCTTGATCTTATTGTTAACCCATTCATTATTTAATAACATGCTTTTTTCCAAATGTTTGAGTGTTTTTTAGTTTTTCTATTGTAGTTGATTTCTAGTTTCATGCCATTTTGACCCAAGAAGATGTTTGATATGATTTCAATCTTCTTAAATTTGTAGAGACTTGTTATGTGCCCTAGCTTGTGGTCTATCCTAAAGAATATACCATGAGCACTTGAAAAGAATGTATATTCTGCTGCTTTAGGGTGAAAGGTTCTGAAGGTATCTATTAAGTCCCGTTGATCTAGTGTGTCCTTTCAGTCTGCTGTTTCTTTGTTTATTTTCTTTCTTGAGGATTTATCTGGTAATGTTAGTAGGGTATTAAAATTCCCTACTATTATAGTATTTCTCTTGATCTTGCCCTTTATGCCCATCAAAATCTGCTTTATATATTTAGATGCTCCTATATTAGGTGCATAGATATTTATAATGGTTATATCTTCCTATTGGATTGCTTCCTTTATAATTATGTAGTGACCTTCTTTATCACTTAAAATAGCCTTTGTTTTAAAGTCTATTTTGTCTGCTAGAAGTATTGCTACCCTAGCTTTTTTCTTATTTCCATTTTCATGAAATATTTTTTTTCATCTCTTTACTTTCCGTCTATCTGTATCTTTTGTTTTGAGATGTGTCTCTTTTAAACAGCATTATTATGGGTCCAGTTTTCCTATCAATGTAGCTACCTTATGTCTTTTTATTGGAGCATTTCATCCATTTACATTTAAGGTTATTACTGATATGTACTTGTTTATTGCCATTTTATTAAGTTTACATTCCATTTTTACTAGAATTTTCCCCCCTTTGTTCTGTTTACAGCAGGTGCCTTAACATTTCTTCTAACATTGGTTTGGTTGTAATGAATTCCTTGAGTTTTTTGTTTTTGTCTGGAAAGCTTTTTATTTCTCTTCAATTTTAAATGATAGCCTTGCTGGATTTAGAAGTCTTGATTTTAGGCTCTTGTTTTACATTACTTTGAATATTTTTTACCATTCCCTTATGGCCTCTAATGTTTTGTTGAGAAGTCAGATGTCATCCTTATGGGGGCTCCTCTGTAGGTAATAGACTGCTTTTATCTTATAGCTTTTAGTATTCTTTATGTCATAATTTTTGTATTTTAATTATGATGTGTCTTGGTGTTGGCCTCTTTGGGTTCATCCTTAATGGAACTCTCTATGCTTCTTGAACTTGTTGGCCTCTTTGGGTTCATTCTTAATGGAACTTTCTATGCTTCTTGAACTTGTGTGATTTTTTTCCTTCATCAATTTAGGAAAGTTTTCAGCTATGATTTCTTCAATCATATTCTCTATTCCTTTTTTCTCTTCTTCTTCAGGCACCCTTATGATGCGGATGTTATTTCTCTTCATGTTGTCACAGAGCTCTCAGAGTTTCCTCAGACTTTTTGAGTCTCTTATCTTTTTGTTACTCTGTTTTTGTGATTTCATTTATTTTGTCCGCTAACTTGATGCATTCTCAGCTTTATTCATCCTGCTTTCAATTCCTCTAGTGTGGTCTGCATTTCTGATATTGTATTTGTCATTTCTGATTGATTATTTTTTATTACTTCAATGTTTTTTATATACTAGCTATCTATTTAGGTGCTCATTATCCCACCCATTGTTACTCTAAGATCTTTGAGCATCCTAACAATCATTATTTTCAACACAACACTGCATCTGGTAATTTGGTTATTTCTGTCTCATTCAAATCTTTCTCTGGGAATTTTTCTTGTTGATTCATTTGGGTTACATTTCTCTGCCTTCCCATTTTGTCTGTGTATAAGAAGGGTGTAGCCAAAGGAGTCTCATGGGTGAGGCCTCTGTGTTCCCTAGGTGTGATCTGTCTGAAGGCCTGACATCCTCTCTGATGCTGCCATGGTCATTTGAACATGGGCTTTGGGCTTTGGTGGTGTCACTTTCTGCAGCTTTCACCTTACCTTCATGGGCAGTACTACGTTCATGTACCCTGAATGAAAGCCTTGGCCACCCAGCCTCTGCACTCCCTTCAAGGATGGGACTGTGCTTGTGCACCAGGGCTGACCCCCAGCCTGCTCCTGTCCCAATAAGTGAGACTGCATTCATGCATTTGGGCTGCAAGCCCTGGCTGACCCTATGCCTCCACCCCTCCCCTGCAGGCTGAACTGCTCTCATGCACCAGGGCCACAAGTCTTAGCTAGTTCCCCAGGCAGGGCTGTGCTCCTGTGCCCAGCTGCAAGTTTCAGCCAGTTCCCCAGGTTTTGCCTTGCCCCTGTGGGCAGGCCTGTAGGTGAGACAGATCTCATGCACCTGGCTCACAGACATGGGTTGGGCCGCTTTTGTATGCCCCTTTCATAGCCATGGTAGACCACGGCCTCCACCCCTGCCTGGCAGGACTGCACTTGTGGACAGCCCTGGCTTCTACCCCTGCAAGCAGGACTGCACTAACATCCGGATTGCAGCCACGGCCTGCTCCTGGCTTTTGCCCCCACAGACAAGACCACACTCCTGAGTCCTGCCAACACCAGCCTTCCAGCAATCACTCAGCAGTGTGGGAGTGTTAATGCAGCTCAGAAAGGTTTTCACTTTTTGCAGATGATATAATCTTGTACATCCAAAACCCAAAAGACTCCGCAAAAAGACTATTAGAAACAATGAACAAATAAAGTAAGATTACAGCGTACAAAATTAAAATACAGAAGTCTATTTTCTTTTTATATGCCAACAACAAAACATCAGAAAATGAACTAAAAAAATAATCCCTTTTATGATTTCAACAAAAAAAATAAAATACCTAAATATAAACATAACAAAGAATGTAAAGGACCTATATAATGAAAACTACAAAGCACTGTTAAGGAAATTCAAAAAAGAGACAATAAAATGGAAAAATATTTCTTGTTCTTGGATAGGAAGAATAAATATAGTCAAAATGACTATATTACCCAAAGCAATATTCAAATTTAATAAAATTCCAATCAAAATTCCAATATCATTCTTTAAAGAAATGAAACAAAAAATCATCAGCTTTATATGGAACAATAAAAATCCCCAAATAGCCAAAGTAATCCAAAGGAAAAGAACAAAGCTGTAGGTATTACAAAAGCTGACTTCAAATTATATTATAGATCCACAATAATGAAAACAGAATGATATTGGCAGAGAAATAGACACTCAGAACAATGGAACAGAATAGAGAGCCTAAAAATAAAATCACATATATATGGTCAAATCGTCTTTGATAAAGGAGCCAAAACCACACAATGGAGAAAGGGAAGCCTCTTCAATAAATGGTGTTTGGAAACTGGAGAGCCACATGCAAAAGAATGAAACTCTACTACAGTTTGTCCCCTAGTACAAAAATTAATTCAAAATGGACCAAAGACCTGAATGTAAAATCTGAAACAATAAATTACATAGAAGAAAACAGGTACTAAACTCATGGACCTTGGCCATAAAGAGCATTTTATGAATTTGACTCCAAAGGAAGGGAAATGAAGGCAAATATAAATGAATGGGACTACATCAGACTAAGAAGCTTTTGCACAGCAAAAGAAACTGACAACAAAACAAACAGACAGCCAATTAAATGGGAGATGATATTTTTCAAACAATAGCACAGATAAGGGCCTAATATCCAAAATATACAATAGACTCATAAAACTCAACAAACTAGCAAACAATCCAGTAAAGAAAATGGGAAGAGGACCTGAACAGACAGTTCTCCCAGGAAGAAATACATATGGTCAACAGATATATGAAAAGATGCTCACCTTCATTAGCTATTAGAGAAATGCAAATCAAAACTACAATGAGAAACCATCTCATGCCTGTTAGATTAGCTATTATCAACAAGACAGATAATAACAGCTGTTGGAGAGGCTGTGGAGAAAAAGGAACCCTCATCCACTGTTGGTGGGAATGTAAAGTAGTACAACCATTATGGAAGAAAGTATGGTGGTTCCTTAAAAAATTAATTATAGAACTACCATATTACTCAGCAATGTCGCTAATGGTATATACCCCAAAACTCAAAAGCATTGGTACATAAAGACACATGCAGCCCCATGTTCATTGCAGCATTGTTCACAGTAGCCAAGACATGTAAACTAAAAAGCCCCTCAGTGGATGAGTGGAGAAAGATGTGGTACATATATAGTATGGAATACTACTCAGCCATAAGAAATGATGACATAGCATCATTAATTTCAACAACATGGATGAAACTTGATAACATTATACTGAGTGAAATAAGTAAATCAGAAAAAACTAAGAACTGTATTATTCCATACATAGGTGGGACACAAATTGAGCATCAAGCACATGGACAAGAGTGTGGTGGTTACAAGGGGTAGGAGAAGAGAGGAGTGGGAGAAGGTAGGAGGAGGGGAGGTACATAAAGAAAACCAAATAGAAAGTGACAAAAAACAATTTGACTTTGAGTGATGGGTATACAACATAATCAAATGTCAAAATAATCTGGAGATGTTTTCTCTGAATTTATATACTCTAATTGATCAGTATAACCCTCTTAAAATTAATTGTCTGAATAAAATTTTAAAAATATATAACAAAGTAATAATAATCAAATTTGATATTTTATAATTGTAAAGGGTACACTATATCAAAAAGACATCACACTTCTTAATATATATGAACCAAATCAGGGAGCACCAAAATATATAAACAGAACAGAAAAAAGTAGACTAAAACACAATCATATTGGGAGACTCAACACACCCTTGACAGCTTTAGATAGATCCTCCAAACCGAATATCAATAAAGAAATATCATTCTTAAATGACACACTAGACCAAAGGGACATAATAGACATTTCATCCCAGAACATCAAATAATACATTCTTTTCCACTTGAAACATTCTCATGGATGGACCATATGTTGGGCCACTAAACAAACCTTAACAAATTTAAGAAGACTGAAATTATACCAAGCATATTCTCTGACTGTAAGACTTTGAAATTAGAACTCAACTGCAGAAAAATAAATTTTTAACCACAAAATGTGGGAAATAAACAAAATACTTCTCAGAAAAGGGTCAAAGGAAAAATAAAAGTAGATATCAAAAAATATATACAGACTAATAAGAATGACAGCATAACATGTCAAAACTTCTGGGATGCAGGAAAACCAGTAATAACACCCAATAAAATGAGTGTAGAAGGATGTACCTCAACATAATAAAGGCCGTGTATGACAAACCACCAGCAATTTTATCATTTAGTGGTGTAAAACTGAAAGCATTTCCTCTAAAATCAGGAGTAAGACAAGGATGCCCGCTCTCTTCAGTCTTACTCAACATGGTTCTGGAAGTCTCAGCCAGAGCAATCAGTCAAGGAAAAAAAAATAAAAGGCAACCATATAGGGAAAGAAGAAGTAAAGGTATCACATTTTGCAGATGATGTGATCCTGTATATAGAAAACCCCAAAGACTACACTGAAAAACTGTTAGAAACAGTAAGCCAATACAGTAAAATCACGAATGCAAAATCAATATACAAATGTCTATTGCTTTTCTATATGCCAACAATGAAACATCGGAAAATGAACAAAAAAAAAATTCTTTTTACAATTGCATCAAAAAATAAATAAAATACCTTGTAATAAACTTAACAAAGGATGTGAAGGACCTAGATACTTAAAAACTATAAAACATTATTCAAAAAGTTTGAAAAGAATACAATGAAATGGAAAAATATTCCATGTTTACGGATGGGAAGAAACAAGATAGGTTAAAATAGCCATGTTATGCATAGCAATGTACAAATATAATGCAATCCCCATTAAAATCCTAATGTCAGTTTTTAAAGAAATAGAACAAAAAACCACCACATTTGTCTGGAAACATAAAATAACCCCAAATAGCCAAAACAATCCTGAGAAAAAAGAATGAAGGAGGACATATGACACTACCTGACTTCGAATTATACTACAGAGCCATGATAATCAAAACAGCATGGTATTGGTAGAAAAACAGACATGCGGGCCAATGGAACAGAATAGAGAGCCCAGAAATAAAGCCACATATATATATCGACAAATCATCTTCAACAAAGGAGCCAAAGCATACAGTGGAGAAAAGAAAGCCTCTTCAATAAATGGTGCTGGGAAAATTGGAAAACCTTGTGCAAAAGAATGGAACTTGACTACAGTTTGTCCCGCTACACAAAAATCAATTCAAAGTAGATCAAACTTAAATATAAGATCTGAAACAATAAAATTACGTAAAACAAAACATAGATACTAAACTCATGGACCCTGGCTGTAGAGAACAACTTATGAATTAGACAACAAAGGCAAGGGAAGTAAAGGAAAAAAATAAATGGGACTATATCAAATTAAAAGGCTTCTGCACAGCAAAAGAAACTGACAAAATAACAGCCAATCAAATAGGAGATGATGTTTACAAACAATAGCTTCTATAAGGAGTTAATATTCAAAATTTAAAAAGAACTCACAAAGCTCAGCAACAAACAAGCAAATAATCCAATTATAAAATGAGCAGGGGCCTGAACAGATAATCCTCCCAAAAATACATATGAATGACCAACAGATATATGAAAAGATGCTCATCTTCTCTATTAGAGAAATATACACCAAAACTACAATGAGATACCACCTCATACTTGTTAGATTGGCTGTGTTGGAGAGGTTGTGGAGAAAAAGGAACCCTCATTCACTGCTGCTGGGAATGTAAACTAGCACAGCCATTTTGGAAAAAAGTATTGGTTCCTCAAAAAACTAAGAATAAAACTACCATAGGATCCAGCAACTCCTCTAAGATTACCCAAAAACTAGATAACATTGCTACATAAAGACACGTGCACCACCCTGTTCATTGCAGCCTTATTCACAGTGGCCAAGATGTGAAAAAAACCAAAGTGTTCTTCAATAAAGGATTGGATAACGAAGATGTGGTACATATATACAATTAAATACTACTCCGCCATAAGAAATGATGATATAGTGACATTTAAAACAACATGAATGGACCTTGAGAACATTATACTAAATTAATTAAGTAAATCAGAAAAAGCTAAGAACCGTATGATTTCACACATAGGTTGGATATAAAGCTGAGATTCATAGACATAAATAAAAGTGAGGTAGTTACCAGGGTGAGGGGATATATGGGTAATAGGTAGGGGAGGGGAGTAAAGAGGGACAAGTATGTAGTGACGGAGCATGATTTGACTTTGAGTGATGGACACACAACACAGTCAACAGTTCCAATGCTATACAGATGTTTACTTGAAGCCTATGTACTCTTATTGATCAATGTCACCGTTTTAATTTTCTAAATAAAAATTTTCAAAATGAAACAAAAAACTATAGACAGAGCTCTGCTATTTAGAACCTCATTATTTATAGGACAAAAATTTTATTTAACCTGTTTATTCCCAAAGCCCATCATTGTACTGAGCTTAGAGTAAGCCTTGAATAAAAATTGATAAAGGAAGTCATGGGATCAATGGGTGAGGAAGGAGAAGTAAATACAGTTGACCTTGAACAACTCAGCTCCACTTATATGCAGATTTTTTCAGTATATATAGTCAGCCCTGCACATCCTCAGTTCCACATCCATGGATTCAACCTAATGGGTTTGGAACCCTCAGTTGCAGAGGTCTGGTAGTATGCACTGATCTTGGCCATTTTATATAAGATAATTAAACATCTTTGGATTTTTGTATCTGCGTGGTCCAGGAACCATCTCTCCACAGACATCAGGGAATAACTGAAGTGTTTGGAGGAATCAAAGTTATGCATAGATAATCTGTGCAGGTTGGTATATCTAACCCTACCATTGTTCGAGGTTGTACATTTATTTGGAATTTATATTAATTCAAAGTCTATAATAATTTGAAATTTTCTCAAGAACTGAATACAACTAAGCAATTAAAAATGAAAACAAGTTTAGGAGATATGAGTGCTAGGGCGTCTCCCTCATTGGCCAAGATGGCACAAGGGGAGGTTGTTACACCAAGTAAGCCAAAAACTAGAAACATGAATGGTCAAGGCCCTACCAGCCAAGAGCTAGCAAGATCATTGAATAGAAAAAAGAGTCCTCCCCTCCCTATCCCTGTAAGAACCAGAGTCTTGAGCAAAAGGAAAGGGGGGGGGGTAGTCTTTGAGATAAGAATCCACCATTCTCCCAGGTCAAGCACGTGAATAAACCTCTTTCCTTTCTCAGCAGCACTGGTCTCACGAGTTTGGTTTTTGTTATGGCAAGCAGCCAAGCCTGAGCTTAGGTGACAGGAACAGGTGACAACTCACTGAACAAAATTGCAGTGACCAGCTTACTGACTATTGAAAATGAGAAACATAAAAGTATACCTAGAAAGAGACAAAAATCCACATTAAAATTTACTTGGCTACCAGGGATGAAATATAACAAACCAAAGTTGATGTGCTATCTGAGAAACTGGCAACAGAACTGTAAAAATTTTTAAATATTTAAAATATTACATATTTCTTAAAATGGCATCCTAAAGATAAAACACCACTAGTCAAATACAACTTCTAAGAACTTTTAGTGATGGACTAGGTAGGGCCTCTGCTTACCTGTCCAGCCTTCTCTGGTCTAGCCACATGTGGTTCTTGTCCCCTCCCAGGGACTTGTTAAGGGTTTCACTGTTCCCCCTCTCCTTGATCAGATGGTCCTTCAGAGATACTTCCCACTATCCAACTTGCCGTCATGTGACCTCCCTGTGTGACTTATGCTTCGTCTGCAGGAACCCTGAGGCCAGGGACCCATTGTTGTCTGTGTTCCAGATATGAGATTTGTTAAGTGAACAGAGACTAACTACAGGATGGGACATGGGTAAGAGCCCTCAAATAAAGCAGACTGGACAATGCCTGGCCCAGTGGACCCTACAGTGAGGTCCCTTGGAAGTCCACATGGGTTCTGGACAGTTGGGATAGGGCTGCAAGGAGGCCCTTTGCAATTTTACAGCTCTAACTGGAGCCCACCCTAGTTGTAACGGTAACTAAAGCTATAACAGCCTCTGAAGCCATAAATAAATCTAATTACACCTCTAGACACAGGAAATATGGAAGGGATCTCAAAGACATGGTTTTCATGAGATGTTAGACTCAGAGTACCATAAGTAGGTCTTTTTTTATAACCTGTATCAGAACTCAAATGTCATTTTTGGACACAAATGGAAGGGGGCTGACCCAGTGGCTACAACACTCTCCAGTGACAGGTCACCATGATAAATGAGAGACCCTGGCATGCAGATCATTGTCCATCCTTAATTGTCCTCCCCACATTGTGTAGTTGGTTTTCATTTGGTGTCTTAGAAAAAGACTTGCATTTTCCATTTTGGTTAAATGACACACCCACTTCCATTCAGTCCCCCTTGTCTTATCTCAAACAAAAGAAAGATGGAGCTGTGAATGCTTGAAGTAAAAATATGAATATTCTTTGACCATCAATCCTAAAAAAACTTCCCAAAAGAGATTAGGAAAGGGGCATGCATTAAACAGACTCCAATCCAAATGCCTCTGAGAAACATGAAAGGAACAGAACGCTAGATAAAGGCATGGATATTTAAAGAGACGTTTGAAGGCTAAAATGGGAGTGATCCTTTAGGATTACGAAATTATTTCTGGCTGAGACCTCGCAAGATATTAAGTCAACTCACACTAATCTCACGTTTTTAAAAATAAGATGGCAAGATCTAGCAGAGAATACTTAGTTTAGAATTGGCTGCCGTGGCTGGGCCAATCATTTTTGTGTGTGTGTGTGTTTTTCTGAATCTCTCTCCTACAGAAACAATTGAGACACCTCACAGATTTATATATATATATATATATATATATATATATATATATATATATATATGCCAATATTCCACAAATTAAAAAAACTATCTGGACAGCCAGTAGTGGGTTATTCAAATTCAAATAATTTAACAACCGGTTCTCTGCCCTAATGACTGTTTTAAGTATGAAAACATGATATACCAAAAGATGGTTTATTATTTCATGCACTTAATACTTAAATAAGAACAATAAAAGAGGTACACAAAACTAGATTCTGTTATAAGTTTTAAAATATTAATAAAATAATATTAAATAATACCTGACAAAAAACAATAAAACTGTCATTTAAGATATTTCCATATTGCTCTTGATTGGCGTCCTCACTGGCAATTTTTTTCACCTATGGATGGAATGAACATTACTGCTGGCGCTTAGAATACGCTGTTGCACAGATGAATGTTAAAGAAGAGTAATGAAAGTAAATTTGTGATTTCCACATTGGGTGGCTTCCCAGGCGCCCACCTTAGAGAGAACCCTGATTACAAGTGACATTTTAATAACCAGTTCGCCAAACTCAACAAAAAGTTAGGTATCGGTTCTGCCAAACTGGTGTGAACTGGCTGAATCCCACACCTGGGGACAGCCATCAGAAGTAACTGACACACACAGAGATGCCCCTCTCCTCACACACAGAAACCATTATTGACTTGTGCGCTCTTCGTGCTTCCACCTGTCAAAGTAGCAATAGCAAGCCTCTGCAAAGTGGAAATTTGAACAACGTATGAACAGCACCTCCTGAGATAAACTGCATAGAAGAAGAGCTTTCGCAGTCAGCAAGCACGGCTTTCCGTGTTCAGGCCTCAGAAAGGCAGCCTTTTTGTCCACAGACCTGCGCAGCCTCCTGGCAAGTGCTTTCAGAGCCCTGAGGACAAAGCTGAATGTTCCTATTTTCTAAACCGTCTCTGAAATGTGCATTTGCTCATGTGTGTATGTGTGTGCATTCAAGTCCTACTTGAATGCCAGGAGGGGATGACTACGTAGACTAAATACGTATTTTAAAAAGATACGGCTAGACCTTCCAGCCCTAGGTGGTTACTCTAAGGAGATGTGTACTAATATGCTGTCCCCAAACAGTCACTGTTTCACATCAAGTGCCACAAGGAAGGCAGCATCAGCTGGTGGCACGGCAAGGCTTTCACATTGTGTTGACCTGAAGAAAAGGACCGTATGCTGATCGCTGCAGGCTTTCCTGTGGCCACATGATCTCTGAAAACACTTCTGCCACCGCCAAGTGCCCTGCATTTTTCTCTCCCTCTGCAGCTGTCTCCCTGTGAAAAGCCTGGAAGAGACATCAAATGGAGTTATTTTTTACACAGAGCACATTCTATAAAACCCAGGCTTCTCTGGTGAAGTTGACACTTATTTTCTGTTAATCCCCCACCCCTTATCTTTCTCCCCTTTTTCATCTCACTAATCCACAGAATTCAACTGCTGTCCCCACACACACCTTCTGTGGCTCCAGGCCTCTGGTCTCACCCCCCACCACCACTACCACTACACAACTGGGCCTAAAAATGGCATCTCGTGGCCTTCTCAGAACCCAGAGCAGCAAGACCACAAGTTCCCCCCATCCCCTGGATCTCAGACCTAGGCTGTCCTGAACCCCCGATGCCCAGTGCTGGGCTCTGCTGACATCAGAACTCAAATATGTGTGTCCAGCCCTGGCCGGATAGCTCAGGTGACTCGAGCATTGTTCCTGTACAGAAAGGTTATGGGTTCAGTCCCCAGTCAGGGGACACACAGGAACAGATAGAAGTTCTGTCTCTTTCTCTCTCCCTTCCTATCTGCTTCTAAAACCAATCAATCAATAAAAATTTGAAGATGTGTGTCTATTTGTGAAAGTATGAGTATTGTGCCCTTCCATGTTAAACCAGACACTGCAGTTAAAGAATGGATCAGGCTAATGACCATGCACAAGGCACAGTGGTCAGAAAGTTCACCCGAGAGAGACTCGAACTCTGGTTACCTTCAAAAACATTCTTAACTTGCATGATTCAAAACATACCTTTGAAATTTTATTACTTTTATAAAAAAATAATAGTTGGTTACATAGAAGTGAGTTGCAGAACAATTACAAGTGACTGTCCAATGACAGCCAAAGGTCAGATGACCACAAGAAGGAAGTTGCCAGGATCTGCACACACATACACCCTTCCACCCTGTTCCCTCTAAAGCTTCACCTGTCACCTGGAAATTAGCCTTGTACTACCTCCAACAGCCCCATGGGGACACTCATAGATACCGAAAATGTCATTTACTTCAGGGATGGATTGTGAAGATTCACCAGGAAACGTTTCCAAAGGGTTTTGAGCCCTGGATGGTTGGCTCAGCAGTAGAGTGTCAGTCCAGTGTGTGGATGTCCCAGGTTCAATTATTGTTCAGAACACACAGGAAAAGCAACCATCTGCTTCTTGCCCTACCTCCCCCCCCCTTCTCTTTTTCTCTCTCTCTTCTCCTCCTGCAGCCATGGCTCGGTTGGAGCCAGATGGCCCCAGGCACTGAGGATGGCTTCATGGCCACCACCTCAGGTGCTAAAATAGCTCAGTTGCTGAGCAACAGAATGACAGCCCCAGATAGGCAGAGCATTGCTCCATAATGAGCTTTCCGGGTGGATCCCGGTTGGGGCTCATGCGGGAATCTGTCTCCCCCAAACACACACTTCTCATTTAAGAAAAAAAAGGACTTATAGTTCACTATAAAAATACAGGCATGAACCTCTAATGAGCCTAAGGTTGGAGGATCCAGGACCTCTGAAGAAATGGCTTCTTACTCCGCTATGTCATATGCAGCTTTGGCATGAAATGGAGAGAATGTTTTAATTTCTTTAAGGAGGAAGCACTAAGTAAGAAAGCAAGGTATTGAGGGGGCAAGATCGCAATGGAGTAGGCAGTGTACCAACTGCCAATACCCAGAACCAAAGTGGATTATAATTTGATTTTAAGAACCATCATCTGGATAAACCAACGTTGAACTGGGCTGAGAGGACTCCTCAACCAGGGAACACTGAAGAAGCCACATTGAGACTGGTAGGAAAAGCGAAAACGCGAAAAAGGGCTTCCCAGCTCCCCGATGTGAAATGCAGCCCAGAGAGAATCATGTGGCGGGAAGAGAGGCTAGAGGAAGGGTAGGGACCTGAATCCCAGGAACAAAGCCCCAGCCTGCAGCCCCAGAGCCTAGAAGAGGACAGTATTTAGCTGTGAAACAGGTTAGGATACTGCTTGTGAGAAAGAGACAGTTGTCTCAGACCCAGGATTCTTCTTAAAGTGACGGCGCAGAAAGCTTCTCTCACAACCACTCATCCGGGACTTCGGGAGACAGAGAGAGAGGAGAGGACTGGAGCAGCGGTAAGAGAGTGCGGTCTGGAAGACACAGGGAGAAAAACTTTGAGGGATAGCCACCCTAAACCCTGGACTCAGTCATTCCACAAATCTGAAATAATATTTCCCCTGGAACCAGCAAGGGGAAGCAGGACACCAGCCAAACAGGCTCCCCTGCGGCAATAAGAGCACAGTCGCTTAGAAGGAGGGAGCTTTCAGGACTACAGTATGGAGTGATAAGGTCTGAGCTGCAGCACCCCCACCCACACTGCTGAGAGCTTCTTGGAGGGACGGTGGCAGCAGGACATGGAAGCACAGATCCATCAGGGGGGGCAGAGGCTGAGTTGACGGGTGTGAGCTCGGTCTAGCCCAGCGGGGGCAAAGGGGATGCGCAAAAGTGGTCGGGCGGCTGTGGGCCCTCCTGGGACCCCACCAGTGGGGGAAAAGCAGGAGCCCTGAAAGGGTAGAGATCGCCGCTGGGCAGGGGCAAGTGGGTGCAAAGCCTCACCCAGCCTCTGAGGCTTGAAGCCCTGCACAAACCGGCTTTGCCCATGGAGGTGGGGCAGAAGCCAGGGCTCACAGCAGAGAAACAGGCTGACAGGGACCGCAGCTCAGCAAAAGTGCAAACCCTTGCCCTTGGAGCCCAAGCTTCTGGCCCGAGTGTGGTGCGCAATCCCATCCGTGGGAGAGGAGCAAAGGCTGAGACTGGCTGAGGCTTATAGAGCCTGGAACAAGAACACGACTCCTCCTGAGAAGGCGAGGCAGAAACTGCAGCAACAGCCACAGCAGCCAGCACCAGCAACACCCATAGCAAACATCCCTACACAGCAGCAGAGAGGGTGGTGAGTCTGCAGACAGACCACACCTAGGGAACATAGAGGCAACACCCATTGGACTCCAGTAGCCAAATCCTTCTTACACACAGACAAAATGGGTAGGCAGAGAAATGCAACCAAAATAAATCAAGAGAAATCCTCAGAGAAGGACCTGAAGGAATCAGATATAACCAAACTACCTCATGCAGAGTTTAAAATAATGATAGTTAAGATGTTCAAAGAGCTTCACGTAACAATGGATAGTCATTACAAACACATAAATAAAAAGAAAGTATAAAAAAAAAATTGAAATAATAAAATAAAATCAGACAGAAATGACAAATACAGTATCAAACCTGAAGACCACAATGGAAGGAATTAAAATCAGGATAGATGAAGCAAAGGATTAAATCAGTGAGTTAGTGGAAAAAATAAACAAAGGCACAGAAGCAGAGCAGAAAAAAGAAAAGAGACTCAAAAAATGTGAGGAAACTCTAAGGAAGCTCTGTGACAACATGAAGAGAAATAACATCCACAAATAGGGGTTCCTGAGAAGCGGAGAAAGATCAAGGGATAGAAACTTTCTTCAATCAAATTATAGCTGAAAACATCCCTAAATTAAGACTGGAAAATGTTTCACACGTGAAAGAAGCACAGAGAACTTCATTAAAAAGAAACCCAATGAAATCTACACCAAGACACATCATAGTTAAAATACCAAAGCTAAGTGATAAAGAGAAAATTTTAAAAGCTGCTAGAAAAAAAAGGCTATCAACTATAAAAGAGCCCCCATAAGGATGACATCTGACTTCTCAACAGAAACACTTGAGACCAGAAGGGAATGGCAAGATATATTTAAAGTAATGCAGAGCAAAAACCTACAACCAACACTACTCTATCAAGCAAGGTTAACGTTTAAAATTGAAGGAGAAATAAAGGGCTTCCCAGACAAAGAAAGCCTCAAGGAATTGATTAAAACAAAACCAGTTCTGTAAGAGATACTAAGGGGCCTGTTGTGAACAGTTCAAAGGGAGGAAAGAATATAGCAAAAGAAGAATACAGCATTAAAGAATAAAATTGCAATAAACAACTACATATCAATAACAATCTTAAATTTAAATGGATTAAATAATCCAAACAAAAGATAAAAAGAGAGCTGCGTGGATAAAGAAACAGGACCCATACATATGCTATCTACAAGAGACACACCTTAAAACAAAAGATGCACATAGACTGAAGGTAAAAGGATGAAAAAAGTATTTAATGCAAATGCAAATGAAAAAAAAGCTGGGGTAGCAATACTTATATCTGAAAAAATGAACTTTAAAACAAAGGTTGTAGTAAGAGATAATGAAGGACACTACATAATGATAAAGGGAAAAATTCAACAGAAAGATATAACCATTATAAATATCTACGCACCAAATATAGGAGCCCCGACATACATAAAGCAGACTTTGATGGATATAAAGGGTGAAATTAACAGCAATACTATAATAGTAGGGCATTTCAATACCCCACTGACATCACTGGGTAGATCCTCAAGAAAGAAAATTAATAAAGAAACAGCAGACTTAAAGGATACACTAGATCAACTCCATTTAATAGATGTCTTCAGAACTTTTCACCCTAAAGCAGTAGAATATACATTCTTCTCAAGCATTCATGGTACATTCTCTAGGATAGACCACATGTTAGGACACAAAAGTGGTCTCAACAAATTTAAAAAGATTGAAATCATACCAAGCAATTTCTCTCATCACAATGGCATGAAACTAGAAATTAACCACAAAAGAAAAACCGAAAAATACTCAAACATTTGGAAACTAAATAGTCTGTTATTAAATAACGAATGGATTAACAATGAGATCAAAGAAGAAATAAAAAAGTTTCTAGAAACCAATGATAATGAGCATAAATCAACTCAAAATTTATGGGACACAGCAAAAGCAGTACTAAGAGGGAAGTTCATAGCACTACAGGCATACCATGAGAAGCTGGAAAAAGCTCAAATAAGCAACATGACCCTGCATTTAAAAGAACTAGAAAAACAACAGCAAATAAAGCCCAGGACAAGTAGATGGTAGGAAATAATAAAGAGCAGAGTGAAAATAAATTAATAAATAGAGTCTAAGAAAACAATACAGAGGATCAATGAAACCAGGAGCTGGTTCTTTAAAAAGGTAAACAAGATCGATGAAACTTTAACTAGACTCACCAAGAACAAAAGAGAGAGGACTCAAATAAATAAAATTGGAAATGAGAGTGGAGAAATAACAACTGACACAACAGTAATACAAAGTATTGTAAGAAAATACTATGAAGAACTCTATGCCAAAAAATTAGACAACCTAGGTGAAATGGACAAATTTCTTGAATCATATCGTCTTCCAAAAATCAATCTGGAAGAATCAGAACACCAAGACAGACCAATTACAACAAATGAGATAGAAACAGTTATCAAAAACCTTCCAACAAAGAAAAGTCCTGGGCCTGATAGCTTCTCAAGTGAATTCTATAAAAATTCAAAGAAGAACTAACGCCTATCCTCCTCAAGCTATTTCAAAAAGTTCAAGAGGAAGGAAAACTTCCAAACTCCTTTTAGGAGGCGAGCATAATTCTGATCCCAAAACCGGGCAAAGACAACACAAAGAAAAAAATTATAGGCCAATATCCCTGACAAATTTAGATACTAATATTCTCAAAAAAATATTAGCCAACAGGATCCAGCAATATATGAAAAAAATCATACACCATGATCAAGTGGGATTTATTCTGGAGAGGAAAGCTGGTTCGATATTTGCCAATCAATCAATGTGATTTATCACATAAACAAAAGGAAGGACAAAAATCGCATGATAATTTCAATACATGCAGAAAAGCATTTGATAAAATCCAGCACCCATTCATGATTACAACTCTCAGTAAAGTGAAAATACAGGGAACATTCCTTAACATGATAAAGGCCATCTACGACAAACCCACAGCAAACATCATACTAAATGGACAAAAATTAAAAGCAATCCCCTTAAGATCACGAACCAGGTAGGGTGCCCCCTTTCACCACTCTTATTCAACATAGTTCAGAAAGTCCTAGCTACAGCAATCAGACAAGAAGAAGAAATAAATGCATCCAAATTGGAAAAGAAAAAGTAAACTGTCATTATTTACAGATGATATGATATTGTATATAGAAAACCCTAAAGTCTCAGTCAAAAAACTACTGGACCTTATAAATGAATTAAACAAAGTGGCAGGATATAAAATTAACACTCAGAAATCAGAGGCATTTTTATATACCAACAATTAACTGTCAGCAAAAGAAATTAAGAAAACAATCCCCTTCACTATTGCAACCAAAAAAATAAAGTACCTAGGAGTAAATTTAACCAAGGAGGTTAAGGACCTGTACTTGGAAAATTATAAAACATTGATAAAGGAAATCAAGGAAGATACAAACAAGTGGAAGCATATACCATGGTCATGGCTAGGAAGAATAAACATCATTAAAATGTCTATATTACCCAAAACAATTTATAAATTCAATGCAATACCAATTAAAATTCCAATGACATACTTAAAAGATATAGAACACATATTCCAAAAATTTATATGGAACCTAAAAAGAACACGAATAGCCTCAGCAACCTTATAAAGAATAAATAAAGCAGGAGGTATCACTCTTCTGGATATCAAGGTATACTACAAGGCCATTGTACTCAAGACAGCCTGGTACTGGCATAAGAACAGGCACATAGATCAATGGAACAGAACAGAGAACCCAAAAATAAACCCACACGTTTATGGACAACTGATATTTGACAAAGGAGGAAAGAGCATACAACGGAGTAAAGACAGCCTCTTTAACAAACTGTGTTGGGAAAACTGGACATCTACCTGCATAAAAATGAAACTAGACCATCAACTTACACCATTCACAAAAACAAACTCAAAATGGATAAAAGACTTTAATGTAAGCCGTGAAGCCATAAGCATCTTAGAAGAAAACATAGGCAGTAAGCGCTCCAACATCTGTTGCAGCAATATATTTGCCGATTTATCTCCATGAGCAAATGGAATAAAAGGCAGGATAAACAAATGGGACTATATCAAACTAAAAAGGTTTTGCACAGCTAAAGACTATAAGAACAGAATAAAAAGACAAACCACACAATGGGAGAACATATTCGACAATACATCTGATAAGGGGTTAATAACCAAAATTTATAAAGAACTTATAAAACTTAACACCAGCAAGACAAACAATCCAATCAAAAAATGGGCTAAAGAAATGAATAGACATTTCCAAAGAGGACATACAGATGGCCAATAGGCATAGGAAAAAATGCTCAACACCACTAATCATTAGAGAAATGCAAATTGAAACCACAATGAGATATCACCTCACACCAGTCAGAATGGCGCTCATCACAAAAAAACACAAGAATAAGTGCTGACTAGGATGTGGAGAAAAGAAAATCCTCCTGCACTGCTGGTGGGAATGCAGACTGGTGCAGCCACCATGGAAAACAGTATGGAGATTCCTCAAAAAATTAAAAATCAAACTGCCTTTTGAACCAGTTATCCCACTTATAGGAATATACCCTAAGAACACCATAGCACTGTTCGAAAAGAAGAAATGCGCCCCCATATTCGTGGCAGCATTGTTCACAATAGCGAAGATCTGGAAACAGCCCAAGTGTCCGTCAGAGGACGAGTGGATTAAAAATCTTTGGTACATATATACTGTGGAATACTACTCAGCCATAAGAAATGATGACATCAGATCATTTGTAACAACATGGATGGAACTTGATAACATTATATTGAGTGAAGTGAGTAAATCAGAAAAAACTAAGTACTATATGAGTCCATACGTAGATGTATACATAAAAATGAGACTCAGAGACATGGACAAGAGTATGCTGGCTACACGGGGAGAGGTGGGGGGGGTGAGGTAGGGGGAGAGGAAAGGAGCAAGAAATAAAAAATGAAAGCAAGGTATTAAAAAGATTTTAAATACTAAAACTAGCTGAGCTCCAGCTGCCTTCTTCAATCCTGAATTCTTATAATCCACTAACTGTTGATAAATCGAGTCACCATCACCATGAGTCCTTCTTCCTGTTTCCATCTGTGAATGTGATGGAAGCACACTTCCTGACTTTTACACATCTTCCAGGGAGCACATGCTTCACCTGCACACACATGCACAAACCATACACTCTCCAACACCTACAGACACACAACACACACAGACAGATACATTTATACACTCCCCAACATCTGTACACATATATGAATACACACAGATACAAACCACACACACACACACCACACACATGCACACACCACACACATGAACATACCGAACCACACACACATACTAAACATATCAAAACAATATACTGCACACACATACATACATACACACTTATTCTTTCCCATCTTGACCTCTTCATGTGTAATCACAGCTCCCACCCTGGAAGACCAGCTCCCATATTTGCTGTAATGGAATGTTTTGGGGATAAAAAGTCCCTCCTTGTCTGTACACACGGTTTATGACACTTTTCTCTGTGATGCTCATGAAAGAGACAAAGAATAGATTAACAGGAGACTCGGGTTCTGCCTCAGCTCTGACACTGGTTAGCCTGGGGCCTGACATGAGGTATAGGCCCTGGACTCAGTGCTCTCACCAGCTGGTAAATGTGATGCTCACCACCATTTATTTTCCAGGACATGCAGAAGGACTAAATGGCTTGGAAGGACATACATAAAAAAATAACTTTAAAAAGTACCTAACATAATTAAAATAAGTGACACATGGTTATTCAGTTAGAGACCCCTTGCAAGTGCCATTCTACCTTTTTGAGGCAGATGTTACTGAAAGGAAGAGCTAAACTTCTTCCTAAAACATGTCTTGGATTAACTGTAAAAGAGAGAATAATGACCCCAAAGGACCAACTATCTTATCTGCTAAAGAATGTGCCAATCCTCAGAAAGACCCTCCAATTACCTCCTTCATATAGCCTGGCTCCTTTCCGCAACTCTGAAAAAAACGATGCCACAATCCTCTCCTAGGAGCAGATCTAAGAGTAAACCCCACTTTTACAGGCTAACTGTTCTATACTTTTATGATCTCCCCTAAGTGCAAATGTCAGCAAAGGCCTTTAGAAGTGGCCTGGGCAAGTGAGGTACTTAACTGGACATTTCGTTAGAGCCATGGAAAATCCACATCTAATCTCAGTTTTTCCTGGTAGATAGAAATCTAGGCATGGCCTGGCCTGAGTCTTCTCACCTTAAGAATCTTCTTTTAACCCTCAGGTGGATGATGGTCTGTAGGCATGCTTGCTCAGAACGTGCCACAGCCTGTAGGAAACGCTTATCAGACCCTCCCTGTGAGTCTTCTTCCTGCCAGCATATCCGACAGAACAGGTGCAATCAGCCATTCAGTCAACAGCAATGTCCAGGCACTGCAGCTCAGAGCCTAGTGAGGACCTGGGGCAGAGGGGTACAAAGGTTACAGGACAGGTCCTGGCTGCCCTGGAGCGCCAAGGCTTGCCGGAAGAGAAAGGTATGCACACCAATGGCTGTGGCACACGGAGGTCAGTGCCAGACACACAGCATGTGAGCCCAGAAAGAATGTGTGGGCACAGAGGGGACAGCTAATGACCTTACCTACAGCTGAGGTGGCACTGAGCTGAGCTTTAAAGGACAAGTAACTGGAAAGGGCAAGTGAGACATAAAGGACCAGGGGCACGTGCCCACAACAAACTCAGTGGGTAAACTTATGCAAAGAGGGTATTTGGTTATGGAATGTGGTAGAAGAGTGACAGGAGCGGAGTGCATGCCCATGAGATATTAGATCAGTGGGCAGAGTAGGACTGCCTACCAGATCACGGAGTGCCTCACACCTACCAGCACCAGTGTTACACACCACAATCTTCACAGATTTAGAGTGGGGATCGCAGCCAAGGTGCGCATGTCAATTACTGCATGTGGATCAATATCCCTGTTTGTTACACGTGCCACCCCTGCCTGACCCAGGGCCCTTCCCTATGCACCTTCTGGGTCATTTGGAAGGAGAAAGCCAGTGCCCCTGACAACACAAGGAGCAGCCAGAGTTCTTTGGGTGACACAGACTCATGCTCACAAACTGCACATGCAGAAGTGACCCACAAAAAGAAAGATTCGAGTCAGCTAGCATCCTAGAGGAGAGGAACTGGTACTTTCCTTAAAGAAAAGGAGGACCAGAGGCTGCGGGCTGTGTGAACAGTGCCAGACCATCACTGGAGGTGGCTCTGAAGGAGTCACGCTGGGACCCCTCTGCTCCAGCACCTGCTGGCCTGGGGTCCTTACACGTTACATTACATCGACAGGCCACAGTTTGCTCAACTGCAAAAAAAAACTATATATATATATATATTCTCTTATTTCAAAATATTGTTGCTGGGTACTTATAAGACAACAGGATCAATTTTGTGCTGTATACATATTAATTTTATTTTTATTTTATTCATTTTAGAGAGGAGACACAGAGTGAGAGAGAGAGAGAGAGAGAGAGAAAGAGAGAAAGGGGGGAGGAGCTGAAAGCATCAACTCCCATATGTGCCTTGACCAGACCAGTGCAGGGTTTTGAACTGGCGACCTCAGTGTTCCCAGGTCGACGCTTTATCCACTGCGCCACCACAGGTCAGGCCTGTGCTGTATACATATTAAAAGGAACTAAGCCTGACCCAGCGGTGGCACAGTGGATAGAGCATTGGACTGGGATGCAGAAGACCCAGGTTCAAGACCCCGAGCTCGCCAGCTTGAGCGCGGGGCCCATCTGGCTTGAGCAAAAGCTCACCAGCTTGGACCCAAGGTCGCTGGCTCCAGCAAGGGGTTGCTCGGGTCTGCTGAAGGCCCGCGGTCAAGGCACATGTGAGAAAGCAATCGATGAACAACTAAGGTGTCGCAACGGCAACGAAAATCTAATGATTGATGCCTCTCACCTCTGTCCCTTCCTATCTGTCTGTCCCTATCTATCCCTCTCTCTGACTCTCTCTGTCCCTGTACAAAAAAAAAAAAAAAAAAGGAACTAAAATATAACTCAGAGAACTCTAAAAAAGTGGTGAAAACAGCAAGATGCAGCTATCAGCACAACATTTAATTTGTTGCATTCAGGAGCTTGGTGTGAGCAAAGCAGTGGGCAGACACCCGGGGAAAGAAGGAGCCTTCCGGGGGCATGGAGTCCACCGCTACTGGGCACCTGGATATGCAAGTGCAAAGATGGCTGATCAAAGGTTAGCACACCCTCTGCCAGCAGAGTTCCCAATACTACACAGAGTCCTGCAGGAAGTTAACATAAGACTCTGTTTACTTTGCAGGGCCACTAGCTTCAGACATCTGGGTGTCCCCTGAAATTAGACCTTGATGGAACAAACCATGCAAAGTAAATAGACCAGCAGAGAGGCATCTGAGGTTTAGAGGAGGGGGAGAAGCCGGTTCTGTGTGTGTTCTGGTCTGCACTGAATTTTCCTTCAAAGAATTCAATTTGCTTCCCAGAACAGGTGAGGAGAAAGAATGTGAATCGAAACGATCAAAATTCACCTGAAAAAAGCACAGAAGTAATGGAATCAGCCGATACATTAATCCTTGTCTTCAGACAATTTTTTCTTGAAATCAGCAGGTGGCAGGAAAGAGGGCCAAAGGTGACAACTAACAAAATCTGCTCTTTCCTCCCACAGAGCTTGTTGCAGAATCCACTATCCTTATCCCCACAATGTAAGCCAAATGCTCTATTGTTTTGTGAGTCACAAAGTTCAGAAATTGCCCTTGTTTTTTTAAATTCTTACCCAGGCATCACTGATGATATTTCCCTTTATTGTGTGGAGGTCAGCAGGCTTTGGGAAGCCACAACCATGGCCATCCTTAAGAGCAGGGAGATCACGTGTGGGTAGGAGATCTCAGGGCCTGGGCAATCGCCTTTCACCTTAAACTAGGTGCTCTTTTTCCTGAGCCTCGGTTTCTTTGTGACTTAGCTTTGCCCCAAATGCCCTGCCTCTCCTTCTCACAGGGGGGTGAGAAGGGCCTGCAGGCCACACACAGCTGCAGCACATGCTGCATGGATGGCTGTGGGGAGATGGTCCACTCCACTGGGTGCCGTTGCATGACTGTAGGCAAGCCACCCACCCACCTCCAGGCCTCACTGCCTTCATTTCCAACACAAGACTAGGAGTGTCCTTGACAGTCCTTTTTTTTTTTTTTCAGTGAGAAACAGAGACAGATAGACAAAAAGACAGAGAGATGAGAAGCATCAATTTTTTGGCAGCACCTTAGTTGTTCATTGACTGCTTTGTAATATGTGTCTTGACCTGGGGGATCCAGCCAAGCCAGTGACCTTGGCTTTAAACCAATAAACTTGGGCTCAAGCCAGTGACCTTGGGCTCAAGCCAGTGAACACTGGGCTCAAGCCAGCAACCATGGGGTCATGTCTGTGATCCCACGCTCAAGCCAGCAGCCCTGAGCTTAAGCTGGTGAGCCCATGTTCAAATCAGATGAGCCTGTGCTCAAGCTGGCAACCTCAGGGTTTCGAACCTGGATCCTCAGCATCCCAGGCCAACATTCTATCCACTGTGCCATCGCTTGGCAAGATGTACTTGGTAATCTTAATACCTTTCATATTAGAGAATTCTTACTATTCCTATCCAATCTGAAAATACTTTGTCAATTGTTAATTGTTATACAAGTACACTGTGCTGTTAGTCCACCTGTTCAGCCTCATGAGGGCCTGCTCTGATACCCCAAAATAGAAACAGAGACACCCCAGTTCCAGCCTCAGCCTCCACCCCGTGGTCCAGGGAGCTGCTGCTGCAAGACTCCCGGGAGCACTGGAGCTGACTCTGGAACACAGAAAGCACAGCACAGACCTTCAGCAAAGTCACTGGCCACTCAGATTAGGTCAAAGAGCTCCCAGAGACATGGCCTGTGTGCCCATGGTCCCCATTCTACAGCTAAGACCCCAAACCTTGCACATCCCAAAGCCACTTGCAGAAAACCCGCTTCTAAAAAATGGACCTCTGTGGGCTGAAATCAATTCGTATATAAACAATATCTTTCTTCCAAAGAAATGGAACTTTTCCTCAGACTTTGAATACCCTGTACTGACTACAACAATCACGGTATAACATCCCTGAGAACTACTTTATTTTTAAATATTCAATATGTATTTGAAGAGCTCTTACACATAAATCCGTGGAATGTTTTAAATACCAAGTTTCTCTTCCTAAAGCTGTATAAAGAACGGAGACCAAATCACCCAGACAAAATCCAGCATGGGGGTATCTGAGAACCTCTGTCCACACAAAGCTCCTCACAAGCCACCATTTCAGTCCCCCAAAACAAGGAACAGGAGTGAATGGACCTACAAGTCTCAGCACAGAGCTTTAAGTGGGTTGAGAACAAGTAAAACATTTTCACCAAAGTCACTGCTTTAATTTTGACATCCACAGCGTATTTTTTATTTTAGTCTATAGCAGTGGTTTTCAACCACAGGTCAGCAGTCCTTGGACCAGCAGTTCAAAACCACAGATTCATAGTATTTCTTCTGCATTCTGACACAAGGCCAGTGTTTTAAATTATCCACCAGTTCAACTCCTTGACTCTGTATTCACACATCTTTGTACACAATGCTTTTAGAAGAAGTTGGGAAGCTGCACAATGCTTGCCTGAAGCTCAGTCAGGTGACATCAGCATGCCTAAATCTCTCATTGCTGTGGTATATACCCCTGCAAATCTGCTATTGGAAAACAAAAAATTTAAAATAGAGCTACTGCATAACTCAGCAATCTCTCTTCTGGGTCTCTACCCAAAAAATTTTTGAAAAAATTTACTCACAAAGATATATGCGACCCTGACCAGTTTGCTCAGCAGTAGAGCATCAGCCAGCGTGTAGAAGTCCCAGGTTCAATTCCTGGTCAGGGCACACAGGAGAAGTGACCATCTGCTTCTCCACCCCTTCCCCCTTCCTCTCTCTCTCTCTTCCTCTCTTGTAGCCATGGCTCAATTGATTTGAGTGCATTGGCCCCGACTGCTGAGGATAGCTCCATGAAGCCTCAGCCTCAATTTCTCTCTCTTTACCTCCCACAGCGATGGCTCAAATGGTTCAAACATACTGGACCTGAGTGCTGAGTATGGCTCCAAGGCCTCACCTCAGGCACTAAAATAGCTCAATTGCCAAGCAACAGAGTAGTGTCCCCAGATGGACAGAGCACCGCCCGAAAAGAGGCTTGCCAGGTGGATTCTTGTCAGGGCACATGTGGAAGTCTGTCTGTCTGCCTCTCTGCCTGTGACTTATTAAAAAAAATAAAAATAATTTTTTAAAAAACAAAGATATATGCACCCCCATGTTCATTGCAGGATTTTTCCCAGTAGCCAAGTCATGGAAATAAAGCAAACATGCTCAACGAATGGCTGGATAAAGAGAATGTGGTACATATACACACAATGGAATATTACTTAGCCCTAAGAAAACATAGAATGATGACATTTGTGACAACATGGATAACTCCTAATAGTATCATACTTAGTGAAATAAGTCAGATAGAAAGGACAAGAATCTTATTATTTCACTAATGTGAGGCATTTAGAACAGAAAGCAACAAATGAACCAATCATACAAATAGATAAAACAGACACAGGCAACAGTATGGTGGTTCCCAGAGGGGAAGGCAGGGCAGTAGGAGGAGGATGAAGAGGGTACAGGGGATAAATATATGGTTACCGACTCATACTAGACTTTGGGTGGGAACACAATGCAATGTACAGACAAGGTAGTACAGAATTGTACACTTGAAACATGTATAATGTTGTTAACCAGTGTCACCACAATAAACTTAATTTTTAAAAATTCAGATGGAGAGCAGTTCTGATGCCATACTAAGGGAAGAATTCCTTTTACTTCCTCTGTAAACACCTCTGCCTCCCTGTGGTAATAATACACATTAGGGTAGAGGTGGGTAGAAAGGAGCCAAGGACAAAAACAGTGACATTGAGATATCTCACATCTCACCTTTTCCCACCTTGTCCCCCCACCCAACACAGAACTGAAACAATAAAAATCAAGATTTGTTCTAATACAATCTATTAGCATGGCACCCACGGTTTTGTAGATTCACAAGCATACATAGTACATAGATTATTCTCTTGTAAGTGAGAATGCTCTATGGGAAATGAGGTGCTGCCCCATGCTCATGGCATCACGGTCATTCAGACTTGATCCAAGTCCATCCTTTCAGAGTATGCCTCATCTTCTTAGCATCTTATGAATATATTCATTCACAAATGGTGGGTTTCTCTAACTTTGACATTGATTTCACAACGGAAAAGAAAAATATTGCCTCCCTGCAGGGAAAAAAAAACAAAACACAAGCTCGAGTCTACCTTCTCTGAGCAGAAAGTCATCATTCATTTTGCTGGGTTTGTAGCAGAATAAGTATAGAAGTCTGAGATGTTACCTCTAATATCCAACAAAGCAAATCCCCAAATCTCAGTGCTCTGAAACAGTAAAGGCTCATTTCTCACTGACACAAGGCCAGCCCCCTAGAGCCCATGGCCAGAAAGAGGAAACTGGACACACTGGGTACCCAATTATTCCCTGTCCTAACTCAGAGGCAATGTCACCTGTGCTCACAGCTGCTGGCTGAGCTCTTGCTGCAAAGAAAAGACACTGTTGAGTCTACATTGTCTCAACCAAAATGGGCAAAAGCAAAGCTCTTTCACAGCATTTGGAATGGGAAATCAAGTGACTGGTGTGACCTTGACTGAGGGCCCCATGTCTCTCCAGAAGGGCAGGCTTAGAGCTCTAATTCTCACCAGCAGAACTATCCCTAGCAAGTCTGGGTAACAATGTCCTAGAAGGGTCAAGAGCATCACTCACATTATAACAAACTGGTCTTTTATCAAATGGGACATGAAGACCTAAAATACAGGAAAGAGGAAACTGGACTGAGGGGTTAGAAGAAAAGAAGTCTGGGAACAGGAACCTTCTGGGGAACACAGCCCTCGTGGGTGGTGTGGGAGTTCTAAAGGGAAAAATGACAAGCACCCCCCTTTCTTTCTCCCCTCCCTCCCGTCTCCTTCCCTCTCCTTCCTACCTCTTCTTCCCTCTCTCTGTCACTGTCATCAATGTTTACTAGGCATCTCATATACTGGCAACGAGCTACTACTGTCTGGGATAAGACCCAAGGGGAGCAGGTGCTGCCCTGATGGGCACCAGGCAAGGGTGAAAGCAGATGTCCAGTGTGACAGGAGAGCTGTGACAAGGTTAGGTAAGTGTGCTGCAGGCATCCCCAAAGAGAAGAGCACCAGCAAGATAGTGCCAGTCGGGCAGTGTCTCCTGAGGACACAATGCTGATCTTTAGCTCTTACAGACCCTGGAGGTTAGCCAACACCTCTCTACTTTAGTGAGGAAGAGATGAATGAGGTCAGGGGACCAGTGGCTTTCCTGGGCACTTTCCAAACGGATGTTCATAAACCAGGTGCAGACCTAGGGGTTTCCCACTGAAGGTGCATGTCACTTCTGCCACACACACACTTACAGATGATGACACCCCAAACCCTGCAGCTCGGTCTCCCTCACTCATAAGATTTCTTGTAAAAACCCTATGTGTGAAATATTATCCTTCTACATGTTTATCTTCATCTTGTCGGCTAAACAGTGAGATTTGCTGATCCCTTTGTAAAATAAATACCTTCTTCTTATATAAAAGATAAATGTTTTCCTTCTCCTATGGAGTAAAAATATAAATTTAATTAAAGAAATTCTATGCTAGAGAAAAAAGAAAGAAGGTCTTGCCCAGAGAGGATATTTGCGAAGTGCAACTTTCTGCTCCAGAAGCGTAGTGTCTCCAGAGACTATGCCCTCTGATGTGCTATGGGAGGGGCCAGCTAAGGACAGCAGAGCAGGTCAGCCTGGATGTCCCCATGAGGCAGGGTAATGTGGGAACTGGGATCAGAGTGCAGTCATGCTAGAAATTTACATGCCAGATCATTGCACCCTTGAGGGGTTGGTCTGTTGCCAGATTTGTAGGGAGCCATGCAAGGAGACATTAAATAGGATGGAATTTATTCCAGCTATGTGGGAGATAAAATATCTGTAAAAGGGACTAGAGTAAGAAAGTCATGGATCTGTTCCCCTTCTTCTGAAACAGGATGATGTCAACAAGAATATACCTGGGTCCCATGAGCTTCTAGCCAGGAACCAGAACCCCAGCCACAAGCTCCTTGGTTTTGACGGGGACACTGTGGTAGCAGCAAACATGAAGAAGAATGTGGGAGGCCTAGAGCTACCTCAAGAGGTTGGAGACATCACAGAGAGTTATTTTCTTATGCTATATGGCAAAAATCAAGTTATCCAATAAAGTGGTAAATTTTTTAATTAAAATTTCTGGTTCCCAAGACTAAAGAACCAGTGAGGATGGAGAATGTGACCAGAAGGGACAGTACCCTCCTTCTGCATCCTGCTCAGGATGGATCCCTGTGTAAACTTTGGAAACAGATGAACTTTCACTTTACCTGTCCTCTGTGTTCTTTTCTGAATCTCTCTATCCTGGAGTCACTTGCTTTTGCTCAGATCATCAGATGTCTCAATTCCTAAGTTAGTGCTTCCACTCTTTTCCTAGTCAAAGGTCGTGATAACCCCATGATCTCGTGTTAGAAAGAGAGTAGCTGGATGGAGTTAACCCATCTAATGATATACCCACGGATTATTCAGAAGTATTTCCACTTCAAAGGGCATCTGAAACATACATAAATCTATAAGGGGCGAATGAGGGACATGTAACAATCAAAGGGACTTCAGCCACGATTGCTGCCGGGGGGTTCCTAAAACACTCCCCTCTGCACCCAGGAACACAGCCCTGAACTCAGTGAGTGTGGAGTGTGCCCAGTGCAAGTCAGCAGAGAGTGGTCTCAGTGTCCTCTCCAGACCATCCTGCGTCATAGGTAGGAACCCTTGGAGCTGTCAGGGAGTAATTTTCCTACTTCCTCTGATAGCAGAGCCCTGCCTGTGACTGGGTTCACATAGCCCTGATGTAATGCTAGTGGCCGAGGCCAGGCAGGTCCATGTTGGATTTGGGCAGACAGTAGAGGAACTGCGGAGCCAGAAAGTGTTGGGCAATTCCCGTTTAATAGAATCTCGCAATGGGGGACAAGCACACAGGCAGGGGAAACCTCTTCTCACAGCATCAGGCAAATGCACAGTAAAACAGCCCCTTGCAGTGGCAGGCAAGCAATCCGCAATCCACCATCTACATTGAGTCAAAGCACCCGTAGCCTTACATAGACTATACACACACGGTGCTGCCATGTGCTCATGCATTAATCATGCAAAGTACAACAAGCAAGCCTAACACCCTACATCCACCATTGGCTGTCCCTGGCTCACAGCCTCTGGGACCAGGCATGTGACAGTCCAGTCTGGGCCAAGTCTTCTCAGGAGACCTTTTGGAGTTCTGATTAAAAAACTGAGAGACGTGCGAGGGCCATGCTCTTTGCCAGCCTTTCATCCTGCATATCAACATGGTCATAGGAGGAAATAACGTTTAAAGTTGCCACAAGAGTCACCAACCCAGAGTCCAGTCATTGTCAAGTAGCAGAACAGACTCCCAGAAAATGCTCCTGTCAGGACTCCTCATAAAGGAAGACAAGCAAAGCCTGGGGCTCCGCCATTTTCATCCCATTCACAAGGCAGACAGGTCATCTGTGAGCCTCGTGCTGTTCACAGCATGGCCTGATTTTACTGCTGATTGGCTGTGACCTTAAGGGAACAATTGCCACTCTGAGTCTCAGTTTCCTTGTCTGTTAAATGATGATAATGATGCCTACCAAGAAGGGTCTGAGCAGGTAGCCATGGTCCAACAGATGCTACACATTGAACACATCTGTGATGTGCACACCATCTACATGTACCTGGTAAGCACCGCCAGTTCTCCTCCCTGAAGTCTTTTTGATACTGGCATGTTGTTTATTTGAATCCTTTCATTACGGACAATGGGAAAAGGGAGCATGAACTCCAGGTGAAGCCACAGCAATATTCTACCAGCCCTGAAGGAAGTGCAGGGAGACTCAGTGTGCTTTGATCCTGAATATAACAAATAAAATTTCACAGGATGATGTGATATAGGAACATAACTGAAGAAAATGCTGATAGCTGTCCTGACACCTGGCAGGGGGTGGGTGTCAATACAGATAGATAAAGAAGTGGTTTTTTTGGCCACTTTGGGTTCCAAATAGCTCCTTTTGCCTTTCCCTCCAATGGGTCCTATTCTCAGATAACCACAGGACGTCAGCATTAGTCAGGTTAATCACTAAACTGTAAAGGGAGTGTCTTTGACCTTTAGGGAGTATTTTCCCACTAATATCCATGAAATTTTAACAAGCTACTCTGGGTTACACAATCTTATTTTTCCTCTAAAACACAACAGAAAAACACACTTTAAAAGATCCTAAGTGCCAGGGGTCCTATACTACGGCCCACGGGCTGCATGCAGCCCCCTGAGGCCATTTATCCAGCCCCCGCCACACTTCCAGAAGGGGCACCTCTTTCATTGGAGATCAGTGAGAGGAGCACAGGATGAATCGGCATCCTATGCTCCTGGAGTAGTGTATGTGGGGCACCGCAAAGCGCAGCATCGCTCACGTACAGTACTACTTCCGGTGACGCCGGACGTTCGAGTCATGGCTCCGGAATTATGTCATATGACACGTGTGCATATGTGCAGTGTGCATACGGATTTGTTCACAGTTTTTTTATATAGTCAGGCCCTCCAACGGTCTGAGGGACAGTGAACTGGCCCCCTGTGTAAGAAGTTTGGGGACCCCTGCTAAATGCTTTGTGATCATCTTTAAATAAACCTGTAAGATTTCTCTAGGGAGCAAATAATCCCTTAAGGTGAGTAATGCAGCTAAGGATGATAATACATTTTGACCAAAATAAACAACCTGGTATTGGAGTAAAGAAACACCCACACCTGGAAGTTTCCAAAGAAACAGTGAAACCCTGTTCCTATTTCACATATGAAGAATGCCAGAAAAAGGCCTTCCAGACACAGAGAAATTCTCCTTCCCTTTCCCCTCTCCCATGCTCACTACTGGAAGCTTAATCTACAGGCAGCAGTAACCACCAGCTAACACCTAGGCAGAGCTATCAGGCCAACCCTAGACAGTCTATTGAGGAGCGCTCACCTTTAGCACCTGTACCATTTCCCTGTCAGACCTATCCCAGCAGCGCCACTCCAGTTCTGATGTGTACTGGGCCACAGCTCCTCCAGGACACATGCTAGAGTTAATTATTATTATGACTTCAGAATAAATAAACTCATAGGCGTTTCTGAACACTTTCTGTATTGGGTGCCCCTCTAAGTATTCACATGTTATCTCCTTCAGTCCTTACTAAAAGCCTTACTAAAAGCCTGACTTATAGGATTGCCAACCAATGAGTTCACTTGTATTTTGGGTGTCCAGAGTCTTTTGTAAAGTTTTATTACATAGCCATGATTGATTAAATCATGGGCCACATGAATGAACTCAATCAATAGGCCCCATCGCCTCTAAAGAAGTCAGATGGTCAGGCTGGTATCACTTGCTTCAAACCCCCAAACGTTCAATCACATGGCTGGTCTTTGTGGCATGGCCAGCCTCCATTCCTAAACTATCTAGGAACTTACCAAGAGTCACTTCATTAGCATAAATTCAGGTATGGTCTGAGAGCCCCACCATGAATAACAATGATGCTTTCATCAGTTAAGAAATTCCAAGAGTTTAGACAAAGAGCATCCAACTTTTTATTGTTGAATAGTTAATTGAATATTATTAATAGTTAGGGAACTGAGGATATGCTACAAAGGACACAGTAGAAACATTATGAACCTGTTTAATCCAAAAAAGGCTTATTTATATGCATAGAGCACATTAGCCAAACATAAGAAAAGGAAATAACAATTCTCTCAGTATATTATATTGCAATCAATACAAATGCAATTAATATCATGAAATTTCAGGGACTTATGAGGAAAACATAAAAAGAAGACCTTAGAGAGTAGAGATCATTGTTATAAAAATAAGATTTACAAGAAGATAGAAACTGGAAATAAAAGATACACTGAAGTATAAATATTCATTTTCTAAAAGGAATTCAAAACATGCACTAGCAATTAGATAACTAATTTTTTTTTTTTTTTTACGGAGACAGAGGGAGAGAGAGATAGGGACAGATAGACAGGAAAGGAGAGAAATGAGAAGCATTAATTCTTCATTGTGGCACCTTAGTTGTTCAGTGATTGCTTTCTGATATGTGCCTTGACCGGGGGACTACAGCAGAGTGAGTGACCCCTTGCTCAAGCCAGCAACTTTGGGTTCAAGCCAGTGACCTTTGGGCTCACACTAGCAACTGTGGGGTCATGTCTATGATCCCATGCTCAAGCCAGTGACCCCATGCTCAAGATGGGTGATGCTGTGCTCAAGCTGGTGACCTTGGGGTCTTGAACCTGGGTTCTTTGTGTCCCAGTCCAATGTTCTATCCACTGCACAACCACCTGGTCAGGCTAGATAACTAATTTTAAATCACCATTTTCACAGCTTCAAGTTAGGAGGTCCAAGTGAGGACCAAGTTAGGAGAACAAGGTAGCATGAAGGAGATCTGCCCAGGACCTAACTTCTTCACAGGAAAAGTTATCACCTATCCTCAGAACTTCCACCAAGCTTGTAATTGTCAAATTTACTTTGAGATTAGTTGTGGAAGATAGTTTATTTCCCCTTTAAGGACTGATCCCTTAACTTTCCAGTCTGCAGACATGGCCATGAATGAGGCGGTGGCGAGGTGGGGCAGAACCCCTGTTGTTGGGAAGGAAGACAAGGCAGGAGCTGGGTGAGAGGAAGACTAAATGCACCATGGCTTTGGCCTCTCGCTTGGGCAGCTCTGGAGACAGATAATGGTCCCATTAGCCAAGATAGAAAATATTAAGAAGATAATCAAACATAAAGGGGAAGCTTGCAAGTGGAATTGAGACATTGCTGAGTGGAGCAGGAAACAGAAAGAGAGATTTGGAGGTCAATGTCCCCAGCTGTGATAGGTTTTTAATTACTTGAGAGGTAGCTCTTTAAATTTAAAACAGTCCTTTCAAGTGGGGGGAAAAAAGCTATCTCGAGTTTAATTATTTGTGTTTGTGTGTGTAGATGATAGATAGATGCTAGATAGATACATAGATAAGTAGAACAGTAAAGTAGCTACCATCTTTATAATCAGCATTTCTGCCAGCCAGCTTAACACAAATTCTTTCTGGAATTCTATCTGTAGTATAACATTTACATTCTTCCCAAATTTTCAGCTAGGGAAAAAACTGACAACTGGTAGAAAATTAACAATGATAAAATTCTACTTCTGCTTGGTCCTCTGCTAGGCATTTATTCACCAGTGATCTGATTTCGTCATGATGATGCTTAATAAATAGGCATATAAACCCTATTTTCCCAAGCCAGGAAACCAAAGGTCAGAGGGTCCACCACTGGTGAGTGAGAGAGCCAGGGTGAATGCCCAGGTCTCTCTTTCTGATTGCAGAAGGGCTCCCCAGCTAACCTACAATGGCCTCAGCAGATAGTACATGACATTGTTAAACAATTTTAAACCAGAACTCTTACCACAGAGGGAATTTCTGAAAACTTTTTAAAACTTCTTTAAGCTCCTAACTTCTTACTCTTCTTGATTTTAAACAAAATTATCTCTGCTTTCTCCCATGGACATCACCAAAGAGCAGAACAACTGAGGAGACTGTGAACACGTTCTATCAGCAGCTCACCTGAGTTGGGTGGAAGATGAACCTCTAAGAGGGAGGGGGTGATGGAAGCTTTAGAGAACCTTCCTCCACTGACTGGTCATGCCTGTTTCCCACAGTGACCACAGAAATAAGAAACAGCCCCAGGCCAAGAAGATGGGTGTGTGGCCCCTCAAGGCACCTAATAAGAGGTACTTGTGTAAAAGGAGAGAATGTATATCAGGAAACCAATATACATTCCCCTGAGAACTGGGAGGATGGAACCTCATCCCTTGACAGGGGAGGCAGAGTCTTTGTTCACCAGAGATAACTGCTTTACTTCATGTGTCTTGTGAACAGGGGCAGCCGCAGCAAAACTGGTGACACAGTGACCCTCCTGATAAAGGGAAACTCTGGGGAGGAGGTTAACATTGTCAACATAAGAAACATCCAAATCTGTAAGAACTTTTTATGAGTTTATTTGAGCCAAACTGATGACAATTGCTAGGAAGCAACATCTCAACAGTTTGAGAAAATGGCAGTTTCACCACTTAATTTATACATCAGAATTCATGAATAAGTAGAACAACACATAGATGTTTCTCTCTCTCTCTCTTCCTTTCTGTCTCTCTCTCAAGTCAATATATAATTTAAAAAAGAAAAGAAGAGTTGTCTCAGTTGTCTCAGTCATAGAGCATCAGCCCGGCATGCAGATACCCAGTGTTTGTTTGATCACCAGTCAGGGCACATATGAGAGGTGACCATCTGCTTCTCTTCACCTCCCTCTCCCCTTTCTCTCCCTCTTCCTCTCCTGCAGCCAGTTGCTCTGTTGGGCCAAGCGTAGGCCTCAGGTGCTGAGGATGGCTCAATTGATTCAAGCATTGGCAGATGTGGCTTGCCGGGTGGACCCCGGTCAGGGCGCATGCAAGAGTCTGTCTCTCTATCTCCCCTCCTCTCACTTAAAAAAAAACAAACAAAAAAAAAACAAGCAAACAAAAGAAGAATTTTCACCTAAGAATAAAAAATAAAGGGGAAGACATAAGGGGCTGACATGAAATTCATTGGTGATAGATTTTGGAGGCAGGAGAAAGCAGAGCTAGAAAATCTCTGGGATTGAATAATAAGTATACCAGACAGACATAGTTGTTTTACATTTGTAGGTACAGGGTAGTTAACAGTCAACAATTAACATGACATCAATAACAAGGAGGGTCTTTGTGGTGGTGTGGTGGTGCCCTAAGAGGTCTGGAAAGAAAAGGGAATTACCCTGGCATTCCAAAGGTGTGTTACCTTAGATGTAAAAGACAGCAGCCAGGTTAAGATAAGACAAAGGCCATCCTTTGTCAAGGAAGACACAGTCCTAGGATAAGACCACCCGCCATGATCTGCTTTTAGTTAGAAAGTTTTCATTTTGGGCCATTTTATGTGGTTATATTTGGTCTCTAAGTTTGCAAGGCCACTGTGCAGGCCAACCCCAAGCTTGTCAGGTTTAGTGTGTGGCCCCTTTTTCATCCACAACATGGTCTACCTGGATGGCAAATTCAACCTCTTAGGACAGGCATGGCCAACAGTTTTTGCCCCCAGGCGAGATTAGAAAGAAAACTTTTTTCACTGGCCAGACAAAATATTAAAATTAAAAAATGTTGAATACAAAAACAATTTGTTTAAGTAAACAAAATTTTATTATGTAATTTGTTTATGAATAAATGTGAGTGAAAAAAATTTAATTTACAATATTATTTTAATAAAAATATATTTTAATAAAAATATAATTACATACCATATAAATATCCAAACTATTGCAATCAATCAAAAAAATGTTTAATTAATAGAATGAGCTTGAAGGGATTATATTGCAAATAAAACAATTATTTTGTTTTACAAACAGCCTGGACACATTTTCAGTTATCAACTGCAGCTACTGTCTATGCTACAATGTCACTTGATTCAACACACTTGACCACAAAAATAACAAATTGTTTGACCTTGGGTGCGCACTGGCAAACTCCGCCTAAAAGAAGGTGTGTTTCGCATCGCTGCTAAATGTCAAACAATTCATATCGAATACAGATGAGTACAAAAGTTGTAAATCTTTATAATGGAATTCTTTTACAAAATAAAGAAGTATCACAAATCCATTTGACCAATTATTGGAAGTTAACACTAGCTTAGTCACACACAGAATTCTTTTCTGTGTATCACTATCTTCTTAAATATCTCGAGTTCCAATAATCAAAGATGCTTCCGCTTCTGAGTAGCTGAGATTTTAAAGTAGCGGAGAATATTAAAAATTTAATCGCAGGCTACATAAACTCATTACACGGGCCAGACTCACCCGCAGGCCATATGTTGGCCATGCCTGTCTTAGGAGGTAAAGGTAGCTTTACTGTGATACCACACATGCAAAGAAGTCCATATGCAGAACAAAGGCCCAGGGACCGCACTCATCCCCCATAGACTCTAGTCCACCACTCCCCAATGCACCAAGCTAGAAGCCCCAGGAGCGCCTGGCCCCTGCCCCTCACATCCTGGCAGGCACTTCTGCACCTTCTTATTACATATTCCTCAAACCTCCATCCCATTCTGACCCCATTGCTTTGGTCATGCTCTCACCTCTACCTGGAGCCGAACAGCATTTGCCCACCAGGCCTTCTGGAGCCGAACAGCATTTGCCCACCAGGCCTTCTGATGAGGATCTCCACAATCTCAGAATCCTACCCTTCACACTGCAGCCACAGCAGTCCATCTAAAGGACAGACCTGAGCAGGTTGTCCCCTCTGCAGCAGCTTCTTCCTGTCGGCAACTCTGAAAAGTTGGTATTTTTCATGTCAGCATCATCATGGGTCTTTTGGTGCCACTCACACTGACCAGGCAACACACAGGCTGCCAACACTTGGGGAGTCAATCATTGATCCTGTCAAGTAAGACTGCCAACATCACAGTTGGCCAGAGCCAGAGGAGACCACTTCCAAATGTCATTTATGGGTCACTCCCTCCACCCAGCGATGCTGTCATCACTCAAACAAGTCTGCTGAACAAACAGTGACCCCGTGAAGGGTTTATTATGTGTAAATTTGTCTTTAATACTGTGTCCCCTTTTATTCTAAAAACATAAGCCATTAAACCCCAAAGTGTAATCCTGGGTCTGTCTCCTGTGGGTCACCAAGGGTTTAGACACATGCAGGTTCCTGAGTCCTCAGCAGCCTCCCTGACCCAGCCTCATGAGGCACAGGCCTAAGGGTGTTTGTTTCTACAAGTTCTGTTTCTTTAACACACAAGAAGCTTGGCACCACCAACATGCGCTGTCTTTGTATATTTGAGACTCATCCACATGCATTTCTCTCTGTTCGCATGTTTGAAAGTGGAGGACATTTCAAAAACTCTGAATGTCAGCAGCCCGCTGCTCACCAAAGGCATGCCTGCCCCACCCGCAGGGTTTGCTGACCCTGGACGGTCCTCCCCACAGTACACAGGGAAACGGTGGCACCAAGCAGATTACCTGAGTGGTCCCTTCAAGAGACTATGAACTGTGTTTATGAGAAGGCTTGGAGAAGGTCCTGTTGCATTTTTTCAACATTAACATTCTTGGGACACACCTAGGTCTCATTCAAAATGTCATTGCAGAAGTCTGTGCAGTTCAGAGACTTGAAAACACAAACATTTTAAAGGGCAGGCAAAGGCTCAGGGGGGAGTGGGACGGACCTAAAGGTGCCCAGGCTGTTTTGTCAGGCTCAGCTTGTCACAATTTCCAGCTTACAAACACCACTTTTTCTAGCTGCATTTGGTGTTTTCTGTGTAGAATGCTTGCTTTTGTAATCAAATCTTTGTGTGCTTTGTTTCTTTCTTTCTTTTCTTTTTTTTTTTTTTGCACTTTCCCCAAAACTTGAAAATCTGAGTCCCATCTTTTTGGGGAAGGAGTAGGAAGTGTGATAGAGAGGAGCATCATTAACTGTGGAGCTGGATGGGACCTATGCCACTAGGTAAAATGTCCACAGATCTGTTCAAGGCTGGACACTATGACGCAGCCACTCCACACTCACCACCTCACTTGGTCTTGACCGCAGCCATGCCGTAGTGCAGGGTGGATGGTGTTGAGGTGAGAGCTCTGCTTGGTTCCACACTGGTGGAGCCGAGGTGTGGTGCATCAGTGTCCCTGTTGCCATTCGTCAGTCATGGAGCTGGGGCACCCCCAGGCTAGACTCCCCACACATGGACATATGTTTTCCTGAACCTTGGTCTTCCTGTGTCTCCCAGACACTCTCTCTGTACCTCTGTGAGAGGCAGAGCAGAACATCAGGGAACACAGGCACACAGCTGGGGCCCTGGCCAGCTAGTGCAGGTGGGTGCTTTTCTTTCATCGAGCCCTGTGCTGCGCAGAAAAAAACATCTTTAAGCTCTTGTCTCAGTGACATTTTCCATGGCATAGCTTGCTTTTTCCCACCTGTCTAAATGAAGCAAAGAGAATTCAATATCTACTCCGTGACGATCTTTTCAGCAGACACTTGAGGTCATAAAGAAAAGAGAATGTATTATTCTTCCATTTAATCCCTCAGAGTTGACGGTGAGCTTCCAAACAGTAAGCTGCTCTTCTGAGCAAAGAGCTCCCCTTATCAGTTTGGCTTGTCCAAAATTACAATGGCTTCTGTCAGAGTTTGCTTTGGGATATAGTTGTCCCCCATGAGTAACTAACACTCAGGACTATGTTTCCTCCTTATGAGGGAAATCTAGAAAACATTACAACCCACCCACTCCAGTCTGTGCCAGCTGTAACCCACTTCCCACTGTAATTAATTCCACAGTGACCGTGAAGAGCAGGGATAGGCTGTCCTCCCTCCACTTGGCTTGGCTCGGCTTAGGGTAGGAGGTCTTCAGGGTAACATAGACATGCCAATGGAGTTCTTTATTTTTAACATTATTTTAGATTTTATTTATTTATGACTTTTTTTTTTAGAGATAGGAGAGAGGGGAGAGAGAGAAGAGAGAAGGGGGGAGAAACAGGAAACATCAACTTCCATATGTGCCTTGAGCAGGTAAGCCCAGGGTTTCGATCCAGCAACCTCAGCATTCCAGGTCAACACTTTATCCAGTGCACCACCACAGGTCAGGTTGCTAATGTAGTTCTCTAAAACGCTATTTATTTTATAAAACATAATAGCGAAGTAGGTTTGGCCTACCTCATAAACAAAAGTTTTAAATTGCTTTTAAATTAAATTTTAAAGACAATCTTTAGATGTGACCACAGATTATTTGTTTGTTCAAGCTAAAATTAGATCTGGTCAACTATATAAATGATCCACAGAGTGGCAAAGAATACTGATTGCCCACAAGGCCATACAGGACCAGATACTAAGGCAAATCAGCAATTTGGTGTGGTTTCACATGTGCCATTGCCTTATCTGGAGAATCTAGGGGCATTAAAGGGTGCCAGGTTCTCCTGGTTGACCTTTCTCACTAAGTGAATGGTGTCAAATGGAGTTTCATTTCAACAACCTAGGTGTACGTATACATACATACACACACATTCCATTCACACATTAACATATAATGAATATACAGTGTGTCCGTAAAGTCATGGTGCACTTTGACCAGTCACACGGTCAAAAGTGCACCATGACTTTACGGACACACTGTATTTACTTATAGTACATATGCAGTGAGGTGGTTGTCTTTCTGATCTCTATATTTCTTGCAGTATTGCAGTATTGTAGCACTGTAGTGTTGTAGTACTATAGTATTGTAGTAGTATAATACTATAGTGGCATAGTAGTGTAGTACTGTAGCATTATAGTTCTATATTATAATAGTATATATCATTGTAATAGTGTAGTATTGTAATACTGTGACATTATAGTGCTGAAGAATTGTGGTGCTATAACATTGTAGTCAGTCAATATGTATCAGTATGAGTAGACGAGTGGATAAAAAAGCTGTGGTACATTTACACAATAGAATACTATGCGGCTGCAAAAAAAAAAGGAAATCTTACCTTTGTGACAGTGTGGATGGACCTGGAGATTACTATGCTAAGTGAAATAAGTCAGTCAGAGAATGACAAGTACCATATGATTTCACTTACATGTGGACTCTAATAAACAAAATGAACTAACAAGTAAAATAGAAATAGATTCATAGAGAACTGACAGCTATCAGAGGGACAGAGTTTGGGGGACTGGGTGAAAAATGTGAAGGAATTAAGCAAAGAAAAATAAAGTTCATAGACACAGACAACACGGTGATGATTACCAAAGGAAAAGGGGGCTGGGAGGTAACAGAAGAGGGGAAAGGGGAATAAATAGTGATGAAAGCAGACTTGTCTTTGGATGGTGAACACAATACAATACACAAATGATGTATTATAGAATCTATATAATCCTATTAACCAAAGTGAGCCCAATAAATTCAATAAAAATTTTCTGTAAATATCTATATATAAGTATGTATGTATTAGTGTCTTTGGTTCAACTGTAATTCTTGATTTCTGAATTTATTCATTCAGACTTATCTGTTGAGCAGCTGCCATATTCCAGACACTCTGGGAGGCAACAGGATATCAAGACAGTTTCTTCCAGAAGCATACCAGCAATCGAACTGAATATTTTGATTTTACAAATGAATTCACAAGGGTGTTTTATATAATAAAGAAAGAGGCTAAGAATCAGGAGAAAAGTCCAGGAATGTCTTACTTTGTACATAAATCCCCTAGGTTTATACTGCTTCTCTGAGAATTAATAATAATAATAATAATAGCTTCCAAATCACTCTTTACTTGTCTGTTTTCTAATTCTTCGCTACAGTGTGAAACTCTAAGGACAGAAGCCATGCTCTGTGGTCTCTGTTCCCTGACTCCCAGTGATTCCCGCTGACTCCTGACACAGGGTAGGCACCCACTGTCAGCAATTTGACTGGCCCACTAAGTCATAATTTGGTCTAACAGTTTTCAGCATTCAAAATATCTGAGCAAAACCAGAAAGGACACAGAAGACTCGTTCCCTGGTGGATCAGGGGAGCTGCCAGCCCTGGGCTCACTATAGTGAGCACAGGCACCCGGGAACCCCTTTGTGTCATGACAGCTCAGAGTGTTTCGTAAGGAATATGAGTGATGGCAAGCCAAGCTGTGCACACTGGCACCCACACACCAAACCAAAGCTGAGGCTAAAAAGCAGAGCTTCAGGCCAATCAGAAATAGGAAGAACTGGTCTTCTGTTGTATCTTACAGCCAAGAGGTTTGTTGCTACTGTGGCTTAAAGGGATGGGCGTGAACTGAAGGGATGTTTGAGTATGTCTTCCTTTTAATCTATAGGTACAACTTTCATCTTGACTGAGAAGCCTTTAAGAGTTGTAGAGTACGGCAGGGGGAGGGAGAAGTAAAAGAAGGGGTGTTGGGGGAAGGGTATAAGGAAGGACAGATATAGGGTGATGGAAAATGATTTTACTTTGGGTGATGGATAAATAACATAATTGACTATTCAAATAATGTAGTGATGTTTGCCTGAAATATATGCACACTTGTTGATGAATATCACCCTGTTAAATTTAATTTTCTAAATAATAAAAAAAAGAAGAGTCATAGAGCAATAATCGCAGATAGAGATGGAGGTGAGAACACATTTCCTATGAAACAGTACACTCTGAGAACTTGGCTAACACTGGTGGAGAGACAGCTTTTACCCTGCTATTCAAAGCTACCCTTTGCAGCAGTTTGTGAGTACCTAACACCTGGCTGATGGGAATGCATCTCATTTTGGACACAGAAGACTAGTCCCTCTTGCTCTCTGTTTCTAGGTACGACCAGAGACTCATCATAGCCCAGGACTTATGATGATTAAAAGTGGCAGAATCATTTAGTTGTTTGTGTGAAGTTCCATGGTTCCATCCTAGGGCCCTGGACAACTAAATCAAGCATAGTGTCCCACCTACCTGAGACAGAGACAAAGTGTGAGTGACAAATAAAGACCCTTTTGTGTTAAAGGCACCCAGATTTGGCAATTTGTCTGGTTTTTTTTGACCAAGCTTATTCTGTCTGACACAAGAAGTCACCAGCTTTGCTGAAAACTGGGCTGGGGCCTAAGGAAGGCCAGTGACAGTGCCACCAGGCCTCTGCACATCTCCACTTTGCTACAAGTCCCGGCATCAGCATAACATAGTGCAAAAAACAGAAATACAGTAGCTACTATGCAGTATTGTTGTGTTCATATATGTACACGTAGTAATTGCTCAGAAAATGGTAGAAATTATTATAATGTTTAACCACAAGAACCCTCTCTTTCAAGATGTTTTAGACGGAAGGTGAATCTAGAGAGGAAATGTCAATAGAACCTACACTTGTGTTCCATTGTCCAACCAACATTTGTTTAAAAACCAGTTGTGCACCAGTCACCACTGAGAATTCCCTTCCTGAGCAAAGTCTAACAAACTAGAAGGACCTGACCAGGCAGTGGCGCAGTGGATAGAGTGTCGGACTGGGATGCGAAGGACCCAGGTTCAAGACCCCGAGCTCTCCAGCTTGAGCACAGGCTCATCTGGCTTGAGCAAAAGCTTGCCAGCTTGGACCCGAGGTCGCTGGCTCCAGCAAGGGGTTGCTCAGTCTGCTGAAGGCCCGCAGTCAAGGCACATGTGAGAAAGCAATCAATGAACAACTAAGGTGTCGCAACGAAAAACTGATGATTGATGCTTCTCACCTCTCTCTGTTCCTGTCTGTCTGTCCCTATCTATCCCTCTCTCTGACTCTCTCTCTGTCCCTGTACAAAAAAAAACAAAACAAAAAAACCTGGAATGGAAGTCAGAGGTGTAACTTAAGAGTCCAGTGAAAGACAAACTCTAATCTGGAAAAGTACAGGTTGTTAAGTGAACCTTAGCAGAGCCACTACCCCTTAGCCTGGGCTACCTGGAGAAGGTTATGCAGAGGCTGAGGTCTGTGAGATAAGACAGGGACAGTCTGGTACAAAGAACGAAAGGTGTGTGCTCGTGGAGGAGAGACAGCTCTTGCAGATGTTGTGAGAGGAAGGAGGTAATGGTGCATGAAAAGAATTGAGTGGCCAGAACAGAGAATTTGAGGGGAAGGTGCTGAGAAATAAGACTTGGGTATCAAAAGGAGACCTGGTCATGCTCAGAGCACAGCTCAATAGCCCTCCTACTCCATGGAACTTATGAGATTGATTTCTGCTCCTCACCCACAAGGGGTAACTCAGAACAAAGTCCTGTGGGGCATGAGGGACAGAAGACTCTGTCACCTGTCCCATCCTCCTTGCACACTCATTCAAAGCTGGCTTACAAGAAACAGATACCAGGTCCTTTTGTTGCATTTGGTGTTCTATAGTCCCAGAAAGCCACACTTCTCTCCCCTCCTCCCACCTTGCCATAGCTTTATGAAACCCATATGCTTAGACTGCAAAGCTTCCAACACAGGCTCTGCTCCAGGGAACTCTACTTGGCAGTCAGTGCCTCTGAACTGCTCAGTATGTGAATGGTATTTCCACCTCTTGCCTGGCCCTATCCTGTTGGCATAGCTGTGTGAGGAAAGAAACCCACCCAGCTTTTGCCGCACCCTGAAGAAGAACATCCAAAGACAGACAAACATTCTCTACATGCTTTATATTGGCCCAGTCTTTCCCTACCCAAAAGGAGAACGAGGCTCATCCCATCCTACCGTGGCTGCTCCATCTCACTGGAGGACTTGGAGGGTTAAGAGAAACAGGAGAGGTCTCACTTTGGCTGTTGTATTCACCGAGCTGGCACACATGGAGGCAGAGTTCTGCACAGAAATATGATGCCCAGAGCCAGCAAATGGAAAGCGAGTCACAGCAAAACAGCACCCAGCAGAGAAGCCCACAGACTCAGCCTGTCTTTGAAGCCAGCAAGGGAGCCAGGAAGGGAGTGCATGCCACGGGCCCATGGCTCCGCCTGCTGCCCCTGCTGCCCTGCTAAGAAAACACATTCCAACATTGGCATCTGAGCCCTACAGCTGGGAAGTGTAGACCTGTGCTGCCTGGAGGGCCTCACAACTGAGAGGAGAGAGGAGAGGGCAGGGACAGAAGAAACCAGCTGCCAAGACCCAAATGGGCATCTGGGCACCCACTGTGGACCAATTTCCTTGTGCCACAATGGCTGGGTTTAGGAAATCCCAACCATGTGTTTAAAGAAAGCTGAGTTCTCCAGAACACAGGGGAAGTCTGAAAAAAAACATGAAACGAGCCTGAGATCAATGAAGACTCAGCCTAAATTTCAGAACCACCTCCAACCAAGGCTGCACTCAGATATGCTTCCCTGCCCTATTTTCCTGATAACAAATCATTTTCACATTCACTGAACTCCACTTCCTAAAGGGAGAAGCAGGCCATTGTTTCTCCTCTGAGCCTTTGCCATCTGACCTCCAGTTGGAGCAGCTGAGTTCTCCCAGGGAGTAATCCATGGGACTGTATGGGGAGGAGTGCAAAGTGCGGGGAACGAGGGTCAAACAAGCTGATGACCCCCCCCATAACTATTATGTTCAGAAAACGCTCCTCCAAAAATTGTTTCTGTCACCTAGAGAAGAGAATATCACTGTTGCATCAATAGCAACACTGAACTTTTTCTAATTGTTACAAATCTGTTTCCTAGCCTCTCATACTTAAAGTTCAGACTACATCAAGGCATTATCGATATTAAAACAATGTCAAATAACTGTCATTGTGTGTGAGCAAATGCAGAAAAAAGCATTTCCTTTGAGAATTTTTTAAGAAAGAAGAAAATAACTAGGTTGTCACCTTAAACTCAAGCATCTTCAGCTAAAAATGAAAGCCCCTACCTCCATGTAACATTGTTCAAAGTTCTGTCATGCCAGACAAGAGCAAAGTAGCAATAGATGTTTACGCACTTGTTCAACAACAGGTCTACACAGAATGGTCTGGACATGAAGGGAGAAACCAGGCCAAGTCCCCCAAACGTCCTTATGTAGACATGAGGTCACTAGACAGTCACCTCTTTTTTTTCTTTTTGTGACAGACAGAGAGGGACAGATAGGAAGAGAGAGAGATAAGAAGCATCAATTCTTCGTTATGGCACCTTAGTTGTTCTTTGACTGCGTTCTCATATGTGCCTTAACTTGGGGGCTACAGCAGAGCAAGTGACCCCTTGCTCAACTCAGCAACCTTGGACGCAAACTGGTGAACTTTGCTCAAACAAGATGAGCCTGTGCTCAAGCTGGTGACCTTGGGGTGTCAAACCAGTCTGACATTCTATCCACTGCACCACTGCCTGGTCAGGCAACAGTCACCTCTTTACATCAGCCACTTATCATCACTTTGGAGTTCTTGACCTTGAGTCAAGGCTTTGGAATGCTAAGAAAGCAAACTAAAATATCACAAGTCGTGAGATGTTATTGTCTAACCTCATTGAGAATAGAGAATCCCATATAGAGAGCACAGTCAGTGTCCTTACCAGAAGTCCTGTCTTTAATGCATGAAGTCACAACTGCCTACCCCACTTGTGCAGTGACCCTCCCTAGAGTAACAGAAGTCCTCAGGGAATGAAGGTAGAAAGATTTAGCTGACTTCCATTTAAGATTTCTTTGTGTAAACTTCTGTTGCCTTTTCACTTTTCTCTTTCTTTCAGATGTTTAGAAAATGGATGTTACAAAGCAGCTCAGAGAAATAGAGCCAGGCTTGGCCAGATGCCTGACTGGGTGGACAGGCAGCTGCCGGAACAGCACAGTAGAAAACACCAGGTTTGGTCTGCACCCCAGAAGGTCCTGGGTGAGCTCCTTCTGTTCCCAACATAGCCCTGACCAAAGGCACTTAGAGACAGGGACACAGGTAGCCTCGGCAGCCTCTGTCCATGTGTGTCCTTGGCTTTCTCTCCTGCAAGCATACAGAGATGTTGTTGTTCAATCTCTGTCGGTCTTCACTGCAGAGGGTGTTGAAGCCAGCGGATCAGACGTGTTGTCAAATATGTTCTCCCATTGTGTGGTTTGTCTTTTTATTCTGTTCTTATTGTCTTTAGCTGTGCAAAAACTTTTTACCTTGATATAGTCCCATTTGTTTATCTTGCCTTTTATTTCATTTGCCGGTGGAGATAAATCGGCAAATATATTGCTGCTACAGATGTCGGAGAGCTTGCTGCCCATGTTTTCTTCTAAGATGCTTATGGTTTCATGGGGTGGAGGGAGGGGGGAAAGGGTGGGAGAGGGGGGAGGAGAGGGGCACAAAGAAAAGCAGATAGAAGGTGACAGAGGACAATTTAACTTTGGGTGATGGGTATGCAACATAATTGAATGATAAGATAACCTGGAGATGTTTTCTTTGAACATATGTACCCTGATTTATTAATGTCACCCCATTAAAATTAATTTAAAAAAAAATCTGCAAATCTGAAAGTAGATTGATTTGACTGCTGGACATCCCTTCAACCATTCTTCTGCTTGTGAAATTGAAGTCTTGTTCTCATCAGGGCAAACATGTGCAGGCTTCATGAATGCATTATACAAAACATGAGAAACAGGTGAGGGGCTGCTGGTGGGGCCGATGCCATTGTCTTCACAGAGGTCAAGCTATTCATGGACTGCATGACCTGACAAGTCATGCCTGCTGCATTCTGTCACAGTGCAGCACATGCTAATGTTACACAGGCATATAGTCATGCAATTCAACACCAGAGCCCAGGGCATTAAAGGCAGAGTGTGTATGGTTAACTTTAAAAGGCCTAATTCCATTTTGCTTAACTTCTCAAAAAAGAAAAAAAAAAATACATCAACTTCACTTTTTTGTATGGGTAAGAGGAACAAAATCTCTCTTCTAGTTTCTTCCTGTGGGTATTATTTATGGGTCTGCTATGGAATCAAACATTTTATTCTCCATAAAAAAAATAGTAAAAATAAGATTATGGAGGGGGAGGGGATGCTGACACCAGGATAAACAACTGGAACTTGATTCTATGAGAGTTGAAGTAGGAAGGTACAGGGGGGGAGGTGACTAAAGATTTTAGTTATGTTTTAAGATTGTGGTTGTGGTGGGGTATAATATGGGTTAGAAGGAGAGAGAGCAAAATTAAAAACAACGATTAAGAGATCATTGCTGGAATGATGTCAGAGTAATGGCGGCACAAGAGATACTCCTGACCTCTCCCGTTGAATTTTCAACAAATTGATAAACAGTAATGCAGCTAAAGAACCCAAGCTGGTCCTTCAGGCACTGGATCCACACATCAAATGGACTAAAGGTGGAACAGGATGAAAAGAGAGGTGGAAGATAAAACTCATTCACGGTAGGCTTTAGAGAAGAGAGGACACAAACCTGGAGTGATTGAAGTTTTTTTTTCCTCTGCTAAACTATAGAGAGAAGGGAAGCTCAGGCTCTCTGGATTTCATCTGAGGAGTATATAGAGAGAGTGAATGAGTCGCTCTCTGCCGGAAGAAGCAGGGAGACAGAGGGGGAGATAAACTACAGCGCAGGGTCACAGCCAGTGTTGCCGGGTCTTCCTGCAACCTGCACTCAGCAGAAACAGAGAAAGCTAAACTACAGCCCCAGCCTACCAGATCGCACCTCCCTCACCTCACAGGAGAGAGAGGGGCAGAGATAAACCCCACAGCTAGTTCTCCAAAGTCATCTCTCCCATGAAGAACAGAGGTGCTTCACCTCCAGTCTCCAGGTCTGTTGAGATGTAGGAACTAGCGCCCAGAAGCCTGAGATTGCCATTGCTAGAGCTGGAAAGCCAGAAAACTGAAGCCACAAACCTAAAGCCATAAGGCTAAAACTGTAAAGCCCTCAGGACATATTCCACCCAGCACCGTGACTGTGGACCTCCCTACATCATTGACACAGCAAATCCTCTGTAGAGGACAGTCCAGGAACTTCAGAGTTAAAACTTGTAATACAGTGACACCTATTGGAAGAAACTTCATAAAACTAATTTTGTTTTTACCATTTTTTCCCTTTTTTCCTTTATTTATTTTCTTCTTAGCCTTTTTTTTCTTTTCTTCTTTTAAATTTCATTTTCTATAATTTCCTTTATTAATTTTAATGGGGTGACATTAATAAATCAGGGTACATATGTTCAAAGAAAACATCTCCAGGTTATCTTATCATTCAATTATGTTGATTACCCATCACCCAAAGTCAAATTGTCCTCTATCACCTTCTATCTGGTTTTCTTTGTGCCCCTCCCCTCCCCTTCTCCTACCCTCTCCTCCCTCCCCCCACCCTGTAGCCACCACACTCTTGTCAATGTCTCATAGTCTCACTTTTATGTCCCACCTGTGTATGAAATCATGCTGTTCTCAGTTTTTTTCTGTTTTACTTATTTTACTCCATATAATGTTATCAAGGTACATCCATTTTGTTGTAAATGATCTGATGTCATCATTTCTTATGGCTGAGTAGTATTCCATTGTATATATATGTACCAAAGCTTTTTAATTCACTCATCCTCTGATGGACACTTGGGCTGTTTCCAGATATTTACTATTATGAACAATGCTGCCACGAACTTGGGGGCTCCCTTAGAGTTTCCTCACATTTTTTGAGTCTCTTTTCCTTTTTCTGCTCTGCTTCTGTGCCTTTGTTTATTTTGTCCTCTAACTCGCTCATTCGGTCCTCAGCGTCATCCATCCTGCTTTTAATTCCTTCCACTGTGGTCTTCAGTTCTGATACTGTATTTGTCATTTCTGTCTGATTCTTTTTTATTTCAATTTCCTTTTTATACTTGTTATCTCTTTATTTAGGTGTTTGTAATGACTATCCATTGTTGCTCTAAGCTCTTCGAATATCCTAACTATCACTATTTTAAACTCTGCATCTGGTAATTTGGTTATATCTGGTTTCTTCAGGTCCTTCTCTAGGGATTTCTCTTGATTCATTTCGGTTGCATTTCTCTGCCTGCCCATTTTGTCTGTGTGTAAGAAGGTTGTGGCCACTGGAATCTAATGGGTGTTGCCTCTGTGTTCCCTAGGTGTGGTCTATCTGCAGGCCCACCACCCCCTCTTCCACTGCCTAGGGTTGTTGGGTATGGGCATTGCCAGCACCAGCGCACTGCAGCTGTTGCTGTGATTTCCGCCTCTCCTCCGCGGGAGGGGCTGTGTTCTGGTGCCCCGCTCTATAAGCCTCAGCCTGTCTGGGCCTTTGTCTCACCCCCGCAGGTGGATTTGTGCACTGCATTGAAGCCACAAGCCTCAGCACCAAGGGTAGGGGTGAGCACCTTTGCTCAGCTGTGGACCCCGCCTGTTTCTGGGCTTCGGCTCAGCTGCCACGGTCAGAGCCTGCTTGCCACGGTTTCTCAGGTTGGGCGGGGCTGCTGGCCTGCATTCAGCTGTGAGCCTCTGCCTGTCCCGGGCTTTAGCCCCGCCCCTGCGGTCAAGGGCCTGCTCGTGCAGGGTGGCAAACCTCGGAGGCCAGGTGATACTGTGCGCCTATGAGGCCCTGCTCAGCAGCAGAACTCTGCCCGTTCCTGGCCTCCCACTTTTCCCCTGGAGGTGGGGCTGCAGGCAGGCCTGCAGCTGCCAGACCGCTTTCACACATCCCCTCCACCCCTGCTGGGCTAGACTGAGCTCATGCCAGCTGGGCCTCTGCCCCCGCCGACAGAACCACGTTTCAGCACCCTGCCCCCACCGTCCCTCCAGCAAGCCCTCAGCAGTGTGGGTAGGTGCATTGCAGCTCAGACCCTAACACTCCATACTGTAGTCCTGGAAGCTCCCTCCATCTAAGCAGCTCTGCTCTAAGTGCCACAGGAGAGCTTGTTTGACTGGTGTCCTGCCTCCCTTTGCTGGTATTGCTAGTTCCAGGGGAAGTATTCGTTTTCGATTAGGGAAGTGACTTAGCCCAGGGGTTAGGGTGGCTGTCCCTCAGAGTATTTCTCCCTGTGCCTTCCAGTCCACACTCTCTTCCCGATGCTCTGGTCCTCTCCTCTGTCCCCATTCCCCGGAGCCCCAGATGCGTGGTTGTGAGAGAGGTTTTCTGCGCTGTCCCTTTAAAAAGAATCTTGGGTCTGAGAAAACTGTCTCTTTCTCACAAACGGTATCCTCACTTGTTTCACAGCTCAATACTGTCCAAAAACCTCCTCTAGGCTCTGCGACTGCAGGCTGGGGCTTTTTTCCTGGGACTCAGGTCCTTCCCTCTCCACCAAACTCTCCTCCCGTCACGCGGGTCTCTCCGAGCTACTGTTCACTCCAGGGAGCTGGGCAGCCCTTTCCACGTTTCCGCTTTTCCTAACAGTCTCAATGTGGCTTCTTCAGTGTTCCTTGGTTGAAGAGTCCATTTAGTTTAGTTCAAAGTTGGTTTATCCAGATAATGGTTCTTAAAATTAAGTTATAATCCACTTTGGTTCTGGGAGTTGGAAGTTGGTACGTCCGCCTACTCCATCGCCATCTTGCCATCTCCAAGTTTATTTTTTATCTCTCGTCTGCACTCCTTTGCCACAGGCTTCACTAGTGCTCATTATTCCCTGCCTGATAGACTCTGGCACTAAGATACAGGGGCTCCACTTCTGTGGTTTCCACCCATCCCGTAGATGCAGGTGAGGTGCCTGATCGAGGTGCCACCGGGGGTGAGGACTATGGAGACCTTTCTTTAATTTTTATATCTTTCATTCTTATTTGGGGGGGGGGGGTGTTTTGCTCTTCATTTTTTCTTTGTTTTTGATCATTTTCCCTGTGGTTTTTCTTCTTGTCATAATTTTTAAAAAATTTTTATATCTTTTTTCTTATTTTAATTTCTAATATTTTTACTTGTTTTCTTGTTACAGTTATTAACAGTACCATTCTTCATTGCCATAAAAAATGAAGCAATCAAATACCATGGCTACAGAAGACAGAGATGTAGTTCAGAAATAAATAAAAAATCTCCAGAAGAAAATCTCAATCACATGGAAACTATGAGTTAAATGAGAGAATTCAAAATTGAAGTTCTGAAAATATCAAGGAGATGTGAGAGGACACTAATAGGCAACTTAATGAGCTCAAAAAGCAAATTAATGAACAAAAATGAGTACTTCACCAAGGAGATTGAAATTTAAAAACAGCCTAACCAGGTGGTGGCTCAGTGGATAGAATGTTGGACTGGGATGCGGAGGACCCAGGTTTGAGACCCCAAAGTCACCAGCTTGAGCATGGGCTCATCTTGCTTGGAAAAAAAGCTCACCAGCTTGGACCCAAGGTCACTGGCTCCAGCAAGGAGTTACTCAGTCAGCTGAAGGCCCACGGTCAAAGCACATATGAGAAAGCAATCAATGAACAACTAAGATGTCACAACAAAAAACTTATGATTGATGCTTCTCATCTCTCTTTGTTCCTGTCTGTCTGTCCCTATCTATCCTTCTCTCTGACTCTCTGTCCTTGTAAGAAAAAAAAAAAGAAAAAGAAAAGAATTTTAAAAACAGAGATGGAAAACTCGATACATGAATTAAAGACTGAGATAGCTAATTTATCTAATAGAAACAGCTAGGTAGAAGAAAAAATCAGTGAAATCGATGTCTTCCAAAAAATTGAAGAAGAAGCAATACTTCCAAACACATTTTATGAGGCCAACATAACCCTCATACCAAAACCTGATAAGGACAACACAAAAAAAAGAAAACTGCAGACCAATATCTGATGAATACAGATGCAAAATTCCTAAACAAAATACTAGAAAATCAAATATACAACACATTAAAAAAATAATACATTACAATCAAGTGAGAATCATTCCAGAAGCACAAGTATGGTTCAACATACAGAAATCAATCAGTGTAATACACCACATCAACAAAACGGAGAAGTCATTTGATCCTATCAATAGATAGAGAGAAGATATTCGATAAGATTTAACACCCTTTTATGTTAAAAACACTCAATATAATTGGAATAGAAGGAAAGTCCCTCAACATAAGGAAGGCCATATATGACAAACTATCAGTTAATATCATGCTAAATGGTGAAGAAATGAAGGCTTTTTCTCTAAAATCAGGAACAAATCACGGTTGTCCATTCTCTTCACTCTCATTCAACAGTTCTGGAAGTTTCAGCCAGAGATAACAAGCAAGAGAAAGAAATAAAAGGCATTCATATTGGGAAAGGAGAAGTAAAGGTATCACTTTTTGCAGATGACATGATCTTGTATATTGAAAACCCCAAAGAGTCCACTGAAAAACTATTAGAAACAATAAACCAATACAGTAAAGTTTCAGGATACAAAATCAATATACAAAAGTCTATTGCTTTCCTATACACAAACAATGAAATATCAGAATATGAACTCAATAAAAACAATTCCTTTTACAATTGCAACAAAAATAAAAATAAAATACCTAAGAATAAATTGAAAAAGACATAATAAAATGGAAAAGTATTCCATGTTCATGGATTAGAAGAATCAACATAGTTAAAATGGCCATATTACCCAAAGCAATATACAAATTTAATGCAATCCCCATCAAAATCCCAATTCTGTTTCTTTAAAGAAATAGATAAAACATTACCAGGTTTGTATGGAACCATAAAAACCCCTGAATAGCCAAAGCAATACTGAGGAGAAAGAATGAAGCCAGAGGTATCACACAAACTGACTTTGAATTATATTATAGAAGCACAATAATCAAAACAGCATGGTATTGGCAGAAATACAGACATACAGACCAATGGAACAGAATTAAGAGTCCATAAAGAAAACCACACATATATATACAAATCATCTTTTAAAAATGAGCCAAAAACATGTAATGGAGAAAAGAAAACCTCTTCTATAAATGGTGCTGGGAAAACTGGAAAACCACAAGCAAAAGAATGAAACTTGACTACACTTTGTTCCCCTGCACAAAAATTAATTCAAAATGGATCAAAGATTTAAATGTAAGATCCAAAACAATAAATTACATAGAAGAAAACAGGTCCTAAGCTCACGGTCCTTGGCTGTAAATAATTTATAAATTTGACCCAAAAGGCAAGGGAAGTAAAGACAAAAATAAATGAATGGAACTATATCAAACTCAAAAGTTTCTGCACAGCAAAAGAAACTGACAGCAAAACAAATAAGCAGCCAACCTAACGTCAGATGATATTTGCAAACAACAGCTTCAATAAGGGGTTATATCTGAAATATATGAAGAACTCACAGAGCTCAACAACAAACAAGCAAACAATCTAATTAAAATATGGGGAGAGGACCTGAACAGACACTTCTCCCAAGGGGATATACAAATAGCCAACAGATATATGAAAAGATACTCATCTTCATTAACTATTTGAGAAATGCAAATCAAAACTACAATGAGATACCACCTCACACCTATTAGACTGGCTATTATCAACAAGACAGGTAATAACAAGTGTTGGAGAGGCTGTGGAGAAAAAGGAACCCTTGTTCACTGTAGTGGGAATGTAAAGTGGTACAGCCATTATGGAAGAAATTATGGTGGTTCCTCAAAAAATTAGGACTAGAACTACCATATGACCAAGAAATCTCACTATTGGGCATCTACCCCAAAATCTCAAAAACATTGGTACATAAAGACACGTGTACCCCATGTTCATCACAGCATTATTCACAGTGGCCAAGACATGGAAACAACCAAAGTATCCCTCGATAAAGGGTTGGATAAAGAAGATGTGGTATACATATACAATGGAATACTACTCAGCCATAAGAAGTGATGATATATTACTATTTACGACAATATGGATGGACTTTGAGGACATTATACTGAGTGAAATAAGTAAATCAGAAAAAGCTAAGAAATATATGATTTCACACATAGGTGGAATATAAAACGGAGACTCATGGACATAAATAAAAGTGAAATGGTTACCTGGGGGAGAGGTTGGGAATGTAAATTGGTACAACCATTATGGAAAAATGTATAGTGGTTCCTCAAAAAATTAAGACTAGAACTACCATATGACCCAGTAATCCCTCTACTGGGAATCTACCCAGAAATCTCAAAAACATTGGTACGTAAAGACACATGCACACCCATGTTCATCACAGCATTATTCATAGTGGTCAAGATATAGAAAAAACCAAAGTGTCACTCGATAAAGGGTTGGATAAAGAAGATGTGGTACATATATACAATGGAATACTACTCAGCCATAAGAAATGATGGCATAGTGACATTTACGACAACATGAATGAACCTTGAGAACATTATACTGAGTAAAATAAGTAAATCAGAAAAAGCTAAGAACTGTATAATTTCACACATGGGTGGGATATAAAACTGAGACTCATAGACATAAATAAAAGTGTAGTGGTTACCATGAGAAAGGTGATGTGGTGGGGGTTAGGGGAGGCATTGGGGACAGAGTATAAAGAGGGGCAAATATAAGGTGACAAAATGATTTGACTTTGGATGATGGGTATACAACATAATGAACTGTTCAAATGCTATAAAAATGTTTACCTGAAACCTATATACTCTTATTGTCACCATGTTAGTTAATTTTCTAAATAAATTTTAAAAATTAAAATTAAATAATAAATAATATATAGAGGGATGAAATTTTTACACGTTCTTTTTTTTTTTTTTCATTTTGTATAAGGTCTCAGTAAATGCTTACAGAACAGGGCTCCATGTGTCCTCATGCAGGAAAAAAAGCTGATTTGACCCAAGTTCCAGTAGCCCTGAGTCCATTTTATTGAGCTCTTGCTCAGGCTGGTTCTCACAATGCCCGCAGCCATCCCAGAAACCCCCTCAGAGCAAGCAGCTCCTCCCGACACTCCTCAGCCAAGTCCGGAACTAAGCAGAAGAGGGTTCGCACTGCTCCTTGAGTAAACCAAACCATCACAAGGTCCAGGATTCAGTTCAAATCACACTGATTTTTGCAAGCCTCTGAGTCTCCTCACAGTGGAAACAGCGGCACTTGAAGATCTCTATGTGATTGATGCACCTATACCCTTTCTTTCCTGAGATTTACAAAAGGTGGAGGACTAGCCACCTGGATCTTCTCAACCAAAAAAGAGGCTGCGGTCAGAACCACTAGGTTACCAGCCTTTTGTGGGCAAGGGTCAGTCCCTATTACTCACCGACAGGGTGTGAGAGAATGAGCAAATGAACAAGGAAGGGCCAAAAGAACTTCTGGGGAGGAAAAGATCAATTTGTCTAAAATAAATGATAAAGCCTGACCAGGTGGTGGCACAGTGGATAGAGCATCGACCTAAGATGCTGAGAGCCGAGGTTCCAAACCCTGAGATCACCGGCTTGAGCATGGGATCATAGACATAACCCCATGGTCACTGGCTTGAGTCCAAGGTCACTGGCTTGAGCAAGGGGTCACTGGTTCAGCTGTAACATCCCCACCCGCTCCCTGGTCAAGACATATATGGGAAAGCAATCACTGAACAACTAAGGTGCCATAACTGTGAGTTGATGCTTCTCATGTCTCTCCCTTCTCTCCCTTCCTGTCTGCCATCTGTCTGTTTCCCGCCCCCCTCTTTAATAAAATAAAATAAAATAAAATAAAATAAAATGATGAAGCACCAGAAATGCAGAATCAGAGTGGAGGCAAAGGGGAAAGAAGCCATTCAGTGGGAGAAACAAGGAGACTGTACTTACTTCCCTCCTTGGCAGACACAGGCAGCAGTGACAATGGTGTGGGTCCCTGCCCAGGCTTAAGAAATGCAATTTTTGCCTCAGTTTCAGTTAATAAAATAATATGTTAGAGGGAGACATAGGATTTAGTAAAAAATGACTGGTGCTGAATGCACAGAGGCATCTAACAAATGAAATTTGATTCATAGTGTGAATCTGAGCCATAGCAAAGAATAAGCCAAGTGTTGACAGCAACAAAAGTGTCCTCATGGGACTCTAGGGCTGAACCTTGGTTCTTCCCTTGGGTACCCGTGTGGTGTGTTCCTCTATCTTGCCAATATCTACTTGTCATTTTAAGAAAGGATTCAGCAGAGTGATGTTGCCTGGCCACTGAGGTACAGGTCCCAAGAAGAACATCAATGGGGTCCCCAGTCACTCTTTCTGTAGCATTTATTAGACTCCTACTCTATGTCAAAGAGAAATCAAACAACCACCAGTTATATCCTCAGGCTTTTGCACTCTGGAACTCACAATGTCACCAGGTTTGAGCAAGAAGGTAATTTCTTTTAGACCTTGACTCACTATAGCTACACACCCACAGAAGGATGACATTTAAATTAGAATGCCATTCTACACACTACCATAAAGATTGTGTGTTTCTAGTGACCATAATACTTTAGAACCTTGCCTCTCTAAGGGTGGTCCATGGGTCTACAGCTTTGGCAGCACCTGGAAACCTGTTAGAAAAGCAAATGCTCAAGACTTATCTACAGAATAGAAACTGCATTTTAACAAGATCCCCAGGCGATCCTCACACACAGAGACTCTTGAGAAACAATGGTCTGGATGTGTGGTTCTCAAGTGTTCACAGGCCTCAGGATCACCTGAAGGGGTTGTTAAACCAGATTGCTGGATTCCAGTCCCAACGTTCTGATTGGGTAGGCTTGGGAAGGGCCCAAGAGCTGGTGTTTCTCACAGGCTTCCAGGGACCACACCTTGAGAACTGCTGGTCTAGACCACCCGCTCCAGCACCTCACTAAATGCAGTTGCACCTTGTTCTGTGGCTGAAGATAGAAATTAACCTCAAGCACTGGCCCTCACACCAGAGCTGCATCAATGTCCTGAAGGGTTGTTAAGATACAGATGACCAGGCCCACACCTCAGTCTGATGGGTGCTATATGTGCACCATGTAGCACACCAGGATAGACATGCACCTTGTCATGTCAGAATGACATTTAAAAATAACAAAGACAAAAGGATAATTTTCTTTAAAACAAAATTAGAGTTCATTGGATTTCTGAAGATTCTTCTTATGGTTTCTGAAGAATTAGAAGATGGCTCACTGATACTTTCAAAATGCCAGACTAATCAGGCATTTAAACACACAGGGGCTTGTGTGCATAACTTTGTAATGAGTTTACTAACTTTACTAAATAAGAACACACATATTTTTATTTCCACTTCTACTCACCTTTCTTGAGATAATAAAAGTCTATTACCTCATCATTCCACAATCATTTCTGTAAAGTATGTTGTAACATGGCTGGTCACAAATGAAGCAGAATTTTCTTATTTTCCTTTTTCTTGCCCTTGACCTTTGGCCATGCTAAGTGCCTTCGTTCATTCTCTTTACACTTGGGGCCTTCTCCCCATCAAAGCACAGGCAGATTCCAAACTCACTGTGCCTACAGATCTGTGCTTTCGGTAAAGACTTGGGGAGAAACATAGCATGGGGACAGATTGTAAATATATAAAATAAAACAGAGCACATTCCATTTGGAAGGACTCTGAGGAAATTTTTGACTTCTTTTCCCTCTGCCCAGCAAGTCTATAATATTTTTAAAATATTTTAATATCACTTTTAAAATATTTTTAATTAGTCACTGGCTGGTTGGCCCAGTGGTAGAACATCAGCCCAGTATATGGATGTCTTGGGTTCGATTCCCAATCAGGGCACACAAGAGAAGTGACCATCTGCTTCTCTACCCCTCCCCTTTCTTCTTCTCTCTCTTTCTCTCTTTCTCTCTTGCCTTTGCACAGCCATGACTTGATTGGTTTGAATGCATCAGCCCCAGGTGCTGAGGGTGGCTCTGTGGAGCCTCTACCTTGGCTACTAAAAATAGTTTCGTCGTGAGCACAGCCCCAGATGGGAGCTGCTGGGTATATCTTGATAGAGGTGTATGCAGGAGTCTATCTCCCCTCCTCTCACTTGGAAAACAAGGGGGGAGGGGCATGAAAATGTATATTTTTTCATTAACAAGGCATGGAAACTTCTAAAAATCAAAGAAATGTCCATGAAAGTTAGGTGAAGAGACCCCCTTCTTTGAAATGATATTCTGTAGCTCAAAGAACAGCTTACAAACAGGTCTGATAGGGGGAAATTTAGTCAAGAGGAACACAGAGGCAAGAAAAACAGACATGTCTGCTCCCTCCCACTGCAGAAGATGTGGCCAGCACAGCTGTTCATGGTTACCAATGGGAAGCTTGTTTCCATGCATGTGTACAAGGTGTACTGATGAGGCCATAGCTTTCACATTGCCGTTCCCTACTAAACTAGGTATGTCCCAGTGCCTCTCTGTACTGAAGGTTACAGGTACACCTGCAATACGTATTTCACTTCAACACCTCTGCAGCTGAAAGCAACTCAGGAAATCTTTCAGGACATACCTGTGGCTGCCCTAGACAAATGGGTGTAGGAACAGGAAGTCCTGTGTCCGCCCAAGTTCCCACCTGATCTTCAGCTGCCTTCACCCACCCACATTGCAGGGAACTTAGTCCTCCACCCTAGCTATGCATTGTAGCCCTCCAGCCAGCATTCCTCCCCTCTCTTGTGCCCTCTGGCAATCATGATAATGAAGCATTTTATCTCTCTTTCCCTCCTTCTCTTTACAGACAGATGGGGACAGGTTTTAAATATATAAAGTTAAAACAGAACATATTTCATTCGGAAGAACTCCTAGGAAATTTCTGACATTTTTCCCTCTGCCCAGCAAGTCTGTGGGATGAGGTGTTTTCCTGTGTCCTCAGTGATTGTTTGAAACAAGAGAAGCAGAGGCAATCAATGTTCTGCCTATTCACCCTGTAGAGGCCACCTCATTTGTTATCTGGCTACTCTGAGATGGCACTGCTGAACCTTAAATATATACATATATAGACTCTACACTGAATAAATCAGCTCCCTGTGGCCTCAGTGAATCTCACAAGTTCTTCAGATTTTTAAGATTGAAAAGGCATTATTTGTCAAATATTAGCCTCTCTAGGCCCAAGAATGTTCACATAATTTGATGTGAAAAACCATTGTTGACCTGACTGCCCAGTGGATAGAGCATCAACCGGGGTTGCTGAGGTCCCAGGTTCAAGGACTCAGGTTCAAGACCCCAAGGTTGCTGGCTTGAGTGTGGGCTTGTCAGCTTGAGCACAGGGTCACTGGCTTGAGCATGTGATTTTACACATGACCCCATGGTCACTGGCTGGAGCCCAAAGGTCGCTGGCTTAAGCAAGGTGTCACTGGCTCTGCTAGAGCCCCCCAGTCAAGGCACATACGAGAAAGTAATCAATGAACAACTAAGGGGCTGCAATTATGAGTTGATGCTTCTTATCTCTTTTCCTTCCTATCTGTCAGACTCTGTCTGTGCCCTTTCTCATTAGGAAAAAAAGAAGAAAAAAACTGTTGGCTTTTGATTTCTGTTGATGTTTTGGTTTCTCAGAAAGTCCTTTGACTTTCTGGCCAGCACCATTGCAAGCCTACAGGTCACTACCAACACTGAGTTCCTTAATGACTGCCTGTCTAGTACACGGTCAACACTTGACCCCCTTCCTGTCCCTGCCCACTCCCACATGGCTGGCTCTCTGTTTCCTATGTGAACGTACACTGGCATCTGAGATGCTGCTTCCAAGACACCGTTATAATCTCAGAACAGCCCTGAAGCACTCAGGACCCCAACACCTCTGCTCCAGGCCTCCCACCCCTCCTAGTGGGTCATAGCCCACCGCCTCCACCCTAGCTACGTTTCTGAAACTTTCTCAGAATCACATAAATTGGCCCATACCATCAGCCATTAGTCTTACACAGCTCCACAAATGGGCACCTGGCTGGGTGTCAAAGATCTAGTGAAAGTCCCCATGCTTCAAAGAGATGCCCATTCTATACATCGTGCCTCTCCCTACTTTGTTCACACCACCTGGGTTTTGTGAAAATCAGTGCACCCTGGAGTCACAGGCAGCCCTCGGCTTACACCTGTTTTCCTCACCAGCTATGTGAAGCAGGTCTTCCATTTCTGTCCTTAGAGACAGTCCCTGAACATCAGCTTTTTGTGCCAATTGCCATCATGAGGGAGAAACTGGAGCATTCAGGACGATGTCTTTGCATCCTGCCACCACAGCACAGGTTTACTTCCTTGTTATGATTTGGTGTGATGTGCTAGGACAGGGAGGCCCTGGAGAGTTTGGAAATTACAAGAATAAGCCTGATTAGGTGATGGCTCCGTGGATAGAGTGTCAACCTGGAATGCTGAGGACCCAGGTTCGAAACCCCAACATCACTGGCTTGAGCGTAGGCTCACGAGCTTGAGCATGGGGTCACTGGCTTGAGTGTGGGATCATAGACATGACCTCATGATCACTGGCTTGAGCCCAAGATCACTGGCCTGAGCAAGGGGTCACTGGCTCAGCTTGAGCCCCCTAGTCAAGGCACATATGAGAAGCAATCAATGAACAACTAAAGTGTCACAACCACAAATTGATGATTCTCATCTCTCTCCCTTTCTGTCTGTATGTTCCTCTTTCTCTCTCTCTACTGATTAACAAAAAGTAAATAAAAAGATAAAATAAAGTTAAAAATAAGAAGTAGAAAAAGAAGAGTCTGGAATGGTGAGAGCAATGGAAGAGAGAGTGTGAAGGTGTTGGGAGCCAGCTGATCAGAGAGCTTGTAGGTTTGGATAGCTAAGTCCAACCACAGATAAGAAGCACCCACTCCCAAGTTAGCACCAGATGTCCAGCCTCCCTGTGTATGGGGGTGATGTCTAGGCATCACCCTCATACCTGTGAATGCCTGCAGACCATCCTGTTTAGTACAATACAGGGGTCACCGTCCCTTTGTGGCTCCTTTCATCAGAGTCACACTCTTCACCTTGTCTGACCTGGAATTCCACACAGTGTGGTGGGATCGAGATCTGCAGTGCTGGTCCAGCCCTGCAACCAGCGTATTCTTAAGAAAATGACAGCTACCATCTGTTGTTCATCTAGTTTTCGCCACGAAGATCTGGTCATCTAGTAACATGAAATCACTAAGAATACCATTGTTGTGGGTCAGGGGGCAGTGGGCCCCTGGGGCGCCTGGCTTGGGACAGAGCTGTCTGCTCTGCTCCCTCCCCTTCCTCATTAGCCTCCCTCAGCACTGACTTTCCACGTGGCAAAACCAAGGGCTGAGTACAGTGGAAAAAGCACAGATGCAGGATCTCAATTCAGTATGGGAGAAGAAAAAGCCACCCTTCACAGTCCAGGAAAAGTCCTATACAGAAGCTCATTTATTAGAGAACATCTCACAATAGTAAGGTTTAACATTGAAAAGGTCAGAATTTCCCAGATGTTTTGTGTTGAAGGACCACGGGGCACCTGGTCTTGGGACTCCTGATGGCTGGGGGTATACATTGGGGTAGTAGATGAGAAGCTTGACCATCTGTGCATGTGGGAGGCCACAGGCAAGGCAAGGGTTCAGTGAGGTGCGTGAGCTTGCAGCACAGGGGTTTTCCAGAGGCCCTCCACCCTGCTTGGAGTCACCCTTGCAAACAAGAACCAGGACTCTCTAGGACATTTTCCAACAACATAACAAAGAAAATGCCAGTGTTTTAAGCTGGCAAATGACATAAGAAACAATATGTGTGTGTGTGCATAAATGTGTATGCATGGGTATAGTGTGTGTGACCATATGTACATGTGTGTGGTGTGTAAGTATGCATGTGTGGCATATGTGTGTGCATATAAAGGTGCACATGTGTGTGTGGTTTTAGGTATTTGCCTATGTGTGTATGCATGTGTGTGTCTCTGTGTAGTATTTGTGTTCATGCATGTGGTGTATGTGTTATATTATGTGTATATATGTACGTGTGTATGTGCCTATGTACACACAGAGTAAATGCTCCTCCTGCCCCGTCATACCTCACACCCACACTTACATGTCCCAACATCGCCCTTACCAAAGCCCACAGCACCTACAAGGGACCTGACACTTGCCAAGCCACCAGCCTAGCACACAGCTCAGCAAAAGGCCCTCATGGTAAAACCATTTGTCGGAGACAGTCTGTGTCTTTAATGGAAATGCCAAAAGGACCTGGAGGTAGGCAGCCCAGGGTGTACACTGGTCAGGAAATCTCATCAGATTGCTTCAAGATTTCCTCAGCCTTCACTCCAAAAAACCAACTGATTCACAACCATATGAAAATCGAATCTACAAAGTCGATGGGTGTGTTTTGAATTTTTTATGGAATAAGAAAAATGAAATAAGTTTCTCAAAATTTGATTTTAATTTGCCCTAGGCTCTCACTAATGTTATAGCTAATGAACCAAGATAGCACTTATTTTTTTCTCCCCTTAAATCTGACATATGTGTGTGTGTGTGTATGTGTGTGTGTGTGTATGTATATGTGTGTGTGTGTGTGTGTATTTTCCATTTATGAATAAAGACAATTAGTAGATATTGGTATTTTCCAGGATTGCTGTGTTTTTAAATTTAGCTTATTTATTTACTTTTTTATCAAATGGGAATGAAAAGAAACCAACTATTTAGCTGACCATCTAAAACAGACTGGAAAATGCTGTGGAGATTTATATAGTGATTAAAAAATAATTAGTTTTTTTAGTTTTTTGTTTTGTCTAGAACATTAAGGAATTTGGGGGGTCCATTTTGAGAGTTGTAAAAGCCAAAAACTAAAAAAAGAAAAATACTTTTCTTAGGGCAAATCCATATAACGTGATGACTACTGCTGATGGATTTACATCTGAGGGCAAAGATATGAGTCCTAAATACAAGAAAGAAGAGAACGGAGGAATCTTGAAACCAGGTTAAAATGTAACTTTTCAAACAGAACTCTCTCTTGGCTGGGTCTGCCAGCCCTGTCTCAGTCGTGCAGTTGGGTTACACATTCTGATGATATCTGAGCACAAAGACTGGATCAAATCAAATAAACAATATAGGTTCCAAATTTATGGGAGCAGAGCTAAATTGCATGCATTGTTTTTTAGTTCTTAACATAAGGCAAAATGCTTGGTTCGAAGCTCACGGCTGTGGTCAACATTCCCACAATTTAACACCTTTCATCCAAGCCGTGTCGCGCTCTAGGTGGCCCACAACGTTTCCTTTGTCAGACTCTTTCCACAGCTTGTTCCAAGCTCATGGGACTTTTTTTTTAAGACTTTGGGACAAGATTAGAAATTTAGCAAGAAAACCTTGGACCTTTGGTGAGGCAACCCATGTCTAGGAGTCTGGGAGCACAATGGTACACAGCACCAGATTTTTTTTACCTCTGTCAGATGACTCATTTTTAATTTGTAACAAATAATTTATAGTTAGAACATAATGCCTGCTAGGCCATGGTCATTGGAAACATATGTCAGTCCTGTTGTGGCTTCAGAAATAATCAGAAGTCATTTATTTCCCATTTCAAAGACCAAAACAGTAGCTTACATTTTTTAATACATAATCAATTGTTTAAAAACATCTGGAGAGCTATACCTTTCTGTTTTTATAGACAGATTCCTTCTTTAAAGGCAAATAGGAAAATCTTATGAGGTCTCTTTCCTATAAATCCAGTACACTCCACTCCGCTGGTGGAATTCTTCTGACTGTGTTACTCACTGTTTCCATATTATTCAGACACAGAGATACATCAGGAGCACATTGCCGTTGCAAATAAAAATAATCCTGCCCAGTATGAAATTTCACACTCTCCTCTTCTTCATCATAAAGTCTCCTCCAAACACAGGAACACACACGCAATACTCAGATGGCAAAGAACAGAAACAAGGGTCGACGGCAGCCCACATTCCCATCTGTTGATCACTCCACCCTCTCGTAAGGAGCCAGTGACTGCCACGAGTTCTCCCCAGAGAGACCACAGTCTTCAAGGCCCTACACAGTAATACATCTTTGTGTGTGTGTGCGTGCGTGTGTGTATGTGTGTGTGCAAATTTTAAAGGAAATCCATCTACACATTTGCAACCATTCTCTCAAGTCACTGCTTTCTACAACTAACTCTCTTCTGTCAACAAACCCTGTGCCGACTCAGAGCAGACTTCCAGTGACATGATTCTTCTACGTTATGTTCAGCCTGTTCCAAATTAAGAGTGAAAAGCTGTCATCACAGCACAGCAGTAACATCATGAGTCATGAAGTTACAATGGGGACTTTAATGGCCTAGAAAATTATCTGGATTCCTGTGTTCAAGAAGCAGCTTTCAAAAGTGCTTTCTACACCTTGGTTTGGGGGCCAGTGCTGCAGGAAGACGGCACATTTCTGATCACCAGTCTCCACGTTTCCAGTTCTTCTCTCCGATGAGAATGCACTGCTACAACACCCACGGGTACAACATCATCTTTCTGGGTTTCCCTCTCATGCAGACTAAACTACCACCTCAGTCACCCAGGGAGATTCTCAGCTACTGGGCACATTCATGTGCCTGTTTCCAAAACATGTACATCAAGGAAGGACAATAATTACTTTAAAGATCTCAGTGTCCTTCTCCAATGTTGACAGTACTGACATGTTCATGAGATGATGGAACTGAGAAGTCCAATGAGCCACAGGAGAGTCTTCCCAGCTAATACAATCACTTGAGCTAATGCTGAAAGTGCCCTCTTCCAAAGCAACATATGTTTGCACATTGTCCCTTCCAAGTCATACCCTGTCAGCGTGATCATTTCTCTCCTTTGGGGCAGCAAACCTTCTCTGGTGAGTATGTCTTCAGCCTCTGCCATCACTTTCTTTAATATTTTTATTTCACTCATATGTGACCCACTGAAAACCAATTTGAAGAAAGCTTAGAAATTATCCCAGTTCCAGAGTAATACACTTAGCCTGAAAACAGACATGACAGAAAGGCTTATTCTTACTCCCACTTTTAAGACATTGACAAACATCCCTAAAATCATAAGCTTATTGCTTCTCTTCTTTTTAATGCTTAAAGCTGCTGAGAAAGACAAACAACTAACTCCTTTTTTTCTGGTAACTTGAAATCCAGGACTTTCTTTTCTCTTAGTACCCTCAGCAACCTCTATACCCAAACACATTTTGAGCAGTTACGCCATGTTTTGAGGTCTTTTTCTATAAGTCGTTTTACCTCTCCCCTTCCCCCAGATAAGGTATAAAGCTGGGAAGACACCGGAGCCACTGAGTTCATGGTTATAACAGATCTGTAGGGCCCCTACTAATTTATAAATGGCACAAAGCTGGAAGCAAGATGGCGACGGAGTAGGCGGACGTACCAACTTCCAACTCCCAGAAACAAAGTGGATTATAACTCAATTTTAAGAACCATCATCTGGATAAACCAACTTTGAACTAAACTAAGTGGACTCTTCAACCAAGGAACACAGAAGAAGCCACATTGAGACTGGTAGGAATAGCAAAAACGCGAAGAGGGCTGCCCAACTCCCCGGAGCAAACGGCAGCCCGGAGAGACCCGCGTGGCGGGAAGAAAGTTTGGCGGAGAGGGAGGGACCTGGGTCCCAGGAACCAAGCCCCAGCCTGCAGTCCTAGAGCCTAGAAGAGGCGTTTGGACAGTTTTGAGCTGTGAAACAAGTGAGGGAGCTCCCAGGCCTACAGTGTGGAGTATTAGGTCCCTTCCTACTCTGCTGAGGGCTGCTTAAGGGATTGGGGCGACAGGACACTGAAACGCGATTCTGTTGGCGTGGGCAGAGGCCAAGCCGGTGGGAGATCGGTCTAGCCCACAGGGTCGGAGGGGACACGCGAAAGCAGTCCAGAAGCTGCGGGCCCGCCTTTAATCCCACTTACGGGGACAAAGCGGGAGGCCAGGAACGGGCAGGCCCTGTGCAAGCCAGCCCTGACCGCGGGGACCGGGCTAGGACCAGGGACGGGCAGGGGCTCGCGGCTGAGCTCACGCTACCAGCCCACCTCCCCAAGGCCGGAGAAACAGCGGTTGCCCAGTGTACTTGCGCGAGCGGGCTCCGAGCGCGGGAACGGGCTAGACCCCGAGACAAGTGGAAGCTCGCAGCTGAGCTCACGCTACTATCCCCGCCCGGCTGGAGAAACCGCGAATTGCATTCATACGTGCACGAGCGGGCTCCGAACACGGGGGCGGGGTAGAGTCCGGGACGAGCGGAAGTACGCAGCTGAGCGGAAGCCAACAAACACGCCTGGCCCAATAAACCTTGGTTTCCGACCCTGCGCAGAAGGGCCCTGGCCTCGAGGGTGGGGCTAAAGCTCCGGACAGGCAAAAGCTTACAGCTGAGAGCACGTCTAAAGCCCCGCCTAACCCACAAAACTGTAGCGAGCAGGCTGCGACTGCTGGTTCTGGGCAGAAGTCCGGAAATAGGCCGGTCCGCAGCTGAGCAAAGGTGCTCACCTCTACACTTGGTGCTAAGTCTTGTGGCTTCAGTGACAGCCCCTCTCACGGAGGAGAGGCAGAAATCACAGCAAAAGCCACAGTGGGCCGGTGCTGGCAACGCTCATACCCAACCACCCTAGGCACCGGCAGAGGGGGTGGGGGGCCGGCAGACAGACCACACCTAGAGACAACACAAAGGCAACACCTACTAGACTCCAGTGGCCACAACTTGCTTATAAACAGAAAAAATGGGAAGGCAGAGGAATGCAAACCAAATGAATCAAGAGAAATCCCCAGAGAAGGACCTGAATGAACCAGATAGAACCAAATTACCAGAAGCAGAATTTAGAATAATGATAGTTAGGATGTTCAAAGAAATTAGAGCAACAATGGATAGTCATTATGAACACCAAAATAAAGAGAAAACAAGTAAAAAAACAAAATTGAAATAATAAAAAAGAATCAGACAGAAATGACAAATACAGTATCAGAACTGAAGACCACAATGGAAGGAATTAAAAGCAGGATGAATCACGCTGAGGATCGAATAAGTGAGTTAGAGCACACAATAAACAAAGGCACAGAAGCAGAGAAGAAAAAGGAAAAGAGACTTAAAAAATGTGAGGAAACTCTAAGAGAGCTTTGTGACAACATGAAGAGAAACAACATTCGTATCATAGAGGTGCCTGAAAGTGGAGAGAGGACAGGAAATGGAAACTTTGTTCAATCAAATCATAGCAGAAAACTTTCCTAAATTAAGGCTGGGAAACATTCCACATGTTCAAAAAGCACACAGAACTACATTAAAGAGAAACCCAAAAAAGATCTATACCAAGACACATCATAGTTAAAATACCAAAGCTAATGGATAAAGAAAAAATTTAAAAAGCTGCTAGAGAAAAAAAGGCTATCACCTACAAAGGAGCCACCATAAGGATGACTTCGGACTTCTCAACAGAAACACTTGAGGCCAGAAGGGAATGGCAAGATATAATCAAAGTAATGCAGAACAAAAACCTACAACCAAGACTACTTTATCCAGCAAGGCTAACGTTTAAAATTGAAGGAGAAATAAAGAGCTTCCCAGAAAAAGAAAGCCTCAAGGAATTCATAAAAACCAAACCAATTCTGCAAGAGACACTAAGGGGCCTCTTGTGAACAGTTTAAAGGGAGGAATGAATAGAGCAAAAGAAGAATACAGCTTTAAAGAACAAAATGGCAATAAACAACTACATATCAATAATAACCTTAAATGTAAATGGATTAAATGATCCAATCAAAAGACATAGAGTAGCTGCATGGATAAAGAAACAGGACCCATACATATGCTGTCTACAAGAGACACACCTTAAAACAAAAGATGCTAATAGACTGAAGGTAAAAGGATGGAAAAAAATATTTCATGCAAATGGAAATGAAAAAAAAGCAGGGGTAGCAATACTTAGACAAAATGGACTTTAAAACAAAGGCTGTAGTAAGAGATAAAGGAGGACACTACATAATGATAAAGGGAACAATTCAACAGGAAGATATAACTATTGTAAATATCTATCCACCAAATATAGGAGCCCTGACATACATAAAGCAGACTTTGATGGATATAAAGGGCGAGATTAACAGCAATACTATCATAGTAGGGGATTTCAATACCCTTCTAACAACACTGGATAGATCCTCAAGAAAGAAAATTAATAAAGAAACAGCAGACTTAAAGGAGACACTAGATCAACTTGATTTAATAGATATCTTCAGAACTTTTCACCCTAAAGCAGTAGAATATACATTCTTCTCAAGCGCTCATGGTACGTTTTCGAGGATAGACCACATGTTAGGACACAAAAATGGTCTCAATAAATTTAAGAAGATTGAAATCATATCAAGCATTTTCTCTGATCACAATGCCATGAAACTAGAAATTAAGCACAAAAGAAAAACTGAAAAATACTCAAACACTTGGAAACTAAATAGCATGTTATTAAATAATGAATGGATTAACAATGAGATCAAAGAAGAAATAAAAAGTTTCTAGAAACAAATGATAATGAGCATACATCAACTCAAAATTTATGGGACACAGCTAAAGCAGTTCTGAGAGGGAAGTTCATTGCACTACAGGCATACCATAAGAGGCTAGAAAAAGCTCAAATAAGCAACCTGACCCTGCATCTAAAAGAACTAGAAAAACAACAACAAATAAAACCCAAGACAAGTAGAAGAAAGGAAATAATAAAGGTCAGAGCAGAAACAAATGACATAGAGTCTAAGGAAACAATACAGAGGATCAATGAAACAAGAAGCTGGTTCGTTGAAAAGGTAAACAAGATTGATGAACCTTTAACTAGACTCACCAAGAAAAAAGAAGAGAGGATTCAAATAAATAAAATTAGAAAGAACAGTGGAGAAATAACAACTGACACAACAGAAATACAAAGCATTGTAAGAAAATACTATGAAGAACTATATGCCAAAAAATTAGACAATCTTGGTGAAATGGACAAATTTCTTGAATCATATAACCTTCCAAAAATCAATCTGGAAGAATCAGAACACCTAAACAGACCAATTACAGCAAATGAGATTGAAACAGTTATCAAAAAACTCCCAAAAAAGAAAAGTCCTGGGCCTGAGGCTTCACAAGTGAATTCTATCAAAAATTCAAAGAAGAACTAACTCCTATCCGCCTCAAGATATTTCAAAATATTCAAGAGGAAGGAAGACATCCAAACTCCCTTTATGAGGCGAGCATAATTCTGATCCCAATACCGGGCAAAGACAACACAAAGAAAGAAAATTATAGGCCTATATCCCTGATAAATTTAGACGCTAAAATTCTCAACAAAATATTAGCAAACCGGATCCAGCAATATATGAAAAAAATCATACACCACGATCAAGTGGGATATATTCTGGAGAGGCAAGGCTGGTTCAATATTCGCAAATCAATCAATGTGATTCATCACATAAACAAAAGGCAGGATAAAAATCACATGATAATTTCAATAGATGCAGAAAAGGCATTTGATAAAATCCAGCACCCATTCATGCTCAAAACTTTCAGGAAAGTGCGTATACAGGGATCAATCCTTAACATGATAAAGGCCATCTACGATAAACCGACAGCAAACATCATACTAAATGGCCAAAAATTAAGAGCAATCCCCTTAAGATCAGAAACCAGGCAGGGATGCCCCCTTTCACCACTCTTATTCAACATAGTTCTGGAAGTCCTAGCTATAGCAATCAGACAAGAAGAAGAAATAAAAGGAATCCAAATTGAAAAAGAAGAAGTAAAACTGTCACTATTTGCAGATGATATGATATTGTATATTGAAAACCCTAAAGTCTCAGTCAAAAAACTACTGGACCTTATAAATGAATTCAGCAAGGTGGCAGAATATAAAATTAATACTCAGAAATCAGAGGCATTTCTATATACCAACAATGAACTGTCAGCAAAAGAAATTAAGGAAACAATCCCCTTCACTATTGCAGCCAAAAAAATAAAGTACCTAGGTATAAATTTAACCAAGGAGGTTAAGGACTTGTACTCGGAAAATTATAGAGCATTGATATAAGAATTCAAGGAAGATACAAACAAGTGGAAGCATATACCGTGCTCATGGCTAGGAAGAATAGACATCATTAAAATGTCTATATTACCCAAAGCAATTTATAAATTCAATGCAATACCTATTAAAATACCAATGACATACTTCAAAGATATAGAACACATATTCCAAAAATTTATATGGAACCAAAAAAGAACACGAATAGCCTCAGCAATCTTAAAAAGAAAAAATAAAGCAGGAGGTATCACTCTTCCAGATATCAAGGTTTACTATAAGGCCATTATCCTCAAGACAGCCTGGTACTGGCATAAGAACAGGCACATAGATCAATGGAACAGAACAGAGGACCCAGAAATAAACCCACAGCATTATGGATAACTGATATTTGACAAAGGAGGAAAGAACATACAATGGAGTAAAGACAGCCTCTTTAACAAATGGTGTTGGGAAAATTGGACATCTACCTGCAAAAAAATGAAACTAGACCATCAACTTAAACCATTCACAAAAACAAACTCAAAATGGATAAAAGACTTAAATGTAAGCTGTGAAACCATAAGCATCTTAGAAGAAAACATAGGCAGCAAGCTCTCTGACATCTGTAGCAGCAGTATATTTGCCGATTTATCTCCATGGGCAACTGAAATAAAAGGCAAGATAAACAAATGGGACTATATCAAACTAAAAAGTTTTTGCACAGCTAAAGACAATAGGAACAGAATAAAAAGACAAACACACAATGGGAGAACATATTCGACAGCACATCTGATAAGGGGTTAATAACTAAAATTTATAAAGAACTTATAAAACTCAACACCAGGAAGACAAACAACCCAATCAAAAAATTGGCAAAAGAAATGAATAGAAATTTTTCCAAAGAGGACATACAGATGGCCAATAGGCATATGAAAAAATGTTCAACATCACTAATCATTAGAGAAATGCAAATTAAAACCACAATGAGATATCACCTCACACCAGTCAGAATGGCACTTATCAGCAAAACAACACAGAATTAGTGCTGGCGAGGATGTGGAGAAAAGGGAACCCTTCTGCACAGCTGGTGGGAATGCAGACTGGTGCAGCCACTGTGGAAAACAGTTTGGAGATTCCTCAGAAAATTAAAAATCGAACTGCCTTTTGACCCAGCTATCCCACTTTTAGGAATATACCCTAAGAACACCATAGCACTGTTCGAAAAGATGAAATGCGCCCCCATGTTCGTGGCAGCATTGTTCACAATAGCGAAGATCTGGAACCAGCTCAAGTGTCCGTCAGAAGACGAGTGGATTAAAAAGCTATGGTACATATATACTATGGAATACTACTCAGCCATAAGAAACGATGACATCGAATCATTTATAACAAAATGGATGTACCTTGATAACATTATACGGAGTGAAATAAGTAAATCAGAAAAAAAGAAAAACTGAGAACAGCATGATTTCATACATAGGTGGGACATAAAAGTGAGAATATGAGACATGGACAAGAGAGTGGTGGTTAGGGGATGGGGGGAGGGAGGGAAGAGTGGGATAGGGAGGAGGGGAGGGACACAGGGATAACCAGATTGAAGGTGACAGAGGACAGTTTGACTTTTGGTGATGGGTATGCAACACAATTGAATGATAAGATAACCTGGAGATGTTTTCATTGTACATATGTACCCTGATTTATTGGTGTCACCCCATTAGAATTAATAATAATAAAATATATATGTAAAAATAAAAAAATGGCACAAAGCTGCCAAAGGTCAATGTCCTCAACCAAGGACCCAAACCCAGTTCTCTTTTCAGTGCCCAAGGAATTTTTCTTCTTCTTCTTCTTTTCCAAATGAGAGCAGGAGAGGCAGAGAGACAGACTCCTGCAAGCACCCCTACCAGAATCCACCTGGCAAGCTCCTTATGTTGTGATGCTCTGCCCTTCTGGGGCCATGCTCACAACCAAGCTACTTTTAGCACCTGATGTGGAGGCTCCATAGAGCCATCCTCAGAGCCAGGCCTGTGTGCTTGAACCAATTGAGCCATGGCTGCAGGAGGGAAAGATAGAAATAGGAAGAGAAGGGAGAGAGGGAAGGGTGGAGAAGTAGATGGTTGCTTCTCATGTGTGCCCTGACCAGGAGTTGAACCCAGGACATCCACATGCCAGGCTAACACTCTACCACTGAGCCAACTGGCCAGGGCCTCAGAGCCCAAGCTTTTTCCAGCACACCATCCTTTACATGAGGTATGTTGGCTTTCTAAGCTGTTGGCTTCTGAAGCCTTTCCTCATCCCACTACTGGTAATCTTGTTTTAACCATGGCTGCCACGTATCACCATGTACCAAGACTCAGAAGCAGCCACCAAGCAAGTGGGCAGCCTCAGGCATTCTCTCCTGTCACTTGAGATGAAGAATATGCTCTTTTAGATTTAAAGTATCAATCAATAGCTTTAAATTGCTAGGAAACAGCCAATACTGTTAATCTGTTTGTCCATGTGCATTTAATGACAATCTCCTCCACTTTGAGTCCTGTGGGGCAGCTGTGTTAGGTTTGCTCATGGGGTTACCAGCTGCAAGCACTTTGCCTGATTGGTGCGTGAGTGCACCACGTATCGATGGCCTATGTAAGGCTACGGGTACTTGCACTCGAGAGAGATGAGTGGTTGTGGATGATGGGTTGCCTGCACACCACTTTGAGGGGCCATTCTTGCTGTTTCTGTGTCAGCGAAGAGGTTTTTCCCTGCCTGTGTGCTCATCCACCGTTGCGAGACTTTATTAAATGATAATGAATGACCCAATGCTTTCTGGCTCCGCAGTTTCTCTACTGTCTGTCTGGATCCAATGTGGACCTGCCTGGCCTCAGCCATTGGCCTTACAAGGCCAAATAGAACTTTATTAAACATCCTAAAACTTTTTTTTCTGGTTGCCCTGCAAAGGTTCCACTTATAAATCACTGTGCTGTCTGAAGGTAACTCAGCCCACAAAGAGCCAGTAACGTTCTCCTTATGGTAAGATAAAAACACTAGCTGATAATTTATAATTCCAAGTGTGCCATCTAGACACAGACATTCATCCCTGCCTGAGCTCACTTTCCAAACGAGATCTGGATATAAGCTATATTCAGTGAATACAAATAATTAACTCAGGCTGATAAGAACACATTGGATTTCCCAGGAAGCTTCTTCCAATAATGCCAATAAAGGCAATAGCTGGAATTTGGGAGAGGTTGGCATAAGAATACATTGTAGAGAGAACAGCTGTGTGAGGCTTGCTCACTGGTTTCCTGGATGCAAGCACTTTGCATGATTAGTGCATGAACATGTGGCAGAGGCACGTGTGTGTAGCCTATATGAGGCTACAGGTGCTTTTCCTCCGCATGAATTGCTTGTTCACCATTGCAAGAGGTGGTTTGCCTATTTGCTACCCCACCACCATGAGAAGCTATTTTCCCCTGCCTGTTTGCCCTTGCAAGAATTCAATAAACAGGAATGGCCCAATGCCTTTTGGCTCCACAGTTCTTCCATGGTCTGCCTGAATCCAGGGTGAAGCTGCATGGCTTCAGTTACCAGCCTTATACACATGCTCAGGAGCAACTTGAGCACCATAACGGCCAGGTGCAAAGCAACATCTAGTCCCTTCCTAACTGAGAACCAGGGACCAAAGTTAGTTCATTTAAAGTCAAGAAGAGCCTTCATTCTGCACCTCCTGGCTCAAGATCACTGAAACTAGCCAGTGGAGGATAAAAGAATGGTTTAAGCACTATGCTGTACACCTAAAACTAACATAATATTGGAACTGTCATTGAAAAAAATAAATATACTTACTATATTTTTTTTAAAAAAAGAATGGTTTAGGGACAATCTGAACTCATCAAGTCCAACCACCTAACTTAATTTACATTCTGTTTTGATCTGCTTTCACCCAACTATGTGTACCTCATCTACTTTCTTCTATTTCCCCAGAGAGACCTCCAGCCTCTTCATCTCTACAGTGGACAAGTCCAACCCTGGGAAGTCTCAGACAATAGAAACAGTAGCTCCTGTATGCTAACTCCTCTCTGCATCCACTTTTTTCCTCCTTTCCTAGTCTCAGAAAACTACAGATTATCCCATCAATGTGTTTTCCCAGCCTTACCAGGCAATGGTGCAGTGGATTGAGCATCTGAGGACCCAGGTTCAAAACTCCAAGGTTGTGGGCTTGAGCATAGGCTCATCTGGCTTGAGCGTGGGGTCACTGGCTTGAGCATGGGATCATAGGTATGATTCCATGATCGCAGGGTTGGAGCCCAAGGGTCACTGGTTTGAAACCCAAGGTTGCTAGCTTGAGTCCTAAAGTTGCTGGCTTGAGCAAGGGATCTCTGGCTTGGCTGGAGCCCCGTGGTCAAGGCACATATGAGAAGCAATCAATGAATGAACAACTAAGGTGCTGCTACTATGAATTGATGCATCTCATCTTTTCTTTTTCTCCCCCTTCTTGTGTGTGTGTCTCTCTCTCTCTCTCTCTCTCTCTCTCTCTCTCTCTCTCATGAACACTCTCTCACTAAAAATAAATATATAAATAAATAATAAATATTTGTTTTCCCAGAAGGCTGTGTCACTTTCAGTCTCTCACAGCTAATTAGACAAGTGAGAGTGAACCCATGCACACAGGACATATTGTCAGACAGCATCGGGAATTGGTAGCTCAAGAAGTAACTGGGGCAGGGTATCACACACTTGTGAGCCCACTCTTCTTAACAAGACTGAGTCAGTCACCAGAGTGAGACCTGTGTTCTTAGTGAGTTTTAGGTGGGTATCTGGCTCGGCCATGTCCATGGGCTGCACCTGCACTCTTTTCCATGACAACAAAAGGAGCAAGTTTTGTTTTTGTTTCTTTTTCATAGAAAATTGCCACGTGACATCAGAGCTCCTTAGTGCTGCAGCCTTTAGCCAATTGTGCCTCATACAATGGCAATGGTCATTTTCCTGACACATTAAAATCTGGAAACTGTGGCAACCAGAACCTGTTCAGAGGGTTTTGTTGGCTCTGCAGACTGTTTCCAGCTTGCAGATCTCAACAGAACCTCTCCCCTTTCTTCTTGGCCCAGAAACATGCCTTACTATGACTCTTACTATGCTCTTACTCTGACTGGTTTACCAGATTTGGCACGCAGTTCACTTACACGTGCTGATTCCAGCTTATTGAAGGCAGGTGCGCACTTTGATATATATGAGCCTGGGGACACCCTTGCATCCCATAAAAGAATACTGTGCATGTTCTCATGTGGAATATCTGCTCTCTCTTATTCATAAACCTGAAAAGCTGAGGCATTTTTATTGCTTTTACATATTACAGTGAACAAATTAGAATAAGCAGAAATAATGTCCAACCCTACAACGGCACCATCTTAAAAGTGTTTTGAGCAAACACCTGGTCTCTGTTCACAGATAGAAAGGGATCCAAGAACTCAACCCTACTCCTCTCTCTACATTTGTGTGCTAATGTTGAATAAACACAGTCATACAACACCACGGGGACAGGTAAACACAATCCCAGATTTTCATCAAAGTGAAGCATGTGTGGGGCCCTTCTGTGGCCTGTGGGAGGCAGTGAAGCTGCCCTAACAAACACATTGTTGTTTGTACCAGACTGAACTGTGAACAAGCAGTTCATGTGAGAAGACCTCACGCCATGATATCCAAAGTGCCTGTGGCATCCGGGGACTGATCCTAGGGGTTGTCAGATGTAGCTCTCAGGTGTAAGATGACCATAACTGATACACATGGGCCAGGGTCAGAAATGCCTCCTGATGATGTTTGCTCTGTTCCTGCAACAGCCAAGTGAGCAAAGAGACAGAGAAGGGAAAAGCTGGGACCCCCTGTCTATGCCAACACTCCGGGTATATCTCCAGTGCGGAGCAGCTCAAGATGTGAACGCTGTCCTTTCCCAGCTCTGAGGGCTTACTTGCACCTGTAAACAATGTGTCTGGCCCTCCCAAGCACATAGTAGGTGCTCAACAGGGTGTCCTGAATGTACGAATGAAGAAGGAACCCACAGTTAAAGAGATTAGTGCTAAATATGTCATGAAAGAATTTTGAGGAACTATTTAGTCAAAGCCTTCATCTTATAAAGAAACGAAGCAACGTCATCAGACCCTAACTGAAGCGGCCAAGGGCATCAGCTTAGGGGTGAGGAATAGAATCTAGACAATTTTGTTCACATCCTTGTGCTATGCACACACACGTGAAATCACCGAAGTTACAACACAATGAAATTTATTAGCTAGTGTACCTTAATACTGTCCATGCGTATCACATGTAAACAGGATCATGCAAACAAGGGCCTAGAGCCCTGAAATTCCATGAGGAGGCTGTGCCCTAAGGTGGCAGTTAATGTGAGGTGTGACTCTCAGGCAACATTATATAAGCATAAAGGGGAGCCTTTATTCACAGTAATTAAACATCACATTCCCCAGACTTTGCTATCTCTCTGTCTTAACTTTTTATTTCTATGCCCCATGAAGAAATCCCCCTAGATGTCCCCAATTTGGCATGCACAGGATGGAACTCCTTGCCACTTCTAAAGTCTATAACCCATCATATTCCCCACCCCTGTGGAAGTGCCACCATCCTCCAGTCCCTCAGATCCCCTCCAAATTATCTCTGCTCCCACAGCACTCGCCCTACATAGACTCACCCAACCCAACTGGTAATTAATTTAGTAACTGCTTTTCTTTTCTTTTGGGGGGACTGGGGGTGGGCAGGGAGAGAGAGACAGGAACAGCATGCTGCTCCTATATGTGCCCTGACAATGGAATCAAATCACCCACATCTGCCCTCTGGGATGATGCTCCAACCAACGGAGCTATTCAGCCAGGGCAATACAGTAACTATTATTTATTAAAGGATGACTGACTGCTGAGCACAAAGCTCAGCACTCCACCACCTACATTATTTCATTTAACTTCAACAACAGTCCTACAAAGCAGTTCCTATTAACATCCTTATGGATGAGGAGGAGTCTGACTTGGGAATTCACCCATGCTTAAACCCTTAGTAATCTAGAACTCAAACTCAAGTGTGTCTACGTAGGAAGTGTTTAAGGTCCAGGAGAAGGGAGAGCCACACCACCATAACTGGACCACACACCAGATGCTTCCCAACTCTTTTTTCTTTTTAAATGCCCTGGGCCCTGGCTGGGTGGCTCAATGGATTAAGCATCATCATTGCATGCCAGAGTTCAAGGTTCAACCACAGGTCAGGGCACATATGAGAAATGATCAGTGAGTGCACAATTAAGTAAAACAACTAAGTGAAACAATGAGTTGGTGCCTCTCTCTCTGTCTTTCTCTCTCTCTCTCTCTTTCTCAAATCAATGGAAAATTAAAAAACAAAAATGCACTGGTTAGCATTAAGCAAATCATGACAATGTAAAAGTGTCCTTACTTATACGTGCTTCTCCTGGACCAACTTCTGAGCACCTAGAGCTCCTCTCATCTACCTTCCACTCCTCCCCTTATCTCTTTTTCTGTCTGTGGGGCAGCTGTGTTAGGCTTGCTCTCAGGGTTACCAGCTGCAAGCACTTTGACTGACTGGTGCGTGAATGCGTGACTGCGCCACGTGTCTATGGCCTATGTAAGGCTATGGGTGCTTGCGCTCAAGAGCGATCGGAAATTATGGATGTGTGGATTGCCTGCCTGCCACTGTGAGGGGCCATGTTGCTGTTTGTTTGCCTAAGAGGCAGTTTCCTCTGCCTGTGTGCTTGTCCGCCATTGCGAAACTTTATTAAAGGGAATGGCCCAACCCTTTCCAGCTCCGCAGTTTCTCTACCATCTGTCTGAATCCATAGTGGACCTAAGGGCCATGGCCACAGGAATTACACTGTCTCCCTGCATTCCATTTCTCTCCACAGGAATCAAAATCCTATGCTACATAAGTCCTTTCCATCACTGTGCTGGGCATCTTCAGAAGTCGTCCCCATTTTATCTCTACAGCAGCAGCACATAGATTTAGCGAGACAGTCTTGCCAACACCTCTCCAAGAAAAGTGACCCTGTCACAGAACAAATCCCAAGCAGCCTGTCTTGATTGGCGTGCTTAGCAGCGAGCACCGTGGCATAGACACTCACCTTGGTTACGCAGCTATCCAGAGGATCTCTGCGCAGATGAGGCTGTGTTCACCCCCGCCCCACGGTACTCCCAAAACAATGGCACTCTTACACTCCCAGGCACATGTGCTGAACTGCTTCAGATGCAGCCTGCCATGTCCCTCCAGAGCCACAGTCCCCCCTTTCATATACAATCACTTATCTGTGGAATCTAAAATTTGGCTTGGTTCATCAATAGGTGACGAGTGTGGAGTCATGGGCATCCTTTTGTTGAGACCTATCACTTCACTTCATTATGGTGAAAGACTGGATATTTGTAACGCTGGTGGCCAAGGCCAGGCAGGTTCGCATTGGATTTGGGCAGACAGAAAGCGTTAGGCCATTCATGTTTAATTTAGTCTTGCAATGGCAGAAGAATAAACAGGCAGGGGAAAACCGCTTCTCATGGCAGCATGCAAATGAACAGCACAAAGGGACCCTATCAGTGACGGGCAAACAATTTGCAATCGCACTGAAGGCAAGCACCCGTAGCCTTACATAGACTATACACACATGGCACTGCCCTGTGCTCACACAAAGTGCTTGCAGTCAGAAAACCAGTGTGCAAGCCTAACGCAGCTGTTTCCCCACAATATTAGATTCCTTCTAATAGACCAGCATCACCCCTGTCATCAGCTATCACTGAGCAGCTATTCAGAGCCACCCTTGTTCCTTCCACACAAGGGTCGGATGAAGAACAGCTGTCTGCAAAGCTCACAAGGCTCCAAGCCCTTGAGGTATGGGGTACTATGTTCCACATTTCCTGGGCTTGTAGCCTCACACAAGAGAAGGTTTAATTTCCGTCACCGACACATGCAGTACAGTAGAAGTTCACTCCAAAGTGTAAGGTATCCACAATTCAGACATATCTCCAAGATCATCTTTGTGTCTTCAGGAAGGTGTTTTCCCCAGCAAGGCTTTGGTTCCACTCAGACACAGGCCATGGAAGCTGTCATTCATCGCAATCCATGACCCCAAAACACATCCAGTTTTGGCAGTCACAGTTGGGTGCACTGGGACTTACCAACTGGTGGGCCTAGGATGGGGACAATTGCTCGGGGAAATAAACAGAATATATTCACAAAGGACCATTTAGAAGGCACCCTCGAGACATGAAATACCTTTTAGACCATATAAAGATGTGGGCCTTTACCTAACAGGCAGAGCTCAACTCAGACACCAGGAGCACAAACAGAAGGTGGTAGGCAGCCCAAGTGGACCAACAACTGTGATTTCAAACCCTCCCTGGTGCCTCCTTTCTCCCGCCAGGTCCTGTATGGAACACAATACACATGTACAGAATGAACAGTAGTTGATGATCTAATGAATAACTGTAATGTCAGTGGTCAAAGCCCGGCAGGTTCACATTGAATGCAGGCAGATGGTAGAGGAACTGCAGAGCTGGAAAGTATCAGGCCATTCCTGTTTACTGAGGGTCACAGAGACAGGTGAGAAAATAAGCAAAGGAAAACTCTTTTTACAGTGGAGAGCAAGGGATCAGGAACACCACCTCTCATGGTGGGGGCTGAGGGAATCAGGGAACCGTACATTGTGGTGGTGGGAGAGCGATCTGGGAGAAACTTCCCCTGAGGGAAAGCACCCACAGCTTTTCATAGAGACACACACGTGTCTTTCAGCCACATGCTCACACACTAATCATGTAATGTGCTTGCAGCTGGGAAGCCAGTGAGCAAGCCTAATGTAGCTGTTCTCCCCATAATAACACACTCTTCATTTATAACCAGAAGTTGTAAACAATGGGTTAGAATTATCTGAATGATTACCCATATGAAAATCAGGAAGCATAGAAAACAGGCTGCTCAGAGGGTCCTGGCTACCATATCCAATAATGAAGCTGAAGGTAGCCTTGAACATCCTTAGGTCAGGAGCCTCCCTGTCCAGCACCCCTGCCTGTTTTCAGCTGCCCCTCAAGGGCTCTTAGGAGGAAAGACATGGTCACAAGCACATCCTTCCCAGGCACATGGGCTGAATCACTGCTTGATACACAGCGAGGAAGAGGACCCATATGGCCTGAGCTGTGGTTCTGAGTATCAAGCAGGAGGATTTTGTTGTTTGTTTATTTTTTGTTTATTTATTTGTTTTTTAAATCACAGTTGATATTCAATATATTATATTGGATTAATAGATTAATCAATACAGAATAGTTACCAAGTAATATAACTCACAAAGTGATTCTCCCAATTAAGTCTAGTATCCACCTGGCACAATACATCATTATTACAGTATTATTTACTGTATTCCCTATGCTGTACTTTACATCCTCATGACTATTTTATAACTGCCAGTTTGTATTTCTTAATCCCTTCACCATCACCAGTTTCATCCATACTCCCAACCACCCTCCTACCTGCCAACCATCAAAATGTTCTCTGTATCTGTGAATCTGTTTCTGTTCTGTTTTTTCATTTATTTTATTCTATAGATTCCATATATAAGTGAAATCATATGGTATTTATCTTTTTCTTTCTGACTTATTTCATCTAGCATAATACCCTCTAGGTCCATCCATACTGTCCCAAATGGTGAGAGTTCATTCTTTTTCATGGCCAAGTAATATTCCATTGTATATAAGTAACCATGTCGTTTTATTTTCCACTTGTCTATCAATGGGAACTTGGGCTGCTTCCAAATCTTGGCTACTGTAAATAATGCTGCAATAAGCATAGGAATGTATATATCTTTTCAAATTAGTATTTTGGGTTTCTTTAGATAAATACCCAGAAGTCTTCCTTAACTAGACAAGTTTGATTCTGTACCTGCTGTGTTTTCTTATAGTAATCTTCTGTGTGTGAAATTTTATGACACCAATAGTACAGATGTGTGACTATCACTTACCAAGATTTTAAAAAATTGTTTTTGGTTGCCATGACAAATAGTAGGGCCACTATGGTAACTTTTTGCAAGGAGAAGAGAGAGCTGACTGACTTACTTCTCATGCTATAGCCACCAGAAAGGTCAGCACTGGCACGAAGACCCCGAATGCTCAGAACAAAGGCTGGGTGTTCACAGTGTAGCAGCTGTGAAGATGGCCAGGTGAGCACACCATGAGGAAGTGGACGTAGTGATGATTCAAAGTTTTACGTCTGTGCTAACAGAACATGCCTGAAGATTGAGCACAAACAATACGGGTATCCTGGAGAAGGGTCAGCATTGGATGGTCAGCACAGAGCACTGGCCCTGGACATGGGGGTTTTAATGGACTGCCCTTGTCCTCATTCCATCCTCAAAGAACCATCCATATTGAAGAGCTTTTGCTCTTGAGAGCATCGTATTTCATTAAATAAGATACGACGCATCAGATTCCAACTTGATTTTTCCCCATATTCATGTCCCAGTCCACTCCTGGAGGGACAGGAGGGCCAAGGGCAAATGGAGGGCACAGGAATAGAAGACAAGCTGTGCGCAGGCCAGCAAGGACACCAGGACTAGCTGCTCAGACACTAGCTGCTGTTCTAAGTGGCTCAGAAAGAGACCTGCCATTCTACTATTGGATCAGAAAAATTTTTTAAAGGCAAACCCTGGGGTGTGATAGCACAAACCTCATCCCACCACAAAAATGCCCAAGCCCCTGAAACACTGGGATGAGTCCTTGTTGTTGCCTTTCAAAACCAGGAAGGTCTGACACGCCTTACAGGGGCTTGCTCGTCTCAGTCAAGACGGAGAGATGAGGATAAAAGCCATGGTGTGAGATCTGAGATGACCTGCACAATCTTGAGAAGCATTGCCCTAAACCAGTAGGGGACTATGCATCAGGAAGAGCTCCTGTCACCCTCCAAAACACAGACCTGTGGAGTCAGTATTATGCTTTCTGCATTTGATCTGTTTTACCTTCTGAACGAGGAAGTGACTGGTTCCAGGAATTAGTGTATTAAAGTAACTGGCTGAGCTTTCAAGGGTGTGTTGGAGAGGCAATGTGGTCTAAGGGATAACAGCTGTCATTTATTGAGCACGTATTATTTGCCAGACACTCTGCTGAAAACTTAATGGTTATTATCTCAATGAATTCCGACATTGATCCAAGAGAAAGGTCATAGTATTACACTCACTTTTATGAATGATAAAATTGAGGGTCAAGAGCATTTAAGTAACATGGTCAAACTCATAGGGCAGGGAAATGACTCTGCAAGGATGCAAACCCCAGTCTTTATGAATTTGAAATAGAAACCTGGGGTCACAGACATGGGGTCCACCTTTGTGTCCTCATCAATGAATCCTCCCCTTGCCCCTGAACCTTATTGTTGCCTTATTTCAACTAAGACTTACACTTGTTGTCACACTCAGGTCAAAGGCATCTCTGCTTGTCTGACTGAAGCCAAGTTGTGTATGGTCCAAACTGAAATATTGAACCAACAAATGAGGTTCTTAGACCTGCTTTCACATCACATACTTACTGAGAACCCTGATTTTATAAAGAACACAGAAGCACCATATGTTAAGAATTATACCCAATGTCACCCAGCTTGGAAATGGTGGACTTGGACTGAGTCTCTAAGTTCAGATGACCCTCCCAAAAAATGGGTTCAAAGAGTGTGCTTTCTTATCATCTGTGGCTTCAGTATTAGCTTATGGAAAGGTCATGTCAAATTTTTTATTTAGATATCCTACCACCATTACAAAAACAAAATACGTCTAAAGTTGAAATTAATATCTGGCTCCCAAGACCAACTCATCTTCCTAAATGTTTGTGTCTGAGGCTACCGGGCCCATGTCTATCCTGCACTGGAGCCAGCAATCAGAATCTGTGTACACTCTCCTTCTCATGTCCCCCAGGCCTCCTTCCTCCCACAGACTCATTGCTCGGTAAGTCAGACTGGCATTAAGACAAGGAAATCAGTACCAGCAAGAATTTATAATCTAAGGGACCAGAAAGCATAAGATTTTCCTATCGGTTTTGGGAAAATTCAGCACAGGTCACCGAGACCCTTGCAGTAGAATCATTGTGAAAATGAAGCAGCCCTTTCCACAGTGTCCAGGAGGTCCTGTAGCCACAATCTCAGACATCAGACCATCTTCTTACTCAGTGAAGGGAGCTGCCTGCCCTGGGCTGCTGACTGAGCCCTCACCCACACCTGGCTCTTCAGACTGGGCCAACCCGGGTTTCACCTGTAAATCTCATTCAGTGACCCTGAAGGGCATCTCAGTCAAAGGAACATTGTCCCTTTCTTCCTGGGTTCCAGAACACAAAAGCGGGACACTAACATAAAAATGATCAGGAAATGCCTGCAATTTCCAGAAAAGAATCCTGTCAAACATGGGCTCCATGTTCAGGGGTGAGTTTGAGCAAGAACTGTCTCTAAACCAGGGCTAGTGGGTCTGGGAGGCCTGGGTTGAGAAGAGTGTCCGGGGGTGAACAGGAAGACATCTCGTTACTATAGTAATAATAGTAAAATGGTATCCAACAAAGCAACAAGGGGAGCCTGAAACACTGAACCATATCAGTCTGGATTTAGGGAGTGTAAGGAATTGCTCATTTAGATCAAAGCATTCAAAGATAACCTGTAGGGAAAAAAGGGGGGATGCAGGGGAGGTGAAACTGACCTCTTTCTTCCTCTGTCCTTCCTGGGAGACTTGGCTTCATACCACAGTAATCAGCAGGCCTCCTTCTTGGGAGGGCCATAGGGGCCCAGTGTTCACATAGGTGGGCATTTGTCCTATTTCTTCCCCTCCACTGGTCTGCACTGAGTACTGGTCATATGCCAGGTACTGGCACATCCTCACTGTAACCCTAAGAGCCCCAGTGTCCTTAGGAATCCTAGGCTCTGAGGGCTTCAGAGACTTGTTGGGGTTTCCCAAATAGACGTGGCAGGAACGGGCCACCAGTATAGTCTGGCTGATCCTGAAAGCCACAGCAGAAACTGTTTCCAAATGCTCCTGCCTAATTGCTTATGGTATCCTACAAGGTATTGTCAAATGTTACATGATAACGTCAAATATCATGTAGCAGTTCTCCAAGTGAGATCTTGGGACCCCCTCGGGTCCCTGAAATCCTTCCAGGTGATCTATGATCCTTGCAATGATGGTCAAGTGTCTCTTGTCTTTCTCCCTTGTCTTCACAAATGTGCAGTGACCCTTCCAGGGCAACATGCACAGGTTGGAGGTTCTGTTCTGATGGCAAGTAAGATGTGTTATTGAACGTGCCTTGTGGATTAAATGTTTCTTGATATCAATTTATAAAATAGCAAATGTTGACTAGTGTAACTCAGATCAACAAAGGCTCCCTGGAGAACCTCAGTAACTTGTAAGAAGGTAAAGGAATCTCAAGACCAGGAAGACTGAGAATTCCCACCTTAAATAGACTGGAACAGATCCTTGATATTCAGATCAGTTATATTTTTCTTTGGTGTCCAATTTTCATTCTTAACTGACCACACTAAAATGTGGAAATCCTATTGAATCTGAGGTAGGTGTGGCACTATTTATAAAATGGGTAAGTTATGCAGTTTTCATTAGAAGTTTTGTAGTGTTCATTTGAAATCTTCAAGTTTTTCAGAAATGTATCAGAAAACCACCTTCTATAAACTGCCTCTTGGGAAGCAGTAATGATAACACAGCCCTCCAACCCTCAGGTTATTGCAAACTTAGAAAATTTCTGCCCAGGGCAGTTAACTCAGTGGATAGAGCTTCTGCCAGCATCTGAATGTCCCAGGTTCAATTCTTGCTCAGGGCACACAGGAAAAGTGACCCTCAGCTTCTCCCCCTTCCTCCACTCCTCTTTCTTCCTTTCCCCACAGCCATGGCTCAATTAGTTCAAGCATATTGGCCCCAGGCACTGAGAATGGCTCTGTGGAGCCTCTGCCTCAGGTGCTAAAAATAGCTCAGTTGTGAGCATGGCCCCAGATGAGCAAGCAGTGCATCAGCCCCAGATAGGGGTTGACAGGTGGATTTCAGTCAGGGTGCATGAAGGAGTCTGTCTTTCTATCCCCCCTCCTCTCTCGTAAATAAAAAGAAATAAAGAAAATATTTAGAATCACCGTTTTCATTATTATTCTTAAGCAAGGCAGAGAAATCTTCCCATAGTTTTGAAGTCTTATCAGAAACACTCACTTTCCCAATTTTGCTCTAACAATTTGCTGCAATGTTCACCTTGTTTTCTTTTTTTTTTTAAGTTTTTTTTTTAATTTTTATTTTATTCATTTTAGAGAGGAGACACAGAGTGAGAGAGAGAGAGAGAGAGAGAGAGAGAGAGAGAGAGAGAGAGAGAGGAGGAGCTGGAAGTATCAACTTCCATATGTGCCTTGACCAGACCAGTGCAGGGTTTTGAACTGGCGACCTCAGTGTTCCCAGGTTGACACTTTATCCACTGCGCCACCACAGGTCAGACGCCTGGTGTGCTTTTGCATTGTTATTCTTACACCAGGCAGAGCAGCACCTGACATGAATAGTTTTATCTAACAGGGTGTTAGCTGCTTGTCTGGGCTATTTTATTAACACATAAAGTTACCCACTATTGCCGTGATGGCGAACCTATGACACAAGTGTCAGCACTGACGTGTGTAACCATTTTCAATGACACGCAGCGCATGTGGCCGCATACCAGAGAAGTATGGGGCTGCATGCTGAGAAGGACATTTCATCCTCGGTTTCTACACGGCCACAGTAGCCAAGGATAAAACATTTGCTGTAGTGTAGACACTCTGTGCTGGAGGTCTGTAGGCCAAAACAACAGAACTCCGGCACAGAGCGTCTAGTTCTGGGACTTCCGGCTAGGCCGTTTCTCTCAAAGTGACACACCACCCAAATTATGCTCTTTTTTTGGTGAATTTTGACACACCAAGCTCAAAAGATTGCCCATCACTGCACTATTGCTCTAAATTTTACTTCACTAGGCTACCTAATTAGCAAAATAAATAGAAGAGGAAAAACCTACCCTTTGATATAAAATAAAAGAAATGTAAAACCCCAAGGAATAAGAACCTGAAGCAAAATTAAGGGTTCTCTTTAATGCAACAGAGTTAAAACAATAAACATAACATGGTGAGTATTAGACAACATAGGAAAGGAACTGCACAACACTGCCAGGAACTGCTCTTGGAATAAATTAATCTTCTCCCATGAACACATGTAAGTCTCTGCTGTTGGCAGCATGAGTCAAAGGCCAGAGAAGTCTGGAAACACTGAGAAAATGAAAAAAAAGAATTTTTTTATTTCTCAAGTGCAAGTTTTTCCAAACAGTCTTTCCAGGGGAGAGGCTCTGATTTTAGTTGTTGTAGTTGTTGTTAATTCTATTCTTTTTTTAAATTAATTTTAATGGGATGACACCAATAAATCAGAGTACATATGTACAACAAAAACATCTCCAGGTTATCTTATCATTCAATTATGTTGCATACCCATCACCAAAGTAAAATTGTCCTCTGTCACCTTCTATCTGGTTCTCCCTGTGCCCCTTCGCTCCTCCCTATCCCACCCTCCCCTCCCACTCCCCACCCCGTAGCCACCACTCTCTTGTCCATGTCTCATAGTCTCACTTTTATGTCCCACCTATGTATGAAATCATGCTGTTCTCAGGTTTTTTTTTTCTGATTTACTTATTTCACTCCGTATAATGTTATCAAGGTACATCCATTTTGTTGTAAATGATTCGAAGTCATCATTTCTTAGGGCTGATTAGTATTCCATAGTATATATGTACCAATGCTTTTAATCCACTCGTCCTCTGACGGACACTTGGGCTGTTTCCAGATCTTCGCTATTGTGAACAATGCTGCCACGAACATGTGGGCGCATTTCTTCATTTCAAACCATGCTATGGTGTTCTTAGGGTATATTCCTAAAAGTGGGATAGCTGGGTCAAAAGGCAGTTCGATTTTTAATATTTGAGGAATCTCCATACTGTTTTCCACAGTGGCTGCACCAGTCTGCATTCCCACCAGCAGTGCAGAAGGGTTCCTTTTCTCCACATCCTCGCCAGCACTTATTCTGTGTTGTTTTGCTGATGAGTGCCATTCTGACTGGTATGAGGTGATATCTCATTGTGGTTTAATTTGCATTTCTCTAATGATTAGTGATGTTGAGCATTTCTTCATATGTCTATTGGCCATCTGTATGTCCTCTTTGGAGAAATTTCTATTCATTTCTTTTGCCCATTTTTTGACTGGATTGTTTGTCTTCCCGGTGTTGAGTTTTATAAGTTCTTTATAAATATTGGTTATTAACCCCTTATCAGACTTGTTGTCGAATATATTCTCCCATTGTGTTGTTTGTCTTTTTATTCTGTTCTTATTGTCTTTAGCTATCCAAAAACTTTTTAGTATGATATAGTCCCATTTGTTTATCTTGCCTTTTATTTCATTTGCCCGTGGAGATAAATCGGCAAATATATTGCTGCTACAGATGTCAAAGAGCTTGCTGCCTATGTTTTCTTCTAAGATGCTTATAGTTTCACGGCTTACGTTTAAGTCTTTTATCCATTTTGAGTTTGTTTTTGTGAATGGTGTAAGTTGATGGTCTAGTTTCATTATTTTGCAGGTAGATGTCCAATTTTCCCAACACCATTTGTTAAAGAGGCTGTCTTTACTCCATTGTATGTTCTTTCCTCCTTTGTCAAATATCAGTTATCCATAAAGCTGTGGGTTTATTTCTGGATTCCCTGTTTTGTTCCACTGATCTACGTGCCTGTTCTTATGCCAGTACCAGGCTGTCTTGAGTATAATGGCCTTATAGTAAATCTTGATATCTTTTTAAGATTGCTGAGGCTATTCGTGTTCTTTTTTGGTTCAATATAAATTTTGGAAATATGTGTTTTATATCTTTGAAGTATGTCATAGGTATTTTTATTGGTATTGCATTGAATTTATAAATTGCTTTGGGTAATATAGACATTTTAATGATGTTTATTCTTCCTAACCATGACCACGGTATATGCCTCCACTTGTTTGTATCTTCCTTGATTTCTTTTATCAATGTTTTATATTTTTCCGAGTACAAGTCCTTAACCTCCTTGGTTAAATTTACTCTTAGGTACTTTATTCTTTTGGCTGCAATAGTAAAGGGGATTGTTTCCTAAATTTCTCTTTCTGACATTTCATTGCTCATGTATAGAAATGCCTCTGATTTCTGAGTATTAATTTTATATCCTGCCACCTTGCTGAATTCATTTATAAGGTCCAGTAGTTTTTTGACTGAGACTTTAATGTTTTCTATATATAATATCATATCATCTGCAAATAATGACAGTTTTACATCTTATTTTCCAATTTGGATGCCTTTTATTTCTTCTTCTTGTCTGATTGCTGTAGCTAGGACTTCCAGAACTATGTTGAATTAGAAAAGAGGTACCCCCGCCTGCTTCCTGATCTTAAGGGGATTGCTTTTAATTTTTGTCCATTTAGTATGATGTTTGCTGTGGGTTTGTCATAGATGGCCTTTATCATGTTAAGGAATGTTCCCTGTATTCCCACTTTACTGAGAGTTTTGAGCATGAATGGGTGCTGGATTTTATCAAATGCCTTTTCTGCATCTATTGAAATTATCATGTGATTTTTGTCCTTCCTTTTGTTTATGTGATGAATCACATTGATTGATTTGCAAATATTGAACCAGCCTTGCCTCTCCAGAATAAATACCACTTGATCATGGTGTATGATTTTTTTCATATATTGCTGGATCCGGTTGGCTAATATTTTGTTGAGAATTTTAGCGTCTAAATTCATCACAAATATTTGCCTATAATTTTCTTTCTTTGTATTGTCTTTGCCCGGTTTGGGATCAGAATTATGCTCGCCTCATAAAAGGAGTTTGGAAGTCTTCCTTCCTCCACAATTTTTTGAAATAGCTTGAGAAGGATAGTAGTTAGTTCTTCCTTGAATTTTTGGTAGAATTCACTTGTGAAGCCATCAGGCCCAGGACTATTCTTTTTTGGAATGTTTTGATAACTGTTCCGATCTCATTTGTTGGAATTGGTCTGTTTAGGTGTTCTGATTCTTCCAAATTGATTTTTGGAAGGTTATATGATTCAAAAAATTTGTCCATTTCACCTAGGTTGTCTAATTTTTTTGGCATGGAGTTCTTTATAGTATTTTCTTACAATGCTTTGTATTTCTGTTGTGTCAGTTGTTATTTCTCCACTTATCTTTCTAATTTTATTTATTTGAGTCCTGTGTCTTTTTTTCTTTGTGAGTCTAGTTAAAGGTTCATCAATCTTGTTTACCTTTTCAGAGAACCAGCTTCTGGTTTCATTGATCCTCTGCATTATTTTCTTAGACTCTATGTCATTTATTTCTGCTCTGATCTTTATTATTTCCTTCCTTCTACTTGTCCTGGGTTTTATTTTTTGTTGTTTTTCTAGTTCTTTTAGATGCAGGGTAAGGTTGCTTATTTGAGCTTTTTCTAGCTTCTTATGATATGCCTGTAGTGCAATGAACTTCCCTCTCAGTACTGCTTTTGCTGTGTCCCATAAATTTTGAGTTGATGTATGCTCATTATCATTCGTTTCTAGAAACTTTTTTATTTCTTCTTTGATCTCATTGTTAAGCCACTCATTATTTAATAAAATGATATTTAGTTTCCAAGTGTTTGAGTATTCTTCAGTTTTTCTTTTGTTGTTATTTTCTAGTTTCATGGCATTGTGATCAGAGAAAATGTTTGATATAATTTTAATCTTCTTAAATTTATTGAGACCATTTTTGTGTCCTAACATGTGGTCTATTATAGAAAACATACCATGAGCGCTTGAGAAGAATGTATATTCTACTGCTTTAGGGTCAAAAGTTCTAAAGATATCTATTAAATCAAGTTGATCTAGTGTATCCTTTAAGTCTGCTGTTTCTTTATTATTTTTCTTTCTTGAGCATCGATCCAGTGTTGTTAGTGGGGTATTGAAATCCTCTACTATTATGTATTGCTGTTAATCTTGCCTATTATATCCACCAAAGTCTGCTTTATGTATGTCAGGACTCCTATATTTGGTGCGTAGATATTTATAATAGTTATATCTTCCTGTTGAATTGTTCCCTTTATCATTATGTAGTGTCCTTCTTTATCTCTTACTACAGCCTTTGTTTTAAAATCCATTTTTGTTAGATATAAGTACTGCTAACCCGGCTTCTTTTTCATTTCCATTTGCATGAAATATTTTTTTCCATCCTTGTACCTTCAGTCTATTTGCATCTTTTGTTTTAAGGTGTGTCTCTTGTAGACAGCAAATGTATGGGTCCTGTTGCTTTATCCATGCAGCTACCCTATGTCTTTTGATTGGATCATTTAGTTCATTTACATTTAAGGTTATTATTGATATGTAGTTGTTTATTGCCATTTTATTCTTTAATGCTGTTTTCTTCTTTTGCTATATCCTTTCTTCCTTTTGAACTGTTCACAACAGGACCCTCAGTATGTCTTGCAGAATTTGTTTGGTTTTAATGAATTCCTTGAGGCTTTTTTTGTCTGGGAAGCTCTTTATTTCTCCTTCAATGTTAAATATTAGCCTTGCTGGATAGAGTAGTCTTGGTTGTAGGTTTTTGTTTTGCATTACTTTGATTATATCTTGCCTTCTGGCCTCAAGTGTTTCTGTTGAGAAGTCCGATGTCATCCTTATGGGGGCTTCTTTGTCGGTGATAGCCTTTTTTTCTCTAGCAGCTTTTAAGATTTTCTCTTTATCCCTTAGCTTTGTTATTTTAACTACGATGTGTCTTGATGTAGATTTTTTGGGTTTGTCTTTAATGGAGTTCTGTGTGCTTCTTGAATGTGAGGAATGTTTCCCAGCCTTCATTTAGGGAAGTTTTTTGCTATGATTTGATTGAACAAAGTTTCTATTTCTGTTCTCTCTCCTCTTCTTCAGGAACCCCTATGATGTGAATGTTGTTTCTCTTCATGTTGTCACAGAGTTCCCTTAGAGTTTCCTCACATTTTTTGAGTCTGTTTTTTTTTCTTCTCTGTTTCTGTGCCTTTGTTTATTGTTTCCTCTAACTCGCTGATTTGATCCTCAGCATCATTCATCCTGCTTTTAATTCCTTCCATTGTGGTCTTCAGTTGTGATACTGTATTTGTCATTTTGGTCTGATTCTTTTTTATTATTTTCATCTTGTTTTTTATACTTGTTATCTCTTTATTTAGATGTTCATAGTGACTATCCATTGTTACTCTAATTTCTTTGAACATCCTAACTATCATTATTATAAATTCTGCTTCTGGTAATTTGGTTATATGTGGTTCATTCAGGTCCTTCTCTAGGGATTTCTCTTGATTCATTTGGTTTGCATTCCTCTGCCTGCCCATTTTGTCTGTGTATAAGCAAGTTGTGGCCACTGGAGTTCAGTAGGTGTTGCCTTTGTGTTCTCTAGGTTTGGTTTGTCTGCAGGCCCGCCCCCCCCCCCCTCTGCTGCTGCCTAAGGTGGTTCGGTATGGGCGTTGCCAGCGCTGGCCTACGGCGGCTATTGCTGTGTTTTCCACCTCTCCTCCGCTGGAGGGGCTGTCACTCAAGCCACAAGCCTCAGCACCAAGGGTAGAGGTGAGCACCTTTGCTCAGCTGCAGACCCAGCCTGTCTGCAGGCTTCCACGCAGCACCCGCGGTTAGAGCCTGCTCGCCAGTTTCGCGAGTGGGCGAGGCTTCTGACATGCTCTCAGCTGTGATACTTTGCCCATCTGGAGCTTTAGCCCCACCCTCGAGGCCAGGACCCTCCTGCGCAGGGTCCCAAACTAAGGTTTATTGGGCCAGGTGTGGCTGCTGGCATGCACTCAGCTGTGGACTTCCGCTCCTCCCAGGCTCTACCCCGCCCACGTGTTCGGAGCCAATTCGCACATGCAGGCTGGCAAACCAGGTTTCTTAGGCCAGTTGGGGCTGCTGGCATGAGCTCAGCTGCGAGCCCCTGCCTGTCCCTGGTCCTAGCCCCATCCTCATGGTCAGGGCCAGCTTGTGCAGGGTTGCAGAGCAGATCTCTGCCTGTTCCTGGGTTCCCGCTTTTCCCCCTTCGGTTGGGTTATAGGCGGGCCCATAGCTGCAGGACTGCTTTCGCGTGTTCCCTTAGCCCCTGCTGGGCTAGACTGAGCTCACACTGGCTGGGCCTCTGCCCCCACCAACAGAACCGCGTTTCAGCATCCTGCTGCCACCATCCCTTCAGCAACCCTCAGCAGAGTAGGAAGTGCCCTAATACTCCATACTGTAGGCCTGGGAGCTCCCTCCCTCTAAGCAGCTCTGCTCTAATTGCCCTGGGAGCGCTTGTTTGGCTAGTGTCCTGTCTCCCTTTGCTGGTATTGCTAGTTCCAGGGGAAGTATTCGTTTTCGATTAGAGAAGTGACTTAGCCCAGGGGTTAGGGTGGCTGTTACTCATAGTGTTTGTCCCTGTGCCTTCAGTACATACTCTCCTTCCGCTGCTCTGGTCCTCTCCTCTGTCCCTGTTCCCCGGAGTCCTGGGTGCGTGGTTGTTAGAGAGGTTTTCTGTGCTGTCCCTTTAAAAAAAAATAGAATCTTGGGTCTGAGAGAACTGTCTCTCACAAACAGTATCCTCACTTGTTTCACAGCTCAATACTGTCCAAACGCCTCTTCTAGGCTCTTGGACTGCAACCTGGGGCTTTGTTCCTGGGACCCAGGTCCGTCCCTCTCCGCCAAACTCTCCTCCCGCCACATGGGTCTCTCTGGGTTGCCATTCGCTCTGAGGAGCTGGGCAGCCCTCTCTGCATTTTTACTTTTCCTACCAGTCTTAATGTGGCTTCTTCAGTGTTTCTTGGTTGAAGAGTCCACTTAGTTTATTTCAAAGTTGGTTTATCCAGATGATGGTTCTTAAAATTAAGTTATAATCCACTTTGGTTCTGGGAGTTGGAAGTTGGTACATCCTCCTACTCCATCGCCATCTTGCTCCTCTCAAGAAGCCTCAGCAATCACAATGAAATCCTCAGACAATCTGTCCTTACTTATCGGGATCCATGGTTCAGAAGTGTTGTGATTTTAGAAGCTAGTCTGAGACTAAACATTATAAAGGGAGCTGACATCTGAATGGCAGATTATAGAGAAAAGCAAATGTCAGAACAGAGGGCTGGATGTCAGTTGTTCCAGTTCAAAAAGAGTAAATGGGGCCCCAGGACATTGGGTGAGCAAGATGAAACAAGCTTTCAGCAAACAGGCTGGAAACATCTCCCCAGAAAAGCCATAATTCTGGGACTTCCTGTAGATCCCACCCTAATCTATATTTAGTCCAGGCATCTACAGAGGACACAATGTAAAAGGTCTTCAATCTCTTTGTTCTAGCCATATAGTAGATGCAGATAACCTGAAATTAATTTCTCCACAAGTACCTAGAAATGGTAGATAAATAGTAAAAATAATACAACAGCCAAGCTTTCAAGAAAGAGAAAGAAAATGCAAGGTACAAAGTATACAGAGACAACCAAAATTACCCAAGCTGACTCTATGATTTCACTTATGTTTGGAATCTAAAGAGCAAAATAAGTGAACAAATAAAAACAAACTGATATGTACAGAGGACAGACTGATGGTTTCCAGAGAAGGCGAGGATAGAAGGCTAGGTAAAAAGATGAAGGGAGCCTGACCTGTGGTGGCGCAGTGGATAAAGTGTCGACCTGGGAACACTGAGGTCGCCAGTTCGAAACCCTGCACTGGTCTGGTCAAGGCACATATGGGAGTTGAGCTTCCAGCTCCTCCCCCCTTTCTCTCTTTCTCTCTCTCTCTCTCACTCTGTGTCTCCTCTCTAAAATGAATAAAATAAAAATAAAATAAATTTAAAAAAAAAAAAAAAAAGATGAAGGGATTACACAGTACAAATTGGCTGTTATAAAATAGTCATGGGGATGTAAAGTACAGCATAGGGAATATAGTCAACAACATTGTAATAACTATGTATGGTGCCAGGTAGGTACTAGAAATATCAAGGGGAACACTGTAAAGTATATGACTATCTAACCACTATGATATACACCTGAAACTAATAGAAAATAATACTGAATATAAAGTGTAATTGAAAAAATCAAATTTTCTAAAAGTCCTGTGGAATGATACCACTCAAATGAAATGAGTTTATTCTTTTTCTCTTAAAATATTCTATTATGTTGCATATGACTTTAAAGCAAATTTGGAGCACTTTACAAATGACCATTTTACAGTGGACCTATTAAATAAAAATAAAAGAACCAGACTATGAAATAAAGATTTGTGAGAGAAGACCAAGGTTAGAAGAGGCAATAGGGACAGCACTGTGTTAGAAGCGCAGGATCTGGAATAGACTACCTAGATTTGAACAGAGGTCATCAATAACCAGCTATAACCTATGCAAGCCAACTGTCTTAGTAAACCTCACCTTTCTCATCTTTTAAATAGAAATTATATTGCAATAAAATAAAATATAAAAGAAAATAATTTATGGCTAGAAATATAAGTAATAAAAAAGAGAATTATGTTGGTAAAGGATTCAATGGAAAGATTCTGCAAAGTTTTTACTTAGCATCTTAAAATAAGCTTAGTAAGTACTCAGTAAATATTAACTGTTATAATAATTATTTTCATTATAGAAATTGAGCATAAAAGTTAACCCTAAGCTTTCTACTAGCAAGATAAGCAAAAAGTAACCCAAATAGTTAAATAGATCCCGTTAACTTCAGATGCGTGTATGGACAGATGAATAGACAGACGTATGGACAGACTGGCAGACTAGAGTTAGGAGTATGGGAAGGAAGTGGTGGAGGGAGGGAGGGAGGAAGAGAGGGAGGAAAGAAAGGAGGGAGAAATAAAAATATTTTGCTAGTATGATATTAGCAACATGCTTTTCCAAACTCTGAATTCTAAAATTTTTGGTATGTTTCTCCAAAGAACGGACCTGAATTAATCACATAGTTATTCGACTGAATATAACCTTAGAAACCCCAGTTTTTCTTTTTATCCCACTTAACGTCACTCCAAGAAAGGTAAGACTGGATCAATACTCTGCCTTTAAGAATCACTGAGGCGCGCACAGAGGCCAGCCGTGACCGGCCTCATTTCAGTAAAGGCTCTGTAAGGCCTGGGCAGTGTAGCACCAGACACCAGCAGGCAGACTAATGTGTTTCTGATGTGTTTCTCATGACTAGTGAAGGATTTTTTGGTGAGTGGCAAAACTGCAAGGCATTAAAATGAAACATATCACCGCCTTCCCAGCCTCCTGCCCAGAAAGCATCAACTCTCAGAATTTTATTCTTCCTCGTTTTTTCCACTGGCTTAATTATTCTAGCATTGCATACAAGAAAAAAAATCCTTTAAACAGGTACCCTATTTATGAAGACATTTATAGCTGCCATAAAAAATATATAGGAAAATTATTATTCATCTTCCTCCTCTTCTCTCTCACTTTTTCTACTAAAACAAAAAAAACAAAACACAAAATAAAGCAGTTTGGTGAATTGGTTCTGAATCGTAGAACCTGTTTTCTCTACCTAGCCTAAACTGTCACATGTAGGGAAAATAAAATTCCTATTTATTTTTCTTCCCTCATTTCATCTACAAGTCTCTCATGCTTCTCCAAGACTGATTTTGAATATGTAGGGGGTCTTTCACATGGTCAATAATAATCATTAACAATGAATTGCTATCTTCAGGAGACCACTGCACTTAATTTCATACCCACAAATTAGTACTGCTGGATGAAAAGGACTGTGTGACCAGGTGTTGTCTTTTTAACAAAAAGAGTCATGTATTCAAGGTCTTGAATGCTATGTTCTGAGGAAGGCCTCATGAACTTAATTCTTCATTTAACATTATTTTCTTTCTATTTGTCTCTATCTTATTAAATCATTGTGATGTGATGACACTGTTCTATGTGAGACTCTGTATGTAGTGTGGCAGGAAGCACTAAGAATTTCATGGCCCTCAGCACGCCATCGTCGATGAGAGAAAGTAAGGAACTTATTTGGACCATCTTTATATGAAAGCAGAATTTTTAAAATTCTGTCAACCCTCTTGCCAACCCACACAAAAATCCTGAAGAACGTGGAGACTTGAAGTAACCACAAGCAAAGCAAGCCTCAGCACAATGGCCCACGTTTGCCAGCTGCCTTCACCCTGCCGTATTATCGGATTCTTGGTCACTTTGTCTCATGTCTGCATCCAGTGAAGTTTCTCAACACAGAGAACAGGGGAATTTTCATTCTTCTTGGAAGAAGTTTTGGTTGGAGACATTCTTCAAAGAGCTTCATTAACTGTTTCTGGAAAAGAAAGAAGTGAGGTGTCTAAGGTTGAGTAAGAATTCCACAGAAAACGTAGGCAGTGCCTTTCTCACACACCCTGTCCCCACCTCCATACTTCTTCTCTGCTTCCTCCCGAGAAGTCTATTGCATTGAAAAGAAAAACGCATCTTGTCTAGAAAAACTCAAGAGCAACCATCCCACATACAAATATTACGAAATGAATATTATAAGAGATGATGAGAAATGACTCCTTGGCTTGGTCTCATCTAGGAAGAGAAACCAGGAAGGCTCTGTGAAGTGAAGCAAAGACCAGGTGCGGGACAAGGCCCACGCCAAAGGTCTCACCCTGAGTTCAGAGACAGACCAGCAGGGCAAAATATGTGTTTTGTTTTATAACCTTAATTTTTATGGCTATCTGCAGGTGGGCTGTTTCTTCTCGTGGTTCTGGTCTATTTCAACATCCGTTCATGCTCCACAGAGATTTCCTTAATAAACACATTTTTTTCATCTACCTTGCCAAACAGGAATTCTCAAACATGGACCCACCCCAATAATCATAGGAGGTCTCCTCTATCTGATTTAGGGAGTGAGAGCTCCCACTGATAGCTCTTTTACGTATGCCTCTCCGAGGCACTCTGCGATCCAGCACCCCGAGCAACTTGAAGAACCTTGAACCCATCTCACCACTGACAGCACTTGAAGATGATGTCGTGGTGGAAGAATGCACCTTGTCTTTCAAAGCCAAAACTGAAATCAACCAGCTTTAGTTGCAGTTCTTATTCAATATATTTTTTTCATCTCTGAATTTGTAAACGAGAACAAAATGATTAAAGACATACAAGAAAAGAATGTTGCTCAGAGAGGAAAGTTAAAGAAGAACAGCCTCTTCAGATAAAGAATGCTAGGGCAACCACCTGAGAGGGTCTGGCAGGGTGTGAAGGAGGAAGTGATTGGCTTGTTTTTCACACCAGGTGGTCTTGGATCTTAGCTCTGCCACTTACTGGCAGCAAACCAAGGTTTTTCAGCATCAGTATTCTCATTTGCACAAAAGTGGTAGCACTGCCTCACTTCCTTCCTTCCCCATCACTGTCCTTCCCCCCCCCCCCCCCCCGCCAGAATTCTCATTGGGATTTTACACTAGAATGCTGTGGCTCACTGAGTCATGGTGTTGGAACAGCACAGCTGAACGGCAGGCTGGCTTTCCTTTCCCCTCATGTCTAATCCATGAGAACTCAACATAACTGGCTCTCTCCTCTTCCCCAGACAGACTTCCTACACCATCACCCTAAAAAGAATCCAAGAATGGGCCAGGGCATTAAAAAAAAAAAAGTTGGCTGTAAATCAAATCTTCACACATTTTTTTTCTATTTGTTAACAGTGGACCCCTCATTTTTTTCATTTTTACTTTATTCAATAAAAAAAATATGTACAGCCTGACCGGGCGGTGGTGCAGTGGATAGAGCATCGGACTGGGATGCTCCCATTCGAGACTCCGAGGTTGCCAGCTTGATCGCGGGCCCATCTGGCTTGAGAAAAAGCTCGCCAGCTTGGACCCAAGGTTGCTGGCTCCAGCAAGGGGTTGCTCGGGTCTGCTGAAGGCCCACGGTCAAGGCACATATGAGAAAGCAATCAATGAACAACTAAGATGTCGCAATGAAAAACTGATGATTGATGTGTCTCATCTCTCTCCGTTCCTGCCTGTCTGTCCCTCTCTCTGACTCTCTCTGTCCCTGTTAAAAAAGGGGGGAAATGTGTACATTTGAGGGGTACAGCATAATGATTTGATGTGCGTCTATGCAGTGAAGTGATTATTACAGTCAAGCTAGTGAACACATCTTCGCATTTAGTCACTTCCCATTCACTGTGTGTGATGAGAGCACCTGGAATCTCTCTTAGTATATTTCCAGTATTCAGTATAGTATTATTAACTATAATTATCATGCTGTCTTATTAGATCTCTACACTTATTTCATCCCACATAACTGCAACCTTGTACCTTTGGACCAAATACCTCCCCACCCCCTGACATTCCACCTCTGGCAACCACAGTTGTACTCTGCTTCTATGTAGTCAACTTTTTAGACATTCCACATATATGTGATAGCATGCAGTATTTTCTTTCTGTGTCTGGCTTATTTCACTTAGCATAATGTTCCCAAGTTCATCCATGTTGTTGCAAATGTCAAGATCTCCCCTTTTAAGGCTAATATTTCATTGTGTGTGTATATAGATAAATGATTTATAGATTATAGATATACATAGATATAGATATATCACATGTGATATATGTGTGTGTATATTTATTTTTCTTTATCTATTCATCTATCAGTGGACACTTTGGTTGTATACACGTCTTGGCTATTATAAATAATGCTGCCATGAATATGAGAGTACAGATGTCTCTTTAAGATACTAATTTCAGCCTGACCTGTGGTGGTGCAGTGGATAAAGTGTCGACCTGGGAATACTGAGGTCGTCAGTTCAAAACCCTGCACTGGTCTGGTCAAGGCACATATGGGAGTTGATGCTTCCAGCTCCTCCCTCCTTTCTCTCTCTCTCTCTCTCTCTCTCTCTCTCTCTCTCACTCTGTGTCTCCTCTCTAAAATAAATAAAATTTAAGAAAAGAAATTAAGAAAAAAGATACTAATTTCATTTCCTTTGAATATATACTTGAAATAGAAATGCTGCATCCTGTGACAGTATTATTTTTAAGTTTCTGAGGAAATTTCATACTGCTTTCCACAGTGGCTGCACCAGTCTGCATTCCTGCCCACAGTGCACAGGGGGTTCCCTTTTCTCCACATCATCGCCAGCACTTGTTATCTTTTCTATTTTTTATTTTTTTTAAGAATCCAGTTGAATGACTGTGGACTTTTTTTTTATTAATTTATTTATTCATTTTAGAGAGGAGGGAGAGAGAGAGAGAGAGAAAGGGGGCAGGAGCAGGAAGCATCAACTCCCATATGTGCCTTGACCAGACAAGTGCAGGGTTTTGAACCAGCGACTTCAGCGTTCCAGGTTGACGCTTTATCCACTGCGCCACTACAGGTCAGGCCTCTTTTCTATTTTTGACAGTAACCATTCTAACAAATATGAGATGATATCTCATTCTAGTTTTTATTTGTACTTCCCTAATGATTACAGTGTTTAGCACCTTTTCATATACCTTTTGGCCATTTGTGTATCTCCTTTGGAAAAAATTCCTATTATATCTTTTGCCTATATTTTTAACTAGATTATTTTGGTTTACTTTCTTCTTTTTTCTTTTCTTTCTGTTTCTTTCTTTTTACAATTGAGTTGTATGCATTTTATAGAGATTTTATTGAATCTATATATGACTTTAGGTAGTATGCATATTTTAACAATGTTAATTCTTCCAATCCAAGAATACAAATTATCTGTCCATTTATTTGTGTTTCCTTCAAATTCTGTCATCAATGTCTTATAGTTCCCAGTGTGCAGATGTCACTTTCTTTCTAAATTTATCCCTAAAGTATATTATTGTTTTTGATACTATCATAAATGGGATTGTTTTCTTGAATTCCTGTCAGATATATTGTTGTTGGTGTAAAAAAATAATGCAACTGATTTTTGCATGTTAATTTTGTATTCTGAAACTTTACTAAATTTGTTGATTAGTTTTAACAGTTTTTTGTGGAGTCTTTAGGTTTTTCTATATTTAGAATTGTGTCATCTGCAAACAAAGATCCTTTTACTTCTTCCTTTCTGGTTTGGGTGCCCTTTTTATTTCTTATCTGATTGTCTTGCTAGCACTTCCAATATCATGTTAAATAGAAGTGACAAGAATAAGCATCCTTGTCTTGTACTGAATCTTAAGAGAAATAGCTTCCTATTTTCCCCCACTGATTTTAATCTTAGCTTTGGGCTTTTTATAAATGGCCTTTACTACCTTGAGGAAATTTTCTTTTATACCTGTTTTAATAAAAGGTTTTTTTTTTAGTGAATGGATGTAGGACTTTGTCAAATATTTGTTCTTCATCTATTGAAATGATCATGTGGTTGCACATTGATTAATTTGCATATATTAAGCCAACATTGCATTTGGATCATATTTTACCCCTCTTGAAATCATCTAGAGAAATGTAGGATTCTTGGTGACTAGTTTAAAAACTGGAAATGATTTATACTATTATTCACCAATTAAATAAAACATGCATGTTTACTTCCTAAACAAACTAGTTTGTTGGAGGCAAGGTTTATGTCATCTTAAACCAGTTTTTATCAAATATTAACCCAAACTTCCATTCAGGCTTTTTAAGGAAAGTTGGAGTTTAGTGTCTAATTTTATTTGGTGTTATAATCTACAAATTCTCCTAAATCTGACTTTCAAGGAATGCACTTTGAGCAAATGTTCAGACCAGTGGGTGCCTATTGAACACAATGACCAAATACTAAAAAAGACCTTACCTTAGTTAGGTAAAGTCTAAGTTGAGATGTTCATTCAAACACACACTTTAACTAAAAGCAGAGGTAAAGTCACAGCATTAGAAATAAGATATAGTATTTCACACTCTAGGGACTTTCTGCCGCAGATTTGTTGAACTTTAAAGTTAGGAAAATGATACCTATACACGTGATAGATAAGCTCTACAAACTTGAGGCAACCTGGTCTACACAGTCAGGATATTTTTTAAAAGATTTTATTTGTTGATTTCAGAAAGAGATAAAGAGAGAGAGATACAGAGAGAGGGAGCGAGATCATAGTTGCTTCACTTTAATTGTTCACTGATTGCTTTTCATATGTGCCTTGACCAGGCAAGCCAATGATTTCAAACTGGTGACCTCAGCATACCAGGTCAACACTTTATCCACTGAGCCACCACAGGTCAGGTTCAGGATAATTGTTTGTAGGCTTTTCTCAGCCAAGAATATAAGTCCTGGCTTACTATCTAGGATCAGTCAGTGCTTTAATATATGACAATGCTCCAGTAGTTTTCCTCTATGGAAAGTATCTTTATGGAAATTGATATTCTAGGGAAAAAAGAAGTACCTAAGAAACTTCTATGTTTCATGGTCACAGAGGGGCCCAACAACAAGATGCATCAAGAATTTAGCAGGAGTCGAAGAAATGAACAGGCAGACAAGGCTGCAGCGACAAAGACACAAACAACACAGAAGCCATAAAATAAGGAGTGATAGGGACACAGGTCAACAAATGGTGACCACCAGCACTCTTCACGAACCTGGTCCACCTCAATAGCGTCTGTCTGCAAGGCAGCTCTGTCGAGCCTGAAACAGTGGTATGGAGAAGCTGTGGCATGGTAATTAGGGGTTACAGGCATCATTCCCCTCTACTGGTTGAGCTAATGAAGTACACCACTCATTTTCATTTATCATATTAAAAAAAAAAAAAAAAGCTTGTAACCAAAAGAAAAAAAAAAAGAAAAGAAAGAACAAAAAGCGAGAGAGAAAGAAAAGAACAAGAATAGTAAAAATGCAATTCATGTCTGGGAATTTGAGATTATATTCCATTATTAACTTCTCTTATTTTTTTCCTTGGCTTGAAAATGGAAACAATAAAAATGAAGTACAAGTACACACGATTGACATCCTTACAAATCGTGTGACCCCCTGCCAATTCCTTCCCACTTATCACTTTAGAAGTTCTCATCTTCTTAGCTGATGGGTTTATATTTAGTTAAGCCTCAATGTAACTTTAAGTTTTTTCTTAAAAAAAATAAAAATAGTCTCCTTGCCACTTAACTCAGAAATCAGATGACTTCTGAGTGAAATGTTTTCAAGGACCTGTATTTAAAACACAGTCCCCTCATGAAAGGTAAAAGTGCCAGCGGCAGAGCTGTGGAGCTATAACTACAGCAAGAATCGAAGCAGCGTTGAAATCCTGGGCATCCAAGGTGACAGCCCAAGCTAGCCCAGAACTGGCCTTCTTCATAGCAGGTGAGATGCTCACTGCCAAGTATTTGCAAAGGCACAACTGAGTCTAAGAGTGTGAGATACTAATCTTTCCCTTCCTCACAGAAGCTACAATGAGTTCATTTTCTTTTAGTGCTCAGGAATGCCTGAGCTCCTCAACATTCTAGGCAAGTTATTTATACGCTCAATAATAAAAACAAAATCCTTGATCTTTTTTTTATATAGTAACTTACTAGATCTTACTATGAATGCAGGAAAGTAATAAGATAAACTAGATTATTATAACCACACAGCAAGTGTCTATGACAGGGGACGAATGCAGGGTTGCACTGTCCTGTACATTCCCAAGAAGATTTTGAACTAGATGGAGTAAAATATCTAGGAAGGTATCAAAGTAATTACTTCTCCTAAAGAAAATGAGATATGATTGACATCTGAGTAAAAATTACCCCTACTTTAATCTGAATTTCCTCTCTAGGGGGAAAAAAGTACAATACAAAATTTAATACAATTAAAATTTAAGTAAGATAAACTATTGGAGGTATATCCAATAGTATATCACAATAGTTATTGTGATCAGGGCCTCTAAGACAATGTAGTCAAGTGGCAGATGTGTTCCAGAAACAACCAAAATAAGTACAAAGGTTTTTCAAGGTTCCTAAAGTCATGAAGGGCACACAGGTTGATTCTATCTACATGGATCTTTTGCAAGCCTAAGCCCAGCACAAGATAGTTCTTAGAACCTCTGGTGGACCCAGGAACAATGTGTGGGTCACCTTCAGGTGCCCAGTCTAAGAATTTCAAAGAGCAGAATAAAATTTTAAAGCAGCTGAACATATAATGATTTAAATATGATGAAAAAACAACACCTCATTTACCACTAACTGTTGGCAAAGTCATACACTCAAGCAGGAAACCCCATGCTCAAGCTGGTGAGCCTGCGCTGAAGCCAGCAACTTCGAGAATTCGAACCTCAGCATCCCAGGTTAATGCTCTATCCACTGCACTACCACCTGATCAGGCATCATAGACTTTCTTAAATCCATTTTACAAAGACTCAGGACCCATCCGGTAACAGTTTCGGACTCTATTTGGACCACAACACTCATTGGTTATTTTAAGACCTGTGCATTTTCTAGTTTTGAGACAATATTAGAACTGGGATCTGCAGCCATTCAAGGTTGTTCCTAACTATATTCGTAACATTAGAGGTCCCCAAACTACAGCCTGCGGGCCAAATTGCGGCCCCCTGAGACCATTTATTTGGCCCCTGCCACACTTCCGGAAGGGGCACCTCTTTCATTGGTGGTCAGTGTATGGAGTACTATATGTGGCAGCCCTCCAACAGTCTGAGGGACAGTGAACTGGCCCCCTGTGTAAAAAGTTTGGGGACCCCTGCATTAGATCTATGATACAACATACTTCTATGTTCATATCATACATTCAAGTCAGCCAGTATCAAACATAAAATTTTAAAATGAATACCAGAAACAGTGAAAATATTGAAGTAGTGTTTACATGTGATCACTCAGCAATATAGTCATTCAGAGTGGTGGGATTCAATTAATTTAACAACTGGTTCTCTATGCTAATGACCATTTTAAGTATTAAAATTATATACCAAAAGGTAATTTATTATTTCATGCATTTAATAGTTAAATAAAAACAATAAAAGGGGTACACAAAGCTAGATTATGTTATAAGAAAGAGTTTTAAAATATTAATGAAAAAAAATGTTAAATAATACCTGACAAAAAACAATACAAAAGTTATTTAAGATATTTCCGATGACAATTTGTCAACCCTGGTTGTTTGGCACTTTTCCTCTTTATGCTATATGTTTGTTTACTGAAGTAACAAACACAAGCAAATTAAAATGTAGTATTTCATCAAAGGTATAATGTGTTTTATGAAACGAATAAATAAATATTACAAGCATAGTTCGGTCAAATATTTTACCTATGGACTGAATGAACATTACTACTGGCTCTTAGAATATGCTGTTGTGCAGATGACCACTATTAAAAAGGAGTAAGGAATGTAAATTTGTGATTTACACATTGGGCGGCTGCCCAGGTGCCCACCTTAGAGAGAACCCTGATTACAAGTGCCATTTTAACAACCTGTTCATCAAACTCAACAAAAACTTAGGTATCGGTTCTGCTGAACCAGTGAAAACAGGCTGAATCCCACCACTGAGTCTCCCCATAAATCAGCAAGAAATCGCTCTAGTGAGAGCACTCTCCCTTCCACCGGAACAACCACCTTCTGGGTCCTAACTTCAGTCTTCAGATACCATCTAACTATTAGGAAGAAAGTAGCGCCTCTGGAACAAAACACACTTTCCCACTTAAGGTTCTTCCAGATAAAAGCTTACATTCTTTATTTTATTTTATTTTTTAACATTTCTTTGTAACTGGGAACTTAACATGATTAAAGTTCATGTAAAGCCATTGTTAACATCCCTCCTCTTCCACCACTAATTGGACCTTTACTCCACAAGCTCTCTAAACACAGATAATTGCCATGGTAACCATGGCCTTCCCCCACTCTCATACATACACTTGCACCTTCCTTAAAGAAACACAGAACACAACAGTGCAGAATTAAACCAGTAAATCATTGGAATGTTTTTTATTTGTTGTTACATAGTTGTCATCTGCTGTCAATTGTACTTGGGGGAAAAAAGAAATGTGTGGCCAGGCCTTTTGACATCTTGTCAGAAAATAAGGTCTTGTTTGTAACATTGTATGTAAGGAGTGACCAATGGGTTTCTAAATTATTCAGCCAGAAGACTTTCACAGCAAAAAAAAAAAAAAAAAAAAATGTCATTAAGTACACAAAGTACTAAATAACATAGTTTAAATTATTTTTTAAATTTTTTGATTTTTAAAAAGAGAGGAAAGGGGAGAAACATGAATTTGTCCATCCACTTATTTATTCATTCATTGGTTTACTCTTTTTTCTTTTTCTTTTTCTAAATTTGATGTATTATTTTTACATGACACCTTCCCTGGGCTGCTGATTACCCTAACGTTGGTAAAATTTTGTGAAGACATGCTTTTTTGGGGTAGTCTACAATTTTATCTTTGCTTGTGTTTGGGAATATGCACAACAATTTTGCTGTGCCTTCAAAGATCTGTCCCTCTCTTTTTTTGGCTATATAAACAAGTTATTTTATTGCCCTAGGAATGAAACCCACATGGCACTTTCACAGGAGGCATCTCCAAGTGTCTTCTGGGGGCAGTGGGGATGCAGCAATGCTATCTGAAAAACGGTAACTACAAACACTTTCAGCAAGCCACCTGCCTTCGGGTTCAGGTGTTTCCCAATGTTTGGTCCATTTCTGAAAAGAAATACCTCTCTGTCATTCCACATGTGATGAGGACTCATTTTCTTCCAGCTAATGAAATGGAGCTCTGACGTCTCGATCACCAAGCTCTCTGTTTCTGGAATACTCACTTTCTGATGGGTGAGAAGAAATCAAACCCTCTCCTGTTTGATTGTTTTCTTTTAAATTAAGAGTAGTAATAAATCTAACTCAACCAAAATAACAGCTGGACATTTTATAGTAACAGCAGTGAAGATGAACTTGAGCAGCGCATGATAAATGCTTCTCTGTGGTTAGACTGGAATGCTTCCAGACCCTTAAACTCCCACACCAATTTGAAAAAGACCTACCTGAGGTTTTTATATCCTTAGCCTGAGATTCATTTTTTATTTACAACATACAGCCCCTTGGTTTCAAGGACAACCATGCTGTACTTCTGTAAAAAGTACCCAGAGATAATGCTGGAAGAGGAAACTTTTTTTTTTATTTAACCTGGTGAATACATTATTTTCCTTTCAAATCTACCATGCATGCATTTTTCTGTTTTCTTTAATTAAATTATGGTTCTTTAAGCCTAAATTGAATGAGGTAAAAAATAAGTTGGCAGTCTCCTTACTAACCATGTCCCTGTGTGGGGGATTAAGACAGATGTGACATAATTCTGACCCTTCCACTGCTGTTACTGTCAAAGATGTTGCTGGAAATGCCAGTTCAGGACAGCCTCCTCCTGAGCCTGACAAGCTAACTGAACACATTCTGCTTTCTTGTGCATGGAATAGGGTAGTCAGGGATGCTGTATGGAGGAGATGACCTGGACAGGTGCATGAGAAATGGGTAGAATTTGGAGAAAGAACAACTGATGCTGATGGACCTCTGTTTGAAATAATCATTACTTATTTCTGTGTTTAAAAGACCCCCAGATGCTGGATGACACCAAGATCTTCAGAGTGTAGTTTCCTTTGGTTGGGATTGACTACTAGAAGGATGGTCAGTTCAGACCTGAGAGATCAGGTTATCTAATTCTCACACTTGCCATGAATTCACCTGCCACAGAGAAAGTACCTGTGCTTGTGCCCCTGCCTGGAATGTTTGTTTTCTAGATAATTCCGCTTCGCCCTCAAAACCTCAGTTCAAACATTGCTTCTAAAGAAATACATCCCCTAATATTTCTGGGAAGATAAAAAACCAACTCTCCCCTTATAAGCATTCATAATCTCTTGTCCTGTCCATTTCATTTGTGTCACTACTTAATTATCTAGCTGTTGTTAGATGATGAATTCCATGAGGGCAGAGGCTGTTGTCTGGTGGTGTTGAACCTTGTATGGCTAGTACCTAGAGCTTAGTACATAGTAGGAACTCAACAATAAATACTGTTGGGGCATGTATGTGAAAGCTTTTCATGTATAGGTTTACCTATTCCTGATACTAGTACCCATTCCTCTTCTTGGGGTCCTCTTTATTTAGTTTACATCACCCTGGTGTGCATTCTTCCTAGGCGCTCATAAATGGTTTTTCTGTCTGCAGTTTTATCATACACACACACACACACACACACACACACACACACACACACATCTTTAAGTTTCTGACTATTATTTATTTAATCCCATAGAAGACACTGTAAATAGACTTGTCGTGGCTGGGCTATGACACTTTTGGTTTAAAAATATTGGTTCCACAGCCTTGGCCAGTGGATAAGACATTGTGGATGATGCAAAGTGGGTGATAACACAAGTGATATTTGGACATGAGAACCAGAGAGAGTTGGTAAGAATCAGGCTTCTAAGTGTAAAGAAAGTAGGGAGAATAAACTGTGACTTCTCTGAATGTCACACCCAAATTAACGGTTGAAAGGGAAAGAAAGTCAGAAAGAAGAAAGAGAACCAATGAGATGAAAAAACCTGTGCTCAGTGAGGGCAGTGCTAGGCCCTGGAATTTGGGCAGAGTTTATGGTTGAGTCTCCTGAATGCAAAAAACAATGTCACCTTCTCTTTTGGCCACTCCTAGAAATCAACCTTCAGCCCTGGCCAGTTGGCTCAGTGGTAGAGCATCGGCCTGGCATGTGGATGTTCCAGGTTCAATTCCCAGTCAGGGCACACAGGAGAAGCAACCATCTGTTTCTCCACCCCTCCCCTTCTCACCTCTCTCTCTCTCTCTCTCTCTCTCCCTCTTGCAGCCATGGCTCAATTGGACAAGTTGGTCCCAGGCACTAAGGATGGCTCCATGGCCTCACCTAAGGTGTTAAAATAGCTGGGTTACCGAGCAACAGAGTAGTGGCTCCAGATGGGCAGATCATTGCTCCCTAATGGGTTTTCCAGGTCAATCCCAGTCAGGGCACATGCAGTAGTCTGTATCTCTGCCTCCCTTCCTCTCATTGAATAAAAAGAAAGAAAGAAATCAACTTTATTTAAAATCCATGGACATGGGGAGGTGGAGTGAGGGTGACTTGACAGGTTAGAGAAGGCAGGTGTTTCCATCACCTGATTGCCACCTTTCTTGCTTGAATGGAGATTTCATCTGTGCAGAAAATTCACTCCAGCATGAGTAAAAGACTTGGCGAAATTAATACTACAAAGCATCACAGACTCTCTACTCCCCACCACGTGGCTTTCAGAGTATTTTCCTGGCCTGGCTGTGCATATTCTTTCTTCATCAGGACGTATCTTTCTTGGATGGCAAAAGGCAGGGGAATTGACCCCATTTACCCAGCCCTGATGCTGGGATAGAAATGTGATCTCAGGGATGTAACTGGACCACGATGCCTCTGTTCACAGTTTAATCTTTCTATGTTTACATCAGTTTCTGAGACTGGGAGAGGTGGCCATTTTAGAAGCTTTTGTTCAGTGGTGTGCTTTTTCCTTAACACATTAATTCAATTAAAATGTATAAATCTATCACTTTTTCCCCCTTTTTGTGTTTTAAAGTTAATTTTTTATCAATTATTTTATTTTTTTGTTGTTGGTTGGTTGGTTTTTTGTGGGTTTTTTTAGTGAGACAGAAAAACAGAGACAGACAAACAGGAAGGGAGACAAATGAGAAGCATCAACTCATACTGCAGCACCTTAGTTGTGCATTGATCACTTTTTCATATGTGCTTTGACCAGAAGGCTCCAGCCAAGCCAGTGACTTTTTACTCAAGCCAGTGACCGTTGAGTCATGTCTGATCCCACACTCAAGCTGGTGACCCCATTCTGAAGCTGGTGAGCCTACGCTCAAGCCAGGGACCTTGGTGTTTCAAACCTGGATCCTCAGTATCCCAGGGTAACTTCAATCCACTGTGCCACTGCCTAGTCAGGCTATAGTATTTTGTTATTATTTATGGGATCCTGTTCTAGCTTAACTTTTACCTCCTCTCTATTTTGGTGAGAATCAAAACGTAAGCAGCCTAGGTGCGTGAAAACCCTGCCCCTCTCAGCCTTCCTCTCAGTTGGCAGGAACAGTCACTCTGCTCCGGCCATGTTTCCTGCACACCCTTGGCTTTCCCAGCTGCCACAGGGCCAACCTTCAGTTGTGTGAGGCTTTTGAGAAACAGCCATTGATGTGGAACAAGTAAAATTTAAACAGAAGAAGTTGTAGCGGCTGGAAGATCAGGGACAAACAAAGAGGGATACAAATTGTCAAAAATTCTCGTGTTTTGTTGAAACATCAAAATTGGACAGCTCAATAAAAGCTACACATTCTAAAAACACACTCTTGTGCTATCATTAAATGGAGTTTCCATCTGTACAATTCCAGGTCATTTTTATAAAGGCATTTAGGGTAGGAAAACAAAGAGATTTCCATGACATTATAATATAATAGTCAATTATAATAGTTCATATATTTAACAATATTTAAGATGACTGGTAACAGTATTGGCATAGCAGATCTCTGTTCCAAGGAACATATTTTATGTTGGCACACTTCCTGGAGCTAAGAGATGGACACGAGGCCAACCATAGATCATGTGGGTTCTTGGGGACAGTGACAAAAACCTCCAGAAATTATGACCACATTCATAATATCCCACATGTGCTTCCTTAACATCTTTGTCAGGTGGCCATGGGAAAATGCATCATTTGGTCTTAGTAGTTTGAAATGCACCTGAAGATGTTGAAGCCTATTATTCACCTGTCATGTTGTGATGAAGCCTTTATTTTCTGGGTGATGTTAAATACTGAGAGGACCCGAAAGGGCTCTTTGTAGTGGAGGGACATGAAGACATAGATTTAAGACATTGATCACAATCATTTAATGTCCTATCACTCTTCTACATGTGGGACAGACTTCTGAAGGTATCCTGTGACTACAAGTGCCACGATTCTATGAATCCTTGGCTTAATCTTGGCATTTGGGAGAGGGGAGGATGTTATGTATATACTCCCCCTTTTTTCCCAGGTTCCTGGAGCTGTTAGAAGGAAGAGTGTCTCTTCGCTTGTCTTTTGTCTCCTCTGAACTCCTATGCTCACCATAGGCTCTAGAATTTGACAGATGCTCTCAAGGGACAACTATCTTACAATTGAGTAGATTGCTTTTAAATGAGTTAAGAGACTCAGAAGCAGCAGCACTGGTAAAAGAAGGTTCATCTGACAAGAAGGGTATGCTTCTTTATTTCTGGTTAGAAAATGCTCTCACTTGTTTTTCTTTGAAAAATGGACTTTTACTATCCTAAGATGTAGATCCAAAGAGAATATTAATTTGAAAGTAACAGAGTGTGAGTTTTATGAGCCCTGGACCACTCAGAGCCCAGCTGTTTCTTTTTAATGCAGAAGACTGTTTCCTCACTCCTTTGTTCTCCCGCAGAGGGGATGGTGCACTCTGACAGCCTCCTACAGAATGAGGGCCTCTTGTTATTATTGGTCCCTGCCTGCTGGTGAAGAAGTTGAGCTTCATTTAAGTAACGAACTCTTCCTTAAGGTTGTAATGGCAACCCAAACAGAGACCATATCATTCTTCATTGAAACCTGTAACCTCTTCAAAAGTCCAATTGAAATGTGTCTTTGTTCTTTGGTTTCCAGTTCTTCAAAATCACAATGCCATCCTCTTATAAATGTCTTTTACACTTGTGGGTGTAGATCCTATCCTCTGGGACTAGCCATAGACTAGTGTAAGGGAGGTCCCATCCTCTCTGCAACAGCTGGCCTTCTTGGGGGTAGACACCAGAGTCACTCATGTCACAGACTCTTAGTGCCTAGAGCTGCCCCTTTTCCACACTGGTCCCTAACAGATACTTGTCGAATGTGTAAACCAGGGGTCCCCAAACTTTTTACACAGGGGGCCAGTTCACTGTCCCTCAGACCATTGGAGGGCCGGACTATAAAAAAAACTATGAACAATCCCTAGACACACTGCACATATCTTATTTTAAAGTAAAAAAACAAAACGGGAACAAATACAATATTTAAAATAAAGAACAAATAAATTTAAATCACAAACTGTTCAATGGGAACTATGGGTGCGAATGCATCCTGTGCTCCTCTCACTGACCACCAATGAAAGAAGTGCCCCTTCCAGAAGTGCGGCGGGGGCCGGATAAATGGTCTCAGGGGGCTGCATGCCTCCAGTGAGCTGTAGTTTGGGGACCCCTGGTGTAAACGAACACGTGCGGATGTATGATTTCTAGGATAGTGTAGAAATTTCCTTTATTTCCAGTTGTTCCCAAATTTCCATTATTCCAGGTAGATCATGAACTTTTTAGAGATGGTAGGGTTCTTAAGAGATCATATAATTCAAATTATTCACTTGGTAGCTTAGCTTTGTCTCGGAGAACCTGCTCTCTCTGGGGTAGAAGTCTGTGATTTTAACATGACTTCGGAGACTTGAGAAACTTTTAACAGAAACGCTGTCACAAACACCTTCTCTAGAAAGAAAAATGGAGACTGCCCACTTGCACGGAATGCAGAGCAGCTGTGAGAGGCTGAATCAGTGATCAATGTGGATCTTTTTAAATACCAGGACAACTGGACGTCAGTGTGACAGTGGTGCTCTCTCTTTCTGCCTCTCTCTCAGCTCCTACATCTAAACCTTTTACTTTATTATTGTTTGGTCTCCCATGTCAAAAAAAGCACCTTTCATATGGAGGACAATTGGCTCAGTGTTGAGTTTGTGTAGTCCAAAGTGCTGGGCAAACATTAACCATCACTTCCCTGGTTGACCCCACCTTACACACCCTTGTTTAAAATACTCGGTTTATCCCAGATCACCATGTCTGCCGGAGAGCGGAGAACTAGACCAAGCGCAGAGCTGGAATATTGGCCAGGGTGTGTTGCATACTGATGTTTCCCCTGATGTAAAAAGTCTTAAATCCTAATTGTTTACAGTTCAAAAGTCTTCTGGAAGGAGGTATGGGTAAAATGCATGGAATTGGTAATGCTGAATGCCTTTCAGGTGGTGAGCGTTTTTGGATGATGAATGGTCTAAAATATTTCAAAATAGCAAAATTTAAAGATTTTTATTGCCAAAGTAGAATTAAGCAACAAATTCTTGAGACTCTCCATAAATCAAAAATTGCCACCACTCCCCCAACCAAATAAAAATATCTGACTGAGTTTGGGGAGTGAAGATATTAATTTATCTAAATGGCATGTTGATTGGATCTGCTCTCAGGAGGTTGTTGTTTTTTCCTGTTCCATTGGAGACTTCTAGCTCATCCCTCTTCTCTGCCGTTGGAATTTGTAATACAGTGTAAAAGGCTCATTCTAATTCTATTACAAGAAATGAAATTCATGGAGCTCCCAGTTATTTCAGTCTTCTGAACTTAAAAAAAAACCATTTTAATAAAAGAAATAATATATTCTATCATTAGGAGAATATTTAAAATATTCAAAAAGGGATAAGTACAATGGAAATTTAACAACTCCCCCCCAAAATTCTTATTTCTAATTTGTGTAAAACTTTTAGCAAGGCACTTTAGTTCTGTGGGCTTAGTTTCCTTGTCTATATAATGGAGTTTATTTGATGACCTTAATGCTAATGCTTCTTTATTTGGACCATTCACTATCTCAGTTACTTTAATAGTGGCTTTAAAAAAAATCATAGCTGAAGGAAAGTGAAGTAGTTGTACTACTAATCTAAAGCTTGGGAGTTTTTAAGTGTCATCATTATTTTCATTTGTAATGCTTCAGGAAAGATTGTGGCAACATGCTCAGATCATTTTTCTTTTTGTCGTGTATGTGTTGAGTGTTTTTTTGTGTGAGTGTGTGTACATAGCTTATACATAGTGGAGAACAGACATCTTCAATAGACCTAGTGGCTTTAAATGTTTCTTACAGTATTTGCTGTTTAAAGACTATTTTAATAGAAAATACTTTTATTGATTGATTGATTTTAGAGAGACAAAAGGGAAGAGAGATAGACAGAGAGAAATATTGATTTGTTGTTTCATATGTTCATGTATTCATTGGTTGATTCTTGTATGAGTCCTGACTGAGGATCAAACCTGAAACCTTGGTGTATTGGGACGATGCTTCAAACAACTGAACAACCTGACCAGAGCGGCAAATGCTTTTTAAATAACATTACAGAGTTGTAGGCGCTGGCCCATTGGCTCAGTGGTAGAGCATCATCACAGTGTGTGAAAGTCCTGATTTGATTCCTGGTCAGGGCACACAGGAGAAGTGACCATTTGCTTCTCCACCCTTCTCCCTCTCCTCTCTCTCTATTTATATTTCTCTCTTCCCCTCCCACAGCCAAGGTTCCACTAAAGTGAGTTGGCTCAGGGCACTGAAACTGGCACCATGGCCTTGTCTCAGGTGCTAAAATGGCTTTGGTTGCAATGGAGCAGTGCCCCAGATGGGCAGAGTATCGCCCCCTGCTGGACTTTCCAGGTGGATCCCAGTCCATTGCATGCAAGAGTCTGTCTCTCTCCCTCCCTACTTCTCACTTAAGAAAAATACAAAAAAAAAATGTGGGCACATAGCCCACATTTATATAGTATTTTTTTAACTTACTAAATCACAGGTTTATTATAAAAGAACATGACTCAAGAACAGCCAGATAGAAGAGATGCATAGGGCAAGGCTCAAGAATAAGGCAGGGAGCCTCCGTGCCTTGTCCAGGTATGCCACTCTCCCTGCACCTCCATGAGTTCACCAACCTGGAAACTCTCCAAAAAGGAACAATGTACTATCCTCCTGGGTTTTTATGGAAGGTTCACTACAGATTCATGATTGACTAAGCCATTGGCCATTGGTGACTGATCACTCACCAGCTTCTTTCCCCTTCCTTCGGTGTGCATGTGAAGGATTGGGGTGGGACAGAAAGTCCAATCTTCTTCTTCTAATAATATGATTGACATTGGTGGCACTACCCTTAGGTGTTTCCAAAAGTTATATGGCCGTATTCTTCCACCTAAAAATGTTGATAAGTTGAGAAATAATGCCATTATTTACAAAGGGCACATTTGATAACATTAATATATATAGAAAGGTTCATGAATGTTCATAAATCTCCACAGGAGGATTATACAAATCTGGAAGAACAGGACTTTTGCCTGACGACCTCGCTTCACTGTGCAATGGTGGACAGTTCATTCTGCCTTTCCCTCTGTGTTGCCAGTAAATATTACCAAATTTTGTTAGTTAAAAAATTCTCCTGACTTTTCACTCTTTCAGAATAGGTTTTCTTATAATTTTGCATGAAATTTTAAAGTTATAAAATCTTAATTTTGTATGAAATATAAAATAATATGACAGCTTGGAACACTTACAGCAGTGGTTCTTAACCTGGGTTCGATCGAACCCTAGGGGTTCGATGAGTCGGTCTCAGGGGTTCGGAGAAGCCTCTGCCGCAGCGGAGGCCAGAATAAAGTAATACCGTAATTTGTTGTCAGTTCATGCACTTTGTTGGTTTTGTTCTATGAGCAAAGTGATGCAAGGTGATGTTCATGCATGGCTCATTTTGTGGACCAGTAAGAAAACATATACCGAACGGAAGCAAGATGGTGATGGAGTAGGCGGACGTACCAACTTCCAACTCCCAGAACCAAAGTGGATTATAACTCAATTTTAAGAACCATCATCTGGATAAACCAACTATGAACTGAACTAAGTGGACTCTTCAACCAAGGAACACAGAAGAAGCCACATTAACACTGGTAGGAATAGCGAAAACGCGAAGAGGGCTGCCCAGCTCCCCGGAGCAAATGGTAGCCCAGAAGACCCGCATGGTGGGAGGAGAGTTTGGTGGAGAGGGAGGAACCTGGGTCCCAGGAACCAAGCCCCAGCATGCAGTCCCAGAGCCTAGAAGAAGCGTTTGGACAGTTTTGAGCTGTGAAACAAGTGAGGGAGCTCCCAGGCCTACAGTGTGAAGTATTAGGTTCCTTCCTACTCTGCTGAGGGTTGCTGAAGGGTTTGGGGTGGCAGGACGCTGAAACGCGGTTCTGTCGGCGTGGGCAGAGGCCAAGCCGGTGTGAGCTTGGTCTAGCCCAGCAGGGTCAGAGGGGATGCGCGAAAGCGGTCCGGAAGCTGCGGGCCGCCTTTAATCCCACTTACTGGGACAAAGCGGGAGGCCAGAAACGGGCAGAAATCTGCTCTGCAATACTGTGAAAGCCGGCCCTGACCACGGGGACCGGGCTAGGACCCGGGACGGGTAGAGGCTCGTGGCTGAGCTCACGCTACCAGCCCCGCCCGGCCAGAGAAACCTCGATTTGCAATTATACGTGCATGAGTGGACTCCGAACGCGGGGGCGGGGTAGAGTCCGGGACAAGTGGAAGTACGCAGCTGAGCGGAAGCCAGCAAACACGCCCGGCCCAATAAACCTGGGTTTGCGACCCTGTGCAGAAGGGCCCTGGCCTCGAGGGCGGGGCTAAAGCTCCGGATGGGCAAAGGCTCAGAGCTGAGACCACGTCAAAAGCCTCGCCCAACCCGTGAAACTGGCGAGCAGTCTCTGACTGCGAGTTCTGGGCGGAATTCCGGAAATAGGCTGGGTCCGCAGCTGAGCAAAGGTGCTCACCTCTACCCTTGGTGCTAAGGTTTGTGGCTTGAGTGACAGCCCCTCCCGCGGAGGACAAGCAGAAATCACAGCAAAAGCCACAGTGGGCCGGTGCTGGCAACGCTCATACCCAACCACCTTAGGCAGCGGCAGAGAGGATGGGGGACCTGCAGACAGACCACACCTAGAGAACACAAAGGCAACAAGTTGTGTGGCCACAAATTGCTTATACACAGAGAAGATGGGTAGGCAGAGAAATGCAAACCAGATGAATCAAGAGAAATCCCCAGAGAAGGACCTGAATGAACCAGATGTAACCAAATTACCAGAAGCAGAATTTATAATAATGATAGTTAGGATGTTCAAAGAAATTAGAGCAACAATGGATAGTCATTATGAACACCTAAATGAAGAGATAACAAGTATAAAAAATGAAATTGAAATAATGAAAAAGAATCAGACAGAAATGACAAATACAGTATCAGAACTAAAGACCACAATGGAAGGAATTAAAAGCAGGATGAATTACGCTGAGGATAAAATAAGCTAGTTAGAGGACACAATAAACAAAGGCACAGAAACAGAAAGAAAAAGGAAAAAAGACAAAAAATGTGAGGAAACTCTAAGGGAGCTCTGTGACAACATGAAGAGAAACAACATTCGCATCATAGGGGTGCCTGAAGAAGAAGAGAGAGGACAGGAAATGGAAACTTTGTTGAATCAAATTATAGCAGAAAACTCTCCTAAATTAAGGCTGGGAAACTCTCCACACTTTCAAGAAGCACACAGAACTCCATTAAAGAGAAATCCAAAAACATCTACACCAAGACACATCATAGTTAAAATACCAAAGATAATGGATAAAGAAAACATTTTAAAAGCTGCTAGGGAAAAAAAGGCTATCACCTACAAAAGAGCCCCCATAAGGATGACATCCAACTTCTCAACAGAAACACTTGAGGCCAGAAGGGAATGGCAAGATATAATCAAAGTAATGCAGAACCAGAAAATACAGCCAAGACTACTTTATCCAGCAAGGCTAACATTTAAAATTGAAGGAGAAATAAAGAGCTTCCCAGAAAAAGAAAGCCTGAAGGAATTCATAAAAACCAAACCAATTCTGCAAGAGATACTAAGGACCTCTTGTGAACAGTTTAAAGGAAGGAAAGAATAGAGCAAAAGAAGAATACAGCTTTAAAGTATAAAATGGCAATAAACAACTACAAATCAATAATAACCTTAAATGTAAATGGATTAAATGATCCAATCAAAAGACATAGGGTAGCTGCATGGATAAAGAAACAGGATCCATACATATGCTGTCTACAAGAGACACACCTTAAAACAAAAGATGCACATAGACTGAAGGTACAAGGATGGAAGAAAATATTTCATGCAAATGGAAATGAAAAAAAAGCAGGGGTAGCAATACTTATATCAGACAAAATATACTTTAAAACAAAGGCTGTAGTAAGAGATAAAGAAGGACACTACATAATGATAAAGGGAACAATTCAACAGGAAGATATAACTATTATAAACATCTATGCACCAAATATAGAAGCCCTGACATACATAAAGCAGACTTTGATGGATATAAAGGGCGAGATTAACAGCAATACTATCATAGTAGGGGATTTCAATACCCCTCTAACAACACTGGATAGATCCTCAAGAAAGAAAATTAATAAAGATACAGCAGACTTAAAGGATACACTAGATCAATTTGATTTAATAGATATCTTCAGAACTTTTCATACTAATGCAGTAAAATATACATTCTTCTCAAGTGCTCATGGTACGTTTTCTAGGATAGACCACATGTTAGGACACAAAAATGCTGTCATTAAATTAAGAAGATTGAAATCATATCAAGCATTTTCTCTGATCACAATGCCATAAAACTAGAAATGAACCACAAAAGAAAAACGGAAAAATACTCAAACACTTGGAAATTAAATAGCATGTTATTAAATAATGAATGGATTAACAATGAGATCAAAGAAGAAATAAAAAAGTTTCTAGAAACAAATGATAATGAGCATACATCAACTCAAAATTTATGGGACACAGCTAAAGCAGTTCTGAGAGGGAAGTTCATTGCACTACAGGCATATCATAAGAAGCTAGAAAAAGCTCAAATAAGCAACCTGACCCTGCATCTAAAAGAACTAGAAAAACAAACATAAATAAAACCCAAGACAAGTAGAAGGAAGGAAATAATAAAGGTCAGAGCAGAAATAAATGACATAAAGGCTAAGGAAACAATACAGAGGATCAATGAAACCAGAAGCTGGTTCTTTGAAAAGGTAAACAAGATTGATGAACCTTTAACTCGACTCACCAAGAAAAAAAGGGAGAGGACTCAAATAAATAAAATTAGAAAGGACAGTGGATAAATAACAACTGACACAACAGAAATACAAAGCATTGTAAGAAAATACTATGAAGAACTATATGCCAAAAAATTAGACAATCTTGGTGAAATGGACAAATTTCTTGAATCATATCACCTTCCAAAAATCAATCTGGAAAATCAGAACACCTAAACAGACCAATTACAACAAATGAGATTGAAACAGTTATCAAAAAACTCCCAAAAAAGAATAGTCCTGGGCCTGATGGCTTCACAAGTGAATTCTATCAAAAATTCAAAGAAGAACTAACTCCTATCCTCCTCAAGCTATTTCAAAAAATTCAAGAGGAAGGAAGACATCCAAACTCTTTTTATGAGGCGAGCATAATTCTGATCCCAATACCGGGCAAAGACAACACAAAGAAAGAAAATTATAGGCCTATATCCCTGATGAATTTAGACGCTAAAATTCTCAACAAAATATTAGCCAACCGGATCCAGCAATATATGAAAAAAATCATACAGCACGATCAAGTGGGATTTATTCTGGAGAGGCAAGGCTGGTTCAATATTCACAAATCAATCAATGTGATTCATCACATAAACAAAAGGAAGGACAAAAATCACATGATAATTTCAATAGATGCAGAAAAGGCATTTGATAAAATCCAGCACCCATTCATGCTCAAAACTCTCAGAAAAGTGCGTATACAGGGATCAATCCTTAACATGATAAAGGCCATCTACGATAAACCGACAGCAAACATCATACTAAATAAACAAAAAATAAAAGCAATCCCCTTAAGATCAGGAACCAGGCCGGGGTGCCCCCTTTCACCACTCTTATTCAACATAGTTCTGGAACTCCTAGCTATAGCAATCAGACAAGAAGAAGAAATAAAAGGAATCCAAATTGGAAAAGAAGAAGTAAAACTGTCACTATTTGCAGATGATATGATATTGTATATAGAAAACATTAAAGTCTCAGTCAAAAAACTACTGGACCTTATAAATGAATTCAGCAAGGTGGCAGGATATAAAATTAATACTCAGAAATCAGAGGCACTTCTATATACCAACAATGAACTGTCAGCAAAAGAAATTAAGGAAACAATCCCCTTCACTATTGCAGCCAAAAAAAAAGTACCTAGGAGTAAATTTAACCAAGAAGGTTAAGGACTTGTACTCGGAAAATTATAGAGCATTGATAAAAGAAATCAAGGAAGATACAAACAAGTGGAAGCATATACTGTGCTCATGGCTAGGAAGAATAGACATCATTAAAATGTCTATATTACCCAAAGCAATTCATAAATTCAATGCAATACCTATTAAAATACCTATGACATACTTCAAAGATATAGAACACATATTCCAAAAATTTATATGGAACCAAAAAAGAACACGAATAGCCTCAGCAATCTTAAAAAGAAAAAATAAAGCAGGAGGTATCACTCTTCCAGATATCAAGGTTTACTATAAGACCATTATCCTCAAGACAGCCTGGTACTGGCATAAGAACAGACACATAGATCAATGGAACAGAACAGAGGACCCAAAAATAAACCCACAGCTTTATGGACAACTGATATTTGACAAAGGAGGAAAGAACATACAATGGAGTAAAGACAGCCTCTTTAACAAATGGTGTTGGGAAAATTGGACATCTACCTGCAAAAAAATGAAACCAGATCATCAACTTACACCATTCACAAAAACAAACTCAAAATGGATAAAAGACTTAAATGTAAGCCGTGAAACCATAAGCATCTTAGAAGAAAATATAGGCAGCAAGCTCTCCGACATCTGTAGCAGCAGTATATTTGCCGATTTATCTCCACGGGCAAATGAAATAAAAGGCAAGATAAACCAATGGAACTATATCAAACTAAAAAGTTTTTGCACAGCTAAAGACAATAAGAACAGAATAAAAAGACAAACCACACAATGGGAGAACATATTCGACAGCACATCTGATAAGGGGTTAATAACTAAAATTTATAAAGAACTTATAAAACTCAACAACAGGAAGAAAAACAACCCAATCAATAAATGGGCAAAAGAAATGAATAGAAATTTCTCCAAAGAGGACATACAGATGGCCAATAGGCATATGAAAAAATGCTCAACATCACTAATCATTAGAGAAATGCAAATTAAAACCACAATGAGATATCACCTCACACCAGTCAGAATGGCACTCATCAGCAAAACAACACAGAATAAGTGCTAGCGAGGATGTGGAGAAAAGGGAACCCTTCTGCACTGCTGGTGGGAATGCAGACTGGTGCAGCCACTGTGGAAAACAGTTTGGAGATTCCTCAGAAAATTAAAAATCGAACTGCCTTTTGACCCAGCTATCCCACTTATAGAAATATACCCTAAGAACACCATAGCACTGTTCGAAAAGAAGAAATGCGCCCCCATGTTTGTGGCAGCATTGTTCACAATAGCGAAGATCTGGAAACAGCCCAAGTGTCCGTCAGAAGACGGGTGGATTAAAAAGCTATGGTACATATATACTATGGAATACTACTCAGCCATAAGAAACGATGGCATCTTATCATTTATAACAAAATGAATGTACCTTGATATCATTATACGGAGTGAAATAAGTAAATCAGAAAAAAAGAAAAACTGAGAACAGCATGATTTCATACATAGTTGGGACATAAATGTGAGAATATGAGACATGGACAAGAGAGTGGTGGTTACGGGGTGGGGGAAGGGAGGGAAGAGTGGGATAGGGAGGAGGGGAGGGACACAGGGAAAACCAGATACAAGGTGATAGAGGACAATTTACTTTTGGTGACGGGTATGCAACACAATTGAATGATAAGATAACCTGGAGATGTTTTCATTGTACATATGTACCCTGATTTATTGGTGTCACCCCATTAGAATTAATAATAATAAAATATATATATATATATTAAAAAAAACATATACCTATGTCTTGAATTTGGAAAAAAAAATATTATATTTTATTTATCACTAAAGAAGGGTTTGGTGAATGCACATATGAAACTGGTGGGTTTGGTACCTCAAAAAAGGTTAAGAATCACTGATTTAGATGGTGTATGTATCATGCTGATTTTAGACTTTTTTTTTTCTGTGCCTTTTGTGAGAAAGGCAATCAGTACAGGTATGTCAATAATCAAAGTTTATGGACTGAAGATATTTTCCTAGCTCATATTTGCTAGTTGGTGTCTCATGACTTTTGAGGGGAAGAAAATGGTTGCTAATGCAATTTATGGTATATGAATTAGGATAATAAACCATGCATGTCTTAAGGAGTGCTGTAACTTTCTTTTTCTCTCTTTTGGGCCTTTGGGTTTTACCAGCAACTCTGAATGGTGTCCTCTTGACTCAGATCTCTCTTAATCATGCCAAATGTGTTCTTTAACTCAGGAGTTACAATAAAAACAAGACCATCCTGTGGCCAAGAACCATGTGCTGTTCATAAACATTTGTCTGCAGTATATAGACAACCATAAACAGTATGCCTATACATAGACACAGGAGTTATCGTTCCAACCATTCCCTTTAAGGACTTTGGGAACCCTTAAGAAATCGTCCCCTGTCTGGGATTTTCCAGAGGCCCTCTGCTTTCTCTATTTGTAAAAATTTCCCCCACTGTTTCTATATAACCTTTCTGTGTTGGAACAATCAGCTCCAGTGTTAGGGTGTGTCTTCATTCATTATTTTTTCTTTTTATTCAGTGAGAGGAGGGGAGGCAGAGACACATTCCCGCATGCCCCCTGACTGGCATCTACCCTGTAATCCCACTAGGGGGTGATGTTCTGTCCATCTGGGGTGTTGCTCCATTACTCAGCAACTGAGCTCTTTTTAGCACCTGAGGTAGAGGCCATGGAGTCATCCTCTGCATCCAGGGCCAATTTGCACCAATCGAGCCATGGCTGTAGGAGGAAAAGAGAAAAAGAAAGAAGCAAGAGGGGAAGAGATAGTGTTGGGAAGATAAAATATATCATGCTCACTTTGTTAAAGATGGTGCTGCCCATGTGCAAGTTTTAAGAGTAAGCTTTTCCCCACACCTTTGACTGATTGGATGATGTAGGATGGTGCACTCTCATGAGGAATCCTCCAAGAATGTCTCAGATAAGTGACTTTGTATCCAAGACTTCCTTGTTTGTAGATTGCATTAGGGTTTTGAATCTACACTATAAAGTGGGGCAGACCGGGAGCTTGCTCTCTGGGTTCCTGAGGTTAACATTAGAGAGGAGAGCAGATTAAGGCCATGTGTAGGAGAGGAGAAGCAGCCAAGATGGCTGAGTGCTGAGGAAGAAGCCAATTTGTGCAGAGTTTGAGCAGAGAGAAAGAGATGGGAAACAGAAGTGAATAAGTCTGGTGAGCTAGAAACCTTTGATTCTAGGAAACTCGAATAAGTCAGTAGCTTTGTGAGCACTGAATGAGTGGGTTTTGGAGCCCAGTGTGTGTTTTTGCTTGCCCTCCAGGTGCAAGCTAGAAGTAAAGCTGATTGCTCACCAGTTTTTGGCTCCGTTGTTTCATTACCGACTGTCCGAATCTAATGAGAACCTGCATGGGCCAGGTGGCTGTGATGGTGGCTCTGGTCACTGGCTTTACAGGTGGAGAAGCAGATGGGTGCTTCTTCTATGTGCCCTGACCAGGAATCGAACCCGGGACTTCCTCATACTGGGCCAATGCTCTACCATTGAGCCAACTGTCCAGGGCCTTCTTTATTTTTCAAAAAATTTTTTCATTAATTGATTGATTGAGAGAAAGAGAGAAAAGCATAAACTTGTTGTTTCACTTAGTTGTTACATTTAGTTGTGCAGTCATTGCTTGCTTCTCATATGTGCCCTAACCCAGCATCGACCCACAACCTGGATGTTCCAGGACGATGCTTTATCTACTGAACAACCCAGCCAGGGCCATGTAATTATTTTTGAGCTTCTCTTTTTTCAAATATTTTATTTCATTATTTTTTAATTTTAAAAAATTTAATATATTGTGTTAACATGGTTTCAAGTCTTACTCAGTATAGTACCCTCTATTCACTCCCACATCATGCTCCCCATTTCCCATGCAAAGTCTCTTCCCATTCCCATTTCACCTTCTTTCCTCCCTCTGCCTGCCTCCATCCTCCCTTTCCTTCTGGGACTTGCTGCCCTGTTTGTCATCTATGTGGTGTGTGTGTGTGTGTGTGTGTGTGTGTGTGTGTGTAAAATTTGGCTAATCCCTTCACCTTCTTTGATCCTGTCCCCTCATCCCCTTTCCCTCTGACAGCTTTGGGTCCTCTTGGGCAGGGTTCAGGTATGCGTTGGTGTCAGCAGTTGTTTGTAACCCTCCAAAGACTACCTGTCTGGAGCTACTGCTCTGTTCACTGTTTGTGTCTGCATTTTCTGTGCCTGGGTGTGTGTGGAAGAGGTCCGCCTATGTATAGGATCAGCTTCCTTCTGCTTAGAGCTGACAGCAGCTCCATAAAAGAGTTCAGTCTTGAAGTTTTATGAAATGCCTGTTAGGCATTGAGTACTGTGTAAGGCTGGAAGCAGCAGAGGAAACACTGTCCATCCTCTAGGAGCCCTAGTTAGTGGGATCATATACCAGAGGATTTTCTTATTGCATAGGGGTGACATGTTGCTGTCATAGGGTTGCATGTGAAGCAGCAAGCAAGGCCAACTGAGAAAGTAGGATCATTGGAGAATTTTCAGGGCAAACCACATCCTACCCACAAAAAGAGTATATGATGACAGCTTTCTATTTTGCATTATACTAGAGAGAGTACATGCTTCTGAATTTGTACAATAAACAATAGCTTTTTCAAAATATCAATAAAAAGGAAATAAACTTTAAAATATTAATCAATAGTCTAGTGGGATAGGAAACAGTTATTCCCAGTGTGGCATTTTGTCTTTGAGACCATACACCTGTTCTGTAAAAATGTTGCTTCTGTAGTGCCCATCGAAGGCTAGAAAATAATGGAGTATGTTTTAAGTATTATTCACCATTGTCCATCTTTGATAATTAATGGTGAAGCATATGTGAGATAAGGAGATTTTTTTAAACGTTGATTTTAATTAGAAAGCAATGTTTAGCCTGACCTGTGGTGGTGCAGTGGATAAAGTGTCGACCTGGGAACACTGAGATCACCAGTTCAAAACCCTACACTGGTCTGGTCAAGGCACATATGGGAGTTGATGCTTCCAGCTCCTCCCCCCTTTCTCTCTCTCTCTCTCTCTCTCTCTCTCTCTCTCTCTCTCTCTCTTTCTCTATGTCTCCTCTCTAAAATGAATAAAATAAATAAATAAATAAATAAATAAAGCAATGTTTAGTTTGCTTGTTGCTAACTCTGAGTGGAGCAAACTATAAACCCAGTATTTGATGATTTTTAAAATTCAAAAAAGAAAGTTAAACTGACAAGATGCTTAAAACCTAAGAAATTTTTATCCAAATATCTAGTTAGATATACAGGTCTGGAACTTCGCATGAATCCAGGTGGCTGACCCTGGCTGGTGGCTCAGTTGATAGAGTGTTGGCTGGCATATGGATGTCCCAGGTTTGATTCCGAGTCAGGGCACACAGGAAAAGCAATCATCTGCTTCTTCACCCCTCTTCTTCCCCCTTCTCTCTCTCTCTTTCCCTGCCATAGCCAGTGGCTCAATTGATTCAAGGGTGGCATGGGGCACTGAGGACAGCTTGGTTGATTCGACCATTGGCCCCAGACAGCGTTGCTGTGTGGATCCCATATGGCATATATGCGGGAGTCTGTCTCACTCTCTCCCCTCCTCTCACTTAAAAAAAATAAAAGAATCCAGGCCACTGGCTGCAGCGTGGGTGGTGGTGGGACGTTGGGCTCATTGTTCACAAACTCAGTGACCAGGGCCACATCACATAACTGTCAGTGTCCTTAGCTGTCAAATTAGAAAAATGTCACCATTGGAGGATTAGAAGAGATGGCACTTATGTAATGCTGACACAGTGCCTGGTAGGGCTCTATCATCCCCTGAATCATTCCTTTCGGGGGATTCTTACTGCTTTCTACCTTTCTTCAGTGTCAGCTCTTTAAAGATAAGGTTTGTGTTGGATTCACATTTATGCTTTCTGCATTGCCTCGTGGAGTAAATATTCTGTGACTATTTGTTGAATGACCAGTGGTGGAATTCAGCCAGTATGGACCAGTTCAGCAAAACTGATACCTAATTTTTAATTGAGTTTGGCAAACAGGCTTTTAAAGTGACACTTGTAATCAGGGTTCTCGCTAAGGTGGGTACCTGGGTAGCCGCCCAATGTGGAAATCACAAATTTATACTCCTATCTCTTTTTTAACATTCATCTCTGCAACAGCATATTCTAAGCATCCATAGTCATGTTCATTCAATCCATAGGTGAAAAAATTTTACTGAACTATGCTTGCAATATTCATTTATTCATTTCATAAAACTCATTAATTCTCTTGTGTTTGTTACTTCAGTAAACAAACATATAACATAAAGAGAAAAAGTGCCAAACAACCAGGGGGCGACAAGTTGTCATTGGAAATATCTTAAATAACTGGTGTATTATTTTATGTCAGGTATTATTTAATATACTTTTATTAATATTTTAAAACTCTTTCTTTATAATCTAGTGTTGTGTACCTCTTCTATTATTATTTAAGTATTAAATGCATGAAATAATAAACTACCTTTGGTATATCTTTTTTTTATACTTAAAATGGTCATTAGAGTAGAGATCCAGTTGTTAAATTAGTTGAATCCCTCTAGTAGGGAGACTCATTTGCTCCTTTTCTTCCCTCTGTCTGGTTTTCACCCCTTATTAGTCCTTGGGTAAATTGCAGGGGATTTAGCCACAGGAAAATATCAATCCAGTCCTGTTACGTGGAAGCTGCCATAGACATTGTCCTGTGAACAGAACTGAGCAGGGACTCACATAGTGCTGCACCCATAGAGGTTTGGAGTTGATGATTGACTTACTAATGGAATTGTTTTTACTCTCCCTCTGTGACAACTAATAACAGCAACAAAAACTCTAAGCACCTGATTCAAAAATGAGCAGAAGAAAAAAAATGAGCAGAAAACATTGCTCTAAGATGGACAAATGGCTAAGAAGCACATGAAAAGATGCTCAGTAACATCAGTTGTCATTAGGGAAATGCAAATCAAACCCACAATGGGACACCACATTACGCCCACTAGCATGGTTATTATTAATGGAAAACAAGTACTGATAAGGATGTGAAGAAATTGGAACCTTTATGTGTGCACCATTGGTGGGAATGTAAAATGCTGGAGCCACTGTGGAAAAGAGCACGGAGTTCCTCAAAAATATAATAGTAGTATTTTCATATGATTCAGAAATCTCAGTGCTGGGTGTATACACAAAAGAAAAAAACAAAAGCAGAGATTTAGTCAGATATTTGTACACTTGTGTTGGGCAAATGAGTTTGTAAAATTTGTATTTTTTGAGTTTGCTCACTTTTACAAAATGGCGCTGGGCAGTGCCAGGTATCTGTGGTCTGTAAAATTACAAATCATTTTCCTGCTTGGGAAGGGCTATTGTTTTGCTAATGTTTGCTGGGAGAGGTTTTCGTGCCAGAAAGTTTTGAAAAGACAGAGCAGAAGAAGGAAGGGAAAGCCATGTTTGCAGAGTGATAGAAGAGAGTATGCAGAGCGCTGAGGAAGAAGCCATGTGTGGAAGAAAGAGAGAAGGTGTGCAGATGGGGAACCAGAGCTGAGGGGTTTTGGGAACCCTTCTGAGGCTTGCGGGGACCCGGAGATGATTCTCCTGGTTGTGGTACTGGAGAATGTGTCAGGGCTTTGGGAGTTCTGAATGAGAGAGAAGTGTTTTCCCTGTTTGCTCATCAGCTGGTTTAAGACTTTAATAAAGGAATGGCCCACATTTTTTGGCTCTACTGTTTCTTTGCCATCTGCCTGAATCCAATGAGAACTTGCATGGCCACTGGCCATACAACTTGTGTTCAGAGCAGCATTATTCACAAAAGCCAAATGGTAGAAGCAATCCAAGTATTTATCTACTGATAAATGGATAAACAAGATGAATATACATAGAATGGAATATTATAATATGTATTATTTATTTACATTATATAAATTATCATGTCTAAAAATATTATAAAATTAGCACTAAAAATAAAGGAAAATCTATCACACGCCACAGCACGGAGGGACCTTGAGGGCATCATGCCAAATGAAATAAACCAGTCACATATGAACACTTACCATGTGATTCCACTTGTGTGAGTAGTCACATTCTTAGAAACAGAAAATGAAAGAGATGGGGAGAGGGAATGTGAAATTGTTGCTTCATAGGAACAGAGTTTCAGTTTGGGAAGATAAAGTTCTGAAAACAGATGGTGGGGATGGTTGCACAACCATGTGAATGCACTTAATGTCACTGAATTGTGCACTTAAATATGGTTAAAATGGTAAATGTTATGTTGTGTGTATTTTACCACAATAACAAAGAACAAGGATGGCCCGGGCCGGTTGGATAAGTGGATAGAGCTTCCACCGGGGATACATAAATGTCCCAGGTTGGATTTCCGGTCAGGGCACACATGAGAAGCAACCATCTGCTTCTCTCTCTCCCCCTCCCCCCGTCTCTCTCTCTTTCTCTCTCACAACCAGTGACTCAGTTGGTTCAACCATCAGCCTGGGTACTCAGCATAACTCAGTAGATTTGATCATGGGCCCCAGACAGGAATGCTAGGTGGATCCCAGTCAGGGCGCATGCCTGTCTCTCTATCTCCCCTTCTCTCACTTAAAAAAAAATTTTAAAAGGCAAGGGACCTGTCGTACCAGAGGACCTTTGAACAAATCATGTGTACCCAGCATTACTACTAACACAAAGGGCCATCAAGGCCAAAAATAGTGTCTCTTGTTTTATAATTAGGTAGTTTAAAAATAAAATAGTGACTTTCTCCAATTCATGGTTTTCATTATACTGGAAAACAATGTTTTTTTCGTTTTCTACTGCATGAGGTTTTAGAACTTTTTCTATCTATTTCTACATTGCTGATTCCAAATCTGAAATTCATTTTTTGGTGCATGCTCTAGTTTTTATGCAATTTTAATTTCTTTTTGTTACAGTTAATGGCATGCATTGGTTTTTAAGTTGGAGTTAAAGAGCAACGACTCTTGGATTGAACATAACCACAAGGCAATTAGTGTTTTACAAACATCACTTTTACATAATTGTAGTTGTTTTTAAATGTAAAAAATTATTATCTGATAAAAACACCCTCTTATTTTGTTTTAAGATTGAATCATGTAGGTGTAAATGTAAGAATAGTCCTGACCCCTTCTGTTATATATGTGGCTGTTACACACTTCAACGTCAAAGGCCACAATATTTCATCATTTGTGACATGTGCATATATTGCCTATTTTCAAGTCCCCCTTGGCGATCAAGACAAGAATTGGGCTCCTCCTATTGTGTGTCATAATTGTGAGGAAATGCTTCATGAGTGGACAAAAGGAAAATGCAAAGGAATGCCTTTTGGTATTCCCATGGTTTGGCGTGAACCTAAGGACCACAGCAGTGACTGCTATTTCTATCTGATCCATACAAAGGGCATCGGCAAGAAAAGATGGCATATGATCGCATATCCTAATATTTCTTCAGCAATACGACCTATACCACACTCTGAGAAACTCCCAGTTCCAGTTTTCAATGGTTTTATTTCTTCAAAGGACGAAGAAAGTGAACATGGTGATTAAGTGTATTTTGATAAGATGCATGAGGAGATGGTTGTAGAATCTGAAGGGTCTTCTTCTGATGCCAAGCAGTCATTAACCCCTCAGCAATTTATCCAACCCGAATTGAATGACTTAGTAAGAGATTTTGGCTTATCAAAGAAAGCAGCTGAGTTATTAGCCTCCAGACTTCAAGAAGAGAATGTACTTCACTGGTCAGCTAAAGTATCCCCTTTCAGGAAGCGTGAACAAGTTTTTGTGGACTTTTCTTCCAAAGACAAACACTTTGTTTACTGTCATGATATAAATGGTCTTGTCAGCCAGCTATGTGTTACCACTTACAGTCCAACAGAATGGCGGCTATTTCTTGACAGCTCTAAACGAAGTCTAAAATGTGTTCTCCCACACAATGGTAATGATTATGCAGTGGTTCCAATTGGTTATTTAACTCATCTTTAAGAAGATTATAATAACATAAAAATTGTCCTCGACTTACTGAAGTATAAGGAGCATAACTGGATCATTTGTGGATCTTAAAATAGTAAATTTCCTGCTAGGACAACAGAGAGGTTTCACAAAGTATCCTTGCTTTCTGTGTTTGTGGGATAGCTGAGCTTGGGAGAAACACTGGACACACAAGGAGTAGCCGAAACGTGAAGCTCTGGAAGTAGGGATGCAAAATATTGTGAATGAACCTGTAGTTAATTGAGACAGGATCGTTTTTCCCCCACTTCACATCGAACTTGGCTTAATGAAGCAGTTTGTTCAAGCTTTGAATAGAGAAAGTGAATGCTTTCAACATATTATTTCTGCCTTTCCTGCCTTATCTTTTGAGAAGATAAAAGCAGGTGTATTCGATAGACCTCAAATTTTATATTTCCACAAAGATTAAGCCCAAGAAGACATTCTACTTCATTATGCATTAAGATTCACTTCCTGAACAGTCACCTTGATAAGCTTCTTGAAAATCTTGGAGCTGTTAGTGATGAGCAGGGAGAATGCTTTCATCAAGATCTGAAGATGATGGAAGAGCGTTATCAGGGGCGATGGGAAAGAAATATGATGGCAGACTACTGCTGGAGCATCAAATAAGATTGTCCTCAATAAGTACACAAACGCAAGAGCTACAAACACAAATTTTTGCCTGAATAGAATTTAAATAAGTTTTGAGTAAATTTTATTATTAAAAGTAGTTTTTTAATATGTTCTATTTTGAAATTGTAGACAAATTCTGATGCAATTATATCTTTTAGTATATTAGTGAATTTAATGCATTATATAAATTATTATATTTTCACAAAGATGATGCCCAAGAAGACATTCTACTTTATTATGTTAAACTAAATGTTGAAAAGTTTACAATAGAATGAAAACCTAAAATCTTGACTTGCAAGAAAATTGTAGCTTACAGAGGAAAACTAATGTCATATTTGAGATCAGCATACTCAAATTAGGTAAGATCAAGTGTTTTTGTGGATGCAACAAAAATTTTGTTCCCCAGTGTTATTAATCTCCAAAGCAAGAATTTTTGTGGCTGAGTGATATTCACACAAAAAATCCATCCTTCCAGTTTCCTAAGACAATGTTGCCAGCTAGACAGTAATCAGGAAGGACGTGTTGGAGGGCAGCCTGGAGAAAGCAGCTCTATCCGCACTCCTCTGCGTCCTCGGCTCTGAGGAGACAGCCTGCGCATGTTCACACTTTGTTCCTGAGGTTCAGACAAAAGTATTGGAGACTCATTTCCCAATTTTTCTAAGTTTGTGACAATGAAGACCACACTGATTTTTAAAATAAAGAGAGTCTCTCAGGTCCCGGCCAGGCGACTCAGTTGGTTAGAACATCATCCCAACATGCTGTGGTTGCACAGTCCATCCCTGGTCAGAGCACATAAGAGAATCAACCAATGACTGCACAATAATCTACACAATAAATAAGTAGAACAACAAATTAATGCTTCTCTCTCTCTCTCTCTCTCTCTCTCTTTCTCCCTCCCTCCCTCCCTCCCTCCCTCCCTCCATCCATCCATCCCTATCTAAATATCAATTAATAAAAATTTTAAAAATAAAATAAATATAGTCCCTCAAAGAAAAGAGGGATAAAGAAATAGCAGACAGCTTTCTTAGGAAAGAAACATTGGCTCATGTATCTGCAAGTTAAGAGACGTGTACAATACCAATAAAAGTCAAGCCCTGGGCTTAAAGGATATTAGATGTGTGTTATCTTTTCTTTGAGGGGGTATTCCTAGGATGTGAAGGAATTGAAATGCGGCTAAAAGCAAATTAGTTTGAATTACTAGCCTGGAAACACAGGAAACCTAAAAATTATGCAAAATAATCAGGAAGTAGTGATAATGGTAAGAATGAGAAAATGCCTAGTTTGTGGATTTGTGTGGACCTAATCATATTCGAAAATGTAAAATTATGAATTAATTGGGATATGAGTACAATCCGTTATGTTACTGTGATTAAATTACTGTTTTTTTAATAACTCATATAAATTCTGCAATAAATTATATATAAATAAACTGTACTCGTGTGTTCTAGAAATGTATATATTTATTAATTCTGCCACATGTTCCAAGCAGCTGAGTTACATGCTTAGGCTTCTTAACCTGAAATACAGGCTCTGGATCATGTCTACAAAGTGACATAGACTATCTCTCTTCCCTCAGTGAGCACAGGAAAGCTGTAGATGGCACTCCACTGAAAGGCAAGGAGAGTAGACTCTCAACAGTGTTCATTGTGTCATAGTTAGCAAATCTACTCAGTAATAATTTGCAACCAGAGACACAATGAAAAGACCAGATTCTCCTCAGCAACTCAAAGCAGGAAAAAAAATCTCAGTACAGTCACAGGTGTAATGAGGAATGTTCCTGGTCTCTGAAGTTAAAACAATTTGGGAAGACCTTTCACCTACTTAAGAAAATTCCAAAAGTGTAAGGGCTGTTCAGACCAGGTACAATTATTTCTACAAATGGCAACTTATGATTCTTTTCACAGGTGCTAATTAACGCCCCCCAAAAGAGTGTGCTTCCCCCAGGCAGGAAAGAACCTAACCACAGAAACTATTTTTCTCATTCAGGCTATATTCCAGGACAAGAATTTGACCCCTTATTTCTCAGAAGGTTCATCGTTCAGAAGCACCTTGTCACATTCTAAGCCTCTATTACCCTGGTCTTTGTGCCACCAAGTCTTGTCTTACAAATATATATTTTAGAGGCTGGTTTACTTCAAAACCTGGAACCAACTGCTTAACTTACAGCAACCTTGTTGTGTTTGCTCTTAGAAAACTATAGAATTGAACAAGACATCTTTTTAAAGATTGAAGATTCCTTGTAAATACAATCTCTTTGGAATTAAAGCATATTTGAGCCTCAGCCTGCATTGAAAAGAAAGACCTTTTTAGAAAGAGTGAGGGGAAGTTGAGTTGTTTTGTTTCTTTCTCATTTGGCTGAAAAGAATAAGTCAGCATTGTGGTTCTAGGGAATGGTTGTTCTGAACATATCATATGGGTGCATCTGACCTAAAATGGTTTATAGCTGAGTTGATTGCTGCCTTCTTTGCTGCTGAAGTTAGGAGTTCAACAACTTGATATTCCCCAAAGCAACCTTTATCCATTAACCTTTGCTCTACACACCTTTTCAGAAAACACCATTTTGTGAACTCGTGATGGAGCCTGGGCCATGTGCCAGGCACTGTGCTACGTGCTTCATGTGTCTATTCTATTTAACTCTCAAACCATCCATTATGAAAAAAGAAATATGGTTTTTATCACACAAAGGGAAAAACCAAAGATTAGACCCCTTATAACTAACATCTCACAGTTATGAAGATAAGTGTGAGCTGCAGACCCAGGTCCCTTGCCTGATGTCTCCCTGAGGCCTGACATGGCTTTCTCTTTCCTCAGAAAGAAAATAGGTCAGGTCACTATAATTTCCTCCACGGCTGCCATGAGCATGTTCATCCCATGCAAACCTCGCCATGCACCATGCAAACCTCGCCATACATTTAACTGAGTGAAAAGTGCTTTAGAACAAGGGTCTCACCCTTCCTTCCTGGGGGGTCTGATATCCTACATCACCAAAAGGCTCTCAGGAGTCCCTGACGCTGCTGGTTCTGGCCCCTGACCAAAGAAAGAGGGGTCACGTAAAATCAGCCATTAAACTGTACAACTGGATGTCATACACCAGGACAGGGTATGGTATTTGGTAAGGTATAGAAGATATATTTAAGATTCTCAAGTGACTCAAAGTTTTGAGCTCTCTCCCCGCACCCCACCTGGATGCCTACTCCATCTCCCCTAACACTTCACAACCCCCACGCCTGCAACCCCAAAAGAGAAAGCACCATCCCAAAAAGAGGGTAAATGGGCAGTCATCATTTAATTTCAGAGTGGTTTAAGGCCAAATCTAAATGATCATTTTGGATAGCAGCTTTGAGATTTTCATGAATTGTACAAAAGTAGCACATGAGTTAAATAAATTGTTTTTTTCTTTTAATTAATTTTAATGGGTGACATTGATAAGTCAGGGTATATATGTTCAGAGAAAACATCTCCAGGTTATTTTGATTTTTGATTATATTGCATACCCATCACCCAAAGTCAAATTTTCTTCCTTCACCTTCTATCTGGTTTATTTTGTGCCCCTCCTGTCCCCCCAACCTCTACCTCCCTCTCCTCCTTTCCACTCCCCCAGGTAACCACACTCTTGTCGATGTCCCTGAGTCTTATTTTTATGTCCCACCTATGAATGGAATCATATAGTTCTTAGTTTTTTCTGATTTACTTATTTCAGTCAGTATATTGTTATCAAGTTCCATCCATGTTGTTGTAAATGATCCAATATCATCATTTCTTATGGCTGAGTAGTATTTCATAGTATATATGTACCACATCTTCTTTATCCAATCATCTATTGAAGGGTTTTTTGGTTGTTTCCATGTCTTGGCCACTGTGAACAATGCTGCTATGAACATGGGGCTGCATGTGTCTTTACATACCAATGTTTTTGAGTTTTGGGGGTATATACCCAGTAGAAGGGTTCCTGGGTCATATGGTAGTTCTATTTTTAGTTATTTGAGGAACCACCATACTTTCTTCCATAATGGTTGTACTACTTTACATTTTCATCAACAGTGGATGAGGGTTCCTTTTTCTCCACAGCCTCTCCAACACTTGTTACTACCTGTCTTGTTGATAATAGCTAATCTAACAGGTGTGAGGTGGTATCTCATTATAGTTTTTATTTGCATTTCTCTAATAGCTAATGAAAATGAGCATCTTTTCATATATCTGTTGGTCATTTGTATTTCTTCCTGGGAGAAGTGTCTATTCATGTCCTCTTCCCATTTTTTTAATTGGATTGTTTGTTTGTTTGTTGTTGAGTTTTATAAGTTCTTTGTATATTTTGGATATTAGGCCCTTATATGAGTTGTTGTTTGAAAATATCATCTCCGATTTAGTTGGCTATCTATTTGTTTTGTTGTAAGTTTCTCTTGCTGTGCAAAAGCTTCTTAGTCTGATATAGTCCCATTCATTTATATTTGACTTCACTTCCCTTGCCTTTGGAGTCAAATTCATAAAGTGCTCTTTATAACCAAGGTCCATGAGTTTAGTACCTATGTTTTCTTCTATGTAATTTATTGTTTCAGGTCTTATACTTAGGTCTTTGATCCATTTTGAATTAATTTTAGTACAAGGGGACAAACTGTAGTTGAGTTTCATTCTTTTGCATGTGGCTTTCCAGTTTTCCCAGCACCATTTGTTGAAGAGGCTTTCTTTTCTCCATTGTGTGTTGTTGGCCCCTTTATCAAAAATTATTTGACCATATATATGTGGTTTTATTTCTCTACTTTCTATTCTGTTCCATTGGTCTGAGTGTCTATTTGTCTGCCAATATCATGCTGTTTTTATTGTCGTGGCTCTATTATATAATTTGAAGTTGGGTATTTTAATGCCCCCAGCTTCGTTCTTTTTCCTTAGGATTGCTTTGGCTGTTCGGGGTTTTTATAGTTTCAAATAAATTTGATGATTTTTTGTTCCATTTCTTTAAAAAATGCCATTGGAATTTCAATGGGAATTGCATCAAATTTGTATATCACTTTGGATAATATAGTCATTTTGACTATATTTGTTCTTTCTATCCAAGAACTAGGAATATTTTTCCATTTCATTGTATCTTCTTTGATTTGCCTTAACAATGCTTTGTAGTTTTCATTATATAGGTCCTTTACATTCTTTGTTACGTTTATTCCTAGGTATTTTATTTTTGTTGTTGTTGCAACCATGAAAGGGATTATTTTTTTATTTAGTTTTCTGATGTTTCATTGTTGGCATATAGGAAGTCAATGGACTTTTATATATTAATTTTGTATCCTGCGACCTTACTGTATTGGTTTATTGTTTCTAGTAGTCTTTTTGTGGAGTCTTTGGGGTTTTCGATGTATAGGATCATATCATCTGCAAAAAGTGAAACCTTACTTCTTCTTTTCCAATATGAATGCCTTTTTTTTTCTTTTTCTTGTCTGATTGTTCTGGCTAGAACTTCCAGCACAATGTTAAATAAGAGTGGAGAGAGTGGACAACCTTGTCTTGTTCCTGATTTTAGGGGGAAAGTCCTCAATTATATGTCATTTAATATAGCTGATGGTTTATCATAAATGGCCTTTATTATGTTAAGATATTTTTCTTCTATACCCATTTTGTTGAGTGTTTTAAACATAAAATTGTGTTGTATTTTGTTGAATGCCTTTTCTGCATCTATTGATAGGATCATGTGGTTTTTGTTCTTTGTTTTGTTGATATGATGTATTACCTTAACTGTTTTACATATGTTGAACCATCCTTATGATTCTGGAATGAATCCCACTTGATCATGATGAATTATGTTTTAATGTGTTGTTGTATTCGATTTGCTAGTATTTTGTTTAGTATTTTAGAAGAAATGGATAAATTCCTAGAACAATACAATCTTCCTAGACTGAATCATGATGAAACAGAAAGCCTAAACAGACCCATAAGGAGGGAGGAAATAGAAACAACTATGAAAAACCTTCCCAAAAATAAAAGTCCAGGGCCAGATGGCTATACTAGTGAATTCTATCAAGCATTCAAAGAAGACTTGGTTCCTATTCTACTCAAAGTCTTCTAAAAAATTGAAGAAGAAGCAATACTTTCAAACACATTTTATGAGGCCAACATAACCCTCATACCAAAACCTGGAAAGGACAACACAAATAAAGAAAACTACAAATCAATATCTCTAATAAATACAGATGCTTAAATACTAAACAAAATACTAGCAAATTGAGGTAAATAAATTTTGAATACAACACACAAGGACTAGAAAACCAATGGCATTGCAAAAGAATATTTCAAGAAATAAAAAAATATTCACAAGAAGTGGAAAAAGATGATTACAATAATATATTCTATTACTAAGAATGAAAATTGGAAGAATATAGACCAAAATTTTAATAACAGTTGTATAGGGCTCTATGATGATTTTATTTCTTTTGTTTATCTATATGTTTTAAATCTTTTACAATTAATTTTTTAATTTTAGAATAAGAATAATAAATTTTTACTATATAATTTAAAAGATTACTCTGAATTCATAATGATCTAAATAGCACTAAGGTGGGTGACCAGATGTTGGGGGCCTCCCAACATAGGCTACAGGAAGCAGACAGAACCATCTATGGAATACTCTTCCATAAAAAAGAAAAAAAGGATGAGCCTTGGCCCTGGCCAGTGGCTCAGTAGTAGAGCATCAGCCTGGCATATGGACATCCTGGTTCAATTCTCAATCAGGGCACACAGGAGAAACAACCATCTGCTTCTCCTGCCCTCCCCCATCTTCTTCTGTCTCTTGTCTTCCTCTTCCCCTCCCACAGCCAATGGGCCAATTGTTTCGAGTCTGGCCCTGGGTGCTGAGTATGGCTCCATTGGAGCACTCAGCCTCAGGTGCTAAAAGTAGCTCAGTACTTGAACATCAGCCCTAAATGAGGTTTCCAGGTATATCCTGCTTAGGGTATATGCAGGAGTCTGTCTCTCTATCTCCCTTCTTCTCACCTAAAAAAAAAAAAAAAAAAAAAAGATGAGCCTTAACCTCATCCACCCTTACAAGGTCATTTTCATTTATAGGAGCAAATTTATGATTAAGCAAGTAAGCCAACAGACAAATCCAGAATGCAGGACCTTTTACAGAACAAGTGACCCAAGTTCTGTAGTAATGACAGGAAGAACTATGGTCTGAGCTGGGTTGAAAGAGGCTTAAGAGACATTAGATCAGTGAAAATCTGTGGAGTGTTAGGGATTGAATGTTTGTGTCCCCCCAAAAAAATCATATGTGAAAGCCCTAATCCCCAGTGTGGTGGTATTGGGTGGTGGGGGATTTGGGGAGGTGATTAGATTTAGGTGAGGTCAGAAGAAAGTAGCTCCATAATGGATTAGTTCCCCTTATTTGACAAGGAGAAGAATACAGTTCTCTCTTGCTCTACCATGTGAGGACATGCCAGAGAGGTAGATCTCTGTGAAGCCAGAACACGGGTCTCACCAGACACCAAATGAGTCAGCACTGTGAGCTCAGAGATCCCAACCTACAGAACTGTGAGAAATAAACGCTTCTTACTTAAGCCTCCTATTTTGTTAGTGCAACTCAAACCAAGACATGCAGCCTGAACTGAACAAACATGTAAGAAAACAATTCTGAGCCAAGGAAATAAATTTTGTTATGCAAATAACACTAATTTTCGAGTGTGTCATGGCATTGTGATTATAAAAAGGAATGTCATACTTTCAAAGATGCAGTCTGAAGTCTGCAGGAATAACATGAAACAATAGCACAGATACTTTTTAAATATCTTAAAAAAAAAACGAATGATTCAAACAGAGCAGCAAGATATCACAGTTCAGCTCAGGTGATGGATATAAGTATTCACTATACTCTTTATTTCCTCAGTTTTGTGTGTTCACAACTTTTCACGACAGAATATTTTAATGTGTTCAGGGTTTCTAATTTTTCTACGTCCACGTGAAATACTGGAATAAGCAGGACACAGGTCCACCTGAGACTCAGATGCTTCTCAAGCAATGATTCAGCCGGTTCGCACAGGCTCAGCAAAACCGATACCCAAGTGTTTGTTGAATTTGGTGAACTGGTTGTTAAAATGGCACTTGTAATCAGGGTTCTCTCTAAGGTGTGCACTTGGGCAGCTGCCCATTGTGGAAATCACAAATTTACACTCCTTACTCTTCTTTAATGTTCATCAGCTCAACAGCATATTCTAAGCACCCGTAGTAGTGTTCATTCTGTCCATAGGTGTAAAAGATTGCCAGTGAGGATGCCAATCAAGAAGCAATATGAAAATATCTTAAATAATGGTTTTATTGTTTTTTTCAGGTATTATTTAATATTTTTCATTAATATTTTAAAACTTTTATAACATAATCTAGTTTTGTGTACCTTTAATTGTTCTTATTGGGATATTAAATGCATGAAATAATAAAATACCTTTTGGTATATCATTTTTTTATACTTAAAATGGTCATTAGGGCAGAGAACCAGTTGTAAAATTATTTGAATCCCACCACTGCTCTCAAGCTGGAAAAAAAAGGTATCCTCTCTGCAGATTGAATTTTCAACTATTTTATATAAACTCCCTTGAATAATTACGGTAGCTGTTGGAATTTCCGGGTAGCAGGAGTTGTGAAGAGAGAATGACAACATTTTAACAAAGCTGCACAGATACTAGTAATGGTCAGATTGAGTTCAAACACAATGCAGCTAAAGTTGTCATCAATGCAGTGAAAATCATAAGGATAATGACTGGTGTGGGGGGGTGTTACAGCCTCTAAGTACTTTTGGGTGCATCATTTTATTTTTCTCTCCTTTTCATCCCCTTTACTTTGGTTCTAAGGTGTAAAGAGACTCCTGCACATACAGTCACTAGTTCATTGAGCAAGTCCTTACTGCAAGCCAGGCATGTGCCCAGAGCCAGGCATGTGAGGGAGACATGGCTTCCACCTTGTCACCTAGCCTGGCATCTAGAGGGGTTTCTCTCTGTACCTCTAAAATGTAAATCTGACTAAGTCATTCTCCAGATTAAAATCCTTCAATTCTCAGTAGCCAAGAGATGGAATCAACCAAAGTATCCATCGTCAGATGAAGGAGTAAACAAAAAGTGGTCTATACATGTAATGGACTAGTATTCAGCCCCAAAAAGGGATGAACCTTGAGGACATGACATAGAGTAAAGGAAGTCCATCACAAATGGACCGCATAACCCCACTTACATGAGATGCCCAAAGCAGTCAAATTCATGGACACAGAAAGCAGAATAGGCTGTTAAGTGCTGAGGGAGGGAGGAGTTAGTGTTCAATGAAGCAGAGTTTCCATTTGGGAAGATGAGAAAGTTCTCTGGAGGTGATGGTGTGATGGTTGCCCAACAATGTGAATGTATTTAATGCCACTGAACTATACACTTAAAAAATGGTTAATAAGGTTCAATTTTATGCTATGCATATTTCACTACAATAAAAAAATTCTTTTTTTAAAAGCCTTCAGCCTTACCAGGTGGTGGCACAGTGAATAGAGCATCAACCTGGGATGCTGAGGACCCAGGTTCAAATCCCTGAGGTCACCAACTTGAGCATGGGCTTAGCTTGAGTGTAGGGTTGCTGGCTTCAGCATGGGATCATAGACATGACCCCATGGTTGCTGGCTTGAGCCCAAGGTTGACTGGAGCCCCCAGTCAAGGCACATATGAGAAAGCAATCAATGAACAATTAAGGTGTCACAACTATACTAAGAGTTGATGCTTCTCATATTTCTCCCTTCCTGTTTGTTGTCCCTCTCTCACACATACAAAAAAGAAAACAAACAAACAAACATAAAAACACCTACAATAGTTATCATCTAGTGAAGAGTACTAACTTTCTTAAAAGGGAAAATCAGGATGCAACCAGCCCTACATCTCATCAGACCTTCTCCTATGCCTGAGGCATCTTCCAATCTGGGCAGGAACCTAGCCTTGTCCTTTGGACTCCTTCATTTAACCCTTGCCTCTCCTCTCCACTGGTTTCACAGTTACCTTACCTCTCAATCCTCAGTTTCCAAATCTGCAAAATGGAGATAATACACCAGCATCTTTGTGAAGAAGAGATGAATTAGCACATGTAAAACTCTTAGAATCATGCCTGACGCAGAGAGAACACTTCATAAACTGCTGTCACTCTCAAACTGTCTTCTGATTCTTGAGACATGATGTTAAATGATGCGATCATGGCCTTAATGCCATCCGTGTCTTTCTATCCCCATCTTGGGAAGCTCCTTCCTCTGTACTCGTGACAGGGCCTTCTATATAGTTCTGAAGACATCAGCAGAAACATGTTAAATAAACAAACCATGCTGTAGCAAGCATTCCCATGGCTCCTGGTCCAGGAGGTTCTGGAGGTCCAGGAGACTACAGGTCTAGGCATCCACGATTTCTACACGCCATACTCGGTATGTGCGCATCCCCTTTGCACATTTACTTGTAACAGGGAAAAGAAAGCACACACTTTGAGGGTTCTCTGCCAAATGAATATTCATAGCTTTCAAAGATCCAGACATTTTTAGCCCCAGACACAAGTTGGAATTACTGCTGCGATTCACTGAGGAAATACTGATGGAGCTCTGTGCCAGGCAGTAAGGAGCCTGTGGCCACAAACCCTCTGGTCCCTATGCCTGCAGCCCTGCAGAGCTGAAGTAGCCAGTTGATTCTGGCAGTCCCCATCCTGGACTAGAGGGTGTTGTGCACAGAAACAGGGGTCAGGACAGCCTCTGCTACTGGGCACAGCCTCTCATTACTTGAGTGGACTCATTCCACAGACAAGTCATCACTGACCAACTATAGGTACCAAAGGATTTCCCTTTGCAGCTTCTAAGAAAGAGTTTTATTTTTTGTTTTTTCTTACTTAAACCTCTAGTTCTTAATGTTACCTTGAACTATGGATAGAGTTATCTCCTCTCCCCCACTCCACCCTCTTCCCAGGCTGCATTAAGCCTCAGGAAGAATGCCTCAGTAAACATCATCTTCTGTTTAAACATGTTAATAATTGTCGAATTTGGTTTGGGGGGAATGTTTTAATATAATACTGCAAACAGGAAGGTCTCCAGCTGTCAAATCACACATTTCATACAGAGAAAAAGCTAGGTGTCCCAAGGGTGGTATGTCTGTGGATTAACAGCTCAAATCAGTGTTTGAAGCGAGACAGGGGAGTGGGGGTGGGGGGTGCAGAATGTGAGGGAGAAAGCAGAAAGAATTTTAGATTCAAGACTCAGAGGTGCTTCTTTATTCCTGAGCTCTGTTTTTCACAAGTCCCCCAGGAATCTGTCAAGGTTGGAGTCTGGGCATTCTCACCCACTGTCAGGTGATGACTGTGCTCTAAACCCAATGACCACACTTTGAGTAGGAGGATCATCAACTGTCAGAACTTTTCAGATGCATTAATAAGTATTGATTCTTCCATCCTTTTGAAAAACAATCATCATTGTCAACTTTTTCTTTTTAATTTAGTTTTGAAGAATGTCAGGGGACATATTTTAAATATCAATTTCCTCAACTCTAGCCCAATTGAGACCGTCTAAGATAAGGTCTAAGTCTTAAATGTTGAGGGGCCCACTTAATGAGAGAGAATAAAACTGATTTGGGACCAAGCACAATACTACGAAGGAAAACAGTTAGGTTTTGTGATCAAACCAGATAAAGAAGTCCCATCATGCATGCCTCCTAAGGCTTCTGTGCTTGCCCAGACTGAAGAAGTGTGGAAGGTGAGAATTTAGATAACTCTTCTTTCCAAACCTTAAAAAGATGTAAGTTACACCTGCATATGTTTCCCAACCTCTGGGGACAACTTCTTATTAGAAGACTTCTGTTGTAAATATTTTTGTTAAGTAACATGGTCAGTTTTTTATGTGAATCTAAATTGCCCTGAGTTAGATGACCCTGAAAGCAAAATCACTGTGTTGGTGTGTTGTTGTTTTTTTTCCTGTCAAATATTCAAGACTTCCTGACTCTCTCAAGTCTAAGATTACACTCAAGCTTATGGGGGGACATTTTCTCCAAGGTGTGGCTCATGTTCCATGAATGCTGAAGCTTTCCACAGCCTGGCCTTCACCTCTGCGGACACCCCAGCCCCACTGAAACTAGACACTTGGATATAGAAAGAGTGGTCCCAGTCCCCCACCCTGTAAAACAATAAAATAATCCCAGTGCTCAGAGCCGGCACAGCCAAGCACAGCTGGCGCTGGGGCAGGAATGTGTTTCTGCTCCATACAGCTACTCCCCAGCAGGCGTGCATATGGGCCGAGAGAAATGTGATGGCTTTGCACACACCATTTCCTGATCCAATGTCACCGTGGGCCACCCATGTGACATGAGTCACAGGTCTGATTCCTGCTCTCTGACTCCAGTTCCCTGAGGCACCGCTGTGTCTACGGGGCTGAAGCCAGCAACAGTTCCAGCAGGCTCCCCAGAGGTAGGGCAGTGACACTGGGGGCCAGCCAAGTACATGGCCTGAGAAAGGGTTGCCCCTACCCCCTCCCTTAGGCCTTCATACAGCTATTAGCTCTGGAGCCCCTGTTCATTGTTCTTTGCACTCACAGGAAACCTGATGCCACACTGGTAGCCACCAGGCCGAATACACACATTCCAGAATCTGGGTTGCCTGCCAAAGCCACCCTACCTGAAGGTCCCCACCCTTGAAACCCAAACCTGGGACCATTAGCCCATGAGCCCCTCCTGAATCCATGCTGACTTCGTGGTGCACAGGGAAGGGCCTGACTCAGATTACCCTCCCAACGAAGCAGGAAGCAGCACAGTACAAGAGCTTAGAAATCAAAGGCGAGGTGTCTTGAATTGCACCCCAAGCAGTGGCTGGAGATGCTGAGCCAGCTCAGGTGCTCCTCCCAGGTGTCTCTGCTGCCCTGGTCTCTCGGCTTACTTCTATGGTTTCCCAGTCCTCATTCCAAAAAGAAAAGAAAGCACTGCTGGACATTTTTATCAGTGATTTGCTTATGTTTTCCAGCGGTCAAAGTTTACTTTTGGGTTTGCTGAGTTTGGGGCTCTCCCTCTCTTTTATCCAAACACCAAAATTCCAACCCCAGACAATTCTGAGCTCTCATTCAGTCTAACTGGGGAAAACCAAGTTTATGTTACTTTTTTTAAAATAACTGTGTAACAAGTAGGGGTGATCCTTCTTTTTCTATTTCTGGAATAATTCATATGAGAATTATCATTTTCTTTTCTAATTTACTGGGATGATACCGGTTCACAAAAACTATACAGGTTTCAAGTATACAACTCACCATCTGCCCACCCCCTTGTGCACCCTGCAACCCAAGCAACATCCTTTTCTGTCCCCATTTCCCACCACAACTTTGTCTACCTCCACCTAGCCTCCACACAGCTTTTCCTCTCGCTACCTCCATTCTATTGACTGTGTCTACATGATAGATATATATATATATATATATATATATATATATATATATATATATATATATATATATATATATATATATGTTTGTTTTTGGCCAATCCCTTCACCTTCTTTCAGCCAGTCACCACAACCCCTTTTCTTCTCACAGCTGTCCATCTGTTCCCTGTGACCCTGCCTCTGTTTCTATTTTGTTCCCCAGTTTATTGTGTTCATTAGATTCCACATATAAATGAGATCATATGGTATTATCTCCTTCCTACTGCTTTATTTTACTTAGTATAATAATCTCCAGGTACTTTCATGCTGTTGCAAAAGGCAAGATTTCCTTCTTTTGTTATGGTTGAATAACATTCCATTGTGTAAATGCACCACTAAATATCCTTGTAAGGTATGTTTTCCCGCTGAGAAAGAAGAAAGGGGCCAGAGCCACGAAGTGTGGAATAATAAAAGGCTTTATCGAGTACAGAGCACATCCTGCCTGATGAGTTCCCTAGCCCCTAGGGAAGTAGCGCGAAGTAAACCGAGTGAGAGGTATTTAAAGGGGTCCTCTAGGGTGGGCGAGCTAATATGACGTGGTGAAATCTCACTTGCTGACGGACAGTCACTCTTTTCCCAAGGTCCTCTGGGAAGTTTCTTTTGGCGTGCTTGTTTGTGTGGGCGACCCTAACCAAAATTCCCGGTGTGAGTTCCTCATGTGACTGTCCCCCATTATCCATCGACCTTACAATCTGACCGTTTTTGTTAAATAGTATAGGGGTGCCGGTTATTCATCTGGCTACTTCCTGCTGGTTAAGGGTGTTGGGGGGGGATCATAAGGTAATAACTTTGAGGGGTGTCAGGAGGAACATCTGTTTGGCCATGAGTTGAGAAACTTTGTGGATGCGGTTCTGTAAGAATTTAAAAAAGAAAAGCAAATATGAGTTATACACTGATAATTAGAAGATTTAGGATAGGGGCAGCCCAGGTAAGAAAGGGTGGCTGCCATCAGGAGTTAAGCAGGTTGTAGGAGGAGAGATTCTTGCTTAGTTTCTCTCGCAGATGGTTGAGGAGATTGAAGCTTCTTTCATCAGGCCAGTCCTACTGAACAGCATTGCTCCCTCCTTCAGCTCACTCCGGCAGCAGGTTCCTGGTGGAAGAGACAGGAGCAACAGAAGTGTCCACAGGGCCCAACCTTTTGGTGAGCCACAGACGAGTAAGGCCCAGTGGTTCTGACTGCCAGCGATCCTGCATGGGAGCAAGCTTGAGGCGAGAGACATGGTTAGAAATGAAGGTAGCATTGATTATGGGGGAGCCCTTGGTAGTGAGGAATGGCAGGAGTAAGTGGGGAGATGCTGTCAGTTGGATAGTGGCTTCGAGACTGTGAAGAACGTCTCGACCCAGAAGGGGTACAGGGCACGATGGCATAACTAAGAAGGAGTGCAAAAAAGGGGATTCTGTTCAAACTGCATGTCAGGTGGAGTGCGAAGGGGAAAAGAAGGGGTCCCATTCATTCCCATAACTGAGACCTGTGAGGGAATTAGAGGTCTAGAGTGTGGTGGCAAAACAGAGAAGGCAGCTCCCGTGTCCACAAGAAATGAAATGGATTTACCAGTTTTTGCAGCATACCCTGGGGTTTCTGAGTCCAATGCAATGTCCTAGGAGTTTGAGCAATGCACCCACATAGCTGGCTGGTCCTCCACATAGAGGTATTGAGGAAAAAACCTGTTGCCCAAAGGGGCAATTGCTCTGCCAATGACTGGGCTGCTTGCAGTCAGGGCAGGGCTCAGTGGGCAGCTGCGGGCAGGGGCCCAGTCGGGCACAGTGGTCCTGCTTGCCACACTTAAAGCAAGCTCCTGGTGGGATTCCTCTTTGCGTTACAGACTTGGGCTGGGCACCTCCTCTGCCTTGCCCATGTTGCTCTGCCAGCCACAGGGCTGCCACAAGAGTCTGGGTTTGGAGAGTTACCTTCTGCTGCATGCAGGCCTGGCGAATAGCCTTGGCCTGTTCCTACTAGCAGCAATTATTGAAAATTTTAAATGACATGTTCACAGGTCCCAGATAGGGGTTTGGGGATTGGGAATAAGAGAAGGAGGGTTCCTAGGAAGCCTGGCACTAGGTCCAGCTGGAAACCCTGGAGCCAGAAGCAGGACAGGGTGTCAGAACTTCCTGCAAGCAGATTGGGGTTGGGCATCCTGCAAACCAGTGTAAGAGCCAATGATATGCGGAGATGCTCTGATGGAGGAGGGGTTTAAGAACACAGTGGAGAAGGGAGGGGCCCCTGTCCAGCAGGGGAGGAGAAAGAAAGACTGGTATTTGCAGGTAAATGAGAGACAGGATCCTGAGAAGGGAGGGGAGGGGGCTCTCTGGAGGGAAGAGATTCAAGAAGAAGAGGTCCACAGAGGGACCAGAGAGAGGGGTGCACCCAGGGGTTAGGCAGGAGAGGAAGAGACTTGGGAGTCCGTGGAGAAGGAAAGATTAGGAGCGGAGGTTTTAGGTGAGGTTTCTCTGGCCAAAAACGGCCCGCACGGTGGAACAGGCAGCACAGAGATTAAGGACGGGCACGCGAATAACTAGCCCTGTATGTAAGAGATCTCCAACCAGCTCCCAGCTTTTTGGCGATAGTTAAATTGGTGAGGGTGTTAAAACCAAAAGTCCCTTCAGGGGTCTACCTGGTCCGATTATCCAGTGGGTTGTGTGGCCTGGCCACATTGGAGAAGATCAGTTTCTTCTTCTTTAGGGCAGGAGAGATTTTGAATAAGGCAACTCCAGGAGTGTTTTTGGATTTCTGTGCCTCCACGGCCACCCTCAGTACTCAGAGTGGTCAGAGTTTAGAATTGGCATCCCGCAACTCAAGCTCTGGCCATGGACAGATAGAGAAAGTGGATGTCTCGAGATGTCTCCATGAGCACACATGCACTCAGACGGAAAAGAGGTCCCTGATGTAGCTATGGTTTCGGACAGGGAGTCTTGGCAGAAAGAACTGAGGGAAGGCTAGAGGCAGGGGACTTACCACATTGTGCGCTAAAGTGGGTGAGAGGTCAGAGATACTGGTTCTTTCTCAGAGGGGAAGGGAAAAGGAGCAGCCCCAGCAGGCTTCTAACTCCTCCCGAGTTTCGGCACCAAAATGTAAGGTATTTTTCCCCGCCGAGAAAGAAGGAAGGGGGCCACAAAGTGTGGAATAATAAAATACTTTATTGAGTACAGAGTACATTTCATCTGATGAGGTTACCTAGCCCTGGGGACAGAGGCTAGGGAAGTCACGCAAATTAAACTGCACGAGAGGTATTTAAAGAGGTCCTTTAGGGTCGGCGAGCTAATATGACGTGGTGAAATCTCACTGGCTGGAGGATGGTCGCTCTTTTCCCAAGGACCTCTGGGAAGGTTTTTTTTGGTGCGCTTGGTTGTGTGGGTGACCCTAGCCAAAATTTCTGGGTCTGAGTTCCTCATGTGACCGTCCCCCATTATCCACCAACCTTAGAATTCTGTCATCTAATATTGGTATAATATACCACACCACAGCCCTTTGTCACTACTGGGGACAGCAGGAGAGCTCTGGGCTTTGCATTAAGGAGAAAAAGGAGGAAAATGTTAAACTGTAAAATGAGAACAAATTTTCTTGAAGGTTTTCCAAAACTTGTCTTTTTCTACATCTCACAACACCCATTTTCCTTCTCTTTCTCTTGGCTTCCCCTGAACCTATTTCAGTGAACCCATATCTAATAGGAAATAAACATCTGTGCCCCCATCACCCATTAGGGTTTTCTTGTCATCTCCTCCAAACTCATGATGCCCCTCTTCATCTTGGGTGCACCATTTGACACCATCAGATGCCCCTTATTCCTCCTACCCAGACTTTTCTTTCTACTTCTCTCAACATTCTCCTCTTTGCCAATTTTCTTTCTGCTCCATCCTTGCTGAGTGATTTCCTTTTGGTCTCCTCCCTCTCTGTTTTTGTTTATCCCTTTGTGGGAATGACCCAAATCTCCTTCTCCAGCCTGAAAACCTTCCTGAAGCATCTTTTTACAACTTGTGAGAGAGGTGGATTAAGGTTGGTTGAGGCCTTGGGTGCAGAAGAAAATATTGGGCCGCTTAAAAAAAAGAAAGAGAGATGGAAAATTAAAATACATGTTAACCATATTTTAAATAAATAAAAGATATTATATACTATTAATGTTAAAATTGCACATATGAAACCAAACTTGGTGTCATCAGAAAAAAGTGTCAAGTTGGGGTTTTGCAGGGCCCTTCAGAAGTTGGGGCCCAGGGCACATGCCCAGCACACCTGCCATTAAATCTGCCTCTGTTGTGAGATATGTCCACCCTGTTGATCCAATGCTTCAAAGTCAGCGGCATAGTCAGTAAAACTCATTACTTCTACTTTCCTGCTTTCTCTCTGTGGCATCACAATTTTCCCAGGCTCGAAACCTAGTAACCTGGTTATCCATCTCTCTTAATCTGGTTCTCAATCCAATACTTTCCAAGGAGTGGGTACTGTTTCTATCTCATCTTTTTCCTCCTTTCTAGTCCCACTATCCATTCCATACAGGCCCTTCTACTGCTCACCTAGACAGACCCCTCACTGATCCCTGTCTTTCTGAAGCCAAAAATAGTAGCACAGAACCAGAAGTTACAAAGAATGCAAAAAACTAAAGCCTGAAAAGTGGCCTCAGCAGGTTACAAGGCTACACTACAGCAAGGTATTCAAAGATGGAGTCGGTTCTCTTTCATCTGCTGATGATAAAACTCAATATTGCAACCAAGACTCTCTCAAATGATGCCAACATTACTCCAGTCCATTAGCTGCACATTCATTCTTTCCTATCTGCCCTATATCCCCATGATTTTCTCCCTTTACTTCTCTCCCATGGAATCATCCCTCTTCCCTTTGCTCCATGACTGATACAGGTCCATCCCAGATACCCCTCTTCCAGGAAGTATATAGATCCTCTCTGACTCCCAGGTGTTCTCTCTATCTTCTGAACTCCAACAACACTTTTCTAGACTTCTCCTGTGACCCAAGCATAGCTCTCCCTTCATTGCATGTTTGTCCTACATCAAGTTGGAGGGTGCCTTACTCATTGTTTATTCTTCATGGGATCTGTCATTACATCCTACACAAGAAATAGTTAAACTGAAGGGCATTGTCCTGGATCCCACCATTTATTTAAAAACACAGAAGTTGGAAGGTTCCCGGTGCCAGTTTTGTCTCCCTCTGAATCCCCTCCCCCAGCATAGGAATGAACAAGGGAGCTGAAAAGGGGAAAGAGAAAAAAGAAGTATACAACGAAAACAAGGAGCTCTCTTCCTGTCAGGCACAATGGAGAAGCTGAAAACCCTAAGAAAGCTTAGAGTAGGTGAGCCCTACCACCTCTGCTCCTGGAGCATAGGCTGTCATGGACTCAGTTGCCATCTTTCTTGGGTGGAGCAGTCCCCTCTGAGCAGCATCAGCCTGGGGGAAAGCAACTGCCCCACCCTCAGGAATCTCTCTTGTCCCACCCTGTGGAGACTGGGCCATTCTGAGAAGTAAGTCAGGAAGCACCAGGTAAGTCAGTGACTCAGTTTTTTGATGTTGAGGCCGAAGATCCCCCAACCCCACACTCTCCCGAGTTTATAACTGGCACTTCTGCTTCATGGGAGACTCAGTAGAAACTGTCCAGACTGTGGGCAGATCAAATCTCTGAGTTTTAGAGGCCACACCCACTATATTCCTAGTGGCCACACCCTCCTAAAATCTGTGAAAAAAATCAGGACAGACTGACACCTGAGGCTGAGGAGTGGGAGCCACACCCACCACCTTTCTTAATACCTAATAAGCATCTCCTCCTCAAGGAAAATGCACTAGCCCCAGAGTCTCTACACTACTAGAGGTTTTTTTCAGGGGTCAAGCCTAACAAGCAGCCAGCAGACAGAAGCAACAGGAGGCAGTACTCAGGGAGTCTTGGGTTTTTGCTGACCTTCCCCCAGGCCCAGGGCTGATAAAAGCCAGCCTAGGTATTAAGCTTGGTCCTTCCATGTGCATGTAAGTTTAGCAGAGGCAACCACAAACTGTGGATGAATCACTTTTAGCTCCAAACATGTTGCTGAAGGCCAGTCACAGGCATTCTCTTACATTAGTCTGCACCAGGATCCCTCCTAAGAGGCCCAAAACCAACACATCCAGTGGTCAGTTACAGACAGCATCAGAGCAGAATCAAGCTAGTATTATTAGCCATATATCCAAAGGGAGAGCTCATCAGGCACCAAGCCCAACTTAAGCAAATTTCACTTTCTGTAATTAGCACCTACACAGCAGCATGCACACATTAAATGAGGAGCCTCAAGCCAGCTAGTCAAGTCCTAGATACCCTGCCCTACTGGTCTCAGTTCCCAAATGGGAGGAAAAGAGGCTTAGAGCTCAGATGTTAAAGTTCATTGGAGCTTATTGTTGGACCAATCAAAGGGCATAGCCACTTCCTGGGAAAAGAGACAATCAGCCTCAGTAGTACCTCAGCTGAAAGAACTTCTGTAGAGTTGACAATCAGCCGCACCTAACCTAAAACTGCTTCTTACCTCTCTGTGGGTAAATAGAATTGCAGTATCCAGCAGTGACTGAGAGATTAGATAGACTCTGAAGCAGGAATTCAATTTCCCCATTCCAAAGACTGACCAAGTGTGGATAAGGCCTACCCGGGGGTGAGGATGACAGATACACATGAGACCCGACTCTGGGGACAAGGTTCAGTAACGCAAATCCACTTTATTCAGGAAGTAAACTAGCTTATATATATGGGTTCAGCCAACAGGATGTTATAGTAGGGCAAATGGCCAAAAAAGTTCAGGAGCTTCCTGGTTGGTGCTGAGTAATTTCCAAATAGCAGGCAAGCTCCCTTCCTGGGTGTTCCTAGGAGGGTTTAACCTGCTGGAGTGTTCTCACAGCACAGCATCAGTCACAGCTGCCAGGTAAATGCTCTGCGCTCTACCAACAACCAAGAGAACCCCCAAAGTAAGGTGTCCCACTAATGTTGTGCCCCTATCTCAGTTGATCTACCAACCAAGCTTGCAACCTGTGGAGGGGTTGGTGGAGTGAGGCCAGTCTGCACCCACTCCACATTCTTTCTACAGAAGACTCTGTAAAAAGACCAGGAAGCTATAAGAGGAGATGGAGCAGCTGAAAAGTGGAGGCAAATCTTAAGGAGCTTGAGCCCTTTTACAGAGTTGCTTTCAGATCTAAACAAAAGAAAGTTGGCCTTTTATATACAGGCTGTCCCCTTCCACACACACCCAGGCACAGAAAACACAGGCACAGTGAACAAAATCATAGCTACAGACAGTTAGCCCATGGCTGGTTACAGGCAATGTCTGACATTAACCTGTAACCAACACTTCCCAAGATATCCCACACCCAATACAACTAGTAGTGAGTTCCAGACCACACCAGTGCTAAACCAAACTGGCCACAAAGGCAGCATGCCCAAAGAAAGAGTCTACCAGGCACCAGACACTGATGAGAATTACAATACCCCAGGGGACACTACTAAACTGAATCTAATACACATGGTCAAGGTTGACCCTTAGAACCAACCATTCTGCAGGGTTAAATCCATCCATGAAAGGGCCAAAAGCATTCAAGATTCACATATGACAAGAGAATATTACCCTCAAGAAACATTCTTAGAGTGAGAAGCTCAGGTGACCTGGAGGTAAGTACCACTAAGCCCACCTTCCTAATAATGACATCACAAAAAAATTGGGAGTCAGAGCAGAGCTACCTAATACACAGACAAAATGGGTAGACAAAGAAATATGCCCCAAATGAATCAACAAGAGAAATCCACAGAAAAAGAATAAAATGAAATGAAAGAAACCAAACTACAAAATGCCAAGTTTAAAACAATGGTTATTAGGATATTTAATGATTCTAAAGAAAGAATGAATGATTTCAGTGAGAACTTAAACATGGTATAGTAAGCAATAAGAAAGGACATGGAGGGGGGTTCAAGATGGTGATGGAGTAGGCAGACGTACCAACTTCCAACTCCCAGAACCAAAGTGGATTATAACTCAATTTTAAGAACCATCATCTGGATAAACCAACTTTGAACTAAACTAAGTGGACGCTTCAACCAAGGAACACTGCAGAAGCCACATTGAGACTGGTAGGAATAGCGAAAACGTGAAGAGGGCTGCCCAGCTCCCTGGAGCAAACGGCAGCCTGGAGAGTCCTGCGAGTGGGAGGGGAGTTTGGCGGAGAGGGAGGGACCTGAGTCCCAGGAACCAAACCCAAGCCTGCAGTCCCAGAGCCTAGAAGAGGCGTATGGACAGTATTGAGATGTGAAGCAAGTGAGGATACTGTTTGTGAAAAAGAGAGAGTTTTCTCAGACCCAAGAATCTTTTCAAAGGGTCAGTGCAGAAACCCTCTCTCACAACCACGCACCCGGGGCTCCGGGGAACGGGGACAGAGGAGAGGAACAAAGCAGCGGGAACAGACATTGGACTGAAGGCACAAGAACACTCTGAGGGACAGCCATCCTGACCCCTGGGCTAAGTCATTTCCCTAATAGAAAACAAATATTTCCCCTGGAACTAGCAACACCAGCAAAGGGAGACAGGACACTAGCCAAACAAGCTCTCCAGCGGCAATTAGACCAGAGCTGCTTAGAGGGAGGGAGCTCCCAAACCTACAGTGTGGAGACTTAAAACACTGCTATCTCTCTGAACATTGCTGAAAGGAGGTTGGCGGCAGGACGCTGAAAAGCGGGCCTGTCGGTGTGGGCGGAATGGTGTGAGCTCAGTCTAGCCCAGCAGGGCCGGAGGAGACGCGGGAAAGAGGTCCGACAGCTGCGGGCCGCATGTGACCCCATTTGTGAGAAAAAATACGGGCAGAGATCGGCTCTACGACTCTGCGCAAGCCGGCCCTGACCACGGGGACGGGGCTAGGACCAGGGATGGGTGAGGGGCCCGCGGCTGAGCTCATGCTGCCAATCCCGCCCAGACGGAGAAACCACGGTGGGTTGAAATCCTTAGTGCGCGCGAGCGGCTTCCGCGGCTGGGCTCACGTTACAGGCCCCACCCGGCGCGCGAGCGGCTTCCAGGGTTAGGCTCACGCTACTGGGCCCGCCCGGCGTGCGAGCGACTTTCGCGGCTGAGCTCACCCTACAAGCCCCGCCTGGCTAGAGAAATCCAGACAGGTGGCCACCATATGTGCGCGAGCTGGTGCCAAACGTGGGGGCGGGGTAAAGTCCGGGACAAGTGGAAGTACGCAGCTGAGCGGAAGCCAGCAAACACGCCCAGCCCAATAAACCTGGGTTTGCGACACTGCGCAGAAGGACCCTGGCCTCGAGGGCGGGGCTAAAGCTCCGGATGGGCAAAGGCTCACAGCTGAGACCACGTCAAAAGCCCCGCCAAACCCGTGAAACTGTGGCGAGCAGTCTCTGACTGCGAGTTCTGGGCGGAATTCCGGAAATAGGCTGGGTCCGCAGCTGAGCAAAGGTGCTCACCTCTACCCTTGGTGCTAAGGCTTGTGGCTTGAGTGACAGCCCCTCCCGCGGAGGACAGGCAGAAATCACAGCAAAAGCCACAGTGGGCCGGTGCTGGCAACGCTCATACCCAACAACCCTAGGCAGTGGCAGAGAGGATGGGAGACCTGCAGACAGACCACACCTAGGGAACACAAAGGCAACAAGTTGTGTGGCCACAAATTGCTTATACACAGAGAAGATGGGTAGGCAGAGGAATGCAAACCAGATGAATCAAGAGAAATCCCCAGAGAAGGACCTGAATGAACCAGATGTAACCAAATTGCCAGAAGCAGAATTTAGAATAATGATAGGATGTTCAAAGAAATTAGAGCAACAATGGATAGTCATTATGAACACCTAAATAAAGACATAACAAGTATAAAAAATGAAATTGAAATAATAAAAAAGAATCAGACAGAAATGACAAATACAGTATCAGAACTGAAGACCACAATGGAAGGAATTAAAAGCAAGATGAATTACGCTAAGGATCAAATAAGCGAGTTAGAGGACACAATAAACAAAGGCACAGAAACAGAGTAGAAAAAGGAAAAGAGACTCAAAAAATGTGAGGAAACTCTAAGGAAGCTCTGTGACAACATGAAGAGAAACAACATTCGCATCATAGGGGTGCCTGAAGAAGAAGAAGGAGGACAGGAAATGGAAACTTTGTTCAATCAAATCATAGCAGAAAACTCTCCTAAATTAAGGCTGGGAAACTCTCCACACGTTCAAGAAGCACACAGAACTCCATTAACGAGAAATCCAAAAACATCTACACCAAGACAAATCATAGTTAAAATACCAAAGCTAATGGATAAAGAAAACATTTTAAAAGCTGCTAGGGAAAAAAAAGGCTATCACCTACAAAGGAGCCCCCATACAGATGACATCCAAATTCTCTACAGAAACACTTGAGGCCAGAAGGGAATGGCAAGATATAATCAAAGTAATGCAGAACAAGAACCTACAACCAAGACTACTCTATCCAGCAAGGCTAACGTTTAAAATTGAAGGAGAAATAAAGAGCTTCCCAGAAAAAGAAAGCCTGAAGGAATTCATAAAAACCAAACTAATTCTGCAAGAGATACTAAGGACCTCTTGTGAACAGTTTAAAGGGAGAAAAGAATAGAGCAAAAGAAGAATACAGCTTTAAAGTATAAAATGGCAATAAACAACTACATATCAATAATAACCTTAAATGTAAATGGATTAAATGATCCAATCAAAAGACATAGGGTAGCTGCATGGATAAAGAAACAGGATCCATACGTATGCTGTCTACAAAAGACACACCTTAAAACAAAAGATGCACATAGACTGAAGGTAAAAGGATGGAAGAAAATATTTCATGAAAATGGAAATGAAAAAAAGCAGGGGTAGCAATATTTATATCAGACAAAATGGACTTTAATACAAAGGCTGTAGTTAGAGATAAAGAAGGACACTACATAATGATAAAGGGAACAATTCAAAAGGAAGATATAACTATTATAAATATCTACGCACCAAATATAGGTGCCCTGATATACATAAAGCAGACTTTGATGGACATTAAGGGCGAGATTAACAGCAATACTACCATAGTAGGGGATTTCAATAGCCCACTAACAACACTGGATAGATCCTCAAGAAAGAAAATCAATATAGAAACAGCAGACTTAAAGGATACACTAGGTCAACTTGATTTAATAGATATCTTCAGAACTTTTCATCCTAAAGCAGTAGAATATACATTCTTCTCAAGAGCTCATGGTACGTTTTCTAGGATAGACCACATGTTAGGACACAAAAATGCTGTCATTAATTTAAGAAGATTTAAATCATATCAAGCATTTTCTCTGACCACAATGCTATGAAACTAGAAATTAACCACAAAAGAAAAACTGAAAAATACTCAAACACTTGGAAACTAAATAGCATGATATTAAATAATGAATGGATTAACAATGAGATCAAGGAAGAAATAAAAAAGTTTCTAGAAACAAATGTTAGTGAGCATACATCAACTCAAAATTTATGAAACACAGAAAAAGCAGTACTGAGAGGGAAGTTCATTGCACTACAGGCATATCATAGGAAGCTAGAAAAAGCTCAAATAAGCAACCTGACCGTGCAGCTAAAAGAACTAGAAAAACAACAACAAATAAAACCAAGGACAAGTAGAAGGAAAAAAATAATAAAGATCAGAGCAGAAATAAATGACATAGAGGCTAAGAAAACAATACAGAGGATCAATAAAACCAGAAGCTGGTTCTTTGAAAAGGTAAACAAGATTGATGAAGCTTTAACTAGACTCACCAAGAAAAAAAGAGAGAGGTTTCAAATAAATAAAATTAAAAAAGACAATGGAGAAATAACAACTGACACAACAGAAATACAAAGCATTGTAAGAAAATACTATGAAGAACTATATGCCAAATAATTAGACAATCGTGGTGAAATGGACAAATTTCTTGAATCATATAAACTTCCAAAAATCAATCTGGAAGAATCAGAACACCTAAACAGGCCAATTACAACAAATGAGATCGAAACAGTTATCAAAAAACTCACAAAAAAGAAAAGCCTGGGCCTGATGGCTTCAAAAGTCAATTCTATCAAAAATTCAAAGAAGAACTAACTCCTATCCTCCTCAAGCTATTTCAAAAAATTCAAGAGGAAGGAAGACTTCCAAACTCCTTTTATGAGGAGAGCATAATTCTGATCCCAAAACCGGGCAAAGACAACACAAAGAAAGAAAATTATAGGCCTATATTCCGGATGAATATAGACGCTAAAATTCTCAACAAAATATTAGCCAACCGGATCCAGCAATATATGAAAAAAATCATACAGCACGATCAAGTGGGATTTATTCTGGAGAGGCAAGGCTGGTTTAATATTCGCAAATCAATCAATGTGATTCATCACATAAACAAAAGGAAGGACAAAAATCACATGATAATTTCAATAGATGCAGAAAAGGCATTTGATAAAATACAGCACCCATTCATGCTCAAAACTATCAGTAAAGTGTGAATACAAAGAACATTCCTTAACATGATAAAGGCCATCTATGACAAACCGACAGCAAACATCATACTACATGGACAAAAATTAAAAGCAATCTCCTTAAGATCAGGAACCAGGCAGGGTTGCCCACTTACACCACTCTTATTCAACATAGTTCTGGAAGTCCTAGCTATAGCAATCAGACAAGAAAAAGAAATAAAAGGCATCCAAATTGGAAAAGAAGAAGTAAAACTGTCACTATTTGCAGATGATATGATATTGTATATTGAAAACCCTAAAGTCTCAGTCAAAAAACTACTGGACCTTATAAATGAATTCAGCAAGGTGGCAGGATATAAAATTAATACACAGAAATCAGAGGCATTTCTATATACAAACAATGAACTGTCAGCAAAAGAACTTAAGGAAACAATCTCCTTCACTGTTGCAGCCAAAAAAATAAAATACCTAGTAGTAAATTTAACCAAGGAGGTTAAGGACTTGTAATCAGAAAATTATAAAACATTGATAAAGGAAATCAAGGAAGATACAAACAAGTGGAAGCATATACCATGCTCATGGCTAGGAAGAATAAACATCATTAAAATGTCTATACTACCCAAAGCAATTTATAAATTCAGTGCAATACCAATTTAAATACCAATGACATACTTCAAAGATATAGAACACATATTCCAAAAATTTATATGGAACCAAAAAAGAACACGAATAGCCTCAGCAATCCTAAAAAGAAAAAACAAAGCTGGAGGTATCACTCTTCCAGATATCAAGGTATACTCTAAGGCCATTATACTCACGACAGCCTGGTACTGGCATAAGAACAGGCACATAGATCAATGGAACAGAACAGAGGACCCAGAAATAAACCCACAGCTTTATGGACAACTGATATTTGACAAAGGAGGAAAGAACATACAATAGAGTAAAGACAGCCTCTTTAACAAATGGTGTTGGGAAAATTGGACATCTACCTGCAAAAAAATGAAACTAGACCATCAACTTACACCATTCACAAAAACAAACTCAAAATGGATAAAAGACTTAAATGTAAGCCGTGAAACCATTAGCATCTTAGAAGAAAACATAGGCAGCAAGCTCTCAGACATCTGTAGCAGTAGTATATTTGCCAATTTATCTCCATGGGCAAATGAAATAAAAGACAAGATAAACAAATGGAACTATATCAAACTAAAAGTTTTTGCACAGCTAAAGACAATAAGAACAGGATAAAAAGACAAACCCCACAATGGGAGAACATATTCGACAGCACATCTGATAAGGGGTTAATAACTAAAATTTATAAAGAACTTATAAAACTCAACAACAGGAAGACAAACAACCCAATCAAAAAGTGGGCAAAAGAAATGAATAGAAATTTCTCCAAAGAGGACATACAGATGGCCAATAGGCATATGAAAAAATGCTCAACATCACTAATCATTAGAGAAATGCAAATTAAAACCACAATGAGATATCACCTCACACCAGTCAGAATGGCACTCATCAGCAAAACAACACAGAATAAGTGCTGGCGAGGATGTGGAGAAAAGGGAACCCTCCTGCACTGTTGGTGGGAATGCAGACTGGTGCAGCCACTGTGGAAAACACTTCGGAGATTCCTCAAAAAATTAAAAATCAAACTGCCTTTTGATCCAGCTATCCTACTTTTAGGAATGTACCCTAAGAACAACATAGCACTGATTGAAAACAAGAAATGCGCCCTCATGTTCGTGGCAGCATTGTTCACAATAGCGAAGATCTGGAAACAGCCCAAGTGTCCATCAGAGAATGAGTGGATTAAAAAGCTTTGGTACATATATACTATGGAACACTACTGAGCCATAAGAAATGATGACATCGGGTTATTTACAACAAAATAAATGGACCTTGATAACATTATACGGAGTGAAATAAGTAAAACTGAAAAAAAACTGAGAACAGCATGATTTTATACATAGCTGGGAAATAAAACTGAGACTATTAGACATGAACAAGAGTGTGGTGGTTAGAGGGTGGGAGAGGCGGGAGTTGAGGAGCACAAAGAAAACCAGATAGAAGGTGACAGAGGACATTGAATGATGGGTATGCAACATAATTGAATGATAAGGTAACCTGGAGATATTTTTTTTGAAAATATATACCCTGATTTATTAATGTCACCCCATTAAAATTTTAAAAATATATCAATGTTAAAAAATAAAGGCACAGATTATGTGAATGGATAAGAAAACATCACCAATATTTGTGCTGTTTACAAGAGACCCACCTTAGAACAAAAGATTCACATAGGCTGAAAGTGAAGGGATGAAAAAAAGATATTCCATGAAAATAGAAATAAAATAAAGCTGGAGTAGTTATACTTATACCTGACAAAATAGTCTTTAAAACAAAGACCACTGTTAGGGACAAATAAGTCATGACTTAATAATAATAAAAGTACCATCCTCAAGAGGATATTACCATTGTTAATATTTATGCACCCAATATAGGATCATCTAAATATATGAAGTAGATTTTGATGGACATAAAGGGTGAGATCAGAGCAATATAGTGACAGTAGGGGACTTCAACACTCCACTGACATCAATGAATCCTCCAGACCAGTTGTTCTTAACCTGGGTTTTATCAAACCCTAGGGGTTTGGAGAGTCGGTGTCAGGGGTTTAGAGAAGCCTCTGCCACGGAGGTAAAGACACATTTGTGTAAAGTCATGATGACATGCCCGGCTTGGCCATCACTTGCTGCAGAGGATCACGTTACATTGCTTGGTCAACCAGTGCTGCAGGGTATTTAGTGTGCACAGTAGTCAACAGCTGTCGTAGTTGTACGTTGTGTGGTTTCTTTCTTAATATTTTAATCCATACTAAATATGTCGAGCAAAAAAAGAAAGTGGTCGGACGAATATGTACAACATGGATTCACATGTATCATGGAACGGGATGGGAGTCAGTGTCCTATCTGCAGGATATGCAATGCCAAGTTGAGCAACTCTAGTCTCGCACCGGCAAAACTAAATTTGGGGGGAAAAATCATATTTTATTTATCACTAAAGAAGGGTTCGGTGAATGCACATATAAAACTGGTGGGTTTGGTACCTCAAAAAACGTTAAGAACCACTGCTCCAGACAAAATATCAACAAAGAAACAGCAGCCTTAAATGATACACTAGACCAACAGGATTTAGCTAATATCTTCAGAACATTTAACCCCAATGCAGCATAATATAAATTATTTTCAAGTGCACATGGTACATCCTCTAAGAAAGAACACGTTAGGACACAATAAAAGTCTAAGTAAATGTAAGACTGAAATCATATCATGCATTTTCTCTTACCACAATGGCATATAACTAGAAATCAACTACAATAGAAAAACTGAGGATATCAGAGTAGTGGTGTCATTAGAGATACTCCTGATCTCTCTCTTTGATAAATCAACAAATTGAACAATTATAATGCAGCAAAGAAACTCTAGTTGGGCTTGCAGGCTTGCCTGAAAGATCCTTGCACTGAATGGAGTAAAGGTTGAATGGGTGAAAAGGGGTATGGAAGACAAAACACATTCGTGGTGGGCTTTGGACAGAAGAGGAGACAAATCTGGAGTGACTGGGTTTATTTTTCTCTGCTGGACTATGGGGAGGAGCAAAGCTAGGGCTCTCTGGATTTTGTCTGAGGGGTATGGAAAGGGAAACTTGGAGTGATTGAATCCCATCTGCCAGGAGGAATGGTGAGATAGAGGGACAGAAGGGGAGATAAACCAAAGTGGCCAGACCACAGGGTCACAGACAGTGTTCCCATGGTCTGCCTGCAGCCCATACTCTGCAGAGACAGAGAAAGCTAAAGTGCAGCCCCTCCTCACCTCCCAGATCCCACTTCCTTCATCTCACGGTACAGATAGTGGCAGAGACAAACCCCACAGCTAGCTCTTCAGAGCCACTCTCTCCCCTGAAAAACAGATGCTCCACATCCAGTCCCCAGGTCTTTTTAGGTGTGGGGAGCAGCATCTGGAAACCTGAGATCTCCATTGCTACAGTTGTAAAGCCAAAAAGATGAAGCTGTAAAGCCAAAGCAATAAGGCTAAAGCTGTAAAGTTCTCACAACACACCCCACCCATCCAACACGACTATGGCCCAGCCTACGTCACTGGCACAGCAACATCTCAATTGAGGACAGCCCAGAAATTTTACAGAATTAAAACTTGTAATATAGTCACACCTACTGGAAGAAATCGTTCAAAACTGAAATTTATTATTGCTTTTTTCCCCTTTTTCCTTTTTTTTCTTATTCTTGTTTTTTTTTAATTTCATTTTCTTTAATTTATATATTTATATTCTTTTTTGTGTGGGGGTGTTTTGTTTTTTATTTATTTGTTGGCTTTCCATTTATTTTCTTCTTTACTTGTCATAATTTTTTTCATTTTAATATATTTTTATATATTTTAATTTAATTTTTTATAATTTTACCTGTTTTTTTGTTATGGTTCTTAACAATACCACTCTTAAATGCTATCCAGGAAGAAGAAATTGAGTACCATGGCTACACAAGACAGAGATATTGTTCAGAAAGAAAATAAAAAATCTCCAGAAAGCAAGCTCACATGAAACTCTTGGAGTTAAATAATAGAGAATTTTAAATGAAGTTCTATAAGCACTCAATGAGATGTCAGAAGACAACAATAGGCAACTTAATGAGCTCAGAAAACAAATTAATGAATAAAATAAGTACTTCATCAAGGAGATGAAAACTTTAAAAACAGAGATAAAGAATTCAAAACATGAATTGAAGACTGAGGTAGCAATTTTAGCCAACAGAATGAACCATATAAAGGAAAAAATGAATGACATTGAAAACAGGCAAATGCTACATTAAAAAAAAGGAGAGAGACTCATAAATTAAAAAAAAAATCTGAGAGAGCTCTACAAGAATTGTCTGACTCCATCAGAAACAGCAATATAAGAATAATGGGTATATCATTAACACAATAAATTAAAATTAATAAAAAAAATTTTAAGAATGTTGGGTATATCAGAAGAAGAGAGGGAGAAAGGAATGGAGAGCCTATACAAATAAATAATTGATGAGAATATCCCAAGCTTATCGAAGGAGTTAGAGCCTCAATCCAAAAAGCAAACAGAATGCTGAGTTACCACACCCAATCAGACCTACCCTAAGGCACATCATAATAGAATTATCAAAAATTAGTGACAAAGAAAGAGTCCTCAGGTAGCTAGGGAAAAGAAAAACATAACATATAAAGGAAATCCCATGAGGTTATTATCAGACTTCCCAGAAGAAACTCTACAAGCCAGAAGATAGTGGACCCAAACATTCAAAGTACAGAAAGAGAGGTATTACCAGCCAAGAATACTATATTCATCAAAATTATTCTTCAAATATGAAGGAGAAATAAATTTTACAGACATACAGAAACTGAGGGAATTTATCACCCGAAAATGTCCACTATCTGAAATACTAAGGGGGTTGTTTGACCAGATACAAAGAACAAAACATATCAAATTTACAAGGAAAAGCTTCAAGAAGGTCAAAATAAAATAAAATAGAATAATCTGTGACAAAAATAACATAAAAGGAGAGGACAAAGATCTGCAGTAGCAAAGGAGGATGGAGTGCAGAAGAATTCATGAGACAAAGGACTCTTGTATATATGAACATTTTCTCTTAATAACCTAATGGTAACCACCAACAAACAAAAAAAAAACACTTTAAAATACACAGCTTAAAAAAAGAAGAAACAAGGAAAGAAGTATGGAATCCCACCTAACAAAAATAACTGAGAGAAAAATAAAAGAATCAAACAAGACACAGAGCTACCAGAAAAAAAGACATAAAATGTCTATATAAAATCCTCGAGTCAGTAATTACCCTAAAAGTAAATGGACTGAATTTACCAATAAAGAGGCACAGAGTAGCAGATTAGATCAAAAAGTAAAACCCAATCATATGCTGTTTTCAAGAGACACACCTAAGCAGCAAGGACAAAAGAAGGTTCAAAGTGAAAGGTTGAAAAATGATTCTCGAAGCAAAGAATATCCAAAAAGAAAGCAGGTGTACCCCTACTCATATCTGACAATGCTGACTTCAAGACAACAAAGGTAACCAGAGACAAAGATGAACATTTCTTAATGATAAAGACATTGTATCAAAAAGACAACACTTCTTAACATATATGCACCAAACCAGGGAGCACCAAAATATATAAGACATCTACTAACTGATCTAAAAATAAAAGCAGACAAAAACATAATTACACTTGGAGATTTCAACACACCATTGATGATTTTAGATAGATAATCCAAACAGAAAACCAATAAATATCAGCCTTAAAAGGGACTCTGAACCAAATGGACATAATAGATATTTATAGAATATTTTATCCCAAAATGTCAGGTTATACATTCTTCTCCAGTGTGCATAGAACATTCTCAATGATAGATATAGACCACATTTTGGGCCACAAAACTAAGATCAACAAATTCAGGGAGATTGAAATTATACCAATCATATTTTCTGATCATAAGGCTTTGAAGTTAGAATTCAACTGTAAAAAGTAAAGAAACCCATAAAAATATTGAAATTAAACAACATATTTCTAAAAAATGACTATATCAAAGAAGAAATAAAAGCAGAGAACAAAAGATATATACAGACAAATGGAAATGAAAACATGACATATCAAAATTTCTGGGATGCAACAAAAGCAGTAATAAAAGGGAAGTTTATATTATTACAGGCTTATATCAAGAAACAAGACAGATCCCAAGTAAATAACTTAACATCACACCCTAAGGAACTAGAAAAAGAAAAACAAAGGAAACCCAGCAGAAGAAAGGAAATAGTAAAAATTAGAGCAGCACTAAATGAAACAGAAAAAAAAACTATAGAAAAAATTAATAAAACAAGGAGCTTCTTCTTTGAAAAGATCAATAAAATAGACAAACCACTGACTAGATTCACTAAGAAAAAAAGAGAAAGAAATCGTATAAACAAAATTCGAAATGAAAGAGGAGAAATTACCACAGACATCATAGATATACAAAGGATCATAGTAGAATATTATGAAAGATTATTTGCCACAAAATTCAACAACTTAGAGAAAATAGATAAATTCCTAGAACTATACAATCTTTCCAGATTGAGTCACAAAGAAATGGAAAACGTAAATAGACCTATAAGTACAGAGGAAATAGAAACAATTATCACAAATCTCCCCAAAAACAAAAGTCTGGGACCAGATGCTTAAACTACTAAATTCTACCAAACACTCAAAGAAAAATTGACACTTACACTTTCAAAGTCTTCCCAGAAAAATAGAAGCAGTACTTCCCAACACATGAGGTCAACATAACCCTTATACAAAAACATGGCAAGGGCAATACACACACACAAAAAAACTACAGACTAATATTTCTAATGAGTACAGATGCAAAAACCCTAAACAAAATACTAGCAAATCGAATACAGCAACACATTGTAAAAATAAAATATCACAATCAAGTGGGATTCATTCCAGGAGCACAAGGGTAGTTCAACATACAGAAATTAATCAACATAATATACCACATCAACAAAACAAATAACAAAAATCATATAATCTTATCAATAGATGCAGAAAGGGCATTTGATAAGATTCAACAACCTTTTATGTTTAAAACACTCAATAATGCCTGACCAGGTGGTGGCGCAGTGGATAGAGAGTCAGACTGGGATACGGAAGGACCCAGGTTTGAGACCCCGAGGTCGCCAGTTGGAGCACAGGCTTATCTGGTATGAGCTCACCAAGGTCACTGGCTCCAGCAGGGGGTTACTCAGTCTGCTGAAGGCCCCCGGTCAAGGCACATATAAGAAAGCAATCAATGAACAACTAAGGTATCGCAACAGCAACAAAAGACTGATGATTGATGCTTCTCATCTCTCTTCATTTCTGTCTGTTTCTCTTTATCTCTTTCTCTGACTCTCTCTGTAAAAAAAAAAAAAAAACACTCAATAAAATCAGAATAGAAGGAAAGTACTTCAACATAATAAAGGCAACATATGACAAACCATCAGCTAATATCATACTAAATGGTAAAAAAAAAAATTGAAGGCTTTTCCTCTAAAATCATAAACAAGACAAGGCTGCCCACTGTCTCCACTCTTATTCTACATAATTCTGGAAGTTTTAGCCAGAGCAATCAGGCAAGAAAAAGAAATAAAAGGTATTCATCTCAAAAAGACTGAGTAAAGGTATAAGTTTTTGCAGATGACATGATTCTGTATACAGAAAACCAAAAAGACTCCACCAAAAAACTATTAGAAACTTTAAACTAATACAGTAAAGTCACAGAATACAAAATCAATATAGAAAAGTTCACTGCTTTCCTAAATGCCAATGATGAAATATTGGAAATTGAACTCAAAAAACAATTTCTTTTACAATTACAACAATAAAAATAAAATACCAAGGACTAAACTTAAAAAAGAATGGGAAGGACCTATGTATTGAAAAGTACAAAATATTATTGAAACAAACTGAAAAAGACACAATGAAATGGGAAAATATCCCATGCTCATGGATTGGAAGAATCAACATAGTTAAAATGGTCATATTACACAAAGGAATATACAAAATTAATGCAATTCCCATTAAAATCTCAATGTCATTTTTTTAAGAAGTAGAATAAAAAATTACCAGGTTTGTATGGAACCATAAAAACCCTGAATAACAGGGGAGGGGCAAGATGGCGATGGAGTAGGCGAACATACCAACTTCCAAATCCCAGAACCAAAGTGGATTATAACTTGATTTTAAGAACCATCATTTAAATAAACCAATGTTGAACTGGATTGAGAGGACTCTTCAACCAGGGAACACTGAAGAAGCCACATTGAGACTGGTAGGAAAAGCGAAAACGTGGAACAGGCTGCCCAGCTCCCCAGAGCAAAAGGCAGCCTGGAGAGACTCGTGTGGCGGGAAGAGAGGCTAGCGGAAGGGTAGGGACCAGAGTCTCAGGAACAAAGCCCCAGCCTACAACCCAGAGCCTAGAAGAGGTGTATGGACAGTATTTAGCTGTGAAACAGGTTAGGATACTATTTGTGAGAAAGAGAGAGTTGTCTCAGACCCAGGATTCTTCTTAAAGGGATGGCACAGAAAACCTCTCTCACAACCATTCACCTGGGACTCCGGGAGAGAGGGAGAGAGGAGAGGACCGGAGCAGTGGAAAGAGAGTGCAGTCTGGAAGGCACAGGGAGAAAAGCTTTGAGGGACAGCCACCCTAAGCCCTGGGCTGAGTCACTCCACAAATATGAGACAATATTTCCCCTGGAACCAGCAAGGGGAAGCAGGACAAAACAGGCTCCCCTGCGACAATCAGAGCACAGTCGGTTAGAAAGAAGGAGCTTTCAGGACTACAGTATGGAGTGTTAGGGTCTGAGCTGTAGCATCCGCACCCACACTGCTGAGGGCTTGCTGGAGGGTGGGCAGGAGCAGGGCATGGAAGCGTGGTTCTGTCAGCGAGTGCAGAGGCCAAGTCGGCTGGTGTGAGCTCAGTCTAGCCCCAGCTGGGGTGAAAAGGACACAAGAAAGTGGTCCGGCAGCTGTGAGCCCGCGTGCGACTCCACCAGTGGGGAAAAAGCTGGAGCCCAGAATGGGCAGAGATTCACCACTGGGAACAGGAGAGCGGGCCTGCAGCCTCACCTGGTCTCCGAGGCTTGAAGTCCTGCACAAACTAGCTTTCCCTGCAAAGGTGGGGTGGAAACCCAGGCTCACAGTTGAGTGTGCACTGGCAGCCTAGCCAAGGAGCTGAGGTTGGCAAGGGTGGGGCAGAAGCCCAGCTCGCTGGTGAGCACGTAGCAGCAGCCCAGCCCAGCCGAGGAACCTAGGCTGGTGGGGGTGGGGTGGAAGCCTGAATTGCAGTTGAGTGCACACCAGAAGACCCTTCTGGACTGAGAAACAAGCTGACAGGGAACCGCAGCTGAGAAAAGTGCTAACCCTAGCCCTTGGTGCCCAGGCTTGTGGCCCGAGAGCGGTGCGCAGTCACAACCGTGGGAGAGGGGCAAAGGCAGAGACCAGCTGAGACTTATAGAGCCTGTCACGAGAACATAGCCCCTCCCACAAAGGTGAGGCAAAGCCCACAGCAGCAGACAGAGTGCTGGCACCAGCCGCAACCACACCCAACCACCCTAGGTAGCGGCAGAGGGGGTGGTGGGTCTGCAGACAGACCACACCTAGGGAACACAGAGGCAACACCCATTGGACTTGAGTAGCCAAATCCTTTTAACACAAAGACAAAATGGGCAGGCAGAGGAATGCAACACAAATGAATCAAGAGAAATCGCCAGAGAAGGACCTGAATGAAGTAGATATAACCAAACTACCTCATGCAGAGTTTAAAATAATGATAGTTACGATGTTCAAAGAGCTTAGAGCAACAATGCATAGTCATTACAAACACCTAAATAAAGAGATAACAAGTATAAAAATGAAAATTGAAATAATAAAACAGAATCAGACAGAAATGACAAATACAGTATCACAACTGAAGACCACAATGGAAGGAATTAAAAGCAGGATGGATGAAGCTGAGGATCGAAAAAGTGAGTTAGAGGAAAAGTTAAACAAAGGCACAGAAGAAGAGCAGAAGAAAGAAAAGTGACTCAAAAAATGTGAGGAAACTCTGACAACATGAAGATAAATAACATCCACATCATAGGAGTTCCTGAAGAAGAAGAGAAAGAACAATGGATAGAAACTTTGTTCAATCAAATCATAGCAGAAATTTTTTCTAAATTAAGACTGGAAAACGTTTCAAACATTCAAGAAGCACAGATAACTCCATTAAAGAGAAACCCAAAGAAATCTACACTAACACACATCATAGTTAAAATACCAAAGTTAAGTGATAAAGAGAAAATTTTAAAAGCTGCTAGAAAAAAAAAAGATATCATCTACAAAGGAGCCCCCATATGGATGACATCTGACTTCTCAATAGAAACACTTCAGGCCAGAAGAGAATGACAAGATATATTCAAAGTAATGCAGAACAAGAACCTACAACCAAGACTACTCTATCCAGCAAGGCTAACGTTTAAAATTGAAAGAGAAATAAAGAGCTTCCCAGACACAAAAAACCTCAAGGAATTCATTGAAACCAAACCAATTTTGCAAGAGATACTAAGGAGCCTGTTGTGAACAGTTCAAAGGGAGGAAAGAATATAGCAAAAGAAGAATACAGCTCTAAAGAATAAAATGGAAATAAACAACTACATATCAATAATAACCTTAAATGTAAATGGATTAAATGATCCAATCAAAAAACTTTGGATAGCTGCGTGGATAAAGAAATAGGACCCATACATATGCTGTCTACAAGAGACACACCTTCAAACAAAGGATGCACATAAACTGAAGGTAAAAGGATGGAAAAAAATATTTCATGCAAATGGAAATGAAAAAAAAAAAAAAGCCAGGGTAGCAATACTTATATCTGACAAAATGAACTTTAAAACAAAGGCTGTAGTAAAAAATAAAAAAGGACACTACATAATGATAAAGGGAACAATTCAACAGGAAGATATAACCATTACAAATATCTACGCTCCGAACATAGGATCCCCAACATACATAAAGCAGACTTTGATGGATATATAGGGCGAAATTAACAGCAATACTATAATAGTAGAGGATTTCAATACACTACTAACATCACTGCATAAATCCTCAAAAAAGAAAATTAACAAAGAAACAGCAGACTTAAAGGATACACTAGATCAACTCGATTTACTAGATATCATCAGAACTTTTCACCCTAAAGCAGTAAAATATACATTCTTTTCAAGTGCTCAGGGTACATTCTATAGAATAGACCACTTGTTAGGATGCAAAAGTGGTCTCAACAAATTTAAGAAGATTGAAATCATATCAAGCATTTTCTCTGATCACAATGCCATGAAACTAAAAATTAACCACAAAAGAAAAACTGAAAAATACTCAAACACTTGGAAACTAAATAGCATGTTATTAAATGATGAATAAATTAACACTGAGATCAAAAAAGAAATACCAGCAAGACAAAAAATCCAATCATAAAACGGGAAAAAGAAATGAATAGAAATTTCTCCAAAGAGAACATAGAAATGGCCAATAGACATATGAAAAAATGCTCAACATCACTAATCATTAGAGAAATGTAAATTAAAACCACAATGAGATATCACCTCACACCAGTCAGAATGGTGCTCATCAGCAAAACAACACAGAATACGTGCTGGTGAGGATGTGGAGAAAAGGGAACCCTCATGCACTGCTGCTGGGAATGCAGACTAGTGCAGCCACTGTGGAAAACAGTTTGGAGATTCCTCAGAAAATTAAAAATCAAACTGCCTTTTGATCCAGCTATTTCACTTTTAGGGATATACCTTAAGAACACCATAGCACTGTACGTAAAGAAGAAATGAGCCCCCATGTTTGTGGCAGCATTGTTCACAGTAGCAAAGATCTGGAAACAGACCAAGTCTCCTCAGAGGACGGGTGAATTACAAAGCTTTGGTACATATATACTATGGAATACTACTTAGCCATAAGAAATGATGACATTGGATCATTTACAACAAAATGGATGGACCTTGATAACATTATACAGAGTGAAATAACTAAAACAGAAAAAAACTGAGAATGCATGATTTCATACATAGGTGGGACATAAAAACGAGACTATGAGACATGGACAAGAGTGTGGTGGTTATGGGGTGGGAGGAGGGATAAGAGGGAGGGAGAAGGGGGAGGCGAGGAGCACAAAGAAATCCAGATAGAAGGTGACAGAGGAAAATTTGACTTTGATGGGTATGCAACATAATTGAATGACAAGATAACCTGGAAATGTTTTCTTTGAACATATGTACCCTGATTTATTAATGTCATCCCATTAAAATTAATAAAAGAAAAACAGAAAGCACAAAGTTTCTAAAATATAAGAAAAAAAAACCCTGAATAGCTAAGGAAAAAGAATAAAGCCAGAGATCACGCTACCTTACTTCAAATTATACTATAGAGTCATGATAATCAAAACAGCAGGGTATTAGCAGAAAAACACACATACACAACAATGGAACAGAATTGAGAGCATATAAATTAAACCACATATATCTGGACTATTATCTTTCACAAAGGAGCCAAAAATACACAATGAAGAAAAGAAAGCCTCTTCAATTAATGGTGCTGGGAAAATTGGAAATCCGCATGGAAAATAATGAAACTTGACTACAGTTTGCCCCCTGGTATAAAAATTAATTCAAAATGGATCAAAGATCTGAAACAATAAATTATATAGAAGAAAACATAGGTTCTAACCTTATGGACCTTGGCCATAGAAAACAATTTATGAATTTGACCACAATGACAAAGGAAGTAAAGGAAAAACATAATGAATGAGATTATATCAAAATAAAAAGCTTCAGCACAGAAAAAGAAAGTGACAACAAAACAAATAGGCATCCAACTAAATGAGAGATGATATTTGCAAACAACAGCTCCAATAAGGGACTATATTCAAAATATATAAAGAACTACAAACTCAGCAACAAACAAGCAAATAATCTAATTAAAAAATGGGGGCAGCACCAGAACAGACACTTCTCCCAAGAGGACATACAAATGGCCAATAGATATATCGGGGAAACAATGCTCATCTTCACTAGCTATTTGAGAAATGCATATCAAAACTACAATGAGATAGCACCTCACACCTGTTAGCTTGACAATTACCAACAAGACAGGTAATAAGTGCTGGAGAGGCTGTGGAGAAAAGGAAACTCTCAGTCACTGCTGGTGGGAATGCAAATTAGTACAACCATTATGAAAGAAAGTATGGTGGTTCCTCAAAAAATTAAGAATAAAATTAACACATGACCCAGTAAAATTCCTCTACTGGGCATCTACCCAAAAATCTTGAAAACATTGGTACATAAAGACACATGCACACCCATGTTCATTGTAGCATTATTCACGGTGGCCAAGACATGGAAACAACCAAAGTGTCCCACAGTAGATGATTGAATAAAGAAGTGGTACCTGTATACAATGGAATACTACTCAGCCATAAGAAATGATGGCATAGTGACATTTATGACAACATGGATGGACCTTGAGAACATTATACTGAGTGAAATAAGTAAATTAGGAAAAGTTAAGAACTGTATGATTTCACACATAGGTGGATTGTAAAACTGTGACTCATGGACACAGATAAAAGTGAGTTACCAGGGGGAATGGGATGTGGCAGAAGGTAATGGGGAAGGAAGTGGAGCTAAGGATATAAAGAGGAACAAATATAAGGTGACAGAGGGTGATTTTACTTTGGGTGGTAGTTATACAGCATAGTCAAGGGTTCAAATGCTGTGGGAATGTTTACCTGAAATCTATGTGCTCTGGTTAATCAATGTCACCATGTTAACATTAATTATCTAAATAAAATCTAAAATTAAAAAAAGAGAAACTAAAAAATATTCATACAGTTGGAGTCTAAATAGCATGTTTTTAAATTACAAATAGGTTAACAATGAGATAAGGAAGATATCAAAAATTTCCTTGGAACAAATAAAAATGAACATAAAACAACTCAAAATCTGTGAGACACAGTGAAAGAAGTCTTGAGAATAAAGTCCATAGCATTACAGGCATACCTCAAGAAGCAAGAAAGCTTTCAAATAAACAATCTAACCTTGCACCTAAAATAACTAAAGAAAGAAAAACAAACAAAGCCCAGAGGAAGGTGAAGAAAGGAAGTAATAAAGATCAGAGTGGAAATAAATGACATAGAGGCTAAGAAACCAATACAAAAGACCAACAAAATCAAGAGCTGGTTCTTTAAAAAGATAAACAAGATTGACAGACCTTTAACCAGATTCATCAAGAAAAAGAGAGAGAACCCAAATAAATAAAATTAGAAATGAAAGAAGAGAAGTAACAGCTGACATCAAAGAAATACCAAAAAATGTAAGAAAATATTATGAACATTTATATGCCAAAAATTGGACAACCTGGATGAAATGGATAAATTCTTAGAAACATACAATATTCCCAAACTAAATCAGGAGTAATCAAAGAACCTGTGCAGAAAAATTAAAACAAAAAAAAAAAACAAAAAAACAGCAAACAAATGTCCTTGACTAAATGGCTTCACAGGCGAATTTTATTAAACATTCAAAGGAAAACTAATACCTATTTTTCTCAAACTATTCCAAAATGTCAAAAGGATGAAAGACTTACAAACTCATTTTATGAGACATGCATTTTTCTAATTCAAATATCAGGTAAATACACTACAAAGAAAGAAAACTGTAGGTCAATATCCTGGATGACTATAGATGCTAAATTCATTATACACACACACACACACACACACACACACACACACGCAAACCAGATCCAGCAATACATCAAGTGGAATTTATCCAGCGGAGGCAAGGTTGGTGCTATATTTGAAAATTAATAAACTTAAAGAAAACAAAGAATAAAAATCACATGATCATATCAACAGATGCCGAAAATGCATTTGGTAAAATCCAGCACCCATTAATAATTAAAATTCTTTGCAAATTGGGAATAACAGGAACATACTTTAACACTATAAAGGCCATATATGAAAAACCTACAACCAACATTATACTCAGTGTGAAGAAACTAAAAGCAATCCCCTTAAGACCAGAAACAAGAAAGGGGTGTCTCCTGTCACCACTCTTATATTCAACATAGTACTGGAAGTCCTAGCCACAGTAATCAAAGATAATAAGAAAATACAAAAGCCAAATTGGAAAAAAAGAAGATAAACTGTCATTATTTGCTGACAATATGATACTGTACATAGAAAGCCAATGTCTGTGTCAATAAAACTACTAGACATAATAAATGAATTTTGCAAAATGTCAGGATACAAAATTAATATTCAGAATCAGTGGCATATTATACCCCAAAATAAACTGTCAGAAAGAGATATTAAGGGGAAAATCCTATTTGCTATTGCAACAAAAAATAATACGTACCTAGAAATAATTTAACCAAGGAGGTAAAAGACTTGTACTTGAAAAATTATAAGACACTGAAACAAGAAATGGAGGTAGATACAAGCAAGTGCAAGCATATACCATGTTCATGAATAGAAAGAATTAACATCATTAAAATGTCCATACTACCCAAAACAATCTATAGATTCAATGCAATAACTACCAATGGCATACTTTACAGATTTAAAACAATATTTTAAAAATTTACATGGAACCAAAAAAGAACTCAAATAGACTCAGCAATCTTAAAAATGAAGAATAAAGTGGAAGGTATCGCACTTCCAGATATCAAGTTATACGACAAGGCCATTGTACTCAAAACAGCCTGGTACTGGCATAAGAACAGGTATACAGATCAATGGAACAGAACAGAAAGCACAGAAATAAATCTGTGCCTTTGCTGTCAATTAATATTTGATAAAGGAGGCAAGAGTATGCAATGAAATAAAGACAGTCTCTTTAATAAAGGGTACTGAGAAAATTCAGCAGGTACATAAGAAAAAAATGAAACCACACCACCAATGTACACCATTCACAAAAATAAACTCAAAATAAATAAAATACTTAAATGAAAGTCACAAAACCATAAAAATCCTAGAAGAAAACATAGGCAGTAAAATCTCAGACATATCATAGCAATATATTTGCTGATATCTCCTCAGGAAAGTGAAATAAAGAGAAAATAAACAAAACTACGTCAAACTAAAAAGCTTTTGCACAGCAAAAGAAACCATTAACAGAATAAAAGGACAATGACAGTATGAAAGAACATATTTGCCAATTTATCTGATAAGGGCTTCATAATCAAAATTTATAAAGAAATCATAAAACTCAATAACAAGAAGACAAACAATCCAATTTATGATTTTGTAGAGTTTTTGTCTCTTTTCTTATTGATTTTAATTTATTGTGTTTACATAGATTCTACTGTTACACCGAATGCATTCCCCATCCCCCATATTCCCCTCAACATCTTCCTTGCTCCCCTCCCCATTGCACCCTCAACCATTCCCTTCAGGTTTATCCCATCCTGTCATCTCCTTTCACTCTGTCCTCTTTTCCTCTGGTCCCTTTGATCCCTCCTCTGTCCAAAGTCCATTCCTCAGTTCACATTGTTCATTGGATTCCTCAAATGAGTGAGGTCATATGATTTTTTTTTTCTCTGCCTGGCTTATTTCACTTAATGTAATAGTTTCCAGGTCCATCCATGATATCGCAAAATGTTTAAGATTTCCTTCTTTTTCATGGTTCCATAGTATCCCATTGTATATATGTACCACTGCTTTTTAATCCACTCATCCACTGACAGACACATGGGCTGTTTTCAGATCTTAGCTATTCTGAATAATGCTGCCATAAACGTGGGAGTGCATTTTTTCATTCAAATCAGTGATTTGGTGTTCTTGAGATATATTTCTAAAAGTGGGATGGCTGGATCAAAGGCAGTTTCATTTTAAATTTTTTGAAGAATTTTCATACTGTTTTCGACAGTGGCCACACCAGTCTGCATTCTCACCAGCAGTGCAGGAGGGTTCCCTTTTCTCCACATTCCTCGCCAGCATTTATTCTGTGTTCTTTTGTTACTAAGCGCCATTCTGACTGATGTGAGGTGGAATCTCATTGTGCTTTTAATTTGCATTTCTCTAATGATTAGTGATGCTGAACATTTTTTCATATGCCTATTGGCCATCTGTATGTCCTCTTTGGAAAAGTGTCTATTCACTTCTTTAGCCCATTTTTTTATTGGATCGTTTATCTTCCTGCTGTTGAGTTTTACAAGTTTTTCATAAATTTTGGTTACTAACCCCTTTTCAGATGTATTGTCGAATATGTTCTTTCATTGTGTGGTTTGTCTTTTTATTCTGTTCATATTGTCTTTAGCTGTGCAAAAGTTTTTAGTTTGATATAACCCCATTTGTTTATCCCGTCTTTTATTTCCATTGCCCGAGGAGATAAATCAGCAAATATATTGCTGTGAGAGATTTCGAAGAGCTTACTGCCTATGTTTTCTTCTCTGATGCTTATGGTTTCACAACTTACATTTAAGTCTTTTATCCATTTTGAGTTTTAGTGAATGGTGTAAGTTGGTGGTCTAGTTTCATTTTTTTGTAGGTAGCTGTCCAATTTTACCAATACTCTTTGTTAAAGAGGCTGTCTTTACTCCATTGTATGCTCTTACCTCCTTTGTCAAATATCAATTGTCCATAAAGGTGTGGGTTTATTTCTGGATTCTCTGTTCTCTTCCATTGATCTATATGCCTGTTCTTATGCCAGTACCAAGCTGTTTGGAGTACAATGGCCTTGTGGTATAACTATATATGAGGAAGTGTGATATCTCCCACTTTATTTTACTTTTTTAAGATTGCTGAGGCTATTCGTGTTATTTTTTGGTTCCATATAAATTTTTAGAATATGTGTTCTATATCCTTGAAATATGTCATTGGTATTTTAATTAGTATTGCATTATATCTATAAATTGCATTGGGCAATATAGACATTTTAATGATGTTTACTCTTCCTATTTATGAACACAGTATATGTTTCCACTTGTTTGTATCTTCCTTAATTTCTTTTATCAATGTTTTATAATTTTCCGAGTACAAGTCTTTAATTTCCTTGGTTAAATTTACTTCTAGGTACTTTATTTTTTGTTGTTGTTGCAGTAGTGAAAGAGATTGTTTCTTAACTGCTCTTTCTGACAGTTCATTGATGGTGTACAAAAATGCCTCTGATTTCTGAGTAGTAATTTTATATCCTGCCAACTTGCTGAATTCATTTATCAGTTCCAGTAGTTTTTTGACTGAGACATTAGGGTTTTCTATATACAGTATGTCATCTGCAAATAATGATAGTTTTACTTCCTCTTTTCCTACTAGGATGCCTTTTATTTCTTCTCCTTATCTGATGGCTGTGGCTGGGACTTCCAGAACTATGTTGAATAAGAGTAGTGAAAGGAGGCTCCCTGCCTTGTTTCTGATCTTAAGGGGATTGCTTTTAATTTTTGCCCATTCAGTATGATGTCGGCTGTGGGGTTGTCATAAATGACCTTTATCGTGTTGAGGTATGTTCCCTGTATTCCCACTTTGCTGAGAGTTTTGATCATAATGGGTGCTGGATTTTATCAAATGCTTTTTCTGCATCTATTGAAATTATCATGTGGTTTTTCTCCATCCTTTTGTTATGTGATGAATCACATTGATTGATTTGCAAATATGGTACCAGCCTTGCCTCCCCAGAATATATCTCACTTAATCATGATGTATAATTTTTTCATGTATTGCTGGATCCAGTTTGCTAATATTTTGTGAGAATTTTAGCATCTAAATTCATCAGAGATATCGGCCTATAATTTTCTTTTTTTTCTGTTGTCTTTCCCTGGTTTTGGAATCAGAATTATGCTTGCCTTGGAAGTCTTTCTTTCTCTTGAATTTTTTGAAATAGCTTAAGAAGCATAGAAGTTAGTTCTTCTTTGAATATTTGGTAGAATTCACCTTTGAAGCCATCTGGCCTAGGGCTTTTGTTTGTTGGGAGTTTATTGCTAACTGTTTCTATCTCATTTGTTGTAATCAGTCTGTCTAGGTCAGGGGTAGTCAACCTTTTTATACCTACTGCCCACTTTTGTATCTCTGTTAGTAGTAAAATTTTCTAACTGCCCACCAGTTCCACAGTAATGGTGATTTATAAAATAGGGAAGTAACTTTACTTTATTAAATTTATAAAGCAGAGTTACAGCAAGTTAAAGCATATAATAATAATTACTTATCAAGTACTTTATGTCAAATTTTCACTAAGTTTGGAATAATAACTCTTTATAAAGCAACTTACTATAGTTAAATCTATCTTTTTATTTATACTTCAGTTGCTCCGTTACCGCCCAGCATGAAAGCTGGAACACCCACTAGTGGGCGGTAGGGACCAGGTTGACTACCACTGGTGTAGGTTTTCTGATTTTTCCAGATTGATTTTTGAACAATTCTATGTTTCAAGGAATTTTTCCATTTTACCTAGGTTGTCTAATTTTGGGGTATACAGTTCTTCATAGTATTTTTTACAATCCTTTGTATTTCTGTTGTGTCACTTGTTATTTCTCTACTCTCACTTCTAATATTATTTATTTGAGTCCTCTCTTTTTTTCTTGATGAGTCTGGTTAAAGGTTTAACAATCTTGTTTACGTTTTCAAAGAACCAGATCTTGGTTTCATTTATCCTCTGTATTTTTTTTACCTCTATATCATTTATTTCCACTTTGATCTTTATTTTCTTCCTTCTACTAAATCTGGAGTTTACTCACTGTTCTTTTTCTAGTTCTTTTAGATGCAGGGTTAAGTTGTTTATTTGAGCTTTATCTAGCTTTCTAAGGTAATGCCTGTAATGCTTCCCTTTCAGTACTGCTTTTGCTGTGTCCCATAAATTTTGAGTTCTTGAATGCTCATTATCATTCATTTCTAGAATTATTTTATTTCTTCTTTGATCTCATTGTTAACTCATTTGTTATAACATGCTATTTAGTTTCCAAGTGTTTGAGTATTTTTTAGTTTTCCTGTTGTTGTTAATTTCTAGCTTCATGCCATTGTGATCAGAGAAGATGCTTGATATGATTTCAATCTTCTTAAATTTGTTGAGACTTTCTTTGTGCCCTAACATGTGGTCTATCCTAGAGAATGTATCATGAGCACTTGAAAAGAATGTATATTCTGCTGTTTTAGGGTGAAAGGTGTGAAGATATCTATTAAGTCTGTTGATTTAGTGTGTCCTTTAAGTCTGCTGTTTCTTTGTTAATTTTCTTTCTTGAGAATCTATCTAGTGATGTTAGTTGGTTATTGAAATTTCCTACTATTATAGTATTGCTGTTGATCTTGCCCTTTATATCCATCAAAGTCTACTTTATATATTTAAGTGCTCCTATATTAGGTGCATAGATATTTATTATGGTTATATCTTCCTGTTGAATTGTTCCCTTTATTATTATGTAGTGACCTTTTTATATCTTGCCTTTGTTTTAAAGTCTATTTTTTCAAATATAAGTATTGCTACCCCAGCATTTTTCATTTCCATTTGCATGGAATATTTTTTTCCAACCTTTTACTTTCAGTGTATGTGTATCTTTTGTTTTGAGGTGTGTCTCTTTAGATAACATATATATGGGTCCTGTTTGCTTACCCATGCAGCTACCCTGTCCTTTAGTTGAATTATTAAATCCATTTACATTAAGGTCACTATTGATATGTAATTGTTTATTGCCATTTTATTCTTTAAAGCTACATTACTCTTTTACTATATTCTTTTCCCCTTTGTTCTGTTTACAACAAACTCCTTAACATTTCTTGCAGCATTGGTTTGATTGTAATGAATTCCTTGAGGGTTTTGTTGTTTTGTTTTGTTTTGTTTTGTTTTGTTTTTTTGTCTGGGAAGCTTTTTATTTCTCCTTCAATTTTAAACAATAGTCTTGCTGGATAAAAAAGTCTTGGTTGTAGGCTCTTGTTCCACATTACTTTGAATATTTCTTGCCATTTTCTTCTGGCCTCACGTGTTTCTGTTGAGATGTCCAATGTCATACTTTTGGGGGCTCATTTGCAGGTGATTGACTTTTTTTTCTAGCAGCTTTTAATATTTTTTCTTTGTCTCTTAGCTTTGGTATTTTAATTATGATGTGTCTTGCTGTAGATTTCTTTGGGTTTCTCTTTAATGGAATTCTTTGTGCTTCTTAAGCTTGTGTGACTTTTTCATGCATCAATTTAGGAAAGTGTTCAGCTATGATTTCTTAAAACAAGCGCTCTATCTCTTTTTCTTCTTCAGGAACCTCTATGATGCAGATGTTGTTTTTCTTTAGGTTGTCACAGAGTTTTCTTTGTTTCCTCTGACTTTGTAAGCCTCTTTTCTTTTTGCTGCTATGCTTCCATGTTTTTGTTTATCTTGTCTTCTAAATTGCTAATTCAATCCTCTGCTTTATCCAGTCTGCTTTTAATGCTTCTAGTGGAGTCTTCATTTCTGATATTGTATTTGTTATTTCTGACTGGTTCTTCTTTATTATTTCAATGTCCTTTTTGATGCTTGTTATCTCTTTATTTGTGTGCTCATTGTGTCCATCCATTGTTGCTCTAAGATTTGAGCATTCTAATAATCATTATTTTAAACTCTGCATCTAATAGTTTGGTTATTTCCATCTCAGTTCTTTTTCTTGGAGTTTCTCTTGTTGATTCGTTTGAATTGCACTTCTCTGTCTTTTCATTTTGTCTGTGTATATACTCCTCATTTGGGTGTGTTGTTTGTGAAGCTAGCTAAGTCTAGGTTTGGTATTGTCTGCCTTCAATTTTCAATAGTGTTATTTCTAGGTCTTCTTGGGTTGGCATCAGCTGTTGTTTTAAATCTACTGTGGGATATTTATCTGCTGTCACTGTTCATTTTGCTGTTTGTGTCATAGTTTTCTATGTCTTAGCTGGGTCAGGTGTGAGAAGCCCTTCATTAAGCTTTCTCTCTAACAAGGGTTGTTAGGTCCTGAACTGGTGGTGCTTTCCATATCTGGCCACTGAATGTGCCTGCCCTTGACCTCTCTGGCCAGACCCTGCTGCAGATCAGTGGGGGTCACTGCCTATGACTGGCTCTTATCAACCTTCTGGGAGCTACAGGTGATCCAGATCTGTGGCTGCCTCTGCTGGGTCCAGGTGCTATTGTAAATATCAGCTGAACTCCTAGGCTTGCTTTTATCTACTCCTGGCCTGGGGGAAGTTCCTTTTAAAGTTCAAGTTCCCTTGAGATCCACTTTCTGTTGCTTCTTATTGCTGGCTACTTGTTGGGCTCAGTACTGTAATTGAGTGACTAAGTACAGTATTGGATGTGGCCTACTCCTTAGCCTCAGGTGTCATTCTATCCAGACTTCTTTTTAATTAATTTATTTATTTATTTTGTTTTTTTCTTCTTTTTCAGTACTCAGTAGGGTATAGTCACAGGGGTCCAGTGGGTTTGGCCCCTGTGCTCTCATTGTGTGGTCTGTCCACTGGGCCACCACTGCTGTTGCTGTCTGGGGCATTTGGGCTCAGGTGCTGCTGGTGCCAGCCTGCCTCTGCGGCCACTGCTGCCCGAGGCAAAGTTGGTCTTTCATGATGAGTATTCTCAGATTTAAGTTGTAGTCTACCTTGATTCAGTTTGAACAGCTTCCATGGCCACCCCAGCCTCTGCTGCTGCTGCCGAGGGCTGGCCTGTGCCACCAGAACTTTTGCTCACGAGTTTGGGCCTCCCAAACTCCGCACCATCCTGGCTTTTGCCCCCATGGGTGGGCCCACACAAACCCGCTCAGGCCATTTCCGGGGCTGCTGAGGGCTGGCCTGCATTGCCAGGGGTCTGCGCATCAGCTCAGACCTTCTCAGCAGCTGCCACAAGGTGACCCGCATGCACCGGCTTGAACCACCCCTTAGGTCCAGGCTTCTGCTGCCGCTGAGGGCATGCCCATGCCATAGGCAGGTTTGAGCGCCCGCCCAGACCTCCACAGTGACTGCCATGACTTCCTCCCTCACTGGTGGGCTAGTGTGCACCCCAGCAGATTCCCTCTGTTGTTGCTTAGGCCTCTGCCCCAACCAAGGGCAGACCCAAACAGCAAGCAGGACTGTGTGTGAGCCCAGATTTCTGCAGCATCAACTCCCACCTCTGTGCGCCAGCCTGCATGCACTTGCTTGAACTGCCCTGGCTTCTGCAGCAACGCCCTGCCGCCTCTGGCCCACCCACAACCAGGTAGCACTTACTCAGCAGTGGGGGGTGGGGGTATAGCTTAGACCTCTGCACTCCCTATTTCTGTTCCTAACATGTTGCCTACCTCTAAGTGCCTTTGTTCTAACTAGGGTTGGTAAGCCTCCAATGGACAGGGTAATTTCTTCCCTTTGCTGTTGATGCTATTTCCAAGGAAAATGTTCACTTTAGATTTGGGGAGTGATTCAGACCAGGAGTTAGGGTGACCATCCCTCAAAGTGTCTCCCCCTGTGCCTCTGAGACCACTCTCTCCCCTGGCAACTCCAATCCTCCCAGTGCTCTCTGCTCCTGGAGCTTTGGGAAAGTGGCTGCGAGCAAGGTTCTCCGTGCAGTCCCTTTAATACAGAGCCTGAGTCCTAGAGTTCTGCCTCCTCTCAGTGTCTGGGCTCTTATCAGCCAAATATAGTCCATAAGCCCGTTCCAGGATCCAGGGCTCTGGGCTGGGATTCTGGTTTTGGGGGCTGAGGACCCACAACTTGCTGAGCAACCCTCCCCATCGTGAGAATCCCTCCCAGCCGCCACTTGCTCCCGGGAGTGGGCCGGCCCTTTCCACATTTCTGCCTTTTCTACCCATCTCAGTGTGGGTTCTTTGGTGGTCCTTAGCTGTAGAATCTTCTTAGTTTCATCCAAAGTTGGTCTTTCATGATGCGTATTCTCAGATTTAAATTGTAATCCACCTTGGTTCTGGAAAATGGGAGTTGGAGCATCTGCCTACTCTGTGACCATCTTGTCTCCCCCAAACAATCCAATTTAAAAGTGGGCAAAAGACCTGAATAGACACTTCTCCAAAGAGGACATACAAATGATCAATAGATATATGAAAAAGTGCTCAACATAACTAATCAACAAAGAAACACAAATTAAAACCACAATGAGATACCACCTCACACCTACCAGAATGGCTTTCATTAACAAATAAATAAACAAGTGCTGGCAAGGGTGTAGAGAAACCCTCCTGTACTGCTGGTGGGAATGCAGACTCATGCATCCACTATGGAAAACAGTATGGTGTTTCCTCAAAAAATTAAAAATGGAAATGCTTTATGACACAGTTATCCCACTTCTAGGAATATATCCTAAGAATCCCAAAACACTAATTCAAAAGATGTGCACCCCCATATTCATTGCAGCATTGTTTACAATAGCCAAGATCTAGAAACAACCATAGTTTCTGACAGTGAACAAGTGGATAAAAAAGCTGTGGTACATATACACAATGGAATATTACTTGGCCATGAAAAAAAGGAAATCTTACCTTTTACAACGGCATGGATGAACCTGAAGATTATTATGCTAAGTGAAATAAGCCAGGCAGAGAGAGATAAATATCATATGATCTCACTTATATGTAGAATATAATGAGCACAATAAATGAGGAACAAAATAGAAAATAGACACAGGAAACAGATGGACAGCTGTCAAAAGGAATGGGAAAGAGGCAGTTAGATCAAAGAAGGTGAAGGGATTAGCCAAATTATATATACATAACACATAGATACAGACTACAAGGTACCAAGAGCCAGAGTGATGGGGGAGTGGAGGTAAGATGAGGGGGACTAAGTGGGGAGTTGGAGTACAAAAAGACTTTGCATGGGCCATAAGGGGGTATGATGTGGTGTACAAAGGGTGTTATATTGAGGGGGACAGTTGAAACTATGTCAACACAATAAATTAAAAATAAATGTAAAACAAAATACCCATTAAAAAGGCTTGTTCAGAGAGAAAAATAAAGCCAATCAGAGAAATACAAGCACCGTATTTCACTCATATGTGAAATCTCATGAACAAAATGAACCAATAAGAAAAATAGAGATAGACTTATACATAGAGAGCAAGCTGACAGATGTTGGGTAGGGGAACTAAGTGAGGGAGTGGGGTGGAAACACTGGTCAGAAAAGGACAAAAAAAAGAAAAATACTAATGGATTTAAACAGTGTGTTGATTGCCACAGGTGAGGGTATAAGAGGAGATATAAGGGGATAAATGGTGATGGATGATAATTTAATTTGTGGGGGTGAATATACAATGCAGTGTACATAGATGTGTTGTATAATTGGGCACCTGAAACCTGTATTATTATATAACCATTGTCACCTCAATAAATTCAATTTAAAAAGTAAATAATTTTAAAATGATTATTCTTAAAAGGTTTTCATAATACTTTTAAATAATTTGAGTAGAAAAATAATTCAGTGTGTAATACTAGTTTTCAAATAAACATATACATGCAAATTTAGCTAAAATATAAAACTATACCTTAAAATATATACTCTTTAATCATTCAAACACTTAGTGTACCTTTTCTTTTGTAATGTGCTAGGAACAAGTAAAGAAATGAGTTGAATAAAAGCAAGTGGGGTAAAAAGAGTAGCACATTGTCCTGTTAGTGTAAAATGGTCTTTCTTAAAAATGTTTCCACTCAACAAATGCCCATGTTTCTTCTGAATTTATTTTAAGCACAACAGATAATTTAGCTTCTTGTCTGCCAACTCACTATGGAGAACAGTTGACATCTGAGATAAGGGACAGCAAGACATTCATTTAATTCAAGGTCAAAGGTGAAACATATTAATCCTTGAGTCCCAGCAAATCCATAGAATAGTCCTTTTTTTAAAAAAAAAGAAAAAGGACATCAAATATTTTAATGTGGCTAGATGCACAAACAAGAGAACATGTTAATGTGTGGTGATTTCAGCACCACAATATTTATTTCAAAAACATTGTTCTCTCTTATTTTGCATAATCAGTTTCTGAACATATTCAAAAGTCATTTATGAGAACTTAAAAGCCAACAATCCATTTTGGATCTATATCAAAAAGCAGATCTAAGGTAAAGGTACAAACTACCTTTTTAATGGTTTTTCCCTTTCTTCACTTTGTTGGAGGCTCATTCCAATATATATTTTAATGGTCCCAAATATTACCTGTATTTCTCTTTAGGATCTAGTAATTTTTTATCTCTCTCTAAAAATTAAAAATAATAAAAAATAAAAATAAAAACATCTGGCAATACACTGTTAAGAGTTACAAACTCTTCCTTTGTCCCTAAAATGTCTACATGCTTCCTCTATACAGCAGCTGCCATGGGGTGGAGGGACTAAAGATGGGACAAAAGAGAAACAAAATGTAGAATAGGCAGGAGAATATGAGGTAATGGATGTGGCCTCTAAAAGAGACAACAATGTCTTTTAAGTGGTGTGGTCAAGGGAGAGATTCAGGAAGCAAGAAGTGTTCCAGAGTTAGGTCAGTCCTCTCCCCAGCTTCTTCCCAAACTCTTTACTCAACCACCTGACACAACTACAGCTGAGGAGAGGAGACAATGTAATAAAACAAGAGACTTGGGGAGTCTGAGACATAGGTAGATATTGAATTAATTTTAACAATGATTACATCTATTATCATTAAGAGCAAAAAGGGAAATAATATCCACTACCTATGTTCAGGTTTTCAGTTGTTTTTATGTGTTAAGTATAAGTGAATGTAATACTGTGCCTGAATAGTTATTAAAGGAGGTTATCATCTGAATTGTATACACTTTGAATTAGAATTGCAAAATCTTTGATAATGTGTCATATCCTTTAAGAATATGTATTTCTTTGCTTGAGATCTTTAGCTTTCGAGTAAATTATAGGGTGTATTAAAAAATAATTTGTTATAAAGTTTTTAGGGTGAAAAAGTGGTCAATTGGTTTTAAATTTTTCACAAAAGTATATTAGGCAAGGTGAATGAAGTTGTAGAAGAATCACTAAAACTTACATCCCTTTATTGAACTGTGACTCATTTCTAAAACACTTATAATAGCATCTCTGCACTCAAGGAGAGAACCAAGAAATGACTATCTGTGTCAGCAATAAACTTATTATTTTCACTGTACCACAAGGAACAATGGAAAGAGCCTGGGATATGTGGTCTCTTGGGTTTTGGTTCAAATCCCAGTTTTCTAACTTTGGTCTAGTTTCTTATTCATTCTGAGCCTCAGCCTTTTCAACTGTAAGATAGGACAATAATAATTTATTTGCCTTTTACAGTTATTTCAAACATAAAGTGGAATAACCAAAAGTACTCACTATGCGTGGTATTCACTCAATGTTGACTCTTAGGACTGTGATGGGAAATAAATGAGAAATTTCAAGCCCCTGGCACATGGTCTGCATTAAATAAAGAGTAAATTTCATAAGGAATAAGCACATTAAAAGGATAATACACCATAATCAAAGGAGATTTATCTTTAGGGTGCAATAATTATTCAACATCCACAAAGTAATCAATGTGATACATCACATTATTAGAAAAAAGAACAAAATCATTTTATCATTTCAATAGACATAGAAAAAGCATTTGTCAAAATTCAATGTCCATTTATTTTAAAAAACAACATATTAAGCACAGAATAAATATATCTCAACATAATAAAAGCCATATATGAAAAGCCCACAGCAAGCACCATTCTCAATGGTGTATATTTGCAAGTTTTTTCTATAAGATCAGCAATAAGACAAGGCTTCCCACTCTCATCACTCTTGTTCAACATTGTACTAAAAGTTCCAACTAGAGCAAGCAGGCAAGAAAAAAATAAATAAAAGTCACCAATATTGGAAAGAAAGTAAAATACTCTATTTGTAAATTACATTACTTTAAATATAAAAATTCTGAAGACTCAATCAGAAAATGTTAAATTTGCCTGACCAGTTGGTGGCACAGTGGATAGAGCATGGGACTGGAATATGGAGGACCCAGGTTCAAAATCTCAAGGTCACCGGCTTGACCATGAGTTCACCATGGTCACTAGCTTGAGCGTGGGATCATAGACATGACCCCATGGTCACTGGCTTGAGCCCAAGGTTGCTGGCTTGAGCACAGAGTCACTCGCTCTGCTGTAGCCCCTCCCCGTCAAGGCACATATGAGGAAGCAATCAATGGACAACTAAGGTGCCACAATGAAGAATTGGTGCTTCTCATCTCTCTCCCTTTCTGTCTGTCTATCCTTACCTGTCCCTCTCTGTCTCTCTCTGTCTTTGTTACAAAAAAAAAAAGTTAAATTCAGTAGAGTCACAGACTACAAAATTAATATATAAAAATCAGTAGCATTTCTATACATTAACAATGACTTTTCAAAAAAATAAATAAATAAATCCCATTTACAATAGCATCAAAAACAATAAAATACTTAGGAATAAATTTAACTAAGGATGTAAAAGATTTCTACTCTGAAAACAAATAGACATTGATGAGAAAAATTAAAGACAAAAATAAATGGAGAGGTATTCTGTGGTCATGGGTTGGAAGCATTAATATTGTTAAAATGTCAATACTGTACTACCAAAAACTATCTACAGATTCAAAGCAATCCTTATCAAGATTCCAATGGCATTTTTTTACAGTAATAGAGGATAATATTTCTAAAATGTATGTGAAGCCACAAAAGATCCCAAATAGCCAAAGGAATCTTGAAAAAGAAGGATAAAACAGGAGAAATAATACTTCCTGATTTCAAGTTATACTATAGAGCTATGGTCACCAAAACAGTATGGTACTGCCTGACCTGTGATGGCGCAGTGGATAAAGCGTCGACCTGGGAACACTGAGGTCGCCAGTTCAAAACCCTGCACTGGTCTGGTCAAGGCACATATGGGAGTTGATGCTTCCAGCTCCTCCCCCCTTTCTCTCTCTCTCTCTCTCTCTCTCTCTGTGTGTGTGTGTCTCCTCTCTAAAATGAATAAAATAAAAATTTTTTTTAAAAAAAACAAAACAGTATGGTACTGGCATAAAAACAGACACATAGGCCAATGGAACAGAATTGAAAACCCAGAAATCAACCCATTCATGTAAATTCAACTAATATTGACAAGGGAGCCAAGAATACTCAATAAATAAAAGACAGTCCTTTCAATAAATGATGCTTGGATAATTGGATATTCGCATGTAAAAGAATAAAACTGGACCCATATCTTACACCACACACAAGAATTAACTCAAAATGGATTAAATACTTAAATGTAAGACCTGAAACTATGAAACTGCTAGCAGAAAACATTGGAATAAAGTTTCTTGACACAGGTCTTGGTAATGATATTTTTTATTTTGACGTTTAAAGCACAGCAACAAAATAAACAATAAACAACAAAATCAAAAACTACAACAAATTTAAAAGCTTCTGCACACAATAGAAACAAAGTAAGAAGACAATCTGTGGAATAGAAATACATATTTGCATATCACATGTCATATAAGGTGTTAATACCCAAAATTTATAAAGGACTCATATAGCCTTACCTGTGGCAGTGCAGTGGATAAAGCATCGACCTGGAATGCTGATGTAGCTGGTTCAAAACCCTGGGCTTGCCTGGTCAAGGAGGCAAGAAGGAACTACTACCAGTTAATGCTTCTTGCTCTTCCCCTGCCTTTCTATCTTTCTAAAATCAATAAATAAAATTTTAAAAATAAATAAATATAAAAGACTCATATAACTCAATAGCAAAAAACAACCTAATTGAAAAAGGGGCAAAGAACCTGAAAACATTCTTTTAAAGATGTAAATAAAAAGCCAATAGGTACATGAAAAGGTGTCAACATCACTAATCATCAGGGAAATGCAAGTCAAAACCACAATGAGATGTCACCTCACACCTGTTAGAATGACTATTGTCAAAGACAAGAAATAATAAGTGTTAGCAAAGATGTGGAGAAAAGGAAGCACTTGTGCACTATTGGTGAAAACTTAAAATGGAAAACAGTATGGAGTTTCCTCAAAATATTAAAAATAGAGCTGCCATATGATCCAGCAAGTCTGCTTGTGGGTATTTATCTGGGGGGGGGGGCACTAACCCAAAATATGCACTCCCATGTTCATTGCAACATTATTTACAATAGCCAAGATATGGAAGCAACCCAAGTTTCAATCAATAAACATACATATAAAGATGTGGTACATATATACAATGGGATATTGTTCAGCCTTATAAAAAGAAAATGCTACCATTAGTGACAACATGAATGGACATTGAGGGTATAATGTTAAGGAGATAAGTCAGACAGAGAAAGACAAATACCGTATGATCTCATTCATGTATGAAATCTTAAAAGAAAAAAAAAAAAGAAAAACCTCGAAAAAACTCATCTCTGGTGACCAGAGATGAAGAGAGGGATGGATGAGGGAATAGGAGAATAGTAGTCAAAAGGTACAAACTTCCAGCTATGAGATAAATAAGTACTAAGGATGTGATGTACAACAGGATGACTACAGCTAGCAATGCCTATGATACATAGGATAGTTATTAAAAGAGTAAACTCTAAGAGTTCTCACTTCAAGGAGATTTTTTTTCCTTTTTATTGCATTTGTATGAGAAGATGAATGTTAGTGATCCTACTGTGGTTATCATTTCAAAATGATATGTACGCCAAATGATCATGCTGTATACACCTTAAACTTATACAATGATAGATGTCAATTATTTCGCAGTTAAGCTGGGGGAAGTTATGCTCTCCAGCCCCTTACAGGACACCATCTCCTGATCCATAAACGGAAGTATTTGAAATGTAAGTCCCAGGGTGGCAGCTGTAATGACCAAAGAAACGTAAGCCTGAACCAAGAGGGGCTACCCCTGACTGAACTTTCTCTCCCATTTCAGGATTACAGAGAAGAGACCCACAGCTCTTCACCTCCTTACTCTCCACGTGTGCCCTAAGGATCCCATGCAAATTCACATGCACAGAGTCTAACTGCCCACCGAACAGGGGGTGACATGGTGTTTCTGCACAGTTTGCATTTTATGACTCCCTCCAAGTGAGGTTTACACAGTGATAACTGGGTCTTGTATCTCTGGTTTCGCTCCTCCATCTAACATAATCTCTCACCACCATTTTAATCAGAAAAGTATTTATTCAATATAGTGAGTTAATATTTTATATTTTGTTGTCCCAAAGCATGATCATGGATAAACAAGGGGGTGGAGATGTTTTCATTAGAAAGCAGATACGTGCTGTTTAAAATTCTGTCGAAGAGCAAGATGGCGATGGAGTAGGCAGATGTACCAACTTCCAACTCCCAGAACCAAAGTGGATTATAACTCAATTTTAGAACCATCATCTGGATAAACCAACTTTGAACTAAACTAAGTGGACTTTTCAACCAAGAAACACAGAAGAAGCCACATTGAGACTGGTAGGAATAGCGAAAACGTGAAGAGGGATGCACAGCTCCCTGGAGCAAACGGCAGCCCGGAGAGACCCGTGTGGGGAGAGGAGAGTTTTGCGGAGAGGGAGGGACCTGGGTCCCAGGAACAAAGCCCCAGCCTGCAGTCACAGAGCCTAGAAGAGGCGTTTGGACAGTATTGAGCTGTGAAACAAGTGAGAATACTGTTTGTGAGAAAGAGAAAGTTTTCTCAGACCCAAGATTCTTTTTAAATGGACAGCACAGAAAACCTCTCTCACAACCACACACCCAGGGCTCCAAGGAACGGGGACAGAGGAGAGGACCAGAGCAGTGGGAAGAGAGTGTAGACTGAAGGCACAGGGACAAACACTCTGAGGGACAGCTACCCTAAAACCTGGGCTAAGTCACTTCCCAAATCAAAAACAAATATTTCCCCTAGAACTAGCAATACCAGCAAAGGGAGACAGTACACCAGACAAACAAGCTCTCCTGCGGCAATTAGAGCAGAGCTGCTTAGAGGGAGGGAGCTCCCAGGTTTACAGTATGGAATGTTAGGGCCCGTCCTACTCTGCTGAGGGTTGCTGGAGGGATGGTGGCAGCAGGATGCAGAAATGCGATTCTATCGGCGGGGCAGTGGCCCAGCCAGTGTGAGCTTGGTCTAGCCCAGCACGGGCAAAAAGGATGCGTGAAAGTGGTCCGGCAGCTACGGGCCCACCTGTAACCCCACCTGTGGGGAAAAAGCAGAAGGCCAGGAAAGGGCAGAGATCTGCTCTACGACCCTGCAAAAGCCGGCCCTGACCACGGGCATAGGGCTAAGACCAGGGACGGGTGGGGGCACGCCAGCAGCCCTGCCCGGGGGGTGAAACCGGGATTTGCCATCCTGCATGCGTGAGTTGGCTTTAAACGCGAGGGCAGGATAGAGCCCAGGATGAGCAGAAGTTCACAGCTGAGGGCACACCAGCAGTCACACCAGGCCCAATAAACCTTGGTTTGCGACCCTGCAAAGAAGGGCCCTGGCCTCATGAGTAGGGCTAAAGCTCCAGATGGGTAAAGGCTCACAGCTGAGAGCACGTCAGGAGCCCCGTCCAACTCGTGAATCTGAGGTGAGCAGGTTCAGACCACGAGTGCTGGGCGGAAGCCCAAAAACAGGCTGGGTCCACAGATGAGCAAAGGTGCTCACCTCTACCCTTGGTGCTCAGGTCTGTGGATTGAGAGACAGCTCCTCCCATGGAGGAGAGGCGGAAATCACAGCAACAGCGGCACTGGGCCGGTGCTGGCATGCCCATAACCAACGCCCTAGGAAGCAGCAGAGGGAATGGCAGGCCTGCAGAAAGACCACACCTAGAGAACAGAAAGGCAACACCTACTAGACTCCACTGATTACAACTTGCTTATACACAGACAAAATGGGAAGACAGAGGAATGCAAACCAAGTGAATCAAGAGAAATACCCACAGAAGGACCTAAATGAACCAGATATAACCAAATTACCAGAAGCAGAATTTAGAATAATGATAGTTAGAATGTTCAAAGAAATTAGAGCAACAATGGATAGTCACTATGAACACCAAAATAAAAAGATAAGTGTAAAAAACAAAATTGAAATAATAAAAAAGAATCGAACAGAAATGACAAATACAGTATCAGAACTGAAGACCACAATGGAAGGAACTAAAAGCAGGATGAATGAAGCTGAGGATCGAATAAGCGAGTTAGAGGACACAATAAACAAAGGCACAGAAGCAGAGAAGAAAAAAAAAAGAGACTCAAAAAATATGAGAAAACTCTAAGGGAGCTCTGTGACAACATGAAGAGAAACAATATTCGCATCATAGGGGTCCCTGAAGAAGAGGAGAGAGAACAGAAAATAGAAACTTTGTTCAATCAAATCATAGCAGAAAACTTCCCGAAATAAAAGCTGGGAAACATTCCACACGTTCAAGAAGCACACAGAACTCCATTAAAGAGAAACCCAAAAAGATCTACACCAAGACACATCATAGTTAAAATACCAAAGCTAATGGATAAAGAAAAAAATTTTAAAGCTGCTAGGGAAAAAAAGGCTATCACCTACAAAGGAGCCACGATAAGGATGACATCAGACTTCTCAACAAAAACACTTGAGGCCAGAAGGGAATGGCAAGATATAATCAAAGTAATGCAGAACAAGAACCTAAAACCAAGACTAATTTATCCAGCAAGGCTAACGTTTAAAATTGAAGGAGAAATAAAGAGCTTCCCAGAAAAGAAAGCCTCAAGGAATTCATAAAAACCAAACCAATTCTGCAAGAGATAGTAAGGGGCCTCTTGTGAACAATTTAAAGGGAGGAAAGAATATAGCAAAAGAAGAATACAGCTTTAAAGAACAAAATGGCAATAAACAACTACATATCAATAATAACCTTAAATGTAAATGGATTAAATGATCCAATGAAAAGACATAGAGTAGCTGCATGGATAAAGAAACAGGACCCATACATATGCTGTCTACAAGAGACACACCTTAAAACAAAAGATGCTCATAGACTGAAGGTAAAAGGATGGAAAAAATATTTCATGCAAATGGATATGAAAAAAAAGCAGGGGTAGCAATACTTATATCAGACAAAATGGACTTTAAAACAAAGGCTATAGTGAGAGATAAAGAAGGACACTACATAATGATAAAGGGAACAATTCAACAGGAAGATATAACTATTATAAATATCTATGCACCAAATATAGGAGCCCCGACATACATAAAGCAGATTTTGATGGATATAAAGGGCGAGATTAACAGCAATACTATCATAGTAGGGGATTTCAATACCCCTCTAACAACACTGGATAGATCCTCAAGAAAGAAAATTAATAAAGAAACAGCAGACTTAAAGGAGACACTAGATCAACTTGATTTAATAGATATCATCAGTACATTTCACCCTAAAGCAGTAGAATATACATTCTTCTCAAGCACTCATGGTATGTTTTCTAGGATAGACCACATGTTAGAACACAAAAATGGTCTCAATAAATTTAAGAAGATTGAAATCATATCAAGCATTTTCTCTGATCACAATGCCATGAAAGTAGAAATTAACCACAAAAGAAAAACTGAAAAATACTCAAACACTTGGAAACTAAATAGCATGTTATTAAATAATGAATGGATTAACAATGAGATCAAAGACGAAATAAAAATGTTTCTTGAAACAAATGATAATGAGCATACATCAATTCAAAATTTATGGGACACAGCAAAAGCAGTTCTGAGAGGGAAGTTTATTGCACTACAGGCATATCATAAGAATCTAGAAAAAGCTCAAAAAAGCAACCTGACCCTGCATCTAAAAGAACTAGAAAAACAACAACAAATAAAACACAGGACCAGTAGAAGGAAGGAAATAATAAAGATCAGGGAAGAAATAAATGACATAGAGTCTAAGAAAACAATACAGAGGATCAATGAAACCAGAAGCTGGTTAATGAAAAGCTAAACAAGATTGATGAACCTTTAACTAGACTCACCAGGAAGAAAAGAGAGAGGACCAAATAAATAAAATTAGAAATGACAGTGGAGAAATAACAACTGACATAACAGAAATACAAAGCATTGTAAGAAAATACTATGAAGAACTATATGCCAAAAAATTAGACAATCTTGGTGAAATGGACAAATTTCTTGAATCATATAACCTTCCAAAAATCAATCTGGAAGAATCAGAACACCTAAACAGACCAATTACAACAAATGTGATCGAAACAATTATCAAAAAACTCTCAAAAAGAAAAGTCCTGGGTCTGATGGCTTCACAAGTGAATTCTACCAAATATTCAAAGAAGAACTAACTCCTATCCTCCTCAAGCTATTTTAAAAAACTCAAGAGGAAGAAAGACTTCCAAACTCCTTTAATGAGACCAGAATAATTCTGATCTCGATACCGGGCAAATACAACACAAAGAAAGAAAATTATAGGCCTATATCTCTGTTGAATTTAGACGCTAAAATTCTCAACAAAATATTAGCCAACCGGATCCAGCAATATATGAAAAAAATCATACACCATGATCAAGTGGGATTTATTCTGGAGAGGCAAGGCTGGTTCAATATTCACAAATCAATCAATGCGATTCATCACATAAACAAAAGGAAGGACAAAAGTCACATAATAATTTCAATAGATGCAGAAAAGGTATTTGATAAAATCCAGCACCCATTCATGGTCAAAACTCTCAGTAAAGTGGGAATACAGGGAACATTTCTTAACATGATAAAGGCCATCTACGAAAAACCCACAGTAAACATCATACTAAATGGGCAAAAATTAAAAGCAATCCCCTTAAGATCAGGAACCAGACAGGGGTGCCCCCTTTCACCACTTTCATTCAATATTGTTCTGGAAGTCCTAGCTACAACAAACAGACAAGTATAAGAAATAAAGGCATCCAAATTGAAAAAGAAGTAAAACTGTCATTATTTGCTGATGATATGATATTGTATATAGAAAACCCTAAAGTCTCAGTCAAAAAATTACTGGAACTGATCAATGAATTCAGCATGGTGGCAGGATATAAAATTAATACTCAGAAATTAGAGGCATTTCTATATACCAACAATAAACTGTCAGCAAAAGAAATTAAAGAATCAATCCCCTTCACTATTGCAGCCAAAAAAATAAAGGACCTGGGAGTAAATTTAACCAAGGAGCTTAAGGACTTGTACTGGGAAAATTATAAAACATTGATAAAAGAAATCAAGGAAGATACAAACAAGTGGAAGCATATACCGTGCTCATGGCTAAGAAGAATAAACATCATTAAAATGTCTATATTACCCAAAGCAATTTATAAATTCAATGCAATACCAAGTAAAATACCAATGACATACTTCAAATATATAGAACACATATTCCAAAAATTTATATGGAACCGAAAAAGACAAGAATAGCCTCAGCAATCTTAAAAAGAAAAAATAAAGCAGGAGGTATCACTCTTCCAGATATCAAGGTTTACTATAGGCCATTATTCTCAAGACAGCCTGGTATTAGCATAAGAACAGGCAAATAGATCAATGGAACAGAACAGAGAACCCAGAAATAAACCCACAGCTTTATAGACAACTGATATTTGACAAAGGAGGAAAGACCATACAATGGAGTAAAGACAGCCTCTTTAACAAATGGTGTTGGGAAAATTGGACATCTACCTGCAAAAAAATGAAACTAGACCATCAACTTACACCATTCACAAAAACAAACTCAAAATGGATAAAAGACTTAAATGTAAGCCGTGAAACCATAAGCATCTTAGAAGAAAACATAGGCAGCAAGCTCTCTGACATCTGTAGCAGCAGTATATTTGCCAATTTATCTCCACGGGCAACTGAAATAAAAGGCAAAATAAACAAATGGGACTATATCAAACTAAAAAGTTTTTGCACAGCTAAAGACAATAGGAACAGAATAAAAAAACAAACCACACAATGGGAGAACATATTCGACAGCACATCTGATAAGGGGTTAATAACTAAAATTTATAAAGAACTTATAATACTCAACACCAGGAATACAAATAACCCAATCAAAAAATGGGCAAAAGAAATGAATAGAAATTTTTCCATAGTGGACATACAGATGGACAATAGGCATATGAAAAAATGCTCAACATCACTAATCATTAGAGAAATGCAAATTAAAACCACAATGAGATATCACCTCACACCAGTCAGAATGGCACTCATCAGCAAAACAACACAGAATAAGTGCTGGCGAGGATGTGGAGAAAAGGGAACCCTTCTGCACTGCTGGTGGGAATGCAGAATGGTGCAGCCACTGTGGAAAACAGTTCGGAGATTCCTCAGAAAATTAAAAATAGAACTGCCTTTTGACCCAGCTATCCCACATATAGGAATATACCCTAAGAACACCATAGCACTGTTCGAAAAGAAGAAATGCGCCCTCATGTTCGTGGCAGCATTGTTCACAATAGCGAAGATCTGGAACCAGCCCAAGTGTCCGTCAGAAGACGAGTGGATTAAAAAGCTATGGTACATATATACTATGGAATACTACTCAGCCGTAAGAAACGATGACATCGGATCATTTATAACAAAATGGATGTACCTTGATAACATTATACGGAGTGAAATAAGTAAATCACAAAAAAAGAAAAACTGAGAACAGCATGATTACATACATAGGTGGGACATAAAAGTGAGAATATGAGACATGGACAAGAGAGTGGTGGTTATGGTATGGGGGGAGGGAGAGAGTAGTGGGATAGGGAGGAGGGAAGGGACACAGGGAAAACCAGATAGAAGGTGACAGAGGACAATTTGACTTTTGGTGATGTGTATGCAACACAACTGAATGATAAGATAACCTGGAGGTGTTTTCATTGTATATATGTACCCTGATTTATTGGTGTCACCCCATTAGAATTAATAATAATAAAATATATATTTAAAAAAATGGGCAAAAGAAATGAATAGACATTTCTCCAAAGAGGACATACAGATGTCCAATAGGCATATGAAAAAATGCTCAACATCACTAATCATTAGAGATATGCAAATTAATTACACAATGAGATATCACCTCACACCAGTCAGAATGGCGCTCATCAGCAAAATAACACAGAATAAGTGCTGGCGAGGATGTGGAGAAAAGGGAACCCTTCTGCACTGCTGGTGGGAATGCAGACTGATGCAGCCACTGTGGAAAACAGTAGGGGGATTCTTCATAAAATTAAAAATCAAACTGCCTTTTGACCCAGATATCCCACTTATAGGAATATAGCCTAAGAACAACATCATAGCACTTTTCGAAAAGAAGAAATGTACCCCCATGTTCGTGGCAGCATTGTTCACAATAGCGAAGATCTGGAAACAGCCCAAGTGTCCATCAGAGGACGAGTGGGTCAAAAAGCTTTGGTACATATATACTATGGAATACTACTCAGCCATAAGAAATGATGACATCGGATCATTTACAACAAAATGGATGGACCTTGAAAACATTATACGGAGTGAAATAAGTAAATCAGAAAAATATTGAGAACAGCATGATTTCATACATATGTTAGACATAAAAGTGAGACTATGAGACATGGACAATTGAGTGGTGGTTACGGGGAAGAGGGAGGGAGGAGAGGATGGGATAGGGAGGAGGGGAGGGTCACAGGGAAAACCAGATAGAAGGTGACAGAGGACAATTTGACTTTGTGTGACGGGTATGCAACGTAATTGATTGATAAGATAACCTGGAGATGTTTTCATTGTATATATGTACTCTGATTATTGGTGTCACCCCATTAAAAATAATAATAAAAAGAAAAGATTAAAATTCTGTCAAGCTCATATGGCCAAAGGTAGGTGGTGTGGGTTGGTGGAGCTGTGTGCACACCCCATTTGTGTGGCAAACACAATCATATTCAGGGATGCAGAGAAAAATGTCATTCCTCAAAGCTGTCTAACAATATGCACACATCTCTGGCTTACTGGGCGTCCTAGGCAAGTTATCTGTCAAAAGCCTAAGCCCCTTCATTTTTCTGAGACAACTGATGGTGGGGGGGAGGAGTCCAGGTTGGCAGAATTTATGTCTATTGTTTGACACAGGGCTGAGCACCTGCTTCTGAGGGTGCACTTTGAGTGTTCATACCCCCTCCTTTTCCTTTTTTTTTTCCTCTAGCTGACGTTGGAATGTGCAGAAAGACAGTCAGTAACCACAACAAAAAGAGTTGGATTTCCATGAAACAGGCTCTTCCAGCCATCTGAGCTATTTCTATAGAAATATAGCATGCCATGGATATAAGTAGAATTCAAGGCTGCCAGTAGTTTACTTTTCTCTTTCCACCCTATAGAACCTAAAGACATCACAACAGGAAAAGGAACGTGAATGAAGAATACTCTAAGACCCTTTGAAGTGTTTGCTTGGCTATTTCACCTTTCCTCTTCCATGAAACAAAGATTCTAAACGTGGACTTGGAACAGCCAATTGGTAAGTTTCCTGAAAGCAGTAGCCACACGTTATATATATTTTTTGTGTGACCCACAAAGGGACATGAACAAAATACAATGTTAAGAAGCAGCACTGGATGGAGGAAGCAGCAACAAAGCAATGGCCCGCAGAGAAGCAGAGCACAGACATAGACAGAAGGGAACCAATTACTTAAAAGAAGGATGTTCCTGTACAATTTCTGTCTGCAACACCAAGCATTCATTATTTGGAATGAGACTGACAAAATAACAGGAAAGAAGGTGGAAGCTTACTCTACATAATGCAAAATTTTAGCAAGTCTCAAAAAAACTCCTCAGGTTAGAGTTCTCTCCTTGCATAACATCAAGGGCAGACTCTTCTGCAATCTGTGGTTTGCATACTTGCCCATTGTAAAGCATCCTTCCCAGAGTGGGAGAATTTACACCTGCTTGCAAAGTGCTTTGAATGTATTACCTCACTCACACTTAAAAGCAACCCTTGGAGTGAGTACAGTGTTTGCTAACCATTTCACTAACAAGCAGACTTGTAAATCAATTTGCCCAATATTACAGAGCAAGTACATGAGAGAACCAGAGCAAAAATTTGAATCCACACATTCTAACTCCAGGGTCTTCCTCCTAAGGCTACAACTTCTCTAGAAAGGATGACTTTGATCTTTCTCTCTCTCTCTCTCTCTCTCTCTCTCTCTCTCTCTCTCTTGCTCTCTCTTTCTTTTCCTCCCTCTCCTTCCTTCCCCATTTTTCTTCTCCTCCAACTTTTGATCTCCCTCTGCCCCTATCCCCTTCTCTCATGAGGACCAAAAAACTCATAATCCTCTCTCACCTGAAACACCCACTTCTCCCTTCCATGTCCTATCACTCTGAAAAATATTTCTGAAAATGTTGTTTAAAAATAAACCTCTTAAAAGTTCTCATCAAGGGCCTGTATTGTTGTTCAATAATTCCAGTGGCTTGCTTTTGAAGAAAAGCACTAAATTCCTTGCGAATGAGAACTATGTTTTATACTTCTCCAAATGCCTTGAGAAAGTGCTAAACATAAAGCATTGTCTCAGTAAGTATTCACTGAACTAAAAGATATGAGTGACACTCCAGTTTCTCATGTGTAGTAGAAATACTAGTCATACAGTGGACTCTACTTGCAGACTGATGAAGTTAGGTAGGCTCTGGGGTCAGTTCAGGCCAGGAACGCATGACTTCCAGGCCAGGCTCATGTTTTCTCCTCCCCAATGCAGGAATCGTGGAGGCTTCTGTGAAAATGACCAAGCCATAAGATCAGATACACCTGTACCTTGTCCACACAGAGGACAGACATGCTTGATTGTGGTCTCAACCTCCACAGACGTTTAATAGAAATAAACTTTATTGTGATGGGCCTCTGAGATTTGAGATTGTTTATTCTTGCAGAATGACCTGTCCTCTCCTGACATGCTTATTTCCACTACAACAAGAATTCCACTAGATGCAAACAGAGGAATCATGCTTGTGTTGGTTCAGTATCCACAAACTGATCGATGCGATACACCACAGAAACGAAATGGTAAAGATCACAATCCTAGCAATACATGCAGAAAAAGTATTTGAAAATTTCAACATCCATTCAATTAAAGATGCTCAACTAAGTGGGGATAGGAAGAACATTCCTCAACATAACAGAGGCCGTATTTGACAAACCCACATCTAACATCATACTCAGTGGTGAATAGCTGAAAACATTTCCTTGAAGATCAGGAACAAGTCAAGGATGACTTTCACCACTCTTATTCAACATAGCATTTAAAGTCCTAGCTACAGTAATCAGACCCAAGAAAAAGAAATAAAAGGCATCCAAATTGGAAAGAAACAAGTAAAACTGTCACAATTTGCAAATAACATGATATTACAGTGTGTCCGTAAAGTCATGGTGTACTTTTGGCCAGTCACCGGTCAAAAGTGCACCATGACTTTATGGACACACTGTATATAGAGGAAACTGCGAATATTCTACCACAAACTGCTTAGAGCTAACACAGTAAAGTTGCAAATTACAAATTAATATTTAAAACGTTTGTACTGTTATAGAGTAACAACAAATGATCAGAAAGAAAAATTAAGAATACAATCCCAGGTCCTAGCTAGGTAACTCAGTTGGTTAGAGCATCATTCCCATATGCAATAGATGTGGGTTCAATCCCTGGTCAGGGTACACACAATAATCAACCAATGAATGCATAAATAAGTGGAAAAACATATATATATATATATATATATATATATATATATATATATATATATATATATATATATCCTATCTCTCTCTAAAATCAATATATTTAAATTTTTTAAAAAAGAAAGAAAACAATCCCATTTACAGCATTAAAAAGAACAAAATACCTAAGAATAAACTTAACCAAGGAGGTAAAAGACTTATACTCAGAACACTATGACATTGATGAAAAAAATTGAAGAAGACAAAAATAAATGGAAGAATACACTGTGTTCCTGCATTGAAAAGAATATTTTAATATAATTAAAATATTCATATTACCCAAAGCAATCCATAGATTTAATGCGTTCCTTAGCAAAATATCAATGGAATTGTTCACAGAACTACAATTAATAATCTCAAAATTTATAGAGAATCACAAAAGACCCTGAATAGCCAAAGTAATCTTAAGAAAGAAGAACAGAGTTGGAGGTATCACACTACCTGATATCACACTATACCACTATACCATAACCCAGGGGTCGGGAACCTATGGCTCACGAGCCAGATGTGGCTCTTTTGATGGCTGCATCTGGCTCGCAGACAAATCTTTAATAAAAAGATAATAACATTAAAAATATAAAACATCCTCATGTATTACAACCCATTCATTTCCTACCGTTCATGTTCATGGCTGCGGATGGCTGGAGCCAATCACAGCTGTCCTACGGGACAACACCAAATTTGTACTGGATAATGCATAACATACACAGGTCCTTGTGAGGTCAGGAAGTAAACTTCACTCCTTTTAATCAAGTAGTCAGCTAGCTAATTGCAGAAATGCTTTGAACAAAGAAGATGGCTAAAAGAAAAAAAGATGAGGAGTATAGTACTTTTCAAGAGAAATGGACAAAGGAATTCACCTTTGTGGAGAGAGCAGGTTCTGCAGTGTGTCTAATATGCAGGATAAAATTGCATCAATGAAACAGTCAAATATAAAGCGGCACTTCAACACATGCTATACTACATTTGCATCAAAATATCCAGCAGGGGACAGCAGGAAGAAAGCATGTCAAGAGCTACTGTGCAGAATGCAAGCTAGTCAGCAGCAGCTCCCTGTTTAGACCCAACAAGGTGACTGGAATTTGGCTAGCTTTGCTGGTGCTTTAGCAATGGTGAGAAACGGAAGCTATTCACAGATGGGGAGTATGTCAAAACATTCATGCTTGATGTTGCCAATGAACTTTGTGACGACTTTTCAAATAAAGACAAGTAATCAAATGAATAAAAGACATGCCTCTGCCCACAAGAAATGTTCACGATTGTACCATCATGATGGCAAATCAAGTTGAGGCAACACAAGTGAAGAACATAAATGTAGCACCATTCTTTTCTCTCGTTTTGGATAAGTCAACAGACGTAAGCCATTTATCCCAGTTCAGCGTGATTGCAAAGTATGCTGTTGGTGACACACTATGTGAAGAAAGTCTTGCTGTTTTACCTATAAAAGAGACAACAAGAGGGGAGGGCTTATTCAAGTCTTTCACTGAGTTTGCTAAAGAAAAAAATCTAGCAATGGATAAACTTATTTCGGTGTGTACTGATGGTGCTCCGTGCATGGTGGGGAAAAACAGAGGATTCATAGCACTTCTCTGTGAACATGCAAAGAGACCCATCCTAAGTTTTCACTGCATCCTACATTGGGAGGCGATTTGTGCTCAGATGTGTGCAAGCAGCTTGGTGAGGTGATGTAGCTGGTCATTCAGGTGGTCAAGTTTATTGTTGCCCGAGCTTTAAATGATCGCCAGTTTAAAACACTGCTGGATGAATTTGGGAACAATTATCCTGGTCTGCTTCTACACAGCAATGTGTGTTGGTTGTCAAGAGGGAATGTGCTCAGCCGTTTTGTGGCTTGGCTGAGCAAAATCCAGACTTTTCTTGAAATGAAAAACGTTGAGCATCCCGAGTTAGCAAACACTGAGTGGCTCCTGAAGTTTTACTATGTTGTGGACATGACTGAACATCTGAACCAGCTCAATGTGAAAATGCAAGGCGTTGGAAATACAGTCTCATCCCTTAAACAAGCAGTGTTTGCATTTGAAAACAAACTGGAACTCTTCATCGCTGACATTGAAACAGGTCGTTTACTACACTTTGAAAAACTGGAACAGTTTAAAGATGCATGCACAGCAAATAACCCTGCTCAACATATTGATCTCCAGCAGCTAGCGGGCTTCACATCTAATCTCCTGCAGTCATTCAAAGTGCACTTTGGAGAACTTCGTGTGCGCACTAGTCTTTTTAAGTTCATCACCCATCCACTTGAGTGTGCAGTGGAGAGCACCGACCTGAACTACATCCCTGGTGTCTCCATCAGAGATTTTGAGCTACAAGGTGCTGACCTGAAGGCCTCAGATGTGGGTAAATAAGTTCAAGTCACTGAAAGAAGATTTGGAAAGACTTGCACGACAGCAAGCAGTGTTGGCGAGCAAACACAAGTGGGGAGAAATGAAAAAACTTTAACTTGCCGACCAGCTGATTGTCAAAACTTGGAACGCGCTTCCCTTCACATACCACACATTGCAGCATGTGAGTATTACTGTACTGACAATATTTGGCTCTACGTATGCATGTGAGCAGTCTTTCTCACATCTAAAGAATGTTAAGACCAACCTACGATCACATTTAATGGACGGAAGTCTCAACGCCTGCATGAAGTTTAACCTCACCACATATCAACCAGACTACAAAACCATCAGCATAATCATGCAGCACCAGAAGTCGCATTAATGGTAAGAAGTACTTTATTCATCATTGGTTAGCAACAGTATAACAATGTTATTAAAAAAAATTCAAAGACTTATTGTACTTTAAAAGTGTTGGTCTTACATAAAATGCACACACTTACTTGTATTTAGTGTTAAACATATTGTATGGCTCTCACAGAATTACATTTTAATATATGTGGTGTTCATGGCTTTCTCAGCCAAAAAGGTTCCCGACCCCTGCTATAAGGTTATAGTAATCAAAACAGCATGGCCCTGGCCAGGTAGTTCAGTTGGTTTGAGCATCATCCCAATATGTTAAGGTTGCAGGTTCAATTCCCAGTCAAGACACACATAAGAAGCAACTGATGAATGCACTACTATGTGGAACAACAAACTGATACTTCCCTCTCCCTCTCTTTCTATCTCTTCATCTTTCTCTATCTCTCTCTAAAATCAATAAATAAATTAATTTTTTTAATAAAGAGCATGGTACTGACATAAAAATAAACACATCGATTGATAGAACAGAAATGAGAACCCAGAAATAAACCCACACCTATACGAACAATTAGTCTACAATAGGAGGCCGAAACATATGCTGGCATAAACATAATCTCTTCAGAAACTACTGTTGAAAACTGGACAGAAACAAAACAATGAAAATGTAAGATGTTCTTACACCACTTGTAAAATAGGAAAAAATAAACAAATAAGACTACATCAAACTAAAAATCTTTGCACCAGAAAGGAGACTACCAACAAAACAAAAAGACAACCCGCTAAATGGGAATGACCCAGCAATCCTTCTCCTGGGTATTTACCCAAAGAAATCAAAAACACTAATTTAAAAAGATATATACATCCCTGTGTTCATTGCAGCATTACTGAATTTTCCTCTCCATAAGACACACTTTTCTTCCCCCAAAAGTGGAGGAGCAAATTCCCATGAGTTTTATGAAGTAAAAAATATGGTATTTTATTAAATATTTTAACACACCATTTGGTTCAGAATATATTTTTCTTATTTTCCTCCTTAAAATCCTAGGTGTGTCTTATAGTCAGGTGCATCTTATGGAGCAAAAAATACAGTACTTACAGTAGCCAGAACATAGAAGCAATCTAAGTGCTCACAGATAGACAAATGGTTAAACAAGATGTGGTACATACAGGGTGCGGCAAAGTAGGTTTGCAGATATGAGTACAGAAAGCACAAAGTTTATTCTTGTATTATAATTTAATAATTATTGCATTATTTTCCATACAAATGACTGAAAATCTATTTTGCCCTACCTTGTTTCTACAATGGAATATTACTCAGCCATAAAAAATAATAAAATTTTGGCATTTGCAGCTGCTAAGAAATAGGTCAGAAAGAAAGACATGTACCATATGATTACACTTATATGTGGGATCTAAAGAATAAAACAAACAAATAAACAAAACAGAAACAGACTCATAGATACAAGAGCAAACTGATGGTTGCCAGGTGGGAGGGTGTTGGGGGGACTGGGTATAAAGAGGAAGGGATTAAGAAGTACAAATTGCCAATTATAAAAAACCATCATGGAATGTAAAACACAGCATAGAGAATACAGTCAATAATATTGTAATAACGGTATATGGTGTCAGGTAGGCACTCAAGCTTATCAAGGGTGATTATTTTGTAAGGTATAGAAATGTCTAACCACGATGTTGTACATCTGAAAATAATATAACATTGTATGTCAACTACAATTAAAAAATAATTTTTAAAAACTTGCTACAGTGAAAAAAATAGAATAAAATAAACTAGTGTTATCTTTTTATTATAGTGTGAAAAAGAGTGTGGGAGAATGTTGAAACAGCTAGGAGAGAAAGTGTAAGACATCCTTAAGCACTATTCCAGATAGAGAAGTACTAAATTGCTGATTACCTGACTAATAAACTGGTCACCAATCTTGTGGTCATTCAACAAATTGTTCATCACGGGAGTCTTCCATGTGCGGCCACAGTTCTGAGTGTTTCTCAACAGAGCAAACAACATCATAATAAAACATGAATATGGAAATACTTTTAATACTATACAATGTTATTCAAATGTTAGCCATCTTATTTACATAATCCCAGTTATCTGTGTTCTTCTCAAAGCAGTAAAAGCTCACTCTGTTCTCAAATACTCTACCATTCAGACTTTTCCTCTCATTTGGATAGAACTTTTTCTCCAATTAATTTTTTTTAATTCTGAGAGGATTGACTTTGAGATTATGGAACCAAATTATACTGCTTTACAGCTAAGGAAGATAAGGTCCAAAAAAATCGTATGTGCTGTCTTACGTCAAATAGCAAGTTGGTAGCAACCTTTATTCACTGCTGATGGGAATGTAAACTTATACAACCATTATGGAAGAAATATAGTGGTTCCTCAAAAAACTTAAAATAGAAGTACCATATGACCCAACAATTCTTCTACTGAGTATCTACCCAAAAACTAGAATACATTGGTACATAAAGACACATGCACCCCCATGTTCATTGCAGCATTGTTCACAATGGCCAAGACATAGAAACAACCAGAATGTCCCTCAAGAGAGCATTGGATAAAGAAGATGTGGTACATATATACTATGGAATACTACTCAGCCATAAGAAGTGATGATATATTGCCACTTAGACATCATGGATGGACCTTGAAAACGTTATACTGAGAAAAATAAGTAAATCAGAAAAAGCTAAGAACATTATGATTTTACACATGGGTGGGATATAAAACTGAGACTCGTGGACAAAGATAAAAGTGAAGTGGTTACCAGGGGGAGTGGATTGTAGAGGGGGGGGGAGTGAGTAAAGAGGGACAAATATACAGTGATAGAAAATTATTTGACTTTGGGTGATGTGTATACAATATAATCAACAGTTCAAATGTTCTAGAATGTTTACCTGAAACCTCTGTTTTCTTATTAATCAACATCATCCCATTAAATTTAATTTTCTAAATATAAATAAATAAATAAATAGAACAGAAAGTCAGTCCTCCTGATGAGTCAAAGTCTTCTTTTTCACATACAGAAGGTTCCTCAAATTATGATAGTCACAACAACGATGTTTCAAGTTTACGACTCTCACTTCCATAAAAAACTTTAAAAAATTGAGATGTGAGTGTTTCAGCTTACACCGTTAGCATCACACTTATGGACTACATGGGCAAACTAGTTTCATTGCACACAGAGGAAGAATATGCAGTAACACAAAATATGAGTGAAGGAGTTGGTATCCCCCAGTACACTTACCTATGTCATTTGGACTGTCCAAAGTGCACGTGTTCCATCTGTGTTTGGCTAGGGTGTGTTCTGACTTACACCAAAATTCGGGTTACATCACTGTCATAGGAACAGAAATGTGTCATAACCCCAGGACCCCCTGTACTCTGTTTTGCTTGTCTCCTTTAGCACTATGTCCTTCCTACCCAATCCAATAGCCATCACAGTTTTAATTGTATGTTCATAGATCATACTCTGCTTTGCCCAGCCCTTCGACCTCAGGGCCAAATGCACCACGTCGGGTGCCCACCATTTGGCAGATGTTCAATTAATATTTGCAGAATGAAAAAACTCACATCATCTCTAGACGGAAAGACCAAAGGGCAAGCCAAGAGTCTGAATGGACAATGGGAATGGAAAAGGAAGATCATTTTAGCTGAGAGGTACTGGAAAGCTCTCACCTACCTCTGTGATCAGAGAGAGTTAAAAACTGCTCTGCAGATGTGTTACTGTTCAGGGTGAAGAGAAAGAGAGACAGAGACTGAGAGGTTTCATCTTTGGGAGAAGAAATTAAATGTATAAAAGCTATGACATTTACAACAACACTCCTTAAATAAAATCACATTGGCAGAGTTAGGTAAAGTATTCTCCACAGTTTTGCTCCTTCAGGGCACCAAAATCCTCTGTCGCCTTAGGTCCTGAAAATGGGCTGGGCCCACAACAGGATCACCATCCAGAAACTGGGATTTTTGCTGCCTACTGCCTTTGTTTATTGGGTCCAGTACTAAAGGCCCAGGTTTGCAGTTAGTCTTTGAAGGATAATCTTGAGTGGTGAAAAAGAGTCCCTTTCTCAAATAAATTTGTTTTCTCATACAATTCAGCAGCATTGTTTACTCTGAAAAAAAAAATGCCCACGTTAGCATTAAAAACCCAACCCATCCAGCTAAAAATATATATATACAAATTCAAATATTTCAAAGTTAAAAAATCATGGTCTGAAGCACCCCTTTAAGCATGTGATTGGGACATCTCGTAACAGCAGGAAAGTAGCTGTCGGTGCAACAGAATATCCACTTCATCCTTGCTCGTGTTGCCACAACTGCTACAGAGAGAATGAGCGCTTGGTGATTCTAAACACAAAAGAAGACAGAGCTTTCCACTAGTAATGTCTCACAAGCTAAACCCCACTTTATCAAATCCCACTTTGATTAGAGAGGGTCATTAATATTAACCATGGAATGCTCTAGCTTTCATCCTGCAAGGATAAACATTTCTTGTTGCCCAACCAGCCACACTCCACAAGGGTGATGCTTAAAAGAAAAAGTCCTGCAGACTCTGATGATACACTTAGCATGCTCACCACCTGGCAGCAGGAGGACGATGACCAGACCAGCTCCCTGTGAGGATCAAGGTGCTTGAAATGTTAGTGAACTCAGCCCGCTGTCTGGACACCACCCGTCATTGGCCATGTAGTAAGAGACTGTGCACATAAATACCGCCAATGTACTAAAATCTTTCTCCTTTGTTTAAGTTTGTACTTACTTTTGTTATTTTGCTTATTTTATTGTTCCTTCTTTTATTATATTTGTATGATGCTACTTATTCTAGTGTTACTGCAAGGGCCTTATTTACTTCTCGTCTCACAGCCAAACACATTGAACACTCCTGTGCTGCCACATGATGTCCATTGGATTGGAAGCCAGGTTTCCTGATGTCCTTCATGCTTCTACCAACACCAGAGCTTACATGATGAAGAAAAATAATTTTAAGTCCCTTCATCTCTCTGAAAAATATTTTAATGAAAAAGAGGATTGGTCTTCATCCTTCTAATGTGTGCATCCTCAGCTTGCACCCAGCTGTTAGTCATAGGAAAGAAAGCAAGGGACTCTTGCAAATCTGATAAAACTGGAGGCTCACCTGGCTGACGCTTCCCAGTCCAGGACAATATTGCTCAGGACCAAGCGGGGAGATGAGAGTCACTGTTGATCTTGGTTGAATGACCTGGATCTCCCCAGCCTCAGTTTCCTCCACTATAAAGTCAGGATAAGAGCCTTCCTGAAAGATTCCTGCAGTATTTTTAAAAAGGACATATTCAGAAGCACAAAACATGATGGAGAGTAGATACCCAGTACTTCACCCATCTTTCCTTTAACCTCCCAGCTTCCCAAAAAACCTCTTACCTCAAGAAGATTCGATGGCCCTGGCCATTTGGCTCAGTGGATAAAGTGTCGGCCCAGCATATGGATATCCCAGGTTTGATTTCCAGTCAAGGAACACAAGAGAAATGACCATCTGCTTCATTCCCCTTCCCTCACCCCTACTCTCCTTTTTCCCTTCCCAAACCCAGTGCCTCAATTGGTCTGAGTATCAGCCTCAGGTGCTAAAAATAGTTCAGCTGATTTGAGCATTAGCTCAAGATAGGGGTCGCTGGGTAGATTTCGCTCAGGGTGCATGTGGGTGGGGGTCTGTTTCACTATCACCCCACCCCTCACTTAAAAAAAAAAGAAGATTCCAAGAAAGTCCCAACAGATCTCATAAGCTAAATGCAAGTCAAGTGAGTATTTTTATCCACAGATTAAAGCCAAATTCATTTGGGCTCCATTAATTTACATGTTATGATCACTTATTTCATCAGGAACCTTCCTTAGAAAAAACTTTGTTTGGAGCTCCAGTGGTGCAATCGGTTAGCGTGCGATACTAATACAGAAAAAACTTGTTCACAAATAATACAAATGTCAATGCCAAGAATATCAAATGTTGAATATTTTAAATCCAGGCAGTGTTTGCCAGCATCTCCATGCAGCTGAGAAACTCTGCTTGCATGTGCTAACTATAAATCTCTCTATCAGTCCATTCATGCTGGTGACGGTGAATGAGCAGTGGGTGATGAGCAAGCCAGACAGATTATTTAGAGAGCAGTGAAGATCAATTTCCATAATAAATCCTATAATTAGAATATTTAATAACTTGGTATTCCAAACAGAAGTTACCATTCACTAGGTCAAGCTTCCACTGAAGGACAAAGAAACCAAGGGCCACACTCTCACCTTCATTAACCAGGCAACACCACTAGTGTCCCTACCCACCTGTAAGCTGATGCTAATATGCCCCCAGGAGCTACACATAAATGCAGATTTGCTTGTTATTTCCCCCACCCTACACCTGCTTGTGCAACTGTATCACTGCCCTAAATTGTTTACCTGAAATGTGTTTCGCCATGCTTTCTCTTTCCTCTATGATTCATGGAAGATGAAAGCAGTGTGTTTCTGTTCAGATTAGATTTTAAAGCACCAACATGTTATTTCATAGAGCTATCTCAATGTCCAAAGAGTTTTTCAAAACCTTCTTTTCCAGAATAGAGGTCAACATTTTGCCCCAGGAAAACAATCCCCAGACCCAAAGGACCAAGTTTGGCTGAAGTCCTTGAATTTTCAGTAAGCATTCAGTTCAGTGAACTAGATGTCACATCCCGCAGAAGAATCCCAGGAGTGCCGTCATTGTGCCCTGTAAGGAAGCCTACCATTGCCTTTGGGGGGCACCACAAAGAAGTGACCTTCCTCCTTTTGAGGAATACTGGGTGCTGAAAGTCATTTTGCTCACCAGAACAATAATCTAGACTTCATTATTCCATTCAAACTTAGTATTTTACAAGCACTGCCAGCCAATGTACGAAAAGATATTCTTAAAGAAACACCCATTCTGTTTTGAAATTTTAAACCAAATACAAATTGTTTTCTCTTAAGAGTGCATTGATGTATCTATCAAATTCAAAATTGGTGTATTATTCAAACACCAAGGAACATCTGGAAAACACGCCATGTTCTCAGAGGGATCCCATGGAGTCTGTTGTCCCTGGCACCCTTGTTCTCTATGTCCTCACTGTTTTCTTATTTTCTTTAATTTTTTTATATATTTTACTATTATTAATTTTAATGGGGTGACACCAATAAATCAGGGTAGTTATATACAATGAAAACATCTCCAGGTTATCTTATCATTCAATTGTGTTGCATAACCGTCACCCAAAGTCAAATTGTCCTCTGTAACCTTCTATCTGGTTTTCCCTGTGTCCCTCCCCTCCTCCCTATCCCACCTTTCCCACCCTCCCCATAACCACCACACTCTTGTCCATGTCTCATAGTCTCACTTTTATGTCCCACCTATGTTTGAAATCATGCTGTTCTCAGTTTTACTTTTTTTCTGATTTACTTATTTCACTCCGTATAATGTTATCAAGGTACATCCATTTTGTTATAAATGATCAGATGTCATCATTTCTTATGGCTGAATAGTATTCCATAGTATATATGTACCAAAGCTTTTTAATCCACTCGTCTTCTGACAGACACTTGGGCTGTTTCCAGATTTTCACTATTGTGAACAATGCTGCCACGAACATGGGGGCGCATTTCTTCTTTTCGAACAGTGCTATGGTGTTCTTAGGGTATATTCCTATAAGTGGAATAGCTGGGTCAAAAGGCAGTTCTATTTTTAATTTCTGAGGAATCTCCAAACTGTATTCCACGGTGGCTGCACCAGTCTGCATTCCCACCAGCAGTGCAGAAGGGTTCCCTTTCTCCACATCCTCGCCAGCACTTATTCTGTGTTGTTTTGCTGATGAGTGCCATTCTGACTGGTGTGAGGTGATATCTCAATGTGGTTTTAATTTGCATTTCTCTAATGATTAGTGATGTTGAGCATTTTTTTCATATGCCTATTGGTCATCTGTATGTCGTCTTTGAAGAAATTTCTGTTCATTTCTTTTGCCCATTTTTTTGATAGGATTGTTTGTCTTCATGGTGTTGAGTTTTATAAGTTCTTTATAAATTTTAGTTATTAACCCTTTATCAGATGTGCTGTCAAATATGTTCTCCCATTGTGTGGTTTGTCTTTTTATTCTGTTCTTATTGTCTTTAGTTGTGCAAAAACTTTTTAGTTTGATATAGTCCCATTTGTTTATCTTGCCTTTTATTTCATTTGCCCGTGGAGATAAATCGGCAAATATATTGCTGCTACAGATGTCGGAGAGCGTGCTGCCTATGTTTTCTTCTAAGATGCTTATGGTTTCACGGCTTACGTTTAAGTCTTTTATCTATTTTGAGTTTGTTTTCGTGAATGGTGTAAGTGGATGGTCTAGTTTCATTTTTTTGCAGGTAGATGTCCAATTTTCCCAACACCATTTGTTATAGAGGCTGTCTTTACTCCACTGTATGTTCTTTCCTCCTTTGTCAAATATCAGTTGTCCATAAAGCTGTGGGTTTATTTCTGGGTCCTATGTTCTGTTCCATTGATCTATGTGCCTGTTCTTATGCCAGTACCAGGCTGTCTTGAGTATAATGGCCTTATACGAAACATTGATATCTGGAAGAGTGATTCCTCCTGCTTTATTTTTTCTTTTTAAGATTGCTAAAGCTATTCGTGTTCTTTTTTGGTTCCATATAAATTTTTGGAATATGTGTTCTATATCTTTGAAGTATGTCATAGGTATTTTAATTGGTATTAGATTGAATTTATAAATTGCTTTGGGTAATATAAACATTTTAATGATGTTTATTCTTCCTAGCCATGAGCACGGTATATGCTTCCACTTGTTTGTATCTTCCTTGATTTCTTTTATCAATGTTTTATAATTTTCCGAGTACAAGTCCTTAACCTCCTTAGTTAAATTTACTCCTAGGTATTTTATTTATTTATTTATTTTAGCTGCAATAGTGAAGGGGATTGTTTCCTTAATTTCTTTAGCTGACAGTTCATTGTTGGTATATAGAAATGCCTCTGATTTCTGAGTATTAATTTTATATTCTGCAACCTTGCTGAATTCATTTATAAGGTTCAGTAGTTTTTTGACTGAGACTTTAGGGTTTTCTATATACAATATCATATTATCTGCAAATAATGACAGTTTTACATCTTTTCCAATTTGGATGCCTTTTATTTCTTCTTCTTGTCTGATTGCTGTAGCTAGGAATTCCAGAACTATGTTGAATAAGAGTAGTGAAAGGGGGCACCCCTGCCTGGTTCCTGTTCTTAAGGGGATTGCTTTTAATTTTTGTCCATTTAGTATGATGTTTGCTGTGGGTTTGTCATAGATGGCCTTTATCATGTTAACGAATGTTTCCTGTATTCCCACTTTACTGAGAGTTTTGAACATGAATGGGTGCTGGATTTTATCAAATGCCTTTTCTGCATCTATTGAAATTATCATGTGATTTTTGTCCTTCCTTTTGTTTATGTGATGAATCACATTAATTGATTTGCAAATATTGAACCAGCCTTGCCTCTCCAGAATAAATCCCACTTGATCATGGTGTATGATTTTTTTCATATATTGCTGGATCCGGTTGGCTAATATTTTGTTGAGAATTTTAGTGTCTAAATTCATCAGGGATATAGGCCTATAATTTACTTTCTTTGTGTTGTCTTTGCCCGGTTTTGGGACCAAAATTATGCTCTCCTCATAAAAGGAGTTTAGAAGTGATCCTTTCTCTTGATTTTTTGAAATAGCTTGAGGAGGATAGGAATTATTTCTTCTTTGAATATTTGGTAGAATTCACTTGTGAAGCCATCAGACCCAGGACTTCTCTTTTTTGGGAGTTTTTTGATAACTGTTTCAATCTCATTTGTTGTAATTGGTCTGTTTAGGTGTTCTGATTCTTCCAGATTAATTTTTGGAAGGTTATATGATTCAAAAATTTGTCCATTTCACCGAGATTGTCTAATTTTTTGGCATATAGTTCTTCATAGTATTTTCTTACAATGATTTGTATTTCTGTTATGTCAGTTGTTATTTCCCCACTGTCCTTTCTAGTTTTATTTATTTGAGTCTTCTCTCTTTTGTTTTTGTTGAGTCTAGTTAAAGGTTCATCAATCTTGTTTACCCTTTCAAAGAACTAGCTTCTGATTTCATTGATCCTCTGTATTGTTTCCTTCACCTCTATGTCATTTATTTCTGCTCTGATCTTTATTATTTCCTTCCTTCTACTTCTCCTGGGTTTATTTGCTGTTGTTTTTCTAGTTCTTTTAGATGCAGGGTCAGGTTGCTTATTTGAGCTTTTTCTAGCTTCTTATGATATGCCTGTAGTGCAATGATCTTCCCTCTCAGTACTGCTTTTGCTGTGTCACATAAAATTTGAGTTGATGTATGCTCATTATCATTTGTTTCTAGAAACTTTTTTATTTCTTCCTTGATCTCATTGTTAATCCATTCATTATTTAATATCATGCTATTCAGTTTCCAAGTGTTTGAGTATTTTTCGGTTTTTCTTTTGTGGTTAATTTCTAGTTTCCTGGCATTGTGATCAGAGAAAATTCTTGATATGATTTCAATCTTCTTAAATTTATTGAGGCCATTTTTGTGTCCTAACATGTGGTCTATCCTTGAAAACATACCATGAGCGCATGAGAAGAATGTATATTCTACTGCTTTAGGGTGTAAAGTTCTGAAGATATCTATTAAATCAAGTTGATCTAGTGTATCCTTTAAGTCTGCTGTTTCTTTATTTTCTTTCTTGAGGATCTATCCAGTGTTGTTAGAAGGGTATTGAAATCCCCTACTATGATAGTATTGCTGTTAATCTCGCCCTTTATATTCATCAAAGTCTGCTTTATGTAAGTCGGGGCTCCTATATTTGGTGCATAAATATTTATAATAGTTATATCTTCCTGTTGAATTGTTCCCTTTATCATTATGTAGTGTTCTTCTTTATCTCTTACTACAGCCTTTGTTTTAGAGTCCATTTTGTCAGATATAAGTACTGCTACCCTGGCTTTTTTTTCATTTCCATTTGCATGAAATATTTTTTTCCATCCTTTTACCTTCAGTCTATGTGCATCTTTTGTTTTAATGTGTGTCTCTTGTAGACAGCATATCTATGGGTCCTGTTTCTTTATCCATGCAGCTACCCTATGTCTTTTGATTGGATCATTTAATCCATTTACATTTAAGGTTATTATTGATATGTAGTTGTTTATTGCCATTTTATTCTTTAAAGCTTTATTCTTCTTTTCCTATATTCTTTCCTCCCTTTAAACTGTTCACAAGAGGCCCCTTAGTATCTCTTGCAGAATTTGTTTGGTTTTAATGAATTCCTTCAGGCTTTCTTTTTCTGGGAAGCTCTTTATTTCTCCTTCAATTTTAAAAGTTAGCCTTGCTGGATAGAGTAGTCTTGGTTGTAGGTTCTTGTTCTGCATTACTTTGATTATATCTTGCCATTCCCTCTGGCCTCAAGGGTTTCTGTTGAGAAGTCCAATGTCATCCTTATGGAGGCTCCTTTGTAGGTGATAGCATTTTTTTCCCTAGCAGCTTTTAAATTTTTTTCTTTATTCATTAGCTTTGGTATTTTAACTATGATGTGTCTTGGTGTAGATCTTTTTGGGTTTCTCTTTAATGGAGTTCTGTGTGCTTCTTGAACATGTGGGGTGTTTCCCAGCCTAATACTGGGAAGTTTTCTGCTATGATTTGATTGAACAAAGTTTCCATTTCCTGTCTTCTGTCCTCTTCCTCAGCCACCCTTATGATGCGAATGTTGTTTCTCTTTAGGTTGTCACAGAGCTCCCTTAGAGTTTCCTCACATTTTTTGAGTCTCTTTTCCTTTTTCGTCTCTGCTTCTGTGCCTTTCTCTATTGTGTCCTCTAACTCACTTCTTCAATCCTCAGCGTGATTCATCCTACTTTTAATTCCTTCTATTGTAGTCTTCAGTTCTGATACTGTATTTGTCATTTCTGTCTGATTCTTTTTTATTATTTCAATTTCGTTTTTTATACTTGTTATCTATTTAGGTGTTCATAATGACTATCCATTGTTGCTCTAATTTCTTTGAACATTCTAACTATCATTATTCTAAATTCTGCTTCTGGTAATTTGGTTATATCTGGTTCATTCAGGTCCTTCTCTGGGGGTTTCTCTTGATTCATTGGGTTTGCATTCCTCTTCCTGCCCATTTTATCTGTGTATAAGCAAGTTGTGGCCACTGGAGTCCAGTAGGTGTTGCCTTTCTGTTCTCTAGGTGTGGTCTGTCTGCAGGCCCGCCACCCCCTCTGCCGCGCCTAGGGCGGTTGGGTATGGGCGTTGCTAGCGCTGGCCCACTGTGGCTTTTGCTGTGATTTCTGCCTCTCCTCTGTGGGAAGGTCTATCACTCAAGCCACAAGCCTCAGCACCAAGGGTAGAGGTGAGCACCTTTGCTCAGCTGCGGACCCAGCCTGTTCCCAGACTTCCGCCCAGAACCCGCAGTCAGAGCCTGCTCGCCACAGTTTCGCAGGTTGGGCGGGGCTTTTGACGTGCTCTCACCTGTGAACCTTTGCCTGTTCGGAACTTTAGCCCCGCCCTCAAGGCCAGGACCCTTCTGTGCAGAGTCGCAAACCAAGGTTTATTGGGACGGGCGTGTTTGTTGGCGTGCGCTCAGCTGCGAGCTTTCACTCGTCTCAGAGTCTACCCCGTCCCCGTGCTCGGAGTCTGCTCAACACCTAGAATGGCAAACCCTGGTTTCCCCGGCCGGGCGGGGCTGGTAGCGTGAGCTCAGTCGCAAGCCCCGTCCGTCCCTGGTTCTAGCCCCTTTCCCGCAGTCAGGGCCGGCTTGCACAGGGTCTCAGAGCAGATGTCTGCCCGTTCCTGGCCTCCCGCTTTGTCCCAGCAGGTGGGATAACAGGATGGCCCGCAGCTTCCGGACCGCTTTCGCGCATCCCCTCCGCCCCTGCTTGGCTAGACCGAGCTCACACCGGCTTGCCCTCCGCCCACACCAACAGAACCACGTTTCAGCGTTCTGCCACCACCATACCCTTCAGCAACCCTCAACAGAGTAGGAAGGGCCCTCATACTCCACACTGTAGGCCTGGGAGCTCCCTCACTTGTTTCTCAGCTCAAAACTGTCCAAACGCCTCTTCTAGGCTCTGGGACTGCAGGCTGGGGCTTGGTTCCTGGGACCCAGGTTTCTCTCTCTCCGCAAAACTCTCCTCCTGCCATGCAGGTCTCTCCGGGCTGCCGTTTGTTCCTGGGAGCTGGGCAGCCCTCTTCGCGTTAGCGCTATTCCTACCAGTCTCAATGTGGCTTCTTCTGTGTTCCTTGGTTGAAGAGTCCACTTAGTTTAGTTCAAAGTTGTTTTATCCAGATGATGGTTCCTAAAATTGAGTTATAATTCACTTTGGTTCTGGGAGTTGGAAGTTAGTACGTCCGCCTACTCCGTTGCCATCTTGCTCCTCTTCTCTCCCTGGTTTCTTTACCAGTGTTGTCACCTTCTTTCCTGCCCTAGCCCCTCCATCAATAATAGTTATTTCTCCCTGAGTTTGGAGGACCCGTCTAACCCAGGGGAACTTTCTGCTTCAGGGAATCCATTTCTGAGAATGAACTTGGGCACTTTTACATTAAACACATTGTAGATACTGTTTATACAATTTGGATAAGTAGTGGCCCATCAAAATTCAGGAATCATTTCTCAATACAGATTCATTTTGGATACATGATCTGTGGTGGGTTACCAGATGAACCTTTAATCTTTTTATAAGATGATCATCAGTTCTCTTGAATATTAATTATCCAAAATAAAATTGCTACTATCGCTACTATCCACTAGCTAGGGGAGTTGTTATAAAGCCATTTATTTTTTAATAAACACACCAGAACTCATAGGGTGTTCTAGAAGGAAGCAGTTGATGGCACCGAAGACCTCCACAAAACGCAAAAACAGAGTAGAGTTACCTTGGATAAGGCAGGAGACTACAGCAGGAATAAGGAATAACCCCTCTCAAATGCTCTGCCAGTTCAGAAGTAAAAGGGCAGAACCAAAAGTCAGATGTCTGAGAATCCAGCAAGGTATCAACTTACCATTTAATAACAGTATTGGAACTGAGCCATCATACCAAATTTGGCAGGCATTGTTATCTAGATAGTTCCACTTATGTATACTCTGTCATTTCATAGCATCAGCCATATCTAATTTTAAACTGCAATAATTTCAGGAGGAGAGTGTTGATAAAGGTAGCCGTAGAGACCATGAGTTTGTCATTATGGTGACATAAATGGTAATAAATAAATGTTTTAATTTTTTCTTTTCTTAATTAATTTTTGTAATTTATTATGTTAACATCAATTCAAGTGCCCCACTCAATATAAGACCCTCCAGCCCCAACAATGTGCCCCCTATTACATCCCCTTTCCCCTCTACGCACTAACTCTCTACCCCATTCCCTCTGGAATTTGCTCTCCTGTTATCTGTATCTCGGTGTTATGTACATATAGTTTCACTAATCCCTTCACCTTCTCTCTTCCTGTCCCCTCATCCCCCTTCCCTCTGACAGCTGTCCCTCTGCTCCCTGTGACCCCACCTCTGTCTCTATTCCATTCCTCAGTTCACCACGTTCATTAGATTCCACATATAAGTGAGGTCATATAATATTTGTCTTTCTCTGTTTGGTTTCTTTCCCTTAGAATAACAATCTCCAGGTCCATCCATGCGATCACAAAAGTTAAGATTTTCTTCTTTTTCATAGCTGCATAGTATTCCACTGTGTATATGTACCACCACTTTTTTATCTACTCATCTACTGATGACACTTCAGCTGTTTCCAGGCCTTGACGATTGTAAACAATGCTGCTATAAACATGGAGGTACATATCTTCTTATGAATCAGTGTTTTGGAATACTTAGGATATATCACTAAAAGTGGAATAGCTGGGTCAAAAGGTAGTTCCTTTTTAATTTTTTTGAGGAAACACCATACTGTTTTCCACAGCAGCTACACAAGTCTGCATTCTTACCAGTGGTATAGGAGGGTTCCCAATTCTCCACAACTTCGCAATCACTTATTGTGTGTTGTTTTGTTGATGAGCGCCATTCTGACAGATGTGAGATGATATCTCATTGTGGTTTTAATTTACATTTCTCTGATAGTTAGTGACATTGAACATTTTTTTATATACCTATTGACCATCTGTATGTCCTCTTTGGAGAAATGTCTATTCAGTTCCTTTGCTCATTTTTTAATTGGATTGTTTACCTTCCTATGGTGTTGAATTTTAGAAGTTCTTTATAAATTTTGGTTATTAATCCCTTACCATACATATCAGTGAATATGTTCTCCCATTGTGTGGGTTGTCTTTTTATTTTGTTAATGATGACTTTTGCTGTGCAAAAGCTTTTTAGTTTGATATCATTCCATTTGTTTATTTTGTTCTTTATTTCACTTACCTGTGGAGATATACTGTAAAGGCAAAAATATTGTTACGAGAGATATCAGAGAGTTTACAAATTTTGTTTTCTTGCAAGATATTTATGGCTTCTCGACTTAAATTTAAGTCTTTTATTCATTTTAAGTTTATTTTCATGAATGGTGTAAATTGATGGTCTAGTTTCTTTCTCTTTTTTTTGCATATACCTGTCCAATTTTCCCAGTACCATTTGTTAAAGAGATTGTCTTTACTCCATTGTATGCTCTTACCTCCTTTGTCAAATATCAATTGACCATAAAGGTGTGGGTTTATTTCTGGGTTCTCTGTTCTGTTCCATTGATCTGTATGCTTGTTCTTATGCCAGTACCAAGCTGTTTTGATTACTGTGGGCTTGTAGTAAAACTTGATAACAGAAACTGTGATACTTCCCACCTTGTTCTTCATTTTCAAGATTGCTGAGGCTATTTGGGAGTTATTTTGAGGAGGGATTCCAGATAAATTTTTGGAAATTTTCCATTGGTATTTTAATAAGAATTACATTTCATCTATACATTCCTTTAAGTAGAATAGACATTTTAATGATGTTTATTTTTCTTATCCATGAATGCACTATATGCTTCCACTTGTTTGTATTGTCCTTGATTTCCTTTTCCAATGTCTTATAATTTTCTGAGTACAAGTCTTTTACCTCCTTGATTAAATTTGTTTGTAGGGTCATTAATTTTTTTGTTGTAATAGTGAAGGGAATTGTTTCCTTAATTTCTCTTTTTGACAATTTATTGTTGGCATATAAAATATGTCACTGATTTGTGAATATTAATTTTATATCCTGTCACCTTGTCAAATTCATTTATCAGGTCTAGTAGTTTTCTTGGCTGAGATGTTAGGGATTTCTATGTACAGTGTCATGTCATCAGCAAATAATGATGGTTTCGCTTCTTCTTTTCTAATTTGGATGTCTTTTATTTCTTCTTGTTGTCTGATTGCTGTGGCTAGGACTTCCAGGACTATGATGAGTAAGAGTGGTGAAAGGGGGCACCCCTGCGTTGTTCCTGATCTTAAGGGAATTGCTTTTAATTTTTGCCCATTGAGTATGATGTTGGCTGTCGGTTTGTCATGGATGGCCTTTATTATATTGAGGTATTTTCTCTGTATTCCCACTTTGCTCAGACTTTGGATCATAAATGAGTGCTGAATTTTATTAAATATTTTTTCTGCATCTATTGATATAATCATGTGATTTTTATTCTTCTTTTTGTTTATGTGATGAATCATATTGATTGATTTGTGAATATTGTACCAGCCTTGCCTCCCAGGAATAGATCCCACTTGATCATGATGTATGAGCTTTTTAATGTATTACTGGATTTGGTTTGCTAATATTTTGTTGAGAATTTTATCATCTATGCTCTTCAGGAATATTGCCTTATAGTTTTCTTCTTTTTTTTTTAATTAGTGTCTTTACCTGGTTTTGGAATGAGGATAATGCTTGCCTCAAAAAATGAGCTTAGAAGTCTTCCTTCCTCTTAAATTTTTTGGAATAGCTTGAGAATGATAGGTGTTAGTTTTTCTTTGAATATTTGGTAAAATTTGCTTCTGAAGCCATCCAGTACAAGAGATTTGTTTGCTGCGAGTTTTTTGTTAACTGTTTTAATTTCAGTTGCTGTAATTGGTCTGTTTAGGTTTTCTGATTCTTCCAGATTGAGTTTTAGAAGATTGTATGTTTCTAGGAATTTATCCATTTCACCTAAGTTGTACAATTTTTGGCATATAGATCTTCATAGTATTTTCTTACAATCCTTTGTATTTCTATGACATCAGTTGTTACTTCTCCCCTTTCATTTCTAATGTTATTTATTTGAGTCCTTGCTCTTTTTTTCTTGACGAGTCTGGTTAAAGGTTCAGCAATCTTGTTTACCTTTTCAAAGAATCAGCTCTTGGTTTCACTGATCTTTTGTAATGTTTTTTTTAGCCTCTATCTCATTTATTTTTGCTCTGGTCTTTATTCTTTCCCTCTTTCTACTTCCTCTGGGCTTTATTTGTTCAGTCTTTTTCTAATTCTTTTAGGAGCAGGATTAGGTTATTTGAGCTTTCTCTTGCTTCTTAAGGTATACCTGTAATGCTATGAACTTTCTTCTCAGGACTGCTTTTGTTGAGTCCCATACATTTGTGGTTGATGTGTGTTCATTTTCATTTGTTTCAAGAAAACTCTTTATTTCTTCCTTGATCTCATTATTAATTAACCCATTTGTTATTTAATAACATGCTATTTAGCCTCCAAATTAAAATGTTTTTCCATTTTGCTATTGTAGTTGATTTCTAGTTTCATGCCATTATGATCAGAGAAGATGCTTGATATGATTTCAATCTTCTTAAATTTATTAAGATTCCTTTTGTTTCCTAACATGTGGTCTATCCTGAATAACATACCATGAGCACTTAAAAAGAATGTCTATTCTGAGACTTTGCGGTGAAAGGTTCAGAAGATATCAATTAAACCCAGTTGATCTACTGTGTCCTTTAAGTCTGCTGTTTCTTTGTTAATTTCTTTCTTGAGAATCTATCTAGTGATGTTAGTGGGGTATTAAAATCCTGTACTATATTATTATTGCTGTTGTTCTCACCCTTTATATCCATCAAAGATTGCTTTATATATTTAGGTGCTCCTATGTTAGGCACATAGATATTTATAATGGTTATATCCGCCTGTTGAATTGCTCTGTTTATCGTTATGCAGTGACCTTCTTTATCTCTTACTATAGCCTTTGTTTTAAAGGCTATTTTTTAAATATATGTATTATTACCCCCACTATTTTATATTTCTATTTGCATGAAATATTATTTTCATCCTTTCACTTTTAGTCTATGTGTATCTTTTGTTTTGAGTGGGACTCTTGTAGATAGCAAAAGTACAGGTCTTGTTTTCTTATCCATGCAGCTACCCTATGTCTTTTGATTGGAGTATTTAATCTATTTACATTTAAGATTATTATTGACATGCACTTATTTATTGCCATTTTATTCTTTAAATCTACAATCTTCTTTTTCTAGATTTCTTTTTTCCTTTTGCTCTTTTTACAGCAGGCCCCTTAACATTTCTTGCGGTACTGGTTTGGTTGAAATGAAAAGAATACCTTAAGGGTATTTTTGTTTTGTTTTGTTTTTTAGTCTGTGAAGCTTTTTATTTCTCTTTCAATTTAAAATGATAGCCTTGCTCAATAAAGTAGTCTTGGTTGTAGGTTCTTGTTTTGCATCACTTTGAATATTTCTTGCCAAACCCTTCTGGCCTCAAGTGTTTCTGTTGAGAAGTCAGATGTCATTCTTATGGGGGCTCCTCTGTAGGTGATTAACTGCTTTTCTCTTGCAGCTTTTAGTATTCTTTATTTGTCTCTTCACTTTGGCACTTTAATTATGGCGTGTCTTGGCATAGGTCTCCTTGGGTTTCTCTTTAATGTGACTCTCTGTGCTTCTTGAACTTGTGTGACTATTTTCTTCATCAATTTAGGAAAGTTTTCAGCTATGATTTCTTCAAACAGGTTCTCTATCTCTTGTTTGTTCCCTTCTCCTTCAGGAACCCTTATGATGCAGATGTTCTTTCTCTTTATGTTGTCACAGAGCTCTCTTAGAGTTTGCTCAGTTTTCTTAGCCTTTTTCCTTTTTGCTGCTCTGCTTCTGTACTTTTGTTTATCTTGTTCTTTGAATCACTGATTCGATCCTCTGTTTCATGCAGCCTGCTGTTGATCTTTTCCAGTACAGTCTTCATTTCTAATATTGCATTTGTCATTTCTGACTGCCTGTTTTTTCTTATTTCAATGTTCTTTTTGATGCTTGCTATCTCTTTAAGTTCTCATTGTGATCACCCTTTGTTGCTCTGATATCCTTGAATGTCCTAAAAATTATTATTTTAAACTCTGCATCTGGTAATTTAGTTACTTCCATTTCATTTAGTTGTTTTCTCAGGATTTCTCTGGTTGATTCATTTGGGTCATATTTCTTTGTCTGCCCATTTTGTCTGTGTATTAGTGCTGTATGGCTTTGAAATTTGTTGTGGTGTCTTTATGAGGAATATGGACTCAGTGATACCGATATCTAGGCCACCTGAGATCCTTGCTCTAGGAATGTATCTTAAGGGTAATATTTACCCTACTGTTGTATATGCATATTGAACTCAGTTTGTCCTTTCATGGGTGTGGTTATCTCTTCAGGCTGGCTGGCTATAAGGGTCAACCTTGCTCATGTGTATTAGACATTGTGCAGTGTCTTTCCTGTAGGGCATATTTCTTCTCCATAGTGTCTGGTGCCTGCTGGACTTCTCCCTTGGGCTTGCTGCTTGGGTAGCTAGCTGAGTCTAGTGTTGGTGCTATCTGCCACCCGCTACTGGTTGTGTTGATTTTGGGTCTTCTTGGTTGGCATCAGCCATTGTTTGTAACCTTCCATGGGCTACTTGTCTGGAACTACTGCTTTGTTCACTGTTTGTGTCTGCATCTTCTGTGCCTGGATGGTGTTGGTAGGGCCAATTTGTGTATAAGGATCAACTTCCTCCTGCTTAGAGATGACAGCAGCTCTGTAAAAAGTCCCAAGTTCTTTCAGATTTGCCTCCAATTTTCAGCTGTTCCACCTCCTCTTGCAGTTGCCTTGTCTTTCTGAAGAGTCTTGTAGAAAGACTGTAGTGTGGGCTCAGACTGACCTTAATCAACCAACCCCTTTACAGATTGCAAGCTTGGTGGGTTAGGGCAGCTAAGTTTGGGAATACAATGTTAGTGGAACCCCCTACTTCAGGGGGTCTCTTGGTCAGGAGAAGCTCAGTGTGGGGGATGTGGCCCCTACTCCAGAGCCTAATCTCTCAGATACTGCTGGATACTCAAATTTTATTTCTCTCCAGCAAGGTGACCAGAAGATTTAGATTGAGTGGGGCCGACAGTCCCCTCTTCAGAAATTCTTTCAGCTGGTGATACCCTGGTCTCAGGGAGAAAGACAGAGTTCTCCCCTGGGGCTGACTTTGTCCCTCCCCAAGAAAATGGCTTAGCCCATTGACCAGACCCAACAATAGGCTCATGGTGAACCACACTTTAAATTTCCATGCTCCAAGCCTCTCACCCTCCCTTCTGTAAAACCTAGCCTAGAGGGCAGGATATCCAGCACTCAGGCCAGCTGACTGTAAAGTTCCACCCTATCCAATACACAAGAGTTGCTGTGCCGGTGCTGATCACAGAAAGCAGACCTCACCTCAGCTGGCCCAGTGTAATGAGCCCTCCCTAGGACACACCACCAGCAAGAGTGTTAGGTCCTAAACCGATGCTCTCTGAAGCTGGCCCCTGGGTGTGCCAACCCTGGGCCTCCCTGGCAGGAACCCAGCACAGACCAGTGGGAACACTACCTGTGACTGGCCCTCAGACACCTTCTTGGAGCTACACGCAATCCACAGTTTGTGGCTGCCTCTGCTCGGCCAGGTGCACATAAAAATACCAAGCCACACACCTAGGCTGGCTTTTACCCACACTGGGTCTGGGGAAAGTTCCACAAAAGTCTAAAGTTCCTCGAGCCTCATCTCCTGTAGCTTATGTCTGCTGGCTGCTTGTTAGGTTTGGTCCCTGAAAAAACCTCTGGCAGAGTCTAGAACCTGTGGCAACTCAGGGATTAGGACAGTTGGTGGTTGTGGCTCAACCCCAGGTATCAGTCTGTACAGACTTTTTTCACAGACATCAGGAGGGTATAGCCCTAGAAGCCTGGTGGGTGTGGCCTCTGAGACCCAGAGATATGGTCTGCCCACAGTCTGGATAGTTTCTACTGAGTCTTCTGTGAGGCAGAAGCAGTAGTCATAGACTCAGGAGCCTGAGGGGGAAAACTCTGGCCTCAACACCAGAAAATCGAAGCACTGATATACTCCCTGATTCCTGGCTTACTTCTCAGAATGGCCCAGTCTCCTTGGGGTGGGGCAAAAGAGGTTCCTGAGAGTGGAGATGGTGTTGCCCTGCAGGCTAATGTTGCTCAGAGGGGTCTACTCCACCCAAGAGAGATGGTGAGTACAGTATTGGGGAATGAATCAGCACAGGGGTTCCAGTGGTTCTCCCCCACAGTGTCTCTCCCTGGACCTCCAGCTTTATACTCTCCTCATGAAACTTTTGACCTCTTAGCCTTCCTGTTGGAAAGCCCCAGGTAAGTGACTGTGAATGAGATTTTCTGCACTGGCCCTTTAAGATGGAGCCTGTGTTTCCAAGAAGTCTATCTCTTTCTTGCAGACAAATGCTCAGCTCTTTTCACTGTCAAATGCTATGTGGGTGCCTCTTCTAGGCTCTAGGGCTCTAGGCTGGGGCACCTGGCCTGGACCTTAGAACCCTCACCTCTCAGAGCACCCCTCCTTGCAGTGAGAGTCCCTCCAGACCCTCCACCAGTGCTCTCTTCTGGGAGTGGGCATCCCTTTTTGCATCTCTGCCCTTCCTACCAGTCATGGTGTGGCTTCTTCTTTGATCCTTGGTTATAGACTCCTCTTCATTTTGTCCAAAGTTGGTTTTTCAAGATGATTGTTCTTAAATTAAGTTGTAATACAATTTGGTCCTGGGAGGTGGCAGTTGGAACGTCTGCCTACTCCATTTCATCTTGGAATTTCCTAAATTTTAAAATTTTATTTTGGGTTTCAAGATTTTTTCTCCTCAGACTAATATGACAACACTATAACAATATTAGCTTTCTACTGGTTTTTATTCTTATGACATCAAAGAAAGAAGGTAAAAAAGAGAAATAGATAAAAAAATAAGTATTAAATTTATTGGTGTGACACTGGTTTATAAAGTTATATAGATTTCAAGTGTACATTTTTATGATATATCATTGCCGACCACCATATGTTTGACCCCCTTTAACTCTTTATAACCCCCACCTCCTTCCCTCTGGTAAACACCATACTGTTGTCTGTGTCTATGAGTTTCTTTGTCTTGTGTGTGTCAATTTGTTGTTTTAAGTTTTATATTCTATAAAAAACTCTTACAACTCAACAATAAAACAACAAACAATCCAATTAAAAATGGGGAGAGGACCTGAACAGACACTTCTCCCAAGAAGACATACAAATGGCCAACAGATATAAAAAGATGCTCATCACTAGCTGTTAGAGAAATGCAAGTCAAAACAACAATGAGATACTACCTCACACTTGTTAGAATGGTTATCATCAATAAAACAGGTAATAACAAGTGTTGGAGAGGCTGTAGAGAAAAAGGAACCTTCGTTCACGGTTAGTGGGAATGTAAACTGCTAGAGATTATGGAAAACAGTATGGAGGTTCCTCAAAAAATTAAGACTAACATTACTGTATGACCCAGCAATCTCTCTTCTGGGTATCTACCTGATAATTTTGAAAACATTTATTCACAAAATATATGCACCCCTATGTTCACTGAAGCATTATTCACAGTGAACAAGACATAATGTCCTTCGGTGGAAGATTAAATAAAGAAAATGTCATTCATATATACAATGGAATATTACTTAGCCATGAGACAAGATGAAATGCTATCGTGAGCAACAACATGGATGGATCTTGAGAATACAAGCTAAGAAAAATAAAAAAATTAGAAAAGGACAAAAATTCTTTAGAACAGATATAACATAGATTTTTGGGGGGAGGGGAACTGGAAAATTCATGTGTTCTTTTCATATTTTCTCTATTCAATCTTTTTTTTTTTTTAATGAGAGCAGGGGTGGCAGAGATAGACTCCTGCATGCACCTGGCAAGCCCTCTAGAGGGTTATGCTCTACCTATCTGGGTTCCTTACTCTGTTGCCATTTTTTAGTGCCTGAAGCAGAGGCCATGGAGCCATCTTCAGTGCCCAGGACCAACTCACTCTAATCAAGCCATGGTTGCAGGAAAGGAGGAGAGGAGAGAAAGAGAGAAAAGCAATAGGGGGAGGGGTGAAGAAGCAGGTGGTTGCTTCTCCTGTGTGCCCTGACTGGGAATCAAACTGAAGACATCCATATGCCAGGCTGATGCTCTACCACTGAGCCAGCCAGCTATTGCCCATTCAATCTTCACAACAGATTATTTGTCCTGTTTCACAAAAAAGGAAACTGAGGGATTGAGTCCTTAGTTGTAAGGTCAGAAAGTTATAAAGCATGAGACAGGGATTTAAAGACAAGTCTGTCAACCACAAATACTTCTACCAGATCCCAGAAGATTCCATTTACTTAATGGTATCAGCCCAGGCAAGACTTACTCATTTTAATAGAAATTGGAAGAGTTTCAGGAAAAAATGAAGTAAGATATGAATTTCTCCTCCTGTTCTCCAGACAGGAATTCAAAAAGTCTCAGCCAGTCATACAATCGTAGGAAAATATACAAGCAAATGAAAAAAACTTAGAGGGGGGGAAAACGGTGAAGAAAATTCAGAGTTCAGAAGCACACACAGCTGGCCAAGCAGGTAACAAGGAAATGACGTGACATAGACAGTCAAGGAGCCTCTGTACAACCAAACCAAAAAAACAGAGGGGGAGGAGGGAGGGGAGAGCTCTGGGGAGAAGAATAAGAAAATGATCGAAAGTCAATTTAAAATATCAACTGCCACATACTTCAATTTCCAACCAGGAAAATACTTCCAGGCAAAAAAATAAACCTAGAACTTTACCCTAAAACACCTGACCATGACAGAAGAAAGAAATATACATTCTAGTGCATAGAAGTCCCCCAGAAAAATTGCTGTGCCATCAGCCATTACCCTAAAGCAAGCCCCACCAATGCACAAACCCCATTCATGTTCATAGAGAGTTAACCATCAGCTTTTAATGCCTCACCGTAAAATTAAAGGTCAGCCTAGGACCACCAGCATATAAGCCTCTATCATGGGGGGTGTGGGGAGGGGAAGAACAGGATAAAGGAATGGGAATAAGTACTATGGGTGTTCAGGGATAACTTGAATACACTCATCTGTATACTCATTGGAGAGGTTATTATACTCAAGGCAAGAACATAATGCAATGAGTAGGGAAATTAAAGAAAATGAAACTTTTAAAGATTAGAAAAACATGCTAAATTAATAGAAATAGTGGAAAAAAACTTGGGAAAACCTCCCAAAAATTAGAACTAAAAGAGAAATGAAGTTAAGATAATAGATAATAGGCATATAGAATTAGTCTAAGAGGTCCTAGATCCAATTTACAAGAGTTTCATAAAGATAACATGAAGAAACAGAGGGAAGGAAATTACCAAACAATGTACTCAAGAGTCTTTATTAAAGATTTAAATCTCCAGATTTAAAATGTTCCCGCATGCCTAGAGCAACAAGTGAGAAAGGGCCCACACCTATGCCACAGCTGGGAGCAACACTAAGATCCAGAAATCAAGACTAAAGTGGAACGGTCCTCAGGGAAAAAATCAGGCATTTTTGAAATAAAAGGTATCCAGGCATCCTTCCCCTCAGGAACAACAAACACCAGTGGCAATAAACAACACTCTTCAAAACTCCAAGAGAAAAAATTACTGTTAACCTAGAACTTTACTCAAAGTTCTAAACAACAGTGAGAATAAAATATAGAAATGGAAGGACTCAGATATAACCCTCTGCGCTTGCTACATCAGAAAGTTCTCTGTGGTGGTGCCATAGCACACGAAGGATAATACAAGAACAGTGAGTGTTCAGGATCTAGAGAGTAGTGCAACTTCCAGGGAAGCAATATGGAGAGGTCCCAGAATAACAGCCAGGAAGCAGTCCTGGAGAGAATTAAGTCCAGACTGGAAAACAAGGCAGGAGGCCACTTCATCTGGGATTGGGGGAGCCTCTGGGGAAAATTAGATCAAATAAATGATGAGATAGATTGGACAATGTTGGTTAAAACTGAAAATATGATCAAGGCAACAGAACTAGACAAAAGTAAAAGCAACTAGAAACTCCGTGAAAAGCAGAAGGAATACAAGAAAGAAAAAACATGGTCTTATTTGGTTCTGCAACCAATAATATTTGCAAATTCACAATAATAAACTATGTATATATTAATTTTCAAGTTGGCTACTTAACCTACAGCAAAATAAATAGATGAGGTATTTATAGTTACAGGACAAAATTAAAGTATTATTAACCCTGATACAAGGGTCCTCAGCTTACGACAGTCTCAACGGACAGCATTTCAAGTTTACAGCACTCACTCCCATAAAAAATTTAAAAACAGATCTCTCTACATCTGCTGCTTCTCCAGATGAAACACCTGTAGTACAGGTAAAATCATCTCCAGCATCTCCTGCTTGTTTCTTAGGCAATCCTGATTCACCTGACCCAGTGTCTCCAGCATCTTCTACAGGTTCTCCTGCCTCTCCAGCCTCTCATCCCAATAGGTCGCTCTTTCCCACCTTGCAATTCCCCTTCCAGTGTACAAGCCAAACACAGAAATAAAGGTAAGAAATTTTTTTACACTCATTTTTTTCATTTTTTGTTACTACAGTACAGTGTACAGTACAGTATATTTATGTCCTTTTTTCTGTGGCTTAGTTGGGTTTTTATGTTCTAGATTATGATTTTACAACTGTGTTAGGATAAGTAAGTGACTTAGGCTAGGGTGTCTTTCTATTTACACCAAAGTTCAGGTTACGTCACTGTCATAGGAACAGAACTGTGTTGTAACCCGAGGACCCTCTATATTTTAAAAATAAAAAAGAAACAACAGACATCAAGAGGTGAGAAAGAAGAAAGAGTAAAAACACAGGGACCCACGCTTGTTTTAACTCTCTTTTAACAATCATAAGAACTTTTAAACATAGAGCCATGCATTGTCATTTTCACGAGGCCCTAAAAATTAATGTAACTAGTCCTCAGACTAAGTTAAAGACTGATGTGCGCTCAGTACTTAATGTAATAAGAAGCCAAGGTCTACTTATACTTAAAGTTATAAAGCAATCTTAACAATGAAAATATAAAGGTAACCAACATGTGGCACTGTGATATTGGAAGAAATGGAGGTGAGATGTGTAGATTAACTAAATCCTCCTCTATCTATCAGAATAAAGAAAAGTACAAATACAATGTTCAGAGATTGGCAATAACAGAAGAAACAACTAAAAAAGATTAAAATAGTTGCCCCTGAGAAAAGGAAGGAGTGATAAGGAAGGATGAGCCCCTGGACCACTGCTTCTTATTATAAATCCTAATAGGCCTTGTTGTGGTTTTTTAAACCTTGGGCATCTATTACTTTCACTTTTTAAGTTAACTTTTAAAAGATAATTTAAGACTCATAATACAGCTAAGATATATTTTGTAGACATATTCTAAAATATAATTCTATTAAGCAACATAATTTATACATAAACCTTCCAATTTATTTAATACAAATGTTAGATGATTTATATCTTAGAACATGTATGACATAGTTTCTGCCCTCTAGACATCACTCATCCTATCAATCATGTTATCTGAGACAACCAAGGTCAAGGCTACATGTAGAAAGAAGAAATTAGCAAAGCTGAGTAGCTTACAGTGATCACGTTTGCTTTAAAGGGCAATTTGTCCCATTTTACCATAACAGTGTTTTCAAAAGCAGACATTTGCAAATACCAGTACACTTTCCAGCAACCTGTTCTTATCTGGATGAAGAATAAAAGACGTAGGGCTCTTGCACTCTGAAAAAATGACCACTTACTTATCAGTATTATAGATAAAAAGGAGGCAATGGCAGAGCTAAGAAAACTAACAAGGAATTGCACCCAATGGTGGCTTTCCATGGATGTCTACCACTGCCTGATGCAAGAACTAGAGGACTTCATTTTCAGCAAAGATAAGTGATCTCCTACGGAGGAGTCACAACTGCTAGTTTGCCAGTGTAGATACAAAAAATATGAAAGCAAAGTATTTGGAAGGGAAAGGCTCTCATGATGCTACTAACACCCATGTTGTGGACAGTAGTTAGAGTGGATGCTGCACAACCATCCAGTCCTGGACACTCTCCTTAGAGCAAAGAGTCTTCATGGCAACACTATACCCCAGCTACGGGATACAATAATTACATAATTTATCCAAGTCTTGAAAGCTCTCCAATATCCATCAAGTTCCCCTTGAAGATTTTTAAAAGAACAAAAAAGAGGACATACAGATGGCCCATAGACATATGAAAAGATGCTCATGTCACTAATCATCAGGCAAATGCAAATCAAAAGCACAATGAGCTAATACCTCACATCTGTCAGAATGGTGCTCATGAACAAATCAATACACAAGAAGTGTTGGTGAGGATGTGGAGAAAAGGGAATGCTTGTACAATGTTGGTAGAATTATAAATTGTAAATTGAATAGAAAACAGTATAAAGATCCCTCAATAAACTAAAAATATAACTACTGGCTTTGGCCAGTTGATAGAGCATTGGCCCAGCCTATGGATGCCCCGGGTTCGATTCCCAATCAATGCACACAGGAGAAGTGACCATATGCTTCTCCCTCATCCCTCTCCCCCTTGTCTCCCTCTACCCCTCCCACAGCCAGTGGCTTGATTAGTTCAAGAATGGCCCCAGAGCCAGAGGAGCAAGATGGCGACGGAGTAGGTGGATGTCCCACCTTCCAACTCTCAGAACCAAAGTGGATTATAACTCAATTTTAAGAACCATCATCTGGATAAACCAACTTTGAACTAAACTAAGTGGACTCTTCAACCAAGGAACACAGAAGAAGCCACATTGAGACTGGTGGGAATAGCGAAAACACGAAGAGGACTGCCCAGCTCCCTGGAGCAAATGGCAGCCTGGAGAGACCCGCGTGGCAGGAGGAGAGTTTGGCGGAGAGGGATGGACCTGGGTCCCAGGAACGAAGCCGCAGCCTGCAGTCCCAGAGCCTAGAAGAGGCGTTTGGACAGTTTTGAGCTGAGAAACAAGTGAGGGAGCTCCCAGGCCTACAGTGTGGAGTATTAGGTCCCTTCCTACTCTGTTGAGGGTTGCTGAGGGGTTTGGTGGTGGCAGGATGCTGAAATGCAGTTCTGTCGACGTGGGCGGGGGGCAAGCCGGTGTGAGCTCAGTCTAGCCAAGCAGGGTCGAAGGGGATGCATGAAAGAGGTCTGGAAGCTGCGAGCCCGCCTGTAATCCCACCTACGGGGACAAAGCGGGCGGCCAGGAACGGGCAGAAATCTGCTCTGCGACCCTGCGCAAGCCGGCTCTGACAGAGGGGACCGCACTAGGACCAGGGACAGGCGGGGGGCTCACAGCTGAGCTCACACTACAAGCCCCGCCCAGCCTGAGAAACTGCGGTTTGCCATCCTACGTGCACGAGTGGGCTCCGAATGCAGGGATGAAGTAGTACCCGAGACAAGTGGAAGCTCGCAGCTGAGCCCACACTACTACCCCACCCGGTGAAAGAAACCATGGTTTGCCATCCTACATGCACGAGCGGGCTCCGAACGCGGGGGCAGGTAGAGTCCAGGACGAGCAAAAGTTCGCAGCTGAGCGGAAGCCAGCAAACACGCCCGGCCCAATAAACCTTGGATTGCAACCCTGCACAGAAGGGCCCTGGCCACGAAAGCGGGGCTAAAGCTCCAAACGGGCAAAGGCTCACACCTGAGAAATTGCCAAAAGCGCCACCCAACCGATAAAACTTTGGCGAGCAGCTCTGACTGCGGATTCGGGACGGAAGTCCGGAAAGAGGCTGGGTCCGCAGCTGAGCAAAGGTGCTCACGTCTACCCTTCGTGCTGAAGCTTGTGGCTTGAGTGACAGCCGCTCCCGCGAAGGAGAGGCAGAAATCACAGCAAAAGCCACAGTGGGCCGGCGCTGGCAACACCCATACGCAACCGCCCTAGGCAGCAGCAGAGATGGTGGAGGGCCTGCAGACAGACCACACCTAGAGAACACAAAGGCAACACCTACTGGACTCCACTGATCACAACTTGCTTATACACAGACAAAATGGGCAGAAAGAGGAATGCAAACCCAATGAATCAAGAGAAATCCCCAGAGAAGGACCTGAATGAACCAGATAGAACCAAACTACCAGAAGCAGAATATAGAAAAATGATAGTTAGGATGTTCAAAGAAATTAGAGCAACAATGAATAGTCATTATGAACACCTAAATAAAGAGATAACAAGTATAAAAAATGAAATTGAAATAATAAAAAAGATGCACATAGACTGAAGGTAAAATGATGGAAAAAAATATTTCATGCAAATGGAAATAAAAAAAAGCAGGTGTAGCAATACTTATATCTGACAAAATGGACTTTAAAACAAAGGCTGTAGTAAGAGATAAAGAAGAACACTACATAATGATAAAGAGAACAATTCAACAGGAAGATATAACTATTATAAATATCTATGCACCAAATATTGAAGCCCCGACATACATAAAGCAGACTTTGATGGATATAAAGGGCGAGATTAACAGCAATACTATCATAGTAGGGGATTTCAATACCCCTCTAACAACACTGGATAGATCCTCAAGAAAGAAAATTAATAAAGATACAGCAGACTTAAAGAATTCACTAGATCAACTTGATTTAATAGATATCTTCAGAACTTTTCACCCTAAAGCAGTAGAATATACATTCTTCTCAAGCGCTTATGGTACGTTTTCTAGGATAGACCACATGTTAGGACACAAAAATGGCCTCAATAAATTTAACAAGATTGAAATCATATCAAGAATTTTCTCTGATCACAATGCCATTAAACTAGAAATTAACCACAAAAGAAAAACCGAAAAATACTCAAACACTTAGAAACTAAAGAGCATGATATTAAATAATGAATGGATTAACAATGAGATCAAAGAAGAAATAAAAAAGTTTCTAGACACAAATGATAATGAGCATACATCAACTGAAAATGTATGGGACACAGCAAAAGCAGTTCTGAGAGGGAAGTTTATTGCACTATAGGCATATGATAAGAAGCTAGAAAAAGTTCAAATAAGCAAACTGACCCTGCATCTAAAAGAACTAGAAAAACAACAACAAATAAAACCCAAGACAAGTAGAAGGAAGAAATTAATAAAGATCAGAGCAGAAATAAACGACATAGAGGCTAAGAAAACAATACAGAGGATCAATGAAACCAGAAGCTGGTTCTTTGAAACGGTAAACAAGATTGATGAACCTTTAACTAGACTCACCAAAAAAAAGAGAGAGAGGACTGAAATAAATAAAATTAAAAAGGACAGAGGAGTAATAACAACTGACACAACAGAAATACAAAGCATTGTAAGAAAATACTATGAAGAACTCTATGCCAAAAAATTAGACAATCTTGGTGAAATGGACAAATTTCTTGAATCATATAACATTCCAAAAATCAATCTGGAAGAATCAGAACACCTAAACAGACCAATTACAACAAATGAGATTGAAACAGTTATCAAAAAACTCCCAAAAAGAAAAGTCCTGGGCCTGATGGCTTCACAAGTGAATTCTATCAAAAATTCAAAGGAGAACTAATTCCTATCCTCCTCAAGCTATTTCAAAAAATTCAGGAGGAAGGAAGACTTCCAAACTCCTTTTATGAGGCGAGCATAATTCTGATCCCAAAACCGGGCAAAGACAACACAAAGAAAGAAAATTATAGGCCTATATCCCTGATGAATTTAGACGCTAAAATTCTCAACAAAATATTAGCCAACCAGATCCAGCAATATATGAAAAAAATCATACACCATGATCAAGTGGGATTTATTCTGGAGAGGCAAGGCTAGTTCAATATTCGCAAATCAATCAATGTGATTCATCACATATACAAAAGGAAGGACAAAAATCACATGATAATTTCAATAGATGCAGAAAAGGCATTTGATAAAATCCAGCACCCATTCATGCTCAAAACTCTAAGTAAAGTGGGAATACAGGAATCATTCTTTAACATGATAAAGGCCATCTATGATAAACCCATAGCAAACATCATAATAAATGGACAAAAATTAAAAGCAATCCCTTTAAGAACAGGAACCAGGCAGGGTTGCCCACTTTCACCACTCTTATTCAACATAGTTCTGGAAGTCCTAGCTACAGCAATCAGACAAGAAGAAGAAATAAAAGGCATCCAAATTGGAAAAGAAGAAGTAAAACTGTCACTATTTGCAGATGATATGATATTGTATATTGAAAACCCTAAAGTCTCAGTCAAAAAACTACTGGACCTTATAAATGAATTCAGCAAGGTGGCAGGATATAAAATTAATACTCAGAAATCAGAGGCATTTCTATATGCCAACAATGTACTGTCAGCAAAAGAAATTAAGGAAATAATCCCCTTCACTATTGCAGCCAAAAAAATAAAGTACCTAGAAGTAAATTTAACCAAGGAGGTTAAGGACTTGTACTCGGAAAATTATAAAACATTGATAAAAGAAATCAAGGAAGATACAAACAAGTGGAAGCATATACCGTGCTCATGGCTAGGAAGAATAAACATCATTAAAATGTCTATATTACTCAAAGCAATTTTAAATTGAATGCAATACCAATTAAAATACCAATGACATACTTCAAAGATATAGAACACATATTCCAAAAATTTATATGGAACCAAAAAAGAACACGAATAGCCTCAGCAGTCTTTAAAAGAAAAAATAAAGCAGGAGGTATCACTCTTTTGGATATCAAGGTTTACTATAAGGCCATTATACTCAAGACAGCCTGGTACTGGCATAAGAACAGGCACATAGATCAATGGAACAGAAGAGAGAACCCAGAAATTAACCCACTGCTTTATGGACAACTGATATTTGACAAAGGAGGAAAGAACATACAATGGAGTAAAGACAGCCTCTTTAACAAATGGTGTTGGGAAAATTGGACATCTACCTGCAAAAAAATGAAACTAGACCATCAACTTACACCATTCACAAAAACAAACTCAAAATGGATAAAAGACTTAAATGTAAGCCGTGAAACCATGAGCATCTTAGAAGAAAACATAGGCAGCAAGCTCTCCGACATCTGTAGCAGCAATATATTTGCCGATTTATCTCCACGGGCAAATGAAATAAAAGGCAAGATAAACAAATGGGACTATATCAAACTAAAAAGTTTTTGCACAACTAAAGACAATAAGAACAGAATAAAAAGACAAACCACACATTTGGAGAACATATTCGACAGCACATCTGATAAGGGGTTAATAACTAAAATTTATAAAGAACTTATAAAACTCAACACCAGGAAAACAAACAATCCAATCAAAAGATGGGCAAAAGAAATGAATAGACATTTCTCCAAAGAGGACATATAGATGTCCAATAGGCATATGAAAAAATGCTCAACATCACTAATCATTAGAGAAATGCAAATTAAAACCACAATGAGATATCACCTCACACCAGTCAGAATGGCACTCATCAACAAAACAACACAGAATAAGTGCTGGCGAGGATGTGGAGAAAAGGGAACCCTTCTGCACTGCTGGTGGGAATGCAGACTGGTGCAGCCACTGTGGAAAACAGTTTGGAGATTCCTCAGAAAATTAAAAATCGAACTGCCTTTTGACCCAGCTATTCCACTCATAGGAATATACCCTAAGAACACCATAGCACTGTTCGAAAAGAAGAAATGCGCCCCCATGTTCGTGGCAGCATTGTTCACAATAGCGAAGATCTGGAAACAGCCCAAGTGTCCGTCCGAAGACGAGTGGATTAAAAAGTTTTGGTACATATATACTATGGAATACTACTCAGCCATAAGAAATTATGACATCGGATCATTTATAACAAAATGGATGTACCTTGATAACATTATACGGAGTGAAATAAGTAAATCAGAATAAAAGAAAAACAGAACAGCATGATTTCATACATAGGTGGGACATAAAAATGAGAATATGAGACATGGACAAGAGAGTGGTGGTTACGGGATGGGGGAAGGGAGGGAAGAGTGGGATAGGGAGGAGGGGAGGGACACAGGGAAAACCAGATACAAGGTGATAGAGGACAATTTACTTTTGGTGACGGGTATGCAACACAATTGAATGATAAGATAACCTGGAGATGTTTTCATTGTACATATGTACCCTGATTTATTGGTGTCACCCCATTAGAATTAATAATAATAAAATATATATTTTAAAAAAAAGAAAAAATGGCCCCAGGTACTGAGGATAGCTCCATTGGAGCACATCAGCCTAAGGTGCTAAAAATAGCTCGGTACTCAAGCTTTGTCCCCAGCTGGGGTTGCTAGGTGGGTCACAGTGAGGGCACATGCAGAAGTTGGCCTTACTATCTCTCCTCCTCTCACCGAAGGAAGGAGGAAGGAAGGAAGGAAGGAAGGAAAGAGGGAAGGAAGGAAGGAAGGAAGGAAGGAAGGAAGGAAGGAAGGAAGGAAGGAAGGAAGGAGGGGGGAGGGAGGGAAGGAATAGGGGGAGGGAAGGAAGGAATGGAGGAGGGAAGGAAGGGGGGAGAGAAGAAAGAGAAAAAGAAAAGCAAAGGCTCGGCAGACTCTGGTGGCCTTTGACATTTTGAAGACCTGCCACATACTTCAATGTAATAGATTTATTTTTAAGACATAGGGTTTGAGGAAGAGGAAAGCCGTGGTGAGAGCATTTGGTGGATTCCTAAGGAAGCCAATCTTATTCACCTACATGATGGTGTTTTCTGGGGAAATAAAGGGCCTCTCCCCCCAATCGCGGGTAAGGAAGAGACAGGCCACACCCTAAGAGACAGACTCCCTGAGTGAAACCACGCAGACTGATTCTAAGCATGCATGGGAGGATGGTGACAGCGTGTGGCAGAAAGCATGTTGGGAAGCAATTTGGGGTAGGGGGGAGGCCAAAATCTCACCGAGATAGTGCAGAGCAGGGCCGTTCCTGGCAGCAGGGCATGGAGAGCTGAGCCCTGCAGCCTGAACACAGAGGCCACAGGGTCACTTTGGGCTGTAGAAGAAACACATGAAACATCAAAGAAGAGAAATAAATTGAGATGTGAATTTTACCTTCTTGCTTACCTCCCTCCATGCCCACACCCCACTAACTGTGGTTGATATTAGTCACTTCTTTTGCTTTTAACTTCTCATTTTCAAATAATTATATCAGAGTTGCAAAAACAGTACAAAGAACTGCCATTACACCCTTGATTCAGATTCATAATTTTAACATTTGGTTGCATGTACTTTATTCTTCTCCTTCTACACATAATATGTTTTTATCTTTTTATATATTTTATACAATATAACATATACAGTTATAATTTTTGCTATACATTTGGAGAGTTAGCTGACAGTCCCCTGCCCCTTCCCCACACACCAAAATCTTCCATCGTGCATTTTCCAAAGACAAAAACAGTCTCTCTCATTATAGTTCACATTCAGAAAAAGTAACTTTGATGTGACAGGTTTATCTGATCTACAGTTCATATCTAGATTTCACCAATTGTCATAATCACTTCTTTTCTGTCAGTTTTACCCCTGATGCAGAATCCAACCCCAGGGTCATGCATTGCATTTAACTGCCCTGCCTCTTTAACTTTTTCCATGTAGAAATTTCCTCCAGCTCTCCTGCTCTTTCATAACATTGGCACTTTTGAAATTTTCAGGCCAATTGTCCCTCAATTTGAATTAGATTCAGGTTATGCCTTTGGGGCAGAAATGCTAGGTAAGAGGGACTTTGAGTGCATGCCATATCTCTGTAGAGTCACCATTGTACCATTGTAATTAATAAGTCATCTGAGGGAAAGACTTTGAGACAGTGAGTATCCTGTTCCTCCTCACACTTCCATCCAATAGTTTTGGCATCCATGGATGATCTGGGTCTAAATCCATCTTTTCTTTGATGGTTACAAAATAATGACCTTTTAACTCTAGCGTTTCTACGTTCATCTGATGGCATTCGACTTTAGGGAAGAGTTGCCCTTTATTCTCCTTTTATTTATCACTGTGGACTTGGAGATTCTTACACAATTCAGTGACTTGCAACCCATGACTGTCATCATTTCTTCTAATACTCAGATTGCACCTCATTGCACTAGCAAGAACTCTTTTCCCTGTGTTCTTTTGACATGTCCCTGTCATTCTCTGAGCACTTCCTTACTTTCTGACATAACAAGATGTACCAGACTCATCCTGTACTTTCTTCTCCTCCCTGGCCCCAGAATCAGTCATTTTTCTAAAGAGTGTTGGTTTATTTTGTGGAACATAATATTTAGAAACCAAGATGTAAATACACGCTATGCTCAGATGTTAGCAGTTTCTTATGAGGAAATTGAGATCCTTCCTTGGGTGGGGGTGGGAGAAACATCACAGAAGAAGCTTCCAGTTGGTTGAATGATATTTAAGTTCTCTTTTAGCAAGTCCGGGGAAATGTTATCCCTACTGTTCCTATTTTTTGTTTCTGAGCAGATGTTGCTGTGATGGTTGTGCTTCTGGTTGCAGTGGCTGCTGCGCTTGTAAAACCCCAGGTGATGTTCGTTGTCAGTAGCATAAACACCTCCAATCGGCCTGCACCCAGCTGCTTCTCTGACTGTTCATGTAACCCTTACATTTGTCAATAGCAGTAAACTAACTCGAACTGGTACTCCCTGCACGAACACGTCTTGGTGAGGACATTGTGACCCTACAGGAGCAGTTGCAGCTGTGCAGTGAGGAGGGTCGCTGTAACCACAGAGTGCACCAGCCAGCCCTGAATGACCTCAGGGGTGCAGGGCTATGTCTTCACACACCAGCTCAGCCATAGTAATAAATGTTCCATTTCCTCCAACAATGTCTTTTGGACTACTTACGGATCCTTCTCAGTCCTTTCCATGTCAAATTTCAAATGCCGCAGCTTTCCAGCCCACACTGTCATTGCCGACCCTCAGCACATAAAGCTAAATGTCCAGTGACACGTTATGTCAGCACGCTACAGTAAAATATAACTGAGGGAAATAAATGGAATGAGCAAACCTCAGGGGAGGTGCTGGCTGCTGCTGCCAGCCGGCTTGGAAGGGGTGGGCCACACGTCAGCAGCTCAGGGACATGAGAAGAAAACATTCATCCCACATAATGAGTTTGCTTTGTTTTAGCACTGCAAAAAGTTTTCTTCAACAAATTGCATCTCATGTCACGTTAGTTTCTAAAATTCATCTCCCAATTCAGAGCAGTAAATAAAAGTTCAGGAAAAGGTTTGAACAAGATCCCTTCTGAGACATCCCTGACTGTTAATTAAGTAGAAACCACAAGAAGTGCTCTCATCTTGTGATAATGGAAAACATCTTCTGTGTTACGCCCACAAAGAGATTTTTTTCTACCAATGTGTTAATAATTTTATCACTGAGTGATGAAATTGTTTCCATGTTCCCCTGTATCTGCTCCTCTGTTTTCCACAAAGGACATGTATGACTTTTGTCGGGGACTTGGGAGGTAACAATGAATGTAAGTGGGTAGACAAGGGGGAAAATAAGCACCAGCATTTTAGACACAGATAAGAGCCAACTGAGAGGCACTGTGAGGTGGTCCAGATGGAAGGGTCATGGGGGAGTGGCATTCATCAAAGTCGGCAAGATGTTCTACAGAAGATGAACTTTAAAAAAAAGTGCAAAGAGATAAAACTTCTTTAAACAGCAACTATAGAACTCACCACATTCACGTATAGCAGTGTCTTCTGCCAGCTCTCAGAAGAAAAGTTTTATTTTCAAAAGACTGTTTTACCTTGTTGGACCCCCAAGAAGACATTGGCTCCCTGTGGACTCTGGAAATCTAAGTCTCTGTTTGTCAGCACAGGAAAGAAGTCCCAGCCAAGTTGCCAGGAGCGGCAGAAAGAGGTTGCCTCCCAGGGGCCATTGCTTTGGTGGCCACTAAGTGCCTCAGGCAGCACTGGCACTGCTCTATACCAGCACATTAAAGAGACACTTTCATTCAACAAATGTCTTCTTAAGGCCTACCACATGCCAGGCACTGCTAAGCATCAATAACATATGCTCAAAGGATAGGATCAGAAAGGACAGAATGAGGTAAATAGTGCATTTAAAGAAAAGAAGACTTTCTGAGTGAATGTGCTTGTAAAGGGAAAGAAAAAAATGAATGAATTGAAAAGGAAGGAGGGAAGGAAGGAAAGGAGGGAGGGAGGGAGGAAATAGGAAAGGGGAGGGGAGTGGAGGGGAGGGGAGGGGAGAGGAGGGGAGGGGAAGAAAAGGAAGGAAAGGGAAGGGAACAGAAAAGGGAAGGAGGAAGGAGGAAGGAAGGAAGGAAGACCTTCCACTTTCTGGTTCTACTTATGTGACTCAGACTTCTCCGCATGTGTTAGTGAAGTGTGGCTTATCTCCTCTTTCTGCGCCAAAGGAAGACGACCTAACACCTTCCTTTTTCTCTCACCCAGAGTGTAGAACAGCATCTTGCATCTTATTCAATAAATATTTGATAAAAGGATGAATTAATTTATTGGGTTTTTTTGAGGTAATCATTTGGGAGGGGAAAATGGACCAACTAATTTAAAGTAGCAAAAGCTACTATTTCCATTAATCAACCCAGTAACTCTTGATATCAACCTCCTTGCTTTCTCTACCTTGCAAAGCACACTACATATACACACACACCCAACAGGCACCTTACCACTGACACAAATAAAGCTCTTTAAATACATATTAGGGCAAAGTGACTACAAATGGATGTTAATTTTGCAAAAACAGTTGTGATAGTGTTAGAAGCCCTAATGAGTTTAGACCCCACACAAACAGCCCCAGGCAACACTGGAGACAGAGAGCCTGTCCTTATGTCACTCAGCCCTACCTCTACCACATCTGTCCACAGCCACAGAGTGACCTGCTTAGTGGCTTAAGCTATCAACAGTTTTAGTTTACTCACTATAAATTGGGGACAACCATGAGACACCACAGAGAACCTGACCCTGTTGAACACATCAGTAAATGACAGCTCTTACTATATTTTTACATGTCTACCTTGTATCCACCTCACTCACATCCCACATCCAGAACTCAGATTCATCATCCGTCTACTTAGTCCTTAACCGAAGCGCCAACCAACACCTTTCCCTTCAAATTTGATGTATTGAAATAGAATCACCTGGTCAACAAGTATTTACCAGGAACATTGACTAGGTCACCGGCATTGTGCTGGGCACTGGGAAAACAATGTCAACAAGACCCACACAAGGCCTGCCATCCTGGGGCTTACAGGCTAGAAAAAGGACAGGGAAAATATTTTGCTATGTGGGAGGGTATGGGGTGTTCAGGGTGCCCTGAAGGGAGAGCTATCAGAGCCAAGGATGAGCAGGACTCGGTCAGGCAAATACAACATGCCAAGATGGCTCCAGGTGGACAGAACAACGTGTGCAAAGGCCCAAAGCATAGTAGATGACTATATTTACAGGAATTTATAGGCATTATTGTCACAGGGGTGCAGAACAGTAGGAGGAAGGTGGCCAGACATGGGCTACATCAGGAAACACAGGCAGAGCATGGAGACACTGGGTGAGTCTTGTAGAGAAGTGAAGCCATAGGTGCCATTCGAACAGAAAAGCAGACGGTGGACAGTGTAATCAGAATATAACGACACTTGGGCTGCAGGTGAAGAATGGGTATTTTGGATGACATGAGCAGAGGCAGGGGTCAAGTAGATAGCAGCTGCAATGACCCAAGTCAGAGCTCATAATGGCTGGAGAAGAGTAGTGGGGCAGTGACAGGAGACAGAATTGGGAGATGTTTAGAAGACAAACTGGAGTTTGGGGATATAGGAGTGACAAAGAGGATGGTGTTAAGTAAGATGGCCATATTTCTGACTTGAGCAACTGGATGAGTTTTCTGAAACAGGGAAGACAGGCTGAAGAGAACATTTAGAGGTAAAGACCATGAGTTCTGCTTTGGGTTTGTTGAGACGGAGGTACCTTGAAACATGAGTAGGCATAGTTGTCAGACATAGAGGAGGTGGGTCTGGGGCTCAGAGACAGGATCTGGGTAAAGAAATACATTGGGTTCTTTGGGTCAGATGGTGATAATCAGATGCTGGGAGTGACAATGGGGCCAGGTCATCCAGTATGCAGAATAAGCAGGCTCTTGGGATATTAGCAAAACAGAGACAATAAAAAAAAAAGATTTTGAAACAATTTTACATTTTATATTTCAAAGAGTACAAGAAACTCACCCTTGTGGGGAGAATTGGTGCTTGGTTGAGCCAGTGTTAAGTCTGTTTTGCAGGTTAAGTGAATTTGAATTTGGGTTTCTAATAGACAGGAAGGTGAGCATCAGCATGTTTAGGGTCCCTAAAGATCTCACTCTAGTTCTTCAGGACCTCAAATCCACCATGAGAAACTCGGGTTCCAGAAAACAGCCAATGTCCCTCTCCACAGGTTCTCACCAGAAACTGCAGGTAACTGAGTGTGGTCAGAGCCACTTGGGCAATGGTGGCAGTTTTTGAGGCCCCCTCTGCGGAACCTTGCAGGTGACATCTTTAATTTACAGTATGTGGTCTGGATGCTGATGTGTTAATATATTCCTCTGTAAAGTAGAATTAGTTCATTTTAAAGGATATGTTTTGGGGACTGTATTTAAACTGAAATGCAAAAATCTCCTGGCCTACATTTCAGACTCTGAGGTAGGTCTTTGAGGAGAGATGGGTTTAAATCCTGGTCAAGGGGCTAATTTTCAAGCAACTTCCAAGTCACACTGCATAAGTGGCCCTGTGTACTCATCTGCATGTGTGGACAAAGCCATAACATGGCCACCGCTTCTCTACTCTGTTTGTATCTGAGGCCTGGACAGTATTCAAACCTTACTCACTACCATGTCCCCCAGCCACTCTGACTCTTCAGATGTCAGCCATTTATCAAACCTCTGAAATGTAGAGGTAAGGCCCAGCTTCAACATAGCTTAAGGTTGTGACTCAAATCACAGGCTACTGCTGCTTAAAGTTCATGGCTGGCAGGGGAATGGCCCCCAGAGCTCAATAATCTGCTTTTTTATAAAAGCACGCTCAGATAAATTAGCACTGGGCCCTGAAACCTTCAATCCTCTAAAGATATACATATGCATTCTCAAGATACATCAAAGAAACTGAGTCACTTTCAGTCTGGCATGTTATTAACAGTATTGATTACTTCCTCTGGGTTCTCATGTAGATGAGTGTAGAAAGGAGGGGGTGGTGCAGATTTTGTTTATCTGCAGAGCAAGAGTTACTGCTTAACTAAGCCACATGTGATAAGAGACCAGAAAGTAAGAAATGGTTGTTGTTTCTTTCCCCCTTGGAAGTTAGCAATTAACTTATGAAAAGCAAAGAGATGTTCAGGGATGATTTGACCAAGGATCTAGAAGGCAGCACTCACGTCTTACCCCATGTCTGCAATTTAATTCACCATGTTACAAAGAGAAAGCCCAAAGAAACCTCCCCACAATGACTTGGGAATGGACTGCAGATGTATTGAAACTAAAAAATTTTAAAAAATAGTCTGGTCGGGGCATGAATGATATGTGAAAGCCCAGGGTACACTGGTAGTCATTCCTTCATCATGCTCAACAAACCCTAAGAGGCCACCCTTTGTCCTACGCTACCAACCAGAGCACACACACACTCCCTGAGGCTGCTGTACAGTCTCAAGAGAAAGTCACTGTAAATGTTGAGGCCAGTGTGACAGGGAGGTGAACAGGGTAGCAGACCTCCTCTGGATGTTTAAGTCCCTTTTGCTCTTCATATGAGAAATCACAGGACTGCATACAAGGATAATCTTTTCCAAGTTCACTTCTTCGGAAATAAAAGGGAAAATTCACTCTTTTCTGGTACATTTTTCTTCTAAGCCACCTTGGCAGTCTGAACTTCAGACGCTGTGATGTTAGGTTGACCTGATATGTGAGAGAGCAAGAGACAGTGGGATAGACAGTCCCCACATACCTCCCAGAGATGGACGCACAAACTGTCAGAACCAAGCTAATGTCCAAGCACGGCCAAGAACTTCCCTGGGTTTGCTTTGTGCTTCTGGCCAGCAGGAGGATACGTTCCTTTAGGAGGATGAATTGTTCTTGGCACAAGGCAAGGTGAGCTTGACTCTACTCCAAATACCCCTTGCATATTTTTCTTTTCTTCTATGTTTAAAACTTCTTTTTACATTCTGCTGTTATGGAGGAAGGTGAATTCTTAACACATGGCCATCACCTTTCCCCATCTATTGTTTCCCCTTGAAGAACTGAACTTTAATGTATTCATTAGAAACTGCTCCATCAACCTGTTACAGGCCTCTGTGCTATAGCATTGGTAATGCTTTGTTGGTCTAGGGTGTTCTCTGCACATTTATTTTAAAAAATGAAGAAGAAGACACGCATTATAAAGAGGAGTTTTATAAGCTTGGTGTGAAGTCTGGGGAAGTTTCACAGTCTAAGCAGGAATATTATCAATGTGCTATGGATAAAAAATCAAAAGCAAATATAAACCCAGACAAAGGGATCACTGAGATTGAAATTACAGCCCAGGGCTGCTTATTCAGTGGCCAAGGCTGCTGAAAATCCATTTGCTAGACCCTTTGCCTGAACACGCCCCACATTCTCTTTCCTTGTTCCCCCCTCCCTCGTATTTTCCTCCTCTTTCTTCTCTCCATGCACTTCAGGTTGAAATTAAGATATTTGGGAACATGAAGGAAACACATTTGTGAACTTTATCTTGAAAAAACAATCAACCAACCTTCCATAAGAAAGAGAGCCCATCTTTTTCAGATCAGCTGGCTACAGACATTGAATTTTCTGGTTCAGTATTTCTTATTTTAGTGAGAGGAGGGAAGACAGAGAGACAGACCCTGCATGCACCCCAACTGGAATCCACCTGGCAAGCCCACCAGGGGGCGATGCTCTGCCCATCTCAGGCCATTGCTCCATTGCAACTGGAGCCATTTTTTAGTTCTTGAGGCAGAGACCATAGGGACATCCTCAGTGCCAGAGGCCAACTCATTCGAGCCAATTGAGCCATGGCTGTGGGAGAGAAAGAAGGGGGAGGGATGGAGAAGTAGATGGTCACTTCTGTGTGCCCAGACCAGGAATCAAACCTGGGACTTCCATACACAGTGTCAACACTCTAGTGCTGAGCCAACCAGCCAAGGACTTCTGGTTCTGTCTTAACGGTTTTTACTTGCCTTGTACAGGGAGCACACATCACTCAGAGGAAGGTTGCATCTGTCAGCACACTTTGAAATCACATGAGTCCATTCAGGCAAATATTCAGGACACCAAGAGAAAGTAAAACATCCCAATAGTTTACTTCAGTTTTAACTAAATCAGTAGACTCAGTATTTGAAGTAATGCAGATGCAACCAGGGTCACCTCTTTATATAGAACTCAAAATATTCTACTCACAAACATCTACAAAACCGCTAGATCTGGAAGATCCTCCCTGCATCCCTTATGTGAGGGATGACGGCTGTGCTAGTATCACCTCCATGGACAAGGGCAGAGACAAGTGGACACCAGGTCCCCAGAGCCTCACTTTATCTACTAGGAGGTATACTGTTCTGCACCTCTAGTTTAGGAGCCTCCAACGCAGCAAGCACAGCAGAGAAATGGTTCCTTCCATTGCATCCTGGCTTCGGAAGAAATTGGTTTGATCTTCCAGTCTTGGTACCATACCTTCCATCATGCATGTGCCCAAGAGCAGACGTGCACATATACAACACCTGCATAAACCATACACGCATACACATGCCACAGATACACACATGTACGCAGATATACAAACGATACACCCAGTGGTGCAACTCAAATAATTTAACAACTGGTTCCCTGCCCTAAGGACCATTTTAAGTGTAAAAAAAAAAAACCAATATGCCAAAAGGTAGTTTATTATTTCATGCATTTAATATTTAAATAAGAACAATAAAAGAGGTACACAAGACTAGAATATGTTATAAGAAAGAGTTTTTAAATATTAATGAGAAATAGTAAATAACACCTGGCAAAAAACAATAAAACTGTTATTTAATATATTTCCATATTGCTTCTTGATTGGCATCCTCACTGGCAATTTTCTTCACTTTTATCCGAGCATCATCAGCTGTGTGATTTATCCTTAACGATCTTTCCACTGTAGGAGTAGGGTCCCATCCCTTTACCTATGGACAGAATGAACACTACTACGGGAGCTTAGAATACACTGTTGAGCAGACGAACGTTAAAAAAGTAAAGGATGTAAATTTGTGATTTCCACATTGGGCGGCTGCCCAGGTGCCCACCTTACAGAGAACCCTGATTAAAAGTGCCATTTGAACAACCAGTTCACCGAATTTAAGAAAATACTAGGCATCAGTTCTGCCCAACCAGTATGAACCAGCTGAATCCCAATACTGGATACACACATATACACACACCACACACACAGTTCAACCTTTAGGCTCGGCGCTCCCTAAGCCTCCCTGAGTGTCTCTGACCAGTGACACGAACAGTCCCTCTGGCTGTCATGCATTCTGCTGCTCCCCTGGTCCTAACCTGCGGTCATTATCCCCACCTTGGCTCCAGACAAGGGTCCTTCCCTCAGGCCACAGGTCTCATCTGAGTTCCAGCTCTGAAGTTGGGCTTGCATTTTTCTACTAAATGTATCATTCCTGTCTGGGTTTTATCTTCTTGTTGTTGTTGTTTTGTTGTTGTTTTGTTCTGTTTTGTGTTTTTGTTGGGTTTTTTTCCCCAATTTTCTAGGTGCTTGTGTGATATATTCACTTTCATCACTTCTGTCAACTAGTTGCTTGTCTGTCTCCTTCACCAGTGATCTCCTCACTATAAATTCGTACACAAATGCATGGTCATTTACAAACACAGACTGGGTTTCCGAAGTCATCCCAGCCCCACCCACCATCTCAAGACTCCTAATTTCCCTTCAAACATGTCGCTTCTCAAGGATTCCCAAAGAGCATCCAGGACCAGAATCTTCCTCAGTGACATCACAGAGTCTGTTCCCTCCCCACCCTCCTACTCCTGCTCCTGCTCTTGCTGTAGCCCCAGTGAGTTCTGGAATCTACTCTCCTAAGGCCAGGACACAGCCGCACTGGGCAAGTTCACAAAACATTGCTCCTGCACTGCCCCTGAAGACCATGCCCTTGGGGGTGTGTTTCTGGCTGTCTGCATGAAAAGCTGTCCCTATGGAGGGCACAAATATCAGTGCCACAAGCATACACCTATGGCTACCAAATATAGGCACCATCTCTATGCCAGTAGAAGCCACTGGGCCCACCAGCTTTTGTCCTGGCCAGAGAAGGGCCATCTAACCTCTGTCACATCTGTGTGCAGTACCCCTGCCTTGGGGTTCATCAGCAAGTGCCCCTGTACTCCAGGACAACAGAGACCAGCAAGGCAGCTCCTCCTATGTGTGTCCCCATTCTAGTCCTCTGGAAGTCAGACACATTCCCCATTCTATTACTCTGGAAGTCAGACACATCTAGGGACAGGCTAGTGCGCATTGTGAACAACAGACCACAAATAGTTCTGAAGTCAGCTTCTCCTCTACCCTGAGCTTGCATGCTTTCCAGGGCTTTTCTTGCTCCTTTCTGAGAATAGCTCTTCAACAGACCCAGCGTGCCAGGCTCCCGGCAAACCCCATACATCTGACCACTGTCCTTGCTGCACGTGAAATTTAGTGTGGAGGGCGCCCAGCTTGGAGAAGCCAAAAAGATCTTGCTTCTCCCACGGTTCTATTTCTATCATATTATAAAATATGTTCCCAGCCTCTAACAATGATTTTCTAAGGGTTATGGGATTGTGTTTAAAGACAAGAGATAGCAATGACAGAAAGAAACCACATTCTGGGAAGGACAGGGATGCTCTTGCACCACTCCTACACAGAGGACACTCAGTTGCTCTGACCAGCCATTCTTCATCCCTGTGAGACAAGACCCACTCAAGAGGAAAGTCAAGTCCTCCCTCATGTCCAGCTGGCCCTGGAGTTTAATGCTAGAGCACACATGTCCCCAGAAGAGCACAAGGCATCACTGAACAGCAGGAGGAGGCACCATGTCGGTCCATGCACACACCAGCTACTTCAGCCTTTTATCCGCCCCTTGTAATGGTTTTCTACGTGCATTTTACAGATGAAGATAGTGATGCCCAGGAGGGACAGTCTGCCCCAAATCTTACAGCTAATGGTAACTCACACCGCCTGATCCAAACCCCACGTTCTTTCATTGAACCGAAGTTTTCCTCAGGGCCAAGAACAGCCAGAAAGAATGGTGGGGGGAAATCCATGGAAACCTAAGAACCAGGAAGACCACTTGGCAGGTGGGTACTGCTACTTTGTGACACCATGGCTTTTCTAGGACAGGAGTGTTGGCCCTTCGCTGAATCTGGAAAGCATTTGCCGACCACTGATCCTGATGGTTAAATCTTTTACCGAGACAATGAGCAGTTCCTCTGTTTCAAGTCTTTGGAACCTGGTCCTATCGCTAAATCTCCAGGTCACCTAGAATCAAGTGACATGTGGAACAGCTCTGAAACCCTCTACAGATTCATACAATGTGTGGACTGAATCTCTGTGACTCATGTCAGTGGCATCTCCCAGCTTCCCAACCTTTAAGGTGCTCCAAGTTAATTAAAAAAAAAAAATCTTTCATAACATCTAAATGAAGATCTCCTGCTCCTGGCCCTTCCCATGTTGGCACAGATACTTGGGCCAGATGCTGGGGCCGCGTCCTAACCCAGTGATTATAATCTGACTCTTGAGCCTCTGGTTCCAAAAGTTCAAATTCAATTATAGTTAGACTTCTCAGAGAGCTGATTAGTTCCACCCCAAAGCTGTTTGCTAGTTCCAATGCCTGCACCAACAAAAGAGTGAAAAACTGCTTTGATGGCTTTACTACAGAGGATTACCTGAGTAATTGGTGAGGGCTTTTTTCTTTTTGTTTTCAAGGATATAACCCTCATAATGAAACAACATGCTAACAATTAGTTATTTCAAATACTGTCCCCTTCTGTGTAATATTTTATCACATTTACTATCTCTACAACTAAATATTCACACATATACAAGAAAATTATATATATATTCTCAGGGTCTGTTTACTAAAAAAAAATATCACAGCTGTATTATTTAAGTTTGGATACCATGCTAGAGACAAAAAGAAAAATTACAGATCTCCATGAATACTTCTAAATTTAAAATGAACACTATCGTTCACTAACAACTGAACTTTGCTGTTCCTTCTATTCCTCCTTTTCCTTCCTAACCCCTCCCTCTGTTACACAGTCTGTGTAACCCCATTCAGGGCAGGATGCTGCCAGCGTCACACACGACACTTCACAGACTCCTGTGTTTCTCATATTAGCCCAATTTCTGAACCCCATTCAACCAGAAAGAGATAGAAAGGAAGATAGAAGGCACTGAAGAAAGACTCTATTAACTTTATAGCCTTTCAATTAAACTATTACTCCTGAAACTTCTAAATTCTCATCTGGCCATCTAGGAGACCGCACCAGGACATAACCCTGAGACAAACAAGGACAGAGCTTGATTGCATTTTTGCAAAATGCTGAGAATCAAATGCACATGTATTGTTGGCTAATATCCATGGGTGTCCTAGTTAAATGTTGTACAATTCTATACATATATTCCAGTCCTGATGTGAAAATGGGGAGGAGGATATTTTCTCCCTCCTCTTCCCCCAGGATGTTCAAGTTCTGTTCAATTTAAATCAGCAACAGCAAAGATTTTTGAGCTAAAGAGCACAGTTTCAAGAGCCAGACATCCTGGGTCAGAATCCTGGTTATGTCACTCAGTCACTGTGTAACATTATGCAAATTACTTAATATCTCTGTGCCTCAGTTTTCTCGTCTGTAAAGTGAGGATATTGCAGGGTACCTACCTCAGAGTCCCTGTGGAAATTAAATAAATTATCATTTGTAAAGCTGTTAGGGGGGACCCAGAGAAGTGTTCAATAAATAAAGAGGAAGGAAAAAGAAAAACCTAAGGCAAACCACTTGGTCACACAGTATCTTCAGGCGTTAAAAACATCAATGACTAGGTAGGAACATTAAACCAAGGTAAATAGCAATACAAAGAAACATTTAGCCATCATTAAGTAAGTGCCTTTAGATAGTGGTTTATGAGTGAATGTGACAGAATATTAGAATATTTGCCTAAAAACAGACAAGTAATAAAGTCCTTTGAACTGCTAAGGTGATCCAATGTTTCTGCTGTATGTCATAAAGACAAAAGTCACTTTGTTCTCAAGAATGGCTAGGTTCAAAACTATCCTAAAGAGGGAAAATAGTCTATCATCTTAGAGCTTCAAGTCCTGGGTTCTAAACCTGAGCCATTATTTTTATTGCTTTAATTTTTCACCAGATGGAGTTAACAGTAGATAAGCTTCTTTCTCTGTTTCCCACCTGCAAGAAAGATTCCAACATTTTTATAACATCATTCAATGCTAAATTGTGATGAGGGTGATATAAAACAACTTTCTCACCTTGAACCTTTAAATAAGTGTCAAGTTCAGAAAATTCACCAGGCTAAAAGTTACTGACATCCTCATTTTATTAAATTTTTAGTAACTATGACATCTAGTATAAAGTGTCTGTTTTTCTCCGGAGACCAATAAGAGCCCAAAACAGGGCTGAATTCTCAGAAGAACAAATAATTCAAAGAAAAATCTGTCATGGAGAACTTGACCATCAATCACCCTGGAGAAACAAAACATGCTGATGTTTCAGAGACTACCAGAAAATATTAAGATGATGTGTAGAGAAGAACCTGGCAGGATGAGCCTCCACTATGAAGAGCCTTCCGCTAGACCTCAAAAAAGGTGAGTTTTTTGGCACAGGGTCACACAAAACAGGCAGGTACATGTGCCTTTGAAGCTAATTTTATGGTTAAGTAAGGGGTTGTACTAAATGCCACAAACTGTAATCCAGAATGGACTTCAGCTAGATTAGACTGCACAAAGGATAGGGCTAGAGTGTGTCCATCACACCACACCCTTAGGATGAGCTCTCAGTGACAGGAAAATCTAGCTCTCCCATTTTTTGTGTGAATTGCCTAACGAAAATACTGGTTAATGTTCAGATTTTGGAAAATCAGTCCATGTGTTTTGTGGTTAGTCCATGAAAAATAACAGAAAACAAGGAGACAACCTGTATTTGCTTCTAAACTCTAATCTCGGGCAGGAGAATGAACAGGGTGAGGAGCCGGCACCAGGAAACCAAAAAACAAACCAAGGCCAGATTCCACAGAGGCTAATGCACCAGAATCTAGAATGGAGATTACCTGCTCAATGACCTCTGGGAGCTGTAAAGGACAGGTAACTGTGAATTTGGCAGGATAAGTAGGACAAACAGAGAGGGCACTTGAGGGGCAATTGGAGAACACATGCCTGGCCAGATGCATTCAGGGTCAAGGTTTTAAAAAACTCTACTGCCCAGCAAAACGTCTTTGGGCAGGACTGGACCCATGGCAGTTCTCTGCCACCTCCAGTCTGGATGGTCAGGGCGAGCTGGATTTAAAAGAAAGCAAAACTAGGACCTGATACTTACAAAGCAAGAAAAGACTCAAGTCAAAAGGCCAGGCAGCAGGTCCAGGCAGGGCAGGGAAAACAGAGCAGCTCAAGGACGGCACCAGAGCCAGGTCTGGCCAGAAACTAAGCTCAGAACATAAGCAGCCTGAGATCTACATGTGGAAATAGGCACTGGGGTGGGGGGATAGAACTAACACCCTGTGTCCACCTTCCCTTAGGGTTTCCCAAATAGATTTCCACTAGATACTCCAATGTCTGATCAAGTTCAGAGTCACTTCAGTATTTTTCTTTTTAAAAATAAAATACTTTCTATTGTGGAACTGCATATTGGTTTTTGTTTTGCTTGATTTTTATCAGAATTACACGTGTGCTCAGGCCAATGTCAAGACTTGTCAAAAAAAACACCAGAAACAGCTCCTGCTCCACCTCTTGCTCCCCACAGCAACTGCTTTCAAACCTTCCAAGTAATAATTGTGTTTGTGTCCACAGCGTAAATAACATATGTGTGTTGCTTCTCCTGAATTTTTTCCATTTTATATATTAACTGTTGACTCTCAGCCCACCCCTTCATACAAAAGCATAGAGTTCCTTTTCCTCTGTCTTTCCAATTTATTTGTATTGTACTTTATGTTGGACTGCCACTCAGGGATCACACTAGCATATCTGTGTAAGTTATAGCTGTGTAAATGTATTCAGAGACCATCCGTGTTTCTTAGTAGCTGTTTTTCTCAGCTGGCACAATAATTCGCTTACCCTGGAGTTTAAACCTTTCTTTTCTTCATTTCTGTGTTTTCACTAACTCAATTCCAAATTCTCCTCTAATTCTGTAAACCTCCTCACAGTACATTCAAATCCAGACTATGCTATCTCCTTTCCTTTTCCCTCTGACCCAAGGGTTCATGCCCTTTTCACATCATCCCCTCATTGTCCCTGTGGCTGTGCTCTAGCGAGGAGTAAGGCTGGCTGTGGGTGGTCAACCACATGCCTGCCTGGAAGTCCAAAACCACTTACTGCGGCCTAAACCTAATATCTTTGCCAATGGACAGCTTACCCAGGGCTAAGGCCCTTGGGAAACTGAAACACAAGGACAAAGACAAAAAGATGCTGAAAACAGAGATGAGGGTTTCATTTTCAGTGAGCGCTGGTTTTAGGTTTCCTAACCTGAGCTATGGATTGATCTGAAGGGGCTTGCGAGAGCAGGCCCCTGTGTGGAGTAAAAGCCATGCTCACAGGAGATGTGGGCACCACCCAGCAGACAGCAGTCACCTTGCATCTTTGTCCTTAGCCACCACCTGTCTCCTGAGGTCACCTTTAGTCAGACCTTCTTTCAGTGTGACATTCCTTGGGACACTGCTATGTGTACTTGTGTCTTCTTTCTCAAGGGGCAGGGGAGTCACCTGATAAAAAGCTCAACTCTCAAAGAAAATCAAGAAAAAATAAACTAGGAGACAATTCACTTCTATTACATGCAGAGAAAGAGAAAGCCTTTCTATCTCTAATTTTTTTCAAAGATCCCTCTTGGAAGTCAAAACCCCAAGCAAGATCTCTCAGATGTTCAGGTAGGTCATTAACTCTTAGATCACCTAGAAAACTGGTGCAGAACCTATCTGGAGAAACCTGATTCTCAAACCCAAGTTCATACAAAGCACGTGAAGGGAAAAGAAACCATCAGTGACAGAAAAAATAAACATCAGGGAGAGGAGCAAGATGGCGATGGAGTAGGCGGACGCACCAACTTCCAATCTCCCAGAACCAAAATGGATTATAACTCAATTTTAAGAACCATCATCTGGATAAACCAACTTTGAACTAAACTAAGTGGACTCTTCAACCAAGGAACACTGAAGAAGCCACATTGAGACTGGTAGGAATAGCAAATACACAAAGAGGGCTCCCCAGCTCTCCAGAGCAAACGGCAGCCCAGAGAGACCCGCGTGGCGGGAGGAGAGTTTGGCGGAGAGGGAGGGACCTGGGTCCCAGGAACCAAGCCACAGCCTGCAGTCCCAGAGCCTAGAAGAGGCGTTTGGACAGTATTGAGCTGTGAAACAAGTGAGGATACTGTTTGTGAGAAAGAGAAAGTTTTCTCAGACCCAAATTTCTTAAAGAGACAGTGCAGAAAACCTTTCTCACAGCCATTCACCGGGGGCTCCAGGGAACAGGGACAGAGGAGAGGACCAGAGCAGCGGGAAGAGAGAGTAAAGTGGAAGCCACAGGGAGAAACACTATGAGGGACAGCCACCCTAACCCCTGGGTTAAGTCACTTCCATAATCAAAAATGAATATTTCCCCTGGAACTAGCAATACCAGCAAAGGAAGACAGGACACCAGCTAAACAAACTCTCCTGTGGCAATTAGAGCAGAGCTGCTTAGATGGAGGGAGCTTCCAGGACTACAGTATGGAGTGTTAGGGTCTGAACTGCAGTGCCCCTACCCACACTGCTGAGGGCTTGCTTGAAGGACAGTGGTGTCGGGACGCTGAAACGCTGTTCTGTTGGCAGGGGTGGAGGCCAAACGGGTGTGAGCTCGGTCTACCCAGCAGGGGTAAAGGGGATGCTCGAAAGCGGACCAGCAACTGCAGGCCAGCCTGTAGCCCCATCTGCGGGGGAAAAGCAGGAGGCCAGGAACGGGCAGAGATCTACTCTGTGACACTGTGCAAGCCGGCCCTGACTGGGGAGATGGGGATAAGATCAGGGACGGGCAAAGGCTCGCGGCGGAACTCACACCAGCAGCCCCAACCAGCCCGAGAAACCACGGTTTGCCATCCTGTTTGTGCGAGTTGGCTCTGAACGCGGGGGCGGAGCTAGAGCTAGGACGAGCGGAAGTTTGCAGCTGAGCGCATGCCAGCAGCCACTCCCGGCCCAATAAACCGCAGTTTGCAATGCTGTGCAGGAGGGCCTGGGCCTAAAAGGCGGGCTAATGCTCCAAACAAGAAAATACTCACAGCTGAGAGCACGTCAGAAGCCCCGTCCAACCAGAGAAACTGTGGTGAGCAGACTCTGATTGTAGGGCTTGGGCAGAAGCCCAGAAACAGGCTGGGTCAGCAGATGAGCAAAGGTGCTCAACTCTACCATGGTGCTGAGGCTTGTGGATTGAGTGACAGCCCCTCCCATGGAGGAGAGGAAGAAATCACAGCAACAGACACAGTGGGCGAGCGCTGGCAACGCCCATACCCAACTGCCCTAGAAAGCAGCAGAGGGGGTGGCGGGCCTTCAAACAGACCACATCTAGAGAACACAAAGGCAACACCGACTGAACTCAGTGGTAACAACCTTCTTATACACAGACAAAATGGGCAGGCAGAGAAATGCAAACCAAATAAATCAAGAGAAATTCCTAGAGAAGGACCTGAATGAACCAGATATAACCAAATTACCAGAAGCAGAATTTAGAATAATGATAGTTAGGATTTTCAAAGAAATTAGAGCAACAATGGATAGTCACTATGAACACCTAAGTAAAGAGATAACAAGTATAAAAAACGAAATTGAAATAATAAAAAGGAATCAAACAGAAATGACAAATAAAGTACCAGAACTGAAGACCAATATGGAAGAAATTCAAAAAGCAGGATGAAGGATGCTGAGGATCAATACAGGAAGTTAGAGGACACAATAAACAAAGGCATGAAAGCAAAGCAGAAAAAAGAAAACAGACTCAAAAAATGTGAGAAAACTCTAATGGAGCTCTGTGACAACATGAAGGGAAAGAACATTCACATCATAGGGGTGCCTGAAGAAGAGAAAAGAGGACAGGAATTGGAAACTTTGTTCAATCAAATCATAGCAGAAAACTGCCCTAAATTAAGGCTGGGAAACATTCCACACATTCAAGAAGCACACAGGACTCCATTCAAGAGAAACCCAAAAAGATCTACACCAAGATACATCATAGTTAAAATACCAAAGCTAATATACAAAGAAAAAATCTTAAAAGCTACTAGAGAAAAAAAGACTATCACCTAAAAAGGAGCCCCCATTAGGATGACACCAGACTTCTCAACAGAAACACTTGAGGCCAAAAGGGAATGGCAAGATATATTCAAAGTAATGCAGAACAAGAACCTACAACCAAGACTACTCTATCCAGCAAGGCTAACTTTTAAAATTGAAGGAGAAATAAAGAGCTTCCCAGACAAAGAAAGCCTCAAGGACTTAAATAAAACCAAACCAATTCTGCAAGAGATACTAAGGGGCCTGTTGTGAACAGTTCAAAGGGAGGAAAGAATATAGCAAAAGAAGAATAGAGCATTAAAGAATAAAATGGCAATAAACAACAACATATTAATAATAACCTTAAATGTAAATGGATTAAATGATCAAAGCAAAAGATATAGGGTAGCTGCATGGATAAAGAAACAGGACACATACATATGCTGTCTACAAGAGACACATCTTAAAACAAAAGATGCACATAGACTGAAAGTAAAGGATGGAAAATAATATTTCATACAAATGGAAATGAAAGAAAAGCCAGGGAAGCAATACTTATATGTGACAAAATGGACTTTAAAACAAAGGCTGTAATAAGAGATAAAGAAGGACACTACATAATGATAAAGAGAACAATTCAACAGGAAGATATAACTATTAGAAATATCTACGCACCAAATATAGGAGCCCCGACATACATAAAGCAGACTTTGATAAATATAAAGGGTGAGATTAACAACAATACTATAATAGTAGGGAATTTCAATACTCCACTAACAACACTGGATAGATCCTCAAGAAAGAAAATTAATAAAGAAACAGCAGACTTAAAGGATACACTAGATCAACTTGATTTAATAGATATCTTCAGAACTTTTCACCCTAAAGCAGTAGAATATACATTCTTCTCAAGTGCTCATGGTACGTTTTCTACGATAGACCACATGTTAGGACACAAAAATGGTCTCAATAAATTTAAAAAGATTGAAATCATATCAAGCATTTTTTATAATCACAATGCCATTAAACTAGAAATTAACAACAAAAGAAAAACTGAAAAATACTCAAACACTTAAAAACTAAATAGCATGTTATTAAATAATGAATGGATTAACAATGAAATGAAAGAAATAAAAAAGTTTCTAGAAAAGAATCATAATGAGCATACATCAACTAAAAATTTATGGGACACAGCAAAAGCAGGACTGAGAGTAAATTTCATTGCACTACAGGCATACCAAAAGAAGCTAGAAAAAAGCTCAAATAAGCAACCTGACACTGCATCTAAAACAACTAAAAAAACAACAGCAAATAAAGCCCAAGACCAGTAGAAAAAAGGAAATTATAAAGATCAGAGCAGAAATAAATGACATAGAGGATAAGGAAACAATACAGAGAATCAATGAAGCCAGGAACTGGTTATTTGAAAAGGTAAACAAAATTGATGAACCTTTAACTAGACTCACCAAGATAAAAAGAGAGAAGACCCAAATATATAAAATAGAAATGAGAGTGAAGAAATAACAACTGACACAACAGAAATACAAAGGATTGTAAAAAAAATACTATGAAGAACTCTATGCCAAAAAAATTAGACAACCTAGGTGGAATGGACAAATTTCTTGAATCATATAACCTTCCAAAAATCAATCTGGAAGAATCAGAACACCTAAACAGACCAATTACAACAAATGAGATCGAAACAGTTATCAAAAAACTCCCCCCCAAAAAAAGTCCTGGGCCTGATGGCTTCAAAAGTAAATTCTACCAAAATTTAAAGAAGAACTAACATCTATCTTCCTCAAGCTATTTCATAAAATTCAAGAGGAAGGAAGACTTCCAAACTCCTTTTATGAGGTGAGAATAATTCTGATCCCGAAACCAGATAAAGACAATACAAAGAAAGAAAATAATAGGCCTATATCCCTGATGAATTTAGATGCTAAAATTCTAAACAAAATATTAGCCAACCAAATCCAGCAATATATTAAAGAAATCATACACCATGATCAAGTGGGATTTATCCTGGAGAGGCAAAGCTGGTTCAATATTCGCAAACCAATCAATGTGATTCATCACATAAACAAAAGGAAGGACAAAAAACACATGATAATTTCAATAGATGCAGAAAAGTTATTTGATAAAATCCAGCACCCATTCATGCTCAAAACTCTCAGTAAAGTGGTAATACAGAGAACATATCTTAACATGATAAAGGCCATCTACGACAAACCCACAGCAAACATCATACTAAATGGGCAAAAATTAAAAGCAATCCCCTTAAGATCAGGAACAGGTCAGGGGTGCCAACTTTCACCACTCTCATTCAACATAGTTCTGGAAGTCCTAGCTACAGCATTCAGACAAGAAGAAGAAATAAAAGGCATCCAAATTGGAAAAAAGGAAGTAAAACTGTCATCATTTGCAGATGATATGATATTGTATATAGAAAACCCGAAAGTCTCAGTCAGAAAACTACTGGACCTTATAAATGAATTCAGCAAGGTGGCAGGATATAAAATAAATACTCAGAACTCAGAGGCATTTTTATATACCAAAAATGAACTGTCAGCAAAAGAAATTAAGGAAACAATCCCCTTCACTATTGCAGCCAAAAAAATAAAGTACCTAGGAGTAAGTTTAACCAAGAAGGTTAAGGACTTGTACTCGGAAAATTATAACACATTGATTAAAGAAATCAAGGAAGATATAAACAAGTGGAAGCATATACCATGCTCATGGTTAGAAAGAATAAACATCATTAAAATATCTATATTACACAAAGCAAAATATAAATTCACTGCAATTCCAGTTAAAATACCAATGACATACTTCAAAGATATAGAACACATATTCCAAAAATTTATATGGAACCTAAAATAAACACGAATAGCCTCAGCAATCTTAGAAAGAAAAAACAAAGCAGGAGTTATCACTCTTCCAGATATCAAGGTTTACTACAAGGCCATTATATTCAACACAGCCTGGTACTGGCATAAGAACATGCACATAGATCAACGGAATAGAACAGAGAACCCATAAATAAACTCACACCTTTATGGACAATTGATATTTGACAATGGAGGAAAGAACATACAATGGAGTAAAGACAGCCTCTTTAACAAACAGTTTTGGGAAAATTGGACATCTACCTACAAAAAAATGAAACTAGACCTTCAACTTACACCATTCACAAAAACAAACTCAAAATGGATAAAAGACTTAAACAAAAGTCCCGAAATCATAAGCATCTTAGAAGAAAACATAGGCAGCAAACCTTCTGACATCTGTACCAGCAATATATTTGCCGATTTATCTCCACGGGCAAATGAAATAAAAGGCAAGAGAAAGAAATGGAACTATATTAAACTAAAAATTTTTTTGCACAGCTAAAGACAATAAGAACAGAATAAAAAGACAAACCACACAATGGGAGAACATATTCGACTGCACGTCTCTTAGGGGGTTAATAACCAAAATTTATAAAGAACTTAAAATCTCAACACCAGGATGACAATCTAATCAAAAATATGTGCAAAAGAAATGAATAGAAATTTCTTCAAAGAGGACATACAGATGGCCAATAGGCATATGAAAAAATGCTCAACATCACTAATCATTAGAGAAATGCAAATTAAAACCACAATGAGATATCACCTCACACCAGTCAGAATGGCGCTCATCAGCAAAACAACACAGAACAAGTGCTGGCGAGGATGTGGAGAAAAGGGAACCCTTCTGCACTGCTGGTGGGAATGCAGACTTGTATAGCCACTGTGGAAAACAGTATGGAGATTCCTCAAAAAATTAAAAATCGAACTGCCTTTTGAGCCAGCTATCTCACTTATAGGAATATACCCTAAGAACACCATAGCACTGTTCGAAAAGAAGAAATGCGCCCCATGTTCATGGCAGCATTGTTCACAACAGCGAAGATCTGGAAACAGCCCAAGTGTCTGTCAGAGGAGGAGTGGATTAAAAAGCTTTGGTACATATATACTATGGAATACTACTCTGCCATAAGAAGTGATGACATCGCATTATTTAAAACAAAATGGATGGACCTTGATAACATTATACGGAGTGAAATAAGTAAAACAGAAAAAAACTGAGAACAGCATGATTTCATACATAGGTGGGATATAAAAATGAGACTATGAGACATGGCAAAGAGTGTGGTGGTTATGGGGTGGGGGTAGGGAGGAGAGGGTGGGTTAGGGAGGAAGGGAGGGGCACAGGGAAAACCAGATAGAAGGTGACAAAGAACAATTTGACTTTGGGTGATGGGTATGTAACATAATTGAACGATAAGATAACCTGGAGATGTTTTCTTTGAACATATGTACATGATTTATTGGTGTCACCCCATTAATATTAATAAGTAAATAAATAAACAGCAGGATTCAATTCTTTACAAGTATTGTATAAGGACTGGAAAAAATGAACTTCAAAACAATTTTAGATAAAAATAATCAAAATGTAGGAAATAAATACAATGTGATTTTTTAAATTTTATTTTTAACTTATTGTGTTGACATAGTTTCAACTGTCCCACTCCATATAACACCCCCGCATCTTTACCCTATGCCCCATGCAAAGTCCCTTTCCATTCCAATTTCACCACCTTTGTCCCACTTTTAGCTGGGTCTCTTGTAGACAGCATTTATTTGGATCTTGTTTTCTTATCCATGCAGCTACCATGGAGTATTTCATCCATTTACATTTAAGGTTATCATTCATATGTATTTATTTATTGCCATTTTAGTCTTTAAACTTATAATCCCCATTCTCCTTATTTCTTTTTGGGTTTTTTTTTTTCTCTCTTCCTATAGAAGGCCCTTTAACATTCCTTGCACTACTAGATTGGTGGTAATAAACTCCTTGAGCCTTTTTTGGGTGTGTGTCTGGGAAACTATTTCTCTTTCAATTCTTTTTTTGTTTGTTTGTTTTTTTCCTTTTTATTTTATTTTTCTTTATTAATTTTAATGGGGTGACATTAATTAATCAGGGTATATATGTTTAAAGGAAACATCTACAGGTTATCTTATCATTCAATTATGTTGCATACCCATCACCCAAAGTCATATTGTCCTCTGTCACCTTCTATCTGGTTTTCTTTGAGCCACTCCCCTCCCTCCCTCCCTCCCTCTCCTCCCTACCTCCACGCAGTAACCACCACACTCTTGTCCATGTCTCATAGTCTCGCTTTTGTGTCCCCCCTATGTATGAAATCATGCTGTTCTCAGTTTTTTTCTGTTTTACTTATTTCAGTCCGTATAATGTTACCAATGTCCATCCATTTTGTTGTAAATAATCCGATGTCATCATTTCTTATGACTGAGTAGTATTCCATAGTATATATGTACCAAGGCTTTTTAATCCACTCGTCCTCTGACGAACACTTGGGCTGTTTCCAGATCTTCGCTATTGTGAACAATGCACAAACAGGGAGGCACATTTCTTCTTTCAAACAGTGCTATGGTGTTCTTAGGGTATATTCCTAAAAGTAGGATAGCTGGGTCAAAAGGCAGCTCGATTTTTAATTTTTTGAGGAATCTCCATACTGTTTTCCACAGTGGCTATACAAGTCTGCATTCCCACCAGCAGTTCAGGAGGGTTCCCTTTTCTCCACATCCTCGCCAGCACTTATTCTGTGTTGTTTCGCTGAAGAGCCCTATTCAGACTGGTGTGAGGTGATATCTCATTATGGTTTTAATTTGCATTTCTCTAATGATTAGTGATGTTGAGCATTTTTTTATATGTCTATTGGCCATCAGTATGTCCTCTTTGGAGAAATTTCTATTCATTTCTTTGCCCATTTTTGATTGGATTGTTTATCTTCCTGGTGTTACTTTATAAGTTCTTTATAAATTTTGGTTATTAACCCCGTATGAGATGTGTTGTCTAATATGCTCTCCCATTGTGTGGTTGGTCTTTTTATTCTGTTCTTATTGTCTTTAACTGTGAAAAAACTTTTTAGTTTGATATAGTCCCATTTGTTTTCTTGCCTTTTATTTCATTTGCCCGTGGAGATAAATCGGCTAACACATTGCTGCTACAGATGTTGGTGAGCTTGCTGCCTATGCTTTGTCCTAAGATGCTTATGGTTTCATAACTTACATTTAAGTGTTTTATCCATTTATAGTTTGTTTCTGTGAAAGGTGTAAGTTGATGGTCTAGTTACATTTTTTTGCAGTGATACGTTCAATTTTCCCGACACCATTTATTAAAGAGCCTGTCTACTCCATTGTATGTTTTTTCCTCCTTTGTCAAATATCAGTTGTCCATAAAGATGTGAGTTTATTTCTGTGTTTTGGGTTCTGTTCCTTTGATCTATGTGCCTGTTCTTATGCCAGTACCAGGCTGTCTTGAGTATAATGGCCTTGTAATATACCTTGATATCCGAAAGAGTAATGCCTCCTGCTTTATTTTATCTTTTTAAGATTGCTGAGGCTATTTGTGTTCTTTTTTGGTTCCATATAAATTTTTGAAATATGAGTTCTATATCTTTGAAGTATGTCATTGGCATTTTAATTGGTATTGCATTAAATTTATAAATTGCTTTGGGTAATATAGACATTATAATGGTGTTTACTCTTCCTAACCATGAGCATGGTATATACTTCCACTTTTTTGTATCTTCCTGATTTTCTTTATCAATGTGTTATAATTTTCCAAATACAAGTTCTTAACCTCCTTGGTTAAATTTACTCCTAGGTACTTTATTTTTTTGGTTGCTATAGTGAAGGGGATTGTTTCCTTAATTTCTTTTGCTGACAGTTCATTGTTGGTATATAAAAATGCCTCTGAGTTCTGAGTATTAATTTTATATCCTGCCACCTTGCTGAATTCATTTATAAGGTCCAGTAATTTTTTGACTGAGACTTTAGGGTTTTCTATATACAGTATCATATCATCTGCAAATAATGACAGTTTTACTTCTTTCTTTCCAATTTGGATGCCTTTTGTTTCTTTTTCTTGACAGATTGCTATAGTTAGGACTGCCAGAACTATGTTGAATAAGAGTGGTGAAAGGGGGCAACCCTGCCTGGCTCCTGATCTTAAGGGGATTGCTTTTAATTTTTGCCCATTTAGTATGATGTTTGCTGTGGGTTTTGTCGTAGATGGCCTTTATCGTGTTAAGGAATGTTCCCTGTATTCCCACTTTACTGAGAGTTTTGAGCATGAATGGGTGCTGGATTTTATCAAATGCTTTTTATGCATCTGTTGAAATTTTCATATGATTTTTGTCCTTCCTTTTGTTTATGTGATGAATCACATTGATTGATTTGCAAATATTGAAAGAGCCATGCCTCTCCAGAATAAATATCACTTGATCATGGTGTATGATTTTTATCATATATTGCTGGATCTGGTTGACCAATATTTTGTTGAGAATTTTAGCATCTAAATTCATCAGGGATATTGGCCTAAAATTTTCTTTCTATGTATTGTCTTTGCCTGGTTAGGGGATCAGAATTATTCTCGCATCATAAAGGGAGTTTGGAAGTCTTCCTTCCTCTTGAATTTTTTGAAATAGCTTGAGGACGATAGGAGTTAGTTCTTCTTTGAATATTTGGTAGAATTCACTTGTGAAGCCATCAAGCTCAAGACTTTTCTTTGGTGAAAGTTTTTTGATAACTGTTTCAATCTCATTTGTTGTAATTGGTCCGTTTAGGAGTTCTGATTCTTCCAAATTGATTTTTGAAAGATTATATGATTCAAGAAATTTGTCCATTTCATCTAGGTTTCCTAATTTTTTGGCATAGAGTTCTTCATAGTATTTTCTTACATTCCTTTTTTTTTTTATTTTATTCATTTTAGAGAGGAGACACAGAGGGAGAGAGAGAGAGAGAAAGAGAGAAAGGCGGGGAGGAGCTGGAAGCATCAACTCCCATATGTGCCTTGACCAGACCAGTGCAGGGTTTTGAACTGGCGACCTCAGTGTTCCCAGTTCGATGCTTTATCCACTACACCACCACAGGTCAGGCTTACTTTGTATTTTTGTTGTGTCAGTTGTTATTTCTCCACTCTCATTTCTAATTTTATTTATTTGAGTCTTCTCTCTTTTTTTCTTGGTGAGTCTAGTTAAAGGTTAATTGATCTTTTTTACCGTTTTAAAGACCAAGCTCCTGGTTTCATTGATACTATGTTATTGTTTCCTTAGCCTCTATGTCATTATTTTTGCTCTGTTCTTTACTATTTCCTTCCTTGTACTAGTCCTGGGCTTTATTTATTGTTGTTTTTCTAGTTCTATTAGATGCATGGTCAGGTTGCTTATTTGAGCTTTTTCTAGCTTCTCATGGTATGCCTGTAGTGCTATAAACTTTCCTCTCAGTACTGCTTTTGCTGTGTCCCATAAATTTTGAGTTGATGTATGCTCATTATCATTAATTTCTAGAAACATTTTAATTTCTTCTTTGATCTCCTTGTTAATCCATTCATTATTTAATATCATGCTATTTAGTTTCCAAGTGTTTGAGTATTTTTCAGTTTTTCTTTTGTGGTTAATTTCTAGTTTAATGCCATTTTGATGAGAGAAAATGCTTGATATGATTTCAATCTTTTTAAAATTATTCAGTCCACTTTTGTGTCCTAACATGTGGTCTATCCTAGAGAATGTACCATGAGCGCTTGAAAAGAATTTATATTCTACTGCTTTAGGGTGAAAAGTTCTGAAGATATTTATTAAATTGAGTTTATCTAGCGTATTCTTAAGTCTGTTGTTTCTTTATTAATTTTCTTTCTTGAGGATCTATCCAGTGTTGTTAGTGGAGTATTGAAATTCCCTACTATTATAGTATTGCTGTTAATCTCACCCTTTATATCCATCAAAGTCTGCTTTATGTATGTTGGGGATCCTATGTTTGGTGTGTAGATATTTATAATGGTTATATCTTCCTGTTGAATTGTTCCCTTTATCATTATGTAGTGTCTTTCTTTATCTCTTACTACAGCCTTTGTTTTAAAGTCCATTTTGTCAGATATAAGTATTGCTACCCCAGCTTTTTTTCATTTCCATTTGCATGAAATATCTTTTTTCCATGATTTTACCTTCAGTCTATGTGCATCATTTGTTTTAAGATGTGTCTTTTGTAGATAGCATATGTATGGGTCCTGTTTCTTTATCCACGCAGCTACCCTATGTCTTTCGATGGGATCATTTAGTCCATTTACATTTAAAGTTATTATTGATATGTAGCTGTTAATTGCCATTTTATTCTTTAAAGCTGTATTCTTCTTTTGCTATATTCGTTTTCCCCTTTGAACTGTTCACAACAGTCCCCTTGGCATCTCTTGCAGAATTGGTTTGTTTTTAATGAATTCCTTGAGGCTTTCTTTGTCTGGAAAGCTCTTTATTTCTCCTTCATATTTAAACGTTAGCCTTTCTGGATAGAGTAGTCTTGGTTGTAGGTTCTTGTTCTGCATTACTTTGAATATATTTTGCCATTCCCTTCTGGCCTCAAGTGTTTCTGTTGATAGTCGGATGTCATCCTTATGGAGGCTCCTTTGTAGGTTATAGCCTTTTTTTCTCTAGCACCTTTTAAAATTTTTTCTTTATCCCTTAGAGTCGGTATTTTAACTACGATGTGTCTTGGTATAGATTTTTTGGTTTTCTCTTTAATGGAGTGTAACGCCTGTATTCACGGCCACCAACAGGACCACGCTGTCAGTGCAGGTTCACATTAGGTTTCGGACAGTCAGTAATGAAGCAACGAATCCATGAACTGGTGAGCCATCAGCTTTAATTCTAGCTTGTACCCAGTGGGCAAGCAAAAACACACACTGGGCTCCAAAACCCACTCATTCAGTGCTCACAAAGCTACTGACTTATCCGAGTTTCCTAGAATCAAAGGTTTCTAGCTCATCAGACTTATTCACCTCTGTTTCTCATCTCTTTCTCTCTACACAAACACTGCACAAACTGGCTTCTTCCTCAGCACTCCGCCATTTTGGCTGCCTCCTCTCCTCCAAGTGGCCTTAATCTGCTCTCCTTTCTAATATTAACCTCAGGAACTGAGAGAACAAGCTACTGGTCTGTCCCACTTTATAGTGTAGAAATCCAAACCCTTAATACAATCTACAAACAAGAAAGTCTCTGATACAAAGTCACCTATCTGAGGCATAATGGGTTTCCACAGGAGAGCGCACCACCCCACATCATCCAATCAGTAGGGGTTAGGGGGAAAGCTTACTCTTAAAACTAAGCCTTAGGCTATAATGACCCGGTCTGCTTACATTACAGCCTTTCCCCCAAAACACATTAATATCAACGGACTTGCATGTGGGCAGCGCCATCTTTAACAAAGTGAACATAATATATTTTATCTGCCCAACATGGAGTTCTCTGTGCTTCTTGAACATATGAAACATTTTCTAGCCTTAATTTAGGAAAGTTTTCAGCTATGATTTGATTGAACAAAGTTTCTATTTCTTGTTCTTTCTCTTTATCTTCGGGAACCCCTATGATGCGGATGTTATTTCTCTTCGTGTTGTCACAGAGCTCCCTTAAAGTTTCCTCAGATTTTTTGAGTGTCTTTTCTTTTTTCTGCTCTGCTTCTGTGCCTTTGTTTATTTTGCCCTCTAATTCACTGATTCGATCCTCAGCTTCATCCAATTTCTCTTTCAATTTTAAATGATAGCCTTGTTAGATTGAGTAATCTTGGTTGTAGGTTCTTGTTTTGCATCACTTAGAATATTTTTTGCCAGTGCTTTCTGGCCTGAAGTGTTTCTGTTGAGAATTCTGATGACAGCCTCTGTCGGTAACTAATTGCTCTTCTTTTAGAGCTTTTAGAGATTTTTCTTCACCTCTCTCTTATCTTTGGCATTTAATTATGATGTTTCTTCGTGTGAGCTGAGCCTCCTTGGGTTCACTTTTTCTTTTTCTTTTTTTTATTCAGTGAGAGGAGCGGAGGCAGCGAGACAGACTCCCACATGTGCCCCGAACTGGGATCAACCTGAAAAGCCCACTAGGGGATGATGCCCTGCCCATCTGGATTCCTTGCTCCATTAAACCAGAGCCATATTTTAGCAACTGAGGCAGAAGGCGTGGAGCCATCCTCAGCGCCCTGGGTCAACTCACTCCAATCGAGCCATGGCTAAAGAAGGGGAGAAGAAAAGAGAGATAGAGAAAAAGAGAGAGAGAAGTGAGAGGGGGAGGGGTGCAGTAGCAGATGGGCACTTCTCTTGTGTGCCCTGGCCAGGAATCAAACCCAGAACATCCACACGCCAGGCTGACATTAAAGCCAGGGCTGTGTTCACCTTTAATGGAACTCTTTGTGCTTCTTGAAATTATGTGATCTTTTCCTTCAACAATTTAGGGAAGTTTGCAGGTATGATTTCTTCAATCAAGTTCTCTATTCCTTGTTTGTTCTCTTCTCCTTCAGGAACCGCTATGATGTGGATGTTGTTTTTCTTCATGTTGTCACAGAACTCTCTTAGAGTTTCCTCAGTTTTTTTTTTGAACCTCTTTTCTTTTTGCTGTCTGCTTCTGTGCTTATGTTTATCTTGTCCACTAAATCACTGATTCAATCTTCCATTTCAACCAGCCTGATGTTGACTCCTTCTAGTGCAGTCTTCACTTCTGATATTGTAATTGTCATTTCTGGTGGTCCTTTTTTATGGTTTCAATGTCCTTTTTGATGCTTACAAAGTGCTTAATCTGATCCTTCATTCTTACTCTAAGAACCATGAGCATCCTAATAACCATTATTTTTAACTCTACCTCTAGTAGTTTGGTTATTTCCGTTTCACTTAATTCTTTTTCTTGGATTGTCCTTGTTGATTCATTTGGGTCATATTTCTTTTTTTTTTTCTTTCAATATTTTATTTTATTAATTTTAATGGGGTGACACCAATAACTCAGGGTACATATGTACAATGAAAACATCTCCAGGTTATTTTATCATTTAATTGTGTTGCATACCCATCACCCAAAGTCAAATTGTCCTCTGTCACCTTCTATCTGGTTTTCCCTGTGTCCCCCCATCCACCCTATCCCACCCTGCCTTCCCTCGCTCCACCCCATAACCACCACTCCCTTGTCCATGTCTCATAGTCTCATTTTTATATCCCACCTATGTATGAAATCATGCTGTTCTCAGTTTTTCTTTTTTTCTGATTTACTTATTTCACTCTATAATGTTATCAAGGTCCATCCATTTTGTTATAAATGATCCAATGTCATCAATTCTTATGGCTGAGTAGTATTCCATAGTTTATTTGTACCAAAGTTTTTTAATCCACTTGTCCCATGACAAACACTTGGGCTTTTTTCAGATCTTTGCTATTGTGAACAATGCTGCCACGAACATGGGGGCGCATTTCTTCTTTCCGAACAGTGCTATGGTGTTCTTAGGGTATATTCCTATAAGTGGGATAGCTGGGTCAAAAGGCAGTTCGATTTTTAATTTTTTGAGGAATCTCCATTCTGTTTTCCACAGTGGCTGCACCAGTCTGCATTCCCATCAGCAGTGCAGAAGGGTTCCCTTTTCTCCACATCCTCACCAGAACATATTGTGTTGTTTTGCTGATGAGTGCCATTCTGACTGGTGTGAGGTGATATCTCATTGTGGTTTTAATTTGCATTTCTCTAATGATTAGTGATGTTGAGCATATTTTCATATGCCTATTGGCCATCTGTATTTCCTCTTTGGAGAAATTTCTATTCATTTCTTTTGCCCATATATTGATTGGATTGTTTGTCTTCCTGGTGTTGAGTTTTATAAGTTCTTTATAAATTTTAGTTATTAACCCCTTATCAGATGTGCTGTCAAATATGTTCTCCCATTGTGTGGTATGTCTTTTTATTCCGTTCTCATTGTCTTTAGCTGTGCAAAAACTTTTTAGTTTGTTATAGTCCCATTTCTTTCTCTTGCCTTTTATTTTATTTGCCCGTAAAGATATATCGGCAAATATATTGCTGCTACAGATGTCGGAGAGCTTGTTGCCTATGTTTTCTTCTAAGATGCTTATGGTTTCGGGGCTTTCGTTTAAGTCTTTTATCCATTTTGAGTTTGTTTTTGGGAATGGTTTAAGTTGATGGTCTAGTTTCATTTTTTGCAAGTAGATGTCCGTTTTTCTCAACAGCATTTGTTAAAGAGGCTGTCTTTACTCCACTGTATGTTCTTTCCTCCTTTGTCAAATATCAGTTGTCCATAAAGCTGTGGGTTTATTTCTGGGTCCTCTGTTCTGCTCCATTGATCTATGTGCATGTTCTTAAGCCAGTATTAGGCTGTCTTGAATATAATGGCCTAATAGTAAACCTTGATATCTGGAAGAGTGATACCTCCTGCTTTATTTTTTCTATTTAAGACTGCTGAGGCTATTCATGTTCTTTTTTGGTTCCATATAAATTTTTGGAATATGTGTTCTATATCTTTGAAGTATGCCATTGGTATTTTAATTGGTATTGCATTAAATTTATAAATTGCTTTGGGTAATATAGACATTTTAATGATGTTTATTATTCCTAGCCATGAGTACGGTATATGATTCCACTTGTTTGTATCTTCCTTGATTTCTTTTATCAATGTTTTATAATTTTCCGAGTAAAAGTCCTTAACCTCCTTGGTTAAATTTACTCCCAGGTCCTTTATTTTTTTGGCTGCAATAGTGAAGGGGACTGTTTCCTTAATTTCTTTTGCTGACAGAGGTATATAGAAATGCCTCTGAGTTCTGAGTATTAATTTTATATCCTGCCACCTTGCTGAATTCATTTATAAGGTCCAGTAGGTTTTTGACAGAAACTTAAGGGTTTTCTATATACAATATCATATCATCTGCAAATAGTGACAGTTTTACTTCTTCTTTTCCAATTTGGATGCCTTTTATTTCTTCTCCTTGTCTGATTGCTGAAGCTAGGAATTCAAGAACTATGTTGAATAAGAGTGGTGAAAGGGGGCAACCCTGCCTGGTTCCTGATCTTAAGGGGATTGCGTTTAATTTTTGTCCATTTAATATGATGTTTGCTGTAGGTTTGTTGTACATGGCCTTTATCATGTTAAGGAATGTTCCCTGTATTCCCACTTTACTGAGAGTTTTGAGCATGAATGGGTGCTGGATTTTATCAAATGCCTTTTCTGCATCTATTGAAATTATCATGTGATTTTTGTCCTTCCTTTTGTTTATGAGACGAATAATATTGATTGATTTGCGAATATTGAACCAACCTTGCCTCACCAGAATAAATACCACTTGATCAAGTTGTATAATTTTTTTCAAATATTGCTGGATCTGGTTGGCTAATATTTTGTTGAGAATTTTAGCGTCTAAATTCATCAGGGTTATAGGCCTATAATTTTCTTTCTTTGTGTTGTCTTTGCCCGGTTTTAGGATCAGAATTATGCTCGCCTCATAAAAGGAGTTTGGAAGTCTTCCTTCCTCTTGAATTTTTGAAATAGCTTGAGGAGGATAGGAGTTAGTTCTTCTTTGAATTTTTGATAGAATTCACTTGTGAAGCCATCAGGCCCAGAACTTTTCTTTTTGGGGAGATTTTTGATAACTGTTTCCATCTCATTTGTTGTAATTGGTCTGTTTAGGTGTTCTGATTCTTCCAGATCGATTTTTGGAAGATTATATGATTCATGAAATTTGTCCATTTCACCGAGATAGTCTAATTTTTTGGCATATAGTTCCTCATAGTATTTTCTTACAAAGCTTTGTATTTCTGTTGTGTCAGTTGTTATTTCTCCACTGTCCTTTCTAATTTGATTTATTTGAGTCCTCTCTCTTCTTTTCTTGGTGAGTCTAGTTAAAGGTTCATCAATCTAGTTTACCTTTTCAAAGAACCAGCTTCTGGTTTCATTGATCCTTTGTATTGTTGCCTTAGCCTCTATGTCATTTATTTCTGCTCTGATCTTTATTTTTTTCTTCCTTTTACTTATCCTAGATTTTATTTGCTGTTGTGTTTCTAGTTCTTTTTGATGCAGGGTCAGGTTGCTTATTTGAGCTTTTTCTAGCTTCTTATGATATGCCTGTAGTGCAATGAACTTCCCTCTCAGAACTGCTTTTGCTGTGTCCCATAAATTTTCAGTTGATGTATGCTCATTATCATTTGTTTCTGGAAACTTTTTTATTTCTTCTTGAATCTCATTGTTAATTCATTCATTCTTTAATATGCTGCTATTTAGTTTCCAAGCGTTTGAGTATTTTACAGTTTTTCTTTTGTGGTTAATTTCTAGTTTCATGGCATTGTGATCAGAGAAAATTATTGATATGATTTCAATCTTCTTAAATTTGTTGAGACCACTTTGTGTCCTAACATGTGGTCTATCCTAGAAAATGTACCATGAGCGCTTGAGAAGAATGTATATTCACTGCTTTAGGGTGAAAATTTCTGAAGATATCTATTAAATCAATTTGATCTAGTGTATGCTTTAAGTCTGCTGTTTCTTTATTAATTTTCTTTCTTGAGGATCTATCCAGTGTTCTTAGTGGAATATTGAAACCCCCTATTATTATGGTATTGCTGTTAATCTTGTCCTTTATATCCATCAAAGTCTGCTTAATGTATGTTTGGGCTGCTATATGTGGTGTATAGATATTTTTAATAGCTACATCTTCCTGTTGAATTATTCCCTTTATCATTATGTAGTGTCCTTCTTTATCTCTTACTACAGCCTTTGTTTTAAAGTCCATTTTGTCAGATATAAATACTGCTACCTCATCTTTTTTTTCATTTCCATTTCCATTAAATATTTTTTTCCATCCTTTTACCTTCCGTCTATGTGCATCTTTTGTTCTAAGGTGTGTCTCTTGTAGACAGCAAATGTATGGGTCCTGTTTCTTTATCCATGCAGCTACCCTTTGTCTTTTGCTTGGATTATTTAATCCATTTACACTTAAGGTTATTACTGATATGTAGTTGTTTGTTGCCATTTTATTCTTTAAAGCTGTATTCTTCTTTTGCTATACTCTTTCCTCCCTCTAAACTGTTCACAAGAGGTCCCTTAGTATCTCTTGCACAATTGGTTTGGTTTTAATGAATTCTTTCAGGCTTTTTTTGTCTGAGAAGGTCTTTATTTCTCCCTCAATTTTAAATGTTAGCCTTGCTGGATAGAGTAGTCTTGGTTGTAGGTTCTTGTTCTGCATTACTTTGATTATATCTTGCCATTCCCTTCTGGCCTCAAGTGTTTCTGTTGAGAAGTCCAATGTCATCCTTATGGGGGCTCCTTTGTAGGTGATAGCCTTTTTATTTCTAGCAGCTTTTAAAATTTTTTCTTTATCCATTACCTTTGGTATTTTAACTATGATGTGTCTTGGTGTAGATCTTTTTGGGTTTGTTTTAAATGGAGTTCTGTGTGCTTCTTGAACGTGTGGGGTGTTTCCCAGCCTTAATTTTGGGAAGTTTTCTGTGATGATTTAATTGAAAAAAGTTTTCATTTCCTGTTCTCTCTCCTCTTCTTCAGGCACCCCTATGATGCGAATATTGTTTCTTTTCATGTTGTCACAGAGCTCCCTTAGAGTTTCCTCACATTTTTTGAGTCTCTTTTCCTTTTTTTTCTCTGCTTCTGTGTGTTTGTTTATTGTGTCCTCTAACTCGCATATTCGATGCACAGCGTGATTCATCCTGCTTTTCATTCCTTCCATTGTGGTCTTCAGTTCTGATACTGTATTTGTCATTTCGGTCTGATTTTTTTTTATTACTTCAATTTCGTTTTTTAATCTTGTTATCTCTTTATTTAGGTGTTCATAATGACTATCCATTGTTGCTCTAATTTCTTTGAACATCCTAACTATCATTATTCTAAATTCTGCTTCTGGTAATTTGGTTATATCTGGTTCATTCAGGTTCTTCTCTGGAAATTTCTCTTGATTCATTGGGCATGCATTCCTCTGCCTGCCGATTTTGTCTGTGTATAAGCAAGTTGTGGCCACTGGAGTTCAGTAGGTGTTGCCTTTGTGTTCTCTAGGTGTGGTCTATCTGCAGGCCTGCCACCCCCTCTGCCGCTGCCTAGGGATGTTGGGTATGGGCGTTGCCAATGCTGGCCCACTGCAGCTGTTGCTGTGATTTCTGCCTTTCCTCCGTGGGTCGGGCTGTCACTCAAGCCACAGGCCTCAGCACCAAGGGTAGAGGTGAGCACCTTTGCTCAGCTGCAGACCCAGCCTGTTTCCGGACTTCCACCCAGAACCCACAGTCAGAGCCTGCTCGCCACAGTTTCGCAGGTTGGGCGGGGCTTTTGACGTGCTCTCAGCTGTGAGCCTTTGCCGGTCCAGAGCTTTAGCCCTGCCCTCGAGGCCAGGGTCCTTCTGCGCCGAGTCGCAAACCAAGGTTTATTGGTCTGGGCATGTTTGCTGCCTTTCGCTCAGCTGCGGATTATTGCTCGTCCTGGACTCTACCCCGCCCCCACGTTCAGAGCCCACTCGCACACGTAGGATGGCAAACCGCGGTTTCTCCGGCTGGCCGGGGATAGTAGCATGGGTTCAGCTGCGAGCTTCTGCTCATCTCGGAATCTACCCCGCCCCCTCGCTCGGAGCCTGCTCACGCACATAGAATAGCAAACCAGGGTTTCTCCGGCTGGGCGGGGCTGGTAGCGTGATCTCAGCCACGTGCCCACGCCCATCCCTGGTCCTAGTCCCATCCCCACGGTCAGGGCCGGCTTGCACAGAGTCGTAGAGCAGATCTCTGCCCGTTCCTGGACTCCCACTTTGTCCCGGCAGGTGGGGTTACAGGCGGGCCCGTAGCTTCCGGACCGCTTTCACGCGTTCCCTCTGCCCCTGCTGGGCTAGACCGAGCTCACACCAGCTTGGCCTCCGCCCACACCGACCAAACCACGTTTCAGCATCCTTCCACCACCATACCCTTCAGCAACCCTCAGCAGAGTAGGAAGGGCCCTAATACTCCACACTGTAGGCCTGGGAGCTCCCTCACTTGTTTCACAGCTCAAAACTGTCCAAACGCCTCTTCTAGGCTCTGGGACTGTAGGCTGGGGCTTGTTTCCTGGGACCCAGGTCCCTCCCTCTCCACCAAACTCTCCTCCAGCCACGCAGGTCTCTCCTGGCTGCCATTTGCTCCGGGGAATTGGGTAGCCTTCTTTGCGTTTTTGCTATTCGTACCAGTCTCAATGTGGCTTCTTCCTTGTTCCTTGGTTGAAGAGTCCACTTAGTTTAGTTCAAAGCTGGTTTATCCAAATGATGGTTCTTAAAATTGAGTTATAATCCACTTTGTTTCTGGGAGTTGGAAGTTGGTACGTCTGCCTACTCTGTTGCCATCTTGCTCCTCTTTGGGTCATATTTCTTTATCTACCCATTTTTTCTGTGTATTAGGTAGCTGTGCTCCGGCTCTCAAACGTTATGGCATCTTTATGAGAAAGATGAGCTCAATGGTGCTAACCTTCAGGCCACCTGAATATTATTTGTTCCAGGAATGTTTCTTGAAGGTTATACTTATCATCCGGTTATATGTCAGTCTTAAATGCTTTTGGCCCATTCGTGGGTTGCGCTATCCCTTCAGGTTGGCTGGTCAACCTTGATCACATGCATTAAATGCTGTGCAGTGTCTGTCCTCTGGAGTATAGTTATTCTCTTAAAGGTCCGGTGTCTGCTGGACCCCTTCTTTTGGTGTGCCATTTGTGTGGCTAGCTGAGTCTAACATTGGTGTGGTCTGCTACCCACTACTGGTTGTGTTGGTTCTGGGTCCTCTTGGGTGATGTTCAGGTATGGGTTGATGTTACCCACCCTGGGCTACCTGTCTGGAGGTGCCATTCTATTCACTGTTTGTGTCTGCATTTTCTGTGCCTGTTGAGAAGGGCCAACCTGTGCATAAAGATCAGCTTCCTTCTGCTTAGAGCTGACAGCAACTCCATAAAAGGGCCCAAGTTCTTTAAGATTTTCCTATACTTTTCAGCTGTTCCACCTCCTCTTGCAGATTTCTGGTCTTCCTACACAGTGTTCTGTAGAAAGAATGTTGACTGAGTACAGACTGACATCACTCTACCAACCCCTCCACAGGTTGCAATCATGGTGGGTTAGGGCAGCTGAGGTCAGGATGATGGGGTAGTGGGACACCCTACTTTGGAGGTCTCTTGGTCAGGAGCTCAGTATGGGGAAGTATGCCCTAATCCAGAGCCTAATCCCACAGACACTGCTGGATATTCCAGTTCTGTTACTTCCCAGCAAAGTGAATATCAGGTTCAGTTTGGGTGGGGCTGACAGTTCCCTCTGCAGAAGTCCTTTCAGCTGGGGAGACTCTGGTCTCAGGGAGAAAGATTGAAAGAATCTTTCACTGGGGCTGATTTGCCCTACTAGAGGGTGGCTAAACCCCTTGACATGTCTGAACAATAGGCTCCAAGGAACTCACACTTTGAATGTCTATGCTCTAAGCCTCTCTCCCTTTCCACTATGCAACTTAGCTCAGCGGAGCAGGATATTCCAGACTTTGGCCAGCTGACTATGAAGCACTACCTCATTCAATGTATGTGAGCTGCTGTGCAGGTGTTAGTCACAGAAAGCAGAATTCGCCACAGCTCGATTTTGTGCCTGATGATCTCTGCCTTTGGATATGCTGCTAGTAAGGGTAGTTGGGTTCTGTTCTGTAGCTGGATATGTTGTGTGGTTTGTAGCTGGATATGTTGGTTCTAGGCCTCTGAGAGGGAACCTGGTGCAGACCAGTGTAAGACACTGCCCGTGACTAGCCTTCAGCCACCTTATTGGAGCTACAAGCAAACCAGATTTTGTGGCTGTCTCTGCTGGGCTTAGGTGCACATGGAAAGACAAAGCTGAACATTTAAGCTGGCTTTACCTGCCCCAGGACTGGGGGCAGGTCAGCAAAAAGCCAAGGGTTCCCTTAATCAGCCTCTTGCAGCCTTTGTCTGCTGGCTGCTTATTGGACTCTGCAACTGAAAAAAACTATTGCAGAGTCTATAGCCTAGTGCAAATCAGAGATTAGAAAAAGTAGTGGAGTGGCTCCCAGCCCACAGTACCAGGTGTCAGTCTGTCCTGAATTTTTTCATAGACCTCAGTAGGGTGTTGCCACTAGGAGTCTAATGGGTGTGGCCTATGAAACCAAAAGATTTGGTCTGCCCACATTCTAAACAGTTTCTACTGAATCTCTGGTGAGGCAGAAGCATCAGTCATATTCTCAGGAGAGTGTGGGGATAAGCTCCAGCCTCAATGCCAGAAATTAAGTCACTTCACACTCCTTGCTTCCTGACCAAGGCTGCTTATTTCTCAGCAGGATCCAATCTCCATAAGGTAGGCAGGAGAGATTCCTAGGAGTTGGGCAGTTGCTTTCCTCCAGGCCAGGGGTTGGGAACCTTTCTGACTGAGAAAGCCATGAACACCACATATATTAAAATGTAATTCCGTGAGAGCCATACAATATGTTTAACACTAAATACAAGTAAGTGTGTGCATTTTATGTAAGACCAACACTTTTAAATTACAATAAGTCTCTGAATTCTTTTTAATAACAGTATAACAGTTGTTATACTGTTGCTAACCAATGATGAATAAAGTACTTCTTACCATTAATGCGACTTCTGGTGCTGCATGGTTTTGCTGATGGCTTTGTAGTCTGGTTGATATGTGGTGAGGTTAAGCTTCATGCAGGCAATGAGACTTCCGTCCATTAAACGTGATCATAGGTTGGTCTTAACATTCTTTAGATGTGAGAAAGACTGCTCACATGCATACGTAGGGCCAAACATTGTCAGTAAAGCAATACTCACATGCTGCAGTGTGTAATATGTGAAGGAAAGCGTGTTCCAAGTTTTGACAATTAGCTGATCCACGGGTTGAAGTTTTTTCATTTCTCCCCACTTGTGTTTGCTCGCCAACACTGCTTGCTGTCGTGCAAGTATTTCCAAATCTTCATTCAGTGACTTGAACTTATTCACCCACATCTGAGGCCTTCAGGTCAGGAGCTTGTAGCTCAAAATCTCTGACAGAGACACCAGGGATGTAACTCAGGTCGGGGCTGTCCAGTGCACACTCGTGTGGATGGGTGATGAACTTAAAAAGATGAGTGCACTCACAAAATTCTCCAAAGCGCATTTTGAGTGACTGCAAGAGATTAGATGTGAAGCCCACTAGATGCTGAAGATCAATATGTTGAGCAGGGTCATTTGCTGTGCATGCATCTTTAAACTGTACCAGTTTTTCAAAGTGTAATAAACAAACTGTTTCAATGTCTTCAATGTTGGCGATCAAGAGTTCCAGCTTGTTTTCAAATGCAAACACTGCTTGTTGAAGGGATAAGACTGTATTTCCAATGCCTTGCCTTTTCACATTGAGCTGGTTCAGATGTTCAGTCATGTCCACCACCTAGTAAAACTTCAGGAGCCACTTAGTGTTAGCTAACTCAGGATGCTCGATGTTTTTTATTTCAAGAAAAGTCCAGATTTCACTAAGATAAGCCGTGAAATGGCTGAGCACCTTCCCTCTTGACAACCAACTCACATTGCTGTGCAGAAGCAGACCAGAATAATTACTCCCAAATTCATCCAGCAGTGTTTTAAACTAGCGATCATTTAAAGCTCGGTCAACAATAAACTTGACCACCAGAACGACCAGCAACATCACCTCACCAAGCTGCTTACCACACATCTGAGCACAAACTGCCTCCCGATGTAGGATGCAGTGAAAACTTAGGATGGGTCTTTTTTCATGTTCACGAAGAAGTGCTATGAATCCTCTGTTTTTCCCCACCATGCACAGAGTACCATCAGTACACATCAAAATAAGTTTATCCATCGCTAGATTTTTTGTTAGCAAACTCAGTGAAAGACTTGAATAAGCCCTCCCCTCTTGTTGTCTCTTTCATAGGCAAAACAGCAAAACTTTCCTCACGTAATGTGTCACCAACAGCATACCTTGCAATCACGCTGAACTGGGATAAATGGCTTACATCTTTTGACTCATTCATAGCCAGAGAAAAGAATGGTGCTGCATTTATGTCCTTCACTTGTGTTACCTCAACTTGATTTGCCATTATGATGATACATACGATCATGAACAGTTCTTGCAGACAGAGGCATGTATTTTATTCATTTGATTATCTTGTCTTTATCTGAAAAGTCATCACAAAGTTTATTGGCAACATCAAGCATGAATGTTTTGGCATACTCCCCATCTGTGAATGGCTTTCAGTTTCTCACAATTGCTAAAGCCCCAGCAAAGCTAGCCAAATTCCAGTCACCTAGTTGGGTCCAAACAGGGAGCTTCTGCTGACTAGCTTGCACTCTGCTCAGTAGCTCTTGACATGCTTTCTTCCTGCTGTCCCCCGCTGGATATTTTGATGCAAATGTAGTATATCGTGTGTCGAAGTGCCACATTATATTTGACCATTCCATCGATGCAATTTATCATTGCATATTAGACACACTGCAGAACCTGCTCTCTCCACAAAGGCAAATTCCTCTGTCCATTTCTGCTGAAAAGTACAATACTCCTTATCTTTTTTTCTTTTAGCTATCTTCTTTGTCAAAAGGGTTTCTGCAATTAGCTAGCTGACTACTTGATTAAAAGGAGAGAAGTTTACTTCCTGACCTTACAAAGACCCGTATACCTTACGCATTATCCAATAAAAATTTGGTGTTGTCCCGGAGAACAGCTGAGATTGACTCCAGCCACCCGCAACCATGAACATGAGGAGTAGAAAATGAATGGATTGTAATACATGAGAATGTTTTATATTTTTAACGTGATTATTTTTTTATTAAATATTTGTCTGGGAGCCAGACGAAACCATCAAAAGAGCCACATCTGGATTGCGAGCCATAGTTTCCCAACCTCTGCTCCAGGCTGATGCCACATAGAGAGGACTGCAAAAGTAAAAAAATAATTAATGAGGACGGGAAGATGGCAATGGAGTAGGCGGACGTACCAACTTCCAACTCCCAGAACCAAAGTGGATTATAACTCAATTTTAAGAACCATCATCTGGATAAACCAACTTTGAACTAAACTAAGTGGATCTTCAACCAAGGAACACAGAAGAAGCCACATTGAGACTGGTAGGAATAGCGAAAACACGAAGAGGGCTGCCCAGCTCCCTGGAGCAAACGGCAGCCCAGAGTGACCTGCATGGCGGGAGGAGAGTTTGGCAGAGAGGGAGGGACCTAGGTCCCAGGAACCAAGCCCCAGCCTGCAGACCCAGAGCCTAGAAGAGGCGTTTGGAAAATATTGAGCTGTGAAAAAAGTGAGGATACTGTTTGTGAGAGACAGTTTTCTCAGACCCAAGATTCTTTTTAAAGGGACAGCACAGAAAACCTCTCTCACAACCACTCACCTGGGGCTCCAGGGAACGGGGACCGAGGAGAGGACCAGAGCAGCAGGAAGAGAGTGTGGACTGAAGGCATAGGGACAAACACTCTGAGGGACAGCCACCCTAACCCCTGGGCTAAGTCACTTCCCTAATCAAAAACGAATATTATCCCTGGAACTAGCAATACCAGCAAAGGCAGACAGGACACCAGCCAAACAAGCTCTCCTGTGGCAATTAGAGCAGAGCCGCTTAGAGGGAGGGAGCTCCCAGTCCTACAGTATGAAGACTTAGGGCACTTCCTACTCTGCTGAGAGTAGCTGAAGGGTATGGTGGCGGCAGGACGCTGAAACACGGTTCTGTTCGTGGGGGCGGAGGCCCAACCGGTGTGAGTTCAGTCTAGCCCAGCAGGGGCAAAGGGGACTCGTGAAAGCAGTCTAGCAGCTGCGGACCCGCCTGTGACCCCACCTGCGAGGAAAAAGCGAAAGGCCAGGAACGGGCAGAGATCTGCTCTGCATCACTGCACAAGCCGGCTCTGAAAGCGGGGATGGGGCTAGGACTAGGAACAGGTGGGTGCTCGTGGCTGAGCTCACGCTACCAGCCAGCCGGACAGAGAAACCGCGGTTTGCCATCCTGCATGCGTGAGCTGGCTTAGAACGCAGGGAAGGGGTAGACCCCGGTACAAGTGGAAGCTCGTGGCTGCAAACACGCCCAACCCAATAAACCGTGGCTTGCCTTCCTGCCTGCGAGAGTTGGCTCGGAAGCGGGGGCGGGGTAGAGGACGGGAGGAGTGGAAGTTCGCAGCTGAGTACACGCCAGCCAGGCCAAATAAACCGCGGTGTGAGAGCCTGCACAAAAGGGCCATGGCCTCAAGGGTGAGAATAAAGCTCCAGACGGGCAAAGGCTCACAGCTGAGAGCAAGTCAAAAGCCCCGCCCACCCTGTGAAACTGTGGCGAGCAGGCTCTGACTGAGGGTGTTGGGGTAAAACCCGGAAACAGGCTGGGTCCGCACCAAAGCAAAGGTGCTCACCTCTACCCTTGGTGCTAAGGCTGGTGACTTGTGTGACAGCCCCTCCCGCGGAGGAGAGGCACAAATCACAGCAACAGCTGCAGTGGGCCGGCACTGGCAATGCCCATACCCAACAGCCCTAGGCAGCTGCAGAGGGGATGGCGGGCCTGCAGACAGACCACACCTAGAGAACACAAAGGCAGCACATACTGAACTCCAGTGGCCACAACTTGCTTATACACAGAAAAAATGGGCAGGCAAAGGAATGCAAACCCAATGAATCAAGAGAAATCCCCAGAGAAGGACCTGAATGAACCAGATATAACCAAATTACCAGAAGCAGAATTTAGAATAATGATAGTTAGGATGTTCAAAGAAATTAGAGCAACAATGGATAGTCATTATGAACACCTAAATAAAGAGATAACAAGTATAAAAAACGAAATTGAAATAATAAAAAGAATCAGAAAGAAATGACAAATACAGTATCAGAACTGAAGACCACAATGGAAGGAATGAAAAGCAGGATGAATCACGTTGAGGATCGAATAAGCGAGTTAGAGGACACAATAAACAAAGGCACAGAAGCAGAGAAGAAAAAGGAAAAGAGAATCAAAAAATGTGAGGAAACTCTAAGGGAGCTCTGTGACAACATGAAGAGAAACAACATTCGCATCATAGGGGTGCCTGAAGAAGAGGAAAGAGGACAGGAAATGGAAAATTTGTTCAATCAAATCGTCGCAGACACTTCCCAAAATTAAGGCTGGGAAACACCCCATACGTTCAAGAAGCACACAGAACTCCATTAAAGAGAACCCCAAAAAGATCTACACCAAGACACATCATAGGTAAAAACCAAAGTGAATGGATAAAGAAAAAATTTTAAAAGCTGCTAGAAATAAAAAGGCTATCACCTACAATGGAGCCTCCATAAGGATGACATCGGACTTCTCAACAGAAACACTTGAGGCCAGAAGGGAATGGCAAGATATAATCAATGTAATGCAGAACAAGAACCTACAACAAAGACGACTCTATCCAGCAAGGCTAACGTTTAAAATTGAAGGAGAAATAAAGAGCTTCCCAGACAAAGAAAGCCTCAAGGAATTTATTAAAAACAAACCAATTCTGCAAGATATACGAAGGGGCCTGTTGTGAACAGTTCAAAAGGAGGAAAAAATATAGCAAAAGAAGAATACAGCATTAAAGAATAAAATGGCAATAAACAACTACATATCAATAATAACCTTAAATGTAAATGGATTAAATGATCCAAGCAAAAGACAAAGGGTAGCTGCATGGATAAAGAAACAGGACCCATATATATGCTGTTTACAAGAGACACACTTTAAAACAAAGATGCACATAGACTGAAGGTAAAAGGATGAAAAAACATATTTCATGCTAATAGAAATAAAAACAAAGCAGTATTTATATCTGACAAAATGGACTTAAAACAAAGGCTGTAGTAAGAGATAAAGAAGGACACTACATAATGATAAAGGGAACAATTCAACAGGAAGATATAACTATTAGAAATATCTACGCACCAAATATAGGAGTCCCGACATATATAAAGCAGACTTTGATGGATATAAAGGGTGAGATTAACAGCAGTACTATCATAGTAGGGAATTTCAATACCCCACTAACAACACTGGATAGATCCTCAAGAAAGAAAATTAATAAAGAAACAGCAGACTTAAAGCATACACTAGATCAACTTGATTTAATACATATCTTCAGAATTTTTCACGCTAAAGCAGTAGAATATACATTCTTCTAAAGCTCTCATGGTACGTTTTCTAGGATAGACCACATGTTAGGACACAAAAATGGTCTCAATAAATTTAAGAAGACTGAAATCATATCAAGCATTTTCTCTGATCACAATGCCATGAAACTAGAAATTAACCACAAAAGAAAAACTAAAAAATACTCAAACACTTGGAATCTAAATAGCATGTTATTCAATAATGAATGGATTAACAATGAGATCAAAAAAGAAATAAAAAGGTTTCTAGAAACAAATGATAATGAGCATACATCAACTGAAAAAATAAAGGAGGAGGTATCACTCTTCTGGATATCAAGGTTTACTACAAGGCCATTGTACTCAGGACAGCCTGGTACTAGCATAAGAACAGGCACATAGATCAATGGAAAAGAACAGAGAACCCAGAAATAAACCCACACCTTTATGGACAACTGATATTTGACAAAGAGGAAAGAACATACAATGGATTAAAGACAGCCTCTCTAACAAATGCTCTTGGGAAAATTGGACATCTACCTGCAAAAAAATAAAACTAGACCATCAACTTACACCATTCACAAAAACAAACTCAAAATGGATAAAAGACTTTAATGTAAACCATGAAACCATAAGCATCTTAGAAGAAAACATAGGCAACAAGCTCTCAGACATCTGTTGCAGCAATATATTTGCCGATTTATCTCCACGGGCAAATGAAATAAAAGGCAAGATAAACAAATGGGAATATGTCAAACCAAAAAGTTTTTGCACAGCTATAGACAATAAGAACAGAACAAAAAGACAAACCACACAATGGGAGAACATATTCGACAGCACGTCTGAGAAGGGGTTAATAACCAAAATTTATAAAGAACTTATTAATCTCAACACCAGGAAGAGTACAGCCCAATCAAAAAATGAGCAAAAGAAATGAATAGAAATTTCTCCAAAGAGGACATACAGATGGCCAATAGGCATATGAAAAAATGTTCAACATCACTAATCATTAGAGAAATGCAAATTAAAACCACAATGAGATATCACCTCACACCAGTCAGAATGGCGCTCATCAGCAAAACAACACAGAACAAGTGCTGGTGAGATGTGGAGAAATGGGAACCCTTCTGCACTGCTGGTGGAAATGCAGACTGGTGCAGCCACTGTGGAAAACGGCTTGGAGATTCCTCAAAAAATTTAAAATCGAACTGCCTTTTGACCCAACTATTCCACTTTTAGGAATATACCCTAAGAACACCATAGCACTGTTCGAAAAGAAGAAATGGGCCCCCATGTTTGTGGCAGCATTGTTTACAATAGCGAAGATCTGGAAACAGCCCAAGTGTCCGTCAGAGGACGAGTGGATTAAAAAGCTTTGGTACATATATACCAGTGGTTCTTAACATTTTGAGGTACCGAACCCACCAGTTTCATATGCGTATTCACCGAACTCTTCTCTAGTAATAAATAAAATATGAATTTTTTTTCCAAATTCAAGACATAGGAATATTTTTTTTTTACTAGTGAACAAAATGAGCCGTGCATGAACATCACCTTGCTCAAAAAACAAAACCAACAAAGTGCATGAACTCACAACAAATTACAGTATTACTTTATTCTGGCCTCCGCAGCAGAAGCTTCTCTGAACCCCTGAGACCGAGTCATCGAACCCCTAGGGTTCGATAGAACCCAGGTTAAGAACCACTGATATATACTATGGAATAATACTCAGCCATAAGAAATGATGACATCAGATTATTTACAACAAAATGGATGGAACTTGATAACATTATATGGAGTGAAATAAGTAAAACAGAAAAAAACTGAGAACAGCATGATTTCATACATAGGTAGGACATAAAAGTGAGACTATGAGACATGGACAAGAGTGTGGTGGTTACGGGGTGGGAGGAATGAGGAGAGGATGGGAGAGGGGGGAGGTGAGGGGCACAAAGAAAACCAGATAGAAGGTGACAGAGGACAATTTGACTTTGGGTGATGGGTATGCAACATAATTGAATGATAAGATAACCTGGAGATGTTTTCTTTGAACATATGTACCTGTTTTTTTTAATGTCACCCCATTAAAATTAATAAATAAAAAAATTGTCCTCAACATTCTAAAGTATGAGGAGCATAACTGGATCATTTATGTGGCTCTTAATATGGTCAATTTTCTGCTAGGAAAACAGAGAGGATTTACAAAGTATCCTTGCTTTCTGGTTTTGTGGGACAACTGAGCTTGGGAGAAACACTGGACACTGAAGGAGTGGCTGAAACCTGAAGCTCTGGAAGTAGGGTTGCAAAATATTGTGAATGAACCTGTAGTTAATGAGACAGAATCATTTTTCCCCCACTTCACATCAAACTTGGCTTAATTAACCAGTTTGTTCCGTCTTTGAATAGAGAAAGTGAATGCTTTCAACATATTATTTCTGCCTTTACTGCCTTATCTTTTGAGAAGATAAAAGCAGGTGTATTCGATAGACCTCAAATTTTATATTTCCACAAAGATTAAGCCCAAGAAGACATTCTACTTCATTATGCATTAAAATTCACTTCTTGAACAGTCACTTGATAAGTTTCCTGAAAATCTTGGAGCTGTTAGTCATGAGCCGGGAGAAAGCTTTCATCAAGATCAGAAGACGATGGAAGAGCATTATCAGGTCCATGGGACAGAAATATGATGGCAGACTACTGCTGGAGCATCAACAAGATTGTCCTCAACAAGAACACAAACACAAGAGCTACAAACGCAAATTTTTGCCTGAATAGAATTTAAATAAGTTTTGCACAAATTTTATGATAAAATAAGTGTTTTAATATGTTCTATTTGAAATTGTAGACAAATTTTGATGCAATCTTATCTTTTAGTATATTAATGTATTTACTGCATTATATAAATTATTATATTTTCACAAAGATGATGCCCAAGAGACATTCTACTTCATTATGTTAAACTAAATGTTGAAAATTTTACAATAAGATGAAAACTTAAAATCTTGAATTGCAAAATAACTGTAGCTTACAGAGAAAAACTAATGTCAGATTTGAGATCAGCACACTCGAATTAGGTAAGAACAAGTGCTTTTGTGGATGCAACAAAAATTTTGTTCCCCAATGTAATCATTCTTTTGTTCTATGAAACAAACTCACAAAACATTCTTTAGTTTTGATGCTGAAGATGATGGGTGTAACTTGGTCTAGTTCACCTGACAGGCTGGGGCTCTGCTTACCTGGTGTTACCCTGGGGAGAAGCAGGTATGAACAGAGGTAACATACTTAGAATCCTCTCTTGGGACCATATAGAAGGACCATGACTCCACCTTGCACATCAACCTGCCCAGCTTTCCAGCAATGTGCACAGTTCAATTTTCTGGACACAGAGCAACAAAGAATCCACAAAAAAAGACATCTTTACCTTAGACTGAAGTCAGAGTTAGAGGTCTTCCTCATCCTGTTGGGAGTTGCCTGTCTGTAGGTCTGCCTGTTGCACAGATTAAAGCGAAGCCCCTGTCTATGCACATGACAACATCTTTCAGGGAGTGAGAATTTCCACAGGCTCTGGGTTCAAATTACCATTTACTAAATGATCTTAGACAATGATCACAGACTCCATGTCTTCACACAATGGATGCAATAACATTCACCACCTGGTGGGTTAGGTGAGCTAATACACGGGAAGCTCTTGTCACATCATCTATGTTTAGTCCACATGAGTTACTTTTCCTATGGCCGTGAGCACCATGGTTGCCATTGTCACACTTATATGAACTTGACTCTTGGAGGTCCAGCACTTGGCACCATTCCTCTATATGACCATGTAAATTGAAACCTAATAAAGCTATGAGCCAAGACTTTACTCTAATATCAATGACCCAAGTGAAAACAATCTTGCAGCTACCAAGTGTGCTTTGGAAATGACTTCTGGATCCACCAAAGCAATAATATGTCTCCATGGAGACTAGAGAGGAGGGGCTGGACGTTGGGACACATATATTTCATTTTACTTTCAATCGTCTACTTAAAATTGCCATTTATTGAAAAGTTTTAATAAATGTTCCCATGAAAGGTAACATGATTTACGCACATATATTAAAGTAAAATAGCACGTTGCTTGAAAAAAAAAGAAAGAGTCTCCTCAGAGAGACTGTCTCCCACCATCCAGTGGGATCCAGTGAGTGTGTTGCCAGGTCATAAAGCAGCTGGGTTAAAACAGAAAATTCCCAGTTTTGATGAGACTCAGTGCATCGCAAAACTTTGGGCTTATGCATATCCTTATCCAAAAGCACCTGAGTCAGATGTTTGTGAAATGGATATAAGAGTGAAGGCCATAGAGCCCTTTAGTCAGTGGTGTAATTCAGCTGGTTCATACTGCTTCACCAGAACCAATACCTAAGTTTTTGTTGAGTTCAGTGAACTGTTGTTAAAATGGCACTTGTAATCAGGGTTCTCTCTAAAGTGGGCGCCTGGAGCGCCGCCCAATGTGGAAATCACAAATTTACATTCCTTACTCTTTTTTAATGTTCATCTGTGCCACCGCGTACTCTAAATGCCCATAGGCATGTTCATTCTGTCCACAGGTGAAAAAGAATTGATGGAACTATGCTTGTAATATTTATTTATTCATTTCATAAAGCTCATTATACCTTTGATGAAATACTACATTTTAATTCCCTCCCATTTGTTACTTCAGTAAACAAACATATAACATAAAGGGGAAAAGTGCCAAACAACCAGGGGGAGACAAGCTGTTATTGGAAATATCTTAAATCACAGTTGTATTGTTTTTTTGTCAGGTATTATTTAATATATTTTCATTAATATTTTAAAATTCTTTCTTATAACACAATCTAGCTTTGTGTATCTCTTTTATTGTTCTTATTTCAGTATTAAATGTATGGAATAATAAATTACCTTTTGGTGTTCTTTCTTATACCTAAAACATTCATTAGGGCGGAGAACTGGTTGTTCAATTATTTGAATCCCACCACTGCCCTCAGTACAGTCTGCTCAGAGGCTGCTAGGATGTAACCATTGTGCCAACTCAGTGCACTGTCAACCATAAAATATCAATACTGACTCACCAGATGAAGGGCCAAGGTCTCCCAGAAGGCTTGTGCCACCGCGTCCCTTTAATACTGTCATCCACGTCCCAGTGCTGTGGCCTCTGGTATCAGAACAACAAGGGAGAACTGAAACCATGTCTTCCCTGCGCACAGTCGTCACCTCAGCTGTTCTCCACCCACATGCCAATGACCCACTTCCTGTTGGGGGCAAGATGAAAGCCTGTTACAAAACACTGCAGATATTTATGTCCCTGGTGGATGTTTGCTCTGAATAATGCCCCTTATTGAAACAAGGTTGGCCGTGGGCATGGATGCCCCACCAACATAGATGCAGGCTTCGCACCAGGGTAAGTCAGACATACATCAGCCTCTGGGGTCCTTCAGTATTTATCAAGCTCTCTTCTATCCATGGCCTATGCTAGGCTGCAGGCCAGACAAACCAGGTATTTCTGTTCTCTGCCCTTTAGAGCTTTTCCCAGGATGCTGTATATGCTTACATATGCAGTCAATTATCAATGTTCAGTTCTAGAAACAGAAAAGGGGGCATAGGTGTGATAAGCACTTGTGATGTTAGCACATCCACCCAACCCAACCCTGCTCCCTGCAGTCTGCACCCCCCCCCCGCCATCCTCTCACCCAGTGAGCTCAGGAGAGCTGCTGAGACTGGGTTCTGATTTGCCATGATTCAAGCAAATATGCAAAAGACAAATCACGCATGTGAGTAAATCTACTTTAAAAAGCATAGTTTTTGTGCCTGCTACGTTAGTTGTCAATGTTGTTGGGTCACAAGCATCCGAATGAACAAAGAGCAGTCACCAGCACTCTAAAGTGTGCTAGAGTGAGCATGAGAGGGAGCCTCAGAGCACAGAGAACCAGAAAAAGGGGAGGGGTGGGTGTGGTAAAGGAGATAGAGCTGGAACAAAGAACCAGCAGGTGTCAGGAGCAGCCACAGACAGGCCAGTGCAGCCCCTGAGGAGAACAAACTACCTGGTCAGCGTCCCACCCGGGGCAGGCAGCAAGGCTGGAGCTCAGAATGAGGCAATGGAGTTGGAGACCAACCTCAAAGATCAAGTAGTGCCCAAGCAGAGCGGGTTCAGATGCCTGCCAAGAAGGGTGGACTTGATCCTAAAAACAGTGGAGGTGTTTGTCGAAACAACCATCACATTTTTATTATAGAAAATTTCCTGGGTGAAGGGCCAGCCACAGATGGGCAAGAACAGAGGAGGAAGGCCAGATGAAAGGTATCATGAAGCCCGGGACTAAGGGGCCACAATGTGGAGATATGGAACTAAATTCTGGAGAAACGTATACAAACTCCTGGAGCCCAGCCGGATGTGAAGTGAGCATTATGCTAAGTAATGGACGTTTAAAGATGACTGAGTTATGTTTAAGCAAGAGGTGATCACATCCTTGTCACCATTTTCATGCTCTGAGAAGATTCTGGGCATGTGGGGGGGGAGATGGTTTGAAAATTCCAGCACACCCCCCCCCCAGTGTTTCTCACATGGAGCACATGTAAATATTGTTCCCAGCTGTGCAGCTGCCAGTGTCCCTCTCAGCACCTGGCTCTGTTTGTCATCTGGCCCCACACAGGGTTCCCTTCTTCTCTGCTTGCTCTAGTGTCCTCAAAGTTCAACGTCTGTACTCTGGGGCACATCCTGGACCTGAGAGCCAGAAGGACCCGGGCTGGTCCTTTATGTGCCTCGCCCAAATCCCCTAACCTCAGTCCCTGCTCTGTCCTGCATTAAATGACTTCTGTGCCAGTCCCCACACACTAGACCCCAATCAAACTGCAACTCCAGATGCTGACCCCCAACTCATAACAGACACATGGGGTCCCAGGGCTTTTTTCTGGTTGTTGGCACAGTTGGGTAGCACCTAATGGTCAGTTTGATTCCCTTGGACAATATGTGAGTCATCAATATGTGCAGGGCGCACAGAGGAACACCAGACCATCTGGATGGTCTGACTCATGGCACGAAGAAGGATTGAAGGGCCTGACCAGGTGGTGGTGCAGTGGATAGAATGTCAGCCTGGTACACAGAGGACCCAGGTTTGAAACCCTGAGGCCGCCAAGTTGAGTGTGGGCTCATCTGCTTGAGTGCAGGGTCACTGGCTTGAGTGTGGGATCATAGACCTGACCCCCTGGTTGCTGGCTTGAGCCCAAGGTCACTGGTTTGAGCAAGGGGTCACTCGCTCTGCTGTAGCCCCCAGGTAAAGCACATATAAGAAAGCAATCAATCGCCAGACCAGGTGGTGGCACAGTGGAGAGAGCATCGGACTGGGATGCGGAGGACCCAGGTTCGAGACCCCAAGGTCGACAACTTGAGCACGGGCTCATCAGGTTTGAGCAAGGCTCACCAGCTTGAGCCTAAAGTCACTGGCTTGAGTGAGGGATCCCTCAGTCTGCTGTACCCCCCACCCCGGTCAAGGCATGTATGAGAAAGCAATCAATGAACAACTAAGGAACCACAACAAAGAATTGATGTTTCTCATCTCTCTCCCTTCCTGTCTGTCTCTATGTCCTCTCTCTCTGTCTCTCTCTGTATCTCTCTGTCTCTCTCACTAAAAAAAAAAAAAAGGCATCAAAGGGGAGAGCAGGCCAGCAGGGTACAAATGTTGACCCACAGGCACCAGGCACATCCTCTAATTGCTGACATGCAGTCCTCAGCGGTCACATGTTCAGGAGGTTGTGAGGGTGGTTTGAAGCCAGTTGTGATGAGAGCACTACACACCAGGCATCCCCACCCCTCATTTCACTCATCTCCTTGACAACAGCAGGAGAACATGGAGCACTGCAAAACCCACCCTCTTCTTCTAGCCTTTTGTCCTGGGGTCCATCAGGGACAGCATAGGACAAAGACACCAGCCACATAAAAGTGGAGGTTGGGAGGTTCTGTGCTAAACCTGGGGCTGTATTTGGAGCCTGATGCTGTGAGGATTGGGATACATGGGGATCTTCTTGCTTCCTGCCCTCTTACTGTTGGCCATGGATAATGAGTAAGACTTGGCTGCACAGGCTGGGCTGCTTCATCACGACCCAGGCGGCAAAGGGGGTGAAGTGGGAAGGAGTGAGCCAGGCTCTCTGCCCCTTCCTGGTTTACAGCTGTGAGCCCTAAGGCTCTGTGTCTCAATTTCCCTGTCCACTGTCTGCTCAAGGACTCTTAAGACTAAGCCATATAATGTCTGAGGCATCACAGCAGCCAGCACAAGTAGCCCTCACAAGTAAAACAGCAAAAAGTCATGGTGGGTCCCTCTGTGTCTTCCCTGTATCTTCTCAGAAAACCCTAGCCATTTTTATCCCATGATGAGTCTGGACTTCAAAGTCTTCTAGGAAAATCCTTAAAATACAGAACACAGACACTCTGAGGAAGGTCACCTTGGTGAGCCCTGGACCACACCTGGTCAGGAATCCCCAGGGGAATCTGCTACTGACCCACATGCAGGGATCCAGGCAAAGGTCATCACACCACCAATGGGGGTCCTAGGTAGGACACTCCCTTTATTTAGAGAGTTTTTAATCTGGGACTAGAGAGATCTTTGTAATAAACAACTTGTGTGCCTCTTCACAAAGTAATGTAAACCAATACTAGGCTCCAATAATGCTATTTCTAAAAGGCTTTAAATAACTTTTTCAGATCCAAATGGTTGCAAAATAGGTAGAAGCTTCAATCACCTTTCCTGACACCAAACTGTGATTACAACTAAATTACAGAACAGTCATCCTGAATAACCACTTGAAGACTAGCTGAAGAGAAGTCTTCTAAACAAGGATTCACAGAAGAAGCCGCACTAAGATTGATAGGAAGGCTGGAGATGTGAAAAAAGATGGCCCCATGGGTGGCAGCTGAGGTTCCAAAAGGACATCTCAGCTCTGGTCAGTTGGCTCAGTGGCCAGCATGTGGAAGTCCCAGGTTTGATTCCCAGCAGGACACATAGAAGCAACCATCTTCTTCTCCAGCCCTCCCTCATTCTTTCTCTCTCTCTCTCTATCTATCTATCTATCTATCTCTCTCTCTCTCTCTCTCTCTCTCTCTCTCTCCTCCCCTCACAGCCATGGTTCAACTGATTTAAGAGAGTTAGTCCCAGCACTGAGGATGGCTCCATGGAGCTTCTACCTCAAGTGCAAATAATAGCTCAGTTGCCAAGCAACAGAGCAACAAACACCACAGTCCGTTTCAAGAAGCCCAGAACCAACAAACCCAGTGGCCAGCTTTGTGCCAGCACCTGCACAGCTACTCACTGCCATGGTTGTAGTTCAGCCTTACAGTCATCCAGCTTGAGGGTCAATCCCATATACAGTTGGCCAATAGCACTCAAGAATCAATTACAACAGGAGGGTTCACACAACCTACACAAGGGACATTCCTGGAGCACCCAGCTCAAGTGATCAAGATGACTTCACCTCTGGACCCCACGGAACACCTACTACATAAGGCCACCCAATGAAGACTGAAAGTCTTAGCAGATCTATCTAATACATAGAAACAAACACAAAGAGCCAGCCAACTTTGTCTCCATGAGGAGACAAAGAAACAGTCCCCAAATGGCAGAACAGGAGAAATCTCCAGAAAAAGAGCTAAATAAAATGGCAGCAAGCAATTTATCAGATACAGAGTTCAAAGTAATGCTTATAAAAATACTCAACAGCATGAAAAAGGACATAAAAATTTTTAAAAAGCACCAGTCAGAAAAGAAGATTATAATATCTGAAATGAGGAATACACTAGAAGGTATAAACAGTAGGTTGGATGAAGCAGAGGATCAACTCAGTGAGTTAGAAGACAAGATAGAAAAAACAATCATAGCAGCAAAAAAGAAAAATTTATTTTAACCAAGGATAGTTTAAGGTCATGTTTTTCAACTTCCTATCCATGGACCAGTGACAGTTTCCCAAAATTTTTATGCTGGTTCATGAAAGAGTTAACTGCCCATGTTGTATGAAAATTATAGACCCAATGATCTTAGTTGTATTTATTTATGCTCAGTGTGATTAATACTTATCAGTCTGTATCATTGATGAAAATACTATTGAGGTTGTCTTAGATATCTCTGAAGCTTGTAAGCTCATTCAGTCAACCTTTTGCACCGTGCAGAGCATTTACAAATTATGAACAATAAACAAAAAGCATTCGGACAAACTTATGTAGTATTCAATGCATTATATGTATGGAGTTCAGAAATCAAGAACCAGTTTATATCATGTGGCACTGTAGACACAGTAAGATAAAACTTTATTCATTTCATTTCTGTTTCTAGCTGGCTAGGTTATGCACAGGCTGTAACTCCCATCCTTTCTCTCTCTCTCTCTTTCTCTCTCTGTTGTTCACTTTTTTCATGTTTGCACAAATAGCATGTTCAACAAACTTATGAAGTGTTCAATGCATCATACATGTAGCATTTAAAAACCAAGCACCAGCTTGTACCATGATACACTATTGTACACAGTATGAAACTTTATTTATTGTGTGTTTGTTTTCAGCTCCCCCTCTCAATAGTAAATTTTATTCACACTTGTGCAAATACTTGTGCATGCACTATTCTTTTAAGAATGCATCTACAGTGTGTCCGTAAAGTCATGGTGCACTTTTGACCGTGTGACCAGTCAAAAGTGCACCATGACTTTATGCACACACTGTATATTGTTTGCAAATAAATTATTGTGTGTTTCAGTATCATTGTGCTATAAATATTTTTTTATAAAATGTTCACAACAGGCTGAATGCTAGCAATGTAGCAGAAAGAAAAACCTAATGGGAAAATGTTTTGTGGTCATGTCCATGGCAAATGAATTGTGCTATAAATTTTAATCTCTAAAAAAAATAGAAAGAATAACACAACAGGACATTTTAACATTCTTCAAAAGCAAAATCAATACACAAAAGAAAGGTAATAATGACACCAAAAGTAAACCAAGTAATAGTGCTTCAAGTTTTAAAGAAACAGCAAAGAAGAAATGTGTTAATAATTTGGAAGGTGCAACAGAAAACAAAACAAGCAAAGAAAACATTTTTAGGCAGTAAAATAAAAAATATTTAAAACTTGGTATCACTGTAGCACCTGGTAGTGAATTATCACTGTGGTCCTTGTGGGTAGTATGTTCTGAAATTCTGTCAAATGATGTAATGAAACCTTCCAAACTTACTCATCATTTGAATTCAAATAGTGATCTTATTGAGAAGCCACTGGATTTTTTTGAAAGATTACACAACCAAATATAAAGTCAGTAAATTCAAATGAGAAAAATGATGACTAGTGACAAATCACTGCTTTCAGATCTTATTTAGCCACCCTTTGAATATCAAAAGTCAAAAAAATTCATTATTGGTGAAGAATAAGTAAAGCTTATTATAAAGTCATAATTCATTGCACATATTTTCACAAAGATGATACCCAAGAAAACATTCTACTTCATTATGTTAAACTAAATGTTGAAAATTTTACAATAGGATGAAAACCTAAAATCTTGAATTGCATAAAAACTCTAGCTTACAGAGAAAATCTAATGTCAGATTTGAGATAAGCACACTCAAATTAGGTATGAACAAGTGTTTTTGTGGATGCAACAAAAATTTTGTTCCCCAGTGTTATGTAAAAGTGATGTTTGTAAAACATTAATTGCCTTGTGGTTATTTTCAATCCAATAGTTGTTGCCCTTTAACTCCAAGTTAAAAACCAGTGCATGCCATTAACTGTAACAAAAAGAAATTAAAATTGCATAAAAACTAGAGCATGCACCAAAAAAACGAATTTCAGATTTGGAATCAGCGATGCAGAAATACATTTAAAAAGTTCTAAAACCTCATGTAACAGAAAATGAAATAAAGTTGTTCCCCAGTGTAAATGGACATCACTCAGGGGCAGTGCAAAAATAAAGGATGTTGTGCATCCAGAATGCTGTCCACACACTGTACGATTTGCTGGCAGCATTTAGATTCAAAGAAACTTTCCTCTGAATTAAACACAGTGAAGGTCATTAATGACATTCATAGTCAAGGTCTGAACTCCAGACCATTCACAACACTGTGAAAGCACAGATTCAGAACAACATCTCCTTCTCTGTACCCAAGTGAACTGGATCTCAAGAAGAAGAGTTTTTCACGCCTTTTTGAACTGAGAAAAGAAGTGAAACTGTTTCTTCAAGAGCAAAACTCTGCATTAGTAGAGCTTGTGCTAGATAAATAATGGGTGCTAACCTTGCATATATAGTGGATATATTTAGCTTCTTCAATGAACTAAATATTTCTCTTCAGGAGTTTAACACAAACATTTTTACCTTAAAAAATAAGATGAATGCATTCAAAAAGAAACTCTTTTGGGGGGAATGTTGCATACAGGAAGAATATATAGAAATGTTTCCATTTTCCCGAGACTTTTTGATTATTGCAGACATCAACCAGAAATTTCTATTTAATATAATAAGTCAACATTTATGAGTAGTAGTTCAAAACTTTATCTTTACCCTGAAAATGAAGATCCCTGTAAAGGTAACCTCTGAATTAATAACCCATTCATGGAAGGTATCAACTCCTGTTCCCTTAATCACTGTGAAAAATAAAAACTCACAGATTAATCTTCTGATGTCATTCTGGTATCCAAACATAAAATGCAATAATTGTTACAATTTTGGATATCACTGGAAGAAGAATATCTATATCTTAGTTAAAAAGAGATTAAATTTTTAATTGTGTTTTATACTACCTACTTGCATGAGAAGACTTTTTTGGCCCTATCACTAGTAAAAACCAGACTGAGAAACTGAATGGATGTCAATGCAGCACTTTGTCTCTAGGAAACAGAATTGCAGCCTCAGGTATCAAGTGTTCTTGCAAAGAAGCAACCACAGATTTTCACTAGTTTTACTTGAGTTAAATGTTACTCTTTAGAATTTCAGTTATATTCCATTAAGAATACTTTTTTACTGTTCATTTGGTTATTTTGGAGAATTTTCATTTTATAGAATTATAATTAAAAGATAATACACAAAATACTAATACATTTTTACTTTCATCTTAGCAGATCCTGATATATTTTTCTACTGTCACTGGCTCTCAAGAGTAAAATGTTGAAATACACTGGTTTAAGGGATTTTGGGGACAACATGAAACATAACAACACTTTCATTAGAGGGGTACAAGAGGATAAGAGAGAGAGAGCAAGAAATCAAGAACCTATTGACCTAAATTTTCCCTGACCTGATGAAAAAAAAATGCCACAAGTCCAGAAAATGCAGAGTCCCCCCAAAAATGAACCCAAAGAGGCCCACACTAAGACACATCATAATTAAAATAGCAATTAAAGACAAAGAGAGAATCTTAAAACTAACAACAACCAAAATAAGACAGTTAATTACCTACAAGTGAACTCTGAAAGTTTGTCAGCTGATTTTCCAAAAGAATCATTCAAGGTAGAGGGAATTGACATGAATATTCAAAGTGATGAAAAACAAAGTGATGAAAATCAAGACTACTTTACCCAGTAAGGCTATGACTTAAATTCAAGGAGAAATAAAGAGCTTTCCAGGAAAGAAAAAGCTAAAAGAGTTTGTTACCACCAAACTGATATTACAAGAAATTTAAGAAAAAGAAGAAGGAGGAGAAGGAAGGGGATAAAAGAAATAAACAGAGTAAAACAATTTAATAGCAATCAATACTTACCTATAAATAATCACTTTAAATGTGAATGGTTTAAGTGCTCCAATCAAAAGACAGAGGGTAGCTGAATAGATGAGAAAACAGGCCTATACATATGCCATCTATAAGAGACCACCTCAGAAAGAAAGATATATGTACAGACTAAGATTCAGGGAATGAAAAAAGGTATTTCATGCAAATGAAAAAGAAAAGCTGAGGTAGAAATACTTATGTCTGACAAAATAGACTTTAAAACAAAGGCTATATGGTAAAAGACAAGGAAGGCCACTACATAATAATTAAGGGAGTAATCCAACAAGAAGATAAAACCCTTGTAAACATTTATGAACCCAACATAGGAGCACCTAAATATATTAAGCAAATCATGGGCATAAAGGGAAAGACTGACAGTACTATGGACATAGTAGCCAATTTTAACAGCCCATTGATATCAATGGATAGATCTTTCAGACAGATAATCAACAAAGAAATAGTAGCCTGAAATGGCAGACTAGATCAGATGCAGTAGTGGGATTCAGCTGGTTCACACCAGTTCAGCAGAACCAATACCTAATTGTTTATTGAGTTCTGTAAACTAGTTGTTAAAATAATACTTGTAATCAGGATTCTCTCTAAAGTTGGTGCCTGGGCCTGACCTGTGGTGGCGCAGTGGATAAAGCTTCGACCTGGGAACACTGAGGTCACCAGTTCAAAACCCTGCACTGGTCTGGTCAAGGCACATATGGGAGTTGATGCTTCCAGCTCCTCCCCCTTTCTCTCTTTCTCTCTCTCTGTTTCTCTCTCTCTCTCTCTCTCTCTCTCTCTCTCTCTCTGTCTCCTCTCTAAAATGAATAAAATAAAATTTTTTTAAAAAAGTTTAAAAAACAAGCAGGTTCCTGTTTGTCTTAGTTTAAAGTGGGTGCCTGGGCAGCTGCTCAATGTGGAAATCACAAACTTACATTCCTTACTCTTTTTTAACATTCATCTGCACAACACTGTATTCTAAGTGCCCATAGTAATGTTCATTTCGTCCATAGGTGAAAAAGAAATGCAAATAAGGACACAAATCAAAAAACAATATGGGAATATCTTAAATAACAGTTTTATTGTTTTTGCAATGTATTATTTAATATTTTTATTAATATTTTAAAACAACATATTCTAGTTATTGTTCTTTTTAGGGTGTTAAATGCATGAAATAATAAACTACCTTTCAGTATATCATTTTTTAATACTTAAAATGGTCATTAGGGCAGAAAACCAGTTGTTAAATTATTTGAATTCCATTCACTGATCAGGTGGATTTAACTGATACCTTCACACCATTTCACACCAAAGCACAGAATATACATTCTTCTCAAGTGCACATGGAACATTTTCTAAGATCACTTGTCAGCACAAAAAGCCAGGCTCATTAAACTTAAGATGATTAAAATTATATCAAGCTTCTATTCTGACCATGATGATAAGAAACTAGAAATCAATCACAGGAAAAAAACTAAAAACACACAAAGACATGGAAGCTAAATAACATGGTGCTGTACAATGAATGGGTTAACCATGAGATTAAGAAAGAAAAAAAATACCTTGAAACAAATTAAAATGAGAACACAACAACCTAAAATCTAGAGACACAGCAAGAGCAGTCCTTAGAGGAAAATTCATAGCATTACGGACCTATTTCACTAGACAAGAAAAATATCAAATAAACAATCTAACTTTACAGTTAGAGAAACTTGAAAAAGAATAACAATATAGCACAAAGTGAATAGAAGAAAGAAAATAATAAAGATCAGAGCAGAAATAAAAACCATAAAGTTTTTTCAAAAATACAAGAGATTGCCTGACCTGTGGTGGCGCAGTGGATAAAGCGTCGACCTGGGAACACTGAGGTCACCAGTTCAAAACCCTGCACTGGTCTGGTCAAGGCACATATGGAAGTTGATGCTTCCCCCCTTTCTCTCTCTCTCTCTCTCTCTCTCTTTCTCTCTCTCTCACTCTGTGTCTCCTCTCTAAAATGAATAAAATAAAATAAAAATATACAAGAGATTAATAAAACCAAGAGCTGGTATTTTGAAAAGATAAACAAGATTGACAACCCTTTAACCAGACTCATCAAGGACAAAAGAGAGAGAACCCTAATAAGTAAAATCTAAAATGAAAGAGAAAAAGTAACAACTGATACCAAGGAAATACAAAGAATTGTAATAAAATATCATGAAAAATATATACATAAACAACCTAGATGAAATAGATACATTTCTAGAAACATACAATCATCCATAACTGAATCAGGAAAATCAGAAAATCTCAGGCCTGACCTGTGGTGGCACAGTGGATCAAGCATCAATCTCAGCGACCACAATGCTGAAATCACAGGTTGAAAACCCTGGGCTTGCCTGGTCAAGGCACATATGGGAGTTCATGCTTCCTGCTCCTCCCCCTTTCTCTCTCTCTCTCTCTCTCTCTCTCTATCTCTCTCTCTCTTCTCTAAAATGAATAAAGAGATAAAAATAATTTTTTAAAAAAAGAAAATCAGAAAATCCAAAGAGACAGACAATAGCAGTGAAATTGAAGCAATAATCAAAAACCTCCCAAAAAAACAAAAGTCCTGGACCAAATGGCTTCACAGGTGAATTTTACCAAACATTCAAAGAATAACTAACAGCTATTCTTCTCAAACTATTCCAAAAAATTCAAGAGGTAGAAAGACTCCCAAGCTCATTTTATGAGGTCAACATTATCCTAATTCCAAAACCAGGTAAAGACACTACAAAAATATTAAAATATTATAGGCTAATATTCCTGATGAACATAAATGCTATAATCTTCTACAAAATATTAGTACACTGGATCCAGAAATACATTAGAAAGAAATTGGATTCCAAGACAGCAATGGAGTTGTGAACATTCCACCTCCCTCCTCCAGAACCAAATTAGATTACAACTAAATTTAAGAATAATCATCTTGAAAAACCAAATTTGGACTAAATGAAGAGAAGTTTATAACCAAGGAACACAGAAGAAGCCACACCAAGACTGGTAGGAAGGGCGAAGATGTGGAAAAGGCTGCCCCACTCCCAGGAGCGAGCTGCGGCTTAGGGTCTGGAGAGACTCTCACTTCAGGAAGGGTTGCCCTGAGAGATGTGGGTCACCAGCTCTAGGCCTAGAGTCCTAGCATAGAGCCCCAGAGTCTAGAAATGGTGCCCACACTAATTTGGAGGTGAAAGAGCCCAGTTTCTGTCTGCGAGAAAAAGACAGAGCTCTCAGAAATGCAGGCTTTGTCTTAAAGAGTCTGTGCAGAAAATCTCATTCTTACCTGGGGCTCCAGTGGAGGGAGAACTGAGAGGACAAGAGTTGCATGAGGAGAGTGTACAGTTGGAGGCCCAGGGAGAGACCATGTGGAGGAAGACCACCAAAACCCCTTGTGCTGAGTTATTGTCCAATACTTCAGTGACCATCTTTCTTGGATGGAGCAGTCCCCTCTGAGAAGCATCAGCTTGGGAAAAAACAACTGCTCCACCCTCAGGAGTCTCTCCAGTCCAAGTCATAGAGACAGGTTATTCTGAGAGGCCAGGAAGCAGGGGTTGTGTCAGTGACTCAGTTTTCTGGTATTGAAGACAAGCTTTCCTCAATACACTTCTGACTCTAAGGCTTCTGCTTCCACCTCATAGAGAACTCAGAGAAAACTGTCCAGAATACAGGCAGACTCACCACTGGGTCTCAAAGGTCACAAGCACCACATTCCCAGGACCACACCCTACTGAGGTCTGTGAAAAGAAGTCTAGATAAACTGACACCTGGAGCTAAGGGGCAGAGCCACATCCACCACTCTTTGTAATCCCTGAATTGCCACAGGCTCTAGACTCTACCAGAGGTTTTTTCATTGGCTGAGCACAAGCAGCTATCAGACAGAGGCTGCAGGTGGCAGGACTCAGGAAAACTTGGAATTTTAAGTGGACCTTCCCCCAGGGCCAGAGTGCGTAAAAGCCAGCTGAGATATACAGCTGATATTTCCATGTACACCTGGGCCCAGCAGAGGTAGTCACAAACTCTGGATTGCTTGTAGCTCCAAGAAGGTAGCTGAGGGCCAGTTATGAGCAGTGTTTCCCAATGGTATGCACCAGGTTCCTGTCAGGAGGCCCAGGGTTGGCACATTTAGTGGACAGCTGTGGAAAGCATTGGCTCAGGACCTAACAACCCTTATTAAAGTGGTATCCTAAGGAAGGGCTCCTCACACCTGGTCCACTCTCTCTGATCAGCACTGGCACAGCAGCTCATCTTCACTGGTTAAGGTGGAGCTTCACAGTCAGGTGGCCTGGGTGATAGGTTTCCTGACCTGTGGGGCTAGATTCTACAGGGGGGGGAAAGAGAGGAATGGAGAATGGATATTTAACATGTGAGTCCTTGTGAGCCTATTATTGGATCTGGTGGAGGGGTTTAGACATCTTTGAGGGAATACAGTCAACCCCAAAAGAGAACTCTCTCAGGCTTTCTCCCTTAGACCAGGGTCTCACCAGTTGAACAAACTTCTGCCGAGGGAAATGTTTGTCACACTTGATCTGACCCTGCTGCTCACCTTGTGGGGTAGAAATAAAATTTGAGTATCCAGCAGTGGCTGAGGATTAGGCTCTAGAGTAGGAGCCACATTTCCCATACTGAACTCCTGACCAAGAGACCACTGACATAGAAGGTCCCACTAATGTATTCACAACTGCAGCTGCCCAAACACACCAAGCATGCAACCTGTAGAGGGGTTGGTTGGGTGAGGTCAGTCTAAGCCCACAATACATTCTTACTACAGAAGACTCTGTGGGAAGACCAGGAAGCTTCAAAAGGAGGAGCAGCTGAAAAGTGGAGACAAATCTTATGGACCTAGGAGCTTTGAAGGAGCTGCTGTCATCTCTAAGCAGGAGAAAGCTAATCATTATACAAAGATGGGCCATTCTCACACTACCCAGGCACAGAAATGCAAACACAAACAGCAAAAAGTGCAGTAGCTGCAGACACTTAGCCCACAGCTGGTTACAAAAAACAGCTGATGCCAACCCAAGAAGATCTAGAGCCAACACAACTGGTAGTGGGTGGCAGACAGCACCAACCTTAGACTCAGATAGACATACAAAAAACATGCCCAAAGGAGGAGTCTAGAAGGCACCAGACACTGTGGAGAATAAATAACACATGATCAAGGTAGAACTTTACAGCCAACCAGCCTGAAGAGATAACCATACTCACAAAAGAACTAACTGCATGTAGTACTCACATACAATAAGAGGGAAAAGAGTACCCTCAAGAAGCATTCCTACAAGGAAAACAGGTGACCTGGAGTTCAGTACCACTGAGGTTATCTTTCTTATAAAGACACCAGCCATACAACTTATAGGAATATATCCCAAGGACACCATATCACTGACTGGAAAAAAGAAATGCACCCCCATGTTTTGGCAGCATTGTTCAAAATAGCTAAGATTGGTAAACAGCCCAAGTGTCCATAAGTGGATGAGTGGATTAAAAAACTGTGGTACATATATATACAATAAAATACTATGGGGCCATGAAAAAAATATATTACCTTTTGAAACAATATGGATGGACCTGGAAACTATTATGTTGAGTGAAATAAGCCAGACAGAGAAAGAAAAATATAATATAACCTCACTCATTTGAGGAATCCAAGAAACAATGTGAACTGAGGAATGAAAGTAAACCTGAAGGGAAGGGGAAAGGGAGCTGTTGGGAGAGGGGGATGAGAGATGTTGAGGGGAATATGGTGGAGGGGGATGCTTTTGGGGAGACACTAGAATCTATGTAAACACAATAAATAAATAAATTTATAATATAAGACACCACTAAAATTTCAAAGTGAGACAGCACTAATTAATACACAGAAAACATGGGCAGAAAAATGTGAACCAAATGAATCAACAAGAGAAATCCAAAAAAAAAAGAACTAAATGAAATGAAAATAACCAAATTAACAGATGCAGAGTTTGAAATAATGATTGCTAGGATGTTCAAGTATCTTAGAGAAACAATGGGTGGACATAATGAGCACGTAAATAAGGAGATAACAGGCATCAAAAAGGACACTGAAATTATAAAAAAGAACCAGTCAGAAATGACAAAACAAATACTATGTCAGAAATGAAGATTGCACTAGAAGAAATCAACAGCAGGCTGGATGAAGCAGAGAATCAAATCAGCAAGTTAGAAGACAAGATAAACAAAAGCACAGAATTAGAGCAGCATTACAAAAAGAGGCTCAAAAAGACAGGAAATTCTAAGAGAGTTCTGTGACAGCATGAAGAGAAACAAAATCTGCATAATAGGGGTTCCTGAAGGAGATTGGAATGAACAAAAAATAGAGAATCTGTTTGAACAAATTATAGCTGAAAATTTCCCTAAATTGATGATGGCAAAAGTCACACAAGTTGAAGAGGCACAGAGAGTCTCATTAAAGAGAAAGCCAAGGAGGCCTACACCAAGAAACATTATAATTGAAGCACCAAAGTTAAGAAACAAAGAAAGAATACTAAAAGTTACAAGAGAAATGCAGTTAATTACCTACAGAGGAATCTTCATAAGGATGACATTCGACATTTCAACAAAAACACTTAAGACCAGAATGCATTGGCAAGAAATATTCAAAGTGATGCAAAAGAAGAACCTACAACCAAGACTTCTTTATCCAGCAAGGCTATTGCTTAAGATTGAAGAAGAAATAAAAAGCTCCCATGATGAAAAAACTTAAGGAATTCATTACAACCAAACCAGTACTGCAAGAAATGTTAGGGATCTTCTGTAAAAAAAGTTAAAGAAAAATAAATCTAGAAAAAAAGGATTGTAGATTTAAAGAACAAAATGGCAATAAATAAGTACATATCAATAATAACCTTAAATGTAAATGAATTCAATACTTCAATCAAATGACATAGGGTAGCTGCATGGGTAAGAAAACAGGACCCATACATATGCTGTCTACAAGAGACCTACCTCAGAACAAAAGATACACATAGACTGAAGGTGAAGAAATGGAAACAAGAATTTTACACAAATGGAAATGAAAAAAAGGTGGGGTAGCAATACTTATATCTGACAAAAATAGACTTTAAAACAAAGGCTATAGTAAGGGATAAAGAGGGTCACTACATAATGATGAAGGGAGCAATCCAACAGGAGGATATAACCATTGTAAATATCCTTGGCCTAATATAGGAGCACCTAAATATATAAAGCAGACTTTCATAGACATAAAGGGTGAGATCAACACCAATAGTATAATTGTAGTGGGTTTTAATACCTCACTAACATCAACAGATAGATCCTCCAGACAGAAAATTAACAAAGAAACAGTGGTCTTAAATGACACACTTGATCAACTGAATTTAATATATATCTTCAGAACCTTCCACCCTAAAGCAGCAGAATATACATTTTTTTCAAGTGCTCATGGTACATTCTCTAGGATAGACCACATGTTAGGACACAAAACAAGCCTTAGTAAATTAAAGAAGTTTAAAATCATATCAAGCATCTTCTCTGATCACAATGGCATGAAACTAGAAATCAACTAAAATAGAAAAACTGAAAAACATTCAAATACTTGGAGGGTAAATAGCATGTTATTAAATAATGAATGGGTTAACAATTAGATCCAAAAAGAAATCAAAAATTTCCTTGAAAAAAATTAAAATGAACATACATCTCAAAATTTATTGGACACAGCAAAAGTAGTTCTGAGAGAAAAATTCATAGCATTACAGGCATATCTTAAGAAGCAAAAAAAAAGCACAAATAAACAACTTAATCCTGCAACTAAAAGAACTAGAAAAAGAACTAGGAAAGTCCAGAGGAAGTAGAAAAAAAGGTAATAATAAAGATCAGAGTGCAAATAAATGACAGAGTCTAAAACAACAATACAAAAGATCAATGAAACCAAGGGCTGGTTCTTCAAAAAGGTAAACTAGATTGACAAATTTTAAATGATATTTATTTATTTATTTATTTATTTATTTTTTACAGGGACAGAGAGAGTCAGAGAAAGATATAGATAGGGACAGACAGGAAGAGAGAGAAATGAGAAGCATCAATCATTAGTTTTTTGTTGCTGTTGTGACACCATAGTTGTTCATTGATTGCTTTCTCATATGTGCCTTGACCGCAGGAGTTCAGCAGACCAAGCCACCACTTGCTGGAGCCAGCGACCTTGGGTCCAAGGTGGCGAGCTTTTGCTCAAGCCAGATTGGACCGTGCTCAAGCTGGCGAGCTTGCGGTCTCGAACCTGAATCCTCCGCATCCCAGTTCGGCACTCTATCCACTGTATCACCACCTGGTCAGGCTAGATTGACAAATTTTAAACAGACTCATCATAAAAAAAAACAAAAAAAAAAAAACAGAGAGAACTCAAATAAAATTAGAAATGAAAATAAAGAAGTAACAACTGACAGTGCAGAAAAACAAAGGATTATAAGAAAATACTATGAAGATCTATATGCCAAAAAGTTGAGCAACCTAGGTGAAATAAATAAATTCCTAAAAATATTCAATATTCCAGAGCTCAATCTGGAAGAATCAGAAAGAAAACCTAAACAGATGAATTACAGCAAATGAAATTAAAACAGTTATTCAAAAATTCCCAGCAAACAAAAGTGCTGGACCAAATTGCTTCACAGGTAAATTTTACCAAATATTTAAAGAACTAACACCTGTCCTTCTCAAGCTATTTCAAAACATTCAACAGGAGGGAAGACTTCCAAGCTCCTTTTATGAGGCAATCAATAACCTCAATATCCTTGATGAACATAGATGCTAAAATTCTCAACAAAATATTAGCAAACTGGATTCAGTAATATATTTTAAAAGTCATACATCATGATCAAGTGGGATTTATTCCTGGGAGGCAAGGGTGGTGCAATATTCGCAAATCAATCAATGTGATTCATCACATAAACAAAAGGTAGGATAAAAATCACGTGATTATATCAATAGATGCAGAAAAAGCATTTGATAAAATCCAGCACCCATTCATGATAAAAACTCTCAGCAACGTGGGAATATAGGGAACACACCTCAATATAATAAAGGTGATCTATGACAAACTAACAGCCAACATTATACTAAAAGGGCAAAAGTTAAAAGCAATCCCCATAAGATCAATAACAAGGCAGGGGTGCCCCTTTCACCACTCTTATTCAACAAAGTTCTGGAAGTCCTAGCCACAGCAATCACACAAGAAAAAATAAAAGGCATCCAAATTGGAAAAGAAGTAAAACTATCATAATTTACTGATGACATAATACTGTACTTAGAAAACCCTAAGGTCTCGGTCAAAAAACTACTAGGCATAATAAATGAATTTGACAAGGTGGCCAGATATAAAATTAATATTTAGAAATCAGTAACATTTTTATACACCAACAAAAATTTGTTTGAAAGAGAAACTAACAAAACAATTTCCATCACTACTGCAACAAAAAATAATAAAATACCTAGGAGTAAATGTTACCAAGGAGGTAAAAAACTTGTACTCGAAAAATTATAAGACATTTAAAAGAGAAGCCAAGGAAAATACAAACAAGTGGAAGCATATACCGTGTTCATGGATAGAAAAAATAAACATCATTAAAATGTGTATATTATCCAAAGCAAACTATAGATTCAATGAAATTCCTATTAAAATACCAATGGCATACTTCAAAGATATAGAACAAATACTCAAAATTTATATGGAACCAAAAAAGAACACCAATGGCCTCAGCAATCTTAAAAATGAAGAATATAGTGGGAGGTATCACACTTCCTGATATCAAGTTATATCAAAAGGCCATAGTAATCAAAACACCTGGGTACTGGCATAAGAACAGTCATACAGATCAATGGAACAGAACAGAAACTCCAGAAATAAACTCACGCCTTTATAGTCAATTGATATTTGACAAAGGAGGTAACAGCATACAGTGGAGGAAAGGCAGTCTCTGTAATAAATGGTGTTGGAAAATTGGACAGGCACATTCAAAAAAATGAAACTAGACCACCAACTTACACTATCACAAAAATAAACTCAAAATTGATAAAAAGACTTAAATGTAAGTTGTGAAACCATAAACACCTTGGAAGAAAACATAGGCACTAAATTCTTTGATATCTCTCATAGCAATATTTTTGCCAATTTATCTCCAAAGGCAAGTGAAATAAAAAACAAAATAAACAAATGGGATTATATCAAACTAAAAAGCTTTTGCACAGCTAAACACATCATGAACAAAATTAAAAGACAACCCACAGAATGGGAGAACATATTTACCAATACATCTGATAAGGGGTTAATAACCAATATTTATAAAGAACTCAACACCAGGAAGATAAACAATCCAATTTTTAAAAAATGGGCAAAAGAACTGAATATTGATTTTAATTTAATGTGTTTACATAGATTCTAGTATCACAAAATAAATAAAATTTTAAAAAAGAACTGAATAGACACTCTCCAAAGAGGACATACAGATGGCCAATAGGCATATAAAAAATCATCAGAGAGATGCAAGTTAAAACCACAATGAGATACCACCTCACAACTGTCAGAATGGTATTCATTAACAAATCAACACACAATAAGTGTGGAGAAAAGGGAACAGTCCTGCACTGCTGATGGGAATGCAGACTTGTGCAGCCACTGTGGGAAAAAAGTATGGAGTTTCCTCAAAAAATTAGAAATGAAACTGCCTTTTGACCCAACTATCCCACTTTTAGAAATATATCCTAAGAATACGAGATCACTGATTCAAAAGAAGATATGCATTCCCATGTTTATTGCAGTATTGTTTACAATAGCAAAGATCTGGAAACAGCCCAAGTGCCCGTCAGTGGAAGAGTGGATTAAAAAGCTGTGGTACATTTCGCAACAATATGGAGGGACCTGGAAACTATTATGTTCGGTGAAGTAAGCCAGGCAGAAAAAGAAAAATATTATGTGACCTCACTCATTTGAGGAATCCAAGGAACATTGAGAACTGAGGAAAGGTATTGAGACAGAGGAGGGATCAAAGGGACCAGAGGAAAAGAGGACAGAGGGAAAGGGGATGATAGGATGGGGTAAAACTGAAGGGAAAGGGGATGATAGGATGGGATAAACCTGAAGGGAAGTTGGGAGGGGGTTAAGGGAGATGTTGAGGGAAATATGGGGAAGGGGGAATGCAGTCGGGGTCACCCTAGAATCTATGTAAACTCAATTAATTAAATAAATTTTAAAAAACAATAAAATAAAATAAAAAGCTGTGGTACATATGTACAGTGGAATATTATGCAGCTATGAAAAAGAAGGAATCTTACCTTCTGCAATGACATAGATGGACTTGGAGATTATTATGCTAAGTGAAATAAGCCAGGCAGGGAAAGACAGATATTATATTATCTCACTTATATGTGGAATCTAATGAACTGAGGAATGGAATAGATACAGAGGCATGGCGACAGAGAGCAGACAGACAGCTGTCAGAGGGAAGGGGGATGAAGGGATGGGATCAGAGAAGGTAAAGGGATTAGTGAAATTATATATACATAACACATAGATACAGATAACAGGCCAGCAAATCCCAGAGAAAAGAAAGGAGGGAGATATGGGAAGTGGGACAAAAGGAGTGTAAGGGGGGACACAGGGGTAGTTGGTGAGGATGTTATATTGAGTGGGACTTGAATCCATGTTAATACAGTAAATTTAAATTAATAAAAATTTTAAACAAGAAACAAATACAATGTGAATATTAGCAACTTCCTAAGTCAAAAGAAAAAAAAGACCATGCACATGCACCATGGTCAAGTGGGATTTATTGCAGGGGTGCATGGTCAGTACAACAGCTGCAAATCCATAATCATAATACACCACATAAACCATATGAAAGAAAATAACACATGACCATTTTAATAGATGCAGAAAAATAAATAGATTAACAAAATAAAATAAAGAAACTCTCAGCAAAGTGGGGATAAAGGAAACATACCTCAATGTAATAGAGGCCATATATGACAAACCCACAGCCAACATCATACTCAATAGGAAAAAACAAAAGCCATTCTCCTAAAGATCAGGAATAAGACAGGATGTCTGCTATCACCACTCTTATTCAATATAGTACTGGAAGTCCTAGCCAGAGCAGTCAGACAAGAAGAAAAAATAAAAGACATTCACATTGGAAAGGAAAAAGCAAAACTGTCATTATTTGCTAAAGGCATGATACTGTATGTATAGAACCCTAAAGATTCTACCAAAATACTAGAACTGATAAATGAATTTGGCAAAATAGCGGGATACAAAATAAATATACAGAAATCAAAGGCTGAGAAACAGACTTCCACATGCACCCAACTGGGATCCACCCCACATGCCCACTAGGAGGTGATACTCTGCCCATCTGGGGTGTTGCGCCATTGCAACATGAGCTATTCTAGTGCCTAAGGTGAAGGTTATGGAGCCATCCTCAGCACCCAGGCCAACTTTACTCCAGTGGAGCCTTGGCTGTGGGAGAGGAAGAGAGAGATACAGAGAAAGGAGAGGGGGAAGGGTGGAAAAGCAGATGGGTGCTTCTCCTGTGTGCCCTGGCTGGGAATCGAACTCAGGACTTTCACACATCAGGCCAATGCTCTACCTCTGAGCCAACCAGCCAGGGCCTCTTTCTTTCTTTTTATACCTTGAATATATACAGTCTTTATTGGTCAAGTATACTTCAATAAAGCTAAAAACAATCAAATGCAGATTCTAATTCAGAAAGTCTACTAAGAAAACAATCCCACTCACAATTGCTTCAAAAAGAATAAAATACCAAGGAATAGATTTAACCAAGGATATAAAAGACCTGTACTAAGAAAATTATGACACTGAAGAAAAAAATTGAAGATACAAATAAGTGGAAGCATATATCATGTTCCTGGATAGAAAGCATTAACATCATCAAAATGTCCATATTACCCAAAGCAATCATAGATTCAATGCAATTCTTATCAAGATATCAGTGGCATATTTCACAGATCTAGGGCATATAGCCCAAAAGTTTATATGAAACTCAGAAGACCCCAAATAGCCACAGTAATCTTGAGAAAGAAGAACAAAGTTGGAGAAATTACCCTAATTGATACTAAATCATACTACAAGGCCATAGTAATCAAAACAGCATGGTAATGTCATCAAAGCAGACATATAGATCAAGGAAATAGAATAGAAAGCCCAGAAATAAACTCATATCATTATAATTTATTAATATTTGACAAAGTAGGCAAAATAATGCAATGGGATAAAGACAATCTCTTCAATAAATGGTGTTGAAAAAATTGGACAGATATGTGAAAAAATTAAACTAGACCACATTCTTACACCATAAACAAGAATTCAAAATGGTTTTAAGACTTAAATGTTAGATTCAAACCATAAAAATCTTAGAATAAAACATAATAAAATCTCAGACATTTCTTATGGCAATATTTTCCTGGTATATTTCCTCATAAAAGAGATACAAAAGAAAAAATAAACAAATAGAACTACAACAAACTAAAAGGGTTTCTTAAAGCAAAGGAAACCATCAACAAAGTAAAAAGACAGCCCATTGAATGGGAAAATATATATGCTGATACATCTGATAAGGGTTTAATATCCAAAATTTATTTTAAAACTTATAAAACTCAACACTAAAAAAATATACAATTAAAACATGGGTAGAGTGTCCTAGAAGTGCCAGCCCTAGAAAGGAGGCCGCCCTGAGGTGCAGTCCTTGTGCCTCCGGTTCCGTCCAGAGCGGCATCTGGGACTCCTGGCTCACCCCACGCTGGGCAAGACCCTGCAACAAACTGCGTGTGTGCACGGACTGCTGCAGCTCCTCCGCCCGCCTCAATCGCCCTCACCGGGTGACACTGAGGTCCTCTGGCTGCCACTGCCGCCACGCTTTCCAGCAATGGGCGAGTAGGCTGAGACCGCTTACAATTTAGGATATTTTCTTTTAAGATTTGTTTTCCAAGGAAGTTACAGTGTCACAAAGCTCGCTGGTTCTGAGAGGTTGTCATTTAAAAATAAATGATCCTTAGGGACGGAAGATGGCGATGGAGTAGGGGGACGGACCAACTTCCAACTCCCAGAACCAAAGTGGATTATAACTCAATTTTAAGAACCATCATCTGGATAAACCAACTTTGAACTAAACTAAGTGGACTCTTCAACCAAGGAACACATAAGAAGCCACATTGAGACTGGTAGGAATAGCAAAAGCGCGAAGAGGGCTGCCCAGCTCCCCGGAGCAAACGGCAGCCCGGAGAGACCCGCGTGGCGGGAGGAGAGTTTGGTGGAGAGGGAGGGACCTGGGTCCCAGAAACCAAGCCCCAGCCTGCAGTCCCGGAGCCTAGAAGAGGCGTTTGGACAGTATTGAGCTGTGAAGCAAGTGAGGATAATGTTTGAGAAAAAGAGATAGTTTTCTCAGACCCAAGAATCTTTTTAAAGGGACAGTGCAGAAAACCTCTCTCACAACCAAACACCCGGGGCTCCGGGGAACTGGGACAGAGGAGAGGAACAGAGCTGCAGTTGCAGAGAGTGGACTGAAGGCACGGGTACACTCTGAATGACAGCTACCCTGACCACTGGGCTAAGTCATTTCCCTAATCAAAAACGAATATTTCCCCTGGAACTAGCAATACCAGCAAAGGGAGAAAGGACACTAGCCAAACAAGCTCTCCCGTGGCAATAAGAGCAGAGCTGCTTAGAGGGAGGGAGCTCCCAGACCTACAGTGTGAAGACTTAGGGTACTTCCATCTCCCTGAGGGTTGCTGAAGGGTATGGTGGCAGCAGGACGCTGAAACGCGGTCCTGTCAGCGTGGGCGGAGAAACAACTGGTGTGAGCTTGGTCTAGCCCAGCAGGGGCAGAGGGGACACGCGAAAGCGGTCCTTTAGCTGAGGGCCCGCCTGTAATCCCACCTGCGGGGAAAAAAACGGGCAGAGATCTGCTCTGCGACCCTGTGCAAGCCGGCCCTGACAGTGGGAACGGGGCTAAGGCAAAGGACGGGCAAGGGGCTCGCGAATGAGCTCATGCTGCCAACCCCGCCGGGACAGAGAAACCGCAGTGTGCCATTCTGTGTACGCGAGCGAGCTCCTAAAGCGGGGGCAAGGGAGACCCAGAGACGAGCGGAAGTTCGCGGCTGGGCTCACGCTGCTAGCCCCACCCAGCTGGAGAAAACACAAATTGCCATCCTACGTGCCCGAGAAGGCTCCGAATGTAGGGGCGGGGTAGAGACCGGAACAATCAGAAGCTAGCAGCTGAGCTCACGCCAGGAAACATGCCCAGCCCAATAAACCGCGGGTTGCGAAGCTGTGCAGGAGGGCTCTGGCCTGGACAACAGGGCTAAATTCTGGACGGGCAAAGGCTCACAGCTGAGAGCACATCAAAAGCCCCGCACAATCCGCGAAACTGTGGCAAGCAGGCTCTGACTGCAGGGGCTGGGTATAAGCCTTCCGGAAACAGGCTGAGTCAGCGGCTGAGCAAAGGTGCTCACCTCTGCCCTTAGTGCTGAGGCTAGTGGCTAGAGTGACAGACCCTCCTGGAGGAGAGGTGGAAATCACAGCAGCAGCCGCAATGAGCGGGCGCTGGAAACGCCCATACACAACCGCCCTAGGCAGCGGCAGAAGGGGTGGCAGGCCTGCACACAGACCACACCTAGAGAATATAAAGGCAACACCTACAGGACTCCAGTGGCCACAAATTGCTTAAACACAGACAAAATGGGCAGGCAAAGAAATGCAAACCAAACGAATCAAGAGAAATCCCCAGAGAAGGACCTGAATGAACAAAATATAAAGAAACTACCACAGGCAGAATTTAGAATAATGATGGTTACGATGTTCAAAGAAATTAGAGCAAAAATGGACAGTCACTATGAGCCCCTAAATAAAGAGATAACAAGTATAAAAAACAAAATTGAAATAATAAAAAAGAATCAGACAGAAATGACAAATACAGTATCAGAACTGAAGACCAAAATGGAAGGAATTAAAAGCAGGATGAATCACGCTGAGGATCGAATCAGCGACTTAGAGGACACAATAAACAAAGTTACAGAAGCAGAGAAGAAAAAGGAAAAGAGACTCAAAAAATGTGAGGAAACGCTAAGGGAGCTCTGTGACAACATTAAGAGAAACAATATTCGCATCATAGGGGTGCCTGAAGAAGAGGAAAGAGGACAGGAAATGGAAACTGTGTTCAATCAAATCATATCAAAAAACTTCCCTAAATTAATGCTGGGAAACATTCCACACTTCAAGAAGCACACAGAACTCGATCAAAGAGAAACCCAAAAAAATCTGCACCAAGACATATCATAGTTAAAATACCAAAGTGAGTGGATAAAGAAAAAATCTTAAAAGCTGCTAGAGAAAAAAAGGCTATCACCTACAAAGGAGCCCCCATAAGGATGACATCGAACTTCTCAACAGAAACACTTGAGGCCAGAAGGGAATGGCAAGATATAATCAAAGTAATGCAGAACAAGAACCTACAACCAAGACTACTATATCCAGCAAGGCTAACTTTTAAAATTGAAAGAGAAATAAAGAGCTTTCCAGACAAAGAAAGCCTCAAGGAATTCATTAAAACCAAACCAATTCTGCAAGAGATATTAAGAGGCCTGTTTTGAACAGTTCAAAGGGAGAAAAGAATATAGGGGAAAAAATACAGCTTTAAAGAACAAAATGGCAATAAACAACTACATATCAATAATAACCTTAAATGTAAATGGATTAAATGATCCAATCAAAAAACATAGGGTAGCTGCGTGGATAAAGAAACAGGACCCATACATATGCTGTCTACAAGAGACACACCTTAAAACAAAAGATGCACATAGACTGAAAGTAAAAGGATGGAAAAAAAATATTTCATGCAAATGGAAATGAAAAAACAGCCAGGGTAGCAGTACTTATATCTGACAAAATGGACTTTAAAATAAAGCCTGTAATAAGAGATAAAGAAGGACACTACATAATGATAAAGGGAACAATTCAACAGGAAGATATAACTATTATAAATATCTACGCACCAAATATAGGAGCCCCGATATTCATAAAGCAGACTTTGATGGATATAAAGAGCGAAATTTTTAACAGTAATACTATCATAGTAGGGGATTTCAATACCCCACTAAGAACACTGTATAGATACTCAAGAAAGAAAATTAATAAAGAAACAGCAGACTTCAAGGAGACACTAGATCAACTTGATTTAATAGATATCTTCAGAACTTTTCACCCTAAAGCAGTAGAATATACATTCTTCTCAAGCGCTCATGGTATGTTTTCTGGGATAGACCACATGTTAGGACACAAAAATGGTCTCAATGAATTTAAGAAGATTGAAATCATATCAAGCATTTTCTCTGATCACAATGCCATGAAACTAGAAATTAACCACAAAAGAAAAACTGAAAAATACTCAAACACTTGGAAACTAAATAGCATGTTATTAAATAATGAATGGATTAACAATGAGATCAAAGAAGATATAAAAAAGTTTCTAGAAAAAAATGATAATGAGCACACATCAACTCAAAATTTATGGGACACAGAGGATGGAAGATGGCGATGGAGTAGGCGGATGTACCAACTTCCAACTCCCAGAACCAAAGTGGATTATAACTCAATTTTAAGAACCATCATCTGGATAAACCAACTTTGAACTAAACTAAGTGGACTCTTCAACCAAGGAACACATAAGAAGCCACATTGAGACTGGTAGGAATAACGAAAACGCGAAGAGGGCTGCCCAGCTCCCCGGAGCAAACGACAGCCCGGAGAAACCCGCGTGGCGGGAGGAGAGTTTGGTGGAGAGGAAGAAACCTGGGAACCAAGCACCAGATTGCAGTCCCAGAGCCTAGATGAGGCGTATGGACAGTATTGAGCTGTGAAGCAAGTGAGGATACTGTTTTTGAAAAAGAGATAGTTGTCTCAAACCCAAGAATCTTTTAAAAGGGACAGTGCAGAAAACCTCTCTCACAACCACACACCTGGGGCTCCGGGGAACGGGGACAGAGGAGAGGAAGAGAGCAGCGGGAACAGAGAGTGGACTGAAGGCACGGGGACACTCTGAGGGACAGCCACCCTGACCCCTGGGCTAAGTCATTTCCCTAATCAAAAATGAATATTTCCCCTGGAACTAGCAATACCAGCAAAGGGAGACAGGACACTAGCCAAACAAGCTCTCCCGGGGCAATTAGAGCAGAGATGCTTAGAGGGAGGGAGCTCCCAAGCCTACAGTGTGGAGACTTAGGGCACTGCCATCGTGAGGGTTGCTGAAGGGATGTTGGCGGCAGGACGCTGAAATGTGGTCCTGTTGGCGTGGGCGGAGGCACAACCGATGAGAGCTCGGTCTAGCCCAGCAGGGGCGGAGGGGACGCGCGAATGCGGTCCGGCAGCTGCGGGCCCACCTGTGACCCCACTTGCGGAAAAACATACGGGCAGAGATATGCTCTGCGACCCTGCGCAAGCCGGCCCTGACCACAGGGATAGGGCTAGGACCAGGGACGGGCGAGGGGCTCACGGCTGAGCTCACTCTGCCAACCCCGCCCGGACGGAGAAACTGCGGTTCAACATTCTTTGTGCGCAAGCGGGCTCCTAACGCGGAGAAGGGGTAGATCCGAGAAGAGCAAAACCTCGCGGCTGAGCTCACGCTACTAGCCCCGCCCAGACGAAGAAACCAAGGTGGTTTGCCATCCTACGTGCACGCGAGCTGGCTTTTACGGATGAGCTCACGCTACTAGCCCTGCCCGGCCAGAGAAATCCCGGTGGTTTGCCATCCTACGAGAGCGAGCTGGCTCCGAATATGGGGGCGTGGTAGAGTTCGGATCAATCGGAAGCTAGCAGCTGAGCTCACGCCAGCAAACACACCTGGCCCAATAAACCACGATTTGCGACCCAGCACAGGAGGGCCCTGGCCTCAAGGGTGGGGCTAAATTCTGGACGGGCAAAGACTCACAGCTAAGAGCACGTCAAAAGCCCCGCTCAACCTGCAAAACTGTAGCGAGCAGGCTCTGACTGCGGGGGCTGGGCATAAGCCTTCCGAAAACAAATTGAATCCGCAGCTGAGCAAAGGTGCTCACCTCTGACCTTGGTGCTAAAGGTTGTGGCTTGAGTGACAACCCCTCCCGCGGAAAAGATGTGGAAATTCACAGCAACAGCCACAGTAAGCTGTAGCTGGCAACGCCCATACACAACCACCATAGGCTGTGGCACAGGGGGTGGCAGACCTGCAGACAGACCACACCTAGAGAACACAAAGGCAACAACTACTGGACTCCAGTGGCCAGAACTTGCCTATACACAGATAAAATGGGCAGGCAGAGGAATGCAAACCAAATGAATCAAGAGAAATCCCCAGAGAAAGACCTGAATAAACGAGATATAACCAAACTACCAGAAGCAGAATTTAGAATAATGATAGTTAGGATGTTCAATGAAATTAGAGCGACAATGGATAGTCACTATGAACACCTAAATAAAGAGATAACAAGTATAAAAAACGAAATTGAAATAATAAAAAAGAATCAGACAGAAATGACAAATACAGTATCAGAACTGAAGACCACAATGGAAGGAATTAAAAGCAGGATGAATCATGCTGAAGATCGAATCAGCAAGTTAGAGGACACAATAAACAAAGTTACAGAAGCAGAGAAGAAAAAGAAAAAGAGACTCAAAAATGTGAGGAAAATCTAGAGAGCTCTGTGACAACATGAAGAGAAACAACATTCGCATCATAGCGGTGCCTGAAGAAGAGGAGAAAGGACAGGAAATGGAAACTTTGTTCAATCAAATCATAGCACAAAACTTCACTACATTAAGGCTGGAAAACATTTCACACATTCAAGAAGCACACAAAACTCCATTAAAAAGAAATCCAAAAGAATCTACACCAAGACACATCATAGTTAAAATACCAAAGTGAATGGAAAAAGAAAAAATCTTAAAAGCTGCTAGAGAAAAAAAGGCTAATACCTACAAAAAAGCCCCCATGTGGATGACATCCGACTTCTCAACAGAAACACTTAGGGCCAGAAGGGAATGGCAAGATATAATCAAAGTAATGCAGAACAAGAACCTACAACCAAGACTACTATACCCAGCAAGTCTAACGTTTAAAATTGAAGGAAAAATAAAGAGCTTTCCAGACAAAGAAAGCCTCAAGGAATTCATTAAAAACAAACCAATTCTGCAAGAGATAGTAAGGGGCCTGTTGTGAACAGTTCAAAGGGATGAAGGAATATAGAAAAAGAAGAATATAGCTTTAAAGAATAAAATGGCAATAAACAACTACATATCAATAATAACCTAAAATGTAAATGGCTTAAATGATCCAATAAAAAGACATAGGGTAGCTGCGTAAATAAAGAAACAGGACCCATACATATGCTGTCTACAAGAGACACATCTTAAAACAAAAGATGCACATAGACTGAAGGTAAAAGGATGAAAAAAATATTTCATGCAAATGGCAATGAAAAAAAAGCCGGGGTAGCCGTACTTATAGCTGACAAAATGGACTTTAAAACAAAGAATGTAGTAAGAGATAAAAAAGGACACTACATATTGATAAAGAGAACAGTTCAAAAGGAAGATATAACTATTATAAATATCTACGCACCAAACATAGGAGCTCCGACATACATAAAGCAGACTTTGATGAAAATCAAGGGTGAGATTAACAGCAATACTATCATAGTAGAAGATTTCAGTACCCCACTAACAACACTAAATAGATCCACAAGACAGAAAATTAATTAAAAAAAAAACAGCAGACTTAAAGGAGACACTACATCAACTTGATTTAATAAATATCTTCAGAACTTTTCACCGTAAAGCAGTAGAATATACATTTTTTCAAACACTCCTGGTACGTTCTCTAGGATAAACCACATGTTAGCATACAAAAATGGTCTCAATAAATTTAAGAAAACTGAAATCTTATCAAGCATTTTTTTCTGATCACAATGCCATGAAACTAGAAATTAACCACAAAAGAAAAACTGAAAAATACTCAAACACTTGGAAACTAAATAGCATGATATTAAATAATGAATGGATTAACAATGAGATTGAAGAAGAAATTAAAAAGTTTCTAGAAACAAATGATAATGAGCATATATCAACTCAAAATATATGGGACACAGCGAAAGCAGTACAGAGAGGGAAGTTCATTGCACTACAGGCATATCATAAGAAGCTAGAAAAAGCTCAAATAAGCAATCTGACCCTGCAGCTAAAAGAACTAGAAAAACAACAGCAAATAAAACCCAGGACAAGTAGAAGGAAGAAAATAATAAAAATCAAAGCAGAAATAAATTATATAGAGTCTAAGGAAACAATACAGAAGATCAATAAAACAGGAAGCTGCTTCTTTGAAAAGGTAAACAAGATTGATGAACCATTAACTAGACTCACCAAGAAAAAAAGAAGAGGTCTCAAATAAATAAAATTAGAAAGGACAGTGGAGATATAACAACAGACACAACAGAAATACAAAGCATTGTAAGAAAATACTATGAAGAACTCTATGCCAAAAAATTAGACAATCTAGGTGAAATGGACAAATTTCTTGAATAACATAACCTTCCAAAAATCAATCTGAAAGAATCACAACACCTAAACAGACCAATTACAGCAAATGAGATAGAAACAGTTATCAAAAAACTCCCAAAAAAGAAAAGTCCTGGGCCTAATGGCTTCACAAGTGAATTCTATCAAAAATTCAAAGAAGAACTAACTCCTATCCTACTCAAGCTATTTCAAAAACTTCAAAAGGAAGGAAGACTTCGAAACTTCTTTTCTGAGGCGAGCATAATTCTGATCCCAAAACCGGGCAAAGACAACACAAAGAAAGAAAATTATAGGCCTATATCCCTGATGAATTTAGACGCTAAAATTCTCAACAAAATATTAGCCAACTGGATCCAGCAATATATGAAAAACATCATACACCATGATCAAGTGGGATTTATTCTGGAGAGGCAAGGCTGGTTCAATATTCGCAAATCAATCAATGTGATTCAGCACATAAACAAAAGGAAGGACAAAAATCACATGATAATTTTAATATATGCAGAAAAGGCATTTGATAAAATCCAGCACCCATTCATACTCAAAACTCTCAGTAAAGTGCAAATACAGGGATCATTCCTTAACATGATAAAGGCCAACTACGATAAACTGACAGCAAACATCATAATAAATAGACAAAAATTAAAAGTAATCCCCTTAAGATCAGGAACCAGGCAGGGAAGCCCCCTTTCACCACTCTTATTCAACATAGTTCTGGAAGTCCTAGCTACAGACATCAGACAAAAAGAATAAATAAAAGGCATCCAAATTGGAAAAGAAGAAGTAAAACTGTCACTATTTGCAGATGATATGATATTGTATATAGAGAACCCTAAAGTATCTGTCAAAAAACTGCTGGACCTTATAAATGAATTCAGCAAGGTGGCAGAGTATAAAATTAATACTCAGAAATCAGAGGCATTTCTATATACCAACAATGAACTGTCAGCAAAAAAAATTAAGGAAACAATCCCCTTCACTATTGCAGTCAAAAAAATAAAGTACCTAGGAGTAAATTTAACCAAGGAGGTTAAGGACTTGTACTCAGAAAATTATAAAACATTGATAAAAGAAATCAAAGAAGATACAAACAAGTGGAAGCATATACCGTGCTCATGGCTAGGAAGAATAAACATCATTAAAATGTCTACATTACCCAAAGCAATTTATAAATTCAATGCAATACCAATTAAAATACCAATGACATACTTCAAAGATATAGAACACATATTCCAAAAATTTATATGGAACCAAAAAAGAACACGAATAGCTTCAGCAATCTTAAAAAGAAAAAATAAAGCAGGAGGTGTTACTCTTCCAGATATCAAGGTTTACTATAAGGCCATTATATTCAAGACAGCCTGGTACTGGCATAAGAACAGGCACATAGATCAATGGAACAGAACATAGGACCCAGAAATAAACCCACAGCTTTATGGACAACTGATATTTGACAAAGGAGGAAAGAACATACAATGGAGTAACGACAGCCTCTTTAACAAATGGTGTTGGTAAAATAGGACATCTACCTACAAAAAAATGAAACTAGACTATCAACTTACACCATTCACAAAAACAAACTCAAAATGGATAAAAGACTTAAATGTAAGCCGTGAAACCATAAGCATCTTAGAAGAAAACATAGGCACAAGCTCTTCGACATCTGTAGCAGCAGTATATTTGCTGATTTATCTCCACGGGCAAATGAAATAAAAGCCAAGATAAACAAATTGGACTATATCAAACTAAAATGGTTTTGCACAGCTAAAGACAATAGGAACAGAATAAAAAGACAAACCACACAATGGGAGAACATATTCGACAGCACGTCTGATAAGGGGTTAATAACTAAAATTTATAAAGAACTTATAAAACTCAACACCAGGAAGACAAACAACCCTATCAAAAAATAGGCAAAAGAAATGAATAGAAATTTCTCCAAAGAGGACATAAAGATGGCCAATAGGCATATGAACAAATGCTCAACATCATTAATCATTAGAGAAATGCAAATTAAAACCACAATGAGATATCACCTCACACCAGTCAGAATGGCACTCATCAGCAAAACAACACAGAATAAGTGCTGACAAGGATGTGGAGAAAAGGGAACCCTTCTGCACTGCTGGTGGGAATGCAGACTGCTGCAGCCACTGTGGAAAACAGTTTGGAGATTCCTTAGAAAATTAAAAATCGAACTGCCTTTTGACCCAGCTATCTCACTTATAGGAATATACCCTAAGAACACCATAGCACTGTTCGAAAAGAAGAAATGTGCCGCCATGTTCGTGGCAGCATTGTTTACAATAGCGAAGATCTTGAACCAGCCCAAGTGTCCGCCGAAGACGAGTGGATTAAAAAGCTTTGGTACAGAGAAAAGTAACGGCTGCGGTGAAAACAGAAAAAGATTCCTTCCAGGTGTTGGAGAACAAAGTTCCCCAGACTGAAGGGACATGGGGTCTTTCTTTCTTTCTTATTCAGTTTAGAAAACGTACAGAACAAGACTAAGAGGTGTTCACTGCAAACATACAAAAGGGTCACTTCAAATCACCTGAGCAGAAGGCAAGATGGCGACGGAGTAGGCGGACGTACCAACTTCCAACTCCCAGAACCAAAGTGGATTATAACTCAATTTAAAGAACCATCATCTGGATAAACCAACTATGAACTGAACTAAGTGGACTCTTCAACCAAGGAACACAGAAGAAGCCACATTGACACTGGTAGGAATAGCGAAAACGCGAAGAGGGCTGCCCAGCTCCCCGGAGCAAACGGCAGCCCGGGGAGACCCGTGTGGCAGAAGGAGAGTTTGGCAGAGAGGGAGGGACCTGGGTCCCAGGAACCAAGCCCCAACCTCCCGTCCCAGAGCCGAGAAGAGGCGTTTAGACAGTTTTGAGCTGTGAAACAAGTGAGGGAGCTCCCAGGTTTACAGTGTGGAGTATTAGGTCCCTACCTACTCTGCTGACGGTTGCTGAAGGGTGTGGGGCGGCAGGACGCTGAAACGCGGTTCTGTCAGCATGGGCGAAGGCCAAGCCAGTGTGAGCCTGGTCCAGCCCAGAAGGGTCGGAGGGGACGTGCAAAAGCGGTCTGAAAGCTGCGGGCCCGCCTTTAATCCCACTTACGGGGACAAAGTGGGAGGCCAGGATCCGGCAGAGGTCTGCTCAGCAAAACTGCGCAAGCCGGCCCTGACCGCGGGGACCGGGCTAGGACCAGGGACGGGCAGGGGCTCGTGGCTGAGCTCACGCTACCAGCCCCGCCAGGCCGGAGAAACCACGATTTGCAATTATACGTGCACGAGCGGACTACGAACATGGGGGCGAGGTAGAGTTTGGGACGAGTGGAAGTACGCAGCTGAGCGGAAGCCAGCAAACACGCCCGGCCCAATAACCTGGGTTTGCGACCCTGCGCAGAAGGGCCCTGGCCTTGAGGGCGGGCCTAAAGCTCCGGACGGGCAAAGGCTCACAGCTGAGAGCACGTCAAAAGCCCCACCCAACCCGCGAAACTGTGGCGAGCAGACTCTGACTGCGGGTTCTGGGCGAAAGTCCGGAAATAGGCTGGGTCCGCAGCTGAGCAAAGGTGCTCACCTCTACCCTTGGTGCTAAGGCAGGTGACTTGTGTGACAGCCCCTCCCGCGAAAGAGAGGCAGAAATCACAGCAAAAGCCACAGTGGGCTGGCACTGGAAACTTCATACCCAACCGCTCTAGGCAACAGCAGAGGGGGTGGAGGACCTGCAGACATACCACACATAGAGAACACAAAGGCAACAACTACTGGACTCCAGTGGCCACAACTTGCTTATACACAGAAAAAATGGGCAGAGGAATGCAAACCAAATGAATCAAGAGAAATCCCCAGAGAAGGACCTAAATGAACCAGATATAACCAAATTACCAGAAGCAGAATTTAGAATAATGATAGTTAGGATGTTCAAAGAAATTAGGGCAACAATGGATACTCATTATGAACACCTAAATAAAGAGATAACAAGTATAAAAAACGAAATTAAAATGATAAAAAAGAATCAGACAGAAATGACAAATACAGTATCAGAACTGAAGACCACAATGAAAGGAATTAAAAGCAGGATGAATCACGCTGAGGATCGAATCAGCGAATTAGAGGACACAATAAACAAAGGCACAGAAACATAGAAGAAAAAGGAAAAGAGACTTAAAAAATGTGAGGAAACTCTAAGGGAGCTCTGTGACAACATGAAGAAAAAGAACATTCGCATCATAGGGGTGCCTGAAGAAAAGGAGAGAGGACAGGAAATGGAAACTTTGTTCAATCAAATCATAACAGAAAACTTTCCTAAATTAAGGCTGGGAAACACTCCACACGTTCAAGAAGCACATAGAACTCCATTAAAGAGAAACACAAAAAGATCTACACCAAGACACATCATAGTTAAAATACCAAAGCTAATGGATAAAAAAAATATTTTAAAAGCTGCTAGGGAAAAAAAGGCTATCACCTACAAAGGAGCCCCCATAAGGATGACATCGGACTTCTTAACAGAAACACTTGAGGCCAGAAGAAAATGGCAAGATATAATCAAAGTAATGCAGAACAAGAACCTACAACTAAGACTACTTTATCCAGCAAGGCTAACGTTTAAAATTGAAGGAGAAATAAAGAGCTTCCCAGAAAAAGAAAGCCTCAAGGAATTCAGAAAAACCAAACCAATTCTGCAAGAGATACTAAGGGGCCTGTTGTGAACAGTTCAAAGGGAGGAAAGAATAGAGCAAAAGAACAATACAACTTTAAAGAATAAAATGGCAATAAACAACTACATATCAATAATAACCTTAAATGTAAATGGATTAAATGATCCAATCAAAAAACATAGGGTAGCGGCATAGATAAAGAAACAGGACCCATGCATATGCTGTCTACAAGAGACACACGTTAAAACAAAAGATGCACATAGACTGAAGGTAAAAGGATGCAAAAAAATACTTAATGCAAATGGAAATGAAAAAAAAGCAGGGGTAGCAATACTTATATCTGACAAAATGGACTTTACAACAAAAGCTGTAGTAAGAGATAAAGAAGGACACTACATAATGATAAAGGGAACAATTCAACAGGAAGATATAACTATTATAAACATCTATGCACCAAATATAGGAGCCCAGACATACATAGCAGACTTTGATGGATATAAAGGGCGAGATTAACAGCAATACTATCATAGTAGGGGATTTCAATACCCCTTTAACAACACTTGATAGATCCTCAAGAAAGAAAATTAATAAAGAAACAGCAGACTTCAAGGAGACACTAGATCAACTTGATTTAATAGATATCTTCAGAACTTTTCACCCTAATGCAATAGAATATACATTCTTCTCAAGCGCTCATGGTACAATTTCTAGGATAGACCACATGTTAGTACACAAAAATGGTCTCAATAAATTTAAGAAGATTGAAATCATATCAAGCATTTTCTCTGATCACAATGCCATGAAACTAGAAATTAACCACAAAAGAAAAACTGAAAAATACTCAAACACTTGGAAACTAAATAGCATGTTATTAAATAATGAATGGATTAACAATGAGATCAAAGAAGAAATAAAAAAGTTTCTAGAAACAAATGATAATGAGCATACATCAACACAAAATTTATGGGACACAGCAAAAGCAGTTCTGAGAGGGAAGTTCATTGCACTACAGGCATATCATAAGAAGCTAGAAAAAGCTCAAATAAGCAACCTGACTCTGCATCTAAAAAACTAGAAAAACATCAACAAATAAAACCCAAGACAAGTAGAAGAAAGGAAATAATAAAGGTCAGAGCAGAAATAATTGACATAGAGGCTAAGGAAACAATACACAGGATCAACGAAACCAGAAGCTGGTTCTTTGAAAAGGTAAACAAGGTTGATGAACCTTTAACTAGACTCACCAAGAAAAAAAGAGAGAGGACTCAAATAAATAAAATTAGAAAGGACAGTGGAGTAATAACAACTGACACAACAGAAATACAAAGCATTGTAAGAAAATACTATGAAGAACTATATGCCAAAAAATTAGACAATCTTGGTGAAATGGACAAATTTATTGAATCATATAACCTTCCAAAAATCAATCTGGAAGAATCAGAACACCTAAACAGACCAATTACAACAAATGAGATTGAAACAGTTATCAAAAAACTCCCAAAAAGAAAAGTCCTGGGCCTGATGGCTTCACAAGTGAATTCTATCAAAAATTCAAAGAAGAACTAATTCCTATCCTCCTCAAGCTATTTCAAAAAATTCAGGAGGAAGGAAGACTTCCAAACTCCTTTTATGAGGCGAGCATAATTCTGATCCTAAAACCGGGCAAAGACAACACAAAGAAAGAAAATTATAGGCCTATATCCCTGATGAATTTAGACACTAAAATTCTCAACAAAATATTAGCCAACCGGATCCAGCAATATATGAAAAAATCATACACCACGATCAAGTGGGATTTATTCTGGAGAGGCAAGGCTGGTTCAATATTCGCAAATCAATCAATGTGATTCATCACATAAACAAAAGGAAGGACAAAAATCACATGATAATTTCAATAGATGCAGAAAAGGCATTTGATAAAATCCAGCACCCATTCATGCTCAAAACTTTCAGTAAAGTGGAAATACAGGGATCATTCCTTAACATGATAAAGGCCATCTATGATAAACCCACAGCAAACATCATAATAAATAGACAAAAATTAAAAGCAAGCCCCTTAAGATCAGGAACCAGGCAGGGATGCCCCCTTTCACCTATGTTATTCAACATAGTTCTGAAAGTACTTGCTACAGCAACCAGACAAGAAGAAGAAATAAAAGGCATCCAAATTGGAAAAGAAGAAGTAAAATTGTCACTATTTGCAGATGATATGATATTGTATATTGAAAACCCTAAAGTCTCAGTCAAATAATTACTGGACCTTATAAATGAATTCAGCAAGGTGGCAGGATATAAAATTAATACTCAGAAATCAGAGGCATTTCTATATACTAACAATGAACTGTCAGCAAAGGAAATTAAGGAAACAATCCCTTTCACTACTGCAGCCAAAAAAATAAAGTACCTAGGAGTAAATTTAACCAAGGAGGTTAAGGACTTGTACTCGGAAAATTATAGAACATTGATAAAAGAAATCAAGGAAGATACAAACAAGTGGAAGCATATACCGTGCTCATGGCTAGGAAGAATAAACATTATTAAAATGTCTATATTACCCAAAGCAATTTATAAATTCAATGCAATACCAATTAAAATACCAATGACATACTTCAAAGATATAGAACACATATTCCAAAAATTTATATGGAACCATAAAAGAACACGAATAGCCTCAGCAATCTTAAAAGTAAAACATAAAGCAGGAGGTATCACTCTTCCAGATATCATGGTTTACTATAAGGCCATTATACTCAAGACAGCCTGGTACTGGCATAAGAACAGGCACATTGATCAATGGAACAGAACAGAGGACCCAGAAGTAAACCCACAGCTTTATGGCCAACTGATATTTGACAAAGGTGGAAAGAACATACAATGGAGTAAAGACAGCCTCTTTAACAAATGGTGCTGGGATAATTGAACATCTACCTGCAAAAAAATGAAACTAGACTATCAACTTACACCATTCACAAAAACAAATTCAAAATGGATAAAAGACTTAAACATAAGCCGTGAAACTATAAGCATCTTTAAGGAAAACATAGGTAGCAAGCTTCTCGACATCTGTAGCAGCAATATATTTGCCGATTTATCTCCACGGGCAAATGAAATAAAAGGCAAGATAAACAAATTGAACTATATCAAACTAAAAAGTTTTTGCACAGCTAAAGACAATAAGTGCAGAATAAAAAGACAAACCACACAATGGGAGAACCTATTCGACATCACATCTGATAAGGGGTTAATAACTAAAATTTATAAAGAACTTATATAACTCAACACCAGGAAGACAAATAATCCAATCAAAAAATGGGAAAAAGAAATGAATAGAAATTTCTTCAAAGAAAACATACAGATGGCCAATAGGCATATGAAAAAATGCTCAACATCACTAATCATTAGAGAAATGCAAATTAAAACCACAATGAGATATCACCTCACACCAGTCAGAATGGTACTCATTAGTAAAACAACACAGAATAAGTGCTGACGAGGATGCGGAGAGAAGGGAACTCTTCTGCACTGCTGCTGGGAATGCAGACTGCTGCAGCCATGTGGAAAACAGTTTGGAGATTCCTCAAAAAATTAAAAGTCGAACTGCCTTTTGACCCAGCTATTCCACTTTTAGGATTATACCCTAAGAACACCATAACACTGTTCGAAAAAGAAGAAATGCTCCCCTATTTTTGTGGCAGCATTGTTCACAATAGCGAAGATCTGGAAACAGCCCAAGTGTCCCTCAGAAGACGAGTGGATTAAAAAGCTTTGGTACATATATACTATGGAACACTACTCAGCCATAAGAAATGATGACCTCGGATCATTTACAACAAAATGGATGTACCTTGATAACATTATACGGAGTGAAATAAGTAAATCAGAAAAAAATGTGAGAACAGCATGATTTCAAACATAGTTGGGTCATAAAAGTGAGACTATGAGACATGGACAAGAGTGTGGTGGTTACAGGGTGTGGGGAGGGAGGGTAGGGTGGGATAGGGAGAAGGGGAGGGGCACAGGAAAAACCAGATAGAAGGTGACAGAGGACAATTTGACCTTGGGTAATGGGTATGCAGCACAATTGAATGATAAGATAACCTGGAGATGTTTTCATTGTACATATGTACCCTGATTTATTGGTGTCACCCCATTAAAGTTAATAAAAAATAAATAAATAAAAAAGATAATCTGGAGATGTTTTCATTGTACATATGTACCCTGATTTATTGGTGTCACCCTATTAAAGCTAATTTTAAAAAAAATAAAAATTAAAAAAGATAATAAATGATTCTTGGATCGTTAAAAACAAAAAAACACATGAATACAGTATCTCAATAGACACTCCTAAGAGGACATACAGATTGCCAATAGATAAATGAAAAACCATCAGATCATCACTAATCATCAAAGAACTACAAATTAAAACCACAATGAGATATTGCCCCACATCTGTCAGAATGGCTATCATCAGTAAATCAACAAACATGTTTTGGCGAGGCTGTGGAGAAGAGGGAACCCTCGTGCATTGTTGGTGGGAATGCAGATTGGTGCAGCCACTGTGGAAAGCAGTATGAATCTACTTTAATAAATTAAAGATGGAACTGCCTTATGACCCAGTGATGGCACGTCTGGTAATTTATCTGTTGAATCCCAAAATACTAATTCAAAAGGTTATATGTATCCTTAAATTCATTGTGGTGTTATTTACAATAGCCAAGATTTGGAAAAAGTCCAAGTGTCCACCAGTAGATGAATGAATAAAAAAACCTAGAGTACATTTACACAATGGAATATGACTTGGTCATAAATAAGGATGTCAATTTCACCCTTTGCAACAGTGTGGATAGACCTAAGTGAATAACCAGTGAATTACGCTAAGTGAATAAACCAGTTGGAGAAAGTCAAGTACCATATGATTTCATTCATATTTGGAATCAAATGAACTAACAAACAAAACAGACAGACTCACAGAGCAGGGTCACAGCTCATAGGTTTGAAGGGGCCTTAGCTTGAGGAATTGAGAGAGAAAAAATTGATAAACATGGACAACAGTGTGGTGATTGCAGGGGGTATGGGGAGGTGTAGGAGGGTAGAGAGGGATAAATCGTGATGGACAGAGACTTGACTTGGGTGTGATAACACAATACTGTATACAGATGATGTGTTGTAGAATTGTACAGCTGAAACCTGTATAATTTTAATAATCAGTGCCACCCCCAAAATTCAATTTTAAAAAGTAAGAAAGAGAGAGAAAATTCACTGACACAAACAATAGTGATGATTGTAAGGGTGAAGGGGATGGTGGGAAGTGGAGGAGGGTAGAGGGGCTATAAATGGTAATGAAAGGATACTTGACTTGGGGTGGTAAACACACAATACAGTGCACAGATCATGTTTTGTAGGATTGTGCACCTGAATTCTGTATAATTTTGTTAACCAGTGTTACCCCAATAAGTTCAATGAAAAATAAAATAACTTTCAATGCACAAAAACCCAGTGGAGCAGACTTAATTCACTTTATGGGCAGCTGAACCAATAGCACCCTGAAAGCCACACTAAGCCATGAAACAGAGCTTTGTCATTTGCAGTCACATGGATGTCTAGACCCATAGGCTCCACATGATCTTGACCAATAGGGTGACAGACATGTGTTTTCCTTCATGTTTGCATTTTGGGACGATAGCTGGCATTATCCTAATAAAATTCCCTGTATTCTTCACCATGTCCACTCTGTGGACCCTAAGAAAAGAGATAACTACTAAGGAGGACTTCTGATGGCTAACCAGCCTCAAACTTTTAAAAAAGCAGAGCCTAGCAGCCATTCCTGCACAGAGGCCCATCACACAACCTCCACGTCAAGGAGAAGCCTGCCCTGAACTGCCTACCTGCCCATGCTGTGTTCCCTTATAAAGGTTTTCTAGTTCAACCAATAGGACTGAGGCTTTCACCATCCAATTGAAGCTGTGCAGCTCTGACCACTCAGAGCAGCTCTATTCTGACCAATCAGGATAGTGACTTTTCGACTAATCAAACTGTGAGTATATGGGTTCTCATTTGCATGAGGACAAACCAATCAGGGTCCAAGGGTAGGGACTTCTGTCTATATAAGCATCTCCTCTCCAGCTGATTTACAGACCGCTCTGGCTGAGTTGAAACAGGGAAGATGTCTTTCTGGAGCTGACAGAAACAGAGCAGAGCAGAGCTGAGCTGTCCAACCAGAGAGGGGCTAGCTCATAGCCATGCTGTTTTCGTGATGGGGCTGTGTCACAATTGAGCTGCTTAGCACTGAATAACGTTTCCTTCTTCATTGCACCTCAAATTGGAGATTCCTGTGAGCGTTGAATTGGAGCCAATCACCATCAATTGACAGCTTTATACACTTTAAAAAAATATAAAGAAAAGAAAGAAAGAAAAAGTTCTGGGCTTCTTCCACCTGGTGCACCTGGAGATAAATTCAGCTGATGCATTCTTCCTGATGAGTTAACATTTCAGGCTTCACATTGGTGACCTCAAATCCCCACTGCCATTAAAGAGCAGCTTAACCAACTCCACCAGCTCGATAGCCCACTCACTGCCTTTTAGTTAAAATTCCAAGTTGTTGTTTTTGTTTTCAAGAAAAGGATGTCTTGCATCAAGGTCAACTGGTCCAGGCGCTGCAGAGAGAGATGCCTGGCTGCACACTGACACGTAGCTCCTGGGAAGGGCTGCACATGGCAGCAGGGAGCATCGCTACAACACTCCGAATGTTTTCTGGATATAAATACCCTCTACATCATGATATATTCGAGCAAGGAAGTCGGGAACAAAACTAGGTTATGGACTGGCAGATGCCAGCCTTCTACGGGCAACAGAGTGGCAGGGGTTGGGCTTGCTACAGCTATATTTAGCATCCACATTAACGGTACTGCGAACAATACCTTTTTTAAAAAACCACATTGATCAGATGAAAGATTACTAAAATTTATGAAGCAATCACTGAGAAATCCCCCTGGGCACACTCACTGCACTAAATGCCTGCTTAAGCCCCCCGCCCATCCCCACTTTATGTTTCTTGTTAACACGGGGTCCATTACTGAGAGTGGCTCCTTCCCAGAGGAGAAGCCATCTGCACAGAGGAGTCATTAGGCGCTCAGGGCCCTTTCTCATCTAACAACCCATTCTTAGAATTACAGCAATGGAGGAGTCCTCTCAGCAAGCAGGCTCCTTGGGTTCCTAGGGGGGAACCTTAATTTCTTTTGTTTTGTTCATTTCGTAGTAGAATTATTAAATATGCAGTGTGTCCCTAAAGTCATGGTGCACTTTTGACCGGTCACAGAAAAGCAACAAAAGACAATAGAAATGTGAAATCTGCACCAAATAAAAGGAAAACTCTCCTAGTTTCATACCTATTCAGTGCAGTTCGATGTAGGTTCCATTTGTTGCTCTACACACATCCAAATGATAGTGAAGTTCTTGCCACACATGGATAAGGACATCTAGTGTAACAGAGTGAATAACATCTGTGATTCTCTGTTTTAAGTGATTAATGTCGTTGATACGTTCAATGTACACATGTTGCTTCACATAACCCCAAAAGTAAAAGTCTAAGGGTGTCAGATATGGGGATCGTGGTGGCCATGGCTTGACAAAACCCCTGCCTATACACTGCCGGGGGGATGTTCTATCCAGAAACTCACAAACAATGGTGGCGTAGTGTGGAGGAGTGTCGTCCTGTTGAAAGATGACACCTTCTGGTAACTGTGGCACTGCATACAATTCCAACATGTCGAGATAGGTGTTTGCTAGCACAGACTGCTCCATGAAAAAAAAATGGGTCTATCACCTTATCATGCATCAGGCCACACCACATGTTCACTTTAGGGGTGTTACATTCGTACTCAACGTAGGCATGAGGATGTTCAGCAGCCCATATTTGGACGTTATGGCGATGAACATGTCCACAGATATGGAAGGCCGCCTCATCGCTAAACACCATCTTCTGCAAAAATCTTGCATCATTGTCAATCTCATGAAGCATATCTGTAGCAAACGCACATCATGTGGGTCTATCTGCGGGTTTGATAGCGTGCAACAGCCTCAATTTGTAGCCCATAAAACAGAGACGTTTCTTTCTGTCTGATTCTTTTTTATTATTTCAATTTCATTTTTTATACTTGTTATCTCTTTATTTAGGTGTTCATAATGACTATCCATTGTTGCTCTAATTTCTTTGAACATCCTAACTATCATTATTCTAAATTCTGCTTCTGGTAATTTGGTTATATCTGGTTCATTCAGGTCCTTCTCTGGGGATTTCTCTTGATTCATTTGGTTTGCATTCCTCTGCCTGCCCATTTTTTCTGTGTATAAGCAAGTTGTGGCCACTAGAGTCCAGTAGTTGTTGCCTTTGTGTTCTCTAGGTGTGGTCTGTCTGCAGGCCCCCCACCCCCTCTGCCGGTGCCTAGGGTGGTTGGGTATGAGCGTTGCCAACGCCGGCCCACTGTGGCTTTTGCTGTGATTTCTGCCTCTCCTCCGTGGGAGGGGCTGTTACTGAAGCCACAATACTTAGCACCAAGGGTAGAGGTGAGCACCTTTGCTCAGCTGCGGATCGAGCCTATTTCCGGACTTCCGCCCAGAACCAGCAGTCAGAGCCTGCTTGCTAAAGTTCCACGGGTTAGGAGGGGCTATTGACGTGCTCTCAGCTGTAAGCTTTTGCCCGTCCGGAGCTTTAGCCCCGCCCTCGAGGCCAGGGCCCTTTGCGCAGGGTCGGAAACCAAGGTTTATTGGGGCGGGCGTGTTTGCTGGCTTCCGCTCAGCTGCGTACTTCCGCTCATCCCGGACTCTACCCCGCCCCGCGTTCGGAGCCTGCTCGCGCATGTATACTGGCCAACCGCGGTTTCTCCAGCCCGGGGGTTGGGGGGCTGGTAGCGTGAGCTCAGCCGCGAGCCCCTGCCCATCCCTGGTCCTAGCCCGGTCCCCGCGGTCAGCACCGGCTTGCGCAGGGCCTGCCTGTTCCTGGCCTCCCGCTTTGTCCCCTTAAGTGGGATTAAAGGTGGGCCCGCAGCTTCCGGACCGCTTTCGCGCGTCCCCTCCGACCCCCTGGGCTAGACCGAGCTCCTACCGGCTTGGCCTCTGCCCACGCCGACAGAACCGCCTTTCAGCATTCTGTCGCCCCAAACCCTTAAGCAGCCCTCAGCAGAGTAGGAAGAGACCTAATACTCCACACTGTAGGCCTGGGAGCTCCCTCACTTGTTTCACAGCTCAAAACTGTCCAAACGCCTCTTCTAGGCTCTGGGACTGCAGGCTGGGGCTTGGTTCCTGGGACCCAGGTCCCTCCCTCTCCGCCAAACTTTCCTCCCGCCGGGCTGCCATTTGCTCCGGGGAGCTGGGCAGCCCTCTTCGTGCTTTTGCTATTCCTACCAGTCTCAATGTGGCTTCTGCAGTGTTCCTTGGTTGAAGAGTCCACTTAGTTTAGTTCATAGTTGGTTTATCCAGATGATGGTTCTTTAAATTGAGTTATAATCCACTTTACTTCTGGGAGTTGGAAGTTGGTACGTCCGCCTACTCCATCGCCATCTTGCTTCTCCCCAGAGACGTTTCTTTAACACCTTATGAACTGTAGTCTTGCTTAAGTGTAATTGTTGAGCACACACATGCACAGATTTCTTAGGGCTCCTAGGTAGCTATCCCGTATAGCCTCTACAGACTCATCACTGTCTGATGGCCTACCAGAATGGGGTTTCTCCACCAAACTGCCGGTTTTCTTCAACTGCTTATCCCACCGAGTAATGTTATTCCTATGTGGTGACACTTCGTTATAAACACGCCGATATTCACATTGCACTTTGGTCACATTCAAATTTAGTGAGCCACAGAACACACTGAACTTTCCTCTGTACCATCTACATCTCGACTGGCATGGCTGTGGGCTGCTCCGCTGTATCCATGGTGTTATGCGCATGTGCACATGCTGCCACATCATCCTAAAGAAACTGGGAGGGTTTTCCTTTTATTTAGTGCAGATTTCACATTTCTATCGTCTTTTGTTGCTTTTCTGTGACCGGTCAAAAGTGACCTTACGGACACACTGTAGAAACAAATGGGTTTTTATATTTACTCCTTGGCAAAATTTCCCATGTAAGTAATTGACACCAGTCAAAGAAAAATTGTCTGGATTGTGCATCCTAGTTCTGGGGTCAGAAGTTAGGTTCCATCAGTTGTTTGAATGCTTTCATTTTGAAAATGAAAGTAAAATATCTCCCAGAGGACAGCAAGCCAGCCCATTGCTATGGGAAGCAGTTCTTGGGTCTCAGGTCAAGCAGCCTGACTGGGTGCTGTGTCCCCTGGAAGGAAGAGTAACTGTCTTTATTCTAGCTGGCCCTGGCTCCAAATGCAACCACTGACTCAGCAGCCTACACAGAGCAACACAGACATGAGGAACCCAAATGCCAAACACTAACCAAGAGGACTTCAGCAAAATCATCCAGCTTTCACACTGCTTCCTCAGGTGTCAAATGCCAATCATTGAGCGCTGAATGGGGATAGAGTGGGGATTTGCAAGCTCTTTGAGCCTCTTACTCTCCAGGCAGTGGCAGCGGCAACCTCATAGCTGGATCAGCAGGTTGCTAATTCAGGAAGGAGAGAGGCTCCAAGAAAACGGACTCCCCCATTGTTGGAGCTTGCAAATGCTAACAAGACCCAACTACCAATGAGGCCTAGTATATGACATCACCATAGTGACACATCAACTGCAAATCTCTACCTATGCGTGCCACAGGGGCAGAACCTGGGGTACAGTGCCACCGACTAGGAAGAAGGAGAGGAAGGAAAAAAGAAGCAGATAACCTCTCAAAATCAAGAAAAATCCACAAACTTTATAACTTTTTTTTTTTTTATTTCTTTCATTTTCTTATCTTTATTTTTTTTTTTCTCTTCTACCTTGGTCCTTTTATCCTCCGCTCGTCTTACTCTTTTCTCTTTATCTTGAACTACATTACCCATAAGTGTTACATTTCTCATTTTTTTCTTTTCTTTTTTTCTTTCTCTCTATGAGGGTTACACTCCAAAACCCTTAACTTTCTTTTTTTTTCATTTCTTTTTCTTCTTTTTCTTTTCTCTCCCTATCTCTTATTTTCTTCTTTTCTCTTTTATTTTTCCTCTCATTCAATCCTTACAAACAAGCTATTTTATTTTGTATTCAAATTTTTTCTTTGTGGCATTTTGTGTGCTTTTTACTTTGCTTTTTAATTCATTAGCATTCTCCCCAACCCCGGCTCTCCATTCTATGTAATTTTTGATCCACTTAATACAATAGCTTTTTTTTGCTGTTTTTTGTTTTTGTTTTTGTTTTATTTCCTTTTTCTTGTTTCCTTTTTATCCCTTTGATGCTATCTCACCTTTGACCATAATTTACAAGCAAATTATATTATTCTTGATCCAACTTTTTTCCTTTTTTGCATTTTGTGGGTTTTGTTTTGTTCTGTTTTGTTTTTCTTGTTTCTTTCTTATCCCTTTCATGCTATCTCACCTTTGACCATAATTTACAAGCAAATTATATTATTCTTGATCCAAATTTTTTCCTGTTTTGCATTTTGTGGGTCCCTACCTACTTTTTTGCCCCTTTATCACTTCTTCCCAACTCAGGTCCCCTGTTATAGGTAGTTTTTCTTCCATTTAGCACTATATAATTCTCAGTTTTGCATGGCATTTTCTTAAAGAGGGAAGGAGAGGAAAAAAGGGAAAAAATAATAATTTTTGTTTAATTTCATTTTTTATTTTTTGATTGTCATTTTTATCATCTATTCTTTTTTCTTTATTTTTACATTTTTTATTAATTCATATTAGTGATATTAAGAAAATCACCCTCAGATGCCATTAAGAAAGAGGAAATTGAAAATCATGGATACAAAAGACAGAGAGGTAGCACAGATAGATGAGAAAAAATCTATAGAAAAAAATTAATGGATTGGAAATCTTGGAGTTAAATGACAAATAATTTAAAATAGAAATCCTAAAAATACTCAGAGATATACAAGAAAACACAGATTAGGAAGCTCAGAAAACTCAACAAACACAAAGAATATATTACCAAGGAAATTGAAACTATATAAACAAATCAAACAGAGATGAAAAACTCAATTCATGAACTGAAAAACGAGGTAACAAGCTTAGCTAATAGAACAGGCCAGATAGAAGAAAGGATTAGTGACTTAGAAGATAGGCAACTTGAGGCACAACAGAGAGAAAGAGAGACTCAACAATTTTAAAAAATAAGAAAGCCCTACAGGAATTGTCTGACTCCATCAAAAAGAGTAACATAAGGATAATAGGTATATCAGAAGAAGAGATAGAAAATGGAATGGAGAACATATTCAAACAAATAATAGATGAGAACTTCCCAAGCCTGTGGAAAGAACTAAAGCCTCAAATTCAAGAAGCAAATAGAATACCAAGTTATCTTAACCCCAACAAACCTACTCCAAGGCACATAATGAAATTGGCACAAACCAATGACAAATAAAAATTCTCAAGGCAGCCAGGGAAAAGAAGAATACAACATATAAAGGAAGGCCTATTAGATTTCTCAGCAGAAACTCTACAAGCTAGAAGAGAGTGGACCTCAATATTTAAAATTCTGAAAGAAATGAACTTCCAACCAAGAATACTATACCCATCAAAGCCATCCTTCAAATATGAAGAAGAAATAAAACATTCACATATACAGAAAAGATGAGGTAATTTATCATCAGAAAACTCTCACTTCAGGATATACTAAAGGGGGTTTTCCAACTAGATACAAAGAACAAAACAAAACAAAACCACAAGTAAAAGCTCCAGCAGGAACACACACAAAAAAATATATATATAAACAGTGACAACAAAAACAATAAAGGGGAGAGGACAAAGATTAACAGTAGAAAAGGATGATGGCGTACAGAAGCACTTATAAAATAGTGTACTACAATGAACACGGTAGGTGCCCTTTTAATTACTTAATGGTAACCACCCCTGAAATAACTACCACAGAAGCACATGACTTGAAAAAAGGAAATAACAGAGGAAAGAAGTATGGATTACAATCAAACAAAAACAAATGACAGAAAAACAAAAGAGAAGTATCAAACAAGATAAAAAACTAACAAAAAGCAATATATAAAATGGCAATAGGAAACCCTCAACTGTCAATAATTACACTAAATGTAAAGGATTGAACTTACCAATAAAAAGACACAGAGTAGCAGACTGGATTAAAAAAGAAAATCCAACTATATGCTGCCTACAAGAAATACATCTAAGCAACAAGGATGAAAACAAATTCAAAGTGAAAGGCTGGAAAACAATACCCCAAGCAAATAACATCCAAAAAAAAAGCAGTTGTAGCAATACTCATACCCAACAATGCTGACTATAAGATAGCAAAAGTAATCAGAGACAAAAATGGTCATTTCATAATGATCAAGGGGACACTAAATCAAGAAGACATGACACTTCTTAATATATATGCACCACAACAAGGAGCACCAAAATATATAAGACAGCTACTGACTGACCTAAAAACAAAAACTGACAAAAGTACAGTCATACTTGGAGAACTCAATACACCGCTGACGACTCTAGATCATTCATCCAAATAGAAAATCAATAAAGAAATATTGGCCTTAAATGAAACACTAGAACAATTGGATATGATAGACATCTACAGGACATTTCATCCCAAAGTGAAAAGATACACATTTTTCTCTAGTGTACATGAAACATTCTCAAGAATCGATCATATGTTGGGCCACAAAAATAACATCAGCAAATTCAGAAAAATTGAAATTGTACCAAGCATATTTTCTGATCATAAAGCCTTGAAACTAGAATTCAAATGCAAAAAAATAGGTAAACTAACCCACAAAAATGTGGAAACTAAACAACATACTTTTAAAAAATAAGTGGGTCAAAGAAGAAATAAGTGCAGAGATCAAAAGATACATACAGACAAATGGAAATGACAATACGACATATCAGAATCTCTAGGATGCAGCAAAAGCAGTAATAAGAGGGAAGTTTATATCACTTCAATCCTATATGAACAAACAAGAGAGAACCCAAGTAAACCACTTAATTTTAAACCTTAAGGAACTAGAAAAAAAATAACAAGACAACCCAAAACCAGACGAAGAAGGAAATAATAAAAATCAGAGCAGAAATAAATGAAATAGAGACCAAAAGAACAATAGAAGAAATTAATAAAACAAGAAGCTGGTTCTTTGAAAAGATCAACAAAATTGACAAACCCTTGGGAAGACTCACCAAGGAAAAAAGAGAAAGGACTCATATAAACAAAATCCAGAATAAAAGAGGAGAAATCATCACAGATATCATAAATATACAAAGAATTATTGTATATTTATACTATGAAAAACTATATGCCACCAAATTCAACAATCTAGAAGAAATGGATAAATTTCTAGAACAATACAACCTTCCTAGACTGAGTTGTGAAGAAGCAGAAAGCCTCAACAGACCAACAAGCAGGGAGGAAATAGAAATAACCATTAAAAACCTCCCCAAAAATAAAAGTCCAGGCCCAGATGGCTATACTAGTGAATTCTATCAAACATTCAAAGAAGAGTTGGTTTCTATTCTATTCAAAGTCTTCATAAAAATTGAAGAAGAAGCAATACTTCCAAACACATTTTATGAGGCCAACATAACCCTCATACCAAAACCTGGCAAGGACGGCACAAATAAAGAAAACTACAGACCAATATCTTTAATGAATACAGATGCTAAAATACTAAACAAAATGCTAACAAATTGAATACAAAAACATATTAAAAAAATAATACACCATAATCAAGTGGGATTCATCCCAGAATCTCAAGGATGGTTCAACATACGTAAAACGGTTAACATAATATACCATATCAACAAAACAAAGAACAAAAACCACATGATCTTATCAATAGATGCAGAAAAGACATTCGATAAAATACAACATAATTTTATGTTTAAAACACTCAACAAAATGGGTATAGAAGGAAAATATCTCAACATAATAAAGGCCATTTATGATAAACCATCAGCTAACATGATATTAAATGGCATAAAACTGAAGACTTTCCCCCTTAAATCAGGAACAAGACAGGGTTGTCCACTCTCTCCACTCTTATTTAACGTGGTACTAGAAGTTCTAGCCAAAGCAATCAGACAAAACAAAGAAATAAAAGGCATCCATATTGGAAAAGAAGAAGTAAAGGTTTCACTTTTTGCAAATGATATGATCCTATACATCGAAAACCCCAAAGTCTCCACAAAAAGAATTACTAGAAACAGTAAACCAATATAGTAAGGTCACAGGATACAAAATTAATATACAAAAGTCCATAGCATTTCTATATGCCAACAACAAAACATTAGAAAATGAACTCAAAAAATAATCCCCTTCATGGTTGCAACAAAAAAAATATAAAATACCTAGGAATAAACATAACAAAGAATGTAAAGGACCTATATAATGAAAACTACAAAGCATTGTTAAGGGAAATTGAAAATGATACAATGAAATGGAAAAATATTCCTTGTTCTTGGATAGGAAGAATAAATATAATCAAAATGACCATATTACCCAAAGCAATATACAAGTTTAATGCAATTCCATCAAAATTTCAATGACATTTTTTAAAGAGATGGAACAAAAAATCATCAGATTTATATGGAATTATAAAAAACCCCAAATATCCAAAGCAATCCTAAGAAAAAAGAACGAAGCTGGGGGCATTACAGTACCTGACTTCAAATAATATTATAGAGCCACGACAATCAAAACAGCATGGTATTGGCAGAAAAATAGACACTCAGACCAATGAAACAGAATAGGAAGTCCAGAAATAAAACCACATATATATGGTCAAATAATTTTTGATAAAGGAGCCAACAAAACACAGTGGAGAAAAGAAAGCCTCTTCAACAAATGGTTCTGGGAAAACTGGAAAGCCACATGCAAAAGAATGAAACTTGACTACAATTTGTCCCCTTGTACTAAAATTAATTCAAAATGGATCAAAGACCTAAGTATAAGACCTGAAACAATAAATTACATAGAAGAAAACATAGGTACTAAACTCATGGACCTTGGTTACAAAGAGCACTTTATGAATTTGACTCCAAAGGCAAGGGAAGTGAAGGCAAAGATAAATGAATGGGACCACATCAGACTAAGAAGTTTTTGCACAGCAAGAGAAACTGACAACAAAATAAACAGCCAACTAAATGGGAGATGATATTTTCAAACAACAACTCAGATAAGGGTCTAATATCAAAAATATACAAAGAACTCATAAAACTCAACAACATACAAACAAACAATCCAATAAAAAAAATGGGAAGAGGACATGAGCAGACACTTCTCCCAGGAAGAAATACAAATGGCCAACAGATATATGAAAAGATGCTCATCTTCACTAGCTATTAGAGAAATGCAAATCAAAACTACATGAGACACCACCTCACACCTGTTAGATTAGCTATTATCAACAAGAAATGTAATAACAAGTGTTGGAGACGCTGTGGAGAAAAAGGAACCCTCATCCACTGTTGGTGGGAATGTAAAGTAGTACAACCATTATGGAAGAAAGTATAGTGGTTCCTCAAAAAACTAAAAATAGAACTACCATATGACCCAGCAATCCCTCTACTGCGTATATACCCCCAAAACTCAAAAACATTGGTATGTAAAGACACATGCAGCCCCATGGTCATAGCAGCATTGTTCACAGTGGCCAAGACATGGAAACAACCAAAAAGCCTTTCAATAGATGACTGGATAAACAAGATGTGGTACATATATACCATGGAATACTACTCAGCCATAAAAAATTATGACATCGAACCATTTACAACAACATGGATGGACCTTGCTAACATTATACTGAGTGAAATAAGTAAATCAGAAAAAACTAAGAACTGCATGATTCCATACATAGGTAGGACATAAAAAAGAGACTAAAAAACATGGACATGAGTGTGGTGGTTACAGGTGGGAGGCAAGGGGGAGGAAAGGGAGGTAAAGGTGGGAGGGGAGAGGCACAAAGTAAACCAGATAGAAGGTGACAGAAGACAATCTGACTTTGGGTGATGGGTATGCAACATAACTGAATGACAAGATAACCTGGAGATGTTTTCTTTGAACATATGTACCCTGATTTATTAATGTCACCCCATTAAAATTAATAAAATAAAATTTTTAAAAAATGTTAGTGTCTTTTGCCTAACCAGGTGGTGGCGCAGTGGATAGAGCGTTGGCCTGGGATGTGGAGGACCCAGGTTCGAGACTCTGAGGTCCCCAGCTTGAGCGCAGGTTCATCTGGTTTGAGCAAAGCTCACCAGCTTGGACCCGAGGTCTCTGTCTCGAGCAAGGGGTTACTTAGTCTGCTAAAGGCCCACTGTCAAGGCATATATGAGAAAGCAATCAATAAACAACTAAGGTGTCGCAAGGAAAAACTGATGATTGATGCTTCCCATCTCTCTCCATTCCTGTCTGTCTGTTCCTATCTATCCCTCTCTCTGTCTCTATAAAAAAATAAATTAATTAAAATTAAAAAATAAACGTTAGTGTCTTAACTGCAGTGTGTCCGTAAAGTCATGGTGCACTTTTGACCGGTCACAGAAAAGCAACAAAAGACAATAGAAATGTGAAACCTGCACCAAATAAAAGGAAAACTCTCCCAGTTTCATACCTATTCAGTGCAGTTTGATGTGGGCTTCATTTGTTGCTCTACACACATCCAATCGATAGTGAAGTTCTTGGCACACACGGGTAAGGACGTCTGCTGTAACAGAGTGAATAATGTCTGTGATTCTCTGTTTTAAGTGATTAATGTCATTGATACATTCAATGTACACATGTTGCTTCACATAACCCCAAAAGTAAAAGTCTAAGGGTGTCATATCTGGGGATTGTGGTGGCCATGGCTTGACAGGACCTCTGCCTATCCACTGCTGGGGGAATGTTCTATCCAGAAACTCAGGAACAATGGTGGCGTAGTGTGGAGGAGTGTTGTCCTGTTGAAAGATGACACCTTCTGGAAATTGTGGCACTGCATACAATTCCAACATGTCAAGATAGGTGTTTACCGTCACAGACTGCTCCGTGAAAAAAAAAAAAATGGGTCTATCACCTTATCATGCATCAGGCCACACCACATGTTCACTTTAAGGGTGTTACGTTCGTACTCAACGTAGGCATGAGGATGTTCAGCAGCCCATATTCGGATGTTATGGCGATGAACATGTCCACAGATATGGAAGGTCGGATTCAAATTTAGCGAGCCACAGAACACACTGAACTTTCCTCTGTACCATCCACATCGCGACTGGCATGGCCTTGGGCTGCTCCACTGTATACACGGTGTTACATTATTATCTGCGCATGCGCACATGCTGCCACATCATCCTAAAGAAACTGGGAGGGTTTTCCTTTTATTTGGTGCAGATTTCACATTTCTATCATCTTTTGTTGCTTTCCTGTGACCGGTCAAAAGTGCTCCATGACTTTTCGGACACACTGTATTTCAGGACTACCTTGAGCAAGATGTAGTTAATGAATGAAACAGTGGAAAATAATGAGAAGGTCCTTTGCTGACTGTCAACAAGGCTGTAGCCTCACCTGCTGAAATGTAAGGACAGAGGATGGTGGGGTGCCAAGCTCTGCTGCAGATCTACGGACATGGATAGTAGAATTGGTTAGTGTGTAAAAAGAACAGGGAAGGCAGAGGTCACCGCCTTTCCTAACTCTTCAGCTTTGTTTCTATATGAATTGCTTTGAGCAAATCACATAAAACTTTGCAAGCTTCCATTTCTTAAGTTGCAAAAACTGCAGAGAATGAACACTAACACCAAGGTTTCTGTGGAGATTATATGAAGTAACATACTTAAAGAAGCTGGCACCTAATTGCTGTGAAATACAGAAGTGCCTTCCTCCCTGGAGAACAGTCTGCTTCCTCCTGGCTGGTTCCAGACAGGTAAGTGAGAAACAAAATCACAGCCAGTCGCAGATATGGCTGCCTCTTCTGCACCGCAACAACTTTAATCTAGTGAACTTGGTTCATTAGGAATGTCAGACTGGTGTTTGAATTTCGCTTCTGCCTTCACCACTCTACTGAAATTCTGAAAGACCTTATAATATCCACAGCAAATGGACTTTGGCTGTGACCCATTCTCCCCTTACTGCAGCATTTGACAGGCTAATTTCAAGTTTGAAATCCTCTTTCTCTTTTTGTTTCCATGCTGGAGTGCTGGGGTGCTGCTCTGACTCTCTGATACTTTCCTCTCCAAGTTTAAGTTGCAGACTCTACCTGTCCTGTTTTATGAACAGGGGACACATCATTCCTAGACATCTTCTTCTATCTTCATAGTCTCCACCTTCATCAACCTAATTCACTTCAATGGCATCAACCTTCTCTTCTAAAACTATGGATTCCAAGTCTGTATCTTGGCCTGACATCTTTTTCAAACCCTGGAATGGGATTCAACACCAAAATACTTACAGAGGTTGGGCAGATAGAGGTAATAAGACAGGGTGGTGACTGTAATAAAGTGGAAAACACATACTTCACTCTCAACTCTAGCCAACTCTTGCCTTGCAAGAATGGAAACCCAATGATTATAAAATAAAACTTATGATTTTTCTAAAGAAGTCAGATATGCAGATTTTAACAAGTAATTTATTAATGACTAATATAATTATTTTGATTGTGCAGGTTAACCCCATTCTGGGCAAAAAATGCACTTGAAGCCTGACTGTGGTCTGTGAGCAATTGATTTAACATATTACTCTTGACCCCCAAGGGCACCTGCTCATTTTAAGCCTCCCTGGAACCTCAAATTTAACATACTCAAAACCATAACCTTCCCTAAATAAGCTCCTCTCAATGGTCTCTAATTCAAATATTGCCAATCCCAGTCTCCCAATTTTTCATATCATTTTTAACAGTTTCTTTATGTTTCTCTCAATGAACCAGTTCTGCTGTATTCTGTTTTTAATTAGTCTTGAATCTACATCATGCTATCTATTCCCACTGTCACCATTAATTCTCAGCTGCAGTGCTGCATTCGACCTCCTGGTCTCCCTACATTAATCCATTTACACACTCCTGACAGGTTAGTCTTCCTAAAATCTTCCTTTCGCAAAACTTCTTACTCAGATCTTCACAGCTTCCTACAAGCTTTGAATTTTAGTGTGTCTTTCTCAACCCAACATCCAAGGTCCCACACAACCTTGAGAAGATACCACCACGTGTTCTTTAATACTCATTCTCTCCTCTTTCTGTGGCAATACAGAACCCCCAGTGATTTGCTGGAAATCTTTACCCGAAATGGGGTCTAATGAGTACATTTCTCAGGATTCCCGGCAGCTAAGTGTAGCCATGTGACTAAGTCCAGCCAATGGAGTGAACATAAGCTATAGTTTCTGAGGATCTGCTTGAAGAGACGGAACACACATGACTTTCACCCCCTTTTTCTAATGTGTAGAACATGATTCTATCTACCATTTGGGGCCATCGCTCAAGGTGTACACTGTGGAGTAACAAGAGAAAAGGAATCTGGGCTCCTGATACCGGAGGTCCACAGCAGCCTTGAGACCACTGGCTGTGCACATTTATATCTTGTGTAAGCTATTGTGACTTTTGGTTTTCTGTCATTGGCCAAACCTAATCTTCACTAATATAGAACCCTTCAACTAACTCTCCCCAACCCTCTAACCATATTCTGTCCATAACTTAACCTAGCTACGTGTCATTCCCCAACCTGCATCTCCCCCTCCCTCTTCACCTTTCTCACACTGTACCTGAGCTGACTTGCTCTTGTTGAAATTTTGTCCTTCTCTCTAGACCCATCTCAATTCTCATTTTTCACCTCCATAAAATCTTCCTTCTTCACTCCAAAAGCATGATGTCTCTCTAAATTCTATCAGCATTTCACTTATTCCTCACTTCTTATATTTATTGCAACACATGCATGCACACACACACATGCACATACACACATATGCACACACCCACTGCCAGCTCTATGTCTACACATTGCTAGCTAGCCCTGTGCATACTGACTAGAATGGGCCCATGATACAACCTTTCTTATTGAATTTAGGGTGGGGGGAATCACCCACAAACAGATGGCTGAGGAGTGTGGAAACAGGGAGTCCACTCCCAGGTCTTGGAATGGCTGGAGACAGAGTGGCTTTGTGAGACATTTATGTACATCTGAACTGAGCTGTTATTGGAGGTACTAGTTGATTGAACCATCTCCATGTCACTTCTTAGAACCATGTCATCCCAGATATAGAGACCAACCAATTTCATGAAATCCCCATACTTTCTCTGAGGTTATCCCTCTGCCCTGCTCTTTTCCAACCAACAACTGGTCAAGGACAACCCTGGCATTCCCTGTGTGGTCAGTGGGACATTTAACTTTCTGTTGGATCAGAAACACATTTTTAAACTTCTGACTTGGGCACACCCCCTACAGCATCTGAGTGCCACAAACCTTTACAGATTTTTCTTTCAGAACTTGTCTCTGAATAACAGTAAGAATAGCTTGGCTTGGCAGAAGGTCCAGGTAGGATTACATGACATATGGCCTTGTTGGATGCAAGCTACACTGTCAGATGATCCAGGGTCCTGGTCCTTGTGCCTGTGAGCTGTTTACCTGAGAACCCCCATTACCACCTCAACAGAGACCTCTGACAAGAAGAGATGACATTGAATATAAATGGCAAAGAAAGGAGTTGGGTGAGGAGATAGAAATAGTCCCTCTCTCCAGGCCCCAGGGCCACCTGGAAACTGAAAGTAAAATGCTCACCTCTGAGTGAACCCATTTGCTTTTCTCCAGAGTAACAAATGTACTCTCAGGCACCAAAGAGCTCGTCCATCAGCTGGGCAAGAAGGTTTGCATCGTCTCCAAAAAGACAGGTTTCTCACCCTGGCCTCTGTCCCCCCAAATGCATGTCTCAGATTTCCTAAGCACATTTTAGCACTGAGGATGACTACAAACAGGAAGAAGGAGAGGGTTCATCCCAGGTTAGATGTGAGAGATTACTGCAGCAGCAGAGCAGGGGCGAAAGGGAAGGAAGGGACAGGAAACAGGAAGATAAGAATGGTGAGGACTTAGGCTCAGTAAGTTAAAAACTAGCATCCCCTTAAGGCATCAAAAGTTATCTGCTTCTGGCCCCTCTTCTAATCCTAGCCACTGAGTCTGTTGGCACTGCAGACAAAAAAGAGTGATCTTCAAGGCACTTTCCAATGGATTAATCTGAGCAATAATAACCTTAGCCTGCACCTTGGGTTTGTTGTTTTTAACAGGCATTTTGCTTTTATTATATTTTTTCTTTTTGTGCTACTTTTTATTATTCTTTATTATTTTATCTTTCACTTATATTTCTTTAGTGGGGACAAAAAGCAACTGCCGGACAGCAAGAAGGCGATGGAGTAGATAGACGTACCAATTTCCACCTCCCAGACCAAAGTAGATTAAAACTTAATTTTAAGAACCATCATCTGGATAAACGAACTTTGAACTAAACTAAATGGACTCTTCAAACAAGGAACACTGAAGAAGCCACATTGAGACTGGTAGGAAAAGCGAAAACGTGGCAAGGGCTGCCCAGCTCCCTGGAGCGAACGGCAGCCCAGAGAGACTCGTGTGGTGGGAAGAAAGTTTAGCAGAGAGGAAGGGACCTGGGTCCCAGGAACAAAGCCCCAGCCTGTAGCCCCAGAGCCTAGAAGAGGCATTTGGACAGTATTGAGCTGTGAAACAAGTGAGGATACTGTTTGTAAGAAAGAGATAGTTTTTTCAGACCCAAGATTCTTCTTAAAGGGATAACGCAGAAGACCTCTCTAAAAACCACTCACCCAGCACTCTGGGGAACGGGGACAGAGAAGAGGACCAGAGCAGCGGGAAGAGAGTGTGGACTGGAAGGCACAGGGAAAAACACTCTGAGGGACAGCCACCCTAACCCCTGAGCTGAGTCACTTCCCTAATCGAAAACGAATATTTCCCCTGGAACTAGCAATACCAGCAAAAGGAGGCAGGACACCACATAAACAATCTCTCCCGCGGCACTTGGAGCAGAGCTGCTTAGACAGAAGGAACTTCCAGGACTATAGTATGGAGTGTCAGGGTCTGAAATGCAGTGCCCCTATCCACACCGCTGAGGGCTTGCTGGAGGGACGGTGGTGGCGGGACGCTGAAATGCGGTTCTGTCGGCAGGGGTGGAGGCCCATCCGGCCAGAACTCAGTCTAGCCCTGCAGGGGCAAAGGGGACACGCAAAAGTGGTCCAGCAGCTGAGGGCCCCCCTGCAGCCCCACCTGTGGTGGAAAAGCAGGAGGCCAAGAACAGGCAGAGATCTGCTGCTGAGCAGGGCCCCATAGGCGTGCAGCATCACCTGGCCTCCGAGGTTTGCGATGCTGCGCGAGCTGGCCCTGACCGCGAGGTAGGGCAGAAGCCCGGGAACAGGCGGGGTACAGCTGAGCAAAGGTGCTCACACCTACCCTTGGTGCTGAGGCTTGTGGCTTCATTAGGGTGCACAACCCCACCTGTGGAAGCGAAGCAAAGGCCCAGACAGGCTGAGGATTGTAGAGCCGGGCACCAGAACACAGACCCTCGTGTGAAGGAGAGGCAGAAATCACAGCAACAGCCCCAGTGTGCTAGCGTTGCAAACACCAATACCCAAGGGCCCTAGGAAGTGGCACAGGAGGAGGCGGGCCTGCAGACAAACTACACCTAGGAAAAACAGAGGCAACACTCACTGGACTCCAGTGGCCACACCCTTCTTATACACAGACAAAATGGGCAGGCAGAGAAAGGCAACCCAAATAAATCAAGAGAAATCCCAGAGAAGGACCTGAATGAACCAGATATAACCAAATTACCAGATGCAGAGTTTAAAATAATGATAGGATGTTCAAAGAGCTTAGAGCAACAATGGATAGTAATTAGAAAGACCTAAAAAGAGATAAAAAGTATAAAAAAGGAAATTGAAATAATAAAAAAGAATCAGACAGATATGACAAATACATTATCAGAACTGAAGACCACAATGGAAGAAATTAAAAGGAGGATGGATGAAGCTGAGGATCGAATCAGTAAGTTAGAGGACAAAAACAAAGGCACAGAAGCAGAGCAGAAAAAAGAAAAGAGACTCAAAAAATGTGAGGAAACTCTAAGGGAGTTCTGTGACAACATGAAGAGAAATAACATCCGCATCATAGGGGTTCCTGAAGATGAAGAGAAAGAACAAGAGATAGAAACTTTGTTCAATCAAATCATAGCTGAAAACGTCCCTAAATTAAGGCTGGGAAACATTGCACAAGGTCAAGAAGCACAAAGAACTCTATTAAAGACAAACCCAAAGAAATAGACACCAAGACACATCATACTTAAAATACCAAAGCTAAGGGATAAAGAGAAAATATTAAAATCTGCTAAAGAAAAAAAGGCTATCACCTACAAAGGAGCCCCCATAAGGATGACATCCAATTTCTCAACAGAAACACTTGAGGCCAAATAAAAATGGCAAGATATATTTAAAGTAATGCAGAACAAGAACCTACAACCAAGACTACTCTATCCAGCAAGGCTAACGTTTAAAACTGAAGGAGAAATAGGAGGAGAAGCAAGATGGCGACAGAGAAGGCGCACGTACCAACTTCCAACTCCCAGAACCAAAGTGGATTATAACTCAATTTTAAGAACCATCATCTGGATAAACCAACTTTGAACTAAACTAAGTGGACTCTTCAACCAAGGAACACAGAAGAAGCCACATTGAGACTGGTAGGAATAGCGAAAACGCGAAGAGGGCTCCCCAGCTCCCCGAAGCAAACGGCAGCCCGGAGAGACCCGCGTGGTGGGAGGAAAGTTTGGCAGAGAGGGAGGGACCTGGGTCTCAGGAACCAAGCCCCAGGCTGCAGTCCCTGAGCCTAGAAGAGGCATTTGGACAGTTTTGAGCTGTGAAACAAGTGAGGGAGCTCCCAGGCCTACAGTGTGGAGTATTAGGTCCCTTCCTACTCTGCTGAGGGTTGCTGAAGGGTTTGGGACAGCAAGACGCTGAAACGCGGTTCTGTCGCCATGGGCAGAGGCCAAGCCGGTGTGAGCTCGGTCTAGCCCAGCAGGGTCGGAGGGACGCACAAAAGCGCTCCGGAAGCTGCGGGCCCGCATGTAATGCCACCTACAGGGACAAAACGGGAGACCAGGAATGGGCAGAAATCTGCTCTGCGACCCTGCGCAAGCCGGCCCTGACCACAGGGACGGGGCTAGAACCAGGGACAGATGGGGCTCGCGGCTGAGCTCACACCACCAGCCCTGCCCAGCCGGAGAAACCACGGTATGCCATTATACGTGCACGAGCGGGCTTCGAGCGTGGAAACAGGGTAGACCCCGAGACAAGTGGAAGCTCGCAGCTGTGCCCACGCTATTATCCCCACCTGGGCGGAGAAACCGCGGATTGGCATCCTACGTGCACGGGCGGGCTCCGAACGCGGGGGTGGGGTAGAGTCCGGGACGAGCGGAAGTACGCTACTGAGCCGAAGCCACCAAACACGCCCGACTCAATAACCCTGCGTTTGCAACCCTGCGCAGAAGGGCCCTGGAAGAGGGCGGAGCTAAAGCTCCGGGCGGGCAAAGGCTCACAGCTGAGAGCACGTTAAAAGCCCCGCCCAACCCAGGAAACTGTGGTAAGCAGGCTCTGACTGCGTGTTCTGGGTGGAAGTCCGAAAATAGGCTGGGTGTGCAGCTGAGCGAAGGTGCTCACCTCTACACTTGGTGCTGACGTTTGTGGCTTGAGTGACAGTCCCTCTCGCAGAGGAGAGGCAGAAATCACAGCAAACGCCAAAGTGGGCCAGTGCTGGCAACGCCCATACCCAAGCACCCTAGGCGGTGGCAGAGGGGGTGGGGGGCCTGCAGACAGACCACACCTAGAGAACACAAAGGCAACACCTACTGAACTCCAGTGGCCACAACTTGCTTATACACAGACAAAATGGGCAGGAAGAGGAATACAAACCAAATGAATCAAGAGAAATCCCCAGAGAAGGACCTGAATGAACCAGATATAACCAAATTACCAGAAGCAAAATTTAGAATAATGGTAGTTAGGATGTTCAAAGAAATTAGAGCACCAATGGGTAGTCATTATAAACACCTAAATAAAAAGATAACAAGTAAAAAAAGGAAATTGAAATAATAAAAAAGAATCAGACATAATGACAAATAGAGTATCAGAACTGAAGACCACAATGGAAGGAATTAAAAGCATGATGAATCATGCTGAAGATCGAATCAGCGAGTTAGAGGACACAATAAACAGAGGCACAAAAGCAGAGAAGAAAAAGGAAAAGAGACTCAAAAAATGTAGGGAATCTCTAAGAGAGCTCTGTGACAACATGAAGAGAAACAACGTTCGCATCATAGGGGTGCCAGAAGAAGAGGAAAGAGGGCAGGAAATGGAAAAGTTGTTCAATATATTCATAGCAGAAAACTTTTCTAAATTAAGGCTGGGAAACACTCCACACGTTCAAGAAGCACACAGAACTCCATTAAAGAGAAACCCAAAAAGATCTACACCAAGATACATCATAGTTAAAATACCAAAGCTAATGGATAAAGAACAAATTTTAAAAGCTCCTAGGGAAAAAAAGGCTATCACCTACAAAGGAGCCCCCATAAGGATGACATCGGACTTCTCAACAGAAACACTTGAGGCCAGAAGAAAATGGCAAGATATAATCAAAGTAATGCAGAACCAGAAAATACAGCCAAGACTACTTTATCCAGCAAGGCTAACATTTAAAATTGAAAGAGAAATAAGGAGCTTCACAGAAAAAGAAAGCCTGAAGAAATTCATAAAAACAAAACCAATTCTGCAAGAGATACTAACGGGCCTCTTGTGAACACTTTAAAAGGAGGAAAGAATAGAGCAAAAGAAGAATACAGCTTTAAAGAATAAAATAGCAATAAATCGAAACAGTTATCAAAAAACTCCCAAAAAAAAAAAAAAGTCCTAGGCCTGATGGCTTCACAAGTGAATTCTATCAAAAATTCAAAGAAGAACTAACTCCTATCCTATTCAAGCTATTTTAAAAAAAAAATTCAAGAGGAAGAAAGACTTCCAAACTCCTTTTCTGAGGCCAGCATAATTCTGATATCAAAACCGAGCATAGACAACACAAAGAAAGAAAATTATAGGCCTATATCCCTGATGAATTTAGATGCTAAAATAATCAACAATATATTAGCCTACCGAATCCAGCAATATATGAAAAAAATCATACACCATGATCAAGTAGGATTTACTCTGGAGAGGCAAGGCTGGTTCAATATTTGCGAATCAATCAATGTGATTCATCACATAAACAAAAGGAAGGACAGAAATCACATGATAATTTCCATAGTTGCAGAAAAGGCATTTGATAAAATCCAGCACCCATTCATGCTCAAAACTCTCAGTAAAGTGGGAATACAGGGATCGTTCCTTAACATGATAAAGGCCATGAACGATAAACCGACAGCAAACATCATACTAAATAAACAAAAATTAAAAGCAATCCCCTTAAGATCAGGAACCAGGCAGGAATTCCCCCTTTCACTACTCTTATTCAACATAGTTCTGGAAGTCCTAGCTACAGCAATCAGACAAGAAGAAGAAATAAAAGGCATCCAAATTGGAAAAGAAGTAAAACTGTCACTATTTGCAGATGATATGATAATGTATATTGAAAACCCTAAAGTCTCAGTCAAAAAATTACTAGACCTTATAAATGAATTCAGTAAGGTGGCAAGATATAAAATTAATACTCAGAAATCAGAGGCATTTCTATATACCAACAATGAACTGTCAGCAAAAGAAATTAAGGAAACAATCCCCTTCACTATTGCAGCGAAAAATATAAAGTACCTAGGAGTAAATTTAACCAAGGAGATTAAGGACTTGTACTCGGAAAACTATAAAACATTGATAAAAGAAATCAAGGAAGATACAAACAAGTAGAAGCATATACCGTGCTCATGGTTAGGAAGAATAAAATCATTAAAATGTCTATATTACCCAAAGCAATTTATAAATTCAATGCAATACCTATTAAAATACCAAAGACATACTTCAAAGATATAGAACACATATTCCAAAAATTTATATGGAACCAAAAAAGAACACGAATAGCCTCAGCAATCTAAAAAATAAAACATAAAGCAGGAGGTATCACTCTTCCTGATATCAAAGTTTACTCTAAGGCCATTATACTCAAGACAGCCTGGTACTGGCATAAGAACAGGCACATAGATCAATGGAACAGAACATAGGACCCAGAAATAAACCAACAGCTTTATGGACAACTGATATTTGACAAAGGAGGAAAGAACATACAATGGAGTAAAGACAGCCTCTTTAATGAATGGTGCTGGGAAAATTGGACATCTACCTGCAAAAAAATGAAACTAGACTATCAACTTACACCATTCACAAAAACAAACTCAAAATGGATGAAAGACTTAAATGTAAGCCATGAAACCATAAGCATCTTAGAAGAAAACATAGGCAGCACGCTCTCTGACATCTGTAGCAGCAGTATATTTGCCGATTTTTCTCCACGGGCAAATGAAATAAAAGGCAACATAAACAAATGGGACCATATCAAACTAAAAAGTTTTTGCACAGCTAAAGACAATAAGAACAGAATAAAAAGACAAACCACAGAATGGGAGAACATATTTGACATCACATCTGATAAGGGGTTAATAACTAAAATTTATAAAGAACTTATAAAACTCAACACCAGGAAGACAAACAACCCAATCAAAAAATGGGCAAAAGAAATGAATAGAAATTTCTCCAAAGAGGACATACAGATGGCCAATAGGCATATGAAAAAATGCTCAACATCACTAATCATTAGAGAAATGCAAATTAAAACCACAATGAGATATCACCTCACACCAGTCAGAATGGCACTCATCAGCAAAACAACACAGAATAAGTGCTGGTGAGGATGTGGAGAAAAGGGAACCCTTCTGCACTGCTGGTGGGAATGCAGACTGGTGCAGCCACTGTGGAAAACAGTTTGGAGATTCCTCTGAAAATTAAAAATCGAACAGCCTTTTGACCCTGCTATCCCACTTTTAGGAATATACCCTAAGAACACCATAGCACTGTTCGAAAAGAAGAAATGTGCCCCCATTCTTCTCAAGCGTTCATGGTACGTTTTCTAGGATAGACCACATGTTAGGAAACAAACATGGTCTCAACAAATTTAAGAAGATTGAAATCATATCAAGCATTTTCTCTGAGCACAATGCCATGAAACTAGAAATTAACCACAAAAGAAAAACTGAAAAATACTCAAACACTTGGAAACTAAATAGCTTGTTATTAAATAATGAATGGATTAACAATGAGATCAAAGAAGTAATAAATAGTTTCTAGAAATGAATGATAATGAGCATACATCAACTCAAAATTTATGGGACACAGCAAAAGCAATACTGAGAGGGAAGTTCATAGCACTACAGGCATAACATGAGTAGCTAGAAAAAGCTCAAATAAGCAACCTGACCCTGCATCTAAAAGAACTAGAAAAACAACAGCAAATAAATCCTTCGACTAGTAGAAGGAAGAAAATAATAAAGAGCAGAGCAGAAATAAATGACATAGAGGCTAAGGAAACAATACAGAGGATCAATGAAACCAGGACCTGGTTCTTTGAAAAGGTAAACGAGATCGATGAACCTTTAACTAGACTCACCAAGAAAAAAAGAGAGAGGACTCAAATAAATAAAATTAGAAAGGACAGTGGAGAAATAACAACTGACACACAGAAATACATAGTATTGTAAGAAAATACTATGAAGAACCTATGCCAAAATATTAGACAACCTAGGTGAATTGGACAAATTTCTTGAATCATATAATCTTCCAAAAATCAATTCGGAAGAATCAGAACACCTAAAAAGACCATTTACAACAAATAAAATCAAAACAGTTATCAAAAAACTTCCAAAAAAGAAAAGTCCTGGGCCTGATGGCTTCACAAGTGAATTCTACCATAAATTCAAAGAGGAACTAACTCCTATCCTCCTCAAGCTATTTCAAAACTTCAAGAGGAAGGAAGACTTCCAAACTCCTTTTATGAGGCGAGCATAATTCTGATTCCGAAACCAGGCAAAGACAACACAAACAAAGAAAACTATAGGCCAATATCTCTGATGAATTTAGATGCTAAAATTCTCAACAAAATATTAGCCAACCAGATCCAGCAATATATGAAAAAAATCATACACCATGATCAAGTGGGATTTATTCTGTAGAGGCAAGGCTGGTTCAATATTCGCAAATCAATCAATGTGATTCATCACATAAACAAGAAGAAGGACAAAAATCACATGATAATTTCAATAGATGCAGATAAGGCATTTGATGAAATCTAGCACCCATTCATAATCAAAACTCTCAGTAAAGTGGGAATACAGGGAACATTCCTTAACATGATAAAGGCCATCTATGACAAACCCACAGCAAACATCATACTAAATGGGCAAAAATTAAAAGCAATCCCCTTAAGATCAGGAACCAGACAGGGGTACCCCCTTTCACCATTCTTATTCAACATAGTTCTGGAAGTCCTAGCTACAGCAATCACACAAGAAGAAGAAATAAAAGGCATCCAAATTAGAAAAGAAGAAGTAAAACTCTCATTATTTGCAGATGATATGATATTGTATATAGAGAACGCTAAAGTTTCCGTCAAAAAGTTACTGGACCGGCCTGACCTGCGCAGGTGCAGTGGATAAAACGTCGACCTGGAATGCTGAGGTTGCCGGTTCAAAACCCTGCACTTGTCTGGTCAAGGCACATATGGGAGCTGATGCTTCCAGCTTCTCCTCCCTTTCTCTCTCTCTCTCTCTCTCTCTCTCTCTCTCTCTCTCTTTCTCTCTTTCCTCTCTAAAATGAATTTTAAAAAAATTTTTTAAAAAGTTACTGGACCTGATAAATGAATTCAGCAAGGTGGCAGGATATAAAATTAATACTCAGAAGTCAGAGGCATTTCTATATACCAACAGTGAACTGTCAGCTAAAGAAATTAAGAAAACAATCCCCTTCACTATTGCAACCAAAAAAATAAAGTACCTAGGAGTAAATTTAACCAAGGAGGTTAAGGACTTGTACTTGGAAAATTATAAAACAATGGCAATAGAAATCAAGAAAGATACAAACAAGTGGAAGCATATACCATGCTCATGGTTAGGAAGAATAAAATCATTAAAATGTCTATATTACCCAAAGAAATTTATAAATTCAATGCAATACCAATTAAAATACCAATGACATACTTCAAAGATATAGAACACATATTCCAAAAATTTATATGGAACCAAAAAAGAACACGAATAGCCTCAGCAATCTTAAAAAAGAAACATAAAGCAGGAGGTATCACTCTTCCGGATATCAAGGTATACTACAAGGCCATTGTACTCAAGACAGCCTGGTACTGGCATAAGAACAGGCACATAGATCAATGGAACAGAACACAGAACCCAGAAATAAACCCACAATTTTATGGACAACTGATATTTGACAAAGGAGGAAAGAACATACAATGGAGTAAAGACAGCCTCTTTAACAAATGGTGTTGGGAAAATTGGACATCTACCTGCAAAAAAATGAAACTAGACTATCAACTTACGCCATTCACAAAATTAAACTCAAAATGGATAAAAGACTTAAATGTAAGCCGTGAAACCATAAGCATCTTAGAAGGAAACATAGGCAGCAAGCTCTCAGACATCTGGGTGAGCAATATATTTGCCAATTTATCTTCACAGGCAAATGAAATAAAAGGCAAGGTAAACAAATGGGACTATATCAAGCTAAAAAGTTTTTGCACAGCTAAAGACAATAAGAACAGAATAAAAAGACAAACCGCACAATGGGAGAACATATTCGACAACATGTCTGATAAGGGGTTAAGAACCAAAATTTATAAAGAACTTATAAAATCAACACAAGGAAGACAAACAATCTAATCAAAAAATGGGCAAAAAAAATGAATAGAAATTTCTCCAAAGAGGACATACAGATGGCTAATAGGCATATGAAAAAATGCTCATTAGAGAAATGCAAATTAAAACCACAATGAGATATTACCTCACACCAGTCAGAATGGCGCTCATCAGCAAACAACACAGAATAAGTGCTGGCGAGGATGTGGAGAAAAGGGATCCCTCTTGCACTGCTGGTGGGAATGCACACTGGTGCAGCCACTGTGGAAAACAGAATGGAGATTCCTCAAAAAATTACAAATGGAACTGCCTTTTGACCCAGCTATCCCACTTATAGGAATATACCCTAAGAACACCATAGCACTGTTTGAAAAGAAGAAATGTGCCCCCATGTTCATGGCAGCATTGTTCTCAATAGCAAAGATCTGGAAACAGCCCAAGTTTCCAATGAGGACGAGTGGATTAAAAAGCTTTGGTACATATATACTATGGTATACTACTCAGCCATAAGAAATGATGACATTGGATCATTTACAACAAAATGGATGGACCTTGAATACATTATACGGAGTGAAATAAGTAAATCAGAAAAAAATCTGAGAATAGCATTATTTCATACATAGGTGGGACATAAAAGCGAGACTATGAGACATGGACAAAAGTGTGGTGTTTATAGGGTGGAGGGAGGGAGGACAGGGAGGGTGGGAAAGGCGGGAGGGTAGAGGCACAAAGAAAACCAGATAGAAGGTGACAGAGGACAATTTAATTTTGGGTGATGGGTATGCAACATAACCAAATGATAAGATAACCTGGAGATGTTTCCTTTGAAAATATGTACCCTGATTTATTAATGTCACCCCATTAAAATTAATAAACAGAAAAATTTTTTTAAAAATAGCAACTGCCTAAACTATAGAGCACGGTAGGATAGTGCCTCTAAGATGGGGTGGGTTCAGCAAATGTTTTTGGCAAAGGGCCAGAGAGTAAGTTTACTTGAGCTTTGCAGGCTGGTTGACCTTTGTCACAATCACTCTCTGTAGTTATTGCAATGCAAAACCAGCCACAGACAATACACAAACAAATGAACATGTCTTTGTTCCAATAAAACTTTATTTACAAAAGCAATCAGTAAGCATATCTCACCTGTGTGCTGTAGCTTGCCAACTCCTGCCTCAGGTCCAGAGCTGACCCAATATGGAGAACCTTAGAAAGGAAAACATGAAGAAATTAATCTCATTAGCCTTTCAACCAGGGACACATTCCTGTTTCTGACCTTCTAAGTCTTATGGAACTTCTTAACTCAGATCTGAGTCTCTTAGTAACCATATATTTTGGTCTTCATTAACCACCCAGAACCCTACAGATCAGACAATGGAATGACCCTTTTTCGATCTCACCTATTCCCAGCACTAACTCAACAAAAGCCCTCATCTCCATCTCCAGCCAGCTCCAGACTCTGTGTCTTATTTCTGGACAAAGTGCTAAGGGGAGCATAAAAGGATGGAGCAATGAAAATGTTAGCATATCACAAAAGAAGTCACAGAGGTGACATGTGAGATGGGTCTTTGTCAGACAAAGAAGAAGGAAAAAAGGAATATTCCAGGTAGAGAGGAAAGAAATAACTAAATAAAAAACTGGCATAAGATTTTTTTTCTTCTTTTCCAAGTGAGAGAAAGGGAGATAGAGAGACAGATTTCCACACACCCTGATTGGGATCCACCCAACAACCCCCATCTGGGGCCAATCCTCTGCCCATCTGGGGCCATGCTCACAACTGAGCTATTTTCAGCTTCTGAGGTGGAGGCTCCATGAAGCCATCCTCAGAACCCGGAGCCAATGTGTTAAACCAATTGAGCCATGGCTGCAGGAGGAGAAGAGAGAGAGACAGAAAGAAAAGAGGTAGGGGAAGGGGTGGAGAAGCAGATATTCACTTCTCCTGTGTGCTCTGACTAGGAATCAAATCCAGGACATCCAAACACCGGGCCAATGTTCTACCACAGAGCCAACAGACAAGGGCCAAGATTTTAATTTTAAAAAGATAAATGGCCACAATTAGAAAGATAAAAGGGAGGTGGAGTCAAAGGCAAAGAGGCAAAACAATAGGTTACAAGAGGCAAATTAGAATGGAGATCCACATGAAAGGAGGGGTAGTCATCTTGGTGCCATGGACTCTATGTTTGTGTACCTCAAGATTCTTATGTTGAAATGTTACCCCCCAATATGATGGTATTACATCACAAAGACCATAGGTTATGAGGGCACAACCCTTGTAATCAGATTAGTGCCCTTATGAGAAGAGACTCTAGAGAGCATGATTATTCTCTGCTGTCTCCACCCTTCTGCCGTGTGAAAATACAGTGCAAAATTGATATGTCAGTCATCTGCAAACCAGGGAGAGGATTCTCATCAGACACCCATCTGCTGACACCTTGGTCTTGGATTTTCCAACCTCCAGAGTTATGAGCCTCCCAGTTCATGGTATTTTATTATAGTAGCACAAACTAAGACAGTCAGAAGTCATCAAATATAAACAATTTCTACCTTAATATTAAAAGAATTGAGTGATCAGCTGAATAGCAACTCTGGGAGAGAGAATAAGAGTTAGTTAGGGTTAAGAACAGTTTAGTCAAAGGGTTGAGTAGCACTCAGGTTACCATCAAAACTAGGGTTCGGGGCCCTGGCTATTGGCACAGTGGATAGAGTGTTGGCCTGGTGGCCCAGCATATGGACATCCTGGGTTTGATCCCTGGTCAGAGCATAAAGGAGAAGCAGCCATCCGCTTCTCCCCCCACACACACACTCCCCAACTCCTGCAGACAGTAGCTCAATTTGGTTTGAGCGTTGGCTCTGGGTGCTGAGGATAACTCAGTTGGTATGAGCATGTCAGCCTAAGGCACTGAAAATAGCTCAGTGAAGGAGCATGGCCCCAGATGGAGTTGCCAGGAAGATTTTGGTGGGGGCTCATGCCTCATTATCTCTGCTCCTCTCACATAAAAAATTAGGTTCATCCCAGGATAAAGGTTGTCAGTGGTTTACTTCCAATGATTTACTTCCCACTTGAAAATATGATTCAAAAGATTCTCATAACTCATTATAACTCACCAATTATAAGCAGTGGTGGGATTCAGCTGGTTTGCACCAGTTTGGCAGAACCAATACCTAATTTTTTGTTGAGTTTAGCAAACCAGTTGTTAAAATGGCAATTGTAATCAGGGTTCTCTCTAAGGTGGGCGCCTGGGCAGCTGCTCAATGTAGAAATCACATATTTAGCCTAACTAGGCAGTGGTGCAGTGGATAGAGTGTCGGAGTGGGATGCGGTGGACCCAGGTTCGAAACCCTGAGGTCACCAGCTTGAGCGCAGGCTGATCTGGCCTGAGCATGAGCTCACCAGCTTGAGTTCAGGGTCGCTGATCATAGACATGACCCCATGGTCGCTGACTTGAACCCAATGGTCGCTGGCTTGAAGTCCAAGGTCACTGGCTTTAATCCAAGGTCGTTGGCTTGAGCAAGAGGTCACTGGCTCTGCTGTAGCCCCTGATCAAGGTACATATGAGAAGGCAATCAATGAACAACTAAGGAGCCACAACAAAGAACTGATGTTTCTCATCTCTCTCCCTTCCTGTCTGTTCCTATATGTCTCTCTCTCTGTCACACAAAAAAATAAGAAATCACAAATTTACATTCCTTACTCTTTTTTAACATTCATCTGTGCAACAGCATATTCTAAGTGCCCATAGTAATGTTCATTTCATCCATAGGTGAAAAAAATTTGACAGAACTATGCTTGGAATATTTATTTGTTTCATAAAACTCATTGATACTTTTGATGAAATACTACATTTAATTCCCTCTCATTTGTTACTTTAGTAAATAAACATAACATAAAGAGAAAAAGTGCCAACCAGGGGGTGACAAGTTATCATTTGTGTCAACTTTGTGTTACACCCAAAATTCCCCTGAGATTTTATGAGTGTGTTGTGTTCCCCGAACTGTGAAACCATTCAGAAGCTAGGACACAATAAACCAATATAGATTTCAAGGGTTATCTTATTGCTCATTTCAGAAGTCAGGAAATTATTACACACGTGAAATAATAAACTACCTTTCAGTATATTGTGTTTTTATACTTAAAATGGTCATTAGGGCAGAGAACCGGTTGTTAAATTATTTGAATCCCACCACTAATTATAAGGCATATATTACTTTTCACATGCTACATATGCATTTTTTACACATTTATTTCTCATAATTGTAAATTTAGTATAGGATTTAAAGATGTCTGTATGTTTTACTTTAATGGGCAGTAATAGCAATGTCAGTATAATGGATCATCCGGTCAATAGCATCTTCTATTTCATGTAGTCTGGTAAACACATTCAAATCACAATAGAAAATCAAATAATTCATGTTAGCCCAGAAGAAGCAAAACTATTGTTGGTGTGTGTTGTTAGTCAGAGTTTAAAATCTTGTATCTTAAGGAAGCACTTAGAGACAATGAAGTGCTTTCTTTTTATATATATATATATATTACTCAGTTTAGAGAGAAGAGAGCAGAGACAGAGAGAAAGAGGGGAGGAGCAGAAAGCATCAACTCCTATATGTGCCTTGACCAGGCAAGCCCAGGGTCTTGAACCAGCAACCTCAGCACTGTATGTTGACACCTTATTCACTGTGCCACCACAGGTCAGGCTGAAGAGCTTTCTTGAAGAAAAGCTAGTCTAACTCATGTGTTCAGTGCAGGGTTTTCTGGGAGAACCTCAGAGGGTTGGGTAGCTGACTTGGTGGTGTTTCAGCAGCTGCATGTAAGAACACATAAAACTTAAAGAATAAAAATTGAGGAGGCTGCCTGACCAGGCAGTGGCACAGTGGATAGAGCGCCGGACTGGGATGCAGAAGACCCAGGTTCAAGACCCCGAGCTCTCCAGCTTGAGCACGATGCCCATCTGGCTTGAACAAAAGCTCGCCAGCTTGGACCCAAGGTTGCTGGCTCCAGCAAGTGGTGGCTCGTTCTGCTGAAGGCCTGTGGTCAAGGCACGTGTGAGAAAGCAATCAATGAACAACTATGGTGTCGCAACGACAACGAAAAACTAATGATTGATGCTTCTCATTTCTCTCTGTTCCTGTCTGTCTGTCCCTATCTATCCCTCTCTCTGACTCTTTCTCTGTCCCTGTAAAAAATAAATAAAACATTAAAAAAAATTGAGGAGGCTTCTGCAAAAGAAGAAACTGAAAATGGAGTTCTTAAAAAAGTGAAAGAAATAAAACAGAAAATATAGGAGAAAATATATGACAGCAAGAGCTATAGAAGTTTGGTTCAGGAATTTAGCAGGCAGGTAAATATAGTAAACAAAATAGCTATTTTTAAAACAACCTGTGACTCATTGTATTTTGTTATTCAAACTGGTGAGTTATCTAATAAACAATGTCATGTGAACATGTTAATTGCCTAAGTCTGCAAGAGGGCTAGAAACCCCAGAAGGGACCTGAGCACAGGAAGTGAAAATCTCTCTGAGAAGGAATTCTGACCTCCTAGAGCCAGCCTGGGATCCACTATAATCTCACAAGTCCAGTTTCTATGGGAAAGTCTCACTCGATTCCTGTTTTCCCTAACAACCCTGCCAATAGGGCTTTTCCTGAAATCTTGGGCACTCGGAAAGACTTCCTGAACTTCCTGCCTCCCACATATACCCACACGGTGTTTAGGGGAACCTTAATGAGTGTTAAATCTACAAAATAAAAGAACCTAACAGGTATCTCCATCAGTCTCTGTTCCCTGAACAATGGCAGCACTTCTAGTCTCAACTGTGCAATTTGGTACTTACCCAGAATGTCTTCTCAAGGTCACTAATTTTGCATATGACTTAATTTGCTTTCCAACATATCATATACTTCCTCAGGGAAGAGCTCATGGCTCATGTTTCTTTTTAAAATCTTATGGCCTGTATGACCTTAAATAGGTTATTTAACCTAAGCATCAATATTTTCATTTTTTCATAGTTAGCATAATAATAGTACCTACTTCAAAGTTTAATTGTGAAGGATAAATTAGCCTGACCATGTCGTGGTGCAGTGGATAGAGTGTTGGATTGGGAAGCAGAGGCCCCAGGTTCGAAGCCCCAAGGTCGCCAGCTTGAGCATCAGATCACAGACGTGATCCCATGGTCACTGGCTTGAGCCCAAGGATTGCTGGCTTGAAGTCCAACATCACTGGCTTGAGCCCAAGGTTGCTGGCTTGAACAAGGGGTCACTCGGTCTGCTGTAGCCCCCTGATCAAGGCACATATGAGAAAGTAGTCAATGAACAACTAAGGAAACTAAGGTGCCGCAATGAAGAATTGATGCTTCTCATCTCTCTCCCTTCTGGTCTGTCTGTCCCTATCTGTCCTTCTCTCTGTCTCTCTCTCTGTCTTTGTCACACATGCACACAAAAAAAGAATAAATGAGAACATGTCTATAAAGCACTTGGCATAGTTCCTGGCATGGTAGTGTTCAGAAAGTGCTACTGGAGAAAGTGGTGACTAGTGGTGAGGCTGGTGATGATGATGGTGGTGGTGATACTGGTGATTATGTTGTCATAATGATAGTGGTGGAAATAATAAAGATTATAGCAGAAATAAATACAATAGAGTCTTTAAAAAGCAATATAAAAGATTCATAAAACCAAGAGCTGGTTCTTTGAAAAGATTAACAAGATTGACAACCCTTTAACCAGACTCATCAAGAACAAAAGAAAGAGGACTCAGTAAGTAAAACCCAAAATGAAAGAGAAAAAGTAAAAACTGATACCAAGGAACTATATAGAATTGTAAAAAATATTAAGAAAAAAATATGTCAACAAGATGAAAAGTCTGGATGAAATGGATAAATTTCTAGAAACATACATTCTTCCGAAACAGAATTAGGAAAATCAGAGAATCTGAACAAACAGATAATATCCAATGAAACTCAAGCAGTAATCAAAACACTCCTGACAAACAAATGAATGTCTTCACAGGTGAATTTTACCAAACATCAAAGAATAACTAACAGCTATTCTCAAACTATTCCAAAATATTCAAGAAGAAAGAAGACTTCCAAGCTCATTTTACAAGGCTAACATTATCCTAATTCCAAAACCAGGTAAAGACACTACAAAAAATTATATCCCCAATAGAAAAATATGCCAAAATTTTCAACAAAATATTAGCAAACCAGATACAGCATTGATACATCAAAAATATCATATACCATGATCAAGTGGAAATTATTCTGGGGATGAAAGGTTGGTACAATATGTACAAATCCATAACCATGATACACCACATAAACAATAAAAGGATAAAAATCATTTTAATAGATGGAGAAAAAGCATTTGATAAAATCCAGCATCCATTTATGATAAAAACTATCAGCAAAGTGGAAATAGAGGAAACATACCAGAACATGATAAAGGCCATCTATGACAAACCCACAGCCAACATCATACTCAGAGGGCAAAAGCAACAAACATTTTACTTCAGATCAGGAACAAGGCAGGTATGTTAGCTTTCACTATTCTTATTCAACATAGCACTGGAAGTCCTAGCCACAGCAATCAGGCAAGAAGAAATAAAAGGCATCTAAATTGGAAAGGAAGAAGCAAAACTGTCATTATTTGCAGATTCCATGATACTGTGTATAGAGAACCCTAAATGCTACACCATAAAAACTACTAGAACTGATCAATGCAGCAAAGTAGCAAGATACAAAATAAATATCCAGAAACCAGCTACATTTTCACACACCAATATTTAACTATCAGAAAAGGACACTAAAAAAATAATTCCACTCACAATTGCTTCAAAAAGAATAAAATACCTAGTAATAAATTTAACCAGGTCACCCTGGCTGGTTGGCTGAGTGGTAGAGCATGAGGTTGGTTGCTGAGCAACAGAACAATGCCCCAGATGGGCAGAGCATCACCCCCTAGTGCACTTGTCAGGTGGATTCCAGTCAGGGTGCATGCAGAAATCTGTCTCTGCATTTCCTTCTCTCACTGAATAAAAAATAAAATTAACCAAGTCCTGATTGGTGAGTGCACAGTGGATAGAGCATCAACCTGAAACACTGAGGTCCTAAGTTTAAAACCCCAAAGTTGGGGTCACCAGCTTGAGCATAGGCTTACCAGCTTAAGCACAGGGTTTCCAGCTTGAGTGTGGGATCATAAACATGATCCCATGGTCACTGGCTTGAGCCCAAAGGTTGCTGGCTTGAAGCCCAAGGTCACTGGCTTGAGCAAGGGATCACTGGCTCAGCTGGAACCCCTCTCTCCCCAGTTAAGGTATGTATGAGAAGCAATCAATAAACCACTAAAAGTGTTGCAACTGCAAGTCGATGCTTCTTATCTCTCTCCCTCTCCCTTTCTCTCTCTCTCTCTCACTAAAAAAAAAATAAAATAAATTTTATTTTTACATTTTAACCAAGGATGTAAGAGACCTATACTGAGAAAATTAAGACACTGAAGAAAGATATTGAAGGAGATACAAATAAGGGGAAGCATATATCATGTTCATGGATAGAAAGCATTAACATCATTAAACTGTACATAATACACAAAGCAATCTATAAATTCAATGCAATTCCTATCAAGATACAAATAGTGTATTTCACATAACTAGAAAAAATATTCCAAAAATTTATATGGAACCACAGAAGACCGCAAATAGCCCCAGTGATCTTGAGAAAGTACAACAAAGTTAGAGGAATCACACTATCTGATATCAAACCAAACTACAAGGCCATAGTAATCAAAACAGCATGGTACTGGCATAAAAACAGACATATAGATCAAGGGAACAGAATAGATAGCCCAGAAATATACCCACGTCATTATAGTCAATTAATATTTGATAATGAAGGCAAAAAACATGCAATGGGGTAAAGACAATCTATTTAATAAATAGTGTTTGGAATATTGAACAGATTTGTGCAAAAAAATTAAACTAGACCACCTTCTTACACCTTTCACAAAAATAAATTCAAAATGGATTAAAGACTCAAATGTTAGACTCAAAACCATAAAAACCTTAGAAGAAAACATAGGAGAGTCCAGGATAGTGATGGAGTAGGTGGAAGTTCCAACTGCCACCTCCCAGGACCAAATTGGATTTCAACTAAATTTTAAAACAATCATCAGGAAAACCAACTTTGGACTAAAAGAAGAGGACTCTGTAACCAAGGATAACAGAAGATGTCATGCTGAGACTGGTAGGAAGGATGTAGATGTGGAAAGGGCTGCCCTACTCCCAGGAGCGAGGGGCAGCTGAGGGTCCAAAGGGACACTCATTGTGGGGAGGGTTTCCCTGAAAGGTAGGAGTGCTCAGCCCCAGTCCTGGAGCCCCACCTAGAGCCCCAGGGCCTAGAAGAGGCTCCCAGACAACATTTAGCGGTAAAACAACCAGTGTTTCTGTCTGTGAGAAAGAAATGGAACTCTTGGAGATTCAGGCTCTGTCTTAAAGGACCCACACAGAAAATTTCATTCACAGCCACTTACTGGGAATCTGGGGGAGGGAGAACTGAGAGGACTAGAGTTGCGTGAGGAAAGTGTAAAGTTGGAGGCCAAGGGAGAGAAACTATGGGAGATGGCCACCAGATCCATTGTGCTGAGGCTTTCTCCAATACTGCAGTGGCCATATTTCTTGGGCAGAGCATCCCCTTTGTGCAGCATCAGCCTGGGGAAAAGCAACTGCTCTGCCCTTAAAAATCTCTCCTATCTCAGTCATGGCAACGGGTCATGCTGAGAGGCCAGGAAGAAGGGAAAATGTCAGTGGCTTAGTTTCCTGGTGTTGAAATGAGAGGGTTCCCCCACACACTCCTGACTCTAGGACTGGTTCTTCCACCTCACAGGAGACTCAGTAGAAACTGTCCAGAGAGCAGACAGACCACACTGAGAGCAGAGAAACTTGGTCTTTTAAGTGGACCTTGCCCCAGGCCCAGTGTGGGTAAAAGCCAGTCTAGGAGTGCAGCTTGATATTTCCATGTACACCTGGGCCCAGCAGAGGCAGCCACAAACTCTGGATTGCTTGCACATCCAAGAAGGTTGCTGAGGGCCAGTTACAGGCAGTGTCTCCCAGCGATGTGTGCCGGATTTCTGTCAGGGAGGACCAGGGATGGCACAACTGGGGTTCGCCTGTGGAAAGCATCAGTTCAGGACCTAACAACCCTTGCTAGAGTGGTATCCTAAGGAAAGGCTCCTCACACCTGGCCCAGCTAAGCTGAGTTCCACTCTCTGTGATCAGCACCCACAGTGGCTCATGTACATTGGATAGGGTGGAGCTTCACAGTCAGCTGGCCTGGGTGCTGGATATCCTGCCCTGTGGGGCTAGATTCCACAGAAGGTAAAAAGAGAGGCTTGGAGCATGGATATTTAATGTGTGGGTCCCTGTAAGTCTATTGTTGGATCTGGTCAAGGGGCTTAGACTCTCTCAGTCTTTCTCCCTTAGACCAGGGTCTCACCAGCTGAAAGAACTACTGCAGAAGGAGCTATCAGCCACACTGGGTCTGAACCTGCTGCTCACCTTGTTCAGGAGAAATAAAATTTGAGCATCCAGCAGTGGCTGAGGAATTAAGCTCTGGAGTAGGGGCCACATTTCCTGTACTAAGCTCTTGACCAAGAGACCTCTGACATAGGGGTCCCACTAATGTTGTATTCACAACCTCAGCAGCCCAAACCCACCAAGCGTGCAACCTATAGAGGGGTTGGTTGGGTGAGGCCAGTCTGAGCTCACAATACATTCTTACTACAGAAGGTTCTGTGGGAAGACCAGGCAGCTGCAAGAGGAGGAGTTGCTGAAAAATGAAGACAAATTGTATAGACCCAGGAGCTTTTAAGGAGCTGCTGTCATCTCCAAGAAGGAAGAAGCTGATCCTTATACAAAGGTTTCCCACTCTCACACTACCCAGGCACAGAAAACGCAGACACAAACAGCAAATAGTGCAGTAGCTACAAACATATTTGCCCACAGCTTGTTACAAACAACAGCTGAAATCAACCCAAAAAGACCTGGAGCCAACACAACTGGTAGTGGGTGGCAGACAGCACCAACCCTAGACTCAGGTAGGTATGCAAGCAGCAAGCCCAAATGTGGACTCTAGAAGGCACCAGGCAATGTGGAGAATAAATACACCCAACAGGACAGATATTGCATAGTGTGTAACACACATGATCAAGGTTGACTCTTAAAGCCAGCCAGCCTGAAGGGATAACCATATCCAAGAAAGGAACAACTGCATGTAATACTCACATACAGAAAATAGTACCCTCAAGAAACATTCCTAGAACAAGAAAAACAGGTGGCCAGGAGGTCAGTACCACTGAACCCATCTTCTTCATAAATACACCACAAAAATTTCAAAGTCAGACAGCACTACCTAATGCATGAACAAAATGGTCAGACAGGGAAATGCAACACAAATGAATAAACAAGAGAAATACCCAGAAAAAGAACTGAATGAGATGGAAGTAACCAAATTACCAGATGCAGAGTTTAAAATAATTATTTTTAGGATGCTCAAGGATCTTAGAGCAACAATGAATGGATATACAGAGTACCTTTAAAAAGGTAACAAGCATCAAAAAGGACACTGAAATCATAAAAAAGAACCAGTCAGAAATGACAAATACAATATCAGAATTGAAGACTGCACTAGAAGGAATCACCAGCTGGCTGGATGAAGCAGAGGATCAAATCAGTGATTTAGAGGACAAGATAAACAAAAGCACAAAAAGAGCAGCAAAATGAAAAGAGGCTCAAAAAGACTGAGGACATTTTAAGAGAGCTCTGTGACAACATGAAGAGAAAAAACATCTGCATCATAGGGTTTCCTGAAAGGGAAGAGAAGGAACAAGAAATAGAGAACCTGTTTGAAGAAATCATAGCTTAAAATTTCCCTAAATTGATGAAGGAAAAAGCCACACAAGTTCAAGAAGCACAGAGAGTCCCACGAAGAGGAACCCAAGGAAGCCTAGACCAAGACAAATCATAATTAAAGTGCCAAAGTTAAGAGACAAAGAAAAAATACTAAAAGCTGCAACAGAAAAGCAGTTAATTACCTACAGAGGAGCCCCCATAAGAATGACATCCAACTTCTCAACAGAAACATTTGAGGACAGAAGGGATTGGCAAGACATATTCAAAGTGATGCAAAACAAGAACATACATCAAAGACTTCTTTATCCAGCAAAGCTACCGATTAAAATTGAAAGAGAAACAAAAAGCTTCACAGACAAAAAAAAAAAAAAAATCTCAAGAAATTTATTACAACTAAACCAGTACTGCAAGACATATTAAGGGACCTGCTTTAAAAAGAGCAAATGGGAAAAAAAATCTAGAAAAAGAGATTTATAGATTTAAAGAATAAAATGGCAATAAATAAGTACATGTCAAAAATAACCTCAAATTTAAATGGATTAAATGCTCCAATTAAAAGACAGGGTAGCTGCATGGATAAGAATATAAGACCCATAAATATGTTGCCTACAAGAGACCCATATCAGAACAAAAGATACACATAGACTGAAAGTGAAGGGATGAAGAAAAGTATTTCATGCAAATGAAAGTAAGAATAAAAGCTAGGGTAGCAATACTTATATCTGACAAAATAGCCTTTAAAAAACAAAGGCTATTATAGTAAGGGATAAAGAAGGTCACTACATAATGATTAAGGGAGCAATCAAACAGAAAGATATAACCATTGTAAATATCTATGCACCTAATATAGAAGCACCTAGATATATAAAGCAATCTTTAATGGATATAAAGGGTGAAAACCACAGCAATACTATTATAGTACAAGATTTTAATACCCCACTAACAATAGATAGATCCTCTAGATAGAAAATTAACAAAGAAACAGCAGCCTTAAGTAACACACTAGATCAACTAATTTAATAAATATCTTCAGAACCTTTCACCCTAAAGCAGCAGAATATACATTCTTTTCAAGTACTCATGGTACATTCTCTAGGATAGACCACATGTTAGGACACAAAACAAGCCTCAATAAATTAAAATTTGAAATCATATCAAGCATCTTCTCTGATCACAATGTCATGAAACTAGAAATCAACTACAATAAAAAAACTGAAAAACATTCAAACACTTGGAGGTTAAATAGCATGTTATTAAATAACAAATGGGTTAACAGTGAGATCAAAGAAGAAATAAAAAATTTTCTTAAAACGAATGAAAATGAATATACAACAACCAAAATTTATTGGACACAGCAAAAGCAGTCCTGAGAGGGAAGTTTATAGTATTACAGGCACATCTTAAGAAGCAAGAGAAAGCTCAAACAAACAACTTAACCCTGCATTTAAAAAAACTAGCAAAAGACCAACAAATAAAGCCCAGAAGAGGTAGAATGAAGGAAATAATAAAGATTAGAGCAGAAATAAAAGACATAGAGGCTAAAAAAAAATACAAAAGATCAATGAAACCAAGAGCTGATTCTTTAAAAGATAAATAAGATTGCCAAACCTTTAAACAGACTCATCAAGAAAGAAAGAATGAGGACTCAAATAAATAAAATTAGAAATGAAAATGGAGAAGTAACAACTAACACTGCAGAAATCCAAAGGATTGTAAGAAAATACTATAAAAACCTATATGCCAAAAAAATTGGACAACGTAGGTGAAATGGATAAATTCCAAGAAACATACAAACTTCTAAAACTCAATCTGGAAGAATCAGAAAACCTAAACAGACCAATTACAGCAACTTAAATTAAAACAGTTATCAAAAATCTTCCAACAAACAAAAGTCCTGGGCCAGATGGCTTCACATGTGAATATTACCAAATATTCAAAGAATAATTAACATCTATTCTTCTCAAGCAATCTCAAAAAATTCAAGATGAGAAAAGACTTCCAAGCTCATTTTTATAAGGCAAGTATTACACTCATTCCAAGAACAGGTAAAGACACTACAAAGAGAGTAAACTATAGACCAATATCCCTGAATAACATAGATGCTAAAATTTTCAACAAAATATTAGCAAACTGGATCCAGCAATACATTAAAAAGATCAGACATAATGATCAAATGGGATTTATTCTGGGGAGGCAAGTCTGGTAAAATATTCGCAAATCAATCAATTTAATTCATCATATAAACAAAAGAAGGGATAAAAATCACATGATAATATCAATAGATGCAGAAAAAGCATTTGATAAAATTTAGCACCCATTCATGATCAAAACTCTCAGCAACATGGGAAAACAGGAAACACACCTCAACATAATAAAGGCCATCTCTGATAAACCAACAGCCAACATCATATTCAATGGGAAAAATTTTAAAGCAATCCCCTTGAGATCAGGAACAAGGAAAGGATGCTCCCTTTCACTACTCTTATTCAACATAGTTCTGGAAGTCCTACCCACAGCAATCAGACAAGAAGAAGAAATAAGAGGCATCCAAATTAAAAAAGAAGTAAAACTATCATTATTTGCTGATGACATCATACTGTACATAGAAAATCCTAAAGTCTCCATCAAAAAACTACTAGAACTGATAAATGAATTCGGCAAGGTGGCAGGATATAAAATTAATGTTCAGAAATCAGTGGCATTTTTATACACCAACAATATACTGTCTGAAAGAGAAATTAAGGAAAAAAATCCCCTTCACTATTGCAACAAACAAAATAAAGTACCCTGGAGTAAATGTTACCAATGAGGTAAAAGACTTGTACTCAGAAAATAATAAGACACTGAAAAGAGAAGTCAAGGAAGTTACAAACAAGTGGAAGCAAATACCGTGTTCGTGGATAGAAAGAATAAACATCATTAAAGTGTCTATATTACCCAAAGCAATCTATAGATACAATGAAATTCCTATTAAAATACCAATGGCATACTTCAAAGATATAAAACAAATATTCCAAAACTTGATATGGAACCGAAAAAGAACACAAATAGCCTCAGCAATCTTGAAAATGAAGAATAAAGTGGGAGATACCACACTTCCTGATATCAAGTTATACCAAAAGGCCAAAGTAATCAAAACACCTTGAAACTGGTATAAGAACAGGTATACAGACCAATGGAACAGAAAAGAGAACTCAGAAATAAACCCACACCTTTATGGTTAATTGATATTTGACAAAGGAAGTAAGAGCATACAGTGGAGTAAAGATGGTCTCTTTAATAGATGGTTTTGGGAAAATTAAAAAGCTACCTGCAAAAAAAATGAAACTAGACCACCAACATACATCATTCCCGAAAATAAACTCAAAATGGATAAAAGACTTAAATATAAGTCGTGAAACCATAAACATCTTGAAAGAAAACAGAGGCAGTAAACTCTTCGATATCTCTCATAGCAATATTTTTGCCAATTTATCTCCAAAGGCAAGTGAAATAAAGAGCAAAATAAACAAATGGAACTATATCAAACTAAAAAGCTTTTGCACAGCAAAAGACACCATGAACAAAATTAAAAGACAACCCACACAATGGGAGAACGTATTCACTAATACGTCTGATAGGGGGTTAATAACCAAAATTTATAAAGAACTTCTAAAACTCAACACCAGGAAGATAAACAATCGAATTTAAAAATGGATTTAGGCACTTTAATTTAAAAACTGAATAGACACTTCTTCAAAGAGGACATACAGATGGCCAATAGGCATATGAAAAAATGTTCAATGTCACTAATCATCAGAGAAATGCTAATTAAAACCACAATGAGATACAACATCACACCTGTCAGAATGGCGCTCATTAACAAATCAACACACAATAAGTGCTGGCGAGGGTGTGGAGAAAAGGGAACCCTCCTGCCCTGCTGGTGGGAATGCAGATTTGTGCAGCCACTGTGGAAAACAGTATGGAGATTCCTCAAAAAATTAAAAATGGAACTGCCTGTTGACCCAACTATCCCACTTTTATATCCTAAGAATAAAATCCTAAGAATACCAGATCACTGATTCAAAAGAAGAAATGCACCCCCATGTTTATTGCAATATTGTTCACAGTAGCCAATCTGGAAAGAGCCCAAGTGTCTGTCAGTGAAAGAGCTAGATTAAATAGCTGTGGTACAAAGAATCTATTTCTAAGTCAAGTTTCTATTTTGAGAACATTTAGCATCCAGGCGCACGTGTACAGCATTCTCTAAAATACAACACTAATTCTCTCTCCAGGGCAGGAAACCAGTCAGATCATTAAGATTCATCCTGTGAGAGCCAAATCTTGGTGAACTGAGATGAGCAAATACATTTCCCTCACCTCCCTCTGGCTGCTGCTCACTCTCTCAAAGAAAAAATTGGGAATTCTCTTATAATGGGTGAGATCTATATATTTCATTATCTCAACCACAAGCTGATAGGCCCAGGGTCTCAGAAAGAAAAATAAGCTGTGGTACATATGCACAGTGGAATACTATGTGGCTGTGAGAAAGAAGGAATCTTACCTTCTGCGATGACATAGATGAACTTGGAGATTATTATGCTAAGTGAAATAAGCCAGGCAGAGAAAGACAAATATCATATGACCTCACTTATATGTGGAATCTAATGAACAAAATGAACTGAGGAACAAAATAGAGGCAGAGGTGGGATCACAGGAAGCAGAGGTACAGCTGTCAGAGGGAAGGGGGATGAAGGAATGGGATCAGAGAAGGTGAAGGATTTAGTGAAATTATATATACATAACACATAGATACAGATAACAGGACAGCAAATCCTAAAGGAAAGAGGATGGGGGTATGTGGGAGAAGGGGGTCAGGAGAGGGAGTTATATTGAGCGGATGCATCCTGTGATCCTCTCACTGACCGCCAATGAAAGAGGTCCCCCTTCCAGAAGTGCGGAGGGGCCGGATAAATGGCTTCAGGGGGCCGCATGCGGCCTGCGGGCCATAGTTTGGGCACCCCTGGGATAAATGGTGATGGAAGGAGACTCAAGTTAAGTTGGTGAACACACAATACAGTGCATTGAGATGTGCTGTGGAATTGTGCACCTAAAACCTTCATAATTTTGTTAACCAGTGTCACCCCATGAAACTCAATAAAAAAGGAAAAAAGAGTTGAGAAAAATTAAGATCAAATATACTAAATGACAATCAATTTTACAAAACTAAGATCTGCGTGATTCCAGGAGCCATACTTTTACTACTACTCTGCACTACAGCACAAACCACCTGTGAGGAAATCATAGATGGTGAGAGCAGAATCTCAGGGGTATTTTTTCAATGTAGTAATGGCTTCAAAATACCAACTTTAATTTTTCTCCCAAAAATAGTCATACTTATGCACACTAATCATATTATTTGCACCCTAATTTCTCACATCAAACTCCATTTTCCATATACACCTGATCAAGGCTTACCTAAGTATTAGGAGAAATCAAGTTGAATTGCTCCATTTTAACTTTGACCTAAAAAGAAGGAGGAAAAGCAAATTTGGGGGTGTCAGGAAGTGATACTAACAGCAGAGCTGGCACCTGGCCATTAAGATCCACTTCTGGTAAAGCTCCTTCTAGAAATGTCCTCAGACTGGTTAACTCCGTTAAAATTTTGCAAGATCTGCTCACAGGGCACATCTTACTGAGCTTTGCGTTTATTGTCATTTGAGTAACTCCCAAAGCTGTGGGTTTGAGGCAGAAGTATCTATTATGTCCCCCAGGATCTTAGCCTTCACTCATTTATTAGAAGACTTCATTGGTCCTCTGAGGGTCCATGTATCATCAGAAGGAGGCAGTGAGACCCAGACAGTGCTGGCCATGATGCTTCCATGAGCCAACGCTGAAACTATTCTTTAGTCTAGTGCTCTCGGACAAGTCCCTGTTACCGCCACCTGCATCTCCTGACCTCTGGTTCCTAAGAGCAAAGGTGTGTATGTGGTCAGGCTAACTGGGATTCAAACCCAAATGTGCGACCTCTAGTTGGGTGACTTCTCCCTACTTAACTAATGTCTCTGGGTCTCAGGCTCCTCAGCGCATGTGACAGGATGATGATGAGTTACTGAACGGGGGAATAAATACTAAGTCCTGGAGCACAGTCAGTCATTCCCTGACGCAGCTAGTTCCACTATCATTATACTGCTAGATGTGCTATTTTAGGGGCTCTGATCTCGGATTTTTCTTCCTCTGAATCTTGGTGCTGATTTCCACCTGGAAGCTAGAAGCTGGTAAACATCATTGTGGGAACAGCAAAGCCAGTCTACCCACGGAGCAATCACCAAGGCCACGAGAAAAAGCTGGCATCATTGGAGGTGACAGAAAACCAGATGTGAGTTCACAGAGCTAAGACAGCAGCTGTCAGGTAAATGCAGTTTGGGGCTTTGCTCCCAAAGGTTCTATTTCACGAACTCACAGAGGTGAGAATCCTTCTTTAACAGCCTCCCTGCAAACCCACCTGGGAAAATTACATTAAATTCCAGCACTTCGATACCGTAAAGTTGTAGAAAAACTGAAGGGAGTTTAGAAAAGAGCAATAAAAATGATGGGAAGGTTGGGAGAATGGATTTACTGGGAAAGATTAAAATAACTAACTATGCACAACACGTCTGGGCGGTGACTGGGGAGAGTGAAGGGGGAAACATCGCAGCCTATAAATAATGGAAACATGCAAACGCCCACGGGAAGAGTTATTTAGCTGGTACAAGGAGGCACAGCCCCGGTAATGAGACTGACATGAAGCAAATGACAATTTATGAAGAATGTTGGAAAAGCTGTGTTGGAATTTTCCTCTTTTTTTTCTTATTTTTTTTTTTAAGACAGAGAGGGAGACAGAAATGTAAGATACCAGGGAGTAATAATGTTTCAATTCAGCAGGAGGAAATCCTATTTTTCTGAATTATACTGGTTTCCAGTCTACCCCTGGACATCCACTACAACAACTCTTGTATTTCGCTTTATTGTCATGCCTTCCTCCACAAGAGACCCAGAGCTCCGGGAGGGGGGTGCAATGTATTTGTCATGCCCATACCGGTGCCCGCATCCAGTGCAGTGCCCATTTCAGTGTGGTTGTCCCATAAGCATCAGCTGAACAAAATATTGAAAAACTATCCATTTGCAAAGAAGTAGAGTGAGATCAAGTATTTGTTACCCAAAACCTTATGTAGTAATGGTGATACTGAAGTGCCAAAGCTCTAGCAGGATCACTGCTGACTGTAAGGTGATGGATTTTAGGATTAGAAGGGCCATTTAAAAGTCTTCTATTTCAGTGATTCTTAACTTTATTTTTTTAGATCCGTTCAGGTGTGTTCCTCAGTTTACAAAATTTCCAACACACTACTATAATTCCATTCCTTTCTCTCCACCATAGAAAACGCTTATCAGGATGCAAGTAAATGGGAGTTCCATTATCAGCTAGATAACCTTGAATCCACTCTAATATATTAAAAACAAAAGGGTAAAAAGTGGCCAAATAATAGTGATGGAAGATTATTTGACTTTGGGTGATGGGCACACTGTGCCATATACAGGTCATTTATCATAGAATTGTACACCTGAAACCTATATGATCCTATTACCAATGTCACCCCAATACATTTAATTTAAAAGTATTTTTAAAAAAGAAAAAGAAAGGTAAAAGATGTTACTTATCTGATGGCAGGAGGCAACCTAACTTTGGGTGGTGAATGTACAATATACACAAGTGATATGCTGTAGAATTCTGCATCTGAAACCTATATAATCTTATTAACCAATGTCACCCAAAAAATTAATAAAATTTAAATTAAAAGATTAAAAAGCAAAACAAAAAGTAATGCACAAAGTCTTTAGTAGCTCTCCCTGAGCACCCTGTGCGTGACAATTCACTGAACTTCAGCCTCCCTCACTGGATGTCAGCCTCATCAAAGGCAGGGCACCCAGCCCTGGCATAGGCCTACACACATACCTAAGTGCACAGGACATTTCTTGAGTTTTTCACTTTCAATAACAAAATGATTTGCTTCGTTACTACACCACATTATAATTTTTGTGTTGAGATATGATGGGTTGGACAGTGGTTCTTGATCAGCAGCACTGCCGTGCACAGATTTTTGGAGGTAACATAACCCACATGGCCCAATTCATTGCACAGCCAAAACTACAGGACAAGTTCTGCTGTGTATGAACTGAGTTCACCAGGGGCCATTCTTAGTATGCTGCTATTGACCAATGAGGAAACCAAGGCTACAAGATGTTAAATAACTATCTCTAGCAAGTGGTGAGGCTTAGGTTGAGCCTACCAGGCTGCCAGCAAAGCCCATTGGCCTGACCTTACCTATACCCATGATTCCTCTGTACCAGCACAGGAGCAAACCCACAGAGTACCACTCATGAGGATTGTAGAGAACACAAGAGTTTTCTTTGTCAGTCTAGCCAGTGCTTGTGAGCTGTAGTTACAAAAGTTGGTTGGAGGCATAGTCCAAACACCCTGGGTGTTTCTGAAAATGTCAGCTTCAAAGCCTGAAGTCAATCCATGGAATCCCAATGCCCCATTAGCACCCACAGTTAAACACTGAATATATTCCAGGGTGAAAGCAAGGAAATGCAGCCCTTACTCAGTAATGAGGGTCCCCAGGTCCCCAGGTACACTGCAGTCACTAGCTGCCCCTGAGCCTGAGGCACAGAATAAAACTACCTCACTCCATTGGGCTGTGCAGCCAGTAAGGGGAAAGTCTTGTGTATAAAGACTCTGAAACAGGTGATTGATTCTCACAGCGTGGCCAGCAGTAGACCGGTGAACAGCACGCAGAAAGAACAGCATGAACAAAGCTGTGGTGCATCTGGGAAGCTGCAAGCATTCAGGGTCACTGGAGCACAGATAGAAGGAGTAGAAAATGTCACCCCAATGGGGTACCAGGAACCCAGGTAATGGGAAGCTAGGAAGGAGTAGAATTCATCCTGCAGGCCAAAAGGGTCATAGACATTCCTGATGTGAAGTGGGCCGTAGAGTGACATGTGACTGAGCATGCAGAGCCTAGCACCCAAAACATCCAGAACACAAAGCTTAACACTTTAGGGGGCACACTCAGACCCCATCCAACCTTACAAACACGAGCCAAGCCTGCACTGGTCTGAAACTATTTGTTGACTTTATTAACCCAATTCATATGACCAATCCTTCTGAGAAGAAATATTGTGTTGAAACTGGGTGGGACTAGCTCTAACTCCCAGTGGAAACTGAACCATATCAAGTCACTTCACTTCTCTTTTGCTTGTTTCCAATTCAAGAAGAGGGAGGAAAAAGAAGATGGAAGAGGAGGAGGAGGGGGAGGAGAGTAGGAGGGGAGGAGGGGGGAAGGAGAAATGGAGGAAAGGAGAAAGGGCGAAATAAAGAAGGAAAGAATGAAAGAAAGAAAGAGAAAGGAAGGTAGGAGAGGGGAGGGTAAGGAAGGAAAGGAAAAAGAAAAGGTTCAACATAGTGCTGGAAGTTCTAGCCAGAGCAGTCTGACAAGAGAAAGAAATAAAAGGCATCCATATTGGAAAAGAAGAAGTAAAAGATTCACTTTTTACAGATGACATGATCCTGTATATAGAAAACCCCAAAGACTGCACAGAAAGACTACTAGAAACAATAAACCAATACAGTAAGGTCACCAATACAAAATCAATATACAGAAGTCTATTGCTTTCATATACGTCAACAATAAAATTTCAAAAAATGAACTTGGCTTTCGCCACCCGGCTACCTTCCGGCCCAGCTCTTCTCAGGTCCCGAGAGCCGGCTCGGTCCGGAACCGCGCGTAGTACGTTTGGGCATGCCCCACTACGAGCTGGCTTTGATCCTAAAAGCCATGCAGTGGGAATATATCCTGAGAATGCCAAATCACTGATTCAAAAGAAGAAACGCATCCCCATGTTTATTGCAGCATTATTTAAAATAGCCAAGATCTGGAAACAGCCCAAGTGTCCATCAGTGGATGAGTGGATTAAAAAGCTTGGTACCTATATACAATGGAATACTACGCGGCTGTGAAAAAAGGGAAATCTTAACCTTTTGCGACAACATGGATAAAACTGGAGGCTATTATGCTAAGTGAAATAAGCCAGGCAGAGAAAGAAAAATATCATGACCTCACCCATATGAGGAATCTAATGAACAATGTGAACTGAGGAACAGAATAGAGAAAGAGGCAGGATCAAGGGAACCAGAGGGAAAGGGGATGATAAAATGGGATCAGGAGGACGGAAGATGGCGATGGAGTAGGCGGACGTACCAACTTCCAACTCCCAGGACCAAAGTGGATTATAACTCAATTTTAAGAACCATCATCTGGATAAACCAACTTTGAACTAAACTAAGTGGACTCTTCAACCAAGGAACACTGCAGAAGCCACATCGAGACTGGTAGGAATAGCGAAAATGCAAAGAGGGCAGCCCAGCTCCCCGGAGCAAACGGCAGCCCGGAGAGACCCGCATGGCGGGAGGAGAGTTTGGCGGAGAGGGAGGGACCTGGGTCCCAGGAACCAAACCCAAGCCTGCAGTCCCAGAGCCTAGAAGAGGCGTATGGACAGTATTGAGCTGTGAAGCAAGTGAGGATACTGTTTGGGAGAAAGAGATAGTTTTCTCAGACCCAAGAATCTTTTCAAAGGGACAGCGCAGAAACCCTCTCTCACAACCACGCACCCGGGGCTCCGGGGAACGGGGACAGAGGAGAGGAACAGAGCAGTGGGAACAGAGAGTGGACTGAAGGCACGAGGACACTCTGAGGGACAGCCATCCTGACCCCTGGGCTAAGTCATTTCCCTAATTGAAAACGAATATTTCCCCTGGAACTAGCAATACCAGCAAAGGGAGACAAGACACTAGCCAAACAAGCTCTCCCGTGGCAATTAGAGCAGAGCTGCTTAGAGGGAGGGAGCTCCCAAGCCTACAGTGTGGAGACTTAAGACACTGCCATCTCTCTGAGGGTTGCTGAAGGAATGTTGGCGGCAGGACCAAGACTACTCTATCCAGCAAGGCTAACGTTTAAAATCGAAGGAGAAATAAAGAGCTTTCCAGACAAAGAAAGCCTCAAGGAATTAATTAAAACCAAACCAATTCTGGAAGAGATACTAAGGGGACTGTTGTGAATAGTTCAAAGGGAGGAAAGAATATAGCAAAATAAGAATACAGCTTTAAAGAATAAAATGGCAATAAACAACTACGTATCAATAATAACCTTAAATGTAAATGGCTTAAATGACCCAATCAAAAGACATAGGGTAGCTGTGTGGATAAAGAAACAGCACCCATACATATGCTGTCTACAAGAGACACACCTTAAAACAAAAGATGCATATAGACTGAAGGTAAAAAGATTGAAAAAAATATTTCATGCAAATGGAAATGAATAAAAAGCCGGGGTAGCAGTACTTATATCTGACAAAATGGACTTTAAAGCCAAGGCTATAGTAAGAGATAAAGAAGGACACTACATAATGATAAAGGGAACAATTCAACAGGAAGATATAACTATTATAAATATCTATGCACCAAATATAGGAGCCCCGACATACATAAAGCAGAATTTGATGGACATAAAGGGAGAGATTAACAGCAATACTATCATAGTAGGGGATTTCAATACCCCTCTAAAAACACTGGATAGATCCTCAAGAAAGAAAATCAATAAAGAAACAGCAGACTTAAATGATACACTAGATCAACTTGATTTAATAGATATCTTCAGAACTTTTCATCCTAAAGCAGTAGAATATACATTCTTCTCAAGCGCTCATGGTACGTTTTCTAGGATAGACCACATGTTAGGACACAAAAATGGTCTCAATAAATTTAAGAAGATTGAAATCATATCAAGCATTTTCTCTGATCACAATTCTATGAAACTAGAAATAAACCAAAAAAGAAAAACTGAAAAATACTCAAACACTTGGAAACTAAATAGCATGATATTAAACAATGAATGGATTAACAATGAGATCAAAGAAGAAATAAAAAAGTTTCTAGAAACAAATGATAATGAGCATACATCAACTCAAAATTTATGGGACGCAGCAAAAGCAGTACTGAGAAGGAAGTTCATTGCACTACAGGCATATCATAGGAAGTCAGAAAAGCTCAAATAAGCAACCTGACCCTGCAGCTAAAAGAACTAGAAAAACAACAACAAATAAAACCCAGGACAAGTAGAAGAGAGGAAATAATAAAGATCAGAGCAGAAATAAATGACACAGAGGCTAAGGAAACAATACTGAGGATTAATGAAACCAGAAGCTGATTCTTTGAAAAGGTAAACAAGATTGATGAAGCTTTAACTAGACTCACCAAGAAAAAAAGAGAAAGGTTTCAAATAAATAAAATTAGAAAGGACAGTGCAGAAATTACAACTGATAGAACAGAAATACAAAGCATTGTAAGAAAATACTATGAAGAACTCTATGCCAAAAAATTAGACAATCAGATGAAATGGACAAATTTCCTGAACCATACAAACTTCCAAAAATCAATTTGAAAGAATCAGAACACCTAAACAGACCAATTACAACAAATGAGATCGAAACAGTTATCAAAACACTCCCAAACAAGAAAAGTCCTGGGCCTGATGGCTTCACAAGTGAATTCTATCAAAAATTCAAAGAAGAACTAACTCCTATCCTCCTCAAGCTATTTCAAAAAATATAAGAGGAAGGAAGACTTCCAAACTCCTTTTATGAGGCGAGCATAATTGTGATCCCAAAAGCGGGCAAAGACAACACAAAGAAAGAAAATTATAGGCCTATATCCCTGATGAATTTAGACGCTAAAATTCACAACAAAATATTAGCCAACCGGATCCAGCAATATATGAAAAACATCATACACCATGATCAATTGGGATTTATTCTGGAGAGGCAAGGCTGGTTTAATATTCGCAAATCAATCAATGTGATTCATCACATAAACAAAAGAAAAGACAAAAATCACATGATAATTTCAATAGATGCAGAAAAGGCATTTGATAAAATCCAGCACCCATTCATGCTCAAAACTCTCAGTAAAGTGGGAATACAAGGAACATTCCTTAACATGATAAAGGCCATCTAGAGAAACCCACAGCAAACATCATACTAAATGGACAAAAATTAAAAGCAATCTCCTTAAGATCAGGAACCACGCAGGGTTGCCCACTTACACCACTCTTATTCAACATAGTTCTAGAAGTCCTAGATATAGCAATCAGACAAGAAGAAGAAATAAAAGGCATCCAAATTGGAAAAGAAGAAGTAAAACTGTCACTATTTGCAGATAATATGATATTGTACATAGAAAACTCTAAAGTCTCAGTCAAAAAACTACTGGACCTTATAAATGAATTCAGCAAGGTGGCAGGATATAAAATTAATACGCAGAAATCAGAGGAATTTCTGTATACAAACAATGAACTGTCAGCAAAAAAAATTAAGGAAACTATCCCCTTCACTATTGCAGCAAAAAAAAAAAATTCCTAGGAGTAAATTTAACCAAGGAGGTTAAGGACTTGTACTCAGAAAATTATAGAGCATTGATAAAAGAAATCAAGGAAGATACAAACAAGTGGAAGCATATACCGTGCTCATGGCTAGGAAGAATAAATATCATTAAAATGTCTATACTACCCAAAGCAATTTATAAATTCAATGCAATACCAATTAAAATACCAATGACATACTTCAAAGATATAGAACACATATTCCAAAAATTTATATGGAACCAAAAAAGAACACGAATAGCTTCAGCAATCTTAAAAAGAAAAAATAAAGCAGGAGGTATCACTCTTCCGGATATCAAGGTCTACTACAAGGCCATTGTACTCAAGACAGCTTGGTACTGGCATAAGAACAGACACATTGATCAATGGAACAGAACAGAGAACCCAGAAATAAACCCGCCGCTTTATGGACAACTGATATTTGACAAAGGAGGAAAGAACATACAATGGAGTAAAGACAGACTCTTTAACAAATGGTGTTGGGAAAATTGGACATCTACCTGCAAAAAAATGAAACTAGACCATCAACTTACACCATTCACAAAAACAAACTCAAAATGGATAAAGACTTAAACATAAGCCGTGAAAATATAAGCATCTTAGAAGAAAACATAGGCAGCAAGCTCTCTGACATCTGTAGCAGCAATATATTTGCCGATTTATCTCCACGGGCAACTGAAATAAAAGGCAAGATAAACAAATGGGACTATATCAAACTAAAATTTTTTGCACAGCTAAAGACAATAAGAACAGAATAAAAAGACAAACCACACAATGGGAGAACATATTCAACAGCACGTCAGATAAGGGGTTAATAACCAAAATTTATAAAGAACTTATAAAACTCAACACCAGGAAGACAAACAATGCAATCAAAAAATGGGCAAAAGAAATGAATAGAAATTTCTCCAAAGAGGACATACAGATGGCCAATAGGCATATGAAAAAATGCTCAACATCACTAATTATTAGAGAAATGCAAATTAAAACCACAATGAGGTATCACCTCACACCAGTCAGAATGGCACTCATCAGCAAAACAACACAGAATAAGTGCTGACGAGGATGCGGAGAAAAGGGAACCCTTCTGCACTGCTGGTGGGAATGCAAACTGTTGCAGCCACTGTGGAAAACAGTATGGAGATTCCTCAAAAAATTACAAATGGAACTGCCTTTTGACCCAGCTACCCCACTTTTAGGTATATATCCTAAGAACACCATAACACTGTTCGAAAAGAAGAAATGCACCCCCATGTTCGTGGCAGCATTGTTCACAATAGCGAAGATCTGGAAACAGTCCAAGTGTCCGTCAGAGGACGAATGGATTAAAAAGCTTTGGTACATATATACTATGGAATACTACTCGGCCATAAAAAATGATGACATCGGATCGTTTACAACAAAATGGATGTACCTTGATAACATACGAAGTGAAATAAGTAAATCAGAAAAAGAAAAAACTGAGAACAGCATGAATTCATACATAGGTGGGACATAAAAGTGAGAATATGAGACATGAACAAGAGTGTGGTGGTTACGGGGTGGGGGGAGGGAGGAGAGGGTGGGAAAGGGAGAATGGTAGGGGCACGGGTAGAGCCAGATAGAAGGTGAATGAGGACAATTTGACTTTGGGTGATGGGTATGCAACACGATTGAATGATAAGATAATCTGGAGATGTTTTCATTGTACATATGTACCCTGATTTATTGGTGTCACCACATTGAAGTTAATAAAAAAAAATGGGATCGGAGAAGGGAAAGAGATTAGTGAAATTATACACACATAACACAGAGTTATAGAGTGCAGGACAGCAAATCCTGGAGGGAAGGGAGGAGAGTGTTGGGGGGAGGAGTAAATGGGGTATAAAGGGGAGCACGAGGGTGAGGGGAGGGAGATATATTTGGTGGGACACTTGAATCTATGTAAGCACAATTAAAAACAATAAAAATTTTAAAAAAATGAACTCAAAAAAATAATCCCTTTTACAGTTGCAACAAAAAGAAATAAAATAAAATACCTAGGAATAAACATAACAAGGAATGTAAGAAATCTATATACTGAAAACTACAAAGCATTATTAAAGAAAATTGAAAAAGAAACAATAAAATGGAAAAATATTCTATGTTCATGGATAGAAAGGATAAACATAGTTAAAATGGCCATATTACCCAAAACAATATATAAATTTAATGCAATTCCAATCAAAATTCTAATGTCTTTTTTAAAAAAGAAATGAAACAAAATATCACCAGATTTGTATGGACCCATAAAAAACCTGAATAGCCAAAGCAACCCTGAGAAAAGATAATGAAGCCAGAGGTATCACACAACCTGACTTTAAATTATACTACAGAACCACGATAATCAAAATAGAATGGTATTGGTAGAAAAATAGACACATAGACCAATGGAACAGAATCAAGAGCCCAGAAATAAAACCAAATATATATGGCCAATTCATCTTCGACAAAGGAGCCAAAAACACAGAATGGAGAAAGGAAAGCCTCTTCAATAAATGGTGCCAGGAAAACTGGAAAGCCACATGCAAAAGAATGATACTTGACTATAATTTGTCCACTTGCACAAAAATTAATTCAAATTGGGACAAAGACCTAAATATAAGATCTGAAACATTAAATTACATGGAAGAAAACATGGGTACTAAGCTTATGGACGTTGGCTATAGAGAGCAATTTAAGAATTTGACCCCAAAGACAAGGGAAGTTTTAAAGCCAGTAGTCGAGGCCACCATCACAGCCGCCTGACCCGTGCAGGTTCACATTAGATTCGAACAGGCGGTAATGAAACATAGGAGCCAAGAACTGGTGAGCCATCAGCTTTAATTCTAGCTTGCACCCGGTGGGCAAGCAAAAACAAGCACTGGGCTCCAAAACCCACACATTCAGTGCTCACAAAGCTACTGACTTATCCGAGTTTCCTAGAATCAAAGGTTTCTAGCTCACCAGACTTATTCACCTCTGTTTCCCATCTCCACCTGCACAAAGTCTTAACAAACTGGCTTCTTTCTCAGCACTCTGCCATCTTGGCTGCTTCCTCACCTCCATGTGGCTTTCCTCTGCTCTCCTCTCTAATACTAATCTCAGGAACCCAGGAACCGAGAGAGAGAGATCAAGCTACTGGTCTCTCCCACTTTATACCATAGAATCAAAATCTTTAATCCAATTATACAAACAAGGAAGTCTCTGTATAATGGGATTCCTCAGAAGAGTGCACCACCCTACATCATCCAATTAGTCAAGGGTGTGGAGAAGAGCTTACTCTTAAAACTAAGCCTTAGGCTACAACGACCCGGCCTGCCCACAGCCTGTTCCAGAACACACATTAATATCAACGAACTTCCATGTGGGCAACGCCATCTCTAACAAAGTGAGCATAATATATTTTATCTGCCCAACAGAAGTAAAGGCAAAGATAAATCAATGAACTGTATTAATCTAAAAGGCTTCTGTACAGCAAAAAAAGAAAAACTGACAACAAAACAGTCAGCCAACTAAATGGCAGATGATATTTGCAAACGACACCACAGATAAGAGGTTAATGTTCAACATACATAAAGAACTCACAAAGCTCAACAACAAACAAACAAACAAACAAATTTTAAAACAGGGAGAGGACCTGAACAAACACTTCTCCCAGGAATAAATACAAATGACCAACAGATATATGAAAAGATGCTCATCTTGGGAGCAAGATGGCGATGGAGTAGGTGGACGTACCAACTTCCAACTCCCAGAACCAAAGTGGATTATAACTCAATTTTAAGAACCATCATCTGGATAAACCAACTTTGAACTAAACTAAGTGGACTCTTCAACCAAGGAACACAGAAGAAGCCACATTGAGACTGGTAGGAATAGTGAAAACGCGAAGAGGGTTGCCCAGCCCCCGGAGCAAACTGCAGAGACCCGCGTGGTAGGAGGGGAGTTTGGCAGAGAGGGAGGGACCTGGGTCCCAGGAACAAAGCCCCAGCAGCAGTCGCAGAGCCTAGAGGAGGTGTTTGGACAGTATTGAGCTGTGAAACAAGTGAGAATACTGTTTGTGAGAAAGAGACAGTTTCCTCAGACCCAAGATTCTTTTTAAAGGGACAGCGCAGAAAACCTCTCTCACAACCATGCACCCAGGACCCCGGGGAACAGGGACAGAGGAGAGGACCAAAGCAGCAGGAACAGAGTGTGGACTGAAGGCACAGGAACAAACACTCTGAGGGACAGCCACCCAAACCCCTTGGCTAAGTCACTTCCCTAATCAAAAACAAATATTTCCCCTGGAACTAGCAATACCAGCAAAGGGAGACAGGACACCAGCCAAACAAGCTCTCCCGCGGCAATTAGAGCAGAGCTGCTAAGACGGAGCGAGCTCCCAGGTCTACAGTATGAAGTATTAGGGCCCTTCCTACTCAGCTGAGGGTTGCTGGAAGGATGGATGGTAGCGGCAAGTCGCTAAAACACGGTTCTGTCGGCGGGGGGAGGAGGCCCAGCCGGTGTGAGCTCGGTCTAGCCCAGCAGGGGCGGAGCAGACGTGCGAAAGTGGCCCTGCAGCTGTAGGCCCACTTGTAACCCCACTGGTGGGGGAAAAGTGGAAGCCCAGGAACGGGCAGAGATCTGCCCTGTGACCCTGCACAAGCCGGCCCTGACCACGGGGACGGGGTTAGGACCAGGGATGGGCGGGGCCTCGCAGCTGAGCTCACACCAACAGCCCCACCTGACCGGAGAAACCACAGTTTGCCATCCTGCGTGTGCAAGTTGGCTCTGAACGCGGGGCGGGGTAGAGCCAGGAACAAGCGGAAGTTCGCAGCTGAGCGCATGCCAGGAGCCACGCCCAGCCCAATAAACCTTGGTTTGTGACCCTGCGAAGAAGGGCCCTGGCCTCGAGGGTGGGGCTAAAGCTCCGGACGGCAAAGATTCGCAGCTGAGAGCACGTCAGATGCCCCTTCCAACCCACGAATCTGTGGCGAACAGGCTCTAACGGCGGGTGCTGGGTGGAAGCCCTGAAACAGGCTGGGTCCGCAACTGAGCAAAGGTGCTCACCTCTGCCCCTGATGCTGAGGCTTGTGGCAGGAGTGACAGCCCGACCCGCGGAGGAGAGGCAGAAATCAGAGCAATAGCCCGCAGTGGGCTGGCGCTGACAACGCCCATACCCAACCGCCCTAGGCGGCGGCAGAGGGAGTGGCAGGCCTACAGACAGACCAGACCTAGAGAACATAAAGGCAACACCTACTGGACTCCAGTAGCCACAACTTGCTTATACACAGACAAAATGGGCAGGCAGAGGAATGCAAACCAAAATAATCAAGAGAAATCCCCAGAGAAGGACCTGAATGAACCAGATATAACCAAATTACCAGAAGCAGAATTTAGAATGACAGGATATTCAAAGAAATTAGAGCAAAAATGGATAGTCACCATGAACACCTAAATAGAGAGATAACAGGAATGAAAAACGAAATTGAAATAACAAAAAAGAATCAGAGAAATGACAAATAGAGTATCAGAACTGAAGACCACAATGGAAGGAATTAAAAGCAGGATGAATCACGCTGAGGATCGAATCAGCGAGTTAGAGGACACAATAAACAAAGGCACAGAAATAGAGAAGAAAAAGGAAAAGACACTCAAAAAATGTGAGGAAACTCTAAGGGAGCTCTGTGACAACATGAAGAGAAACAACATTGGCATTATAGGGGTCCCTGAAGAAGAGGAGAGAGAACAGGAAATGGAAACTTTGTTCAATCAAATCATAGCAGAAAACTTCCCTAAATTAAGGCTGGGAAACATTCCACAAGTTCAAGAAGCACAAAGAACTCCATTAAAGAGAAACCCAAAGAAATCTACACAGAGACATATCATAGTTAAAATACCAAAGCTAAGGGATAAAGAGAATATTTTAAAAGCTGCTAGAGAAAAAAAGGCTATCACCTAAAAAGGAGCCCCCATAGGGATGACATCGAACTTCTCAACAAAAACACTTGAGGCCAGAAGGGAATGGCAAGATATATTCAAAGTAATGCAGAACAAGAACCTACAACCTAGACTATTCTATCTAGCAAGGCTAACATTTAAAATTGAAGGTGAAATAAAGAGCTTTCCGGATAAAGAAAGCCTCAAGGAATTTATGAAAACGAAACCAAATCTGTAAAAGATACTAAGGGGCCTGTTGTGAACAGTTCAAAGGGAGGAAAGAATATATATAGCTAAAGAAGAATAGAGCTTTAAAGAATAAAATGGCAATAAACAACTACATATCAATAGTAACCTTAAATGTAAATGGGTTAAATAATCCAATCAAAAGACATAGGGTAGCTGCGTGGATAAAGAAACAGCACCCATACATATGCTGTCTACAAGAGACACACCTTAAAACAAAAGATGCACATAGACTGAAAGTAAAAGGATGGAAAAAAATATTTCATGCAAATGGAAATGAAAAAAAACCCAGGGTAGCAGTACTTATAGCTGACAAAATGGACTTTAAAACCAAGGCTGTAGTAAGAGATAAAGAAGGACACTACATAATGATAAAGGGAACAATTCAACAGGAAGATATAACTTTATAAATACCTACGCACCAAATATAGAAGCCCAACATACATAAAGCAGACTTTGATGGATATAAAGGGCGAGATTAACGGCAATACCATAATAGTAGGGGGTTTCAATACCCCACTAACAAGACTGAATAGATCCTCAAGAAAGAAAATTAATAAAGAAACAGCAGACTTAAAGGAGACACTCGATAAACTTGATTTAATAAATATCTTCAGAACTTTTCACCCTAAAGCAGTAGAATATACATTTTTCTCAAGCGCTCATGGTACGTTTTCTAGATTAGAAAACATGTTAGGACACAAAAATGATCTCAATAAATTTAAGAAGATTGAAATCATATCAAGCATTTTCTCTGATCACAATGCCATGAAACTAGAAATTAACCACAAAGGAAAAACTGAAAAATACTCAAACACTTGGAAACTAAATAGCATGATATTAAACAATGAATGGATTAACAATGAGATCAAAGAAGAAATAAAAAAGTTTCTAGAAACAAATGATAATGAGCATACATCAACTCAAAATTTATGGGACACAGTGAAAGCAGTACTGAGAGGGAAGTTCATTGCACTACAGGCATATCATAAGAAACTAGAAAAAGCTCAAATGAGCAACCTGAACCTGCATCTAAAAGAACTAGAAAAACAACAGCAAATAAAATCCAGGACCAGTAGAAGAAAGAAAATAATAAAGGTCAGAGCAGAAATAAATGACATAGAGGCTAAGGAAACAATACAGAGGATCAATGAAACTAGGAGCTGTTTCTATGAAAAGGTAAACAAGATTGATGAACCTTTAACTAGAGTCACCAAAAAAAAAGAGAGAGAGGACTCAAATATATAAAATTAGAAAGGACAGTGGAGAAATAACAACTGACACAACAGAAATACAAAGTATTGTAAGAAAATACTATAAAGAACTCTATGCCAAAATATTAGACAACCTAGGTGAAATGGACAAATTTCTTGAATCATATAATCTTCCAAAAATCAATCTGGAAGAATCAGAACACCTAAACAGACCAATTACAACAAATAAGATCGAAACAGTTATCAAAAAACTCCCAAAAAAGAAAAGTCCTGGGCCTGATGGCTTCACAAGTGAATTCTACCAAAAATTCAAAGAAGAATTAACCCCTATCCTCCTCAAGCTATATATCAAAAAAATTCAAGAGGAAGGAAGACATCCAAACTCCTTTTATGAGGCGAGCATAATTCTGATCCCAAAACCTGGCAAAGACAACACAAAGAAAGAAAATTATAGGCCTATATCCCTGATGAATTTATATGCTAAAATTCTCAACAAAATATTAGCCAACTGGATCCAGCAATATATAAAAAAAATCATACACCATGATCAAGTAGGATTTATTTTGGTGAGGCAAGGCTGGTTCAATATTCGCAAATCAATCAATGTGATTCATCACATAAACAAAAGGAAGAACAAAAATCACATGATAATTTCAATAGATGCAGAAAAGGCATTTGATAAAATCCAGCACCCATTCATGTTCAAAACTCTTAGTAAAGTGGGAATACAGGGAACATTCCTTAACATGATAAAGGCCATCTACAACAAACCCACAGAAAACATCATACTAAATGGACAAAAATGAAAAGCAATCCCCTTAAGATCAGAAACCAGGCAGGTGTGCCCCCTTTCACCACTTTTATTCAACATAGTTCTGGAAGTCCTAGCTACAGCAATCAGATAAGAATAAGAAATAAAAGGCATCCAAATTGGAAAAGGTGAAGTAAAACTGTCATAATTTGCAGATGATATAATATTGTATATAGAAAACCCTAAAGTCTCAGTCAAAAAACAACTGGACCTTATAAATAAATTCAGCAAGGTGGCAGGATATAAAATTTATACTCAGAAATCAGAGGCATTTCTATATACCAACAATGAACTGTCAGCAAAAGAAATTAAGGAAACAAGCCTCTTCACTATTGCAACCAAAAAAATAAAGTACCTAGGAGTAAGTTTAACCATGGAGGTTAAGGACTTGTACTCGGAAAATTATAAAACATTGATAAAAGAAATCAAGGAAGATACAAACAAGTGGAAGCATATACCGTGCTCATGGTTAGGAAGAATAAACATCATTAAAATGTCTATATTACCCAAAGCAATTTATAAATTCAATGCAATACCAATTAAAATACCAATGACATACTTCAAAGATATAGAACACATATTCCAAAAATTTATACGGAACCAAAAAAGAACACGAATAGCCTCAGCAATCTTAAAAAGAAAAAATAAAGCAGGATGTGTCACTCTTCCAGATATCAAGGTTTACTACAACATCATTAAACTCAAGACAGCCTGGTACTGGCATAAGAACAGGCACATAGATCAATGGAACAGAACAGAGAACCCAGAAATAAACCCACATCTTTATGGACAACTGATATTTCACAAAGGAGGAAAGAACATACAATGGAGTAAAGAAAACCTCTTTAACAAATGGTGTTGGCAAAATTGGACATCTACCTGCAAAAAAATGAAACTAGACCATCAACTTACACAATTCACAAAAACAAACTCAAAATGGATAAAAGACTTAAACGTAAGCCGTGAAAATATAAGCATCTTAGAAGAAAACATAGGCAGCAAGCTCTCTGACATCTGTAGCAGCAATATATTTGGAGATTTATCTCCACGGGCAAATGAAATAAAAGGCAAGATAAACAAATGGGACTATATCAAACTAAAAAGTTTTTGCACAGCTAAAGACAATAAGAACAGAATTAAAAGACAAACCACACAATGGGAGAACATATTCTACAGCACGTCTGATAAGGGGTTAATAACCAAAATTTATAAAGAACTTATAAAACTCAACACCAGGAAGACAAACAATCCAACCAAAAAATGGGCTAAAGAAATGAATGGAAATTTCTCCAAAGAGAACATACTGATGGCTAATAGGCATATGAAAAAATGTTCAACATCACTAATCATTAGAGAAATGCAAATTAAAACCACAATGAAATATCACCTCACACTAGTCAGAATGGTGCTCATCTGCAAAACAACACAGAATAAGTGCTGGCGAGGATGTGGAGAAATGGAACCCTTCTGCACTGCTTGTGGGAATGCACACTGGTGCAGCCACTGTGGAAAACAGTATGGAGATTCCTCAAAAAATTAAAAATCGAACTGCCTTTTGACCCAGCTATCCCACTTATAGGAATATACCCTAAGAACACCATAGCACTGTTTGAAGAGAAGAAATGCGCCCCCATGTTCGTGGCAGCATTGTTCACAATAGCGAAGATCTGGAAACAGCCCAAGTGTCCGTCAGAGGACGAGTGGATTAAAACGCTTTGGTACATATATACTACGGAATACTACTCAGCCATAACAAATGATGACATCGGATCATTTACAACAAAATGGATGGACCTTGATAACATTATACAGAGTGAAATAAGTAAATCAGAAAAAAACTGAGAACAGCATGATTTCATACATAGGCGGGACATAAAAGTGAGACTATGAGATATGGACAAGAGAGTGGTGGTTACGGGGTTGGGGGAGGGAGGGGAGGGTGGGATAGGAAGGAGGGGAGGGGCACAGGGAAAAGCAGACAGAAGGTTACAGAGGTCAATTTCACTTTGGGTTACAGGTATGCAACATAATTGAATGATAAGATAACCTGGAGATGTTTTCGTTGTACATATGTACCCTGATTTATTGGTGTCACCCTATTAAAATTAATAAAAAAATAAAGATGCTCATCTTCACTAGCTATTAAAGAAATGCAAATCAAAACTACAAATAGATATCATCTCACACCTATTAGTTTGGCTAGTATCAACAAGACAGGTAATAATAAGTGTTGGAGAGTCTGTGGGAATGCACACTGGTGCAGCCACTGTGGAAAAAAAAAGAACCCTCTTTCACTTTGGATAGAAATGTAAATTAGTACAATCATTATGGAATAAAGTATGGTGGTTCCTCAAAATATTAAGAGTAGAAGTACCACATGACCCAGCAATCCCTCTACTGGGTATATACCCCCAAAAGTCGAAAACATTATTACATAAAGACACATTCCCCCCCATGTTCATCACAGCATTGTTTACAGGTCCAAGACATGAAAACAACCAAAATGCCCCTTAACGAAGGATTGGATAAAGAAGAAGTGGTTCATATATACAGTGGAATACTACTCAGCCGTAAGAAATGATGACATAGTACAATGGTCGGCAAACTCATTAGTCAACAGAGCCAAATATCAACAGTACAATGATTGAAATTTCTTTTGAGAGCCAAATTTTTTAAACTTAAACTATATGGATAAGTACATTGTTATTAACTTGATTAGGGTACTCCTAAACTGACCTTTGCTAAAAACGTCCTCAATCTGATTGATATGTTCACTGAACTCGACTCCTTCCAACTCTCCCATCCATATTCATCTTGTATACCTGTAGAATTTGCAGCTGGTTGAAAAAATACAGGTAATTTTATACTTCGAGTAGGTACTTTTGTCACCTGCGCATGATTTGCGGATGTGACTGGCACTAACCACTATACAATGAGACTGCTGACTGGCTGGCTCACTCTACTCATGCATGAATCACATGCACCTCCCCCGCGTTGTGTGTCCCACTGCCCGCCTGAACCTTGTCTCCTGTTGCCTGACTGACCAACACCCCCCGTGTGTACCTGTGCGCCCACATGTGGTATTTTGTGGAAGAGCCACAATCAAGGGGCCAAAGAGCCGCAGTTTGCCAACCACTGACATAGTATCATTTACAACAACATGGATGGACATTGAGAACATTATACTGAGTGAAATACGTAAATCAGAAAAATCTAAAAACTGTATGATTTCACACATAGGTGGGATACAAAACTGAGACTCATGGACATAGATAAGAGTGCAGTGGGTACCAGTATAGGGGGAGAGGAAGGGGGTTGGGGAAGGTGTAAAGAGGCACAAATATAAGGGGACGGAGAATTATTTTATTTTGGGTGATGGGTATACAACATAATTGACTGTTCAAATGATGTGGAGATGTTTACCTGAAATCTATGTACTCTTGTTGATCAATATCACCCTGTTATATTTAATTTTCTAAAGAAGAAAAAAAGAAAGAGAGAAAGCCTCCAGTGCCAAGCCATCACTTCCCCTCTTGGAACATGGTGAATGTAGATGAAATACTCCCTGCCCATTGCTTCACATTCCAGGGGACACCACAGCTTGCAAAGGACATTTTAGACTGTGCATCTGGATAGCCAAGGCACAGTCAGGAGGAGCACATAGAAATCCATTATACAGTAAGAAACTTGCTAGGTGGGAGTTTCCAAAATATTTTAGTGAACAGCACTCATCTTGTGTTGTAATGTAACGTTGAGGAGAAATACTAAGACTGAGGTCAGAAAGCCTAGCTCCAAAAACACAGATATAGCATGAACTAGCTAGTTTATCCATGAAATAGGGATAATCAATTCTTTCCTATGCTATTTTAAGGATTCAAATGTAAAGTATATGAGGACAATCAAAACCTGATGAGTGCTTGCTGTGTGTCAGGCACTATAGAAAGTGCTTTACAAATTTCCATGTGTTCAATCCTGACAACAACCTACAGAAGTAGGGACAGAGGATCAAGCTAAAGATGTATGTAGCTTTGTCCCAGGTCACAGAGTTAAAATAAATAATGGAGATGGGATTCAAATCCAGGCAACCTGTTTACAAACTCTACGCTTTTGAACACTCTGCTAAACAGCTGGGTGAAGAACAAGTATTTGATAAATGTGACACAAATGGTTAAGATTTCATTCTTTTTTATGCTGATAAGTATTCCACTGTGTAAATATACCACAGCTTTTTTATCCACTCATCTACTGATGGGCAGTTGGGCTGCTTCGATATCTTGGCTATTGTAAATAATACTGCAGTGAACATAGCGGTGCATATATGCTTTAGAATTGGTGTCTCAGGTTTTTTTGGATATATTCTCAGAAGTGAGATCACTGGGTCATCAGACAGTTCAATTTTTAATCTTTTGAGGAAACCATACTGCTTTTGACAGTGGCTGCATCACTCTGCATTCCCACAGATAGACTTGGAGATTATTATACTGAGTGAAATAAGCCAGTCAGAGAAAGACAAATACCATATGCTCTCACTTATGTGTGGAGTCTAATAAACACAATAAACTGACAAAATAGAAACAGAGGCATGAATACATGGAACAGACAGACAGCTGTCAGAGGGGAGGGGGTCAAAGGACTGGATGAAAGAAGGTGAAGAGATTAAGCAAAAAGTATATATACATAACACACAGACACAGACAACAGGGTTGTGATAGTCAGAGGGAAAGGGGGAATGGGGCTAGGAGCAGGTGGGAAAAGGTGGGGAAATGGGAACAGAAAGAGACTTTGCTTGGGGCGATGGGTGCACGATATGGTATGCAGATGATGTTTTGTTGAGCTGTATACTTAGAAACCTGTACAGTTTTGTGAGCCAGTGTCACCCCAAAGAATTCTATTTTAAATAAATAAATGGGCCCTGGCTGGCTGGAACAGTGACTAGAGTGTTTGCCTGGCATACGGACCTCCCAGGTTTGATTCCCAGTCAGGGCACACAGGAGAAGTGACCATCTGCTTCTCTCCCCTTCCCTCTTGCCATTCTCTCTCTTTCACTCCCACAAGCAGTGGCTCAATTGGTTAGCATTGGTCTCGGGCGCTGAGGATACCTCAGTTGGTCCAAGTGTCAGCGTCAAGCACTAAAAATAGCTTGATTGATTCAAGCATTGGCCACAGACAGGTGGTTGCCAGGTAGATCCCACTAGAGACACATGTGGGAGTCTGTCTCACTATCTCCCCTCCTCTCACCTCTCATTTAAAAAAAATAATAAAATAAGTAAATGTGGAAAAGTGACACTATTGTTAACTTCTATTTTTAAAATATTGATCAGTCTCACTTATTTTCCATGCTATGAGAAAATGCAAATAAATATCTTTATAAACTAGTACCCTAATGTGAATTAATACCAGTATAAACAATATTTCAGTAGGTTTGGTCTTTTTAAATAGTTAAGCAGTACAGCTCCCACTTGGTGTAGGAGCAATAGTATACACTGCCAGGCACAAAGTGTCTCATTCCTGTCGAGACAAACCATTGCTGGTTTACTTACTGCTTTCCAAATGAGAAGTTCTCATTCTGTGTGGTTGAAGAAAACAAAAAGAAGACTATAACTGGACCTCCTCTTCTTTATATATAACTTGTTTTCAGACCACTAATCCATAATTCTACAGCCTTTACCTTCATGTCATATCATAAATATAAAGTCTAACAGTCCCAAGAATGGGAAATTGGGATCCCTGACATGCCAGGATTACCCCAGCATTTGTATCTCATTTTACCTACCTGATAGCTCTGGAATTACGGTCAGTTTTGTTTGCAATTATGTCATATAATAGTTTTTAAATTTTATTGTGGTATTATTGGAATACAATATACTGCACAAAAATGTACAATTTTATAATTTTGATGTATTTATACACCCAGTCAATCAAGACCATTAACATACCCATTCCCCAAAAGTTGCCTCAGGCTCCTTGGTAATCCTTCCCACCCTACCTGTGCTACCACTAATCTACCTGTACTTCTTACAATTCTGTGTTATATTTAATGTTTTAGAATTCTATTTAAATAGAAACATACAACATGTACTCGGTTTTATTTTTTGTCTAACTTCTTTTTTTTTCAGCACAATTATTTTAAAATTTATCATTGCTGCAGCATGTTTCAATAATTCATTCACTTTTATTGTTGAACAGTGCTTCATTGCCCCATGGTTTATTCTTTCACCTATAGTATATATTTAGGTTTTTCCCAGTCTTTGTATATTATTGAAAAAATCAACACATCTTTGTATGAACACTACATATGTCTTTGTATTATATATGTCTCTATTCCTATGGGACACATGCACAGGCATGGAATAGCTGAGTCATATAATAGACACTTGTTAAGACATACATTTTAAGATATAAGTGCCTGGACATGTAATTCTGGATACAGTTTATAAATATGTTCCATCACCCAGTGGCTTTTCTTTTCATTCTCTGAATGGCATCTTTAAAAAAGACTGCACTCTTTCTGGCTTGTATCAGAAATCTTTACCCAGGATCACAGATGCCTTCTCCTATGTTTAATTTTGAAAGTTTTACAGTTTTGGTTTGATGTTTAGGTCCTTATATATTTTGAGTTAATTTCTGTATATGGTACAAGGTGTGGATTGAATTTCTTGTGTATGGATATTCAACTGTTCCATACCATTTGTTAAAAGGCTATAATTTCTCCATTTAATCTCTTTTGCATATTTGTTACAAATTAGTTGTACATTGCTGGAGTTATGAAGCAACAGGAACTCTCACTCATTGCTGGTAGGAATGCAAAATAGTGCAGCCACTTAGGAAGACAGTCTGATGGTTTCTTACAAAACTAAACATACTCTTACCATATGATCTAGTAATCATGCTCCTTGGTGCTTATCCAAAGGAGTTGAACACTATGTTCACACAAAACTGTGCACAGGTATATTTACAGTAGCTTTATTCATCATTGTCAAAACTTGGAAGCCACCAAGATGTCCTTCAGTAGGTGAATGTTAAGTAAACAGCGGTCTATCCAGACAATGGAATATTATTCAGTACTAAAATAAAATGGGCTATCAAGCAATGGAAAGACATGAAGAAACTTAAATGTATATTGCTAAGTGAAAGGAGCCAATCTGGAAAAGCTACATATCATATTGTTTCCAAGTATATGACATTCTGGAAAAGGTAACACACAGAGACAGTTAAAGATGAGTGTTGCCAGAGATTTGAGCAGAGGAAGGGATAAATTATCAGAACACAGGAGATTTTTAGGGTGGTGAAACTATTTTGTTTAAAATCACAATAATGGGTACATGTCATTACACATTTATCTAAACTCATAAAATGCACAGCACCAAGAGCAAACCATAATGTAAATTATGGACTTGGGTAATTATGTCAATTTAGGGTCAATTGTAACAAATACACAACTCTGATAGGGGACGTTGATTATGGGGAGATTATTCATATGTGTAAGTGAGGAATATGGAAAATTTCTGAACCTTTCTCCAACATTGCTATTAACTTAAAATGGCTCTAAAAAAAGTTTCCTTTTTTAAAATAGAGAAAGAGATAAAAATAATAAATTAAGCATGTCAGATATCTTTTTCAATGATTTTGCTGCCAAATGCATTTTCTTTCTGGGTTTTTGCTTTTCAAGATAAAATAGAGAGTAAGAAAGATAATTTTTAATTAGGTAGCTATCTATGTACCAGTCTATTTATGGACTCTGTATTCTGTTCCATCTATCGATTTGTCTATCTTTATGCTAGTTACCATCTTATCTACTGGACCTTTCAAACAGTGTCAGTCATTTAATCTCATTTCTTCTTTTTTTTTTTTTTTTTTTAGGGTTTAAAGACTTTTTTCTATTGATTGTAATTTATTGTGTTTACATAGATTCTAGTGTTGCCCTGAATGCATCCCCCCTTGCCCATATTCCCCTCAACATCTCCTATGACCACTCCATATAGCGCCTTCCCTCCTTCCCTTCAGGTTTATCCCATCCTATCAGCCCCTTTCCCCCTGTTCTCTTTTCCTCTGGTCCCTTTCATCTCTCGTCTATCTCAATTCTGTTCCTCAGTTCACACTTGTCCATTGGATTCCTCAAATGAGTGAGGTCATATGATATTTTTTCTTTTTCTGACTGGCTTACTTCACTTAACATAATAGTTTCCAAGTCCATCCATGTTGTCGCAAACAGTAAGATTTCCTTCTTTTTCATGGCCCCATAGTATTCCATTGTATATATGTACCACTGCTTTTTAATCCACTCATCCACTGACAGACACTTGGGCTGTGTTCAGATCTTCGCTATTGTGAACAATGCTGCCATAAACATGGGGGTGCATTTCTCCTTTTGAAACAGTGCTATGGTGTTCTTGGGATATATACTTTTTTAGGAAAAAGTGAGATAACTGGCTCAAAAGGCAGTTCGATTTTTAATTTTTTGAGGAATCTTCATACTGTTTTCCACAGTGGCTGCACCAGTCTGCATTCCCACCAACAGTGCAGGAGGGTTCCCTTTTCTCCACATCCTCGCCAGTGCTTACTCTGTGTTGTTTTGCTGATGAGCGCCATTCTGACTGATGTGAGGTGATATCTCATTGTGGTTTTAATTTGCATTTCTCTAATGATTAGTGATGTTGAGCATTTTTTCATCTGCCTATTGGCCATCTGTATGTCCTCTTTGAAAAGTGTCTATTCATTTCTTTTGCCCATTTTTTTATTGGACTGTTTATCTTCCTGGTGTTGAGTTTTACAAGTTCTTTAATAAATTTTGGTTATTAACCCCTTATCAGATGTATTGTTGAATATGTTCTCCCATTGTGTGGTTTGTCTTTTTATTCTGTTCTTATTGTCTTTAGCGGTGCAAAAGCTTTTAGTTTGATATAGTCCCATTTGTTTAACCTCTCTTTTATTTCACTTGCCCATGGAGATAAATAAGAAAATATATTGCTGCGAGAAATGTCAGAGAGCTTACTGCCTATGTTTTCTTCTAAGATGCATATGGTTTCACGACTTAAATTTAAGTTTTTTATACATTTTAAGTTTATTTCTGTGAATGGTGTAAGTTGGTGGTCTAGTTTCAGTTTTGCAGGTAGCTGTCCAATTTTCCCAACACCATTTGTTGAAGAGGCTGACTTTACTCCATCGTATGCTCCTACCTCCTTTGTCAAATATCAATTGTCCATAAAGATGTGGGTTTATTTCTGGGTTCTCTGTTCTCCTCCATTGATCTATATGCCTGTTCTTATGCCAGTACCAAGCTGTTTGGAGTACAATGACCTTGTAGTATAACTTGATATCAGGAAGTGTGATACTTTCTTCTTCCTTTTCAAGATTGCTCGGGCTATTCATATTCTTTTTTTTGTTTCGTATAAATTTTTGGAATATGTGTTTTATATCTTTGAAGTATGTCATTGGTATTTTAATTGGTATTGCATTAAATTTATAAATTGCTTTGGGGAATATAGACATTTTAATGATGTTTATTCTTCCTAACCATGAGCACCATATATGCTTCCACTTGTTTGTATCTTCCTTGATTTCATTTATCAATGTTTTATAATTTTCCGAGTACAAGTCTTTAATCTCCTTGGTTAAATTTACTCCTAGATACCTTTTTGTTGTTGTTGCAATAGTGAAGGGGATTTCTCCTTAATTTCTCTTGCTGACAGTTCATTGTTGATGTATAAAAATGCCTCTGATTTCTGAGTATTAATTTTATATCCTGTCACCTTGCTGAATTTACTTATCAGGTCCAGTAGTTTTTTGACTGAGACTTTAGAGTTTTCTATATACATTATCATATCATCTACAAATAATGATAGTTTTCCTTTTTCTTTTCCAATTTGGATGCCTCTTATTTATTCCTCTTGTCTGATAGCTGTGGCTAGGACTTCCAGTACTATGTTGAATAAGAGTGGTGAAAGGGGACGCCCCTGCCTTGTTCCTGATCTTAAGTGGATTGCTTTTAATTTTTGCCCATGGAGTATGATGTTGGCTATGGGTTTGACATAGATGGCCTTTATCATGTTGAGGTACCTGTATTCCCACTTTGCTGAGAGTTTTGATTATGAATGGGTACTGGATTTTATCAAATGCTTTTTCTGCATCTATTGATATTATCATGTAGTTTTTCTCCTTCTTTTTTTTTATGTGATGAATCACATAGATTGATTTGCAAATATTGTACCAGTCTTGCCTCCCCAGAATAAATCCCACTTAATCATGGTGTATGATTTTTTTAAAATATATATCTATATCCAGTTGGTTAATATATTGTTGAGGATTTTAGCATCTAAATTCATCAGGGATATTGGCCTATAATTTTCTTTTTTTGTGTTGTCTTTGTTTGGTTTTGGAATCAGAATTATGTTCACCTCATAAAAAGGGCTTGGAAGTCTTCCTTCCTCTTGAATTTTTTGAAATAGCTTGGGAAGAATAGAAATTACTTCTTCTTTGAAAATTTGGTAGAATTTACTTGTGAAGCCATCTGGCCCCTGGCTTTTGTTTGTTGGGAGTTTTTTGATAACTATTTCATTCTCAATTGTTGTAATCAGTCTGTTTAGGTTTTGTAATTCTTCCCAATTGGTTTTTAAAGTATGTTTCAAGGAATTAGTCCATTTCACCTAGGTTCTTTAATGTTTTGCATAGAATTCTTCATAGTATTTTCTTACAATCCTTTGTATTTCTGTTGTGTCAGTTGTTATTTCTCTAACCTCATTTCTAATTTTATTTATTTGAGTCCTTTCTCATTTTATCTTGTTGAGTCTGGTTAAAGGTTCATGGATCTTGTTTACCTTTTCAAAGAACCAGCTTCTTATTTCATTGATCCTCTGTATTGTTTCTTTACCCTCTATGTCATTTATTTCTGCTCTGATCTTTATTATTTCCTTCTTTCTACTTGTCCTGAGTTTTATTTTCTGTTGTTTTTCTAGTTCTTTTAGATGAAGGGTAAAGTTGTTTATTTGAACTATTTATAGCTTCTTAAGTTATGCCTGTAGTGCTATGAACTTCCCTCTCAGTACTGCTTTTGCTGTTTTCCATAAATTTTGAGTTGTTTTATGTTCATTATCATTTGTTTATAGGAATCTTTTTATTTCTTCTTTTATCTCATTGTTAATCCATTCATTGTTTAATAACTAGCTATTTAGTTTCCAAGTGTTTGAGTATTTTTCAGTTTTTCTGTTGTGGTTGATTTCTAGTTTCGTGCCATTGTGATCAGAGAAAATGCTTGATATGATTTCAGTCTTCTTAAATTTGTTGAGACCACTTTTGTGCCCTAACATGTGGTCTATCCTAGAGAATGTACCATGAGCACTTGAAAAGAATGTATATTCTGCTGCTTTAGGGTGGAAGGTTCTGAAGATATCTATTAAATCCAGTTGATCTAATGTGTTCTTTGTTAATTTTCTTTCTTGAGGATATATCTAGTGATGTTAGTGGGATATTGAAATCTCCTACTATTATAGTATTGCTGTTGATCTCGCCCTTTATATCCATCAAAGTCTGCTTTATATATTTAGGTGCTCCTATATTAGGTGCGTAGATATTTATAATGGTTATATCTTCCTGTTGAATTGCTCCCTTCATCATTACATAGTGATCTTCTTTATCCCTTACTATAGCTTTTGTTTTAAAGTCTATTTTGTCAATATAAGTATTGCTACCCCAGCTTTTTTTCATTTCCATTTGCATGAAATATTTCTTTTCATTCTTTTACCTTCGGTCTATGTGCATCTTTTGTTTTAAATGTGTCTCTTGTAGAAAGCATATGCATGGGTCCTGTTTTTATATCCACACAGCTACCCTATGTCCTTTTTTGGATCATTTAATTCATTTACATTTAAGGTCATTATTGATATGTAGTTGTTTATTGCCATTTTATTCTTTAAAGCTCTATTCCTCTTTTGCTATATTCTTTTCTCCCTTTGATCTGTTTACAACAGGTCCCTTAAGATTTCTTGTAGCATTGGTTTGGTTGTAATGAGTTCCTTGAGTTTTGAGGGGTTTTTTTGTTTTTATTTTTGTTGTTTTTTTCTTTTTTGTCTGGAAAGCTTTTTATTTGTCCTTCAATTTTAAATGATAGCCTTGCTGGATAAAGTAGTCTTGGCTGTAGGCTCTTGGTCTTCATTATTTTGAATATTTCTTGCCATTCCCTTCTGGCCTCAAGTGTTTCTATTGAGAAGTCAGATGTCATCCTTATGGGAGCTCCTTTGTAGGTGATAGCCATTTCTTCTCTAGCAGCTTTATCACTTAGCTTTGGTATTTTAACTATGATGTGTCTTGGTGTAGATTTCTTTGGGTTTCTCTTTAATGGAATTCTCTGTGCTTCTTAAACTTATGTGACTTTTCCTTCATCAATTTAGCAAAGTTTTCAGCTATGTCTATTGTTGTTCTAAGATCTCTGAGCATTCTAACAATCATTATTTTAAACTCTGAATCCCGTAATTTGGTTATATCTGACTCATTAAAGTCCTTTTGTGGGGTTTTCTCTTAATTCAATTGGGTTGCATTTCTCTGCCTTTCCATTTTGTCTATGTATAAGAAGGGTGTGGCCACTGGAGTCCATTGTGCGTGGCCTCTGTTTTCCCTAGGTGTGGTCTATCTGCAGGCCCGCCATCCCCTCTGCCACTGCCTCCAGCGTTTGGGTATGGGCATTGCCGGCACTGCCCAGCTGGGCTGTTGCTGCAGTTTCTTTTCCGCCTTTGCTCCACAGGAGGGGTTGTGTCCATCTGCCCGGGTCTACAAGCCTTGACCTTTCCCCTGCCCCTATGGGCAGAGCTGTGCTCACATGTCAGACCACAAACCTCACCACTGTGGGCTTTATTGAGCACCTTTGCTCAGCCATGGGTCTCTGCCTATTTTCGGGCTTTTGCCTCACCCTCGTCGGTGCAGCTGTGCTCGCACATGGAGCTGTAAGCCTGGGCTCCGCAGGCTGGGCAGGGCTGCACGCCTGTGCTCAGATGCAGGTCCCTGCAGTTCCCAGGATTTTGCCTTTCCCCTGCAGGCAGGATTGCAGTTGGACCCACAGCCAGACAAGACTGAGTTCACGCCGGGTCTCAGTAGTGGCCGGCCCAGCTTCCTCCCCCACCGACGGGACTGCGCTTCTGCATCCCGCCACTGCCCGCCCTTCAGTGAGCCCTCAGCAGTGTGGGTGGGAGCACTGCAGCTCAGACCCTAGCACTCAATACTATATTCCTTAAGGCTCCCTCCTTTTAAGCGGCTGTGCTCTGAGTGCCCTGGGAGAGCTTGTTTGGCTAGTGTTCTTCTTCCCTTTGCTGGTATTGCTGGTTCCAGGGGAAATATTCACTTCAGATTTGGGGAGTGACTCAGCCCAGGGGTTAGGGTGGCTGTCCCTCAAAGTCTTTCTTCCTGTGCTTCCTAGATTACACTCTCTTCCTGCTACCTGGTCCTCTCCTCTCTGCCCGTCCCCCAGAGCCCTGGGTGAGTGGTTGTGAAAGAGGTTTTCTGTATGGTCCCTTTAGGAAGAATGCTGGGTCTGAGAAATCTCTTTCTCACAAACAGTATCCTGACTTGTTTCCCAGCTAAATACTGTCCATACGCTTCTTCTGGGGTCTGGGGCTGCAGGCTGGAGCTTTGTTCCTGGGGCCCAGGACCCTCCCCTCTCCGCTAAACTCACTTCCCACCACACAAGTCTTTCGGGGCTGCCATTTGCTCCCGGAAGCTGGGCAGCCCTCTCCATATTTCTGCTTTTCCTACAAGTCTCAGTGTGGCTTCTTCGGTGTTCCTTGGTTAAAGAGTCCTCTTAGTTTAGTCCAAAGTTGATTTTTCCAGATGATGGCTCTTAAAATTAAGTTATAATCCACTTTGGTTCTGGGAGGTGGAAGTTGGTACGTCCACCTACTCCATCACCATCTTGCCCTCTCCTAATCCTATTCCTTTTAAGAATTGTTTTGGCCATTCTAGATTCTCTGCATTTTCATATGAATTTTCGAATTAGTGTGTTAATTTCTTTAAAAATGTTTAAAGCCTGTAAGATTTGGATTGCAATTGCCTTGCATCAATAGGTCAATATGCAGGAAATTTTCATCTTCATAGTACATCAACATGGTATATCTCACCATTTATTTAGATCTTTTTTTATTTGTCTCAGCTGTGTTATATTGTCTTCAGTCTGTTGAACTTGGACATCCTTTGTCATATTTGTCCCTAAATACTATTATTCTATTAGACATTTTTATTTTGATATCTGATTACCCATTGATAATAGGCAGAACTAGATCTTATGAACTGCCAGCTGTGAGTCCTGTGCTGAGAGCTGCAGGAGACATTGTCACTGGGACAGAGGAACAGACTCGGGTTGTAATAGCTGCGGGAGCACTTGCCGTCTTTCCCAGCATGAACTGCCAGCTGTGAGTCCTGCGCTAAGAGCCACAGGAGACATTGTCACTGGGACAGAGAAGCAGTCTCGGGTTGTAATAGCTGCGGGAGCACTTGCCGTCCTTCCCAGCCTGCTAATGAACTTCAAAACTAATCTTCAGAAGGAAGCCACACAGACAACGTCAAACACAACACCACAGGTGGCCACCCGAACTAAATACAGCAGTTGTGAATTGTGGATTAGTCCCATTCCTCACTGCTGGTCTCTCTAAGGCAGACATTAAGACAGAAAAGGAAGCTGCATGGGTCATGACCAACTCTACAAGTGCTGGAACAGTTGAACAGACTCTATACCACATTCATGTGGCACATAGAACCACTGATGAACATTTTTTTTATTATTATTAATTTTAATGGGGTAACAACAATAAATCAGGGTACATATGTACAACGAAAACATCTCCAGGTTATCTTATCATTCAATTATGTTGCATACCCGTCACCCAAAGTCAAATTGTCCTCTGTAACCTTTCTCTGGTTTTCCCTGTGCCCCACCCCTCCACATTATCCCTCCCTCTCTTCCCTCCACCCACCCCGTAACCACCACTCTCTTGTCCATGTCTCATAGTCTCACTTTTATGTCCCACCTATGTATGAAATTATGCTGTTCTCAGTTTTTGTTTTTGTTTTCTGATTTACTTATTTCACTCCGTATAATGTTATCAAGGTCCATCCATTTTGTTGTAAGTGATCTGATGTCATCATTTCTTATGGCTGAGTAGTATTCCATAGTATATATGTACCATAGCTTTTTAATTCACTCGTCCTCAGACGGACACTTGGGCTGTTTCCAGATCTTTGCTATTGTAAACAATGCTGCCATGAACATGGGGGCGCATTTCTTCTTTTCAAACAGTGCTATGGTGTTCTTACGGTATAAGTGAGATAGCTGGGTCAAAAGGCAGTTCCATTTGTAATTTTTTGAGGAATCTTCATACTGTTTTCCATAGTGGCTGCAACAGTCTGAATTCGCACCAGCAGTGCAGAAGGGTTCCCTTTTCCCCACATCCTCGCCAGCACTTATTCGGTGCTGTTTTGCTGATGAGCAACATTCTGACTAGTGAGAGGTGATATATCATTGTGCTTTTAATTTGCATTTCTCTAATGATTAGTGACGTTGAGCATTTTTTCATATGCCTATTGGCCATCTGTATGTCCTCTTTGGAGAAATTTCTATTCATTTCTTTTGCCCATTTTTTGATTGGATTGTTTGTCTTCCTGATGTTGAGTTTTATAAGTTCTTTATAAATTTTGGTTATTAACCCCTTATCAGACGTGTTGTCAAATATGTTCTCCCATTGTGTGGTTTGTCTTTATATTCTGTTCTTATTGTCTTTAGCTGTGCAAAAACTTTGTAGTTTGATATAGTCCCATTTGTTTATCTTGCCTTTTATTTCATTTGCCCTTGGAGATAAATCTGCAAATATATTGCTGCTACAGATGTCAGAGAGCTTGCTGCCTATGTTTTCTTCTAAGATGCTTATGGTTTCATGGCTTACATTTAAGTCTTTTATTCATTTTGGGTTTGTTTTTGTGAATGGTGTAAGTTGATAGTCTAGTTTCATTTTTTTGCAAGTAGATGTCTAATTTTTCCAACACCAATTGTTAAAGAGGCTGTCTTTACTCCATTGTATGTTCTTTCCTCCTTTGTCAAATATCAGTTGTCCATAAAGCTGTGGGTTTATTTCTGGGTTCTCTGTTCTGTTCCATTGATCTATATGCCTTTTCTTATGCCAGTACCAGGCTGTCTTGAGTATAATGGCCTTGTAGTAAACATTAATATCCAGAAGATTGATACCTCCTGCTTTATTTTTTATTTTTAAGATTGCTGAGGCTATTCGTGTTCTTTTTTGGTTCCATATAAATTTTTGAAATACGTGTTCTATATCTTTGAAGTATGTCATAGGTATTTTAATTGCTTTTAGATTGAATTTATAAATTGCTTTGGGTAATATAAACATTTTAATGATGTTTATTCTTCCTAGCCATGAGCACGGTATATGCTTCCATTTGTTTGTATCTTCCTTGATTTTTTTTATCAATGTTTTATAATTTTCCGAGTACAAGTCCTTAACCGCCTTGGTTCAATTTATTCCTAGGTACTTTATTTTTTTGGCAGCAACAGTGAAGGGGCTGTTTCCTTAATTTCTTTTGCTGACAGTTTATTGTTGGTATATAGAAATGCCTCTGACTTCTGAGTATTAATTTTATATCCTGCCACCTTGCTGAATTCATTTATAAGGTCCAGTAGTTTTTTGACTGAGACTTTAGAGTTTTCTATATACAATATCATATCATCTGCAAATAATGACAGTTTTACTTCTCCTTTTTCATTTTGGATGCCTTTTATTTCTTATTCTTATCTGATTGCTGTAGCTAGGACTTCCAGAACTATGTTAAATAAAGGTGGTGAAAGGGGGCACCCTTGTCTGGTTCCTGATCTTAATGGGATTGCTTTTAATTTTTGTCCATTTAGTATGATGTTTGCTGTGGGTTTGTCGTAGATGGCCTTTATCATGTTAAGGAATGTTCCCTGTATTCCCACTTTACTGAGAGTTTTGAGCATGAATGGGTGCTGGATTTTATCAAATGCCTATTCTGCATCTATTGAAATTATCATGTGATTTTTGTCCTTCCTTTTGTTTATGTGATGAATCACATTGATTGATTTGTGAATATTGAACCAGCCTTGCCTCTTCAGAATAAATCCCACTTGATCATGGTGTGTGATTTTTTTCATATATTGCTGGATCTGGCTGGCTAATATTTTGTTGAAAATTTTAGCGTCTAAATTTATCAGGGATATTGGCCTATAATTTTCTTTCTTTGTGTTCTCTTTAACTGGTTTGTAGATCAGAATTATGCTCGCCTCATAAAAGGAGTTTGGAAGTCTTCCTTTCTCCTGAAATTTTGAAATAGCTTGAGGAGTATAGGAGTTAGTTCTTCTTTGAATTTTTGATAGAATTCACTTGTGAAGCCATCAGGCTCAGGACTTTTCTTTTTGGAGAGTTTTTTGATAACTGTTTCGATCTCATTTGTTGTAATTGGTCTGTTCAGGTGTTCTGATTCTTCCAGATTGATTTTTGGAAGATTATATGATTCAAAAAATTTGTCCATTTCACCTAGGTTTTCTAATTTTTTGGCATAGAGTTCTCTATATTATTTTCTTACAGTGCTGTGTATTTCTGTTGTGTCAGTTGTTATTTCTCCACTGTCCTTTCTAATTTTATTTATTTGAGTCCTCTCTCTTTTTTTCTTGGTGAGCCTAGTTAAAGGTTCATCAATCTTGTTTACCTTTTCAAAGAACCAGCTTCTGGTTTTATTGATCCCCTGCATTGTTTCCTTACAGTCTATGACATTTATTTCTGCTCTGATCTTTATTATTTCCTTCCTTCTACTGGTCCTGTGTTTTATTTGCTGTTGTTTCTCTAGTTCTTTTAGATGCAGGGTCAGGTGGCGTATTTGAGCTTTTTCTAGCTTCTTATGATATGCCTGTACTGCAATGAACTTCCCTCTCAGTACTGCTTTTGCTGTGTCCCATAAATTTTGAGTTGATGTATGCTCATTATCATTCGTTTCTAGAAACTTTTTTTTCTTTGATCTCATTGTTAATCCATTCATTATTTAATAGCATGCTATTTAGTTTCCAAGTGTTTGAGTATTTTTCAGTTTTTCTTTAATAGTTAATTTCTATTTTCATGGCATTGTGATCAGAGAAAATGCTTGATATTATTTCAGTCTTCTTAAATTTATTGAGACCATTTTTGTGTCCTAACATGTGGTCTATTCCAAAAAACGTACCATGAGCGCTTGAGAAGAATGTATATTCTACTGCTTTAGGGTGAAAAGTTCTGAAGATATCTATTAAATCAAGTTTATCGAGTGTCTCCTTTAAGTCTGCTGTTTCTTTATTAATTTTCTTTCTTGAGGATCTATCCTGTGTTGTTTGTGGGGTATTGAAATCCCCTATTATTATAGTATTGCTGTTAATCTCGCCTTTTATATTCATCAAAGTCTGCTTTATGTATATCTGGGCTCCTATGTTTGGTGCATAGATATTTATAATGGTTATATCTTTCTGTTGAATTGTTCCCTTTATCATTATGTAGTGTCCTTCTTTATCTCTTACTATAGCCTTGATTTTAAAGTCCATTTTGTCAGATATAAGTACTGCTACCCCAGCTCTTTTTTATTTCCATTTGCATGAAATATTTTTGTCCATTCTTTTACCTTCAGTCTATGTGCATCTTTTGTTTTAAGGTGTGTCTTTTGTAGACAGCATATGTATGGGTTCTGTTTCTTTATCCACGTAGCTACACTATGTCTTTGGATTGGATCATTTAATCCATTTACATTGAGGTTATTATTGATATGTAGTTGTTTGTTTCCATTTTATTCTTTAAAGCTGTATTCTTCTTTTGCTATATTCTTTCCTCCCTTTGAACTGTTCACAACAGGTCCCTTAGTATCTCTTCCAGAATTGGTTTGGTTTTAATGAATTCCTTGAGGCTTTCTTTGTCTGGAAAGCTCTTTATTTCTTCTTCAATTTTAAATGTTAGCCTTGCTGGATAGAGTAGTCTTGGTGGTAGGTTCTTGTTCTGCATTACTTTGATTATATCTTGCCATTCCCTTCTGGCCTCAAGTGTTTCTGTTGAGAAGTCCGATGTCATCCTTATGGGGCTCCTTTGTAGGTGATAGCCTTTTCTTCTCTAGCGGCTTTTAAGATTTTCTCTTTATCCCTTAGCTTTGGTATTTTAACTGTGATGTGTCTTCGTGTAGATTTTTTTAGGATTTTCTTTAATAAAGTTCTGTATGCTTCTTGAATGTGTGAATTGTTTTCCAGCCTTAATTTAGGGAAGTTTTCTGCTATGATTTGATTGAACAACGTTTCTATTTCCTGTTCTCTCTCCTCTTCTTCAGGAACCCCTATGATGCGAATGTTCTTTCTCTTCAGGTTGTCACAGAGCTCCCTTAGAGTTTCCTCACATTTTTTTAGTGTCTTTTTCTTCTCTGCTTCTGTGCCTTTGTTTATTGTGTCCTCTAAGTCGCTGATTCGATCCTCAGTGTTATTCATCCTGCTTTTAATTCCTTCCATTTTGGTCTTAGTTCTGATACTGTATTTGTTATTTCTGTCTGATTCTTTTTTATTATTTCAATTTCGTTCTTTATACTTGTTATCTCTTTATTTAGGTGTTCATAGTGACTATTCATTGTTGCTCTAATGTCTTTGAACATCCTATCATTATTCTAAATTCTGCTTCTGGTAATTTGGTTATATCTGGTTTATTCAGGTCCTTCCCTGGGGATTTCTCTTGATTCATTTGGTTTGCATTCCTCTGCCTGCCCATTTTGTCTGTGTATAAGCAATTTGTGGCCACTGGCATCCAGTAGGTGTTGCCTTTGTGTTCTCTAGGTGTGGTCTGTCTGCAGGCCCGCCCCCCCCTCTGCCGCTGCCTAGGGTTGTTGGGTATGGGCATTGCCAACTCCGGCCCACTGTGGCTGTTGCTGTGATTTCCACCTCTCCTCTACGTGAGGGGCTGTCACTCAAGCCACAAGCCTGAGCACCAAGGGTAGAGGTGAGCAGCTTTGCTTAGCTGTGGACCCAGCCTGTTTCCGGGCTTCCTCCTAGCACCCGCAGTTAGAGCCTGATCGCCACAGTTTCGCGGGTTGGGCAGTGCTTCTGACGTGCTCTCAGCTGTGAGCCTTTGCCCGTCTGGAGCTTTAGCCCCGCCCTTGAGGTCTGGGCCCTCCTTTGCAGGGTCGCAAACGAAGGTTTATTGGGCTGGGCGTGGCTGCTGGTGTGCGCTCAGCTGTGAACTTCAGCTCGTCCTGGGCTCTACCTGGCCACCCACGTTTGGAGCCAACTTGCGCACCCAGGATGGCAAACCGCGGTTTCTCCGGCTAGCTGGGGCTGCTGGTGTGAGCTCAGCCGCGAGCCCCCACCTGTCCCTGGTCCTTGCCCGACCCCGCGGTCAGGGCCGGCTTGCGCAGGGTCATAGAGCACATCTCTGCCCGTTCCTGGGCTCCCGCTTTTCCCCCACCGGTCCGCAGCTGCAGTACCACTTTGGCGCGTCCACTCCACCCTTGCTGGGCTAGACCGAGCTCACATCGGTTGGGCCTTCACCCCCACCGACAGAACCACGTTTCAGCGTCTTGCCATGACCATCCCTTCAGCAACCCTCAGCAGAGTAAGAAGTGGCCTAACCCTCCATACTGTAGGCCTGGGAGCTCCCTCCCTCTAAGCAGCTCTGCTCTAAGTGTCACGGGAGAACTTGTTTGGCTAGTGTCCTGTCTCCCTTTGCTGGTATTGCTTGTTCCAGGGGAAATATTCGTTTTTGATTAGGGAAGTGACTTAGCCCAGGGGTTAGAGTGGCTGTCCCTCAGAGTGTTTGTCCCTGTGCCTTCCATCCACACTCTCTTCCCACTGCTCTGGTCCTCTTCTCTGTCCCCGTTCCCCAGAGCCCCGGGTGCGTGGTTGTGAGAGAGGTTTTCTGCGCTGTCCCTTTAAAAAGAAAAAATCTTGGGTCTGAGAGAACTTTCTCTTTCTCACAAACAGTATCCTCACTTTTTTCACAGCTCAATACTGTCCAAACGCCTCCTCTAGGCTCTGCGACTGCAGGCTGGGACTTTGTTCCTGGGACCCAGATCCCTCCCTCTCTGCCAAACTCTCCTCCCGCCACGCGGGTCTCTCCGGGCTGCCGTTCCCTCAGGGGAGCTGGGCAGCCCTCTTCACGTTTTTACTATTCCTACCAGTCTCATTGTGGCTTCTTATGTGTTCCTTGGTTGAAGAGTCCACTTAGTTTAGTTCAAAGTTGGTTTATCCAGATGAAGGTTCTTAAAATTGAGTTATAATCCACTTTGGTTCTGGGAGTTGGAAGTTGGTACATCCACCTACTCCATTGCCATCTTGCTCCCTCCCAGAACCACTGATGAACATTTTAATGGCGAAAGATCCCAAAATTATTTTTGGTGACTCTGGATGCTGTTTCAAATATCTCTCAGGCTTCCGAGAAACCAGAGGAAACTAAGAAACTTAGTATACTGATTGAAGAATGTGGAGGTTGGATAAAACAGAAGCTCTACAAAACCATGAAAAGGAGTCTGTGTACAAAGCTTCATTAAATTTTATTCAGAAGTATTTCTCCATAGAGAAAAAGGAAGATCATAATGTTATGCCAGAAACTACTGCTGGTGACTACACATTCCAAATTCAGGATGGTACTCCTGCAACCTTTAACTTTTAGGTTATAGAGCTGAGACATAAGAAGTTGTTTTTTTGTGTACTATGTTTAGTATAAGTTTTTCTTTCTGTTTCTCTAATAAGAACTCTTTTTAAATGTGGTTTAGTTATTGTAACCCTTTTACAACAAAACTATACTCGAACAGTTCCAAGTTGTTCTTACTGTATGAAGCTTCCCATCTAATGAATCTCTTAGTTCTATTTGGAATCATGTCTTCCAGTATCCTGTAAATAAAGATTAAATCACACACAAAAATAAAGGTAGAAATACAATTGATTTTTGTATACTGCATATTTTTTATCTTATAGCTGTATAATAATTAGTATAATTACTTTATGGCTGGGCAACAAATTCATGGTTGTTGTCATTTAAATAAATGACACCTTTGGGTAAAAGCTTTAAAAATGTTTACCTATTTTAATTCAATAAACCATTTTTCTGGTGTATAATTTAAAGAGAAAAATCCAAAATTAATTCAGATATTTATGTGTTATTTGAATTCAAACTTTTTTGTCTGCATATGTGTCATATTGATTTTGCATATTTGTACTGATATTGTACTGCACTTCAAAGATGTGACTCCACTCACTCCTTACTTACATTGTTTCCAACAAGAAATCCACTGTCAACCTTAATATCATTTCTCTGTATGTAATATGTGTTCTTTTAACTGGCGTTTTTAAGATTTTTTTCTTATCACTGGTTGTCAGCAATATATTTAGGATGTAGCCTAGTGTAGTTTTTTTGCCATTTTTTAATGTTTCATTGAGCATCTTGGATATGTGTTTTATAGTGTTTATCAAATTTTGAAACTCTGGCCATTATTTATTCAAATATCCTTTGTCTCCCCCCTCTCATTCCTCTTTCTTAAGGACTTCAATCAATATGGATATTGTTTTTTGAAGTTTTCCTACAGCTCAGTTATGTGCTTTTCAATTTCTTGAATTCCTCTTTCTGTCTGTCTTCCATTGTAGATGGTTTCTATTGCTAAATTTTTCAGTGCATGCATGTTTTCTTTTGCAGTGCCTACACAGCCATTAATCCCATTCCATAAATTTTTCACTTCACATTCTGTGCTTTTCATCTCTACAAGTCAAATTTGAATATGTTTTTGTAACTTCCGTGCTGCAAACTTTTTTTAAATGTGGACTATAATTATAGTAACTACTTCAATGTACTTTTCTGGTCATTCTAACATCTTTATCATTTTTTGGTCAGGTTGAATTGAATTAATTTTTTACTCCTACTTATAAGTTATATTTCCTGCTTCTTTACATGTCTGGTGATTTTTGACTGAATGTCAAACATTCTGTGTTTTTATCTTCCTGGGTGCTAGATATTTTTTATTCCCATACATATTATTAGGCTTATGTTTACTTGAAAATAGTTTGATACATTTTGGTGTTTCTTTTCAAATATGTTAGACAATATTAGAACTGTGTTTAGTCTGAGGCTAATTGTGCTGCACCCACTACTCTATGAATCCGGAGGTTTTCTAGTCTGGTTGGTAGAAAAAGGCACTACATGTGTTTGTAAAGTCATGGTGCACTTTTGACCGGTCCCAGGAAAGCAACAAAAGACGATAGAAATGTGAAATCTGCACCAAATAAAAGGAAAACCCTCCCAGTTTCTGTAGGATGATGTGGCGGCATGTGCGCATGCACAGATGATGACATAACACCGTGTATACAGTGGAGCAGCCAACAGACATGCCAGTCAAGATATGGATAGTACAGAGGAAAGTTCAGTGTGTTCTGTGGCTTGCTAAATTCGAATCTGTGACCAAAGTGCACCGTGAATACTGGCACATCTATAACAAAGTGCCACCACATACAGTAGGAATAACATCACTCAGTGGGATAAGCAGAAGGAAACCAGCAGTTTGGTGGAAAAACCCTGTTCTGGTAGGCCATCAGTCAGTGACGAGTCTGTAGAGGCTATATGGGATAGCTACCTAGGAGCCCTAAAAAAATCTGTGCGTGCGTGTGCTCGACAATTACACTTAGGCAAGACTACAGTTCATAAGGTGTTAAAGAAACGTCTCTGTTTTACGGGGTACAAATTGCGGCTGTTGCACACTATCAAACCGGCAGATAGACCCACACGATGCGCATTTGCTACAGATATGCTTCATGAGATCGACAATGATGCAAGATTTTTGCAGAAGATTGTGTTTAGCGATGAGGCGACCTTCCATGTCTGTGGACATGTTCATCGCCAGAACGTCCGAATATGGGCTGCTGAACATCCTCATGCCTACGTTGAGTACGAACGTAACACCCCTAAAGTGAACGTGTGGTGTGGCCTGATGCATGATAAGGTGATAGACCCATTTTTTTTCACGGAGCAGTCTGTGACGGCAAACACCTATCTTGACATGTTGGAATTGTATGCAGTGCCACAATTTCCAGAAGATGTCATCTTTCAACAGGACAACACTCCTCCACACTATGCCACCATTGTTCATGAGTTTCTGGATAGAACATTCCCCAGGTGGTGGATAGACAGAGATTCTGTCAAGCCATAGCCACCATGATCCCGGATCTGACGCCCTTAGACTTTTACTTTTGGGGTTTTGTGAAGCAACATGTGTACATTGAATGTATCAACGACATTAATCACTTAAAACAGAGAATCACAGATGTTAATTACTCTGTCACACCAGACATCCTTACCCGTACGTGGCAAGAACTTCACTATCGTTTGGATGTGTGTAGGGCAAGAAATGGAGCCCACATTGAACTGCACTGAATAAGTATGAAACAGGGAGAGTTTTCCTTTTACTTGGTGCAGATTTCACATTTCTATCATCTTTTGTTGCTTTCCTGTGACCGGTCAAAAGTGCACCATGACTTTACGGACACATTGAATTTATGGCTCTGTGTGAATTTCAAGTGCTTTCATGGGGCTCCCTCCCTGACTTCAGGCAGTGTCTTTATCCTCATATACTAATTAGTACACAGCTCCTTTCTAGAGAACATTAACTAATCAAATGTATTTATAAAGTGTTCATACATTTGTCACATGCCCCTTAACATAATTCCCTGAGTGTTCTCAGAACAACTGGGTGTGGTTCCCAAATAAGATAGTCTTATGACAAGCCATCACATGTTTCTGAGATAAAAATAGTCACATAGGAATTCTGAAACTTAACTACTGTTCAAAACTAAAAATATAGACTAAACATTATAAAACATGTCCAAAAGTTATGTTAAATTACTTCATATTGACATCATGCATGTTTTATTTTTTTAGAGATATTTTTCAATTCAAAGTAAAACCAAGAAGTTCTTTTGGGAATGATTTACACACCCAGTTGAATGAGAACCAAAAGATCTCCAAATGACAGTAGTTCATTATTTAAATTACTTGCTTTAAAGAGATGGCATTTTGCTTTAAGCACATCCTAGTCCACTTTTTCAGAAAGAAGTGATATTTTATATAAGGGGGACAAGAAGAAAGCTTACGATAATTAATTCATGACACTTTCACAAGAGATAGGCACAAGTCAAGTAGGTCAATATATGTTAATACTGTATATAAAGACAAATCTCAACAATTATGTTTCTACCGTCATAATACCAGAAATATAGTGTATATCAATAATTGCTGAATAAATTAATGAGTTTCAATAAAAAGTTTCCTACACTTGAATTTTGCTCAGGTTCTAAATCATCTATTGGGTATTATATAAACATGTTGAAAACCATCAGTCTGTCTAAGAATAAAACGTAACCCTCAAGTAGTTTTTTTCATGCTTGCTGACCCTCGGGAGTGAGTTGTTTTTTTTAATGAAATTAGTTCCAGTTAGTTTTATTAACTTAAAATCATGTTTGTTTGATAACCAATTTATGGAAACAAGAACAACATACATTTGCCTTTCTTAATGTTGCCTTACACATTTTTTTTTTACAGGGACAGAGAGAGAGTCAGAGAGAGGGATAGATAGGGATAGACAGACAGGAACGGAGAGAGGTGAGAAGCATCAATCATTAGTTTTTCATTGCCATTACGACACCTTAGTTGTTCATTGATTGCTTCCTCACATGTGCCTTGACCATGGGCCTTCAGCAGACCGAGCAACCCCTTGCTGGAGCCAGCGATCTTGGGTCCAGGCTGGCGAGCTTTTGTTCAAGCCAGATGGGCCCACACTCAAGCTGGCAAGCTCAGGGTCTCGAACCTGGGTCTTCAGCATCCCAGTCCAACGCTCTATCCACTGCACCACCATCTGGTCAGGCGCCTTACACATTTTTTAAATAAAAGTTTTTGTACAATTGTATTCTGGCCTGGGTTACTCAAGTGCATGTACGCAGTAACCAGATGGATGGTCAGGAGGCATGAGGACATACATGAATGTTTGTACTACTCAAAGGGTTAGTAGTTGATCAACTGTAAAAGGTTTGTTTTTAAAAATAAATTAAATAAAGCACCAAATGTGACCCATGACTACAAAAAAAATAACTTTTATTTATCCAAAACTACAATAGATATTATTTCTATTGTATTTTTATTTTTCCTATAATCTGAGATTCTGCTACTTGAATATAAAAAATATGGCCAAGTGCATTTAGCAATCAACTAATTAGGGCACAGAACAACTCATTTGAGGGTTTGACAATTTTAAGTTGCTAATGCATTTGGTAACATACTCAGGACCAGGTGGAACACAGATGGGGCCGTGACTCATAGGTATGGGCTACATGTGACTGGACTGTATTTTCAGGCAGGTTAATCCCCATACTTCAACAGGAAACATTGTTAATACAACTATTCTGCTTAAAAATCTGTATTTTAACAAAAATACCTGGAAGCAAATAAAAGCTCTGATATAGGGTAGTAGAATTCAGCCTTCCTGCATAAGAAATATGCCAGGAATAAGAAGAAACAGGAAGCAGATATATATGCACATTAGAATCACCACAAAATTTGAAACTGCTTCTCTAAATCAGCTTGTCAGAAGAAATGGCCTGATTTCTAATTTTGTGCCCACTTACTAAAGATTCTTTCATGACTCAAATCTATCTCTAGATGGCACTTTAGACACCAGGTGAATGGCAGCACCAGGGAACTGTTCTGTCCTTTGGTTCTATCCAACCAGGGACAATCATGATGTGTCTCCTGAAGTGGAGGAGATGACTCTGCACCAGTATAAATGGCAGTTAACTGCAGAGCAAGGGTTAATAGAAGACAGAAAATCTTGGAGTGTGTTGGTCATGGAGACACACTGGCCTGGGTTACTCAAGTGCATATTCACAGGATTCTTGGAGGAATGCCTGCAAAAACCAAATGTACTTTGTAATTAATAAGCTCCGAGACTGACTCTTCTTGTGTCTTTGTTCTTGAAAAGAAACAGTAGATGCGCAGGGTTGGGGATGAAATGAATGGAAAAAACAGCTTGTGTAACTTTCTAGTTTTAACTGCTGAGCTATGACTTTTGGAACCCAATAAATATGCAGAGATGCTGTTTTTCGGGGCTGGATCCACAGAAGAGTTCCAGCGCTCTGCACGTTGTACATATCATCCAGTGTGTCTTTTGCCTTATGAGTCCCAACAGTGAAGAAATTCATAACACTGAAGGATAGAGAGCTTCTTTTCCTGCCAGGATGCCTGCCCTGCTTTGAATCCTGCTCTCATTCAATCAATCCTCATTTCCTAAGTTTACGATCATGAAACTGTTCTGGGGAAACTCTAAAGACCAACCATCTATCACACTCTGTCAGTTCCACTCATTCTGTAACATGAGCCTAAATATCTCTACTCCATAATTGTGGGATCAGGGAAGGGAGACCCAAGAGGGTGGTAAGTCATGGTACCCCAATAACTAGAAAAGGACATCAAAGCAAACCACATGGAAGCCACAGGCTGATTAAGTACAGGTGTGTGATTCTGGGGACGACAAACAAAATGAAAAGTTTTATACCTCTAACTCAGTGGTGGGATTCAGCTGGTTCACACCAATTCAGCAGAACCAATGCCTAATTTTCTGTTGAGTTCGGCAAACCAGTTGTTTAAAATGGCACTTGTAATCAGGGTTCTCTCTAAGGTGGACACCTGGGCAGCTGCCCAATGTGAAAATCACAAATTTACATTCCTTACTCTTCTTTAACGTTCATCTGTACAACAGCGTATTCTAAGCACTTGAAGTAATGTTCATTCCGTCCATAGGTGAAAAAACATTGCAAGTGAGGATGCCAATCAAGAAGCAATATGGAAACATATTAAATAACAGTTTTATTGTTTTTGTCAGGTATTATTTACTATTTCTCATTAATATTTTAAAACTTATAACATAATCTAGTCTTGTGTACCTCTTTTATTGTTCTTATTTAAATATTAAATGCACAAAAAAATAAACTACCTTTTGGTATATTGGTTTTTTATACTTAAAACAGTCCTTAGGGCAGAGAACTGGTTGTTAAATTATTTGAATCCCACCACTGCTCTAACCCACATGCATAATTTCCTCTCTCCAATATTGAAGCCATGGTTATATGTTCACTTCTTTGTCAGTGGGGTGGATTCTATATAGGATGAGGTATTTTCCAAAGCTTCATTAGTTCTTTTAGCATCACGAAGTTCTGACACCCTTAAGATACCACAAATCTACAACTGACTCTTAGAATTTCATTGCTTTTTTCTTTAAATTTTCCACAAGGAGAGAAAAATGGAGTAGCCTCTATTCTGTCTACTCAATTACTGCCAAGACAGAGTTCATCTATTTAATCGTCAAATTTGAGAACTTTTTTAAAATGCTATCCTCTTAAAACAATAGTATTTGAATGGGGCTTCATCCGACGGAATTCTTATATCCTTAAATATAAATGTAAGTCAAATTCATAGTTGAAGACATGGGAAGTTTACAAAAAATTACCAGCACTGCCCTAATTGCCTTGTAATGTGGACATCCAAGTCCCACAGTGTCTTAAACAGGTACTGCATGCTTATAAAATCATTGGCTAAAACCCAGCCCAATATTTAAGTAACAAAATCAGAATTTTTCTGTCCTCCTCTTTACTATATCCTCAGCTATTCTCCATGTTGTGTGCGATTGCTCAACACCCATTAATTGAAAGAATGAAGTGGTTATGTTTAAAAAAAACAGGTTTTATATTTTCACCTCTTATTTTCCTATGTTTTAACTGCTATGACATTGTGAATTTTGCCTATAACAGGAGCTAAATGTGAGGAAAAACATTAAATGGAGGAATATTTACAAAAATGAACAATCCACATCTCTGGATAGAAACTAAGAGTAACAAGGATCATTCCAGTCATGGCCTAAATAAACCCAGGGTGACAGAGCTGGTCTGAATCATAGATGGTGCTGATTACCACATAAGCCACTGCCCCTGGACAAAGGCTAGACACCTAATGAATGCTGGACAATGGGGCTCGGTCATAGTCATCCACCAGACATGAAAAAAAAACTGTGAAGGGCCCAATTCTCCAAGTACAAAGCCCTCTCTTAGAGCTCTCTCTTATGGACCTCCTACTGACATCTGCACCTCACCTCGGACCTGTAAGTCTGTATCAGGTGCAGCTTCAGTACCACAACCCCTGGCTCCTCATCACTGTCTTCTTCATGAGCTACCAAGATGTTGGTTTCTCTAAATTCTGTGTGTGCCATCAGGACTGCGCACGTTATTAAGCTAGTGCCAGCTCCACACAATAAAACAAAAGAAAGAGGGAGGAAGTGGGAAAGATAAAAATAGGGCAAAAATGAGCAAAAGAGAGAAAGGGAGAGAGGGACAAAGGGGAAACTTGATCAACCACAGAGAAAATGGACATTCAGAGTATGGCTTCCTTCAGAAAAATGAGTTGTAACCTTAACATTTTTACAGACTAGTAAAAGCCCCCTTTTTATTAGTACAGCTCACAGGATGTTTTGCAACAACAAAAAAAAATGTTTAGAAAGAAAGCTGACATGAGTATTTTTAAAAATAGGTTTCTACAAGCTGGGCCAGACACACAGTATAATGCTTGTCCTTCCCTTGTGAGCAGGACCATGCACACTGGCATCCTGCTTGTCCTTCCCCTGTGTGAGCTGGGCCATGCACACTGGCATCCTGCTTGTCCTTCCCCTGTGTGAGCTGGGTCATGCACACTGGCATCCTGCTTGCCCTTCCCCTGTGTGAGCTGGGCCATGCACACTGGCATCCTGCTTGTCTTTCCCCTGTGTGAGCTGGGCCATGCACACTGGCATCCTGCTTGTCTTTCCCCTGTGTGAGCTGGGTCATGCACACTGGCATCCTGCTTGCCCTTCCCCTGTGTGAGCGGGGTCATGCACACTGGCATCCTAATTGTCCTCCCCCTGTACAAGGAAGGCAGAGTCAGTTGCTCAGTTTAGGGTTCTCATTACACTTCTTCTAAGTCATTAGTTACAAGTATTAACTGTTTCTGGCTATGTCCACTAGTGACCATTGAAATTTTAACCAAAACCATAAACACGGTTAGAAGAATCTTCAAAGGAGAAGAAAAAAGCAAGAGCCAATTGCAAAAGTGCAAAATGCTTTGAGATGTCAGTACACTTACACATTTTTTAAAGTTAAAAGCTAGTTTTTTAGCCTGACCTGTGGTGGCGCAGTGGATAGGGCATCAACCTGGGAACACTGAGGTCGCCAGTTCGAGACCCTGCACTGGTCTGGTCAAGGCACATATGGGAGTTGATGCTTGCAGCTCCTCTCCCCTTTCTCTCTTTCTCTCTCTCTCTCACTCTGTGTCTCCTCTCTAAAATGAATAAAATAAAAAGAAATTAAAAAGAAATCTTTAAAAAACAAAAAAAAAGCTAGTTTTTTAAATGTTTTCCAATATATAATCTGGAATACAGTAGGAGATTCAGAGGAATTCTAGGAATTTTCTCTTTTACTATTAACCAAAATAGCAGAGAGGCATCTGTTCCTGGCTCCCTGGTGGCCACTATGACAATTGCCTGGCCTGAGGGCTGGGTGTCCAACCCCCTGATGATTGTGCTGGCTGCGAGGCAAGGGGAAGACCACACACAAGGAATACTCATCTCACTTTCTTTCCAAATGCAATTGCATAAGAAACTATTTCTTATGGCATGTTTCTCCCTGTGAAAAAATGTAACATCAGAAATTCTGTAGGTCCGGGCTGGCTGACTCAGTGAATAGAGCATTGGCCCAGCATGCAGACGTTCTGGGTTTCATCCCCAGTCAGGGCACACATGAGGAGTGACCATCTGCTTCTCTTCCCCTCTCTCTCCCCCTTCTCTCCCTTTTCCCCTCTCACAGACAGTGGCTCGGTTGGTTTGAACATTGGCCCTGAGCACTGAGGATGATTCAAGCATCAGCCCCAGACACTGGTTGCCAGGTGGATCCTGATCAGGGTGCATGCGGGAGTCTATCTCCCTCCTCTCACTTTAAAAATAAAGGAAAGGAAGAAAGAAAGGAGAGAGTTAGGGAGGGAGGAAGAAGATATGCTAGATGATGGGTGTTAACTGCCATTACTCTGCTCATTTCACAATATATATAAGTGAAACCATTATGCTGTACACCTTATACTTATAAAGGAATGTGTGTCAAGTCCATCTCAATAAAACTGGAAATAGTTCTTCTAAAGACCTCAGAGCAGGCAGCCACTAGATAAAAAGCAGAAATCACATGCTAAGGCACTGCTCATGTCAACCTGTTGTGGCCAGGGTTCATTCTACAAACCTGAGTCCCAGAATTTGGGGCTATACACTGAAGGTGATAGGCACAGTTTATTCTTATAATTCCTCCCTGCTCTGCTTTTAACAAAAATATAATTTAAAAATGTGAAATGTTGGGAGGTTCAAGAAGGTGGCATCCAAGTTAAAGGACACTGACCGTCCTCCCTTGTGAGAAAATTCAAATACACACATGCATAGGTAGCATCACTTCCATTAAGACAACCAAGCACTATCTGACCAGGCGGTGGCGCAGTGGATGGAGCATCAGACTGGGATGTGGAAGACCCAGGTTCGAGACCCCGAGGTCGCCAGCTTGAGCACGGGCTCATCTGGTTTGAGCAAAGCTCACCAGCTTGGATCCAAGGTCACTGGCTCCAGCAAGGGGTTACTCAGTCTGCTGAAGGCCCACAGTCAAGGCACATATGAGAAAGCAATCAATGAACAACTAAGGTGTTGCAACAAAAAACTGATGATTAATGTTTCTCACCTCTGTTCCTGTCTACTCCTCTCTCTGTCTCTGAAAACAAAAAATGACAACCAAGCACTGAATGGACAGCTTCTGACAATGTACAAGAGAAAAAGACCACATGGATATGCTGGGGGCCACAGGAGCCCTCCAGCATTGTTTATGTCCACCTCCAAGTCTATAGGGTGGACGGGTTTCTATGCAGGTGCTCTGGCCTGCCTGCAAGGTAGCTTCAGTTTGTTCCTGGACTCATTATCTGAGCCCCTTTTGGCCCAAATGCAGGGAGCATGGAGAACCAACCAGGCATTACTACACATACCTGGCCTCCTCACTTGGAGCTACTCCAGCTAAACAGACCAGTGCCTCAGGTGCCTTAAGCACCTGCTTGACTCCTACCTACCTGCACAATGCCAAAACCACCCAGCACATGGTATACACCAAGACCACCTCCACATAGGCCAATTGTCCAGCACTGGAAGAGAGAACTATCTTTTCTAATTCATACAAACAAACTATGAAAAAATATATATCATAGAACATCAAACAAAATTTAAAAACACAGTTTATACATTTTTTTAAAAAAATAGGAATATTATTCAAATGAAGAAACAAGAAAAGTTCCCAGGAGGTGGGACAACTGGGGGGTGGACCATAAGGATCCGGGGGGAAAAGTAATTTGCCTGGTAAAGAATCCAAAGAAATGGCCATAAGGATGCTCACCAAACTGAAGAATGGAATTCAAGAACTGAGAGAGAAGTTCAGCAAAGATTTAGTAAAAGAAAGAACCTAGCAGACATGAAGAATATAAGAACTAGGGTGAAAAACACATTAGAAGGAATCAAGAGCAGATTATAAAACACAGAGTAATAGATAAGAACCCTAGAAGACAGACTAGTGGAAATCAATTAATCATAACAGCATAAAGAAAAAAAAATTTTTTTAAATGAGGATATTTCAAGGACCTCTGGGATAAATAATATCAAGCAATCAAAACATTCTCATTATAGAGATCCCAGAAGGGGAGAAAAGAGAAAAAAGGAACAGAAAACTCTGTTTAAGGAAATAATGGCTGAATATTTTTCTAACCTGGGAAAGAAAACAGACATCTGGGTCCCAGAAACCTAGAGCGTTCTAAACAAAAATGAACCCAAAGACATCCATACCAAGACATGCTGTAGTTAAAATGGTAACACTTAAAGATAAAGAGATCATCTTTAAAAGAAAAACAAGTTATGTACAAAGAAAACCCTGAAAGATTATCTAAGCCGGTATCTCAGCAGCAACTTTACCAGCTAGAAGGAATGGCAGGACATCTTTAAAGTCCTCAGTGAAAGGACCCTAAAACCCTACAAGGATAACCCAACAAGGTTATCCTTCAGAATTGAGAGGAAGATAAAGATTTTCTGGGACAAGCAAAAACAAAAGGACTTAATCACCATTAAGCCAGCTTTATGAGAAATAATGAAGGGTCCTCTTTCAGTAGAAAAGGGAAGGTCATAATCAGAAATTTTTAAAAAATATATGAGGGCTCTGGTTGGTTGGCTCAGTGGTAGAGCATGTGGAAGTCCTGGGTTTGATTTCCGGCCAGGGCACACAGGAGAAGTGCCCATCTGCTTCTCCATCCTTCCCCCTCTCCTTTCTCTCTCTCTCTCTCTTCCCCTCCCACAGCCAGGGTTCCACTGGTGAAAGATGGTGCAGGCACTGAAGATGGCTCCATGGTCTCCATCCCAGGTGCTGAAATGGCTCTGGTTACAACAGAGCAACAGCCCCAGATGGGCAGAGCATCACCCCCTAGTGGGCTTTCCGGTTGGATCCCAGTCGGGTGCATACAGCAGTCTGTCTCTCTACTTCTCACTTAAGAAAATACAAACATTCCATAAATACAGCAATCTGACATTTAAAAAACTACTACGAAAGTTAGAACAAAAAAGTATCAAATGTAACCCAAACTAAAATAAGTAGTTAGATATACAACACAATAAAAAGATCTAAAACATGACATCAATACCATAAAACTTGGAGGGGGAGTAAAAATGTAGTCCTTATAGAATATATAAATTTAAACACTTATCTGCTTAAAAATAGACTGCTATTGACAAAGAATGATATACATAAATCTCATAGCAACCACTAACCAAAAACTTACAAAAGATGTACAAAGAATAGAGAGAAAGGAATCTAAACAAAACACTAAAGAAGACAACAAACCATAAGGAAAGAGATGAAGAGAAGAAAGGAACAGAGAACTACAGAAACAACCTAAAAACAATTTAAAAAATTGTAATAAATACATACTTACCAATAATTCCTCTAAATGTAAATGGATGAAAGACTTCAATCAGAAGACATACTTGAAATAATACATTTGATAAAGGGTTAATATTCAAAATATATAAAGAACTCATATGACAACACCAAAAAATCAAACAATCCAATTGAAAAACTGGGCAGAGGACGTAAGCAGACACTTCTCCAAAGAGGACATACATTGACCAATGGACCTATGAAAATATGCTCAACATCACTAATCATCAGGAAAATACAAATTAAAACCACTATTGAGACATTATCTCACACCTGTCAGAGTGGCTATCATCAATAAATCAACAAACAGTACTGATGATAATGTAGAGAAAAGGGAACCCTTATGCACTGTGGGAACGCAGATTGGTGCAAACACTATGAAAGACAGTATGGAGATTCCTCAAAAAATTTAAAATAGAACTACTTAAAGACCCAGCAATTCCACTTCTGGGTATTTATCCAAAGAAACCTAAAATGCTGATTCAAAAAAATATATATGTTCCCCTATGTTCATTGCAGCATTATTTACAATAACCAAGCTGCTGTAGAATAAGCCCAAGTGCCCATCTATAGATGAGAGGATAAAGAAAATGTGGTACGTATACGCAATGAAACATGACTGAAAGTTATAAAAAAGAATGAAATCTTGCCATTTGCAACAACATGGATGGACCTGGAGATTATTATGTTAAGTAAAATGTCAGAGAAAGACAAATACCGTATGATTTCATTTATAGTGGAATCTTAAAAAAATAAAATAAAATAAAATAAATGAATAAACAAAACAGACACAGACTTATAGAGGACAAGCTGATGGTTGCCAAAGTGGAGGAGTGGGGGACGAAAATAAAAAATAAAAATTAAGTTAAACTAAGCAATATATGTCGTAAAGTGTGTAGGAGTGTTTTGAGGCTCAGGAATATGTTCTAAAATTTCATGGTAATGCCAAGATATTATGCTCCCACACCACAGTTTGCTCTCAAATTTTACCAGAACTCAAAATGATTGAAGTGACAAAAAAATAAATTTTTAAATAAAATGTGCAACGTCTATGGACACACATGGGTATTATATAACATGTATGACACACATACAGACACATGCCCTCCGAGGTGACTGTGGTCAACACATTTTCTGAATCCATCTGGCATATCCCCCACCACCGCCACCACCACTGCACTGGTCTTTCATTCAAATGACAGAAAACAGTGGATCTAAATACAATACGGGGTATCAAGATCAAATGATTCATCAAACAGATTTTGACCTCAAACAATGTGACTTTGTCTATTCACGCGTCCATGTAGATGTGCACACTTTGTCCTTGCTGCGACTCCAACAATGTCTGTCCCAGAAGGTTACCTGTTTCTCCATCTATCCCTTACATAAAAAAAACACATCCAGATATGCTTGAGCCTCCCTCGCCGCAGCCGCCCCCGCCCCAGCCCCCACCCCTTCAACACACACGCAACAGCTGTAAGAGCAAGAAGAGCATGTTTTTAAAATTCCATTGGTAGGCACATAACTTGAAGCAGCTCCAAAATGGACATCAAGTAAAAAAAATACTAGTTTTCCAAAGTCTGTAATTATGTATTTACACAAATTACATAATCCTGTATGTATTTATAAACAATTACAGATTATCAAGGAAATCACAGCAAGGTTGTAGTGTTCATGAGATGAGACATAATTAAAACACCATACACCAAATCCATTCATTAATCTTCAGAACAGAACCTGGTGGGGATGGTTCCCCAACCTGGCACGTCCTTCTACACTGCTACACTGCCTGGGATAGTCACCGTGACACATGACAAACAGGAGACTGATTCAGTCGTGCCTTTTAAGTCTTTAAACAAGGTGCATGTGTTGGCACCAGTAACATAGTGGTGGGCTCTCCCAGCATTTGTTTGTGAAAACTGGGACCACCCATTCCACAGTAGCTCAGGGCTGCCATTCAAAGGGCTCTGGGTCTCTTAGGACAAGAACAACCTGATGTAAACCCATGCACTGGGAATAATTCTGTCTGCTGCTCAACAGGACATGCCCACCAATCCCCTGAGCCAGCTCCTCTCCCAGAACACTTATTTACATAAATTGCATAAGTCAATATTTATTTATTTACAGACCATTACAGTTTGTTGTATCCATTGCCAAAAACATATAACATCCTTTTTCTTTAAAAAAAAAAAAATAGAACCAAAAAAAAAGGTAACTCCAAATGTAGACATTAAAGTAGCATTTTTTTAGGAATGCATGGAGCTTTTAATCTTTTTCACAAATTGTTTTTTCTTTTGGGCTAATTAATTAGCACCTCATGCTACTTTAAGATTACTTTTGGTTATCTCCCAAAATTAATTTCTTTTTTCAGTGCCATATACTGTACCTATGACTTCCTAGAAACTTGATTTTTCCCTGTGGTCAGATGTTTAAATGTTTTTCAGTCAAAAATATTCAATGTCTTTTGGAAAAACTAAAGCCTGAATATGTGCACATTTTAGTAGCAGCAAAGGGTTAAATTAATAAATAAGGCTATTACATTTTAGGATTAAATGCAGTTTCTCTTCAGAAAGTTAAAAGAAAATAAATGAAGAGAACATTCTGACCTTTATCATAAATCAACTATCTTACATTGCTTCAGTCCCCTCCTCCGAAAATATTTCTTAATTCCAAATGTTGGACTTGGTTTTTCCTTAATGCCCATGAGCCAGCCGGAGGGATCTGCTGCCAAGGGCCACATGTGCTCACAGCAAAAAGTCATGGGCTTCGACTTCAGAACAACTTTAACTCACCAGTGACATACTTTTATTTTTCACAGAGAAATGTGCATCAGAGCAAAACAAAAGTTGGAATATTAAATTTTAAAATTAACTACACAAATTCCAAAACACATTTTTCACTATCACTTTTCATTTCTCAACATAACTGACTAGAAACTCTTCTCTATGGTATGAGAATTTGTTATAAATTCCTTTTTCTTATATATTGCTTTAAGAATTTGGCTCTTTTCTCCTTAGATATAGTAAGGAATAGCCCCCCTTGCCCAAGGGCAAGTTCCAAAATTATTGCTACTAAAGAAATAGGTATTCTTATGCTTTTTAGCATAAAATGTTTTATAAAAGCCTTGTAAAAGATATTCTATATAAACTACTCACAAAAATTAAGGGATATTTTATCGCTTCATATTCATTTTCAAATATCCCCTAATTTTTGTGAGCAGTACAGTAACCTCCCCTCTAAAAAAAGCTGAGCACTCGTGAAGACCTTTTGAAAAACAAAACAAAACACAGTCAACAAGTGTAATGCCTTCCCCCTTATTGTTATAACTGATGAAGACTTGAGTTTGATTTGCAACTTTTACTTGAACGGTCTATTACCACATACTATGACAGTTCACACCAAAAGCAATTTTCTATAAAAGATATTACAATGACCCCTATGGTACTTGTATAATTTCTATTTGATAACCAAATGCACAAATAAAAACTTTGTGAGAATGATCCCACTAATCTGGCTCAGGTGTTCCTTTAAAAAAAAAAAAAAAATCTGAGCTATGTAAGCTTCTCCCCTCATCCCCATTTTTGAGAATTCTAAATCAACATAATGTTTGATATTCGCTCTGCTGGTATGCAGACCAATTTAAGTAAGAGCATGGCTACCGCTTGGCTTTGATATATTCTGCAACAGATTTAGACAAGTCGGAGGTCCACCGACCCTCATATTTTCCAACCATGACATTATGAGGATGGTGTCAGAACACTTATGAGAGAGTAAATAGTACAGACACAAAATAAAAGTTTGAGACCCAGTTTATCTTTAATCCTCTGGGATAAGCTATGAAACAAGCAGTCTGAAGAGTGAATACTCAGTGTCATGAATAATGTGCATAAGTTTACAATAATATGGGCACAAAAAGAGATTGTCACCTTCGGTACATTATTAAGGGTCATCAGAATTTCTCATATCTATGCAAAGTTATATTCACCTTGCATGAAATTCACCACAGGTTCGTAGCGGACTTTCCCATTTAATGCTTACAGAGCCTAAAGCTTCCAAAATGCCTATCTGGCCTATACATATTTCATTAAAAATAAACTCTATATAATAAATAAATATATAAAATAAATAAAATGTTGCCTTTGGAATTTCTATAAATAAATTTAACTTTTTATATATACTAAGAGGTCTTTGCTTTCAATTCTCTGGGACGGCACCAGCGAGAATGAACTGTAAAGGTCTCTTAAGTAAGACTGCACCTTCCATGCCCTCTGAAAATGCAGTGTACCCTCACGCAGGCCACCAGCCAAGAACCCAATGAGCCGAAGCGTGATCACTGTGCTGAGATGGGCTAAAGGACAACAGATTGGACATGTGAGAGTGTATCTGTACCCAGCACGCATCGGGCCATTGTCCTCTTACTTTGCTCCTGTCTTTCATTCCCTACTGCGTGCATGCACACGGATGCACATGCACACACGCACACGCACACGCACACACCCTTGTCTGCTCGCTTCTGCACAATAAATCAAGTGGGCACAGGCAGGATCCCTGCCGAAAACAAGCCTGTAAGTGCAAGACAAAACTAGCATGTCCCCATCCAAGCCTCCATCCTTATGTTATGCATGCGACAAAGTTTGGCAAGAGTGGAGCGGATAGGATGACACAGCTAATCAATAAAGAACCCACTGCACGGAACCTTTATAGTGGTTACTTTTTTTAAGGGCTCAAGTGAAGAGATGTGGTCTTTCGTCAACTTTGGCTGAGAATATCCTTATATAGTTCAGGTACTTTGTCGGGGTCCACCGGTCTCGGTAAAAAATGTGTGAATTTCTGGTGCCGTTTAGTCCTTGTTCCTTCTCTTGGGGTCCCATCTTTGTTTAATGCAACATAGTATCGCCTTCCAGTGTCCACGTGCTTATAGAGATTGGAAGAGTATGTGTTATACCAGTTTTCTTCAAACTGTTCTCTGAATACACACTCTTGGGTTAGTTTTTCCTGTTTAAAAAAAAAAAGTAAATAAGTATTTTTTTTGCAAAATTGGCGACTTTCTGTATTTAAAATAATATTCAAATGTGACCCACTAAATAATTCTGGCAAGAAAATGTTGATTCTAACCCACTATAATCATTTTAACACATCTTGCAAAAACTGTCTAACTATAAATTTAACACACATTCTCATTTTTTATTCGGAACAACTGAAGCACAGAAGCTTCCAAGTGTCTTCTAGTTAAGACTTTTCCTCCCACCAATTATCAGAATGATTCACACAGGCAAAGGACAACTAACAAGATGAGCAATTCTCTTTCTTACTATAGCAATTTGGGCAGTGACCATCCCAGAAGAAGTCAAAGGGTCAGGTAGACTGTTTCACCTTTTCTATATTTTCCATAAACTCCTTGCTACATAGACCAGCATCGCCAGTGATGTCAGGTGTTGTCTGTTCACTTATCCCTCCATAAGTGTGGTTTTCAAACCTCAGTCTACACAGGAGTCACCTCAGACACTTTTTATTAATAAAATGCAGATTTCCAATGCCCGACCCTTTAAAATTCTGGTCCAGAAAGTCTGAAAACATGTACTCGTGACAACCTTTGGGGCAACTCTGATGCAGATATTCCTGAGTTCACATTTTAAGATATAATGCTTTTGCTCATAAATCAAGTCAAAACAAAATGTTCTAGCCCTCCCATTTCCCTGAACTTTGATGGAAGAAGACCCACCCCCCGAACTTAAAAAGCCATATTACCAGGTGAACATGGCTACCAGGAGAGGGCTGTCCTCATTCCTACATTCCTAAAGCAAAAAGTCAGACATTTTCATAAATGTGGTGTACTTCTCTCCTGCCCCCACCTCCACAGTCTGGGGCCCCTGAGCTGCCTGTCATGGCCGGGGGTTGTAACCAGAAACAAAATGCATGTTACATCCCAGAGCCATGAATGGTACTCCACACAAAACCTCAAGTTGCTCACCTGGTAGCACTTCTAAAAAAGTAAACATAAAAATGGGCTCTGGCCAGTAGCTCAATGGTAGAGCATCCACCTGGCATGTAGATGTCCCAGGTTCAATTCCCAGTCAGGGCACACAAGGGAAGTGACCATCTGCTTCCCTTTCTTTCCCCCTTTACTCTCTTTCCCTCCCACAGTCAGTGGCTCAATTGGTTCAAGCATGGTCCCGGGCACTGAGAATAGCTTCACTGGAGGGCATTGGTCTCAGGCACTAAAAATAGCTTGGTACTCAAGCATCGGCCCCGGATGGAGTTGCCAGGTAGATTGCAGTGGGGGTGCGTGCAAGAGTCTGCCTCACTATCTCCCCTCCACTCACCTAAAAAACACAAAAATGGCTTTTTAAAATTTCCCCCTTTCTCTTACCCACCTGGCACCTTACATACACAAGAAAACAAACAAATACAGGTCCACACCCAAGTTAAAACAGCAGAACAGATAAAGACATTTAACGTGCTTCCTATTCTGTCACCCAAACCCAGAGGGCAGATAAGAGTTTACATCCCCAAAATACAGATGTCCTCTTCACATGTCACACACCTGAGAACACTACTTAGGACAGTGAGGTCACAGGTGTCAGCTGGGCAGAATCCATTCTCTTTATCTACCATGGAGTAAGTCAAGAGAGCCAAGGAGGGGAGGGAGCTCGACACAACCAGCAGTCCTACAAAGGGCACCTTCTTGTCTCCTTTAACTAACTGAAGGCTTTAAAACCCACTTGAAAGCACACAGGTTCCTGCATTTTCTGACAGGTGCACCTCCAGGTGATCAGGAAGCAATAAGTTAGGTCTGTAACAAAATGTTATCTCATTGGACAAGTTTCTGCTAAGTGAGGAGGATCAGGAGAAAACAAAGCCTGAGAACACGTGGCAAGGACAGACATGATGAGAACGTTAAGCTGATGATGCTGAGTGGATGGGGACAGATGGGTGACAGTGAACAAGAAGTGATCCATACCCCCCTCTGCAAGACCACTCCCATGTGGGGTGCCAGACGTTGTGCCCTACAAGAAGGAGCCCTTTGCCTTCTCTGCACATAAACTGGAGGCACATTCTTCCGAGGCGACAACCCCCTGCACCTTCTGCACTAGGGAGATGAGGCTGAACTTCTATCAAAAGTGGCAAATAAAAATTGTGTTAAAGACACGGCTATATCCATCTGTATGATAAATATTGTCTTCCCAGATAAGACTATTCATGGCAAAGTTGTCTGGTTTGGGTTTGCAGTGATAATTCAATTTCCTAAACAGAGTTTGTTCACTTTTTCTTAACATCATCAAGTGGACCAAACTAGATAGGAGTGTATGATGAACCTTTAGTTCTACAAAGGACGTGGATCTTTCTCCTTCTCATATCATGCAAGACAGACATTTTCCTTAAAGACTAGAATTCTCCCTCCTCCTTCTGGAACATGAGCTGGGCACTCGCTTGTGCACAAGTCACACTTAGCTGTGCACACCAGCCTGTCCTGCCTGAGGGACAGCCACTGGTAACCGCAGCAGGAGACAGCTGGCGTGCCCAATGGCTCCAGAGTCTGAGGTCTCTGCAGACCCCAGCTCTGCCCCTCCTCACTGGCCATGGGCATTACAAGTACATATTAACCTCCCACATCTTAGGAACCCACCCTAAAAGCAGGTGAGAAATAAGGATCAAGAGAGACAACTGTTACGCAGCAAATGTCACCAGTCACACAGAAAACCCTCCATAGACAGAGCTTAAGTTAATAACGTGGCGACTCAGAACTCGAACAGGTCGTAAGGAGACAGCTGGTGCAAGTTTCCCTATCAACATGTTTCAAGTGGTCAGCCCCCCATCTATGCCACAGGATCTTGTAACAATAATGAAGCCACTAGAAGTCTCTGAGGTTCCCCCAGTGACACAGGCCCCTCTGTTCTCCAAGGGTCACTAAGCAGTGTGATGCCTCCAGACCCTGCACGTTGGTCTGTCGGGGGTGGGAGGCACTGGGGCTGCACAACCACCCTTCCCTAACCTGCTTCCTTCCTTCTTTACCTCAAAAATGTAATTTTTTAAAAACACCATTTTGCAGGAGGAATGTGTACAGATGAAAGGAAAACCATGGTAGTGATACCAGTCTAACAATGAACACATTTATGTTTGGTATTTAGTAAGAAAAGATTCTCAGTTTGCATGTTCTTATGGATCTTGCTATTTAGTTAAAAAAAAAAATTTTTTTTAAGTTGAATAAGCTAAGAACTTGAATAGGCCTTTTCACTACTCAGTGAAGATGTATTATATTTCCCCTAGCAAGCCATGTGAACATTGTTTATACACATATACAATATAACTTTCAAGACAACTCAGAAAATATTCCATTTCAAAAAGTATAATCTAAGGCCAGCATTTGTTGTAATGGTTAAGAGTTCAGCTGTCTAATACATGGCCAGGCTGGGACTTCCCTTCTAGAGTTGAATAGGGTTGTTTGGGCATTGCATCGCAAAACCACTGGGGCCTTTCAGCTTCTGTAGTATTACAGCTGATGTAATGCTACTCAGGTAAGCTTGTATACCTTAAAATGTTTAATGATCATTAAAAATTAAAGACCCCGTGACTTTGCTGTACCATGTATCTGCTTTTAAGTAATTTCTTCCTCTTACTGGGGATTATGTTAATGCATAATTTTTGTTTTACACAGATAAATAAAAGCAGCAAGATTAACAGAATAAATCTCTTTATGCTTAAACTTTAGTACTTAGTGATAAAATATTTAATTGAGATAGTTATGTAATGCATTTGTACTCCAAAGTGATTCTTCTAAGTTAAAAATAAGTAAACAAAAGCAAATTGAAACAGCAAAAATTGTTAACCTATATTCTTATAAAAATATATGCATAGAGAGAAAAATTTCTGCCTTCAGATAAACTATACACTTTAAAATGATATAAATCAGATGTTTAAAAACTCACCAGATGTTTCCAATACAGACAGTTTATAGAGTATTCCACTATAATGTGATCGATTCTTGTTTTATGGTATTTCCATGTTTTAACTTTTTCAGATTACTTTCCTATAGCTGTTTATGGCATACCTATCTTTGAACTGTGGGGCTATATCACTAGGCTTAGGTGAAGAATGTGGATTTAATTCAGAAGTCTACTAAAGCCCTTGCTTTGGAACAAAATCTGGTGAATGTTAGCAACTATGAAAACCTCTTTTCATTCTGTATCACCAAACTCTAAGTGGTGGAGGAAAACAAACTAAAACTTCAAAACTTTTTTACCAAATCTATCAAAAACAAAGTATGAGATAGTGTGAAAATTACAATACACTCCAGAGAATGTTTAGAGATGTTAGAAGAATAAACTCATACAGACAATAATCTAAAATATTAGACAATTAAAAACCATGTCAACCACATGGGCTTTGCTATGCCCAGTTCGTATCTGGAGCCAGCTAAAAACTAAAATCAGAATTTTTCAAAATATGAGACTCAGTCCCCTTGAAAATGAATAAATTTTATCATGATGCTATTTTAAATCATATATGTATATGCATAAATACATATAATACATATATGCCAGGTGGCATAGTGGGTAGAGTGTCGGACTGGGACGCAGAGGACCCAGGTTTGAAACTCCAAGGTCGCCAGCTTGAGGACAGACTGATCCGGCTTGAGTGTGGGCTCACCAACTTGAGAGCTCAATGCTTTATAAATTAATGATATGACATAATAACTAGCTCCCTATGTGCTGTGTGTCAGTCACGGCATTTCAATCTCCCTGATCCATAATTACCCATGCTTATATAGTCCTCCTCACTGATAAACTAGCAATAGCATCTTAATGGGAGTTGTCACAGGGATCAGGGTGGTTGAATATAACAACTAAGGAACCATTAATAAGGAGACAGTTCTTTGAATTCTTCTCTCCTGAAAAGACAGACAGAGAGCAATACACACGGAGAGAAAACAGGCAAGCAGCACTATTTCTTGTTTTATTAGCTCCTCAGCTATAAGAAATGATGACAGCCTGGCCAGGCGGTGACACAGTGGATAGAGCATTGGACTGGGATGCAGAGGACCCAGATTTGAAACCCCAAGGTCATCGGCTTGAGTTCGGACTCATATGGCTTGAGTGCGGGCTCACCAGCTTGAGCATGGGGTGACTGACTTGAGCATGGGATCGTAGACATGACCCCATGGTCGCTGGCTTGAGCCCAAAGGTCACTGGCTTGAGCAAGGATTTTCACTTGCTCTGCTGTAGCCCCGGTCAAGGCACATATGAGAAAGCAATCAATGAACAACTAAGGTGCCACAACAAAAAATTTATGCTTTTCAATTTTCTCCCTTCCTGTCTGTCTGTCCCTATCTGTCCCTCTATCTCTGTCACAAAAAAAAAAAGAAAAATGATGACATATTGCCATTTATGACAACAGGGATGGGTCCTGACAACATTATACTGAGTGAAATAAGTAAATCAGAAAAAGCTGGCCTTTGCTGCTTGGCTCAGTGATAAGAGCGTTACCATGGCGTATGGATGCCCCAGGTTCGAGTCCCGGTAAGAGCACACAGGAGGAGCGACCATCTGCTTCTCCACCCTTCCCCCTCTCCCTTCTCTTCTTCGTCTTCACCTCCCACAGCCAGGGCTTCACTGGAGCAAAGTTGGCCCAGGGGCTGAGGACAGCTCCATGGCCTCTGCCTCAGGTGCTAAAATGGCTCCAGCTGCAATGAAGCAACGGCCCTAGATGGGCAGAGCATTGCCCCATAGTGGGCTTGCCGTGTGGATCCCGGTCAGGTGCATGCAGGAATCTGTCTCTCTGCCTCCCTGCTTCTCACTTATGGAAAAAAAAGAAAAGAAAAAGCTAAGAACTGTATGATTTCACACATAGGCGGGATATAAAACAGAGATACATAGACATAGATAAAGAGAAGTGATTATCAGGGGAAGGGGTTTGTGGGAGAAGCGGGGAGGGGAGGAGAAGCGTAAAGAGGGACAAACATACAGCAACGGAAAATGATTTGACTTTGGATGATGAGTATGCAACATAATCAACAGTTCAAATGCTGTAGAAATATTTACCTGAAACCTATGTATAGGGGGTCCTTGGGTTACAACACAGTTCCGTTCCTATGACAGTGACATAACTCAAATTTTGCTATAAGTCGAAACCTAGTCTAATACAAATGGAACACTTGCTCCATTAACAGTCCAAAATGGTATAGGTAAGCATACCAGGGGATGCCAGCTCCTCCACTCATATACCGCACTACTTCATATTCTTCCACCACATACATACACCCAGACTACAGTGTGTCCATAAAGTCATGGTGCACTTTTGACCTGTCACAGGTCAAAAGTGCACCATGACTTTATGGACACACTGTAGTTTGCCCAAATAGACCATAAGTATGATGCTAATGGCATAAACCGAAACACTCACATCTCAATTTTTTTTAAGTTTTTATGGGAGTGAGCATCATAAACTCGAAAGGTCATATATCGAGAGAGTTGTAACCTGAGGACCCCCTGTACTCTTATTGTTCAATGTCACCCTGATAAATTTAATTTTCTAAATAAAATTTAATAAAATGAAGTAGCAACTCTGGTTCTGATCGGACCCCTGTGCCTTCAACATAACTCATCATAAGCCCCACTTTTCAAAATCTCATTAAAATCCCCAGTATTCCAGATGGGACTGCTATCAGAGCCATGATCCTAGCCATCGGGACTGCCACCAGAGTTGTGGGAACAACTGAATCAACTGTGTCCAGTCAATGTAAATAACAAGAAGCAATGAGGCAGAAATTTTCTTCATTTTGTCTCCTCAAAATATATAGCAACTTAAGAGTTCCTATCATATCAACTTCTCTCCTACCAAACAAAACAACAACAATATTAAAAAATCAGAAAATTCCTTCCCCTCCAGAAGCTGCTGGCTTAGGTATTTGGAGACTCAAGGTTGGGGCACACTATAAATGTGACAGCCCCCACAAACATCTATGGTGCTGTGCATTCACCGGCCCTGTGACACCATCAGTGACACCAAGGACAGACCTGTACACTGCCACAGAACAGGCTAGACAACTAGGGGCCTTCCTAAGAAGCTGCCTACAGACACAGACATTTGTTCAGCAAATCATATTAGCTTGGAGACTTCCTACATGTTCTCACAGGCAGTGAGAACCTGCCACAGGGGGGAAAGAAAACCATGCTGAGGATAGAACAGAATTCAAATCTGCAAAGTGTGATATTCACCTTAAGAAATGTTTTCACACGTGTAAATGTATAGACAATGCAAATGTAATTCTTCCACAAAGAACATGACAGAAAAACTTTACAGAGTTTCTTTGAGGATCTTAGAGCACCCTATTAAAAGGAAATCATATGCGGCCCTGGCCAGTGGTTCAGTGGAGAAGGCATTGGCCCAACGTTTGGACATCCTGGGTTCAATCCCCAGTCAGGGCACATAGAAGAAGCAACCATCTGCTTCTCTCCCCCTTCTCTCCCTCTTTGCCTCCCACAGCCAGTGGCTGGACTGGTTCAAGTGTGGCTCTGGGCACCAAAGATAGCTCCATTGGAGTTCATCAAACTCAGACACTAAAAATAGCTCAGTACTCAAGTTTCATCCCCAAATGGGGTTGCTGGGTGGATCCTTGTCGAGGTGTATGCAAGAGTCTGTCTCACTACCTCCCCTCTTCTCACCAAGAAAAGGAAGGGATCGAGGAAAGGAAAGAAAGAGAAGGGGAGGGGAGGAGAGGGGAGGGGAGGGGAGGGGAGGGGAGGGGAGGGGAGGGGAGGGGAGGGGAGGGGAAGGGAGTGAAAGAGGGAGGAGAAGGGAGGAGAGGGGAGGGAGGAGAGGGGAGGGGAGGAGAGAGGAAGGAAGGGAGGAAGGGAGAGGAGGGGAGGGGAGGGAGAGGAGGGGAGGGAGGGGAGGGGAGGGGAGGGGAGGGGAGGAAATCATATGTAACGTTTCTTTCCATAGATGATTAGAGTAGAATGTCATCTAGTGACCACTTAAAATGCGCACCAAAGACATGCAAAAACTGGAACAAAACTTCAAATTAAATATTACTCTGCATAAAAACTGAGAGTACACTGTCTTTTGAAGACTTGGATTGACAGTCATTGGAATGAACAGAGAAAGCTAAAGGGGTGAGAGTTGACAGTAAGGGAATAAAGGATCAAAAAGGATACCATAAAAAGATAGTTGAACCCAACTACTTCGTTTGCATGATAATCATCAGATAGGCTGTAGGAGAAGAAACTGGAAAAGAAAACAGTACCAAAGATTTTCTATGGTAGACAAAGCACATTAAAACCAGGACTCGGTATGTAGAAATACAATTAGAGAAACTGAAAGATCAACAACATAATGACAGTATCTCCTGACCAAGTGGTGGTGCAGTGGATAGAGCACTGGCCTGGGATGCTGAACACCCAGGTTAGAAGCCCAGGGGTCACAGGCTTGAGTGCGGGTTCACCCAGCTTCAGTGCAGGATCATAGACATGACCACAGGGTCACTGGCTCGAGCCCAAAGGTCACTGGCTTGAGCAAGGGGTCACTCGGTCTGCTGTAACCCCCCAGTCAAGGCACATATGAGAAAGCAATCAATGAACAACTAAGGTGCTGCAACCACAAGTTAATGCTTCTCATCTCTTTCTCTTCCTATTTGTTCCTGTCTCTCTTTCTCTCTCTTTCTTTCTGTCTCTCTCTCTCTCTCTTGTGCTAAAATAAATGAATAAATAAAATAACAACATTAACCCAAAGACAATTTCGAAGACCTCAGTAATTCTCCCCATCTCCTTACTAAAGGAGTATCAACCTTCCACAAACATACACACACAGCCTGGTCACTGGGGGTGGGCTGATTAATGATCCTGGACTTCAACCCCCTTCTCTGGAAAATGAGAGACTCAAACCAAGAAAAGTCTAAGGTCTCTTTCAGTGTAAGGTTCAAATTATTCAGTGTTAGATTGTCAAAATATGGAGAGCAGCGCTACCCACAACCACTCTAGAAGGACACTCTGAACAGGAAATGGATAAAGAAACTTCAGTAATGTTGAAATCAAACAAAATGTGTTGTGTCAGTTATGCACGGCAGGGGCTGGGGCAGCCTATGGGAAACGGAGCCAAGGGAATGAGGCTGCTCCTTCAGGAAGAAAGAAGAACAAAAAAGATGCTGCTGCTTTGGCACAAGGCTCTCCTTCTTGCTGCTCCCTGGGAGACCATTAGGGCCATCCACTCCTGAAAGATGTCTTGCCTACTACTGCTTCGTATCTGGGACCTGCCATCGTCCTTTTCCTCGTGCTGGCTGCCATCAACACAGCCCATTAACAAATGTGTGCCTGACAACAAACCCTACCTCCTGAGCTACCCTTACAAGAAGTTACTTGAGAGAAATACCAAACCTGTAAGAAAATAAAAAGTTGGCAGTATCAGAGAGCTCTCAAACCTAAGGGGAGAGCTGGACACTGGCACAAGGCACATAAAATGCACCACCAACAAGAAATCACATCAGAACTCATGAAATTCTCAAACACCCTCAGCCAGTGCTGATGGTCCCTCTGCACCCCCTTCTGCCCACCACCCATGGAGAAAGCCAAATAAAATTACAGGTAGAGTTGGTCTTTAACATCTTTCCTACTCTGCAGGTCTCCAACTCCTAGCTCCAACTGTATTTCTATCAGCTCAGATCAGTCTGGACCCAAATTCTTCCTCCTGAACCAATATGTGTGATACATAAATGACCCTGGTCTCCTAGAAAATGACAATGGTTGCCACCCTTTCCTGTCTACAACACCTCGGTGACTATGACTAATTCTCTCAGGATCCCTCTCTCTGCTGGAGTGTAACAGTCCACCTCCCATACCAACCAGGGCTGATACCACTAACTAATAACTCCCTCCTCCGAGACACAAAGTTCACATGATGACATGCACTCTTTTTTTAAACAGTCTTAATCCTGAAGAGCCAATGCTGATGGCAGACATTTCAGGTGCTGGTGACAGCCTAGCAAGTTCAATGACATGTGAACATTAATAATAATAATAACAATCACTAAGTAAATTAAATCCCAAAAGACAGTTCTTTAACTAAATGGATAAAAGAATGAGCTACATATGAGAATAAAGTACACAAAATTAATCTTGCCAAGACATGAAAATAATCTAAGTGTCCATAAATAAATAGATGACTGAATAAAGAAGATGTGGTGCATACACACACATACACACACACACAAACACACACAGGAATACTACTCAGCCATAAAAAAGATGGGATACTGCCATTTGCAATAATATGGGTGAATCTTGAAAATATCATGCTGAGTAAATAAGTCAGACTAAAAAAAAGACAAGAACCATATGATTTCACTCATTTGTAGGACATTAAATAAAAAGCAACAAATGAACAACCAAACTCACAGACACAGACAGCAGAGAAGAGAGGGTAGAAAAGAGAAAAGGGGTCAAATAGATGGTGATGGAAGGAGACTAGGCTTTGGGTGGTAAACACAATGCAATATACAGAAGATGGATTATAGAATTGTACACCTGAAACCTAAATAACAGTATTAACCAATATCACCCAATAAATATAATTTAAAATAAATAAAATTAATATTGATAAATAAAACTTTATGGTTAACACTTTAAAGTATAATTCAAGGGATGCCATATTTTGACCGGAAGAAAGATTTTTGTTTATTTTTGTAGAATGTCATAAATCTTTATCTCAGAATTCAAACTGGCATGAAACATCGTTCCCGTGCCTCTCCCGCCCGGTCAGGAGTCCCAGAGGTGGCACGGGAAAGCTCTCCCACTGTGGCCACAGTCACCCAGGAGGAACACAAAGGCAAAAGCCAGTACTGAGCAGCACAGTGAGCTGAGTAACCTGCATAGTCACTTTACAAACACCATCTCCCTGTGGATACGGCAACACCACAAGGAGCCTTCATCAGCCCCATCACCTAGTCACAACTCAGCAGGTTTGAGCAGACTACCAGAGGGTACACAGCTAGTGGGCAACAGAGCTAGGATTGTGAGCCTTGTGTTGCCACCACTCCACATTTCAATGTCAAGTTCAACCAGTTTAAAATGCAAGTATGGGCTTGACTACTCCGTCAAAACAGAGCAAACTGAAAATCAACTTGAAAGAGAGAGAGAGAAACCATACAAGCCAAGAGAAAACTACCTGAAACACAACAGCTCATATGGAAAATGGAGGGAGGGTGGGAAGGATGTAGAGGAAGGGAAAGAAGGGAAGGGAGGGGAGAAGAGGACCAGGAGAATACAAAGAAACATAGAGTTGAGATGATATGGCAATTATGTGAGAGTGCACAGTGCAATGTGGCAGCTAAATAGGCAAAAATCATTCTACTACAATAAGGCAAACACAAGATGCCCCATAGGGACAGGGGTGTCCTTGGCATGATCCTGGCAAATCTGTTCTTGGAATACTACAGTGAGCTCTGAGCACCTCATCATAAGGGAAAGGCAAATCACATTGGAGATTCAATGATGAATTACAACAGAAAAAAAAAAGAAGAGAAAAGAAAAAGTAAGAAAGGAGAGGATGAACTCAGGTCAGGATTTGAAGCATACATAGAGAGCACTAAGGAAGATAGCTCTGTGCCTGTTTCCCACCTAGCGTTGTAACCTGTCACTAGGGAAGCCCTCTGCAACAAACACTTCAGGAATGCCTACCAATGGTGTTCTCAGCACCTGTTGAGATGTGGCTGAGGCCACCAGGTCAAAAGCTGCGCATCGTGGAAGGTGGAGATGAGGTCATTGCAGAAATTGCCCCCAGAGCAGTTACTCCCACTTGGCCCCAATGTGACAGGATGGTGGAAGTAAAGATGACAAATTCGGGAAACATCTAGCAGCCCATTTCCAAACCCTGTAGCAAAGCTGCCTTCTTTCCTGAGAACACGTGCCTATGTTCCCACTGTGAAAGACCCTGACACTCTTTTCTACCCCTAGAACTGAGCTCCCTCCTCAAAGCACTCCAAACCCCTTTTGGTATAAAATAATTCTATGGTAAATTTATCTTACTGAATGATAATTCTTGGTTTGCATAGCTAACTCCCCAACAAAGTCACCAGCTCATCTCAAATCACACAAGGAGGCCCCATTTGCATTTGTAAGTCTAGTCAGTTCCCATTATCATGGTGGTTCTGTTCCAGAGACCCCACAAACATGGAGCTAGCAGATCACGAACCACAGCTCCTGAGGAAGATGCAGCCCTGGCTTCCTGTCAGCCTTGCACCGCAACACCTTCGCCAGATAATCAATACATAGCCCTGTTTTGAATGTGTTTCTGTTTAGGTAATGTTTCAATGACAATAAATGCACAGGCCACAGCACTGCAACTCATGCCTGAAAGGACAGATGTGTTTGCTCCATGAGACACATGACAGCCTCCTTGCACTCAGGAACATCAGACAGCACTCAGCACAATACGGGGGGGGGTTCCAAGCCACAAAGTCACCAACAGAAACACAAAAATGTGAAAACGTGGCACTAACTTGATCCTGAAAAGTACACTTGCATACAGGAGAGCTGGAACAAGAAGGTAGAGGTCATCTTCCTAGACCTCAGTGGGGAGGTGCCCACCTGGCGACTCATTTTTGGCTTCTCCATGCGTGTTTGCAAATGACCACAAAAGCACCACAGGAATCATTTTAGGGTTAGTACATGAAATGGCAATACACAATCAGCAACTAATGGGGATCAACTGTGTGTCTAGCACCTACTACCAGGCACATGTTAATAAGAGACAACATCAGTCATGCTTGTGGACTTGGTGAAAGCAAGCAAGCATAGGTGTGCAAGTGAGTGAATAAAGGAGTGAGTGTACTAGTGAGTGACTGAAGGAGTGTTCAAGTGAAAGACAGTGAATGTGTCCATGAGTGTTAAAGTGAGTGTGCAAGTTAGTCAAAGAGTGTGCAAGTGAGTGAATGGAAGGGTAAGTGAATGAAGAGTGTGTGAGTGAGTGAGTGACTGACTGGAGTGTGAGCGTGAAAGTGAGTGTGCCAGTGAATGTAAGAGTGTACAAGTGAGTTAGTGAGTTTAAGAGTGACTGAGTATGCAAGTGAATGAAGGGGTGAATGTGCAAATGAAGACTAAGTATGCAAGCAAGTGAGCAAGCACATGGGTGTGTGAAGAAAGCATTCATGGGTGACAGAGTGACTTGAGGGCACATCCTGGTTATGGACCAGGTTTGCAGCAGCATTAATGGGAGTGACTGGGGAGATGGGTCTTCCTGAGAGAAGCAGGGAGCTCTGCAATTAGAGGGCCATGGGCCCTGACTGGCTAGCTCGGTTGCAGTTTCAATCCCTGGTCAGGACACATACAAGAATCAACAAATCAGTGTTTCTTTCTCTCTTTCTCTCTTCCTCCCTCCCTCCCTTCCTGTCTAAATCAATAAATAAAAAAAAGAATTAAAAGTCCACAAAATCAGCCGAGCTGAGGAGCGTGCAGGCTCTATGTGACCAACAGTCTATTCTGAGAAAAGGGGTGACGTAAGCGGTGAGGTGGAGGTAGGTGAGGAGAGGTGGTCCCAGGAGCTCTGCAGTGCAGATAATCAGAGCAGGCAAAAGCAGAGAGCACCAGGGGGCAGGGAGCTGGGACCTGCTGCCCCACACATTGTTTTCTATGGGTGGGCCTCCATCCAGCGACTCACAAGTTCACTGGATGTCGAGAGTGCAGCTAGGCTCAAGACAGGAAACCAGGGGTCTGCACAGCTAGTAAACTTTATAAAGGAAATGTCACCTGACAGACTGCTCTTTTCAAATGAATACATGATCTGCTCTGTAACCAAGTCACTTAAAAATGTCACAAGGATTCACAGGAGTTTTTGTCATAAGGTATTTTTTCAACCAAAAGACAACTAGTTCAATTACTATTGTGTGGGACTCCCTGAAACTCTCTATCAAAAAGGGAGCCTTACATGCAAAATGATCAGGAATCACACTGGTCTCTGTGTCCCCTCCTCTAGCCTCAGGTACCTATTCATAAACTGGCTACTGTATCTGCCTGCTCTTTTTACAGAAAATGAGAAATAGGCAATCTGAGATCCCACTGACTACACAGTCATACAGTCAATATTTACAAAGTGCTGCCTGATGTGGCAGTGGCACAGTGGATAGAGCGTTGACCAGGAACGCTAAGGACCCAGGTTTGAAACCCAGAGGTCGTCAACTTGAGTGCGGGTGCATGGGGCTTGAGCACAGGCTCACCAGCTTTAGTGTGGGGTCACTGGCTTGAGTATAGGATCAGAGACATGACCCCAAGGTCGCTGGCTTTAACCCAGAGGTCACTGGTTTGAGCAAGGGTTCACTGGCTCTGCTGGAGCCCCCCAGTCAAAGCAATCAATGAAAAACTGAGGTGTCACAACTATGAGTTGATGCTTCTCACCTCTCTCCTTTCCTGTCTGTCCCTGTCTGTCTGTCACTCTCTGAGGCAAAAACAAAAAATATTTACTAAGTGCCATCGGCATGCAAGACACAATTTAAGGACTAGGAGGTTAAGTTCCATAGGAAATGAGAATGAGCACTGCCCTCCCTTTGCAGAACTCACCTTTCAGGAAATGGGATTATATTAGGGACAGAGAAGAACAAGGTGCCCACCAAGGCTCCACTGCAAGGAAGAGCTTTCCTAAGTGCCTGACTTGGGGCTTCCCAAAACCACTCTCTCACGCCTTCCCCACCAGACCTCTCTGGCAGCAGGACTTCTCTGAGCAGGCAGCAGTGCAGAGCCTGGAAGGTGACAATGGCACAAGCAGGAAGGGGGAAAAGCTGGGGTCACATGTACATGCTGTGCCCACCTAGAGGGCATTTCTGCTCCAGGATTCCAGATACTGAAGAAAGACACCCCTGCACATATTAACTGCTGCCCAGAGCATCCCCCAGCCACCAAAGGGCATGACGGGCACCCACAGAGCTGTTAGTTATTAAAACTATTTCCTTTTGCTGAGCCTGTAAGCTCGCCAGACCTGTGTCCTATGACTTAGGCCATTATTGACCTGGGCATGTTAAACATGCCTCAGACAATCAGTACATGTAGCTACCCCACTAAACAACATAAAGTTAGTGAAAACCAAATACATTATCTAAAATATGATGTCCACTAAATAATGGCCAGCAGTATTGATGCTAAGGGCGAGTAAACAAACCACCAAACATAAACCAGGCCACTAGAAAGACGAATTGTCCCAAATCATTTCTGTGAAGGAAGTACTAAAATACTGCTCTAATATGTGGTTAATTTTGTAAAAAAAAAATAATAATATTTTCTATTCAAAAAAATGGATGTCCAGGGGGAGCAAGATGGCGACGGAGTAGGCGGACGTACCAACTTCCAACTCCCAGAACCAAAGTGGATTACAACTCAATTTTAAGAACCATCACCTGGATAAACCAACTTTGAACAAAACTAAGTGGACTCTTCAACCAAGGAACACAGAAGAAGCCACATTGAGACTGGTAGGAATAGCGAAAACGCGAAGAGGGCTGCCCAGCTCCCCGGAGCAAACGGCAGCCCGGAGAGACCCGTGTGGCGGGAGGAGATTTTGGCGGAGAGGGAGGGACCTGGGTCCCAGGAACCAAGCCCCAGCCTGCAGTCCCAGAGCCAAGAAGAGGCGTTTGGACAGTTTTGAGCTGTGAAACAAGTGAGGGAGCTCCCAGGCCTACAGTGTGGAGTATTAGGTCCCTTCCTACTCTGCTGAGGGCTGCTTAAGGTTTTGGGGCGGCAGGACGCTGAAAGGCGGTTCTGTCGGCGTGGGCAGAGGCCAAGCCGGTGGGAGATCGGTCTAGCCCAGAGGGTCGGAGGGTAAGCGCGAGAGCGGTCCGGAAGCTGCGGGCCCGCCTTTAATCCCACTTACGGGGACAAAGCGGGAGGCCAGGAACAGGCAGGCCCTGCGCAAGCCGGCCCTGACCGCAGGGACCGGGCTAGGACCAGGGACAGGCAGGGGCTCGCGGCTGAGCTGACGTTACCAGTCCTCCCCCCCCCCCCCCCGCCGGAGAAACCGTGGTTGGCCAGTATACGTGCGCGAGCGGGCTCCGAGCGCGGAACGGGGTGGACCCCGAGACAGGCGGAGGCTCGCAGCTGAGCCCACGGCTGCTATCCCCATCCGGCCGGAGAAACCCCGGATAGCGTTAATACGTGCACGAGCGGGCTCCGAACGCGGGGGGGGGGGGGGGGGGGTAAAATCCTGGACGAGCAGAAGTACGCAGCTCGGCGGAAGCCAGCAAACACGCCCGCCCCAATAAACCTTGGTTTCCGACCCTGCGCAAAGGGCCCTGGCCTCGAGGGCGGGGCTAAATCTCCTGACGGGCAAAAGCTTACAGCTGAGAGCACGTCAAAAGCCCCGCCTAACCCGAGGAACTGTAGCGAGCAGGCTCCGACTGCTGGTTCTGGGCGGAAGTCCGGAAATAGGCTGGGTCCGCAGCTGAGGAAAGGTGCTCGCCTCTACCCTTGGTGCTAATCTTGTGGCTTCAGTGACAGCCCCTCCCACGGAGGAGAGGCAGAAATCACAGCAAAAGCCACAGTGGGCCGGCGCTGGCAACGCTCATACCCAACCACCCTAGGCGCCGGCAGAGGGGGTGGGGGGCCTGCAGATAGACCACACCTAGAGAACACAAAGGCAACACCTACTGGACTCCAGTGGCCACAACTTGCTTATACACAGACAAAATGGGCAGGCAGAGGAATGCAAACCAAATGAATCAAGAGAAATCCCCAGAGAAGGACCTGAATGAACCAGATATAACCAAATTACCAGAAGCAGAATTTAGAATAATGATAGTTAGGATGTTCAAAGAAATTAGAGCAACAATGCATAGTCATTATGAACACCTAAATAAAGAGATAACAAGTATAAAAAATGAAATTGAAATAATAAAAAAGAATCAGACAGAAATGACAAATACAGTATCAGAACTGAAGACCACAATGGAAGGAATTAAAAGCAGGATGGATGACGCTGAGGATCGAATAAGCGAGTTAGAGGACACAATAAACAAAGGCACAGAAGCAGAGAAGAAAAAGGAAAAGAGACTTAAAAAATGTGAGGAAACTCTAAGGGAGCTTTGTGACAACATGAAGAGAAACAACATTCGCATCATAGAGGTGACTGAAGAAGAGGAGAGAGGACAGGAAATGGAAACTTTGTTCAATCAAATTATAGCAGAAAACTTTCCTAAATTAAGGCTGGGAAACACTCCACACATTCAAGAAGCACACAGAACTCCATTAAGGAGAAACCCAAAAAAATCTACACCAAGACACATCATAGTTAAAATACCAAAGCTAATGGATAAAGAAAAAATTTTAAAAGCTGCTAGAGAAAAAAAGACTATCACCTACAAAGGAGCCCCCATAAGGATGACATCGGACTTCTCAACAGAAACACTTGAGGCCAGAAGGGAATGGCAAGAAATAATCAAAGTAATGCAGAACAAGAACCTACAACCAAGACTACTTTATCCAGCAAGGCTAACGTTTAAAATTGAAGGAGAAATAAAGAGCTTCCCAGAAAAAGAAAGCCTCAAGGAATTCATAAAAACCAAACCAATTCTGCAAGAGATACTAAGGGGCCTCTTGTGAACAGTTTAAAGGGAGGAATGAATAGAGCAAAAGAAGAAAACAGCTTTAAAGAATAAAATGGCAATAAACAACTACATATCAATAATAACCTTAAATGTAAATGGATTAAATGATCCAATCAAAAGACATAGGGTAGCTGCATGGATAAAGAAACAGGACCCATACATATGCTGTCTACAAGAGACACACCTTAAAATAAAAGATGTTCATAGACTGAAGGTAAAAGGATGGAAAAAAATATTTCATGCAAATGGAAATGAAAAAAAAGCAGGGGTAGCAATACTTATATCAGACAAAATGGACTTTAAAACAAAGGCTGTAGTAAGAGATAAAAGAGGACACTACATAATGATAAAGGGAACAATTCAACAGGAAGATATAACTATTGTAAATATCTATGCACCAAATATAGGAGCCCCGACATACATAAAGCAGACTTTGATCGATATAAAGGGCGAGATTAACAGCAATACTATCATAGTAGGGGATTTCAATACCCCTCTAACAACACTGGATAGATCCTCAAGAAAGAAACTTAAGAAAGAAACAGCAGACTTAAAGGAGACACTAGATCAACTAGATTTAATAGATATCTTCAGAACTTTTCACCCTAAAGCAGTAGAATATACATTCTTCTCAAGCGCTCATGGTACGTTTTCTAGGATAGACCACATGTTAGGACACAAAAATGGTCTCAATAAATTTAAGAAGATTGAAATCATATCAAGCATTTTCTCTGATCACAATGCCATGAAACTAGAAATTAACCACAAAAGAAAAACTGAAAAATACTCAAACACTTGGAAACTAAATAGCTTGTTATAAAATAATGAATGGATTAACAATGAGATCAAAGAAGAAATAAAAAAGTTTCTAGAAACAAATGATAATGAGCATACATCAACTCAAAATTTATGGGACACAGCAAAAGCAGTTCTGAGAGGGAAGTTTATTGCACTACAGGCATATCATAAGAAGCTAGAAAAAGCTCAAATAAGCAACTTGACCCTGCATCTAAAAGAACTAGAAAAACAACAACAAATAAAACCCAAGACAAGTAGAAGAAAGGAAATAATAAAGGTCAGAGCAGAAATAAATGACATAGAGGCTAAGGAAACAATACAGAGGATCAATGAAACAAGAAGCTGGTTCTTTGAAAAGGTAAACAAGATTGATGAACCTTTAACTAGACTCACCAAGAAAAAAAGAGAGAGGACTCAAATAAATAAAATTAGAAAGGACAGTGGAGAAATAACAACTGACACAACAGAAATACAAAGCATTGTAAGAAAATACTATGAAGAACTATATGCCAAAAAATTAGACAATCTTGGTGAAATGGACAAATTTCTTGAATCATATAACCTTCCAAAAATCAATCTGGAAGAATCAGAACACCTAAACAGACCAATTACAGCAAATGAGATAGAAACAGTTATCAAAAAACTCCCAAAAAAGAAAAGTCCTGGGCCTGATGGCTTCACAAGTGAATTCTATCAAAAATTCAAAGAAGAACTAACTCCTATTCTCCTGAAGCTATTTCAAAAAATTCAAGAGGAAGGAAGAATTCCAAACTCCTTTTATGAGGCGAGCATAATTCTGATCCCAAAACCGGGCAAAGACAACACAAAGAAAGAAAATTATAGGCCTATATCCCTGATGAATTTAGATGCTAAAATTCTCAACAAAATATTAGCCAACCGGATCCAGCAATATATGAAAAAAATCATACACCACGATCAAGTGGGATTTATTCTGGAGAGGCAAGGCTGGTTCAATATTCGCAAGTCAATCAATGTGATTCACCACATAAACAAAAGGAAGGACAAAAATCACATGATAATTTCAATAGATGCAGAAAAGGCATTTGATAAAATCCAGCACCCATTCATGCTCAAAACTCTCAGTAAAGTGGGAATACAGGGATCATTCCTTAACATGATAAAGGCCATCTATGATAAACCGACAGCAAACATCATACTAAATGGACAAAGATTAAAAGCAATCCTCTTAAGATCAGGAACCAGGCAGGGTTGCCCACTTTCACCACTCTTATTCAACATAGTTCTGGAAGTCCTAGCTACAGCAATCAGACAAGAAGAAGAAATAAAAGGCATACAAATTGGAAAAGAACAAGTAAAACTGTCATTATTTGCAGATGATATGATATTGTATATTGAAAACCCTAAAGTCTCAGTCAAAAAACTACTGTACCTGATAAATGAATTCAGCAAGGTGGCAGGATATAAATTTAATACTCAGAAATCAGAGGCATTTCTATACACCAACAATGAAATATCAGCAAAAGAAATTAAGGAAACAATCCCCTTCACTATTGCAGCCAAAAAAATAAAGTACCTAGGAGTAAATTTAACCAAGGAGATTAAGGACTTGTACTCAGAAAATTATAGAACATTGATAAAAGAAATCAAGGAAGATACAAACAAGTGGAAGCACATACCGTGCTCATGGCTAGGAAGAATAAACATCATTAAAATGTCTATATTACCCAAAGCAATTTATAAATTCAATGCAATACCAATTAAAATACCAATGACATACTTCAAAGATATAGAACACATATTCCAAAAATTTATATGGAACCAAAAAAGAACACGAATAGCCTCAGCAATCTTAAAAAGAAAAAATAAAGCAGGAGGTATCACTCTTCCTGATATCAAGGTTTACTACAAGGCCATTATACTCAAGACAGCCTGGTACTGGCATAAGAACAGGCACATAGATCAATGGAACAGAACAGAGAACCCAGAAATAAACCCACAGCTTTATGGACAACTGATATTTGACAAAGGAGGAAAGAACATACAATGGAGTAAAGACAGCCTCTTTAACAAATGGTGTTGGGAAAATTGGACATCTACCTGCAAAAAAATGAAACTAGACCATCAACTTACACCATTCACAAAAACAAACTCAAAATGGATAAAAGACTTAAATGTAAGCCGTGAAACCATAAACATCTTAGAAGAAAACATAGGCAGCAAGCTCTCCGACATCTGTAGCAGCGGTATATTTGCCGATTTATCTTCATGGGCAACTGAAATAAAAGGCAAGATAAACAAATGGGACTATATCAAACTAAAAAGTTTTTGCACAGCTAAAGACAATAGGAACAGAATAAAAAGACAAACCACACAATGGGAGAACATATTTGACAGCACATCTGATAAGGGGTTAATAACTAAAATTTATAAAGAACTTATAAAAAGCAACACCAGGAAGACAAACAACCCAATCAAAAAATGGGCAAAAGAAATGAATAGAAATTTCTCCAAAGAGGACATACAGATGGCCAATAGGCATATGAAAAAATGCTCAACATCACTAATCATTAGAGAAATGCAAATTAAAACCACAATGAGATATCACCTCACACCAGTCAGAATGGCACTTATCAGCAAAACAACACAGAATAAGTGCTGGCGAGGATGTGGAGAAAAGGGAACCCTTCTGCACTGCTGGTGGGAATGCAGACTGGTGCAGCCACTGTGGAAAACAGTTTGGAGATTCCTCAGAAAATTAAAAATCGAACTGCCTTTTGACCCAGCTATCCCACTTTTAGGAATATACCCTAAGAACACCATAGCACTGTTTGAAAAGAAGAAATGCGCCCCCATGTTAGTGGCAGCATTGTTCACAATAGCGAAGATCTGGAACCAGCCCAAGTGTCCGTCAGAAGACGAGTGGATTAAAAAGCTATGGTACATATATACTATGGAATACTACTCAGCCATAAGAAACGATGATATTGGATCATTTATAACAAAATGGATGGACCTTGATAACATTATACGGAGTGAAATAAGTAAATCAGAAAAAAAGAAAAACTGAGAACAGCACGATTACATACATAGGTGGGACATGAAAGTGAGGGTATGAGACATGGACAAGAGAGTGGTGGTTATGGGATGGGGGGAGGGAGGGAAGAATGGGATAGGGAGGAGGGGAGGGACGCAGGGAAAACCAGATTGAAGGTGACAGAGGACAATTTGACTTTTGGTGATGGGTATGCAACACAATTGAATGATAAGATAACCTGGAGATGTTTTCATTGTACATATGTACCCTGATTTATTGATGTCACCCCATTAGAATTAATAATAATAAAATATATATAAAAAAAAAATGGATGTCCACTCTTACATGTATATATTGGACATGGTTTACTAATTCGGCCACATTCAAATCGTAATTTGTCATTTACTATCTGTGTGGCCTTAACTAATTCACTAGCCACTAAATAATCACTTTCCTCATCTCTAAAACGAGGACGCTGTATGAACAAAATCAAATCATATGGTAGAAGACGCTCTTCTAAGGTGTCACCTTTGGTAGCTGGCAATGTTATAGAACAATGCTGTTACTCAGAGTTTGTGCTTAAAACCAGTGTCCTCTGAGCACGCCTGCTGTCCAGCAGACAAACGGCCCTCTCCATTTCCTGTATATGAATTCCATTCTGCGGAGACTCTGTGCACAGGATGTGCCCAGATATCTACTATCAAAGTCACCTGAAGGGACACCCACTATGACACCTGACATACCACTAAGTCTGGGGTGCATGCCCTGTGCCCTGGGTCCTGACCGCCAACACAGAGTTTACTCTGCTCAGAGGCAGATTTAACAGCGGGTGCATGTGCCCTGGGCCATGACTTCTGAAGGGCCCCACAAAACCCCAACTTCGTGCTTTTTTCTTATGACACCAAGTTTGGTTTCATATGTGCAATTTTAACATTAATAGTAAAAAAAAAAAACATTAATAGTACATAACATTTTTTTAATTTAAAAATATGGTTAACATGTATTTTTATTTTCCCTCTCTCTCTCTTTTTTTAAGGAGCTCAATATTTTCTTCTGCACCCAGGGCCTCAAGTGACCTTAATCTGCCTCTGATTCCACTGGTTCCAAGGTCACAGACAGTTACCACTTCAGAGTACCTAACAGAAGCCACACTTCCCATAGGGCTCAATGGCCATGCCGCCTGCAGGATACCATAAGCCCTCCTAACTAGGGCTTCCTACCCACCACATGGTCTCCAAAATCAGCCTCTGCAGATCCCAGGAAGACAAAAGACTTAATTTGGGACCACAAGGTTTCTACAAGAGCATTTTCACTAGGCCTTTCCATTTCATGTACAAATTAATAGATAGCTTTAATGCTATTCTAGACCCTCCATATGACCTCCTATTACCAGATTCGGCCACCCATGAGGACAACTGGACTTAAACTTGATTTCATGGTTGACAGAAAAAGGAAACAATATACAGGGAACATCAGTGAAGACCAGAAGACATCGTCTGGCTCCCCAGTCACTCCAACAGGAAGTCCCTCTAACGAAATGTTTTCCTGAGGTGCCCCGGGCCAGGTATGCTGGGTCCCAGCATGACAGCACCCAACCGTGCGGTAGCACCTTATTCCCCATAGATAACAACAACCACCTCACCAAACCAATCATGCCAATTTGGCTTTCATTGGTCTTATAGGTTAGTGCAGATTTCAATATAGGTTTTGAATTGCCATTGTCAAAGAGGTAGAAGGAGTTTATGTTTGTACATATTCAAATAATGTAATAAAACCATTTCAGTCGATATGGAGTTCTAAGGATCTGAGATATTTTTCCTCTTAAAGAGGTGGATATCATCCAGGGTTCCCTTACTGTACCCCCAACACTGCGGAAACACTGCTCAAGGAGCTGGTGGGCTCATGTACCTCTACCCAGTAAAAACAATCACCCCAACTAATAAATTATTTTTCTAAGACTATGCACTTTGCAAATGCAGTCAAAACCCACTAAACCTTGGTTATTGGTAACATAAATTCCCATAAACAGGGACCAACTACATCTCTGGAAATGTCACCAACAGCCCACTAGTAAGTCTATTTGACAAGCATCTCTGTTGAAATAGTGGTCAAGTTCCTTGAAGAATTAGTTTGAGTCCCTATTCTACCACCTACAAGTTCTAGGCTTTGAGCAAGTCACTCAACCTCTCTCTTTCCATTTTACTAGTTAAATGAGATCACTCCGATGGAAACACCTAGCTCTGTTAAGTGGACAACCACATACTAGGTCACATATGAACACATGAAACTCGAATACACCAGGACCCCGAACATGTGGAGGCCATGACAAGCTGAGTCTCTGGGTCAACAAACCACGTGCCAACCGCCCATCTGTGCACTGCTGGGCCGGAAAGAAATGGAAAGATTCTAGAGACAGAGACTCTGACTCCAGAAAAAAAAAAAAACAACATAATCCGGTAGGAAAGACTGAGGAATTCAGGTTTCTGGACAGAATAAAGTGCGACAAAAGGGACACGGACCAGGAACCTGCGTTGTCATTTTATGTCACACTTTCATATAGCATCACAGTGTTAGTAAATGTGCTGCCCTTTCTTAGTGAAAAGGTCAAAGATTTTGTACTAAATGAAAGTTTTTTGAAGAAAATTGATTTTTTTCCTGGTGTTCTTTTTTAATGAGATATTTATGATATTTATGAGTCAATTATTCTTGAAGTGTCTTGATAACACTCAGCTAATTTAGATTAAGTCCCTAACTATTTGAGCCTTACTTATAGTCTTTTTGATAAGAATAAAAGTGGCAAATGTACAAGACATGGAAACAACCAAAGTACCCCTCTCAATAGAGGACTGGATAAAGAAGATGTGGTACATACAGACAATGGAATACCACTCAGCCATAAGAAATGATGACATAGTGACATTTATGACAACTTGGATGGACCTTGAGAACATTATACTGAGTGAAATAAGTAAATCAGAAAAAGCTAAGAACTATGTGATTTCACACATAGCTGGGATATAAAACTGAGACTCATGGACATAGATAAAAGTGAAGTGGGTACCAAGGGGTGGGGGAAGAAGGGAGTAAAAAGGGACAAATACATGGTGACGAAAAAGAATTTGACATTGAGTGATGGGTATGCAGCACAGTCAGCTGCTTAAAGGCTATAGAGATATTCACTGAAACCCTATGCACTCTTGTAGATCAATGTTATCCCATTAAATTCCTAAATTTAAAAAAAATGGCAAATGTAAACATACTCTAATACTTTAATTCTCTGGCCAACTATGCACCTGTTTGAATGAGTGTGTGTGTGTGTGTGAGTGTGTGTGTGTGTGTGTGTGAGAGAGAGAGAGAGAGAGAGACCTAACCACCTCCCTAAATTTCACCAAGGTAGGATATCCTAATCTTTATATTTAAAGGCTTCTGCGCCCTAAAGTTTAGGCTGGACCTAAACTGTCTGACACTCCTTTTCTGAGACTCCTGTTCAGCCCTCAAGATGCAGTTTAAGTGTCACCGCCCAATCTCCCCAAGCAGTTTTACACAAATCGTCTTCTGGGCACCTGAGACACTTCTGCATCCCCTACTGGAATGTCTTTCACATTGCACTGAACTAATAGTGTATTTTTCCTACCCCATTTTGAGATACTTCTTGCATCATTATGCACTTAGAAGTCAGTAGGTATAAATGTTTGTAAATGAATGAACAAAACGAGTGAATGGATGATTAACATAAGATACAATAATCCAACTCCACCCCAGAGCTAGAAATATTCAGGTTTTCCTTAAAGCAAACACCATGGCCCACAGTAGCAATACAGCTTTCCCTATTTCCACATTCTAATAGAAAAATAAAACTCTAGATGTATATTTTTCTGAAGCAATATTCTAATTCGCCTATGACCTTTTAAATCTATTTCCAAGGTAAACTTGGAAGCAAAAGAACTACATAGATAAAGACAGAAACAACCCCAAATTTTCAATCACATTTTTTAATTAATTTTTCCTACATCTGCATTTACTTCATACAAGTGAACTGCTATTTGTCCAGATCTCCTATTTACCTTCTTTCATATGAGATCAGATGTATCAAAGTTTCCCCAATATTTAGAAACAAAAGCTCCACTTGAGTTTATTGAGCATGACACAATTGCATACAGGTGAAAATTCTTTGAGCTACAATTCTTAGTTTCATAGAGAATAATTATCCATTTCTTCCCTTTCCTTTTTTGAGTCTTATAACGATGAAATACAATATTTGGGTCACTGTGCATGTGACCCAAAGGTCAATGGACAATGCGGTCCCTGGCCACAGGACAGCATGGATGTCACCCTCATTCTTCCTTTCACATGCAGCAGGAAGAGACCCCAGAAAAAGCAACCTGGCTGCCCACGGAGCTGCCCCCCCAGCTCTCTGTGTAAAAGGGAAATGTGCCCACAGAACATTGCGGGTCAGACAAACAAAACTTTTAAGTGAACCTGAAGAAGCCAGACCATAAATCCCTGAGATGCTGAGTGGAAAGAGACATCCCAGACAGCTAAGCCAAGTTTTTCGTCTTACAGATGAGAGCAAGGGCCAGTACCTCACTAGCGGCAAACAGAATGAGAACCTAGGTCTCCTGACTCCTGTTCCAGTGCTCTCACAACCACAGTTCCTTTGTCTGAGGCTCAGTCATATCCCCCTTGGCCTGTACACACCAGGGATGACATGTCACCATCAAAACCCAGCATGGCACTGTTAGACAGCTACTCTTCCTTCCAGGAGAGCCCTAAGTACACACTGACCATACAATGAGGGCCACACCTATATGTGTAATGAAACATAAGAAGAAAGCACAATATTTTGTTCCTTTTGATCCAACAAGCATTTACTAAGCACCTATTGTATACAGGGCCATGGTTATGTGTTAGGCAAGATTAGGGAATATAGAAATACAATTAGCGGCCTGGCCGGTTGGCTCAGTGGTAGAGCATCGGCCCAGTGTGTGGAAGTCCCGGGTTTGATTCCTGGCCAGGGCACATAGGATAGGTGTCTATCTGCTTCTCCACCCCTCCCCTTCTCCTTCCTCTCTGTCTCTCTCTTCCCCTCCCACAGCCAAGGTTCCATTGGAGCAAAGTTGGCCCGAGCACTAGAATGGCTCCAGTTACAATGGAGCAACACCCCAGATGGGCAGAGCATCAACCCCTAGCGGGCTTGCTGGGTGGATCCTGGTTGGGCGCATATGGGAGTCTGTCTGTCTGCCTCCCCACTTCTCACTTCAGAAAAATAAATAAATAATATGTAAATAAAAGAAATAAAAGTAGCTACACTGCATACTGCACTGTTACTTGAGTGGCCATGGAAATGCAGGCAGTGCTACAGGGGCCCAAAGGAAAACACCCGAACTGCTAACCAGACTAACGGATTTGAGTTAGGAGCGGTGAAGGTTTTGCAGAAAAGGCAATTATCTTCATCGAATCTTAAAGAAAGAACGCTGCTTCATCAGGTAGTGAGGAGAGAGACTTGCCAGGGGTAGAGGCTAACCTGATCACATGTACAAATCAGACAGATTAGCAAGAAGACAACTCTGAGTCCAGGGGGCAGGAGGGAAAGTGCAGGGACAGGCACAGCATCTGGGACAGCACTGACAGCATTGCTGAGAAATGTGGACCCTGACCTTCAAAAGCCAGCGCTGGGAGGGGTCCAAGCTAAAAAGGACACTGGTCTCTGGGTTTTGGATGTAATGCTCCCATTCACGTGCAGAATGAACTGGAGACAGGAGAGTCAGAAGCCACCTAAGATACTTTCCCACAAAATAAAGCACAGTGTGGAAACACATTCCGTGGCACACTTTCTTCCAAGAAGTGCATTTCTCATGAACAGAAGGAAAAAGAGCATTTTTTTGCCTCAATTGTTCCCTTTGCTGTGACAGGGACATCAGCTAGCCCTGTGGCTGGGAGCAATGGAAGTGAGAAGCCCCACCCTCCATAGGTTCCAAAAGCCCTAAGCACAGTAGGTAGAAGTCACAGAAAACCTGTCACCATGGGATCTCCGGCATTCTACCCCTGGCCACCTTTTCAGGTAGAGTCCACTGTCCATGCCTCCTGTCCCTGGTATTCACTGTGCGCCCAAGCCCTTGCTCTGTCCCCAGCCCGTGTTACAGATGGGGCCACCCAGGCAAAAGGGCAGCTGGATGAGAGGACAGAGAGGTGAGGAAGCCACTGGAAGAATCCAGAAGAGACAAGGACAACAAACGAGAGAACCCTGTGCTGAAGGCAAACTTCCATCTGCTCATAGTCAACCCACAAACCATGGGCTGTCATGTGATCATCTCTTCTGAAAGACAGGTCCTCTCTCTAAGGGGGAATGGCGGGGAGTGGGGGGGACTTCTGGAGGGGCATGCAAGGCGGTTCCCAAAGCAGGGGACAAACAGTCCGGACCTCATTTGTGCAGACTTGATCATTGCATTATAAACTAACATACCTATGAACTATATCTACATAAACAATTATGAAATAATTTAATAGGCATTGTTGAAATCCATACCCAAAAACAAGTTTTTTGGTGGTGGTATATGATTTTAAAAGTTTGGATATCACTGTGATAAACCACAGTCCCTGCCACCCAACAAAGGTCAGACTGTGTGTCCTACAAACAAAAAGCACATTCAACTGTGGCAGATTTAAATCCACATTATATACTTGAAAGTGAAAAAAAAATTGAGGCGAGACAAAAAGAGAACATCACTTTATAATTAAATACTGAAAAGCTTCCTTAGATCTTGTATCTTTGCACTTAAAGTGTTCACAAAAAGTATTTTAGGAAATAAACAACTTTATCAAAATCAAGAACTGTGTTTTAAAAGCTAAACTGAATCCTCTGCTTACAAACACATAGTAGGCCCAGGCCAGTTGGTTCCGTGGATAGAGTGTTGACCCAGCATGCGGACGTTTGGGGTTCGATCCCCAGTCAGGGCACATAGAAGAAGCAACTATCTGCTTCTCTCTCCCTCCCTCTCCCCCATCTCTCCCTCTTCCCCTCTCACAGCCATTGGCTTGAATTGGCCAGAGAGTGTCAGCCTCAGGCACTGGGGATAGCTCAGTTGTTTCAAGCATCAGTCACAGACAGGGGTTGCTGGGTAGATCCCAGTTGGGGTACACGTGGGAGTCTATCCCCCCTCCTCTCACTTAAAAATATATTTAGCCTGACCAGGCAATGACACAGTGGATAAAGCATTGGATTAAGATGCAGAGGACACAGGTTCAAAACCCCAAGGTCACCAGCTTAAGCACGGGCTCATCTGGCTTGAGTACAAGCTCACCAGCTTGAGAGTGGGGTCACCGGTTTGAGCGTGGGATCACAGACAAGACCCCACCATTGCTGGTTTGAGCCCAAAGGTCGCTGACTTGAGCCCAAGGTCGCTGGCTTCGGCAAGGGGTCATTCACTCTGCTCTAGCCCCCCAGTCAAGGCACATATGAGAAAGCAATCATTGAACAACTAAGGAGCCACAACGAAGAATTGATGCTTCTCATCTCTCTTCTTTCTTCTCTGTCTGTCCCTATCTGTCCCTCTTTCTGACTCTCTGTCAAAAAAAAAAAAAAAAAACTTTTTTAATAATCTATTCCCTCCAGGAAGCACTTTTTTAAAAAGGACTTAAACATCTAACAAAATCAACCAACTCTGATTCAAATTTTACCAAGACAGGAAAACCAGCCTTGTGCCATTAAAAATGGCGTGTACTACATTCAAAGTACATAAGCCATATTTTATTATCATCTGGAGTTTTGGGGTGAAAGTTTGATACTATTTCCAACCCTTGTACACACACACGTATATATTTATCAGTATGTGGACGGAAAAGGAGCTAGCTACAGAAAATTTCTCCTGGTTCTATATGCATATGCCCTTCATTCCTGTCAACAGAGGACTACAGAACTTCTCCCATTCTGGGTTTCTGTTAATTTTCAACCTTTTGTAGATTCTAATCCAAGTTCTCATATGGCAGAGAATGTAGACTAAAATTCCCACATGACCATCCATAAGGGGAATGAAAAACTAAAGGTTGACTTCACTACAAGTTTTGCATTGAAAACTCAAGTATATAGTATACAGTAGTTCATAATCTATTGTTCATATTCATGTGCTTAGCAAAAATGTATTAAATGCCCACTGTCTTGTGTTTCAGATGCTCTGCCAGCACCAATAAAAAGATATAAAGATGCCACCTCTGAAACCGAAGCAGAATTAGGGACTCTGCCTGGTACACTGCTGTCCTTAGAACAGTGCCTGGCACCTGGCAGCTACCATCAATACTGCCCTACCCCAAGCAGCCCACCACCCATGGAGATGAGAAGTGAGGGAAAAAAAGAAACTCAATCCTTGTAAAGAATTACAATATATTTATACTCTTATTCACATACAAGGATCTCTGATGACAATTTCTATCTCCATTCTGTCTCCACAATGAAAATCTCACGTAGCACAGAGAAAGGGTTTGTATCCCTAAATGGTCTATGTTTAGTTTTAATTACAATGCTTAGCAAAGCCTGGGAGAAGATAATTTTGACTCATTTTGAAAATAACTACCATTCCTTATAAGATGATGATATTTTTCACACGTAAATTTTTTTTATGTACTTGATAACAAAAATGGTTTGGCATAGGAATAACGCATTTTCTTAGAAACTTTAATCCTAGTGATAATCCAGGACTTATATCTATTAATAAAAACAAGATGATATGCTTCAAAAGAAAAAGCAAAACCTTACACTCTCCTCCCAACAGACTGGGTCTCATCTGAGCTACTAAGAACCAAGAGAACGTGCACTCAAGCCAACATTAGACATGAAGGTTGGGACATCTTTTCCTGTACTTACTGATCCATACAGCTCCCCCTTCTCATTCATGCCGAGGTAGAGTCCACTGTCCACGCCTCGAATGCTGACCAGGCCGACGGCTATGCTGATAAATTCCAGAATGCCTAGGAGACAAAGGGCAGAGGGTGAAGGACAGGTCAGTGCACAGAGTAATTGCCTTGAAGTCTCAGCATCACTACAGGTTTCAGGAAGAACCAAGCCTACTCCCAGCTGGGCAATCTCACTCCTCGAGGAAGAGTCTTCTCTTAAAAACCACTGCTTCAAAGAACTGACTCTTATAATAATGGCACAGAACATACTTAGCAACATGATGCACAATGCTTTAAAAATAAAGAGCTAGCATTTACATAGACACGCTGAGAAGGGATATGACATAAAGCAAGTGTGCATGTTTTAATTAACCTAAAAGAGCATAATTAAGAGAACAATCATGTGGTTTTACTTCCAGTTGATAAAAGTGAAATTGAGCATTTGTGTTTGGGTGCAGACCAGGGAAAATTTCTCTTCAGGGAAGGGCCTACATCCCCCAAAGTAAGAGTATGAGGTGCTAACTTGGTTTACACAGTAAGTTGTTAGTTCACCACAGTATAACTGTATTGCGCTTAATCTAGAACACTAAAATAACCTATATGCATCCCAAATATTTCTGCCTAAACAAAGTATTTATTTTTGCTGTAATTATCTAAGCCTCACGGAGGTAGTTAAGCAATTAGGAAAATACAATATTCTTGGGGAGAAAAATTCAGGTTCCAAAAAAAATACTCTTGACTTAAAATAGTCATGGAATAAACCATATCCCCAAAACAAATCAACATAATGATCTTCTCTGTACCCTTCTTTGTACTTGCTTTCTTCACTAAAGGTGACAATGCCTACGCTGCACATCAATCAGAATTCTGTGGCCAGAGGACAGCAGCTTCAATTTCTCTAACTATCCTGTTGTTCTAAAGATTACCCAACAGGATATTTGGGGCAATGCTAGTATCACTTGTGCTTACCTGTTTTTCTAAATTTTTTTAAAAGTGCTAGACTTTGTAAAAACCTCACATTAATGCATACCAAATATTGAGTTGTTTTATGTAATCTTCAAATGTTGAAAAAATTTAGTTTATAAAAAAACAAGAATAACATTGGCCTACAGTTAGTCTCATGTGACTAACGAAAAAGCACACTTATATGGATTTTTTAAACAGTTAATTTTTCAAGTCCTAAAATAGGCTGTGCCACAATGAAAAGAGGACATGACAATCACATGGGGACAAAAGGAGACTGGGCTCTGAGTGGGAGCACACAGCACAGTGTGCAGGTGATATGCTACCGGGCTGTACACCTGATACCTATAGAAAGTTATTAACCAGAATCACCCTAATGAATTCAACTTAAAAACAAACACATGAACTAAATAAGTATAATAAGCAAAGGGTTGCAAGGCAATGTGAAAGACCAGAGATACTTCATATAAAGGGGCATTCCTAATTGTTTTATAAGCACAGAATGCAACAAATATCTTGTGTTTACAATTTACAGAATATTTTTCTGGACCTGCAAAACTATTTATTTTCATTGAATGAGAAGTATGATATGGAAAAATAGAAAGCAAAATTTAAAATTATATTTTAGATCTGATACTCTATCATGAAAGATACATCAAAAATAAACAAGTTTATTAATAGCCTTTCCTACCTTGCAAAGCAAATGGAAAGATAAATAAGGCAATATTTCCATGAGACTCATTTCACCCTTATTGATGCAATCAGTTTGTTTTATTGTACTATTTCTAACTTTTATGGTTGAAAATAATTTAAATTGTGGCATTTAATTACTTTTAGGAGTCACAAACATTTAAATCTCTTTTTAGCTACTTGAAAACACAGCACAATATAGGTCACAGTTGTCCTAAAATTAGTGTCAGGAATTCATTAATATCCAATTGTCATCATAAAATAAAAGACAAGAAACATTGTGTCTCCTTGGAATGCTGGTTAATTAGGGAAACAGGGAAAGGCTTAATCACAAAACTAAAAAATACTTATCTTAAAAAGGTATCTAGTGACCTTTCCTCTTGCCCTAGATAGGAGGCAGCTCTGAGAACTAATAATGAATACTGATTAATGGTGATCATCAGGCCCAATAATAAACAGGGTGTATATGACCTCACAAAACCATGTGAGAATAATAATAATGACAATCTAACAGACCACTTGAGAATTTAGTCTGTGCCAAATAAGAGGCCTTTTCTCATTCAATTCTCAGACCAGCCCCAATCATTACAATATTTTAATCCCCAGTTTACAGGCGGGGACACTGAGGTTTAAGGGTATTAAATAACTTGCCCCAAACAACCAGATTCCAAAGCCTCTCTCCTCATCTATTACACACATTTTACCATTGGTTTTACCTTTCTTTTTCATTGATCCATGATTTCTGTATCATTTTTATATCATTATTCCATGCCTAGTGACTAGAAGATGCTGCCTAGGTCAGACTCCAAAGACCCCATGGGCAGGACAAGGAGCAGCAGAAGCACTGAGCACACGTGAGTCACTGGGACTGTGTCTCTCCTCACACAGCCCTTGGGAATGTAGGTATGTCTCATGTGTGTAGACCAGTGGTTTTCAACCTTTTTACACTTACGGACCGGTGACCTAGCCAGCCAGAAATGGAAACATGCAACTAATAAAGTTTTATCTTACACACATAACAGGGCCACACAGTATAAGCTGGTGCTTGATTTCTGAACTCCACATGTACGACACATTGAATATTACATCAGTTTGCCCAAATGCTTTTGCCTATTGTGCATGATTTGTAAATGCTCTGCACGGTGCAAAAAGTAGTTCAAACAAGTCTGCAAGTTCCAAAGATATCCAATACAACTTCAGTAGTATTTTCATTGATGATATAGGCTGATAATTGGTTATCACCCTGAGCATAAGCAGGTGGGGTTCTATAATCTTCATATGACGTCAGGGTGGTTAACTCTATCCCCAACCGGCACAAAATTTCTGGTGCACTGGCAGTTGAAAAACACTGGTGTAGAGTATTTGCTCAAATCATTTATGTGCGCATAACTTCCATTAAAGTACTTAAGGTCTGAGGTTATTATTACATACTCCGAAAATGAAACTATTAAGATATCTATCTTATTTCTTTTCTCTCAAGATAACTGTAATTCACTGCTTTGACTTATTCAATCAACAAACTGTTAGTAACTATTGTAAGCCAAGCACCAGGCCATCTGTTTAGTATACAAGGATGAGTAAGATACAGCCCAGGCCCTATAACCTCAAAGGCCTCCTCACTGCATGGCAGGAAAGACGAATGAGCTGGTGAATATAATAGCAATGTGGTGAATGCAGTGAGAGGAACTGTTTAGGGAATGGTCAGTGTTCAGAGACTGGGCTGGGAAGGGAAGTCAGAGGGGCTTCCTTAAAGAAATAGGACCTAGGACAAGCCTCCGAGGGGCTCACCATATGAAAAAGAACTGCCTATCTAGTGACCCAGGTGGGAAAGATTTTATGACCTTAAGCACCATCCATATCTCTGCAGCTCCTCAGAAAGTAAAGGCCTCAAAAGAACAGCCCAGCTTTTCATGAGGTCACCTCAGCAATCTGAGAGCCAGTGAAATACCCAAACATTTGAGTCACGGTCACTCCCCCAGATCAGAAATACCTGGCAACATGGCAACAAGATCTATACACACACACAAGTCAGATTGGAATCCTTACCATTAATTTATAGTGCTATCTTGACCCCAGTGAACCCTATAACCTCAACCAGGTCAATTTACCTGTCTATTGGCCTCAGCCAGAGCCAAAAATGAGTACAGCCCTTACCCCTGTTATCTGTTTGTATGTGTATGCAGCACATAGCAGGCTCAGGAAAAGGCCCTCTGTGCAGAAACATTGAAATGCTTAATGATCAACGGGAGAGAAGAAAAAAAAGAAAAAATCAAGGAATAGAAGAAGGAGACCCTGGTCGGCTGGCTCAGTGGTAGAGCATCAGCTCGGCGTGTGGATGTCCTGGGTTCAATCCCCAGTCAGGACACACAGGAAAAGCAACCATCTGCTTCTCTACCCCTTCCCCTCTCTCACTTCTCTCTCTTTCTCTCTTTTCCCCTCCTACAGCCATGGCTCAATTGGAGCTAACAGGCCCCAAGCACCGAGGATGGCTCCATGGCCTCAGCCTCAGGCACTAAAAAGAACTAGGTTGTTGATCAACTGAGCAATGCCCCAGATGGGCAGAGCACCACCCCTAGTGGGCTTTCAGGATGGATCCCAGTTGGGGTGCGTGCTGGAGTCTGCCTCTCTGCCTCTCCGTCTCTCACTGAATAAAAAGAATAAAGAGAAAGAGAAAGACAAGAAAAGGAAGGGAGGGAAGGAGAGAGGGGAATGATAGCATTGTACCTTTGTACTTAAAATTAAAACTGTGACCCTCCCACGTACACCGTGGTGGCCTGTCTCTCCTCTTAGTTACACATCTACAGGTAATGAATACTGATGGAGGTACAGAGGAAGCACAGGTCCACACTTAGTGTCTCTGGGTAATTAATTCCCTTTCACAGCAGTCAAGAGTTCCCAGTGAGGGTGAGCTCCTTGGGTTCCAGAGGGTCTTATGATGTCCAAGGTCATCCCTGGTCCACGAGAAGTCAAGTCAGTTCCTGGGACCATTTCAGAAAAAAGATCACACCAGACATTTACCCTTGGCTCCAGACTCAGTAGGTAATTGTGATCAGCCCCAGAGCTCTGTTTGAATGGACAATTAACCAAAAGCTGGCCCAGTTCCCAAGCGCCTGGATTGGGCCTCACCTCCAAGGCCATAACAAGGCCAGCCCTGGGAAGTAGGAGAGTGGGCAGAGCCTGCTCCACTACAGCCCATGTTAAACAGCCCTCTAGCCTAAAAGCCCCAACACTTAACAGAGCTGCGTTCTTCAGAGGACAAGAATGTGTGCAGACTGTGGAGAGAAGCATGACATGAGGCTTTAGAAAACAGATGAAGCTCCCCCACCCACCCACCCATACTACAGAGAGTTCTCTGCTCAGTCAGTAGCCCCACACCAGGGCTTCCCAGTCATTCATCTCAGGGCCTACATCCCAGAAAGTCCAGTCAGCCACAACTCAAGCAAATCCCAAAGTTATTTAAGAAATGACTGAGTGGCAGTTATAATCCCACCAATTTTTTAAGAAACTGGGCCAATCCTGAAAACTGCTCCTTAAGTAAGTCTTTCCCTTAGTGATATGCTGAAGAGACAGATACACAGGAAATAAGATTGCTTTAGCCTCTCTTTTCTTTAATCATGCTATCATTTTTTTTCCTCTAGTACCAACTTCCACCTGACACCTGGCTCCTTTGAAGTATAGCCCCAGTTCGGGTGTTTATCTGGGGTCTTTGCAGGGCCACCATGACAGGCCACAAGGCACAGCCAGAGAAGCAGGCCATCTGTCTGCCACGGCCAGCGTCAACCACTCAGGCTTGCTTCCCTCTGCAAGTAAAATAGAGAATGGGGCCCAATGCTCACTTTCTTACTCTTCTCTGTGACCATTTTCTCAAGTGATATTCTGTGTGTGTGTGTGTGTGTGTGTGTGTGTGTGTGTGTGTGTGTGTGTGTGTTTCTTTGTTTGTTTACCTAGCAAGTGCTTTAAAGAGAAAAAAAGGATAGGAAATGAAATGTCTGGCTCTCCCAGCCTGGACCCCGCAGATATAATCCCTAATTTCTTATCTCCACACACCACTGCCCCCAAAGGGAGGAATACAGGGCTCCTCGAAGGTCTCCCCTAAATTGTCACCACAATAGCCACTGCTGGTGAGATAACGGTGAGATCCCAGCCCCCATGTCCCCTGCATTGCCGCTGCTTTGTCACCGCCAGGCTCGTCCAAGCCGCAGTCACCTGCGGGGAGAGGGAAGGTCACTTGCTAGCACATTTATACAAGTGAAATATGCACCTTCTCTATTTATCGTGGTATACACCAACCAACTCTTGCCCCATGGCTACTCTTTTTCTAGCGGCTGGGAGGAGGCACTGAGGGTAAGGACACTGTACCCTAAAGGGAGTGGGACCAAGACTCGAAGAGGTAGTGAGCCAATGCCAGGTGTGACGCGCTGCCGCAGCCTCTGCCCCCCCACCCCCTCCGCTGCCCACCCGCCAGCCCACTGCAGGGTCCTAGCGCCGGGCAGTACTCGTGGGACCCGGCTGCGCAATCCGGCAGGAGGCGCTGCTCACACCACCACGCTGCAGAGGTTGCTAATATTGGGTCCTGCCGCAGAGGTAGCAGCGGGAGACCGCAGCACTGCTGTCATCCCAGAGGCTGTTCTCACTGCAACCCAATGGAAGATTTAAATAACCCTCTCTCCCTACCCCCACTGCGCACCACCACCCACTCAGCTCCATCCAAGCCAACGTGAGAGAGAGAGAGAGAGAGAGAGAGAGAGAGAGAGGCACTGCCGAGGGCCAGGCACGCCCTTCCTCCCCACCCCCGCCAGCGGCTCCTGCTGACCCTCCAGCTCCCAGTTCCGCGCCCTCCACCAGGACCCCTGCTCTCTGCGGCCTCCGCTCCCCGCCTCCCACACACAATACCCCTGCGAAACTGACCAACAGTGCCCAGTGAATCTAAAAAGTAGAGGTGTCATTTCCTTGGTGACACCTTTCTCCAACCTCCAAGATGGGGGATGAGGGGGAGTGTCAAGGTCTAGTGTTTTTTGTTGTTGTTTTAAGGTCTTTATTCAGCCGCTGCACCAGCAGTCCTTGTCCGCTGACCCCAGAACGGGTTTCTGGGTCCTTGCCACCCTCATGGTCCCCACCTTTCCTCCTCTGCATCTTCTCCCGGTGGCAGCTCCTGGATTTCTAATGGCCCGACTGCATGCAGAAAATATACTACCCTAAAAGTGATTGCACTAAAATAATAAAAGGCTGGAGGTGTCGGGGAGCCCCACCGGTACATACCATACTCTCTCCACACCGGGCCAAAGGGCCCCTCCAAGACCCGGCTAGCCAGTTCACACAATGCAGCCCACCCTGCCCCGCCGGTGTACCCCCGCGGTGCCCCGCGCTCCCTGTGCAGGGAGGCCAGCCCACCCGGGCGCAGGAACAAGGGCCGTAAGCTGGGCTCCGGAAAACAGTTAACAATAGCTCGCTGCCGTTCCGCCCGCCTCTGCTGGCCTTTGTCCCGCACCCTTTTCCTGGCGCTCCGGCCTTGCAGGGCAGGGCCCCGACCCACCTCCGGACCACCGCGGAGCCCAGCGACTCTCCGAGTCTGGCCTGTGCGCTTCCAAAAGAGGTTGAAAGATCCAGAATATGACGGGGAAGTCAGGCTTGGATCTCCAGCCAGTCCTCAATCCCCGCCACTAACACTTTCGCTGCGGCGCGCGCCTCCAGCGGTTTCTACACCAAAAATCACCTCGCAGTCGGGGCGGCAACTGTGAGCCCCACAGACCCACCCCACCCCACCCCCACACACACACACACACAGAAACGAAGGGGCTCAACGTGGGCCAAACACCTCGTTTCCCAAACGCGGCCATAAGAGCTCGAGTCGCGACAAGAGTCCAAAGTCCCCGCACATCGCAGGGCGCACCAGCTCAGAGAGGGTGCCGAACGTGGAGAGCGTTAGGACCGCGCGGAGCTGGCCCGGTGACCGTCGAAAGCGCCACCGGCTGGGGCTACGGAGCCGACACCTGCCGGACTGACTATAGCTCGAGGACTTCGCTTAACTGCCGGGCGGCGCACGGAGTAACCTGCCCCAGTCGCTCGCCCCAGCAGGCGTGGCCCGACACAGGGCTGCCGCTGCGACCCTGACACTCCTGTGGTCCCACCCACTGAGCCCACCGCCCGTGTCCTCCCGTCCTCGCGCGAACGTTGGGCACGGTGGCAACCTCTACAGCAGCCCCAAGGCAACTTACAAAGTTTAGTCTTCGTTGTTCAATTACCGGAGCTGCGTCCACTTGCGGGGGAAAGGGGGGTAATATATTTTGACTGAATAACTGCAAAGCCAAGACTTTTTGGTTTTTGTTTGTTTTAAAACGGCCAGGAATATATGCACTAGTAGGTTTAGCTTGAGGTTGAGGCTCGGGTAGAGGTTGCGGACAAAGGGAGAAAATAGACCATCCCATCCCAGGCCTGAATCCTGCTCGCCGTCTGGTTTCATCCACAGCCCCCGAACCTAAAACAGATAGTTTAGATTGTGGTCAACATCTGGCACGAAAGCTTTAGGGAGAAAATCACCGCGGGACTTTGTTTTTTACGACCCATTTTAAGTGTTGTCAGGTGGGTCCACTCAGAAGTTAACTCCTTCCAATAGTCTGGTTGCCCAAACTGGAGCTTTTTATTTCTTGTTTTAATTTTTTTTTCCTCATTTGTGTATGGGGAAAAAAAAAACAGAGTCCCCGACCACCACCACCTGGACTGTGCTGGCTGTTGGGCTCAGGGTGGCCCAGCGGGCACGTGTGTGCAGGCAGAAAGGGTCAGTCACCAGCCCTCCAGGTCTGCAGCCCCCATGCTGAGTCACAAGTACCCTCCTGGGGGAGTGAAACCCTCAGAACTGAATGCTCTTTAGAATTAACTAGCAGCTTTTGCACTCGCACACACACCAGTAAACCACTTAGGAATCCCATGCAGGCTGCACACTATGGAAATTGTAGAGCACTGGTGGTAACTTGATGGCTAGAAGGACAAGAGCCCCCAGTGAGCAACTTGCCCCTTCCCAAATCTAGTATATGACTTCAAATCCTCCCAACAGAGCACTCAACCAGCAAGCCTCGCCCGGGAGGGGGGGGGGGGTTCAGACCCTCACAGTGGTAATCAATAAATTTTATTTACAATTCAAGCAGGATACTTGTTTGAGGAAAGAGGAAAAGGGGAAAAACTTCATTGGGGCGCCAGATTATAATAACCCCTGCCTTCAGGAAAATGCCCTTTTTAAATTCTCAGTAGTTACTGATTAAAGATTTCAATTCCTGGACTGGTCCATCCAAAAAGAAAGGAAGAAAGAAAAAACAAAACCTTCCTAAACCCGATCTTCCCAGGTATCTGCTACAAAGGAACGAGGAATTTGTGTGACATTTATAAAGCATGTCCTTCTTTTAAAAAAGAAAAAAAAGCCTTTCACTATAGAGTTGCATCAGTGCCAGCCGCAGACCTGCAATTCCGGAGGCCGTTTTTCTTTTTCCTTTCCTTTTTTTTTTTTTTTTTTTTTTTTTTTTTTTAGCTTGCAAGACAGAGGCAGAAAGAGAGAGAAAACCTTCCCGCACCCCCACCCGGCCACCCCCTTCTTGGTAGTTAAAATCCCGACCAGTCACGGCGAGGACAGCAGGGTGTTAATGGTATACCTACCGAATCGGCTGTGGTCTTTCCTGGTTCCCTGGATCGTACCATTAGGGAAGATTTCCAAATGAAATCCAGTCCTGCAGTAGAGCTGCCTCCGCCTGAGAATCCCCTTTAAATGATCCAAGTCCGTGACTGCCGGTCCCCGGGGAAGCCCCCCTGCTTCGGACTGACCAAGGTGGTCACTTAGCAAGACCGGGCTGTCCACCGGCAAGACGGGCACATTCCCAAACGGTACTGCATCCTGCACACCGAAATAGTTCCCAACTTCACCTAAGGGAGCCATCAGAAGGCTGGGCTGTTGGAGCACAGGGATAAACAATAATGATGGTGCCAACCCGGGAGATCTTAGGCGAGGTATATCCAACTCCCCTCCCTTACTGCGGTTGCAGGGAGAGAGAGGGGGGGTGTTCTTTTCTTCAATCCATGAAATGCATAAATAAAAGTAATCTGCTGTTCACTAGCACAGGTTCAAGGTCAAACCACTAACAGCCTAAGAAACCAGAGCCGTATACTCACACACTGACATACTGATAAACACATCTATGTATCTCTATGGATAGGGCCCCGGCTCCTAGCAGGCAGGAAGGTCTGCATCCCAGCCGGCGGTCATACGGGTATAATAATTCCGTAGTTTCTCCATTTGGTTCCAGATCGGAATGACCATAGCAACTTCAATGCCTAGGCGTTATTATAGGATTTTTAAGATGCACGGGCTACGTCAGAATCCACGGGTCCTGACTCGGGGAAAGGCATGCGCCGTTTTTACTCTAACCGACTCTGCAGACATCAGCAGGAATCCTTCCAGGATGGAAAAAAAAATCTCACGTTCGTGGCCGCTACGCTCTCCCCTCCCGGTCCTCCTCCCCCCCCCCCCACGCACACACACACAAAAAAAATCAATAATAATATAATAAAACAAAAAGAAGAAAACTTTAGGCATCCAAAGCCGAAATCCGGAGTGCGGCGGTTCGGCGGAGGTCCATTGGTTCAGCGCGGGCAGGCGGCGGCGAGCGAGGGAGCGGCGTCCGGAGATAGCGTGCGCCCTGCGGCCGCGAACAGGTGTTGCCGCGCGGGCTCCAGCCTGGTGACGGGCGGAGCGCTAGTCCTGCGCAGCCCCGCCAGCGCGCAGAGTGGCGCAGCAGCGGCATTGGGCCGGGTTTAAGGTAGCGCCGCACCGCCCGCGCGCCCCGCGGTCCTAGCGCCTGTCTCTCCGCGACGCGCTGCGGCAGGCCCAGCGCAGCTAGCTAGGCGCGACCTCCTGGGAACGCCGGGGGACCCCACGTTACAAAGACGCCCAAACAGAGGCAGGGGACGCAAGCCCCGAGACTCCCAAGATCTCCTGCAGAACAGGGTCCCGGATTCCGATGCCTGGATCGGCGTAGTGATGAAGATCCACGGTGGAGTGCAAAAGTAGTTTTGCGTGGATTCTAATGTTGAGTTAAAAATACAACTTGAGTTGAGAGTTGGAGGGGAGTAGGGCTGATGTAATTAATGGCACTGAATGGACATGGCCGTTTCTCCTTCGTTCCGCTGCCCAGGGAACGATATTGCAGGTGAGACGGGCGAACGCGACACCAACCCTTGTCACACGCACACGCACGCACTCACAGGCACACATACAAATGTGCCTCCGGTCGACTTTGGCCGGTTTTCTCGCGGGGCATCCCGGGTGGGCGCTGTTCAGGTCCCGCCCGCGCAGTCCCAGCGGCTGCGGCACAGGCGGCGGGGGGCGCCCAAGACCCGCCTCCGCCTCCGAATTGGATCTGCGCGCGTTTGCGGAGAATCAGGGCGGGGAGAGCTCCAACGGGTCCCTCCATTCCTAGACCACACTACTCCAGGCGAGCTGGAACCAGGAGAGAAAAATACAATGTCCCCTCCACCGCCAGAGCCCGAGGGAGGGCTTGGGGCGTTGGGCTTCCCGCTCCACCAGGGGACAATGTGGAAGCCTGGGCTCCAGAACCGGGCTCAGGTTTTCTGCTCCCGGCCGAGGGCCTCCGCGCCCTTCCTGCGCCGGGACAAAGCAACCCGCCGCTCCGGGCCGCGAGGGGCCCTGCGGCGCCAGACTAGGCGCGCTCTGCACGAGTCCCCGCAGTGGTTCCCCACCACACAGGCACGCGTGCACACACATACACACACACACACACACACACTCGCCCCGCAGCCGCCTGCGGGCCCCTCTCCCCACTCCTCTTTGTTCACATTGTCCTAGATAGGGCCCGACTCTCGGGAGAGGATGAAGAAACTTAGCGAGACTTGAGTGCAGCCCAGACTGCGAAGAGTGCGGTAAGAAGCGAAGTCTGAGCTAAAACTGGACCCCTGCGGCGGGAACGGGAATCGGAGGCCCTTTAGGGGAGAAGTCGGGCCCGCCTTAGCAGCAGCCTGGGGCTAGAGGGGAAGGGCCAGGCTGGCCCCCTCGGACAGAAGGTTGTAGAGATGAAAGGCAACGATGAATTTGCAGATTCTCGAGCGACCTCACCCTGCTCCCGCATGTAAGACGTGCTCGGGCGGGAAAGGTACAAGGGCAGGGACGAGGTGACCCTCCATTCTTCCCATTCCCACACCCATTTGCCGCAGTCTCGGGTCATGGGGTGTCGGGAGCTGCCTCTGTGCGTCCTGCTCACGTGTTCGTGAAGCACCAGTGCCCTGCCCAGCGGTATTTTCAGCAGTCATATCCACTGTGGGCTTTCACATTAACTTTTCCGTGACGGATACAAGAAGCTGGAGAGCAAGTGTCATTTCTCATAAACCACCCGAGTAGGCTACACTCATTTCAGAGGTAACCAGGAACGCTGGGTTAAGCATGGGTATGCCTCAACCACTTGGGTACAACGCGCCTAGTGGTTAATTTTTACGAACCCTGATGATGTATGAGAGACAAACAGATGAAGAGGGGGAGAAGCTTGATCAGAGAGACAGCAGAGCAGTACGTAGACATTTCCACTGAAGGCAAGACTGGGGCATTCCCACCAGCTGTCTCCACCACATTCCTTCAATCTGAACTTAGACTGTCAGCCAATGAGCAGAGACCTTTTCCGCAGAGGAACCCTTAAGACTCGTGACTGTCACTTTAAAAAACAATGCAGCAATGGGAGAGCAACTAAGTAGCTGATGGAGCATTTTCCCACTTAAAGGCAACCTTCCCTGAGCATCCCTCTTCCACCACTGTTGGCTTAGTCCACATTCCATCTGCATCCCTAACTCCAGCTGCAGGAAGGTTTCCCTGCTTTCTTGCCCCATTAACTTACCCATCTGGTTTCTATCCTTGCTTTCCTATTACAGTCATAGAAACAAGGTCCTTCCTTTCATTGCACACATCACATTTCTTGGAAGCTCACCCCACTGGGTAGGGCTGACTTCTTCACAATTCCCTCCAAGCTCTGCTATGATTATCAGGAGCTCCTATGTCCATGCCTGTAAGTGTGTTTTACAACTATTCTTCAATCAGTATATAGATGTTATGCTCAAGAAGACTGAGGCCTGGCTTTCTAGAGACATGTGGTGTGACTGACATAATAACACCTGCCTTCAAAGATTGTTGTTAAGAATAAAAGAAAAAATCCACATAAAACAGGTAGCACATGACAGACACTTAAAAACATGGTTACTATTATTACACTAGTCCTAACATTAACATAGCTCTGCAGGAATTTCTGTACACAGTGTATTCAGCAAATACTATTCTTTACTGCAACTCCCAGACTTTCTTAAGCTATCCTCAAAATATTTTAATCCTTTCTGTTTTCCCTTCTTCCAGTTTGTCCTTTATTTTTTCTGCTGGCAATTTAATACTTAGGCCCAGATGGGAATAAATGACAAGGGAAGTAGAGAGACATGAAGAGGAATGAGCACCAGCATACATCTGTAAATCTGGACCTGGTTTCCCCAACTTCTACCTGTGATTTTGAGCCCCTCCCTCACAGACCCAGTGAGCAGCTGGAAGACACGTTTATGATACAAGTACATATAAATGGCCTGTAAGCTATGGAGTCCCTTCCAGTTTGGTTATTTGTTTGTTTGTTTGTTTGTTTGTTTAACAGAGAGAGGGGGGACAGAAAGACGGGAAAGGAGAGAGATGAGAAGCAGCAATTCTTTGTTGTGGCACCTTAGTTGTTCACTGACTGCTTTCTCATATGTGCCTTGACCTGGGGGGCTCCAGCAGAGGGAGTGACCCCTTGCTCAAGCCAGCGACCTTGAGCTTCAAGCCAGCGACCTTTGGGCTCAAGCCAGCAACCATGGGGTCATGTCTATGATCCCATGCTCAAGCCAGTGACCCCGTGCTCAAGCTGGATGAGCCCATGCTCAAGCTGGCAACCTCAGGGTTTTGAACCTGGGTCCTCCGTGTCCTACTCCAACACTATATCCACTGCTCCACTGCCTGGTCAGGATCGAGCTCCTTCCAGTTTAAGGTGACAATTCAAAAAAGTGCTCTGTTCACTTCCACTGCTTTGTTCATTAGCATATATCTCCTCCTCTGACACATCTAATCACCATTGAACCCTTCTACTCCTTTCCTACAGCAACAAGGTATAACTGGGCCTTTGGCCTTCCAGTCTCCATTCCTCCATTCCCCACCCCTACTCTCCCAGGACTGTTGTCTGGGAGCTGAGGAGTGTGGCTGGTGGGGAGGTATTTGGAAAGGTTGGCATCCCATGCACTAGATTTAAGCTTTAATGGTAACACTACAGAACCAGCATTTACTCACTGCTGACCACATTCCAGGAACTCTACTAAGCATCTTTTTACTTTATCTTTTTAATCCTCAAAACTGCCTTATGAGGTAGGTCCTTTATTATCCCGTTTGACACAGGAGGAAACTGGCTTATAAAAATTAAGTACCTTGCCTACTGCCACAGGGCTAATCAACGGTGCAGCCAAGTTCATAGACTTCAGATCCCCATTGTGCAACACTACCTTCTGTTACAATGGGCATATACTTTTAAATTTTTATAAATAGCATGTTTCCATAAAATAAATATATAAACATAAGTATATATACACACACACACACAACCAGTTAAGACGCATAAGGAAGGAATCAGATCCCAGTGATAATAAGGGAAAGAAGAAAACAAAGATAAGATTGCTAGGACAAAGTTAATAAAAGTGCACAGGGTCTACATGAAGAAGCACGTCTGAAGCTCTCTGGGGACACTAAAGAAGACTTGGAACAAACAAAGGCACACAATGTTCTTAGAGTTGAAAGAATTCAACTTTATAAATATGCACTAATTTCTAAATTAATGTAAAAACAACATGAACACAATAAAAATACCAACAAGTTTTTAATTAAGAAACTGCTTAATTTTATATGAAAAATTAAATGGTAAAAAAAGTTTAAAATTGATAAGAAAAAATAAAGAGGTAACTAGGCATACAATATTTTTAAAGATAAAGCTATACTAATTAAAACTAGTATTATCATATGAATTATTCATTAGCATATGAAAAAGAAATAAAGCAATAACAAAAGAATTACAGAAATAAACCCAAGTACATATTGGAATTGTGTGTGTGTGTGTGTGTCAGAGAGAGAGAGACAGAGAGGGGGACAGATAGGGACAGACAGGAAGGGAGACAGATGAATAGCATCAATTCTTCATTGCCATTGTGGCACTTTAGTTGTTCATTGACTGCTTTCTCATATGTGCCTTGACCAGGAGGCTACAGCAGAGCATATGACGCCTTGCCCAAGACAGCGACCTTGGGCTTCAAGCCAGCAACCTTTGGGCTCAAACCAGCTACCATAAGGTCATGTCTATGATCCTACACTCAAGCCAGCAACCCCACGCTCAAGCCAACAACCTCAGGTTTTCGAAACTGGGTACTCTGCGTCCCAGTCCAACACTCTTATCCACTGCACCACTGCCTGCTATGGCCCTATTTGAATTTAATACATGATAACCAATCAATAGGGGGAAAAATGAACTATTAAGTAAATGGTTTTAAAACAACTGAATAGACAACTGGGGGTTGGGGGGGGGGGGAATAGTACCTAATCTTCATACTTTTCTTGAGTTTAAAACATTAAATGGAGCAAATATTCAAATATAAAAATAAACCACAATAAATACTAAAAAGAACAATGGCAGAATTTGTTTACAAACTGAGTTGTGAAGGCCTTACTACAGAAAGACCTCAGAGATACTGTGGGTTTGGTTCCAGACCACCATAATAAAACGAGTATTGCATAAAAGAAGTCATGGGAACTTGTTGGCTTCCCAGTGCCTATAAAAGTTACGTTTACACTAAACTGTAGTCTGTTAAGTCTGCAATAGCATTATGCCTAAAAAAACAATGTCCATAACTTAATTAAAAATAGTTTATTGCTAAAAAATGCTAACCACACACTCTGAGCCTTCAGTGAGTCATAGTCTTTTTGTTGGTAGAGGGTCTTGCCTTCAATGGATAAAAAACAGATTATATGAGAAACACAGCTGAGCAAAGCAGAGTAAAATGAGATATACCTGTAATTGTACAACAAAATTCAAATGCCTAAAATGGAGTGGTGATAAATTCAAACACACAACCACACATTTATTTAACTGCATTGGAGAACAACAAAAATTCAAAAGATAAGGGACAAAATATAAAAATGTGCATCTCACATCAAAATAAAGAACTAATTTCATTAATATATAAGATTTCGGTTTCCAGTATGACACATAAAGAGTTTGGAAGTCCTCATTCCTGTGCAAGAAGTAGTCTGAACAAACTTAGATCTATCAAAGAATTGAGATCAGAGGGCAGACTGCTGTCCTGACAGCTGGAGAGACTGACAGACGACCGGAGAATCACAGCTCACTAGAGCAGACGGCTTCGGCTGGCACAAGGGTCAGCAGGAACGCTTTAACTGTAACTGATGGATTGCTGGGAGCTCAGTGTGTCCAAGCTTGAGATTTAAACATTCTGAAGAGGCTCTCCCAAGATGTACCTCCAGAAGCCCTGCCAGGTTCTCACTGAAGAAAACTAAGACTATGCTGTACACCTGGAATTAACACAAGGTGATCCTGAATGTAAAGTGTAATTGAACAAAAAATTTTAAAGAAAAATGAGAAAAATTTCCTCCTGCTTCCTTCAGGAGTAGGGGAAATGTAAGCATTTTTGAAATATGTCTAGGGTGCTTTGTTCTCCTTAACAAAGTCATTCCTCAAGGGAAATGACTTCTCCAGAACCTAACGAAATGGTGAGAAGGAAAAAATCTAACCCTAGCCCCCTCTGGCCCTCAGTGTGGATGAAGGAAGTTCCCCAGTGAAGGCAGGCTTGTTAAGAGACTGCAAGGTAGTCAAGGGACTACAGAACACTTCCACTGTCCCCACACCTTAGCATCATGTTCATAGAGCTATTGTGTCATAACAGAGATTGGCGCTGAAAGAATCAAAAGACTCAGACTCTATTTAAGGAGTCTTGAGGGAAATCAAGAGACAACTGGGGAGACTAAAACAAGGACAGAGGAAGAAATCTCAGCCCTTGACCCCACAGCTACTGTAAACAGTAAAAATAGCCTAACTTATAGCCAGATAAAGGCCTATTTTCCCCAGTAATCTTTACCTAATATATCACACATGCAGCTTTCAATAAAAAAAAAATACAAGGCATGCTAAAGGTAAACAAGCACACATACACAGTATAAAGAGACAAAGCAAGCATCAGAACCACTCAGATGTGGTAGAAATTTTGGAATTCTCATAATATGACTTTGAAAAAACCATGATGAATATGCTAAGGGCTCTAATGGAAAAAGTGTACAATTACAAATAGTTTATATAAACAGAAAGATTAAGACTAAAGATTCTAAAGGAAAAGCTAGAAATTAAAAATGCTATAACAACAAAGGAGAATGCTTTTGATGGGCTCATCAGTGGACTGGACACAGCCAAGGAATGAACCAGTGAGCCTGACCATACATCAATAGGAACTTCTCACACTGAAATGCAAAGATTTTCGGTGATGGGCACACAATACAATGAATAGTTCACATTACTATGGAGATGTACACCTGAAACCTATGTGTTCTTATGGACCAATGTCACCCATTAAATTTAATGTCTAAATTTTAAAAAAAGAAATGGTATAAAAACACACAAAAAGAAAGAAATGGAACAGCATATCCAAGAACTGTGGGATAGTACGAAAAGATGTAGCATACAAAATGGGACTATCAGGAGGAAGAAAGAGAAGAAAAAAAAACAGAAGAAATATTTGAAGTGATAATGGTTGAGAATTTTCCAAAATTGATGACAGATTCTATGCCACAGATATAGGAAGCCCAGAGAATACTATGCAGAATAAATTACAAAAAATATACACTGTATATCACATTCAACACATATTTCATGTCTACAGTGTAGACAACCAAAGACAAAGAAAAAATCTTGGAAAATGTCAGAGGGGGAAAAAACAAAAAATCTTAACTTTAGAGGAACAAGGGTAAGAATGATATCAAAATTATCTTCAGAAGTCATGCAAGCAAGAAAAGAGTGGAACCACATATTATAGTGTTGAAAGAAAAGAATATATACTAACAATAGAATAAGACACTTTATAAAAAAGGAAATGCAAATGGTTCTTAAACATTAGTAAATATGCTTAATTCCATAGTAAAAAGTAAAAATATACCACTTTTTACATATAAATTTGACAAATATTTAAAAATACTATAAAACACTATGTTCAAGTTTGGTGTTCTTATATATTACTGTGGAGATAAAATTGGCACAGCCTTTATGAAGGGTACTTTGGTTACATTTACTAAATTTACAAATACACATTTCCTCTGATGTAGCAGTATCCCTTCTGGAAACTGAAATAATTAAATATTTATACACATATGTGCAAAATAATGTATAAAAGATTCTTCACTGAAGCATTCTTTGTGGTTAGCAAAACATTACAAACAGCCCATGTGTCCATTGAGAATGACTGGCTACATGAATTATAATAAACCCATAAAATAGAATGTTAAGTAGCTTGTTAAAGGGAAAAAATATAGGAAAGCTTTTTTTATACTGCTATGAACTAATCTCCAAAGAACATCAGTAGGGAAAAAATATAGGGGATCAGAGAACATCACAAAAATTAGGGGATCAGAGAACATGCAGATACTCCCATACTTTCAGCCTCTTGTATAGTGCATTTTCACCAATGAAACAAAAATTGATTTTGCATCTCATTTGCATAATCAAACAACTTTCTTTGACTTGTCCTTTGCTTTTCTGATGTTCTTGTTTAATTTTCAAAAATGAAATTTTTTTTTATCGCTTCATATTCATTTTGAAATATCCCCTAATTTTTGTGAGTATAATCCTGAACAACTAATATTGTATTTCCCCATGTGTAAGACACACCCTTTTTTGAAAAGTTTGGGATCTAAAAACTGGGTGCATCTTATACAGTGGTTGTAGATTTTTTTACTTGCATTTCCTGCTTTTTCACACTTGTCTTTGTGCTCATTGTTTTGCACTGGGCATATCAATATGATCCTGGGATAATATCAAGATTTAGATCATTGTCAAGTCATTTAAGAAGTGTGGCATTTCAAATGCCATAGATGAAACTGAGGATGAGGCAATACATGAAGACAGTGATTCATCATCAGACACAGAGGAGGACAGCTAATGGACGGGAAGTTTTGACAGTGATGAGGAGTTGTATGAATTTTATGATGAATAAAACTTGATTTCAATAACTTTATGTAATACATTTACTTCATGTAATACTTTTTCTTTCCAAATTTTGAGCCCCAAAATTAAGGTGAGTCTTATACATGGGAGCATCTTATGCATGGGGAAATATGGTATGTTATGTCCTAATGAGAAAAGTTTTATATTTATACATACAAGTAAAAATCTTTAGAAATATATGTAAGAAATTCAGTAGATTTGGTTGTCTCCAGAAAAAGAAATTATATAGTTGAGAGGCAAGTGACAGGATGGAGAATTTTAATTATATGCACTTTCTTACCTTTATCAACCAAATGAGTGTAGTATTTATTTACTAAAACATAAACACAGTTTGATTATTAAAAATAACTACATATACCTCTTTGGATACTGGAAATACAGTGTGTGCTGCAACAATCTTGAGAGCAGCTGCAGAAAATGCTGGATTTAGGTGTCACCTTCTTCCACATGAGCCAGGCTGCAACAAACTGACAGTCACTGAAAATGCAACCAAGTCGAACTCATCCAGCCTCCAAGGAAGCTCTATAAGCCACTGCCCCTGTCTGTCTCTTTCCCTGTATTTCTTGTCTTTCCTTAGCCATGTCCAACTTTTGTCCTGTCGATTTTACCTTCCTGCCTCTCATAAAGTTTGGCTGAGTGTTGGGAAAACAGCTGTGTTAGGCTTGCTCGCTTGTACTTTGCCTGATTGGTGCGTGAGCACGTGGCAGCACCACATGTGTACAGACTACTTAAGGCTATATAGGTGCTTGCCCTCAGGGCGGATTGCATATTGTAGATTGCAGATTGCATGCCCACCACTGTGAGGGCCTGTTTTTTTGCTTTTTGTGAGAAGTGATTTTCCCTGCCTATTTGCTCATCCACCATTGTGACTTGATTATAACAGGAATGGCCCAACACTTTCTGGCTCCGCAGTTTCTCTACCATCTGTCCAAATCAAATGTGGACCTGCTTGGCCTTGGCCACTGGCATTGCACTGAGAAAGCCCTGGGACTTCCTTCACTTATGATTGTCCTCAATGTTACATCACATTGCTGGTTCAAAATACCCTGCCTCTCACTCCAAATTTATCCTGTGGCCAGCAAAACTACCCAACTGGCTAATGTGACCATCTCTGCTCTCTATTTTTTTAACCTTTCCTTAGGTCACTCCAGCATAATTCATTTTAACCCTTTGAGTAGTATGAACGTTCATGTATGTCCACGTGCCTCCTGACCATTCAGAGTACGATCATACAAAAATTTTTATTCTAAAAATGTGCAAGGCAACATTAAAAAAAGGCAAATGTATGTTCTTCTTGTTTCCATAAATTGGTTATCAAACAAATATGATTTTAAGTTAATAAAACTGGAACTGGAACTAATTTCATTTTTTGAAAAAAAAAACTCACTCCCAGGGGTCAGCAAGCATAACAAAAACTCACTACTGAAAGGGTTAATTAACTTTTCTTGCCTATTTCCCTACTTTTAGAATATACATGTGGTATAAATAACAAGAACAATATTTATCAAACATTCATCAGATAGAAAGAATTTCACATACATCCTTTAATTTAAACTTCATTCTGCTATGAATTAGACATTATTATCTCTGCCTGTTAAGGTTAAGGAAACTTAGGCTGAGAGGTATTGGGACAACAGCTGTTTTAGGCTTGCTCACTTGCATTTTGCATGATTACTGCGTGAGCACGTGTACAGACTACGTAAAGCTATAGGTGCTTCCCTCAGGGTGGATTGCAGAGTGCCTGCCTGCCACTGTGAGAGGCCATTTTGCTGTTCGTTCGCCTGCTGCCATGAGAAGTGGTTTTCCCCTGTTTTTTCGTCTGCCATTGGGAGAATCTATTAAACAGGAATGGCCCAAAGTTTTCCAGCTCCGCAGTTCCTCTACCATCTGCCCGAATCCAATATGAACCTGCCTGGCCTCAGTCACCAACAGCACAAGATGTTAAGACTCTCGCCAAAGTCACATACCTGGGGAATGATAGAGCAGAATTCTAACACAAATCTTCCAACATCAAGTCCTGGGTTCTCAGCTGCTTTAATACACTGTACAATTTAACAAGTTAAAATAGGTTTATTTTTTTCAGTTAAACAGCTAGCTTAGGGATTTTTCCATTCAACCTATGAAGGGCAGAAAGCTTCCTTCCCCCTTTTTCCTGAAGGCCTCTTCAATACTTGCTTCTTCCTAATAGTTGTTGGAATGCTCTCAGCAGTCTCCTCGGATGATTAGAAACAAAAAGCAAATTACTTCTAGTTGCTACTGCCCATATTATCCCAAAATTAATGCTCAACAATGTAAATTCAGAGGCCAGTTTCTCAACTTACTCTACTGCCCTCTCAGCTGAATGTCACTGTTAATCTCTCTTTGCTTTCATATACGTTTTCCGTGTCTCCCATGAGTAAACATTCCCACTTTGCCTCCTACTTCACAGATGCTCTTCTCAGGATTCTTTGCTACAGACTCCTCTCTTCAACGTCCAATGTATGAGGTATCCAAAGGCTCGGACCTCAGATCTCTTCTCTGTACTCAACTCCAAGAGGATTTCCTCTCCCAAGCCTTTAGATAACAACCTACTATCTGAGACTTCCCAGATTACAAGGGAGTGAGTGCATCCTAGACAACACTTTTCAGGAGTGGAGTGCTATTCCAAGTAGAATAAACAACCATGGTGATCGGCAATGACTCCCTCAAGAGAACCCACAGACTATGCAAGGCAATTACTTCCCTTTCAAACAAATTCTAAGCAGTGCTTTAAATACCATAAAAATACTGTCTGGAATTTTATTAATAGTTCATTAGACTACTTCCCCAAAATTTTCCGTGACTCATTCTTCTTTCCCAAAACTGTATTTTTCCCCAGGTTTCCTCACCTGTACTGCTCCCTAAACTAAACTTGATTTATTGTCAGTCTCCTACTGAGTTATCTGTTTATATTCTTAATTTTTTCCAAATTTTCTTTTTGTTATCATTAATAAAAATGCTAAGTTTAATGGAACATTTATCTGTTTCATTTATTATAGTATTATGCTATTTTTAGTGATTCAATGGATAATTACTAAGTTACCAATTTTGGGAGGAGCAGAGACAGTGAGGCAGACTTCCATATGCACCCCTACCAGGATCCACATGGCAACCCCATCTGGGTCCAATACTAAAGTACTGAGCTATTTTTTTTTTAACAGGGACAGAGAGAGAGTCAGAGAAAGGAATAGATAAGGACAGACAGACAGGAACAGAGAGAGGTGAGAAGCATCAATCATTAGTTTTTCATTGCCATTACGACACCTTAGTTGTTCATTGATTGCTTTCCCACATGTGCCTTGACTGCGAGCCTTCAGCAGACTGAGCAAACCCTTGCTGGAGCCAGCGACCTTGGGTCCAAGCTGGTGAACTTTTGCTCAAGCCAGATGGGCCTGAGCTCAAGCTGGTGATCTCGGGGTCTCGTACCTGGGTCTTCCGCATCCCAGTCCGACGCTCTATCCCCTGTGCAACCGCCTGGTCAGGTACCCAGCTATTTTTAACGCCTAAGGCTGATATGCTGGAACGGAGCTATCTTCAGCACTTGGGGCCACGCCCAAACCTATTGAGCTACTGGCTGTGGGAAGGGAAGAGGGAGGGAAGGGGGAGAGTGATGGGGAGAGAAGCAGATGGTCGCTTCTCCTGTGTGCCGTGACCGGGGATCAAACCCAAGATGTCCATATGCCAGGCCAACACTCTATTCACTGAGCCACCCAGGGCCCAAGTTACCATTTTTAATAATTACCTAAAACCATAAGACATAGGAAAATATAAAAACTGTAAGTCATAAATTATATTAAGAAGAATAAAATAATATTAAAGGTGTGATTTAAATTTCTAGAAGCCATGAATTAAGTGTCATGAAAGATGAGTATAAAAGGGGGGTGGAGGATAAGAGAAGATTATTTTATTTTAAAAGAAGGTAAGGGTTTCACCTGGCCAGGTGGTGGCACAGTGGATAGAGCGTCGGACTGGGATGCTGAAGACCCAGGTTTGAGACCCCGAGCTTGCCAGCTTGAGCGCGGGCCCATCTGGCTTGAGCAAAAGCTCACCAGCTTGGATCCAAGGTTGCTGGCTCCAGCAAGGGGTTGCTCAGTCTGCTAAAGGCCCGCAGTCAAGGCACATGTGGGAAAGCAATCAATGAACAATTAAGGTGTCGTAATGGCAATGAAAAACTAATGATTGATGCTTCTCACCTCTCTCCGTTCCTGTCTGTCTGTCCCTATCTATCCCTCTCTCTGACTCTCTCTCTGTCCCTGTAAAAAAAAAAAAAAAAAAAAGAAGAAGGTAAGGGTATCTATTTTCCCTTGGAGTTATTTTCCCCTGCATTTTCCAGTTTCCATTTGGAAATACTGTTCTTCTGCCTAAAGAATTCTCTGTTGTTTTCCTTCTTATGAAACCTACTGACACAAATCCTGTTTTCTAAGAAAATGTGTTTATTTCACCTTCATCTTTTAAGTATCATCATTAGGTATAAAATTCCTAGTTGGCAGTAATTTTATGCCTACCACTCTAAAGTTGTCATTTTGTTTTATTTTTCTTACAGCTTCTGTAATTTCAGTAGAGAAATCAGCTATAACCTTATTGTTATTGTTTTACAGGTAATGTGTCTTCCATCTTGAGATGCTTTTAAATTTTTCTTTTTTTTTTTTTGTCTTTGATTTTTTGGCAGCTTCAGTATATTGTCCTTAGTGATAATTTTTTGTGTTTATTCTGCCAAGTATTTACAGAGCTTCTTAAATCTGTAATTGATGTTCTGAAGTTTTGGAAACTTCTTGGTCATGTTTTTTAATATTGCTCCTTCCCCAGTCTCTCTTTTATTGACCTGGAGTACAGTTATATGTATGTTAGACACTTGTGTTTTGTTTCATTTTTTATTCATTTTTCTCTTTGTATTTCAGTTTGAGCATTGTTTATGTTTTCTCTCTCTGTTTCCTCTCTTCTAATTAACTCATCCCAATTTTGACTATGTCCCTGCTGTTAAAACCACTAAGCTCTTCGTTTCAGATAATACAGTGTGTCCGTAAAGTCATGGTGCACTTTTGACTGGTCACAGGACAAAGTGTGTGTGTGTGTGTGTGTGTGTGTGTGTGTGTGTGTGTGTGTGTGTCTTGAACATCATCTTAACATTATTATTTACTAACTCCAACACTTTTATCATATGGTCTGCTTCTGCTGTTTTTGTCTCTTTAACATCATATTTTCTTGCCTCTTTGCATGTCTGTTTATTGTTAATTATATGTCAGAGGTTGTATGTAGAAAAATGGGAGCTGATAATAATGATTCCACTTGAGATGTGTCCCTTTTCTTCCCTTAGAGGCTGGGTGAGGAGCTGAGCACCTGAATCCAGCAGGAATGGAATTGGGTGAGGACTGGGCTGCAGTTTTAGTACAACTCTATGGACCTTTGGTTGGCCCCTGTTACTTGGGGGCAACCCTCCCATGCTTCTGATGGAGAGTCTGGCTGGTGTAATCCCCTCAATGCTGAAACATTATTGATAATCTATCTCTATGCTTCAGAGGTTTTACAACTAGCTCTGCAGCTTCCTAGCCACACAAAGCTTCAAATTCTGGCAAAAGCCTTGAAAGGGGAATAGCCATGTGCCTGAAGCAGGCCCCATCCTCTAGAGCATCTTGTTTCTTAAGAACAGAAGCTCATGGGAGGTGTCATTTGCCCTTGAGAAACTTTCCGCCCCACTCTCCAGTATCCTGCAAATCTAAAGAACTCAGTAAATGTCTTGGGGAGAAAACCAGCTCTGAGTTTGAAGCCCCTCAAATTTCCAATTGTGACACTAGCCCTGTGTTAGTTAGAGCCTTGCAGGCATCTCTTTCCTTCACAAGGACCCTCAGCCTGAGCCAACCTCAATCCTCAACCTGTGTCTAGAATCAGCAAGGGCCTCTCAAGCCAAATACAGCTGTCAATTATCAGCTTACTTTAAAACAAATCCCCTTCTCTGTAATTTTAGTTCATCTAGGATTTGTTTCTTCCAAACTCTAAGGGGCCTTTTTTTTCTTTATAATTTTTTATTATTATTATTAATTTTAATGTGGTGACACCAATAAATCAGGGTACATATGTACAATGAAAACATCTCCACATTATCTTATCATTCAATTGTGTTGATTACCCGTCACCCAAAGTCAAATTGTCCTCTGCTCACCTTCTATCTAGTTTTCCCTGTGTCCCTCCTTTCCTCCCTATCCCACCCCCTCCTTCCCCCACCCTGTAACCACCACTCTTTTGTCCGTGTCTCATAGTCTCACTTTTATGGCCCACCTATGTATGAAATCATGCTGTTCTCAGTTTTATTTTTCTGATTTACTTATTTCACTCTGTATAATGTTATCAAGGTCCATCCATTTTGTTATAAATGATCCAATGTCATCATTTCTTATGGCTGAGTAGTATTCCATAGTATATAAGTACCAAAGCTTTTTAATCCACTCGTCCTCTGACGGACACTTGAGCTGTTTCCAGATCTTCGCTATTGTGAACAATGCTGGCACAAACATGGGGGCACATTTCTTCCTTTCAAACAGTGCTATGGTGTTCTTAGGGTATATTCCTATAAGTGGGATAGCTGGGTCAAAAGGCAGTTCGACTTTTAAGTTTTTGAGGAATCTCCAAACTGTTTTCCACAGTGCCTGCATGAGTCCGCATTCTGTGTTGTTTTGCTGATAAGTGCCATTCTGACTGGTGTGAGGTGATATCTTATTATGGTTTTAATTTGCATTTCTCTAATGATTAGTGATGTTGAGCATTTTTTCATATGCCTATTGGCCATCTGTATGTACTCTTTGGAAAAATTTCTATTCATTTCTTTTGCCCATTTTTTGATTGGATTGTTTGTCTTCCTGGTGTTGAGTTTTATAAGTTCTTTATAAATTTTGGTTATTAACCCCTTATCAGACGTGCTGTCGAATATGTTCTCCCATTGTGTGGTTTGTCTTTTTATTCTGTTCTTATTGTCTTTAGCTGTGTAAAACTTTTTAGTTTGATATAGTCCCATTTGTTTATCTTGCCTTTTATTTCATTTGCCCATGGAGATAAATCTGCAAATATATTGCTGCTATAGATGTCGGAGAGCTTGCTGCCTATGTTTTCTTCTATGATGCTTATGGTTTCACGGCTTACGTTTAAGTCTTTTATCGATTTTGAGTTTGTTTTTGTAAATGGTGTAAGTTGATGGTCTAGTTTCATTTTTTTGCAGGTAGATGTCCAATTTTCCCAACACCATTTGTTAAAGAGGCTGTCTTTACTCCATTGTATGTTCTTTCCTCCTTTGTCAAATATCAGTTGTCCATAAAGGTGTGGGTTTACTTCTGGGTTTTCTGTTCTGTTCCATTGATCTATGTGCCTGTTCCTATGCCAGTACCAGGCTGTCTTGAGTATAATGGCCTTGTAGTAAACATTGATATCTGGAAGAGTGATACCTCCTGCTTTATTTTTTCTTTTTAAGATTGCTGAGGCTATTCGTGTTCTTTTTTGATTTCATATAAATTTTTGAAATATGTGTTCTATATCTTTGAAGTATGTCATTGGTATTTTTTTTCCTATTAGACTTGTTTTATTTTTTCAAGTACTAACAGATTTATGAGAGTACAACACTCTTAATGGCATACAACTCCTCTGACTTTTCTCTAACAAAGCTATTAATTGTCTAACTTATAGACTGTAAAATTACTGTTTTATAAATTGCCAGAACTATCTTCTTCTGACTCTGTGTCTTCATTTGCTTCTTATCTCTGAGATCCATTTCAATTCCTCTTTAGTTTCTAGGTCATAATTCTTCATTTCCATTAGGATGGAAGTCTTTGAAATTTTTACAGATTTTGTATATTACTTTAGTTTTGGAGAGAACACTGTATTCCAACTCTACTATATTCAGTAAATAATAAAACATTTTGTCAAAAAGGAAATGCATAAATTAACCATTATAGCTATTTCACTCTGACTTAGTAGGTAGATGCCAAACGTTTGATTATAGACAGTCATCTTCGTTGTTGACAGATAGTTATTTCTATTCAATTAACAAATAGTTTAGAGATAGTTAGATCCTTTTGGGGGTGTGGATGTATTTTCTATCTTTGTCATTGGCATTTTAATTGGTATTGCATTGAATTTATAAATTGCTTTGGGTAATATAGACATTTTAATGATGTTTATTCTTCCTAACCATGAGCACGGTATATGCTTCCACTTGTTTGTATCTTCCTTGATTTCTTTTATCAATGTTTTATAATTTTCCGAGTACAAGTCCTTAACCTCCTTGGTTAAATTTACTCCTAGGTACTTTATTTTTTTTACTGCAATAGTGAAGAGGCTTGTTTCCTTAATTTCTTTTGCTGACAGTTCATTGTTGGTATATAGAAATGCCTCTGATTTCTGAGTATTAATTTTATATCCTGCCACCTTGCTGAATGCATTTATGAGGTCCAGTAGTTTTTTGACTGGGACATTAGGGTTTTCTATATACAATATCATATCATCTGCAAATAATGACAGTTTTACTTCTTTTCCAATTTGGATGCCTTTTATTTCTTCTTCTTGTCTGATTGCTATAGCTAGGACTTCCAGAACTATGTTGAATAAAAGTGGTGAAAGAGGACACCCCTGACTGGTTCCTGATCTTAAGGGGATTGCTTTTAATTTTTGTCCATTTAGTATGATGTTTGCTGTGGGTTTGTCGTAGATGTCCTTTATCATGTTAAGGAATGTTCCCTGTATTCCCACTTTACTGAGAGTTTTGAGCATGAATGGGTGCTGGATTTTATCAAATGCCTATTCTGCATCTATTGAAATTATCATGTGATTTTTGTCCTTCCTTTTGTTTATGTGATGAATCACATTGATTGATTTGCGAATATTGAACCAGCCTTGCCTCTCCAAAATAAATCCCACTTGATCATGGTGTATGATTTTTTTCATATACTGCTGGATCCGGTTGGCTAATATTTTGTTGTGAATTTTAGCGTCTAAATCAGGGATATAGGCCTATAATTTTCTTTCTTTGTGTTGTCTTTGCCCGCTTTTGGGATCAGAATTATGCTCGCCTCATAAAAGGAGTTTGGAAGTCTTCCTTCCTCTTGAATTTTTTGAAATAGCTTGAGGAGGATAGGAGTTAGTTCATCTTTGAATTTTTTATAGAATTCACTTATAAAGCCATCAGGCCCAGGACTTTTCTTTTTTGGGGAGTTTTTTGATAACTGTTTCGATCTCATTTGTTATAATTGGTCTGTTTAGGTGTTCTGATTCTTCCAGATTGATTTTTGGAAGATTATGGGATTCAAAAAATTTGTCCATTTCAACTAGGTTGTCTAATTTTTTGGCATATAGTTTTTCATAGTATTTTCTTACAATGCTTTGTATTTCTGTTGTGTCAGTTGTTATTTCTCCACTGTCCTTTCTAATTTTATTTATTTGAGTCCTATCTTTTTCTTGGTGAGTCTAGTTAAGGGTTCATCAATCTTGTTTACCTTTTCAAAGAACCAGCTTCTGGTTTCATTGATCCTCTGTATTGTTTCCTTAGCCTCTATGTCATTTATTTCTGCTCTGATCTTTATTATTTCCTTCCTTCTACTTGTCCTGGGTTTTATTTGCTGTTGTTTTTCTAGTTCTTTTAGATGTAGGGTCAGGTTGCTTATTTGAGCTTTTTCTAGCTTCTTATGATATGCCTGTAGTGCAATGAACTTCCCGCTCAGCACTGCTTTTGCTGTGTCCCTTAAATTTTGAGGTGATGTATGCTCATTATCATTTGTTTCTAGAAACTTTTTTATTTCTTCTTTGATCTCATTGTTAATCCATTCATTATTTAATATCATGCTCTTTAGTTTCCAAGTGTTTGAGTATTTTTCAGTTTTTCTTTTGTGGTTAATTTCTAGTTTCATGGCATTGTGATCAGAGAAAATGCTTGATATGATTTCAATCTTCTTAAAGATGTTGAGACCATTTTTGTTTCCTAACATGTGGTCTATCCTAGAAAACTCACCATGAGCACTTGAGAAGAATGTATATTCTACTGCTTTAGGGTGAAAAGTTCTGAAGATATCTATTAAATCAAGTTAAACTAGTGTATCCGTTAAGTCTGCTGTTTCTTTATTAATTTTATTTCTTGAGGATCTATCCAGTGTTGTTAAAGGGGTATTGAAATCCCCTACTATGATAGTATAGCTGTTAATCTCAACCTTTATATCTATCAAAGTCTGCTTTATGTATGTTGGGGCTCCTATATTTGGTGCATAGATATTTAGAATAGTTATATCTTCCTGTTGAATTGTTCCCTTTATTATTATGTAGTGACCTTTTTATCTCTTACTACAGTCTTTATTTAAAAGTCCATTTTGTCAGATATAAGTATTGCTACCCCGGGTTTTTTTTCATTTCCATTTGCATGAAATATTTTTTCCATACTTTTACTTTCAGTCCATGTGAATCTTTTGTTTTAAGGTGTGTCTCTTGTAGACAGCATATGTGTGGGTCCTATTTCTTTGTCCACGCAGCTACCCTATGTCTTTTGATTGGATCATTTAATCCATTTACATTTAAGGTTATTATTGATATGTAGTTGTTTATTGCCATTTTATTCTTTAAAGCTGTATTCTTTTGCTAAATTTTTTCCTCCCTTTAAATTGTTCACAACAGGCCCTTTAGTATCTCTTGCAGAATTGGTTTGGTTTTAATGAATTCCTTGAGGCTTTTCTTTTCTGGGAAGCTCTTTATTTCTCCTTCAATTTTAAACGTTAGCCTTGCTGGATAGAGTAGTCTTGGTTGTAGGTTCTTGTTCTGCATTTCTTTGATTATATCTTGCCATTCCCTTCTGGCCTCAAGTGTTACTGTTGAGAAGTCTGATGTCATCCTTATGGGGGCTCTTTTGTTGGTGATAGCCATTTTTTCCCTAGCCGCTTTTAAAATTTTTTCTTTATCAATTAGCTTTGGTATTTTAACTATGATGTGTCTTGGTGTAGATCTTTTTGGGTTTCTCTTTAATGGAGTTCTGTGTGCTTCTGGAATGTGTGGAATCTTTCCCAGCCATAATTTAAGGAAGTTTCCTGCTATGACTTGATTGAACAAAGTTTCCATTTCCTGTCCTCTCTCCTCTTCTTCAGGCACCCCTATGATGCGAATGTTGTTTCTCTTCAGGTTGTCACAGAGCTCCCTTAGAGTTTCCTCACGTTTTTTTACTTTCTTTTCCTTTTTCTTCTATGATTCTGTGCCTTTGTTTATTGTGTCCTCTAACACGCTTATTCGATCCTCAGCATGATTCATCCTGCTTTTAATTCCTTCCATTGTGGTCTTCAGTTCTGATATTATATTTGTCATTTTTGTCTGATTCTTTTTAATTATTTCAATTTCGTTTTTTATACTTGTTATCTCTTTATTTAGGTGTTCTTGGTGACTATGCATTGTTGCTCTAATTTCTTTGAACATCCTAACTATCATTATTCTAAATTCTGCTTCTGGTAATTTGGTTATATCTGGTTCATTCAGGTCCTTCTCTGGGAATTTCTCTTGATTTATTTGGTTTGCATTCCTCTGCCTGCCCATTTTGTCTGTGTATAAGCAAGTTGTGGCCACTGGAGTCCAGTAGGTGTTGCCTTTGTGTTCTTTAGGTGTGGTCTGTCTGCAGGCCCGCCACCCCCTCTGCCACTGCCTAGGGTGGTTGGGTATGGACGTTGCCAGCACAGGCTCACTGTGGCTCTTGCTGTGATTTCCGCCTCTCCTCCGCGGGAGGGGCTGTCACTCAAGCCACAAGCCTCAGCACCAAGGTTAGAGGTGAGCACCTTTGCTCAGCTGAGGACCCAGCCTGTTTCCAGGCTTCTGCCCAGAACCCACAGTCAGAGCCTGCTTACCACAGTTTTGCGAATTTGGCAGGGCTTTTGACATGCTCTCAGCTGTGAGCCTTTGCCCATCTGGAGTTTTAGCCCTGCCCTCGAGGCCAGGACTCTGCTGCGCTGGGTCGCAAACTGCGGATTTTTTGGGCCAGTCTGAAGTGCGCTCAGTTATAGACTTCCGCTTGTCCCAGGCTCTACCCCACCCCCACGTTCTGAGCCAACTCGCACACACAGGATGGCAAACCGGGGTTTATTGGGCCGGGCATGTTTAATGGCATGAGCTCAGCCGGGAGCTTCCGCTCCTTCCGAACTCTACCCCGCCCCCACATTCAGAGCCAGCTCGTGCATGCAGGATGACAAACCACGCTTTCTCCGGCTGGGCAGGGCTGGTAGCATGGGTTCAGCTGTGAGCCCCCACCCGTCCCTGATCCTAGCCCCATCCCCGTGGTCAGGGCCAGCTTGTGCAGGGTTGCAGAGCAGATCTCTGCCTGTTCCTGGCCTCTCGCTTTTTCCCCACAGGTGGGATTATAGGAGGGCCCGCAGCTGCCGGACCGCTTTCACATGTCCCTTGTGCCCCTGCTGGGCTAGAACGAGCTCATACCAGCTTGGCCTGCGCCTACACCGACAGAACTGTGTTTCAGCATCCTGCCGCCACCATACCTTTCAGCAACCCTCAGCAGAGTAGGAAGGGGCCCCAGAGTTTAGCTCCTAACACTCCATACTGTAGACCTGGGAGCTCCCTCCCTCTAAGCAGCTCTGCTCTAACTGCCAAGGGAGAGCTTGTTTGACTGGTGTCCAGTCTCCCTTTGCTGGTATTGCTAGTTCCAGGGGAAGTATTCTTTTTCAATTAGGGAAGTGACTTAGCCCAGGGGTTATGGTGGCTGTCCCTCAGAGTGTTTGTCCCTGTTACTTCCAGTTTACTCTCTCTCCCGTTGCTCTGGTCCTCTCCTCTGTCCCTGTTCACCGGAGCCCTGGGTGCATGGTTGTGAGAGGTTTTCTGCGCTGTACCTTTAAAAAGAATCTTGGGTCTGAGAAAACTATCTCTTTCTCCCAAACAGTATCCTCACTTGTTTCACAGCTCAATACTGTCCAAATGCCTTTTCTAGGCTCTGGGACTGTAGGCTGGGGCTTGGTTCCTGGGACCCTGGTCCCTCCCTCTCCTCCAAACTCTCCTCCCACCACGCAGGTCTCTCCAGTCTGCCATTTGCTCTGGGGAGCTGGGCAGCCCTCTTCACGTTTTCGCTATTCCTACCAGTCTCAATGTGGCTTCTTCTGTGTTCCTTGGTTGAAGAATCCACTTAGTTTAGTTCAAAGTTGGTTTATCCAGATGATGGTTCTTAAAATTGAGTTATAATCCCCTTTGGTTCCGGGAGTTGGAAGTTGGTACATCCGCCTACTCTGTCGCCATCTTGCTCCTGGGTCTATGGGGCCTTTAAAAATATTTTTGTAATGGCCTGACTGATGGTGGATAGAGAATTGGCCAGAGATACAGAGTGCCTCAATTCAAAACCCTGAGGTCCTTGGCTTGAGCATGGAGATGCCAGCTTGAGCATGGCATCATCAGATTGAAAGTAGGATCATTGACATGATTCCAAGGTCACTAGCTTGAGCCCAAGGTTACTGGCTTAAGCAATGAGTTACTGGCTCAGCTTAAGTCCTCCAGTCAAGGCACATATAAGATGTAATCAGTGAACCACTAAAAGATGAACCCAACAAGGACTACAACAAGACACATCATAATTAAAATGCCAAAGTTAGGAGATAAAGAAAGAATACTAAAAGCTGCAAGAGAAAAGCAGTTAATTACCTACAGAGGAACCTCCATAAGATGACATCTGATTTCTCAACAGAAACACTTCAAGCCAGAAGGATGTGGCAAGAAATATTCAAAGTGATGCAAAACAAGAACCTACATCCAAGACTTCTTTATTCAGCAAGACTATCATTTAAAATTAAAGGAGAAATAAAAAGCTTCCCACACAAAAAAAAAGCCTCAAGGAATTTATTACAACCAAACCAGTACTGCAGGAAATGTTAAGGGACCTACTATAAAAAGAGCAAAGGGAAAAACAAATCAAAAGAGGATCATAGGTTTAAAGAATAAAATGGCAATAAATAAGTACATATCAATAATACTCTTAAATGTAAATACATTAAATGCTCCAATCAAAAGACATAGGGTACCTGTGTGAATAAGAAAACAGGACCCGGAGGGCAAGATGGCAATGGAGTAGGCAACATACCAACTTTCAGCTCCCAGAACCAAAGTGGATTATAACTTGATTTTAAGAAGCGTCATCTGGATAAACCAACGTTGAATTGGACTGAGAGGACCCTTCAAAGAAAAAAACTGAAGAAGCCACATTGAGACTGGTAGGAAAAGCGATAACACAGAAAGGGCTGCCCAGCTCCCCGGAGCGAAAGGCAGCCCGGAGAGACTCTCGTGTGGCAGGAAGAGAGGCTAGCGGAAGGGTAGGGACCTGGGACCCAGGAACAAGGCCACAACCTACAGCCCCAGAGCCTAGAAGAGGCATTTGGACAGTATTTAGCTGTGACACAGGTTAGGATACTGTTTGTGAGAAAGAGACAGTTGTCTCAGACCCAGGATTCTTCTTAAAGGGACTACACAGAAAACCTCTCTCAACCACTCACCCAGGACTCCGCAAAACAGAGAGAGAGGAGAGGACCGGAGTAGTGGGTAGAGAGTGCGGTCTGGAAGGCACAGAGAGAAAAGCTTTGAGGCACATCCACCCTAAACCCTGGGTTGAGTTACTCCACAAATCTAAAACAATATTTCCCCTGGAACCAGCAAGGGGAAGCAGGACATCAGCAAAACAGGCTCCCCTGCGGCAATTAGAACAGTCACTTAGAAGGAAGAAGCTTTCAGAACTACAGTATGAAGTGTTAGGGTCTGAGCTGCAGTGCCACCACCCACACTGCTGAGGACTTGCTGGAGGGTGGGCAGCAGCAGGACATAGAAGCACAGTTCCATTAGTAGGCGGGCGTGAGCTCGGTCTAGCTAAGCAGGGGTGAAGGGGACGCGCAAAAGTGGTCCGGCGGCTGCAGGCCCGCCTGCAAACCCACCAGTGGGGAAAATGTGGGAGCCCTGAATGGGCAGAGATCTGCCGCTGGGCAGAAGCAAGCGGGCACACAGCCTCACCTGGCCTCCAAGGTTTGAAGCACTGAATGAACCGGCTTTGCCTGAGAAGGTGGGACAGAAGCCCGGGCTTGCAGGGGAGTGTGCAACAGGAGCCCAGCCGAGGGGCTGAGGTTGGCAGGGGCGGGACAGAAGCCTGGATCACAGCTGAGCGTGAACCAGAAGCCCCTCCCAGCTGGAGGAACTGGTTGACAGGGACCCACAGCTGAGCAAAAGTGCTCACCCAGGCTTGTGGCCCAAGTGTGGTGCATAATCCCACCCGTGAAAGAGAGGCGAAGGCCAAGACTAGCTGAGGCTTATAGAGCCTGGCACAAAAACACAGCCACTATGGCAGAAGCGAAGAAGAAACCGCAGCAACAGCCATGCAGCTGGAGCTGGAAATACCCATACACAACCACCCAAGGCAGCAGCAGAGGGAGTGGTGGGCAAGCAGACAGATCACACCTAGGGAACATAGAGGCAACACCCATTGGACTCCAGTAGCCAAACCCTTCCCATACACAAATAAAAAGGGCAGGCAGAGAAATGCAACCCAAAAAAAATCAAGAAATATTCCCAGAAAAGGACTTGAATGAATCAGATATAACCAAAGTACATGATACAGAGTTTAAAATAATGTGAGTTAGGATGTTCAAAGAGCTTCAAGCAACAATGAATAGTCATTACAAACACCTAAATAAAGAGATAGCAAGTATAAAAAAGAAAATTGAAAAAATAAAAAAGAATCAGACAGAAATGACAAGTACAGTATCAGAACTGAAGACCACAATGAAAGGAATTAAAAGCGGGATGGATGAAGCTGAGGATCAAATCAGCAAGTTAGAGGACAAAATAAACAAAGGCACAGAACCCGAGCAGATAAAAAAAAGAGACTCAAAAAATCTGAGGAAACTCTAAGAGAGCTCTGTGAAAACATGAAGAGAAATAACATCCACATCATAGAGGTTCCTGAAGAAGAAGAGAAAGAACAAGAGATAGAAACTTTGTTCAATCAAACCATATCTTAAAACTTCCCTAAATTAATTCTGAAAAACGATTCACACATTCAAGAAGAACAGAGAACTCCAATGAAGAGAAAACCAAAAAAATCTACACCAAGACACATCATAATTAAAATATCACAGCTAACTGATAAAGGGAAAATTTTAAAAGCCGCTAGAGAAAAAAAGACAGTCACCTACAAAAAGCCCCCATACGGATGACATCCAACTTCTCAAAAGAAACACTTGAGGCCAGAAGGAAATGGCAAGATTTATTCAGAGTAATACAGAACCAGAACCTACAACTAAGACTACTCTAACCAGCAAGGCTAATGTTTAAAATTGAAGAAAAAATAAAGAGCTTCCCAGACAATAAAAACCTCAAGGGATTCAATAAAACCAAAACAATTCTGCAAGATATGCTAAGGGGCCTGTAGTGAACAATTCAAAGAAGGAAAAGAATATAGCAAAAGAAGAATAAAGCTTTAAAGAATAAAATGGCAATAAACAACCACATATCAATAATAACCTTAAATGTAAATGGATTAAATAATCCAATCAAAAGACATAGGGTAGCTGCATGAATAAAGAAAGAGGACCCATACATATGCTGTCTACAAGAGACACACTTTAAAACAAAAGATACACATACAATGAACATAAAATGATGGAAAAAAATATTTCATGTAAATGGAAATTTTTAAAAAGCCGAGGTAGCAACATTTATATCTGACAAAATGGACTTTAAAACAAAGGGTGTAGTAAGAGATATAGAAGGAAACTACATAATGATAAAGGGAACAAATTAACAGGAAGATATAACCATTATAAATATCTACGCACCAAACATAGGAGCCCCGACATACATAAAGCAGACTTCGATGAATATGAAGGGTGAGAATAAGAGTAATACTATAATAGTAGGGGATTTCAATACCCCACTAAAGTCACTGGATAGATCCTCAAGAAAAAAAATTAATAAAGAAACAGCAGACTTAACGGATACACTAGATCAACTCGATTTAATAGATATCTTCAGAACTTTTCACGCTAGAACAGTAGAATACACATTCTTTTCAAGCATTTATGGTACACTCTCTAAGATAGACCACATGTTAGGACACAAAAGTGGTCTCAACAAATTTAAGAAGATGGAAATCATATCAAGCATTTTCTCTGATCACAATGCCATGAAACTAGAAATTAACCACAAAAGAAAAACTAAAAAATAAACACTTGGAAACAAAATAGCATGTTATTAAATAAAGAAAAGATTAACAGTGAAATCAAAAAAGAAATAAAAAGTTTCTAGAAATGAACGATAATGAGTATACATCAACTCAAAATTTATGGGATACAGCAAAATCAGTACTGAGAGGGAAGTTCATAGCACTATAGACATACCATGAGAAGCTAGAAAGAGGTCAAATAAGCAACTTGACCCTGCATCTAAAAGAACTAGAAAAACAACAGCAAATAAAGCCCAGGACCAGTAGAAGGAAGGAAATAATAAAGATCATAACAGAAATAAATGAAATAGAGGCTAAGGAAACAATACAGAGGGTGAAAGAAACCAGGAGCTGGTTTTTGAAAAGGTAAACAAGATTGATGAACCTTTAACTAGACTCACAAAGAAAAAAAGAGAGAGGACTCAAATAAATAAAATTAGAAATGACAGTGGAGAAATAACAACTGACACAACAGAAATACAAAGCATTGTAAAAAAAACTACGAAGAACTCTATGCCAAAAAATTAAACAACCTAGGTGAAATGGACAAATTTCTTGAATCATATAATCTTCCAATTATCAATCTGGAAGAATATGAAGACTTAGACAGACCAATTACAACAAATGAGATCGAAACAGTTACCAAAAAACTCCCAACAAAGAAAAGTCCTGGGCCTGATGGCTTCACAAGTGAATTCCACCAAAAATTCAAAGAAGAATTAATTCCTATGCTTCTCAAGCTCTTTCAAAGAATTCAAGAGAAAGGAAGACTTCCAAACTCCTTTTATGAGGAAAGCATTATTCTGATCCCGAAACCGGGCAAAGACAACACAAAAAAAGAAAATTATAGGCCTATATCCCTGATGAATTTAGACTCGGAAAATCACAAGACATTGATAAAAGAAATCAAGGACGATACAAACAAGTGGAAGCATATACCGTGCTCATGGCTAGGAAGAATAAACATCAATAAAATGTCTATATTACATCTTAGAAGAAAACTTAGGCAGCAAGCTCTCCGACATCTGTAGCAGCAGTATATTTGCCGATTTATCTCCACGGGCAACTGAAATAAAAGGCAAGATAAACAAATGGGACTATATCAAACTAAAAAGTTTTTGCACAGCTAAGGACAATAGGAACAGAATAAAAAGACAAACCACACAATGGGAGAACATATTCGACAGCACGTCTGATAAGGGGTTAATAACTAAAATTTATAAAGAACTTATAAAACTCAACACCAGGAAGACAAACAACCCAATCAAAAAATGGGCAAAAGAAATGAATAGACATTTCTCCAAAGAGGACATACAGATGGCCAATAGGCATATGAAAAAATGCTCAACATCACTAATCATTAGAGAAAGGCAAATTAAAACCACAATAAGATATCACCTCACACCAGTCAGAATGGCACTCATCAGCAAAACAACACAGAATAAGTGCTGGCGAGGATGTGGAGAAAAGGGAACCCTTCTGCACTGTTGGTGGGAATGCAGACTGGTGCAGCCACTGTGGAAAACAGTTTGGAGATTCCTCAGAAAATTAAAAATCGAACTGCCTTTTGACCCAGCTATCCCACTTTTAGGAATATACCCTAAGAACACCATAGCACTGTTCAAAAAGAAGAAATGCGCCCCCATGTTCGTGGCAGCATTGTTCACAATAGCGAAGATCTGGAACCAGCCCAAGTGTCCGTCAGAAGATGAGTGGATTAAAAAGCTATGGTACATATGTACTATGGAATACTACTCAGCCATAAGAAACGATGACATCGGATCATTTATAACAAAATGGATGTACCTTGATAACATTATACGAAGTGAAATAAGTAAATCAGAAAAAAAGAAAAACTGAGAACAGCATGATTTCATACATAGGTGGGACATAAAAGTGAGAATATGAGACATGGACAAGAGAATGGTGGTTATGGGATGGGGGGAGGGAGGAAAAAGTGGGGTAGGGAGGAGGGGAGGGACACAGGGAAAACCAGATCGAAGGTGACAGAGGACAATTTGACTTTTGGTGATGGGTATGCAACACAATTGAATGATAAGATAACCTGGAGATGTTTTCATTGTACATATGTACCCTGATTTATTAGTGTCACCCTACTAGAATTAATAATAATAAAATATATATTTTAAAAAATGTCTATATTACTCAAACTGTTTATAAATTCAATGCAATACCAATTAAAATACCAATGACATACTTCAAAGATACATAACACAGATTCCAAAAATTTATATGGAACCAAAAAAGAACACGAATAGCCTCAGCAATCTTATAAAGAAAAAATAAAGCAGGAGGTATCACTCTTCTGGATATCAAGGTATACTAAAAGGCCATTGTACTCAAGACAGCCTGGTACTGGTATAAGAACAGGCACATAGATCAATGGAAAAGAACAGAGAACCCAGAAATAAACCCACACCTTTATGGACAACTGATATGTGACAAAGGAGGAAAGAACATACAATGGAGTAAAGACAGCCTCTTTAACAAATGGTGTTGAGAAAATTGGACATCTACCTGCAAAAAAATGAAACTAGACCATCAACTTACAGCATTCACAAAACCAAACTCAAAATGGATAAAAGACTTAAATGTAAGCCTCTCTCACAACCACTCACCCGGGATTCTGCAGAATAGGAACAGAGGAGAGGACCAGAGCAGCAGGAAGAGAGTTTGGACTGGAAGGCACTGAGAGAAACACTCTGAGGGACAGCCACACTAACCCCGGGGTTGAGTCACTTCCCTAATCGAAAACAAATATGTCTCCTGGAACTAGCAATACCAGCCAAGGGAGACAGGACACTAGCCAAACAAGCTCTCCCACAGCACGCAGAGCAGAGCTGCTTAGATGGAGGGAGCTTCCAGGACTACAGTATGGAGTGTTAGGGTCTGAGCTGCAGTGTCCCTACCCACACTGCTGAGGGCTTGCTGTAGGGACGGTGGCAGCGGGACGCTGAAACGGAGTTCTATCGGCTATGGTGGAGGCCCAGCCAGGGTGATCTCGGTCTAGCCCAGTAGGGGTGGAGGGGACGTGCAAAAGTGGTCCAGCAGCTGCGGGCCTGCCTGCAGCCCCACCTGCAGCCCCACCTGTGGTGGGAAAAGCAGGAGGCCAGGAACTGTCAAAATTCTGCTGCTGAGCAGGGCCCCCGTGGGCGCACAGCCTCACCTGGCCTCCCAGGTTTGCGACCTGCGCAAGGCGGCCCTGACCGCAGAGGAGGTACTAAAGCCAAAGACAGGCAGAGGCTCGCACCTGAGAGCATGCCAGCAGCCGCAACCAGCTGAGAAACTGCAGTTTGCCATCCTGCGTGCGCGAGTTGGCTCTGACCGCGGGGGCTGGGTGGAAGCCCGGGAACAAGCTGGGTCCACTGTTGAGCAAAGGTGCTCACCCCTACACTTGTTGCTGAGGATTTTGGCTTGAGTGCGGTGCGCAACCCCACCAGTGGGAGCAAGGTGAAGGCCCAGACAGGCTGAAGCTTGTAGAGCCGGACACCAGAACACAGCCCCTCCCACAAAGGAAAGGCGGAAACCACAGCAACAGCCGCAGTGGGCCGACGCTGGCAACGCCCATACCCAACCACCCCAGGCAGCGGCAGAGGGGGTGGCAGGCCTGCAGACAGACCACATCTAGGGAAAACAGAGGCAACACCCATTGGACTCCAGTGGCCACACCCTTCTTATACACAGACAAAATGGGCAGGCAAAGAAAGGCAACCCAAATGAATCAAAAATAATCCCCAGAGAAGGAACTGAATAAACCAGATATAACCAAATTATCAGATGCAGAGTTTAAAATAATGATAGTTGGAATGTTCAAAGAGATTAGAGCAACAATGGATAGTCATTACAAACACCTAAATAAAGAGATAACAAGTATAAAAAGGAAATTGAAATAATAAAAAAGAATCAGACAGAAATGAAAAATACAGTATCAAAACTGAAGACCACAGTGGAAGGAATTAAAAGCAGTATGGATGAAGCTGAGGATCTAATTAGTGAATTAGAGGACAAAATAAACAAAGGCACAGAAGCAGAGCAGGAAAAAGAAAAGACACTCAAAAAATCTAAGGAAACTCTAAGGGAGCTCTGTGACAACATGAAAAGAAATAACATCCACATCATAGGGGTTCCCAGAGATGAAGAGAAAGAACAAGGGATAGAAACTTTGCTCAATCAAATCATAGCTGAAAACTTCCCTAAATGAAGGCTGGAGAACATTTCACATGTTCAAGAAGCACAGAGAACTCCATGTTGGGCAGATAAAATATATAATGCTCACTTTGTTAAAGATGGCATTGCCCACAAGCAAGTCCGTTGATATTAATGTGTTTTGGGGGAAAGGCTGTAATGAAAGCAGGCCGGGTCATTATAGCCTAGGACTTAGTTTTAAGAGTAAGCTTTTTCCCTCACCCTTGACTGCTCGGATGATGTGAGATGGTGCACTCTCCTGAGGAATCCCATCATACCTCAGATGGGTGACTTTGTATCAGAGACTTTCTTGTGTAGATTGGATTAAGGGTTTGGATTTCTACACTATAAAGTGAGACAGACCAGTAGCTTGCTCACTCGGTTCCTGAGGTTAGTATTAGAAAGGAGAGCATATTAAGGCCATGAGGAGAAGAGGAGGCAGCCAAGATAGCAGAGTGCTGAGGAAGAAGCCAGTTTGTGCAGAGTTTGTGTAAAGAGGTGAATAAGTCTGGTGAGCTAGAAACCTTTGATTCCAGGAAACTCGGATAAGTCAGTAGCTTTGTGAGCACTAAATGAGTGGGTTTTGGAGCTCAGTGTGTGTTTTTGCTTGCCCGCTGGGTGCAAGCTAGAATTAAAGCTGATGGCTCACCAGTTCTTGGCTCCGTGGCTTCATTACCAACTGTCCAAATCTAATGTGAACCTGCATGCACCAGGCAGCTGTGAAGGTGTCCTCAACTACTGGCTTTACATTTGCAATAGTCTGTGGAAGGATTTGGTACAGATCGGTATGAAGCCACCACCACATCTGAGCAATGGAGAGAGGACTGGCTGCTGTTATGGTTCCCTATGGCTTTTTTGGGGGGGACTGTAGGCTGGCTGACTTTTACAGCCATGCGTGAGGAAACAAAGAGCTCTATGGAAGAGGTTGCCCAGGACTTGCAAACCGAGCAGTGGAAGGAGGTAGAGGAATTATGGGAGATAGAGATGCCGACCCTGGAGCTGCTAGAGGGGAAGGCCGACCAGGTTTGTGAGATTTGCCTGAAAATGGAGGAGCCCATGGAGAAGGAATCACAGGTTCATGAGTTGCAGATTGCCCTGGATGTTGTGGAGAGCTGGCAGTGGCGGGAGGCTGGGGCAGAAGCCAAGGCTGGGGCTGAGGCTGAGTCTATAAGGCCCATGGAGCAGAAGGCAGTGGCAGCCCAGGGATTGAGCCCAGCGGTGGGAGCTGATGTTTCCAGTTCCTCTTTGGAGGATGAGGAGAATCCAGCTGGATATGAAATCCACAGTCTCCAGAAGATGAGAGGCCAGCTGAAATGGCAGGGAGTGCCTGCCAAGCTGCTGGTAGGTCTGCGATTTTGGGACATAGGAGTGGGTGCCATCATGCTCCCCAGAGCAGAGATGGAAATGCTGACTGCCATTGCCACATGTTTCTCTTAGGGCAGTGTGAGACCTGCCATGATGGCAAGAATGAGTTGGGGAGGCTAAAGCCCTATCTGTGTGAACTGATTTCCTGGACTATGAACGTTTGGGCACAGGCTCCTTTGGTGAATAGACTTACGGATTTTGGACAATGTGAAATATCCTGATGGGGGTTGGTGTGGCTTTGCTGGAGGCCCTTCCCCTGCCCCGGGAAGCCTCTCAAATGGCAAGAAAGAAGGCCGAGGACATTTTGTGCTTTTGGCAAAGTGCTCAGAGACTGGTGAAATGTACCTTTGTAATTGTTGAAATTGTATGATTTGTCATGTTGTTGTAATTTGTGTAATGTGCCTAATTTCCTAGTACAGGGCTGCCGGTGGTGTAGATTGTGGGTAGTAAAGTGAGCATAAGGGTGGATTAATGGGCAGATAAAATATATTATGCTCACTTTGTTAAAGATGGCATTGCCCACATGCAAGTCCATAGATATTAATGTGTTTTGGGAGAAAGGCTGTAATGTAAGCAGGCCGGGTCGTTATAGCCTAAGGCTTAGCTTTAAGAGTAAGATTTTCCCCTGACCCTTGTCTGATTGGATGATGTGGGGTGGTGCGCTCTCCTGAGGAATTCCATTATGGCTCAGCTAGGTAACTTTGTATCAGAGACTTTCTTGTTTGTAGATTGAATTAAGGGTTTGGATTTCTACACTATAAAGTAGGACAGACCAGTAGCTTGCTTGCTCAATTCCTGAGGTTAGTATTAGAAAGGAGAGCAGATTAAGGCTATGTGGAGGAAAGGAGGCAGCCAAAATGGTGGAGTGCTGAGGAAGAAGCCACTTTGTGCAGAGTTTGTGTAGAGAGAAGGAGATGGGAAACAGAGGTGAGTAAGTCTGGTGAGCTAGAAACCTTTGATTCTAGAAAACTCAATTAAGTCAGTAGCTTTCTGAGCACTGAATGACTGGTTTTGGAGCCCAGTGTGTGTTTTTGCTTGACTGCCGGGTACAAGTTAGAATTAAAGCTGATGGCTCACCAGTTCTTGGCTCCATTGCTTCATTACCGATTCTCCAAATCTAATGTAAAACTGAACTGTCCAGGCAGTCCTGTTGGTAGCCGGGACTACTAGGTTTACACTTTATTAAAGAGAAACCCAAAGAAATCTACACCAAGACACATCATAGTTAACTACCAAAACTAAGGGATAAAGAGAACATTTTAAAAGCTGCTAGAGAAAAAAAGGCTATTACCTACAAAGGAGCCCCCAAAAGGATGACATTCAACTTCTCAACAGAAACACTTGAGGCCAGAAGGGAATGGCAAGATATATTCAAAGTAATGCATAACAAGAGCCTACAACCAAGACTACTCTATCCAACAAGGCTCACGTTTAAAATGGAAGGAGAAATAAAGAGATTGCCAGAAAAAATAAGCCTCAAGGACTTCATTGAAACGAAACCAATTCTGCAAGAGATGCTAAGGGGCCTGTTGTGAACAGTTCAAAGGGGCAAAAGAATAATACAGCTTTAAAGAATAAAATGGAGGAGGAGCAAGATGAAGACGGAGTAGGCGGACATACCAACTTCCAACTCCCAAAACTAAAGGGGATTATAACTCAATTTTAAGAACCATCATCTGGATAAACCACCTTTGAACTAAACTAAGTAGACTCTTCAACCAAGGAACATGGAAGAAGCCACACTGAGACTGGTAGGAATAGCAAAAACACGAAGAGGGCTGCCCAGCTCCCCGGAGCAAACAGCAGCCCGGAGAGACCCGCATGGCGGGACAAAAGTTTGGCAGAGAGGGAGGGTCCTGGGTCCCAGGAACCAAGCCCCAGCTTACAGTCCCAGAGCCTAGAAGAGGTGTTTGGACAGTTTTGAGCTGTGAAACAAGTGAGGGACCTCCCGGGCCTACAGTGTGGAATATTAGGGCCATTCCTACTCTGCTGAGGGTTGCTGAAGGGTATGGTGGCAGAAGGACGCTGAAACGCTGTTCTTTTGGCGTGGATGGAGGCCAAGCCAGTGTGAGCTCGGTCTAGCCCAGCAGGGGCAGAAGGGATGCACGAAAGTGGTCCGGACGCTGCGGGCCTGCCTGTAATGCCACCTGAGGGAACAAAGCGGGAGGCCAGGAATGGGCAGAGATCTGCTCTGTGACCCTGCGCAAGCCGGCCCTGACCGCGGAGACGGGGCTCGGACCAGGGACGGGAGGGGGCTCGTGGCTGAGCTCATGCTACCAGCCCTGCCTGGCCAGAGAAATCACGGTTTGCCATTCTACGTGCGCGAGCGGGCTCCGAGTGCGGGCACAGGGTAGACCCCGAGACAAGGAGAAGCTTGCAGCTGAGCCTACGCTACTATCCCCACTGGGCCGGAGAAACTGCGGTTTGCCATCCTACGTGCACGAGCGAGCTACAAACGTGGGGGCGGGGTAAAGTCCAGGACGTGCGGAAGCCAGCAAACACAACCGGCCCAATAAACCTTGGTTTGCGACCCTGCGCAGAAGGGCCCTGGCCTCGAGGGCGGAGCTAAAGGTCCAAACGGGCAAAGGATCACAGCTGAGAACACATCAAAAGCCCCGCCCAACCCGCAAAACTGTGGCGAGCAGGCTCTGACTGGGTGGAAGTCCGGAAACAGGCTGGGTCCGCAGCTGAGCAAAGGTGCTAACCTCTACCCTTGGTGCTGAGGTTTATGGCTTGAGTGACAGCCCCTCCCGTGGAGGAGAGGCGGAAATCACAGCAAAAGCCATAGTGGGCCGGCGCTGGCAACGCCCTTTCCCAAACGCCCTAGGCAGCGGCAGAGGGGGTGGCGGGCCTGCAGACAGACCACACCTAGAGAACACAAAGGCAACACCTACTGGACTCCAGTGGCCACAACTTGCTTATACACAGACAAATTGGGCAGGCAGAAGAATTCAAACCAAATGAATCAAGAGAAATACCGAGAGAAGGACCTGAATGAACCAGATATAACCAAATTACCAGAAGCAGAATTTAAAATAATGACAGTTAGGATGTTCAAAGAAATTAGAGCAACAATGATTAGTCATTATAATCACCTAAATAAAGAGATAACAAGTATAAAAAACGAAATTGAAATAATGAAAAAGAATCAGACAGAAATGACAAATACAGTATCAGAACTGAAGACCACAATGGAAGAAATTAAAAGCAGGATGAATCAGCTGAGGATCGAATCAGCGACTTAGAGGACACAATAAACAAAGGCACAGAATCAGAGAAGAAAAAGAAAAAGGGACTCAAAAAATGTGAGGAAACTCTAAGGGAGCACTGTGACAACCTGAAGAGAAACAACATTCGCATCATAGGAGTTCCTAAAGAAGAGGAGAGAGGACAGGAAATGGGAACTTTCTTCAATCAAATCATAGCAGAAAATTTCCCTAAATTAAGGCTGGTAAACACTCCACACGTTCTAGAAGCACACAGAACTCCATTAAAGAGAAACCCAAAAAGATCTACACCAAGACACATCATAGTTAAAATACCAAAGCTAATGGATAATAAAAATTTAAAAAGCTGCTAGGGAAAAAAAGGCTATCACCTACAAAGGAGCCCCCATAAGGATGACATCGAACTAATCAACAGAAACACTTGAGGCAAGAAGGGAATGGTAAGATATAATCAAAAGTAATGCAGAACAAGAACCTACAACCAAGACTACTCTGTCCAGCAAAGTTAACATATAAAATTGAAGAAGAAATAAAGAGCTTCCCAGAAAAAGAAAGCCTGAAGGAATTCATTAAAACCAAACCAATGCTGCAAGAGATACTAAGAGGCCTGATGTGAACAGTTTAAAGGAAGGAAAGAATATAGCAAAAGAAGAATACAGCTTTAAAGAATAAAATGGCAATAAACAACTACATATCAATAATAACCTTAAATGTAAATGGATTAAATGATCCAATCAAAGGACATGGGGTAGCTGCATGGATAAAGAAACAGGACCCATACATATGCTGTCTACAAGAGACACACCTTAAGACAAAAGATGCCCATAGACTGAAGGTAAAAGGATGGAAAAAAATACTTCATGCAAATGAAAATGAAAAAACAGCCGGGGTAGCAGTACTTATATCTGACAAAATGCACTTTAAAACAAAGACTACAGTAAGAGATAAAGAAGGACACTACATAATGATAAAGAAAACAATTCAACAGGAAGATATAACTATTATAAATATCTATGCACCAAATATAGGAGCCCCGACATACATAAAGCAGACTTTGATACATATAAAGGTTGAGATTAAGAGCAATACTATAATAGTAGGGCATTTCAATACCCCTCTAACAACACTGGATAGATCCTCAAGAAAGAAAATTAATAAAGAAACAGCAGATTTAAAGGATACACTACATCAACTTGATTTAATAGATAAATTCAAAACTTTTTACCCTAAAGCAGTAGAATATACATTCTTCTCAAGCGCTCATGGTACATTTTCTAGGATAGACCACATGTTAGGACACAATAATGGAGTTAATATATTTAAGAAGATTGAAATCATATCAAGCATTTTCTCTGATCACAATGCCATGAAACTAGAAATTAACCACAAAAGAAAAAATGAAAAATACTCAAACACTTGGAAACTAAAGAGCATGATATTAAATAATGAATGGATTAACAATGAGATCAAAGAAGAAATAAAAATTTTTCTAGAAACAAATGATAATGAGCATACATCAACTCAAAATTTATGGGACACAGCAATAGCAGTTCTGATAGGGAAGTTCATTGCACTACAGGCATATCATAAGAAGCTAGAAAAAGCTCAAATAAGCAACCTGACCCTACATCTAAAAGAACTAGAAAAACAACAGCAAATAAAACCCAGGACAAGTAGAAGGAAGGAATTAATAAAGATCAGAGCAGAAATAAATGACATAGAGGCAAAGGAAACAATACAGAGGATCAATGAAACCAGAAGCTGGTTCTTTGAAAAGGTAAACAAGATTTATGAACTTTTAACTAGATTCACCAAGAAAAAGAGAGGACTCAAATAAATAAAATTAGAAAGGACAGTGGAGAAATAACAACTGACACAAGAGAAATACAAAGCATTGTAAGAAAATACTATGAAGAACTCTATGCCAAAAAATTAGACAACCTAGGTAAAATGGACAAATTTCTTGAATCATATAACCTTCCAAAAATCAAACTGAAAGAATCAAAACACCTAAACAGACCAATTACAACAAATGAGATCAAAACAGTTATCAAAAAACTCCCAAACAAGGAAAGTCCTGGGCCTGATGGCTTCACAAGTGAATTCTAACAAAAATTCAAAGAAGAACTAATTCCTATCCTCCTCAAGCTATTTCAAAAAATTCAAGAGGAAGACTTCCAAACTCCTTTTATGAGGCGAGCATAATTCTGATCCCAAAACCGGGCAAAGACAACACAAAGAAAAAAAATTATAGGCCTATATCCCTGATGAATTTAGATGCTAAAATTCTCAACAAAATATTAGCCAACTGGATCCAGCAATATATAAAAAACATCATACACCATGATCAAGTAGGATTTATTTTGGAGAGGCAAGGCTGGTTCAATATTCGCAAATCAATCAATGTGATTCATCACATAAACAAAAGGAAGGACAAAAATCAAATGATAATTTCAATAGATGCAGAAAAGGCATTTGATAAAATCCAGCACCCATTCATACTCAAAACTCTCAGTAAAGTGGGAATACAGGGAACATTCCTTAACATGATAAAGGCTATCTATGACAAACACACAGCAAACATCATACTAAATGGACAGAAATTAAAAGTAATCCCCTTAAGATCAGGAACCAGGCAGGGGTGTCCCCTTTCACCACTCTTATTCAACATAGTTCTGGAAGTCCTAGCTACAGCAATCAGATAAGAAGAAGAAATAAAAGGCATCCAAATTGGAAAAGAAGAAGTAAAACTGTCATTATTTGAAGATGATATGATATTGTATATAGAAAACCCTAAAGTCTCAGTCTAAAGACTACTTGACCTGATAAATGAATTCAGGAAGGTGGCAGGATATAAAATTAATACTCAGAAATTAGGCATTTCTATATACCAACAATGAACTGTCAGCAAAAGAAATTAAGGAAACAAGCCCCTTCACTATTGCAGTCAAAAAAATAAAGTACCTAGAGTAAATTTAACCAAGGAGGTTAAGGACTTGTACTCGGAAAATTATAAAACATTGATAAAAGAAATCAAGGAAGATACAAACAAGTGGAAGCATATACCGTGCTCATGGCTAGGAAGAATAAACATCATTAAAATGTCTATATTGCCTGACCTGTGGTGGCACAGTGGATAAAGCGTCGACCTGGGAACACTGAGGTCGCGAGTTAAAAACCCTGCACTGGCCTGGTCAAGGCACATATGGGAGTTGATGCTTCCAGCTCCTCCCCCTCTCTCTCTCTCTCTCTCTCTCTCTCTCTCTCTCTCTCTCTCTCTCACTCTGTGTCTCCTCTCTAAAATGAATAAATAAAAAAAAGAAATTAAAAGAATATTAAAAAAAAAAAGCTAAAAAAAAAAAAATGTCTATATTACCCAAAGCAATTTATAAATTCAATGCAATACCAATTAAAATACCAATGACATACTTTAAAGATATAGAACACATATTCCAGAAATTTATATGAAACCAAAAAAAAAAACAAGAATAGCCTCAGCAATCTTAAAAAGAAAAATATAAAGCAGGAGGTATCACTCTTCCAGATATCAAGGTTTACTACAAGGCCATTATACTCAAGACAGCCTGGTACTGCCATAAGAACAGGCACATAGATCAATGGAACAGAACTGAAAACCCAGAAATAAACCTACAGCTTTATGGACAACTGATATGTGACAAAGGAGGAAAGAACATACAATGGAGTAAAGACTGCCTCTTTAACAAATGGTGTTGAGAAAATTGGACATCTACCTGCAAAAAAATGAAACTAGACCATCAACTTACACCATTCACAAAAACAAACTCAAAATGGATAAAAGACTTAAACGTAAGCCGTGAAACCATAAGCATCTTAGAAGAAAACATAGGCAGCAAGCTCTCCGACATATGTCGCAGCAATATATTTGCCGATTTATCTCCACGGGCAAATGAAATAAAAGGCAAGATAAACAAATGGGACTATATCAAACTAAAATGTTTTTGCACAGCTAAAGACAATAAGAACAGAATAAAAAGACAAACCACACAATGTGAGAACATATTCGACAGCACGTCTGATAAGGGGTTAATAACTAAAATTTATAAAGAACTTATAAAACTCAACACCAGAAAGACAAACAATCCAATCAAAAAATGGGCTAAAGAAATGAATAGACATTTCTCCAAAGAGGACATACAGATGGCCAATAGGCATATGAAAAAATGTTCAACATCACTAATCATTAGAGAAATGCAAATTAAAACCACAATGAGATATCACCTCACACCAGTCAGAATGGCACTCATCAGCAAAACAACACAGAATAGGTGCTGGCGAGGATGTGGAGAAAAGGGAACCCTTCTGCACTGCTGGTGGGAATGCAGACTGGTGCAGCCACTGTGGAAAACAGTTTGGAGATTCCTCAAAAAATTAAGTCGAACTGCCTTTTGATCCAGCTATCCCACTTTTAGGAATATACCCTAAGAACACCATAGCACTGTTTGAAAACAAGAAATGCTCCCCCATGTTTGTGGCAGCATTGTTCACATAGAGAAGATCTGGAAACAGCCCAAGTGTCTGTCAGAGGATGAGTGGATTAAAAAGCTATGGTACATATATACTATGGAATACTACTCAGCCATAAGAAACGATGACATCGGATCATTTACAACAAAATGGATGGACCTTGATAACATTATACGGAGTGAAATAAGTAAAACAGAAAAAAACTGATAACAGCATGATTTCATAATAGGTGGGACATAAAAGCGATACTATGAGACATGGACAATAGTGTGGTGATTAGGGGTGGGTGAGGGAGGAGAGGGAGGGAGAGGAGGGAGGGGAGGGGCACTAAGAAAACCAGATAGAAGGTGACAGAGGACAATTTGACTTTGGGTGATGGGTATGCAACATAATTGAATAAGATAACCGGGAGATGTTTCCTTTGAACATATGTCCTCTGATTTATTAATGTCACCCCATTAAAATTAATTTTAAAAAAATTTTTTTAGAAAATGGAACTGCCTTTTGACCCAGCTATCCTACTTTTAGGAATATATTGTAAGAATCCCAAAACACTGATTCAAAAGAAGAAATGCACCCCCATGTTTATGGCAGCATTGTTTACAATAGCCAAGATCTGGAAACAGCCCAAGTGTCCATCAGTGGATAAGTGGATAAAAAAGCTGTAGGACATTTACACAATGGAATACTACATTGCTGTGAAAAAGCAGAAAATCTTACCTTTTGCGATGGCATGAATGGACCTGGAGATTATTATGCTAAGTGAAATAAGCCAGGCAGAGACAAATGTCATATAATCTCACTTATATGTGGAATCTCGGAATGGAATAGAGGCAGAGGCAGGGTCACAGGGAGCAGAGGGACAGCTGTCAGAGGGAAGGGGGATGAGGGGACAGAAAGAGAGAAGGTGAAGGGATTAGTGAAACTATATATATATAACACATAGATACAGATAACAAGACAGCAAATCCCAGAGAGAATGGGGGGAGAAGTCAGGGGGAGGGTGGCAAAGTGGGCGAAAGAGGCAGGGTGTTGGGGGTGAGGGTGTTATATTGAGTGGGATACTTGAATTCATGTTAGCATAATAAATTTTAAAATTTCATAAAAATAAAGTGAAGCAACTACGACTCAATGCTTCTCTGTCTCTCTCTTCCTTTCTAAATATATATATATATATATATACACACACACACACACACACACACACACATATTTGTAATGTCTCCAGTTTTTCCTAACTGTTGCAGTAGAACTATCAGCCTATTTCACATTTTATTTTTGAAATTGTAACAATTACTATATCAAGAATTCTACCTCCGTTTCATAGTGTTTTCTAGTTTTCAAAAGTCTTATACATCTACTGTCTCAATTAAATTTGTACCAAAGCCATGACATCGGCAAAATAGGGTGCCTGACTCAGCACTGACTCTCTGAAGACCTGCTACCTACCTTGGCAGGACTGTCCACAGGGAAGGCTCTTCTGAGTTCTTTGGAGACCTATGTTGTCTACACTCTAATTTAAAGACAAAGAGTAATGGTTGCCTAGTCACCAGGCTGAACAACAGTCTCGAACAACTGACTTGCACTTGAACAAGTGCAAGCCTGCATAAAGCCGACAGATTGAAGATAAGATTTAAAATTATCAGTGATTCACCATTTCAGATCTTCATACAAGGGGGTCTACAACACTTATGGAACAATTGCCTCAGACAACATTTTCCACTGAAAACACAAAATCAAAAATAATGTTCCAAATTTTTCTAAGAATAGATATAGCGGTAAAATCATACCTTATGGGAACCCCCTGGCACATTACTTCTATGACTATGCTGGTATATATGAACTCACCTCCAGAAGACTACACTGGCTTCTCGATGTGACAGAGTTGGAAAGATGTGTTTGTTCTTGCCATCCCTCTGGATAGCTCTATCAAGCTGGCCTTCTAAAGCTGTGTTTGTGAAACATCTTTAAGCCGCTTCTTCTGGACAGTTGTAGCAAGTCAACAACATTCCTTTCGCTGTGACAGAGTCATTGCTGTTCAGCTGTGCTGGTATCCTCTGAAGGACATCCAGAAAATCCCTATGCCCAAAACTTCTTATTAATTATACAATGAAATACTACTCAGCCATAAGAAATGATGACATAGTGCCATTTATGACAACATGGATGGACCTTGAAAACATTATACGGAGTGAAATAAGTAAATCAGAAAAAGGTAAGAACTATACGATCTTACAAATAGGTGGGATATAAGTTGAGACTCATGGACACAGATAAAAATGAAGTGGTTACCAGGGGGAGGGGTGTATTGGGGAAGGAGTGAGGAGAAGCGTGTAAAGAGGCACCAATATAAGGTGATGGAAAATTATCTGACTTTGGGTGATGGGTATACAACATAATAATACAGTTTTAAATGCTATATAAATGTTTACCTGAAACTTATGTCCTCTTATGGATCAATGTCACCCTGTTAAATTTAATTTTCTAAATAAAAGAAAAAAATTAATGCAATTTTTTAAAAATCAAAGGGGAGAAAGGAATGGGTCTTATTCACAAGACAGATAGGCCAGTAGAAGTCCTGTTAATATCAAAAAATGATTAAATAGCATGAGTTCAGAAAAAGCTATGGAATGGTGGCCATGCCCGGCCTACCAAATCTCTGTGGACAGTTACGACTGGTGAGGCATTTTTATTTTCAATATACAGGAGCTCCTTGAGGGCAACGGAAGCAAAAGCATGTTTTAAAATGCTGACAGTGGTGATGCCTCCTTCTTCACTCTGCTGTGACTGGATTATTTACGTGTTTTAACTGACTGACCATATCTGGGGATATTCAGTTTGGTGTTGTTTACATCATGTTTAACACACAGTAAAAGGATAAAAAATAATTTCTTAAGTGCCTAAGCATGCCCAACTACAGGGAGAGAATGCTGTATTTTGAATTAGTTCTCACATGGAAAACTCCCAGCAGGTCCAATGGCAATGGGTAGTCTGAATCCTTGAACATGTCTTGAATAATAGCAGGGTTTTACTTACCACCTTTCTTGCTCACTTATTTATTTTACTTCCCAGCCTTCCAGTTGGGTCAGAGGACAGCACAGTACTTTTTCTGTTACTTTCCATTATGTACCTGACTATGTGGATCTCGAGCGGGCTGGTTACTAGTGACCAAACCAAAGCCTAGAATGATGGAATGTGAACTATATTTGAAAACATAGCCCTAGCCGGATAGCTCCATATGTTAGAGCATCATCCTGAGGCACAGAGGTTGCCAGTTCGGTTCCTGGTCAGGGCACACACGAGAACAGATGTTCTTGCTTCTCTCCTGCTCTCTCCCTTCCCTCTGAAATGAATAAAATAAACATTTAAAAAATAAATAAATTTGAAAGCATAAGCATTGATAGTCATGTACCTGAAAGAAAAAAAGGCCTGGATCTCTCTGTTGAGTTTTAGAAAACACACTGCACACTACAACATGGAGCCAGCCACTGGGCCTTTGCAAAATTCTTTCCCAGAACAAGATGAAAGGGAATTCATGAATCCCTTTATCCATCAAAGAAAAGGTACCATGGAAATGCACAAAACAAGAGAGGACAGCAAAGCAGAAAGAAGTGGATTCCTCAGAGGCTCTGCGGCCAGACTGGGGAGGACAGTCAGCAGTTCCAGGACTAATTTCTTCATCTGTACAGTAAGGGTGATAATAATACCTGCAACACACTTGCTTTGAGGATAAAAAGAGACAGATCAGGTCAAATGTCTGGTACCTAAAAAGAGCTCATTAAAAGTGCATTTTATTCGTGAGCATAAACTAATGTTTCTTAAATGGTAAAGCATTTTCAATGGGGAAAAATAAAGGGAAAATAGCAGTGGTGGGATTCAAATAATTTAACAACAGGTTCTCTGCCCTAATGACCATTTTAAGTATAAAAAAATATATACCAAAAGGTAGTTTATTATTTCTTGCATTTAATACTTAAATAAGAACAATAAAAGAGGTACACAAAGCTAGGTAATAAGAACTTTTAAAATATTAATGAAAAAATATTAAATAATACCTGATAAAAAAAACAATAAAATCATTTTTTAAGATATTTCCATATTGCTTCTTGATTGGCATCCTCACTTGCAATTTTTTTCACCTATGGACAGAATAAACATTACTATAGGTGCTTAGAATACACTGTTGCGCAGATGAATGTTAATAAAGAGTAAGAAATGTAATTTTCTGATTTACACTTTGGGCGACTGCCCAGGCACCCACTTTAGAGAGAACCCTGATTACAAGTGCCATTTTAAAAACTCGTAAAACTCAAAAAAAATTTGGCATCAGTTCTGCTGAACCAGTGTGAACTGGCTGAATCCCACCATTGGAAAATAGTATTTATAAAGACTAAGTGATAACAAAGGAAAAAGCAGGGGGAAAACTTAAGTACAATATCATTACTATTATACAGAAATTATATTTGCATGGGTTGAGGGTTGGGGAGCAAAGCCTGAGGAAGTACACCAAAATGCTGGCATCAGGGGTGATGATCATAAACTCGCTAATGTTTTTGTCCTCTATGGTCCAGATACTCAATAGTGCACCTAATGTTATTTATATAATAAAAAATATCCATTTTTTGAATTTTGAAAGCTAAATGATGCCCTTCCTCATAATCATTACCTCCTCCTTAGGAGAGGCATTCAAAATATTGTTCTATATACTTCAGAGCTGTTTCGCATGATTGCTAATAATGGTTTCATTCCATTCATTACTTATCAAAAGCCTCATGCCAGACTCTGGGAGGTCACAAAATAAATGCGACAGGTCCCAAGTCCTCATTACGTCCCTTAATGTTAACGATGGTGGTGGTTCTCCTGTTGTAAATCAGTTTGTTCATTAAAGCTTAAGGGGAAACAGAAAGGGAGTGGGAGGGAGAAGGAGAGATTATACTTCAAGGAACTGTGGAGGCTGGCAGGGCAAATTCAGAATCTGTAGGTCAGGCATGTATGCTAGACTCTGAATGTCTCTTACCTCAGGGAAGCCTAAGTTCCACTTCTAATGCCATAAAACTGATGAGATCAGGCCCACCCACTTATCTAGGATAATCTTGTTCACCTAGCAGCCGTCTGGCTGAAGAACTGGAGTCTGTAGCCTAGCCAAGTGGATACATCCAACTTCACAATCACTCAACATACCTGTCTTTATGTTCCACTTTCTAGTTTACTTGAAGTCACCAGGATCTCAGTTTATTGCCAACCCCACCAAAAAGAGCACACTTGAGAAACACCATCTGATCTGCATCCCATCGTCCTTCCCCAAACCAGCTTGACACAACACTTGGGTGGACTGGTCAAGCTGAACCACCATCAACTCATAACTCCAGGTCATTACTACAAAGATTTAAAAGCTAGTGAATGCCACCTGACCAGGTAGTGGTGCAGTGGATAGAGTGTTGGACTGGGACGCAGAGGACCCAGGTTTGAAACCCCGAAGTCGCTGGCTTGAGCACGAGTTCATCTGGTTTGAGCAAAGCTCGCCAGCTTGAGCCCAAGGTCTCTGGCTTGAGCAAGGGGTAACTTGCTCTGCTATAGTGCCTTGGTCAAGGCACATATGAGAAAGCAATCAACAAACAACTGAAGTGCTGCAATGAAGAATTGATGCTTCTCATCTCTCTCCCTTCCTGTCTCTCTGTCCCTATCTGTCTCTCTCTGTCTCTCTGTCTCTGACAAAAAAAAAAAGAAGCTATTGAATACCTTGACCAGTTAGGACAGTATTCTTATTCTGGGCAGGCTGCTGCTTTAATCCTGGTCAAAGCCAAGAGAGGGAGACGTTAGAAAAATAAATGAAAAGCAAAATCCACTTCCCATTCACCATAACATCAAATGTCAGTGGGCAAAAGGTAGAGACTGGCTATGTGTTCCACACTGTGGGCTCCAAATGTTTTGTGACAGTTGTCCTTTATTGAGCTTTACTTTTATTAGACAATCTCTTATTTAAACTTATTTTAGACTATGGTCCCTTACTTATTTACATAGCTGGCCTTACTCATGCTATATGTATCTAATCCCCAGCGGTCCTCAATTAGGACAGTTTTGCCTCCCAGGGGACTGTGTAGGCAATGAGAGGAGACATTGGTTGGTTGACACAATTCAGCGGGGGTAGGAAGCAGGGAGGGCTACAGAGATATAAAGGGTGGAGGCCAAAGTTCCACTGAATACCCTATGATGTACAAGACAGGACCACACAAAGAATTATCCAGCCCCAAATGTCTATGGTGCCAAGGTTAAGGACCCTGGTCTAGATCATACTAGTGAGAATTCTACCACAAATTCCAATCAAGATCCTCAAAAACTAGATCTATTATGAAAAAAAAAAAAAAGCTTGTTAGATATTCTTAACCTTGCCCTGGCCAAGTAACTCAGTTGGTTAGAACATCATTCACACACAGACCAAGGTTGCATGTTCATTCCCCAGTCAGGGCACATACAAGAATAAACCAATGTTTTCATAAATAAGTGGAACAACAAACTGATGTTTCTCTCTGTGTGCCTCTGCCCTACCTCTACCTCTCTATCTCTAAATTCAATAAATAAATCTTCTTAACCATTAGTTTTCAGACTTTGCTGAAATTACTCTTTAAAATTATGCAAGGATTTTTAGTGATTTTTAAAGAAAATATGTCCATTTTCTAAATAGCTGAAAATTTTAATGTTCTGAGATTTATTGCTACTGGTTACAGTTAAACTATTAAAGCTTTAAATATAATCATATGTATAGGGTGTCTACAATACTATTATTTACCATGAGACATACTGTTTGGTATCAATTTTTTAAATAATATATGTCAAGTGACTTATTCACTTTTAACTCTTTTTTTTCAATTTTAGAGAGAGAGATAGAGATAGGAAGTGAGGGAAAGATGAGAAGCATCAACTCGTAATTGTGGCACCTTAATTGTTCATTGACTGCTTCTCATATGTGCCTTGACTGGGAGGCTTAAACCAAGCCAGTGACCCTTTGCTCAAGCCAGTGACTGTGGGTTCAAGCCAGCAACCTTGGGCTTCAAGCCAGGGAGCTTTGGGCTTAAGCCAGTGACCCAGGGATCATGTTGATGATCCTGCACTCAAGATGGCAAGCCCCCACTCAAGCCAATGAGCTTGCACTCTCTAACTGGTGACCTCAGAACTTCTAACTGGGGACCTCAGCATCCCGATAGGATACTCTATCCATTGAGCCACCACTGGTCAGGCAATTTTCACTTATTCATTAACTGAATTTACATTAAATATCACTTGCTCCTTTCAAATTCTATTTCATCTCAAAAAAATGGAGTCAGAGAAAATCTTCTAAATTGTAACCATAGAATTCTCATGTAACACAAGTTATACAAACAATGTTTTCCTGTTGACAATTCAATATATATTTGACATTGAAAAAAAAGTTTGAGGGAGTCTCAGGGTCTCAGGAAATCACCAGGGCAGGGTGAATAGTGCTGGCTCAGTTGATGGAGACTCAAATATGGCATCTGCCTATCAGTTCTGTGGGGGAGGTTCTCAGCAAAGAACAATGGCCTCTACCAGCACTCTGTCTGGGATAAAATGGCCCTCCAGCCCACACCTAATGTTGGACAGCTCAGTTCCTCCCCATACATTGCTAGTGTCCCAGCACTGAAGTTCAGAGCAAGTGAGTATGAGCCTCTGGTCAGGAACAGAATAAAACAATCCCGAGAGAGAAAGAGGCAAGCATGACAGAAGCCATGAGGGAACTGTGTATGTTAAATGCAGGCACCTAGCAGGAGGATCCTTTAATATTGTCCAAGCAAAATAAACTTTGGAGTAGAGCTTTCTTACTGAAATAAAGAACTACTATGTGTTAAAAGATGAAGGAAGATGCCTGACCAGGCAGTGGCACAGTGGACAGAGTGTCATACTGGGATGCAGAGGACCCAGGTTCAAAACCCCAAGGTCACCAGCTTGAGCACAGGGTCTCTGTCTAGAGCATGAGATTATAGACATGACCCCGTGGTTGCTGGCTTGAGCCCAAAGGTCACTGGCTTGAGCAAGTGTCACTCACTCTGCTGTAGCCCGCCTGGTCAAGGCATATATAAGAAAGCAATCAATGAATTAAGGTACTGCAATGAAGAACTGATGCTTCTCATCTCTCTCCTTTCCTGTCTGTCTGTCTGTCTCTATCTGTTCCTCTCTCTGTCTGTTTCTGTCACAAAAAAATAAATAAATAAAGATGGAGGAAGATGAAAAAGAGAAAATTGTTACAACTGGCAACAAAACTGGAAACTATTAGTTTTGAGACTGGTATAAAACAGCAAAGTCAGCCAAGCAAGTTACAAGAATTTTTTTAGAGGAAATGTGCAGTAAATTGTGCTGGTGACAAAGGAGACATGGCCAAAGAATGTCCCAATATTTGAAATGTAGATTTGTCAAAAAAAGAACAAAAAACCATGCTGTCGACAGATACTGCTCATCAGCTCAGACAAATAAACTGGAATTTCACCCTGGCCAGAACGTTTTTTACACTCATGGTTTTAGTCCTTAACCAAGCAGGAATAACATGGGCCAAGTTGTTCTGGCATGCCATTGGGTGGTTGGTCCTCCAGGAGTCTAACATTCTTTTTATTTCAGAAAGTCCGGCTGACATTCTACATATGGGCAAGTTGTTCGACCTTTCCTCTAATCGATTAATTTATGAAAATCAACTGTCTCTAATAGCATATCCACCCAGATTAGAACAACTAATCCTTTCTGGCCCAGGGATGTCCTCTCTGTTTCCCAGGTGCTGGATGGGGCACAAAACATCAATGCTTCCTTCCCTGTATACCTTGTTGTCAGTGACAATCAGATACCACAACAGTCATTTATCAACAAGCTGGATGAGTTTCCAAGTTTGCATGCTTTGTCCTGCTATGAAACCCCGACTGAGGGGAGCAGAGTGGAGACCACCCACCAGTTCATAATCACCAAGATTGGTCAGCTGGAGACCCTGAACAAATGTAACACTCTTCCCGAGGAGAGGCATGTGGCTGAGCTGGACTATGGGAAAGCATTTGGAAATGAATAGAAAAAGGTGGGTGGGCATCAGGATCCAGACAGAAACAAGCCAAACGAGGAGTACCTAGCAGCCCAGTCCAGATGCCAGTGATTCTGCCTCAAATATGGTGCAACTTGAAGATGGGGAACTCAGACCACAACAACTATTTTTGCTCAGAAACCAGCTACTAATACTGAAGATAAAAGATCCTAATTACCTTGATCAGGAAATCCTACTAGAGAAACAAGGGCCAGATTCCATTATAATTCAAGGCAAAAGGATTGCTGTCACTTCTCAAAAGGATCAGTGTCAGACCTTCCATTGTCATATGAGTCCAAAATGCAGGGCACAGAGATTGAACTAGAAAATGACCAACAGTCATTACAGTTTTATTCTGTGGAAAATGAAGATGGTGGAGTCTGCCTGTTAGTATGATGGTGACAGCCAACTAATGAAACCCAGAGGCTAGAATGTTTATCATGACTGGGGTTCACTGGAAGTGATTTATTGGAGCAACTCTACTCTCCAAAATAAACAGTTCTATAACTTAGAATAGAAAAGGCTGTACAGTTGTCCCTCGTCATATCGCAGTTCACTTTTTGTGGTCTCACTGTATTGTGGATTTTTAAATTGTATATATCTAATTTTGAATCATGGGTTTTTCACTGTATCATAAGATTTTGAGGTATATAGGTATTTTTATATATTTATTAATTATTTTTGCAGCAAAATAAGTATGGGAAAGATTAATAACAGTCTGGGAAAGGTTTATAAGAGTGTAGGGAGGGTTTATAAAGCCTTAAAATATATATAAATAATGAATATAAGGTCGCTACTTCGCAAATTTTCACCTATTGCAGGGGGTTCTGGAACCTAACCTCCGCAATAGACGAGGGACCACTGTACTTTTCATTGGCTTGTATATGATAGCAAATAAAAGCTTTGTACCTACTTTTAAAAAGTGTGAAAATACACTAAAAATTATATGTTTTTCATTGTCCATTGTATTATTCAGTGTTCTCCAGAGATGTAGAATCAATGTGATATATACGTGTGTGTGCGTGTGTGTGTTTATATGTATAATAGAGAGAGAAAAAATATATATATACAGAAATAGAGATTTATTATAGTAAACTGTCTTATGTCATTATAGTGGCTGGAAAGTCCAAAATCTGCAGAGCCCATCCCCCAGTTCAAGTCTGAAGGCTGGACGCTGTTGTGGAATCAGGACAAGCCAATATCCTATTTGGAAGGCCATCGGGCAGAAAGCTCTCTCTTACTTAGGGCAGAGTCGGCCTGTGTTCTATCCAGGCCCTCAGCTGAGTGGACAAGGCTCCTTCTGGAAGGCCGTCAGCTTTATTCCATCCCCTGACAAAAACGTTAGCCCCATCCAAAACCACCCTCACAGAAACTCCCAGAAGAATGTTTGGCCAAATATTTGGCACATACACTGACACCCATACACTCACTGAAAAAAAAACAGACAGTAGCTGTAATGCCGGTAGCCAAGGTCAAGCAGGTTCACGTTGGATTTGGGCAGATAGGAGAGGAACTGAGAAGCCAGAAAGCATTGAACCATTCCCGTTTAATAGTCTCATAGAGATGAACAAGCGATCTGCACCCAGGGAAAGTTCCCATAGCCTACATATACACATACGTGGCTTTCTGCCACATGTTCACATACTAATCATGCTAAGTCCAAGCAAGCAAGCCTAACACAGATGTTTTCCCTACACTAGACAAAAGGAAGAAAAATTAGAAATAAGTTAAATGTTCATTAATAGAAAATCAGGATCCTGGCCGGTTGGCTCAATGGTAGAGTGTTGGCCAGGCATGTAGAAGACCAGGGTTCAATTCCTGGCCAGGGAAGACAGGAGAAGTGCCCATTAGCTTCTCCACCCTTCCCTCTCACCTTCCTCACTATCTCTCTCTTCCCCTCTCACAGCCAAGGCTCCATTGGAGCAAAGTTGGCCTGGGCACTGAGGATGGCTCTATGGCCTCAGCCTCAGGCACTAGAATGGCTCCGGCTGCAATGGAGCAATGCCCCAGATGGGCAGAGCATCGCCCCCAGGTGGGCATGCCAGGTGGGTCCCTGTGGTGCGCATGCAGGAGTCTGTCTGACTGCCTCCCTGCTTCTAACTTCGGGAAAAATTTTAAAAATAAATAAATAAATAAATGGAAATCAGTTTAAAGACTAATTCAGCCACATGCTGAGGTACATAAACCATTTTTTTTTTAGTGAGGCAGAAGAGTGTTTAGGATCATGGAAAAGTTTCCTAAATACCATTGAATAGGCTCTGTCATTGTATCAGTGAATTCTTATAGTACCCTGAACTATTACTCATCCAAGCCTATACATTTAAAGCTGTCTAGTGCAATATTACACAGAGTAGTGTTACCATTCAAGGAAGCCCCAAAAGTATGGCTTCTTAGAATTACATAGTGAGTGACATAAAGTAGTTGTTGGTACCCATCCCATACTTACCACTAGGATTTCCTTCCCCTTCTGGTGAAAATGCTGAATTGCTTTATTTAGACATGCCCAGAGCAAAATGAAAACAAAAAAAGGGGGGTGGGTGGGGAAGGAAGGGTGACTGAGTGTGCAAATTATGATTCAAAACAAAAAACAGGCCTACAATTTCAGAAACAGTATTTTCATTACTACTGTTTCCCATCTCTGAAATAAAGCTCAGTATTAAAGAAAGTCTTGATAACATCATTTCTAAAGTTACACAAACAAAGTAAAACAATTAGAGTATTGATTTTAACTTCATGTCTGGGACCAGCCTTTCAGAATCCAATTATAAATAAACATATACTACACCTATCTACCTGTTAGCAATATTTAAAGCTTAGAATGCCACCCCATTAGAGTTTAAAGCTCTGATATTCATGACAAAAAAAAAATATTCTTCTGGTGCTATTTGGTGTGTGCGAGCTGCAACCAACTCCACAGAAATACTAGCTCTTGTTTCCAAGAGGTGACTTTTAATTATGAATCTGCTACTCATGGACTGAAAAGTGAGGACCATAACATTTACAAACTGTCAAAACCATGAGGTGAAGAATGCCTATAAAATATACTGAGATAATGGGGTCAAAGGTACCATGTCGATACAAACTCTGAAGCCACAGCATTACAGCTACAGTCATCAACATAAGCAGAAATTTTACCTTTTGTTTGGCAAAAGCATTTACTGAGATACATCACCTCTAATGGGAAGGTTGATGAGTTCATTTTTCTACATAACTCAATCATGTATCAATTATGCATCAAAGGCCATCTTTGCCACATGGAGAGCTCCCTATAACTGGCTGCTAAGTTCACAGCCAGGTCTAGGCACCAGGGGCCCCAGAACTTGACTTGAAAACCAGTTGGGATCCTTGTTTGAAATGCACATCCCTGAGATCAAGTATGTCTGGGATGGGACCGAAACATTCACATTTTTAATGCATCCCTAAGTGACTGCAGGTGTCATCAGTGAGCTCACACCTGGAGGGCTCTGCAGTGCCATGTCATCTTTGGCTTGTTTCACCTGCAGTGGCTTTTCTAATGGTTCTCGTTCCCTCGTGTAGTTTTCCTCAGTGGTTCCCAACCTTGGGTGACCACTGGGATCGTTGGGGAGCCAGGCACAACTCTCAGAATTTCTGAGTAAACTGGTCCAGGTGGAGCCCACATGGGTGCATTCTTGTGAAGTTCCCAGATGGCGGTCCAGATTGAGGGTTCAGTCGGTGGTCTTCAAACTGACTTTAACAATCTCATCTCTAACTGTAGCACCTGACAAGTCTCCCCGTGGCCAGGAGCCCATGCCAGAGGGTTAGCTAGCTCATGGAGATAAGAATTTTCATAATAAGGAGAAAAAAGTCCTTCTGACACACATTCAGAGAGGAGCATTGGGAACATTGCCCTATACTCCTCACTGAAAGAAATACAAGCCCAACTAAAAGATAGGGCTTTCTGTCACAGAAAATCAGAATTTCTTCCTAGTAAAGCCTAGTCTCCCTTGTGAGGACTGTTGTGCTTTAGTTCCCAAAGATAAATCAATAGTTAATAAGTTAATAAATGCCCTGGCCAGTTGGCTCAGTGGTAAAACGTTGGCCCAGCATGTGGAAGTCCTGGGTTCAATTTCCAGCAGGGTATACAGGAGAAGCACCCATCTGCTTCTCCATCCCTCCCCCTCTTTTTTCTCTTTACCTCTCTCTTCCCCTCCCACAGCCAAGGCTCCATTGGAGCAAAGTTGGCCTGGGCACTGAGGATGGCTCCATGGCCTCCACCTCAGGCTCTAGAATGGCTATGGTTGCAAGGGAGCAATGCCCCAGATGGACAGAGCATCGCTGCCCTGGTGGGCATGCCAGGTGGATCCTGGTCAGGCGCATGTGGGAGTCTGTCTCTCTGCTTCCCTGCTTCTCACTTCAGAAAAATAATAATAATAATAAGTTAATAAGTACTTAATATGTAAATTATATGTTAATTCTTGGCTATTAAAGAATTAACAGTTCTTATGCAGGAGACTAGCTCCTGTTATATATATATATATATATATATATATATATATATATATATATATATATATATATATATATATATATACACACACACACACACACATACATACATACATAACACAAATGTTACTGCAAAAATCAACACAAGCTTACTGGAAACATTCAAACAACGCAGAATTAATTGTATGAAGTAAATATTTTTAAAAACCTCTCCATCCACTCATAAGCACTCACTAGAATATCCTTCCAGACCTCTTTTAAGTACCTACATATAGGCATAGGGTTGTTTCTTTAAATGAGAACAAAATACACTTTTTGAAAATCAGTGCTATACTATGGACCCTCCTCAGTCAGAACACACAGACATGTACCTCTTCGTTTCCCACAGAATCATCACACAATTTCCTCCTGTTGATGGATGTCTGCACTGTCAGTCTTATAGACAGTGCCACAATGAACCTTCCTCAAACACAATGCAGCTCATGTGGATGCTGGCCCCTCCTTGTACAACATGGGGTACATGCTGGGGGAAAGTGAAGCCATGCCTGGAGATGGAGACAGACCAGCCCTGATCAGTAGCCCCCACCATAATCTCTGACATCACAGCTCTCTCTTTGAGCCTTTCTTCCTGTTTATAATATTCAAGTCCCTCCAATGAACACAGATTGAGCTCAAGTCTCTACCAAGTACAGAGCCCTGTGCTAGATGCTAGGATTCAACAGTATATGAGATATGGTCCTTAACTTCAATGATGCCATGAAAGTGCCAATCTAGTAACAGACACAAAGAGCAGAGGGAGAGCAGAGGCAGGTGGGATGGTCTCACCAGATCCTGATCTTGACTTATGCTAACCATTACTAGTTATACCCTCTTCTCTCTTAGCACCTGCCTATCTTTCAAGAGATGAAATCATTCTAGGAACATTCAACCCTTTCTTCTCTGAATGATGTGTTAATACATTGACTATACATGTTGAAAAAAACAATAAACAACAAACATCTGTTACATATAAACATGGGTTGCATGTGGAGGTATGATGTGGTGTGCATATATATACAATGTGCCTGGAAGTGATGGACTAGCCTCACATGTCCTTGTCACACCACTTGTGTTCCCTCTGTGTGAGCTTTGTTCTCAAGTGTATGGGCCTGTGTATGGTTCAGAACTAGTATGTGTTTCTCTCTGTAAGATAATTTCTTATTTGTCTATGTTAGTGGTTGACTCAAGTTTTAAAGATAAATAAAGCATCAAAACAGTTCATGAAAGGACTTCGGGTCAAGATGGCAACATAAGTAAACATGGTACTCAGAATCTCCCACAACCACATCAAGATTACAACTAAACTACAGAACAACCATTATTCAGAATGGCCAGAAATCTAGCTGAACAGAAGTCCTACGACTAAGGATATGATGAAGAAGCCACACTGAGACTTGTAGGAGGGGTAGAGATGCGGAATGAGCCAGTCCCACATTCACGTGCAGTGGTATAAAATCAAAGGGGATATGTTGGTTGTGGAAGTCACCCCTGGGAAGCAAGGGGTGCCAGCCCCAGATGAGGTTCCCCGGTCCAGGATTCCAGAGCAAGGAAAAGAAGACCCCAAACGTCTGGCTATAAAAACCAGCAGGGATAATGGCTGAGTGAGACACAGGGTGCTAGGGTCCCAAGCAGTTTCTCTTAAATGGACCACAAATGAACTCACTAGGACTCACTCCCTCTGAGGGCAGCAGTTGAAAAGGCACCAGAGACAAACAGGGAGGAACTAGATTGTCTGGCTTCAGGATGAGAACTGGAGAACAGCTTTCTGCCAGATAGAAGTGCTAGCAGAAGCCAGTGTTTCTTTTCTGAGCCCTCCTCCCACAAAGCCAATAGAGGGTGCCGTATCTGAGTCTCCACCAACCTGGTTCACACTGTTCACCCTACCCTGGTGATTCCTTGAGACCCCACCCAGCCCAACTTGTGGGCTCAGTGGCTTTTCCATACAAATGGTCTCTCTTGCCTCACACTTCAGACTTTCCTAAAATCTGTCAAGCAGCATCAGGCCTCTGTGTACCCTGACCTCTTGCTAAGTGGCTCCAGGCTTAGCACTAGCAGCAGCCAGCCTTGATTCACAGTGAGGCCTCTCCTGGGAACCTCTAAGGCCAGCACAAGTACCAGCCACCTGCAGATCACTCTGTAGATTATGCCAGGTGGTCCCAGGAAGGGCACACATGATGGCTCACCTTGTTCCTCCTGGGAGGTCCCAGAGCCAGTGCATCCAGTGAATAGTTTCAGACCACACTGGATTACAACCCTACCACCTCCCTGAGCAACACACTAAAGGGGAAGACTCAGTGAGCACCAAAACCCCACTAAAGCTTTTCAAATAGGTTTTAATTTCTTGCAATTAGAATTGAAGTCCTGCTCCATAGGGTCTATTCCTACATAGCAGCCTCTCTGCTGTAGTTGTAGTAGTTAGTTCTCGCAGCCAACTGGCCTGCGGGACAATCCCTCCCAGTGACATCAACAGCAAACAAGGCTCAACTACTATAGGACAGTGCACACAGTCCACACAGGGGCGCACCTGGAGCGCCCAGATGGAGTGACTGGGGAGGCTGTGCCACTGGGCCCTACAGGACACCTACTATATGAGACCACTCTGACAAGTCTGGGAAACGTAGCAGCTCTATCTAATACATAGAAACAAACATAGGGAAGCAGACAAAATGAGGAGACAAAGAAACAAGTACCAAACTAAAGAAGAGGAAGACACTCCAGAAAAAGGACTAAATGAAATAGAGGTGCTCAAACTATCAGATGCACAGTTTAAAACACTGGTTATAATGATGCTCAAGGAACTAAATGAGGGCATAAAAACCATAAAAAAGAACCAGTCAGGAATGAAGGATACACTAAAGAATAAATTACAGGAAGTCAACAGTAGAATAGAAGCAGATGGTCAAATCAGCAATTTGGAATATAAGAAAGCTAAAAACATCCAAATAGAACAGCAAAAAAGAAAAAATAATTTTAAAAATGATAGTTGAAATAACCCCTGGCACAACCTCACTGTACCAATGTTTGCATGAAGGGGCGCTGGAAGAAGAGCAAGAGCAAGAAATTGAAAACCTACTTGAAAAAATGATGACAGAAAACTTCCCTCACCTGGTGAAGGAAACGGACATGCAGGTCCAGGAAGCACAGAGTCCCAAACAAGATGAACCCAAAGAGCCCACACCAAGACACACTGTAATTAAAATGCCAAAGGCTAAAGACAGAAAATCTTAAAGGCAGCACAAAAGAGGCAGTTAGTTACCTATAAGGGAGTTTCCATAAGATTGTCAGGTGATTTCTCAACAGAAACTTTACAGACCAAAAAGGAATGTCCTGAAATGTTCCAAGTGATGAAAAGCAAAGACCTATAACCAAGATTACTCTACCCAGCAAGGCTATCATTTGGAATTGAAGGACAGATAAAAAGCTTCTAGCCTGACCAGGCGGTGGCACAGTGGATAGAGCATCGGACTGGGATGCAGAAGACTCAGGTTCGAGACCCCGAGCTCGCCAGCTTGAGCGCAGGCTCATCTGGCTTGAGCAAAAGCTCGTCAGCTTGGACCCAAGGTTGCTGGCTCCAGCAAGGGGTTGCTCCGTCTGCTGAAGGCCCGCAGTCAAGGCACATGTGAGAAAGCAATCAATGAACAACTAAGGTGTTGCGACGGCAATGAAAATCTAATGATTGATGCTTCTCACCTCTCTCTCTATTCCTGTCTGTCTGTCCCTATATATCCCTATCTCTGACTCTCTCTCTCTTGCCCTGTAAAAAAAAAAAAAGGTTCTAGGATTAGAAAAATCTAAACAAGTTCATCACCACCAAACCAGCACTACAAGAAATGTTAAAGTGTCAGAAAGAAGTAGAAAAGGGGGGGAGGGAGAAAGGAAAAAGAGGAGGGAGAAAGAAGGGGGAGGATGAGGGGAAGGAAAGAGGAGGTAGAGAAGGGGAGGAAGAGGAGGAGGAAGATTAAAAAATATGTATAATAAAATGGCAACAAATAATATATATCAACAATTATTTTAAATGGAAGTGAATTAAATACTCTAATCAAAATGCATGCAGTGACTGACTGAATAAAAAAACAAGACCATTATATATGCTGTCTACAAGAGATTCACTTCAGCCTAAAAGATACACACAGGCTGAAAGTAAAAGACTGAAAAAAGATATTTCATGAAAATAGAAACAAAACAAAAAAGCTGGTGTAGAGTATGTACACCAGACAAAACAGACTTGAAAACAAAGGCTGAAACAAGAAACAAGGACCCAGCAACTCCACCTATGGATATTTAATCCGAAGAAACCCAAAACACTAAGTTGAAAAAACATATAAATCTATATGTTCATTGCAGCATTATTTACAATTGCCAAGATATGGAAGCAACCTAGGTGTTCATGAATAAATGAATGGATAAAGAAGGGTGCATAGATACAGTAGAATATAACTCAGCCATAAAAAAGAATGAAATCTTGCCATCTCCAACAACATGGATGGACCTAGAGGGTGTTGTGCTGAGTGAACTAAGTCAGACAGAGAAAGACAAATATATTTCATTCATATGTGAAATCTATAAAACAAAATAATAAACAAGCAGAACAGAAACAGACTCATAGCTAAATAAAACAATTTGACAGTTTCCAGATGAGAGGAGTATGGGGAAATGAGTGAAAAGGGACTAAGAAGTACAAATTAGTCTTTACAGAATAGTCACGGGGATGTAAAGTACAGCATAGGGAATATAGTCAATAATTTGTAATGACTGTATATACTGTCAGATGTGTGCTAGCTTTATCAGTGATCACTTTGTAGGTTATATAAATGTATAACATAGGGTTGTACACCTTACACTAATATAATATTTATATCAACTATAGTTTAATAATAAGTTGTGTGTATGTGAAAGAGAGAGAGTCAGAGAGAGGGACAGACAGGGACAGAAAGACAGGAGGAAGGGAGAGAGATGAGAAGCATCAATTCTTTGTTGGAACTCCTCAGGCTCCTTAGTTGCTCACTGGTTCCTTTCTCATATGAGCCTTGAGCAGGGGCTGCAGCAGAGTGAGGGACCCCTAGCAATTGGCTTGGCTCCTCCTCCTCAGTGGAGATGTTCACCATCTTCTCCAAGATAACAACTCTTTATATACATTAATACCATCAATAAATCTAGCTGCAACTGTCTTCCCATGCTAACTTAATCACAGTATTTCTTTATTTCACTCTCATTTTCCTTGCCTTCCAAACTGACACTGTTATTCTTGGATTTTCCCAGCCCTTCATACTCAGTAGGATCTGTTCCCAACGCCACCCAAGTGTGAGCTCTGCAGTTGCTCACAAGGCGGGAGGTGAGTCCATTTCAGGTGCTCAACAGAGCTTTGCTGACAAACTGGACAAATGTTCCTCACTCAGCTTTCTATGTTCAAAATTGGAGTATATCAGATAAGTGAGTTATATGCCCCAAAATGAAATTCTCCTCTCCTAATCACAATTGTGCAGGTTGTCAGGATGTGTGATGACACTGTATAGCCATCTGCTTGAACACAAGGGAAAATACTTCCAAGTTCTATAAAATAATACTTGTGACTACTTTCCAAAATTGTCCTTACTCACTCAAGGCTTTTAATAGGCATTACTCCTGATAATGCAACATGAACTTTGCCTTCAACAGTATCTCACTTCTTGTTTCTAAAAGACAAGGTGATTTTTCTGTGCCTGGCCCATGCTCTGCCATTATTGATGAGTAGCCATTCTATTTGGCATTGCAGGTCAATGACACTGACGCTTGTATCAGAAACCAGTCTTTGAACAAAAGGCTAACACTTACACTTTTTTCCTTAGTGACTGATCCTTCTCTACTTCAGTGATTTCTAAAACAACATCTTCGGCTTAGAAAAGTGGGGGCTAATTGACTCTTGGATAAAAGTCACTTCCATTATTTTCCCTTTGTGTAGGTAGGTTTGCTGCTATTCCTCAGATTATGCAGGAAAAAGAGGAACCCTACCAGAGGAATCTAAATAAGTCTGAAGGCTCCATTAATCCTTGACAGAGACCCAAAGAGACCACCAAGCTCACTCATAAATGCACAGTATCTAATAAAAATGTTATTTTTGTTATGTATTTATTGAGCAGCAAAAAATGCTGAATTTAAAAATGTATGCATCTGTTATCTGTGTATAGAAATTGCTGTTTGTCTTCCTCCATGATTGGCACATTTCCATGTTTCCATAGCCTGATCATAGTGGCTGGCAGTCACTCTGCTCACCTGACCCCATCACCTCCCACCAGCACCATATAGTTATAGATTAAGTCGCATTGTACAAACTGAATCAATGTGAGACAGTGATATTTACCAGGTCCACTGGGTTAGTTCTTTATTTCTCTATAGTAAAGCAATTGTCTGAGTCTTCAAAGCAAGGAATTTCCTTCTTAACCCAAAACCACACAGAAAAGTGACATCGTATCCTTAACCCATTTTTGATTTAGAAACCGCTGCCATCTTTGGCAGACTCCTGTTCTAATTGGAAAAGAAAAAAAAAACTAGTTCTACAAGGGACTGTGAGAACCCTTCAACAACCATTAATTACTCTACAAGCCCTTTATCAGCTCTCACACAGAGCATCTTACAAATATAGCAAAGGTAGAACAAGTAGAAAACCACAACTTGTATTTCAAACTGGGAAACAGGTGCTTTGTGAACTGCTCACTCTCCCTAAATTCTGCAATGAAAAGAATAAGATCAGTCAATAGAAAACTCTCATTTCAAGCATTGTTCTGTGTGCATTCTTCTTTGCTGCCTCCTCCTTAAAGCTGGGTAAGTCCTGGGTATGACTCCACCAAAGCAGACAAGAAGCATTACAGAATCCATCCTAACAGGGCATGACTGCCCAGCACACTGGAGGCCAGCTATTTAAAAGGTTCCCTCCATATTTGCAGCTGCAATCACTTTCACGCACAAATAATGTGAGTTAAATCAGTCACTTGTGAGCTGAACTCAGCATAAGCTCTCATTTTGATAGACAAGGGATCATCTTCCAGTGAAATTATATTTTACAAGCCGCTTTGTGTCTGCATGTTGCAGCTGAAACACACGCTTCACCCTAAAACAGGGAAACAAGACTGCTTTTTAAACTTTGGATACTAAATATGTTTGTCATTTCCTCTGGTCCTCACTTTTCTAAGATGACCGCCACTTCAGCAGCTATCACACATACACAAATTGAAAGAAACTTAAAACAAATCCTCATTTTTCTTTTCCCTGACAAAATTGTCCAGACATGAATCCATCGACTCTGCTAAAGAAAAATTATGGTGATGAAAAACACTCAGATTATTTTTGAATCCACCCAGTAAACAAATTTATTGTCTTAAATTTTCTTCTTACATAATTTTCCTATTTCAAAAATATTGCGCAACTCATTTCACACCTGTCTTTCTACACAGAAGAGGTTAGTGTACAGGTCTACATATGCCTCATTCTGTCCAAATGTATTAAATTCAGTCAAGATAATCAGGTCATTCAGAGGAAGAGAGCTCGTAATCAAAACTAAAGTAGCTCCTCTCAGGGCTGGGACACAGGTGAGTCATGTGTGATGCCAAGGCTAAAAGAACCTCACTCAAGGGAGCTGACCCTGCAATAGTGGCATCCTGAGCATTACCTTCCTCACTCCCTGCCCCCAAATTCAGGGCCTCCTCAGGGTCAAGTCTGTGCTGCCATGAGTGGGCATGGCTGGTCATTCTAATAGATTTGATAAAGCCAAGTCATGTGAACTTACCATTCAGTGCCTGTCACAGCCAAGCCTGGGTGCCCCAGCTCTATCACCCTCATGGTGTTAAAACCTGTGACAGTGACCTGGTTCATGACGTGACACAGCATGACTCACAGCTAAAGAAAGTCCAGCTGTCTAGACAAATTCTCGTCACCAGAACATGCTTCTGCCTTTTGTTCCCTCATTTCTCCTCCTGAACCATTACAGGTAAATCAGAAAGGGGGTGGGGGGTGGGGAGGGAGCACAAGGCTCTGTTTCCCTGACTGCCCTGCATGTGTCACATGAAGTGCCATGGATACCAAAGGCACTTTGCAGAAGATAGGTTTTGAGAGAAAGCCTGCCTCTTCCCTCACTCACTCTTCCAGCGTTGTTTCCACAGAGGGGAAGGGGTCCGTGTCACTTATGTCTATTTTGGCTTTCTCAAGAGACACGAAAACCACTTCTGGACAACAACAGTGAAGTCTCTAAATGGACATTGCTACCCGCCTATGGTCGCTCAATGAGATTAGTCTCTAACCGACGCACATGGCCTTAGTAAAAAGGCTATTCTGTAATTGTTGCCATTAGTGAGGCCACCATTAGGCAGTTGCCTCAAACTTCCTGAAGGGAAGGGAACAGCAGGAGCTGCGCTAATTTCCAGGCCCCCCGTCCATTAGGGGAGAGAAGCAGCTCATTAGAGGTCCTACCCTCTCAACTCCAATTACCCCTAGATAATGACAGAACACGGAGCACACTGGACATGTTCAGGGCTCCTCAACCAGTCCTCCCATTCATGGTCTCTGTTGATTATGTCCATAGAAATAAACTTCCCACAGGCAGGCGAGTTGACATAAACAGCCATGGGAACACCAGTCACATTCATGGAAGAGCTGGGAATTTTTATCCACATTTGAGACTTTCAGAGAAAATGCTGAACGTAATAAAAGTGGTTCTTCATTCTCACAAAGAAAGGAAAGCTCAGAGCACACTGAGCAAAATCATTAGTCTCAGAAGTCTTCATATCTTCTCTCTTTGCAGAAAACCACACAGAACACAGAGCTTGACCTGGAGAGCCCCTTCCCTGCGTCATATTATTCGGGGCCGAAGCTAAGAGGCAGAAAGGGGACTATCTCCCAGGAAACAGAAGCTGCATGAACCTGCCCTACAAATGGCACAGTCGCCATGGCAGTGGGTTAGACCACCAGGCACAGCTGAGCCTCTGGACCACAGGGTCCACTTTTTGCATACTTTTTTGTTTAGTGTCATTAAAAAATTCACTGTCTTATCTGCTCAGTTAATTATCTATGTTTCAACATCACACTCAGTTCAGAAGCCACAGTTTTTTAACAGTCATCTTTTTCTACCCACCCTTTCTGGCCACTTCAAGGAGTCTGCGTGTTTGTCTACATGTGTCCTCATCACCTCTGAGTTTCTGGGTGTTATCTGAAAGTGTAACACCTGAACTTATTATTTGCTATGTCTCCACAGGCTGTAACTGTATGAAAAATAATAACATGTCCCATTCACTGGTGGCACTGGTGATTTTACATGGACCAACCTCCTGTTTTCTGTGTTATGTGAGTATTCTTTGAAATATGCAGGGTCATATTTTGAAGACAATTACTTTACTGACAGGTCTCATTCGTAGGTATTCATGAAGGAAATGTTTTCACAGATGGAGTCCACATAACATACAGATACTTACTGTCAGGAGAAGCACAGCCCCTATTTTTCTGACATGCTAATCTAACACCCCAAAGTACCAATGCAAAAGCAAAATTATAACTACTTAGAAGGTAATGGAACTTTAATGATTACATGAAATCGGCCCTGCAAAAAAAGCAAAAAAACCTAAGTCACTTTCCTGTTTATTCTGGGCCAGATGGAAAATGAAAGCAAAGAATACAGGCGCCCTCTTGTGGAAAGAGCGAGCACTGCCACTTCGAATGGCTTGACTACCCAAAACAGAATAGGTCCCAAGTGGTGCAGCACTTTTAAAGATGGTGGCCTTCCTAACTGTTACTAAAGTGAACACGTGTCCTGCTAGACAAGGGTGTCAGTCTCATAGCCTGCACGACCCATGGCCTTGCCTCCCAAAATCTCAGCATACCCCCCTAAGCATTCCCAAGCCAGGGAACGCCCTCAGGGCTTACCTAACCAGAACCTCCCTGCTGGTCTCACTTCAGGTCCAGACCTTTCAGGGCCTGAAGCCATCATAGCCTTATGACTACACATCTAATGAAATGAGTGTCCTCCCTTTGTCAGACTCAGTGCGTGTGCTTTGCCTTCGTTGTGTGAAAAAGAAAACCCGCTGTGAGCTGTGAGAAAGGGAGTGCTGATCTCGTGTTTGGAAATCCCACTGGGCAGGAGCTCTTCCTCAGCACTGGGGTGGCAGATTTTAGCTACTCAGTGGCTTGGTGGTCTCTGCTTGCACTACAAGTGCGATGAGGGCAGAGACCTTCTCCCCATCAATGAGAGCATTCCCAGGGCCCTGCATGGTTCCTGGCATGCAGTGGGTACATAATACCCAGATGCCACACAAATAAATTCCACTTCAACGTCCCAAGGTCCGAATTTGGCTTGCTAGAGACAGCCACCAGGAGAGCCATGTAAGCGGTGCATGCACAGGACAGAATGCACCCAGAACTGTGGCTGGGATTGCATGGGTGCCCATTCATCAGCCCCAGGACAATAGGGATGGAAGGAGTGAAAGGCAAGGAGCAGTTGACCCTCTGAGGCTGAAGTATAGAACATGCACCATCCTCCCTCCATCATATCACAACCTGAGCAGACATCAGGCTCACCTGGAGGGCTTTTTAAGCCAGATGGCTAGGTCCCACTCTAGAGTCTCTTGACTCAGCAGGTCCAGGTGGGACCCAAATATGGGCATCTCTAACAAAGTCCCAGGTCATGCTGATGCACTCATCTGAGGACCACCCGTCAAGAACCACTGACATAAAGCTGCTTCTCTCCCTGACTGACTGCCCATCACAACCACCTACACACAATCAAGATGAGGACCTGTGGGTGACCTGCAGACTTCGGAGATGTCTGGAGCTCCCCAGACAGAAGATTTTATAGACAAAAGTCTAGAGGCCCTCACCTGTCGTCAGCTTCAGTGACAGAAACACATAATAACAACACATCTCACTACAAAAGTTTCCCCTCTACTGCCCCATTCAAGCCTCAAACAATCCGAGGAGAGTTTTTACTCTCTTTTAGAGAAAAGGAGTCAGGTGATAGTGGGCAGCTCCTGGACATAAATCAGATTAGTTTTTTTTCAAATATCAACCTCAGAGTCCATTGAACTTGGAAGAGAAGTGCTCAGAGGCGATAGAACTGTGAAGTGAGGCAACCTGGGCACAGCAAAACTGTGAACTAAGAGGGGAAGTATGCCGTTGGAGCCTGGCATCTCTTGCTAGAAGCTGGACCCACTGCAGGCCTGGCAGAACAGCAGCAGGAGAGGGAAAGAAAGAAATGACCTGGCTTCTCCCTTCCCTTCCAACCCCCACCAGAACCTTCTTTTAAGCCAGTTGATGTAGAAGCCCCTGACATGGGAGCTTAGGAATGCAGCTTGCTAGGCTAAGCAGAGCAGTGAGAGGCCACAGGCAACAGGCCCAGGTGGGCCACACGAATACCATCAAGCCCCGGTTTTGCCCCTATAAGCTGGAAAACCCAGGTCAAGTAACCTGACCTCACAGGCATGGATTTTGCACTGTAGAAAACAGAGCTCATACATTGTGGGAAAACAGCTCACTGGCTTCCCAGCTGCAAGTGCTGTGCATGATTAGTGTCTGAGTACGTGGCACAAAGCCACTTGTATGTCTCTATGGAAAGCTCTGGGTGCTTTTGTTTAGTGGCAATTGTCCCAGATTGGTCTCCTGCCACCAAGAGATGCAGTTCCCTGATTCTCTCAGCCCCCACCATGAGGGGCAGTGTTCCTCACCCCTTGTCCTCCACCAAGAAAAGTGGTTTTCCTTTGCTTATTCGCTTGCCCGTCTCTGCGAGCCTCCAATAAACGAGTCTCCACGAGTCTCCAATAAACGAGTCTCCAATAAACGAGTCTCTGCGAGCCTCCAATAAATGAGACTGGCCCACCGCTTTCCGGCTCCATGTTCCTCTACCCTCTTCCCAAATTCAACACAAACCTGCCTGGCCACGACCACTGGCACCACATACATCTAGACTGAATGACTGAATGAAACAATGCTGGCACTGAGTAGGCACCTCATAAGCTGTGTCACTCTGGCCCCCTGCTGCCACAGCTGTTGGTCTTCCTATTATCCCACAATTCCAAAACCAGCAGAAATGTGGGTTCATACACTAGAAACGTCTGTGTGGCTTCCATGATTTGAGGTAAGTATTTCCCTGTGGCATGCTGCTGCCACTGCCATACAGAGACCCTCAAGTCCTAGCACTGCTGCTGTCACAGGGCAGTCAGACCAGTGCCAGAGAAAAGCTATTACAAGCTAGAGCAGGGCTCATAGGGTGCTGGAGACAGGGCAATGGTCAGTTTGAGAAGCTGCTTGCAATACAGCCCAGAGAAACAATGCCACTACTAAGTAGACTGTCATAGAATATAAACTGTGATGTGTTAACTATCTTCCAAAACATTCTTATCATGCTATCAGCTGGTAACCACAAACTAAGGAACTGATGTCCCTCTTACCTTCCAATAGGATACCTACAAGGAAAACATTTCTGAAGACATTTTCATGTATATTCTAGAGTATTTTTTTTAATATCACCATTTCTTATTGTCAATGAAAAGCAGTAGATTTAGCCTCTGGTCACCTTCCATTTAGAGAAACTGCATACACATTATGTAAGAATGAGTAATGACAGGTAAGAAAAAAATGTTGAAGTTTGGAAATGTACTTCATGATTTCTTAGTAAGAAGTAAACAAGACTTCCATCATAACAACCTAACAGGCAACCTTTGTTTTTGCTAGTCTGTATTTATAATGCCACATTATTAAAGCCTAATAGCAAGATAGTGTATTTTTTTTAAAAAAAAGGAAAGTCTTTACCTTGGAGAAAGTACTTCAGTAGGGGTCAGTACACCTGGGTTGTATTTTGCTAGATCCAGCACAAAACTTCAAGTCTCTGGGTTTATTTTATCTCTTTTGTAAAATTAGAGAGTTAATAAATCATGTCAAAGGCTTTCTTCCAAATCTAAACCTCACCACAGCCTAACATCTCTGAGCCTTTTCAATCAAGTATAGCGACTCACTCCTTGGTTGCTGGGGACATTCAGTGAACTCATGAGTACTGAGTACTAGTTCAGGTGCCTGGTATGTGTATTGTTTGTGTTGCCCATTTTACATCACACTTAAGTTCTAAGGGGAAAAAAGTGTTTTTCAGTACTTGAGAAATTTGCAAAATCTCATACCAAAATGTACCATGAAAAAAAGTATTTTAAAATTGTGAGCTCAAAGAGCCGTTCAAAAATAAAATTAACTTCTAGAGAAGTCACATATTCATGACCGCAGTAATAAACAGATTGGCCCTTTTCCCTCGTCATCGGTACAAATATTAGGATAATGATATCTTTCTCTCTATTCAGAGAGCACCTCTTTTCCCAAAGAGTTTGGTGCATTTTTCATATGCATTTCTTTCAAATGTCTTGACTACAAGAAATAATCCTGGTTAGAATACAATGTGGTTTATAGGAAAAAATAATTATAACGTAGTTTCACAGTCTGAACCTTCACTGAGGGGAAAATACATATACACTTTGCCATCCTCAATATTCTTTTCAAAAGCATCACATTTTAAGATAAACTTTATTATTATTAACAATAATAATACTCCTTTATAATCATTAGCCCTTGGCATCTTCTCAAAGAAACTAGAGACTCAATAGGCTTCTTCAAGTTTAGTATTTTCATGCAACATATAATTTTAAAATACTAAAAATAAATTTCAACACTAGTAATGCTATATTTGTTTCCTTAATGGTGTTGTGACCTAATATATTTCTTTCCTGTTTCAATTGCTTCTTCCAGTTGCATACACAGTAATCACTCAAAACTCTGTAACTCACATTAGCCTTTGATACAGAGATCCTAATAAATCTTCCTAGCAACTGCAGTAAAATATATCAGTTAACATTGTTAATCTTGACATATTTTATTATGCTTCTTCATTCAGCTCATTTCAGAGCTCAGAGACAAAATATATATATAAGCTTTCTTATTATAACACCACGTTAAAAAGAAAACTATTCAAAACACCATCAACAGTTCAAATGCTATGGAGATGTTCACCTGAAACCTATGTACTCTTATTGACCAATGTCACGTCATTAAATTTAATTTCTAAACAAATAGTAAAAAAATTATCAGTAAAAGAAGCAAAAATTAATCATTCTAATAAGAATCAAAAAGACCTAATTGCACTGTTACATATCCTAAACTTTCCAAACCTGATCATTTTATTGAGTAGCATTTTGATACTTATCAGTTGCTTCAAAGAACCAGTAGTGACATGATAGTTTGTGTGTCTTATACATCTTTCAAAAAATCACTTACCTGCCTGACCAGGCAATGGCACAGTGGATAGAGCGTCAGACTGGGATGCAGAAGACCCAAGTTCGAGACCCCGAGGTCACCAGCTTGAGTGTGGGCCCATCTGTCTTGAGCAAAAAGCTCGCCAGCTTGGACCCAAGGTCGCTGGCTCCAGCAAGGGGTTGGTCGGTCTGCTGAAGGCCCACGGTCAAGGCACATGTGAGAGAGCAATCAATGAACAACTAAGGTGTCGCAACAGCAACAAAAAACTGATGATTGATGCTCCTCATCTCTCTTCATTCCTGTCTGTCTGTCCCTATCTATCCCTCTCTCTGTCTCTCTCTCTGTCCCTGTAAAAAAAAAAAAAAAATCACTTACCTTTCTCAATCTTGTTTGACCTATATTTCTTCAAATATCTTCCTTTTTATTTATATGCAATACTCTGAGCTGCCTCTATCCAAACTCATACCTACTATATTCTATTTCACTGCATTTAAAGAATAATAGTATTTCTTCTTGAGTAAATAAAATTAAGAAACATCTCATTATTCCATACATCTCATCAAAATTAGTAAACTGAGTTTTAGACACTCAAAGTAGGATTTGTGACTTACTGGCCCCTCAATCTCAGGGCGCACAGACAAGCAGAACCACAGTCTAGATGTGAGATAGGCCCTTTCACTGTGGAACAAAGGCACTCACATAAAATACCATTTTGCTGTACTGCTGGGATTTCAGGAATTAAAATGTGTAGCCATTACTAGGGCTTACCAATGTCTGGCTCTCCTTTCCTTCTCAGGCATGTGGAAGAAAGCATGTCCCAGGTCCTCGGCTGCTTGGAGGTAGGGGGTCACATAACTCCCCAATAAATATGAGCCGGGTGACAGGTATCACTGCCAGTTAATGGAATAAAGGTGTCATGTATAATTCTCTCTATGCTCTCTCTTCCTTTCACATCATGAAGGCAAAGGCCTCACACTGAGACAGTGGGGCTGTAAGAACAAGGTAACTGGGCTGCTTAGTCAGAGAATGGAGGGCGGGGGCCCCCGGACAGGCAGGTACTCTGGCCAGAAGCAGCCTAATGTGGTGAAATATCAACTGTTTCTGATTTAAACCACTGAGACTATTCTAATTGTCTGTTAACACTATGTAACCTAGCCTATTCTGATTCACAATGTAAGTTTTTACAAGGGAAAAGAAAGTAAGCACTTATCTTTGTAAGGTAGAAACATAGATAAAAGACTGCATTGTCCTAGTGATAAATGTTAATATAAACATAGCCACCAAGAAGGGAGGGGAGTTGAGCCTGATCAGGCAGTGGCGCAGTGGATAGAATGTCGGACTAGGATGCAGAGAACCCAGGTTCAAAACTCCAAAATTGCCAGCTTAAGCGTGAGCTCATCTGGTTTGAGCAAGGCTTGCTAGCTTGAACACAAGGTCACTGACTTGAGCAAGAGTCTGCTGTAGTCCCCAAGTCAAGGCACATATGAGAAAGCAATCAATGAACAACTAAGGTGCCGCAACGAAGAATTGATGCTTCTCATCTCTCTCTCTTCCTGTCTGCCTGTCCCTATTTGTCCCTCTCTCTGTATCTCTCTGTCTCTGTCAAAAAAAAAATAAATGAAGGAAGGGGAGTTGAAATAAAGACACAAAGATTGCCTGACCAGGCGGTGGTGCAGTGGATAGAGCATCAGACTGGGATGTGGAAAACCCAGGTTCGAGACCCCGAGGTCACCAGCTTGAGCGTGGGCTCATCTGGTTTGAGCGAAAGCTCACCAGCTTGGACCCAAGATTGCTGGCTCCAGCAAGGGGTTACTTGTCTGCTTTAGCCCCCCGGTCAAAGGCTCAGGAGAGAAAGCAATCAATGAACAACTAAGGTGTCACAACGAAAAACTGATAATTGATGCTTCTCATCTCTCTTCATCCCCGTCTATCTGTCCTAATCTATCCTTCTCTCTGACTCTCTCTGTCTCTGTTAAAAAAAAAAAAAAAAAAAAAAAAAAAAGACATAAAGATTTAGCCAGGGACTCAAGAGTCCAGTGAAACCCCTGGCTTCCAGAAGAAATAAACATTCTCAATTTATGTCCACAGGTTTGCCAAATATAAAGATATGCCAAATATGAGCTTCTAAACAAAAATCACAAAACCAAAAAATCATCAAAATCAGAATAAACCTCAAAAGTAAACATTAAAGAATGTCAGATATTTATATTACTACCCATATACGCGTTTTAGCACAAGGGGGGGAGGGATACTTTTATTGCCTCCCCCCCAAAGGATCAACCAGCAACACCCCCAACAGGAGACTCTTTTGATCTGTCCTCCTCAGTCACAGTGGCTTTGCCATAATGAGCTTTCTCCTGCAGAGGGGAGACCTGGCTGCACCCAACCTGAACCTGTGGTTCCCCCTCCTGGAGGAACTAGGGTTGGAGATTCTGGCAGAGACGGGGTGGTTGGGCTCTGAATAGGCACCATTTACCATCCCCTCCTCCCATTGAGTGACTGACTTCACTGCTTCCAAGCAAGAGCCCCACTAACCCTACTTCACCAAGCCCCAGCTTGTGAAAGGGTCTGCTGGTCTTGAGAAGGCTTTGGAGGAGGTCCAGGCAAACTCAGGGACAGAAGAGTAGCCAACAGGTGAGGGCAGACCTCATAGACACTTGGACCTTTTATTGATCTGCCAATGGCTCAGAGCTGGAGGAAGCTGACCTTTGTACAGAGATTGGCCCCTTACATGTACACTGAGGCCCACTGGATGCAGCTATGAATAATGAACAGTGTGGTAGCTCCAAACAGGTAGCTCATGACCGGTTACATACAATATCTGACATCAACATATACTGAAAGCCCACCCAAGTGGACCCAGACCAACACAAGTGGTGGTCTTCAGACCACATCAGAGATCAACCCAACTAGTCACACAACAGCACACCCAAAAGGAGATTTCAGCAGGCACCAGACCCTGCAGGAAACAACACTGCCTGGAGTGGAGTGGGGGTTGGGGGGTAAGCCCATACTCAGCAACTCATACATGCTTACCAAGGTTTATTCATATAGTCAGCAAACTTTAAAGTTTAACTTCACCCATGAGAGGGCCCACAGCATTCAAGACTCACATACAACAACAGCGTGCACATTACCCACACAAGAAACATTCCTGGAGAATCTAGTTCAGGTGATCTGGAAGATTGTGCCACTGAGACACCTATATCAGAAAGCCATTATAAAAAATTTGGAAGCCTGACCAGATTGGCACAGTAGAGCATTGGACTGGGATGCAGAGGGCCCAGGTTCAAAACCCCAAGGTCGCCAGCTTGAGCATGGGCTCATCCAGCTTGAGCACAGGCTCACCAGCTTGAGCGCAAGGTCGCTGGCTTGAGCATGGGATCATAGACATGACCCCCATGGTCTCTGTCTTGAGCCCAAGGTCGCTGGCTTGAGCAAGGGGTCACTCACTCTGTTTTGCCCCCCCAAGTCAAAGCACATATGAGAAATCAATCAAGGAACAACTAAGGTGCCGCAGAGAAGAATTGATGCTTCTCATCTCTCTCCCTTCCTGTCTGTCCCTATCTATCCCTCTCTCTCTCTGTTACAAAAGAAAATTGAGAGAATCATAGCATATTTACCTAATACAGGAAATAAACAAACAAAATAAGGCAGACAAAATGGGAGAACAAAGAAATATACCCCAAATGAAAGATCAAGAGAAATTTCCACAAAAAAATTCAATTAAATGGAAGCAACCAAGACCAGATGCAGAGTTTAAAACAACAGTTGTAAGGATGCTCAAGGACCTTAGCGGAAGAATGATCTCAGTGAGAAGTTAAACAAGAAGATACTAAGCATAAAAAAATATATAGAAACCATTAAAAAGAACCATTAAGAAAGGCAGAAAACAGTATCTGAAATGAAAAATACACTAGTGGGAACCAACAGGTTAGATAAAGCAAAGGATCAAATCAGCAACTTAGAGAACAAGATAACAGAAAACATCCAAGTGGAGCAACAAAAAGAAAAGGTAAATTTTTAAAATGAGGAAAGTCAGCACTGACCAGTTGGCTCGGTGTTAGAGCGTCAGCCCAGCCTGTGGATGTTCCAGGTTCTATTCCCGGTCAGAGCACACAGAAGTGACCATCTGCTTCTCCACCCCTCCCACTCCCCCTTCTCTCTCTCTTCCTTTCCCACAGCTATGGCTCAATTCATTGAGGCGCACCAGCCCCAAGCGCTGAGGACAGCTTCATGGAGTCTCACCTCAGTGCTAAAAATAGCTCAGTTGCAAGCATGGCCCCATATGGGCAGAGCAGCAGACCCAGAAAAGGTTGCTGAGTAGATCCTGGTCAGGGTGCATGTGGGAATCAATCTCTCTATCTCCCCTAATCTTACTTGGATAAACAGATGATAGATAGATAAATAGATAGATAGATAGATAGATAATAGATAGATAGATAATAAAAATATAAGCCTGACCAGTCAGTGGTGCAGTAAATAGAGCATCAGAATGGGACACAGAGAATCCAGGTTTGAAACCCCGAGGTCGCCAGCTTGAGTGTAAGCTCATCAGACTTAAGCGTGGGCTCGCCAGCTTGAGCACAGGGTCACTGGCATAAGTGTGGAATCATAAACATGATCTCATGGTCACTGACTTGAACCCAAAGGTCGCTGGCTTGAAACCCAGGGTATCTGGCTTGAGCCCAAGGTTGCCAGCTTAAGCAAGGGGTCACTGGCTTGAGCGTGGATCATAAACATGACCCCATGGTCACTAGCTTGAGCCCAAAGGTCACTGGCTTGAAATCCAAGGTATCTGACTTGAGCCCAAGGTCATTGGCTTGAGAAAGGGGTCACTTGTTTTGCTGTAGCCTCCCAGTCAAGACACATATGAGAAAGCAATCAATGAACAGCTAAGGTGCCACAACAAAGACTTGATGTTTCTTATCTCTCTCCCTTACTGTCTATGTGTCTCTATCTGTCTCTCTGTCTTTCTGTCTCTGTCACAAAAAAATAAATAAATAAAAATAAAAATATAAAAATAAAAATGAAGAAAGTCTAAGGGACTTCTGGGACAACATCAAGAATAGCAACATTCACATTTTATCGGTACAAGAAGGACAAGAGAGAGAGCAAGGGATAGAAAACCTATTTAAAGAAATAATGACAAAAACTTCCCTAACCTGATGAAGAAAAAAGACACACAGTCCATGAAGTGCAGAGAATCTCAAACAAGATGAACCCAAAAAGGCCTACCTCAAGACACATCATAATTAAAATGCCAAAGATTAAAGATAAAGAATTTATTTTTTAGAAAATTAAATTTGGCCTGACCTGTAATGGCGTAGTAGATTGAGCATTGACCTGGCATGCTGAAGTCACTGGTTCAAGACCCTAGGTTTTCCCAGTCAAGGCACATAAGGGGGTTGACGCTTCCTGCTCCTTCTCTCTCTCTCTCTCTCTCCCAATCTTTAAAATAAATAAATAAAATTTTAAATTTTAAAAAAAAATTAAATTTAACAGGGTAACACTGATCAATAAGAATACATAGGTTTCACCTGACCAGGCAGTGGTGCAGTAGATAGAGCATCGAACTGGGATGCTGAGGACCCCGAGGTTGCCGGCTTAAACACAGGCTCATCCGGCTTGAGCACAAGCTCACCAGCTTGAGCGTGGGGTTGCTAGCTTGAGCATGGGATCATAGACATGACCCTATGGTTGCTAACTTGAGCTCAAAGATCACTGGCTTGAGCCCAGAGGTTTCTGACTTGAAGCCCAATGTCACTGGCTTAAGAAGGGGGTCACTCACTCTGTTGTAGCCCCTGTGGTCAAGACACATATGAGAAAGCAATCAAGGAACAACTAAGGAGCCACAATGAAGAATTGACGCTTCTCACCTCTCTCTCTTCCTGTCTGTCCCTATCTGTCTCTGTCTCTGTCTCCCTCTCTGTCTCTGTCACACACAAAAAAAAGACTACCTAGGTTTTGGGTAAACATTTCAATGACATTAGAATTGTTGATTATGTTGCATACCCATCACCCAAAGTCAAATCATTTTCTGACAACTTATATTTGTCTCTCTTTACCCCCTTCCCCATATTTCCTCCCCCACATCTCCCTTCCCCTGATAACCACTTCACTTTTGTCTATGTTCATGAGTCTATTTTATAACCCACCTCTATGTGAAATCCTACAGTTCTTAGCTTTTTCTGATTACTTATTTCACTCAGTATAATGTTCTCAAGATCGATCCATGTTCTTGTGTAAATGGCAATATATAATCATTCTTTATGGCTGAGTAGTATTCCATCGTATATATGTACCACATCTTCCTTATCCAATCCTTTATCAAAGGATACTTTGATTGTTATCATGTCTTGGTCACCATAAATAATGCTGCAATGAGCATGGGGGTGCATGTGTCTTTCCATACCAATGTTTTTGAGTTTTTTGGGTAGATACACAGAAGAAGGATTGCTGGGTCATATGGTAATTCTAGTCTTAATTTTTTAAGGTACCACCATACAGTCTTCTATAATGGCTGTACCAGTTGACATTCCCACAAGCAGTGAATGGGGATTACTTTTTCTCTACAGCCTCTTCAATACTTGGTATTCTCTGTCTTGTTGATAACAGCCAATCTAACAGGTGTGGCATGGTATCTCACTGCAGTTTTGATTTGTATTTCTCTAATAGCTAGCAAAGCTGAGCATCTTTTCACAAATCTGTTGGCTATTTGTATGTCTTCTTGGGAGAAGTTACTCTTCAGGGCCTCTCCCCACTTTTAATTGAATTGTTTGATTGCTTGTTGCTGTGCTTTGTGAGTTTTTTATGTATTTTGGATATCAACCCCTGATAGAGCTGTTGTGTGTGAATCTCACTTCCCATTTGGTTGGCACTCTTTTTTGTTTTCAATTTCTTTTGCTGTGCAGAAGCTTTTTTAGTTTGATATAGTCCCATTCATTTATTTTTGCCTTTACAGTAGCCTTTGGACCAAATTCATAAAATGGTTTCTACAGCCTCTGATCCATTCTGAATTAACTTTTGTGCATGGGGACAAACTATAGTCAAGTTTCATTCTTCTGTATGTGGCTTTCCAATTTTCCCAGCACCATTTATTGAAGAGCCTTTCTTTTCTCCATTGTGTGGTTTTGGCTCCTTTGTCAAAGATTATTTGTCCATGTATATGTAGTTTTATTTCTGGGCTCTCAATTCTGTTCCATTGGTCTGTATGTCTGTTTTTCTGCCAATGCTGTGCTGTTTTGATTATGGTAGCTCTGTAGTATAATTTGAAGTCAGGTAGTGTGATACCTCTGGTTTCATTCTTTTTTCTTAGAATTGCTTTGGCTATTCAGGGTCTTTTATGGTTCCATATAAATCAGATGATTTTTTGTTATATTTATTTAAAAAATGACATTGGGATTTTAATAGGGATTGCATTAAAGTTGTATATTGCTTTGGGTAATATGGCCATTGTAACTATGTTGACTCTTCTTATCCATGAACATGGAATATTTTTCCACTTCATTATATTTTTTTCAATTTCTTTTAATAATGCTTTGTAGTTTTCAGTATAAAGGTCCTTCACATCTTTTGTTAAGTTTATTCCTAGGTATTTTGTTGTTGTTGCAATTGTAAAAGAAACTGTTTCTGAAGGTTCGCCATTGACAGATAGGAAAGCAGTAGACTTCTGTATATTGATTTTGCATTCTACAACTTTACTATATTTATTTATTGTTTCTAATAGTTTTTTGGTGTAGTTGAGGTTTTCTATATACAGGATCATGTCATCTGCAAAAAGTGATACCTTTACTTCTTCTTTGCCACTACAGATGCCTTTTATTTCTTTCTCTTGCCTTATTGCTCTGGCTAAAACTTCCAGCCCTATAGTTGAATAGGAATGGAGAGAATGGGCAGACTTGTCTTGTTCCTGATTTTAGAGGAAAAGCTTTCAGTTTTTCACCATTCAGTAGGATATTGTCTGATGTTTTGTTATATACAGCCTTTATTATGTTGAGGTACTTTCCATCTATACCTATTTTATTGAGTGTTTTAAACATAATGGATATTATAACATCAAATACAATATATTTTTACTCCAAAGACTATGGAAACTTAAGAACACTTAAACTGTACTATTTGCCTGCAGATTTCTTTTTTTAAGTGAGAGAAGGGGAGATAGACTCTCACATGCACCCTAATGGGTCCAAAGTTTGAATCAACTGAGCTATCTTCAGCACCTGAAGCCAACTCTCAGACCAACCGAGCTATCCTCAGTGCCTGGGGCCAATGCTCAGACCAACCAAGCTATCCTCAGTGCCTAAGGCTAACATTAGAACCAGTCAAGACACTGGATGTGAGAGGTGAAGAGAGAGAGAGAGAAAGGAGAGAATGAGGGAGAGAGAAGCAGATGGTTGTTTCTCGTGTGCCCTGAGGGGGATCAAACCCAGGATGTTCATACACCAGGTTAATGCTCTATCTACTGAGCCAACCAGTCAGGGCACTGCCTACAGATATTGACATTAGAAAAGATTCAAAATAAGTTTTTCAAGTTACAACTAGTAGGAAAAAATTTAAAGGATTAACTTTAAAGCATTAATAATAAATACTTAGTTGTACCTTGGGTGTTAATACGTCTTGAAATCTTACTCTGAATCATATATTGTTCTTATATGCAATATCATAGGACACCAGGGAAATATTAAAAAATAATCTGGCTCTTATATTTTACCAGTAAGAAAAGAAAGATCCAAAACTGAGACTCAGAAACATAACTCAGGTTACCAGGGGGAGGGGACAAATAGATGGTGATGGAAAATGATTTGACTTTGGGTGATGGGCACACAATACAATCAACAGTTAATATAAAATAAATAAAGAGTCCTGGCCATTTGATTCAGTGGCAGAGCATCTGCCCAGCGTGTGGATGTACCAGGTTTGATTCGCAGTCAGGGCACACAGGAGAAGCGCCCATCTGCTCCACCCCTCCCCATCTCCTCTCTCTCTCTCTCTCTCTCTCTCTCTCTTTTTCTCCTCCTCCTCCTCTTCCTCCTCCTCCTCCTCCTCCCCTCCAGCAGCCATGGATCAATTAGACCAAGTTGGCCCTGGGCTCTGAGAATGGCTCCATGGCCTCTACCTCAGGCAGTAGAAAATGGCTCCAGTTGCAACTGAGCAAGAGCCCCAGATGGGCAGAGCATCACCCCCTAGTGGGCTTGCTGGGTGGATCCCAGTTGGGGCACATGCAGAGTCTGTCTCTGCCTCTTCCCTCACTAAATAAAATAAATAAATAAAGGGAGACTAAGTTATTAAGTGAATTCATTAATTGTTGTGCTCTTATTTTAATAAAGATTTGTTTAAAGTAAAATGTTAATAGCGATTAGATTTTTATGTGCTTTAATTTTTATTAAATTACATTTAGCTTATTTAAAGAGAAATTTTTGTTTGACTGTGGTTTGCATCAATCTGTTCACAAACACCCAAATTGCAATGCATTGTATGTGGAATTTAATAAAAGTTTCATGTGTGCTAGCTTTGCAAATGGAAAACTTTAAAGTAAGTACAAATATCTTATGATTATACTCAATTCTTCATCTTCATGGTTTTTTTTCTTCCCAAAGGACATTTTCTTAGACATCTATGGGGTCATCAGAATTTTAGTTTATAGAAAGAAAGGTGCAAACAGTACATACTGCCTTTTTTAGAGGAGTTTCGAATGCAGTATCCTTCTCTTCCTAAATTTCTTCTTTTCCTTCCCATACTCTTCTACATGTTCCACCCCTGAAAGTATTACAGTGAGATGCACAAATAGAATCCTTAATTTGTTCCATTCTCTTTCATTTATTTTGAGACCTGACTGGTGGTGGTGCAGTGGATAGAGTGTCGACCTGGGACACTGAGGTCCCAGGTTCAAAATTCCAAGGTTGCCAGCTTGAGCTCAGGGTCGCAAGCCTGAGCAAGGGGTCACCAACTTGGTTTGAGCCTCCCAGTCAATACACATGTAAGAAGCAATCAATGAACAACTAAGGGGCCACAACTACATGTTGATGCTTCTCATCTCTCTCCCTTCCTATTTGTCTCTCTCTCTCTCTCTCTCTCTCTCTCTCTCTCTATATATATATATATATATATATATATATATATATATATAATTTTGAGAAATTAGATTTTTCTGGTGAGACACTCTCCAAGAGTGCTAGTTTTCCTTGTTCTCCTCAACAGAAGAACCAACTACCACATATGTTTAGGCACCAATGTTCATGTCCTTACGTGTCTTCCTGCTCAAGAACTACTTTTATCTCACATGGCTGCCAACACAGCTGTGTTTATTAGAAGTGAATTTCTGATTTTCTAACATTTTGAATATCTTATATTTCCCTCTCACCTATTAAAATTTCTGTTGGGTTCAATACAGATGAGATGCCTGTATATAGTGCCATCTATTGGTGAAAACATATATGTGACTAGGACTCTTGCTAATGAGTAGAAACTGGAATACAGGCTTTAAAACTACCAACGGGCCCTGGCCAGTTGGCTCGGTGGTAGAGTGTTGGCCCAGCATGTGGATGTCCTGGGTTCAAGTCCTGGTCAGAGCACACAGGAGAAGTGGCCATCTGCTTCTCCACCCTTCCCCCTCTTCTCTCTCTCTCTCTCTTCCTTCCCCTCCCATAACCAAGGCTCCATTGGAGCAAAGTTGGCCTGGGGGCTAAGGATGGCTCCATAGCCTCTGCTTCAGGTGCTAGAATGGCTCTGATTGCAGTAGAGCAATGCCCCAGATGGGCAAAGCATTGTCCCTTAGTGGGCTTGCTGTGTGGATTCCGGTCAGGCACATGCGGGAGTCTGTCTCTCTGCTTCCCCACTTCTCACTTCAGAAAAATAAAAGAATAAAAACTACCAATGGATAGAACCACAAACTTATTTTAATCTATTACAAAACACTACTGTAGTAGAAGAAATTACTAAGTAGTTATATTTCATCATAGTTTTTATTTAAGATTCAAAAACGCTATTTTCATTTTTCATTGTTTAATTGGATTAATTTTATAATAGTAAGCATAAGCACATATTCCAAATACAAAAAAGAGATTACGATTTAAATGAGGCCTTGGCCAGTTGGCTTAGTGGTAGAGTGTCAGCCTGGCATGTGGAAGTCCCAGGTTCGATTCCCAGTCCGGGAACACATAAGAAGCAACCATCTGCTTCTCCATCCCTCCAATACCCCTTTTCTTTCTCTCTCTCTCTCCTCCTACAGCCATGGCTCTAATGGTTCAAGCAAGCTGGCCCTGGGGGCTGAGGATGACTCCATGGCCTCCCTCAGGTGCTAAAATAGCTTGGTTGCTGAGTGATGGAGCAGCAGCCCCAGATAGGCAGAGCATCTCACTGTAGGACGTGTGCCAGGTGGATCCTAGTCACGGTGCATGCCAGAGTCTGTCTCTCTGCTTCCCTTCCTCTCACTTAATCTAAAAAAAAAAAAAAGATTCAAATGAAAAAACAAGTTAAATAATTGACTGTATAAACAAAATTGCCAGTGTTAAATACAGTCAATTCAAAAATTTAAAGTATTTTGTATTGATACCAAGTCTTCAACTATAACAACATAAACAAACTTTGATAGTTATTTTTTTCATTTAAACTCCAAGAGTTAGCTTGAAATAGATTTTAAGGATATAATTTTGCAATAAAGCTTTGCTTCAAGTCCACCTTAGAAATTCAAACATTTCATTCTTACACTCAACATCCAGAAACTGAAAATGTTAAAAGGTGAGAAAACAAGAATCATGAGAAAAGATAAAAGGCAGTCTGGTTATTTATCATCTCCTATGCTCCTTTCAACTCTAGATTCTGAGGAAATCTACAGCAGTAAAGTGCTTGGAACCAGGGGCAACAATCAGCCTCTAACAGTGCAGTGCCTGACAGAATCTTTAATTCCTTTAGGGACTATCAAGAGCTCATGCAGTCTTAGGGTGCTATTCAGGCCAATTTCCCTCCCAAAGCAAAAGTGCCTTTTGAAATCACCTCAACAAATAGCCAATCATAATTTTCTTGAGCACTTCCTCAGTGGGAAGTTTAAGGTGTCCTGAAGAACTGTGTTCCATTATTAGGCACTTATTAGTGTGGGGAAATCCATCCTCAAATAACACTAGAGCGTGAGCAGGCAGTAGCGCAGTAGATAAGAGTATCAGCCTGGGACACTGAAGAGCCAGGTTCAAAACCCCCAGGTTCATCCTGGCTTGAGTGCTAGCTTTCCAGCTTGAGTGAGGATTTGCCAGCTTGAGTGTGGGAACATGACTCATGGTGCTGACTTGGGCCCAAAGGTCTCTGTCTTGAAGCCCAGGGTCACTGGCTAGAGTAAGGGGTCACTGGCTCAGTTTCCACCCCCCAGTCAAGGCACACATGAGAAAGCAATCAATGAACAACTATGGTACAGCAAGTGAGTTAATGTTTTTCATTTCTCTCCCTTCCTGTCTGTCTGTCCATATGCATGTGTGTATGCGTGTGTGTCACTAAAAAAAAAAAAAAAAAACTAGAAATGCCCCCTGATTATTTTCCAGTTAATTGGCTGCCTGTACAGCTCTCTATTCTGTCACATCCAAATATTAAGACTATAACTTTCATGTAAATAAGTCTACATTTCTATTCCACTATAAAATGTAAAATCCCTCAATAACAAGACTTCCTTCAATCAACAAATCATTCAGATAGATCCTGAGGTGGTTAGATACTTCTTCCCCTGGAATCCTTAAGTATTTAGTTATCCATTATTGTTTCCTATTTGATATATGTTTTCTCTTTAGATGCACTTATGTTTAGTAAACAGTAATGCTTTTTTTTCTAAGAGTTTCTCCAATGTGATACATTTACTTTAAGTGAGGATAACATAGCATTTCTGTAGTATAGGAATTTTTTCTTTAAATCTATTCCTTAGTTAATGGGGTGGGGGCAGGAAAAGGAGGGTGGTGGGCAGGAAGCAACGACTCTGGTCTGGGGACTGACCGACAGGTAGGTCTGCAGAGGGCCAGAAGTGAGCCATCAAGCAGGGGATGGCACCAGGCGGGCCAGAGGGATCCAGGACTCACGATGAGGAGCGAGGTCATGGGAGGGCAGAGAGCTGGTGGCTGCGGTCCAGGCGGCCACTCACAGTCACGGCAGCAGCGACGTTCCCAGCTGTGAAAGCGACACACCCACGAGTGCCGCAGTGCCCCAAAGAATGGTGGCATCAGAGGACTTAGGTTTGAGAAGGCTAGGGACTGTGGTGCGTGTACATTAAGTGACAAGCAATATAGCCTGACCAGGTGGTGGCGCAGTGGATAGAGCATCGGACTGGGATGTGGAAGACCCAGGTTCAAGACCCCGAGCATGGCAGCTTGAGCGCGGGTCCATCTGGCTTGAGCAAAAGCTCGCCAGCTTGGACCCAAGGTCACTGGCTCCAGCAAGGGGTTGCTCAGTCTGCTGAAGGCCCGTGGTCAAGGCACATGTGAGAAAGCAATCAATGAAGAACTATGGTGTCACAACGACAACGAAAAACTAATGATGGATGCTTCTCATTCTCTCCATTCCTGTCTGTCTGTCCCTATCTATCCCTCTCTCTGACTCTCTCTGTCTCTGAAAAAACAAAAAAAGTGACAAGCGATACAGGTGATCGTGCTGAGAGCAGCCCGGTCTGTGGGAATGTGCCTCACCGGTTCCAGGCCTGCGGCTCTACCTTCAGTCTGCTAACAAACTGCAGCTTCAGGAAGTCACGGTCCTTCTGGGGTTGATGGGAAGGCTTCTCAGGACTCCTTTCTGCTTCAAACCATAAGGATCTGTACAATAATAGTACGGACAGGCCCAAGAGGAAGACCTCAGCTTAGGCTGCCCCTCTCCCAAAAGGACCTGACCCAGCCCCCAGTGCCAAGCACAGACTGAAGTCGGCTGCAGGAGGCTCCGGGTTTGCTGCAATGTTCCAGCAGCGCCAAGTTCCGAGTAGAGTGGTGGTGGCATGGCTTCTGGCCCATCAGGAGCGGCTGGCTGCTGGCGCCCACTGGCCCTGGCCTGTGCCATAAGCAGGGATAGTTCAGCACAACAGGGACAGAAATCCAGAAAAGGCCGCTCCTCACCAGCACGGAGCTGCGCGGGAGCTCTCTATGGGGGTAACCCAGGTCAACGAAGAAGAGAGGCGACCCAAATGGGTAGAGAAGGACATATCTGGCTCCCTGGTCCTGTGGTGGAGGTCAAGAGAACGGGGACACTGATCTATCAGTGGGTTTCCAGGAGTGGCCAGAACAGCTCTATTCAGCATGTGTGGCCTGCCCCATGGGGAAGACTCAAGTTGGGGGCTGAAGGAGGCCACTGTGCTAGGGGTGCTGAGGCCCTGAAGCCAGAGAACAGCAGAGACCACCACCAGTCAGGGCCAGGCTCAAGTTCCACTTCTTCCCTCCCACACTCTCAGTACTTGCAAAGAAGACAGACCCAGGGTCCACATAGACTGGATCTGTGACTCCACCCTCAGTCCAGTGATGGGTGTCCCACTTACTCCATGAATAGGGCGAGGCTGGGACACCAGGGAGAAACTATGTACTTCTCCTTGCCCTATCTCTGCTCCTTTCCTGAGCCAGGAACTGAAAACCTAACACTTCACCTGTGTTCACACAGGTAAGTAGGTACTCACATGTACATACACACACACACATGCCTGCACAAGCTTCTATCTCTTTCCCCTCCCCCACTCTTTGCTGCTGCTGCCTCCCATCTCAGGCTGCTGCCGGATCCTTCCTAGGGATGGTGGAAGCCCTCGCTCAGGCAATAGAAGCACAGAAGGACAGAGAAAGGGCCTGGCAGTGAGAGGCAGGCAAGACACTGATTTGTGATATTAAAAATCTCAAACCAGGCCCTGGCCAGTTGGCTCAGCAGTAGAGCATCGGCCTGGCATGTGCAAGTCCCGGGTTCAATTCTTGGCCAGGGCACACAGGAGAAGTACCCATCTGCTTCTTCACACTTCCCCCTCTCCTCCCTCTCTATCTCTCTCTTCCCCTCCTGCAGCCAAGACTCCACTGAAGCAAAGTTGGCCTGAGAGCTGAGTATGGTTTCATGGCCTCCACCTCAGGCACTAAAATGGCTCCAATTGCAGCAGAGCAATGCTCCAGAGGGGCCGAGCATTGCCTCTGTTGGGTATGCTGGTGGATCCCCATTGGGTGCATGCAGGAGTCTGTTTGTCTTTCTGCTGCACCCCTGCTTCTCACTTCAGAAAAATGCAAAAAAAAATCTCAAACCAGCCAAAACAAGGAATTGGCGTAGTGGATAGAACATTGGACTGGGACACAAAGGACCTAGGTTCAAAACCCCGAGGTCACCAGCTTGAGCACAGGCTCACCAGCTTGAGCATGGGGTCGCTGGCTTGAGCGTGGGATCATAGACATGACACCATGGTTGCTGGCTTGAGCTCAGAGGTCACTGACTTGAAGCCCAAAGTCGCTGGCTTGAGCCCAAGGTCACTGGCTTGAGCAAGGGGTCACTTGCTCTGCTGTAGCCCCCAGGTCAAGGCACATATGAGAAAGCAATCAATGAACAACTAAGGAGACTAAGGAACTGTAACGAAGAACTGATGCTTCTCATCTTTCTCCCTGTCTATCCCTATCTGTCCCTCTCTCTGTCTCTGTCACATACAAAAAAATCTCAAACCAAAAATAAATAAATAAAACCTATTCCTTAGTTAATAATGCTCTTCTCTGCACTCAGGAACGTTTGCTCTGACTGCTCTTCAAAACTCCAAGCTCACATTTTCATTACCTACTGGACTTCCCTACATCAACGCTTTGAAAATACCACAAGACCAAGATGGAATTTCCACTCTCCTCTTCACCACACCCCTTTCCCTGAAGAAGTGGTCTCAAGGTTCTGTCTTTCTCATAGCAATGCCTGACTCCAATTCCTCCATATTTTCCCTCATCTTAAACATCCTATCAGCTGCCAGACTCTTTTGATTCCATTTTTACCTGCATCTCAAATTCACCTAGTCTCCATATCCTGTGTTCCTTTCCTCGGCCAGATCTTTATTTCCTGATTCCCGAACCTTCTCAACAGCTTTCTAAAAAACCTTCTACTACTCTGATGAGAAACTTTAGTAAGTCTCCATTAAACACAGAACGAAGCCCAGACACTTCAATATAGAATTCAAAGAAAAAGCCTTTACTTTGGGATCTTTAAACTTCTTTTCAGCCTTATTTTCCACTCCACTTCCCTTTAACTACATACTACAGTTGGTATTCTTCCAGAACATACCTTGCTCTGTTTTGCCTCAACACATCTACTGAAGTATTCTGAAGATAGTGTCCTTCAAGGGATATCTGCTAGTTGACATACTCCCCATTCTTGAATTCTAGTACAAACTTTGTTACCATTACTAAGAGCATTCCCAGTCATAATTAATCCTTCTTTCCCCAAATACTTACCAAACACTCTGAACCTGAATTTTATGCAGCATTTTTCCCATTTTACCTTATTTCAAAGTTATAAATCTCTCTCCCACTACACTGGAAACTTCTTAAAAACAGGGACTGTAGCCTGATCTGTGATGATGCAATGGATAGAGCATCAACCTGAAACACCGAGGTCACCAGTTCTAAGCCCTGGGCTTGCCTGGTCAAGGCACATAAGAGAAACAATCAATAAACAACTAAAGTGAAGCAAATGGCCCCTAGCTGGTTGGCTCAGGGGTAGAGTGTCAGCCCAGCAAGTGGAAGTCTCAGATTCAATTCCAGTCAGGGCACACAGGAGAAGCAACCATCAGAGCAGCAGCCCCAGATGGGCAGAACATCACCTGGTAGGGGGTTTGCCAGGGTAAATCTTGGAAGAGGTGAATATGGGAGCCTGTCTCTCTACTTCCCTGGCTTACTTCACTGAAAAATAAATAAATAGGCCCTGGCCATTGGCTCAGGGGTAGAGCATCAGATGGCATGTGGAAGTCCTTGGTTAGATTCCAGTAAGGGTACACAGGAGAAGCGACCATCAGAGCCACAACCCGAGATGGGTAGAGCATTGCCTGGTAGGGGGCTTTGCCAGGGTAAGTCCTGGTAGGGGCACATGCAGCAGTCTATCTCTGCCTCCCCTCCTATCACTAAAATGATAGATAGATAGATGATAGATAGATAGATAGATAGATAGATAGATAGATAGATAGATAGATAGATAGATAATGTGAAGGCTGACCAGGCAGTGGTGCAGTGGATAGAGCAGGGGTCCCCAAACGTTTTACACAGGGGGCCAGTTCACTGTCCTTCAGACCATTCGAGGGCCAGATTATGAAAAAAACTAGGAACAAATCCCTATGCACACTGCACATATCTTAAAGTAAAAAAACAAAACAGGAACAAATACAATGTTTAAAATAAAGAACAAGTAAATTTAAATCAACAAACTGACCAGTATTTCAGTGGGAACTATGGGTGCGGATGCGTCCTGTGCTCCTCTCACTGACCACCAATGAAAGAGGTACCCCTTCCAGAAATGTGGCAGGGACCAGATAAATGGCCTCAGGGGGCCGCATGCGGCCTGCGGGCCATAGTTTGGGATAGAGCATAGGACAGGGACACAGAGGACCCAGGTTCAAAACCCCAAGGTCCCCAGCTCAAATTTGGGCTCATCTGGTTTGAGCAAGGCTCACCAACTTAAGCCCAAGGTCACTGGCTTGAGCAAGGGTTCACTCAGTACGCTGTAGCCCCCCAGTAAAGGCACATGTGAGAAAGTAATCAATGAATAACTAAGGTGTCGCAACAAAGAATTGATGCTTCTCATCTCTCTCCCTTCCTGTCTATCTGTTCTTATCTGTCCCTCCCTCTGACTCTCTCTTTCTGCCTCTGTCACAAAAAAAATAAAATAAAGTAAAGTAAAGAAACTATGATCTTGCTCCCGCTCTCTCTCTCTACCAATTTCTTGCCCTCCCTCTTTCTAAAATTAATTCTTAAAAATCTTAAAGAGGGAGACGGCAAGATGGCGATGGAGTAGGCGGACGTACCAACTTCCAACTCCCAGAACCAAAGTGGATTATAACTCAATTTTAAGAACCATCATCTGGATAAACCAACTTTGAACTAAACTAAGTGGACTCTTCAACCAAGGAACACAGAGGAAGTCACGTTGAGACTGGTAGGAAAAGCAAAAACGTGAAGAGGGCTGCCCAGCTTCCTGGAGCAAACGGCAGCCCGGAGAGACCCACGTGCCGGAAGGGGACTTTGGCAGAGAGGGAGGGACCTGGGTCCCAGGAACCAAGCCCCAGCCTGCAGCCCCAGAGCCTAGAAGAGGCGTTTGGACAGTATTGAGCTGTGAAGCAAGTGAGGATACTGTTTGTGAGAAAGAGACAGTTTTCTCAGACCCGAGCTTCTTCTTAAAGGGACAGCACAGAAAACCTCTCTCACAACCACTCACCTGGGGCTCTGGGGAACGGGGACAGAGGAGAGGACCAGAGCATCAGGAAGAGTGTGGACTGAAGGCACAGGGAGAAACACTCTGAGGGACAGCCACCCTAACCCCTGGGCTAAGTCACTTCCCTAATCAAAAACGAATATTTCCCCTGGAACTAGCAATACCAGCAAAGGGAGACAGGACACCAGCCAAACAAGCTCTCCCGCGGCACTTAGAGCAGAGCTGCTTAGACGGAGGGAGCTTCCAGGACTACAGTATGGAGTGTTAGGGTCTGAGGTGAGTGCACCCACCCACACTGCTGAGGGATGGCTGGAAGAACGGTGGCGTCAGGACGCTGAAATGCGGTTCTGTTGGCGGGGGCAGAGGCCCAGCCAATGTAAGTTCGGTCTAGCCCAGCAGGGGCAAAGGGGACTCATGAAAGCGGTCCGACAGCTGTGGGCCAGCCTGTAAACCCACCTGCAGGGGAAAAGCAGGAGGCCAGGAATGGGCAGAGAGCTACTCTGTGACCCTGGACTTTGTGCAAGCCGGCCCTGACCGCCGGGGTGGGGCTAGGATCAGGGACAGGTGAAGGCTCTTGGCTAAGGGCACGCCAGCAGCCCCAAATGGCCCGAGAAACCGCGGTTTGCCGTCCAGCGTGTGATTTGGCTCTGAACGTGGAGGCGGGGATAGAGCCCCGGATGAGTGGAAGCTCGCAGCTAACTACATGCCAGCAGCCCCGCCTGGCCCAAAAAACCGTGGTGTGTGATCCTGTGCAGGCGGGCCCTGGCCTTGGGGCAGAGCTGAAGCTACTGACGGGTGGAGGCTCACAGCTGAATGCATGTCAGCAGCCCCGTCCAACCCAAGAAACTGGTGAGCAGGCTCTGACCGCAGGGGCTGGGCGGAAGCCCGGGAACAGGCTAGGTCGGCAGCTGAGCAAAGGTGCTCACCTCTACCCTTGGTACTGAAGCTTGTGGCTTGAGTGCAGTGCGCAACCCAACCTGTGGGGGCAAGGAGAAGACCAAGGCAGGCTGAGACGTATAGAGCTGGGAACCAGAACACAGCCCCTCCTGCGGAGGAAAGGTGGAAATCACAGCAACAGCCGCAGAGGGCTGGCACTGGGAATGCCCATACCCAACCGCCCTAGGCAGCAGCAGAGGGGGTGGCAGGCCGGCAGACAGACGACACCCAGAGAACACAAAGGCAACACCCATTGGACTCCAGTGGCCACACCCTTCTTACACACAGACAAAATGGGAAGGCAGAGAAAGGCAATGCAATTGAATCAAGAGAAATCCCCAGAGAAGGACCTAAATGAACCAGATATAACCAAATTATCAGATGAAGAATTTAAAATGATAGTTAGGATGATCAAAGAAATTAGAGCAACAATGGATAGTCATTATGAACACCTAAATAAAGAGATAACAAGTATAAAAAACGAAATTGAAATAATAAGAAAGAATCAGACAGAAATGACAAATACAGTATCAGAACTGAAGACCACAATGAAAGAAATTAAAAGCAGAATGGATGACGCTGAGGGTCGAATCAGCGTGTTAGAGGACACAATAAACAAAGGCACAGAAGAAGAGCAGAAAAAAGAAAAGAGACTCAAAAAATGTGAGGAAACTCTAAGAGAACTCTGTGACAACAAGAAGAGAAACAACTTTTGCATCATAGGGGTTCCTAAAGAATAGGAGAGAGAACAAGAAAAAGAAACTTTGTTGAATCAAATAATAGCAGAAAACTTCCCTAAATTAAGGCTGGGAAACATTCCACACATTCAAGAAGCACACAGAACTCCATTAAAGAGAAACCCAAAGAAATATACACCACGACACATCATAGTTAAAATACCAAAGCTAAGGGATAAAGAGAAAATTTTAAAAGCTGCTAGAGAAAAAAAAGCTATCACCTACAAAAGAGCCCCTAGAAGGATGACATCTGACTTCTCAACAGAAACACTTGAGTCAGGAAAGAAATGGCAAGATATATTCAAGGTAATGCAGAACAAGAACCTACAACCAAGACTACTCTATCCAGCAAGGCTAACGTTTAAAATTGAAGGAGAAATAAAGAGCTTCCCAGAAAATAAAGCCTCAAGGAATTCATTAAAACCAAACCAATTCTGCAAGAGAAACTAAGGGGCCTATTGTGAACAGTTCAAAGGGAGGAAAGAATATAGCAAAAAAAGAAAACACCTTTAAAGAAAAAAATGGCAATAAACAACTACATATCAATAATAACCTTAAATGTAAATGGATTAAATGATCCAATCAAAAGACACAGGGTAGCTGCGTGGATAAAGAAACAGGACCCATACATATGCTGTCTACAAAGACACACCTTGAAACAAAAGATGCACATAGACTGAGGGTAAAAGGATGGAAAAAATTTGTCATGCAAATGGAAATGAAAAAAAAGCCAGGGTAGGAATACTTATATCTCACAAAATGGACTTTAAAACAAATGCTGTAATAAGAGATAAAGAAGGACACTACATAATGATAAAGGGAACAATTCAACAGGAAGATATAACTATTATAAATGTCTACCCACCAAATATAGGAGCCTTGACATACATAAAGCAGACTTCGATGGATATAAAGGGCGAGATTAATAGCAATACTATAATAGTAGGGGATTTTAATACCCCATTAACAACACTAGATAGACCCTCAAGAAAGAAAATTAATAAAGAAACAGCAGACTTAAAGGAGACACTAGATAAACTCGATTTAATGGATATCTTCAGAACTTTTCACTCTAAAGCAGTAGAATATACATTATTCTAAAGCGCTTATGGTACATTTTCGAGAATAGACCACATGTTAGGACACAAAAATGGTCTCAATAAATTTAAGAAGACTGAAATCATATCAAGCATTTTCTCTGATCACAATGCCATAAAACTAGAAATTAACCACAAAGGAAAAACTGAAAAATGCTCAAACACTTGGAAACTAAATAGCATGATATTAAATAATGAATGGATTAACAATGAAATCAAAGAAGAAATAAAAAAGCTTCTGGAAACGAATGATAATGAACATACATCAACTCAAAATTTATGGGACACAGCAAAAGCAATACTGAAAGGGAAGTTCATTGCACTACAGGCATACCAAAAGAAGCTAGAAAAAGCTCAAATAAGCAACCTGACCCTGCATCTAAAAGAACTAGAAAAATAACAACAAATAAAGCCCAGGAACAGTAGAAGGAAGGAAATAATAAAGATCAGAGCAGAAATAAATGACATAGAGGCTAAGGAAACAATACAGAGGATCAATGAAAATGGGAGCTGGTTCCTTGAAAAGGTAAACAAGATTGAAGAACCTTTAATTAGACTCATCAAGAAAAAAAGAGAGAGGACCCAAATAAATAAAATTAGAAATGGCAGTGAAGAAATAACAACTGACACAACAGAAATACAAAGCATTGTAAGAAAATACTATGAAGAACTGTATGCCAAAAAATTAGACAACCTAGGTGAAATGGACAAATTTATTGAATCACATAATCTTCGAAAAATCAATCTGGAAGAATCAGAACACCTAAACAGACCAATTGCAACAAATGAGATCAAAACAGTTATCAAAAAACTCCCAAAAAAGAAAAGTCCTGGACTTGATGGCTTCACAAGCGAATTCTACCAAAAATTCAAAGAACTAACTACTATCCTCCTCAAGCTATTTCAAAAAATTCAAGAGGAAGGAAGACTTCCAAACTCCTTTTATGAGGCGAGCATAATTCTGATCCCAAAACTGGGCAAAGACAACACAAAGAAAGAAAATTATAGGCCTATATCCCTGATGAATTTAGATGCTAAAATTCTCAACAAAATATTAGCCAACCAGATCCAGCAATATATGAAAAAAATCATACACCATGATCAAGTGGGATTTATTCTGGAGAGGCAAGGCTGGTTCGATATTCGCATATCAATCAATGTGATTCATCACATAAACAAAAGGAAGGACAAAAATCAAATGATAATTTCAATAGATGCAGAAAAGGCATTTGATAAAATCCAGCACCCATTCATGCTCAAAACTCTAGGTAAAGTGGGAATACGGGGAACATTCCTTAACATGATAAAGGCCATCTATGACAAACCCACAGCAAACATCATACTAAGTGGGAAAAAAATAAAAGCAATCCCCTTAAGATCAGGAACCAGGCAGGGGTGCCCACTTTCACCATTCTTATTCAACATAGTTCTGGAGTCTTAGCTACAGCAATCAGGCAAGAAGAATAAATAAAAGGCATCCAAATTGAAAAAGAAGTAAAACTGTCATTATTTGCAGATGATATGATATTGTATATAGAAAACCCTAAAGTCTCAGTCAAAAAACTACTGGACCTTATAAATGAATTCAGCAAGATGGCAGGATATAAAATTAATACTCAGAAATCAGAGGCATTTCTATATACCAACAATGAAATATCAGCAAAAGAAATTAAGGAAACAAGCCCTTTCACCATTGCAGCAAAAAAAATAAAGTACCTAGGAGTAAATTTAACCAAGGAGGTTAAGGACTTGTACTCGGAAAATTATGAAACATTGATAAAAGAAATCAAGGAATACAAACAAGAGGAAACATATACTGTGCTCATGGCTAGGAAGAATAAACATCATTAAAATGTCTATATTACTCAAAGCAATTTATAAATTCAATGCAATACCAATTAAAATACCAATGACATACTTCAAAGATATAGAACACATATTACAAAAATTTATATGGAACCAAAAAAGAACACAAATAGCCTCAGCAATCTTAAAAAGAAAAAATAAAGCAGGAGGTATCACTCTTCCGGATATAAAGGTTTACTACAAGGTACTCAAGACAACCTGGTACTGGCATATGAACAGGCACATAGATCAATGGAACAGAACAGAAAACAGAAATAAACCCACAGCTTTATGGACAACTGATATTTGACAAAGGAGGAAAGAACATTCAGTGGAGTTAAGACAGCCTCTTTAACAAATGGTGTTGGGAAAATTGGACATCTACCTGCAAAAAAAAATGAAACTAGACCATCAACTTACACCATTCACAAAAACAAACTCAAAATGGATAAAAGACTTAAACGTAAGCCGTGAAACCATAAACATCTTAGAAGAAAACATAAGCAGCAAGCTCTCTGACATCTGTAGCAGCAATATATTTGCCAATTTATCTCCACGGGCAAATGAAATAAAAGGCAAGATAAACATATGGGACTATATCAAACTAAAAAGTTTTTGCACAGATAAAGACAATTAGAACAGAATGAAAAGACAAACCACACAATGGGAGAACATATTCGACAGCACATCTGAATAACCAAAATTTATAAAGAACTTATAGGGGGAGCAAGATGGCGATGGAGTAGGCGGACGTACCAAATTCCAACTCCCAGAAGCAAAGTGGATTATAACTCAATTTTAAGAACCATCACCTGGATAAACCAACTTTGAACTAAACTAACTGGACTCTTCAATCAAGGAACACAGAAGAAGCCACATTGAGACTGGTAGGAATAGCAAAAACGCGAAGAGGGCTGCCCAGCTCCCCGGAGCAAACGGCAGCCTGGAGAGACCCACGTAGCGGGAGGAGAGTTTGGCGGAGAGGGAGCGACCTAAGTCCCAGAACCAAGCCCAAGCCTGCAGTCCCAAAGCATAGAAGAGGCATTTGGAGAGTTTTGAGCTGTGAAACAAGTGAGGGAGCTCCCAGGCCTACAGTGTGGAGTATTAGGTCCCTACCTACTCTGCTGAGGGTTGCTGAAGGGTAAGGTGGGCGGCAGGACGCTGAACGCGGTTCTGTCCGCGTGGGCAGAGGCCAAGCCGGTGTGAGATCGGTCTACCCCAGCAGGGTCGGAGGGGACGTGCGAAAGCAGTTCGGAAGATGCGGGCCGCCTGTAGTCCGACCTGTGGGGACAAAGCGGGAAGCCAGGAACGAGCAGAAATCTGCTCTGCGAACCTCCGCAAGCCGGCCCTGACCGCGGGGACCGGGCTAGGACCAGCGACGGGAGGGGGGCTTGCGGCAGAGCTCACGCTACCAGCCACGCCTGGCCCGAGAACCAAGGTTTGCCATTCTGTGTGTGTGAGCGGGCTCTGAGCACGGGGACGGGGTAGACCCCGAGACAAGTGGAAGCTCGCAGCTGAGCCCACGCTAATATCCCCATCCTGCCGGAGAAACCGCCATTTGCCATGCCACGGGCACGAGCGGGCTCAGAACGCGGGGGCGGGGTAGAAACAGGGACAAGCGGAAGTCCACGGCTGAGCGGAAGCCACCAAACACGCCCACCCCAATAAACCTTGGTTTCCGACCCTGGGCAGAAGGACCCTGGCCTCGAGAACGGGGCTAAAGCTCCGGACGGGCAAAGGCTTACCGCTGAGAGCACGTCCAAAGCCCCGCCCAACCCACGAAACTGTAGCGAGCAGGCTCAGACTCCTTGTTCTGGACGGAAGTCCGGAAATAGGCAGGTCCGCTGCTGAGTAAAGGTGCTCACCTCTATCCTTGGTCCTGAGGCTTGTGGCTTGAGTGACAGCCCCTCCCGCGGAGGAGAGGCGGAAATCACAGCAAAAGCCACAGTGGGCCGGCTCTGGCAACGCCCATACCCAACCACACTAGGCAGCGGCAGAGGGGGTGGGGGGCCTGCAGACAGACCACACCTAAAGAACACAAAGGCAACACCTACTGGACTCCAGTGGCCTCAACTTGCTTATACACAGACAAAATGGGTAGGCAGAGGAATAAAAACCAAATGAATCAAGAGAAATCCCCAGAGAAGGACCTGAATGAACCAGATATAACTAAATTACCAGATGCAGAATTTAGAATAATGATAGTGAGGATGTTCAAAGAAATTAGAGCAACAATGGATAGTCATTATGAACACCTAAATAAAGAGATAACAAGTATAAAAAATGAAATTGAAATAAAAAAAAGAATCAGACAGAAATAACAAATACAGTATCAGAACTGAAGACCACAATGGAAGGAATTAAAAGCAGGATAAATCACGCTGAAGATCGAATAAGCGAGTTAGAGGACACAATAAACAAAGGCACAGAAGCAGAGAAGAAAAAGGAAAAGAGACTCAAAAAATGTGAGGAAACTCTAAGGAAGCTCTGTGACAACCTGAAGAGAAATAACATTCGCATCATAGGGGTACTTGAAGAAGAGGAGAGAGGACAGGAAATGGAAACGTTGTTCAATCAAATCATAGCAGAAAACTTTCCTAAATTAAGGCTGGGAAACACTCCACACGTTTAAGAAGCACACAGAACTCCATTAAAGAGAAACCCAAAAAGATCTACACCAAGACACATCATAGTTAAAAATCCAAAGCTAATGGATAAAGAAAAAATTTTAAAAGCCGCTAGGGAAAAAAGGCTATCACCTACAAAGGAGCCCCCATAAGGATGACATCTGACTTCTCAACAGAAACACTTGAGGCCAGAAGGGAATGGCAAGAAATAATCAAAGTAATGCAGAACAAAAACCTACAACCAAGACTACTTTATCCAGCAAGGCTAACGTTTAAAATTGAAGGAGAAATAAAGAACTTCCCAGAAAAAGAAAACCTGAAGGAATTCATAAAAACCAAACCAATTCTGCAAGAGATACTAAGGGGCCTGTTGTGAACAGTTTAAAGGGAGAAAAAAATATAGCAAAAGAAGAATACAACTTTAAAGAATAAAATGGCAATAAACAACTACATATCAATAATAACCTTAAATGTAAATGGATTAAATGATCCAATCAAAAGATATAGGGTAGCTGCATGGATAAAGAAACAGGACCCATACATATGCTATCTACAAGAGACACACCTTAAAACAAAAGATGCACCTAGACTGAAGGTAAAAGGATGGAAAAAAATATTTCATGCAAATGGAAATGAAAAAAAAGCCGGGGTAGCAGTACTTATATCTGACAAAATGGACTTTAAAACAAAGGCTGTAGTAAGAGATAAAGAAGGACACTACATAATGATAAAGGGAACAATTCAACAGGAAGATATAACTATTATAAATATCTATGCACCAAATATAGGAGCCCCGACATACATAAAGCAGACTTTGATGGATATAAAGGGCGAGATTAACAGCAATACTATCATAGTAGGAATTTCAATACCCCTCTAACAACACTGGATAGATCCTCAAGAAAGAAAATTAATAAAGAAACAGCAGACTTAAAGGATACACTAGATCAACTCGATTTAATAGATATCTTCAGAACTTTTCACCCTACAGCAGTAGAATATACATTCTTCTCAAGCGCTCATGGTACGTTTTCTAGGATAGACCACATGTTAGGACACAAAAATGGTCTCAATAAATTTAAGAAGATTGAAATCATATCAAGCATTTTCTCTGATCACAATGCCATGAAACTAGAAATTAACAACAAAGGAAAAACTGAAAAATGCTCAAACACTTGGAAACTAAATAGCATGATATTAAATAATGAATGGATTAACAATGAGATCAAGAAAGAAATAAAAAAGTTTCTAGATACAAATGATAATGAGCATACATCAACTCAAAATTTATGGGACACAGCAAAAGCAGTTCTGAGAGGGAAGTTTATTGCACTACAGGCATATCATAAGAAGATAGAAAAAGCTCAAATAAGCAACCTGACCCTGCATCTAAAAGAACTAGAAAAACAACAGCAAATAAAACCCAAGACAAGTAGAAGGAAGGAAATAATAAAGATCAGAGCAGAAATAAATGACATAGAGGCAAAGGAAACAATACAGAGGATCAATGACACCAGAAGTTGGTTCTTTGAAAAGGTAAACAAGATTGATGAACCCTTAACTAGACTCATCAAGAAAAAAAACGAGAGGACTCAAATAAATAAAATCAGAAAGGACAGTGGAGAAATAACAACTGACACAACAGAAATACAAAGCATTGTAAGAAAATACTATGAAGAACTATATGCCAAAAAATTAGACAATCTTGGTGAAATGGACAAATTTCTTGAATCATATAACCTGGCAAAAATCAATCTGGAAGAATCAGAACACCTAAACAGACCAATTACAACAAATGAGATTGAAACAGTTATCAAAAAACTCCCAAAAAAGAAAAGTCCTGGGCCTGATGGCTTCACAAGTGAATTCTATCAAAAATTCAAAGAAGAACTAACTCCTATCCTCCTCAAGCTATTTCAAAAAATTCAAGAGGGGAAGGAAGACTTCCAAACTCCTTTTATGAGGCGAGCATAATTCTGATCCCAAAACCGGGCAAAGACAACACCAAGAAAGAAAATTATAGGCCAATATCCCTGATGAATTTAGATGCTAAAATTCTCAACAAAATATTAGCCAACCAGATCCAGCAATATATGAAAAAAATCATACACCATGATCAAGTGGGATTTATTCTGGAGAGGCAAGGCTGGTTCAATATTCGCAAATCAATCAATGTGATTCAGCACATAAACAAAAGGAAGGACAAAAATCACATGATAATTTCAATAGATGCAGAAAAGGCATTTGATAAAATCCAGCACCCATTCATGCTCAAAACTCTCAGTAAAGTGGGAATACGGGGAACATTCCTTAACATGATAAAGGCCATCTACGATAAACCGACAGCAAACATCATACTAAATGGACAAAGATTAAAAGCAATCCCCTTAAGATCAGGAACCAGGCAGGGATGCCCCCTTTCACCACTCTTATTCAACATAGTTCTGGAAGTCCTTGCTACAGCAATCAAACAAGAAAAAGAAATAAAAGGCATCCAAATTGGAAAAGAAGAAGTAAAACTGTCACTATTTGCAGATGATAAGATATTGTATATTGAAAACCCTAAAGTCTCAGTCAAAATACTACTGGACCTTATAAATGAATTCAGCAAGATGGCAGGATATAAAATTAATACTCAGAAATCAGAGGAATTTCTATATACCAACAATGAAATATCAGCAAAAGAAATTAAGGAAACAATCCCCTTCACCATTGCAGCCAAAAAAATAAAGTACCTAGGAGTAAATTTAACCAAGGAGGTTAAGGACTTGTACTCGGAAAATTATAGAGCATTGATAAAAGAAATCAAGGAAGATACAAACAAGTGGAAGCATATACCGTGCTCATGGCTAGGAAGAATAAACATCATTAAAATGTCTATATTACCCAAAGCAATTTATAAATTCAATGCAATACCAATTAAAATACCAATGACATACTTCAAAGATATAGAACACATATTCCAAAAATTTATATGGAACCAAAGAAGAACATGAATAGCCTCAGCAATCTTAAAAAGAAAAAATAAAGCAGGAGGTATCACTCTTCCAGATATCAAGGTTTACTATAAGGCCATTATACTCAAGACAGCCTGGTACTGACATATGAACAGGCACATAGATCAATGGAACAGAACAGAGGACCCAGAAATAAACCCACAGCTTTATGGACAACTGATATTTGACAAAGGAGGAAAGAACATACAATGGAGTAAAGACAGTCTGTTTAACAAATGGTGTTTGGAAAATTGGACATCTACATGCAAAAAAATGAAACTAGACCATCAACTTACACCATTCACAAAAACAAACTCAAAATGGATAAAAGACTTAAATGTAAGCCGTGAAACCATAAGCATCTTAGAAGAAAACCTAGGCAGCAAGCTCTCCGACATCTGTAGCAGCAGTATATTTGCCGATTTATCTCCACGGGCAAATGAAATAAAAGGCAAGATAAACAAATGGGACTATATCAAACTAAAAAGTTTTTGCACAGCAAAAGACAATAGGAACAGAATAAAAAGACAAACCACACAATGGGAGAACATATTCGACAGCACATCTGATAAGGGGTTAATAACTAAAATTTATAAAGAACTTATAAAACTCAACACCAGGAAGACAAACAACCCAATCAAAAAATGGGCAAAAGAAATGAATAGAAATTTCTCCAAAGAGGACATACAGATGGCCAATAGGCATATAAAAAAATGCTCAACATCACTAATCATTAGAGAAATGCAAATTAAAACCACAATGAGATGTCACCTCACACCAGTCAGAATGGCACTCATCAGCAAAACAACACAGAATAAGTGCTGGCAAGGATGTGGAGTAAAGGGAACTCTTCTGCACTGCTGGTGGGAATGCAGACTGGTGCAGTCACTGTGGAAAACAGTTTGGAGATTCCTCAGAAAATTAAAAATCAAACTGCCTTTTGACCCAGCTATCCCACTTTTAGGAATATACCCTAGGAACACCATAGCACTGTTCGAAAAGAAGAAATGCGCCCCCATGTTCATGGCAGCATTGTTCACAATAGCAAAGAGCTGGAACCAGCCCAAGTGTCCGTCAGAAGATGAGTGGATTAAAAAGCTATGGTACATATATACTATGGAATACTACTCAGCCATAGGAAACGATGACATCGGATCATTTATAACAAAATGGATGTACCTTGATAACATTATACGGAGTGAAATAAGTAAATCAGAAAACAAGAAAAACTGAGAACAGCATGATTACATACATAGGTGGGACATAAAAGTGAGAATATGAGACATGGACAAGAGAGTGGTGGTTATGGGATGGGGGGAGGGAGGGAAGAGTGGGATAGGGAGGAGGGGAGGGACACAGGGAAAACCAGATAGAAGGTGACAGAGGACAATTTGACTTTTGGTGATGGGTATGCAACACAATTGAATGATAAGATAACCTGGAGATGTTTTCATTGTACATATGTACCCTGATTTATTGGTGTCACCCCATTAGAATTAATAATAATAAAATATATATTATAAATAAATAAATAAATAAAAATGGGCAAAGGAAATGAATAGAAATTTCTTCAAAGAGGACATACAGATGGCCAATAGGCATATGAAAAAATGCTCAACATCACTAATCATTAGAGAAATGCAAATTAAAACTACAATGAGATATCGTCTCACACCAGTCAGAATGGCGCTCATCTGCAAAACAGCACAGAATAAGTGCTGGTGAGGATGTGGAAAAAAGGGAACCCTCCTGCACTTCTGGTGGGAATGAAGACTGGTGCAGCCACTGTGAAAACAGTATGGAAATTCCTCATAAATTTAAAAATCGAACTACCTTTTGACCCAGCTATCCCACTTATAGGAATATACCCTAAGAACACCATAGCACTGTTCGGGAAGAAGAAATGCACCCCCATGTTCGTGGCAGCATTGTTCACAATAGCGAAGATCTGGAAACAGGCCAAGTGTCCATCAGAGGACGAGTGAATTAAAAAGCTATGGTACATATATACTATGGAATACTACTCAGCCATAACAAATGATTACATCAGATCATTTACAACAAAATGGATGGATCTTGATAACATTATACAGAGTGAAATAAGTAAATCAGAAAAAAACTGAGAACAGCATGATTTCATACATAGGTGGGACATAAAAGTGATACTATGAGACATGGACAAGAGTGTGGTGTTTACGGGGTGGGGAGAAGGAGGAGAGGGTGGGGTAGAGAGGACGGGAGGGGCACCGGGAAAAGCAGATTGAAGGTGACAGAGGACAATTTGACTTTGGGTGATGGGTATGCAACATAATTGAATGATAAGATAACCTGGAGATGTTTTCCTTGAACATATGTACCCTGATTTATTGGTGTCACCCCATTAAAATTAATAATAAAAAAAAAGAAGAAGACCTACAGCAAGCATGGAGAAAGGCACACTAGCCCTTCACTAACTGGCTCAGAATGGATGCAAGTCAAATTTCCTTATTCTGTTGAACAGATGTGAGGATCTGACTGATGTCACTGCAAGGGATCAGGGGGAAGTCACCTTCCTCTGTTCCTTTGAACAGAAACATAAAATGAGTTTGGTGGTTAACAGCACTGTCTGTTGTACAACAGAGAATGCTAAATTGGGAAGTTGGATTTGATCCAAAATGCACTAGACCTGTGGTTCTCCAAGGTACATGTGCATACTACATATGACAGAAAACAAAATATTAAAACTACTATGTATTCTCTTATTTTAATCCAGAAAAAAACATATACTGTCCTCATGTAAGGTGGCTTTGTACACCAACATGCAAAGTTTTCTGACAAAAGCAAAAGCCCTAGGACCTGAAGGAATTGTGCAAATCATCACTCACAGGGTGCCTCTGGCATGGTGCACATACTGCTTATATTATCCAGTGTCAATGAAAATAAGCATGATGACCATGGATAGCTGCATGTAAGAGACTCCTGCAAAAGCACTACAAATAGAGAATAATACTAAAATTCCGGGGCATTATTTTTTAAATTGATTTTAATGTATTGTGTTTACATAGATTCAAGTGTTCCACTGAATACATCATCCCCACCACCACCTCCCCTAACAGCCTCCCCCATTCACTCCAGGATTTGCTTTTCTGCTCTCTATAACGCTGTGTTATGTGTATATAATTTCACCAATCTCTTTTCCTTCTCTGATCCCATCCTCTCATCCCCTTTCCCTCTGTCTCCTTTCTATCTAGTCCCTTTGATCCCACCTCTGTCTCTATTCCATTCCTCAGTTCACATCGTTCATTGAATTCCTCAAATGAGTGAGGTCATATGATATTTTTCTTTCTTTTTCTTTCTCTGCCTGGCTTATTTCATAGTAGTTTCCAGGTCCATCCATGTTGTTGCAAAAGGTAAGATTTCCTTCTTTCTCATGGCCCCATAGTATTCTATTGTGTATATATATACCACTGCATTTTAATCCACTCATCCACTGACAGACACTTGAGCTGTTTCCAGAACTTGGTTATTGTAAACAATGCTGCCATGAACATGGGGGTGGATTTCTTCTTTTGGATCAGTAATATGGTATTCTTAAAATATATTCCTAAAAATATATATGTGTGTGTGTGTGTGTGTGTATTCCTAAAAGTGGGATGGCTAGGTGAAAAGGCAGTTCCATTTTTAATTTTTTGAGGAATCTCCATACTGTTTTCCACAGTGGCTGCACCAGTCTGCATTCCCACCGGCAGTGCAGGAGGGTTCCCTTCTCTCCACATCCTCGCCAGCACTTATTCTGTGTTGTTTTGCTGATGAGCGCCATTCTGACTGGTGTGAGATGATATCTTATTGTGGTTCTAATTTGCATTTCTCTAATGATTAGTGATGTTGAGCATCTTTTCCTATGCCTATTGGCCATCTGTATGTCCTCTTTGGAAAAGTGACTATTCATTTTTTTTGCCCATTGTTTGATTGTATTGTTTATCTTCCTGGTGTTGATTTTCACAAGTTCTTTATAAATTTTGGTTATTAAACCCTTATCCGATGTATTGTCAAATATGTTCTCCCATTGTGTGGTTTGTCTTTTTATTTTGTTCATATTGACTTCAGCTGTGCAAAAGCTTTTTAGTTGGATATAGTCCCATTTATTCATCTTGCCCTTTATTTCACTTTCCATGTAGATAAATCAGCAAATATATTGCTGTGAGAGATGTCAGAGAGCTTACTGCCTATGTTTTCTTCTAAGATGCTTATGGTTTCACAACTTATATTTAAGTCTTTTATCCACGTTGAGTTTATTTTTGTGAACGGTTTAAGCTGGTGATCTAGATCTAGGTTCATTCTTTTGCAGGTAGCTGTCCAATTTTTCCAACACCATTTGTTAAAGAAACGATCTTTACTCCATTGTATGCTTTTACCTGCTTTGTCAAATAGCAATTGTTCATAAAGGTGTGGGTTTATTTCTGGGTTCTCTGTTCTGTTCCATTGATCTATATGCCTATTCTTATGCCAGTACCAAGCTATTTTGAGTACAATGGCCTGTAGTATAATTTGATATCAGGAAGTGTGATACCACTCACTTTATTTTTTTTTCAACATTCCTGAGTCTATTTGTGTTCTTTTTTAGTTCCATATAAATTTTTGGAATATTTGTTCTATATCTTTGAAGTATACCATTGGTATTTTTATATGAATTGCATTGAATTTATAAATTGCTTTGTGTAATATAGACATTTTAATGATGCTTATTCTTCCTAGCCATGAACATGGTATATGCTTCCACCTATTTGTATCTATTTTTATTTCTTTTATCAATGTTTTATAATTTTCCGAGTACAAGTCTTTAACCTCCTTGGTTAAATTTACTCCTAGGTACTTTATATTTTTGTTGCAATAGTGAAGGAAATTGTTTTCTTGATTTCTCTTTCAGACAGATCATTGTTGGTGCATAAAAATTCCTCTGATTTCTGAGTATTAATTTTATATCCTGCCACCATGCTGAATTGATTTCCCAGGTCCAGTAATTTTTTTACTGCGACTTTAGGGTTTTCTAGTACAGTATCATATCGTCAGCAAACAATGGTAGTTTTACTTCTTCTTTTCCAATTTGGATGCCTTTTATTTCTTCTTCTTGTCCAATTGCTGTGGCTAGGACTTCCAGAACTATATTGAATAAGAGTGGTGAAAGGGGGCACCCCTGCCTTTTTCCTGATCTTAACGGGATTGCTATTAACACTTGCCCATTGAGTATGATGTTGGCTGTGGGTTTGTCATAGATGGCCTTTATCATGTTGAGGAATATTCCCTGTATACCCACCTTGCTGAGAGTTTTGATCATAAATGGGTGCTAGATTTTATCAAATGCTTTTTCTGTATTTATTGATATTATTATGTGATTTTTCTCCTTCCTTTTGTTTATGTGATGAATCACATTGATGGATTTGCAAATATTGTACCAGCCTTGCCAGAATAAATCCCACTTAATCATGATGTATAATTTTTTTCATGTATTGCTGGATCCAGTTTGCTAATATTTTGTTGAGAATTTTAGCATCTAAATTCATCGGGGGTATTGGCCTATAGTTTTCTTTCTTTGTGTTGTTTTTGCCTGGTTTTGGAATCAGAATTATGCTCGCATCATAAAAGGAGCTTGGAAGTCTTCCCTCCTATTAAATTTTTTGAAATAGCTTGAGAAGGATAGAATTTACTTCTTTGAATATTTGGTAGAATTCACCTGTGAAGCCATCTGGCCTAGGACTTTTGTTTTTTGGGAGTTTTTGATAACTGTTTCAATCTCATTTGTTGTAATCGGTGTGTTGAGGTTTTCTGATTCTTCCAGATTGATTTTTTTTTTGAAATCCACTCCCCTTTATTTATTTTTTTTATATATATATTTTATTATTATTAATTCTAATGGGGTGACATTAATAAATCAGGGTACATATGTACAATGAAAACATCTCCAGGTTATCTTATCAGATTGATTTTTGAAGGATTATATATATATCAAGGAATTTATACATTTCACCTAGGTTTTCTAATTTTTTGGAATACAATTCTTCATAGTATTTTCTTACAATCCCTTGTATTTCTGCTGTGTCAGTTGTTACTTCTCCACTCTCATTTCTAATTTTATGTATTTGAGTTCACTCTCTTTTTCTTGGTGAGTCTGGTTAAAGGTTCATCAATTTTATCTTTTCAAAAAACCAACTCTTGTTTTCATTGATCCTCTGTATTGTTTTTTTAACCTCTATGTCATTTATTTCCTCTCTAGTCTTGATTATTTTCTTCCTTTTACTTCCACTGGGTTTTACTTGCTATTCTTTTTATAGTTCTTTTAGGTGCAGGTTTAAGTTGTTAATTTGAGCTTTTTCTTGCTTCTTAATGTATGCCTGTAATGCTATGTACTTACCTCTCAGTACTGCTTTTGCTATGTCCCATAAATTTTGAGTTGCTGTATGTTCATTTTTAATTGTTTCAAGGAAATTTTTTATTGCTTCCTTGATCTCATTGTTAACCCATTCATTATTTAATAACATGCTATTTAATTTCCAAGTATTTGAGTGTTTTTCCGTTTTTCTATTGCAGTTGATTTCTAGTTTCATGCCATTGTGATCAGAGAAGATGCTTGATATGATTTCCATCTTCTTAAATTAACTGAGACTCATTTTGTGTCTTAACATGTGGTCTATCCTAGAGAATGTACCTTGAGCACTTGAAAAGAATGTATATTCTGCTTCTTTAGGATGAAAGGTTCTGAAGATATTTATTAAATCCAGTTGATCCAGTGTGTCCTTCAGGGCTGCTATTTCTTTGCGATGTTAGTGGGGTATTGAAATCCCCTACTATTATAGTATTGCTGTTGATTTAACTTTTATGTCCATCAAAATCTACTTTATATATTTAGGTTTTCCTATATTAGGAGCATAGATATTTATAATGATTATAGCTTTCTGATGGATTGCTTCCTTTATCATTATGTAGTGACCTTCTTGATCTCTTACTATAAAGCCTTTGTTTTAAAGTCTATTTTGTCAGATATAAGTATTGCTACTCCAGCTTTTTTTCATTTCCATTTGCATGAAACATTTTTTTCCATCCCTTTATTTTCAGTGTATGTGTATCTTTTGCTTTGAGGTGGGTCTCTTATAGACAGCATATGTATAGGTCCTGTTTTCTTATCCAGGCAACTACCCTATGTCTTTTGATTTGAGCATTTAATTCATTTACATTTAAGGTTATTATTGATATGTAGTTCTTAATTGCCATTTTATTCTTTAAATCTATATTTCTCCTTTACTAGATTATTTTTCCCTTTGTTCTGTTTACATCAGGCCCCTTAACATTTCTTGCAGAATTTGTTTGGTTGTAATGAATCCCTTGATGGTTTTGTTTTTTTTCTTTTTGTCTGGGAAGCTTTTTATTTCTCCTTCAATTTTAAACGACAGCTTTTCTGGATAAAGAAGTCTTGGTTGTAGGCTCTTGTTCTGCATTTTGTTGAATATTTCTTGCCATTCCCTTCTGGCCTCCAGTGTTTTGTTGAAAAGTCCGATGTCTTCATTATGGGGGTTCCTTTGTAGGTGAGACTGCTTTTCTCTTACAGCTTTTAATATTCTTTCTTTATATCTTAGCTTTGGTATTTTAATTATTATGTGTCTTGGTGTAGGTCTCTTTGGGTTCCTCTTTAATGAAATTCTCTGTGCTTCTTGAACTGGTGTGACTTTTTCCTGCATCAATTTAGGGAAGTTTTCAGCTATGATTTCTTTAATCAGGTTCTCTATTCCTTGTTCTTTCTCTTCTCCTTCAGGAACCCCTATTATGCGGATGTTGTTTCTCTTCGTGTTATCACAGAGCTCTATGAGAGTTTCCTCAGACTTTTTGATCCTCTTTTCTTTTCGCTGTTCTGCTTCCGTGCTATTGCTTATCTTGTACTCTAAATCGCTGATTCAGTCCTCTACTTCATCCAGCCTGCTGTTGATTCCTTCTAGTGTAGTCTTCATTTCTAATATTGTGTTTGTCATTTCTCTCTGATTCTCTTTTATGATTTCAATGTCCTTTTGATGGCTGCTATCTCTTGTTTATTATTTCTTTATATTTATTTATTTTAGAGAGGAGACACAGAGAGAGAGAAAGTGGGGAGGAGCTGGAAGTATCAACTCCCATATGTGCCTTGACCAGACCAGTGCAGGGTTTTGAACTGGCGACCTCAGTGTTCCTAGGTTGACGCTTTATCCACTGCGCCACCACAGGTCAGGCGATGGCTGCTATCTTTTTAGGTGATCATTTTGTCCATCTATTCTTGCTCTAAGATCCTTGACTAACCTAACAATCATTATTCTAAACTGCTTCCAGTATCTTGGTTAGTTCCATCTCATTCAGTTTTTTTTTCTGGAGATTTCTCTAGTTGATTTGTTTGAATTGTATTTGTCTGTCTTCCTATTTTGTCTCTGTATAGACTGCTCCTTTGGATGTGTTGTTTGTGTAGCTAGCTGAGTATAGGGTTGGTGTTGTCTGCCTCCTGCTTTCAGTTGTGTTGTTTCTTGATCTTCTTAGGTTGGCTTCAGCAGTTTGTATTCTGCTGTGGGCTACTTGTTGCTGCTACTTCTCTTTTTGCTCTTTGTGACAGTGTTTTCTATGTCTTAGCTGGGTCAGGTGTGAGGAGCCTTTCCTTAAGATACCACTCTAATTAGGATTGCTAGGTCCTGAGCTGATGCTCTCCATACCTGGCCACTGGATGTACCCGTCCTGGACCACCCTGGCCAGAACTTGTTGCAGATCAGTTGAGGTCACTGCTATTGACTGGCTCTTTTCAACATTCTTGGAACTACAGGTATTCCAGAATTTGTGTCTGCCTCTGCTGGGGCCTGATGCCATTGTAAATATCAGCTGCACTCCTAGGCTGGCTTTTATCTACTCTTGGCCAGTGTGTGACCTCTGTATTCCTGAAATGTGGTCTTTCCACCAGCCCCCCCGCTGCCTCCACCTCCTCAGGAACCCAGACACTAGCATGAGCTCGTAGGCCGCAGCTTGGCTGCTCTGCGGGCTTGGGGGACTCCTTGCTTCACATGGCTTTGCCCCCGCAGTCATGCAGGCTGCCTCTCCAGGCTCCAACCCAACAGGTGTGAGGGATGCCTCTTTGGGTTCTGCCTCTTGCTGTCACCACGCGTGCTGCCAGGCTCTGCCCCAGTGGGTGCATGCACTCTCTCTAGGCTCCACCCCTCGCCCTCACCGCACAGGCGGTCTGGCTCGGCCCTGTGCCAGTGCAGGGTATGCCTCACCCCACAGGGTTCCTCCACCACCACCACCCTCAGTGCATGGGTGGCCTCTCTGGGCTCCAACCCCTGCCACCACAGCGTCAGCTGCCTTGCTGGGCTCTACTCCCATCTACAGCATGGGCCAAGCACCACAGATGCCTCCAAAGCCAGGCCTTCTCTCCCTTCAGAAGGTACTCAGCAGGTTAGGGGGGCCATGTAGCCGAGACCTCAGAACTCAAAACCTATGTCCCTGATGTGCCGCTGCTTCTGTCTCTCTGCACTGACTGGAGCAGGAGAGTCTCTGGTGGGTGGGGTAATTGCTTCCCTTTGCTGACTTGGTTCTCAGAGGAAGAAAGTCCACTTTAGGTTTGGAGAGTAACCCAGTACATGAGCAAGGGTGGCTGTCTCCTACAGTCTTTCCCTGTGCCCCCGAGACTACACTCTCCTCTTGTAACTCCAGTCCTCTCAGTGCTCCCCCCTCCCAGAGCCCCAGGTAAGTGGCTGTTAATGAGATTTTCTGTGCAGTCCCTTTAAGAGTCAACTGTATTTGCAATACTATATTGTTTGTTGTCAAAAAATCATGTATGACTTAGAAAAACTCATATCTGCAAACTTACAAAACTTGAACTCTAAAATGTCTAACCCATTTAAAATCTTTGAAAATTTTTGGTGAGTTTTGAACTCAATTACTTGAAAGAACAAGTGAATGACATCAAGGAAGTGGATTGTAGGAGCCAAACTCCCAATAACCCCCACCAACTGGTGGATGGAACTGTAATATAAATATCTTGGGCCCTGCAAGCTGCCTACTGCCATCAACACATCCTACATCTACAGCTCAGGCATGTGAGCAGCTGAGAGCAGCCAATGGCTCAGGAAAATGCCGCTGACCAGCAGCCCTTCAGGATCAGGGAAAAAGCTGGTAGAAAGCTCCCACCCTCACCATTCCCCAACAAATAGCACTAAGATGGTGGCCTCTAACATTTCACACCCAGGCTCAGTGCTCATACTCTTTTCTCCTGGCTCTTCAATTCACTCTCCCTTGCTAGTTCTGTACACTTTCCTGAGAATATGACTGGTGCTTCTGCCCCATGAGAGGTTCAGTAGAAACTGTCCAAACTGTAGGCAGATCAAATCTCTGAGTTTCAGAGGGCACACCCACCAGACCTAGTGGCCACATCTTACTGAGGTCTTTGAAAAAACTCAGGATAGTCTAATACCTGGGGCCCTGGGGTGGGAGCCACACCTACCACCTTTCCTGATGTCTGATTAGCTTCAAACAGCAAGCAGACTGAGGAAGCAGGAGGCAGTTCTCAAGAAATCTTGGGTTCTTTGCTGACCTGCCTCCAGGCCCAGTGTTGATAAAAGACAGCCTATGTGTGCAGCTTGGTCCTACCATGTGCACCTAAGCCCAAAAAGCAGCCACAAATTAAAATATGAATTCAGCAAAGTGGTAGAATATAAAATTAATATTTCAGAAATCAGTGGCATTTTTATACACGAATATTGAACTGTCAGAAAGAGAAACAATGCCATTTACTACTGCAACAAAAAATAATAATAAAGTACCAAGGGATAAATTTAACCAAAAATGTAAAGACTTATACTCCAAAAATTGTAAGACATTGAAAAAAAAATCAAGGAATATACAAACAAGTAGAAGCATATACTGTGTTCATGGATAGAAAAATTAATATCATTAAAATGTTCATACTACCCAAAGCAATCTATAGATTCAATGCAATTACTATTAAAATACCAATGGCATACTTTACAGATCTAGAACATATATTCCAAACTGTATATGGAACCAAAAGAAGACCACAAACAGCCTCAGCAATCTTGAAAATGAAGGACAAAGTGGGAGGTATCGCACTTCCTCATATAAAACTAGACTACAGGGCCATTGTAATCAAAATAGCTTGGTACTGGCATAAGGACAGGTATACAGATCAATGAAATAGAACAGAAAACCCAGAATTAAACCTTCACCTTTATGGTCAATTAATATTTGACAAAGGAGGCAAGAATATACAATGGATCAAAGACAGTCTCTTTAATAAATGATGTTGGGAAAATTGGACAGCTACATGCAAAAAATGAAGCTAGACCACTAACTTACACCATTCACAAAAATAAACACAATGGTTAAAACATTTATACATTAAGTCATGAAACCTTAAAAATCCTAAAAGAAAACATAGGCAGTTGACTCTCAGATGTCTCTCAAAGCAATATTTTCACCAATATTTCACCAATATCCTCAGGCAAGGGAAATAAAGGACAAAATAAACAAATGGGACTATATCAAACTATAAAGCTTTTGCACAGCAAAAGACACCATGAACAAAGTAAAAAGACAACTCAATCTATGGGAGAACATATTTGCCAATATGTCTGATAAGGGGTTAATAACTAAAATTAATAAATAACTTATAAAACTCAACACCAAGAAGGTAAACAATCTAAAAAACGGACAAAGGACCTAAATAGACACTTCTCCAAAGAAGACATACAGATGGCCAATAGGCATACAAAAAAATGTTCAACATCACTAATCATCAGAGCAATACAAATTAAAACCACAGTGAGACACCACCTCACACCTGTCCAAATGGCTTTCATTAACAAATCAGTAAACAACAAGTGCTGGTAAGGGTGTGGAGAAAAGGGAACCCTCCTGCACTGTTGGTGGGAATGTACTCATGCAGCCACTGTGGAAAGTAGTATGGCGTTTCCTCAAAATATTAAAAATGGTACTGCCTGATGACCCATTTATTCCACTCTTAGGAATATATCCTAAGAATACCAAATCATTGACTCAAAAGAAGATATGCACCCCCATGTTTATTGCAGCATTGTTTACAATAGCCAAGATCTGGAAACAGCCCAAATGTCGAATATTGGACGAGTAGATAAAAAAAAGCTGCGGTACATTTAAACAGTGAAATACTATGCAGCTGTAAAAAAAAGAAGGAAATCTTACCCTTTGCAACAGCATGGATGGACCAGGAGATAGTAATGCTAACTGAAGTAAACCAGGAAGAGAAAGACAAATACCATAAGATCCCACCCATATGTGGAATCTAATGAACACAATAAACTGAGGAACAAAGTAGAAACAGAGTCAGGTTCACAGGAAACAGATGGACAGTTGTCGGAGGGAAGGGGTAAAAGGGGATGGTATCAAAAAAGATGAAGAGATTGGCCAAAATTATATACACATAACACATAAATACAGACAACAGGGTAGCAATAGCCAGAGTAAAAGGGGGGTTGGAGGTAGGAGGTGGAGGGGGGGTAAATAGGGGGATACAGGGGTGGAAAGAGACTTTTCATGGGGCCTGGGGGGCACGATGAGGTGCATAGAGAGTGTTATATTGAGTGGGACACTTGAAACCATGTGAACATAATAAATTAAAATTAAAAGAAATACAAAAGCCAAATGTGGTTTTAGTATGTGGGTTTTCTTTATGAGTCTTCACCTTTTAAAAATACATAATTAAATACATAGAATAAGATTCTATGAGCTTGAAAATGACTTCAACGTAATGGAGTGGGGAGCTGGGGGAACTGGAGAGCTGCAGAATGAAACAAGACTGGTCATGAGTTAACAATTATTGAAGTCAGGTCAGAGATACATGAGGTTCGTTGTTTTATTCTCTCAAATTCTGCATATTTTTAAGTTTTTCATAATAAAAAGCTTGAAAAGACACAAGTATCATGATTTCATTACTTCACTTAAAATATATTTCTTCAATTTGAATTAATGTAATTTTGTGAAATATCTTTTTGAGCTTTGACAGACATTAAAAACTAATGTCTAAATTAACTGAAGAACTGGGTGGAAAAAGGTGAAGGTATTAAGACGTACAAATTGGTAGTTACAAAATAGTCATGGGGATGTATAGTATACAGCATAGGAAATACAGTCAACAATACTGTGAAAACTGTGTGTGGTGCCAGGTGGGTACTGGAAATAATGGGGGTACACTTTGTCAAGTATATGGTTGTCTAACCACTATGCGGGAGACCTAAAACCAACACAAAATAATACTGAAAATAACAATTTTAAAAAACCCCAGTAACTACTCAAAAAATTAATTACCTGAACAAATGCCAGACCTGTGTCTCATACACCTTAAGTAAAGATTGTTCAAGTTAACAAAGTCAATTTAAAACACTGATCTCACTAAAATATTAACATTTTGAGAGCAAAACATTCATTGCATCTTTAATAATAAAATTTTATAAATACCATTTCATCTTTATATCATCACTAAAATTTTTACATTTAGTTGTAAATATGTCAATTTAAGAAATAAAGATAAGCTCTGGCTGGTTGGTTCAGTGGCTGGTTGGCTCAGTGGTAGTGGGTCAGCCCGATGTGTGGATGTCTCAGGCTTGATTCCTGGCCAGGGCACACAGAAGAAGCACCCATCTGCTTCTCTGCCCCTCCTTCCCCATTCTCTGTCTCTTTCTCTCCCACACCCCTTGCAGCCAAGGCTCCATTGGAGCAGAGTTGTCATGGGCACTGAGGATAGCTCCATGGCCTCCGCCTCAGATGCTAGAATGGCTCCAGATGCAACAGCGCAACAGCCCCAGTTGGACAGAAAATTGCACCCTAGTGGGCTTGCCGGGTGGATCTCAGTCAGATAAATCGAGGAGTCTGTCTCTCTGCCTCCCTGCTTCTCACTTCAGGAAAATACAAAATAATAATAATAAATAAATAAATAAAGGCCCTGGCTGGTTGGCTCAGCGGTAGAGCATTGACCTAGCATGTAGAAGTCCCAGGTTTGATTCTGGTCGGGTCACACAGGAAAAGTGACCATCTGCTTCTCTGCCCCTCCCTTCCCGTTCTCTGTCTCTTTTTCTCCACCACCCCCCCTTGCAGCCGTGGCTCATTCGAGCAAGTTGGCCCCAGGCGCTGAGGTTGGCACCACAGCCTCGCCTCAGGCATTGCCAAGCAATGGAGCAACAGCCCCAGATGAGGAGAACATCATCCCACAGGGGGGCTTACCAGGTGGATCCCGGTCAGGGAGCATACAGGAGTGTGTCTCTCTGCCTCCCCACCTCTCACGTAATTTAAAATAGAAAGAAATATACATAAATGGAGATAAGATGCTTTAAAATGTTTAAGCAGAGGGGCCACAAACCAAGATATAGAGAAACCCACAATGACAGGCACCACAGGGAGGGAACTGTGTCTTGTCTTTGTATCTCTAAGGTATGCCACTAAGTTTGGCATCTGTTTCACACTCAATACAGTATCCTGACTGAAAAGAAAAATACCTTGGAGTGGCACAAAATGAAACTTTTAGAACTGAAAAAACAAACTGAAACCAATTCGCTTATTTTCCAACAAGGAAGTGCTTAGGAAAGTTAATCACACGGCTAATGGAAATATGGTGAGAGAAATGTTTTAGGAAGATTTATGTGACATAGATCTGTGGGAGGCCTCAGAGCAGAAAAAGAAGAGAATCCACTATTAGTCTATGTTAAGAGCCGACTGCAGTCATCAAAGCCTGTGACAATGAGAGCGTAGGCTGGGGTGATGCGGAGGAAAAAGGAAGGAGAAAAGAGTCTGAAAAACACCGAAAAGCCAACACCTGGCACTGCTTTTTACCATCATAAGAGTTAATCTTGACCTATTACTATACATGCTGGTATTATATGACACCCAGATATTTTTACCCATGGTCCCAAACTGCACAGACACAAATCGTGTCTACAAAACATAATTAGAAATTCTTTGACTCACATATGGCCTGAGAGTGACTTCATAGCCTCCTTCACATTATCCACCATAAATATACACTGCTTACAAAAATTAGGGGTATTTCAAAATGAATATGAAGCAATAAAATATCCCCTAATTTTTGTGAGCAGTATAGTTTAATCTCTGTCTACTATAAGCACTAATTCTTTAATAATATCCATTTGTATGTTGTTTAATTTATTACTATAGGACTGAACCCAACCTCCTTAATTTATCTTTTGAGAGTTTCCAAATTTTTTCTCCTCCACCTAAGAAAAGCAATCATTTTATTTCTTTTTTGTATTTTTTTGAAGTGAGAAGCAGGGAGGCAGAAAGACAGACTCCCGCATGTTCCCAACCGGGATCCACCTGGCATGCCCACTAGGGGGCAATGCTCTGCCCATCTGGGGTGTTGGTCCATTGCAACCAGAGCCATTCTAGTGCCTGAGACGGAGGCCATGGAGCCATCCTCAGCACCTGGCCAACTTTGCTCCAATGGAGCCTTGGCTGTGGGAAGGAAAGAGACAGATAAAGAGAAAGGAGAGAGTGAAGGGTGAAGCAGATGGACACTTCTCCTGTGTGCCCTGGCCAGGAATCGAACCCGGGACTTCCACATGCCAGGCCAACGCTCTACCACTGAGCCAATCAGCCAGGGCCAGAAAACCAAATTTAACACATTCTGTAATACAACAGTAAACAAATCTGGTAGCATCAGAATAGCAATTTTTGTTTATCTTCCCCACACATACTAAAATCAAAGATGCATTTGAATTAATAACTTTGTTTTTAATGGAAAAACAATATAGGAATGTCTTCAATAAGAAAAGCTAGTTTATTTCTTTTGTTCAAGATCAGCAATCCAGAGAAAATAAGAGTTTTGGCTAGTAAGGATACAATTTAGAGTAGCACATGGGGCAGTGGGCGAGAAAGGCCAGGACAGAATATGGATAGTCAGGGATAATCACTGGGTAGAGTGTGTCTGAAACCCAGAGATCAGGCACAACGTGGGCCAGGATGCCAGAAAGGAGGCATGACCATGACAAACATGCAGGGGGTTGGGAGAACTCACAGCTGTTCCACAGACCAGTGGAAATTATTGCATTAACCCTAGCAGCCCTCAAGCCACTCAAGACCAGCCCTAAAGCAGCCCTTCTGCTCCAAGCCATGTAAACACACACCATATCTAGCTCTCTCCCACTCTCAAACTTGACTGTTCCTCCAGTCTTGGAGGATTCTCCCTAGCCAAACCTTTCTCATTTTCCAAATCCTAAATCAAGTCTCCTCTCTTCCCTATATGCCTTTCTGACTGCTCCAGCCCAACACACTCTTCCTCTGTACAGGACAATCGTTAAATGCCATCTCACATTGTTTTGAAATTCAAGCTTGGTCTTTTCAGTGAAAGTAAAGCCCCTTGATACAGTTTTTCTGCCATATAACTTTTGTCCCTCCTATAGGAAAAGACCACAAAGGGAATTAAAAATACCTTGAAACTATCAGTGTTTCTATTCTGTTTTTCTTAACTACATTTAAAAACAGCATAGGTCTTACAGGTTTAGAAGCAGTTCCTTATTTGGGGATTCATTTAAAAACTACAAGGTTGAAAATACATCCCAAGCAAGGACTTTCTCTACAGCTGGTGATAAAGTAGTGAACAAAACTGGAGCCTAAGAAGTCCAATATAGACAATGTACTTAGACAAATGTCAGCAGCTGCCAGGGAAGAGTTTATACTTAGAATGGTTGGTTAGTTGGCTAGAGATTGGTTCTATTATAATACTTTGTTTCCTTTGCAAAGGGAAGTATGAATACATTATCTTACTGTGAGTTCGAGATGCCTGGGCACTTAACACACAAAAACTAATTACAAAACACAATTTTGCAGGTAGGTTCAAATTTTTTCAGCAAAAGAAAATAATTTAAAATGAGTTTTTTGCCTTAGAAAATGAGCTAGATGAAAGGAAATGTATTTCTATATGTTTGGCGCCCACAGAATGAAAACGGGCACACCAGAGTTTCACTTGGGCCATTTATTTAGTCACTTGTTCATATATTCGTTCATTGAATGTTTAACATATGCTGGGTACTGAGGAAAAAGAAAAACACGATATCCTCAGTCAGGATTATGTCAAAATGTGAGATAAATAGGTTTTAAATACAGCAAATGCTATGATAGGCATATGTGCTTATATGGGACTTGGCGACATGACTTAAGTAACAGATGCAGGGTTTCATTAAATGGCTATAGGACTATATAAATTAGGCATCATGTATATAAATAACACTACCATTTTAACTGTGATCTATGGAAATCAAGAATAAGCTACAAGGTAAGACATGCAGGATGTCCAAACATACCCTAGAATTCCTATTATCAGCAGGGCACAGAAACAAGCTAGATGCCAACAATCCACAGAAGCAAGGCATGTGCCAAGAGGTTAGCACAGGTGAAAACAGACCAGAGATCTACAAGGTGAAGCAGGACATTCTCAGATTACGTGGGCCAGTGATCTGGAACCATCAATCAAGCTCATTGTGAGCAGAAGGCAAGAGTAAGCCCAGATCTTGAAGAAGATAAACTGGTATCTGTGGCTACAGTGAGTCAAACCATGTGTCAGGTCACTTCCTATGGAATTCTCATTTAATCCCCCAACCCCAAACCATGAGAATTGTTTATAACGGAGAAAATTAAGACTTGGAAATTAAGTAATTTGGCCCCAGTCACAGTAATCATCCCAGCAGAGCCAGGATTTGAACCCTGTTTTCTGGCTCACATATCTGTGCACAGTGAATCTGACTCCTTCCTGGGAAGGCACTGAAAGTGCTTTAAGCAGCTGGGAAGAACATGAGGAAGCTCCAACTGCAAATTAATTTAGACAAACTGGCTACGAAAAAGGGAGCAAGAACTGATGGTGGGTTTTGGCAAACTGATCTAAGGGATCTAGTGGTCAAGTCAAGTATAGCCCTTGTATCTAGTCTGGTTTGCAAAAATTCAGGATGGCAGTGATTGTAAGGTCAGGACTCTTGGCACCATTGACTCTGGCTGTTTCTGCATGCCTAAGTAAAGATACTGATGGTCAGGGACAGTAGAAGAGTTTTTGAAGTAAATGACACTGGGAAATAAAGACCAAACAGTTAAGTGTCAGAGCAGACAAAATAAAGCCAAATCATCTGCCAGGGTGAAATCATCTCTTATAACCAATGATACAAACAGGACTGAGGTAATGTTTCTACCCAGAAGGAAAACATTTGGGTCCCTGATGACAGGAACATTGGGTAGAGGTTCAGCTGCATCTGACTTGGCCAGGTGGTAAAATAGATAGCCACCAAACACCTTGTCAGGACCGTTTAAATTCAACAAAAGTAAATAGTGACTGCCCAAAATAAAGAGAGTAGGTTTTTCTGGAAATTTATAAGAAAATACTTCATCTAGTAACTGAGATGGATGGGATATAATATGATGTAGCAAAAAAAAAAAAAAAGCAGTAAAAAATGTGAGGATAGGTAGACATGGAGAACAAATTGACAGTCACCAAAGGGGAAGGGGTATTGGGGGTGAATGGGTGAAAAAGGTGAAGGGATTAAGTACAAATTGGCAGTTATAAAATAGTCTGGAGAACCTAAAACAGTCTCAGGATATATAGTTAATGATATTCTAATAACTGTGCATGGTGCCATGTGGTGCTTGAAATACCAGTGGGGCCACTTTGTAAATTAACTGCACTGTGTACATTGAAACTAATACAAAATAATATTGAACACAGACTTTGATTTAGAAAAATTTTTAAAGTTTTTAAAGAATGTGATGCTAGAAAGAAGGAAGAAAACAGATGGGAGGGACTAATGTTTTTAACTTTGCCAGTTTTGCAAGATGAACACATTTCTGGATGGATGGTGTGATGGTTGCACGCCACCAGTGTGAATGCACTTAATGCCACTGAGCTGTTAGACATAAAATTGGTGAAGATGTTAAACTGTATGTTATGTATGTTTTACCACAACTCTTTTGTAAATCAAACTTAAACTTAAGTGTAGAAAAGAAAAGCTTGTAACATAAATAACTTTTGGCAAACTTACTTTCTCTAAAACAAAGAGACTTTTAGCAGAACTTACTCTTTCTGAATAGACTTCCTATTCCTGGCCTTGGGGCCCGTTTCCCAGACTGTGGCCTTGGGCTAGCTTTGAAGTAGCAGATGTTCTCAGAATGTTTCTCCCTAAACTAACCCTGTAGATAAACATTGTAAGCTTGTTTCACTGCTTTGTTTTACTGCTATGCTTCCTCCCCTCCCCATTCCTCAGCCAGTATGTAACTCTCCCTATAAAACCTAACTCCAAACTGCAGTCAGCACTGCATTGATTTGAACGACTTAGGTTTCCATGCGGTCCGCATAGTCAGCAAATTAAAGACTCTTAGTTTCTTAATTTGGCTAATTTATTGTGTGGCAAGACATCTTATCTCACTGTTTTGATACAACATATAGAGGCCCTGGCAAGAAAAGAGTCCTTTGGACTCATTTGTCTTTTTGTCTTTGCAACACAAGCGGGGCGGGTGACCTCCTTGGTCTGACTGCCAGGAACAGAAACCTAGCAGGGGAGGCGCCACCTGAGACATTCCAGGGCCCCACTGGTCTTTTCTTTCTGGCTGACAGTCAGCCATAGACAATCAGCATGCCCATCCACCCATTTGGAGTCATCAAGAAAACCTCCAGAGATAAGCAGAGCAGATTTGCAATCTGCTAAATCTGTAATCTGTCTGTCTGTGGCTAGCCGTCTGTACTATTAGGGTCAGACATGACCGAACTCATACAATCGGCTCCCCAGGGCCAAGATGTTGGTGGAGAGTTATCTGAAAGAGGGATCTGTGTCCTCTTGGGAGGACAGTTGCTGGGACTGAGTCCCACCTCAAGCTTCCCAGGACACGTTTGGAGTTGCTTCCATATGTCTTCCCTCTGTCTGTTTTTCTGCTTTTATTTGTTTTTACAGGATATCCTAAGAGACATCTCCTGGCATGGTCCCTCTTCGGGATCTCCTTCCAGCATTCTTCTCTGGGTAGAGGACCTTTATTTTCAAGGGTCCCTCTCTGATTTTACTCCTGCCAAGACCTTGTTCTTCACTTTTGTTTTGTTATTCTGTCTCTGTGTTGAAAACCCCTGAGTGAATGTGTGAATAAAGAGCTCAGGCACCTGAGCTTGAGTTTCCAGTTTGTGGCTCTCCACGGGAACCTCCTTCCCTTTTGTCTGAAAGTTCTTTGTCCTTCGGTTCTCCAGGATACGATCCAATGAGGGACATTTTAAAGAGCTAGCACAAATCTTGGTTCTTAATCCCCTTTGTAATCTTGGGAAATTCATTTGTACTCATATTATTTGTAACAATGGGGGAATGGCAAAGTAAGAGTCAAACTCCTCTCGAGTGTATGCTTAAGAATTTCAAATTGGATTTTCTGATGATTATGGTATAAAACTAAGAAAGGGGAGGCTTTGAACTCTTCGTGAGCTAGAATGGCCATCTTTTAGGGTAAAGCAGCCAAAACAGGGCTTATTAGATCCTAGAGATGTCAGAGCTGTATGGAATGTAATAGCTAAGCCTCCGGGCCACTCAGTCCAGTTCCCATATATAGATCAGTGGAGGGCTCTAGTAGGGAATCCCCCTCCCTGGCTGAAAGGCTGTGCTGTCAGAGATGGTCATCATGTTTTGTTAGCAACAGTCCCAAAATCAGACAAGAAGGTCCCTGTTTTACAAGATGTTCAGGAAGATTCATGATTGCCCTTCCATATCTTTTTCCTCCTCCTTCAGCTCCATCTGCCTCAGAGAAGCCTCAGGCTATAACAGGACTGTTAGAATCTGTGCTGTACACACATTGCCCCACCTAGGATGAGAGTCAGGAACTTTTGCTTAGTTTACTACTGAAGAAAGAGAAATAATAAAATCAGAGGCTAGAAAAACTGTCATGCTGGGGAGAAATGGCTCTGAGGAGGATAATTGGGACCACCTTGAGAAGGTATTTCCCATTGTCTGGCCTAAATGGGACCCTAACACTACTGTGGGACAGAAAGCTTTGAACACTTTTCACCAGTCTCTGTTAGCCGAGGTCAGGAGAGCTACTAAGAAACCTATGAATTTTTCTAAGGTGTCAGAGGTTATCCTGGGCCCCCAGTATACTCCCTCAGCTTTCTAAGAGAGACTACAAGAAGCTTACAGGGTCTACACACACATCTCTAGATCCTGAGGCACCAGAGAATGCTAGGGCAGTTAACTTAGCTTTCGTGTCACAGTCCTCTCCAGATATCAGGAAGAAGCTACAAAAATTAGAAGGCTTCTCGGGAATGATTTCCCAATTGTTAGAAATAGCTCAGACAGTTTATAATAAGAGAGACACCCTCGAGGAGAAACAGACCAAACAAAGGTACTTGTAGCTGTTTTAGAACACCAAAATAAAAAGAAAAGGAAGCCTAAGTTAAGCAGAAATCAGTGTGCTTATTGTAAAGAAGAAAGACATTGGAAGAAAGACTGTCCAAAGCTGAAAGGAGAGTCACAGCAGACCCCAAGAATCCTTAACCTAAAGGAGGACTGACGGGGCCAGGGCTCCATACCTGTTAGCCTTTACAAGCAGGAAGCTACCCGGTAGACTTCTCACTGGCACTAGAGCTTCTCACTCTGTTCTCACTGCCCTCCTCAGACTGCTCTCAGGGAAGCAATTAAAAGACTGTTAGAAGCTGGTATTCTTGTTCCTTGCCAATCCCAATAGAATGCTCCTTTACTGCCTGTCCAGAAGCCAGGCACCAAAGATTATTGCCCAGTCCAGAACTTTCAGGAGGTAAATAAACGGGTTGAGACAATACTCCCAGCTGTGCCTAACCCCTACACACTTTTAAGCCTGTTGTCACTGGACTTGAAACTTTACACAGTCTTAGATTTGAAAGGTGCTTTCTTCAGTATTCCCCTGACCCCTGTAAGTCAGCCCATCTTTGCCTTCGAGTAGAATAACCCAGAAGCAGGCATTTCAGGACAACTAACCTGGACCAGATTACCACAGGGCTTCAAGAATTCACCGACTCTCTCTGATGAGGCACTACATCAGGACCAGCTCGCCTTCCACCAGGAACATCTGGAGTGCACGCTGCTGTAGTATGTAGATATTTTGCTTCTAGCTGTGGAAACAGAGGTAAGCTGCTGCACAGTCACTGAGGGACTTCTACAAACACTGCAGACTCTGGGGTACCAGGTGTCAGCTAAGAAGGCACAACTCTGCACCTCTAAAGTGACCTATCTAGGCTACCACACTGAGATGGGGGAGCGCACTCTCTCCTCCTGTCGTATAGAGGCAATCCTTCAAATTCCAACCCCCACTCGCAAGAGACAAGTTTGAGAATTTGGGGGGGGGGGGGCAATTGGATACTGCAGGTTGTAGATCCCTAAGTTTGCAGAGAGAGCCAAGCCTTTATACTCCTGTACAGCAGGAATGCAAGAGTTAATTTGGACAGATAAGGAGCAAGAAACTTTTGAAACCCTCAAGAAGGCCCCCACTGAGGCCCCTGCCCTTGCTTTGCCTCTTACAGCAGAAGGTGTTCCCTTTTGCTACTTACTGCCCATGTTCACACAGCAGTTTGTACAAAGAGGAGAAAAAAGGGTTTAGGGAACAGAAAAAGCCTCTATATTCTAGCAAATGTTATGCCTCAAGTTTATTTATATACAAAATAAAAGAGGTTTAGATTTACTTTTCCTTCAACAACATTAATTAGGCACTCAACATTTATTAGAAATTACAAAGCCATCCAGCTCTTTGTTCACAAAAGCAAGGGAATAGCAAAAGGGGTTCTGACCCAAACTTTAGGGCCATGGCCATAGTGCAGGCCTATTGCTTATCTCTCTAAGTGGTTGGACCCTGTTGCATCTAGATAGCCAAACTTTCTTAGAGGCATAGCAGCCACTGCCATACTAGTGAAGGAGACAGATACACTAACCATGAGGCAAGAACTGTTCCTGATAGCCCACATGCAGTAGAGACTTTACTTAGGTAGATATCTAATGCTAGGATCACGCAGTATCAAGCCCTACTCAGATCAGCTTTGCATTGTTTGTCCAGAAGCAAGCTATAAACCCAGCAAGCCTAATGCCTGACGAAGAACTGAGCATCCTCTTGCATGACTGCTCTGAAGTGTTAGACTCTGTTCAAACTGCAAGACCAGACCTTACTGATGTACCTCTGTTTAATGCAGCTATTCACTGATGGCATCAGTTGTGTCCCAGATGGGGTTCGATATGCTGGAGCGGCTGTAGTAACTCCTGAGGAGACCATGTAGGCCCAAGCCTTGCCCCATGGGACCTCAGCTCGGGGCAGAACTTATCACTCTCACCCAGGCGTTGAGGTGGGCCAAAGAAAGGTCAACCTTTACACGGACAGGTGTGCTTTTGCTGCTGCCCATGTTCATGCAGCAATCTATAAGGAGAGAGGATTCCTGACATCTGCTGGTAAGGACATTAAAAACAAAGAAGAGATTTTAGCTTTACTAGAAACTATTTGGTTGCTGGAAACTGTAGCACTTATTCATTGCTCAGGACACCAGAAAGGGGACTCAACAGAGGCAAAAGGAAATTAGGCAGCAGATAAGGCAGCCAAATAAGTTGCTTTAAAACCAGTACGGCCTCTAGAAATCTTAGTGACTTCACCAGAGACGCCTCTTTACAACCAACTAGAGGAGCTTTCCCAGGTGAACATTAGGAGATAGATTTCACAGAGATAAAGCTGCCAGCACAGGGATATAAGTATCTATTAGTTTTTACTGACACCTTTTCAGGATAGGTAGAAACTTTTCCTACTAGAAATAGGACCACAATAACAGTCATTAAGAAATTGCTGTATAAAATTATTCCCAGATTTAGCTTGCCCATTAACATTAGGTCTAATAATGGGCCCACATTTGTATCTAAGCTCTCATAGCTAGTAGGAAAGGCACTCAACATTAATTAGAAATTACATTATGCTTACAGGCCTCAGAGTTCAGTTTATTCTTTCAAGTTGTCCTGAGCTCTAAAGTCCTAACTAAATTCATTTTAGAAACTGGTGAAAAATGGACTGACTTGCTCCCCCTAGTTTGCTAGAAGCTAAATACACCCCTTACCGGGAAAAAATCACCCCACATAGAATTGTATTAGGCAGGGCAACGCCCCTTCTCCCTAGGCTCCCTTGAAGACCTCCTCAAAGACGGGACAGTGCAAACAGATCCCACCAACCCCTGTAAGTTTATCCTGAGAAGGAAAACATGCCCTACTCCAGCCACAAAACAGTAGCTGGCTGGTCTATGCACAGCAGAAGCTTAAGGACCCTCACCATATGGGATTCCTTTATAATTAAACTTTGGGAAAGGGGGGAGCTTGGGTTGGGGGAAAGCCTGAGCAAGTCATCTTAAGATTTAATACATATGCTGCTATGAGTCATAAAGAAGGGGGGCATAAGTCCCTTTGCTAAGAAAGAAGCATATTTTAAAAGAAAATTACTTATTGCTAACAAGTTGTCACTGAAGGTTTCTTTAAAATTAATGTCTGATTAAAAAGGGATTATATAGTTTTGATAATATAAGGAATAAGGTATAAATGTACTTTTAAGAAAAGAAAAAAGTAAGTTGTTATGAAAGCTAGTTGTTTCTGGATAGATAAGAAAGTTCATGAAAGCTAAGGGTTTATGTAAGTTGCAGGTTTGTGTAGGTTTTAAGCAGTTTGTACAAAGAGGGGGAAAAAGGTTTTAGAGAACAGAATAAGCCTCTATATTCTAGCAAATGTTATGCCTCAATTTTATTTATATACAAAATAAAAGAGGCTTAGATTTACTTTTCCTTCAACAAGGTAGCTTATGTGCAGCATTAAGAGAAACTTGTTGTTTCTATACTAATAATTCTAGTGTAATTAAAGAAAGCCTATCTTTAGTTAGGGCAAACAGAAAAGAATTTGAACAGAGAATTAGTTCCAAAGAATGTTTAATTAGTCACCACAGCTTTTTTGTCTACAGCAATTGGTCCTCTGACTTTGATTTTAACATGTCTAATAGTAGGACCATGTTTAATCAATTTTATAGCAAAGTTTGTTCAAGAGAGGATAAACTATCAAATTAATAGTAATCAGAAATCAATATACACCAATACAAGAGGATAGCAACAAAACGACAATGAATCAATGATTTGATTAAAATTTAATTAAAACCAGTAGGGAATGAAGTGTAGAAAAGAAAGGCTTGTAACATAAATAACTTTTGGCAAACTTACTTTGTCTAAAACAAAGAGACTTTTAGCAGAACTTATTCTTTCTGAATAGACTTCCTATTCCTGGCCTTGGGGTCCGTTTCCCAGACTGTGGCCTTGGGCTAGCTTTGAAGTAGCAGGTGTTCTCAGAGAGTTTCTCCCTGAACTAACTCTGTAGATAAACATTGTAAGAAAGATTGTTTCACTGCTATGCTTTCTCCCCTCCCCATTCCTCAGCCAGTATGTAACTCTCCCTATAAAACCTAACTCCAGACTACAGTCGGCCTGCTTTAATTTGAACGACTTAGGTTTCCATGCGGTCCCCTAGCCCGCAAATTAAAGACTCCTAGTTTCTTAATTTGGCTAATTGATTGATTGTGTGGTAAGAGGTCTTATCTCTCTGTTCCGATACAACAAAACAACTTAACTGCTTAAATGGTGCTGTGAACCGCCTGTGGGAAGGTACCTGCGGATTCTGAATCACGGGACAGCTTTAAGCACCCGTTAATATAGGTGGACTCCGGGCACCCAGAGCAAAGGCAGGTTCCAGGAATGCGCCAAGCCCCGGGACCCGGGCCCTTCCGGGGCGAACCCTCTGTCAGCGTGCGCAGATCGGAGGCGAACCACACAGCTGATCGCAACTATCACAAGCTGACCGTGCCGCCTCGTGTGCAGCGCGGAGCCCACGACCCAGACCCCTCGGTGACCAACAGGCGACACGCTCGCTTACGGACAGAGGGCACTTCCTCCGTCCACCACCTGGCTCCCTTTAGCCTCAGGGGCCTGACGATACTGGCGCTTCTCCAAGTGCTATCAGGCCCCCGACAGCGGAAAGCCTCGCTTCAGTTCGCGGTGCTGCCCTAAATCGGCCGCCGCGCACGCTCGGAGCAAGCATAGAAGGCGGAACGAAGGCCGCGGATCTCGCGAGGCCCACGGATGGGGGAGTTACGCGTAATTGGGCGCCTACGCTTCCGCAAAGATGGCGGCGGCGGCGGCTGCTCGGGGCCTGCGGCTGGCTGCTTGGGGCGGAAGGTTGCGGCGTGGACTGGCAATCGGCCCGGTGGCGTCCGTGGCAGGCGTGGTGCTAGGAGGAGCGGTAGTGGCTTGGTACCACGGCCGCATGAATGTGGCGGCGCGGGAGGACAGCGTCACTGCTCCAGTGCAGGTAGGGACGGAGCCTTCGCGCCCGCCGCCTCCAAGCTCCTCTGATGTCAGGGCTGGGGTTGTGGCGGGTGGGTGAGGCTTGGGCAGCGCGACGCGAGCCCCATGGCGCGCCCCCGATTGCGTGTGGGGCCGGTGACAGCGCGCAGCACCTCCTGGGACAGCCCGCGGAGCCCGACACCGCGGTCCATCCTCAGCGACACCGTCCCGGTACCGATGACAGCGGCCGTGTCTCTCGCAGCAATGACCGGGCCCCTTTCCTCTCGTGGGGCGCCAGCTTTCCCTTCCCCGGCTCTCAGGCCTGCGCGCCCTGGTCTACATCACTCCACCCGAACACGCCGAAGCGTGCACGACAGCGTCATTACAGGGAGATTGACCTAATACATAGATCACTTTTGTTTCGTCGTAAAAAAATGTTAACTATAAAAATTAACCGACTGATAACTTCCAGAGTTTATAATCCGCTGTAAAGAACACTGTTACAAGATTCTAAAAACCTTAATGCTTCAGTGTGCTGTGAGCACGGAGTCAAAGACGGTTCTTTTATGAAACTTGCGCGTGTTCAAGGCGAAGGTCACGTTTTCTCGTTTGACATAAAATGGCTACGTGAAACATTTGAAAATTTGAAGAAAAAAAAAACCAGCCTTTTAAATATCTTGTGGACATTTTAATTTTAATAGGTTTTTATTTGGGTGGGGAGGTTGTTGTATTTACATTCTGCCTTTTTCATGAAAATCTCCAGAAACAGTCAGATACAGCAAAGGAGAAGAAAGCAGACCTTGTGAGTTAAAGTCGACAAATTATACCTTTTACTTGTATTAAATTGAAATGCCAGGTAGGTAAAATGTGCAGTAACTCTCCCATAGTCTTACCTCACTTTTGATCACAAGCGGCAGGATCTATCTCTCAGCGTTTTATGGCATTTCTGTGAGTTAATCTGTATCAAGCTGTATTTCCCCTCATTGGTTACTCTGCCTGTATTCTCAGCCCCTTAATTCATCCTGTTTAGGACTGTTAGGTTCATCTTCCCAGCGGAAACTATTAGTGCCTTCCTCTGCCTAGGATAAAATCCAAATTTTTAAAATCTTGTCATTCAGAGCCCGTCTAGTCACACTCGGACTTGTCACTACTGAGGCACATTTTCCAATCAAAGTGGACTCACCCCTGTCCCCTGATCAAGACTTCAGTTTGACTACCTCAGCAGTTTGTAGTCTCATTTCAGTTCATATGCCTCTTGCTTTGTTTGGCCCACTTGTAAGGCGATTGTGCCTTGAATTCCTGTCATGACACTAAAAACACCAGTGTGGTAGTTTGAATTCTCCCCAGCTCCCTCTCCTCCTTTAGCATAGCTAAAGGAATATACAAAACATTTTATTAGGTTTTTTTATAAGGTCTATTAACACAGTGTAAAGCCAGTAGCCGGGGCCACAATCACAGCTGCCTGACCCATGCAGGTTCGCATTAGATTCGGACAGTCAGTAATGAAACAACGAAGCCAAGAACTGGTGAGCCATCAGCTTTAATTCTAGCTTGCACCCGGCGAGCAAGCAAAAACACACACTGGGCTCCAAAACCCACTCATTCAGTGCTCACAAAGCTACTATCCGAGTTTCCTAGAATCAAAAGGTTTCTAGCTCACCAGACTTATTCACCTCTGTTTCCCATCTCCTCCTCTCTACACAAACTGGCTTCTCCCTCAGCACTCTGCCATCTTAGCTGCTTCTCCCGGCCTCCACGTGGCCTTAATCTGCTCTCCTCTCTTCTAATACTAACCTCAGGAACCAAGAGCAAGCAAGCTCCCGGTCTGCCCCACTTTATAGCATAGAAAATTCAAATCTTTAATCTACAAACAAGGAAGTCTCTGATACAAAGTCACCCATCGGAGGCATAATGGGATTCCTCAGGAGCGCACCACCCACATCATCCAATCAGTCAAGGGTGTGGAGAAAAGCTTACTCTTAAAACTAAACCTGCCTGACCTGTGGTGGCGCAGTGGATAAAGCGTCGACCTGGGAACACTGAGGTCGCCAGTTCAAAACCCTGCACTGGTATGGTCAAGGCACATATGGGAGTTGATGCTTCCAGCTCCTCCCCCCTTTCTCTCTCTCTCTCCCCCCCCCCCCCTCTCTCTCTTCTCACTCTGTGTCTCCTCTCTAAAATGAATAAATAAAAATAAATTTTAAAACTAAACCTTAGGCTATAATGACCCGGCCTGCCCACAGCCTGTCCCAGAACACACATTAATATCAACGAACTTCCATGTGGGCAGGGCCGTCTTTAACAAAGTGAGCATAATATATTTTATCTAAGCCCAACACACAGCATTGCTTGATCTGCTTTTGGACCAATTTAAAACATTTCATCCTAACATCATAGTGGACTTTAAGGTGACCACACATTCCTCTCAGCAGCAATGGCTGAATATAAGAGGGTTTAACAGGCCTGTTGTTTGGAAGTCTCCCTCTACCTCATCAATTCTGATAACACTTTCTGAGGGGTAAGGGCCCACAGTCCCCCCACCGCTGTCACCACCACCATTTTGGAGTCATGTATAGTTGAGAATTACTGACGTAGATGTGTATCATCTTTGGGTACAATTTTATGTATTAGTATAATTATTTAATTTAGTATTATAGGGTGATAAACTCTTCCTAATATGGATTTATAATAAGTGATAATGTCCTTTATTTTTAATTATCACACTAAGTGATTTTTCCAATAAAAAGAACGATTTTAGGCACTGGCCAGTTTCCCAGTGGTTAGAGCATCAGCCTGGTTTGTGGACATCTCGGGTTAATCCCCAGTGAGGGCATGTAAGAGAAGCAACCATCTACTTTTCTGCCCCTTCTCCCCCTATCACAGCCAGTGGCTCCAGCGTCAGCCATGGGCACTGAGGATAGCTCAGTTGATTCAAGCTCCAGATAGGGGTTGCTCGGTGGATCCGGTCAGGGCTCATTCAGGAATCTCATCTCCCCTCTGTTCACTTAAAAAAAATAAAAATATTTTATATAATAATAGAATCTTTTCTGGTTTCTGTTGTGACCAACAACTTGTGGTCAATCAGGAATCAATGGTAGAACCCAAAATCCTGAAACAGCAAATATATTGGAATTTTCCTTCTTTTTTTCCTTTCTTCCTTCTATAGTTACTGAAGTACCTGCTCGATGTCAGGCAGCATGCAGGGAGTGGGGATTCAAGACACAGTTGAAGTGCTTCCAGTTTCATGGAGCAGGCACTTTTCACACAGGATGCTGTGATAGTGTGATGAGTGTGGGTGCTATGGGAGCACAGTGGAAGGGCATCTAACACAGTTTTAGTTTACTGAAGAATTGATGTAAACTGACACCTGTCAGATGATTTGGAGTTTGCCATGGAAAGCATGGGAAGAATATTGCAGGCAATAGCATTGCAGAGGTCTGAAGGTAGGGATTTCACTCAGTAGAACATGTGCTGCAAATATGAGGTTCAAGACAGGCTGAGTGGTGGCAAACAGTCAGATCATGAAGTTCCCCTTAAGGCAGGGGTGCCCACACTTTTTCAGCTTGCGAGCTACTTCTAAGATGACCAAGTCAAAATGATCTACCTACAATAAAAATGCAAAACAAATTTATTTCTTCTATATTACCATTATTTAAGTTACTGTTATTACTATTTAATATTGTGTATTCATCTTTCACCTTTCTCCTTCTCAGCTTTCTTTTCAGAGAAAAGTCAATGTCATAGTTTTTATGAACAGTCCGAAAAAGCCACTCCACATTTCCCTTCTTTGGAATAGCAATGGCACACAGACAGATGAGGCAAACACACTTGGAATATGACATAGTGAAAAAAATCCCCTCCCATTCTGTATGAAAGTGGTAGGTTTTAGTCTTCTTACTCGGACCAGCTACGGCACTCATTTTTATACCCTTTGTTGTATTTAGTTTAAATAAATTGAAGGCTAACTATGCAGCAATGTAACTGAACAAGTTAGCGCGGTTTAACGCGCATGCGTAGGGTGTCAAAAGTTCAGACGTCAGATTGGCTACCCTGTATGGCAATCAAAAGATAAATGTCTTTTTAATGTCATGTGATCTACCCACACTTCCTTCGCAATCGACCAGTAGATCACGATTGATGTATTGAGCACCCCTGTTTTATACCAACTCCTGTAAAAGGCATAGATGGGTGATGATTTGAAGAGGAAAGGTGGTCGTGAGTTCTCATAGTGGTGACAATTGAAGTAGTAAAGTGGAATTTCTTTTCCAATTATTTAGCAGTTGTTTACTTCAGTTATCTTAAAGCAAAGGAAAAGTGCTTTTTAAATCATTAACAAATTCTATAATGGAATCTTTTTAAATCTTCACTGTTAAAGTAATTCAAAAATTACTAAATGAGAGCATTACTTTTTATCATGAAATATGTCCAAAGAATAAGGTAAGAGCAGAAAGGGAGTACACTTTGCCAAAATGGCAAAGTCATGCCAGTCTGAAGTGATTTCTTCTAGTTTGTACTTCACAGGTACAAAGCAGAGCTTTGCATGAACAGTAAGTTGATTTGCTAAAATGTATAGTCATATTACTTTCTACTTGTATTGTGTAACCTATGTATTCCTTTTTCTGGTGATGTAATTAATAAACAACAGAAATAAATGGCATGCATCTTCATGCTTTTGTTAGGAAACTAACCCATTTGTCAATTCTGGTGAATTTGTTTGGCTCATCTCCTGCTCGTTTCCTACAAATACATTTTAATAGCAAAATTTCATCTTGGACATACTGTATTAAGATATATCAATGAATTCCTAGCTAAAGCTGAAAAAAAATCTATTAAAATTTAAATCAAACATGGTAGGAAGCCTAAACTCCAGTAGTTCATTCACTCAAGTTCACAGAAGGAGAGTGTGAAATAGCTATGTAGTCTGTTTATGAGATTCCATGATTTCCACAGTGGGCGAAAAATGCAGCCATTTCCTTCGGAACAGTTAACACTGCCTGTCAATGGTTTTACCTCTTTCCTCTTATGAAGGCATTTTTTCATCTAAAGTAATCAACTGTGCAGTAATTTGTAGTTATAATAAAAGAGCCTGTATTTCTATTTGTGTTTTCTTCTCTAGTGTAGTTGAACACAGCAGAGCACATACCTAGCTCTCTAAACATACTTTAATAAGCTATTAATAAGGTTTACAATACATAAACACAAAAAAGGATTTTTAATGATTTAACAATACTGACCATGTAGTAGGCACTGGGAAGACAGAAAGAAGATACCATTCTTGAGGAATTTAGTCCTTAGGACTTTGATGAAGTGTAATCAGGGTTCTGTTCACCATTTGTTTACGCCGAAAGGACATCAAACCTAAAATGAGTAAGTACTTTGGAAGAACTAAAAGAGGTAATTACCAGAATTCTTAACAAATAAAGTAGCCAGACTAAAAGAGGGACAAGAAACAAGCAGCTGTGTTACATGATTTGTGACATATTGTAATTGCCATCAAAAGCAATAAATGGTCGTTTAATCTGTCTTCTGGAAAAGCATGCAGTAAAAGTTTATTGAAGCTCATAAAGGTACCCAGGCGAATACCAAAGCTAAGAACACAGCCGCAATCCATTGTGTTCACATTGAACAACACTAAGGCTGACATTTAAATCAGCACAATATTTGTTTAGTACAAAGACCAATTCATAAAAATTGTAGTATCAATAGAATTTTTAAATAGAAATAAAATTTTTGTTTTTATTTTTTTTACCTTTTTTAATTGATTTTAATTTGTTGTGTTTGCATAGTTACAAGTATATCCCTAAATATATCTCCCTCCCTCCCTCCCTAGTTCTCCTTGATACCCCATTTGCCACCTCACCCCCAACACCTTCTCCCCTTTTCTCCATGATTTATTATACGTCCCTCTATCTCCCTATGCTACGTTTATATACTTTCACTAATGTCTTTCCTTTCTTTGACCCCTTCTCTGCCTCTCTTGCATTCTTCAGTTCACATTGTTCATAGGATTCCTCCTATGAGTAAAGTCATATGATATTTTTCTTTCTCTGCCTGGCTTATTTCGCTTAGCATAATAATCTCCAGGTCCATCCATGTTGTCGCAAAGGGTAAGATTTCCTTCTTTATGGAAAGACGCTAGATTTTTTTAGAAGCTAGGTCATTAATCTTATTAATAACTCACTAAAATATCTTTAGAGAGCTAGGTCATGGCCACGTAGTATTCCATTGTGTATATGTACCACCGCTTTTTAATCCACTCATCCACTGATGGACACTTGGGCTGTATTCAGACCTTCGCTATTGTAAACAATGCTGCAATAAACGTGGGGGTGCATTTCTTCTTTTGAATCAGTGATTTGTTATTCTTAGGATATATTCCTAGAAGTGGGATAGCTGGGTCAAAAGACAGTTCGATTTTTAATTATTTGAGGAATCTCCATATTGTTTTCCACAGTGGCTGCACCAGTCTGCATTCCCACCAGCAGTGCAGGAGGGTTCCCTTTTCTCCACACCCTTACCAGCACTTATTATGTATTGTTTTGTTAATGAGCGCCATTCTGACTGGTGTGAGGTGGTATCTCATGGTTTTAATTTTCATTTCTCTAATAGTGATGTTGAACATTTTTTCATATGCCCATTGGCCATCTGTATGTACTCTTTGGAGAAGTGTATATTCAGTTCTTTTTGCCCAATTTTTGATTGAATTGTTTACTTTCCTGGTGTGGAGTTTTACAAAGTTCTTTATAGATTTTGGTTATTAACCCGTGATTGGACCTGTTGGCAAATATGTTCTCCCATTGTGTGGGTTGTCTTTTTATTTTGTTCATGTTTTTTGCTGTGCTAAAGCTTTTTAATTTGATATAGTCTCATTTGTTAATCCTGTCCTTTATTTCACTTGCCCGTTAAGATAAATCAGCAAATATATTGCTGCGAGAGATGTCGGAGAGCTTACTGCCTATGTTTTCTTCCAAGATGATCATAATTTATAACTTACATTCAAGTCTTTTATCCATTTTGAGTTTATTTTTGTGAATGGTGTAAGTTGGTGGTCTAGTTTCATTTTTTTGCATGTATGTGTCCAATTTTCCCAGCACCATTTGTTAGAAACTGTTTTCACTTCATTGTATGCTCTTACCTCCTTTGTTAAATATCAATTGGCCATAAAGATGTGGGTTTATTTCTGTGTTGTCTGTCCTGTTCCATTGATCTATGAGCCTGTTCTTATGCCAGTACCCAACTGTTTTGAGTACAATGGCCTTATAGTATAACTTGGTATCAGAAAATGTTTTCTTTTTCCTTTTCAAGATTGCTGAGGCTATTCGTGTACTATTTTGGTTCCATATAAATTTTTGGAATATTTGTTCTATATCTTTGAAGTATGACATTGGTAATTTAATAGGAACTGCATTGAATTTATATATTGCTTTGAGTAGTATATACATTTTAATGATATTCTTCCTATCCATGAACACAGTATATGCTTCCACTTGTTTGTATCTTCCTTGATCTCTTTTATTAATATTTTATAGCTTTCTGAAAACAGGTCTTTAACCTCCTTGGTTAAATTTACTCCTAGGTACTTTATTTACTTTTTTTTTTGGTTGCAGTAGTGAAGGGGATTGTTTCCTTAATTTCTCTTTCTGACAGTTCATTGTTGGTGTATATAAATGCCACTGGTTTCTGAATAGTGATTTATATCCTGCTACCTTGCTGAATTCATTTATCAGTTCCAGTAGTTTTTTGACTGAGACTTTAGGATTTTCTATGTACGGTATCAAGTCATCAGCAAATAATGAAAGTTTTACTTCTTCTTTTCCAATTTGGATGCCTTTTATATCGTCTTGTCTAATTGCTGTAGCTAGGACTCTCAGAACTATGTTGAATAAGAATGGTTAAAGGGACCACCCCTGCCTTGTTCATGTTCTTAAGGGGATTGCTTTTCATTTTTGCCCATTTAGTATGTTGTTGGCTGTGGGTTTGTCATACATGGCCTTTATCATATTGAGGTATGTTCCCTGTATTCCCACTTTGCTGAAAGTTTTGATCATAAATGGGTGCTGGATTTTATCAAATGCTTTTTCCTCATCTATTGATATTATCTTGTGGTTTTTCCCCTTTTGTTTATGTGATGAATCACATTGATTGATTTGTGAATATTGTACCAGCCTTGCCTCCCCAGAATAAATCCCACTTGAGCAAGATGTATGATTTTTTTCATATATTGCTGGATCTGGTTTGCTAGTATTTTGTTGAGAATTTTAGCATCTAAGTTCATCAGGGATATTGGCCTATAGTTTTCTTTCTTTGTAGTGTCTTTAACCTTGTTTTTGAATGAGGATTATGTTCGCTTCATAAAAGGAGTTTGGAAGTTTTCCCACCTCTTGAATTTTCGGAAATAGCTTCAGAAGGATAGGAGTTAGTTCTTCTTTGAATATTTGGTAAAATTCACCTGTGAAGCCCAGGACTTTTGTTTTTTGGGAGTTTTTTGATAACTGTTTCAATCTCTTTTGGTGTAATTGGTCTATTTAGGTTTTCTGATTCTTTCATATTGATTTTTGAATAATTATGTTTTTCAAATAATTTATCCATTTCATTGAGGTTGTCTCATTTGGGGCCATATAGTTCTTCATAGCATTTTCTTACTATCCTTTGAATTTCTGCTCTGTCAGTTGTTACTTCTCTCTCATTTCTTATTTTATTTATTTGAGTCCTCTCTCTTTTGTTCTTGGTGAGTTTCGTTAAAGGTTCATCAATTTTGTTTACCTTTTCAAAGAACCAGCTCTTGGTTTTATTGATCTTCTGTATTGTTGCGGTTTCTTTTGCCTCTATGTCATTTATTTCTGCTTTGATCTTGATTATTTCCTTCCTTTTACTTCCTCTGGGCTTTACTTGCTGTTCCTTTTCTAGTTATTTTAGGTTCAGGGTTAAGTTGTTCATTTGAGCATTTTCTTGCTTCTTAAGGTATGCCTGTAATGCTATGAACTTCCCTCTCATGACTGCTTTTGCTATGTCCTATAAATTTTGAGTTGTTGTATGTTCATTTTTATTTGTTTCAGGGAAGTTTTTTCTTTTTTCCTTGATCTCATTGTTAACTCATTCATTATTTAATAACATGCTATTTAGTCTCTAAGTGTTTGAATGTTTTCAGTTTTCTATTGTAGTTCATTTCTAGTTTTCATGCCACCGTGGTCAAAAAAGGTGTTTGATATGATTTCAATCTTCTTAAATTTATTAAGTCTTGTTTTGTGTCCTAATATGTGGTTTATCCTAGAAAATGTACCTTGAGCACTTGAAAAGAATTTATATTCTGCTTTGGGGTGAAAGGTTCTGAAGATATCTATTAAATCCAGTTTATCTAGTGTGTCATTTAAGACCGCTGTTTCTTTGTTAATTTTTTGTCTGAGGTTCTATACATTGATGTTAGTGGAGTATTATAAAGCCAATAGCCAGGGCCACCATCACAGCCGCCTGGGCAGTGCAGGTTTGCGTTAGATTCGGACAGTCGGTAATGAAACAACAGAGCCAAGAACTGGTGAGCCATCAACTTTAATTCTAGCTTGCACCCGGCGGGCAAGCATAAACACACACTGGGCTCCAAAACCCACTCATTCAGTGCTCACAAAGCTACTGACTTATTCGAGTTTCCTAGCATCAAAGGTTTCTAGCTCACCAGACTTGTTCACCTCTGTTTCCCATCTCCTTCTTTCTACACAAACTCTGCACAAACTGGCTTCTTCCTCAGCATTCCACCATCTTGGCTGCTTCCTCTCCTCCTGGCCTCCATGTGGCCTTAATCTGCTCTCCTTTCTAATGCTAACCTCAGGAACTGAGAGCGAGCAAGGTCCCGGCCAGCCCCACTTTATAGTGTAGTAATCCAAACCTTTAATCCAATCTACAAACAAGGAAGTCTCTGATACAGAGTTACTTATCTGAGGCATGAGAGGATTCCTCATGAGAGTGCACCACCCTACATCATCCAATCAGTCAAGGGTGTGGGGAAAAGCTTACTTTTAAAACTTGCACGTGGGCAGCGCCATCTTTAACAGAGTGAGAGTAATATATTTTATCTGCCCAACAAGTATTAAAATCCCCTACTGTTATAGTATTGTTGTTGATCTCACCCTTTTTGTCCATCAAAATCTGTTTTATATATTTAGGTGCTCCTATATTGGGTTCATATATATTTACAATAGTTATATCTTCCTATTGTAATGCTCCTTTTATCATTATATAGTAACCTTATTTATTTCTTACTATAGCCTTTGTTTTAAAGTTTATTTTGTCAGATATTAGTATTGCTACCCCAGCTTTTTTTCCTTTTCCGTTTGCGTGAAATATCTTTTTCCATCCCTTTACTCTCAGTCTATGTGTATCTTTTGTTGTAAGGTGGGTCTCTTGTAGACAGCATATGTACAGATCCTGTTTTCTTATTCATGCAGCTACCCTATGTCTTTTGATTGGAGCATTTAATCCGTTTACATTTAAGGTTATAATTGATACGTAGTTGTTTATTGCCTTTTTATTCTTTAGATCTGTAATTCTCTTTTTCTCGATTTCTTTCTTCTTTGCTCTTTTTACAGCAAGCCCCTTAACATTTCCTGCATTACTGGTTTGATTATAATGAATTCCTTGAGTTGTTGTTGTTGTTTTTTTTTTGTCTGGGAAGCTTTTTATTTTTCCTTCTATTTTAAATGATAATCTTGCTGGATAAAGAAGTCTTCATTGTATGCTCTTGTTTTTTACTACTTTGAATATTTCTTGCCATTCCCTTCTGGCCTCAAGTGTTTCTGTTGAAAAGTCTGATGTCATCCTTTTGGGGGCTCCTCTATAGTTAATTGACTTCTTTTCTCTTTCTGCTTTTAGTATTTTTTTTATCTCTTTTAACTGGTATTTTAATTATGATGTGTCTTGATGTAGGCCTCATTGGGTTTCTCTTTATTGCTACTCTCTGTGCTTCTTGAACTTGCGTGAGTTTTTCCTTCATCAATTTAGGAAAGTTTTCAGCTATGATTTCTTCTAACAGGTTTTCTATCCCTTGTTCTTTCTCTTCTTCTTCGGAAACCCTTATGATGCAGATGTTATTTCTCTTCATATTGTCACAGAGTTCTTTTATAGTATAGTTTTCTCAGACTTTTTGAGTCTCTTTTCTTTTTGCTGCTCTGTTTCTGTGTTTTTATTTGTCTTGTCCTCTAATTCACTGATTCGATCTTCTGCTTCATCCAGCCTGCTGTTGATTCCTTCTAGTGTAGTCTTCATTTCTGATATTATAATTGCCATTTCTCATTGATTCTTTTTTATGATTTCATTGTCCTTTCTGATGCTTGCAATTTCTTTATTTAGGTGCTTGTTAAGTTCATTCATTGTAGCTCTGAGATCCTTAAGCATCCTCACAATCATTATTTTAAACTCTGCATCCTGTAATTTGGTTATTTCCATATCATTCAGTTCTTTTTTCTGGGGATTTTTCTTGTTAATACATATGGTTTACATTCTTCTGTCTTCCCCTTCTTTGTGTGTGCAATTTGCAAGCTTGTTAGAGTTGTGGATCTGAGGTTGGTTTATGGAATGCAGCTTTTCCTCCAGACCTTTATCCCTCAGCCTCTGCTAGCTGCTTGGATTTTAATTATCCTTAACTAGTAGAGCGCTTAAAAGTCTTAATATGCCTGCTGTTTGTTTGCTGAGTCCAGCAGGGAGCTTCTGTATTTGCTGATCCCAGCAGGGAGCTTTTGTGTTTGCTGATCCCAGCAGGGAGCTTCTGTGTTTAAAAGGGGGGATATGAGAGTATCTTATTTTTCTGGCCCCTATTGAAACTTTGTCCAGGAATGCGGTGGGTGTGACCTCTGAGAACCTTAAGGTGTGGTCTGCCCAGTGCCTCTCTAGGCGGGATGCTTCTGGTATGAAGGGGGAGGTGTAGTTCAGGTCTTCCTGGAAACCTGAGTCACTGCCCCTCCCCTTTACTTCCACCTTGCCAATCAACCTTTCATGCTGATTGGAACTGGAGAGTTTTTTGGAGGTGGGTCAACTGGTTCCATGCTAGGCTTGCGTGGGACCTCCCCACCCCGCTATGGCCGCCTCCACACTGGAGAATTACTCAGCTCAGGTTTTCTTCTCCCTGTCACTGTTTGTGTCCCCATGTCTTGATTTCCTCACTCTCCTCAAGCAAGACCAGTACTCTCAGCCCTTCTCGTCCATGGAGCCCCAGGCAAGTTGCTGTGAACGATATTTTCAGCACTTTCCCTTTAAGGCTGCAACTCCTTTGCCAGCTGCTTCCCACAGACAGAACTCTTGTTCTTCTTACCACTTAGTGCTGTCAGGCTGTCTCCTCCAGTCCCTGGGTTTCTAGTTTGGGGCTCCAGCCCTGGGACTGAGGACCCCTGCCTCTCAGGGTCTCTCCCCTGGCAATGAGAGACCTTCTGGACCCTCAGTCTCAGCCTCCACTCGCTGCTGGGAGCAGGGGATCCCCCACTGCATCCCCGCACTCCCAACCAGGCTTGGTGTGGATTCTTCTGTGCTCCTTGGTTTTTGAGTCCTGTTCTTTTAGTCTAAAGTTGGTTTTTTACAATGATTGTTCTTAAATTAATTTGTGTAAAGCCAGTAGTCGCGGCCATTATCAGAGCCGCCTGGCCCGTGCAGGTTCGCATTAGATTTGGACAGTCGGTAATGAAACAACGGAGCCAAAAACTGGTGAGCCATCAGCTTTAATTCTAGCTTGCACCCGGGGGGCAAGTAAAAACACACCCTGGGCTCCAAAAATCCACTCATTCAGTGCTCACAAAGCTACTGACTTATCCGAGTTTCCTAGAATCAAAAGTTTCTAGCTCACCAGACTTATTCACCTCTGTTTCCCATCTCCTTCTCCAGCACAAACTCTGCACAAACTGGCTTCTCCCTCAGCACTTATCTGAAGCATAATGGGAGGATTCCTCATAAGAGTGTACCACCCCACATCATCCAGTCAGTCAAGGGTGTGGGGAAAAGCTTACTCTTAAAACTTGTACGTGGGCAGAGCCATCATTAACAAAGTGAGCATAATATACTATTTTATCTGCCCAACAATTTGTAATCCAGTTTGGTTATGGGAGGTGGCAGTCTGTGCGTTTGACTACCCCACTGCCATCTTGGAATTGACCAATTTTTTTTATCTTGGATAAAATGTCTCTTTATATGCAGGCAACATACTGCCTTTTTAAAAGAAATTATAATTATTATTGGGTTTGGAGTAGTAATGGGTATAAGGGGTCAGATACATTGTGACAATATTTGACTTTGGGTGGTGGACACAAAATGCAATCAATATACAGTATACATAATGGATCATAGAATTGTAAACTTGTATTCTATATAATTTTACTTACCAATATTACCTCAGTAAATGTAATAAATAAAATTTTTTAAATAATTTTAATATTTGACCATATTTTGTGTAGGGGTATGATGTGGGGCTTAAGAGACAGAAGGCAAACTGCCCTCAGTGTTCAGCCACAAGCTTTGGAAATCCAGCCTGGCTATGACTGTCCTGTGAAGTGAGGTAGCATATGGAGGGGGAAGTCTTTTGCTAGGGATCAGAGACATGGAAGTCTGAGTAACTGTGTATGTGTGTCACAGGGGGAGCTGTGTGCTCCCCCTGTGACACACTATATACTGTGTGCATGAGTCTCTTTGCTTCTGCAATCCCAGCTAGAAAAATGTAGCTACAAATAGCACCTGTTCCTCAGGAAGGGCTGGGAGGAAGGAAAGAGGGGTTCTTGTATTCATCCCTTCTTTACATTACTGTAGGACACAATAGCCTCAGTGTTAACCCTCTCAGTGGCCTCTGACAGCAGCACTTTCCAAGGCTTACTGGAAGTTCTCAGTTCGGACATCCTTTTGCATGACTGAGGTTCTTGAAGTCAGATTGCAGCTTGTGTCACTGTTGGGCAGATAATATATGTTATGTTCACTTCATTAAAGATGGCACTGCCCACATGGAAGTTCGTTGATATTAATATGTGTTAGGGGACAGGCTGTGGGCAGGCTGGTCAGTATAGCCTAAGGCTTAGTTCTAAGAGTAAGCTTTTCCCCACACCCTTGACTGATTGGATGATGTGAGGTGGTGCACTCTCATGAGGAATCCTCCCATTATGTCTCAGACACTTCCTTGTTTGTAGATTGGATTTAAAGGTTTGGATTTCTACACTATAAAGTGGAACAGACCGGGAAGAGAGCAGAGAAAGGCCACGTGGAGGAGGCCAGGAGAAGCAGCCAAGATGGGAGAGTGCTGAGGGAGAAGCCAGTTTGTGTAGAGAGAAGGAGATGGGGAACAGAGGTGAATAAGTCTGGTGAGCTAAAAACCTTTGATGCTAGGAAACTCGGATAAGTCAGTGGCTTTGTGAGCACTGAATGAGTGGATTTTGGAGCCCAGTGTGTGTTTTTGCTTGCCCGCCAGGTGCAAGCTAGAATTAAAGCTGATGGCTCACCAGTTCTTGGCTCCATTGTTCCATTACTGTCTGTCCGAATCTAATGAGAACCTTCATGGGCCAGGCTGATGTGATGGTGGCTGGCTTTACAGTCACAAAGGTTTCTTGTTACTGCTTGGTTGCACTCCTTAGCTCCCAGAAGAAGAGAGACCACTTCAGATAAATTTGTACCGGACCTGTTACTAGTGTTCTGGTTAAGTTTAATGATAAAACTTGAAAATATATAATCATTTTGAAAATAAGTCAAAATGTCATAGTTGATAAATAACATTTAAAAATAATCAGTTTGGCCTGACCAGGTGGTGGCGCAGTGGATAGAGCGTCGGATTAGGATGCAGAAGGACCCAGGTTTGAGACCCCGAGGTCACCAGCTTGAGCGCAGGCTCATCTGGTTTGAGCAAAAGCTCACCAGCTTCGACCCAAGGTCGCTGGCTCCAGCAAGGGGTTACTCAGTCTGCTGAAGGCCCACGGTCAAGACACATATGAGAAAGCAATCAATGAACAACTAAGATGTCGCAACGGCAACAAAAACTAATGATTGATGCTTCTCATCTCTCTCCATTCCTGTCTGTCTGTCCCTATCTTTCCCTCTCTCAGACTCTCTCTCTCTGTCTCTTTAAAAAATAATAATAATAAAAATTATCAGTTTGAAATTTATTCCAGTGGGATACACATTTGCTGGATGCTGCTTTTATACTTCTTGTCTAGCACTGATCACCCCTGTTGTGCCTGCCCCACTAGGCAGGGAATGCCTATCCGTTTGTCACTTTATCTCCATGCAGTGCTTGGTTGTAGTAGACACATACATAATACTTATTCAATAGACTGATATTGAATAGCTGTAGAAGGCTTCTGTGTAGGAAATCAAGGTAGAGTAACTCAGTAATCTCTTAAAAACATTATTTAGTTGTTGCAATGAATGGTTTTGATCATACTTTAGGAGGGTATTGAGATTTTAAGTTAAGGCTGTCATCTCTTTAATTGCTTGAAACCTAATTTAAACTTTCTGTTCAAAGCATCAACAAAAAATTTATGTAGGTATGATGTACTCCCTGAAAGGTAATTTTGAGAGAAGGATGAATGAGTGTCCTGCTCGGGGACTCAGCAGGAAGGAGAAAGCAGTTACTAGAAGATACTGCTGTTGTACTCATTAGCATCCTGACGGTGGTCGCCCTCCTCAGACAGAGTACAAGGGTGTTTTTAAAGACTCAGTGTATGCAAGCATATGCCATTTCATTCTGCCATGTTCATTGCCTCCCAACCAGTTTCTGGAAAATAGTCCATCTTCAGAAGCTATAGGGCTGATCCAGGGTTTCCTGCATTCTCAGGGATGACTTTTATGTCCTTAGCAAATATGCTGTCCTTTTTGTAGAATTTATCCTGAACATAGCTTATACAGTAAATATTTCTAACTTTGTCTGGCAGTATTTTGTTTAATATACAATAATCCAATAATCTCCCTTTTTCAGAACAAAATGGGAAAACTCTGTTTGATGACTGAAAATTTTCAACCATAAAGTTTTATTTAAGAAGAAAATATATTCTTTCAGTTACACACAGAAAGTTCAAAGACAGCAAAGCAATTACATTTTATCAAGATTATTACAAATTCCAAAATAAAGGCACCAAATAAATAAGATTTTACACATTTTTTTAATGCAGTGTGTGTGTATGAGATATATTGAAAGCATTGTTAAGGAAGGCCCATTTTTCCCCACTTCTTCCTGAGCAATGTAGAAACCAAAGAATGTTCAACAAAGAAGAGGGAACTATTTACAATTTGTCACTTCTTGGATAAAAAGTAGAGACAGAATGGTGAAGCACCTGTTGCTTAACAGCAATAAACTAGTGAAATATTTTAACAAGTCATCAGCTTTCACAGGTCTCTTATCCAATCCACATCAGTCATTGCTTTTAATTCCTTTGTCACATATTTTACTGCATTACAAGTAATCCTGGAAATCCACAGAGTATTTTCCGTATAAGCAGAACCATGTGGATGATTGTCACATGCTTGGGACAACCCCCAGTCCCAGCAGTTCTCCTGCCCCTCCTTTCCCATGTATTTAGCTGTAGATTTGGGTTTGAGAAGTATGTCGTTGTGGTAATGGGAATTCGTGCACTGCCATCACTTTCCACCTACGGGGACCCCAACCCCATTTAGTGTGTCAAGTGGTTCAGGATAACAGCTACCAGCAGGTCCCATGCATGCCTTTGATCTCCACCACTGCATTCCTGCCATTCATCCCTGGGCGCAGGGTTCCAGGCAGCTGTTGCCCCCTGCCAGTCCCTCCGTTATTTATGTGTGAGAATGCACATTGGCCCTCAGAGTAGCTCTGTACAGTATCTTGTAGAATCTCATTATTCAGATAAATGTGGACTATTGTTTAGTCCGCTTCCACATGAATAGTTCTCTTAAACTACAGGGAGCAAGTTAGGGTGAGGAGGAGCAAAACAACCCTTATCGGCCTTTCCAGCTGACCAGCTTGGATGTGCTGTCCTGCACTTTCATCACAAAGTGCAGAAGGCAGTACGTGTTTCAGAAATAATCTTAGAAGTCAGTCATGTCTCATCCTTTCCTGTGGCATTTTTTGTATTAACTCCTTAGAGAACAGTTTTTAGGTTGAACCCAGCAATAAGGGCATCACCATTTGTTTTTTGTTGTTGTTTTGTTTTTTGTGACAGACAGAGAGAGAGGGACAGACAAGGACAGACAGGAAGAGAGATGAGAAGCATCAATTCTTTGTTGCTGCTCCTTAGTTGTTCACTCATTGCTTTCTCATATGTGCCTTGACCGGAAGACTAACGCAGACTGAGTGACCTCTTACTCAAGTCAATGACCTTGGGCTCAAGCTGGTGAGCCTTGCTCAAACCAAATGAGCCCATGCTCAAGCTGGTGGCCTCGGGGTTTCGAACCTGGATCCTCCAAGTCCCAGTTCAACGCCCTATCCTCTGGGCCACCGCCTAGTCAGGCTGGGCATCACGATTCTAAACTTACTTAGGTTTTCTGAAAGAGACTAAATTTGATGAGTCTCCCCTAGGGCCTCTGGAATTAGTCAAACCTAGAGTATATAGTGCATAAGACAGTGGCAAATACAGTAGCAGACACGGGTCTTTGTGCATTCAGTAAAGTCTTTTCCCACTGTATTTGAAATAGATATTTGATTTGTTCTTTCTCTTCCTGAAGCACAGCAATTGAATCCTTGGTGTCTGTCACACATATGGACATTCTTTTCCATAATTTCTTTTTCTGGTGCTTTACTTCTGCCTTCTACATGTTTTTTACAACTATCACATTGTCCATAGATTTTCTGCAATATTCACTCTAATCTTATTATTTCTTAAATTTTTGCCATGTTTTACAATGGTATTTTTCTTCTTTCTTTAGTTAGTTCAGCCAGCCCCCTTGTCAAATACGCTGCTCACAAAAATTAGAGGATCAGGGAACGTGCAGATACTCCAGTACTTTTAGCCTTTCATATAGTGCATTTTCACCAATGAAATAAAAGTTGGTTTTGCATCTCATTTGCATAATCAAACAACTTTCTTTGACTTGTTACTTGCTTTTCTGATATTCTTGTTTATTTAAAAAAATCAAATGCTCCTGACCAGGCAGTGGCGCAATGGATAGAGCGTCAGAGTGGGACACGGAGGACCCAGGTTCAAAACCCCAAGGTCGCCAGCTTGAGCACAGGCTCGTCTGGTTTGAGCAAGGCTCACCAGCTTAAACCCAAGTTTGCTGGCTCGAGCAAGGGGTCACTCACTCTGCTGTACCCCCTTGGTTAAAGCACATATGAGAAAGCAATCAATGAGAAAGTAAGGTGCCACAACGAAGAATTGATACTTCTCATCTCTCTCCCTTCCTGTCTGTCTGTCTGTCTGTCTGTCTGTCACTATCTGTCCCTCTCTCTGTGCCTCTAGCTGTCTATCTGAGTCACACAGAAAAAAAAAAATCAAATGCTTTTTTTATTGCTTCATATTCATTTTGAAATATCCCCTAATATTTGTGAGAAGTATATTTCTGTCTTCTTGCCCCTTATTTTTGCTCTCAGATATTATAAAAACCATCAGCTTTTCCAGGTTTTTTCTGTTTCAGAATGTTATTTTGTTACTGTTTTCTGTGGCTCTTTTATTTTTCTCACAGGGTTTGCATAGACCGAACATTAGGTTTTAAACAGACATTCTAGTCAAATATGTTATTTGCCAAAAACGGTATGAATATATATCCTTATCTCCTTTCCATGTTGATCTGAGCACTCTTTATGGTATTAGTTTATATCAACTGTTCAGTGACTCCCCTGCCTGAGGAGTTGAAGAAAGAGCTAAATCAAGTTCTCCCAAAGTTGGGAGTGTATCCGCATCCCAGTTTCTCCACCTGTTCTGTGAAGTCAGATTTCTCCCATCTTACAGGATGACCTTTGGGTTTCACTCTGTTTGCTCCCCCATTTGTGGTGACCTGCCTCTTTGGGGAAAAGCTGTCATATGTAGTTGATAAGTTTTAGGTAGGTGTGGTCATGAATACAGTATATTTATCTGCCCAACCGAGTTATTACTTGACAGTGCTTTTGAGAGGACATGGGTGGAGAAAATGGCAGGTGTTGGGCCTGGAGTGAAAGTATCATGAGATAGGAGCTTCCAGTGCACATTGTGTTCTTCTCTCTGCCTGCACAATCCCTGCACATTGTGAGTCAATGACAGCATTGCCCCAGCACATATGGCATCTGTGCAAATTAGGAAAAGATACCCCCTCCTTAGTGAACTTGACTGCCATTTGCTAGACAGTTGTGTGGTGACCACACAGTGAATGATGCTCCTAGACTTCTTCTGATCAGCAAGGTGGTTCAGAATTTCATTCTCTCATTCCAGTACATGGCGGAAGAAACTGGTTTTCAATCCTAGTGTTGTCTTAATTTGGTCCAAATTATCAATATCCAGAAGTCCTTCTAAAACAAGTTTAAAGTGGGAAGTTAAGAGCTAGCATCAACATGGCCGTGTGTGCTTCTTTTTGATTTGTCGGGTTGTTAGAGGGAGGCTTGAAAAACATTTTCCTACTGCTTTCTTATCATTGTGTAGGGTTTTTTTATTACTCTGTGATGTTAGTAAGCATTAACTCTCTCAGGAAAGTACATTATACCTTTTGGGGGGAGAGGAGGAACAAACAGAGAAAAGAACCTCCCAGATTTTATTTTAAAGTGGATTATTATATAGATTGAAAGTAAAAAACAAAAACCCAAAAGAGAAAAAGAAGAATACCTCGTCACACTCTGGAAAAGAAAAAGAAAACTTGGTTTATGCAGCATATCCTATAATACCTGGAGATTCCAGCTTTCTCCAGTCGATATTCTCTCCATACGCTGGAAACAGCCCTTGTTCTTACAAGGATTTTAGACATGAATACCAATATTTATAATGAAATTTATACCCTAAATAAATGGTTTAAGACTATGGTTAGCCTTATGATACCTTTTATTTTTGAAAGGAATTGATTTAACCCTAGGAGATTATAGTTGTGTTTCTCTTTATATCCTAAAATCCCCAAACCTCTGTGTCAGCATGCTGAACTATTATTTATGTAGATGCTTTTCCTGTCATTGATGCCTCATTATGACTAAGACTAAAAGTAAGGGTTTTTTTCAAGATTTTATTTATTGATTTTACAGAAAGAGGATGGGGGTGGAGCAAAAAGTATCAACTCATGGTTGCTACACTCTAGTTATTCATTGATTGGTTGTTGTATGTGCCTTGAACAGGCAAACCTAAGGTTTCGAACCAGCGACCTAGCATTCCAGGTCAACGCTTTACCCACTGCGCCACCACAGACCAGGCTGAAATTAAGTTATTTAAAATTTTTATTTTATTTTATTTTATTTTATTTATTTTTTTTTTTTAGAGAGAGGCGACACAGAGTGAGAGAGAGAAAGGGGGGAGGAGCTGGAAGTTCAACTCCCATATGTGCCTTGACCAGACCAGTACAGGGTTTTGAACTGGAGACCTCAGTGTTCCCAGGTCGACGCTTTATCCACTGCGCCACCACAGGTCAGGCTGAAATTAAGTTATTTTAAAAGTGTGTGTTAACAGTATTAGAAGGAAGAAAAGATTTGTATCCGGCAGTCTAATTTTATTTGACATGTAATAGTATTTATGACAAGCGCAACCTAGGTCTACAGATGACTTTCAAACAATATGGATTTGAACTGTGTGGGTCCACTTATATGCCAATTTTTTCAATAAATATATTGGAAAAATTTTGGAAATTTGTGACAATTGAAAAAACTTACAGACAAACCTTATGATTCTCTCTAGCTTACTTTATTGTAAGAATGCAGTGTATAATACATATAACATAAAATATGTTAACTGACTTGCTATAAGACCAGTTGAGGAGAAAAATGAGTAACAGATCCCTTTTAGTTCGTTGAAGTTTGAAAAGAAGAATTTGTTTATACAGAAAGGGTTAAAATGTTGGCAAAGGCATTTTTCTTAACCAGTCATGGATAACTTAGATATTAGACACTTGAAAATACATTTGGCCTGACCAGGTGGTGAAGCAATAGGTAGAGCATTGGCCTGGAATGCTGAGGACCCAGGTTTGAAACCCCAAGGTCAGCCCTGCCCAGTTGGTTCAGCGGTAGGGCATTGGTCTGGTGTGTGGAGGTCCTGGGTTCGATTCCCAGTTAGGGCACATAGGAGAAGTACCCATCTGCTTCTCCACCCTTCCCCCTCTCCTTCTCTGTCTCTCTCTTCTCCTCCCACAGCCAAGGCTCCATTGGAGCAAAGTTGGCCCGGGCACTGAGGACAGCTCCATGGCTTCCACCTCAGGCGCTAGAATGGCTCTGGCCACAACGGAGCAATGCCCCAGATTGGTAGAGCATCGCCCCCTGGTGGACATGCCGGGTGAATCCTGGTTGGGCGCATGTGGGGGTCTGTCTGACCGCCTCCCTGCTTCAAACTTCGGAAAAATACAAAAAAAGAAGAAGAAACCACAAGGTCACCCGCTTGAGCGTGAGCTCATCCAGCTTGAATGCAGGGTCACTGGTTTAAGCATGGAATCACAGACATAACCTCATCATCGCTGGTTTGAGCCCTGAGGTCACTAGCTTGAAGTCCAAGGTCACTGGCTTGAGCAAAGGATCACTGGCTTGGCTGCAGCCCTCTCTTCAAGGCACATATGAGAAAGCAATTAATGAACAACAAAGGTGCTGAAGAATTGATGCTTCTTATCTCTCTCCATTCCTATCTGTCTCTATTAGTCCCTCTCTCTGTCTCTGTTTCTCTAACTAAAAGAAAAAGAAGGCAATATGTGTTTAAGGATTTCGAAGCATACTGTATTTCTGTATAAATTATTCACTTTTGTTAATCTCTCAATAAACTATATTTTTTAATCATTTTATTTTTCAGTTACAGCTGACATACAATATTACATTAATTTCAGGTGTACAACCCACTGAGTAGACATGTAACTTACTAAGTGATTATCTTGCACCCATATGACACTGTACATAATTATTAGAATATTACTTACTGACTATATTCCCTACACTGAACTTTACATGCCCATGACTATTCTGTAACAACTAATTTGTACTTTTAAGCCCTTCACCTTTTTCACCAAACCCCCTAACCTCCCTCCCATCTGGCAACTATCAAAATGTTTCCTTATCTATGAGTCTGTGTTTGATCTGCTTGTTCATTTATTTTGTTTTTTCAATTTAGTTGTTGATAATTAGGTATTTACTGCCAATTTATTGTTCATGTTTTCTATTTGTCTTTTTTTCTTCTTCTTCTTAATGAAGACCCTTTAATATTTTCATGTAATACTGGTTTGATGGTGATGAACTCCTTGAGCTTTTTCTAGTCTTCAAAGTCCTTTATCTGTCCTTAATTCTAAATGATAGCTTTTCTGGGTAGAGTGATCTTAGTTGTTGGGCATTGCTTTTCATCACTCTGAATATTTCTCATCAGTAAAGTTTCTGTTGAGAAACCAGCTGACAGTCTATGGGATTTCTCTTGTAAATAACTGTTTTTTTCTCTTGCTGCTTTTAAGAGTCTCTCCTTCTCTTTAACTTTTTGCATTAATTGTAATGTGTCTTGGTGTGGGCCTCTTTGGTTTCATCTTGTTTGGAACTCTGTGCTTCCTTGATTTGTATGTCTATCTCCTTCACCAGGTTAGGAAAGATTTCTGTATTTTTTCAAATAAATTTCCGATTTGCATTCTCTCTTCTCCCCTGGTAACCCCATAATGCAAATGTCGGTACAGTGGAAGTTGTCCCAGAGGCTTCTTACACTATCTTCATTTTTTTGCATTCTTTCTTTTTGCTGTTCTAATTGAGTGGTTTTTTTACTTCCTTTATACTCCAAATCTCTGATTTGATCCTTTGCTTCATCTACTCTACTCTTGAGTCCCTGTAAGTTATTCTTCATTTCAGCTAAGGTATCCTTCATTCCTGACTTATTCTTTTTTATGGTTTCTATGTTCTTAGTTCCTTGGGCACCCTTATAACCGTCCGTTGTTTTGAACTCTGTAGCTGGTAGTTTGCTTACCTCCATTTTATTTAGTTATTTTTCTGAAGAGTTTTCCTGTTCTTTCATTTGGGACATGTTTTTGTCTCCACATTTTGGCTGCTTCTGTATATTAGATAAAACTGCTATATGTCTTCCAGACTTGGTAGAGTGGCCTTGTGTAGTAATGTGTCTTATAGGGCTCTGTGTTTACTGTCCTGTTGTAGTTGAGCCTTACTGCTGTTGGTGTCACTGGGAGCTATTACCCCCCACCCCCAGGCCTATAGGCTGCAAGGACTGGCTGCAACTACAGCAGAGGAGCTGCTGTGCAGTAGTTGACCCTGTGGAGCAGGACTTGCTTCAGTGGGGCTTTGGTGCTCACCACGTTTGCCCCTTGAGTGTGTTGCTCTTGGAGGTGGTAGGGTTGTAATCTGTCCCTGCCTGACTCTGAAACTGTCCAATAGTTGCACTGGCTCTGGGACCTCCTGGGAGGTGCAAGGTCAGCCACTGCCTGTGCCCTACCGGGGGCCATCCAGCATGAGCTACAGAGGGATTGCAGGTGGCTACTACTTGTGCTGGGCTTGGAGGTGACCAAGAGAGGCCAAGCTGTGAACCAAGGCCAGTTTGCTAATGCCAGGCCTGGAGCTACTTAACAAGAGGCACAGGGTACAAAGAAGCCAAATACCGCTTGTTTAATTTTAGGAATCTGAAGCGTGAGATAAGAGAGACCATTGTGCTGAAAAATCACTGGAAACAGCATAGTAGCCTGCAGTTTGTATGGGGTGGGGTCTCAGAATCACCTGGGTGGGGTGCAATGTGAGCCAGGTTAATGGAAACTCAGAAGTAGTACCTGCCTGCCAGCTCTGGGGGAGCAATGGCTTCTGCCAGCATTTTTATCTAGAAGAAAGCTGTCCCCCATCCTCACCTTGATGCCTGACAATCCAGTTTCTTCCCATGTGTCTCTGGTTCTTTTCAAGCTGCTTCCTCAGCGCTGGAGCTCAAAGAATGTGACTAAGTCCATGTGGCCCTTTAAGAGGAGCTTTTGGAACTCCAGTACACTCTGTCTCTCTCATCCACAATCCCCACTGGTTTTCACAGCCAGAAATTGTGGAGATTCTCTTCCTGGCACTGGAACACTGGGCTGGGGTAGGGGTGGGGGCTGGGACCCCTCGCTCCTTAGCAGGGACCTCTGCAGCCAAGATATCCCTCCCAATTTTAAACCACTACATGTAGGTACTTAATAGACTACATGTTAACATTTGTGTAATAAATATTCTCTAAGTTAATGTTTATGCCCATATTGAACTTCTTTCAGTTCTAATATACTGTGCTCTCTCTCTTATCAGAACTTTGCCAGTGCTATGGCATTTACTGAGAAGACTCTTACCCACCTTTCTTCCCTATCCCATCAAATACTTTCTGTAAATTTATTGCCAAAGCACTTTGGACATTCTAGTAGGAATTAATGTTCGTTTTGTTTATTACTGTTTTGCTATAGATGCTTAATATTGATTTGTTAAATAAAATGATAATGTATCTGCCTCACGTATAAAATGTTCAGAAAGTATTAATAAAATTCAATTTTCTGATTGGTAGGATGAGTATAGACTCGTAATTAAAACATGCCCCTCAAGGGATTTTTATTAGTTATTTAAGGGGAAAGAAAATAAAAACACGAATAGACAAGCTCTAGAAAAAGCAGGGTACAGTTCATTGTAGTATCAATGAGTGTCCCCATACATGTCCAGTTTTCTGGGAGGCACTGCACAAAACACAAAAGAGTTATAAAGCTGTCTGCTTAAAGAAGTCGCTGTCAAATTAGGAGAGAGAACTGAAATCAGCCAAAAAGGAGTTTTGAATTTGGAGAGGTTTGAGCAACTGGAATTTATGTTTCCCCATTTCAGTTCTAGTCATCGCTCCCTGAACATCATCTGTGTGTCAGGGTGATTAACAGATCAGTAAGGAGTATGAAATGGAAGTGATACGTCCAAGGAAGAATGTTGTCCAAGTTAAGACAATACCTTAAGGAAAGTTGTCTAGGGTAAGAGTGTGCTGTTGGATTTCACAGATAACACTCGTGTTCTGTGTCAAGATCACTGTATTGACCTTGGTGTCTGTGTTGACTAGTGGTGCCCAGCCATGAGCAGGAGGGTAGTGTGCTAGTTAAGAAACTGAGGCACTTTTGAGTCAGATATGCCTGGTTTTTTACCCTGATTCTGCCTTTTACTTTATAGCTTCTAATCTAATGTAATATCTGTTGTTCAGTTATTGTGAGGACTAACTAAATAATCCATGTGCTTAATTATTAATTAGTATAATGCCTCACACATAGTAAGTGCCCAATGAAAGGTTAGCAATAAATATTTCAATATTATCTCTGTCAGCATTTGGGTCTAGATCTAAGTCCCATTGCCTGGCCTACAGACTCAGCCTCCTACATTAACAATATTTTACCCATTCTTGTTCTTTTAGCACTTTACACCCATGATATAAATATATTTTGCAAAGCAGAGCAATGTACCACATAGGCTTTATTTTATCTTTATGAAAACAGAACTCTACATGATCTGTTGCCCACCTATCTCTAATCTTATCTTCTGCCATTGTTCCTTGAACACACTTTTTCTCCTGAGAGCCTCACAGCTCAGTACCTGCAACTCAGGCTCCTTAATGTCACCTCTTTAAAGAGACCTTCTCCTGTCTGAAACATTATTTCTTATCAGTTTCTTACCTTGTTTGTATTTCTTCTGGCACTTCCCATTCCCTTACATCATTCTACACATTTACTCACTAATTATAAGATTGCTTGAGAAGGAGCTGAGTTGAGGAATAATACTGAAAGAAATCTTATATTGCCATTTCTTTGTCTTTTAGAAAAATGGTGACTATCGGAAGATGATGGAGAGGTTATCTCTTCGTAAACAGCGCTTCATGCAGTTTTCTTCACTGGAACATGAAGGAGAACATTACATGACACCTCGAGACTTCCTCTTTTCAATAATGTTTGAGCGCATGGAACGTGAGTTGCTTTGGGTATTGGGGAAAGGGTTTAGTTTAAAAAACAAATATTGGGGCTGAAAACCCTGTTTTTCAGTTGGTAATAGGTTTTCCTGATTTTAATTATCAGCCTCCTTTGTTCTATGCACTTATTATTTCAATCCTTGTGACACAAGTACAGTTAAACTTTTATACATATGTATTTATCTAAGAAATAGTTGTTTTGTATATCAGTTTTTCTAAGGAGAGAGAGGGAAAAACAGTTAAGTTTTTTAATGTCATTAGTCGAATTAGTAGAATAATTATTTTATCCAACATGTTAGTTTTTGGTGGTATTAATGTTTTAAATTGGGCAAAAAAGTGAAACTAATTAAAGCTTATAATAAAGAGGGCCACTTAATGGAGTCATGATGACATCAGTAACGACAACAACAAAAAAAACAAAAAAAATAAAATGAGAAGCAAAAATCCAAAAGCTATAATTGTATAATTTTAGTTCATAAACTGACAATGCTTAGTTACTTCAAATGATACCAGAAGTATTTTATTTTATTATCTGAACTAGTCCCTTTTATTTTACAGGAAGTAGATATGACCCTATCCTCTGAGCCTTATATTACAGGAGTGTCCTATGAAAATTTCTTGGCTTCCTGACACTTTTTGAAATATTCTGGAAGTACTGCCCTGTGGGTAGTGATATACAGATGAGGAGAGACAGGCTAGGGCAAGATGTGAGGAGTTCAAATTTAATTGTACTGTTACCTAGAGCAGTAGTTTTCATCCATGGACTGGTGCCAGTCCACAGAGAGTTAACTACGGGAAAACCACTGTTGCAGAGCAGTTTATATCCCAGGGCATTCTTGTAAACAACAGGTAGTCAAATAACTGGCAATTAGTGGAACTTAACACCTTGATGGGGTAAGGGAAAGAGACACAGAGAGCTGACAACCTAGTGTCACCCTGTAACCGCGCATTCCCAAAGCTGTGCTTTCCTGAGAAGCAACATCAAAGGAGCCAGCTAAAGCAACTCAACCAAACACTAAACAAAGAAATTACAAACCCTGTGGTTGGGGTGGATGGAGCTGCTACCCAGAGTTGCTACTATATGTTATCTAAAATTGCCTGTTTCAAAAAACAGAAACATACAAAGAAACAGGAAAGTATTACCCCAGTAGACAAAAGAGTCAACAGAAACTGCTTGTGAGTACAACTCAGAATTAGCAGAAGACTTCAAACTACCCATTATAAATATTTTCTCTTTTTCTTCTTTCTGCATTTATTAGGGTGACACTGGTTAACAAAATTATACTGGTTTCGGGTGCACAGTTCCACAACACATCATTTGTACACTGTATTTTGTGTTTACCTCCCCAAGACAAGTCTCCTTCCATCATTTATTTCCCCACACTTTCCTCCACCTCCCTCATCAATTTGTCTCCATGAGTTTTTTCACCTTTTTCTCTTTCCTGCCCAACCCTACACCTATTCCACAGTCCCCCTACAGTGATCAGCCTGCTCTCTATCTATAAGTTGGTCTCTATTTTGCTTGTCAGTTCATTTTTTTCATTAGATTCTGCATCTAAGTGAACATATAGCACTTGTCTTTCTCTGACTAACTTACTTCATAATGGTCTCTAAATCCATCCATGTCTTTTTTATGGTGAAGTAGTATTCCATTGTGTAAAGGTACCACAGCCTTTTTATCCACTTATCCACTGATGGACACTTGGGCTGCTTTCAAATCTTGGTTATTGTAAATAATGCTGCAGTGAACATAGAGGTGCATAATGTATTCTTTTGAATTAGTATTTCAGATTTCTTTGGCTAAATTCCCAGAAGTAGAATCACTGGGTCAAAAGGCAGTTCCATTTTTAATTTTTTGAGGAAACTCCATACTGCTTTCCACAGTGGCTGCACCAATCATTCCCACCAAAAGTGCACTAGGGTTCCCTTTTCTCTACGTCTGCACCAATATTTGTTGTTTGTTGATTTATTAATGGGCATTCTGACAGGTGTGAGGTGATATCTCATTGTGATATCTGATCTTTATTTCCTGCCTTCTGCTCACTTAGGGCTTTGTTTGTTGTTGTTTTTCAAGTTTCTTTAAGTGTAAAGTTAGATTGTTTACTTGATTATTTTTTTTGTCTGATGATAAAAGCATGTAATGCTATGAATTTCCCTCTTAGGACTGCTTTTGCTATGTTTCCATAGATTTGGGGTTGTTGTGTTCTCGTTTTCATTTGTTTGAAGGTATCTTTTGATTTCTTCCTTAATTTCATTGTTAACTCATTCATTGTTTAGTAATATGCTGTGTAACCTCCATGTCTCTTTGTTATCCTTTTTTCTTTTTTTTGTGATTGTTTTCTAGTTTCATACCATTTTGGTCAAAGAAGATGTTTGGCAATTCTATCTTAAATTTATTGAGACTTGTTTTGTGTCCTTACATGTGGTCTGTCCTACAAAATGTTCCATGTATACTTAAAAGTAATATATACAGGGGGTCCTTGGATTACAACACAGTTTCATTCCTACTTCAGTGATGTAACCCAATTTTGGTGTAAGTCAAAAACACATCATAGCCTAAGTCACTCAGCTATCCTAACACAGTTGTAAAATCATAATCTAGAACATAAAAATACAACTAAGCCACAGAAAAAGAAAAAGGACATAAATATACTGTATTGTACACTGTATTGTATTAACAGAAAAAAAATGACTAAAAATGAGTGTAAAAAATTTTCCTTATCTTTATTCCTGTGGTTGGCTTGCACACTGGAAGGGGCATTGCAAGGTGGGAGAGAGTGACCTATTGGGGGGATGAGAAGGCTAGAGAGGCAAGAGAAACTTCAGAAGGTGCTGGAGATATTGTGTCAGGTGTATCAGGATTGCCCAAACATACAGGAGACATTGGAGATGATTCTACCTGCACTACAGGTGTTTCATTTCGAGAAGCAGCTGATGTAGAGGTTACAAGATCTGTTGCAATTCTCTCTACTTTCTTAAAGAATTGTTCCAGACTAATACGGAAGGTTGATGACTTCTTCTCTTCCTAAATCTTCCTAGAGCATTACAAGGCATCCATAACAGCTATGTAGACCTCAGTGAATCAGTCATCGCTGGGGTCCTCAGCCTGAAATTTTGCCATCCCATCCTCTACCATAGAAAAACCTGCCAAACCCTTGGAAGTAAATCTCTTGGGTTCTGGGGTTTCTATCTCTTCCTCTTCAGCTCCTTCACCTGATGAGGTCCTCAGCAGACAGCTCCTCTCCATGTGATACCAGTAGCTCTGTAATACCATCATGATGGCTCTCTTCTTCTTCAAAACACTGCCATCTGAAGACTGACTTTAGGAGCCATGCTAAGTAAGGGCCAAAAAGTCGCCAAACAAAGCAACACAAATGGAACACTTATGTTTTTTAACAGTCCAGATAAGCATAGTGGTTTATATAAATGTAGTGGGGATAGATAAGCATAGTGGGGGACACCAACTCCCTCACTCATATGCCGTGTTACTGCGTATTATTCTGCCACATGCAACCAAACTATTGTAGTTTGCACACATAGTCCATAAGTAGATGCTAATGCTTAAGCCAAAACACTCACATCTCAATTTTTTTAAGTTTTTATAGGAGTGAGCATCGTAAACTCAAAACATATATCAAGACTGTCATAACCTGAAGATCCCTGTATCCTGCTGCTTTAGGATAAAATGCTCTGAAGATATCAATGAAATCCATCTGGTGGAGTGTGTCAATTAAGGCCTTCATTTCCTTATTGATTTTCTATCTAGAACAGGGGTGCCCACACTTTTTCAGCTTGCAAGCTACTTCTAAGATGACCAAGTCAAAATGATCTACCTACAATAAAAATGCAAAACATAAATTTACTTCTTCTATATTATCATTATTTAAGTTACTATTATTACTATTTAATATTGTGTATTCTTCTTTCACCTTTCTCTTTCTCAGCTCTCTTTTCGGAGAAAAGTCAATGTCATAGTTTTTATGAACAGTCCGAAAAAGCCACTTCACATTTCCCTTCTTTGGAATAGCAATGGCACAGAGACAGATGAGGCAAACGCACTTAGAATATGACATAGTGAAAAAAATCCCCTCCCATTCTGTATGAAAGTGGTAGGTTTTAGGCTTCTTACTCGGACCAGCTACGGCACTCATTTTTATACCCTTTGTTGTATTTAGTTTAAATAAATTGAAGGCTAACTACGCAGCAGTGTAATTGAACAAGTTAAAGCAGTTTAACGTGCATGCATAGGGTGTCAAAAGTTCAGACGTCAGATTGGCTACCCTGTATGGCAATCAAAAGGCAAATGTCTTTTTAATGTCATGCGATCTACCCACACTTCATTGGTGATCGACCAGTAGATCTCGATCAACGTATTGAGCACCCCTGATCTAGAAGATCTATCCATTGATGTCAGTAGGGTGTTAAAATTCTCTACTATGACTGTCTTACTGTCAGTCTCTTCCTTTATGGTCATCAAGATTTGCTTTACATATTTAGGTGCTCCTAAGATGGGTGCGTAAATATATACAAGCGTTATATCTTCTTGTTGGATTGCTCCCATTATCATAATGTAATATCCTTTGTCTCTTATTATAGCATCTTCTTTTTCTTCTTTTCCAAGTGAGAGGAGGGGAGACAGGCTCCCACATACACCCCACCTGGGATCCACCCAGCAAGCCCCCTGTCAAGATCCACCCTGCAAGCCCTCTACTGGGCAGTGATGCTCTGCCCATCTTGAACTGTTGCTTGGCAACTGAGCTATTTTTAGCACCTGAGGCAGGGGCTCCATGGAGCCATCCTCAGCATCTAGACCCATGCCCTCAAGCCAATCAATCCATGGCTGCAGGAGGGGAAGAGATTAGGGGTGGGGGAAAAAGCAGATGGTCACTTCTCCAGTGTGCCTTGACTGGGAATCGAACCCGAGACATCCACATGCTGAGATGACTCTCTATCCACTATACCACCAACAAGAACCGATTCATCTCTGATTTTTGTAATTTAAGACTTCTCTCTTTTTTTATAATCAAACTAGCTAAGGGTTTATCAACTTTGTTGATCTTTTCAAAGTACCAGCTTTTGGCTTCATTGATATTTCTCTGCTGTTATTCTAGTCTCTGTTTTATCTCCACTTTAGTCTTACTACTTCCTCCCTTGTGCTAGATCTCAGTTTAGTTTGCTCTGGCTCCTTAATTGTGTATAATTAAGCTATTGATTTGAGATCTTTTTTAATATACACAATCACAGCAATAAATTTCCCAATTAGCAGGGCTTTTATTTTTTAGTATGTTGTATTTTCATTTTTATTCTTCTCAAGGTATTTTCTAGTTTCCCTTGTGATTTCTTCTTTGATCCATTAGTTATTTAAGAGTGTGTTGTTTAGCCTGACCAGTGATGGCACAGTGGATAAAGAGTCAACTCGGAACCCTGAGGTCTCCAGTTCTAAACTGCATAGACTCATCCGCTTGAGCACAGAAATCTCTGGCTTGAACAAGGGGTTGCTGGCTCAGATTGGGCCTAAGGTTCAATCCCCAATCAAGGTACATATGAGAAACAAACAGTGCACAACTAAAGTGAAAGCAGCTACACATGCAGCCTCATGTTCATAGCATCATTGTTCACAGTGACCACGACATAGAAACAACCAAAAAGCCCTTCAATAGATGACTGGATAAGGAAGATGTGGTACATATACACTATGGAGTTCTACTCAGCCATAACAAATGATGACATCGGTTCATTTACAACATTACATGGGTGGACCTTGATAACATTATACTGAGTGAATAAGTAAGTCAGAAAAAACTAAGAACTATATGATTCCATGCATAGGTGGGACATAAAAATGAGACTCAGAGACACGGACAAGAGTGTGCTGGTTACGAGGGGAGAGGGGAGGGGGAAGAAGAGGGGAGAGGGGAGAAGCACAAAGAAAACCAGATAGAAGGTGACGGAAAACAATTTGACTTTGGGTGATGGGTATGCAACATAATCAAATGTCAAAATAACCTGGAGATGTTTTCTCTGGACATATGTACCCTGATTTATCAATGTCACCCCATTTAAATTAATTTTAAAAAAAGAAAGCTACAAGTTGATGCTTTTTTTTCTCTCCCTTTCTCTCTCAAAAAAGATGTTTAATTTCTACATGTTGGATTTTCTTGCTTTTCTCTATTTCTAGTTTTATCCCACCTTTTTTTTTTTTTTTTTTTTTTTTTTGGTGACAGAGAGAGGGACAGACAGGAAGGGAGAGAGATGAGAAGTTATCAGTTCTTCATTGTGGCACCTTAGTTGTTCATTGATTGCTTTCTCATATATGCCTTGACCAGGGGCTACAGCAGAGCGAGTGACCCCCTTGCTCAAGCCAGCGACCTTGGTCTCAAGCTGGTGAGCCTTGCTCAAACCTGATGAGCCTACGCTCAAACTGGTGACCTGTGGGTGTCAAACCTGGGTCCTCTGCGTCCAGTCCGACACTTCATCCACTGCGCCACTGCCTGGTCAGGCTCATCTCACTTTTATTAGAAAAAAATACTTGGTATAATTTCATTGTTTAGATTTATCATTTTTGTTAAATTTTAAGCTATCATATGGTCCTGGCATGTTTCGTGTGCTCTTTAGAAGCATGTATAAATATCTTGAATCTCTCAGATGAAGAATTCCATAGGTCTGTTAGGTCTAAGTGGTTTCCAGTGTTGTTTGAGTTCTCTAGTTCCTTATTGAGCTCTGTGGTTGTTCTGTTCTATGTTGAAAGTGGAGTATTGAAGTCTCCATTATTGTTGAACTGTCTTTTTCATTCAATTTTGTCAGGCAGGGTTTTTAAATACATAATAAGCCCTGACTGGTTGGCTCAGTGATAAGAGTATTGCTCAGCATCTGGATGTCCCAGGTTTGATAACCAGTCAGGGCTCACAGGAAAAGCAACCATCTGCTTCTCCCCCGCTTCTCTCTCTCTCTCTACCTCCCCCCTCCCAGAGCATGGCTCCAGATGAGCAGAACATCAGCCCCAGGCAAGGGTTGCCAGGTGGATCTCTGTCAGGGTGCATGCAAGACTCTGTCTTTCTATCCCCCCTCCTCTCACTCGGAAAAGAAGGAAAATAAGACACATAAAGAATATGAGCTCATTTTTTTTAATCTATATGTGTATATACATAAAATGCAGTCTGCAGGGGTATTGACCAAATAGCTAATAGTTCACTCTTACTTTTGGAATTACCATTTTTTATATTTTCTTTTTGTTCTTATAATTTTCTAATTCATTTGCAACAAATATTTATTATTTGTATAAAAGAGAAAAGTTGAAATATTTCTTAAAGATATCTACATTTGAAAGGTAAATGAAGCAAGAAGAGCCAATTACAGAGATGTTTTTAAATAAGAACATTGACCAAGGCTGAAAATGCAGTATCATGGAAGTCGGGAAATGTTTGGTCAGTACTGTGGGTATTCCCAAAAGGTCCCTGCAGGATAACTTGAGAAGAGGCTGTTGAATTTCTTCACTAGCATCATTCACTGGAACTTTTGGTAGATCTGTTACAAAATATCAGTGGCAGGTTAAGAGAGAATTAGGAGGTAATGAAAATGGCAGGTTTAGATTGTTTTTTCTAAAAATTCTCATTCAAAGAGGTATAAAACAGAGGATGATAGTATAAGAGAAAAAAAATAATGAAAGAATTCTTTAGAAATAATTTATAGTGAAACAGGTATTGTTTTTCAGAAATGTCTGTGCTGTGTCCTACACTGGAATTTATGCTCATTATTTCATATTAGGGTTTCTTTTGTTTCTTCCTCTCATATTTTATTTTCCTTTTTTGGTAAACCCCACTATCCCCCTTACCCAATTCCATTCTTATATTAGCGCTTCAAGTGGAGGTTGTAAAAACTATCAGCATCCTCAAAATATTAACTATCGTATGCTTTTAAATAATATGTATTAATGTCTGTTTTCATACAGCTCCATGATCCACTCCTTTAACACTCAGACACTTGCGTTTTCTTCCTCATCTTAGTGATTTACTCTTGGGCTTAATGTCTACAAAGAATTTTCCTGTTTATGATCTTTCAATTGAATCTAATTTTTGCTTTACCTTATTTTAGCCACAGGCCTAAGCTGTTCTTCTAATCAAGTTCAAAGTTTACATACATGGTCTTTTTCTTTGTTTCATTTTTTTTTATGCAACCCTTGATTTAATAAAATTTGGTTCTTGTAATGTTTCCACCTTTATTATTCACTGGAATGCAGTTAAACTCCTATCCAAAGGCATTTAGCTAAATCAAGAATTCAGTAATTTTGCAGACCAAATAATACATCCTTTATGCATATAATGTCCTTCATCTTCATTTTCATCATGGATAAGAATAATAATAAACCTGGTTACATTCCTTCAGATCATGATGAACAGCAAAACAAGGGGAAAAGAGCCAGCCCAGTGACCCGTGATCTTCCCATGTAAACAGAAGGAAACAAAACTATCTGAGACTTACTAGATCCTAAGCTTCATTTACCTGGTATTTATCTTTCTGAACATTTTTCAAATAATACACTTTATTAGTATTAATTGTAATTGACGGGGTTATTTAAGTTGTCTTCCCAGGCCACTTCCCAGTGGTGCTGGCGCCTTCTCCTTTGGTGCTGTGCTAACCCCTGAACTACCTGCTTTACCACCACTTGTGAGCCTGGTTTCAACCTGATTCCATGGGAGTTTCTTTCCAACATCTAGGAACCCTTTTATAACATAAGTCCCCTTAAGAGTGAGGTCACAGGTTAGCTGTCTGTCCGTTAACCTTTTAGTAACAGCCAAAAGTAAGCAGAAATGAGTCACAGAAGAGCTGTCAAGGACAGGTCTGTGATGAGGGGAATATCCATAGGAAGATACCACAGGACTTCTGCCCCATGCTGGTCTTGACTATCCTACCTCTGTATACTGCATGCCCTTATTTATACTTACAATATTGATCTTTATTGCCAATAAATAAGTCAAACTCAAATTAATGAACAAGCACTAACAGTTTATTCTGAAAACTCTGAAATATGATGACCACAAAATATATTATGGTGCTTTTACTAAAGTTGTTTGTACAAGCCCAGGTCTTTGTGGGTTTATCTTGGACTTCTGAAATTCCACAAATGAATTCCCCTAGTTTGAGCAAGGGGTCCGGTTCGGCTTGAGCCTCCCCACCTCTATCAAGGCACTAATGAGAAGCAAATTAACGAACAATTAAAGTGACGCAACTACATGTTTATGCTTCTCATCTTTCCTACTCCCCCTTTTCCTTTCTGTCTCTCTCTCTCTCAAAATAAAATACTGTAATAAAAAGAAGAAAGAAAAACAGCCCTAGTCAGAGAGCTCAGTTGGTTAGAGTGTCATACCGATGTTCAATGTTTCTCTCTCCCGCTTTCTCCCTTCCTCTCTTGCTGAAATCAATAAGAATTAATTTAAAATAAAAAAGCATTAATTTCTAAAATGATTCAAGTTGTCAATATGAGAAAATAAAGACATGAATTTTTTTTCTAACATTTATATCCATATGACTTCTGATGTATTGTAAGAAACTGGAGAAACTACATGGAATTTTAAAAGGTCATTTGTCAGCTGTTTGTCCAGGTTTGGAATGTGGCATCAACAAGCTGTAAACTGTAAAACAAACGCTGACCAGGTCCTGTGCCATCTAAAAGGATTTATTTGGGAAAAAGAAAGGATTGCAGTGTTGTACATGCAAACGTGGTGAGCCACGTGCAGAACTGAACCCAACATAGAGAAGGTACTTTACAGACAAAAGAAAGAGGAAATTAGGGCTGGTACAGTTACAACCACAGAGCCCTGTTGTGACCCTGGTCATTCCTGTAGGGCTATCACCATCACATGGTGTGGGAGAGCTCTCCCCACAGGCCCTCCTGATTATGTCCAGGGTTAGTTAGGTCTCTGTTATAACTTCTAACAAAACATCAATCTAAAAGATTTATTCACCAATGCCACAATGCATGACCCTTTAGTCTTTCCTCTTTCCCAGCTCAGGCATTGACTTCTGTCCCAGATTATTTCCATCGTGTGTCTACAAAGCAGAGGTCTTTTTGTGGTTAGGAGGCCTGTTGTTGATGGGGATCTGTCGATACATGAAACCCAAGAAACATAAAGCAATTCAGTCCAACCTGATAGATAATACTAAGTAAGTGTTTCATACTATAGTGAATATCCTGGAGGATACAGGCAATTAATAAGCTATGAGCTGTCTCATGGGAGTGACTAAACCAAGACTAGAAGTTACTTTGTAAGGGTCTGTCTTCAAGCTGCCTTCGCTCTTCCTTTACACCTTCTTACTCAATGGACCTTAATCATCACTGCTTTTGCTCTTTCCTGAACACTGATTCTCATATGTTTCTCCAGAACACCAGACCCATTAGTCTACCCATTTTTGGACATCTCCTCTAAGAAATACCAGTGGTGTCTGACCAGGCGGTGGCACAGTTCATAGTGTTGGACTGTGACTTGGAGGACCCAGGTTCAAAATTCCGAGGTCACCAGCTTGAACACGGGATTGCTGGCTTGGAGCCCAAGCTCAATGGCTTGAGCAAAGCATCAGTCACTCTGCTGGAGCCCCTCCAGTCAAGGCACATATGAGAAAGCAATCAATGAACAACTTAGGTGCCGCAATGAAGAATTGATGCTTCTCATCTCTCTCCCTTCTTGTCTGTCTGCCCCTATCTGTCCCTCTCTCTGTCTCTGTCACAAAAAAAGAAAAAAAATACCAGTGATATCTCTAAATGTGTCTGTGTGGCAGGTACTCTGCCCTCCACCCCCACCCTCACAGGTACCCTCAAACCTGCCTTATCCTCTAGTCCAGTGGTTCTCAAACTTTTTGAAGTCGGGGCACATTTAAAGTCCTACAAATAATTGTAGGCAAACTATATACAAATTTCTGAGAAATATGTTATAATAATTAAGTCAAATATTAAAGAAAAAATATAAAGTCCAAGCGTGCTTTTATGGTAATTCAATGAAATAAATACGACAAAATTAAATTTATTCTGACATTAAAAACATTTTTATGTTACATTTTTTGAGTTTTGCTTTTTAGAATTTAAAAAAATGGGGTTAAAAAATAAATAAAACAACAAAAAAATGTTACCTTTTTATATATATAGATACATTCTTAGTAAGATTTAGTAAATTCAGCGACTCCCGGCGCGAATCAGGTTTTTTATTCTTGTGTTTATGAGAAACATGAGCCTGATGTGTCCTAGCGATTTCTTCAATGTTTGGGCAAATATTTGAAAGGCAAACTCTCATTTCCTTGTCAATATATTGAAGAATTCCTCTGTTTTTACTCATGTGCTGAGTGCAGAAAACCCCCACTCCCCCACCATACATATCATCTTAACTACACCAAAGGGTAGAAGAAACTTGCCTCCAGTCTTTCCAGGGAACATGGGGGGTAGTATAAACAATCCAGCACCACAGTTTAACAGCCTTTTGCAACCTAATCAGGCAAGTGAAGTGGGGGATTGGGCAGACTGTCAGCTTACAGCCAATTCCCCACACCTCTGTCCCCCAAAAATCTAAACTCCAAAAACCTAAACTCCAAAAACCCTGTTGGTTTTTTGGTCCCCAACAGGCACATATTTCTCTGGAATACATAGGGCGCATCTGGAAATCATCTAGGGCACACCAGTGTGCCCTGACTTTGAGAACCACTGCCTCTAGTCCCTCTGCTAATGAATAACAGCATTAGGGTCTCTTCTTTGACTCTATTCCCTACCCCGCACAGTGCCTGGCACAAATGTTTATTGAATAGATTAACAAGTAAATATAACGAAATGATGTGTCATCATACATGCATTTATTAAAATGTTTACCAGATACACATCATGTAATAGGCACTGTGTTAGGCCTTGGGGTTATAGTGGTGAATAAAAGAGACTGTTACTGTATTAATGGGGTTCACAGTCTAGTGTGAGTCTAGGTAATAAGCTGTCTTAAATGTGGTACAGTTTCAGCAGAATAGCCTGTGGAGACTGGAGTAATCAGGATTTCACAAATGGTATGAGGAGGATGGATAGAACTTCCTATGTGAAAAGCAGAAGGAAGCATGTTCCACTGAGGGGATAAATCAGCCAAGGTGCTGGAGCAGGTTGTATTTCCAAAAATGGCTGCAACAGTATTTCTGGTCCCATACACTCTTCCAGAACTTCACCATCAAAATATCCATGTCCCCACCTCTTGAGCCTTTGTGACTTCCTCAACTCAAAAAGCATGCATTATGGCACTTTTCAGGTTAGATCCTAAGAGGCCATGTGGATATGTAGCCATTTGCTAATCTCATTCTCAGTGGTGAAAAATCAAACACTTTGCCTCTCAGATCAGGAACTAACAAGGCTGTCCACTCTCCACACTGACATTCAACATTGTGCCAAAGTCCTAGCCAGCCAAAAAAAAGAAGGAAAAGAAATAGATCTGCAGGTATAAAAGGATCTGCCTTTGTTCAGAGACATGATTATCTACATAGAAAATGCCAGATCACCTACAAATAATAAAACTATGAGAACTAACGAGGAGTCATCAGGGTCACACAGAATACCTCATCTCTGAAAATCATTTATATTTACACCAGCATCATACTAACTGTTTATAAGCCCTAACCTTCTGCTTTGTCCTACATGTTCTAGCAAATTACCTGATCATGTACTCAGAAAACACAAGTCATGCCTTGTCGTGGCAACAGTGACTACTCAGAGTAGCATACCTGTCATTTGGTTCCTGTTCCACACACAGGGCACCACTTGTCACAGCGACAAAAAACTACGTAGAGACCAGATGAAGTGCACCAAGGGGAGGCAACAGTCCTGGTCAGCAGATCAAAGGACTGAAACCTTGTCCCAGCCTTACTCAGATATTTATTAGCCAGTACAAATAACTGAAGGAAGCAGAAAGAAGTTTTCAGGGGGTGAAGTAAAAGACAAGGAACATGCTGACTCCTAATCTCTGTACTGAGAGCCTAAACATTTCTTGTTTCTAAAGCCTACTGTTATCCTATGGTTATCCTACTGTTTCACTGTTTCCAGCATGCACTGTTTCCAGTACAGTGTCAGAGAGGCCCCTGGACTTATACTCTTAGGGCTTTTCCCGTAGGGCACCTTGCTGTCTCTAATTGTTACCCTAACTCTGCATGTTTTCATAGCATATTTCCACAGTACCTGCCTTGTGGTACAGTGGATAAAGCATCAACCTGGAATGCTGAGGTCACCATTCTGAAATACCAGGCTTGCCTGGTCAAGTCACATACAAGAAGCCACTACTACAAGTTGATGCTTCCTGCTTCTCTGCCCTCCCTCTTTCTTTCTCCTCCCTCTAAAACCAATAAATAAAATCTAAAAAAAAAAGAAAATACAAGTCATTAAATATCTCATCTTCCTGCCACCAGAAATACTTGCACAGTCAGCCTTTCCTTCTCACAAGAGAAAAAGACTCAACAGGGCCTCCTATCCCCACTTCAGAGCAGATTTACATGCTCTTTCCAGAATACTGTGGACCCCACTTTTCTGGGCTCATTTGTATTATAGTCTTCCCCACTGTCTATGGGGATGCATTCCAAGATTTCAAGAGGGTACCTGAAGCTCGGGATAGCACCAAACCTATACTGTTTTTCCTATACACGCATGCTTTTAAGAAAAATTGAACTGTTCTTAATGCTTTGGTGCCCTTGTTACGTTGCGTAAGGGTGAGAGGAACACAAGCACTCCAATCCCGTGACAATCAATGTGGTAACAGAGATGGCTACTGTGTGACTAACAGGCAGGTAGCATTCACAGCATGAAAACACGGAAAAATGGATGGTTCATGTTCCTAGCAGAATGCACTGAGACAGTGTGAGATTTCATCGTGCTACTCTGAACAGTACATAATGTAAAATTTAGGACTGATTGACTGCAGGTAAGCGAAACTGTAATCCTTGCAGTCTTAGCATCTCTTTTCTTAATTTTTATTGATTTTAGAGAGAGAGAGAGAAACATTGATTTTGTTATTCCACTCATTTATTCATTCACTGGTTGATTTTTATATGTGCCCTGACTGGGGATTGAACCTGAAATCTTAGTATATCGGGACAATGCTCTGTTCAACTAAGCATTAACTTAAGCATCTCTTTTTCAGAGAATAATTTTTTGTTTGTTTTTTTAGCAAGAGAGAGAGAGAGAGACAGGAAGGGAGAGAGATGAGAGGCATCTACTCGTAATTGCAGCTCTTCAGTTGTTCATTGATTGCTTTTGAACCTGGGTCCTCAGCATCCCAGGTCGATGCTCTATCCACTGTGCCACCACCTGGTCAGGCTAGTTTCTTAGCTGCAGTATTTATCCTTTTATATCAGTTTTCAAACTAAATAATTTTTTATGTTCAGTGTTCTTACTATTTTACAGTGCTTGGGTTGCAAAAAACAAGGCTTTTTTTTTTTTTCATTTCAAAAATAATTTAAATGTGTCAAGCAGAATTGACAAGAAAGCCAGTTTTAGGAATTTTATGGGGATCACCATCTGTCTTCCTCTAGAAGAAATATCAACCAAATGATATCTCTTGCTCTCACTATTTAAATATTTCAGCAAAAATAAACAACCAAGCCCTGTGCTTTATTGAAAGAGAATAACACCATTGAATTTGTCCATTTTTTTCTCTCCCGTTATTACTCCTACTAGTCATATTCAGTTGATTTGCTAATGAGTTGTTTTCTGCTTTGATTTTTATAATAGTTGTGACTGAATTCAACCAAGTATTGGAGTATTCACTGTTTATACTAATTCAAATATTGATAGCAAGTTTTATGTTTTTATGCAAAAGATATGAAATTACAAAAATGTCTTTTTTGTGTCAAAAGTCTACTTATCTCCAGTAAAATGAAATTGAATTAGATACCATTTGTAATATTTTTATAGTTAGGGTTATCAAATAACTTGACTTTGGCCAAAGGCAAAGATTTATTTGATCTATAACATTTAATATGCATTAATGTATTTTGCTTATTTTAAGTACTAAAATAGCTGTTTGCCTATAACAAGATGTACTTGTTTCTGGTTTTACTTAAGAAGCCTCTGTAAACAGTAAAAAAACACATGGTGGAATCTCTAGACTAGATGGAGACCTTTACAAACGTTCTTCCTGAGCCAAAATTTCATCATAGTGCTAGAAGATCTATACCTCTCCTGCCAAGAAAAGCCAGTGTATTTTCCATTCTTTCATACTGTGCAATAAAACCTTACAGCTTCGACTCTAGACCTACCTTTTTCGCTGTAGTTTTTCTCCCTTTCTGTTATTTCCATATAAGAGTACATTAATGTATATGAGATAGAAATAAACAAAGAAAGAGAAGCAGAAGTACCTCCTTCCCCCCAAAAAAAGGAAATAAAAACCTGAAGGAAAAATTTAGATTATTGATATATGGGTTTTATCCTTAAATAGAAACACATGACCAAAAATATTCAGGTCTGTTTACTCTGTCCTGTATTGTTTCTGCTCATCATGTAGCAGATCTGACCACAGGCCTCTGATTTGGTGCTCTGGTGTCTCCCAGTACAGCCCAAGAACAAGTGGTATAAGACTGGCCGTTCCAGGTGAGACAACCCCCACAGGAGAAGTCCTACCAGCCCCTTCTCTTACTCAGGGTAAAACTTAAGTGTGAAAGTGAGGAAGCGAAAGAGAAGAGGTGCCCCCTCCTGGTGGCTCCGCCTTGTCTTTCTGTTAATTGAAAAATGAATTTTGTATGACAGTGGCCCTGAACTTTTCATCAGCAGAGATAATTTATCAGTTTCTAATTATTTCATTTTGAAAATATTTTTACGAGAAGCTTATTAAATATATGGTTTCTTGTACTTTTGATCATCAAATATATATAGAAGTACTAAGCAGAATCTGTAGTCAACATGAAATAACCCTTGCTGAGTTATATATTTTGAGTCATAAACAATAGCAAAAAAAACAAACAAAAATAACTGCCTCAGTCATGCTTAACTGTTCAGTTCTGTGAAGCTTTCTGAAGTGTTGAAACTAGTCCACAGTCTCCACTTCAGTGGAGCGTGAGCCGTCTGACATCTGTTTTTGAAAAGTCTATGTGAGAAAGGGAACTACAGCACACATGACCTAAGTCCTTTTGCTTTCCCCGGGCCTCACCTTTTTTGGATAATAATTTGTTAACCTTTAAAAGGCAAGGATCTGAATAAGAAGACATTCTGGAATCTTTTCTAATTTCTATTCAATTATTCATTCAAATACTTTTTTATCAAAAATGATTTATTTTGAATATTCATTTAAAAAAAAGAGGTGTGCTGCAGAAACTCAGGTACAATAATAGCATATCCACCCGATGTAACTGGTGACCAGGATGCTGTAAAAATGCCCTAGAAAGGAAGTTTGCCACCAGTTCTGCTTCCTACACTGAGCTTGTCCACGCGACCTTGGAAGTCGCTGCTGCCTCCCTGGCTCTTCAAAGAGCCATGCACTCCCCACGCCGGGTCCTCGTAGCTGCCACAGATGACGTCCTGGGTTGGAGTTGCTCGTTTGCTTCATATTTTTAGCCACGTCAGTCCATCAAACTTTACTGTCATTTAGGTAAGTACTTTGGCAAAGAGTGCATGACTCTGTCGTGGGCCGAGGGCTTCTGGCAGTTTACAAGAGAGAAGGCACCTGCATTCCCACAGCGAAGTGGCTGTTTCCCACATGACATAGTTCATGCCGAGTATAGGCCCTCCCACACCAGGGCAACCTGTGACCCACAGCTGGTAATGAGGGGAGGCCAGTCTCTAAGGGGCTCAATGACACTGCATCTAAGGGACAGGCAGGGGCTGTCCTGGTGACCCGAGGTCAGGAGACAGGATATAAGACCAGGGTCCTTGCTAAACTCAAGTCCTGTGCAATTTCACCTAGGAAAAGTCTTTTCCACCTGACTTTAAAGCTCATGTGCTTTCTAGCAATTTCCCTCAGTTCTTACTTTGTACCAGGCCCTTCTCTTCTCCAAACACTGAAACTCCAGAAGGACTCTTCCGGGACAGTGGCTCCATGTGACAGTCAATTTGCCAAAAAAAGGAAACACCTTGAATGCATAAAAAAAATTCCCAAAGGCCTCCCAAGGAACATGATTACAATATATTAACAAATTCTGTGGCATAAGCATTTTCAAAAGCATCAGCAGAATCATTCAACAAATATTTAAATGCTAAACATGGAGCTACATAAAGGTAAGACAGAAATAGAATAACCAGCTGCCTCAGTAGGTTTTTCAGCTTAGTTTTAGCCCTGAGTGTGGTGTTCTGTTAATCAGTCGTTGCCTTTATTGCTATATTCCACGCATACTGTTGAACTGTATCTGCGATTTGGCATCAAAACTTCAGCAGCAGGGAAGCAAACATTACCTCCCTTCCTCATTCAGTTTCAGGTAGAAGAATTTTTTTAAAGCACAGATTTCTAAAAGGCCAGAAAGGAATCTAGTTCTGAAGCAGATACTGTATAAGGTCCCTTAGAAATAATAATTTCTTAGAAAACATCCAAACTGCCATTTCAAGATGTCACCTAGATGTCAGCTATTACTTCTTAGAACAGTTCTTTAGTTGGGAACAAGGATCAATCTCTCTTTTAAAAACTGATGAGGCCTGACCAGGTGCTGGCGCAGTGGATAGAGCATCGGACTGGGATGCGGAAGACCCAGGTTCGAGGCCCCGAGCTCGCCAGCTTGAGTGCGGGCTCTTCTGGCTTGAGCAAAAGTTCACTAGCTTGGACACAAGGTCACTGGCTCCAGCAAGGGGTTGCTTAGTCTGCTGAAGGCCTGCGGTCAATCAAGGCACATGTGAGAAAGCAATCAATGAGCAAGTAAGGTGTTGCAATGAAAACCTGATGACTGATGCTTCTCATCTCTCTCTCTGTTCCTGTCTGTCCCTATCTATCCCTCTCTCTCTCTGTGTGTCTCTGTAGTAAATAAATAAATAAAAACTGATGAGGTGGTGGTGTAGTAGATAGAAAGTCGACCTGGGAAGCTAAGGTCCGCGCTTTGAAACCCAAGGATGCCTGCTTGAGTATGGGCTTACCAGCTTGAACATGGGGCCACCAGTTTGAGTGTGGGATTATCGATATGATCCCGTGATTGCTGACTTGAGCAAGGGGTCACGGGCTCAGCTGGAGCCCATGTTCAAGGCACGTATAAGAAGCAATCAATAAACAACTAAAGTGCCACAACTACGAGCTTATACATCTCATCTCTCTACCTTCCTGTCTGTCCATCTATCTCTCTCTTTAAAAAAAGAAACAAACTGATAAAGACGCCCTGGTCAGTGGCATAGTGGATAGAGCATCACGGAGCTCCAAAGTCACAAGTTTGATACTGGGATTCCTGGCTCAATCTGGAGGATGTTGGCTTGACCCCATGGTCACCAGTTTGAGCCCAGCTCAGGGCAGGTATGAGAAACAATCACTGGGTACACAACCAAGTAGAATGAGTTGATACTTCTCCCCCACACACACAAAAAAATCAAAGGATAATAATAACTGATGAGACTAACCTTAATGGTCTAAAAGTGAAAGTGTATATGCTAATGAATAATTTGTGACATAACTTTAAGAAAAGCAGTATAAAGTATATGAATCATGATCAGTTATTTTTAATAGAATATGCAAAGATAGGAAAATATGAGTATTACACACTTCTGAGGTTTCTTATCAACATCCTATTACTATATCTTCTACATACACATTCACACAGACCCTTAGATTTGCAAATTAAATGATAATGCTTATCTTTGTGATGATCTCATAGGATAGCAGCTACCTAGCATTAGAGTCTAGAGTTCTTTGTCACCTGGTGACATATAGTATGTCAGTGAATAAAAATTATCTCAAACTAGAATACCTAAGCTTACCAACATGATCATAGATGTTCTTAAAAGTTACCTAACCATATTCACAATTAATGTATTTTTTTTGTTTTTTTGGGTTTTTTTACAGGGACAGAGAGAGGGATAGATAGGAACAGACAGGAACGGAGAGAGATGAGAAGCATCAATCATCATTTCTTCATTGTGACACCTTAGTTGTTCATTGATCGCTTTCTCACATGTGCCTTGACCACGGGCCTTCAGTAGAGGGAGCCACCCCTTGCTGGAGCCAGCGACCTTGGGTCCAAGCTAGCGATCTTTTGCTCAAGCCAATTTGGCCCGCACTCAAGCTGGCAACCTCGGGGTCTCAAACCTGTGTCTTCCACATCCCAGTCCGACGCTCTATCCACTGTGCCACCACCTGGTCAGGGCACAATTAATGTTTTGATTAATAACGCAAAAATAAAATCTTGACAACTTACTAACTTCAAGTAATAGAATTTATCCCCACTAAATTTATAATCCCATTTAAGCATCTACAGAAAAAGTATATGTGAAAGTATTCATTTTTTAACTTGTCACCTGAATTTTAGTGCACAGAAGGAACATCATAGATATTTTGAAGGCTAAAGGGAAGTTTGTGCTGAACATGGCTTATGTAAGAAACAAAACAAGCCTGACCTGGCGGTGGCGCAGTAGATAGAGCATCAGGCTGGGATGCAGAGACCCAGGTTCAAGACCCTGAGGTCGCCAGCTTGAGCGCGGGCCCATCTGGCTTGAGCAAAAGCTCATCAGCTTGGACCCAAGGTCGCTGGCTCCAACAAGGGGTTGCTCGGTCTGCTGAAGGCCCGCGGTCAAGGCACATGTGAGAAAGCGATCAATGAACAATTAAGGTATGGCAACGAAAAACTGATGATTGGTGTTTCTCATCTCTATCTGTTCCTGTCTGTCTGTCCCTATCTATCCCTCTCTCTGACTCTCTCTCTGTACCTGTAAAAAAAAAAAAAAAGACTTTTCCAGCATTGTTTTAGCTGTAAAATGGCTAAGGCTATGAGAATAGGTTCCAACAAAAGAAGCAGTGTAATTGCTTTAGAAATATAGTGGGTAAGTCTACGGCCATACCACCCTGAACACGCCCGATCTCGTCTAATCTCGGAAGCTAAGCAGGGTCGGGCCTGGGTAGTACTTGGATGGGAGAAATATAGTGGGTAAAAGGAAAGTGATGTAAGCATAGAAAAAATGGCTGAAAACCTGAAATATTAAATCTGTTACCCAATCAGAAATTTTATTTTTAAGTGAGAGGAGGGGAGAGAGACTTCTGCATGCGCTCCGACCAGAATCCACCCAGCAACCTCTGTCTAGAGCTGATGCTCAAATCAACCAAGTGTCCTCAACTCCATATCCTCAGTACCTGAGGCCCACATTTGAACCAGTCAAGCCATTGGCTGTGAGAGAAGAAGTGACAGAGGAGAGAAGCAGATAGTCATTTCTCTTGTGATTATCCAGGATATTCAAATCCTGGACAGCCGCATGCTGGGCCGATGCTCTATCCACTGAGCAGCCAGCCAGGACCCAATCAGATAGTCATGTTGGCTAGCCATTTAATTGGACTGCAGAACTCTAAGCATTAGGGAACGTTTTAGGGTTCAAAAAGGTAGCATTCTAAAACAGGTGTATTTTTTTAATCAGTGAAAGCAAAAAGATTTTAATAATCATGAACAAAATTATGTTTGGCAAGAATTTATGATGCAGACAACTAAGATAAGTCAAAGATATTCATAAGCTTTTGTATGTTAGTGGATGGATCTGAAGGGCATTGTGCTAAGTGATGTAAGTCAGTCCAAGAAAAACAAATATGTGATTTCACTCATATGGAATCTAAAAAACAAAACAGACAGATTCATAAAGGGAACAAACTGGTAGTTTCCAGAGGGGGGAGAGGTTGAGGGGCCACCAAAATAAGTGAAAGGACTAAGAAATATCAGGAATGTAAAATACAGCATAAGGAATATAGTCAATAATATTGTTACAGTTCTGTATGGTGACAGATGGTAACTAGACATTGTGGTAATCATTTTTGCATATAAATATGAAATCACTACGATGTTCACCTGAAACTAATAGAATATAATACATATGCCAATTGTAATTCCTGTCTGAGATGGGGTGAGTGACATTCAAAACATGTTTTAACAAAGAACCTTCAGCTTCTTTATGTTTAGACTTAGAATTCTGTGGCTTGTAACTTTTATTTATAGGTTCTAGCTAAAACTACCAAACTTTTGCTTTTTTGTAATGAATATTTAGTTGTTTGTTTTGTCTTTTAAGTGATCTCTTTCTTAATGGAAGTTGAATTTTACCAAGGAATACACATACTGTACTAAACAGTGTTTCTTTTTTGCTGCAGGTAAAACTTCAGTCAAGAGGCTGACAAAAAAGGTGAGCTATGTGTCTGAAAGAAGGGATTCTTTTTTTCTTTAACATGGAAAATGAGCATTTATAAGTTAAATTAAAATATTTTAATATGTGTATATTCAAAGGATATCGAGGATGTACTGGCAGCAATCCAAAAAACTCATTGTGGATCAACCTTTTTTAGAGACCTTGGCGATAAAGGTAATTTTGACTTGTTAAGTTTCTACTACTGTGTTTTAAATAACCAAAGTATTATGAAGGAATTATGGCATGAGGTTTGCAGCTATATGTTAGAGAATGTACAGTAGAGAGTCTACATGGAGAATGTTATAACACCATGTTACTTAGTAGGTGTTTTAAACCATAATAAAATATGAATTACTTAGGAATTAACTTTGTCATACACTGAGCAATTATAGATAAATTTTTCAAGCATGAATTTTCATTAAGGCCTGGAAAAGAGGAGCAAGGTAGAGTATGTTAGGTGACAAGAGAGTCCTCAGAGTCCACATAAAAGTACTCTCAAAGTTTCCACTATCTCTGTAGATACAGAAAAAGCATTTGATAAAATCCAGCACCCATTTATGATCAAAACTCTCAGCAAAGTGGGAATACAAGGAACATACCTCAACTTAACAAAGGCTATCTATGAAAGACCCACAGCCAACATCATACTCAATGGGCAAAATTTAAAAGCAATCCCCTTAAGATCAGGAACAAGGCAGGGGTGCCCCCTTTCACCACTCTTATTCAACATAGTTCTGGAAGTCCTAGCTACAGCAATCAGACAAGAAGAAAAAATAAAATGCATCCAAATTGGAAAAGAAGAAGTAAAACTATCATTATTTGCTGTTGACATGATACTGTACATAGAAAACCCTAAAGTCTCAGTCAAAAAACTACTGGACCTAATAAATGAATTTAGCAAGGTGGCAGGATATAAAATCAATATTCAGAAATCAGAGGCATTTTTATACACCAACAATAAACAGTCTGAAAGAGAATAAAGGAAACAATCCCCTTAACTATTGCAACAAAAAATATAAAGTACCTAAAAGTAAATTTAACCAAGGAGGTTAAAGACTTGTACTCGGAAAATTACAAAACATTGATAAAAGAAATCAAGGAAGATACAAACAAGTGGAAGCATATGCCATGTTCATGGATAGGAAGAATAAACATCATTAAAATGTCTATATTGCCTGACCAGACGGTGGCACAGTGGATAGAGCATCAGACTGGGACACGGAGGACGCAGGTTCAAGACCCCGAGGTCGCCAGCTTGAGCGTGGGGCCCATCTGGCTTTCAAGCTCGCCAGCTTGGACCCAAGGTCGTTGGCTCCAGCAAGGGGTGGATCGGTCTGCTGAAGGCCCACGGTCAAGGCACATGTGAGAAAGCAATCAATGAACAACTAAGGTGTTGCAACGGCAACGAGAAACTAATGATTGATGCTTCTCACCTCTCTCCGTTCCTGTCTGTCTATCCTTCTCTCTGACTCTCTCTGTCCCTGTAAAAATAAATAAATAAAAAAAATTTTTTTAAAATGTCTATATTACCCAAAGCAATTTATAAATTCAATGCACTTCCTATTAAAATACCGATGACATACTTCAAAGATACAGAACAAATATTTCAAGAATTTAAATGAAACCAAAAATGAACACAAATAGCCTCAGCAATCTTGAAAAAGAAGAATAAAGTGGGAGGTATCACACTTCCTGATATCAAGGCCATTGTACTCAAAACAGCTTGGTACTGGCATAAGAACAGGCATATAGACAATGGAACAGAACAGAGAATCCCGAAATAAACCCACACCTTTATGGACAATTGATATTTGACAAAGGAGGTAAGAGCATACAATGGAGTAAAGACAACCTCTTTAACAAATGGTGTTGGGAAAATTGGACAGCTACCTGCAAAAAAAATGAAACTATACCACCAACTCAAAATGGATAAAAGACTTAAATGTAAGTCATGAAACCATAAGCATCTTAGAAGAAAACATAGGCAGTAAGCTCTCCAACATCTCTCGCAGCAATATATTTGCTGATTGATCTTAACAGACAAGTGAAATAAAGGACAGGATAAACAAATGGGACTATATCAAACTAAAAAGCTTTTGCACAACTAAAGACAAAATGAACAAAATAAAAAGGCAAACCACACAATGGGAGAACATATTTGACAATACGTCTGATAAAGGGTTAATAACCAAAATTTATAAAGAACTTGTAAAATTCAACACCAGGAAGATAAACAATCCAATCAAAAAATGGGCAAAAGAAATGAATAGACACTTCTCCAAAGAGGACATACAGATGGCCAATAGGCAGATGGAAAAATGTTCAACAGCACTAATCATCAGAGAAATGCAAATTAAAACCACAATAAGATATCACCTCACACCAGTCAGAAGGTGCTCATCAACAAAACAACACATGATAGGTGCTGTTGAGGATGTGGAGAAAGGAAAACCCTCCTGCAGTGCTGGGGGGAATGCAGACTGGTGCAGCCACTGTTGAAAACAGTATGGAGATTTCTCAAAAAATTAAAACTACAACTGCCTTTTGACCCAGCCATCCTACTTTTAGGAATATATCCTAAGAACACCATATCACTGATTCAAAAGAAGAAATGCACCCCCATGTTTATGGCAGCATTGTTCACAATAGCCAAGATCTGGAAACAGCCCAAGTGTCCGTCAATGGACGAGTGGATTAAAAAGCAGTGGTACATATACACAATAGAATACTATTGAGCCATGGAAAAGAAGGAAATCTTACTTTTGGGGACAGCATGGATGGACCTAGAAACTATTATGTTAAGTGAAATAAGCCAGGCAGAGAAAGAAATGACCTCATATAACCTCACTCATTTGAGGAATCCAATGGACAATGTGAACTGAGCAACGGAACAGAGGCAGAGGCAGATCAAAGGGACCAGAGGGAAAGCAGACAGAGGGAAAGGGGATGATAGGATGGGATCAGAGAAGGAAAAGAGATTGGTGAAATTATATATACATAACACAGATACAGATAACAGGACAGCAAATCCCAGAGGAAAGGGGGAAGAAGGGGGAGGTGGCAATAGGAGTGTAAATAGGCACACAGGTGGAGGGTGAGGATGTTATATTCTGTGGGACACTTGAATTCATGTTTACACAATAAATTAAAATTAATAAAAATGTTTCCACTATCATAACTAGCAAAAAGTGGTATATTCTTGAAATAAAGCAAATAATCTTACCCACCATGCATTAAAATAAGGAAATTGTAGTCCTGGCCTAGTGGCTCAGTTGGTTAGGGCGTCGTCTTGCTACACCAAAGTTGTGGGATTGTTCTCCAGTCAGAGCACATACAAGAATCGACCAATGAATGTGTAAATAAGCAGAACAACAAATGTTTTTTTCTCTTTCTCTCTCTCTCTCTTTCTCTCCTCTCTCTTCCTCTTTCTCTCTAAAATCAATAAATGTAAAAAATAAAAGGCACTGGCTGGTTGACTCAGTGGTAGAGTATCGGCCTGGTGCGTGAAAGTACCAGATTCGATTCCCAATTAGTGCACAAAGGAGAAGTGACCATCTGCTTCTCCACTCTTCCCCCCTCTAACTTCTCTCTATATTGCTCTCTTCTCCTCCCCTCCTGCAGCCAAGGCTCGACTGGAGCAAGTTGGCTCAGGGTGCTGAGGATGGCTCCATGGCCTCTGCCTCAGGTGCTAAAAAATGGCTCTTTGCAATGGAGAAACCACCCTAAATGGGTAGAGTATCACCCTCTAGTGGGCTTGCCGGGTGGATCCCTGTCAGGGTGCATGCAGTAGTCAGTCTGTCTCTGCCTCCTCTCCTCTCACTAAAATATAAAAATAATAAATATTTTTAATAAGAAAATAAAATAAAAAAGGAAATTGTAAGTCGTAGTTATGTATTTTTTAAACCAAGACAGAATTCTCAATATAACATCATCCTCAAAGATGTACTAGGCCCTGGCCAGTTGGCTCAGCGGTAGAGTGTTGGCCGGTGTGTGGAAGTTCCAGGTTCAATTCCCTGTCAGGTCACACAAGAGAAGTGACCATCTGCTTTTCCACCCCACCCCCTTCCTTTCTCTTTCTCTCCCTACCTTTCTCTCCCCTTCCTGCAGCCATGGCTCATTTGAGCAAGTTGGCCGCAGGCGAGCAAAGGAGCTACAACTCCAGATGGGCAGAGCATCACCCCTAATGGGTTTGCTGGTGGATCTTGGTCAGGGCGCCTGCAGGAGTCTGTCTCTCTGCCTCCCCTCCTCTCACTTAATTTTTTTTTAAATGATGTTCTGAATATAAATTATAAAATATGCTATGAGATATAAGTATATTCTGTGACAGATGTAATTTCTCTTTGGAGAACATGGTTCTTAAAATTGCATTCAGTGGCAAGTCATATTTTATAATGATTCTAATTTTTAAATATTTTCAAAGAAGCATAGTAAAAGAATTTAACCACCTCTTCTAGTGGCTCCTAATGTTTTTTAAACAAATTTTTAATATAAATTATTTCAAATACTTTCCTATTTGACATGCGGTCCTATAATATTGCCACTTAACAACATTTATTTTACAATTAAATATAACAAATACGTATTAAATTGTCTCTCCTGTAAATATTCTAAAGTGTCATTTATTTTTAAGAAAGCATTTTATAAGTCAGATCCCTAGAATGTTGTACAAATATCTTATCTATAATCTATATTGAAAATGTAGGGTGCTATTTTTACATACTCCACATTTATTGAAGCTTTTTATTTACATGAGTATTTCAAAGAAAGACTGGAATTTTCTTTTTCAGACAGCTTTCCTGTGTAAAAGATGTGGACTTTGTCTAGAGAAAGGAAGCGTCAGGTCCCCTCTGGGCACCCAGCCCAGTTCAGTCTAGCAGTTCGGCCATTTATTCACTGTTGGGCAGATGAAATATATTATACTCACACTATTAAAGATGGCACTGCCCACATGGAAGCCTGTCGCCCAGGTGATGATATTGGTTGTACGTCTTGCTTGGGATGGGCGTGATTATATTAATGTGTGTGGGGACAGGCTGTAAGCAGGCTGGGTCATTATAGCCCAAGGCTTAGTTTTAAGAATAAGCATTCCCCACACCTTTGATTGAATGATGTAGGATGGTGCACTCATGAGGAATCCTCCCATTATGCCTCAGATAAGTGACTTTGTATCAGAGACTTCCTGGTTTATAGATTGGATTAAAGGTTTTGAATCTACACTATAAAATGGGGAAGACCGGGAGCTTGCTCTCTCTTGGTTCCTGAGGTTAGCATTAGAGAAGAGAGCAGAGAAAGGCCACGTGGAGGAGGCCAGGAGAAGCAGCCAAGATGGAGTGCTGAGGGAGAAGCGAGTTTGTGCAGAGTTTGTGCAGGAGGAGATGGGGAACAGAGGTGGATAAGGCTGGTGAGCTAGAAACCTTTGATTCTAGGAAACTCGGATAAGTCAGTAGCTTTGTGAGCACTGAATGAGTGGGTTTTGGAGCCCAGTGTGTGTTTTTACTTGCCCGCTGGGTGCAAGCTAGAATTAAAGATGATAGCCCACCAGTTCTTGGCCCCATTGTTTCATTACCGACTGTCCGAATCTAATGCGAACCTGCATTGGCCAGGCAGCTGTGATGGTGGCCATTTTACATTCACATTGCTGTATTCCTCCGAAAATAAGAAAAGTGTTATTCATTATTTTGTGAGGCTGCAAGGAATGAAATACCTTTTCCTTTCAACTAATATTTAGAGTACCTTCATTTAAACACCAAACATATTTTTTTAAGTGAGAGACAGACAGGAAGTGAGAGAGATGAGAAGCATTGTATGGCCAGGAGCCGCCATCGTGGCCATTCACGTGCAGGTTCCCATTTCATTTGGACAGTCAGTAATGAAACAATGGAGCCAGGAACTGGTGGGCCATCATCTTTAATCTTAGCTTGCACCCGGCAGGCAAGTAGAAACACACACTGGGCTCCAAAATCCATTTATTCAGTGCTCACAAAGCTACTGAATTATCCGAGTTTCCTAGAATCAAAGGTTTCTAGCTCACCAGTCTTATTCACCTCTGTTTCCCATCTCCTTCTCTCTACACAAACTGGCTTCTTCCTCAGCACTCCGCCATCTTGGCTGCTTCTCCTGGCCTGCTCCACTTGGCCTTAATCTGCTCTCCTCTCTAATGCTAATCTCAGGAACCGAGAGCAAACTCCCAGTCTGTCCCACTTTATAGTGTAGAAATCCAAACATTTAATCCAGTCTACAAACCAGGAAGTCTCTGATACAAAGTCACTTATCTGAGGCATAATAGGAGGATTCCTCATGAGAGTGCACCACCACACATCATCCAATCAGTCAAGGGTATGGGGAAAGCTTACTCTTAAAACTTGCACGTGGGCATCGCCATCTAACAAAGTGAGCATAATACATTTTATCTGTCCAGCAAGCATCAACTCTTAGTCGCAGCACCTTAGTTGTTCATTGATTGCTTTCTCATATGTGCCTTGACCTGGGGACTCCAGCTAAGCCAGTGACCCCTTACTCAAGCCATTGACCTTGGACTCAAGCCAGCAACCATGGGATCATGTCTATATCCCACACTCCAGCCAGTGACCCCACGCTCAAAGTTGGCAACCTCGGGGTTTTGAATCTGGGTCCTCAGCATCCCAGGTCGACACTCTCCACTGCACCACCTGGTCAGGCATAACCACTGAATTTTATTTTAATGTATATGACAGTAAAGAGTAGCACACCTGCTCCCAAATAAAAACAACAGAAAAGTTGGTGATGCAAAATCAATTATTAAAAACATTTAAAGTGGGCTTGACCTGGCGGTGATGCAGTGGATAGAGTGTCAAACTGGGGCGCAGAGGACCCAGGTTTGAAACTCTGAGGTCGCCAGCTTGAGCACAGGCTCATCTGGTTTGAGCAAGGTTCACCAACTTGAACCCAAGGTCATTGTCTTGAGCAAGTAGTCATTTGGTCTGCTGTATCCCCCGGCAAGGCACATGAGAAAGCAATCAATGAATAACTAAAGTGCTGCAACAAAGAATTGATGCTTCTCATCCCTCTCCTTTCCTGTCTGTCTGTCCCTATCTCTCTCTCTCTCTCTCTCTCTCTCTCTCACACACACACACACACACACACACACACACACACAAAAGAAGATAGACAAATGGCTAATTTGCACATGAAAAGATGCTTAGCATGACTAATTACTAAGAAAATGTAAATCAGAACTACAATGGCACTGGTCTGGGGCTCAATGGATGAGACATTAACCCAATGCACTGAAGGTCAGAGTGTTACAAGACCTCTCTGCCTCTTCCTCAAGAGAGGACGCCATTGGCCATCCAACCCAAACTGAATGTAAGAAAGTGGGGAAGGAATGGTTGACCAGAGGAAAATCAGTACATCACAGGATTTAATTGTTTTATTTTAAGTAGTTCAGTTTGACCCTCATACATCCAAATCTCTGTACGAACATTCATGTACATCCTCGTGCTTCCTGACCATCCAGAATACAATCGTACACGTGTAAGGCAACATTAAAAAAGGGCAAATGTTTGTTCTTGTTTCCACAAATTGGTTATCAAAAAACCTGATTTTTAAGTTAATAAAACTGTAACTGGAACTAAATTTATTTTTTGAAAAGAAAACTCACTGCCAGGGGTCAACAAGCATGAAGAAAACTCACTATTCAAAGATAAATTTCCTTACTTGAGATGTTATGAACAATAAAACTGAGCGGAAATTACATAGAGTTCCATGAAAATGAGACTTGTGGTGCACGCCTGTTACTTCCTAGCCAGTATCCATCCCCTCTATACTAGTAATGATAATGTGGTAAGACCTAGGATCTTTTTAAAGTATTAGTACTGTACTTAACTTTGTTATAAAAGTTTTCCGGTATACCACAGAGAGATAATTTAAAGTGAAAATGTGTTCTTATTAATTAGGTAAAGTTTTCATGTAGTATGTATGTGATTGTTTCTAAACCATCTAAAACTTTCCAATGTTTTTATTTTATCTCTTCCAGGGTTAATTTCATATACTGAGTATCTTTTCTTGCTTACTATCCTCACAAGTAAGTACCATACCCACATTTTTTCACAACTCTTACATGGAATTCTCTATTCTTAACAAACAGAGTTTTGGAAGGTTAGTATTTGTCTTTATCATTAAAAATATTCAGACCACCCTGCATGGATAGCTTCATCATCCAGGAGTACAGAGGTTGCTGGTTCAATCCCCAGTCTGGGCACATACAGGAACAGATGGATGTTCCTGTCACTCTTATCACTCTCTCTCTCCTTCCCTCTTCCCCCTAACCCCTTGAAAATAAATATATAAGTAAATAAATTTTTAAAGTATATATATATTTGTACCTTAGTTTCCATATTAAAAAACTTCATCAACAGTGCCTGACCTGTGGTGGCGCAGTGGATAAAGCATCAACCTGGGAACACTGAGGTTGCCAGTTCAAAACCCTGCACTGGTCTGGTCAGGGCACATATGGGAGTTGATGCTTCCAGCTCCTCCCCCCTTTCTCTCTCTCTCTCTCTCTCTCTCTCTCTGTCTCCTCTCTAAAATGAATAAAATAAAAAGAAATTTAAAAAAAAAACCAAAAAACTTCATCAACATTCATTCTATAAAATTACTGATCAGCAGCCTTCACACTGTCAAAGTCATAAAAATCAAGGAGAGAGAGAAACTTTCATAGCTTGGAAGGGACTAGGAAACAATGAAGTACAACATGGTTTGTTGTATTTGACCCTAGAATAGGGGAAACAGCATTAGTGGAAACACTTGAAACCAAAATAAAGTCTGTAGTTAGTTTAAAAATGCTTTATTAGCCTGACCAATGGTGGCACAGTCATTAGAGCATTGACCTGGGTCTCTGAGGACCCAGGTTCGAAACCCCAATTTTACTGGCTTAAACTCAGGGTCACTGGCTTGAGCGTCAGATCGTCGACACCCCATGGTCGCTGGCTTGAGTCCACAGGTTGCTAGCTTGAAGCCCAGGGTCACTGGCTTGTACTCAAAATGCTGGCTTGAGCAAGGTGTTACTGGCTTAGCTGAAGCCCCCCAGTCAAGGCACATATGAGAAGCAATCAATGAACAACAATTAAAGTACTGCAACTGCAAATTGATGCTTCTTACCTCTCTCCCTTCTCTGTCTCTCTTGCTAAAAGAAATAAAAATTTTTTTAAATGCTATACCAGTATTAATTTCTTAGTTTTGATAAAGGTACTATGTTTATATAAGATGTTGACATTAGAGGAAGTTGGATAAAGGGTATATGGGAACTCACAAGTTTTTTAGAAACTGTATTCTGAGAAAGGGAAATAAAGAGTAAAAAATCAAACCTGATCAGGTAGTGGTCTAGTGGATAGAGCATCAGCCTGGGATAATGAGGACCCAGGTTCCAAACCCCAAGGTTGCTGGGTTGAGCTCAGGCTCGCCAGCTTTAGCATGGGGTCACTGGCTTGAGCATGGGATCATAGATATGACCACATGGTTGCTGGCTCAAGCCCAAAGGTCCCTTCCTTGAGCCCAAGCTTGCTGGCTTAAGCATGGGGTCACTGGCTCAGCTGGAGCCCCACCCCACCCCTGCTTAAGGCACGTATGAGAAATCAATCAGTGAGCAACTAAAGTGCTTCAACTATGAGCTGATGCTTCTCATCTCTCCCTTCCTGTCTGTCCTTCCCTTTCTCTCACTTAGAGAGAGAGAGTAAAAATCAATGTGAAAGTATCCGTGGTCCGATAAGAGTATGGGGACCCTAAAGAAATAAAGTTCTCAAATTATGTTTTCTTTGAGGGCAGCATACTTAATAACAGAACAGCACACCCATGGAAATGTGTCAGCCTTTGAAAAAAGCTTTACTTTGAAAGAGATTACTTCTTTCTCTGTTTAGGCACTTATGTAGTAGCTTCTTGTGGCAGATGTCAGATTCAGAGCTCTGTTAGATCTGCACATAATCTACCTTTCACCAGTGTTTAAAACTCATTTTTTCCTTGATTACAGAACCCCATACTGGGTTTCATGTTGCTTTTAAAATGTTGGATGCAGATGGTAATGAGATGGTTGAGAAAAAGGAATTTTTTAAGGTAAGTAAATTCTAGTTATTTTTAATTTATTATAAAGCATCTGGATATTTTTGTGATAATTTTACATTTTCATAAAAATCAAAATTATGTTTACTACTTATCTAGCAAATGTCAAGAAATTATTTATACATTAAAAATGCTCAATTTTTTTGTATTACACCTTGAGGGAACAGTTAAGGAACAGAGCATAAGATTCCAAAAAGAAATGAGCTGAAGCATCTGCCTTCTTTAGAGTTTTATTTTTACAATTTCAACAAATGATAACACAGTAGAAAGGATAATAAAAATTATTCTTATCTTTCCCCCAAAGAAGGGGATAAAAAGAACAAAAACTTAGGCTTTCTTATATCCTGGGGAAAATGGCAAAGCCTATAAATCAGTGCCTGTTTTCCAGGAATTTGCTACGGCCAGTGTTTCAGAAGCTGAAAACATGTTTAAATAAATCACTGAAGACATAACTCTAGGACATTCAACCAGCAAATTTCACTTCATTTCAGGAAATTTGATGGTGATAGTAAATATACCCCTGCATATAAACTGTTGGTTATGTGCCAGTTAAGGGTCTGTTTTTCTAATCTTCTAGAGTACCTCATGGAGAAGAAGTATGTCAGTTCTGGTTACCTGTTTTTTCTTCCAGTCTCCTATGTGCTGGGAAAACAGACAACAAAGCCTATTAAAATTATGAATAAAATAGACAGTCTATCCTTCCACTGTTCAGTTAAGTGGCCAGCAGCGACATGTGGCTGTTGAGTCATTGAAATTCAGCTATCATTGGGAGACATGAGTTTTTTTTTTTAATTAATTAAATTTTAGAAACTGGTGTGGACTTTAGGTATTGGGAAAATTTTTAATAATATTTTATTTTTCAATTACAGTTGACGCACATTATTATATTAGTTTCAGGTGTACAACATAGTGATTAGACAGTTATATAATTTACGAAGTGATCATCCCAATAAATCTATAAAATACTGTACATAGTTATTACAATTTTTTTTGAGAAAGAGACAGGGAGAGAGAGAGGGAGGGAGAATGAGAAGCATCAACTTGTAGTTGCTTCACTTTAGTTGTGTGTTGACCAGGGACCAGACCTCGGGCTCAAGCCAAGCCAGCAACCCCTTGCTCAAGCCAGCGACCTTGGGTTTTCACACCAGCGACCTTTGGGCTCAAGCCAGTGATCTGTGCTCAAGCTGGTGAGCCCACACTCAAGCTGGAGACCTCAGTTTTGAACCAGCAAATCTCCGCATTCTGAGTGGATGCTCTATCAACTGTGTACCACCTGTCAGGCACAATATTATTGACATAATTCCTATGCTGTACTTTACATCCCCTTGACTATTCTGTAACTACATTTTTGTACTTCTTAGTCCCTCCACCTTTTTCACCACCAACCCACCCGTCCAATCTAGCAACCATCAAAATGTTCTCTGTATCTTAGGGTTGTATTCTGTTCTACTTGTTTATTTTCTTTTAGATTCCACATATGAATGAACTCTTAGTTCACTCAGCATAACACCCTCTAGGTTCATCCATGTTGTTACAGATACAAGATTTCATTCTTTTCTATGGTTGAGTCATATTCCATCATATATGTGCAACACATCTTCTTTATCCATTCATATATTGATGGGCATTTAGGTGTTTCTGTATCTTGGATATTGTATACAGTGCTGCAATGAACATATGAATGTATGTATCTTTTCAATTTACTGTTTTGGGTTTCTTAAGACAAATACTCAGAAGCGGAATTTCTGAGACCTTCTTTGTCTGGTGTTACAGCCTTTGTTTTTTTTTTTCTTTTTTTCCATTGATTTGAGAGAGAGAAGAACTGAGAAATAGAGGCTGAGGGAAGGGAGACAGAGAAAGAAGCATCAACTCATCTCACTTAATTGTGTACTAATTAATTGCTTTTTGTACGTGCATAACCAGGGGTTCAACCAGTTACCTCAGCATGTTGGGTTACACTGTATCCACTGGGCTATCCAGCCAGGACCTAGCCTTTGTTTTCCTAAAGTCTATTTTGTCTGGTATCAATACTGTTACCCTGCCTTTTTTCCTGTTTCCATTTTCATAAAATATGTTTTTCCATCTCTTTACTGCCAATCTGTGTGCCTTTTGATCTGAAGTGAGTCTCTTTTAATACAGCATTTATAGTGGTCTTGTTTTGTTATCCATTTAGCTACTGTATGTCTTTTGATTGGAATATTTGATACATTTACAACTAAAGAAATTGTTGATAGATATGTATTTATTGCCATTTTATTATTTATATATTTTATCTCCTTTTTCTTCTTCTTAAAGAAGACCCTTTAACTTGTCATGTAATTCTGATTTGGTGGTGATGGACACCTTTAACTGCTTCTAGTCTGGGAAACTTATCCGTTTTTCGATTCTCAGTGATAGTCTTGCTGGGTCAGGTAATCAGGTAATCTTGGTTTTCATCACGTTGAATATTTCTTGCCAATGCCTTCTGACCTGCAAAGTTTCTATTGAGAAATCAGCTGAAAGTCTTATGGGAGCTCCCTTGTAGGAAACTAACTACTGTTAAGATTCTCTTTATCTTTAACCTTTTGCATTTTAATTATGATGTGTCTTGGTGTGGGCCTCATTGGGTTCATTTTGTTTGAGACTCTGTGCTTCCTGAACTTGTATGCCTATTTCCTGCTCCAGGTTAAGGAAGTATTCTGTCATTTTTTCAAATAGGTTTTCAGTTCCTTGCTGTTTCTCTTAGTCTTCCAGCACCCCAAGATGCAAATGTTGCCTGACCAGGCGGTGGCGCAGTGGATAGAGCGTCGGACTGGGATGTGGAAGACCCAGGTTTGAGACCCCGAGTTTGCCAGCTTGAGCACGGGCCCATCTGGCTTGAGCAAAAGCTCGCCAGCTTGGACCCAAGGTCACTGGCTCCAGCAAGGGGTTGCCCGGTCTGCTGAAGGCCCGCAGTCAAGGCACATCTGAGAAAGCTATCAATGAACAACTAAGGTATTGCGATGGCAATGAAAAACTAATGATTGATGCTTCTCACCTCTCTCTGTTTCTGTCTGTCTGTCCCTGTCTGTCCCTCTCTCTGACTCTCTCTCTGTCCCTGTATAAAAATAAAAAAAAAAAAAGATGCAAATGTTGTTATGCCTAAAGTTGTCCCAGAGGCTCTGCATACTAGTCTCATTATTTTGGATTTTCTTTTTACTTTTTTTAATTGGGTATTTTATGCTTGCTTGTCTTCCATATCTCTGATTTAATCCTTTGCTTCATCTACTCTATTGTTGATACTCTATACCATGTGTCCCCAAACATTTTACACAGGGGGCTAGTTCACTGTCCCTCAGACCATTGGAGAGCTGCCATATATAGTACTCCATACACTGACCACCAATGAAAGAGGTGCCCCTTTCAGGTGTGGCGGGGGCCGGATAAATGGTGTCAGGTAACCGCAATTTGGCCCGCAGACTGTAGTTTAGAGACCTCTGCATACTGCATTTTTCATTTGTTATTCTTTATTAATAACTGGTTCCTTATTATGTTTCCTAGTTTCACTTTTATGTTTCTTATCTCTGTTGAAGTTCTCACTAAGTTCATCTACTCTTCCCCAAACTTTATTGAGCATCTTTATAATCTGTTTTAAACTCTACATCTGGTTGATGACTTGTCTCCATTTTATTTTATTAATTTTAATGGGGTGACATTGATCAATTAGGGTACATAGTTTCAGAGAAAACATTTCCAGGTTATTTTGACATTTGATTATGTTGCATACCCATCACCCAAAGTCATATAATCTTCTGTCACCTTCCCTCTGGTTTTCTTTCTTCCCTTCTTCAACCCCCTCCCTTACCCTCCTCCCCCCCCCCAACAGTAACCACCACACTCTTATCCATGTCCCTGAGTCTCATTTTTATGTCCCACCTATGTATGGAATCATATAGTTCTTAGTTTTTTTCTGATTTACTTATTTGACTCAATATAATGTTATCAAGGTCCATCCATGTTGTTGTAAATGGTCCAGTGTCATCGCTTCTTATGGCTGAGTAGTACTCCATAGTGTATATGTACCACATCTTCCTTATCCAGTCATCTATTGAAGGGCTCTTTGGTTGTTTCCATGTCTTGGCCACTGTGAACAATGCTGCAACGAACATGGGACTGCATTTGTCTTTACATACCAGTGTTTTTGAGTTATGGGGGTATATTCCCAGTAGAGGGATTGCTGGGTCATCTGTTAGTTCAATTTTTAGTTTTTTGAGGAACCACTATACTTTCTTCCATAATGGTTGTACTACTTTACATTCCCACCAACAGTGGATGAGAGTTCCTTTTTCTCCACAGCCTCTCCAACACTTGTTATTACCTTTCTTGTTGATAATAGCTAATCTAACAGGTGTGAGGTGGTATCTCATTATAGTTTTGATTTGCATTTCTCTAATAGCTAGTGAAGATAAGCATCTTTTCATATATCTGTTGGCCATTTGTATTTCTTCTTGGGAGAAGTGTCTGTTCATGTCCTCTTTCCATTTTTTTAGTGGATCGTTTGCTTGTTGGTTGTTAAGTTTTATGAGTTCTTTTAATATTTTGGATATTAGGCCCTTATCTGTCCTGTTGTTTAAAAATATCATCTCCCATTTAGTTGGCTGTCTGTTTTGTTGTCAGTTTTTCTTGCTGTGCAAAAGCTTCTTAGTCTGATGTAGTCCCATTCATTTATCTTTGCCTTCACTTCCCTTGCATTTGGAGTCAAATTCATAAAGTGCTCTTTGTAACCAAGGTCCATGAGTTTAGTACCTATGTTTTCTTCTATGTAATTTATTGTTTCAGGTCTTATATTTAGGTCTTTGATCCATTTTCAATTAATTTTAGTACCAGGGGACAACTGTAGTCGAGTTTCATTCTTTTGCATGTGGCTTTCCAGTTTTCCCAGCACCATTTGTTGAAGAGGCTTTCTTTTCTCCATTGTGTGTTGTTGGCCCCTTTATCAAAAATTATTTCACCATATACATATGGTTTTATTTCTGGGCTTTCTATTGTTTCATTGGTCTGAGTGTCTATTTTTCTGCCAATACCATGCTGTTTTGATTATCGTGGCTCTATAATATAATTTGAAGTCAGGTATTGTAATGCCCCCAGCTTCGTTCCTTTTCCTTAAAATTGCTCTGGCTGTTTGGAGCTTTTTATAGTTCCATATAAACCTGATGATTTTTTGTTCCATTTCTTTAAAAAATGACATTGGAATTTTGATGAGAATTACATTAAATTTGTATATCGCTTTGGGTAATATAGTCATTTTGACTATATTAATTCTTCCTATCCAAGAACAAGGAATATTTTTCCATTTCATTGTATCTTTTCCAATTTCCCTTAACAATGCTTTGTAGTTTTCATTATATTGGTCCTTTACATTCGTTGTTATGTTTATTCCTAGGTATTTTATTTTATTTGCAACCTTGAAGGAGATTGTTTTTTTGAGCTCGTTTTCTGATGTTTCATTGTTGGCATATAGGAAGGCAATGGACTTTTGTATATTTTGTATCCTGCGACCTTACTGTAGTGGTTTATTGTTTCTAGTAGTCTTTTTGTGGAGTCTTTGGGGTTTTCGAAGTGCAGAATCATATCATCTGCAAAAAGTGAAACCTTTACTTCTTCTTTCCCAATATGAATGCCTTTATTTCTTTCTCTTGTCTGATTGCTCTGGCTAGAACTTCCAGCACTACATTGAGTAAGAGTGGAGAGAGTGGGCAACCTTGTCTTGTTCCTCATTTTAGGGGAAGAGTCCTCAGTTTTATGCCATTGAATATGATAATATTAGCTGATGGTTTATCATAGATGGCCTTTATTATGTTGAGATATTTTCCTTCTATACCCATTTTGTTAAGTGTTTTAAAAATAAAATGATGTTGTATTTTATTGAATGCCTTTTCTGCATCTATTGATAAGATCATATGGTTTTTGTTCTTTGTTTTGTTGAAATGGTGTATTACGTTAACCGTTTTACGTATGTTGAACCATCCTTGTGATTTTGGGGATGAATCCCACTTGATCATGATGAATTATTTTATCAATGTGTTATTATATTTGATTTGCTAGTAATTTTGTTTAGTATTTTAGCATCTGTATTCATTAGAGATACTGGTCTGTTGTTTTCTTTTTTTGTGTTGTCCTTGCCAGGTTTCGGTATGAGAGTTTTTTTGGCCTCATAAAATATGTTTGACAGTATTGCTTCTTCTTCAATTTTTGGAAGACTTTGAGTAGAATAGGAACTGAGTCTTCTTTGAATGTTTAATAGAATTCTCTAGTATAGCCGTCTGGCCCTGGACTTTTATTTTTAGGGAGGTTTTTAATACTTTTATTTTTAGGGAGGTTCCTCCCTGCTTATCGGTCTGTTTAGGCTTTTTGTTTCTTCATGACTCAGTCTAAGACAGTGGTTCTTAACCTTTTCTGAGGTACCGAACCCACCAGTTTCATATGCGCATTCACCAAACCCTTCTTTAGTGATAAATAAAATACGATTTTTTTTTTTCCAAATTCAAGACATAGGTATATGTTTTTTTACCGGTGCACAAAATGAGCCGTACATGAACATCACCATGCTCAAAGAACAAAACCAACAAAGTGCATGAACTCACAACAAATTACGGTATTACTTTATTCTGGCCTCCGAGGCAGAGGCTTCTCCGAACCCCTGAGACCGACTTATCGAACCCCTAGGGTTCGATAGAACCCAGGTTAAGAACCACTGGTCTAAGAAGATTGTATTGTTCTAGGAATTTATCCATTACTTCTAGATGGTTAAATTTGGCGGCATATAGTTTTTCATAGTATTCTACAATAATTCTTTGTATATCTATGATATCTGTGGTGATTTCTCCCCTTTTATTTTGGATTTTGTTTATATGAGTCCTTTCTTTTTTCCATGGTGAGTTTTGCCAAAGGTTTGTCGATTTTGTTGATCTTTTCAAAGAACCAGCTCCTTGTTTTATTAATTTTTTCTATAGTTTTTCTGTTCTCTATTTCATTTATTTCTGCTCTGATTTTTATTATTTCCTTTCTTTGGCTGGTTTTGGGTTGTCTTTGTTCTTCTTTTTCTAGTTCCTTAAGATGTGAAGTTAAGTGGTTTAGTTGGGCTCTCTCTTGTTTTTTCATATAGGCCTGTAGTGATATGAACTTCCCTCTTATTACTGCTTTTGCTGCATCCCAGAGATTCTGATATGTTGTACTGTTATTTTCATTTGTCTGTATGTATCTTTTTATCTCTGCGCTTATTTCTTCTTTAACCCACTCATTTTTTAAAAGTATGTTGTTTAGTTTCCACATTTTTGTGGCTTTGTTTACCTCTTTTTGCAGTTGAATTCTAGTTTCAAGGCTTTATGATCAGAAAATATGCTTGGTATAATTTCAGTCTTTCTGAATTTGTTGATGTTATTTTTGTGGCCCAACATATGGTCAATTCTTGAGAATGTTCCATATACACTAGAGAAAAATGTATACTCTGGCACTTTGGGATGAAATGTCCTGTAGATGTCTATCATATCCAATTGTTCTAGTGTTTCATTTAAGGCCAATATTTATTTATTGATTTTCTGTTTGGATGAATGATCTAGAGCCATCAGTGATATATTGAGGTCTCCAAGTATGATTGTATTTTTGTCGGTTTTTGTTTTTAGGTCAGTCAGTAGCTGTCTTATAAATTTTGGTGCTCCTTGGTTTGGTGCATATATATTAAGAAGTGTTATGTCTTCTTGATTCAATGTCCCCTTTATCATTATGAAATTACTGTTTTTGTCTCTGATTACTTGCTGTTTTGTATTCAACATTGTTAGATATGAGTATTGCTACACCTGCTTTTTTTTTTATGTTACTTGCTTGGAGTATTGTTCTCCAACCTTTCACTTTGAATTTGTTTTTATCCTTGTAGCTTAGATGTGTTTCTTTTCTTTTTTTTAATTTTTTAATTTCTTTTTATTTATTTATTTTAGAGAGGAGACACAGAGAGAGAGAGAGAGAGCTAGAGAGAGAGAGAGAGAGAGAGAGAAAGGGGGAGGAGCTAGAAGCATCAACTCCCATATGTGCCTTGACCAGATCAGTGCAGGGTTTTGAACTGGCGACCTCAGTGTTCCCAGGTCGATGCTTTATCCACTGCACCACCACAGGTTAGGCCTTAGATGTGTTTCTTGTAGGCAGCATACAGTTGGATTTTCTTTTTTATTCCATTCTGCTACTCTGTGTCTTTTTATTGGTGAGTTCAATCCATTTACATTTAGTGTAATTATTGACATTTGAGAGTTTGCTGTTGCCATTTTATATATTGCTTTCTGATAGTTTTGTATCTTGTTTGGTTCTTTTTTATTTTCCTATCATTTGTTTTTGTTTGGTTATAATCCATACATCTTTTCTGTCTTTTCTCCATTACTTCTTTTTTCAAGCCATGTGCTTCTGTGATGTTTTTTTTTCAGGGGTGGTTACCATTAAATAATGGAAAGGATACATATCATGCTCATTGTAGTACATTATCTCATGAGTGCTTCTGCACTCCATCCTTCTTTGCTACTGTTATTTATCCTCTCCCCATTTTTGTTTCTTTGTCACAGATTAATCTTGTTTTTATTGCAATCTTAATGGAGCTTTTACTTGTAGTTTTGTTTTATTTTGTTCTTTGTGTCTGGTCAGAAATCCTCCTTTAGAATTTCCTGATGTGGGGGTTTTCTGGTGATATATTTCTTCATCTTTTCTGTATCTGTGAATGTTTTTATTTCTCCTTCGTATTTGAAGGATAGCTTTGATGGGTATAGTACTCTTGGCTGGAAGTTCCTCTCTTTCACAACTTTAAATATTGGGGTCCACTCTCTTCTAGCTTGTAGAGTTTCTGCTGAGAAATCCGATGATAATCTAATAGGCCTTCCTTTATTTCCCTGGCTGCCTTGAGAATTTTTTCTTTGTCATTGGTTTGTACCAATTTCATTATGATGTGCCTTGGAGTAGTTTTGTTAGAGTTAAGATAACTCGATGTTCTGTTTGCTTTTTGATTTCGAGGCTTTAGTTCTTTCCACAGGCTTGGGAAGTTCTCGTCTATTATTTGTTTGAATATGTTCTCCATTCCATTTTCTCTCTCCTCTCCTTCTGATATACCCATTATTCTTATGTTGCTTTTTCTGATGGAGTCAGACAATTCCTGTAGGGCTATCTCATTTTTAAAATTTGTGATTCTCTCTCCTCTTCTCTCTGTAGTGTCTCTAGTTGCCTGTCTTCTATGTCACTAATTCTCTCCTCTATCTGACCTGTTCTATTGGCTAAGCTTGTTACCTCATTTTTCAGTTCATGAATTGAGTTTTTCATCTCTGTTTGATTCGTTTTCATAGTTTTAATTTCTTGGTGAACTATTCTTTCTGTTCATTGAATTGTTTTTTGAGCTTCCTAAATTGCCTTTCTGTGCTTTCTAGTATATCCCTGAGTATTTTTAGGACTTCAATCTTAAATTCTCTGTCATTTAACTTCAAGGTTTCTAAGCTGTTGAAATATTTTTCTATAGATTTTTCCTCATCTATCTGAGCTACATCTCTGTCTTTTGTATCTATGATATTCTATTTCTTTTTCTTTAATGGCATTTGAGAGTGGTATTGTTAATAACACTAATAAGAGTTGATAAAACAATTTTTTTTTGAGAAAATGCAGTGAAGAACTGAAAATTCTATTGTGCTAAGTGAAACAAAAATACATAGAATGGAGGGCCTGGGTTGGGGATGAGTGACAAAGAGGCAAAAAGCGAGGCAAGAACCCACAAAATGCCAGAAGGAAAAAATTTGGATCAAAAATAAAATAATTTGTTTGTAAATGATGGTTGAATGAGAGAAATAGTGTAAGAGAAAAGAAAAAGAAAAAAAATGCAGTGAAAAATGAAAATTCTATTGTATTAAGTGGCCCAAAAACTATAGAATGGAGAGCCAGAGTTGAGGGAAATGCTAAAGAGATAAAAAGCAAATACCACAAAGAAAAAGTTTGAATCCAGAATAAAATAGTTTGTGGGTGAGATTCGAATGAGAGAAAAAGTGAAAGAGAAAAGAAGAAACAAAAAGAGAGAGAGAGCCTGACCAGGCAGTGGCACAGTGGATAGAGTGTCAGACTGGGATGCAGAGGACCCAGGTTCAAGACCCTGAGGTGACCAGCTTGAGTGCTGGCTCATCTGGTTTGAGCAATAGCTCACCAGTTTGGACCCAAGGTCACTGCCTCGAGCAAGGGGTTACTCGATCTGCTGAAGGCCCACATTCAAGGTCCGTATGAGAAAGCAATCAATGAACAACTAAGATGTCGCAACAAAAAACTGATGATTGATGCTTCTCATCTCTCTCCATTCCTGTCTGTCTGTCCTTATCTATCCCTCTCTCTAACTCTCTCTCTGTCTCTGTAAAAGAACAAAAAGAGAGAGAGTGAGATAAAAAATTGAGTTAAGTTTTTTGGAATGTAACACTAATAGGAAAAAAAAGAATGGAAAATGTAACACCTATAGGTAATGAAGTTCAAAATGAAAAGAATAAAACAGAGGATAAAATTACCACAGTGAAAGGAAAAAACAAAGATAAAAAATACAAGAAAATAAAATGGAAAACGTTATAAAGACTGTGGATTTTTTCCTGGTTTTGAGAAGTTATCTTCTTCTTTTTCTTCTCTCTCTTTTTGGCCGGTGGCACTGTACCCCAGGTTCTGCCCCTATGGCACTCTTAAGCAGAGATTTGCTGTTGTGTCACTATGGTGATGACATATACTAGGCCTCGTTCCTGTTGGTAAGTGGGGCTTGCCAACATTTGCAGGCTCTAACAATGGGAGAGTTCGTTTTCCTGGAGCCTATCCCCAAATCTCTCCTTCCTGAACCAGCAGCCTGGAACCCAACTCTGAAGTTGCCTCAGCCACTGCCTGAAGAGCAAGAGGCTCTAAGAGCTGCCAAATCCCCCTCCTGTCCCCACTCAACACAGGGTTCTGGGTAAGGCTTTGCCAGCCAGAGCCGCCAGTGTAATCAGACAGGGCTGGGAGCCAATTGCCTATCTGTGAGCCTCCAGGCATGTCTAGTATGCCTCAGCATTCCACAGGTCTGCTCTCCAGAGGCAGTCTGCAAGCTGCCTGCACACCTTTCCCCCCACCACTTCCACAGTTCTCTTCCCCAGGAGTGTGCTTTGTTATCCAGTATGGCTGGCGGAGGCGCCATGCCCAGACAGGTCTGGGTGTAGGGAAGCCGGCTTTCATGCACTTTCCTGCACGCTGTTGTTTGGGAAGCTGGGATTATTCAGAAACTCAGTTCACAGCTCACACAGAGGGCCACTACTGACAGTCTCCGACCCAACTTCTCCGTCCAGGAATGCAGGCACCCACACCCGAAGCACCAGGCAGCAAGCACACTGCCCACGCTTGCCAACCGGGATGCCGAGAGTAAACAAGGTAACTGCTCACCCACCTCTGCCAGGGTCTGCCGCTGGCGTTAGCTCTGCGTGGGCTGAGCTGCGGGCACACTCTCTCAGCTTGAACGTCTCTGCCCTAGCCCAGCTTTTTCCGCACCCCCAGCCCTCTCTTTCTCTCAGTTCCAAGTGAAAGCAGCCCTTGCTCAGGTCAGTGAGGAAAGTAGAATACTCCATTCTCTGTTTTATTTCCTTCAGAGTGGATTATATATTCAGCCACCTTTTTACCCAATCTAATCTTTGTTTGATGTATGTGTATTTCAGATGCTCCTTAGATTGTTTTTCTGTCTCTAGTTCTTGAATTTGTTGAAGTTTCAGGGAGAGGTATCGGGAGCACTCCTCACGGCGCCATTTCTCTGACGTCGCTCTTGTCTCCATTTTTTATTTATTTTACCAGATTTCCCCATGTATGACACTCCCATGTATAAGACGCACCTTAATTTTGGGGCCCAAAATTTGAAAACAAAATGCATTACATAAAGTATTGAACTCAAGTTTTATTCGTCATAAAATTCACACACCTCCCCATAACTGTCAAAACTCCCATCCATTAGCTGTCTTCATCTGTGTCCGATGACCAATCACTGTCTTCATATACTGCCTCTTTCTCAGTTCCATCTATGGCGTTTGAAATGCCATACTTTTTAGATGACTTGGCAACAGTCTCAATCCTGATATCATCCCAGATTCTTTTCAGCCAAGTACAAACTTCTCCTATAGTTGGTTTCTTCACTCTTCCTACTGGTGTCAAATCGTCCCCAGAAGATTTCATCCATTGGTTCCATTCGTCTTTCATGGCAGCTTTGAAGGGTTTGTTTATGCTGACATCAAGTGGTTGGAGCGGAGATGTCAAGCCTCCAGGTATGACGGCTAGTTTTGTTTTTTGCTCTGCAGCAATCTTCTTTGTGTTTTTTGTTACATGTGCCCTGAACTAATCAAGCACCAATAAGCCAGGTTTGTGTAAGAGCCCACCTGGTCTCCTTCTTCAAACTTTCTCAAGCCAAATCTTCATCTGACCCTGATACATCCAACCCTTGTCATGACTGTATCAGGGAATGTCTTCTTTTGGCATTGTTTTACATTTGAAAATCAGCATAGTAGGCAGCTTGGTTCTGTTGGCACAGCAAGACAAGCTAGAACAATTGCATAATGACTCTATTCATGTCCACTTGTCTTCAAAGTTACAGTTTTCACCCCCTTCTTATCAACAGTTCTGTTACTTGGGACATCAAAGTGAAGGGGGACTTTGTTCATATTTGCAATCTGTCCCAACTCAGACTGATGTGTCTTCCAACATTGAATTGCAAAATGATGAAATTTAAAGACCTTCTAATCATAGCTGTCAGACATCTTTTGGGCAAGTCTGGTGCATGTCGCATGCTCAGTCCATTCTGTTTCATGAACCTGAAGCACCAACTGTGTCCTCCTTTGAAATCAGTAACTTCTTTTTCATCAGCAGTTCTTGCCTCATGCTGGACCATCTTTGTGGACACAGCAATTCCAATTGCCCTTTGCTCTTCAATCCGTATCTTCAATTCCCTTTCTAAATCAGGCCATGTTGCTGACTTGCCTCTCACGGCCTTCTTCTGCTGTGGCGTTTTCCGTAGGGTTTCTGCTTCCCATAGCCATTTTCGAACTGAGTTCTCAGTTGGAGGAAGACCAACTTACAGTTCAGCAGTACAATTTCCATTCACTTTTGCAAAATGGATCGTTTTTAACTTGAATTCAGCACTGTACAAAAATCTTTTCTGAGCCATTTCTGTGCAGAACATGGCAAAACGTAACCTAAGTAATATACCTGTAACAAGTGTAGAACAGTGAGCACAAGGACAAGCACAAAAAAGTGGGAAATGCAAGAAAAGAAATCTACAACCATTGTATAAGACGCACCCAGTTTTAGACTCCAAATTTTTCCCAAATAAGTGCATCTTATACATGGGGAAATATGGTATTTTTATATATTGATTTTTTTTTTTAAAAGAGAGAGGGAGGGAGGAAGGGAGAGAGATAAGACACATGAACTCATAGTTGTGGCACTTTAGTTCATTGATTGCTTTCTCATATGCGACTTGACCCAGGGGGCTCCAGCCAAGCAACTGCTGGGCTCCACCCAGTGACTATGGGATCATATCAATAATCTAGGTGAGCCCATGCTCAAACTAGATAAACCCACACTCTAACTGGCAACATTTGGGTTTTGAACCTAGGACCTCAGTGTCCCAGGTCAACAATCTATTTGTTGCACCACCACCAGTCAGGCTATCTCTTGATTTAGGAGAGAGAGAAACATCTATTTATTGTTCCACTCGTTTATACATTTCTTGGTTGATTTTTGTATGTGCCCTGACAAAGGATAGAACCTGCAACCTTGCCATAACGGATGATACTCTAACTAACTGAACTACCTGGCCAGAACTGCTTGTTTTCATTTTGTTCTTTTCTAGACTTTGTTTTATTTTTATTTGGGACTTTTTTTTTTTTTGTCTCCTCATTTTGACTGCCTGTCTTTGTTTATTTGTATGTATTAGGTAGAGCTGCTGTGTCTCCTGGTCTTGGTAGGGTGGCTTTATATAGTAGGTGTCCTGTAGGGCCCAGTGCAAAGCCATCCAGGTCACCAGAGCTGGGTGCTCAGGTGTGCCCTCATGTAGGCTCACCTTCCTGTTGTAGTTGAGCCTTGATTGCTGCTGGCACATCAGTAGGAGGGATTTATCCCATGGCCCATCTTCTATAAGGACTGCCTAAACCACTGTGAAGGAATTGGTGTGCATGGGCCAACCCCACAGGGTGGGACTTGCTTCAGCCAGACTCTGATTCCCATAGAGTCCGCCCCTTGATTATGTAGCTCTTAGAGATAGTTCAGTGGTGCTTTGGCATGGTCCACAGCTGTCCACTGAGTGCACTAGCTCTAGAGCCTCCGAGAAGGTGCAAGCCAAGATCAGCCACCGCCTATATATACCCTGCCCAGGACCTCCTGGCATGAACTACAAAGTGTTATGAAAATTGTGCAGTGCTACTTGTGCTAGGCTTGAAAGTGCCTCAGATCAGGCCAAGCTGCGAACCCAAAGCCACTAGTGCCCGGCCTGGGGCCACTTAGCGAGTGGTATGGTGTACACAAAGTTCAAATTGTGCCTGTTTGAGAGATTTTAGGGAAGTCCACAGTATGAGCCAGGACAGGCTGTTTGTATGGAAAAGCCACTGGAAATGGCTTGGGTGGGCCCACAATTTTGGCAGCCAGGCTCTCAGAATTACTAGGGCAGTGACCAATTTTAGCCAGGTTGGTGAAGACTCAGATATGGCTCCCACAAGAGGGCTCAGCAAAGGAACAGTGGCCTCTGCCAGCACTTTTGTCTGGGAGATAGCTGCCCTCCAGCTCTCACCTTGAAGCCAGAGAATTAAGTCCCTCTGTGTCCCTGTATGGCTCCTCAAGCTGCTGCCCAAGCACTGGAGCTCAGAGAGTGAGTCTGTGTAAGTCTGTGCTCGGGCACTTTGAAAGGAATGCCTGGTGCCTGACCAGGCATTGGTGCAGTGGATAGAACCTCAGCCTGGGACACTGAGGATGCATATATGATTACCTCAAAACCCCAAAGTTATCAGCTTGAGTGCTGGGTCACTGGCTTGAGCAAGGGGTCACTGGCTCAACTGGAGCCCCCCCGGTCAAGGCACATATGAGAAATCAATCAGTAAACAAACTAAAGTGCCACAAGTATGAGCTGATGCCTCTCATCTCTCTTTCTTCTGTCTCTCTTTCTTTCTCTTTCACTCACTTAAAAAAAAATTTAAATCATTTTATGAATAACATCTATTATTTTTATTTTTTAAATTGTTATATATGATAAATTTTGACTTACTTTCAGTACTATATATAGCTTAAAAAAAGAAAAAGAAAAAAAGGATCCAGAAAAAAGTTATAAACTGTTTGTGGGATTGTAAATTGGTGCAGTCACTATGGAAAATAGTATGGAGGTACCTCCAGAAATTAAAAATAAAACTGCCACATGACCCAGCAATTACACTTCTGGGTATTTATCTGAAGAAATTCAAAACACTAATTCTGAAAAGTATATGCGTCTCTGTGTTCACTACAGCATTATTTACAATTGCTAAGATATGGAAACAACCTAAGTGTCCATTGATCGACGATTGTTAATAAAAGCTACAAGTCCTGCCCGGATAGTTCCGTTAGAGCATTGTCCTGATACACAGAGAGGTTGCCAATTCGATTCCTAGTCAGAGCACATTTAGGAACAGATCAATGTTCCTCTCTCTCTTTCTCTCTCTCCCTCTCTTCTTCTCTAAAATCAATAATTAAAAATAATTTTGAGCCTGACCTGTGGTGGCGCAGTGGATAAAGCATCAACTTGGGAACACTGAGGTCGCCAGTTCAAAACCCTGCACTGGTCTGGTCAAGGCACATATGGGAGTTGATGCTTCCAGCTCCTCCCCCCTTTCTCTCTCTCTCTCTCTCTCTCTCTCTCTCTCACTCACTCTCTCTCTCTGTGTCTCCTCTCTAAAATGAATAAAATAAAAAGAAATTTAAAAAATAATAATAATAATTTTGAATAAAGAATATATGGTATATATACAATGGAATATTAAAAATTATTCAGCCAAAGAAAAGAATGAAATCTTGCCATTTATGACAACATGGATAGATCTGAAGGATATCATGCTAAATTAAATAAGTCAAACAGAGAAGACAAATACTGTGTAATCGCTCTTATAAGTGGAATCTAAAAAATAAAACAAATGAACAGACAAAACAGAGCAGACTCAATACAGAGAACAAACTGGTTTGCCAGAAGGATGGGGGTGGGGAGATGGGTGAAATAGGCAAAGAGAATTAAGGATACAAACTTCCTGTTGCAGAGTAAGTAAGTTACAGCATAGAGAATATAGTGACACCATCACAACTTTGTGTGGTGACAAAAGGTACTAGACTTACGCTGAACACTTTGTAATATGTATAAATATTGAATCACTTTCTTGTACACCTGAAAATAATTCATGTAATATTGTAAGTCAATTTTGCTTTAGTAAAAAATAAATTAAGTAAAGAGGATCCATATTATCAATAACAAGAATGAAAAGGAGATATCACCATTAGGGAGAAATTTTGGGTATTGAACTTGGCATTCTATTTGATTGTCACCTTCAAAAATAAAGGATAAAACAAATATAAAGCCTTTCAATTCTTTTTCCTAAAGTATGAGGTCTGTTGAAAAGTGTGAGGGATTTCGAGAACTTGAGATCAACCACTTGCCTAACATGAATAGAGCACAAACAGTTACATTTGAGATCATTTGGAATTTAATTGCGAGTTTTTAAATTGTTAACAAAGAAATAGTCTAGAAAAAATGGGTGAAAGTTTACTTCCTAATTGATTTAAATTCATAGTTTGAGATTTTGCCTACATTTAATTTTTTAAAAACTTTCTTGTTTGCCTTCCGCATGAGGATTGGTACTGATGGCTCTAAAAGGTAGGCTTTTTAATGAACTCAGTCTCAGGGCACTATTACCAATTAATAATTCATAGAAATATGGGTCTTTAAATTATGTTAATGCTTTATTAGCGCATTAAAAGAAAAGGAACAGCCTGACCAGGCGGTTGCGCAGTGGTTAGAGCGTCGGACTGGGATGTGGAAGACCCAGGTTTGAGACCCCAAGCTTGCCAGCTTGAGCACGGGCCCATCTGGGTTGAGCAAAAAGCTCACCAGCTGGGACCCAAAGTCGCTGGCTCCAGCAAGGGGGTGCTCAGTCTGCTGAAGGCCTGCAGTCAAGGCACATGTGAGAAAGCAATCAATGAACAACTAAGGTGTTGCGACGGCAACAAAAAACTAACGATTGATGCTTCTCACCTCTCTCTGTTTCTGTCTGTCTGTCCCTGTCTATCCCTCTCTCTGACACTCTCTCTGTCCCTGTAAAAAAAAAAAAAAAAGAAAGAAAGATAAGAAAAGGAACAACATTTACATGAGTAGTTTTTTTAAGTTATGTACTTGGCCCTGGCTGGGTAGCTCAGTTGGTTAGATCTCCATCCATATACACCAAGGTTGCGGGTTCAATCTCTGGTCAGGGCACATACAAGAATCAACCAATGAATTCATGAACAAGAGGAAAAACAAATCAATGTGGGGTTTTTTAATTTGTTTTTTTGTGGCAGGAGGGTTGTGACAGACAGGGACAGATAGGACAGACAGACAGGAAGGGAAAGAGATGAGAAGCATCATTTCTTAGTTTCAGCGCCTTAGTTGTTCATTGATTGCTTTCTCAAATGTGCCTTGATGGGCATGAGGGGCTACAGCAAAGTGAGTGACCCCTTGCTTAAGTCAGTGACTTTGGGCTCAAGTCAGCAACCTTGCACTTCAAGCCAGCAACCTTTGGATTCAAGCCAGTGACCATGAGGTCATGTCTATAATTCCACATCCAAGCCGGCAACCTCGGGTTTCAAACGTGGGTCCTCTGTATCCCAGTTTGACACTAATCACTGCGCTACCACCGGGTCAGGCTTCTTTGTTTTTTAAGTGAGAGAAGGGGAAATAGACTCCCACGTGTACCCAACTAGGATCTACCTGGCAACCCCGTCTGGGGCCATGCTTGAATCAACCGAGCCATCCTCAGCACTCAGGGCCACGCTCAAACCAATAGAGCCTCTGGCTGTGAGAGGGGAAGAGAGAGGGAGAGGGCAGATGAGAAAAACAGATGGTCACTTCTGTGTGCCCTGACCGGGAATCAAACCCAGGATGTCCATACACTAGGCCCACACTCTATGCTAACCAGCCAGGGCTCAGTGTTTCTTTCTCTCTCCTTGTCCCTATCCCTCTCTCGCTCCCCTTTCTTCTCTAAAATCAACTTTAAAAAAATAAGAATTATGTATTTGAAAATATGACCCTAAACGATCAGTAATACAAAAAATTATGAATAAAAATTCTCTGGAAGAATGAGAATGAGTAATCATGAAGTTTTTTATATAAAATTATGCCCTAAGAATACATGTATATTAAGTAAGCTGGCTTTATTTAGGAGAAAAATTATTCAAATTGTAATAATAATAATGTTAATACTGACATTTCTGTTTCTCCTCTGCTTCTTACATGATCTGAGAAAAAAACATAACATTGGCAGTTAGAGTGTAAAAAGAATTTCAGCTAATATTTAACAAATACCTATTGTATGTTTTATAACAAAAACAGCATTTTTTAGGTTGCTTTGAAAAATACAGTAAATACATCTAAATTCATGTTTGCTGTCTTTTTAGCTGCAGAAAATCATCAGTAAACAGGATGACTTGAGGACAGTAACTGATGAAACAGAATGTCAGGTATGTGCAGATAATGTAAACATTTCCAAACAGATGACATCATATTACTTCACTATTTATTTTTTCAAGTATTTTCAAGTACTTTGGAAAATTATCAGTAACATTTCTTCTAAAACTTTTAAGTAGATTTGCTCTATTCACATGGCATAGACTTCAAACTGTTCACAAGAGTATGTGTATGGGGTAGAATTTACCCCAGGCACCACTTCTACCTGAGTGACATGTGCTGTCAGTTTTCCTGTGTATTCTTCCAGGAGTTTTTAATGCATGTGTAAGCATATGTATAAATAGCTAAACATATCTATATACCTTTTCTCCATTTTTATACAAGCACTAGCATGTGTATATTGTTCCACACTTCCATTTTTTCTTAATAGATCTGAGTATCTCATTATTTTTAATGACTCATTTATGATGGATAGGAGCCTTTTGAAAGATGTCTAAATATATCCAGTCTTTTGATGTTACAAATAATGCTACAATTAATAAATTCTGTTAATTATATCATTTTATACGTATGTGAATGTATCAGAGGGATAACTTCTCAGAAATTCAGTTGTTGGGTCAAAAGGAATGAACATTTCTAAAATTTTGTTTTACTGCTGCAGTTCACCTGAAGTATTTTGAGTATTATGGCCCTCATTTTTATTTCCTGCTTGAACAAAGGTGATTATAGAATATTGTTATGCAAAATAACAGACAAAATGACTGCCTCTGTTTTCCCACCTTTGTTGTTACAAATCTTTTGTGGATATTGTGCTGAGAGTCCCACCTTACAGGATCTATTTTTGTTCTTGGTTATAGTTACAACTTGAAATTACTGTAACATTTTTTATAGGAGCCAAAAGTGAAAGAATGTGAAATTAACACAACCCTTCAGATATATTTCTTTGGGAAAAAAGGAGAAAGAAAACTTCACTATAGAGAATTTCGAAGGTAAATGCAAATATTTATATTTATTTGGGAAAATTTTATAGGTAAAAGTGGATAAACAACAGTATGGTTGACCGTTAACAATGCAAGTTTGAACTGCATGGGTTCCCTTGATTTTTTTAACTCGTGTATATTTTTTATTATTATTATTATTATTATTATTATTGATTTTAGAAACAGAGGTAGGGAGAGCAAAAAAAAATAAACATCAACTTGATCCTCTTATTTATGCATTCACTGATTGATTCTTGAATGTGCCCTGACCAGGGATAAAAACCACAACCCTGGCATATCAGGAAGACACTCTAACCAGCTGAGTTTCCCTGCCATGGCACATATATGTATATTTTTAAAAGTCCCAAGTATAAGTGGACTCAACATTGTTCAAGAGTGAGTGTTGCCTTCTTTTAGTCCTTAAAAAATTTACATGATTGTACTTGTCCTGTCCACTTTACAGAGTTGTGTGTAAATGTAAAAGTCAATTGTATAATTATAAAAGGGAAATAAGGAAAAAACAAGTTATCAAAAAAATTTAGGAGGATATTGATACCAATGTACTCTTTTAGGACTGGGATTTTTTTTTTTCTTTTTTATGAGAGGAGGGGAGATAAAGAGACTATTGCATGCACCCCAACCAGAATCGACCTGGCAACCCTATCTTAGGCCAGTGCAACCAAGCTATCCTCAGTGCCTGAGGAGGGTACTTGGACCAACTGAGCTATCCTCAGTGCCCAGGACCAATGTTCAAACCAGTTGAGCCACTGGCTGCCAGTGGGGAAGAAAGAGAAAAGGAGGACAGGGAGGGAAGAGAAGCAGATGGTGATTTTTTATGTGTGCCATGACCAGGGATCGAACCTGAGACTGAACCTTAGACATCCACACATCGGGCCAACACTCTGTCCACTGAGCCAACCAGCCAGAGCCTGAACTGGGATATTTTTAACTTCTGTAATACCACTTATTAGTTAATGATGTTGTAAATTCACGAAGAGTTTTTATAAATTCTACGGTGGTATGCTGGTAAGTGCATCTGATCATCAGGTCTTAGGGCAGTGGTTCTTAACCTTTTTTGAGGTACCGAACCCACCAGTTTCATATGCGCATTCACCAAACCCTTCTTTAGTGATAAATAAAATATGATTTTTTTTTCCAAATTCAAGACATGGGTATATGTATATGTTTTTTTACTGGTGCACAAAATGAGCCGTGCGTGAATATCACCTTGCTCAAAGAACAAAACCAACAAAGTGCATGAACTCACAACAAATTACGGTATTACTTTATTCTGGCCTCCGTGGCAGAGGCTTCTCCAAACCCCTGAGACCGACTCATTGAACCCCTAGGGTTCAATAGAACCCAGGTTAAGAACCACTGTCTTAGGGAGAACAGCCTGGATTGGTAACACTTGAAGTTGAGGTATGAATACTCCAGTGGCCAGATATGAAGTCAAGGTGCTCGGCACATGCACAATACCCTTTCACAGCTGCTGGGAGCCAGCTCCAGTACACCTGGGCCTAACACCCAACTAAGGAAAATCAGAATCTTCCCAGGGTTTCCAGTTAGTCCGCTAATTTATACCCTATTTAAATGTTTTCAGAATGCATCTGGTAGCCTTATGTCTTATAAAGTCTTTAATTTATATATTTATGTACAGTATCATGTTCCAGATTTTCATGTCATAACAAGATATAACTTTAGACTTAGAAAGATTATTATCACAAAGCATATTAATGTTCTTCAAAAGTAGTATATTTAGTTAAACTGAAAGTAGCTTAAACCAGACAGTGTGCACTGTAGCAGCAGTTAAGTTTATGACAGGTCAGCCTCAGATGGAGCCTGAAGAAAAAGAAAAAGGAAAGGAACCAGATTTGTGTTCTGACACAGTATTTTCTACTTTCCTATTCCCTGTGCACTTGTTTACAATTAAAGCATTCTTTTAACAATCCTAATAAGAAAATATTGAATGTCCTCTGTAAGGACAGTGGATTTTGGCAGATGGTAAAGGAACTGTGGAGCCGGAAAATGATGGGCCATTCTCAGAGGCGGATTGAAGTTGATTGAGGCCCCAGGCGCAGAAGAAAATATTGGGCCCCTTAAAAAAAAGAGAGAGAGCCTGACCTGAGGTGGCGCAGTGGATAAAGCGTCGACCTGGGAACACTGAGGTCGCCAGTTCAAAACCCTGCACTGGTCTGGTCAAGGCACATATGGGAGTTGATGCTTCTAGATCCTCCCCCCTTTCTCTATCTCTCTCTCTCTCTCACTCTGTGTCTCCTCTCTAAAATGAATAAATAAAAAGAAATTAAAAAATTATTAAAATAAAACTGAGAAAAAGAAAACAGTTTAAAAAAAAGAGAGAGAGGGAAAATAAAAATACATTTTACCATATTTTTAAATAAATAAAAAATATCATGTACTATTAATGTTTAAATTGCACATATGAAACCAAACTTGGTGTTATTAGAAAGAAGTGTAAAGTCGGGGGTTTGCAGGGCCCTTTAGACATCAGGGCCCAGGGTGCCTGCAGCCGTTAAATCTGCCTCTAGCCATTCTGTTTATTAAAGTGTCGTAATGGCGGACTAGCAAACAGGCAGGGAAGACTGCTTTCCTGTCACTCAGGACTCCCAAAGCCCCGAATCATTCTCCGGACTCTCCCTCCAGATTCTTATGCCTCCACCAACCTCAGCAGGACTCAGCGAACAGATCCTGCCGAAATCTCTGGGCTCCCAAGCCCCTCAGCTCTCTCTCTGCACTCTCCAGCAAAACAGGCTGGGGAAAAAAACCTTCTCCATCAGTGGCCCCTCCCAAGCAGAAAGGCTATCCACAATTTGCAATCTGCCACCCTGAGAGCAAGCAGCCGCAGCCTTCCACAGACTATATACACATGGCGCTACCCATCGCCAATGCACCATTTAGTCAAAATATAAGCAAGCAAACCTAACATATGAAACATACTGGTTTGCCCAACATCATCACAGTCCACACAGTACAATAAAACTCAGTAAAACAAAAGATGGCAGCCTGACCTGTGGTGGTGCAGTGGATAAAGCGTCGACCTGGGAACACTGAGGTCGCCAGTTCAAAACCCTGCACTGGTCTGGTCAAGGCACATATGGGAGTTGATGCTTCCAGCTCCTCCCCCCTTTCTCTCTTTGTCTCTCTCTCTCTCTCTCTCTCTCTCTCTCTCTCTCTCTCTCTGTGTGTATCTCCTCTCTAAAATGAATAAAATTGAAAAAAAATTTTAAAAAGATGGCAGTATATCAGTAGATTTTGTTGATCTGTCAGTCCCAATGTGAAATGCTTCAAGTTTTAGATAAAATTCTGCTTTAACCAAAAAAGACACATAGCATTGAAAGATAGATAGATATATCAAATACATTCACCCTGACCTGTGGTGGCGCAGTGGATAAAGCGTCGACCTGGGAACACTGAGGTCGCCAGTTCAAAACCCTGCACTGGTTCGGTCAAGGCACATATGGGAGTTGATGCTTCCAGCTCCTCCCCCTTTCTCTCTTTCTCTCTCTCTCTCTCACTCTGTGTCTCCTCTCTAAAATTAATAAAATAAAAATAAAATAAATTTCAAATACATTCATACTCTCACCCACCACAGAGAAGACTAAACTCAAACTCTCCCTCATGCTCCTAAGGTCTGTGGGGGTAAGTGGCAGCTTTTTTCCTGCTGAATTGTCCCATACCTAATTTTCACCCTGTGTGTATGCCCACTAAACGGTGACATGACAAGGAGTGCAGGTCATTTAACATGAGAGTGAGTATGGCCTGACCTGTGGTGGTGCAGTGGATAAAGCATCAGTCAACCTGGAATGGTGGGTCACCAGTTTGAAACCCTGGGCTTGCCTGGTCAAGGTACATACGGGAAGCAACTACTATGAGGTGTTTCCCGCTCCTCTTCCCCTTCTCCTTCTCTCTCTGTCTCTTTCTGTCTCCTCTCTCTAAAATCAATAAAAAAGAGAGAGAGAATAAGAAATCTGCAGCATGTTAAAGCTCGTGTAGATAGTAATGTTTCTACATGATTTAGGTTATAAATAAACCAGGTGCAGCATTTCTGGGTTCTTCTTCAAGTTCTTTCAACTTGCCATTTCTCAGGAAGCTATTGATGACAGTTTGATCACAGTGCTTTTTATAAAAAGAGAATATTAACTCACATAAGCATGTGTTACTGTCCAAAAGATTATAAACACTTTCTGGTAAATCTGGGGTTTTGGTTCAAAGGCATTAATTACATTGATGAACTTTCGTATTTGATAAATATGAGGAAACATTAACTATGTTTAACACTCTAAAAAGAGTATTCCAGCCTGGCCTGTGGTGGCACAGTGGATAAAGCTTCAACCTGGAATGCTAAGGTAGCTGGTTCAAAACTCTAAAATTGCTTGCTCAAGGCACATAATAGAAGCAACTATGACTTGATGCTTTCTGCTCCTTCCCCCACCTCTCTTTCTCTTCTTTCTCTCAAACCAGTAAATCATTTTTAATTTTTTTACTAATTTTTTTTCAGGGCTATAATATTTAATGAAAATTCCATATATACTAGATGTTAGAGACATCAGTATATATAGGATATGTATATATGTATACACATTTTCTCATGTGTAATCTGGAAGGCATCTATACTCACCGCTATACCACCAATGCTGCACTCATATATAATCTGACCTTGGAAAGACCTTATATTAACTTAAAGTAGAAACCATGCCACACTGCCAGCAAGAAAGTATATGGCCAGTCTATCCTGGATTACCTATATTACATACCTGCTTCTATCCTTAAGCATTGAGAATGATTAAAATTCAGGGCCAATTGATAGAGAAGAATTTTTAAGAGTCATATTTTCCCATTGAAACTTTTATTAATTTGACTTTGCAAACTTTCATTCTGAAAGCATAATGCCATTTTATTTATTTCATGATATCCACTTTCTAAATCTGTGATGTCAACAGCCATTGCTCTAATTAACATTTGAGATCAATTTTGGACACACTGAAATAGCATTTTCTTTTGCCCAACAGGCTTGCTAAGTAATAGCTCTATACTATTCTCTTTTTGTTTTTTGGTTATTTTGTTTTTGTGCAATAAATTTCTTTTATTAATTTTAATGGGGTGACATTAATAAATCAGAGTACATATGTTCAAAGAAAACATCTCCAGGTTATCTTGTCATTCAATTATGTTGCATACCCATCACCCAAAGTCAAATTGTCCTCTGTCACCTTCTATCTGGTTTTCTTTGTGCCCCTCCCTTCCTCCTCTCTCCCTCCCTATCCTCCCTCCCTCACCCCATAACTACCAAACTCTTGTCCATGTCTCATAGTCTCGTTTTTATGTCCCACCTATTATGAAATCATGCAGTTCTCAGTTTTTTTCTGTTTTACTTATTTCATTCCGTATGATATTATCAAGGTCCATCCATTTTGTTGTAAATGATCCGATGTCATCATTTCTTATGGCTGAGTAGTATTCCATAGTATATATGTACCAAAGCTTTTTAATCCACTCATCCTCTGACAGACACTTGGGCTGTTTCCAGATCTTCGCTATTGTGAACAATGCTGCCACGAATATGGGATCTCATTTCTTCTTTTCAAACAGTGCTCTGGTGTTCTTAGGGTATATTCCTAAAAGTGAGATAGCTGGGTCAAAAGGCAGTTCAATTTTTCATTTTTTGAGGAACCTCCATACTGTTTTCCACAGTGGCTGCACCAGTCTGCATTCCCACCAGAAGTGCAGGAGGGTTCCCTTTTCTCCACATCCTCGCCAGCACTTATTCTATGTTGTTTTGCTGATGAGCGCCATTCTGACTGGTTGGGGTGATATCTCATTGTGGTTCTAATTTGCATGTCCTCTTTAAAGAAATTTCTATTCATTTCTTTTGCCCATTTTTTAATTGGATTGTTTGTCTTTCTGGTGTGGAGTTTTACAAGTTCTTTATAAATTTTGGTTATTAAGCCCTTATCAAACATATTGTCTAATATGTTCTTCCATTGTGTGGTTTGTCTTTTTATTCTGTACTTATTGTCTTTAGCTGTGCAAAAACTTTTTAGTTTGATGTAGTCCCATTTGTTTATCCTGCCTTTAATTTCATTTCGCGAGGAGATAAATTGGAAAATATATTGCTGCGAGAGATGTCGGAGAGCTTACTGCCTATGTTTTCTTCTAAGATGCTTATGGTTTCACGGCTTACATTTAAGTCTTTTATCCATTTTGGGTTTGTTTTTGTGAATGGTGTAAGTTGATGGGTCTAGTTTCATTTTTTTGCAGATAGATGTCCAATTTTCCCAACACTATTTGTTAAAGAGGCTGTCTTTACTACATTCTATGCTCTTTCCTCCTTTGTCAGTTAACAGTTGTCCATAAAGTGTGGGTTTATTTCTGGGTTCTCTGTTCTATTCCATTGATCTATGTGCCTGTTCTTATGCCAGTACCAAGCTGTCTTGAGTACAATGGCTTTGTAGTATACCTTGATATCCAGAGAAGTGATACCACCTGCTTTATTTTTTCTTTTTAAGATTGCTGAGGCTATTCATGTTCTTTTTTGGTTCCATAAAAATTTTTGGAATATGTGTTCTATATCTTTGAGTATGTCATTGGTATTTTAATTGGTATTGCATTGAATTTAAAATTGCTTTGAGTAATATAGACATTTTAATGATGTTTATTCTTCCTAACCATGAGCACAGTATATGCTTCCACTTGTTTGTATCTTCCTTTATTTCTTTTATCAATGTTTTATAATTTTCCGAGTACAAGTCCTTAACCTATTTGGTTAAATTTACTCCTAGGTACTTTATTTTTTTGGTTGCAATAGTGAAAGGGATTGTTTCCTTAATTTCTTTTGATGACAGTTCATTGTTGGTGTATAAAAATGTCTCTGATTTCTGAATATTAATTTTATATCCTGCCACCTTGCTGAATTCATTTCTCAGGTCCAGTAGTTTTTTGACTGAGACTTTAGGGTTTTCTATATACAATATCATATCATCTGCATATAATGACAGTTTTACTTCTTATTTTCCAATTTGGATGCCTTTTATTTCTTCTTCTTGTCTGATTGCTGTGGCTAAGACTTCCAGAACTATGTTGAATAAGAGTGGTGAAAGGGGGCACCCCTGCCTGGTTCCTGATCTTAAGGGGATTGCTTTTAACTTTTGCCCATTTAATATGATGTTTGCTGTGGGTTTGTCATAGATGGCCTTTATCATGTTAAGGAATGTTCCCTGTATTCCCACTTTACTGAGAGTTTTGATCATGAATGGGTGCTTGATTTTATCAAATGCTTTTCCTGCATCTATTGAAATTATCATGTGATCTTTGTCCTTCCTTTTGTTTATGTGATGAATCACATTGATTGACTTGCAAATATTGAACCAGCCTTGCCTCTCCAGAAAAAATCCTACTTTACCATAGTGTATGATTTTTTTTATATATTGCTGGATCCGGTTGGCTAATACTTTGTTGAGAATTTTAGCATCTAAGTTCATCAGGGATATTGGCCTATAATTTTCTTTCTTTGTGTTGTCTTTGCTTGGTTTCAGGATCAGAATTATGCTCACCTCATAAAAGGAGTTTGGAAGTCTTCCTTCCTCTTGAATTTTTGAAATAACTTGAGGAGGATAGGTGTTAGTTCTTCTTTGAATTTTTGGTAGAATTCACTTCTGAAGCCATCAGGCCCAGGATTTTTCTTTGTTGGGAGTCTTTTGATAACTGTTTCAATCTCCTTTGTTGTAATTGATCTCCTTTGGTGTTCTGATTATTTCAGATTGATTTTTGGAAGATTATATGATTCAAGAAATTTGTTCATTTCACCTAGGTTGTCTAATTTTTTGGCATAGAGTTCTTCATAGTATTTTCTGACAATACTTTGTATGTCTGTTGTGTCAGTTGTTATTTCTCCACTGTCATTTCTAATTTTATTTATTTGAGTCCTCTCTCTTTTTTCTTGGTGAGTCTAGTTAAAGGTTCATCGATCTTGTTTACCTTTTCAAAGAACCAGCTCCTGGTTTTATTGATCCTCTGTATTGTTTCCTTACCCTCTATGTCATTTATTTCCGCTCTGATCTTTATTATTTCCTTCCTTCTACTAGTCCTGGGCTTTATTTGCTGTTGTTCTTCTAGTTCTTTTAGATGCAGGGTTAAGTTGCTTATTTGACTTTTTTCTAGCTTCTTATGGTATGCCTGCAGTGCTACGAACTTCCGTCTCAGTACTGCCTTAGCTGTGTCCCATAAATTTTGAGTTGATATATGCTCATTGTTAATCCATTCGTTACTTAATAACATTCTATTTAGTTTACAAGAGTTTGAGTATTTTTCAGTTTCTCTTTTGTGTTTAATTTCTAGTTTCATGGCATAGTGATCAGAGAAAATACTTGATATGATTTCAATCTTTTTAAATTTGTTGAGACCACTTTTGTGTCCTAACATGTGGTCTATCCTAGAGAATGTACTATGAGCGCTTGAAAATAATGTATATTCTACTGCTTTAGGGTGAAAAGTTCTGAAGATACCTATTAAGTCAAGTTGATCTAGTGTATCCTTTAAGTCTGCTGTTTCTTTGTTAATTTTCTTTCTTGAGGATCTATCCAGTGATTTTAGTGGGATATTGAAATCCCCTACTATTATAGTATTGCTGTTAATGTCGCCCTTTATATCCATCAAAGTCTGCTTTATGTATGTCAGGGCTCCTATGTTTGGTGTGTAGATATTTATAATGGTTATATCTTCCTGTTGAATTGTTCCCTTTATCATTATGTAGTGTATTTCTTTATCTCTTACTACAGCCTTTGTTTTAAAGTCTATTTTGCCAAATATCAGTATTGCTACCTTGGCTTTTTTTTTTCATTTTCATTTGCCTGAAACATTTTTTTCCATCCTTTTACCTTCAATCTATGTGCATCTTTTGTTTTAAGGTGTGTCTCTTGTAGACATCATATGTATGGGTCCTGTTTTTTTATCCTTGCAGCTACCCTATGTCTTTTTTCTTTTTTTATATTTTATTTATTCATTTTAGAGAAGAGAGACAGAGAGAAAGAGAGAGAGAGAGAGAAGGAGGGAGGAGCAGGAAGCATCAACTCCCATATGTGCCTTGACCAGGCAAGCCCAGGGTTATGAACCCGCAACCTCAGAGTTCCAGGTGAACGCTTTATCTACTGCATCACCACAGGTCAGGCTACCCTATGTCTTTTGATTGGATCATTTAATCCACTTATATTTAAGGTTATTATTATATGTAGTTGTTTATTTCCATTTTATTAAATGGAAAATAAATGTTTATTTATTTTTTAAAGCTGTATTCTTCTTTTACTATATTCTCTTCCCCCTTTGAACTGTTCACAACAGGCCCCTTAGCATCTCTTGCAGAATTGGTTTGGTTTTAATGAATTCCTTGAGGCTTTCCTTTTCTGGGAAGCTCTTTATTTCTCCTTCAATTTTAAACGTTAGCCTTGCTGGATAGAGTAGTTTTGGTTGTAGGTTCTGGTTCTGCATTACTTTGAATATATCTTGCCATTCTCTTCTTGCCTCAAATGTTTCTGTTGAGAAGTCGGATGTCATCCTTATGGGGTCTCCTTTGTAGATGATAGCCTTTTTTTTCTCTAGCAGCTTTTAAAATTTTTTCTTTATCCCTTAGCTTTGGTATTTTAACTATGATGTGTCTTGGTGTAGATTTCTTTGAGTTTCTCTTTAATGGAGTTATCTGTGCTTCTTAAATGTGTGAAACGTTTTCCAATCTAAATTTAGGGAAGTTTTCAGGCATGATTTGATTGAACAAAGTTTCTATCCCTTTCTTTCTCTTCTTCTTCAGGAACCCCTATGATGCGAATGTTATTTCTCTTCATGTTGTCACAGAGCTCCCTTAGAGTTTCCTCAGATCTTTTGAGTCTCTTCCTTTTTCTTCTCTGCTTCTGTGCCTTTGTTTATTTTGTCCTCTAACTCGCTGATTTGATCCTCAGCTTCATCCATCCTGCTTTTAATTCCTTCCATTGTGGTCTTTAGTTCTGATATTATATTTGTCATTTCTGTCTGATTTCTTTTTATTATTTCAATTTCCTTTTTTATACTTGCTATTTCTTTATTTAGGTGTTTGTAATGACTATCCATTGTTGCTCTAATATCTTTGAACATCCTAACTATCATTATTTTAAACTCTACATCAGGTAGTTTGATTATATCTGATTCATTCAGGTCCTTCTCTGGGGATTTCTCTTGATTAATTTGGGTTGCATTCCTCTGCCTGCCCATTTTATCTGTGTATAAGAAGGGTTTGGCTACTGGAATCCAATGGGTGTTGCCTCTGTGTTTCCTAGGTGTGATCTGTCTGCAGACCCGCCACCCCCTCTGCCACTGCCTAGGGCAGTTGAGTGTTGCTGGTGCTGCTGTGGTCTTCGCCTTGCCTCCGCAGGAGGGGCTATGTTCTCGTGCCAGGCTCTATAAGCCTCAGCCAGTCTCGGCCTTTGCCCCTCTCCCATGAGTGGGACTGCACACCACAATCGGGCCAGAAGCCTGGGCACCAAGGGCAAGGGTGAACACTTTTGCTCAGCTTTGGGTCCCTGTCAGCCTATTCCTCTGGCCAGGAGGGGCTTCTGGTGCGCGCTACACTGCAAGCTAGACTTCTGCCCCGTCCCCGCCAACCTCAGCTCCTTGGCCTGGTTTTTGGTGCACGCTCAACTGCGAGCCCGGGCTTCCGCCCCACCTCCACGGGCAAAACAAGTTCATGCAGGGCTTCAAGCCTCAGAGGCCGGGTGAGGCTGCACGCCTGCTCGCCCCTGCCCAGCGGTGGATCTCTGCCTGTTCTGGGCTCCTGCTTTTCCCCCACAGGTGGGGTCTCAGGCAGGTCCACAGCCGCCAGACCACTTTGCGCATCCCCTTCACCCTTGCTGGGCTAGACCGAGCTCACGCCTGCCGCCACCCACCCTCCAGCAAGCCGTCAGCAGTGTGGGTGTGGTAGCTGCTGCTCAGACCCTAACACTCCATACTGTAGTCCTGAAAGCTCCTTCCTTCTAAGCGACTGCTCTAGTTTCCGCAGGGGAACCTGTTTGGCTGGTGTCCTGCTTCCCCTTGCTAGTTCTAGGGGAAATATTGTTTCAGATTTGTGGAGTGACGCAGCCCCGGGTTTAGGGTGGCTGTCCCTCAAAGCTTTTCTCTCTGTGTCTTCCAGACCACACTCTCTTCCTGCTGCTCTGGTCCTTTCCTCTCTCCCTGTCTCCCAGAGTCCCGGGTGAGTGGTTGTGAGAGAGGTTTTCTGCACCATCCCTTTAAGAAGAATCCTGGGTCTGAGACAACTGTCTCTTTCTCACAAACAGTATCCTAACCTGCTTCACAGCTAAATACTGTCCATACATCTCTTCTAGGCTCTAGGGCTGTAGGCTGGGGTTTTGTTCCTGGGACCTGGGTCCCTACCCTTCCACTGGCCTCTCTTCCTGCCACACTATTCTCTCCGGGCTGCCTTTCGCTTCGAGGAGCTCAGCTACCCTTTCCGCGTTTTCACTTTTCCTACCAGTCTCAATGTTGCTTCTTCAGTGATCCCCGGTTGAAGAGTCCTCTCAGTCCAGTTCAGCGTTGGTTTATCTAGATGATGGTTCTTAAAATCAAGTTATAATCCACTTTGGTTCTGGGAGTTGGAAGTTGGTATGTCTGCTTACTCCATTGCCATCTTGCCCCTCCTCAATTTTTTTACTAATTTTTTAAATATTTCCATTGATTTGAGAGAGGAAGGAGAGAGAGACACACATCAACTTGCTGTCCCACTTAGTTGTTACACTTATGCATTGATTGATTGCTTCTTTTACGTTCCCTGACTGGGAATTGAACCCACAACCTCAGTGAACTAGGATGACACTTTATCTGCTGAGCCACCCAGCCAGGGCTAATTTTTTAAGTCTAGATTTATCAGAATGTATGTTGCCAACTGGAATTTTCACAAACTGAGTGTAGGGAGTGAGAGTAGAGCAGGAGTTGGACTTCCCTCAATGCCCTCCCGCTCCCATGGTGCTTTACACAGCGCCATGCTCCACGCTGCTCTTGGTGGTCCTGCAGTCCCATCTGTGATGTTGCAGTTGGAGGCCACTGGCCGTTCTGTCAACTCTGTGCTTTAACATTTAGGTTTATGGAGAATCTACAGACAGAGGTACAAGAAATGGAGTTCCTTCAGTTCTCTAAAGGCTTGAGTTTCATGAGAAAAGAAGATTTTGCAGAGTGGCTCCTTTTTTTCACTAACACTGAAAATAAAGACCTTTATTGGAAAAATGTGAGAGAGAAGCTGTCAGCGGGCGAGGTTGGTATGCCTTTTTGTTATGTTTGTGATAAACATGAAATAATCAGTTAGATATAGATATGAAATTAAATAAGTGACTTTCAAATTAACCAAGCCTCAGCTAGCTGCTCTTGGACATTTCAATATAAAATCAAGGTGAGGATTTTTTCACACACGGTTTTCTTACTAATGAGCTGTCAACTAAGCTGGAATCCGGGTAGTAGCAGTCCTGCATCTGGCATTCCCAGTAAAATCAGAAATAAAACAGGAATGTCTGTTGTCACTATTGTCACTTTTTGGCATGCTGGAAATCTTAGCAGTGCAAATTAACAAGACAAAAGAGGGTAAAAATGTGAAAAGGGGTAACAGATGTCTTTGTTTGCAGGTGATGTGATTATATGCCTTGAGAACCAAAGAGAATTAATGGGAAAACCATTAGAAACAATAAATATTAAATAACAGTACAAGTACAGGGTGTAGCAAAAATAGGTTTACAGTTGTGAACCCAGGAAACGCAGAGCTTATTTTTGTGTTATTAGTTATTGTATTATTTTCCACACAAGCAACTATAAACCTACTTTGGCCCCACCCTGTGTATCAGAAGTAGCTATCCTAAGAATTCCAGATCAGAAAAGGTAATAGCACATGTGTGTATGTGTATGAAATGCATGAAATGATAATTGCCAAACTACTACTAAAAATTAATGTACAGTGGTGAGTCTGGCCTGTGGTGGCACAGTGGATAAAGCATCGACCTGGAACACTGAGGTTACCGGTTCTAAACCCTGGGCTTGCCTGGTCAAGGCACATATGGGAGTTGATGCTTACTGCTCCTCCCCTCTTCTTTCTATCTATCTTACCCACCCAAATGAATAAATAAAAATTTTAAAAATTGGTGTACAGTGGTGAGATTTCAAGGGATTTTTACTTTATGTATTTATTGTTGTTTTAAGATTTTATTTATTCATTTTAGAGAGACGAGAGAGAGAGAGAAGGCGGGAAAGCAGGAAGCATCAACTCCCATATGTGTCTTGACTAGGCAAGCCCAGGGTTTTGAACCGGCGACCTCAGTGTTCCAGGTCGACACTTTATTCACTGTGCCACCACAGGTCAGGCCTACTTTCTGTATTGTTTTTACTATATTGTTCCAAAAGTTTTTTTGAAATGGGCATATATTTTTACATTATTTTAAAGCTATTTTTACAGTGAGGTAAAAGATAAAATATAATGGCCTGATCAGGCAGTGGTGCAATGAATAGGGCATCAGACTGGGACATGGAAGACCCAGGTTCAAAACCCCGAGATTGCTGGCTTGAGTGTAGGCTCACCATCTTGAGCTCAGGGTTGCTGACTTGAGCATGGGATCATAGACAAGATTGCTGGATTGAGCTCAAGACTGCTGGCTTGAGTAAGGGGTCACTCGCTCTGCTGTAAACCCCCAGTCAAGGCACATATGAGAAAGCAATCAATAAACTACTAAGGAACCACAACAAATTGATGCTTCTCATCTCTCTCCCTTCCTATCTGTTTGTTCCTACCTGTCCCTTTCTCTGATTCTCACTGTCTCTGTCAAAAAAAAAAAAAAAAAGATAAAATGTAATGAAGGTCCCATTTATAATTGAAATAGAAATATGTAGCAATTATACATTAACTAGAAATACATGAGAAAAAACTTTAAAGTTGTTATGGTTAGGAAAGAAAGCCACAGCATTATAAATACAGTAATTCTCCCTTAAATTAGTGTATAAATAGGATGACTCTCACAGTCAAAACATTCTGTTGGCTCCAGTTGCAAACTAACCCCCAAATCCCTGTGGCTGACACAAGAAACGCTTCATTCTCGGCATTTCACATTTCTGTTGTGGGAGGTAGAAGACTGCCCACATGGCACTCAGGGACTCACACTTTCTGAGTCTCTTGCCATCTTGGATTTCCACAATCTGGAAAAACACCTTTCTCAGAGGCTGTAGTAGGAAAAGAGAGGAGTGAGTCATGTTCCGGCAATCAAATGTTTTGTCCTAGAAGCACAACGACCCCTGGCTACTGACCAGACTGACCACACGACCCAACCTACCTGCACAGAAGCGCGGAAGTGAGACGCCTGTATTCAGGAATCAGAGAACCAGCCACTAATGAATACTGTGGGTTTCTGGAAAACACCATAAAGTTTATATAGAAAGAATGCTGAGGAGGCAGGGAGAATGTGGGGAGTCTCTGTACCTTCCTCTCAATTTTGCTGTCAACCTACAACTACTCTTTAAAAAAAATGGGTCTTTAAAAAAAAAAAAAGTTAAGATACTAAAATGTATCAATCATTTGTAACTAAAACAGTTATAATGAGCTTGAAAGATATATCAGTTGAACAGAATATAAAGTCCAGAGACAGACCCAAATACATATTAAAATTTAGTATATATAAACTCATTACCAATTAGTTGGGTAAAAGAATTATTAACAAACGGCATTTGGTCCCTGGCCAGTTGGCTCAGCAGTAGAGCGTCGGCCCGGCATGTAGACGTCCCAGGTTTGATTCCCAGGCAGGACACACAGGAGAAGTTCCCATCTGCTTCTCCACCCTTCCCCCACTCCTTTCTATCTCTCTTTTCCCCACCCAAGCCAAGTCTCTATTGGAGCAGAGTTGGCCCGGGCTCTGAGGACGGCTCCATGGCCTCTGCCTCAGGCATTGAAATGGCTCTAGCCTCAATGGAGCAGTGCCCCAGATGGGCAGGGCATCATCCCCTGGTGGGCATACCTGGTGGATCCCAGTCAGGCACATGCAGGAGTCTGTCTGACTGCCTCCCTGCTTCTAACGTTGGGGAAAATTAATTAATTAAATGACATTGGAATAATCCAGTAGCCACCTCACAGAGAAAGTGAAGGTTAAGTCTCTCCTTCACTCACTACTCTAAAATAAATTCCAAATGAATCAAAGAATTAAATCTTACAGATAAAAAAGAAACTGAGTAAGACTAGAAGACAGCTTGGAAACAATCGTCTTAGAGTGGCATATGCTTATCTTTCTAAGCAAAACCCAGAAGGTTGTATGGAAAAGATTATGAAATTACTACATAAATTAAGTCTATTGACTCCCCTCATTTCCCTCAAAATTATAACCAAAGTCAAAATAAAATGTGCAAACTTACAGGAAATATTGACATCACTTGTAATAGACCAATGTCTTTAATTTATAATGAGGTCTTAAGCCTGACCAGGTGGTGGCACAGTGGGTATAGCATTGGACTGGGACACAGAAGACCCAGGTTTGAAACCCTGAGGTCATAAGCATGAACGTGGGCTCACCTGGCTTGAAGACCATGGTCACTGCCTTGAGTTCAAGGTCACTGGCTTGAGCAAGGGACTATTCACTATGCTGTAGCTCCCCAGTCAAGGCACATATGAGAAGCAATTAATGAACAACTAAGAAGCTACAATGAAGAATTGATGCTTCTATCTCTCTCCTATCCTATCTGTTCCTCACTGTCTGTTTCTCTGTCTCTGTCACAAAAAGAAAAAGAAATTTAAAAATCAAGAACTTCAAAGGGTTTGGCATTTTATTCTATTTAATATATAAGGCCATTTTAAATGGCAGAACAGAAGTCATAGAGAATAATGGGTAGGCAGAGAAGCGTAAGCCATATGCTTCAATAAGATAAATCCTCTGTTAAAGTCTTGGACAAATCGGAAGTAATCAAATTACCAGATGCAGAGTATAAAAATAATGATTTTTAGGATGCTTAAAGATCTTAAAGCTACAATGGATGGACTTAATGAACACCTCAGTAAATAAATTGAAAGCATCAAAAAGAACACAGAAATTATAAAGAAGAACCAGACAGAAATGACAAACACAATATCAGAAATGAAGACTACACTGGAAGGAATTAAAAGCAGGCTGAATGAAGCAGAGGATCGACACAGCAACTTAGAGGACAAGGTAAGTGAAAGCAGAGAAGCAAAAAAAAAAAAGAGAGAGACTCAAAAAATTAGAGGAAACTCTGAGAGAGCTCTCTGACAACCTAAAGAGAAACAAAATCTGCATCATAGGTATTCCTGAAGAAGAAGAGAAAGAACAAGGGATAGAGACCTTGTTCAATGATATCATAGCTTAAAACTTCCCTAAATTGATGCAGGAAAAGGTCACACAAGTTCAAGAAGCACAGAGAATTCCACTAAAGAGAAACCAAAAAAAAAATCTACACCAAGACACATCATAATTAAAATACCAAAGCTAAGAGATAAAGAGAAAATATTAAAAGCGGCTAGAGAAAAAAAAAAAAAGGCAGCTAGAGAAAAAAAGGCTATCACCTACAAAGGAGCCCCCTGTAAGGATGATATCCGACTTCTCAACAGAAACACTTGAGGCCAGAAGGGAATGGCAAGAAATAGTCAAATAAATGCAGAACAAGAGCCTACAACCAAGACTTCTTTATCCAGCAAGGCTATCATTTAAAATTGAAGGAGAAATAAAAAGCTTCCCAGACAAAAAAAAAAACTCGAGGAATTCATTACAACCAAACCAATGCTGCAAGAAATCTTAAGGGGCCTGTTGTAAACAGAACAAAGGGGGAAAAGAATATAGTAAAAGAGGAATATAACTTTAAAGAATAAAATGGCAGTAAACAACTACATATCAGTAATAACCATAAATGTAAATGGATTAAATGCTCTAATCAAAAGACATAGGGTAGCTGAATGGATAAGAAAACAAGTCCCATACATATGCTGTCTACAGGAGACACACCTCAAAACAAAAGATACACATAGACTGAAAGTAAAAGGATTGGAAAAAGATATTTCAGGCAAATGGAAATGCAAAACAAAGCTGGGGTAGCAATACTTAATATCTGACAAAATAGACTTTAAAACAAAGACTATAGTAAGGGATAAAGAAGGTTACTACATAATGATAAAGGGAGCAATCCAACAGGAAGAGATAGCCATTATAAATATATATGCACCTAATATAGGAGCACCTCAATATATAAAGCAGATCCTGATGGACATAAAGGTAGAGATCAACAGCAATACTATAATAATAGTAGGGGATTTCTATACCCCACTAACATCAATGGATAGATCCTCATAAAAGAAAATTAACAAAGGAGTAAAAGAATTAAGGGACACACTAGATCAACTTGATTTAATAGATATCTTCAGAACCTTCCACCCTAAAACAGCAGAATATACATTCTTTTAAAGTGCTCATGGTACATTCTCTAGGATAGACCACATGTTAGGACACAAAACAAGCCTCAATAAATTAAAATTTGAAATCATATCAAGCATCTTCTCTGACCACAATGGCATGAAATTAGAAATCAACTACAATAGGAAAACCAAAAAACACTCAAACACTTGAAAACTAAACAGCATATTATTAAAAAACGGCTGGGTCAACAATGAGATCAAGGAAGAAATAAAAAATTTCCTTGAAACAATTGAAAGTGAGCGTACAACAACTCAAAATTTATGAAACACAGCAAAAGCAGTACTGAGAGGGAAGTTCTTAGCATTACAGGCATACATTAAGAAGCAAGAAAAAGCTCAAATTAACAACTTAATCCTACAACTAAAGAACTAGAAAAAAACAGCAAGTAAAGCGCAGAGGAAGTAGAAGGAAAGAAATAATAAAGATCAGAGCAAAAATAAATGATATAGAGACTAAAAATACAATACAGAGGATCAATGAAACCAAGAGCTGGTTCTTTGAAAAAGTAAACAAGATCGATGAAGCCTTAGCCAGTGGACTCACCAAGAAAAAAAGAGAAAGGACTCAAATAAATAAAATTAGAAATGAGAGTGGAGAAGTAACAATGGACACAGCAGAAATACAAAGGATTGAAAGAAAATACTATGAAGAACTCTATGCCAAAAAATTAGACAACCTAGGTGAAATGGACAAATTCCTTGAAAAATGTAATTTTCAAAAATCAATCTGGAAAAATCAGAAAACGTACATAGACTGATTACAACAAATGAGATTGAAACAGTTATCAAAAAACTCCCAACAAACAAAAGCCCTGGGCCAGATGGCTTCACAGGCAAATTCTACTAAACATTCAAAGAAGAACTAACTCCTGTCCTTCTCAAGCTATTTCAAAAAATTCAGGAGGAGCGAAAACTTCCAAGTTCCTTTTATGAGGTGAGCGTAATTCTGATTCTAAAACCAGGCAAAGGCAAAGACAACAAAAAGGAAGAAAACTATAGGCCAATATCTCTGATGAATTTAGATGCTAAAATTCTCAACAAAATATTAGCCAACCGGATCCAGCAATACATGAAAAAAATCATACACCATGATCAAGTGGGATTTATTTTGGGGAGGCAATGCTGGTACAATATTCGCAAATCAATCAATGTGATTCATCACATAAACAAAAAGAAGGAGAAAAACCACATAATAATATCAATAGATGCAGAAAAATCATTTGATAAAATCCAGTACCCATTCATAATCAAAACTCTCAGCAAAGTGGGAATACAGGGAACATACCTCAACATGATAAAGGCCATCTATGACAGGCCCACAGCAAACATCATACTCAGTGGGCATAATACTCAGTGGGCAAAAGTTAAATGCAATCCCCTTAAGATCAGAAACAAAGCAGGAGTGCCCCCTTCACCACTCTTATTCAATATAGTTCTGGAAGTCCTAGCCACAGCAGTCAAGAAGAAGAAATAAAAGGCATCCAAATTGGAAGAGAAGAAGTAAAACTACCACTATTTGCTGATGATATGGTACTGCACTAGAAAACCCTAAAGTTTCAGTCAAAAAACTACTGGACCTGGTAAATGAATTCAGCAAGGTGGCAGGATATAAAATTAATACTCAGAAATCAGGGGCATTTTTATACACCAACAGTAATCTGTCTGAAAGAGAAATCAAGAAAACAATTTTCTTCACTATTGCAACAAAAAATATAAAGTACCTAGGAGTAACTTTAATCAAGGAGGTTAAAGACTTGTACTCAGAAAATTATGAAACATTGATAAAAGAAATCAAGGAAGATACAAAGAAGTAGAAGCATATACTGTGCTCATGGTTAGGAAGAATAAACATCATTAAAATGTCTATATTACCCAAAGCAATTTATAAATTCAATGCAATTCATATTAAAATACCAAAGACATACTTTAAAGATATAGAGCAAATATTTTAAAAATTCATATGGAACCAAAAAAGAACACAAATAGCCTCAGCAATCTTGAAAAAGAATAAAGTGGGTGGTATCACACTTGATGATATCAAGTGATACTACAAGGCCATTGTACTCAAAACAGCTTGGTACTGGCATAAGAACAGGCATATAGATCAATAGAACAGAACAGAGAACCCAGAAATAAACCCACACCTTTATGAACAATTGATATTTGAAAAGGGTAGTGATAGCATACAATGGAGTAAAGACAGCCTCTTTAACAAATGATGTTGGGAAAATTGTTCAGTTAACTGCAAAAAAATGAAACTAGACCACCAACTCACACCATTCACAAAAATCTCAAAGTGGATAAAAGACTTAAATGTAAGTCATGAAACCATGAACATCCTAGAGGAAAACATAGGCAATAAGCTCTCTGACATCACTCGCAGCAATATATTTGCTGATTTATCTCCACGCGCAAGGAAAATAAAAGACAATAAACAAATGGGACTGTATCGAACTAAAAAGCTTTTGCACAGCTAAAGACAATAGGAACAGAATAAAAAGGCAAACCACACATGGGAGAACGTATTTGACAATACACCTGATAAGAGGTTAATAACCAAAATTTATAAAGAACTTGTAAAACTCAACACCAGGAAGATAAACTCCAATCAAAAAATGGTCAAAAAAGATGAATAGACACTTCTCCAAAGAGGACATACAGATGGCCAATAGGCATATGAAAAAATGCTCAACATCACTAATCATTAGAGAAATTCAAATTAAAACCACAATGAGATACCACCTCACACCAGTCAGAATGGCGCTCATCAGCAAAACAACACAGAGTAAGCGCTGGCGAGGATGTGGAGAAAAGGGAACCTTCCTGCACTGCTGGTGGGAATGCAGACTGGTGCAGCCACTGTGGAAAACAGTATGGAGATTCCTCAAAAAATTAAAAATGGAACTGCATTTTGACCTAGCCATCCCACTTTTAGGAATATACCCCAAGAACACTATAGCACAGTTTGAAAAAGAGAAATGCACCCCCATGTTTATGGTAGCATTGTTCACAATAACGAAGATCTGGAAATAGCCCAAGTGTCCGTCAGTGAACGAGTGGATTAAAAAGCTTGGTACATATATACAATGGAATACTATGGGGCCATGATAAAGGAAATATTTTTTGCGACAACATGCATGGATCTGGAAACTATTATATTAAGTGAAATAAGCCAGGCAGAGAAAGAAAAATATCATATGACCTCACTAATATGTGGAATCCGACGAGCAATATGAACTGAGAAGTGGAATAGGGTCAGAGGCGGGATCAAAGGATCCAGAAGGAAAGGGGATGATAGGGTGATAGGATGGGATGAGAGCAGAATAGCAAAGCCTGGAGGGAAAATGGGGAGGGCGTTACAGGGAGGGAGATGGGGGATATACTGGGGAACACGGGTGACATTAGAATCTATGTAAACACAATAAATTAATTTAAAAAATAAAAGTAGCCTGACCAGGCAGTGGCGCAGTGGATAGAGTGACAGACTGGGATGCAGAAGACCCAGGTTCGAGACCCCGAGGTCGCCAGCTTGAGCGTGGGCTCATCTGGCTTGAGCAAAAGCTCGCCAGCTTGGACCCAAGGTTGCTGGCTCCAGCAAGGGGTGGCTCGGTCTGCTGAAGGCCCGTGGTCAAGGCACATGTGAGAAAGCAATCAATGAACAACTAAGGTGTTGTGACGGCAACGAAAAACTAATGATTGATGCTTCTCACCTCTCTCCGTTCCTGTCTGTCTGTCCCTATCTATCCCTCTCTCTGACTCTCTCTCTGTCCCTGTAAAAAAAAAAAAGAAAGAAAGAAAAAGAAATGCATATTAACCAATGTCATCCCAATAAATTAAAAAGAAAATAAAATAAACGCGCAATTTTAATAAATAAATAAATAAATAAAAGTAAAAATAAATAATTTAAAAGAAATAAATGGCAGAACAGCAATTTCATCATCGGTCTATCTAACTCCAAAACCCAGTGCTGTGTCCACTGAGAAGATGGGAGGTTGGCCACTTACCAGCATGTATGAGTCTCAGGCCTCCATAACAAAACATTACAGACTGGGTGGCTGACACCATAGACTGATGTTCTCACAGTTTGGGAGCATGCAAGTCCAAGGTGAGGGTGCCAGCCGGGCTGGTATCTGGTGAGGCTTTTTCTTTCCACATGCTGAGTGAGGGTGAGGGCCCCACCCTCAGGACCTCTGCTCGCCAAGTGCAGACACACTGGGGTTCTGCAGCACGGGAATGCCTACGAGACAGGACAGTCCATAGTACAGGGCTACCACCACCTTGGGCTGCACAGTCACACCAGTACCCTGCCAGTTACTCTCAGGGGCTTTCCTAACCTCTAAATCTTTAAGGTCATTATTTTGTATCTCAAACGTAATACACTTGCTTAAGGAAGAGAGAGGTTTTTATAAGCTTTATGATAGAAAAGGGGACTCAAACTTATTTCGTTAGGTTATCTAATGTAATTATTAAATTGTAATAAATACTCCGTTTTTATTAGAGCATTAGTTTGGATGAGTTCAAGTCATTCTGTCATTTTACAACCCACCTGGAAGACTTTGCGATTGCCATGCAGATGTTCAATTTAGCTCATCACCCTGTCAGACTAGGTAAGTTCTATGAGTCAGTTAAATTTTAGTGTTTCTTTTTTTTTTGTCTTTATATATATATTTTATTATTATTAATTCTAATGGGGTGACACCAATAAATCAGGGTACATATGTACAATGAAAACATCTCCAGGTTATCTAATCATTCAATTGTGTTGCATACCCATCACCAAAAGTCAAATTGTCCTCTGTCACCTTCAATCTGGTTTTCCCTGTGTCCCTCCCCTCCTCCCTATCCCACTCTTCCCTCCCTCCCCACATCCCATAACCACCACTCTCTTGTCCATGTCTCATATTCTCACTTTTATGTCCCACCTATGTATGAAATCATGCTGTTCTCAGTTTTTCTTTATTTTCTGATTTACTTATTTCACTCCGTATAATGTTATCAAGGTCCATCCATTTTGTTATAAATGATCCGATGTCATCGTTTCTTATGGCTGAGTAGTATTCCATAGTATATATGTACCATAGCTTTTTAATCCACTCGTCTTCTGACGGACACTTGGGCTGGTTTCAGATCTTCGCTGTTGTGAACAATGCTGCCACGAACATGGGGGCGCATTTCTTCTTTTCGAACAGTGCTATGGTGTTCTTAGGGTATATTCCTAAAAGTGGGATAGCTGGGTCAAAAGGCAGTTCGATTTTTAATTTTCTGAGGAATCTCCAAACTGTTTTCCACAGTGGCTGCACCAGTCTGCATTCCCACCAACAGTGCAGAAGGGTTCCCTTTTCTCCACATCCTCGCCAGCACTTACTTATTCTGTGTTGTTTTGCTGATAAGTGCCATTCTGACTGGTGTGAGGTGATATCTCATTATGGTTTTAATTTGCATTTCTCTAATGATTAGTGATGTTGAGCATTTTTTTATATGCCTATTGGCCATCTGTATGTCCTCTTTGGAGAAATTTCTATTCATTTCTTTTGCCCATTTTTTGATTGGGTTGTTTGTCTTCCTGGTGTTGAGTTTTATAAGTTCTTTATAAATTTTAGTTATTAACCCCTTATCAGATGTGCTGTCAAATATGTTCTCCCATTGTGTGGTTTGTCTTTTTATTCTGTTCCTATTGTCTTTAGCTGTGCAAAAACTTTTTAGTTTGATATAGTCCCATTTGTTTATCTTGCCTTTTACTTCAGTTGCCCGTGGAGATAAATTGGCAAATATACTGCTGCTACAGATGTCGGAGAGCTTGCTGCCTATGTTTTCTTCTAAGATGCTTATGGTTTCACGGCTTACATTTAAGTCTTTTATCCATTTTGAGTTTGTTTTTGTGAATGGTGTAAGTTGATGGTCTAGTTTCATTTTTTTGCAGGTAGATGTCCAATTTTCCCAACACCATTTGTTAAAGAGGCTGTCTTTACTCCATTGTATGTTCTTTCCTCCTTTGTCAAATATCAGTTGTCCATAAAGCTGTGGGTTTATTTCTGGGTCCTCTGTTCTGTTCCATTGATCTATGTGCCTGTTCTTATGCCAGTACCAGGCTGTCTTGAGTATAATGGCCTTGTACTAAACCGTGATATCCGGAAGGGTGATACCTCCTGCTTTATTTTTTCTTTTTAAGATTGCTGAGGCTATTCATGTTCTTTTTTGGTTCCATATAAATTTTTGGAATATGTGTTCTATATCTTTGAAGTATGTCATTGGTATTTTAATTGGTATTGCATTGAATTTATAAATTGCTTTGAGTAATATAGACATTTTAATTATGTTTATTTTTCCTAGCCATGAGCATGGTATATGCTTCCACTTGTCTGTATCTTCCTTGATTTCTTTTATCAATGTTCTATAGTTTTCCGAGTACAAGTCCTTAACCTCCTTGGTTAAATTTACTCCTAGGTACTTTATTTTTTTGGCTGCAATAGTGAAGGGGATTGTTTCCTTAATTTCTTTTGCTGATATTTCATTGTTGGTGTATAGAAATGCCTCTGATTTCTGAGTATTGATTTTATATCCTGCCACCTTGCTGAATTCATTTATAAGGTCCAGTAGTTTTTTGACTGAGACTTTAGGGTTTTCAATATACAATATCATATCATCTGCAAATAGTGACAGTTTTACTTCTTCTTTTCCAATTTGGATGCCTTTTATTTCTTCTACTTGTCTGATTGCTGCAGCTAGGACTTCCAGAACTATGTTGAACAAGAGTGGTGAAAGTGGGCAACCCTACCTGGTTCCTGATCTTAGGGGGATTACTTTTAATCTTTGTCCATTTAGTATGATGTTTGCTGTCGGTTTATCGTAGATGGCCTTTATCATGTTAAGGAATGATCCCTGTATTCGCACTTTACTGAGAGTTTTGAGCATGAATGGGTGCTGGATTTTATCAAATGCCTTTTCTGCATCTATTGAAATTATCATGTGATTTTTGTCCTTCCTTTTGTTTATGTGATGAATCACATTGATTGATTTGCGAATATTGAACCAGCCTTGCCTCTCCAGAATAAATCCCACTTGATCGTGGTGTATAATTTTTTTCATATATTGCTGGATCCGGTTGGCTAATATTTTGTTGAGAATTTTAACGTCTAAATTCATCAGGGATATAGGCCTATAATTTTCTTTCTTTGTGTTGTCTTTGCCCGGTTTTGGGATCAGAATTATGCTCGCCTCATAAAAGGAGTTTGGAAGTCTTCCTTCCTCTTGAATTTTTTGAAATAGCTTGAGAAGGATAGGAGTTAGTTCTTCTTTGAATTTTTGATAGAATTCACTTGTGAAACCATCAGGCCCAGGACTTTTCTTTTTTTGGAGTTTTTTGATAACTGTTTCGATCTCATTTGTTGTAATTGGTTTGTTTAGGTGTTCTGATTCTTCCAGATTGAGGTTTGGAAGGTTATATGATTCAAGAAATTTGTCCATTTCACCAAGATTGTCTAATTTTTTGGCATATAGTTCTTCATAGTATTTTCTTACAATGCTTTGTATTTCTGTTGTGTCAGTTGTTATTTCTCCACTGTCTTTTCTAATTTTATTTATTTGAGTCCTCTCTCTTTTTTTCTTGGTGAGTCTAGTTAAAGGTTCATCAATCTTGTTTACCTTTTCAAAGAACCAGCTTCTGGTTTCATTGATCCTCTGTATTGTTTCCTTAGCCTCTATGTCATTTATTTCTGCTCTGACCTTTATTATTTCCTTCCTTCTACTTGTCTTGGGTTTTATTTGTTGTTGTTTTTCTAGTTCTTTTAGATGCAGGGTCAGGTTGCTTATTTGAGCTTTTTCTAGCTTCTTATGATATACCTGTAGTGCAATAAACTTCCCTCTCAGAACTGCTTTTGCTGTGTCCCATAAATTTTGAGTTGAGGTATGCTCATTATCATTTGTTTCTAGAAACTTTTTTATTTCTTCTTTGATCTCATTGTTAATCCATTCATTATTTAATAACATGCTATTTAGTTTCCAAGAGTTTGAGTATTTTTCAGTTTTTCTTTTGTGGTTAATTTCTAGTTTCATGGCATTGTGATCAGAGAAAATGCTTGATATGATTTCAATCTTCTTAAATTTATTGAGACCATTTTTGTGTCCTAACATGTGGTCTATCCTAGAAAACGTACCATGAGCGCTTGAGAAGAATGTATATTCTACTGCTTTAGGGTGAAAAGTTCTGAAGATATCTATTAAATCTAGTTGATCTAGTGTCTCCTTTAAGTCTGCTGTTTCTTTATTAATTTTCTTTCTTGAGGATCTATCCAGTGTTGTTAGAGGGGTATTGAAATCCCCTACTATGATAGTATTGCTGTTAATCTCGCCCTTTATATCCATCAAAGTCTACTTTATGTATGTTGGGGCTCCTATATTTGGTGCATAGATATTTATAATAGTTATATCTTCCTGTTGAATTGTTCCCTTCATCATTATGTAGTGTCCTCCTTTATCTCTTACTACATCCTTTGTTTTAAAGTCCATTTTGTCTGATATAAGTATTGCTACCCCTGCTTTTTTTTCATTTCCATTTGCATGAAATATTTTTTTTCATCCTTTTACCTTCAGTTTATGAGTATCTTTTGTTTTAAGGTGTGTCTCTTGTAGACAGCATATGTATGGGTCCTGTTTCTTTATCCATGCAGCTACCCTATGTCTTTTGATTGGATCATTTAATCCATTTACATTTAAGGTTATTATTGATATGTAGTTGTTTATTGCCATTTTATTCTTTAAAGCTGTATTCTTCTTTTGCTCTATTCATTCTTCCCTTTAAACTGTTCACAAGAGGCCCCTTAGTATCTCTTGCAGAATTGGTTTGGTTTTTATGAATTCCTTGAGGCTTTCTTTTTCTGGGAAGCTCCTTATTTCTCCTTCAATTTTAAACGTTAGCCTTGCTGGATAAAGTAGTCTTGGTTGTAGGTTCTTGTTCTGCATTACTTTGATTATATCTTGCCATTCCCTTCTGGGCTCAAGTGTTTCTGTTGAGAAGTCCGATGTCATCCTTATGGTGGCTCCTTTGTAGGTGATAGCCTTTTTTTCTCTAGCAGCTTTTAAAATTTTTTCTTTATCCATTAGCTTTGGTATTTTAACTATGATGTGTCTTGGTGTAGATCTTTTTGGGTTTCTTTTTAATGGAGTTCTGTGTGGTTCTTGAATGTGTGGAGTGTTTCCCAGCCTTAATTTAGGAAAGTTTTTTGCTATCATTTGATTGAACAACGTTTCCATTTCCTGTCCTCTCTCCTCTTCTTCAGGCACCCCTATGATGCGAATGTTGTTTCTCTTCATGTTGTCACAAAGCTCCCTTAGAGTTTCCTCACATTTTTTAAGTCTCTTTTCCTTTTTCTTCTCTGCTTCTGTGCCTTTGTTTATTGTGTCCTCTAACTCGCTTATTCAATCCTCAGCGTCATCCATCCTGCTTTTAATTCCTTCCATTGTGGTCTTCAGTTCTGATACTGTATTTGTCATTTCTGTCTGATTCTTTTTTATTATTTCAATTTCATTTTTTATACTTGTTATCTCTTTATTTAGGTGTTCATAATGACTATCCATTGTTGCTCTAATTTCTTTGAACATCCTAACTATCATTATTCTAAATTCTGCTTCTGGTAATTTGGTTATATCTGGTTCATTCAGGTCCTTCTCTGGGGATTTCTCTTGATTCATTTGGTTTGCATTCCTCTGCCTGCCCATTTTTTCTGTGTATAAGCAAGTTGTGGCCACTGGAGTCCAGTAGTTGTTGCCTTTGTGTTCTCTAGGTGTGGTCTGTCTGCAGGCCCCCCACCCCCTCTGCCAGTGCCTAGGGTGTTTGGGTATGAGCGTTGCCAGCGCCGGCCCACTGTGGCTTTTGCTGTGATTTCTGCCTCTCCTTCGTGGGAGGGGCTGTTAGTGAAGCCACAATACTTAGCACCAAGGGTAGAGGTGAGCACCTTTGCTCAGCTGTGGACCCAGCCTATTTCTGGACTTCCGCCCAGAACCAGCAGTCGGAGCCTGCTCGCTACAGTTCTGCGGGTTAGGCGGGGCTTTTGACGTGCTCTCAGCTGTAAGCTTTTGCCCGTCCGGAGCTTTTGCCCCGCCCTCGAGGCCAGGGCCCTTCTGCTCAGGGTCGGAAACCAAGGTTTATTGGGGCGGGCGTGTTTGCTGGCTTCCGCTCAGCTGCGTACTTCCGCTCATCCCAGACTCTACCCCGCCCCCGCTCGCGCACTTATACTGGCCAACTGCGGTTTCTTTGGCCCGGGAGGTGGGGGGCTGGTAGCGTCAGCTCAGCCGCGAGCCCCTGCCCATCCCTGGTCCTAGCCCGGTCCCCGCGGTTAGCGCTGGCTTGCACAGGGCCTGCCTGTTCCTGTCCTCCCGCTTTGTCCCCGTAAGTGGGATTAAAGGCGGGCCCGCAACTTCTGGACCGCTTTCGCGCGTCCCCTCCGACCTTCTGGGCTAGACCTATCTCCCACCGGCTTGGCCTCTGCCCACGCCGACAGAACCGCCTTTCAGCGTTCTGTCGCCCCAAACCCTTAAGCAGCCCTCAGCAGAGTAGGACGGGACCTAATACTCCACACTGTAGACCTGGGAGCTCCCTCACTTGTTTCACAGCTTAAAACTGTCCAAACGCCTCTTCTGGGCTCTGGGACTGCAAGCTGGGGCTTGGTTCCTGGGACCCAGGTCCCTCCCTCTCCGCCAAACTTTCCTCCCGCCGGGCTGCCGTTTGCTCCGGGGAGCTGGGCAGCCCTCTTTGCGTTTTCGCTATTCCTACCAGTCTCAATGTGGCTTTTGCAGTGTTCCTTCATTGAAGAGTCCACTTAGTTTAGTTCATAGTTGGTTTATCCAGATGATGGTTCTTTAAATTGAGTTATAATCCACTTTGCTTCTGGGAGTTGGAAATTGGTACATCCGCCTACTCCGTCGCCATCTTGCTTCCCCCCTAGTGTTCAATGAGACGATACTGACCAAGGAGCCAGTTATCAAATAAAGCAAGTGATGGGCCATTTACTTTTTTCTGCATAGTCAGTCAGGATTCACAGCCCCAACACTAACATTTACAGTTACTCTGCTTGCTTTGACTTCTCACTTCCTGAGAGGGGAGAACTGGCCACACAGGCTACGCTGGAGCCGGGTATGCCTGCTGTCACCCTCACAGCCAGAGCTGTGATCTGAGTGCATTCCTGATATGTTTGTTTTTAATCTACTTCCCGTACAATAAATATTTAGATTTCATTTTGCTTCTTAAATTATGAAATATTACTTTAATTCCACTTAGACTATCTCACATGTGGATGAGTTTTATGTTGTTTTTTTTTAGCAGAGTTTAAGAGAGCTGTGAAGGTGGCTACAGGACAGGAGCTCTCAAACAATATTTTGGACACCGTCTTCAAGATCTTTGATTTGGATGGTGATGAATGTCTAAGCCATGGGGAGTTCCTTGGAGTGTTAAAAAACAGGATGCATCGAGGGTTATGGGTAACAGATTTTGAGTTTTTAAATAACTGCATGTTTACATGTAATTAAGTGGATGGAGTTAAACCTAGAATTTGAAGAAATGCATTGGCCTTTTTTTTTTCCTTAAGAGAGAAACAGGAGCCTGACCAGGCGGTGGCACAGTGAATGGAGCATTGGACTGGGATGAGGAAGGCCCCAGATTCGAGACCCGAGGTCACCAGCTTGAGCGCGGGATCATATGGTTTGAGCAAAAAAAGGCTCACCAGCTGGAGTCCAGGGTCACTGGCTCGAGCAAGGGGTTGCTCAGTCTGCTGGGGGCCTGCGGTCAAGGCATGTGTGGGAGGGCAGTCAGTGAACAACTAGGGTGTCGAAACGGAGGGCTGGTGATTGATGCTTCTCATCTCTCTCCATTCCTATCTATCTGTAAAAAAAAAGAAAGAGAGGAGAGAAATAAGAAACATCAACTTGTAGTTGCAGCACTTTAGTTGTTCATTGATTGCTTCTCATACGTGCCTTGACCAGGGGGCTCCAGGCAAGCCAGTGACCCCTTGTTTAAGCCAGCAATGTTACGATCAGGTTGATGATCCCACTCAAGCCAGAAACCTCACACGTAAGCTGACAACTTCACCTCAGTGTTCCAGGTCAACACTCTATCCACTGAGCCACCACTGGTCACATGGAAGTACATAGTCTGAAGTGGAGTTTTCATCATTTATAAAGAGATATCTCCTACATATGGGATCTAATTTGGGGGGTTTTCTGCCTTTTTTTTAATTTGAATCTGATCAGAAACTAGTATTGAGAAATCATAGCCTGGACTTTACTTTGGGCTTTGCAGTTAGACACACCTAATTCAAATCCTAGCTCTACCACCTATTATTAACTGCCAGATCTTACAAAACCACATAATTTTTCTGAGCTTCAGATTCCTCATCTGTACAATGAAGAAACTAATGGAATGTACCAGAAAGAATTATCATGAGAATTATGTATAAAATACTTAAGAGGCCCTGGGTGGTTGGCTCAGTGGTAGAGTGTCAGCCCAGCATGTGGAAGTCCTAGGTTTGATTCCTGGTCAGGGTATACAGGAGAAGCACCCATCTGCTTCACTACCCCGCCCCCTCTCACTCCCCTCCCTCTCTCTTCTCCTCCCCTCCTGCAGCTATGGCTCTCTTAGAGTAAATTGGTCCTGGGCGCTGAGGATGGCTCCATGGGCTCCGCCTCAGGCGCTAAAAAATGGCTCCAGCTGCAGCTGAGCAAGGGTCCCAGATGGGCAGAGCATTGCCCCCTAGCGGGCTTACCAGTGGATCCCGGTCAGGACACATGTGGGAGTCTGTCTTTGCCTCCCCTCTTCTCACTAAGATAAAATAAATAAATAAATAACATACTTAGAATAGTGACTGAGACACTTGTAGCTGTTAACTATTATCATTATTCACTCAAATTTACATATTCGTCTATAACTGAGACAGATCAAACCCAGAGTTTAATTCAGTTGAAAACCTGTACAAGCGCTCTCAGGAAGACAGTGTGTGGGTTGGAAGTCCAGGTCCAGAGAGGACCACATAATATGTAGGCAGTCAGGCCAGAAGAGAAAATGTGGTGTATTCACAAACACTCACCTATTCACTATTTAGAAAAAGCACATTCATCTCCCACCAGAAACATTAGTTGTGGGAAATGAACAAATAGGATTTCTGTTAGCAAACATGTTTTACAAACTTTGTAGCCATCCAACACCTCATAGTTAATAACCATGTTTCTGGAGATTAAACCAACCTTTACAGTTAACAATTTAATATACCAGGAGCCACTCCCATTGCTCAGCGTTGAAGAGCTGTAAATAGGCTATAGGAAAGGAACCTACACATACTCTAAATTACTATAGACTTCTGCTGCCATTTGGTGAGACTCCAGCAATGCTGTGCTTCTGTGCTCACCAGGGTCCCAGTGCTGTTGAGCTCTCACTTTCTCGTTTACTTGAGAGGCATGACAAACTCACAAAGCACTTAGGTGAATTATATTATTTCTTCTTAAGGCTTCTTTCATCAAACATATTGTAGTTTTTTTGAGCCAATGTTAAATAAAAATTTTACAATTGTTTTTATTCCGTATAGCTAAATAAAGTTCACCAGGGATGGCCCTGGAAGGTTTGCTCAGTAAATAGAGCGTCAGCCCAGCATGCTGATGTTCCAAGTTTAATCCCTGGTCAAGGCACACATGAGAAGCAGCTATCTACTTCTCTTACCCTCCCTCTCTGTTTTCTCTCTCTTCCCATTTCACAGCTAGTGGCTTTGTTGGTTCAAGCGTTGTCCCTGAGTACTGAGGATAGTTAAGTTGATTTGAGCATCGGCCCCAGATAGGATTGCTGGGTGGATCTTGGTTGGGGCACATGAGAGAGTCTTATCTCCCCTCCTCGCACTTAAAAAAAATGTTCAACAGGGAAGAAGTAATAAGATTAAATGTTATAAAGGGAAAGCATTATTAAATAATCACATTTTAAAATCAGTATATAGCCTGACCAGGCGGTGGCGCAGTGGATAGAGCGTCAGACTGGGTTGCGGAAGACCCAGGTTCAAGACCCCGAGGTCGCCAGCTTGATCGCGGGCCCATCTGGCTTGAGCAAAAGCTCACCAGCTTGAACCAAAGGTCGCTGGCTCCAGTGAGGGGTGGCTCGGTCTGCTGAAGGCCACGGTCAAGGCACATGTGAGAAAGCAATCAATGAACAACTAAGATGTCGCAACAGCAACGAAAAACTAATGATTGATGCTTCTCACCTCTCTCCATTCCTGTCTATCCCTATCTATCCCTCTCTCTGACTCTGACTCTCTCTCTGTCCCTATAAAAAAACAAACAAACAAAAAAAAAAACAGAATAAAATAACCTTAAAAATAAATCAGTATATATCCTGACCAGGCAGTGACACAGTAGATAGAGCATCAACCTGTGATCTGTGATGCAGAGGACTCAGATTCAAAACCTGAAGTTCACTGGCCTGAGTGTGGACTCACCAGCTTGACCCCATGGTCGCCAGCTTGAGCCCAAGGTCACTGGCTTGAGCAAGGGGCAAGGGGTCACTGGCTCAGGTGGAGTCCCCTCATCAAGGCACATATGAGACACAATGAACAACTAAGGTGCCTCCATGAAGAATTGATGCTTCTCATCTCTCTCCCTTCCTGTCAGTCTCTATCTTTCCCCCCCCCTCGCTAAAATAAAAATTAAAAATAAAAGTAAAATCAATATATAAAACATCAAACTCTTTCATTTCTTTTTCCTTTTTTTAAACTTACTGATTTTAGCAAACAAAAAAGACAGGTACATCAATCTGTTCCTGTATGTGCCCTGACCAGGGGTCAAACCACGACATCTGTGCTTCTAGACGATGCAGCCAGCTGAGCTAGCAGGCCAGGGCCAAACTCTTCCATTTAATGACAGAGGAATCTCTGATCACATATGGTCAGCCTCCACTCCTTGGTTATCCTACAGATAGTCTTACATCAGATTCAGTTTTATCTTGTATCCTTACTGTACAGTTCTGTTGCAATCACCTTTTATGTGTTTTGGAGGACCATGGGAAATAAACAGTAACAATGCAAACAGAAATCATGTTTAACCATAAAGGGAATGACCTCTTTCTACTTTTTCTTAACAGGTACCTCAACAACTAAGTATTCAAGAATACTGGAAATGTGTGAAAAAAGAAAGCATTAAAGGAGTCAAAGAAGTCTGGAAACGAGCTGGAAAAGGTCTTTTTTAGGAAAAGATCCTGTGGGAATTTTGCCCCAAATATGAGAATCTGGGTGTATTTTTTTAGGTACCAGATGCTTATCTTCATAAATCTTCTTTCCTTTGTAACATAACGACACTTTGTTTTTGTTTTCTGATTCAATAATGTCTTAACAAGGTTTCATTAATGAACTTATTAAAAAGAAAGTCTACTTTTACAAAAACAGACAGTGGATTCTGTGAGAAGGCCCAGGATTGAAGTAATGCTTTGTGCTTTGATAAAATGGAAAACTTAGTTATTCACTGAATTCTTAGACACAGTAACATAGCAAGCTCTCTGGAAAGGTCAACAAGAACTTACAGAAAAGAGTATGTGATATACAAGGCCAGTATCAATTCTACCAGCCTTGATGTTCCCAGCAGAGCAAATCAAGTTACCATTTCAGTTCTTCTCATGGGTATCCTGTATCACGTGAACTTCCTGTACATTTTTCTTTAGTGTATCATTATCTTTAAAATAACATGCATATTTCAGTGTTGGGCCTGAAAACAAAATAAATTATTTATATAAACACAAATTACTGAGGTGTGTTTCCTTTTATATATGTTGAAAACCACTTCGTTTTTCAGTGTGGATACTATCACCCCTTGCCAGCCTCATTAGCAGTCAGTACAGATTTTTGTGACTCACCAAGGAAAGGCAAGGAGTGAGCAGGAGATGGGTCTAAGTGGCAAAGGAAAAGCGTTTGCTCATGAAGCAACAGGAGAAATGCAAATTAAAACAAGATACCAATCTCCCTAGGTTAGTTTGACAACAGAAACCTGATAATACTGAATGTTCAAGAGGACACTGAGAGAAACTTGATCCCATGTGCACTGCTGGTTAGTTAACAGTCTGGCCATCTTTAGTGAAATCAAGTCCGTGTTCACCCAATGACAAAAATCTTGCACTGGGATCGATGTCCCCAGAGAAGCAATCACAAATCTCCATGAGGGCATGCACAAAGACCTTAGCACAGTGGTTCTTAACCTGGGTTCTATCGAACCCTAGGGGTTCAATGAGTTGGTCTCAGGGGTTCGGAGAAGCCTCTGCTGCAGAGGCCAGAATAAAGTAATACCGTAATTTGTTGTAAGTTCATGCACTTTGTTGGTTTTGTTCTTTGAGCAAGGTGATATTCATGCACAGCTCATTTTGTGCACCAGTAAAAAAAACATATACCTATGTCTTGAATTTGTAAAAAATATCATATTTTATCACTAAAGAAGGGTTCGGTGAATGCGCATATGAAACTGGTGGGTTTGGTACCTCAAGAAAGGTTAAGAACCACTGCCCTAGCACTTAGTGATATAAATGTATACTGCAAATTCTAGGGCAACCAGTACAAAGCTAGTAAGTTTAGCTTACTTTCGAGGGCTATCAAATACCAACCCTTACCATGACCTCATGGTCTGTATCTGCCCCTGACTTCCCAACCTTAACCTCCTAAAGCCCTCCTCTTGCTCAGCCACCATGGTTGTCCTGTTTTCCTTGGAGCCCCCGTGAGCTCAAGGGGTTTCCCTTTCCTTGCCATTCACTTGGCCTTTAATATTGTGACCATGGGTCTTCCATAGGACTCACTCTTCCATGTGATCAGGGTCTCTGCTCAGTCACCCTTATTAAAGACACCATCACAGACTGGTCCATCCCCCTGTGAGTTCCAGTCACTCACCACCCTCTAACTCTGTCATTCTTTGTGAACTTTATCATCCCCAAACAGTATGTGTGTGTATGTGGACATATATATACACATATATATTGCTTTTAAAGCTTTATCAAAGAACTTTAAAGAAGACCAAAATAAGTAAAGCAAAACATTTTGTGTTGATTCTCCAAATTAATGTAGACATTTACTATTCAATATACCCAATACAAATTCCCATGAGGCATTGGTGGGACAGTGGTAAATGTCGCTGCCTTCCAATTAAAAATTCCCAATAAGAAGAAAAAAAAAAAATTCCCAGTAAGCCTGACCAAGCGGTGGTGCAGTGGATAGAGCATCAGACTGGGACACAGAGGGCTCAAGTTCAAAACCCTGGGGTCACCAGCTTGAGCACAGGCTCATCCAGCTTGAGTGTGGGCTCACCAGCTTGAACATGGGATCATAGACATGACACCAAGGTTGCTGGCTTGAGCCCAAGGTCACCAGCTTGAGCAAGGGGTCACTCACTTTGCTGTAACCCCCACTCCCATCAAGGCACATATGAGAAAGCAATCAATAAACAACTAAGGAGCTACAATGAAGAATTGATGCTTATCTCTCTCCCTGTCTGTCCCTCTCTCTGTCTCTGTCACACACACAAAAGAAAAGTTATTTTAGTGGGTAATTTGAAAAACAATTCTCAAAAAATATATTGAGCCTGACCAGTGGTGATGCACTGGCTAAAGCGTTGACCCAGAATGCTGAGGTCACCGGTTTGAAACCCCAAGGTCGCCGACTCTGAGCCTGGGCTTATCAGCACAAGGTCACTGGCCTGAGTAGAGGAATCATCCACATGATCCCAAAGCTCACCAGCTTGAGCCCAAGGTCAGTTCCTAAGGACGAGGACACTGGTTCAGCCCAATCAAGGGACATATGAGAAGCAATCAACATACAACTAAAGTGAAAGCAACTAGGAATTGATCCTTCTCACCCTCTACCTTTCTTCCTGTGTCTCACACTCTCTCAAAAAAAAATAAGCAAAGGGGGGTGAGGGGAACATGAGAGTGGGGAGAGATATTTGGTGGGACACTTGAATCTATGTAAACAACAAATTAAAACCATAAATAATATATATTGAAGATCAACAAATAACAATTAACTAAGACTTGAAAAAAAATAACTATATTAAGACATAGTCCCTGGCCAGGTGACTCCATGAAAAACGTCATCCCAACACACTGAGGTGTGGGTTCAATCACCAGTCAGGACACATACTAAAAGCAATCAATGAGTGTACAACTGAATGGAACTGGGTGGAACAATGAGTTGATGTTTCTCTTTCTCTCTCTCCCTCCCCACCTCCTTTCTCTCTCAAATCATTGGAAAATTTTAAAAAGGACAAATATTACAATGGGACTTTGCCAGGTAGCTCAGTTGGTTAGAGCATCGTCCCAAAGAGCCAAGATTGCAGGTTCAATCCCCAATCAGGGCACATACAAGAAACAACCAATGAATGCATGAACAGGTGGAACATCTCTCTAAAAGAAAAAGAAAGTAAAGTTTTTAAAAATATTTTAAAGATACCCCCCTTTCTTTCTCTCTTTCTCTCTCTCTCTGTCTCCTCTCTAAAATGAATAAATAAAAAATTAAAAAATTTTTTTTAAAAAAGCCTGACCTTTGGTGGCGCAGTGGATAAAGCATCAACCTGGGAACACTGAGGTCGCCAGCCAGTTCAAAACCCTGCACTGGTCTGGTCAAGGCACATATGGGAGTTGATGCTTCCGGCTCCTCCCCCCTTTCTCTCTTTCTCTCTTTCTCTCTCTCTGTCTCCTCTCTGAAATGAATAAATAAATTAATTAATTTAAAAAAAATATTTTAAAGACATTACAAATGTATGTTCATCAAAAAAGTATAGCTCTGGCTGGTTGTTTCAGTGGTAGAGTGTTGTCCCAGCGTGTGGAAATCTCCAGTTCGATTCCCAGTCAGGACACACAAAAGAAGCAACCATCTGTTTCTCCACCTCTCCCCCACCCCACCCCCTTCTCTCTCTCTCTCTCTCTCTCTCTCTCTCTCTCTCTCTCTCTCTCTCTCTCTCTCTCCTCCTTTTGCATTCATGGCTCAATTTGAGCAAGTTGGCCCCAGGCTCTGAGGATGGCTCCACAGACTCGCCTAGGCACAGAAATAGCTCAGTTGCTGAGCAATGGAGCAGCAGCCCCAGATGGGCAGAGCATCACCCCATAGGGAGCTTGCCAGGTAAATCCCAAGTCAGGGTGCATATGGGAGTCTGGCTCTCTGTCTCCCCACCTCTCTCTTAATTTAAAAAAAAAAAGTATAGAATTAGCACAGAAACATAAATAGACTGGTCAGAACAAAACTGCTCTGGTTGGTTGAAGCTGTGCAGATTCAATTGGGTTGAGAAAGCTTCAGTCCCATTGGTCGAAATACGATTCCAGGAACTCCTCTATAAGGAATGGCTCTGATGGCCAGAACACAGTGCAGGCAGGCAGCTCAGTGCAGGCTTAAATCCCTGGAGTACAGTTTGCATAAGATGCCCCTGTGCAAAAATGGCTGCTAGATGCTGCTTTTTAAAGTTTGAGCCCAGTTAACCACCAGCAGTCTTTTTTTTTTTTTTTTTTAATTTTACAAGGACAGAGAGAGAGTCAGAGAAAGGGATAGATAGGGACAGACAGACAGGAACGGAAAGAAGTGATAAGCATCAATCATTAGTTTTTTGTTGCCGTCGCAACACCTTAGTTGTTCATTGATTGCTTTCTCACGTGTGCCTTGACTGCGGGCCTTCAGCAGACCGAGCAACCCCTTGCTGGAGCCAGAGACCTTGGGTCCAAGCTGACGAGCTTTAGCTCAAGCCAGATGGGTCCACGCTCAAGCTGGCAAGCTCAGGGTCTCAAACCTGGGTCCTCCATATCCCAGTCCAACGCCCTATCCACTGTGCCACTGCCTGGTCAGGCCAGCATTAATTTTTTTTTTTTGTAAATGTGACTAGAGTCATTTCTTAAATGACTGCAGAATTATGAATTCTTTTTTTTTTAATTTTTCTTTTTTTATTTTATTCATTTTAGAGAGGAGACACAGAGTGAGAGAGACAAAGAGAGAAAGGGGGGAGGAGCTGGAAGCATCAACTCCCATATGTGCCTTGACCAGACCAGTGTAGGGCTTTGAACTGGGGACCTCAGTGTTTCCAGGTTGACACTTTATCCACTGCGCCACCACAGATCAGGCCCAGCAGTCATTTTTAATAGGTAACTTCTTTGTCAGGATTTACAACAGTATATGTTGTTGTTTTTTTTAATTTGACTGTTACCTAGAGAGATAACAATCCTATCCTATTAGTATTTCCCTTCCATGAAAGCAGGGGATTTTTCTTATTCATACTGTATTCTTAGTACTTAAAACAACACCTGGTATGCAGCAAACACTCCATAAATATTGTTGAATCACTGAATAAATAAATTAGAAAGAGCCATATGTCCATCAGGAAAGAATAGAAAAGAAGCCACAGAAACAAGCAATGCAGAACTTTCCAGAGAAATGTAGACCTATCAGTAAAGCCCTGGCCCAATACTTGGTTGGTTAGAGCGTCACCCCGGAAGCACAGCAGATGCCGGTTCAATCCCCAGTCAGGTCAGGAACAGATCAATGTTCCTGTCTCTCTCTCGCTCGCTCCCGCCCCCCTTCATCTATCTCTAAAATCAATCAAAAATAAAATAGAAAAGAATTAGCCCTGGCCATGCAGCTCAGTTGGTTAGAGTGTTATCTCTATACCCAAAAGTTGCAGCTTCAATCCCCAGTCAGGGCACATATGAGAAACAACCAATAAATGCATGAGTAAGTGAACAACAAATCTATCAAATCTATGTCTCTCTCCGCCACACACACACACATATCTCTCTCTCTCTCTCTCTCTCTCTCTCTCTCTCTCTCTCTCTCTCCAATAAATAAAGAAAGAAAAGAACTAAGTGATGCACCAATTGTGCACAAGATGGCGCCCTTGCTTCTCTAAATGTTTTATCTTCCTTGAGCACCGTGTATCATCTTTAACAGAAAAAAACAAGCAAATTGCAGAACATTTCAAAAATGACTTTCTTGTTGAAGTGGAAGACTGGCCTGACATCCCACCAGTTCTTAGGAAAGTGAACACAGAGCATTAGCACATTTACCATGAACATGTGCAATTTGAGTTTGGGTACATTCATTGAGAAAGGAAATGAATCTTCGGACTTTCCAGGCAGCACATTGTAATTGGGGCAGGTGATTACTTTAGCAGTATCTGTATCAGACTTTATCAAAACCTGTTTTATTCTATGCACTCTGCTATGTGCTTGTCTTCCTTCTCTGACAGTCTTCCTCCCAAAAGGACAAAACAGGAGAAAATATGTTGCTGTCACACATACACCACCTGATTTTACATAATATTTAGATATTCAATGCTGGGAGAAAAAATATTAATAACTTCTTTACAGTTTGCAGGATGTTATACGAGCTCCCCGAACCACGAAATGCTACAATCTAAAGAGAATTAAAGGAATGTTCATTGCTGAGTGTGTAGCATCATTTCAAATAATAAGTATTTGGAACTAACCTGAATGTCCCATAGAAATGCGTAAGTACGTGGTGCGATGGAGTAGAAGGAAGCTGTTAAAATGATGAATGAATCCAGCCAAGTTCCATGATGTTCCATGATGGTCACCAAGCTAGTGTCTCTCGGTCCTACTTCCTTCCATACATAACTACTTTGTGACGCCGGGACAGGGCCCTTCCTGTTTCCCTATCGCTGTTATGTTCTGTGATCGTAGACAAGCAAAGGGCACAGTGTCCTTTCAACGTCCCCAGTCACAGCCTCAACCTCAGCAGCATTTGGTACCAGTCTCCTCTTTGATTGTTGTTGTTAATGTTTCAGCACTGCCAGAACCATAGCATTGTGTCCTCCTGCAAATCCAGCACCAACTGGCAGGCACCCCTCCTGGGCAGGACAGGGCCTTTCCTCTGAGCTTCCAGATTCCAATATGCCCAGCCTCTCCTTGTGCCCTTGGCATCAGGGTGGTACCTCCCCCAGCAGGTACATTCTCTTTGGGACCTCAGAGTCCCTTTGCTTTTTTTAGTTCTCTAATGCCTGTTTAACCAATTCCTTACATTAAACTTTCTCTGCTGAAATACTTAATGTGGACCCTGACTAATACAATGACCATATGCCAAGAACTGTAGGTACACAGTATAGATGACTAGATGATAGACACACAGACTGACACACAGATGTATACACATTAGAATATATAGACATACACATACAAGTACATTACACACATTTATACATATATACCTATATATACATACCTTGTATATAAAATTTCAGCTATCCCTCACAATGGAAGCTATGTTATATGAAAAGGAAGACACTGAGTATCTGGGAGCTTTGATAATGAACTCTACAATATTACATAGCTGATAAGTGATGAAACTTGAGATTTGAATTCAAATATCACTGACACCACAATCTCTTTTTTTAATTGATTTGAGAGAGGAGAGAAACATCAATTTGTTGTTTCACTTAGTTGTGCATTCACTGGTTGCTTCTTGTATGGGCCCTGATTAAGGATTGAACCTGCAACCTTGAACTCTTGGGATGTTGCTCTAACCAACTGTACTACCTGGCCAGGGCAACACTACAGTCTTTTTTCCACTATGCCCAAAGTGAGCTTATCCCTAATATCTACATCATAGTTCAATCCCTAGGCTAGTCCACAAATTTCTTTTACTTAATAAGGAAACTGTAACACTATTCTAACTCTACTAGAGACTGTAACCAATATATACAAGACTGCTAATGTGATTGAAGTTATGGGGAGTTTGAGAAAACTGTAGGAAAACATGGACATTTCTAATTCCAGGTTACTTGTCATTTTCTATTCAAGATCTATCTGATTTAATGCCTTTTATATACCTGCCAATGTGCTGGGCTCAAAATGGTCAGCAAAGGAGACCTAGTCTCTCCTTCAAAAAGTTTGCAGTCTAGGGAAAGTGACTATCTCTTTTAAAAAATAAATTTTACTGAGTTTAGAGAGAAAGGAATGGAGACAAACAGAAACATGTATCTCTTCCTATATGTGCCCTGACTGGGGACCAAACTCGCAACAATCTTTGTGTACCAGGATGACACTTTAACCAACTGAGCCAGCCAGTCAGGGCAAAAAGTGACTATCTTTAATTAAATAATCATGTGTAGGAGGTGCAACTGAATGTTTTATACAGGGAGTTTAGCATGCTGGGTGACTTCAGGGCAGTTCCAAACACTGCACTGCACCCCACCACCATACACACACACTCAAGAGCTTAATGTCTCCCCTCTCCTGTCTGGAATGACATGTCCACACTGCCTTTGTTGGCCAGGAACTTGTTAGTTCTCAATCCAAACTGATTGCAGGGAGAGATCACAGCAATACAACAGCTGTGTAATGTTTCCTAAAAACCTGCTCTTCCCTGGTCAGGAGTAAATCAATGTTTCCATGGCATCAGCCAAGCCCAGACTTTCCCTGTAGCCTAAATGCAACCAGTAACCCACGCTCGGACCAATCAGTGGACAAGTGGACAGGAAACTTTCTAGGGTACAGACTCCCGAATGTGCAAACACAAACTCAACCAAACTGGAACCTCTTGCTATGATCAGGGTCAGGAATCTGTCACACTATCTGACAGCTAACTCTCTGAACCCCATTTGTGGCTGCATTTTATTAGTGAAGAAATAGTTCACTAGTCAACTATGCCGCAAAGAGAAAGAAAGTGACCTGGCAGCCGTCAAGGCCACTGATGGCCGTTAAAATTAGTGGGAGAAACTTCACAGAGAGAGGATATTTGCATAGCATCAGAGAACCTTCCCCCAAACACTTACTAATTACCATAATGGCTTGAGCAAGATGTCCACAATTCCTTAACAGTCCCTCCCTTCAATTGAACTTAAGTCTTCCCTCTTTGTGTGTGGCTGGACTTGGTGACTGTCTTCCAATGAAGACACAGTGTATGAAAAGGGGGGAAATTGTGACTTCACAGTGGAGATAACCCCTTAATCAAAATATCACCAGTATGAAGGCATGTTGGCCCTGGCCAGCTAGCTCAGTTGTTTATAGAGCATTGTCCAAATAAGCCAAGGTTGCTGGTTCAATCCCTGGTCAGGGCACATACAAGAATCAACTAGTGAGCACATAAATGAGTGGAACAACAAATCAATGTTTCTATTTCTCTCTAAAAATCAATTTTAAGAAACAAGAAGAATCCACACCCCAGTCTACTCATGGTAAACCATCAGACAAGTGCAAATTGAGGGGCATGCTATAAAATATCTGACTAAAAATATTTTTGAAAGTGTTTTCTATGAAAGCAAAGAAAGATTGAGATACAGCCAGAGATTGGAAGAGACTAAAAAGATGTGAGAAGTGAATGCCATGTGAGATCCCTGAACAAAAAAGGATGTTATTGGAAAAACTGGCAAGAATCATTCTGCAGCCCTGACCAGATGGCTTGGTGAAAAGGGCGTTGGCCCAGTTTATGGACGTCCTGGGTTTGATCCCAGGTCAGGACACACAAGAGAAGCAACCACCGCTTCTCTTTCCCTTCCCCTCAAGCAGCCAGTGGCTCATGGTTCGAGCTTCGGTCCCAGGCGCTGAGGATTGCTTGGCTGATTCAAGCATCAGCCCCAGATTTTGCCAGGTGGATCCTGGTAGGGGTGCATGCAAGAGTCTGTCTTCCCTCCTCTCACTAAAAAAAAAAAATCAGTCTGCAGTTCAGTTAAAAATATTGTACTACCTGACCTGTGGTGGCAGAGTGGATAGAGCATTGACCTGGAAAGTTGAGGTCGCCAGTTCAGAGCCCCCAGCTTGCCCGATGCAATGCCAGTGGCAGAGGCCAGGCAGGTTCCCACTGAATTTGGGCAGACGGTAGAGAAATTGTGGGGTCAGAAAGCATTGGGTCATTACCATTTAATAAAGTCTCACAATGGCAAACAAGCACACAGGCAGGGAAAACTGCCTCTCAGGCAACCAAACAGCAACATGGCCCCTCACAGTAGCAGGCAAGCAATTTGCAATCCCCCATCTCTCTCAAGCGCAAGCATTCATAACCTTATATAGTCTATGCACATGTGCCACTGCCACATGCTCATGCACTAATCAGGCAAAGTGCTTGCAGCCGGTGCACCTGCGAGCAAGCCTAACACAGCTGCCCCACACCGGGTAAAGGCACATACAAGAAACAACTGATGCTTCCCATTCTTCCCTACCACCCACTCTCACCTTTCTCTCTCTTCTCTCTTTGAAATTAATACATTTTTCAGAAGTCTAAAAAAAAATGTATTGTACCAATGTTAATGTCTTAGTCTTGATAAATATACCATATAAAATATTAACATTAGAGAAAGCTGGGTCAAGGCTACAAAAGAACTGTCTGTACTACTTAATAATTCTTCTACAAGTTTAAAATTATTTCAAAATAAAAATGATTTAAAAATAAAAATGTCATCAGAAACTGGAACCCATCTGTACTCATGCAAATAACATTTGTGCTGTTTAAGTGATGGGGAAGGTTACTTTCCCATTTAGCAGAGTCCCTGTGGATGAGAGGTCAGACCTGTAAGATTTGAACTCTGTTCCTTAGCAGCCTGGACACACAGGATTCAGGGAAGCTTTCCTGAGGTAGTGATAAGCCAGATTTGAAGAAGAGGTGGGAAATACTGGTAGGAGGAGACACTGTGGGCAAAGCAGCTTTGCCAGGACCTGAGGAAGCCTGTGCTGAGGTTCAGGAAGAAAGCAAGTCTTTCGGGTTGGGGCAGGCAGGCAGGGGTGGGGTGAAGAGGGCAAGCCCAGAGCCTGAATGCCTAGGACATTTGCCTGAAGGCAAATGCCTAGGACAGGGTTTGGGAGTAGGAAGGCAGCAGGCTGCAGGGCCTTTGAAGCTGCATTCAGATCACTCAGGTGGGTCAGGCAGATTTAATTTTCCAAAAACGCACCCTGACCATGGTGTGGATTTGAACAGAGTATACCAGAAAGAACAAAAGCAGCATCAGAGCCAAGATTTTGTCTCTGTTGCCCCCATTTAGAATAGTGCCTGGCACAGAGCGGGCAGTCCAGAACTATGCTAGAGGAGTGACTGCAGTGGGAGGGATTTGTAAGACAGAAGCCAGAGGAGAGCACTGCCAGTGTGGCTGGAGCAGGCAGGGGGCCGGTGAGGGAAGGAGGAGGAGGTTCAGGACTCACAGGACAGGTTAACAGAGTGGGGGACACAGGCCTTGAGTCTTGGGGATGCCTCTGCTTCTCCAAGCAGCTCCCTACTCTCCTCTTCTGGTCACCCAGTCCCCCACCTGCTCCAGTTCCTCCTCTCTCCTTTGAGCCCAATTGATACTTGAAACTCTCCCTGGAGCATTTGTTTCTAAAGCAAGATGCAGTACTCCATTCTCAAAGATTATTTTTATTGTCAGTAGGAATGAAAAACATGGTTTTATGGGGTTTTTTTAATGTTTCAGTCTACCCCCCTAAACTCTGACATTCAAAAGGCTATGATAAGATTCTTCCCCACTCCAACAGAAAGACAAGACATAGGCCGGTCTCAGTACCTTTAATGGTGGTATTAATTAGCACCTATTGCGTTCTTTTTTTTTTTTTTTTTAAGTGAGAGGAGGAAACATAAAGACAGATTCCCTCATTGCCCCAACTGGGATTCACCCAGCAACTCCTTTCTGGGACCCATGCTCAACCAGCTATCCTTAGCGTCTGGGGTCGATGCTGTAACCAATAGAGCCACTGACTTCGAGAGGGGAAGAGAGAGAGAAGATGGGAGAGGGAAGGGGAGAGAAGCAGATGGTTGCTCCTCATGTGTACCCTAGACTGGGGATTGAACTTAGGATTTCCACACACCGGACTGACGCTCTTTTTGTGACAGAGACAGAGAGAGACAGGGAAAGGGACAGACAGACAGGAAGGGAGAGAAAGGAGAGGCATCAATTCTTTGTTGCGGCACCTTAGTTTTTCACTGATTGCTTTCTCATATGTGCCTGACTGGGGTTGGGGCTACAGCAGAGCGAGTGACCCCTTGCTCAAGCCAGCGACCTTGGGCTTCAAGCCAGCAACCTTGAGGTCATGTCTATGATCTCACGCTCACGTCGGTGAGCCTGTGCTTGAGCGAGTGACATCGGATTTTCAAACTTGGGTCCTCTGCATCCCAGGCTGATGCTCTATCCACTGTGCCACCACCTGGTCAGGCCCACTGTCTTCTTCTTTAAAAAGATTATAAAAGTATCACATATTATTGTAGAACTGTGAAAAACGTAACAGTGACAGGCTGCTGCTAACATTTTGCTTCCAATTTTCCCCCATGTACCTTTTATTTACAAAATAAAATGTAGCAGTATTCTGTTTATATTTACAGTAATTACTGATCTAGCTGATTGTAACATTATCATCAGTGTTTTGTTTCCAATCCTTTTTTTTTTTCCAATCCTTTTTTGTTGCTTTTTTCCCCTTTTATTTTCTATCTTCTACTGAACTGAAAAAGTTTTCTCATTTCTTGACTGCTACATGGTTTCCATAAATCCTATCTAATGGTTTCAGAGATGCCTCTAGCTTCCTTTATTTTACTCAACTCTCAGTTCAGAACTGGAACTTAAAATAGCATTTTGGAGTTTCTGGCTGATAGCAACAATGGGGACAGTCCTGAGCTAGTCACCAGGCAAGTTTGCAAATTGTTTCATCTCCAGGTCAGGGAGTTTGAGTGCTCTGTTAAAAGCGGTGGCTTTTTAGGTGTTGATCAGTACAATTTTTTTGTTTGTTTCATTTGTTGGGGGCTGGGTAGAATGGAGGTTGGAGAGTTTGTTTTTGTTTTTATTTACATCTACTATTATGTTTTTGGAGCAGAGTGGGTACAGCAGAGTTGATCTAACCTTCTAAATAGCTTCCTTATCACCTCCATTGCCACATTCCAGTTCTGGCCACCATCACAATAAATTTCTGTTAAGCCATCCAGTTTGCAGCACTGCTATGGCAGTCCCAGAGGACTAAGAGCTGTGCTAAAAGTAAAACCCATAACAAAGAAGTCACTGTGCGCTGAAGTGATCAGCTGCAATGCCGGTGGTCGAGGCTAGCCAGGGAGGGCCACATTAGATTCAGGCAGGCGGTAGAGAAACTGCAGAGCCAGAAAGTGCTGGGCCATTCCATTTAATAAAGTCTCACAACAGCAGACAAGCACACAAGCAGGGGAAACCACCTCTCAGGCAAACAAACAGCAAAACGACCCCTCAAAGTGGCGGACAGGCAATCCACACATCTGCAATCCTCATCTCTCTCGAGCACAAGCACCCATAGCCTTACTACATAGGCCATACACACGAGGCATTGCTCCATGCTCACATAACAATCAGGCAAAGTGCTTGCAGCTGGTAACCCTGGGAATAAGCCTAACACAGCTGCCCCACATTCCAACCCTTTAGGGTTGCTCGTATCACAATAGGTTCATTACATACATTCCAAAAATGACAATTACAAAGGTGCCCTTCACAATGTAGAATGCCCAGAGAGTTAACTGAAGACCCACCTCCAACTCCCCACCCCATGGTGCCAACAGGGCCATCCATCGTAGGTTGGGGGGCCTGTACAGTCCAGGGCCATGTCTATTGAGAGCAAAAAGTGTCCTTGGTGCATCTGTGCAACTCGGTGAGTGAAGCTTCCCAGTGCAGGAGGGCCTCCACAGGTGCCACCCTCCACCCCATCAGGGTCTCTCATAGTTGCAGTCCAAGATCAGTCCATGATAGACAGCCCAGCTGTCTGTGCAAATCACCAAGGTAAAAAAAGGTCTATTACAGGCAACTTGCCACACAGCTCTTTATTAACAGACCTCAGCACCTTTCCATAGTGTGCTGTCCATTGCCACAGCCTCATCCAAATGCCTCAACAAGCTCACAGGTCCTGGCAGGGTCAAACACATTCAAGGCCTGTGTCATCTTAACAGTTCTCTTAGCGCTGCTGCTGCTGTTTAAAAAAAAAAAAAAGTGCCTATTACCTTCTAATGCCAACACCTGCTGCACATTAGAAGGGGACCAGTGGATTGCCCATTTCACATGGGGCGTCTGGCCCCCACCTATCCCCATCAAATGGGTTCCTCACCCTTAACCCTAGTCAAACTGGGACAACAGATCTTAGGGATTCTGTCACGTAAATGCCAGCCATTTTCTTGGCAGATGCCAGAGTCACCTGCTTCCCCTGCTTTCTCAGCGACTGGAACCTCTGTTCTGACTCAAGCTGCCACCAAAGCTCCAACAAGACTTTATTAGGCTCGTCATCTAATTTCTCTCTATTTGCCTCAGCCACAATCACATTTACCCACATCTGTTTTTAGGTAACTTTCACAGGCCCATTTCTCTTGTTAGTGTGGGGTAGCATGGGCAGCAGTCTGCACAACCTTATGGTCCATCTGTGTTCCAGAGAGCATGATGCCATCCACCCCCTATGTCCCACAACTGCACCAAGCAGGCTGCCAGGGGCTCAGTGGGTTTCTGCCTGAATTTCACACCCACCTCCATCAGCTCTGCTTGGATGTAGGGCTGGACCACAGAATGCTCCATCCAGTACTTGGGGAGGAGGCTATAGCTGTCCTTGAGGGACTCTTAGCTGCTGGGTCTTTACCTTACTGGTGACTACCAGCCAGGCTCCCAATCTGCAGATGGCAGTTGTAGCCTGAATCTCCCCCTCAGAAAAGTCAGAAACACCTGCTCCAGTGGACTCGGAGCTACTCCACTGGCAGGAATGCAGCTCCATCTTCCACACCTGCTTCAGTTCCCGTGGCTGCTGGCTTTCTGCCTGAAGCTAACTCTTTAGCTCCTGAACCCGCAATTATTTCTTCAACAGCCTTTGCTGCCAATGAATCTGCCTGGCCATGATGGCGGCCACCAGCATAACACCACTCAGTATGCAGCTCATCTTGGAGCTTTCAACCTTGCTTAGCTTCTCGCACAGAGTTCTTGGTTTCTTCTAGCAGGATTGTAAAAAACACCCAGGCCATAGCCCCCAAAAGGACAGTCATAGGGAGTCATAACAATGACCAGTCTTCTACCCCATCCCTCAAGGTTGGCTGTGGCTCCATACCCATCTGCTCCGAATCCTGCCATCTGTGTCAGGAGTAATGCCAGTGGTTGAGGCCAGGCAGGTCCACATTGGATTTGGGCAGAAAAACTGTGGAGCTAGAAATGGTTGGGCCATTCTATTTACAAAGTCTCACACTGGCAGACAAGTACACAGACAGGGGGGAAAAAAACCTCTTCTCTGGCACACAAACAGCAAGAATGGCCCCTCACAGCAGTGGGCAGGAAACCTGCCATCCACAATCCCCAATATCTCTGCAGGGCAACCACCTTACATATGCCATAAGCACATGACGCACATGGAGCAGCCACCAGCTCATGTACCAATTAAGCAAAGTGCTTGCAGCTGGTAACCTCACAAGCAAGCCTAACACAGCTGCCCCACATCAAGAAAGACTTCTGGAGGACATAGAATCTGTGCTCAGCTTTAATGACTAGAAAAGGAGGGGGAAGGCTTTAAGTTTAGGTCTTCAGTGTCAACCATCCAAATTGCATTAGAAAGCCTAACCCTCTTAAGCAGGATCTCTGGGAAAGGAGCTGAGTTAGATTCACTTTCGTGCCTGGAAGCTCCTATAAACTATGACATCAATGCGACTTTCAAAGTATAAAATCTGGGAGAATAGAATGTTTTATGCACCCTTACTACTTCTAGCACTAGAAATATTATTTGCTTTTATGACCTTTATAATCGCACCATAAAAGGGGGAAGTGTGCTTCCTGGAGACCTTGCTGAGTAGCAATTAAAATCTTAGTCTAACCAAAGGAGACAGGACAGCATCAGGGAACGCGGTCTGGAATGGATTCTATAACCCAGTCTCCGCTGCACCGCTTTTAGGTTCTACTGTGATCACAGGCATTGTTGGGCAGCATATTCCAGTTGTAAATAAAGTCTGAAATTTAAGCAGTGCGGGGGAGGGGACGGGGGGGGGCAAGGGGGGAGGTAGTTCGGACGAGGGCTGCTGCTCCCGCTGTCATGTCACATCTCAGCGTTCCGACTGTGTCTCCAACCAGGCAGACAAACTGCACACGGCCTCCACTCTAAATCACCGGCACCTGACCGCCCCACGTCCGAGCAGCTGAGGGTTCGGTCCAAACGCGGAGCCAGCGGATTCCAAGTGCAGGGTTGGTGCTCAGAGGCGCACCCGGGCCATCCTTCAAGAGCCTCTTAGCAACAACGTCCGTCCCCCGCCTGCACGTGGCGGGCCGGCGCTCCCCACTTGAAACACGTCCCCGAGGGGAACGCGGGTACACAGATGAAGTCCACGGGTCAGCTCCCAGCAGAAGGCAGTGTTGCTGCGACACTGTCCCACGCATTCGGCCAACCCTCTCCTCCCACCTCCTCCGCCCGCGCCGGCCCCCCTTTTCTGACCACTGGAGCCCCACCCCAGGTTAAGTGACGGCTGGCGGGGCGGGGCGAGCCGCCTTCCGAGCCCCAGCGTCGCCAGCCGGAGCCCGGCCGCCTCGCGGCCGAAGTGCTGCCGCCGCCCCGGAATATGGCGCCGGGGCGGTTCTGGCGCTGCTGCCAGCGCTGCGTGGGCTGGGTGCCGGTGCTGTTCATCGCCTTCGTGGGGGCCTGGTCCTATTATGCGTACGTGGTGGAGCTGTGCGTGTGTGAGTACCGGACGGCGCCACGTCGCTGAAGTGCGGCCGTTTCTGGGCGGCGGTCCCCGCGGCGCGGGGCCCGCTGAGTGGGGGCCGCGGCCGCCCGCTGGGTGGGGAATGCCCCGGATGTGAGCCGAGCCGTCCGCCACCCCAGCGCCGCTTGTGGACAAAGCGAGCGGACCAGGGTCCCTTCCGCGTTGTCTGCTTCCTGAGGCCCCGGCCCACCGGTCCTCGGTGTAGAGGTCCGCGTAGCTGTCCTCCCTGCCGCTTCTTTCGTTGGTCCACCCGGCTCCCCGGGAAAGCGGGTGGACGGCCGCACACGCCGCGGGATTAGTGTACGGGCGCAGTCCCCGTCCCCGGGAGAGAAAGATATTTCCGTCCTCCGGAACACCGTGTAGTTCCCCACGGGGCGAGCGGCGGTTGATGGGTGTGTCCTAGGAGACGGCCTCCGGCGCTGTTTTAATCCGCGCGGGGCTCCTTGTCGCCGCTTGTCCCCGTCCGCGGGGGCCTGGGGCGAACGCTGTGTCGGCTCGGGGACCGTGTATCGTGCGCTGAACGAGACGGGTGCGAGCCGTGGGGTGCGGAGCCGCTCCGGTGGGCACCTGGCACACTCCCAGCGCTGCACACGGGATACAGTGTTTTGGTCACCTTTAAATTAAAAAGCCACCTTTAAGAAAAGTTTTTTTGTACTGTAGAATACTTCATTCCGAGGAAAACGATCCCTGCACTTAGGCCCGGAATAAATGAGTCGTGGAATACGTTTCCTAATAATAATAACCTGTTGACTGTTCTTGTTTAGTATGATCCTTTTGGGTACCAGAGTGTTTGCCAAAAATTATGTTTGAGTTAATTGAAAAGAGATCCGGTTAGGTACTTCTTGAGGCTACTTCCAGAAATTGATAGTGATTATAGGGTTTTCATCAGCTTACGATCATACTTTTATTTACCCTTGAGTAGGCATATCCATTACAAAAGCTGTACCAATCTTATTTAATTCTATCAGAAGGTTATTTTCACTCTATTTGAATTCTGTGTTGATTGTGAAGTAAAGCTTCTGAAGAAACACTTAAAAATGTGCATCTGTTTTGGCATTGCACACATAATATGTCAAAAGGTAACGTCAGAGGTAAAGAAAGGCAAAATGAATGTGAATTGAGAAGTTCTGTGTGCTTGTGGGGATGGAGGGACTTTTCATCATTCTCTCCTCCATATGCCACAGGTGTGTTAAATGAAACAGCGAATAGACCCTTTGGTTAGGTCACTCAATTGTTGAGTGGCTATCAGATTGTAACCCTCATCTTTCTATTCCACAAGTAACTACTTAGTGGGCCATTGAGGGCATTTTAAAATACTGATAGTGATAGATCTTACTGATAGTGAAAGAGCCTGCATTTGATACTTCTAAGGTATCTGAGTTTAGGGAGAATTTGGAAAGTCTGCCTCATCCTTGGACTATACAGCTGAGCATAAAAGCTCATTAGTGGTGGTGCAGTGAATAGAGTATGGACTGAGAAGCTGAGGACCCAGGTTGGAAACCGGAGGTCGCAGCTTGAGGCTCACCACCTTGATCGAGGGGTCTCTGGCTTGAAGGTCGCTTGCTTGATTAATGGGTCACTTCCTCTGCTTAGACACCCCCCTCCTGTCAAGGCATATATGAAAAAGCAATCAATGAAGAACTAAGATGCTGCAACAAAGAATTGATGATTCTCATCTCTCTCTCTTCCTGTCTGTCCCTGTCTATCTCTCACTGAACAAACAAACAAACAAAAATACTCATTCAGTCTCATTAAAAGTTCTCTAAACTACTTACGTATATTTATGTTTTCATAACCACAGACCCACTGAAATACATAAGTATATAACTTCATAGGAATTTAAATCGAGAGATGTGTGAGTTGTACTTAATGTGCTGGTTTGTATTTTCTTAAATTTTTATACAATTTTCATAGCATCTGGTATTCTTTTTATTAAAATTAATTTATATTATTTTAATGGGGTGACATTAATAAATCAGGGTACATATGTTCAAAGAAAACATCTCCAGGTTATCTTATCATTCAATTATGTTGCATACCCATCACCCAAAGTTAAATTGTCCTCTGACACCTTCTATCTGGTTTTCTTTGTGCCCTCCCCTCCCCCCTCTCCCACCCTCTGCTCCTTCCCCCAACACCTAACCACCACACTCTTGTCCATGTCTCATAGTCTCACTTTTATGTCCCACCTATGTATGAAATCATGCTGTTCTCAGTTTTTTTCTGTTTTACTTATTTCACTCCGTATAATGTTATCAAGGTACATCCATTTTGTTGTAAATGATCCGATGTCATCATTTCTTATGGCTGAGTAGTATTCCATAGTTTATATGTATCAAAGCTTTTTAATCCACTCGTCCTCTGACGGACACTTGGGCTGTTTCCAGATCCTCACTATTGTGAACAATGCTGTCACGAACATAGGGGCGCATTTCTTCTTTCCGAACAGTGCTATGGTGTTCTTAGGGTATATTCCTAAAAGTGAGATAGCTGGGTCAAAAGGTAGTTCGATTTTTAATTTTTTGAGGAATCTCCATACTGTTTTCTACAGTGGCTGCACCAGTCTGCATTCCCACCAGGAGAAGGAGGGTTCCCTTTTCTCCACATCCTCACCAGCACTTGTTCTGTGTTGTTTTGCTGATGAGCGCCATTTTGACTGGTGTGAGATGATATCTCATTGTGGTTTTAATTTGCATTTCTCTAATGATTAGTGATGTTGAGCAATTTTTCATATGCCTATTGGCCATCTGTATGTCCTCTTTGGAGAAATTTCTATTCATTTCTTTTACCCATTTTTTGATTGGTTTGTTTGTCATTCTGGTGTTGAGTTTTATAAGTTCTTTATGAATTTTGGTTATTAACCCTTTATCAGACGTGTTGCCGAATATGTTCTCCCATTGTGTGGTTTGTCTTTCTATTCTGTTCTTATTGTCTTTGCTGTGCAAAAGCTTTTTAGTTTGATATAGTCCCATTTGTTTATCTTGCCTTTTATTTCATTTGCCCGTGGAGATAAGTCGGCAAATATATTGCTGCTACAGATGTCGGAGAGCTTGCTGCCTGTGTTTTCTTCTAAGATGCTTATGGTTTCACGGCTTACATTTAAGTCTTTTATCCATTTTGGTTTCTTTTTTGTGAATGGTGTATGTGGATGGTCTAGTTTCATTATTTTGCAGGTAGATGTCCAATTTTCCCAACACCATTTGTTAAAGAGGCTGTCTTTACTCCATTGTATGTTCTTTCCTCCTTTGTCAAATATCAGTTGTCCATAGGTGTGGGTTTATTTCTGGGTTCTATGTTCTGTTCCATGGATCTTTGTGCCTCTTCTTTTGCCAGTACCAGGCTGTCTTGAGTACAATGGCCTTGTAGGATATCTTGATATCCGGAAGAGTGATACCTCCTGCTTTATTTTTTCTTTTTAAGATTGCTGAGGCTATTCGTGTTCTTTTTTGATTCCATATAAATTTTTGGAATATGTGTTCTATATCTTTGAAGTATGTCATTGGTATTTTAATTGGTATTGCATTGAATTTATAAGTTGCTTTGGGTAATATAGACATTTTAATGATGTTTATTCTTCCTAACCATGAGCACGGTATATGCTTCCACTTGTTTGTATCTTCCTTGATTTCTTTTATCAATATTTTATAATTTTCCGAGTACAAATCCTTAACCTCCTTGGTTAAATTTACTCCTAGGTACTTTATTTTTTTGGTTGCAATAGTGAAAGGGGTTGTTTCCTTAATTTCTTTTGCTGACAGTTCATTGTTGGTATATAAAAATGCCCCTGATTTCTGAGTATTAATTTTATATCCTGCCACCTTGCTGAATTCATTTATCAGGTCCAGTAGTTTTTTGACTGAGACTTTAGGGTTTTCTATATACAATATCATATCATCTGCAAATAGTGACAGTTTTACTTCTTCTTTTCCAATTTGGATGCCTTTTATTTCTTCTTGTCTGATTGCTGTAGCTAAGACTTCCAGAATTATGTTGAATAAGAGTGTGAAAGGGGGCACCCCTGCTTGGTTCCTGATCTTAAGGGGATTGCTTTTAATTTTTGCCCATTTAGTATGATGTTTGCTGTGGGTTTCTCATAGATGGCCTTTATCATGTTAAGGAATGTTCCCTGTATTCACACTTTACTGAGAGTTTTGAGCATGAATGGGTGCTGGATTTTATCAAATGCCTTTTCTGCATCTATTGAAACTATCATGTGATTTTTGTCCTTCCTTTTGTTTATGTGATGAATCACATTGATTGACTTGCGAATAATGAACCAGCCTTGCCTCTCCAGAATAAATCCCACATGATTATGGTGTATGATTTTTTTCATATATTACTGGATCCAGTAGGCTAATATTTTGCTGAGAATTTTAGCATCTAAATTCATCAGGGATATTGGCCTATAATTTTCTTTCTTTATGTTGTCTTTGCCCGGTGTTGGGATCAGAATTATGCTCTCCTCATAAAAGGAGTTTGGAAGTCTTCCTTCCTCTTGAATTTTTTTGAAATAGTTTGAGGAGGATAGGAGTTAATTCTTCTTTGAATTTTTGTTAGAATTCACTTGTGAAGCTATCAGGCCCAGGACTTTTCTTTGTTGGGAGTTTTTTTTGTTTGTTTGTTTGTTTTTTACAGAGACAGAGAGAGAGTCAGAGAGGGATAGACATTGACAGACAGACAGGAACGGAGAGAGGTGAGAAGCATCAATCATTAGTTTTTCATTGCCGTTGTGACACCATAGTTGTTTATTGATTGCTTTCTCACATGTGCCTTGACCACAGGCCTTCAGCAGACCAGACCACCCCTTGCTGTAGCCAGCTACCTTGGGTCCAAGCTGACGAGCTTTTTACTCAAGCCAGATGGGCCCGCGCTCAAGCTGGCGAGCTCAGGGTCTCGAACCTGGGTCTTCCGCATCCCAGTCTGACACTCTATCCACTGCGCCACCGCTAGGTCAGGCGGGAGTTTTTTGATAACTGTTTATATATCATTTGTTGTAATTGGTCTGTTTAGGTGTTTTGATTCTTCCGAATTGATTTTTGGAAGATGATATGATTCAAGAAATTTGTTCATTTAACCCAGGTTGTCTAATTTTTTGGCATACAGTTCTTCATAGTATTTTCTGACAGTACTTTGTATTTCTGTTGTGTCAGTTGTTATTTCCCCACTCTCATTTCTAATTCCTCCACTCTCATTTCTAATTTTATTTATTTGAGTCCTCTCTTTTTTTCTTGGTGAGTCTAGTTAAAGGTAAATCGATCTTGTTTGCCTTTTCAAAGAACCAGCTCCTGGTTTCATTGATCCTCTGTATTGTTTCCGTAGCATCTATGTCATTTATTTCCACTCTGCTCTTTACTATTTCCTTCCTTCTACTGTTCCTGGGCTTTATTTGCTGTTGTTTTTCTAGTTCTTTTAGATGCAGGGTCAGGTTGCTTATTTGAGCTTTTTCCAGCTTCTCATTATATGCCTGTAGTTCTATGAACTTCCCTCTCAGTACTGCTTTAGCTGTGTCCCATAAATTTTGAGTTGATGTATGCTCATTGTTATTCATTTCTAGAAACTTTTATTTCTTCATTGATCTCATTGTTAATCCATTCGTTATTTAATAACATGCTATTTAGTTTCCAAGTGTTTGAGTATTTTTCAAATTAACCACTTTTGTGGTTAATTTCTAGTTTGAGTATTTTTCAAATTAACCACTTTTGTGGTTTATTTCTAGTTTTATGGCATTGTGATCAGAGAAAATACTTGATATGATTTCAATCTTTTTAAATTTGTAGAGACCACTTTTGTGTCCTAACATGTGGCCTATCCTAGAGAATGTACCATGAGCGCTTGAAAAGAATGTATATTTTACTGCTTTAGGGTGAAAAGTTCTGAAGATACCTATTAAATCTAGTTGATCTAGTGTATCCTTAAATCTGTTGTTTCTTTATTAATTTTCTTTCTTGAGGATCTATCCAGTGATGTTAGTGGGGTATTGAAATCCATTACTATTATAGTATTGCTATTAATCTCGCCCTTTATATCCATCAAAGTCTGCTTTATGTGTGTCAGGGCTCCTATGTTTGGTGCATAGATATTTATAATGGTTATATATTCCTGTTGAATTGTTCCCTTTATCATTATGTAGTGTCCTTCTTTATCTCTTACTACAGCATTTGTTTTAAAGTCCATTTCATCAGATATAAGTATTGCTACCCAGCTTTTTTTTCATTTTCATTTGCCTGAAATATTTTTTTCCATCCTTTTACCTTCAGTCTATGTGCATTTTTTGTTTTAAGGTGTATCCGGAAAGCTCTTTATTTCTCCTTCAATTTTAAATGTTAGCCTTGATGGATAGAGTAGTCTTGGATGTAGGTTCTTGTTCTGCATTACTTTGAATATATCTTGCCATTCCCTTCTGGCCTCAAATGTTTCTGTTGAGAAGTCGGATGTCGTTTTTATGGGGGCTCCTTTGTAGGTGATAGCCTTTTTTTCTCTAGCAGCTTTTAAAATTTTCTCTTTGTCCCTTAGCTTTAATATTTTAACTATGATTTGTCTTGGTGTAGATTTCTTTGGGTTTCTGTTTAATGGAGTTCTCTGTGCTTTTTGGACCTGTGAAACTTTTGCCATCCTTAATTTAGGGAAGTTTTCAGCTATGATTTGATTGAACAAAGTTTCTATTTTTTATTCTTTCTCTTCATCTTTGGGAACCCCTGATGCAGATCTTATTTCTCTTGTTGTCTCAGAGCTCCCTTAGAGTTTCCTCACATTTTTTTTTTCTTTTTAGCAATAATCGCGCCTCGGATAAACCTCATTGGCTACGATACTGCCACTGCGCAAAGCTACCTCACATTTTTTGGGTTTCTTTTCTTTTTTCTGCTCTGCTTCTGTGCCTTTGTTTATTTTGTCCTCTAACTCACTGATTCAGTCCTCAGCTTCATCCATCCTGCTTTTAATTCCTTCCATTGTGGTCTTCAGTTCTCATACTGTCTGATTCTTTTTTATTTATTTCAATTTTCTTTTTTATAGTTGTTATCTCTTTATTTTGGTGTTCTTAATGACTATCCATTGTTGCTCTAATTTCTTTGAACATCCTAAATATCATTATTTTAAAATCTGCCTCTGGTAATTTGGTTATATCTGGTTCTTTCAGGTCGTTCTCTGGGGATTTCTCTTGATTTGTTTGGGTTGCATTTTTCTGCCTGCCCATTTTGTCTGTGTATAAGAAGGGTGTCACCACTGGAGTCCAATGGATGTCGCCTCTTTGTTCCCTAGGGTTGGTCTGTCTGCAGGCCCACCACCCCCTCTGCCACTGCCTATGGCGGTTGGATATGGCCCACTGTGTCTGTTGCTGTGAATTCAGCCTCTTCTCCGTGGGAGGAGTTGTGTTCTGACTGCTGGGGCTGTGTTCTCGTGCCTGACTCTAGAAGCCTCATCCTGTCTGGGCCTTCGCCTTGCCTCCACAGGTGAGGTTGTGTACCACACTCAAGCCACAAGTCTCAGCACCAAGGGTAAGGGTGAGCACCTTTGCTCAGCTTCAGACCCATTCTGTTTCCGGGCTTCCGCTCAGCCCGCCCCCCCGCAGTCAGAGCCAGCTAGCCGCAGTTTCTCGGCCAGGCGGGACTGCTTGCATCCACTCAGCTGCAAGCCTGTGCCTGTCCCTGGCTTTAGCCCGCCCCTCTGTCAGGGTCGGCTGGTGCAGGGTTGCAAATCTCCGAGGCCAGGTGATGCTGCGCACCCACAGGCCCCTGCTCAGCAGCAGATCTCTGACCGTTCCTGGCCTCCCACTTTCCCCCCCGCAGGTCGGGCTGCAGGCAGCCCGCAGCTGCCGGACCGCTTTCGCGCGTCCCCTCTGCCCCTGCTTGGCTAGACCGAGCTCACGCTGGCTGGGCCTCCACCCCCCCTCTCCCACACACACACAGAACCACCACCCCTGTCCCTCCAGCAATCCCTCAGCAGTGTGGGTAGGGGCACTGCAGCTCAGACTCTAACACTCCATACTGTAGTCCCTCCATCTAAGCAGCTCTGCTCTAAGTGCCTCGAGAGAACTTGTTTTGCTGGTGTACTGTCTCTCTTTGCTGGTATTGCTAGTTCTAGGGCAAATATTGGTTTTTGATTAGGGAAGTGACTCAGCACAGGGGTTAGGGTGGCTGTCCCTCAGAGTGTTTCTCCTTGTGCCTTCCAGTCCACACTCTCTTCCCGCTGCTCTGGTCCTCTCCTCTGTCCCCGTTCCCCGGAGCCCCGGGTGAGTGGTTGTGAGAGGTTTTCTGCGCTGTCCCTTTAAGAAGAATCCTGGGTCTGACCCGGCTATCCCACTTTTAGGAATATACCCTAAGAACACCATAACACTGTTCGAAAAGAAGAAATGCGCCCCCATGTTCGTGGCAGCATTGTTCACAATAGCGAAGATCTGGAACCAGCCCAAGTGTCCGTCAGAAGACGAGTGGATTAAAAAGCTTTGGTACATATATACTATGGAACACTATTCAGCCATAAGAAATGATGACATCGGATCATTTACAACAAAATGGATATACCTTGATTACATTATACGGAGTGAAATAAGTGAATCAGAAAAAAAAAAAACTGAGAACAGCATGATTTCATACCTAGGTGGGACATAAAAGTGAGACTATGAGACAAGGCCAAGAGTGTGGTGGTTACGGGATGGGGGGAGGGAAGGGAGGGTGGAATAGGGAGAAAGGGAGGGGTACAGGGAAAACCAGATAGAAGGTGACAGAGGACAGTTTGGCTTTGGGTAATGGGTATGCAGCACAATTGAATGATAAGATAATCTGGAGATGTTTTCATTGTACATATGTACCCTGATTTATTGGTGTCACCCCATTAAAGTTAATAAAAAAAAAAATAAATAAAATGAAAGAAAAACAGTCCTGACCGGATAGCTTGGTTGGCTCAAGCATCGTGCTGAAGCACAGAGGTACTCAGTTCGATCCCCAGTCAGGGCACATACAGGAACAGATCATTGTTCCTGTCGTCTCTGTCTCTCTCTCCTTTCCTCCCTCTCTAAAATCAATAAAATAAACATTAAAAAAAAAAAAAAAAGAATCCTGGGTCTGAGAAAACTGTCTCTTTCTCACAAACAGTATCCTCACTTGTTTCACAGCTCAATACTGTCCAAACACCTCTTCTAGGCTCTGGGGCTGCAGGCTGTGGCTTTGTTCCTGGCGCCCAGGTCCCTCTCTCTCTCCGCTAAACTCTCTTCCCGTTACATGAGTCTGCCGCTCGCTCCAGGGAGCTGGGCAGCCCTTTCCACATTTTCACTTTTCTTACCAGTCTCAATTTGGCTTCTGCAGTGTTCCTTGGTTGAAGAGTCCACTTAGTTTAGTTCAAAGTTGGTTTATCCAGATAATGGTTCTTAAAATCAAGTTATAATCCACTTTTGTTCCATGAGTTGGAAGTTGGTACGTCCGCCTACTCCATCGCCATCTTGCCGTCTCCCTTCTGGTATTCTTTATCAAAATAGACGGGAGAGAATAATTATTATCTTTACATGTATTAATTTACTTAGTACTTATAATCTCCATGAAGTTGAATAATTTTCCAGGGTCATGCAACTAGTATATGGCATGATCAGAATTGGAACACAGATGGTTTAATTCTGGAGCCCATGCTTTTAAAATTAACCATGATGTAAGACTAGTCTACTTGTTTATACAGACAGATTTCGGTATTAATGATCTATTTGTCTGAGGTAATTTTGTCCTAAAAGGTGGCAGCAGAAGGTTCCTAAATACGTCAGAAAATAAATAAAACAGGCCCATAGTAGGACATTTCATTCCAACTTGTATAACTTCTTCATTTTGTAATTTTATGCACACACAAATATTGTATATGCGTGTGTGTGTGTAAAATCAGGAACTCCTATTACTTGAAGGAGTAGGATTGAGAACAGAATTGAGTAAGAAGTAATGCATCGAAGATGGCCACCTCACAGGAGTGATAAGCAGAGAAGTAATGATTAAGTAATTCGTAATATTGGTCTTTGATTTTAAAGTAAACCAAAATTCTCCTTTGAGTTTTTCCCTCAAGGCTGATATTTAAACATATTAATTTAGTTATGGATCAACTTTCTCAAGGTTTCTAGGATTTTTTTTTAAATGTGTGCATTCTATGTAAGACCAACACTTTTAAATTTCTTTTTATTTATTCATTTTAGAGAGGAGACACAGAGTGAGAAAGAGGCAGAGAGAAACGGGGGAGGAGCTGGAAGCATCAACTCCCATATGTGCCTTGACCAAACCAGTGCAGGGTTTTGAACTGGCGACCTCAGTGTTCCCAGGTCAACACTTTATCCACTGCACCACCACAGGTCAGGCTGGGTTTCTAGGATTTTATCAGAACATCTTGTTCAGGTCATTTGTAGTTGTTATTGGTAGGTATGTACCTCTTATTTCGCATGTAGGGGATTTTAGAGTTTAAAGAGATTTTTAGAGATTATCTAATTCAATCCCTTTATATGACTCCCAAGAAAACTGTTAATTGGAAAAGCTGTTTGGTTTGTCCAGGAATCCATATGCCTATTATATTTTTCAGAGAAAAATATATAGATAAGAACTCTGAGTCTATATGTCTAATATACTTCCACTGTCTCCTTCATAATTTCATCAGATTTAGAGTGAGACCAGGTAAAGAGCTTAAACAGCAACATTGAGCACATTGTCTGGACACAATTGATTCCGATGTGTTTTACAGATTTCAAAAGAGCCAGGTCTTGGTTTGATTTTTCTCTGTTGTTTTTTCTGTTTTCAGTTTTATTGATTTCTAATCTGATATTTATTGTTCTCTTTCTTTTACTTTGAGTTTAACTTGCTGTTTTTCTAGTTTCTTAATGTGGAAACTGACATTATTGAATCCTCAGGTGTTTAATCTTATAAATTTGTCCCTGGCCGGTTGGCTCAGTGGTAGAGCATTGACGCAGCATATGGATGTCCTAGATTCAATTCCGTCAGGGCACACAGGAGAAGCACCCATCTGCTTTTCCACCCCTCCCCCTCTCGCATCTCTCTCTCTCTCTCTCTTACTCTCCTGCAGCCATTGCTCGATTGGATCGAGTTGGCCCTGGGCAATGAGTACTCACCTGACCTCTGCCTCAAGTGCTAAGAACAGCTCAGCTTCTGAGCAACGGTGCAATGCCCCAGATGAGCAGAGCATCACCCCCTAGTGGGCTTTCCAGGTAAATCCTGGTTGAGGCACATGTGGGAGTCTGTCTCTGCCTCCTTTCCTCTCACTGAAAAATTGAATGAATGAATGAATAAATAAATTTATCCCTAAATACTGCTTTATTTGCATCTCATCAATTTTGATATGCTGTATTTTCACTCAATTCAAATTATTTTCCAGTTTCACTTTTGATTTCATCTTTAATCCATGGTATTTTAAAAGTATGCTATTTAGTTTGGAGTTATTTGGATATCTTCCCCACTATTATTTTATTACCTATTTTAAATTTAATTCCATGTGGTTAGGAAACATACTTTGTGTGATTCGAGTTCTTTAAAATGTGTTCAAGCCTCTCTCTCTTTCTAAAATGAATAAATAATAAATAAATAAATTAGCCTAACCTGTGGTGGCGCAGTGGACAAAGCATCAACCTGGAACACTGAGGTTGCCAGTTCGAAACCCTGGGCTTGCCTGGTCAAGGCACATATGGCAGTTGATGCTTCCTGCTCCTCCCCTCCTTCTCTCTCCCCCTCCCCCACTCTAAAGTGAATACATTTAAAAAAAAAATGTATTCAGGCTTGTTTTGTGGCCCAGAAAGTGGTCTGTCTTAAAAATGTTTCTGTACATTTGAGAAAATTCATTCTACATCCAGTAGTGTATTTTGCTGCTTATTGTTGGGTCGAGTATCCTATTATGTCATAATGCTCCCTAAATTATCAAAAGGAAAGTTGGTAATGTTGTTTAAGCCTTCTTTGTTCTTGCTGATTTTATACTGTCTACAAATTATTGAAAAAGTTATGACCATAATTGTGGATTTGTCTATTTCTCCTTCTAGTTCTATCAGTTTTTCCTTCATTATTTTGTAGCATTGTAATTAGGTACATAAAATATGTAGGGTTTTTGTGTCCTCTTGATGAATTGACCCTTTATCATTGTGAAATGACCTCATCCCTGGTGATATTGTTTACTTTGAAATCTACTTTGACAGATATTAATATGCCCACTGATCGTTCTTTTATTCAGTGTTAGCATGGTGTGTCTTTCTCTGTCCTCTCACTTTAACGTGTTTATTGATTTCAGAGGGGAAAGGAGAAAGAAACATCGAACTATTTCTGTCATGACCAGGGATTGAACCAGCAACCTTTATGTATTCAGACGGTGCTCTAACCAACCAAACTATCCGGCCAAGGCTAACCTGTATATATTTTTATATTTGAAATGCATTTCTTGGCAGTGGATAAAGCGTCAACCTGGAACACTGAGGTTTGACACCCTGGTCTGCCTGATCAAGGCACATATGGGATTGATGCTTCCTACTCTTCCCTCTGCCCTTTCCTCTCTCTCTCTCTATCTCTCTCTCTTTCTCTCTATCTCTCTCCCCTTATCTAAAGTGAATAAATAACATTTTAAAAAACATTAAAAAATTTAAAAAGCATTTCTTGTAAGCAGCATATAAGTCATCCCTTGCCATATGGCGGTTCACTTTTTGTGGTCTCACTGTATTGCAGAATTTTAAATTGTATATAAATATCTAATTTTGTATTGAGGATTTTTTGCTATATTGCGGAATTTTGCAGTATATAATATTTTTTTTTAATTTCTTTTTATTTATTCATTTTAGAGAGGGGACACAGAGTGAGACAGAGAGAGAGAGAAAGGGGGGAGGAGCTGAAAGCATCAACTCCCATATGTGCCTTGACCAGACCAGGGCAGGGTTTTGAACTGGTGACCTCCGTGTTCCCAGGTCGACACTTTATCCACTGCACCACCACAGGTCAGGCTGCAGTATATAATATTTTTATATATTTATTATTTTTGTTATTTTTGCAGCAAAATTTAGTGTGGGAAAGGTTTATAAGAGTGTGGGGAGGGTTTATGAAGCCTTAAAATATATATAAATAATAAAATAAACATAAAGTTGCTACTTTGCAGATTTTTGCCTATCACGGGGGGGGGGGGGTGTCTGGAACCTAACCCCTGTGATAGACAAAGGACCTCTGTAGTTAGGTCTTGCTTTTTCAGTCAAATCTGAAAATCTCTGCCTTTAAAAAAAAAAAATTGATGCCTGACCAGGCGTGGTGCAGTAGATAGAGCGTCCACGTGGAATCCTGAGGTCACCAGTTTGAAACCCTGGGCTTGCCCAGTCAAGGCACATACAAGAAGCAACTACTGTAAGTTGATGCTTCCTGCTCCTCCCCGTTCCTTTTTTTCTCTCCTCTCTCTCTAAAATCAATAAGTAAAATATTAGAATAAAAAAAAGAGGTGGTATCTGTTTACTTACCCAGTGATCCAGGCTGGCCTTGTACTTGCTTTGATCAGTGGAATGAGGTGGAAGTGATGTGCGAGGTCTGGAGCCTGGGGCTCAAGGCAGCATGCATGTTCATCTTAGCTCTTTTGGAGTGTTCTGGTCCTCATTAAGGGAGTCTAGGCTAGAGCACATGGAGAGAGGCCATCCTAGACTTTCCTGTTCCAGTGAAATTGCCAGTTGACTGCAGCTAATAGAAAAACAGTTCAGCTAATTGTAGCCTGAACTGCCGATCCACACAACTGTAGGAAATAATTAATGGTAGTTGTTTAATGTCACTGAATTTTGTGTAGTTTGTTAATGCAGATTATCACATGTATCATTGTAGTGCCCTTAATCTTGTCTCTCCCTCCTCACCCTGTACCCTGTCTAGTCTCCATGAAGCAACTAGAATGATCCCTTTAAAAGTAATATCAGGCCCTGGCCAGGTAGGTCAGTTGGTTAGAATGTTGACCCTAAATGCAAAGGTTGTGGGTTTGATCCCTGGTCAGGGCACATAGAGGAACAGATAGATGTTTCTGTCTCTTCTCTTTATTTATTAAATCAATAAATAAATTCAAAAATATTAACACCAGATTTGTCATTCATCTTCTGAAAACTGTGGCCGGCTTTGTGTCTTATTCAGTGGAAGAACTAAAGCCCTTCTCTGACATAATTTCCTTCCCACTCTTCCTTTTATTTGCTTGAGACCACCATTTTGGCCTCTTTGCTATACTTTAGTACTTGATAAATGAGCTTAATAAGTCATTTAACCTCTCTGAACTTGTTCCCATGCTATAAAATTAGATAATCCCTGTCTTACAAAATAATGTAAAATTTTTAGCAGAGTAGGCTTTCAGATACTGGGAGTGGGGAAAAAATTTAAGTAGCCACTAGCAGACCTTATATTGCTTTCCCTTTCTTGGCAGAATATTAGAGTTACTGTAGTTTCATTGTTCCCTCCCCACCATCCCCATACGCTCTTCAGTGAGTGAAAGAGCTCATTTTCACACCGTTTTAAAAACATATATGCTTTTTTTATGTAGCTATATTTGAAGATCATATTGCAGAAACATGTGCCTGTTCAGTGATGGGCTGCTGCGGGTGTCAGAGTGTGTTGTCTAAGGGGGTAAGCCCTTCACATGATCAGCACATGGGACTTTAAGATCAATACCTGGCACTATTCCCATTAGCATATAAGCTGCGCAGATCTTGTTCTTGCTGAAATACACAGCACAACTTCTTGAGCAGAAGGGTACCTATACTTAAATAACAAATAGTAGGGCACAGCCTGACCTTTGTTGGCGCTGTGGATAGGGCATCCACCCGAGTCATCTAGCTCCTCGTCTCAAAACCCTGAGGTTGCTGACTTGAGCATGGACTTATCGGCGTGAGTGCAGGGTCTCTGGCATGAGTGTGGGATCATCGATGTGATCTCGAGGTTGCTGGCTTGAGCAAGGGGTCACTGAGTCACCTTGAGCCCCCCAGTCAAGGCACATATGAGAAACAATCAATGAACAGCTAAAGTGCTGCAACTATGAGTTGCTTTTCTCTCTCTCCCCTCCCTTTCTTTCCTCCCTCTCCTCTTTCCCTCTTCTTCAGAAAGAAAAATAGTAGTTCACAAATAAAGGTGATTTTTTTAATGTCACTGAAATTTATTTAATGTTTGCTTGCTACATTTATATAGAAAGGTTGGGACTATTTGCTTTAGGTGCCCCTGGTAAGTTACATGGAAGCATTGAACTGTAAAGAGGTGTCAATCAGGAGACATAAGAAGTGAAAAGCCCAATTTTATGATTGTTCTCAAAGATTTGTCTCTAGTGAAATTAGTCCACTCCTTTAAAAATGCTCAATGTGTTGGAGCTACTGTGTGAAAAGAGCTGACATTTTAGGAGAGCATTTCATGTTTTGGTCTGTTAGAACATTTAAATACTTCGAAATGAAAAATATTCAGCTTTGAAGTTTTCAATACTAGAAATGAAGTCTAAGGTTTATAGCCAGAAAGGCCTATTTCGTGTTCCTTAAACTGGACTGTCTCCCACAAAGTTAATTAATCTTTGGCTTTGGCTTCCATTTCTTCTGCATCATCATCTTCGTCCACTTCTGAGTTTTCTTTCCCAAGTCTCTCCAGCTGCCTTGCAAGCTCGGTTTCATCTGTATCTGTGACCACTTTGGGCTCCATTTGAACATTGAAGACTACCCTTTTCTCTTCAAACTTTTTTAACAGCCATAGCCTGATTGAGTACAGAGAGGCCTTCTGTCTTCTCTAGGGTTGTTTTAGTTACCACATACCAAGGAGGAGTTATTAGATTAATCTTGATGGGCATGGTTTCTGTAGAGCAATTCAAACCTGCTCTCAGGGCTGTTTTACGGCATCAATGCCTTCATAACCATAACAAGCCACTTCAATATTTGCTCATATTTTGACAGCCTGTGGGGTCAAAGACTTATTAATATTGATAATGAGTACTTCCCATTCATCTTCATTCAAATCTAAACTATCCAAAATAGACGGATCTGAGACTGCATGCTTAAATGCATCATAGACACTGTAGCTATGTCCCTTGTTCTTGTCATCAAAGACCCAAGCTGTCCTCTGGAGCAGCTTGCCAGTTGCTCATCCTTAGTGTACTCTAAAACCCCTGCAACATGATGCAGAATGCTATAAACAGTTTTGGAATTGGTGAATTTATCTTCACATTTAATTGCTTCCTCTGGAGAAACTCTCCTTTTTGACAAATCAATATATCCTTTTTCTTTGTCCATTTTAATGACAACAACACATTAATCCCTGCCAATTTGGATGAGTTTGTTTATAGAATGAATTTATCTTCTGGACAACTCACTAAGAAGAATCATGCTGGCCCTGGCTAGTTGGCTCAGTGGTAGAGCTCCTGGAGTGTAGAAGTCCCGGGTTTGATACGTGGTCAAGGCACACATGAGAAACAACCATCTGCTTCTCCACCCCTTCTCTCTCTCACTCTCTCTCTCTTTCTGTTCTGCAGCCATGGCTTGAATGGTTCGAGCAAGTTGGCTTTGTGCTGAGGATGGCTCCATGACTTCACCTCAGGCACTGAAATAGCTTGGTTGCTAAGCAATGGAGCAGCAGCCCCTGATGGGCAGAGCATCACCCTCTAGGGGACTTGTTGGGTAGATCCCGGTCCAGGCACATGCAGGAGTCTGTCTCTTGGCTTCCCCACCTTTCACTTTTAATAAATAAAAAAAAAAAAGACGAGAATGGATCATGCCTTTAATATTGTTGTATTACAGCAGCCTGACATAGCCCCTGTTTCAGCAATGGACCTTATATTCACCATCACAACATCTTCCACCTCAGGAAGTTTGTGTTGATAAAATCTATAACTTACTCCGGCATTCTGAGGTATCTTTGTGAATCCTGCAGTGGGGTCAGGGGCCATACTCTTTTATGTGAGAAATCAGACTTGATCCACTCACAGCAGCTGCTGATTCTCCTCAGGCACAAATAATAGTGATGTTTTATGTAGAATAGATTTCTTTAAAATAGAGATCCATAAGTCCTTGTTTTCTAATTTTTTCAGAGAGAGAGAGAAGCATCAACTCATTGTTCCACTTAATTGTTCCATTTAGTTGTGTACTCATTGGTTGCTTCCTGTACATGCCCTGACTGGAGATGGAACCCGCGACCTCGGTGCACTGGGACAACACTGTCCACTGAACCACCCAGCCAGGGCTGAGATCCCTGTCTTGATAATGAACATTTAAAACTTGTTTTTAGCCTGACCAGGTGGTGGCGCAGTGGATAGAGCATAGGACTGGGATGCGGAAGACCCAGGTTTGAGACCCCGAGCTCACCAGCTTGAGTGCGGGCCCATCTGGCTTGAGCTAAGAGCTCGCCAGCTTGGACCCAAGGTCGCTGGCTCCAGCAAGGGTTGCTTGGTCTGCTGAAGGCCCGCGGTCAAGGCACATGTGAGAAAGCAATCAGTGAACAACTAAGGTGTCCCAACGGCAATGAAAAACTGATGATTGATGCTTCTCACCTCTCTCCATTCCTGTCTGTCTGTCCCTATCTATCCCTCTCTCTGACTCTCTCTCTGTCCCTGTAAAAAATACCCAAAAAAACAAACAAACTTGTTTTTAGAACATTTCTGTTTACTATATTCTTTCAATTCTTTTCAATTCTTTATTGTACTTTGTGAACTTTATTGTACTATGTGAACTTGAGCCCACCCAGTTGGAATCACAGGAGTAACTTTTATTAACATAGTAATAGAACAATGTGAAAAGACAAATATGAACTTATTGTGAAATAAGTGTGAAAGGATATCATCACACTTGAAATACCAGTGTACAAAATGTTAATAGTGTACATTACTACTGTGAGATTATGCTGATCTTTTTCCTCCCTAATACTCTTTGATTCCCACTCTTTTGTGAATAACTAGTACAGTATACTTTTTTAACAGAATGGTAATTTTCTTTAAAATTTACTTATTTATTTGGAGAGAGAGAACCATTGATTTGTTGTTCCACTTATTTATGCATTCATTTGTTGATTTCTTTTGGAGATAAAGGCAGGAAGGGGGCGGGGGAGGAGAGATGAGAAGCATCAACTCTAATTGTGGTGGTTTAGTTTTTCATTGATTGCTTCTCACATGTGCTTTGACTGGGGGGCTCCAGCCAAGCCAATGACCCCTTGTTCAACCCAGCAACCTTGGGATCATGTTGATGATCCTGCAGTCAAGCCAGTGACCTTGGGGTTTCGAACCTGGGACATCAGCGTCTTAGGTTGGCACTCTATCCATTGTACCACCACTGGTCAGACCTTGTTTGATTCTTGTATGTACCCTGACCAGGTTTCAAACCTGCAACCTTGGCATATTCAGATGACACTCTAACCAACTGTGCTACCTGGCCAGGGCTGGTATACTTTGTATAGTTATTGAAAGAGTGTGGATAACCAGTCTCATGTACATATGCAGCATATTCTTCCTACCCCACCCTCCAGAAAACCAGATTAGATCTTTTAGTTTTTATTTCTTCATTAAAAGAAATTTATTGATTGACTTTAGAGAGAGAGACAGACAGAAACATCTACCTGCTCCTGTCTGTGCCCTGACTGGGGATTAAGCCCACAACCTAAACGGATTGGGAATACACTGTAACCAACCAGCTACACTGCCAGGTCCAGGTCCAGAGTGGATCTTCTAAAATCCATCAAGATTATTAGTCCTCCTCCCAGCACCCTCCATCTGCTTACTCCCTTTTTCCTACTGCACTGGAGCAGTTTGCATTCTCTGTACAGTCTAACTCGCTGCTTCGCTGTGGCAAGCGGGCGCTGTTCTGCAGGGTCAGGCTTGCGTGCTTCTGCCCTGAGGTCTCTGTGGTACCTTCGCACTCCATGTCCACCCAAGCACCCTGTGTAGTATGTGCTGCTTCTTTCACTTTCTCCTCTCCATCTTGTTTTTCTTCCTGAGGCTCACAGTGACTAGACACACATAGTTGTGCCTCCTGAGTAGTGCATTCACTGCTCTCTATCCAGAGCCTAATAGGCCCTGTATGGTGTGTACTCAGTAGATGTTTGTTGAACGAGTGGATTGATTGCACACTGTCAGTTCCCACGCTAATAGAAGAGTGGGATGTATTCACATTGTAGGTGACCCACAATTTCAAATATAGAGACTGCCCGACTTTTAACAACATCTGTATGTTAATTTAGTTCCTTATCAAATGTTGAGTGCTTACAGTGTTCCAGGAACTGTATTTGACACTGGGAATTTAAACATGTGTAAATATATGTGGTCACATGCATTTGGACTTCATATATCTTTTATCACAGAGCTCACTTGCATATTACAAATTCTAAGATGCACTGCCGTAACTATGTAACTTTATCTTAATATTTATATATACATTTTGACATATCTTTTTTTTTTTCTTTCTTTGATGACGGGGCGGGGGCAGAGACAGACTCCCACATGCACCCAACCGGTATCCACCTGGCAAGCTCACTAGGGAGCGATGCACCCTTGCTCAGCAACTGAGTTCTTCTCAGCACCTGAGACCAAGGCCATGGTTCCATCCCCAGAGCCTGGGGCCAATGTGCTCCAATTGAGCCATGGCTGCAGGAGAGGGAAAGGTGGGGATGGGGGGGGAGAAGGCTGATGGATATCTCTCCTTTGTGCTCTGACTGGGAATTGAACCCAGAACAGCCACAAGTGGGGCCAACACTCTACCCTTGAGCCAACTGGCCAGGGCCATATTCTTTTTTTTTTTTTTTTAAATAAAACATCTACTTAAATTCTTTTAGACAATTGTTGACCAGTAATGATGATGGGGGTACGGAGTAGGGCATAAGAAATAAGGATTGAAGGCACGGTGTCTCTGAAAAAAGTGATGTTATCAGTAAATGTGAGGGGTAATAACTTCTACTTTGTTACTAAAATTTATCCCATTTACCTGACCAGTGGTGGTGTGTTGGATAGAGTATCTATCAGAAACTCTGAGGTTGCGTGGAAACCCTACCAACTAAGACTTGAGCATGGGGTCACGAGCTTAAACCCAAAGGTCTCTGGCTTGAAGCCCAAGGTCGCTGGTTTGAGCAACGGGTCCTGGAACACTCTGGCTTGGCTTGAGCCAGAGGTTCAATCCTTGGTCTTGGCACACAGTAGAAGCAACCAACGCACAACTAAAGTGAAGCAACTAAGAATTGATGCTTCTTACTCTACTTCCTTCTGTCTTCACTCCAGTTTCTCTTTCTCTTTCTCTATAAATAAATAAATAAATAAATAAAATTCATCATATTAATACATTTAAGAAGAAAGATCTTCATTAATATAGGTGCCAGACAGGCATTTGAAAAATGCACCATTCCTGATTTTTTTAAAAAACTTAATAAAATAGGAATAACTGAATTTTCTTAATTGATTATTTTCTTTAAAAAAATTTTTTTAAATTAATTTATTTATTTTTTCTTTTATTAATTTTTATGGGGTGACATTAATAAATCAGGGTACATATGTTCAAAGAAAACATCTCCAGGTTATCTTATCATTCAATTATGTTGCATACCCATTACCCGAAGTCAAATTGTCCTCTGTCACCTTCTATCTGGTATTCTTTGTGCCCCTCCCCTCTCCCACCCTTTCCTCCCTTCTCCCACCGTGTAACCCCCACACTCTTGTCCATGTCTCATAGTCTCACTTTTATGTTCCACCTATGTATGAAATCATGCAGTTCTGAGTTTTTTTCTGTTTTACTTATTTCACTCCATATAATGTTATCAACGTCCATTTTAATTTATTGTTTACATAAATTCTAGTATTGCCCCGAATGCTCCTCCCTCCCCCATATTCCCCTTAATATCTCCCCCTTGCCCCCTCCCTATAGCGCTCTCCCCCTTCCCTTAAGGTTTATCTCATCCTATCATCCCCTTTTCCTCTGTCCTCTTTTCCTCTGGTCCCTTTGATCCCACCTCTGTCTGAATTCTTTTCCTCAGTTCACATTGTTCATTGGATTCCTCAAATGAGTAAGAGCATATGATATTTTTCTTTCTCTGCCTGGCTTATTTCACTCAACATAATAGTTTCCCGGTCCCTCCATATTGTTGCAAAAGGTAGTATTTCCATCTTTTCATGGTCCCATAGTATTCCATTGTATATATGTACCAAAGCTTTTTAATCCACTTGTCCAATGATGGACACTTGGGCCGTATCCAGATCTTGACTATTGTAAACAATGCTGCAATAAACATGGGGGTGCATTTCTTCTTTTGAATCAGTGCTATGGTGTTCTTGGGATATATTCCTAAAAGTGTGATAGCTGGGTCAAAAGGCAGTTTAATTTTAATTTTTTTATTTTTTTTATTTCTTTTTCTTTTTATATATTTTTTAATTTTTTATTTTTTTTTACAGGGACAGAGAGAGAGTCAAAGAGATGAATAGATAGGGACAGACAGTCAGGAACAAAGAAAGATGAGAAGCATCAATCAGTTTTTCGTTGCCGTTGTGACACCCTAGCTGTTCATTGATTGCTTTCTCACATGTGCCTTGACCACGGGCCTTCAGCAGACCGAGCCACCCGTTGCTGGAGCCAGCGACCTTGGGTCCGAGCTGGCAAGCTTTTGCTCAAGCCAGATGGGCCCGCGCTTAAGCTGGCGACCTCGGGGTTTCGAACCTGGGTCTCCTGCATCCTAGTCCAACGCTCTATCCACTGCGCCACTGCCTGGTCAGGCTCATTTTTAATTTTTTGAGGAATCTCCATACTGTTCCATAGTGGCTGCACCAGTTTGCATTCCCTCCAGCAATGCAGTAGGATTCCCTTTTCTCCACATCCTCGCCAGCACTTACTCTGTTGTTTTATTGATGAGTGCCATTCTGACTGGTGTGAGGACATATCTCATTTTGGTTTTAATCTGCATTTCTCTAATGATTAGTGATGTTGAGCATTTTTTCCTATGCCTATTGGCCATCAGTATGTCCTCTTTGGAGAAGTGTCTATTCATTTCTTGTGCCCATTTTTTGATTGGATTGTTTACCTTCCTGGTGTTGAGTTTTACAAGTTCTTTATAAATTTTGGTTATTAACCTCGTATCAGACATATTGTCGAATATGTTCTCCCATTATGTAGTTTTTCTTTTTATTCTGTTCTTATTGTCTTTAGCTGTGCAAAAGCTTTTTAGTTTGATATAGTCCCATTTGTTTATCCTGTCTTTTATTTCAATTGCCCATGGAGATAAATCAGCAAAAATATTGCTGCAAGAGATGTCAGAGAGCTTATTACCTATGTTTTCTTCTAAGATGCTTATGGTTTCACAGCTTAAATTTAAGTCTATTATTTATTTTGAGTTTATTTTTGTGAATGGTGTAAATTGGTGGTCTAGTTTCATTTTTTTGCAGGTAGCTGTCCAATTTTCCCAACACCATTTGTTAAAGAGGCTGTCTTTACTCCATTGTATGCTCTTACCTCCTTTGTAGAATATAAGTTGTCTATAAAGGTGTGGGTTTATTTCTGGGTTCTCTGTTCTGTTCCATTGATCTATATGCCTGCTCTTATGCCAGTTCCAAGCTGTTTTGAGTACAATGGCCTTGTAGTATAACTTGATCTCAGGAAGTGTGATACCTCCCGCTTTATTCTTCCTTTTCAAGATTACTAAAGCTATTTGTGTTCTTTTTTGGTTCCATATAAATTTGTGGAATATCTGTTCTATATCTTTGAAGTTTGTCATTGGTATTTTAATTGGTACTGCATTGAATTTATAAGTTGCTTTGGGTAATATAGGCATTTTAATTATGTTTATTCTTCCTAACCATGAGCACGGTATATGTTTCTACTTGTTTGTATCTTCCTTGATTTCTTTTTTATCAATGTTTTACAATTTTCCAAGTACAAGTCGTTATTCTTCTTGGTTAACTTTACGCCTAGGTACTTTATTTTTTTGGTTGCAATAGTGAAGGGAATTGTTTCCTTAATTTCTCTTTCTGACAGTTAATTGTTGGTGTATAAAAATACCTCTGATTTCTTGAGTATTAATTTTATATCCTGCCACCTTGCTGAATTCATTTATCAGGTCCAGTAAGTTTTTGACTGAGACTTTAGGGTTTTCTATATACAATATCATATCATCTGCATATAATGACAGTTTTACTTCTTATTTTCCAATTTGAATGTCTTTTATTTCTTCTTCTTGTCTGATTGCTATGGCTAAGACTTCCTGGACTATGTTGAATAAGAGTGGTGAAAGGGGGCACCCCTGCCTTGTTCCTGATCTTAAGGGGATTGCTTTTAATTTTTGCCCATTGAGTATGATGTTAGCTGTGGGTTAGTCATAGATGGCCTGTTTCATGTTGAGGTGTGTTTTCTGTATTCCCACTTTGCTGAGAATTTTGATCAAGAATGGGTGCTGAATTTTATCAAATGCTTTTTCTGCATCTTTTGAAATTATCATGTGGTTTTTTTTGTTTTTTTTTTTAAGATTTTATTTATTCATTTGAGAGAGAGGAAGGAGAGAGAGAGAGAGAGACAAGGTGGGAGGAGCAGGAAGCATCAACTCCCATATGTGCCTTGACCGAGCAAGCCCAGGGTTTCGAACCGGCGACCTCAGCTTTCCAGGTCGATGCTTTATCCACTGTGCCACCACAGGTCAGGCCTATCATGTGTTTTTTATCCTTCCTTTTGTTTATGTGATGAATCACATTGATTGATTTGCAAATATTGTACCAGCCTTGCCTCCCCAGAATAAATCCCACTTGATCATGGTGTATGATTTTTTTTCATATATTACTGGATCCGGTTGGCTAATATTTTGTTGAGGATTTTAGCATCTAGATTCATCAGGGATGTTGGCCTATAATTTTTTGTGTGTGTGTTGTCTTTGCCTGGTTTTGGATTCAGAATTATGCTCGCCTCATAAAAGGAGCTTCGAAGTCTTCCTTACTCTTGAATTTTTTGAAATAGCTTGAGGATAGGAGTTAGTTCTTTGAATGTTTGGTAGAATTCACTTGTGAAGCTAGCGGGCCCTGGGATTTTGTTTGTTGGGAGTTTTGTGGTTTTTTTCAGTTGTTTTTTTTTTTTTAATTTAATTTTATTCATTTTAGAGAGGAGACAGAGAGAGAGAGAGAGAGAGAGAGAGAGAGAGGAAGAGAGAAAGGGGGGGGAGGAGCTGGAAACATCAACTCCCATATGTGCCTTGACCAGACCAGTGCAGGGTTTTGAACTGGCGACCTCAGTCTTCCCAGGTCGACGCTTTATCCACTGCACCACCACAGGTCAGGCCTGTTGGGAGTTTTTAGATAACTGTTTCAATCTCATTTGTTGTAATCAGTCTATTTAGGTTTTCTGATTCTTCCAGATTGATTTCTGGAAGATTGTATGTTTCAAAGAATTAGTCCAGTTCATCTAGGTTGTCTAATTTTTTGGCATACAGTTCTTCATAGTATTTTCTTATGTATTTCTGTATTTCTGTTGTGTCAGTTATTTCTCCACCCTCATTTTTAATTTTATTTATTTGAATCCTCTCTCTCTTCTTTTGGTGAGTCTGGTTAAAGGTTCATCAATCTTGCTTACCTTTTCAAAGAACCAGCTCCTTGTTTTATTGATCCTCTGTATTGTTTCTTTAGCGTCTATGTCATTTATTTCCCCTCTGATCTTTATTATTTCCTTTCTTTCACTTCTTCTGGGCTTTACTTGCTGTTCTTTTTCTAGTTCTTTTAGCTGCAGGGTTAAGTTGTTTATATGAGCTTTTCCTGTCTTCTTAAGGTATGCCTGTAATGCTATGCACTTCCCTCTCAGTACTGCTTTTGCTGTGTCCCATAAGTTTTGAGTTGTTTTATGCTCATTATCATTTGTTTCTAGTAATTTTTTATTTCTTCTTTGATCTCATTGTTAATCCATTCGTTATTTAATAACATGTTATTTAGTTTCCAAGTGTTTGAGTATTTTTCAGTTGTTCTGTTGTGGTTAATTTCTAGTTTCATGCCATTGTGATCAGAGAAAATGCTTGATATGAATTCCATCTTCTTCAATTTGTTGAAACTGCTTTTGTGCCCTAATGTGGTCTATCGTAGAGAATGTACCATGAGTACTTGAAAAGAACGTAGATTCTGCTGCTTTAGGGTGAAAGGTTCTGAAAATATCTATTAAATTGAGTTGATCTAGTGTATCCTTTAAGTCTGCTGTTTGTTAATTTTCTTTCTTGAGGATCTATCTAGTGATGTTAATGGGGTATTGAAATCCCCTACTATTATAGTATTGCTGTTGATCTCGCCCTTTATATCTATCAAAGTCTGCTTTATATATTTAGGTGCTCCTATATTAGGTGTGTAGATATTTATAATGGTTATATCTTCCTGTTGGATTGCTCCCTTTATCATTATGTAGTGATCTTCTTTATCTCTTACTATAGTCTTTGTTTTAAAATTCATTTTGTCTGATGTTTAGTATTGCTACCCCAGCTTTTTTTCCAAATCCATTTGCATGAAATATTTTTTTCTATCCTTTTACCTTTAGTCTATGAGCATCTTTTGTGTTAAGGTGTGTCTCTTGTAGACAGCATGTGTTTGGGTCGTTTTCTTTTTTTTACGGAGACAGAGAGTCAGAGAGAGGAATAGATAGGGACAGACAGACAGGAACGGAGAGAGATAAGAAGCATCAATCATCAGTTTTTTCTTGCCATTGCGACATTTTAGTTGTTCATTGATTGCTTTCTCATATGTGCCTTGACCACAGGCCTTCAGCAGACTGAGCAACCCCTTACTGGAGCCAGTGACCTTGGGTCCTAGCTGGTGAGCTTTCGCTCGAACCAGATGAGCTCGGAGTTAAGCTGGTGACCTCGGGGTCTCGAACCTGGGTCCTTCCACATCCCAGTCCAACAGTCTATCTACTACGCCATCACCTGGTCAGGCTGGGTCCTATTTTCTTATCCACACAATTACCCTATGTCTTTTTTTTTTCAGAGACAGAGAGACAGAGTCAGAGAGAGGGATAGATAGGGACAGACAGACAGGAACGGAGAGAGGTGACAAGCATCAATCATTAGTTTTTCGTTGCCGTTGTGACACCCTAGCTGTTCATTGATTACTTTCTCACATGTGCCTTGACCACGGGCCTTCAGCAGACCGAGCCACCCGTTGCTGGAGCCAGCGACCCTGGGTCCAAGCTGGCGAGCTTTTGCTCTAGCCAAATGGGCCTGCGCTTAAGCTGGTGACCTCGGAGTCTCGAACCTGGGTCTTCCGCATCCCAGTCCGGCACTCTATCCACAGTGCCACTGCCTGGTCAGGCGTACCCTATGTCTTTTTTTTTTTATATATATATATATTATTATTATTAATTCTAATGGGATGACACCAATAAATCAGGGTACATATGTACAATGAAAACATCTCCAGGTTATCTTATCATTCAATTGTGTTGCATACCCTTCACCAAAAGTCAAATTGTCCTCTGTCACCTTCAATCTGCTTTTCCCTGTGTCCCTCCTCTCCTCCCTATCCCACTCTTCCCTCCCTCCCCCCATCCCATAACCACCACTCTCTTGTCCATGTCTCATATTCTCACTTTTATGTCCCACCTGTGTATGAAATCATGCTGTTCTCAGTTTTTCTTTTTTTCTGATTTACTTATTTCACTCCGTATAATGTTATCAAGGTACATCCATTTTGTTATAAATGATCCGATGTCATCGTTTCTTATGGCTGAGTAGTATTCCATAGTATATATGTACCATAGCTTTTTAATCCACTCGTCTTCTGACGGACACTTGGGCTGGTTCCAGATCTTCGCTATTGTGAACAATGCTGCCACGAACATGGGGGCGCATTTCTTTTTTTCGAACAGTGCTATGGTGTTCTTAGGGTATATTCCTAAAAGTGGGATAGCTGGGTCAAAAGGCAGTTCGATTTTTAATTTTCTGAGGAATCTCCAAACTGTTTTCCACAGTGGCTGCACCAGTCTGCATTCCCACCAGCAGTGCAGGAGGGTTCCCTTTTCTCCACATCCTCGCCAGAATTATTGTGTTGTTTTGCTGATAAGTGCCATTCTGACTGGTGTGAGGTGATATCTCATTGTGGTTTTAATTTGCATTTCTCTAATGATTAGTGATGTTGAGCATTTTTTCATATGCCTATTGGCCATCTGTATGTCCTCTTTGGAGAAATTTCTATTCATTTCTTTTGCCCATTTTTTGATTGGGTTGTTTGTCTTCCTGGTGTTGAGTTTTATAAGTTCTTTATAAATTTTAGTTATTAACCCCTTATCAGATGTGCTGTCGAATATGTTCTCCCATTGTGTGGTTTGTCTTTTTATTCTGTTCCTATTGTCTTTAGCTGTGCAAAAACTTTTTAGTTTGATATAGTCCCATTTGTTTATCTTGCCTTTTATTTCTTTGCCCGTGGAAATAAATCGGCAAATATACTGCTGCTACAGATGTCGGAGAGCTTGCTGCCTATGTTTTCTTCTAAGATGCTTATGGTTTCACGGCTTACATTTAAGTCTTTTATCCATTTTGAGTTTGTTTTTGTGAATGGTGTAAGTTGATGGTCTAGTTTCATTCTTTTGCAGGTAGATGTCCGATTTTCCCAACACCATTTGTTAAAGAGGCTGTTTTTACTCCATTGTATGTTCTTTCCTCCTTTGTCAAATATCAGTTGTCCATAAGGTGGGGGTTTATTTCTGGGTTCTATGTTCTGTTCCATGGATCTTTGTGCCTCTTCTTATGCCAGTACCAGGCTGTCTTGAGTATAATGGCCTTATAGTTAACCTTGATATCTGGAAGAGTGATACCTCCTGCTTTATTTTTTCTTTTTAAGATTGCTGAGGCTATTCGTGTTCTTCTTTGGTTCCATATAAATTTTTGGAATATGTGTTCTATATCTTTGAAGTATGTCATTGGTTTATTTTTTTGGCTGCAATAGTGAAGGGGATTGTTTCCTTAATTTCTTTTGCTGATATTTCATTGTTGGTGTATAGAAATGCCTCTGATTTCTGAGTATTAATTTTATATCCTGCCACCTTGCTGAATTCATTTATAAGGTCCAGTAGTTTTTTGACTGAGACTTTAGGGTTTTCAATATACAATATCATATCATCTGCAAATAGTGACAGTTTTACTTCTTCTTTTCCAATTTGGATGTCTTTTATTTCTTCTTCTTGTCTGATTGCTGTAGCTAGGACTTCCAGAACTATGTTGAATAAGAGTGGTGAAATTGGGCAACCCTGCCTGGTTCCTGATCTTAAGGGGATTGCTTTTAATCTTTGTCCATTTAGTATGATATTTGCTGTCGGTTTATCATAGATGGCCTTTATCATGTTAAGGAATGATCCCTGTATTCGCACTTTACTGAGAGTTTTGAGCATGAATGGGTGCTGGATTTTATCAAATGCCTTTTCTGCATTTATTGAAATTATCATGTGATTTTTGTCCTTCCTTTTGTTTATGTGATGAATCACATTGATTGACTTGCAAATATTGAACCAGCCTTGCCTCTCCAGAATAAATCCCACTTGATCTTGGTGTATGATTTTTTTCATATATCGCTGGATCTGGTTGGCTAATATTTTGTTGAGAATTTTAGCGTCTAAATTCATCAGGGATATAGGCCTATAGTTTTCTTTCTTTGTGTTGTCTTTGCCCGGTATTGGGATCAGAATTATGCTCGCCTCATAAAAGGAGTTTGGAAGTCTTCCTTCCTCTTGAATTTTTTGAAATAGCTTGAGAAGGATAGGAGTTAGTTCTTCTTTGAATTTTTCATAGAATTCACTTGTGAAGCCATCAGGCCCAGGACTTTTCTTTTTTGGGAGTTTTTTGATAACTGTTTCGATCTCATTTGTTGTAATTGGTCTGTTTAGGTGTTCTGATTCTTCCGGATAGATTTTTGGAAGGTTATATGATTCAAGAAATTTGTCCATTTCACCAAGATTGTCTAATTTTTTGGCATATAGTTCTTCATAGTATTTTCTTACAATGCTTTGTATTTCTGTTGTGTCAGTTGTTATTTCTCCACTGTCTTTTCTAATTTTATTTATTTGAGTCCTCTCTCTTTTTTTCTTGGTGAGTCTAGTTAAAGGTTCATCAATCTTGTTTACCTTTTCAAAGGACCAGCTTCTGGTTTCATTGATCCTCTGTATTGTTTCCTTAGCCTCTATGTCATTTATTTCTGCTCTGACCTTTATTATTTCCTTCCTTCTACTTGACTTGGGTTTTATTTGTTGTTGTTTTTCTAGTTCTTTTAGATGCAGGGTCAGGTTGCTTATTTGAGCTTTTTCTAGCTTCTTATGATATGCCTGTAGTGCAATAAACTTCCCTCTCAGAACTGCTTTTGCTGTGTCCCATAAATTTTGAGTTGATGTATGCTCATTATCATTTGTTTCTAGAAACTTTTTTATTTCTTCTTTGATCTCATTGTTAATCCATTCATTATTTAATAACATGCTATTTAGTTTCCAAGTGTTTGAGTATTTTTCAGTTTCTCTTTTGTGATTAATTTCTAGTTTCATGGCATTGTGATCAGAGAAAATGCATGATATGATTTCAATCTTCTTAAATTTATTGAGACCATTTTTGTGTTCTTACATGTGGTCTATCCTAGAGAACGTACCATGAGCGCTTGAGAAGAATGTATATTCTACTGCTTTCGGGTGAAAAGTTCTGAAGATATCTATTAAATCTAGTTGATCTAGTGTCTCCTTTAAGTCTGCTGTTTCTTTATTAATTTTCTTTCTTGAGGATCTATCCAGTGTTGTTAGAGGGGTATTGAAATCCCCTACTATGATAGTATTGCTGTTAATCTCGCCCTTTATATCCATCAAAGTCAGCTTTATGTATGTCGGGGCTCCTATATTTGGTGCATAGATATTTACAATAGTTATATCTTCCTGTTGAATTGTTCCCTTTATCATTATGTAGTGTCCTCCTTTATCTCTTACTACAGCCTTTGTTTTAAAGTCCATTTTGTCTGATATAAGTATTGCTACCCCTGCTTTTTTTTCATTTCCATTTGCATGAAATATTTTTTTCCATACTTTTATTTTCAGTCTATGAGCATCTTTTGTTTTAAGGTGTGTCTCTTGTAGACAGCATATGTATGGGTTCTGTTTCTTTATCCATGCAGCTACCCTATGTCTTTTGATTGGATCATTTAATCCATTTACATTTAAGGTTATTATTGATATGTAGTTGTTTATTGCCATTTTATTCTTTAAAGCTGTATTTTTCTTTTGCTCTATTCATTCCTCCCTTTAAACTGTTCACAAGAGGCCCCTTAGTATCTCTTGCAGAATTGGTTTGGTTTTTATGAATTCCTTGAGGCTTTCTTTTTCTGGGAAGCTCTTTATTTCTCCTTCAATTTTAAACGTTAGCCTTGCTGGATAAAGTAGTCTTGGTTGTAGGTTCTTGTTCTGCATTACTTTGATTATATCTTGCCATTCCCTTCTGGGCTCAAGTGTTTCTGTTGAGAAGCCCGATGTCATCCTTATGGGGGCTCCTTTGTAGGTGATAGCCTTTTTTTCTCTAGCAGCTTTTAAAATTTTTTCTTTATCCATTAGCTTTGGTATTTTAACTATGATGTGTCTTGGTGTAGATCTTTTGGGGTTTCTCTTTAATGGAGTTCTGTGTGCTTCTTGAAAATGTGGAGTGTTTCCCAGCCTTAATTTAGGAAAGTTTTCTGCTATGATTTGATTGAACAACGTTTCCATTTCCTGTCCTCTCTCCTCTTCTTCAGGCACCCCTATGATGCGAATGTTGTTTCTTTTCATGTTGTCACAAAGCTCCCTTAGAGTTTCCTCACATTTTTTAAGTCTCTCTTCCTTTTTCTTCTCTGCTTCTTTGCCTTTGTTTATTGTGTCCTCTAACTTGCTTATTCGATCCTCAGCGTGATTCATCCTGCTTTTAATTCCTTCCATTGTGGTCTTCAGTTCTGATACTGTATTTGTCATTTCTGTCTGATTCTTTTTTATTATTTCAATTTCATTTTTTATACTTGTTATCTCTTTATTTAGGTGTTCATAATGACTATCCATTGTTGCTCTAATTTCTTTGAACATCCTAACTATCATTATTCTAAATTCTGCTTCTGGTAATTTGGTTATATCTGGTTCATTCAGGTCCTTCTCTGGGGATTTCTCTTGATTCATTTGGTTTGCATTCCTCTGCCTGCCCATTTTTTCTGTGTATAAGCAAGTTGTGGCCACTGGAGTCCAGTAGGTGTTGCCTTTGTGTTCTCTAGGTGTGGTCTGTCTGCAGGCCCCCCACCCCCTCTGCCGGTGCCTAGGGTGGTTGGGTATGAGCGTTGCCAGCGCCGGCCCACTGTGGCTTTTGCTGTGATTTCTGCCTCTCCTCCGTGGGAGGGGCTGTCACTGAAGCCGCAAGACTTAGCACCAAGGGTAGAGGTGAGCACCTTCGTTCAGCTGCGGACCCAGCCTATTTCTGGACTTCCGCCCAGAACCAGCAGTCGGAGCCTGCTCGCTACAGTTCCGCGGGTTAGGCGGGGCTTTTGACGTGCTCTCAGCTGTAAACTTTTGCCCGTCTACAGCTTTAGCCCCGCCCTCAAGGCCAGGGCCCTTCTGCTCAGAGTCGGAAACCAAGGTTTATTGGGGCGGGCGTGTTTGCTGGCTTCCGCTCAGCTGCGTACTTCCGCTCATCCCGGACTCTACCCCGCCCCCACGTTCGGAGCCCGCTTGTGCACGTATGAATTCAATCCGCGGTTTCTCCAGCCTGGTGGGGATTGTAGCGTGAGCTTAGCTGCGAGCTTCCACTTGTCTCGGGGACTACCCCGTTCCCACGCTCGGAGCCCGCTCGCGCACGTATACTGGCCAATCGCGGTTTCTCCGGCCCGGGGGTTGGGGGCTTGTAGAGTCAGTTCAGCCGCAAGCCCCTGCTCGTCCCTGGTCCTAGCCCGGTCCCCGCGGTCAGGGCTGGCTTGCGCAGGGCCTGCCCGTTCCTGGCCTCCCGCTTTGTCCCCGCAAGTGGGATTAAAGGCTGGCCCGCAGCTTCCGGACCGCTTTCGCGCATCCCCTCCGACCCTCTGGGCTAGACCAATCTCCCACCGGCTTGGCCTCTGCCCACGCGGACAGAACCGCGCCTCAGCGTCCTGTCGCCCCAAACCCCCAAGCAGCCCTCAGCAGAGTAGGAAGGGACCTAATACTCCACACTGTAGGCCTGGGAGCTCCCTCACTTGTTTCACAGCTCAAAACTGTCCAAACGCCCCTTCTAGGTTCTAGGACTGCAGGCTGGGGCTTGGTTCCTGGGACCCAGGTCCCTCCCTCTCCGCCAAACTTTCCTCCCGCCCCGCGGGTCTCTCCGGGCTGCCGTTTACTCCGGGGAGCTGGGCAGCCCTCTTCGCGTTTTCGCTATTCCTACCAGTCTCAATGTGGCTTCTTCTGTGTTCCTTGGTTGAAGAGTTCACTTAGTTTAGTTCATAGTTGGTTTATCCAGATGATGGTTCTTTAAATTGAGTTATAATCCACTTTGCTTCTGGGAGTTGGAAGTTGGTACGTCCGCCTACTCCATCGCCATCTTGCTTCCTCCTCTACCCTATGTCTTTTGATTAGATCATTTAATCCATTTACATTTAAGGTAATTATTGATAAGTAGTTTATTGCCATTTTATTCTTCAAAGCTGTATTCCTCTTTTGCTATATTCTTTTATCCCTTTGATCTGATTACAACAGGCCCCTTAACTTTTCTTGTAGCATTGGTTTGGTTGTAATGAATTCCTTGATTTTTTTTTTTTTTTTTCTGGAAGCTTTTTATTTCTCCTTTAACTTTACACTTTAGCCTTGCTGGATAGAGTAGTCTTGGTTGTAGGTTCTTGTTCTGCATTACTTTGCATATATCTTGCCATTCCCTTCTAGCCTCAGGTGTTTCTGTTGAGAAGTCGAATGTCATCCTTATGCGGGCTCCTTTGTAGGTGGAAGCCTTTTTGTCTCTTACAGCTTTAAATATTTTCTCTTTATCACTTAGCTTTGATATTTTAATTATGATGTGTCTTGGTGTAGATCTCTTTGGGTTTCTTTTTAATGGAGTTCTCATTGCTTCTTGAACTTGTGTAACTTTTTTCTGCATTAATTTAGGAAAGTTTTTAGCTATGATTTAATTAAACATAAGTCTGTATCTCTTGTTCTTTCTCTTCTTCAGGAACCCCTATGATGCAGATGTTATTTCTCTTCATGTTGTCAGAGAGCTCTCTTAGAATTTCCTCTGATTTTTTGAGTCTCTTTTTTTTTTTTTTGCTGCTGTGCTTCTGGGCCTTTGTTTTTCTTGCCCTCTAACTCGCTGATTCGATCCTCAGCTTCATCCATCCTGCTTTTAATTTTTTCCGTTGTAGTCATGATGTCTGGTATTGTATTTGTCATTTCTGACTGATTCTTTTTTTTATTTTTTTTACAGGGACAGAGAGAGAGTCAGAGAGAGGGGATAGATAGGGACAGACAGACAGGAGCAGAGAGAGGTGAGAAGCATCAATTATTAGTTTTTCATTGCCGTTGCAACACCTTAGTTGTTCATTGATTGCTTTTTCACATGTGCCTTGACCGCGGGCCTTCAGCAGACCGAGCAACCCCTTGCTGGAGCCAGCGACCTTCGGTCCAAGCTGATGAGCTTTTGCTCAAGCCAGATAGGCCCGCGTTCAAGCTGGCGAGCTTGGGGTCTCGAACCTGCGTCTTCCGCTTCCCGGTCCAATACTTTATCCACTTCGCCACCACCTAGTCAGGCTGACTGATTGTTTTTTATTATTTCAATGTCCCTTTTTATACTTGCTATCTCTTTATTTAGTTGTTTGTTATAAACATCTATTGTTGTTCTAAGATCTTTAAGCATCCTAACCATCATTATTTTAAAGTGTGTGTCTAATAATTTGGTTATATCTGAGTCATTCAAGTCCTTTTCTGGGGATTTCTCTTGATTCCATTGGGTTGCACTTCTCTGCCTTTCTATTTTGTCTGTGTGTAAGAAGGGTGTGGCCACTGGAGTCCAATCGGTGTGGCTTCTGTGTTCCCTAAGCTGTGGTCTGTCTGCAGGCCCACCACCCCCTCTGCTCCTGCGTCCGGCATTGGGGTATGGGCATTTCCAGCGCTGGGCGGCTGCGGCTGCGGCTGTCCTGTCTCTGCAGTTTCCTCCTCTCCTCCAGAGGAAGGGCTGTGTTCCCATGCCCAGGTCTACAAGCCTCAACCTTCTCCCACCCCCACAGGTGGGTCTGTGCGCTGCACCGTGGGCGACAAGCCTTGGCACCGTAGGCAGGGGTGAGCCTGATTAAATGAATTTTTAAGAGGATTTTTTATTGATTTTACAGAGAGAGGAGAGAGAGGGGAGAGGAAGTGAGAAGCATCAGCTCATAGTTGCTTCACTTTAGTTGTTCATTGATTGCTTGTGGTATGTGCCTTGACCAGGCAAGCCCAGGGCCTCAACTTTGCAACTTCAGTGTTCCAGTTAAATGCTCAAAGCACTACGCCACCACGGGCCGGGCTAAGTAGATAATTTTTAAAGAAAATTGTGCACACACAAAATACTTGATCAGTTTCCAGTAAAACCAGCAATAAAGTAAGATGCTTGTAATTATGGCTATTGCTGTGTAACAGTGCATTTTCAAAATCAGTCACCATATTCAATTAACAGAAAATAGAAGTATAAGCTGTTGGGAAGAAAGAGGGAGAGCTGTTTCTGTGAACAGATGATGTGATAGTAAATGTTGAAAAGACAAAAGAATAATAGAAATCTCTACAAAATATTAAATGAAATAGGATATAAAATTAGCAAACAAAAACAATACTTTCTATATATACACACAATAATGAAAATAATGAATATTTGAAAATATGGTGGAAAATTAGTCTTCGTTATAGCATCAAAAAGATAAAATATACCTAACCTGTGGTGGCACAGTGGATAAAGCATCGACCTGGAACACTGAGTTTCCAGGCTCGAAACTCTGAGATTGACTGGTCAAGACACATATGGGAGTTGTTGCTTTCTTCTCCTCCCCCTTCTCTCTCTCTCTCTCTCTCTCTCTCTCTCCTCTTTCTAAAATGAATAAACTAAAAAAATATATTTAAGAAATATGCCAAAATGCCCTGGCTGGTTAGCTCAATGGTAGAGCATAAGCCCAGTGGGTGGAAGTCCCGGGTTTGATTCCTGTCCAGGGCACACAGGAGAAGCACCCATCTGCCTCTCCACCCTTCCCCCTCTCCTTCCTTTCTGTCTCTCTCTTCCTGTCCCGCAGCCAAGGCTCCATCGGAGCAAAGTTGGCCCAGGTGCTGAGGACGCTCCACGGCCTCCACCTCAAGTGCTAGAATGGCCACGGTTACAATGGAGCAACACCCCTGATGGGCTGAGCATTGCCCCCTGATGGGCATGCCGGGTGGATCCAGGTAGGGCATATGCGGGAGTCTGTCTGTTGGCTGCCCCCCCACACCCCCACATCCTGCTTCTCACTTCGAAGGGAAAAAAATTGTATCACCCTAAAAAATAAGAAAAGAAATATTCCTAAACTATAAGAGAAAACAAATGAACAAAAGTAGACTTGGCCTGGCCTGTGGTGGCACAGTGGACAGAGCGTCTACCTAGTTTGAAGCCCTAGGCTTGCTCAGTTAAGGCACATACAACAAGCAGTCAATGAACAATTGAAGTGAAGCAGCTATGAGTTGATACTTCTCATTCCCCCATATAATCAACAAATAAAATCTTAAAAAGAAAATAGTAGACTTGAACAAATGGGAATACATTTCCTGTTTTATGTTTATGTATAGAAGAGCAATATTGCAAAGATTTCACTTATCATCAACATGCCCCCATGGTCACTGGCTTGAACCCAAAGGTCGCTGGCTTGATCTCAGGGTCACTGGCTTGGCTGGAGCACCCCACCCATCAAGGCATGTATGAGAAGCAATCAATGAACAACTAAAATGCCACAATTATGAGTTGATGCTTCTTATCTCTCTTCCTATCTGTCTGTGTGTGTGAGAGAGAAAAAAAGAATTTTTTTTAATTTTTTATTATTATTATTATTTTTTATTTTATTCATTTTAGAGAGGAGGCACAGAGAGAGAGTGAGAGTGAGAGAGAGAGAGAAAGGGGGGAGGAGCTGGAAGCATCAACTCCCATATGTGCCTTGACCAGACTAGTGCAGGATTTTGAACTGGCGACCTCAGTGTTCCCAGGTCGACGCTTTATCCACTGCGCCACCACAGGTCAGGCAAAAGAAAGAATTTTTATATAGCCTTCAACCAAATTCCCTAAATGTTATTTGCTGCATGTGCTTTGTCATTCATTCATTCTCCCTTGGAACGATTTGTGGGTAAATTGCAGGTAAAATGTCCCTTTACCTGTAAATATCTGTGTTATTTCTTAAGAAATAGAATATATTAGTCTGTTCAGGCTCCAGTAACAATAACATAGACGAGGCAGCTTATAAACAACAAATGTATTTCTCGAGATTCTGCAGGCTGAAAGTCCAAGATCAAGGTGCTGGCATATGGGTGTCTGGTGAAGGCCAACCTCCTGGTTCATAGAGGACAGTCTTCTTGCTGTAACCTCACGTGGCTGAAGGGACAAGGGAGCTCTCAGTGTCTCTTTTATAAAGGACACTAATCCCTTCCGTGAGGGCTTCATCCTTACGCTCTAATCACCTCCGAAATGCCCCTCTTCCTACTTCTGTCACATTGTGGGTTAGGATTTAACATAAATTTTAAAGGAATACAAACATTTAGCTATATCAAAGAACATTCTCATTTATTCATAGTACAGTTATCAAAATTAGGAAATTAGCATTGATGAAATATACTACTTTATAATCTCTAAACCTCATATAGACTTCACCAGTTGTCTCACTAAGCCATTGTTTTGCTCCAGAATCCAGTCTATGGTCACTTAGCGCCATTAGTGGTCATGTCTCTAGTGCCCTTTAGTCTGGAAGAGCTCCTCAGTCTTGCTTTGCTGTCATGACCATGACATTGTTGAAGAGTACAGCATCCTTTGTAGACTGCCCCTGAAATTAGGTTTGTCTGATAAAGAGAAAATATGTTTTCAGCAAGCATACCACAGAAGTAAAGCTGTGTCACTGAATGTACCACATTAGGGACTATAACTTTAGCTGCCACTTAAGGTGGTATCTGCGAAGTTTCTCCACTGTATAACGGTACAGTTTTTTCTTTGTAAGTAACAAGTATTCTGATAGACTCAGGTGCACCACATAGATCTCCCTTCAAGAAAGCACTTGCTGCTCAGTTGTGGCAGGTGGCTTCAGCAGGCAGCTGTCAACTCTTTGAACATGAGTCACCACACCTGAGGTCACATCCTTCCTGGATCTGCTGCTTCCTGTACCTGAGTGAGAATTGCTTGACTACTACAGAGCTCCAACCCAGGCTTTGATATTTGATAGGCCTGCACTGCTTTAAACTTCCCCTCAGCCCCCCTCTCCTTACTTTCATATATGTTGGTCCCCATTAAATATTTTGTACTTTGTTTCAGCACCTGATTGATTCCAGAAAACCTGAGACAGTTTTTTTCTGGGGAAATAACCTTTGTGGGAAATTATGTTCAACTTCTTGAACTTACTCTTTTTAGCATCCCTTGAGTATTCTTGTTTGAAACAGTTATTACTGGGCTGGTTGCCAAATGGTGATTTTTCTAGTACTAGAAGGAAACATGAGTGGATGATCTTATAACCAAGGAGTGAGGAAAGCCTGATAGAAAATAACAGATAAGTGACATGAACAGATAGTTTAGGATAAAAAAAAAAGAAAATGGCTCATAAACGTATGAATAAATACTCTCCCTTACAAATGCAAAGTAAAATTACCCTGCAATACTGAAAGTTTCAAAACACTTTATTGAGTAGACTGTGGAGAAATAGTCTCATGCATTGCTGGTAGGGGTGTAAAATGGCACTACCCCAATAACAGGGATTTGGGGAATAAGTGGACAGACTTACTTTTGGCCCATCAATTCCTTTATTAGGAATCTACACTGAAAATAAACTTTCAGAAACAACACATGCATAAGGTTATTATTCATTATCACATTGCTGCAGCAGCAGATTGGAGACATCCCAGATGTCTATCCATAGAGGCCTGATTGTATCACTGGAAGTCCCAAACAGGGGAGGACTGTGTGGTACTTTACAAACAAGTCATGACTGTGTCCAGGGACTCAGGTGTAGTGATGACAAAAGCAAGGTGTGGGACAGTTTATAAATGAAGAAATTGGAAATACAGGGTTGGTAGAAGTAATTTTACAGTTGTGAGTATGCAAAACTTTTTTCTTGTATTATTATTGATTGTAATATTTTCTATATGAACAACTGTAAAGCTTCTTTTCCCCCACTCTGTATATACTCACTTGCTTATTTTGCTAAAAGAATATATATATTAGAAGGATAAAGCACGCGCTAATAAAAATGATTACTTGGGATGAGAAATAAAAGACCTTTTTGAGTATATGGGCTGCCAAAGTGAGCACCAGGCCCTTCTGAGTACCTTTTTGTATTAGTTCTGACTTTTAAACTATTGATACTTAGTACATTTGAAAAAATAAAATTAAAACCAAGAGGGAATAAAAGCAAACTGATACTTGAAATCATGAAATAAACTTAATATATATATATATATATTTTTTTTTAGAGAGAGAGAAAGGGACAGACAGGAAGGAGAGAAAAAAGAAGCATCAGCTCCTAGTTGTGGCACTTAGTTGTTCATTGATTACTTTCTCATATGTGCCTTGACTGGGGGGTCCCAGCCAAACCAATGACCCATTGCTCAAGCCCGTGATGCTGCTGCATTTAAACCAATAACCTCAGGGTTTCAAACCTGGCTCCTCAGCATCCCAGGTTGATGCTCTATCCACTGCGCCACCACCTGGTCAGGCTAAATGAACTTAATTTTATAGAAAGTTGATACTATAACCACACACAGGAAAAAAATATTTTAAATGACTTTTGAACACATACTTTTCATTTAGTGTTGACTCCTTAGTGGGATATAGTTTAAAGCCAAAATAAAATTTAAAAGTCGCAAAATAATCTTAAGCTAGTATGCAGTATTTTAAACTATTTTATGTATATTTTAGGATTAACCAGATAAGTAAATTAATTAAGGACTAAGGCTTTCATTGTAAAAGCAAAGATATGTAAATATGATGCCAAAGAAATTATAAAAAATTCTGTAGAGGCCTGACCTGTGGTGGCGCAGTGGTAAAGCATCGACCTGGGAACACTGAGGTCGCCAGTTCAAAACCCTGCGCTGGTCTGGTTGAGGCACACATGGGAGTTCATGCTTCCAGCTCCTCCCCCCTTTCTCTCTCTCTCTCTCTCTCTCTCTCTCTCTCTCTGTGTCCTCTCTAAAATGAATAAAATAAAAAAACAAAAAAAAAATTCTGTAGAGTTATGTCACAGACTAATTAAATAACTGTGATTGCCATGGAGGAGAGTCCTGTTCTTTCTGTAGGTAGCAGGAAGGAAAGAGCTAAAGAAACATCACAACTGTAATTATGCATATACACTTAAAATGATCAAAACATGAAAAGAATGTTTTTTTTTCAGAGTAAATCTATATATTTTGTACATTTTATATATATATATATATTTTTTATTATTATTAATTCTAATGGGGTGACACCAATAAATCAGGGTACATATGTACAATGAAAACATCTCCAGGTTATCTTATCATTCAATTGTGTTTCATACCCGTCACCAAAAGTCAAATTGTCCTCTGTCACCTTCTATCTGGTTTTCCCTGTGTCCCTCTCCTCCTCCCAGAAAAGAATGTTTAATGGGATTGCAGTGCTAAATGATAAAGAATTTGAATTTTAGCATTTTAGTGTTTTCAGGGTTTTTTTTGCAATTCTGAAATTGCATTAGTCTTTATATTTAAAACTACACTTTATTTTTATGAGAATGATATTAAAATGAATAGTCAATGTCAGGGAGACAATGACTATTCAGAGACCATGTGGCATACAACAAGGGACGTAGAGAAGACCTCCTCACAGTCCCCTGTACAGGTTTCATGAGACAGCCCTGAACCCCAGTCCTTATGGGTATTTATTGATACACACAAAATAGAAGCAGGGACAAGAATGAGGAAGTCAGGAAGCAGAGAACAGAATGAGAAGTCAGAAAGGGGAACTTCTTTAGAGCAGATTAAAGGTCAAGCAAGTAGCTCAGATGTCCCCACCTAGTGATCAGAATTGCTGATTCCATCCCTGTTGTGCTGTGTTCAGCAGGGTACTGCCTTTAGTACTTCTGTAAGTAAAGCCACTGTGGCCTTTGCCTCAGGGTACTGAACTCTGTCCCTGTTCTATGTTCCTATTCAGGGTCTTCACAAGTCAACCTGCAATAAATTTATGTAGAAAATGTATATTTACTCACTATTTTCTTCTTTTATTCTAGTTACTCTTTCTGGAAATGGAGAAAACGGTAAGGCACTTTTACTCAATTTCAGTAGACTATTTATGGCGTCATAATTGCAACCCACATGTTTTTTATTTAGTGATGACTGTTTTTGTTTTCAGAAAGACAGTATATATTTTTAAAGTTTAATTAAAATGAGTTGTAATACTGGGTTTATTTCTATACATTTAATATATTCTTAGTGCATTATTTCTGTAAAATGAAGTAGTTGCTCCCTGGCCAGATAGCGTGGTTGGTTGGCGCATAGTCCCAAGGGGCGCATGCAGGAACAGATTGCTGTCCCTGTCTTTCTCTCTCCCTTCTTCTCTCTCTAAAATCAATGAAATAAAGATTTTTTTAAAAAAAGTAAGTAAAATGAATTAGTTGTTATTTTGTGAGGCACCTAGCACCCAAACTTCTTCTATATACTTATAAACATATTACTGCCTTGTATGTTCTTCAGAACTCTATAATAATAGTTTAGATATTTAATATCAATTGTAGCCAGGGTGTAGCAAGGGATTGTATTTTATCTTGTTATTGCATTTATTAAAAATAGTATTTTACTACTCACAGAAATTAAGTTAAATAGCCAGATGTTAAGTTTGTAAATTGTATTTCTAATTCATTTTGAAAGGGTATTAAAGTTTTAGCCTGACCAGGTGGTGGCGCAGTAGATAGAGCATCAAACTAGGACATGGAGGACCCAGGTTTGAAACCGAGAGGTTACTGGTTTGAGCGCTTGATCACTGGCTTAAGCATGGGATCATAGGCATGACCCAATGGTCTCTGGCTTGAGCCCAGAGGTTGCTGGCTTGAACAAGGGGTCACTTGCTTGGCTGAACCCGCCCCCCCCCCCCCCCGCCAGGTACATATGAGAAAGCAAAAGTCTTAAAGTTTTTATAATGACTAGTCAAAAAATAATACCTAGAGGGAAAAATATTTGCTCTAAATTCACTGAGGTAAAATAATATGTTGGGTCCTTTGAGATCAAGTTTCAAAAATAAAATTTGATTTGAAATATGACTAACCAGAGGATTTCTAGAACAGTTAGAAATTAATATTTTTTTCATTCTTATGAAATCTTTTTAAAATTTTTTCTTTCTTAAAATTGATTTTTAGAGATTGTATGTGCCCTGACTGGGGATTGAACCGGTGGCGTATGAGGATAATACTCTAACCAATGGAGCTACCCATCCAGGGCAATATTTATTCTTATTACTGGAAATAATTTGACATTAATTATATAACTCTAAAGTTTACCTTTGAATCTGATTTCTTTTTTTTTTTAATCTAATTTCTCAGTAACAGAATAAACATAGGCTCAATCTTGGTAGGCTTTTCTTTCTTTAAATGAAAACTGCCCCATATCTTGAATGCCCACATACAAAAAGGAGAGAATTTCTGAAGTTCTTACAACAAAACTTTTAACTTGTATCATTATTTCTTGGGACTATTTTCCTCCTGTCTCCCAGAAGAGTCATTTTTTTAAAAATATTTTAATTATCTTTATTTATTCATTTTAGAGAAGAGAGAGAGATATATATATATATATGGGGGAGGAGCAGGAAGCATCAACTCCCATATGTGCCTTGACCGGGCAAGCCCAGGATTTTGAACCGGGGACCTCAGTGTTTCAGTTTGACGCTTTATCCACTGCGCCACCACAGGTCAGACCTCGCAAAGAGTCTTTTGATGACGTTTTTTGTTTGCTTCTTGGTTTGTCTTTAATTCACTTACAGGTGATTTTTGAATGAGACTTGTTGGGCAGATAAAATATATTATGCTCACTTTGTTAAAGATGGCGCTGCCCACATGGAAGTTCGTTGATATTAATGTGTTTTCTGGAACAGGCTGTGGGCAGGCCGGGTTGTTGTAGCCTAAGGCTTAGTTTTAAGAGTAAGCTCTTCTCCACACCCTTGACTGATTGGATGATGTAGGGTGGTGCACTCTCCTGAGGAATCCCATTATACAGAGACTTCCTTGTTTGTATAATTGGATTAAAGGTTTTGATTCTATGGTATAAAGTGGGAGAGAACAGTAGCTTGATCTCTCTCTCTCTTGATTCCTGAGGTATTAGAAAGGAGAGCAGAGTAAGGCCACGTGGAGGAGAGGAGGCAGCCAAGATGGCGGAATGCTGAGGAAGAAGCCAGTTTATTAAGAGTTTGTGCTGGAGGAGATGGGAAACAGAGGTGAATAAGTCTGGTGAGCTAGAAGCCTTTGATTCTAGGAAACTCGGATAAGTCAGTAGCTTAGTGAGCACTGAATGTGTGGGTTTTGGAGCCCAGTGTGTGTTTTTGCTTGCCCGCCGGGTGCAAGCTAGAATTAAAGGTGATGGCTCACCAGTTTTTGGCTCTGTTGTTTCATTACCTACTGTTCGAATCTAATGTGAACCTGCACGGGTCAGGCAGCTGTGATGGTGGCCTTGACTACTGGCTTTACATTTGGCGTAGTCTGTGGCAGGATTCAATACAGATAGGCATGGAGCCACCATCACCTTTGAGCGGTGGAGTAGAGGACTGGTTGCTGTTATGGTTTCCCATAGCTGTTTTTTGGGGGACTGTAGGCTAGCTGACTTTTACAGCCATGTGTGAGGAAACTGAGAGCTTTATGGAAGAGGCTGCCCAGGACCTGCAAGCCGAGCAGTGGAAGGAGCTGGAGAAAACGTGGGAGAAAGATATGCCGACCCAGGAGCTGGTGGAAATGTGGGAGAAAGAGATGCTGACCCTGGAGCTGGAGGAAGCGCTGGAGGAGACAGACCAGGTTTGCGAGATTCGCCTGGAAATGGAGCAGATGCTGGAGAAGGAATCACAGGTTCATGAGTTGGAGATTGCCCTGGATGTTGTCGAGAGCCAGCAGCGGCATGAGGCCAGGCCTGAGGCCAGGGCTGGAGCTGAGGCCAGGACCGGGGCTGAGGCCGGGGTTAGAGCTGCAAGGCCTGCTGAGCAGAAGGCAGCGGTGGCCCGGAGATCAAGCCCAGCAGCAGGAGCTGGTGTTTTCAGTTCCTCCTTGGAGGATGAGGAGAATCAAGCTGGAGTTGCAATCTGCAGTCTCCAGAAGGTGAGAGCCCAGCAGCAAGGATTAGCTACGCTGCTGGTAGGTCTGCAATTTGGGGACATAGGGATGGATGCCATCATGCTCCCCAGAGCAGAGATGGAAATGCTGACTGCCATTGCCACATGCTTTTCTTTAGAACAGTGTGAGACTTGCCATGATGGCAGGAATGAGGGGGGAGGCTAAAGCCCTATGTGTGTGGACTGATTTCCTGGACTACTACCCGAGTGAGCACTGTCTCATTTGTTGAATGCTCTTATGGTTTTTGGACAATGTGAAATACACTGATGGGGGTGAGGGGTGGTATTGGGCAGATAAAATATATTATGCTCACTTTGTTAAAGATGGCGCTGCCCACACTGAAGTTCGTTGATATTAATGTGTGTTCTGGAACAGGCTGTGGGCAGGCTGGGTCGTTGTAGCCTAAGGCTTAGTTTTAAGAGTAAGCTCTTCTCCACACCCTTGGCTGATTGGATGATGTAGGGTGGTGCACTCTCCTGAGGAATCCCATTATACAGAGACTTCCTTGTTTGTATAATTGGATTAAAGGTTTTGATTCTATGGTATAAAGTGGGAGAGAACAGTAGCTTGATCTCTCTCTCTCTTGATTCCTGAGGTATTAGAAAGGAGAGCAGAGTAAGGCCACATGGAGGAAAGGAGGCAGCCAAGATGGCGGAATGCTGAGGAAGAAGCCAGTTTGTTAAGAGTTTGTGCTGGAGAAGATGGGAAACAGAGGTGAATAAGTCTGGTGAGCTAGAAGCCTTTGATTCTAGGAAACTCGGATAAGTCAGTAGCTTAGTGAGCACTGAATGTGTGGGTTTTGGAGCCCAGTGTGTGTTTTTACTTGCCCACCGGGTGCAAACTAGAATTAAAGGTGATGGCTCACCAGTTTTTGGCTCTGTTGTTTCATTACCTACTGTTCGAATCTAATGCGAACCTGCACGGGTCAGGCAGCTGTGATGGTGGCCTTGACTACTGGCTTTACAAGACTTTTTGATTTATAGGTCAGTTTTTCTTTCAACTGCAATTTAATTTTTTACTTTACTTTTACTTTTTTTTTTTAACTTTTTTTTGATTTTTAAATGTTTGTCATTTTAAAATTTAATTTTTTTTATTTTATTCATTTTAGAGAGGAGACACAGAGTGAGAGAGAGAGAGAGAGAAAGGGGGAGGAGCTGGAAGCATCAACTCCCATATGTGCCTTGACCAGACCAGTGCAGGGATTTGAACTGGCGACCTCAGTGTTCCCAGGTTGACGCTTTATCCACTGCGCCACCACAGGTCAGGCACTTTTACTTTATTTTTTTATGGATTTCAATGAGAGAGGAAGGCACAGAGAGAGAGAGAGACAGGAACATCGATCTGTTCCTGTATATACCCTGACTGGGAATCGAACTGGCAACATCTGTGCCTCGGGACAATACTCTAACCAACTGAGCTCTCCGGCCTTGGTCTCGGCTTTGCTTTATTTATTTATTTACTGTTAAATATGTTTATTGATTTTAGAGAGAGGGTAGAGAGAAAAGCAAAGGGTAGGGAGGAATGGGAAGCACCACCTCACACTTGCTTCTTATATATGCCCTGATCAGGCAAGCCCAGGGTCTCAAACAGGCAACCTCAGCATTCCAGGTCGATGCCTTATCCACTGAGCTACCACAGGTCAGGCTAACTTTTACTATATATATTTCTTCTAGCATATATATGTGGCCAGAAGTTTATTATTAGTAATCACAGTAATTCAAACTTATTTAAAAGTAGCATTTTCTATTATTTACATCATAATTATGGTGCTGGAGGAGCAAGTCCCTAGTGGGAACTTGTAAGGCCAGTGGCCGTGGCCAGGCAGGTTCCCATTGAATTTGGGCAGACAATAAAGAAACTGTGGAGCCGTAAAATGGTGGGCCAATGCATTTATTAGAGTCTTGCAATGGTGGACGAGCAAGTAAGCAGGGAAAACTGCTTCCCTCTCTTTCTTCGAACTTGCCAGCCAAAATACTGGCGGGGTAGGGGGAAACCTCTTCTTCGCCAAACAATGGCTCCTCCCAGGTAGGTAGGCAGGCAATCTGCAATTTACAGTTTGCCATACTGAGGGCAAGCATCTGCAGCTTTACATAAACTACACACACACACACACACACACACACACACACACACACACGCCTCTTACACTCATGCACCAGTCAGGCAAAGTACAAAGCAAGCAAGTCTAACACACTTGTTACATCCTTGTTTACCCAACAGAACTCAAGCCCCAAGCCAAGGGAGTTCTTGGCTTTAAGCAGGAAAGAATTCAAGGCTTGAGACAGACAAGAGGTTAAAGTGGAAAAGCAGGTTTTGTTGAGTACAGAGGACAATGTAGAAAAGCCTCTCCACAGACAGACTAGTATACTGTCCTCACAAGAAAAAGAAGAGACTGAAAATATCTCTAGAACCATCTCTAGAAGTTGAGCTTATGTCTGTAGTTTCTGTGGAAAATTGTTGGCATGGGAAATGGAATGGAAAACAGTTGAGATTAACTTTAACCTTTACAAAGTCTGTTTTGTGGCCTTGCATTTTCCTTTAACATATGGGTAAACAGTAAGGTACAGGTGAGTAGCTATGACTCGGCCTCTGCAGGAATTTTCTTTGTCCCAAGATGCTGTGTGCTCTACTTGCATCTCCTGTCAGTCACGAGTTCCACTTCAGGCAGCATGTAGCAGGATTGTCACTTCACGTTCACTTTAGTTAACAGTTCTGATGCCCGTCTCCTACATTAATTTGATAATAATAATAGTCTGTTAAGTGCTTGCTATATTCTAGACATTATGCTGAGAAATTGATTTAACCTGTGTTTTGTAACTGAGGGTTACGATTTTTTAAAAGCAAAAGCCATTTTATTCTTCTGGAGAGCTAAAAATATGTTAAATGTTTTTAAAAATTATTTTAGAGCACATTGTTCTACATTCTAGCCTTAGTTGTAAGTAACTAAATGATCAAGAAGTTTAAAGTAACTCTAGATTATTCCAAAGCTGTATATAGATGAGGATGGACAAACTTGACTAAATTTCAGAACAGACAAAAATAAAAGCATGAGACCTAGGAGAAGATGACAGTTGGTGTAACAGGAGGAGACAGCACCAACTTGCTTTTCCAAAGGAAAACAAATGAAGGATACTGAGGCTTTGGGTAGATCATGGGGTCAATTGGAGGGAGCTGAGATGATACAAAATGCAGATTTTGAGGAGCTCAGATTTTCAATGAGGATGACAACTTTTTAAAATTTATTTATTGATTTTTAGAGAGAGAAAAGCATCAACCTGTTCCATTTATTAACGTGTTTATCAGTTAACTCTTATATGTGCCCTGACCTGGGATCCAGCCCACAACCTTGGTGTATCAGGATGACACTCTAACCAATGGAGCTACCCAGCCAGGGCCAGCATGACAATCAACTTTAATGAAAGTGAAAAGAAAGCAAATTTAAAAATAGAAACAGGGCCCTTCCTAGTTGGCTCAGTGGTAGAGTGTCAGCCTAGCGAACTAGAATTTGAATTACTTTTTATTAATGAGCTGTGAGATGTGAGGACTCCTCGAACCATTTTCCTGAAGTCTTCCTTCCTATCTCTTTAACCAGGGTAATTGCAAAAGAAAATACTATCGTCCAAGGAGTTGTCAATTTTATACTGTTACTTTATTTTTAAAAATTTCTTTTAGGTGAGAGGAAGGGAAATAGTGAGGCTGACTCCTGCATGCGCCCCGACTGGGATCCACCCAGAAACCCTCTGTCTGGGCTGATGCTCTGAGTACCAAGCTATTTTTAGCACCTGAAACTGGTACGCTGGGACCAACTGAGCTATCCTCAGAGCCCAGGGCCAGGCTCAAACCAATCAAAACAATCGAGTCCCTGGCTGCTGGAGGGGAAGAGGGAGAGAAGGGGAAGATGGAGGGATGGAGAAGCAGATGGTCACTTCTCCTGTGTGCCCTGATCAGGAATTGAACCCAGGACATTCATATGCCGGGCCAACGCTCTATACACTGAGTCACCGGCCAGAGCCAAGAAAGAACATTTTTTAAAAAACTAAAAACATAAAGTAAAATAACCTCAGCCCAAAAGAAGAATAATACTTTGAACTGAATACACATTAGCTTTATAAAAACTTAAAACATTGTTCTTAATTTTCTCATTTCACTGCAAATCAATGAAAACTTTTATCAGTCCTTCACTTTGGGAAGTGTTGACATAGGGAATGCACAAAAAGAACCAGCTTTTGAAAAGAAATTAAGATGCCTAGATAGTAATAATAACCAGTATTTATTGAGGATTGATATTAAGCAACTAACTTTAATGAATCAAATTAAGTGGTTAAAGTATTAGCCTGACCTGTGGATAAAGTGTCGGCCCAGAGTGCTGAGTTGGCTAGTTCAAAACCCTGGGCTTACCTGGTCAAGGCACATATGAGAATTGATGCTTCCTGCTCCTCCCCGTATCTCACTGTCTCCCTCTCTCCCTCCCTTCCTCCCACCCTCCTTTTCTCCCTCTCTCCCTCCCTTCCTCCCACCCTCCTTTTCTCCCTCCCTCCCTCTCTCCATCCTTTCCTTTGTCCCTCCCTCTCTCCCACCCTCCCTCTCTCCCTCCCTTCCTCCTCTCTAAAATGAATAAATTTTTAAAAATCTAATCAGACATCTTCAAACTTTTTATAAAAACAGCCCACTTTTGCAGTGCTGGTCAACCTGGTCCCTCCCGCCCACTACTGGGCGTTCCAGCTTTCATGGTGGGCAGTAGTGGAGCAACCAAACGGCACTGCGATTGGCCCACCATGAAAGCTGGAACACCCACTAGTGAGTGGGAGGGACCAGGTAAACCAGCATTGCAAAAGTGGGCGGTTTTTATAAAGTTTGAAAACGTCTAACTGGTTAAAGTCTGAGCAAAATAAAGTATGGGGGGATAATGAATCTGAAAGTAATGGAGAAGGGCTTTTGTGGAAGAAGTAGTATTTGATCTGAACTTTAGTTATTTATTTTTATTGAGAGGTGGGGAGGCAGAGAGATAGACTCTTACATGCACCCTGACTGGGATCCACCTGGCAAACCCTCTATGTGGCAATGCTCCATTGCTCACCAACCAAGTTATTTTAGCACCTGAAGCAAAGCCATGGAGCCATCCTCAGTGCCCGGAGCCAACTTGCTCGAACCATTCGAACCATGGCTGCACAAGGAGAAGACAGAGATGGGGGGGGCGGGAAGGGTGGAGAAGCAAATGGTTGCTTCTCCTGTGTGCCCTGACCAGAAATCGAACCAGAGACTTCTACATGCCAGGTGGACGCTCTCCTGTTGAGCCAACCGGCCAGGACCTATCTGAACCTTAACCCTTTGTGTAGCACAAACATTCATGTACATCCTCGTGCCTCCTGACCATCTGGAATACAATCGTATAAAAATTTTTATTTTAAAAATGTGTAAGGCAACATTAAAAAAAAAGGCAAATGTACATTCTTGTTTCCATAAATTGTTATCACACACACATGATTTTAAGTTAATAAAACTGTAAGTGGAACTAATTTCATTTCTTGAAAAAAAAACTCACTCCCGGAGGTCAGCAGGCATGAAAAAAACTCACTACTCTAAGGGTTAAAATGAATAGAATTTCAAACTTTTGTGCTAGTGTATGCTTTGTGTTTTTCAGTGGGTTTGTGGCATGAGTTTCAAACTTAAAATTTAACCACCTGAGTAGTTCTCTCTTCTTGTGGAATCCAGTCCCACTTTCTCCAAATCAAAAAGCTACAGAACCCAACAAAAAACTTGAAGCGCCTGACCTGTGGTGGCGCAGTGGATAAAGCGTCGACCTGGGAACACTGAGGTCGCCAGTTCAAAACCCTGCACTGGTCTGGTCAAGGCACATATGGGAGTTGATGCTTCCAGCTCCTCCCCCCTTTCTCTCTCTCTCTCTCTCTCTCTCTCTCTCTCTCTCTCTCTGTGTCTCCTCTCTAAAATGAATTTAAAAAAAAAAAACAACTTGAAGCTACATCTGAGTTAATATTGCAGATAAAGATGTTGAAGTCTTACAGTAATCCACTTGGGAAACAGTTATGGTCGAGCTTCAAAAGTGGCTAAAATTTTTTATTTACTTTGTGTTGAAAAGGAAAATGAAAGAATGAAATTAAGATAACCTTTTACGAACAATCCAGAATTTGAGTTTTTCTAATGTACTAATTTGTCAGTGTAAGAAACTTCCAAACCTGTAAGAATTTTTTTTTTAGCAGAGGGTACAGACAGACAAGGGAGAGAGATGAGAAGCATCAGCTCATTGTTGCAACACCTTAGTTTTTCATTGATTGCTTTCTCACATGTGCTTTGACAAGGAGGTTCTAGCTGAGCCAATGACCACTTGCTCAAGCCAGCGACCATAGGGTCATGTGTATGATCCTATGCTCAAGCTGGTGTTCTCAGGGTTTCAAACCTGGGTTCTCAGCATCCCAAACTGACGCTCTATCCCAGGGGTCCCCAAACTACAGCCCCTGGGCCGCATGCGGCCACCTGAGGCCACTTATCCGGCCCCTGCCGCACTTCTGGAAGGGGCACCTCTTTCATTGGTGGTCAGTGAGAGGAGCACAGGATGCATCCCCACCCATAGTTCCCATTGAAATACTGGTCGGTTTGTTGATTTAAATTTACTTATTCTTTATTTTAAATATTGTATTTGTTCCCGTTTTGTTCTTTTACTTTAAAATAAGATATGTGCAGTGTGCATAGGGATTTGTTCATAGGTTTTTTTTATAGTCCAGCCCTCCAACGATCTGAGGGACAGTGAACTGGCCCCTTGTGTAAAAAGTTTGGGGCCCTCTGTTCTATCCACTGCACCACCACGTGGTCAGGCCAATTTTTTTTTTTTTTTAAGAATTATTTATGAGTTTATTTATGCCAAACTGTTAGCAATTGCCGGGAAGCAAAGTCTCAACAGATTAAGAAAATACTCCCCAAAATGGCATTTTTACCACTTATTTTATACATTAGAATCAAAGGGGAAGATATAATGGGGTTGAGATTGATTGGTGATGATTAGAGAAGCTGGAGAAAGCAAAGGGGGGAGGGAGGAATCTCGAATTGGATAAAAAGTAAAAATGTATATACTGAGCCTGACCAGGCGGTGTGGCACAGTGGATAGAATGTTGGCATGGAATGCAGAGGACCCAGGTTTGAAACTCCAAGGTCACCAGCTTGTGCGCGGGCTCATATAGACATGACCCCATGGTCACTGGCTTGAAGCCAAAGGTTGCTGGCTTTCTGTCTGTCCCTCTCTCTGTTTCACTCTCTGTCTCTCTCGCTAAAAAAAAAAAAAAAAAAAAGTATATACTGAAATTTGTTTTATATAGGCAGGCATAAAATAGTTAACAATTAAAGTAACATGATAATAATGAGGGGGTTTGTGGGCTCCTGCTCTGGTGGGGTACTTGCTCAGAGAAGGTCAGGAAAAGATTATCCTTACATTTTTAAAGGCATGTTATCAGGTATGTAGATGCAAAAGACAACAGACAGGCGCGATTCAGGTAAGCGTTGACCTTTGTTAGAGAAAAATACCTTCCTAGGACATGACTACCCACCATGAACTGCTTTTAGTTAGAAAGTTTTAATTTCAGACCACCCTACCCTGTGTGGTTACTTGAGGTCTCTTGAGTTTGCAAGGCCATGATGTAGATCTCACCTGAGCTTGTCAGGTTTAGTCTATAGCTCATCTTTCTTTTTTTTCCATCTACAATTTGTTCGCTGTGATAGGAACTTCTTTTATTTTCAGTTCATATTTTACTGGATTTAATGTTCATGGTAATGGAATCTGTTTTTATATCATTTAAAGTCAACTTTTAGGAGGAGCTTGAAATACAATCAGTGAAAGAGGTGTTTAAATTTAAATCTTAAGCCACTCAATAAAATTGAATATCATCTCAGACTAATCCTATCATACTTATAATATCAGGCTGATAACCCTTAAATACAGAATGCTCCTTCATATCTCTAATGTTACATCATGCAGATGAAGGACTTTATATATTTGATGACTTTAGTATACTTTAATAATATTTTTATTAGATTAAACCTCCTGACTGTAAATACTATATTTTACTGTAATGCTTTTTTCTGTTTTCACCATGACTCAATGAAATGTTATTTGTTTTTATTTACCAGGAAAGGCCGTTGTTTACCTTGTGGCTTTTCATCTGTTCTTTGTTATGTTTGTATGGTCCTATTGGATGACAATTTTCACCTCTCCCGCTTCCCCCTCCAAAGAGGTAAATTTAATATTGGTAAATTGCCAAATGTTGTAACTAATGGAATTATTTCTTGTGTTACCTTTGTTAACACTTTATTATATTGATGCATTTGTTCTGTTTCCATCCACAAAAGTGCTTGGCAATCCTGCATTGTGGTCATGAATCATAAACCTATTCTCAGAACAGCCCTATGATAGCATAGTTACAGATAAATGCGGTGTTAATTGTACTAATATTCTCTGTCATGTTATATTTTCTTAAGTTAAAGACATACTTTATATCACTGGAGTAAAAAATCTTAAGGGACAGAATGGAGGTAGGAAAGTAGTGTTTATTTTTAGAAACCTTTGAACATTTGTATTTTCTCAGGTCTGACCCCCGGATGCTGCATGCAGCCCCAGAGGAATTTGATTGTGGGAACAAAGTGTATCTAGGCTATTGCTTGTTATGACTTAATCTGGCTAGTGTTTCTTTTTTTCTTTATTTTTTTAATTGAATGGCTAGTGTTTCCTTTTTCTTTTTTATTTTCGCTACTGTTTTTTTAATTCAAGATTCCACCTGGAAAATAATGTGAGTGAACTTTTAAATGGAGTCAGTTCCTTTTTTTTTAAATTCTTTTATTTTTCCAAAGTTAGAAGCAAGGAGGCAGCCAGACTCCCACATGTGCATGACCAAGATCCACCCGGCATGCCCACCAGGCGCCGATGCTCTGCCCATCTCGGGCATTGCTCCATTGCACTGGAGCCATTCTAGCACCTGAAGCAGAGGCCATGGAGCTGTCCTCAGTGCCTGGGCCAACATTGCTCCAGTGGAGCTTTGGCTGCCGGAGGAAAAGAGAGAGACAGAGAAGAAGGAGAGGGGGAAGGGTGGAGAAGCAGATGGGCACTTCTGAGTGCCCTGACTGGGAATCGAACCTGGGACTTCCGCACGCCAGGCCGATACTCTACTGCTGAGCCAACCAGCCAGGGCCAGGAGTCAGTTTCAATACCCTTGTGTCTCTTGCTTTGACATTACCTGAATTCTTTACCTAGAGTTTAGTATCGCTAGATGGTTAAGGATATATTCCCTAGAGTTAGGAGCGCCTGAGTTTGGTTTTTCTGCCCTATCTCACTACTTATTGATTTTGAGACTCCATTTCTCATTGGAAAATGAAGTTAATAATAGTTCCTGTGTCTGTAGGATGCTTGTGAAAATTAAATGAGAGTCACTTATGTAAAGCTTTTAATATAGTACCTGCCATATGATTAGCACTCAGATATTTGCTGATAACATAATCCAGGAGTGCCCACACTTTTTCAGCTTGCGAACTACTTATAAGATGACCAAGTCAAAATGATCTACCTACATAAAAATGCAAAACATAAATTTATTTCTTCTATATTATCATTATTTAAGTTACTATTATTACTATTTAATATTGTGTATTCTTCTTTCACCTTTCTCCTTCTCAGCTCTCTTTTCAGAGAAAAGTCAATGTCATAGTTTTTATGAACAGTCCAAAAAAGCCACTCCACATTTCCTTTCTTTGGAATAGCAATGGCACACAGACAGATGAGGCAAACGCACTTAGAATATGACATAGTGAAAAATATCCCCTCCATTCTGTATGAAACCAGCTATGGCACTTATTTCTATACCCTTTGTTGTATTTAGTTTAAATAAATTGAAGGCTAACTATGCAGCAATGTAACTGAACAAGTTAGCTTGGTTTAACGCGCATGCGTAGGGTGTCAAAAGTTCAGACGTCAGATTGGCTACCCTGTATGCCAATCAAAAGACAAATGTCTTTTTAATGTCATGCGATCTACCCACACTTCATTCGCGATCGACCAGTAGATTGCGATAGACATATTGAGCACCCCTGACATAATCATTTCTCTACATATTAAATACATTAAAACTTATAGACCAGATGTTTTAAAATATCAACTTCCACTTAACTTTTTAGAGAAAAACATATATGCAGAAACATACATAGTATAAGTGTACACTCAGTGAAATTTCACAGAATGAAGACACTTGAGTAACCACCACCCAGGGAAGAAGCAGAGCATCACTCGCTTCCTGTAGCCTCACTCTCCAGTGCCCCATTTACTTTATGGGAAGCCTCTCCAGTAATGCTGACTGGTTTTGCTTGGTTTTGTACTTCACATAAGTGGAGTCATATCAGACGTATACTTGTGTGTGTGGCTTCTTTCATTAACATCCTATTTGTGAGATTTGTTCATGTTGTTCTGTACAGTTATAGATCGTTCATTCTCCTTGTTTATACAGTGTGTCCCTAAAGTCACAGTGCACTTTTGACCGGTCACCATGCAAAAGTGCACCATGACCTACGGACACTGTATTTAGTTGTGGTCTATAACACAGTTTACATACCTGGGCTGCTGTTGATGGGCACAGACATTTGTAGCATCCAGAGTAAGGTTACTACACACACGGTTTCTGTGAGCATTACAGTACATAGACCAATGCACTTACATACACGCATGCATACATAGTTGTTTTGGGTATATGGCTTAGGAATGTAACTGCTGGAACATAAGTTGTACATACATTCTGCAGTAGTAGATAATGGCAAACTTTTTGCCCATTTTTCTCATTGTGTGCTTTTGTTTTAAGAGGTATTATAAACCATTAATAAAACTTAGTGTTTCTTTATATATATTCTTCAGACATTTGCTAATAGTCAGCCCTTAAAGTTATGCCATCCATATCTTATTCTCAAAGTTGAAAAGGCGCTGACTTTATTTAATCAGTTTAGTCGTGGTGGCTATTAAAAACATGGCATGCTTGAGAGTTTAGTTCTCATTACAGGGGATAAAAAATAGAATAAGAAAAGCAATTGGCATTACTTTTGAGAGGCAATATAGTATAGAGGTTAAGAAGTCAGCTCTAGACTGCACAGGTTCTACTCTGACCTCTGCCACTGAGCAGCTATGTGATGGCGGAGACTGAGCTGTCTGCTGCTGCGACCTCTGTGAAGTGAGGGTGACTCCATTCACACCTATGTGGTTGTTGTAAGGGATAAATCAATTAATATATGTGATTAATACATTCATATTGTATGTACAGGATGGGGCAAAAGTAGGTTTACAGATGTTTGTATGGAAAATACAATAATAAATAATGATACAAGAATAAACTGTTTTATGTGTTCACAAATGTAAACCTACTTTGCCCGCCCCTGTATAATTAATACTATATGTAAAGTGCTTCAAGGGATGCCTAACACAGCAAGTGCCACCTAAATGTCATTGTCTTCTTTTGTGGTGGTTGTCTTTGGCATACTGCACCTATTTATCCCTCTGTCCAGGGCGTGAGCCCATTTATCCACTGTTACCCTATGTGTGCGAATTTAGCTGCCTGCCCAATTCTGTACCTGGTGGCCCTGCACTGCACATCTTACCTTCCTTCTCATGCCTTTGTTACCTAGTATCGTCATTTCCTATTCTACTTGTATGCATCATCCTATTAAACTTTCAGCTTTTTGAGGGCAAAGATCATTTTCATTGTGTTCTCCACAATACCTTTTGCCCCACTTTTTACCGCATAGTGGTTATTCAGTAATTACTGAATAAATTAATTATTAAACCATTAATAGCCAGCTAAGCTAAGCTGCCCTGATGACCAAAGACACAGGAATGTAAGGGACTCTACAAACAAAGAGTGCAGTGTGCTGACTGAGGCGCCCTTTGTAAGGCAGCAGTTGCAGAGCTGAGAGATGGGCACTCATGTGCCTGTTCAAAGGTCTGTGGGCTTACAGGCTAGAGCAACAATTAGGGCTCAAAATCCAGGGGACCAAACTGGGTCTATAAAGGAAAAACTACATTTTTAGGAAAGTTAATTTATATTGGGTATTTTTTTCATTCTTTCAGTCAGCAAATGTGTACTAAATATTTACTGTTTGTCATGCTGGAAGGTTATGGGTATAAAAGAAACAGATAAGGTCTTTACATTTAGTATATATGCTGCCGAAGCAAGCACTGAGTCTTTGCATTTAAAGAGAGAGACAAATGATAAGTAGAGAATTATAAATTGTGATACATTTAGAAAAAGAACATGACATGGCAGAGTATATAACAGTAAAAGCTACTAGAAAAAAACTATTTTTGATAATATGTATGGTCAAAGAATCTTCTCTGAAGAAGTAGTATTTAAGCAGAGACCTTCTAAGAGTATGTCTTTCACTAAAGCATAAGCTCTTTGAAGGAAGAATCTTCATTGTTTATTGCTGTGTCCTCATTACCTAGAATCAGACCTGGTGTGTAATGGACGGATTGCTGAATACTTGAATGAATGGTGAGCAGGAGGCAGTGTATAAAGAACTAGTAGGCATCTTCCATCACTAAGGGTCATCTTTCTAGCAAGAAAATATGTTCCCATCATTTCTCTGGCAACCCTCAGAAGTTGTCAGTCAACAACAAGATCAAGGTCCTGCTCAGTGCCTGGTGCAGAAGATGCTCCATAAACTAACATCTGAACTTCATCTCTGTTGCTTTTTCTTGGAACTCTGCTCAAGTCTTGTACTGCCCTGAACACACTGTTCTCACATCTTTGTGCCAACATTTTCTTTCCTTCTCTGTCTTCCTGAAGGTTCCTGTTTATCTTTCAGAACCCAGCTTATGGAACACTTCCTCCTGGAAATTTATTATTAACTGCCCCTACCCCTAAATGAGCTTTTATCATACCTTCTAAAGTGGATGTTGTACATATTTGTTATGCTGATTTATAATTTGCAGTTCTTTGTTAACATAGCTGACATTCCTACTATGCCTTATAGATGAACTTTTGAAGGCAAGGTCTATATTTTTATCAGTCTTTAGATCCCTGATGCCTGAGACAGTGCCAAACTCTTAATTGGTAATTAAGATATATTTTAATATATATTCAAACTGAACTGTTTGAACACTGAGTTTAAAATGACATTTCAGGCCTGGCCCGCTGGATTAGTTGGTTAGAGCAGGGGTCGGGAACCTTTTTGGCTGAGAGAGCCATGAACACCACGTATTTTAAAATGTAATTCCATGAGAACCATACAATATGTTTAACATTAAATACAAGTAAATGTGTGCATTTTATGTAAGACTAACACTTTTAAAGTACAGTAAGTCTCTGAATTCTTTTTAATAATGTTGTTATGCTGTTGCTAACCATGATGAATAAAGTACTTCTTACCATTAATGCAACTTCTGGTGCTGCATGGTTTTGCTGATGGCTTTGCAGTCTGGTTGATACGTGGTGAGGTCAAGCTTCATGCAGGCGTTGAGACTTCCATCCATTAAATGTGATCGTAGGTTGGTCTTAACGTTCTTTAGATGTGAGAAAGACTGCTCACATGCATACGAAGAGCCAAACATTGTCAGTACAGCAATACTCACACATTGCAGTGTGTGGTGTGTGAGGGGAAGCTCATTCCAAGTTTTGACAATCAGCTTGTCTGCAGGTTGAAGTTTTTTCATTTCTCCCCACTTGTGTTTGCTCGCCAACTCTGCTTGCTGTTGTGCAAGTCTTTCCAAATCTTCATTCAGTGACTTGAACTTATTTACTCACATGTCTGAGGCCTTCAGGTCAGTATCTTGTAGCTCAAAATCTCTGATGGAGACACCGGGGATGTAACTCAGGTCGGCGCTGTCCACTGCACACTCATGTGGATGGATGATGAACTTAAAAAGAAGATGACGCTCACGAAATTCTCCAAAGCGCGCTTTGAATGACTGCAGGAGATTAGATGTGAAACCCGCTAGCTTCTGGAGATCAAGATGTTGAGCAGGGTCACTTGCTGTGCATGCATCTTTAAACTCTCCCAGTTTTTCAAAGTGTAGTAAACGACCTGTTTCAATGTCAGCGATGAAGAGTTCCAGCTTGTTTTCAAATACAAACACTGCTTGTTGAAGGGATAAGACTGTATTTCCAACGCCTTGCATTTTCACATTGAGCTAGTTCAGATGTTCAGTCATGTCCACGAGATAGTGGAACTTCAGGAGCCACTCAGTGTTAGCTAACTCAGGATGCTCAACGTTTTTCATTTCAAGAAGAGTCTGAATTTTGCTCAGACAAGCCGCGAAATGGCTGAGTACCTTCTCTCTTGACAACCAACACACATTGCTGTGCAGAAGCAGACCAGGATAATTATTCCCAACTTCATCCAGCAGTGTTTTAAACTGGCGATCATTTAAAGCTCGGGCAACAATAAAGTTGACCACCCAAATGACCAGCGACATCACCTCAATAAGCTGCTCGCCACACATCTGAGCACAAAGCACCTCCTGATGTAGGATGCAATGAAAACTTAGGATGGAGCTCTTTTCATGTTCTCGAAGAGGCCCTACCGATCCTCTATTTTTCCCCACCATGCATGGAGCACCATCAGTACACACCGAAATAAGTTTGCCCTTTGGTAGATTTTTGTCTTTAGCAAACTCAGTGAAAGACTTGAATAAATCCTCCCTTCTTGTTATCTCTTTCATAGGCAAAACAGCAAGACTTTCCTCATGTAATCTGTCACCGACAGTATTCCTTGCAATCACACTGAACTGGGATAAATGGCTTACATCTGTTGACTCATCAAAAGCGAGAGAGAAGAATGGTGCTGCATTTATGTCCTTCACTTGTGTTGGCTCAACTTGATTTGCCATCATGATGGTATAATCGTGAACAGTTCTTGCCGACAGAGGCATGTCTTTTATTCGTTTGATTATCTTGTCTTTATTCAAAAAGTCATGAAAAAGTTCATTGGCAACATCAAGCATGAATGTTTTGGCATACTTCCCATCTGTGAATGGCTTTCCGTTTCTCACAATTGCTAAAGCAACAGCAAAGCTAGCTGAATTCCAGTCACCTTGTTGGGTCCAAACACAGAGTTGCTGTTGACTAGCTTGCACTCTGCACAATCGCTCTTGACATGCTTTCTTCCTGCTGTCCCCCGCTGTATATTTCGATGCAAACGTAGTAAGGCGTGTGTCTAAGTGCCTCTTTATATTTGACCGTTTCATTGATGCAATTTTATCATTGAATATTAGACACACTACAGAACCTGCTCTCTCCACAAAGGCAAATTCCTCTCTCCATTCCTGCTGAAAAGTACGATACTCCTCATCTTTTTTTTTTTTCTGTAGTCATCTTCTTTGTCAAAAGAGTGTCTGCAATTAGCTAGCTGACTACTTGATTAAAAGGAGGGAAGTTTACTTTCTGACCTCACAAGGACCTGTGTACCTTACGCATTATCCAATAAAAATTTGGTGTTGTCCTGGAGGACAGCTGTGATTGGCTCCAGCCACCTGCAGCCATGAACATGAGCGGTAGGAAATGAATGGATTGTAATATATGAGAATGTTTTACGTTTTTTTTTTTTTTTTTTTTTTTTATTTTTTTATTTTTATTAATTTTAGAGAGGAGACACAGAGTGAGAGAGACAGAGAGAAAGAGAGAAAGGTGGGAGGAGCTGGAAGCATCAACTCCCATATGTGCCTTGACCAGACCAGTGCAGGGTTTTGAACTGGCGACCTCAGTGGTCCCAGGTCGACGCGTTATCCACTGCGCCACCACAGGTCAGGCTTGTTTTACGTTTTTAATGTTATTATTTTTTTTTATTAAAGATTTGTCTGCGAGCCAGATGCAGCCATTAAAAGAGCTACATATGGCTCACGAGCCATAGGTTCCCGACCCCTGGGTTAGAATGTTGTCCATAGCAAGAGGTTGCCAGTTCAATTCCTGGTCAGTGCACATAATGGGAGCAGATCGTTGTTCCTCTCCGTCTCCTTCTTTCCCTCTCTTTCTTTCTTGCTAACATCAATAAATAAAAATTTAAACAAATAAAATGACATTTCATAGTTTTATTCTGTTCAGTAGTTTTTTTGTTTGTTTGTTTGTTTTATAGGGACAGAAAGAGAGTCAGAGAGAGGGATAGATAGGGACAGACAGACAGGAACGGAGAGAGGTGAGAAGCATCAATCATTAGTTTTTCGTTGCCATTGCGACACCATAGTTGTTCATGGATTGCTTTCTCACATGTGCCTTGACCGCGGGCCTTCAGCAGACCAAGCAATCCCTTGCTGGAGCCAGCGACCTTGGGTCCAAGCTGGCGAGCTTTTTGCTCAAGCCAGATGGGCCCGTGCTCAAGCTGGCAAGCTTTTTGCTCAAGCCAGATGGTCCTGTGCTCAAGCTGGCGAACTCGGGGTCTCGAACTTGGGTCTTATACATCCCGGTCCGACGCTCTATCCACTGTACCACCGCCTGGTCAGGCCTGTTCAGTAGTTTTTAATAAATAGACTTCTGCCCTGGCTGGTTGGCTCAGTGGTAGAGTGTCAGCCTGGCGTGTGGATGTCTCAGGTTCAATTCCTACTCAGGGTACACAGGAGAAGAGCCCATTGGCTTCTCCACCCCTTGAACTCTTGCTTCTTTCTCTCTCTTCCCCTCCTGCAGCCATGACTCAATTGGAGCAAGTTGACTGTGAACACTGAGGATGGCTCCATGGTCTCCGCCTCAGGTGCTAATAAGAACTTGGTTGCTAAGCAACAGAGCAATGGCCCATATGGGCAGAACATTGCCCCCTAGTGGGCTTGCCGGATGGATCTCAGTCAGGGCACATGTGGAAGTCTGTCTTTGCCTCTCCTCCTCTCACTGAATTTAAAAAAAGAAATAGACTTCTGGTAATGATCAAAAACTAATTCAGATAAAATTTTGTTTTATTTCATTCGTCATCTAAAATTCCGGTATTTCTTGAGATTTTCATTTGGTTCATAATTTGTAACCTTAGTTCTTTAGGAAAAGTAATGATACTGAGGCCTGGAATACTATGGCATGCTACTAATAGGACATCCCAGGGAAGTTTGTTCAGATTTTACAAGGAAACTAAAATTTAGTTAGAACAATCTCCCATCCAGGTATGTTGTTTTGTTTGCTTGATTTTGTTTATAGAGAGAGAGATAGGGACAGACACTGGAAGGGAAAGAGATGAGAAGCATCAGTTTTTTGCTGCAGCACCTTAGTTGTTCATTGACTGCTTTCTCATATATACCTTGATGGAGGATGGCCTATAGCAGAGTGAGTGACCCCTTGCTCAAGCCAGTGACCTTGAGCTTCAAGCCAGCGACCTTTGGGCTCAAGCCAGTGACCTTGGGCTTCCAGCCAGCGACCTTGGGGCTCAAGCCAGCGACCATGGAGTAATGTCTATGATTCGACACTCAAGCCATTGATTCCATGCTCAATCTGGATGAGCCCAGCAACCCCATGGTTTTGAACCTGGGTCCTCAGCGTTTCTGGCCAACACTTCATTCACTGTGCCACCACCTGGTCAAGCCATCGAGATATGTATTTAGTGTCGTGTTACTGGTCTTGAGGTTCTTGGGTTCTCCAAGATAGTAATCAAGAGGAAACCGTAGAGAAATTTCCAGACAGACTTTAAAAAATATTTATTTATTTTTAGATTACAGTCAACATATATTATTGTGTTAGATTAGGTATATACGTCATGATTAGACATTATATAAATTACTGAGTGATCATCTCAATAAATCTCAAACTCACCTGGCACCATACATAGTTATTACAATGTTGTTTACTATATTCCCTATGCTGTACTTTACATCCCCATGACTATTCTGTAACAGCCAATTTGTTCTTCTTAAGCCCTTCATTTTATTCATCCAGTCCCCCAACCCCCTCCCATCTGGCAACTATCAAAATGTTTTCTATATCTGTGACTGTGTTTCTCTTCTGCTTTTTTATTTATTTTTCAGATTCCACATATGAATGAAATCATATGGCATTTGTCTTTCTCTGACTTCTCTCAGCATAACACCCTCTAGGTTCATCCATGTTGCAAATGGCAAAGTCTCTCTCTCTTTTTTCAGTGAGAGAGACAGAGAAAGGAACAAATAGGGACAGACAGACAGGAAGGGAAAGAGATGAGGAGCATAAGTTCTTTGTTGAGGCACCTTAGTTGTTCATTGATTGATTTCTCATATGTGCCTTTTTTTTTTATTGGGACAGAGAGAGAGTCAGAGAGAGGGATAGATAGGGACAGACAGACAGGAACGGAGAGAGGTGAGAAGCATCAATCATTAGTTTTTCGTTACCGTTGCGACACCATAGTTGTTCATCGATTGCTTTCTCACGTGTGCCTTGACCGCGGGCCTTCAGCAGACCGAGCAACCTCTTGCTGGAGCCAGCGACCTTGGGTCCAAGCTGGTGAGCTTTTTACTCAATCCAGATGGGCCCGCGCTCAAGCTAGCGAACTCAGAGTCTTGAACCTGGGTCTTCCGCATCCCAGTCCGACGCTCTATCCACTGCACCACCACCTGGTCAGGCTCATATGGGCTTTGACCAGGTGCTCCAGTAGAGCCAATGACCCTTTCCTCAAGCCAGCAACCTTGGACTCAAGCCAGCGACCATAGTCATGTCTATGATCCGATGCTCTCAAGCCGAGGACCTTGGAGTTTTGAACCTGAGGCTCTATGCAATGCACTACTTCCTGGTCACGCCAAGATCTCATTCTTTTTCATGGCCGGTAATATTCCAACATATATTTGTGCCACATCTTCTGTATGGCCACTTAGGTTGCTTTCTCATTGCTGGGCCCTTGCTTGTTTTGATTATAGCTTTTTTCTTTTTTAGTTGATTGATTTTATGGAGAGAGAGAAAAACATTCATTTGTTGGTCCACTTAGTTGTGCATTCATTAGTCGCTTCTCATATGTGCCCTGACTGGGGATTGAACTCACAGCCTTGCTGTTTCAGGATGACACTCTAATTGACTGAGCTAACCATGTAGGAGAGATAGCCTTTGTTTTACAGTATGTTTAGTCTGGTATAAGTACTGCTACTCCACTTTTCTTTACTTCCATTTTCATAAAATAGTTTTTTTCATCCCTTTACTTTCAGTCTGTTTGTCTTTTGATCTGAAGTGAATCTCTTGTAAACAGTGTGTGAAAGGGTTTGGTTTTTATTTTCCATTCAGCCACAGTATGTCTTTTGATTGGAGTATTTAATCCATTTGCATTTAAAGTAATTTTGATGAATATGTATTTGTTGGCATTTTATTATTCATATATTTTTTTCTTCTCCTTAAAGAAAACTCTATAACATTTCTCATCGTACTGGTTTGGTGGTAATGAACTCCTTTAGCTTTTTCTTCTCTGGGAAGCTCTTTATGAGTCCTTAAATTCTAAATGCTAGCTTTGCTGCATCAAGCAACCTTGGTTGTAGGTCTTTGCTTTTCACCTCTTTGAATATTTCTTACCAATCCCTTCTGGCCTGTAACGTTTTTGTTGAGGCATTCCCTTGTAGGTAACTGCTTTTCTCTTGCTGCTTTTAAGATCCTTTGTCTTTGTCTTTATCCTTTTGCATTTATTTTTTAAAGAGAGAGACAGAGAGTGCCTGACCAGGCGGTGGCGCAGTGGATAGAGCGTCGGACTGGGATGCGGAAGACCCAGGTTCGAGACCCCGACGTCACCAGCTTGAGTGCGGGCCCATCTGGCTTGAGCAAAAAAAACCTCACCAGTTTGAACCCAAGGTCGCTGGCTCCAACAAGGGGTGGCTCGGTCTGCTGAAAGCCCACGGTCAAGGCACATGTGAGAAAGCAATCAATGAACAACTATGGTGTCGCAACGGCAACGAAAAACTAATGATTGATGCTTCTCACCTCTCTCCGTTCCTGTCTGTCTGTTCCTATTTATCCCTCTCTCTGACTCTCTCTCTGTCTCTATATAAAAAAATAAAAAATAGAAAAGAGAGAGACAGACAGGAAGGGAGAGAAATGAGAAGTATCAGCTTGTAGTTGTGGCACCTTAGTTGTTCATTGATTGCTTTTTCTACGTGCCTTGACCAGGAAGCTCTAGCCAAGCCGGTGACTTCTTGCTCAAGCCAGTGACCATGGGGTCATGTCTATAATCCCATACTCAAGCCAGTAACCCTGCACTCAAGTCGACGACCTTGGGGTTTTGAACCTGGTTCCTTAGTGTTCCAGGTTGACACTCTATCTACTATACCACCATGTGGTCAGGCTTTTCCCTTTTGCATTTTAGTTACTTGTCTTGGTGTGAACCTCTTTGGGTTCATCTTTGCACTTCCTGGACTTGTATGTCTATTACCTTCACCAAGTTAGGGAAATGTTTTGTCATTTTTTCAAGTAGGTTCTAGGGACTAGTCTTGGCTCTGGGCCACTGTTTTGGGGGGCATACTGTGCGGCTTGGACCCCTCGTTCCTCAGGAGGGACTCCTATAGCAATATATCCTTTCTGATTTTTAAGTGAGAGGAAGGAAGATAGACAGACTACCACATAATCTCTGACCAGGATTTACTTAGCAAACTCCATCTGGGGCTGATGCTCGTATCACCTGATCTATCCTCAGTTCCTAGGGCCAATGCTCTAACCAGTTGAGCCACTGGCTACAAGAGGGGAAGAAAGAGAGAAGGGGGAGAGGGAGGGAAAGAGAAGCAGGTGGTTGCTTCTTTTTTTTTTTTTTAATTTCTTTTTTTAATTTATTCATTTCAGAGAGGAGACAGAGTGAGAAAGAGAGAAAGAGAGAAAGGGGGGAGGAGCTGGAAGCATCAACTCCCATATGTGCCTTGACCAGACCAGTGCAGGGTTTTGAACTGGCGACCTCAGTGTTCCCAGGTCGACGCTTTATCCACTGCGCCACCACAGGTCAGGCTGGTTGCTTCTTATATGTGCCCTCACTGGGAATCAAACCTGGGAGGTCCACATATCAGTCCAACGCTCTACTTACTTAGCCAACTGGCCAGGCTCCCTTTTTGATTTTTAAATGCCATATGCAGGTTTGGGACCAGTCTGTTTCCTGTCTTTACCTTTTTTTTTTTACCAGTCCTGTAATGGCTTCTATATCATATCCTTAGTTGTAGGACTTCTGTTCAGCTAGATTTCAGGCAGTTCTGAATGATGGTTTTTCTGCATATTAGTTGTAATTTTGAGTGATTGTGGGAGGAGGGGAATACAGTGTTTACCTACTCTACCACCGTGACCAGAAGTCCCCCAGACAGATTTTATTAAGCTTATGCTTGAGTACAGGGAGCCAGCACTGAGGAGAGGAAGATCCTCTTACCTGGCTCTGCTTGGCTGCTTCTATAAGCTGAGGACACACTGGGCTTGTACGAAGACAGGCTTTTTTGAAAAAGATGGGCTTTGGAATTTTCCATTTCAGGGTCTGTCTACTTCCTCCTTCTGTCAGGTTGCTTAATGGCTATCTTCACACCTGGGCTGTGAGGGCCAAAGTGTCTGAGGCCAAAGTGTCTGACTCTTCATTACTGCCATCCCAGGAAAGTTTTTTAGATGCCAAACCTAGATCACTTGTGCATTCAGGTCGGTAGTTTAAGCATCCACAGTTGGAAGAGATAAAATCAGCTACCCCTGTGTTTTTGAGTTGGAATTGGAGGGGTGGTTACATTTTTTGTGGTCTGGATTTTCTTCTCTCCTTTCGGTGTTCTTAGGGTCCTAGGCTTAGGTCCCTCTTCTGTCTTAGTCATACCATAAGATTATTATTCTCTAATTATAGATGTTTCAGAGACACGGGCTTTCAGAGAAGAATGTTTTAACAGGTTACAATTCTTTCTTTCTTAAGAGAGTATTTCTATACCTGGAAAATCCAAGAGGGGGCAGGATCTTGGAATTGTGATCTGAAGATTCCTCCCTGCCTGAGCTTAGATAAGTGACCTTAAGTCAACTGTAAAATCATGGGGATCTTTCCTGACTTTTTTCTGTCCTGTTTATTTGTCCATGTCACTTTGTTTTGTATAAGTAATTTGAGATTTCTTGTATCATCCAGATTGAATTGTGGGAGCCAGGCCAGGTAATCTAAATAGACTCTCAACAGTTCTTATACCATGGTATTTTGGTTAGAGTAAAGATCCATAAAAAGGAACAACGTGCATTTTACATCAGCAGTACAGAGACAGATGTGCTAGAGTATAAAAGACATGGATTTATTCTCACCTCTGCTAGTAATAGTGTGGTTTCAGACAGTTCCCTGAGCCTCTTGGGGTCAGTTTCCTCAACCACATCTGGCTCTTCTATGCAAAACATTGACCTTGTTTATAATAGAATAGGCTACATGGATGAGCCAGTACTGGTATTGATGATGAGGCATCAAGTGTGTGGGGAGTTTTGGTACTTGAGTTAACAGGCAGACCAAAATACATAAATATAAACAGATAAAATTCCAGTCATGATTCCTTAGACCTTTTCAAGCAAACCCGTGTAACTAAGTAAAAATTGAGGAACAGTGTTGTTAAAATATGAAACATGCTCAAGAGCAGATCTCAAGCCATTTTTAGTTTTAAAAACCTGTGAAATAAAGACTGTTAGAAACGTAAGCTCCTGGACCCCTGGAATAGAATCATAAAACTTGAGTTTCTTGAAGGCTGAGATGACAGCAAAAGAAGAGGAGCTGAAGTCCTCTGTAGGGGAAGTGCTGTTTGCGAGATGAACTAACAGGCAGGTTGCACCGTGGAAACTTAAGAAGTACAAACTAGAAACAACTCCATGAAAGAGTCTTTGCTTGAGAGAAAGAGACTATGCTTGCCTTTGACAACCCTTAATAATCCTGGAGAAAGTACTCCTATAGTTAGCTTTTTAAACACTGAAATAAAGTAATAAAATAATGACTTGTTGACTCATTTGAGACATTTGACCACAAAATAATGGGACCCCAAGATTCGTGACTTAGCATTTTACTCAAAGCAAGGGACTCTTCGGACATTCCTCTAAAAATTAAAAATCTAGTTTTCTGTGATCCGGGTTGGATAGCTCAGTTGATTAGGGCATTGTGCCAAAGTATAGAGGTTGTAGGTTCAATCCCTGGTCAGGGTCAATACAGGAGCAGATCAGTGTTCCTATCTCTCTCCCTGTCTCCCTTTCTCCTTTTCTCTCTTGCTAAAATCAATAAATAGGAGTTATTATTTTAAATTTTCTTCTTTAAAGCTAGGTTTCTTTTCATTTATTTATTCATTCATTCAGTTTTAGAGATAAGAGAGAGAGAGAGAAAGGGGGAGGAGCAGGAAGCATCAACTCTCATATGTGCCTTGACCAGGCAAACCCAGGGTTTCAAACCAGCAACCTCAGCATTCCAGGTTGACACTTTATCCACTGCACCACCACAGGACAGGCCTAAATAGGAATTATTTTAAAATCTCTCTTTCTTAGAAAAACTTACTGTTTTTAGAGAGACAGAGGAAGACAGGAGGAGAAAGAGTGGGGGGAAGTGTTCATTTGTTGTTCCTTTTAGTTGGTGCATTTATTTATTGCTTGCTGTATATGGCCTGACTTGGGTTTGAACCTGCAACCATGATATTTCAGGATAGTGCTCTGACTTAGGTAACTGGCCAGGCCTCCCCAATAAAAAATCTCTTGATACTAATTTTTAAACACCAAAAATGTGGTACCTATATTATTCCCTTTTTGATGGGGTAATTTAATTTTCTCAAAAAAAAAAAAATCAAAAATCAAAATGATTTAATTCATGTTTGCCATCATTAAGCAGAGCAATTTTTTTTTTTTTTTTTTTTTTTTTTTTTAGTGAGAGAGAGACGGGAAGGGAGAGAGATGAGAAGCATCAACTCATAGTAGCATCACTTTGCTTGTCCTTTGATTGCTTCTCATAAATGCCTTTATGGGGGTTGGGCGGGGGCTCCAGCTGAGTCAGTAACCTCTTGCTCAAGCCAGCAACCTTGGACTCATGCCGATCACCTTGGGCCAGTGACCTTTGGGCAAAGTCAGGGGCTATCTTAGACATGATCCCATACTCAAGCCATCATGCCCACGCACAAATATTTTTAATCTGCCAAAGGGTTTGTAGTTTTTTTTTTCTTTTTTTTTAATATTACAATTCCTCTCAGACTGATTTATTATTTTTTTTAATTTTTTTTTATTTTATTCATTTTAGAGAGGAGACACAGAGTGAGAGAGAGAGAGAGAGAGAGGAGAGAGAAAGGGGGGAGGAGCTGGAAGCATCAACTCCCATATGTGCCTTGACCAGACCAGTGCAGGGTTTTGAACTGGCGACCTCAGTGTTCCCAGGTCAACGCTTTATCCACTGTGCCACCACAGGTCAGGCCAAAGAGTTTGTAGTTTTGTTAAAATGTACTTGATTTAGCTTTTAAAAAAATTTGACGACTTTGCCTTCATAGAGGAAAATTTTTATTTTTCTGTTCTGGATAAAACTTCTGTTTTTCGGAGTATGATGGTTAATAATTATGAGATTTAAAAGAATTAATACTTATTTCTTCTTTTATAGTTCTACTTGTCCAAATCTGAAAGGGAGCATTATGAAAAAGAAACCAGCCAAGAACAACAACAAGAAATTTTGAGAAGAACAGCAAGGGACTTACCCATCTATACCACCTCAGGCTCAAGGAGTAAGGAAACATCTTAATCTTTCCTACTCAAAGAATTTTTAAAATATGGTCATTCCTGCCAAGATATACTTGCATTATTTGACTATTAAATGGAGATTATGATTCCACAAATAACATGGTCAGAGACAAGATTTTTCTGTGTTGTGCTCTGGTGTTTCAGCTGTGGTTATAAACATATATTGATACAGGTTTTCTTAAGAGGCTCATTCTAATAAGAATCGCATTTCTCTTGATATTCTTTCTTTTCCAAGTATACATTTATGGCTAAAAGTTTCAGTTATTATTCTTAGTAAGGTATTAATTGGAAGGAAATTCTGGTTGAATTTGAATATTGTATATCATCACTGAGTCACGTTTTTAAAATCAAGAATGTGTTAACTTGGAATGGAAGAAAAATAAAACACACAGGAAATAAAAACTTGTTCAGGGTTATAAATATACTTTGCAGAGAGCCAGAATTTGAACTCAGGTCTGTGTGGTCCCAAAGCTGTTGGTATTTCCGCTATCCCACAGCCTCTACGGAGAGAGATGTGACTGCCGCAGCAGTTACCTTTTCTCAGGGACAGAGCCTTACATAGAGGTGACACTGAGTTGCCAGACTGGTCATTTAAATATAGGGAATAGCTTTAAAGCAGTGGTTCTTAACCGTTTTTGAGGTACCAAACCCACCAGTTTCATATGCGCATTCACCAAACCCTTCTTTAGTGATAAATAATTATAATTTTTTTCCCCCAAATTCAAGACATAGGTATATGTTTCTTTACTGGTGCACAAAATGAGCCGTGCATGAACATCACGTTGCTCAAAGAACAAAACCAACAAAGTGCATGAACTCACAACAAATTACGCTATTACTTTATTCTGGCCTCCGCAGCAGAGGCTTCTCCGAACCCCTGAGACCGACTCATCGAACCCCTAGGGTTCGATAGAACCCAGGTTAAGAACCACTGCTTTAAAGTATGTATTATATAACTCATTAATTCATTCAAATATCAGATAAAAGTAATAGGTAACAGTCATTCTGTTCTAAATGCTTTGTGCTTATGAACTCATGTAAACTTCACAACAATTCTGTGAGGGTGATACTGTTGTCTCTACTTTGCAGATTAAGAAACTGAGACACAGGGCTTGAATAACTTTTTCAGGTCACACAGATTTAAATCAAAGTACTCTGGCTTCAGAACCCACCAGGCAGAAACAAAAGGACTTTTCCTTTGTATAGTTATTTGCAGATCGTGAGTTAAGAAAGTCTAAGGTTTGCACAAGACTATTAGAGGGGATATTTGGCCAAGTTTTAAAATTTTTTATGTATTTAGTACTGTCTTTTTTATATAACTGATATATTACCATATGGAATTCAGATCAAACTCCAGTTTTTTCCATTACTAGTGCAATGTGAGTCACTTAAACTTTCTAAACCCTAGTTACATCCCATGTGTGCCCTGACCAGGGATCGAACCCGCAACTTTGTTGTTTCAGGATGTCGTTTTAACTAGCCAGGGCCTAGTTTCCTCATTTTAAAATGAGGAGAATAATATGTACATCTCTGGGATAATGGAAGTATTAAATGAAATATACACTAATTATTTGTACATAATACATTTTTAGTAGGTGCTAGCTAATTTAAAGTAATCCTTTTTTATATTTAATTTTGAAAGGTCTGGTTTACAATAATTGTTAGTAGTTATTGTTCTGCAGATTAGATTTTTTTTACCCAAAGGCTAAGATTGTTTTGTGTGTGTGTGGCACCAACAGAGTCAGAGAGAGGGACAGATAGGGACAGACAGACAAGAAGGGAGAGAGATGAGAAACATCAGTTCTTCGTTGTAGTTCCTTAGTTGTACATTGATTTGATTTCTCACATGTGCCTTTTCTGGTGTGTGGGGGGGTGAGGAGGCTACAGAAGACTGAGCAACCCCTTGCTCAAGCCAGCAACCCAGCAACCTTGGACTCAAGCTGGTGAGCCTTGCTCAAACCAGATGAGCGCGCGCTCAAGCTGGCGACCTCGGGGTCTCAAACCTGGGTCCTCTGTTTCCCAGTCCAACGCTCTGTCCACTGCGCCACTGCCTGGTCAGGCTCCAAAGGCCAAGATTTTAGAGAATTTACGAATCCATGAGATTATACGTAAAATTTTGGGTTTTCTAGCAGCCTATTCATAGCAAGATCATCTAATTTTCAGAGTTCTACATGTGCCCCAAAGAGTTAAGAGACACAATGTAAAATCTTTACCCTTAAAGCTTTGCTAATTTTTCATATAATCGCTGTCCTCACCTGACCCATGGTGGCACAGTAGATAGACTGTTGACATGGAATACCGAGCTTGCTGCTTGAAAACGCTATGTTGCTGACTGGAGCATGGTGTTGCCGTCTCGAGCATGGGCTCACCAACACTATCCTGAGGTGGCTGGCTTGAGCCCAGGGTCACCGGTTCAATCCCCTATCAAGACACTTATGAGAAGTAATCAGTGTACAACTAAGTGGAGCAACAAATTGATGCTTCTCTTTCTCTCCCTTTCTCTCTCTCTCTCTCTCACTCTCTCTCTCTTTCTTTTCCTTTCTCTGTTCCTCTCTCCTTCCCTTTATTTCTCTCTCTCTCGCTCAAAAATAAAATGTTAGAATGGCTGTACTCTAGTATGAACAATTGAGTACTACGCCTTTTATTGAGTACTACACCAGAGTCAGGCCGAGAATTTTTTTTGGTGATTATTTAATCCTCAGAACAATGCTGAGACAGATGCCGCACTTGTCTCCACTTTAGAGTTGAAGACATGCGGCTCAGTGAGGTGGCCAGTGTCCCAAGTGGCCAGGCCTGGGACTTGTGCCTTATCTTCTGACTGCTGGCAGATCCTGCTCTGGGGAACCATTTTGCATTTCTGCTGCTGAGAACCCCAAGTGCTGGGACTTTTAATTTTCTTACTATAGAAGCAATATCCATTTATCTTTAAAGAACAAAATGACAATATATGTTCCACACGGTTGACCTTCCATAGACCAATGAGCATTGAAGGTAATGGAGCTGCCTTGACAGGGGGAGCTGGGGCCAGGCACCAAGGGAGGGACTTCTCACTGCATTTCCTTCTGTGCTTTTTCAAGCCATGGGGACAGAGTATCCATCAGGAACAGCACTGTCTTCCTGCATCTTCCCTCTACTCCCAGCCCACCAGCAGTTATCGCCAGCTTCGTCCTGCACTCTTGCCTTGTGTCAGCTCTGCTAGCACTGTCCCTCCCCACCTTTGTGTCTTTCTGTCTGCCTGGGATGTTTATTTTTTCCTCTCTTAATCCAATTTAAAGGGTTTTTTTGTTTTGTTTTAAGTGAGAGGAGGGAAGACAGACAGACTCCCCGCATGTGCCCCAACTGAATCCACCCCGCAACCTCTGTCTGATGCCAATGCTCGAATCAATGGAGCTGTCCTCAGCACCCAGGGCTGATGCTTGGACCAGTCAAGCCACTGACTGTGGGAGGCTAGAAGGGAGAGAAGGGGGCGAAAGGGATGGGGAGAGAAGCAGGTGGTTGCTTCTCATGTGTGTCCTGTCTGGGGATCAAACTCAGGACGTCCACATGCAGGGTGATGTTCTAGCCAGTGAGCAACCCAGCCAAGTCCCAGTTTAAAGTTTTAATTCACTGTCCACCTCTCTTCAACTTCTGTTCACTTTAACAAGAAGTGATTTAGAGAGTTTTATCAGGACATCTCAGATTTTTACCTTATAAACTGCAAGTTGCTGCCATTCAGCTATGTCCCTCTCACCCCATTGACTTACCTGAGCTCTCGCAGCTGGGCCCTGTCCCTGTCTCTGACACAGGATCTCACTAACTGGGAACTGGGAGATGTCTGTGCAGTGAATTTGCTCCTGGCTGTTTTCTGTCATGGCTCTTCACACATCTTCTAATCTCTCTCTCTCTCACTAATTTTCCCATCATGGAGTCTGACTTTTTATTTTATTACAAATAGCAGTGATTTTTTTTTTTTTTTTGGTATTTTTTTTTTTACAGGGACAGAGAGAGTCAGAGAGAGGGATAGATAGGGATAGACAGACAGGAATGGAGAGAGATGAGAAGCATCAATCATTAGTTTTTCCTTGCCGTTGCGACACCATAGTTGTTCATTGACTGCTTTCTCACATGTGCCTTGACTGCGGGCCTTCAGCAGACCGAGCCATCCCTTGCTGGAGCCAGCGACCTTGGGTCCAAGCTGGCGAGCTTTAGCTCAAGCCAGATGGGCCCACGCTCAAGCTGGCAACCTCGGGGTCTCGAACCTGGGTCTTTCACATCCCAGTCCAATGCTCTATCCACTGCATCACCATCTGGTCAGGCACAAATAGCAGTGTTTTTATGATAACTGCTATAGTGAGGCTCTGATATGTTCTAGAACAGGAGTCCCCAAACTAGGGCCCGCAGGCTGCATGCGGCCCCCTGAGGCCATTTATCCGGCCCCCGCCGCACTTCTGGAAGGGGCACCCCTTTCATTGGTGGTCAGTGAGAGGAGCACAGGATGCATCCGCACCCATAGTTCCCATTGAAATACTGGTCAGTTTGTTGATTTAAATTTATTTGTTCTTTATTTTAAATACTGTATTTGTTCCCGTTTTGTTATTTTACTTTAAAATATGTACAGTGTGCATTGGAATTTTTTCATAGTTTTTTTTTTTATAGTCCGGCCCTCCAACGGTCTGAGGGACAGTGAACTGGCTCCCTGTGTAAAAAGTTTGGGGACCCCTGTTCTAGAAAGTTTTGTTCTAATCTGAAAAATAGTTCATTACACTTGGTATTATTTGCATTTACAGAAGAGGAGACTGAGGCTCTTAGAAATAAGTTACTGACCCAAGGTCACTAGCTAGTCAGTGGGAGATTAGAATCAAACCTGATGATGGAATTATTAGCTGTCAATTTTCCCCAGTTATCTATACATGAAACAAAAGCAAATTTTATAGTCAAATTAACTGAAACTATACACCCTTCAATAACTTCCTTTCAATTCTTAAATGTAGCTATCAGATACTGTGAAAGATGTCAGTTGATTAAACCTGACCGTGCCCATCACTGCTCAGCATGTGACACGTAAGTGTTGTCCTCATTTGGTTCATTTTAATGCCAGCATTGGAAATTGGTGATGGGAACAGAAGGGGAAGGAATATTTTATTTATGCTTAGCAGAAGCAGTTCATCTTCTCCCATTATTTGCTCCGTAAGTGTGCTGATAAAAATGTCTCTGTAAACTCGGATAGGCTTTGGAGTAGTCTTTGATAGCAGTCCTATACTGGTTGATGGAGTTTCCTTTAAATATCCTTTCTATGTTCATACTTAATATAATATTGATGAGCAAGGAAGTAATACCCCCTTGAGAATAACCTTATTTCCTGGATTAAAAAGACTAAAGCGACAATTTTCTTGTATTTTATTATTGTTGATATTAAAACCTAACAAACCACACAGAAAAATGTTTTTCATTTTCCATCTGTAACATTGTACCCAGAAAAACTTGAAAGATCTTATTTCTTACGCACTTTCGAGAAGGTAATGCATGGAAAGAAAGATTCTTAGTTTGAAAATCCCAGTTAATCCTTGAAGTTGAGTTAGACAAGGTGTTTAGCCTTCTGTGTATTAGTTTACTTGTTTATCATGTTGTTTGAAATGATATGTGGTCAGACTTCATAAATATGATTACATACACTGAAAAGGAGGCATATTTTGGGTTATTTTTTTCTTCTGATTATAAGAAAACAGTGGTGCTTATCCATGGGATAGAATTTTATAAAATACATGGAAAAAACAACCATCTATGTCCCTATCGATGTTAATATTTTGACATGGTTGCTTCTAAAGTTTTATTTTTATGACTTGCACGTGTTGAAAATAGAGATTGTATTTCACTCTATTTCTTGCAGCTGATTTGTGAGCTGGACTAGCTAATATACCAAGTGCTGTATGCACTGTATCTGTATATTAAAATGTCACTTGGTGTGGTCCAAGGCAAAAAGATTATTACCTCTTACCTTTGAAAATATTAATGGAACCTGACCTGTAGTGACTCAGAGGATAGAGCATTGATCTGGAACACTGAGGTTGCCAGTTCAAAACTCTGGGCTTGCCTAGTCAAGGCACATATGAGAAGCAACTACTACAAGTTGGCTACTTTCCACTCCTCTCCCCCTTCTCTCTTTCTTTCTCACCTTTCTCTAAAATCAATAAATAAGTCTTTAAAAAAAGAGAAAAGAAAATATTGGTGAAAATATCAGAAATTTATTATATACTGGATTGGTTTTTCTAAGATATATTAGTAAAGAAAAATTTAAGGAAAAAGTGATCGACAGAATTAGGATAATTTTCTTCATGGATTGTTTATGCTTATTTCTTTTTCAGATGTATTCTTAAGATGGATCATCACTGTCCTTGGTACGTATAAAATAGGTGAAGTCACATATGGGGGAGAGTCAGAAAGCAAATTTAGAGTGATTTTCAAGGTCAATTTAATTACTCATATACAAGAAGATTGATCTAATTATGTCTGTGTGGGTAAGCGTATATATGCACATGTTTATAGTACATGTGTTCTTTTACAAATGTATTAAGATAAAAAGATTATATGTTATATGTTAAGAATTAACATTATAATTTTATATTAAGTATTAACATTAAAATTCCAAATTCCTTATAGAATTTACTAAAAATACACATCCAGACCTGACCAGTGGTGGCACAGTGGAAAGAGCATTGACCCGGAATGCTGAGGTCCCTGGTTTGAATCCCTGAGGTCACCAGTTTGAGCATGAGCTTGCCATCTTAAGTGTGGAGTTGCTGGCTTCAGCCCAATGGTCTTTGACTTGAAGCCCAGAGTTGCTGGCTTGAACAAGGGAGGGCTCACTGACTCGGTGTAAGCCCCTTCCCTGGTCAGGGCATGTATGAAAAGCAATCATTGAACAACTAATATGCCACAACTACAAGTTGATGCTTCTCATATCTCTTAAAAACACAAACACTTACACAATTAAGACATTGCTCCTCACTTGCCAAATGACCTTATTTCCAAGTAATAATGATTAAGTTTTTGAAACGTCTTATTTTTTATTATTGTTATTATAGTAAAAAATATGTCTATATTAAGTTCAGTGGTATTAAGTATGTTCACATTGTGCAGCCAGTCCTCAGAACTAGTTTGTCTTGCAAGACTGAAACACTGTGCCCATTAAACAACTTCTCATTCCCCTTTCCCAGCTCCTGGCAAACATTCTAGGTTTTGTTTCTGTGGGTTTAAGATTTGTCTTGTTTTTACAGTGTGACCTTCTTTATTCTTCTAGGGTGAATAACTGTGTGGGATTTTCTAATTACAAATTCTTCCTGCTGTTTTTATTGTATTCCCTATTATATTGCCTTTTTGTGGCTACAACAGTTTTACAGTACTTTATAAAATTTTGGACGGTAAGCCTTTTTTATCTTAAAACATATATTTAAGACTTTTTAAGATGCTCTATTCATAAAGAACTTATTCTTTATTACAAATAGATATACTTTGAGTATTACTAGTTAAAATTTATAGTGGTAAGAGGGTAAACAGATGTTAACCTTCATGTACACATGTTTATTTGTACATAAGTGAATATTAAACAGGATATAGTGAGCTTCCTTTCAGTGATCCAGACTTGTTTTCAGCCACACTCTCATAATTGACATTCCAATTTTAGGGAAGTAATTGCTTTCATTTGAGTTGATGAGACTTAGTGCTGTTTTATAATAATAAAAGTGATATTCCCAGGCTTAATCACTAATTTCCTGTCTGTAGAAATTAATCCTTTTTCTGTCGTGACTTGCAAATGTTTTTTCACATTTTCAATTCATATCTTACAACCCCGTTTTATTTTTATCAAATCAAAGTTTTATATTTTAAAGCAGTACTTGAATTTTAAGACTTCTGATTTTATGGTTGCTTTAAATCTAAAAGTATGATTTATTATGATTTCTGTCTTTAGTTATAAATTTATACAAATACCTATGTTTTCTTATGGAATTTTTGTTTTTGTTTTCACATTGAAACCATTGATTTTGAAGGGGGGTTATTATAGTTTAAAAGTACTTAATAGTATTTACTCTTTGTAAAAACACTATGAAAGTGTTTTAAAATGTAGGGTTTTTTATTGTTCAGGTATGGTGAAACCTACAGATTAGGGGGTAATTACCATTGAAAAGATAGTTTGTCACTCACAGTTCCCAGGGGAGGAGGCATTCCATCCATGCTATGTCACATAGGGGCCACACAGGAAAGAATGGGCCATTCTGGAAGCAGAAAGGTCTTTATTGTGGTTTCTGCAGGAAAAGCAAGGCCGGGCAGGGTAAGTGATTTAGGATTAGGTAGTGTGAATAGTTTGGTAGTCTCTGGGCATACAGACTGTCCCTGGTTGTCTGGCACTTAATTCTGGAGTGATTAGGGTAAGGGAATATTGCCTCCTGTATTGTAAGAGTCAGACAAGGGTGTGTATGTGTGTGTGGGGGGGGGTGGAATTTGGGCTCTGAATTGGTTAGTTTATACGTGATAGATATGGCCCTTCCCATATCTTAAGAATTGGCTGGTCCGCCTGACCAGGCGGTGGTGCAGTGGATAGAGCGTCGGACTGGGATGCGGAGGACCCAGGTTCGAGACCCTGAGCTTGCCAACTCAGACCCAAGGTCGCTGGCTCCAGCAAGGGGTCACTTGGTCTGCTGAATGCCCGCGGTCAAGGCACATGTGAGAAAGCAATCAATGAACAACCAAGGTGTCACAACGAAAAACTAATGATTGATGCTTCTCACCTCTCTCCATTCCGGTCTGTCTGTCCCTGTATATCCCTCTCTCTGACTCTCTCTGTCCCTGTAAAAAATAAATAAATAAAACATTAAAAAAAAAAAAAGAAAAAGAATTGGCTGGTCCTGGGAGGGCAGTCTCTCCAGTCAGCAGAGCCCAGGTACTAGAGCATCATGGACACAGGAGATGACAAAATAGAATGAATGCAGAGGGGCTATTGTGATTTCAGTTTTCAGAGTTGGGATATGAGGATGAAGGAGTTAGGTGACTACCCAATTTTATGCATTTAATAGTATCAGAAGCTAGAATTTTAACTGAGATCTGTTTATTCCAACATCCAGATACTTACCACTATAACTTGCCCTTTGTAGTCCTAGTTGGGAAGAACAGAATTAAAGCCTCGAGTCAAAGCATAATTACTTTCTCAGGAAATATCTAATACATTTTGGAAAAATTTTATTTAAAACATCATTAGATATTTAAAGTTTGAGTGTTTACAATGAGAGAATACTGGCGCTGCTTTTGTGCATATTAGAAAGGAATGCCCTATGGCCTGACCTGTGGTGGTGCAGTGGATAAAGTGTTGACGTAGAATGCTGAGGTCGCTGGTTCAAAACCTTGGGCTTGCCTGGTCCAGGCACATGTGGGAGTTGATGCTTCCTGCTCCTCCCCCCTTCCCTCTCTCTCTCTTTCTCTCTCTCTCCTTTCTCTAAAATGGAATAAAGAAATCAATAAAAAAGAAAAAAGAAAGGAATGCCCTATTTCTCTGTGGTCGCAGCCTGATGAGTTCTAGCCTTTGTTGTGTCTTCCCCTGGGTGTCTTCATTCTGTTTACAACCTGCTTCACCATACTTACTGGCCCTGTTTAAAGGAAGAGGATCCAAATAACAGAACTTTACACTTCTTTATCAGAAACTTCAGCACTATTTACATGTAATGATTTATTAAAGAATAAATGTTAACTTTTTTAGATTTATCATGTTAAGGAAAGACTAGTAAACTTAAATCTACATTTTCTTCATTTATTCAACAAGTATTTTCTCAGCACCTATAGTATGCCAGGCAGTATTCTAATCACTTGGGATATATCACTGAACAAAATTGACATCAAGTCATGTCTTTGGAATTTACTTTTGAGAAGAGGGAGTCAAATAATAATAAATATGCAAGTTATATTAGGTTGTAAATGCTGTGGGAAAAATAAAACTAGGGTAAGAGATTTGGCAAGTGTGTGGGAGTTGGTAGGATAGGGACAGATTGCAGCGTTAAAGAGAGTAATCAAGTAGTTCTCAAGTTTTGAGGAAAGACTTAAAAGCAGCTAGTAGATGTCTGAGAGAAGAACATATATGCACCAAACATGGGAGCACCTAACTATATAAAGCAAATACTAATGGACTTGAAGTTATAGGCAGCAATATAGTAATAATAGGGGCTTTAATATCCCATTTCTATCAGAGGATAAATCGTCCAAACAAAAATAAATCAAAGAAACATCTTCAAATAACACGTTAGTCCATATGTACTTAACAGACATGTACAGAACATTTCATCAAAAAGGCACAGAGCCTGACCAGGTGGTGGCACAGTGGATAGAGTGTCGGACTGGGATGCAGAGGACCCAGCTTCAAGACCCCGAGGTCACCAGCTTAAGCGCAGGCTCATTTGGTTTGAGCAAAAACTCACCAGCTTGGACCCAAGGTTGCTGTCTAGAGCAAGGGGTTACTCGGTCTGCTGAAGACCTATGGTCAAGGCACATATGAGAAAGCAATCAATGAACAACTATGGTGTCGCAATGGCAACGAAAAACTGATGATTGATGCTTCTCATCTCTCTTCGTTCCTGTGTGTCTGTCCCTATCTCTCTCTCTCTCTCTGACTCTCTCTTTGTCCTTGTAAACAAAAAAATTAAAAAGCCACAGAATACTCAAGCTCACATGGATAGACCACATGTTATTCCACAAAACAAGTCTTAATAAATTTAAGAAGATTGAATTATGGAAAGCATCTTCTCCAACCACAATGGTAGGAAACTAAAAGTCAGTTACAAGGAGAAAACTGGAAAATTCACAAATATATGGACCCAACATGGTACTGAACAACCAGTGATCAAAGAAGCTATCAAAAAGTATCTTGGGACCAATGAACATGAAAGTACAACACACCATATCTTACGTAATACCACAAAAGCAGTTCATACAGGAAGCTCATAGCAGTAAATGCCTACATTAAGAAACACCACCTTGCCTGACCTGTGGTGGCGCAGTGGATAAAGCGTCGCCCTGGGAACACTGAGGTCGCCAGTTCAAAACCCTGCACTGGTCTGGTCAAGGCACATATGGGAGTTGATGCTTCCAGCTCCTCCCCGCTTTCTCTCTCTCTCTCTCTCTCTCTCTTTCTCTCTCTCTCTCTGTGTCTCCTCTCTAAAATGAATAAAATTTAAAAAAAAAAAAAAAGAAACACCACCTGACTGGCAGTGGTGCAATAGATGTCAGCCTGGGATACTGAGGTCCCCAGTTTGAAACGAGTTTGCTGGTTTGTGCGCAAGCTCATCTGGTTTGAGCCCAAAGGTTGCTGAACCCAAAGTTTCTGGCTTGGAGCCCAAAGGTCAGTGGCTTGAGCAAGGGGTCATTGGCTCAACTTGAGCCCCCTGGTCAAGGCACATATAAGAAGCAATCAATGAACAACTAAAGTGCCACAACTATAAGTTGATGCTTCTCATCTCTCTCCCTTTCTGCTATCTCCATCTCTCTGTCTTGTTAAAAAATTTTAAAAAGAAAGCTCTTAACCCAACTTTACACCTCAAAGAACTAGAAAAAGAAGAACAAAGCCCAAGGTCAGCAGAAGAAAGGAAATAAAGATCAGAGTAGAAATAAATAAAATAGACTTTAAAAGACAATAGAAAAAATCAGTTTAGAGATCTGTGTTCTTGTAAAGAGAAATTAAATAGAAAACCTTTTCCCAGACTCACCAAGAAAAAAGAAAGAATTCAAATAAGTAAAAAATGAAAGAAGAAACATTACCACTGATTCCACAGAAATACAGAGGGTTATAAGAAACTACTATGAATAATTAAATGCCAAAAATTAGACAGTTTAGAAGTGGATAAATTAATAGACACATATAACCTGCTAAGACTGAATCATAATGAAATAGACTATTTTAGGAGGTTGAATCAGTCATCAAAAGCCTCCCAACAAAAGTCTAGATTAGATGGATTCACTGATGAATTTTACCAAACGTTTAAAAAGAACTACTGTAATTACAGTCCTTCTCAAACTTTACCAGTAAATGGAAGAAGAGGGAACAGTTTCAAACTCACTATATAAGACCAGCATCACCCTGACATAGAAACCAGACAAGGTTATTACAACAGAAAATAATTACATGCTAAAATCCCTGGTGAACATAGATAGGAAAGCATAAACATGATATTAGCAAACTGAATCCAGCAATACAATTAAAGGAATCCTACATCATGACCCAGTGGGACTTATTTCAGGGATGCAGGATGTTTTACCATCTGCAAATTGATCAGTGTGATCACATTAAAAAAATGAAGGATAGCCTGACCAGGCGGATAGAGCATTGGGCTGGGATGCAGAGGGCCCAGGTTAAAAACTCGGAGGGCGCTGGCTTGAGTGCAGGGTTGCTCGCTTGAGCATGGGATTATAGACATGACCCCATGGTCACTGGCTTGAGCCCAGAGGTCGCTGGCTTGAGCAAGGAGTCACGTGCTCTTTTGGAACTTTCCAGTCAAGGCACATGAGAAAACAATCAATGAACAACTAAGGTACAGCAACAAAGAATTGATGCTTCTCATCTCCCTTCTTGCCTGTCTCTACCTATCTGTCCCTCTGTCTCTTTCTGTCTTACTTAAAAAAAAAAAAAAGATAATCATATGTTCATCTTAGTAAATGAAGAAAATGCATTTGACAAAATTTAACATCTGCATATGATAAAACTCAACAAAGTAGGTATAGAGGGAAGGTACCTTATAATATAGAGCATATATGTTAAGCACACATCTAACATATACTTCAACTGAGAAAAAATGAGAGCTTTTCCTTAAGATCAGGAACAAGACAAGGACACTCACTTTTTTAAAGTTATTTATTGTTAGGTTTTAGAGAGAGAGGAAGTGGGGAGGGAGAAGCATTTATTGTTTCACTTAGTCGTGCATTCACTGGCTGCCTCCTGTATGGTCCCTGACCAGAGTTTGAAATTGCAAACTTGATGTTTCAGGACAAGGTTCTAAGTCTAACCGACTGAGCTAACTGGCTAGAACTTGCTCAGTTTTTTATTTAACATAATATTGGAAGTTCTAGCTAAAACTATTAGATAAGATCAAGAAATAAAGACATTGACATCGAAAAGAAAGAAGTGAAACTGTCTCTATTTGCAGATGACATATATAGAAAACACTAAAGACTCCACCAAAAAATTTTAAAACTAATAAATTCAGGAAAGTTGCAGGATCCAAAAAATCAATACAGAAAATCAAGTTGCATTTCTATACACTAATAAATTATCAGAAAGAGAACTTGGGAAAACAACTCCATTTTGAATTCCATCACAAAGAATAAAAGACTAGGAGTAAATTTAACCAAGGAAATGAAAGATTTGTTACACTAAAAACTAAGATTTTGATGACAGCATTTGAAGGAGAAACAAATAAATGGAAAGATAGTCTCTGCTCATGGATAGGAAGAATTAATATTAAAATATTAATACTACCAAAAGCAATCTATAGATTCAGTTGACTCCCTATCAAAATTCTAATGGCATTTTCCACAGAAATAATCCTAAAATTTGTGTAGAACCAGAAGAGTCCAAATAGCCAAAGCAAACTTGAGAAAAAAGAACAAAGCTGGAGGCATTATGATTTCTGACTTCAGACTATATTACAAAGCTCTAACCATCAAAGCAGCATGGTACTGGCATAAAACCTGGTACATAAATCAGTGGAGCATGATAGGGAGTCCAGAAATAAACCCATTTCTGTATGGTCAATCTCTAACAAAGGAGGATAGAACATCCAATGGGTAAAGATAACTTCAGCAAATGGTACTGGAAGAACTGGATAGCTACATCTCAAAAAATGAAACCAGACCCTTATCTTACTTTGTACACAGAAACAATTCTAAATTGATTAAAAACTTGAACATAAACCTGAAAGCATAAGTCTACTAAAAGAAAATACAGGTCATAACCTCCTTAACAGGTCTTGGTTTTGACAATAAAAGCAAAAATTAAGTTGTACTACATCAAAATAAGGAATTTCTACACTGTAAAGGAAACCATCAACAACATGATAAGAGAGCATACTGAATGGGAGAAAATATTGCAAACCATGTATTTATTTGATGATGGGTTAATATCCAAAATATATAAAGAACTCATAAAGCTTAATAGCAAAAAACAAAACAAAACAAAAACCAATTAGATTTTAAAAATAGGCAGTATTCCTTATAGACATTTCTCCAAATAAGACAAGCAGGTGGCTAACAGGTATATGAAAAGTGCTGTCACTGATCAGTAGGGAAATGCGAATCAAACTCACAATGAGTTACTATCTCCCAACTGTTAGAATGGCTGTTACTCAAAAAGACGAAGTGTTAATGAGGATTTGGAAAAAGGGGACACTTGTGCACTGTTGGTAAGAATGTAGATTGGGCCTGACCTGTGGTGGTGCAGTGGATAAAGCGTCGACCTGGGAACACTGAGGTCACCAGTTCAAAACCCTGCACTGGTCTGGTCAAGGCACATATGGGAGTTGATGCTTCTAGCTCCTCCCCCCTTTCTCTCTCTCTCTCTCTCTCTCTCTCACTCACTCTGTGTCTTCTCTCTAAAATGAATAAATTAAAATAAAATAAAAAAACGTGCCAGTATTAAAAGTAGATGTGAAAAAAAAAATTTAAAAAAGAATGTAGATTGATGCAGCCACTGTGGAAAACAGTATGGAAGTTTCTCAAAAAGTTAAAAACAAAACTACTAGTGGCCTGACCTGTGGTGGCGCAGTGGATAAAGCTTCTACTTGGAATGCTGAGGTTGCCAGTTCGAAACCCTGGGTTTGTCTGTTTAAGACACATATGGCAGTTCATGCTTCCTGTTTCTCCCTTCTCTCTTTCTCTGGAAATGAATAAGTTCTTAAAAATCTAAAAAAAGAACAACTCATGAGAGACTTGATGTGGAGTGGTAAACAACACAGTATATGGATAATATACTATAGAATGGTACACCTGAAACCTATATAATAACCAGTGTCACCCAAATGAATTCAATAAAAAAGGAGAAAATTAGAGCTATAATATTACCCAGTAATTTCACTTCCAGAAATACAGTCAAAGGAAATGAAAATATCTCAGAGAGGTATCTGCACTCCCATGTTGACAGCAGCATTATTCACAGTAGCCATGACATGGAAAAAATGTCCATCAATAGATGAGTGGATAAAGAAGATGTAGTAGCTATATACAGCAGAATATTATTCAGCCATATAAAAGATGGAAATGTTGCCATTTGGGACAATATGGATAGACCTTGAAGGCATTTTTCTAAGTGAAACAAGTCAGACAAATTCAAATACTATATTATATGTATGCATTAAAAAATAAGACAGCTCATGCTCATAGATACAGAGATGGGTGGTTGCCAGAAGTAGGGGGTGAGAAATGGGTGAAAGTAGTCAAAATATGCAAGTCCTGGAAATGTAATATATAACATAGTGAGAACATAATAAGGATATTTAAAAGTTGCTAAGAGTAGATATCACAAGGAAAGAATACTGGCCCTGGCCAGTTGGTAGAGCATCGGCCCAGCATGTGGATGTCTCAGGTTTGATTTCTGATCAGGGCACACAAGAGAAATGACTACCTTCTTCTCCACCCCTTCCTCTCCCCTTTTCTCGCTCTCCCTCTTCCCCTCCCACAGCCATGGCTCAATTGGTTTGAGCGAATTGGCCTTAGGTGCTGAGGATGGCTTCTGCCTCAGGTGCTAAAAAAATGGTTTGGTTGTGAGCAACAGAGCAACAGCCCCAGATGGGCAGAGCATCACCCCTTATTGGCCTTGTCGGATGGATACTGGTTGGGGCACATGCGGGAGTCTGTCTCTCTGCCTCCCCTCCTCTCACTTAAATAATAAAATGAAGTATGTAAGTAATGGATGCTAACTTGACATACTTTGGTGATCATTTCACAATGTATCCAATTACAAATTGTTATGTTGTACCCCTGACACTGATAAAATGTTATATCGCTTCTCATCCTTTTGGCTAAGATCAAGTATAGTACCTGTTCTTAACAGTACTTAATATAATGTTATGTGTCAGTTATATCTCAGCTAAGGAAAAGAAAAGAGTGATCAGGAGCTATGTAAGAAAGTCATTGAGCAAAGACTTGAAGGGAGTTAGGGAATATCTGAGAGAACATTTTAAACAAGAAATATAGGAAAAGACCCCAAATTAAGGGCATCCCTGCCATGTTTGAGCAGCAGAAAGGAGACTGGAGGGGATGAGCAGGAAGGAGACTAATGGGTAGTTCTAGAAATAGGCCCCCAAAATAAAGACCCTTGGAAAGTGTACTACTCAGTGCAATGGGAGCAGAGCAGTGAAGACTGACTTATGAAGGACTACTCTGCATGCTGAGCAGACTATGCCAGAGAGACAAGTGACAGTTTCTTAGAAGGCTCTTGCAGTAGCACTGAAGGTGATAGGAAATTGGAAGCTCTGGTTTTTAGAAACTGCTAAGCAGAATTATTTTTGAAAAGCTATTTGCTAAGCCTGACCAGGCGGTGGCGCAGTGGATAGAGCTTCAGACTGGGATGCGAAGGACCCCAGTTCGAGACCCCAAGCTCGCCAGCTTGAGCACGGACCCATCTGGCTTGAGCGAAGGCTCACCAGCGTGGACCCAAGGTCACTGGCTCCAGCAAGGGGTTGCTTTGGTCCGCTGAAGGCCCGCGGTCAAGGCACATGTGAGAAAGCAATTAATGAACAACTAATGTGTCGCAATGGCAACGAAAAACTAATGATTGATGCTTCTCCCCTCTCTCCATTACGGTCTGTCTGTCCCTATTTGTCCCTCTCTCTGACTCTCTTTCTGTCCCTGTTAAAAAAATAAAATAAAATAAATAAAAAAGAACCTATACTTAAAAAAAAAAAAACTGTTTGCTAAAAATTTCTTAGAGCAAGAAGAGGAAGTGGATGGAGAAGCAGATGGTCGCTTCTCCTGTGTGCCCTGACCAAAAGTTTAATGTGGGATTTCCACATGCCGGGCTGAAGCTCTACCTCTGAGCCAACTGGCCAGGTTCTAAAAAATTTTTTTTAATTTTGTTCTATCCTAGATACAAACCTGTTTTGAAAATTGAATGGAAAAGTGTATATTTGTTTAATTTCTTTTCCTTTTTATTAAATTTACTGAGGTGGTGACACTTGTTAACAAAATTATACAGGTTTCAGGTGCACAGTTCTGGAGGTGGAGGAGGGAATGGGTGCATAAATGGTGATGGATAGAGACTTGGGGTGGTGAACACACAATACAGAGTACAGAGGATGGCTGAGGATGCCTCAATGGCTTCTGCCTCACTTCATGATAAAGAAGTGTGTATCTAAAGTATACCTGAAATGTGTTTGAAGAGTTAAATGTTCTTGTCTGTTTTGTGTTTGAGAAAATGTTGTCAGTGACCTTTAGAGTGTACCATCTCAGTGTTCCTACAAAGCAAAATATAAGATTAGTGTTCAGGGAAATTTTGTATAAAAATTGGTTTCTTAATACATTGTCTCTATTTGTACAAGCTCTGCCACAGGAAGTCTACAGAGAGTTGTCCAAAGGTAAAACACATAACACATGACACTCTTGTTATCTCATGACATTTATAGTGACTATACAGGCTGGGCAAAAGTAGGCTTACAGTTGTGAGTATGCAAAAGTTTATTCTTGTATCATTATTAATTATTATATTTCATATGAACAACTGTAAACCTACTTTTGCCCAATCCTGTATATGTAATACTAATTTGCTTCACAAGATGGGGAGATAGGAGATTCAACTGATGTATGTAAAAGGTATTATGGTTACTCTGGGAGAGAAGAGAAAAAGATAAGTATCAGAATTATATAATGCTAAAAATTTCTTTTTAGCCTGTAAACTGTTTAAATCAAACACAACTGCCTTGTGTTTTAGTGATTTCTCTATGTGGTTTCATTTTAAGAGCTAACACTTTAAAATCTTCCTCCTTCTACCAATAGATACTAATTCCTTCAACGTTAAGGCTTTGCTTCTGTTAAAATGAACAGAGCCAGAAGAATGAGTAACTAAGGAACTCTTAAATTTATTTATCAAAATTGCTAACAACCAAAAAAAGTTCTGTATAGGAACAGAGTAAGGAGTAAAGAGGTCAGAACTGAAGCAGCAGTGGTGTTCTAAGAATAGAGGTTAGACAAACCTATCACAGTGTCTGGCTAGCAGCATTACAATTAAAATAAGCAAATACAGTGTGTCCGTAAAGTCGTGGTGCACTTTTGACTGTGTGACCGGTCAAAAGTGGACCATGACTTTATGGACACACTGTACTTGAGCATTGATGAGGAAACCCTTATCAGTGGATGTTGGGGACAAGGCTTGCACATATGCAGAAAGTACAAAGGAAAAATGTTGGGTAAAGAGTCCATGCTTTTTTTACTGAAAGTATTACTAAAATTGTTTAATGTTTAAGAGCAGTTTTTAAAATGGCTCGGGTTTTATCTAAGCAGGCTCCCTTGATAATACCAGTTTTCTGTTTTTAAAATTGTTTTTTGAATTTGTTATCTTAATTTTATTACTCTTCACATCTGGTGAATTTCTGGTGGATTCATAAATCTTTAGGAAAACCAAATAGTAAGAGTACATTTTAGACACTGACTATCTTCAAAATTAACACTTATTTTTTCTTTACTCAGAACGAACTCACAGATACACATGCCAAGTTCCACGTACTTTTTCTTTTCTTTGTGTCTGCAATGTTCTTCGTCAGCGTCCTGTCACTTTTCAGCTATCACTGCTGGCTCGTTGGAAAAAATAAAACAACGATTGGTAAGTAGGTCAAAATAAATCATAATTCTTAGGAAAATGATCATAAATGAATATGAAATCTAGAGGACAATACATGATAATGAGTAAAATAATTGTGTGTGAAGAAAATGCACTGTGACTAGACAAGAACAATGGGTTTATGTAAATGTAGTGGTTCATTTTATTAAAAGATTTTATTTGTTGATTTTAGAGGAGAGAGTGAAAGGCAGGGGGTTTGAGGAGTGGGAAGCATCAACTCATGGGTGCTTCTCATGTTCTTTGACTGGACAAGCCCAAGGTTTCCTACCGACAGCCTTACTGTTCCAGGTCAATGGTTTATTCACTGTGCACCATGGCCAGCTGGTTCATTATTTTAAAGAAGGTTGGGGAAGATTGACTTTTATATATATAATATATATATTAAAATACATATATTTAATACATATATAAAATATAGTGTGTGTGTGTGAGAGAGAGAGAGAGAGGAACAGACAGGCAGGAAGGGAGAGAGTGAGAAGCATCAGTTCTTCATTGTAGCTCCTTAGTTGTTCATTGATTGCTTTCTCATATGCCTTGATGGGAGGCTGGGGAGGCTACAGCAGAGCTAGCGACCCCTTGCTCAAGCCAGCAACCATGAGGTCATGTTTATGATCCCATGCTCAAGCCCGATGAGCCCACGCTCAAGCCGGTAGTAACCTCGGGGTTTCCAACCTGAGTCCTCCGTGTCCCATTCTGACGCTCTATCCACTGCACCACCACCTGATCAGGCTATATATTTATTTCAGTAGTGGATTGTATATAAAAGTAGAGAACAAACCATGTTTTGTAAATGTTAATAAAAGCGCCTGACCAGGCGGTGGCACAGTGGATAGAGCGTTGGACTGGGATGCGGAAGACCAAGGTTCGAGACCCCAAGCTCACCAGCTTGAGCGTGGGCCCATCTGGCTTGAGCAAAAAGCTCACCAGCTTGGACCCAAGGTCGCTGGCTCCAGCAAGGGGGTACTCAGACTGCTGAAGGCCCACGGTCAAGGCACATGTGAGAAAGCAATCAATGAACAACTAAGGTGTCACAACGGCAACGAAAAACTAATGATTGATGCTTCTCACCTCTCTCTGTTTCTGTCTCTCTGTCCCTATTTATCCCTCTCTCTGACTCTCTCTCTGTTCCTATAAAAAAAAAAAAAGAAAACAATGTTAATAAAAGCTGTTTCATGCATTTATACAGTGTTTTTAAATATTAATCTATGAAAGGTAAATAATGGATTTGCATGTTAATAAGGCACTTCATTTTCAGAATGGTAAAAAAAAAAAAGAGTTAAATTAAAAATAATTTTTCCTGACCAGTGCATTTTATCTACATTGCATCGGGGCTTCAGAAAGCTGATGAAGTCAGTCTGACTCCCCTCAAGATTGTTACATTCCTCATGTAGACTCTCACCTCTATTTGACATTATTGTCGTGTTTCTGATCAGTTTGGTTAACTTTATTACCTACAACAGTTATTCCAGGTTTTCACCATTCTCCTTAATTTTCTTACCCATTTTGGGAGCCCTTCATAGGAGAATTAGAAGTTGTTACAAGTAAATTCTTTCCTTCTTCCCACCTTTATAACCTCACAAACATTTCTGCTTTCAAATCTATCACTGTTACCCTTCTTCTGACTTCTGAGGATTTCTCTCCTAGTACCTAAGGCTAATCTTTTTTTTTTTTGTATTTTTCTGAAGTGAGAAGCGGAGAGGCAGACAGACTCCTGCATGCGCCTGATCGGGATCCACCCGGCAAGCCCACTAAGGGGTGATGCTCTGCCCATCTGGGTATTGCTCCGTTGCAACTGGACCCATTCGAGTGCCTGAGGTGGAGGCCATGGAGCCATCCTCAGTGCCTGGGCCAACTTTGCTTCAGTGGAGCCTTGCAAGGCTAATCTTTACAACACTTCTACAAAACATCCCGTTTCTCAGAATTCTTTATCAACTTTTACTTTTCTGTATTATCAACTTTCCTAGTCAATCTCTCTCTGGCTTCTTATTCTTAGCTTGTAAAACAAGCTAAAATTCTATTTAAAAATTTTTAAAAACCACTTTTTTTTGGTGAAACTTAAAAGTCTTTCTTTAGCCTGACCAGGCGGTGACGTAGTGAATAGAGCGTCAGACTGGGATGTGGAAGACCCAGGTTCGAGACCTGGAGCTCACCAGCTTGAGCGCGGGCCCATCTGGCTTGAGCAAAAAGCTCACCAGCTTGGACCCAAGGTCGCTGGCTCCAGCAAGGGGTTGCTTGGTCTGCTGAAGGCCCACGGTCAAGGCACATGTGAGAAAGCAATCAATGAACAACTATGGTGTCGCAATGGCAACGAAAAACTAATGATTGATGCTTCTCACCTCTCTCTGTTCCTGTCTGTCTGTCCCTATCTATCCCTCTCTCTGACTTTCTCTCTGTCCCTGTAAAAACAAAAACAAACAAAAACACAACTTTCTTTAACTCTCCTCACTCTACATCACTCTACAACCATGCTTAAAAGAAGGTCTTTAGCCTGACCTGTGGTGGCGCAGTGGATAAAGCGTCAACCTGGAATGCTTAGGTCACCAGTTTCAAACCCTGCACTTGTCTGGTCTAAGGCACATACGGGAGTTGAAGCTTCCTGCTCCCGCCCCACACACTCTCTCTCCTCTCAAATGAATAAATAAAAATAAATAAAATTAAATTTAAAAATAAAAGGTCTTTAATCACCATCTGTTTCTTTGTTATTCCTTATTGAAGCTCATTCTTCAGTGTCATGTCCTGTATGTCTCGCCTTCTCCTACTACCCCCCACACACGTCTTTATTATATTGTAATTTTGTTAGACTACCTGCTCTTGTAAGAATGTCATTGAATTTATTTTTGGACCCCAAGCACCTGGCAATGTGCCATTAAGCACATAGTGGGAAGTGTATAAATAATGAGTGAGCAAAGCTGCAAGAGTAAGAGTGTTAAAAATAAGATGTGTTAAACATACTACAGTAGATTTTCAGTAATATTAGATAATTATTTTGACATTTTTATTTTATAAAGGTGATGAAGTATTCAGAAGCAATCTTTTTCTGAAATGTTTCAGAAATTTATCCTTTACTAATTGTAAATATATTATTTATTTTAAATTATGTTTATATGTTTTTCTATCAAAGATATAAAACAAGAAAATTAATAACTTTCACTCCTCTTCTAATTTTAAATAGATTAACTTATTTTTATATGTACATACCACAGAATCCTTCCGAGCACCCACCTTTTCCTATGGACCAGACAGAAATGGTTTCTCTCTTGGGTGCAGTAAGAATTGGAGACAAGTCTTTGGCAACGAAAAGAAATACTGGCTACTTCCAATATTTTCAAGGTAATTTATAAAATGCACATCTCAGAAATTATGGAAATTATAGTTAAATTTCTTAATATTCGGAGAACACAATACGTAATGACATTCTTAGCTTTAAGAATGAAAACCCAGAATAACTTGATTATAGGAAATGTTTTTTTTCTTTTTTTATTAGAGACGGTTTGGGGCACATATTTGGATCAAAAGTTGAAAAGATGGTTCATAAAAATAATCAGTGCTTTTTCTTCAAAATGAAAATAATTTGTTTTAAGTAGAGAATCATAAGAATTTACACTTATTGGCCATATCTTCAAAAATTTTATCACAGATTATATACTGCTCACAAAAATTAGGGGATATTTTAAAATGGATATGAAGCGATAAAAAAGAAGCATTTGATTTTTTTATTAAACAAGAACATCAGAAAAGCAAACAAGTGAAAGAAAGTTTGATTAGGCAAATGAGATGCAAAACCAACTTTTATTTCATTGATGAAAATGCACTATACAAAAGGGTGTTCCCTTATCCCCCTAATTTTTGTGAGCAGTGTATATTGTTTTATCTTAAGACCCAACATGTTATATAGTTTTATTTAAATCTAGATTTAAGATTGTATGCTTGAGATGTTATATAGTTTCCTTTTCTCCCAAATTAACAGCCATCCTGGGCTATCTATAAAAAGTCATTATAGAAGAGGAAAAATATTTAATTTTCATGTGATGTATTTGTGAGTAGTATAGGTTTTTTTCCCTTAATTAACTGTATTGCCTATTTTTGTTTGAAAATGACTTATTTTGCCTTTATTTTTAAATGACATTTTTGTTTGGTACAGAATTCTACATGTTGCTTTACTGTCTTCTGGTTTACATTTCTTTTTTTTTTTTTAGCAAGAGTGTTAGACAAAGGGATAGAGATGAGAAGCATCAATTATTTGTTGTGGCACTGATTGCTTTCTCATATGTGCCTTGATTGGAGGGCTACAGCAGAGCGAGTGACCCCTTGCTCAAGCCAGTGACCTTAGCCTCAAGCCAGCAACCCCATACTCAATCTGGATGAGCCTGCACTCAATCTGGCGACCTCAGGTTTTGAACCTGGGTCCTCCTTGTGTCTCAGGCTGACGCTCTATCCACTGCACTACCACCTGATCAGGCATGCATTTCTTTTTGATGAGACATTTGCAGTCACTGATACCTTTTTTACTGTATATGTAATGTGTCTTTTTTCTTTGCTGTCTGCTTTTAAGATTTTCCATTTATAACTAGTTTCATGAGGTTTGATTTTGTGGGCCTTGGTATAGTTTTCCTCATGTTTCTGTGCTTGGGATTGGTTGAATGTGCTGGATCTGTGATTTTAGAACTTTCATTAGATTTAGAAAATAATATTATATTTTTAATTGAATTCATCTTTTTTATATAAGATTTTATTATTCCCACTCCTCATTACTGATGGGACTCAAGTAATTTCTAAGCACAGCTCATTGACATGCTGTCCATTTTTTTGCTCAGTCTTTTTTCTGTGTGGCATTGGATAGATCCCATTGCTGTATTTTCAAGATCCAGTCTCTTCTGTTTAGTTTGTCTTTTTGTCTTCTGATGTGCAAGGTTTTTACACTCTGATTAAGACACAGACTTTTTTTGAGAAGGTTATTTTTTCTAAAAAGATTCCAACATTATGGTTTTCTTTCTTTCTTTAAAGATGTGGTTCCATTATCTTCTGGCTTGTTACAAGCAAGAGCCCCACTCTTACCTTTATTGGACTGTTTGTAATTCCCTCTGGCTACTTTGAAGATTTTATCACTGATTTTAGATAGCTTGATGATAATGTTCCTTGGTATGATTCAGTTTATGATAATGTTTCTTGGTATGGTTTTGTGTGTATTGTCTCTGGGATTCATTAGGTTTCTTAATTTTTTTACTTTATAATTTACATCAGATTTGATTCATTTTCATCATATGTCTTCAAGTTGTTTTGTCTTTTTTTGTTGGTTTGTTTTTGTTTTTGTGAGATTGTTTTTTTTCCAAAGTTAGAAGCTGGAAGGCAGTCAGACTCCTGTATGCGGCAAACCGGCATCCACCAAGCATGCCCACCAGGGGACAATGCTCTGCCCATCTGGGTTGTTGCTCCATTGGGGATTGGGGCCTTAACCATTCTAGCGCCTGAGGCAGAGGCCATGGAGCTGTCCTCAGCACCTGGGCCAACTTTGCTCCAGTGGAGCCTTGGCTGTGAAAGGGGAAGAGAGAGATAGAGAGGAAGGGAGGGGGAATGGAGGAGAAGCAAATGGGTGCTTCTCTGTGTGCCCTGGCCGGGAATCGAACCCAGTACTTCCACACACCAGGCCCATGCTCTACCACTGAGCCAAATGGTCAGGACCTCTTTAAATTGTTTTTGCTGCCTGCTCCTACTCTTTCCACCTTCTCTTCCCACTCGCTTTCAGATACTGATAATGATAAACATGTATATGCTAAATTGCTTGATTATCACAGGCATTGCTGCTCAGTCCTTTCCCCTCTTTCCCTTCCCTATCTTTTATTTTTTTATTTGTTATTTTTGCATTAATTTGGATAGTTTCTATTGCTGTGTTTATAAGTTCATAGTCTTCTGTAATGTCATTTCAGATAGTATCTTTATCAGCTTTAGAAGTTCAATTTGGTTCTGTTTTTATATATTTTTTTCCTTATATCTAATTTTTCCTGTTAATTCAGGGACATTTATAATCACTATTTTAAAGTCCTTATTTTTAATTCTTTTCTATTGACTGTGTTTTTTTCTTAATTGTTATCATTTTCCTACTACTTTTCATGCTAGTACTTTTTATTGGATGGTGGACATTTTGAATTCTTAGTTTTTAAGTTTTGTCTTTCTTTAAATGTTGAACTTTGTTGTAGCAGACAGTTAAATATTTTGTTTTAGCTTCTGCATATCTCCCTCTTCCTCAGCTTTGTCCAGTAGGTTTAAGTTGCCTTACCATCTCAAAATTTCTATCTCTGTCACCTCAGTTCTGTGAGGTCACTCTGTTGTTCTGCATGTTCCTTCCTGGCCTGGCAGAGGCTGGAACTCCCTTGGTCAGGTCTTTCTTTCACAGAGTAGTGCTCTGTGCTGTTTTGAAAACAGTATTGTACATATTCTTGACTGGAGGTCAAGAATCCTAGGACCTTTCCTCTGAAATGACAAGTTGTGATAATTTTCTTATACCATGTCTCTGAAAAAAGGAAGATAAATTTGACAACTTTGGTATAACTTCATATGATTTAAATGGTCACTGATGTGTTTTATTATGCAGCTTAGGTGACGGTTGCAGCTTTCCAGCACGTCTTGTGGGAGTGGATCCAGAGCAAGCTTCTGTTCCTAACCAGAATGAATATGCCAGAAGGTATGCTTCTCATCATTGAGTTTTTCAGTATCATTATAAAACAAGCTATATATATGTATGTGTGATACATACATATTTTATAGATAAATACAGTAGTAATTTAGTAAGTCAGCACAGATAGCAAAAAAAAATTTTATTTAAATTTTTTTAACTGAAAGTTAATTTCTAATACTATCTATCTACTTATGTGTTGTATTACGTTTTGTGTGTGTGTATGTGTATAAAAGCATATATACCCAATATGCTTAGGATAACCATACCTTTTTATCTTTCAAACCAGAATGCTTTTCATAGTAAGAAAGAGAATGCTTGCCATTACTAGCTGAACCAGAACAGGCACAAAAAACTGGAAACGTCTGGGCAAACTAGGAAGCACAGCTACTCTAAATATGCTGCATCTTCTGAGAAACAGACATTCTTTCAAGATTTGATTAAATTGGTTTATGTAAATTATACTTTTTCAGAGAAATTAGTCATTGTTCTGTTCACCATTTTATTTTATTTTTTCTGAAGTGAGAAGCAGGGAGCCAAAGAGACAGACTCCCACATGCACCTGACTCGGATCCACCTGGCATGCCCACCAGGGGGTGATGCTCTGCCCATTTGGGCCGTGTCTTTGTTGCAGCTGGAGCCATTCTAGCGCCTGAGGAGGAAGCCATGGAGCTGTCCTCAGTGCCCAGGCCAACCTTGCTCCAATGGAGCCTTGGCTGCAGGAGGGGAAGAGAGAAATAGAGAGAGAGGAGAGGGAGAAGGGTGGAGAAGCAGATGGGCACTTCTCCTGTGTGCCCTGACCAGGAATCGAACCCAAAACTTCCACACGCTGGGCCGATGCTCTACCACTGAGCCAACCAGCCAGGGCCTGTTCACCATTTTATTTTAATAAACAGATTTTAAGTGTAATATGAAAATAATATTGAGAATTCAAAAATACAGATATAAATTTTCTCTTATTCATTCACCTTAGATTGAATTTTCTCAGTATTTGCATAGAGAGCAAACTAATTCTTATGTTCAGAGTATTTCATTTTAAATTACATTTTAAAGAAGATAGAGATACTTCTGTCAAAGTGAAACAGTTGAAACTTATTTACTACAGAAATTAATTGTGGGGGAAAAGATTATTAATTACAAACTCACATATTAATATCAGGAACACGAAGGTCCTCAAACCTAAGATATTAGGACCTTCGAGCTCCAGCATCTATCGCAGGTGTAAACAATTCTAAACTATTTGAGCCTCAGTTTCCAGCTGTATATCTACCTCCAAGGTGTTTTTATTGGGGAGGGGGTTGTTTTTGTTTTTAAAGAGAGAAAAAAATGGGAGGGAGAGAGAAAATGCTGTTTGTTGTCCTACTTATTTATGCATTCATTGGTTGATTCTTATATGTGCCGCAACCAGGGATTGAACCCGCAACCTTGGTGCATCAGTACAATGCTCTAACTAGCTGAGCTATGGACCAGGGGCTCTACCTCCAAGGTTTTTTGTGAAGGGTGAGATAATGTATATACAGCACCTTACACAGTGTCTGGTCCACAGTAGTTACACAAGAAATACTAGTTCTTTTTTCCTCGTTCTTTTGTCCTTCCGCTCCCTCCCTCCCTGGATCTATTAGCTAGAAAAATAAGTCTACGCTAAATCACTTAATCATTTTTTCCCCTTAGATTTAAACTAGAGGTAGAAAACAAAAAACTTGGGAACTGACAGGTAATATTTTTCTCCTGGCCACAAATAGTTCCTCACCTGTCCTTGTACTACCTTATGTCTCTTGATTAACAACTCAAATATGTGTCAGGCTGACCTCTGAAGCTTTTTGTTTCTCCTAATTGATTTCATTGGCAATGTTTGAGTACATATCCATAGGTCTAGAGAACCATTTAATAGGAAGTTGGGGCATATTTTTCTTTTGAAGATAGAGATTTTTTTAGAGATCTGAGATCCTATGAGTTGCCCTCACAGGTTTAGGAGAAAAGACTACTAATTTGCTGCTTATTAATTATTAATTGAGTGTTAAACTATTTACTAAATTATTATCTTTTTAAATTTTCATTGATTTACAAGAGAGAGACTAAGGTTAACAGAGAAGCATCAATTTGTTGTTCCACTTAGTTGTTTCGTTTAGTTGTATATTCATTGGTTGCTTATCATATGTACCCTGATTGGGGATTGAACCAGTGACCTCAGCGTGCCAGGAGGATTAACCACCTGTCCATGGCATATTTACTAAATTATTTTCTCTTCTTTTCAGTATTGGCTCAAATCAACCTTTTCCTACCAAACCACTTAGTGAATCAAAAAACCGATTACTGGATAGTGACTCTCAGTGGACAGAGAATGGATCTGAAGAAGGCCCTGTCAGATCAGGTAATACTTGTGATGTGAAAACATTGCTTTCTCTGGTTAACATGAAACCCACCAGGTTTAAATGTATAAAAGTCAAAATAGTATGATATTTAAAATACTAAAATATGTGAGATACTTAAATAAAATATCGTCTGTATAGGGTGTTAGTGTTTATTGGTAGCTTTATGGAGAAGGGGGTTGAGTGTGGAAGTGTAGGGGCTGCTGTTGTACCTCGTTCTGTTCACAGTGAGGCTTTCTTTTTTTTTACAGGGACAAAGAGAGAGTCAGAGGGATAGACAGGGACAGACTGACAGGAACGGAGAGAGGTGAGAAGCATCAATTATCAGTTTATCGTTGCAACACCTTAGTTGTTCATTGATTGCTTTTTCACATGTGCCTTGACCGTGGGCCTTCAACAGACCAAGCAACCCCTTGCTGGAGCCAGCGACCTTGGGTCCAAGCTGACGAGCTTTTGCTCAAACCAGATGGGCCCTCGCTCAAGCTGGCGACCTCGCTCAAGCAAGCAGGGTCTCGAACCTGGGTCCTCTGCATCCCAGTCCGACACTCTATCCACTGCGCCACCACCTGGTCAAGCTCACAGTGAGATTTTTTGTTATCTAGCCACGTGTTTCTTTATCTCAGACATAAGAAATTCTTTTGGCATAATACGAATAAAACTTAAGCAAAGTGAGTTCTGGTCAAGATGGAGGTGTAGGTAAACAAGGTGTTCAGAACCTCCAACAACCAAATCAAAATTACAACTTAAACTACAGAACCACCATCATTTGGACCTCCTGAAATCTAGCTGGACAGAAGTCCTGTAACCAAGGACATACAGAAGCCACCTGGAGACTGGAAGGAGGGCAGAGACAGGGAAGGGGCTGGTTTCACACCCACGAGTGGAGGTTGGAAATGGGGAAGGATATCCTGGCTGCAGAGGCCCACCTAAGGAGCAATAGTGTGACCCACATCAGAACCAGTGCCAGGAAGAAAGTTCCCGTGACTTCAGGCTGTAGAACCAGCAGGGATTGTGGCTGAGCGAGGCTGAGGGAACCTGGTGTTCTAGGCGTTCCTCTTAAAGGGCCCACACACAGACTTATGGGACTTCCTCCCCCTGAGCAGCTGGAAAGTTGATGTATGTGAACATATGAAGAGGGACTGAATTCTCTGGCATCAGAGTCAGGGCTGGAGGGGCAGACAGAAGTGCCAGCACAGGCCATTGTTCTTTTTTTGAGCTCCCCCACAGAGCCTTTAGGCAGGCCCCATATCTGAGTCTTCATCCACCTGGCTAACACCATCGGCCCTGGTAATTCCCTGAGATCCTCAGCCCCCACATTTGCAGGCCTACCCAAGCCCTTTCCAGTAGCTTTTCCATACAGATAGCCTGCCCTGGCTCATGCTTTAGACTTTCCTAAAATTTTTCAAACATGCATCACGTGCTTACCCTGTACCTCTTTCTTTTTTTTTTTTTTTATATAATTTTTTTTTTAAATTTTATTCATTTTAGAGAGGAAACACAGAGTGAGAGAGAGAGAGAAAGAGAGAAAGGGGGGGAGGAGCTGGAAGCATCAACTCCCATATGTGCCTTGACCAGACCAGTGCAGGGTTTTGAACTGGCGACCTCAGTGTTCCCAGGTCGATGCTTTATCCACTGCGCCACCACAGGTCAGGCCACCCTGTGCCTCTTTCTAAGTGGCTCCAAGTCTGGCACTAGCAGCAGCTGTCCTTGGTTTGCAGCTTGTCCTGTCCCAGACACCTCCAAGTAGGTACAAATAGCAGCCAACTACAGATCACTTTGTAAGTCATGCTGGGTGTCCTTGGGCATGGCACAGGTGACTCCAGAGTCAGCATACCCAGTAGACCACTCCAGATTACAACCTACTATTCCACAAACAACACACTCACAGGGGCAGACTCGGCAGGCACCAAAGACTCACTGAAGTGAGTCCAGCTCCATGGGGTGGGCCTCTGTATAGCAGCTTCTCCAGTGTAGCCACACACAGTTCGAGCAGCTAGTCTTCACAGCTGATTGGCCTAAGATCAGTCCTTCCCATTGACTTGCCAACAGCAATCAAGGCTTAACTACAACAGGACAGTGCACCCAGTCTACACAGGGGCACACTTGGAGCGCCCAGCTGGAGTGACTGGGGAGGCTGTGCCACTGGGCCCTACAGGACACCTACTATACGAGGCCACTCTGCCAAGTCTGGGAGACGTAGCAGCTCTACCTAATATAAAGGAACAAACATAGGGAAGCAGACAAAACACAGAGACAAAGAAACAAGTACCAAATGAAAGAACAGAACAAATTTCCAGAAAAAGAATTAAATGAAGTAGAAATAAACTATCAGATGCAGAGTTTAAAACAATGTTTATAGTGATGCTCAAGGAACTTAACAAGGACTTCAACAACATAAAAAAAGACATGGAAACCATAAAAAAGAACCGGTCAGAAATGAAGGCTACACTAACTGAAATGAAGAATAATTTATAGGGAGTCAACAGGAGAGTGAAGCAGAGGATCAACTCAGCTATTTGGAATATAAGGAATCAGAACAGCAAAAAGAGAAAAAAAAATTTTTTTAATAAGGATAGCCTGGCCTGTGGTGGCACAGTGGATAGAGTGTTGATCTAGAATGCTTAGGTCACCATTTTAAAGCCCTGGGCTTGTCTGGCCAGGGCACATAAAACAAGCCAGAAGCAGTCAATGAACAACTAAAGTGAAGCAACTGTAAGTTGATACTTCTTGCTGTACTTTCCTTTCTCTGTAAAATTAATTTAAAAAAAAAACAAAAAATGAGGATAACCCTGGCTGGATAGCTCGGTTGGTTAGAGCTTCCACCCAAAGCGCAGAGGCTGCTGGTTCAATCTCTGTTCAGGGCACACACAGGGCCAGGTAGATGTTTCTGTCTCTCTCTCCCTCTCTTTCACTGTCTCTCTCTCCCTCTCTTGCTAAAATCAATAAATAGTTATTTTTAAAAAATGAGGATAGTGCCTGACCAGGTGGTGGCGCAGTGGATAGAGCGTCGGACTGGGATGCAGAAGACCCAGGTTCGAGACCCCAATCTCGCCAGCTTGAGCACGGGTTCATCTGGCTTGAGCAAAAGCCCGTCAGCTTGGACCCAAGGTCACTGGCTCCAGCAAGGCGTTGCTCGGTCTGCTGAAGGCCCGCGGTCAAGGCACACGTGAGAAAGCAATCAATGAACAACTAAGGTGTTGCGATGGCAATGAAAAACTAATGATTGATGCTTCTCACCTCTCTCCGTTCCTGTCTGTCTGTCCCTATCTATCCCTCTCTCTGACTCTCTCTCTGTCCATGTAAAAAATATATATATATTGAGGATAGTGTAAGGAGCCTCTGGGACAACTTCAAGTGTACCAACATTTGCATCATGGGGGTGCTGGAAGGAGAGGAGAGAAAACATGGAATTGAAAGCCTATTTGAAAAAAATGACAGAAAACTGTCCTAACTTGGTGAAAGAAATAGACATACAAGTCCTGGAAGTACAAAAAGTTCCAAACAAGATGAACCCAAAGAGGCCCACACCAAGACACGTCATAATTAAAATGCCAAAGGCTAAAGACAGAGCTGTAAAAGCAGGAAGAGACAAGCTAGTAGTTACCTGTAAGGGAGCTCCCATAAGACTGAGAGGTGATTTCTCAACAGAAACTCTGCAGGTCAAAAGGGACTGGCATGAAATACTCAAAGTGAGGAAAAGCAAAGAACTACGACCGAGATTACTCTACCCAGCAAAGCTGTCATTCAGAATCAAAGGATAGATAAAGAGCTTCCCAGACAAGAAAAAGCTAAAGGAGTTCAAGTAGAGTCAAATACAGATCCAGCAACTCTCTGGGTATTTATCAAAAGAAACCCAGCCTGACCAGGCGGTGGCACAGTGGATAGAGCGCTGGACTGGGATGCGGAAGACCCAGGTTCGAGACCCCGAGCTCGCCAGCTTGAGCACGGGCACATCTGGCTTGAGCAAAAACTCGCCAGCTTGGACCCAAGGTCGCTGGCTCCAGCAAGTGGTGGCTCGGTGTGCTGAAGGCCCACGGTCAAGGCACATGTGAGAAAGCAATCAATGAACAACTATGGTGTCGCAACAACAACGAAAAACTAATGGTTGATGCTTCTCATTCTCTCCGTTCCTGTCTGTCTACACCACTCTCTGACTCTCTCTGTCCTTGTAAAAAATAAATAAAACATTTAATTAAAAAGAAAACCCAAAACACGAAATAAAAAGACACATACATTCATATGCTTATTGCAGCATTATTTACATTAGCTAAGATATGGAAACACCTAAGTGCCCATCAGTAGATGAATGGATAAAGAAGTGTGGTGCATATGTACAACAGAATTTGATTCAGCCATAAAACAAAACAATGAAATCTTGCCCCCTTCAACAAAATGGTTGGACCTAGAGGTAATTGGGAATTGGAATAAGTGAAATAAATCAGATAGAGAAAGGCAAACATCATATGAGTTCACTTATACATGGAATCTAAACAACATAAGAGCAGAAACAGAAAAATAGATAATATTTTGAAGGTTGCTACATAGGAGAAGGGGTTGGTAGTCTGGGTGAGGAAGGTGAAGGGCTTAAAAAGAACAAATTGGCTGTTACAGAATAGTCATGGGATGTAAAGTGTAGCACAGGGAATATAGTCAACAATATTGTAACAACTATGTATGGTGTCAGATTGGTGCTGTATTTATCAAAATAATCACATAGTTAAGTTACATAAATGTCTTACACCTAAAACTACTTAAGGTTATTCTTTAGGGTCCTAGCATTTTCTTAATTGAAAATAATTTTCCAAAAAGTGTTATTCTCTTTGCTTATTATAAAAAGTGCATTTGAATGTATTTTAATCTTTCTTGATGACTCAATCATTTCATTAATTACAGATGCACTATGGAACAGTTGATAAGATAGAAGTGGGCATTTGTATCAGTTCTGGGTCTATCATATAATCTGGCCATTTACTAGTATTACCTGAAATATATCTTAATAATAATGGTAATAACATTGTCATTATCATCCTGCACTGTAGAAAAATAGTTTGGACGCACTAACTCCAGGAAATACCCCAAATTTCAGACTTGCTGTCAGATTTTCTGATTTTTTTTGTCTTTTTATAGCATTTAAATTATTCTTTAATATTAGTATCATTGGGATCTTTAGGCACCTTGTATAAGATCAAGGGAAAGATCCATTTTTTAGGCTTCTTAGTTACTGCTGCTGAACATTTTTAAAACCAATGGACATTTTCATAAAAATAAGCTTTATCTAAAGCCAGACTTTATGCTCTTAGCATTGCTTTCCTTCTGGGTTCTACAAGAAGACAGATGGTTGGCATCGTGTGCCTGTTTAGTGCTCACATAGCGTTGCTTTACCTTCAGTCATCAAGTTTGCTATTTAGCCAGAAACTTAATCTTTTGTTTTGGTCATGTCATATGTAATTATGTACTTACAGGGACAAATAACCATGTTACAGTGGCAACAGAAAATTGAGTACCACTTGTTCATAACTAACCAATTGAATAAGAACAAGGTAAGACAATGCAAAGTTAATTTCCTTGAACAAATGAAGTTTATTTGCCTATTTCATGATCTCAAAACAATTTACAATTCAGTTTTTTACTCTTTCAATTATGTCAGCAAAATTAGGTAGTCCAGGAGAGATTGGAAGAAGACATCTACCTAAATCCCATTTTCCTTACCAATCCTAGCACAATCTTGGCAAATATTTACTGGTAGATTAATGAAGAAACTAGTAAAAATTGTTCAGGATTGGTATTTGACAACTGACCTTTTTGGTAAACAGTGCCTATTGATCAGTTTAAGAAATAAAGGTGGCTTTTGCCTACTATTTAAGAAATTTGAACCAGATAGAAGTGACTAACATCAGAGGCTGAAAAAAAGTCTTGAGAGGCTAATCGAAGTTATTTACTTGGTAAAAGATGCAGCAGAAGAGCAGTTCCCTCCAGGCAAGTCCATGGATGAACCATCCTTGACTGTGTGCTCTGAGAAGGAAGCCCTGGAGACAGTCCAGGTGGCTCAGCTGTCTGAGCAGCTGAGCTTACCTCCAGCTGAGTTTCAGGGATGTAGTGGAGGCTTTCCTAACACTAAAGCCAAGGACAGAACTGTCTGCACTCAGTCAGGAGCTAAGCCCAGTGCCCAGTAGCATTTTGTGAAACTGTTCAATTTTGATAAACCTGCTTCAAGTGTTTTGGTGTCACCTGTTGCTCCATAACGAATGCCCGAAAGCCTCGCAGCTTTATAGGGCACATGCTCATTACTGAGGTTCTGTTGTAACAAGTTCTTTATTTTTTAATGGCTGTCTTCCTCAGTCTCAGGGAAGCCTCTGCTCCCTTGCACAGCAGTTGTCCTGAGCATTCAGTTGCATACCAAGGACTTCCAGATCCGGAGCTGTGCCTGAGCCTGAGACCCAGACAGAATCAGAGCCCCTGCACTCAAGCTCGGCTCTTGTCAGGCAAAGTGGGCGGGACTCTGAAGACAAGCAGCAGAGGCACTTGTAGTCACAGCCCCAGTCAGTGCCACGAAGAGCTGTGGCTGTGGTACAGCAATGGGCCTCAGACTGGGGCCTCTGTTCTAGCTTTGTTTCTTCTCACTGTGGATGGGAGAGTGGCTGCTGCCTGTGGTGGTTGAGAATCCCCAGCTGAAGTTCCTGGAACTGTTGCTGTGGGTCTTTCCTGCACGCCTCAATAGTCTTGGAAGGGTGTAAATAAGATGTCTCCTCAGAGTGTGTCCAAGGTAACAAAGGGAGAACCCTGAGAATCTTACTGTTTTAAAATTCTCTCAATGCTTCAGGAAAAGAAAGTCAGTGATATGTTTTACTTGTTTACTGCTTATAAATATCCTTATTATTGCCCTGGCCAGATAGTTCAGTTGGTTAAATCATCATCCTGGAGTGCAGAGATTGCTGATTTGATCCTCGGTCAGGGCACACACAGGAGCAGCTCGATGTTTCTGTCTCTCTCCTTTCCTCTCTCCCTAAAATCAATTTTTTTAAAAAAATTCTTATTATTACAGATACAAGTATTAGAGTATTTCTTTCCTGTCTTGTTATATTAGTAGCTTTATACCTTAGTCCTCAGAAGCATTTTATAAATCTTTTTATAAATTTATTTATTGATTAATTTTAGAGAGAAAGGGAAAGAGATAGGCACATCAATCTGCTCCTACATGTGCCCTGACCAGGGATCGAACCAGCAACCTCTGCACTTTCAGACAACACTAACCAACTGAGCTGTCCAGCTAGGGCAGAACTGTTTAATAAATCTTGTTTTCATAAAAAGAAAATAAAGTTTTAACCAATAACTCATTTGTTTCTGGTTTTATAGGTTTATAAAAACATATTATGGACTTGTATTTTCATTATTATTTGCAAGAAAATTATCAGTGGGATTAAATAATTGAAGTATAACAGAAGATATATTTTTTTCCAAAAAAGAAGCTTTTGTACAGCTTGCTGGATCCACAGAAGTGCTACTGCAGAGCAGGAAGATACCTTAATCCTAAATAAGCCCAACACTGACTCACAACTGCAACAGGGGCTTAATTTTACTTTGCAAATAACACCTGTTATGGGATGGTATGATATGTCAGATCACATGTTAACATGACATAATGTATTTTTTGATACCTGAGTTACAGTATCAGAGTTGTTTTTTTCGTGTTCCTATGAATTCTTCAGAAACAAGCTAAAAACTTAAGTGAAGTATGTCTAGGGAAGTATGGTAGCTGATAAGTGAGTAATAATAATAATAGTCAAGTCACTGTTGCTTGTACTTTGTAAGGAAAAGAAAATAACTGCTTTTTTAAAATTGGGTGATTGATAGTTTGTAACTACTGCTTTATACTTTTCAACATTTTTTTTTTACAGGGACAGAGAGAGAGAGAGACAGAGAGAGGGATAGACAGGGACAGACAGACAGGAACGGAGAGAGATGAGAAGCACCAATCATTAGCTTTTCGTTGCTGTTGCGACACCATGGTTGTTCATTGATCGCTTTCTCACATGTGCCCTGACCGCGGGCCCTCAGCAGACCGAGCAACCCCTTGCTGGAGCCAGTGACCTTGGGTCCACGCTGGCGAGCCTTTGCTCAAGCCAGATGGGCCCACGCTCAAACTGGCGACCTCGGGGTCTCGAACCTGGACCTTCTGCATCCCAGTCCAACAATCCATCCACTGCGCCACCGCCTGGTCAGGCTACTTTTCAACATTTTTAATAGATATTTTTTATTGTTGGCTATACAGTAAAATTCAGAAGGATTAGATACCTGAATATAATGATTTAAAACATGGAGCACATTTGTATAATTTGTTGAAGGCTGAGTTCTAAGCATTTGTACAAATGTGTATATTGTTGTGCCCAAGGCTTAAAGGGATCTTGTCAGTATAAGAAATATTTTTTTTCTGCTTTAAAATTACTCTTTTGTTGAATTTTTTATTAGTATACATGCAGAAGAACACAAAGGTACATGTACTGTGGAAATCTTGGACAAAGTAGGACAAGGTAGAAGGAACTAGAAGACAAGTAAAGAGAAAGATAGGTAGGCTGTTGTAAGCTATTAAAAATATTTTCAGTCTTAAGGTACATAGAATGCAAAACACTATTAATTGACTTTCAAATTTTAACTTAGGTATTATGAAAAATTACTTTGGAACTTTTTACAGTAATCCTGTAACAGTTTAATAGTGACTTAAAATGCAATTTGAATTAGGGTGAAACTGTTTAGCATAAGATTGCTCTCAGGAAAAAAATTAAACCTGAGTAGTTATTTAAAATTTCTAGTTTTTGAGAGGTTGATTCCACTCTTAAATACAAAATACTAAATCTGACTTAACAGCAACATCTTTTTGCATAGACATATGCCCTCTTTTCTTTTTGAAATCCAATCTGAGTGGCAAGAATTACTAATTATCAAGAAATATACAGTAGTTTATAAAGGAGAAACAATATAGAAATGTTAATTCTTGTTTATACTGTTTAGTCAAATACACACACAAGTCAAAATAATTTATTGCTTCCAATAATGGATAGAAATCTTTTTTTTCCTCTCTCTCTCTGAAGTGAGAAGCAGGGAGGCAGAGAGACAGACTCCCGCATGCACCTGACCGGGATCCACCCGGCATGCCCAGTAAGAGACAATGCTCTGCCCATCAGGGCCATTGCTCTGTTGCAACCAGAGCCATTCTCATGCCTGAGGCTGAGGCCATGGAGCCATCCTCAGCACCCGGGCCAACTTTGCTCCAGTGGAGCCTTCGCTGCTGGAGGGGAAGATAGAGACAGAGAGAAAGGAGAGAGAAGGGTGGAGAAGCAGATGTGTGCTCTCCTGTGTGCCCTGTCTGGAAATCGAACCCGGGACATCCACACACCGGGCCAACGCTCGACCACTGAGCCAGCCGGCCAGGGCCAATAGAGATAAATCTTAACCAGCATCTGTAATTGTTTATAGTTACTGTTTTTTGGTCTGTAACATGGGATTGAGGGGAAGGGTGTTATGAATGAGCTAGACTGGATGACTAATATTTTTCAGTTTCTGATTTTGCAAAATAACCTTACTTTTCATTCATCCAACAAAAACTTTTGGAGCACCTTCTGTACATCAACCAGTATACTAGGGATAGCTCTATAATTTCCTAATGTCGCATAAATTTTATAGTCAACTATTTCAGGTTTATAATTTATAGGATTTTTATAATTTCACTAGCTAATACTAATATTAGATTTTAAAAGGAAGTAACTTTTTCTTTTTAATTTCTAAGCTGAAGAAACGCTTTAGCTTTGAAAATACAGTTGGTAATACTAGAATATGGATTCTTCTACCTTTATTTCACCTCTAGTTTTCATAATCTTGATTCTAAGAAAAGGTTTAAGTATGCGAGTTTAGGGATATCAGTTACCAACCAAAATCATCACTTCATTTTGGCAGTGTGAATATTATAAGGAAATAGTAAAAGTTTTAAACTTAATACTTTCAGAAATGATCTGGCACTTTTTATGAGTATTTCTATATTTAGATCAAAGGATTTGCATGCACCTGATTAACAGACAAGGAAACAGTTTTCCCCTTACTGTATTCAGGCATTTTTTTGTGGTGTAATTTTTCTCCGTTTTTTTAAGTTCTGTTATTTAGCATCATCTTTAATAGCAGAGTAAACACCTTTTCTGAAATTTTCAGTTAAAAACTTTACTTACTTTTGGTTTAATTCATGGCCAGCATTTTGCTACACTCTGAATATTTGACTGGGTTTGTTCATAGACATAAATTAATGACCCTTCAGCAGGGACCTAACACACATACCAGTGTGGGATGGGAATCTACTGAGAAGGATGGCTGCCTCATTGGTTTTTCAGCTTGTATTGATTGGTGTTGTCATTCTTTGCAGAGATAGGTCAAAATGAAGCCCTGTGAAAATTTATTAGTACTTTCTTTGGCCCTTCCAACTATTGAATAGATATGACACAGAAAATTAAGTTTAATTTCAGGTCTTACCATTGCCATTAAAAAAAGAAAACAATAAAACTAGACAGGAGACTTGGTTTTACCTGCATACAGACTTACTTGAATATTCAGTCTCTGAGGCATCTGACCAGTATCACTTTGCCAAACCAAAGAGCAGCTACAGTTGAGTAGTTATTAACGAGAACCTGTTTACAGAGTTTAGCTTCATCTTCACATAGGATTTTTTAAATCTTTTACATATTTAAGTTATAATTCAATGTGTCATAAGTTAATTTGATCGTAAGATTGGCTTAAGTCAAATATGCAGTGTTTACTTGAATTTTATTTCTATTAGCAGATTTTTACTTTGTTTACAGGAGTGTTTAAATTCAAGAGTATCTAGCCTGACCAGTGGTGGCGCAGTTGATAAAGTGTCGACCTGGAACACTGAGGTTCCTGGTTCGAAACCCCAGGCTTGCCTGGTCAAGGCACATATGGGAATTGATGCTTCCTGCTCCTCCTGATGCTTTTCTCACTCTCTCTCTCTCTTTCTCCTCTCTCTCTAAAAATGAATTTTAAAAATACCAGACATGTGAGATTTCCATTTAGTAAACTTGAAAGCAAATGTATATTAAGGGCTTGGTGTCGGGTCTGCATATTTGGGGCACTGAAGTGACAGTGACAAATATGTTTAGCGTACATTTTGTTCTAGGACTAGCACTATATCAACGGAAAGTACGTTTAATCTGTTACTAAGAAATTATATTTTTGGATTTCAGCCAATATAAAGACCATATCTAATAACATGAAAGATATAGGTAATATGTGAACCTGAAATCTGTGTGTTTAATATAATCTGAACTATATTTTCCAATTTAAATTTAAAATGCAATATAGATTCAGAGAGGTCCATATTTTTCTGACATGTTTGTTCACTTTGTATTATTTTGTTGGGTTGCATAAAGAAGCAAGGATTTGTATTTGTATTACAAGCTTGAGAAAGCTACTAATCGAGGTTTTTATATTTGTACATGATTGCAGATGAGTCTATGCCCATTAAAAAGAAAAGATGGATACTATTTTAAAGTGACCTTTAATGTTTTTATATATAAACAGATTTTAAATAGTTGATGTTTGGTTGTCTTTACTTATTGAGTGCCATAAGTCTTGCCTTTGTTTCTAAGTATAGCCCTGGACCATTACTTAATGTTAATTCTTTGCTTTTTATTTGGGATGGTCTAATCTGCATTACATGAATGCTGAACATTTTAAACATTTTTCAAAGATCATAATTTACTTTATTAATAAAGAAATAAAAGTAAAGTCCTGTATTGGAACAGTTCGTTGTTGTTATAAAGTGGTATTTACCAAATGAGAAAATAACTATTATTTTGGTTTTAAAAATCTGGTAAAATAGTATTAGAGCCTGACCAGGCGGTGGCGCAGTGGATAGAGCGTTGGATTGGGATGCGGAAGACCCAGGTTCGAGACCCCGAGGTCGCCAGCTTGAGCGCAAGCCCATCTAGTTTGAGCAAAAGTTCGCCAGCTTGGACCCAAGGTCACTGGCTCCAGCAAAGGGCGGCTCGGTCTGCTGAAGGCCCGCCATCAAGGCACATGTGAGAAAGCAATCAATGAACAACTATGGTGTCGCAATGACAATGAAAAACTAATGACTGATGCTTCTCATCTCTCTCTGTTCCTGTCTATCTGTCCCTATCTATCCCTCTCTCTGACTTTCTCTCTGTCCCTGTAAAAAAATTTAAAAAAAATTAAAAAATAGTATTAGAGAAAGAGATTTGGCTAATAATTTTGGATAACCACAAATAATAAGCCAAGAACTAGTGAGCCATCAGCTTCAATTCTAGCTTGCAACCAGCGGGCAAGTAAAACACACACTGGGCTCCAAAACCCACTCATTCAGTGCTCACAAAGCCACTGACTTATCCAAGTTTCCTAGAATCAAAGGTTTCTAGCTCACCAGACTTATTCACCTCTGTTCCCCATCTCCTTCTCCGGCACAAACTCTGCACAAACTGGCTTCTCCCTCAGCACTCTGCCATCTTGGCTGCTTCTCCTCTCCTCCACGTGGCCTTAATCTGTTCTCCTCTCTAATGCTAACCTCAGGAACCCAGAGAGAGCAAGCTCCAGATCTTTCCCACTTTATAGTGTAGAAATCCAAACCTTTAATCCAATCTACAAACAAGGAAGTCTCTGATACAAAGTCACTTATCTGAGGCATAATGGGAGGGGCGGATTCCACATGAGAGTGCACCACCCCACATCATCCAATCAGTCAAGGGTGTGGGGAAAAGCTTACTCTTAAAACTAAGCCTTAGGCTATAACGACCCAGCCTGCCCACAAACTGTCCCCCAATATACATTAACATCAACAGACTTCCATGTGGGCAGCACCATCTTTAACAAAGTAAGCATAATATATCTTATCTGCCCAACACTAGGAAACTCAGATAAGTCAGTAGCTTTGTGAGCGCTGAATGACTGGGTTTTGGAGCCCAGTGTGTGTTTTTGCTTGCCTGCCAGGTACAAGCTAGGGTTAAAGCTGATGGCTCACCAGTTTTTGGCTCCGTTTTATTACCGACTGTCTGAATCTAATGTGAACCTGCATGAGCCAGGCAGCTGTGATGGTGGCCATGGACACTGGCTTTACATTTGGCGTAGTCTGAGGTAGGATTCAATACAGATCGATATGGAGCCTGCACCCTTGAGGTGCATGGTAGAGGACTGGCTGCTTTTATGGTTCCCCATGGCTATCCTTTTGGGTACCGTGGGTTGGCTGACTTATAGCCATTCATGAGGAAACCAAGAGCTCTGTGGAAGAGGCTGCCCGGGACCTGCAAACTGAGCAGTGGAAGTAGCTGGAGGAAACATGGGAGAAAAAGATGCTGACCCTGGAGCTGGAGGAGGAGGCCGACCAGGTTTGTGAGATTCACTTGGAAATGGAGCAGCTGCTGGAGAAGAAATCACAGGTTCATGAGTTGCAGATTGCCCTGGACATTGTGGAGAGCCAGCAGCGGGGCCGGGGCCACAAGGCCCTCAGAGCAGAAAGCAGCAGCAGCCCAGGGCTTGAGCCTGGCAGTGGGAGCTGATGGTTTCAGTTCCTTTTTGGAGGATGAGGAGAATCGGGCTGGAGTTGTGATCCACAGACTCCAGAAGGTAAACGGCAGCAGCGGGAAGATGGATCGACGGCCCGGGAGCCGGGCTTGCCATCACCAAGAGGCTGCTGGGATGGTGGGGAGCCTGCTAAGATGCTGGTGGGTTCCCTGAGATTTTGGGACGAAGGGGTGGAAATACTGACTGCCATTGCCACATGCTCCTCTTTGAGACAGTGTAAAACCTGCTATGATGGCAGGAATGAGGTGGGTGGCTGAGGCTTCATGTACATGGACTGACTTCCTGGACTACAACTGGAGTGAGCGCTGGCTCCTTTATTGAATGGAATTATGGATTTTGGACAATGTGAAATACCCTGATGGGTTATGGGGGCGGCTCTTATGGAGGCCTTCGCCCTGCTCCGGGAAGCCTTTCAAACGGCAAGAAAGAAGGCTGGGGTGCGCTCGAAAAAAAATAAAAATAAAAAAGAAAGAAGGCTGGGGATATTTTGCGCTTTTGGCAAAGTGCTCAGACTGGTGAAATGTATCTTTGTAATTGTTGAAATTCTATGATTTGTCATGTTGTAATTTTGTGTAATGTGTCTAATTTCCTTGCACAGGGATGCCGGTGGTGTAGATTGTGGGTAGTAAAGTGATCATAGGGGTGGATTGTTGGGCAGATAAAATATATTATGCTCACTTTGTTAAAATGGCGCTGCCCATGTGCAAGTCCATTGATATTAATGTGTGTTGGGGGACAGGCTGTAGGCAGGCCGGGTCGTTATAGCCTAAGGCTTAGTTTTAAGAGTAAGCTTTTCCCCACACCCTTGACTGATTGGATGATGTGGGATGGTGCACTCTCATGAGGAATCCTCCCCTCCCATTATGCTTCAGATAAGTGACTTTGTATCAGAGACTTCCTTGTTTGTAGATTGGATAAAAGGTTTGGATTTCTACACTATAAAGTGGGGCAGACCCGGAGCTTGCTCTCTCTCAGTTCCTGAGGTTAGCATTAGAGAGGAGAGCAGATTAAGGCCATGTGGAGGAGAGGAAAAACAGCCAAGATGGTGGAGTGCTGAGGGAGAAGCCAGTTTGTGCAGAGTTTGTGCCCGAGAAGGAGATGGGGAACAGAGGTGAATAAGTCTGGTGAACTAGAAAACTTTGATTCTAGGAAACTCAGATAAGTCAGTGGCTTTGTGAGCACTGAATGAGTGGGTTTTGGAGCCCAGTGTGTGTTTTTACTTGCCCGCTGGTTGCAAGCTAGAATTAAAGCTGATGGCTCACCAGTTCTTGGCTCCTTTGTTTTATTACTGACTGTCCAAATCTAATGTGAACCTGCATGGGCCAGGCAGCTGTGATAATGGCCAAGACTACTGGCTTTACAGGAACTATTGGTGTGGATGCATCCTGTGCTCCTCTCAGTGACCACCAATGAAAGAGGTGTCCCTTCTGGATGTGCGGCGGGGGCTGGATAAATGGCCTCATGGGGCCGCAGTTTGAGGACCCTTGTTCTAGAGGGATGAAAATTGACACACACACATATTTTTGTAAGTGAGAGAGCCAGGGAGGGAGGGAGATGAGAAGCATCAACTCGTTGCAGTACTTGGTTGTTCATTGATTGCTTCTCAGGCACGCCTTGACTGGAGGGCTCCAGCCTAGCCAGTGACCTTGAGCTTAAAAGCCAGCAGCCTTGGGGCTCAAACCAGCAACCATCGGGTTATGTCTATGATCCCACACTCAAGCCAGGTGATCCCGTGCTCAAGGCATTGACCTCGGAGATTCAAACGTGGGTCCTAAGATCCCAGGTTGATGGTCTAGCCACTGTGCCACTAGCTGATCAGAAGACATTGAGAACTGACATTTAATTTCTGTGTAACAGCTTTTTATGTGTGAGTTGAACGATGCTATGAGTTACTGTCACTAACTTTAACCCTTCAGTGCCTTCCATGTGATACAGAGGGTTAGGGCTTTTTCTTCTTAATAAAGGGCATACTGTTTTTCAACCGAGATTGTCTCCTCCCCGCGCATTCCTCACATAATGCAATTCTTTTGATGCAGGCTTTCCAACTCCAGCAGCATTTTTCCATCACATTCTTGAGGCTTCCAAAGCGAATTAACATTTCTGTGCTGTGTGGAGCACTGCACTTTTATCTAGTACTGATTTCATTTAGGTATATATTGGTTATAAATACTTGCAAGTCAACTCACTGGATTATAAATTCCTGATGACTCTCTTTGTACTGACTACCCACAAAATGAACAATGAATTCAGAAGTGAGCTGCAGTCATGAATTTAACGTTCATTAGATTTAACTGTCGTACTGCCTAAATTCTCAAAAAAAGTGGGCACCGGAGACAATAAAATCCCAAACTTGAGCCTGACCTGTGGTTGCAGAGTGGATAAAAGCATCCACCTAGAATGCTGAGGTCGCCAGTTCAGAACCCTGGGCTTGCCCGGTCAAGGCACATGTGGGAGTTGATGCTTCCTGCTCCTCCCCCCTTCTCTCTCTCTCAATCCTGTCTAAAATGAATAAAGCCTTAAAAAACTTTCTTTAAAAAAAAATCACAAACTTGAAATATATTAATGTCACCCCATTAAAATTAATATAAAAAGTTGAGTTATATATCTCCCACTTACATTAGGTTTCTTTTAGAAAGTCATATAATCAGGTCCAATCCATCTACTGGGATCTATTGTTTAGTATTCTGGAGTAATAATTTACTAAAGGTCTAAAGCATTAATTAGCTAACTGGCCTAAAGAAGAATTAGCACAGCTTTCAAAAGTGCTTAACTTACTTTCAGAGAGTAATTTTAGTGCTGGGGGATGTGGATTGTTAAGTGATCCTTAGATGGCCCCTTGAGTATTATCCTTGTAGTCTTTTGTTAGAGTAACTAGCTTATCTTCCTGGGTGTAATCACAGAAGTACTATTGGGCAGATAAAATATATTATGCTCGGAGAAGCAAGATGGCGACGGAGTAGGCGGACGTACCAACTTCCAACTCCCAGAAGCAAAGTGGATTATAACTCAATTTAAAGAACCATCATCTGGATAAACCAACTATGAACTAAACTAAGTGAACTCTTCAACCAAGGAACACAGAAGAAGCCACATTGAGACTGGTAGGAATAGCGAAAACGCGAAGAGGGCTGCCCAGCTCCCCGGAGCAAACGGCAGCCGGGAGAGACCCGCGGGGCGGGAGGAAAGTTTGGCGGAGAGGGAGGGACCTGGGTCCCAGGAACCAAGCCCCAGCCTGCAGTCCTAGAGCCTAGAAGAGGCGTTTGGACAGTTTTGATCTGTGAAACAAGTGAGGGAGCTCCCAGGCCTACAGTGTGGAGTGTTGGGTCCCTTCCTACTCTGCTGAGGGCTGCTTGAGGGTTTGGGGCGACAGGACGCTGAGGCGCAGTTCTGTCCACGTGGGCAGAGGCCAAGCCGGTGGGAGATTGGTCTAGCCCAGAGGGTCGGAGGGGATGCGCGAAAGCGGTCTGGAAGCTGCGGGCCCACCTTTAATCCGACTTACGGGGACAAAGCAGGAGGCCAGGAACAGGCAGGCCCTGCGCAAGCCGGCCCTGACCGCGGGGACCGGGCTGGGACCAGGGACAAGCAGGGGCTCGCGGCTGAGCTGACGCTACAAGCCCCCCACCCCCGGGGCCGGAGAAACCGCGGTTGGCCAGTATACGTGCGCGAGCGGGCTCCGAGCGTGGGAACGGGGTAGACCCCGAGACAAGTGGAAGCTCGCAGCTGAGCTCACGCTACTATCCCCGCCCGGCCGGAGAAACCGCGGATTGCATTCATACGTGCACCAGCGGGCTCTGAACGCGGGGGCGGGGTAGAGTCTGGGATGAGCGGAAGTACGCAGCTGAGCGGAAGCCAGCAAACACGCCCGCCCCAATAAACCTTGGTTTCAGACCCTGCGCAGAAGGGCCCTGGCCTCGAGGGCGGGGCTAAAGCTCCGGACGGGCAAAAGCTTACAGCTGAGAGTACGTCAAAAGCCCCGCCTAACCCGCAGAACTGTAGCGAGCAGGCTCCGACTGCTGGTTCTGGGCGGAAGTCCGGAAATAGGCTGGGTCCGCAGCTGAGCAAAGGTGCTCACCTCTACCCTTGGTGCTAAGTCTTGCGGCTTCAGTGACAGCCCCTCCCACGGAGGAGAGGCAGAAATCACAGCAAAAGCCACAGTGGGCCGGCGTTGGCAACGCTCATACCCAACCACCCTAGGCACCGGCAGAGGGGGTGGGGGGCCTGCAGACAGACCACACCTAGAGAACACAAAGGCAACACCTACTGGACTCCAGTGGCCACAACTTGCTTATACACAGAAAAAATGGGCAGGCAGTGGAATGCAAACCAAATGAATAAAAAGAAATCCCCAGAGAAGGACCTAAATGAACCAGATATAACCAAATTACCAGAAGCAGAATTTAAAATAATGATAGTTAGGATGTTCAAAGAAATTAGAGCAACAATGGATAGTCATTATGAACACCTAAATAAAGAGATAACAAGTATAAAAAACGAAATTGAAATAATAAAAAAGAATCAGACAGAAATGACAAATATAGTACCAGAACTGAAGACCACAATGGAAGGAATTAAAAGCAGGATGAATCACACTGAGGATCAAATAAGCGAGTTAGAGGACACAATAAACAAAGGCACAGAAGCAGAGAAGAAAAAGGAAAAGAGACTTAAAAAATGTGAGGAAACTCTAAGAGAGCTTTGTGACAACATGAAGAGAAACAACATTCGCATCATAGGGGTGCCTGAAGAAGAGGAGAGAGGACAGGAAATGGAAACTGTGTTCAATCAAATCATAGCAGAAAACTTTCCTAAATTAAGGCTGGGAAACACTCCACATTTTCAAGAAGCACACAGAACTCCATTAAAGAGAAACCCAAAAAGATCTACACCAAGACACATCATAGTTAAAATACCAAAGCTAATGGATAAAGAAAAAATTTTAAAAGCTGCTAGAGAAAAAAAGGCTATCACCTACAAAGGAGCCCCCATAGGAATGATATCGGGCTTCTCAACAGAAACACTTGAGGCCAGAAGGGAATGGCAAGATATAATCAAAGTAATGCAGAACAAGAACCTACAACCAAGACTACTTTATCCAGCAAGGCTAATGTTTAAAATTGAAGGAGAAATAAAGAGCTTCCCAGAAAAAGAAAGCCTCAAGGAATTCATAAAAACCAAACCAATTCTGCAAGAGATACTAAGGGGCCTCTTGTGAACAGTTTTAAAGGGAGGAATGAATAGAGCAAAAGAAGAATGCAGCTTTAAAGAATAAAATGGCAATAAACAACTACATATCAATAATAACTTTAAATGTAAATGGATTAAATGATCCAATCAAAAGACATAGGGTAGCTGCATGGATAAAGAAACAGGACCGATACATTTGCTGTCTACAAGAGACACACCTTAAAACAAAAGATGCACATAGACTGAAGGTAAAAGGATGGAAAAAAATATTTCATGCAAATGGAAATGAAAAAAAAAGGGGTAGCAATACTTATATCAGACGAAATGGACTTTAAAACAAAGGCTGTAATAAGAGATAAAGGAGGACACTACATAATGATAAAGGGAACAATTCAACAGGAAGATATAACTATTGTAAATATCTATGCACCAAATATAGGAGCCCCGACATACATAAAGCAGACTTTGATGGATATAAAGGGCGAGATTAACAGCAATACTATCATAGTAGGGGATTTCAATACCCCTTTAACAACACTGGATAGATCCTCAAGAAAGAAAATTAATAAAGAAACAGCAGACTTAAAGGAGACACTAGATCAACTTGATTTAATAGATATCTTCAGAACTTTTCACCCTTAAGCAGTAGAATATACATTCCTCTCAAGCGCTCATGGTACATTTACTAGGATAGACCACATGTTAGGACACAAAAATGGTCTCAATAAATTTAAGAAAATTGAAATTATATCAAGCATTTTCTCTGATCACAATGCCATGAAACTAGAAATTAACCACAAAAGAAAAACTGAAAAATACTCAAACCCTTGGAAACTAAATAGCATGTTATTAAATAATGACTGGATTAACAATGAGATCAAAGAAGAAATAAAAAAGTTTCTAGAAACAAATGATAATGAGCATACATCAACTCAAAATTTATGGGACACAGCAAAAGCAGTTCTGAGAGGGAAGTTTATTGCACTACAGGCATATCATAAGAAGATAGAAAAAGCTCAAATAAGCAACCTGACCCTGCATCTAAAAGAACTAGAAAAACAACAACAAATAAAACCCAAGACAAGTAGAAGGAAAGAAATAATAAAGGTCAGAGCAGAAATAAATGACATAGAGGCTAAGGAAACAATACAGAGGATCAATGAAACCAGAAGCTGGTTCTTTGAAAAGGTAAACAAGATTGATGAACCTTTAACTAGACTCACCAAGAAAAAAAGAGAGAGGACTCAAATAAATAAAATTAGAAAGGACAGTGGAGAAATAACAACTGACACAACAGAAATACAAAGCATTGTAAGAAAATACTATGAAGAACTATATGCCAAAAAATTAGACAATCTTTGAATCATATAACCTTCCAAACCTCAATCTGGAAGAATCAGAACACCTAAACAGACCAATTACAACAAATGAGATCGAAACAGTTATCAAAAAACTCCCAAAAGAGAAAAGTCCTGGGCCTGATGGCTTCACAAGTGAATTCTATCAAAAATTCAAAGAACTGCCTGACCTGTGGTGGCGCAGTGGATAAAGCGTCGACCTGGAAACACTGAGGTCGCCAGTTCATAACCCTGCACTGGTCTGGTCAAGGTGCATATGGGGGTTGATGCTTCCAGCTCCTCCCCCCTTTCTCTCTTCCTCTATCTCTCTCTCTCACTCTGTGTCTCCTCTCTAAAATGAATAAATAAAAAAAAAACCTTAAAAAAATCTGAGATTTCAGGTTTAAAAAAAAAAAAAAAAAATTCAAAGAACTAACTTCTATCCTTCTCAAGCTATTTCAAAAAATTCAAGAGGAAGGAAGACTTCCAAACTCCTTTTATGAGGCGAGCATAATTCTGATCCCAAAACCTGGCAAAGACAACACAAAGAAAGAAAATTATAGGCCTATATCTCTGATAAATTTAGACGCTAAAATTCTCAACAAAATATTAGCCAACCGGATCCAGCAATATATGAAAAAAAATCATACACCACGATCAAGTGGGATTTATTCTGGAGAGGCAAGGCTGGTTTAATATTCGCAAATCAATCAATGTGATTCATCACATAAACAAAAGGAAGGACAAAAATCACACGATAATTTCAATAGATGCAGAAAAGGCATTTGATAAAATCTAGCACCCATTCATGCTCAAAACTCTCAGTAAAGTGTGAATACAGGGATCATTCCTTAACATAATGAAGGCCATCTACGATAAACCGACAGCAAATATCTTACTAAATGGACAAAGATTAAAAGCAATCCCCTTAAGATCAGGAATTAGGCAGGGTTGCCCCCTTTCACCACTCTTATTCAACGTAGTTCTGGAAGTCCTAGCTACAGCAATCAGACAAGAAGAAGAAATAAAAGGGATCCAAATTGGAAAAGAAGAAGTAAAACTGTCACTATTTGCAGATGATATGATATTGTATATAGAAAACCCTAAAGTCTCAGTCAAAAAACTACTGGACCTTATAAATGAATTCAGCAAGGTGGCAGGATATAAAATTAATACTCAGAAATCAGAGGCATTTCTATATACCAACAATGAAATATCAGCAAAAGAAATTAAGGAAACAATCCCCTTCACTATTGCAGCCAAAAAAATAAAATACCTAGGAGTAAATTTAACCAAGGAGGTTAAGGACTTGTACTCGGAAAATTATAGAGCATTGATAAAAGAAATTAAGGAAGATACAAACAAGTGGAAGCATATACCGTGCTCATGGCTAGGAAGAATAAACATCATTAAAATGTCTATATTACCCAAAGCAATTTATAAATTCAATGCAATACCAATTAAAATACCAATGACATACTTCAAAGATATAGAACACATATTCCAAAAATTTATATGGAACCCAAAAAGAACACGAATAGCTTCAGCAATCTTAAAAAGAAAAAATAAAGCAGGAGGTATCACTCTTCCAGATATCAAGGTTTACTATAAGGCCGTTATACTCAAGACAGCCTGGTACTGGCATAAGAACAGGCACATAGATCAATGGAACAGAACAGAGGACCCAGAAATAAACCCACAGCTTTATGGACAACTGATATTTGACAAAGGAGGAAAGAACATACAATGGAGTAAAGACAGCCTCTTTAACAAATGGTGTTGGGAAAATTGGACATCTACCTGCAAAAAAATGAAACTAGACCATCAACTTACACCATTCACAAAAACAAACTCAAAATGGATAAAAGACTTAAATGTAAGCCGTGAAACCATAAGCATCTTAGAAGAAAACATAGGCAGCAAGCCCTCCGACATCTGTAGCAGCAGTATATTTGCCGATTTATCTCCACGGGCAACTGAAATAAAAGGCAAGATAAACAAGTGGGACTATATCAAACTAAAAAGTTTTTGCACAGCTAAAGACAATAGGAACAGAATAAAAAGACAAACCACACAATGGGAGAACATATTCGACAGCACATCTGATAAGGGGTTAATAACTAAAATTTATAAAGAACTTATAAAACTCAACACCAGGAAGACAAACAACCCAATCAAAAAATGGGCAAAAGAAATGAATAGAAATTTCTCCAAAGAGGACATACAGATGGCCAATAGGCATATGAAAAAATGCTCAACATCACTAATCATTAGAGAAATGCAAATTAAAACCACAATGAGATATCACCTCACACCAGTCAGAATGGCACTCATCAGCAAAACAACACAGAATAATTCTGGCGAGGATGTGGAGAAAAGGGAACCCTCCTGCACTGTTGGTGGGAATGCAGACTGGTGCAGCCACTGTGGAAAACAGTTTGGAGATTCCTCAGAAAATTAAAAATCGAACTGCCTTTTGACCCAGCTATCCCACTTTTAGGAATATACCCTAAGAACACCATAGCACTGTTCGAAAAAAAGAAATGCGCCCCCATGTTCATGGCAGCATTGTTCACAATAGCGAAGATCTGGAACCAGCCCAAGTGTCCGTCAGAAGACGAATGGATTAAAAAGCTATGGTACATATATACTATGGAATACTACTCAGCCATAAGAAACGATGACATCGGATCATTTATAACAAAATGGATGTACCTTGATAACATTATACGGAGTGAAATAAGTAAATCAGAAAAAAAGAAAAACTGAGAACAGCATGATTTCATACATAGGTGGGATATAAAAGTGAGAATATGAGACATGGACAAGAGAGTGGTGGTTATGGGTTGAGGGGAGGGAGGGAAGAGTGGGATAGGGAGGAGGGGAGGGACACAGGGAAAACCAGATTGAAGGTGACAGAGGACAATTTGACTTTTGGTGAAGGGTATGCAACACAATTGAATGATAAGATAACCTGGAGATGTTTTCATTGTACATATGTACCCTGATTTATTGGTGTCACCCCATTAGAATTAATAATAATAAAATATATATATAAAATATATATATATATATTATGCTCACTTTGTTAAAGATGGCACTGCCCTCAGGGAAGCCCATTGCCTAGGTGATATTGGTTGCCCTTATGCTTGGGATGGGTGTAATTATATTATTGTGGGGGGGGATAGGCTGTAAAAGCAAGCAGGGTCATTATAGCCCAAGGCTTAGTTTTAAGAGTGAACTTTTCCCCATACTTTTGACTGATTGGATGATGTGAGGTGGTGCACTCTCATGAGGAATCCTCCCATTACGCCTCAGATAAGTGACTTTGTATCAGAGACTTCCTTGTTTGTAGATTGGATTAAAGGTTTGGATTTCTACACTATAAAGTGGGGCAGACCCGGAGCTTGCTCTTGGTTCCTGAGATTAGCATTAGAGAGGAGAGCAGAGAAAGGCCACCTGGAGGAGGCCAGGAGAAGCAGCCAAGATGGTGGAGTACTGAGGAAGAAACCAGTTTGGGCAGAGTTTATGCAGAGAGAGGGAGATGGGGAACAGAGGTGAATAAGTCTGTTGCGCTAGAAACCTTTGATGCTAGGAAACTTGGATAAGTCAGTAGTTTTGTGAGCACTGAATGAGTGGGTTTTGGAGCCCAGTGTGTGTTTTTACTTGCCCGCTGGTTGCAAGCTAGAATTAAAGCTGATGGCTCACCAGTTCTTGGCTCCGTTGTTTCATTACCGACTGTCCGAAGCTAATGCAAACCTGCACTGGCCAGGTGGCTGTGATCGTGACCCTGGCTACTGGCTCTACAAGTACTTTAATGCAAAGTAATTTTATGTCAGCAGAACTAATGTGTGTATGTTTTAAACTTTGTGAGAGATCTGTTCATTCCCGCTAAGCTAATTCTTTATCTAAGAATGGATATTGTAGGGCAGATAAAATATATTATGCTCACTTTGTTAAAGATGGCGCTGCCCACGTGGAAGTTCGTTGATATTAATGTGTGTTCTGGAACAGGCTGTGGGCAGGCCGGTCATTATAGCCTAAGGCTTAGTTTAAGATTAAGCTCTTCTCCACACCCTTGACTGATTGGATGATGTAGGGTGGTGATGTAGGGAGGATTCCCATTATGCCTCAGATGGGTGACTTTGTATCAGAGACTTCCTTGTTTGTATAATTGGACTAAAGGTTTTGAGTCTATGCTATAAAGTGGGAGAGACCAGTAGCTTGATCTCTCTTGCTCTTGGTTCCTGGGTTCCTGAGGTTAGTATCAGAGAGAAGAGCAGATTAAGGCCATGTGGAGGAGAAGTAGCCAAGATGGCAGAGTGCTGAGGGAGAAGCCAGTTTGTTAAGAGTTTGTGCTGGAGGAGATGGGAAACAGAGGTGAATAAGTCTGGTGAGCTAGAAACCTTTGATTCTAGGAAACTCGGATAAGTCAGTAGCTTTGTGAGCACTGAATGAGTGGGTTTTGGAGCCCAGTGTGTGTTTTTGCTTGCCCGCCGGGTGCAAGCTAGAATTAAAGCTGATGGCTCACCAGTTCTTGGCTCCTGTGTTTCATTACCGACTGTTTGAATCTAATGTGAACCTGCATGGGTCAGGCTGCTGTGATGGCGGCCTCGGCTACTGGCTTTACATTTGGCGTAGTCTGTGGTAGGATTTGATACAGATCGGCATGGAGCTGCCACCACCTCTGAGCGGTGGAGTAGAGAACTGGCTGCTGTTATGGTTTCCCATAGCTGTTTTTTGGGGAACTGTAGGCTGGCTGACTTTTACAGTCATGCATGAGGAAACCGAGAGCTCTATGGAAGATGCTGCCCAGGACCTGCAGGCCGAGCAGCGGAAGGAGCTGGAGGAAACGTGGGAGAAAGAGATGCTGACCCTGGAGCTGAAGGAAGCGCTGGAGGAGTACGCTGACCAGGTTTGCGAGGTTCACCTGGAAATGGAGCTGACGCTGGAGAAGGAATCACAGGTTCATGAGTTGGAGATTGCCCTGGATGTTGTGGATAGCTAGCAGCGGCATGAGGCCGGGCCTGAGGCTGGGGCCGGAGCTGAGGCCAGGACCGGGGCTGATGCCGGGGTTGGAGCTGAATGGCCTGCTGAGCAGAAGGCAGCGGTGGCCCGGAGATCAAGCCCACCAGCAGGAGCTGGTGTTTTCAGTTCCTCTTTGAAGGATGAGGAGAATCAAGCTGGAGTTGCAATCTGCAGTCTCCAGAAGGTGAGAGCCCACCAGCAAGGAACTTCTACTACAACGCTGGTAGGTCTGCGATTTTGGGATATAGGGGTGGATGCCATCATGCTCCCCAGAGCAGAGATGGAAATTCTGACTGCCATGGCCATGTGCTCCTTTTTGGGACAGTGTACGAGCTGCCAGGATGGCAGAGATGATGGGGGAGGCTAACACCCCATGTGTGTGGACTGATTTCCTGGACTACGACCCTAGTGAGCACTGGCTCATTTGTTGAATGGACTTATGGTTTTTGGACAATGTGAAATACCCTGATGGGGGTGGGGTTGGCTTTGCTGGAGGCCTTCCTCCCCTGGAAAGCTTTTCTCATGGCTAGAAAGAAGGCCGAGGACATTTTGCACTTTTGGTGAAGTGCTTAGAGACTGGTGAAATGTGTATACCTTTGTAATTTTTGAAATTGTATGATTTGTCATGTTGTAATTTGTGTAATGTACCTAATTTCCTTGTACAGGGATGCCAGTGGTGTAGATTGTGGGTAGTAAAGTGAGCATAAGGGTGGATTGTTGGGCAGATAAAATATATTATGCTCACTTTGTTAAAGATGGCGCTGCCCACATGGAAGTTCGTTGATATTAATGTGTGTTCTGGAACAGGCTGTGGGCAGGCCGGTCATTATAGCCTAAGGCTTAGTTTAAGATTAAGCTCTTCTCCACACCCTTGACTGATTGGATGATGTAGGGTGGTGATGTAGGGAGGATTCCCATTATGCCTCAGATGGGTGACTTTGTATCAGAGACTTCCTTGTTTGTATAATTGGACTAAAGGTTTTGAGTCTATGCTATAAAGTGGGAGAGACCAGTAGCTTGATCTCTCTTGCTCTTGGTTCCTGGGTTCCTGAGGTTAGTATCAGAGAGAAGAGCAGATTAAGGCCATGTGGAGGAGAAGTAGCCAAGATGGCAGAGTGCTGAGGGAGAAGCCAGTTTGTTAAGAGTTTGTGCTGGAGGAGATGGGAAACAGAGGTGAATAAGTCTGGTGAGCTAGAAACCTTTGATTCTAGGAAACTCGGATAAGTCAGTAGCTTTGTGAGCACTGAATGAGTGGGTTTTGGAGCCCAGTGTGTGTTTTTGCTTGCCCGCCGGGTGCAAGCTAGAATTAAAGCTGATGGCTCACCAGTTCTTGGCTCCTGTGTTTCATTACCGACTGTTCGAATCTAATGCGAACCTGCGTGGGTCAGGCTGCTGTGATGGCGGCCTCGGCTACTGGCTTTACAGATATCAACATCAGAAAGGGATAACCAGATCCACTATTATCAGAGATGGTGTTTACCGTCAATAAATCACAGTTTAAAAAATATATATATTAGTCGAACCATCTTTCACACATTTTTTTAAACTTTTATTTACATGAGAAGTGGGGAGGCAGAGAAACAGGCTCTCACATGCACCCAACCAAGATCCACCTGACAAGCTTGTGGGGCAATGCTCGGCCCATTTTGGGTCATTGCTCAGCAACCAAGCTATTTAAGTGCCTGAGTTGAGGCCACAGAGCCATTTGCAGTGCCTGAGGCCAACTGTTCCAACTGAGCCATCGCTGCAGGAGGAGAAAAGATAGAAGAAAGAGGGGGAGGGGTGGAGAAGCAGTTGGTAGCTTTTCCTGTGTGCCCTGACTGGGAATCGAACCCGGGACATCCACACACCAGGCCGGGCATTGTAAAGCCAATAGCCACGGCCACCATCACAGCCGCCTGGCCCATGCAGGTTTGCATTTGATTTGGACAGATGGTAATGAAACAATGGAGCCAAAACTGGTGAACCATCTCTTTAATTTAGCTTGCACCCAGCAGGCAAGTAAAAACACACACTGGTCTCCAAAATCCACTCATTCAGTGCTCACAAAGCTACTGACTTATCCGAGTTTCCAAGAATCAAAGGTTTCTAGTGCACCAGACTTGTTCACCTCTGTTCCCCATCTCCTCCTCTCTACACAAACTCTGCCCAAACTGGCTTCGTCCTCAGCACTCCGCCATCTTGGCTGCTTCTCCTGGCCTCCTCCAGGTGGCCTTTCTCATCTCTCCTCTCTGATGCTAATCTCAGGAACTGAGAGCAAGCTCCGGGTCTGCCCCACTTTATAGTGTAGAAATTCAAACCTTTAATCCAATCTACAAACAAGGAAGTCTCTGATACAAAGTCACTTATCTGAGGCATAATGGGATTCCTCATGAGAATCTACCACCCTATATCAGAAAGGGTGGGAAAGGCTTAGTCTTTAAATGAAGCCTTGTGCTATAAGGACCCAGCCTGCTTACAGCCTGTCCCCACACTCATTAATATAATCACGCCCATCCCAAGCAAGAAAGGCAACTAATATCACCTGGGAAACGGGCTTCCACATGGCCAGAGCCGTCATTAACAAAGTGAGCATAATATATTTTATCTGCCCAACAGGCATTTAAAATTTTTTTCTTGATTGATTTCAAAGAAAGGGGGAGACAGGAACATTCATCTATTACTGTATGTGCCTGCCTCGAGATTGAACTCAACCTTGATGCTCTAACCAACCAAGCTATCTGGCCAGAGCTATCTTTCATACATTTTAGTGTATAAATTATGGTGCAGTATCTTTGTAGAGCAATTTTACAATATCAGGTTTCAAATGTCCATATTCTTTAACCTATCAGGTTAGACTTAGAAGTTTTATAGATTTACTTATGCTTTATGAGCAATAATTATAAGCATATTTTGCTGTTCTGTTTGAGTAACAAAAGACTAGAACACAAATGCCCCCCACACACACACACACTTTTCCAGTTGTTTATGCAGGATATCTGACAGGAGACATAATGAACTTTTTTTAAAATCAGGGATTTGAAAGAGACAGACAGGAACATCTATCCATTCCTACATGTGCCCTGACAGGATCAAACCAACAACTTCTGTTTGACAGGATGAGGCTCCACTAAGCCATCCCGCCAGGGTGGTAGTGAACTATTTATCAATAGAGTTGCCTCCAGAGGAATATCAAGGGTCAGTCATTGGTTAAAGTTTACTGTGTGCCCCTTTGTTGTTTTATTTTCATACACTGTGTATATATTACTTGTAAAAAAGAAAAATGGTGCCTTAGAAGGTCTGTAGATCAGTGGGGGAAGAGATGTTATTTGCCATGATGCTGGACCACTGTTGCTTGCCTTGGGGAAAGGTCAAGTTGCTTCCACTGTTTGCCTCTCTCTCACCACACACACAACAAATCCCAGATGGCTCATGGACTTGATTAGAAAATGAAAGAAAAGTACTGCAGGAAAAGATGGGTGAAGGGTTTTATAATGGGATAGGAAAGGTATTCCTAAGCAGGCATGGTGCTAGTAATCATAAACACAGATTTGAGTACTGGAAAAATTACAAAGAAACAGCACTAACAGGAAAAAAGTATGGAGATAGGACAAGGAAATTCATGAAAGAAATCGGATTAATCAGTTAACAGCAAGAAGAATGCTCAGCTTCATTAAAGAAATACTTACACATGAAACAAGCAATGAGATTATTTTGCCTAAGGCAATGGCCATTGTTGCTGAAGATGTGGGCAAAGAAACATTTTTGGTAGGAGTGTAAAATGGCTTAACTTAAAAAAAAGTGGAACTGCCCTTTGACCCAGCTATCCCACTTATAGGAATATATCCCAAAGACACCATATCACCAACTGAAAAGAAGAAATGCGCCCCCATGTTCGTGGCAGCATTGTTCACAATATGAAGATCTGGAAACAGCCCAAGTGTCCATCAGTGGACGAGTGGATTAAAAAGCAGTGGTACATATATACAATGGAATACTATGGTACCATGAAAAAGAAGGAAATATTACCTTTTGCAACAATATGGAGGGACATGGAAACTATTATGTTGAGTGAAATAAGCCAGGCAGAAAAAGACAAATATATGACCTCACTCATTTGAGGAATCCAAGGAACACTGAGAACTGAGGGAAGGAATTGAGACAGAGGAGGGATCAAAGGGACCAGAGGAAAAGAGGACAGAGAGAAAGGGTATGATAGGATAAGGTAAACCTGAAGGGAAGGGGGGAGGGCGCTGTAGGGAAGAGGGTAAAGGAGATGTTGAGGGGAATATGGGGGAGGAGGGATGCAGTCGGGGTCACCCTAGAATCTATGTAAACTCAAATAAATTTGAAAAAAAAGTAATTTGGCCTGACCTGTGGTGGCGCAGTGGATAAAGCGTCAACCTGGGAACACTGAGGTCGCCAGTTCAAAACCCTGCACTGGTCTGGTCAAGGCACATATGGGAGTTGATGCTTCCAGCTCCTCCCCCCTTTCTCTCTTTCTCTATCTCTCTCTCTCACTCTGTGTCTCCTCTCTAAAATGAATAAATAAATAAATTTTAAAAAAGTAATTTGGCAATATGTGTCAAATTTTCACCAAATAATGTCTCTACTGGCAACCCCACTCTTAAGATTTTACATAATGTGTATAAGGTGTGAGTTAACACTGGGGAACAATTTTTTTTTCATTTTCTGTTGCATGAGGTTTTAGAACTTTCTCTATATTTTTCTACATTGCTGATTGCAAATCTGAAATCCATTTTTTGATGCATGCTCTAGTTCTTATGCAATTTTAATTTCTTTTTGTTACAGTTAATGGCATGCATTGGTTTTTAATTTTTTTTTTTTATTCATTTTAGAGAGGAGACGCAGAGAGAGAGAGAGAGAGAGAGAGAGAGAAAGAGAGAGAGAAAGGGGAGGAGCTGGAAGCATCAACTCCCATATGTGCCTTGACCAGACCAGTGCAGGGTTTTGAACTGGCGACCTCAGTGTTCCCAGGTTGTCGCTTTATCCACTGCGCCACCACAGGTCAGGCTTTTTTTTTTTTTAATTTTTATTTTTTTATTCATTTTAGAGAGGAGACGCAGAGAGAGAGAGAGAGAGAGAGAGAGAGAGAGGCATTGGTTTTTAAATTGGAGTTAAAGGGCAATGACTCTTGGATTGAACAAGGCAATTAATGCTTTACAAACATCACTTTTACATAATTGTAGTTGTTTTTAAATGTAAAAAATTATCTGATAAAAACACCCTCTTATTTTAAGATTGAATCATGGCTTCTTCGAGTAGGCGTAAATGTAAGAATAGTACTGACACCTTCTGTTATATATGTGGCTGTTAACACACTTCATCGTCAAAGGCACAGTATTTCATCATTTGTGACAAGTGCATATATTGCCTATTTTCAAGTTCCCCCCCGTGGCAATCAAGACAAGAATTGGGCTCCTCATATTGTGTGTCATAATTGTGAGAAAATGCTTCATGACTGGACAAAAGGAAAATACAAAGGAATGCCTTTTGGTGTTCCCATGGTTTGGCGTGAACCTAAGGACCACAGCAGTGACTATTTATTTCTGTCTGATCCATACAAAGGGCACCGGCAAGAAAAAACGGCATATGATCACATATCCTAATATTCCTTCAGCAATACGACCTATCCCACACTCTGAGACACTCCCGGTTCCAGTTTGTTTTTTTTTAAATTATTTATTTATTTATTTATTTATTTATTTATTCATTTTAGAGAGGAGACACAGAGTGAGAGAGAGAGATAGAGAAAGAGAGAAAGGGGGGAGGAGCTGGAAGCATCAACTCCCGTATGTGCCTTGACCAGACCAGTGCAGGGTTTTGAACTGGCGACCTCAGTGTTCCCAGGTTGACGCTTTATCCACTGCGCCACCACAGGTCAGGCCTCCCGGTTCCAGTTTTCAATGGTTTTATTTCTTCTCAGGATGAAGAAAGTGAACATGGTAATCAAGTGTATTTTGATAAGATGCATGAGAAAATGGTTGAGAATCTGAAGAGTCTTCTTCTGATGCCTAGCAGTCATTAACCCCTCAGCAGTTTAGCCAACCCGAATTGAATGACTTAGTAAGAGATTTGGGCCTATCAAAGAAAGCAGCTGAGTTATTAGCCTCCAGGCTTCAAGAAAAGAATGCACTTCACCGGTCAGCTAAAGTATCTCATTTCAGGAAGTGTGAACAAATTTTTGTGGACTTTTTTTCTGAAGACAAATGCTTTGTTTACTGTCATGATATCAGTAGTCTTCTCAGCCAGCTAGGTGTTACCACTTACAGTCCAACAGAATTGTTCTCATACACAACGGTAATGTTTATGCAGTGGTTCCAATTAGTTATTCAACTCATCCTTGAGAAGATTATAATGACGTAAAAATTGTTCTCGACTGACTGAAGTATGAGGAGCATAACTGGATCATTTGTGTGGATCTTAAAATGGTAAATTTCCTATTAGAACAACAGAGAGGTTTCACAAAGTATTCTTTCTTTCTGTGTTTGTGGTACAGCTGAGCTCGGGAGAAACACTGGACATAGGAGTGGCCAAAACGCAAAGCTCTGGATGTAGGGATGCAAAATATTGTGAATGAACCTGTAGTTAATTGAGACAGGATCATTTTTCCCCTACTTCCCATCAAACTTGGCTTAATGAAGCAGTTTGTTCAGACTTTGAATAGAGAAAGTGAATGCTTTCAACATATTATTTCTGCTTTTCCTGCGTTTTCTTTTGAGAAGATAAAAGCAGGTGTATTCGATGGACCTCAAATTCGAACCCTCATACGTGACGAAGAATTTGCCAGGAAGATGAATAAGGAGGAGAAAGCAGCATGGCAGTCTTTTGTGGCAGTTACAAAGAACTTCCTTGGCAACAAGAAAGCAGAAATCTATGAACTTCTGGTTCAAAGGATGCTGTTGGCTTTCCGCGACATTGGATGTAACATGAGTGCTAAGATTCACTTCCTGAACAGTCAAGTTTTGTGCAAATTTTATGATTAAAATAAGTGGGTTTTTTTTTTTACAGGGACAGAGAGAGGGATAGACAGACAGGAACGGAGAGAGGTGAGAAGCATCAATCATTAGTTTTTCGTTGCTGTGGCGACACTTTAGTTGTTCATTGATTGTTTTCTTACATGTGCCTTGACCACGGGCCTTCAGCAGACTGAGCAACCCCTTGCTGGAGCCAGGGACCTTGGGTCCAAGCTGGCGAGCTTTTGCTTAAGCCAGATGGGCCCGCGCTCAAGCTGGCGACCTCGGGTCTCGAACCTGGGTCCTCTGCATCCCAGTCCGACACTCTATCTATTGCGCCACTGCCTGGTCAGGCAAAATAAGTGTTTTAATATGTTCTACAGTGTGTCCGTAAAGTCATGGTGCACTTTTGACCATGTGACCGGTCAAAAGTGCACCATGACTTTACGGACACCTTGTATTTTGAAATTGTAGACAAATTCTGATGCAATCTTATCTTTTAGTGTATTAGTGTATTTACTGCATTTTATTATATTTTCACAAAGATGATGCCCAAGAAGACATTTTACTTCATTATGTTAAACTAAATGTTGAAAATTTTATAAGATGAAAACCTAAATTTGCAAAAATACTGTAGCTTACAGAGAAAAACTAATGTCAGATTTGAGATCAGCACACTTGAATTAGGTAAGATCAAGTGTTTTTGTGGATGCAGCAAAAATTTTGTTCCCCAGTGTGACGGGAAAAATAAATATATCCAGTACTGGTCTTTGCCCCCAGTTCCTAGTACAAAGCTGAAACCCTTGTCATTTCCTCATGAAGAGCACTAGAAGGTGATTGGGTGGGCTCTTGGATGGGGGCTGGTCATCGGAAAGACTAGAAAAAGATGCTTGAAATTTTCAGCCCTACCCCTCATCTCCAGAGTGGGGAAGAGGGGCTGGAAATGGAGCCCCTTGCCCACATGAGGAAGCCTCTGAAATCCCAGTCGTGGGTGTTTGGAAAGCCTCCCAGCTGGCACCATAACTCCACAGGGACAAGAAGTTCCTTTACTTGGGACCCTCCCAGACCATGCCCTACACATCTCTTCATTTGTCTTTTATCTTTTTTTTTTTTTTTTTTTACAGGGACAGAGAGAGAGTCAGAGAGAGGGATAGATAGGGACAGACAGACAGGAATGGATAGAGGTGAGAAGCATCAATCATTAGTTTTTTTTTTAATTTATTTTATTCATTTTAGAGAGGAGACATGGAGTGAGAGAGAGAGAAAGAGAGAAAGGGGAGGAGCTGGAAGCATCAACTCCCATATGTGCCTTGACCAGACCAGTGCAGAATTTTGAACTGGTGACCTCAGTGTTCCCAGGTTGACGCTTTATCCACTGCACCACCACAGGTCAGGCATCAATCATTAGTTTTTCATTGCCATTGCAACACCTTAGTTGTTCATTGATTGCTTTCTCACAGGTGCCTTGACCGGGGGCCTTCAGCAGACCGAGCAACCTCTTGCTGGAGCCATCGACCTTGGGTCCAAGCTGGTGAGCTTTTGCTCAAGCCAGATGGGCCGGCGTTCAAGCTGGCGACCTCGGGGTTTCGACCCTGGGTCTTCCACATCCCAGTCCAACGCTCTATCCACTGCGCCACTGCCCGGTCAGGCCTTTTATCATATTTTTTAATAAACTTAAGTGTTTCTGTGAGTTGTGTGAGCTGCTTTAGCAAATTGATCGAAACTGAAGAGGTGTTTGTGTGAACCTCCAATTTGTAGTCAAGTCAGACAAGTTGTAGGTTACTTGGGTACCTACTATTTGCAAGGGGCATTTGAAGCAGGGTGGTGGACAATTATATGTGGCATCTGACCTTTGTTCAAGTAGATAGTGTTAGAATTAAATTGTAGGACACCCAGCTAGCATTGCAGGGAATTGCTAGTTGGGGGAAATCGTCCACATTTGTGATAGTTAAGTGAAGTGTTCGCATGAGTAGTGAGAAACACGGAAGGGAAGAGCTGCGTTTTTCCTTACTTGGAAAGAAAAAAACCTGTTTCCTACAGATAGGGCTAGTTGTTAGAGAGGTTTTAAAGGAAATCAGTGTCCATCAATCGGAAATTGGCTAAATTGCATTACTGTATTGAGACTACAATGAAGCCATTTAAAAGTTTGGTATTTTTCATAAAAATTGAAATAACTCCATGGGAAACATCTTAAAGCCATTAAATGGAAAAAATGCAGAAATATACAGGATGATCTCACTGAGAGGTTTAAAAGTCCATCCTGTGTGGGCTCATGTTCACCTTTCCAGAGTTAGACGGGTGCAGAAGGCAGTGTGAATCCTTTTCTCTGCATTTTGAAAACTTTCTATTAAACACAGACATAAAAAAAATTTATATACATATATATACATATATAATAAACAAACATAGCAGCTAAGATTTCTAGTTTATACAGCAACTCGTCCAAGTCATTGTCATCACTGGGAGTGTAAATTTGGAGTTCCTTCAATGTTTCCTAACAGGTGGTAAAATTGTCCCAAGTGTTACCAGACTACTTCTGCGCTGCGCAAGGTGGGGGAGGTGTTATGGTCACTGGCAGGGACCATTCCTGTCAGGGGACCTTCAGGCCTTTGACTACAGGAAAGTTGTTGAGACAAAGTCCAGGTGACAGGATTGGGATAAGCCTGGAAGAAGTTGCTGCTGCCACTACTCCTGAGAACAGGTGTCCTAGGGACCCTTACCGCTTAGCACAGAAGCAGCAAATTACACGCCTGAGGTTAAAAGGGGACACAGGCATGGTGTCCTTTATCCTGGGGGATGGGGAGAAGAGGTATCTACTTTCTATAGGCAGGAATTTTAGGGATGTCAACAGGATATGCATTAGCTTTCTTGGATATAATGAGTATAATGGGGTTTGGAGTCATCCTTTGCTCCCTATCACCTCTATTTTGCATTAGTGTGGCTCTGATTTTTGTTGTCTACCTCCCCTACTAAGGTGATTGAAACCACCTGCTTTCAGCTGTCTTTGCCCAGGAAGGATAGTCTTGTGATTAGCTGGTTAACTGCTCAGTGGTTCCAGCTGTCTGTTCAGCCATTGGTCTGCTTCCTCATTCCCCCGCCTGGGACGTTTCCCAGTTTCGCCCCACCTTGCCTGTTGGGCAGATAAAATATATTATGCTCACTTTGTTAAAATGGCGCTGCCCACATTCAAGTCCATTGATATTAATGTGTGTTGGGGGACAGGCTGTAAGCAGGCTGAGTCGTTATAGCCTTAGTTTTAAGAGTAAGCTTTTCCCCACACCCTTGACTGATTGGATCATGTGGGGTAGTGCACTCTCATTAGGAATCCTCCCATTATGCCTCAGATAAGTGACTTTGTATCAGAGACTTCCTTGTTTATAGATTAGATAAAAGGTTTGGATTTCTACACTATAAAGTGGGGCAGACCCGGAGCTTGCTCTCTCTCAGTTCCTGAGGTTAGCATTAGAGAGGAGAGGAGAAGCAGCCAAGATGGCGGAGGCTGAGGAAGAAGCCAGTTTGAGCAGTTTGTGCAGGGAGAAGGAGATGGGGAACAGAGGTTGTAAAGCCAGTAGTCGAGGCCGCCATCACAGCAGCCTGACCCACGCAGGTTCGCATTGGATTCGAACAGTCGGTAATGAAACACAGGAGCCACGAACTGGTGAGCCATCAGCTTTAATTCTAGCTTGCACCCGGCGGGCAAGCAAAAACACACACTGGGCTCCAAAACCCACACATTCAGTGCTCACAAAGCTACTGACTTATCTGAGTTTCCTAGCATCAAAGCTTTCCAGCTCACCAGACTTATTCACTTCTGTTTCCCATCTCCTCCTGCACAAACTCTTAACAAACTGGCTTCTTCCTCAGCACTCTGCCATCTTGGCTACTTCTCCTCCACATGGCCTTAATCTGCTCTGCTCTCTAATACTAACCTCAGGAACTCAGGAACCAAAGAGAGAGAGATCTAGCTACCGGTCCGCCCACTTTATAGCATAGATAATCCAAACCTTTAATCCAATTATACATTCAAGAAAGTCTCTGATACAAAGCCACCCATCTGAGGCATAATGGGATTCCTCAAGAGAGTGCACCACCCTACATCATCCAATCAGTCAAGGGTGTGGAGAAGAGTTTACTCTTAAACTAAGCCTTAGGCTATAACGACCCAGCCTGCCCACAGCCTGTCCCAGAACACACATTCCAAGCATAAGGCCAAATAATATCACCTGGGTGACGGGCTTCCATGTGGGCATCTCCATCTTTAACAAAGTGAGCATAAAATATTTTATCTGCCCAACAGAGGTGAGTAAGTCTGGTGAGCTAGAAACCTTTGATGCTAGGAAACTCGGATAAGTCAGTAGCTTTGTGAGCACTGAATGAGTGGGTTCTGGAGCCCAGTGTGTTTTTACTTGCCCGCCGGGTGCAAGCTAGGATTAAAGATGATGGCCCACCAGTTCTTGGCTCCACTGTTTCATTACCAACTGTCCGAATCTAATGGGAACCTGCATGTGAATGGCCATGATGGCGGCTCCTGGCCATACATTGCTTTAAAAGGATCGCTCTATCTGGACACATGTAGAGTGATTTGACTACTAAGAAAAAGGTTATTTGAAAGCAAACACCTACAACTGATGGATTGTGTAGTATGTAATTCTATCCCATTGAAGTTTTTTGAGACAGGCAAGGAAAGAGATGAGAAGCATAAACTGGTTGCACACTTTATTTGTTCATTGGTTGCTTTCTCATAGTTCCTCGACCCCAGGGCTTTAGAAGAGCCAGCGACCATCGGGTCATGTCTATGATCCCACGCTCCAGCCCGCCACCTCCGCTTCAAACCTGGGTCCTCAGCATCCCAAGCCGATGCTCTACCCACTGTGCCTCCAGCCCATTCAAGTTTTAAAAATCACACCTTCACGTGGTAGTTGTGATAAAAACACATTTTACTTTACACTTAAGTATCCACTGTTGTTAGCAAATCCCAGAAAAAAATGCTATTTTTAGTGATAAGTTTGGCTAACAAAACAGATGTTTTCCTTTAGGCGCAGCAGTTATTTTTAAATTTCTTTTTATTTATTCATTTTAGAGAGGATACACAGAGAGAGAGAGAGAGAGAAAGAGAAAGAGAGAAGGAGCTGAAAGCATCAACTCCCATATGTGCCTTGACCAGACCAGTGCAGGGTTTTGAACTGGCAACCTCCGTGTTCCCAGGTCCACGCTTTATACACTGCGCCACCACAGGTCAGGCCAGCGCAGCAGTATTTTTGAGAGAAGATAAGCAAACTAAATAAACCCCACCCGATATCAGTCACATACATAGACCTTGATTTGCAGATCTGTCGCCGGGTCAATCCGATATACATCTTGCACCGCACTACCCGGGCGAGCCGACAAACACGACAGAGGAACTGGACCCGACGCCATGCACGAGAAACGAGGGCGACAGGTGGGCTAGGACCACTTCTTGGTGACATTGAGGTGGCTGAGCTGGTCGGCCAGTCGCCGGTGCGGTGGAAACTTGGCCTCGGCAGTCGCCTTGATGGCCTGGAAGGCGGCCGCCCTGCGGACCGCGGCGTGCCCGAACTCCTGCGAAGCGCTGAGGAAGGGCGCGCTCAGCCAGTAGTGGTTCTCCGCCTCCGTCTCCAGGCGGCGGAGCATGTTCTGCTTCGCGTGGAAGGACACGGTGCGCGGGCGCCGGTGCTTCCCGATCCACTGCCCGCCGGGGATGCGGTTACGGCGTAGGAGCGCGGTCAGGAACATGGTGCCTGCTACGGACAGAGAATGGCGCGGGATAGAGTCCAGTCTGGCCGCAAGCGGAGCGGCGTCCCCGAGAGAGCACACGCCCACCCACGTCCCAGATCTCCCACCAGCTCCAGTGCACTCACCAGTTGGGTGCCTAGGGAGCTCCCGTTTCTCCGCACTTCGGCGGCCGCATCGCCGGAAGTACATCGCTCTGCCAGGCGGCCGCCTCCTTCCCGCGAGACTTCAGATCCCGCGAGAGCAGAATACGTACTCCCGCCGCTGACGCCGCTACACTTCCGGCGGCAGAGATTCAAACGAGTGGCGGGCAGAGCGACCGGTTGTACTGATCATGGACCCTATCCAGAACTTCTGTGCGAAGCTGCGGTCCCTGGCGGTGACCCTGGACAGCGAGATGGCGCGGCTGCACCGAGCGTTAGCGGGGGAAGACAGCGGTGAGTGGGTGGGCGGCTGCCCTCCGGTTTCCGTCCCGGTCCAGGAGTGAGCGGAGAGGAGAGCCTCGCTGTGGGAACGGAGTGACTGCCTTCGCAGTACAGCTGCTCAGCGCTCTCACCCGGATGGCCCCGGTCAGACCGTGTAGTCGGCGCCAACTCAAGGACCCAGTGCCGCCTTTTATGTTGTTTGTTTTGCTTTTTTGCAAGTAAAGCAAAGTTCTTCATTACTAACACTTGTATTAGAGATTTCCAGATTTTTCTTTTTTCTTTTTTTTTTTTAAGGACAGAGACAGGAAGGGAGAGAGGTCAGAAGCATCAACTCATAGTTGCCGCACCGTAGTTGTTCACTTCTCATTTGTGTCTTGACAGGGGTGGGAGCCCCGGGCTCCAGCCAGCAACCATGTCTGTGATTCCAGGCTCAAGCCAGCGACCTCGGGGTTTTGAACCTGGATCCTCAGCACCCTAGGCCCGTGATGGCGAACCTATGGCACACGTGTCAGCACTGACACGCGTAGCCATTTTTGGTGACATGGGGCCGCATGCCGAGAAGGACTTTCATCCTCGGCTCCTGCACGCCAGGTGCAGTAGTAGCCCAGGATAAAACATTTGCTGTAGTGTAGACACTGTGCTAGAGGTCTGTAGGTAAAAACAACAGAATTCCGGCACAGAGCTCTAGTTCTGGGACTTCCGGTTAGGCCGTTTTTCTCAAAGTGACACACCATCCAAGTTCTGCTTTGTTTTTTGGCAAATTTTGACACAAAGCTCAAAAGATTGCCCATCACTGCCCTAGGCTGACACTATCCACTGCGCTACTAGCTGGTCAGGTGAGATTTTCAGTTTTTTTTTTTTTTTTTTTTTTACTTTATTTTATTCATTTTTTAGAGAGGAGACACAGAGTGAGAGAGAGAGAGAGAGAGAAAGGGGGAAGGAGCTGGAAGCATCAACTCCCATATGTGCCTTGACCGAACCAGTGCAGGGTTTTGAACTGGCGACCTCAGTGTTCCCAGGTGGACGGCTTTATCCACTGCGCCACCACAGGTCAGGCGAGAGAGATTTTCAATTTTTAAATAAATTTTTTTATTAGTTAAATAAAGGGAAAAGGAGGAAGTAGGGAAGGGAGAGAGAGAAGCATCAACTCCTTGTTCTACTTAGGTGCTCAATTTAGTTGTGCATTCATTGGTTCCTTCTTTTGCTGTGACCCAGCTAGAACCCAGGCTCCATTTGCTGAGCCTCCCAGCCAGGACCTCTTATTAGGGGTCTTTAAAAGTTTCAAGACTAGTTCAGACTTAATAAATGTCATAATTCTAGTGTGCCTTAAAATATTACACCATAAAAATATATATATATATTATACCATAGCCCTGGCTGGTGGCTCAGTGGATAGAGTGTTAGCCTAGAGTATGGATGTCCGGGGTTTGATTCCTTTTCAGGGCACACAAGAGAAGTGACCATCTACCTCTCTCCCCCCTCAATCTCCCCAATCAGTCCCTCTTCCTCTCCCACTACCAGTGGCTTGATTTGTTCAAGCATCAGCCCCAGATGGAGTCTCAGGTGGATCCTGGTCAAGGCGCATGTGGGAGTCTGCCTCACTACCCTCTCCTCCTCTCGCTTTTATTTATTTTATTTTATTTTTTATTTTCATTTTCTTTTAACAGGGACAGAGAGAGAGAGAGGGACAGATAGGGACAGACAGACAGGAATGGAGAGAGGTGAGAAGCATCAATCATTAGTTTTTCATTGCTGTCTCAACGCCTTAGTTGTTCATTGATTGCTTTCTCACATGTGCCTTGACTGCGGGCCTTCAGCAGACCGAGCAACCCTTGCTGGAGCCAGCGACCTTGGGTCCAAGCTAGCGAACTTTTTTTTTGCTCAAGCCAGATGGGCCCGCGCTCAAGCTGGCGAGCTCGGGGTCTCAAACCAGGGTCCTCTGCATCCCAGTCCTTCCTCTGCATCCCAGTCCAACGCTCTATCCACTGTGCCACCGTCTGATCAGGCTCCTCCTCTCACTTAAGAAAAAAAAGACTTTATTTATTGTCTGATCAAGTGGTGGCTCAGTGGATGAACGTCGTCGACCTGGGATGCTGAGGCCAGAGATTGAAAACTTGAGTTTACTAGCTTGAGCAGAGGCTCATCTGACATGTCTATGACCCCATGGTCGCTGGCTTGAAGCCCAAAAGGGTTACTGGCTAGGTTGGAGCCACCTCTGTCCTGGCAAGGCATGTATGAGAAAGCAATTAATGAACAATTGAAGTGCCACAACTGCAGGTTGATGCTTCTCATTTTTTTCTCTTTCTGTCTCTGTCTTTCTCACTTTAAAAAAAAAAAAAAAGATTTTATTATTTTACAGAGAAGAGGTAAGGCAGTGAACGGTGGAGGAGGCAGCAAGAGCTATCAACGCATTGTTGCTTCACTTAGTTGTTCATTGCTTGCTTTTATTTTTTTTTTTAATTTATTTTTATTTTATTCATTTTAAAGAGGAGACACAGAGTGAGAGAGAAAGAGAGAAAGGGGGGAGGAGCTGGAAGCATCAACTCCCATATGTGCCTTGACCAGACCAGTGCAGGGTTTTGAACTGGCGACCTCAGGGTTCCCATGTCGACGCTTTATCCACTGCACCACCACAGGTCAGGCCATTGCTTGCTTTTTGTATGTACTTTGACCTGGGCAAGTCCAGGTTCTGGAACCAGCAACCTCAGTGTTCCAGGTAACTCTATCCACTGCACCAGCACTGGCCAGGCAAAATTTGATGACTTTTAATAGGTGGAAGGAGAAGATCTTCAAAGGAGGCATGTTTTAGGAAAGAGGTATATAATCCTTAAAAAGAACTGCTTTTATATTATACATACATGATTAATAAGAAAGGTGGCAGTTCAGTGGATAAAGCACATCTTTTTAGTAAATGGTGCCAGGTCAGTTGTACATTCATGGGGAAAAAGATTGGATCTTGCTCCTTACCTCATGCCACAAACAAAAATCAATTCCAGATGGATTTAACCTCTAAATGCAAAGAAGCAATAAAGCTTTTAGAAGAAACTATAAGTGTTGTCATTGGTGAAGATTTTTAGAATAGGAATCAAAATGTGTTTACCATAAAGGGGAAAATTGCTCAGTGTTAACCATGTTCCCACCTCTTCTTTCCCTGATCTGAGGGTGTTTACTTTGAAAGTTCATCAATTTATATACTTATGATTTCTCTGCTTTCCTGTGTATGTGGTATAGTTTAATAAAAGTTTTAAAGAAAGGCCTAAATTCTTGTGATTAACAGGATATGTATTATAAATAAATATATACAAGGGTTTTATAATTCTAAGAAAATGCACTAAATTACATTGTCTATTTTTTATTGCATCCTTCCCTTTCAATATTCATGTTGAAGAGTTTGAAGGTTGCGCAATGAGAATTTTACATGATCTTCACTCAGAAGTTCGGACTCTAAAGGTATAACTCCAATAGTTATGTATCATTTTTACGTGATAATTTTTTAAAATCTCAAACATAGTCAAAAGTTAGAGAAAATATAAATGTGCTCTTTTTCCTCCTAAAAGGATGATGTCAGTATTCTTCTTGATAAAGCAATTTTGGAAAGTCAAGAAAGCATTGGTTTCATAAAGGCAACCAAAGTGCTGATGAACAAAAATTCAGCGGATATCATGAAAATAACAGAGCTTTTCCAGAAGTATGGATATAATCGATGTGCCAAGCAAAGTTCAGGTGTGACTAACTTGCATTTTATAACATATGTTTCAGTATTAAAGAGTAAGGACAGCATGACCCACTGAGGCTGTTTTGGCTCAGCTATGGTTTCTCTGGCTCTTCCTCGGCCATTATGTTGACCCATTATTTGATCATTTACTCAAGAGCCGCGGTATGCTATGTACATTGCTGACTCGGGGCACAGGGCACAGTCAGTTCTCGCTGTCCTTTCCAAAACGCTAGACGAGGATTAGCACAGTGCTGGAAGAGAGGTACATCTGTGTTACTTCCCCATGGTTGGTTTCTAGTTGGTTCTGCTAATAAATGAGGCAGACCTTCAGGCTTGTTGTTTTGTTTTTCTTATCAATTTTGTCTTCTGTAGAATTGGAGGTTTTTGCCTGTATAAATTGATAAAGTCCTTTTCAGTTTTAAAATTCTAAAGAAGGATAGTATAGCATGGTGGTTTTACAATCAGCTGTACTTCCTGAGTTTGAATCTCTGATTCCACTACTTACCAGATGCTTTGCCTTTGAACAGCTACTTAACCTGTACCTCAGTTTTTCATGTGTAAAGTGGAGGGGTTTAATGGTCTCTACCTCTCAGGTTGTATTAGGATTAAATATGATAAAACTTACAGTACCTGGCATGTTAATCACCAGGTGTTAACTATTATTGTTGTACCCAAACCTTTGGTTGACCAATGTCACTGAGCTTCAGTGTCTTCATTTCCGACACGAGAGTGATCTTTGCACATGAATAAAACATTAATTACATTCAACAAATATGTACTGAGGATGTGTGTGGAAGGTATATTAAACAGTCCACATGGTGTGACAGAAACAATTCAGTTGATGATGGTGTGCACAAGCCATGGATTGAAATGCTGACTTTACCATCTACACACACTGCTACATGAGATCGTGAACAGTTCGAGGTGTGAAATGGGGCTAGCCATGTGATGATTTTATTAATTTTATCAATAACACCTTGTGTTAAGTACAAGAGGTGTTTGGTAGTTTTAACATTTCTCAGAATTAACAGAAAGCAGAGTGTCAAACAGAATTTGGTGAATCAGCAGCCAGTTCTTCGAAGGGCCAAAAGCCGTGAAGTGAAAGGTTATTGTAACATTTTTTAGGATGATGCATCTGCAGATTTAATGTGTCTTGGCTTATGCACAGAAACTGTACCCTATCCTGGTTAACTCCCAGTTGCTGATCAAACAAAGAAAATAACGTCTTCAAGGAAAAAGTGTGCACCTCTTTTCTCCTCCGTCTGTGGGATCACTTAGCTCAACAAGTAAATGGACAGCCTAAATTTGTCCTTTCTCTCTTTTTTTGAACCCGGAAGATTTTGACAGGGATCTCCACCAGTATTGATAGACCTCACTTCAACGGTAGACCTTCCTCTAAAAGACTGAGTGAACAGGAACAGAGGAGGACTTGGCACTGAGAGGCTGTCCTGGATCTGCACCAGCTTCATGTACCAGGAGTGCGCCTAGGCCGTGGCAGTACTGGGCACGTGCAGTTGTCAGTCATGTAGTCCGAAGTGTCCGGTGCAGAGTGGAGTGTTAGGGTGCAGAGCCAGATAGAGCCCTATTAAAAGTTGAGGAGCTGTATCCCATTCTCATGCTGTCCTGTTATTTCTCTTACTAGACTTTTGATACTTGTGTACTAGACTGACAGATGAAAATTTATCTTTGTGTAATAGACTTTCCTTTTTAGATATATGTAATTTAAACATCTAAAATATTTTAATGTTAAATCTAGATTGTAGTTAATTCTATACTATAATTATTGTCATTAAATGATAAAATAGTTTTGTAATAAGAACAACTAGTAAATTACATTAAGTAAGGCAGTAAGAAAATTGGACTTATATTTGCAGGTATTGATTTTTCTTTTCTCTCTCTTTTTTTCCTTTTTACAGGGACAGAGAAAGTCAGAACGATACATAGGGACAGACAGGAATGGAGAGAGATGGGAAGCATCAATCATTAGTTTTTCATTGTGGCACCTTAGTTGTTTATTGATTGCTTTCTCACATGTGCCTTGACCGCGGGCCTTCAGCAGACCGAGGAACCCCTTGCAGGAGCCTTGGGTCCAAGCTGGCGAGCTTTTTTTTTTAATGTTTATTTTATTTTATTTTATTCATTTTAGAGAGGAGACACAGAGTGAGAGAGAGAAAGAGAGAAAGGGGGGAGGAGCTGGAAGCATCAACTCCCATATGTGCCTGACCGAACCAGTGCAGGGTTTTGAACTGGCGACCTCAGTGTTCCCAGGTCGACGGCTTTATCCACTGCGCCACCACAGGTCAGGCAAGCTGGCGAGCTTTTGCTCAAGTCAGATGGGCCCGCGCTCAAGCTGGCGACCTCGGGGTCTTGAACCTTGGTTCTTCCGCATCCCAGTCCGACGCTCTATCCATTGCGCCACCGCCTGGTCAGGCGATTTTACTTCCTTTCTCTAATATGTCATCAAAATGGGATACGAGTGGACAAGAACTGCATGTCGGAAATTTACTAACAGTACAAGAGAAAACTTTAGAAACTAAGGACAGAATCAGGACTTTTTCCGATTTGGCACACTTCAAATAAAACTTTTTTTGTGGTTTTAGTACTTGAGATTTCCTAATTCGATGTTTGAATAAAATACAAACTTTTTTTCTCCTAGTGGGTGAGCAAGAAGTCCTTGACTCTAAACCAGAGTCTGCTCGGGAAGAAAATCTTCAGAAGCCTAATGAGAAGGATGATGTGTCTAATCCTGTCATTCTGAGAAGCTCTGTTTCTTCCGAGAAGATTCCATATAGTCCACAACTTTCAGATTTTGGACTTGAGCGATACCTGATATCTCAGTTCCCACCAAACCCTCCACAGAGGGTAAACAAGCAAAAGGAAGAGCCAACAATCTTAACGCCAACTTCCAAACAATCACTAGTTAAAGTACTAAAAACTCCAAAATGCGCGTTAAATATGGATGGTTTTGAGTGTGTGACTCCTCAATTAGAGCACTGTGGTGTCTCTGAGCATACTCTGTGTTTGAGTGAAGACTACACAGTGGGACTTAAAAATGGAAAGAACAAAAGGTAAGCAGCTTTTTATTTCTTTCTTATTTTTTTGTATTTTTCCAAAGTTAGAAGCAGGGAGGCAGTCAGACTCCTGTATGCGCCTGACCTGGATCCACCCGGCATGCCCACTAGGAGGCGACGCTCTGTCCATCTGGGGCCTTGCTCAGTTGCTGCCGGAGCCGTTCTAGAACCTGAGGCAGAGGCCATGGAGCCGTCCTCAGCGCCTGGGCCCACTTTGCTCCAATGGAGCCTTGGCTGAGGAAAGGGAAGAGAGAGAGAGAGAAAGGAAGGAGAGGAGAGGGGTGGAGAAGCAGATGGTTGCTTCTCCTGTGTCCCCTGACCAAGAATCAAACCCAGGACATCCACACGCCGGGCCGACGCTCTACCACTGAGCCAATTAGCCAGGGCCAACATTTATTGATTTTAACGAGAGAAGGGGAGTAAGAGAGACAGGAACATCGATTTGTTCCTCTGTGATCCCTGACTGGGGATCAAACCTCTGTGCTTCCAGACGATTTTCTAACTGAGATATACAGCCAGGGCAAGCAGCTTTCTTAAAAGGCACATTTTATCTTATTGTGTCTTTTGTATTTGTTGCTTTTTCCTTCAACAAATACGATGTTTCAAACCATGAGGTTTCCAGATACTTCTTACTTCAAACTTCCCAGAATCAAAGTCCCTGATTCAGCAAAATGAGAGCTGTTGGTTTTTTCGGCTAGATGCCACAGGAGTGACATGGGCCTGGGAAAAAATATTATTTGGTGAGGTAGAGAAGCAAGGACAAAATGAAAGGGTAAAATTGGTAAGAATTTATGTTGACTTGATATGGACCCTTAAGAAGAAAAGAGATCTAGGATCAATCCCAGATTTCTGATCTGCTGCCTAAGATGGCGCTAGGGACATGATGGCAAACCTGTGATGTGCGTGTCAGCACTGACATGCGTAGCCATTTTCAATGACACATGGCCACATACCAAGAAGGACGTTTCATCTTCGGCTCCTGCACAGCCAGGTGCAGTAGCCGAGGATAAAACATTTGCTGTAGTGTAGACACTCTGTGCTGGAGGTCTGTAGGCCAAAACAATAGAACTCCGGCACAGAGCGTCTAGTTCTGAGACTTTCGGTTAGGCCGTTTTTCTCCAAGTGACACACCACCCGAGTTATGCTTGGTTTTTAAGCAAATTTTGACACACCAAGCTCAAAAGATTGCCTATCACTGCCTTAGTTGTTCATTGATTGCTTTCTCATATGTGCTTTGATCGTGGGCCTTCAGCAGACCGAGTAACCCCTTACTTGAGCCAGTGACTTTGGGTCCAAGCTGGTGAGCTTTTTGCTCAAGCCAGCTGAGCCCACGCTCAAGCTGGTGGCTTCGGGTCTCGATCCTGGGTCCTCTGCATCCCAGTCTGACGCTCTGTCCACTGCGCCACCGCCTGGTCAGGCCAGATTAACTTATTTAATGAGTTGAACTTTCCTTTAAGTCAGAGATTCTTTTTTTTATATATATACAAAATGTGAACGTGTTTATTATTTCTTTTTATTTATTTATTTTAGATAGGAGACACAGAGTAAGAGAGAGAGCGAGAGAGAGAAAGAGGGGAGGAGCTAGAAGCATCAACTCCCATATGTGCCTTGACCAGACCAGTGCAGGGTTTTGAACTGGTGACCTCAGTGTTCCCAGGTTGACGCTTTATCCACTGCGCCACCACAGGTCAGGCAAGTCAGAGATTCTTAATCTCAATCAAAACCAGCAATAAAAAATGGTTCTTATGTTTATACATTTTTTTAATTGTCCTATGGTCCTTCTATTCCATACAATAGGACTGACTGAACATTCATCCAGACTTGATTCATCGTAACATTAAATTTTCCCAGACGCTTAATGTTAACTTTTTTAACCTTATAATTTCCCTATTTGTCATCAGTGAGGGTGCCATAGAGACAGAACCAGTGTTCATTGATGGTACCACTCCTGGCCTCGTGAACCAGCAACATGGACAAAATGGTAAGTGTGAAAATCAGGTTACTTCTCAGCTATGACTTTTCCAGGCAATCATTGTACGGAAATGATTCTCTCACTGTAGATATTCTAATAGCCTTTTGCATCTTCTCAGCTGATGACATCAAGTTCCATAAGTACCATTCCATTCACATTCAGCATGATTTTTTTTTTAAGAATTTTATTTATTAATTTTTAGAGAGAGGAGAGAGAAAGGAAGGGGGAATAGTGGGAAGCATCAACTCACAGTAATTGCTTGTTGTATGTGCCTTGACCCGGCAAGCCCAGGGTTTTGTACCGGTGACCTCAGCATTCCAGTCAGCACTCTATCCACTGCACCACCACAGGTCAGGCATCAGCATGATTTCATATTAGAGAAAGAAATAATTTTATGACTTTCTTTTAATGTTCTTCTTGGTTACATTAAGTATTTGTCAGTTTGTTTTTAGCATATAAATATATTCATTCACCAGTCTTCTCATTTTTTTCCCCACCTATCATTCATACAGAGCCAAAGCACCCTTTGATTTTTTGGTTTACCTTCAGTCTATTGATTAGAATTCTACATTATTTTTCTTAAATAAACCACACCCAGAATACATCAGTCACCATTCAAATTTTGGGATTTTTTTTAAAGAGTACAGGAACTTAAAATTTTTTTGTAGTTTCTTTCTTTTTTTTTTTCCTCTTTATTTATTTATTTATTGAGTTTTAGAGAGAAAGGGTGGGGGAGAGAGAGAGACAGACGGAAACATCAGCCTGCTCTTACATGTGCCCTGACCAGGGATTGGACTGGCAGCCTCTGCGTATTGGGATGATGCTGTTAGCAGTGGGGTTATCTGGCCAGGGTTCATGTAGTCTTTTTCATATTTGTCCCAGCAAATATGAAAACACTAGTTTTCATGAAAAATATAAAATTTTAAAACCCTTTAAAAATAAATAAGTTTTTTAACTTGAGTGTTATGATTTTGTTGAATAATTATAATTGATTTCTACCAACTTTATTGGCACATCTTTTTAAAAATTTTTTTTATTTAGACAGTGACAGGAAGGAAGAGAAATTAGAAGCATCAACTTGTAGTTGCAACACCTTAGTTGTTCACTGATTGCCTTCCAATATGTGCCTTGATTGGGGAGTTCCAGCTGAGCCACTGACCCCTTGCTCAAACCAGTGTCCTTGGGCTTCAAGCCAACAACCTTTGGGCTCAAGCCAGCAATCATGAGATGATGTTGATGATCATGCACTCAAGCCAGATAAGCCAGAGACCTTGGGTTTCGTACCTGGGACCTCAGTGTCCTAGGTCGACACTATTGACTGAGCCATTACCAGTCAGGCCATTGCCACATCTTTTAATGTAACTTGTGTTTATCAGATTTTTCCAAAGTTTTGGACATTATTTTCAGAAATATTATCTGTACTAATTTCATTGACTTGTTATTCAATTAACAAGTACCTCTAGCATAAACAGGTGTGAAAAAAAATACAACTTTTGGTCCTGGCTGGTTGGCTCAGCAGTAGAGCATTGGGCCAGCATGTGGTTGTCCCAGGTTCGATTCCTGGTCAGGGCACACAGGAAAAGTGCCTATCTGCTTCTCCACCTGTCCCCTTCTTGCTCTCTCTCTTTCTCCTCTCTTTCTTTTTCCCTCCTACAGCCATGGCTCAATTGGAGCAAGTTGGCCCCATGGCCTCTGCCTTAGGCGCTAAGAAGAGCTCAGTTGCTGAGCAATGGAGCAACTCCCCAGAAGGGCAGAGCATCACTCCCTAATGTGCTTTCTGGGTAGATCCTGGTTTGGGTGCATGTGGGAGTCTATCTCTCTGCCTCCCCTCCTCTCACTGAATTAAAAAAAATAAATACAACTCATTCATAGTAAGTTTAGAGCTCATGTTATAAGAGAAAACATTGAGTATATTAAAGAGAAGTATGTTTTTTAAGAAAGAGAGACTACCACTTCCCACCATGTTCAGAAATCACTTCCTAGTGGACCGTAACATAATCAAGGAGACTACCATTTATGACTTGCTGACTGAAATCCTTCAGATTGCCATTGGTAATATCTTTTTTAAAATTTTTATTTTTAAGAGAGAAGAGGTGAGATAGACTATTTACTGCCTGTGTCCCAACTGGGTTCCACCCTGAGATTATACTCGAGTACTGTGCTATTTTTAATGCCTGAGGCTGACATGCTGGGACCAACTGAGCTATCCTCAGTGCCTAGGGCCAATACTCAAACTACATAATTCAGCCACTCTGGGTAAGTAGGAGGGACAATAGGGGAAGAGGGCGGGGAGAGAAGCAGATGGTTGCTTCTCCTGTGTGCCTTGACCAGAGATCAAACTTAGGACATCCATTTGCCAGACCAACGCTCTATCCACTGAACCAATGAGCCAGGGCCTTGAAGATTTCTTAAGTGATTGGCTTTTTTTTCTTTTTTTAATTGAGAAGCAGGGAGGCAGAGAGACAGACTCCCACATGTGCCTTAACTGGGATCCACCTGGCAAGCCCCCTATGGGGTGATGCTCTGCCCATCTGGGACTATTGCTCAGCAACCGAGCTATTTTAGTGCCTGAGGTGAGGCAATGGTACCATCCTCAGCACCTGGGGCAAACTTGCTCCAATAAGCCATGGCTACAGGAGGAGGGTAGAGAAAAAGAAGGGAAAGGGGTGGAGGAACAGATGGTTGTTTCTCCTGTGTGCCCTGAACAGGAATCGAACCCAGGACTTCCACATGCTGGGCTGACACTGTACCACTGAGCCATCCAGCCAGGGCTAATTGATTGATTTTAGAGAGAGGAGAGAGAGAAAGGCGGGTGTGAGGGAGTAGCAGGAAGCATCAACTCATAGTTACTTGTTGTATGTGCATTGATTATGCAAGCTCTGGGTTTGACCCAGCAACCTCAGTGTTCTAAGTTGACGCTCTTTCTATTTAGCCACTATAGGTTAGGCACTTTTTTTTTGTAAGTTCTTATTCTTTCATATGTAACTTTCATTTTTTCCTTCTGTGTTGTTCTCTTGCCATATTCTGTGCCTTCATTTATCTCTTTGAACATTTTAAACACATGTATCTGAAAGACTCTTTAAGGCATTCCTTTGTTTATTTCTCTTGTTGTCTTTCTTGGGGCTTGTTTCCTTACATGCTTTTAATTTTCTTTTTTTTTTAATTAAGTGAAAGGCACCTCAACCTGGACCCATGCAGCAAGCTCACTATGGAGCAATGCTCTGCCCGTCTGGTGCTGCTGCTCCATTGCTTGGTAACAAAGCTATTTTTAGCACTTGAGGCAAGGCAATGGAGCCATCCTCAGCGCCTGGGGCCAACTTGCTCGAACCATTCAAGCCATGGTTGCGGGAGGTGAAGAGAGAGAGAGAAAGAAAGAGGAGGGGTGGAGAAGCACATGGTCGCTTGTTGTATGTGCCGAGAATAAAACCTGGGCCGTCCATATGCCAGGCCAATGCTCTACCGCTGAGCCAACTGGCCAGGGCCTCATACTTTTAACTTGTAACATCTGCAAATGGAGTTCTTTACAGTGAAAGTTGTGTGCCCTGGCCTGACCACGCGGTGGCGCAGTGGATAGAGCGTCGGACTGGGATGCAGAGGATCCAGGTTCAAGACCCCGAGCTCACCAGCTTGAGCGCGGACCTATCTGGCTTGAGCAAAAGCTCGCCAGCTTGGACCCAAGGTCGCTGGCTCCAGCAAGTGTTGGCTCGGTCTGCTGAAGGCCCGCGGTCAAGGCACATGTGAGAAAGCAATCAATGAACAACTACGGTGTCACAATGGCAACAAAAAACTAATGATTGATGCTTCTTATTTCTCTCTGTTCCAGTCTGTCTGTCCGTATCTATCCCTGTCTCTGACTCTCTGCCCCTGTAAAAAAAATAATACATTAAAAGTGAAAGTTGTGTGCCCTGAGGAACTGTTCTATGCCTACTCCAGCCAGGGCTCATGGGTTACCCACTGCAGAAAGGTTTGGGGTCAAATGCCTTCTCTTAAAACCCCAGGGATATAGGTGTATACTTGGAAATATCAGATGAAATAGATGTTAATAACTTGATATATTTTGCTTAAGATTTCTTTTAAATTAAAGTTACACATTGCTTAACTGGTGGTGGTGCAGTGGATAAGGTGTTGACCTGGAATGCTGAGATCACTGGTTCGAAAGCCCAGGCTTATCCAGTCAAGGCACCTGCAAGAGCAGCTATGAGTTGTTGGTTCCCGCCCCTCCCCACACTTTCTCCTCTCTCTAAAATCAATTAAAAAAATAAAAACAAGTTATACATAAAGCTATATTCCCAGCCCCACTTCATGATTCTTCGTCCTTTTCTCCCCACAAGTAATGATAGAAGCATAGTTGTGTTAGAATATCACACAAGTGGCAGCATCTGATTTATATTGATTGGTCATTTGAATTTTTCACTCCACAGTATTTTTATGTTAATTCATGTAAATCCAGTTTATCCCCTGTATTGTTCAGTAGTGTTTCACTGGATGAATAAGCCATTTTGTTTATTTATATGTTCAGTAAAGAACAGTTAAGCCTGACCAGGCGGTGGCACAGTGGATAGAGCGTCCGACTGGGATGCAGAAGACCCGGGTTCGAGACCCCGAGGTTGCCAGCTTGAGCGCAGGCCCATCTGGCTTGAGCAAAAGCTCATCAGCTTGGACCCAAGGTCGCTGGCTCCAGCAAGGGGTTGCTCGGTCTGCTGAAGGCCCGTGGTCAAGGCACATGTGAGAAAGCAATCAATGAACTAAGGTGTTGCGACGGCAACAAGAAACTAATGATTGATGCTTCTCACCTCTCTTCGTTCCTGTCTGTCTGTCCCTATCTATCCCTCTCTCTGACTCTCTCTCTCAGTTCTTGGAGGAAAACGAAAGAACAGTTAAAACTTTTATTTTTCATTTTAGTGAGAGGCAGGGAGGCAGAGATAGGCCTCCAGCTGTACCCCAACTGGGATCCACTGGGAAAGCCCACTAAGGGATGGTGCTCTGCCCTTCTGGGCCATTGCTCAGCCATGAGCCATTTTTTAGTGCCTGAGGTAGAGGCCACAGAGCCATTTTCAGTGCCCAAGACCAACTTGCTTGAATTGAGCCATGCCTGTGGGAGGGAGAGAGAAAGAGAGAAGGGGGAGGAGTGGAGAAGCAGATGGTCACTTCTGTGTGCTCTGACCGGGTATTGAACCTGGGACACCACACACTGGGTTGACGCTCTACCACTGAGCAAACCAGCCAGGGCTTATACTGTTTACTATTACAAACAATGCTACAGTGAAAATTATCCCCATGTACATGTGTGTCTCACTCTAGGAATAGCATTTCTAGATGAAAACAGAGGTACACCCTCACTTACTCTAGAAAATGCTAATTTTCCCCAAAGGTTGTGCTTGATTCTCACCTGCAGGGTTTAGGTTCCTGTTTCTCCATCTTTTCTAGCACTTGATGGTTTTTAGGCCTAATCAGATTTTGCCAGTGTGACATTGTTTCTCTTTGGTAATTTTTTTTTTTTAAGATTGCTTTCATGACCTGTCCAGGTAGCTCAGTTGGTTAGAGTATCATTCCAAAACACAGAGGTTGCAGGGTCAGTCCCTAATCAGGAACAGATAGCAGTTTCTGTCTCTCTCTCTCTCCCCCTCCTACTCCCTCCATTACTAAAATCAATAAATTAAAAGAACAAAAAAGAGATTGCTTTCATGCCCTGGCTAGCGGATAGAGAATCATCCCAGAGCTGAGGTCATCCACTCAATCCCAAGGGTCCTGACTCCATCCAAAGGGCACTGGCTCAAGCACTGGTCACGTATGAGAAGCAATCAATAGATACACACATAAGTGGAGCAATGAGTTATGCTTTTCTCTCTCCTTTGTCTCCCTCTCTTCAAAAATAAAGTTGCTTTCATGATACTATGTGTTCTAGATACCAAATGTATGTATATGCATGGCTCTGTTCTTAGGGTCTTATTTTTGTTTTAATAGTCAATAGTAGTGACTAACGCTACACTGGCTTTTAAGTATTTTAGATTTAGAGTATGTCTTAATATCTTGGAAGACAAGTGACTCCTGGCCCTCTTCCTCCTTTTTATTCTTCAGAAATTTGATTTTCTCCATAAATATCTTAAACAGTTGTTAATAGATTGATAGAAGTTTATCTTGCCCTTCTTTGTTGCTATTGTGAGAAATATTTTTCTTCAAATTGTATTTATGTGGCTCTTATGCTAGAAGTATTTGTTTTTGTATGTGGTATTTGTATTTTGCTGAATTTCTATCAGTGTTATTGATAATTAGTTATGTGAAAATGGCAGTTTTTATTTTTTCTGTCCAACCAAGCATGTATCAGTTATAATTATTAAGAATAAAATACACAGGCCCTGGCTGGTTTGCTCAGTTGTAGAATGTCAGCCTTTCGTATGGATGTCCTGGCTTCAAGTCCCAGTCAAGGCACACAGGAGAATTGACCATCTGCTTTTCTACCCCTCCCTCTCTCGCTTCTCTCTCTTTTTCTCTCTCTCTTTCTGTCTCCCTTTTGCCCCGCCCCCATAACCATGTCTTGATTGGCTTGAGCGAGTTGGTCCTGGGTGATGAGGATGGTTCTTTGGCCTCTTCCTCAGGTGCTAAGAATGGCTTGGTTGTTGAGCAACAGAGCAATGCCCCAGATGGACAGAACATTGCCCTGTAGGGGGCTTACCAGGTGGATTCCGGTTAGGGTGCATGCGGGGGTCTATCTCTCTGCCTCCCCTCCTCTCACTTAATAAATAAATAAATAAGCTACACAAACTATATTGATAGGGATTATAATTTAAAAGTAGAAGTAGTCTATATTTCAACTTCACTTTCAAATGTTTATTTTTTAATGCTCTTATGTTTCTTCCAGATGCTGAATATACCAAGTCTCCCTTGGTACCTACATTCTGTACTCCTGGATTGAAAATTCCTTCTACAAAAAACAGTGCAGCTTTGGTAAATCTTCATAACCTTTCTGCTGATGACTCAGTTACACTGCTATTTCCGGACTCAAACAGTGTGTTTAAAAAGTTAGAATAATACAGTCTTTAATGTATATTTACCATCTACTTCCATAGGGTAATTTAGCAGCGTATATCAAGAGCTTTAAATTTTTTCATGCCCTTTAACCATGTCTCAGAATTTATTATAATGCTCACTGACACAGATTTATTATAGCAAGGAAGTTATAAGAACAAAACATGGAAACAATCTAAATGTCAAATGGCAGAGGAGGAGTGAGATTCGTTAAGGCATGTCAGAAAGGTCTAGTATTATATACATTAACTATCATGCTTTTTTGAGAAAGACAAGAACAGAGAGATGAGAAGCATCAACTCATAGTTGTGGCACCTTAGTTGTTCATTGATTGCTTCTCATACGTGCCTTTACCAGGGGACTCTAGCCAAGCCAGTGACCCCTTGCTCAAGCCAGCAACCGTGCACTCAAGCTGGCAAGCCTGAGGTCAAGGCAGATGAGCTCACACTTAAGCCAGCCTCAGGGTTTTGCACCTGGGTCCTCAGCATCCTAGGCAGATACTCTGTCCACTGTACCACCACTGGTTAGGTATAACAATCAAGGTTTTGAAAAACAGATAAGGCCCTGGCTGGTCGGCTTAGTAGATAAGAGTGTTAGCCCATTACGTGGACGTTCCAGGTTTGTACCCTGGTCAGAGCACACAGGAAAAGCAACCATCTGCTTCTCTCCTCCTACTGCTCCCCCTTTTCTTTCTCTTCCCCTCCTGCAATCAGTGGCTCAATTGGTCCGAGCATTTGCTCTGTTGATTCAAGCATCGGCCCCAGATGGGGTGACAGGTGGATCCCAGTCCGGGTGCATGGGGAAGTCTGTCTATAATCCCCTTCCTCTCACTTTAGAAAGAAAAGGAAAAAAAAACAGATAAAAACATGAAAAGAATGTTTTATCAATAAACATTTAACAGTATACAAAATGACATACACGCACACATACAGTTGTCCTCTCATCGCAGTGTTGCTTTCTGTGGTTTTAGTTACCTGTGGTAAACCACAGTGCAAAAATGTTAAATGGAAAATTTTAGCAATGAACAAGTCATAAGTTTTCTTTTTTGAGAGAGAGAGACAGACAGGAAGGGACAGAAATGAGAAGCATCAACTCATAGTTGAAGCATTATAATTGTTCATTGATTGCTTCTCATACGTGCCTTGACTGGGGAGCTCCAACTGAGCCAGTGACTTTGGGCTCAAGCCAGCAACCATGGGGTCTTGTCTATGATTCCAAGCCGGCAACCCTGCACAGAAGCTGGATGAGCCTGTGCCAAACCAGCAACCTTGGGGTTTTGAACTTGGGTCCTCTGCATCCCAAGTCGATGCTCTATCCCAGTGGTTCTTAACCTTTTTTGAGGTACCGAACCCACCAGTTTCATATGTGCATTCACCAAACCCTTCTTTAGTGATAAATAAAATATGATTTTTTTTTCCAAATTCAAGACATAGGTATATGTTTTTTTACTGGTGCACAAAATGAGCTGTGCATGAACATCACCTTGCTCAAAGAACAAAACCAACAAAGTGCATGAACTCACAACAAATTACGGTATTACTTTATTCTGGCCTCTGCGGTAGAGGCTTCTCCAAACCCCTGAGACCAACTCATCAAACCCCTAGGGTTCGATAGAACCCAGGTTAAGAACCACTGTTCTATCCACTGCGCCACTGCCTGGACAGGCATAAGTCATAAGTTTTCAATTATACTTCTTTGAGTAGAGTGATAAAATCTCCCCCTCCTGCTCCATTCCATGTGGTACATGAATCATTCTTTTGTCTAGCTGACAGTGGTCAGCAAACTCAGCCAGCTGAGCTCAACATCAACAGTACAACGATTGAAATTTCTTTAGAGTCAAATTTTTTAAACTTAAACTATATAGGTAGGTGCATTCCTTATCGATGTAGCACCCGCACATTGTATTTTGTGGAAGAGCCACGCTCAAGGGCCCACAGAGCTGCATGTGGCTCGTGAGCTGCAGTTTGCGGACCAGGCGTCTAGCATGTCCACACTGTAGTGCTGCCCTCCAGTTAGTCACCCACTAATCATCTCAGTCATTAGATTAACTGTCAAGTAAGTGCTTGTGTTCAAGCCACATAACTTTTATTGTAGTATATTATACTTGCTCTATTTTATTAGTTACCGTGAATCTCTCATTGCCTGATTTATAAATTAAACTTTATTATATGTATGTATGTTTAGGAATAAATGCGCATAGAAATGAGTACTATCTGGGTTTTCAGGCATGCACTGTGAGTCTTGGAATGTATCCCCTATGGGTGGGGGTAGAGTAGAGGACTAGTATATTTTAAGGAGAAAGAATGAATAGAAACACACCAAAATGCAGTTTTTTATGGTGATTTTTGAGCCCTTTTTATAGCTTGTATGATCACTTATGACAGCACAGGGTAGACTGGGGGTGCAGCAGAACTCTGCAGTGGTGGAAGTGTGCTGTGTTCTGTGCTATATAGTACAGCAGCTGCTGGTCACAGCCAGCTCTTGAGCACATAATCTGTGGCAAGTACATCTGCACAACAAATTATTTCTTTTAATTTTGTTAAGTTTAAATAATGCCAGGTGGCTGTGGCTCCTGTGTTAGACACTCTAGATGTGGAAAAACAAAATTCTGCCCCCCACCCTGCGAATCTGCTTTTTTCCTCTTGAGGTTGAGAGATAGTGGCTCTCCTCTGGCCCAGTGTCTGCTGCCTGAGACTAGGGGCCTGCGTTGTCTAGCATACTGTGCTCTAGCTCGGCCTTTACTGGTAATGCAGATGGTGCTTTGTCCTCCATGTGCCACTTCTCTGTTTTCTTTATTTTCTTTATTTATTTTTTGTGGCAGAGAGTCAGAGAGAAGGACAGACAGACAGGAAGGGAGAGAGATGAGAAACATTAATTCTTCGTTTCGGTTCCTTAGTTGTTCATTGATTGATTTCTCGTATGTACCTTGACTGGGGGGCTACAGCAGACCAAGTGACCCTTGCTTGAGCCAGTGACCATGGGCTCAAACTGGTGAGCCTTCCTCAAACCCGATGATCCCACGCTCAAGCTGGCAACCTCAGGGTCTCAAACCTGGGTCCTCTGTGCCCCAGTCCGACGCTCTATCCACTGCACCACCGCCTGGTCAGGCACTTCTCTGTTTTCTTGACTGTATTTATTCCCTCAGCCAGGGAAGAAGGGCCATTTCTGGACTATTTAGAGATCCCAACAGAACTAACAATTGACTAACACTTTTTATTTGGTACATTATTTTATATCACCATAACTTGATTTATTTTTATTCATTAGGTATCCACAGATGATCCATTATTAAAAACAAATAGTTCCTCACATGACTTGGAAACGGAAGACTATGCATCATTAGCTCTAGATTCTGACAAGTGCTTTGAGGGCTGTGCTGCTCCCTCTTCGCCTGAGTTCTCTTCTTATGAGAATCTGCTCAGAACACCCACACCTCCAAACCTAACTGCAGTTCCAGAAGACATTCTCCAGGTTATTTTCCAGGCTATTTTTTATGATACAGTTTTTTAAAAGTTAGATATTTGAGTAATCAGTGTAAAATTTATCATTGGGCTATGTGCTGGTTCGGGTATTGAGAAAAATCTAAACTCTGGGCTGCTGGACCTCTCTGACACTGCCTGGCAAAGGTTTTTCTGAACTGAAGAAGGGCTAGTGATGGCGCACTGTTATGCCCTTGGGGCATTTTCTCTTTAACTTAATGTTGAGAAATGTATTCTTATTATTTTCGTATAGTTGTTCAACTGTGATGAGCATGTTGACCACTGTTTTCATGAGAGACATTGCTTGCCAAGCCAGAAATGTCATTTATCCTACAGTTAGGACAGGGGTATCATGAATAACTTATCAGTTTTTCTTGAACTTGAGCTGTCTTGGACCTCAGTTTGAGAAACACTGATTTAAAGTATGTTAGAATCTTTGCCCAACTGGTGGTAGCACAATGGATAGAGCATCAACCTGGGATGCTAAGGACCCAGATTCAAAACACTGAAGTCACTAGCTTCAGTCCAGGTCCAGCTTGAGCACTGGCTCGCCAGCTTGAGTGCAGGCTCACTGGCTTGAGCCCAAGGTCACTGGCTTGAGTGAGGGGTCACTGGCTTGGCTGGAGCTGCCAGTCAAGGCTCATATGAGAAAGCAATCAATGAACAACTTAAGTGCTGCAACTACAAGTTGATGCTTCTCATCTCTCTTCCTGTCTTTCTGTCTCTCTCATAGATAGATAGATAGATAAGAATTTCGGATTCTTTAGTACATCTTTTACCACTAGTCATCAACTGATTCATAACAACTGCCAAATATACTGAATAATGGCAACTTGATTCTTCAAGCCCACCCCCATCCCCCACCCCCCCACCCCATAGGAGTTGCAGTGTTTGTAATTATAATAATCATTCTAGCAACCTTCCTAGCTTATGGTGTTCTAGGAGAAGGATAAAACTACTTGGGAAAATATCCAAATGCCATTAGAACAGACTCATCCTAAGATATCAGTAAAGGGTTTATTATTCTTTCTTTCCTGTATTTCTGGGCATTCTAATAAATTGAGGGAGGACCTTCTGTCTACAAGCATGATGTGCAATTACACTTCCCTTTTCATTTCTCTTACAAGAGGGCAACCTTGTAGCTAACATATCACTTCTTTATGTGTACAAACTTAGCTGATAATTCAGACTGTAATCTATATAACTGACCATCTTTTTTTTGAACATTTATTTTGCCTCCTATGCTATATATTTTTTCCCTAAAATCTTTGTAAAGGTTTAATTTATTCACTGCTGCTTGTTTCCATTATCCTTAGTGTACTTTTTCTTTTATAGAGAGAGACAGGAAGGGAGAGGGATGACAAGCATCAACTCATAGTTTTAACACTTTCATTGTTCGTTGACTGCTTTTCATATGTGCCTTGACCCAGGGAACTCCAGTTGAGCCAGTGACCCTTTGTTCAAGCCAGCAACCTTGGGGTCATGTCTGTGATGCTGCCACACTCAAGCTGGCGACGTAGGGGTTTTGAACCAGAGTCCTCAGTGTCCCAAGTTGATTCCGTTACCTGCTGTGCCACTACCTGGTCAGGCTCCTAGTGTACATTTTAGAAAGTTTTAGAAATCAAGCCTCCGTGCTCAAGTTAAATTTCTGATATTGACATCATTTCTGTGCTGTTGAACATCTGTGCTGCTAAAAAATTCTTACTATTTCAAATAACCCATACCTTTATATATTCCTTGGGTTTTCATTAATATTCTATAGCAACTTCCAAATGTATACTGTTCATATGGCTTAATAAAAAGGAATTTGCTTGGTTTTAGGTTTTATCAAAATACAACCCAAACCTAACTACTGCTCCAGTAGCAGTTACAGTCATGCCGGCCAGAACATCGAGATGTTGGCAACAGAAAAACTGGTGAGAGTGAGTATATGACCATTCTAAACCAACTGTGTCATTTAAGGAGAACATTTGAAAAGTAACATTTGGGCCCTGGCCCGTTGGCTCAGTGATAGAGCATCAGCCCAGTGTGTGGAAGTCCTGGGTTTGAGTCCTAGTCAGGGCACACAGGAGAAGCAACCATCGGCTTCTCCACCTCTTCCCTTCCCTCTTATCTCTCTTTCTTCCCCTCCTGCAGCCGTGGTTAGATTGGTTTGAGCGCATTGACTTCAGGCACTGAGGATGGTTCCATGGAGCCTCCACCTCAGGCACTAGAAATGGCTTAGTTGCGAGCATAGCCCCAGACAGGGGTCTGGGTCGTGGTGTGGATCCCTATTGAGGCGTGGATGCCAGTTGGGTTTATGTGGGAGTCTGTCTCTCTATCTCCAGTCCTCTTACTTTGAAATAGAAGGGAAGAAAAAGAAAAAGGAAATTAACATTTGAATGGTAGTAAAAAATATGTAATTGACATTTGGCAACTTGGGTTAGCGGCCTCTGTCTCTGTCATTAATAGAATTTGTGATCCCTAAATCTAACTCCCATGGTGGCAAGTCTGATATCACTGGAAATCTATTCCCAACCATTTTATCTATAAAGTATAAAAATTTATAATGCGCTGGCTAGATAGCTCGGGTTAGAGCTTCATCCTGAAGTGCAGAGGTTGCCAGTTTAATCCCCAGTTGGGACATATATAGGAACACATTAACGTTCTTGTCTCTCTCTCTCTCTCTAAAATCAATAAATTAAAAAATATATAAGCACAATGTTGTATCATTTGTTGATGGCTATTATTAAACCTAACTGATGTTTTTATTTGTATCTTTTTGCAGAAATTCTAGTGGACCCTTCCATCTGTTACAGAATCTGAACAGAGTGAGGTGCAAGCAGAGCTGGACTCAATTGGTTCCCATATTCCCATGTTCTCCCTTTCCAGAAACCAGCCCATAGCACAGATAACCACAGACACTGATGTCATTAATAGGCTTTTTATTACATATAGATTAGTTTAACCTCAATCTTGTGGGCCTGTAGCTCAGCTACTCAGTTTATTTGTTTTTGTTTTTTATTTTTGTGACAGAGAGACAGATAGGGACAGACAGACAGGAAGGGAGAGAGGAGAAGCATCAATTCTTTGTTGTAGCTCCTTAGTTGTTCATTAACTGTTTTCTCATCTGTGCCTTGACCAGGGGGCTACAGCAGACTGAGTGACCCCTTGCTCAAGCCAGCGACTACTGGGCTCAAGCCAGTGACCTCGGGGTTTTGAACCTGGGTCCACTCTGTCCCCTTCTGATACTCTATCCCAGTGGTTCTTAACCTTTTTTGAGGTACCAAACCCACCAATTTCATATGCGCATTCCCCGAACCCTTCTTTAGTGATAAATAAAATATGATATTTTTTACAAATTCAACACGTAGGTATATGTTTTTTTACTGGTGCACAAAATGAGCCGTGCATGAACATCACCTTGCTCAAAGACAAAACCAACAAAGTGCATGAACTCACAACAAATTACGGTATTACTTTATTTTGGCCTCCGCAGCAGAGGCTTTGCCGAACCCCTGAGACCAACTCATCGAACCCCTAGGGTTTGATAGAACCTAGGTTATGAACCACTACTCTATCCACTGCTCCACCACCTGGTCAGGCTCAGCTATTCAGTTTTGTTTTTTTGGGGTTTTTTTGGTTTTTTTTAATTCATTTTAGAGAGGAAACACAGAGTGAGAGAGAGAAGGGAAGAGAGAGAGAAAGGGGGGAGGGGCTGGAAGCATCAGCTCCCATATGTGCCTTGACCAGGCCAGTGCAGGGTTTTGCACTGGCGACCTCATTGTTCCCAGGTCGACGCTTTATCCACTGCGCCACCACAGGTCAGGCTCAGCTATTCAGTTTTTTAATATTATTACTATTTCATTGATTTCAGATTTACCTTACCTAATATAGCAATGGATTAAGTAATACTTGGAAGCAGGATCAATGATTTTTAAAATATGTTACTGTTTGATACTCAGATAAGGTCACCTCTGGTCTCCACGCTAACTAGTTAGTGTTATTGCTAAAGGGGTGTCTTCCTTTTATTTTTCTTTTATTTAGTGAGAGAAGGGGAGGCAGAGACAGACACCTGTGTCTGCCCGGACTGGGATCCACTTGCAAGCCCAATAGAGGTGATCCTCTGCCCATCTGGGGCCCTTGCGTTGTTGCAACCGCTTGAAGCGGAGGCCATGGAGCCGTCCTCAGCACCTGGGGCCAACTCCCTCCAGTTGAGCCTTGGCTGCAGGAGGAGAGGAGAAGAGAGAGAGAGAAGTGAGGGGGAGGGGTTGAGAAGCAGGTGGGTACTTTTCCTGTTTGCCCTGATCAGGAATTGAACCTGGGACTTCCACAAGCTGAGTCAACACTCCACCACTAAGCCAACTGGCAGGGACCAGGGGCATCTTTCTTAACCCTGACTGCCCTTCTGCCTTCTCCATGACTGTCTCAGAGTTTCTTATATCTTTTATTTCAACATTGCTCTTTTAAAACAGCCATTCACAAACGACTTTTTTAAAAGAGGTCAGCTTAGTTTAAGGGAAGAACTTAGGGGTTGGGATAACCGCACTGTAGTAGGTTAAGATATTGGAATCGGGAACTCACCTGCTGTCAGGGTTTGTGTTTTGTTTTTTTACTGCCAACTTTTTACTTGGTGTCAGTTTTATCCTCTCAGCTCATCTCTTTCCAGAATGTGGTTGCCAGCCTCTCCAGGTTCCCTTCCAGTGGCTGCCTACAGGCCCCGAGATTCCAATGAGCCTTCCTTTTCTGCACTGTTAGCTGTGGCCACAGGAACTGGGAGATAATACATCAGAAGCTATCTGATTCTGTACACTGCGCTCCCATCAAGCCTAAGATCCAATTCAAGTACAACTCGACAGTAATTTTATCTAAGTTCATGAAAGTACTTTAGCAAATGATTCAGATTATAGCCAGTGGGAAAATAAGGACCTAGCATATTGCAAAGATCAGTTAAGAATTTGAGAAGAGCCTGACCAGGCAGTGGTAGAATGGATAGAGCATCGGACTGGGAGACAGAGGACCCAGGTTCAAAACCCCAAGGTCTCTAGCTTGAGCATGGGCTCCTCTGGTTTGAGCAAGGATCACCAGCTTAACCCCATGGTCACTCGCTTGAACCTAAAGGTCACTGGCTCAGCTGGAGCCCCCAGGTCAAGGCACATATTAGAACGTAATTAGTGAACAACTAAGGAGCCACAACAAAGAATCGATGTTTATCTCTCTCCCTGTCCCTATCTGTCTCAAAAAAAAAAAAAGAATTTGAGAAAAAACAATTGATAGTATCACAAAGTGCGTTACCAGACTAGCTATGGGAAATCAGATCTAGTAGAGCAGGGGTGCCCACACTTTCTCAGCTTGCGAGCTACTTATAAGATGACCAAGTCAAAATGATCTACCTACAATAAAAATGCAAAACAAATTTATTTCTTCTATATTATCATTATTTAAGTTACTGTTATTACTATTTAATGTTGTGTATTCTTCTTTCACCTTTCTCCTCAGCTCTCTTTTCGGAGGAAAGTCTTATGAACAGTCCGAAAAAGCCGCTCCACATTTCCCTTCTTTGGAATAGCAATGGCACACAGACAGATGAGGCAAATGCACTTAGAATATGACATAGTGAAAAAAAAAATCCCCTCCCATTCTGTATGAAAGTGGTAGGTTTTAGGCTTCTTACTCGGACCAGCTACGGCACTCATTTTTATACCCTTTGTTGTTTTTAGTTTAAATAAATTGGAGGCTAACTACGTAGCAATGTAACTGAAGAAGTTAGTGGGGTACGCGCATGCGTAGGGTGTCAAAAGTTCAGACGTCAGATTGGCTACCCTGTATGCCAATCAAAAGACAAATGTCTTTTTTTTTTTAAGGGTGGGAAAGGCTTAGTCTTTTTTTTTTTTTTTTTTTTTTACAGGGACAGAGAGAGGGATAGATAGGGACAGACAGACAGGAACGGAGAGAGGTGAGAAGCATCAATCAGTTTTTCGTTGCCGTTGCAACACCTTAGTTATTCATTGATTGCTTTCTCACATGTGCCTTGACCACAGGCCTTCAGCAGACCAAGCAACCCCTTGCTGGAGCCAGCGACCTTGGATCCAAGCTGACGAGCTTTGCTCAAGCCAGATGGGCCCACGGTCAAGCTGGGGAGCTCAGGGTCTCGAACCTGGGTCTTCCGCATCCCAGTCCAACACTTCATCCACTGCGCCACCGCCTGGTCAGGCAAAAGACAAATCTCTTTTTAATGTCATGCGATCTACCCATACTTCCTTCGTGATCGACGTATTGAGCACCCCTGTAGTAGAGTGTAAATCAGATCTAGTATGACTGCTGTGCTGTCTTCATTTTGTCAGAAAATTAAAACAAGTTGATTTATTCGATGTTCTATGAATTACTGTACAGTTGTAATTTTTGTTAAGTATGTAAAATAAGTTCTAAGATACGGTTTTATTTTTTTATTTATTTTTAACAGGGACAGAGAGTCAGAGAGAGGGGTAGATAGGGACAGACAGACAGGAATGGAGAGAGGTGAGAAGCATCAATCACCAGTTTTTTGTTGCCACTGCTACACCCCAGTTGTTCATTGATTGCTTTCTCACATGTGCCTTGACCGCGGGCCTTCAGCAGACCGAGCAACCCCTTGCTGGATCCAATGACCTTGGGTCCAAGCTGGCGAGCTTTTGCTCAAGAAAGATGGGCCTGCGTTCAAACTGGCGACCTCGGGGTCTCGAACCTGGGTCCTCCACATCCCAGTCCAACGCTCCATCCACTGCGCCACTGCCTGGTCAGGCAAGATACTGTTTTATTTTTAGGTAAAACCTTACAGGTGATGATGACTCCCAATTTCTACAAACCTTTCATTCATCATTTCCCACAACTGCACTGGCAGAAATGCATAGGACGGGTGGACTGCTAATGGAGTGTCCCACATACCTGGACTGAATCTGGGACTTTTATTAGACGACTGGAAGAGGCAGACTGATGAACTGAAGGAGACTGCAGAGAGGCCAGTGAGTGCGAAGAAAGGATTGCAAGGAGAGTGACTAATCCTGTTGGTATTGCTGAAAATCACATATAAACGACTTGACCATTGGACCTGGTGGCACAATAAATGGTATTGATGGCACCGGCAGTGGAAATAGTGTAGCACTTAGAGGGGTATAGAGAAAAACAAGATGGAAGTGATGTTTCATGGAGAATTTCTGATGCTTGTGAGGTTTCTCTACTTTTTTTGTGATGACCCCTCAAGTTCAGTTTGTCTAGTTTCTCTCCCTATTTTCATCCAGTGGTCCTGCTTTCTGTTACTTAGAACTATGATGCTTGCAGCTTGTCAAGCTTCAAACATGAAATCCTGTGTCTTTCCATTGCTGTGACAGTGAACCTCAGTACCCTGTACAGCGGGACCCTTGGGATGTGGTGTCTGCCCAGAATGCTCTCCCTGCCCACTCGGCTGAGCTAACTCCCTCTCATCCGGAAGCTATAGATCAGGGGTCCCCAAACTGCGGGCCGCATGTGGCCCCAAGACCATCTATCAGCCCCCACCGCACTTCTGGAAGGGGCACCTCTTTCATTGGTGGTCAGTGAGAGGAGCACAGGATGCATGCGCACCCATAGTTCTCATTGAAATACTGGTCAGTTTGTTGATTTAAATTTACTTCTTTATTTTAAATATTGTATTTGTTCCTGTTTTGTTTTTTTACTTTAAAATAAGATATGTGCATTGTGCATAGGGATTTGTTCATGGTTTTTTTTATAGTCCGGCCCTCCAACGGTCTGAGGGACAGTGAACTGGCCCCCTGTGTAAAAGGTTTGGGGACCCCTGCTATAGATGCCTGACATTTCCATCTGCCCACCATTAACGCCTCTCTAAAGGAAAACAGCTTTCTGATTTTCCTTAAAGACATGGCCCAGCTCCAGGCCCAACCAAGCAGCTTTCCAGTCCCTGTGGGCACTGGTCAGAGACACACAGGGCCCATAGCAAGGGGTGGAGAGCAGCACACATTTCTGGATGTGCAGATGTGCCTGGGAGCTGCTGGCCACTGTCTTCCCACTGAATTGGAGAGCCTGTGAGGAGCCAGTGCAGAAGCCCAATTAGACCAACCTATGCACAGAGGTTGGAGAGCTTTGAGCCAGTGATAGCTGGGCGTGATGCAGATCTTGGGCCCACACTTTGCAGTTACATGCTTCCAACACCTGTGCATAAGTTTGTGGGAGTTTTGTTCCAGGGCACTTCAGAGACACTGTAACTGCAGTTCCAGGCCACCCTAACAAATCGTCATTTTTTACCTGTGGAGGGTTTTGCCTTCAATTTGTGAAGATTGTAACATCTGTGAAGTGCAATAAATCAAAGTGTGCCCGGACCTGGAACTTCAACCTTGGCTCATCAGCTTCAGGTCTCAGGCTGTCATTTTTAGCAAATGTTCTCCCAGTCTAAAAAAAGCTCCCTTCCCCTAGTCTCTTCTCAGCATCCTATTCTCATCCTTCATAGTTGAGATAGGAATTGCAATATGACTTTTAATTATAATTTACATGGAATATTTTGTGTTAATTTGGGGATATGTAATAAAATACTGGAGTGTGCATATACTTACTGTTTGTCTCCCACTGGACCATACACTCAGTGAGGGCAAGGACCTCCTTGTTTGCTTTGTTCACGATGCTAGTTCCTAACACTTAAAGTCTGTATTGTATGAATCAGAGGCAACAGTAAACATTCATGCTAGGCATGGTCCTAAATATTAACCTATTTAGTTCTTATATTAACTCTTTGTAGTAGGAACTATCCTCTTTTTCAGATGAATAAATGGCAGATTTAATGGTTGACTTTTCCATGCCCTGTTTACCCCAGCATCTCCAGGCTGTGTCCCCTCCTCTTCACCCTGAATTCAACCAAAATTAGTCCATAACAGTATTCCACTGATGGTGTAAGCCCTGTCATTCCCACTTTCACGCCTTTATTCAGGCTATCCCTGTAACGTTTTAGGGGTTGGACAAGCTTAAATGCCACCTCAAGTAGCTAGTTACAACACTTCAGCACCAGTGTTGACCCATCCATTGCAAAACAGGTTTTCTGCCTGACCAGGCAGTGGATAGAGTGTTGGACTGGGATGCGGAAGACCCAGGTTCAAGACACGAGGTCGCCAGCTTGGACCCAAGGTAGCTGGCTCAAGCAAGGGGTTACTCGGTCTGCTGAAGGCCCGCGGTCAAGGCACATGTGAGAAAGCAATCAATGAACAACTGAGGTGTCAACAAAAAACTGATGATTGATGCGTGTCATCTCTCTCCGTTCCTGTCTGTCCCTCTCTCTGTCCCTGTAAAAAACAAAACAGGTTTTCTGAGGAAGGTTCCATATCATTTGTTTCTCCATGTCTACGGAACCTGATTCAGAGACTCTGAGTAAAGACATTTTATCTCCTAGCAAAGTGTGAGAGCTAAAGTAATCAGGAATACTACACATTCTGATAACCTTCAAATGGAGGTTCACTTAATAATTTAGATTGCTTTAATTTCATCAAACCCTATGTGAAACTTTCTTTGGAGATGGTTATGACTGGGCTGGCCTCCTAAGCACCATTTCTTTGACTCTCCCAACATCATGAGGTGGCTAAGTAGTAACATGTTAACACGATAAATGCTGTAAATAGTCCCAGGTTGATGGGTTTTGCTTATTAAAGTTTTAAAATAGTATTAAAATGGCCTTTTAGGTTTAAGCTATTACCCTTAGGGATGGGAGTGGGGTATGAGTTTATATTCACAGAATAGCTGCCTACTTAATGATTAATACTTTCTAACAAAATAAACATTTTTTCAAGCTTGTTCCATTGCTGACTTCCAATTAATTACAGCTCCTGGCAAAACGACCTGCATCTAAGCAATAAAATGCAAGCATACAGACCTCATTTGGCTGCTCGAATTGTGAGCCATGGCCACATTGCTGAGATGTCCTGATTTGTATAGAAATTGAAACATACCTACAACTCCAGGTGACTGTCCTTTGGCAGAAACTTGGAATGCAGAGTAGAGAGTTGAGTCAATGAAACTGAAAGACTATTTTTGGAAACAGTTTCAACTAATCTATTAGGTTCATATGCCACTTGTGACCTATTACTGAAAGGTCTGATTTCATCTGCAGGTGGAAACTAGTCATTGTAGCTCAGTGAAGGTAAATAAGATAATGCATGGTGACTTCCTCAGCACAGAATAAGGCACAACTAAGCACTCCAATTATATGCTGTTTTTAGGGTGTTGCCTCCATAGTTTCACAAAAACCAAATTTCAAATTTGTTAGTGGAGAAGTAGGCTGGGTTCAGCTTTGTGTGTGTGTGTGACAGAGACGGGAAGAGAGACAGAGAGAAAGACAGAGGGACAGCTTTTAAGAATAGTTTAGGCCCTGGCCGGTTTGTGTCGCTGGCATGGCGTGCGAATATCCTGGGGTTCAATACCTGGTCAGGGCACATGAGATGTGGCCATCTGCTTTTTTATCCTCCTCCCTCTTCCTCTCCTGCTGTCAGTGGCTCAGTTGGTTTGAATATTGGCCCCAGGTGCTTAGTTGTGCCTAGGATAGTTAAGTTGATTCAAGCCTCAGCCTAAGATGGGGTTTGCCAGGTGGATCCCAGTCGGGGTGCATGCAGAAATCTGTCTCCCCTCCTCTCACATTTATTTTAAAAAATTAAGTTTAAATTTTGCAGAATTTTTGCCTGACCAGGCGGTGGCACAGTGGATAGACCGTCGGTCTGAGATGCGGGAGGATCCAGGTTCAAGACCCCGAGGTCACCAGCTTGAGCGCAGGCTCACCTGGTTTGAGTAAAAGTTCACCAGCTTGGACCCAAGGTCGCTGGCTCGAGCAAGGGGTTACTCAGTCTGCTGAAGGCCCGCAGTCAAGGCACATATTGAGGAAGCAATCAATGAACTAAGATGTCACAACAGCAACAAAAAACTGATGGTTGATGCTTCTCATCTCTCTCCGTTCCTGTCTGTCTGTTCCTATCTATCCCTCTCTCTCTGTCTCTGCAAAAAAAATAAAAGTTTTGGAGAATTTTAACCCTAGTCTAACAATTTAATGGCTTTCTCTTCCTCACACCTGCCCTTCCCAAGCACACACAGTCCCAATTACATTCTGTAAAACTTAAGTAAAAATTTTAACATCAAGACTTCTCATTTCTCTGTTCCTGTCTGTCCCTACCTATCCCTCTGACTCTGTCCCTGAAAAAAAAAAAAAAGACTCCCTACAGAGTATCTGATAAAAACACCACGTTCATTTACATGCTGAGAAAACTGAGAAGGTATTGTAGATAATGCAATGCTAGAACCAACACTCCAAAGGGAAAAGAAACTCCAAAATGCCTTAGGAGCAAGTGACCAATCCAGGACACGAAAGCACTAAGCATGGTGCACTCGTGTTGACCATTAATTCCCTACTTCATACAGAGTGATGAAACCTCAGTGACTCAAAGCCATGCTTACCAAACCCAGAGACACAGAGGACTAAGTCAAGTCTTTGGATTCTAAGCATTCAGTAAGTTCATTAGGTATTAATTGCACTTTCATTGGAAGACTTGAAATCTTTAAAGCAGAAATTCCTTATTGCAAGCAAGGCAGTAATCATTATTTTAAGCTACTGGAAGAACCACCAAAAAGTCCGGGAGAGTCCTCATTGTAGGAATTCACACCACTGTGGAAAAACTGGCTTGCAAAAGGTCTTTTAGTTCCTGCCTTCTCCATCAGCACAGTAAATCTGTTCCCCACAAACAGGAAGGCAATTATGGCCACTCTTCTCCATTTAGGCTTAAACTAACTGACTCATAGTACTCAAACATCTAGCTGGAAAGAATAATCGGGTTTGGGGTAAACTAGAAAAGGCTCTAGACCTCATTCCAGGCTTGCCTCTCCCACCTGGTGACTTACTTTGCAACAGGGACACCAGTGCCACAGAATGATGAGATTTATTTTTACAATAGTTTGATTTAGAGAGGGAAACATCAATTTGTTGTTCCACTTATTCATGAATTCATTGGTTGTTAATGTGCGCTGAGCAGAGACTGGGCCTGCAACTTTGGCATATTAGGATGACGCTCTAACCCACTGAGCTACCCAACCAGAGCTACCAGAATGATTTTTTTTTCTTTTTTTTTACGTGAGATAAGGGGAGATAGTGAGGCAGACTCCTGCATCCCCCTTGACCAAGCTATTTTTAGCACCTGCAGCTGATGTGCTCAGACCAACAGAGCTATCCTCAGCACTTGGGGTCATGTTCAAACAAACTGAGCCAGGGGAAGGAAGAGGCAGAGAAGGAATGGGGGAGGGTAGGGAGAGAAGCAGATGGTCACTTCTGTGTGCCCTGACCAGGAATAAAACCTGGGACAACCAAATGGCAGGCCGACACTCCATTCCCTGAGCCACTGGCCAGGGCCAGTATAAGATTTTAAGACTGCCCTTTGTCCAATGTCTCCATGGTATTTACACTCTCCACCTGTCAGTTCCTTACTAGCCCTCATTTATCAGATTGACTATTACAGTGCTTGTATCCAAGTAACCATATTTTTCATACCATATTCATGTAACTTTATTACAGTACATTAACTGTTACTGTTCTATTATTGCTGTTAATCTCTTACTATCCTTAGTTTATAAACTTTAGGACAGGTAAGAACAAATAGGAAGAATACATAGGGTTCAGTACTATGTGCTACTTCAGGTATCTACTTGGAGTTTTGGAAAGTGTCCCCAACAGAAGGGGGAATGACTGTATTCACCTACAAAAACTCTCCAACATGTGTAACTATCCCCTACTTACTCAACTTGACCTCATCCCTGGCCCTTCTCCCCTGGCTCAAATTCCTCATCCCTCCCTTTAGATCTTCATGGTAAACCTTCCCACCCTGATCCTAAGTTCTAACCCTTGTTTCTTCTATACTGCTTCCTGTCCTCCTATGTTGAAAACATAAAAAATCCTCATTGTGACACATGTTCTCCTTTTCTTTTTTTTTTTTTTTTACAGGGACAGAGAGAGGGATAGATAGGGACAGACAGGCAGGAACGGAGAGAGGTGAGAAGCATCAATCATCAGTTTTTCGTTGCCGTTGCGACACCTTAGTTGTTCATTGATTGCTTTTTCACATATGCCTTGACCACAGGCCTTCAGCAGACCAAGCAAACCCTTGCTGGAGCCAGCGACCTTGGGTGCAAGCTGGCAAACTTTTTGCTCAAGCCAGATCGGCCCGCACTCAGGCTAGCGACCTCAGGTCTCAAACCTGGGTCTTCCGCATCCCAGTCCAATGGCTCTATCCACTGTGCCACCGCCTGGTCAGGCTCCTTTTCTAACTTTTTGAAGAGTTTTTGATTGTACTGTGATGCAGGCAGGATAGTTTCTTCCATCACAGATTCTTCAAGTTGCCTCAGCTCAATCTATTCCAAAAGCCTCTGCTGCCATGCTCAGTCACACAGGCCCGCTTCCTAACGCCATACCACGGTCTGGGCCACAGATTCGTGTTGTTTACATACAATCCATGGCTTCCTCCTCCTGCACCACGTGGCATTAAATCCTCTCCTCTCCCCAAGTACTCAAGTAAGCCCAGTTCCCAGGTCTCCATTAACTTGCACACTCAGGTTGACTGTACACGTACATTTATCAGCAGCTTTACACAGGGTGCTAAGAGCACTTCGTATTTTACAGAATGACTTGAAACATGGGCTTTCTGTTAATATTCATACCATAGCACAGCCAAACCTAACTCCTAAATAAAAGCATTACAATTTTTTTTAGTTTAAAGGCTTAATGGCAATAACGAGAGGAGGAAAAAGCGTAAATTTGTTTTATGTAACTGAATGAAAAATAAACTCATGAAATAGTTAATAAAATTTAATATGGCCTCATGCGCCCCGAAGAAGGTGGTGCCCGATTCGGAGGGGTGATGGCTATGTCCAGATAATCTCCTATTTGAAACTTCTGTGACTGCAGGGTCATGGAATCGTCAGTGCCCTTCCTCCCGGACATGGTGCTGCCAATCTCCTTGACGCTGCAGAAAGAAAACAACTGTTACTGTACCACACCACGCGGCTACACACACACCACACAGTGAACATGGGGCTGGATCCTGCACTGTTACCTTATAGAACGGTAAGCCAGGCCCTGATCATGCAAACCTATATGTCCCCATGTATAAGATGCACCCTTTCCAAAAAATTTGGGGTCTAAAAACTGGGTGCATCTTATACAGTGGTTGTAGTTGTTTGTTTTTTAAATTTATTTTATTTTTATTTTATTCATTTTAGAGAGGAGACACAGAGTGAGAGAGAGAGAGAGAGAGAGAGAGAGAGAGAAAGGGGGGAGGAGCTGGAAGCATCAACTCCCATGTGCCTTGACCGAACCAGTACAGGGTGTTGAACTGGTGACCTCAGTGTTCCCAGGTCGACGCTTTATCCACTGCGCCACCACAGGTCAGGCTGTAGTTGTTTTTTATACTTGTATTTCCCCCTTTTTTTTTTTTTTTTGTGTGCAGACGAGGAGTTGTATGAATTTTATGATAAATAAAACTTTTGAGTTCAATAATGATGTAATTACCTTTTTATCCCCAAATTTCAGGCCCCAAAATTAAGGTGTGTCTTATACATGGGGAAATATGGTGTATCTTCCCATTGAGACTCACTAATGGTGTTACTCCTATCAGAACATATCAAAACCAAAGACATCATAGGAATTAAAAAGTTACCTACCGATAGCCAGGTCTTTTAATATCCGTAAAAACAATTGCAAAATTAAAGTGTGTGCCTTTCTTTCTAGCTTCTGGGTAGACTTCTTTTACTAAACTAGTCAGCTCTTTCAAGGTTGCATCCATCCTGAATAGAAAATATAATAATAAATTTAAAATATTTCATTAATCAGCAATAATATAACACTAATATCAAGAGTTAATTACATGTGTCTTAAATGCAACTTATCTTAGAAATTGTCAGGTTTGTACTTATTCATTTAAAAGCTTTTAACAATATAATTTGCCACCCAAATACTACCCTTACCAGCCTCAATGTTTGAAATTTTTATGAACTCAAGTCAAACTGTTGCTAACAGAGACTTCAGATTTATATACGCTGTAGTTTGTTGCTATGTAACACCTACTGGCCTCATGATTTGTCCCTTTAAGGGTAATGAGTCCAAATCGAAACACTTAAATCTTGTTTCATTATTTCTAAGACACATACTTTCCCACATTTAACATCCCTGGAATTGGAATGCACCTTGGAATTATTGTAACAGAAAGCATTTTCATAAACGTGCAGTGTTTTTCCTAAGAACGAATTGTGTAGTGAGTTTCACAATAGATGGAGTAAAAGTAAATGACAAAGCACAGACTCCTTTCACAATGTATATTCTTGCCCTACACATATTTATTTGAAACTCAGAACTTCATAGTCTTGAGTTAATATGGCACAATCTGGAAACATCTTTTAAAATACAAGCACCCTGGAACTTAAAGCAGCATTGACTGTAGGGCGCTATAAAATGGCATGGACGCCAGGCAGTGATGAAGAGTAGGATTGTTAAATATATCAAGCAGGGAGTCAGATGCCCAACGGGTCAAGGTCACTTAATTTTCACTTTGCACCCTATTACAAATCTCCACACTCCAGGATGACCAGTGGTGGTGCAATAGATAAGAATATTGACCTAGGACACTGAATCTCAGGTTCAAAATCCTGAGGTTGCAGACTTGAACAGATGTTTACTGGCTTGAGCGTGGGATCATCAATATGATCCCATGGTCGCTGGCTTGAGCCCAGGGTTGCTGATTCAGCTGGAGCTTCACCCCCAACCCATCAAAGCATGTATAAGAAGCAAACAATGAACAACTAAAGGAGCAACTATGAGTTGATTCCTCTTTTCTCTCTCCCTTCCTGTCTCTCCCCACACTCTTTCATGCAAAAAAAAAAAAAAAAAAGAAACCCACACTACATGATATTCAGGTAAAACCATGACTTTAACCACACTGAGAACAGAAACATCCAGGATGACTACATTAACCGAATCTTTCTCATATGCCCCCCAAAAATGCCCTTCGTCTCACATTACCATCAAAACTACCATCACCCACCTAGTTGGCCAGGTCATAAAGCACTGTTCAATTCTCCCTATCTCCATCTTGTTGTGTCTACCTCCTAAATACAGGTCAAATCGATTTTTCCTCCATCCTCACCATGACTTTTTAATTTCAATCTCTCGTTATTTAACTATATATTGACTTTGACTCATCTCTGGTTTTGTATAAAACATTATCACAGTAATGAAAGGAGACGACTTGAGGTGCTGAACACACAGTGCAGTGCACAGATGAAGTATTACAGAACAGTACATATGTAATGTTATTTACCAATGTCACCCCAATAAATCAATTAAAAAAAGGTATGTTAAGCAAGCAACACCTGTTCCCACCTAGGGAAGGAATCCATTATGTGAAGGGCACCACTAGGTCCAGCATCCCAGGACATCACCCCACTTTCCTGGCGGGTGTCAGGTAACCAAGAAAGACATGGACAACACTTTACACGCACAAAAAGACATGCAAGACCAGCTTCAATGTTAAGTGCACGTGGGTCTCCCACTGCAAGAGGTCTCACTAAACAACCAATGCAGAGAGGTGGTCTGCAGGCATCCCTTCCGTGCTGCAGGTGGATCCAGGGTACAGCAGTGGAGCAGGTCAGGTGGCACATGGCACTTAAACAGAACAAACCCCACATCCAGCCCAGCACAGGCTATGCGAGCTTTTTCTCTCTCTACAAGAAAATGATTGCTCTGGGCCCAAGACCACTCTTGTGCAGCCTCAGCACAGGGTGAGAAGAGCTACAAGACTGCCTTTCCCAACTTCATGCATGTTCATTATTTAAAGAGGAGGGAAAGCCACATGCAACAGCGCAATAAATTATATCCCAAACCTCACCAACCAGAAATAGCCAGTGGATTAACACCACTCTAGGCATCTTTTTATGCATACTCACAATGCTACAGAAAAGAAATTCCTTTTTATTATTAAGCATACTGAGACTACAATACAAATATATACTGTATTTCCCCATGTATAACACTCTCCTATCTATAAGATGCACCTTAATTTTTGGGCCTGAAATGTGAAAAAAAAAAAGTACTACATAAAATTATTGAACTCAAGTTTTATCATAAAATTATACAACTCCTCATCACTGTCAAAACTCCCACCCATTAGCTTGTCCTCATCAGTGTCTGATGATGAATCTCTGTCTTCAACAATGAACACAAAAACAAGCACGAAAAACCGGGAAATGCAAGGAAAAAATCTACAACCACTGTATAAGACACACTCAGTTGTTAGATACAAATTTTTCAGAAAAAAGTGTCTTATACATGGGAAAATATGGTAACTCCTCAGATGCTACACATATTTTAAATCAAGTTAAGTTTACTTTAACTTCAAATAGAAGAAAAAACTAAAGTTAAACTGAAGAAATTATACAACTTCAGAGAAAGATTTTGTTACTCTTCTCACCTTGTACTGTTGTAGCTTATTTTTGCTATGTCCAAGTTCACATCCTATTCTGCAACGCTGGTTATTTACTTTGTCCCCAGTGATCTCCAATGTTGGCATGAAGTCTGAGGCTAGAGTAATTTTTTACCGCTGCCTTTGAGGTGACAATTCTTTAACCCAATATTCTGATGCTGTTTATTGTAACCAAGTATTCTCTGGTACACAGTATATGACTATGATATGTATTGTCTTCCTTTCTAAAATGATTTTCCATCTTGTCATCTTGTTCATCAAGAACTTGGGAAATTGGGGTCACAACTTTTGAGTTTTAACAGTGTGAGTCCTCCACAAGCTTCCCACCTGCTGAGGACTGTCTTCCCAGACCAATAGCTAACGTGCCAAACTGTTGCTTTCTGACAATTAGTCTAAAGCTTGAGTACAAAACAATAGAAGAAAAAAATTTTAATTTATTATTTTTAAACATTTATTGGTGTTAGCAAGAGAGAGAAAAAGGGAGGAAGGGACACAGGAACACTGTTCTGTCTCTGTACGTGCCTTGACCAGGGATCGAACCAGCAATCTCTGCACGCCTGGCACTCCAACTAACTAAGCCATTTGAGCAAGACAAATGTTTAAATTAATGAAAAATAAAGCTTGAACCTGACCAGGTGATAGTATAGCGGCTAGAGCAGGGGTTGGGAACCTATGGCTTGTGAGCCAGATGTGGCTCTTTGATGGCTGCATCTGGATCGCAGACAAATCTTTAATAAAAAAAATAATGTTAAAAATATAAAGCAATCTCATGTATTACAATCCATTCATTTCCTACCGCTCATGTTCATGGTTGCGGGTAGCTGGAGCCAACCACAGCTGTCCTCCGGGACAACACCAAATTTTTATTGGATAATGCGTAAAGTACATGGGTCATTGTGAGGTCAGGAAGTAAACTTCTCTCCTTTTAATCAAGTAGTCAGCTAGCTAATTGCAGAAACTCTTTTGACAAAGAAGATGGCTATAAGAAAAAAAGATGAGTATTGTACTTTTCAGCAGAAATGGACAGAGAAATTTGCTTTTGTGGAGAGAGCAGGTTCTGCAGCGTGTCTAATATGCAATAATAAAATTGCATCGATGAAACGGTCAAATATGAAGCGGCACTTCGACACAAGCCATACTACATTTGCATCGAAATATCCAGCAGGGAACAGCAGGAAGAAAGTATGTCAAGAGCCACTATGCAGAGTGCAAGCTAGTCAGCAGCAACTCCGTGTTTGGACCCAACAAGGTGACTGGAATTCGGCTAGCTTTGCTGGTGCTTTAGCAATTGTGAGAAACTGAAAGCCATTCACAGATGGGGAATATGCCAAAACATTCATGCTTGATGTTGCCAATGAACTTTTTGACTTTTCAGATAAAAACAAGATAATCAAATGAATGAAAGACATGCCTCTGTCAGCAAGAACTGTTCACGATTGTACCATCATGATGGCAAATCAAATTGAGGCAACTCAAGTGAAGGACATAAATGCAGCACCATTCTTTTCTCTCGATTTGGATGAGTCAAAAGACATAAGCCATTTATCCCAGTTCAGTGTGATTGCAAGGAATCCTGTCGGTGACACACTACGTGAGGAAAGTCTTGCTGTTTTGACTATGAAAGAGACAACAAGAGGGGAGGATTTATTCAAGTCTTTCACAGAGTTTGCTAAAGAAAATAATCTACCGATGGATAAACTTATTTCAGTATGTACTGATGGTGCTTCGTGCATGGTGGGGAAAAACAGAGGATTCATAGTGCTTCTTCGTGAACATGAAAAGAGACCCATCCATCCTAAGTTTTCACTGCATCCTACATCAGGAGGCACTCTGTGCTCAGATGTGTGGTGAGCAGCTTGGTGAGGTGATGTTGCCGGTCATTCAGGTGGTCAACTTTATTGTTGCCCGAGCTTTAAATGATCGCCAATTTAAAACACTGCTGGATGAAGTTGGCAATAATTATCCTGGTCTGCTTCTGCACAGCAATGTGTGTTGGTTGTCAAGAGAGAAGGTACTCAGCCATTTCACGGCTTCTCTGAGCAAAATTCAGACTCTTCTTTTTTTTATTATTATTTTTTTTAATTCATTTTAGAGAGGAGACGCAGAGAGAGAGAGAGAGAAAGGCGGGAGGAGCTGGAAGCATCAACTCCCATGTGTGCCTTGACCAGACCAGTGCAGGGTTTTGAACTGGCGACCTCAGTGTTCCCAGGTCGACATTTTACCACTGCGCCACCACAGGTCAGGCCAGACTCTTCTTGAAATGAAAAATGTTGAGCATCCTGAGTTAGCTAACACTGAGTGGCTCCTGAAGTTCTACTATCTCGTGGACATGACTGAACATCTGAACTAGCTCAATGTGAAAATGCAAGGTGTTGGAAATACAGTCTTATCCCTTCAATAAGCAGTGTTTATTTTTGAAAACAAGCTGGAACTCTTCATCGCTGACATTGAAACAGGTCATTTACTACACTTTGAAAAACTGGGAGAGTTTAAAGATGCATGCACAGCAAGTGACCCTGCTCAACATCTTGATCTCCAGAAGCTAGCGGGCTTCACATCTAATCTCCAGTCATTCAAAGCGCGCTTTGGAGAATTTCGTGAGCATCATCTTTTTAAGTTCATCACCCATCCACACGAGTGTGCAGTGGACAGCACCAACCTGAGTTACATCCCCGGTGTCTCCATCAGAGATTTTGAGCTACAAGCTACTGACCTGAAGGCCTCAGACATGTGGGTGAATAAGTTCAAGTCACTAAATGAAGATTTGGAAAGACTTGCATGACAGCAAGCAAAGTTGGCGAGCAAACACAAGTGGGGAGAAATGAAAAAACTTTAACCCGTGGACCAGCTGATTGTCAAAACTTGGAATGCATTTCCCCTCACATACCACACTGCAGCGTGAGTATTGCTGTACTGACAATGTTTGGCTCTTCGTATGCATGTGAGCAGTCTTTCTCACATCTAAAGAACGTTAAGACCAACCCTACGATCACAATCACGTTTAATGGATGGAAGTCTCAACGCCTGCATGAAGCTTAACCTCACCATATATCAACCAGACTACAAAGCCATCAGCAAAACCATGCAGCACCAGAAGTCGCATTAATGGTAAGTACTTTCATCATTTGTTAGCAACAGCATAACAATCTTATTAAAAAGAATTCAGAGACTTATTGTACTTTAAAATTGTTGGTCTTACATAAAATGCACACATTTACTTGTAGTTAGTGTTAAACATGTTGTATGGCTCTCACAGAATTACATTTTAATTTTTATTTTTTATTTTATTCATTTTAGAGAGGAGACACAGAGAGAGAGAGAGAGAGAGAGAGAGAGAGAGAGAGAGAGAGAGAAAGAGAGAGAGAGAAAGGGGGAGGAGCTGGAAGCATCAACCCCCATATGTGCCTTGACCAGACCAGTGCAGGGTTTTGAACTGGCGACCTCAGTGTTCCCAGGTCGACGCTTTATCCACTGCGCCACTACAGGTCAGGCCACGGAATTACATTTTAAAATATGTGGCGTTCATGGCTCTCTCAGCCAATATGGTTCCCGACCCCTGGGCTAGAGCATTGACCTGGGATACTGAGGATCCAGTATTGAAAGCTCAAGGTCGCCAACTTGAGCGTGGGATCATAGACATGACTCCATGGTCACTGACTTGAGCCCAAAGGTTGCTGGCTTGAGTGAAGGGTCACTGGCTCAGCTGTAGCTAGTCCCCCCATCAAGGCATATATGAAAAGCAAACCATGAACTACTAAAGTGCCACAACTACAATTTTATGCCTCTCATCTCTCTCCCTTCCTGTATCTCTCCAAAAAAATTAAAACTTGAATATAACAAACCCCTAGGACTAAAGAATTTGCTGGGAGACAGACTGCGAAGGTCACTTTTATGTCAATGTGGTAAAGTTGAAGATCCTAGTTATTCAATCAAATACAAATGCAGTTGTGTTTTGTTGGTATAGCTGGTCCTAGACTTATATAAGATTACAAAGGTAAACAACCAATACTTAACAGTGTAGTTATATTGAGTATATATTCAACCTAAAATATTTCCATCTGACAATGCGTTTTTTGGGACATAATCCCATGATAGGTAGGTCCAGAAAGATCTGTATTTTGTAGATAAAATTAAAGTCTTTAAAATCAATTGGATTTTAAAGAGATTATTTTAGATAATATGAGTATACCTGATTCAGTCATTTGGATGGGCCTTATCAGGCTGCACCAACCCTATGGATTAGGGATTTTGGTACCTAGGTACAACAAATATGTAATCTAACCTGCAATAAATCTCTTAATATATAGTTCCTATTTGTTTTTCTGATTGAACCCTGATACAGTGACCTACGTAGTTCTTTTCCAATGACATTTATTGACCACCAAGGTACAGGAGAGAGATCACTTCTGTGATGTCCGGCTTGTTTCCCTAACTCCAGAGTGCCTTGGACTTGGGCAAACCTTGCTTCTGTTGGATTCTATGACTTCCATTCCTTCCCCGACTTGTCTTAGGTCTGCCTACTTCACAGCACCTCAGTCCCTTTCTACAAATTGAGAATTCCCAAGCTTTATTAACTAGTCTCCCTCATTACTGCTTCTGGAAGTGGGGGGCAGGACTCTGTGTCCCAACCCCCTAATACCAACCATCCAGTCTTTCAGAATCTGTCTTCTTTGGGCACCATTCTGAAGTACAGGATAAGATTGTCTTTCCTTATTTGTTGCATTTTATGGACAGAACAGTTTAGGTCATAATATTTTTTATAATCTTTTCTGTCCTTGATAGGGAGTAAAGAGTCTGCTAAATGATCTCACCCTGCCATCTTTTACCCTACAATCTTATATTCATCTCATCTAGTAAATTCACTATGTGGGGACTGAGCTTACTTACTTACTACAACTTTTAATTTATTCCCTTACAGTCTTACCACAGTACCTAGCAAATAGGATATCTAAATAAGATACCTTTGGAGAAATAAGATATCTCTGGAGAAAATATACACTTTACCCTCTGAATAGAGGTTTTCATCAATCCATTATTAATAGTTCTTCTCTGTAAGTTATTTCACCTTTCCAGAACTTTATCCTGGAATGATAATGAACTAGAATGACAGTACTAAATAAAATTAACACAAACGTTTGAAAAGACAAATAAGGTCCCAAGCTCCAAAACACAGTTTTATTTTGGGGAAAGTAAAACACTGTGTGAAAAAGTTTGGTAGTTCCTAAAATTTGCACACAAATGCCCACACAATGCACCACTCACATTTCTGGGTACACACCCAAAACTACTGAAAGCACTCACTCAGCAGACATACACCTGTGTTATAGCAACAGCATTCACAATAGCTGAAAGGTAGGGAAGAAAACCAAAATGCCCATTAATAGGTAAATGGGCAAACAAAATGTGGTGTAGCCATACAATGAAATACTAAGCCATAAAAAGGAAAGACCTTCTGTGATACTCTACCTGGATGAACCTTGCATATATTGTGGTTAAGTGAAATGAACCAGCCTCAAAAGGACAAATGTAGGAATATGCTATGAGAATATGCAGTTAGGATGATAATTAGAGACAGTGAGGTTCCCTAGGGAAAAGCCCTGAGTAGTCGCAAGTCCAGGGGCCTCTCTGACCCTCTGCTAGAAATAGTGCTTGCTGGAAACAGCAAAACAACAGGATAAGATTCAGCAACAAGAAATGTTTAGGTTCTGAGAACAGAGATTAGAAGTCAGCAAGTTCCTTGTCCTTTACTTCACCCCCTAAAAACTTCTGCTGTCTGCTTCCACTGGCTAGTAAATAACTGAGGAAGGGTGGGGATGGGGCTTCTGTCCTTCAGTCCTTGACTGGGGTTATTGCCTCCCCTCTGCTCAGAACATTGCACCTGGTCTCCGAGTAGTTCATTGTTGCCACACAAACAAATTTCATGTATACAAGATGCCTAGGACAAGCAAGTTCAGATAAAGTAGAGTGGTGTCTACCCCATACTGGGTGAAGGCAGAGATGGGGAGCTGTTACTAAGCACAGAATTCCTGGTGGGCTTTTTTGGTTTTTTTTTTTTTTTTTGTATTTTTAGCAAAAGACAGGGTCAGAAATGAGAGGTTATCAACTCGTAGTTGCAGTTATGTAGTTGTTCATTAACTGCTTGCTCATTCCTGCCTTGACTGGGGGGGGCTTCAGCAGAGCCAGAGAACCCATGCTAAAGCCAGCGACCTTAGGGGTCATGTCTATGATCTCACGCTCAACCCAGTGACACTGCACTCAAGCCAGGCCCTTGGGGTTTCGAACCTGGGTCCTAAGAGTCCCAGGTGGACGCTCTATCCACTGCGCCACCACCTGGTCAGGTGTGGAGGAAATTTAAAAAGGTTGAGAGATAAAGAACGGTAATAGTTGCACAATGTGACTACTTACTGCTATCAAACTGTAAAAACAATTAAAATGGCAAATGTAACCACAGAACCCACACTTGAAATAATTATAGACCTTTCTGTTACTACAAATCCATTATGACGTTAGAGCAAAAACTCCACGCAGGTACAAAACGTGAGGTGCCGGTCAGCCGGGGGTAGGGGTAAGGAGTAGACTGCGGTACACCAGGACGGTCAGCAGGGCCCGGGCTCCATTCGGCCCACGCAGGAGCTTTCCGTTCGCCTACATCAGAAACCACTCGGGTTCACGGGTTTTGTGGGACGCGACCATAGGTGGGAGGGCGCATTGCGCGGAGCTCCCACGGTCTGGAGACCTTTCCCGCCCCAAGCGGCAAAACCCGCCCCGCCCCGCCGCCTGCTCACCAGGTGTAGATTTGCAGTTCGCTGGACGGCACGTTCCCCCGGGAGAACTCGTCCATGCGGTGATGGCGCCCGTTGTTGGTGGTGAAGACGCGCAGCAGCAGCGGGCACGTCTAGACGGGAGGAGAAGCGCCAGTAATCCGGCCGGCCACCGCGGGCCCCACTGCCTCCCACGGGCCCCTTCCCCCCCCCCCCCCGCCTCCCGCCGGTTTCCTCCTCGCACCCTGCGGGTCCCGTTCTGCGCCCCGCCAGCCCTCCACAACCTCTTCCATATCCCTCACCTTTTCCCGGTCAATTGGTTTCTCCGGCTCCTTCTTAATTTCCTCCTGGGTGACGCGAGACTCCACCGCCATCTTTCTCCACTAGTCCACTGGCGCGCGAGACCCTCGCTATGACCTCCAACCCCGGCAGCGAGGGAGTGAACGAAGAGTCTCGCGAGAAGTTCAAGGCTTTATGGCAAATCAGGAGGCGGGCGAGGTGTTCCTCCGCACAGGCGCACTTCTCTGAGCGCCGCGAAAGCGCAGGCCGGCTGCGCCTGCGCGTTGCGTCACCCTAAAGGAGGTGGGCCGTGGTGTCCTCGTGGCAATGTGTTTCAGGGACGGATTGTCATGGATCCCATGTTAATTATGTATCCTCTCAAATGTTCCTGGTCCAAAAAAGCTCGCCAGGGCATTTTCACACGGAATGATGAAAACCTTAGCGCAAGGCGCTCAGGAACACTATGGGAGATACCGTTGTGAGTGAACAAGCACGTGCCTGTGTTAGGAAAATATGGAGCTCTTCTGTGTGCTGGAGATGGGTAGCCTGGCGGGGACCAGCTGGGGCGGGAACCGGGCGCGAGAATTCGGGCGGAGGGGACCCCGGCGGAGGGGACGGGGACCGGTCCTGAGGAAGGAAAGACACTGCCCCCTCCCTCCGCCGCGGTTGCTGGCGCTTCAAAGACCTGAACGAAAACTAGGGCTTTTTGGAGATGACATAGTGGACCATCCTCATAAAAATCACTGACCAGAAAGATGGACCGATTTGACTGCAGTAAAATTGAACAAAACAACCAACCTAACCTTTAAAATATAAACCTTAGGTTGGAAGGAGAGTTATCATAGCTGCATTTAACTGATAATTGGTAGACTAGCTGTCTACCAAGAGTACGGTATTTTACCATGTGTAAGACGCACCGTGTCCCAAAAGATTTGGGGTCTAAAAACTGGGTGCTTCTTTTACAGTAGTTCTAGGTATTTTTTACTTGCATTACCCGCTTTTTCTTTCATTGTTGAAGACAGTGATTGGTCATCAGATGAGGACAAGCTAATGGATGGGAGTTTTGACTGTGACAAGTTGTATGAATTTTATGATAAATAAAACTTGAGTTCAATAACTTTAGTTAATACTTTTTTTTCAAATTTCAGGCCCTAAAATTAAGGTGCATCTTATACATGGGAGCATCTTATACATCAGTAAATACAGTATATTATAAAATGAAATACCAGACTTGAAAGTAAATGAATGGGACCTGACCGGTTTGCTGAGTGGATAGAGCATCTGCCCAGCACTGGAGGTTGCCAGGTTCCATTGCCGGTTTCCATCACTGGTCAGGGCACACAGGAGAAGCCACCATCTGCCTCTCCTCCCATCCCTTATTTTCCTCTTTCTTTCCCCCAGCATTGGCTCAATTGGTTCCAGCATGGCCTCCATCACTGGGAATAGCTCTGTTGGAACCCTAAAAATAACTGGGTACTGGGTCCCAGATAGGTGGCACGGTTGCATCCTGGTTGGTCTCTGTGCTGGGAGTCTGTCACTATCTCCCCTCTCACTTAAAAGAAAATAAATGTAAATGGATGAATCAATACGCTCTTATTTTTTGTAATGTAGCTGGCCGAAATCAGGCAGACAGAAGAGGAACTGCAGATCCAGAAAGCATTGGGCCATACCCACTTATTGGAGGCTTGCAATGATAGGCGAGTGAACAAACAAAAAAGGAAAAGGGCTAATAAAGGAAAGCCTGCTTTTCTCAGTGGAGGGGAAGGGAACAGGAAAACCACACCTCACAGTGGTGGGAGAGGGATCCAGGAGAATCGTCCAGAGGGAAAGCACTGCAACCTTACATAGACCATAGACACATGGCGCTGCCAGGTGCTCATACACTAATCAGGCAAAGTGCTTGCTGCTGGTACACCAGCAAGCAAACCTAACACAGCTGTTTGCCCACATTCCACACCTTTAGGGTTGCTCAACTCACAATCTACATGACAGATATCTTCCACAATGGTCCCTGCACAAGGAGTGAGGTACACATTACCTGAACAGAATTACAAAGCACAAACCATGGGCAAAATGAGAGAGTGGTCAGCAGCACCAAGAGAGGCAAATCTTTCCCTTCTGGCAGAATACAGGACAGAGTTTTATCCATAGCACAGTAGCTGGTACTAGAGGCTGACCCAGGCTGGCATACCAAATCTTATTGGCCAATACACCAGCATCTGCTGGTTCTATGTGCAGCAAAATGGGAGAATTCATTATAGGCCATAAAGATATTACAAAGGTGCCCTTCATTATGCTGTCCCCCTGAGCACTCAAGGGATAATACACTTCTATCTTAGGTGGCCAGGTGCTGGTTGCCCAGGGAGTTAACTGGAGGTCCACCTGTAGCCCCTTAACCCATGGTGCCAACAAGGCCACCCATCATAGGTGGAGTGTCTGTACAGTCCAGGGTCATGTTCATTAAAGCTGTTGACCTTTAGGGGCTGTTTGGGAAGGCAAGAAAACATTGCCCTACCATCCAAAGCCCAGCTTGAGTAAAGCATCCTTGAAGATAACCAGATTTTTAAATTGGCAAAGCGAGACACCATTGACGGGGGTGGTGGTGTCTTGATTAAAAATTTGGTCTATATGGAGCAAAAAAAATTTTTCATAGAATGAAAAAATAGTATTGTAATATATATTTTTAAAATCAGGACTTTTTAAAAACGCCGCGGGACATGGGACAAATTGTTAAAAATCGGGGCTGTCCCGCCAAAAGCCGGATGTCTGGTCACCTATCCTTGGTGCATATCTGCACCTGGATGGGAGCAGCTGCCCAGTGCAGGAGGGCCTCCACTGGAGCTTCCCCCCCCCCCCAATAAAGGTCTCATTCAAAATCTGGAGTACTATCCACAAGCAGTGTGTCCATCCAGTAAGGGAGCTGGTGCCCCCCTCCTGTTACAGTCCCTGTTTAAGAGTCCATCATACTGCTCAGTAATACCAGCAGCCTGTGGGTGATAGGGGACATGGTACTTCCAGACCACCCCTGGGTCTTGAGCCCATTGCTTCAGCATAGAACCTGTGAAATGGATACCATTGTCACTTTCAAGGACCAGCAGCTACCCGTACATAGCACTCAGGCAGTACAGAGCCTGTATGACTGCCCTCTGGTCTGGGTTACAGGCAGGGTAAGTAGCAAGCAGACCAGTGGCAGTATCTACACAGGTGACTGCATACTGGGACCTGTCCAACTTTGGTAAGAGTCCAATGATGTCTATCTGCCACCATGTCAGTGGAACATGACCTCTCTGGATCTGTCCAAGTGATGCCAGTCGTCTCCTTGGAACATACTGCACGTCGATCGCAAGCAGCAAGTACCTCTGCATAGGACACAGGCAAGTTCCATGCCTTAACCATAGCCCACATAGTTTTCTGTCCCTCACGGAGCAAACACCAGTGGAGTCACTGAGCCACATCAGCTGCAGGTGCAGTCTCCAACCATCGCACCCTTGCCAATGTGTCTGCCTCATCATTCATAGGATGAGTTAGAGGGGCATGCCCTCTGACATAGTATACTGTAACCTGGTTCTGGTGTCCTATTTTCGATAAGTCCTGCCACATGGCCTGATCCCATAGTGGACGGTGCATTACTACCCACTGGTTAATGTGCCAAGTAGCAATCCAAAGGGTCAGTCCATGATAGCCCAGTTGTTGGTGCAAATCACCAGAGGAGGCTCATTACGGTCAGCTAGCCATACCGCTCTTAATTCCGCCCATTGGCTGCTCTGGCCTGTACCTGTATTCATCCAAATAGTCTCAGTTGCTGGGTGGAAGGCTATGGCCATCCACATGGCAAGTTGGCCCCTGCTAGAATCATCAGTATACCATGCATCCTTGGGGATGGGCACCCACCCCTCCTAGTAGGAACTGACTTCAGGTTCTGCCTCCTGATCCCCAGCTGCACCTGACTCTAAGGTCACATAGGTGACTGGACCCAAGATTTTCTGCAGTTCTGCTCAATGGGCTAGTGCTAAGAGCAAAACGTTGTTGCAAGTATACACCCCACTTGGCCAGGGTGGAGGTTTCGGCCATACTGCTATGGGGTCTGGTTGCCCAATCTCTCACCCATCCTGCAATAGGGTATGTTGTTTTGACTTTAACTGGAGTTGTGGTCATAATACTCTCAGTGACTAGGAGGGCAGGATACATAGCTGTCAACTGTTTCACCACTAATGCATAATGGACTTTAGCACTTTTCCACAATTAGGACCAAATTCCACTAGGTTGCAGTAGGCACTCTGTTTGTTGCCACAAGCCCCATCCAAACCCCTCAGGGGTTACATGGACATCAAGCTCACAGGGCCTAGCAGGATCAAACACATTCAAGGTCTGTGCCACCTTGACAGCTCTCTTAGCTGCTGCAAACGCACATTGTGCCTATTCAGTTCAATCCCAGTGAACCCTTTTTTGAATAAGGTGATATAAAGGATGCAGTAACTGAGCTAAATGGAGTATAAATGCTCGCTAGCACCCTAACAGTCCCAGGAATTCCTGTAACTGCTTTACTGTAGTGGGCACAGGGTATGCTTGCATCTTATCTATAACTGCATCAGGGATAATCTTTGTCTGACCCAACCAGACAACCCCCAGGAACTTAACAGATGATTTAACCTTGTTGACTGCCCAGCCACATGCTTTCAAATGGGATAGCCGGGTAGGAACCCTGCTTGCTCCAATTCTGGAAGAGAATCACTAGTTAGTATAATATCTTCAATATAATGATATATATGAACTGCCTTTGGCTATTTCTATTTAGCCAGGTCAGCAGCCACCAGCCCATGACACAAGGTGGGGTTATGTAAATAGCCCTGTGGTAACACTGTAAAGGTCCATTGCCGCCCTTCCCAAGTGAGGGCAAATTGGTCTCGACTCTGCAGCTGTGTCAATAGAGACGAAATCTGCCACAAAGTGGTATGTCCCCAACTCATGTCTTAGCTGATCCATCAGCTTAGCTATCGAGGGAACAGCAGCATGCAAAGGGGGAATAACTTCATTAAGTTCTCTGTAATCTATTGACATTCACCAGGTTCAGTCTGGTTTGCACACAGGCCATACCAGAGAGTGGTAAGGGCTGTGTGCCAACTGGATGACCCCCACCTTTTCTAGTTTGAGGATCATCTCCATGATTTCTGCATGCCTGCCGGGCAGTCGGTACTGCTTTGGGCTAGTCACATGCCGGGGAACGGGCAATTGCAAGAGGAATGTGCTGCGTGTCCCCACAACACTGCCTTCACGACCCGGACTAGCAGGCGGAACTCCCAGCTGTAGTTTTCAACCACAGTCCTTGCAAGACATCTACCCCCAAAATATATTCAGGAATAGGGGATACATATACCTTATATGGCTTAGGAGGTGGTCTTTCTATCCCCAGTGGAATAGTTATTTGCTTCACTTGAACAGTTTTGCCCCCATAACCATCTCTGGCCACTGGGGTCCCAGTGAACCACTCTGGATTTCCATAGAGGAAGGAACATTCTGCACCTGTATCCACCAAGGCCAACACCTGTTGTACATTAGAAAGAGAGCAATGGATTGCCAGTTCCACCCTCCCTATTAGATGGGTCCCTAGGCCTTCTCCCTATTCAAACTGGAACAGAGGGTCTTGGGGGTTCTCCTCTCAGCTGTCTCCATCATATAATCTTGTAAAAGTGCCAACCATGCATCAACCATTTTATTGGTACTTGCTGGGGCCATTTGTCCCAGTGGCTTGAATTTCTGTTCATAGGCAGCAGTCCTCACAGCTCTGATTCTGTGCTGCCTTCCATGCCCCCAAATCTGCTACCATCTGTGGATCTGTGTTAATGGGCTGTCCCACATAGGGACCCAGGATAGCCACTGGTGACCCAAAAAGGGCTAATGGGGTGCTGTAGAGACTAAGATCCCTCATTCCTGCTTTAAACACTTCCTCATCTGGCCCACGGGGCCTCTGGTTGAAAGCAGCATTCTTCATACCTAATTCCTGAAGGACCTTCACTAATTCTCTATAGCACTGCCACCAACTCACTGCCCCTGGCAAGTCTCCAGCATTCTGCCAGACTATACAAATGGTGTCCATCACCCATTCTAATAGGATATGGTTTCCTGGGTTGTCATGGCAGTTCTGACGGAGGAGTGCATGGTAATGGTGGCCAATTTCTCCATCTCTATTTTGGAGAGCATGATGCCATCCACCCCTATGTCCCACAACTGAGCAACCAGGCTGCCAGTGGTTTAGTGGGTTTCTGCCTGAATTGTACCCCCAACTCCATCAGCTCTGCCTGGGTGTAAAGACAGACCACGGAGTGCTCCACTACCTGTGAAGACTGTGCCTGCCCTAGAGGGACTCTTGGTTGCTGGGTTTTTACCTTCTGGGTGACCAGTGTCCAGGCTCTGAGTCTGCAGATCGCAGCTTCAGCCCAAACCTCCTCCTCAGAAGAGGAGGCTTTGGAAATACCTGCTCACACCCACTCAGAGCCACTCACTGACTTGAGTGCAGCTTCGTATTCCGTGCCTGCTTCAGCTTCTGCAGTTGCCAGCTCTCAGCCTGAAGCTGAAACTTGAGTTCTTGACCTGTGGATGGAGCATTAACCTGGAATGCTGAGATCTCCAGTTCAAAACCCAGGGCCTGCCCAGTCAAGACACATGTGAGAAGCAACTACTACAAGTTGATGCTTCCTGTTCCTCTCCCGTACCTTTCTCTCTCGCTCCTCAACAGGTAGACCCCGCCTCTCAACAGGAGCAGGAGAGAAAGTGGGGAGGAACAGGAAGCATCAATTTATCTATTGCACCACCATGGTCAGGCAATGATTCTAATATTAAATTCTTTTCAAAACCTCTATAGCATATAAAATGAAAATTTAAAACAAAATGAAACAATCAAAAAACCTTTATAGTATAAAAGTACACACAAGGGCACTCTAATTAATCAATTGAAAGCATTGGAACTGTGCAAATGAAGAATCTAACAGCCTTTTACTGGTGTTATTGGGAAGTTTAGTTGCTTAGATATAAGTTCTTATTTTGGACCTTTTGAAAAAACATGCTCATATTTAAATGGAATTTTCCCATTTTTTTGTGGTGACCACTGGTCGGGCTCTCAGTGTGCGTATGGCAGCTTCAGCCTGAGCCTTCTCATGCTCAGAAGAGGAGTTGCAAGCGCCTGCTCCCGCTGACTCAAAACCAGTCCACCGGCATGGGTGCTGCTGCTCCTTTGGCGACTGTTTAGGCTCCGGTGGCTGCTGGCTTTTGGCTGGAAGCTGAGACTCGAGCTCTTGAATCCGCAGTTGTTTCTCCAACAACTGCCGGTGCAAACGTTCAGCTTCCAGGGCAAACTGCAACTCGTGAACCCGTAATTCCTTCTCCAGTGCTCGCTCCAATTCCAGCCTTTTCTGCCATTCGATTTGCAATTCATACTGAAGCTTTCGACCTCGAGCAGCTTCTTTCACAGAACTCTTGGTTTCCTCTTAAGTAAAAAACACGCAGCCCACAACTCCTAAAAGGATAGCCATGGGAAGCCAGAACTGCAACCAGTCCTCTACCCTACCCCTCAGGGGTGGTGGCCCCATACCGATCTCCGAATCCTGCCGCAAACTACGCCAGTTGTAAGGCCAGGAGCCGCCATCGTGGCCATTCACATGCAGGTTCCCATTGGATTCGGGCTGACGGTGAAGAAATGGCAGAGTCGGAAGATGGTAGGCCATTCTGTTTATTGGTGTCTCACCAATACAGGCAAGCCACAAGAGAAGACAAGGGAGAAGCAGAAAACCAGCTTTTCCCATGGAGGTCAAGGGATCAGGGAGGCCCCTGCAATGGCAATAGCAGGAACTGAGAGAGCTCAAGCTACTGGTCTCTCCCATTTTATAGCATAGATAATCCAAACCTTTAATCCAATTATACAAACAAGGAAATCTCTGTATAATGGGATTCCTCAGGAGAGTGCACCACCCTACATTATCTAATCAGTCAAGGGTGTGGGGAAAAGCTTACTCTTAAAGCCAAGCCTTAGGTCATAACAACCTGGCCTGCTTACATTACAGCCTTTCCCCCACATCCATTCCAAGCACAAGGGCAAATAATATCACCTGGGTGACGGGCTTCCATGTGGGCAGCGCCATCTTTAACAAAGTGAGCATATTATATTTTATCTACCCAACAGGAAGTGTTTTCCCATTGTGTGTATTTCTTGCCAGCTGTGCACAAGCTAGAATTAAAGCTGATGGCTCACCAGTTCTTGGCTCCATTGTTTCATTACCGACTGTCTGAATCAAATGCGAACCTGTGCAGGCCAGGAAGCTATGATGGTGGCCATGGCTCCTGGCTTTACATTTGGTGTAGTCTGTGGCAGGATTCAATACAGATTGGTATGGAGTCATTACCGACTGTCCGAATCAAATGCGAACCTGTGCAGGCCACCTTTGAGTGGTGGAGTAGAAGACTGGCAGCTGTTATGGTTCCCCATCACTGTCCTTTTGCAGGTTGGAGGCTGGCTAAGTTTTACAGCCATGTGTGAGGAAGCCGAGAGCTCTGTGGAAGAGGCTGCCTGGGACCTGCAAACTGAGCTGTGGAAGGAGCTGGAGCAAACGTGGGAGAAAGAGATGCCGACCTGGGAGCTGGAGCAAGCACTGAAGAAGGCCAACCAGGATCAAGAGATTCACTTGGAAATGGAGCAGCCGCTGGAGAAGGAATTACAGGTTCGTGAATTGAAGATTGCCCTGGACGTTGTGGAGAACCAACAGTGGTGGGAGGCCAGTGCTGAGGTCAGGGCTGAGGCTGGGCCTTGGGGCTACAAGATCGGAAGCAGGAGGTGGTGTTTTCAGTTTCTCTTTGCAGGATGAGAATCGGTCTGGAGTTGCAATGCGCAGTCTCCAGAAGGTGAGAGCCCTGCAGCAAGGAGTACCTGCTATACCCCTGGTAGGTCTGCAACTTTGGGACAAGACCCAAAATTTTTAGGGGTGGATGCCATCATGCTCTCCAGAGATGAAAATGCTGACTGACATTGCCATGTACTCCACTTTGGGAGAGTGTAAGACCTGCCAGGACAGCAGGAATGAGGCAGGTGGCTGAGGCCCCATGTGTGTGGACAGATTCCTGGACTACGACCAGAGTGGGCACAGGCTCCTTTGTTGGATGGACTTAATGGATTTTAGACAATGAGAAATACCCTGATGGAGGGGGAGGGTGGCTTTGCTGAAAGCACTCCCCTGTCTGGGAAGCTTTTCCCATGGCTAGATAGAAGGCCAAGGACATTTTGTGCTTTTGGCAAAGTGCTCAGAGACTGGTGAAGTGTATCTTTATAATTGTTGAAATTGTATGATTTGTCATGTTGTTGTAATTTGTGTAATGTGCTTAATTTCCTTGTGCAGGAATACCTGTGCTTTAGATTGTGAAGGGAGCAAAAGGGGTGGAATATTTGTCAAATAAGTTTGTAAATATTATATATATATAATATATATATATATTATATATATATATACATAATACACACACACACACACACACACACACACACATACATTTGCTCACTTATAGTTTGTATTGGGTGTGGGGCACTGGCTGTAAGCAGGCAGAGTCATTATAGCCTAAGGCTTAGTTTCAAGACTAAGCTTTTCCCCACACCCTTGACTGATTGCACGATGTGGGGTTGTAAAGCCAGGGGCCAAGGCCACCATCACAGCCGCCTGGCCAATGCAGGTTCGCATTTGATTCGAACAGTCGGTAATGAAACAACGGAGCCAAAAGCTGGTGAGTCATCAGCTTTAATTCTAGCTTGCATCCAGCAGGCAAACAAAAACACACACTGGGCTCCAAAACCCACTAATTCAGTTCTCACAATGCTACTGACTATCCAAGTTTCCTAGAATCAAAGGCTTCTAGCTCACCAGACTTATTCACCTCTGTTTCCCATCTCCTTCTCTCTGCACAAACTCTACACAAACTGGCTTCTTCCTCAGCACTCTGCCATCTTGGCTGCTTCTCCTGTCCTCCACGTGGTCTTAATCTGCTCTCCTCTCTAATACCTTAGGAACCAAGAGAGAGCAAGCTACTGGTCTGTCCCACTTTATAGCATAGAAAATCCAAACCTTTAATCCAATCTACAAACAAGAAAGTCTCTGATACAAAGTCACCCATCTGAGGCATAATGGGATTCCTCAGGAGAGCACACGACCCCAGATCATCCAATCAGTCAAGGGTGTGGGGAAAAGCTTACTCTTAAAACTAAGGCGTAGGCTGGCCTGACCTGTGGTGGCGCAGTGGATAAAGCATCGACTTGGGAACACTGAGGTTGCCAGTTCAGAACCCTGCACTGGTCTGGTCAAGGCACATATGGGAGTTGATGCTTCCAGCTCCTCCTCTCTCTCTCTCTCTCTCTCTCTCTCTCTCTCTCTCTCACTCTCTGTGTGTGTGTGTCTCCTCTCTAAAATAAATAAAATTAAATTAAAAAAACAAAACAAAACTAAGGCGTAGGCTATAACAACCCGGCCTGCTTACATTACAGTCTTTCCCCCACACCCATCCCAAGCATAAGGGCAAATAATATCAGCTGGGTGACGGGCTTCCATGTGGGCAGTGCCATCTTTAACAAAGTGAGCATAATATATTTCATCTGCCCAACAATCCACCCCTATGCTCACTTTACTACCCACAATCTATACCACCTGCATCCCTGTACAAGGAAATTAGGTAAATTACACAAATTACAAATACATGACAAATCATACAATTTCAACAATTACAAAGGTACATTTCACCAGTCTCTGAGCACTTTGCCAAAAGCGCAAAATATCCTCGGCCTTCTCTCTTGCCATCTGAAAGGCTTCCCTGGGCAGGGGAAGGGCCTCCAGCAAAGCCACCCCCAAACCCATCAGGGTATTTCACATTGTCCAAAATCCGTAAGTCCATTCAACAAAGGATCCAGTGCTCACTCGGTCATAGTCCAGGATATCAGTTCATGCACATGAGGTGTTAGCCTTCCCCCTCATTCTTGCCATCATGGCAGGTCTCACACTGTCCTAAAGAGAAGCATGTGGCAATGGCAGTCAGCATTTCCATCTCTGCTCTGGAGAGCATGATGGCATCCACCCCTATGTCTCAAAATCGCAGACCTACCAGCATCTTGGCAGGCACTCCCTGCCGTTTCAGCTGGGCTCTCATCTTCTGGAGACTGCGGATTGCAACTCCAGCTGGATTCTTCTCATCCTCCAAATAGGAACTGGAAACATCAGCTCCTGCTGCCAGGCTCGAGTCCCGGGCTGCCGCCACCTTCTGCTCCATGGGCCTTACAGCCCCCGCCTCAGCCTCAGCCTCAGTCTCAGTCTCAGACCCAGGCTTGGCTTCAGCCCCGACCTCCCACTGCTGCTGGCTCTTCACAAATCCAGTGCAATCTCCAACTCACGAACCTGTGATTCCTTCTCCAGCGTCTGCTGCATTTCCAGGCAAATTTTGCAAACTTGGCCAGCCTCCTCCTCAAGCACTTCCTCCAACGCTTCCTCCAGCTCCACGGTCGGCATCTCTTTCTCTCACATTTCCTCCAGCTCCTTCCGCTGCTCGGTTTGCAGGTCCCGGGCAGCCTCTTCCGTACAGCTCTCGGTTTCCTCACGCCTGGCTGTAAAAGTCAGCCATCCTAAAGTCCCCAGAACAACAGCCATAGGAAACCATAACAGCAGCCAGCCCTCTCCTCCACCACTTAAAGGTGGTGGCGGCTCCATACAAATCTGTACCATATCCTGCCACAACCTATGCCAAATGTAAAGCGAGTGCCCGCGGCCACCATCACAGCCGCCCTGAATGGAAAGGGAAGTGTTTTCCCACTGTGTGTATGTAAAGCCAGTAGTCAAGGTCAGGATCACAGCCGCCAGGCCCGTGCAGGTTCCCATTAGATTCGAACAGTTGGTAGTGAAACACAGGAGCCAAGAACTGGTGAGCCATCAGCTTTAATTCTAGCTTGCACCCGGCGTCCAAGCAAAAACACACACTGGGTTTCAAAACCCACTCATTCGGTGCTCACAAAGCTACTGTCTCATCCGAGTTTCCTAGAATCAAAGGCTTCTAGCTCACCAGACTTATTCACCTCTGTTCCCCAACTCCTCCTGCACAAACTCTGCACAAACTCGCTTCTCTCTCAGCACTCCACCATCTTGACTGCTTCTCCTTGCCTATTCCACGTGGCCTTAATCTGCTCTCCTTTCTAGTACTAACATCAGGAACCAAGAAAGAGCAAGTTACTGGTCTGTCCCACTTTATAAGGTAGAAATCCAAACCCTTAATCTAATCTACAAACAAGAAAATCTCTGATACAAAGTCACCCATCTGAGGCATAATGGGCTTCCTCAGGAGAGTGCACCACCCCACATCATCCAATCAGTCAAGGGTGTGGGGAAAAGTTTATTCTTAAAACCAAGCCTTAGGGGGAAGCAAGATGGAGACGGAGTAGGCGGACGTACCAACTTCCAACTCCCAGAAGCAAAGTGAATTATAACTCAATTTAAAGAACCATCATCTGGATAAACCAACTATGAACTAAACTAAGTGGACTCTTCAACCAAGGAACACTGCAGAAGCCACATTGAGACTGGTAGGAATAGCGAAAACGCAAAGAGGGCTGCCCAGCTCCCCGGAGCAAAGGGCATCCCGGAGAGACCCGCGGGGCGGGAGGAAAGTTTGGAGGAGAGGAAGGGACCTGGGTCCCAGGAACCAAGCCCCAGCCTGCAGTCCCAGAGCCTAGAAGAGGCGTTTGGACAGTTTTGAGCTGTGAAACAAGTGAGGGAGCTCCCAGGCCTACAGTGTGGAGTATTAGGTCCCTTCCTACTCTGCTGAGGGCTGCTTAAGGGTTTGGGGCGACAGGACGCTGAAACGCGGTTCTGTCGGCGTGGGCAGAGGCCAAGCCAGTGGGAGCTCAGTCTAGCCCAGAGGGTCGGAGGGGACGCGCGAAAGCGGTCCGGAAGCTGCGGGCCCGCCTTTAATCCCACTTACGGGGACAAAGTGGGAGGCCAGGAACAGGCAGAAATCTGCTCTGCGACCCTGCGCAAGCCGACCCTGACCGCGGGGACCGGGCTAGGACCAGGGACGGGCAGGGGCTCGTGGCTGAGCTCACGCTACAAGCCCCCCCCCCCCCGGCCGGAGATACCGCGGTTGGCCAGTATACGTGCGTGAGTGGGCTCCGAGCGCGGGAACAGGGTAGACCCCGAGACAAGTGGAAGCTCGCAGCTGAGCTCACGCTACTATCCCCGCCCGGCCGGAGAAACCGCGTATTGCATTCATACGTGCACGAGCGGGCTCCGAACGCAGGGGCGGGGTACAGTCCGGGACGAGCGGAAGTACGCAGCTGAGCGGAAGCCAGCAAACAAACCCGGCCCAATAAACCTGGGTTTGTGACCCTGCGCAGAAGGGCCCTGGCCTCTAGGGCGGGGCTAAATCTCCAGATGGGCAAACGCTCACATCTGAGAGCACGTCAAAAGCCCCGCCAAACCCGTGAAACTGTGGCGAGCAGGCTCTGACTGAGGGTTCTGGGCGGAAGTCCGGAAATAGGCTGGGTCCGCAACTGAGCAAAGGTGCTCACCTCTACCCTTGGTGCTAAGTCTTGTGGCTTCAGTGACAGCCCCTCCCACAGAGGAGAGGCAGAAATCACAGCAAAAGCCACAGTGGGCCGGCACTGGAAACGCTCATACCCAACCACCCTAGGCACCGGGAGAGGGGGTGGGGGGCCGGCAGACAGACCACACCTAGAGAACACAAAGGCAACACCTACTGGACTCCAGTGGCCACAACTTGCTTATACACAGAAAAAGCAGGCACAGGAATGCAAACCAAATGAATCAAGAGAAAACCCCAGAGAAGGACCTGAATGAACCAGATATAACCAAATTACCAGAAGCAGAATTTAGAATAATGATAGTTAGGATGTTCAAAGAAATTAGAGCAACAATGGATAGTCATTATGAACACCTAAATAAAGAGATAACAAGTATAAAAAACGAAATTGAAATAATAAAAAAGAATCAGACAGAAATGACAAATACAGTATCAAAACTGAAGACCACAATGGAAGGAATTAAAAGCAGGATGAATCACGCTGAGGATCGAATCAGCGAGTTAGAGGACAAAATAAATAAAGGAACAGAAGCAGAGAAGAAAAAGGAAAAGAGACTCAAAAAATGTGAGGAAACTATAAGGGAGCTCTGTGAAAACCTGGAGAGAAACAACATTCGCATCATAGGGGTGCCTGAAGAAGAGGAGAGAGGGCAGGAAATGGAAACTTTGTCCAATCAAATCATAACAGAAAACTTCCCTAAATTAAGGCTGGGAAACATTCCACACGTTCAAGAAGCACACAGAACTCCATTAAAGACAAACCCAAAAAAATCTACACCAAGACACATCATAGTTAAAATACCAAAGCTAATGGATAAAGAAAAAATTTTAAAAGCTGCTAGGGAAAAAAGGCTATCACCGACAAAGGAGCCCCCATAAGGATGACATCGGAATTCTCAACAGAAACACTTGAGGCCAGAAGGGAATGACAAGATATAATCAAAGTAATGCAGAACAAGAACCTACAACCAAGACTACTTTATCCAGCAAGGCTAACGTTTAAAATTGAAGGAGAAATAAAGAGCTTCCCAGAAAAAGAAAGCCTCAAGGAATTCATAAAAACCAAACCAATTCTGCAAGAGATACTAAGGGGCCTCTTGTGAACAGTTTAAAGGGAGGAATGAATAGAGCAAAAGAAGAATACAGCATTAAAGAATAAAATGGCAATAAACAACTACATATCAATAATAACCTTAAATGTAAATGGATTAAATGATCCAATCAAAAGACATAGGGTAGCTGCATGGATAAAGAAACAAGACCCATACATATGCTGTCTACAAGAGACACACCTTAAAACAAAAGATGCTCATAGACTGAAGGTAAAAGGATGGAAAAAAATATTTCATGCAAATGGAAATGAAAGAAAAGCAGGGGTAGCAATACTTATATCTGACAAAATGGACTTTAAAACAAAGGCTGTAGTAAGTGATAAAGAAGGACACTACATAATGATAAAGGGAACAATTCAACAGGAAGATATAACTATTATAAATATCTATGCACCAAATATAGGAGCCCCGACATACATAAAGCAGACTTTGATGGATATAAAGGGCGAGATTAACAGCAATACTATCATAGTAGGGGATTTCAATACCCCTCTTCAACACTGGATAGATCCTCAAGAAAGAAAATTAATAAAGAAACAGCAGACTTAAAGGATACACTAGATCAACTTGATTTAATAGATATCTTCAGAACTTTTCACCCTAAAGCAGTAGAATATACATTCTTCTTAAGCGCTCATGGTATGTTTTCTAGGATAGACCACATGTTAGGACACAAAAATGGTCTCAATAAATTTAAGAAGACTGAAATCATATCAAGCATTTTCTCTGATCACAATGCCATGAAACTAGAAATTAACCCCAAAAGAAAAACTGAAAAATACTCAAACACTTGGAAACTAAATAGCATATTATTAAATAATGAATGGATTAACAATGAGATCAAAGGAGAAATAAAAAGGTTTCTAGAAACAAATGATAATGAGCATACATCAACTCAAAATTTATGGGACACAGCAAAAGCAGTTCTGAGAGGGAAGTTTATTGCACTACAGGCATATCATAAGAAGCTAGAAAAAGCTCAAATAAGCAACCTGATCCTGCATCTAAAAGAACTAGAAAAACAACAACAAATAAAACCCAAGACAAGTAGAAGGAAGGAAATAATAAAGATCAGAGCAGAAATAAATGACATAGAGGCTAAGGAAACAATACAGAGGATCAATGAAACCAGAAGCTGGTTCTTTGAAAAGGTAAACAAGATTGATGAACCTTTAACTAGACTCACCAAGAATAAAAGAGAGAGGACTCAAATAAATACAATTAGAAAGGACAGTGGAGAAGTAACAACTGACACAACAGAAATACAAAGCATTGTAAGAAAATACTATGAAGAACTATATGCCAAAAAATTAGACAATCTTGGTGAAATGGACAAATTTCTTGAATCATATAACCTGCCAAAAATCAATCTGGAAGAATCAGAACACCTAAACAGACCAATTACAACAAATGAGATCGAAACAGTTATCAAAAAACTCCCAAAAAAGAAAAGTCCTGGGCCTGATGGCTTCACAAGTGAATTCTATCAAAAATTCAAAGATGAACTAACTTCTATCCTCCTCAAGCTATTTCAAAAAATTCAAGAGGAAGGAAGACTTCCAAACTCCTTTTATGAGGCGAGCATAATTCTGATCCCAAAACCGAGCAAAGACAACACAAAGAAAGAAAATTATAGGCCTATATCCCTGATGAATTTAGACACTAAAATTCTCAACAAAATATTAGCCAACCGGATTCAGCAATATATGAAAAAAATCATACACCATGATCAAGTGGGATTTATTCTGGAGAGGCAAGGCTGGTTCAATATTCGCAAATCAATCAATGTGATTCATCACAAACAAAAGGAAGGACAAAAATCACATGATAATTTCAATAGATGCAGAAAAGGCATTGGATAAAATCCAGCATCCATTCATGCTCAAAACTCTCAGTAAAGTGGGAATACAGGGATCATTCCTTAACATGATAAAGGCCATCTACGATAAACCGACAGCAAACATCATACTAAATGGACAAAGATTAAAAGCAATCCCCTTAAGTTCAGGAACCAGGCAGGATGCCCCCTTTCACCACTCTTATTCAACATAGTTCTGGAAGTCCTAGCTACAGCAATCAGACAAGAAGAAGAAATAAAAGGCATCCAAATTGGAAAAGAAGAAGTAAAATTGTCACTATTAGCAGATGATATGATATTGTATATTGAAAACCCTAAATCTCAGTAAAAAAACTACTGGACCTTTTAAATGAATTCAGCAAGGTGGCAGGATATAAAATTAATACGCAGAAATCAGAGGCATTTCTCTATACCAACAATGAACTGTCAGCAAAAGAAATTAAGGAAACAATCCCCTTCACTATTGCAGCCAAAAAAATTAAGTACCTAGGAGTAAATTTAACCAAGGAGGTTAAGGACTTGTACTCGGAAAATTATAGAACATTGATAAAAGAAATCAAGGAAGATACAAACAAGTGGAAGTATATACCGTGCTCATGGCTAGGAAGAATAAACATCATTAAAATGTCTATATTACCCAAAGCAATTTATGAATTCAATGCAATACCAATTAAAATACCAATGACATACTTCAAAGATATAGAACACATATTCCAAAAATTTATATGGAACCAAAAAAGAACACGAATAGCCTCAGCAATCTTAAAAAGAAAAAATAAAGCAGGAGGTATCACTCTTCCAGATATCAAGGTTTACTATAAGGCCATTATACTCAAGACAGCCTGGTACTGGCATAAGAACAGGCACATAGATCAATGGAACAGAACAGAGGACCCAGAAATAAACCCACAGCTTTATGGACAACTGATATTTGACAAAGGAGGAAAGAACATACAATGGAGTAAAGACAGCCTCTTTAACAAATGGTGTTGGGAAAATTGAACATCTACCTGCAAAAAAATGAAACTAGAGCATCAACTTACACCATTCACAAAATCAAACTCAAAATGGATAAAAGACTTAAATGTAAGCCGTGAAACCATAAGCATCTTAGAAGAAAACATAGGCAGCAAGCTCTCCGACATCTGTAGCAGCAGTATATTTGCCGATTTATCTCCACGGGCAACTGATATAAAAGGCAAGATAAACAAATGGGACTATATCAAACTAAAAAGTTTTTGCACAGCTAAAGACAATAGGAACAGAATAAAAAGACAAACCACACAATGGGAGAACATATTCGACAGCACATCTGATAAGGGGTTAATAACTAAAATTTATAAAGAACTTATAAAACTCAACATCAGGAAGACAAACAACCCAATCAAAAAATGGGCAAAAGAAATGAATAGAAATTTCTCTAAAGAGGACATACTGATGGCCAATAGGCATATGAAAAAATGCTCAACATCACTAATCATTAGAGAAATGCAAATTAAAACCACAATGAGATATCACCTCACACCAGTCAGAATGGCACTTATCAGCAAAACAACACAGAATAAGTGCTGGCGAGGATGTGGAGAAAAGGGAACCCTTCTGCACTGCTGGTGGGAATGCAGACTGGTGCAGCCACTGTGGAAAACAGTTTGGAGATTCCTCAGGAAATTAAAAATCGAACTGCCTTTTGACCCAGCTATCCCACTTTTAGGAATATACCCTAAGAACACCATAGCACTGTTCGAAAAGAAGAAATGCGCCCCCATGTTCGTGGCAGCATTGTTCACAATAGCAAAGATCTGGAACCAGCCCAAGTGTCCGTCAGAAGACGAGTGAATTAAAAAGCTATGGTACATATATACTATGGAATACTACTCAGCCATAAGAAACGATGACATCGGATCATTTATAACAAAATGGATGTACCTTGATAACATTATAAGGAGTGAAATAAGTAAATCAGAAAAAAAGAAAAACTGAGAACAGCATGATTACATACATAGGTGGGACATAAAAGTGAGAATATGAAACATGGACAAGAGAGTGGTGGTTATGGGATGGGGGGAGGGAGGGAAGAGTGGGATAGGGAGGAGGGGAGGGACACAGGGAAAACCAGATTGAAGGTGACTGAGGACAATTTGACTTTTGGTGATGGGTATGCAACACAATTGAATGATAAGATAACCTGGAGATGTTTTCATTGTACATATGTACCCTGATTTATTGGTGTCACCCCATTAGAATTAATAATAGTAATATATATATATATATATATAAAACCAAGCCTTAGGCCATAACGACCTGGCCTGCTTACATTACAGCCTTTCCCTCACACCCACCCCAAGCATAAGGGCAAATAATATCACCTGGGTGACAGGCTTCCATGTGGGCAGCGCCATCTCTAACAAAGTGAGCATATTATATTTTATCTGCCCAACAGTGTATTTCTTGCCTGCCCGGTTCAAGCTAGGATTAAAGCTAATGGTCCACCAGTTCTTGGCTCTGCTGTTTCATTACTGTCTGTCCAAATCAAATGTGAACCTCCACGGGCCAGGCTGCTGTGATCGTGGCTGTAAAGCCAGTAGTTGAGGCCGCCATCACAGCAGCCCAGCCAGTGCAGGTGCACATTGGATTCGGACAGATGGCAATGAAACACCAGAGCCAAGAACTGGTGAGCCATCAGCTTTAATTCTAGCTTGCACCCGGCCGGCAAGCAAAAACACACACTGGGCTCCAAAACCCACACATTCAGTGCTCACAAAGTTACTGACTTATCCGAGTTTCCTAGCATCAAAGCTTTCCAGCTCACCAGACTTATTCACCTCTGTTTCCCATCTGCTCCTGCACAAACTCTTCCTAAGCACTCTGCCATCTTGGCTGCTTCCTCTCCTCCATGTGGCCTTACTCTGCTCTCCTCTCTAATACTAACCTCAGGAACCCAGGAACCGAGAGAGAGAGAGAGAGAGAGAGAGAGAGAGAGAGAGAGAGAGAGAGATCAAGCTACTGGTCTCTCCCACTTTATACCCTAGAATTAAAATCTTTAATCCAATTACACAAACAAGGAAGTCTCTGTATAATGGGATTTCTAACTGTTTTTTTTTTAATTTTTATTTTATTCATTTTAGAGAGGAGAGAGAGAGAGAGAGAGAGAGAGAGAGAGAGAGAGAGAAAGGGGGAAGGAGCTGGAAACATCAACTCGCATATGTGCCTAGACCAGACCAGTGCAGGGTTTTGAACTGGTGACCTCAGTGTTCCCAGATCGACGCTTTATCCACTGCGCCACCACAAGTCAGGCCTCTGTATAATGGGATTTCTCAGGAGAGTCCACCACCCTACATCATCCAATCAGTCAAGAGTGTGGGGAAAAATCTTACTCTTAAAACCAAGTCTTAGGCTATAACGACCCAGCCTGCCCACAGCCTGTTCCAGAACACACATTATTATCAATGAACTTCCATTTGGGCAGCGCCATCTTTAACAAAGTGAGCATAATATATTTTATCTGCCCAACAGTGGCCATAGCTACTGGCTTTACAGGAGCCCAGAGATTTTGGCCCAGACTGTTTGGCTGAGGACTGCGGAAGCTGTATTGCAGGAATCAAAGGAGAACAGAAATGCCCAGTGTAAAGCCAGTAGTCAAGGCCACCATCACAGCAGCCTGACCCGTGCAGGTTCGCATTGGATTCGAACAGATGGCAATGAAACACGGGAGCCAAGAACTGGTGAGCCATCAGCTTTAATTCTAGCTTGCACCCGGCGGGCAAGCAAAAACACACACTGGGCTCCAAAACCCACACATTCAGTGCTCACAAAGCTACTGACTTATCTGAGTTTCCTAGAATCAAAGGTTTCTAGCTCACCAGACTTATTCACCTCTGTTTCCCATCTCCTCCTGCACAAACTCTTAACAAACTGGCTTCTTCCTCAGCACTCTGCCATCTCGGCTGCTTCTCCTGGCCTTCACGTGGCCTTACTCTGCTCTCCTCTCTAATACTAACCTCAGGAACTCAGGAACCAAGAGAGAGAGAGAGATCAAGCTACTGCTCTCTCCCATTTTATAGCATAGACTCCAAACCTTTAATCCAATTATACAAACAATGAAGTCTCTGATACAAAGCCACCCATCTGAGGCATAATGGGATTCCTCCCTACATCACCACCCTACATCATCCAATCAGTTAAGGGTGTGGAGAAGCGCTTACTCTTAAAGCCACTTTAGAGAGTAGACACAGAGTGAGAGAGAGAGAGAGAGAGAGCCAGAGAGAGAGAGAGAGAGAGAGAGAGAGAAAGGGGGGAAGGAGCTAGAAGCATCAACTCCCATATGTGCCTTGACCAGACCAGTGCAAGGTTTTGAACTGGCGACCTCAGTGTTCCCAGGTCGACGCTTTATCCACTGCGCCACCACAGGTCAGGCGAGGAGGTAATTTTTGAAAGCCTATCCATCCTTGATCTGGACCTCAGGGGAAGATTGAAAAAGATTTTGCTCTGTGGAGGAGTATTGGGGGTTGTATGTTTTTGAGAGAAAGTAGATAGTAGAGGTTGGGTGTGTGCGTGCTATGGAACGTGCTGTTTTGTCAGCAAAGGCATTTCCCTTAGCTATGGGGGAATTGGAGGTCTGGTGGCCCTTACAATGTATAATGGCTATTTGCGAAGGGAGTTGGATGGCCTGTATAAGTTTGGAAATGAGCTTGCCATTTAGAACAGTTGTTCCCTTAGTCGTGAGGAAGCCTTGTTCCTTCCAGATCATACAGTGAGAGTGGGCAATAAGAAAGGCATATTTAGAATCAGTGTATATGTTAACTGCCTTATCCTTTGCCCAGATGAGGGCCCGTGTTAGGGCAACCAGTTCAGCCTGTTGGGAGGTAGTTCCCAGGGGGAGGCTGTTTGCCTCGATGACCTGGGTGTCAGAAACGATGGCATAGGCAGCTCGCCGGGGCCCCGGAGGTTCAGAGATTGAACTGCCATCAATGTAAAGAGTATGTTGGGCCTTAGGCAACGGATGAGCCACAAAGTCAGAGCGGGGAGATGTAGAATGTTCTAAAACTTCAATGCAAGAGTGGGTAGAGGGAGGTGCATCAGAGACAGGAAGGAGGGTGGCTGGGTTAAGAGAATTGCAATTAGAGAGAGTGATGGAGGGGTTTTCTATGAAGAGGAGGTGGTACAGCTGGAGTCGAGAAGGCCCAAGGTGAACCAAAGCCTGATGTGAGAGGAGGTCTGTGAGGTGATGGGGGAAAAAACCTGGAGTGGCTGTTGGAGATTAATCTTCAGAGCCTCGGTGGTGAGATCAGCGGCGGCTGCGAGAGCTCGTAGGCAGGGTTGCTATCTACGGGTAGTGGGATCTAACTGTCTGGAGAGATAGGCTATTGGGACTAGAGTTGGACCCGCTGGCTGGGCCAGAACTCCTAGAGCCAAGTGTTGTCTTTCTTCAGTATAGAGGACAAAAGGGTGTGAGGGGTTAGGTAAAGCCAGGGCTGAGGCCGAGCAGAGGGCCCCTAGAAGAGCCGAGAAGGCCCTGCAGACAGTCTCGGGGGAGGTCAGAGGTCCCTCGGGCGCCTCCTTGGCTGCTAGGTAGAGAGGTTTGGCTAAAAGGGCAAAATTTTGGACCCAGTGGCGAAAGAAACCTACTAGCCCTAGGAATGACTGGATTTCAGCTGCCGAGGTGGGGGGTTGTAGGCCCCGAAGAGCCTGCAACCTGTCGGTGGTGATGGCTCGGTAGGTCGGGGTGACCAAGAAGCCAAGGTAAGTGACAGATGGGGTGGCTATTTGTGCCTTCTTGGCAGATACCCAATACCCCCTATTGTAAAGGAAATTCAGTGAGAGGGTAGTAGCTTTGAGGCATTCGGCCTTGCTTGGGGAGCAGACTAAGAGGTCATCTACGTATTGTAGAAGGATGGAGGGAGTTATTTTGCAGGCAAGTAGGTCTGTTGCCAGTCCCTGCCCGAATAGATGAGGGCTATCCCGGAATCCCTGGGGGAGGACCGTCCAGGTCAGTTGTTGGGCGGTATTGGAGACTGGGTCCTCCCAGGTGAAAGCAAAGAGAAAGTAGGAATCCGGGTGGAGAGGTATGGTGAAGAAAGCATCCTTGAGGTCAAGGACTGAGAAGTGGGTGGTATTAGGGGGAATGTGTGAAAGAAGGGTGTATGGGTTAGGGACTATTGGGGATATGGGGATAACCGCTGAATTGATGATGCGGAGATCTTGTACAAGGCGGTATTGTCCTTAAGTCTTTTTAACAGGAAGGATTGGAGTGTTACAAGGCGAGTTGGTGGGAATTAGTAAGCCTTGTGTCTTAAGTTTGGTGATGATGGGCAAGAGTCCCATCCTATGGGTGTGTGAGATAGGAAACTGTGGGCGGTTGGGAAAAGAAGATGGGTCCTTAAGTCTGATTAAGACAGGAGTGTGGTGTGAGGCTACAGTGGGGGTGCCCGTATCCCAGACCTCAGGGTTTACCCCGGGTAAAAGCTGGACCCTGCGGTCCGAGCCCCGCTCAGGATCGGGACCTGGCACTAATGCTAGTAAAAAGACCTGCTTGGGGGAAAAAGAAATACTTGCCCGGAGTTTGGACAAAATGTCTCTCCCCAGGAGGGGAACTGGGCAGGAGGGTATAACTAGGAAGGAGTGTGAGAATGGGTGACCCTCAAATAGGCAATTAAGGAGGGTCGTCCGCCATGGGCTCGAGGGTGATCCGTCGATTCCCATGACCGAGACCTAGGAAGGAACTGTAAGGCCCGAATGAGAGGGAAGGACAGAGTAGGTAGCCCCCGTGTCTATTAAAAAGGAAACAGACTTACCCGCTACCTGGAGCGTAGCCCTAGGCTCGGTGAGGGTAACCGGAGTCGAAGAGCCAGGGTCCCCTCAATCGTCCATTAAGCCCAGCAGTTCTGAGACTGGAAATGTCTGGTTCTCAGTTCCCCGGCATTGAGTTGCTGTAGGCTGAGCCAGGGTCGGGCAGTCCGACTTCCAGTGGCCCATGAGTTTGCATTGTGGGCAAGGCTTGGTAGGGGGCCTCGGTTGCGGGCAGGCCTTGGCCCAGTGGCCCTCTTTGCCGCATTTAAAGCAGGCACCCAGTGGTGTGCGCTGCCCTCCTTTGGAGGTTGGCTTTTTTGCCGGTTCCTCTACCGGCCGAAGGGCCGCTACCAGGGCTTGGGTTTGGAGGTTTACCTTTTGCTGTAGCCATTCAAGGCGGGCGGCTTCAGCCGTTTCTTCCCGGGCGTTGAAGACCTTAAAGGCCATTTTTACCAGGTCTTGGATGGGAGTCTCGGGGCCCTCTTCAGCCTTTTTCAGTTTTTTTCTGATATCTGGGGCTGACTGAGAGATGAAGTGGGAGGCTAGAACTGTGGCCCCGTTGCGTGACCCTGGGTCTAGGCGGGTATATCGTACTAAAGCTTCCTGGAGGCGGTTAAGGAAAAGGGTAGGGTTTTGTAAAGCCTGTGGCCAAGGCCACTATCACAGCCGCCTGACCCACGCAGGTTCGCATTGGATTCGAACAGTCGGTAATGAAACACAGGAGCCACAAACTGGTGAGCCATCAGCTTTAATCCTAGCTTGCACCCGGCAGGCAAGCAAAAACACACACTGGGCTCCAAAACCCACACATTCAGTGCTCACAAAGCTACTGACTTATCCGAGTTTCCTAGCATCAAAGCTTTCTAGCTCACCAGACTTATTCACCTCTGTTTCCCATCTCCTCCTGCACAAACTCTTAAACTGGCTTCTTCCTCAGCACTCTGCCATCTCGGCTGCTTCTCCTGGCCTTCACGTGGCCTTACTCTGCTCTCCTCTCTATACTAATCTCAGGAACCCAGGAACCGAGAGAGAGCTCTAGCTACCGGTCCACCCACTTTATAGCATAGATAATCCAAACCTTTAATCCAATCAGTTAAGGGAGTGGAGAAGAGCTTACTCTTAAAACAAAGCCTTAAGCTATAATGACCTGGCCTGCTTACATTACAACTTTTTCCCCACAGCCATCACAAGCATAAGGGCAAATAATATCACCTGGGTGACAGGCTTCCATGTGGGCAGCACCATCTTTAACAAAGTGAGCATATTATATTTTATCTGCCGAACAGGTTTTTTTCAGGGAGTTGAGTAATTTCCCTTAGTTTGTCATAGTTAACAACCTTGTTGGAAACTGCATCCATGCCCCTGATTAAGTATTGGAGCATAAGGTTCCTGCGGGGGATGTTAGACCCTTGGCCAGGTTGATAATTCCAGTTAGGGTCTTCCCCAGGGACTGCCTCTGTGCCGAGAGGAGTTTGGTTGTTTACTAAGTGGTCTCTGTCTGCCTGCTGTCGAGCGGCAGTGAGGATGCGTTCATGCTCCTCGGGCGTGAGGGTGGAGGTACAAATGACCTTAATGTCATGCCAGGTCAGGTCATATGTCTGAGTCAGGTAACGGAATTCCTTAATGTAGGTGGAGGGGTCAGCCGAGAAGGATCCTAGCCATTTCTTGATCTGTGAGAGGTCGTGGAGAGAAAAGGGAACATGTACCCGGACCAGTCCCTCCGCCCTAGCTACCTCACGGAGGGGGGCAAGGACAGCAGATGACGACTGGGGACTGTGTGACCTGATATGGGCTGCCACGGGAGAGGTTAGGGGGTCTGCAGGAGGTGGGGCAGAAGGAACCAGAGGGGCGGAAGGAGCCGGAACCTGGCCCGGGTCTGGGAGGTTTTCACGGGGGAGAGCCGGAGGGGGAGATAGGTGGTCGGGAAGGTCATCGGGTTGAGAGTAAGGAGGGGGTTCCTGGGAGGAAGTTTTGGGAGGAGGAGAAGTCAGGGCTAGAAAAACTTGGTGGGTAGAACATTGGGAGCAAAGGTCGGGGCGGGAACGAAGGTCCCAGAAAGCCTGAACTTAAGGGACCTCAGAATCTTTTCCTGTCCGGCGGCAGAAATTGTCCAGGTCTTGGAGGACGTTAAAATCAAAAGTGCCCATTGGAGGCCAGTGGGACCTATTGTCCAGGTTATATTGAGGCCATGCGACCCGTGACAGAAAAATGAGTTTCTTCCGACGGAGAGTTTGAGTGTACCCCAATTTGGAAAAATTTCGTAGGAGACACCCTAGAGGTGTTTTTGGGTCTATTTTGGATTCAGAGTTCCCCATAACTTGGCCGGCCTTTTGGTCCTAGGCGTCGGAGGAGAGAGAGAGTATAAGGGAGGCGTCCCTTCCAGATACCTGCCTCCCGACAGGAGACCTAAATGAGAGGTCTCAGGACAGAGATAGGAGAGCAGCCGAAAGGCATCCCTTCCGATTGAACCCCTGTAAAGACTCCAGGAGTCGGTGGATGGAGAGGTTCTCGGCTTGGCCGAGTCTAGGACGAGAAACCCTGGTGGAGACGCAGGACCAGAGAAAGCAGAAGAGAAACCAGGTTACTCACAATTGGTGATCGAGGTCGTAGGGAACATAGAGTCCAAAACGACGGGCGGCATGAGGCAAGGGGGAGAGAGGGGGGACTCCTGCCCCAGCCAGAAGGCCGAGGTGGGTCACAAAAACCCCTCTCCCGGGTTTCAGCACCAAATGAAAGATGGAAGACCCCAACGTGCCACCAATGAACGAATAAGCGAAGAACCAAACAGCCGAATAAGCGAAATCAGGCTTTATTGGGAGCTCCGGGCGAGTTCACTGACCCTCAGATGTGAGTCTGTGAAGGCGCGCCCAGGGAGGGTTTTTGGGTTTTTTTATATCTGCAGAGGGGGGAGGATGGTAACGGTCGACCGGGTGAGGCGTGCAGTTCCTGGAACGGCCTTGGGGACCGACAGTTCCAAGAATTTGGGCGTGTGCGGTTTGAGCAAGATTAACAGTTATCAGAAAGCTCAGGGCCAGGGAGGGTTTCACTACCCAACCCAGAGGCAACTACCGGACACAGAGTTTGTGTAGAGAGGAGATGGGAAACAGGTGAATAAGTCTGGTGAGCTAGAAAGCTTTGATACTAGGGAACTCGGATAAGTCAGTAGCTTTGTGAGCACTGAATGTGTGGGTTTTGGAGCCCAGTGTGTTTTTTTGCTTGCCCGCTGGGTGCAAGCTAGAATTAAAGCTGATGGCCCACCAGTTCTTGGCTCCGTTGTTTTATTACCGACTGTTCGAATGTAATGCAAACCTACACGGGCCAGGCTGCTGTGGTGGTGGCCGCGACTACTGGCTTTACAATGAACAACTAAGGGGTCTGCTGGGCAGATAAAATATATTATGCTCACTTTGTTAAAGATGGCACTGCCCACATGGAAGTTCGTTGATATTAATGTGTGTTCTGGAACAGGCTGTGGGCAGGCCGGGTCGTTATAGCTTAAGGCTTTGTTTTAAGAGTAAGCTCTTCTCCACACCCTTGACTGATTGGATGATGTAGGGTGGTGATGTAGGGAGGAATCCCATTATGCCTCAGATAGGTGACTTTGTATCAGAGACTTCCTTGTTTGTATAATTGGATTAAAGGTTTTGAGTCTGCTATAAAGTGGGAGAGAACAGTAGCTTGATCTCTCTCTTGGTTCCTGAGGTATTAGAGAGGAGAGCAGATTAAGGCCATGTGGAGAAGTAGCCAAGATGGCAGAGTGCTGAGAAAGAAGCCAGTTTGCTAAGAGTTTGTGCAGGAGGAGATGGGAAACAGAGGTGAATAAGTCTGGTGAGCTAGAAACCTTTGATTCTAGGAAACTCGGATAAGTCAGTAGCTTTGTGAGTACTGAATGAGTGGGTTTTGGAGCCCAGTGTGTGTTTTTGCTTGCCCGCCGGGTGCAAGCTAGAATTAAAGCTGATGGCTCACCAGTTCTTGGCTCCCGTGTTTCATTGCCATCTGTCCGAATCCAATGTGAACCTGCGTGGGTCAGGGGGCTGTGATGGTGGCCTCGACTACTGGCTTTACAGGGTCACAGCTATGAGTTGATGCTTCTTGTCTCTCTTCCTACCCCCACCCCCAAAATACAACCAAAAAACAAAAAGACAAACAGGATGTCTGGGATTTGCTTCAGAATAATATGGGTCTGGGGGGCAAAGGGCATTGTAAGGGGCCACTGTGGCCGTGCAGGTTCACATTTGTAAATCCAATAGCCACGGTCACCATCACAGCCGCCTGGCCCATGCAGGTTCCCATTTGATTAGGACGGACGGTAATGAAACAACGAAGCCAAGAACTGGCGGGTCATTAGCTTTAATCTTAGTTTGCACCCGGCAAGTAAGAGATACACACAGTGGAAAAACACTTCCCTTTCCATTCAGGGCTCCCAAAGCCACTGACTTCTCCGACTTCTCCTAGGATCAAAGGTTTGTAGCTCACCAGCCTTATTCACCTCTGTTCCCCACCTCCTTCTCTCTGCAAAAACTGCACAAACTGGCTTCTCCTTCAGCACTCTGCCATTTTGGCTGCTTCTGCTATCCTCCATGTGGCATTTCTCTGCTCTCCTCCTGTTGGGCAGATAAAATATATTATGCTCACTTTGTTAAAGATGGCACTGCCCAAGTTCAAGTCCATTGATATTAATTAATTAATTAATTAATTTTTACAAGGACAGAGAAAGAGTCAGAGAGAGGGATAGATAGGGACAGACAAACAGGAATGGAGAGAGATGAGAAGCATCAATCATCAGTTTTTCATTGCCGTTGCGACACCTTAGTTGTTCATTGATTGCTTTCTCATATGTGCCTTGACCGCGGGCCTTCAGCAGACCGAGCAACCCCTTGCTGGAGCCAGCGACCTTGGGTCCAAGCTGTCGAGCTTTTTTCAAGGCAGATGGGCCAGCACTCAAGCTGGCGACCTCAGGGTCTCGAACATGGGTCTTCTGCATCCCAGTCTGAACCTCTATCCACTGTGCCACCACCTGATCAGGCATAAGTCCATTGATATTAATGTGTTTTGGGGGACAGGCTGTGGGCAGGCCGGGTAGGTATAGCCTAAGGCTTAGTTTTAAGAGTAAGCTTTTCCCCTCACCCTTGACTGATTTGATAATGTGGGTGGTACACTCTCATGAGGAATCCTCCCATTATGCCTCAGATAAGTAACTTTGTATCAAAGACTTCCTTGTTTGTAGATTGGATTAAAGGTTTGGATTTCTACACTATAAAGTGGGGAAGACCGGAAGCTTCCTCTCTCTTGGTTCCTGTGACTAGTTTTAGAGAGGAGAGTAGAGGAGGAGAGCAGAAAAAGGCCATGTTGTAGAGACCAGGAGAAGCAGCCAAGATGGCTGAGTGCTGAGGAAGAAGCCTTTTGGGCAGAGTTTGTGCAGAGAGAGGGAGATGGGAACGGAGAAAGAATAAGTCTGGTGAGCTAGAAACCTTTGATTCTAGGAAACTCGGATAAGTCAGTAGTTTTGTGAGCACTGAATGAGTGGGTTTTGGAGCCCAGTGTGTGTTTTTACTTGCCCACCAGGTGCAAATTAGTATTAAAGTTGATTGCTCACCAGTTCTTGGCTCCGTTGTTTTCTTACCGAATGTCCGAATCAAATGGCCAGGTGTTTGTGATGGTGGCATTGGCCACTGGCTTTACAGCTCCCTAATGCCATTCTCAAGAACCAAGAGAGAGCAAGCTCCTGGTCTGCCCCACTTTATAGTGTAGAAATCCAAACCTTTAATCCAATCTACAAAGAAGAAAGTCTCTGATACAAAGTCACTTATCTGAGGCTTAATGGGAGGATTCCTCATGAGAGTGCACCATCCTACATCATCCAATCTGTCAAGGGTGTGAGGAAAAGCTTACTCTTGAAACTAAGCCTTAGGCTATAATGACTCGGCCTGCTTACAACCTGTCTCCCACACCCAATAATATAATTATGCCCATTATAAGCATAAGGGCAACTAATATCACCTGGGTGATGGGCTTCCATGTGGGCATCACCAGCTTTAACAAAGTGAGCATAATATATTTTATCTGCCCAACAATCCACCCCTATGCTCACTTTACTACCCATAATCTACACCACCAGCATCCCTGTACAAGGAACTTAGGCACATTACACAAAGGTACATGTAATGACAGGGACCAAGGCCACCATCAGAGCCGCCCTCCACCCCCATCAGGGTATTTCACATTGTCCAAAATCCATAAGTACATTCAACAAAGGAGCCTGTGCTCATCCAGTCATAGTCTAGGAAATCAGTCTACACACATGGGGCTTTAGCCTCCCCCCTCATCCCTGCCATCATGGCAGGCCTCACATTGTCCTAAAGAGAAGCATGTGGCAATGGCAGTCAACATTTCCATCTCTGCTTCGGGGAGCATGATGGCGTCCACCCCATGTCCCAAAATCTCAGCAAACCCACCAGCATCTCAGCAGGCTCTGCCTGCCATCCCAGCAATCACTTGGTGATACAAGCCCGGCTCCTTGGCCATCTTTCCGTTCTCCTGCCGTCGCCGCTGCTGTTTACCTTCTGGAGACTGCGGATCGCAACTCCAACCTGATTCTCTTCATCCTCCAAAGAGGAACTGAAAACACTAGCTCCTGCTGCTGGGCTTGAGACCCGGGAAATGGCTGCCTTCTGCTCATCAGGCCTTGCAGCTCCAGTCTAGGCTTCAGCCTCAGCATCAGCCCCAGTCTCCTGCTGCTGCTGGCTCTCCACAACATCCAGGACAATCTGTGACTCACAAACCTGTGATTCCTTCTCCAACAGCTGCTCTATTTCCTGGTGAATCTCGCGAACCTGGTTGGCCTCCTCCAGTGCTTGCTTCAGCTCCAGGGTCGGCATCTCTTTCTCCCACAATTCCTCCAGCTCCTTCCACTGCTCAGTTTGCAGGTCTTGGGCAGCCTCTTCCACAGAGTGCTTGGTTTCCTCATGCATGGCTGTAAAGGTCAGCCAGCCTATGGCCCCCAAAAGAACAGCCATGGGGAACCATAACAGCAGACAGTCCTCCACCATGCAGCTCAAAGGTGCCGGCTCCATACCGATCTGTATTGAATCCTGCCACAGACTACGCCAAATGTAAAGCCAGTGACTGAGGCCAGCATCACAACTGCCTGGCCCATGCAGGTTTGAATTGGATTTGGACAGTCGGTAATGAAACAACGAAGCCAAGAACTAGTGGGCCATTATCTTTAATTCTAGATTGCACTGGGTGGGCAAACAAAAACACACTGGGCTCCAAAACCCACTCATTCAATGCTTACAAAGCTACTGACTTATCCGAGTTTTCTAGAATCAAAGGTTTCTAGCTCACCAGACTTATTCACCTCTGTTCCCCATCTCCTTCTCTCTGCACAAACTCTGCAAAAACTGGCTTCTCCCTCAGCCCTCTGCCATCTTGGCTGCTTCTCCTGGCCTCCTTCACGTGGCCTTACTCTGCTCTTTTCTCTAATGCTAACCTCAGGAACTGAGAGAGAGTAAGCTCCTGGCCTGCCCCATTTTATAGTGTAGAAATCCAAACCTTTAATCCAATCTACAGCCTGACCTGTGGTGGCGCAGTGGATAAAGCGTCGACCTGGGAACACTGAGGTTGCCAGTTCAAAACCCTGCACTGGTCTGGTCAAGGCACATATGGGAGTTGATGCTTCTAGCTCCTACCCCCTTTCTCTCTCTCTCTCTCTCTCTCTCTCTCTCTGTGTCTCCTCTCTAAAATAAATAAATAAAAAGAAATTAATCCAATCTACAAACAAGTAAGTCTCTGATACAAAGTCACTTATCTGAGGCATAATGGGATTCCTCATGAGAGTGTACCACCCCACATCATCCAATCAGTCAAAGGTGTGGAGCAAAGCTTACTCTGGAAACTAAGCATTAGTCTATAATGACCCCGCCTGCCCAAAACCTGTCCCCCAAACCCAATAATATAATTATGCCATCCCAAGCATAAGGGCAACTAATATCACCTGGGTGATGGGATTCCATGTTGACAGCACCATCTTTAACAAAGTGAGCATAATATATTTTATCTTCCCAACAGGAGTGCATGTTTTAACAACTCCCCTGGATTTTCCACATAGACTAAGGTGACCAGACGTCCCGCTTTTGGCGGGACAGTCCCGATTTTTAATAATTTGTCTTAATCCCACGGTGTTTTTTGTTTTTTTTTTTTTTTTTTTTTAATCCCACGGTGTTTTTAAAAAGTCGTGATTTTTGAAAAGAATGCACGAGAAGCTATGGAACACCGGAAAAACGGGAAGGGATTATACAGGTTTTGGTGGGGAGACCTCACCTCGACCTGGAAGCACCCACACTGCTGCAAGAGCTGGCTGCCCCATGTGGGTCCTTGAAACAAAGAACTTCGAGCAGGAAGTATCTGCTGGGGCGGCAGCTGTCAAGTCCTCTAACTACCCATAGGCCCATGTCCTGGATGCTGTCGTGTGGCTCCAGGCTCCGTGAGGCGGAAGCTACTCGGTTTCCAGCGGGTGGTGGGGCTGGATGGGGGGAATGTGTGCGACCACTCGGGCATCATTTTCAGGACCATGTAACCCAATCCCTCTGACTCACTAAAAATTTCCCATATAGTAATATTCCAAAAATGATCTCTTTAATGAGGTATTATTACTAAAAATATATATTGATAAAGAAAAAGTTAAATCTTGGGCATCAGCAAAAATCACAATAGAGAACAAATGGTTAGAAATATTTCATCATTTTGAAACAAACCATGTTCCATACAATAATGCACTAAAAATTTTGGAATACGTGCTGTCTTTACCCGGGACTAATGCTGCGACTGAACGCATTTTCTCTACACTAAATAAAGTGTGGACATCAGAAAAATCACAATTAAGTGTTGAGACGCTGAAAGCCATTTTATGTGTGAAATATAATTTAACAAATTCTTGTGAAAAATTTATGACCTTTTAAACAACGACAGCAATCTACTAAAAAAAATTCACTCAAATGAGAAATATGCCAAAGAATAAAATAATACTATACATAATATTTTAATGTATTATATTTGTAAATTGTACTTATGTTGAAATTTAAAAATATATATTACAATACTATTTTTGCATTCTATGAAAATATCTTTTGCTCTATATTGACCAAATTTTAATCAAGAATCCCCCCCTTTAGTCAATGGTGTCCCACTTTACCAATTTTAAAATCTGGTCACCTTAGCATAGACAGCTCTGTTTGAAGGTTTCTGCTCTGTTTTGTGATTCACAGATAAATAGAGCTCTGCTATCTGTTGGGCAGATAAAATATATTATGTTCACTTTGTTAAAGATGGCGCTGCCCACATGCAAGTTTTAAGAGTAAGCTTTTACCCACACCCTTGACTGATTGGATGATGTGGGGTGGTACACTCTCATGAGAAATCCTCCCATTATGCCTCAGATAAGTGACTTTGTATCAGAGACTTCCTTGTTTGTAGATTGGATTAAAGGTTTGAATTTCTACACTATAAAGTGGGGCAAGCTGGGAGCTAGCTCTCTCTTGGTTCCTGAGGTTAGCATTAGAGAGGAGAGCAGATTAAGGCCACATGGAGGAGAGAAGAAGCAGCCAAGATGGCAGAGTGATGAGGGATAAGCCAAAATAGTGCAGAGTTTGTGCAGAGAGAAGGAGATGGGGAACAGAGGTGAATAAGACTTGTGAGCTAGAAACCTTTGATTCTAGGAAACTCGGATAATTCAGTAGCTTTGTTAGCACTGAATGAATGTGTTTTGGAGCCCAATGTGTGTTTTTACTTGCCCACCGGGTGCAAGCTGTGATTAAAGCTGGTGACTCACCAGTTCTTGGCTCCGTTGTTTCATTACCGACTGTTCAAATCAAATGCGAACCTGCACAGGCCAGGCAGCTGTGATGGTGGCCACAGCCACTGGCCTTACACATAGAAATATCCAGCAAGGGACAGCAGGAAGAAAGCATGTGAAGAGCTACTGTGCAGAGTGCAAGCTAGTCAGCAGTTACCTCTGTGTTTGGACCCAAGAAGGTGAATGGATTTTCGGTAGCTTTACTGGTGCTTTAGCAATTGTGAGAAACGGAAAGCCATTCACAGATGGGAAGTATGCCAAAACATTCATGTTTGATGTTGCCAATGAACTTTTTTTTTTTAAATGTTTTATTTATTTATTTTTTTTACAGGGACAGAGGAAGAGTCAGAGAGAGGGATAGATAGGGACAGACAGACAGGAACAGAGAGAGACGAGAAGCATCAATTATTAGTTTTTCGTTGCCGTTGCGACACCAGAGTTGTTCATTGATTGCTTTCTCACACGTGCCTTGACCGCGGGCCTTCAGCAGACCGAACAACCCCTTGCTGGAGCCAGTGACCTTGGGTCCGAGCTGATGAGCTTTTGCTCAAGCCAGATGGGCCCGCGCTCAAGCTGGCAACCTCAGGGTCTCGAACCTGGGTCCACCACATCCCAGTCCGATGCTCTATCCACTGCGCCACCGCCTGGTCAGGCGCCAATGAACTTTTTGATGACTTTTTGGATAAAGACAAGATAATCAAATGAATAAAAGACATGCCTCTGTTGGCAAGAACTGTTCACGATCGTACCATCATGATGGCAAATCAAATTGAGGTAACACAAGTGAAGGACATAAATGCAGCACCATTCTTTTCTCTCGCTTTGGATGAGTCAACAGATGTAAGCCATTTATCCCAGTTCAGTGTGATTGCAAGGAATGCTGTCGGTGACACACTACGTGAGGAAAGTCTTGCTGTTTTGCCTATGAAAGAGACAACAAGAGGGGAGGATTTATTCAAGTCTTTCACTGAGTTTGCTAAAGAAAATAATCTACCAATGGATAAACTTATTTCAGTATGTACTGATGGTGCTTCGTGCATGGTGGGGAAAAACAAAGGATTCGTAGTGCTTTTTCGTGAACATGAAAAGAGACCCATCCTAAGTTTTCACTGCATGCTATATCAGGAGGTGCTTTGTGCACAGATGTGTGGCGAGCAGCTTGGTGAGGTGATGTCGCCAGTCATTTGGGTGGTCAACTTTATTGTTGCCCGAGCTTTAAATGATCGCCAGTTTAAAACACTCCTGGATGAAGTTGGCAATAATTATCCTAGTCTGCTTCTGCACAGCAATGTGCGTTGGTTGTCAAGATGGAAGGTGCTCAGCCGTGTTGCAGCTTGTCTGAACAAAATTTGGACTTTTCTTGACATGAAAAACATTGAGCATCCTGAGTTAGCTAACACTGAGTGGCTCCTGAAGTTCTACTATGTTGTGGAATTGACTGAACATATGAACCAGCTCAATGTGAAAATGCAAAGCATTTTAAATACAGTCTTATCCCTTCAACAAGCAGTGTTTGCATTTGAAAACAAGCTGGAAATCTTCATTGCCAACACTGAAACAGGTCGTTTACTACACTTTGAAAAACTGGGAGAGTTTAAAGATGCATGCACAGCAAGTGACCCTGCTCAACATCTTGATCTCCAGCAGCTAGCGGGCTTCACATCTAATCTCCAGTCATTCAAAGCGCGCTTTGGAGAATTTTGTGAGTGCACTCATCTTTTTAAGTTCATCACCCATCCATGCAAGTGTGCAGTGGAGAGCATCGATCTGAGTTACATCCCCGGTGTCTCCATCAGAGATTTTGAGCTACAAGCTACTGACCTGAAGGCCTCAGACATATGGGTGAATAAGTTCAAGTCACTGAATGAAGATTTGGAAAGACTTGCATGACAGCAAGCAAAGTTGGCGAGCAAACACAAGTGTGGAGAAATGAGAAAACTTCAACCAGCAAACCAGCTGATTGTCAAAACTTAACAAGCTTCCTGTAAAGCCAGTAGCCAGGGCCACCATCACAGCCACCTGGCCAATGCAGGTTCGCATTCGATTTGAATAGACGGTAATGAAACAATGGAGCCAAGAACTGGTGAGCCATCAGCTTTAATTTTAGCTTGCACCCGGCAGGCAAGTAAAAACACACACTCGACTCCAAAACCCACTCATTCAGTACTCACAAAGCTACTGACTTATCCGAGTTTCCTAGAATCAAAGGTTTCTTGCTCACCAGACTTATTCACCTCTACTCCCCATCTCCTCCTGCACAAACTCTGCCCAAACTGGCTTCTTCCTCAGCACTCCACCATCTTGGCTGCTTCTCCTAGCCTCCATGTGGCCTTACTCTGCTCTCCCCTCTAATACTTCAGGAACCAAGAGAGAGCAAGCTCCTGGCCTGCCCCACATTATACTGTAGAAATCCAAACCCTTAATGTAATCTACAAACAAGAAAGTCTCTGGTACAAAGTCACCCATCTGAGGCATAATGGGATTCCTCAGGAGTGCACCACCCTACATCATCCAATCAATCAAGGGTGTGGGAAAAAGCTTACTCTTAAAACAAAGCCTTAAGGTATAACGACCTGGCCTGCTTACATTACAGCTTTTCCCCCAGAGCCATCCCAAGCATAAGGGCAAATAATATCACCTGGGTGACGGGCTTCCATGTGGGCAGCGCCATCTTTAACAAAGTGAGCATAATATATTTTATCTGCCCAACAGACAGGAAGGGAGATAGATGAGAATCATCAATTCTTCGTTGCAGAATCTTAGTTGTTCATTGATTACTTTCTCACATGTGCCTTGACTGGGGGCCTACAGCAGAGCGAGTGACCCCTTGCTCAAGCCAGTGACCTTGGGCTTCAAACTAGTGACCTTTGGGCTCAAGCCAGCAATCATAAGCCTGTGCTCAAGCTGGCGACTTCAGGGTTTTGAATCTGGTCCTCAGCATCCAAGACCAATGCTCTATCCACTGAACCACTCACTGCTTAGTCAGGCTGGATTTAATTTTTACTAACTTTTATATGTTTTAGAAAGACAGAGAGAGGAAGAAGGAGTGGAAGGGAGAAAGGAAGTATCTGTTGTTCCACTCAGCTATACATTTTTTGGTAGCTTCCCATTGTGCCCTAACCGGCAATCAAACATGTTCCTTGATTTTTTTGGGGGATGAGGCTCTTAACTGACTGAGCTAACTGGCCAGGGCCCAACCAAAATTTTAAAATTAATATATACTGGCTTATACCTTTTGTCTGTCACTATCAAGTAACATCAGTTTAAGTATAGATTATTTTCAAACCACATGTCAATTAACTGTGCATCGTCACTGTAAAGCCAGTAGCCACAGCCACCATCACAGCCACCTGGCCCATGCAGGTTCTCATTTGATTCAGACAGATGGTAATGAAACAACGGAGCCAAGAACTGGCGAGCCATCATCTTTAATCCTAGCTTGCACCTGGTGGGCAAGAAATACACACAGTGGGAAAGCACTTTCCTTTCCATTCAGGGCTTCTGAAGACACTGACTTATCCGACTTTTCCTAGGATCAAAGGTTTCTAGCTCACCAGCCTTATTCACGTCTGTTCCCCATCTCCTTCTCTCTGCATAAACTGGCTTCTCCCTCAGAATTCCACCAACTTGGCTGCTTCTCCTGGCCTCTATATGGCCTTTCTCTGCTCTCCTCTCTAATGCTAATCTCAGGAACGCAGAGAGAGCAAACTCCTGGTCTGCCCCATTTTATAGTGTAGAAATCAAAACCTTTAATCTAATATACAAACAAGAAAGTTTCTGATACAAAGTCATTTATCTGAGGCACAATGGGATTCCTCATAAGAGGAATTTTTTTTCCGCCCTACATCATGAAACAGTCAAGGGTGTGGGGAAAAGCTTAGTCTTAAAACTAAGCCTTAGGCTATACTGACTTTGCTGGCTTACAGCCTGTCTCCCACACCCAGTGCAAACTATAAGCAAGCAAACATATGCATCATATTTACAAATTTATTTGACCAACAGTCACACAAACCAATATTCTGTTTTTGTTTTTTTTTTTAATTTTTATTAAGTGAGAGGAGGGGAAGCAGAGACAGACTCCCACATACACCCAGACTGGGATCCACGTGGCAAACCCACTAGGGGGTGGTGCTCTGCCTATCTGGGGCTGCTGCTCTGTTGCTCAGAATGAAGCTATTTCAGCACCTGAGGCAAGGCCATGGAATCATCCTCAGTGCCCGGGGCCAAATAGCTCTAACCATTGGGGCCATGGCTGCAGGAGAGAAAGAAAGAGAAAAGGGGGGAAAAGGAGGGGTAGAGAAGCAGATGGACCTTTCTGTGTGCCCTGACCAGGAAATGAACCCAGGACTGACACTCTACCCCTGAACCAACTGGCCAGGGCTGATTTCTATTTTTCACATGAGAATGACTTAGCAGTTTAATAAAAGCATATAGGTTGGTTGCTTTTTAGAATACAATTAAAATTTTAATTCTCAATTCTAGATTGTGGGTGTGAAATTACAGTTCTCTGAGTCTGGTGTGCTGTTTTAAAACCATGTGTTCAAACCCACAGACCTGTGTTTGAACCAAACAAGCACCTCTCCCCCAGAGCCACTCTCATCTGAACTCCCAAATCCTACTGAACCCCGAATCTCTGCTTGGTCCCTCTGAGGACTCAAGCCCTGATTCTACAGTGTGTCCTTTTGAACTCCTTGTTGTCATGTTGCTCCAGGGAATGCATCCTGTTATTATTTTTCTTCTCTATGGGGATCTCTGCATCGTTTTTTGTTTTGTTTTGTTTTGTTTTTTAATGGCTACTCAACTACCATCTTTTTTTTTTTTTTAAAGGGACAGAGAGAGAGTCAGAGAGAGGGATAGATAAGGACAGACAGACAGGAACGAAGAGAGGTGAGAAGCATCAATGATTAGTTTCTCATTGCCGTTGCAACACCATAGTTGTTCATTGATTGCTTTCTCACATGTGCCTTGACCGCGGGCCTTCAGCAGACTGAGCAACCCCTTGCTGGAGCCAGTGACCTTGGGTCCAAGCTGATGAGCTTTTGCTCAAGCCAGATGGGCCCGTGCTCAAGCTGGCGAGCTCGGGGTCTCGAAACTAGGTCTTCTGCATCCCAGTCCGATGCTCTATGTGCTGCGCCACCGCCTGGTCAGGCATGCATCGGGTTTTTTTGTTCATGTTCTTCACAGTCATGGGCACCCAAGTGTTCCATGGGAGCTGCTGGCGGACATCCCATCCTCTGCAGCCTTCCTGAGTATGACAGCACGTGGGTCCTGGGCATTTCAGAGAACATGGTGCCTGTGCTCCCTCCATATGGATGGCTGCCTTGTCACCCAGGCCTGGCCCAGATCTGTGCTTCAAATGTGGAATATGTTTCCAGCTGAGCTGATAAAACCCTGGACATCAGGTTTTGTCAGTTGTGCTTTTTCTTGGTGAAACTTCCTTGGAATGACTTCACTGCAAAGGAACATCCAGCTCTGCCCAGGAATTTCAGGGCTGAGCCTCTTACACTGGCACTTGCTTACAGTTGGCCCACTTGACACTTTGGACAATGCCTGTTGGTCAAACAAGTACGTTAGGCTTGCTCACTTATACTTTGCCTGATTGATGCATGAACACGGGGCAGCACCTCATGTGTATAGTCTATGTAGATTGTGGACTGCCTGCCACCATGGGAAGGGGCGTTTTTGCTATTGCTTCCCTGCTCACTCGTCCGTCATTATAAGACTTTAATAAACAGAATGGCCCACCATTTTCTGGCTCCACAGTTCCTTTTCCATCTGCCCAAATTCAGTGCGAATCTGAACAGCCATGACACCAGTGTTACATCTGGTGCAGCAAGCAGGGTTTGGATCAGATTAGTATGGAGCCACCACCACCCTTGATATGTGGGATAGGGCAGTGGTCATTGCTCTCCATTGTATTGTTCCTCATGGCTCTCTTGTTGGGGGCTGTGGGCTGGGTGTTTTTTACAGCTCTGCAAGAGGAAACCAAGAGCTCTGTGTGAGAAACTGCCCTAGGTTGAAAGCTTCAGGATGAGCTGCAGACTGAGCAGCAACAATGGAATGAACTGAAACTGTCATTTGAGAAAGAGAACTGCAGGTCAGGCTAAAGGCTGAGAACGAGCAACAGCTTGAACTGGAGTGAGTGCTACAGAAGGAGTTATAGGTTTGTGGGCTCCAGTTTGCCTTGGAAGCAGACGCTGGCACCAACAGTTGGTGGAGAAACAACTGCAGGTTCAAGAGCTGGAATCTCAGTTTCAGGCTGAGAGCTAGCAGCTGTAGGAGCCAAAGCAGGTGCTAAAGACAGAACTACATTAGAGCCAACAGAGTGGCTCTGAACCAGCAGGAGCAGATGTTTTTGACTCTTTGTAGGACGTGGAGGTTAGGACTAAAGCTGCCATCCACAGACTCAGGGTCTGGCCAGTGGATGCCCAGAAGGTAAAATACCCAGTAGCCATGAGTTCCTCAGGGACAGGCACAAACTCCTTCACAAATGGTGGAGTACTCTGTGGTCTGTCCTTACACCCAGGCAGAGCTGATAGAGTTGGGGGTGCAATTTAGGCAGAACCCTACAGAGCCACTGGCAGCCTAGTTACTGCAGTTGTGGGACATAGGGGTGGATGGCATCATGCCCTCTGGAACAGAGATGGAGAAATTGGCCGCCATTACCACACACACCTCCTTAAGACAGCATCTTCAGAATTGCCATTACAACTCAGGAAACCATACCCTATTAGAATGGGTGATGGCTGCCATTTGTAAAATATGGCAGAATGCTGGAGATTTGCTGGAGTCAGTGAGTTGGTAGATGTGTTATAGTGAGCTAGTAAGGGTCCTTTGGGAACTAGGTATGAAGAATGCTGCTTTCAATCAGAGGTCCTATGGGCCAGATGAGGAAGTGTTTATAGCAGGAATCAGGGACCTTATTCTCTACAGCACCCCATCAGCTCTTTTTGGGTCACTAGTGGCATCCTGGGCCCCTATGTGGGGCAGCCCATCAAGTTGGTTATATGTTGGTAGAGCGCAGAGCATTTACCTGGCAGCTGTGACTGATGCCATGCTGTGAGAACACTCCAGCAGGTTAAACCCTCCCCGGCACACCCCGGAGGGCGCTCGCCCACTGTAAGGAAGTGACTCAGTGCCAACCAGGAAGCTCCCTGACCTTTTCAGCCATTGGACACACTGTAACACCCTATGGGCTGAACCTGTGTATATAAGATAGCATACTTCCTCAATAAAACGGATCTGCAACACTGAACCTGGTCTCCGGAGTCGGGTCTCTGAGTCTTTGTCGTCCTCACCCCCGGTGAGCCTTGTCCACAGTTATACAGATGGTAGCAGATTTGGGGGAGCTGAGACAGCACAAGATCCTAAAGCAGTGAGGGCTGCTAGCTATGCTGCCCCCCCCCCCCAACTAACAAGGGATATGGGCCTGTAAAGGTTACTCAGACACAGATAGATTTGATTGTGGCTAGGAAAGATAGAGAGAAATTGGATAGCAGGTCTAATAAAGTCCTTTTAGAGCTTTGGTGGCAACTTGAGCTGAAACAGAAGTTGCAGCTGCTTAAAAAGTGTGTGGCTCTGGCAGCTGCCAAGAGAATGGCTGGCATTCAGTTGGCACAGTTGCAGGATCACTTACTGGAGAAAGCTGTGGGAGAGGAGAGTCCTCCCCAAGACCCATTGTTTCAGTTTGAATAGGCCAGGGGTTCTCAAACTTTTTGAAGTCGGGCACATTTAAAATCCTACAAATAATTGTAGGCGCACTATATACAAATTTCTGAGAAATATTATATAATAATTAAGTCAAATATTAAAGAAAAATATAAAGTTCAAGTGTGCTTTTATGGTAATTAAACAAAATAAATATGACAAAATTAAATTTATTCTGACAGTAAGAAACATTTTTGTTACATTTTTTGAGTTATGCTTATTAGAATTCATAAAAAAGAGGGGTTAAAAATAATAAAAGAAAAAAACATTATATTTATATAGATAGATAGATAGATAGATAGATACATTCTTAGTAAGATTTAGTAAATTCAGCTGGTCCTGGAGTGAATGTGTTAAGTTTTTTCATTCTTGTGTTTATGAGAAACATGAACCTGATGTGTCCTACTGATTTCTTCAATGTTTAGGCGTATATTTGAAAGGCAAACTCTCATTTCCTCGTCAATACATTGAAGAATTCCTCTCTTTTTACTCTTAATTGTGTTGAGTGCAGAAAACCCCCACCATACACATCATCTTAACTTTACACCAAACAAAGCATAGAAGAAACTTGCCTCCAGTCTTTCCGGGGAACATGGGGGGTAGTAAACAATCCAGCACCACAGCTTAACAGCCTTTTGCAACCTAATCAGGCAAGTGAGGTGGGGGGTTGGGCAGACTGTCAGCTTACAGTCAATTCCCCACACCTCTGTCCCCCAAAATCTAAACTTCAAAAACCCTTTAGGTTTTTTGATCCCCAACAGGCACATATTTCTCTGGAATGCCACAGGGCGCACCTGGAAATCTAGGGTGCACCCGTGTGCCCTGGCGCACACTTTGAGTACTGGAATAGGGAGAAGGCTGAGAGACCCGCCTAACAGGGATGGGTGGGGAGGCCTGAGGTCCCATGTGAAATTGACAATACATAGACCACCTTCTAATGTGCCGTAAGTGTTAGCATTAGAAGATAATAGGAGCTTTCTTTTTGAGCAGCAGCAGCAACAGATAAGAGAACTGTCAAGGTGGCACAGGCCTCGAATGTGTTTGGCCCCACAAGGCTCTGTAAGCTTGCTGAGGAGTTTGGATGGGGTTTGTGGCAATGGACAGAGCATTTATAGAGAGGCGCTGAGGTCTGTTAATAAAGAGCTGTATACCTAGTTGCCTTTACCTTGGTGATTTGTACAGACAGCTGGGCTGATCATTGAGCGGTGTAATGCACTCTTGAACTGCAATCGAAGGTGGGCACCGGCTCCCTTGTTGGATGGACATGCCGCTTTTGGACAGTATGCGAGACCCTGATGGGGAGGTCAGCTCTGGTGGACATACTCCTGCACCATGAAGCTGCTCTCATCCAGTTGCAGTGATGCATCAAGGACACTTTACAGTTTCCATGGACTACACAGGCCCTCCTACCTACTGTAGGGCAGGGGGCTAGAGATGGGCCTCCAGTTAGCGCCTTGGGCAGAGTGCTCAGGGAGACATTGTGAAGGGCACCTTTGTAATTATGGTAATTGTATAACTTGTGCTGTGGCTGTAGTGTGTCTGTTTATGTAATGTAACTCACTCCTCACACATCTTGTGATCACTCTCTATGTGCCAGTCCCTGCTCTAAGTACTCAAGACAGAGCTAGGACTAAAGTAATCCCTGTCATAGCACCATTGATAACAGTGGGATATGCTTCTCGTTTCTCCCCACCTTTACTTATTAATTCATTCAGACCTCCCTCTGCCTGGGACCTCAGTAGAGCCTCTAGGAGAGGAGACTCAAGCCTGGGGCAGGTTCTGAGTTGGGGAGGACCTTGAGAAGCAGGAGCTGTGTGTGGGCATCGCAGTCCCCAGAGTCTGCTGTGATGGCTGGGTCCCAGCTCAGGCCGGTGGGAGGTTCTAGCTGGCAGGCAGAGGTCCAGGGAGGTTGCAGGGAAGTAGCTCACTTACATCTGCATGGCTTTGGGCCTCTCTTTCTGAGCCTTTGTTCAGACACTGGCTGTGGTCCTGGGCTCAGGCCTTCCTCATGCACCTGCACATGGGTGCAAGCCAGCCTCTAGGCCAGGGGTGCTCAATACATCGATCGCGATCTACTGGTCGATTGCGAAGGAAGTGTGGGTAGATCGCATGACATTAAAAAGACATTTGTCTTCTGATTGGCATACAGGGTAGCCAATCTGACATCTGAACTTTTGACATCCTATGCATGCGCGTTAAACCACGCTAACTTGTTCAGTTACATTGCTGCGTAGTTAGCCTTCAATTTATTTAAACTAAATACAACAAAGGGTATAAAAATGAGTGCCGTAGCTGGTCCGAGTAAGAAGCCTAAAACCTACCACTTTCATACAGAATGGGAGGGGATTTTTTTCACTATGTCATATTCTAAGTGTGTTTGCTTCATCTGTCTGTGTGCCATTGCTATTCCAAAGAAGGGAAATGTGGAGCGGCTTTTTTGGACTGTTCATAAAAACTATGACATTGACTTTCCTCCGAAAAGAGAGCTGAGAAGGAGAAAGGTGAAAGAAGAATACACAATATTAAATAGTAATAATAGTAACTTAAATAATGATAATATAGAAGAAATAAATTTATGTTTTGCATTTTTATTGTAGGTAGATCATTTTGACTTGGTCATCTTATAAGTAGCTCGCAAGCTGAAAAAGTGTGGGCACCCCTGCTCTAGGCTATCTCCTTACTGGAGGGATGCTGTCAGAGAGGAGGCTGCCGAGTACTCTGCCCCAAGGCTCACACAGGCAAGTATGCAGGAAGGCTCAGTCCCCAGACAGAGGCAAAGGTGGGCCTGGGGGCAAGGTGGCTCAGAGGGATGCTGAGAGGCAGCACCCAGGTGAGTGTTGAGGGCCTTCTGGAGAGAACAGTGGGCACCTGGTTTTTCAGACTCAAAGGTGGACAGGCAACTGGGTTTTCACTGACTGGAACTCTATCTTTTTTATCTTTATGCCTGACTGGCCCCCAAGCACCGGCATCCTAAGTCTGTGGGAGTTAAGAATGAGCAGGTCACCCTGACCTGTGGTGGCGCAGTGGATAAAGCCGTTGACCTGGGAACACTGAGGTCTCCAGTTCAAAACCCTGCACTGGTTCGGTCAAGGCACATATGGGAGTTGATGCTTCCAGCTCCTCCCCCCTTTCTCTTTCTCTCTCTCTCTATCTCTCTCTCTCACTCTGTGTCTCCTCTCTAAAAAAAATGAATAAAATAAAATAAAAAAAGCATTAAAAAAAAAAGAATGAGCAGGTCAGCCTGAATTTGTTGTTCAGGTTTATGTTGTCTTACCAGCAAAGTGTTTTCACAAAAATTGACTTTGCACTCTGTAGCTCTCCTCAGAGAGGGCAGCAATTGCGGTGCCCGGTATTATATGAAGGGGCCTCATGTGGATAATCTCAGGGGCCCCACTCAAAAATTTCAGTCTTGATTCAGAGAGAAAAAGCCAGTGGAAGATTGAGACAATAGAAGAGATGAAGAAAGATTCTATCCTGGTGTGTCCACACTCACGAAGATGAACACACACCACCTGGTGATCTCTAGTCATTTGGAATCTTGTGTCAAAGAAATTTTCGGCTCATCTGCTCCTAGCAGCTGGCAGGACATCTCCCAGATGACAGTCATCTGAAGTTCAGTATCGTGGTACATTTAGCAGATGACTCTGGCCATGCATTGCCTTCAGGCTTCATGAGATGTGCAGGTCAGAGATGTTCTTGATTTCTGTAATATGCCTGTTTAAGATAGACCTAAATTCAATGAACTCATTGCCAGTGACATGCCTCCCAACTTAAAAATCACTTGGGGTTCCTGAGCAATCCGGAAAAGGAACACATCGAAATCATTTTCCCCCTGAGAAGAAGGCTACTTGTCAGACCTTTTGATGCTTTGTCATGCAAAATATTATCAGAACTGGTTTTTTTTTTTTTAGCAAGCAAGAGAGAGAGATGGACAGGCAACAGGCAGACTGGAAGGGAGAGAGATGAGAAGCATCAACTCATAGTTGTAGCACCTTCATTGTTCATTGATTGCTCTTTTATATGGGCTTTAACTGAGGGGGCTTCAGCCGAGGCAGCAACCCCCTGCTCAAGCCAGCGACCTTGGGTTCAAGCCAGAGACCTTGGGCTTCAAGCCAGTGACCTTTGGGCTCAAGCCGGTGACCCTGGTGTCATGTCTATGATTTCCCTGCTTAAGCTGGCAACCCTGCCCTCAAGCTGGTGGCTTCGGCGTTTAGAACTGGGTCTCAGTGTCTGAGACTGACGCTTTATCCATTATGTCACTGCCTAGTCAGGGAAAACAGTTCTTTAAAACCACTCTTTCTGTGGAAGAATGCACTGTTTTTTTCTCATAGAATCATGAATCGACAACAAGATTTTCTTTTCTCACATTTGCTGAAACTTTGTTGTTGTTAATGGGATCAAGTTATTAATAATTTATTAAAATTTTCTTCTCCATAGGACACTCTGATTAACTTGGATTTAGGGCATTTCGTGTTCAGGCACGTCTTTATTTTTCACAAGCAAGACAATGTTTAATCCTGTTAGTACTCTTAAATCTAACGTAGTATTATATATAGTATATATACAAATAAAGAAATGATTAGATATTTATAAAAATAAATAAAAGTCTATGTTTATTATAGAAAAATGTTTCACTTTTTGCTTTACTGCTCAAGTAGAAATAATAAAAAATAATTCTGTTCTTTTGGAATTAAAGTAGATTTCTTTTATTTTTATTTATCTATTTATTTACTTATTTTGCTACAGAGACAGAGAGAGTCAGATAGGGATAGACAGACAGGAAGGGAGAGAGATGAGAGGTACCAATTCTTCGTTGCGGCATGTAGGGCCAGTAGCCACAGCCACCATCACAGCCGCCTGGCCTGTGCAAGTATGCATTGGATTTGGACAGATGGTAATGAAACAACAGAGCCAAGAACTGATGGGTCATTAGCTTTAATCCTAGCTTGCACACAGCGGGCAAGAAATACACATAGTGGGAAAACACTTCCCTTTCCATTCAGGGCTACCAATGCCACTGACTTATCCAAGTTTCCTAGAATCAAAGGTTTTTAGCTTACCAGCCTTATTCACCTCTGTTCCCCATCTCCTTCTCTCTGTACAAACTGACTTCTCCTTCAGCACTCCACCATCTTGGCTGCTTCTCCTCTCCTCCACGTGGCCTTTCTCTGCTCTCCCTCCATGGGCTCCTCCTAGAACGTAATCACTCTTCCCAGGAACAACGTGATCTCTTCCTTTTAAAACCTTTTGCCTTAAAGCCCTCCCTCAACACACATTAATATAATCATGCCCATTCCAAGCAAGAAGGGCAACTAATATTATCACCTTGGCGACGGGCTTCCCCATGGGCAGCGCCATCTTTAATAAAGTGAGCATAATATATTTTATCTGCCCAACAATCTACCCCTATGCTCACTTTACTACCCACAATCTACACCACCGGCATCCCTGTGTAAGGAAATTAGACACATTACACAAAATTACAAAAACATGACAAATCATACAATTTCAACAATTACAAAGGTACACTTCACCAGTCTCTGAGCATTTTGCCAAAAGCACAAAATGTCCTCTGACTTCTTTCTAGTCATGGGAAAAGCTTCCCGGGGCAGGAGGGCCTCCAGCAAAGCCACCCCCCACCCCCATCAGGGTATTTCACATTGTCCAAAATCCTTAAGTCCATCCAACTAAGAAGCCAGTGCCCACTACAATCGTAGTCCAGAAATTAGTCCATGCACATGGGGCCTCAGCCACCCCCCTTATCCCTGTTGTCCTGGCAGGTCTTACACTGTCCCAAAGAGGAACATGTGGCAATGACAGTCAGCATATCCATCTCTGCTTCAGAGAGCATGATGGCATCCACTCCTTTGTCCCAAAATCACAGACGTACCAGGGGCATAGTAGGTACTCTTGCTGCTGGGCTCTCACCTTCTGGAGACTGCACATCGCAACTCCAGACCGATTCTCCTCATCCTCCAAAGAGGAACTGAAAACATCAGCTCCTGCCACCAGGCTCAAGTCCCAGGCCGCTGCCACCTTCTGCTCTGCCGGCCTTGCAGCCCCAACGCCAGCCTCAGCCCCGGCCTCCCACCACTTCTGGCTCTCCACAACATCCAGGGCAATCTGCGACTCAAGAATCTGTGATTCCTTCTTTAGTGGCTGCTCTATTTCCAAGCGAATCTCACAAACCTGGTCAGCCTCCTCAGGTGCTTGCTCCAGCTCCAAGGTTGGCATCTCTTTCTCCCACATTTGCTCCATCTCCTTCCACTGCTTGGTTTTCAGGCCCCAGGCAACCTCTTACACAGAGCTCTTGGTTTCCTCACTCATGGCTGTAAAAGTCAGTCAGCTTATGGGCCCCAAAAGGATAGCCATGGGGAACCATAACAGCTGCCAGTTCTCTACTGCACCAGTCAAAAGGTGGTGGTAGCTCCATACCAATCTGTATTGAATCCTGCCACAGACTACGTCAAATGTAGGGCCAGTAACCACGGTCACCATCACAGCCGCCTGGCCTGTGCAGGTTCACATTTGATTCAGACAGTCAGTAATGTAACAACAGAGCCAAGAACTGGTGGGCCATTAGCTTTAATCCTAGCTTGCACCCAGCGGGCAAGAAATACACACAGTGAGAAAACACTTCCCTTTCCATTCAGGGCTCCCAAAGCCACTGACTTATCCAAGTTTCCTAGAATCAAAGTTTCTAGCTCACCAGCCTTATTCACCTCTGTTCCCCATCTCCTTCTCTCTGCACAAACTGGTTTCTCCCTCAGCACTCCACCATCTTGGCTGCTTCTCCTCTCCTGCACGAGGCCTTTCTCTGCTCTCCCTCTATGGGCTCTTCCTAGAACGTAATCACTCTTCCCTGAAACAACGTAATCTCTCCTTTAAAACCTTTTTAGCGCGAAAGCCCTCCCCCAACACACATTAATATAATCATGCCCAAGCCAAGCAAGAAGGGCAAATAATATTATCACCTGGGCAATGGGCTTCCATGTGGGCAGCACCATCTTTTTTTTTTTTTTTCAGGGACAGAGAGAGAGAGTCAGAGGAGTCAGAGAAAGGGATAGCGAGGGACAGACAGACAGGAACGGAGACAGGTGAGAAGCATCAATCATTAGTTTTTTTTGTTGTTGTTGCCGTCGCAACACCTTAGTTGTTCATTGATTGCTTTCTCACATGTGCCTTGACTGTGGGCCTTCAGCAGGCTGAGCAACTCCTTGCTGGAGCCAGCGACCTTGGGTCCAAGCTGACGAGCTTTTGCTCAAGCCAAATGAGCCCGCGCTCAAGCTGGCGAGCTCGGGGTCTCGAATCTAGGTCCTCTGCATCCCAGACCAACGCTCTATCCACTGCGCCACCGCCTGGTCAGGCAGCAGCGCCATCTTTAACAAAGTGAGCATAATATATTTTATCTGCCCAACATGGCTTCTTAGTCTCCTTAGTTGTTCATTGATTGCTTTCTCATATGTGCCTCGACCAGGGGGCTACAGCAGACTGAGTGACCCCTTGCTCTAGCCAGCGACCTTGGGCTCAAGCTGGTGAACCTTGCTCAAACCAGATGAGCCCATGCTCAAGCTGGTGACCTCGGGGTCTTGAACCTGGGTCCTCTGAGTCCCAGTCTGACACTCTATCCACTGCACCATTTGGTCAAGCTAAAGTAGACTTCTTTTTTTTTTTTTTTAAGGGACAGAGAGAAAGTCAGAGAAAGGGATAGCTAAGGACAGACAGACAGGTACAAAGAGAGGTGAGAAGCATCAATCATTAGTTTTTCATTGCCGTCGCAACACCTTAGTTGTTCATTGATTGCTTCCTCACATGTGCCTTGACCATGGGCCTTCAGCAGACCCAGCAACCCCTTGCTGAAGCCAGCGACCTTGGGTCCAAGCTGACGAGCTTTTTGCTCAAGCCAGATGGGCCCACGCTCAAGCTGGCGAGCTCGAGGTCTTGAACGTGGGTCTTCTGCATCCCAGTCCGACGCTCTATCCACTGCGCCACTGCCTGGTCAGGCTAAAGTAGATTTCTTGAAGTGTGTTGCATTTTAATTTTTTTGAAGGTGAAATGTGTTTTTCTGCTTGCCATTTTCTCAATTTAAATGCTACAATTGAGCCGTGGCCAGAGAGCTCAGTTGGTTAGAGGGTCATCCCAAAATGCAAAGGTTTTTGGTTTGATCCCCAGTCCAGATACATAGAGGAAAAGATCAATGCTTCTGTCTATCTCTTTCTCCCTTCCTCTCTCTAAAATCAATACATAGGCCCTGGCTGGTTGGCTCAGCAATAGAGAGTCGGCCCAGAGTGTAGAAGTCCTGTGTTTGATTCCCGGCCAGGGCACACAGGAGAAGTGCCCATTTGCTTCTCCATTCTTCCCCCTCTACTTTCTCTCTGTCTCTTTCTTTCTCTCCTGCAGCCAAAGCTCCATTGGAGCAAAGTTGGCCTGGGTACTGAGAATGGCTTCATGGCCTTCGCCTCAGTCTCAAGAGTTGCTCCAGTTGCAATGGAGCAATGCCCCAGATGGGCAGAGCATTGCCCCCTGGTGGGCATGTCGGATGGATGGTGGTCCAGCGCATGTGGGAGTCTGTCTCTCTTCTTCCCCACTTCTCACTTCAGAAAAAAAAAATAAATACATAAATTAAAAAAATTTTTTTAAAGTATTATTAATGAAAAAATAAAATATGTGCCTATTATTAAGTGCTGTGACTCTTTTTCGTAATGAGATATATCAGATTCTAAAAATAAATATTCTCTTTAAAGGAAAAAATAACTGACTTTGTGAACTTTTTGGCAAGGCATGCTTCCCTCCTCAGGCCCTGGTGATCTTTACTTCTAACATGAGTCCAAATGCAGGTTCCTCTTACTCACATGGGTCCAAACACAGGTTCCTCTTACTCTCATGGGTCCAAATGCAGGTTCCTCTTAATCACATGGTTGGTCCTCATAGGGATTTGCATATCTTGGTATTTATAATAATATTGGGGGGTCCCCAAAAGCAGAAGTCATTGACACCTCCTCTTTGCCAGCCCTACCTAATCCAATGCTCTGCTCTGTTGAGCCTTGCCTCAACAGCTGTTACCCATCTAATTTTTCCATGCTGCTGTGGTTCAAGAATACGCGTTGGCAAACTTTTCCTGAAAAGAACCAGAAAGCATACATTTAGGCTTTGCAGGGCATGTGGGCTGTGTCTTAACCACTCAGCACCAAGAGAGGGCAAAAGCAGTGCCAGACACTGAGTCAGTGAAGGCAGGTGGCTGTGTTCCAATAGGGCTTTATTCACAGACACTGGCATCTAGATGCATATAACTGTCATGCGTCATAAAATACTAGTCCTTATTTTTTCTGATTTTTGCCCCCAACCATTTAAAAATGTAAACATCATTTATAGCTCGTGGACCATAATAAAAACAGACATGGTTCACGGGCCACAGTTTGCTGACCCCTTGCTCTGGATTGAGTTGTGCTCACATGTTGGAGTCTTAACCCTCAGCGCCTCAGGATGCGACCTGGCTTGCAGATGGTATCTCTGCAGGAGAAATCAAGTTGAAATGCGGTCAACAGGGTGGGCCCTAACCCAATATGATTACCTTTCCTTATAAAAAGAGGATGTTTGCATTACTGGTGGTGGCGCAATGGATTGAGCATCAGGCCAAAATGCTGAAGTCCCAGGTTCAAAAACCTGAGGTCGCCAGCTTGATCACAGGGTCACTGGCTTGAGCACAGGATCATCAACATGATCCCATAGTCACTGGCTTGAGTACAAAGGTCACTGGCTTGAGCCTAAAAGTCACTGGCTTGAGCAAGGGGTCAAGACACATATAAGAAGCAATCAATGAAGAACTAAGGTGCTACAACTACAAGTTGATGCTTCTCATCTCTCTCCCTTCCTGCCTGTCTGTCTCTGTTTCTTTCGTGCTCACTGATAATAATAATAATAAAGTGTTTTTAAAGATTCTGTTCTTATTTTTTACCTCATTTAACCCGCTCATAAAAATGACCTGGGCGTGGGAGCCTATCTGATTATATACTATTTTTTAAATTATATTTAGTAATTAAAAGATCAATCTGGGCAAGAAAAGCAAGAAAATTTGCCAAGAACAATTCTACATTCATTCATGGGGTGGGCACCACAATTGGAAAGTCACATTGCAGGAGCACCAAGACGCTCACTAATTATTTTTCCCTGGGAGCTCACTCCCACTCACAGCCTGATCTGTCTCTCAAGTGTTCCTTCTCTGGCTGTCTGCTCAGACTGCACTTCTTGGTATCTCCTTCTATTTTCTTGCCATGTCTTCCCTTCCTTGCCAGACTTCACCTAAAATCTGTCTAGATTTATGTAGCTAGCTACTATATATATTTTTTACAGGGAGAGAGAGAGAATCAGAGAGAGGGATAGATAGGGACAGACAGACAGGAACAGAGAGAGATGAGAAGCATCAATCATCAGCTTTTCGTTGGAACACCTTAGTTGTTCATTGATTGCTTTCTCATATGTGCTTTGACTGTGGGTCTTCAGCAGACCAAGTAACCCCTTGCTCGAGCCAGCGACCTTGGGTCCAAGCTGGTGAGCTTTTTGCTCAAGCCAGATGAGCCCACGCTCAAGCTGGCGACCTCGGGGTCTCAAACCTGAGTCTTCCACATTCCACTTTGATGCTCCATCCACTGCGCCACCTCCTGGTCAGGCTACATTTAATGTCAGGCTACATTCAATATTTGAGCAGTTGCACAGTTGTTAGAAAGATCATCAGCTCGTATTCTTCGCCAGATCCTGAGAGGGAATCACGGAAGAGTAAGAACTAGCCAGAGCCTGGGAAAAACATCCATCATTCTGATCTCTCAGTATATAATAAACACATTCACCCAGTTCTGAGTTGTGATTTTTTAGTGTAGTTTCAAATGTTTAAAAATATATCTCCCTTTTGTCTTGACTGCTTAAATTTCTAGTTCTGGGACCCGTGAAATTCATGCATCCACCATCAAGGGAGTAATGATGTCTAGAATTTGAATCTTGCTCTCTGCTTTTATACTGGTTATTCGAACACTGTAGTTTCGTACCTCTGGATTTTATTAGTGTATAATCGTTCTGTCCCTCTTGCTATTATCCTCATGTTATTTGCTCGGTATAGATGGACATGAACATGCTCCTTGATCTGGAAGAAATCATTTTTCCCCCTCTTTCTTAGTCTACATATAACTATATTCATCATTATATTCTTTTTTAAGCTAGAGAGAGAGACAGATGGGCAGACAGGAACAGACAGGAAGGGAGAAAGATGAGAAGCATCAACTCATAGTTGTGGCACCTTAGTTGTTCATTGATTGCTTTCTTATATGTGCCTTGATTGTTAGTGGGGGGACTCCAGCTGAGCCAATGACCCCTTGCTCAAGCCAGCAGCCTTATATCTAAGCCAGTGACCGTTGGGCTCAAGCCAGAGACCATAAGGTCATGTCTATGATCCCATGCTCAAGCCAGAGATGCTTCACTCAAGCTGTGGGAAGCCCATGCTCAAGCCAGCAAACTCAGGTTTTTGAACCTGGGTCCTAAATGTCCCAGGTTGATGCTCTATCCACTGCGTTACCACATGGTTAGGTTACCATTGTATTTTTTCCTCTATCAGAGTTCCAACCTGAAGAGAAACATTCAGATGCAGACTCAGTCCTTTATAAGTAAGCCAAGTCCTGTTTAGTGTAAACGTAACTTCTTACCGGCAGTGTTAAGAAAAATAATACTGGCCTTGGCCCACTAGCTCAGTGGATAGAGTGCCTTCCTGGAATACCAGGGTCACAGTTTCAATTCTGGTCAGGGCACATAGGAGAAGCAACCAATGAATACACAACTAAATGGAACAATGAGTTGATGCTTCTTTTTTTATCTCTCCCTCCCTCAAATCAATGGAAAATTTAAAAAGGAAAATTTGGTTGTCAGCAACTATGTACAGATAAAAGTGTCTCTTTATCCATTTTTAGTTATTAATTCCCTAAATTACCAAGGCCCTCTTCTGAAGAAAGGCATGAAATCTAACTAATCAAAATGAACTATGTGTCAAGAATAACATTTCCTGTGAACAGTAAATACACTGCTCACAAAAATTAGGGAATATTTTAAAATGAATATGAAGCTATAAAATATGCTCTATTTTTTTTTTTTTTTGGTATTTTTCTGAAGTGAGAAGTGGGGACTGGCAGATAGGCAGACTCCTGCATGCACCTGACTGGGATCCACCAGGCATGCCCACCAGGGGGTGATGATTGGCTCATCTGGGGCGTTGCTCCATTGCAATAGGAGCCATTCTAGCGCCTGAGGCAGAGGCCATGGAACTTTCCTCAGTGCCCGGACCAACTTTGCTCCCATGGAGCCTTAGCTGCGGGAGGGGAAGAAAGAGATAGAGATAAAGGAGAGGGGGAAGGGTGGAGAAGCAGATGGGCGCTTCAGCTGTGTGCCCTGACCGAGAATTGAACATGGGACTTCCACATGCTGGGACAATGCTCTACCGCTGAGCCAAGCAGCCAGGGCCCCCTAATTTTTTTTTTTTAATTTCTTTTTATTTTATTCATTTTTAGAGAGGAGACACAGAGTGAGAGAGAGAAAGAGAGAGAGAGAGAAAGGGGGGAGGAGCTGGAAGCATCAACTCCCATATGTGCCTTGACCGAACCAGTGCAGGGTTTTGAACTGGCGACCTCAGTGTTCCCAGGTCGACGCTTTATCCACTGCGCCACCACAGGTCAGGCTAGGGCCCCCTAATTTTTGTGAGCAGTATATTTAAATGGTTTTCGGGCCACTGATGCTAGTGAAGGAATGGCTTCTAATTCAAAGTTAAGTTAATAATATCTGTTGGGCAGATAAAATATATTATGCTCACTTTGTTAAAGATGGCGCTGCCCACATGGAAGTTCGTTGATATTAATGTGTGTTCTGGAACAGGCTGTGGGCAGGCCGGGTCGTTATAGCTTAAGGCTTTGTTTTAAGAGTAAGCTCTTCTCCACACCCTTGACTGATTGGATGATGTAGGGTGCTGATGTAGGGAGGAATCCCATTATGCCTCAGATGGGTGACTTTGTATCAGAGACTTCCTTGTTTGTATAATTGGATTAAGGGTTTGGATTTTCTATGATATAAACTGGGGCAGTCCGGGAGCTCTCTCTCTCTTGGTTCCTGAGGTATTAGAAAGGAGGGCAGAGTAAGGCCATGTGGAGGAGAGGAGGCAGCCAAGATGGTGGAGTGCTGAGTGAGAAGCTAGTTTGTTAAGAGTTTGTGCTGGAGGAGATGGGAAACAGAGGTGAATAAGTCTGGTGAGCTAGAAACCTTTGATTCTAGGAAACTCGGATAAGTCAGTAGCTTTGTGAGCACTGAATGTGAGGGTTTTGGAGCCCAGTGTGTGTTTTTGCTTGCCTGCCGGGTGCAAGCTAGAATTAAAGTTGATGGCTCACCAGTTTTTGGCTCCATTGTTTTATTACCGACTGTTCGAATCCAATGTGAACCTGCATGGGTCTGGCGGCTGTGATAACGGCCTCGACTACTGGCTTTACAATATCTAACCTGAGTGAAAAGAGAGGAAAAAGGACATGCTTACTTTGGGTGTTTTGTTTCTGCCAACTTTATGGGGACTTCCATTTGTTCATTTATTAGGTGAAAAAAAAAATCACTGTTGAGTGGCTTCCATGTGCAAAGCAAGGGGCTAGATACTGTGGCAGCTTCTCTTCCCACCAAAATCCTAGGAGTTAAGGTCTAGCAGGAGAATGAGGGCAAGTCTGCCCACCGCACCAGGCCACTTCTCAAGCTGCCAGGGGTGCAAAAGAGATTGTTGGTTTCTGAGATCATCCAAAAGACACTGAATTAGAACCAGGCCACAAATTGCTACCCTAACAAATTCCACAAACTAAGTGGCTTGAAGCAACATAAATTCATTAAGTTACTTTTCCGGAGCTCAGAAATCCAACACAGGTCTCACTGGGCTAAAATCAAGGCTGCCTTCCTTTCCAGAGATGCAAGGGGAGAGTCTGATTCCTTTCCACTTGGGTTATTAGCGGAAGTCAGTTCTTTGTGGTTGTGGGATGAAGATTCCCCAGTTTCCTTGCTGGTTGTAAATGGAGAGCTTTTCAAACCTTCAACAGGCTACTGCACTTCTTGGGTTGTGGCCTCGTCTTCCATCTTCAAAGTCAGCAACAGGTCTAGTCCTTCTCACGCTGTCATCTCTCCAACCTCCCCTCTGCCTTCTTTTCACACCTTTAAGGACTCTTTTGAAATGTACCTTTTCCATTTAAGGTATCCTAGTCACAGGTTCCAGGCATTAAGGTATGGATATCTTTGGGAGGCCTTTATTCTGCCTGCTACAAATGTAGGATTTCAATCAGAAGAGGAGTTGGGAAGAACACATCCATGACTGGCAAAGCATGAGTAGGATGTAGATAGAGACAGATCTCAGGTAGGAAACAGCTGTTTTATTTGCCTGGAACTCTTTAAAGACTTTGACTGTCTCCAGCTATCCTTCGACTTGACTTTTTAGTACCATGTCTTTTTGTTGATCCCTCCCTCCCTAAAGCATTCTTCCTTTTGTTTCTAGGAAGCTACCATTCCCTCTAGCTCTCTGGCAGGTTTCCTGGCTCCTGTGTAGTCTTGCCTTCCTCTACTTCACAGTACATGCTACATTTCCTCAGCATTGAAGTCCACTCCCTCTCTCCCTCTGCACTGTCAGTTGGGCAAATTCCTCCACACCTTCAGCCTCAGTGATCACACAGAGTACATGCAGGCAACTCAGAAGTTTATTTCCTGATCAAACTTCTCCTGAGTTACAAGGTCTTCATAGCATCTCTATTCACCCCACTCTGTCTCAAAGGATACCTCCAGAAACAAAGTTGTGATCTCAGTCCAGTGGAGAGTACCCTCATCAACCCAGTGTAGAATAGAAACCCAGTAGCCACTCTCTTCCCCTTTGGTCCATCTATCCAGTCCATTGCTGGGATCAGGAAGTTTTACCAGCATTAATTCTCCATGTCATTTTTTCCCCCAGGTCCAGTGCTATCACCCCAGCCCAAGGGCATCACCTCTGTTTTCAACCACTACAACATTTTGCTGTCTTCCCTCCCTTCTCTCAGCTTCCAGGCATTCTCCACAAGGCGGCCCAAATGATCATGTCATTTCCCTCCTTAGGACCCTTTCTTGACTTCCCACTATTCTCAGAAGGAAGACTAAAATACTTAGGTGAACCAGGAGGCTTTCTCCATCCTCATCTCCTGTCTCTCACTCTCTTTTCCATTGCAATCACAACAATCTCTTTTAGTGTCTGACATACTTCATCTGCTTCTTATTTTTGTGTGTGTGACAGAGACAGAGAGAGGGACAGATAGGAACTGACAGACAGGAAGGGAGAGAGATGAGAAGTATCAATTGTTCGTTGTGGCTCCTTAGTTGTTCACTGATTGCTTTCTCATATGTGCCTGCTGGCGGGGCTACAGACAGCAGACTGAGTGACCCCTTGCTCAAGCCATTGACCTTGGGCTCACATCCGATGAGCCCGTGCTCAAGCTGGTGACCTTGGGGTTTTGAACCTGGGTCCTCTGCGTCCCAGTCTGACGCTCTATCCACTGCACCACCGCCTGCTCAGGCTGCATCTATTTCTTGCCCCTAAGGACATTTGCACCTGTGCTACTCACCCTTGGGAGTTCTCCCCTTCTCCATCCTGATAATATCTTCTCATCTTTGGCGTCTCAGCTAAAGTGCTCCCTGATTTCCTAGACCAGGTCATATTCTCTCTATTAATCAGCTCTCACAGAAAGTTGTGTCTTTCCTTATATTAATTACAATCCAAAATTTTCATTGGTTTGTGGCATTTTCTTATTATTGTTTATCGCTCCTATTAGATTTGTAAGGTCCATTTTCACTGTGTTGTTCCCCATGTTTAGTCTGTCAGGGTGCCCAACATATCAAACAACTTAGGTACTGCTGGAGAGGCTGACATGCCTGGTACATTGTAAGAGCACAATACATATTTATCAAGTGAATATATGCATTCCAATTTAGATCATTTTGACTTTGAAAGGTTGTCAAGACACAAAAGTAAAGATGTCTATCAAGGCCCTTGCCAGGTTGCTCAGTAGATAGAGTGTCACCCTCGCACTCTGAGGTCACGGGTTTGATCCCCGTCAGGACATGTAGGAGAAACAACTGATGAGTACACAACTGAAAAATAGAACAACTAAGTGAAAAGAGTTGATGCTCTCTCTCCCTCCTTTCTCTCTCTCTCTCTCAAATCAATGGGGGGAGGGTAAAGATGTCTAGTAGGTGGTTGAAAGTGTGGAAATGAAAATGAAGAGTGGGACCTTGTGACACCAATGATAACATTCATTCCCTATGAGTACACCAAAAACTCCTGTTTATGCAAAATGCCAGAGAAAAAGGGCAGGCTGACAAAAGCAAACTCAAGATTTTATTTTTCTGCATGAACAAACAGGTGGTAGTACAGCGGATAGAGCTTCAGCCTGGGATGGTAAAGACCCAGGTTTGAAACCCCGAGGTCACTGTCTTAAGCGCAGGTTCATCTGGCTTGAGTACGGGGTCACCACCTTGAACGTGGGATCTGCTGGCTTGAGTCCAAAGGTCTCTGGCTTAAAGCCCAAAGTCGCTGGCTTAAGCAAGGGGTCATTGGCTCAGCTGGAGCACCCCAGTCAAGGCACATATGAGAAAGCAATCAATGAACAACTAAGGTGCTACAACTATGAGTTGATGCTTCTTATCTGTCTCTCTCTCACATACACACAATTTGCCTTTTTTTAAAAATCATTTTACAGTGTAAACACTGCCCAGCTTCACCCTGATGTTCTGTGAACACTGGGCACTGAGATACTTCTCATAAGAGTACAGCCCTTGTATCTCCCGTCCCTACGTAAGGTAGGTTTAATTTTCTCTCATTTCTGTGATATCTCACATATATTATTTTAGCTCCTCTCTTCTCCTAATACACTGTGTATTAATGGGACAGTAAACAATCCTAGAGCTATGCCATCTGATCTCCCCATCTTCTGTTTACTCACGTGCCTGTTTCTTTAACATTCTCTCCCCATGCCTTAAATCATGGGTCCCCAAACTTTTTACACAGGGGGCCAGTTCACTGTCCCTCAGACCATTGGAGGGCCGGACTATAAAAAAAACTATGAACAAATCCCTATGCACACTGCACATCTTATTTTAAAGTAAAGAAACAAAATGGGAACAAATACAATATTTAAAATAAAGAACAAGTAAATTTAAATAAACAATCTGACGAGTATTTCAATGGGAACTATGGGTGCGGATGCATTCTGTGCTCCTCTCACTGACCACCAATGAAAGAGGTGCTCCTTCCGGAAGTGCCCCGGGGCCGGATAAATGGCCTCAGGGCGGGCCATAGTTTGGGGACCCCTGACTTAAATACTCAGCTTCCCCATGACTTGTTTCTGCCCCTACTCCTTATAAGTATCTGTATCTCAAACTGTCATTCTTCCTCTTACCTCATCTTTCTGAAGGTATTAGCTCAGGGGGGGGGCATTTTTCAGATTTCCAACCCCAAACTCAAAAACTCTTCTTGTCCTGGGGTTACTGGCTCTCAAATATACTCTCTGAGTAACTGCGTCCTAACATTTACAGATCTTCCTTTGCTCTTTGAAATTTGGCAGCCTGTCTGTCACTGGCCTCCTTCCACTTCTGCAGTGAAATTGCTCTGTTGTTATCTCATCACTACTTTATCAAGCATCTGAAGATAACACTGTTTCTCTTTTCAGATCTAGTTGATAAAGCAAAATACATGGTCTGAAGAAGCAACTGTGCAAACATTTAGTTGTTAATTGTTTTTCCAGTTAGTTTTTTTTTTTTTAGTTTCAGAGAAAGAGGAAGGAAGAGAGCGAAATGGACAGGAACGTATAGATCTGTTCCTTTATGTGTTCTGACCAGGGATTGAATTGGCAATCTCTGTGCCTTGGGACAATGCTGTAACCAACAGTGCTTTCCAGCCAGGGCTAGTTGTTATTTTCAATTAAAAGTTAAAAATAGACTGTGAAAATTTCTTTCTTTCTTTTTTTTTTTTTTAACAATTATATAATTTAAGTATTTACTGTCAATTTAAATGAGCTCAGATGTTTCCTTTTGGAAATTTTCATTTTGTTATAGAAATTGATTTTGTTGAAACAAGAGTTTAAGTCTTACAGTGTTTGTTCTCCCTAAAACAAGTTTTACCAGTGTTAACTGCAAAAAGATTAGATTTAAAAATCTGAATGGAAGGTTTTAGGGCATATACTGTAGAAGCACATAGATTATTTTGGTGAAAATTTTTCAATTACAGACACAATTTCTTTCAATTGTACTCATGTCTGCAAATGAAATAGAAGTTGCAGCCAAGTATGAACGTAATGAGAAATAAATATTAGGTGCTACTGTCATAGCTCACTCAGCTCAAGAAAAATAATGCTAACAGAGTACGTAGTAAGAAAAGAAAATTTATTCTAGCAATTTTTCTTTTTAATGACGTCGGGTGTCAGCATAAAATTCTTTAAATGCAGAATGCGATTTTTATCTTGACAGGATCTCTTTAAGGTCTTCTGAGAACAAATCTTCTTAAATTATTGAGCAATTCTGACTTATGCAATCACACACTTCATTACTATCTCAGCAGTGGAGTGGTAATTTGGGGAATGAGGCTTCCTTGCATTGTTAGAGGTGGCTGGAGAGGCAGGTCAGCAGGGACCAGGGACTGGCAAGGTGGCCACCCCAGAAGGCCTGCTGGGACCTACCAGGAGCATAGCTACTCCTTGCTGCCGGGTTCTCACCTTCTGGAGACTGCGGATTGCAACTCCAGCCCGATTCTCCTCATCCTCCAAAGAGGAACTGAAAACATCAGCTCCTGCTGCTGGGCTCGAGCCCCGGGCTGCAGTCACCATCTGCTCAGCAGATCTTGAAGCTCCAGCCCTGGCCTCATGCCGCTGCTGGCTCTCCACAACATCCAGGGCAATCTCCAACTCTCGAACCTGTGATTCCTTCTCCAGCGTCTGCTCAATTTCCAGGCGAATCTCGCAAACCTGGTCGGGCTTCTTCTCCAGTGCTTCCTCCAGCTCCAGGGTCGGCATCTTTTTCTCCCATGTTTCCTCCAGCTCCTTCCGCTGCTCAGTTTGCAGGTCGCGAGTAGCCTCTTCCATAGAGCTCTCGGTTGCCTCACACATGGCTGTGAAAGTCAACCAGCCAACAGCCCCCCAAAAAACAGCTATAGGTAACCATAACAGCAGCCAGTCCTCTACCATGCACCTCAAGGGTGCCAGCTCCATACTGATCTGTATCGAATCCTGCCACAGACTACGCCAAATGTAAAGCCAGTATTCGAGGCCACCATCACAGTCGTCTTGTCAGTGCAGGTTCGCATTGGATTTGAACAGTCGGTAATGAAACAACAGAGCCAAAAACTGGTGAACCATCAGCTTTAATTCTAGCTTGCACCCGGCAGGCAAGCAAAAACACACACTGGGCTCCAAAACCCACTCACTCAGTGCTCACAAAACTACTGACTTATCCGAGTTTCCTAGAATCAAAGGTTTCTAGCTCACCAGACTTATGCACCTCTGTTTCCCATCTCCTCTCTACACAAACTCTGCACAAACTGGCTTCTTCCTCAGCACTCTGCCATCTTGGCTGCTTCTCCTGGCCTCCACATAGCCTTAGTCTGCTCTCCTCTCTAATACTAATCCCAGGAACCGAGAGCCAGAAAGCTACTGGTCTGCCCCACTTTATAGTGTATAGATCCAAACCCTTAATCCAATCTACAAACAAGAATGTCTCTGATACAAAATCACCTATCTGAGGCACAATGGGATTCCTCAGGAGAGCACACCACCCTAAATCATCCAATCAGTCAAGGCTGTGGGGAAAAACTTACTCTTAAAACCAAGCCTTACGCTATAATGACCCAGCCTGCCTACATTACAGTCTTTCCCCCACACCCATCCCAAGCATAAGGGCAAATAATATCACCTGGGTGACTGGCTTCCATGTGGACAGCGCCATCTTTAACAAAGTGAGCACATTATATTTTATCTGCCCAACAGTTCCGTTTTCCAAATGGCTAAAAGTAGAACTATTAGAAATAAACTAAAATCAGAGAAAAGTTAACTCTCTCATGATTTTAATATTAGAAAACACACAACACACTTAAGAATTAAAATTTAATACTGGGGATTCCCCCTGTCAAAATTGTTTTTATTCTTGTAAAAAAATTGTACACTCAAAAATGGTTACAATGGAAGATTTGTTATGTACATTTTCCAACTAAAAATTAAAATAGTTTGTCTAAATACCCACACAAATTCTCATTTATACCAAGTGGCGGTTTATATCTATATCATCTCAAGAAGGGAAAACCACCATTGTAGGATTCATAGAAAAATAAACACAGAACAGTGGTTGAAAGTCTAAGAAAATGTTGACTTAAACATTTCACAGATTTTTCCTTGAAGTTCTCTACTCTTCCCGTCCATGGTAAAACCAAGATTATGTAAATTCAAGTTAGGGTGAAATTCCAAAATTAAGCTTCAATTCAAACAGTTCTGAGCAGAATTCTATAATTACCTTCAAATAAGAGAAGATGCTTATAGCCCTGGTTGGGGTGGTTCAGAGGATAAAAGCATCCACCAGTGTGCCAGGGTAGCGGGTTCAACCCCGGGTCATCTATGAGAAGCAATAAATGAGTGTACAACTAAGTGGAACAATAGGTTAATGCTTTTCTCTCTCTCAAATCAATGGAAAATAATTAAAAAAAAGATGTTCATAGAATTTAACAGAAAAATTGTATAAGTAGAATTTTTCCTCCAATATTAACTGGTGGTTACTTGCAAATGAACTTAATTATCAAAACTTACTACTCGAATAACTTTGGAAAATTAAATCAAATAACAGTGGAATATGTGTAAATATGTAAAATATGGTTTCTAGCAAGATATGTGCCAAAGTCTGTACATATATCAATAAGTTCTGTCTGAAAAAAAGACGGGCAGAGATACATTGGTGAACAGCTTAGAGTACTAAAAGATGATGATCTCAAAGCAGAATGGTCATCTTTACTTAAATTAAAACCTGTTAAACAGGTGTAAAAAGTGTCCTTTTTTCCCCACCCCAGTGTTGACTCATGTAAACTTTTTTTTGTGTGTGTGTGGCAGACATAGAGTCAGAGAGAAGGACAGATAGGGACAGACAGACAGGAAGGAAAAGAGATGAGAAACATCAATTCTTAGTTTAGGCTCCTTGGTTGTTCATTGATTGTTTTCTCATATGTGCCTTGACTGCAGGCCTTCAGTAGACCAAGTGCCCCTTACTCAAGCCAGTGACCTTGGGCTCAGCTGGTGAGCCTTGCTCAAAGCAGATGAGCCCGCGCTCAAGCTGTCGACCTTGGGGTCTCAAACCTGCGTCCTCCCCTTCCAAGTCCGACGCTCTATCCGCTGCGCCACCGCCTGGTCAGGCAACTCATGTAAACTTAAGAAGCCCCAATATTTTTTTCCCCATTTTCCCTTTCTTCGGCTGAAGTGGGGAGTTTGGGGAAGAGGTAATATTTAAGATAATAAAAATGAATTGGGAATATTAGCATAATTCAAGGCTTTCTACTGAATTGATGAGGCTTTAATAAATATTTGAAATTGTTTGACTATTTAAACTTTAAAAAGATAAACCCAAAATTAAAGAAATATTCCCAAAGAATCCCAGTGGTGGAATTTATTAAGTAAAAGCTTTTTAAAAATACAAGATAAAGAGCATTTGAGACCTTATTCCACAGCAAATGTCATCAGTTTGGCTCAAATAAACTCATAAAAGTTCTCAAAACAAAAACTCAAAACCCAAAAACCAACAACAAAAAAGTTGATGACCAAAACAAAATAAACAAAAATGAAAAAGACAAAAAAATACCAGAAAGAAAACGTTTATTTATTCATCTACTGCCTATTAATCTCTCTGAAAAATAATAGTAATCCACTTTTCCATAAGTCTAAATTCCAATAATATAAACCTTAAGGAAATGATGAGGAACTGAAGAAATAAAGGTCTTTTTTTAGATTTTATTGATTGACTTTAGAGAGAGGATAGGAGAGAAAGGCAGTGGGTGGAGTGGAAGCATCAACTCATAGTAACTGCTTCTTGTATGTTCCTTGCCCGGGAAAGCCGAAGATTTCATACTACGACCTTAGTGTTCCAGGTTGACGCTTTATCCACTGCGCCACCACAGGTCAGGCCAAAGGTTTATTTTAATTTATTTTATTTCATTTTATTTACTTATTTATTTTTAGGTCTTTTAGTGGTTGAAACACCCATCACTGGTGAGTGGGGTCCCTGTGCTTGGAGCCCCAGTCTCTCCTCTGCTCAGACAGGTGCTAGAGACAGTCCTTGAGCTGCCCTCTTCCTCACTCCACAAAGACCACTCCTCTTCCTTCAGACAAAGTATAACGGGGTAAATTTCATTCCAGTTTCTTTATCAGTAGGTACATTGTAATCCATACTTTTTTATATATTACCTGAAAAGAGCCATAGTTCAGCGTTTCTAGTCTCTGAAGTTATATGTACCAAGGTTCAAATCCTAGCTCTTTGATCTGGATCAAGTTATCTGGACTGTCTCTGTGTTAGGGTCTTCTTCTATAAAATGGAATTAATAACAAGGTTGTCTATAGGATTAAACGAGATAATATACACATTTAGGGAAACACCTGGGATAAAGGTATGCATACCAAATTTAGGGCAATACCTGGGATAAAGGACACACACACACACACACTACTTTAACAATTAATTTATATACTGCAACATTGCCAGTGCTGTAGGCTTTGGGCTCACCTGGTCTTGTGTTCTCTTTTCTCCCCTTCTTAGCTGGATGCATTATGTGGATGTACTTACTTACCTAATTATTTAATTTAAACTTAAGTTTTTTTGTCAACTATCCTATGGTATAAGTATCATGAGTTATAAGACAAAAATCACCCAGAATCATGATATCCTTTTATTTATTTTTCCCACCACATTAGATACTACTGTCACTTGTTTATTTTTTTCTTGAATACATCTACAATACTGTAAGCTCAACAAGGGAATAAATCATGTGGTTTTGCACACCATGGTATCCCCAGTGCCTGGTTTAAACCATGGCTCATAGCAGGTAGTCACAAGTCACAAAACAAAAACAAAAAAGCCCAAAGGAAGGAATGACACCATGTCAATAAACACTTACTCACAAAATCATTAATAATAATAGTTTCCTTTATAGTTGTGTCAGTTTCCCCAAGCAAGCCTCTGAACTTGTTTCCAATTTGTTACACACACACACTTGAAAAAATTTTATTAAAAAAAAAGCACAAAGATTAACAGCACACATTATTAAACCTAATCACCAGAATCAACAAATTAAGATTTTGACAATTTTGCTTCCCTTTGGATAAAAGAAATAAAGCATTGCAGATAAAATTGAAGCCTTCCTTTTTTTATCCTCAGTCTGATTTCCTTCTGGTCATTAGCTGTCAAGGATGTGGTAGGCACCCTTTCAATCAATGCTTATATTATATAAAGTATGAGATTAGTATGGATTCTGTAGGATTTTGTTTATAAATATGGTAACACAGGGTATATCTAGTTTTGCAACTTGCCTTTCTTCCATTGGTTTTGAATTTTATCTACGTGCATTAATTTTCAATTTTATCTGAAATGCTTTTTGAATTTTATCTATATTTTTGCAGTGATTTTGTTTTATCTACAATCACTTATCCTTTGAAAAATTTTATGTGTTTCATCATTTAAATATCTACAGTTTATTTTCCTACTACTGGACATTTAGGTTCTTCCTGTTTTTTTTTTTTTACTAAACAATGGTATAATACTCACTGTCATTACATTTTATTAAGTGTTTCACGCCTACATTTTAAAGTCCCTTAAATTCCTTTTACTTACAGTATCAGACAAAAATTTTTTAAATTATGCTTACATCTTTGAAGATAGAGGAAGGGCAGGACCTGAAGCAAGAGCAATAGCACCCGGGAAGACTGGCAGCTCGTCATGCGGCTTGGGGCAGGACTGGAGAAAGTATGCTCAGTCTGTGAGTCCAAGGTGTACACTCAGGTAGTGCAATGGGGAGCCCATAACAGAACTTGGCCTGGAGGCTTGCTCTGCTCCCAGCACCGTGCAAGACGCCTGCGGTACAGAACGGTATAAGACTGAAAAATGAAATTGGATTCTAAACTGCACAACAGTGATGTAATAATTCGAGCTCCAAGAAGAGAGGAAACGGCAGGAGGTGCGAGGCGGTTCCCTGGGAGAGCAGAGGCTGAGAGGCAGGTCCCACAGTTCAGGGAGGAAGGAGGAAACGGACATAAATGACCTTCATCACTGCTTCTTTTGAGGTTAACATTTAAACATTTCACAAGAGTTAATGAAAAAGAGAACTGAGTTGGCTTTTAAAACGGTACAGCAGAGGCCACTTTGTGGTGCTCGGTGGAAGATCTGGCGTCCAGTGAAAGTGCTGAAGTCTGTCCCTGCACAATCAATCCCGGCACCAGCTCCGTCGTCCCCAGCGTCAGGACAGCCCAGGGCTGAAATGTCACTTGCGGGCGAATATCACTGCACCGTTGTGTCCATTGCACAGCACTTGTATACAAAACGCGCGTGACGCTGGGCCCGATGAAATTAAACCGACTGAATTCGGGTGTTAATCTCCTGTTTCTTCTCCGCGACTTGGTCCCCTGGCCTGGAAGCTGTGTGTCTCTCTCTCCGCTCTCTTTCGGTGGCTGACACCGCCCTGCTGGCTCCCCCAGGCCCGCTGGCTTCCTGTCCGCCCTGAGGCTGGGTGAGACGGCCTCCGGGACAAACCCGCTCGCTCAGCTCACCGCGCGGGCAGCGCCGTGCCAGCGGGCGGGCGGGGACCGCCCGGGTCGCAGGTGGCGGCGGGACCAGGAAGCGCGGGCAGGGCGGGCCGAGCGTGACGCGCGGTCACGTGACGCCCGTGGAATGCCAACAATGTAGCGTATGTCCCACTTGGGTCCTAACGTCGGAGCGGCGGCAAGAGCACCGGGAAGATGGAGTCGCCGCCGTCTGCGCCGCTGCCCGGGGGTCCCAAATCACCGCGGGGCCACCAACCGCCGCCGCCGCCCCCGGCGCCTGGTCCTCCGGCGCGCGCGGCCCCAGAGCCGCGGACAAGGGCGCCCCCGCGGCGGTAGACGGCCCAAGGTGAGGCTGACGGGCTGGGGCGGGGAAGCTGTGTGCCGGGGCCCCCGCCCGGAGCCGCCGCCGCGTCGTCAGGGTCGTGGTCGCCGTCGTGGACCCCGGTCGGCGGCCGGAGGTCGGGCGGGCTTGGCGGGGGCGGTGGGGGTGGGAGGCGGGCGTCCGCGCTGGGCCCGCTGGGCCCGCCCCCACCGCACCGGGACGCGCCCTCCCCGGTCGCGCCGTCGCGCGTCTCCTCCCCCTCATGCTGGGCCGCGCCGTCTGGCGTTCCCTCTCCCGGCCCCGGGCTGCGGGTCGCTGGCGACTGTGGGGCTCCAGGGCTCCAGGGCTCTAGGGCTCCGGGCTGGCCTCTGTGACGCGGCCCGCACGGTGGGCCCCGCAGACTCGGGCGGGACTGCGCTCATGAGCCTCACCTGGGACGCTGGGCAAAGCGCGCCGTCGGGACATGCGTGAAGGGACCAGCTGCGTGCGGTTCCGCGTCCCAGCGTCCCGGGCTACCTGTGCGGAGCACACTTGCCTGCGCCGCTGATGCCGTACGCTCTGGGGCTCTCCGGTGACAAGTCCCTTCTTGCTGCGAAGACCGTGGGAATACATGCTGGTAGTGGCTTTGCTTATGTTGACAAAGTTTTAAAGGAGAACTTCGGCGTGTTCACCCTCCTGTGGGTAAGAGTGTCCTGGATGTCAGAGAATTCCAGACTTCTTACAATAACCATCCCTTGTGAGCCGCGGTGTCCTTTCGGTTGGTAACACCTGAGGGCCTGACGGCGCCCTTTCCAGAGCAGCCAGCCCATGTGTACATTTTACAGCAGAAGTTGGTTCAAGTTTCACGAAGACTTGAATGTACTGAGGTGTGAATGGAAAGTCACAAAAATGGGCGTGATCTTAATACAAATACTCTACTGAAATTTTTACTTAGGAGTTGAGCATTCTGTAGTAATGAGGAAAAATAAGTGACGGATGCCTGGTTATTAGGGAATTTGTGCTAAATAGATCTGGCTCCCTATTTTTGATGAAACCTCGGCTTGATGCCCTGTGGGATGGGATCGCCATTTCTGACTGACAGATCAAGAGACTAAAGCTGCTTTTATCTTTCATGGTTTTTTTTTTTCCTTTAGCAATTGTTGTAATAAAGTAGTACCAGAAAGATTTTCCACAATAAGAATGCTTAGACTGTTTAACAAAGTCTGTTTTAAATTATAATTAACGAGACACTGTGAGCTCCATACAATTTGGTCTCCTTATCCAGGTATATGGAATGCTGTTTAATGAACAAATTAGCATTCGTTTGAAATTGAAGTTGGTGAGTATTCATAAATAGCCAGATGTCAAGCAATAGAAAGTGATATCTGCGCAGAAGGCGTCGTGCAGAATTAATTGCGGTGAGTTACTAGAATCCTGGCATTGTAGAACTGCATGACTCTTCTAGCCTCTCTATCTAGATTGAAGTAGTTTGACTCAAGTGTAAATTAGAGCTGTACATATTTCTTTCTCAGCAAATCACAGGGTTGGTGGGAGGAACTTTCCTTTGGTGGGAGGGGAATGTTTTTTACAATAAGATGCCTTGTTGTTTTAAATGCTGTGTTATAAATAGCCAGCCCTGGGCTCCTACATCTTGCTGTGTGCGAAGGTGGGAGAAGTGTTGAAATTGATAAATTCCCCGTAAATGTACATTAAGGATCAGGGGAAGCTTTGAGGGTGGGGGTGGGGGTGGCGGTGGGCGGATGTTCTACTTTTTACTTGAAAATCCAGACCAGCACAGTTTTTGAAAAGCTGCTTTTATGTTTTGTTTTATGGTTATAGTTATGGGAAACTTCTAAAAATATGTATTCCTTACTGACTTTTTAAAAATTGTTGGCTTGAAGTACGGAAGCTAATTCTGTGCATCTACTTTGTCCTGACTATAAATCTGCTGTAACAAGGAGCAGAGAATCCTCACCGACAGAATGAAGGGTTGGGCTTGATAATTCCTACAGTGACTGACTTCCAGCTCGAAAAAGCCTCTGAATTTCCTTTCTTTTTTAAAAAAGTCTACTGCTTAGTAATTTCTCTCAGCAGCGCTTGGTCTCCAAGTTGCACTGGTCAGGGCATTACCATCCCATTGTGTTGGGTGGGCAGCAGCCATGAGAACTGGGCTTTATCACGTAGAGTACCTGGGAGCAACTCCCTGCTTTTGAAGGTAGCCCTGCTTGGGCCACTAGCTTCACTACTACTCAGCCATACACTTCGTCCTTTGAAGGCTAATGTTACCTGATTCATAGTTTCCTTTTGAAAGTATTATTAAAAGAAAGTAATTTTGGAAGTAATGGTTATCATGCTAAAATTAGGATGGAAATTTAAACATTGCTTACTGTTCGCCATTCATCATATGAAAACTTTGTCACTTACCATCTAGATGTCAACCTAATTGTGACAGGTGAATTTTTTAAAGTTAATTACATACTTTTTTTCATGTGCCAGTAGGATTTTTCTGGAGGACAGATGAAAAATCTTGTACAGGTATTTGTAGTAGCAATTTATATTTATTGCTGTTTACTGGGTACAATAATGTGACAGGCAGATCCTGTAGCCTTTAAATTAGTTAGGCTGGTAAGAATCTTCTTAAGAATGTAAGTTGGCTTTTGAATGGAGTGGCCTGGCCTCCCTTTGGAGTGTAGGCCTCAGTGTTTCCAGTTATCTTGCACAGGAATGCTAAGGACCAGCATGTTCTGTTAGTAATTAACTACATCATACCTCATGAGTCTCACTCTGGTGTTTACATTAAATGGACACAGACAGTACCTGCCCTCTCCCCAATATTATCGGCCTGTTCATCTTCCTCTTCTGTTTGAGACTTTTCACAGGAAGTTCCAGATTCCAACAATAGCTTCACACTTCCTCCATCAAATCACATCCCTTTTGGCCTTTCCAATTTTGGTGAAACACTCCTTTCTCTAGGAGGTTTTCTTCAAACAGGCATGTGCACTGGGTTTCTGTGGAAAGTCAGTATTACTTCTGTGTTCTGACCCCCTACCTGGGGTATCCTGACAACTTGGAGGGAAGAGGGTACACGGGAGGCAGGGCTTTCTTAAAGACTAAAAAACCTGCTAAGGTGTGGAGTGGAATACAGGAGACCCATTCTGTACCCTTAGCATGTGGATATCATGGACAGAGCTGATAGAGCACATGGTGTTTGCTTTCCCCCTAGATTGTAAGCTTTACGTAGAGGTGAGACTATATAATGTCCAGCAGAGGATGCGACACACACATAGCACTTCTAACCCACTGTGATGACACTGTTCATTGGAAAGTTTTCCTGTATCTAAGAGGAATGTAATCGCTGATTTCTTCAGAGATCCTTATTATAAGGCTTCACCTCTGTTGTGTGGTTTCTGGGCCTGGATGGTCCTGGGAGGTACATTAGTTTGTGACTCTGGCACTCCAGCCTTTGGCTAGAGGCCTGGCCTGTCTGTGTGATTGAGTCATCTTTGCCAGGTAATTATAGTAAGGGTATGATTTAAGTGATAACTTGAATTTTAGGTCTAAGAAATTCTTTTTTTAAAAATGCCACCAGGTGGCCCTGCTTGGGTAGCTCACTTGGTTGAAACGTTGTCCCAACATGCCAAGGTTATGAGTTCGATGCTTGGTCAAGGCACATATAGGAATCAACCAATGAATGCATGAATGGATAGAAAAACAGGTTTGATGTTTCTCTGTCTCTCTCCCCCTTCCCTCTCTTTTTCTATCTCCCCCTTTCCTACCTTCTAAAAATCCATATATTTGAAAATTAAAAAAAAGAAAAAGAGGATGCCACCAGTGTCATTAGTTCTGGTCTTGTGAGATGTGTTTGGCTGGCTCCTACCGTGTTTTCCCCCAAAATAAGACAGTGTCTTATATTAATTTTTCCTCCTAAAGACGCACTAGGCCTTATTTTCAGGGGATGTCTTATTTTTCCATGAACAAGAATTCACTCACATTTATTGTTGAACAAAAAAATCAACATTTGTTAATATACTGTAGTTATGTCATCACAAACATCAGCATAACCAGCCAAACTCTGAATTCCATCAAGAATTTTTTGTGACTTTATTTCCATTTACAGCAATCTACCCTGTTTCCCCGAAAATAAGATAGTGTCTTATATTAATTTTTGCTCCTAAAGACGTGCTAGGTCTTATTTTCAAGAGAAGCCTTATATTTCTAAGCTTGAAAAAAATTGCACTACGTCTTATTTTTGGGGGATGTCTTATTTTCAGGGAATCAGGAGAGGTCGGTGCCTGGTGTATGTTTGGTAGCCAGTGTGGGTTTGTGAAGTGCTAGGAGAAATTAGACTAAAAATTCTTGAACTTTTGATAGCATTTTTCAGGATTGGGTTGAGAACTGGGATTGGGTTGGGTAGGGCCCAATTAAAGGATTCTGGACATACTGCCTTCACATAATTTGACTCAAGCCACCTAGACTAAGTGGAGGGTTTAGTAACTGGCTCAGTTCCATATTTGGAAGTGAGGGTTTCTTTGTTTGTTTGTTTGTTTTTAATTTAGACAATTAAGTTTAATGGTGACATTACTCAACCAGAGCACATAGATTTAGAGAAAACATCTCCACATCATTTGAACAGTTGATCATGCCATATACCCATTACCCAAAATCAAATCATTCTCTGTCCCCCTATATTTTGTTTCTCTTTAAGCCCCTTCCCAAAGTGAGGTGTTTTTATTGAGTTGTGTTATAGTTTTAAAATCCCAGTGTCTTGTAGTTTCGTTTAAGGTATGTTTAAATCAGTTGATGATGCCAAAGAAATGCTCAAAGTTAGATTTTTAAAAAAAAAGATTTTATTGATTGATTTTAGAGAGAGAGAGAGGGGTGGGGGTGGAGCAGGAAGCACCAGTTTGTAGTAGTGGCTTGTCATATGTGCCTTGACCTGACAAGTCTGGGGTTTTGAACCGGCCACCTCAGCATTCCAGGTTGACACACCATCCACTGCACCACCACAGGTCAGGCCAGAGTTAGATTTATTTTGCTTGATATACCCATTTTTTTAAAGTTCACATCAGGGAGGCTTTACGGTTGTACTTATAAAATGTGTGATAAAAGAAAATTTTCATATGTGAACTCTTATTAAAATGATACAGTAGTATGTAAGATTAGCTCATTTCCAGCTGCAGTCTTTAAAAATTTTTCTTTAATTTAGAAATTAAATTTAATGGGGTGACATTGATCAATAAGAGTACATAGGTTTCAGCCTGACCAGGCGGTGGATAGAGCAGTGGATAGAGCATCGAACTGGGATGTGGAGGACCCAGGTTCGAGACCCCGAGCTCGCCAGCTTGAGCGCGGGGTCCATCTGGCTTGAGCAAAAGCTCGCTAGCTTGGACCCAAGGTCACTGGCTCAAGCAAGGGGTTACTCGGTCTGCTGAAGGCCTGTGGTCAAGGCACATGTGAGAAAGCAATCGATGAACAACTAAGGTGTCGCTATGAAAAACTGATGATTAATGCTTCTCATCTCTCTCTGTTCCTGTCTGTCTGTCCCTATCTATCCCTCTCTCTGACTCTCTCTCTCTGTCCCTGTAAAAAAAAAAAAAAAAAGAGTACGTAGGTTTCAGCCCTGGCCGGATAGTTCAGTTGGTTAGAACATAATCCTGAAGCACAGAGGTTGCTGGTTCAATCCCCCTTTAGGGCACATTCAGGAACAGATTGATGTTCCTGTCTCTTTCTCTCTTTCCCTCTCCCTCGCCCTCTCTCTACCCCCCACCCCCTTCCTCTGTCACTAAAATCAGTAAATAAATGTTTAAAAATATAATACATAGGTTTCAGGTAAATATCTCTGTAGCATTTGATTATATAGCATATTGATTGTGTTGTGTGCCCATCACCCAAAGTCAAATCATTTTCAGTTACTGCATACTTGTCCCTCTTTACTATCCTCCCTCACCCCTCCGATGACCACTTCACTTTGTCTATGTCCATGAGTCTCATTTTTATGTTTCACTTAGGTGTGAAATGATATAGTTCTTAGCTTTTTCTGATTTACTTATTTTGCTTAGTATAATGTTCTCAAGGTCCATCCATGTTGTTGTAAATTGCAATATGTCATCATTTCTTATGGCTGAGTAGTATTCCATAGTATATATGTACCACATCTTCTTTATCCAATCCTCTATCGAGGGAACTTTGATTGTTTCCATGTCTTGGCCACCATGAATAATACTTTGATGAACATGGGGGTGCATGTGTCTTTACCTACCAGTGTTTTTGATTTTGGGGGTAGATATGCAGTAGAGGGTTTGCTGGGTCATATGGTAGTTCTATTCTTAATTTTTTGAGGAACCACCATACTGTCTTCCATAATGGTCCAGCTGCAATCTTAATTTGACTAATGAGTATTCTCAAAATCTCAAAGATTTTTAAAAATCAAAAAACTTTAAGAAGCTCATGACTTGGATTAAAGCCACTATGTGAAAACTAGAGCCTAACATACAAAGTCTTCAAGCTGAAAAACTGCTTTCATTCTTTATGAGACTAAGGAAAGTTTCATCCTTTCCACATGATTTGGGCAGGTGCTGTTTTACAGATTCACCTCAAAGGGCAGGGATGATACCTTAGGCATTTCTGGGAGCAGTGCGCCCTGTGAGACTGGAAGGAGATGGGAGGAAAAGGGGAAGGGGGCATGCTGTCCCCTTCCTCCCTGCACACAAGGGGCCTTCCCCATTGGGAACTGATTGGGTGCCATTGAATAATTTCTCCAACTTTTCTGTTACGTTTGAGATTTTTTATTGTCAAGTGTTGAGGGTGGAAAATAACACCAGGACGTCTGATTGGGATTCTGTTCAGGGGGATATGCAATTGGAATTTCTCAGTTCAGGCATCAACACAGACATTGGCACAGAAGTGTGGTGTCCCCTGTACTGTTGGCTTTCTAACTGTAATGTTTGTGGGACACGTGGGCTGCAGGAGTGGGTGGGGCTCAGTGGAAGCCACTCCCCATTCTACATTGCCAAGTCCTGGCATGGAGGTGACAGTGTGCTTGGAAGGGTGTGTGCCAGCCCCCCCCCCCCCCCCCCCCCGGTTTAGGCTTCACTCTGCCGGGTGACTTTGTACCCAATCGCAAGGGCCAGTCTTTTAATTGTATAGCTAATGTTTCTAAAGGAACCCATTATTCAGACACTAGCTAGCTTAGCTAGATGTGACTAGTTAGGCAACTTTTTTTCATTTTTTAAAGTCAAGGTAAAATATACATGATATTTATCATTTTAACTGTTCATAAATGTGCAGTTCACTGGCATGAAATATATCCACATTGTTGCTGCAGTCATTACCACGCTCTATACTCAGAACTTTTTCATTATCTAAAACAGAAGCCATGTGCTCGTTAAACAGTAACTTCTGATTACCCTTTGGTGATCTTCATTTCACTTTGTCTCTGAGTTTGACTGCTCTGAGTCTTCATGGAAGTAGAATAGTATGGTAGGTGTCTTTTCATGTCTGGCTTATTGACATAAAATGCTCTCAAGGTCTACCCATGTTGTAGCGTCGTAGTTGTCATAAGGCTGTAATAGTTGCATGTAAACTTTGACTAAGAACATTTCATTTGGACTCACGTCTTAAACTTCAGAGAGAGCACTGCAACTTCCCCAGTATCTTCTGCATACATACCACGTGCTCAGAGCTCTGCTGTGTTGCCTTCCCACAGGTTCAGGATGAGAGAACAGACCCACAGGGGTAGGTGACTTCATGTATTCATTCAGCAGATGCTTCCTGGGCCTGTGGGCCTGTGTGACAGGCAGTGAGGAGGTGCTCCTGCCCTCACAGGGCTTTCTGTTCCCATGGTTGAAGGGGAACAGGCACATCAGTTACCCTACACTGGGATGGTGCTGGGGGAGGTGAGCTGTGAGTCAGCAAGGCCACTGAGATGGGGTGGGGAGAGGGGGCAGGGTTTTTTTAAAATTTTATTTATTTATTTATTTATTTATTTATTTATTTATTTATTTATTTTAAAGAGGAGAGAGAGAGAGACGGGGCGAGGAGCAGGAAGCATCAACTCCCGTATGTGCCTTGACCAGGCAGCCCAGGGTTTCGAACTGGCGACCTCAGCATTCCCAGGTTGACGCTGGCTTGATCCACTGAGCCAGCACAGGTCAGGCAGGGGGCAGGGGTTTTTAAGCTGAGAATTCAAGAGTGTAAATGTGTCCATCAGGGAGTGGAGTTTGTTGTGAGTGGAGAGTGGTCTTCCAGAGTTCCAGAGGTAAGGGGGAATTTGGTGCCTTAAACTAGCCCAGTGTCTCCCAGATTGAACCTGGCTCTGGTTGTTGGAAGGCAGGCAGCTCCTTGAATCTCAGGTGCTGCTCAGGACAGCGCTCTGGGCCTGGTCGCAGGCACCTTTCAAACAGTAAGTCTGATGGCTTCAGCTTTTCCTCTCTTTCGAAAGATACTTTAACTTTTTTAAGCATTGTTATCACATACTCATTTAAAGAGGAGTCACTTGGAGTGAGCATGAAATACAGTACCTCCCTTTCTTCATTTACTTTGGTACCTTTTCCACTAAGGCCATCTGCATTTTGCCCTGGTCTTTTCTCCATTTTGTCTGATTCTGAGTCCTGAACTTATTGTAATTCTAATCATTGGCTATTGTGTTGTGTATTACACAGGAACATGATCTCACGTGTTCTATCACCTGTGATCTTCAGAGTAGCCCTGACAAATAGAGCAAGGCTTGTCGGCGAGCAGGAAACTGAAGCTCAGAGAGGTGCAGTGTCAGCCTGATCGCACAGAGCTAGTGCAAAAGGTCGATGGAAGCCAGGTTCCAGCCTCTACCTGTTTTGTTCTTTTCTTTTTGTTGTTGTTATATTTATTGCCGTTTTATTGTTCATATTTTCATATATATTTTTTTACCTTCTTAAAGAGGACCCTTTAACATTTTTTGTAATACTGCTTTGATGGTGATGAATTCCTTTAGATTTTTCTTGTCTGGGAAGCTCTTTATCTGTCCTTCGATTCTAAATGATAACTTTGCTGGGTAGAGTAATCTTGGTTGTAGGTCTTTGCTTTTTGTCACTTTGAATATTTCATGCCAGTCCCTTCTGGACTGAAGTGTTTCTGTTGAGAAATCAGCTCATAGTCTTATGGGAGCTCCCTTGTAGGAAACTAACTGCTTTTCTCTTGATGTTTTTTAGGTTCTCTGTGTCTTTAGCCTTTTGTATTTTAATTATGGTGTGTCTTGGTGTGGGCCTTCTTGGGTTCTCTGGTTTGGAACTCTGTGTTCTTGGACTTACATATCTATTTCCTTCATCGGGTTAGGGAAGTGTTCTGTCATTATTTATTTAAATAGGTTTTCGCTTTCTTGCTCTCTCTTTTCTCCTTCTAGTGCTCCCATGATGCAAATGTTGGTGTGCTTGAAATTATTCCAGAGGCTCCTTACACTAGCTTTATTTATTTATTTAATTGTTTTGATTGTTTTATGCTTTCGTATATTCCAAATTACTGATTTGATTCTTGATGTCATCTACTCTACTTTTGATTCCTTATAAATTATTGTTCATTTCAGTTGGTGTATATCCTTCATTTCTGACTGGTTCTTTTTTATAGTTCCTGGGTCCTTTTTCAGGCTGTTGAAGTTCTCACTAAGTTACTTGAACATCCTCATAACCACTGTAACTTTTTTTGATTTTTTAAACGTTATTTATTGATCTGAGAGAGAAACATTCACTTGCTGTTCCACCCTGTTGTACCTTCAGTGGTTGCTTCTTATATGTGTCCTGACCGGAGTTTAAACCTACAATCTTGTCATATTGGAAAAATGCTCTAACCAACTGAGCTACTTGCTCCAAGTACATTGCTTTTTTATTTTTTTAAAATTTTTAGATTTTATTTTTTTATTTTTAGAGATAAAGGAGAGAGAGAGAAAGGGGCGGAGGAGCAGGAAGCATCAACTCCCATATGTGCCTTGACCAGGCAGACCAAGGTTTCGAACCAGCAACCTCAGCATTCCAGGTTGCTTTATCCACTGCGCCACCACAGGTCAGGCATGAGTGCATTACTTTAAACTTTGTATCTGTTAGATTGTTTGCCTCCATTTTATTTAGTGATTTTTCTGGAGAGTTTTCCTGTTCTTTCATTTGGGACATGTTTTTGTCTCCACATTTTGGCTGCTTCTGTATATTAGATAAAACTGCTATGTCTTCCAGACTTGGTAGAGTGGCCTTGTGTAGTAATGTGTCTTATAGGGCTCTGTGTGCACTGTCCTGTTGTAGTTGAGCCTTACTGCTGTTGGCGTCACTGGGAGGTATTACCCCCCCACCCCCAGGCCTATAGGCTGCAAGGACTGGCTGCAACTACAGCAGAGGAGCTGCTGTGCAGGAGTTGACCCTGTGGAGCAGGACTTGCTTCAGTGGGGCTTTGGTGCTCACCACGTTTGCCCCTTGAGTGTGTTCCTCTTGGAGGTGGTAGGGTTGTAATCTGTCCCTGCCTGACTCTGAAACTGTCCAATAGTTGCACTGGCTCTGGGACCTCCTGGGAGGTGCAAGGTCAGCCACTGCCTGTGCCCTGCCTGGGGCCATCCAGCATAAGCTACAGAGGGATTGCAGGTGGCTGCTACTTGTGCTGGGCTTGGAGGTGACCAGGAGAGGCCAAGCTGTGAACCAGTGTTGGCTGTTGCTAGTACCAGGCTTAGAGCTGCTTAGCAAGAGGTATGAGGTACATGGTGGCCAGATGCTGCTTGTTTGAGAGATGTTAGGGAAGTCTGAAGCACAAAGCAAGAGAGGCCAGTTGTATGGGAAAATGACTGGAAGTGGCTTGGATGGGCCTGCAAGTTGGTTGGGGAGGGATCTCAGGGAATCACCAGGGCGGGGTGAACAGTGTGAGCTGGGTTGATGGAGGCTCAGATATGATATCTGCCTGCCGGCTCTTTGTGGGGGCTGTCTCATCAAAGAAACAATGGCCTCTGTCAGCACTTCTGTCTGGGAGAAAGCTGTCCCCCAGCTCTTGTCTCAATGTCAAACAATTCAGTTCCCTCAAATGTCTCTGGTGCTTTTCAAGCTGCTGTCCCAGCATGGGAGCTCAGAAAGAATGAGTCCTATTGAGTCTGTGCATGGGCCCTTTAAGAGGAGCTGCCTGGGACTCCAGCACTATCTGTTTCAGTCAACCTCAATCCCCACTGGTTTTTATAGCCAGAAGTTGTGGGGATTCTCTTTCTGGGCTGGGGGTCTAGTGTAGGGCTGGGACCCCTCACTCCTCAGGGAACCTCCACCATTGAGATATTCCTCCTGGTTGTTATCTGCCACAAGTAGCTGTGGGACCAGCCTGTTCTGTGTCTCCCCCTCCTCCTCCTCCTCCTCCTCCTCCTCCTCCTTCTCCTCCTCCTCCTCCTCCTTCTCCTCCTCTTCCTCCTCCTCCTCCTCCTTCTCCTCCTCCTCCTCCTCCTTCTCCTCCTCTTCCTCCTCCTCCTCCTCCGCCTCCTCCTCCTCCTCCTCTTCCTCTTCCTCCTCCTCCTCCTCTTTCTCCTCCTCCTCTGCCTCCTCCTCCGCCTCCTCCTCCTCTTCCTCCTCCTCCTCCTCCGCCTCCTCTTCCTCTTCCTCCTCCTCCTCCTCTTTCTCCTCCTCCTCCGCCTCCTCCTCCTCCTCCTCTTCCTCTTCCTCCTCCTCCTCCTCTTTCTCCTCCTCTTTCTCCTCTTCCTCTTCCTCCTCCTCCTTCTCCTCCTCCTCCTCTTCCTCCTTCTCCTCCTCCTCCTCCTTCTCCTCCTCCTTTGCTTCCTCTTCCTTCCTTCCTCTTCTTTCTTCCTCTTCTTTTTCTTCTTTTAGTAAGAGAAAAACAGAGAAAGACAAAACAGAGGCAGACAGGAAGGGAGAGGAATGAGAAGCATCCACTCATAGTTGTGGCACCTTAGTTGTTCATTGATTGCTTCTCATATGTGCCTTGACTGAGCCAGTGACTCTTTGTTCAAGCCAGCAATCTTTGGGCTCAAGCTGGTGACCTCAGGGTTTCAAACCTGGGTCCTTAATGTCCTAAGTTGACACTGTCCACTGCGCCATCACCTGGTCAGACACTGTGGCTTCTTCTTTAATTCCCTAGTTGTAGGACTTCTGTTCATCCAGATATCAGGTGGTTCTGAATGATGGGTTGTTCTGTAATTAAGGTGTAATTTTGATGTGGTTGTGGGAAGATGTGAGTATCATACTTACCTCTGTTGCTTTGTTGACCAGAAGTCCCGAAACAGCCATCTTCTGACTCAGTCTCCCTCAGCCTTGATCTCACCTCTCAACAGCTGCCTGCCTCCATTCATACTCGGGCTGCTCTCTTGAACGTCCTCACTGTCCTGATGGTCATCTGGCTCAGAGAAGGCACCACTATTGGCTTTGGTTTCTAAACCAGGAACTTAAGCCTGTCTCTGTAGTAGATGCCACCAGCTTCTATGGGTTCCAACTCTTAAGTGCTACTGAATCGTGTAATTCTCTCTAACTTCCAGCTACTACTCTAGTTCAGACCCCATAATTCTTTGGGCAAAATTTTATTGTCACTTGTATCATAGTGTATTTAAATAATCAATTTGTGTGTCTGTCTTCCCGATCTTGAGCTGTGAGCTCCTTAAAGTCAGAGGCTGGTTATAACAGGTGTTCAGGCTCTGCACTGCTTACGGGCCCGCACATAAAAGGGCCTGCTTCATATCATACAGAGACCTGTGTGAGGGCATGGTCAGCCCACTGGGAGACTCTCAGCCACTCAACAGAAGACATGAGCAGCAGTCAGGACTCAGTGGCACACATGTCCCGCACATGCTCTGGAGGGCACGTGTTGTAGGTAGAGCGCAGAGCATTTACCTAGCAGCTGTGGCTGATGCAAGCTGTGAGAACACTCTAGCTCCCGAATATCTCCTGGGAACACCCAGGAAGGGAACTCGCCTGCTATAGGGGAATGACTCAGCGCCAGCCAGGCAGCCTCCTGACCTTTTTTGGCCATTTGCCCTGCTGTGACATCCTATTGACTGAACCCATCCATGTATATAAGCTAGCTTACTTCCTGAATAAAGTGGATTTGTCACTGAACCTTGTCCCCGGAGTCGGGTCTCCTGTGTCTCTGTCGTCCTCACTCCCGGGTGGGTCTTGTCCACTACTGGCGCCTCAAGCAGGGACCTAACCGGCATCTGCGGGACGGGTGAGTGACCCTCTGCAATGGGAAACCTTCTCCCTTATTCTTGAGCCTTGCAGGCTCGAGCCCTGCACGCCCTATTGCAGAGTAGGTGAGTTGAAGTTTGTGAAAAGGAATTCTGTACTTACTGGGAGATTCTCTCTGGTCTCAATCCCTGGATTGAGGATGTGCCCCTCTGGGACCCGGATACTTGGGCCCAAGCTCTCCGACGCATTCCTTCGCCTGAAGTACATAAAAGACAAACCTTCCCTCTTGGCCTCACTCCTGCCTTATTGGCAGTACACCTCTGCTTAACCGGTGTTCCTGCTGAGGACCCTCCGCTGGTGCCTAAGGTCCTACAGGCTACTCCTCTTTCAGAGGAGCCCCTACCCCCCCTATTCGCCTCCCTCTGCGGAGAAGGAAAATGGTTGAGCCACTGAGTTTGATAAACTCATGGCCGAGCGCGCAGAACCAAAACCAACTGAATTAATAGCTGCGCCATCAGCTCTGACGCCCAAAGAAGTGGAAGTTGCCGCTTCTGCGGTCCCTGCTGGGGCTCAAGGCCCCGCCCCAATTCCTCAGACTCCATTTTCTATCCCAGCTTTAAAGCTGACATGCTCCCGCCGCAGACCCATGGGCTAGCTTAGTGGCGGCTGTTGCTACTGCCCTTGCAGTCCAATTAAGTGTCTCCCATCAGGGAGGCCAACAGACACAAGGGGCCTGCTTTGAATGCAAGGGCACAGGACATTTTGCACGCCAGTGCCCTAACAGGAAAGGAAAGAATGGTAAAACACCTCCTTCTGTGTGCCCCCGTTGTAGAAAGGGATTTTATTGGAAGCGAGATTGTCGCTCAACCACTACTGCAGATGGAAAGCCCCTGGAGCCTTTAAATGGGAAGCGGGGCAGCTCGCAGCCCTGCCCATAAGAAAGCAACTCCACACAGGAGTCTATTGGACCTTACCCTTAACTCAAAATAAGGCCTTTCTGGCCCTTCGAGTAGAAGGCTACCCCATTCTTGGGCTCATAGACTCAGGTGCTGATGTTTCTGTAATGAGGGAAGAGGATAAAAAGGAAGGCTGGTCCATGCGGCCCGGGCCTCTTGTACAGGGAGTTAGTGGAGTGTGACCAGGCCAACAAGCCATACGGCCACTCCATTGGACAAATCCTGACGGGGTGACTGGAGTTTTCAGTCCTTTAGTTATGACTGAATTGCCGCATACACTTTGGGGGCGGATGTGCTGTCTTTACTCCGTGTCTCTATTACCAGCCAGGCCCCCCCACCCCCAATTCTAAAGGCCACTGCTCAATTAAAGACTCCAGAACCCATCAAACTTAATGGGATACCGACCAACCAGTTTGGGTTGAGGAGTGGCCATTAACAGCCTCTAAATTAAAAGAATTACATAAACTAGTTCAGCAGCAATTAGAAGCCAAATATATTGAGCCTTCCACTAGTCCTCATAATTCGCCTGTTTTTGTAATTCAGAAAAAGGCATCCGGAAAATGGAGATTCCTTCATGATTTAAGGACTATTAACAAGCACATGGCAAAGATGGGCACTTTACAACCAGGCTTACCACATCCCTCTGAGGTACCGCAGGCAGCCCATATCAAAATTATAGACATCAAAGATTGTTTTTTCTCAACCCCCCTCCATCTGGAAAACAAGCCTTATTTTGCTTTTACTGTGCCCTCCACTAATCATGCCCTTCCGGCTCAAAGGTACCAGTGGACAGTCCTTCCGCAAGATATGAAAAATAGCCCCACCATCTGCCAGCGGTATGTAGGCACCGCAACACAACCCTTGAAGGAGCAATGCCTCATATACCATTACATGGATCGACATTAATAGCTCATGTCGATCCTATGGTATTAGAGGAGTGTTACCAGCAGCTCTTAGCTAATCTGAATGCCATTGGACTTTCTGTAGCACCAGAGAAAGTACACACCCTGCCGCCTTTTACTTTCTTAGGATACCGCACAGAGGAGGGAATAACACCTATTTCCCCTATGCTCGCAGTCCCTCAGCAATGCTCTTTACAGGAATTACAAGAGCTATGCAGTCAAATAAACTGGATACGTGGATACCTATCTGTATCTACTGCTGAATTAGACCCCTTGTTCTCCCACCTTGAGGGCGACACAGAGCCCACTAGCATCCGCCGTCTCACTGCAGCAGCAAAGCGGGTTATAATGGATGTTAACACTGCTGTCCACTCTGTGTCCACGGCCAGGCTAGACCCTACTCAGCCAATCTCAGCCATTGTCCTGGCCACAAAAGGCACTCCTACCAGAGTCCTGTTTCAGAACAAACCTCTTTATTGGGTACACCTAGCGTACAGTCAGCTGTCTAAAATCTCCCCCTGCAAGACCGCAATCTGCATTCTTGGCTGGAAGCTATGACGCACTTGTGTCACCCTGTATGGTGTAGAACCGGATGTACTCATCCTACCAATCCCTCTTGATCATATACAGTTCCTTCTTCCCAATGACCTAGAAGTACAATCACTTGTAGCTAACTTTCCTGGTCAAATAGACAATCACCTACCCAATGATAAACTCCTGCAAACTGCAGAGATTCCCCTTGCAAACAACCCCTCATTCCTATCCAGCCTCTACCCCTGTCCCACACAGCATGCTCGTGTTCACCGACACTAGCTACTCTCCTTGTGGGATAGTATTCAAATCACCAACAGAAGGCATGAAGGTCCATAAATACAGTTATGCGGGGTCAGTACAAGTAGGCGAGCTGCTAGCCACCTATTATGCCCTATGCCTCTGGCAACAGGCTCCCTCAATATCTTCTCGGGTAGTGCTTATGCTGTACAAACAGTTAAAGGTCTTGCCCGTTCCACCTTCCAACCCAAGCAGACGTTACTTGATAAGGCCGTCAGCCAGCTTGAAGAACTATTGGAGAAGCATCAGCACCCTTGGTATATTCAACATCTTCACTCTCACTCAGGCTTACCTGGTCCTCTTACAGCAGGCAATGCACAGGCGGATCACCTAGTTTTAACAGTTTCTCCTACTGAGCAAGCTAGGCAGTTGCATGCCCGATTTCATATGTCTGCCCATTCTCTTCTTTCTTTCCCAGTCTCACTCACGCAGCCTGCAAACACCTTGTACGTGTGTGTAAACAATGTGGGCCTTTACTACCCTTAGGCCCCCTACAACCACAAAGTGTCAGCCATTGGAGCCTACAGCCTAATGCTATATGGCAGGTAGATATCACTCATGTTCCCCAGTTTGGCAAACTCGCTGCGTACACATAGCGGTAGACACCTTCTCCAGAGCCATTTCGGCCACGGCCCTGGCCAGAGAGAGCACTAAACATGCAATTTGTGTCCTTCAACAGGCCATGCTTTGCCTTGGTGTACCTTGGGAAATTAAAACTGACAATGGGCCCTGTTATACCAGCAGCCAGTTTAAAGCCTTTTGTTCCCAATGGCAAATCACACAGTGCCTTGGCATTCCTTATAATCCCCAAGGACAAGCCATTGTAGAACGCGACACAGAGACATCAAGCTTCAAAGTCAAAAAGAAAGGGTGGAGGCATGACCTGTGGTGGCGCAGTGGATAAAGTGTCAACCTGGAACACTGAGGTCGCTGGTTCAAAACCCTGGGCTTGCCCAGTCAAGGCACATATGGGAGTTGATGCTTCCTGCTCTTCTCCCCACCCTCCTCTCTCTCTCTCTCTCTCTCTCTCTCTCTCTCTTATTCTCCCTTCTACCTCTCTAAAATGAATAAATAATTAAAAAATAAAGGGGGGCATATGCCCCGGGCCTCACCTGGAGAAGTGCTCCTCAGTGCTGTATTCACTCTCAATTATTTAACTTTTGATTCTGAAGGAGTAACTCCTGCTTATAAACATTGGGGTGGCCTTCATAGCCAACTGACCCGTTGCCGTTAGTACGCTGGAAGGACCCAGCCACAGCTCAGTGGCAGGGACCACACCCCCTTCTAACATAATCATAATCAATGAAGAGATTATGCTTGTGTTTTTTTAGAAAATAGCCTGCATCCAATTTGGATCCCAGAAAGGAACGTACAGCCACTCCTAGTGACCCAAGATGACCTCACCAACAAATCCCCCGACGCCGGCGAACCCCCCGGTTTAGGAGATGTCCAGCCTCAGCCTTGATGAATGGCCTCCTGGAGGAGGTCCTCAGTGCTCCAGGAGAAGACCTCGCAACCAATGTGCACATAATATCACCTGATGAGATATGAAGGTTTTAGCAGAATAAGCCCAGAGATTGGCCCCTGACGGGCCCCCGGGCCCAGGCACTCTATTCCTACTCATGTGTGCCATTATCACAGCCAACTCTCAGGCTCAATGAGAGCCGCATGTCTAGGCGGCTGTTCCCCACCCTGGGATAATCATGCCTGTTGGAGTTAATAGCCTCCAGTGTCCTGCAATCTACTCCAGTAATTGTTCCCTTGGTCTCCCATGTGACAATAGTGGTAGAGAATCCCAACAGTGGAATGGCACTCTATGGGGTAACCTCAGTGACCCAGTGCTACTCAGATTTACTCTCAGCGCTACTCAGATTTACTCTCAGCGAGTACAACATCAGCAAGCAGTCATCCAGCAGGTCCAACTGGCCTTAATTAAAAGAGAAGGGGGAGATGTACATAGAGTGCAGAGCATTTACCTAGCAGCTGTGGCTGATGCAATGCTATGAGAACACTCTAGCTCCTGAATCCCTCCTGGGAACACCCTGGAGGGAGCTCGCCCGCTATATGGAAGTGACTCAGCACCAACCAGGCAGCCTCCTGACCTTTTTTGGCCATTTGCCCTGCTGTGACATTCTATTGGCTGAACCCATCCATGTATATAAGCTAGCTTACTTCCCTAATAAAGTGGGTTTGCGTCACTGAACCTTTTCCCCACAGTGGGGTCTCCGTCGTCCTCACCCCTGGGCTGGCCTTGTCCACAACTGTTTTCTCACTCTTCCCATGTGACTGTCCTATGACCATTACTCTTTCTCCTGTGTTTCAGAGATCTAGCCTCTACTGTCTATTTTATTTAGACTTGACTTGCTCCTTTTCACCTGGTCTGTTTGTGTGTGTATATGTGGCATGTGGCATCAGGGTATGTCTAAGCTCGGGCCAGGCTGCAGCCCACAGGGCTCTGGAAGGTTCCCCAGAATATGAGTTGCTCATGTTGTACAGTAATACAGTGGTGAAACAGTTTACTTGGGGAAAGAGTACTTTCTTATCTTATAATCCCACAAAGGTACTGTGTGAACTCCCAGGGGCTCTGCCAGTAACTACAGAGAAAGTATTTGATACTGTGATAGAAGCAAGGTCTTGGAGCTGATCACTCCCTCCAAGGCTACTCCTAGCTCTCGGGCTGGATCTTTGTGGGCATCAGCAGCCTTAAGGCAGGAGCACAGTTTGCAGTCGCCCCAGACCGGGAACAACTCATATGTCCTGTGGCAGAATGGATAAATAAGTATGTTCTTGTTTGTGCTTTAGAATATTACTCAGCAATGAAAAATGGCAAACTGTTGTCACATACCATATGTATAAATAACCAAACACAGTGTTGAACAAAATCAGCAGGACACAGAATATAGACTGTGGTAGGTCCATGGATATAAAGTTCAGAAGCTGGTAAACTAGCCCTTGGCATTAGAAGGTTGGGGCACTGGCCTCTTGGCTCAGTGGATAGAGCATCGTCCTGGCATGCCAGAGATCCCAAGTTCGATCCCTGGCAGTGGCACATAAGAGAAGCAACCAGTGAATGCACAACTAAGTGGAACAACAAGTTGATACTTCTCTCTCCCTCTCCCCTTCCTTTCCTCTTTATCATATCAGTGGAAAAATTAGTAGAAGTAGTGAGGGCGGTTCATCTAGGTATCAGTCTGTGGGGAGGACCTTTAAGAGTGCTCTTTGTGAGCATTCACTGGTTTTATGTTTGTGCACTTAAAAAAGTATGCTAAACTTAAACACATTACTTCTACCTCCCCTTAGAATGCCTCTCTGCTGTTGCAGGTTTCAGTAGCTCCTCTTCAGCATGAATTCCAGAGAGCATGGTCAAGCCTCAAAATTACCTGGTGCCCTTCCTTTGCTGTCCCCAACTCCCCTTGTGTCAGTGAGGCCAGGCAGTGAGGACAGCCCAGGTCCTGGGTCTGACTTCCTCACAGCTCTTTCTGTCTTCAACGTGGGCCATCTCTTGTGCCCCTTGCTCTTTCTTAGCTCCTTCTGTTTAGTCTGCTGTTGTTACTTGGTGCCCACTGACTGCTGCTCTAAGAGATGCCATTTGAAAGGGACAGGAGTTTTCTCTCCCTCATGTAACTGCTCCATTTCATGGGTGTATAGGCAGGTCACCAGCTGGGTAAATGTCCTATATGCTGGTTGTTCTCCATCTAGGTCTTTAAGCCCAGACCCTAGGCCAGAGTGTAAGTAGCTCTTGAACCTGTACCCTGATCCCCAGGGTTGCTGCTCCTCACCTGGCTTTCATCATCTTACCTGTCCCTTCCCGGCCACCTTCCCGCTGGCTTCCAAGCTCACTTCTCCAAAGTCTACTTCTGGCCCTGTTACTCCTTGGCTTAACTGCAGACCATGCTTCCCCATCTTCTAACGTGGCCTCGGAGGTCCTTCCAGAGTCAGCCCTGTGTACCTCCCATTCTTCCCTCCTGCAGGTTTGGTTATGTCTGACTTTCTCCTTTATTCTCCCATCTGTTAGAAGGTTTCTTTCTCCTTTTGGGCATCTCTTTTTCTTTGCATCTGTTTGTTTACCCACCACACTCTTACCTCTCACTTGACTGTGAACTTGCTGAAGGCATGATTTTGTCCTTGTTTATACAATGGTGCCTGGCATTTGATAAATGTAGCTAAGGGTGGGTGAGGTAGGTGAGTGAGTGGTTGAGGGGAGAATGAATACTTTGGCTTATTGTCAGGCTCCTCCTTTGGATTATTTATTATGAAGGTAGAGTAATTTACCGTATTTCCCCATGTATAAGATGCACTTTAATTTTGGGGCTGAAATTTGAAAAAATAATGTATTACATAAAGTTCTTGAACTCAAGTTTTATTCATCATAAAATTCATACAACTCCTCATCACTGTCAAAACTCCCATCCATTAGCTTTTCCTCACCTGTGTTCAATGACGAATCACTGTCTTCCAATAATGAATGCAAAAACAAGTGTGAAAAAGCGGGAAATGCAAGTAAAAAAATCTATAACCACTGTATAGGATGCACTCAGTCTTTAGACCCTAAATTTTTCAGGGAAAAGTGCATCTTATACATAGGGAAATATGATAACTCTTTTGTTTTAGTTTTCAAAGAAAGGGAAGAAAACTAAAAATTGGATAGGAGTGTGAGTTCTCTTGGGAGCTTCCATACCTGTGCCTCAGTTCTCATGTACTCCACATGTACTGGCTGCTCCCTGAGCCTCGTTTCGTTGAAATGTGAACTTGGCTTTCAGAAGATGAGGTATTTCACAACAGATGCTTAGGCCAGGAAGTCACTGAGCATGAGCATGGATGCAATAACCCAATTTTAGAGCAGTCTGCAGAGCTCCAGGCTTTTGGCCCGTGGCCAACACAGCCCCCAGGACTCAGTGCTTGGATCAGTGCGCTACCCTCATAGCCTTATAGCAGTCCCTCAGCGACTTGAATACAGTAGATGTCTGCTCTGAGTTGTGGGTTTTATGTTGAAAATTTTATTTAGCCTGGTACTTTCTTTCCAAATGTAGTCAGTCTTCTCTCAGCTACATTAAGAAAGGGGGTTGGTTATGACCCTCTATTCTCCAACCTCTAAGAAAGGAATAGTGATTTTAATGTCCTCTTTGGGTTTCCTGCTGTATATTGTTATGTAATAGATATATATATGTGAATTCACATAAAACTCTTAGAGCCTGACCTGTGGTGGCGCAGTGGATAAAGCGTCGACCTGGGAACACTGAGGTCTCCAGTTCAAAACCCTGCACTGGTCTAGTCAAGACACATATGGGAGTTGATGCTTTCAGCTCCTCCCCTCTTTCTCTCTTTCTCTCTCTCTCTCTCTCTCTTACTCTCTGTCTCTTCTCTAAAATGAATAAAATAAAATAAAAAAAAACTCTTAGAAAATAAACCTGGAACATAGTAAATACTGGGTAAAGACTAACTACCATAGTCTCTGGCCGGCTGGCTCAGTGAATAGAGCGTCAGCCTGACTGACGTATGGATGTCCCAGGTTCGATCCTTGGTCAGTGCACACAAGAAGCAACCATCTGCTTCTCTCCCCCTCCCTCTCCTCCTTCTCTCTCTTTTCCTGTCTCACAGCCAGTGGTTCGTTGGTTTGAGTGTCGGCCCCAGGCACTGAGTTTAGCTCAGTTGATTTGAGCATCGGCCACAGATGGGAGTTACTGGGTAGATCCTGGTTGGGGTGCATGTGGGAGTCTGTTTCTCTATCTCCCCTCCTCCCACTTAAAAAAAAAAAGACTAGCTACCATGATTTTTTTCCACATGAGAATGTCTGTGAAGCTGTTCCATTTCATGGCTCTAAAATCCCTCACTGAGGCATAGTCCATTTCCCTTGGTCCTCTCCTTTTCAAGAATGCTCTTTTTTTTTTTTTTTTATGTCAGAGACAGAGTCAGAGAGAGGGACAGATAGGGACAGACAGATAGGAAGGGAAGAGATGAGAAACATCAATTCATTGTGGTTCCTTAGTTGTCCATTGATTGCTTTCTCATATGTGCCTTGACTGGGGGGCTACAACAGGTCGAGTGACCCCTTGCTTAAGCCAGTGACCTTGAGCTCAAGCTAGTGAGCCTTGCTCGAACCCAATGAACCCGTGCTCAAGCTGGCGACCTTGGGGTCTCAAACCTAGGTCCTCTGTGTCCCAGTCTGATGCTCTATCCACTGTGCCATTGCCTGGTTAGGCGAATGCTCTTTTTGCCTGAACAGGTGGTGGCACAGTGGATAGAGCATCAAACTGGGTTGCAGAGAACCCAGGTTCAAAACCCTGAGGTCGCAGGCTTGAGCATGGGCTACCAGCTTGAATGCGGGGTCGCTGGCTTGAGGAAGGGGTTACTTGCTCTACTGTAAACCCCTGGTCAAGGCACATCTGAGAAAGCAGTCAATGAACAACTAAGGTGCTGCAATGAAAAATTGATGTTTCTCATCTCTCTCCCTTCCTGTCTGTCTGTCCCTATCTGTCTGTCTCTGTCACCAAAAAGCTCTTTTCTTGGTGTTTCTTTGAACCTGGAGGGCATGCAAGCCTTTGCTTTCACCACCATGTTCTTCAGTGCTGGGTTTTGACTACTTATTACATAAATGAGGATAACTGTCCTGAGGACTCTGACACACTCACTCTCATGGTCTCACTCAGCACACACACCCCTGCCCTCCGACTCTTTTTTTAATTTCTTTTTATTGTATTCATTTTAGAGAGGAGACACAGAGTGAGAGAGAGAAAGAGAGAAAGGGGGGAGGAGCTGGAAGCATCAACTCCCATATGTGCCTTGACCAGACCATCGCAGGGTTTTGAACTGGCGACCTCAGTGTTCCCAGGTCAATGCTTTATCCACTGCGCCACCACAGGTCAGGCATGCCCTCCGACTCTTATCAAGTGTTGTCATCTGCTCCATAGAGGGAAGATCTAAAGTCACCGAGATTGGTGACTTTAGCTAGATACCTTCCTGGCTGAGGACAGTCTCGGGTTGGTCCTGGTTTATTTTTCGAATGCAAGAACAACTGTAGCTGGTGGGTTGGACCTGTAATAGGTACAGCCACTGTTGGAAAATGCTGAGGTCGCTGCTGATCTATGCTTACAACTTTAGTTTGTTCTTAGCATGGTCACGAAACTCTCTAACAAATCGCCCCTGTGCCTTTACCAGTTCCCTTCCATGGAATATCAGTTTCTGCCAGAAAGATATTTTTGTTTTGGTATTTAGGTCAAAATGCTGGTAAGAAGTTGACAAGTTTATAAATCAAGGAAGTGATTGGCTTGAAAATCCCCTGATACATTGTGCTGGAACTACTTTCAGTTACAACATAGGACACCTTTAGTGGGATAAGTTCTGTGGTGTCTTTCAGGGAATTTGGGAGGGTTTTATAAGGAAAAATTTCCAAAGAGATGGAAGGACCACAGCTTCAGGTGTGTGAGAGTTGGTGAAACCCCAGATTAAAGGACAACAGTATGAGTTTAGAGTTGATTGCTTATTAGGAACAAGTCAGAAACCCAGGACCCCATGTAAGAAAGTTTACCCCTAAAGGTCAAGCTGTGGATTTCACAATGAAATTATATTATAATGAAGTATCTTAAATGAGACATCAGTTGTTAATGCTGTTATTCTTGCCTTGAGGGGTTTTTTTTGTTTTTTGGCTTTTTTAAATGTTTTATTTACTTATTTATTTATTTTACAGGGACAGAGAGAGAGTCAGAGAGAGGGACAGACAGACAGGAACGGAGAGAGGTGAGAAGCATCAATCATTAGTTTTTCGTTGCCATTGCAACACCATAGTTGTTCATTGATTGCTTTCTCACAAGTGCCTTGACCGCGGGCCTTCAGCAGACTGAGTCACGCCTTGCTGGAGCCAGGGACCTTGGGTCCAAGCTGGCGAGCTTTTGCTCAAGCTGGCGAGCTCAGGGTCTCGAACCTGGGTCTTCCACATCCCAGTCCGACGCTCTATCCACTGCGCCACTGCCTGGTTAGGCCTTGCCTTGAGTTTTTATTAGTCAATATCAGCTTGTGGAGACTGGCGTTATTGCAGGTTACACAGTTCAGGAAACATTTTGGGACAACCCTGGATGTCCTGTGTTCTAACCTGAGTTGAACAGTCTGTCATTTCTTTTTTGTTTGTTTGTTTTTCCGAAGTTAGGAGGGGAGAGGCAGTCAGACTCCCACAGGCACCCGACTGGGATCCACTTGGCATGCCCACCAGGGGCCAGTGCTTTGCCCATCACTCCATTGCCACTGGTTCCATCCTAGTGCCTGAGGTGGAGGCCATGGAGCCGTCCTCAGCACCTGGACCAACTTTGCTCCAATGGAGCCTTGGCTGTGGGAGGGGAAAAGAGAGATAGAGAGGAAGGAGAGGGGGAAGGGTGGATAAGCAGATGGGCGCTTCTCCTGTGTGCCCTGACTGGGAATTGAACCCGGGACTTCCACACGTTGGGCCGATGCTCTACTACTGAGCCAACCGGCCAGGACCCAGTTTGTCATTTCTGAGAGGTGATGTGTTCTGTCTTGATCTTTTCAAGTGGAATATTTTCAAGATCATTGTCCATTTCTGAAAAGTGTTATTAACATTATGTGAAAACCAGAGATGAATACTGTGTTCCCATTTTCTTTTTCAGATAGTGATGATCTTCCAAATGAAGGCTCTGGAAACTTGTGGATTCTCTGTAGGAACTACAAAAGTTGAAGGAAAGACAGTGTTTAAAAGGAAATTGTTTTGAAACTATGTTTACAACTAACTGATACAGTTCACAATTTTTAAGAAATAAAATCCTTAAGAAGATTGTATTTATGGTAAGAGGAAACTGGATTAACAATGAGGCCAAAGACTTTTCCTGCCACAACTTACTCTGGAAACAGCCGGCAGCGACTGCAGGAGATCCGCGAGGGGCTGAAGCAGCCCCCCAACTCTTCCACTTGGGGGCCACCTATGGGACCCAGCGACACTTCCCTGGACACCAAGGTTCTGGGCGGCAAGGATGTTGCCCAGCAGCAGCAGCAGCAGCCAAGAGCTGCCCCAAAGTTCGGCCCCTACCAGAAAGCCCTGAGGGAGATCCGGTACTCCTTGTTGCCTTTTGCCAATGAGTCAGGACCCCCAGCAGCGGCAGAGGTAAACCGACAGATGCTGCAGGAGTTGGTGAATGCTGGCTGTGACCAGGTGCGTGCGCTTCCAGGGCCTGGGTGGCCCTCACAGTAAGTGGATCACATGTAGGTGCTTTGAGTGGGCTGTGATTCAAATAAGGGTTTCCAAGTTAGAGACCCTAAGCCCTTTATGTGAGTTGTTGGACTGTTCTCTACTTTTTCACCAAAAGGGTTTTTTTGTATTTTTCTTGCTACTTTTCCTATTCTGGAAAGATCCAGTAGTTTCTGAATGCTGCTGAATTGGGCTACATGTATGTCCTATTCTGTCCTTTGGAAGGGCTCTCAGATGGGACCCCTTCCATCAAGTTTAGTTGGGCTTATTCTGAGCTGTTATGGGGAAGAGACTTGTTTCCTTTATTCCTGGTTTTTTTTTTAATTATTAATTTTAATGAGACGACACCAATAAATCAGGGTACATATGTACAATGAAAATATCTCCAGGTTATCTTATCATTCAATTATGTTGCATACCCGTCACCCAAAGTCAAATTGTCCTCTGTCACCTTCTGTCTGGTTTTACCTATGCCCCTACACTCCTCCCTATACCACCCTCTCCTCCCTCCCCCCACCCCATAACCACCACACTCTTGTCCATGTCTCATAGTCTCACTTTTATGTCCCACCTATGTATGAAATCATGCTGTTCTCAGTTTTTTTCTGATTTACTTATTTCACTCCGTATAATGTTATCAAGGTCCATCCATTTTGTTCTAAATAAACCGATGTCATCATTTCTTATGGCTGAGTAGTATTCCATAGTATATATGTACCAAAGCTTTTTAATCCACTTGTCTTCTGACGGACACTTGGGCTGTTTCCAGATCTTCACTATTGTGAACAATGCTGCCATGAACATGGGGGCGCATTTCTTCTTTTCAAACAGTGCTATGGTGTTCTTAGGGTATATTCCGATAAGTGGGATAGCAGAGTCAAAAAGCAGTTCGATTTTTAATTTTTTGAGGAATTTCCATACTGTTTTCCACAGTGGCTGCACCAGTCTGCATTCCCACCAGCAGTGCAGGAGGGTTCCCTTTTCTCCACATCCTGGCCAGCACTTATTCTGTGTTGTTTTGCTGATGAGCGCCATTCTGACTGGTGTGAGGTGATATATGACTGTGGTTTTAATTTGCATTTCTCTAATGATTAGTGATGTTGAGCATTTCTTCATATGCCTTTTGGCCATCTATATGTCCTCTTTGGAGAAATTTCCATTCATTTCTTTTGCCCATTTTTTGATTGGATTGTTTGTATTCCTGGTGTTGAGTTTTATAAGTTCTTTATAAATTTTGGTTATTAACCCCTTATCAGAGGTGGTGTCGAATATGTTCTCCCATTGTGTGGTTTGTCTTCTTATTCTGTTCCTATTGTCTTTAGCTGTGCAAAAACTTTTTAGTTTGATATAGTCCCATTTGTTTATCTTGCCTTTTATTTTATTTGCCCGTGGAGATAAATCGGCAAAAATATTGCTGCTACAGATGTCAGAGAGCTTGCTGCCTATGTTTTCTTCTAAGATGCTTATGGTTTCACGGCTTATGTTTAAGTCTTTTATCCATTTTGAGTTTGTTTTTGTGAATGGTGTAAGTTGATGGTCTAGTTTGATTATTTTGCAGGTATATGTCCAATTTTCCCAACACCATTTGTTAAAGAGGCTGTCTTTACTCCATTGTATATTCTTTCCTCCTTTGTCAAATATCAGTTGTCCATAAAGCTGTGGGTTTATTTCTGGGTTCTCTGTTCTGTTCCATTGATCTATGTGCCTGTTCTTATGGCAGTACCAGGCTGTCTTGAGTATAATGGCCTTGTAGTAAACCTTGATATCTGGAAGAGTGATACCTCCTGCTTTATTTTTTCTTTTTAAAATTGCTGAGGCTATTCGTGTTCTTTTTTGGTTCCATATAAATTTTTGGAATATGTGTTCTATATCTTTGAAGTATGTCATTGGTATTTTAATTGGTATTGCATTGAATTTATAAATTGCTTTGGGTAATATAGACATTTTAATGCTGTTTATTCTTCCTAGCCACGAGCACGGTATATGCTTCCACTTGTTCATATCTTCCTTGATTTCTTTTATCAATGTTTTATAATTTTCCGAGTACAAGTCCTTAACCTCCTTGGTTAAACTTACTCCTAGGTACTTTATTTCTTTTTGGCTGCAATAGTGAGGAGGACTGTTTCCTTAATTTCTTTTGCTGACAGTTCATTGTTGGTATATAGAAATGCATCTGATTTCTGAGTATTAATTTTATATCCTGCCAACTTGCTGAATTCATTTATAAGGTCCAGTAGTTTTTTGACTGAGACTTTAGGGTTTTCTATATACAATATCATATCTGCAAATAATGACAGTTTTACTTCTTTTCCAATTTGTATGCCTTTTATTTCTTCTTCTTGTCTGATTGCTGTAACTAGGACTTCCAGAACTATGTTGAATAAAAGTGGTGAAAGGGGGCACCCCTGCTTGGTTCCTGATCTTAAGGGGATTGCTTTTAATTTTTGTCCATTTAGTATGATGTTTGCTGTGGGTTTGTCGTAGATGGCCTTTATCATGTTAAGGAATGTTGTCTGTATTCCCACTTTACTGAGAGTTTTGAGCACGAATGGGAGCTGGATTTTATCAAATGCGTTTTCTGCATCTATTAAAATTATCATGTGATTTTTGTCCTTCCTTTTGTTTATATGATGAATCACATTGATTGATTTGCAAATATTGAACCAGCCTTGCCTCTCCAAAATAAATCCCACTTGATCATGGTGTATGATTTTTTTCTTATATTGCTGGATCCTGTTGGCTAATATTTTTTTGAGAATTTTAGCATCTAAATTCATGAGGGATATAGGCCTATAATTTTCTTTCTTTGTGTTGTCTTTGCCCGGTTTTGGGATCAGAATTATGCTCTCCTCATAAAAGGAGTTTGGAAGTCTTCCTTCCTCTTGAATTTTTTGAAATAGCTTGAGGAGGATAGGAGTTAGTTCATCTTTGAATTTTTGATAGAGTTCACTTGTGAAGCCATCAGGCCCAGGGCTTTTCTTTTGGGCGAGTTTTTTGATAACTGTTTCTATCTCATTTGTTGTAATTGGTCTGTCTAGGTGTTCTGATTCTTCCAGATTGATTTTTGGAAGGTTATATGATTCAAGAAATTTGTCCATTTCACCTAGGTTGTCTAATTTTTTGGCATAGAGTTCTTCATAGTATTTTCTTACAATGCTTTGTATTTCTGTTGTGTCAGTTGTTATTTCTCCACTGTCATTTCTAATTTTATTAATTTGAGTCCTCTCTCTTTTTTTCTTGGTGAGTCTAGTTAAAGGTTCATCAATCTTGTTTACCTTTTCAAAGAACCAGCTTCTGGTTTCATTGATCCTCTGCATTGTTTCTTTAGCCTCTATGTCCTTTATTTATGCTCTGATCTTTATTATTTACTTCCTTCTACTGGTCCTGGGTTTTATTTGCTGTTGTTTTACTAGTTCTTTTAGATTCAGGGTTAGTTTGCTTATTTGAGCTTTTTCTAGCTCTTATGATATGCCTGTAGTGCAATGAACTTACCTCTCAGTACTGCTTTTGCTTTGTCCCATAAATTTTGAGTTGATGTATGCTCATTATCATTTGTTTCTAGAAACCTTTTTATTTCTCCTTTGATCTCATTGTTAATGCATTCATTATTTAATAACATGCTATTTAGTTTCCAAGTGTTTTGAGTATTTTTCAGTTTTTCTTTGTGGTTAATTTTTAGTTTCATGGCATTGTGATCAGAGAAAATGCTTGATATGATTTCAGTCTTCTTAAATTTATTGAGACCATTTTTGTGTTCTAACATGTGGTCTATGCTAGAAAACGTACCATGAGCGCTTGAGAAGAATGTATATTCTGCTTTAGGGTGAAAAGTTCTGAAGATATCTATTAAGTCGAGTTGATCTAGTGTATCCTTTAAGTCTGCTGTTTCTTTATTAATTTTCTTTCTTGAGGATCTATCCAGTATTGTTAGTGGGGTATTTAAATGCCCTACTATTATAGTATTGCTGTTAATCTCGCCCTTTATATCCATCATAGTCTGCTTTATGTATGTCGGAGCTCCTATATTTGGTGTGTAGATATTTATAATAGTTATATCTTCCTGTTGAATTGTTCCCTTTATCATTATGTAGTGTCCTTCTTTATCTCTTACTACCGCCTTTGTTTTAAAGTCCATTTTGTCAGATATAAGTATTCCTACCCCGGTTTTTCTTTCATTTCCATTTGCATGAAATATTTTTTTCCATCCTTTTACCTTCAGTCTATGTGCATCTTTTGTTTTAAGGTGTGTCTCTTGTAGACAGCATATGTATGGGTCCTGTTTCTTTATCTACGCAGCTACCCTATGTCTTTTAAATTTATTGGATCATTTAATCCATTTACATTTAAGGTTATTATTGATATGTAGTTGTTTATTGCCATTTTATTCTTTAAAGCTGTATTCTTCTTTTGCTATATTCTTTCCTTTCTGTAAACTGTTCACAACAGGCCCCTTAGTATCTCTTGTAGAATTGGTTTGGTTTTAATGAATTCCTTTTGGCTTTCTTTGGGAAGCTCTGTGTTTCTCCTTTAATTTTAAACGTTAGCCTTGCTGGATAGAGTAGTCTTGGTTGTAGGTTCTTGCTCTGTATTACTTTGATTATATCTTGCCATTCCCTTCTGGCCTCAAGTGTTTTTGTTGAGAAGTCAGATGTCATCCTTATGGGGGCTCCTTTGTAGGTGATAATCTTTTTTTCTCTAGCAGCTTTTAAAATTTTCTCTTTTTCCCTTAGCTTTGGTATTTTTACTATGATGTGTCTTGGTGTAGATTTTTTTGGGTTTGTCTTTAATGGAGTTCTGTGTGCTTCTTGAATGTATGGAATGTTTCCCAGCCTTAATTTAGGGAAGTTTTGTGCTATGATTTGATTGAACAAAGTTTCTATTTCCTGTTCTCCTCTTCTTCAGGAACCCCCATGATGCGAATGTTGTTTCTCTTCATTTTGTCACACAGCTCCCTTAGGGTGTCCTCACATTTTTTGAGTCTCTTTTCCTTTTTCTTCTCTGCTTCTGTGCCTTTGTTTATTGTGTCCTGTGACTTACTGATTCGATCCTCAGTGTGATTCATCCTGCTTTTAATTCCTTCCATTGTGGTCTTCAGTTCTGATACTGTATTTGTCATTTCTTTCTGATTCTTTTTATTATTTCAATTTCCTTTTTATACTTGTTATCTCTTTATTTAGGTGTTCATAATGACTATCCATTGTTGCTCTAATCTCTTTGAACATCCTAACTATCATTATTCTAAATTCTGCATCTGGTAATTTGGTTATATCTGGTTCATTCTGGTCCTTCTTTGGGGATTTCTCTTGATTCAGTTGGGTTGCATTTCTCATCCCATTTTGTCTGTGTATAAGAAGGTGTGGCCACTGCAGTCCTATGGGTGTTGCCTTTGTGTTCTCTAGGTGTGGTCTGTCTGCAGGCCTGCCAGCCCCTCTGCCGCTGCCTAAGGCGCTTGGGTATGGGCGTTGCCAGCGCTGGCCCATTGCAGCTGCTGCTGTAATTTCCTCCTCTCCTCCACGGGAGTGGCTGTCACTCAAGCCACAAGCCTCAGCACCAAGGGTAGAGGTGAGCACCTTTGCTCAGCTGTGGACCCAGCCTGTTTCTGGGCTTCCGCCCAGCACCCGCGGTTAGACCCTGCTCGCCACAGTTTCGCGGGTTGGACGGGGCTTCTGATGTGCTCTCAGCTGTGAGCCTTTGCCCATCCGGAGCTTTAGCTGAGCCCTCAAGGCCAGGGCCCTCCTGCGCAGGGTCGCAAACTAAGGTTTATTGGGCTGGGTGTGGCTGCTGGCGTGTGCTCAGCTGCGAACTTCCGCTTGTCCCCAGCTCTACCCCTCCTCTGCATTCAGAGCTAACTCGCGCAGGCAGGATGCCAAACTGCGGTTTACTGGGCTGGGCGTGGCTGCCGGCATGCGCTCAGATGCTAACTTCCGCTAGTCCTGGGCTCTACCCCGCCTCTGCATACGGAGCCTTCTCGCGCACGCAGGATGGCAAACCACGGTTTCTCCGGCGGGGCGGGTCTGCTGGCCTGAGCTCAGTCGCAATCCCCCTCCCGTCCCTGGTCCTAGCCCTGTCCCCGTGGTCAGGGCCATCTTGCACAGGGTCACTGAGCAGATCTCTGCCTGTTCCTGGGCTCCCGCTTTTCCCCCACTGGTCGGGTTATAGGTGGACCCGCAGCTGCAGGACCGCTTTCGCGTGTCCCCACCGCCCTTGCTGGGCTAGACCGAGGTCACACCGGCTGGGCCTCCGTCCCCACTGACAGAACCGCGTTTCAGCGTCCTGTCGTCACTATCCCTCCAGCAACCCTCAGCAGAGTAGGAAGGGTCCTAATACTCCATACTATAGACCTGGGAGGTCCCTCCTTCTAAGCAGCTCTGCTCTAATTGCCATGGGAGAGCTTGTTTGGCTGGTGTCCTGTCTCCCTTTGCTGGTATTGCTAGTTCCAGGGGAAATATTCGTTTTTTATTAGGGAAGTGACTTAGCCCAGGGGTTAGGGTCGCTGTCCCTCAGAGTGTTTGTCCCTGTGCCTTCAGTGCACACTCTCTTCCCGCTGCTCTGGTCCTCTCCTCTTTCCCCGTTCCCAGGAGCCCTGGGTGCGTGGTTGTGAGAGAGGTTTTCTGCACTGTCTCTTTAAAAAGAATCTTGGGTCTGAGAAAACTGTCTCTTTCTCACAAACAGTATCCTCACTTGTTTCACAGCTCAATTCTGTCCAAACACCTCTTCTAGGCTCTGGGACTGCAGGCTGGGGCTTTGTTCCTGGGACCCAGGTCCCTCTCTCTCTGCCAAACTCTCCTCCCACCACGCGGGTCTCTCCGCGCTGCCGTTTGCTCCGGGGAGCTGGGCAGCCCTCTTTGCGTTTTCGCTATTCCTACCAGTCTCAATGTGGCTTCTTCTGTGTTCCTTGGTTGAAGAGTCCACTTAGTTTAGTTCAAAGTTGGTTTATCCAGATGATGGTTCTTAAAATTGAGTTATAATCCACTTTGGTTCTGGGAGTTGGAAGTTGGTACGTCCGCCTATTCCGTTGCCATCTTGCTCCTCTCTATTCCTGGTTTTGATTTGAGCATTTTTATTTAGTTAAGGGCAAGGCCAATGAACACAAATTGGCAATTCCTTGAAGGCTTTCCCCTGTTTAAAAAATAACCTGTGTGCTGTTATAGGAGGTAACTATATTATACCTTACTTTACATTCTAAGGAATGAGAAAGACTTTTGAAATTTTTGAAGTGGTAGCAGCACAGGCTGAATTCTCAGTTGCTTAAGAATAAGGGGCACATTAATGCAGTTGCCTCTAATCATGTAAGTACACATCTGAGAGTTGTATCGTCACGATCTGTTGCAGTTGCCGAGTAAAATCCAGGTGAAGGGCAGGGCCATCCAGTGCTCACCTCGGCAGCACCCATACTAAAACTGGAACAGAACAGAAGATTAGAATGGGTCCTGCCCAAGGGTAACACGCAGATTTGGAAAAGGTTCCATATTTTTATTGTTAATTACAAAGTAGTCACGGATGTCAAGTGTAGCACAGGGGATATAGTCAATACTATTGTGATAGTTATGTATGTGCCAGGAGGGTACTGGAAATATTGGGGTGGACTACTCTCTAAAGTATATAATTGTCCAACCTAACCACTATGCTGTACCCATGAAACCAACCCAAAATAATATTGAAAGTAAACTGTAATTGAAAAATAAAAGGCCCTTGCTGGTTGACTCAGTGATAGAGTGTCGGTCCAGTGTGTCGATGTTCAGGGTTCGGTTCTAGGTCAGAACACACAGGAGAAGCACCCATCTGCTTCTCCACCCCCCATCCCGCACCCCTGTCCCCCTTCTCTCTGTCACTTCCCTTCCCTGGGCCATGGCTTGGTTTGGTTCCAGCGCATAAGCCTTGGGGGGCTAAGGATCGCTCCATGGAATCTCAGCCTCAGGAGCTAAAATTAGCTTGGCTGAGATAGATGGGCAGAGCATCAATCTTAGATGGGGGGTTGCCAAGTGGGTCCCGGTTGGGGTGCATGTGGGAGTGTGTCTATCTCCCCTCCTCTCACTTGGTTGAAAAAATAAAAATAAAATGGAACCAGTGTCAAGCCAAGATAAAAATGTAATTAGTACACTGTAACTAGTGAGAATGGAGTTGCTTTATAAAATGACTTCTGAAAGCTGGTTTTTTATTACCATCTGTCATTTGAAAAGTCACAATTGCATGAAAATGGAAATAAGTCAGGTATTTTTGCTGCCTTGGGAAATTATTATACTTTCATGGTCAAAGCACATCAGGATGGCTCCAGCACTTTTAGTTTCTTAGAAATAACCTAATTATGCACTCCTGGCATCACAGTCACATGAAAAGGCCAGCAGTGCCCTCCTTTATGTCCGAAAGTAATCTCAACCCTCCTGTTGTAATTTGCTACTATAGAACTTACGTAGAGAGTTTACTTTTCTCTGTAGGCTGTTCCTTGAAACCTTAGATTGTGCTAGGACTAATTTGTGTATAACAGAATTGTTATGTTGAGAGTTGCTCCCATGATGTCCAGGATCATGAATGGCGTGGTGTGGAGCATTCCAACATGGAAGCCAACAGCGGGGCATGACCTTCCTCACTGAGAGCTCTGTGCTGCCAAGCACAGCTCCTGGTTGAAAAGTAGGGTGATTCCGGGTAGTCCTGGACTGACATCGCTGAGACCAGCAGCCCCTCGGCAAAGCTCACACACTTTCCCCAAGCATGCATCACTGGTGGTCAGAGCGGGATGTTTTTTGCACTTGTGTTTCAGCTGTGACACAAAGAAACAACTCAAGCAAATACAGTTTTCCGAAATACAGGTGGGACTGCATTATGGTAAAACCCCTTACTGATAATTGCAGTGCAAGAAATAATGAAGCCAGTACTGTTACTTGTACGTGGAAACGACTCCGTTTACCATGTTTAATATTCCTGAAAGGATTCAGTCAGTTTGATGAATAGTTGTTATTTGAAAGCTTAAAGCAGCTCTGCCTTCCTGGTTACCCTCTAACTCAGACTTTTGTCCTATAAAGGGTGCATTCACTTTCAGAAAATTCTAGTCAGAAAGTCACTTTGTGAACACACATAATGTGAGAGAAAAAGATGAAAAGTACTTCTAGAGCTGTGTGTATCTCGAGTAAAACAAAGATTTTTCAAATTCCAATATAATATATAAAGAGAATTCCTATTATTGGAGCTTTTCCCCTTTGTCTCCTTTTGTGGTCCTTTTGAATTGAGACTCGGTTTTGTTCTCTGTATTCTGAGTCTGAGTACCATTTGAGCCCTCTATTCATCAGAACTGCAGTAAACTTCATGTTTTCCTGACATCTTGCAGGGGCTTAGGGGTCATATTCACTCTGGTGTGCGGTATTCTGTTTGTTGCACATGTACACACACGCACACACACACTTTTTCATTTTATTTGGACTAAAATTTATTGCAAATATTTATTTGAGTGTTCATAGATGAGTTTTTTTTAAAGAACTTTTTTGTTACAATAAAATTTACTTATGAAAAGTTCGTGCTTCCTAAGTGTATAACTCAGTGACTTACTTACCCAGCAAATTGTGCCCATGCAACAGGCAGGTATGGCTATGTTTTTCATTAAAATATTCTTAAATAGAAATTTCTAGGAAAGGAAGGGACTTCTAAGTATTTTCTATTTAACGATATAATATAGATGTCAAATGAATGATACAGTGTTCATAAATTTTTTGCACATAAATTACTAAAGACATGAAAATTTGTAGGGGAATAAAAGAGGCTAGTAGATGACTGTTCCTTAGGGAGGAGCGGTTATTCCAACATAGATATGAGGAAATGAGAAGGTAAGTGTTTTGGTTATGAGTGTCAAATTTTGTGTCATTGGATACTAATTACTGGATTAAGTAATTTAAATTTAGCTTTCATTTTTTTTATAACATTTAGTTTTACTTTTCCTGTTTATCTTTATGGTCTCAAATGCCCAAATTACCAGGTTTTCCCTCCTTTTAAAAAAAATTTCCTGACAAAGTTTTAAAACCACTTGTTTGATTTTGTAGTGATATAGATATGTGTAACAGTTCTTCTCAGAGCATGTGATTTGTGTTCAGAGTGCAGGGTGGGGGATAGACAGGTGTGAGGGGCCTACTATGCGTATAGTCCAGGGTATGCTGGGAAGGTGGGGTGTGGACTAAGCTCATTCAGTGGCTCCCAGACCCTTAGACTGCGTGTCCCCTGGGGGGAGCCAGGTGAGAAGTTTCCTTCTGACATGCCTGTGTGCACAAGGAAACTCTTGGAGCAGCTGCTATGTGCTTCTAGAACTCTGTGGACCTGGCACTGACCTCTTTGAGCCCCTCACTTATCTGCTGAGGTACCAGGTCCGGCAGCTTTGCAGACTCAGAGGGCCCTGCCTGGTGTGCTGTGTTCCTCTTGTCTTGAATTTCTGTGTTAGGTTGATTTTCCAAATTCTGATTTAATATCCTATATGTTTAAATGATTTAAATCTTTAATGGATCCGGGTTAGGAAGAAATATAAACAAGCAAATTGATTTATTTTACACCAAGTTCGGCAGAAGAAAAAAGCTAGTGGTCAGGATATGCACTCAGGCAGGCTTCCTGAGAGCAGAGGTCACAGCCCTGAGCAGGTCAGGGGTGACTTGGTTAGTAGGAAAAGAGGTGAGTTCTTTGCATTCTCAAGCCAGAAAGTACATAAAGTCAAGCTTCTCAACCTGTCCTACATGTTACTCCTCAACCCAGGTTCTTCTGCCAAATGAAAGAGACCCGCAGAGGGGTGAGGCCTCTTGGGGCCCTCAGACTCCCCACCTGCCCCTGCTCCCCCTGGATGATACACCTGGTGTTGGACCAGCCAGAGAGCCAAGACTGTTTTGGTTCTGAGCACTAGCCACACACCTCACTGAGAGCAAGCAGCCATGGTGTGACATGGACTCTTAGTGGTTTATTTCCAGCACATTTCAGAGGAAACTACGTCAGGGGTCATGCAGCTGGCTGGAGCTCTGCCTTGCCCACTGCCAGCCCTTCTGTTACTGACCTGTGTCTCCAGCAGGGGTAGGTTAGATGTGCTTGTTAAGCGTAGGTGAGAGGAAGGGCAGTAGTGTTCCCTTAGTGTGGCCCCTGCATGCTGCTTGTCTCCTCACTGGGCTGCTGCAGCCACAGTCAGTGCTGTGTCCTCTGTGTGTCCCGTCTGGTGGGTTATTCTCTAGGATCTCCTCCATCCAGCTCTGGCCCTTGCAGCCCACCAGACTGGCCCTCCCCGGCGAGCCCTCACTTCTCTTCTGTGTTCCATGGCCTGGCCTACTCCCAGGCACTGTCTCAGTGGCTTCTGGTGGGGCACCTTCAACCTCTCTTTTTACTGACTGATGATATTGGTTCCCACTTTCCCATGTCTGGATTTGGGCATAGCTTTTGGTTTAACTTGATTTCTTTTTACCACAGGGTCTTCCTGATTCTTCCAGCTGCATATGAGCAGCTGCTGTGCAAAACAGTCGATTATTTCTAACTCCTAGGAGGCTGGTATGTTGGGCCTGTGTTGGCAGATTGCTGTGCCCAGCCCACTCCACTGTTGTCTACATACGTGCTTGAAGCCAAAGAGCCCAGTGGATGTGCTCAGAGATGAGTAGAGAGCTTTGCAGAGATGAACCCATGGACCGACCTCGCAGGAGCCCCAGCTCATTTGTCAGATGATGGCATGGATAGAAACATGACTTGGCATCGTTTACTTTGTTTAGCTCTCAGTGTGCACCATTGGGAGGGCTGTAGAGGTGATGAGGGAAATGCTGACATTGAGCCAGTCTTCCTTTATCTTAGTGACAAGGTCCTACCTCAGTCTACGTCACTGTAATATAGGCATTTGCTGACAGAATATGACTTTTCAGTGCTACTGAGCACTCTGGTGCTGCCCTGAAATACTAATTAGAAGAAAAAGGAATCACTTAGGTTTAGGAGTGTCAGTGATGTCACAGGAAGTTGTATTGACAATGGATTGGGGGTAGCAGTTCCTTGCCTTTTCCCTCCTTATTTTCTTTTAAATTTAAAGTTAAATTTTTTTTTTTTTTACTTTCAAATTAAATTTGGCCCTGCCAAAAGATAAACTATATAGTACGTTTTAAAGGTAGGACTTAAAATTATTTTGACAAGTCTCACCTGTGGTGCGTAGTGGATAAGGGTCGACCTGGAACATTAAGGTCGCCGGTTCTAAACCCTCGGCCTGCCTGGTCAGGGCACATACGGAAAGTGGCTTCTCGCTCCTCTTTCCCCCTTTTTCTCTCTTTCCTCTCTCAAAATCAATAAAATCTTTAAATTTTTTTTGACAAGACACAACTCATGCCTTTGTGTCATATGTTGTCCTCCTCCAGACTTCTCCCTGGTTACAAAAGTAGTATGTGTTACTGTATAAATTCAGGGAATAAAAAGAACTTGTAATTCTGTTAGCCTAGATATGAGCAAACCACTCTGGACATTTTGGTATAAAAGTGGCCAACTTTTAAAAAATTATTTTATTTATTGATTTTAGTGAGAGGGAAAGAGAGACAGGAACATACATAGATCTGGTCCTGTGTGTGCCCTGACCGAGGATTGAACTGGCAACCTCTGTGCCGCGTGACGATGCTCTAACCAACCGAGCTCTCCAGCCAGGGCCAGCATTTTTCCTAAAGAGAGGAAATTAAGGAAAGTGAGGAAGGATGTGCCAATAGGGATAAGTGGAAAAGAATTGATCACAAAACAATATATACAATGTGTCCCAGTTCTGTTACAAAATATGCCTATATATTTAAGGTACCATCAAACCCATGTAGCTGTCTTCCAAAGTCTGCCTGGTGCCTGTTGGTGCCTGTTTGTCCCACCACTAAGCCTCCACCTTCACTCACAAGATGGCAGTGTCCCCTGACTGCTCCTCTTGTCCTTCTCTTTGTTTCCTGCAGAGAGCCCTCCACGTGGTCATCCTGAAACGGAGACATATCTTTCATCTCCCTTCGGGACACCCTTCCCCACTATACATGGGATAGTGCTCTTGGCTGGGCAGGTGGAGCCCATCCTGTGACCTCAGGTCACAGCACTTTATCCTCTATCTGGTGCTCTAGCCCATCTAGTTCTGCCTTCTCCCAGACTTCCCTAACCTGGCCTGGCTGATGCCTTTCTGATCCTGGAGTACCTCTGTTTTTTTCTCTTGTTATATTATAATTTCCCTTCACAGCATTATTCAGAACTTGTTACCAAGTAGTTATTATGTATTTTGCTTAATATCCCTCTCTCCTTTTAGATTTCTTTTTCTTATAGGTGAGAGGAAGGGAGATAGGCAGACTCTCACATGTGCCCTGACTGGGATCCTGGGATCCACAGACAACCCCATCACCAATGCTGTTGTAGCGCCTGAGGCTGATGCGCTCTGACAGAGCTGTCCTTAGTGCCTGGGCCACCCTGAGCCACTTGAGCCACTAGCTGCTGGAGGAAAAGAGGGAGGGAAATGGGAGAGGGAGGGGGAGAGAAGCAGAAGGTCACTTCTCACGTGTGCCCTGACCAATAATCGAACCTGGGATGTTCATAGGCTGGGCAGACACTCCATCCACTGAGCAAACTGGCCAGGGCCTCCTTTTAGATTTCAAGCCCCATGAGACAGTGGCTTTGTCCTGGTCACCATTCTCTAGGACCTAGAACTATGCAAATTCTCAAAAATACCTGATGAATAAGCAAAGGGATAAATATGTTGTTATAAATATTTCCATTTTTAACATCTGCATTATAGTCTATGTTCAAATAGATGTTCTGTAATTTATGGTAATTAATTGGTGTTAAAAGGAAAACTGGGGCATAGTGAAAAATTCAAGAGTTTGAACAAAAACTGATTTGAATTGGACTGCAGCAAATGGGAAGTGTTTAGGAGTGTTCCACCTGCTGGAGCTGGGAGATACTTCTGCAGGGAAGACGGGAAGCAAAGCAAGGAGAATGTTGGGCTGGCTCCAGCTTGGGGGTTACCTCATTTGTGAAAGGCAAATTGGCAGTTTGTGGTTGGTTGTCCTTAGGTTTTGGTGTCTTAACCTTGAGGCACTTACAGGCTTAGGTATGGGTTTGCTTATGTGGGCTGCTGAGGCATTAGCATCTCCTCAGTCTGATGGCTTCATTGTTTAATTAATTAAACACTGGTGCCGGGTAGCTCAGGTGGTTGGAGCATTTGTCTGGATACACCAAGGCTGCAGGTTCAATCCCCAGTTGGGGCATATACAAGCATCAACCAGTGAGTTCATGAATAAGTGGAACAACAAATTGGTCTCTCTCTTTCTCTCACTTTCTCTTCCTCCCTCCCTCCCTTCCTCTCTTTATTTCTCTCCCTTTTTTTTTTCAGGGACAGAGAGAGAGTCAGAGAGAGGGATAGATAGGGACAGACAGACAGGAACGGAGAGAGATGAGAAGCATCAATCATTAGTTTTTCGTTGTCGTTGCGACACCTTAGTTGTTCATTGATTGCTTTCTCACATGTGCTTTCACCGCGGGCCTTCAGCAGACCGAGCAACCCCTTGCTGGAGCCAGCGACCTTGGGTCCAAGCTGGCGAGCTTTTTCCTCAAGCCAGATGAGCCCACGCTCAAGCTGGCAACCTCGGGGTCTCAAACCTGGGTCTTCTGTATCGCAGTCCAATACTCTAGCCACTGCACCACCGCCTGGTCAGGCTATTTTCCTCCCTTTCTCTCTCTCTCTCTCTAAAAGCAATCAGTAGTTAAAATTTAACACTGGTAGTGAACATCCTTCTGTATAACTCTCTATGTATATCACTGATTTAGAATACATTTTAGACATGGAATTGCCAAGGCAAATAATAATATTTTTACAGTTTTTATTTGTATCACTCAGTTTTTTGTTTTTTGGTTTTTTTTTACAGGGACAGAGAGAGGGATAGATAGGGACAGATAGACTGGTACGGAGAAAGATGAGAAGCATCAGTCATTATTTTTTCGTTGCCGTTGCAACACCATAGTTGTTCATTGATTGCTTTCTCACATGTGCCTTGACCGTGGGCCTTCAGCAGACCGAGCCACCCCTTGCTGGAGCCAGCGATCCTGGGTCCAAGCTGGTGAGCTTTTGCTCAAGCCAGATGGGCCCACGCTCAAGCTGGAGACCTCAGGGTCTCGAACCAGGGTCTTCCGCATCCCAGTTCGACGCTCTATCCACTGCGCCACCGCCTGGTCAGGCCAGTTTCTTTTTTAAATTATTTTTTTGACAGAGACAGAGAGACAGACAGGAAGGGAGAGAGATGAAAAGCATAAATTCTTTGTTACTGCACCTTAGTTGTTCATTGTGCCTTGACCTGGAGGTTATAGCAGAGTGAGTGACCCCTTGCTCAAGCCAGCAACCTTGGGCTCAAGCCAGCAACCTTGGCCTTTAAGCCAACGACCTTTGGGCTCAAGGTGGTGACCATGAGGTCATGTGTAGGATCTCACATTCAAGCCAGCGACCCCACGCTCAAGCTGGTGAGCCCACGCCCAAGCCAGTGACCTCGGGGTTTCCAATCTGGGTCCTCTGTGACACTATCCACTGAGCCACTGCCCGGTTAGGCTCTTTTAAAAATTATTAAATTGATCTTATATTGCCAAACTGACCAACAATGAATACTAATACTACTGCTAAAAAACCCCAACTAAAACCATCTGACTGGTTGCTGGTGCAGTGGTTAGAATGTTGACCAGGGACACTGAAGTCCCAGTTTCGAAACCCCAAGGTCCCTGCTTGAGCGGCATCTCTGGCTCAAGGGCAGGCTCACCAGCTTGAGCACGAGGTCACCGGCTTGAGCCCAAAGTTGCTATTTTGAGCAAGGAGTCACTGACTTGGCTGGAGCCCCTAGTCAAGGCACATATGAGAAGCAATCAATGAACAGCTAAGCTGTCACAACTACGAGCTGATGCTTCTCATCTCTCTCCCTTCCTGTCTCTCTTTCTCGCAAAAAAACACAACAAAAACCAAGTTTTTGTTAATTTAATACTTGTTTTTCTTGTATTTATTTTTTGATGTTTATTTTTAACTTAATTTATTGGGGTACATGTATGGGGTACATGTGCAACTCAAAACATCACGTTGTGAGTTCATCGCCCCAAGCAAAGTCTCTTACATTCTCTTTTTCCCCCCTTTGCCCACCTCCATCTACCACTCACCCCTCTTTCCGTCTGGCTATCACCACAGTATTGTCTGTGTTATATGTCTTTTTTTTTTAAAGATATAATTTAAATGGTTTTTATTTATTAATTTTATTTTAGTATTTAAAATTTTTTTTTACTGATGTGGGGAGGCAAAGACAGACTCCTGCATGTGGCCAGACCTGGATCCACCTGGAAAACCCACTAGGGGGCAATGCTCTGCTCATCTGGGGCCCTTGCTCAATTGCTCAGCTCCATTGCTCAGCAACCGAGCCATTTTTTTTAGCACCTGAGGTGGAGGCCACAGAGCCATCCTCAGCATCCAAAGCCTACTCGCCTGAACCAATTGAGCCATGGCTGCAGGAGGGGAAGGGAGAGAGAAAAAGTGAGAAGGGGAGGGTGGAGGGTGGAGAAGCAGATGGTTGATTCTCCTGTGTGCCCTGACCAGGAATCGAACCCGGGACATCCACACACCTGGCTGATACTCTATGGCTGCACCAACCAGCCAGGGCCTATTTGTTAATTTTAGAGAGAGAGGAAGGGAGAGACAGGAACATCAATCTGTTTCTGTATGTGCCCTGACCAGAGATGGAACCGGCAACCTCTGCACATCAGTACGATGCTCTAACTGACTGAGCCATCCAGCAGGGTTGTCTTCTTTTTCTTAATCCTTTCACCTTCTATCATCTAGTCCCTTACCCCTATCAGTGTATTCTTTTTTCTTTTTTTTAAGGTATAACTGACATACATTATATTAGTGTCAGGTGTAAAACAGTGAGTGATTCAGTATTTGTGTATATTGTGAAGTGCTCACCACAGTAAGTTTGGTTAATATTTATCACCACACATAGTTACATATTTTTTTAACTTATAACTTTTAAAATCTTTAACAGCTTTCAAATGTAGAACACAGTAGTATTAACTACAGTCAGCATACTATGCATCATATCCCTGTGATTTACTTATCTCATAGCTGGAAGTTTGTGCCTTTAGACCCTCTTAACTTATTTCTTTCATTCCTCTCCCCATGCCTTGCACAATCAAAAATTAGTTCTCTGTATCTATGAGTTTAAGTTCTTTAAAAATATTTTTAAATAGTTTTTTTAAGATCACAATATTTGTTTTTCTCTGACTTATTTTGCTTAGCATAATGCCCACGAGTTCTATACACATTGTTGCAAGGGTTAAGATTTCATTCTTTTTATGGCTGAATAATATTCCTGTATGTGTGTGTGTGTATGTATGTGTATATATATATACACCCACATCTTCATTATCCATTCATCTTAGTGTCTATATCTTGGTTATTGTAAATAATACTGCAGTGAACATGGGGATTGTAATGCTGGTGGCCAAGGCCAGGCAGGTTCACATTGGATTTGGGCAGATGGTAGAAAAACTGTGGAGCGGTAAAAGCATTGGGTCATTACTATTTAATAAAGTCTCACAACAGCAGACAAGCACACATGCAGGGGAAACCGCCTCTCAGGCAACCAAACAGCAACATGGCCCCTCACAGTGGCGGGCAGGCAATCCACGCATCTGCAATCCTCATCTCTCTCGAGCACAAGCACCCATAGCCTTACTACATAGGCCATACACACGTGCCACTGCCAGGTGCTCACGCACTAATCAAGCAAAGTGCTTGCAGCTGGTACACCAGCAAGCAAGCCTAATACAGTTGCCCCACATTCCACCCCTTTAGGGTTGCTAAACTCACAATAGGTACATTACATATATTCCAAAAATGACAATTACAAAGGCACCCTTTACAATGTCTCCCTGAGCACTCTGCCCAGGGAGGTAACTGGAGGCCCACCTCCAGCTCCCCACCCCATGGTGCCAATATAGACACCCATCATAGATGGGGGGCCTGTACAGTCCAGGGCCATGTCCATTGAAACCAAAAATGTTCTTGGTGCATCTCTGCAGCTGGGTGAGAGAAGCTGCCTGGTGCAGGAGGGTATCCACCAGAGTTGCCTCCCCTATCAGCGTCTGTCCAAAGGAGACATGTCCATCCAACAAGGGAGCCAGTGTCCCCCCTCCTCCTGGTTGCAGTTCAAGAGTCAGTCCATGATAGATAGCTCAGCTGTTTGTGCAAATCACCAAGGTAAAGGTCCATTATAGGCAACTAGGTTCACATGGGGCCTCAGGCCTCCCCCCTCATACCTGCCATCACGGCAGCTCTGAGGACACTGCCCCAAGGAGGAGCGTGTGGCAACAGTGCCCAACCTCTTCACCTCTGCTCCAGAGAGCATGATGCCAACCACCCTTATGCCCCTCAATTGCAGCAAGCCTGCCAGGGGCACAGTAGGTACTCTGTGCTGCTTGGTTTTTATCTTCTGGACGACCACTGGACAAGCTCTGAGTGTGTGGATGGCAGCTTCAGCCTCAGCCTCCTCATCTTCAGAAGAGGAGCTGGAAATGCCTGCTCCCACCGACTCAGAGCCACTGTGCCAGCACAACTCCATCTTCTGCTCCTGCGACTGCCAGCTCTCAACCTGAAGCTGAACCCACAGTTGTTCCTCCAAACAGCTGCCACTGCCACTGTTCAACTTCCAGGGCAAACTGCAACCCACGAACCTGTAGATGGCTCCACTTCAGGCATCATCAGTGCTCAGCAGCTCTTGAACCCAGTCAGCCTCCTTCTCCATCGCTGGCTCCAGTTCATACAGTTGCTGCCGCTTAGTATGCAGCTCATCGTGGAGCTTTTGACCTCACTCAGCTTCTCTCGCAAAGCTCTTAGTTTCTTCTCACAGGATTGCAAAATACACCCAGCCCATGGACCCCACCAAGAGAGCCACTGGGAATAGCCCCTCCTGTATTCCACCCCTCAAGGTGGCTCCATACCAATCTGCTTAAAACCCTGCCCAACTCCGTCAGATGTAATGCTAGTGGCCAAGGCCAGGCAGGTCCACTTTGGATTCGGGCAGATGGTAGAGAAACTGCGGAGCCAGAAAGCGTTAGGCCATTCCTTTTAATAAAGTTTCACAATGGGGGACAAGCACACAGGCAGGGGAAACTGTCTCTCAGTCAAACAAACCAAAAAATGGCCCCTCACAGTGGCGGGCAGACAATCCACGCATCCGCAGTACCCTTGAGCACAACCACCCACAGTCTTACACAGGCCATGCACACGTGCCTCTGTCACCTGCTCACATGCTTATCAAGCAAAATGCTTGCAGCTGGACACCCACAAACAAACCTAACACAGCTGTCCCACATTCCACCCCTTTAGAGTTGCTCACCTCACAATCAGTGCCACAGGTTTCTTCCACAATTGTCCCTGGGTGAGAAATGAGGTACATTACGAAAACCAGAACAGTACAGTCTACTACAGCAACAGAATTACAAACACAACTATGGACAAAATGATCGAGAGGTAAACTTTCCCTTCTGGCAGAATACAGGCCAGTATTCTGTCTGCAGACAGTACAGTAATAGCAGGTACTAGAAGCTGCACCAGGCGGGCACACCAAACCTTATTGGCCTGCACACCAGGATCTGCTGGTTCTATGTGCAGCAAAATGAAAGAACTTATAGGCCATAAAGAAGGCACAAAGGTGCCCTTAATCATGCTGTCCCCCTGACCACCCAAGAGATAATACACTTCTCCTTTAGGCAGCCAGGGGCTGGTTGCCCAGAGAGTTAACTGGAGGTCTAACTCTAGTCCCCTACCCCATGGTGCCAACAAGGTCACCCATCCATCATAAGTGAGGGTCCTGTAGAGTCCAGGGCCATGTCCATTGAAGCCATTGGCCATGTCCATTGAAGCCTTTAAGACAGGCTATTGGGGCAGGAGCACATTACCCTGCCATCCATAGCCTGGCTTGAGCAAAGCGTTCTTAGTGCATATCTGCACCTGGATGGGATCAGCTACCATGCAGGAGGGCCTCCACTATAGCGGCTGCCTCCCCTCCCCCCCATTGAGATCTCTTATTCAAAATCCGAAGTACTACCCACAAGCGGCGTGTCCATCCAGTTAGGGATCCAGTGCCCCCCTCCTATTGCAGTCCCAGCTTTAAGAGTTCATTATACTTCTCAGTAATACCAGCAGCCTGTGGGTGATAGGGGACATGGTACTTCCAGTCTACCCCTAGGTCTTGAGCCCATTGCCTCACCATAGAACCCGTGAAATGGGTACCATTGTCACTTTCAAGGACCAGTGGCCGCCCGTACGCAGCATTCAGGCATTTCAGAGCTTATCTGATTGCCTTCTGGTCTGGGTTACGGGCAGGATAAGCAGCAAGCAGACCAGTGGCAATATCTACACATGTGACTACATAGTGGTACTCGTCCCGACTTTGCTAAGATTCTGATAATGTCTGTTTGCCACCGTGTCAGTGGAACATGACCTCTGGATCTATACAGGTGATGCCAGTTGTCTCCACGGGTGCTCCTTGGAACACACTGCACATTCCTCGCAGGCTGCGCACATGCAAGTCCCATGCCTTAACGGTAACCTGAATAGTTAGTTTTCTGTCCCGCGTGGAGCAGACGCCGGTGAAGCCACTGTGCCATGTCACCTGTAGGCGGAGTCTCCAACCATTGCAGCCTCACCAAAGTGTCTCCCTCATCATTTCCAGGATGGGCTAGAGGGGCATGCCCTGTGACATGGTATACTGTAACCTGATTCTGGTGTCCTGTTTCCCGTAAGTCCTGCCACATGACCTGACCCCATAATGCAGGGGTCGGGAAACTTTTTGGTTGAGAGAGCCATGAACGCCACATATTTTAAAATGTAATTTCGTGAGAGCCATACAATATGTTTAACACTAAATACAAGTAAATGTGTGCATTTTATGTAAGACCAACACTTATAAAGTACCGCTATGTCTTTGGTCGCCCAATCTCTCACCCATCCCACAATAGGGTATGTTGTCTTGACTGTAACTGGTGTTGTGGTTGTAATACTCCCAGTGGCCAGAAGGGCAGCAAACACAGCTGCCAGCTGCTTCTCCACTAATGAGTAATGGACTTCAACATCTTTCCACAATTGGGACCAAAACCCAATAGGTTGCCATAAGCGCACTGTCCGTTGCCACAAGCCCCATTCAGACCCCTCAGGGATTACATGAACATCAAGCTCACAGGGCCTGTGTCACCTTGACAGCTCTCTTAGCTGCTGCAAGTGCACCTTGTGCCTGCTCAGCCCAATCCCAGGGAACCTCCTTTCAAATAAGGTGATATAAGGGATGCAGTAACTGAGCTAAATGGGGTATGAATGCTCGCCAATACCCCCAACTTAACAGATAACCCAGGTCCTTGTTATTTGCCCTCATTGACCGCCCAAACACACACTTTCATATGGGATAGCCGGGTAGGAACTGCTTGCTCCAATTCTGGAAGACAGTCGCTAGTTAGCATAATGTCATTAATATAATGGTACATGTGAACTGCCTCTGGCTGTTTCCATTTAGCCAGGTCAGCAGCCACCAGCCCATGACACAAGATGGGACTATGCAAATAGCCCTGTGGTAACACTGTAAAGGTCCATTGCCGCCCTTCCCAAGTGAAGGCAAATTGGTCTTGACTCTGCAGCTGTGTCAATAGAGAAGAAGGCGTTAGCCAAATCTGCCACAAAGTGGTATGTCCCCAACTCATGGCTTAGCCTATCCATCATGTTAGCTATCGAGGGTACAGCAGCAGGCAAAGGGGGAACAACTTTATTAAGTTCCCTATAATTCACTGTCTTTTACCAGGTTCCATCTCATTTGTGCACAGGCCACACTGGAGAGTTGTAAGGGCTGTGCACCGACCAGATGATTCACAACTTTTCTAGTTTGAGGATGACTGTCCCAGTGATTTCTTCATAGCTGCCTGGCTGGTGGTACTGCTTCATGCTAGTCACATGCCGGGGAACGGGCAATTGCAAAGAGGAATGTGCTGCGTGTCCCCACAACACTGCCTTCACGACCCGGACTAGCAGGCGGAACTCCCAGCTGTAGTTTTCAACCACAGTCCTTGTAAGACATCTACCCCCAAAATATATTCAGGAATAGGGGCTACATTCCTACCTTATATGGCTTAGGAAGCAGTCTTCCTATTCCCAATGGAATAGTTATTGGCTTCACTTGAACAGTTTGTCCCCCATAAATATCAATGACCACTGGGATTCCAGCAAACAGTTCTGGGTTTCCCTAAAGAAGGAACATTCTGCACCTGTACCCACCAAGGCCAACACCCGTTATACATTAGAAGGGGACCAGTGAATAGCCAGTTCCACGTGTGGCCTCTGGTCCTTACCCATCCCTGTTAGACGGTCCCTCAGCCTTCCCCCTATTCAAACTGGAACAGCGGGTCTTGGGGGTCCTCCTCTCCTTCAGCAGCCTCCATCATATATAATGTTTGTTACCGTGCCACCTGCGCACCAACCGTTTTGTTGGTAGCTGCTGGGGCTGTTCGTCTGAGCAGCTGGAACCTCTGTCCTGGTTTAAGCTTCTGCCAAAGCTCCAAAAGAACCTTATTAGACTTGCCATCCAATTTCTCCCTATCTGCCCCAGCTGCAATTAAATCTACCCACATCTGTGTTTGGGTAACTTTCACAGGCCCATTCCTCTTGCTAGTCAGAGGGCAGCATGGGCTGGCAGTCCTCAATATTTTGTGACTCTGTGCTTCCTCCTGCTCCCCCAAATCTGTTATCATCTGTGTAACCGCATTGACAGGCTGTTCTACATAGGGGCCCAGGAAAGCCACTAGTGACCCAAAAAGGGCTGATGGGGCACTGCAGAGGGTAAGATCCCTCATTCCTGCTGTAAATACTTTCTCATCTGGTCCACAGGACCCTGGGTGGAAAGCAGCATTCTTCATACCTAGTTCCTGAAGGGGGTGTGTGTGTGTGTGTGTGTGTGTGTGTGTGTGTGTGTGTGTATGATGCTTATCTCTCTTCCTTCCTGTCTCTGTCTCTCTCTCTCCCTAAAAAAATAATTCTTGAGGCATGCTGGTTGAAAATCACTGCTTTATTAATTTATTTTTAGATTTTTAAAAAATTGACTTTAGAGAAAGTGGGGAGAAGCGGGAAGCTTCATCTCATAGCAGTTGCTTCACATATGTGCAGTGGTGGGATTCAGCCAGTTCTCATCAGTTCAGTAGAACCTATATACCTAATTTTTTGTTGAGTTTGGCAAACTGGTTGTTACAATGGCACTTGTAATCAGGGTTCTCTCTGAGGGGGCGCCTGCACAGCCACCCAATGTGGAAATCAGAAATTTACATTCCTTACTCTTTTTTAATGTACATCTGCACAACAGCGTATTCTAAGCGCCCGTAGTCATGTTCATTCCGTCCACAGGTGAAAAAAGTTGTAAGTGAGGATGCCAATCAAGAAGCAGTATGGAAATACATATCTTCAATAACAGTTTTATTGGTTTTTTGTCAGGTATTATTTAATATTTTTTCATTAATTTTTTTCTTGTATTTTTTTTTTCTGAGTTAGAAGTGGGGGACAGTCAGACAGACTCCTGAATGTGCCCAACTGGGATCCACCCGGCATGCCCACCAGGAGGCGATGCTCCGCCCATCTGGCACGTTGCTCCATTGAAACGGAAGCCATTCTGGCGCCTGATGTGGAGGTCATGGAGCCATCCTCAGTGCCCCAGCCAACTTTGCTCCAATGGAGCCTTGTCTGTGGGAGGGGAAGAGAGAGACAGAGAGGAAGGAGAGGGGGAAGGGTGGAGAAGCAGATGGGTGCTTCTCCTGTGTGCCCTAGCCGGGACTCGAACCCGGGACTTCCACACGCCAGACTGATGCTCTACCACTAGCCAACTAACCAGGACCTCATTAATATTTTTAAACTCTTTTAAATTAATCTAGTTTTGTGTACCTCTTTTATTAAAATGTTCTTATTTAAGTATCAAATGCATGAAATAATAAACTACCTTTCGGTATGTCGTTTTTTTATACTTAAAACAGTTATTAGGACAGAGAACTGGTTGTTAAAGTATTTGAATCCTGTCATTGTATGTGTATTGACCACGCAAACCCAGGGTTTCAAACCAGCAACCTCAACATTCCAGGTCAACTTTCTATCTACTGTGCCACCACAGGTCTGGTGAAAATCACTGTTGTAGAGGTTTTCTGACCAGACAGACCCCTGGCACTAAAACCATTTTCACTAAAACCAGCTTAGGAAGGGTAACTTATAATTTTAGTATAATATTATCGTTATTTTAAATGGTTGTTTATATTTATTGTAGGAAACATTAGGCATTGGGGGTGAAAAAAATCCACTGAGAATCTTACCTCTGGAAGACTAAATTGTTAACATTAATATTTTGATACATACACCTTCAGTCTTTTTCTATGCATATATTTTATGAGAAAACAAACTAGAATCACATTGTTTTGGATTCTGACCAGCTTTCTGGTTTTCTACTAAAGGCTGTATAAAGGTTTATTATTTTATAGATTTCTCCTCCATATTCCACTTCTTTTTTTTCCTTTCTCTTTAAACCCACTTATGTCATTTTTCAAATTGATGTTTTGTTTTCACAGTTAAGGATTTTACTTTTCTTTGTGAAGTTCTGTGAGCTTGCTGTGGGGCCGCCTCCAAAGGACGCCATGAAGCCTGCTTTAGTTTTTTCCAAAGCCCCCTAATTATTTTTTCTTCGTGGCTAAGAAAATGTATCATTCATTGGACCACCCTTATAGCCTTTTGGAATTCTAAGATCTCATTTCTTTCCTTTTCCATTTTTTATTTTTTTATATAGAGAAACAGATAGGAAAGGGGAGAGGAGATAGATGAGAAGTATCAACTCATAGTTGTTTTACTTGAGTTGTTTTTATTGATTGCTTTTCATGTGAACCTTGACTGGGGGCCTCAAGCCAAGCCAGTGACGCCTTACTCAAGCCAGTGACCTTGGGATCATGTTGATAATCCTGTGCTTAAACTGGCAACCTCGAGATTTCAAACTGGGGCCTTCAATGACCCAGGCTGATGCTCAGTCCACTGTCCACTACCGTTCAGGCTCATTTTATTTTATTTTTAATTTATTAACTTTAGAGCAGTGGTTCTTAACCTTTTTTGAGGTACCGAACCTACCAGTTTCATATGCGCATTCACCGAACCCTTCTTTAGTAATAAATAAAATACGATTTTTTTTCCCAAATTCAAAACATAGGTATATGTTTTTTTACAGATGCACAAAATGAGCCGTGCATGAACATCACGTTGCTCAAAGAACAAAACCAACAAAGTGCATGAACTCACAACAAATTACGGTATTACTTTATTCTGGCCTCCGTGGCAGAGGCTTCTTCGAACCCCTAAGACCGACTCATCGAATCCCTAGGGTTTGAGAGAACCCAGGTTAAGAACCACTGCTTTAGAGAGAGGGGAAGGGAGAGAGAGAGAAAGGCAGAGAGGCAGAAACATCGACCTGTTCCTGTATGTGCCCTGACCAGAGATTGAACTTACAACCTATACATATCAGGACAAGGCTCTACCCAACCAAGCTAGCAGCCAGGGGAGCCTCATTTCTTTTTCTTTTTCTTTTTATTTAAATGGGAGAAGGTTGAGATAGATAGACTCCCACATGCGCCCTGACCAGGATCCAGCTGGCAACCCTTATCTGGGGCTCATGCTCAAGTACTGAGCTGTCCTCAGTGCCTGGGGCTGACACTTGGACCACCTGAGCCACTGGCTGCAGGAGGAGAAGAGAGAGAGAGGCGGGAGAGGGAGGGGAAGAGAAGCAGATGGTTGCTTCTCATGTATGCCCGGACTAGAAATGAAACCCAGACATCGGCATGACCAGCCAACGCACTATCCACTGAGCCAACTGGTCAGGGCCTCATTTATTTTCCCCTTAAGTGAAAAGTGGGGAGACAGAGCGACAGACTCCCAGCACATGCCCTGACCAGGACCACCTGGCAAGGTCCCTACTGGGCGATGCTCTGTCCATCCGGGCTGCTGATCTGTTGTTCAGCAACTTTGCTATTCCAGTGCCTGAGGCGAGACCATGGATCCATCCTCATTGCCCAGGGCCAACTTGCTCCAATTGAGCCATGGTTACGGGAAAAGAGACAGAAAGAGAGAGAAAGCAGAGGGTGAGGGGTGGAGAAGCAGATGGTTGCCTCCCCTGTGTTCCCTGACCGGGAATTGAACCTGAGACTTCCACACGCTGGGACAACGCTCTACCACTGAGCCAAATGAACCAAATAGCCAAGGTCCTCGTTTCATTTTTTTTTGACAAGAGAGTCAGATTGAGGGACAGACAGACATGAAGGGAGAGAGATGAAAAGCATCAAATTCTTCCTTGCAGCTCCTTAGTTGTTCACTGATTGCTTTCTCATATGTTTGTTGAGCGGGGGTCTACAGCAGACTATTTGCTCAAGCCAATGACCTTGGGCTTCAAGCCAGCGACCATGGGGTCATGTCTGTGATCCCACGCTCAAGCCAGCAACCCCGTGCTCAAGCTGGTTGAACCCGCGCTCAAGCTGGTGACCTCAGGGTTTCGAATCTGAGTCCTCCGTGTCCCAGTCCGATGCTCTGTCCACTGCTCCACTGTCTGGTCAGGCTTTCATTTCATTTTTGATCCTCACTTTCAGCGGACTTGGGAACTAACTGTTCTCATTGTGAGTGCCCTGTCACTACCTGATATCATGGGGACTGCTGAGCAGGTAGCTTTGAATGCACACAGGTTCCAGGTTTGGGCTCAGGCATTTTGTGGAGTGGGGCCACAGACCAGGAGCCCAGGGTCCCTTTCTCTTGCACTTGTGTTTTATTCTACCCCACACATTAAAATGTGAGGTTTTCACTTCCCTTGAAAAGTGAAGCCATGACTCATCTTTCTTGTGTGGAAATTGGCACCAGGGTGCTTGGGTGACTTCTGAACCCTCTGTCACTGCTGACACAAGAGTGTGATCATAATGGACTCTCCGCCTCAAGCCCAGGGCACACACCTACCCAAGAAGGCAGCGAGGGAGGAGCTGTGCTCGGGACAGTGTACTGGGGACTGCAGTGCTGGCTGGAGGAACAGCCCCGTGGTCATTTCTCTCCTTCCTGTAAGCGGTTAGGGCATACAGTCTGGTGCTCCTCTGCCTCCTGCCTTTACTAAAGGAAAGGAAGGTCAGAATGCTCAGGTGAGCCTCATACATACTAGCGCCTGGCACAGCTTCCAGCAGAAGAACTGAAGGGGAGTTGTTATTCTTTATATACAATCCAGGTAAGAGTGTGTCCCAGGAAGGTGCTCATTTCTTTTAAAGCAGGGCATTGTGACTTATCTCCCCCAGAGTGTGTCTGGTACCTGGAAAATCCCTTTGTGAACTCAGTGAAATCCTTTTGTTCTCCACCAGGGTGAGCAGCTGTTTATAGCAAACTCAGTTACTCAAAACCACATAAATCAACCCACACTTGCACATCTATCTTGACTTTGTGTGTGTTTCTGTAATGTTCCCCCCTTCTGTTCCTGTTTGCTGGAGTTTTTAACTTCTTTGGCTCAGGCGGTAAACACAAATTCCTAAAAGCTCCTTGACAATGAAATAGAAACCTTGACTCTGACTTAAGTTTAGCTGGCTTTGTCTCTTCAGATATTTGAAAAGGGGACAAGGTTTACTCTGTATGTTTAGAATTGGAACCAGTGGGAGCCAGGACCTAGGAATGATATAGGGAAGAGCTTTCAGAGGGTGCTGGCTGAAGGTGACACACTAGGGGGTGGTCTCCACAGCAGTGGGAGAGGAGAGGTCAGGGGTTTGTGTACAGGCCTGGGCTCCACCTCTGCAGTATTAGAGTTAAGTGTCCTCAAGTGAGTTCTGGCCATGGATATCTAAGAACCTCTTAAGCAAGTGAGGACTCCCGGGACTAGCCACCTCCTCTCTGTCCTTTCTTCTACCCTGGGCCCACCATCCTTGCCCCAGTCTCGTAGTACCACCAGTGAAGTCAGCTCCTGTGATTGGAGGACGACAGCATGGAGTGAGTCACAACCTAGGCGTTAATTCCTGTCACTGGTTTGTAGTATTGAGGAGGTTGTGGAGTTTTCACTGGCTGCTCCATGACAGTGGCTTCTGTGGTTCCATGGAAGGCGCCCTGGAGGTGTCAGAGGAGGCCTAGGGACATGTGCTGGAGTGCGTGCTATGGAGCTGGGGCCCAGTGTCAGGGGCCCCGGGACAGAAAACTGAGTAAGTGAGCAGCATTAAATTGAAGCACGGGAGAGTTCAGGGCTTGGAAAGAGTTTTGTTTTCTCTTGGAACTTCATGTACATGTCAGAGATGCCTCTATAAGCACTTTTTTAAAATTTCTTATTTTAGAGAGGAGACACACACACTGAGAGAGAGAGAGAGAGAGAGAGAGAGAGAGAGAGAGAGAGAGAGAGAAAGAAAGGAGGGAGGAGCTAGAAGCATCAAGTCCCTATGTGCCTTGACCAGACTAGTGCAGGGTTTTGAACTGGTGACCTCAGTGTTCCCAGGTCGACGCTTTATCCACTGCGCCACCACAGGTCAGGCTATAAGCACTTTTAATTGTGGAAACTTTTAGCATGTTCTGAAGTGGAGAGAATGAAATGATGAGCTTTTCACACTTGTCCAGCTCTGTTCAAGATCCATGGCTGCTTTGTGGTCCCTGCTTCCCAGGTTCCCTTCAAATAAATCCGGGACACTGGATCAGGAGGCACCCACCGCCCACACAGCTTAAAGAAAATAACGTGGAAGTGCAGAGAGCAGGAAGGTCAAGCACCCTCCACATCACGGGCCAGTAAATTGTGAATCCTGGTATGACAGAACTGGTGTCCACGTTCGGTAACTGGAACACAGTGATGACGTGTCTGTAGGAAGGGTGCCCTGTGAAAGGACAGGGGTTGGCTCCTGTCCCCTGGCCTGGTGCAAACGCTTCCTATGGACGGAGGTGCAGTGCGGACCACCGGTGTGGTTAGTCACTAGGCGGGACATTGCGAGGCAGCTGTGCCTGCTTCGTGCTGGACATTTATGACATTGAGTCAGGTTTGCAAGCACTTCATGGTGATATTTTCTGGTTAATATTCTTTTCTTTTTCTTTTTATTGAATTTATTGGTGTGGCTCTGGTTAACAAAATTATCCAGGTTGCAGATGCAGAGTTCGACAACACATCTTCTGTGATAAAGTAGGAGCAAGGTCTTATGAATTGGACATGCTATCTTATGTATGGAGGTTGGTCTCCTCACACGCCTTCCCTGATGGTGCTTCCTGAGCATGTTGCTGGGGCTTGGAGGCTACACTGTGAGCATGGAGGGACCTGGGGGTGGCACTACCACTTACCCAAGCTTTACCTGCTGGTGCACCAAGGAACAGCTTTTCCTAGGCCAGCTGTGCCTTCCTCCATGGGTGAAGCTCTCGCCAGGCTCACCTGTGTCATGGCAGGACTTTGTGATTTGCTTTCAGGTCCATTACCTGTGCACTGGCTCACTGGAACTCTGTGCAGAAGGGAAAGGGTGAGTCACTCACCCCCGTCTGTCACGTTAGCAGAGAAGGAGCATTGGCAAGAGAGTCTGTGTTTCCTTTTCTGGCACATTTCCCACTAGGAAGATAAATAAGCTTAGTTTTGTTTTAAGAGATTATAAGGATTTAATAAAATATTCAAGCAAAAGCCCTGGCCGGGTAGCTCAGTTGGCTAGAGTGTTGTCTCAATACCACAACATTGTGAGTTTGATCCCTGGTCAGGTACATAAAAGAATCAACCAATGGCCTGCCTGTGGTGGCACAGTGGATAAAGCATCAACCTGGGACGCTGAGGTTGCCAGTTCCAAACCCTGGGTTTGCCTGGTCAAGGCACATACGAGAGGCAAGCAATGAACAACTAAAGTGAAGCAACAATGAGCTAATACTTCTCTCCCCCCATTCTCCTCTCTCCTCATCCTCCTCTCCCTTTTCTATAAAATCAATAAATAAAGTCTTTAAAAGCCTGATCAGGCTGTGGCACAGTGGATAGGGTTGACCTGGGATGCTGAGGACCCAGGTTTGAATCCCTGAGATTGTCAGCTTGAGTGTGGGGTCGTTGGCTTGAGCCCAAGGTTGCTGGCTTGATCAGGGGATTACTGGCCCTGCTGTAGCCCTCTGGTCAAGGCACATATGAGCTGCAACTACAAGTTGATGCTTCTCATATCTCTCCCTTCCTGTGTCTCTTGAAAAATAAGTTAAAATTTTAAATATTTAAGCAATAATGCAACATGATTTCACTTTTTCTAAATGTGCAGTTCATCAAACCATACAGCTGTATGTTGTCACTGTGCAGTGATAACTGATGTTTATGCCTGACCTGTAGTGGCGCAGTGGATCAAATGTCGTCCTGGAACGCTGAGGTTGCCGGTTTGAAACCTTGGGCTTGCCTAGTCAAGGCACACATGGGAGTTGATGCTTCCTGTGCCTCCCCCAAGCCCCTCTCTAAAAAGGAATTAAATAAACAAATAAGTAAAATAATGTTCACTTGGTGCCAGCTGTACAGGGCAGGCACCATTGGGAGTGCTGAAGACATATGAGGGAGGTGGGCATGGTTGTTAGAGCTGCTTCACAGAGAAGCAGCAGTGGTTGAGGAAGGTCTCTCACCCATACAGGTAGACTGAGTCTGACCCAGGGTTCATACCTGGAATGTCTGGCTCCTGCGCACTGAACCCACCACTTCCAGAACACGGTGGGTGCCGAGACCAGCTCAGCAATGGATGTGCACGAAAGGAAGGCGCTGCAGGACTTAAGAAAAAACACATACAAGACACAACATAGAGAAAAGGGGACTCCCACCCTCTAGGACTGAGAGCCCAGATCTCTGCAGCCTCATCATATTTATTCGTTTTTTTACTCATCAAGCAAATTACAGAGCCTGGGTCATATTAGCCTAGAATGAGTTCAGGTGCAGACCTAATAACTTTCAGGTATGCAGGAAATGGCTATAGGGATCAGCTGTTTCCTATAAACAGTCTTATCAGTGCTTTGCTGGGGAAGTGTTCTGCCCCCACAGGACTTGGCGTTCCAAAGTCTGCACCAAAGACTTGTCTCAGGACAGCATAATCTCCGTCCGTTTTTCTACATGTGGGTAAGAGGGGAGTGCCACAGAAGAAGAATTAGCCAGTAAGAGGGACTTTGTGCTTTTCTGAGAGTATTGATATGAAATAACCTATCATCTTTGGGTACTTGGGTGACAGTCTCAGAAAAGTCTTCCTGACCTCCTGTTGCCCAGGCAGGTGTGGTTTGCCTGGTGCTTCCTTGTCTTTCCTCAGCACTGCCCATTTAACCATGCTGGGGCATTCCTTTTGTTCTGATCCCCTGCTCCCTCACACAATACTGTCACCTGCTTCTTGGAAAGCTGACTTTTGCCTTTCCATCTCAGAGTAATAAATTCCTCCATTGTCACTGCAGACCTAGCTCTTTAGCCCACCCTTAAATGCTACAGGTAGATTCCTTGTCAAGTCAGGAAGAAACTTGCCTTTATTTTCTTAACAGTATTTTTAAAACTCAATGTTTGCCTGACCAGGCGGTGGCGCAGTGGATAGAACGTCGGACTGGGATGTGTAAGACCCAGGTTCGAGACCCTGAGGTCACCAGCTTGAGCGCGGGCCCATCTGGCTTGAGCAAAAGCTCGCCCACTTGGACCCAAGGTCGCTGGCTCCAGCAAGGGGTTGCTCGGTCTGCTGAAGGCCCGCGGTCAAGGCACATGTGAGAAAGCAATCAGTGAACAACTATGGTGTTGCAACGGCAATGAAAGACTGATGTTTGATGCTTCTCATCTCTCTCTGTTCCTGTCTGTCTGTCCCTATCTATCCCTCTCTCTGACTCTCTGTCCCTGTAAAAAAACAAAACAAAACAAAACAAAAAAACCTCAATGTTTGCCAGACCAGGCAGTGGCACAGTGAATAGTGTTGGACTGGGACTCAGAGGACCCAGATTCGGAACCCCTGAGGCCGGCTTGAGCACGGGGGCTCACCAGCTTGAACTCAGAGTTGCTGGCTTGAGCAAGGGGACACTCACTCTGCTGTAACCCCCTAACCCCCGTCAAGGCACATATGAGAAAGCAATCAATGAACAACTAAGAGGCTGCAACGAAGAATTAATGCTTCTCATCTCTTTCCCTTCCTTTCTATCTATCCCTCTCTCTTTCTGTCACAAAAAAAACCAACCCAAAACTCAATGTTTACTTTCCCATCAAAGTCTAAGTATTTTACACATGCTTGAGGGGAGTGTCTGTCCCTCTCTCTGACTCTCTGTCACAAAAAAAAAAAAAAAAAACCTCCCAAAAACTCAATGTTTACTTTCCCATCAAAGTCTAAATATTTTACACATGCTTGAGGGGATTGTCTTGTATTTTAGAGACCTCTTTGACCCACACTTTACATAATCTGTTAAGTAACTCACTGGTGACACTATGTGTCCACGAAAAGAACCCAGAAGAGTGACACCAGGCAGATTTACAATCTACTTGGCGGCTTTGAATTTAGAGGCTGTAAAGTGTGAAGAAAGGGTTACCTTTAAGGACAGGCGTTGGTTGCTGACAGCTCCCAAGCATTTTAGCAAAGTGTGTTTTCCAAACTGCAAAGTGAGATCCTTAAGTGAGTCAGATAATTGTGTTGTAGGTTGTGAATAGCAACGCAGATTCACACTCCATGTATATAAGTGTAAGTGTCACTTTTATGAAAAGTGTTGAGTCATAGAAGAACAAAACAGTGAGACACAGCCCTGGATGGAAGGCCGACTTTCCTGCTTGGAAGGATGGCGCAACAGGTGAGACTGCACAGAGTTTTACTCTGAGCACTTGTAACAGCCTGCTGATGGTGTGTCGCCTCCTGGCACTACAGAGAGACTTCTGGTTGCTTAGAAACCTGGTAGAGAAGCACTTGAAATAAATTGTTTCCAGGTTTGCTGTATTTTCCTCTGTAGGATGACTGATTTCCTCATTAGTCTCAGGTCTGAGAACCATGCATGGCCAGGGGTGGTAGTGTCCTCTGTCTGACCTCCCTCGCTCTAGGACACCAGACTCAATAACAGGTAAGACTCTGCCCTGGTTGGTGAGTTACTTCAGGTGTTGTGTGTAGTTTTATAAATGAGAGGTTTTCTGGCCAGTTTATCACCATGAAATTAACAAACCAGCTTGACCGGTGCTGGTGCCCAAGATAGAGTGTTGACCTGGAACACCCAGGTCACTGGTTCGAAACTCCAGGCTTCCCTGGTCATGGCACATATACTGCTCACATAAATTAGGGGATATTTCAAAATAAAGTGACTTACTATCCCCTAATTTTTGTGACCATATCGGAGAAACAATCATTGAAAAACTAAAGTGAAGATTCTTCCACCTTCTCTAAAAATCAAATATAATCTTAAGAATAAAAGGAAATTAACAAAACCAGTCTCCTGCTGTAAGTGTAGAGAAAACACTTGGACTTTTACTCAAGGTCACATAAGAGGCTGCGTTTCTCTTATTTGCTCAGGGTGATGATATTTCCAGAGTATAGGACAAGGGTGAAATGGGAAGAAAGACACCCCCCCAAAATTTTTTTTTAAAGTTGATTTCTTTTTTTAAAATTTTTTAAATTTATTTTTTATTTTTTTCAGAGACAGAGAGAGAGTCAGAGAGAGGGATAGATAGGGACAGACAGACAGGAATGGAGAGTGGTGAGAAGCATCAATCATTAGTTTCTCATTGCCATTGTGACACCATAGTTGTTCATTGATTGCTTTCTCACATGTGCCTTGACCGTGGGCCTTCAGCAGACTGAGCAACCCCTTGCTGGAGCCAGCGACCTTGGGTCCAAGCTGGCGAGCTTTTTTGCTCAAGCCAGATGGGCCCGTGCTTAAGCTGGCGAGCTCGGGGTCTCGAACCTGGGTCTTCTGCGTCCTAGTCCAACGCTCTATCCACTGCGCCACTGCCTGGTCAGGCAACCCCCCCTCCCCAATTTTTAAAGGAATCAAATGATACAAAAAGGAAAAGGGGGCTTTTGCAAGCTGCTGGTATAGGAAATTAATTTCACAATTCCCTGAATTCTATTAACTAACACATACCTAGAAAAGTTGGGCATTAGTGAAGCCATAGATATTTTGCTTGTTTTCTTATTACAGAAGTTTGTGACTTGTTTTTGTTTGTGACAGAGACAGAGAGGGACAGACAACAGGAAGGGAAAGAAATGAGAAGCATCAATTCTTCATTGAGGCTCCATTAGTCTCCTTAGTTGTTCATTGATTACTTTCTCATATGTACCTTGACCAGGGGGCTGCAGTAGCTCGAGTGACCCCTTGCTCAAGCCAGCGACCTTGGGCTTCAAGCTAGCGACCTTTGGGCTCAAGCCATTGACCATGGGTCATGTCTGTGATTTCACACTCAAGCCAGCGGCCTTGCTCAAGCTGGTGAGCCTTGCTTAAACTGCATGAGCCCACTCTCAAGCCAGTGACCTCAGGGTTTCAAACCTGAGTCCTTCACGTCCCAGTCCGATGCTCTATCTACTGTGCCACTGCCTGGTCAGGCTGTGACTAACTTTCATTTGGATCTTAGGTAACTTAATGTGTATAGTATAGATTACTATATGGACTGTTAGTTATGTTAGATGGCTGTAAGGTTGTGTGGATGTTTCTTTCAAAATATCTTAGAAATTGTCCTGACTGGTGTTGGGACAGTGCATAGAGGGTTGATCTGGGACACTAACACCTCAGGTTCAAAACCCCAAGGTGGCCAGCTTGAGCACGGGCTCATCCCGCCTGAGCACAGGCTCACCAGCTTGAGTGCGGGGTTGCTGGCTTGAGCAAGAGGTCACTGGCTTGACTGGAACCCCCAGGTCAAGGCATGTATGAAAAAAAATCAGTGAACAGCTAAAGTGAAGCAACTAGAAGTTGATACTTCTCATCTCTCTCCTTTCCTGCCTGTCTCGCGTGCAGAAATAAAATAATAATAATAATAAAAAATCTCAGAAATAGTGCATAAGCGAGTGAACTAGCTGACTCCGGCCAGAGTCCTGTCCTCACTGACTGAAACATGGACCCCTTCCATGGGTGAGCTTTAAGCTTCTAGTCATCATCTGAATATTATTGGGCCAAGAGAGTTATACAATTTTACCTGGAACACCATGCATTTGAAAGTCAAAAGAATCATCAGTGTCATGATTCTCCACGTGTGTATGCCTGCTGTGTGCCAGGTACTGTGTCTGGCATGCAGAGTGCGTGTGCGAGAGCTGCTGGGCCTTCTCGGATTTCACAACCAGCCAACAAATACATTTTCACTACCATTTTTCAAAACGAACTTAATTGTCATAAAATGGACTTCTTGGAATAGTTTAGATTGTATAGCCAGAAGAAGAATGTTATGTGTTATTAGTGAATTTCTGAGAAAGGAATTTCATTAGGTTGTTGAATCTGTAAAATTAAACCACCCAACATTTTTTTTAAGTATTACATTCCTTACCTTGGCCCTGTGATATTCATTTTTGTTGCTCAAATTGTACTTTAAGGCCTATAGCAGCAGCATTGGCTGCAGAAATAGATTTTTTTTGATTGAGTGAAATCCGCAAAATCCTGACTTGCCAGGTGGAGACCCTCCTGACTCTGACTGAGGTCTCGCTGTCTAGGTGATGTGATGCTGAGAGGTCTTCCATGCACCCTCTCAGCATCGCATCACCTGGACATTGCAGGACCTTCCAAAGTGTGATTTCCTTTCCATTCAGACATAAACTTCATTGACCGCAGTTCCTAAGTGAAGGTCGTGCTTGTCCGCACTGCAATATTCTACTAAGCTGGAGCATGCCCCATTGGGTTTATTCACCCTGACTGTTCTTTCTCTGGCTGCTGTGCCTCAGTATTGGAATCTGTTTCTGATGGATCACTCGGCCAAGAGTGTAGCTCATCATCCTCTGTGGCCTCTCACCTGAGCGGCAACAAATAAGATAGAAAGTACTGGGTCCTGCACATCCATGGAGTGCGGCCAGTGTCACAGACACCACACCATCCTGTTCTTGTTTTGTGGAATCATTTTCTTTTATTTATTTATTTATTTTTTATTAAGTGAGATGTGGGGAGGCAGGGAGGCAGAGAGACAGACTCCCCCATGTGCCCTGACCGGGATCCACCCGGCAAGCCTACTACAGGACAATGATTTGCCCATTTGGGGCCGCTGATCTGTTGCTCGGCAACCAAGCTATTTCAGCACCTGAGGAGAGGCCATGGAGCCATCCTCAGCACCTGGGGTCAACTTGCTCAACCCATTTGAGCCATGGCTGCTGGAGGAGAAGAGAGAGAGAGAAGGGGGAGGGGAGGGGTGGAGAAGCAGATGGGCTCTTCTCCTATGTTCATGACCAGGAATCGAACCTAGGACTTCCACATGCTGGGCTGATACTCTACTGCTGAGCCAACTGGACAGGGCCTATTCTTTTTTCCTAAACTATTTAGCACTCCACTTCCTTATTTCATTTTTATTTTATTTATTTATTTATTTATTTATTTATTTTTACAGGGACAGAGAGAGAGGGATAGATAGGGACAGACAGACAGGAACGGAGAGAGGTGAGAAGCATCAATCATTAGTTTTTCGTTGCCGTCGCAACACCTTAGTTGTTCATTGATTGCTTTCTCACATGTGCCTTGACCGCGGGCCTTCAGCAGACTGAGCAACCCCTTGCTGGAGCCGGCGACCTTGGGTCCAAGCTGACGAGCTTTTTGCTCAAGCCAGATGGGCCTGCACTCAAGCTGGTGAGCTCGGGGTCTCGAACCTGGGTCTTCTGCATCCCAGTCCGATGCTCTATCCACTGTGCCACCACCTGGTCAGGCTTCCTTATTTCATTTTTAAATGACCTATACAGTTTGTTGTTCCACCCATTCATGCATCGTTGGTTGATTCTTAGATGTGCCCTGACCGGGTATTGAACTCACAACTTTGGCATATAGAGATGACAGTGCTCTAACCAACTGTACTACCCAGCCAGGACGAGAACCGAGAACATAATCTTAAGGTAGTAACACTGCTAGGTAGGATATTTGATAAATTCCTAGTGGAGGAGTTGAAGCTTTGGGTAGATACTAATAAATGAAACATTATTTTTGGTAATCTGTTAACTTTATAGTAGCTAGCTGGTGTTTTGGACCCAGATTTTACAGAATCAAGAAAAAAAAGCACATCAGAATTTTCAGTTCCTGAACTGAGGCCAAGTTCCCTACAGTCACATGTGACGAGGACACCCTTTCACTCGGCTGGCCATATAAGACAGCTGTCTTTTTACAGCAAATGGTTGTGGAGCTGCAGAGCTGTGAGCATGTTTTTCAAGCTTTGGTCCCCTGGCACTCTGTCCCATTGGCATTGGGACCAGGTTAGAAGCACAAGTCTCCATGTGTCATTAGATGCATTACTCCGGCTGGAGCATTTGCAACAAAGTGTCAGAGTACATATTTCTTTTTTATGTCTGCGGCCTGCACAAGAGTACAGAGGATGGATAGATTTTCACTTTCTACCTGAAGATAACTACATAACATTTAAAAAGCTAGTTTCAGCCTTTGATAAGGCCAAAGGAAGAAAAAGAGATATTTCCAACTGGCAGCCAAAGAATTGAGGGGAGGTGGCCTGAGCTGGTTGGCTCAGTGGTAGAGCCTCAGACAGGCGTGTGGATGTCCTGGGTTCGATTCCCGGACAGGGCACACAGGGGAAGCATCCATCTGCTCCTCCACCTCTCCTCACTTTTCTCTCTCTCTCTCTCTTTCTCTCTCCCTCTCTTCTTCTCCTCTTCCTCCTCCTGCAGCCATGGCTTGATTGGAGCGACTTGGCCTTGGGTGCTGAGGATGGCTCCATGGCCTCCACTTCAGGTGCTAAGAAAAGCACGGTTTCTGAGCAATGGAGTCACGCCCCAGATGGGCAGAGAATTGCCCCTAGTGGACTTGCTGGGTGGATCCTGGTCGAGGTGTATGCAGGAGTCTGTCTCTCTGCCTCCCTGCTTCTCACTGAATAAAATTTTTAAAAAATGAGAGGAGGTGAGAGGGTCACGGGTCCTGATGTAAGGGACATGTTTCAGGAAAAGCATCATGCCACAGACGCTGTCAGGAAGCCACCATTGATGCGTTGGTAGATGCTGTTTTAATTTTACAAAGACAGATCATACTGTATGAACTGTCTGACTTACTGGCTTTGGCTCTGTGTTGGAAAACATTCTCACATATGAGTGAGTCTTGGCTGTTTGTCCATATTGTGGGAGTGAGGCCCTAAAGTGCAGACTGGGCCCAACTGGTGGTGGTGCAGGGTTAGTGTCAACCCAGAACACGGCGGTCACCGGTTTGAAACCCCAAGGTCACCAGCTCTCAGCGTGCTATCGTCAGCACGGGGTCACTGATTTGAGTGGGGAAATTGTCCACACGATCCCAGAGCTCGCCAGCTAGAGTCCAAAAGTCCCTGGCCCAAGCCCAAGGTTGCTGGCTTGAGCAAAGGGTCACTGGCTTGAGCCCTGGTCAAGACATGAACAAGAATAGGGTTTGGTACAGGCATTTGCTGGTTTGGGGTTGGGTATATGTGGACATGCTCAGATTAGCATATCCTGGTTTGTGGCATTGGTTACAGGCTATCTCCTTTTTCCAATCCTCAGGTCCCTCCTGATGGCCTGACCCAAGGACACTTGCCAGAACCTTCCCATGGTGGGGGAAATGGCAAAGGGACGGGGAGGTTGGGCAAGAGAGATGCTTAATAAAAGAAGCTACCCTATTGGGAGGTTGGGTGAGGGAATTGCAGTTTTAAAGGGACCTTGAATTTAAAGGAACCCGGGACCTAAACCTAACAGTCACAAGTTTATGCTTCTCACTCTCTCTTACCCCTCTCTTCTCCCCTCTCTCCCCACTCTCTTCTCCCCTCTCTCCCTCCCCCTCCCTTCATGTCTCTCTGTCTCAATAATAATAATAAAAAACGCAGACTGGGCATCACTGTAGGTTGATCAGGTGGCCAGGCAGATGTTCACATCTGGAGACTTGTGTTGGGGCCTGCAGTTTTCCTGGAGGGTTCTCAAGTCTATGAGATATGGGGGAGGCCTGTGGCAGGGTGGAGTGCCTGAGGGCCTCTGATGGACCTAACCCTCCACCTGACCCCTGGCCTGCCATTCTCCCTTGCTGTGTTGCAGCCTCAGGTTTGCAGCTTCTGTTTCATTGTCTCCAAGGATGAGGTCTGGGCAGGGTACGGATGCAGGTGCTCTGCAGATAGACTTCCAACCCAGCACCCCCTTCCAGTTCCCCACCTCATTCTCAGCCTTGTGGGATCATACCACCTGCTTGGTGTATCGTCCTATATGGTGGGGGCAGCCACTACGCCTCCTATCTGCTTTGTAAAAGGCACTGAGCTCCCTCTTCACTGTGGTGTCCTATGAAAGCTGTGTGACATGTGGAGCAGAGCAGTGAGACGGGTTTGGTGTGGCCAGTGCACACGTAGGAGCTGAATACTGTACATGTTTTTGTGACCCACTTTAAAAGTGTTGCATTCCACTGAGTGTCTATAGACCTTAGTTTTTCAGGGGGAGGCACTCTGGTCGGTTGTTTGCAGTGTTTTATCCAGAAACCACACCCACATGGGCATACATTTAATTAATTGTTTCATGGCTGGGCAGGACTACAGGGCCAGAGACCAAGTACTATTTAAGACTAGTTGTCCAGCAGAGGATTTGAACCAGTTGCAAGGATTTCTGGATAGTTACCTATGAGGGGAGGTGGGGAGACAGAAGCAGGTGCAAAGGAAGGAGGTCCCCAGGGGACTGAGCTGGACATGAAATGTGCTATTGCTGCCTGCTGAGAGCTGCTAGGTGTGGGGAACCAGGTGCTTGATGGGGCTGTGCTTTACGATGTGCTCACTTCTTCATTCATTGCCGGCAAGCCGAATCAGGCAGCTGTGATTGCCTGGCACAGTGGACTCAGGTGTGAGTGTGCTCACTTCTGGCCCAGACAGCTTACAGGACAGGAGGCAGGACCGTGAGGAAAGAACATGGCCCATAGGACTAACAGAACTCGGGCCTCAGTTTTACTTTTTTGTTTTTTAAGGTGAGAGGAGAGATAGTGAGACAGACTGCTGCATGTGCCCTGACTGGGATCCACCCAGCAAACCCGTCTGAGGAAGATGCTCAAATCAACTGAGCCATTTTTAGAAACTGAGGCTAATGCTCGGGCCAACCAACTGAGGCCAGAGCCATGCTTGAACCAGTGGAGCCCCTGGCTGTGAGAGGGGAAGAGGAAGAGAAGAGGGAGATGGGTGTGGGGAGAAGCAGATGGTTGCTCCTCCGGTGTGCCCTGACTGGGGATCAAACCCTGGATGTCCTTATGCTGGGCTGACACTCTTATCTACTGAGCCACTGGCCAGGACGATGATGTCATATTTCAACATAAAAGCGAGAAGTAGTGGAGCGAAATTTGTATTTGTTTCAGAGACTTTCAGAAGAAATCCAGTGTTACACACGGAGCCCAGCTTGTTCCGTCTTCCCCTCCCCAGAGGCAGTTACTGGTCCAGGTTACTTTTCTCATCTCATCTCCACTTATGTTTTATACTTTTCCTGCAGAAGAGAACTACGGTACAACCAAGCTGCAGTGTTGTTATGTAAGTTTTTAAAAACTCGACACTGTGATTTTGAAACTTGGTTTCTTTCATTCAACATTGTTTTAAATATATATCCACATTGACAGAATAGTAACTCATGTTAATTGCCTTGTTGAGTTGGGTCATTATGCTGCTACTTCCTTGTTTATTATCCTGTTGATGGACATGTGGATTGTTCCCAGTTTCCTTTATGGACAAGTGTAGCCAGTGTTGTTCTGCATGTCCTCATGTGAATGTGGAGTTTCTCTAGAGTGGAAGCCAAGATGTGGACATTCCAGGCTATACAGTTCAAGCACCTGCCCTGTGACCAGATGCTGCTAGAGTATTGACTGTGTGGTTAGACCCAACTATACTCCTTTCCTTGCGGTGTTCTTGCTAAGACTGGGTGTCATACATTTTAAATATTTTTTAATCTAATGAGTAAAATGATACCGTGTTTTAAAAGCACTTCTCTGACGACTAATGATGTTGGACTTCTGACTATTTGGGTTTTAGATACTTACTTTTCTGCTGTGTGAACTTGGGAAATGACTGCTCATTCTGAGCCTGTCTCCTGATTTTAATAGAACATGATTACCTACGTGGTAGACTTATGAGAACTAGAGACCCTGTGCAGAGTTCCTGGCTCTATTTCTGTCTTAGTGTTGAATGATTCTGTCAACAGTCTCAGAGGCTGCCTCTCATCCCACTGAGAACCGCCCCCTCCAGAAGCTCTGATCTGGTGCGGAGGAGCCTAGGAGCCTCTAACAGGTGGAGGTCCCCTTGTAGCTGTGAGAACCCTCCTGAAAACCCAGCAGCAGCCCTTGGAGAGCGCCCACATGTAGACATGTGCTGCAGAGGAAAGACATGGGGCAGTCTCCACAGAGTAGCCAGAGTGGTCCTTTTATAACAGAAGTCAGATCTTGCACTGGAAACCCTCTAATGGCCTCCAGTCTCACTCAGGGTAAAAGCCAAAGTCCTCTTCACGGCCTACAGGATGAGCTTTCACACTAAGGCTTGCCACCCACTTAAATCCTGAAATCACCTTAAAGGATGTGAGCATCATTTCCCAACCATGGAGTAGGGAAGAGGAGTATTAATGTAGCTCATATTGAATCAGTGGCATAGTTGTTATGTACATGTGTGCTGAGTTTCCACATAAAATGTGTTGTCTCCTTGGTTACGGTGAGGGGTTTCACCCCATCCCAACTCCCCACCTGCTCTGTTCAGCCACACGACCCTACCTCCTTGTTCTTCCTGGGGCACACTCACACCTGCCTCAGGGCCTTTACTGTTGCTGCACCCAATTCCTATGGAAACCTTCAGGGCTCCCTCTCAATTTCCTTCAGGTCTCTGTGCACAGGGTCCTGTAATAGAAAGGCTTTTGAACATCCTTTATAAAATAGCAACACTCTAACACTCTACCGCAACTCCATTTTTTTTTTTTTTTTTTTTTTTGACAGAGACAGAGTCAGAGAGAGGGACAGAAAGGAAGAGAGAGATGAGAGCATCAATTCTTTATTGCAGCTCCTTAGTTGTTTATTGATTGCTTTCTTATATGTTCCTTGACGGGGCGGGCTGCAGCAGAGCGAGTGACCCCTTGCTCAAGCCAGCAACCTTGGGCTCAAGCCAGCAACCTTGGGCTCAAGCCATGGACCTTGGGCTCAAGCCAGCGACCATGGGGTCATGTCTGTGATCCTATGCTCAAGCCAGTGACCACGTGCTCACGCTGGTGAGCCCACGCTCAAGCCGGTGACCTCGGGGTTTTGAACCTGGGTCCTCTGCATTCCAGTCCGATGCTCTATCCACTGCACCACCACCTGGTCAGGCTACCCCCAACACTCTTATTTGACTATTTTCATCATAGCACTTGTCACCATCTTAACATACTATATATATACACTTATGTTTTTGTTGTTAGATTATTAAAAATATGTGCTCCTCAGCCCTGGCTGGGTAGCTCATTTGGTTAGTGCGTCATCCCAAACACTTAAGGTGTGGGTTCGATTCCCAGTGAGGGAGTGTATGGGAAGCAGCCAACGAATGCACAACTAAGTGGGACAACAAATGAATGCATCCCTGTATCACTAAAAAAAACCAAATTGTGTGAAAAACAAAATTCAAACCTGGTTCTACCACACAGAAATGACGGCGGTGTTAATATCTTAGCTTGTTTCCATCATTGCATATTTAATTATATGTCCTCATTAATAATGATAAATTTTCTCAAATTATGAAGTGTTGTGAGATATTTAGGTCAGGAGCCCTCGAGGCACTAAGAGCTTCTGGTAAGAGTTGCTGGCACGGAGAATGGTGGTGACAGGGCCCAGGGGTCTTGGTCCCCTTTGCACGTTCAGCTTCCCCCAAATAGGGAATGTCATAGATTTTGGGCTGCTTATTTCTAGTCTCTCTTCATCTCCACAACCCTCTCCTGCAACCCCCCCAGAACGCCTCCCCCCACACACTGTCCCCTCTGAAGGTCTGGCCCACAACCTCTTTCCTTGCTCAAGAGAGCTTCCTGGCCCTGCTAAATGCTGTGAGGGGTCTTTACATGCCTGGGCTCACGCCTAAGAAATGATACTGATAACTTTCTCCTTAGGAAAAACCAGAGGCAGAGAGAGGTGTGTTTGTCATTTGTACTTGGCAAAATCTCATCTTGCCCTACTGGGCACAGAAGGAATTTAAATGAAGCATTCTACTTAATAGTAAATAAATTAAAATGTGCACACAGAATTCTTTTTTCTTGTTTTTAATTGAAAAATAATTTTGGTCTTACCAGTGGTGGCATAATAAGTGGATAGAGCATTGACCTGGGACATTGAGGTCCCAGGTTCAAAACCCCAAGGTTGCCAGCTTGAGCACAGGCTCACCAGCTTGAATGTGGGTTCATAGACATGACCATGGTCACTGGCTTGAGCCCAAGGTTGCTGGCTTGAGCCCAATGTCGCTGGCTTAAGCAAGGGGTCACTCACTCGGTTGGGATTGCCCCCCCCCCCGTCAAGGCACATATGAGACACAATTAAAGAACAACTGAAGTGCTGCAACTACAAATTGATGCTTCTCATGTCTCTCCCTTCCTGTCTGTCCCTCTCTCTCTCTTCCTCTTTCTCTATTGCTAAAAAAAAAATTAAATAAAATTAAAAATCTAGTTTTGGTTGAGATTTCTTTTTAAGGTGAAGAAGAGGAATACCACCCAAATGAAAAGCTGGCTGTGTGCTCTTCTTTCTCTGGACAAGCTGAGGTTGTGCTGTTTATTTTAGAGCGTGGAGTCTGAGGCCCTAATGGGCTGCTGTCCTGTTACCCTCAGATAGTCGTGCTAAGCTGGCTGCAGGCTCTCGGCCTCTTCCGTGAGCAGGACTGGCGACTCCATTTCTCTAGGAGACAGGCAGCACACAGGAGGCCCGCATACATTCAACAAGGCCAGTGTTATTAATTTCTCATTGTTCGGCCAAAATTCATAATTGAAATGTTACATTGTGGGGATACAACTTTGCTAATAACATTTGGAAAATGCTTTCCTACCAGGAAGCGGTGGGAGAGGATCTCCAGAGGACATTCTTTTCTTTACATAAAATAACTTTAAATTGCTCTCAGTCCCGTGTTGGTGCTGGAAAACAGTGGAGCTGTGCAGAGTATGTGAACCCAACGTCTGTCTTCCTATGGATTATGAGTCATAAATTGTAGGATGATGGCAGGAATGCTACAACACTTTTTTCTTTTTTTTACAGGGACAGAGAGTCAGAGAGAGGGATAGATAGGGACAGACAGACAGGACCAGAGAGAGGTGAGAAGCATCAATCATTAGTTTTTCGTTGCCATTGCAACACCTTAGTTGTTCATTGATTGCTTTCTCACATGTGCCTTGACCGTGGGCCTTCAGCAGACCGAGCAACCCCTTGCTCGAGCCAGCGACCTTGGGTCCAAGCTGGCGAGCTTTTTGCTCAAGCCAGATGAGCCCACGCTCAAGCTGGCAACCTCGGGGTCTCGAACCTGGGTTCTCCGTGTCCCAGTCCGACGCTCTATCCACTGCGCCACCGCCTGGTCAGGCAGGAATGCCACAACTCTTCACCTTTGAGGATGATAGGTCAGGAGAGTGAAGGCAGGTAGGTGAACACCTGGCCAGACCACACAGCCTTTACCAAGGCAGGGGCAGAGCAGGTGGGACTGGCCACCCTATTTCTGGGTGCTTCAGGAGCCAGGGAGCTGCAAAGCTGACCACCAGCCCTCCTCTGCTGCCTGGCAGGCTTCCTGCTCTGTGGGGTACAGGCTGGTGGGGAAGTAGTTTTTAACTTTTTTTTGAAGATTTTATTTATTGATTTTACAGACAGAGAACGGGGGCAGTGAGAAGTATCAAACTCATAGTTGCTTCACTTTAGCTGTTCATTGCTTGACCTGGCAAGCCCAGGGTTTCAAACTGGCGACCTCAGTACTCCAGGTCAACGCTTTATCCACTGCGCCACAACAGGTCAGGCTGGTGGGAAAGTCTTTTAGGGCCTTTTGGGGCCTGGGACAGCTAGAGAGCTGGTGGCTGACCAAGGTTGCTGTGGGGAAGGCTTGCTGAAGGGCAGAACTGGGGCACTGTTGGGTACCCTAGAAATGATGTGTGATGGTACCCCTACCATACTCCCTGCCTTGTGTCAGGAGGGGCAGCTGGCATTGGTGATGCCTCCTTCCGCCAGGAGGCATGCCCAGCACCTGGACACTGTGGATATGCTCGAGGTGCTGACTGGGGCCCCTTGCTCCGCACCTCTTCTCCTAGCTGGTTTGAAGTCACATCTCTTAGTGACACTCCATCCTGCTGTCTCAGTGTCTGAGGACTAGAGTCACAGAGCCTGAGTGTCACATAGCCAACCACGGGAAGCGGGCTGTGCTCTTTGGTGGGTTCTGGGCTTAGTGACATTTTGCTAGGGATGTGAATAGTCTCAGCAAACGGGGAGCTGGATGAGAGGCAGGGCTGCATGTTCCTGGTGGGTTGGGCATGGTTCTGCATTTCTTTTGGCTTTGACAGCATATGTCTGTGTGCATGGGCTAGTCACACCTCTGGACAATTCTTATAGAAGCTGTGCTGGCTTAGTGAGGGCAGTGACGGACAGGTAGGCCAAGCAGATTCTGGTTACTCAGAGGTCTTACCTGATAAATGAGCTAGCTCATTCAGAGGGTGAAGTTTTATGACCTGAAACATCCCTGTGAACACAAGTCACTCTATGGTATCCTTGTGTTGATTTTTCTTGGTTAAGTTCCTACATTTGTATCACAATAACATACAAGTCTCGTGGTCAGGGTGTGCATGCGCAGCCAACAGGGAAAGATTGGAATACGTGCACACTGAACTTCGTCAATCCCTTAGCATGTGGCAAGTTCTGGAACATGCCTGGCAGATCACATGAAAGAGACAGGAGCTGGTGGCCATGTTGCAGACAAACCAAGTGGGACAGTTCCTGCTGATTGAAGGGCTGTGGGGAGGATCCTCTCCTGGTGGTGCACTTTTAAATGAGCACCAAAAGGTCCAGGGTGACCCTGCTCAGAGGCAGTCTCATATCATCACTTCCTTCTCTAAGCTTCAGAGCCCCCTTCGCAGACACAACCTTGTTGCATGACAGCTGTGAGGTGGGGAGGCCAAGTCTACCCGCAGGAGAGGTGCTGAAGTGCCCACCTTCTGAACTGTGCTATCTCCGAGCAGCTCTTCCAGAGTTCCTGCCTGGGTGACCCCTTCACCTGACAGTGCCTCTCTGCCCCAGACTGACCTCACCAGCCTGTGTCCCCCTCGGAGAGATTCTGCAGTTGACTTCAGATAGGGGCAAAATTCGGGGGCCAGCTGCCCCAGATGGTGGTCCTTCTTTGCTGCCTTTGCAGGCCTCCAGCGCATCCTCTTTGACTGTTCCACCTGTCAAGAACACCTTTTCTCTAGTGGGCTCTCCATCTGCCCACATTGTCCTTGAAGAGCAGTCTCTGCTGCCCACTCCCTTGGCAAGAGGAGGCTGAGACCTAAGACCCTTGTCCATTCTCCTGCATCTTCCTGTGGTGACCACCTGTGTCTGTCTTATGGTCATCCCACTGTAATTCTTAGGGGCCTGTCTTGTGCTGCCCACAGGCCCATGGGCTCCTTTATCCTGTCCTTTCTTTTTTCTACTGGATTAGGGCCCTCAGAGCAAGTCCCTAGCCGCTGTAGGTAGCATGGGGCATTGTAAACAGTAGGCATTCAGGAAGTTTTTCATAAATGACTTTCTGGCAACCCTCTCATCCCCTTGAGGCAGATCACCTGGTCCTGACCCCTCAGCATTACAGATGCTCCTTTCCCAGAGTCAGCCTGAGGGTGAGCTGGTCACAGCAAGGTTCTCTTGACTCCCACCGTTGTTCATAGTACAGTGTTCTGCTTTTACGTGTAGCCCCAGTCTCAGGTTTTCTCAGGAGAAACAGAATTTAAGATACTTTCAGGTCCACGATCAAAATTCCTGTATGTTCTTGACATACTCTAAATAGTCTATGGTTGAACACAAGTGAGACTCTTATCCTCAAGTACCTGAAGACACATAACCAACCATATCTATTCTGAGATGCCTCTGTGGCACCTTCACTGTCACAGGGAGGCGAGTGTCATGCCAGTCAGAAGCAGCACGGGTGTGGAAGTCCCTGGTGGCTTTCAGATGACGTGTGTGTTTCCTGCAGGAGATGGCAGGCCGGGCACTAAAGCAGACGGGTAGCAGGAGCATCGAAGCCGCCCTAGACTACATCAGCAAGATGGGCTACCTGGACCCGAGGAAGGAGCAGATCGTGCGTGTCATCAAGCAGACTTCGCCAGGTGAGCCGAGACCCGCGGCCTGTGCATGATGATGGTTTATGATTAAAAAACACAGGCCCTGGCTGGGTAGCTCAGTTGGTTAGAGCCAAGGTTGCAGGTTCATGACCGTCCCTGGTCAGGGCACACACAATAATCAACCAGTGAGTGCACGGATAAGTGGCAAAACAAATGGATATTTTTCTTTCTCTCTAAAAAATATCAATTATATAAAAAGCCCTGGGGGGGTTGGATGCACAGCAGTAGTGATCATGGGACCTACCTGGGCACCCCCCCCATATGAAATAACCTGTGGTACTTCCTGTGAGGGGGTACTTGTTTTGTTCTATGAAAGATTGGAAAATTCACTGCATGTTAAGATTAGGCAGAGTGAAAAATGAACATTTCTCTTTGCTTCCCCTCAGGCCGATGACGGGGTCTTTCAAAAGGGAGACTTATTTTATTGATTCTGACACACACCTTTTCTCACACTGAAAGCTGCTGCCTGTGGCTGAGGGGGGTGGTGCTGGGAAGGCCAGAGGCTCCAGCAGCAAATGCTCTGCCTCCCTGGCCCTCCATGGATAGTTATCTTCCAGGATGGAGTAGATGGGACTGTTTCCTGGTGCCCAAGGCCTCTGTGTGTGATAGGGACTCAAGACAATTAGCAAAGGAGTGTCCCCTATCTTGTGGCCTGGGAAAAACCCACTTCACACTGAATGTGAACTGCAGAGGTTTTTGTAAGCTGTGTCTTTGCTGTTAAGAAGAGGACACAAACTTGCCTGACCAGGCAGTGGCACAGTGGATAGAGCATCGGACTGGGATGCGGAAGTCCCAGGTTCGAGACCCCAAGGTCGCCAGCTTGAGCATGGGCCCATCTGGGTTGAGCAAAAATGGCAACGAAAAACTGATGATTGATGCTTCTCACCTCTCTCCGTTCCTGTCTATCTGTCCCTTTCTCTGACTCTCTCTCTGTCCCTGGAAAATAAAAAAAGGACAGAAACTCATGTTTTTTCTTGATAGAGCAGTCTCCTCACCCAATGTGGGGCTGGCTATCCTATCACTGGTCCTGTCTCAGCACGGCTCCCAGAGGACCACAGGCCCCTGTCTGTAGTCATTTTCTTCTCTTTTGGCCTTTGGTGCATGTTCAGCAGTGCAGGAAACAGCCATGTTTGGCTGTGACTTCTGCCTGATGTGGTGACTGTGGAGCATCTTGCTTCTGCTAGGGGTTTCTGAGGGCTCTCTGTAGCAAGGCAGACTTTGACTCAGGTAGCCTGGATCTGCCCCAGTAAAGTTCAGCCTGGGTCACAGAAAAGCCTGAAAGTGTCAGAACCCGCTGGGCAGACCCCTCTAATGCCACTTCTGTTATATCTTTCCTCCACAGGAATGGGCTTGGTGCCCACCTCGGTGCCACAACGGCCAAGCTTTGAAGGGGCAGACCCCTTCCCCACCTACCGTGCGATGAGCGGGGCCTACAAGGGCAGTGGCATCCTGGAGGAGGTGCCCCGGCAGTACATGGACTTTCTCTTCACTGGAGGGGTCAGTTCCCACAGTGCGCCTGGTGGCCCCCAGCACCAGCCCAAGGGCTACTCCACAAGTGTGGAGCCTGCCGGCATGAACTTCCCCGTGGCTGTGGCCGGGCCTGGGGGCCAGGGTCTGTCCCTGCAAGGCCCGCACTACAGGCCGCACCAGCTGGTGCCCAGCGAGGTCCTGGGCTACGGAGTCCAGCGCAGCCCCTCCTTCCAGAACAAGGCACAGCTGGACACCGTGGGGTACTCGGGTCTGGCTGCCAAGGGCCCGGCAGGGCAGCCTGGGGCCGGCCACGCCTTGCCGGCTGTGGGGCCCCCGGCCAGCTTGTATGCGCCGCCGCATGTGCACAAGCAGGCCCCGCAGGTGCATGTGCTAGTGCCCTCTCAGGGCTTGCCGGCCCTCTCCAGGAACAGCCTCAATGTAGACCTGTATGATGCCGGCGGCGCCCCAGTCCAGCCGTGGCTGGTGCCCACCCTGGCCCGGCGCGACTCTATGCAGAAGCAGGTGGCATTTCAGCCCGAGGGTTCCATGCCCAGCAGAAGCAGCTCTTTCAACAGCCACCAGCAGCCCGTGGCGGCGGCGACCCCCAACACCATCACCGCGGTGACGGCTGCGCACATCCTGCACCCAGTCAAGAGCGTGCGCGTGCTGCGGCCAGAGCCGCAGACAGCCGTGGGGCCATCTCACCCGGCCTGGGTACCCGCGCCCGACCGGCCGGATGCCACGGATGAGCGCCCGCCGCCCCCGCTGGGCTCAGGCCCCTACGCGCGGGACGCGGAGGCCAGATGCCTGCCCCCGCCCTACCCCAAGCACCTTCTGCTGCGGGGCGCAGCCGAGCAAGCTGACATGGACCGCTTGTGCGCAGGCGTGGGGCAGCGGCTACTGGGCATTCCCGACGAGCCCCCCGACAGGGGCCACAGGGGTGCCAAAGCCGTTAGCCGACATGGGAAGGACAAAAAGCTGATTCAGACGTCTCCAGTTCCAGTGCGCAAAAATAGCCAGGATGAGGAAAAGAGAGAGTCTCGGATCAAGAGCTACTCACCGTATGCATTCAAGTTCTTCATGGAACAACACGTGGAAAACGTCATCAAGACCTACCAGCAGAAGGTCAACCGCAGGCTGCAGCTGGAGCAGGAGATGGCCAGAGTAATGTCCCCTTCCGCGCTCCCTGAGCCCTTCACAGGAATCGCAGTAGGAGCCCTTTTTTTTTCTGTTTTGTGCACCGTAGGTGCCAGCCCTGGTCTGGTTATGAGGGGAGTACCTGGAAAAATTACAGGTGTTCCAGCCTCCCTGCCCCCTCCCCAATTGCAGGGACCAGCTCTGACTGTACACTGTGTGCCAACAGGAAGCTTATCAAATGGATTATTCATTAGCAAAGTTCATCAAGTTTTATTAACTAGTGACAAACCACTTTGGAAGAGTAGAAACAAGGTTTGAGGTTTTATGAATTGAAATTGTGGGATTTATAAAGAAAAACATCTAGTAGGGTTTCATTTATCCTTTAAGTCTGTAATTAGTAATATTTTAGAGACCTTAAGTTGACAGAAACTGCTAGAGAAGATAATAAAGTATTTAAATGAAATGTTATGGTAAATTTAAATCAAGCCGATAATTTCGAACTCTAAAGGTAACGTTTATTTATTTATTTACAGGGACAGAGAGAGTCAAAGAGAGGGATAGATAGGGACAGACAGACAGGAATGGAGAGTGGTGAGAAGCATCAATCATTAGTTTTTCGTTGCTGTTGCACGCCTTAGTTGTTCATTGATTGCTTTCTCACATGTGCCTTGACCACAGGCCTTCAGCAGACCGAGCAACCCCTTGCTGGAGCCAGCGACCTTGGGTCCAAGCTGGCGAGCCTTTGCTCAAGCCAGATGGGCCCGCGCTCAAGCTGGCGAGCTAAGGGTCTCAAACCTGGGTCCTCCGCATCCCAGTCCGATGCTCCATCCACTGTGCCACTGCCTGGTCAGGCCGAACTCTAAAAATAAAATTTGTGCTCTTAGTTTCTGCCCTCCCATTTTCATGGACATTTTTCTCTTATGTTTTCTCATTTTCCCTGAGCTATTAAAATATTAGGTTGCTCTTAGAGTTCCAGGAATTTTGTGGTCCTCTTTCCACAGATTTTTGCTAATAGAGGTCTCCTTTAGTTTTTAAGGGCTTGAAGTTACCCAGAGAGAACTATTTTGACCTCCCCTTGGATTCTGAATTTGTGTCTGTATATAGCTCTAAATAGTAAAACTAATTGTTCTCCTGATTGGAGTTTATTAGACCCATTCTACTTGTCTTCTCATTCCTATAGCTCAAGCCAGGGTCCTCTCACTTCTAGGGCATCTTCCCCCAGCCATTTCCTGTCGGGGTTCCTCTGATGTGACCCTTGTTTTTCTTCTGTGCAGGCTGGACTCTGTGAGGCTGAGCAGGAGCAGATGAGGAAGATCCTTTACCAGAAGGAGTCTAATTACAACAGGCTGAAGAGGGCCAAGATGGACAAATCTATGTTTGTGAAGATCAAAACTCTGGGGGTCGGTGCCTTTGGGGAAGTGTGCCTGGTGTGTAAGGTGGACACTCATGCCTTGTATGCCATGAAGACCCTGAGGAAGAAGGACGTCCTAAACCGGAATCAGGTGGCTCACGTCAAGGCTGAGAGGGACATCCTGGCTGAAGCGGACAATGAGTGGGTGGTCAAACTTTACTACTCCTTTCAAGACAAGGACAGTCTATACTTTGTGATGGACTACATCCCTGGGGGTGACATGATGAGCCTTCTTATCCGGATGGAGGTCTTCCCCGAGCACCTGGCCCGCTTCTACATCGCAGAGTTGACTCTGGCCATCGAGAGTGTCCACAAGATGGGCTTTATCCACCGAGACATCAAGCCAGACAACATTTTGATAGATCTTGATGGTCACATTAAACTAACAGATTTTGGCCTCTGCACTGGGTTCAGGTGGACTCACAACTCCAAGTATTACCAGAAAGGTACTGTCCTAAGCACACTATACCCACTCTACATATCTGGACACAAGCCATTCCTCCCTTGTGGCTCCTAATTGCTATGACATTGTTTGTTACCCCATTATTTTATAATTTGGTGTGACGTCTTTGTCCCTAAAGAAGGAGTGTGATGTGTGTGAGTGGATGTGAGTTTTACTGCAGTGCCGTTAGGGAATACGCTACGGGGTATCTTGGGGCTTTTGTGAGAAACCGTCTGTCACTCTGCCACATTCATGAGCCATTCAGTATGCCTCACAGCCTCCCAAGGAGTCCTCCTCTAGCTGGCCTGAATCTATCAGCAGTGATTATCTGTAGGCAACTGTAAGTGTAGAGTGTAGAGATAGGTATGGTTATAGTTTAATTCCAGGTCCTATGGTTCTGCTCTTTGGGTAAATCAAAAACAGCTGGCTGTTATTTATGGCTCAGATTCTTGAAGTAGTTATTTTAATACTGTAGCTTAGGCTTTTAATTTATCTTTTTAACTTAAAACTAATCCTAAATCATCTAATTTATTCCCATTTTGTGGCATTGAAGTTATTCTTATCACATTTAAAAAACATTCTATGACCTGACCACTGGTGGCACAGTGGATAGAGCATCGACCTGGTACACTAAGGCCCCATGTTCGAAACCCTGAGGTGGCTGGCTTGAGCACAGGCTCACCAGCTTGAGTGCAGGTCACTGGCTTGAGCATGGTATCATCAACATGACCCCCTGGTCACTGACTTGAGCCCCAAGGGTGCTGGCTTGAAGCCCAAGGTTGCTGTTTTGAACAAGGCGTCACTCGCTGTGCTGGAGCCCCAGTCAAGGCATGTATGAGAAAGCAATAAATGAACAACTAAGGTGCTGCAACTATGAGTTGATACTGCTCATCTGTCTCCTTTCCTGGTGCTCTCTCTCTCTTTTTCTCTCTTTCTCTCCCTCCCTCTCTTTCTAAAAAAATAAAAAACCTTCTTATGCTTTTCCATGCTCACCTTAAAGCATGTCTTGTTGAGATTGGCCTGAGAAGGGTGCAAAGTGACGTTCCCCTAGTTGTCTGAGCCTCGGCACAGCTGCAGCTGCTGTCACCACATCACAGTGCTTGTGTTGTGGTTGTGCCACCCGTCTCAGACACAGGACCTTAGGCTGCCCTGCCGAGCAACTGGGCAGGGCTCTTTCTCTCCGTGTGTCAGGAGCTGAATTGAATTACTCTTCAGTATGGAGTTGTGGGTTTGTCAGACAGTGGAAACTGACTTTGTTTTGTATTCTTTTCTTTCGCCCCCCTGATTCCTGGGTGGAAAGGGAGCCATGTCAGACAGGACAGCATGGAGCCCGGCGACCTCTGGGATGACGTGTCTAATTGTCGTTGTGGAGACAGGCTGAAGACCCTGGAGCAGAGAGCCAGGAAACAGCATCAGAGGTGTCTGGCGCACTCCCTGGTTGGGACCCCAAATTACATTGCGCCGGAAGTGCTCCTCCGAAAAGGTGGGTTCCTTGGGCGCTTGCTTTAGGTGTGCCACACCGCTGCCTGGTGGAGGCCATCTTGACACCAGAACTGTGGAGCCAGAGGACCTCTGAGACACTCTCCCGTTCCTGCTTTCTGGGACACTAAATATTCCCACTGTAACTGTATACCCATGGAAGTGTGTGTCACTTCCATTTTGGAACTGCCCTTGCTCCCAAGGCAACAGAAGAATTGCACCTTTAGGCCAGTTTTTGCTTTCTCTTCCTTGGACTGGAAAGTGAGAGTCATGTGATGGAAATCACTCTGAGAGTCACAGGGATGCTAGTCAGTCTTCAGTCTGCCTAAGCCAGGCATTTCTAGGTTCTAGCTGTGACTTTTTTTTTATTTTTTAATTTTTTAATATTTTATTGTTGATTTTAGAGAGAGGAGAGAGAGAAAGGTGGGAGGAGTGGAAAGCATCAGCTCATAGTATCAGCTGCTTCTCACATGTGCTTGATCAGGCAAGCCTAGGGTTTCAAACTGGTGACCTCAGTGTTCCAGGTCAAGGCCTTATACACTGCGCACCACAGGCCAGGCTGTAACTTTTCTTTTTTTAATTTTTTCCATTACAGCCATTACAGTTTATATTTGTTGTTATTTTATATTAGTTTCAGGTATACAGCATAGTAGTTAGTCACATACTTTACAAAATGTTCCCCCCATATTTGTAGTGCCTTCCTGACACCAGACATAGTTATGACACTATTGTTTAGCCTGACCAGGCAGTGGTGCAGTGGATAGAGCATCGGACTGGGATGTGGGAGACCTAGGTTCAAGACCCCGAGCTCACCAGCTTGAGCATGGGCCCATCTGGCTCGAGCAAAAGCTCACCAGCTTGGACCCAAGGTCGCTGGCTCGAGCAAGGGGTTGCTCGGTCTGCTGAAGGCCCGCGGTCAAGGCACATGTGAGAAAGCAATCAATGAACAACTAAGGTGTCGCAACGAAAAACTGATGATTGATGCTTCTCATCTCTCTCTGTTCCTGTCTGTCTGTCCCTGTCTATCCCTCTCTCTGACTCTCTCTCTCTCTGTCCCTGTAAAAAAAAAAATTTTTGTTTAAATTCCCTGTGCTATATACATTATGTCCCTGTGACGTTTTGTAACTACCAATTTGTGCTTCTGAATCCCTTCACCCTTTTAACCCAGTGCCCTAACCTTCTTTCCTCTCCCTCAGACAGCTCTCAGGCTGTTCTCTGTGTCTATGAGTCTGTTTCTATTTTGTTTGTTGGTTTCTTTTGTTGTTTAGGTTCCACATATAGGTGAAATAATATGGCATTTGTCTTTCTGTGTCTGTCTTACTCCACTCAGCATAATGCCCTCTAGGTCCATCCATGCTTTTGCAGATGACCAGAGCTCCTTTTTTTTTTATGACCAAGTATTATTACATTGTGTAAACGCACTGCTGCTTCTTGCCCAGGTTCTAAGCTGGGTTGTCCCACCTCCAGCTGGTTGTTGAGTATGATGGAATACAAATATTATTTTCCTCCAGTTCTCCCTTCTAGTCCAGAAGCATCTTGAATGTCAGATTTGGGAATAATAGTCTGCCTGGAACTATAAGTACTCAGCTCAGTAAAATAGGTCCTGGAGGAATGCTCTGTTCCATCAGATTTGACATCTGACTGAACACAAAAGGAGTCTTCCAGTAATCAATCACATGGCCCATGGCAACAGTGATTTGTTGGCCCAAGTCTGTGTGGTAGATCCAGGATTGATGGCCTGTTTTTTCACATGTGCTGTTTCAAGTGTTTGCAGCCAGCCAGACTTGGTTTAAGTCTGAGTTTTCTTTGTTAGCTGTGGTAATCGAGGGAAATTAATTAACCACTCAGAGCCACATCTGTAATAATAATTTTGCTCCCTAGTCATGGCCTCAGAGTAGGAGGGAGCTTGCTGGGCTGTGAGGGAGGATGACTTCCCTTCCTGCCCTGCATCATCAGGTACAAAGCCCAGGAACCGGGGGTGGCTACTCTGCAGCCCCCATGCTGGACAGCTAGGAAGGGATGGGATGGAAGGCATGAAGTCTGAAGAAACTTGACTTGCAGTGTTGCCAGCAGGTCTTAGGTCCCAGTTGACACTCAGCAAGGTTAGGTGACATCACAACTGGAGCAGGGCTTGGATTGGGGCACGTGGCTCTGGAGAAAAAGTGGGAGGGAGTCAGAGACAAAGGTGAACCTGATTTGCGGCCTCCTTGGGGTGGGCTCTGATTGAGGCCTGCCTCAGCTTTGTCTTGGGAATGGGAGCACTATGAGGGAGAGCCTGGCCATTTAGTGCTGTGCAGAGACCATGCCTTCAGTGACAGCCATTCTCTTTGTCAAAGTGTCCCATATATATATTTTTTTATATATATATATATCTTTTTTTTTTTTTTTTAATTTTTCCAAAGTTAGAAGTGGAGAGGTAGTCAGACTCCCACATGCGCCCAACCAGGATCCACCCGGCATGCCTACCAGGGGGCGATGCTCTGCCAATCTGGGTTGTTGCTCCATTGGGGCCTGAGCCATTCTAGCACCTGAGGCAGAGGCCACGGAGCTGTCCTCAGCACCAGGGCCAACTTTGCTCCAATGGAGTATTTGGCTGCTGGAGGGGAAGAGAGAGATAGAGAGGACGGGAGAGGGGAAAGGGTGGAGAAGCAGATGGGCACTACTCCTGTGTGCCCTGGCTGGGAATCAAACCCTGGACTGCCACATGCTGGGCTGACGCTCTACCACTGAGCCAACTGGCTAGGACCCTTCTCCATGTTTTTTAACTTCCTCCCAACCTCCCAGGAAAGCCTTGCCAGGAAGCCCTTTATGACTAGGCATACATGTTCATAACCCTTACTGTTTTGTGAGTAATACTGTTTTAATTTTTATGTTCATTATGAACTTAAAATTCTGGTTCATATTGTCAGAAACAGCAACAGTAAACTTTTTAAGTTAAGGTCTTTTCTTAATTACAAAAGCATCCTGTGTTTATTATAGACCAGTGACTGAAAATTAAAAATAAAAATGAGCCCTGGCCGGACATGTCGGTACATTAGAGCATTGTTCTGAAGCACAGAGGTTGCTGGTTGGATCCCCAGTCAGGGTACATATAGGAGCAGGTGTTCCTTCTCTCTCCTTTTCCTCTCTTTAAAATCAATAGAAATAAACAAAGAAAGGAGGAGGGAGGGAGGGAAAGTGAGTCCTCTTCACCACACGATGACTGTCACCACCTCAGCACATGTCCTTTTCAGCTTTTCTTCTGAGCTGCATGTGCACAGAGATGCATTTTGTGTAAGCAGTTTTCTTTTAAAGAATTTGTGCTGCTCCGACATGCTTCCTCGCATAGCAGTAAAGTAAAACTAGAGGGTCTCTCCCAGTTCTTCTCTGAGCAGAGTACATGACCATGCGGGAATTGAATGTGGTCTTGTCTTTCAGGGTACACTCAACTCTGTGACTGGTGGAGCGTTGGAGTGATTCTCTTCGAGATGCTGGTGGGGCAGCCACCCTTTCTGGCCCCCACTCCCACAGAGACCCAGCTGAAGGTAACGTGGAAATTTCGTGTATCTGCTTGCCACAAACACGTGTTTTTCTGACCTTTAGTCTAAGTGGTGTAGGAATCTTAGTTGTATGTAATGGGATTTTTTAAAGTATTGTTGTTACCTATTCTGAAAATATTTATTTTAATAAGTGAAGCTCAAAAATTAGAACTAAGTTTTAAATTTATTTAGTGATTTTCGGAGAGAAAGAAGGGGAAAAGGGGAGATGGAGGGAGAAATACCAATATTTTGTCCCACTTATTTATGCATTTATTGGTTCCCATATGTGCCATGACTGGGGATTGTACCCTCAACCTTAGTGTATCAGGATGATGCTCCAACCAACTGAGCTACCTGGCCAGGGCCTAGACCCAGGTTTTAAAATACAGTATATGTGTTTCTGAAATTTTACTTGAATCATTAGTTACATGCCATCTTGGTACAGCCAAGTAAGAACAAAAAGCTGCAGTAAGTATGGTCAGATCTGATCTCTCCTGCTGCTGTTCAATAACTACAGAAAATTTTATAAAAGTATCCCTAAAGAAGTTAGTTTGTTTTGATGTTATATCATTACTGTTTTCAAGGTATCAGCTCTGAGGTTAGCCTAGGTATGCATATTTCTACTATTCATTTGATGTAATTAAATAATTAATTTTAGAATGATGGCCGATTACTCTCTGACATAAGTGATTTGATTACTTATGCAGGATTGAACTGAGAATCTGCTGAAATCTTCAGACCTTCTCATAACAGTGCACTCACAGTACACCAATACATTGTTTACTAACAACCTTAATTCGAAGGACCCTAAATTATGGCTTTGTTTCATACTGGTAGCAATAAAATTGAAAGTTTTCATTGTCTGTATTGAATAGCCAGTTTGCCTGCATGATAATGACCCAATTTTTGTGATAAAATTTACCATTTTAGCTGTTTTTAAGTGTGCAATTCAGTGGCATTAAGTACATTCACAGTGTTGTGCAACTGTCACCACCACTGTCTATTTCCAGACATTTTCATCTTCCCAAAGAGAAATTGTACCTGTTAAACACTAACCTCCCACTCCCCTCCCCCAGCCTGGAACCTCTCCTCTCCTCTCTGTCTCTGAAGGTGATTGCTTGGCGCATCAGGTAAAGGGACGCACAGGGTATCTTCCCCTGTGGGAGTGGCTTGTTTCACTGAGCACAGTGCCTTCAGGTGTCATCCCTGTTGTTGCATGTGGAAGAATTTCCTTCCTTTAGAAGGCAGAGTAATATTCCATTGTTTGTTTGGACCATATTTGTTTATGCATCACCTTGCAGCAGATACTTGGTGTGTTTCTACCCTCTTTGGTTACTGTGACTGTGCTGCTGTGACCATAAGTGTGTGGATAAGAAATTGTCTTGCAGGACTGACCATAGACCCTGAAGTGGACTCGCTGGCTCCTATGGTCATTCTGTTTAACTTTCTCACACTGTTTCCCACAGTGGCTGTGCAAGGTTTCCGTTTTCTCCACATCCTCATCAAGGCTCCATTTTCTCCACATTGTCATCAACACTTCTTCCTCCCCCCCCCCTTTTGTTTTATATTGTAGCCATCCTAGTGGTGGCTTCCCTTCATCCTAGTGAAGTCCTATCTCACTGTGGTTTTGATTTGCATTTTCCTAATGACTAGGCGTGGTGAGCCTCTTTTCATATGCTTCCTGGACACCTGTATGTCTTTTTTGGAGAAATGTCTGTTCAGGTCTTTTTCCCTTTTTTAAATGAGGTGTTTTGTTGTTGAGTTGTAGAAATCCTTCATGTATTCTGGGTATTAACTCCTTATCAGATACATGTTTTGCAAATATAGTTTTCCATTCTCTGGGTTGCCTCTTCCTTCTGTTAGCAGTGTCCTTGATGAACAAAAGTTTTAAATTTTGATAAAGGCCAACTTATATATTTTTATTTTATTGCTTGTGCTTTTTGGTATCATATCCAAGAAATTGTTGCCAAATTCAATGTCATGAAGACTTCTTTCTATGCTTTCTTCTAGGAGTTTTATAGTTTTAGCTCTACTGAAACTACTCAGGTTTAGGCTCTGTCCAGGTAGGTCAGCTGGTTAGAGTGTCGTCCTGATACGTTAAGGTTATGGGTTCTATCCCCGGTCAGGGTACATGCAAGAATCAGCCAATGAATGCTTGAATATGTGGAACAACTAGTGTTTCTCCCACCTCTCTCAAGTGGATGAATAAAAATTAAAAAAGAAAAAAAAAACAACTCAGGTTTATACCAACCCTCCCATTCACACACCCACCTACCTACATTCCTCACCTGATGCTCAGTCACCCATGCAGTGCCAGTTACATTGGCCTTGTTTTATCCTGATTTGAAGTATGATCAGTAAAGTCACTTAGCTTTTCATTTCACTGTACAGACATCTCTATGACAATGTATTTCCAAGTGTTCAGATAGCCAGTTTGTGGTTGAACATTGAGGATAAGAGGCCAAGGCCATAGGGTGGGTCATCTTTATTCTTGTCTCTGAGGTTGCTTTTTTGAATTATAAAACCCCAGCTGACTATCTCTTGGCCACAGTAAGTATTGAATGAGAACCATGATGGTTCCCCAGAAATCTGTTGCCATCACTAAAGAAATGACTCAGGGCTTTGTCCTGTTTGCTCAGTTGATTGTCATCCCGAAACAGCAGGTTGCAGGTTTGATCCCCAGTCCGGGCACACATGGGAAGCAGCCAGTGAATGAATGACTGGGTGGAGCAGCAAATGAATGCTTCCCTTCCCCCTACCCTCTTTCTGTCTCTCTGAAAATAAAAGAAAATTAAAAAAGAAATTTAGTCTTGGCCAGATAGCTTGATCGGTTGGAGTGTCATCCCAGAGTGGAGGTTGCTGGTTCGATGACCTGGTCGGAGCACATACAGGAGCAACTTGATGTTTCTGTCTCTTTCTCTGCCTCTCTCAAAAGAAAAAAAAATGGCTCAGAGGGGATCAGTCTCTTCATTTTTGTGGAAAGCACAAAACTCCTTTGCTAAATAGTCTTTCTGACAGAAGAGAATTGGTCTCTCTTGGTCTGTATATGGTTTCAGCATCCCGGGCCTTGGGTTGTGCCCCCCCACACTAGAGCACTGACCACCTGTGGATGCTCAGGTCTGCAGCTGTAGTGTCTGAGTCTTGGCTTTTCTCCTGTCATGAAACTATAATTATTTAAAAGTTATGTTTATCAGATAGCATCCCAGAACTGCCCGTGTTGGCCTTGAGATGTTGGGGGAGACTAAAGCTTTGGTCTGTTGTCTCTTGAGGTGATCAACTGGGAGAGCACGCTGCACATCCCTACCCAGGTCCAGCTGAGCCCTGAGGCCCGGGACCTCATCACGAAGCTGTGCTGTGCTGCTGACTGTCGGCTGGGGAGGAACGGGGCTGACGACCTGAAGGCCCATCCATTCTTTATCGCCATTGATTTCTCCAATGATATTCGGAAGCAGCCGGCCCCCTATGTTCCCAAAATCAGCCACCCCATGGACACCTCAAACTTTGACCCCATAGATGAAGAAAACCCTTGGAATGATGCTAGTGAAGACAGCACCAAGGCCTGGGACACGCTCACCTCCCTGAATAACAAGCACCCTGAGCATGCATTTTATGAATTTACCTTCAGAAGGTTCTTTGATGATAACGGCTACCCTTTCAGGTGCCCAGAGCCTTCAGGAGCAGAGGCACTGCAGGCTGACAACTCTGATTTGGAGAATTCCAACCTGGTGGATCAGACTGAAGGTTGCCAGCCAGTGTACGTGTAGATAGATGTGGCTTCTGACACGGGCTTCCTCAGGTCCAGGTGCCCTTGGCTGGTTCCCTGAAAGGCCTGATGGAAAAATTCAGGGAAGCTTTGTTTTCAGTTAGTCCGTTGCTTACTTCACATGAAACTCTGGTCTGCACTAAAAACCCCCAAAACAAACAAAAATGTTCTCTACAAAAGGACTTTAGTGTAGCACGTCTTCGTTTCTAGACTTTGGTTGATAAGGGGGGCAGGTGTCAACATGGCTTATGAGGGCCTTCACTGCATTGAAACAATTTTTAAAGAATTTAGTACAGTTTAAAAAGAGCACTTATTTTGTTTATAGTCATTTTATTACGAAATTATAGGGATTAACTCTGACAAATCATGCTGCTGTCATTTTATACATTTGTATTTTACCCAGCACTTACATTTAGGAAAAGAAGTTAAAACTGAAGAACATGTGATAAGGAATCTCTGTGCAATAACATAAAAAGGATAACACTGTTTTGATGTTACTGATACCATTTTATTCACACAGGGGTTTTTGTTTTATATATTTTCCCCCCCATTTCAAAATTGTGATATGCTAAAAGCTGCCTTTTTTTTTTTTTTTTTTTTTTTTTTGCTTTTTGCATATTATGGTATCATAGACAGTGTGTGAGCAAGGTAACTCCATGGGTGTGTTACCTAATGTCTGGTGTGTAGAGACTGCTGCATGAGCTGGTTTTTCTATTATGAACAACCGTGTCTTGCCATTCACAGCAGGTCTGTGAAGACGATTTTACACAGTTTCTATAAATGAGACGCTATAAACAGTGTGTGATGGCGTGTTGTGTGGGTGACTTCACTGTGATTGTGTCTCTTACTGTGTTGTTAAAAGAAACGCAGGTGCGTAACTGAGAAGTGACTTTCTGTGTGTGTCATGGGTATGATTGGACTCTTTGGGGGTTAAATTTAAGTATTTGTCATATACTGAACTTGTATACATCTAAAGGGATTAATTTAGGTATGCCAAAATGTTTGAAGTTTGCCATGGAACTTGGTATCCCCAGTCAGTTCATGCTCTCATTCTTGATGTAGCTGCTGTGTAGAATCCCGTCACTGCCACCAGACGGTCCCCACCCAGAGGTATGCACAGCCGCACTCCTCCCGCTGTCTGAGACAGCTGCAGTTTTACCGTGGTGACATTTAGTATCTTGGCGTTCTTTCACCTTTTCTTATTTTCATTTTTAATGTGCTTTGAAATGTCTTATCTTGATTTTAAAAATACATTTTCCTCATCTTTGTAAAACAGCAAGGATTACTCAAAGTGACATTGGAATGCAAAAAAATATTAAGCCATACATATTTTCTTAGATGTGTAGATGTATATATAAACGTACAAAATATTCCTTATTTCAACTTAGTATGATTCCTATTTGAAGTGATTTATATTTGAGTAAAAAGTTTTCTTTTTAAGAATCTGACATCATATTTTTTATTATAGTTGTTGCACATAGTTTTTCCTTGGTGTTTTTAGTATAATGCATTCATTATTTAGTATCTGTTTAGGCAACAACACATATAAGTTTATCAATGTCTAAACTAAAGAAAATATTCCTGTGTACTGGTTTACATTTCGTATGAGTGGCCAATCTCGACATCTGCTGTTCTTGTACTATGACTCTCAGTGTTTCTGCGACTTTCCAGTAATGCCATGTTGCTATTTACAGTGCTCTGACAAAACTTTATGTGGTAGGTTCTTTCTCAGGAACTCAATGTAACTATTATTTATTGATATATCATTGCCTTTGAAAAACTTCTACTGGCACAATTTATTATTAAAATTTGAATACAAACCGCTTGGTGTCATGTTATATTGGAATTTGTTACTTGTTGCTTTTATCAGTGTGTCCTGTTGGACAATTAATATTAGTTTCTTGCCTGATCAGGCAGTGGCGCAATGGATAGAGCATCAGACTGGGATGCGGAAGACCCAGGTTCGAGACCCCGAGCTCGCCAGCTTGAGCGCGGGCCCATCTGGCTTGAGCAAAAAAGCTCATCAGCTTGGACCCAAGGTCACTGGCTCCAGCCAGGGGTTGCTCGGTCTGCTGAAGTCCTGCGGTCAAGGCACATGTGAGAAAGCAACCAATGAACAACTAAGGTGTTGCGAAGGCAATGAAAAACTAATAATTGATGCTTCTCACCTCTCTTCATTCCTGTCTGTCTGTCCTTATCTATGCCTCTCTCTGACTCTCTCTCTGTCCCTGTAAAAAAATAAATAAAAAATAATATTTAATATTAGTTTCTTTGTATGTCCCTAGAGAAATGGAACTTCATCCTTATACAGCACACACACACACACACACACACACACACACACACACACACACACACATATATGTTTTTGCCTCTTTTATACAAATGGGAGAGTTATTTATTTTTTCCTGCATCTTTTTTTTTTTTAAAGGGACAGAGAGAGAGACAGACAGGAACGGAGAGAGGTGAGAAGCATCAATCATTAGTTTTTTGTTGCCGTTGCGACACCATAGTTGTTCATTGATTGCTTTCTCACATGTGCCTTGACCGTGGGCTTTCAGCAGACCGAACAACCCCTTACTGGAGCCAGCGACCTTGGGTCCAAGCTGACGAGCTTTTGCTCAAGCCAGATGGGCCCGCGCTCAAGCTGGCCAGCTCTGGGTCTTGAACCTGGGTCTTCCGCATCCCAGTCCTACGCTCTATCCACTGTGCCACCGCCTGGTCAGGCTCCTGCATCTGTTTTATTGGCAATCTATACCAGCACATAAAATAATCTTGCCCTGGTTGGCTCAGTGGTAGAGTGTTGGCCTGGTGTGTGGATTCCTGGGTTCAATTCCCAGTCAGGGCACACATAAGAAGTGACCATTTGCTTCTCTACCCCTTCCCCTCCCCCTTCTTTTTCTCCCCCTTTCTTCCTCTCCCACAGACATGGCTTAATTGGTTTGAACCCATTGGCCCCAGGCACTGAGGATGACTCTGGAACCTCTGCCTCAGGCACTAAAAATAGCTCAGTTGTGAGCATGGCCCCAGATGGGGGTCCCTGGGTGGATCCTGGTCAGGGTACAGGTGGGAGTCTGTATCTCCCCTCCTCTCACTTGGATGAGAAGACAAATCTTCACCCTCTATTATTACTGTGCAATAATCCATTGTGAGATTCTATTATCAGTCTATATCAATGGACATTTCCTTGTTTCTGTCTTTTTCTATTATAAACTATGTTGGACTAAATAACCTTTTATAGCCATCATGTAGGATGGATTCCTAGAAGTGGAACTGCTAGATCAAAAGTTAAGTGTATGTGTGGTTTTTATTGCAAAGTTGCCCTGAGCAATGGTTGGAGGAAACCCTCTGAGCTAGTTCCTCTACATCCTGCTGGGTAGCTGAGAATGCACCACTCTGACCTGTCTTTCCTTGGACCAGGGTTGAGCTTGCAGTGAGCACCTTCAGGACTGAGGTAATGTGTCCTTCCAGGATGAAAAAGCAAGCTTTCTTTTAAGAGAAGTAGCTTCCTCAAGCCTCAGCAGAATCCATCTAGGCCTCCTGTGCTTTCACTGGAGGACTTGGGGCCAAGAAGAACTTGTGCAAACACGCTGGTACTCATACCTCTTCATGTGCTGTGAGTAAAAAAGTTCTTTGTCTCTAATCCAGGCATCTCTTCTCTTAGTCCAGGATCCATGAAAGAGTAAACAGGCTCACTTACTTACTAGCTTGTAAATAGGGTAAAATAAAATCTTAGACCTGACAAGCGTTATTGTGCCAATTCCCAGTAGAAATGTACAAATAGCCTACTTAGAGCCTTGTCAACCACACAATGGGACTGACTTTTTAATCTTTATCCGTTGACTCGTTAAGAAAAATAGTCTGTGTACTTTTACTTGACATTCCTCTTCTTTTGAAAGAAGTTGAGTTTGTGTGTGCTTCATATCCATTTGAATATCTTTAAAAATGATGATCCTAGCCTGAACAGGTGGTGACATAGTGGATAGAGCATTGACCTGGGATGCTGAGGACTCAGGCTTGAAACCCTGAGGTTGCCAGTTTGAGCATGGGCTTATGTTGCTTTAGTGTGGGCTCACCAGCTTGAGCACTGGATCGCTGGCTTGAGCGTGGGATCACAGATATGACACCATGGTCGCTGGCTTGAAACCCAAGGTCACTGGCTTGAGCCCAAGGTCGCTGGCTTGAGCAAGGGGTCACTGGCTCAGCTGGAGCCCCGCAGTCAAGCACATATGAGAAAACAGTCAATGAACAAACAGCGAAGGTGATGCAACTATGAGTTGATGCTTCTCATCTCTCTCCTTTCCTGCCTGTCTCGCAAAAAAAAAAAAAAAAAAAAAGTGACCTAGTTTTATGCATTTGTTTTACGTTGCTGCCTCGGACCTTCTTCAGAGACTTCTGCTCAGCTGGTCATTTAATGGAGCCAGTAGCCAGACAACACATTATGGATAACATACTTATTCAGTGTTGTGACAAATTCCAAAGGCTATGAACACTCTGACATTAATGAATGCTCTGCTAAGAGAGTTGCCAGGGCACAGCTAGGCCTGGCTTCACCATATTTGTGGTCACTGTTGGATGTAATTGGAGTTGGTTGAAAGAGTTATTTTACATTCCTTCCAAGTTTCCTTCTCAACACTTGTATGCTATGTCCCTTGATTAGTCTAAGTGCCAATCACAGAGAGAAGAATATTAGCCAGCATGGCAGGCTTTCCCCGAACCTCCTGTGTTCTGAACCACTTATTAGTTACAAACTTTTGAAATAGAGTTTACTCCCAGATTTATTTGACTTAGTCCCAGTTCTTAACTAGTATATTTCCATTGTTAGAATACAGCATAATCAAGATCACTGCCATTATGTGCATATTTATAAGTACATTATTAAGCATTGTATTTTTTTCCATCTGTAAAGAACCATTTCCTTAGCGAGAGGATTTTCCATTTCCCAAAGTGGCAGCTTATGGTTTCACGGCTTACGTTTAAGTCTTTTATCCGTCAGAAGATGAGTGGATTAAAAAGCTGTGGTACATATATACTATGGAATACTACTCAGCCATAAGAAATGATGACATCGGATCATTTACAACAAAATGGATGGACCTTGATAACATTATACGGAGTGAAGTAAGTAAATCAGAAGAAAAAAACTGAGAACAGCATGATTTCATACATAGGTGGGACATAAAAGTGAGAATATGAGACATGGACAAGAGTGTAGTGGTTACAGGGTGGGGGAGAGAGGGGAGGGTGGGATAGGGAGGAGGGGAGGGGCACAGGGAAAACCAGATAGAAGGTGACAGAGGACAATATGACTGGGTGACGGGTATGCAACACAATTGAATGATAAGATAATCTGGAGATGTTTTCATTGTACATATGTACCCTGATTTATTGGTGTCACCCCATTAAAATTAATAATAATTAAAAAAATATCTTCCAAAGTGGCAGCTTAAATTTATTGGAGAAAATGTGCTTATTTGCTTTGGAAAGGAAGAAAAATTCTACAGTTACTGGACACTATGATGAAATACATGACCTGGTCCTGGCCAGTTAACTTAGCTGGTTAGAGCATTGTTCTGAAATGACAAAGGTTCAATCCCCGGTCAGAGCACATGCGGGAAGCAACTAATGAATGAATGACTGAGTAGAAAAACAAATGAATGCTTCCTTTACCTCTCCCCTCTCCCTTTCTCCATCTCTCTAAAATATCAATCAGTAAATAAAAATTAAACCCTGGCCAGATTGCTCAATTGGTCGGAGTATTGTCTGGAAGCGCAGAGGTTGTGAGTTCAATCCCTGGTCATGGTGCATTATAGGAACAGCTAGATGTTCCTGTCTCTCTCATTCTTCCTACCTGTTGCAACGACAATAAACTACTCAAAGTAGCAAACCTCTTGTTTGGTTCCCGTTCCTCACACAGGGCACCGCTTGTTGCAGCAACATTGAACTACTATGAGACCAGATGAAATGCTCCAAGGGGCCAAGGGGAGGTAACAGCCCCGGTCAGCAGACCAAAGGATTGAAGCTCCTTCCCCAACCTTACAGCAGAAGTTCTAAGACTGAAATAAAGGACAAGGAACATGCTGACTCCTAATCTCTGTTTTGAGAGCCTAAACATTTTCTGTGTTGCTGAACCTTATCCTGCTGTTTTTCTGTTTCCAGCACGGGGTCAGAGAGGCCCCTGGACTCTCTTCCGTTCAGCACTTTTGCCCTAGGGTGCCTCTCTGTTTCTAATTGTTATCCTAACCCAATGATGGTGAACATATGACAGGCGTGTCAGCACTGATACGCGTAGCCATTTTCGATGACATGGGGCCGCATACTAGAGAAGTATGGGGCAGCATGCTGAGAAGGACATTTCATCCTCGGCTCCTGCACGGCCAAGTGCAGTAGCCGAGGATAAAACATTTGCTGTGCCTGACCAGGCGGTGGCGCAGTGGATAGAGCGTTGGACTGGGATGCGGAAGACCCAGGTTCAAGACCCCGAGCTCACCAGCTTAAATGCAGGCCCATCTGGCTTGAGCAAAAGCTCATCAGCTTGGACCCAAGGTCACTGGCTCCAGCAAGGGGTTGCTTGGTCTGCTGAAGGCCCACAGTCAAGGCAAGTGTGAGAAAGCGATCAATGAATAACTAAGGTGTTGCGACGGCAACAAAAAACTAATGATTGATGCTTCTCACCTCTCTCCGCTCCTGTCTGTCTGTCCCTATCTATCCCTCTCTCTGACTCTCTCTCTGTCCCTGTCAAAAAAAAACAAAACAAAAACACATTTGCTGTAGTGTAGACACTCTGTGCCGGAGGACTGTAGGCCAAAACAGCAGAACTCCGGCACAGAGCGTTTAGTTCTGGGACTTCCGGTTAGGCCGTTTTTCTCGAAGTGACACGCCATCCAAGTTATGCTCGGTTTTTTGGCGAATTTTGACACACCAAGCTCAAAAGATTGCTCATCACTGACCTAACGCTGCAAGTCTTCACAGCATATTCCTATACCTGCCTCTCTAAAAAGAAAAGAAAGAAAAGAAATACATGACCTCTGAGAGAAATGCTTGATGGCAACATTGTCCTTCTTCCAAAACTCATATTAGATAGTGTTATATGTTAGTTCAACCATCAAATATAATTTAGAAAACTCAAGAGAAGAAGGAAAGCCTATTGTATTTACTAAGTTTTGTTTACTGAGTTCTAAATGTACTAAGGCATTTTTCTTTTATCTTTCCCTTTTTTAGAAAACTTCCTTTAGCCATTCTTTTAGAATAGATCAACTGGCAAAATATTTTTAGCTTTTCTTCATTTAAAAGTGTCTTCATTTCTCCCTTTATCCTGAATGCTATTTGAAGCACATCTATTTGTGGTATAATCTGGTCTGGGGTATAGGATTCTGGTTGGCACTTATCTCGGTAGCCGAGAAATACTGTGTCACTTTCTTCTAGCCTTTGTAGTCTTTGATGAGAATCTGTTATCATTCTAATTTTCCCCCATATAGATAAGATGTTGTTTTTCTTTGGTTTCAAGGTTTTTGTTTGTTTGTTTTCTTTTACCTTTTATAGGTTTAATTATGGCATGTCTTGTCTTGGATTTCCTGGGTTTACCTTGTTTGTGGTTCACTCAGCTTCTTGAATCTATAGGTTTCTTTCTTTTTCTTTCTTTCTTTCTATCTCTCTCTCTCTCTTTCTCTTTCTCTCTCTCTCTTCCTTTTTCTTTCTTTATTGTTTTCTTTGTTTCTTTCTCTTTTTTTTTTTAGGTGAGAGGAGGGGAAATAGACTCCCGCATGTGCCCCAACCGGGATCCATCTGGCAACCCATATCTGGGGCTTATGCTCGGACCAACCAAGCAGTCCTCAGTGCCTGGGGCTGACGTTCAAACCAATTGAGCCACTGACTGGGAGGGGAAGAGGGAAATAAAGGGGAATGGGAGGGGGAGAGAAGCAGATGGTCACTTCTGTGTGCCCTGACTAGGAATCAAACCCAGGATGTCCATAAGTGCTCTCTTCACTGAACCACTGGCCAGGGCTATAGATTTATTTCTTTTGCCAAGTCTCTTCTGCCATTAAAGCCACAATTCTCATGCATTTTCTTCATTTTCTCCAACTCCTACACCAACATGATCAAAGATATCCACATTTTCCTGTCTCTAACCATGAATTGGCATTAATTGATACCTCTGTCACTTTGTTTTTAAATTCCTAAAGCAGGACCATGGAAACGAGAGAATCCTGGGCATGGACTCAGGGACCTTGAGCCTAATCACAGCTTCGTATAACTACTTTCAGACTTATTAGTTATATGATACATACAGAGTCTGAATCAGTAAGTTCTTAAATTCTTCAGAATTAGTGGCGTCTAAGAAGAGGTGTCTCAGAGGCTGCTAGGGCAAGAGATCCCTGCCTTCCACGGCTGTCAGACTAGCTGTGCTTTTATTCTGCATAAGGTTTTGAGGAAAAGTGCTCTACTAATAACAACAACAATAGTAAAAAACTTTAAGACCACAGGCTTATTAATTAATTAATTTGTTTTTTAAAATTTATTTCTCAATTACAGTTGACATGCAATATTATGTTACTTTTAGGCATGCAACATATTGATTTGGACATTTATATACCTTATGAAGTTATCACCCTAATAAGATAAGACATTGGTTCAAATGATTGATAATGTCTTTTTTTGTTTAAAACTAATTTTAATTTTATAAACATAATAAATGTACATGGTTAGATTACTACAAAAAAAGAGTCTCTCTCATCATTTCCTGCTCCCCAAATTCAAGCATTCTCATGTTTTCTAAGTTCTTTTCCTGGGATTTTTATTATTTCACTCTCTTTTAAGACTATTTCTTGTATCTTTTCTATCAAAATTTTTAGTTAACTAAATTGTCAATGTAAATATTATTAAGACTGCTAGGTAGTCTTTGAGAGAATTAGTACACTGTGGTTATTTCTGGTACAAAAATATTTTTCCTCTTGGATTTAATAATTACCTAATCTTTTCAAGCTTTGTTTTCTTTGAAACCACAGGTTCTTCCCTCCCTAGCCTCCCCTTCTTTCTTCCTCTCTTTCCTCCCTCTCTCCTTCCTCCCCTTCCTTTCCAGTGGCCACAATGGGTCTGTCAGAGGCCAGCTTGTTTTCCAAGAGCAAGGATGCTCCCTTCACCTCCTCCTGCAGTCAGGACTGGCTGTTCTCCAGGCCTTACAAGCAGCTGTCTCTCATCTTGGAAATTTCTTTTGTCACTTTCCTGTGTGGGAGCCCAATTTTTTTTGCTAAGTGTCTGAAAATGTCCTTTTTTTCTGCTTGATTCAAAAATCTGGGTAGGCATCAAATTCTAGCATGAAAAGTCACGCAGCACTTTGAAGGCATGAGTCCCTTGTTTCCCTGCTTCTGATGTGATGGCCACTCTGATTCTCAGTTTTTTATGATTGACCTGTCTTCCTCTCTCAAGTAGTACTTATGATCATCTCTGTGTGCCCAGTGTCTTCCAGTTCTGGCTTGTGTTTCTTGACATACATTGAACACTCTTGGGGCTTTAAACCTAGATACTAGTGCCCTTCAGTTCTGGGAAATTTTCTTGCATTATTTCTTTGAATATTATTCTGTGTTTCTTTCTCTGAAGTTTATTCTTTAACTCCTGTAGGTTGGATCTCTTCAAATGATCCTTTAATTGTCTTATGTTATTATCCTATAATCTGGTGGTAGGATTCAAATACTTTAATAACCAGTCCTCTGCCCTACTGACCGTTTTAAGTATTTTAAAAAAAGGTATACTGAAAGGTAACTTATTATTTTATGCATTTAATATTTAAATAAGAACAATAAAAGAGGTACACAAACCTAGATTATGTTATAGAAAGTTTTAAAATATTAATGAAAAAATATTAAATAATACCTGACAAAAAAGCAATAAAACTATTATTGAAGATGTTTCCAAATACTGCTTCTTGATTGGCATCCTGACTTGCAATTTTTTTCACCTATGGATGGAATGAACATGACTACGGGCACCTATATAATACCCTGTTGCGCAGATGAACATTAAAATAGAGTAAGGAGAGTAAATTTGTGATTTCTACATTGGGCGGCTGCCCAGGCGTTCTCTTAGAGAGAACCCTGATGACAAGTGCCACTTAACAACAGTTCACTGAACTCAGCAAACAATTAGGTATGAACCAGCTGAATCCCACCAGTGTAATGACCCATGTCTCTTTTATTTTACTTTCTGGAAGAGCTCATTGACTCTGTCTTACAGATTTCATATTAAATGTATTTTGGGGGACAGGCGTTACAATCTGTTTTTGGTTTAATGTCTTTAATTTTTATGTTTATTACTTCTCTTATATAGGTTTTATTATCTCTTCATAAATGTGTTTTGTATCCTGTGGGTTCCTTTTCATTGATTTGCTGCTTGTTTCTTTCTTTGCTTTGTTCTTTCTCTTTCATGTTGAGACTTTTCTTAAAAAGACTTTGACCACTTTATATATATATAGTTTTATAGAGATATGATTCATATAAATCCACAAAATTCACCAATTTAATTCAACTCAATAGTTTTCAGCATATTTACAGAGCTGCACAAACATCACACAGTGAGTTCTGGAACATTTTTATCACCCTGAAAGAAGCCTTGTTCCCTTCATTCCCATTTCTGAACACCACCCCAGTGTCCCACCTTAGGCAACCATGAACCTATTTTCTGTCTCTCTGGGTTCTGTTGCCTACTGTAGATATTTTATGAGAATGGCGGTTGGTGACTAGCTTCTTTCAGTTAGCATAATGTTTTAAAGTTTTATCTGTGTTATAGCCTGTGTCAGTATGTCATTACCTTTTATTGTAAATAATATTGCATTTGTAGACACACTAATTTATTTAATAATATAGGCCTATTCGGATTATCTTCTTCTTATGCAAGTTTTGGAAGATTGTGTCTCAAAGAATTGGTCCATTTCATCTCAGATGTCACATTTGTGAACATCGAGTTGCTCATACATAGTATTCCTCAATTGTCTTTTTAATGTCCACCTGGGAATAATGTTGCTTCCTTCAGTTATGATCCTATCAATTTGTGTTCTCCTTCATTTTTTTTTCCTAATTAGTCTGGCTAGAAGATCATTGATCATCTTGATCGTTTCAAAGAACCAGCTTTTGCTTTTATTGATTTTCTCTTCTCAATTTCATTGATTTCTGCTCTATAATATTTGTCATTTATTTTCTTCTGCTACCTTTGAATTTTTTTTTTTTTTAAAGGTTTTATTTTATTTTATTTTCCAGGGACAGAGAGAGAGTCAGAGAGAGGGATAGATAGGGACAGACAGACAGGAATGGAAAGAGGTGAGAAGCATCAATCATTAGTTTTTCGTTGCTGTTGCGACACCATAGTTGTTCATTGATTGCTTTCTTACATGTGCCTTGACTGCGGGCCTTCAGCAGACCAAGGAACCCCTTGCTTGAGCCAGCGACCTTGGGTCCAAGCTGACGAGCTTTTGCTCAAGCCAGATGGGCCCACGCTCAAGCTGGCGACCTTGGGGTATCGAACCTGGGTCTTCCGCATCTCAGTCCGACGCTCTATCCACTGCGCCACTGCCTGGTCAGGCTACCTTTGAATTTTTTAATTAGATTTTTAAATTTATTGTGTTAACATGAATTCAAGTGTCCCACTCAATTTAACACCCTCACCCCAACAATGTGTCCCCAATTATACCCCTTTAGTTCCCCCTCCTCCTCACTCACTCCCCCCCTTCCCTCTAGGATTTGCTGTCCTGTTATCTGTATCTATGCATTATGTATATATAATTTCAGTAATCTCTTCACCTTCTCTGATCCCATTCCCCTCATCTCTCTTCCCTCTGACAGCTGTCCCTCTGCTCCCTGTGACCCCGACTCTGCCTCTATTCTGTTCCACAGTTCACTATGTTCATTAGACTTCACATATAAGTGAGATCATATGATATTTGTCTTTCTCTGCCTGGCTTATTTCACTTAGCTTAACAATCTCCAGGTCCATCCATGTCATCGCAAAAGGTAGGATTTCCTTTTTCACAGCTGCATAGTATTCCATTGTGGAAATTACTATAGCTTTTTTATTCAGTAGTCCATTGTCAGACACTTGGGCAGTTTCTATATCTCAGCTATTGTAAACAATACTGCAATAAACATGGGAGTGCATATCTTCTTTTGAATTAGTGTTTTGCGATTCTTAGGATATATTTCTAAAAGGGGGATAGTTGGGTCAAAAGGAAGTTCAATTTTTAATTTTTTGAGGAATCTCCATACTGTTTTCCACAATGGCTACACCAGTCTGCATACCCACCAGCAGTGCAGGAGGGTTCCCTTTTATCCACATCCTCACCAGCACTTTTTCTGTGTTGTTTTGCTGATGAGCGTCATTCTGACTGGTGTGAGGTGATACTCATTGTGGTTTTAATTTGCATTTCTCTAATGATTAATGATGTTGAGCAATTTTTCATATGTCTTTTGGCCAACTGTATGTCCTCTTTGAAGAAATTTCAATTCATTTCTTTTGCCCATTTTTTGATTGGATAGTTTGTCTTCCTGGTGTTGAGTTTTATAAGTTCTTTATAAATTTTGGTTATTAATCCCTTATCAGACGTGTTGTCGAATACGTTCTCCCATTGTGTGGTTTGTCTTCTTATTCTGTTCTTATTATCTTTAGCTGTGCAAAAACTTATTAGTTTGATATACTCCCATTTGTTTATCTTGCCTTTTATTTCATTTGCCCGTGGAGATAAATCGGCAAATATATTACTGCGACAGATGTCAGAGAGCTTACTGCCTATGTTTTCTTCTAAGATGCTTATGGTTTCACGGCTTACATTTAAGTCTTTTATCCATTTTGAGTTTGTTTTTGTGAATGGTGTAAATTGATGGTCTAGTTTCATTTTTTTGCAGGTATATGTCCAATTTTCCCAACACCATTTGTTAAAGAGGCTGTCTTTACTCCATTGTATGTTCTTTCCTCCTTTGTCAAATATCAGTTGTCCATAAAGGTGTGGATTTATTTCTGGGTTCTCTGTTCTGTTCCATTGATCTATGTGCTAGTTCTTATGCCAGTACCAGGCTGTCCTGAGAACAATGGCATTGTAGTAAACCTTGATATCTGGAAGAGTGATACCTCCTGCTTTATTTTTTGTTTTTAAGAGTGCTGAGGCTAGAACGGGGAAGATGGAGATGGAGTAGGCGGAAGTACCAACTTCCAACTCCCAGAACCAAAGTGGATAATAACTCAATTTTAAGAACCATCATCTGGATAAACCAACTTTGAACTAAACTAAGTGGACTCTTCAACGAACACTGCAGAAGCCACATTGAGACTGGTAGGAATAGCGAAAATGCGAAGAGGGCTGCCCAGCTCCCCGGAGCAAATGGCAGCCCGGAGAGACCCGCGTGGCGGGAGGAGTTTGGCAAAGAGGGAGGGACCTGGATCCCAGGAACCAAGCCCCAGCCTACAGTCCCAGAGCCTAGAAGAGGCATTTAGACAGTATTGAGCTGTGAAGCAAGTGAGGATACTGTTTGTGAAAAAGATATAGTTTTCTCAGACCCAAAAATCTTTTTAAAGGGACAGCACAGAAAACCTCTCTCACAACCACGCACCCGGGGCTCCGGGGAACTGGGACAGAGGAGAGGAACAGAGCAGCAGGAACAAAGAGTGGACTGAAGGCACGGAGACACTCTGAGGGACAGCCACCCTGACCCCTGGGCTAAGTCATTTCCCTAATCAAAAATGAATATTTCCCCTGGAACTAGCAATACCAGCAAAGGGAGACAGGACACTAGCCAAACAAGCTCTTCTGCGGCAATTAGAGCAGAGCTGCTTAGAGGGAGGGAGCTCCCAGGCCTACATTGTGGAGACTTAGGGCAATTCCATCTCCCTGAGGGTTGCTGAAGGGCAAGGTTGCGGCAGGACACTGAAATGCAGTCCTGTCAGCATGGGTGTAGGCACAACTGGTGTGAGCTCAATCTAGCCCAGCAGGGGCGGAGGGAACACGTGAAAGCTGTCCTTTAGCTGCGGGCCCACCTGAAATCCCACCTGCAGGGAAAAAAACGGGCAGAGATCTGCTCTGCGACCCTCCACAAGCTGGCCCTGACCACGGGGATGGGGCTAAGACCAGGGACAGGCGAGGGGCTCACGGCTGAGCTCATGCTGCCAACCCCACCCAGATGGAGAAACCGCGGTGTGCCATTCTGTGTGTGGCGAGCGGGGGGGGGGGGCGGGGGGCTCCTAACGCGGGGGCGAGGGAGACACCGAGACCAGCGGAAGTTTGCGGCTGAGCTCATGCTGCTAGCCCTGCCTAGCCGGCTGGAGAAACCGCAGATTGCCATCCTACATGCCCGAGCTGGCTCCGAACGTGGGGGCGGGGTAGGGTCCAAAAGGATCAGTGGCTAGCCGCTAAGCTCACGCCAGCAAACACGCCCAGCCCAATAAACGCCGGTTTGTGACCCTGCGCAGGAGGGCCCAGGCCTCGAGGGTGGGGCTAAATTCTGGAAGCCCAAAGGCTCACAGCTGAGAGTACGTCAAAAGCCCCGCCCAACCCACAAAACTGTGGCAAGCAGGCTCTGACTGCGGGGGCTGGGCGTAAAACTTCTGGAAACAGGCTGGGTCCGCAGCTGAGCAAAGGTGCTCACCTCTGCCCTTGGTGCTGAGGCTAGTGACTTGAGTGACAGCCCCTCCCGCGGAAGAGAGGCGGAAATAACAGCAACAGCTGCAGTGAGCTGGCGCTGGCAACGCCCATACCCAACCACCCTAGGCAGCGGCAGAGGGGGTGGAAGCCCTGCAGACAGACCACACCTAGAGAACACAAAGGCAACAGCTACTGGACTCCAGTGGCCACAACTTGCTTATACACAGATAAAATTGGCAGGCAGAGGAATGAAAACCAAATGAATCAAGAGAAATCCCCAGAGAAGGACCTAAATGAACCAGATACAACCAAACTACCAAAAGCAGAATTTAGAATAATGATACTTAGGATGTTCAAAGAAATTAGAACAACAATGGATAGTCACTATGAGCACCTAAATAAAGACATAACAAGTATAAAAAATGAAATTGAAATAATAAAAAAGAATCAGATAGAATTGACAAATACAGTATCAGAACTGAAGACCACAATGGAAGGAATTAAAAGCAGGATGAATCATGCTGAGGATCGAATCAGCAAGTTAGAGGACACAATAAACAAGGTTATAGAAGCAGAGAAAAAAAAAAAAGACTCAAGAAATGTGAGGAAACTAAGGGAGCTCTGTGACAACATGAAGAAAAACAACATTCACATCATAGGGGTGCCTGAAGAAGAGGAAAGAGAATAGGAAATGGAAACTGTGTTCAATCAAATCATAGGAAAAAACTTCCGTAAATTAAGGCTGGGAAACATTTCACACATTCAAGAAGCACACAGAACTCCATTAAAGAGAAACCCAAAAAGATCTACACCAAGACACATCATAGTTAAAATACCAAAGCTAATGGATAAAGAAAAAATCTTAAAAGCTGCTAGAGAAAAAAAGACTATCACCTACAAAGGAGCCCCCATTAGGATGACATCGGACTTCACAACAGAAATACTTGAGGCCAGAAGGGAACAACAAGATATAATCAAAGTAATGCAGAACAAGACTACAACCTACAACCAAGACTACTCTATCCAGCAAGACTAACGATTAAAATTGAAGGAGAAATAAAGAGCTTTCCAGACAAAGAAAACCTCAAGGAATTCATTAAAACCAAACCAATTCTGCGTGACCTGTGGTGGCGCAGTGGATAAAGTGTCGACCTGGGAACACTGAGGTCGCCAGTTCAAAACCCTGCACTGGTCCGGTCAAGGCACATATGGGAGTTGATACTTCCAGCTCCTCCCCCCTTTCTCTCTTTCTCTCTCTCTCTCTCATTCTGTGTCTCCTCTCTAAAATGAATAAAATAAAAATAATAATAAAATAAATTAAAAAAAAAAAAACCAAACCAATTCTGCAAGAGATACTAAGGGGCCTGTTGTGAACAGTTCAAAGGGATGAAAGAATATAGCAAAACAATAATAATAATAATCATCAAGCTTTAAAGAACAAAATGGCAATAAACAACTACATATCCATAATAAATTTAAATGTAAATGGATTAAATGATCCAATCAAAAGACATAGGGTAGCTGCGTGGATAAAGAAACAGGACCCATACATATGCTATCTACAAGAGACACACCTTAAAACAAAAGATGCACATAAACTGAAGGTAAAAGGATGGATAAAAACATTTCATACAAATGGAAATGAAGAAAAAGCTGGGGTATCAGTACTTATATCTGACAAAATGGACTTTAAAACAAAGGCTGTAGTAAGAGATAAAGGACACTACATAATGATAAAGGGAACTATTCAACAGGAAGATATAACTATTATAAATATCTACACACCAAATATAGGAGCCCCGACATTCATAAAGCAAACTTTGAAGGATATAAAGGGCAAGATTAACAGCAATACTATAATAGTAGGGGATTTCAATACACCACTAACAACACTGGATAGATCCTCAAGAAAGAAAATTAATAAAGAAACAGCAGACTTAAAGGATACACTAGATCAACTTGATTTAATAGATATCTTCAGAACTTTTCACCCTAAAGCATTAGAATATACATTCTTCTCAAGCGCTCATGGTACGTTTTCTAGGATAGACCACATGTTAGGACACAAAAATGGTCTCAATAAATTTAAGAAGATTGAAATCATATCAAGCATTTTCTCTGATCACAATGCCATGAAACTAGAAATTAACCACAAAAGAAAAACTGAATAATACTCGACCACTTGGAAACTAAATAGCATGATATTAAATAATAAATGGATTAACATTGAGATCAAAGAAGAAATAAAAAAATTTCTAGAAAAAAATTATAATGAGCATACATCAACTCAAAATTTATGGGACACAGCTAAAGCAGTTCTGAGAGCGAAGTTCATTGCACTACAGGCATATCATAAGAAGCTAGAAAAAGCGCAAATAAGAAACCTGACCCTGCAGCTAAAAGAACTAGAAAAACAACAACAAATAAAACCCAGGACAAGTAAAAGGAAGGAAAAAATAAAGATCAGAGCAGAAATAAATGATATAGAGGTTAAGGAAACAATACAGAGGATCAATGAAACCAGAATCTGGTTCTTTGAAAAGATAAACAAGATTGATGAACCTTTAACTAGACTCACCAAGAAAAAAAGAGAGGTCTCAAATAAATAAAATTAGAAAGGACAGTGGAGAAATAACAACTGATATAACAGAGATACAAAGCATTGTAAGAAAATACAATGAAGAACTCTATGCCAAAAAAATTAGACAATCTAAGTGAAATGGACAAATTTCTTGAATCATATAAACTTCCAAAACTCAATCTGGAAGAATCAGAACACCTGAACAGACCAAATACAACAGATGAGATCGAAACAGTTATCAAAATCTCCCAACAAAGAAAAGTCCTGGGCCTGATGGCTTCACAAGTGAATTCTATCAAAAATTCAAAGAAGAACTAACTCCTATCCTCCTCAAACTATTTCAGAAAATTCAAGAGGAAGGAAGACTTCCAAACTCTTTTATGATGCGAACATAATTCTGGTCCCAAAACCTGGCAAAGACAACACAAAGAAAGAAAATTATAGGCCTATATCCCTGATGAATTTAGACGCTAAAATTCTCAACAAAATTTTAACCAACCAGATCCAGCAATATATGAAAAAAATCATACACCATGATCGAATGGGATTTATTCTAGAGAGGCAAGGATGGTTCAATATTCGCCAATCAATCAATGTGATTCATCACATAAACAAAAGGAAGGACAAGAATCACATGATAATTTCAGTAGATGCAGAAAAGGCATTTGATAAAATCCAGCACCCATTCATGAGCAAAACTCTCAGTAAAGTGGGAATACAAGAAACATTCCTTAACATGATAAAGGCCATCTACGACAAACCCACAGCAAACATCATACTAAATGGACAAAAATTAAAAGCAATCCCCTTAAGATCAGGAACCAGGCAGGGTTACCCACTTTCACCACTTTTATTCAACATAGTTCTGGAAGTCCTAGCTACAGCAATCAGACAAGAAGAAGAAATAAAAGGCATCCAAATTGGAAAAGAAGAAGTAAAACTGTCACTATTTGCAGATGATATGATATTGTATATAGAAAACCCTAAAGTCTCAGTCAAAAAACTACTGGACCTTATAAATGAATTCAGCAAGGTGGCAGGATACAAAATTAATACTCAGAAATGAGAGGCATTTCTATATACAAAGAACTGTCAGCAAAAAAAATTAAGGAGAGAATCCCCTTCACTATTGCAGCCAAAAAAATAAAATACCTAGGAGTAAATTTAACCAAGGAGGTTAAGGACTTGTACTCGGAAAATTATAAAACATTGATAAAAGAAATCAAGGAAGATACAAACAAGTGGAAGCATATACCGTGCTCATGGCTAGGAAGAATAAACATCACTAAAATGTCTTTATTACCCAAAGCAATTTATAAATTCAATGCAATACCAATTAAAATACCAATGACATACTTCAAAGATATAGAAAACATATTCCAAAAATTTATATGGAACCAAAAAAGAACAAGAATAGCCTCAGCAATCTTAAAAAGAAAAAATAAAGCAGGAGGTATCACTGCTGTGGATATCAATGTTTACTACAAGGCCATTATACTCAAGACAACCTGGTACTGGAATAAGAACAGGCACATAGATCAATGGAACAGAACAGAGAACCCAGAAATAAACCTACAGCTTTATGGACAACTGATATTTGACAAAGGAGGAAAGAACATACAATGGAGTAAAGACAGCCTCTTTAACAAATGGTGCTGGGAAAATTGGACATATACCTGCAAAAAAATGAAACTAGACCATCAACTTACACCATGCACAAAAACAAATTCAAAATGGATAAAAGACTTAAACATAAGCCGTGAAACTATAAGCATCTTAGAAGAAAACATAGGCAGCAAGCTTTCCGACATCTGTAGCAGCAATATATTTGCCGATTTATCTCCACGGGCAAATGAAATAAAAGGCAAGATAAACAAATGGGACTATATCAAACTAAAAAGTTTTTGCACAGCTAAAGACAATAAGAACAGAATAAAAAGACAAACCACACAATGGGAGAACATATTCGACAGTACGTCTGATAAGGGGTTAATAACCAAAATTTATAAAGAACTTATAAAACTCAACACCAGGAAGACAAACAATCCAATCAAAAAATGGGCTAAAGAAATGAATAGAAATTTCTCCAAAGATGACATACAGATGGCCAAAAGACATATGAAAAAATGCTCAACATCACTAATCATTAGAGAAATACAAATCAAAAACACAATAGATATCACCTCACACCAGTCAGAGTGGCACTCTTCAGCAAAACAACACGGAATAAGTGCTGGTAAGGATGTGGATAAAAGGGAACCCTCCTGCACTGCTGGTGGGAATGCAGACTGGTGCAGCCACTTTGGAAAACAGTTTGGAGATTCCTCAAAAAATGAAAAAGTTGAACTGCCTTTTGACCCGGCTATCCACCTTTTAGGAATATACCCTAAGAACACCGTAGCACTGTTCGAAAAGAAGAAATGCGCCCCCATGTTCGTGGCAGCATTGTTCACAATAGCAAAGATCTGGAAACAGCCCAAGTGTCCGTCAGAACACAAGTGGATTAAAAAACTTTGGTACATATATACTATGGAACACTATTCAGCCATAAGAAATGATAACATCGGATCATTTACAACAAAACGGATGTACCTTGATAACATTATATGGAGTGAAATAAGTAAATCAGACAAAAAAGAACTGAGAACAGCATGATTTCATACATAGTTGGGACATAAAAGTGAGACTATGAGTCATGGACAAGAGTGTGGTGGTTACGGGATGGGCGGAGGGAGGGGATGGTGGGATAGGGAGGAGGGGAGGGACACAGGGAAAACCAGATAGAAGGTGACAGAGGACAATTTGACTTTGGGTAGTGGCTATGCAACACAATTGAATGATAAGATAATCTGGAGATGTTTTCATTGTACATATGTACCCTGATTTATTGGTGTCACCCCATTAAAGTTAAAAAAAAAGAAGATTGCTGGGGCTATTTGTGTTCTTTTTTGGTTCCATAAAAATTTTTGGAATATGTGTTCTATATCTTTGAAGTATGTCGTTGGAATTTTAATTGGTATTGCAATGAATTTATAAATTGCTTTGGGTAATATAGACATTTTAATGGTGTTTATTCTTCCTAACCTTGAGCACGGTATATGCTTCCACTTGTTTGTATCTTCCTTGATTTCTTTTATCAATGTTTTATAATTTTCCGAGTACAAGTCCTTAACCTCCTTGGTTAAACTTACTCCTAGGTACTTTATTTTTTTGGTTGCAATAGTGAAGGGGATCGTTTCCTTAATTTCTTTTGCTAACAGTTCATTGTTGGTATATAAAAATGCCTCTGATTTCTGAGTATTAATTTTATATTCTGCCACCTTGCTGAATTCATTTATCAGGTTCAGTAGTTTTTTGACTGAGACTTTAGGGTTTTCTATACACAATATCATATCATCTGCAAATAATGACAGTTTTACTTCTTCTTTCCAATTTAGATACCTTTTATTTCTTCTTCTTGTCTGATTGCTATACCTAGGACTTCCAGAATTATATTGAATAAAAGTGGTGAAAGGGGGCACCCCTGCCTGGTTCCTGATCTTAAGGGGATTGCTTTTAATTTTTGCCCATTTAGTATGATGTTTGCTGTGGGTTTGTCATAGATTGTCTTTATCATGTTAAGGAATGTTCCCTGTATTCCCAAAACTTTACTGAGAGTTTTGGTCATTAATGGGTGCTGGATTTCATCAAATGCTTTTTCTGCATCTATTGAAATTATCATGTGATTTTTGTTCTTCCTTTTGTTTTTGTGATGAATCACATTGATTGATTTGCGAATACTGAACCAGCCTTGCCTCCCCAGAATAAATCCCACTTGATCATGGTGTATGATTTTTTTCATATATTGCTGGATCCAGTTGACTAATATTTTGTTGAGAATTTTAGCATCTAAATTGATCACGGATATTGGCCTATAATTTTCTTTCTTTGTGTTGTCTTTGCCCGGTTTCGGGATCAGAATTATGCTTGCCTCACAAAAGGAGTTTGGAAGTCCTCCTTCCTCTTGAATTTTTTAAAATAGTTTGAGGAGGATAGAAGTTAGTTCTTCTTTGAATTTTTAGTAAAATTCACTTGTGAAGCCATCTGGCCCAGGGCTTTTATTTTTTGGGAGTTATTTGATAACTTTTTTGATCTCATATTTTGTAATTGGTCTGTGTAGGTGTTCTGATTCTTCCAGATTGATTTTTGGAAGATTATATGATTCAAGAAATTTGTGCATTTCACCTAGGTTGTCTAATATTTGGCATAGAGTTCTTCATAGTATTTTTACAATGCTTTTTATTTCTGTTGTGTCAGTTGTTACTTCTCCATTGTCATTTCTAATTTTATTTATTTGGGTCCTCTCACTTTTTTTCTTGGTGAGTCTAGTTAAAGGTTCATCAATCTTGTTTACCTTTTCAAAGAACCAGCTCCTGGTTTCATTAATCATCTGTATTGTTTCCTTAGCTTCTATGTCCTTTATTTCTGCTCTAATCTTTATTTTTTCCTTGCTTCTACTGGTCCTGGGCTTTATTTGCTGTTGTTTTTCTAGTTCTTTTAGATACAGGGTCAGGTTGCTTATTTGAGCTTTTTCTAGCTTCTTTTGGTATGGCTGTAGTGCAATGAACTTCCCTCTCAGTACTGCTTTTGTTGTGTCCCATAAATTTTGAATTGATGTATGCTCATTATCATTCGTTTCTAGAAACTTTTTTATTTCTTCTTTGATCTCATTGTTAATCCAGTCATTATTTAATAATATGCTATTTAGTTTCCAAGTGTTAGAGTATTTTTCAGTTTTTCTTTTGTGGTTAATTCCTAGTTTCATGCCATTGTGATCAGAGAAAATGCTTGATATGACTTCAATCTTCTTAAATTTATTGAGACCATTTTTGTGTCCTAACATGTGGTTATCCTAGAAAAGGAACCATGAGCGCTTGAGAAGAATGTATATTCTAATGCTTTAGGGTGAAAATTTCTGAAGATATCTATTAAATCGAGTTGATCTAGTGTATCTTTTAAGTCTGCTGTTTCTTTATTAATTTTCTTTCTTGAGGATCTATCCAGTGTTGTTAGTGGGGTATTGAAATCCCCTACTATTATAGTATTGCTGTTAATCTTGCCCTTTATATCCATCAAAGTCTGCTTTATGTATGTCGGGGCTCCTATATTTGGTGTGTAGATATTTATAATAGTTATATCTTCCTGTTGAATTGTTCCCTTTATCATAATATAGTGTCCTTCTTTATCTCTTACTACAGCCTTTGTTTTACAATCCATTTTGTCAGATGTAAGTATTGCTACCCTGGCTTTTCTTTCATTTCCATTTGCATGATATATTTTTTACATCCTTTTACCTTCATTCTATGCGCATCTTTTGTTTTAAGGTGTGTCTCTTGTAGAAAGCATATGTATGGGTCCTGTTTCTCTATCCACACAGCTACCCTATGTCTTTTGATTGGATCATTTAATCCATTTACATTTAAGGTTATTATTGATATGTAGTTGTTTATTTCCATTTTATTCTTTAAAGCTGTATTCTTCTTTTGCTATATTCTTTCCTCCCTTTGAACTGTTCACAACAGGCTCCTTAGTATCTCTTGCAGAATTGGTTTGGTTTTAATGAATTCCTTGAGGCTTTTTTTTGTCTTGGAAGCTCTTTATTTTTTTTTCCATTTTAAATTTTAGCTTTGCTGGATAGAGTAGTCTTGGTTGTAGGTTCTTCTTCTGCATTACTTTGAATATATCTTGCCATTTTTTTCTGGCCTCAAGTGTTTCTGTTGAGAAGTCGGATGTCATCCTTATGGGGGCTCCTTTGTAGGTGATAGCCTTTTTTTATCTATAAGCTTTTAAAATTTTCTCTTTATCCCTTAGCTTTGGTATTTTAACTATGATGTGTCTTGGTGTAGATTTCTTTGGGTTCTCTTTAATGGAGTTCTCTGTGCTTCTTGAAAGTGTGAAAAGTTTTCCAGCCTTAATTTAGGGAATTTTTCAGCTATGATTTGATTGAACAAAGTTTCTATTTCTTGTTCTCTTTCCTCTTCTTCAGGAACCTCTATTATGTGGATGTTATTTCTATTCATGTTGTCACAGATCTACCTTAGAGTTTCCTCACGTTCTTTGAATCTCTTTTCTTTTTTCTGCTCTGCTTTTGTGCCTCTGTTTATTGTATCCTCTAACTCGCTGATTCGATCTTCAGCTTCATCCATCCTGCTTTTAATTCCTTCCATTGTGGTCTTCAGTTCTGATACTGTATTTGTCATTTCTTTCTGATTCTTTTTTATTATTTCAATTTTCTTTTCATACTTGTTATCTCTTTATTTAGGTGTTCGTAATGACTATCCATTGTTGCTCTAATCTCTTTGAACATCCTAACTATCATTATTTTAAATTCTGCACCTGGTAATTTGGTTATATCTAGTTCATTCCGGTCCTTCTCTGGGGATTTCTCTTGATTTAGTTGGGTTGCATTTCTCTTCCTATTTTGTCTGTGTATAAGAAGGTGTGTCCACTACAGTCCTATGGGTGTTGCCTTTGTGTTCTCTAGGTGTGGTCTGTATGCAGGCCTGCTAGCCCCTCTGCCGCTGCCTAGGGCGGTTGGTTATGGGCGTTGCCAGCGCCAGCCCACTGTGGCTGTTGCTATGATTTATGCCTCTTCTCCGTGGGAAGGGCTGTGTTCTAGTGCCCCGCTCCACAACCCTCAGCCTGCCTGGGCCTGCACCTCGCCCCCCACAGGTTGGGTTCCGCACTGCACTCAAGCTGCAAGCATCAGCACCAAGGGTAGTGGTGAGCACCTTTTCTCAGATACGGACCCAGCCTGTTCCCGGGCTTCCACCCAGCCCCCGCGGTCAAAGCCTGCTCGCCACAGTTTCTTGGTTTGGATGGGCCTGCTGACGTGCACTCAGCTGTGAGCCTCCGCCTGTCCAGAGGTTTAGCCCTGCCCCCGAGGCCAGGGCCTGCCTGCCTACAAAGATTGTAAACTGCGGTTTCTCAGGCGGGGAAGGGCTGCTGGCATGCACTCAGCTGCAAGCCTCCCCTCGTCCGGGGCTCCAGCCCCGCCCCCATGGTCAGAGCCAACTCACACATGCAGGATCGCAAACTGCGATTTCTAGACCAGGCGGGGCTGTTGGCATGCGCTCAGCCATGCACCTCCTCCCATCCCTGGTCCTAGCCCCGCCCCTGCAGTCAGGCCAGCTTGCGCAGGGTCGCAGAGCAGATCTCTGTCCATTCCTCGCCTCCCACTTTTCGTCTGCAGTTGGGGCTGCAGGCGGGCCCGCAGCTGCCGGACCACTTTTGTGTGTCCTCTCCACCCCTGCTGGGTTAGACCTAGCTCACATCGGCTGGGCCTCTGCCCCTGCCGACAGAACCTCGTTTCAGCATCCCGCCACCACTGTCCCTCCAGCCAGCCCTCAGCAGTGTGTGTAGGGGCTCTGCAGCTCAGACCCTAACACTCCATACTGTAGTCCTAGAAGCTCCCTCCATCTCAGCAGCTCTGCTCTACGTGCAACGGGAGAGCTTGTTTGGTGGTGTCCTGTGTCCCTTTGCTGGTATTGCTAGTTTCAGGGGAAATATTCATTTTTGTTTAGGGAAGTGACTCAGCCCAGGGGTTAGGGTGGCTGTCCCTCAGAGTGTTTCTCCCTGTGCCTTCCAGTCCACACTCTCTTCCCACTGTTCCAGTCCTCTCCTCTGTCCCCATTCCGCGGAGCCCCGGGTAAGTGGTTGTGAGAGAGGTTTTCTGTGCTGTCCCTTTAAGAGTCTTGGGTCTGAGAAAACTCTCTTACAAACAGTATCCTCACTTGCTTCACAGCTCAATACTGTCCAAACGCCTCTTCTAGGCTCGGGGGCTGCTGGCTGGGGCTTTGTTCCTGGGACCCAGGTCCCTCCCTCTCTGCCAAACTCTCCTCCCGCCATGCGGGTCTCTCCGGGCTGCCGTTCACTCTGGGAGCTGGGCAGCCCTCTCTGCGTTTTCGCTTTTCCTACCAGTCTCAATGTGGCTTCTTCAGTGTTCCTTGGTTGAAGAGTCCACTTAGTTTAGTTCAAAGTTGGTTTATCCATATGATGGTTCTTATAATTAAGTTATAATTCACTTTGGTTCTGGGAGTTGGAAGTTGGTATATTCGCCTACTCCATTGCCATCTTGCCATCTTGGAATACAGTATCTTTAAGGATTCTAGACAATGGCACACATCCAAATCATTGTTACCAAATAATAAAGATTTTGGAATTTCTTTTTCTTTTTTTTAAGAAAAGAAGATTAGTTGAAAGGTGTTGTAGAAGGTATCCAGATAATCTCCCTAATTCTAGTCTGGTTAGACAAGTAGCTGCTCTTACCTCAAATGGTAATAAATGAGGTTATTCCCGAGGATGGTAAGCTGGAGGGTGGTTGAGGTTATGAGACATGGTTTTGGATGGATCTATGGGACTGTCCACAGCAGGTTGAAGTGAATGTATGCACATGGAATCCTTCAGCTCTCAGAATACAGACAACAGGGCTGTCATGCTCTGGGAAGGAGATTGGTGACCTTCTCTGGGACCATGAAAACCCTACAAGGAAGACTTGAGATATACACATTAAGTTTCTCCCACTAGAATACCTAACAGATGCTCTGACACTGGGGCTTCCCTCAGACAATCAGATCCAGTCTGCATTCTAATGTCTAGCTCTCAGATGCGATGCTCTGAAGACTAAATGAGGCCACGGAGAGCCTCTAATGTGGAAGATGCAGATGACACACAGTCAAAAAGCAATCTAGATGAAAGCAGTTGTGCTGGGAGAGGAACACATCAACAAACTGCCATGAATAACTTCAAGATGGATAGAGATCTTGCAGCCTTGAAATGAGAACAGAATACTATTATAAAAATATCCTGAGAACAAAAGATAGTTTTTTATCTTTATTTTAATTTCTAAGTAAGAGAGGAGATAGTGAGACAGACTCCTGTATGTGCCAGATCTACCAAGTAAACCCGTCTGGGGCTATTGATGAGACCAACTGAGCTACCCTCAGATCCTGGGGCTGATGTTCAAACAAATTGAGCCACTAGCTTTGGGAGGGGAAGAGAGACAGAGAAGCAGATGATTACTTCTCCTGTATGCCCTGACTGGGGATCACACCCGGAATGGCAATACACCAGGACGACACTCCATGCACTGAGCCAACCAGTCAGAGCCAAAAGGGAGTGTTTGAAATTCAAAAGTTAACAGTGGGATGGCAAGATGGCGATGGAGTAGGCAGATGTACCAACTTCCAACTCCCGGAACCAAAATGGATTACAACTCAATTTTAAGAACCATCATATGGATAAACCAACTTTGAACTAAAGTAAGCGGACTCTTCAACCAAGGAACACTGAAGAAGCCACATTGAGAATGGTAGGAAAAGCAAAAACGTGGAAAGTGCTGCCCAGCTCCCTGAAGCGAACAGCACACATGCGTGGCGGGAAGAGAGTTTAGCGGAGGAGGGACCTGGGTCCCAGGAACAAAGCCCCAGCCTGCAGTTGCAGAGCCTAGAAGAGGCGTTTGGACAGTATTGAGCTGTGAAACAAGTGAGGATATTGTTTGTGAGAGAGTTTTCTCAGACCCAGGATTCTTCTTAAAGGGACAGTGCAGAAAAACCCTCTCACAACCACTCACCTGGGGCTCCGGAGAATGGGGACAGAGGAGAGGACCGGAGCAGTGGGAAGAGAGTGTGGACTGGAAGGCACAGGGAGAAACACTCTGAGGGACAGCCACCCTAACCCATGGGCTGAGTCAGTTCCCAAATCGAAAACGAATATTTCCCCTGGAACTAGCAATACCAGCAAAAGGAGACACGACACCAGACAAACAAGCTCTCCCGTTGCACGTAGACCAGAGCCGCTTAGATGGAGGGAGCTTCCAGGACTACAGTATGGAGTATTAGGGTCTGAGCTGCAGTGCCCCTACCCACACTGCTGAGGGCTTGGTGGATGGACGGTGATGGCAGGATGCGGAAACATGGTTCTGTCGGCAGGACGGAGGCCCAGCTGGCGTGAGCTTGGTCTAGCCCAGCAGGGGCGGAGGGGACACGTGAAAGCAGTCCAGCAGCTGCAGGCCAGCCTGCAGCCCCACCTGTGGGGGAAATGCGGGATGCTAGGAACGGGGAGAAATCTGCCACTTAGCAGGGCCCCGTGGGCACGCAGCATCACCTGGACTCCGAGGTATGCGACCCTGCCTGAGCCAGCACTTACCGTGGGGGCGGGGCTAAAGCCTGGGAGAGGCAGAGGCTCACACCTGAGCGCCCGCCAGGAGCCCTGCCTGGCCCAAGAAACCGCGGTTTGTGATCCTGCAAGAGCTGGCTCTGACAGTGGGGGCTGGGCAGAAGCACAGGAACAGGCGGGGGTCTGCAGCTGAGCAAAGGTGCTCACTTCTACCCTTGGTGCCAAGGCTTTGGCTTGAGTGCAGTACGCAACCCCACCTGTGAGGGCGAGGTGAAGGTCCTGACAAGATGAGGATTGTAGAGCCAGGCATAAGAACACAGCCCCTTCCATGGAGGAGAGGCAGAAATCACAGCAATAGCCGCAGTGCATGGACGCTGGCAACACCCATCCCAACCACCCTAGGCAGCAGCAGAGGCAGTGGTGGGCCTGCAGACAGACCACACTTAGAGAACACTGAGACAGCACCCATTGGACTTTAGTGGCCACATTCTTCTTATACACAGACAAAATGGGCAGGCAGAGGAATGCAACCCAACTGAATCAAGAGAAATCTTCAGAGAAGGACCTGAATGAACCAGATATAACCAAGTTACTGGATGCAGAGTTTAAAATAATTATAGTTAGGATGTTCAAAGAGCTAAGAGCAACAATGGATAGTAATTACAAACACGTAAATAAAGAGATAACAAGTATAAAAAAGGAAATTGAAATAATAAAAGAGAATCAGACAGAAATGACAAATACAGTATCAGAACTGAAGACCACAATTTAAGGAATTAAAAGCAGGACGGATGAAGCTGAGGATCGAATCAGCGAGTTAGAGGACACAATAAACAAAGGCACAGAAGCAGAGCACAAAAAAGAAAAGAGACTCAAAAAATGTGAGGAAACTCTAAGGTAGATCTGTGACAACATGAAGAAATAACATCTGCATCATAGGGTTTTCCGAAGATGAAGAGAAAGAACAAGGGATAGAAACTTTGTTCAATCAAATCATAGCTGAAAAATTCCCTAAATTAAGGCTGGAAAACGTTTCACATGATCAAGTAGCACAGAGAACTCTATTAAAGAGAAACCCAAAGAAATCTACACCAAGACACATCATAGTTAAAATACCAAAGCTAAGGGATAAAGAGAAAATTTTAAAAGCTGCTAGAGAAAAAAAAACTATAACCTACAAAGGAGAACCCATAAGGATGACATCCGACTTCTCAACAGAAACACTTGAGGCCAGAAGGGAATGGCAAGATATATTCAAAGTAATGCAGAACAAGAACCTACAACAAAGACTACTCTATCCAGCAAGGCTAACGTTTAAAATGGAAAAAGAAATAAAGAGCTTCCCAGACAAAGAAAGCCTCAAGGAATTCATTAAAACCAAACCAATTCTGCAAGAGATACTAAGGGCCCTGTTGTAAACATTTCAAAAGGGGAAAAGAATATAGTAAAATAAGAATACAGCTTTATTTATTTTCATTTATTTTATTTTATTTTTTTAACAGGGACAGAGAGAGAGTCAGAGAGAGGGACAGATAGGGATAGACAGAACGAAATGGAGAGAAGTGAGAAGCATCAATCATTAGTTTTTCATTGAATACAGCTTTAAAGAATAAAACGGCAATAAACAACTACATATTAATAATAACCTTAAATGTAAATGGATTAAATGATCCAATCAAAAGACATAGTGTAGCTGCATGGATAAAGAAACAGGACCCATACATATGCTGTCTACAAGAGACACATCTTAGAACAAAAGATGCACATAGACTGAAGGTAAAAGAATGGGAAAAAATATTTCATGGAAATGGAAATGAAAATAAAGCCGGGGTACCAATGCTTATATCTGACAAAATGGACTTTAAAACAAAGGCTGTAGTAAGAGATAAAGAAAGACAGTACATGATGATAAAGGGAATAATTCAACAGGAAGATATAACCATTATAAATATCTCCGCATCAAACATAGGAGCCCTGACATACATAAAGCCGACTTTGATGAATATAAAGGGCGAGATTAACAGCAATACTATAATAGTAGGGGATTTCAATACCCCACTAACATCACTGCATAGGTCCCCAAGAAAGAAAATTAATAAAGAAACAGCAGACTTAAAGGATACACTAGATCAGGGGTGCTCAATACGTTGATCGTGATCTACGGGTCGATTGGGAAGGAAGTGTGGGTAGATCGCGTGACATTAAAAAGATATTTGTCTTTTGATTGGCATATAGGGTAGCCAATATGACGTCTGAACTTTTGACACCCTAAACATGCGTGTTAAACCGTGCTAACTTGTTCAGTTACATTGCTGTGTAGTTAGCCTTCAATTTATTTAAACTAAATACAACAAAGGGTATAAAAATAAGTGCCATAGCTGGTCCGAGTAAGAAGCCTAAAACCTACCACTTTCATACAGAATGGGAGGGGATTATTTTTACTATGTCATATTCTAAGTGCATTTGCCTCATCTGTCTGTGTGCCATTTATTTTTATTTTTATTTTATTTTATTTTATTCATTTTAGAGAGGAGACAGAGAGAGAAAGAGAGAGAAAGGGGGGAGGAGCTGGAAGCATCAACTCCCATATGTGCCTTGACCAGACCAGTGCAGGGTTTTGAACTGGCAACCTCAGTGTTCCCAGGTCGACGCTTTATCCACTGCGCCACCACAGGTCAGGCTGTCTGTGTGCCATTTCTATTCCAAAGAAAGGAAATGTGGAGCGGCTTTTTCGGTCTGTTCATAAAGCTATGACATTGCCTTTCCTCCGGAAAGAACTGAGAAGGAGAAAGGTGAAAGAAGAATACACAATATTAAATAGTAATAATAGTAATTAAATAATGATAATATAGAAGAAATAAATTTATGTTTTGCATTTTTATTGTAGGTAGATCATTTTGACTTGGTCATCTTATAAGTAGCTCGCAAGCTGAAAAAGTGTGGGCACCTCTACACAAGATCAACTCGATTTAATAGATATCTTCAGAACTTTTCACCCTAAAGCAGTAGAATATACATTCTTTTCAAGCGCTCATGGTACATTCTCTAGGATAGACCACATGTTAGGACACAAAAGTGGTCTCAACAAATTAAGAAGATTGAAATCATATCAAGCATTTTCTCTGATCACAATGGCATGAAACTAGAAATTAACCACAGAAGAAAAACTGAAAAATACTCTAACACTTGGAAACTAAATAGCATGTTATTAAATAATGAATGGATTAACAATGAGATCAAAGAAGAAATAAAAAAGTTTCTAGAAACGAATGATAATGAGCATACATCAACTCAGAATTTATGGGACACAGCAAAAGCAGTACTGAGAGGGAAGTTCATAGCACTACAGGCATACCAGAAGAAGGTAGAAAAAGCTCAAATAAGCAACCTGACCCTGCAGCTGAAAGAACTAAAAAAACTACAGCAAATAAAGCCCAGGACTAGTAGAAGAAAGGAAATAATAAAAAGCAGAGCGGAAATAAATTACATAGAGGCTAAGGAAATAATACAGAAGATCAATGAAACCAGAAGCTGGTTCTTTGAAAAGTTAAACAAGATCGATGAACCGTTAACTAGACTAACCAAGGAAAAAAGAGAGAGGACTCAAATAAATAAAATTAGAAATGAGAATGGAGATATAACAACTGACACAACAGAAATACAAAGTATTGTCTGAAAATACTATGAAGAACTCTATGCCAAAAATTAGACAACCTACGTGAAATGGACAAATTTCTTGAATCATATAATCTAAAACTCAATCTGGAAGAATCAGAACACCTAAACAGACCAGTTCCAACAAATGAGATTGAAACATTTATCAAAAAACTCCCCATAAAGAAAAGCTCTGGTCCTCATGGCTTCACAAGTGAATTTTACCAAAATTTCAAAGAAAAACTAACTCCTATTCTTCTCAAGCTATTTCAAAAAATCAAGAGGAAGGAAGACTTCCAAACTCCTTTTATGAGGTGAGCATAATTCTGATCCCAAAACCGGGCAAAGACAACACAAAGAAAGAAAATTATAGGCCAATATCCCTGATGAATTTAGATGCTAAAATTCTCAACAAAATATAAGCCAATCGGATCCAGCAATATATGAAAAAAATCATTCACCATGATCAAGTGGGATTTATTCTGGAGAGGCAAGGCTGGTTCAATATTCGCAAATCAATCAATGTGATTCATCACATAAACAAAAGGAAGGACAAAAATCACATGATAATTTCAATAGATGCAGAAAAGGCATTTGATAAAATCCAGCACCCATTCATGATAAAAACTCTCAGGAAAGTGGGAATATAGATAACATTTCTTAACATGATAAAGGCCATTTATGACAAACCCACAGCAAACATCATATTAAATGGACAAAAATTAAAAGCAATCCCCTTAAGATCAGCAACCGGCAGGGGTGCTCTTTTTCACCACTCTTATTCAACATAGTTCTGGAAGTCCTAGGTACAGCAATCAGACAAGAAGTAGAAATAAAAGGCAGACAGCCTGACCAGGCAGTTGCGCAGTAGATAGAGCGTCGGACTGGGATGCAGAGGACCCAGGTTCGATACCCAGAACCGGGCAAAGACAACACAAAGACATTGAGCACGGCCCCATCTGGCTTGAGCATGGCCCCATCTGGCTTGAGCACGGCCCCATCTGGCTTGAGCAAAAAGCTCTTCAGCTTGGATCCAAGGCCATTGGCTCCAGCAAGGGGTTGCTCGGTCTGCTGAAGGCTCGCGGTCAAGGCACATCTGAGAAAGCAACCAATGAGCACTACTAAGGTGTTGCGACGGCAACTAATGATTGATGCTTCTCATCTCTCTCCGTTCTTGTCTGTCTGTTCCTATCTGTCCCTCTCTCTGACTCTCTGTCCCTGTAAAACAAAAAAAGTCAGACAAATTGAAAATAAGAAGTAAAACTGTCATTATTTGCAGATGATATGATATTGTATATAGAAAATGCTAAAGTCTCAGTCAAAAAACTACTGGACCTGATAAATGAATTCAGCAAGGTGGCAGGATGTAAAATTAATACTCAGAAATCAGAGGCATTTTTATATACCAACAATGAACTGTCAGCAAAAGAAACTAAGGAAACAATCCCCTTCACTATTGCAACCAAAAAAATAAAGGACCTAGGAGTAATTTAAACAAGGAGGTTAAGGACTTGTACTCGGAAAATTATAAAACATTGATAAAAGAAATCAAGGAAGATACAAACAAGTGGAAGCATATACCGTGCTCATGGTTAGGAAGAATAAACATCATTAAAATGTCTATATTACCCAAAGTAATTTATAAATTCAATGCAATACCAATTAAAATACCAATGACATACTTCAAAAATATAGAACACTTATTACAAAAATTTATATGGAACCATAAAATAAATACAAATAGTCTCAACAATCTTAAAAAGAAAAAATAAAGCAGGAGGTATCACTCTTCCGGATATCAAGGTATACTACAAGGCCACTGTACTCAAGACATCCTGTACTGGCATAAGAACAGGCACATAGATCAATGAAACAGAACAGAAAACCCAGAAATAAACCCACACCTTTATGGACAACTGATATTTGACAAAGGAGGAAAGAGTATACAATGGAGTAAAGACAGCCTCTTTAACAAATGGTGTTGGAAAAATTGGACATCTACCTGCAAAAAAATGAAACTAGACCACCAACTTACACCATTCACAAAAACAAACTTAAAATGGATAAAAGACTTAAATGTAAGCCGTGAAACCATAAGCATCTTAGAAGAAAACATAGGCAGCAAGCTCTCCGACATTTCTTGCAGCAATATATTTTCTTATTTATCTCCATGGGCAAGTGAAATAAAAGAGAGGTTAAACAAATGGGACTATATCAAACTGAAAAGTTTTTGCACAGCTAAAGACAATAAGAACAGAATAAGAAGACAAACCACACAATGGGAGAACATATTTGACAACACGTCTGATAAGGGGTTAATATCCAAAATTTATAAAGAACTTATAAAACTCAATACCAGGAAGACAAACAATCTAATCAAAAAGTGGGAAAAAGAAATGAATAGAAATTTCTTCAAAGAGGACATACAGATGGCCAATAGGCATATGAAAAAATGCTCAACATCACTAATCATTAGAGAAATGCAAATTAAAACCACAATGAGATATCACCTCACACCAGTCGGAATGGCGCTCATCATCAAAACAACACAGAATAAGTGCTGGTGAGGATGTGGAGAAAAGGGAACCCTCCTGCACTGCTGGTGGGAATGCAGACTGGTTCAGCCACTTTGGAAAACAGTTTGGAGATTCCTCAAAAAATTTAAAAATCGAACTGCTTTTTGACCCGGCTATCCCACTTTTAGGAATATACCCTAAGAACACCATAGCTCTGTTCGAAAAGAAGAAATGCGTCCCCATGTTCGTGACAGCATTGTTCACAATAGCGAAGATCTGGAAACAGCCCCAGTGTCCGTCAGAGGATGAGTGGATTAAAAAGCTTTGGTACATATATACTATGGAATAGTACTCAGCCATAAGAAACGATGACATCGGATCATTTATAACAAAATGGATGTACCTTGATAACATTATACGGAGTGAAATAAGTAAATCAGAAAAAAAGAAAAACTGAGAACAGCATGATTTCATACATAGGTGGGACATAAAAGTGAGAATATGAAACAAGGACAAGAGTGTGGTGGTTACGGGGTGGGGGGAGGGAGGAGAGGGTGGGATAGGGAGGAGGGGAGGGACACAGGGAAAACCAGACAGAAGGTGACAGAGGACAATTTGACTTTGGGTGATGGGTATGCAACATAATTGAATGATAAGATAACCTGGAGATGTTTTCTTTGAACATATGTACCTTGATTTATTTATGTCACCCCATTAAAATTAATTAAAAAAAATATATATATAACAATGATATCAAGATTGAAAACCTTAGTAGAAATTTTGGGCAATAAAGTCAGGGAACTCTCTCAGAACCAAAAAAAAAAAAAAAAAGAAAAGCCAAAATATGAAGATATGGAAAATAAGATTACAAAATTAGAAGATGAGTTCATGTCTAACATCTGAATCATGAGTGTCAAGAAAGAGAAAAAAATTTTTAAGTGGATTTGAGAATCCCTCAGTGCAATAATTTAGGAAGATTTCCTGGAGCTAAAGAAGGTATTTTTTTTTAATTTTTATTTTATTCATTTTAGAGAGGAGACACAGAGTGAGAGAGAGAAAGAGAGAAAGGGGGTAGGAGCTGGAAGCATCAACTCCCATATGTGCCTTGACCAGACCAGTACAGGGTTTTGAACTGGCAACCTCAGTGTTCCCAGGTCGACGCTTTATCCACTGCGCCACCACAGGTCAGGCTAAAGGAGGTATTTTGTGATAAAAAGGGCCTTGGAGCATTCCATGTGGTCATGTAGAGTGTTGCTTCATCAGCCTTTGTTTTGAAGGCCCAGTGTCTCCAGCTCAACTTATGTTGTTGCCTGTGTGACACACCCTCTAGTTCTTTCCTCGAAATGTCTCTGTTGCTCTTGTTGACCAAAATTAACTTTAGACTATCATGAAGAATAAAAAGCACTTATTTGAGCACAAGGAGTTGTAACCCAGGAGATGCAGACTGAGGTAGCAACTCACCTGCTCCAAAGAGAACAAAGAAAGGGGTCATAAGTTGTTCTTCCACAGACTCATAAACAAAATATGGAAATCGGGTTGAGGGAAGATAAAGTTTCTTCAGAAAAGCATATCTTTGTACGCAGATCTTTTTCTGCATCTCTACTTATATCTCTAAGAACGTTTTAGGCCCTGGCCAGTTTGCTCATTGGAGAGAGCGTCCACCCCGTGTACACACGTTCTGGGTTCAATCCCTGGTCAGGACACACGAGAAGCAACCACTTGCTTTTCTTCTCCTCTCCCCCTTCTCGCTCTCTTCCACTCTTGCAGTCAGTGGCTCGATTGGTTTGAGCTTCAGTCCCCGGTGCTGAGGATAGGTCAATTGGTCCCTGTGTGTTAACCTTCGGTGCTAAAAATAGCTTGGTTGATTGGAGCATCAGCCCCAGACCGGAGTTGCTGAGTGGATCACTGTAGGGGTGCATGCAGTAGTCTGTCTCATTATCTCCACTCCTAGCACTTAAAGAAATTTCACTTCTGTACTTTGAATGAAAATGTACAACAGTATGATTCATGTAGGCTGTCCTTTCATTCTAGAATTGCTGCTGAGGCCCAGATCCCTTGCCCACAGATGTTGAGGGTCCCACATTCTGTGTAGGGAGCCTCAGAGACACCTCTGGGCTTACTGAGACATGTTCAGGGGCAGCCCAGCCTGTCACCAGTCAGCTTCTCTAAACCTTCTCACTTCCTTTGATCAACATAAACTTCATTGTTCACCAGCTGGACTTTGGCCTGGCCAGAGTTGTTGCTGATGAGGAAACATGTGTCCACCTAGTTGGGGAAGAAAATCAGGAAGAGATGGTGAGAGAGGGAGGCAGAGTTGCTCACAGTTGATCATTTGGCTGGATTGCTTGCCTTGGGTGAAGTAAGATTGTGTTGGTTGAGTGGACTCCGTTGGTGTCATCTGGACCTGAGATAGCTGACTCAACATTTCCCCTGGGCCAGTGTAGGCAATCTGGAGGACCAAGGGAGGCAGAGCCTGTGCAGAGAGGCTGTGATGGAGCTGGATCTCCCATGTCAGGGGTTTGTACAGATTCACTCCTTCCAGATCCCTCCAAAGGACCCCTCCCCATGGAAGCCTCAGCATTTGGAGGCTAGCTCACAGAGCTCAGTCAGCATTAGCCAGAGAGGTAGGATGACCAATAAGAAATGGGAACCTACAATGATGTTAATGCTGCCATTGCCACCATCAAGACCAAGCATACCATTTAATTTGTGGACAGGTGTCCCACTGGCTTCACAGTTGGGATTATTTATCAGCCTCTTACTGTGGTGCCTGGTGGAGACCTGGCCAAAGTACAGCAAGCTGTGTGTATGCAGAGCAACACCACAGCTGTTACTGAGGCCTGGTCTCACCTGGACCACAAGTCTGACCTGATGTTTGCCACAGGTGTACCAAACACCTGTGTACCTTTGTTCACTGGTAAAAGGGTGAGGGCATGAAGGAAGGAGAGCTTTCTGAGCTACCCTTGAGAAGGATTATAAAGAGGTTGGTGTGGATTCTGTTGAAGAAGGGGGTGAAGAAGAAAAGGGGGAATACTAAAGTTAAAATGTCACAATGGGGCTGCTTTTATAGGAAAGCGTATTCTGTTTTAAACATAGAAAAGTTGTGATCTGATTGGTTAATTTGTATATAGCAGTATCTACTCTCATATACAATTGTTGATTTATGCTTTAAAACATGACGCTTTGTTATAGACCTGACCTGTCCATTTCTCTGATGGGTTTGAGTAAAATATTTCCTGTTTTTAAAAGAAAAATGGAACTATACATAAGGTAAAGTTTAAGCCTCAGGAAATTCACCTGCATGAGCCTACTTCCCTTTTAATACTCGAGGGTCCCTAACATTTTAAAGATTTTTATAAGCTTCAGGTCTGGATCTGCACTTGACAGGTGGTCACATGAGGAGGCTTCTGTCTCCCACTCTCTTCTTTCTCCAACACCGGAGATTCCAGGAAAGAGAAAAGGGAAACTCATGCCTCCCTTTACCCACTCCCACTTCTGGCACCAGGCATTTGGGAAGCCTGCAGCCAAAGTTAAAGAATCGGCCCAAAATGTCTTTAAGGGGTTACCTACCCTGTAGGACAATGTTATTGGGGGGGGGGATACATATATAATTCACGTTCCAATGGATTGACTAGATTTAAAAGTTATTTAAAAGGTATAGCCTAGCCTGACCAGGTGGTGGCGCAGTGGATAGAGTGTTGGACTGGGATGCGGAAGACCCAAGTTCAAGACCCCCGAGCTGGCCGCCAGCTTGAGCGCGGGCCCATCTGGCTTGAGCAAAAGCTCACCAGCTTGGACCCAAGGTCGCTGGCTCCAGCAAGGGGTAGCTCGGTCTGCTGAAGGCCCATGGTCAAGGCATGTGTGAGAAAGCAATCAACGAACAACTATGGTGTCGCAACAGCAATGAAAAACTAATGATTGATGCTTCTCATCTCTCTCTGTTCCAGTCTGTCTGTTCCTATCTATCCCCCCCCCCTCTCTCTGTCCCTGTTAAAAAAAAAAAAAAGGTATAGCCTGACCAGGTGGTGGTGCTGCAGTGGATAGAGCGTTGGACTGGGATGCGGAAGACCCAGGTTCGAGACCCCGAACTTGCCAGCTTGAGCACGGGCCCATCTGGCTTGAGCAAAAGCTCGCCAGCTTGGACCCAAGTTCGCTGGCTCCAGCAAGGGGTTGCTCGGTCTGCTGAAGGCCCGCGGTCAAGGCACATGTGAGAAAGCAATCAATGAACAACTAAGGTGTCACAATGGCAACGAAAAACTAATGATTGATGCTTCTCACCTCTCTCCATTCCTGTCTGTGTGTCCCTATCTATCCCTCTCTCTGACTCTCTGTCCCTGTAAAAAAAAAAAAAAGGTGTAAAAGGTATATAGCTGTGGTTCTCAAACTGTATGCTGAGATGCCCTATGCCCAGCAAACTCCCAGGGGCAACAAGAGATTATTTCACGTTTTTCCAGGAAACGGTGATGTCTGTTGGACACCACTCTGCCAGCTCAAGGTAGTTCAGTTTCAACATTAGGTTATATCACATTCCTTGCAATGACATATATCTTTGCAATGCTGGGGTTTGGCAGGTTCCATGGTAAAAAGAAAGTAAGTACCTTGTGTATTTTAATTTCCAAAGTCTTAAGATTCTATAATCTCTAAATCTCTTCTAGTTTTAAAACATCTTTATCTGTATTCTATAACAATTGGCTTTTCCTTTGTGCCAGGATGTTAGCAGTGGAGATAGTAACTATATTTTCCCTTAATAAATGTTCTCAGAGACATTAATTTAGGAAAGACACAAAATTTAGGAATGTTGGCTATAAAGCAAATCCCATTGGCTTCCATTAAACACACACACACACACACACACACACAACAAAACAAACAAGAACCCCCAACCTAATTTCCCGAGGAAATTATATTACATAATCACTTTTTGTGAAGAATAAGTTTGGAGCCCATGATATAAAACAAAACAAAACAAAAAAACACAGAAAATCTTTTCTGAAAGAAAGGATTTATTGAGCTGCGTGCTAGAGGGCTGGAGGTAGTAGTATACACCACCAGCAGTGGGCGAGACGGGAGACAGAAGCGTTTGCTGTCCTGGACTCTCATACATCACGTTTGGGGGAAGAAAGATGTAAGTTGTTTTGAAAGAATTTACATTGACTACAGATAAGGGGGTGAGGAAAGGTGAAGCCCAGGCAGATCTATGAGAGGAGCACAGCCTGTAAGGAAGAACTACAGTGTGCCTGTAAAGTCATGGTGTACTTTTGACTTGTCACAGGAAAGCAACAAAAGACAATAGAAATGTGAAATCTGTACCAAATAAAAGGAAAACTCTCCCAGTTTCATACCTATTCAGTGCAGTTCGATGTGGGCTCCATTTGTTGCCTTACACACATCCAAACAATAGTGAAGTTCTTGCCACACACGGGTAAGAACTGGTGTAAACAGAGTGAATAACGTCAGTGATTCTCTGTTCTAAGTGATTAATGTTGTTGATACGTTCAATGTACACATGTTGCTTCATATAACCCCAAAAGTAAAAGTCTAAGGGCGTCAGATCCGGGGATCGTGGTGGCCATGGCTTGACAGAACCCCTGCCTATCCACTGCCGGGGGAATGTTCTATCCAGAAACTCACGAACAACGGTGGCATAGTGTGGAGGAGCGACATCCTGTTGAAAGATGAAACCTTCTGGAAATTGTGGCACTGCATACAATTCCAACATGTTAAGATAGGTGCTTGCTGTCACAGACTGCTCCGCGAAAAAAAATGGGCCTATCACCTTATCATGCATCAGGCCACACCACACGTTCACTTTAGGGATGTTACGTTCGTACTCAACGTAGGCATGAGGATGTTTAGCAGCCCATACTGTATTTGGACATTATGGCGATGAACATGTCCACAGATAGGGAAGGTCGCCTCATCGCTAAACACAATCTTTTGTAAAAATCTTCCATCGTTGTCGATCTCATGAAGCATATCTGTAGCAAACGCGCATCGTGTGGGTCTATCGTCGGTTTGATAGCCTGCAACAGCCACAATTTGTACCTCATAAAACAGAGACGTTTCTTTAACACCTTATGAACTTGTAGTCTTGCTTAGGTGTAATTGTCGAGCATACGCATGCGCCGATTTTTTAGGGCTCCTTAGGTAGCTATCCCGTATAGCCTCTACAGACTCGTCACTCACTGATGGCCTACCAGAACGGGGTTTCTACACCAAACTGCCTGTTTTCTTCAACTGCTTATCCCACCGAGTAATGTTATTCCTATGTGGTGGCGCTTCTTTATAAACGCGCCGATATTCACATTGCACTTTGGTCACGGATTCGAATTTAGCAAGCCACAGAACACACTGAACTTTCCTCTGTACCATCCACATCTCGACTGGCATGGCTGTGGGCTGCTCCGCTGTATACACGGTGTTACGTCATCATCTGAGCATGCACACATGCTGCCACATCATCCTACAGAAACTGGGAGGGTTTTCCTTTTATTTGGTGCAAATTTCACATTTCTATCATCTTTTGTTGCTTTCCTGTGACTTGTCAAAAGTGCACCATGACTTTAGAGACACACTGTATTTACTACTTTTGGTTACAGGCATATGTGGGATATGGTGGCCTCTGGTGGTCACTGAAGAGGCTTATTCAAAGCTTCACCATACATTCAGGAATGTGAGCCGTCTACTGCTAATTGGCTCACAGCTATCAACTGGTTAATTAATTACTCCGTCTCTCTTTCCAGCTTTGGGCTATAATTTAGCACATCTCAAAATTTTTCTCTCATCAACATCATAGGTGTTAAAGGAGTGCCCTAGAAGCAGAGATGTATTTGTAAAGTTCTTGATTTCAGGAACATTTCAACCAGACAACTCTTTCCTACACCATAAACATTTCTCTCATGACTCTTGAGAAATTATTGGAATTTGCATAACACCCTTCCCTTCTTCTATTTTAGGATAAGAGGAGCATGTGGCTGCAATATTTACTCTGTACCCATCCCCAGGAGAGTCTTGTTAAACAGTACATCAATAAATTCGTTATGCCTGACCAGGTGGTGGCGCAGTGGATAGAGCGTTGGACTGGGACATAGAAGACCCATGTTCAAAACCCAGAGGTTGCCAGCTTTAGTGTGGGATCATAGACATGACTCCATGGTCGCTGGTTTGAGCCCAAAGGTTGCAGGCTTGAGCCCAAGGTCACTGGCTTGAGCAAGGGGTCACTCACTCTGCTGGAGCCCCATTCAAGGCACATATGAGAAAGCAATCATTGAACAACTAAGGTGCTGAGGGAGACTGCAAGCTGACAGTCCTTGTAGTTTAGATTTGTGGGGGACCTGCAGTAAGCTGAGAGTCCTTGCTGCCCATCCCCCAACTCTCCTACTTGATTAGTTGCTAGATGCAATTTACATGCCTTTTCTCTCACCCTTGTTTGTTCTGCTGTTGGTTGATTTCAGTTATGCATGGTGGGGTGTTTCCTGTTTATGTCTTAAGAGAATTCCTGCTTATGCCTTGGGAGGATTTCTGTTTATGCCTCAGATATGTGACTTTGTATCGGAAACTTCTTTATTTTGCATATGGCTCTGCACCAGGGATTTTGCTTTGCTCTGGCTTGCAAACAGCTTGCAGAGACTTCCCAATCCCATACTTTTCTCTGAGTTTATTTCTTCATTCTGCACGGTTCTCACTCGGGACCTGGACCATTACGAGTTGTGCTGGTCTGTGGCAGGGTGCTGCAATAAAGAATTGATGCTTCTCATCTCTCTCCCTTCTTGTCTGTCTGCCCCTCTCTTTCATTTGCTTTCTCTGTCAAAAAAAAAAATTGTTATAAGCCAGGCATTTGGAGGAGAGATTAAATTAGTAAATTCTAGTGTTTTTAAACATTGAGATTCTACAACTTCAATGTTTGCCCTAAACAGTGGTCAGCAAACTCATTAGTCAACAGAGCCAAATATCAACAGTACGATTGAAATTTCTTTTGAGAGCCAAATTTTTTAAACTTAAACTATATAGGTAGGTAAATTGTTATTAACTTAATTAGGGTACTCCTAAATTGGCCTTTGCTAAAAACGTCCTCAATCTGATTGAAGTACGTTCGCTGAGGTCGACCCCTTCCAACTCTCCTCCCATCCACACTCATCTTGTATAATTGTTTTGTCTATCTCCTTTCGTTCATCCTCTTTATATGTCCAAGGCATCTCAACATGCCTTTCTCAATTCTCAGAGTAGGTACTTTAGTTACCTGCACGCGATTTGCAGACGCACGCGACTAGCACTATCCTCTGCTCAATGAGACTGCTGACTGACTGGCTCACTCAACTCTGCATGAATCCCGTGTGCCTTCCCCATCTCCCCTTGCCCAACCCACCTACACCCCCCTGCACGCCTACCTGCCCGCCTGCACATGGTATTTTGTGGAAGAGCCAAACTCAAGGGGCCAAAGACCCGCATGTGGCTCATGAGCTGTGGTTTGCGGACCACTGCCTTAACATTCACAGCTCCCAGTTATGTGAGATGTCTGTAATCCACTGTATAAAGCCTCTAAATTCAAAATAATTAGTTAATTTGTGAGTTAGCACACTCACCCTCACATTTGGCAGGTGTCCCAAATGGACACCAGGTCTGTTAAGGGCCATTGGTCTGCATGCATTAGTCTTTTAGGAAGGTCATCAGAGGGCTATCTGGAGGTCTAGTGTATAGCCCAAAGCAGAGCCAGCACTGCTGCACGACTGAAAGTTCGAAAAGTTTGAGTTCCCTAAGTTAAAACAAGAATGGAGTATCCTCAAGCCTCAACCTTATTAATGTTTATTTTCAAAATTTATTTATTGACTTTGAGAGGAAGGAGAGGTAGAGGGACAGAGAGAGAGAGAGAGAGAGAGAGAGAGAGAGAGAGGAGCATTGATCTGTTCCTGCGAACCAGGATCCAACTGCAACCTTGGTATACTAGATGATGCTCTAACTAACTGAGCTACCTGGCCAGGGCAATCAACCTTCATGTTAGTAGTTTTTAGCAGCTTGATTAAAGTGACCTTGTTGGGCAGATAAAATATATTATGTTCACTTTGATAAAGATGGCGCTGCCCACATGGAAGCCCATCGTCCAAGGTGATATTATTTGCCCTTATGCTTGAGATGGGTGTGGGGGAAAAGCTGTAATGTAAGCAGGCCGGGTCGTTATAGCCTAAGGCTTAGTTTTAAGAGTAAGCTTTTCCCCATACCCTTGACTGAATGGATGATGTGGGGTGGTGCACTCCTGAGGAATCCCATTATGCCACAGATGGGTGACTTTGTACCAGAGACTTTCTTGTTTGTAGATTGGGTTAAGGGTTTGGATTTCTACACTATAAAGTGGGACAGACCAGTAGCTTGCTCTCTCGGTTCCTGGGATTAGTATCAGAGAGGAGAGCAGATGAAGGCCACGTGGAGGCCAGGAGAAGCAGCCAAGATGGCGGAATGCTAAGGAAGAAGCCAGTTTGTGCAGAGTTTGTGCAGAGAGGAGATGGGAAACAGGTAAATAAGTCTGGTGAGCTAGAAAACTTTTGATTCTAGGAAACTCGGATAAGTCAGTGGCTTTGTGAGCACTGAATGAGTGGGTTTTGGAGCCCAGTGTGTGTTTTTGCTTGCCTGCCGGGTGCAAACTAGAATTAAAGCTGATGGCTCACCAGTTCTTGGCTCTATTGCTTGATTACCGACTGTCCGAATCAAATGCGAACCTTCATTGGCCAGGTGGCTGTGATGGTGGCCTTGGCCACTGGTTTTACAATTACCGACTGTGCGAATCTAATGGGAACCTGCACTGGCCGGGCCGCTGTGATCCTGACCTTGGCTACTGGCTTTACATTTGGCGTAGTCTGTGGCAGGATTTGATACAGATCAGTATGGAGACAGCACCCTTGAGGTGCATGGTAGAGGACTGGCTGCTGTTACGGTTCTCTATGGCTGTCCTTCTGGGGACTGTAGGATGGCTGACTTTTACAGCCATGTGTGAGGCAACCGAGAGCTCTATGGAAGAGGCTACGTGGGACCTGCAAATCGAGCAGTGGAAGGAGCTGGAGGAAATGTGGGAGAAAGAGATGCTGACCCTGGAGCTGGAGGAAGCGCTGGAGGAGAAGCCCGACCAGGTTTGCAAGATTCGCCTGGAAATGGAGCAGATGCTGGAGAAGGAGTCACAGGTTCGTGAGTTGGAGATTGCCCTGGATGTTGTGGAGAACCAGCAGCGGCGGGAGGCCAGAGCTGAAGCCGAGGCTGGGGCTGAGGTGGGGACTGTAAGGCCCATGGAGCAGAAGGCGGCGGCAGCCTGGGGCTCGAACCCGGCGGCGGGAGCTGATGTTTCCAGTTCCTCTTTAGAGGATGAAGAGAATCCAGCTGGAGTTGCAATCCGCAGTCTCCAGAAGATGAGAGCCCAACTGAAACGGCAGGGAGTGCCTTCCAAGCTGCTGGTAGGTCTGCAATTTTGGGACATAGGGGTGGATGCCATCATGCTCCCCAGAGCAGAGATGGAAATGCTGACTGCCATTGCCACAAGCTTCTCTTTAGGACAGTGTGAGACCTGCCATGATGGCAGGAATGAGGGGGGAGGCTAAGGCCCCATGTGCCTGGACTGATTTCCTGGACTACGACCTGAGTGAGCACTGGATCCTTTCTTTGTTGAATGGACTTATGGATTTTGGACAATGTGAAATACCCTGATGGGGTTTGTGGGTGCCTTGATGGAGGCCCTCCCACTGCCCCGGGAAGCCTTTCCAATGGCAAGAAAGAAGGCCAAGGACATTTTGCGCTTTTTGCAAAGTGCTCAGAGACTGGTGAAATGTGTGTACCTTTGTAATTGTTGAAAAGGTATGATTTGTCATGCTGTTGTAATTTGTGTAATGTGCCTAATTTCCTTGTACAGGGATGCCGTGGTGTAGATTGTGGGTAGTAAAGTGAGCATAGGGATAGATTGTTGGGCAGATAAAATATATTATGCTCACTTTGTTAAAGATGGCGCTGCCCACATGGGAGGCCGTCACCCAGGTGATATTATTTGCCATTATGCTTGGGATGGGTGTGGGGGAAAGGCTGTAATGTAAGCAGGCCAGGTCGTTATAGCCTAAGGCTTAGTTTTAATGATTTCTTTCTTTTTTTTTTCATTTTATTCATTTTAGAGAGGAGACACAGAGTGAGAGAGAGAGAGAAAGAGAAGAGAGGAGGAACTGGAAGCATCAACTCCCATATGTCCCTTGATCAGACCAGTGCAGGGTTTTGAACTGGCGACCTCAGTGTTCCCAGGTCGACACTTTATCCACTGCGCCACCACAGGTCAGGCACCTAAGGCTTAGTTTTAAGAGTAAGCTTTTCCCCACACCCTTGACTGATTCAATGATGTGGGGTGGTACGCTCTTCTGAGGAATCCCATTATGTCTCAGATGGGTGACTTTGTATCAAAGACTTTCTTGTTTGTAGATTGGGTTAAGGGTTTGGATTTCTACACTATAAAGTGGGACAGACCAGTAGCTTGCTCTCTCGGTTCCTGGAATTAGTATAGAGAGGAGAGCAGAGTAAGGCCACATGGAGGCCAGGAGAAGCAGCCAAGATGGCAGAGTGCTGAGGAAGAAGCTAGTTTGTGCAGGAGGAGATGGGGAACAGAGGTGAATGTCTGGTGAGCTAGAAACCTTTGATTCTAGGAAACTCGGATAAGTCAGTAGCTTTGTGAGCACTGAATGAGTGGGTTTTGGAGCCCAGTGTGTGTTTTTGCTTGCCCACCGGGTGCAAGCTAGAATTAAAGCTGATGGCTCACTAGTTCTTGGCTTCGGCGTTTCATTACTGACTGTTTGAATCCAATGTGAAGCTGCATGGGCCAGGCTGCTGCGATGGTGGCCTTCGCCACTGGCTTTACAGACCCCATGTCACATATTTCCTTTCTTCACCCTTTCCTCACTGTAAAGCACCAGGAAGCAGAGGAGCAGCAAAGGGAGACATTATTGGGGCAGGGATGTTGGCTCCAAACGAAATACACCCTTATTTAGATTAATCTGTAGCGGTCTAATCTGTAGAGGTCCCAGCCCTCTGATCTCGGGACCAGGTGCCTGCACGCTGTCAAGCGAACTAAAGGAGGGCCAGGTGCGTTCCTGGCGATTCAACGGCCTTTCCCACGGGCGCAAACTTAACACGATGAACCTCTGGAACACAAGAAGGCTGGCGGCCCTGACTCCTCCGTCCTGGCTCCCGTTCCTGCGGAGAGCCCTGGCTAGAGAAACGCGGGCTTCCCGCCACATCGGGACGACGCCTTCTGCTGTTTAGGTCTCGGGACAGACGCCAGACGCACGTTCTGGGAGGCTCCCGGCCAGGTCCCCAGGAGGCGCCCCCGCGTAAACGCAGCGCAGACCGGGACGGCGGCCGGCTGCGTCTGCGCGGGACCCGCAGCTATGTGCGGACCCGCAGCATGGAAGCGCTACTGCGGCCCAGGCACCAGCGGGCAGCCAGTCCACGTGGCCGCTACCCAATTCCCTTCACGCCCCCGTTTTCACCCTTGCCTCCCGGCCCCGCCCCCATCGGCTCCCGCACGGTGCACAGCTCCGTGCCATCCCGGCTTGGCCTCCGTCCCCGCCCAGCGCCCCCCGGGAGCTCGGGGCGGAGTGAGCGCCGATTGGTCGGTTGTGGCGCTGCTCCCAGAATGCACCAGATGGCGCGTCATTGAAGAGAGACCATGATGGCGGCCGCGCTGGGGCCTCCAGAAGTGATCGCTCAGCTGGAGAACGCGGCTAAAGTTCTGATGGTGAGCGTGCCGCCCCGCCCCAACCTCCGCACCCGCCCAGCCCTGCCGCGCCCGCCGGGCCGCCGGGATGCCCACGAGGGAGGCGGGGGCGCGGCGTGACACGGGAGTATAATGCTGCTGTCTTACTTTCTGACCTCGTCCTGGAGCTGCCTGTCCCGGGCATGTGCGGCTGCAGGACGAGGGCTTCCCAGGCCGCGGGGGTCCCCCGCATTGCGCGCAGTTTGGGTGCGGGGCCAGGCGGACGGAGGGAGGCGGTGAGGCTGGCTGGCCCGGCGCAGAGTGTGAGCACCCAGTGCCCTGGGTGCCTGGGCATCCCCGGCCTGTAGTCGCCTCGGGGCCACCGCCGCGCCAGCACAGGGAAGGGCGACAGCAGGAGGGATGGGAATCTTTGAGACCAAGGTCACTGGGGCCAAACTTTGTCCGGTACTCCCTGCGGATCGCGCGTTCATTTCATTCTGACAAGACACGTTAAATAATTGGAAGAGTAGGTTATTCAACCAGGGAATTTGGGAAGAATAAAGTGTAGAAAACGGTTCCTTGCAGGGAGTAGTCAGAATAAGCTCTATTCATTAACTCGACAAATTGTGTGTATATGCTGTCTCAGTTTTGTTTTTTAAATGACTTCCGTATTTGTGTGTGGTTTTTTTTTTTTTAATTTAGAGGCTCATTTGATTCCTTTGATTCGGCCATTCCAAGGATTGAGTGCAGTTAGGTTTGTTATTCTTTTGGGTTTTTCTTCTTCTTTTACTTTGGTTAGGTGTTTATGTGGTAAGTTTGAATATCACATTTAAAAATATTTGAACTAATTTTAGCACAGCTTGTAGTTTCATTTACCAAGATTTGTTTTCACACTCAGCATCAAGGTAGGTCATAAAGTTGAGAAGTCTAATAAAAAGCAGGATTTACATGCTTCATAATGAACAGTTATGTGAAGCATTTGGTCACTCAACTGTATAGATAACTTTTTAGATTCTTGTAACTGAGTCCAGAAAATACTAGCTAGTCTTAACTTTTAATAGAAGGTCCTTAAGATTTTTGACAGAGAATTTCCTGGAAAGTTTTCTAGGAGCCTTGTTTTCATTTGAATCCAGGAGTATGTGACCCAAGAAACACTGCTTTATTTGTTTCATTGATAAGAGACGATTAGTTCATTCATCACTGGCCTGAGCATTAGGATTTGTGATGGCCAGTGCTCTCCCTCTTTCCTGGCACAGCTAGTTTTATCACCTGTGAGGGGTAGCTGTTTCTTGTGTGCCAGGCATTGTGCTTATTGTTTTGCACACTTAGTACCCCTTGCAGCAGTCTTACAAGGTTGAGAGATTATGTGGCCTGGATTATGTAATTCCTGAACTGCTCAATTAGGTCTACAATTTAGACCTGCCAGGCTCCATGTTTGCTGAATAGATACCTGTTTACATACTTTTGATCTTTCCAGAGAAGAGTATGGGGAAAAAAAGTTATTGAGAATAAATTCTTTTTTAGAAACTTCTACTTACTATTAAAAAACATTACCCAAAATGTGCAAGTAGCATTTATTGTATTAGTTTTGAGTATGATAGCAGCATTCCAATTTGTTGATAAGAGCTCACATTTATTCAGTGCTTACTATGTGTGAGACACTGTGCCAAGCACTTTACATGTTTTACCTCAGTAATTTTGTGAGGTACTTTCACTTTCATTTTATAGACTAAGGGGTTCAAATACATAGGTACTAAGTAATTGACCCAAATTTTCAAGGGAAGTGGTAGAATGGGGACTCCCACTCAGGTCTGTTACCAGTATGTGGTTCTTAAACTAGGCTTAGTGGGACTAGAAAGCAGGAGAGTGAATTCATTTAGGGGTAGCTAAGATTGTTTAATCTTCTTCACTTATTAAGCATTAGAATTAAAAATTAAAAAGAATGGGTGATTTCATTTATCTACCCATGAGTCAGATGGATATCCATCTGAGGAAACCTTGTTTACAGAAATTTGTCATATATTTTAGTGGTTAATATGTTTTTTAATTCAAAGTAAGTAGTGATGTCTTTCACAGTTAATTTTTTCATTTGGTGTATTTCAAGACAGCAGAAGAGTGTTAGTGTAGAACAGCCCTACGGCATCTTTTTTTTTTTTTTTTTTTACAGGGACAGAGAGAGAGCCAGAGAGAGGGATAGACAGGGGCAGACAGACAGGAACGGAGAGAGGTGAGAAGCATCAATCATTAGTTTTTCATTGCCATTACGACACCTTAGTTGTTCATTGATTGCTTTCTCACATGTGCCTTGACCACGGGCCTTCAGCAGACCGAGCAACCCCTTGCTGGAGCCAGCGACCTTAGATCCAAGCTGGCGAGCTTTTTGCTCAAGCCAGGTGGGCCCACGCTCAAGCTGGCAAGCTTGGGGTCTTGAACCTGGGTCTTCCGCATCCCAGTCTGACACTCTATCCACTGCGCCACCACCTGGTCAGGCCCTACGGCATCTTTTCTACAAAGGTCTTAGGGAGTCAGAGGGAAATTGTAAGCTAATTTTAGGGTGAAAACATACATTTTTGGTAATAGGGTCTATAACTTTTTATCAGCTTCTCTCAGGAAATAGAGACCCCAAAATATAAGAACTTAGTCTAAGCATTTTCCCTTCCATTCTACAGATGGGGAAACTGAGGTTCAAAGAGATAGAAGTGACTTGCCAAAGGTAGGTCACATTAAATTTAGTGGTAAGACTAACCCAGAACCCAGAGCAACAGACTTCTATTTCAGAACCATGTTGCTTCTCAAATTCCACATTATTATAATACCATAAATGTTAAATTTTCTCACCTATTGGGAAATTTCAAAATGTGTTTTTGGATATTGTAGTTGCTTGACTGTGCACATCTGTATTCAGTCTTATTTAGGTTATTGGATACGCAGCCAAATAAAGTAGATTAGCCCTTTCGACTATTTATTATATTTATGAATTTTATAGATCTCAACGTGAGTGATTCCCCCCCAAAAGTAGTAACAGATTGTTTTCTTAGATGCTTATACGATTCAAGTGAGGTTACTTGCTAGATAATAAATTTGAAGAAGAACAAACTAAGATGAGGAAGAACTTTTGTAAATTAGTAACAATGTACAAATAAAATGATCTATTCTGAAAACTGTGCAAATGAGAACATTGTTTAAATAGCGCCTGGAAATATTTTTTCTAAAAGGTTTACAGTTGTTGGCATTTGCTTAAGATACCTAACCTACATTTTTGAGAGAATATTAAGTACATGCCAGAGTAAGTCTAAGTCGACCACACTTCTGTGTTAACAACATTCTCATCAGTGAGTCTCTCTGATTGTAAGAATTTAGCAGGTTACGTTTACAGACCTGAAAATTTGGTTTTAGATATATTTTATGTTGATTTAGAAATTATAACAGCAGTACTGGGACATATTATTTTAAAGTAATCAAGAACACACATGTACAGAGTGAGAGCTGAGCCTCCCTTCTCTCCCTCTCCCCACTTTACTCTCCCTGTGTAATCCACATTAAGTTTGAATACACTTCAGCGTATGTGATACAGTTTTTGTATAAATGACATACTATAAATGTTATCCTTGATTTAAGAATAAAACCCTAGAGATACCTTTCTGAACAGTAAGAAATTCAAGCTGTGCAGAAAGGTGTATAGGGAAAAATAAAAGTCTTTTAAGTTTCTTTCCTTTTCTTCAGAGGTGATTCTTCTTGGGTATCTATAGAGAAAACCTCTAAGCATAGAAGGGTATCCACATATTAAAATTTTTTTTTACATAAATGAAACTGTATGGCTATATCAGGGGTGCTCAATACGTCGATCACGATCTACTGGTCCATCGCAAAGGAAGTGTGGGTAGATCACATGGCATACAGGGTAGCCAATCTGACGTCTGAACTTTTGACACCCTACGTATGCGCATTAAACCGCGCTAACTTGTTTAGTTACATTGCTGCGTAGTTAACCTTCAGTTTATTTAAACTAAACACAACAAAGGGTATAAAAATGAGTGCCATAGCTCGTCTGAGTAAGAAGCCTAAAACCTACCACTTTCATACAGAATGGGAGGGGATTTTTTTCACTATGTCATATTCTAAGTGCGTTTGCCTCATCTGTCTGTGTGCCATTGCTATTCCAAAGAAGGGAAATGTGGAGCGGCTTTTTTGGACTGTTCATAAAAACTATGACATTGACTTTCCTCCGAAAAGAGCTGAGAAGGAGAAAGGTGAAAGAAGAATACACAATATTAAATAGTAATAATAGTAACTTAAATAATGATAATATAGAAGAAATAAATTTATGTTTTGCATTTTTATTGTAGGTAGATCATTTTGACTTGGTCATCTTATAAGTAGCTCACAAACTAAAAAAGTGTGGGTACCCTTGGTCTATATCCTTTTGCACTTTTCTCTGTTCACCTTATTGTAGATGAATTTTGAAAGGAAGTTTATTTTAATTATCTTTTTTGTGTGTGTGTGAATAGATATAAAATGTAAGATGTCCTTAGATTTTAGAGACACCATAATGGAAAAGTTCAGTATCCTTTTAGTATTTATAATGCTTCCATATGAACCATAAACCCAAAGAGAGCTTTATTTATTTATTGTCTTGAATTTCTTTGGTTTTGTTCCTTGGGGTCCCTTGGGCTGTTAGAGATTGTCTTTAATGAGTGATGATATAAGAGAGTGCATAGCATATATGTTAGATGATACTTTATAGGAAAGAATTGCATATTTGTTTTAAAACCAGAGTGAATTTTAATAGATCTAAATGCAACTTTAATGAAAATGATTCATGACTGACTTTCATAGTTCTTACTGTAGTGCTTGCTATTTGGTTAATGTTTTCAAGGCATCTGCAAAATTGTGCTATACAAAAATTCATATTGTATAATGCAATTTTCGTATTAATTCTGTGAAGTAAATAGGAGGAGCGATATTCTTAAATTTTATAAATTAGAAAATCTGAGATTCAGAGGTGGTTAGTGATTAGCTTGTGGTCATATAGCTGGTTTGGACCTGTAATTCAGTCTCTGGCCATTTGTTCATTCTAGTGCATTTCTTCAGTGTGTATATGGGAGGCACGATATTATATTTGCTGAGGACACAGGAGAAAGATCTTGTTTTTAAGGATGGCATAGTCTAATGGAGGAGAAAGGCAAAACTATTAGCAATTGTTATGTTATAATAAAAGTGCACCCAGTGTTCTGTGGGAGTACCCAGGAGGGGACATCTATTCAAAATGAGGTGGGGATCTAGAAATAGGGCTTTTCAGAACGTGATTTTTTAGCTGAGGCATGAGGAGCAAATCAGAATTTTCTAGTTGGGTATCCTAGGTATCCCAGCTAGAGGGAACTCTTACCTAAAGGCCTCGGAGAACCAAACACTGTGTTTGGAGAATATTTGAGTATTTCTCTAGTAGAATTCCTGAGCTCCTTTGTAAAAGGTGCAATGCTTTTTATTTTTTTGTAATCAGTAATGTACGTATAAACTGAGTTTTGATTATAGCATTTACTTCTTTTATTGGAAAGATACGTTATATTCAGTAAGCATTTTTATTTATTTCAACATTGTCTTTTAGTCTCTGCTGTGGCATTAGATATTAGAAAACTGGTGCTACAGAATTTTTCTCAAAAAAGTAGTGGGAAATTATTTTTAAAAATTTAATTCAGTTATATGTGTATTTTGCAGTTGGACTTGTGTCAAACTCAGCTAATTGGAACATAGCCAATGATCAGAGAAGAAATGTGAAAAGACCCCTTTGAAATCATCTAGAGATGCCTAAAAGGCAGTTGATAGATTTCAACAGTATTTTATGATTAAGAACTTAGTAAACTGATAAAACTATAAACTAAATATTTGAAAACACTAATAAATGGTGATATTCTTAAGAGTAAAATAAAAGTCTTAATATAACAATTATTCAAAACCTCTGGAGGGCCTACCTGATACACTAAGATAATAAAAATGGAGTAAGTGCAAGTATTGGAAAGAAAAGTAAAGAACATGATTATTAGCAGGTGATGTTCAGAAGAATCATTCCAAGGAAATTAACTAAAATACCAATTGTTCTTTGATAAGGTGACTGGATATAGGACAAATAAACTAGTTGCAAAATTTCCTTTATATGAAGAATGATTAAGTTAAAAATGTAAAAGAGACCTCAACATTAGGAATAAGTTATAGGGCACTATTTAATAAGAAACATGCAACATTTTTATGAAGAAAACCATACAGCGTATTTAAACAGTATAAAATAATCTTAATTAAATGAGGTTTGTATTTTTCAGTCAAAAGAATAATCTGGTTAAGGTGGCAATTCCTCCTTCATTACTTTATAGATTGAATATGATATCAATTAAATTTCCTTTTTCTTTCTTACCCTTTTGAGGTGTGAGAGAAACGTAACTAATTTAGAAAATATGTCTGGACGAATAATTATATGAGAATAACAGAACACATTTTTTTTTTAAATAAAAGGTTTGAGGGACTGGATGTACCAGTTGTTGAAATGTGTTGGAAAGCTGCAGTAATTGAAACATTGTAACGCTGTCATGGGAAGAGAGTAGAAAGCTGGAACAGAATAGTTCAGAACCAGAACTATGATTAAAATGCTATTTTGAATTGTCAAGATGTGGTGAAATAGAGTGCTAATGAAAGTATAAAAAGCTACAAGTTGGCTCTGGCCAGTTGACTCAGCGGATAGAGCATTGGCCTGGTGTGCATAGTCCTGGGTTCAAGCCCCAGTCAGGGTACACAGAAGTGACCATCTATTTCTCTTTCCCTCCCTCTCCCCCCTTCTCTCTCTCTCTTCTCTTGCAGCCAGTGGCTCAGTTGGTTTGAGCATGAGGATAGCTTGTCTGGTCCTTGGCCTCAGGTGCTGAGGATAGCTTGGATGATTCTAGCATCAGCTCCAGACTGCGGGTTAGTCGGGTGAATCCCAGTTGGGGTGCATGCAGGAGGGAGTCTGTCTCACTGTCTTCCCTCCTCTCACTTAAAATATAAAGCTTTTTCCTTTAAAAATATTTTATTATAAAACATATCCTTTAAAAATATTTTATTATAAAACCCTGGCCAGTTGGCTCAGTGGTAGAGCGTCAGCCCAGTGTGTGGAAGTCCTGGGTTCAATTCTTGGCCAGGGCACACAGGAGAAGTGCCCATCTGCCTTTCCACCCTTTCCCGTCTCTTTTCTCTCTATCCCCTCCCATTACCTCCCCCCCCCCCCCTGCAGCCAAGGCTCTGTTAGAGCAAAGTTGGCACGGGCACTGAGGATAGATAGCCCCATGGCTTCCACCTCAAATGGCTCTGGTTGCAACAGAGCAACACCCCAGATGGGCAGAGCATCGCCCCCTGGTGGGCATGCCCGGTGGATCGCGGTTGGGTGCATGTGGGAGTTTGTGTCTCTGCCTCCCTGCTTCTCCAGAAAAATACAAACAAACAAACAAACAAAAATCCCATAATGGGAGAATTGTACTTTCTGAGTAATAACAAACTTAAAAATTGCAAGAGTAATATTTTTGAATCATAAACTTTATATAATACAATAAATAACACCTGTGATAACTTAATTGGTTGTAAGATACAGTGTGTCTGTAAAGTCATAGTGTATTTTTGACTGGTCACATGGTCAAAAGTGCACCATGACTTCATGGACACATTGTATTTTGACTGCTTTTCTACAAATGTATTAGGTCATCAAAATTTTACTTTTAGCGAATTCATTTCAGTTAGTATAATCAAAAGTGATGTCAGCCTGACTGGTGGTGGTGCAGTGGCTAGAGCATTGACTTGGGACGCTGAGGTGTCCCAGGTTTGAAACCCGAGATCTCCAGCTTGAGTGAGGGGTCACTGCTCGACTGGAGGCCCCCCCCCCAATCACGGCATGTATGAGAAAGCAATCAATGAAAAGCAAGTGCAGCAACAATGAGTTGATGCTTCTCATCTCTCCATCTGTCTCTCTCTCGCAGAAAACAAAAGTGATATCAGTTGTTCTTGGCAAATGTAAGATTGCAAGTAACTTTTGATAATTTTTTTGAGTAGGGTCTTTCTGCTAATGCAACTATTTCTAAGGCTGTTATATTTTATAGGCTGAGACAACACTAGGATAAATTTTAGATTATTTACAAATAAAACTTAGTACATTTAGAGCTGATGATTCTTGCAGAACATTCTTTTCTAAAAAGATTTAGCTTCATATAAACCAGTATTTTGTAAGTCTGAATTTAATTTTAGGTGTAAATTTATACAATATTTTAATGTTTTCTCTGAAAATTCTTGTAGAGGTCATACAAGAAATCAAAGTAGCTTAATGACTTGTATATAATTAGAAATGCCTGTTTTCATCCTGTCATTGCATCTTCAATTATAAGAAAAAAATAGATAGTCTTTCTCATTACTAAATGGTTTGTCCAGAGGTTTATGTTAAAATAGCTTGGTCAAGGTGCTGTAGCAGTTTTGAAAGCAGAGATTTTGAGCTTGTGGAGAAACCTAATAAGTCTCTGATGCTTTGTCCTACTCTCCGTGTGTACTACTTGTTTTGTAATTTACTGTCAAGGATTGCTGCCTGAGTTCCTGTTGCAGTGCTTAGGCTGGAGGGTCCACTCTTGTGCAGGAGGCCAGTCGTTCCTACTGTTGACCCTGCTCTTACCCAGTCACCTTGGGGCCTGGGCAAGTGTGCTTGGCCACCAGCTTGTCTTCACAGCTCCCACGTAGGCCCCAGTGTCCAATTGAGCTTCATTTACAAACCACGAGTTCAAGGGGAAAAATCATTTAATAATTTCAGGATGGCAACAGGATGTGAGATCAAGCATGGACACTCGTAAGAACTAGGCCCTATGTGACTGCATAGGTCACACTCATGATTTGGCCTTGGGCTCAAGTCCATCACTGTTGGTCTCCCCTGTCCACAACCTTACATGCGTGTATTCCTGTGGCTTGGAGTACCCTGCTCCCTGTTTTGTCTAGTTAGCTTTTAATTCCTTAAATCTCAGTGCAGTGGTTTACTTTGTCAGAAAGCCTGGACATGCTAAACTATCTTAAATATTTTTTCTTAGTACTATTTGCTTTTGTAACATTTATTACACCCACAATGTTATGCTGCTTGTGGGTGTCTGTGATTGACTCCTCTTGGATTGTAAGCCCCATATGGACAGGAATTCTGTTTGGTTTTGCTTATCACTGAAGCACTGTTGTGTCTGAAGCATCTAGCACATTCCGGGCATGTAGTGGGAGTTGGATAGCATTTTGTGGACTGATGTGTGTGAACAGAGTGCTGTAGGGAGGCACGTAGTGTTGTGTGGGTGGGGGATGGTCAGATACAGATTAGCCAGGTCTGAGTTGAGGTTTGTTCCTGACTGTTCTTAGTGAGACATTGGGTAAGTTTTTATCTTTCCAGCTTCTTAGAACCCTTCTGTCATCACCCATTCTCTGCCTCAGCCACGTTAGTGCTCTTTCAGCCCTTCCTGGTCCTGCTCTTCTTGCTTGTATTACTCTGTTGGCCAGTGGTGCTCTTCTTCATGCTCATGTGATCCTCTGGGTCTCTGTGTAGTCACTGTCTCAGGAAAGCCTTCCCACCCTCCCCTGAAGGCTGAAACTCACTTGTTCTGTACTTAGTATCTGTGTGGGTCATCGACACCTAACCACATTCACAATTAACTTGTGCTGTTAATTGGTTAATGTGGCCTCCCCTGTTAGACTCTTTAACATGTATTAGAGACCTAGTAGTTGCTTAGTAATATTTGTTGAATGAAGAAAATAAATATGTAAATGAGGGAGTAGTGTTAGATGAGCATCAGGAAAACAGGCAGGGACTGGGTTATCCTGGGGCCTCATTTGCCACAGGGATCTGCTGAATTCATCCAGTAGTGTGACTTATGGGCAGCAGTGTGAAATCTGATCTGAGGGAAGCAAGGTGTGAGGTAGGCAGCTGTCAAAGTTGTTAAAAAGATTATGAGATTCTGAACAAAGCTAGATATTAATCTCAAAATCTAAAAAAAGAAAGACAGGAAGGGAACGAGATGAGAACTTATAGTTGCTTCACTTTAGGTTTTCATTGATTGCTTTTTATACATACCTTGACCAGTGGGTTCAAGCCAAGCCAGTGACCCCTTGGTCAGGCCAGCGACCGTGGGTTCAAGCCAGCAACCTTGGGCTTCAAGCTAGCGATAATGGATGGGATCATGTTGATGATCCTACACTTAAGCCAGCAGCCTTGCCTAAATCCAATGACCCCTTGCTCAAGACAGGTGAGCCTGCACTCAAGCCAGTGACTTTGGGGTTTCCAACCTGGGAACTTAGCATCCAGGTCGACTCTATCCACTGCACTACCTACCACCTGGTCAGCCTTCTCAAAACATTCTTCAATGCCGAATTGACTCTTAAGGAAACAGCTTGTGTAAGCTCAGAATTTCTCACTGTTTATCTTAAAAATTAATAGAAATTTTATTCTAATCTAGAACATATCCATCTTTTAATATAAAATTAGTTGACCCTAATCTTTCAACAAAACCATTTTAGAAAGCTGGTCTGTCTCTGTTTTTGGTTTTGTGGCAGGGTTAAAGAACAAATTAGAAAACAACAGTTGTATGCCAGTGACCAAGTCACGTGAGAGTAGAAAAATTACCCTTTTGCTATATTAGTAAGCACACATGGGAATTATTACAATTTAGGAATGGAAAGGCAGTATGACATTCAGGGCTTGGAGCCAGACTATCTGGACTCTTGGCTCCACCTGGGACCAGCTGTGTGACATTTGGCAAGGCATTTAACCTCTGTACCTGTTTCTTCATCTCTAAAATAGGAAAGTAATGCATCTACCTCAGGGAGCTAACTACACTTAAATGATCCCGTTTACATTAGAAGGAAGTGTTTAGTGTAGTGCCTGGTACATAGTAAGTGCTCTACAAATGTTATTTTGTACTTGAGTGTATCATATAACTTTCAGTTAAAGCACATAAATCAAGAGGACCTTATTATAAGTGCTCAGTAAATATTCATTCATTTTCTTTTATAGCAGTGCTGATAGGACTTTCTGTGTTGACTGAAATGTGCTAAGTCCACACTCTGATGTGGTAGCCACTAGCCACGTGCAGCTGTTGAGCACTTGAAATACGGCGAGTGCAGTGGAGGAGCTAAATTTTTAATTTTACTTAAAAAAAAAATTTTTTTTTTTTAATAGTGACAGAGATAGAGGGACAGATAGACAGGGAAAGAGATGAGAAGCATCAGCTTGTAGTTGCAGCACCTTAGTTGTTCATTGATTGCTTTCTCAAACATGTCTTAACCGCAACCTGGGAGGGAGCTCCATTCAAGCCAGTGGCCCCTTGCTCAAGCCAGCAACCTTGGGCTCAAGCTGTTAACCTTAGGCTCAAGCCAATGACCCTTGGCCTCAAGTCAGCGACCATGGGGTCATGTCTGTGATCCCACGCTGCAGCTGGATGAACTTATGCTCTAGCTGGCAACCCAAAGACTATCAGCATAGGTGTTTTTGGCTGGTACAAGTATCCTCATATGTAAAATAGGGATAATAATAGTATCTACCTCAGGGTTGTTGTGAAGGTTAGTGATATTCTTTCTATCATTTAGATTATACTTATTAATTATGGAACCTGATATTTTATAAATGAAATATCATTCTTTGTTATATTAGAATTATATTCAGACCTGTACTTATTTATTTTATTTTTTTTAAATTTTATTCATTTTAGAGAGGAGACACAGAGAGAGAGAGAGAGAGAGAGAGAGAGAGAGAGAAAGGAGGGAGGAGCTGAAAGCATCAACTCCCATATGTGCCTTGACCAGACCAGTGCAGGGTTTTGAACTGGCGACCTCAGTGTTCCCAGGTCGACGCTTTATCCTCTGCGCCACCACAGGTCAGGCAGACCTGTACTTATTTAAGTGTGTGGATACCAACATGTACAAAGACAATTAGCTTTAGGAACTACTTTTGTCTGTAGCATAACTAGCATATTCATTTGCAGAATTATACCTATGTAGTGTTGCTTTTCAAGAGTGATGAGGAAGCCTGACCTGTGGTAGCGCAGTGGATAAAGCGTCGACCTGGGAATACTGAGGTCGCCAGTTCAAAACCCTGCACTGGTCTGGTCAAGGAACATATGAGAGTTGATGCTTCCAGCTCCTCCTCCCTTTCTCTCTCTCTCTCTCTCTCTCTCACTCTGTCTCTCCTCTCTAAAATGAATAAAATAAAATAAATTAAATTAAAAAAAAAACAAAACAAAAGAGTGATGAGGAAAAGGAATATATAACTCAAATTCTCTGGGTAACCTGTAGTTGATTTGTGTTCCCAGCAGTGTAATGTGCTAGATATTCGGTATAATCAGCAGATACTCATGATAAAAGGTCTTGTGAAAACACAACCTCAGCATGTTGGATTAGGGAAGATGGTGGGTATGAAGAATTTGCGAATGGTAGGACAAACAAATATTTAGCAGTTAGCTATTCACAGTATGTAATTATAGCCTTTAAAAAATTATTAAAGAATTTGACACCGCTTCATTGGAAATGTTTGCATTTTTATCTAGAGAGCTGTAGAGGGCACTATATCCTTAAGAATAGTAATAGGAACTGGCTTTAACTAATGAGAATTCCTTTAGGCAAGAGCTTCGAAATCACCTATTTCTCTTGGATGTATTTTTGTTTGTTTTTACTATTTTAACTGAAATTAGCATGATTAATGTTGCATAATTGGTCTGGTTTATAACGAATATTGATGTAGTATGCTTGGTTGCAAAGTGTTTTTTATCTTCCAGATTCTTTGAATATACATAGTTTAAATTATGATATCCTCACTTGATACTCATTACAATAACAAAGGTTTATTTCCCTATCATCTGCCTTCCCCTCCCCCAATTGAGAATTGTGATGTTTTAATTGGTAGGCTCCTCTCCTCCTCTTCAGAGACAACACCCAAACAGTATAATGGGACTATATGCTTAGGTAGGTCGGATTCAGAGCAGAGAGTGTTATCTTGAGAAGAAGGGTTCTTAGAACAGAGTTAAGGTGACTAGATTTTAAAATTGGTAAAGTGGGACACCATTGATGGGGGGGAGGGGTTCTTGATTTAAAATTAGGTCTATATGGAGCAAAAAATATTTTCATACAATGCAAAGATAGTATTGTAATATATATTCTTTAAATTTCAACATAAATAAAATTTACAAATATAATACATTAAAAAATTATGTATAGTATTATTTTATTCTTTGGCATATTTCTCATTTGAGTGAATATTTTTTTTTCTTTTTTTTGTCCAAGACAGAGAGAGTCAGAGACAGGGACAGATAGGGACAGACAGATAGGAACGGAGAGAGATGAGATGAGAAGGATCAGTTCTTTGTTGCACCTCCTTAGTTGTTCATTGATTAATTTCTCATATGTGCCTTGACGGGGGGGGGGGGGGGGCTACAGGAGACCGAGTGACCCCCCTTGCTCGAGCCAGCGACCTTGGGCTCAAGCGGGTGAGCCTTGCTCAAATCAGATGAACCCGCACTCAAGCTGGTGACCTCAGGGTCTTGAACCTGGGTCCTCTACATCCCAGTTTGACGCTCTATCCACTGCGCCACAACCTGGTCAGGCAGTGAATTTTTTTTGGTAGATTGCTGTCGTTGTTTAAAAGGTCATGAAAATTTTCACAAGAATTTGTTCAAGTATATTTTACACATAAAATGGCTTTCAAAGTCTCAACACTTAATTGTGATTTTTCTGATGTCCATACTTTATTTAGCGTAGAATAAACGTGTTGAGTTGCAGCATTAGTTCTTGGTAAACACAGTGCGTATTCCACAATTTTTAGTGCATTATTGTATGAAACATGGTTTGTTTCAAAATGATGAAATATTTCTAACCGTTTGTTCTCTATTGTGATTTTTGCTGATGCCCAAGATTTAATGTTTTCCTTATCATTTTTAATAATGATACCTCATTAAAAAGATTATTTTCGGAAATATTACTATGTGGGAAATTTTGAGTGAGTCAGAGGGATCAGGTTACACGGTCCCGAAATGCCAGAGCTCCACAAGTGCTCCCCCTCCCTGCTGGAGTGCCAGCGGCTTGCGCCTTGCGGAGCCCGGAGCCACACGCTGGTGTCCAGGACGCGGGCCTATGGGTAGTTAGGGGACTTGACAGCCACTGCCCCAACAGGTACGTCCCGCCCGAAGTTCAGGCCCCCCGGGGCAGCTGGCTCTTGCAGCAGTGCGGGCACTTCCAGGTTGAGACGGGGTCTCCCCGCCAAAAACCGTATATTCCCTTCCTGTTCTTCTGCCATTCCCTAGCTTTTCGTGCATTCTTTCCAAAAATCGGAACTTTTTAAAAATGCCGCAGGATGCAGGACAAATTGTTAAAAATCGGTACTGTCCCGCCAAAAGCGGGACGTTTGGTCACCTTAAACAAGGTGGAACTTTAAAACCTGGGAAGACTTTAGAACAGGGGTCCCCAAACTAAGGCCCGCGGGCCGCATCTGGCCCTGAGGCCATTTATTCGGCCCCTGGGGCACTTCCGGAAGGGGCACCTCCGGAAGGGGCACCTCTTTCATTGGTGTTCAGTGAGAGGAGCACAGGATGCATCCGCACCCATAGTTCACAGTGAAATACTGATCAGTTTGTTGATTTAAATTTACTTGTTCTTTATTTTAAATATTGTATTTGTTCCCGTTTTGTTTTTTTCCTTTAAAATAAGATATGTGCAGTGCGCATAGGGATTTGTTCATAGTTTTTTTATAGTCCGGCCCTCCAACGGTCTGAGGGACAGTGAACTGGCCCCCTGTGTACAAAGTTTAGGGACCCTTGCTTTAGAAACTGTTCTGTTAAGATATGGTTGGCTTTTCTGGCTGATTATTATTCAGATAGGAGTTCTATAGACTCCTATCTGAATAATAATTCCAGACTTTACTGTTTCCTTTTTCTGATGTAATGGTGATTTTAGAAAACTTGAGATAGAATTATCTAATACTTCTGTTTTTTTGTATTGATAGTTGAAAAACTTTGAGTTTTTATTGTTTTTGCTAAATAATACTAAATTTATTTTGAAGGCAGGGCTAGAAGGGTTTAATTTTGATCCATTTATTTAATTAAGAAAAAAAGAAGGGGAAAGAGATCATGACCAAAACAATAGGAGTTAACTCCCACCTTCCCCTCCCCTCAAAGCCCTAGCCAGTGGCATGAGCATCACTCACTTTTCACTTAGTGCCTGATGTTCACAGGTGGTGGTATACTCTGCCCTACTGGACTGCCCTGAAGACATGGGGTAGTGGGTGCCAGTTTTAGCTCTCAGCAGGTTATTCAAAGCAGATGAACTGGTGGGTTCAAGTTCAGAAATTCTTCCCAGGTTTTTTGCCCATTAGGTGGGAAAACAAAACAAACATACACACTGTTGTAAGCCTGTAAAATTGAAGTGGGGTGGAGGAAGGCTGTAAGAAGAGGTTGGCAGGAGAAGAGAAACCACAGGTCGGTCACTCAAGCTTTCTCCTGGATACAGGCTTCAGTAGAGTTCGGGATAGGTGGACTCTAGGTTTCTGAAGAAAGAAAATCATCCCTTGAGGAGGAACTGAGATGCCATGCAGAATAGTTCTTCCAGCAGAAGGTGCAAGAGAAAGGGCAGTTGATCCTCCCATCTAGGAAACAGGACAGTGGTGGGGAGGTTCTCCTAGGACCATGAAGTGTAAGACAAGGCTGAAGGAGAACCCTGAGGTTCTGGCCAAATATGAGACTGGTACACACACGAAGACTGAAAAGCAGTCTGAACCCTCAAAGCCTCTTCCCACCAGCATACACTGGCTGTGCAGAGTGCTGCCAGAGTGCTTGCTATGAGCTAGGTCAATTTAGTGGCCACGTTAGTAACAAGACACCTGCAAGAACTGGAAAAGATTTACAGAACATTTCAGAGCTCTCTTTCCAAAATGGCATTTTCATATATATATTTTAAAGTTAAGAAAAATAAAACTGACTTAAGGCATGCCCCGTGTAAAAAAAAGAAAAATATAAATGAGACTTCTGTCTACTGCTGTGGTCTCGACTTTAAGTATCACAGCCAGCTTGTTACTTTTATTTTGGAAGAGAAGATGTAAAAGTTTTGATCATTCAGAAGGCAAGTGTAGCCACTTATAAAAACAAAGGCAGGAATAGACTAGGGAAGGAAATAATCTTGGATTCAATTTCAACAGTGCTGAAGAGTTTTGAAATTGTTTGAACTTGGTTAAGTTAGATTGGGTTGTATATTGTGGAATAAAAGGCACTAAGCTGTGTTTAATAAAATATGAAGACATGTTAGATAAGTATCTCTCTTTCTAAAATGTAGGCAGCTTTAAAGAATTCTGCCCCAAACCTTGCCAGGGATTTTTTCCTTTTTCCTGAAACTGTATTTTAAATATTTATCATGAAGTTTCATATTAGTATTTTCTAAAAAGAAATAAAGGAAGAATTTGTGCTTCTGTTGCCCCCCACCCCCCGCCTAAATGAAAGTATATTCTCGTCGTGGGTAGAAGGATTGCTGTTATCCATGTTTTCCTATTGAACATATATGCTCTATCTTTTGTTTTGTTTGTTTCTCATAACTGTCAAGGCACCGCCTTCTATGGTCAACAATGAACAGCGCCAGCACGCAGAGCATATATTCTTATCATTTAGGAAATCAAAGTCACCATTTGCAGTTTGCAAGCATATTTTGGGTAAGTTTTCACCTTAAAATATTTTTGCATAATCATTGCTAATTCTTCTGTCTTGACTATTAGATATTTTAAATTTCTTTTAAAATAAGCAGGTATGCAGTTAAAATTTTTCATTAGTAATCATTCTACTAAGTAGCTTTAAATATATCCATATAGCCCAACAGAAAACTTATTTTAACTTTGGATTTTCTTCCCTTAGATACAGTATTTAATGATTTGTTTTATTATTGACCATAATGTGAAGGCTATGAGTGAGGAGGAAAATCTAATATTTTTTCAATTGTTATATCATTTATTATAGGAAATTTACTATATCTTATCCCAATGTTTTAAAATTCAGATTGTGTTTAGAGCTTTCTGTGATTTTTCTTTTGTTTTTTTGATATGTTTTTATTCCAACCGTGTAGTTTGTACTCTACTTGCTTAGTATTAGTTCTGTGCAAGTTATCTCTGTGTACCCTAAAATTAAGCATTGATTTTTCCTTTTTTAGTGAGAGGAGGGGAGGCAGAGACAGACTCCCTCATGTGCCCTAACTGGGATCTACCCAACAGGCCCACTAGGGGCGATGCTCTGCCCATCTGGGGCCCTTGCTCTGTTGCAACTGGAGCCTTTTTTATTTTTAGCGCCTGAGGTGGAGGCCGTGGAGCCATCCTCAGCATCCAGGGCCAACTAGCTCTAATCGAGCCATGGCTGCAGGAAGGGAGGAGAAGAAAGAGAAAGACAGAAGTGAGAGTGGTATGGGTGGAGAACCAGACGGGCACGTCTCTGTATGTCCTGACTGGGAATTGAACCTGGGATATCCACACTGAGCCTATGCTCTACCTCTGAGCCAAGTGGCCAAGGAGAAGCATTGATTTTTACTCTTTAGTAAAAGAAGGTTTTATGAATACCTTATACCTGACACATATACAGAAATGATCTCTTTCCAAAGATGGTATTTTCTCAGAGAGATATATACATGTATATATGTATGTATTATATATGTCTTCTGCCTTTTAGATACTTTATAACCTTTTTAGTATTGGCTCATATTTTCCTAATTGGAGCCATTTTTTTTGTGAGCTCTGAAATGCTGAGTTATCCATGACAACTAAATTGGTTAGTTGAGTTATTTGGAGCTAAAATAACTGACCTTTTATTCTTTTTTTTTTTTTAAGATTTTATTTATTCATTTTAGAGAGGGGAGAGAGAGAGAGAGAAGGGGGAGGAGCTGGAAGCATCAACTCCCATATGTGCCTTGACCAGGAAAGCCCTGGGTTTTGAACCAGCAACCTCAGCGTTTCCAGGTTCATGCTTTATCCACTGTGCCACCACTGGTCAGGCCAACCTTTTATTCTTGTGCTTTGACTTATCTCTTAGCCCCCAGTGCTCTGGCTTCCAGATGGAAATTGCCTGCAGTGAAAGTTACATGTTAGACATGTTCTACATACTCGGGGGGGTATAAGTGAGAGTTGTTAGTTTGACTGGGGTGGGAGAGCTCTGGTGCAGGAACAGTGAGTCCCGGCCTAGTGGTGCCTGCTGCCTGTCGTCACCTCGTCACCTTGAGGAGTCACTTACCCTCCCTCAGCCTGTTCTCACCTGTGAGACAGGAACAGTGATATCATATTTCTTCATGGATTTGGCTATGTTATGTGGTTGTGAGGTGCACAGCGTAGAAGAAAAGTCACTTTGTAAACAGTCAGGTAAATGTCATGACCCGTTACCTCATTTTAAATGATGTGTAAAAAATGCTATGTTTTGTTTGCAGAGAGCTAGCAGTGGTGATGAGCGCTCCCTCAGAAGTTAGATCTCACCATTAGAGGAGCAGTTTTAATAACCACCTCTTAAAGCCCAAATGAGGAATTTTTTTTTCTTATTTGTTTTTTTGAGTGGTGAATTGTTTTCTGGCACTAAGAAAATTTATTTTATGTCTGGAGAATATTTAACTCAGCATTAAATTAAAAGAAGCAAAACTAAACATCAACCTTAAGAATTTAAGGGAGACTTACTTCATCCTTACTGCCTGAAAATTGTTTAGCATTAATGGATTAGAAAACCACTGTTTAAACTAGTTACCTAAGGTAATGTGAAAATGGTAGCCACAGGGCACTTGCTGGGGTCCATCAGTGTTTCACTCAACCTTCTGTTGTAATTCAGCTGTCCTTCTCTACTGGTTGGGAAGTAGCTGATCCAAGCTATGAGCATTTTATTAGTGTATTTGTTTATAACACTCTTTTCTTTTTCAAGTATGTGTATTTATGAAGCATTGTTGCTTTGTTATGATTTGAGCTTGTTTTGGAAAACTTGTTTATCTGATGAAAATTTCTAAAGAGTATTGCCAGTTCCAGTCATGCTTGTAAAATCAGTTTGGGTTTTGAGACATGAACTGTGTAAGAGCCCAAGTGCATGTATTACAGTCATTAATGTACTGCCAAGTCATGTGTCACATTAATGTTACATCTAAACTTCACATAATTTCTTTTAACTCTGTCCTTCCTTGGTTGCCACCAGTACTGAAGGGTTAATTCCTCTAAGAAGACTTCTCATGCAAGTGGCAGTCAATCACAATTCAGAATTTTTACATTCTTGTCTAGGGATGTGTCTCATTTTTGTAGTGTCTGGGTAATCTAACAGATGTGAGACTTTTTCCTTGATGCTTCCCTTTTCTGGCTTCTTAAAATTCTTCCTTTCCCCCTCTCACTTAAGTTTTATTACGTTTCTCCTCATTTCCTTGTGTTATCCTTTTGTTACATTCTAGTTTTAATTTTTTTGCTCTTTCCTATGTGTGCGCACACACGTGTGCATGTGCATGTTGCATGCTCTTGCATTTTATCAGGAGAGCACTTTCTGGCTACTTCACCTCAGAAGTCTTTGGCACTTAGGAGTTAAATGTTCAAGAAATGGGAGTTCTCTTCTTGTTAAAGAGCTGCTATACTCCCAGACAGTGAGGGACTGGTTCCACACTCCCGGAGCTAATTTTGTGGCATTTTTTGGTCCTTCTCCCAGGGAGAAATGGATTTCTTTCATTTGTTATCTCAGAGTAGGCAACATAAAACAAAATGGGAGACTTATTGTGGGTTGATGTGCATGTTGAGTCTGTCATTAAACAGATTTTGGGTCTTATATCACCTGTGCTTGAAGGCCAGAGGTGATTGTTGTCATCGGCATCTGGACTTGACTACAATGTTTTCCTATTTTTATTTAAAATTATTTATTTATTAAGTTTTACAGAAAGAAGGGAGAGAGACAGGAATATAGATCTGTTCCTGTATGTGCCCTGACTGGGGATTGAACCACCAACCTCTGCGCTTTGGTACAATGTTTTGACCAACTGAGCTATCTGGCCAGGACGTGGTCTTCTGTTTTTAAAAAAAGTATTTTCTGATCAGAACATAGCGTGTATATTTCCTTTCTTATATTTACTTCATTTTAACTTCTGTCTTCATGGCTCTGTTAGTTTCAGATGGTTGACAAGACACAAATGAGTTTTATTTACATAATTACTATGAAAGAAAGTTGCTGTGGTAGGGAATGAAACTGTCCTGCTAAAGTGGCCTAAAATGATTGGTCACCTGGACAATAGTACCCTAGTCCGTGGAAAGCTATCCCAAAAGCATTAGAAATTCTAGATGATATGAATTCCTTGTGAACACCTGGCCGTTTCGAGCATCTCTGTAGCAGAGAGAGTAAGCCTTATGTAGTGTGGGTCCTGCTGACAGGTTGCCAGAGTACCTACAAGGAGCTTTTGCACATTTATGTGAGGGGTAAGTGCAGTGTTTGAAGGCTGGGCACAGTTTTTATGAGAAAGTATAATTTCGTAGGGTAGGAAAATTCCTTCTTTGAAATTTGAAATTTGGCTTTCTTTTTTCCAGATTCCTCCATTCTTGGAGAGCTTCTTATGATATAGTAATAGATCTTTATTTAATACCAAACAGAAGAAGAGTTACCTTGAAAACTTTGTATGTCATTCACCTTTTGTAATTGTCCCCCCAAAACAAACTGTTAGGAGTGAGCATGCTTCATTGCTTTTGAAGAGCAGAGGTGCTTGCTTGTTCTCTCCTTCGTTGGCATGTGCGGTTATGTTTGGATTTTAGATGCTCGAGGGACACACCAGCCACTTGACAGTCAGCTTTCCTTCTTACCTCTCGATACTGCAGTTCCTTTAACTGAAAAAATGCAAGAATGAACTAGATCTTTGAAGTTCTATTTCTAAAATTCTGTGAGTGCCTAAGGTTTTGTTAAAATCCATAGTTAAGGATTTCAGATTTTTTGTTCTTAAAACTCTTATTATTATAGTAGAATATGAAGATGGGCAGAGCCATCATTTTGTTTCCAAAAGAGATTTATAGTAAGAGATTGTGTTTCAGTCACCTAAATATAATAGATAAAGCTGGTTTCTGTTTTAAACCCTCTTTGAATAAAACATTGACTTGTTTTTATCCTGTAACTTGAAATACATCTTACCATTATAAGTTTACATTTTTGGAAGCTATTGCTTTATTTATTGATTATATTTTATGATTTCTAAATTTTTGTGAGTTCTGATGATCATCTTAATAAGAATTCATGTTAAGAAAGCATGTAATAATAAAATGTTAAAATAGAAAGTCCAAGTCGATTCCTCTTATTAGTTTTGGTATTTTCAAAATTTCTAGGGAGTGGTGTAATGTAATAGGAATTTATGTAGGGATAAATTTTTCCTCTCACATTTTTATGGCCAATTGTGTCAAGATCACTTGTAAGATTTTTAAATCAAGATCACTTGTAAGACTTTTAAATGACCTGAACTTGTTGGATAGGACAGAAAACGCTGTGCCTGACTATGTCTTCATGCTCTTCTGGAATTTCTTGGAGGTACCATTCTCTACCCAGAATGACTTCCTCATGGTTTTCAATGCTCATGCTCAGTGACCTTGGCAGGTAACCTGCAGTCTAACCATGGACTTCCGTGGATTACATGTGATGGTTACGTTTTAGAGCACCAGCAAATTTCCACTTTTTCTTGACTTTATCTTGACTGTTTCTCCCTTTTGATAATGCTGTTTGGAAACTGACTGGAGTTGTATCGGTGAATAAAATAAAAATAGAAAATTAACATAAAATATTTTTTAGTTATGTTAATTTTCTATTTTTCCCCCCCTCCAGATTCAGTTTTTAGTTCAGATACTATTACTTGCTAGTTGAGGCTGATTCTTTCTTAGTGTAGCTTTGGGATTTTACTCAGTTTGATCAGTATTGCAATCAGAAAATCCACAAGAACTTCTCACCCTGTGTAAATGTGATTCTTTTTTTCTTTTCTTTCTTTTTCTTTTTACATTTTGAGGAAAATAACTGAAGTATGATTGTATTTATTTCTGAACTTGCTATTGGAGAAGGGTCATCCTGCTGAAAGCTTAATTACGTAAATTGATATATTTTAGCAGTGTGGCTCATCACAAATAGTAATGTTCAAAGACTAGTTTATTACGGTATTTTGCAGATACCAATTTCTGTTTTGCACGGGGTGAGAATCTCTTAGAAAGTTTTCTGATTGCCTTATATTTTTATTTTTTTAAAGCTGTGTTATTTTTTAGTTCTTCATGCTTTGGAAGTAACAGTTGAAGAGAGGTGAGGAAAGTTTGTGAAAATTGTGATCGGGGATTAGCTGCCACCTGCCTGAGGTGTCTTCTGAGAGGAACTAACCTCTTTGTGGTGCTAGAGCAAGGTCCCTGGATAAAAAAAAAAGAACAGGTAATCATCTTATTCCTTGTCCGAAAAGTTCTGTTTTAAAATTAATAAATGCAACGTGTTCAAGGGACGATGAGCTGCTGTTTACAGAAAGTATCTCATCTCTCCTCAGAAACGAGCAAGGTGGACTATGTCCTTTTTCAGGCTGCCACGGCTATCATGGAGGCCGTGGTCCGAGAGTGGGTCCTCCTGGAGAAAGGCAGCATCGAGTCCCTGCGGGCATTCCTCCTGACCTATGTCCTACAGAGGCCCAGGTGAGTGCCCGGGCGGGCCTGCCGGCACTGGGCTGAACTTCCCTTCTGCAGTTTCCGCTGGTGTTTCTTTCTTTCTTTTATTTATTTTTTTTGTACAGGGATAGAAAGAGAGTCAGAGAGAGGGATAGTAGGGACAGACAGACAGGAACGAAGAGAGGTGAGAAGCATCAATCATTAGTTTTTCATTTCCATTGTGACACCATAGTTGTTCATTGATTGCTTTCTCACATGTGCCTTGACCGCGGGCCTTCAGCAGACTGAGCCACCCCTTGCTGGAGCCAGCGGCCTTGGGTCCAAGCTGACAAGCTTTTTGCCCAAGCCAGATGGGCCCGCGCTCAAGCTGGCGAGCTTGGGGTCTCGAACCTGGGTCTTCGCATCCCAGTCCGACCCTCTATCCACTGCGCCACTGCCTGGTCAGGCTGTTTCTTTATTTTTAATGATAGATGCTACGGTTAAGCTCTGTGTGGGGCTCATATTTTAAAAACTCATACACATGATTATAGCTTGTTTTTCTACTTAATGAAATACAGTGGGGCCTTGGTTACAACACAGTTCCATTCATATGACAGTGACGTGTAAGTCAAAATACACCTAACCTAACACAAACGGAACACTTACACTTTTTTTTTTATTTTTATTTTATTCATTTTAGAGAGGAGACACAGAGTGAGAGAGAGAGAGAAAGAGAGAAAGGGGGGAGGAGTTGGAAGCATCAACTCCCATATGTGCCTTGACCGGACCAGTGCAGGGTTTTGAACTGGCGACCTCAGTGTTCTCAGGTCGACGCTTTATCCACTGTGCTACCACAGGTCAGGCCGGAACACTAACACTTTTAACAGTCCAAAATGGCATGGATAAGCATACTGGGGCACACCAGCTCCCTCACTCATAAGGTCACATTACTACTATTATTCTTTGCGCGCAACCAGACTACTTATGTAGTTCCCCTACGTAGTCGTAGTGCAGCGCGGACGGCATAAGCCACCTCACTCTTTTAAAGCTTTTATGGGAGTGAGCATCGTGAACTCGAGATGTTGTATGTTGAAATTCTCATAACCCGAGGACCCCCTTTTAAAATTTGAATTTATTGGGGTTACACTGGTTAATAAAATGATACGTTTCATTCAGGTGTACAGTCCTATGATACATCATCTGTATACTGTATAGTTTACCACCTGGAGGAAATACTGATTTTTATTTGAGCTTATGGTACTAGGTTTTGTTTCTCTGAAAAGATTGTGCTGGATGTTAGGTGTTTTGTTATTTAGTTCTGAAGATTTTGGTTGTAAATAAAAGTTGATTTTGGACTCAGCTGTAAAGCCTTTGTACTTGTTCTTTTAGTACTTGTTAAGTGTTTTAACACAGGTGAGGATCCCAAGACAGGTGAGGGAGGACTTGAATATCATTGACAAACCAGATGTTACCTGCACATGTGTATAGAAGTGCGTGTTACATTACAAGGTTGTAGGAGAAGAGAGCACCCACTTTAGCAGTTCCTTTGGAGGGGCTTAGGTTTGAGGAGCGGGGTAAAGGTGAATTTCTTTTCCTGTTATACACGTCATAGTCACTAAACATCTTACAAGAATATGTACACTTATTGCTTTACATACATATTTTTAAACATGAGGAAAATTATCAGCCACACAACTTTTGAGGGAAGATTGATTTACTATTTTTTAAGTCCCCTCAGAGCCAAGTTTTCTTTTAAGAAGCAGTAACACACAGTCTCTGTGTGCTGTTTGTGCACTTGGTACTTTTTCATGCATGTTGTTCATTTCCAAGTTCAGTGAAGAAAATGTTATGTAATTAGAAATGCTAGTAACGAGGAATGTTGATTAACTACAATAAACGTGCATAACGCTTTAAAAACAGTTTAGAGTATACTGTTATACCTTCCTTCCTACTGACTGTTCACTGGCAGTCTCTGAGTTTATAACATTTAATTGTAATTACTGGCATGACTTTAATTAACTGCTGCTCACTGTGTTAAGTACAGAAGGTACATGAGAGAAAAAAGCCAAGGTTCGCTTACCTATTAGCAATGCAGGTCTAACGAGGAATGTGTTCTACAGATGAGTGGCATACGAGTATGTTGGGCAGGGGTGGTGCTGCATTTTTCTGGTTTTAACATAAAAGGAAAAAGTTACTTCCATTTCAGACCTTGCTCTTCCTTTTTGTACTGGTTTTCTTTACTCTTTTTTCTTTTTTCTTTTTTTACAAGGACAGTGAGAGAGTCAGAGAGAGGGATAAATAGGGACAGACAGACAGGAACTGAGAGAGATGAGAAGCATCAATCATTAGTTTTTCGTTGCCGTTATAACACATGTGCCTTGACCGTGGGCCTTCAGCAGACCGAGCAACCCCTTGCTGGAGCCAGCGACCTTGGGTCCAAGTTGGCGAGCTTTTGCTCAAGCCAGATGGGCCCGCGCTCAAGCTAGCAACCTCGGGGACTTGAACCCGGGTCTTCTGCATCCCAGTTTGACTCTCTATCCACTGCGTCACCGCCTGGTTGGACGCATTTTTTTTTTTTTTTTGTCTAATGATGGCACTTTGGTGTGACACTGGCTTTTCCTGGAGCTACAACCCTACTATCTATCACAGCACCCCCACTCTCCCCTATATGGGAACCACTGAGCTCTGGAGAGCTTGTTAGACTTAACGGTGTGCCACATTTTGGTGATGTGTGTATGTGTGATTTCTTGTATTAACCAAAATAACCTCACCCTAACATAATTTTGATTTGTTAAGAAGCTGTTTTAGAGCTGGTTATAAAAAGAGCTACGGTAAACTTGCACATGCTCTTTCTCCAGCAGGGGCTTCATGTTTTATCATACTGACTTTCCCTCACACGTGTGTACTGTGTGTGTACATATATATATGTAATTCTTTTTTTTTTTTTAACAGTGAGGGAGAGGAGACACAGACAGGAAGGGAGAGAGATGAGAAGCATCAATTCTTAGTTGCATCGTATTAGCTGTTAATTGATTGCTTCTCATATGTGCCTTGACTAGGGGGGAGCTTCAGCTGAGCCAGTGTCCCCTTGCTCAAGCTAGTGACCTTGGGCTCACCCAGCAACCCCAGGCTTCAAGCCAGCTACCTTTGTGCTCAAGCCAGTGACCATGGGATTATGTCTATGATCCCACGCTCAAGCCAGTGAGCTTGTGCTCAATCAGGCGACTTCAGGGTTTGAACCTGAGTCCTCAGTGTCCCAGGTGATGCTCTATCCACTGTGCCACCACCTGGTCAGGCTGCATGTATTTGTGATTTTGTATTTGAATTTCCTCAATTGTCTCCATGAATGGGAGAGAACTCATTGGTGGGAGCAAAACCCCCCTGGGAAGTAAAGAAAGAGTCAGGGTCAGGGAAACTATCATTATTTATATCTTTTTCCTCCTTTTTAGTTTATTTCTGATCCAGGATTTAACCACAAATTATACATTGTAATTACTTGTCATGTCTCTGTAGTCTCTTTCATCTAGAATAATTTGCCTTTTTTGTCTTTCATGACATATATTTTTATCAACAAGTTACAGCTTATAGTAAGTATACTGCATAGGTTGAATACTACATATTATGTATGATATGTATTATGTATGTACTACTATTTCGTGCACAAATTTTTTTTCTATTTTTTCCTCCTAATTAAGATAAAATTTGCATAGAGTGAAATGCAGTATACACGTTTTTAAAGAGGTAGTATAGCAAAGTGGTTGAGAAAAGGACTTATTCCAGCTCCTTTTAAATTTGTAACCTTGGGCAAATTATTTTACCTCTTTGTGAGTTGATTTTTTGATTAAATGGAGTGAATAATATTACTTTACTCAAAAGATTGTTGTTGGGATTAAATCTATTAAATTTTGTGAATTTAGTTTGTATAAAAGTCTTACATATGATAAGCACTCACTGTTAACTACTGTTATTTTTCTAGCAACGTATAATTCTTGTCAATAGATATATTTAATACTAGCTTTATGAACATTTTTAGTAATAGTGTTCAGTGTTACATGCGTTGTCTGGTAGTTGTGAGTGAGTGTATTTGAAACTATTGTGCTCCCCCAAAAGTACAGAAATTTTATTTGGTCAGCTCATATTCTTGTCCATAGTAGTATCTCTCTGTTTATTTGCTTAATTAATGCTTCATGCCTGTGGTTTGAAGGAACATTTTTTATTTTAATTTTTTTTTATTATTTTTTTTTACAGGGACAGAGAGAGTCAGAGAGAGGGATAGATAGGGACAGACAGACATGAACGGAGAGAGGTGAGAAGCATTAATCATTAGTTTTTCGTTGCCATTGCTACACCATAGTTGTTCATTGATTGCTTTCTCACATGTGCCTTGACCGCGGGCCTTCAGCAGACTGAACAACCCCTTGCCAGCGACCTTGGATCCAAGCTGACGAGCTATTGGTCAGGCCAGATGGGCTTGTGTTCAAGCTGGCGAGCTCCTGGTCTCGAACCTGGGTCTTCTGCATCTCAGTCCAACGTTCTATCCACTGCGCCACCACCTGGTCAGGAAGAACATTTTTTATTTTAGTATAGACACACACATTTTCATAAATTGTTTTGTTTTTTTCAAAATTATCTTTTAATTTGGTGAGAGGAAGGGAGGCAGAGATGTCTACCACATATGCCCTGACCTGGATCCGCCTGGAAATCCCACTAGGGGGTGATGCTGTGCCCATCTGGGGCGTTGCTCTGTTGCTCAGCAACCAAACTCTTAGCACCTGAGGTGGAGGCCATGGAGCCATCCTTAGGGCCTGGGGCCAACTTGCTCCAATCAAGCCTTGGCTACAGGAGGAGAGGGAGAAAGAGAGAGAAAGAAAGAAAGAAGCAAGTGGGGAGGGGTGGAGAAGCAGGTGGGTGCTTCTCCTGTGTGCCCTGACTGGGAATGGAACCCGGGATATTCATACTCCAGACCAATACTCTACCACTGAACCAACCAGCCAGGGCCAAAAATTTTTAAAAATTTATTAATTTTAGTGAGAAAAGAAGGGAGAGAGGAACATAGATCTGTTCCTGTATGTACCCTGACCAGGGATTGAACCGGAAACCTCTGTGTTTCGGGACAATGCTTTAACCAACTGAGCTATCCAGCCAGGGCTGCATAAATTTCTAACAAATGCCTATTGATGTGGCAGACAGTGTACTTTTCTATGGTCTGGTATAACTGCCAAACTGGGAGATGAGTTTAAACCCATTGTAACAGCTGCTTTTTGTTATAACAGAGAGGTATGAAAGAGTACTTCTTAGTGATGACCAGCTAGGTGTAGGAGCACTGTTCAGGGTAGCTATCTGGACAAAATGGCATTATAGCCTGCACAGAAGGCAAAGCAGTTCAAAGGCCTGGAAGTGCGTGAGCCTTGTGCCAGAAGTTCAGTGCACTTGTACAAGTTTTGAGTGTGTGTAGGAAAAATGAGATCAGAGAGGGAAAGAGGTTACCCGGCCATGAAGGGCCTTAGGAGTGGGTGACCATATAAATCATTGATGTCCAAATGGGAACGCTTTTCAGAGTAAAAGAAAGCACGGTTAATTATGTTGACATCAGGTAGATTGGGAATGTTCCAGGGAAGCTGGGCTTGGTCCCAGTGTTTTTAAGCCTTGTTAAGGAATTTGGTTTTTTTTGCAAAAGCATGGATGGACCTAGAGGGTATTATGCTGAGTGAAGTAAGTCAGACAGAGGATAAGTAACATATGACCTCACTTATATGTGGACTCAAAAAAGCAAAGTAGGCAAACAAAACAGAAACAGAAACTCATAAGTACAGAGAACAGACTGCTGGTTGTTACTTTGTGGGGGAGTTGGCAGGCTAATGATAAAGAGGAAGGGATAACAAGTACAAATCGGCTGTTACAGAATAGTCACAGGGATGTAAAGTACAGCACACGGAATATAGTTAATAATATTGTAATGACTGTATAGTGCCAGATGAGTATTTGAATTATCTGGGGGATCACTCTGTAAATTACAGGAATACCTGAAACTAATATAAAATAATATTAAATGTCAACTGTATTTGAAAAATTCAAACAAAAAGAAATTTGGGCTTTATTCCAAGGACACATGGTAGTTATATCCTTGTACATTCTAGAGCAGTGGTTCTTAACCTTTTTTGAGGTACCGAACCCACCAGTTTCATATGTGCATTCACCAAACCCTTCTTTAGTGATAAAATATGATTTTTTTTCCAAATTCAAGACATAGGTATATGTTTTTTTACTGATGCACAAAATGAGCCGTGCATGAACATCACCTTGCTCAAAGACAAAACCAACAAAGTGCATGAACTCACAACAAATTACGGTATTACTTTATTCTGGCCTCCATGGCCGAGGCTTCTCCGAACCCCTGAGACCGACTCATCGAACCCCTAGGGTTCGATAGAACCCAGGTTAAGAACCACTGTTCTAGAGGCTGGATTGTAGAATTTAGGGCTACGTTTTCTGAGTCTTACTTTTAAGAAACAGTTGTAAGGCCTGACAGGACGGTGGTGCAGCGGATAGAGCGTCGGACTTGGATGCGGAGGACCCAGGTTCGAGACCCCGAGCTCGCCAGCTTGAGCGTGGGCTCATCTGGCTTGAGCAAAAGCTCGCCAGCTTGGACCCAAGGTCGCTGGCTCGAGCAGGGGGTCACCTGGTTTGCTGAAGGCCCGCGGTCAAGGCACATATGAGAAAGCAATCAGTGAACAACTAAGGTCTCGCAATGAAAAACTGATGAGTGATGCTTCTCATCTCTCTCAGTTCCTGTCTGTCTGTCCCTATCTATCCCTCTCTCTGACTCTCTCTCTTTATCCCTGTAAAAAAAAAAAGAAACAGTTGTGAAAAGGCAGTTAAATCTCTGCCACATGGTCGGATGGCCTTTGTAGAACACCTCCACTACTTTGGACTAGTGCTTCCGCCACCAGTTCGAGGAACAGAACTTATAAGATTTTGAAAGGGTTTTTTAGAATTTGTATATTTTTGTAATGTTGTGTCTTGGATAGCTAGTATCTGGCCTATCCACGTTAAAGTGATGGATTTAAGATTATTCTTCTGATTGGAAATGGATATTAGGTCAGCATTTCTCTCTCCCTTTTTTTTTTTTAATTTTATTTTTTTTAGAGAGGAGACAGAGTAAGAGAGAGAGAGGGAGAAAGGGGGGAGGAGCTGGAAGCATCAACTCCCATATGTGCCTTGACCAGACCAGTGCAGGGTTTTGAACTGGCGACCTCAGTGTTCCCAGGTCGATGCTTTATCCACTGCGCCACCACAGGTCAGGGTCTCCCCTTTTTTTTTGTAAGATTTTTTTTCTTTTCTTTTTTTTTTTTTTGGATTTTATTTATTTTAGAGGGGAGAGAAAGAGAGAAGCGGGTAGGAGCAGGAAGCATCAACTCCCATATGTACCTTGACCGGGCAAGCCTGGGGTTTTGATCCAGCAACCTCAGCGTTCCAGGTCGACGCTTTTTCCACTGCACCACCACAGGTCAAGCAGCATTTCTCTCTTAATTGTTGGAGTGTTCACCTCGCTCTTCATGACCTGACTTGCAACTGTGGAACACTGCCTGAAGCAGCTCACACTGACATAGGCGTCGTGTGTGCTGGGTGCTCAGTGAGAACATCAGATTCTTGTAATAGCTCTGCTCCTGTTGTCCCCATTCTAGAGGGGAGGAAATGGAGGCTCTGGGTTTTAACTGTCATACCCAGGGTCACATAGTCAGGAGACAGTGGAGTACTGATTTGCACTTAGGTCTTTTGGCTTTGGAGTCTGTGCATAACTGGTAGGCTACATTGCACTCAGATGTGAGCAGGGTTATTTGGAGTTTCAAATAAATTGAGAAATTTGGGAATATTTTAATGTTAGATTTATGCATAGGTTTTCACTTTGATCTTTATGTTTTACAGCCTCCAAAAGTATGTTCGGGAACAGATTCTCCTAGCAGTAGCAGTCATTGTAAAGCGAGGCTCACTCGATAAGTCAATTGACTGCAAGAGCATTTTTCACGAAGTCAGCCAGTTGATCAGCAGTGGCAATCCTACTGTGGTAAGTGTGCTAACTATTCGTGTTTGTAAATATTTAATCTTTGTATTTTGTATTACACAGATATCATTACAGCAATAGTAACTGTGTCTGCATGGAAAAAAAGCAGTTTTTATTCCTGTCTTGCTGTTTTTTTCCGTATGTGTACATACTGTACGTAACGTGGACTTCACTTTTTCCATTACTCCTGTTTCTTTGGTACTTCACTCTTCTTAGTCATTTTAACGGTGTAAAACCTTATAAGCTTATATAGCACTCTGCTTAGCCATTTCCCTTGTATTGAACATTTCCTCCATTTTTAAAAAAAATTTTATTTATTTTATTTATATTTTTTTACAGGGACAGAGAGAGTTAGAGAGAGGGATAGATAGGGACAGACAGGAATGGAGGGAGGTGAGAAGAATCAATCATTAGTTTTTCGTTGCCATTGCGGCACCATAGTTATTCATTGATTGCTTTCTCACATGTGCCTTGACCGCGGGCTTTTAGCAGACCGAGCCACCCCTTGCTGGAGCCAGCGACCTTGGGTCCAAGCTGGCGAGCTTTTTTGCTCAAGCCAGATGGGCCCGCGCTCAAGCTGGCGAGCTCGGGGTCTCGAACCTGGGTCTTCAGCATCCCAGTCCAACGCTGTATCCACTGCGCCACTGCCTGGTCAGGCCATTTCCTCCATTTTTAATAAACCTTCAAACACTACAATAGTAGGAACGTTTGAGTAAAATATGAAATGATATTTGACATACAGTCATTAAACACTATATATGCTGTATACAGTAGACTGACGACCAGGTGTCACTGTTGTCAGTGGAACACATTTGAAAACATTGTTCTTAATTGGATTGCTCTGAGGAGTCATTTTGGCTTTTTATTATTTCAGTCTCCTCTCTACCTTTTGGATGCAGAGTGACTGGTTGCAGCCCTGTCAGGGGCAGGAGGGCTTGGAGTGTGTTAAGTGGTCAGCTATGATTCTTGGTTAGAATGATGCACTTTTATCGGCTGCTTGGTGTCTCGCTCTTGTAGAACTGGGAGTGGTAGGTGCTGCTTGCTTGTTCTGGTTCTCAGATATTAAGTCTTCTTTAAATATTTTGGGTAATTTTTTTTTTTCGCTTTCCTATTTTTTTTTTTAAAGTGAGAGGACGGGAGATAGACTCTGCATGCACCTTGCAGCCCTTGTCTAGGGCTGATGTTTGAATCAGTTGAGCTATTTCTTATTTTATTTTTTTTTACAGGGACAGAGAGAGTCAGAGAGGGATAGATAGGGACAGACAGACAGGAACAGAGAGAGGTGAGAAGCATCAATCATCAGTTTTTCGTTGCGATACCATAGTTGTTCATTGATTGCTTTCTCACATGTGCCTTGACCACGGGCCTTCAGCAGACGGAGCCACCCCTTGCTGGAGCCAGCGACCTTGGGTCCAAGCTGGTGAGCTTTTGCTCAAGCCTAATGGGCCTCGTGTTCAAGTTGTCGAGCTCGGGGTCTCGAACCTGGGTCCTCCGTGTCCCAGTCCGACGCTCTATCCACTGCGCCACCACTTGGTCAGGCAGTTGAGCTATTTTTAGTGCCTAAGGCTGACGCTTGAACCAGTTGAGCCACTGGCTGCCAGAAGGGAAGAGAGAGAAAAGGGGTAGAAGGAGGAGAGTGAAGCAGATGCTCACTTCTCCTGTGTGCCCTGACCTGACTGGGGAGTGAACCTGAGATGTCTGCATGCCAGGTGGACACACTATCCACTGAGCCATCTGGCCAGGACCATTTTTGCAACGTTCATTTATTCATTTATTGGCAGAGAGAGAATCAGAGAAAGGGACAGAGAGGAACAGACAGGAAGGGAGAGGGACGAGAAGCATTGATTCTTCGTTGCAGCACCTTAGTTGTTCATTGATTGCTTTCTCATATGTGCCTTGACCTGGGCCTCCAGCAGAGCAGGTGATCCCTTGCTCAGCCAGCGACTCTGGGGTCATGTCTATGGTCCCACACTCAAGCCAGTAACACTGTGCTCAAGCCAGCTGATCCCAAGCTGAAGTGGGTGACCTTGGGGTCTTGAACTTGGGTCCTCCCCCTGGAACTTGGGTCTTCCGCGTCACAATCTGACGCTCTATCCACTGCGCCACCTACTGGTCAGGCTCTTTTCCCAATTTTTAAAATCATTTAGAAACACCTATGGGAGGTTGTACATCTTACAGCTTTTTAAAAGTTACGGTACATCTTCATTGGTCCTCAGTGAGTGTGTGATTAAAAATTATCCACTGATTGATTTTAGAGTGGTGAGGAGGGACAGAAACATTGATTTGCTGTTTTACTTATTTATGCATTCATGGATTGTTGTGAGCTAGAGCCACTTGTAATTTTGCAGGTCTAGGGTGGGAATGGTGGAGGATTAGAAAATAAACAGAGAGAAAGGATGGGATTGGGAGGACTCATTGCCAAGATTGATGGTCTGCAGAGAGTCTGCAACCACAAAACACCTTATAATAGTGCAGAGAGAAAAGTCATTTGCAAAACAAAGAAGGCTGAGATACAAAGTCACATATCTGAGGCAAACCAAGAATTCTTCCCAGTATAGAAAACCCCCCACCATGCGTAACACCTTAACTTCACAAAACAAAGGGTAAAAAGAAAACTGCCTCCAGTTTGTTTGAGGGACAGGGGGGATGGGATGAGTAGAAACATCAGTATCACAGCTAACGTGGAGGTGTGGGGAAGGGCATGTAAATTGTTTGCCTTTAGCAGTTTAATCAATCAGAGGTTGTGGGGAAGAGTTTAGCCCTTTGGCTTAGGCCTTAAACTGCGGGATTTAGGGCAGCTTGCAGTCTCTCACAGTTAGTTGATTCTTTTATGTGCCCTGACTGGGTATTAAACCCACAACCTTGGCATATGGGGACGACGTTTAACCAACTGAGCTACCCAGCCAGGGCAGTGAGTGTGTGTTTTTAATCGTTTTATTGATGGCTTGTGGTTAGGAGGTCGAGGTACATTTCAGGAAGGCTGTTTCTTCCTTTCAACAGTGTCTTGTCTTTTCTCCCCGCTTTTACCATGCACAGATGTGTGCTCACCTCTGTCCCAGCTGTCTGCTCACTGCTCTGGCTGGGACCCCAACACTGACCTACCATGGTCTCAACAGAGGCAATACTTTAAGTTGTCAGAACTCGAACTCCTATATAACCCTGGCGATTTTTGTTTATGCTTTGGAATTCATCAGTGAGCACGTGTCTGTTCTTGTCTCCTTATCAGCTCTATTGTGGAGTGATTTACATCCACTGAAAGTGTACACTTGGATGAGATGTGCAGTTGTGGGTGCCAGCCAGAGTCACGATGCAAAGCATATTCCTACTCATGATTTTTAATTGTGTGGGTATAGTGTGGTGGCTTTTGAGTATATGAAATATGGCTGGTGTGACTGGGGAACTGAATTTTAAATTTTATTTAATTTCATTTAATTTACATTCAAGTAGTCCTATGTAGCTAGTGGCAGCTATATTGGCCAGTGTAGTTCTAGAGATGTTAATAATCCAGAAGTCTAATTTTATGTTCTTTACACTTAATTTTAGTATTATAAAATTTAATTGGTTAGATAAAACTAACAACTTCAAAATGTGCATGTTTGAATTATTACATTTTCTTAGCCATTTGGCTTGTTTTCTATAGTGAGATGTTCTGAAAATAGTCCCCAGAGAAGGTCCCATTTAAATTTTTTAAGTACAAAAATGATTGGGGAACTACTTTTTATCTATGTTATTCATTACTCTCAAATTCTCTCTCTTGGTCAACAGTTTTTTGAGAGCTTATTTACTGATTTGAGAGAAAGAGAGAGATAGAGAAGGGGGGAGGAGTGGGAAGCATCAATGCGCAGTAGTTACTTCTTGTATATGCCTTGAGTGGGGAAGCCTGGGGTCTCCAACCGGCGGTCTCAGCATTCCAGGTCAACTTTTTATCCTCTGCACCACCACAGGTCAGGCAACATGGTCTCTATTTCTGAAGAAGAGCTTTGCTCTTGACATGCTGATGCCTCAGGTTTGCCTACCTTAGTTGTAGAGCGGTGATGTTTGTGTAGATTTTTGTTGCTGATGGCCATGTGTGCCATCCAGTGGTGGTCGTTGTGATGGGTGAGGAAAGAACAAAGTGTGGATAAACCTGGCCAGAGCTCATGGGGAAGGTGTGGCACTGAGGCTGTCACTTGGAGATGTACCCTAGTCCACCGCTCTGAGTGAGGTTAATCTTCGTGTGTTAGATTCTACTTAGGGACTTGCTGCTTCATGTGACAGTCACAGTGAAGAAGTCCAGGACTTAAACTTTAGGAGCAGAAATGTCACTCTGGCCTCCATGTACTTAAGACTGATGCCTTCTCCCTAGTTAGCAGAATTTCTGTGCCCTGTCCTCACCTTCCACAAGTACCTCTGTGGCACTGGGATGCTGGAGGCAGAGGCTCAGGACCCCCACCCCCCCCATTGTCTTAGGGTAACCTTGCACTTGAACTTTTCTGAGCCACTGAAGTAACTGCTGTTCTTAGAATGACTGAAATAGATGTCATTGTTGGAGATGATTTTGCTCTGTTCACAGCATATATACTTAAGAATAATGGATGAATTTAATATCCTCATGAAATATTTCAAAACAAAGACTTTTTTGAAAGTTGAACTGCTACTGATGGAGTTAAGAACCAGCAGTAGGACATCAGTAGTGGGAAGTATAATTTAATTTTAAGATTGCCAGATGAGCCTGACCAGGCGGTGGTGCAGTGGATAGAGCGTCGGATTGGGATGTGGAAGACCCAGGTTCGGACCCCGAGCTCCCCAGCTTGAGTGCGGGCCCTTCTGGCTTGAGCAAAAGCTCGTCAGCTTGGACCCAAGGTCGCTGGCTCTGGCAGGGGGTTGCTCGGTCTGCTGAAGGCCCGCAGTCAAGGCACATGTGAGAAAGCAATCAATGAACAACTATGGTTTTGCAACGGCAATGAAAAACTAATGATTGATGCTTCTCACCTCTCTCAGTTCCTGTCTGTCTGTCCCTATCTATCCCTTTCTTTGACTCTCTCTGTCCCTGAAAAAAAAAAAAAATAGAAAACCGGTATATTAGCTGTACTTTAAATTCTTTTTATTATTATTATTATTATTAATTTTAATGGGGTGACACCAATAAATCAGGGTACATATGTACAATGAAAACATCTCCAGGTTATCTTATCATTCAATTGTGTTGCATACCCGTCACCCAAAGTCAAATTGTTCTCTGTCACCTTCTATCTGGTTTTCCCTGTGCCCCTCCCCTCCTCCCTATCTTACCCTCCCCTCCCTCTCCCCACCCCGTAACCACCACTCTCTTGTCCGTGTCTCATAGTCTCACTTTTATGTCCCACCTACGTATGAAATCATGCTGTTCTCAGGTTTTTTTTTCTGATTTACTTATTTCACTCTGTATAATGTTATCAAGGTCCATCCATTTTGTTGTAAATGATCCGATGTCATCATTTCTTATGGCTGAGCAGTATTCCATAGTATATATGTACCAAAGCTTTTTAATCCACTTGTCCTCTGATGGACACTTGGTCTGTTTCCAGATCTTCGCTATTGTGAACAATGTTGCCACGAACATGCGGGCGCATTTCTTCTTTTCAAACAGTGCTATGGTGTTCTTAAGGTATATTCCTATAAGTGAAGTGGGATAGCTGGGTAAAAAGGCAGTTCGACTTTTAATTTTCTGAGGAATCTCCAAACTGTTTTCCACAGTGGCTGCCCCAGTCTGCATTCCCACCAGCAGTGCAGGAAGGTTCCCCTTTCTCCACATCCTCTACAGCACTTATTCTGTGTTGTTTTGCTGATGAGCTCCATTCTGACTGGTGTGAGGTGATATCTCATTGTGGTTTTAATTTGCATTTCTCTAATGATTAGTGATATTGAGCATTTTTTCATATGCCTATTGGCCATCTGTATGTCCTCTTTGGAGAAATTTCTATTCATTTCTTTTGCCCATTTTTGATTGGATTGTTTGTCTTCCTGATGTTGAGTTTTATAAGTTCTTTATAAATTTTGGTTATTAACCCCTTATCAGATGTGCTGTCGAATATGTTCTCCCATTGTGTGGTTTGTCTTTTTATTCTGTTCTTACTGTCTTTAGCTGTGCAAAAACTTTTTAGTTTGATATAGTCCCATTTGTTTATCTTGCCTTTTATTTCATTTGCCCATGGAGATAAATCGGCAAATATATTGCTGCTACAGATGTCGGAGAGCTTGCTGCCTATGTTTTCTTCTAAGATGCTTATGGTTTCACGGCTTACATTTAAGTCTTTTATCCATTTTGAGTTTGTTTTTGTGAATGGTGTACGTTGATAGTCTAGTTTCATTTTTTTGCAGATAGATGTCCAATTTTCCCTACACCATTTGTTAAAGAGGCTGTCTTTACTCCATTGTATGTTCTTTCCTCCTTTGTCAAATATCAGTTGTCCATAAAGGTGTGGATTTATTTCTGGGTTCTCTGTTCTGTTCCATTGATCTATGTGCCTGTTCTTATGCCAGTACCAGGCTGTCTTGAGAACAGTGGCCTTGTAGTAAACCTTGATATCCGGAAGTGATACCTCCTGCTTTATTTTTTCTTTTTATCTACTTTAAATTCTTTAAGAATTATTTTATAGTCTTGGTTCTCTACAAATAGTTTTATGAAAAATTCTAATTTATAAAAATATTTCCTAAGGAGATTATATTTTTAGACACAGTACAGTCTTTCATATATTGTGATGTATTTTTTTTTCAATTTTATTTATTCATTTTAGAGAGGAGACACAGAGATTGGGGGGGGGGAGCTAGAAGCATCAACTTTCATATGTGCCTTGACCAGACCAGTGCAGGGTTTTGAACTGGCGACCTCAGTATTCCCAGGTGGACGCTTTATCCACTGCGCCACCACAGGCCAGGCTATTGTGATGTATTCTTAGAGTAATTATGCTTATGTATTTATTAAATAATAGGTTGTTTCATGCTTACGTGGACAGGCTGTTTCCTTCTCTGGCTATAAAGGTTGCTGTGGGTACTTCACTGTCTGTTAGTTTGAAAAGGAATGATATGCAGACTTTAACTTCCTAAGGAAGGTAGTTAAATTTTTTATTTGAAATTGTTTCAGCAAATTTTTAATTTATTTCAATGTTTCACGTATTTCTTGTGAAAGGTCTGATTTATCACTTCGGCACCCTTTTCTCCTCTTTGCTGTGTGAGAGAGCGGGTGAGAAGTTCATCTGTCTGCAGCAGTCCTGTCCTGGGTTGTGATGCCAGGTTAATCTCTCATTATCATAAATTTCGTTGATGTTTGCTTTGAGGAGCAGCTGGAAGTCTGTATGGACGGCAACCTTTTATAAAGTTTATTCTTGGGAGTAAAGTTCCCGGGGTAAGACCCAGGCTCTTATAAGAGGCAGTCCTCTCTCTGAAGAAGAGTATTGTATTTTGCCAGCTGGGGTTAGTGTTTGAATATCTGTGCTGGCGACAGTAAGCTGGTAAGTAAGGCGAACCCGCTCTAGGGTGTTTTTTCACTATCGTGAAATGAATGCCTTTTACTAGAAATGAGAATGCTACTGTAAGACTTGAATGTGAGGACAACTGTCACTTAATTGTCAGTTAATTGACTTGTGGATTTTCAGCACTTCAGTGAAAGAGCTTATAGACTATTCTATAACCTTGAGGTCTCACTGAGTTTCCTTTGCTTGTTCTACATATTTAAATTTTCTTTTTGAAATTTATAAACAACTAAAAACATAGGGAGTCCATCGTGTGTTCATTTTTCACTTTCCCTTGTGTTAGTACTGTGTTTGGCGTGGAGATAAAGTGGATGCATTAACCCAGGGAACGTTTTCTGAGTACCTGCTCTGTTTCTTCAGTAATGCTTTTGTGAATTGAGAACCTGTCTTGTGATTTTAATTTGGTGGAATGTCAATAATCAAGTAGGACCAGAAAAGCCAAAATAGGTGATTATTTTTTATGATGTTAGTAAAAGTCCTATTGCTCGTTTACCTTATGGTAACCTGCTGCATTTTACAAGGTACTTTCTTTCTTTTTTTTTTTTTTTTTTTTTTTTTAACAGGGACAGAGAGAGAGTCAGAGAGTGGGATAGATAGGGACAGACAGACAGGAACTGAGAGAGATGAGAAGTATCAATCATTAGTTTTTCGTTGCCGTCGCAACACCTTAGTTGTTCATTGATTGCTTTCTCACTTGTGCCTTAACCGCGGGCCTTCAGCAGACCGGGCAACCCCTTGCTGGAGCCAGCGACCTTGGGTCCAAGCTGACGAGCTTTTTTGCTCAAGCCAGGTGAGCCCACGTTCAAGCTGGCGAGCTGGGGGTCTCGAACCTGGGTCTTCTGCATTCCAGTCTGACGCTCTTTCCACTGCGCCACCACCTTGTCTGGCTACATGGTACTTTTACCTGCATGATTTAATTTGAATCTTAGGACAGTCACATGAATTAGGCAGGGCGCAGAGGGTGGTGACCCTTTCTGTAGCTGAGAAAAGTGAGTCCTGGACTGCTGTGACCCAGATTTTCTGAATTCTTTGTCTAAACAGTGGGATTCTTATATGTGGACTTCAGAAAGTCCTGAAGTATTTTTATTTAGCATTTATTTTGGGTATAGTTTTAATAAATTGTATTACTTGGTTTCTAACTTGTTGGAAATGAGAATGATCACTTTAGCATGGCTTGTTAGTGCTAGTTATGTTGCTATAGCATGTGTGACAGCAGCCAGGGAGGATGGAGAGGCCTGGAGGGATGTAAAGGACCTGAGCTCCAGCGCCTTTTGGTCACTGTAAGCCCCAAGCATTTGGTCAATTCCACTTGTTTACTCTTATAGCATATGATTGTTAGTGCCTTAGAAGTAAGACTTTTGGAGATGTTTACATGCAGTAAGTTCCTTAAAAATGCTGCATTTGGCCTAGTCTGTGGTGGCACCTTAACCTGAAATGCTGAGGTCACCGGTTCAAAACCGTGGTCTTGCCTGGTCAAGGCACATATGACAAGCAGTCAGTGAACAATTAAGGTCAAGCAACTGAGTTAATACTTCTTGCTCTACCACCCCTATCCCCCTCTCTCTTCTCTCTGTAAAAATCAATAAGTAAAATCTTTTAATAAAATGTTGGCTGCATTGGAAAAATGGATAGTTGCTTTCTTCTTTTTGATGTTGGATAAATGAAGCCTGGCTATGGAGACCCTTTATAAGACTCAGACTTGTACTAATGGTATTTATACTAGGAAACTTGAGTAGACAATCTCATAGTCTCCTGTTAGTCAGTCAGCTTTGATCTGATTTCATTGAAATTCACCACTGAAAATTATTTACAACACCTTTTATTTTTGACCCTCTTGGGTATCAGAGTCACTGCCTGCAGTACATACATAATATCTGGTCCTGAATGTTATAATGGGCAGAGAGGCAGTACATGAAGGTACTAATCAGTGGGAGATTCAGAGGGAATGCACTAGGCTAACCATTAAGATCTACAAGTTTGAGCTCTGCAAGCTCACGGGAACCTTCTCTAGTGGATAAGAAAACAAACACTTGTGACTTCTCATGGCATATTGGATGCCTGCTTGTTTCCTCTCTGTCCTGAGAGGGAGCTATCCCCTTTTCTCTTAGGATTGCACTTTTGGCTTGCCTCCCAGATGTTATTATAATGCACCTACTGCGAGAGTAACTTTATTTTAATGAGATTTAATTTAATTGATAAGTTAATACTGAAAATGAGTGAATGTATTTGGAAATGAGTCTTAGATGCATTGTGATGGGTTTAATTCTAGGAACAGGGAGAAATATTCTGTTGATATGTGCAAAGCTGCTTTGCTCTCTTATTATACAATCAGTACTTAATCATTTATTATTCTTAAGTAGTTCTTATTCTTTTTGGCACCTTTGAGCATTAGCAGTATAGCATTATTAATGTTTATGAGTCCAACTCCTTAAAGGGCTTTCAAGTGAAGGAGCAATTAAACTGTTTGGTGTATTTTAATGATGAAAATATCTTGCTTATTAGCCTTTTGTTTTTGCATAGCATTTGGAAAGCTGGTAATTTTAGGTCATTAAAACCAGAATGGCCTGACCAGGCGGTGGCGCAGTGGATAGAGCACCGGACTGGGATGCGGAAGACCCAGGTTCGAGACCCCGAGCTCACCAACTTGGACCCAAGGTCGCTGGCTCCAGCAAGGGGTAGCTCAGTCTGCTGAAGGCCCGCAGTCAAGGCACATGTGAGAAAGCAATCAATGAACAACTAAGGTGTCACAACAGCAATGAAAAACTAACGATTGATGCTTCTCACCTCTCTTCGTTCCTGTCTGTCTGTCCCTATTTATCCCTCTCTCTGACTTTCTCTCTGTCCCTGTACAAAAACAAAACAAAGCAAAAACAACAAAAAAACCCCAGAATGTTTGCCTGACCAGGCGGTGGTGCAGTGGATAGAGCGTTGGACTGGGACGTGGAGGACCTGGGTTCGAGACCCCGAGGCCGTCAGCTTGAGCACAGGCTCATCGGGTTTAAGCAAGGGGTCACTTGGTCTGCTGTAGCCCCCCACCCTCCCCACCCCCCGTCAAGGCACATATAAGAAATCAATCAATGGACAACTAAGGAATCACAACAAAGAATTGATGTTTCTCATCTCTCTTTCTTCCTGTCTTCTGTCCCTCTACCTGACTCTGTCTCAGCCAAAAAAAAAAAAAAACCCTAAAAAACAAGAATGTTTGATTTCTGGTAATAACTTTCACCATGTTGGGTAGTTCTTTAAACATTTAAAAAATTTTGTAGAAATTAAATTTAATGCATGACAGCGATCAATAAGAGTATTTCAGTAGCATTTGAACTGTTTGTTGATTGTGTTGTGTGTCCATCACCCAAAGTCAAATCATTTTCCATCACCTTATACTTGTCCCTCTTTATACCCTTCTACCCCTGGTAACCACTGCACTTTTGTCTATGTCCCCGAGTCTCAGTTTTATATCCCACCTATTTGTGAAGCCATATACAGTAGTTCTTTTCTGATTTACTTATTTCACTTGGTATAATGTTCTTAAGGTCCATCCATGTTGTTGAAAATGGCAATATCTCATCATTTCTTGTCTGAGTAGTAGTATTCCATTAGTATTCCATTATATATATATGCATCACATCTTCTTTATCCGATCCTCTATCGAAAGACACTTTGGTTGTTTCTGTGTCTTCGCCACTATGAATAATGTGATGAACATGGGAGTGCATGTGTCTTTGCGTACCAATGTTTTTGGTTTTTGGGGGTAGATACCCAGTAGAGGGATTGCTGGGTCATATGGTAGTCCTGTTCTTAATTTTTTGAAGAACCATCATAGTTTTTCTATAATGGTTGTACTAATTATAGAAGAATTGGTACACCCACCACCAGTGAAATGAGGATTCCTTTTTCTCAACATTATCTCCAACACTTGTCATTACCTGTCTTGTTGATAACAGCCAATCTAACAAGTATGAGGTGGTATCTCATTGTAGTTTTGATTTGTATTTCTCTAATACGGGGGTTGGGAAAAGTTTTGGCCGAGAGAGCCATGAACGCCACATAATTTAAAATGTGATTCCATGAGAACCATACAATATGTTTAATGCTAAATACAAGTAAATGTGTGCATTTTATGTTAAGGCCAACACTTTTAAAGTACAATAAGTCTCTGAACTCTTTTTAATAACGTTGTTATGCTGTGGCTAACCAGTGGTGAATAAAGTACTTCTTATCATTAATGCAACTTCTAGTGCTGCATGGTTTTGCTGATGGCTTTGTAGTCTGGTTGATACATGGTGAGGTTAAGTTCATGCAGGCATTGAGACTTCCATCCATTAAACATGACCGTAGGTTGGTCTTAAAAGTTCTTTATATGTGAGAAAGACTGCTCACATGCATATGTAGAGCCAAACATTGTCAGTACAGCAATACTCACATGCTGCAGTGTGTGGTATGTGACGGGAAGCGCATTCCAAGTTTTGACAATCAGCTGGTTCGCGGGTTGAAGTTTTTCCATTTTTCCCCACTTGTGTTTGCTCACCAACTCTGCTTGCTGTCGTGCAAGTCTTGCCAAATCTTCATTGATTGACTTGAACTTATTCACCCACATGTCTGAGGCCTTCTGGTCAGCAGATTGTAGCTCAGAATCTCTAGGAGACACCGGGGATGTAACTCAGGTTGGTGCTGTCTACTCGTGTGCATGGGTGATGAACTTAAAAAGACAAGTGCGCTCACGAAATTCTTCAAAGCGCGCTTTGAATCACTGCAGATTAGATGTCAAACCCACTAGCTGCTGGAGATCGAGATGTTGAGCAGGATCACTTGCTGTGCCTGCATCTTTAAACTCTCCCAGTTTTTCAAAGTGTAGTAAACTACCTGTTTCAATGTCGGCAATGAAGAGTTCTAGCTTGTTTTCAAATGCAAACACTGCTTGTTGAAGGGTTGAGACTGTATTTCCAACGCCTTGCATTTTCACATTGAGCTAGTTCAGATGTTGTCATGTCCATGAGATAGTAGAACTTCAGGAGCTACTCAGCGTTAAGCTAACTCAGGAAGCTTGGCGTTTTTCATTTCAAGAAAAGTCCAGATTTTGCTCAGACAAGCCACGAAACGGCTGAGTACCTTCCCTCTTGACAACCAACGCACATTGCTGTGCAGAAGCAAACCAGGATAATTATTCTCAACTTCATCCAGCAGTGTTTTAAACTGGCGATCATTTAAAGCTCGGGCAACAATAAAGTTAACCACACGTATGACCAGTGACATCACCTCACCAAGCTGCTCACGAGACATCTGTGCACAAAGCACCTCCTGATGTAGGATGCAGTGAAAACTTAGGATGAGTCTCTTTTCATGTTCACAAAGAAGCACTACGAATCCTGTTTTTCTCCACCATGCACGGAGGACCGTCAGTACACACCGAAATAAGTTTATCCATTGGTAGATATTTTTCTTTAGCGAACTCAGTGAAAGACTTGAGTAAATCCTCCCCTCTTGTTGTCTCTTTCATAGGCAAAACAGCAAGACTTTCTTCACATAGTGTGTCACCAACAGCATACCTTGCAATCACACTGAACTGGGATAAATGGCTTATGTCTATTGATTCATCCAAAGTGAGAGAAAAGAATGGTGCTGAATTTATGTCCTTCACTTGTGTTGCCTCAATTTGATTTGCCATCATGATGGTATGGTCATGAACAGTTCTTGCCGACAGAAGCATGTCTTTTTATTCGTTTGATTATCTTGTCTTTATCTGAAAAGTCGTCAGAAAGTTTACTGGCAACGTCAAGCATGAATGTTTTGTCATACTCCCCATCTGTGAATGGCTTTCTGTATCTCACAATTGCTAAAGCACTAGCAAAGCTAGCCGAAAACCAGTCACCTTGTCGGGTCCATATACAGAGTTGCTGCTGACTAGCTTGCACTCTGCACAGTAGCTCTTGACATGCTTTCTTCCTGCTCTCCCCTGCTGGATATTTTGATGCAAATGTAGTGTGGCGTGTGTTGAAGTGCCACTTTATATTTGACTGTTTCATCGATGCAATTTTATCATTACATGTTAGACACACTCCAGAACCAGCTCTTTCCACAAAGGCAAATTCCTCTGTCCATTCCTGCTGGAAAGTACGATATTCCTCATCTTTTTTTCTTTTAGCCATCTTCTTTGTCAAAAGGGTTTCTGCAATTAGCTAGCTTACTACTTGATTAAAAGGATGAAGTTTACTTCCTGACCTCACAAGGACCCGTGTACGTTACGCATTACCCAATAAAAATTTGGTATTGTCCCGGAGGACAACTGTGAATGGCTTCAGGCACCCACAGCCATGAACATGAGCAGTAGGAAATAAATGGATTGTAATACATGAGAATGTTTATATGTATTTTTTTTTCTTTTTTTTACAGGGACAGAGAGAGTCCGAGAGAGGGATAGATAGGGACAGACAGACAGGAGTGGAGAGAGGTGAGAAGCATCAATCATTAGTTTTTCGTTGCCGTCGCAACACCTTAGTTGTTCATTGATTGCTTTCTCACACGTGCCTTGACCATGGGCCTTAAGCAGACTGAGCCACCCCTTGCTGTAGCCAGCAACCTTGGGTCCAAACTGGTGAGCTTTTGCTCAAGCCAGATGGGCCCACGCTCAAGCTGGCGAGCTCGGGGTCTCGAACCTGGGTCTTCAGCATCCCAGTCCAATGCTCTATCCACTGCGCCACCGCCTTTGGGGTCAAATTTATAAAACGTTTTGGACAGCCAAGGTTTATAAGTTTAATACCTATATTTTCTTCTATATAATTTATTGTTTCAGATCTTATATTTATGTCTTTGATTTATTTCAAGTTAAGTTTTGTTCAGGGGATAAACTGTAGTCAAGTTTAATTCTTTTCTATTGTGGCTCACAGTTATCCAGCACCATTTATTGAAGAGAGGTTTTTTTCCTCCATTTTATGTTTTTGGCTCCTTTGTTGAGGATTATTTGTCCATATACATATATGTGGTTTTATTTCTGAGCTCTTGATTCTGTTCCTTTGGTTGGTACACTGTATATCTGTTTTGCTGTTTTGATCATCGTGGTTCCTTAGTATAATTTGAAGCCAGGTAGTGTGTTTCCTCCAGCTTCACTCTTTTTTCTCGGGATTACTTTGACCATTCAGGGTATTTATGGTTGCATACAAATCTGGTGGTTTTTTGTTGTATTTCTTTAAAAAATAACATTGGAATTTTATTGGGGATTGCACTGAATTTGTATATTACTTTGGGAAATATGGCCATTTTAACTATGTTGATTCTTCCAACCCATGAATATGGGATACTTTTCCATTTCATTGTGTGTTTTTCAATTATTTTAAATAATACTTTGTAGTTTTCAGTATATAGATCCTTCATAGCCTTTGTTAGTTTTAGATATTTTATTTTTTTGTTGTAATTTTAAAAGGAATTTTATTTTTCAGTTTATTTTCTGGTTTCATTGTTGGCATATAGGAAGGCAGTAGACTTTTTATACTGATTTTGTGTTCTGTGACTTTACTGTAGTGGTTTACTGTTTCTAATAGTTTTTTGGTGGAGTCCTGGTGTTTTCTATATACAGAATCATGTCGTCTTCAAAGCATAATACCTGTACTTTTTTCTTGAAATGGATGCCTTTAATTTCTTTCTCTTGCCTGATAATTTTAGGTAAAACTCTCAGTTCTGTGTTGAACATAATTTAGTTTTAGTATTTTTGAGGGCGGGGGAAGATTAAAAGCATCAACTCATAGTTGTGGTACTTCAGTTGTTCATTGATTGCTTCTCATACGTGGCTTGTTGTGTGAGGGGCTCAAACTGAGTCAGTTTTACTTTGCTCAAGCCATCAACTTTGAGCTTTAAGCCGGCGACCCTCTGCTAAAGCTGATGAGCTGGCGTTTAAGCCAGAAAGCTGGTGACCTTCTCATGTATTTTTTAAGTCTTTGAGTGGTAAATTTGGGAAGAACACAAAACAGGCCATCTTAGTTGATTGTAAGGTTGTGCATATAATGATAACATGTGCATTAACACATTGGGAAGCTGTCGGCAGATGTTCACAGTAATAGCCTCTGTATTGTAGGATTGTGGGCTCTTTTATTCCTTTGCTTTTCTGTACTTTCTTGTTTTTTAAACATGGAGATTCATTATTTGTGAAAGAAAATGTTATTTAGAAACAAAATGTGGCTCTGGCTCGTTGGCTCTGGATAGAACGTCAGCCTGATGTGCGGATGTCCCTGTTTCAGTCCCTGGCCAGGGCACACAAGAGAAGTGACCCCCTGCTCCCACACCTCCACCCTTCTCTCTCTCTTTCCTTTTTTGCTGCCGGTGGCTCTGTTGGTGTGAGTGTTGGCCCCAGACAGTTTGCTGGGCAGATCACAGTCAGGGCATATGCCGGAACCTATCTCTATCTCCCCTTCTCTCACTTAAAAAAAAAAAGTTTAGATGACTTAGTTTGTAAAAGAATGGGTTTTCTTGATAGAGCATCGGACTGGGATGCAGAGGACCTAGGTTTGAAACCCCAAGATTGTTGGCTTGAGTGCAGGTTTATTTGTCTAGAGCAGTGGTTGGCAAACTCATTAATCAACAGGGCCAAATATCAACAGTACAACAATTGAAATTTCTTTTGAGAGCCAAATTTTTTAAACTTAAACTATATAGGTAGGTACATTGCTTATCGAAGTAGCGCCCGCACGTGGTATTTTGTGGAAGAGCCACACTCAAGAGGCCAAAGAGCCGCATGTGGCTTGCCGACCAGGGGTCTAGAGTGCAGGGATCATAGACATGACCCCATGGTCGCCAGCTTGGGTCCAAAAGTCAAAGGCTTGAAGCCCAAGGTCGCTGGCTTGAGCAAGGGGTCACTCGCTGGGCTGTAGCCCCGCCCCCCTTCCTGCCTCCACCTTCTTTTCTTCCCTCCCATCCCCTCCACCCCTCTCCTCTCCTCTCCTCTCCTCCCCTCCCCTCCATCCCTCCATCCCTCCCCTCCCCTCCCCTCCCCTCCCCTCCCCTTCCCTTTCCTTCTTATCTATATCTATCTCTCTGAACTTCTTTAATGGGTGAATTCATACTTCCTTAGAGTGAAAGATTGCTGTTTTGGAGGTATGTCTCTATTGCTACATTTCAAAAGCTACCACATCCCACTGAAGGCTCCTTGTGTGTCTGACTGAGTTTTTGATTTATTAAAGGTGATGCTTCCTTTGACAATTCTTGACTGTTTTGAGCAGTTGTGACCTCAGGAAGATTTTCACCTGTCACTGTTGTTGCCCTTCCTTGACTCACTTTCTCAGGTCATGACCACAAACGTGCTTGTGACCTCAGGAAGTGTCACCTCACAGAAAAGTAAAACTTTGTTGTGATTTGACATTTCAGCCATTAGAGTTGTGTTACTGAAAATCTGAATGTTGTGCAAGTTAAAAGCATGCCATTTTGTGGTGACCAAAGTTTGATACTAAAAAGCAATTTGTGGCAAGTTGTAATTTATTTCTGCAAACCATTACAGATATTTATTTGTAAGAATAAGTTTGGGTTTAATGAGTCCTTCTGGGTTCAAAATGTTCTATTCAGTGAGATATTATACTGCTCACAAAAATTAGGGGATATTTATATATCCCCTAATTTTTATATATTTATATTCCCTAATTTTTGTGAGCAATATATATATAGAAAGGACAGGGGGAAATCTAAAATGCATGTATCTGAAGTTTTGATTGTTGGTACTTTAATCATTAATATACCATTTTAAGAAACTCATTTTAAAGTATATTTTTGTTAACTAAAACGATGAAGGGAGTGTACTTGATGAATTTCTAAGATCCCTTTAAACTCTAAAATGAAGTGAGTGAGCAATGAACTGTTTTCTCTGTAAGAGACTCTTTAGTGCCTGGTTTCTTGGACCAGGTTTCTTCCTCGACTTGCCTGGGCCATGCAAAGGCATTTACTTTTGTACACTTCTCTTAACTATTTGGGGGATGAGGGAACATTTTCATATTAAAAGAAAATGTATATTTTGAGGTAAAATTAGAGAGAGAGAAAGAGGCAGTGCTATGTGTGTGTGAGTGAGCTAACCCAGGTGAATTTGGAGTACTTGATCCTGCTGAAGGCAGTTTGGTCTGCCCCCTGGCTCCTGTGTTCTCTGTTTTTTGTGTTTGTTTTTTTTTTACAGGGACAGAGAGAGAGGGATAGATAGAGACAGACAGGAACGGAGAGAGGTGAGAAGCATCAATTATTAGTTTTTCATTGCCATTGCGACACCATAGTTGTTCATTGCTTTCTCACATGTGCCTTGACCGCGGGCCTTCAGCAGACCGAGCCACCCTTTGCTGGAGCCAGCGACCTTGGGTCCAAGCTGACGAGCTTTTGCTCAAGCCAGATGGGCCCGCGCTCAAGCTGGTGAGCTTGGGGTCTCGAAACTGGGTCTTCCGCATCCCAGTCCGACGCTCTATCCACTGCGCCACCGCCCAGTCAGGTGTGTTCTCTGTTTTGAGGGCTTCCTGGTGTGGAAAAGGGTGAGAAACTGCTGTATGGGCTAGTGTGTCATCTATAAATATCAGTTATACATCAGTTGAGATTAAGAGGTAAATAGGAATTTTTTTTTTACATTTTTAGAGGAAAAGTTCAGACATACGTAAAAATACACAAATAGTATATTGGTCAACCATGTAACCATCATTCAGTTTTAGCAAATACCAACCTAAGGCCATCTTTTGGAATTTGATTTTATGTATATTTGCTAATATTTGCCAAGATAAGCATCTGTAAGGTCAAGGTACTGACATCAGAAGCATTTCTGAACAAAGACGAGGCAGTTGGTGGGTGGGATGACTATTCAGCTGTTGTGCAAGCTTGCAGAAATAGTATCATCTTGACTTTAATCTTTGGTTGTTCAGAGGTAGTGAGCATATTCTGTTTAACCCCTGGAAATGTGCCAGAATAATTTGTATCCTCCCCATCAGCGGCACCTTGACTCTAAATAGTTTGTGAATAAAAAAGATGAGTTAATATCAGGAGCCTGTTGGATAGAGCCATTGAAAAGCAAAATCTTTATTTTCAATTTTAGAAACATTTGAGTACTACTTCGCTAACATTTTGGAGACTATAACTTTCCACATTTTATTTGTTTGGAAATACATTTTACAGTCATCTGAACAGAGACAGACCTGGTGCCAGTCTCACCAGCCTTCATTTCTTACTGTCTCCAAATCTCACTTCTTTCAAATGTAAAATAGGGTGTGGATTATTGTGTGAATTAAATGAGATAATATATTCAACATTCATTATCTTTTTATTTATTATTATTATTATTATTTTGTATTTTTCTGAAGTGAGAGGTGGAGAGGCAGAGAGACAGACTCCTTCATGCACCTGACTGGGATCCACTCGGCATGCTCACTAGGGCATGATGCTCTGCCCATCTGGGCTGTTGCTCTGTTGCAACCAGAGCCATTCTAGCACCTGAGGCGGAGGCCACAGAGCCACCCGGGCTAACTTTGCTCCAATGGAGCCTTGGCTGCGGAAGGGGAAGAGAGAGACAGAGAAAAAGGAGAGGGGGAAGGGTGGAGAAGCAGATGGGTGCTTCTCCTGTGTGCCTTGACTAGGAATCGAACCCGGGACTTCCACACACCGGGCTGATGCTCTACCATTGAGCCAACTGGCCAGGGCCAACATACATTATCTTTTTAAAAAAATTTTCCCATTGATTTGAGAAAGAGAGAGAGAGAAAAGAGGCAAGAGGCAAGGAATGAAGGAGGGGGTGGGAGGAGTGAGAGAGAGAAGCATTAACTTGTTTTACTTAGTTCCATTTATTTGTGCATTCATTGGTTGCTTCTTGTATGTGCCCTGACTGGGTATCGAACCTGCAACTGTGGTGTGCCAGGACAGTGCTCTATCTGCTGAGCCATCTGGCCAAGGCCAACAATGATTATATTAAAATATCATTTGTACTCTGTAATCGAGTTGGAGTATGTCCTGAGTTCAAGTCTTAGATGGATTTCTGCAACTGGAATTGAGGAAAAACTAACAATTACTAGGCCATTTAGAAAGGAGAGCTAATCATTATATGTCCTACATGATTTTCTGATTTGGTAGGTATGAGATATAAAGATTTAATGGAATATCTAAACATAGAAAATGTTTGTTTGAAGAACTGTATTGGAAAAAACATTAGAAAAATAATGTCTTGCAATTATTTCTTATCCAATAATTATAGCAAACTCTGGCCTGCTCTATTCTGACTGCACTATTGAGTGAATTCTCAAGTTCAAGTAAAACTAGCAACATTGGACTGAGCATGGAATTCCATGGTAACTGCAAAAGAGTTTTTCAGGTATTGGCATTTCTGTTCTTATGTTTTAATTGTCAGATTGTTCACTGTTTGTACCATCTGTTTCCAATACAGTGAGAACATTTATTTCATCTGAACGACAACCTGCACCTGAAGGTTTGTGTTGTGATTTCATATAGTGAAGTGATATGTTTGGTGGACATAGTTAATGACTTTAGGTTACTTGTTTAATGCTAATTTTTAAACAAAAAAAAAGGAAATACTACTCTATTATTCTTAGTTCATTTATTTTGTTCTTACTGTGTTTAGATATCAGTGCTGCAATTGGTGGGACTCTGCCGACCTTAAAAATAGGCCTGGCAGAGTGCCCATGAGGGCTGTGTATTTAAAATGTTATTGCAGATGGTGTGGGCTCTTTGTGTTGTGTGTATTGTTTGGCTCTGAAGTCAGGTTATGTGAAGGCACTGGCTTAAATATGAGGGCCCTGCACTAGAGCAACTGAGCCCTCAGCTATGTCAGGTTGTCAGATTTGCCTCTCTGCAGTAGCACTCATGTCACAGCAAATGTGTTCAAGCCAGTGTCATTTGAAAGCTCACTGTGGTGAAAATTATGAGTAGGCCTGAAAAATGGAAAATGTTCCTAAAGAAATAGTGTTTCCCATTGGAAATATTAAGGTGTGTATTTGTTTTCTTTTTAAAAGGAAGAGCTTATTGAATAAGCTTTTGATACAACAATACTTGTAACTTACTGACTATAGGAAGAAGACCTTCGTCAGATCTTCGTGTTAACAGTGGAAGTCCTGCAGGAGTTTAGCCGGCGGGAAAACCTCAGTGCTCAGATGTCTTCTGTGTTTCAGCGCTACCTCGCGCTCGCCAATCAAGTCCTGAGCTGGAATTTCCTTCCTCCTAACTATATCCTTTAACAACGAAATGGGTGATATTTATGGTTGAAAGTGCCTTCTATCTATGATTTGTAAAACATGTTGAAAGAAATTTATTTTATAGAAGTGGAATTTAATTTCTTTTATAATACCCAGTGCAGTGGGCTACTTAGAGGATTTCAAGTTCTGTTTATAACTGTAGAAGAAGGCTGAGTAAATGAAAAACTTGGCTGTATGTTGGGGCTCTTGCTGCTTAAGAGCAGTAGCTCTTACACAGGAACAGAAGGAAGAGGGGAAGTGTGTTCCCAGCAAGCAGCTGAGTTGTTTTTCTGTGTGGAGTGGATGACTTGGATTTTTGGATTGACTTTCCTTAAATGAGTTTGGTATTCCCTTACTTGGATTTTTATCGTGGTGCTATTGTTCAAGTGTAAAGAATAAGGTGGTAGTGTTTATTCTTTGAAGATGTTTTCTAATGGAAAAATACGAAAACTTTTACTTCTAGCAAATTATTTACTAGTAATACAAAAGAAATTTAAATGGTTAGATTACAGATATAAATATCTGCTTTGTATCAGTTACTGATGTGGGGAGGTTTGTATTTTGGAAAGCAGCTCCTTAGTTTAATGCCTACAGTCGGCCCTCCCCATTGGTGGCTTAAAGGCAGCGCTGCACATTTTGGGCCACGTTGAGTTGGGTACCTCTGGGTTCCGTCTCAGTTTATCATAAGCAAGTTACTTAACCAGTCTGAGTCTCAGCTTTAACAAATGTGAAACAGGGATGTGGGTTGTTAAGTGGAGTATATGAAACAGTACATTTATAACACTCAGTAGTCAGCTATTATTTGTTGAACTCCTAGTAGTTTCCATGAATGAAGAAGTTGCATCAGTTAGCTAGCTACCTGCATATGCTCTTCTGCCTTGATCTGAAATACTCTGAATGGTACAGAAAATTACAGTAAGTTTAATTTAACCTGTTCTAGATGTCTTTGATCTGCCCTTTCCCAGAGGCAGTGATGTGAGCTGTGCTCTGCAAGGCAGAGCTCATGGGAGGCTTGTCACTTTCTCCTTTATTTCTAGACTGATGATTATTGTCCTTCTCCTAACAATCAATTTTCTCTTCATTATTTATTTATTTTGGTAGATAAGAAGCACCTACTTTCTTAGGTGTACTTTTAAAAAATCACCTTTGGGTGTTGCATTATAATTTTTGCTACAGTTTTTGTTAATAAAAAAAGATGTTGAAAACTTTGAGACAGATTTACAATGTAACAAGCCAGTAGAGCTGTTTATTTAAATGCATTTTTCATCCTGAACCATTTGAGAGCAGTTGCAGGTATTATACCTATTTACCTCTGAATACTTCTCTATATGTTTTCCTGTGATCAAGAATTTTGAAATCAGTGGTTCTTGGTTCTTATAGAATGTGTTATAAAACTATGGTGTGGTTTTCAAAATCAAGAAATTAAATATCGACGCAATATAATTGACTCTACAGTCCATATACAAGTTTTGTTAGCTGTCTCAATAATATCCTTTATAGCTGTTTTCAGTATGTTGTATTTAGTTGTCCTAAGACAGTGATGGGCAATCTTTTGAGCTTGGTGTGTCAAAATTTGCCAAAAAACCGAGCATAACTTGGGTGGTGTGTCACTTTGAGAAAAACGGCCTAACTGGAAGTCCCAGAACTAGATGCTCTGTGCTGGAGTTCTGTTGTTTTGGCCTACAGACCTCCGACACAGAGTGTCTGCACTACAGCAAATCTTTTATCCTCGGCTACTGCACCTGGCCGTGTAGGAGCTGAGGATGAAACGTCTTTCTCAGCATGTGGCCCTATACTTCTCTGGTATGCGACCGCGTGTGTGTCATTGAAAATGGGTACACATGTCAGTGCTGACACGCGTGTCACAGGTTCGCCATCACGGGCCTAAGACATTTTTTTTCTGAGAGTACATTTATTAAAGCTGAGGATAGTGGAATAATGAAGGGTTTAGGATAGAAGAAGCAATAGTAGAGAGCCTGGACAGGAGCTGCTTTGGCTCTGGAAATGTTATGGGAAAGAAATGAGCAGAGGTTGGGCTACTCTGGCTCACTGGGAAGTCAGAGAAAAGGGGGCCTTGAAGACAGGTGCAGGTAGTTACCGGTAGCTCAGAGGAGCTGCCACTACTCACTGCTCCCCTGGTTGCAACTCCTGCAGGGACCCTTGCAGTTCAGGAGATGCATGCCTGTGGCGGGGAAGGGAGAAGAAAAAGGTATGGGCGTGCCACCGGGAGAGCATGCATGTCCTAAGACATCTTTGGTCTCGACCAGTTGCTTAGCTTTTCTTTGTCTTTCATGAATTTGACATATTTGAAGAGCTTGTCAGTTCCTTTTAAAATGTCCCTGGACTGCCTGACCTGTGGTGGTGCAGTGGATAAAGTGTTGACCTGGAACGCTGAGGTCACTGGTTCAAAATCCTGGTCTTGCCTGGTCAAGGCACATACCTTCTCGTTCCCCACTGTCTTTCTCTCTTTCTTTTTTTTAAGTGAGAGGAAGGGAGATAGTCTCCCGCATGTGCCCTGACAAGGATCCACCTGGCAACCCTGTGTGGGGCCAATGCTCGAGTGCTGTGCTATTTTCAGCACCTGGGGCTAATGCTCAAACTAGTCAAGCCACTGGCTGCAGGAGGGGAAGAGAGAGAGAATGGGGAATGGGAGAAGCAGATGGTCATTTCTCATGTGTGCCCATGGGGGAGTTGAACCTAAGATGTCCATATACCAGGCCGACACTCTGTGCACCAAGCCATTGGCCAGGACTCTCTCTCCTTTCTCAAAAATCAGTAAGTAAAATCTTTAAATAAATTTTAAAATATCATCCTGGCTGAATAGCTTGATTGGTTACAGCGTCATCCTGAAATGTAGAGGTTTCAGTTTGATCTCTGGTCAGGACACAGAAAGGAACAGATTGATGTTCCTGACTCTCTCTTACTCTCTCCCTTCCTCTCTCTCTAAAATCAATAAAATAATCATTAAAAAGAAATGTCCCTGCACTTGGGTCTGTGTTATGTTTCCTGGTTATTAGGTTTCTCGCTTTTAGTAGAACTATACCACAGTCGTGACATTGTGTCCTTCTTGGTACTTTATGTCAGCAGGCATATGGGGATCTTGTCCCATTCTGGAGTGTCCATGTTGATCACTTGGTTAAGAGGGTGACTGCCAAGATTTCCTGCCCCCACTACCGCCCCAACCTTTAGCAACCACTGATTGATTATACAGTTTCCATAGTTTTGCCTTTTCCTGTAGGTTGAATCGGACAGTACGTAGCCTTTCAGATTGGCTTTTTTTCACTTAGTAACATGCATTTACACTTTCTCCATGTCTTTTCAGGGTTTAATAAGTCATTTCTTTTTTATCACTGAATAATGTTCCTTTGTTTGGATGACAGTTTACTTATCTAGTTACTTACAGAAGGACATCTTGATTGCTTCTAACTTTTGGCAATTATGAAGAAACATACATGTGTAGGTTTTCGTGTGGACATAATTTTTCAGCTCCTTTGGGTCAGTAGATACCAAGGAGCACACTTGCTGGTAAGAGCATATTTAGTTTTGTAGGAAACAGCCAGGTTTTTCCAAAGTGGCTGCATCCTTTTGGGAACCCACCAGCAATGGACGAGAATGTCTGTTGCTCCACATCCTCCTCCCAGCACTGGGTACTGTCAGTGTTCTGGATTTGAGGCATTCTGATAGGTGTGTAGTGGTATCTTACCTTATTTTATTTATTCATTTATTTTAAAGGATTTAAAACCAATTTTTAAATTTATTGATTCATTTTTAGAGAGGAAAGGGGCAGGAAGAGTGAGAGAACTGTGGCATCTTGTTTTGATTTGTACGTCCCTGAGGGCACATGGTGAGGAGCATCTTCTCATGTGATTGTTTACATCTTTGTATCTTCTTTGGTGAGGTGTCTGTTAAGGTCTTTGGCCCATTTCTTAATCAGGTTGTTTTCTAATTTCTTATATTACTGATTTTAGAGAGAGAGGGGAAGGGAGAGAGAGAAGGAGAAAGAAGCATCAACCTGCTGCTCCAGCCCTCTGGGCCAATTAGTTTATTCTTGTGTGTGCCCTGACTGGGGATTGATTGAGCTGCAACCCTATTGTATTGGGAAGACGCTCTAACCAGCCAGGGCAGGCTGTTTGTTTTCTTATTGTTGAATTTTAAGAGTTCTTTGTATATTTTGGGTAAGTCTTTTGTCAAAAGTATCCTCTGCAAACATTTCCTCCCAGTCTGTATTCACAGAGCAAAAGATTTTAATTGTAACGTTCAGCTTATAAGTATTTTCTTTCATGGATCACGGTTTTTATTTATTTATTTATTTGTCAGAGAGAGGGACAGCTAGGGACAGACAGGAAGGGGGAGAGATGAGAAATACCAATTATTTGTTGTGGTACCATAGTCGTTCATTGATTGCTTTCTCATATGTGCCTTGATTGAGGGGCTCCAGCAGAGCGAGTGACCCCTTGCTCAAGCCAGTGACCTTGGGCTCAAGCTGGCGAGCCCGTGCTCAAGCCACAGCCTTGGAGTTTTGAACGTGGGTCCTCTGCGTCACATTCTGATGCTCTATCCTCTGTGCCACCACCTGGTCAGATAGAGCATGCCTTTTATATTATATCTATAAGTGATTGCCAAACCTTACCTAGGTCACCTAGATTTTCTCCTGTATTATCTTCTAGGAATATTAAAAGTTTTGTGTTTCACATTTGGGTCTGTGGTTCATTTTGAGTTAATATCTGTGAGGTGTGTAAGGTTTATGTTTAGATTCACTTTTTTGCATGTGGATGTCCAGTTGTTCCAGTACCTTTTTATTTAATTATTATTTAAAATTTTTTTATTTATTGGTTTTAGTGATAGTGGAACAGGGAGAGAGAGAGAAACGGAGAGAGAGAGAGAGAGAGGAACATCGATCTGTTCCTTTCTGTTCCCTGACCAATGATTGAACTGCTAACCTCTGCTCTTAGAGATGACACTTCAGCTGACTGAGCTATCTGGTCAGGGCCAGCACCGTTTGTTTTAAAGACTGTCATTTCTCCATTATATTATATCTTCGTTCTTTTGTCAAACATCCTTTGACTGCATTTATGTGGGTCTATTTCTGGGCTCTCTATTCTTTTGTTCCATTGAATCTATTTGTCAATTCTTTCACCAACACTACACTGTCTTGATTGCTATAGCTTTATAGTGAGTTTTGAAATCAGAAAGCATGAGACTTCCAACTTCATTCTTTTTTTACAATAATTCTATCTTCTCTGTGTTCTTTGCATTTCCATGTAGCATTTAGGATCAGCTTTTCTATTTCTGCAAAGAAAAAGGCAGCTGGTATTGTGCACAGGAATTGTGCTGAGGTGTAGATCAGACCAGTTTGGGAGTGTTGCCATGTTCCAGTGTTAGGTTTCTGATCTATGAGCATGGGGTCTTTTCATTTATTTAGATCTTTAATTTTTTCAACAGTTTTCTAATTTTTAGAGTACAAGTTTTGGACTACTTTTGTTGAATTTATTCCTGAGTATTTTATTCTTTTTAATTCAATGTAAATAGAGTTAATTTTTAATTTTTTTCATATTATTCATTGCCAATCTATAGAAATAAAAAAATCTTAATGTTGATTTTACTGTATAATCCTTGTACTACGTAACCTTATTAAATTTGTTTATTAATTCAAATACTGTTTTTAGTGGATATAAATTTTCTTTTATATACATGTCATCAGCAAACTATTTTTAGAAGGATTATTATATGTAGGTATTATATGTGTAGAAGGTGATTTATGAAAGTTGCCTCCTCTTCAGGCATAGATGGTACAAAGTCTATTGCTCCCGGTTTTTGGTGGATGGTAAAATCACCCCTGCCCAGTGTGCTAATTCCTCAACTATTATGCCCTGTCTCACTTTCTTGAAAGAGATTGAGATGAAATTCATCTGCTTTTTATTGTTTTAGGTCACTGCTGTCCAAAGAAAGTGTCCTTGTCCTGTGATTAACCCCTTCTCATCTGTCATCCCCATTCAAAAATGGGCCCTTGAGAGCCTGGGTGGTCTGACACTGACCCTCTCTGAAATGCTCTTCCACGCTCTCGAGTTAGAACTGTGCTCGCAGGCTCTGTCTCTCTGCCCTGGTGCCTTCGCATATGGGGTTTCTGTCTGGGAACCTTCTCCCTTTGTCTTGTCATCTACTAATTGAGCCCCAGTTGTGGCTCCTGGACCAGGTCAGGCTTCTTGTGCTGTGTCTTGTAATGTGCATGTTACATGTGCTTTACTTCACTGGACTCACTTCTCACGTATAAATTCTCATTTGTTAGCTGACTGGAGTAACATCTGTTAACCCAGTGGTTTGGGGGCTCACAGAGGCACAGATCATGCTTTTCCCCTATATCGTTAATGCCTTGCACAGCGTCTAGCATATAGTAATTAATGCTTAACAATCTTTTATTTAATTATTCAGGTGCAGAGTTTCAGGAATATTATCTCAGTTCTTGGATATGTGTTTATGCTGCTAATATTGTTTAGTTAGTGGTTCACCTGGTATCCACACCAGGTTTTGGCAATGCTAATCATAAATGACAATATTGTTTTGTAATAAGAACGTTTGGCAGGTATTTTTGGTATGTTGGATTCAGTGATACTTCTATTTTTAGTTGTGTTACACTGCTTTTTATTGGTATTCTATTTTTGTGGATCTGATTTGGTTTTGGTGAAAATTTTTTTAAACTCTTATCTCTTAGGGAAAGCTAACTGGATCATAAACTAGTAGTGGAATATAGACACTGTCACCTAAACTAGGATTTCCAGTAAAGGAGGCTGCATTACAGTTTGGAGGTAAGGCTTGGGAAGACAACCTGGTGAGGTCAGCTCTCCTTTATTTTAAAGGACTTCTCATTACCCTGACTAAGTGCCATGTGTGAGACTGGGCTCAATGGAATTTGTGTCATGTCAGAAGAGAAGTAGCAGTGTTTGTCGTTAAGAAACATTGGGCTTCCTCGCCTTTGAAACTTTGTTTTTACTAGTGAGGTAGCATAAAAAGAGTATGGGAGGATGGACAAATTGCTTATTACTTTTACAAAACGTCCACTGTTCCTACCAGCCTATCTTATGAATTACAGTGTGTCCGTAAAGTCATGGTGCACTTTTGACTTTTGACCGGTCAAAAGTGCACCATGACTTTACGGACAAACTACACTTAACGTAAGGGTAGGCAATGGAGATTTCGGACTATTTATATTTGCTCCAGAACAATTTGTTGATGTTATATGACTTATTTGTTGTTATTTTTTAAACTGTCAGTCACCAGCACAAATGGTACCCTTATTGGAGGTGTTAGTGAATGAACAAGAAGAACTCATTTCAGATGTAAGAACACATGTATTTCCAAAAATGACTTTCCCTCCTCATGCTAAGAGGCATGCACTATGATCATACAGTTTATTGTTTGAGACAGAAGACTTTGTATGATGTAATCCGATAACAGTTAGTAGCAGGGTGCGATTAAGCTCAGTCCTTCTGACTTTCCGCCTGGTTGTGAGTGTCTCCGGTCATGCACCTATAGGGCGGGGCTGGTGTAGTATTTTATGTGCCTTTGGCTTTTCTGAAGGGGGTGAGCTTCCTAAACGGAAAGGTTTAGAGCTAGATAGGCTCGTTGTGGCTTGGATTCAGTACAGTGACAGAAAAATCATTGTACTATAACTCCTGATGCTTGAATTTATTGAAAACATCAGAAGGTAAGGTATGATGAGATACTGATGACAAACTTTTAAAAAGACATACGATTATTAAAAGACAGAGTAGTTCTATATGTTTGTTTTATTTGTTGAATTTTATTTGGTTACAGATTACTTATTTTGATACAGTATATTAATTATCTGAGTTCATTGTTAATTTTAGAAAACTTTGTAAAGCCATAGCCCAAGAAAATTCTTGATTTAAAATCTGATTTAAATTTTGGTAAATGGTGTCTATTTAATTAGTATCAATCTGTTGTGACTCAAATGTCCTAAAATTTGACAAATGTATAGTATCTATAAGATGCAATTAATTACTAAATAATCACTTTATTGCTAGACTTCTCTTTCATTAGTGACAGAGTTGGATTAAAAAACAAAGACATGTCTAGATATTAAGACATGTCTTAGTAGTACTAGATATGAAAGAAAACTATTATTTTACTTGAAACTGTTGTTTTTTAAAGAAACTATTGCTTTATTCAAACTTTAAATCACTTAAATATATTGTCTTAAGAATAGAAGTCCTAGTTTTTAGCTTTCAGCTCCGAGGAGACTTAGTAGCAACTTTTTTGATTGTCCTGAATCTGGGTCATTCAACACCAGCTGCCTCCACCATGATGCTGAAGTTCAGCTTCAGTGAGATCAAAGCCATATACCTGAGGTGCACTGGTGGGGAAGTGGTGCAATGTCCTCTCTGGCCCCCAAGATGGGACTCCAGGGTCTGTCTCCAAAAGAAGGTTGGTGATGACATGGCCAAAGCAACTGGTGATTGACAGAGTCTGAAGATGACAGTGAAAGTGACCATTCAGAACAGACAGACCCAGATTGAGATTGTGCCTTGTACTTCTGCCCTGGTCATCAAAGCCCTCATAAAACTGCCAAGAGACAGAAAGAAGCAAAAATTAAAGAAAAAAAAAAAAGCAGTGAGCATGGTGGAAATACCACTTCTAAAGAGATTGTCAACATTGTCCGACAGATGCTGTGCTAGCTGAACTGATCTTTAGCTAGGGAACTTTCTGGAACCATTAAAGATAGATCCTCGGGACTGTCCAGTGTGTGGGCTGTGATGTTGGTGGCCGCCATCCTCATGACATCACAGATGACATTGGCACATATGGTAGTTGATTCTTCCTGCTCCTCCCTTCTCTCTCTCTGCCTTCTCTAAAATGAATAGAGTCTTAATAAAAAAAGAAATTAAAAAATAACTATTAGCACACCAAAAGCAAATCCAGTGTTTGTGGGCTGATTTCCCTTTAAATTCAGCCGGCTTTCTTGGGTTCCAGCAGTCCTTTCCTTTGGCATTGGTCTCCCCCTGCACCTCCACAAGGGGGCAGGGGTGGGAAGGGAAAGTGGAGCTGGGGTGGACCTGGTTTGAGTCTCACTTTTCTTCATCCATTGAGTTTTCAGAATCCGGCAAGCAGGCTCTTTTCTGAAACAATTTGCAGTGCTCCCTTGTTCTTCAGACCAAAAGTAACGTTAGAGATGTAAGGTTTCCAAGGCATTGTAACAGGCTTTAATGTTCTCTGTTAATGATTTGGGCTCTAATGGAAACAGAGCATTTGAACTTATACCTAAGTGTTGTGATTTTGGAAAACTGCCATTGCAGTTTCTCATGCTGTGATGAAAATGTAGCCTAGTGGCTGTGTTTCAGCCAGACATTTGATGAGATGTGGGACAGGAAGGGTTACAGTCTTTAGGCCCCAAAGTTTCGCAGTACCAAAAACCTTGAGCACTATGTCAGTGTCATTGCGTGAGTTTTGCTCATAAACTCTTCTACTATATTACAGTGATTTATGTATAGCAAAGATAGTTTTCTTTTAGAAGTGTGTCTGATACAGAACATTTGAACACCATACAAATTGGTTTTTAGTCTGTGGGATTTTTATCCATCCACTGCGCCACCACAGGTCAGGCTAGTCTGTGGGATTTTTAAATGAGCAAAATAGAGTTTTACATGAGCCGGTTGTTTCTTTGTGTGGAGTGGTGTCTGGTTACTCTGACATGGGAGATTTTCCTCCTCAGTGGGATGGATGTTTGTTCTTGAATATATGCTTTTCAGGCAAATGTTATTTTTTCCAAGTAGACTATATGAGAATCACATTTTATATACCTGATTTCAGCTATTACAAGATATTGGGGGTAAATGATGAGATAAACATAGCGGAAATTGATTTTTCTTTTTTTGTATGTGTTTTGTGTGAGTATTCTTTCTTCTGTTGCCACTATTAAGATCTATGATCATCAAAGTTTCTATATTCCTGCAGCATGCCGTATCTTTACAATGACACTGTTATCTTACATTCCTGTAGCATTCTTTTTTTCAGCACTTAATACCTTTTACTCCTAAGCTTCATGCATGAATTATGTAGCATATGTGAAGAGGCTTAAACTGTTTCCATTACATTCTTTCTGGATGGCTCCTGTTATATTTAGGGTATATTTATATTTTAGACAAAGTAAGAATGTTATTGTTGTTGACCTTGACACCAGATAACTGGGCAGGCATTATATAGCCATGTTTGAATCCTCACAAAATGTGCTGTTAAAGCCAACGGAGTCCTGGCGGGAGACTCTTCTGGACAGCAGAGTCATGGAGCTTTTCTTCACAGTAAGTCACACCTTTCCTCTGTGTTAGCAAAGGCCATGGAAAGGCCACTAAGGCAGTGCATTCTTCTGTAGTTTTCTTATGTAAAGTGCACAGGTCACTTTTGTCCTCTAAAGCCTTCTCTTGTCAACGTTTCTGTTCAAAATAACATAGAAATGTTCTTGCTAATTTATAAAAGTGTCATAGAATTATGAAGGGCTTAATTAAGATCCTAGAGCCAAAGTTCTCAAACTTTTTGGTCTCAGGACCCCTTTACACTCTTAAAAATTATTGAGGACTCCAAAGAGCTTTTGTTTATATGGGTTATAATTGTTATATAACTACAATACGTCTCATATTAAAAACTCAAACTGAGAACTTTAAAAAATAATTTACTAATCCATTTAAAAATAGCAATACCAAACCATGATGTAACAACGTTTTAATGCACATACAGCTATATATATATATACACACACACACATTTTTTTTTTAGGGACAGAGAGAGAGTCAGAGAGAGGGATAGATAGGGACAGACAGACAGGAATGGAGAGAGATGAGAAGCATCAATCATCAGTTTTTCGTTGCGACACCTTAGTTGTTCATTGATTGCTTTCTCACATGTGCCTTGACCGCGGGCCTTCAGCAGACCAAGCAACCCTTGCTGGAGCCAGTGACCTTGGGTCCAAGCTGGCGAGCTTTTTACTCAAGCCAAATGAGCCTGCGCTCAAGCTGGCGACCTTGGGGTCTCGAACCGGGATCCTCTGCATCGCAGTCCAATGCTCTATCCACTGCGCCACCAACTGGTCAGGCTATAGCTGTATTTTTTAAAACAAAGTTTGATGAGAAGAGTGGCATTGTATATTTTTGCAGATCTGTCCAATATCAGGTTTAATAGGAGAGAGCTGATCTCATATCTGCTTCTGCATTTAGTCAGTTGCTATGCTGCACACCACTTGTGGCCCTGGGGAAGCTGCACGGTGTGCATGTGGGACAATGAGGAAGGCCAGAGACAAGCACTGTCTTAGTGCTATAGGAAAACAGTTTGCCCCTAGAGACAAACTGGCAAGGTCCTGGGAACCTCTAGGTATCCCTGGGTCACATGTTGAAACTGCTGTTCTAGAGTAATGTTCCTTTAATGTATGGATTATCAGTCATGGCTGAAGTTAGGGTTATTGCATAGAATTTATTTTTAACTGTAACTTGAAATAAATAATATTTTTTATTTGCTAAATATAAAGAAGTAAGCAGTATGTTCCATGTTTGTCCACAACCCTAATATAGTAGCATATGAGTCTATGTATGTGTGCACATGTGTGTGTTTTGTAGGCTGAGTACTATTATAACAAAGTTAGATCTGGTGACTAGGGCAAAGGTCCATATAAAGTCCAGTTAAAAAGAAAAAACGGTCTTTTGCTTAACCCTTTGAGTAGTGAGTTTCTTTTCATGTTTGCTGACCTCCGGGATTGATATTTTTTTTCAAAAAATGAAATTAGTTCCATTTATAGTTTTATTAACTTAAAATCATGTTTGTTTGATAACCAATTTATGAAAACAAGAAGAACATATATTTACCTTTCTTAATGTTGCCTTACACATTTTTAAAATAAATCTATTATACTCTGGATGGTAGGATGCATGAGGACATACACGAACGTTTGTACTACTCAAAGAGTTCATTCCAACCATTAATTATAATTTTTTTTTTAGGTTTTAAAAATATTATTCACTGTTATAACTGTGTTCCTCTTTTGATTGAGGCATATAAAATATTGTATATATTTAAGAATCTATAGAACAAATTTATCCATCCCTGGATGTATACATTAAGGTGTTTTTTGTGAAAAAGTTCAGACTAAGCATCACCATTTTCACTTTTTTTAAAAATCAGAAACAATGATTAAAAACACTGTCAGTATCAAAGAGGTCATTCTAACTAATTTGAAAAATTCTTTTCCCGTTTTCATCTGGCAGAAGTTTTTTGTTTTTTTTTTTACAAGGACAGAGAGAGAGTCAGAAAGAGGAATAGATAGGGACAGACAGGAACTGAGAGAGATGAGAAGCATCAATCATTAGTTTTTCGTTGCCGTCGCAACACCTTAGTTGTTCATTGATTGCTTTCTCATATGTGCCTTGACCGCGGGCCTTCAGCAGACCGAGCAACCCCTTGCTGGAGCCAGTGACCTTGGGTCCAAGCTGACGGGCTTTTTGCTCAAGCCAGATAGGCCCGCGCTCAAGCTGGTGAGCTCAGGGTCTTGAACCTGGGTCTTCCGCATCCCAGTCCGACGCTCTATCCACTGCGCCACCGCCTGGTCAGGCCAGAAGTTATTTGATATGGCTCCAAGTTCAGTTCTTTTGTGTTGCTTATTTGGTGGAAAGTGTACCCCACGCTTGCAGCGTCTGAAAAGGTGAAAAACTTGCTGGCAGCCCTGGAAATGTGGCTTCAGACCTGAACAGCTGTCTCTGCAAACCAGACAGCTGCGCCTGTCAGCTGTGAAAGACCACATGCAAATAACTTTCCAATTTGAAAGTTAACCCTTTTCACTCTGTTATTTTAACAGCTTGGTGTTTGTGGCCTCTTTCATTTAAGCAGTTTATAAATAATTTAAATTTTATTTGTTTTTGTTGAATTTCTCTTCAATGACATGAATTCATTACCTAGTGAAAGCAGTTTTCCATGAGATCAGTATTTCTGTATTGAGTAGATAAACGTAAATCAAGACTTGAAGTATGTTGATTATTTGGATTTAGGAACATTTTAAACCCTAAATTACTTATTTGCCTCTCCAAAGTTTATAGACTTCTCAATTTTTCTCTTTTCCATAAGGTGTCGAAAAAACTAGTCTCATTAATTCTTCCTCCTACCTTTCTTTCAGATTCTTTTTGATATCATTTAGGGTCTCTTCTTGCTCTGCTCCTTGCGTAAATAGTGGTGTTCCTCTGACAGTTCTCAGCTTTGCTGGCTGCACCCACTTTCCTTGAGTTGTCACTTCCCCATGTAGGACTGCAGGCATCACTTCTACCCGGTAATTCCTTGTCTATATTCAGCACAGGCTGCTCCAGAGCCTGGGGCCTTGTAATCCCAGTGCTTACTGGAGGTTTGATTTTGGAAGGCCCACAGATATCTCAGGGCAGCATATTCCATTGAATTACCATCTCTCTCGCTGGCCCTCTCTGCTCCTGTCCTCATCCTTTTCCTACCTCATGGCTCACTTCCCTGGGTGTTCTGCTAGACTTGGCTTTTCCTTATCCCTCTCCTTCTCTCCCACTGAATAATGAATTTCGTTTTCAATGTGTAGAATGTAGTTCAGAGATGGTAGAACTCCTTTGTAGTGCTGACACTGGGAAAGGGGCATGGATCTACTATGTAAGAGTTGTTAGTTTATTGTGGGTTTTATGTGGCTCACTTCAGAGAACAGTATGGGTAGGCTCTGGGCAGTTTCTTTTTAAAGCTTTATTAAAAAATATTTGATTGATTGATTGGAGAGAGAGACAGAAACATTAACTTGTTCTACCCATACATTCATTGGTTGATTCTTATTATTATTTTATTGATTGATTTTAGAGAGAGATAGAGGAAAGGAGAGAGAGAGAGAAGCATTCATTTGTTGTTCTACTTAGTTGTGCCTTTTTGGGTTGTTTCCTGTATGTGCCGTGACTGGGGATTGAATCCATGCATAACCTTACCATTTTGGGATGACACTCTTAATTGACTGAGCTAACCAGGCAGGGCCTGGCGAAGGCCTGAGGGCAGTTTCTTATCTTTATTTTATTACATAATAAATGTTAGGCCTGACCAGGCGGTGGTGCAGTGGATAGAGCGTTGGACTGGGATGCAGAAGACCCAGGTTCGATACCCCGAGGTTGCCAACTTGAGTGGAGGCTCATCTGGTTTGAGCAAAAGCTCGCCAGCTTGGACCCAAGATCGCTGGCTCGAGCAAGGGGTTGCTCGGTCTGTTGAAGGCCCGCGGTCAAGGCACATATGAGAAAGTAATCAATGAACAACTAAGGTGTCACAATGGCAATGAAAAACTAATAATTGATGCTTCTCATCTCTCTCCATTTCTGTCTGTCTGTCCCTATCTATCCCTCTCTCTGTTCCTTTAAAAAAAAAAATAGATGTTAGTTACTTCATTGAAGGTATTCTTGTATTAATCTGTCACTTCTAGACCAGGAAAGGAAAAAGCATCCATTTGGCTCTCTGGGCAGAGAAGCAGCCCTCGCTTGTCTCAGATGGCATTGTCGTTGGTAGACTGTAGCTTGGGTAGTATGGTTAATGCTGATTAGGTGTGAGGGCATGGGACAGAAATTTAGTTACAGTTTTCAGACAAGGAACCTCCCAGTGGGTTGTGTTCAGAAACTCATGAATTAGGCAGTGTGGACATAGGAATTTGTGTATTCTTTAAATTTGCTATATAGAACTTAAACTATAGAATATATTTTGGAAAACATTTGTGTTGTTCTAAACCAGGGAGTGGCAGACATATTCTGTAAAGGTCCTTGGGATTCTGCTGTTGCGCCGTGCTGGGCTCCCTGACGCAGCTGTGCAGCTCAGCCGCTGTAATTGTAGCACAGAAGCAATGCAGACACTAGCGAGACAGAGCTTTATGACCTGTTGTAAAAGTGTGGATATTCTGTAATTTTTACATGTCTTGAAATATTCTTTGATTCCCCCCTGCCCGCCATATAAAAATATAAAAACCACAGCCATACAAAATGGTTAGGAAGCCGGATTTGGCCGTGGGCGATGGTTTGCCAACGCTGTTCTAGACCAAAGAGGGTAACATATTTTAAACATTTTAGTAGATCAGTTAACTTTGTGACTTTATAAATATTTTAAATTTCATAGAACCTTATGAAGTTCAGGGATTAAAGTTTAATGGAGTTGGTCGGTGAATAAGGATATTTTTTTAGTTCCAGCACTATACCAGTGAATACTTAAGAGAAATATTTTTATGTCAAGTAATTATTATGAATTGCAGAGTCAAAGTGAACATACCTGAAATAGAACAAATATTTAAAATTATGTTACATTCAGAAAGCAGTGAGATTTGAGTAGAAAAAGAAGGGCTAAAGAAGTGAAATGCTTGTAGAAAGTAAAAAATGGTCACAGTAAATATTGTATCATTATCTTAATTCAGATAATTACCTATAATTTCCTAATTGTGCCTGACTTGTGGTGGTACAGTGGATAAAGTGTTGACTTGGAACTCTGAGGCTGCCAGTTCAAAACCCCTGGCTTGCCTGGTCGAAGCACATATAAAAGTTGATGCTTCCTGCTCCTCCCCGTTTCTCTTTCTCTCTCTGTCTCTGTTTCCTTCTCTCTCTTTCACTCTCTCTTCCTTCCCCTCTAAAATGAATTAAAAAAAAATGATTTCCTTAGTGCTTTTCTTGACTGTTTTAATTATGTCAACTCACAGAAATGAGGCATCTTTAAAATCTGCGCATATTAGTAACACTGTACCATTGGGGGCACTTCCTTCATATGGAGCACTGCACTTCAGGTGTTCTACTGGTATTGCATCATTGAAAGATATTAAATATCATATAAGTACAATTTTTATTAGAAATATTTTAGCATTTATTAATAACAATGTAGGATAACATGAGATCGAAACAGATTTTAGGTCATGGGTCCCCAAACTTTTTACACAGGGGGCCAGTTAACTGTCCCTCAGACCGTTGGAGGGCCGGACTATAAAAAAACTATGAACAAATTCCTATGCACACTGCACATATCTTATTTTAAAGTAAAAAAGCAGAACGGCAACAAATACAATATTTAAAATAAAGAACAAGTAAATTTAAATCAACAAATTGACCAGTATTTCAATGGGAACTATGGGTGCGGATGCATCCTGTGCTCCTCTCACTGACCACCAATGAAAGAGGTGCCCCTTCTGGAAGTGTGGCGGGGGCCGGATAAATGGCCTCAGGGGGCTGCAGTTTGGGGACCCCTATTTTAAGCAATGTCAGAGTTATTGGTTGAATGAATGCATGTCTAGGGATTGAGGGGTATATTGGTTTTCTCCGTGTGCAACTATTTACTTCCACTAAAGCAGCATCTAGTATACTCCTGATTGAATTTGTCTGCTAACTTTAGCAAGGAGCTGTAGCAAGGCATAGCTAGCATAATACAAATGACTGTCGTCGTTTCTGTTTTTAGAAGAAGCAGTATGTCTGACTGGCTGGCATCTGTTTCTCTCTTTGTCATAACATGCTAGGGACAGTTCAATTTTCAAAATGTAGGTAGCCCTCAGTTAAAATTCATTTATATGTTTAAAATCATGGCCTGTGTTGTAAAGTGGACTGAGGGACATTCTCAAGTTTAGTTTAATTCAGGAATTAATTTTCTAGAAATAATTAGCTACTGTGAAGTTTTCTCTTACCTCATTCGGCATGATATACACGTGACCCTTACAAAAGAAGAATTTATTTTTATGGATTAGTGTCTTTCTAACCAGGTACATCGAAAAATCAGAGAAGACTCAGATATGGCACAAGATTCCCTGCAGTGCCTCGCCCAGTTAGCGTCCCTGCACGGACCCATCTTCCCCGATGAGGGAGCCCAGGTGGACTACCTGGCACACTTCATTGAGGGCTTACTGAGCACTATCAATGGGTAGGTATACTGGCCCTGTGTCATTGAAAAGGGTTCTTTTTGTTTAACAGTGGTGGAAAAAAGAAGGTAGTGACTGTTTTTCCTTTATGTATTTTGAGTTATGTGGGTAATTTGACATTAATACAGAGACCTGCCTTTAAAAATGAATGTTACTAGTTGATGATTTTTGCATGTTTGGAAATGAGTGATTGTAGCTTGTCTTCCACCACCAGTAATGCTTGTTACCTGGCTTGTAGAATTGAAATAGAAGATTCTGAAGCTGTGGGGATCTCCAGTATTATCAGCAACCTGATAACTGTGTTCCCGCGGAATGTCTTAACTGCCATTCCAAGTGAACTTTTCTCATCCTTTGTGAACTGCCTCACACACCTCACTTGTTCTTTCGGGCGAAGTGCTGCACTGGAGGAAGTGGTAAGTGACCGTTCTTCACAGGAGATCACCTGTGCCTGTGACATCTCTCCTGACAAGGAATAATTCAAGTGACTGCTAGCTGTTGTTAAAATTACATTTTTGTTTATGTTTGCAAGTTGTTGGCAGTCTGTGTTGGGAAACAGGACTTTTAAAAAAAATTGTAGATTAAAATCACTTTAGTAGATTAAATTTATTGATCTCAGGATTTTAACTTAGTGGTAATTTAGTACCTGAATGTAGGAAATGAAATGAAACATTTATATTAAGAATTATGTTAAAAGCCCATTTTAACAAAAACTTCTAGGTTTAAATGGTGCTGCCTACTTGTGATGTGCTTGTGATTATGTATACCTTTATTATATATTGAGAACTTTTTAAACTTAGACTTATTTGGAAATTATGTAAATATTATTTGGTTCAAATAATTGTAACTGTTTATTTTGATTAGACTGGGCTCTTTAATATTTTTGCCACTGTTTAATAGTACATCTTGGTAAAATTTGATTTACATTAAAATTAAGACCAGTAACAGTACTACTGATGATGTTTTTGGTAAAAATTTTCACATGTACATATTTCAAATTATGTATTTAATTTAGAAAACATGAAATAAAACTTGGCAGTACAGCTGCGTTGGTCACAGTTGCTATGATTAACCACGTCAGTCATGGGGATCATTGATTATTTTTCTACAAAGTAGTTATTAAATTATAGAACTAATTTTTCTCTTTATGAATCAAAGTATGGGTATTTCTCAAAGACTGCAAGGGTTAATGAGTGCATGTTGGAATTTTGTGTCGAATCTTAGCTGAGCTCGTGTAGAGAGGTGTAGAGAGCCGGCAAAGTGCTCTGTGCCCTCAGATGGTCAGTGGCCCTGCAGCTTGGGGGGTTGTGTCTGCGTGGCTGGGCATCGGTGGTGTGATGAGGAGGGCCAGGTCAAGCAGGTGTTTGTGTGTTGGGAAAATGTAGATAGTCGGGGAATTGAAGCTTAAAGGCATCTTTGAGATTCAAGTTTCTCAGAAGGAAACATGTCCCATGGATGGAAATACAGGGACATTGTGTTTAAGCTTTATTCAGACCCCTTTCAGGTGATCTGATCTGACCTAGTCAGCTTTCATTGCACAGTTTCGTTGTACTGGGTCCCCTCAGTTTGTGTGTTTTCTAACGTGGCTGGATTCAGCAGCATGCCCACCTCATGTTTAGAAACACAGCAACCTTTTGGTTTCTGTTTGTGGGTTAAGGATGTTCCTAAACGTTTTACAGAAGAATTGCTGGAACATACAGAATGTTCTTGGTTTGCAGAGTTTAAATTTAGTGTTTATTTATTTTGACCTGAAGACAAGCAACTTGGCAAACAGTGTCTCCCAAGGCCTGACATAGCAATACTGGAATACATAAGCTTACACACTGTCCAACAAGTGTGCTCGTTTTATGAGAAAGTGTGTTATAGTTATGATGTTCCTGATAAGTGTCCTTGAAGAAAAGTGTTACTTCTTTTTTTTTTTTTTACTTCTTTTTATTTACCAGTTTTTTTTAACTGATCTGTTTATGACATTTAAAATGTTTTAAATAATAATTTGTTACCTTTTGAAAAAGGCAGAGGGAAGAGATTTGTGTTAAGCTTGCATGACTCATACTAGCCTTGTTGGTGAGGTTGATGGAGTCAGGGGCTTGAGTGGGGGGCACCCAGAAGGGTGCCCTGCCAGAATATGACAGAAACCCTTGTCAGTGTCACCATAGCTTCCCGCCGCTTGCACTGTGTCATATGTACTGGCCCAGGGCCTGGGTAGGTTCAGCGAACACCAGAGTGCTTGAAGCAAAACAGAGCTTCTGAGACCCAGGACACAGCATGTTGCTTCCCTGAACCCCCTGGGATGGTGCCAGCACACAATGCAGAGCTTTCTTTTGTTGTGGTTTTTTTGGTTTTTTTTTGTGTGTGTGTGTGGCAGAGACAGGGAGAGTCAGAGAGAGGGACAAATAGGGACAGACAGGAAGGGAGAGAGATGAGAAATATCAATTCTTCATTGTGACACCTTAGTTGTTCATTGATTGCTTTCTCATATGTGCCTTGACCACGGGTCTTTAGCAGACCGAGCAACCTCTTGCTGGAGCCAGCGACCTTGGGGCCAAGCTTTTGAGCTTTTGCTCAAACCAGATGGGCCCGCCCTCAAGCTGGCAACCTCGGGGTCTCTAACGTGGGTCCTCCACATCCCAGTCTGACACTCTATCCACTGTGCCACTGCCTGCCTGGTCAGGCCAGAATTTTTTAATTAGGTGGAAAATGTGTAAGGGAATGGTCTTTCAAGTGAAAAGAGAAAAATTGAGGGATTATATATAAAATTATATATTAAAAAAAAGCTTTGGGACTCAGCATGGAACAGAAAGATTGTGAACTTTGGAAGGAGACAGTACATCATGATCCGAGGAATCAACCCTGGGCAACAGTTACCCTTGTGAGCACGTTTCCCTGCTGGTACAGTCAGAACAGTGGCTGCGTTATGTTTTATGGAGTGGATTAACTGTATGAAGATGCATCAAAAAAAGTAGACTAAGGATGATAAACTTGAGCACCAGTATTATCTGTACTGTCTTACTAATAAGGCTATTTCTTTTCTTCTTCTTCTTTTTTTTATTAAGTGAGAGGCAGGGATGAAGGCAAACAGATAGACTCTCTTTTGCATGTGCCCCGACTGGTTTCCACTCAGCAAACCTCCTACTGGGCAATGCTCTGCTCATCTGGGGCTTTGCTCTGTTGCTTGGGCAACTGAGCTATATTTAGCACCTGAGGCAGGCCATGAAACCATTCTCAGTGCCTAGGGCCAACCTGCTCGAGCCTTGACTGCAGGAGGGGGAGGGAAAGAGAAGTCGAGGGGGAGGGCTGGAGAAGCAGATGGTTGCTTCTCCTGTGTGCCCTGACCTGGAAATGAACCCAAGACTTCCACATGCCAGGTCGTTGCTCTGCTGCTGAGCCAACAGGCTAGGGCCATAAGGCTAACTCTTACCATTAATTTTAATGATTTTTTTTTTATAATTTTAGTTTTATGAAAATATTTTCATCTTTTTCTTTAATATCAAAGGAGTTTCTCTTCCAATAAGAAAATGTTCATCATATACACTTGTTTCACACATAGGTTGTTCCTGTTTAGAAATTCAGGTCTCTGATCTTGATTATGTTTTAAGGGAAGAAAAGAGCACCTTGTGGGAAGAAAAATTCCTGATTCTCTTGTGCACTCAAGAAGCACATCCTTGCTCAGGGGCCTTACCCTGTATGTGAAGAGACTGTTTGTGACTGACCTTCACCTTGCAGTGGCCTGAAACTCCGTGCTCAGAAGGGCAAGTCCAGCCTTTAGCCATATTGTACTTGGCTGTTAAAATTTCTTGTTATTACTTGAGGCTTCCTGAAGCCAAGGATTTTTTCACTGCCCCCTAGAATCAAATTACTGTCTGTTGCCAAACAGAAGAGGTGAGAATGTTTGTAGAGATAAAACTATTGACTTAAAAGTTAAAATCCTAACAAAAAAATTGTTGATACACATGCATTTGAATTGATTCAGTGAAATTAGAAGGGACTAGGACTGAAATATGGTATTATGGTTTTTATTAAGATTTTATTTATTGATTTTAGAGGAGAGAGAGAGAAGGAGAGGAGCAGAAAGGATCAACTCCTATATGTGCCTTGACCAGGCAAGCCCAGGGTTTTGAACCAGTGACCTCACCATTCCAGGTCGGCATTTTATCCACTGTGCCCCCACAGGCCAGGCTCTTGGGGTTTTTTTGTCAATAGAGAATATTAAGTTCAGCCCCAGCAGGTTTATCAGACAGAAACCACACATAATGTGTTGAGTTAATTGCACATGCAGCCATCATGCTGCTTAAACCTTGTAGTACAGATGTGTTTACATTTAATTTTAATGTATTTGTAACCCATTTTCAAGACCAGCAGGACAGCCTGACCAGGTGGTGGCGCAGTGGATAGAGCGTCAGCTTGGGATGCTGAGGACCCAGGTTCGAAACCCCAAGATCACCAGCTTGAGTGTGGGATTATAGACATGACCCCGTGGTCACTGGCTTGAAGCCCAATGTCGCTGCTTGAGCAAGGGGTCACTGGCTTGGCTGCAGCCCCCTTGTCAAGGCACATATGCGAAGCAATCAGTGAACAACTGAAGTGTCGCAACTCTGAGTTGATTCTCCTTCCTGTCTCTGTCCTGTGTGTCTCTGTCTCTTAAAAAAAAAAAGACCAGTAAGACAAGGTAGTAAAAAGATGCTTGATGAAGTTGTCAGAAGCTCACTGTGGAGAATAGTGCCCAATGAGTAAGTGGGTGCATTTCAACTCCAGCACTCCTAATTTAGTGCTGGCTTCTTGAGCTCCAGGGACGGTTACTTTGTGGGAAGGTGATGCGGTGAAAGGAGCACTTTGAGGCCAAGTTACAAACTGGGATGTGAGAAGCTTAGTTGGGGAATAGTTCAGTGATATGAGGTAGAGCAGCAGCTGACTTTCTGGAATGGTGATATCAGCAAATGCACTTTAGCTCACAAAATGATGGGAAGTTTGGGAAGCCATGCACACACCCTTGCGTAGCAGTCCTGATGACACTGGAGAGCAAGACATGTCTAGCCATTATGACCATTCACTCCTTCTGCTCGACAGGTTGAAGAATGATCTGAGATGCATGAGTATTTTTTAAACCTTGAACATTTAAAGTGAACTTCTTTTTAATACTAACAGTAACTTGAGCTCTACTAGGATATTGAAAAGTTGGTTACTGTTGCCATATTTCCCCATGTATAAGACGCACTGTTGTTTTTGGTTTTTTTTTTTAAATTTGGGGTCTAAAAACTAGGTGCATCTTATACAGTGATTGTAGATTTTTTTTTTTTACTTGCATTTCCTGCTTTTTTGTGCTTGTTGTCTTTTTTTCCCCCAAATTTCTGGCCCCCAAATTAAGGTGCATCTTATACGTGGGGAAATACGATGCATCTTAACTATATATAGATTCTTATTAAAGGAAATCTTTAAAAAATAGTTGCAGTGTTTTATTTAATTCTGGTTGGATTGTAATTTTACCAGGTCTGATATTTTCAATCTGTTGTAGCAGTGCTAGCACAGAACTATTGTTGACGTTTTTCAGACTTCTGACCTGTGAGAGAGAGCACAGTGGATTTACAATAGGGTTCATTTCCTGTCGTAACTATTGTTCCATGTGGTATTGTTTATAATGCTAGAATCAGAAGCATAATCATGTCTAATGGGCCAGGGGTTCAGAGTGTACGCTATAGTGAGGTGGAGAAAGGGGACTGCCCCTGTACGCAGCTGAGCCAGGGGAGTTCTTGAGATGCCAGCCCAGTGTGTGTGCTGCTGGATTAATTCACTTCCATAAATATTTACTAACTACCTTCCATGTGCCAGACATGGTGCTTAACTCGTATGGATTTTTTAGCATTAAAGATTAGGAAATTTGTATGCATTTCCAAAAGGAAGAAAGTATGTTAATCTAGGAGTGTAGCATTTAAAAACATTTTTCTCAATCACAGCTCAGTCATGGTGTTTGGCAGGGTTGGTTGTTTTTAAGTGGTCTATCTATAGGACTCACCCAACAGCTGCACTCTGTCCACTAAATCACTTTCTCCTGCAGCTTCAGAAACCAGGAGTGCTGTTAGTAGCACAGGTACTTCCAAGTTAATCACGAAAGAATGAATTAATTTTATTTTGTATTTGGCATTCAAAGACTTCTAAATTCTCACTTTTTTAAAATGGAGAGCTCATGAAATATTATTTGTACTGTTTCTGTTATAATTCTCTAAATTGCTGTATTTGACTTATATGGTACTCTGACCCTTGGAAAGGAATCTCAAGCCTTAAGCAGATGAATAGCAACATACATTGATATAGCCCTTTGGAGCTCCAGTTCTGCCTTGTCCTGGCTTGTGGAGTACATGTTATTTGACCTGTCATTGGACTTTGGGTGTTGTGCCTATGAATTTTCAACTGCCTGTGAAATAATTGACGTAAAGTAAAAAATTTTATATTTATTATATGAAAGTTGTAAGAATAACAAGTGAACAACTGTGTACCAACTATCCAGATTAAAAAATAGTATATTTATAGAACTTTTTCTTCCCTTACATTTACCGGGAGTTTTGAACCTCTTCTGTTTTGCAAGCATGTTTTCTGTTGTGTAAATTATTCCTGTCAAATGATTTTTTCCGTTGTGTTTGCAAGTGAGTGCTGTGAGAGAACTTCTGCCAGTATTCTTGACTCTCTTTTCCGTTCTCTGTATGCTCTGCTTGTGTGACTTGTTTCTGTGCCTAAACCCTTATGAAGAGCAGTGTGACGGTGGCAGCCTCCCACTGGAAATTGGAACACAAAATTGGAGGAGGTCATGGAACTTCTTAAAGGTGGTTATTCCTTAGACTAACCTTTGCTGTGTGAGAATTAATCACCCACTCCCATCTTACTGCTTCTTTTTTTATGTCTATAACTTGATGCTTTTGGAAAACTAACTGATTAGTTTATGTTTACATGTGAAGCTTCTACTAATGATCACAGAGAGAACTTTTCCAAATTTCATGCAAGAGGCTTGGAGTTGTCCGTTGGTTATTTGCTGTTTGTAGAGAAAAATCTGTCGCAGGATGGCTTATACCAGAAACCTACCAGTTGCTATAGTACTGTTGTATTTAGGAGTCATTTTAGAGTTTGCTGCATGACGGTTGGGTTCAGAACTTCTGTGCATGAGATTTGTCTTCTGTACAACTTATGTTTGATATGAGATGTACACACTACATATTTGGAGCAGGTTTGAATTTACAGCAAAATTGATTGAAAACACAGATTTCCCTTATGTCCCCCCATACCAACACACATGGGCTTCCCACTATCAACATCCCCTACCAGATGGTACGTTTATTACAGCTGGTGGGCCAGCATCGACACCTCCATGTCACCCAGTTCACACTAGGGCTCTTGGTGTTATGTGTTCTCTGAATTTGGACAGATGCTGTCATGTGTCCACCATTACAGTATCCCTCAGAGTAGTTTCACTGTCTTAGAACTTCCCTGTGCTCTGCCTGCTCTTCCTCCCACTCCACCCCTGCAACCACAGATATTTTTATTGTCTTCATATTTTTTTCTTTTCCAGAATGTTACATGATTGGAATCAAACAGTAATACTAGATTTAATTTCTGAAATTTAATTAAGTTAAAAAGGGGAGTGATTTACATACTGAAAGTTTTCTTTCCAAAGCTTCGTTTGGCAGGATCTTCATAAATACAATTAATGACTTCTTATACACTATATTCAAACTAGACAAAGGCAGACTTTTTCCTGTGGCTGAAGAGCTGTAGACTCACTTCTATACACTTCCAAGTTCCTTATGGTCATTGAAATGTAAGTGCTGATATCATATTTTGATCATCTTCCCCACCCTCATTCCCAAATGGAGTAAAGTGGGGTCAAGTAGTCTCATAAGCTCTAAACCCCTTTTCAAAGCCTCTCTGGCAGCAGGCCTGCCAATACTTGGGGCGTGAGCACAGAGTGCCTAGCTGGGACTCCTCTGTCATCGCTGTGCTTGTGCGCAGGCTTGGCTGTTGGGCGTTGGCCAGGGTGTCCATGGAGCTGGGCCAATGTTTTATGAAAACGCTCCCGGTTGGGTTTCAGTTCTTCCTCATTAGAATGAAAGCTCTAGTTGCCAATTGTCATTAACCATGCTTCTCACACTTTGCCTGATGAGTTACTTGTACTGGTGTTCACAAGCAGCCAGAGGCTCTTTAGCAGTTTTTAGTTCTTGTTTTAAGTCACCATCCAATGAATGGTAGCGTTTACAGTCTCTTGTGATAGTCTGTTTTGTCTCATATCCGGGTTTTGTTAGGCGGAAGTTGGGCTCCGTCAATGAAAAGGCTTTTATATTTTATTTGTACTTTTCTGTATATAAATAAGCAAACTACAGCAGCATTCGTGATTTGTGCACTAGAGAGCAATGAAGGTGTATTTCTTGGAAAATGCCCTGCTTCTTCATTGAGACAGTAGAGGTCAGAGGATGCTACTCTCTTAAGTTCCTCTTAAGATGTGTTAGCAGTCTGTTTGTTTTGGCAAGAGAAACTCTTAAGACTTAAATGATGTCTGCAAAGCACATGCTTTGTGAAGTATATAAACAGGCCACAGATGTTTCTGAGGGAAGAAATGGTCTTACTTATTTCTGTATTCACATACTTAGCTCATAGCTTTTAGTAACTGTTCAGGAATAAAACCACCTTCTCCCACTGATGATAACAAATTGAGTGTTGTGTGCTGACCTTTTTAGTACTGTGTTTGATCATTATGTATTCTTTCTTGAGTCCTCAAAATCCCCATAGATGGTTTTATATCATATTTCACGTGGACCAAAAAACCCCATATATACCATATTTCCCCATGGATAAGATGCACCTTAATTTTGGGGCCCAAAATTTGGAAAAAAATATATTACATAAAGTTACTGAACTCAAGTTTTATTTATCATAAAATTCATACAACTCCTCATCTGCACAAAAAAGTGGGAAATGCAAGTTAAAAAAAAATCTACAACCACTGTGTAAGACACACCCAGTTTTTAGACCCGAAATTTTCTGGGAAAGGATGCATCTTATACATGGGGAAATATCGTAGTGTGTTCTGAAACCAAATAAATGACCTTGAATGAACCCATGACCCAGTGCAAGAATGTTACCAGCATTGTGGCTGATGCTACTAGTGTGTCCTTCCCATTGATAGTACAATTTCCACAGATCTTTTTCCAAGTTTCTTTATTATTACCATGTCTTCACCATCACACTTCTTGCCAAACTTGCATGTATAAAACATGGTCTTAATTTGCTTTTCCACATCCTAATGACATTGAGCATCTTTTCATATTGTCAATGTATAATTCCCTGGATCATTCTTATTGAGAGACTGGTTTTGTTCATTGTCCATTTCCTATCGGATTGTCCCTTCTTACTGATTTTGTAGAAATTTCCTCTATACCTTGGTCTGTTCTCCCAGCTTGTGGCCCCATTTCCCACTTTATAGTATTTTTTCCTTTAATTGGAATCACTTTACATTTACAGAAAAGTTGTGAAGATAATACAGTTTCCATATACCTTTTACCAAGTTTCCCTCATATTACCATCTTATGTAACCGTGGTACATGTCAGACCTAGTTTTTATTAATTAAACTGCACACTTTATTTGAACTTCACCAACTCCCCACCAGTGCTCTTATTCTGTTCCAGGATCCAATCCTGGATACTCTATGAGTGTATTTAAACTTGTGGTATCTCGTGAGAAACAAAGGTTCTTTATCTCAGTTTAACTCACCATCATTTCTTTTAAGGTTTGCATGATTAGCTCCTTTTTTCAAATACCTGCCCTTCCTTTTATTCTTCTAAATGCTTCAAAAGTTTGCCTTTTATGATTTTACTACCTTATAATTTAATTTGGAATATGGTATCGAGATTTAATTTAATTTCTCTCCATATGGTTGACAGATTTTTCCAGCAGCATTCATTCATTCATTCATGTTTGTAATTTCTCCCCCCCCCATTTTGTTGAAGAATAATTGATGTACATCACTGTATAAGTTTAAGATATAGAAAATGGTGGTTTGACTTACATAATATTATGAAATGATAACCACAATAGGTACAGCTAACAGCCATCATCTCATATAATTACAATGAAAATAAAAGAAAAATACTCCTTGTGTTGTGAGAACTCTTAGTATCTACTCTCCTAAAAACTTCCTGTCTCATAGCAGTGTTACCTGTAGTCATCAAGCTGTGCGTCACATCTCGCATACTTACTAATCTAATTGCCAGTGTGGACCTTTGGACTACTTTCTTCTAACCCCCACCTCTGGTAACCACAGATCCACAAGTCTGATCTCTGTGAGTCTGTTTGTTTTGTTGTTATTTTAAATATTACATATATAAATGAGATTGTATGGTATTTGGCTTTCTGTGTCTTGACTTACTGCACTTAGCATAATGCCTTCAGAGTCCATCCATGATGTTGAAATGGTAGGATCCCCCCTTTTTTTTTTTACAACTTGAGTAATATTCCAGTGTGTGTGTGTTACAATTTATCCATTAATCCATTGATGGACGCAGATTGTTTCCATATCTGGACTATTAAGTAATGCTGCTTTGAACACTGGGGTACAGATATCTTTTTTTTTTTTTAAGAAGATTCTTTTTTTTTTTTCATTTTATTCATTATAGAGAGGAGACACATAGAGAGAGAGAGAAAGAAAGAGAGAAAGTGGGGAGGAGCTGGAAGCATCAACTCCCATATATGCCTTGACCAGTCCAGTGCAGGGTTTTGAACTGGCGACCTCAGTGTTCCCAGGTCGAAGCTTTATCCACTGCGCCACCACAGGTCAGGCTAGATATCTTTTTGAGATAAAGCTTTTGTTTCCTTTGGGTCTACTGTATTTCCAGAAAAGGAACTGCTGGGTTGAATATTACTTTTTTGAGGCATCTCCAGTACTGCTTTTCATAATGGCTGCACCAATTTGCATTTGCACCCACAGTGCGTGAGGGCTCCCTTTCCTCCACATCCTAATCGACACTTGCTATTTCTTGTTATACCATCCTCACAGATCACTCCTCCACTTTCCAGCTTGTTCTCTTCCTTCTTAAAAATCAGTTTTTATAAGATTGCTTGTTTTTGTTTGTTTGCTAGTTGAGTAGCTCTCGCCTGTAAATCTCTTGAGCCTGGCATTTTTGGGTGGAAGGGGAAACTTCAACTAAAAATTATAAATGGTTAGTTATGGCAGTATTCAGGTTTTTACAAATACCAAGTTTCACGTTTTTTAGGAATGTGTTTCTTTTAGGTTAAGTTTTTACCTTTACATTTTTCTTTACATTTATAATTCCTATTTTGTTACTAAAACCATTTCAGAATACAGTTTTAATGTTGTTTTTTAGTAACAATAACTAAAACAGTGTATAAAGTTAAAATGCTCTAAATATCCCTTAACTTACCACTTTCTTTATTCTCTTTATTCGTACATAAAGCTATACAGTAGCTTTCTCCCCTGATTATGGACATTTAATACTTAATTTATTGTTTAAAAAATTTTCTTTAAATTTTTATTTATTGATTTCAGTCAGAGAGAGAGAAAGAAACTGGAACATTATTAACCTGTTCCTCTATGTGCCCTGACAGGGGATCAAACCAGCAACCTCTGTGCTTTGGACCAATGCTCTAATCAATGGAGCTATCCGATCAGGGCTAAAAATTTTTTGGCAATTTATTTATTTATTTAGAAAATTAATTTTAACATGGTGACATAGATCAATAAGTGTACATAGATTTCAGGCAAACATCACTCCATCATCTGAATAGTCAATTATGTTGTACACCCATCACCTGAAGCCAAGTCATTTTTCATCACCCTATATCTGTCCCTCTTTACACTCTTTCCCCCATCTCTCTTCCCCTCTCCTACCTCTCCCCCCTCCTTGTAACCAATGCACTCTTATCTATGTCCATAAGTCTCACCTTTTTATCCCACCTATGTGTGAAATCATACAGTTTTTAGCTTTTTCTGATTTATTTCACTCAGTATAATGTTCTCAAGATCCATCCATGTTGTTGTAAATGATACTATGTTATCATTTCTTATGGCTGAGTGGTATTCCATTATATATATATATACACACACACACACACACACACACTACATCTTTATCCAATCCTCTATCGATGGGCACTTTGGTTGTTTCCATGTCTTGGCCACTGTGAACAATGCTGTGATGAACATGGGGCTGCATGTGTCTTTACGTACCAATGTTTTTGAGTTTGGGGGGTATATACCCAGTAGAGGGATTGCTGAGTCATATGGTAGTTCTATTCTTAATTTTTTGAGAAATGACCATACTTTCTTCCATAGTGGTTGTGGTCATTTACATTCCCACCAACAGTGGATGAGTGTTCCTTTTTCTCCACAGCCTCTCCGACACTTGTTATTAACTGTCTTGTTGATAATAGCCAATCTAACAGGTGTGAGGTGGTATCTCATTGTAGTTTTATTTGCATGTCTTGAGTAGCTAGTGAAGAGGAGCATTTTTTTCATATATCTGTTGGCCATTTGTATATCTTGGGAGAAATGTCTGTTCATGCCCATTCCCCATTTTTTGATTGGGCTGCTTGCTTGTTTGTTGCTGAGCTTTGTGAGTTCTTTGTATATTTTGGATATTAACCCCTTATCAGAGCTGTTATTTACAAACATCTTACATTTTATTGGCTTTTTTTTTTTTTACAAGGACAGAGAGAGAGGGATAGATAGGGACAGACAGACAGGAACAGAGAGAGGTGAAAAGCATCAATCATTAGTTTTTCGTTGCTATTGCGACACCATAGTTGTTCATTGATTGCTTTCTCACATGTGCCTTGACCGCGGGCCTTCAGCAGACCGAGCCACCCCTTGCTGGAGCCAGCGACCTTGAGTCCAAGCTGGCGAGCTTTTTGCTCAAGCCAGATGGACCCGCGCTCAAGTGGCAACCTCGGGGTCTCGAACCTGGGTCTTCCGCATCCCAGTCCGACGCTCTATCCACTGCGCCACTGCCTGGTCAGGTGGCTATTTGTTTTGTTGTCATTTCTTTTGCTGTGCAGAGCTTTTTAGTTTGATAGAGTCCCATTCATTTATTTTTGCCTTTACTTCCCTTGCCTTTGGAGTCAAATTCATAAGTGGTTCTCTACAGCCAGCGTCCATGAGTTTAGTGCCTATGTTTACTTCTGTGTAATTTATTGTTTCAAATCTTATGTTTAGGTCTTTGATCCATTTTGAATTGACTTTTGTGTAGGGGGACACACTGTAGTCAAATTTCATTCTTTTGCATATGGTTTTCCAATTTATCATTTATTGAAGAGGCTCTCTTTTCCCCATTGTGTGTTTTTGGCTCCTCTGTTGAAGGTGATTTGACCATATATATTTTATGTGGTTTTATTTCAGGGCTCTCAGTTCTGTCCCATTGATTTGTGTATCTATTCTTCTGTCAATACAGTGGCTTTGTAGTATAATTTAAAGTCAAATATTGTAATACTTCCAGTTTTGTTCTTATTTCTCAGGAGTGTTTTGCCTATTCAAGGTATTTAATGGTTCTATACAAATCTGGTGATGTTTTGTTCCGTTTCTTTAAAAAATGATATTGGAATTTTGTTGGGAATTATATTAAATTTTATTGCTTTGGGTAATATAGCCATTTTAACTATGTTGAATCTTCCTATCCATGAACATCAAATACTTTTTTATTTCATTGTGTTTTTTTAATTTCCTTTACTAATGCTTTGTAGTTTTTAGTATATAGATCCTTTACATTCTTTGTTAAGTTTATCCCCAAGTATTTTTATTGATGTTGTTGCAACTGTAAAAGGGATTCTTTTTTTTGAGTTCATTTTCTGAAGTTTCATTGTTTGCATATATGAAAGCAATAGACTTCTGAATATTGATTTTGTATCCTGTGACCTTACTGTATTGATTATTTTGTTTCAGTTAGTCTTTCTGTGGAGTCTTTGGAGTTTTCTATATACAGGATTGTGTTGTCTGCAAAAAGTAAAACCTATACCTCTTCTTTTCCGATCTGAATGCCTTTTATTCTTTCTCTTGTCTGATTGCTTTGGCTAAAACTTCCAGCACTTTGTTGAATAGGAATGGAGAGAATGGGTAGCCTTATTGTATTCCTGATTTTAGAGGAAAAGCTTTCAGTTTTTCACCATTTAGTATGATATTAGCTGATGGTTTGTCATATCTGGCCTTTATATTTATTATATCTGGCCTATATTATATTATATATCTATACTCATTTTATTGAGTGTTTTAAACATAAAGGGATGTTATATCTTATCAAATACTTTTTCTGCATCTATTGAGAGGATCATATTATTTGTGTTCTTTAGTTTGTTGATATGGTATATAACATTAATCTATTTTATTTATGTATGTTGAACCATCCTTGTGCTCCTGGAATGAATCCCACTTGATCATGATGTATTATTTTTTAATGTGTTCTTGTATTTGATTTGCTAGTATTTTGTTTAGGTTTTTGCATCTGTATTCATTAGGGATATTGGTCTGTAGTTTTCTTTTATTGTAATGTCCTTGCCAGGTTTTGGTATGAGGGTTATGTTGGCCTCCTAAAATGTGTTAGGGAATATTGCTTCTTCTCTTTTTCAGAAGACTTTGAGAAGGATAGGAACCAACTCTTCTATGAATGTTTGGTAGAATTCACTAGGGTAGCCGTCTGGCCCAGACTTTTATTTTAGGTGAGGGTTTTCACAGTTGTTTCTATTTCCTCCATGCTTATGGGTTTGTTTAGACTTTTCACTTCTTCATGACTTAGTCTAGGAAATTTGTATAGACCTAGGAATTTATCCATTTCCTCTAGGTTGTTGAATTTGGTGGCATATAATCTTTCATAATATTCTACTATAATCCTTTGTATATCTATGATATCTGTGGTAATTTCTCTTTTATTTCGTATTTTGTGTATATGAGTCCTTCCTCTTTATTCCTTAGAGAGTTTAACCAGGGATATATCAATTTTATTGATCTTTTCAAAGAACCAGCTCTTTGTTATATTAATGTTTTCTATAGTTTTTCTTTATTTAATTTATTTCTGCTCTAATTTTGACTATTTCGTTCCTTGTGCTGATTTTGGGTTGCCTTTGTTCTTTTCCTAGTTTAAGATAGGATGCTAAACTGTTTATTTGAGCTCTTTCTTGTGTATTTCTATGGTTTTTGTTTGTTTGTTTGTTTTGTTTTGGATGGAGACAGATAGAGAGATAGGGACAGGCAGGCAGAAAGGGAGAGAGAGAAGCATCAGTTCTTTGTTGCAGCATTTAGTTGTTTGTTAATTGCTTTCTCATTTGTAGCTGGATCGAGAGGCTACTGCAGAGCAAGTGACCCCTTGCTTAAGCCAGCAACCTTGGGCTTAAGCCAGTGACTATGGGGGTCGTGTCCATGATCCCACGCTTAAGCCGGTGAGCCCACACTCAAGCAGATGACCCTGTACTCAAGCGGGCAACCTCACGGTCTCGAACCTGGGTCCTTCGTGTCCCAGTCCAACACTCTATCCACTGCACCACCGCCTGATCAGGCTCTTTGTTATTTCTTAATGTAAGCTTGTAATGATATAAACTTCCCTCTTATTACTGCTTTTGCTGCATCCCAGAATTTTTAATATGTTGTATTGTCATTTTCGTTAGTCTGTATTTATCTTTTGATTTCTGCTTTTATTTCTTCTTTGACCCAGTCGTTTTTTAGAAGTATGTTGTTTAATTTCCATATTTTTATGGGTTTCTTTACTTCTTTTTTGTAGTTGAATTCTAACTTTAAAGCCTTATGGTCAGAGAATAAGCTTGGTATAATCTCAATCTTCCTCAATTTTGTTGACAATTAGTTTTGTGACCCAACATATGGTATGTTCTTGAGAATGTTCCATATATACTGGAGAAGAATGTATAGTCTGAAGTCCTGGGATAAAGTACCCTGTAAAAGTCTGTTACATCCATTTGGTCTAGTGTGTTATTTAGGATTTCTTTATTGATTTTCTGTTTGGATGATAGATCTAGGTCCATCAGTGGTGTATTGAGGTCTCTAAGTATAAACATGTCTTTGGATGTTACTATTTTTAAACCAATTAGTAGACATCTTATATATTTTGGTGCTCCCTAATTTGGTGCACATATATTAAGAAGTGTTATGTGCAGCCTGACCAGGCAGTGGCACCATGGATAGAGTGTCAGACTGGGTTGTGGAGGATCTACGTTTCAAACCCCAAAGTCGAGGAGCAAGATGGCTATGAAGTAGGCAGACGTCCCAACTTCCAACTCCCAGAACCTAAGTGGATTATAACTCAATTTTAAGAACCATTATCTAGATAAACCAACTTTGAACTAAACTAAGTGAACTCTTCAACCAAGGAACACAAAAGAAGCCACATTGAGACTGGTAGGAATAGTGAAAACGCGAAGAGGGCTTCCCGCGTTTGCTCCCTGGAGCAAACGGCAGCCCGGAGAGACCTGCGTGGCGGACGGAGAGTTTGGCGGAGTGGTAGGGTCCTGGGTCCCAGGAATAAAGCCCCAGCCTGCAGTCGCAGAGCCTAGAAGAGGTGTTTGGACAGTATTGAGCTGTGAAACAAGTGAGGATACTGTTTGTGAGAAAGAGACAGTTTTCTCAGACCCAAGATTCTTTTTAAAGGGACAGCACAGAAAACCTCTCTCACAACCACTCACCCGGGGCTCTGGGGAACAGGGACAGAGGAAAGGACCAGAGCAGCGGGAAGAGAGTGTGAACTGAAGGCACAGGGACAAACTCTCTGAGGGACAGCCACCCTAACCCCTGGGTTAAGTCACTTCCCTAATCAAAAGCGAATATTTTCTCTGTAACTAGCAATACCAGCAAAGGGAGACAGGATACCAGCCAAACAAGCTCTCCCACGGCACTTAGAGCAGAGCTGCTTAGAGGAAGGGAGATCCCAGGTCTACAGTATGGAGTGTTAGGATCTGAACTGTGGGGCCCCCTTTTCACTCTGCTGAGGGTTGGTGGAGGGATATTGGTGGCAGGTCGCTGAAACACGGTTCTGTCGTCGGGGGCGGGGGCCCAGCCAGTGTGAGCTCGGTCTAGCCCAGCAGGGGTAGAGGAGACGCGCGAAAGTGGTCCGACAGCTGCAGGTCAGCCTGTAACTGCACCTGTGGGGTAAAAGTGGGAGGCCAGGAACGGGCAGATCCCCTGCGCAAGCCCGCCCTGACCTCGAGGACGGGGCTAGGACCAGGGACAGGCGGAGGCTCGCGGCTGAGCTCACGCCAGCAGCCCCAACTGGCCGGAGAAACCGCAGTTTGCCATCCTGCATGCGCTAGTTGGTTCTGAACATGGGGGCGGGGTAGAGCCCGGGTGTAGCGGAAGTTCGCAGCTGAGTACATACCAGCAGCTACATCAGGCCCAATAAACCTTGGTTTGAGACCCTGTGCAGGAGGGCCCTGGCTTCGAGGGAGGGGATTAAGCTCCAGACGGGCAAAGGCACGCAGAAGCCCCATCCAACCTGAAAAAGTGTAGCGAGCAGGATCTGACCGCAGGTGCTGGGCGGAAGCCCGGAAACAGGCTGGGTCCGCAGCTGAGCAAAGGTGCTCAACTCCACCCTTGGTGCTGAGGCTTGTGGATTGAGTCACAGCCCCTCCCGCAGAGGAGAGGCAGAAGTCACAGCAACAGCCGCAGTGGGCTGGCACTACTAACGCCCATAACCAACTGCCCTAGGCAGCGGCAGAGGGGGTGGCAGGCCTACAGACAGACCACACCTAGAGAATACAAAGGCAACACTTACTGGACTCCAGTGGCCACAACTTTCTTATCCACAGACAAAGTGGGCAGGCAGAGGAATGCAAACCAAATGAATCAAGAGAAATCCCCAGAGAAGGACCTGAATGAACCAGATATAACCAAATTACCAGAAGCAGAATTTAGAATAATGATAGTTAGGATGTTCAAAGATATTAGAGCAACAATGGATAGTCACCATGAACACCTAAATAAAGAGATAACAAGTATAAAAAACGAAATTGAAATAATAAAAAAGAATCAGACAGAAATGACAAATACAATATCAGAACTGAAGACCACAATGGAAGGAATTAAAAGCAGGATGAATCACGCTGAGGATCGAATCAGCGAGTTAGAGGACACAATAAACAAAGGCACAAAAGAAGAGAAGTAAAAGGAAAAGAGACTCAAAAAATTTGAGAAACTCAAAGGGAGCTCTATGACAACATGAACAGGAACAACATTCACATCATAGGGGTTCCTGAAGAAGAGGAGAGAGAACAAGAAATAGAAACTTTGTTCAGTCAAATCAAGCAGAAAACTTCTCTAAATTAAGGCTGGGAAACATTCCATACGTTCAAGAAGCACACAGAACTCCATTAAAGAGAAACCCAAAAAAAATCTACACCAAGACACATCATAGTTAAAATACCAAAGCTAAGGGATAAGAGAAAATTTTAAAAGGTGCTAGAGAAGAAAAGGCTATCACCTACAAAGGAGCCCCCATAAGGATGACATCCAACTTATCAACAGAAACACTTGAGGCCAGAAGGGAATGGCAAGATATATTCAAAGTAATGCAGAAGAAGAACCTACAACCAGGAATACTGTATCCAGCAAGGCTTATGTTTAAAATTGAAAGAGAAATAAAGAGCTTCCTAGACAAAGAAAGCCTCAAGGAGTTCATTAAATCCAAACCAATTCTGTAAGAGATACTAGGGGGCATGTTGTGAACAGTTCAAAGGGAGGAAAGAATATAGCTGTAGAAGAATAGAGCTTTAAAGAATAAAATGGCAATATACAAGTACATATCAGTAATAACCTTAAATGTAAATGGATTAAATGATCCAATCAAAAGACATAGGGTAGCTGTGTGGATAAAGAAACAGGACCCATACATATGCTCTCTACAAGAGACACACCTTAAAACAAAAGATGCACATAGACTGAAGGTAAAAGGATGGAAAAAAATATTTCATGCAAATGGAAATGAAAAAAAAGCTGGGGTAGCAGTACTTATATCTGACAAAATGGACTTTAAAACAAAGGCTGTAGTAAGAGATAAAGAAGGACACTACATAATGATAAAGGGAACAATTCAACAGGAAGATATAACTATTATAAATATCTACGCACCAAATATAGGAGACCCGACATACATAAAGCAGACTTCGATGGATATATAGGGTGAGAATAACAGCAATACTATCATAGTAGGGGATTTCAATACCCCTCTAACAACACTGGATAGATCCTCAAGAAAGAAAATTAATAAAGAAACAGCAGACTTAAAGGATACACTAGATCAACTCGATTTAATAGATATCTTCAGAACTTTTCACCCTAAAGCCGTAGAATATACATTCTTCTCAAGCGCTCATGGTACGTTTTCTAGGATAGACCACATGTTAGGACACAAAAATGGTCTCAATAAATTTAAGAAGACTGAAATCATATCAAGCATTTTCTCTGATCACAATGCCATGAAACTAGAAATTAACCACAAAAGAAAAACTGAAAAATACTCAAACACTTGGAAACTAAATAGCATGTTATTAAATAATGAATGGATTAACAATGAGATCAAAGAAGAAATAAAAAAGTTTTTAGAAATGAATGATAATGAGCGTACATCAACTCGAAATTTATGGGACAAAGCAAAAGCAGTACTGAGAGGGAAGTTCATTGCACTATAGGCATACCAAAAGAAGCTAGAAAAATCTCAGATAAGCAACCTGACCCTGCATCTAAAAGAACTAGAAAAACAACAGCAAATAAAGCCCAGGACCAGTAGAAGGAAGGAAATAATAAAGATCGGAGCAGAAATAAAGGACATAGAGGCTAAGGAAACAATACAGAGGATCAACTAAACCAGGAGCTGGTTCTTTGAAAAAGTAAACAAGATTAATGAACCTTTAACTAGACTCACCAAGAAAAAAAGAGAGTGGACCCAAATAAGTAAAATTAGAAACGAGAGTGGAGAAATAACAACTGACACAACAGAAATACAAAGCATTGTAAGAAAATACTATGAAGAACTCTATGCCAAAAAATTAGACAACCTAGGTGAAATTGACAAATTTCTTGAATCATATAATCTTCCAAAAATCAATCTGGAGGAATCAGAACACCTCAACATACCAATTACGACAAATGAGATCAAAACAGTCATCAAAAAACTCCCCCCTAAAAAAGTCCTGGGCCTGATTGCTTCAGAAGTGAATTCTATCAAAAAATCAAAGAACTAACTTCTATCCTCCTCAGGCTATTTCAGAAAATTCAAGAGCAAGGAAGACTTCCAAACTTCTTTTATGAGGCGATCATAATTCTGATCCCAAAACCCGGCAAAGACAACACAAAGAAAGAAAATTATAGGCCTATATCCCTGATGAATTTAGATGCTAAAATTTTCAACAAAATATTGGCCAACCGGATCCAGCAATATATGAAAAAAATCATACACCATGATCGAGTGGTATTTATTCTGGAGAGGCAAGGCTGGTTCAATATTCACAAATCAATCAATGTGATTCATCACATAAACAAAAGGAAGGACAAAAATCACATGATAATTTCAATAGATGCAGAAAAGGCATTTGATAAAATCCAGCACCCATTCATGCTCAAAACTCTCAGTAAAGTGGGAATACGGGGAACATTCCTTAACATGATAAAGGCCATCTATGACAAACCCACAGCAAACGTCATACTAAATGGGCAAAAATTAAAAGCAATCCTCTTAAGATCAGGAACTAGACAGGGGTGCCCCCTTTCACCACTTTTATTCAACATAATTCTGGAAGTCCTAGCTACAGCAATCAGACAAGAAGAAGAAATAAAAGGCATCCAAATTGGAAAAGAAGAAGTGAAATTATCATTATTTGCAGATTATATGATATTGTATATAGAAAACCCTAAAGTCTCAGTCAAAAAACTACTGGACCTTATAAATGAATTCAGCAAGGTGGCAGGATATAAAATTAATACTCAGAAATCAGAGGCATTTCTATATACTAACAATGAACTGTCAGCAAAAGAAATTAAGGAAACAATCTTCTTCACTATTGCAGCCAAAAAAATAAAGGACCTAGGAGTAAATTTAATCAAGGATTTTGAGGACTTGTACTCGAAAAGTTATAAAACATTGATAAATCAAGAAAGATACAAACAAATGGAAGCATATACCGTGCTCGTGGTTAGGAAGAATAAACATCATTAAAATTTCTATTTTACCCAAAGCAATTTATAAATTCAATGCATTACCAATTAAAATACCAATGACATACTTCAAAGATATAGAACACATATTCCAAAAATTTATATGGAACCGAAAAAGAACACAAATAGCTTCAGCAATCTTAAAAAGAAAAAATAAAGCAGGAGGTATCAGTCTTTCAGATATCAAGGTTTACTACAAAGCCATTATACTCAAGACAGCCTGGTACTGGCATAAGAACAGGCACATAGATCAATGGAACAGAACAGAGAACCCAGAAATATACCCACATCTTTATGGACAACTGATATTTGACCAAGGAGGAAAGAACATACAATCGAGTATAGACAGCTTCTTTAACAAGTGGTGTTGGGAAAATTGGACATCTACCTGCAAAAAAATGAAACTAAACCATCAACTTACACCATTCACAAAATCAAACCCAAAATGGATAAAAGACTTAAATGTAAGCCATGAAACCATAAGCATCTTAGAAGAAAACATAGGCAGCAAGATCTCTGACATCTGTAGCAGCAATATATTTGCCGATTTATCTCCACGGGCAAATGAAATAAAAGGCAAGATAAACAAATGGGACTATATCAAACTAAAAAGTTTTTGCACAGCTAAAGACAATAAGAACAGAAAGAAATACAAGCCACACAATGGAAGAACATATTCGACAGCACCTCTGATAAGGGGTTAATAACCAAAATTTATAAAGAACTTATAAAACTCAACACCAGGAAGATAAACAATCCATTCAAAATATGGGCAAAAGAAATGAATAGAAATTTCTCCAAAGAGGACATACAGATGGCCAGTAGGCATATGAAAAAATGCTCAACATCACTAATCATTAGAGAAATGCGAATTAAATCCACAATGAGATATCACCTCACACCAGTCGGAATGGCGCTCATCAGCAAAACATCACAGAATAGGTGCTGGTGAGGATGTGGAGAAAAAGGAACCCTAGTGCACTGCTGCTGGTGGGAATGCAAACTGGTGCAGCCACTGTGGAAGACAGTATGGAGATTCCTCAAAAAATTAAAAATCGAACTGCTTTTTGACTCTGCTCTCCCACTTTTAGGAACATACCCTAAGAACACCATAGCACTGTTTGAAAAGAAGAAATGTGCCCCCATATTCGTGACAGCATTGTTCACAATAGCAAAGATCTGGAAACAGCCCCAGTGTTTGTCAGAGGACGAGTGGATTAAAAAGCTTTGGTACATATATACTATTGATTACTACTCAGTCATAAGAAATGATGACATCGGATCATTTACAACAAAATGGATGTACCTTGATAACATTATACGGAGTGAAATAAGTAAATAATAAAAATACTGAGAACAGCATGATTTCATACATAGGTGGGACATAAAAGTGAGACTATGAGATATGGACAAGAGAGTGGTGGTTACAGGGTGGGAGAGGAAGGAGAGGGTTGGATATGGAGGAGGGGAGGAGCATAGGGAAAACCAGATAGAAGGTGACAGAGGACAATTTGACTTTGGGTGATGGGTATGCAACATAATTGAATACGATAACCTGGAGATGTTTTCTTTGTACATATGTACCCTGATTTATTGGTGTCACCCCATTAAAATTACAAGACCCCGAGTTCGCTGGCTTGAGCGTGGACTCATTCTACTTGATCCTGGGGTCTCTGGCTTGAGTGTGGGATCATAGTCATGACTCTATGGTCGCTGGCTTGAGCAACGGGTCACTCGCTTGCTGCAGCCCCCAGTCAAGGCACATATGAGAACTCAAATCACTGAACAACTAAGGAGCTGCAGCAAACAGTTGATGCTTCTCATCTCTCTCCTTTCCTTTCTGTCTGTCACTCTATCTCTGTCAAAAAAAAAAGTGTTATGTCTTTTTTATACAGTGTCCCCTTTATCATTATGAAATGACCATCTTTATCTCTCATTACCTTTATTGTCTTGAAGTCAGCATTCTCAGATATGAGTATGGCTACACCTAATTTTCTTTGGATTTTATTTGCTTGGAGAATTGTTTTCCAACCTTTCACTTTGAGTCTAATTTTGTCCTTGCAGCTTAGTTGTGTCTCTTGAAGGCATCATATGGTAGGGTTTTGCTTTTTGATCCGTTTTGTTACTCTGTGTCTCGTTATTGGTGAGTTTAATCCATTTATTTTTAGGATAATTATTGATTCTTGAAGATATTCTATAGCCATTTTATGTATTTTTTTCTGATAGGTCGGTTTCTCGTTTGGTTCTTTTCTTTTGTTTTTCTGTCAGTTTTTTTTGTTAGTTTTTCCTCTATTTCTTTTTTTATTTTAATCTACGTGTTTTAGTAGTGGTATTTTTTGGGTGGTTACCTTTAGGTAATTAAAAGAAAATTTTTCATATTTACTAGAGTCTATTATTATGTGAGTGCTTCTGCACTCCATCCTCCTTTCCTACTTTAGATCTTTATCCTCTCCCCTTTTATGTTATTGTTGTCTCAGATTATCCTTGTTTTTATTGTGATCTTGTTGGAGCTTTTATGTGTAGTTTTGTTTTGTTTTGCTCTTTGTGTCTTTTCCAATAAACCCCCTTTAGTATTTCCTGCAATGGGGGTTTTCTGGTGATAAATTCTGTCAACTTCTTTATATTTGTGAAAGTTTTTATTTCTTTTTTATATTTGAAGGATAGCTTTGATGGATATAGTATTCTCAGCTGGTAATTCCTCTCTTTTAGTACTTTAAATGTTTGGGTCTACTCTCTAATGGATTGTATGGTTTTTTTCCGAGATATGTGATGATAAAGGGCTTTCCTTCATATTATATTATTTTCTCTAAGTGCCTTGAGGATTCTTTCATTGTCGTTGATTTGTGACAATTTTCATTATGAGGTACCTTGGAGTATAGGTCTGTTTAGGTTGAGGTAACTTGGTGTTCTGTTTGCTTCTTGGATTCAAAGCTCTTAATGCTTTCCACATGCTTGGGAAGTTCTCATTTTTTTAAATCAGTTTTCTATTATCTTTTCCCTCTCTTGTTCTGATATATCTATTATACTTATATTGCTCTTTCTCATGGAGTCAAACGATTCTTGTTGAGCTCTGTCATTTTTTAAAAATTCATGAGTCCCTCTTTTCTCTCTGTAGCATCTCTAGCCTGTTAACCGGGGAGTTCCCTTTTTAAGTACGCAGCATACAACGGGCGCGAACTCTTACACTAGGACGTGTCAATATGTCACGCCTGGAGTACTTGGCTTCATATTATTTTTTTTATTTATGCTTAAAATAAATGAAAAGGCTATGAGATATATATGTTTTCGTTTATTTATATATATAGTGTTGGATTTGCAGCTCTTACCCATTTTGCTTTCTTCAGAAAAATAAACATGGTTTAAAGAAAAAGACATTTATTTAACTCCAAAACAAGTTTTGTTGATTGTTTCTCTTGTGGGTAGTTCGAACCATAATTTGTGCCCTTGCCGGTGTATAAAATTATATTTTGTATGTATCCAGATTAGCTTTCACTCAAAATAAACAACTTCATTCCAAATCTAGCTCTTTTTGTAGATATATATTGTTTCCAAGATAAATTCCCTTTCCATAATAAAAGAGATTCATCCACGCATATTTCTTGTTCACATACATAACAACTTTTAAACTTTTTGGACAAATTATTTATGATTGGATCAATTTTATGTTTTTTTTATTAGATGTGTTAGGATCAAAACTTAGACTGTCTGCAAAATGCAAAAACTTACATAATACAAACCTGCTTTCATTAATAGTTTCATAAAAAAATGGTGTTTCAATTAATCTTTTTCTTGAAAAATAAGTTTCCAAAGATGGTTTTCCAATTATTCCTTGTAAAATTAGGAGCCCTAGAAAAATCTTCATTTCAGCTTCATCTGTATCCTTCCATTGTCGAATTCGAACGTGGTTTCAATTCAGGATTATTATCAAAAAATTGGGCGGTGTACAAATTTGTTTGCTCAGTAATTAATTTGATAAGTTCCTCATCTAGAAACTTCTCCAGATAAAACAAAGGAACTTTTCTTTGAGGAGTAGCGTAAGTTTTTCCAGGCTGTGCAGTAAAGGGAAATGGTGGTCTTTCTGCATTTTGACGTAGCCATGCTTCAGAAACAGTGCTGCTGCTAGGACCAACTTCATCAACTTCTGCACCATCTTCATTCTCAGTATCGCTCAATTCTCTGTTGTAGTCAAAATTACTGTCAGATGACGAACTCATAATACGTCTCCTCTTTGTACTTGCCGGTACATTGATTTCATCTTCGCTAATATTGCTTTCATTCATTTTATGGATACTTATAAAAATGTATTGTACAATAGAAAGGTTGAAAATCTAAAAAATATAAACAGTAATGCAAAATAAAAATATAAGTAAATAAAGTATAATACGAAAATATGTAGGTAAGTGTAAGTACGTACTCGTCGCTGCTCACCCAGAATACGTCCACCACTCTCAATAACGAAATGATACTGACCTTCCCCGCGTCTTAAACTCATGTCGAGACACGCATCGATGACTAATACCTTTGTTGTACGCAGTTATGCGCCCCACCTGTCCCAGTGTGCAACATATATTTCGAGGACGTATTCATACGTCTTGCCCGTATGCGTTACTGTTTACGTTGGACGTATTTATACGTCCCGCCCGGTTAACAGGCTAGTTGCCTGTCTTCGATGTCACTGATTCTCTCCTCTGTCTGGCCTGTTCTATTAGCTAAGTTTGTTACCTAATTTTTCAGTTCATGTATTGAGTACTTCTTCTCTTTTTGGTTCTTTTTTAAAGTTTTTATTTTCTTGGTGAAGTACTCTTTATGTTCATTAATTTGGTTTTTCAGCCCATTAATTTGCTGTCACTGTTTTCTCACAACTCATTCAGTTCTTTTTAGAACTTCAATTTTAAATTCTCTGTCATTAAACTCCAAGATTTTTATGTAATTGAGAATATTTTCCTGAGGGTTTTCATTATCTGTCTGAACTATGTTTATGTCTTGTATTTCCATGATGTATGATTTCTTTCTTAATGGCATTTGAGAATGGCATTGTTAACCCTAACAAGAAGCAATTTTTTTTTTCAGTAGCTGTTGCTATACTATAAGTTCTGGCTTTGTGAAATTCTTGGGCAGACCTCTGCTGTCCTAGTGGTGTCGGCAAGGCTGAAGTGTTGGTGGGGGTTGCTTTGCGGCATTCTGGCTTTAGCTGTGGCACTTCCAGGTTTCCCGTGGTCCTCCTTCCCCACGTCTCAGCAGACCAGGGGGATCATATGTGGAGCACTTTCAACTCTCAGGGGTAGAGTGTCCCCAGAGTCAGCTGGCCTACCACTGCCCTTCTTTCTACCGTTTGGGGGAGTAAGGTGGGTTCTGGGAGGCTAGGAGAGTACCTGCTTTTGTTTTCACTGACCACTGCATGGAACGTGGACAGCTGCATAGTGCCAATGCCAGCTGTGGCAAGTGAGCAGTGCCTCCGGTGGGCTGATCTTTTTGGTTTTGCACCCACTTACGGATTTCGCGCCTCACCAGGAAAGCCTGGCACTACCCAGCACCCACAGATAGGGCTCATACCTCACCACAAGAGCCAGGCACTTTGGGCTCTGTGCTAGCCTATGGAGTGAGCACTGTAAGCTGAGCGCTGCCCTCACAGTTTGATCGTAAGCAAAGTGACGTAGGCAGTCCTGGGTAACCCTGCCTCTGATTGTGCCCTCCTTAATTCAGCTTCTTCCCCCCTGCCCTCCAGTCTCTCCAGCTCTCCAGGCTCAGTATAAAGCTCTCTCCCTGAATCCAGCAGGGAGAGAGAAGAATTCAGTCCTCTGCTCTCTCTCCTCTTGACAGACGACTGCAGATGTGTTTTATCTTCTGTCTTCCTTTTCAACCCATCCCACCTTTAGCCCATTCCTTGCACGTTTCTGCTGGCTGGGAGTCCAGCTGAGGTTCCTTTGCTGCGTTATAGTTATTCAATCTGTTGAAATTTTAAGGGAAGAGATCAGAAGTATCTCTCATGCTGCCATTTCTTTGACATCAAAATATTTTTGAAAAAGCAAAATATTAGAAATAAACCAAATCACTTAAATTTTTATCTTCTGAACTGTTATGTTAATTTTTGATGTATATTTTTTCTGGGTTTTAAGGCATGCCAATTAAATTTAAAGAAAAACAATCATTTTATATTTTTATTATGAGCATTTTCTTTTTTAAAAAATATTTATTGATTGATTTTAGAGAGGAAGGGGAATGGGGAGAGAGAAAAAAAGAAATGTCTATATGTTTCTGTATGAGCCCTGACTGGAACCGAACCTGCAGCCTTTGAATGGGGACAACATTCTAACCAACCGAGCTATCTGTCCAGGGCATGAGCAGTTTCTTATGCCATCAACTAGTGTTAGAAACCATGTGTTTTAATGTAAAAGATTAGGGAAATGGTTCAGTACATTTATTTGCACTGTTTTAAGTAATACTACAGCAAATATTCTTATAAGCAGACATTCTTAAGTCAGTATCTTTTTTTGTTTTTTTACAGGGACAGAGAGAGGGATAGATAGGGACAGACAGACAGGAACGGAGAGAGATGAGAAGCATTAATCATCAGTTTTTCGTTGTGACACCTTAGTTTTTCATTGATTGCTTTCTCATATGCGCTTTGACCGTGGGCCTTCAGCAGACCGAGCCTTGCTTGAGCCAGAGACCTTGGGATCAAGCTGGTGAGCTTTTGCTCAAGCCAGATGAGCCCACGCTCAAGCAGGCAACCTTGTGGTCTCAAACCTGGGTCCTCCACATCCCAGTCTGACGCTCTGTCCACTCTGCCACCGCCTGGTCAGGCAGTATCCTTTTTAATTAACCCTTCAACTGGTGTCTTGCTCCCCTGAAAGCCATTTTTCACAGCTGCTGTGCATGACTCAGGCAGGCTTTATAAGAGTGGGTTCTCATAGAGAGAAAGGCAGATGTTAATGAGCATAGCAGTTGAAATTTATGGATTATTTTTTTTCATAACCTTTGTTTCATACAAGATTTCTGTTGGCATGTAAAAAGAACATTTAAAATGAAATAATTGTTTAAAATTTGCATAGGACAATCAGAATTAAACAAAAGTAGAAAGTCAAGGTTAGAGTAAAAGAGCAATCTTGATATATAAACTATAACCTTATCTGTGTATAATAATTATTTCCATTGATGAGAGAAAGAAACATTGGTTTATTGTTCTACTTATTTATGCATTCATTGGTTGATTCCTGTATGTGCCCTGACTGGGGATTGAACCTATAACCTTGGTGTATTGGACAATACTCTAACCAACTGAGCTACCCAGCCAGGGATGTGTATAATAAATTTGACTTTTTAGATTTAAAGTGGAATGGGAGATACATTTCCTTAAGAGGATCTGGTGCCAAAAGAGGATGCTCACCTCTTCTTAGGAATTTTGCCTAATTTAAGCAAATATAAGAATTGAAAAAGAAAATCTCTTGCAGAGCTTCAAATAGGAGTCAATGAATGGAATCCTGAATTCCATGACTGCAGACAGTGCTTGAACAGATTTTATACAGCATTATTTAATCCTCAGTGTGCTACTAGGGCTTGCTTTCTGTTTCTTTTTTGAGCAAGTTTTAACTATTTTAACATTGATTTTTTTTTTCAAGAATGTTTTTTCTGCCTGACCAGGTGGTGGCGCAGTAGATAGAGGGTTGGACTGGGATGCGGAAGACCCAGGTTCGAGACCCGGAGCTCGCCAGCTTGAGCGCGGGCCTATCTGGCTTGAGCAAAAGCTCGCCAGCTTGGACCCAAGGTCGCTGGCTTCAGCAAGGGGTTGCTCGGTCTGCTGAAGGCCCGCGGTCAAGGCACATGTGGGAAAGCAATCCATGAACAACTAAGGTGTTACGACAGCAATGAAAAACTAATGATTGATGCTTCTCACCTCTCTCCGCTCCTGTCTGTCTGTCCCTACCTATCCCTCTCTCTGACTCTCTCTCTCTCTCTCCCTGTAAAAAAAAGAAAGAAAAAGAAAGGAATGTGTTTTCTTGGAGCCGTTAGGACAAAAAGAGTATTGATCATTTTGCATTTGCCTGTGAATATGTCAGACTCTTTTGTAAGTCTGTGTGCATCTTAGTGATCTGATTTCTCCTATATCTTGAAACATTTTGCTGTTTTATGACCTTGGGAAGTATTTGACTATTACTAATCAATTCCCAGCTATAATAATTTTTTAAAATGTTTAAAATAATAAGAAAGTGGAGCCTGACCAGGCGGTGGCGCAATGGATAGAGCATCGGACTGGGATGCGGAAGACCCAGGTTCGAGACCCCGAGCTCACCAGCTTGAGTGCAGGCCCATCTGGCTTGAGCAAAAGCTCGCCAGCTTGGACCCAAGTTCGCTGGCTCCAGCAAGGGGTTGCTCAGTCTGCTGAAGGCCCGCAGTCAAGGCACATGTGAGAAAGCAATCAATGAACAACTATGGTGTTGCAACGGCAATGAAAAACTAATGATTGATGCTTCTCATCTCTCTCCATTCCTGTCTGTCTGTCCCTATCTATCCCTCTCTCTGATTCTCTCTCTGTCCCTGTAAAAAAAAAATAATAATAGGAAGAAAGTGGAGGAATGATGAAATCACCTACAACTTTGATATAAGAGTGATCTCAGTCGCTATAAATGAAATAAATAGCCACTACCTGTTTTTTTCTAGCTTTTGAATTGCATTTTCCAAAGTATTGCATGCTTTCAGGAAGCTTATAAAGGAAGTTTAGAGATACAATCTTTTAAATCTGTCTCAAAAAGTTTTATTGGATACCGTATGGGATTCAGAATTTTTTGTTTTCTGCTCATAGTACTAAGAGGAGAAACTTGCCAGAAGAAGGCATTTCACAGTGAGGAAACAGATCAGAAGAAAACTGTAAAGAGACAGCAGTCCTCCAGATTCTAGCGATGATGAAGTTGATAATATAAGTGAAATCTGAGGCTTAGTTGTAGCTGACTGTATCCTAGATAAATTCACAGAAACAATTGATGAGCAAACAATATATGTCCAAAGCCAAAAAGAAGATATTGGCATTCTCATTGCACAGGGAAACTGCACCCAATATTTTATGACAAGAGTTTGGACCACCAACTTTGCTAAAATTATTTATTTATATATTTTTATTCTGTTTTAGGAAGGGAGACACATCAACTTGTTTTTACTTATTTATTGTTATATTCATGCAACAAAATTTACTTATTATGGTTTGTAATTGGATTAATGTTGCAAGCAGTATGTACAAAGATGGTTAGAATGAAATAAATGATGTAGAAATGAAAACTTGGTTGAATTGATCTTTTTCATTGGTATTTATAAATTGTAATGAATACGTACGAATCAACAATGTATATAAAATAAGGTGTCTGTAAATAAACACACTTAAAACAAGTTCTGTATTGATCTGTCTACCCATGTCTGGTGAAAAATAGCAGGAACCGAACCCATTGTCTTCTAATTCAGTGTTTGCAGCAACTTTGTAAAACATATGCAGCAGAACTAACAAGAATGGACTATTTACAAGACGGATCTGTTCCAGTTACATTCAAAGAATGTCCATTTCTGGTATAGAGCAGTTCTCAGATAATGTTTTATATCAGTTAGCCTGTAGTGAAATGGGTTTCGTTGTCCGTGGTTTCACATGAAGCTGCTGAACCTACAGGCAGCCTTAAGGGATGACTTAACCGTGTGTGCCTTCACGGCCAAAGAAATAGGGAATAAAAATGGGATTTGCTTTGTTTAAACTCTTATTCAAAGTATCTAATGAAGTTCTTTTAACATTCTCTTCAGTCTTACGTAATTTTTTTTTCACAAAATGACTTTAGAATATTTTGTAAGGTTTATTTAACCCCAAAATACTACATTTTCTTTATTTTTTATAATTTTATTTAGGAAATTAAATTTAATGGGGTGCCATTGATCAATAAGAGTACACAGGTTTCAAGTAAACCTTTCTGTAGCATTTGAACTGCTGATTATGTTGTACACCCACCACCCCAAGTCAAATCATTTTCTGTCACCTTATATCGGTCCCTCTTTACACCCTTAACATACTTTTTCTTTGTAGACTGTGGCTTAATAAAAGCTGCAGGCACAAGGAAGTGATTCACTGTAAGCAGTTTATCTGATGCTTAGATGTCATGAGCGGGTGGTAGTTCTGGTCCAGCTAAATCTGGAATGCTTGACATAGATTCTCCAGTACTTTTCTGTTTTAAGTTATTGACAAATTGATGAATATACTCTGATGAAGGTTCTTGACTTCTGTATTTGTAGACAGGGCCAGTCTATTTCCTGTAGAAACTAGGAACACAAGTTACAGACTAGATCTGTAGACCTTTAGTGCTCCTAGGTTCATTACCTATTAACAGGTAGTCAGAAATGGTGGATTTTGCCGAAACCTTTTTAAGAGTGAATATATACATTTGTAGTTAGAGACTGCTACTGTTAAAAACTGACTGAAATTCTTGTTTATCTCTTATGGCCTTTAGTATATTTTCTGTACTTTTTTGTACCTCACTTTTCTCATTGGACTGAGCTGGAAAGCACGAATGGTACATTGTTTATATTTTCATGGAGCGTGGTGCTTAACACTAAGTATTCTGGGTTTCATAGAATGGTGACCTAGTGAGTTTATGATGAAGAAATCTATACACAGATTAACCTGTGTGTCCTGGTTACTAATTAAGTAGGAAGGCTCTTCTATGTAGGTCCTATTCTTCCTTTTTTTTAAAATAAGTATAGAATGTTAAGGAGTATCTGTTAAGTTCTCTCCACATTGTTAAATATGCTGGTTAGACTAGTCTTCATTCTCCATTTGTTGCTTTAAAGAAAGGATTTTTAAAATTATTTAATGGGAAGGGGGCGGTAAAAATATCTCATTCCACTTAGTTGCTCCATTTAGTTGTGCACTCATTGATTGCTTCTTGTATGTTCCCTGACTGGGAATTGATCCTGCGATCTTGGCATGCTGGGATGATACCCTATCCACTAAGCCTCCTGACCAGGGCATCATTCTTTATTTAAAAAAAGAATCATTTAGCCTGACCAGGCGGTGGCGCAGTGGATAGAGCGTCAGACTGGGATGCGAAAGACCCAGGTTCGAGACCCTAAGCTCACCAGCTTGAGCGCGGGCCCATCTGGCTTGAGCAAAAGCTCGTCAGCTTGGACCCAAGGTCGCTGGCTCCAGCAAGGGGTTGCTCGGTCTGCTGAAGACCCGCGGTCAAGGCACATGTGAGAAAGCAATCAATGAACAACTAAGGTGTTGCGATGGCAACGAGAAACTAATGATTGATGCTTCTCACCTCTCTCCGCTCCTGTCTGTCTGTCCCTATCTATCCCTCTCTCTGTCTCTGTTATAAAAAAGAAAAAAAAGAATCATTTAAATGTATGTAGTAAGTATCTTTTCATTCTAATAGATCTCTTATTGACTACAGAGAAATGTTAATTTTTTATTTGAAAAATAAATGTTCCACAGAAATAGCTAGTCTTCTTAAGAAATAAACATTAATTACTGTTTACCCAAGATTTATTTAGATTACTTTAGAAAGATTTTAGAATGTATAGACAATTTACTGCAGTATTTGAATTGATTATTTAATTTTAGAATGAACTCAGCTAGATTATTATTAAAGGAAAGATGTATAAAACTATATGTGTAGCTATGTGAGGCTTGTGTTATAATGTCCATGTTATTTCTCTGGCCATTGTTTGTGAAACTTCTTTTCTCTTAGCTTGACAAAGATGACATGGTCTACATGGAAGCGTATGACAAGTTGCTGGAGTCCTGGCTGACTTTGGTTCAAGATGATAAACATTTCCATAAGGGCTTTTTTACCCAGCATGCAGTTCAAGTTTTCAATTCCTACATTCAGTGCCACCTGGCTGCTCCAGATGGCACGAGGAATTTGGTAAGTTTTAAGCCAGATTGTGATTAAAAATCTGTTTCATCATAGGCTCTATTTTATCCTCTTGTACTTTGTGTAGTCCTAGAAATTTGTGCTAAGCTTCTTCAGAAGATTTGCTTAGAGCATCAGAGGACAAAAGTGGTCCCTCATCTAAATGCCCCATGTTTTGTGGCGTGTGGCTAGTGTTTATACTTCCTTTCTCTTCAGTTTTCAGTTACACGCCTGTATGTACCTCATTGTCAAGTGGTATGAATGACTCCTTGTATCCAAGGCCCATGGATAATCTTAAAGGTGTCAGAGCTTTTTAGTGACAGAAGTGAAATTCTCTGGTGTGGAAGGTGGGCTGTGGGTAGGTAGTTAGCTGTTTGCATATGTGCGCTGTGGGCTTACACCCTTCACTTCTTTATGTTCTGTTTCCTGCTTTGGGTGACCGTGGGGCTTTCGCACAGTTTGAGAGGTCACTAGGCAGATGCACTGGCGGGTCTTTGTCCAGCTCCCCTTCTCACAGGAAGTATGGAGGCCGTTTCCCAGGGCAACAGAAATGCGTAGCATGTGGGGTGCAGGTGTGCCGTTCATCACCCATTATTTCTCTCATTGATAACAGACTGCCAATGGTGTGTCCTCTCGTGACGAAGAAGAAATAAGTGAGCTTCAGGAAGATGACCGGGACCAGTTTTCAGATCAACTAGCCAGTGTAGGAATGCTAGGCAGAGTCGCTGCAGAGCACTGCATACCTCTTCTGACCAGGTACACACAGCCCAGAGAACCCGTGGAGCAGACACTGCCTTCACACTTCCCTGAGGAGCACTCTGTGCACCCCTCCCTGCATGTTCCCCGCTCACTGGAGCAAACGGACAGGGACATGTTCATGGTTGTAGTCCGTGGCTTGTGCCGTGGGGCCCAGGCACTATAGCGTAGATGGCAGAGAGGTTATGGAAACATGGTGTGAGACACGATCTGACCCATATTGATAAAAACTTGGAATAACCCGTTTTCAAATGCCTACTGTAAACCTTGATTGTTTGTAAAGCACTTTTTTAACTGTGTCATAAATGATACACCACAGTTCCTGTAGTTTTATAAGAACTACTGTGTATGATAATAACTATATTGTATATGTTTTTGTGCTAACATCTTAATTTATATTGTCTAGTACAGGGAAATGACATCATTCTAGGTCTTGCTTATTGCATTTTGTGAAGCTGTTCTTTCTTCTTTTAGTTTACTAGAAGAAAGAGTAACAAGGCTCCACAGTCAGTTACAGCGGCACCAGCAGCAGTTACTTGCTTCACCTGGTTCAAGCACCATCAACAACAAAATGCTTGATGATCTATATGAAGATATTCACTGGCTCATTTTAGTTACAGGTTGGTTGGTTGTTTCTTTTTAAAATGTAATTGCCAACTCGCAGTTTCAGCCTTGAAAAGAAGCTTCATGTAGTAAAAGTAATAATAGTCCTACGTAGTGTTGGAGGAATCTGGTGACAGCTGCTGTGTGACAGCTACAGATGCATTTTTAAAATTGATTGGCTGACACATATTCAGTGCCTGTTGCATACGAAGTGTCTGACGTGGCGCTTACTGTTGCCCACTGAATGGTGCTGTTATTACATATTTCCAGCATTGTCGCTATTATTACCCCTTTTATCAATGGAGGAGCTGAGACTTAGGGATTTACAAGAAATGAGCCCATGATGACACTGCTCTTAATTTTTGGAGCCAGAATACAAATCTAGGTAGTCTGACTTTTAGAGTCCTCTGTAACTGTACTGTTCATGTTTCTGTATTTTAAATAATCAGGGAGAATCATCTTAATTTTTGAAAAGGCATCCCCAAATACTGACTTTTGATATAGATTATAGACTTCCTATTCACTTTACAGAATATATTACTGAAAATTATTAAAAGGTAGATTAAAAAGCATACATGTCAGTATGAATGATAAAATTGTTGAATAAAACATTTGTCCTTTGTTCCTTCCTGTTTTTTGAGAGTTAATTATCTAAGAAATAGAAAGTTTCTTTTCATCAAAGTTGAAATAACATTAAATTTATAATTTACTTTTACATCAGTTTATATGATGTATATAAGTCAGATAAAACAAAACATTTATAGTGAAATTTGATAAATGTAGATTTGTTAAGTGTTCATTTTTAATTTTTTTTAAACTGAAGGCTACCTCTTAGCTGATGATACTCAGGGCGAGACTCCGCTAATACCTCCAGAAATAATGGACTATTCCATTAAGCACTCATCTGAAGTTGACATTAATACAACACTTCAAATTTTGGGATCTCCAGGAGAAAAGGCTTCTTCCATCCCAGGGTACAACAGAACAGATTCTGTGATTAGGTAATATGAACTCTATAGCTGTGCTCTTGTAATTTATACTGTTTTATTAAGTTCTGAGTTGATGGGTAGATGATTCGAGTGGTAGGCACGTTGTAAATCTGATACATGAAAGAAGATAAAACTTGGAGAAGCCTTGAAATAAACAAGGACGGCAAGTACTCAGTATATTTAAGAAATGCCACTTGGGTGAGATCGACAGCCATACCCAGTACTGAGGAGAACAGGCGTACAGTTACTCTGAATACAGGGAGACTTTGAGGCTCTGATGCACTGTGACTGTGTTCCTTGTCTGTCTGAAAGCAGTACTGGTTTGGGTACAGGCACCCTGAATGTAAGAAATAGAACATGAGATTCTTAGAGACTAGATGAACATTAACAAGTACTTACTGTCCATAAAGCTAAAACTACGTTTTAGTGTCTTATTCTTATAACACAGAAATATTTATCCTGAATATGTGGAACTTGAAAGTTTTGTCAGTGAAGTTACAAGACTATGTGTCTCAAATGAAAGGATTTAATTTGATCTTCCTAATAGTAATGGCAACTTTTTCATTACTTCTTAATGATGACGTTCAGGAGGTATAAACCCTGAACTAATGTCCTCCTAAAAGTGATTTTGAAAATAGCATTTTAAATTTCAGTATATTTAAGTTTAGATTGTAGGCAGAGATTTCAGTAATGAAATAACACTGATTTTTGTTAGTTGCAAAGTCAGTAACTCAAGCAGGGTACTGTTTCCTTACTGTTTTTATCTGAATGCCAAAATGCATGGATACCATTTAAATCTGTGTGGTAGAAAATATAATTTTTAAAATATTGAACTCGTAAGCTATTTTCAAGGGAATGGTGGGGAATTTATTACTTTAGTGTTGTTAGTCTTTTGTTTGAAATAGAATACCAGTGCTCTATTGGAAAAGTTTTCTCTTCCTTTTTGAATAGCTATAGGCCTAGGATTAAGTGTCTGGAAATCACTGCTTTTGCTTTTGTTTGATTCATGGTGAATGTTAATTCAAAGGCTGTTCATTTCAGGGTGCTGTCACATGATATTCTTGGTCAGGTTTCTTGCCAGGACAGTGCCATCAGGAATGCTTTCCTTGTATTTTCAATGCTTTTCTAGTCTTTGCCAGTGGTAGGTATTACTGTGGGAGCAAAACATTTGGTATCAGAGCACAGACTGTGGAGGGATGAGGTCAGTTAGAACAAGCACCTAAAAAATAGTCCCCTTTAAATTTTTATTTCAAAGAATTAATGTGAAATTGAATGGTACATAAGAGAAATACTTCTTAACTGATTAAAAACTAATTTACATTTTTTTCTTTTTTAATTCACATTTTTTGAAGAATTACTGTTTCACAGTTAATCAGTGCCTCCTATTTTTTAGTCACTGTTGTAGGCATTTTGGATACATTAGTGAGCAAAACAGACTAACCACTCTTTTGAAGCCCCCTGCAGGGGAGTGACAGTCAATAAGTTAATTATGTCCTATGTTAGGCGCCCAGAGTGCTGTGGTGCTATGGTTGGAGGAAGAGCAGGGTGGGGATCAGGAATGCAAACTCAAGACTGCTTGTAACTTCAGTAGTTCAGTCAGTGTTGGCTTCCCATAGAAGGCATCTCCTGACCCCAGGTTTGAGGTTGGTGAGGCTCAGAAGGCTGGGGAAGAGCATTGCAGCCGGAGCAGTAGTGCAGAGGCCTCCAAGCCCATACCCAGGAACAGCAGGAGCCAGCTCTGTGGGTGGAGCATAGTGAGGCTGAGTTGTGCAGCTGACAGCGTGAGGGGAGTCAGTGAAGTCTCTGGGCCTTTGTGGTGGGCTCTTTGTGGAGTGGGTGCTCATGTAGGTTTGAGCAGGAGACCAGGGAAGGTATGGGCCAGACAAGAGTGACTGTAGAGGCTGTGGGAAATTACAGAAAGCTCTCTGAGTACTGAGCTGATTTTTGGTTTATGAAATGGAAAGGCAGTACAGGATTTCCCATAATGCCAAGACTGTACTATATGGGGCACTGGATGCTGTCTGAAATGTAAAACATGTTTAGCTCTCATGCTGAAGAAGATGAAGCGGAACCAGTGTATCAGTCTTGGGATGGCAGCAACTAAAACGATACTGTGTGGTTGTCATCAGTTATTTCAGCTCCCCCACATGCCAGGGTCTGAGCATGCGGTGGAAGTGTGATAGTGATATATGGGGACCAATGGAGGGACTCTTCAGGAGGTGGTGTTTAAATGGACACTTGGGGGATGAATGGGAGTGTGCAATGTGTAGAGGAGGGCAGAGTTCTCCAGGCACTGATGGCCTAGCAGAGGGCCTGAAAGAGAGGAGCCTGTGTGCACAGGGGAGGGACCAGCTAGACTGAACATGGAGAAGTAAGGTAGGCTGTGCAGCGGGGCTGGTGGAGCTGGAGGGACAGTGTTGACAGGGTTTGACAGAGGGAAGTGAGGTAATCAGGCTGTTTTATTGGGGGGTTGCAGTGCAGGAGCTGGGTGAAAGGGACAGCTGCTCAGTGAGGAGGCATTGTTAGTGAAGTAAAGGTGAAAAAGGTGGTAGGTGATGGTTTTTCCCAGGTGGCTGGGGGGTTGGGGAGGGACTTCAGGGTGGATCAAGGTTGATGAGAAGGAAGTAGGCTAAGGACAGGCTCCCTGGAACCTCGGCTTCACCTGCCTGTGCTACTCTTTGCGACCTCGCTCCCACTTCATAAAAAAGAGCAAAACCCTTCCCCATTTCGAGTCTTTCAGCCTAAGTAACACTAGACTAGAGAGTGACCTAATCAAGTCATCAGTTGTTACATCTTCAGAATAGTTTTTGGTGGTAGAGCTCTGTGATTTTTAGCATATAACTTGCAAGAAGTTCAGATAATTGAGGGCTCTGCTATTTTAAAAATGCCTTCTATTTATGTAAATGAGTTTTCTCAGTTTTTTTAATCCATTAAAACGAAAAACAAGAGCCAAATTATACTTAGCTCTGTCTCATTCTAAAAAGAAGTAATAATTTTTCACAGATACACAAACTAATTGGAGCCTGTCCTCAAATTAATCTCATTCAGAGATGCATAAAATTTTATATTTGTTTGTATTTTGTGCAGTTGTGTAGTAGTATTGTAATAACTCAATACAGAATACATTTTAAAAGTCTTAGAATCATTGAAAAGTTTTAAAATATTTTAGCATCCAGACCTAATTTGTTCCAGAGAAGTATATCATACGGTTAATAAAATGAGTACAAAATGTATTATATTAGTATAATACTCTGTAGGGGAATGAAATAAAAATAAAAATTTAAGGAGAAAAAGAAGCCATGTAAAGTTTCCAGCTGATAAAAATTTATTTTTCAAATGGATGATGGTGAGTATCACAACACTATGGTGATTAAATTCCAGTGCATAAATTTAAATGACTACTGTAACTATTTCTAATTCTGGTAGGCTGCAAATTTTATCATTTAAAACTATAAAAAAATTTTTTTTCTAGTGCCTGACCTGTGGTGGTGCAGTGGATAAAGCGTCGACCTGGGAACACTGAGGTCGCCAGTTCAAAACCCTGCACTGGTTCGGTCAAGGCACATATGGGAGTTGATGCTTCCAGCTCCTCCCCCCTTTCTGTCTCTCTTTCTCTCTCTCACTCTGTGTTTCCTCTCTAAAATGAATAAAATAAAAAGAAATTAAAAAAAAATTTTTTTTCTGGATGTCTTAATGAAATTTCTTTATTTTAGAGAAAAACAACTTAAAAGCATCAAGTTCTGTTCTTACCAAAACTATTTATTTTTATGGAGAAAATTTGATATGTCAACTTAAATTTATTGTGAGATCGTCAGGGTATTTTTGTTTATATGTACCTTAAAAAATATTTTTTTTTAAGTATGAGCACTGGTGTTATAAGGAGTATATACAGAGTAAAAAAGAAGAGGTTCTGGAGACAGAACCTAGAAGCCACCTGTTTAAAAACGGCAACGGTCAGAGGAGAGCAGGATGTCAGAGCGTGGGGAAGAGTAAGGAACAGATTAGGGGAATGATGGGAATATGGTGCAAGGGAGGACAATTCAGAAGGATGGAGTGGTCAGCAGCCTCTGATGCTTCCAGGACATTCAGCTGGATAGAGAACTGAAGTGTCTACAGGATTCATCACAAGGAGACAGGTGCAGTCACCTTGAGCGCAGCAGGAACAGGAGAAGCCAGCCAGGCTCCTGTGATTAGAACCCCTTTCTTGGCACTGGCATTCGCAAAATGGTGTAGTCATGGATGCTTTCAGTCACATCCTGCTTCTTTCCTTTTAGCTAAAGTCCCATTATATATATTATCAGTTCCAGTTACATGCTTCCCTAATCCGCCTGGAACAAGTGTTTTTCATTTATTTGCAAGTTGTGCTGTGTGTGGATGATGTAGTGTAGGAAAGGACATTTGTACGCCATGAAGACAATTTTTCTAGCAAGATTTTTATTTGAAATACCATTAAGAATCAAGTTTGTTGGGAAATGAATAGGACTGTCTGATACAGAGACAGGACTCAGTATTCAAAATATTCTGGATAAGTCAGTTACCAGACTGTATACCATAAAGTGACCAATGTATAAAGCAAACAGTGCTGACCAAGAAGTGATGGTGGCCTGACCAGGCGGAGGATAGAGCATCGGACTGGGATGCGGAAAAGCCAGGTTCGAGACCCCGAGGTCACCAGCTTGAGCGCGGGCCCATCTGGCTTGAGTAAAAGCTCGCCAGCTTGGACCCAAGGTCACTGGCTCCAGCAAGGGGTTGCTCGGTCTGCTGAAGGCCCGTGGTCAAGGCACATGTGAGAATGCAATCAGTGAACAACTATGCTGTCGCAACGGCAACGAGAAACTAATGATTGATGCTTCTCATTTCTCTCTGTTCCTGTCTGTCCCTACCTGTCCCTCTCTCTGTCTCTGTAAAAAAAAAAAAAAAAAGTGATGGTATGCTGCCGAATTTAGCATTTACTCTGAACTTTTAATTTTATGTATCTCTATTTTGAATCTGAAAAATCTCTTAGACAGTAGTGCAGGTACAACATCAGCAGGAAGATGTCTCTGGCCACAACTCCTCTCCCTTTCTTTGTCTCGTTTGCTGTGAGGTCAGCAACAAAGTGGGGCATTGTCTGCAGCCTTATTAATGAAAGTGTCAAGTGTAGCCTGGCCTAGATTCAGACAATTGGGAAACAGAAAGGGACTTTTATGAAGAAATTAACGAGTAAATAGATTGAAGAATAAATGACTCTTTTTTGTACCCGTAGGCTATTATCCGCCATCCTCAGAGTCTCGGAAGTTGAATCTCGAGCGATAAGAGCAGATCTCACTCACCTGCTAAGCCCTCAGATGGGCAAAGACATTGTTTGGTTTCTAAAACGCTGGGCAAAGACTTACCTCCTGGTGGATGAGAAGCTGTATGATCAGGTCAGAATGTAAAACATTTCACTTTATTTGGATTTGTGATAATGGCAGTCTCAGAAATGACATTTTCTTGGTGATATTCTCATCAAAATGTGACTAAGAGCTGATCATTTTCCACATGGAATTGTATGAGTGCCATTGTATTTTTAATAACTTTTCTAAGGGCACATCATTTGATTCAGCATATTTTTACCAATATTAAGTTACAGATTACTATTTGAGAATGAATCAGTTTATGTTCTTTGTATTTGCTGTCAATATTATGTTAGTATGTTAATGACAAAACTAACAGGAAAATAACATTGGAAAACGTAAGTGGATTGAGGATGTCTCTTTTGGAATTATAGATATTAATTCATTTATAAAAGCAATGTAAAATAAGCTGTATTTCATATTTAAATGTTAATTTCAGTTGGATTTTACTGTGGATTTTTTTTTAGCTGATCTTTCTTTCTGACCTCAAAAAAATTGGTTTTCTCTTTAAGATAAGTCTGCCATTCAGTACAGCATTTGGACCAGATACTGAAGGTTCTCAGTGGATTATTGGCTACCTCTTACAGAAAGTCATCAGCAACCTCTCGGTGTGGAGTAGTGAGCAGGACCTTGCAAATGACACTGTGCAGCTCCTTGTCACTTTGGTGGAAAGGAGAGAAAGGTGAGCTGATGTGTGTGACTCCAGTTTTCTTTTTAGTGCAGGCTTTGCAAGTGGCAAATGATGACATGGTCCTAAGGTCTAGGGGACCCTGCACTTTTGGAGCAGTGTGTTTAAAAAATGTCATGTAAACCCTGGCCGATTGGCTCAGCAGTAGAATGTCAACCTGGCCTGTGGAAGTCCCGGGTTCAATCCCCGGCCAGGGCACACAGGAGAGTGCGCGCCCATCTGCTTCTCCACCCTTCCCCCTCTCCTCCTCTCTCTCTCTCTCTCTCTCTCTCTCTCTCTCTCTCCCTCCCTCCCCCTCCCTCAGCCAAGGCTCCATGGCCTCGGCCTCAGGCGCTAGAATGGCTCTGGCCAAAACGGAGCAACGCCCCAGATGGGCAGAGTATCGCCCCCTGGTGGGCATGCCGGGTGGATCCCCGTCATCGGGCACATGCGAGAGTCTGTCTGACTGCCTCCCGGCTTCTAACTTGGGGAAAATACAAAAAACAAACAAACAAAACATTAAGTCACTGCCAGCAGTGTAGATGGGCTTTCCAATGTTACGGGTGAGGGCTGTGTGGACTGCTCAAGGGTCCAGCATTGAAGTATCTTATGAGGAACGTATATGTTTAATTTAGTAATTTATAAATTGAAAGTTTCAAAACACTTTATGGAATAGTCTCATTTGCTTTTTTAGGTTATACTATTAGTATTATCCCATTCTAAAGATGAGAAAAGCTGATAATTTAGTAATTTAATCTTGCAAAGTAAAATTTTTAGTGCTTTCTACAGCAAATTCTGGAAATGCTTTCATTTTTCTTACTGCATAGGAGTACAATTATTGATATTACTAGTGCCACTGGCCTATTTATTTATTTTACTTTACTAGTTACTGTTCCAAACATTATATATAAAGTATCTCATTGAATCACATCAGTCTTAACTGTGAGATCTGGGGCTGTTATTACTGCTGTTATCCCTGTTTTACATATCGGAATGATAAGTCAGAGAGAGTTAAATGCATTTTACATTGTCAGATTACCAGTGGGATTTGAATGCAGGCTGGTGGGACTCCAGAATCTTGCCCTGTTTACTGTACTTTAATATTAATTAAGTCCAGCCACCTTCCATTTTGTTTACTTAGTAGTATACATACATGTAAGTGTTTCATCTTTCTTTTGTTGTTTGTGCCTATAGAGCAAACCTAGTAATTCAGTGTGAAAACTGGTGGAATTTAGCTAAGCAGTTTGCAAGCCGAAGCCCCCCTCTGAATTTCCTGTCCAGTCCTGTGCAGAGGACTCTGATGAAGGCTCTTGTCCTGGGAGGTTTTGCACAGATGGACACAGAAACCAAACAACAGTATTGGACTGAGGTAACAGTTCCCTTATTGCAGCCTCTGGTAGGACTTTGTTGTATTATCTGTGTGTTGCCCTAAAAGAGTCCGTGGAGACAAAAACATCAGTCATCGCTTTTGTGATATTTTCCCTCCTAGTGCACAGGGTGAAATTGATGATTTTGCAAATATCATCTTATGATTTATGCATATCTGCTTGTGAAGATGCTGAATATTATCATATGTTCTGCAGTTTAGAGTATCCTTTTTTTCTTTTCTTTTCTTTCTTTTTCTAATTGATTTTAGTGAGAGAAGAAGGGACAGAGAGAGACAGAAACATCCATCTGGCCCTGTGTGTATCCTGGCTGATGCCAAACTGGCAACCTCTGTGCTTCCAGACGAAGCTCCAACCAACCGAGCCATCTGGCCGGGCCTCTCTCTCTCGTTCTTTTTTTTTCTTTCTTTATTTTACAGGGACAGAGAGGGTCAGAGAGAGGGATAGATAGGGACAGACAGACAGGAACGGAGAGATATGAGAAGGATCAATCATTAGTTTTTCATTGCGACACCTTAGTTGTTCATTGATTGCTTTCTCACACGTGCCTTGACCGCGGGCCTTCAGCAGACCGAGCAACCCCTTGCTGGAGCCAGTGACCTTGGGTCCAAGCTGACGAGCTTTTGCTCAAGCCAGATGGGCCTGCGCTCAAGTTGGTGACCTCGTGGTCTCGAACCTGGGTGCTCCACGTCCCAGTCCGACGCTCTGTCCACTGTGCCACCGCCTGGTCAAGCATCTCTTTCTTTCTAAAAGCTAAGTTACTTAAGCGAGATGACGGCATAACGTTTTTTCATAACTTACAATTTTTGTTTTATTGAGGTGTAATTAACACACATCACTGTAAGTTTAAGGTGTACAGCATACTTATAGTGTGAAATAATTATAGCAATAAGTTTAGTTATCATCCACCATCTTATATAGATAGAATAAAAAGAAAAAACAGATAAAGGGAAAATTTTTTCCTTGTGAAAACTGTTAGGATTGCCAACTTTTCCTATGTGTCACACAGAGCTAGCTGTAGTCTTCACATCCCTAGTGGTTATTTATCTGATCACTGTTCTCTGAGTCCTTCTCTCTCCATCCCCACCTTGGGAAACAGCAAAACATTTTCTATGAGTTTGGTGGGGTTTTTGCTTTTGTTTTTTAATAGATTCACATATAAGTGAGATCATACAGTATTTGTCTTTCTCTGACTTATTTCCTGTAGCATAATGCCCTCAAATCCATCCATGTTGTCTCAATAGAGGATTTCTTTTTTTTCTTTTTTTAATGACTGAATAGTATTCCATTGTATATATACTTCAAAGCTTTCTTTGTTCATTCACTTTTCCATGGTGCTGGCTGTTGTGTATAATGCCACTGTGGACAGGTATCTGGGTACAGGTATCTTTTCAAATTAGTGTTTTCATTTTCTCTGAATTTATTCTCAGAAGTAAAATTGCTGTAATATGGTAGCTCTATTTTAATATTTTGAGAAACCTCCTGATTGTTTTTCATAGAGGCTGCAGTAGTTTACAGTCCCACCAACAGTGCACAAAGGTTCCCTTTTCTTCACATCCTTGCCAGCATTTATTTCTTGTCCTTTTGGTAACAGCCATTCTAACAGGTGTGAGGTGATGTCTGCCTCACACAGAAATTGTGATGACCCACAACATGGGGACTGTAACTTGCAGCTCAGATAGTCTTTGTTTTCTGTGCTTTGTCTGCTTCCAACAATTAGAAATATTTTAGAAAGTGACTGGCCTAGTTGAGGAAATGAAGTTGAAGAAATAAGTATGGTATGTGAATCAGCCTTTGTGTTTTTGTAGGTTCTCCAGCCACTACAGCAACGGTTCCTAAGGGTGATAAATCAGGAAAACTTCCAGCAGATGTGCCAGCAGGAGGAGGTCAAGCAGGAGATCACAGCCACGCTCGAGGCCCTGTGCGGTATCGCGGAGGCCACCCAGATTGACAACGTCGCCATCCTTTTTAATTTCTTAATGGACTTCCTTACCAATTGCATTGGATTGATGGAAGTTTACAAAAATACCCCAGAGACTGTAAATCTCATCATAGAAGTCTTTGTTGAAGTTGCACATAAACAGATATGCTATCTTGGAGAGGTGAGTGCTCTCTAAGTTTATCCCTTCAGGATGAAACTCTTCAGAGTTGTCACAAAATAATAGATACTTTCCTACAGCCTTAATGGATATTATCTGAAATGTCTTTATGCCTCCGAAAGATTTTTCAACAAGACTGTTTTCAGACGAACTCAGAATTCAGAGAAAAGCATGTTGAATGAATATAAATTCTTGTCCTGAAAACATGTTAATAATCAGTAATTTCTTTGGATGAATATGTTATTAAATCAAACTCATTCAAATGAGGAATATTTGACAAAAACTAGTGGGTTATGGTAGATAATTTTAACTTTAAAATCTTAGCTTTAAAATTTTTAATGGCATTTTTGTATCTTTGGTTATGCAAATCAGATGAGTGTTTAGACACAGTAAATTCTTTTATATTCAGTAAGCAAAGATGTATTTTTTTGTTCCATTAAGTTATTTAAAAAGCTCTTTTAAAGCAGCTTTAAATATATATTTGTTTTTGTTAGGAACTTAATTTAAATCTTGTTCCAAATCATTTAATATGGGTTTCAAATCATTTAATATTAGATCAAAAGAACCTGATCCAAAGTGAGATTGTATTTTAAATGTTGTAAGTGTAAATGTTGTCAGTTACTGAGGGAATGCGCCAGTACAGTTCTCATGTTTAGACTGTGTTTTGGAACACTGTTTTTGCAAATTATAGTTTTAAATCTTAAATAATCATTGAAGAAGTTGAGCAGCCGAAGTAGAGCAGTTCTGTTACCAAGATCTTATCACCTCTCTGGTGATTTTATTGCTGGAAAAGTGCTACTATTTTAAACATAACTAATTAGTGTGTACTTTTTCATTTTTGTTAAATGTATTATTGTAGTTTAAAACAGGTATTGGAGATCTACTGGGATTTAGAGTAACTTTATTAGATTATGTTTTTAAATTTATTTAATATCTATATTTGTCTTGGTAGCATAATTTCTGCATTCTTTTTTTCAGTCCAAAGCGATGAACTTATATGAAGCCTGCCTCACTTTGTTGCAAGTATATTCTAAGAATAATTTGGGGCGGCAGAGAGTGGATGTCACAGCCGAGGAGGAGCAGTACCAGGACCTACTTCTTATTATGGAACTTCTTACCAACCTTCTATCAAAGGAGTTCATAGACTTCAGTGATACAGGCATGGTGTAACCTTTGCTGTTTTCGCTGTTTTTATTAAAGCAGAGAATATTTTGTTAAGTGAAATTCCATGAGGAAGTTCCATTTACAAAATAGGTGAAAGTCTCATCCCTGGTCGGCATAAAGTGAGGGTGGAACCCCTGGCCACTCCTGCTTGGCTTTCCTCTTGTAGGAACAATAGTGAGACCTTCTATTTGGCTCTTACTAAGTGCAGGCACTTTTGCTGTCACTTCGGTGTGAAGCAGACGCTGCTGATGAACTTGTTTTGCAGGTGAGGAAACCAGCACAGGAGATATGTGTCAGGTGCCCCACAGGTGTGGGGCAGCGGGTAAGTTGCAAGGCTAGTTTTACATCCTGGCACTGGCCCTCAGAGTTGTCCTGTGGTGGCTCACAGGATGCCGGCGCCTTGCAGAGTGAGGTGTGGGAGTCCTTGCTGGGTGGAGATGCTGGACTCTGAAGCCACTGAGCTACTGGCTCATGGCCCACAGGACCTGGGGAAGTGAGTCAGCCTTCTACTGTCCTCTTGCCTGTTCCATGGGTGTGCTAAGCAGTGACCTTCAGTGTTCACATGGGCTCAGAAAATCTCTTTTGCAGAGCTCACCAGTGCCTGGTGGCTGGGAGTCGTCATAGGTGAGCACTTCACCGGTAATTGAAATGTACAGGCATGGGCAAAAGTAGGTTTACAGTTTGTATGGGGTAAGATCATTGCAACAGCTTTAATAATTCTTGGTTTCACATGTTCACAGCTGTAAGCCCACCTTTGCCTATCCCTGTCTTTGTAGAGGGTTCCCTCAGCTCCCTCCTACCCCACGACCCACCTTGCCTGATGCAGAAGAGATGCTGCTAAGAGAAAAATCCTGTCCAGCTTCTCCTTTTCATGTTCTACAAATGTTCATGGTTGTGAGTGCTGTAACTTCCCACTTCTGTTCCCTTCTTCACTGGCAACAGCTCTCTGTGTCTGTGCCACCCCGGGCCCTGGCCACTTCTCAGTGTGGGGTTGCTCCCAGGTGAGTGTTGGAAGGCCTGTCCCCCATGCCCAGTGCTTCCCTCCTACACCATGGCTGCAGCTGCCCCTCTGCCCAGCCTGCCTCTCCCACAGTGTTGCTCTTATGCTTTCTGATTCCTTCAGCTTGGTCCTTGTAAGGACCTTTCTAAGTCATGGGCCTTTAAATCCTGAAGTAGTTGCTGAGCCTTCCCCTGGAACAGTGCATGTGTAGCAGTCCACATTTCACGCACATCATCAGTCGATTCGTGGGTTCTTGGAAACTTCTGTAGACTAATCACCAGGGCAGAGCTCCATAACCTGTGTACTGTGGCCCAAAGTCCACGGCCACTGTTGACAGGAAGAGAGAGCTGTTAATGGCCTCTGGAGGGGAAAAGCCCCCATAGTCTTCCAGTTTAATACGCAAGTTGGAGCTCTTCTTGCTATTCTGTGACAACTGGAAGAGCAAACACTACATTTAAACAGGTGAGGGGAGGTTTTCAAAATAAAAGAGCAAAAAGATTTCAAATCATAAGAAAACATTAAGAAAAGAAATTGAGGTTAAAACACTCAAGATTGAAAGTACAAAATAAGGGGGAAAATAATAAAATAAGGTAAATAGGGTTGAAGTTTAGATGAAAGAAAAATGAAGACAGAATAGAAAAATGATAAACGGCATTAACTGATTACATAGGTGGTAAAAAGGAAGATACTATTCTAAAGTCATTATTACTAAAATAAAGAGAATAGATGAGCTAATACAAAATATTTTAAGTATTATGAAATGAAATTAACTTGCCAGATGGGCTATTAAAGGCTTAACTGGCCGTGCACCTTTGCATTCCATGCTTGAGTCCTTAGTGAGCTTCTGGCTAGGTTGCTGAGGCTGGGGAGCCCAGGCCACCTCACACATGGGGCAGCCTCCTGCCTCAAGGATGCCATCCTTTCTGCTGGTGGAAAATTTGCATGCCCTGCTTTGGGGTGGGATTCTTCCAACTAGAACTGATACCCCTGCAGAGAAGTTCAGAATTAGTCTAAAAGGTGGTTTTTAAGTAGAAGTGGGTTTTTTTAAAGCCCATTTTATCTTTTATTTCCCTTGTTCTAAAGCATTATGCTCTTAATGGAGAAATATTAAAGTACCGAGACAGAAAACTCACCCATATTTTGATATAATTCAGAGTCAGCTCTAAATTGCATTTTGGTAATTTGCTTTTTTGGTTCTTTTGTACAAATTCCTTTGCAGTTGTACTCTAAATACAATTTTATATTCTGCCTTTTTAAATTAATGTATTTTTGGCCTTCATTAAAATTTTTTATGACTTTTTGATGGCTGAATGGTTTTCCACATTTTGAAACTTAAAACAGTTTCATTAATATTGTACATCTGGAATATTTATGGTTTTGCAGTTAGGAATAGTGATTCATTAATCTCTTTTGTGCACAAATCTCTATCTGAATTTCTGACTTTATCTTTAGTATATACAGTGCTCAAAAGGTTTTTTACAATGTAGCTTTTGACAGTAACGATCACACTGTGTCCTGACCAGCATGTAAACGTTATCATTTAAAAGTCATCGAGAATTCAATGAATCAGTAGTAGTAATTTGGAAATATTTGCATTGTTTGATTTATGAACTTTGGTTAGTGGTTTTGTTGACATTTGCTCACTTAATCTATTTAGGTCTTAAGGTTCCTATTAATTTACAGGCATTCTTTATGGATTAAGGATAATAACCCTTCTTAATGGAAGCTTTTTTAAAAAAATTTTTCTTTTTTGTAACATTTTAGTTTCTATATTTTCCTCCGCTTTTCAGCTTAGAAAAGTTTCACATACTTGAGAGATAAAAAGATACTACTGTGGAAATTAATTCCTAGTGTGACCAGAGTGTCAGTGGGATAGATTTACTTTTCACAACATTGATGAAGCATTAGTGTTCCTTTACCACTGAAGATTGGTATATGATGTAAACAGAGAATGCCATCTGTGTTGACGACTCTGAGACCCTAAAAAATGAAATGCAGGCATGTGGCCAAGACGCACTTACCATGTGCTCTATTCTACTTGTGGATTTATTGCGTCTCAGAGTTCAAATCTGTTTTTGCTTTCTTGAGGGTAGAATGTATCCACTTTGCAGATTTGTTGATATTATGACTAAGACACTGGTTTCTGTTTATAGATGAAGTGTTTAGGGGACATGAGCCAGGGCAAGCAGCAAGCAGGTCTGTGTCGGCCGCTGATGTGGTTTTGTATGGAGTCAACCTAATTCTGCCCTTGATGTCACAAGACCTTTTGAAGGTAATTACAGAAAGTGAACGTGAACATTAAAATGTGTGTGTTCAGAGTTTAAAGATATTTCGAGAAGGGTATGCCTCTGACTTAATGAAGGGTTATGAGTTCCTGCCTGTCTGTCAAGTAAACATGGAAATCAAGTATTTGCATTACTGTTGTGCCCTTCACACTCATGCCTGGAGCTCAGAGCACAGGCCCACTTACCCTGCCACAGAGGCCTGCACTCCAGGGAGGCTGCCGACAGGACAAGTGGGTCTTTTAGAAATTGCATTCTAGTGTTAGGGTTTTTTTTTATTTTTAATTTTATTTTTTTACTGGGACAGAGAGAGGGATAGATAGGGACAGACAGACAGGAACTGAGAGAGGCGAGAAGCATCATTCATCAGTTTTTTGTTGCGACACCTTAGTTTATTGATTGCTTTCTCATATGTGCCTTGAAGCCTGGAGATACAATCTTTTAAATCTTTTAAAAAGTTTTATTGGATACTGTATGGGATTCAGAATATTTTGTTTACTAAAATAAGTCCCTTTATTGTAACTTACTTTTACATTTAATTAGGTCTTTGTGTTTTCTATATCTTAATTTGTTTTTTTAACCATTATACTTAGAAGCTTGCCTGTTATGTTACTTTTTGCATTAATGAAAATAAAATTAGATAACATAAGCATATAAATATTTTAATTTTTCTTTTTCAGTTTCCAACCCTTTGTAATCAGTACTACAAATTAATCACATTTATCTGTGAGATTTTTCCTGAAAAAATACCACAGCTTCCTGAAGACCTTTTTAAAAGTCTGATGTGCTCCCTGGAACTGGGAATGACTTCATATCCTTCAGATGAGCATCGCTGCCGCTTGTCACATGGGGGAAAGAGTGTAGCTGAGGAGAAGTTTTTAAAATTTGCATATATTTTCTTTTGTATTTCAGTTTTTATTTCTTAAAGCTACTGTCTCTTACTATAACTGCCCTAATTCTATGTTGTTGTTAGTTTGTCTCGTCTTTGTCACAAATTCCCAGAGGTGTTTGACCCCTGGTTCCCAAGTCACTCTTTTACTAAGTGCCCCAGTTGGCAGTGTCACATACTGTTGCTGAGCACTGATCTTAGCTGCCCGATGGAGAAGGATGGGCTTTTGCTAGTGTGTGCTTCACAGCCAGACAAATGCTATGAGTCTGCAGACACTTGTGGGTCATCTCAGACCCTCAGGGGTCTCTTCTTAGTGCAATGGAGGCATGTTGCACACAGGTACACTCGCTTACCTGTGTTCCTTTCTAGAAATGTGCTTCATGTGATGATAACTGTAGTTTTTTAATATGTCAAGTGTGTCCACTTGCATATGCTCTTTGACCATCATGATCAGAATGAGCTCGGAGGTTTGCCAGCTGTGCCTGGAGGCCCTGACGCCGCTGGCTGAGCAGTGTGCCAAAGCCCAGGAGACAGACTCGCCGCTGTTTCTAGCGACACGGCACTTTCTGAAGGTGAGCAGCTTGGGTGGCAGGTTGTGAGGTCACCTGCTTTGATGAGGACCGTCAGTGTACGGAAGGCTTTCAGTGATGGGGAGGCATGCCATCTGTGATGGTCACTGTCTGTTCACTCTGTTTTCTGGAGATCCGCTCTCTGGATACGTAACTGTTCACCTCTGTTTCATGCTCTTGAAAGTTGATGTAAATGTCACAGAGAATTGGATACTTTGGTTATTATACCACAGCAAGTGGTATATATCTCAGTCCTTGGATTTTTAAAAAACCATTTTCTTTAATTTTCAGACTTACTGAATGAATAAGAACATGTGCCACCCTCTCTCTCAGAACCAGAAAGGCTGTGTGCTTTTCATGTCTTGTGTCTTTATTGAGCAGTTTCCTTGTGCACTTTCAGCTGGTGTTTGATATGCTGGTTCTGCAGAAGCACAGCACAGAGATGACGACCGCGGCTGGTGAGGCGTTCTATACGCTGGTGTGCCTACACCAGGTGAGGCCATGGCCCCTGGCCCTCTGTCAGAGCGGGTGGTTTGGAGCCGTGATCTCAGAGGGTCTGTGACTCAGGGCTGCCGTTCTGCTGCCTTGAGATCCTGTTTCTTCACCTCCGCATTTCTCTGGCTCTTTTGTGTTTATTAGACAAGCTATTGTAGGTCAGTAAGCATGTGTTTCCCTTCTGCACTGTTAGGCACTGAGAAAGAGAGGGTGGCACATGTCCTTCCTCCTAAGGCTTGTCCTTAAACACCATCTAGGACCGGGATTCGTGAGAGGATGGTGCAAGCATGCTTGTGCGCTGAGGAGATTGGGTTTTTAAGGAAAAGAAGAGCAGTGAGACAGGAACCCCGAGGGGATACGGCGGACAGAATGGGCACTCTGTGTGGGGTCAGGATGACAGTGGAAGTTATGCCAGTTTACCTGTCTCCTTTCCCTGTCGTGAGTGCCCGGCAAGTGTATGAGAACAGTCACATTTGGTCATCAGCTGCCTTAGTTTCCCTAAATCTACCCCCTGCACCTGTCCCAGCAGAACCAAGTAATTGGTTAGAGAAACTATGACACCTTTTTAAAGCGTAGAGGCCATAGCATTTGCTGTGACTGGAATTGAAGATTTTGTTCATTTTCTCTTTTTAGAAAAATAGGATTTGGAGGTGGTTGTCTGACTACTTGAAGACCTCTTCCAGCAGGCTTCCCCCATTGTGCACCAAGCTGCAGGTGTCTGGGAGCGTCCTTCCTGAGGTGGTGCCATTGTAGCCAGGGCCTCTCTTTGTTGTCTGACTTCCTGTTCTTACAGGAAGATGGGCTTCTTGTCACAGTTACAGACACAAGCTGTTAAAAACATTGCCATTTATTTATTTATTACAGGGACAGAGAGAGAGTCAGAGGGCCAGACAGGGACAGATAGGAACGGAGAGAGATGAGAAGCATCAATCATCAATTTTTCGTTGCGACACCTTAGTTGTTCATTGATTGCTTTCTCATATGTGCCTTGACCGTGGGCCTTCAGCAGACCGAGTAACCCCTTGCTCGAGCCAGCAAACTTGGGTCCAAGCTGGCGAGCTATTGCTCAACCCAGCTGTGCCCGCGCTCAAGCTGGTGACCTCGGGGTCTCGAACTCGGGTCCTCCACATCCCAGTCCAACACTCTATCTACTGCGCCACTGCTTGGTCAGGTAAAACATTGCCTTTTAAAAAGATGTTCACACATTGCAGAAGAGAGAACAGGAGCTAGGGCCTGGCTAGGACAAAGGCCTGCTGGTCTGGCCCCGAGGCACAGCTGTTGTGTGTTAGCAGGGACATGGTGTGAGTTAGTGTCTGTTCCCTTGTGAACAGACGTGTCCCTTGGAGGGGGCAGGGAAGGTAGCTTCTTTGGCTTTGTGCCTGCGCGGGGTAGGATGCTGCACCCGACTTTTTTTTTCCAAATGTAATTAATGTACAACTTTATCATGTTGATCCATGATGATATCCCAAGGAGCTAATGAAAAAGAGTGGCAGCCCTGGCCAGGTTGCTCAGTTGGTTAGAGTGACGTCCTAATACCCCAAGGTTGTAGGGTTGAGCCCCAGTTATGACATATACAAGACTCAACTAATGAGTGCATGAATAAGTGGGACAACAAATCAGTGTTTCTCTCTCTCTCTCTTTCCCTTCTTCTCTCTCTAAAATCAATAAATTTTAAAAAGTTTAACAAGAAAGAAAGAAAAATAGTGGCAGACCAACTCCTTTCAAGAGAGCTTATCTTGGAAAGCTGCCCTGGTTTCCTTTAAAGCCACACCCCGTCCCCTGGGTAAGGCTTTATTATGGAGGAAACTAAAAGTAGAAAAGCTACACACACACACCATGTCCCCATATATGTGCAGCCTCTATCCTTGCTCCCAGAGCTGTTGGGTGCAGTGCTGGGTGGAGCTACATGTGCCAGCAGTTCCAGGTTCTTCCACTGTGAGCGAGGACCGGAACACCCTCTGCACACCCTGCCACCCCTTACCTGCGTTTGTGTGACCTGTTGTCTGCAGAACTGTGTGCACACAGTGTCTGTGGGATCCTCTGGAGGACTGTTGGAAGGTCACAGGCTTAGGTTATGTGTAAAATACAAAACAAAAAGTGAATGATGCTTTGCAAACACAAAAGAGGCCACACAGCAGACCTGGTCACTGTGTGGCTCCTGGTAGACAGACAGCCGGGGTCTTGCTCAAAGCCACTGTGATTTTGGATGTACCAGATATCTCAGTGTAAGAACTTTACCTGTAAAACAATATAAGCAGTGCTTGCCTCACAGGGTGGTTACAACAGGTGAGTTGCAAGCAGAGAAGGATGGATCAGAACCTAGAATCTGTTCTCACTGTGCAGAAGAGCTGGCAGACCCTGCCTCTTAGAATCCTGCCATCCAGTAATGGATATGTTCTACGTGTGTGGTGTTTGAGGGAGATGTTTTCTTACCTAGATTTTGTCTCTTCAATAGGCCGAGTACTCTGAATTGGTGGAAACATTACTATCAAGTCAACAAGACCCCGTTATTTACCAGAGATTAGCAGAGGCCTTCAGCAAGCTCACGGCAAGCAGCACCCCTCCTACGCTGGATCGGAAACAGAAGATGGCCTTCCTAAAGAGTTTAGAAGAATTCATGGCAAATGTCGGTGGTCTCCTTTGTGTAAAATAAAGAACAAAACTCTATGCTTAATTTAGATCCTTTCTGCAAAGTGCACTGAATTGCTAAAAGTTGACTTGAGTCTTGTTCTGTCCTTCAGTTCCTTGGCCATTGGGGTTTTGGAGAGCTTAGCAGTTTGATGTGTAACAGACGTGGTGGGGCAGGAGAGCTCAGCCTCAAATCAGCATCCGCTGTTAGGTATTGCTACAGTCAGTCATAAGTTATGTTCGTTTTGAATGGTGACTTAAACTTAACATTTACAAAATGAGTTTCCATATATGTGCAAACAGATATGGGCACCGTGAAACCATGTTCAGTGCCTTTTTCTTCTTTGTTAAATGTCAGGTGGCTAGCCAAAGTTTAGAGTTTTCATTCTGAAATGCAGGTGGATGTGCTTGGTTGCGTCTCAAACTTCATCCATCTAGCACCTGTGTTGCTTAGGAGCTGGGCCCACCTGGGGGCTGCAGAGTCAGAACTACTGTTTGTGCTCCGGGAGTCTTTGTTTTAATAAACTCCTCCCTTCTGCCACCCCAAAAGTTTTGAATCAGTGTAAGAGACGCTGAAGCTCTGAAGCGGTTGTCATGTGGCGCCTTTTCTCCCCGTGGCTCAGGTCGAGTTTGGCAGGAGGCAAGGCACTGTGGTGCTCACCGGCTCGCAGCTTGTCTTGAGTGGCGGGCTGGGTGGGGTCTGCAGTCACACTCTGATGCCTGAACTCGACAGTACTGTATATTTTTGTTCCATTAAAAAAAAAAAAAGAAAGAAAAAAACAACTTTTAGGAACTGTAGCCATTTCATTGCCTTAATTTTAAGAAGAAAGGACAAAACAGATTTGTTTTAGCAAGAAATACTATCTTGATGCTTCAGAGTTGGCTAGGGTGTTAGTTGCGCTGAGCCTGGTGCCCTGTTGGTGTGTTCATGTGGGTTTGTGAGTGAAGTGAAGGCTTCTCCCTGTGTGGCCTGACCCTTCGTGTATGTTTCTGTCCAACCTCGTCACCGTGGCTGTCATACTCTACTCCAAATGGCTTGACTAAGCAATAAGTATTTCAAAGGACAGTAGTGACTGATTCCTGCAGACTTTAGACATTGGGGCACAACAGGCAATAATTATGCTGGCATGAGTGTTTCCGCATTCCACAGGAATCCACTTTGACTCTCTAGTTTGCTTTTTCTAATCGGGATTTTTGTACTGCTACTGTGCTCCCCTCTAATTAAAGAAATGAAAGCTAATTTATAAACCGTAGACATGTGAAACCGCCCACTGCCATGTCAGGGTCACATGGCACAGGGGCTAGCGGGGTGTCCTGCTGTGCTCTTGACACCTCTGTGCTGATCTTTCCCTGGAATTAGGTGTTGCTGTCTGGCTGCATGTAGCACACGAGCCTTCACAGTGGTGCTGTGTGGATCTGTAGACGTGCTGATAACCATGCACTTACCAAAACAGGAGCACCTGAGTTCTGCCCCTCTTAGCATGCTCCCTTAGGAGCTGATGCAGAGCCTGGAGCCCGAGCTTTGAGGTCCACTTCTCTTAGTTTGTCACCATTGAGTAACAGCAGAGGGCAAGCAAAAGCATCTTAAAACAGCTAGGAAAAAAACTAATGTCACTTCATGAAATACATATATTGTCTTTTAAAAATACATTGAATCGTGCATTCATTTTTAGATTTCATTTTTTCCCCTTAATGGACATGAAGTCACATGCACTACTGTTTTGCATTGTTCTTGGTGTGGTATGGCTCCCAGCTCCACATGCCCCTCAGTGGTGTAAGCCACGTGTGTGTGTGAGGGCATGGGGACACGTAGCTGACTGGATAGGTTTACTGGCCCAGACAAAACTGTAATCAAGTGTTTAAAAGCAAAGATGAGTAGGAAAGGGATGCTGTCTGGATGGAAATGTGGGTGCTAAGTTACCCCAGTCTCTGTTAACACTGCAGTGCCATTAGGTGACTTTTAATGAAAACAAGATTACTTCAGATTGGATCAAATAGACCTTAAGATATCACCAGAATGTGATTAGTGGCAAACAGGAAACAAGAGCCAACGCCATTTTTTAGGTAATGAGGGTACCACTTCAACAGCTGAACTCTTTTCAGGTGGATGAGTAGGCATTTTCCTGATTGGTAGTTGTTTCATTTAGGTCTTTTTTGTTTTATATTGTCCATTTTTGTCTTTGGCTTATGCTTATTAGCTTTTCATTTAGGGTGGGGGTTGTATTAATGCTCTTGTCCCAGTGGGGAGCAAGAATACTGACTTAATTTTAGTAAATTGATTATTACTGTTAAGACTGACTGGTCCTTTGCTGGGTAGGTCAGTTGTTTGGAGCGTCGTCCTGATGTGTCAGGTTTGTGGGTTCAATCCCTGGTCAGGGCACACATGGGAATCCATCAGTAAGTGCATGGATAAGTGGAACAGCAGATCATTCGGTCTCTATCTCCCGATCAGTCTTTATCTTTATTTCCCCCCTTACTCTCTCTCTAAACTCAATAAACAAAAATAATTTTTAAATAAAACTGTTAAGTTGTTCAAAAAGTTTTAAAAACGAGAACATTATTTGTTCTCCCCTTATATGTGAATGTAAAAGAGACACTGTCAAGTAGTGGTGTTTTTTTTAAATTTTGTGTTACATGTAGTAACCTTCAATTTCCATTGTTCAGTTAATTCTTTGTTTTCATTTTATTGGCACAATCTCTGGACTTTGTACTTTCACAACTGGTATACGTGTTAACAGCACCTGTCACTTATACTCTTGTAGCTCTGTGACAAGGATTGGTTTTCTTATGGTCCCTCTCGATGGATGGCTGCCTGAAGTACATAACAGTACTTCACAGTGTCCTATTCACAGCTATTTGGATCTTTCTTGCTGTCTCTTTTTCTGTTGGGGAAGACAGTGGCATGTTAACATTATTGCATTGAGTGTTCGTTTGGTATAAAGTGTGGCATTTTATGTAAAAAATGTTTGCAATATTTTTCAGACTAATTTTAAGAACTTTGTCTTATTTAATTGTAAGCCATTTATCTAGTTATATTACATAATTTTGTTCAGATGAGATGGTTACTACTATTCTTCACAGTTTTGATTTCAAAATCTAGCATCTATATAATCTCCGCATAATATCCTTATTATCTTAGAACTTTTTCTTTTGCAAAAAAAGTCTTTATCTGTAATGTTACCATACTTTCCATTACTGTTAGTACGTGTGTAAACCCCCCAAGAATTGAAAGGAAGTAGTTGTTGATGTCAGGTCTGAGTGTCCTAGAAGACCGTGTTCATTGAACCCTTAAAGTACAGTGTGTCCGTAAAGCCAAGGTGCACTTGCTTTCCTGTGACTGGTCAAAAGTGCACCATGACTTTATAGACACACTGTACTATTTTGTCCATCCATTACAGATTTACTTGTTTCTTTTTGCCATCTTTGTCATTAGACCTTCCTGGTTAGCTGTCTGTGATGTATAATCCTCGTTATTGGTTCCTGAATAAATTGTTAGCTTTTAAGGCAGAAATAACCTCAGTACTTCTTAGGGTTCTTTCCCCTTAACTAGAGAATAAGGAATTGATTTGGATATGAATTAACAATTTTCTATAAATTCTTCTACAAAACAACAGAACCAATTGGAGGCTATAATAATGTTTTAAATTATTTTAAAATGTAAGTGGAGATTTGGTAAATAACTATGTTTGATTTGGTAAATAACTATGTTCTGAAAACACTGCAGTGAACACACAATATGGTGTACAGAGATGTGTTGTAGAATAGGGCACCAAAAACCTGTATAACTACATTAACCAGTGTCACCCCCAAAAATTCAATTAAAAAATGTATTATCTAAAATTAAAAATTGTCCAAATTAGGTATATTGCCGAGCTCAAATTGATAAGAAGTGCCATTATTTAAGTTTAACTTTAAATGTTTTAATTTAGATTTTAGATGTGAAGTATTTCTCATTAATTATAATGGGAACATATTTAGCCAAAGAATATATTTTGTTCAGGTACAGTTACAAACTTAGTAATTGGCATTCATTCTGCTCTGGAGGACTGGTGTAGTGACCTGTTTCTGACTGCTTGCTTCCTAAGTCTGTGAGAACTGAGCTATGCCAAGATGATAGTGGTGACGGGAGAAGTGGCTTACCCGTTGGCACCCTGAAGTTCACACACAGTCTGTCCTCCTTGCTCCCTGGGGTTTGCTCTTCACTGGCTCCCGGGCCTTCCCATCAGTTGGAGAGGTTTTCTCCTTTTCAGTTTATACTCTTAAGCCTCAGCTATTAGAGGCTATCAGGTATGTACTAATAGCCAACTTTCTTAGCCTGAAACTATACACAGTGCCCGCATTATTGTCTGTACTGGGGATATGACCTCAAGTGTTGCTCTGAGCCTAGGCTTCCTGGTGTGGTGTCATCTCCCACATGAAATGACGATGGATTGCAGATACTAAGGTTGTGATTCAGATCTTTGAACAAAGATCTTCACACAGTGAGTTTGTGGTTTAATTATCAATAAGTGTTAGAATCGCTACCATTCAGCACATGTAAAAATTTTTAAATATTTACCTCTATTGACGCTACTAATGAAGGTATAAAGTTACATTTAATTTTTTCAAAAGATGCTACAATATGATTTTAGGAAATAAATCAAGGCTGTGTATTGAGCCAGTTAAGGGCTGAATATCAAATTGATAAAATTTTATTTGTATTTTTAAACCCGTAAATGGGAGTTCATATGTGTCTTTTAACTAAATATTTTTATTACATTTTTGTTTTGACTGTGTGTGATTTGTTCATGGGTATTTGGCTAGACTGTATTATGAAGTCATTGAAACAGTGCTGGTTCATTTACCAGCATAGGGTGATTGACACAGAGGACATTCTACAGGGATAATTAAAAATAAAAAACATGATGACATATCTGAATGGATAAAATAAAAACTTGGATTACCTTCTGGGAGAACCCATCCCTAATAGAATATCCAGGATTCAGAAAGAAAAAGTTTTGTTCATGTTCTGCAATATTCATTATATTTATTTTTACTTCAGCTCACAGTCTTAGAAACAATTTCAGTTATTGCTGTAGTCAGAGAGAGGGATAGATAGGGACAGACAGGAACGGAGAGAGGTGAGAAGCATCAATCATCAGTTTTTCATTGCCGTAGTCAGAGAGAGGGATAGATAGGGACAGACAGACAGGAACGGAGAGAGACAATTTCAGTTATTAATTAAATCATTGGATTTGGGGCATATTTGTAGTAAATAGTGCTAGTGATTTGGGCCATTCTTTTTTTTGGCCTTTCAAGTAAAGTAGAAAATTACCACTCTGTGTCAGACAAACTTTCACTCTTTACCTAATCTTAAATCTTGTAAACATATGCAGACTCATTTTGAGGACCTGGCCGGAATGCTCAGTGGATCCAGTGTCGACTCTATACACCAGAGATTGTGGATTCAACACCCTCCCCATCCCCACATGCACCTACGAGAAGCAACCAATGATCGCACAACTAAGTGGAACGAGTTGATACTTTCTGTATGCGTTTGTCCTTCCCTTCTCTCTCTCTCTCTCTCTCTCTCTCTCTCTCTCTCTCTCTCAGGTCAATGGAAAAATATTTTAAAAAGGGCCCGACCAGGCAGTGGTGCAGTGGATAGAGCATTAGCCTGGGACACCGAGTACCCAGGCTTGAAACCCTGAGGTTGCCAGCTTGAGCGCAGATCAAAGACATGATCCCAAGGTCACTGGCTTGAGCAAGGGGTCATTTGCTTGGCTGGAGCCCCCTGTCCAGGCACATATGAGAAACAATCAATGAACAGCTGCAACTATGAGGTGATTCTTCTCATCTCTGTCCCTGTTTGTGTGTGCCTCTCACTAAAATTAAATAGTAATTTAAAAGAGAAAGAAAAGATGTTTTGAATATGTTTTAAAATTGGTTTTGCTTTGAATATTCACTGATTTGAGATTTGATTACACTCCAAGAATGGATAAAGAGAATTTAGGTTTAAGAGGACTAAGCAGAGGTGTAGAAGCTTTTATTTTTTTTAAGAGAGAAAAGAAGGAAGAAGGAGGAGAGATGAGGAGCATCAACTCATAATTGCAGCACTTCAGTTGTTCGTTGATTGCTTCTCATATGTGCCTTGACTGGAGGTTCAAGTCAAGCTAATGACCCCTTGCTCAAGCCAACAACCTTGGGCTCAAGCCAGCGAACTTTGGATCTTGTGAAGGAACCAGCGTTCAAGCCTGGGACCCCATACTCAAGCTAGAAAACCCACTCAGGCCAGTGAGCCTACATTCTGGCTGGTGACCTTGGGGATTTTGAATCTGGGCTCCTGAGGGTCCTAGGCTGACGCTCAATCCACTGTACCACCACTGGTCAGGCGGTTTTCCCTCTTTATAAGGGCAGGACCTGGACACAGACTAATCATCTGTTGAGAGAGCCATAAATAATTTGAAGGTTCCAAATATAAAAATCTCATTTGTTTTTAAGACAAGTTTTAAGTAATCGTGCTATCTAAAAATACAGTAGCTTTACATTCAGTAGTTTACAGATGATGCCTTGGTATGTTGATAGATTATGGATTATTTTGTTTGTTTTGTCTAGATGGGATCCCAGGTTGGGTCAGTGTGAATTCTTTGTAATCTCAAATGGCAGTTCAGTTTTACTTTCTTTTAAAATTTAAGTGGGCCTGACCAGGCGGTGGCGCAGTGGATAGAGTGTCGGACTGGGATGCAGAAGACCCAGGTTCGGGACCCCGAGTTCGCCAGCTTGAGCGCGGGCCCATCTGGCTTGAGCAAAAGCTCACCAGCTTGGACCCAAGGTCACTGGCTCCAGCAAGGGGTTGCTCAGTCTGCTGAAGGCCTGCGGTCAAGGCACATGTGAGAAAGCAATGAACAACTATGGTGTCGCAGCGGCAACGAAAAACTAATGATTGATGCTTCTCACCTCTCTTGGTTCCTGTCTGTCCCTATCTATCCCTCTCTCTGACTCTCTCTCTGTCCCTGTAAAAAAAAAAAAAAAACTTAAGTGGAAGTAAAGGACGTATTTGGTGACATTTAAGAGAAAGGTCTTTTGCTGAGGTCTTTTTGGCAGCAACTATCTAAATTCTAGCACATAAATCTGTTCCCTACTGAGCACTTTCTGTGTAAATTATTCCACTGAAAATATTTGAAACACACTGATGGATAATAAATTGAGTAGGTACTAAGTCAATTCTATTATATTTAAAGATTCTTTCTAAGAACACATTTTGTTACATAAGTGTCCTCACACAAAGTCTAATGCCTGATATTTTTAAATACTGTAATATCTTTACATCAGTACAATGTGACTGTATAGCTCCTACTATAGACATCATGGTGCTATTGTGACAGAGTTCACTATATTATTTACTGTACCTTTTTTAAGCAAGAAAATTGATCTATTAAGTCAAGGGATTCAGTTTCTGCTGAACATACTCATATTATTCCTGCAACAAAACAAAACCCTAACTGATTTCCAAATGGAGTTTCATGTATCGCTATGTAATTCTTTATAACTCAAATAAATTGGGGAAGTAAAACAAGTTTTTTTCCTGTGTGAAGTTAAGGGCTTTACTACACTGCTCTGTAAGATCGCAGTCAGATTTTCTCAGCGTATTTAATAGTGTCTTTTGAAAGCATCGATGGGACAATAATATGGGAGGACCCTTTGCAACCTGCTTAGGTTAATTTGAGTAATCTGGTGATAAGGCATTTGAAAAATGAAAGAAAAATGGCTGAGTCTGTGTTCTTGTAATTAATTATAGATAAGTATTTTTTTTAATCGAGAGAGAAAGGGACAGTCAGGGACAGACAGACAGGAAAGGAGAGAGTAATTCTTTGTTGTGACCTTACTTGTTCATTGATTGCTTCCTCATATGTGCCTTGATGGGGGAGGGGTGGCTCCAACCAGACCAGTGACCTCACCCTCAAGCTGGTTTTGAACCTGGGTCCACAGCATTCCAGGCCAATGCTCCATCTACTGTGCCACTGCCCAGCCAGACAATACTTATTTTTAAAAAGAGAAATTGAGTCTAGCTTTGTCTTGCTCCTAAGTGATTTTTCCAGAGTAATTAATCTCTATTTCTTTTTATTATAATTTTTATTTATTTTAATTTATTGTGTTAACATGGATTCAAGTGTCCCACTAAATATAACTTCCTCACCCCCCACTTCCATATCCCCCATTTCTCCCCTTTATCTCCCCCTCCCCCTAACTCCCTCTCCCTTCTCTCTGGGACTTGCTGTCCCTGTTATCTGTATCTGTGTGCTACGTATATATAATTTCACTAATCCCTTTACCTTCTCTGATCCCATCCCCTCATGCCCCTTCCCTCTGACAGCTGTCCCTCTGTTCCCTGTGACCCCGCCCCTGCCTCTTCCATTCCTTGTTCACTTTGTTCATTAGATTCCACATATAAGTGAGATCATATGATATTTGTCTTTCTCTGCCTGGCTTATTTCACTTAGCATAATCATCTCTAAGTCCATCCATGCCATCGCAAAAGTTGTGTTTTTTTTTTTACAGAGACAGAGAGTGAGTCAGAGAGAGGGATAGATAGGGACAGACAGGAATGGAGAGAGATGAGAAGCACCAATCATCAGTTTTTTATTGCGACACCTTAGTTGTTCATTGATTGCTTTCTCATATGTGCCTTGACTGGGGGCCTACAATAGACCGAGCAACCTCTTGCTCAAGCCAGCGACCTTGGATCCAAACTGGTGAGTTTTGCTCAAACCAGATGAGCCTGCGCTCAAACTCGGGGTCTCCAACATGGGTCCTCCACATCCCAGTCCGACGCTCTATCCATTGCACCACCGCCTGGTCAGGCAGATTTCCATTATTTTTTTATGCACTGTTCTGAAGAGTAGCAAGATGATAATCATTTCTGAATGCGCAAAAAGAATTATTCTGAATTAAAAGCATCTTTTCAAGTCCAGTTCAACTTGACAAGTAATTTGCCACTTACTTCAATTAGAAATGGCCTTTGATATTTTAACTTTTTTATGATTTGTAGAACCCATTAAATTGCAATGCAGATGCTTTGCCAGGGAAATTTTAATCTTCATGTATTACTGTGAGCAGGCTGTCAGAGCAGTCAGCACTGTTGGAGGTATAACTTCCTGATGTTTATGGTCATTTTGATGATAAAAATAACATCATAACAACACATTACAGCCTGACCATGTGGTGTCACAGTTGATAGAACATTGGCCTGGGTTGCTGAGGATCCAGGTTTGAAAACCTGAGGTCGCGGGCTTGAGCGTGGGGTCTTGGCTTGAGTGGTATCATAGATGTGACTCCATGGTCCCTGCCATGAGCCCAAAGGTCGCTGGCTTGAAGTCCAAGGTTACTACCTTGAGCCCAACTTCGCTGGCTTGAGCAAGGGATCACTGGCTAGGCTGGAGTTCCTTGTCAAGGCACAAATGAGAAAGCAGTCAATGAACAACTAAGGTGCTGCAACTATGAGTTCATGTTTCTCATCTCTCCCCCTTCCTGTCTGTCCCTGTCTACTACCCCCCACTAAAAAATAATAATAATACACATTACATGTCACATGCTATGAAAGCTGCTGAAATTTAAAATTTTAAAGATCTGTTTCAAACCAAAAGTAATTTGCTTTAACAACATGACTTGAACTATGGGCTAAGGCACTCGTTTGTATATGGAACATTACACCTCTAAAATTGTGCTATGAAGGTTGGCTCATTTTTGGTTCATGTTACGGATTTTAGTTCATTGTATTTTCTGTTAAATTACACCTGGTTTTGAAATACTTGGTTTAACATACTGCTCACAAAATTTAGGGGATATTTTAAAATGAATATGAAGCAATAAGCATTTGATTTATTTATTTTTTCTTTTTTTAAGAAAGAGGAGAGGGGAGAGAGCAAGAAGGAGGGAGGAGGGGGAAGCATCAACTTCCATATGTGCCTTGACCAGGCAAGCCTGGGATTTCCAACTGACAACCCCAGCATTCCAGGTCAGTGCTTTATTCATTGCACCACCACAGGTCTGGCTGATTATATTTTATTAAACAAGAACAGAAAAGCAAACAAGAAAAAGAAAGTTGTTTGGTTATGCAAATGCGATGCAAAACCAACTTTTATTTTATTGGTGAAAATGCACTATACAAAAGGCTGAAAGTACTAGCCTATCTGCTCGTTTCCTGATCCCCTTATTTTTGTGAGCAGTGTACTTGTCATCAGTTTCAAGCCATCAAAGCATGGGCTGCTACAGACCAGGCAACAGTATTTATAATAAAAAATTATGGTACTCCCCAAGTTGTCAACCCCTTTTATGTACTACTACTATTTGGCAGCTGAGTGATTTATTTATATCCTCAACTTATGCCAGAAAGGATTTAAGGTGATTCAGGATAATATATAAAACCAGCACGATAATAAGATTGGTAAAGAAAACAAAGGGAAGGAAGGTAGGAACCACAAGTATAGTTTGTCTTCTGGAATGGAAGATAAATGTGTCACTTATGATTTGGTCACAGCCAGGTTTAACAAGTGCCTGTTACGTGCCAGGAACTTTGCTCGAGATTTTAATATATACGGAAGGAATGTCGCTCCTTCACGCTAGGCCTGGCGTCCGTGGGGAGCTTAGAGAGGGAACCTGATAGCCGTGGAAGGTCTGGAAAAGCTCCGCTCAGCCCATCAACATGAGGAGACCGCCGCTGTCTTGATCTCTACTAGAGCAGGCACATGCAAGAAACCCTCCTAGGTGTGTGTGAAATGCGCATCCACCCAGGAGATTATAGGTTTCTGTGTTTTGCTTGAAGGTTTGCTTGAATGCAAACCTTAAGTTATTAGCCAAATTGCCCTCGCTCTTGCGGGGAACAGCGCCCGCGAACTGCTGGCGCGGGCCTGGCACGGCGCGCCGGGCCGACTGGTGTGCGCACGCGCGGGCACCGCGCGGCTGGCCTTGCCCATAATCCCGCCCCAGCACGCCCCGGTTCCGGGTGATTGCGCACGTGTGTCGGTGCCTGGATGTGCGTGGCCTTGGAGTTAGCATTGCTTGTCTACCTTTCCCTGGGTAGTGGCGGAGGGGGAGAAGTCGGTGGTGTGTGGGCGTGCCGGGTGACTTGCCGGAGCCTGCTTAGTGGGGGAGGCTGGGAGATCACGCACCGGGCCTGGCTGCGTGGGGACGTCGCACAGCGATGACGTAGGGGGCCGGGAGTTCTGGTTGCGCGCGTACATCCCCGAGCGTGTGTCAGTGGACGCAGTTCGCAACTCCTGTCTCAGAGGTCTCTTGGAGATGAGAGCCTGCGCTTCGCTCAGGAGGTGGTGAGTCCGCGCGGGACTGGAGGGAAGTCAGTCCGCGGGGAAGGGGACGCAGCCCGGGCCACTTCGTGCTGTGGCAGGCGAGGCTCTCGACGGCGTCTGCCTGGACCGTGGGAGAACTTTACACGTGCGTTTACGGGATGCCGGTGGTGTGTGAGGGGTGGCCGCGCCGCCCACCACACACCTCTCTACCCCTTCCGCAGCCCCTCCCTCCAGGCCCAGGTAAACCGCCTGCGGCTGCACCTCTTCCCTCACTCCGCCCTTGAGTCCGGCCCTGACGCTGAACGCGGCCCTGGCGCTTCCTCCTCCCTAGTACCCTGGACAGTCCGGATCGCATAGTTCTCTGTCGTGGGGGGTTGTCCTATAAAGTGTATGGAGCTGACCAGCTTCTTGGCCTTCACCCACTGGAGGCCAACAATGCCCTCCCCTAGTTATAACAGCCAAAAATGCCTTTGGGCACCACCCCCTGGGGTGCAGACCTCACCTGGCTCTTCTGTTGACGCCACGTATATATGCGGCACTTCCCAGCTCTTATGGACGTGAGACAGTTTTACAAACCCACTTAGAAAACTTCACGTAATGCCAAAGAGGGATAAAGTGGTGATAGGTTAAAAAGAAATGAGCACATTGAAACTAAAGTTCACTTAAGTTAGACTTCAGTGATGTGTATTATGTCAGCATTTCAGTTTTTTCCACTTAAAGAGTGATGCAGTCTTGACCCTTACTACAGTGATGTAGGAAACAGTCTGTAATTGCTAATGTTGCTGCTTGTAATCTCCAAATGTTTCTCCATGGATCTCATCACTGGCTAGCGCAGATTTTAGTTCTCTTGTCTATGGTCTTCCTGCCTAACTGGAATGGGAGCTCCAAGAGAATTGGGACTTCAGTTCCCATCACCAAGACAGTGCTTAGTACAGAGTAGTGCCTCCGTGAATGGTTATCAAGGGAGTGGATTTGATTGGATTTAAAGTACACTTTTTAAAAAATACATTTTAAAAATAAGATTCATACTAAAATATAGACTGAATTTTCATGTTTTTAGCCATGAAAGAGTTTTCTTAAACTGCTCATTAGAATTCTTTGTTTTGCACTTAAAGTCAATGGACTTCTTTTTATGGTTTTCAAAATTTATTTCTCAATGCCTTGCTGCAAATTGGAAAGTGCTGCTGCTTCTTTTTTTTTAATTTAGTGAGAGGAGGGTAGGCAGAGGTGGACTCACACATGCTTCCTGACCTACCGACTGGGCTCCACCCGGAAAGACCACTAGAGGGCGATGATCTGCGGATATGGGGCATTGCTTTGTTGCAACCAGAGCCATTTTTTAGCCCCTGAGGTGGAGGCCATGGAGCCATCCTCAGCGCCCAGTGCCAACTCTCTCTAATCAAGCCATGGCTCCGAGAGGGAGAGAGAGAGAGAGAAAGAGAAGTGAGAGGGGGAGGGGTGGAGAAGCAGATAGGCGCTTCTCCTGGGTGCCCTGCCTGGGAATCGAACCTGGGACATCCATAGGATGGGCTGACACTGTACCACTGGCCAGGGCCTAGAAAGTGCTTCTTAGTATTAAGAAATAAAATTTAAATATCCCTGTCCACATCAAGGATATACATGTATGTGCAGACACGGGCACTTTGTCTTCCCACTCTTCTATTCATGGTCAGGAACAGCTTGTACACTTCAACTCTGCCAGGAGACATGGCATTTTAATACACTGCTCACAAAAATTAGGGGTATTTCAAAATGAATTTGAAATGATAAAATATCCCCTAATTTTTGTGAGCAGTATAGTTGTCACGTTCTTTTCCCAAATGAAAGGAATTCAATCATGTAATACCAAACCAAAATGAAACCTAGTGGTGTGCTGTCAGTTTACTGTGTTGACTGAGTCTCAGTTGGGCATGTACACACAGTGATATGTGAACTTCCCACTTGGAAATGGTCCAGCCTAGTAGCTCCCAGGATGCTTCCCTGGAAGTAATATATTTTTTTCTCAGCAAACTAAAATGACTCATTTCAACTCCTTGTACTCTGGGGAGTGGAGCATCAAACTGTTCGGAGGCCATTGCAGGCACTTTGCTTAGAGAATCAAGTCCATGGGTCTCTGTGGATAATATAATAGACATTTAAGAAATTATGGGTATTCCTAAGTCTATTTCTTGCTCCCAGAAGGAACCACTGTCTTTAATCTTGAGGTTTTTATTCTCTTGCTTTTTTATCTGCGTATGTCTGAACTTCATGTGAGTGGGCTTGTTTATATGATACATACTCTATCACTTTGTGAATTACATATTCTTGAGACTCATGACAATACACTGGTTTGTCAGTAGATGGTACATATGAGGTTTTGTTTTTTGTTTGTAAGATCTTAGATGGAAGGTCTGGTTTTTTGATTTTGAAAAGAACATCAAAAGCCATTTCTCATTTTATATTTTTAAAGGTTTTATTTATTTTTTTATTGATTTGAGAGAGAAACAGATTTGTTGTTCCCCTCATTTATTCCTTTATTGGTTGCTTCCCATATCTGCCCTGACGGGGGGTTTGAACCTGCAACCTCAGCATGTCAGGATGATGCTCTAGTCAGGCCAGGACTAAGAGTCATTTCTCATTTTCAATGACTCTCTGCATCTTTCGACTGGACACTCCTCCTTGGCTTGGGAAATTCCTCCTGTTAGTCTTGCTTGTCCATTTACCTTTGGTGTCTTAGGCCTGGCACCAAGACTGGATTGGACATACTACTGGCTCAGATAGGCCTTGGAATAGGAAAGGAGCAACAGGATGAAGCTCCTGAATACTTTTTTTAGGGGACTGGTGACAGAGTCAGAGAGAGGGACATAAGGACAGACAGATGAGAAACATTAATTCTTCGTTGCAGCTCCTTAGTTGTTCATTGATTGCTTTCTTATATGTGCCTTGACTGGGGGGCTATAGCAGACTGAGTGACCCCGTGCTCATGCCAGAGACCTTGTGCTCAAGCTGGTGAGCCTTGCTCAAACCAGATGAGCCCACGCTCAAGCTGGTGACCTTGGGGTCTCGAACCTGGGTCCTCTGTGTCCCAGTCTGACGTGCTATCCAATGCGCTACTGCCTGGTCAGGCCCTCCTGAATACTTTTTGCTCACTTTCAACACATCAGTTGTTGGAAAATTTAGACACATGTTTTAGAAAGCAAATAGGATGCTGTTTTGTGCTTTTGAATAACTTTTGATTTATAAATGTATTTGGTTCCTGTGTAGTAAGGAATCTGACCTCATCCAACTAGAGGTTTGGCCTTGGACATGTAGCCTGCAAACACTTTCCCAAGTGATAAGAAGGTATTATTCATGGAGGGCCCTCAGGCCATGTCAGCCCAATCTTGGGGATAGGAGCAGGGGACTGGCTTCAACCAGTTAGGCTGTAACTCACTCATTCATGCCAGTGCCCTGAAGCCTCAATACAAACTGGACACTTGACACTCCTGTGTGGATACCAGGAGGGTAGTTCCTGCGGTGGGCAGTGGAAGCTTCCTGTTTGGGACTTTCCTGGACTCCATGCATCTCTTCCTTAGCTGGCTCTTAATTTGTGCCCTTGCCCCATAATAACTAAGTATAATTACCCTTAGTGGGTTCTGTGAGGCTTTCTAGTAAACTATTGACCACCAGAGTGTTTTGGGGAGCCCCTAAACTTACAGTTGTCAGGGGCCTCGGGGAGATATGGCTGTGTACAGGGCTATGCCTTAACCTTACAGCTTGGCTGACTGGATGGTACCTCAAGAAGTAATTGTGCCAGGCCATCAGTTTCTACAAAAACACCTCCTTTTCTCGCTTTCTCTGTTTTACTTTTCTTCTCTTTTTCCTTGTTATCACTTTTATTTTTCATACCTCTTTCTGTGCTCCATTTTTCTAAATTTTTTTTTTTTTTTTTTTTTTTTTTACAGGGACAGAGAGAGAGTCAGAGGGATACATAGGGACAGACAGACAGGAACGGAGAAAGATGAGAAGCATCAATCATTAGTTTCTCGTTGCCATTGCAACACCATAGTTGTTCATTGATTGCTTTCTCATATGTGCCTTGACTGCGGGCCTTCAGCAGACCGAGCAACCCCTTGCTGGAGCCAGCGGCCTTGGGTCCAAGCTGGTGAGCTTTTGCTCAAGCCAGATGGGCCCGCGCTCAAGCTGGCGAACTCGGGGTCTCAAACCTGGGTCTTCTGTATCCCAGTCCGACGCTCTATCCACTGCACCACCGCCTGGTCAGGCTAAAATTTTTTTTAAGACTTTATTCATTTTAGAGAGAAAATAGGAAGAAGGAGAGAGAGAGAGAGATAAGCGGGGGGGGGGGGGGGGGAGGGGAGGAACAGGAAGCATCAACTCTATCTGTGCCTTGGCCAGGCAAGCCCAGAGTTTTGAACCAGCGACCTCAGAGTTCCAGGGTGATACTTTAGATCTGTGATGGCGAACCTATGATATGCATGTCAGCGCTGAAACGCGTATCCATTTTTGATGACATGCGGCCGCATACCAGAGAAGTCTGGGGTCGCATGCTGAGAAGGACGTTTCATCCTCGGCTCCTGCACAGCCAGGTGCAGTATGCTGTAGCGTAGACACTCTGTGGTCTGTAGGCCAAAAGAACAGAACTCCAGCACAGAGCGTCTAGTTCTGGGACTTCCAGTTAGGCCATTTTTCTCGAAGTGACACATCATCTGAGTTATGCTGGTTTTATCGGCAAATTTTGACACACCAAGCTCAAAAGATTGCCCATTACTGCTTTAGACACAGGCGTTTTAGAAAGCAAAACGTCTTATCCATTGTGCTACCTACCACAGGTCAAGCCTCTCCATTTTTTTTTTTTTTTTATCAATCCTTATTCTATATACAGTAATACTGAGCAGTCTTATATTAGTGATGTTCAGTATAAATAGATCTGATTCAGAGACTCTACTGTGAAATATCTGCACATGGCCATTGGGGTACCAAAGGAAAGCAAAATGTCTTCAAGTACTTACAGTAAAATTTTCATTCTGCAGCGGATCATAACAATCTGAAAATCTCATTTGTAAAACCTGAATAGCTTTAAAGGAAAACTTTGCATTTGTTAAATTACAGTTTAGTGGATGGCCTCTGCAGGGGTTTGATCTCATTTAAATATGTATGTTTCCCTTTTTAAAAAAACTTACTTTCAGTTTGGATCTTTGCTGTGAGATAAGTATTTTCAAATTATTGGTTGGGCAGGAGCCCTTCTACTTATTTATCTGCAGATCGTAGACAATTTGTGAGATGAGTGACTTGGAAGATGACGATGTCCCCCAGCTTTCTTCCCACGCCTTGGCTGCTCTCCAGGAATTTTATGCGGAGCAGAAGCACCCCGCTGCCCCAGGAGGGAATGACAAACACTGTGTCGGGAGAGTAGCAGAAAACTGGGTAAGCAGACTCAGTCCATATCTGTTGGGAAACCTACTCTAGACCTAGTCCAGCGTTTGTTTATATCCTACTTGGTGCCTAAAACTCTGTCACCTGTCATTCGGAGCTGATATCCTGTCTGAGGAACTAGGACAGAAAGCTGTCCAAGGATAGTTTAAGACAGAATAAATGGAGCTTTTCCTGCTGCTGAACTCTCAACAGTTTGGTGATCAGCAGACAGAACCTTTCAGACAAGGGTGTGGCGTGTCATTATGCCCAATGCAAAGTTGTGACTCCTGGTGCGCAGGCACGTTCTATTGGTTTTTATCAAGCTCCCATCCTGAGGCAAGGAAAAAACATCACAGCAGTAAAGGGTGACTGAACTTAAACTTGTAATGAAACATTAATTTCAGACAGATGTTAATAGTTTCTGGTGCATAGTGTTCATTTGAATTGTATCTTACGGTCCCAATAAAAATAAGCAATAAAAGGGAAAAAAAAGGAGTTGAGGGAAACTCTTAAGCTGGGCTGTAGAAATTTAAATTTTTTGAAGAAGGCAGTTGAGAGGTAGGTAAGGCTTGGATTTCCTATGACTCCCTCTAGACAGTAGATTTGTCTTCTCCGTCCATTTGCAACTGAAGTGGAGCTTTGTATGCTTGATGCTTTTTCTTTTTACAGTCTTTTATGTATTTTGTCCGATACAAGTATTGCTACCCCAGCTTTTTTCTATTAAATATTTTTTTCATCTCTTTCAGTCTGTTTGTATCTTTTGTTCTGAGGTGAGTCTTTTGTAGACAGTATATATATGGATCTTCTTTTCTGATCCATGCACTACTCTATGTCTTTTTGTGTGTGTGTGTATTTTTCCAAAATTAGAAGCGGGGAGGCAGTCAGACAGACCCCCGCATGCACCCGACCAGGATCCAACGGCATGCCCACCAGGGGGTGATGCTCTGCCCATCTGGGGCGTTGCTCCATTGGGGCCGGAGCCATTCTAGCGCCTGAGGCAGAGGCTATGGAGCCATCCTCAGTGCCCAGGCCAATTTGCTCCAATGGAGCCGTGGCTGCGGGAGGGGAAAAGAGAGACAGAGAGAAAGGAGAGGGGGAAGAGTGGAGAAGCAGATGGGTGCTTCTCCTGTGTGCCCTGGCTAGGAATCAAACCCGAGACTTCCACACGCTGGGCCAATGATCTTACCGCTGAGCAAACCAGCCAGGGCCTATCCTACGTCTTTTGATTGGAGCATTTAATCCATTTCATTTACATTTAACATGATTATTGATAGGAACATGTTTATTGCCTTTTTATTATGCATACTTACGTTCCTCTTTTTTTTATTATTTGTCTTATTAAAGAAGAGCGTTTAACATTTTGTGTAATTTTGGTTTGGTGGTAATGAACTTTAGTTTTTTCTTGTGTGGGAAGCTCTTTATTTTCCTTCAATTTTATTTTATTTACTTTTAAATATTTTATTTATTGATTTCAGAGAGAGGAGAGAGAGAGGGAAAGGCAGCCGGGGAAGGGGGGGAGGAATGGGAAGCATCAACTTGTAGCTGTGTGTCATAAGTGTCTTGACCAAGCAAGCCAAGGGTTTTGAACTGGCGACCTCTGCATTCCAGGTTGACATTTTATCCACTGCGCCACCACAGGCCAGGCCTGCTTCAGTTTTAAATGACAGCTTTGATGGATAGAGCAGTCTTGGTCGTAGGTCCTCATTTTGCATCACTTGGAATATTTCCTGCCAATCTCTTCTGGCCTGAAATGTTTCTGTTGAGAATCAGCCCACTGTCTTATGGAAGCTGTCTTGTAGGTAATTGTTTTTCTCTTGCTGCTTTTAAGATTCTCTCTTTGTCTTTAACTTTTGGCATTTTTATTATGATGTGTCTTAGTGTGGGCCTCTTTGAGTTCATCTTGTTTGGGATTCTCTGTGCTTTTTGGACTTGTGTGTCTTTTCCTTCACCAAATTAGATAAGTTTTTAGTCATTATTTCTTCAAAATCCTTTGTTCTCTCTTTCTTTTGGTACTCCTATGATGTAGATGTTATACATGATATGGTGTGAGAAGTACATTAAACTATCCTCCTTTTTCAAAAAAAATTCTTTTTTATTTTTGCTGCCCTGATTGGGTGTTTTCTGCTACCTTGTCTTCCAAATTGTTAAGTTGATCCTCTGCTTCATTGAACCTGCTGTTTATTCATTCTAGTGTATTCTTTTCTTTTTAGATGAACATGTGTCAAAGATTTTATTCAACTCAGTAATTAGCTAGGGATCCAGGCAAAGAATAAAGTTGTTTTCAAGAAGAATGACAAAACAGTTAATATGGATCATCAGGACTATAAAAGACTGTTTAAACAAGATTGCTTAGGTTAGATACAAAACTGCTAAAAGACTGTAGGGAAAAATTAAAACAAAACTTGGGGGATATTTTTTTCTACCAGACAACTCTTCAGGTTAACATGTAACATTACACTGTGTGGGTTCTCATCAAATGGTAATACCAAAGTCAGATGCAGGTACAATTTTGTAGAAAATTTAAGTAATCTTTGTGTGTGTTAGAAGACAATGTCCTAGAGCGGTGGGTGGCAAACTCATTAGTCAGCAGAGCCAAATATCAACAGTACAACAATTGAAATTTCTTTTGAGAGCCAAATTTTTTAAACTTAAACTATATAGGTGGGTACATTCCTTATCGAGATAGCGCCCGCACATGGTATTTTGGGGAAAAGCCACACCCTAGGGACCAAAGAGCCGCATGTGGCCCATAGCTGTGGTTTGCCGACCACTGTCCTAAACTAACATTGGAAGGACAGGCTACATCCTATTGATTTCTAAGTTGGGGAAAATAATTCGTAATAGTGAAGTTGTAGAGGCAATAGAAATTTGATGTAAAATGATAGTAAAGATTTATGGACAATTATTATAAAATTTTCACATTTATCTGTATAATAAAGCACCTCTTTTCTTCCCTCAGTATATTGGGAAGGAATCTGAGAGCCGCTGCTTGAGTTTTTAATCTGTGTTCCACGTAGTTACCTCACTTCAAACTCACCCACCTAACCGAACTCCCACTTCTCAGACCAAGGTTACTTTAACCCCATGTCTTCTTGTGATTGGGTGTGAAGATGTGCAAAAACTTTTTTGAGCTATGTCTTTACACATACACACAAATTATCTACATGTTTAAAAGAAAAATTTTTAAGAATCCCAAATATACAATTAAAAATATGTTCCCGCCTGACCAGGTGGTGGCGCAGCAGATAGAGCGTTGGACTGGGATGTGGAAGACCCAGGTTCGAGATCCCAAGCTAGCCAGCTTGAGTGCGGGCCCATCTGGCTTGAGCAAAAGCTCACCAGCTTGGACCCAAGGCCGCTGGCTCCAGCAAGGGGTGGCTCAGTCTGCTGAAGACCTGTGCTGTCAAGGCACATGTGAGAAAGCAATCAATGAACAACTAAGGTGTCGCAACGGCAACAAAAAACTAATGATTGATGCTTTTCATCTCTGTCCCTTCCTGTCTGTCTGTCCCTATCTATCCCTCTAACTCTCTCTCTGTCCCTGTTAAAAAAAATAAAAAAATTAAAAAATAAATAAATAAAAATGAATGTTTAAAAAAAAAATCTGTTCCCAAAACACACGTAAATAAGACTTTACCTTCCCATACCTGACAGAAGCAATTTTCTTATATTTGCCTTTTGTTCCTTTTATTTGACCATCCTGAAGAACAGAGACTTTATAATATACAGAGTTACCTACAGAGGAAGTATAAATAATATGCTTCCTCCACTTCCTGTAGATATTGGCTTGCATATTTAGGAAATGTGAATAAAATTTGTTCACTGTTCTACCTGGTCATGCTTACACAATAGGTTCCTATGTAACAGGATTCAAGACAGACCTTGTGTTTTGATAGGATGATCCAGATTTAATTCCTTATGCTTGTTACTTACTTGATACCTAACAGCTATGTAACTTTGAAAATATAATCATCTCTGAGCCTCAGTTTCTACATTTGAGTTATAGAATATATACTTATAGGTTACTAAAAATATTAAGGGCTATAAAATATGGTAAGTCTTTCACATAAAATTTCCCCTATAAATTTGTTATTATCCTCTTCTCCGAATTGTATGACCACTCCTGACAAGGCTGAACAGAAAACATTTTTCAGTGTATTGTCAATTAGAGAAAGACAAGAGCTAATACAAGACAATCTTACTTATATGTTTCAAAGCATTAAACTATCAGTCTTCTATTAAGAATTCTAATATTCTTGTAAAAAGTAGAATACTTGAGCCTGACCTGTGGTGGCGCAGTGGATAAAGCGTCGACCTGGGAACACTGAGGTTGCCAGTTCAAAACCCTGTACTGGTCTGGTCAAGGCACATATGGGAGTTGAGCTTCCAGCTCCTCCCCCCTTTTCTCTCTCTCTCTCTCTCTCTCTCTCTCTCTCTCTCTCTCTCTCTGTGTCTCCTTTCTAAAAAAAAGAAAAAATGAATAAAAAAAAACAACAACAAAAGTAGAATACTTGAAAAAATAATTTTAAGTATTCACATTTTATCAATACCTCCTCTTCCACCAGATAAAATAATCAGGGAAATTAAGCTGTTCTCCACATGACCCTATTAGGAATCAGATGCCTCAGTGTCAATAGTAGGACCAGTAAGTAACTATGATGATACCCTCAAATCAAAAGCCCTGATTAAACCTAATTCTGTTTTCAGAAATATCTCTTCAGTCTTAAACCTCATTCTAAGGATTCCAGACAATATTCTCTTATTTTCCAATATTATGCTGCCTATGCATTTGTTCTAATTAGTATGGTGTCCTTCAATTAAGACTCAACTTAAATGTAGCCTCTTCCACTAAAAAGGTGTAGAAAAGTCACATTAATGCAAAGGCTCTGGGGGTACTGAACTGAGTTCCAGCTCAAGTGCAGAAAATCTTTTATTGGTTTACTTCCCATAAATTCTTTTATAAAGTCATGCCCTTGACCTTCAAGCATCTAGTGGTTTTAGATTTCACACGTAGGAAGGTTGAGAGCTAACAGTAACATTACAAGAAGAAATGTCCGGGAGGCAGATGCTAAGAGTGTCTGAATTTGTCTCCATTTGGGAAACAAAAGAAATATAAATGAGGAGTCTCTTTGTCATGTCATAGAATAGAATGATATTTGCCCATACTTGTTGTCTAGGAAAACTCCCAACTTTGTGCATCTGCTGTCCCAAGGAGACCCTTTTTAAAGGAGGAAAGACACAGAAGGTATGGTTGGTATCCATCATGGATCCCGTGGGTAAGAGTTTATCTCTAGAAGCTTAGGACACAATACCCTTTCTGCTGCCAAAGTCTCCATATACACCCAGCTGCCATTTTGTTGCCTTTTTTACGTCTACCTCCAAGTAATGCCTTCCTGAGGTGAAGCTCTCAACACCTAACACAGAAGCTCTGAAGTCAAATCTGCCTGGGTTGCCAGGTATATCCAGCTGGACATTTCTGAGTCTTAATACTTCTTAGATCCTCAGATAAGACCAGATAGGGATGAGCTGTTTGGGGATCCACAGTTATAGGTCTTTGAAGCACTTCCAGCATTTTGCTCATTCCTGGTATTTGGCATAAACTTGGGTCTGTGATTTGGGCAGGCTGTAGACACTGAAGTAGTAGTGACCCACTAATCCATTCCAAACGATAGTGTGCACCCTTGAGCAACAGTGAGGTGGATTCTCCACACTTCTCTAGCTTGGCAGTGATCTTCTGGAGGTTGCAGATCTGTTCAAAGAGCCTGACTTCACTCGCCTGCAGTTTATTCATGTTCTCTTTCCCAGACTGTTCAGTCTCTAGTGTTTCCTGAAACTTTTCCTCTAGCTCTGTAGCAAATTCCATCAGTTGGCTCAGATTAGCTTCTCTTAAGTTCAGGTTGAATATGCATCCCTGCAGTTTTTGGAACTTTGTCCCATTTTCTTCAATCATCAACCCGAACATCATCTCATATTTGCACTCAATCACATCTTTAAAATTCTGCTCTCCCTGAACCATCGCTATTCTTTCTTGCTCCTCAGCTAGTTGGCTTTTAGCGGCTTCAAGTTTCGCCTTCAGTGCGGTCAGTAGCTCCTGGAATAACTTCCTGTAGTTCTCCGCCGCCTTCTGTACTCCACACACCATGTGACTCTGAGGCTCCTGGGCCAGGAAACTCTTGTAACAAAGTATGGCTTGGTCATCCTCACAGAACAGCTGTGGTGGTGCAGCTGCTGCTCACAGCAGGCATCTTCTGGGATGTTTTGCTGCAACCGGGGACTGAGCCTCTGGGACATCCCTCCAGGTATTCCTTTGTTTGCCATCTTGAGTATTTCCTTTAGGGAACTGGTCCACAATGGAGCCTGCAGCCTTTTTATCTGTACAGCTGCTCCATCATCTCCTCTTGTTATCAACTAGGAAAGCTTTTTCATGGCAAAGTTAAGTATGTTTCACAAGCTGTTAAAAACTCCTGTTGCCTTCTCAGTGATAAATATTGTGAGACTCATGTTACATTCTCAAGACAGCAAAGATCTCACCAAGGGGCCTCTGAACTATCACACAGAACCTCTAGTCTTTCTTGGTGTGTCTCACATGCTCTGTGTTTTAAGTCCATTATGTCTCATTCTAGTGTATTCTTCATTTTAGATATTATGTTCTTCATGTCTTACTGGTTCTTTTTTATGGTTTCTATGTCCCTTTTTATGCCTCCTGTCTCTGTGTTGAAGGTTTGAAGTTCTCACCGAGTTCATATATTCTTTCCCCGAGCTCCTCAAGAATCCTCATAACCACTGTTTTGAACTCTGTATCTGGTAGATCGCTTGTCTCCGTTTCCTTTAGTTCTTTTTCTGAGGATTTCTCCCGTTCTCTCATTTGGAGCATGTTTCTTTGTCTCCCCATTTTGGCTGCTTCTCTGTGTTTGTTTCTGTTTATTAGGTACATCCTGCTATGTCTCCGTCTTGTTAGGGTAGCCTTATGTAGCAGGTGTCCTGTGGGAACCTGTGTACCTGTGGTGCAGTCTTCTTGATCACCTGAGCTGGGTGTTCCAGGAATGTCCTTTGCATGTGGGCCCTCCTGTTGTGAGTCTTGATAGCTGTTGGCCTGTTCATGGATGGGGTTGACCTTCAGACTGACCATAGTGTACAAGCTGCTGTGCAGGGTTCTGAGCCCATGAAGCAGAATTCGCTTCAGCAAGCCTGCTAAGATCTCCCTTCGTGGGCCCTTCGTGGAGCTAATTCGGTGTCTCTCTGGTGTGGTCTGAAGCCAGCTCCCAGGTATGTTGGTTCTGGGGCCTCTTGGGAGAGACTCAGGTGCAGATCAATGTCAGATGCTGCCTGTGACTTGCATTACTTATTAGGAGCTACAGAGTAATACACGGTTGGTGGCTACCCCTGCAGGGACTGGGTATGTGTGGTAGGGGCAGCCCTTTTCGCGTCTCTATCCTTCCTACCAGTAGCTCCTTTAATGTAGCTCCTTCTGTAATCCTTGGTTATAAGACTTCCTCTTCAGCTAGTCTTCAGTTTGTAATTCCAGTTGATTGTTCTATATTTTAGTTGTAATTCTGATATTGTTCTGGGAGGACTTGAGTGTAACTTCACTATCTTGGATCCCTGGCCTCCTTCTATTAATTTAATACAATTTCCAAAAATAAAATTATTTTAAAAGGAAAAAGTTTAAATATATGCACAGGTTTAAATAAAGGAATCAACTTTATCTAATTCTAAAACAATTACTGCCCTGGCTTGGTAGCTCAGTTGGTTGGAGCATTGTCCCAATACACCAAGGTTGTGCGTTTGATTCCCAGTCAGGGCACATACAGGAATCAACCAGTGAAGGATGGAAGGGTGGAACAGCAAATCAGTGTTTCTCTCTCTCTCTCTTTTGCCCCCTTACTCTCTTTCAAATCAATTAAAAAAAAAGAAACAGTTTCAACTCCCCCTTCTGTTACAGCAGCTGAGCCAGTTCTGGTACAGTCCGGAGACTGCTCTGAGGCTTGCAAAGGAGGCGGCTGCAGTTGCTGGGGAAGGTGGAAGGTGAGACTCACATTTTGTTTGCTTTTGTTTGAATCTAAATCAGTGGTTCTTAACCTGGGTTCTGTCGAACCCTAGGGGTTCGATGAGTCAGTCTCAGGGGTTCGGAGAAGCCTCTGCCGCGGAGGCCAGAATAAAGTAATACTGTAATTTGTTGTGAGTTCATGCACTTTGTTGGTTTTGTTCTTTGAGCAAAGTGATGTTCATGCACGGCTCATTTTGTGCACCAGTAAAAAAACATATACCTATGTCTTGAATTTGGGGTAAAAAAACATATTTTATTTATCACTAAAGAAGGGTTCGGTGAATGCACATATGAAACTGGTAGGTTCGGTACCTCAAAAAAGGGTAAGAACCACTGATCTAAATATTGTAAATGTCCTTCCTAGATGAGAGATGTTTTGTAAGAAGTTTGAATCATAACCTGCAAAATTACGGACATTACAACGTGGTCTTCAGAACACGAGGAATAAGTTCAGGGACACCCAGAAATGTATTCACTGTAGAATGTCTTATTTTAACATTTGCTAACCTGATTTTTTTTCTTTTCAAAAAATTTTCCATTGATTTGAGAGGGAGAGAGGGGTAAAGAGAGAGAACCGTCAACATACTGTTCACTTAGTTGTACACTCATTGGTTGCTTCTCCTTCATGCCCTGACTGGGATTGAACCTGTGACCTCGGTGCCCCAGCATGACACTACCCACTGAGCCACCTGGCTGGAGCCTTCTTAACTTCCGTATCTAATGTGTCCTGTTGCTGTGTACCCTTCTCGAGCTGGGTGGGGCTCTTCTCATTTCCTCCAGTTCAGGAAAATTCTTTCTTTGATTTTCTCCCAACTGATCTTTCTGTTCCTTTCTCAAAGGCCTATCATTTGAATGTTTGACCTGATATACCATATTTCCCCATGTATAAGATGCTCCCATGTATAAGACGTACCTTAATTTGGGGGCCCAAAATTTGAAAAAAAGGTATTACATAAAGTTATTGAACTCAAGTTTTATTCATCATAAAATTCATACAACTACCCATCACTGTCAAAACTTCCATCCATTACCTTGTCCTCATCTGTCTGATGACGAATCACTGTCCTCAAATATTGCCTCGTCCTCAGTTCCATCTATGGCGTTTGAAATGCCACACTTTTTAGATAACTTGACAATGATCTCAATCCTGATATTATCCCAGGATCTTTTCACCCAAGTACAAACTTCTCCTATAGTTGGTTTCTTCACTCTTCCTGCTGATGTCAAATTGTCCCCAGAAGATTTCATCCATTGGTTCCATTCGTCTCTCATGGCAGCTTTGAAGGGTTTATTAATGCTGACATCAAGTGGTTGGAGCTGGGATGTCAAGCCTCCAGGTATGATGGAGTTTTGTTTTTTGCCCTGCAGAAAACTTTGTGTTTTTTGTTACATGTGCCCTGAACTGATCAAACATCAATAGGGCAGGTTTGTGTAAGAGCCCACCTGGTTTCCTTCTCCAGACTATCTCAAGCTAGATCTTCATCCCATCCTGAATCCATCCAACCCTTGTCATGAATGTGCACAATCACCCCTCAGGGGATGTCTTCTTTTGACATTGTTTTACATTTGAAAATCAGCATAGGAGGCAGCTTGGTTCTGTTGGCACAGCAAGCTAGAACAATTGCATAATGGCTCTTTTCATGTCCATTGTCTTCATAGTTACAGTTTTCACCCCCTTCTTATCAACAGTTCTGTTACTTGGGACATCATAGTGAAGGGGGACTTTGTTCATATTTGCAATCTGTCCCAACTCAGACTGATGTGTCTTCCAACATTGAATGGCAAAATGATGAAATTTAAGGACCTTCTGATCATAGCTGTCAGACATCTTTTGGGCAAGTCTGGTGCATGTCGCATGCTCAGTCCATTCTGTCTCATGAACCTGAAGCACCAACTGTGTCCTCCTTTGAAATCAGTAACTTCTTTTTCATCAGCAGTTTTGCCTCATGCTGGACCATCTTTGTGGACACAGCAATTCCAATTGCCCTTTGCTCTTCAATCCGTATCTTCAATTCCCTCTCTAAATCAGGCCATGTTGCTGACTTGTCTCTCACGGCCTTCTTCTGCTGTGGCGTTTTCCGTAGGGTTTCTGCTTCCCGTAGCCAGTCTCGGACTGAGTTCTCAGTTGGAGGAGGACCAACTTACGTTCAGCAGCACGATTTCCATTCATTTGCAAACTGGATCACTTTTAACTTGAATTCAGCACTGTATGAAAATCTTTTCTGAACCATTTCTGGTCAGAATGCGGCAAAATGTTACCTACCATAACATACTGGTAACAAGTACGAAACAATGAGCACAAAGACAACAAGCGTGAAAAACCAGGAAATACAAGTAAAAAAAATCTACAACCACTGTGTAAGACGCCCCCAGTCTTTAGATCCCAAATTTTTTGGGAAAGAATGAGTCTTATACGTGGGGGTACTTTTCTTTTTGTCCTTATTTTTTTCTATCGTCTTTTTCCCTTACTTTTTGGGGAAATTCCTCAGCTTAATTTTCTAAACTTTTTTGCTGAATTTGCCATTTCTACTATGATATATGTAATCATCCAACAGCTTTCTTTTAGGGTCTGAAGATTTATCATTGTATCTTGTAGGATTTTTTTTAGAAAGTTTTCTTCTCCCCACAAAGCGTTTGTTCCAACATTCCTTTTCTGTTCACTTATTTTGACCTCTAATATTAGATGTTTTCCCTGAATATCTGTTGATTTTCACTGTCGCTCACATTAAGGTCTCAAAGTTGTGACACATGGCAGACCTTGTCTCTGCAGTTGGATGACCTGGATGACTTATTTCTAGGGAACCCCAATATCACTCTGCCTGGTTCTTTCCTCCTGGGCTGGTCAGAGCTCTAAACAGTCTTCTAATTCCACCCTGGGAGTTACGTGTGTCATGACATCATCCTGGGGACACCCTGCTAAAAGTCAAGGTCCCAGCATCCAGTGTCACATGGTACCGCGTCACTGGCTGTGTCAGCGCCCTCTGTCCCCATTCCAGAGACCATACCTCCAGTTTCTGCCTGTCGTGGAGGGTGGACACCTGGAGCCTGGGAGAGGGAGGAGTTCTGGGATCACCTGTCCTCTTTTTTTGTGTGTGTATATGTGTGACAGAGAGAGAGAGACAGAGAGAGGGACAGATAGGGACAGACAGGGAGAGAGATGAGAAGCATCAATTCTTTGTTGCAGCACCTTAGTTCATTGATTGTTTTCTCATATGTGCCTTGCCGGGAGATACAACAGACCAAAATGACCACTTGCTCAAGCCAGCGACCTCGGTCTCAAGCTGGTAAGCCTTGCTCAAACCAGATAAGCCCGTGCAAAAGCCTTGCCTGTCCTATTAAGTGGACCAAAGCCCACTTCTTGAGTTACTTGGTCGGCAGCATTCTGAACCCCTCGGTGCGGTGGTGGAGACCAGCTCACCGCCCAGCTTTCTTAGCTACCAGCTCAGGATTTGGTGTCCTGGGTCTGCCAAGGCAGGTGCCACTCTCCACTGCTTTCCAGCTTCCTGTGTGTGTTTCTTTTGTCTCCTCACATTCTCTTCTCTTGCAAGTGTAAGCTTCAACAACCAGACAATTTTACAGGGGTCCTGGACATACAGTGTTTCGAGTTTATGACGCTCACTCCCATAAAAACTTTTAAAAATTGAGAGATAGCCTGACCAGGCGGAGGCGCAGTGGATAGAGCGTTGGACTGGGATGCGGAAGACCCAGGTTCGAGACACTGAGCTTGCCAGCTTGGGCGCGGGGTCCAGGGGTTGCTCGGTCTGCTGAAGGCCCGCAGTCAAGGCACATGTGAAAAAGCAATCAATGAACAACTATGGTGTCGTAATCGCAACGAAAAACTAATGATTGATGCTTCTCACCTCTCTCCGTTCCTGTCTGTCCCTATCTATCCCTCTCTCTGACTCTCTCTCTGTCCCTGTAAAAAAAAAATTTTTTTTTGAGAGATAAGTGTTTCGGCTTACGCCATTATCATTGTACTTACAGACTACATGGGCAAACTAGTTTAGTTGCATGCAGCAGAAGAATATGCAGTATTCTTTTTCTGTGGTTTAGTTGTGTTTTTATGTTCTAGTTTACAATTCTAAAACTATTTAGGATAGGTAAGTGACTTAGTCTAGGGTGTGGTTCAACTTAACACCAAAATTTAGGTTACATCACTGTGTGAACAGAACTGTGTTGTGACCCGGACCCTTTGTACTTGTATTGAGTGGGCTGTCACAAGGGCGCAAATCTGCAGGAACACATCCTGACCGCCAGTCTTCAGCTGGAGTCCCAGTTTCCCGTTTTTGTGTTCTGTTTCTTTTTAAATTATGTATAGTTGTTTATTAGGTTTTTCTTAATGACAGTGTTTTTACATGTATATTTTTTTCTGTTAATATGAGAGCTTTGGCTACAACTTTTTATTTTTACTGATAGGCATCTTCAGTACTTTCAGGAGCTGAGTCATAACCTTAAAGAAAATAACAATGGGAGCATCTGATGCGTCCTTGCTGCCGGCCCTGTCCCCATCCCCATCTCTACATTACAAGGGCCGCGTGTATAGTTCTCACACCTATGCTGGTGTTTACCGTTATTTGCTTCATTCCAGAGGCAGAGCTGAGTTCACTGGCACAAGGTGCTCGGGTGTGGCCCTCAGACCCACCGCTCTCTGACAAACCCCACTGTCCTCAGGTTCACCACCCGTGGCCCCTCCTCGTGTCTCAGACACTTTCCACTGCCAGACATTCCTACAGAATGTCTCAGAGAAGCTCAGCTTTAGTTTGTCTCAAAAGACATTTCACTCTTTCTTGGGTGGTGATTCATTGTACATTGATTGCTGCTTGTGATCTTAGCTCAGGGATGATGACCTGAGCTCACACCCTCACCTCCTGCACCCCCAGTCCTACCTTCCTCCCTGGAACTCTGGCAGCAGCCTGGGGGGCTATGATTACCTCAGCCACACCACTGGGACGTGTACATCTCTCACAAATGCACATGTGACAGCACCAGCTTATGTACTCTTCAAGTGTATTTGGGCCAAGAGCCTGCCTAGCTGGGTTGGGTGCCTAACCTGCATCTGTTCAGAATTGCATCTCACAGGTTTAATGCTGGGTTTAACTTTTAATTTTTAAAAGAAGTAATTTTATTGCCTGACCAGGCCATGGTATAGTGGATAGAGCCTCGGACTGTGACACAGAGGACCCAAGTTCGAAACCCAGAGGTTGCAGGCTTGAGCGTGGGCTCAGTCCAGCTTGAGCGCGGCATTGCTGGCTTGAGTGTGGGATCATAAATATGATCCCATGGTCACTTGCTTGAGCCCAAGGTCACTGGCTTGAGCAAGGGGTCACTTGCTCTGCTGGAGCCCCCAGTCAAGGCTCATATGAGAAAGCAATCAATGAACAACTAAGAAGCTACAATGAAGAATTGATGCTTCTCATCTCTCTCCCTTCCTGCCTATCTGTCCGTCCCTCTCTCTGTCACCAAAAAAAGTAGTTTTATTGAGTGATAATAAATGCATGATAAAAATATAAAAGTTATAATGGGAATTGAGAAGAAAAGTCAGTCTCCTTCTCCACTATCTCCAGGCCCCCATCGCTCCTCCCCTGTGATGCCATGGTTTCTGGCTTGTGCCTCTGAGCGTGTGTTCTTACACTCAGGAAAGCATCTTTTTGCCCCTTGTGTTCCTGGAGTGTCCTGGGCAGTGATGACCATAGAATTGTAACAGATGAACCACAGTGAACTCAAGAGTTCAATATTTGTTACTTCTTGCTTTTTTAGCAATTGGTTTTAAAAGTTAACTATTGGAACACTGCCTACCCATTCATAAACTGCAGGCTGCTGGTAATAATTTCCTTATATAAAAAGCAGAAGTTCAAGGTAGCTTTTCTGCATGGAGACATAATTTTAATATCTTTTTGGAAAACGATTTATTAGAGGATTTTCTTTCAAGATTATGAGTATTAAATAAACAAAGTAACATCAAAATATTAGTTTGAGATTAAAAGTATTTGAAGTAAATCTTAAAGGGACATAAAAACATAGGTAAATTAAAGCTTTGGGCTACCTAACTTTGCCTTTATATGATCCTAACGGTTTACATTTTTTTTACTATAAAAAGCATATTTAGCCCTTTTATACATTAAAATTGTGACTTGCAGATTGTTTCGTACTGATTCCTTCAAAGTGAGGCAGTTGCTTTCTCTCAGAAGTCACCACTGTCATGTTTGTGGCACTGTTACTTCTACAGGAAGCTCTGAGCACAAGGACCTAGTTTTTGTGATGCTGTTGTCTAGCACCAGGAGCTGTCTCTGAAGCTTTGTCCCCATTGTGTCCCAGGATAGCCTGTGTGAGCACTCCCACTGTTTACCAGACGCTGAGAGAGCTGCACGGGGAATTCGCAGTGTGCATCTTTGAGTACGACAGAAGATTTGCCTTTTACGGCGAGGAGTTTGTCTTCTATGATTATAACAACCCACTGGATCTTCCTGAAAACATCGTTGCCCACAGTTTTGACATTGTCATAGCGGATCCCCCCTATCTTTCTGAGGAATGTCTCAGAAAAATGTCAGAAACTATCAAGTACCTCACTCAGGGCAAGGTTGTGCTGTGCACAGGTAGGTGTTGGGCTGCTGTCTCACAAAGGTTGACAATGGTGGGATTCAAGCCTCAGGGTCAGGGAGTAGAAGAGATCAGATCCTAAATCCACCACTTAACTGTATGGCCTTACGGAGGCTCTGTGCCCAGTTTCCTCATCTGTGTAAATGGGGCTGCAGTGCTGCCTGTTTTCAGGGCTGTGCAGCTGCATGCAGACATCCAGTGAGTGGGGCTGCACGTGGTAAGCCCGCTTATCAGCACTATTAGCAGTTGGCGCAGCCTCAGCACTTGATGTGGACTGCTGCCTGAGGCTACAAACTAAGTGTCAGGTCAGGTTTGTTATAGTGGAAAAGCGTTCTCTCTGGGGAGACTAAGATACAGTGTTTCCTTCAGGTAGATGTACTGAAATTTGACCCAGGCTCACAAGGTTACCACCTCTCTGGTCTGGGAAGCCTGGTGTCCCAAGCCCTGAGATGCAGTCCCCTGCTCCCCAGGGTGCCCCGGGCTGAGCTGTTCTTTGGGTTGTTGAATTCAAATTGTGTACTCAGGATGCGGCTCGAGTCCACGCAAACAGTATTATGATCTATGGCTATGGCTGGTGCTCATGCCTGTTGACAGGCAAGTATCTGATCTCATGGAGCACACATCTGGTTTTAGGGGATAGTTTAAAGAATGCACCAGCCTGACCTGTGGTGGTGCAGTGGATAAAGTGTTGACCTGGAATGCTGAGGTCGCTGGTTCAAAACCCCAGGCTGGCCTAGTCAAGGCACATATGGGAGTTGATGCTTCCTGCTCCTCCCCCCTCTCTCTTAATCTCCCCCTTCTCTAAAGTGAATTAAAATCTTAAGAAGAAAAAAAAAATGTACCAGAAGAGTGAAGTCCCGATTGTGATGAGCATACGGAAGAATTGAGAAAGGCGGCTGGCTGGTGGGGGACTGCCTCGCAGACCCAGTTCTCTGTGCTCAGACCATCAGGGCCCAGACAGGGACCTGCCGGAGTTGGGATTTTCTTTTAAAGTATCCAGCTCCAAAGGGACAGGGTCCAATTTGTCTAAAGAAGTTTGCTTTAACTTTGTATCAAAAGGGATTTCTGGGGTGCATGGACACCGCGTCCAGCAGCAGTAGCCATCAGGATGAGGCCAGGTGGGCGAGCAGGAGGGTCTGGAGGGAGGAAAAGTGTATGTAGAGTTGGAGCTGAGGGAACCCACTGTGCTCTGTGAGCGGAAGTGGGGAGAGCGCGGCATGAGCGGCCTTGGGTGTCAGGTGGGTGCATGGTGGCATCTGGGTGATGACCAGAGGTGGGCTGTGCCAGACAGGCAGTGGTGTGAGGACGGGGTTGAGGGAGAAACCACAAGTGGTCAGCCAGAGGCTGGTGTGAGTGGATTCCTGCGAATTTGCAATCCTGAGATTGGATGTTACTGAAAATGAGGTTCAAGTGGAAAACATCAGTTTTTAATAATTATTCTTGCTTTCCTTATGTTAGTGGGATATAGTCTATTTTTTAAGATGTTTTATTTATTCCTTTTAGAGAGGAGAGAAAGAAGGGGGGGGGGAGTGGAAAGCATCAGCTCCCGTATGTACCTTGATCAGACAAGCCCGGGATTTTCAACCAATAATGTCAGCGTTCACCAGGTCAGCGCTTTACCCACTGCACCACCACAAGTCAGGCCAATAGAATCTATTTCTAAAGCTTGAAGTGTCTCAGCTTTGCAGTGACAGGAAGCTGTTTCTTGAATAAGAAGGAAAGGGAAGAAAGAAATTTGCAGAAATGTTGGAGAAAGTAAAAAGAAGTATGGAAGACCTGACCTCCGCTCGCTTTTGCTGAATGGTACTGTCACTTGTGCCAGGGCACAGCATGCGCAGTTGTATTTGTCTTCAGTTCTTCTGTCTGTTGTCTTTAGGGGCCATCATGGAGAAAGAGGCGGCAAAACTTCTGGGAGTGAAGATGTGCAAGTTTATTCCAAAGCATGCCCGGTCTCTGGCAAATGAATTTCGCTGTTATGTGAATTATGACTCTGGGTTGGACCGTGACGCATGAATGCAGACAGTGTGTGATGCAGGGAACAATCCTGTGGGATGTTTTCCTTTTTATTTTCTTAGGTTGTAAAGCTGTGCTCTCCTCTTCTCCCACACACCAGGCCCTCCCTGGCCTAATTCCCTAAATGGGGACATAGCTTCTCACTGGGAGTTCCTTCATAAAGGCTTCACAGACTTTGGGATGTTTTCCAGCCTGAATCCATGGAATCGTAGTTGGAAGAAATCTTAGAATCCATCTTACTTTCTCTCCTCACCATCAGTAAGAAACACAAAGGTACAGACAGATGAGTGGCTTGGACTCCACCTTGGACCTTGCGTCCCCCTAGAATGGAGACACTGACCCTGCCCGTGGACTGTTGACTTTGCCCGTAGGTCACCTGGAGGGTTGTAGGACTTGTGAGAGCCCCTCCTCGACCCCAGCCCCTCAAGGAGACACAGCCTGCCTCAGGAACCAATGTCCTAGAACAGGGGTCGGAAACCTATGGCTCGCGAGTCAGATGTGGCTCTTTTGATGGCTGCATCTGGCTCACAGACAAATCTTTAATTAAAAAAATAATAATGTTAAAAATATAAAACATTCTCGCCTGACCTGTGGTGGCGCAGTGGATAAAGCGTCGACCTGGGAACACTGAGGTCGCCAGTTCAAAACCCTGCACTGGTCTGTTCAAGGCACATATGGGAGTTGATGCTTCCAGCTCCTCCCCCCTTTCTCTCTCTCTCTCCTTCTCTCTCACTCTGTGTCTCCTCTCTAAAATGAATAAAATAAACAGAAATTTTTTAAAAAATTAAAAAATAAAAAAGGTGGCCACCGGTGTTCAGCAAACCTTTAAAATATATATATATATATATATAAAACATTCTCATATATTACAATCCATTCATTTCCTACCACTCATGTTCATGGTTGCGTGTGGGTGGAGCCAATCACAGCTGTCCTCTGGGACAACACCAAATTTTTATTGGATAATGCATAACATACACGGGTCCTTGTGAGGTCAGGAAGTAAACTTCTCTCCTTTTAATCAAGTAGTCAGCTAGCTAATTGCAGAAACCCTTTTGATGAAGAAGATGGCTAAAAGAAAAAAAAGATGAGTATCGTACTTTTCAGTAGGAATAGACAGAGAAATTCGCCTTTGTGGAGAGAGCAGGTTCTTCAGTGTGTCTAATATGCAATGATAAAATTGCATCGATGAAACGGTCAAATAAAGTGGCACTTCGACACATGCCATACTACATTTGCATCGAAATACCTAGTGGGGGACAGCAGGAAGAAAGCATTTCAAGAGCTACTGTGCAGAGTGCAAGCTAGTCAGTAGCAACTCCGTGTATGGACCCAACAAGGTGACTGGTATTCCGCTAGCTTTGCTGCTGCTTTAGCAATTGTGAGAAACGGAAAGCCATTCACAGATGGGAAGTATGCCAAAACATTCATGCTTGATGTTGCCAATGAACTTTTTGACTACTTTTTGGATAAAGACAAGTAATCAAACGAATAATGCCTCTGTCGGCAAGAACTGTTCATGATCATACCATCATGATGGCAAATCAAATTGAGTCAACACAAGTGAAGGACATAAATTCAGCACCATTCTTTTCTCTCACTTTGGATGAGTCAACAGACATAAGCCATTTATCCCAGTTCAGTGTGATTGCAAGGAATGCTGTTGGTGACACACTACGCGAGGAAAGTCTTGCTGTTTTGCATATGAAAGAGACAACAAGAGGGGAGGATTTATTCAAGTCTTTCACTGAGTTCGCTAAAGAAAATAACCTATTGATGGATAAACTTACTTTGGTGTGTATTGATAGTGCTCCGTGCATGGTGGGGCAAAACAGGATTTGTAGTGCTTCTTCGTGAACATGAAAAGAGACCCATTCTAAGTTTTCACTGCATCCTACATCAGGAGGCACTTTGTGCACAGATGTGTGGCGAGCAGCTTGGTGAGGTGATGTCGCTGGTCATTTGGGTGGTCAACTTCATTGTTGCCCGAGCTTTAAATGATCGCCAGTTTAAAACACGGCTGGATGAAGTTGGGAATAATTATCCTGGTCTGCTTCTCCACAGCAGTGTGTGTTGGTTGTCAAGAGGGAAGGTGCTCAGCCATTTCGTGCCTTTTCTGAGCGAAATCCGGACTTTTCTTGAAATGAAAAACGTCGAGCATCCTGAGTTAGCTAACACTGAGTGGCTCCTGAAGATCAACTATCTCATGAACATGACAACAGCTGAACCAGCTCAATGTGAAAATGCAAGGCGTTGGAAATACAGTCTTATCCCTTCAACAAGCAGTGTTTGCATTTGAAAACAAGCTGGAACTCTTCATCGCCGATGACATTGAAACTGGTCGTTTACTACACTTTGAAAAACTGGGAGAATTTAAAAATGCATGCACAGCAAGTGACCCTGCTCAACATCCTGATCTCCAGCAGCTAGCGGGCTTCACATGTAATCTCCTGCAGTCATTCAAAGCACGCTTTGGAGAATTTCGTGAGCGCACTCGTCTTTTTAAGTTCATCACCCATCCACACGAGTGTGCAGTGGATAGCGCCAACCTGAATTACATCCCCGGTGTCTCCGTCAGAGATTTTGAGCTACAGTCTGCTGACCTGAAGGCCTCAGACATGTGGGTGAATAAGTTCAAGTCAGTGAATGGAGATTTGGAAAGACTTGCATGACAGCAAGCAGAGTTGGCGAGCAAACACAAGTGGGGAGAATGAAAAAACTTCCACCTGTGGACCAGCTGATTGTCAAAACTTGGAACGCGCTTCTGGTGACAGCACACACTGCAGCATGTGAGTATCGCTCTATTGACAATGTTTGGCTCTACGTATGCATGTGAGCAGTCTTTCTTACATCTAAAGAACGTTAAGACCAACCTATGATCACGTTTAATGGATGAAAGTCTCAACGCCTACATGAAGCTTAACCTCACCACGCATCAACCAGACTACAAAGCCATCAGCAAAACCATGTAGCACCAGAAGTCGCATTAATGGTAAGAAGTACTTTATTCATCATTGGTTAGCAACAGCATAACGTTATTAAAAAGAATTCAGAGACTTATTGTACTTTAAAAGTGTTGGTCTTACATGAAGTGCACACATTTACTTGTATTCAGTGTTAAACATATTGTATGGCTCTCACAGAATTTCAGTTTAAAATACGTAGTGTTCATGGCTCTCTCAGCCAAAGAGGTTCCTGACCCCTGTCCTAGAACATCCTGGATTCTCCCCCCTCTCCCAGTTCTTGGACAGAGGATAGGGACATAGCCAGCATCCTATGTAGGGCTCCAAACCTCCTGGGAAGGTGAAAGTGCTGCATACAAACACTGAAGCAGTGGGATGTGAGGGTGCAGACTCTGTTGAGAAACACCCCCCACATCCACAGCGCAGAATGCCCCTCGGCAATCCAGGGACGTACTGTGATGCTTGCATGGTTTCAAGGGCATTGTGCTGAGAGAAACCAGGCCCAAAGGTCACGCACTGCACCTCCACTTACGTAGTAAGACCGTTTGCAGTGGAGAACAGGTTAGTGGTTGGCAGAGGCTAAGATGGGGTGCGATAGGGGTGAGGTCTTTGTCGTGTGGGGACTGTCCTGAATCTTGATTGTGCAGTGGTGTCACAAGTATACAGAAACAATATCACACAGGGCTAAACACCCGTTCAAGTGCATGCATGTGTGACTGGTAAACTGAGGGAGGTCCTGGCGGTGCACTGGTTCGTCCTGGTATGGGTGTGCAATGACATAAGATGCCACCCTTGGGGGAGACTGGCCAGAAGACTGGGCCAGACAGAAGACCTCTCTAGTATTTTTGCAATTTTCTGTGAATCCACCATCATTTCAAAATAAAAACCTAAAAAATAACTTCTCTCTGGGAAAGAATTATGCACCCCACCTCGTCTGACTTGTGCGGGAAGTGGCACATGTCACTTCCAGTTAGAATCTGTTTTCCCTCAGACACCGTGCTCTGCAGGACTCCAGATGAGCTGCTGGGCTATCCAGGCCCTTTGGAGCCCAGTGGCAGGTGACCTGTGGATACGGGTGGCAGAAGCACATTCTGAGGCGGCTGTCCGCAGGGCTGTGGTCTGCTCACTTCTAAGACCTTATGTGTCACTCTCGTAACTGCCTCGTGTGTCATTCTTGTAACGTAGAATTCATTTAAAAGATCACTTGCTGTTTTTATGAGACATCTGTGTTTGTGTCACGCAGAGTGCGTGTGGCCACAAGCTTGGGAATGGCGGGATGGCTGGTGCCACTTTCAGTAGGTCTGTTCTGCACTAAGGGTTCTCAGGAGGCAACCTCATCTCCTACATCTTAAGCACAGACTGCCAGGGTCAAAGAGGGTGCTGCATAGACATCTTTGTGAGTCCTCCTAATTCAGAGGCTTTGTACCAAGACAATGTATGTAATGTGAACAGAAAGGGAAGGGAAGGACTGGAACTGCAGGCAAGTTAGCAGTTGGCATGTTTTTACTCAGCTGTGTGTTTAGAGGGTAAACAGCAAGAGCAAACAAACACCACTCCAGATGAGTGTCCTGTGCTGGCTCCTTCCCTTTGTCCAGTCAGAGCTGGGACTGATTTATTAACTGACCTTCCTTCCCCCTTTGTCTTGATAGCGGAGATGCAGTCCGAGCAGAAGACTGCTCACTGGCCCTGCAGTATGGGCGCCAGCGGGTGCCAGTGTATGTTGAAGGCTCTCCTCATATGACTCCATGTTTACAAACAAGTGTACAATAGAAACACTATTGGTTGGTTGGAAAGTATCTTCAATAACCAGTAAGGTACCTCCAGGAGCTCAGTGCTGACAGCACGGTCGGTGCTCGGATGTGCCAGTGGGAGAGAATGCAGAGAGGTTGCCTCTGTAGATCTTAGAATGGAAGCTACTTTGTTCCACTGGGAATGTGTCCCTTTTAACAAACTAAACTAATGATACAGTGAATACAATAGTGACAGGTTGCAGATAGTCAGTTCTCATCCACTCTGGTTTGCACTATTTATAGCTGAGCATTGGCTGGAAGGTGAGGACAGAACTACTCAAATAACAATTTGAAAAATAACTTTTTAATCTATGGATTTTTTTTTGTTCTAAACTAGTAACAAAAGTTTGCTCTGAACCTTCTGTTTCTTGACAACATGTTCTACTAGATATACCACCACTAAGGCTACCTTTTTATAAAACAAAGTTCCCAAACTGTACAGAACTACCCACAGCTACTTGGAAAACCCCGATTTTGCAGAGCAGTGTGCTTTCATGCACAACTTCTGTGCACAGAGTAAATGTTCAAAGTGTTCTCGGTGGACCTTGTATCCAGATCAGGTGAAGGCTGATGGAAACTCAGGCAGCCAAAGCGCTGCTTTTGTGGCAGCAGGAGCCTGAGGAAACAGGGCACTTCCTGGGTTGGCTGGGATGTCACAGGAGAGCAGAGATCCACTTTCTGTGACTCCTAGATCTGAAGCCAAATCAAATCTTAAACTTCCACCATAAAATTAAGATAAGGTGAAGACTTTCATTAACATGGCTTCCTCTAAAACAGTTGAGCCCATCAGAGAGAAATACAAGCAACATACCTTCACTGACAACCATTTTAATGATTTAAAAAGAAACTTCTCACTTTTACAGATCATTGTGTTCAGGATCAGACTCCCAGAGAGTAAGGATTAGGTCACATTGCAATACATTTACAAAAAGAGGCTCCAAACTGCTTTCTGGAAATCGTAAGTTAGCCCACTCATCGCTCATCTGTGGCCAGTCCCGGATGTGGCCAGGCTCTTAAAAAATAGCCAAGAGTTAGGTTCTTTTTGAGAGTTGGTAGAGATGTCACATCTCACCACTTCTTACCCACACATTGGCCCCATTGCCATTGAAAAGTGAAAAAATTCTGAGTAAATCTGCAGCCACTGATAAACTCATGAATGAGCCCAAGTTTAGGATTTCTGGGATGACTGAGCTGGCGTAAGCCTACTTAACACTTCCCTTTCACTCCTGTAGCAGCCATACAGAAGGCATGTCAGATCATCCCTGCCTGTCTGGCTGTGCCCGCCACCAGGGACAGGCTGGCGGCGGACTTGGTCTGCAGCACCTGCTGACCACTGTTTATCTGAGGGTTCCAGCTGCACTACTAAGACCCAGCACAGGGAGTGAAGTCAAAGTTTAAAAACATACGTATGACAAGTAAAAAGATGTAATATAATTGTTCAAAATCGCTAATATAGAAATAGTTTCTGCCCCTATTAGAAACAAATAGGTATATAGTCTTATAAAAATATGTTTTAAAAAGCCTCTACCACCTACTTGGGGAGGCCCTGAACTGTGTGTCACAGGAGCGTGGCACCGCCTAGGGTGGGCGGGGCCTAAGAGCCCTGGGGTGGGGCCCGCAGACTTCAGGGCCGGGCGTGGCCCCTCCCCGCGCGGGGATTAGGGCGCTTGAGTCACGGTCCTGCTCTCCGACGGAGCGGCCTGCGTGCGTCCCGGTCCCGCTCCCGATGGCCCGGGTCCCGGCTCCGCTCCTTCCCGTCGCGCTCGGCTCCGGGTACGGCGGGCGCATCGCGGTCAGTCGCGGGGACGCAGGTGCAGCCCACGGGCACGGCCACGTACTCCTCGGCGTAGATGGAGCGGCCCCCCGCGCAGCCGGGCGTCCGGCGCAGCACCACTGTGGGCAGCAGCACGGGCGCGCTGCGCAGGCGCAGGTCCTCCTCCCCGCGTGGCCCGGTCAGGCAGCCCTGGCACAGGCAGTAGGCCTCGGGCAACAGCCGCGGGTAGCGGCCGGGGTCGTAGGACAGCCTGCGGAGAGAGGCGGGGTCAGGGGCGCCCTCTACAGGGTGGGCAGCCTGGGCACCAGGAGGGGCCAATGTCACCGTCCGCCGAGCGGGAAGGTCGGCTGGCCGGGCATTTTCCCTGCACGTGGTGTCCACGGGATGGCAAAGACAGACTTTATAACTGGCCACTAAGCCCTTCCCCAAAAAGTTCTCAGAATGCCCCTAGAAAAATAGCGTCTCTGTACGATGCATGGGCACCGACAGGGACCTTATAACCACAGGAGTTTGATCAGATGTCTTCCTTATGCCAGGACCCTGACTCCAGCCCTAAGGGCCACCCCTGCCAGAAACGCCTTCTCTCCCACCCACCAGGCTCTGCAGGCTCAGAAGGGGCCATGGCTGCCAGGGTGCCCACACTGGTCACCTGGCCTCTGAAACAGCTGTGAGCAATGGTAGCTTTGAGACACCTGCCCAGAAGGCCACAAGGTGGGCCATATGTCTATCTGTCAGGGTCTGTGTGCCCTCTTTTGTGAAGGAGCCAAAGTCACACCAGGGGACAGCAGGCCTGACCATTCTGGGATACTTGAAAAATACAAGAAGGTTTAAACTTGGTGTTGGGCAGATAAAATATATTATGCTCACTTTGTTAAAGATGGCGCTGCCCACATGGAAGCCCATCACCCAGGTGATATTAGTTGCCCTTATACTTGGGATGGGCGTAATTATATTATTGGGTGTGGGGGACAGGCTGTAAGCAGGCCGGGTCGTTGTAATCCTAGGGCTTGGTTTCAAAAGTAAGCTTTTCCTCATGCCCTTGACTGATTGGATGATTGGGATGGTGCACTCTCATGAGTAATCCTCCCATTATGCCTGAGATAAGTGACTTTGTATCAGAGACTTCCTTGTTTGTAGGTTGGATTAAAGGTTTGTATTTCTACACTATAAAGTGGGGCAAGCCGGGAGCTTGCTCTCTCTTGGTCCTGAGGTTAGCATTAGAGAGGAGAGCAGATTAAGGCCACGTGGAGGAGAGGAGAAGCAGCCAAGATGGCAGAGTGCTGAGGGAGAAGCCAGTTTGAGCAGACTTTGTGCTGGAGAAGGAGATGGAGAACAGAGGTGAATGAGTCTGGTGAGCTAGAAACCTTTGATTACAGGAAACTTGGATAAATCAGTAGCTTTTTATTATTTTTATTTTTCTTATTTTATTTTTAAAGTCAGTAGCTTTGTGAGCACTGAATGAGTGGGTTTTGGAGCCCAGTGTGTGTTTTTACTTACCCACCTGGTGCAAGCTAGAATTAAAGCTGATGGCTCACCAGTTCTTGGCTCCGTTGTTTCATTACCGACTGTCCGAATCTAATGCGAACCTGCACTCGCCAGGGGCTCTGCTGCTGGCCCTGACTACTGGCTTTACACTTGGTCATCTTCATTTTCATACAGGCCTCCCCTAATTCTGGCTCAGATGCAGAGGACAAAGTTTCTATGCGGATACACAATCTGCTGCCATGCTGTGAAGGGTCTGGGCTCCCTGGGGGCTCTATCCTACCCTCTACACCCTCTCCCAAAGCAAGGAAGTCATTAATGGGAACCTAGGACGCCTCCCTAATGTCTCTTTGCAGAGGGAGGGTGTAAAGCCAGTTGTCGCTGCCATTATCACAGCCGCCTGACCCGCGCAGGTTCGCATTGCATTCGAACAGTCGGTAATGAAACACAGGAGCCAAAAACTGGTGAGCCTCAGATTTAATTCTAGCTTGCACCCAGCGGGCAAGCAAAAACACACACTGGGCTCCAAAACCCACAATTTCAGTGCTCACAAAGCTACTGACTTATCCGAGTTTCCTAGAATCAAAGGTTTCTAGCTCACCAGACTTATTCACCTCTGTTTCCCATCTCCTCCTGCACAAATTCTGCTCAAACTAGCTTCTTCCTCAGCACTCTGCCATCTTGGCTGCTTCTCCTCTCCACGTGGCCTTAATCTGCTCTCCTCTCTAATACTAACCTCAGGAACCAAGAGAGAGAGAGATCAAGCTCCCAGACTGCCCCAGTTTATAGCCTAGAAAATCCAAACCTTTAATCCAATTATACATACAAGAAAGTCTCTGATACAAAGCCACCCATCTGAGGCATAATGGAATTCCTCAGGAGAGTGCACCACCCTACATCATCCAATAAATCAAGGGTGTGGAGAAGAGCTTACTCTTAAACTAAGCCTTAGGCTATAACGACCCGGCCTGCCCACAGCCTGTTCCAGAACACACATCCCAAGCATAAGGGCAAATAATATCACCTGGGTGACAGGCTTCCATGTGGGCAGCACCATCCTTAACAAAGTGAGCATATTATATTTTATCTGCCGAACACTCATTCATCTCTGTTTCCCATCTCCTCCTGCACAAACTCTTAACAAACTGGCTTCTTCCTCAGCACTCTGCCATCTTGGCTACTTCTCCTCCACATGGCCTTAATCTGCTCTCCTCTCTAATACCTCAGGAACCAAGAACCAAGAGAGAGAGCTCCCGGACTGCCCCAGTTTATAGTATAGAAAATCCAAACCCTTAATCCAATCTACAGACAAGAAAGTCTCTGATACAAAGCCACTCATCTGAGGCATAATGGGATTCCTCAGGAGAGTGCACCACCCTACATCCAATCAGTCAAGGGTGTGGAGAAGAGCCCACTCTCAAACCAAACCTTAGGCTATAACGACCCGGCCTGCCCACAGCCTGTTCCAGAACACACATTAATATCAACGAACTTCCACGTGGGCAGCACCATCTTTAACAAAGTGAGCATAATATATTTTATCTGCCCAACAGAGGGATTGTCCCTATTTCTTATGGGATCACCATGACTCTAAATCCTCATTCCCATTAATCTGCCCATTTTGTTGTAAGGTACCAAAGGCTACAGAATTAATATTTTAGGAAGCTTAAAGAACATTTTATTAATTTGGGCTAAGCGTGCAGAGAGATTTTGTAAATGATCTCTGTACTTGTGTGATTAGCATAAAACCAAGACGGCCCATAGTATTGTGTTGTTAATGCAGAAAGAGAAAGGAGACTTGGATCCTCTAACCTTTTCCCCACACCTGTGGGGAAATGGGTGAATAGCTAGCCAGGTGTAGGGAGAGAAAAGATGAAATTAAACCTTTTCTTATACTAATGGACCATTTACAGGCATTTGTCCCCATGGGAACTACCTCTCCCCACCTGAAAGCATGTAGTTAATGCATGTATCTCTAGACAAAGGAACAGCAAATGAACACTAGAAAACTATAAGAATGTCTTTTAGAATGTAAAGTGACATTTTTACCATTATGTTGCCTTGTAAGTTTTAATGTAGAAGCGTTTTTTATGAATCCTATAGACAGATGTTAGAAATTTGCTAATGGATTGTGTCCCACTGTAAAGCCAGTAGTCAAGGCCACCATCACAGCAGCCTGACCCGTGCAGGTTCACATTAGATTCATACAGTCGGTAATGAAACAACAGGGCCAAGAACTGGTGAGCCATCAGCTTTAATTCTAGCTTGCACCCGGCGGGCAAGCAAAAACACACACTGGGCTCCAAAACCCACACTGGGCTCCAAAACCCACACATTCAGTGCTCACAAAGCTACTGACTTATCCGAGTTTCCTAGAATCAAAGGTTTCTAGCTCACCAGACTTATTCACCTCTGTTTCCCATCTCCTTTTCTCTACACAAACTCTGCACAAACTGGCTTCTCACTCAGCACTCCACCATCTTGACTGCTTCTCCTGGCCTCCATGTGGCCTTACTCTGCTCTACTCTCTATACTAATCCCCGGAACTGAGAGAACAAGCTCCCGGCCTGCCCCACTTTATACTGTAGAAATCCAAACCCTTAATCCAATCTACAGACAAGGAAGTCTCTGATACAAAGTCACCCATCTGAGGCATAATGGATTCCTCAGGAGAGTGCACCACCCCACATCATCCAATCAGTCAAGGGCGTGAAGAAAAGCTTACTCTTAAAACAAAGCCTTAAGCTATAACGACCCGGCCTGCTTACATTACAGCTTTTCCCCCACAGCCATCCCAAGCATAAGGGCAAATAATATCACCTAGGTGACAGGCTTCCATGTGGGCAGCACCATCTTTAACAAAGTGAGCATATTATATTTTATCTGCCCAACACCCACCACCCTCCCTTCATCCTTTTCCCAAACCTGTATAGGTGAAAACAAAGGTATAGGCTTACACCAGATGTCAGGTTATTTCCCCGCCGATGTATAATTAACGGTATATAACCAACCCCTAGAATATTAATGAGACACGATTTGGGACTGACCCCGTGTAAGCTGTATGCGGCTGGCATATTTAATAATTTTCCTCCTTTAATAAAACTCTTCAGAAACTTATTTGGACTTGGTGTCTCTACAAAAACCCGCGGAATTGTGGACTGGGTACTTTACAACAATTTAAAACCTGTATAATCGTTTTATGAATGCTTCTCTTTCTTCTGGAGCTGAGTGCTGGAGACCCTACCCTAAAATCGCAGAACCACAGCTATGACTTTGCCAACTTCTCAAGCAACATACATCCATTTGCAGTCCTACCAAGTGACAGTCCAGGAAGGCCCCTAAAGTGCTGACCAATGGGAGCCTGAATAATTGGAAAAATGACACGTGCATAAAGAGTTTGAACCCTAGAACCTGAGGTGTGGCTGGTTTCTCCTCCATTCCTTTTAAGGAGCGCTCCTGGCAGAGAGGCTGCAGCACAGCAGGTGCCCAGGAGGGCTGGCTAGGGCTCCCTTGACCCCTGTGGCTGGCACAAATCATTGGTCCTCCAGTGACAGGTTCTATGGACTAGTCCTCACTGCTAATGACTAAGACACACATCAAACAGGTTGAAGCAGTATGCTGGGGCCATCTAATGGAAGGTGAGCAGTGTTGGCTGGGCAGTGAGGGACAGCTGAGGCTGCTGCAGGAGGAGTTGGGTGGAGGATACTGCAAGGCCAGTGTTGGGCATGTTGGGGGCAGGGAGGGAGTGACAGGATTAAAGATGTTCTCTGTGGAGGAGACCCTGCCACAGAGGCAAGTGTTAACTCTGAGTGGCCTGAGGAGGGAGAATGCCCTAGACAGGTAAGGAGGTATGTTAGTTCTTCGGCCTGGGTCGAACCTCTTTGGACACTGACAGCCAGAATGGCTGGAGAGAGAAGAGTCTAGAAATAGCATCTTCATGCAACAATAAAACTGCCCACTGCCGCCTAACCTGTGGTGGCGCAGTGGGTAAAGCGTCGACCTGGGAACACTGAGGTCGCCAGTTCAAAACCCTGCACTGGACTGGTCAAGGCACATATGGGAGTTGATGCTTCCAGCTCCTCCCCCCTTTCTCTCTTTCTCTATCTCTCTCTCTCACTCTGTGTCTCCTCTCTAAAATAAATTATATTAAATTAAAAAAAAAAACTGCCCACTGCCAACCTTGTGCCATTCACACAGTGGGAAAGAGCAAAGATGACTGCGCAAAGGGGATTGCTGTATGGCGCCAGTGTCCCAGAGCTGGGTAATGGCCAGCACATGTGGAAGGGGAGGGCCCAGGGGAAGCAGGTGCTGGCAGGACACCCTGAAGAGGGTAGGTCACGGTTCAACTGGAGGATCACACCCAGCCTGCCATGGAGCATTCTTTTTTTTTATTTTTTGGGGGGCAGACACAGAGAGGGACTGATAGGGACAGACAGGAAGGGAGGGAGATGAGAAATATCAATTCTTCGTTGCAGCACCTTAGTTGTTCATTGATTTCTTTCTCATATGCACCTTGACCTCAGGCCTTCAGCAGAGTGAGCAACCCCTTGCTGGAGCCAGCGACCTTGGGTCCAAGCTGGCGAGCTTTTGCTCAAACCAGATGAGCCAGCACTCAAGCTGGCAAGCTCGGGGACTCGAACCTGGGTCCTCTGCGTCTCAGTCCGACGCTCTATCCACTGTGCCACCACCTGGTCAGGCTGCCATGGAGCATTCTAAAGCCAGGAGGTCATTTCCTGTTTGAATACAGGGACTAGGTCAATGGGGACTCCACCAGCAGGGAGTCCAAGGCTCCCATTCCGGGTGACCAGAAGAATGGGGTAGCAATGGTGGGTGAAGGAGGCGTCAGGTACAAGCGACTGTGCTGGTAATGAGCGCATTGGCATGGTTCCCTAGCTTCCTCCTTGCTGTGGCACTGTGAGAAGAGAGGCAGACTTAGCCCTTAATGCTGATGCATCTGTTCTGTGCAAATAGGTGGGAGCAGAGTCTGCAAAATGCAAGTGCCGTGTCCCCGAGACCCACTGACAGACCCTCCTTCACACCCACATGTACACAAACAGCAGAGATTCAGGGGTCCCCAAACGTTTTACACAGGGGGCCAGTTCACTGTCCCTCAGACCATTGGAGGGACACATACAATACTCCATACACTGACCACCAATGAAAGAGGTGCCCCTTCCGGAAGTGCGGTGGGGGCCGGATAAATGGCCTCAGCTGGCCACAATTTGGCCCACGGGCCGTAGTTTGGGGACCTCTGGATTAGACTGTACTTCTCATCACTACTCTTCCCTTGGACTGCTGTCCAGGATTTTGTAGCATAATAAGCTCCATCCTTGTGAGGACTAACAAAGCTGTCCAGCCCCACCTTTCCAGCTTTCCTACCTCCGCAAGTCGCATTCCTGCCTTCCGGCTGGGAAGCTGAGGTGCAGACTCCCATAGGACCCCTCATACTGGGGATTCATGTCAGAGAAAGTACAAAGTTGTCTGCTGTGCCTTCAGAGGCCTGCATGGCATGGTCCTTCCTGTCTGTTCCCCGGCCCTCTTCCCCCTCTTCCCCTCCATTCAGCCTGTGCCTTTTCACATGTCACCGCACAACAGATGTGCCCTGCATAGGCTGCATGTAGCTAAGCTCTGCCCTGGGTGCCTCTTCCAGAACCAGTATCAACACAGGGAGGCCCACCATATTTACAGTGCAATTCAAATCAGTGTCTGAAGAGTTTTCACACACCCCTGGTCGAGTTGCATTTGCTCTTTACCACAAGTCTCCTAACGCCCTGGCCCTTTCACAGGGAGATGGCGAGCTGATGACAGTTTTTTGCTTTTTCATCATCCATGCCTAGAGGTCAATGAAGGGCCCTAACTGAACATTCAAAGGAAGGGAAATTTCTAAAATCTCTAATTACTTTCTTTCCTTTTTATTATTATTTTTTACAGGGACAGAGTGAGAGTCAGAGAGAGGGATAGATAGGGATAGACAGGAACGGAGAGAGGTGAGAAACATCAATCATTAGTTTTTCATTGCCGTTATGACACCTTAGTTATTCATTGATTGCTTTCTCACATGTGCCTTGACCACGGGCCTTCAGCAGACTGAGCTAGCCCTTGCTGGAGCCAGCGACCTTGGGTCCAAGCTGGCGAGCTTTTGCTCAAGCCAGATGGGCCCACGCTCAAGTTGGCAAGCTCCAGGTCTCGAACCTGGGTCTTCCGCATCCCAGTCCGATGCTCTATCCACTGCGCCACCGCCTGGTCAGGCTCCAATTACTTTCCTTTAAACATTTATCCCACAAACATCTGAGTCCCGCCTGGTCAGGGTCCAATTACTTTCCTTTCAACATTTATCCCACAAACATCTAAGTCCCAGTGACATTTTGGGCCATGGGGAGTTGACACAACACATCAACTGTCCAAGGACTCATCTGGGGGATAAACGTACAAATACCTAGACAGCTGACCCTGCATGGCAGCCAGGGCAAGTGTCCTGGCCAGTGTGGCTCCTGGGCGGCCATGTCCAGAGGAAGAAAGGAGAAAGGACAATTAGGGCAGAGACCAAAGCCAAGAGTCGAGGGCCCACTTCAGAGTTAGGACTGCGGCACAGATGGTGGTGAGACAGGGCTGCGGTGGCTGTGGAGGCTGGGCCAGCAAGGGTCTCAATTCATAGTGGAGGACTTGGATTTAGCCTTCGGGTGATGGGAAGCATGTTGAGAAGGGAAGCAACCTGACCCGGGAGAATTTTAGTGGACCCCTCAGATGATGGGTAGAAGATGACCTGGACCCTTAAAGTGGTGCTGGTGGAAGGTAGAACTCTTCAAATTAGCATTTAAACAAGAGCACTCAGGGCCCTGGCCAGTTGCCTCAAGTGGTAGAGCGTTGGCCCAGCATGTGGATGTCCCAGGTTCAATTACTGGTCAGGGCACACAGGAGAAATGACAATCTGCTGCTCCACCACTCCCCTTTCTCTCTTTCTCTCTCTCTCTCTTCCCTTTCCGCAGCCATGGCTCTACTGTTCAAACACATTGGCCCAGGAACTGAGGATGGCTCTGTGGAGCCTCTGTCTCAGGCACAAGAAATAGCTTGGTTGTGAGCATGGCCCAAGATGGGCAGAGCATCTGCCCTAGACAGGGATTGCTGGGTGGATCCCAGTTGGTACGCATGTGGGAGTCTATCTCCCCTCCTCTCACTTGGAAAAGAAAAACAAAATAAAGCAAATAAACAAAAACAAAACACTTAGGGCAGTGTGTGGAGAAACACCAGGAAAGGGCAGGAAAACCAACTTTTAAGGGAGAAGTATAATTGTGGAAACTGACAGAGGCAGCAGTGACCTCCCCAGAACCAAGAAGGCAGAGGCTTGAGAAGAGGCTGGTCCAGAACCCCACTGGAGTCTGACCTAGCCAATTTACTGTTAACACGAAGACGGAGGACACCAAAGAGTACTGTGAGGACGTGGCCAACAACATAGAGCATACAGGAATCTCAGCAGACGTTTCATTCCAACGGGGAACAAAGATGGAGGGACCTGCATATTAAAGAGTCTTGGGAAAACTATCATTAAAATGAGAAGGCAGTCTATTGAATGGGAGAATTTATTTGTAAATCATACATTTGGTAAGTGGTTAATATCCAAAATATATAAAGAACTTGCACAACTCAACAGCAAAAAAAAAAAAAACCAACGAACTATACAATTTAAAAAATGGGCAGAAGCCCTGGCTGGTTGGCACAGTGGTAGAGCATTGGCCCAGCATGTGGAAGTCCCAGATTCGATTCCCAGTCAGGGCACACAGGAGAAGTTTCTTCCTCCTTCCCCCTCTCCTTCCTCTCTGTCTTTTTCTTCCCTTCCCGCAGCCAAGGCTCCATTGGAACAAAGTTGTCCCGGGTGCTGAGGACGGCTCCATGGTCTCCGACTCAGGCACTGGAATGGCTCCAGCCGCAATAGAGCAACAGCTCAGATGGGCAGAGCAGCGCTCCTTGGTGGGTATGCCGGGTGGATCCCGGTCGGGAGCATGCGGGAGTCTGACTTCCTTCCCGCTTCTAACTTTGGAAAAATACAAAATAATAATAATAATAAAAACGAGCAGAGGAATTGAATAGATACTTCTCCAGAGAGGACATGCAGTGGGTCAAGAGACACATGAGAAGATGTGCAATGTCTCTAATCTTTAGGGAAATGCAAATTAAAACTACAATGACAGAGCACCTCAAACCTGTCAGAATGGCTGTCATCAAAAAGCCAACAAACAAGTGTTGGTGGGAATATGGAGAAAAGAGAACCCTTGTGCACTGATCTGGGATTGTAAAATGGTGCAGCCACTGTGTAAAACAGTATGGACTTATGTCAAAAAATAATAAAAAAAAAGAACTTCCAGACAACCCAGCAATTCCATTTCTGGGTAATCATCCAAAGGAAACAAAAACACTAATTTGAAAAGACACATGCACCCATGTTCACTGCAGCATTATTCACAACAGCCAAGACCTGGAGACAACCCAAGCACCCATCAATAGATAAAGAAGAAGTGAGCCTGACCTGTGGTGGCGCAGCGGATAAAGCGTCGACCTGGGAACACTGAGGTCGCCAGTTCAAAACCCTGCACTGGTCTGGTCAAGGCACATATGGGAGTTGATGCTTCCAGCTCCTCCCCCCTTTCTCTCTCTCTCTCTCTCTCTCTCACTCACTCTGTGTCTCCTCTCTAAAATGAATAAAATAAAAATTAAAAAAAAAAAAAAGAAGAAGAAGTGATACATACACACCATGGAATATTACTCGGCCATAAGAAAGAAAGAAATCTTACTATCTGCAACAACACGAATGGATGTAGAGGGTGTTAGGCTGAGTGAAATAAGTCAGGCATAGAAAAACAAGTACAGCCTGACCTGTGGTGGCGCAGTGGATACAGCGTTGACCTGGAACACTGAGGTCACCAGTTCAAATCCCTGGGCTTGCCCGGTCAAGGCACATACAGGGAGCAACTACTACAAGTTGACGCTTCCTCTTTCTCCCCCCTCTTTCCTTCTCTCTCTCTCTTCCCCCTCTCTCTAAAAATTAATAAAGAAAATTAGCCTGACCTGTGGTGGCGGAGTGGATAAAGCATCGACCTGGGAACACTGAGGTCGCCAGTACAAAACTCTGTACTGGTCTGGTCAAGGCACATATGGGAGTTGATGCTTCCAGCTCCTCCCCCCTTTCTCTCTTTCTCTCTCTCTCTCTGTGTCTCCTCTCTAAAATGAATAAAATAAAAAGAAGTTTAAAAATTAATAAAGAAAATAAAGAAAGACAAGTATAGTACCGCATGATCTCATTTATATGTAGAATCTAAAAAGAAAACAAAAACATGAGCTCACAGAACGGGCTGCTGGTTGCCAGAGGGAAGTGGTAGGAGATGGGCGACACGGGGGGAAGAGGATCAAAAGGTATAAACTTCCAATTATAAAATAAATTAAGTCCAGGGATGTAATGTACAACATGGTGACTGTAGTTAACAGTACTTTGTTGGGTATTTGAAAGTTGCTAAGAGAGTAAGTCTCATCACAAGAAAAACAATGTGGAACCATGAGAGGTGATGGATTTTAGGCTTACTGTGGTGTTCATTTCACAATGTATACAAATGTCAAATCATTATGTTATTTGCCTGGAACTGATATGACATTGTCTGTCAATTATACCTCAATAAAAAGAAAAAAAGAGCCCTGAGCGAGTGACAGAGCCACCAGGTACCAGCTGGCCTGGCGGTGCTATGAGAAGTGGAGAACCCTCTACTCCCAAGTGTCTCTGTTTGCATGAGAAATTATATGGTTGCTTAAAAACCATTTCCAACCCAAACTGAGGGATACCCCATGAAATAACTGACCAGGGCTCTTCAAAAGTGTCACAGGCGTGGAGATAAAGACCTGAGGAACTGTGGCAGACTATGCACACTAAAGTGCTCTGAGTGCCCAGATCGGCGTGTGGGGCAGGGCTGGGTGTGGAGCAGGAAGGGCTTCACAAGACACCGACTTGAGGCCACAGAGCAGGTGGCCGGCCTGTGCCAGTGCCCCTTTCCTGGTCTTGATAATTCTGCCAAGTCCTGATGATGTCCTTTGGGCGATCTGGTTAAATGGTACAGGGAATTTCTTGAACTAAATTCACTTTTTCTCCCCCCATTAGTTTAAAATTATTTCAAAATGAGCTAAATACTAAAACAAAAAATAAACAATATTTTAAAGTGTTAAAAAACAACACTTATGTGACAATCAGGGAACTTTGAACCCAACTGAGTATTGGAAGATGTTAAAGTATGAGTTTTAGGTGTGATAATAGTGTTGTGTGGTTTTGTTGAACAAAGAGCACTTGTACTTGTCTTTCAGACACAATACCAAATACCTGAGCATGTGCACAGTGCCATGCAGCGCCCTCTGAGTCTGTCACGTAGTAGGCAGTAGTGGTCAGGCTCCAGAGGAGAGCAGAGGGTGAGGCCCCTTCACAGACACAGAGCCTGTGGTCAGCATAAGTCAGTGCAAGGGCTCACACTGTGGACACAGGTGGGTGGGTGTAGGAGGTCTGAGGTGAGGCTGGAGGCCACAGAGGGCTGACCTTGGCAAAGAAGGGGTGATGGAGGGCATGGCAAAGGGGCCAGGAAAGCAGAAGGGCGCAGGGGGTGGGGCTGCCCGTGTTCACTGCGGCTGGAGGACATGGCTGAGTGCAACTTGGTGAAAACTGTGAGAGGTGGACAGCCCCGATGCCCCAAGAAAAGCCTGGTTTTCACTTTACAGACAGACTACAGGAGGCCACAGAGGGTGGTAAGCAATAGAGACATGATCAGATTGAAATTTAGAAAGATCATTCTGACAGTGGTATAGACTCAATTACAGGACAAAATGGGGAGGTGGGGTAAGAAGGTCAGGCATGGCCTCTTCACTCTCAGTTTCCTCATCTGTAACATGGGTTTGACTTCAGACAGCAAAGATTCCCCAATCTAAACAGGTGGACTTCCTCTTCTATGAAGGCACCAAGCCACGTGCCACGTGACAATTTTATCAGAAGAACCACAACGGCTTGGATGCTGCCATGGCCAGAAGGGTCATCTGACTAAAAATACACACTCCACACCCATCAGTCAGTCTTCTGAGACTGAAATTTCCACCATCAACCACCACACCTCTGGGCTAAGACACTGTGACAGAGACAGCTGCCTGGCCCCTCTGGAATGGGAGACATAGTAAGAGGGCGTAAGAGTTGATGGTTTTCAGGTTGTGGTTTTATGACCAGAAGGTTCTCCTGAAACAGAAGTGTGCCACCCAGGGCAGGGACACAACACACACACACCACACCCCTGACACCAGAACTGTGGGCACCCATGCCACCAGTTCCCACAGAGAACAGACAGCCACGCTCTGTAGGGCACAGGCTGGGGTGGAGAAGAAGCCAGGTCTGGGAGCCTCTGGACAGCCAGGGGGACAGACTCGGTGCTGCAGCCATCAACCTGCCTGCAGCATTGAGATGCTGGGAACACTCTCCACCAGGGTGCCTTCTGTATGAAGAAAGCTGCCATGACAATGAAGCATCAGGACACTCCAGCAGGGGCCTTGTCTCTGACCACACACGGCCACAGGGCCAAGGAGAGCTACCTGCATGGCTGCCACCTACTCATGAGCAATGACTTGTCTTCACATTTTCTGCGTGCTGCTCCATGGAAGCTTGGCACAGACACACACAAGACACGACCAGCTTTCTCCTCTGGTGAGATCCCAGAAGTGTCCCTGGAGCCACATGTGGTATTTGGCTAGAAGGACAGCTGGCATGCTTACTCCAAGAACAAAGGCCAGCCTTCTGGGACTGGTGAAGGTGATGGAAACTGAGCTGGGGGAGGAATGTGTATGGCAGCAGAGACAGAGAGAGAACGTGGCCCCCCTGGCTCCTGAATGTGGTAGGAAACAATTCAGAAGGGTTCAAGGAACAATGCCGCTGGGGAACGAGAAAAGCCACACCAGCGGCTCCTGTGGGCCCCATCTGGGCCCAGTCCCGGAGCTGGGGATTTACTACTGCCTCTAACTCAGACATAGCTCAACCTTTTGTTTCCCAAAACATAACATGATCATTTTAATTTCAAAGCAGCAGAGACTAAGTCTGGCTTTTTATTGTTGTGTGTTTGTTTTTTTTAGCGGGAGAGAGAGAGAGAGAGAAAGAGGAAGGGAGAGAGATGAGAAGCATCAACTCCTGGTTATGGCATTTTAGTTGTTCACTGATTGCTTCTCATATCTGCCTTGACCAGACCTGGGGGGGGGGGGGGGTCCTACCCGAGCCAGTGACCTTTGGGCTCAAGCTAGTGACCTTCAGGCTCAAGGCAGCCAACCATGGGATCATGTCTATGAGCCCATGCTCAAGCTGGTGAGCCCACATTCAAGCCAGTGACCTCAGAGCTTGAACCTGGGACCTCAGTGTCCCAAGTGGACACTTTATCTACTGCGCCACCACCAGCCAGGCTGAGTCTGATTGTTCTTTACTGCAATCCAAGACCCAAACCCAGAAACCAAGGGTTCAAACTAGAAATCCACAAGAACTGAACCAGCTAAGTGGAAACAAAGCCTCCTTGGCAGTTGTGATTCTTAAGTGAGGTCAACCCAACAGACTTTTTTTTTTTTTTTTCCAACAGACTTTTGTTGAAGGGCAGATGGGGTCAGAGTCCCAAACCTAAAATTTTAATCCCCTTTAGTTACCGACCAGTGACGCTGGACAAAACATTGCCCCTACCTGGCTCTCTGCAAAGTAAAGAGATGATTGGTGACCAGGTGACTCTCCCAGCTTCCTAAGGGCAGGGCTATGGTTCGACTTTTTAAATCTGTGTCTTCTGCTTAGAAGAGATGCCTGCAATCCACTGAGTCTTCAATATACTAGAGAATTTCCCAAATTAATCTAGAAAGTCAGTGCAACTCTAACCCAAATCCTGACAGATGGTTCTTAGAACCTGGCAAGCTGATCTAACTTGTGTATAGAGAGAAAAGGGCAAGAAGAGTCAAGACCACTGGAAGAAGGATAAGGCAGGCTTACTCACCAGACATCAAGATGTGATGGAATTATGGTAATAAATGACAGCTGGGCCCTCAGGTGGGCAGAGGGAGAAGTAACTTCCATTCCAACAACTAAGAGTCCTCTGGAAAATGCCCATCTTTGCCTGGGATGTGGGCAGTTAGATATCACAGACAAGATTTCCAAAACTTGGTTTCCAGACCCCCTGCACCAGAGCCACGCACAGCTGGGAGACAAACTCACATTCTCACATTCACCCCACCTCCTGAATCAGAATTGCCCAGGTAACTGCTCACAAGCTGGGACCACGACACTCACACAGCCAGTGGCGAGTTGGACAGACACTGAGCCCACACACACCAGCTTCAGCTCCTCCAAGACAGTGGGGCAACTGCCTTCTCCCAATATTCCTGGATTTTGTGATCCTACCAGTCCAGCACCCCATATGCTGAGAAGTCACTGCCAACCCAGCCAACCCAGCAGCACTTGGCATCACAGAGCAGAGAGTATGGAGGTCTCAGCTGTCCCTCCCTGAGTCACACAAGCAGGCTTTTATTTTATTTTTTTATTATTATTATTTTTGTTTAGTGAAAGGACAGGAGGCAGAGACAGACTCCAGCATGTACCCCGACCGGGACCCACCCACAAGCCCACTAGGGGGATGCTCTGCCCATCTGAGGCCCTTGATCAGTTGCAACTGGAGCCCCCCTTTTTTTTTTTTTTTTAGCTCCTAAGGTGGAGGCCATGGAGCCATCCTCAGCACCCAGGCCAACTCACTCCAATCCAGTCATGGCTCCAGGAGGCGAGGAGGAAAGATAGATAGATAGATAGATAGATAGAAGTGAGAAAGAAAGGAGTGGAGAAGCAGATGATTGCTTCTGTGCCCGGACCGGTAATCAAACCCTGGGCAGGACATCTAAACTCCAGGTCGATGCTCTACCACTGAGTCAACCAGCCAGGGCACGCAAGCGGGTTTTTAAACTAGTGATTGCTATCCCCGATCCCAGAGATTCAAAGTCACGTTGTGGGTGGCTCAGGGCGTCAGCGTTGTTGAAAGCCCCAGATCACTCCAGCACACAACCTGGTAGGTTGTTTGGTTCCTATAAGGTTTGGGTTCAGGGTGGCTTTTAAAACTAGAGCCCCCTTTAAAACTAAAACGCCCCCAATTTCTTACCCAGACTCAAAGCAGAACATTTCTTCCCTCACTGTGAGGTTATAGTTAACTGGCTTGCTATTCTCTCACTTAATGGCTTCCTGGCCTTCACTGTGAAATGTAGAAATGTCAGGGAAAGCTTATATTGGGAATAGATCTGACAATTAGAGGATTTTAAATCATAATAAAAGCCAGGCTACCAGCCCAGAGGTGCTGCCTTCTTATAGTAGCCTTCTAAGAAATCAGTGCCCCTTTTATTTCTCTTTTCTTTTATATATATATTTATTTATTTATTTTACAGAGGAGAGAGAGAGAAACAGGAGAGAAGCAGGAAGCATCAACTCCCATATGTGCCTTGACCAGGCAAGCCCGGGGTTTTGAACCAGTGACTGCAGTGTTACAGGTCGACGCTTTAGCCACTGCACCACCACAGGTCAGGCCAACCCCCCCCTATTTCAAGGGCAGTGCAAACCAGTGGGAAGAGGGGGACTGGCTTGCCTGAAGCCTCAGCCTGCCTGGCCAACCCGGACCTTCTGAACTAGCATAGGCCTCCTTTAGGCAGGTGAGCCGGAGAAAAAACAATTTGGAGAAACTGTGGCGCCTCTCCAATTCACAACGAAAAAACAGTGCTTTGCACCTACAGAGGCAGTGACGTCAGCCACTTTTTCCAAGACCTCCGCCTAAACTATAGAAACACTCCCCATTGCTGACACGGCTTTTGGGTCCATCTCGATACGTGTGCGCCCAGGTGTTTTAAACTACCAACCCTTTTGGGACACATCAGCCTTGTGTTGTCAGCTCGGCTTTCCCGGTGCCCACCCACAGACCCAGGAAGGGCTGAGCCTGTCAGCTATCTCATACGGGGACCAGGCAGCCCACTGGGGTTCTCTCAACGGGGGGTTGCCAAGAGAAGCTGAAAGGAGGCTTTTCCCTTCCCCAGTGGACCGACCACCCACAGCTTCAACCTAACAGTTCCCAGGCTTGAGAGAGAGTCACTGGGGCAGGCACACACCTTCCAGCCCCCCACCCCCACCCCACCCCACACCAAGAGGCCTTGCAGCCAGGAAGTGAAGGGTCCTGAGACTCAGGGAAAGAAGGAGAAGGACAGGCCCAGAGGACAGGCTTGTGTCGGGAGCACTCTGCTCGCTGACCAGGGAGTAACTGGGGACATGAAGACCAAAAAACTGTCCCTGTGCCGGGCAGTGGTGTCCAGCGTGCCAGCGCTCCCCCTCTCCTAGGACACGCTGCCAGGAACTCTGGAAAACACTTTCCTGGTCCCACAAGAACACATGAGCTGTGCATTTCTCATAAACAAAGACATGGAAAAAATCTACCTGGAGGGCAGTGCATGTGGCCAGGCACAGATGCCTCAGCCAGGTCCCGGCGGGCTCCACCTGGCCCTCTCTGCGGGCCAAGGACAGCTTGGCGTCAGCCCTACCCCCGAGTGGGGACTGAGGCTGACTCTGGTGTGATCCTGAACTTGGCATCAAGGTCAGCTCTGAGGCTGAGCCATTAGGCAGGCCCTTCTGCCAACTGAGCGGCTCTGGGCAAGGGGGGAAACTGAGGCACCAACAGGAGAGGGACATGACCAGTGTCTTCCATTAGCTGTACTACCCTGAACAAATGCTCTGCAAGATGCCTGGCCAGTGGTAAAGTCAGAGCAGGAAAGCTGCAATGCCAGGTAAACCTGCCCACCTACAAGTCAGGGACCAGGAGAGACAATGTGGCTTGGAAAGGTATTTGGAAGATAATTCAGAAAAATGCTTTACACAGGGGAAGAGACAAGCAATGAGGACAGAGCCAGAATTTCTCCTGTGGCTGTGTTCCTTTGTCTTGATAGAGGCCACATGTTCAAAGAAGAGCGGCTCAGGCCCACACGACTTCTGGGAGCTGTCTGTGATGTGTCCGTCCCCAGGACAAGAAGGAGCCCACCTTCATCCAAATTTGAACCAGCTGTGCTCCATGCGGTTATGAGGAAGAGTTAATAGCACACATGAGCCTAGGCTCTGCCGTTAGTTCCAGAACAGATCTGGGGAGATGGCTTTGTCTTTGCCTTCGTTCCTGCAGGGAGCCCTCTCCCACATCTCCACGTGCCGCTCCAGGGAGACACACACTGCACGGCATCCACATCATGGTGCCTGTGTGCCCTCCTGGGCTCACCCTGACCCTCCTGTTGTGTTGACTACATTGCGTTCAGGTGAGGACATTTGAAAGAGGTGGTGACAAGATGAAATACTGCCGCTCTCCTTAACCGCTAGAAGAACACAAAAGTAAAACCCAGGCAATCATAAAAAATAACTCTCAAAGCAGAACCAACATGTTTTCAAAATGAGAGGCCTTAATGCCTAACCGTGCTTTGGTGACAGTGACAGGGCAGGAGAGTCTGTGACATTCTCAGTGGCTCAGAGATAAAAAAAATTCTGTGCAGTGCTTTGGCCAATTAAAGGTCACTTATCCATAAACTCTTTTGGGGGGTAAAATCCCAACACTGCTTTTTTGTGAGTGTGTGTGACAGAAAGAGGGAGAGATAGGGACAGACAGGAAGGGAGAAATGAGAAGCATCAATACTTCATTGTGGTTCCTTAGTTCATTAATTGCTTTCTCATATGTGCCTGATTGGTGGTGGGAGGGGGGGCTCCAGCAGAGCAAGTAACCCCTTGCTCAAGCCACCAACCTTGGGCTCAAGCCAGAGACCTTGGACTTTAAGCCAGCGACCCCACACTCAAGCTGGATAAGCCTGCATTCAAGCCAGCGACCTCAGGTTTTTGAACCTCATTCCTCTGTGTCCCAGTCTGACGCTCTATTCACTGCGCCACCGCCAGGTCAGGTCCAACATTGCTTTTTTTTAAAAAAAAATTTTCTGTCCCTGGCCTGTCGGATTAGTGGATAGAGTATCAGCCCAGCATATGGATGTCCTGGGTTTGATTCCCGGCTGCTCCTCTTCCCTCTCCCCCCTTCTTCTCTTGCAGCCATGGCTCAGTCCGAGCGTTGGCCTCAGGTGCTAATAGCTCAGCTGATTCAAGCATCGGCCCCAGACAGGGGTTGCCAGGTGGATCCTGGTCCAGGCACAGATGGCAGTCTATTTCCCCTCATCTCATTTAAAAAATTTTTTCTTCGTTGATTTCAGAGAGAGAGAGAGAGAGAGGAATGGGGGGAGGGAAGCATCAACTCATTATTCCACTTAATTGTTCCATTTAGTTATGCACTCATTGATTGCTTCTCTTAAGTTCCCTGATTGGGGATCAACCTGCAACGCTGGATCCACTGAGCTACCTGGTAAGGGCCCTATGTTTCTCTCTCTCTAAATTTTTATTTACTTATTTCAGGGAGAAAGGAAGGGAGAGACAGACACAGGGACATAGCGCTGTTCCTGTACATGCTCTGACCGGAGATTGAACCAGCAACCTTCCTGCTTTGGGACAATAACCAACCGAGCTGTCCAGGCAGACCAACCGTTTCTTAAACAAGTTGCTTTAAATGATGTGTCCCCTTTCCTACAACCACACGTTTGGATGGACAGTGCCCCATCCATCATGTTGCAGACGATAACCGAACATCTATCTACCTGTCTCTGCTCTGTTCTTGTCTGTCTCCAATCTGCCTTTCTTTCTTAACAGTCGTTACAGACATCAGAGAGAGGATGCAGTCAGTCACTTGTTCCGATGTGATTGACATATGTAGATAGTCCCTGAAGGCACAATAGCTTTGTCAGTTTGTTGTTTTTTTTTTAAATGCTCTTTTTTTAACATTTTTATTTATTCATTTTAGAGAGGAGAGAGAGATAGATAGATAGAGAGAGAGAGAGAGAGAGAGAAAGAGAGAAAGGGGGGAGGAGCAGTAAGCATCAACTCCCATATGTGCCTTGACCAGACAAGTGCAGGGTTTTGAACCAGCAACCTCAGCATTCCAGGTCGACGCTTTATCCACTGCGCCACCACAGGTCAGGCTTTGTCAGTTTGTTTTTAAGTCATCAGAATAACCTGTAGCGTGGAAGCAAGGAACCAGGAAAGGCAAACTTGCTAAAGAGAAATATAAAAGAGAAAGGACTCCCCACGTTCAAAGATCACCCCTACCAATAGCTTCTTGGGAAACCAGGCTGAGTGAGAGGTGAGTCAGCCTGGTGCTCCCCCTGTGAGTCACAGCCAGGTGGGCCGAGCGCCCTTCCTGGGAGCAGAGCACAGGGCCCTGGTTACCTCGGCTCTCAGGCTTAGGACACAAACGGGAGAGTGCACATGGGGAAGGGTGCATCTTAGGAAAGTTCAGTGGGCATATAAAAAAGGTGAACGACGCAGGAAGGACTTTTCCTAACATTCCTTTCCCATCCCCATTTCTTCAACTTTCTCTAAATATGTATTATAGTCCTTTTACAATTTAAAAATGATTAAGATGAAGAAACAAACACTGGTGTAATACAGGAGAAAGGAGTCAGAGCCTGTGTCTGGGCACCCAGGCCTGCTTAGTCACTATCAGATGGACGGGTGTAACTATCCCACATGGTACATGGAAAAAGTGACAGATGCCCCAGGGAAAATGGGCGTTTGGGTTAGAGAAAGGAGAGGCAAAAACATCCTTTTATTTCAGCCTATCCTGATGAAAACCTTTCTCAAATGCAACATTGCTAAATATGGCATGATAGCCTCAGGGACCATGAAGGTCATCTCAGTAAGTGGGCATTGCTGGCCTGGCCCAGGGAGTGACCTCCCCCAACCCCAAGAGCTCCCCAATCACCTGCCCAAAGTTCTGGGAATAGAGTGGTGCCAAGGTGGAGTCTCCAAAAGGGAGACATCAGCTTTACTGATGTGTTTACAAATGGCCCACCCAGCACCTGGGCTGTGCTCACTGTTCTCGGTGGCTCCTGCAGAAACACGCTCTGGTTCCTTGCGGAGGACTGCCCAGCGTGGACAGTCCCTGCCTCTGCATTTTCCTCAGAGGCCCACCACCTCTTTTTTAAATTACTCGACTTCCTGTTCCCTGTCCTTCCTCCTGTTCCGTTTTTTTCCTTTTATTCTTTTGCTGTTATTGCTGTCCACAGAACTGTTTACTGCACAATAAATTTGGGTATCATCTCTTACATTCCCCACAGTTAAAGGGTTATGTAGGAAAGTAACCAAGCCTGAAAATGCATGGTTGTGTACTATTTCAAGTCCTTGCTGAGAGCTATCTTTAAGTAGCGACTCAGAATTGAAAAATATAAGCAATGAAAACTATTCAGAGTACTGGTGGGTGTTTATATTTGGGTTTTCAACATAAATGAGTGATGTGTGTGCCCTTAAACCTTCATAAATATCACTGTTCTTACAGTAGTTTCTGACTATGTCAATGTGCCTTAAAAATGTATTGAGCAATCATGTTGATTTTATTTGGGGGTGTTTTTGTTTTTAGAGCTCAAGAGAAAAAAACAGGGTGCCACAGAGTAAATGAGAAGATAATTTTATATTCTGGAGGCTGAATGGTCAGCAAGCAGCATGAGTTATTCTCTTCCAGAATCACATAGTCCATTTCCTGTCTATTCCTGGCCCAGTTCCTCATACTGCCCAGGTGGACCCGAAGGGGCTCTGAGAAACCCACCGTGTTGCCTGCAGGGCCTGTGCTGTCAGCCCTAAGAGCAAATGTGCCCTCTCTCCCTGTACCCTCAGGAAATCATGGGCCTCCGTTACCTGCTGAGGCTTTGTTTCTTTAGTATCTGCTCGGTCCTCATGGTTGCTAAACTTCCCTTTCTAGTCTCAGTTTAAAATTTTAAGATGTTTTTGAAATAAGGAATGCATGCACAAAGCAGGAAATGCAGATGATACAAGAGTAAAAGCTTGTATTCTGTAATGTAAGTCTCTTTCCCACTCATCCCTTCTAAGTGGCCCATGATACCAGGTTCCAAAGAGGCCCCAAAGTGTGTGTGTGTGTGTGTGTGTGTGTGTGTACAGTTTAAAACAGTACTTAGCACCTGTCTGTGTTATGTAACTGCTTCTCTCTGCCAGGGCAGAGTGCTGCCCTCACACTGCACCTTGCCTGCTTCCCTTTAGCTAATGATGGGCTTCTCCATGGAAGCATTTATAGACCTGCTCCTTTCTCTCTCTAGCTGCTTGTAGAGCACTTATCAAACTATTTCCCCTTGGTGGATGTTTAAATGTCTCTAATCTCTAGCTGTCAGCCCAATGGACACCATCTGTAACATGGACAATTGTAGATATCCAAATGGAACTGCTGGGTTGAAGAGTGTATGAATTTAAAATTTGATAGTTAATACCCAACTGTCCTCCATAAATGCTGCACCAAAACACATCCATCTAATGTACAAGAACCCCTTTTCCTACAACCTTGCCAACAGAGCCTGATGGGTGCCAAAACAAAAAAGTTTCTTAGTATAGTTTTTGGTTTTTGTTTTTTTTTCAGGGACAGAGAGAGAGTCAGAGAGAGGGATAGATAGGGACAGACAGACAGGAACGGAGAGAGGTGAGAAGCATCAATCATTAGTTTTTCGTTGCCGTTGCGACACCATAGTTGTTCATTAATTGCTTTCTCACATGTGCCTTGACCGCGGGCCTTCAGCAGACCGAGCAAGCCCTTGCTGGAGCCAGAGACCTTGGGTCCAAGCTGGTGAGCTTTTGCTCAAGCCAGATGGGCCCGCGCTCAAGCTGGCGAGCTCAGGGTCTCAAACCTGGGTCTTCCGCATCCCAGTCCGACACTCTATCCACTGTGCCACCGCCTGGTCAGGCTCTTGGTATAGTTTTAATATGCATTTCATTCATTGTGCCTTAAGTCCAGCATCTCTTCATTTTTCAAGCTTCTCAGTCTGACACCCTTCCCGGAAACTGCCCACGGCCTCTGCCCGTAGTTTCCTGGGTCTCCTTCTTTTTGGTTTTGAGGAGTTCTTCAAGGAAGGAGGCCTTTGTGACACGGGCTACAAGTACTCTTTCTTGTGTGCCCTGGTGTTTTTCTCATTTTGACAAGAAGAAATGGCATACAATTAAGTCACTGGATTGATGAATTTTGTTTTTTTATGACTTTGGGCTACAAAGTGGGCCTTCTCTCCTCCAAGATTATATACAGGGTGTCCATAAAGTCATGGTGCACTTTTGACCGGTCACACTGTCAAAAGTGTACCATGACTTTATGGACACATTGTATATAACAACGCGTTTTTATCTGCTTTTGTAGATTTATTTTTTACATTAGAATTTCTTATAGGACAAAAATCATCCAATTTTGTGTTTTTTTCACCTGGTTACTCAGCCATCCTAACACCACCTTCTGAGTGATCCATCTCTGCCGTAAAGATATGGGGCCCTGGCCCGTTGGCTCAGTGGTAGAGTGCGGTTCCAGCGTGTGGAAGTCCTGGGTTTGATTTCCAGCCAGCGCACGCAGGAGAAGCGCCCATCCGCTTCTCCACTCTTCCCCCTCTCCCTTCTCTCTGTCTCTCTCCCCCTCCTGTAGCCAAGGCTCCATTGAAGCAAAGTTGTCCCTGGAGCTAAGGATGGCTCCGCCTCAGGCTCTAGAATGGCTCAGGTTGCAGCAGAGCAACATCCCAGAGGGGCAGAGCATCACCCCTAGTGGGCCTGCCGGGTGGATCCCTGTCTGTAGGGCACATGCAGGAGTCTTTCTCTCTGCCTCCCCGCTTCTCACTTCAAAAAAAAAAAATATGAGAAGCCACCTTATCTTCCAAATTTCTATTTTAAAACCTGTCTTATTCACCTAGAGCATGCCTTTCAAAATTTCTGACTTGGAGTCCATTTACCCACTCATCTTTCTAAAGCAGACATTCTGTCTTTAGTAGCAGATACTCTTCAGAATCCAAGCTGCAGGCCGTACAGGGAGCACACTCTCCCACTGAAACCAGCCCAAGTAACATCACTGAGGAGTCAATCCTGTCGCCCACACCCCTCCTGGGAAGAAGTGATCAGAGGGGAGGGCCCTTCAGCATCCTGCAATCTGTAGTCCTGGCCTAGGCCTAGAAGACTTCAGAGTGCCAACCTACAGGATTCCAGCTGCTCAGTGGAAAGTGGGAGCAATTTCATCAGTGTTGCTAAGTAATATAAAAAAAAAACAACGCTGATGCCTCTGGCCACTGAACAGCCTCCCAGGGCAGCCAGAGACCCCCCAACACTGTGTGCTGTTCCTGTCCGTAACCTCCTTTAGCTGTCCTTCCTCTGAGTAGCTCTACGATGGGTTTCGGGGAGGCAAAGGTGTCAGTTCCTAGGGAAGGCAGCAGGGGCAGCTCAGGTTAGCTCACCTTTGCAGAATTCTAGGGCTGACAACTCCCCATATACACTCCAGCTCTGATATCTGAGACCATAACCTCCGCTCACTGGTCACTAAACGTGTGCACCTCCCAGGCACGCGAAACTCAGTGGGTCCAATACTGAATTCATTTCCATCCCCAAAACCTGCTGCTCAGTCTGCTCCTCCATTTTGCTTAAATACCACCAAGCACCCAAAATATGTCAGTTATAAATTAACTGATCATGCTTTTAGTCGTTTTAATGGATTTTTTACATTAAAACTTATTTTCATATAGGACTGAGATCCAATCGTATCTCAAGACGCCCAACATGAGTTTCTTGAGGAACCACAGCCACTGCTGTGTGCTACGCTTCCCCTGTTGTCCCCGGAGAGATCAGTACTGGTCACAGAAAAATGCAAAAGTACAGCTTCTGTCCGGAGAAGCCAAGCTATTGCCCTGAGAGATTTTCCAAATGTCTTTAAGAATATTTAGTGATGTTATGACAGCTATGACGTCACTAGGAAATAAGTTAGCGATATCATCGTCCCATTAAGGATGGGACCATCCTCCTATACACGTGCCCACCCAGACCTGTGGCGCATAATTGAACAGGGCAGCAGGTTTCCCGCAAGGTAAGTGATGGGCCTCTGTGGCACTGACTCGCTCCCGACCCGGGGCACCCTCTGCCCTGGCCAGCCCACTCGCTTCGCCGCCGCACCCCGGCCACCGCCCTTTCCTCGGCCCGGCCCCGCTCACCTGTAGGCCCAGGGCGACACGCTGCGTAGCGGGGTGGGCGGCCGGAAGCGGCGGTCGGGCCGGCCCCCCGGGCAGCTGGCGTTGCGCGCCTGCTCGCGCGGGCCCGGCTGCAGCGTGTGCTGGAAGGCGCCGAGGACGCCGGCCGCCAGCCGCCCGTACAGCTGCTCCAGGAGCTCCTCGGGCCGGTCCGCGCAGCCCCGCGCCGGCCGCCGACTGGTCCTCGGGGCGCCCGCCCGGCCGGGCGACAGCGCCAGCGCCAGCAGCGCACCGGCCGCCAGCGTCCAGACCTGCGGGACAGGCCGCTCAGAGCTGTGCCCGCGGGAGGATGGGAGCCGAGCACACGGGTCCCCGCGCGCCCCGCGTCCCCGCCCCGCGCCCCGCCCCGCCACCGCCACCGCCACCGCCACCGCCCAGCGCCCCGCGAGCCCGGCCCGGGGCCCGACCCGCGGCCCGCGGCGAGGGCGCGTGCGGCGTGCGCGTGTGCGTGTGCCGGCCGGGCTGCTGCGTCGCGGGCTGCGAGTGTCTGTGAGCGGGACCCGCGCCATTGCCGCCCCATCGCCGCTCCTTTCGCCCCCGCTCGCGGCCCGAACCCCACGCAGCCCTGCGTAGGGCCCGGAGGCTCCTCCTCGGTTTCTGGCGCGGGATTCCAGGGACTAACCGGGCGCACAGCTCCCCGCCGGGGCGTACTCACCAATGACCCCATGTCCCCGGATACGCGGTGGGGACCGTCGTGCCGAGCCATGCACCGGGGGCCGCAGGCCACGGGACTGGGCCCGGGCTCGAGGAGGGGCTGCGCCCGGAGATGGCGCCGCCCCTGCCGCCGCGGGTGCCGGGTCGGAGGGGCCGATGCTGCCAAGTCAGGGGGACGGACTGGGCTGGGGCGAGGACACAAGTTTCTCGTGACTGCAGCTCTCCAGGAACGCAGCGGCCACCTGGGAAAAGCGGACGCAGCAGCCTGGAAGGAATCTCCTGCAGGATGACTTCCTTCTCTTAGATGCCAGCGTTCAAAGAAACAGATTATAAAATTTCTTGAACAGGGCGCGAGGAGGCCGTTTCTCCTCACCCTCAATCTCCCAGAAAGTGATCCGTCTTTGTCTCTGTCAACTCTTTAGTCCAAGTACTAAACCTTCCCTCAACTTGTATTTTTACAGCTGTAAGTGGGCATCGCTTGGTCTGTCCTAAGGCTGGGGATTCCTCCTTCATGATAACTAAATAGTAAGTGCAAATAGACATGTCAAATAAACCTGATGTCCTGTGAATAAATTGGGGAACTAGTCTGAAGTTGTACATGTTATACTTCAAGAATAGAAGAAAACGTGCTTATTTGTTCATTCCACAAATTAACACTTAATGCTTTTTTGGTAGCAGGCTCATGACTGGTTATTTTTACAGCAGTAAAACTTTGAAAATAAAAGCAAAAGATCTATACCCACTAAAACCTTTTCGAAGGGGTGCAGAAGATACCTAAGTCATGGCTTCCTAAATGGTTTGCAGTTTTGGTGTTTGATTACCTTGTAAACCATTGGTTACACTACAATTCAGTTATGCTGTGTAGAAAAGCAACACTTTTATATGCCTTGAGTGTTCTATAACTGACGGGTTTAGGGATTATGCTATTTAGTGCTAAAAGTCCCACTGAAATCTCCAATTTAAGCGATTTACAGCTCTTGGTTGGATAAACATTTCTTTTGGGGTTATAAGACACCTCTTTCTAATGGATAGATGAATGGTTAATGTTCCTTGTTTCCTTTCTAGTAAAATGGAAAGAAAGATACCAATACTCAAATGCTGGTTATTTTTGAATTGGTAAAAAAGATGTAGGTGGCCTGACCTGTGGTGGCACAGTGGGAACACTGAGGTCGCCAGTTCAAAACCCTGCACTGGTCTGGTCAAGGCACATATGGGAGTTGATGCTTCCAGCTCCTCCCCCCTTTCTCTCTCTCTCACTCTGTGTCTCTTCTCTAAAAATGAATAAAATAAAATTTTTTAAAAAAGATGTAGGAGTCCTTTAGGAGAGAGAATGTAGAACGTTTCCTGGGAATGCTCAATGTAGTCTCATCACAGCATCCTTTCCTATGTTGGGTGGTACACTGCCAGACTGTTAATTCTGTATATTTATTAAACAAAAAGCCTGCAAATGCCTGCTAATTTGGCAGCTTCTCTGTTAGCCTCCCTTCATTATTTTGGAAGTAGAAAGAAAATATTAATTACTTCCTAACAGTTTCATTTTGGAAAGATCACAAACTACTGGAAATGCTCACCCATTTGCTAGAATGTAAAATTCATCTCTGAGTCTAAACAGTTGAGAAAATGTCTTATAAGCAGGTACAAAGTGTTTTAGTTGTCCAGTTTGTGGTCAGTTCTCCCCAATTTGAACCTATGTATGAACATGTGAAATTGGCCTGTTAATAAATAAAAACTTGAGATATACAAGTGAGAAAAAGGCAACAAGATACTCAAAACCACACTTGTCATGTTCACTTAGAAACGAATCCTCACCAGTGTTCGCGACTGAAGATGTCACCATTTGTACAGTCCGTAAATGTGATTTGTCGACTACGGTCTGTCCTCTCACTTCTGGTCACTGAGCCGCTGTGGTGCCAGGCACAGCTGGAGGACTGCTTATCATGCACAGACTGAGCTGTCAGGAAAGGCTTTTAGGCCCATAATCCCAAAGCCAATGTGTGACTGGCTACGTTCCTACTTAACTTCTTGGGTTACTGATGTACGCATCTACCCAAACTTCTCTGTTCTTTAAATGACGGTCAGGTTTTCTGGCTCTAGTTCTTGTGCTGTCAGTTTGGCGAGCACCTGGCCCTACCACTACTCCTGCCACCTGTGATGCCCACACAGATGACGCGTTCGGACTCTGGCCTCTATAGGACCACCTAGATCCAGTTGTCCTCTCGCCTGTCACATCTCAACTATCTCATCATGTGGTCACATTCCAGATGCAGTCATCGCCAATGACAGCAGCACATCCAAACATTAGATTTCAAATACCCTGCTCCCTGACACAGCTTTCTATCCACACCCACTCTACCATCACCATCCCCTTTCACATCACTGTTTTGTTATCCACACTTACCATATCTCAAGCCCTTTTAGAAATATACTGTCTTCTGACCAGAAGTTAAGCTCTTCAAGGATGGGGCCTTGCTCTGTCTAGTCACTGTTGTCCCCCAGAGTCTTGCACATATTGGGTGTTAGTGTGTTCGTTGACTGCCGCACTGGTTAGATCATAATTGGTCTTGGGAGCACGGAAGGTGATTTGATGTTGACTTCCTGTCTCCTGTACCTGCCATAGAGTGCACGCTGTGGTGACAAAGTTAGATAAAGTGGAGGTGGAAGGCCCATGCTCTCCAGGGAGGGTTTGTGATGAGCCACTTCTGACTGCCTGTCACTGTGATTCCTCTGCACAGTGTTTATTAGTCTCCAACCCATGCCCTCGGCCACAGATGGGCAATGTGCTTGTACAGCAGTCACTGCTCAGCGCCATGGGCCTGAAGGCAAGAGGGCTGTTTGGTCCTTTCTCTTACTATGCTTGATGTACTGCCTCCAAACAGACTGTTCAAAATAGTACTGTGACCCCTCAGGCAAAACTCCCAAAGAGTTAGTTTACAAACTTGAAGTAATTCAGTTTGAACAAAGACTCAGCAAGGATATGTCCTAGCACAGTATTTTTCAAGTGGCAACTCATAAAATCATTGTAGTTTTTGTTACAGCACTTTTAAAATGAAATTTAGAAAACAGCATGCACTGCTGTAATAAAAGTAATTTTTGTGAATACATACATGTGTGGGGGTTACTAGGTGGGGCAATGAAATTCATTTCTTGTGTTTTCAAAAGGGTAAGGAGGCCTGACCTGTGGTGGCAGAGTGGATAAAGCATCGACCTGGAAACACTGAGGTCGCCGGTTCGAAACCCTGGTCTTGCCTGGTCGAGGCACATATGGGAGTTGATGCTTCCTGCTCCTCCCCCCTTCTCTCTCTCTCTCTCCCTCTCCCCTCTCCCCTCTCCCCTCTCCTTCTCTCTATTCCGTGCTCTCTCTTCTCTAAAATGAATAATAAAAGAAAAAAAGGGTAAGGAAGTCATTGGCCTAAAGGATTAGTTTCACATGTTTTTATTCCATTACAAACAAAACAAGACTTAAACCCATACTCATAGAACAGAATACACTTGTTTCAAGTTTTGAAAATGTACAAAAATAGTTTGTATGTTTAACCTGATGTTTAACATATCTTGCAAGGCAACTGCTTTCCCTTTAATTAATAACATATAATGTGCATATTATTCTGGAAGCAAATCATCTCTTAAGTCTTCATCACCAAAATCCTCCTCCTCAATTCTTTTCTTGGCCGCAGTCTTTGGTCTTTCTACTTGAGGGCCAAGTGGATCCGCATATGAGGCGTCTAGGTTCAAAACAGGTGGTTACATTAGAGTGACATAAAAAACAAAACAAATGTGAAGCCAGTTATACGCAAATCAAAACTAAGCAACTCAGAGTGAACAGAAATGCTCTCCCAAGTCAGTTAAATTTTGTCTGTCTATACAAAGTTCTTTTTTTTTTTTTTTTTTTTTTTTTACAGGGACAGAGAGAGAGTCAGAGAGAGGGACAGACAGGGACAGACAGACAGGAGCGGAGAGAGGTGAGAAGCATCAATCATTAGTTTTTCGTTGCCATCGCAACACTTTAGTTGTTCATTAACTGCCCTCTCACATGTGCCTTGACTGCGGGCCTTCAGCACATCGAGCAACCCCTTGCTGGAGCCAGCGACCTTGGGTCCAAGCTGACGAGCTTTTGCCCAAGCCAGATGGGCCCGCACTCAAGCTGGCCAGCTCGGGGTCTAGAACCTGGGTCTTCCGCATCCCAGTCTGACGCTCCATCCACTGCACCACCGCCTGGCCAGGCTATACAAAGTTCTTGATGCCCCATTATGCATTCTGCCACCACACCTGTGGCACCGGACCTGTGGTGCCTGCAGCTGGGTGGGGAGCTCAGACACTTGCCTATTTCTTTGCGACTGCTACTTTCATAAGGCTCGTTCATCCCAGGCAAAACCCTGAGTTTTTCACTTAGCCGTTCACCTTTGCTACTGGCACTGCAGTTCTGGCCACTATCTGAAAACACAAAAATAAAAATGCGTTTGATTAACATGTTGAGAAAACATAATGCTACACCACCAAGCAAAAGCATACTCATTTGCTCAGAAACAACAAACTGGTTTCATTTGTGCTCCTTGTGCTCAAACTGGTGAGCCTTGCTCAAACCAGATGAGCCCGCGCTCAAGCTGGCGACATCGGGGGTCTCGAATCTGGGTCCTCCACATCCCAGTCCGATGCTCTATCCACTGCGCCACCGCCTGGTCAGGAGAAAGCTTAACTTTCAACAAGAGTAGCCACATATATGCACTGATCATTTCAGAATATATTTTATGTTTTAGCTTATTGATATTGTTCATGGATATAAATCAAAACAAAATGGTCTTTAAAATATCCACATTTTTAAGGCTGGCTAACCAAACCAAAATGGTATGTCTTCTATGGGTTCTTATCAAAAGCTCACCATCTCCCTACATTGCTGATATTATTGAAAATAAAATGCCTTAGTATAGAGAGCCACTGCAGCTGAATGCATCTGGCCTAAGTGCAGCTGAGAGCAGAGGAAGGGCCCTGCTCGGCCTTGAGTGACCCGGCAGGGCAAGGTCACTGAAACAACTTGAAAACTATTTGTAGCACTGATGCCAAAAGCAGGGCGCAAGCACGCAGTGCTACTGCAGGCTCAGGATATCCAGATACGCTTGTAGGACAGAGCGCTACACAGTTATCTCCTCCACCCCCCAGCACAATACTCTTTTAAGCATATGAAATGGACAGGTTTTCCAGGCTCCGGTTCACTGTGTCTCCATCAGAGCACAATGTCCCACGTCCCACCTGGACCAAACTCTATGTCACTTATGTTTGCCTTTATCCTCCATCACCCCACTCAGGTCTTCACTTACACACACAGGTCCCGGCACCTTAGCCTAAGGCACATATTTTATGTTCTCTTTTGTTATTTTATTCCTCTCTTTTTTAGTACAATTAAGTCAAAATTTTTTGCACCTACAAGTGCTAATGGATGTTTTTCAAAGTGCCTGAGCAAGCTTAGGTCAAGAAAGTTTGAAAATTATTGCTCTAAGCAATAATGCTTTTTACTTCACTTTTCACACAGATATGTTATCTACATAAATATAACAAAACCCCAGTATCTCTCTCAGGTATCCAATGCCCTTCTGAAATCCTAATGTTTAATTTCCAGCTTGAGGATTCTAATGCCATGGAAAAAGCACACCTTTAAAAATGAAAACTGACCTCCTCAGAAAAATATCATTGTCCAATTGAAAAGCCATGAATACAAATTTTTAAATATTTTCTATTATAAAAACCACTCAGGCCTGACCAGGCGGTGGCGCAGTGGATAGAGCATCGGACTGGGATGCGGAGGACCCAGGTTTGAGACCCCGAGCTCGCCAGCTTGAGCACAGGGCCCATCTGGCTTGAGCAAAAGCTCGTCAGCTTGGACCCAAGGTCGCTGGCTCCAGCAAGGGGGGGCTCGGTCTGCTGAAGACCCGCGGTCAAGGCACATGTGAGAAAGCAATCAATGAACAACTAAGGTGCTGCGACGGCAATGAAAAACTAATGATTGATGCTTCTCACCTCTCTCCGTTCCTGTCTGTCTGTCTGTCCCTATCTATTCCTCTCTCTGACTCTCTCTCTGTCCCTGTAAAACAAACAAACAAACAAAAACCCCACTGTTTTCAATAAACTTTCATGGCGTAACATTGCCATACATGGGCAGGTACAAATGGAGCAAATAAGCATTTAATAAGCCAATGAGTTGGGGTGGTGTTGGGCAAATAAGTTTGTAAAATCTGTATTTTCTGGGTTTGCTAACTTTTATTGTTAAAAATGGCCACTGCCCAGATAAATTGCACTGCCAGGTGAAACTGCTAATTACTTTCCTGCTTGGCAAGGGGCTTTGTTATGCTAATGTGTGCTGGAGGAGGGGTTTTTGTGCCAAGAAAAGTTTGTGAGGAAGAAGGAGAAGAAGCAGTCAAGATGACAGGGTGCTGAAGGAGAAGACAGTATGTGAAGAGATGAGAAGGGAGAAGGTGTGCAGATGGGGAACCAGAGTTGACTGAGCTGGTGGGGCCTTTGATTGTAGGAAAACCCAGATGTGTCAGTGGCTCTGGGAGCCCTGAATGGAAAGGGAAGTGTTTTCCCGCTGTGTGTGTATTAACTTGCCTGCCAGGTGCGAGTCTAGAATAAAGGAATGGTCCACCAGTTTTTGACTCCACAGTTTCTTTACTATCTGTCCAAATCTAATGGGAACTTGCACATGCCTGGCTGTGACGGCCATGACTACTGGCCATACAGGTGAGTTTTATGCCCCAATAATAAAACAAGTTATTATAATCTTTTCACTATAGCAACTAACAATTACTATTTTCTAGAGGGAAATTAAATAACAAATAGGTTCAGAAAATAGAATCAGGAGATCAATTTATCTAAATTATCAATCAGTTGACATAAACTTCCAAATGATACTTTGAAAAAAAATTTTAAAGTCATAGAATTTAGAGTTAGAGGGTACCTTGAAACTTATCCACACCAGGAAAAAAGAATAGCCCTATAACATGAACAACATATACAAAGAGGTAATTCCCAAAGTAAACATTACAAATGGACCATAAACATATAAAAATGGTTAACCTTACTTAACCTTGGAAACATATTATAAAAAACAAGTTAGAACGCTACTAAAGTCCCAATGGCATTTTTTTTGCAGAAAAAAACTTGTATGAATTTCCAAGGATCCTAAATAGCCCAAACAATGCTGAAAAAGAAAAACAAAGTTGAAGGCCTTACACTTACATATTTTGAAACATATTGCAAAGCCACAGTAATAAAACAGTATGCTATTGATTTAAGAGACATATAGACCAATGGATTAGAACAGAGAGCTCAGAAATAAACTCTGATGTATATGGTCAACTAATCTACAACAATGGTATTAAGACTACACAATGGAGGAAATATAGTCTCTTCAACACTGTTGGAAAAACTGAATATCTACATGCAAAAGAATGAAGTTGGACCATTACCTTAAACCATATACAAAAGTGAACTCAAAATGAATTAAAGATCTAGATGTAAGATCTGACATAACACAAGTCTTAGAAGAAAACATAGAGGAAAGGCTATGACGCTAAAAGCACAGACAAGAAAATGAACAATAGACAAATGAAACCACATCAAACTTGAAAACTTCTGTTTAGCAAAGGAAAAAATCAACAGAGTAAAAAGACATCCTAAGAAGTAAATATTTTCAAACCATATCTCCGATAAGAGGTTAATATCCAGATTATATTAATTTCGTAATTCAAGAACAAAAACACAAACTATGCAATTTAAAATTACTCAAAGGATTTAAATAGACATTTATCCAAAGAAGACATTCAAATGTCCAACAAACATATGAAAAGATGCTTAACATTGCTAATCATCAGGGAAATGCAAATCAAAACCACGGTGAGTTACCACCTCACACCAATTAGATGGCCAGAATCAAACAACAGAAAATAACAGTGATGGCAAGGATGTTGAAACCCTTGTGTTTTGTGGGTGGGAATGTAAATATTGCAGTGCTATGGAAAACAGTATGGAGATTCTTCAAACTATTAAAAATAGAACTAACATATGGTTTAGTAACTCCACTTCTGGGTATATATTAAAAAGAATTGAAAACAAGATCTCAAAGGGATATTTGCACACCCATAATTATAGCAACATTATTCACAACAGCCAAAAGGTGGCAATAACCGCCATGTCCACCAACAGATGAATGGATAAAGAAATGTGGTACAGACATACAATGAATATTGCTCACCCTTGAAAAGGAAAACCTGATACATGCTACACCATGGAGGAACCTTTAGGATACTGTGCTAAGTGAAATAAGGCAGTCACAAAAAAAGACAAATGAAAAGCATGATTCCACTTATGTTATCTAAATCAACAAACTTAGAAACTGAAAGTAGAATGGTGGTCCCCCTGGTGGGGAGATGGGAGGGAGAAAAGGGTAATAACTGTTCACTGGGTTTTGAGTTTCAGTTTTGCAGGACGAAACAGTTATATAAATACCTACAGCACAGCAATATTCATTTAATTAATACTGTAGACTTCAAAATAATTAAGATGGTAAGTTTTTCATCTCTGACTACAATTTTAAAAACTTAAAATTTTACACACCTTTAAATTCAGCAATTCCACTCCTAATTTTTTATTTTATTTTTTAGTGAGAGACAGAGAAAGGGACAGATAGGGACAGACAGGAAGGGAGAGAGATGAGAAGCATCAACTCTTTGTTGCGGCACCTTAGTTGTTCATTGATTGCTTCCTCATATGTGCCTTGACAGGAGGGGGGGTGCTACAGCAAGCGAGTGAACCCTTTCTCAAGCCAGCGACCTTGGGCTCAAACTAGTGGCCTCAGGAATTCGAACTTGGGTCCTCTGTGTCACAGGCCAACGCTCTATCCACCGTGCCACTGCCTGGTCAGGCTCCATTCCTAAAATTTTTACTAAGAAAATCATGAAAATGCCTCATAACAGGAAAGTAGACATGATATAATGGTGAATGAAGAAAGCAGGGTACATTTTACAGTATGATAATCTCTATTTTTAAAACACATTCATCTTTTAGTATGATATTTTGATTAACATTTTGTCTTTATTTTTATCTGGAATTCTACATGTTCTATGATAGATAGTATTCATTTTTTTGTAGTATTTTAATATCATTTCCTTTATGAAGTCGAGATTTCATTAGAGACAGCAGTGTGATGATTTAATTCCACTCTTTCTGGTTTCCATTTTCAGCTTTGAGAAGTCAACAAGAGTTTTTCAATTTTTGTATGTTACCATTTGACTGTAATATATATAATTATTTTCTTGTTATTTACCCCACTTTTGACTTAGGTTTGTAAATCTCAAGACCTCATTAACTGCCCCAAATTCTCAGTCATTCATTATTTCCTTTCCCTCATTCTGTCTTTCAATTCTATGTATATCAGACCTTCCATTTTGTCCTTCGTATCTCTTAATACCTCCTTTTTCCTGCCACTTAGACTCTTTCCTGCATTCTGGGTAATTTCTTTGCTCTATCACCCAGGTCATGAACTCTCTCTTCATCTAATCTAATCTGTTCTTCAGGAGTCAGGATGTTTTTTCTGTAACAAGTCACATAGGAAATACTTCAGGTTTTGCATACCATATGGTTTCTGACTATCAATGATTGAGTATGATTGTTTTCAAGTAAAACTTTTATCAACAAAAGCAGGTGGTAGATCAAGCAAGACTTGGCCTGTAGGCTGCAGTTTTCAGACCCCTGCTTTAAATCATCTATTGTGTTTCTGATTTCAATTACATTTTTCATTTTTGGAAGTTTGTTTTTCTCAAGTCTGCCTAGTAATTTTTATATTTTTTTATTCTGTTGTCATACTTGAAATAGGTAAGTATTGCCTGACCAGGTGGTGGCACAGTGGATAGAGTTTCTGACTGGGACACAGAGGACCCACGTTTGAGACCCTGAGGTCGCCAGTTTGAGAGTGGGTTCATCTGGTTTGAGCAAAGCTCACCAGCTTGAGCTCAAGGTCACCAGCTCGAGCAAGGGGTCACTAGGTCTGCTGTGCCCCACAGTCGAGGCACATATGAGAAAGCAATCAATGAACAACTAAAGTGCCACAGTGAAAAATTGATGCTTCTCATCTCTCTCCCTTCCTGTCTGTCCCTATCTATCCCTCTCTCTGAGTCTGTTTCAAAAAATAGAAAAGAAATACGGAAGTATTCCCCACTGTCTGAATCCAATTCCTGAGTTTGTATAGTGAGAATCTGAATAGTGAAACATTCTGTGTTATCTGATTCCTAAACTTAGATAGCAACTGTCAGAGTTCAGATAGCAGAAGGTAAAAACCCTACCTCCAAAAAACTATTTCAGTATGTTCAGTTCTAGAGTTCAGATCACAAGAGATGTGAATTCTTATTTTAAAATCTATTCTTTATCTGATAATTATAATTATGTATAGTCGTGTTGGATTCTACAGTTTCTGTTGCTCATTCATAGAGGCTTATTTCCTCAGTGTTTTCTTCTTAAAGTTGTAGGTCCTTGCTCTTTGGAACTGTCTGAAGGAATTTTTTGAGGCTTAATTAAAATACGTTCCTCCTGGGAGGATTTACTTTGTTTCTTCTAGGCCCCTGGGAGCACCAACCACTCAAATCCACTCTTATCTCAGATATTCAGCTTGGATGCTTCAGGCCACACAGGTAATTATAAATTTGAGCTCCAAAGCCACATGGTGGCTTACAGTAGCAGGCTTTTCCTGTTTATCCCATTCCAACACAGCCAAGGTAAGAAACACAGCCTTTGGTGATGGTGGTGGGGTGTGTGTGTGTGTGTGTGTGTGAATTCTTTTCTATTTGAGCCTCTGTGGGGATTTTTTATCAAGAGTCCTGGCTTTATAAAGGGGGCTTTTTGATCTGACCTCTGACCTTCTGGGGCCTAGGTTTTATCTGTTCCCCGCCAAGTGGCCTATAAACCCACACTCTAGGACACTAGGAATTTGTTAGAGCAACACCAGCCTCTGTCCTTACTATGTCTTTACATTTAAAACTTCTACTCATTTGTGGTCTCCAAATAATTTCCTTCTTTCTTGCCAACTCGGTCATAAATTTTAAAAATTATTTTCATTTTCTTATTTATTTTTCCTTCCTCATTCTTTTCTTTTCCTCCCTCCCTCCCTCCAGCCCACTATTTTCAGGAGGCTCCACGTAGGACACTTTCCCTGAATACTCAGTCCATCTTACTGTCATAAATAGAAGTCTGTAATAATGTCAGTCAGGAGAAACACACAAAAAATGGGACTAAAAAGGTTAGGTCTAACCTCTTTGTTTTACAGATGACAAAACAAGCTTAGAGAATTAAAGTCCCTTGTTCAAAGCTGGTGGAAAGGCCAACACCAAAATCCAGGCTTCCTGCCTGCCAGCGTGGTCCTTGCCCGTTGCACAGTTTTGGCAAAGGATCTATGGAAAGCGTGGCACTTTTCAGACGGGGAAAGTTTATGTGGATAACTATGGCCTTATTCACATACTCCTGGCACACGCTCTTCCCAGCTTAGCAGCTTAGCTGGCCATGAAATGTGGCTGAGTAATGACAAACATCCAGACAAAGCAAACTCACAAGTTCTTTCCGCAGTCCTGTTTCAGACCCCTCCCGTCCTCAGAGCGCCAGACCCTCTTCTGGCCTTACAACTGATAAAGCAAGTCTGCAGCTTTGAGACTTGGGAAAAGTCTCACAACTCCTTTGCTACAGGGGAGACATCCTGCTTTGACCAATATTTTTACAAGTCAACTCATACTACGAAGGCACCCAGTTGTAACATATTAAAATGTTTATTTTGAGACAGAGAGAGACATGAAGGAAGAGAGAGAGGAGAAGCATCAACTCATAGTTGTGGCACTTTAGTTGTTCATTGAGCTTTTCATATGTGCTTGACCAGGGCCATGCCACTGTCCCCTTGCTCAAGCCAGCAGTGACCTTGGGCTTAAGCTAGCGAGCTTTGGGATCATCATGCGGGTGATCCCCGTTCATGCCAGTAACCCCATGCTGATGAGCCCATGCTCAGAGTCAGTGACCTCGGGGTTTTAACTGGTGACCTCAGCATGTGAGGTCAATGCTTTATCCACTGCACTACCATAGGCCAGGTTAGAATGTTACAATTTTTATACAGTGTGTCCGTAAAGTCATGGTACACTTTTGACTGGTCACAGGAAAGCAACAAAAGACAATAGAAATGTGAAATCTGCACCAAATAAAAGGAAAACTCTCCTGGTTTCATACCTATTCAGTGCAGTTCGATGTGGGCTCCATTTGTTGCCCTATACACATCCAAACGATAGTGAAGTTCTTGCCACACACGGGTAAGGATGTCTGGTGTAACAGTGAATAACGTCTGTGATTCTTTGTTTTTTTGTTTGTTTGTTTGTTTGTTTTACAGGGACAGAGAGAGAGTCAGAGAGAGGGATAGATAGGGACAGACAGACAGGAACGAAGAGAGGTGAGAAGCATCAATCATTAGTTTTTCGTTGCTGTCGCAACACCTTAGTTGTTCATTGATTGCTTTCTCACATGTGCCTTGACCGCGGGCCTTCAGCAGACTGAGCAACCCCTTGCTGGAGCCAGCGACCTTGGGTCTAAGCTGACAAGCTTTTGCTCAAGCCAGATGGCCCATGCTCAAGCTGGCTAGCTTGGGGTCTCAAACCTGGGTCCTCCGCATCCCAGTCCAATGCTCTATCCACTGCGCCACCGCCTGGTCAGGCTGATTCTCTGTTTTAAGTGATTAATGTCGTTGATTACGTTCAATGTACACATGTTGCTTCACATAACCCCAAAAGTAAAAGTCTAAGGGCATCAGATCCTTAGATCGTGGTGGCCATGGCTTGACAGAACCCCTGCCTATCCACCGCCAGGGGAAGTTTCTATCCAGAAACTCATGAACAATGGTGGCGTAGTGTGGAGGAGCGCCATCCTGCTGAAAGATGACACCTTCTGGAAACTGTGGCACTGCATACAATTCCAACATGTCAGGATAGGTGTTTGCCGTCACAGACTGCTCCGCGAAAAAAAAAAAAATGGGTCTATCACCTTATCATGCATCAGGCCACACCACACGTTTACTTTAGGGGTGTTACGTTCATACTCAACGTAGGCATGAGGATGTTCAGCAGCCCATACTCGGACGTTATGGCGATGAACATGTCCACAGATATGGAAGGTCGGATTTGAATTTAGCGAGCCACAGAACACACTGAACTTTCCTCTGTACCACATCCACATCTCGACTGGCATTGCCGTGGGCTGCTCCCTTGTATACACGGTGTTACGTCATCATCTGCGCATGCGCACATGCTGCCACATCATCCTACAGAAACTGGGAGGGTTTTCTTTTTATTTGGTGCAGATCGGCTTTTGTAGCTTTCCTGTGACTGGTCAAAAGTGCACCATGACTTTACAGACACACTGTGCATGAGTTCTTTTTTTGTGAGAAAGTTTTATAACATAGGCTATATTCATGGAACAAATTAAGAGGCGTGACCACATAAACTTCTCCCACATGTTCTCTCTCCTTTTTTTGGTGACAGAGACACAGAGGGAGATAGAGAGAGGGACAGATTGGGACAGACAGACAGGAAGGGAGAGAAATGAGAAGCATCAATTCTTTGTTGGGGCTCCTTTGTCTCCTTAGTTGTTTATTGATTGCTTTCCCACATGTGCCCTGACTGGAGGGCTACAGCAGAGCGAGTGACCCCTTCCTTGCTCAAGCCAGTGACCTTGGGCTTTAAGTCAGTGACCTCTGAGCTCAAGCCAGCGACCCTGCGCTTCAGCTGGTGACCTCGGGGTCTTGAACCTGGGTCTTCCATGTCCCAGTCCGATGCTGTATCCATTGCGACACTGCCTGGTCAGGCCCCACACATGTTCTCTTCAAATGAAAATGAAGTCAGTTTCCAAGGGAAGACCATCTTTACTTATTTGGAAAAAATATAGTTAAGAACATGAAAATTATTTACAGCTGTAGATAAACTGAAAGCAGTAAAAAACTAAAGAGAAGATGAAAAGCAATGTACTTCATTTTTGTTAATTCTTTAACAGATTAAGATCTTGGCAACGATTTTATGATTTAAATTAAATGATTTTACCATATTGAGTACATAATACATTTACACTAGTAATGAAAATAAGAAAAATATCTAGATCTTTAATACCATCAATGGTATTTAAAAGTGCTGATCACCATGAGCTGTGTGCCCTATGGCAGCGGCAAAGGAGTCAGGCCCACCACCTGTGGGTAACTTTTACCTGAAACATTGGCTATAAATAATTTCCATGATGCCACATCTCTAACACACTTTCAGAACCTAATAAAATGTCTAAATTTCCTGCTTGTTTCTTATTTTAGTGACTTCAGTACACTGTTAAGTGAATGTTATTTTGTTCATGGAAAAGCGAGAATGAAACCATATTGTAAAATTACCATTATCCACTGCTCTCGGGTTGCAGATAGGATGTTTCTGGGGAGCTGTTTTGCCCCCACTTTGGAGCTTCCAGGTGCAACATGACGTGCGTGGGCACTGCTGCCGGGGCGCCACTGGCAGCGAGAGGGGCGCGTGGGCACTGCTGCCGGGGCGCCACTGGCAGCGAGAGGGGCGCGTGGGCACTGCTGCCGGGGCGCCACTGGCAGGACACAGTCAAACCCGGGATCATTTTCTTTTGAACATTTCGTTTATTCTCAGCATTTTATGTCATAAATAACATGATCAATGTATATATATATAATTCTGTCTGAGTCTGGGTGTGGACTTTCTTTTTTACTTGATTTTTAGATTTGAGACAGAGGAAGGGGGACTTGGAGCAGGAAGGTAGTCACGGCTTCTCCTATGTGCCTTCACCAGGCAAGCCTGGAGTTCTGAACCAGCGACCTCAGTGTTCTGGGTTGGCGCCTTATCCACTGCGCCACCACAGGTCAGGCTATGCTATGGGCCTTTTAAAAGGTCTTGAAAAATATTACCAAACATATCCTGCAGAGTCCCATTCCCAGCTCCCACCAGCAGCATTTAGCTTAGAGAGCAGGCCTGCCTTCTCTGCCGCCCCCTCCCAACCCTGGAGAACGGCCCCTGCCAATCGCACAGGTTACTGCATTTCCCTAACCCCTGCTGCACACTCACCAGCCCAGAGAACAATTTCTCCATTTCACCTTCCTGCATCCCACATCCGCCTCTCCCTAAACCATGGAAATCTGACTTTGCCTCCAACAGTGTTCTGAGACTGTCATTTGGGCTTCAAACACTGTTGTAGTTAAAAAATCAAACTGCCATTTTCCTCATCTTTGAGCTCAATTAATCAATACATATCTGATCATTCCTCAACTCCTGCAGTAGTTCCCTTAAGTAAGGAAGCCTATCAACTGTCTCCATCACTTTCCTAGTTTTTGAAAGTACTACCCAAAATAAAACCTAAAGAATTTTCCCATTACTTGGAGTGTTACAAACACAGTGCCCTTAATTCTTCAAATCTCTCCCTAACTGATTCTCTTTTGGTGAACTACAGACTTTTTTTTCACTCTTCATTAGACAGTAAAGTTTTCTTGGTCTCTTTCTCACTTTCAACCCCAGGGTGATACTCAATTCAGCACCAATGAAGATGCAGTCACAAAGGAAACTGCTCTCCACAAGTATGAGAGTTTTGGGGTTTATTGTCAGAAACACTTAATGAATTTCAGACAGGACATTTGAGAACTTTTGCTCTATTGTTCAGCTTACTCTGCAGTCTAACTTGTAAGTGACCTACCCTGTCATGAGGAAGCTGACCTTCCTTGGCCCCATCCCCTGTGACAGTGAAAGGGCCATGGATCAGAGCTCCTCCCCAGCCCTGCATCTGAGGAAGTGGTGGCCTGGCAGCGCCGATGAAGCAGCCAGCCATTCTTACATCGTCTGGCTGTGAGGCTCAGTTAACTGCACCCCTCACTGCATCCTTTTGCTCATCTCATTGTATCATTACCCACCAAAGTGGAGGATGAGCTGACCTCACTGAGGCAGGCAGGGCTCAGAGCAGAGTGAGCTTGTGGAGGAAACACTGAATGAAGATGGAAGCAAAGTAGGTAATCTAGATATTCTACTTGTACTGTATTTTGCATACTAAATGCTTAACTCAGTACTTGGTATATAAAAGGATGTGGGAACAGCTGTAAGGGAACTGATATTTCCTGAGTGTCCATGATGGTCAGGAATTCAGTAAATACTTATTTGTTGATAGGCAGAAAGACAGGAAGGGACAGGAGAAACAACTGTATGTATAAACTATGTACATGTGTGTATATATTTATAGAGTTACATAATACATATATTTTTATATATTTTATCATATTTAAATATGTTTAGTATACATCTGTAAAATTTTGACTTGAATTCCTGTGCGTTTTGTAATTTGCCTCTGATGGAAATTCCAAAAGAGGTGTTTGATGAACGATTTGATTACCTGCAGCATTACTGGAATAAACGTTCCACTTCCCAAATTGGTAACTTCAAAAACCAACACCCATGTGTAGATATAATTTCTAGTTACAAACCCTTTTTGTAAACAGTAAGACAGTGGTCTTTGTGCACAGAAACACGTGAGCCCACATGTCAGGAAAACTGCAAGCAACACACTCAAGGCTGCACTTCAAGTGGAGCTGTGGACACAGACCTTCACGGTCTCTGGAGGTGGACAGTGGTGCCAGGGTTGCCCACGTTCTGCTTTGTCCAGTGCTTCCAGGATGTAAGCTCAGCCTCTCTTCTCAAGAGCCCTACCAGGAGGGCATATATTCACTCTCATCTGACTGCTGTGACAAAGATGAAGTAACTTACCCGAAGTCAAAGTAAGATGCGATAACTTGAGAAAGGGAGTCTATGGATGCTGAATGAACACCAGGATGGAGGAGCTAATCACCATGACCTCAAACCAAGGGCAGTAGGCTAAGGGCCAGAGGGAAGGAGCACTTTCTGTTGACACAAATTTTCATCACTCCATTATTTGGTGTGTGACATACAGGGAGGTGGTGGAGCTGCAAACAGCTGAGATTGCTTTAAGAGGTAGACTTCAGTGACAGTCTCATGGTACAGCTGTAATCTTAAATTAGACAGCTGTGACTGGTGCTTTAGTCAAAAGGAAATTCTGAGCCCACCTGTCATGACCAAGAACACTTGCGGGGCCTTGGGCACATAGCAAGGCCCAGCTAAACGCAGTCTGTGGGCCAAATCTGTCCCCTTTATTTTTGCATGCCTAGTGAGGTAACAATAGTTTACAGATTGTTTTTAATGGTTGGGGAAAAAGCTAAAGAGTATTTTGTAACTCATGATATTTATACAACATTCAAATTTCAGTGTCTGAATACAAAGTTTGAGAGCCAGCCATACCTGTCCGCTTACATGTTGTCTCTGCTCCCTTGGGTCAGTGGCATGAGAGGATGAGCCCTTGAGCCCAACTACCTACTATCTGGGCCTCAACGGGAATAGTGTGCTGAGAGCTGGCTCAGAAAACCACTGTGCCAGAAGACAGGCAACAGGCTAGCAGGTGAGACCACAGGGTCTGTGACACTGAGTGTGCTTGTGCTGCTGTGGTTCTGTTAACTATCTTATAATACTAAACCAACACTGGCGGTCCTACCAAGCCCCAGAGTGCGTAGTGGCTGTCCAACAGTCACTCCTGCAATTTCTGTGGCACAGTGGGTGCTCATGGGATGACACTGATGGAGACACTCATTAAAAGCCCCAGTTCTGCCAACTTTTGAAGGCCTTTTCACCTGTACAGACTCACCCTCTTTCCCCCAGGAAATTACATTCTTTTGATTTGATTCTCTGAATTTGGCTGTACTCACATAGACTTTCTTTTTTTATAAAACATTTTGTTTTTTAGATATTTTTATATATTCATTTTAGAGAGAAGAGGGAGTGGGTAAAAGAGAGAAAGAGAGAGAGAGAGAAGAGGGAAGGAGCAGGAAGCATCAATTCCCATATGAGCCTTGACCAGGCAGATCCTGGATTTTGAAACGGTGACCTCAGTGTTCCAGGTCGATGCTTTGTCCACTGCACTGCCCCAGGTCATGGGCATACATTTGGGGCTCTGATTAAGCCCCAACCTACTCAACAGTTCTGGGCCTGCCCTGGCATCCCGTTAGGAGATCCTGATGTTTCTGAAGCAGATTTTCAAAGTGAGGCCACCAATAACTCCCATTCAGACTAGGGGTTAACACTGGAGACATTTCAGGAGTTATCAGGGAAGGCTGAGAATCTCCCAAAGGCTGCTGACACCGTTGCGGAGGAGACGGGCTAGTGACTCTGTAGGACCCTTAGAGGATGGTGAATCCGGTCCCTTGATTTTAGTAAATAATTAATACCTCCTTAGGGGTTACTCAAAACAGTTATTCCCTAACGGGACACTCAATTTCAAAAGAGCTCGCACAGGGACAGCTTGCTTCCTAAGAGCAAGAACAAAGCACCACAGTGAGTGGGTCTGACACGTCCCAGGTTTTCTTCACTGAAGCCCAGTGTCTGGGTGTCAATATCCTGGCTGTCCAGGACATGTCTTGTATGTGCAGGCCTAGGGTTCCTCACCCACAATTCCAGAGAGAGAGGCTGAAAGCCATGTGTCCAGTTGGCAGAATGTAAACTTCTTGGGCATAAAACCTAACTTGTCCTGAAGCCATTATTGATCCTAAATGTGAATATTGATCTTTCACTGAATTAATACTGTATTTAATGATGAGATGATCCCATGGGGATTATATGCTATATGGCTAATGCATCATGTACTTTTCTAAATTCCAAAAAATGCTAAATTCCACAGCACACTGGCCTCAGAGGCTTGGGTAGGGCTGTGGGACCGGACTTCTATCTCTGGCTTACAGACAACTGCAGGGCTTGTGTCTCAGACTCAGGGTGCAGCTCAATCTAACTCCAGACAGACACAGGAATATGGTAAAACAGGAGAGGAGGTGGGTAGAGGCAGAACTGAGTTTTATCTAAAGGCTGGGGACAGTATAGAGACATCAGTGTCCATCATGACCAGGAGTCTAACAAAACCACCGTCGGCATTCCCAGGATGCAGGTTCTGGGCACCAGCTCCCATAACGTGAGGGTTAGCAGGCCAGGACTCTGAGGTTCCCTGGGAGAAGCTGGCCTGGTCCTTGGAGAATCAGCCTATCTTGCTAGAACCAGAGGCACTAATGACTAACCACCTAGCAAACTTGGTGAAGCAGAGCTCTGACTTATAAGGAGTCTATCTCAGGTGCAGGTTCTAGCCCTAAACCTTAGAAACACACATGCCTAGCCTGACCAGGTGGTGGCGCAGTGGATAGACTGTTGGCCTGGGATGCAGAGGACCCAGATTCAAAACCCCAAGGTCACCAGCTTGAGTGTGGGCTCACCAGCTTGAGTCCAAGGTCACTGGCTTGAGCAAGGTGGTCACTTGCTCTGCTGGAGCCCCTGGTCAAGGCACATATGAGAAAGCAATCACTGAACAACTAAGATGCTGCCACGAAGAATTGATGCTTCTCATCTCTCTCCCTTCCTGTCTGTCCCTATCTGTCCCTCTCTCTCTCTCGCTAACACACACACACACACACACACACACACACACACACACACACACACACACACACACAGTTTTGGGCTGTTTCAAAATGTTTCCAAAAGCCCACATACTAATCCGGAGTGTAAGAGACAGATCCACTCACCAGTACCAGCACTCCCCTCTCTCTTGCCGCGGGAGCCTCCGCTGCCGTCTCTGCCAGACTTTATGCGCTACAACAGAAGAAGATGAGTTTAAAAGAATAACTGATACTCCTTCAAAATTGAAGATAACTAAATATTGATTTTTAAATTCACATTACTATGTAACTCTGAAGAATTTCTGCTCCTACTTTCCTGAAAGCTGGCATTAAATTGTTACTTGAGTTGGTTCTACAGAAATTAAGATACACTGTTTTGTAAGTCAGGGGCTCAAAGCCTGTGCTCCAACATGCTGAGTGACCAGTCCTTGTCACACACTCAAATGGCATTTACACTTCAAACTGCAGTGTAACCTCTACGTATACAAACATCCTAAAAAACCAAATATTCTCCTGACGTGGAGGTTTAGTTTTAAACAATTGTTTGGAGGGTGGGTAGGAGGGAAGACAATCTATAAAAAGGCTATTTCCTCCATTGGTCCTTCTCTACAATGGTTGGACATAAATCATAGGGAAAAAAGGCAAGATGGCTTTTGAAATTCAACTTCTACAATCAATGCCCTATTAAAATCTCACAAAATGGTTAATCTGTTTAACAATCTTCTTTCTGAGATACAAACTGACCCTTAAAACAAAAGAAATAGGCTCTATCCAGGCAGCTCAGTTGGTTAGACAATTGACCTGATACTCAAAGGTTGCAGTTTTGATCCCTAATCAGGGCATATACAAGAACCAACCAATGAATGTGTAAATAAGTGGAACAACAAACTGATGTTTCTGTCGCTCTCTCTAAACTCAATAAATAAAAACTGAAAAACAAACCACAGAAATGGTGATGGATGAACACTTGACTTGTGGGGGTGAACCCACAATACGGTATGCAGATGACATGGAGAATTGGGTACCTGAAACCTATATAATTATGTTAACCAGTGTCACTCCAATAATTCAATTAAATGAATAAATAAACAAAAACCCACAAGTAATACTTCCATGCTGTGACATTCTTAGGTTCCCTTTTACACTTTATAGTTATTTGTGTTTTGCTTAAGTGTGAGAATGGCCTCAGGTCACAGTGTAGATGGTTAGATACACTTCAGTGAACAGAAACAGACAGCTTTTGATTATTTTCTGTAAAACCGAATTAAAAAATTTTAGCACAGGTTGACATCTTATTTAGAGCTTTAGTACTATAAACATAACTTCATATTTAATTCAAAGGACAGATTATTTATTCAGCCAACCCTGACAACGAGGTTATTGACATTGTGGTCTGCTAGAAAGAAAGAAACTTCCTTTCACTAATTTAAGCCTCATTTTTATCTAAGAATCTGGTGGCACAGTCAGTAAAAGGAGGGAGCAGGGGTCAGACATTCATCTTAGTAAACTGGAAGCTGAAACAGATACTGGGCCTGCTCCATTGGGAGGTTCCAGCTTTCCCTAAAGCCTGATTTACTAGGAGGCCTTTACTAGGAAGCCATAGCATTTATAGACGCGTTCACATGCTCCAGTGGGGTGGGTACCACCACAACCTCCCAGGCAAGAGGGAAATGTCCTTGCTGAGACATGTGCAGTAGAAGTAAGGATGGCACAGGGGGTTAGCACTTCCACTTTGAGGCCTGCTTGGTAAGCCAAAATGGCAACATGGAAGGCTGGAGCCTTGCCTGGGAAAAGAATCAGACTGGATGGGAAGTGCGGAACCCTGGTAGGCCCAGGAAATAAATCAGTTAAGAGAAAGGCCCAACTCAGGCACAGGTAGAAACAGGGAGTGGGTTGGGTGGTTTGAATGATAGCTTGCTTGAGCATGAGAACCAAAGAAATATACGGAGGATCATCTGAATCTCAGGGCAGGTGCTGCGAGGGCCTGCCTGACCTCCAGGTCCCTGAGGGCATGGTTCCCATTCAGCCCAAAGAAATATTACCACGATGTTTAAACTTCACGGGTGTCTTTTTTTTTTTTTACAGGGACAGAGAGAGAGTCAGAGAGAGGGATAGATAGGGACAGACCAACAGAAATGGAGAGAGGTGAGAAGCATCAATCATTAGTTTTTCATTGCTGTCGCAACGCCTTAGTTGTTCATTGACTGCTTTCTCACATGTGCCTTGACCGTGGGCCTTCAGCAGACCGAGCTACCCCTTGCTGGAGCCAGCGACCTTGGGTCCAAGCTGGCGAGCTTTTGCTCAAGCCACATGGGCCCGCGCTCAAGCTGGCGAGCTCGGGGTCTCAAACCTGGGTATTCTGCATCTCAGTCCGACGCTCTATCCACTGCGCTACCGCCTGGTCAGACACGTGTGTGTCTTTGAAATTCCACCTCCCCACACTGCAAAAGGACCCATTTTCTCCAGCAAAAAAACCCTGCTAAATCTTAAGATTTTAAAATATGAAAATGTTTGTTTTGTTCCATTATTTTTAAAAAGCCCTGCCTGACCAGGCGGTGGCGCAGTGGATAGAGTGTCGGACTGGGATGCGGAAGACCCAAGTTCGAGTCCCCGAGCTCGCGAGCTTGAGTGCGGGCCCATCTGGCTTGAGCAAAAGCTCACCAGCTTGGACCCAAGGTCGCTGGCTCCAGCAAGGGATTGCTCGGTCTGCTGAAGGCCCACGGTCAAGGCACAGGTGAGAAAGCAATCAATGAACAACTAAGGTGTCGCAATGGCAACGAAAAACTAACGATTGATGCTTCTCACCTCTCTCCGTTCCTGTCTGTCTGTCCCTATCTATCCCTCTATCTGACTCTCTCTCTGTCCCTGTTAAAAAAAAAAAGCCCTTTGAATCCCCATCTCTCCCCTTGCCTTCATAAACAAAGAAAATCTACAAATTATAGAAACAAAAACTTAAACATCTATAATCAGATTTTATTTCACAACGTGTTTTCATCTGCCCATAGATTAGTCATCTCCAGAATATCTAAAAAACGCTAAAATAATCAAGCTCATAAAGACAAACGTAAACATAGCCTGACATTTTTCTAATCAACTGTGAGCAAACGCCTTGCGTCCTGCTAAAGTAACCCTAAATATGGGACAAACAAGTGTAGGAAGGTGAGCACATACTGTGACCACTGCCTTCTTTATCTGAGTACTCTGCACTTTGCTCCTTGTGAATAGAAAAATGGGAGGGGGCACATGCACACATGAAACCTGACCTCAAGTAACCACACAGGGTGGTCTGAAATTAAAACTTTCTAACTAAAAGCAGTTTATTGTGGGTAGTCATGTCCTAGACCATAGTATATACGTACTATGTCCTCTATCAAAGGACACTTTGGATGTTTTCATGTCTTGGCCACTGTAAACAATGATGTGATGAACATGGGGCTTCATGTATCTTTATGTACCAATGTTTTCAGGCTTTTGGGGTTAGATACCCAGTAAAGGGATTGCTGGGTCATATGACAGTTCTGTTCTTAATTTTTTAAGGAACCACCATACTTTCTTCCACAGTGGTTGTATGAATTTGCATTCCCATCAGCAGTGACTGAGGGTTCCTTTTTCTCCACAGCCTCTCCAACACTTGTTATTACCTGTCTTGTGGATAACAGCCAATCTACCAGGTGTGAGGTGGTATCTCATTGTAGTTTTTATTTGCACTTCTCTAACAGCTAGTGAAGATGAGCATCTTTTTATCTATCTGTTGCCCATTTGTATGTCTTCCTGAGAGAAGTGTTTGTTCAGGTCCTGTCCTCATTTTTTAATTGGATTGTTTGTTTGTTGCTGAGGTTTTTGAGTTCTTTATATATATTTTGGATATTAACCCCTTACTGGAGCTGTTGTTTGTAAATCTCATCTCTCATTTCATTGGCTTTTTGTTTTGCTTTCGGTTTCTTTTGCTGTGCAGAAGCTTTTTAGTCTGATAGAGTCCCATTCATTTATTTTTGCCTTTACTTCCCTTGCCTTTGGGTTGAAATTCATAAAATGTTCTCTACAACCAAGGTCCATAAATTTAGTAACTGTGTTTTCTTCTATGTAATTTATTGTTTCAAATCATATATGAGGTCTTTTATCCATTTTGAATCAATTTTTGTGCATGGGACTAACTAGTTGAGTTCATTCTTTCGCCTGCGGCTTTTCAATTTTTCCCAGCACCATTTATTGAAGAGGCTTTCTTTTCTCCAAGTGTGTTTTTGGCCCTTTTGTGACAGATGATTTGTCCATATATATGTGGTTTTATTTCTGGGCTCTTGATTTTGTTCCATTGGTCTGTATGTCTGTTTTTCTGCCAGTCCCATGCTGTTTTGATTATCATGGCTCTATAGTATAATTTGAGGCCAGGTAGTATGATACCTCTGGCTTCATTCTTTTCAAGATTGCTTTGGCTATTCAGGGTTTCTTAAACCTGGTGATTTTTATTTAGTTCTATTTCATTAAAAAATGACATTGTGATTTTAATGGGGACTGCATCAAATCTGTATATTGCTTTTGGTAACATGGCCATTTTAACTATGTTGATTCTTCCAATACATGAACGTGGTGTATTTTTCCATTTCATTGTCTTTTTCAATTTCTTTCAATAATGCTTTGTAGTTTGCAGTATATAGGTCCTTCACATCCTTTGTTTATTCCTAGGTATTTTTGTTGTTGTTGCAATTGTAAAAGGAAGCGTATTTTTTTTTATTTTATTCATTTTTTTAGAGAGGAGACACAGAGTGAGAGTGAGTGAGAGTGAAAGAGAGAGGGAGGGAGGGGGGGGGAGCTGGAAGTATCAACTTCCATATATGCCTTGACCAGACCAGTGCAGGGTTTTGAACTGGCGACCTCAGTGTTCCCAGGTCAACGCTTTATCCACTGCGCCACCACAGGTCAGGCAGGAAGCGTATTTTTAAAGTTCATTTTCTGAAGTTTCATTGTTGGCATATAGGAAAACTGTAGAGTTTTGTGTATTGATTTTGTATCCTGTGACTGCACTGTATTGGTTTACTGTTTCTAATAGTTTTTTGGTGGAGTCTTTGGGGTTTTCTATATACAGAATCATGTTATACATAAAAAGTGATTATCTTTACTTCCTCTTTCCTGATATGCATGCCTTTTATTTCTTTCTCTTGCCTGACTGATCTGGCTAAAATTCCCAGAACTATGTTGAATAAGAGCGGAGAGAGTGGGCAGCCTTGTCTTGCTCCTGTTTTACAGAAAATGTCTTCAGTTTTCAACATTTAGTATATTTGCTGATGGTTTGTCATATATGGCCTTTATTATGTTATGGTACTTCTCTTCTACACTCATTTTATTGAGTGTTTTAAGCATAAATGGATGTTTTATCTTACTAAATGCCTTTTCTGGATCTATTGATAGGATCATATCATTGCTATCCTTTGTTTTGTTGAGGTGGTGTATTATGGTGATTGATTTGTGTAGGTTGAACCACCCTTGTGCTTGTGGAATGACTCCTCAGTGATGTATTATTTTTTTAATGTACTGTTGCATTCAATTTGCTAGTAATTTGTCGAAGATTTCTGCATCTGTTTTCATTGGAGATATTGGCCTATAGTTTTGTTTTTTTTGTGCTGTCCTTGCCAGGTTTTGGTATGAGGGTTATGTTGGCCTCACAAAATGTGTTTGGCAGTATTGCTTCCTCTTCTATTTTTTGGAAGAATTTGAGAAGTCCTTTGGAAGGACTTTGAGAAGTACCAAATCTTCTTTGAATATTTGGTAGAATTCACTAGTGTAGTCATTTTGTCCCTTTTACTTTTGGGGAGGTTTTAGTAGGTGTTTCTACTTCCTTCCTGCTTATGGGTCTATTTAGGTTTTCCACTTCTTCAGGACAGTCTAGGAAGACTGTACAGTTCTAGGAGCTTATCCATTTCCTCTAGGTTTTTTAATTTGGTGGCATGAAGTCTTTCACAGTGTTATACTATGATCCTGTGTATGACCTGTAGTGATTTCTCCTCTTTCATTTCTGATTTTATTTCCATGAGTCACTTTTCTTCTTCCCTTAGTGAGTCTAGCCAGGGGTTTGCCAATTTTATTGATCTTTTCATAGAACCAGATTTTTGTAATTCTTTTCTATAGTGTTTATTTGTTCTCTATTTCATTCAGTTCTGCTCTAATTTTTTACTACTTTTTTTGTTTTACTAACTTTGGGTTGCCTTTGTTCTTCTTTTTCTAGTTCTTTAAGATGTAATGTTAGGTTGTTTACCTAAGAATCTCTCTTATTTCTTGATATAAGCCTGTAATGATATACACGTCCCTCTTATTACTGCTTTTGCTGCATCCCAGAAATTTTGATATGTTGTGTTGTTGTTTTCGTTTCTTGGTATATATCTTCTTTTTTTTTTTTTGAGTGAGAAGCAGAAAGGCAGAGACAGACTCTTGCATGCGCCCCAACCAGGATCCACCCAGCAACCCCCATCATGAGATGACGCTCTGCCCAGCTAGGGCAACTGCTCCATTGCTTAGCAAATGAGCTATTTTAGTGCCTGAGGTGAGGCCATGGAGACATCCTCAGTGCCCTGAGCCACCTTGCTCCAACCACTGGAGCTATGGTTGTAGGAGGAGGAGAGGAAAAATGATAGCTTTGCTGGGTCAGGTCATCTTGGTCATAGGTCCTTGTTTTTCATCACTTTGAATATTTCTGGACAATCTCTTCTGGCCTGAAATGTTTCTGTTGAGAAATCAGTTGATAGTCTTTAACCTTTGGCATTTTAATTATGATATATCTTGGTATGGGCTTCTTTGGGTTCATCTTTTTGGGGGCTCTCTGTGCTTCCTGGACTTGTATGTCTATTTCCCTCACAAGTGTAGGAAAGTTTTCTGTCATTATTTTTTCAAATAGGTTTTCCTTTTTTCAAATTTATTTTCTTTAGATTTTATTTATGGATTTTTAAAGAGAGAAGGGAAAGGGAAAGAGAGAGAGAGAGAAGCAGGAAGCGTCTGGCAAGGTCAGCGTTCCAGGTCTACACTTTATCCACTATGCCACCACAAGTCAGACTCAAATAGGTTTCCAGTTCCTTGCTCTCCTTCTCCTTCTGGCATTCCCATGATATGAATGTTGGTATGTTTGAAGTTGTCCTGGAAGCTCCTTATACTATCTTCATTTTTTTTTTACTCTTTTTTTCTTACTGCTGTTTTAATTGGGCATTTTCTGCTTCCTTAGCTTTCCAATCTCTGGTTTGATCCTGTTTCATCTACTCTATGTTGAATCCCTATAATGTATTCTTTATTTCAGTGAGTGTATCCTTCATTTCTGACTGGTTCTTTGTTATGTTTTCTCTTAGTTTTTATGTTTCCTATCTCTTTGTTGAAGTTCTCACTTAGTTCATCAACTCTTCTCCTAAGTTCATTGAGCATCCTTATAAACAGTGTTTTGAATTCTGCATCTGGTAACTTGGTTGCCTCCATTTCATTTAGTTGTTTCTCTGTGCTTTTGTTCTGTTATTTCATTTCTTTCTCACTGCATTTTGGCTGCTTCCCTGTGTTTGTTTCTATGTGTTACATAGAACTGCTATGTCTCCCAGGCTTGGTAGAGTGGCTTTATGTAGTAGGTGTCCTGCACACAACCTTCTCAATCATCAGAGCTGGGCACTCATGCGTGTCTCTGTGTGGGCTGTGTGCATTCTCCTATTACAGTTAAGCCTCGATTGCTGTTGGCATGTCAGTGGGAGGGACTTATTTCCTATTAATTGGGAGCATTGGCTGCACCATGGAAGATCATCTGTGCAGTGGCCCATCCCACAAAGCAGGATTTACTTCAATGGGTCTCTGCTGTTCACTGAGTCTGCCCTTGAGCCTGTTGCCTGTGAAGGTGATTGGGTGGTGCTTTGATGTGGTCTGAAGCTGTCTAACAGGTGTGTTGGCTCAGGGGCCTCCTGGGAGGTATAGGCTGAGGTCAGCTGCCACCTGTGTCCTGCCTAAAGCCAGCTGGCATGAGCCATAAAGCGATCTGCAAATGGCTGCTACTTGTGAGAGGTGCCCAGGTGAGGCCAAACTGTGAACCAAAAGCTGGCCTAGGGCCACTTGGCAGGAGGTACAGGTCTTGCTGAGGCCAGATGCTGTTTGTTGGGAGAGACATTAGGAAAACCTGAAGCCTGAGTCAAGACAGGCTGTTCATATGGAAAAGCTACTGGAAACAGCCTGGGTGGGCCTGCAAGTTGGGTAGGATCAGAGTCTCAGGGGATCACCAGGGCAGGATTAACAGTGTTGACCAGGTTTATAAGTCTCAGATATGGCACCTGCCTATGGGCTCTGTAGGCGTAAGGCTCAGAAAAAGAACAATGGCCTAAACAGTGATGGCACAGTGTTTCAAGCCTCTACCTGGGTCATGGGCTTGAATGCAGCCTCATCTGGCTTGAGTACAGGCTCACCAGCTTTAGTGTGGGGTCGCCAACATGATCCCATGGTCACTGGCTTGAGCCCAAGGTCACTGGTTTGCTCAAGGTATCATTGGCTTGGCTGGAGCACCCCAGTCAAAGCACATATAAAAACCAATCAATGAACAACTAAAGTGCTGCAACTATGGGTCAATGCTTCTCATCTCTCTCCTTTCCCGTCTCTGTCTTTCTGTCCCTCTCACTAAAAAAAGAGAGAGAGAGAGTAAAGGAACAATGGTCTCTGTTAGCACTTCTGTCTGGAAGAAAGCTGCTTCTCCAGCTCTCATTCTGATGTCAAGAAAACTCAGTTCCTCTCCATATGTCCCTGATGCCTTTTGAGCTGCGAGCTGCTGCTCCAGTGCTGAAGTTCAGAGGGAGTGAGTCTGAGTAAGTCCGTGCATGGGGTCTTCAAGAAGAGCTGCCTGGGACTCCAGCTGCTCTCCCTCTCATTCAGCCTCAAACCCCACTGGTTTTCACAGCCAGAAAACCAGTTACAGGGACTTCTCTTTCTTGCCCTGGTACCTTGGGCTGGGGGCCTGATGTGGGACTGAGACCCCTCACTCCTCAGGGGGACATCTGTAGCTGCAATATCGCTGCCGATTTTTATCCGCCATAATTGGGTGTGGGACCAGCCTATTCCGCATCCATGACCCTCCTTTCAGTCTTTTTTCTTTTTTTTTTTTATTACAGGGACAGGGAGAGAGTCAGCGAGAGGGATAGATAGGGACAGAGAGACAGAAACAGAGAGAGATGAGAAGCATCAATCATCACTTTTTCGTTGTGACACTTTAGTTGTTCATTGACTGCTTTCTCATATGTGCCTTGACCGCAGGCCTTCAGCAGACCGAATAACCCCTTGCTCGAGCCAGCGGCCTTGGGTCCAAGCTGGTGAGCTTTTTGCTCAAGCCAGATGAGCCCGCGCTCAAGCTGGCGACCTCAGGGTTTTGAACCTCGGTCCTCCGCATCCCAGTCCGACGCACTATCCACTGTGCCACCGCTTGGTCAGGCAGGATCCACAGTTCTTTACTAGGTAGCTTTACCTAAGTAATTCTGAATACCAAAAAATGTTCCTGGTTTAAAATACATGCTATTTCTTAATTCTTCTTCTTTTTTTTTTTTTCAGGGACAGAGAGAGAGTCAGAGAGAGGGATAGAAAGGGACAGACAGACAGAAACAGAGAGAGGTGAGAAGCATCAATCATTAGTTTTTCGTTGCCATTGCAACACCATAGTTGTTCATTGATTGCTTTCTCACATGTGCCTTGACTGCGGGCCTTCAGCAGACCGAGCAACCCCTTGCTGGAGCCAGCGACCTTGGGTCCAAGCTAAAGAGCTTTTGCTCAAGCCGGATGGGCCCGTGCTCAAGCTGGCGAGCTCAGGGTCTCAAACCTGGGTCTTCCGCATTCCAGTCCAACGCTCTATCCACTGCGCCACCGCCTGGTCAGGCTCTTAATTCTTCTTAATGAAACAAATTTAATAGTGATTATGATAACAATTACAATAATTTGAACTTTAATTTATACCAGTTTACATTTACAAAGCTTTCACACAGGTTAGGAAATTTAATTAGCAATTGGTACACAGTATTAAATTGATGTTCACTGCAAATTTTTTTTAATTAATTTATTTATTCATTTTTTTAGAGAGGAGACACAGAGTGAGAGAGAGAGATAGAGAAAGAGAGAAAGGGGGGAGGAGCTGGAAGCATCAACTCCCATATGTGCCTTGACCAGACCAGTGCAGGGTTTTGAACTGGCGACCTCAGTATTCCCAGGTCGATGTTTTATCCACTGCGCCACCACAGGTCAGGCTTCACTGCAAATTTTAACAATATACCCTATACCCTTATGTGACATTTCAGTACCAACTTAATATTTTAAGAATTTTTAAGGTAAAAATCTATATTGTCCTTAATTCTTTTATAGCTGATACTTTAAGAAGACTGTAAAACAATCAGATTACGTCTTCAAAGAAAAAGCAAGATAATCAGATTTTGAAGCAAATATGAAATTCGGATTATATTGTCTATTAGTATAACCTACTAAAGACTATTTGCAGTTCCTTCTAGTGGGAACTCACTATTGATAGAATTTTATCCTAAAACTAGGATTTTAGTTTAGCTACTCTTTTTCATTTTATGCCAGAGCAATAAAAAACTTCAACCTCATTTTTCTGACAGACGCCTCACTATCACTCAGTTGAGTTACAGAAAGTTGACATTTTGAAAATTTACAAACAGGAGTTTCCAGCCCATATTAGATACCTGTTCTTTCATTTCTCTCATTTTTTCCAATCTCTTGAGTTTTGTTGCATATTCTTGAACTTCTTTTAATCCAATATCTGTACATAGACGAACTAAGAAACGCAGACCTAAATTGTGAAAAATATATTTAGAAAAGTATTTGTGCACAGTGTTAAAAGTACAAACCATTAACTTCATCTTTTGGGACATAGTTAGGAATCATGCTCACAAACGTTTCTCTCTCTCTCTCTCGAAAATGTGTCACATAATAGTAACACACTTGCAACATTATATAATTTTATTAAACAGTGTCACCCTAAAAGAATTCAATAAAAGTTAAAATAAAGTGTCTACACTTTGTGCTCCCCTGACCTGAGGAGGCAGACTCCCCTGGAAGGGGTTTACAGGAACTCTCTTCACTGCCCTGTCCATACCGCTCACACTCAGAGCCCTTCCCTCATTCTGCTCTGCCTCCCTCTCTGCGCTGTCTTCCAGGCACTTCCAGCTGCTGACACATTCTGTAAGTGTGTTCTTTGATGTCCCAGGAGCAAGCTCCATGAGAGTGAAGACTTACAGCTGTTTTCTGCTCAGTGCTACACCAACACAGTAACCACTCCACAAGAATTGTACATAAATGACCTATTCATGACCATTCATGTTCTGCAAAGTAACAGTATTAAACTAATTTAAAATGTCACCCATTAGCATATAAATCGCCTATGTATACATTAATAACTCTTGATAACTGATATTTTCTACAAATAATATACAATTATTCCTCTTATCTACCCATCCTTGAGAAAAAGAGAAACTTAGGAATATTTAATGTGAAATAAAAATTACTGTTTCTGGTAGATGTTCTCTGAAATTTAGTATGTCATTTGTAACACCTGTAAAACCTGTAAATAGAGCAGGTTTATTTTTGATAAATGAATTTTTTAAGACTAAATTACCCTGTTGGGTTCACCAGAAAACTACTCTGCGCAAAATAAGACATTACAAGGGTGCAAATGTTTTACTAAGACCATAGTTAAGGTAGACTATTGATGACATTTGTTTTGAAAATTATCCAGGAAAAAGTCATCCTGGACATCCCTGCGACAAGGTAAACATCCATTTAACTGTTCAAGTGAATCTTAAACTCTCCATGAAGAAAGAAGTTTGGCGTTACTCGGAGAAAGCCTTTCATGGGCCCAGTGCTGTGGTGCTTGGTGCCTGCCGTGGTTCTGAACAGGAAGCACTCCCGCCCCCAGGGGACACCTGGCAATGACTAGGGACATTTCTTTCTTTATTTCTTTTTAATTATTAAAAAAAATATTTTTTATTATTTATTGTTTTTACAGGGACAAAGAGAGTCAGAGAGAGGGATAGACAGATAGGAATGAAGAGAGATGAGAAGCATCAATCATCAGTTTTACATTGCGGCTCCTTAGTTGTTCATTGATTGCTTTCCCAGATGTGCCTTGACCGCAGGCCTTCGGCAGACTGAGCCACCCCTTGCTGGAGCCATCGACCTTGGGTCCAAGCTGACGAGCTTTTGCTCAAGCCAGATGGGCCCGCACTCAAGCTGGCAACCTCGGGGTCTCGAAACTGGGTCTTCCGCATCCCAGTCCAACGCTCTATCCACTACACCACCACATGGTCAGGCTGGGGACATTTCTGTTTTTCATAAAAATGGGGTGGAGGTGGGGGGAATACAAATTATCCAGTGGACAGAGGTCAGGGGTGCTGCTAAAACACTCTGTAATCCAACGGACCCAGAATGATCCAATCCCAACTGGTGGTACTGAGAGGTTTTTGCTCAGCTGACTGTGGGGTTGCATCATTTCCACAGAAAATATCACTGCTCTCTCTCATTTAATCTCTAAAGCACCAGTTCCCTAATGTGATTGAGACTGAAAATAAAATAAAAAGTTTTAAATAAAGAAATAGGGAACATTCAATATCTGGGTTCCCTGCAAACCTAAATGAGAATCTGCAGATAGGGCTCTAAATCTGTACCTCTTGCAAATGTGACAGGGCACTCCCCCACTCCCCAGGTTGCCTGTTTTCTGACTGGCGATGGGAAACCACTGCTATGAGTTAATGAATCTGCTCTAATTAGCACCAGAAACTCCCCGTTTCTAAACCACCAGCAAGGCTAAAGCTCTAAGACATCTGCTGCTGACATTTTTTTAAAAATTTTATTCATTTTAGAGAGGAGACACAGAGTGAGAGAGAGAGAAAGAGAGAAAGGGGGGAGGAGCTGGAAGCATCAAGTCTCATATGTGCCTTGACCAGACCAGTGCAGGGTGAACTGGCGACCTCAGTGTTCCCAGGTCTACGCTTTATCCACTGCGCCACCACAGGTCAGGCATGCTGCTGAGATTTTATAAAAGCCAAAGTGAGTTAAACGTTAGTCAAGAAACCACAGTACCTCTAATCCCAGATTGGGCTGGGCCCCTGGGAGGCCTGGATCACAACGAGCTGCTTTGTGTTCATTATCACTGCAGCACAAAACTGCAAACAGTCTTCCCAAGTACGCTATTTTATTTGCAGCAGGGCTACTTTACAGGAAGCAGCTGCAGTGCGGACCTACTCATCTGCTCTGTCTCAGTGTCTCAAATGAACAAATGAAAAGTTGAAAAAGGTTTCTACCTTCCAAGGAATTGCTCTTTATTTTCTTATAAACAGTTAAGCTTATACAAAGAATTGTCTTTTGTCTCTTTCCCTGAGCTGCAAGGTTATTCAGGGCCAAATATACAGTTTACTGTGGACATACAGCATCTGAATATGTTTTCTTATTTATTTACTTATATTTTAGCAAAAGACATATACAGACAGGAAGGGAGGGAGATGAGAAGCATCGACTCATAGTTGCGACACTTTAGTTGTCCACTGATTACTTCTCATATGTGCCTTGACCACGGGGCTCCAGCCAAGACAGTGACCCCTTGCTCAAACCAGTGACCTTGGGCTTCAAGCCAGAGATCTTTAGGCTCAAGCCAGTGATCATGGGGTCATGTCTATGATCCCAGGATCAAGCCAGCAACCCTGTGCTTGATCTGGTAATCAAACTGAAGCTGACGAGCCTGCTCTCAAGATGGAGACCTTGGGATTTTGAACCTGGAACCCCTACCTATTGCATCACCACCGGTCAGACAGTTATTTTGTGTTTTTCTTGATCCTGATATGTTGCTATTGCTGTAATACTTCACACTGCTACTTTAAGTCACATCAAATCCACTATACATCAAAATGGGAAATATAGATTTGTTTACTACTGAAGAGAATTCAGTGGTATTTATAAATCCATCAACAATTAAATTCTATAAAAATCTGTGTACTTGTATAGTCAAATTCTCTGATCTTGTTAACTCCTATTTGAACATATGCACCACAATTATAGATTGGTATCTATATAGGTAATTGCTGTAGCAATTATAAAAATAGGGCATAAAATATGAGAATCTATACCTTCAAAGTTACAAAATATAGTCTCACTTACATTCAACGTTTTCTGGAAATTTTCTGTGAGTATCTTTATAAGTATCTAATGCTTTTTGGTAGTTACCTACAAACAAAAAAAAAAGAGAAAGAAACACATTAGCAGATTATAGCAATTAACAGGATTCAGCAAAACATTATTTTAACTCAATATACTAGCACCACTTAATTGGTTCTGGCATTCACAAATGCCAAAAGCATGTGTGACAGCTGTGAACATCACTTCTGGAAGAAAATGCACAAAAAACAAATTCGAAAAGGGTTAAAACAGAAGAAAATGAATAATGGTTAAAACATCGTTCTATTTCTTAAAACAAATGTTAGTGGTAAAAAAAGAAGATCCAATCAATTTCCTAAAAATTAAAGATTGTTTCAAGTGAATGACTGACAAATGTAAAATATGATGACTAATAACTTCAATGTCATTCTTAGTTGGAAAGATAGAAAATAACTTTTTTTGTAGTTTTCATTTTGAAACATTAAAATGTTTATAGGAAACACTTTGTTTTATAATAAAATAACTGAGCTTCATGTGGCAGTAAAAAGTAGAAAAAGTGAATTTTGGGTCAAAGGTCTTGGCTGAAACCTCAGTAGATGAGCTATGAATCTCTGTGGGCCTCAGGGTTCAAGTGTGATGGCTGTGCTAACCTCAAAGAGTCACTGTGGGAATTAAATCAAGTAGACAGGCAGCATCTAACTCACAGCAGGTTCTAAATCACTGTCAGTTTCTCTTCTCATCCACCCTTCAATAACTCAAGAAGGTACCCCATACATGCACACTCTGAGAAGCAATCAGAGCTCAGCTGAGATCAATGGAGTGACAGATCAGTTGTGTTGTATGTTATCTGACAGGACACACAGTCACATTACAGGCCAGCCCTCTCAATGACTTGAGGATGACACTGAGTACATATTTTGATGCCACTGAAGGCGCTCACAGAGGTCTGTCCAGAAAGCTACATCACTAGGCAATAGCACCCTCTTTTTTTTTTAGTGAGAGAAAGAGAGAGACAAGGCAGGAAGAGAGAGAGACAGGGAGAGAGATGAGAAGTATCAACTCTTTCGTTGATCACCGATTGCTTCTCCTATCTGCCTTGAAGGGGGATGAGGTGCGCAAGGTGAGCCAGTGACCTTGGGCTTCAAGCCAGCGACCCTGAACTCAAATTGGTGAACCCACACTCAAGCCAGCAACTTCAGTGCTTCGAACCTGGGACCTCTGTGTCTGAAGTGACACTCTATCCACTGTGCCACTACCACTCAAGCAACAGCAACCCCTTACATTTCACAGTGAATGCTGCCCTGGGATTGAGGATTTCTTTTTCTGGCTCCACAAGAGGGATCATGTATTTGTTTTATTTGGTTTTGTTTTTTTTTTTTGCCAGGCACACAATTTAAATATTCAATTTTATTTAAATTTTTTATTTTTTGTACAGGGACAGAGAGAGAATCAAAGAGAGGGATAGATAGGGGCAGACAGACAGGAACGGAGAGAGGTGAGAAGCATCAATCATTAGTTTTTCATTGCCTTTGCAACGCCTTAATTGTTCATTGATTGCTTTCTCACATGTGCCTTGACTGTGGGCCTTCAGCAGACTGAGCAACCCCTTGCTCAAGCCAGCGACCTTGGGTCCAAGCTGGCGAGCTTTTGCTCAAGCCAGATGGACCTGCGCTCAAGCTGGCGACCTCGGGGTCTCGAACCTGGGTCTTCCACATCCCAGTCCGACGCTCTATCCACTGTGCCACCGCCTAGTCAGGCAAGGGATCACGTATTTGTTAACATTCATCTCCCACTTAATCTCTGATATTTTAGCATTCACTTTAGTTAATCAAAACTATTAACATCACTCTCCTTCAGGACGAAGCCAGCAGGACATAATAAAGCAGTTGCTGGAAACCAGTGAAATACTCAGTGATATCTGGTATAAGAATACAGTTGCAGCCTGACCAGGCAGTGGCGCAGTGGATAAAGCGTCAGACTGGGATGTGGAGGACCCAGGTTCAAAACCCCGAGGTCGCCAGCTTGAGCGCGAGCTCCTGGTTTGAGCAAAGCTCACCAGCTTGAGCCCAAGGTTGCTGGCTTGAGCAAGGGGTCACTCAGTCTGCTGTAGCCCCCCAGTCAAGGTAGATATGAGAAATCAATCAATGAAAAACTAAGGAGCCGCAACAAAGAATTGATGTTTCTCATCTCTCTCCCTTCCTGTCTGTCTGTCCCTATCTGTCCCTCTCTCTGTCTCTGCCACAAAAACAAAAACAAAACAAAATAAAAAAATACAGCTGTAGTCTTTCAGTTTTGGCCTTCCTCCGGCTTGGAGGTAGAGACAATATCATTAATGTGGCCATGCACACAGGACATTTAGAATTAGGTGACAGAAAATGGAATATAAATAGATGTGTACACAATGCCTGACTTTCTGTGGCTAATTTGTGAAATGATTACATGTCAACTTTGAGAGAGAATAAATCTGGGTTTTTTTTTGTTTCTTTTTTAATAATTTTATTTTTTATTTTTATTTTATTCATTTTAGAGAGGAGACACAGAGTGAGAGAGAGAGAGAGAGAAAGAGAGAAAGGGGGGAGGAGCTGGAAGCTCAACTCCCATATGTGCCTTGACCAGACCAGTGCAGGGTTTAGAACTGGCGACCTCAGTGTTCCCAGGTCGACGCTTTATCCACTGTGCCACCACAGGTCAGGCCTGAATAAATCTGTTTTTAACAACAGTGTTGAAATACATGACTAAGACTGACTTCTAAAGTATAACATTTTCTGTCTGTAGTAATTATTGTTTTTCATATAATGCTTCAAATATGTGTAGTTATCAAGTTATGTTTTAATAAATATGCAATTGGAACACATTTTATGCATAATCACCTATAATACAGAAGAAGCAACATATATGAAAAATAAATAAAATAAAAGCATTTACCACTTCTTCTAAAACAACTAGCTAACATCAGCTGCCATTTCACTTGTGTGGGCCTATAAAAGAAACAAATGATATAACATTAGAGAGAAAACAAAAATAATCTGATTTGTACTCTTTCAATTACTTTTTGACTTTTGATTAGGTCATCTTTATTATTGAAAATTGCATATATACAATTTCTTTCATTATTATGTCATATTTATATTAGGAAATTTAAATTTAAGAGTCCTTAAATCTAGTTCACACTTTTATTTAGAAACTTTTATAAGAACCATTAACCTGTTTGGTTAAAGATCACTGCATTCTATTTTAAACATTAGTATTACTTTTGCCATAATCTTATACTCAGGCTTAGAAATTTAGGTATAGGCTTGCAAATGTAGCACCTAAGAGGCAATTTTTGGCCTTGTGTTTGAACAATTAGGCTTCAACTAAAGAGAAAATAAAAAAGAATTATATTCATCTCCATTTCTCCCTTAAAAATGATTTTCTAAAATTTATAACCATAATGAGGATTTCTAAAGACAGCTATTACAAATATGTAAGAAAAACCCTCTTCACACTGCCAGCCTCATCACACTCTGCTCTCAGGCGGAGCCAGATGTAGCACGGGCTCGCCCATACTCTCGTGTCTCTCATGTTGCATTTACTACACTGCAGTGCTGTTTAGATTTCTGAGCTCTCACCCATGAACTTGTGAGGGCAGGCCGCCTTTGTACACACAGGGGCAGGCAGGACGCCCAACACATACTGGGGTCACTGCTCAGCAAGCCCTCCTCCTCTGCATGTTCTGTTACACATCTTAATCACTTCCTTCAAGGTCAGGATTGTGAACTTTAATTTGGTAATGTATTAATTCTATAATGGGTATGTTATTTAAGCTTATGCCTCCGTTTCCTCATCTGTGAAATGGGGATAGTAGTAGTACCTATTCAGAGGGTTGTGAGGATTAAGTAACACAATGTATGTGAACCATAAACATTAGTTATTATTATAACCACTCCTTTTTTTCTTCTTTAAGAAAGTCTTATTTTGTGAATGCTACCTATTGGGAAATTCAAACAATAGTCACTGGAGCAGGTGTTAGGTAGTGTGTGTGCATGTGCATGCATCCATATGGGGAAAATGGATCAGTCTCTCAACCATTAACATCCTGTGATGAGAGGAAGAATGGAGCTCAGTGAAATCATGGCAATAGAGTACAGGATCACATATTAGTTCTAGCTAATCCTAATTATAGGTGATCTGTAACACTGCTTATTTCCATTAGCACAATGATCGGGCATTAAAGTTACCCGTGTGACCATCAATAGATTTTATGCTTTAAGCTGTCCTGTGTCCTGAAGGTAACAAAGGAGTAACTTAGGACACAAGGTAAATGTATTTTACTCATCTTCAACATTAACCTGCATGTCTCTGCTATTACTGTCAGCAGCCAGGGAGCTCGGCGCTGTTAACCTAGGACAGGGATACTCTGTGAGGTGTCTACAAGGCTAAGTGTCCTCGACTGTCTCTTCTGTGTCTGTTTTATCATCAGAACCTAGTTTAGCAGTAACAAAACAAGCTCATTACTTAAATGAATGCCTACTTCTCCATCCTCTCAGTAAAGGAAATTACTACTATTCTACAGATAGCATTGGTAAGACATATGATCTAAAATAACGCACCAAAAAAATTCCAGCAAATTGATCATTCATTGCCTAGCAAAATATAATAGAGCATAAAGGCTTTAAGTATTTTAAATCTGCAACGACTTGCTTTTGAGTTAGAGATTGATGGAACTTTAGAAATAAAAGTGGCCTTGGGCAGTATTTTATTCTACCTGTTCACCTTAAAGAAAGAAACAGACCAGACAGGGTCAGAGCTACATCTAAGGCCACCCCTCAAAAGTGTATATGAATATAACATCTTATAGTAACCAACTGTTTCACACTTCCACAAGCAATGAGATACAGTTCAAAAACAGCCACTGGGAAGAATGATCTCTGTATTTGGAATAAATAAGCATCTGAAAGAGAGTCACAACTTGGTTTCCAGATGTCAGAGTAAAGACCTTTTATGTCACAATGTCTCCTCTGGAAATTAACCACAAAAACCAAAAAAGAGAAAGGCCACCTCAATCTCCCTCTCAGATGAAAGTCAAGTGGTATAAAATCACAGACAAGGGATGGGCACAGACAAGGAGGCAGACACTGCCGTCAGCACGGCTGGTGAAGCTGGAACTCGAGGGTGTGCCAAGGGCACAGGAAGAGAAGCAGATCTTCCCAGGAATCTCAGGAACGCTGGAGCCCTTGACTCAGCAGGACAGGATGAGAACAACTCAGGACAGGGCGGGGAGGGAGGTAGGTGCACACTAACACAGGAAGATGGATGAGCGGTGTGACTGTAAAGTGTTGTACAGCGAATATGCATGTAATGTAATGTTCAAGAAATGGGACACCTCTAAGACCTCAAGTGCCTCCTTCATGGTCCCTTCCACCATCCCTCCTTCACCTTTGAATGTAACTACCATCCTGACTCCATACTGGTGACTTCGTCTGTTTCTGAACTTCCCACGAATGAGACGACATAGCATGCGCCCTTTTGTAACAGCTTTGAGATACAAGTCATGTAACATATAACTCACCCACTTAAAAGTGTGTCAGTTAAAAGCTTACGTATATTACATTAATTTCAATAAAGTTATGATTAAAATAGATTAAAAATTGTCATTTTAACCATGTTTAGGTACATAATTCAGTGCATTAATTATGTTCACAGTATGTGCAATTGTTATCATCATCTACTTCCAAATGTTTTCTCTCAGGGAAATGGAAGCCACCCTCCACAAAAAGAATGCAGATGTATGGCACAGAAAGAAGACGCTCAGGAAGAAGAGGGCAATCAGTGTGGAGTGTCTGTCACTTAGGGAAGGCAAGCAAATGTACAGGGACACAGGAGAGGGGTGCACTGGGGGAATTCCTGGGAAAGGCTTCTGTTTTCACAGAAACTGAAGCACAACACAGAAGAACCAAGGTGATCTGTGAGAACACTAAAGGAGAGAGTTAATGAGAGACACATCAGACTGATGAGAAGTGTTCATGTAACACAAACGTGTGTGGCATCAGTTTACCTGGTTACATAATCTATGTCCAACAGCGCTTCTCAGGCTGCGGACAGAGTGAAAGGGTTGGATCAATCCAGGACATTTTGGGGGACAAATGGGGCAACAAAGTAACCAAAGAATGTTGGCAAGAAAAGCATAGGTGTGACCAGTGAAGCAGCATGGGAAGGGCAGGCTCAGCACTGAAGCCCGGACAGACTGTGAGAGGAAGGAGGTTAAGAGAGGCACACTGTAGAGTGGGGTGAGCCCCTACCAAGATCCACCCAGCAACTCCCATCTGGGGCTGATGTTTGACTACTGAGCTATATTTTAGCACTTGAGGCTGACGCTCAATTATCCTCACCACCCAGGCTGACGCTCACACCAACCGAGCTATCCTCAGTGCACAGGCTCTGATGCTCGAACCAGCTGAGCCAGTGACTGCGAGAAGGGGAGAAGGGAAGAAGAGAAGAGGGAGAGGCAGGGAAAGAGAAGTAGATGATTGCTTCTCCTGTGTGCCCTGACCAGGAATCGAACCTGGGAGGTCCACACGCCAGGTCAACATTCTACTACTGAGCCAACCAGTCAGGGCCATAGTCGTTTTTCTGATTGATAAATAATATTTGTTTGCTGAGATGTAAATAAGAAAAATACATAAAGAAAAGTACCTTAAAGCAGGGATTCAAAAAATTTTTGCTTAAAAAGGAATTATATCACAATAAAGACCAAGTAAAATGGAACATAGTACAAGAAAATGAATAGTGAATGAATGTTCATTAATATTTGACCATGAACCTAATGTGTCTATCAGAATCTAATTCTATAAATAAAATCAAAGCCACCAGAAGACATTTAATTAAACAAAGTTACAGTGATTACTTACTGTATGAGAGCAGCTCTTTCAAAGTACTGAATGGCTTTTTCACAGAACTGGGCCTCAATGTAATAGGTTCCAAGCCACTCGATGACTTCAACATTAGATGGGAAGTACCTGTATGACTAGAGAAACCATGGGGCGTGACAGTCAACTTCAGTGCCACGCAAAATTTACTTCTCCAACAGTTTACCTATTGAGCGGATTAATTTATCCAGTGTGAGATTTCTTAATAAAGAAGAATGAGCTGTCACATGCACTTGAACATTTTTTGAAACTATACAAGATTTAGAAAACAAGATTTGCTTGACACATTTTTCGACTACCTATAAATATCTTTTTGATGTACTAAAACATAATCTAATTAAATATGTAATAGAATAAAAAAAGAGATAAAAATCATGCTTTCATCCCGGGCACTGAGGATAGTTCAGAGAGCATCAGCCTCAAGCGCTAAAATATAGCTCGGCTATCCTCCTGTGTCTTATTAAAATTAAGCAAAAACTAACTTTATATTCCACAAATGCTTTTATTTTAAATTACTGCTCATTTAAAAACTAATAAACATTTCTAAATTTTATAAATTTAAAGGCTCACTGTCTTTTTTATAACAATTCATAAGAGCTAAAAAGTAGAAGGAAAGTTAAGACTACCCACCTACCTCATAGTAGTGCTGAAACGCTTGGGGCTTATCTCCTTCGCCATCATATAACTTCCCTAGTTTAGACAGAGCTCTAGAATCGGTTGGCACAACACTGATCAGCTGCATTAACCATTCAATAGCTTGATTGGGGTCTTCCATTAATTCGTATCTTGAACAGTTTCAGTTAAGGATAACAAAATTTTTCTCAATCCATTGATCAATAAGCAAACCTAAAAATAATATTACAATAAAAACATTTCCTTAGCCTATAGCGATGTGCAATTTAATACTCTTTACTCTGGATTTCCTTAGGAATGAGAATGAAAAGTGGAAAGTACTGTGACTCTTGTTCTGTAGGTATACTTGGCTTTTCCTCCACCTCATTACCAACCACTGAGATCAACTCCCAAAGCACTGCCCTAAGTTTATCCTTAATAAAATGCCTGAATGTTGTGTTCAATCATCCTACCTCTTGTAATACTCTCAATATTAAGGGAATAGTTTCATGTACTGTCCTGTGAGTTTCCTGAATTAGATTAAAAGCCCAAAATAAGTTCCTTTTTGCAGGGGCTTTGTGCCTAGTGGGTCCTCCACATACACTCAGATAGCTTGTTCATACTTATTCCAATCAAAACACTTTTTGAAAAAGAGTCTCTTGTCTTGTTTTTATTTTAAATGAGAGGAGGGGAGATAGTGAGAGACTCCCGCATGAGGCCCAACTGGGATCCACCTGACAACCCACGTCTGGGGCAAAATCAATTGAGCTCTCCTCAGCACCTGAGGCTAATGCGCTTGGAACAAGCGCAATTCCTCAGTGCTCAGGTCAATGCTAGAACCAATCCAGCCACTGGCTGCAGAAGGGGAGGAGGGAAAGAAAGGGGAGAGGGTGGGAGAGAGAAGCAGATGGTCATTCCTCTTGTGTGCCCTGAATGGCAGTTGAACCCGGGACGTCCATACACCAGGCTGACACTTTATCCATTAAGCCAACCAGCCAGGGCCAAGAGTCTCCTGTTTTCAATGATGAAAAATGTGATACTATAAGAAAAACATTAAAATAAGGAAATGTAGTCAAACAGCCTTAAACTTAGGTTGGTACTCAACCACCAACTGAATGAATGAATGATGGCACCTAAGTTTTCACACAGATACATGCTGGCTATCTGGTACAGAACTTGGGCACTGTTTCTCAGGATTGCATGCAGCTTCAGGAAACAGTCCAAGGCCTCGTCAAGCCGGCTTAGCTTCTTATAGGTAAAGCCTTAAAAAGAAGGGAAGAAAAAAGAAAAGGTATGAGGAATTTTCTCAAAGTAACAGAATGAACATTTAAGTATATGTAAATATTCATCCAGAAGAAAAATAAAGATGAACAGATATTTTTTTAAAAGAGCAAATTGGAGGCAGGGATGTTCCACTAATATTTGTCAGACACCAAAATATGCTGTGAATATAAAGCTTTATTGATTGAAGAGTGTGGTAGGGAAGAGGCACAGGCAAAAAGATTAACGGAACAGAATAAACAGTTCAGAAACTGACTAAGGTACAGCATTTAGTTAACAGGCACTTAAAATGAATGAGAACTAAGGGACCAGTCATAAATGATTGCCAGGACCACTACTGATGCATGAAAAAAAGATGTAGAATTCCCATTTTGAATTTCTTCCTATTTTGAATAAATTGAAAAGTTTTTTAAAAACTAAACAGAAAAAACAAAGCTGTAAATGATAAAAAAAAACATAGGAAAATCTTAGGGAAGGGTTTTGTAAAGCAATAAACAAATGAAGGCATAATTTAAAAAAAAATTTGTGTGAAATAGAAAAATTCTGTTTGACAAAAGAAATGACAAAGTCAAGCGACTGAGGAAAACAGTACAGTACTTGAGACTTATAAAGAGGATCAACACAGCTGCGCACGCCCTGTGCAGGGAGTTTTTGCTCCACTTCCCCGTCAGGAGCGCTCTTTTCCCAGATGCCCAAAGGCCATGCCTTCCCACTTCCAGTATGACTGCTGTCTGTCACCTCAGGGAGGCTCTCCTGCACTCCACCAAAATGGCAAATTCCCGTGCCTCCCCCACTCTCAGCCAGGACTTCCTTACTCTGTCTTCCCTGGGAGGAGAGATCTGCCTGCCTGATGGGCAGTTCCCCAGTTGGAGATGTCAGATGGGGGTGGGGAGGTGGCGGCTGTGGCGGGTGCCTGCACTCAGCCTCATTCACTCCCTACCGGCACTGGCACCGCTCTGCCGTGGCCTCAGCTTCGCTCTCTGGAACAGGAGGACACAGCCAGGGTACTCAAACATCAAAGGGAAGGGCCTGATGTGAAGGAGAAGATAAAACACACACACACACACACACACACCAAGATGCAGGGATAAGAGAACTAGAAAACAAGCTTCTTCTGTCACCCCAATGAAACACAGCATTGCACTGAGCTGTGTAAACTACATGCCAAATTCATGTACAGGGAGAAATGCACTCATTTCAAGTGACTTCTGACAAGCAGGGAAGGGAGGGAGGGAGCCTTCAAATCTTGTGACGTTTTATTAAAAACAACTGTAAGTAAATAAGACAAAATGTTAAAATTTATTAAATATAGGTAGTAGGTACATGGGCATTTATTTTTTCTGTTTGAAATTATTCATAATTAAAAAAAAAATGAGATTTTACTCCCAACTAAGAGTTTGGCAAAAGTTTAATTATAATATGCAGTACTAGCAGGACTCAGGGATCACTCTCAGGCACCATGGTGGAAATAGAAATTGGAAATGTCCTTTTAGAGGGCAATATGGCAACAGCTATGCCAATTTACAGGTGCACAGCTTCAGAATCATTAGTTCTATTAAAAATAACCTATAATCCAAGAGTCTTCTTTCCAACTCTTTGTTACAAGCAAGTCAACTCCTTCTCTTAACGACTTAGAGCTCATTAAACAAAAAAATAAAAGAGAGAGAGAGATGGAAAAATAACTACAATGCAGGAGCCCCCCCCCACACACATACACACATTTTGCCGGTCTTATTTACCAATATTATAAAGTGCTTCAGTACAAGAAGAATCATTTCTCAGAGCCTCTTTATAGAATTCAGCTGCCTTCTCATAGTCACCCTCTGCAAACACTGTGTTCCCTTTGTTGGTGAGGGCAGATGGGTTATACCTATCAGCGTTCACTGCTAAATCTGCATAGTTGCTGGCCTGTGCATATTCATTTTCCTAAAGTACAAAACATATACAGATTATGTAAAGTTCATCAAATACTTTTTCCAACTGTTCTGAGATTACAGACATGAAAAACAGACACAAATACTTCACATATGCTAGTCTTGACAGGTTTATTTTACAAAGATCCGTACTCATCAAGCACCGGCAACTATCCAAGTGTCTTTTGATTGACGTTTCCACAGGTTCATGGCTTGAATAACATCACTAGTTTTAAGTAGGTGGTTCCATTTCAATGCCCAAACTTCCTGTCATTATGCACTACACACCGTGTTTCCCAGAGCTCAGGCCCTGAAGGCTCTGTGAAAGCAGCACTATCTGTTGGCCTCAGTCACACTGGGCATGTCACTTACTAGGTCCTACATTTCTAGCAATCGATCTTCTTCGCCCTGTTTTGCTGTCAAGTGCTCAATCAGGACCCTGCCACCATTCATGTGAGCCAATGGACCTCTTAATGTTTAGGTGGTATGGCCACTGGTATTATGTCAGCTTGACTAACCCAGGAGCCACAGTTCCCAGAAGCCCTTTCCCCGTGTGGCTCTGGTCCAGGGTTGGCTGAAGGGAACTTCCACAGTGTGCAGCAGTGGCCTTCCTCTCTTCAGGTCTTTCCCTGTTGTCAGATGCAGGCCTGAGGCAGAAATGCTGGGGTCCAACCTGGCCTCACTCACTGCCACTATGCACCTGGTTTTCCTCCTGACTGCACTGTCCCTGCTGACTGCAGCAACCCACATCTATGCTGGGACATGGCAGTGGACCCAGGGGAGGCAGCCGCTCCACGAAGGCAAGTCCCTCTTCGGGTGGCTTCTGCATGTGCTTGGCTACTTATTTACTGACCGGTGACCCCCTTCTTTACCTTTGAGCCCACAGCTTCTCCACCACCGTGGTGTTCTGATTTCTGTCCCTTTTTCCATGACACCCCCAGTGACCGCTTCCCTCACTGACCTTCTGAAAAATTGCAATATAATTCCAATATTGACCTTTTAAAAATGTATAATTCAGTGGCATTTAATATATTTCATGTCTTCAGGTTTTCTTGGTGACAAAAGATCCTCAACGTAAGAAATGACTGCAGGGCAGAAATCAAATCAAGGGTGTCACCATTGGAAACATCTCAAATTTAAGGTTACTGCTAGCTGAGCCAACCTTCTCCCTCAGGGAGCAGCTTTGGGGCTCTGCTCTACAGAGCCCCATACATCTAAGTAGAGAAGGGCCTGCCTTGAAGAGAATTACAGTTGTGGCTTTGGGGGCATACAGGACACCCCAGGGAGATTTATAGAAGATTTACTAAGTTTTTAAGGAAGCTATACTAACAAAAGTGTTGCCAGCTTGGATTAAAGGGACAGGCACAGTCCAATTTTTCTGGACGAAAAGCAGGCTATGAAAGTTAATCAGGTGCAAAAAAGGTTATTTTTCTGTTTTCATGTTTTTCTGTAAAAGGGTGCTTCTTAGAGGGCAGAGGCAAGAGCCAGAGAAACCAAATAATTGGGGACCACTCACCAGGGGTCATAGCTGGGCCCTCATCAAGGAACACTCCCTTTTCCCACATCCAGGATACACTTAGCTAGGTTTCAGAACTGCTAAGGACCAGGGCCTCCCACTCCCCCGTTTGAATAGGAATGTGTTTTCCTATCCTTATCACACCATGCTATATGTGTGTAGGGTTTTTTGTTCCTGATTCTTTAGATCAAGAGAACCTCTCCCTGAGAAAGCCCAGACCTTATGCAGAGGTTGGCCTTTGAGCCTGAGGATGAGACTATGAGTGTCCTGGGCAAGATATGTACATTTAACCCTGGAAAGAAGTTAGCCAGGGCAGTGACACACTCAGTGTTAAAACAGTGGACCCAGCAGAACACTCTACCCAGTCTTCATGCCCTTGTACCTTTCTCCCCCATATCCCTTTCCCCATAAGATAACAACACATTCAATGCCCACAGGAGCCTGATAAATACCTGTGCACTGGGTCTCCTCACATGGTCCCTGTCCCATGGAGGACGTCTACGCTCTCCTGCTACAGAAACGTTGTGAAGAAGGACTGAGATGCCTGCCCAACACTGAGCTTAGGGCTTCAACGTATGATTTTTTTTGTGTGTGTGGGGGGGAACAATTCAGTCTATACCATCTATTAAGAAAGCTTATTATTCACAGAAACTATCATCAAGTATTTTCTCTAACCCTGATTTCCTGTCTGAGATCAGTTACACATGCCTCCTGGACATCTAAATTATATCATAATCACTGTAAAAATTTTAAAAATATACTTAAAGACAAACTTGGCATCTTTCCTCCTAATTCACACAATCCTCTGGCCATGCCCCTCACACCACCCTCCCTCCAGCACACTAAATCACTGGAGTCCTTTGTCACCAGGGGTTTTATCTCTTCTCTATGTTAACACATGAAGGACCTAACAGCTTTTCGCCGTCACAGTGGTTCCACACAGCGGTGATTCTCAATGTGCACAAATCAGAAGCCCCAAGAGGACCGAATGCACAGTGGAACCAAACACAGTGACCCTACCTCCCCTTTCCGTCCCAGGTTCTTGCCTCCATGGCTTTGTTGACTCTTTTAGATTCTCCACAAATGTCCCCTTCTCTTTGATCTATATTCTGATCTTTAAGATCCAACTTCTCTTTGGAATCTTCCCCAAATATCCTCAATTAAAATGCCATTTGCTTCCTCTGAATTTCTAAAGCACTTAGTATCTCACATTAATCTGATATTCTCTATTTTCAAACAACCTTCCTTCCTTCCTAATCTACCCAACCTGCTGCATTTGTTCTAAATTAAGACTGTTTCTTTTTGGTGAGCTTTTAGTCTTTTGGTATTCCCGATTGGCATCAATAGATGCTCAACCTCTGCTTGTTACACATGACACTGCGACCTTACATAAGTCATATAACCTAAGACAGGGGTCCCCAAACTACGGCCCCATGGGCCTCATGCGGCCCCCTGAGGCCATTTATTTGGCCCCCACCACACTTCCGGAAGGGGCACCTGTTTCATTGGTGGTCAGTGAGAGGAGCACAGGATGCATCCGCACCCATAGTTCCCATTGAAATACTGGTCAGTTTGTTGATTTAAATTTACTTGTTCTCTATTTTAAATATTGTATTTGTTCCTGTTCTGTTTTTTACTTTAAAATAAGATATGTGCAGTGTGCATAGGAATTTGTTCATAGTTTTTTTTATAGTCTGGCCCTCCAATGGTCTGAGGTACTGTGATCTGGCCCCCTGTGTAAAAAGTTTGGGGAACCCTGACCTAAGATGTCACTTTCGTTATTACTAGTGTAGAGTTGAAATGTACCTCCAGCTCATCTCCCAGGTCTACACTCTACAATTCCATGATGTGACACTGCCGACCACCACTTTTCACCTTCTCTCCTCCTCCTGACATGCTCCTCACTCATGCCCATAAACTCAAGGTCTACCCCAGAACTTGTCATAACCTGGCCCTCCATATTCCTCGTTCCACTGACATTCTGCATGGCCTCCCTGGCGCCTCTCCTTAGGCCAGTTCCTCAGGCAGATATTCAGCAACATGAAAATAACATATTATCAACTCTCAGTTTTAAAAACACAAAACGTACCAAATAATAGAGGAATGAGAGGTTGGTTGCAGCTGCACTTTTCACTCTACTGTCCTTTTTTTCAAACATTTTTAAGGTCTCTACAGCCTAGAAATGAAAGAGCTGAAAGTTATTACCATTGCAATACGTCAGGCTAATGTTGGGTAAAGGTCAGTATCCGAAATGCAGGACCAGGGACAAAGTACGGGTTCATTAACATGTTTAAAAACATAAAACAAATGACAAGATGAGAATTTCATTTGAGAATTAAAATTTATAATAAAATAAAAGAACATTAAAAATACCATAACTACTATTGAGAACATAACAGACAGGTTTAATGGCAGATCAGATACACTGAAGAGAGTAGAAAGTACTGACTGAGCCTGTGAGCCTTGTGACAGTCTAGTTTACTCTGCAGAATTGGGGGTGTGGTAAGGCTTTACCCAAAGACACGATCCAATTTGCTCTTCGCAAAATAATTCTAAAATTTTTGCTTCTATTAGAAATTAGCCTACAAAACACTGTTTTTAAATGGCTGGTCTACTAGAAATTTCATGCCAGTCCACGAAAGAGTTAATTTTCCACCCTGATGTTGTGCACCAGCGGCTGAAAAACACTGCTGTAATAGACCATTCTCCTTCAAAGAACAAATTAGAGAACTTAGATAAAATACTAAAAAATACTTTTTGAAGGCTCTGGAGAGCAACTGAGGCAACCAGGATTTGAAGGTACAAGATCCCAGAAGATGTTTCAACTAAATAAAATAAGCACAGCAAAATAAAACGTCTAAAAAAAGTTCTTAGAAAACACCATAAGAGACACAACACAGAGAAACACAATGAAATCTCAAATAAATATAACTGGGATTCCAGAAGGGGAAGAACAACTAGTGACTGAGAATTTTCCAAAACTGATGACAGAATAATGCTAGGAATATTGCAAAAAGTGATCTGAAACAGATCCAAATATAACTATATTTCTCAAGCCATGAGAAATCAAAGTACACTTTAACCACCCGGAGGTCAGAGATAATTGTTACCAAACAGGACATTTGGACTGGTCAGATACCTTTCATGAAAGGTGAATGAGTTATCAACCTGGAAATTACAGACAAAGATAAGGGGGAAATAAAGAAGTAGAGAAAGATGATGGATTTTCTTTCCTTCCTTCCCTCCTCCATCCCTTTTTCCCTTTCTTTCTTCCTTCCACATGCATGTACTGAGCAGAGAATGCTTGGCCTGGCGTCCCTGCTCCTGGAGAGCACTGCTTCCAAACAGAAAACCCACTTGCGCTTACAATGGCCATCAGCTATTGGTATTGAAAAGACAAAGTCTGACCCCCAACAAAGTGCCATGAAACATAGTTGACACAATGTCTTTTTAAGAATAGAAGATTTAAAAATACTAGACTTCATAAACCTTGGCTATAGTATGAGTAAATAATTATTCTTTTAAAGGGTTTTTGATTAAATAAATTGTTGGGAGTTTCTAGGTCAGCAGTTTATAATTCCAAAAAGTAAACTATGTGGAAAAAGAATTCAAACATGCCCTCACTTTTGAGATTCTCTTTCTCACTTATGTTCTTGGATGACTACCCTATAAAACTGCCAAAAAGCTGCTAAAACTTGTATCAGAAGTGACTGTTCCTTGCACTGTTCACCTGTGGAAGTCACCTCATCGACCCCTCAATCAGCCTCCATACTACTCACGTAAAAGGCACTGCTTATGTAAGTTTATAAACTGCATTTCCCTTTGAATAATAATTGCGATGTTTTTCATTTTTACTTTTAAACTGTATCACAAATGTATGTGCTAACTGAACATATACAGCATGTGAACAGGAATTAACACACAGGCATTAGACTCTGAGGGAAGAACACTGCTCCTCAGTGTTCTTCCCTCAGAGTCATGCTGAAAAGGCTGAAATCCCATTCCTAAAGCTCAGCGGGTGAACTGCCCAGCCCGCTCAGAGCGGAGGACGGCACCCAGCTCACTGACAGCTTCATAAGAAATAGTAAATGCTTCTCGTTTTAACTTTAAAAATAGTAATGTATTTTAAATCTTTCTAAAAAGAACATTTAAAAATAAAGTATCAAGAAAATCAGCAAACATGGTTTTTTCTACTTTGTGACCTATAACAGTACTTCCCACACAAACAAAAATACTATAATTTTTTTGGTCCATACATGAACTCAGCAATAGCAAAGACCAAGCTGTCGGTGGAGCAAGATGGCGATGGAGTAGGCAGACATACCAACTTCCAACTCACAGAAGAAAAGTAGATTATAACACAATTTTAAGAACCATCATCTGGATAAACCAACGTTGAACTAAACTAAGTGGACTCTTCAACCAAGGAACACAGAAGAAGCCACATTGAGACTGGTAGGAATTGCGAAAATGCGAAGAGGGTTGCCCAGCTACCCGGAGCGAACGGCAGCACGGAAAGACCCGCACCCGCATGGCGGGAGGAGAGTTTGGCGGAAAGGGAGGACCCTGGGTCCCAGGAACAAAGCCCCAGCCTGCAGTCCCAGAGTCTAGAAGAGGCGTTTGGACAGTATTGAGCTGTGAAACAAGTGAGGATACTGTTTGTGAGAAAGAAACAGTTTCTCAGACGCAAGATTCTTAAATGGACAGCGCAGAAAACCTCTCACACAGCCATTCACCCAGAGCTCCGGGGAACGGGGACAGAGGAGAGGACCAGAGCAGCGGGAAGAGAGTGTAAACAGGAAGCCACAGAAAGAAACACTCTGAGGAACAGCCATCCTAACCCTTGGGCTAAGTCACTTCCCTAATCAAAAACAAATATTTCCCCTGGAACTAGCAATACAAGCAAAGGGAGACAGGACACCAGCCAAACAAGCTCTCCCGCGGCACTTAGAGCAGAGCTGCTTAGATGGAGGGAGCTTCCAGGTCTACAGTATGCAGTGTTAGGATCTCAGCTGCAGGGCCCCTTCCCACTCTGCTGAGGGTTGCTGGAGGGACACCGGCGGCGGGACGCTGAAACACGGTTCTGTCGGCAGGGACGGAGGTCAAGCCAGTGTGAGCTCGGTCTGGCCCAGCAGGGGTGAAGGGGACGTGCGAAAGCAGTCCGGCAGCTGTGGACCCGCCTGCAGCCCCATCTGCGGGGGAAAAGCAGGAGGACAGGAACAAGCAAAGATCTGCCCTACGACCCTGTGCAAGCCGGCCCTGACCACGGGGACAGGGCTAAAACCAAGGACGGGAGGAGGCTCACAATTAAGATCACGACAGCAGCCCCAACCAGCCGGAGAAACCACGGTTTGCCATCCTGCATGCATGAGTTGGCTCTGAACGCCCGGGGGAAGGGGGCGAGCGGAAGATTGCAGCTGAGTGCATGCCAGCAGCAAAGCCCGGCGCAATAAACTGGTTTGCGATCCTGCGCAGGAGGGCCCTGGCCTCAAGGGTGGAACTAAAGCTCCGGTTGGGCGGAGGCTCACAACTGAGAGCACGTCAGCAGTCTCGTCCAACCCGAAAAACTGTGGCGAGCAGGCTCTGACCGCGGGGACTGGGCGGAAGCCCGGAAACAGGGTGAGTCAGAAGCTGAGCAAAGGTGCTCACCTCTACCCTTGGTGCTGAGGCTTGTGGCTTGAGTGACAGCCCCTTCCGCAGAGGAGAGGTGAAAATCACAGAAACAGCCACAGTGGGCTGGCGATGGCAATGCCCATACCCAACTGCCCTAGGAAGCGGCAGAGGGGGTGGAGAGCCTGCAGACAGACCACACCTAGAGAACACAAAGGTGACACCCACTGGACTCCAGTGGCCACAACCTTCTTATACACAGACAAAATTGGCCGGCAGGAAAATGCAAACCAAATGAATCAAGAAAAATGCCCAGAGAAGGACCTGAATGAACCAGATATAACCAAATTACCAAAAGCAGAATTTAGAATAATGATAGGATGTTCAAAGAAATTAGAGCAACAATGGATACTCAATATGAACACCTAAATAAAGAGATAACAAGTATAAAAAACAAAATTGAAATAATAAAAAAGAATCAGACAGAAATAACAAATACAGTATCAGAACTGAAGACAACAATGAAAGGAATTAAAAGTAGAATGAATCACGCTGAGGATCGAATCAGCGAGGTAGAGGACAAAATAAACAAAGGCACAGAAGCGGAGCAGAAAAAAGAAAAGAGACTCAAAAAATGTGAGGAAACTATAAGGGAGCTGTGTGACAACATGAAGAGAAATAACATTCGCATCATAGGGGTTCCTGAAGAAGAGGAGAGAGAACAAGAAATAGAAACTTTGTTCAATCAAATCATAGCAGAAAACTTTCCTAAATTAAGTCTGGGAAACATTCCACATGTTCAAGAAGCACACAGAACTCCATTAAAGAGAAACCCAAGAAAATCTACACCAAGACACTTCATAGTTAAAATACCAAAGATAAGTGACAGAGAGAAAATTTTAAAAGCTGCTACAGATAAAAGGCTATCGCCTACAAAGGAGCCCCCATAAGGATGACATCGGACTTCTCAACAGAAACACTTGAGGCCAGAAAGGAATGGCTAGATATATTCAAAATAATGCAGAACAAGAACCTACAACCAAGACTACTTTATTCAGCAAGGCTAACGTTTAAAATTGAAGGAGAAATACAGAGCTTCCCAGAGAAAGAAAGCCTCAAGGAATTCATTAAAACCAAACCAATTCTGCAAGAGATACTAAGGACATGTTGTGAACAGTTTAAAGGGAGGAAAGAATATAGCAAAAGAAGAATACAGCTTCAAAGAATTAAATAGAAATAAACAACTACATATCAATAATAACCTTAAACGTAAATGGATTAAACGATCCAATCAAAAGACATAGAGTAGCTGCGTGGATAAAGAAACAGGACCCATACATATGCTGTCTACAAGAGACACACCTTAAAACAAAAGATACACATAGACTGAAGGTAAAAGGATGGAAAAAAATATTTCATGCAAATGGAAATGAAAGAAAAGCTGTGGTAGCAATACTTATATCTGACAAAATGGACTTTAAAACAAAGGCTGTAGTAAGAGATAAAGAAGGACACTACATAATGATAAAGGGAACAATTGAACAGTAAGATATAACTACTATAAATATCTATACAACAAATATAGGCGCCCCGACATACATAAAGCAGACTTTGATATGAACATAAAGGGCGAGATTAACAGTAATGCCATAATAGTAGGGGATTTCAATACCCCACTAACAACACTGGATAGATCCTCAAGAAAGAAAATTAATAAAGAAACAGCAGATTTAAAGAATACACTAGATCAACTTGATTTAATAGATATCTTCAGAACTTCTCACCCTAGAGCAGTAGAATATACATTCTTCTCAAGCACTCATGGTACGTTTTCTAGGATAGACCACATGTTAGGACACAAAAGTGGTCTCAATAAATTTAAGAAGATTGAAATCATATCAAGTATTTTCTCTGATCACAATGCCATGAAACTAGATATTAACCACAAAAGAAAAACTAAAAAAATACTCAAACACTTGAAAAATAAATAGCATGTTATTAAATAATGAATGGATTAACAATGAGATCAAAGAAGAAATAAAAAAGTTTCTAGAAATGAATGATAATGAGCATACATCAACTGAAAATTTAGAAGACACAGCAAAAGCAGTACTGAGAGGGAAGTTCATTGCACTACAGGCACACCAAAAGAAGCTACAGAAAGATCAAGTAAGCAACCTGACCCTGCATCTAAAAGAACTAGAAAAACAACAGCAAATAAAGCCCAGTACCAGTAGAAGGAAGTAAATAATAAAGATCAGAGCAGAAATAAATGACATAGAGGGAAGAAAACAATATAGAGGATCAATGAAACCAGGAGCTAGTTCTTTGAAAAGGTAAACAAGATTGATAAACATTTAACTAGACTCACCAAGAAAAAAAGAGGACCCAAATAAATAAAATTAGAAAGGACAGTAAAGAAATAACAACAGATACAACAGAAATACAAAGAATTGTAAGAAAATACTATGAAGAACTCTATGCCAAAAAATAAGACAACCTAGGTGAAATGGACAAATTTCTTGAATCATATAATCTTCCAAAAATCAATCTGGAAGAATCAGAACAGACCAATTACAACAAATGAGATCGAAACAGTTACCAAAAAACTCCCAAAAAAGAAAAGTCCTGGGCCTAATAGCTTCACAAGCCAATTCTACCAAAAATTCAAAGAACTAACTCCTATCCTCCTCAAGCTATTTCAAAAAATTAAAGAGGAAGAAAGACTTCCAAAGTCCTTTTATGAGGCGAGCATAATTCTGATCCCAAAACCGGGCAAAGACAACACAAAGAAAGAAAACTACAGGCCTATGTCCCTGATAAATTTAGACGCTAAAATTCTCAACAATATATTAGCCAACTAGATCCAGCAATATATGAAAAAATCTTACACCATGATTAAGTGAGATTTATTCTGAAGAGGCAAGGCTGGTTCAATATTCTCAAATCAATCAATGTGATTCATTACATAAACAAAGGAAGGACAAAAATCACATGATAATTTCAATAAATGCAGAAAAGTCATTTGATAAAATCCAGCACACATTCATGTTCCTTAACATGATAAAGGCCATCTATGACAAACCCACAGCAAACATCATAGTAAATGGGCAAGAATTAAAAGCAATCCCTTTAAGATCAGGAACCAGGCAGGGATGCCCCCTTTCACCACTTTTATTCAAAATAGTTCTGGAAATCCTAGCTACAGCAATCAGACAAGGAAAAGAAATAAAAGGCATACATATTGGAAAAGAAGAAGTAAAACTCATTATTTGCAGATGATATGATATTGTATATAGAAAACCCTAAAGTCTCAGTCAAAAAACTACTGGACCTGATAAATGAATTCACCAAGGTGGCAGGACATAAAATTAATACTCAGAAATCAGAGGCATTTCTATATACCAACAATGAACTGTCAGCAAAAAAAATTAAGGAAACAATCCCCTTCACTATTGCAGCCAAAAAAATAAAGTACCTAGGAGTAAATTTAACCAAGGAGGTTAAGGAGTTGTACTCGGAAAATAATAAAATATTGACTAAAGAAATCAAGGAAGATACAAACAAGTGGAAGCATATACCGTGCTCATGGCTAGGAAGAATGAACATCATTAAAATGTCTATATTACCCAAAGCAATTTATAAATTCAATGCAATACCAATTAAAATACCAATGACATACTTCAAAGATATAGAACACATATTCCAAAAATTTATAAGGAACCAAAAAAGAATATGAATAGGCTCAGCAATCTTAAAAAGAAAAAATAAAGCAGGAGGCATCACCCTTCCGGATATCAAGGTTTAGTACAAGGCCATTATACTCAAGACAGCCTGGTACTGGCATAAGAACAGGCCCATAGATCAATGGAACAGAACAGAGAACCCAGAAATAAACCCACACCTTTATGGACAACTGATATTTGACAAAGGAGGAGAGAACATACAATGGAGTAAAGACAGCCTCTTTAACAAATGGTGTTGGGAAAATTGGACATCTACCTGCAAAAAAATGAAACTAGACCATCAACTTACACCATTCACAAAAACAAACTCAAAATGGATAAGACTTAAACGTAAGTCATGAAACCATAAGCATCTTAGAAGAAATCATAGGCAGCAAGCTCTCCAACATCTGTAGCAGCAATATATTTACCGATTTATCTCCACGGGCAAAAGAAATAAAAGGAAAGATAAACAAATGGGACTATATCAAACTAAAAAGTTTTTGCACAGCTAAAGACAATAAGAACAGAATAAAAAGACAACCCACACAATAGGAGAACATATTCGACAGCACGTCTGATAAGGGGTTAATAACCAAAATTTATAAAGAACTTATAAAACTCAACACCAGGAAGATAAACAATCCAATCAAAAAATGGGCAAAAGAAATGAATAGAAGTTTCTCCAAAGAGGACATACAGATGGCCAATAGGCATATGAAAAAATGCTCAACATCTCTAATCATTAGAGAAATGCAAATTAAAACCACTATGAGATATCACCTCACACCAGTCAAAATGGCGCTCATATGCAAAACAACACAGAACAAGTGTTGGCAAGGATGTGGAGAAAAGGGAACCCTCCTGAACTGCTGGTGGGAATGCAGACTGGTGCAGTCACAGTGGAAAACAGTATGGAGATTCCTCAAAAAATTAAAAATTGAACTGCCTTTTGACTCTGCTATCCCACTTATAGGAATATACCCTAAGAACACCATAGCACTGTTCGAAAAGAAGAAATGCACCCCCATGTTCGTGGCAGCATTGTTCAAAATAGCGAAGATCTGGAAACAGCCCCAGTGTCCGTCAGAGGACAAGTGGATTAAAAAACTTTGGTACATATATACTATGGATTACTACTCAGCCATAAGAAATGATGACATCGGATCATTTACAACAAAATGGAAGGACCTTGTAAACATTATACGGAGTGAAATAAATAAAACAGAAAAAAACTGAAAACAACATGATTTCATACAGAAGTGGGACATAAAAGTGAGACTATGAGACATGGACAAGATAGTGGTAGTTACGGGGTGGGGGGAGGGAGGAAAGGGTTAGATAGGGAGAAGGGGTGGGCACAGGGAAAACCAGATAGAAGGTGACAGAGGACAATTTGACTTTGGGTGATGTGTATGCAACATAATTAAATGATATGATAACCTGGAGATATTTTCTTTGAACATATGTACTCTGATTTATTGGTGTCACCCCATTAAAATTAATAAAAAGAAAATAAAAAATAAAAAAAAGACCAAGCTGTCTCACCCGGCTTCCGTTCAAAAGCCAAAGAGCTATGCGTGGCACTTTAATGACCAAGGGTGTGATGATTCAAAGACAGAACAAACAGGAAGATCCTTTGAAAAGTCTTTTTAGTGCTTTACAGATACTAAAGCAGGGGTCAGGAACCTGTTTGGTTGAGAGAGCCATAAATGCCTCATATTTTAAAATGTAATTCCGTGAAAGCCATACAATATATTTAACACTAAATACAAATAAATGTGTGTATTTTATGTGAGACCAACACTTTTAAAATACAGTAAGTCTCTGAATTCTTTTTAATAACATTGTTATGCTGTTGCTAACCAATGGTGAATAAAGTACTTCATACCATTAATGCGACTTCTGGTGCTGCATAGTTTTTCTGATGGCTTTGTAGTCTGGTTGATGCGTGGTGAGGTTAATTTCATGCAGGCGTTGAGACTTTCATCCATTAAACGTGATCATAGGTTGGTCTTAACGTTCTTTATATGTGAGAAAGACTGCTCACATGCATATGTAGAGCCAAACATTGTCAGTACAGCAATACTCTCACGCTGCAGTGTGTGGTATGTGACGGGAAGCGCATTCCAAATTTTGACAATCAACTGGTCCACGGGTTGAAGTTTTTTCATTTCTCCCCACTTGTGTTTGCTTGCCAACTCTGCTTGCTGTCGTGCAAGTCTTTCCAAATCTTCATTCAGTTACTTGAACTTATTCACCCACGTGTCTGAGGCCTTCAGGTCAGCAGATTGTAGCTCAAAATCTCTGACGGAGACACCGGGGATGTAACTCAGGTTGGCGCTGTCCACTGCACACTCGTGTGGATGGGTGATGAACTTAAAAAGAGAGTGCGCTCACGAAATTCTTCAAAGCGCGCTTTGAATGACTGTAGGATATTACATGTGAGGTCCGCTAGCTGCTGGAGATCAAGATGTTGAGCAGGGTCACTTGCTGTGCATGCATCTTTAAACTCTCCCAGTTTTTCAAAGTGTAGTAAACGATCTCTGTTTCACTGTCGGCGATGAAGAGTTCTAGCTTGTTTTCAAATGCAAACACTGCTTGTTGAAGAGATAAGACTGTATTTCCAACGCTTTGCATTTTCACATTGAGCTGGTTCAGAGGTTGTCATGTCCATGAGATAATAGAACTTCAGGAGCCACTCAGTGTTAGCTAACTCAGGATGCTCGACGTTTTTCATTTCAAGAAAAGTCTGTGGCCTGACCTGTGGTGGCGCAGTGGATAAAGCGTCGACCTGGGAATACTGAGGTCGCCAGTTCAGAACTCTGAACTGGTCTGGTCAAGGCACATATGGGAGTTGATGCTTCCAGCTCCTGCCCCCTTTCTCTCTCTCTCTCTCTCTATCTCTTTCTGTGTCTCCTCTCTAAAATGAATAAAATAAAAAATAAAAATTAAAAAAAAAATAGTCTGGATTTCGCTCAGACAAGCCGCGAAACGGCTGAGAACCTTCCCTCTTGACAACCAACGCACATTGCTGTGCAGAAGCAGACCAGGATAATTATTCCCAACTTCATCCAGCAGTGTTTTAAACTGGCGATCATTTAAGGCTCGGGCAACAATAAAGTTGACCACCCGAATGACCAACGACATCACCTCACCAAGCTGCTCGCCACACATCTGAGCACAATGCACCTTCTGATGTAGGATGCAGTGAAAACTTAGGATGGGTCTCTTTTCATGTTCACAAAGATGCACTACAAATCCTGTTTTTCCCCACCATGCATCATCAGTACACACCGAAGTTAAGTTTATCCATCGATAGATTTTTTTCTTTAGTGAACTGAGTGAGACTTGAATATATCCTCCCCTCTTGTCTCTTTCATAGGCAAAACAGCAAGATTTTCCTCATGTAGTGTGTCACCGACAGCATACCTTGTAATCATGCTGAACTGGGATAAATGACTTACGTCTGTTGACTCATTCAAAGCGAGAGAAAAGAATGGTGCTGCATTTATGTCCTTCACTTGTGTTGCCTCAATTTGATTTGTCATCATGATGGTAAGATCGTGAACAGTTCTTGCCGACAGAGGCATGCCTTTTATTCATTTGATTATCTTGTCTTTTTCCAAAAAGTCGTCAAAAAGTTCACTGGCAACATCAGCATGAATGTTTTGGCATATTCCCCATCTGTGAATAGCTTTCCGTTTCTCACAATTGCTAAAGCAACAGCAAAGCTAGACGAATTCCAGTCACCTTGTTGGGTCCAAACACAGAGTTGCTGTTGACTAGCTTGCCCTCTGTACAGTAGCTTTTGACATGCTTTCTTCCTGCTGTCCCTCGCTGGATATTTGATGCAAATGTAGTATGGCGTGTGTCTAAGTATCGCTTTTTATTTGACCATTTCATTGATGCAATTTTATTATTACATATTAGACACACTGCAGAACCTGCTCTCTCCACAAAGGCGAATTACTCTGTCCATTCCTAATGAAAAGTACAATATTCCTCATTTTTTTTTCTTTTAGCCATCTTCTTTGTCAAAAGTGTTTCTGGAATTAGCTGACTACTTGATTAAAAGGAGGGAAGTTTACTTCCTGACCTCACAAGGACCTGTGTACGTTATGCATTATCCAATAAAAATTTGGTGTCCAGGACGACAGCTGTGATTGGCTCCAGCCACCCACAATCATGAACATGAACAGTGGAAAATGAATGAATTGCAATACATAAGAATGTTTTATACTTTTAATGTTAGTATTTTTTTTATTAAAGATTTGTCTGCGAACCAGATGTAGCCATCAAGAGTCACATCTGGCTCACGAGCCATAGGTTCCTGACCCCTGTACTAAAGTAACTTTCAGCACTAAACTCACACACAAAGTGGAACCAGCCAATGGTGCTGCCCTGTACTAATCATGCGGTCATAGCATGAATACTGAGGCGGCCCTTCACATTTCAAAGCAAATGGCACCCTCCTCAACTCCCTGGAAGGAGTTAGTCATTGCTATTGTCCTCTAGACAAAAGGAAGGGCCTTCAGGAGGAAGGAAGGGGTTAGTCACTGGTGTTGTCCCCTAGACAGAAGGAAAGGCCTTCCGGGGGAAGAAAGTCCTGAAACACAGGATTGGGCAGGATGGTCTCTGCCTTTGTCTCTGTGTCTAAACTCAAAGGATCTCAATTTTCTGGTTGCTGGCACATTTGGTCCTATAAACTACGACATCAAGCTTCATTCTGTTCATCCTCTTTTGTCCCCTCCCTCTACAAAGCTGTCTATTCCGATTTTGTCACAACTATGTCTCATCTGTCCCACCTCCAGCAGAGGTAGCAAGAAAGCAGTGGAAGCAGTGAGAGGTCTTGGAGGGTTCTGACGCTGTTACCAGTGGGACCCGTCAGACTCAACGGCATGGCACTGAGTCACAACCACATGAACAGAGGGCAGGGAGCTGCTGTGGTGAAGAGAGCGGGTGGCATCGAGCATCTGTGCTGGCTTCCGCCTTCCTTCTTCTACACATAACACCTGATTCTGAAACCTCAGCCCTTCAGGTAGCAGGCTGAAAACCTCCCGGAGAAAGCTAATCTCTAGACTAGAACGTGGTCTAGTAACTCAGTATCCAGCCATATTTTACATGAAAAGTACTTACATTTTAAAAAACAGGACTAACACATCAAAATTTAAAGAATATCATACTAATGGAAATTATGTTCAGACAAAAATCGCTCAACTTCAGAATATTCAGAGGTAATATTATTCTAAGAAAGAGTTTCCCAGTATTATTGCTTTGATCAATTAACATATGAAATTTCATCTAATTTTTAAACTTACTTGGTTTAAGTCCTTTTGTCTCAAGTATGTAACTGCTTTGTTTATTTCCAGATCACTTGCTAGCTCTACATATTGAGAAGTTTTCACAACGTCGACACACCTATAACATAAAGCAGAAAAAATGTTATTTGGTTTAGTATATATATATTGTTGGTAATTTTTTTCTTTTTTTAAATTAATTTACTTATTGACTTTAGCAAGAGAGGAAGGGAGAGAGAGATAGGAACATCAGTCTGTTCCTGTCTGTGCCCTGATCAGGGATCGAACTGGCAACCTCTGCACTTCAGAAGGATACTCGAACCAACCGAGCTGTCCAGCCAGAGCCATCAGCGGTTCTGAGAAAATATCTTCAAGGGTCCCTACTGTTTTGTAAGGCTAAGTACTTGATTTCTTCCAGTAAAGGCATTAAGTTACTAAATTCTTCAGTTCTCAACTAATCTCCACATCCAATTTTTCATTAACCAGCTGTCACTTCTAAATATTTATGGCATTACAGGAGGAGAAACAAGATGGCGACGGAGTAGGCGGACGTACCAACTTCCAACTCCCAGACCAAAGTGGATTATAACTCAATTTTAAAAACCATCATCTGAATAAACCAACTTTGATATAACTAAGTGGACTCTTCAACCAAGGAACACAGAAGAAGCCACATTGAGACTGGTAGAAATAGCGAAAACGCAAAGAGGGCTGCCCAGCTCCCCGGAGCAAACGGCAGCCCGGAGAGACCCGCATGGCGGGAGGAGAGTTTGGCGGAAAGGTAGGGACCTGGGTCCCAGGAACCAAGCCCCAGCCTGCAGGCCCAGAGTCTAGAAGAGGCGTTTGGACAGTACTGAGCTGTGAAACAAGTGAGGATACTGTTTGTGAGAAAGAGACAGTTTTCTCAGACCCAAGATTCTTCTTAAAGGGACAGCACAGAAAACCTCTCTCACAACCATGCACCTGGGGCTCCGGGGAATGGGGACAGAGGAGAGTACCAGAGCAGCAGGAAGAGAGTGTGGACTGAAGGCACAGGGACAAACACTCTGAGGGACAGCCACCCTAACCCCTGGGCTAAGTCACTTCCCTAATCGAAAATGAATACTTCCCCTGGAACTAGCAATACCAGCAAAGAGAGACAGGACACTAGCCAAGCAAGCTCTCCCGCAGCAATTAGAGCAGAGCTGCTTAGAGGGAGGGAGCTCCCAGGCCTACAGTGTGGTGTATTAGGGCCCTTCCTACTCTGCTGCGGGTTGCTGAAGGTTATGGTGATAGCAGGACGCTGAAACGTGGTGTTGTCGGCGTGGGCAGAGGTCCAGCCGGTGTGAGCTCGGTCTAGCCCAGCAGGGGCGGAGGGGACGCGAGAAAGCAGTCCGGCAGCTGCAGGCCCGCCTGTAACCCCACCTGCGGGGGAAAAAGCGGGAGGCCAGGAACGGGCAGAGATCTGCTCTGCGACCCTGCGCAAGCCGGCCCTGACCGCTGAGACAGGGCTAGGACCAGGGATGGTCGAAGGCTCGCGGCTGAGCTCATGCTACCAGCCCCAGCCGGCCGAAGAAACCGCGGTTTGCCAACCTGCGTGCACGAGTTGGCTCAAGACGCGGGGCGGGGTAGAGCCCGGGAGGAGCGGAAGCTCGCAGCTGAGCGCAAGCCAGCAAACACGCCCGGCCCAATAAACCTTGGTTTGTGACCCTGCGCAGGAGGGACCTGGCCTCGAGGTCGGGGCTAAAGCTCCCAACGGGCAAAGGCTCACAGCTGAGAGCACGTCAAAAGCACCGCCCAACCCGAGAAACTGTGGCGAGCAGGCTCTGACTGTGGGTGCTGGGCTGAAGCCTGGAAGCAGGCTGGGTCCACAGCTGAGCAAAGGTGCTCACCTCTACCCTTGGTGCTGAGGTTTGTGGCTTGAGTGACAGCCCCTCCGGCGGAGGAGAGGTGGAAATCACAGCAACAGCCGCAGTGTGCCAGCGCTGGCAACGCCCATACCCAACTGCCCTAGGCAGCGGCAGACGGGGTGGCGGACCTGCAGACAGACCACACCTAGAGAACACAAAGGCAACAGCTACTGGACTCCAGTGGCCACAACTCGCTTATACACAGACAAAATGGGCAGGCAGAGGAATGCAAACCAAATGAATCAAGAGAAATACCCAGAGAAGGACGGGAATGAACCAGATATAACCAAATTACCAGAAGCAGAATTTAGAATAATGATAGTTAGGATGTTCAAAGAAATAAGAGCAACGATGCATAGTCATTATGAACACCTAAATAAAAAGATAACAAGTATAAAAAATGAAATTGAAATAATAAAAAAGAATCAGACAGAAATGACAAATACAGTATCAGAACTGAAAACAACAATGGAAGGAATTAAAAGCAGGATGAATCATGCTGAGGATCGAATCAGCGAGTTAGAGGACACAATAAACAAAGGCACAGAAGCAGAGAAGAAAAAGGAACACAGACTCAAAAAATGTAAGAAAACTCTAAGGGAGCTGTGTGACAAGATGAAGAGAAACAACATTTGCATCATAGGGGTTCCTGAGGAAGAGGAGAGAGGACAGAAAATGGAAACTTTGTTCAATTAAATCATAGCAGAAAACTTCCCTAAATTAAGGCTGGGAAACATTCCACACGTTCAAGAAGCACACAGAACTCCATTAAAGACAAACCCCAAAAGATCTACACCAAGATAAAGATCTACACACATCATAGTTAAAATACCAGAGCTAATGAATAAAGAAAAAATTTTTAAACCTGCTAGAGAAAAAAAGGCTATCACCTACAAAAAAGCCGCTATAAGGATGACATCGGACTTCTCAACAAAAACACTTGAGGCCAGAAGGGAATGGCTAGATATAATCAAAGTAATGCAGAACAAGTACCTACAACTAAGACTACTCTATCCAGCAAGGATAACGTTTAAAATTGAAGGAGAAATACAGAGCTTCCCAGACAAAGAAAGCCTCAAGGAATTCATTAAAACCAAACCAATTCTGCAAGAGATACTAAGGACATGTTGTGAACAGTTCAAAGGGAGGAAAGAATATAGCAAAAGAAGAATACAACTTTAAAGAATAAAATGGCAATAAACAACTACATATCAACAATAATCTTAAATGTAAATACAATAAATGATCCAATCAAGATACATAGGGTAGCTGCGTGGATAAAGAAACAGGACCCATACGTATGCTGTCTACAAAAGACACACCTTAAAACAAAACATGCACATAGACTGAAGGTAAAAGGATGGAAAAAAATATTTCATGCAAATAAAAATGAAAAAAAAGCAGGGGTAGCAGTACTCATATCTGACAAAATGCACTTTAAAACAAAGGCTGTAGTAAAAAATAAAGAAGGACACTACATAATGATAAAGGGAACAATTCAACAGGAAGATATAACTATTATAAATATCTACCCACCAAATATAGGAGCCCCGACATAAATAAAGCAGACTTTGATGAATATAAAGGGCGAGATTAACAGCAATCTATCATAGTAGGGGATTTCAATACCCCACTAACAACACTGGATAGATCCTCAAGAAAGAAAATCAATAAAGAAACAGCAGACTTAAAGGATACACTAGATCAACTTGATTTAATAGATATCTTCAGAACTCTTCACCCTAGAGCAGTAGAATATACATTCTTCTCAAGCACTCATGGTACGTTTTCTAGGATAGAGCACATGTTAGGACACAAAAATGGTCTCAATAAATTTAAGAAGATTAAAATCATATCAAGCACTTTCTCTGATCACAATGCCATGAAACTAGAAATTAACCACAAAAGAAAAACTGAAAAATACTCAAACACTTGCAAACTAAATAGCATGATATTAAATAATGAGTGGATTAACAATGAGATCAAAGAGGAAATAAAATAGTTTCTAGAAACAAATGATAATGAGCATACATCAACTCAAAATTTATGGGACACAACAAAAGCAGTACTGAGAGGGATTTCATTGCACTACAGGCATATCATAAGAAGCTAGAAACAGCTCAAATAAGCAACCTGACCCTGCATCTAAAAGAACTAGAAAAACAACAGCAAATAAAGCCCAGGACCAGTAGAAGGAAGTAAATAATAAAGATCAGAGCAGAAATAAATGACATAGAGGCTAAGGAAACAATACAGAGGATCAATGAAACAAGAAGCTGGTTCTTTGAAAAGGTAAACAAGATTGATAAACCTTTAACTAGACTCACCAAGAAAAAAAGAGAGAGGACTCAAATAAATAAAATTAGAAATGACAGTGGAGAAATAACAACAGACACAATAGAAATACAAAGCATTGTAAGAAAATAGTATGAAGAACTCTATGCCAAAAAATTAGACAACCTAGGTGAAATGGACAAATTTCTTGAATCATATAATCTTCCAAAAATCAATCTGGAAGAATTAGAATACCTAAACAGACCAATTACAACAAATGAGATCGAAACCGTTATCAAAAAACTCCCAAAAAAGAAAAGTACTGGGCCTAATGGCTTCACAAGTCAATTCTATCAAAAATTCAAAGAAGAACTAACTCCTATCCTCCTCAAGCTATTTCAAAAAATTCAAGAGGAAGGAAGGTTTCCAAACTCCTTTTATGAGGCGAGCATAATTCTGATCCTGAAACCGGGAAAAGACAACACATAGAAAGAAAATTATAGGCCTATATCCCTGATGAATTTAGATGCTAAAATTCTCAACAAAATGTTAGCCTACCCGATCCAGCAATATATGAAAAAAATCATACACCATGATCAAGTGGGATTTATTCTGGAGAGGCAAGGCCGGTTCAATATTCGCAAATCAATCAATGTGATTCATCACATAAACAAAAGGAAGGACAAAAATCACATGATAATTTCAATAGATGCAGAAAAGGCATTTGATAAAATCCAGCACCCATTCATGCTCAAAACTCTCAGTAAAGTGGGAATACAGGGAACATTCCTTAACATGATAAAGGCCATCTACGACAAACCCACAGCAAACATCATACTAAATGGACAAAAATTAAAAGCAATCCCCTTAAGATCAGGAACCAGGCAGGGGTGCCCCCTTTCACCACTTTTATTCAACATAGTTCTGGAAGTCCTAGCTACAGCAATCAGACAAGGAAAAGAAATAAAAGGCATCCAAATTGGAAAAGAAGTAAAACCGTCACTATTTGCAGATGATATGATATTGTATATTGTATAAAGAAAACCCTAAAGTCTCAGTCAAAAAACTACTGGACCTGATAAATGAATTCACCAAGGTGGCAGGATTTAAAATAATACTCAGAAATCAGAGGCATTTCTATATACCAACAATGAATGGTCAGCAAAAGAAATTAAGGAAACAATCCCCTTCACTATTGCAGCCAAAAAAATAAAGTACCTAGGAGTAAATTTAACCAAGGAGGTTAAGGAGTTGTACTCGAAAAATAATAAAACATTGATAAAAGAAATCAAGGAAGATACAAACAAGTGGAAGCATATACTGTGCTCATGGCTAGGAAGAATAAACATCATTAAAATGTCTATATTACCCAAAGCAATTTATAAATTCAATGCAATACCAATTAAAATACCAATGACATACTTCAAAGATATAGAACACATATTCCAAAAATTTATAAGGAACCAAAAAAGAATATGAATAGGCTCAGCAATCTTAAAAAGAAAAAATAAAGCAGGAGGCATCACCCTTCCGGATATCAAGGTTTAGTACAAGGCCATTATACTCAAGACAGCCTGGTACTGGCATAAGAACAGGCCCATAGATCAATGGAACAGAACAGAGAACCCAGAAATAAACCCACACCTTTATGGACAACTGATATTTGACAAAGGAGGAGAGAACATACAATGGAGTAAAGACAGCCTCTTTAACAAATGGTGTTGAGAAAAATGGACATCTATCTGCAAGAAAATGAAACTAGACCATCAACTTACACCATTCACAAAAACAAACTAAAAATGGATAAAAGACTTAAACGTAAGCCGTGAAACCATAAGCATCTTAGAAGAAAACATAGGCAGCAAGCTCTCCGACATCTGTAGCAGCAATATATTTGCTGATTTATCTCCACGGGCAAATGAAATAAAAGGCAAGATAAACAAATGGGACTGTATCAAACTAAGAAGTTTTTGCACAGCTAAAGACAATGAGAACAGAATAAAAAGACAAACCACACAATGGGAGAACGTATTCGACAGCACGTCTGATAAGGGGTTAATAACCAAAATTTATAAAGAACTTATAAAGCTCAACACCAGGAAAACAATCCAATCAAAAAATGGGCAAAAGAAATAAATAGAAATTTCTCCAAAGAGGACATGCAGATGGCCAATAGGCATATGAAAAAATGCTCAACATCACTAATCATTAGAGAAATACAAATTAAAACCACAATGAGATACCACCTCACACCAATCAGAATGGCACTCATCAGCAAAACAACAGAGAATAAGTGTTGGCAAGGATGTGGAGAAAAGGGAACCCTTCTCCAGTGTTGGTGGGAATGCAGACTGGTGCAGCCACTGTGAAAACAGTTTGGAGATTCCTCAAAAAATTAAAAATCGAACTGCCTTTTGACCCGGCTATCCCACTTATAGGAATATACCCTAAGAACACCACAGCACTGTTCGAAAAGAAGAAATGCGCCCCCATGTTCGTGGCAGCATTGTTCACAATAGGGAAGATCTGGAAACAGCCCAAGTGTCCATCAGAAGACGAGTCGATTAAAAAGCTTTGGTACGGCCTGACCTGTGGTGGCGCAGTGGATAAAGCGTCGACCTGGGAACACTCATGTCGCCAGTTCAAAACCCTGCACTGGTCTGGTCAAGGCACATATGGGAGTTGATGCTTCCAGCTCCTGCCCCCTTTCTCTCTTTTTCTCTCTCTCTCTCTCTCACTCTGTGTCTCCTCTCTAAAATGAATAAAATTAAAAAAAAAAAAAGCTTTGATATGGAATACTACTCAGCCATAAGAAATGATGACATCGGATCATTTACAACATAATGGATGGACCTTGATAACATAATACGGAGTGAAATAAGTAAATCAGAAAAAAAAGACTGAGAACAGCATGATTTCATACATAGGTGGGACATAAAAGTGAGACTATGAGACTTGGACAAGAGAGTGGTGGTTATGTGGTGGAAGGAGGGAGAGGAGGGTAGGATAGGGAGGAGGGGAGGAGCACAGGGAAAACCAGATAGAAGGTGAGCAGAGGACAATTTGACTTTGGGTGACGGGTATACAACACAATTGAATGATAAGATAATCTGGAGATGTTTTTTTTGGAGATGTTTTCATTGTACATATGTACCCTGATTTATTGGTGTCACCCCACTAAAATTAATAATAATAAAAAAAATAAAATTAAAATTAAATATTTATGGTATTTCAGATGAAACTGTATTGACAGCTACATCCTGACTTTTGAATTTACTAAAAACAATTTCAATTTCTAACAATTAAAATTGTTTTATGTTTTTTTCATCTTAAATTCAATAGAAATTATAGAATATATTTAGATTTTTTGTGTTCAAACTTGAACAGACTATAGTAAATCTGTTCCTCAAAGTACCCAGGATATCTGTTTGTAACTGTTTATCAGGAATTGTCCCAATTTCTTTACAAGTGTTATCACATTTAATACAACAACCCTGAAATACAGGCATTGTCTCTACTTTATGGACAGGAAAATGGAAGACCTGACATCATACAGGTAGAAAACTGTCAAGTAAGAATTTGCACCCAATTTTTGTTGATGCCAAAACCCACTGCACCAAGACTAGTATTTTTTTTTTTAATTTTCTTTTTATTTTATTCATTTTAGAGAGGAGACACAGAGTGAGAGAGAGAGAGAGAGAGAAAGGGGGGAGGAGCTAGAAGCATCAACTCCCATATGTGCCTTGACCAGACCAGTGCAGGGTTTTGAACTGGCGACCTCAGTGTTCCCAGGTCGACGCTTTATCCACTGCACCACCACAGGTCAGGCAAGACTAGTATTTTTAAGATTGAGGTCAACTGGAATCAATTTAGGATTAATTGCATTAATTAATATGATTAATTTAAAATGAGTCATGAATCTTATTTAAAAAAAACAATAGAAAAAATATCAATAGGCATTGTACATAATAAGGGCAAGGATTGTTTCATGAAACTTTGTTAATTTCTGTAAACAATGAAAAAGATATTTCTTACTGAGGATCCAGTTAAACAAATGTTTGAAAGCCACTGGCCTAGACCAATAGTTTGAAACTATCAAAGCAGAAGACTCCTTTCCTCAGCAGGGTCTTTTCTTTAGCTTTGACTGTAAAGGAGACCCGTGCCTGACACACGGAGAGGACCTGAGCTCAGTGCCCCTCTTTGTGACCCTGGTCTCCAGCCCACCCAACAAGGTCCCATGCAGACACAGCTACTGAAGCTTCCACAACTCTAAGAAAATAATTTGGAAGCCATGGATTCAGGTGTGCATTCAGCAAACATATACTGTCCGCTGCATACCAGACACCATGTTGGTGCAGGGATGTAAGAGTAAGTGAGATGTAGTTGCTGCCCCTAGGAAAGAGGCCGGCCAGTGAACCACACGCTGTACAGGAGCCCACACTGTACAGGAGCTGGTATAAAGAGGACGAGAACACCGAGGCAGAGACTCGAAACCAGACTGGGGAAAGGATTACAGAAATACCTAAACTCAATTTGAAGAACAAAATAGAACTGATTTGACAAAAACGGGAAAGGCATTCCAGGAAGGGGGATGGCATGTGCACAAATGTGGAAGACCAGAAAAGCAGAAACTATTTAAGGAATGGATTCATTCACCATGGCACTGTTACCAAATCAAGGGCCTCAAGGACAAATGTATCATGCTCTCCTGCCTATCTTCCTCAGATGGGGTTCTGAAAAAAAATGCAGCCCCACAGAAAAGTATTTGAGTCGTGTTCCCTCCATTTTCCTAAAGACGGTACATAGCTCTCACCATTCTAGATGCATAGGATGGCTAAAATCTTAGAGCTTACCTGTCTCAAGGACTGAGAAGGGTTGCTAGCATTTGCACCTTTGAGAACACTGTTCTCTCTACTTAGACTGACATCTGCCCTCCCTCTTTTTATACTTATTAACCCTTTACTGCCGAAAAGTTCAGTGTGCTTCCTGGATCTTTGACAGTGTTACCCCAGACCCTAGCCCACCCCAGCACTAGGCCAGCCCCCCACAGCCCAAGCCTAGGACAGCTCCCATGGACACAGGCTCCTGGTCCACCCAAGTGCTATAACAACCCTTGCATAACCAACCTCCAGGCCAGCCCCTAACGCCCCAGGTTACAGGCCAAATTCCACAGCCCCAGACTTCAGCTTGCTCTGGGGCCAGGCTAACTTGTGGCTTAAGCCTCTAGGTGGGCTCCTGAAAAATCAGGCTCCTGACCTGTCCCAGGAACAAAGCAGCCTCTGTGGAACCTAAATACTGAATCTACCCCACTGTTTCATAGTGTTTCATTGGCCCTTGGGGACCTAGCATCCAGGTCTGCCCAAGTAAACTGAGGTCCCAGCCCCATCATCACAGATTCAAGTACAAGGTCTATCCCATGCTCCAGGTCCACCCCATAGACTCAGGCACCAGGCTGTCTCTGTGTACCCAAGTACTAGGCCTGCTGACTTGCTAACTCAAGTCACCAGACCTGCGCACCCAAGCACTCTAGCAGGAAACCTGCCTACGAACACCACCAAATGGTACACCCAGAATCTCCAGACAGGCTGACTAAGGAGGGACTTTGCCCAACAGAGCCAATCTGTAAAGACTAAAAGAGGTACCCAGTTCCTCAAATGCACAGATACCAACACAAGGATACAGGATCATAAATAATCAATTGAAATATATCACCATCAAAACTGCCTGACAGAGAATTCATAACAATTCTCCTAAAGAAATTCAGTGAACAATAAGAAAACAGAGAGGCAACTAACTGAAATTTGGAATGCAATGAATGAATAAATAGAGTTCAATAAAGACATAGAAAGCATTAAAAAACAAACAGTAGTCCTAGAGTTGAAGAATACAATGATTAAACTGAAGAATTCATTGAAAGCTTCAATAAAGCCTGACCAGGTGGTGGTACAGTGGAAAGCTTCAATAGGAGACTCAACCAAGCAGAGAAACAGTTAGTGAGCTAAAAAACAGGTCATTTGAAATCATCAGTCAGAGAAGCAAAATAAAAGAATGAGAAAGAGAAAAAAAAGTTTACATGAATTATGAAATACCATTAAAAAAAAACACCTACATATTATTTGAGTCCCAAAAGGACAAGAGAGGGAAAAGGGAAAGAAAGTTTATTTAAAGAAATAATAGCTAAGAGAATTCAAGATGGTGATGAAGCAGGCAGACATTCCAATCCTCTATCTCAGGACCATACTGGAATAACTAAATTTAAGAACAATCATCCTAAAAAATTAGCTCAGGACTAAATGAAGAGGATTCTTATAACCAAGGATTCAGAGAAAAAGCCACATCGCAACTGGTAGGAAGGGTGTGGACGCAAAAAGGACTGCCCCGGATCCCATGAGCAGTGGTGAGGCTCTGGAGGGGCATCTCAGCTGTGACGGCGGGGTGGGGTGGGGTGTTAGCCCTTATAGATGCGGGACCTAAGTCCCAGGACAGGAGCCCCACCTAGAGAACCAGTCTAAAAGAAGTGCCCACATAGCATTTGGCGGTGAAAAGAACAATGTTTCTGTGTGTGAGAAAGAGACAAGAGTTTTCAGAGAAGCAGGCACCCTCTTAAAAGGCCCATGTAGAAAATATTGTTCATAGCCATTTACCCTGGGCTCCATCTCAGGGAGACCTGAGCGGACTAGAGGAGAGAGTGAGATCGGCAGCCCTGGGGACAAATGTGGTGGGCAAACAGCTACCAAGACTCCTGTGCTGAGTCACTCCCCAACACCGCAGTTGCCATCTTTCTTGGGTGGAGCAGTCCCCTCTGTGTGGCATCAGCCTGGGGAAAAGCAACTGCCCCACCCTCAGGAATCTCTCCTGCTGCACCTATGGAGACTGGGCCCTGGCGAGAAGTAGGCAGCCTTGGCCAGAAAGACAGGGCTAAAAAGACTCAGGTGGTAACACTGACACAGTTGTCTGGTGTTGAGGCCATAGCTATTCCCCCCAATTTTCCAAGAATATGACTGGTGCTTCTGCCCAAGAGACTCAGTAGAAACTGTGTGGGCTGTGGGCAGACCACATCTCTGGGTTTCAGAGGCCACACCTACCAGACTCCTAGAGGCCACACTCGACTGAGGTGTGGGAAAAAATTCGGGACCAACTGAACCACATCCACCACCTTTTCTGATGCCAAACTAGCCCCAACCTCTAGACTCTACCAGAGGGTTTTTCAGAGGCCGAGCATTACAAGCAGCCAGCAGACAGATCCAGCAGGAGTCGGACCTCAGGGAACCTTGGGTCTTTTGCTGACCTGTCCCCAGGTCCGGTGCTGGTCAAAGCCAGCCTCAGTGTGCAGCTTGGTCCTTCCATAGGCACCTAAGTCCAGCAGAGGCAACCATAAACTCTGGAGTGCTTATAGCACCAAAAAGGTTGCTGAGGGCCAGTCACAGGCAGTGTCTTACCCTGGTCCCTCCTAAGAGGCCCAGGACCAACACACCCAGTGGCCAGCTTCAGACGGCATCAGAGCAGGATCCAGCTAGCATTACTAGAAGCATATCCAAAGGAAGAGCTCTTGAGGGACCAAACTCTGCTTTTTGTGGCCAGCACCTGTATAGCAGCTTAGTCATTCAAAGTGTGAGTTACTTGGAGCCTATTGTTGAGAGTCATCCAAGGGTTTAGCTACTTCCTGAAGGAAGGGCCACAGTCTTCCAGTGGAAGACTCTTAATCTTCTTCCCTGAGATAAGTGGCTTCTCAGCTGAAAGAACTGCAGAGAGGACTGTCAATTCCACCCAACCTGTACCTACTGCTCACCTTTCTGGGGAGAAATAGATTTGGTGTATCCAGCAGTTGCTGAGGAACTAGGCTCTGGAGTAGGGGTCACTTCGCTGTATTGAGTACCTAACCAAGAGACCTGCTCCCCAGGTAGGTGGTTACACTAACATTGTCTTCCCAACCTCAGCTGCCCTAACTCTACAAGCCTGCAACCTGTGGTAGGTAGGGTTGGCTGGGTGAGGCCAGTCTGAGCCAACACTACAGTCTTTCTACAGAAGACTCTATGGGAAGATCATGCAGCTGTAAGAGGAGGTGGAGCAGCTTAAAGGTAGAGGCAAATATTTAGAAGCCTGGGCACATTTATGGAGCTGCTGTCAGCTCTAAGCTGGAGGAAGCTGATTCTTATATACAGGTTGGCCCCTCCCACACACAACAAGACACAGAAAACACAGACACAAACAGTGAAGAGAGTGGTAGCCCCAGACAGGCAGCCCAAGGCAGGTTACAAACAACATCTGACATCAACCTGTACCTGAATCCAGCCCAAGAGAACCAACACAACCGGTAGTGGGTGGCAGACCACACCAATGCTAGACTCAACTAGCCACACAAGTGGCATGCCCAAAGGGGGTGTCGAGGAGACTCCAGACCCTACTGCCCATAGGACAAACACTGTGCAGTACCTAATACATGTAATTAAGGTTGACCCTTAAAGTCAACCAGCCTGAAGGTTAACTCCACCCACGAAAGGACCAACAGAATTCAAGACTCACATACAACAGGAGGGTAAATGCAACCCTCAAGAAACATTCCTAGAGCAAAGAGCTTAGGTAACCTGGAGGTTAGTACCACTAAGCCCATCTTCCTCATAAAGGCATTACAACAAATTTGGGAGTCAGAGCAGAGCTCCCTAATACACAGACAAAATGAGCAGACAAAGAAATATGCCCCAAATGAATCAACAAAAGAAATCTCCAGAAAAAGAATTAAATAAAATGGAAGCAACCAAAATACCAGACACTGAGTTTAAAATAATGGTTATTAGGATTCTAAAAAATCTTAAGAGTAAGAATGGATGATCTCAGTGAGAACTTAAACAAAGAGGTAGTAAACATTAAAAAGAACATTGGAACCATAAAAAATAACCAATCAGAAATAGCAAATACAATATCTGAAATGAAGACTGCATGAAAAGGAATCAACAGCAGACTGGATGAAACAGAGAACTGAACAAACAATTTAGAGGACAAGATAAGCATAAGCACAGAAGTTGAGTAGCAAAAAGAAGAGGCTCAAGAAGGTTGAGGGAACTCTAAGAGACCTCTGTGACAACATCAAGAGAAACACTATCTGCATCACAGGGGTAATTGAAAGAGAAGAGAATGAACAAGAGAGAGAGAACTTGTTTGAAGAAATCGTAACTGAAAACTTCCTTAATCTGGTGAAGGATAAGTCACACAAGTTCAAGAAAGTGCCATTAAAGATGAACCCAAAGAGGCCCATCAAGAAACATCATAATTAAAATGCCAAAGATAGGAAACAAACCCTAACAGATGCAAGAGAAAAGCAATTAGTTACTTATAAAAGGAGCCCCCATAAGGCTGTCATCAGACTTCTCAACAGAAACACTTCAGACCAGAAGGGATTGGCAAGAAATATTCAAAGTGATGAAAAGTAAGGACCTACAACCAAGATTCTTATATCTCAGTAAAGCTATCATATAAAATTGAAGGAGAAAAAAAGAGCTTCCCAGATAAAAAAAAGGCTAGAGGAGTTCATTATCACCACACCGGTATTACAAGAAATGTTAAAGGGCCTGATATAAGAAGAGGAGAGGAAAAAAGAAACAGAGTGAGAGAGAGAGAGAGAGGATTGCAGGTTTATAGAATAAAACGGCAATAAATACGTACATATCAATAATAACCTTAAATATAAGTGGATTAAATGCTCCAATCAAAAGACATAGAATAGCTGCACAGATATCAGGACCCATACATATGCTGTCTACAAGAGACCCATCTCAGAACAAAAACTACACACAGACTGGAAATGAAGGGATGGAAAAAATATTCCATGCAAATAGAAATAAAAAAAATCTGGGGTAGCAATACTTATATCTGACAAAGGGACAAAGATGGTCACTTCATGATGATAAAGGGAAATATCCACAAGAGGCTATAACCATTGTAACTATTTATACATTTAAATACAGAAAGCAGATTTTGATGGACACAAGGGGCAAGATTGTCAGTATTACTATAATAGTTGGGGATTTTAATACCCCACTGACATAAATGGATAGACCACCAGACAGAAAATTGACAAAGAAACAATGGCCTCAAATGACATGCTAGATCAACTGGATTTAATTAATATTTTCAGAACATTTCAACCCCAAAGAAGCAGAACATATATTTTCTCAAGTGCTCATGATACATTTTCTAGGATAGACCACGTTAGGACATAAAACAAGTTGCAATAAACTTAAAAAGACTGAAAACGTATCAAGCATTTTCTTTGACCACAATGGCATGAAAGTAGAAATCAACTCCAATAAGAAAACTGAAGTCTGACCAGTGGTGATGCAGTGGATAGAGATTCGATCTGGGACACTGATGTCCCAGGTTCAAAACCCTGAGGTCACCAGCTTGAGCATGGGCTCATTCAACTTGAGCACAGGTTCATGAGCTTGAGTGTGAGATCGTCCATAGCAAATTTAGAATACTTTAAGATTGTAATATGGTGGTGTATTAATCACTTAACTCTAGTATAAAGATTAAAAGATAAAAGTATTAAAAATAAGGATAGTTACAATAATTTGTTAATGGAGACACAATATAAAAAGAGGTAAATTGCAAGATCAAAACAAAATATGGGGGCATGAAATGAGTAGAGTTTTTTTTATGTTTTAAAAACACTAAACAAATCTTATTTATTTATTTACAGGGACAGAGAGAGAGTCAGAGAGAGGGATAGATAGGGACAGACACACAGAAACGAAGAGAGGTGAGAAGCATCAATCATTAGTTTTTCGTTGCCGTTGCAACACCTTAGTTGTTCATTGATTGCTTTCTCACATGTGCCTTGACCATGGGCCTTCAGAGGATGGAGCAAACCCTTGCTGGAGCCAGCGACCTTGGGTCCAAGCTGACGAGCTTTTGCTCAAGCCAGATGGACCCGCACTCAAGCTGGCGAGCTTGGGGTCTCGAACCTGGGTCTTCCGCATCCCAGTCCGACGCTCCATCCACTGCGCCACCACCTGGTCAGGTGAGTAGAGTTTTTATATGCAGTTGAAGTTAAGTTGCTATTACCTTAAAATAGACTGTTAAAATATCTAGAAGATGTTTTATGTAAGCAAAAACCTATGGTAGATACACAAAAGAGAGAGGAAAGCGAATGATACCCTAGCACTACAAAAAATCACCAATTCACAAAAACAGCAAAAGAGAAAGGAGGAAGAAGGAACAGGACAACTACAAAAGACCCAGAAAACAATAAGATGGCATTAGTTCCTATCAGTAATTACTAATTAACCTATCAATATTATTACCTATCAAAAATTACTTAAGTATAAGTGGAATAAATTCCCAATAAAAAAGCATGGTGTGTCTGAATGGATTAAAAAGAAGTCCTACCTATATTATGCCTATAAAAGACTCACTTCAGCTTTAGGTCACACATAGGCTTAAAGTGAAGGGAAAGAAAAAAGATATTCCATGTATAAGGGAAAACCAAAAGCTACCTAAACTTATATCAGATAAAATAGACTTTAAGTCAAAAACTGTAATAAAAGATTAAAAAGGTCATTATAGAACAATAAAAGGTTCTATTCATCAAGAAGATAAAACAACTGTAAATATACTGTATATGTATTTACTATCACAGCATCAAAATATATTAAGCAAATACTAACAGATCTGAAGGGAGAAATAGACAACAATACGACAGCAGTAGGAAATCTTAATATTCCACTATCAATAACGATCAATTATCCAAACAGAAAATCAATAAGGAAACACTGAAGTTGAACTATACCTTAGTTAGTTCAACAGAGATATACAAAACATTCCATGAACAGCAGCAGAATATACATTCTTCTCAAGTGAACACACAACACTCTCCAGGATAGATCATGTGTTGTCACAAAACAAACCTTAGCAAATGGTATAAAAACTATAAATCAATAACAAGACAAAGACTGAAAAATTCACAAATATGTAGAAAATAAAAATCACATCTCTGAATAATGAATGAGTCAAAGAGGAAACCAAAAGGAAAATATTTTAAATACCTTAAAACAAATAAAATGAAAACAAAATATACCTGAACTTTACAGGATTCAGCAAAAGCAGTTCCAAAAGGGAAGTTTACAGCAATAAATGCCTACATTACAAGAAATAATTTAAAAAACCCTAAACTTTTCATCAAACTTTACAAGGAACTAAAAAAAAGAAAAACAAACTAAGCCCATAGTTAGCAGAAAAAATAACAAGGAAAAAACCACAAAGACCCGAGAAAAAAATAAATAAAATAGAAACTAGGAAAACAATAAAAAAAGATCAATGAATATAAGAGCTAAATTTTTGATAAAGATAAAACTGACAAATCTTTAGCTAGACTATCTGGGAAATAAAGAGAAAAGATTCAAATAAATAAAATCAGAAATGCAAACCATACACCACTTAGAAAAAAAACATCAAGGAAAAAAGCTCCTTGACATTAGTCCTGACAATGACTTTTTGGGTATGACACTAAAGCACAAGGAGCGAAATAAAAACTAAGCAAGTGACACTAAATCAAACTAAAAAGCTTCTGCATAGCAAAATAAAAAGCAAAACAACCTATGATATAAGAGAAAATACTTTCAAATTATTAAAGTTTTAAAAACCAGTGAAAATATAAATTATGAGAAGGAAATACCATACCCATCTAATTACACTAAATTTCTCTCTTACCAATCATATCCTACAGCAAAAGATGTTTCAATTACAGGAGCAATGAGTTTTGCAGCTGTCATGATGTATTTTTCTGCCATGGCTTTCCTATAATAAACAAAAATATTTTATAGAAAAACATAGTATAAAATTAAAAAAAAATTAAGTGTAATGCTTGACCTATGGTTGCACAGTGAATAAAGCATCGGGCTGGGATGCTGAGGTCGCTGGTTCAAAAACCCTGGGCTTGCCTGACCTGTGGTGGCGCAGTGGATGGAGCGTCGACCTGGGAGCACTGAGGTCGCCAGTTCAGGACCCTGCACTGGTCTGGTCAGGGCACATGTGGGAGTTGATGCTTCTAGCACCTCCCCTCTCTCTCTCTCTCTTTCTCTCTCTCTCTCTCACTCTGTGTCTCCTCTCTAAAATGAATAAAATAAAATAAAAAAAAATTAAAAAAAAAAAAAAAAACCCTGGGCTTGCCTGGTCAAGGCACATATAGTTGAAGCTACCTGCTCCTCTCCTTTCCCCTTCACTCTCCTCTCTCTCTCTCTAAAAATGAATAAATAAAATATAATTTAAAAAAAATTAAGTGTGAACATTATCAAAGCTAACATATCATGAAGCCCACTCAATGATGGACAGCTACACTAGAACTTTGTAAGTCAAGCTGAAAATCATGACTAGGAAATGAAAGCCATGACTGCCTTTTGAGTCAACAGCTCATTTTCTTCTACGTTATGATACATGCCGAGAAACTAAAGGAAGAGGCACTGGGGAGAAAAAAGGCAAAAGGCTCTGCAGCTGATATTAAGTAACCTGCACTGTCTGTGGACATTAGAGGAAATGGCTATTAAAGAAAGTGTGGTGAACAGTAAAAGTGGATTACTTCATGTATTTATAGATTTGCCTCATCTATATTTTTCTAAATTTTTAAAATTGATTTTAAGAGAGAGAGGAAGAGAGAGCAAACACGAGAAACATTGATTATTGTTCCATTTATTTATGCATTCATTGGTTTATTCTTTTATGTGCCCTGACCAGGGATCGAACCTGTAACTAGGACAATGCTCCAAACAACTGAGCTATCCAGCCAGGGCCATTTTTACTTTTCATTCACATAAACTGAATTATAGACTATGTGGTTTTTTGTGACTGGCTTCTTTTATTTGTTGTAATGTTTCATGGTTCATGTGTATTGTAGCATATATAAGCACTTAATTATTTTTTATAGCTAAATACTATTCCATTGTATAAATAGATCATGTATTATTTATTCATCAGCTGTGGACATTTGGGTTGTTTCCAATTTTTGGATATTATGAATAATGCTGTTATGATCAGTTACTGTGTAGATATATGCTCTAATTTCTTTTGGGTACACACATAGGAAAAAAATTGCTGTTTTATTATTTGTTTGTTTTATTTTTTTAATTTTTTTATTTATTCATTTTAGAGAAGAGAGAGAGCAGAATAGAGAGGTGGAAAGGGGGAGAGAGAAAGAGAAAGAGAGAGAGAGAGAAGGAGGGAGGAGCAGGAAGCATCAACTCCCTCCCATATGTGCCTCGACCAGGCAAGACCAGGGTTTCGAACCGGCGACCTCAGTGTTTCCAGGTCGATGCTTTATCCACTGTGCCACCACAGGTCAGGCTTATTATTTTTTTTAAGTGAGAGAAGGGGAGATAGACAGACTTCTGCAAGCACCCTGACTGGGATCCACCCAGCAACTCATCTGGAGCAGATGCTCAAATCAACCGACCTATGCTCAGTGCCTGAGGCTGATGCTCAGACCAACAGAGCTATCCTCAACACCCGGGCCGATGCTCAAACCAACTGAGTCACTGGCTGCTGGAGGTGAAGAGGGAGAGAGGGAGGGGAAGAGAAGCAATCGGTTGCTTCTCAGCTGTGCCCTGACCGGGGATCGAACCCGGGATGTCTGTACACCGGGCCAATGCTCTGGGCTGCAGGTTTAATCTTTTGAGGAATTTCCATACTATTTTCCAAAGTAGCTATACCATTTTACATTCCCATCATGAGCATATATAATTTCAATCTCTCTACATCCTTACCAATACTTGTTATTACATCTGTCTTCTTTATTTTTTATTTTAATTTCTTTCTTTTTTTTTTTCAGGGACAGAGAGAGAGAGTCAGAGAGAGGGATAGATAGGGACAGACACACAGGAATGGAGAGAGATGAGAAGCATCAATCATCAGTTTTTTGTTGTGACACCTTAGTTGTTCAATGATTGCTTTATCACATGTGCCTTGACCGTGGGCCGTCAGCAGACCAAGCAACCCTTTGCTGGAGCCAGCGACCTTGGGTACAAACTGACGAGCTTTATGCTCAAGCCAGATGGGCCCACACTCAAGCTGGCGAGCTCGGTTCTCGAACCTGGGTCCTCCACGTCCCAGTCTGACGCTCTATCCACTGCGCCACCACCTGGTCAGGCTTTATTTTAATTTCTAAAAAGCTTTTATGTGGGAGACTGTAAGTAGCAAAGCCTTTGTAAGTTTGAGGCTTAGCAAAAGGCTAAGTTCTCCCCCACACACCTCCATATTGGCTATGAAGCTGAGTATTTGCACTCCTCCTATCCCCCCCACTTCACCTGTTTGCTTAAGGTGCTAGAAGCAATTTACATGGCCTTCGTCTCACCCTTTGTTCTGATGTTGGTTTAGTTATGTAGGGTGGAGGGTTTCTGCACTTGGGAGAATTCTTGGGTTGCATTGGAGATGTGTGACTTTGTATTGGAGACTTCCTTATTTGCATATGGCTATATATAATAAAGCAGGCCAGGAGCTCTTGGCTTTTTGCAAGCTATTTTCTGCATTGCAGAGTCCTCCAGAGCCCATTTTTTTTCTCTTTAAGCTCGTTTTCTTAATTCCGTGCCATTCCCATTCAGGACCCGGAATTACTAGCCGCACTGGCCTGCAGCATTTTTACTGATTTTTTTTTTAAGCAAGAGAACAACTCTCTTAGAAGTATTTCATTGATGTTATCTATCATTTCTCCCTCCAATGTCAATCAATGATTTCTGTTCTTTATTATTTCTTTCTTTCTGCTTCCTATGGGTTAATTTTGTCCTTTTTGTAAGTTAAGTTCAGCTGAGAATTTAGGTTACTGATTTAAGGCTTTTCCACTGTAATTCTAATCACTTTTCCCTTATGTGTTGTTTTTCTCTGCTTCATTTCAAAATGTGGTCTTTAACTTTGAAAGTTTAATCATGATATATCTCGGCACAGATTTCCTTTGTTTTATCCCCTTTGGGATTTGTTCAGTTTCTTGCTAAGTTTGGGAAGTTACCAGCCATTATTTCTTTAGCCCAATCTTTCTCCTCTCCCTTCTAGACATGGATGACACAAATGTTAGATCTTCTGTTAAAGCCCCAGAAGTCCCTGAGGCTCTACTCACTTTTGCTTTTTTTTTTTTTTTTTTTTTTGTCTATTTCCCCTATGTTGTTCAGAGTGGGTAATGTCCATTTTCTGTCTTCCAGTTCCCTGAGTCTTTCCTCTCACCTGTTTTCCTGCTGAGCCCATCTACTGAACTTCCTATTTCAGTTACTGTAACTTTTAGTTCTAAAATCTCCATTTGGATCTTCATTATATCCTGCATTTCTTTGCTGAAACGATTGCTTTTCTGAGGGTTTCTATTTTTTTAACCTATTTTAAGCATGCTCATAATTGCTTGTTGAAGCCATTTTAATAACAGTTGCTTTAAAGTTTGTCAGATAATTCTAACACCTCTTTCAATGTTGGCATCTTTCAACTGTCTTTTTTCATCAACTTAAGATCTTGTTATCATGAGTGATTTTTGATCAAAATTGGAACATTCTGCATCATGAGAGAATTTTATCATTCACGTCTTTTGTTTTGGCTGGCTTTTTTGATATTGCTCTGGCAAGGGAAGAGAGTCCTCACCTCATTATTGCCAGATAAAAGAGATTCAATTTCCCCACATGGCCTCTTTGACATCCAAGGTAGGAGGGGTTCTTGGTTCTGCCGGGTGGGGCAGGAGTTCCGTTTCCATCACAGTCCCTACTGACCATAGTGGGGTGGCCTTCTAACTGCTGAAGATGAAATTCCTAACTCTCCACTATCTCCCCTGACACCACCCCAGGTGAGAGGGGGAGAAGTGCCTCGTCATTGCTGGGTGGGGTGGAATCCCATGCTGATGTGTTGTCCACTGAAACGACAGAGTGGCGGGACACAATTTAAGGGCTTTTAGGATTAAAGTCCTGGTTCCTTGCTTGGCCTTTTGGGGTACTGAGTGTCTCCTTATAGCCTTGTGAGGGTGAAAGTCTGGTTCCCTCTCACTTGGCTTTTGCTGGCAGGCATAGGGGTGGGGCCTGATTTTCCTGTGGTATTTGCCTAAAAGTTTTCTCTCTTGCTGAACTACCCCTTTTCTTGTGCTTTAGTTAGAGAAAGCAGACCTTTCGTTTGTTTGTTTGTTTAATGTACCCATGACATCATCTGTTTTTTTTCTTTTTTTAAGGGACAGTGAGAGAGTCAGAGAGAGGGATAGATAGGGACAGACACACAAGAACGGAGAGAGATGAGAAGCATCAATCATCAGTTTTCTGTTGCGACACCATAGTTGTCATTGATTGCATTCTCACATGTGCCTTGACCGCGGGCCTTTAGCAGACCGAGCAACCCCTTGCTGGAGCCAGCGACCTTGGGTACAAGCTGACGAGCTTTTGCTCAAGCCAGATTGGCCCACGCTCAAGCTGGCGAGCTTGGGGTCTCGAACCTGGGTCTTCTGCATCCCAGTCCAACGCTCTATCCACTGCGCCACCGCCTGATCAGGCGACATCATCTGCTTTTGAGCTTCTTCAGCTCCAAGTCTGGGAAACACAAGAGGAACTCACTGCAACATTATCTTTGGACTTAGTGGAAAGAACGAAGGAAAGTGCATCTATTCTATCAATCATTCCAGAAGTACAAGTCTCCATTTTTCCTTCCTTCCTTCCTCCCCTCCCTCCCTCTCCCTTACCCTTTTCCCTCCCTCCCTCCCTTTTTTCTTTCTTTCTTTCTTTCTTTCCATTTTCCTTCCTTGCTTTCCCTCCCTTCTCTTCCCTTCTTTTACTTCCCTCCCTCCCTCCCTTCCTTTCTCTTTCTTAAATGAGAGGTGCAGAGGCATGGAGGCAGAGACAAACTCCCCATGTATGCACCCTGACCAGGATCCACCTGGCAAGCCCACTACAGGAACAATGCTCTGCCCATCTGGGACCACTGCTCCATTACTCAGCAACCAAGCTATTTCAGCACCTGAGGCAGAGGCCATGGAGAACCATCCTCAGCACCCAGGGTCAGCTTCCTCAAACCAGTCAAGCCATGGCTGCAAGAGTGTGTGTGTGGGGAGAGAGAGAGAGAGAGAAGAGGAGCGGGTGGGATGGAGAAGAAGATGGTCACTTCTCCTGTGTGCCTAGACTGGAAATCAAACCTGGAACTTCCACCACATGGCAGGGCTCCATTTTATTTTCTATGTTAAATTACTTTCTAAATATTAGAGGCCCTCCATACATATAATAGAATATCATTCAGACTTAAAAAGGAAGGAAATTCTGACACGTTATAATATGAATGAAAATTGAGGACATGATCCTCGGTGAAATAAGACAGTCACAAAAGGACAAATGATGAACCCACTTAGAGCATACAAATTCATAGAAAGAAAAAGTAAAAGTTGGTGCCATGGGTTGGGTGGGGTGTGTGCTGGAGAGCTGTTAGTCAATGGGGACAGAGCTGCCGTTTGGGAAAATGAAGAAGTTTTTGTCACAAACCACTGTGAATGTACTTAACATTCCTGAACCATAAAGAACTATGCACCATGGTTAGATGTCAAATATATGCTATGTGCATTTTACTACTATTTAAAAAACTAAGGGCCCAGTATATCATGTGGTATACTACTAATATACCTGCTGCATGTTCAGTAAGTACATATTAGAAATTTCAAAACAAATGGCAGAGACTAGGTACCATATTGGAGGAAGGAAGAAAAAAATTTATAAAATTTTGTCTTTGGGAATTGAAATTTAATTGAGAGGATGGACAAAAACACATGAAGATATAATTTTTAAAAATAAAGGTAATATAAACAAAATTCCAATACTACACCAAATGCAGAGAAAAGGTGTTACAAAGAAACAGTAGAGTGACTGAGTAAGACTCCTGGAACCACCACAAGCACTGAGACAACTCTGAAAGGAAAGCAATCCAGTAAACTGCAGAAGTGGGGAAACAGCAAGGCTGTCTGAGAAACAGGCTGCACAGAACAAGTTCTGAAGGACACACTCAGATGCACATCCAACTCTTTCATACAAATTTACCTACATTATTAGATTTTTCATTATTAAGTGCCCCAATATTACCTTTCACATTCCATTTGACTTAGCTGATCATTTTTTATAGCTTCAATCACCAAATTAGTATGTGGATCATCCTGGGAAAATAAAATTAGAAAAAAAATACATAATTCAGAGGTAAACACTAAAAAGTTGGATTTCTAACCACCTCACCACTAACTAGTTACAGAAAATGATCAGCAAATTAATCTTTCTATACCATTTTCCCTATGTAAAGTAGAAATTTCTTTTTTTATTGAGAGAAGAGGAGTCAGAGAGACAGACTCCCTTCCACATGCGCCCCAACCTGATCCACATGGAAAGCTCACTGGGGGTGATGCTCTGCTCATCTGGGCTACTGCTCCATTGCTCAGCAACTGAGCCATTTTATTAGCGCCTGAGGTGGAGGCCACAGAGCCATCCTCAACGCCCAAGGCCAACTTGCTGGAGCCAATTGAGACACAGCTGCAGGAGAGGAAGAGAAAGCAAGAGAGAGAAGGGGTGGGTGGTGGGTGGAGAAGCAGTCACTTTTCCTGTGTGCCCTGACCAGGAATCAAACCCAGGACATCCACATGCCAGGCTGATGCTCTACCACTGAGCAAACCAGCCAGGGCCTTTATTTCTTAATTTTTGATGACTTGTCACACTCTCCAGCAAACTAACAGATTCTGAGCAGCTGATAAAAAGGTCAGGCTGACATGCAAAAGAGTGAAACTTGACTACAGTTTGTCCCCATACACAAAAATTAATTTAAAATGGAACAGAGACCTAAATATGATATGAAACAATAAAGTACATAGAAGAAAACATAGGTACTAAACTTATGGACCTGGGCCGTATAGAACATTTTATGAATTTGACTGCAAGGGCAAGGGAAGTAAAGGGAAAAATAAATGAATGGGACTCTATCAAACTAAAAAGAGCTTCTGCACAGCAAAAAAAAAAAAACTGACTACAAAACAAAAAGGCAGCCAACCAAATGGGAGATGATATTTACAAACAACAGCTCCAATAAGGGGTTAATATCCAAAATATATAAAGAACTCACAAAGCTCAGCAACAAACAAGCAAATAATCCAATTAAAAAATGGGGAGAGGACCTGAACAGACACTTCTCCCAAAAAGACATACAAATGGCCAACATCTTCATGAGCTATTAGAGAAATGTAAATCAAAATTACACTGAGCTACCACCTCACACCTGTTAGATTGGCTGTTGTCAACAAGACAGGTATTAACAAGTGTTAGAAAGGCTGTGGAGAAAAAGGAACACTTATTCACTGCTGGTGAGAATGTAAACTGGTACAGCCATTATGGAAGAAAATATAGTGGTTCCTCAAAAAATTAAGAATAGAACTACCATATGACTCAGCAATCCCTTTACTGGGTATTTACCCCAAAACTCAAAAACACTGGTACGTAAAAACACACATGGCCCTGGCTAGTTGGCTCAGTGGTAGAGCATCGGGCTAGCATGTGGATGTCCCAAGTTCAATTCCCAGTCAGGGCACACAGGAGAAGCAATGATCTTCTCTACGTTCCCCTATCCCCTCCCCTTCTCTCTCTCTCTCCCTCTCCTGCAGCCATGGCTCGATTACTTTGGGCGAGTTGGCCTCGGGCACTGAAGATGGCTCCATAGCCTCCACCTCTAGCCCTAAAAAAAATGGCTTGGTTGCTGAGCAACAAAGCAACAGCCCCAGATGGGCAGAGCACTGCCCCCTAGGGGGCTTGCTGGGTGGATTCCAGTCAGTGCACATGCGAGAGGGAGTCTGTATCTCTGCCTTCCCTCCTCTCATTAAAATAATAATAATAATAAAAGAGACACATGCACCCCCTTGTTCATCGCAGCATTATTCACAGTGGCCAAGACATGGAAACAACCAAAGTGTCCCTCGATAGAGGACTGGATAAAGAAGATGTGGTACATATATACAATGGAATACTATTCAGCCATAAGAAATGATGACATAGTATCATTTACAACATGAATGGACCTTGAGAACATTATAGTAAGTGAAATAAGTAAATCAGAAAAAGCTAAGAACTTTCTAATTTCACACATAGTGGTATATAAAACTGAGTCTCATGGACATAAATGAAAGTGAAGTGGTTACCAGGGTGGGGTGGGTGGGGTAGATTAAAGAGGGTCAAATATATGGAGACAGAAAATGATTTGACTTTGGATGATGGGCACACAATCACGGTTCAATTGCTATAGAAATGTTTACCTGAAACCTATGTATTCTTATTGATCAATGTCATCCCATTAAATTAAATTAAATTTTAATTTTTTTGAGAGAGAGAGAGACAGGAACATCGAGCTGCTCCTGTATGTGTTCTGACCGGGGAATTGAACTGGCAACCTCTGTGCTCTGGGATAACACTCCAACTGACTGAGCTATCTGGTCAGGGATTAATTTCTTTTGATTTATTCTTTCAGAGAGACAGAGAAAGGCAGGGAGAAATAGGGGAGGGGGAAGGGAAGCAATCATTTGCTCTTCCACTCAGTTGTGCATTCATTGGTTGCTTCCCATGTGTGCCCTGTCCAGGGATCAAACCCACAACCTTGTCATTTCAGGACGACACTCTTAACCAACTGAGCTAACAGGCCAGGGCTTAAAATTCATTTTCTAAATTAAAAAAAATAATTTTTTAAGAAATGGTCAGGCTGGACAGAAAAGGAGCAAGTACAGAAGCTGTGTGATATTATCACACTCAAATACCAATGCTTTAATGATCATCAATTTCTTAGTATAAGCCACATCTCTACTACCTATTAAAAACATTAATTTTTTTTTCACAGCATATATTATTTTTCCTCAACATGAAAGTAATATATAGACCCTGGCCAGTTAGCTCAGTTGGTTAAGAGCATCGTCCCAAAATGACAAGGTTGTGGGTTCAATCCCCGGTCAGGAAACACATGGTAGACAACCAAAGAATGCACAGTTGAGTGAAATCATAAATGAATGCTTCCCTTCCCCCTCTCCTCTCTCTCCCTTCCTCTCTCTTTCTTTCTAAAAGTCAATAGAAATTAAGCCCTGGCCAGACAGCTTGGTTGGTTGGAGTATCATTCTGGAGCATGAAGATTACTGGTTCGATTCCCCAGTCAGGGCGCATACAGGAGCAGCTCGATGTTCCTGTCTCCCTTTCTCTCTACCTCTCTCAAAAAAAGAAAAAAATAAAACAAACAAAAAAGAAAGTGATATATAATAGTTAACATTTACCCAATACTTGCTTTATTCTAGGAACTGTTTTAAGTATTTTGCATGCATTATCTCATTTAATTCTATAACCCTATAAGGTAGGTTATTATAATTAGCCCTATTTTATATGTAAAGGAACTTGGGCCAAGAGAGTAGGTGCTGAGTAGTGGAGCCAACAACAAAGCTACAGTACCCTTAAAATTTATTAAGCTCAACTTATGAAACTGACATTTTTATATTACTTTAATTTATAAATATGTATACAGTATTTATACTTTGTATGGTCTAACTTAATGTAAAATATACTAGTATACCAATATTTTAAGTGTAAAAATCTGAAAAATATTTTAAAAGCATTAAGAAAAATAATCATTCCAGAAACTACTTTTTCTAATTTGGTACACTTCCTTCCAGGTTATGTTCATATATGAGTATATATCAGTATTTTCACTTAACATTACATAGTATTTCCTCAGGTCTTTAAAAATATGACTTATATTATGCTGTATTTTATGAATAAAGATGAGAAATTATTTCTTTTCATTCTTGATGTATTTAGTACACATGGTTTTAGTTTCCTCTGCTCAACAATGACTAAAGAAACAATAAAAGAGGCTTTATACATTAAAGCAGGGGTGCTCAATACGTCGATCGCGAAGGAAGTGTGGGTAGATCGCATGACATTAAAAAGACATTTGTCTTTTGATTGCCATACAGGGTAGCCAATCTGACGTCTGAACTTTTGATACTCTACGCATGCAGTTAAACCGCGCTAACTTGTTCAGTTACATTGCTGCGTAGTTAGCCTTCAATTTATTTAAACTAAATACAACAAAGGGTATAAAAATGAGTGCCATAGCTGGTTCGAGTAAGAAGCCTAAAACCTACCACTTTCATACAGGATGGGAGGGGATTTTTTCACTGTGTCATATTCTAAGTGTGTTTGCCTCATCTGTCTGTGTGCCATTGCTATTCCAAAGAAGAAAAATGTGGAGCTGCTTTTTCGGACTGTTCGTAAAAACTATGACATTGACTTTCCTCCGAAAAGAGAGCTGAGAAGGAGAAAAGTGAAAGAAGAATACACAATATTAAATAGTAATAATAGTAACTTAAATAATAATATAGAAGAAATAAATTTATGTTTTGCATTTTTATTGTAGGTAGATCATTTTGACTTGGTCATCTTATAAGTAGCTCGCAAGCTGAAAAAGTGTGGGCACGCCTGCATTAAAGAATGGCATAGAATCTTTTTCCTAATGTTCTCCTTTATTTCCCTAACTAAAACTGTGCTCTATTTTAACCATACTTTGTAGCCCTATTTCAATGGAGTGCCATTCTTAAACTAATATAAATAACAAATGAAAATGATAAAATGCATTAATTAAACTTAAGTAAAACACATTAATACAGGGCTGGCAGACACCTAAGAAGTCATCCACTTCTCCTTTTTCATTTCTGGAAACAGAAAAGTATGATGATTTAGGGCTGGCTACAATAGTCTTCCTCAGACTCACACTTGGTGAGATGTACTTATCGTCTTCGTTAATTTTTGGTGGAACAGCAGTCAGTTTCTGGAAAGCCTTCTTCATTTTCTCCCGATCTCCGATGGCAAAGTAACAGAGAGTGAGGTTGTACCCGGCCTCTAGGTTTGGTGCCAAGCTCATTATGTGCTCAAAGGAATTAATGGCATCAGGGTACTGGCCCGTTTTAATAAATGTGACTCCAATGTTCTGCATAAGTTTAATCCTAAATAGAAGTAAACAGGGATCAGCTGTAAGTCTAAAGCCCTCAGCACAGGAGTCAAGACAATCCACAGGTAGTCTCCTCTCTTCCTTTCACTTGACTTTTCTGTTTTGTACTGTAAAAGCTTCACTGAGGTTTAATTCACGTATCATATAACATTTACTTGCTTTCACTATCCACTTCAATGATTACTGCTAAAGTCACACAGTTGTGGAACTATTACCATGCTCTTGTTAAGTCATTTTTGTCAGCCTGTGCCTATCAGCAGTCACTCCCATCCTAGACTCCAGCCCTGGGCAACACTAACTTCCTTTCTATGTCTCTCTGCATTTGCCTTTTCTAGGTGCTGCATATACATGGGACTCATTCAAGTGTGACGTTTTGTGTTAGAGTTTCTCAATCAACAGAATGAAGATCCTTCATATTATAGTGTATGCCAGCACTTCCATTCCTTTATATTGACAGTGTTCCACAGTACAAATACACCACATTTCACTCATCTACAGCCTACTAGATGAACATTGATTGCGTTCACTTTTGGTGATTATGAATGAGTCTGCTGGGAACATTTGCATATAATCCCTTGAGACAACATGCTTTCACTTTCTGGGGTGTGTACCTGAAAGTGGTACATAGAGTACCAGTGGCCATACAATACACCTGTGTTTAGCTTTTTAAGAAATTGCTTAATTTTTTTCCAAGGCGGTTGTATCATATAACATTGCCAATGTATAAGGTCTGTGATTTCTCTACATCTCTTCAATACCTGTCTATCGTTTGATTATAGGCATTTTAAAGATCGTGATCACATATTATTTCTAACTACTGTTCAACACAATCCCTGTTTCAACCACACTCATTCACTCATAATTCTTGGATCAGATCATAAATCTGATTTCCCTGACTCTCCCTGTGATGTTCCCTTTGTCTGGAATATTTTCTCTCTTTCCTCTCTGCTTAAATCACCCATCTCACAGTACACCTCCTTCATAATGCCTTTCCTGACCGTTCTTGTTCTCAGCAATTACTCATCAACTTAGTACAGCATCTCTTTGCTTCTTGATTATAAAGCACTTAACATAGGCTTAGATTATGATGTATAAAATGCTCAAATTCTTGGCCTCACCTGGGTTAAAAGTACTTCAAGGGCACTGTTTTATAAGACAGACATACACTGATAATGATAAGATATCTTGCATAATTAAAAAACAAATGATCATGGAAGGTGGCTCTTACAAATAAATTAACTTTCACAGAGGGAGTGTACTGGACCTAGGGGAAATTATGACCAGTAAATATCCCGGACACCTAAGGTTATTACCAGAGCATAATGTAACTCATTGTGTCTGCTCTTGAAACATTGTAGAAAAAGAATATCCCGTTTCCCCTTCCAATCTTTCCTTCTAAGTAAGATTCAGAAGCAATTCCTTCCTCCCTTGATTTCACTCTCAATCTACAGCATGAATGTCAAGAGGTCTGAATTTCTAGCCTTGTATTCTAGAGTCTGGTATATTCTGAAGGACTAAGATGTGATTTTGTGTTGACAGCTGTATTTAGTGGTTGTCCCCTCTATATAGGACAAGTAGCTTACTTTTATTTCAACTGATCATATATTATGTTTTTATCTTTAACCTGTCATTATACAAATGTATGCAAGTATAGACATAACACGGATCTAATAGTGCTCATGTACAAACACCTCAAAATGTTCAATGCACTGACAACAGGTCAGAAGAGTTATCTCGTTTCAGAAAAGCAACACAAATCTTACAAAGTTACGTAAACTCACCTTATTTCTTTATAGACACGTGGAATCTGATCTAATGCCATCCGGTAGAATTTAATGGCTTTGGAATAATTTCCTTGCTTTAAATAAATATTTCCCATATTCACTTTCAATCTTCCTAATTAAAAAAATAAATGAATGTATAATATTCTATGATTTTAATTTTTTCTGTGATATTTTAGATAATCTTAATTCATATTCTTTGAAGGTTTTCTCAAGTCATAGAGGTTCAGACACTACTTAAAATTCTCTTTTTATTTTATTTTAATTTTTTTACAGGGACAGAGAGAGCGTCAGAGAGAGGGATAGATAGGGACAGACACACAGGAACGGAGAGAGATGAGAAGCATCAATCATTAGTTTTTCGTTGCCATTGCGACACATTAGCTGTTCATTGATTGCTTTTTCACACGTGCCTTGACCGCGGGCCTTCAGCAGACTGAGCCACCCCTTGCTGGAGCCAGCGACCTTGGGTCCAAGCTGGCGAATTTTTAGCTCAAGCCAGATGGGCCCGCGTTCAAGCTGGCGACCTCAGGGTCTCGAACCTGGGTCTTCTGCATCCTAGTCCGACGCTTTATCTACTGTGCCACCGCCTGGTCAGGCAAAATTCTCCTTTTAAAATAGGCATACTACCTGACCAGGCGGTGGTGCAGTGAATAGAGCATCGGCCTGGGATGCAGAGAACCCAGGTTTGAAACACTGAGGCTGCCGGCTTGAGCGTGGGGTTGCCAACTTGAGCATCGGATCACAGACATGACCCCATGGTCACTTGAGCCCAAGGGTTACTGGCTTGAAGCCCAAGGTCGCTGGTTTGAGTCCTAAAGTTGCTGGCTTAATTAAGCAAAGGGTCACTGGCTGGGCTATAGCTCCCCAGTCAAGGCACATATGAGAAAGCATTCAATGAACACCTAAGGTGCTGCAACGAAAAATTCTGTGAAGAAATGGAATTTAAGACAGATGGATTCCTAAAAATACAGCTAGAGAACAACAAATTTATATTAGAAAACTGGAGTTGTGTGTTTCTAAAAAAATGTAAGATTTTTAATTCAGACTCAATAATGCCATACATATTTTAATATGATTTTAAAAATGATATTAGTAAACTTTAATACTACTACCAAATACATGTATTACACAATGTACATGCTAAATATAAACCAGGGGTCGGGAATCTATGGCTCGTGAGCCAGATGTGGCTCTTTTGATGGCTGCATCTGGCTTGCAGACAAATCTTTAATAAAAAAGATAATGTTAAAAATATAAAACATTTTCATGTATTACAATCCATTCATTTCCTAACGCTGGTATTCATGATTGTGGGTGGCTAGAGCCAATCACAGCTGTTCTCTGGGACAATACCAAATTTTTATTAGATAATGCATAATGTACACGGGTCGTTGTGAGGTCAGGAAGTAAACTTCCCTCCTTTTAATCAAGTAGTCAAGCAGTCAGCTAGCTAACTGCAGAAACCCATTTGACGAAGAAGATGGCTATAAGAAAAAAAGATGAGGAGTATCGTACTTTTCAGCAGAAATGGACAGAGGAATTCGCCTTTGTGGAGAGAGCAGGTTCTTCAGTGTGTCTAATATACAATGATAAAATTGTATCGATGAAACGGTCAAATATAAAGTGGCACTTTGACACTCGCCATACTACATTTGCATCGAAATATCCAGTGGGGACAGCAGGAAGAAAGCATGTCAGGAGCTACTGTGCAGAGTGCAAGCTAGTTAGCAGCAACTCTGTGTATGGACACAACAAGGTGACTAGATTTCTGTTAGCTTTACTGGTGCTTTAGCAATTGAGAAACAGAAGGCCATTCACAGATGGGGAGTATGCCAAAACACTCATGCATGATGTTGCCAATGAACTTTTTGACGACTTTTTGGATAAAGACAAGATAATCAAACGAACAGAAGGCATGCCTCTGTCAGCAAGAAATGTTCAGGATCGTACTATCATGATGGCAAATCAAATTGAGGCAACACAAGTGAAGGACATATATGCAGCACCATTCTTTTCCCTCGCTTTGGATGAGTCAACAGATGTGAGCCATTTATCACAGTTCAGCATGATTGCAAGGTATGCTGTCGGTAACACATTACGTGAGGAAAGTCTTGCTGTTTTGCCTATGAAAGAGACAACAAGAGGGGAGGATTTATTCCAGTCTTTCACTGAGTTCACTAAAGAAAAAATCTATTTATGGATAAACTTATTTTGGTATGTACTGATGGTGCTGTGTGCATGGTGGGGAAAAACAGAGGATTTGTAGTGCTTCTTCGTGAACATGAAAAGAGACCCATCCTAAGTTTTCACTGCATCCTACATCAGGAGGCGCTTTGTGCACAGATATGTGGCAAGCAGTTTGGTGAGGTGATGTCGCTGGTTATTCGGGTGGTCAACATTATTGTTGCCCGAGCTTTAAATGATCGCCAGTTTAAAACACTGCTGGATGAAGTTGGGAATAATTATCCTGGTCTGCTTCTGCACAGCAATGTGCGTTGGTTGTCAAGAGGGAAGGTGCTCAGCCGTTTCACGGCTTATCTGAATGTAATCCGGACTTTTCTTGAAATGAAAAACATCGAGCATCCTGAGCTAGCTAACACTGAATGGCTCCTGAAGTTCTATTATCTCATGGACATGACAACCTCTGAACCAGCTCAATGTGAAAATGCAAAGCGTTGGAAATACAGTCTTATCCCTCAACAAGCAGTGTTTGCATTTGAAAATAAGCTGGAACTCTTCATCGCCGACATTGAAACAGAGATCGTTTACTACACTTTGAAAAACTGGGAGAGTTTAAAGATGCATGCACAGCAAGTGACCCTGCTCAACATCTTGATCTCCAGCAGCTAGCGGGCTTCACATGTATTCTCCTACAGTCATTCAAAGCGCGCTTTGAAGAATTTCGTGAGCGCACTCTCTTTTTAAGTTCATCACCCATCCACCCGAGTGTGCAGTGGACAGCGCCAACCTGAGTTACATCCCCGGTGTCTCCGTCAGAGATTTTGAGCTACAATCTGCTGACCTGAAGGCCTCAGACATGTGGGTGAATAAGTTCAAGTAACTGAATGAAGATTTGGAAAGACTTGCACGACAGCAAGCAGAGTTGGCAAGCAAACACAAGTGGGGAGAAATGAAAAAACTTCAACCCGTGGACCAGCTGATTGTCAAAACTTGGAATGCACTTCCCGTCACATACCACACACTGCAGCATGTGAGTATTGCTGTACTGACAATGTTTGGCTCTATGTATGCATGTGAGCTGTCTTTCTCACATCTAAAGAACGTTAAGAAAAATCATGCAGCAACAGAAGTCGCATTAATGGTACAAAGTACTTTATTCATCATCAGTTAGCAACAGCATAACAATGTTACTAAAAGGAATTCAGAGACTTACTGTACTTTAAAAGTGTTGGTCTTACATAAAATGCACACATTTATTTGTATTTAATGTTAAACATAATGTATGGCTCTCACAGAATTACATTTTAAAATATGTGGCTTTCATGGTTCTCTCAGTCAAAAAGATTTCCGACCCCTGGTATAAACTATAGCCTCTTGGGGATGAATCATACAAGTGGAAGCATGCTTGGTGGGGTTGCCATAGGTCATTCTACTGGAGATGACAGAACAATTTTTGTTTACCATTAGGTAATATACCTCATACCAACTGTAGTTCCTCATTTGCATTTTTGTGTATTTCTATATAAATAGTATTTTTAAGCAGGATACCTCTATGTAAATACAAATTCATTTTAAAACACTGGTAATTTCACTGTAAGAAACCACATGGTGAGGAAACAAACATTACAAAAGAACTGTACCTATTAGACAAACTATCAACACCTACCTGCACTGATAAACATCTTATTTTTCACTATCACTTGATACGTGTTTAGGGCCTCAGCATACATCTCATTAGCTGAATACTGACTGGCCAAGTTGAAAAGAACCTAAGGGAAAACACATGAAAAAACCACATAATAACCATTTTAAACCTCTTTTGTTTATAATCTGTCCAGAGATTAAAGTCATATAACAAAATTAGCTGCTTATATCAAGGTACCCAACCAATTAGGAAATGAAGTAGACAGAGAAAATCTTGCATTCCAAATAAACCAGAACATTCAGATAGGTAAGGCTGACTTCTGGATTTCACCTTAATTTTCCATGTATTCTTTCTAGGTTAGGTAGTATTTGCTATCCATTAATCTCAGAAAGACCTACAAAGAATAACCATGTCTGGTTAATGTCACTGGTGAAAAATAAATAAGTAAGAGAGTGAACCAAATTCTCTCCATAAATATAAATTCATGTAGAATTTAAACTTTATGTAGAAACAGCTAAAAGCTTTATTTGATAGTAAGTCTCTATATGCAAAATTATAATTTGTTATTAACCTATAGTAAGTTATCTTGCTAGAGGTAAAATAATTGATCATTTTAAATTGATCATGAAATTTAAAATATTAGCAATAAATAGTAAACATTGAAACCTTTTTATAGAGTTTCAAATGTCTTTTTATCCACGTGTTTGGCATATAAAGACTTTTCCCACTGAAGATACATCCTTTTTCTTTTTTTGACAGAGACAGAGAGAGGGTCAGAGAGAGGGACAGATAAGGACAGACAGACAGGATGGGAGAGAGATGAGAAGCATCAATTCTTTGTTGTTGCTCCCTATTTGTTCATTGATTGCTTTCTCATATGTGCCCTGACGGGGATGGGGGGCTACAGCAGAGCAAGTGACCCCTTGTTCAAGCCAGCGACCTTGGGCTTTAGGCCAGCAACCTTTGGGCTCAAGCCAGCGACCATGGGGTCAGGTCTATGAACCCACACCCAGGCCAGCGACCCTGCGCTCAAGCTGGTGAGCCTGCGCTCATGCTGGTGACCTTGGGGTTTTGAACCTGAGTCCTCCGCATGCCAGGCTGGTGCTCTATCCATTGCACCATCACATGGGCAGATGAAGATACATCCTTTTAAATAGCACTATCAACATCAAGGAACTGACTTTTCAGACTTTAAGAAATTTTGCTAGAAATTAGCTTTCATTTTTTTTTTTTTTTTTTTACTACTCTCACAAAACATTGTGTCATTTGCCTCATTTGAAGTTCTTGAAAATCACGGGCCAAAGAGTCCACATTAGAATCTCATTAAAGTAACCACACTGAGCATAAATATTAGCAGTCTTCAAGAAACAGAGTCATTAGCTGATGAGTGTGTGAGCAATTACTAAGTTATTAAAAACAACTAGTCAACAAACTAAATTAAAATAAAATCCCTGCACCAACTAAAGATAAGTGTCTCATGAACTCTCATTCAAAGAAAGATCATTAATCTAATTCTGGATATCCAAAGTTAAGTAAGATTTAAAAAATAAAAGGAAACAAGAAATAAAACAGAAAAAGGACTTCTGGAATCTACAGATCCTAGCCCAAGTAATTTCACTGGAAAGGTTTTTGATACTTACTGTGTAAGTTAAATCCAGATTGATGTTCTCTGCAGTTGTCACCTGCTCGCGTTGTCTCACCAGCATTCTCTCCTTTCTTCCTGCATCTTTTGCCTTTTCTAAGGACTAAAATCAAGTTCACACTCTGAGCGTTTGCTACAAGCTCCTGTGCATTTGGGAAACACCTGCATGGGGTGGGCTGTCCACCCCTGGATGCCTGGGCCCGGCACTACCATGCCCACATACTTCCCTGACAAGAAAAGAGCCCAGTCCATTTGTTTAAGCTGGAGCTCACCCTCATGCCACAGTTTATAGGAAGGAGGGGTGCTCTGAAGGACAACACATACAGCAGCTTTGCCCAAAGTCCAGTCTCCTCATCACCATGCCTTCTACCACTTTTAGGTTTGACTATGCCTTTGATTTTTTTTCTCTCAACTCCTAAATCTTTGGATATTTTAGTTCCATCTTATGATATAGGAATTTCAATGGATCTGTTTGGTTTCTTGGATGCTCAAAATCCAAACCAGTCACAGGATAACTGCTATTCAGTGTTACAACAGATGCTTAGTTTGGCGCTCACATTCTACTTAGAATGTCAGGAACCTTCAATTTCCACTGTGAGCCTAACACCAGACAGATTAAGTCAACAAGAGGTTTGTTTGTTTTTTGTTTAGAACTAAAGAAAAAAGGAAAGCATCAGTTCAGTGAGCAACAAAAGTAGTTTTTCATCCTGAAGAAGTCTTCCTAATGACATTCATTAATCTGATAACTAAAGGCACAGAAATAATATCTATATGGTATAACAATCAAATTAATGTGAACAAAAGCAAATTAGAAGAAAATATATAATAACTTAAAAAATAAAAGGCATAGCAGGATTCCCAAAAGCAAACCATGATTTTGCAGTCTTCTTAGGAAAGAAGACTTCAGAGCAGTGAGGCACAAGTGAGGAAAGCTGCCTTGGCACTGTGTGTGGGTGACGGCAGCACACCTCTCAGCAGCGGAGTCTTACACAATAGGCTACCAGGTTGCTACATTTAATCAACAAAATCATTAGAATTTCTCTTCCCCTACTGAAATTACCAATGTCAAAAATTATAAAATCAGCCAACTGTTTGACATCAGAGTTTATGAAACTGAGTTACAAATGCAGGTTCTCAAAATAATTGCTTCTGTGAAAACTCTAAGTCCAGTCCAATAGTAAAACAAGTGTATTTATCTGTACATATGTATGTATGCATATGTAAGACTAGACACATACATGGAACACTCCATTCATCCTGAAGCCTGTCAGCTTAACAACTCACCAGTTTTAAGTCTCCACAGCTGTTGGCAACACAGCTTTCTTCCACCAGCTCACTCACCTTCTTCTCTAATTGTCTAATCTTTTCTTCTGGACTAGTAAAGAAAAAAGCAGTTAATCATTCAACCACTAATCATATGTACTAAAATTTATTTTACTTTTAACATTTCCATTACAAGTGCTTTTAATTTCTTTTTATTTGTTTATTTTTAGAGAGGAGACACAGAGAGACAGAGAGAGAGAGAGAAAGGGGGGAGGAGCTAGAAGCATCAACTCCCATATGTGCCTTGACCAGACCAGTGCAGGGTTTTGAACTGGCGATTCCCAGGTCGACGCTTTATCCACTGCGCCACCACAGGTCAGGCTACAAGTGCTTTTAAAAGTGAAGAATTGGTCATAGATAAGACAAATGTATAAATGGCAATGTATTTATACATTGTATAAAAAGCAATGTATAAAGAGCAAATGTTTTAAATAATTACATTACAGTAGGTTCCCAGTTACAAATATCCAACCTATGTACTACTTGTACTGACAAGAAAAGCAGCATAAGGGCTGTTGGCTCTCAACTGCAGCTGGGTATCAGTGAAAGCTTGATGCCCAGAGCAAAGAACTAACCATTAAAGACCTTATAAAACTAGAGCAGCGGATGACAGCATTTAGGGAAGAAAACAGGGACCTAGAAACTCCAGAACCAAAATGTTTTTCTACAGTTAGCTGATGCTTTTTTGTCTCTTTGAAGCAGGAATGGCAAAGTTAGAGGAGCAAGATCCTGATACAGAGAGGTTCACCCAAGTTTACCCCACAGTTAGCTAAGGCCTGTGATGCTACAGGGCCATTTCTGATAAGAAAAAGAAAAGCTCTGTACAACCTCCCTTGATGCCGACTTCAGGAAACTGACTCCAGCCGCAGAATCAAACTCTGACACTAACACCAGTCCCACCCTTCCAACAAGTCCATCCTCTTCTGCACCATCCAAGATTGTCTAAGGGTGTATCTGAAAATGTTTAAGTGTTCATATGCACAGGAAGGTAAAAATAAACACTACGTTAAGACAAAAATCTAAGTTGCACTTAATAGGTAAATGTACCTGTTGCAACTTACACACAAATGTAACTTAAGAACAAACCTACAGAACCTATCTTGTTCATAATCCAGGAACTGCCTGTATATAATTATTCATAGTAACAGTAAAATAGCTAACATTTACTTAGCATAAGGGTAATTTCACACTGAGCTACAGAGTTTACCCTGATCATGGCATTTAATCCTAATTATCACATTTGATACAAGTACTATCATTATTCTTTGTACTGATAGGGAAACTGAGGCTTAGCAAGTTAAGTGCTATGCCTGAGATCACACAGGTAGACATTGAGATTGCTAGGACTTAAACCCAGAAAGGGAAGCCTAGGAGACAGGCTACTATATTATCACCCCTAAGGGAAAGCAGGTCCTATTTACAGATGTATGGCAAATGGAGACTTTATCTATTGGTTAGGAACACTAAAGCCCCCCCATAAAAGATATACTAGAATAATTATTTACTACCAGATAGGTACTAAAGAGGTTTCTAACAAGGTGAGAAGTTTAAAAACCCTGACTCCATTAGTAGCAGACAGAGTACGTCAAATCAGTCACCTTTCAAAAGTGACATTAGCCTGACCAAGTGGTGGCACAGTGGATAGAGCGTTGAACTGGGATGCAGAGGACCCAGGTTCAAAACCCTGAGGTTGCCAGCTAGAGAGCAGGCTCACCAACTTGAGCATGGATGGGGTCGCTGGCTTGAGCTTGGGATCATAGACATGACCTCATGGTAGCTGGTTTGAGCCCAAAGGTCACTCACTTTGCTGGAGCCCCCTGGTCAAGGCACATATAAGAAAACCATCAATGAACTAAGGTGCTGCAACAAAGAATTGATGCTTCTCATCTCTTTCCCTTCCTGCCTGTCTGTCCCTATCTGTCTCTCTTGCTTAAAAAAAAAAAAAGTGACAATTTCTTTTTGCTGCCTCTTTCTTTTCTTCCCTCCCTCCCTCTCTCCCTTCCTTATCTTTTAATTGAGAGGAAGGGAGAAAGAGAGACAGACTTCCGCATGTGCCCCGACCCAGATCCACCCAGCAACCCCCATCAGGGGCCAAGATTTGACTCAACCGATCCATCCTCAGCACCCAGGGCCGATGCTCAAACCAGTCAAACCACTGGCTGCAAGAGAGAAAGACAGAGAGAACGGGGACAAGACGGGGAAGAGAAGAAGATGGTCACTTTTCATGTGTGCCCTGACCAGGAATAGAACCCAGGACATCTGCACGCCAGGCAGACATTCTATCCACTGAGCCAACCAGCCAGGGCGTTTGCTGCCACTTTCTTCCAGCAAAATACCACAACACTCTGAATACACATCAGTACCTAGATAAAATTTTACTATGAGTATATCGGAAAGCATTGTATTTCTCTTAATCCTCCAGAAATGGGTTTTTTAAAAAGAATACAGGAATAAATTTAACAGCATACCCTTATCTATAGAATCAGATTCTTTAGGGGAACCCGCCTACAAATTCCATCAGGTGGGATATAAATTTTATAAGTTTACAAAGATCTTCAAAATTCTAACTGAACAATGAACATAATAAAACAGTGTTTTCATAAAGGTTACAACAAATTATAGAATTCTATTTTCTGGTTGTCTGAAATACTCTAATAAATGTTCCCAACAGTTTTTGTTATTATTAAACCTAAAATAAGAATGTAAAATTAAAAGCAAAAATCTGTAAGAGAAATGTTCCTAACAGTTTTTGTTATTATTAAACCTAAAATATCAATGTAAAATTAAAAGCAAAAATCTGTAAGAGAACTCTATGAAAGCACTCAAAGTAACTACCCTATCCCTATCAAATGCCAAGAAACTGGACTCTGCTGGACCCCTAACCCACAGAAGAGCTGCCACCCATACATCCTTGGACATAGAATCTGCACTCGTCAAGTCTCATTTTGTTGTGAAATGTTTGGTTCAGCCATAGGTGATACTTTCCTCCCAATGAGAAGACAAAACATGTATTCTTGGGGTGGAGGATCCTGGGAAAACTGTCTTTGCTTTTCAAAAGGGACTTAAGACTGGAACTTTCTGACTTCAGCTCAGCTTATCAATTCTTTTACTGACAATTTTAAATTCTCATGGAATTCTTGGCATCACAAGGATGGGCAGGCTCTTGAGAAAAGCCAAGGGAATCAGAGAAGCTGAACAAGGGCTGATGCTACTGAGGAGTTAAATTACCATGGATAGAACTGCCCTTCCTCCAGACGTCATGTTAATAATAACATAATAAATGTTTGCCCTCGCAGGTTGGCTCAGCGGTAGAGCATCGGCCCAGCGTGCGGAAGTCCCGGGTTCGATTCTCATCCAGGGCACACAGGAGAAGTGCCCATCTGCTTCTCCACCCTTCCCCCTCTCCTTCCTCCCAGTCTCTCTCTTCCCCTCCCGAAGCCAAGACTCTATTGAAGCAAAGTTGGCCCCGTGCTGAGGATGGCTCCATGGCCTCTGCCTCAGGCACTAGAGTGGCTCCCGCTGCAACAAAGCAACGGCCCAGATGGACAGAGTATCGCCCCCTGGTGGGCATGCCAGATGGATCCCAGTCAGGCACATGCGGGGGTCTGTCTGACTGCCTCCCTGCTTCTAATTTCGAAAAAATACAAAACAAAAAACAAAACAAAACAAAAAAACATTATAAATGTTCTTACTGTGTTTCTTTTTTAAAAAAAATTGATTGATCGATTTCAGAGACAGAGGGAGATTAGATAGATAGATGGATGATAGATTGTTGTTCCACTTATTCACGTATTCATTGTTACTTTCTTGCATATGCCCCAACTGGAGATCGAACATGCAACCGTGGTATATCAGGATGATGCTCTAACCAGCTGAGTTACCTGGCCAGGGCTGTGTATGTGTTTCTAAGTGCCCTCTGTTGTTAGCAGCTTAAAGGTTTTAGAATGACATAATATTTAAATAAAATACCAAACTTTTATTAGCAGACATGCTGTCATTAACTAGGATACAAAGTAAAGTAGTTTTCTATAGAGGTTCCTTGTTAGTTGAAAAGGAAAATTATGTAATTTATACAATAGCCCAAATACTGGATTTAAGAATTACAATTTAATAACATCTACTATACAGAAATAAACAGTGTCATGGTTAATAGCATGAGTTCTGGAAATAGCCTGGATTCAAATCCCAGTCCTGCCATTTGTTAGTGCTACCAAGCCAAGACCTCTGTGTTTTATATTCAATATGAACTAATGACAATAACAGCTCAGTCTTCATTAACATACAGCACCTGCACAGTGCTCGGCACACTCAGTAAGTGTTTGCTTTCTGAAACTCTGTAAAATGTACACATCAATAGTATCTAGATACCAGTAAGTATATACAGTTGAATTTATACCATAGTTTTTTGGCTACTTTCTAACCACTAGTTAAATTAACTCAATTAAAATTAAATTTCTTGGCCTGACCAGGCGGTGGCGCAGTGGATAAAGCGTCAGACTGGGATGTGGAAGACCCAGGTTCGAGACCCCAAGCTCGCCAGCTTGAGCACGGGCCCATTTGGCTTGAGCAAAAAGCTCGCCAGCTTGGACCCAAGGTCGCTGGCTGTAGTTGGGTGGTTCAGTCTGCTGAAGGCCCGCGGTCAAGGCACGTGTGAGAAAGCAATCAATGAACAACAAAGGTGTTGTGACAGCAACGAAAAACTAATGATTAATGCTTCTCACCTCTCTCCGTTACTGTCTGTCTGTCCCTATCTGTCCCTCTCTCTGACTCTCTCTCTGTCCCTGTAAAAAATAAATAAATAAAGCTTAAAAAAAATTTAAAAAACAATCTTCCTTAAAATTAAATTTCTTAATATCTGTATGACAAACTAACTTCTTTTATGTTCTCATAATTCTCTCTTTTTTTTTTATTTATTCATTTTAGAGAGGAGACAGAGAGAGAGAGAGAGAGAGAGAGAAAGAGAGAGAGAAAGGGGGCAGGAGCTAGAAGCATCAACTCCCATATGTGCCTTGACCAGACCAGTGCAGGGTTTTGAACTGGCGACCTCAGTGTTCCCAGGTCAACGCTTTATCCACTGCGCCACCACAGGTCAGGCCTCATAATTCTCTTTTTGAAATATCCTTTTAAAATGAACATATCTTGTTACATTTACAACCCTATTTGGCCTTCAAGAGAATCGATATTGGGCTCCACAAAAATTAGATATATCTTTAAAGTCAAATAACATTATAATAAAACTACACAGGACATACATGACTATATTCCTAGGCTTGATTCTTTTGCTAATTTCAAGAATGAGGAATGATGTTGTAATTAATATTTTTCTGAAACAAACTTTTAAAATATTTAAGAATTATTTATTTGGAAAAATATATAGAAGAACAATAAAACAACAGCATAAGGACTTACATACCTATCTTCATTTCTGGCTTCCAAAGGAGGAGCAGGGCCTCTTGCCTGACCAAGGGGGTCAAACGCAGAGCCTGAGACACAATTTTGGAGTTTATATTTAATCTGTGGCCCAGCAAAATTGACTCAAATACATAACCCTACACAAATTATTTAGTAAATGGCTTGGATTATTTACTTATTAAATAGACAGGACCATTTATTATGTCTATATAAACCTTTTGTATATCAAGACATTGGTGAGATTTTTTAATGTACATAAAACTATATAAATAAAACCTGTGTGTCAACATATAAAAACAGAAATGAGATGCTCTCTCATTATTTACTCTACCTTCACAGTAATCTATTCCTATTATGAACTCTAAATTACCAATCATGCGAGTAATAACCTGGTACTGACTTTTAAATTATCCTTATTGGTATAATAAACATTAATTTTCATCATAATTTTATTTTTAAATTATTATTTAAGTTAGTATATATTTAAATACTACTTTTACCTTTAATTTTTTAAATTCAGCTCTAACTTATATTAAATACAACACAAATTTCTAATATCCAATTCAGTACAATTTCACAAATTACCTGCTGTTACAACTACCAACCCAATTGCAATATACAGTATTTTCAATACCCCTTTCCTTTCTTATGGTACCTAATATAATGGTGCACCTTATAATCAATGGCATGTTAAGAGTTTAAATGGTAATAACATTTACACATACAAAAACAGTAAGAAATATTAAAAGATCTAAAAAGAAAAGCAGAGACAATATAACAAACCTCTCAAAGCTGCACTGGTGAAGCCAGCTGCTCTCACCGCTGTCATAGGTCTAGTAACTCCATCCTTAAAAGAACAGGAATCATTTAGAAGTACTGGCAGTTCTGTAAATGACACAGAACTTAATATAATCCCAATTTTAATACTAGTTTTTAGTCACTATCTGCGCACTCTGTGCTTCTGCTCCTTTATGTCAATCCTGTTTCTACTTTTGCTTTCCCCTATATATTTAGAATTCCTTGATCTCACTGGGCTTACTCTGTTTGAAAAGAAGAAGAAACTCGTAAGTTTTTACATATCACCTTATATAGCTACTCCCCTTCTTTTGGTTGGTATCCTCTATACCCAAGAGAAAGTACAGACATGGTTGTAAGAGACAGCACAACAAAAATGGGTCCCACAGTGCAATATACAAGCAAACCTTCAGTGTACATCCACCACCTAGTGGGATCTCATCTGAGACCTCAATAAGACCGAGATTTTGCCACCAAAGACTTTAAGTCCAACCTCTAGTCCACACTTTAAAGAATCAGGGTCATTATATCAGTGACATCTCCTTTAACATTTTAAAATAACATAATAAAGAAAATAAAACTTAGTAATATTTTAAGTCACAAGAGAGGTCCCATGCAGAGATACCTGGATAGCTCCTGTCACTGGTCTTCCCATTGATGATGCGAGGGATGTCTTGGACTAGTAAATAGAAAACTTAAGTTAAAATAATTCCAAAGAAAACCTACACTTAATTTTATAAACAAAATTATACAAGTTTCTTTCATAACTTTTTTCTTCATTCCATCGGTAAATGCATCTAAGCATAATTTTTTCCATGTATAATCTGAGGACATAGGATCAAACAGTAAAACTCTAAAGTAGGCAGCAGCAAACTACAACTCTCAGCCTTTGTAAATCAAGTTTCCCTGGAACCGAGCCACGCCAGGTCTGTGGCTGCTCCTGCACGAGGAGCACAAACTGGGCACCTGTAAAAGAGACTGTCTGACCTGGAAAGCCTAAACCACCAGGCCCTTCACAAAAAAAACATTTGCTATCTCCTATTCTAAAACATCACCAAAAATAAAATTTATGAATAATACATGTGTCGGCTGATTAATAAAAACATGTTTCATATGATGCACAGCTATATTATGTGTAAGTCCACTTTCTTCGTTCATATGAAGGGACAGCACGAAGGCCTGCCTGGACCTTTAATGACCTCTAAGAGATATTACCATATGGACTGGGAAATGCTACCCCTCCTCATTTCTTATGTGTCTCCATTCCTCTATTATATCATGTAAGCTAAAACATCAACATTTGGACAACATTAAAAGATTTACCTTTATGGATTTTTATATAGCATCTTTCCTCCAAAGATCTCAAATAAAAGGCCCAAATATGCTTCTGAAATGTCTTAAATTTTACTTTTAATGTATTAATCAGTGAGTTTCTTAATATTACAAACATCACTACATTTACATGATATCTGACTTGACATAAAATGTATGAATGAAATACACATGAAACTGATTATATATTAAAAAATGAAAGGCAGCCAATCAATAAACACAAGGTTTACAAATAGAAAAAAGTAAAATATTTTCTGATATACTTTCAATCAAAATGATTACACTAGTCAAAGCTATTAATCAAATGAGACTTTTATAATGTTTATAACTATTCAAAATAGAAAATGTCTCCAGGTCATGGACTGAAAGCCAAAATTACTTAGAATTGCCTAAAGTGAACTTAGATATAAATAAGAGCATCTTAATATTTTCATCCTAAAAAACCTACCCCATATCCAGTAGCTACAGGTCTAGTAATTGCTGTGCTTGGTATTTTAGCAGTAATCTTGGGGAGGAAAAAAAAACACAGTTAATAGAATTCAGGTTAAGCTATATAATAGAAAACTGGAAAAGAAGTGGGAAATATAGGCTCATCAGTAGAGAAATGTTTATATACTATTTAGAATAATTTCCTTTTAAATTATCCTACATAATCAGGAGCTCAGTAATTTTAGGTATTGAGAAGGAGACTTATTCTAGAATTCATTTTATAGGAGAAGGGAACTCAAGAATGACCTGAGGTGCCAGTAGGAAAGGTCAGTTTTTACGGTTGCTTCCATCATTCATCATGCACACCTACCACTGACAGCCACGAAGGTTAAAAACTGACAGGTTTTGGAGTCAGAAAATCTGGGTTCAAATCTTAGCTCTCCCTCTACTAGCTGAGTTTATTTAAACTCTTTGAATCTAAAGTTTCTCACTTTTGAAATAAGGATGTGAGGTATGCTGCTCACAAAACTGTAGTTGAAATAAAAGAGGACTGTGTAGGTAAAAGTTACCTAAACATGTCAGTTGTTAAGAATATTTGTTTGAAATATTTGATTAAAACATCAAGAGAAGTTCTACTTCTGGCTATGATAGACTACTGCTTTAAATAACATTGCTACTAAGAATTAAAAAGCTAAGGACAAAATTTTTTTGTAAAATATCAGTTTGAATACATTAGAGAGTCATTAAGACAGTGAAGAGGCCTTGGCTGATTGGCTCAGTGGTAGAGCATCGGCCCAGCATGTGGAAGTCCCAGGTTCGATTCCCTGCCAGGGCACACAGAAGAAGTGCCCATCTGCTTCTTCACCCTTCCCTTTTACTTTCTCTCTATCTCTTTCCCTACAGCAGCCAAGGCTCCACTGGAGCAAAGTTGGCCCAGGCACTGAGGATGGCTCCATGGCTTCAGCCTCAGGCGCTAAAATGGCTCCAGTTGCAAAGGAGCAATGCCCCATTTGGGCAGAGTATCACCCCCTAGTGGGCTTGCCAGGTGGATCCCAGTAAGGTGCATGCGGGAGTCTGTCTCTCTGCCTCTCCACTTCTCACTTCAGAAAAATACAGGGAAAAAAAAAAAGACAGTGAAGAATTACAAGGTCTCCAGATAAGGGAAAGGGAAGGCTGGTGAGGCAAGCCTGCATTAGGGTCTGCTATTCTACAGGCATCTGCTAGTTCCAAAGGAACGGCTGAGAAGCTATATGTAGTTTTTTGTAGACTCACAGGCCTGAGGAGATAAACAGTGGAGTTGGGGCCTGCCAAAAGTAGCTGCACTTCCCTGTAAGCCTCCCAGCTGTAGACTGTGACCTCAAAAAGCTAAGACTGAAAAGTAGGTTGGAGGTATACCAGGCCTCATAAGGACTGAAGTCCAATTCAGGATCATCTCAAATTCAACTGGATTAAGGTGATCCAGAATTCTACACTTGATCTTAACCAAAAGGTAAATAGTGATGGAACGAGACTTGACTTGGGGTGGTAAATACACAATACAATATACAGATAATATATTCTAGAATTGTACACCTGAAACTTATATGATTTTATGAACCAATGTCCACCTAATAAAATTTTTTTTAATTTAGTGAGAGGCAGGAAGGTAAAGAGACAGACTCCCACATGCGCCCCAACCAGATCTACCCAACAAGCCCCCTACAGGGCAATGCTCTGTCCATCTGAGGTCACTGCTCCATTGCTCGGCAACTGAGCTATATTCAGGTGCTGAGGTGAGGCCATGTAGCCAACCTCAGCACCTGGGGCCAACTTGCTCAAATTGAGCCATGGCTGCAGGAGAGGGGCAGTGGAGAAGCAGATGGTGCCCCGACCAGGAATAGAACCCAGGACTTCCACACATCGGGCTGATGCTCTACACAGCTGAGCCTACCCCAACAAATTTAATTTAAAAAATTCGCACACACAAAATAAAAGGTGATCTAGGATTCCTAGTGCCCCTCGTGACATGAGCATGAGTAAATTCTCCTCTCTAGCAAAGGATGAGATCACCCAAGGCTGTGTTAGCCAATAGGACTTTGTCTGCAGTGATAGAAACATTTTCTCTCTGCCCTATCTTATGAAATAGCCATTAGCCACACGGACTGCTAAGCATTTGAAACCTGATGGTGTAACAAGAATCTGAATTTTAAAATTTTATTTAATTTTAAATAATTTAAATGCAAACAGCCACATGTGTCTAGTGGCTAGTGGCTATTATACTGGACAACACATACATATAGCTTTAAATTATCTCTAAAATTCTTCATTCACAATGTCTGGCATTCAATTAAAAACAACCAGACGTATAGGAGGCAGGACTAAGTAACCGAAAGTGAAGAAAAACAAAAGAATGAAAGAAAACCCGGAAGGTGATATATATAGAGAAAGTATCTGACGAAATTTTAACATAACTATGCTTAATATGTTCAACAAACTAAAAGACAAGATTGATAATTTCTTTTTTTTTTACAAGGACAGAGAGAGAGAGTCAGAGAGAGGGATATATAGGGACAGACAGAAACAGAGAGAGGTGAGAAGCATCAATTATTAGTTTTTTGTTGCCATTGCAACACCTTAGTTGTTCATTGATTGCTTTCTCACATGTGCATTGACCACAGGCCTTCAGCAGACTAAGCAACCCCTTGCTGGAGCCAGTGACCTTGGGTCCAAGCAGGCGAGCTTTTGCTCAAGCCAGATGGGCCCGTGCTCAAGCTGGCAAGCTCAGGGTCTCGAACCTGGGTCTTCCGCATCCCAGTCCGACGCTCTATCCACTGCGCCACCGCCTGGTCAGGCAAGATTGATAATTTCAACAGAGAAAGGGAAGGAAGTATAACAAAAGAATGAAAATCCTAGAACTGAAAAATAGCTTAAAATAATGTAATATTCTAGCATTTTCCAGGAAGCAGTAGGATACTAATTTATACTAGACTTTAATAAGTTAAAGATGTGCTCATTTTAGCAGCACATATACTAAAATTGGAATGATACAGAGATTAGCACGGCCCCTGCACAAGGATGACACACAAATTTGTGAAGCGTTACAAAAAATAGTAAGTTAAAGATGAGTCTTATGATCTTTAGGAAAACACTAAAAGAATGGATAAAGATGTAAAAACTCCCAAGATAACACTGGGGGGACATGGAATAATAAAAAACAAACAAAAGAAGGCAAGAAAGAAAATGAAACATAAAAGAGGCAGAAAATTGAAAAAACAAAAAGAATATAAATTTAACCCAAGCTAGTAATTTCATTATATGTAAATAGACTAAATACTTCACTAAAGTAATAGGATTATCAGACTATTTAAAAAGCAAAACTCAATTACTTGCTGTTAATAAGAAACAGGTCTTAAACATATGAACATGAAGAAGCTGGATGTTAAAGGTTAGGAAAGACATGTAAACACTGGACGAAAGAGAGCTGGTGTAGCTGTATCAATATATACAATACCAAAAAAACAGACAAACAGTATTACTGGAGATATAAAGATATTTCATAACAATAAAAGGTTCAATTTACTACACAAATATAACATTTCTAAGTATTTTGCCTCAAATATATAGAGCAAAAAGCTAAAAGGAGAAATTTACCCACAATCATAATACAAAAATTGACCATATAACAGTTAATAGCCCCCTCTCCTAAATCAGTAAAAATATAACACACTTATTAAACATTAAAAAACTTGACCTAACTGACAGATACCGGTCTTAGAAAAAACTCAAAAAGATTGGGTCTCAGGACTTTTTTCTATGAGAACAAACTGAAAGAAAGATATTTCTTTTTTGGATGGGATTACGACTTCTTTTAACTATTTACAAATAACTAAATTTTTTTTTAAGCATCATCCTATCTCTTCAGACAGAGTGAGTCCTACCCATATCTTCCTTTATTCACTTTACACCCTCACCTGTCATACATTTCCCCCATTTCATCTCAAGGTCAGTCTTTACTGTACATACCCTTTAACATTCTATAGTAAATTTTTCGTAACCAACCTTTTCTGATTGTCCCAGTGACAAACAACCTTTTTTTATGTACCCATAACAACTTATACTCTTTCTTACAGAAATTTCTACACTTCGCTATTTCATGTAGTACCAACACTGTTTGTTTTCTTTTTTTTTTAAGGTGAGAGGAAGGGTATAGATAGTGAGGCAGACTCCCATATGTGCCCTAATCGGATCTACCTCACAACCCCATCTAGGGTTAATGCTCAAGTACTGAGATATTTTTAGTGCCTGAGGCTGATGTGCTCCAACAGAGCTATCCTCAGTGCCTGGGGCCATACTAGAACCAATCAAGCCACTTGCTCTGGGAGGGGAAGTGGAAGAGAAAGGGGAGAGGAAGGGTAAGAGAAACAGATGGTCATTTCTCCTGTGTGCCTTGATTGGGGATTGAACCCAGGACGTCCATATGGTGGGCTGATGCTCTAACCACTAAGCTATCCTCCAGGGCCCTTGTTTGTTTTCAACTATAAAAGAAGCTTGGCAGATTCCATGCACTGTACAAGTCAGATGTCTATGCTTTGCATGACACACAAAAACTTTAATAATACTGAAAAAAATAAATTTAGCAATTTATGTACCGTAGAATACTACTAATGAAGGTTCATTAATCTGAGGGAGTAGTAATTTGTAAATTAAGGGGCAAAGTTTTCAAAGATCAATATTCATGTAATTTTAAAAATTAGAAAGGCAAATATTTTTTAAACAATGAATGATTTAGGTAAACCTATCTGAAGGCTTACATAAATAATATTTATATTCTCAAAAGCATAAAAATTTCTTTGATCTAAAATACAACTATGAAACATTGCTTAAAGAAATTAAAGAAAACACAAACAAATAAAAAGACATCCCATTTAATGGACTGGAAAACAGTATTGTTAAGATGTCTATACTACCAAAAGGAATAGATTCAGTCCAATCCCTATCAAAATTCCAATTGCACTTTTTGAAAAAATAGAAAACTTCATCCTAAATTTAAATTAGAATCTCAAAGGACCCTGAATATCCAAAAATAATTTTAAAAAAGAAAAGCAAAGCTTGGAAACTCATATTTCCTGATTTCAAAAGAGATTACAAAGTTATAGTAATAAAAATAGTGTGGCAGTGGCATAAAGACAGGAAAACAGACTGATGAATCAGAATAAAGAGCTCAGAAAAAATTCTTGTGTATATGGTCAAATGATCTTCAATGAGGGTGCCAAGGCCGCATAATGAGGATTGGTCAGTCTTTCCAACAAGTGACAGTAGAAATACTAGATATGTACAGGCAAAGGAATCAAGTTAGATCCTTATCTTATACCACAGAGAAAAGTTAACATTAAATGAATAAAAGGCCTAAATATAATACCTAAAACTAAGACTTCTAGAAGAAAACATAAGGGAAAAGTTTAATGACATTGGACTTAGCAAGAATTTCTTGAATCTGATACCAAAAGCACAGGCAACAAAAGCATAAATAGACAAATAGAATTACATAAAACCCAAAATTTTGTGCATTAAAGGACACAACACATTTAAAAAACAACCTACAAAATGGCATAATATATACTGCTCACAAAAAATAGGCTATATTTCAAAATGAATATGAAGTGGTAAAATATCTCCTAATTTTTGTGAGCTGTATATTTGCAAATCATGTGTCTGATAAGGGGTTTATATCCAGAAATATATAAAGAATTCCTAGGAAATGGAAAATGGTGACAGAGTAGGTGGACATTACAACTCCCACTCCCAGAACCAAAGTGGATTACAACTTAACTTAGGAACAATCATCTTGAAAAACCAACTTTGGACTAAACTAAGAGGAATCTATAACCAAGCATCACAGAAGAAATCACAATGAGCTGGTAGAAAGGGCAGAGACACAAAAAGGGCTGCCCTGCTCCCAGGAGCTAGAGGTGGACTGGAAGATTTCTCATGGCGGGGTGGGTTTCCCAGAGAGTTGTGGGTCCTCAGCCCCAGGACCAAAACCCTAGCTTGGAGCCCCAGAGACTAGAGAAGGCATACGGACAGTATTTAGCTGAAGGAAGAGCCAGGTTACTATTTGTGAGAAGGAGACAGAACTCTCAGACCCAGGCTTCGTCTTAAAGGGACCCTGCAGAAAACCTTATTCACAGCCACTTACCCAGGGCTCTGGAAGCAGGAAGCACTGAGAGGACTGGAGTTATGAGACAAGAGTGTAGTCTCGGGGACATAGGGAGAGACTGAAAAGGATAGCCACCCTGACCCCTGTATTGGGTTACTCCCCAAACCTAAAGTGATCATTTTTTCTGAGAGAATCAAGGCAGCAAAGGGAAGCAATTACCCCACCCACCAGAGGCTCTCCTGCTCCAGTCAGTGCAAAGAGATGCTTAGAAGCAAGGGGAGAATCAGGAACACAGGTTTTGAGTGCTGAAGTCTGGGCTACACTGCCCCCCCCCAAACTGCTGAATACCCTCCAAAGTGTGGGAGGGGCCGGCTTTGGCAGTGACCGAGGCACTTGGCCCACGTGGAGGCGAGGGGCAGAGCCCAACAAAGGCAGCCCACACGGCAGTATGGGGGGGGGGAGCCCAGCAAGGCAAGAAGTCCCCCGCGACCGAGGGGCAGCCCAGGCTGCGGCCTGAAAGTCTACATGCCCGTAGTGTCGATGCCCGAGGAGGGGGCAGCAGAAGGGAGCTGGTGGAAGACCACACCTTGAGAATAGATAGGCGACACACTCTGGCCAAGAGTAGATAAAGCCAGCCTAGGAATGCAGCTGGTATTTACAATGGCATCAGGGCCCAGCAGAGGTACACAAATTCTGGATCACCTGTAGCTCCAAGAAGGTTGCTAATAGTCAGTCATAAGCAGTGACCCCCACTGGTCTGTGCCAGGTTCCAGCCAGGGAAAGCTAGGGCTGGCACATCCAGTGGCCAGATATGGGGAGCATCAGCTCAGGACTTAACAACCCTAGTTAGAGTGGAATCATAATGGAAAGCTCCTCACACTTGACCCAGCTAAGGCATAAAAAGTGCTGACACAAATAGCAAAAAGAACAGCAGCAACAAACAAGTAGCCCACAGCGAATTACAAACAACAGCTTAGACCAACCGAAGAAGATCTAGAAACAACACAACTGAAAGCTGGAGGCAGACAACACCAACTCTATACTTAGCTAGCTACACAAACAACACATCCAAAGAGGCAGTCTATACAGAAACAAAATGGGAAGACAGAGAAATGCAATTCAAATTAATCAACAAGAGAAATCCCCAGAAAAAGAACTGAATGAGATGGAAATAACCAAAGATACCAGATACAGAGTTCAGACTAATGATTGTTAGGATGCTCAAGGATCTCAGAGCAACAATAGATGGACATAATGAGCACCTAAACAAAGAGATAACAAGCATCAAAAAAGACACTGAAATCATAAAAAAGAATCAGACAGAAATGACAAACACAGTATCAGAAGTGAAGACTACACTAAAAGGAATTAAAAGCAGGCTGGATGAAGCAGAGGATTGAATCAGCGATTTAGAGGACAAGATAAGCAACAGCATGGAAGCAGAACAGCAAAAGGAATAGAGAATCAAAAAGTCTGAGGAAACTCTAAGGCAGCTCTGTAACAACATGAGAAAAACAACATCTTCATCAATAGGGGTTCCTGAAGGAGAAGAGAAAAGACAAGAAAGAGAGAACCTGATTGAAGAAAGAATAGCTGAAAACTTTCCACAATTGATGCAGGAAAAAGTCAGACAAGTTCAAGAAGCACAGAGAATCCCATTAAAGAGGAACCCAAAGAGAACTACACCAAGACACAATATAATTAAAATATCAAAGCTAAGAGATAAAGAAAGAATACTAAACGCTGCAAGAGAAAAGCAGTCAATCACCTACAAAGGAACCCCCATAAGGATGACATCCTACTTTACAACAGAAACACCCGAGGCCAAGAGAAAATGGCAAGAAATATTCAAATTAATTCAGAACAAAAGCCTACAACCAAGACTACTTTATCCAGCAAGGCTATTGTTTAAAATTGAAGAAGAAATGAAAAGCTTCCCAGACAAAAAAAAAACTGAAGGAATTCATTACAACCAAACCAATGCTGCAAAAAAATATTAAGGGGCCTGTTGTAAATAGAACAAAGGTAAAAAATGTATATAGTAAAAGAAGAATGTAGCTTTAAAGAATAAAATGGCAAGGAACAACTACGCTTCAATAATAACCTTAAATGTAAAAGGAGTAAATGCTCCAATCAAAAGACATAGGGTAGCAGCATGGATAAGAAAACAGGACCCATACATATGCTGTCTACAAGAGACCCACCTCAAAACAAAAGATGCACATAGACTGAAGGTAAAAGTATGGAAAAAAATATTTCAAGCAAATGCAAATGAAAAAAACGCTGGGATAGCAATACTTATATCTGACAAAACAGACTTTAAAACAAAGGCTATAGTAAGGGATAAAGAAGGTCACTACATAATGATAAAAGGAGCAATCCAACAGGAAGAGATAACCATTATAAATATCTACACACCTAAGATAGGAGCACCTAAATATATAAAGCAGACTTTAATGGATATAAAGGGCGAGATCAACAGCAATACAGCGGCACCTTGAGATACGAACAGACCAACATACAAATTTTTTCTTTTTAAGATATGAGCTGTGACTCGGTCCATATTTTTGTTTGAGATACGAGCGAAATTCCGAGATACGAGTCATGATTCAGGAAGCTGCCACTAGTTGGCGCATTGGCACATGGGTCCAGTTTCAGCAGTTTGATATACAAGTTGACTGAATTATGAGCTCGGTTACAGAACGAATTAAATTCGTATCTCAAGGTACCACTGTACTATAATAGTAGGGGATTTCAATACCCCACTAACATCACTGGATAGATCTTCAAGAAAGAAAATTAACAAAAAAACAGCAGTCTTAGAGGACACACTACATCAACTAGATTTAATAGATATCTTCAGAACCTTTCACCCTAAAGCAGCAGAATATACATTCTTTTCAAGTGTTTATGGTACATTCTCTAGGATAGACTACATGTTAGGACACAAAACGAGTCTCAATAAGTTTAAGAAGACTGAAATCATATCGAGCATCTTCTCTAATCACAATGGCATGAAACTAGAAATTAACTACAATAGAAAAACAGTAAAACATTCAAACACTTGGAAACTAAATAGCATGTTATCAAATAACGAATGTATTAACAATGAGATCAAAGAAGAAATCAAAAATTTCCTTGAAACAAATGAAAATGAACATATAACAGACCAAAATTTATGGGACACAGCAAAAGCAATCCTGAGACGGAAGTTTATAGCATTACAGGCATACCTTAAGAAGCAAAAAAAAAGCTCAAATAAACAACTTAACCCTGCATCTAAAAGAACTAAAAAAGAACAGCAGGTAAAGCCCAGAGGTAGTAGAAGGAAGTAAATAATAAAGATCAGAGTGGAAATAAATGACATAGAGGCTAAAAAAACAATACAGAGGATCAATGAAACCAGGAGCTGGTTCTTTCAAAAGGTAAACAAGATCGATGAACATTTAACCAGACTCACCAAGAAAAAAAATAGAGAGGACTCTAATAAATAAAATTAGAAATGAGAGTGGAGAAATAACAACTGACACAGCAGAAATACAAAAGATTGTAAGGAAATACTATGAAGAACTCTAGGCCAAAAAATTAGACATCCTATGTGAAACAGACAAATTCCTTGAAACATATAATCTTTCAAAAATCAATCTGGAAGAATCAGAAAACCTCAACAGATCGATTACAACAAATGAGATTGAAACAATTATCAAAAAACTCCCAACAAACAAAAGCCTTGGGCCAGATGGCTTCACAGAGGAATTCTACCAAAAATTCAAAGAACTAACTCCTATCCTTCTCAAGCTATTTCAAAAAATTCAAGAGGAGGAAAGACTTCCAAGCTTATTTTATGAGGCAAGCATAACTCTTATTCCAAAACCAGGCAAAGACAATACAAAGATAAAAAATTATAGGCCAATATCCCTGATGAATTTAGATGCTAAAATTCACAACAAAATATTAGCAAATCGAATCCAGCAATACATGAAAAAAATCATACATCATAATCACGTGGGATTCATTCTGGGGAGACAAGGCTGGTATTATATTTGCAAATCAATCAATGTGATTGATTCATCATATAAACAAAAAGGACAAAAACCACATGATAGTATAAATAGATGCAGACAAAGCATTTGATAAAATCCAGCACCCAATTATGATAAAAACTCTCAGCAAAGTGGGAATATAGGGGACAAACCTCAACATTATAAAGGCCATCTATGACAAACCCACAGCCAACATCATACTAAACGGGCAAAAATGAAAAGCAATCCCCTTAAGATCAGGAACAAGGCAGGGATGCCCCCTTTCACCACTCTTATTCAGCATAGTTCTGGAAGTCCTAGTCACAGCAATCAGACAAGAAGAATAAAAGGCATCTAAATTAGAAAAGAAGAAGTAAAACTATCATTATTTGCTGATGATATGACACTGTACATAGAAAATCCTCAAGTCGCAGTCAAAAAACTACTGGACCTGATAAATGAATTCAGCAAGGTGGCAGGATATAAAATACTCAGAAATTAGAGGCATTTTTATATACCAACAATGAACTGTCTGAAAGAGAAATTAAGAAAACAATCCCCTTCACAATTGCAACAAAAAAATAAAGTACCTAGTAGTAAATTTAACCAAGGAGGTTAAAGACTCAGAAAATTATAAAACATTGATAAAAGAAATCAAGGAAGATACAAACAAGTGGAAGCATATACCGTGTTCATGGATAGGAAGAATAAACATCATTAAAAATGTCTATATTACCCTATATTAAGTTGTTTATTTGATCTTTTTCTTGCTTTTTAAGGTATGCCTGCAATGCTATGAACTTGCCTCTCAGGACCGCTTTTGCTGTGTTCCATAACTTTTGAGTTGTTGTATGTACATTTTCATATGTTTCAAGGAAATTTTTGATTTCTTCCTTCTAAAGCAATTCATAAATTCAATACAATTCCTATTAAAATACCAGTAACATATTTCAAAGATACAGAACGAATGTTCCAAAAATTTATATGGGACCAACAAAGAACACGAATAGCCTCAGCAATCTTGAAAAAGAATAAAGTGGGTAGTATCATACTTCCTGATATCAATTTATACCACAAGGCCACTGTACTCAAAACAGTTTGGTACTAGCATAAGAACAGGCATATAGATCAATGGAACAGAACAGAGAACCCAGAAATAAACCCACACCTTTATGGACAACTGATATTTGACAAAGGAGGTAAGAGCATATAATGGAATAAAGAAAGTCTCTTTAACAAATGGTGTTGGGCAAATTGGACAGCTACCTGCAAAAAAATGAAACTAGACCACCAACTTACACCATTCACAAAAATAAACTCAAAATGGATAAAAGACTTAAATGTAAGTGGTGAAACCATAAGCATCTTAGAAGAAAACATAGGCAGTAAGCTCTCCGACATCTCTCACAACAATATATTTGCTGATTTATCTCTAAAGGAAGTGAAATAAAGGACAGGATGAACAAATGGGACTATATCAAACTAAAAAGCTTTGCATAGCTAAAGACAATATGAAGGAAATAAAAAGACAAACCACACAATGGGAGAACATATTTGACAATACGTCTGATAAGAGGTTAATAACCAAAATTTATAAAGAATTTGTAAAACTCAACACCAGGGAGATAAACAATGCAATAAAAAAATGGGCAAAAAAAATGAACTGACACTTTGCCAAATAGGACATATAGATGGCCAATAGGCAGATGAAAAAATGTTCAACATCACTAATCATTACAGAAATGCTAATTAAAACCACAATGAGATATCACCTCACACCAGTCAGAATGGCGCTCATCAGCAAAATAACACAGAATAAGTGCTGGCGAGGATGTGGAGAAAAGGGAACCCTCCTGCACTGCTGGTGGGAATGCAGACTAGTGCAGCCACTGTGGAAAACAGTATGGAGAGTCCTCAAAATATTAAAAATGGATCTGCCTTTTGACTCAGCCATCCCACTGTTAGGAATATATCCTAAGAACACCAAATCACTGATTCAAAAGACGATATGCACCCCCCATGTTTACTGCAGCATTGTTTACAATAGCCAAGATCTGGAAAGAGCTCAAGTGTCCATCAATGGACGAGTGGATTAAAAAGCAGTGGTGCATATACACAATGGAATACTATGGAGCCATGAGAACGAAGGAAATCTTACCTTTGGGGACAGCATGGATGGACATGGAAACTATTATGCTAAGTGAAATAAGCCAGGCAGAGAAAGAAAAATATCATATGAGGAATCCAATGAACAATGTGAACTGAGGAACAGAATAGAGACAGAGGCGGGATCAAAGGGACCAGAGGGAAAGCGATCAGAGGGAAAGGGGATGAGAGGATGGGATCAGAGAAGGGAAAGAGATTGAAATTATATATACATAACACATCATTATAGAGAGAGGAAAGTAAATCCTGGAGGGAAGGGGGGATGGCATTTGGGGGAGTGGGACAAGGGGATGTTGAGGGGAACACAGGGGTAGGGGGATGTATTCGGTGGGACACTTGAATCTATGTCAACACAATAAATTAAAATCAATTAAAAAAATAATTCCTAGAAAACAAGCACAAAAAGTCAAATAATATACTTAAAAAATGGGTAAAATAATTGAATAGATATTTCTTCAAAGATGATATACAAATGGGCAAGCATTTGAAAAAATAGTCAACATCACTAATCATCTGAGAAATGCAAATCAAAACCACAAATGAGAATACCTCATATCTAGTAAAATTGCTACTCTCAAAAAAATAAAAAATGTAAATAACATTTGTTGGTAAGGATGTAGAGAAATTGGAACCCTTGGGCATTGTTAATGGGATTGTAAAACGGTGCATCAACAAGGAAGTTCCTCAAAAAATTAAAAAGAGAACTACCATGTGACCCAGCAATTCCACTTCAGGGTCTTTATCCACAGGATTAAAAACAGCAACTCAAAATGATATGTGCACAGCCACGTTCATAGCAGCATTATTCACAATAGCTAACAAATGGAAGCAACAAATTGTCCACAGAACAAAATGTGGTATATCCATAAAATGGACTATTACTCAGTCTTAAAAAGGAAGGAAATCCTTTCATGTTCTTTAACATGGGTGAATTTTGAGGATATTATACTAAGTGGAATAAGCCAATCTCAAAAAGACAAATACAGTATGATTTCACATATATGATGTATCGAAAGTAGTCAATTTACAGAGACAGAAAGTAGAAGGGAGAGTGGTTTCACAACAATAAGAATGAATATATTTAACATTAACTAAACTGTACATTAAAAAAATTGTTAAGAAAGTAAATTTTTTATGTGTTTTTTCACCCTAATAAAAGAAATTTACTTACTGGAGGTCTTCTGCCATAACTGGTTCTCACAGCTTGCTGAAAAGCTGTGTCATTCTCTAATTCCTAAAATGAAAAGGAAACGTAATGTTCAACATGAAGTGAGAATTTAAAAGAAATATTGAACCTGTTCTGTTTGGTATTCATGATTCCCTCTAATTCATCTTACTCCATCTGCTGATATTGAGGTAGGGGCTCATGGACTCCTGTCTTCAAATCTCCCTCCTTCACACTGCCCTTCCCCTACTAGGAAAGAGGAATGCTGATAATTTTGTTCAGTTGTTAAGGACACTTTATTTGTAACTGTTTAAATGGGCAACATCATTATGCCTGGTTCAAGATCAAGTCCACAAGGATATGGCCTTTCTTCTGTTTCTTTCCTCCAAGTAGCTTGAGCAGTAGGAACAGAGAATTGTTATCTCTTTCTTTCTCTTTCTCTCTACCTCCTCTCTCTTCTTTCGTATGTGGCACCATGATTTAGACTAGCCCTGCTTGAGAAAGCCTTGGGATAGAAAAGGAAATATTCTCCCCAAACAATGGGACAAACACTTCCTCTTGTTCCATTTTCATTTGCCCAAGTGAAAATGACTTCATCTCCCTGGAGCAGTGAAGTCTGAGATTCAGACTAGCATTAACATGGTAAATGGAGAGCTCCATGTAGTCCATCCTACAAGGTCATTTGGAACCAGAATCTCAGTTGAAATAAAATGCTATTATGCTTTGCTGATTCCTGACTGGTACTCATATTCTCCTTCAGGAAATTTGAGGAAAGAAACATCTGTTAAGGGCAAAATAAAAGTGTTATTGGGTTTCCTGGACAAAATGCCATTTTTAGACTCCCCAAAGGACTCAGTTTTACCAACTAACAATCTTCTAATCAGCCTTTACTTCCTACTCCTTCACCAACACATACTCCGGCTCTAATCCGTTATACACAGCTTATATGCAATTCTCAGAGGAGCCTCTGATTTATTCTAATCTACACTAGCCCCCCTTTCTGTTCCTTTGCTTTCCACTGTTTCAGTTACCCAAGGTTAACCACGGCTGGGAAACATGAATTACCCCTTTGTCCAGCATATCTATGCTGTATATGCTCCCTGCCCACTAGTCACTTATGAGCCATCTAAACTATCAGATAGGTTATCAGACTGACTGTTGAGGTACCTAAGTGCCTGTGTCCAGGTAACACTTATTTTACATATTAATGTCTCATTTACCTCTCTTCATGTCATCACAAAGGCATTTTATCATCTCATAAGATCACAAGGATGAGTACAGTATAATACAATTTTTGAGAGCGAGAGAGACTATCTTTGAGGAAGGAAAGTTAGAATAGGGAACAAAGTCCTTAAGCTCTACCCCACATCCTTTTCCATCCTGGCTAGAACATTGCAACTTTTGCTCACCACCTGTTCCCCACCTTTCACAACTTCCTGTAGTTAATATAAACAAAACCAGGTCTCGCCTGACCTGTGGTGGCGCAGTGGATAAAGCGTCGACCTGGGAACACTGAGGTCGCCAGTTCAAAACCCTGCACTGGTCTGGTCAAGGCACATATGGGAGTTGATGCTTCTAGCTCCTCCCCCCTTTCTCTCTCTCTCTTTCTCTCTCTCTCTCACTCTGTGTCTCCTCTCTAAAATAAATAAATAAAAATAAATTAAAAAAAAAAACAAAAAAAACCAGGTCTCTACCAGATTCAGCAATGTACAAGTGACCAACAGGGCCATTATAATGTAATAAATTTACTCTGAGGTGTTGAAATCACTCCGCCCCCCACATCACCGTATCAGTTTGGGGAGAACGAAAAAAGAAATAGCTATCTGGAGAGAAAGGAAGTGGAGGAGGGAGGTCAAGCTATATCAGCAGTCATCTCACCAGTGTCAGATGCTGAGGACCACCCTACCCCCTCTTGCCTACATTTAATAAAAACCTTTTAGACCCATCAGGACAGCTCACTCTCAGAGGTCACCAGTGCTCTTTTCTCAAGTTGAGTACTTTTGCTTTAACAAATTCACTGTGCTTTGCTGAATCTTTCTGTCTGACCCTCAAATTCTTCCTTCTATGGTGACAAGGATCTGGACCTGCTATTGGGTTGAAGCTTCCCTTGGCCTCCCTGGTGTCCTCCAGCACCAGCTTTTGGAGAGGCAGTCAGGGGTCTCTTCCTTTCACCGCGTCACCCTGTGAGACTTGCTACCAGGGGGACAGTGAGCTGCAGGGGCTTGTTCCAGGCTCACCCCCAACCCTGTCTCCAGGAACCTGCATCTTGTTTCTCTCCCCCACTCCTGAATTAGACACTCTCTCTCTCTCTGACTATCTCTTGAGTCCCCCTCTTACACAGAGCCCTAGACCCATCTTGGAGAAGTACACTTTCTGCCTATGGTTGCTGGAAGTTTGCGACATGGTCATGTCTTGCTTTTCTGCCTTTCATAAACACATATTTTTTTTACCAGATTTTTCTCTTTTTTCCTGGGGATGAGATGTCCATAATATGGTCTATCGTTTAGCTTCCCAACTGAACACAGCCACAAAATGCCACATTTGAGATCTTACAGACTTGAGATAACCCATGCTTCCTCAGACCAATCTCTGACTACGCTGGCTTCCCGGGTTGTTTATCCCTTTCCTGCTGACCACTGTGCTCATCACCAGCATGGGTCCTTTAACCAGAACGATGCTTCCTTACAGGGCTTACACCCCAGCATCCAGAAAATTGGCCACAGCCTTTACTGGCCCAGAAAGGAGGTACAGCGGCTGGTACTCCAGAGACCAGCTCCCCCTGAGGGCCTCCTTTCCCCAGAAGCCTCCCTATACCTGGACAAGTAAACAAATCCCCACTGGGTGGGGAGCCATGGGCCCATGATAGAAGGGACCACACTGGTCCAACCTGGAACAGGTTGTGAAATGCCCTGTCCCCTAGGTTTGGATCCTCTCAGCCCTTCAATGACTGGGCAGATTTTCAGTCCACCCTCTAGTGGGAAGACAGCTTTGGGATGCCTAGCCTTCACCAGCACAATTTTTTAATTCTCCGGGCATTGTGGGAGACTCTGTTTATTCCTTTCCTTTTTTTTTTCTTTTTCTTTTTGTGACAGAGAGAGGGACAGATAGGGACAGACAGACAGGAAGGGAGAGAAATGAGAAGCATCAATTCTTCACTGATTGCTTTCTCATATGTGCCTTGACCGGAAACTCGAGCCCCCCCAGTGACCCCTTACTCAAGCCAGTGACCTCACACTCAAGCTGGTGAGCCCATACTCAAGCCAGTGACCCTGAGGTTTCAAACCTGGGTCCTCTGCATCCCAGTCCAACACTCTATCCACTGTGCCACACCTGGTCAGGTTCTTTATTTCTGAGGGCTTGCCTCTAGGCTGCATTCTGGGCAATTGGATGGACTTCAAATTAAACGGTTAAAAACAAAACAAAACAAATCTGTTCACTTTCTTCAGTACAACATGGCTCCAATATAAATCAAGAAATGGGGAAACATGGCCTGAAAATGAGACCTTAAATTACAATACCATCCTTCAATTAGATCTCTTCTGAAAATGTCAGAAAAAATGGACATACAAGCCTTCATGGACCTATCCCAAACCCAGAGAAGAGGTTTGTATAAGATCTGCTATGCCCAGTCCCCATTTTCTAGCCCCCCGCAGGGCAATACAGACATCCTAGTTGACCCTCTCCTGTCGGTGCCTCCATCACATCCACCAGATAACTCAGAGGAACATGAGCATCCAGGACCAGGCCTCTCCTCATCCCAAGGTTCCCCTGGGAAACTCCCTAGGGCACCTCCCATCCTGCCTATAATCCCTCTACTATACGTCCTCCTACGCATCACTACCAACAGGAGCTCAGCCCCACAGGACATACCAGGAGTGGAGCCTCTTAACACCCACGCCCCATCAAGTTACGTACTCTCAGAGAAGTTGCAAATGGAGATATGGGAACCAGGAGGGTTCATGTCCCTTTTAGCCAGTTCTCAGAAGACCCTGGTCAGTCTGTAGATGAATTTCTAGCTTTGACAGTATCTTCTGACTTAGCTTGGAAGGATATTCTTATTGTCTTGACCACCTGCTGTACTCCTGAGGAAAATCACAGGATCAGGTTAGCAGCCCAGAGACATGCTGATGGCATAGCAGCAGCCCAACTGGGAAGACACCCAGTGGGGGTGACTACAGTCCCAGCGCAAGGTCTACCCTGGAACTACCAGGTGGGATAGGCAGGCCTCACTAGAGGAAGCCTATGATCCACTGGCTTTTAAGTGACAAAAAAGGCGGCAAGCCATGGAGAGGTGAAAGAGAGAACTCAAGATAGGGAAGAAAATCCTGCTCTGTTACAGGGTAGACTGATTGAGCCTTTAAAATACACATCAATATAAACCCCTCTAGGCCTGAGGGACATGCCTTACTTGGTCAACATTTCATTAGTCAATCTGCCCCAGATAGCAGGCGAAAGTTACAAAAACTCTAATTTGGCCCTCAGGCCTAGAAGGCTCAGTTACATAAACCATCTTCAAAGTCCAAAATAACCTTGGCCACACTGAAAGAGATGAAAGGGCCCAGCATGAGCCCAAACAGGCCAAGCAGCAGTCTCAATTGGTAGCAGTCACCACTGGTGGTGCCTTGCAGCCTCAAAGTCACCTAAGGAAACACTGGGATGTCTGAGAAGGGCACCCCTTTGGGCCCTTCAGGAGGCTTGCTTTAAGTGTGGTGAGCCATGTCATTAAGGCAATGTCCCCAAAAGCTGAGACCTTGGCATCCCCTCCCCAGAAGAAAGATCCCAGGCCTTGCCCGCTTTGTTAATGACTAGCCAGGCCATTGCAAAAGGGACTGTCCCCAGCTCCAGAGGGAGGGGGGAACTCCTGAACCCATAATGGCCTGATGTGAGTAAAACTTGGGGCTCCTAGTTGCTCCACATAAAAGACATCTTGTGACTACAGAAGAACCCCAGGTGACTCTTGATGTAGTAGGTAAAAAAGTTAATTTTTTAACTGACACGGGAGACACCTACTTGGTCTTCGTGGAACACATGGGAACTTTAATATCCAAGGCTTGTACCATTATGGGGGTAGATGGGCAGCCTAAAAGAAAAAATCTTACTCTACCTCTCAGCTACCACCTTCAAGACTGTTTAGTTTCTCAATAATTTCTGGTAATGCTGGAATGTCCCTGTCCCTTAATGGGAAGGGGCTGAATGATGGCCCTAGGTCCATGATGGCAAACCTGTGACACGCATGTCAGCACTGACACGCGTAGTCATATATTTTTTTTTTTAATTTTTTTTTTTTTTTAACAGGGACAGAGAGAGTCAGAGAGAGGGATAGATAGGGACAGACAGACAGGAACGGAGAGAGGTGAGAAGCATCAATCATTAGTTTTTCATTGCCGTCGCAACACCTTAGTTGTTCATTGATTGCTTTCTCACATGTGCCTTGACCGCGGGCCTTCAGCAGACTGAGCAACCCCTTGCTGGAGCCAGCGACCTTGGGTCCAAGCTGGCGAGCTTTTGCTCAAGCCAGATGGGCCCGAGCTCAAGTGGCAACCTCCGGGTCTTGAACCTAGGTCTTCCACATACCAGTCTGACGCTCTATCCACTGCGCCACCACCTGGTCAGGCACGCGTAGCCATTTTTGATGACACACAGCCGCATGTGGCCGCATACCAGAGAAGTATGGGACCGCATGCCGAGAAAGACGTTTCATCCTCAGCTCCTGCATGGCCAGGTGCAGTAGCCGAGGATAAAACATTTGGTGTAGTGTAGACACTCTGTGCTGGAGGTCTGTAGGCCAAAACAACAGAACTCCGGCACAGAGCGTCTAGTTCTGGGACTTTCAGTTAGGCCGTTTTTCTCAAAGTGACACACTACCCGAGTTATGCTCGGTTTTTTAGCGAATTTTGACACACCAAGCTCAAAAGATTGCCGATCACTGCCCTAGGTACTAATATCCAATTTCTTAGTTTAACCCAGAGGAATGGCCACTCCATATTTCTCTTGGTCTCTAATCAAGACTCAGCCCACCCTCAATTAAACTCCATCCCAGCCCAATAGTTAATCTAATAGTCTGGGACAAGGGACTACCTGGGAGGGCTACCCAGGTACCCCTATACAAGTTAAACTAAAAGAAATGGCTGGATACTCCCATAAACAGCACTGCCCTCTAAAACCAGAGGCCCACAGGAGGACTAAAACCCCTCACTGAGAAGGTTCTTCAGCATGTACTTTAAGTTCCCTCGTCAATCCTCTCACAACAGTCCTGTACCTCCTGTTTAAAAACCAAATGGTGAGTATTATATGGTTCCTGACATACAACTCATTAATGAGGTGTGATTCCCATTCACACCACGTACCCAACCCGTATAATTTCTTATCCCAAGTTTCTCACTAGGCCCAATGATTTACAGTGCTAGATCTCAAGAATGCATTTTTTTTCTCCCGCATCTTACTCTACCCAGAAAGCCTGTTTGCCTTTGAATGGGCCGATCCTTATACCCAGGTAACAGCCCAGTACACGTGGACTGTCTTTCCTCAAGGGTTTCGAGATAGTCCTAGTATTTTTGAACAAGGGCTTGAAAAAAGTCTCTGGTAACTGGAACTGCTGCATGAAACCATAACTCAATATGTTGCCATTCTGATCTGTAGTCCAACCAAATAGGACTCAAACCACAACACTATCTTAGTCTTTAATTTCTTGGGGGGAAACTGATACTTTGTGTCTCCCAATAAGGCCCAGATTTCCCTCTCCACAGTCAAATATTTAGGCTACCACCTTACTTGGAGATCTCTCTGCATATAATGACAGGAAGCTATTCTAAATCTTGTCCCTAGACAAACAATTAAGAGCCTTTTTAGGAATGGCAGTTTCTGCTAAATCTGGATCCCAGTTGGGCTGATAGGTAAATCCCTTTATAAGGTGATCAAAGGACCTGATTCTGAGCTATTAGAATGAAACCAGGGCTTAAATCGAGCCTTCAAGGCCCTCAAATGGGCCTTAGCTGTGGCCCCAGCCTTGGACCTCCCTGACTTAGGAAAGCCACTTTATTGTATAAATAAGTAGCAGGGAAACAAGGAGGGCACATCCCCAGACTAATGACTTCTCAAAAACAATTAGACACTATGGCAACTGCATAGCTAGGCTACCTATGGGCAGTAGTAGTAATTGCCTTGTTAATAGAGGAAGCCACTAAACCACCAGGTCCCTGGTCGGCAAACTGCGGCTCGCGAGCCACACGCGGCTCTGTGGCCCCTTGAGTGTGGCTCTTCCACAAAATACCACGTGCGGGCGCTATCTCAGTAAGGAATGTACCTACCTATATAGTTTAAGTTTAAAAAATTTGGCTCTCAAAAGAAATTTCAATCGTTGTACTGTTGATATTTGGCTTTGCTGACTAATGAGTTTGCCGACCACTGCACTAGGCCAACCTTTAGAAGTCCTAATTCCACATCAGGTTCAAACTGTCCTTGAGGCAAAAGGATACCACTTGATAGTGGTAGGAATACTAAATACCAGACCCTCCTCCTAAGATTCCCCTGAGCTCACTCTAAAAGTTTACCAAACCTTAAACCTGGTTGCCTTAACTCCTGCAGGGCCCTGAGAACCAGGGCATTTTGCACTCCTGTGCGGAAACTACTGCGAACAGGTACTCTTCAGCAAACCTGACTTAAAATTGCTCTTGACAATCCTGATGGAGAATGGGTCAGTGATGGAAGTCATTCTATTCACTGGGGAAAGGAGGCAGGATATGCAATCATGAGTCTCCAGGAGACTACAGAAGCCAAGCCTCTGTCTCTGGAACCTTGGCCCAAAATGAATCACAGCTTTGACCTGAGCTCTTAACTAGGATAAGACGAAAGAGTCAATATTTACATAGACTTCAAATATGCCTTCCTTGTTTTGCATGCTCATGCTGCTTTCTGGAAAGAGAAGGTCTACCAGCAGCAAAAACACTACCCTATCAAACATGCCTGGAGACTCTAAGGCTGCTTGCTAGAAGCAGTAAACTTCCCGAGAAGTAGCCGTGCTCCACTGTAAGGAACATCAAAAGGACCTAACTAAAATATCTAAAGGAAACTCCCTTGCCAACAGGCTACAAAGGAGGCTGCCCAGGTCAGGTCAGGCTCTATAAGGGCCCTAATTCCATATATTCTTCCTCTGCCCATCAAACCAAGTTATGCTTCTGATGAAAACACCTGAGCTGAATAACCAGGTTTTCCCCTAAACAATGAAAGATGGAAGAAGAGAGATCAGAGAGTGATGTTCCCAACTAAGGATCAACGGGAAATTATAAAATCCTTTCACAATGCTCTCCATTAGGTCGAGATGCCACCTATTCTTTAATATCAAAAATCTTCATTGGAGTGTTGACCCGGCGTATGGAAGTCCTGGGTTCAATTCCTGGCCAGGGCACACAGGAGAAGCACTCATCTGCTTCTCCTCCCTTCCCACTCTCCTTTCTCTCTCTCTCTCTCTCTCTCTCTCTTCCCCTCCCGTAGCCAAGGCTCCATTGGAGCAAAGTTGGCCAGGTCACTGAGGACGGCTCCGTGGCCTCCACCTCAGGAGCTAGAATGGCTCAGATTGCAGCAGAGCAATGCCCCAGATGGGCAGAGCATCATCCCCTGGTGGGCATGCCAGCCAGATGTGGGAGTCTGTCTCCCCACCCTTCTCACTTCAGAAAAATATACAAAAAAAAAAAAAAAATCTTCACTGAGGCAGGGGCTATCTCAAGCCTGAGCGCTCTGTTCAGTAAATGAGCCAAGAGGGAAAATAAAGCCCCCTCCCCTGGATCCTGGTCTTCTCACACCCTTCCAGAGAAGGGGTACCTGTTGGAGAATGCAAGCTGACAGGGTTCTTGCAGTTTAGATTTTGGGGGGACACAGGTGTGGGGGACTGGCAGTAAGCTGACAGGGTCCATGCTGCCCATCTCCCCACCTCACTTGCTTAAGTCGCTAAAGGCTAAGCTCTTCCCTATACTTCCACGTTGGCTGTGAAGCTGAGTGTTCCCACTTGTCCCATCCCCACAACCTCTGATTGTTTCATTAAGCTGCTAGAGGCCATTTACATGCCCTTCCTCTCACCCTTTGTTTGTTCTGATGTTGTCTGATTTCAGTTATGCACAGTGGCAGGATTCCTGTTTTATGCCTCAGATGTGTGACTTTGTATGGAGACTTCCTTATTTGCATACAGCTCTGCACTAGATGGGGGGGGGGGGGCTTGGCTTTGCTCTGGCTTCTATCTGTCAGCTTGCAGAGCTCCGGATCCCATATTTCTTTTCTCTGAGTTTATTTCTTCATTCTGCACCATTCTCACTCAGGACCTGGATGATTACTAGCCATGCTGGTCCATGACAGGTACCTTCCAAGGAGATGATTGAAAAATAGATTCTACACAAATACCTTCTTCCCAGGGTTTCTGCTATCTCCTGGTACTCAGATATTTGTACTAAATGGGAGAGACCTTCCCCACCTGGACTGAAAACGCGACTGAGATAACCAAAGCCCTCCTTAAGGAAATCATGCCAAAGTTTAGACTGCGTTGGAGTCTCCAAAGTGACAGGGGCCTCTCCTATGTGGCCAAAGTTCCCCAACAAACAGCCCAACCGCTAGATATTAACTACCATTTACATGGTTCATGAGGGCCTCAGTCTTTGTGGAAGGTAGAAAAGGCTAACCAAACCTTAAAGAAATCTTAGCAAAATTATGCCAGGAGACCTGAAAGACCTAGCTCTGGCTCCTCCTCCCCATGGCCCTCCAAAGGCACAGAGGGGATCCCAAAGCAAACTCAGAACTAAGCCCTTTTGAGATGTTATTTAGGAGGCCCTTCCTAACATATATTTTGACCCAGAGGTACAGGAGAAACTTAAATATATTATCAATCCAGGACAGGTGCAATATACTCTCCAAAACTATGGCAATCAAATCCTTCCTGCCCCAGTTGTATCTTTTCACAGGCCCGGTATAACTCCCGGGGACAGATCCTCCTTAAGACCTGGAAGGAAGGCTCCTCAGAGGACCAATTAACTCCAAAATGGAAAAGACCCTACTAAGACTTGCTTGCCATTCCATGGCAGTCCAGATACAATCCCCGATACAGTTATCTAGAATAAAACCTTTCTTTCCTGAGTCTTTGCAGGAACATCTGGAGGACTTAAAAGTTACTCTTTAAGAAACAACACAAAGTACACCCGTAGACTGTTTACTGCCGCAAATGTATTAAGTTTTTTCATTCTTGTGTTTATGAGAAACATGAGCCTGATGTGTCCTAGCGATTTCTTCAATGTTTGGGCATGTATTTGAAAGTCAAACTCTCATTTCCTTGTCTATACATTGAAGAATTCCTCTCTTTTTACTCTTAATTGGGTTGAGGGTAGAAAATTCTAATTCACATGAAAATTGTACTAAAATGTTCAAAGCTTTTTTAGATATTGCCAGATATTCTTCTTTTATAGAAATCCAAAAGGCTTCAAGAGACAATTCCCTTATGTATAGTCATCAATCCACAATCAGTGGATATATCTGCCAGTTTTTCTTCTGTTAATGTTAAACCAAAATCACTTGAAGCTTCCATGAATGGGTTTCTAATACAATCGTATTGTTCAGTGTTAAGTGATGGAAAATGCTATAAATTAAATTCTGCCTGTCAGCCTTCAAGTCCTATTTTATTTACCTTAACTTTAGCTCACTTCCAGAATCAGATTCTTCAATATCACGCTTCTTTTTGAGAAATCTACCCATTTTATTTGGGTGTATTTATCTAAAAATAATATAATGATGTGTTAATAGTAAATGTAATAATGATGTGTTAACAAAAAGAGTGGTATTTCCTTAATGAGATGGTATAATAGAGTAACTATATTTACTTTTATATCTGGGCACATGCTGCAAACCAGCGCAGCTAGTAATTCCAGGTCCCAAGTGGGAACGGTGAGGAATTAAGAAAATACGCGGAATTAAGAAAATACGTGGTCGGGAGGGCCCTGTAATTTTTGCTAGCAAGAACAAAGTGCACCCAAAAAAACACATCTTGCTTTATTTATAGGGCAAAGTGATGCCATTAGCAAATCTTAACTTTACACCAAACAAAGGGTAGAAGAAACCTGCCTCCAGTCTTTCCGGGGAACATGGGGGGTAAACAATCCAGCACCACAGCTTAACAGCCTTCTGCAACCTAATCAGGCAAGTGAGGTGTGGGGTTGGGCAGACTGACAGCTTACAGCCAATTCCCCACACCTCTGTCCCCCCAAAATCTAAACTCCAAAAACCTTGTTGGTTTTTGGTCCCCAACAGGCACATATTTCTCTGGAATGCCACAGGGCGCACCTGGAAATCTTCTGGGGCACACCCGTGAACCTGGTGCACACTTTGAGAACCACTGGTCTAGATGTATACGTCACTCTTATGACTCCAGGATGGGAGAGTAAGTCAGGATTAGTGTAGGAATTTTTAATTGAATTTTTAATTAAGGTACGTAAACATTGTTTCCTGAAGGCTTTTAAGAAAAGAGAAGAGGAAGGGGTTTTCAGACAGGTTCTATCTTCTTTGCTCTGTCTAGCAAGTGGCATCAGTCCTTCCAGGAACTATAGAAAATAGTTAAATTATGACTAGCTGACTTTGGCCCTGCAAGCTCCTCTTGCATTTTTCTTCTTTGTTCTTCCTCAGAGAGGAGGGGTAAGGGGCCCTGACTCTTTCTTTTAAAATACTAATGTTAGCCTGACCTGTGGCAGCACAGTGGATAAAGCGTCGACCAGGGAACACTGAGGTCGCCAGTTCAAAACCCTGCACTGGTCTGGTCAAGGCACATATGGGAGTTGATGCTTCTAGCTCCTCCCCCCTTTCTTTCACTCTCTCTCTCTGTGTCTCTCTCTCTCTCATTCTGTGTCTCCTCTCTAAAATAAATAAATAAAAAGAAATAATAAAATACTAATGTTACCAATTTTTGCAATTCTTTGGCACCTTATCACAGCGCAGTCACTAACAAAACCTGCTGCACATGTGCAAACAATCAGGTCTGAGTGAACATAATATAAAGAAATAATCTATGAGCAGATGTCCTGGCTTCACAGGTACACCCAAGAAACAGATCCCATTATGGTTTGGAACGCAATTAAAAAGGTTCTCCCTTTTTCACCTGGCTCTTTCCATTCTTCAGTCCATTAATAATTCTTCTCCTCATTTTATTATTTGGCCCATACCATTTTAATCTTCTTGTTAAGTTTGTATCTTCTAGGTTAAAACAGTATCATGTAAAGATGATAACTCTCGAAGGATTCCAGCCCATGCCTCAACCTCCAGGGGATATAGAGCTTTGAGAACCTTAGATGTAGCAGGGAGATTTTTTTATCCCAGTCTAGGCAGGGTCTATGTCCAATCTCACCCAAAGCAACTACTTCATCATCACATATGATAATGGGATCAAAATAATTTAGGGGAAATTTATGAGTCAAGAAATTTAAGATAGGAAACAAAGGCCTCAAGGTCTCTCTCTCTCCCCTTTTCTGTCCTGGCTGGAATACTGCGCATGCAACTTTAGCTAACTACCTGTTTCCCCGCCTTTCCTTCCTAATTTCCTGTTACGATAATTAACACTGTTGTTCTCAACCAAATTCAGCAGCCATATTGACATACAAGTGACCAACAGGGTTATTATTACATCATTATACCAAATTTACACTGCAGTCTGGGAACCACTCCACGCACTTAATCACCATGACAGTTCCAGAAGGATCAAAGAAAGAAATCATTATCCAGAGAGGGGCAAGGACAAGCCACATCCACAGTCACCCCATGAGCATCAGAACTGAGGACCATTCTATCCCCGCTTGCCTACATTTTTTTTTTTGTATTAATTTTAATGGGATGACATTGATGAATCAGGGTACATATGTTCAGAGAAAATATTTCCAGGTTATTTTGACAATTGATTATATTGCATACCCATCACCCAAAGTCAAATTGTCCTTTGTCACCTTCTATCTGGTTTTCTTTGTGCCCCTCCCCTACCCCCTCTCCCTCCCTCTCCTCCCTCCCCCCACCCCGTAACCACCACTCTCTTGTCCATGTCTCATATTCTCACTTTTATGTCCCACCTATGTATGAAATCATGCTGTTCTCAGGTTTTTTCTGTTTTACTTATTTCACTCCGTACTATGTTATCAAGTTCCATCCATTTTGTTGTAAATGATCCGATGTCATCATTTCTATAATAGTTATATCTTCCTGTTGAATTGTTCCCTTTATCATTATGTAGTGTCCTTCTTTATCTCTTACTACAGCTTTTGTTCTAAAGTCCATTTTGTCAGATATAAGTATTGCTACCCCTGCTTTTTTTTCATTTCCATTTGCATGAAATATTTTTTTCCATCCTTTTACCTTCAGTCTATGAGCATCTTTTGTTTTAAGGTGTGTCTCTTGTAGACAGCATATGTATGGGTCCTGTTTCTTTATCCATGCAGCTACCCTATGTCTTTTGATTGGATCATTTAATCCATTTACATTTAAGGTTATTATTGATATGTAGTTGTTTATTGCCATTTTATTCTTTAAAGCTGTATTCTTCTTTTGCTCTATTCATTCCTCCCTTTAAACTGTTCACAAGAGGCCTCTTAGTATCTCTTGCAGAAGTGGTTTGGTTTTTATGAATTCCTTCAGGCTTTCTTTTTCTGGGAAGCTCTTTATTTCTCCTTCAATTTTAAACGTTAGCCTTGCTGGATAAAGTAGTCTTGGTTGTAGGTTCTTGTTCTGCATTACTTTACTTTGATTATATCTTGCCATTCCCTTCTGGCCTCAAGTGTTTCTGTTGAGAAGTCCGATGTCATCCTTATGGGGGCTCCTTTGTAGGTGATAGCCTTTTTTTCTCTAGCAGCTTTTAAAATTTTTTCTTTATCCATTAGCTTTGGTATTTTAACTATGATGTGTCTTGGTGTAGATCTTTTTGGGTTTCTCTTTAACGGAGTTCTGTGTGCTTCTTGAATGTGTGGAGTGTTTCCCAGCCTTAATTTAGGAAAGTTTTCTGCTATGATTTGATTGAACAAAGTTTCCATTTCCTGTCCTCTCTCCTCTTCTTCAGGCACCCCTATGATGCGAATGTTGTTTCTCTTCATGTTGTCACAAAGCTCCCTTAGAGTTTCCTCACATTTTTTAAGTCTCTTTTCCTTCTTCTCTGCTTCTGTGCCTTTGTTTATTGTGTCCTCTAACTCGCTTATTCGATCCTCAGCGTGATTCATCCTGCTTTTAATTCCCTCCATTGTGGTCTTCAATTCTGATACTGTATTTGTCATTTCTGTCTGATTCTTTTTTATTATTTCAATTTCATTTTTTATACTTGTTATCTCTTTACTTAGGTGTTCATAATGACTATCCATTGTTGCTCTAATTTCTTTGAACATCCTAACTATCATTATTCTAAATTCTGCTTCTGGTAATTTAGTTATATCTGGTTCATTCAGGTCCTTCTCTGGGGATTTCTCTTGATTCATTTGGTTTGCATTTCTCTGCCTGCCCATTTTTTCTGTGTATAAGCAAGTTGTGGCGACTGGAGTCCAGTAGGTGTTGCCTTTGTGTTCTCTAGGTGTGGTCTGTCTGCAGGCCCCTCACCCCCTCTGCCGGTGCCTAGGGTGGTTGGGTATGAGCGTTACCAGCGCAGGCCCACTGGGGCTTTTGCTGTGATTTCTGCCTCTCCTCCGTGGGAGGGGCTGTCACTGAAGCCACAAGTCTTAGCACCAAGGGTAGAGGTGAGCACCTTTGCTCAGCTGCGGACCCAGCCTATTTCCGGACTTCCGCCCAGAACCCTCAGTCAGAGCCTGCTCGCCAGTTTCGCGGGTTGGGCGGGGCTTTTGACGTGCTCTCAGCTGTGAGCGTTTGCCCGTCTGGAGATTTAGCCCCGCCCTCGAGGCCAGGGCCCTTCTGCGCAGGGTCGGAAACCAAGGTTTATTGGGGCGGGCGTGTTTGCTGGCTTCCGCTCAGCTGCGTACTTCCGCTCGTCCCGGACTCTACCCCGCCCCCGCGTTCGGAGCCCGCTCGTGCACGTATGAATGCAATCCGCAGTTTCTCCGGCCGGGCGGGGATAGTAGCGTGAGCTCAACTGCGAGCTTCCACTTGTTTCAGGGTCTAGCCTGTTCCCGTGCTCGGAGCCTGCTTGCGCACGTATACTGGCCAACCGCAGTTTCTCCGGCCTGGGGGGGGGGCGGGTAGCGTGAGCTCAGCCGCGAGCCCCTGCCCGTCCCTGGTCCTAGCCCGGTCCCTGCGGTCAGGGCCGGCCTGCGCAGGGTTGTAGAGCAGATTTCTGCCCGTTCCTGGCCTCCCGCTTTGTCCCCGTAAGTGGGATTAAAGGCGTGCCCGCAGCTGCCGGTCCGCTTTTGCGCATCCCCTCTGACCCTCTGGGCTAGACTGAGCTCACACCGGCTTGGCCTCCGCCCACGCCGACAGAACCGCTTTTCAGCGTCCTGCCGCCCACCATACCCTTAAGCAGCCCTCAGCAGAGTAGGAAGGGACCTAATACTCCACACTGTAGGCCTGGGAGCTCCCTCACTTGTTTCACAGCTCAAAACTGTCCAAACGCCTCTTCTAGACTCTGGGACTGCAGGCTGGGGCTTGGTTCCTGGGACCCAGGTCCCTCCCTCTCCGCCAAACTTTCCTCCCGCCCCGCGGGTCTCTCCAGGCTGCTGTTTGCTCCGGGGAGCTGGGCAGCCCTCTTCGGGTTTTCGCTATTCCTACCAGTCTCAATGTGGCTTCTTCTGTGTTCCTTGGTTGAAGAGTCCACTTAGTTTAGTTCATAGTTGGTTTATCCAGATGATGGTTCTTTAAATTGAGTTATAATCCACTTTGCTTCTGGGAGTTGGAAGTTGGTACGTCCGCCTACTCCGTCGCCATCTTGCTTCCCCCCCGCTTGCCTACATTTGATAAAAACATACCCAGACCCCACCACAGTGTCTCATTTGCTGAGTTCGCCAGTGCTCCCTTCTCGAGTGCATATTTTTGTTTTAATATATTTACTGTGCCTTGCTGAACCTTTGTTTTTCCCTCAATTTTTTTCTTGCATGGTTACAAGGACCTGGACCATACTATCAAGTTGAGGCCTCTCTTGGCCTCCCCAGGTACCTCTGCCATGATATTCACATAATTTTTATTACAGTATATTGTTATAATTTTTCTATTTTATTATTAGTTATTGTTGTTAATCTCTTACTGTGCCTAATGTATAATGAAATTTTACCACAAGTATGTATGTGTAGGAAAAAGCATAGTATTTACAGGATTCAGTACTATTGCTAGTTTCAGGCATCCACTAGGAGACTTGAAATGTGTCTTCTGTGGATAAGGGGGGACTATGGTACTTACCATAAAAATATACTTGGTTACTGCCTGACCTGTGGTGGTGCAGTGGATAAAGTGTCAACATGGAACACTGAGGTCACCAGTTTGAAACCCTGGGCTTGCCTGGTCAAGGCATATATGGGAGTTGATACTTCCTGCTCCCCCCCCCCCCCGCCCCTTCGCTCTCCAAAACGAAAAAAAGTAAATATACACACACACACACAAAATTGGTTATTAAAAATAAATACAAATAATACATTAAGAATAGTCACTATCAATTAACTTTTAAAACTCTGCAGACAAAGTAAAATGGTTATATAACAAGGAGTTAGTATGGTACACTTTAAACATTTTATGTACAAGCATCCTTTAATTTTTACTTTAAATAATCTTCATAGCCTTCCATATCAGCTACATAATGGAAAACAAGTATACAATTCTTGGTTAGCTAAAGAAACTAGGCAACTTCCATTTGAAGTATAAAACCACAGGTAAACTTCGGCATAATTAATCACAGTAATCAGCAGATCTTTTGGAAAAGGATGTCTTGTAGTATTCCTTTTAGTAAAATTTGATTAATCAGCCTGACCAGGCAGTGGCGCAGTGGATAGAGCATCAGATTGGGATGCAGAAGGACCCAGGTTTGAGACCCCAAGCTTGCCAGCTTGAGTGCGGGCCCATCTGGCTTGAGCGGAAGCTCGCCAGCTTGGACCCAAGGTCGCTGGCTCCAGCAAGGGGTTGCTCGGTCGGCTGAAGGCCCGCGGTCAAGGCACATGTGAGAAAGCAATCAATGAACAACTAAGGTGTTGCGACAGCAATGAAAAACTAATGATTGATGCTTCTCACCTCTCTCCGTTCCTGTCTGTCTGTCCCTATCTATCCCTCTCTCTGACTCTCTCTTTGTCTCTGTAAAAAAAAAAAAATTTTTTTTTGATTAATCAGCTCAATGAATTCTGGAAAACTAAAAATTGTCAAGAAATCCTCCAATTACTGCCTGACCTGTGGTGGCACAGTGGATAAAGCGTCGACCTGGGAACACTGAGGTCACCAATTCAAAACCCTGTACTGGTCTGGTCAAGGCACATATGGGAGTTGAACTTATAGCTCCTCCCCCCTTTTTCTCTCTTTCTCTCTCTCTCTCTCACTCTGTGTCTCCTCTCTAAAATGAATAAAATAAAATTAAATTAAAAAAAAAAAAAAAGAAATCCTCCAATTACAAATACCAACTAACACAAGTTTGTAACTGTCTCTTTTTCGTGATTTGAGTAACAGCTTGCATCATCTATGGAACAGCTTAAAAAGTATTTCAAGTAATTTAGTTATACATTAGATGTTTTATTATTTCAACTAAGATAAAAGAAAACCATGAGTAAGGCAAATACTATTTTACTGTATGATTTATTTTGTTTCTGATACTCTGAATATTCAATTCAAATGAAACAATGAAGCCACACTGTGATGGTCTCAAGAGTTAGGAAGTTCCTCTGCTGCATTAAAAACAATCATATTCATGATCTATCTAAATTCCATTTCTTGGACTCTATCCTAGAAAATGTTTGATCAAAATGCAAAAATTATCTATGCATAAAATTGTTCATTGCATTATTATTATTTATAGCAGAAAACTAGATATAAATATCCTATGATCAGAAAAGTTATAATCAAGTCTATATTCAGTAGTATATAGCCATTAAAATTCCACTTATTTCAATTTTTAGTACAAAACTGCTTATAATATAGTTGAATGTAGAAAAGCAAACAGAAAAGTATATGCTAGTGCAAGTCAAACGTGCTAAAATTGTATGCATGAAGGAAAGAAGAAGGAAACATTAAGTGTAGTTAGTTCTGAATATTGGACTTATATGTAGTTTTATTTTTCAACAGTGGCATGTATATTCTTTATACATTTAACTTTGATAACAGGAAAAAAGGGGGAGATATCAGTGGTTTCCATAATTTATATTATTGTAGGAAAATGTCTATATTTTCATGCAAAATTATTAAAAGGAGTCTATATAATCTTGTATGTTCCTATATGTGCATTTGTGTGTGTTTGTGTGTATGTGTGTGTTTGCATGCAAGGAAGGAAACATCTGTGTAGTAAAGACAATGGAATACAACAAAACATTAGGTGACATGTCTAATTCAGGTGATCTTTGGGTGACAGAATTCATGTCATTTTATTTTTTCTTTGTTCTGTATTTTTCAAATGATTTACAATGGTCAGTATCTCCTAGATTTTTGTTTCATATAGAATAAGTGAATGCTTTCTGTTTTCTTTCTATGTCTCAAATTCACAGATCACCATTTTTCTCCAAAGAAAAAAATAATTTGAAAATGACTAGAAGCTATATAAAAAACTCTAGTGGAATAGAATGAGATTTCCTATATTAGTTTAAAGTTCTATACATGCTAATGTTTGATTCTTATACACTAGCAAGTGAATGATCTCCCACATATTTTAGCCTTACTTTTCTCTCACACTAATTCAAGATGAGATCATAAAGAAGTTTTTTGTTTTTGTTTTTTTACAATTTGGAAACTATAATTCTTACAATGAGGTAAAAAGACTTAAAACATTTGTTTTAGTAACAATTTCATCTTTTAAATAACTACACTACTAAATATTAAGTAGATATAGACTTCTTGACAAAAGGGGATAGTAATAAAAGAGAAAAAGCAGGCTACAAAACAGTACAGAGTACGACACCAACTTATCCCAAACGACAGTGTGTCCGTAAAGTCATGGTGCACTTGCTTTCCTGTGACCAGTCAAAAGTGCACCATGACTTTACGGACAAACTGTATAAAGACACACACACATCTGCATAGAAAAATGTTTGGAGAGATAAGCACTTTAGGTTAGTTAATGGTTATCTATAGGTAGCGACAGTTTCTATGATTTTAATTTTTCTTTATACCTATTCTTTCCTCTAATTTTTCTATAAAATACTTACATAACTCAATGAAAATAATTAACGTATCTCAGTGTGACATTTCAAATTTATAACATTAAAAAACTTGATTTTAGGTACTTCAGTGATCTAAGTCTTTTAAACTCACACATTCAGATAGACAGTGCTGAAGAACAGGGTATGATTGATCCTAATTCGTTTCTATAACCTTTCTCATGATTTTCCCTTCAGCTGCTATTATTATCACCGGTGAAAGTTAGTGGAGTCTTCAGTCATAGCACTTGTCTAAACTTTTAATCAGCTTACTTAATTAAAAGCATAGTAATGCAGAATACTCAAATCTAAACTTTTCATGAACCAGTTGCTTAACAAAGACCAACATAGGAAACAAGTGTATATACACTGCTCACAAAAATTAGAGGATCAGGGAATGTGCAAAGATACTCCAGTACTTTCAGCCTTTTGTATAGTGCATTTTCACCAGTGAAATAAATGTTGGTATTTCATCTCATTTGCATAATCAAACAATTTTCTTTGACTTGTTGTTTGCTTTTCTGATGTTCTTGTTTAATAAAAAAAAAAATCAGGTGCTTTTTTTATCACTTCATTTTGAAATATCCCCATGAGCAATATAATACACACACACACACACACACACACACATATACATTTTTTTTCTTACCTCGGTATCATAGGTTGGATTGTAATCATTATAACCAGAATAAAGGTCATCTTCATCTGTCTCTGGGGCCAGGTGTACATTCTGCATCATCTGTACCTAGGCAAAACTGGCAGAGTAAATATGCTATTGGGATAAGGAATAATTCTTAATTGAAATACAGTATAACTATTTAACAACCTTTCTGGTCAAATTCACATCTACACATTGTTTCTTTGTTTTTTTGTGACAGAGACAGAGAGAGTCAGAGAGAAGGACAGAGAGGGACAGAGAGACAGGAAGGGAGAGAGCTGAGAAGCATCAATTCTTGGTTGCGGCTACTTAGTTGTTCATTGATTGCTTCCTCATATGTGCCTTGACTAGGGGCTATAGCAGACTGAGTGACCCCTTGCTCGAACCAGTGACCTTGGGCTCAAGCTGGTGAGCCTTGATCAAACCAGCTGAGCCCACAATCAAGCTGGTGACCTCAGAGTCTCGAACCTGGGTCCTCCATATCCCAGTCCAACGCTCTATCCACTGCGCCATCACCTGGTCAGGTACCTCTCTACATTGTCATGGCTTAAAACTTTTTCCATGTTAAAGTTTCAAAAGTAGGTGACAAAATGTTCATCCGTTGCCCTTGGGTCACATTCTTTCAAAACCTATTCCCTCGGTCTGAACTGTAGTGGCGCAGTGGATAAACCTTTGACCTGGAATGCTGAGGTCACAGGTTCAAAACCCTGGGCTTACCTGGTCAAGGCATATATGGGAGTTGGTGCTTCTTGCTCCCCACCCCCTTATGTCTCCCTTCTATCTCTCTCTCCTCTCTCAAATGATAAATAAAATCTAACAACAACAAAATACCCGATTCCCACAAAGAACACTGACAAGCACTCGAGAAGAATATAGTTCATCATCATTATTTTCAAGAAGCTTAGTATCAAGTGCAGAAAAAAGGTATGTGATAGTCAATGACAGAGGCAGGCAGAAACCACTGCACACCAAGCAGAGCAGCTAAATTACAAAGCCCAATGACACAAAATGTCAACATAGGGAGCAACTGAAATACTCATTGTTGGTAGGACCATAAAATGGTACAATTCTAGGAAAGAGTCTGGTGGTTTCATAAAATTAACATGTATTTTTTACAGTCCAGTATCTCATTCCAAAGTATTTATTTACCCGAAAAACGAAAACATATGTATATGAAAGATGTATAATAATGTTCACAGGGCTTCACTGATAATAGCCCAAAGTAGAAACATACCAGGTGCCCATCAATACAATGGATAAGCAAAATGTGGTATATTCATGCAGTGAAAAGCTATTCCTTGGTAAAAATAATGCATTGGGATTACATATACATCAATATGGCCATTCTCCAACTTCCGCATGCTTCAGAAAGCTAAGGGCTTCTTCAAATAGATTGTTACTACTCTCCACCCAAGTTTCTGGTTCATTAAGTCCTGGGTGGGAGTTGTCACCAGCCCCTTGGTCCCTAAGAACGTGCACTTCTAATAAGTTTCCAATGCTGCTGACAGCACTCATCTGGGGACCACACTTTGAGGACTGCTGTATTGAAAAAAAGTCACCTGATTATGAGCCCTGTGTCAAGTCAGTCTGGCTTAGACATGTGCTATAAAAACAGTAACTTATAGAACCAGAGTTCCATCCTTTCTGCTGGGTTGCAGCCAGATTAAAAAGTTTTTATCCAATGAACATACAAACTTTAAAAAACATATTGACTAATTGATGTGAGAGAGTGTGAGAAACACTGATTTATTGTTCCACTTATTCACGCATTCATTGGCTGATTCCCACGTGTGCCCTCACGGGGGATGTAACCCACAACCTTGGTGTATGGACACGACATAACCAACTGAGCTGCCCGGAAAGGGCCTGAACACACAAACTTGAAGAGTGGACAGTCCGGGAAAGGTAAACGAAGTACACTTGGCTAACAGGTACAGTGGCAGAACCAAGGTCTGCTGGATCCTCCATGCTGTTTGAAAAGCAGCTTATGCAGAAGTGTCCCACTTTGAGAAGATCTGGGGAGTAGACCCCCTGAATGTTTGAAATGAGAGGTATTTGTTTTCATGGTACCCTGCTGACCAGGCTGAACAGCCTCTCTCCCATATGCCCATTGCCATCTCTTCCAAGCTCAAGGCCAGGAAGTGAACGGGGTAGAAGAGTCAGTGGGGTTCCGGTCCGGAAGGGGTCTCGGGGAAAACAACACTTGCAATCTCTGGATGTTTCCACCTTGGGGGGGGGGGGCAAGGGGCGGCGAGGACTTGCTGCTGTGCGCCAGCACATCCCACGAATGGCACTTTTCCTGGGCCAGCTTTTCACGAACTTTACCCAACACGCAAGGGACGGGAGAGAGTCCACAGCATCTGCTGCGACCAGCTAGCTCTACCTCAGTGCCCACCTCTTGGTTCAGGCGTGACTGTGACTTGGGCCAGGCGGCCACACAAACGTGATGACGGCGGGCGCCCCGGCTCGGGGCAGACGCGCGGTCAGCGGGGCGAGGGAAGGGAGTGCGGCTCCGCGAGCAGAGGCCGTTAACGGCCCCCACAGGCCCGCCCGCTAGTCTCCGGGTCCCCGAGCGGGCGCGGAGCCCGCGCCAGCCCCCCGAGACGACCCGCCCCCGCCTTTCTCCTACCTCGCGGTGAGGGGAACAGAGCGACTGCGAGTGAGCTGGGGCGACTCGGCGTTCTGCAGAATTTAAGACTCTGCGTTGGCTAAGCGCGGTGCCAACCGTTGCTATGCGCGGATCTACGGAAGCCGCTCCCACAGGCCTCGGCGCCAGGGGCGGGGCCTCAGAGGCGCAGGAAGGGCCCGAGGCGTGGGGGGGAGGGGCGGGCCTGAGAGGCCGGCCTGAGGGGAGAGAGGCGGGGCCGTGAGCGGAGGGCGGCTGCTCAGGCTGTCCTGGAGGGCGGCCTCTAGTGGGAAGGAAAAGAAGCTGAAATGTTATAAATCCTTATGAAATTAGCCAGAAAATAGGTTCCTACAAACAAACAAACAAAAAAACCTTGACCAAGAGGTGGCGCAGTGGATAGGGCGTTGGCCTGGGACGCTGAGGACCCAGATTGGAAACTGGAGGTCGCTGGCTTGAGCAAGGGGTCACTGGATCTGCTGGAGCCCCTGGTTAAGGCATGTATAAAAAGCAGAGGAGAACTAAGGTGATGCAATGGGACGCTAGCCATGCAGGAGGGCATTCAGGGCCCCCCACACCAAAACCATGAACAGGTGGCCCCAGGCAGGCAGGGTCCTGCCTCTAATACAGTGGTTCTTAACCTTTTTTGAGGTACCGAATCCACCAGTTTCATATGCGCATTCACCGAACCCTTCTTTAGGGATAGATATGATTTTTTTTCCAAATTCAAGACATAGGTATATGTTTTTTTACTAGTGCACAAAATGAGCCATGTATGAACATCACCTTGCTCAAAGAACAAAACCAACAAAGTGCACAAACTCACAACAAATTACGGTATTACTTTATTCTGGCCTCTGCGGCAGAGGCTTCTCCGAACCCCTGAGACTGACTCATCGAACCCCTAGGGTTCGATAGAACCCAGGTTAAGAACCACTGCTCTAATAGTACCCACTCCTCAGCTTGCTGACAATTTCACCCTCAGCCAGTGTCGTAGATGAAGTTTGTGTAGATTTATCTAGACCCTAGTTTCTGTGGGTGATCTTATTTCTGGAAATGGTTTATGTCTGACTTCTGAATTTTTATTTGAAAGGAGTGGAGCTAGAAAGACAGATTCCTGCATGTGCCCCAACTGGCAACCCTCATATGGGGCCAATGCTCTGCCCATCTTGGGCCATGCTTGCAACTGAGCTATTTTTAGCACCTGAGGCTAAGGCTCCAGAAGCCATCTTCAGCACCTGGGCTATGCACCCTAACCAATCAACCATATCTGTGGGAGAGGAAGAAAGGGAGAAGAGGGAGAGGGAGGGCAGGAGAAGAGGATGGTCGCCTCTCCTGTGTGCCCAGACCAGGAATCGAACCTGAGACATTTGCATGCGGGGTTGACACTCTACCACTGAGCCAACTGGCCAGGGCCTATGTCTGACTTTTTAAAGAGTAAAATACAATAAAATGTTTTGTTGTTGTTGCTGTTATATATTTAAACAGTACTTTTATTGGAAAAAAATTTTCAAGATTGCTCTTTAAATGTAATGCAGTTCCTTACCCAGGAAGTGGTCAATCATCTCCTTCATTTTAAATATTGTAAGTCAACTGCTGTTTATTGAGCACATCCCATATCACCAGACAAAATGTTAGGGCTACATAGGTGGTATTAGTTGTAAGGTATTTTTCCCCACCGAGAAAGAAGGAACAGGTAGCCTGGAGCCACAAAGTGTGGAATAAAGGTTTTATTAAGTACCACACATCCCGCCCGACGATGTCCTCCGGTCCTGGGGTTGAGGGGCTGGACGAGTCGCAAAGGATTAAACAACATGGAGGTATTTAAAGGGGTCCTCTAGGATGGACAAGCTAATATGACGTATGGAAGTCTCATTGGGTGACGGACAATTGCTTTTCTCCCAAAGGTTTTTGGGAAGTGTAGTTCCGGCGCGCCTGGCCGTGTGGGCGATCCCAGACAAAGACTGGAGTCTAGTTTCCCCACGTGACCGTTTCCATTGCTAACCACCCCAATCCCAGCCTTTTTTGTTAAATAGAAAAAGGGGCGCCGTTTATTTGTCTGACTACTTCCTGATGATTAGGAGTGTCATGGAGAGGGGAGGTCAGCTGGTGGTGGCTTTGAGGGGTGTCAGGAGGAACATCTGTTTGGCCGTGAGTTGAGGAAGTTCGCGGATGCGGTTCTGTAAGAATTTAAAAAGAGAAGAATTAGGGGAGCAAGATGGCGACGGAGTAGGCGGACGTACCAACTTCCAACTCCCAGAACCAAAGTGGATTACAACTCAATTTTAAGAACCATCACCTGGATAAACCAACTTTGAACAAAACTAAGTGGACTCTTCAACCAAGGAACACAGAAGAAGCCACATTGAGACTGGTAGGAATAGCAAAAACGCGAAGAGGGCTGCCCAGCTCCCCGGAGCAAACGGCAGCCCGGAGAGACCCGCGGGGCGGGAGGAGATTTTGGCGGAGAGGGAGGGACCTGGGTCCCAGGAACCAAGCCCCAGCCTGCAGTCCCAGAGCCAAAAAGAGGCGTTTGGACAGTATTGAGCTGTGAAACAAGTGAGGGAGCTCCCAGGCCTACAGTGTGGAGTATTAGGTCCCTTCCTACTCTGCTGAGGGCTGCTTAAGGTTTTGGGGCGGCAGGACGCTGAAAGGCGGTTCTGTCGGCGTGGGCAGAGGCCAAGCCGGTGGGAGATCGGTCTAGCCCAGAGGGTCGGAGGGTAAACGCGAGAGCGGTCCGGAAGCTGCGGGCCCGCCTTTAATCCCACTTACGGGGACAAAGCGGGAGGCCAGGAATAGGCAGGCCCTGCGCAAGCCGGCCCTGACCGCGGGGACCGGGCTAGGACCAGGGACGGGCAGGGGCTCGTGGCTGAGCTGACGATACTAGTCCGCCCCCCCCCCCCCGCCGTCCGCCGGAGAAACCGCGGTTGGCCAGTATACGTGCGCGAGCGGGCTCCGAGCGCGGGAACGGGGTGGACCCCGAGACAGGCGGAGGCTCGCAGCTGAGCCCACGGCTGCTATCCCCATCCGGCCGGAGAAACCCCGGATAGCGTTAATACGTGCATGAGCGGGCTCCGAACGCGGGGGCGGGGTAGAGTCCGGGACGAGCGGAAGTACGCAGCTCGGCGGAAGCCAGCAAACACGCCCGCCCCAATAAATCTTGGTTTCCGACCCTGCGCAAAGGGCCCTGGCCTCGAGGGCGGGGCTAAAGCTCCTGACGGGCAAAAGCTTACAGCTGAGAGCACGTCAAAAGCCCCGCCTAACCCGCGGAACTGTAGCGAGCAGGCTCCGACTGCTGGTTCTGGGCGGAAGTCCGGAAATAGGCTGGGTCCGCAGCTGAGGAAAGGTGCTCGCCTCTACCCTTGGTGCTAATCTTGTGGCTTCAGTGACAGCCCCTCCCACGGAGGAGAGGCAGAAATCACAGCAAAAGCCACAGTGGGCCGGCGCTGGCAACGCTCATACCCAACCACCCTAGGCACCGGCAGAGGGGGTGGGGGGCCTGCAGATAGACCACACCTAGAGAACACAAAGGCAACACATACTGGACTCCAGTGGCCACAACTTGCTTATACACAGAAAAAATGGGTAGGCAGAGGAATGCAAACCAAATGAATCAAGAGAAATCCCCAGAGAAGGACCTGAATGAACCAGATATAACCAAATTACCAGAAGCAGAATTTAGAATAATGATAGTTAGGATGTTCAAAGAAATTAGAGCAACAATGGATAGTCATTATGAACACCTAAATAAAGAGATAACAAGTATAAAAAATGAAATTGAAATAATAAAAAAGAATCAGACAGAAATGACAAATACAGTATCAGAACTGAAGACCACAATGGAAGGAATTAAAAGCAGGATGGATGACGCTGAGGATCGAATAAGCGAGTTAGAGGACACAATAAACAAAGGCACAGAAGCAGAGAAGAAAAAGGAAAAGAGACTTAAAAAATGTGAGGAAACTCTAAGGGAGCTTTGTGACAACATGAAGAGAAACAACATTCGCATCATAGGGGTGCCTGAAGAAGAGGAGAGAGGACAGGAAATGGAAACTTTGTTCAATCAAATTATAGCAGAAAACTTTCCTAAATTAAGGCTGGGAAACACTCCACACATTCAAGAAGCACACAGAACTCCATTAAGGAGAAACCCAAAAAAATCTACACCAAAAGAGAAGAATTAGCCTGACCAGGCGGTGGCGCAGTGAATAGAGCGTCAGACTGGTATGTGGAAGACCCAGGTTTGAGACCCCAAACTCGCCAGCTTGAGCGTGGGCTCATCTGGCTTGAGCAAAAAGCTCGTCAGCTTGGACCCAAGGTCGCTGGCTCCAGCAAGGGGTTGCTCGGTCTGCTGAAGGCCTGTGGTCAAGGCACACATGAGAAAGCAATCAATGAACAACTAAGATGTCGCAATGGCAACAAAAAATTGATGATTGATGCTTCTCACCTCTCTCCGTTCCTGTCTGTCTGTCCCTATCTATCCTTCTCTCTGACTCTCTCTCTCTCTCTGTTCCTGTAAAAAAAAAAAAAGAGAGAGAGAGAGAGAGAGAAGAATTAGAAGAAGATTTAGGATAGGGCAGCCCAGTTAAGAATGGATGGTTGCCATCAGGAGTTAAGCGGGTTGTAGAAGGAGAGATTTTTGCTTAATTTTCCTCGCAGACAGTTGAGGAGATTAAAGCTTCTTTCATGAGGCCAGTCCTACTGAACAGCATTTCTCCCTGTTTCAGCTCACTCTGGTGGCAGGTTCCTAGTGGGAGGGACAGGATGCAGCAGGAGGGTCTGCAGGGCCCAACCTCTTTGTGGGTCACAGATGAGTAAGGCCCAGTGGTTCTGACTGCCAGCAATCCTGCATGGGAGTAAGCTTGAAGTGAGAGACATGGTTAGAAATGAGGGTAGCATTGATTATGGGGGAGCCCTTGGTAGTGAGGAATGGCAGGAGTAAGTGGGAAGATGCTGTCAGCTGGATAATGTCTCCGAGACTGTGTAGAATATCTTGACCCAGAAGGGGTACAGGGCATGATGGCATAACCAAGAAGGAGTGCAAAAAAGGGGATTTCATTTAAACTGCATGTCAGGGGTGGCATGAGGAGGGGAATAGAAGGGGTCCCATCCATTCCCATAACCTAGACCTGTGAGGGAATTAGAGGTCCAGAATTTGATGGCAAAACAGAGAAGGCAGCTCCTGTGTCCACAAGAAATGAGATGGACTTACCCACTAGTTGCAGCATACCCTGGGTTCTCTGAGTCCAGGTCGTGTCCTAGGAGTTTGAGCGATGGGCCCCCGTGGCTGCCTTGTCCTTCACGTAGAGGCGTTGAGGGTGAGCTTGCTGCCCAAAGGGGCAATCGCTCTGCCAGTGACCGGGCTGCTTGCAGTCAAGGGCAGAGTTTAGTGGGCAGCCGCAGGCAGGGGCCTTGTCGGGTACAGTGGTCCTGCTTGCCACACTTAAAGCAAGCTCCTGGTGGCGGTCCAGACTTGGGCTGGGCACTTCCTGTGCCTTGTTTGGAGCATTACCTTCTGCTGCATGTAGGTCTGGCGAACAGCCTTAGCGTGTTCTTACTAGCTGCGACCATTGAAAAACTTTAAATGCCATGTTCACAGGTCCCAGGTAGGGGTCTGGGAATTGGGCATCCTGCAAACTGGTCTAAGAGCCAATGACAGGTGGAGAATGGCCTGACAGAGGAGGGACTTAAGAACACAGTGTCGAAGGGAGGGGCCCTTGGCCAGCAGGGGAAAAGAGAGGTATTTGCAAGTGAATGAGAAACAGAATTTAGGAAAGGGAGGGGGAGGGGGCTCTCTATAGGTAAGATACCAGAGCGAAAGAGGTCTGCAGAGGGAACAGAGAGTGGGGCGAGAGAGGGGCGCCCTCGGGGGTCAGGCAGGAGAGAGAGAAAGTTGAGAGTCTGCAGAGAAGGAAAGATTAGGAATGGAGTTTTCTCTGGTCAAAAAAATGCCTGCGGGGTAAACAGGCAGCACAGAGAGATTAAGAACTGGTGCCTGAATAATTAGAAGCCCTGTAAGGGATCTCCAACAAATTCTCAGCTTTTTTGGCAATAGTTAAATTCGTGAGGGTGTTAAAACTGAAAGTCCCTTCAGGAGGCTACCTGGTTTGATTATCCAGTGGGTTCTGTGGCCTGGCCACAGCAGAAAACAGTTTCCTCTTCTTTAGGGAGGGAGAGATTTTGGATAAGGCAACTCCCAGAGTGTTTTAGAGTCAGGCTGGGATCCCTTTGCCCCCATGGTCACCCCTCAGTTCTCGGAGAATGGTCAAGAGATGAGTATTGGCGTCCCAAAACATAGACTCTGGCCACGGAACAGATAGGGAAAGTGGATATGTTCTTGGACGTGTCCAGGGCACACATGCAATTGGACGGAAAAGGCTTCCCTGACGTAGCTACGGTTTTGGACAGGGATCCTCGGCGGAAAGAACCTGAGGGGGGTTTGGAGGCATGGGACTTACCGCACCGTGCGCCGAAGTGGGTGGATGATCAGAGATCCTGGGTCCTGGTTCTTTCTCGGAGGGGACGGGGAGAGAAGAGCGGTCCGTTGTGGACTTCAAACTCCTCCCAGGTTTCAGCACCAAAAATGTAAGGTATTTTTCCCCACCAAGAAAGAAGAAACAGGCGACTGGCAGCCACAAAGTGTGGAATAAAGACTTTATTAAGTACTGCGCATCCCGCCCGATGATGTCCTCCGGTCCCTAGGTTCAGGGGCCGGATGAGTCACAAAGGATTAAACAACATGGAGGTATTTAAAGGGGTCCTCTAGGGAGGGTGAGCTAATATGACGTATGGAAGTCTCATTGGGTGACGGACAGTCGCTTTTCTCCCAAAGGTTTTTGGGAAGTGTAGTTCCGGTGCGCCTGGTCATGTGGGCGATCCCAGACAAAGACTTGGGCTCTGAGTTCCCCACGTGACCATTCCCATTGCTAACCACCCTACATCACTAAGATATAAGCTGCACAGGGAACAGAATTTTTTTTTTCATTGTAGTCTATGTCCCCCATGCTTAGAAAAGTACCTGAAACTAGATGGTGCTCAATAATTACTGATTGAATAAACTGTCAGGTCTGTAACTGATCACATATAGAGGAATCATGGAAAAAGCATGGAGTCCCCATTTGGCATAAGTCAGTACCACTTATTAACATGGAGAACACAGAGAAGAAGCAAGTTTGGGAGAGAAAAATACATTTAGTTTTAAACACATTAGGTTTCAGACGCCCATAAAATAGGCAACAGAGGTGTTGAATAGGCAGTTGCATAGAAAGATGTAAAGCTGAGATGTGATTCCATCTGCAACAGACATTTGGGATTCACTAGCTCCTAAAGTTGACAGCCTAGAAGCCTGGGGATGGGTTAAGTGAAATTGCTGCAGGGAAGCAGGGTATAGAGGCACAAGAAAAGGGACCCCAGAGCTAAGCTTTAGGAAGCCAGGGGGTTTGGGAAGGGTGGAACTAGAGCATAGCTGTTGACCAGAGTGACCTGTGCTCTGGGTGGTAACCAAGGAAAGCAGGGATGTGATAGGGTATGGATGTAGATGTCACAGCTTCTGGAAGGGTTTGGGCACGTGGTTCTAACAGAATTCTGTTATAGCCTGAAAGAGGAGTAAGTGGCTTGGGCAATTGTCACTCTATGCATGGTCAGCTGTCGATGGCAGCTGCAGGGGCTGGTAGCCAGGAGCAAGTATGCACTCGCCTTGTGGACATTTATTCATTAGTGGAGGGTGGGTATGCTCAGTCTGCTTTTCTACACTGGGGCTCAGGGGCTGTTTTCTTGAAGATCTCAGCTGTCTGCCATTCATCAGCCATTCAGTCTAGCCTGCCCTCTCTCTCAGTACCCCTAGAAGCTGGAGGGTTTAGGCAATCATCTCTGGTTACCATAGCATCCTAACTTACACAACCACCACCCCTTTTCCCTCTCTAGTCCTCCATCTTCCATCTTGCTCCCATTCCATCTGTTCTCCATGTGTAGCCAAAGTGATTATCCTTAAGTGAAGATCTAATCACATCATGCTCTGCTCACAACCTCACAGTGCTCGCTCTCTACCACACCCTGACCTCTGCACAAACTAAACTCTGAAATGTAGCTTTTAAGACCCTTCACGGTCTCAGTACTCAGCATTTTTTGCTGCTACCAAGAAAAATCAATTCTTGCCTATTGAAGCAGAAAAGGATTATTTACTTATTTAGGAAAAATATCAGGTAAGTGCTGAGAATTGTCAGAAGGGCTAAGAAACAAGGCATAGGAAAAACAACAGAAGGTCAAAGAAGTAAGACACAGCCAAAAATCATACCATGGGGACAATCTGCCTAATTATGGAGACCCACCCTCTCTGTTTGCTCAGGACTCGGGGAGTCTCCACCATGTGGTATTTTCATTTGTACAACCAGAAAAATCCCAGGACAAGTTAGTCATCCCACATAGTCTGCTGCTGTAGGCATCTGCCATCTTAATACCCTGCTGTGCTAACATTGGACACGTCACAAAGCTGCACTCTATCGCTTCTAGCATTTCCTGCTTTGCCTCTAGGCACTGGGTTCTGTCATAGGCATCCTGACCTTTATTCCTCCCTCCCAATTCAGTCTCAGAGGGGAGCACGACCTGGTCAGATGCCATATTTCAGCTTATAGGGAGCTCCAGGAGAGGGTGTCTGCTCTCCTAAAGTTCCTCCCTACCTTTTTGGAGGTCCTTTTATAGTGGAAAGATTATTCAGCTGGTGGGCAGCCAAAAATGACAGATGTCTGTGACCCCTCCCCTTTTCCCTCCTCATCTGCTCATTATGCCCTAGCCATGCTTTCTTCAAGTCTCTGGAAGACATTGTGAACTTGATCTCCCCCTGGCCTTCACTCATGCTGGTCTCCCTGAAATTGTCTTTCCTTTTGTCCTCTGAGTCTGGCCACCCCTTTCTGTAGAAGGCTTTCGCTAATACCCTAATTTTTGGTGCATTGGTTTACTGGGGCTGCCATGACAAAATATCACAGACTTGAATGACAGAAATTCATTTTCTCATCATTCTGGAGGTTGGGAGTCCAAGGTCAGGGTTGGTTTCTTCTGAGGCCTCTCTGCTTGGTCTGCAGATAGCCCCTCTCTTGCTGTCTTCACATACTCATTCCCTCTGTGGATGACACCCTGCTGTCACTCTGGGTGTCCTAATCTTGTCTTCTTAGAAGGCCACCAGTCAGATCGGATTAAAGCCCATCCTCGGGTTTTCATTTTAACTTAATCACCTCTTTAAAGGCTCCATCTCCAAATGCAGTCACACTCTGAGGTCCTGGGAGTTAGGGCTTCAAAATACGAATCTTGGGGGTGTAGGATCCAGTTCATAGCACCTGGCTTCTGTTAGGTCTGAGAATTTCTGTGGCATGTTGATCTTCTAGTATAAGATCGTGTTACACAATCTTTCTTTATTTTTTTTTTACAGAGACAGAGAGAGAGTCAGAGAGAGGGATAGATAAGGACAGACAGACAGGAGTGGAGAGAAATGGGAAGCATCAATCATCAATTTTTTGTTGCCATTGTGACATCTTAGTTGTTCATTGATTGCTTTCTCATATGTGCCTTGACCATGGGCCTTTAGCAGATTGAATAACCCCTTGCTGGAGCCAGTGACCTTGGATCCAAGCTGGCGAGCTTTTGCTCAAACCAGATGGCCCCGCGCTCAAGCTGGCGAGCTCGGGGTCTCGAACCTCGATCTTCCGCATCCCAGTCCGATGCTCTATCCACTGTGCCACTGCCTGGTCAGGCATGTTACACAATCTTATAGTTAGTGTCTATTTATACAGATTTATCCATGTAGACCATATGGAATCCCACCGCAGTACGGCAAAGCTTGGTTTAGCTAATAAGCAATATATTAGTGAAAGCACTGTGAAAATCTTTCACCAATTCTGCCCAGATAAATACCCTGTAATGCAATGATTACCTGTTAAATACTTAAAATTATCAAGAGCTTTCTTTTTCTTACCCTAAAAGTTAAAAGCTAATGAGACTGCCAATGCAGAGTGATACATTTATTTTTCCTTGTCTTTCAAATAACTGAGACTGGTTCTTTCCTGGGGTTGATGACATGACTGTTAAAACTTATAATCTTTTTTATACTTATTAGGAGAATAATCACCACCCAGTGTCGTGACAATAGGACCACTGAAGGTCTGTACCCACTTTCCTTATTAACTGTCAGTGTGACATGGCAGCAACCCATGCTCCTACCTGAGTGTTTTATCACAGGCTCTCTTTGTGTTGAAATGTTCAAGAAAAAGAATGATTAGACCTAATTTTTCGTATTCTGCATCAAATGTACTGGACTCTACCTTTAGAACCATCTGAGTGAAATTCAGATTCCTGAATGTGAAAAACACTGTTTTTCTGACAGGTACAAATCAAGTCCAGAAAAGACATCCTCATGGCCTTTGGGGAAAATCCTTAGATCCTAAATTGTAGATACACAGTTTAACCGAAGTCTCACATTTTTTGTGGTCAGGCTGGTAAGATTCATTACTTGCAAGTTACAAATTAACCTTAACCTGCCAATAATCCCAATCTGTTCTAAAATAGCTGAATCTTGGACTGCAGATTACTCTAATAAAATCTCCATTTATTTCACAACAACCACAGTCATTAACAAGTTGAAAGTAGTATGTAATATGAAAGGAGGCATGAGGCATTTCAAGTTGTGCCCACACTATTTGTGGCCCCCCTTCTTTATTTCATGTGGTAGCATATAAAATAAATGAAATACAGTTTAAGGAATTCTAATTTATAACTAGGGAGAACTCACTAAAGTCCAACCCAGGGTCCCCAAACTATGGCCCGATGCGCCCCCCCCCCAGGCCGTTTATCCGGTCCCGGGGCCCTTCTGGAAGGGGAACCTCTTTCATTGGTGGTCAGTGAGAGGAGCACAGTATGCATCCGCACCCATAGTTCCCATTGAAATACTGGTAAGTTTGTTGATTTAAATTTACTTGTTCTTTATTTTAAATATTGTATTTGTTCCCGTTTTATTTTTTTTACTTTAAAATAAGATGTGTGCAGTGTGCATAGGGATTTGTTCATATATTTTTTATAGTCTGGCCCTCCAACGGTCTGAGGGACAGTGAACTGGCCCCCTGTGTAAAAAGTTTGGGGACCCCTGGTCTAAGCATTAATTTTACAATATATTGTCTGCCAAAGAGGAATTGGTCAAGATACATAGTGACTAAGCATTATCATGACTTTTTTCTTTAGGTGACTGGAGGGGAGATTCCTGCATGTGCCCCGACTGGGATCTACCCGGCAACCACATCTGGGGCCGATGCTCAAATCAACCAAGCTGTCCTCAGTGTCCGGAGCCTTGCTCAAACCAATTGAGCTACTGGATGCAGGAAGGGAAGAGGGAGAGAAGCAGATGGTCACTTCTCATGTGTGCCCTGACCCAGAATCCAACCCAAGATGTCCATACACTGGGCCAATGCTCTATCTACTGAGCCAATGCTCAGGGCCTATCATGACTTTTAAAGGATAAAAAAGGCAAGCTCTTGACCTTAAAATAACTCAACTGAAAGGTACACATAAAAATAAAATCAGTGATACTGGCTTTAAAAGTACCGAAGTATGCTAATTATGCACACAGAACAAAGCATTCAGTTGCTTTTCCCTCTTTCTCTTATGAATCTCGTTTTTTGGTCCTGGGTCATTCTTGTCACTTTAAATCTAATTCTAAAATGTCACAATGCTCCTAACCTTATTACTACTAAACAGTTTTAATGTACACAACAAAGAAGAGCCTAAAAATTGGGTTGATGTGTGTAAATGTCAATTACCCATGTTTATCATTACTCAATTTTCTTTTTTATTTATTTATTTTTAAAAATTTTTATATAAGTGAGAGAAGGAGAGATAGAGAAACAGACTCCTGCATGTGCCCTGACCAGGATCCACATGGCAACCACTGTCTGGGGCCAATGCTCTGCCCAGTTAGGGCCATGCTCACATCTGAACTATTTTTAGTGTCTGAGGCGGAGGCAGATGGTCACTTCTCTTGTGTGCTCTAACCAGAAATCAAACCCAGGACATCCATACACTGGGCCAATGCTCTATCCACTGCCTCAGCATAGTTTTTAATGGAGAAATATTGAAGACATGATGAATATCTATAACACTGGGGAATAAGATTTTTTTTTTAAAGCAATGCCTTTTAAAACTTCTTTTTATTTTATTCATTTTAGAGAGGAGACACAGAGTGAGAATGAGAGAAAGAGAGAAAGAGAGAAAGGGGGGAGGAGCTGGAAGTATCAACACCCATATGTGCCTTGACCAGACCAGTGCAGGGTTTTGAACTGGCGACCTCAGTGTTCCCAGGTTGATGCTTTATCCACTGCACCACCACAGGTCAGGCAAGGGGAATAAGATTTTTGTTACATTCACAAAAGCACTTGTTCTTACCTAATTCACGTGTGCTGATCTCAAATCTGACATTAGTTTTCTCTGTAACCTACAGTTTTTTTGCAATTCAAGATTTTAGGTTTTCATCTTATTGTAAAATTTTCAACATTTAGTTTAACATAATGAAGTAGAATGTCTTCTTGGGCATCATCTTTGTGAAAATATAATAATTTATATAATGCAGTAAATACACTAATATACTAAAAGATATGATTGTATCAGAATTTGTCTAAAGTTTCAAAATAGAAAATATTAAAACACTTATTTTAATCATAAAATTTGCGCAAAACTTACTTAAATTCTATTCAGGCAAAAATTTGCATTTGTAATTCTTGCATTTGTGTACTTATTGAGGACAATCTCGTTTGATGCTCCAGCAGTAGTCTGCTCATCACTAACAGCTCCAAGATTTTTGGGAAACTTATCAAGGTGACTTTTCAGGAAGTGAATCTTAATGCTCATGTTACATCCAATGTCGGAAAAAGCCAACAGCATCCTTTGAACCAGAAGTTCATAGTTTTCTGATTTTTTGTTGCCAAGAAAGTTCTTTGTAACTGCCACAAAAGACTGCCATGCTGCTTTCTCCTCCTTATTCATCTTCCTGGCAAATTCTTCATCACGTATGAGGGTTCAAATTTGAGGTCCATCGAAAACACCTGCTTTTATCTTCTTGAAAGAAAAGGCAGGAAAAGCAGAAACAATATGTTGAAAGCATTCACTTTCTCTATTCAAAGCCTGAACAAACTGCTTCATTAATATAAGTTTGATGTGAAGTGGGGGAAAAATGATCTTGTCTCGATTAACTACAGATTCATTCACAATATTTTGCATCCCTACTTCCAGAGCTTCATGTTTCGGCCACTCCTTCTGTGTCCAGTGTTTCTCCCAAGCTCGGCTGTCCCACAAACACAGAAAGCAAGGATACTTTGTGAAACCTCTCTGTTGTCCTAGCAGAAAATTTACCATTTTGAGATGCACACAAATGATCCAGTTATGCTCCTCATACCTCAGAAAGTTGAGGACAAATTTTATGTCATTATAATCTTCTCGCAGATGAGTTGAATAACCAATTGGAACCTCTGCATAAACATTACCATTGTGTAGGAGAACACATTTCAGACTCCATTTAGAGCTGTCAAGAAATAGCCGCCATTCTGTTGGACTATAAGTGGTAACACCCAGCTAGCTGAGAAGACTACTGATATCATGACAGTAAACAAAGTGTTTGTGTTCGGAAAAGAATTCCACAAAAATTTGTTCACGCTTCCTGAAATGGGATACTTTAGCTGACCGGTGAAGTACATTCTTTTCTTGAAGCCTGGAGGCTAATAACTCAGCTGCTTTCTTTGATAGGGCCAAATCTCTTACTAAGTCATTCAATTCAGGTTGGCTAAACTGCTGAGGGGTTAATGACTGCTAGGCATCAGAAGAAGACCCTTCAGATTCTACAGCCATTTCCTCATGCATTTTATCAAAATACACTTGATCACCATGTTCACTTTCTTCGTCCTTAGAGGAAATAAGACCATTGAAAATTGGAACTGGGAGTGTCTCAGAGTGTGGGATAGGTCGTATTGCTGAAGGAATATTAGGATATGCGATCATATGCCGTTATTTCTTGCTGATGCCCTTTGTATGGATCAGACAGAAATAACAGTCACTGCTGTGGTCCTTAGGTTCACGCCAAACCATGGGAATACCAAAAGGCATTCCTTTGCGTTTTCCTTTTGTCCAGTCACGAAGCATTTCCTCACAATTATGACACACAATATGAGGACCCCAATTCTTGTCTTGATCGCCAAGGGGAACTTGAATATAGACAATATATGCACACGTCACAAATGATGAAATATTGCGTCTTTGACATTGAAGTGTGTAACAGCCACATATATAACAGAAGGTGTCAGGACTATTCTTACATTTACACCTATTTGAAGAAGCCATGATTCAATCTTAAAATAAGAGGGTGTTTTTATCAGATAATAATTTTTTACATTTAGAAACTACTACAATTATGTAAAAGTGATGTTTGTAAAACATTAATTGCCTTGTGGTTATGTTCAATCCAAGAGTCGTTGCCCTTTAACTCCAATTTAAAAACCAATGCATGCCATTAACTGTAACAAAAGGAAATTAAAATTGCATGAAAACTAGAGCCTGCACCGAAAAACGGATTTCAGATTTGGAATCAGTGATGCAGAAATATTTAGAAACAGTTCTAAAACCTCATGCTACAGATAATGAAAAAAAATTGTTCTCCAGTGATAGAAATCGTTTTTAGGATTATAGTACAGAGGATTTCTGCATGTGGCCAAGATGTTCTTCAAAAGACACTGTTAAGAAAAATAAACATACCAAGCACACACTGGGAGAAGCTATTGGCAAAACACAAACGTAGTTAAAAGCTTGTGTTCAGGACATACAGAGTAATCTTGCAACTCGATAGAAAAACAATTGATTTAAGAAGTGGGCAAAAGATTGAAGGAACAGTTCACCTAAGAAGATACTGTATATTAATGCTCAATAAGCAATGAAAACATGTTAAACATAATTAGTCATCGGAAGATGTGAATTAAGGCCCTGGCCAGTTGGTTCATTGGTAGAGCGTCAGCCCAGTGTGTGGATGTCCCGAGTTTGATTCCCAGTCAGGGTACACAGGAGAAGTGACCATCTGTTTCTCTACCCCACTCCTCCTCTCCTTCTTCCCTTTCCACAGCCATGGCTCCATTGGTTCGAGTGTTGGCCCCTGGAGCTGAGGATAGCTCGATGGTCTGAGCATCAGCCTCGGGTGATAAAAGTAGCTCTGTTGGTTTGAGCGTCTGCTCTGGACAGAGATTGCTGGGTTGATCCCTGTTGGGGCACATGTGGGAGTCTGTCATACTATCTCTCCTCCTCTCACTTAAAAACAAAACAAAATGAAAACTATGCTGAAATGAACAACTTAGTCTACCTTGTGAATACTTCTGTAGGACTGGAATTACAAAGCCACAGGATACATACATTTAAAAATTTGATGTTCCTGTTACTGTGGGGGGAGAGGGGCGTCTGAGATTTTTCACCTTATTGCAAACTAACAGGTGAATATGTCACAATTTTGGGGAAGTTGATAGAAGACATGAGACTCCTGGGTTAGAGATAAACAACCTTATTACTCACAGAAATAGCGATAGCACAGTGTTGGCATATACAGTGTGCCCGTAAAGTCATGGTGCACTTTTGACTGGTCACAGGAAAGCAACAAAAGACAATAGAAATGTGAAATCTGCACCAAACAAAAGGAAAACCTTCCCAGTTTCTGTAGGATGATATGGCAGCATGTGCGCATTCGCAGATGATGACGTAACACCGTGTATACAAGGGAGCAGCCCACAGTCATTACAGTCGAGATGTGGACGGTACAGAGGAAAGTTCAGTGTGTTCTGTGGCTCGCTAAATTTGAATCCGTGACCAAAGTGCAACATGAATATCGGCACGTTTATAACGAAGCGCCACCACATAGGAATAACATTACTCGGTGGGATAAGCAGTTGAAGGAAACCAGCAATTTGGTGGAGAAACCCATCAATGACGAGTCTGTAGAGGCTATACGGGATAACTACCTAAGGAGCCCTAAAAAATCTGTGCATGTGTGTGCTTGACAATTACACCTAAGCAAGACTACAGTTCATAAGTTGTTAAAGAAATATCTCTGTTTTACAGGGTACAAATTGCGGCTGTTGCACGCTATGAAACCAGCGGATAGTCCCACAAGATGCGCGTTTGCTACAGATATGCTTCATGAGATCGACAGTGATGCAAGATTTTTGCAGAAGATTGTGTTTAGCAATGAGGCGACCTTCCATATCTGTGGACATGTTCATCGCCATAACGTTCGAATATGGGCAGCTGAATAGCTGAACATCCTTATGCCTACGTTGAGTACAAATGTAACACCCCTAAAGTGAACGTGTGGTGTGGCCTGATGCATGATAAGGTAATAGGCCCATTTTTATTTTTGCGGAGCAGTTTGTGATGGCAAACACCTATCTTGACATGTTCAATTGTATGCAGTGCCACAATTTCCAGAAGGTGTCATCTTTCAACAGGATGGCACTCTTCCACACTACGCCATTATTGTTTGTGAGTTTCTGGATAGAACATTCCCCCAGCGGTGGATAGGCAGGGGTTCTGTCAAGCCATGGCCACCACGATCCCCGGATCTGATGCCCTTAGACTTTTACTTTTGGGGTTATGTGAAGCAACATGTCTACATTGAAAGTATCAACAACATTAATCACTTAAAACAGAGAATCACAGACGTTATTTACTCTGTTACACCAGACGTCCTTACCCGTATGTGGCAAGAACTTCACTATCGTTTGGATGTGTGTAGGGCAACAAATGGAGCCCACATCAAACTGCACTGAATAGGTATGAAACTGGGAGAATTTTCCATTTATTTGGTGCAGATTTCACATTTCTGTCGTCTTTTGTTGCTTTCCTGTGACCGATCAAAAGTGCACCAGACTTTACGGACACAATGTATTTACATGCCTGTATTCAGAACCCTTCATTCCACGGGGTTACATGAAGGGCCAGATGGCCCTGGCATTTGGAAAGGGCAAGGACTGGCACTTTTTGAAGTAAAGAGTCAACACTAGCGAGCAGCAAACAAGCCAGCCATCTTCCAACCCAGGAGCGAGCAGTTATAGTGTAATTGCTCTACCGGTGCCTTAACCTCTTTAGCTGCCTGTGTAAATAGCTACCGAAACTGCTCCATATCTGTAAAGTGATAAACCTTGGCATCTGGTACACTCAGCAGGAATGTGCAGGGATGCTCAGGACTTATGGTTACAGTTCTCTTAACAATACCCTGTATTAGTTCTCTCCAGAAAACCTGTGGCAGTTTAAGCCTACCCTCAATTGTGTAGGAGAGTCTTGTTTGCCAATATGGAAAAATCATCAGTTTTTGTAATTTTTGCCCATTTGTTGGGTGAAGAATGACTTATGTTTGCTGTGCTCTTTTCAAACATTTATTGATAACTTGTGAGATGGCTCCTTAAAGCTTAGTCTTCCCTCTGACATTACTCTCTCCATGTTCCTGACTGGGGGTAAGAAAGGAAAACTCCATTTGTCATGAGTCCACTGGTTTTGGACATGTTTTCCACTTGTGTACTAATCATCCTGAACAGGATGATGGTGGCACTTCCCTGCACTGTGTGTGCTGTGTGGACACAAACTGCTGTCATGTGATGTGTGATGCCCTTTCTTCTTGGTCTGTTTGCTCCTGGGCTCCAAGAAGGGCCAGGCATCAGGCAGGGTGACATGTCCTTTGAGGGAGAAAGTACAGTTCAGAGAGCTCCCACCGCTTACATCCCCTTAGCTCACTGTAACGCAGGTGGCCAAGGCCAGGCAGGTTCACACTGGATTAGGGCAGAAGGTAGAGGAACTGCAAAGTGGAAAGTATTTGGCCACTCTCCTTCAATAGACTCTCTCAATGGCAGATGAGCAAATGGCAGGGGGAAAACTGCTTCTCATGGCAGCAGGGGAACGCACAGCAAAAAGTTCCCTTGCAGTGAGAGGTAAGCACCTTTGCCTGACATAGACTATGCACACGTGTCTCTGCCATGTGCTCATGCACTAATCATGCAAAATACAAGGGAGCAAGCCTAACACATCTGTTGTCCCTACACTCACTGTAGTGGAATCAAACCAGTCTCCAGTTTCACAGGTTCAGCCGTCTTTCTGTTGTCCCCACATTTCATGCGTAGGGGAGGCGACAGGGACCTGTGTAAACGCATTGTCCGTATAAACTCAGCAGTAACCGCCTTTAGTTTAAATCCTGAGCTCCATGTTCTGAGTAGCTAGCGATATCTTTAAACGGAAAACCTTAGAGTTTTCATGGGGTCCATTCTGGGGTCGAACCTTATGCCAGCCTGGAGGTGTTCCCGCAATGCATACTCATTGTAGGGTGCAAGTGGAAAACTGACCAAGAAACAACGGGTTCCGGAACACAGAGGGTCTGGACATTGCACTTTTTCTAGCGGGTCTCACGAGGCTAGCTCCGCCCACATCCCAGAGCAACGGGTGGGCTCCCGGGAGGTGGAGGCTCGGTCCGTGGCCGCGCCCGCCTTCTGACCTGCCCGAGCCAATCAAAAGCCAATCTGGGCGCTCGAGTTCGAGTGCAGCCAATGGGCGCGGGTCATGGTCCGCCCGCCTCGCGCAGCGCCGCGCCCGGACGCGAGCCGGGACTCGGCTCTTGGCGCCGCCCAGTCACTCGGCCAGGATGGCGACGCCGACGGCTGGTCTGGTTCTCGTCGTTGGCAGGTAAGCGTCGTCCACGGCGTCCACACGGGTGGCGCGGTGGAGAACACCGGCGGTATAGGACTCGCCGGAGGATGCCGCCTGCCAGCGAGCCCAGGTGGAAGTGCCAGTCGTTCCGCGTGGGCAACATGAAGTCTGTCTGCGGAGCTGTGTGGTTACTCGTACCCGTTTATGAAAGGGAAGACCGAGGTTAAGCAATTTAGGTGCTCAAGGTCACAGTCAGTAAGGGACCGAGTTGGGACGAGCCCAGCAGGGAGGGTCCGATGCCTGCGGGGCGTGGGACTGTGACCTGGTCCCCACGGCGTCGCTGAGGGGAGAACAGGTGTTTGGCGAGCATTACCTGGCATCCCCAATTCTTGGGGGAATGTGCCCTTTCCAGAGGGTAACGCTGGAGCCCAGTTTGCTAAGTTGTGTCCGTCTCACAGACTTAAATTCCATCTAAATTGTTTTGATTGGTGTTCTCCCTCTTTTTTTTTTTACATTTCGTGCTATTTTTGTAAAAATAAATAAAAGGCATTTATGTGTACCTTACCATAGGTAAGCCTTAAGCACTCTATCCACATGTTGATAGCTGCTATTGATAGTTAGAAACACCTTTTGGGGGGCGGCTTTGTGTCCTTTTATGCCACTAAGGTGTTGGCTTAGCTGGCACCCCCCCCCCCCCCCCCCCCCCCGCCAGTTTTACACAGTTTTACGGTCCATTGAAGGAAGGAGTCAGGATGTCTTTAGTCAGCTTTCTTTTGCACACAGAGCAGTGACATTAACTGTGCCCTTGTCCTTTCCAGGCACGTGAGTGTGTGTGTGGCTACTTAGTAAAGCAGTATAAAGTACGTATATGCATATGTGAAAATGCACTTTGTGCCAGGTATGGTGACTCTGCTTGCCTTGCATTTTTCCAGAGCTGAACTGTTGTATGTCTCCTGATGTATGGCCCACCTTGGAGTGGTGTTCTGTTTGCACCTTGTCTTGGGTAGCAGCTGGGGTTCGCAAGTCAGTTTATTTCTGATCCTTTGAGGGAGGGTGACGAGGAATTACGTGGGGGATGGCAAACTGTAATGACCAAAGACTTAGCGCAGGATAGAGAGTTTTGTCCACCCGCATGCCCTCAGCAGCTACCCAGTTTCACTTCTGGGCTAGCCCTACTTTCTTGCCCTTCATCCTTTTCTCTCTTCACTACCTTCCCACTTTTCCCCCTTCTTTTTCTCTCCTTGGCCCATAAGTGACTCCAGAACACATCCATTTAGATTCCCTAAAACTTGTTTGAGTTTCATTCTTGGATTTCAACAGACTGAAAAATACATATTTCAATATCAGGAACCTGTTGGGCTGTTTTTCCATTATACCAGACTCCCTGTTAAAACTACTTGCTAGAAATATAGTCTCAATTTAATTCTTTCCACTGATATTTTCGTAAAGGCCATTCTTCCTCAGGGCCACCCAGCTTTTCTGTGAACTCCAAGGCAAGTGCCTTCAGAGTGGTGCCCTTGAGAGACAAAGCGTGTGCTTTTGAAGAATTAAGAGAGGAGTCTAGGTCTGTGGGAACATAGAGGGAAACTTTGGTAATGACAACTTTAAAAAAAATGGGAATAGACATGGGTATCCTGAAGACAAGTTTGCATTTGGCTGGAGTCTTCAGGCCTTCATTTCTGTTGGCCTTCCACATCTACAGATGACTTTATTGCTGTATATAATTCTGTTTCAGGATAACTGAAGTTTCTTAAAGGGAAACCTTATGTAATCAGGAGAGTCTGTAGGGGGAGCTCTCATGACTTATGGTTCAAGGCAAAAGACCACAAACAGGAACAGGCTACTTTCAGTCTCCAACGGAAAGTTACTGGACTCTGCTACTCCAACAGGAAAGAGAAGGATCTTCTCCTACCCTGCAACCACTCAGCTAATGACAGACTGTTACAGCTCAGCTGTTGAAAAGCCACTGTATTTCAACTCCGAGTTTCCACCAGTGTTCTGTTTGCAACAGTTCCTCTGAACTTGTCCTTTCCTCCTCTATAAGACAGTGCTCCTCTCCTCTCCTGTCCTCTGGGCTTGCACACACCTCGCTGTCAGACTGCATGTCAAGAATTGCAGTTGGTTATTCATAAACCCATTTTGCTGGAGAAATATCTGGCTGTTTAATGTCAGCAACTGATGTGGCATTGTGTTCACCCACGTTTTAGGCCTTGAGCTTAGTTTAAAATTGGAATCTGTTTTGAGGGAGAAGGCCAATCATGTCATATTCCTGGTCCTCCTTTTCATGGGGTACACTCCTTGGCTGAGCTCAGGGGCCATCTTCTCCAGAAAAGTTTCTGTTTCTGGGACTTTTCTCCTTAGAGTAGAAACTGTATCCTCAATGGTTGTGTATCCATCGTACCTGGTGCTAGCTGACAGGTGTTTGAGTGTTTAAAATGGAGATTGTGTTTAAAAGAAACAAATGATATGCAGTATGACGGGCTTGCTAAGATGTTTTATATCAAGTGGTGCACCCTCAAACTAGCCTCCATTTTCTTCTATTCCAAAGTTTTACTTGAAGGTGGCTAGGTACCTTGTTTTTGTAAGAAACTTTCTGAGGGGTAATTTTTTTCAAAATGCTGCTTTAGATATTTTCTTGCTAATTTTTGCATTAAAATGCACAGATATATACTGTGTAAATATATATGTGTGTGTATATATGCACATATATATATGTATAGACACACACACACAGACAAAGACAGAGCAAACTGTAGGGCAGGGGTGCCCACACTTTTTCAGCTTGCGAGCTACTTATAAGATGACCAAGTCAAAATGATCTACCTACAATAAAAATGCAAAACATAAATTTATTTCTTCTATATTATCATTATTTAAATTACTATTATTACTATTTAATATTGTGTATTCTTCTTTCACCTTTCTCCTTCTCAGCTCTCTTTTCGGAGGAAAGTCAATGTCATAGTTTTTATGAACAGTCCGAAAAAGCCGCTCCACATTTCCCTTCTTTGGAATAGCAATGGCACACAGACAGATGAGGCAAACTCACTTGGAATATGACACAGTGAAAAAAATCCCCTCCCATTCTGTATGGAAGTGGTAGGTTTTAGGCTTCTTACTTGGACCAGCTATGGCACTCATTTTTATACCCTTTGTTGTATTTAGTTTAAATAAATTGAAGGCTAACTACGCAGCAATGTAACTGAACAAGTTAGCGCGGTTTAACGCGCATGCGTAGGGTGTCAAAAGTTCAGACGTCAGATTGGCTACCCTGTATGCCAATCAAAAGACAAATAAATGTCTTTTTTAATGTCATGCGATCTACCCACACTTCCTTCGCGATCGACCAGTAGATCGCGATCGACGTATTGAGCACCCCTGCTGTAGGGTGTTCCAGTTACTTGAGTCAGCTGGAACACTAAATGTGTTCTTCTTGGGAAATAAACTGAGTTTTAAAATTTACTTAATTTTAATTCACTTAAAGGGTTGCATGTGGTTCGAGTCTACCATATTGGACAATGCAGGTCTAGAGCACAGAATATTTCATAAAAAAATTATAGGTGCATAATATATGCAATTTAGTTGTAAGAGATTTCAGTATTGCAGAAGAATATGGACTAAAATCTACTATAGAATCCTGCTCCCTTCTCCAGAAGTTGAGTAGAAGTCATTTCAGTTGTTTTCAATCTGTTTTTTCACTAAATAGCTTCACATAATATGTCTTATGAGAAGGAAGTAGCCCCTCTCAGTGACCCCTCATGTGTATGGAAGGCTTAGCTCAAGTGTAGCACTGCTGTGGCATTAGCAGGGTTTTTTCAACAGGAGATATGCAAGCTATTTCTTCATTCACTTGGGCCCCCAAAGTGGTGGGGATTGAAACTATCTCTGGTGTGAGGCCCTTCCTGTGCTTGCTACCTGAACTACAGATTAGCTGGAAAAGGAGGAAATGGGAGAAGGTGTGGGGAGAATGCTTCTTGGAACCCACCCTGTGACTGCTATCTAGCCAGTGGCTTATGTAGTTACTGTAGTGAAATAACAGCAGGACTGAAACAAACTTGCCCTAAAGTATATTCAGCTACCAACAAGCTAGTAAGTTAGCTGGTTACTGTTTTTTTTTAACTGATTTTTTTTTTTTTTTAAAGAAAAACGAAGTGGGAGGGAAAGGAAGCAAGAGGGAGAGAAACATCAATTTCCTTGTTCCACTTATTTAGGCATTCATGGGTTGATTCTCATATGTTCTCTGACTGGATTTGAACCTGCAGCCTTGGTGTATTGGGATAAAGCTCTAAGAAACTGAGCTCCCTGGCCAGTCCTGGTTACTGTTTCGTGAATGCTGGCAGAGGCTGTGAGACCAGGGTCAGAGTCAAAGGACTTGATTAATTACAGCAAAGTAGGCAGCATGAAGGTTATACTTGCATTGGTCCCCTTTCTCCCTGAGTCCCATGGGGATGAAGTGGAGGGGCCAGATGGGCACCTGCAGATGCAGTGAGTATATTTCAGGAGAGGGACATTGAACTTGTGGAAGCCACTGTTTTTATAGTAAGAGGTAAGCAAGCTTGCTTTTTGTCATCAAAAGATATATTTCCTTTTCTCTCAACGTTGGTTTGCAAATATAACCCTGAGAAATGGTTTGTCCAGATCCTGTCAGTTTACTTGTTGAAGAACGTGGGTTATTTCTTGTAAAACTTCCATATTCTGTGATTTGTTGAATGTAATCTTGTAATGTCATTAAATACCTTCGTCTGTCCCTTTATTTCCAATAAGTCTGAAACTGTGCAGAATGTAGTGGTTAGGACTCAAGAGTCGGACTGCTGGGGTTCACCTCAGCTCTGGTGCTTCTAGCCTGTATTCTCTTAACCTGCCTGTGCCTCAGTTTTCTTTTGTATTAATGGAAATAACAGTAATACTGACCTTGTAGGATGATTGTAAAGATTAAGCAAGATGAGGCACATAACATCTTTAATGTTGCTTGGCACCTAATACTTGTTCCAGTGCTGATTATGAGAGGCCTTGCTTATTTGAAGAGTCAGGGGAGATACCACCTGTTCTTCAGGATAAGTGCCTTGCCTAAGGGAGTGGTCAGATGGAGCTTACTGTGGGGTCTGCCATGTCCACGACACTGGCCACCTCCATACTGTCACTTGTTTCAGCACATGAATGCACAGGAGCTGCCTGTCAGGTGCTGCTCCATGCTCAGTATTAATGTTGGGCTGGAGTCAAGGGTTCAGAAGCTCCTATGTGGAAACAGATGCCATTTACATTCAGTATAGCTGTCAAGATGTGTAATTTTAGGATAGTGAAGATTTTTTTTTAAATGTTTTTTTTTTATTTTATTTTATCCATTTTAGAGAGGAGACACAGAGTGAGAGAGAGAGAGAGAGAGAAAGAGAGAAAGGGGGGAGGAGCTGGAAGCATCAACTCCCATATGTGCCTTGACCGAACCAGTGCAGGGTTTTGAACTGGCGACCTCAGCGTTCCCAGGTCAACGACTTCATCCACTGCGCCACCACAGGTCAGGCAGGATAGTGAAGATTTTAAGGCTAGGCTAGGATGCTGTATAATTTTAAGAAACTTATTCTGAGTTAGGAATGTACACCTGTTCAATCACCGAGTTAACTGGAAGCCTCCCTTGATATTCTCTCCCTTTAGTGGCCTCATTGGGCAGAACTGGGCTATGCTGTTTGCCAGTGGAGGCTTCAGGGTGAAACTATATGATATTGAGCAACAGCAGATAACAGACGCCCTGGACAACATCAGGTAAGTCAGTTGACAGCTCTGGGGGAGCACTGATTCTTTTGCTCTCAGGGGTCAGGGTCTTATTACACTGTCAAGGCCATCAACACCTGTCACTTTGCTCCTTCACTTCATGGCTACTGCAGTGCCGTTGAGCTGGCCAAGGCTACAGCAGCTGAAACATGGATTAAGAAAGGGCTCAGAATGTGAGGAAGGCACCCTTCAGGTTGTAAAGATGTATTCACAGGAGTGGGGGACTGAACGTGGATCTTGGGCTTCTAGCCTGAATTAGTTTGTAAGCAGCTGTGTCCCACCAGGCTGCAGGCCTGGGTGTCCCGCCTTCTCTCTGGAAAAGAGAGCTGACTCTCAGCATGTGGGAATGACAGCTGCATGGGCATGACATCTTAGGGACAGAGGTCCTGAGGTTTTTTTGACCTATTGCATTAATGACAGTCGGACCCAGGTTCACTGTGAGAACTGTCATAGTTAAAGGTATTGGAGTAAATGAGCTTACCAGATGGTGAGGGGTAAGTTTTAGGGGTACAGCAGGGGACAGAAGAACAGGAGCCAGAGGAGAAAGGACAGGAGTGGGAAGGTCAGACATAGAAGAGCCAAGCTAATGCTGTGTGCCAGAAGGTAAGGCACTGGATCCCACCCACCTGAGATGATAGTCCCTGGACACAATCTCAGATGTTGTTTTGTGCAAGTGATTATCATCCTTTTTTGGGGTTGTCCATGAATGTGTAACTTGAATTTGTGTCACAGAAATACGCTTTATCATTTAATTTCTGAAAAGAATAAAATATAGGGTATGTTGTCAGGCTATAGACATCAAGAAATTTTATACCTGAGTCCAGTTCTGTTGTGTAACGGATTAAGAACCTGGAACCCAGAGAAATCAAGTTGTGTCTTACATATAGTGTCATGTAGCCAATGTCAAGATAAAATATTAACCTAAAAAACAAATAAAACAAACCAAAAAATGAAATGAATGTGCTATAAAGCTAACTGCCCCACAATGCTTTATTTTGTGCTATTATGGAATGAAGAGGAATTGACATAAATACCTACTACATTCCAGGCATTTGCTATATTCACTAAGAATACAGAGAGGGCCTGACCAGGCGGTGGCGCAGTGGATAGAGCATCAGACTGGGATGCGAAGACCCAGGTTCGAGACCACAAGCTCGCCAGCTTGAGCGCGGGCCCATTTGGCTTGAGCAAAAGCTCGTCAGCTTGAGCCCAAGGTCGCTGGCTCCAGCAAGGGGTTGCTCGGTCTGCTGAAGGCCCGCGGTCAAGGCACATGTGAGAAAGCAATCAGTGAACTACTAAGGTGTTGCAACGGCAACGAAAAACTAATGATTGATGCTTCTCACCTCTCTCCATTCCTGTCTGTTTCTATCTATCCCTCTCTCTGACTCTCTGTCTCTGTAAAAAAAAAAAAAATACAGAGAGGAATAAGACAGATAAAGCAGTTTCCACCATGAAGGTTATAGTCTAATAATCTACCATTAATATGGTAGATTTTCAAATGGACCCCATAAGGTAGATTTTAATTGCCATTATTTTATGAAAAAGTTGGGTCTGTGAATGGTCAGTAATCTGCTCTCAGACACGGTAAGACACAAGATTCTAGCCCTGGTCTGTATACATGTTAAGGGTGGGCCTGAGCTTGTCAGCATCCATCTGTACTATTTGCTTTCTAGAGATCCTGCAAATACTGCTTTTAATATATCTAATATACCATATTTCCCCATGTATAAGTTGCTCCCATGTATAAGATGTACCTTAATTTTGAGGCCTGAAATTTGAAAAAGAAATATATTACATAAAGTTATTGAACTCAAGTTTTATTCATCATAAAATGCATATAACTCCTCATCCGCATGAAAAATCAGGAAATGCAAGTAAAAAAACCCCTACAGCCACTGTATAAGACGCACCCAGATTTTAGACCCCCAATTTTTTCTTTTCTTTTTTTTTCTTTCAGGGACAGAGAGGGGGATAGACAGGGACAAACAGACAGGAACGGAGAGAGGTGAGAAGCATCAATCATTAGTTTTTCGTTGCCGTCGCAACACCTTCATTGTTTATTGATTGCTTTCTCACATGTGCCTTGACCGCGGGCCTTCAGCAGACCGAGCAACCCCTTGCTGGAGCCAGCGACCTTGGGTCCAAGCTGACGAGCTTTTGCTCAAGCCAGATGGGCCCGTGCTCAAGCTGGTGGGCTCGGGGTCTCGAACCTGGGTCTTCCGCATCCCAGTCCGACGTTCTATCCGCTGTGCCACCGCCTGGTCAGGCTAGACCCCAAATTTTTTGAAAAAAGGTGCATCCTATACATAGGGACATACTGTATGCAACCAAATAGACCACTTATGCAAGTTTATGAAGAATATAATACAAGGGATATTCATAAACATACTATCCAACTTGGGATGTAGAACTTTATGAATACCCTCTGTGTACCTGTTGGTTTTGACCATTTGCCTTCCCACCAGAAACCACAAATATCTTTATTTTGTATTTATCATTACTTTGCCTAAAACATAGTATTATCATATATGTGTGTGTGTGTGTATATATATATTTTTTGCTCATTTTTGTGCTATATAAAAATATTTTTGAAGCCCTGGCCAGGTAGCTCAGTAGGTTAGAGAATCTTCCTGATACACTAAGGTTGTGGGTTCAATCCTCAGTCAGGGCACATGCAAGAATCAACCAATGAGTAATTAAATGAGTGGAACAACAAATCAGTATTTCTCTTTTCTCCACTCTTTCTCTCAGTTCACTAATTCTATTTTTTAGCTGTGTCCAATCTTCTGTTTAAACCATCCACTGAGTTTATTTTAGTAATTAAATTTTTATTTGAAAAGTTCTATTTGCTTCTTTTCCAGATATATCTGTTCATTTTTAATAGTTTCTCATTGTTTGCTCATTCTTTGTGGTTTCACTTTTCAAATCTTTGAGCATCTAAATATACATTGTTTTATCAATACCTGAAGTTGTCTTAGGTCAGGACCCTCAGAATCAGGTCCTGAGATGAGGGCTCCTGGGCTAGTGGTTGAATAAGGAAGTACTCCCAGGAGGAGCCAATGTGGGAAGGAGAGGACAGGATAAGGAACACAAAGGAGCCAGCTGAGGGCATCAGTTCAGAAGTCCCAGGCTCATCAAGATTCCAGGGGAGTTCTGGAGCATGAAGTACTCTGCAAAGTCTGTCACCTTTGAAGGCAGGAGAGTTTTGCTTTCATAATCCTGTATCAGTCATTGCCTCGGGACCCTCTTTCCTTGGTTGGTGAGAACTCCCAGCTACTTTCTGGTCTCTGGTCTGGGTGTGGTCTACTCCAAGGGAGAGGATAGGTGTGAGCCTTTAGCAGCAAAGAATTCAAAAACTGGGGGGTTGGCACCCACTGCTAGTTTAAGGGATTTAGAGATCTGGGTGGAACACCAGTGGCCCCCTATAGAAATTATTGGGGGGGGGTTTAAATAAAAGTTATTTTCCTGACTGGCTTATTCCTGATTTTTTTTTTTTTTTCAAGGACAGAGAGAGAGAGAGTCAGAGAGAGGGATACATAGGGACAGACAGACAGGAACGGAGAGAGGTGAGAAGCATCATTCATTAGTTTTTCATTGCTGTCGCAACACCTTAGTTGTTAATTGATTGCTTTCTCACATGTGCCTTGACCGCGGGCCTTCAGCAGACCGAGCAACCCCTTGCTGGAGCCAGCGACCTTGGGTCCAAGCTGACGAGCTTTTTGCTCAAGCCAGATAGGCCCGCGCTCAAGCTGGCAAGCTTGGGGTCTTGAACCTGGGTCTTTCGCATCCCAGTCCGATGCTCTATCCACTGCGCCACCGCCTGGTAAGGCTATTCCTGATTTTATTCATTAAAAAATCACTGATTGAGCACTTCCTCTATGCTTATCTTGGCCCAGGGTGTTCAGTAACAAGCATAGATCATAGTGGACTATGATCTCTGGTTTCGAGGACTCACATCCTATGGGGAGAAGGTAGAGTGAGAAGTGGATCATCTAAATAGAATTACTCAGTTGTATGATGTGTCACATCAGGGGTTGGTAGACACCACCAGGTGGCCACACGCGGGCCTATATCCTGTTTGGTGTATCCCATGAGCTAAGATTGGTTTTGTATTTTCAAGGACTTATAAAATAAAAAAAGAGTATGTCACAGAGACCTTAAATTGTCCACAAAGCCTAAAATATCACTACGTGGCCCTTTACAGAGAAAGTTTTTTTTTTTTTTTTTTTTTTTTTTTTGGGTGACAGAGACAGAGAGAGGGAGAGATAGGGACAGATAGACAGGAAGGGAGAGATGAGAAGTATCAGTTCTTCATTGTGGTTTCTTAGTTGTTCATTGACTGATTTCTCATATGTGCCTTGACCAGGGGCTATATCAGAGTGAGTGACCCCTTGCTCAAGCCAGCAACCTTGGGCTTCCAGCCAGTGACCTTAGGCTCAAGCCAGTGACTATGGGGTCATGTCTGTGATCCCATGCTTAAGCCAGTGACCCTGCGATCAAGCTGGTGAGCCTGCGCTCAAGCTGGATTAGCCCTTGCTTAAGCCGGTTACCTCGGGGTTTTGAATCTGGGTCTTTGGTGTTCTAGTCTGTTGCTCTATCCCCTGTGCCAGCGCCTGGTCAGGCAACAGAGAAAGTTTTTGATCCCCATGTTAAATAGTTGAGATTCTGACATGTTAGTTTTTACCTCTTCGCCACCAAGCTATTCTCTGACATCAGCTGGGTGTCCTACAATCAGTCTACATGGAGATAGCATCAGATTTCACAGGTCCCACCATCCTGCACTTCAGATGCCAGGTTGTCACCTGGTCTTCTGACCAACTGGCCATAAATCAGAGGTTCCCACCACCACTACTTAGGTTCAATTAATTTGACAGAGCAGTTGACAGAACTCGGGAAACCAGCATATTTACTAGATTAACCTGTTTATTATAAAAAGATGTAACTAAGGAACAGCAAGATGGAGAGATGCAAAAAGCAAGGTTTGTGGGGAGGGGTGTTGAGCTTCTATGTTCTCTGGGAGTGCTGTTCTTCCCAAATCTCTGTGTTCACCAACCAGCAAGCTCTTTGAGCTTGTCTTTTTGTTTTTATGAAGGCTCTATTTCATAGGCCCGGTCAGTTAAATCATTGATCATTGGTGATGGAGCTCAGTTTCCAGCTTCTCTCCCTTTCTTTGTCCAGGCTGACAGCTCATTTCTTCTAGCTAACTGATACTCCACTCTCTGCATATACCAGTTTTTTTACTCACTCACCTACTAAAAGACATTTTGGTTGCTTCCAAGTTTGGCAGTTATGAACAAAGCTTCCATAAACATATGTGTGCAGGTTTTGTTGGGGACAAAAGTTTTATATCTTTTGGGTGAATACTTAGGAGCATAATTGCTTTATTACATGGTGATAGTATGTTTAATTTTATAAGAAACTATCAGACTGTCTTCCACAGTGGCTGTACCATTTTGCATTCCCACCAGCAATGGATGAGTGTCTGTTGTTCCACATCCTCCCCAGCATGTGGTAGTATCAGTGTTCTGAATTTTGGTTGTTGTGATAGGTGTGTAGTAATATCTCAGCCCAGTGTGTAGTTATTTGAATTTTCCCAATGACATATAATGTGGAACCTTTTCACATGCTTATTTACCATTTATGTATCTTCTTTGAGTTCTTTTTCTACTTTTTTTTTTTTTAGGATAAAAGGTGAGGCGAACCTTGATGGTTATTCCTAGTTGCTGTAATTTTGAGTCCCTGATACATAAAAATGGTTGTTATACAGGATTCTGTGATTTTGTAGACAGAAGCCCTTCCCTTCAGAGGTTTTGGTTCATCATAGTTTTGGAAGTGGAAATATTTAAAAGTCTTTTTTTCTTTTTAATTATTAAGTGAGGGAGGTGGGGAGGCAGAGACAGACTCTCTCATGCACCCCAACTGGGATCCACCCGGCAAGCTCCCTACCAGGCAGTGCTCTGCCTGTCTGGGGCCGCTGCTCTGTTGCTCAGAACCTAGCCATTTCAGCACCTGGGGCGAGGCCATGGAGCCATCCTCAGCGCCCAGGGCCGACTTTGCCCGAACCATTCGAACCATAGTTGTGGGAGGGGAAGAGAGAGAGAGAGAGAGAGGAAGAGAGAGAGAGAGAGAGAGAGAGAGAGGAAGAGAGAGAGATAGAGAGATGGGGGTAGAGATTGAGAAGCAGATGGTCCTTCTCCTTTGTACCCTGACCGGGAATTGAACCCGGGACTTCTGCATACTGGGCTGATGTTCTACTGCTGAGCTAATTGGCCAGGGCCAAAAGTCTTTAGATAAAATTTAAACCCCAATAAAAACAGCTCAAAAGTCTTATGTTCTAGTGCAATGCAGAAGAAAGTACCATTGACCCTTGAACAACATGGGTTTCAACTGCATGGGTCCTCTGATATGTAGGTTTTTTTTCAGTAAATACATGTGTTGATTTCAGTCTGTGGTTGGGAGTCTGAGGTTGTTGAGAACTGACTGCGTGCACTAATCTGTGCTGTTATTCAGGGGACTTGAGCATCTTCAGATTTTGTTCTTTGTGAGGGTCCTGGAATCAAAAGTTAAATGTGGATTTTCGATGCAGGTTGTGTGTCCTGGTCCTAACCCCAGCATTGTTTAACGGACAATGATGCACACACCTCTTGAGAGAACATTCATCATAAAAAAGGAACTAAGAGGTTCAGTCAGAGTGTTTTTAAAAGGCATTGAGGCATGGAACATAGTAACACAAATACCTTAATATTTGATTTTATGCAGGTGATGTAGGGAGCAATAGGAAGTAATTTATTGATAATGAAAAAACCATTAAGAAGAATACAGTTGTGAATCCAGAAGGCAGCGTTTGTGCTGTCTGTCGTAAGAGCAAATACACAGAGATAGGGATTGAATCTTTATGGGAGCTTTATTCAGAGGACCAGCGATCAGAGAAGACAGTGAGTTTGTACCCTAAAAACTGTCTTAACATCTCATCTCAATCCAGCCTTTCTATAAGGAGAAGTAAGAGGTGGGTAAGGGATTTGAAACTGGGAAAAGGTTTTTTGCTCCTAGGTCTTCTGAAGTCAGGGCCTGTTCCAGGCATCTCAGACACCACTTTGATCAGTGTCCTCCTGACAACGAATGGTTAACTGCTTTGCTGATGCAGTCCTCTGAACTAATGCCTAACTGCCTGGAACAAAAACTATTTACATGTATTACTCCCTAAGCCAATCCATTAAAACTAAAAGTGTTAAACACTTTTGTTGTTAACTACAACAAAAGCCAAAAATTTAAACTTAAGAGTTTCCTTATCAGTTGTAGAGAACTTAAAAGAATTTGTAGCACTATCTAAATAAGTAAAATTACATCTGATTGTTCAAATTTTTCTTTTATTCCCACATTAAGTGGTTTGTGTGAGACATAGCAGACCCCATTTTGAAAATAATAGTTGATAGTAATACTGGTCCTCATACACTTAGGCAGTGATACTACTGACTTTACCGCAGGTCTGGACTTTTAATTGGTTTTCTGGTTCTACTGTTTATGGTGTGTGGGTTTGGTGCTGAGAGATATTAGCTTAATAACTGGCCTGGTGTTAGAGGAGAGAGCAGTGTGGGGAAGAGGAGACCCCTAAACCTGGGCTCCAAAGCAGGGGTTGGCAGATTTTTCCTAAAGGGCCAGACAGTAAATATTTTTAGCCTTTTAAGTCATATAGTCTCCGTGCTAACACCTTGTAGAGTAAAAGCTATCGTAGACAATATGTAGACAAGTAGACATGGCTATATTCCAATAGAATTTAATGGATTAACTGTGAACTTTGGAGTTCATGTAATTTTCACATGTCACAAAGTATTCTTTTGATTTTTTAAAAAAACCATTTCAACATACATAGATTCTCTTTATGTTACAAGACATACAATAGGGGTGGTGGCTGGTTTGGCCAGTGGGCTTTATTATAGCCTGCCAACCTTTCTTTGCTCCATACTTTTCAACTCTATTATCACTTCATCTTTTATATCGTAAAGCCAATTCCATCTCAGTTGTGAGAAAGAGAAAACTAACGTACCCAATTGAAAAGTTCTTTTTTGTTCTATATTTTGGGGTATTTGTATTTAGAACTTCTTTTTAAGTGTATCATTAAAGGTTTTGGCCACTTATTTTATTTTTACTTATTTATTTACTTATATTTGACAACTTTTAAAGTCCTTTTAGGCATCAGGGAGTACAAGGGGAAATTGTGGGTAGGGTTTTAAAATTTTTTTTATAAGGCCAGATTATAGGTTTTCTTGTTATTCTACTACTTTGCTTGATGAAAAGCTATTATTTCTTAATGTTACTGGTGCCTGATTAGACTTACATTTTAGATATCAGTTTGTAAGACTTTTGAACCAAAAATTTCAAAATAATTTATTATTATTAGCTGCAAATGTGCTAGTAAAGGAAAAGCAAATATACTGAATTCTTATGTGTCTAAGACTTAAAAGAAGTATGTGCAGCTCTTTCCTCAATAGGGAGCTGAGTCTTCATGACTCAGTTAAGCTGAGCTAGCGTGAACATGCAGAACTGGTTGTTCTTCTTCTGCTGGAAGTAGGGAATCTCGTGACTTTCTCTTTCTTCTGGAGTTACTGTGTGCAAAGAGCTTCAGAAAATTAGGCTGAGGAGTATCATGTTGCCTGCCCAGGCAGTACTAAATTTTTGGTCTTGTGAATTACGTAAAGCCACCTGCTTTTCCCTCCTAAAAGACTTTCAAATGTGCCTTTCCTGTACAGAGAGACCAGGTTAAGAGAACTGAGTCCACATCTTACTTTCATAATTATTTTGGTCAGTAAGATGAGTTGTGAGTTTCAGAAGTTTTTCATACAGGAAAGAATGAATGCTCCTTCTTACAGTGAGTGAACCGTGTCAACTTGCAGGCTAACAATGTTAGCTCATGTCAAGGGGACCTTTTGTTAAGAAGTATAAACAGAATATCTTCCTGATTGGGTTGAATTGACTGATGGGTCAGAATAGTTTGTGCCCAATGGGTGTTCTTCATTATGCTCTGTTTGGTGGTCTTCATCCATTACACTAGGCTGTGAACTTCAGGATTCTCATTCAGTACCTCATGTGTTACGTGATCTTGTTAGAGCCATGTGGGCACAGAAATAGCACCGTGCATGTTTCTTGTCCCCAGAGCCTGGAACATCATGGGCACCAGTTTTAATTGAGTCATAGGAAACTTTTCTAGTCTCAAAAGGCTGCTCTTCTGGCCATGTTTGTCATAGAACTTTTCCTGCCATCAGTTCTGCCATTGTGGTTGGATTCACTTCCCACATTCAGATTCTCCTCAACATTCTGTAGTAGAAAATAAAATGTTGAAATTCATTACCTCTATGTGGAAAGAGTGTGTATGAAAACTATTAAGTATTGATCTTAAATGAGTAGATATGGTACATCTTGATTCTGAACTTGTAAAAATGAACTTCAACTGGATAAGGTTGGTTTTTTTCAATATTACAACATTAGAAGGCTTAAGAAATTATTATCAAAACTCATACCATGCCCAGAGAACTTAGTGAATTAAAAAAATAAAATAAAGAAGCTGTCGTCTAAGACCAATATTTTCCTACCAGGGTTAGCATAATGAAGTAACGTAAAACTTAACCCATTTAAATCTCAGAATAGAGAAGTAGCTTGACCTTGGAAAACCACATTAGCAGGTGCTTCACTACTTGGTTTTTGTTCTGCATTATGTGCCCAGTGCTGGGTAAGAATTTGAGAAGATGAATGTTGTTTTTTTTTTTTTTTTTTACAGGGACAGAGAGAGAGTCAGAGAGAGGGATAGATAGGGACAGACAGACAGGAACGGAGAGAGGTGAGAAGCATCAGTCATTAGTTTTCTGTTGCTGTCGCAACACCTTAGTTGTTCATTGATTGCTTTCTCACATGTGCCTTGACCGCAGGCCTTCCGTAGACCGAGCAACCCCTTGCTGGAGCCAGCAACCTTGGGTCCAAGCTGACGAGCTTTAAGCTCAAGCCAGATGGGCCCGTGCTCAAGCTGGCGAGCTCGGGGTCTCGAACCTGGGTCTTCCGCATTCCAGTCCGACGCTCTATCCACTGCGCCACCACCTGGTCAGGCTGGAAGATGAATGTATTTTAAGAAGAAGAATATCAAGTAAGAGTTGTCATTTGGATCCATATAGATCAGGGTCCAATTTTACTTTGTATGATATGGATCCAGTCTCACTTCCATGTAATGATGGAGCCAGTCTTGCCCTTGAGGGACCAGGACCCTCTGGTGTGGGCCACATTGATGTCTCAGTGACCAACCCTGTCTGGGGAGGAGAACAAGCTGCCTTGCCTCAATCTGAAATTGCCTTCTTTAGTAAGGTGACCAGATTTTAAAATTAGTAAAGTGGGCCTGACCAGGCGGTGGCGCAGTAGATAGATCGTTGGGCTGGGATGCGGAAGACCCAGGTTCGAGACCCCGAGGTCGCCAGCTTGAGTGTGGGCCCATCTGGTTTGAGTAAAAGCTCGCCAGCTTGGACCCAAGGTCGCTGGCTCCAGCAAGGGGTGGCTCGCTCTGTTGAAGGCCCGCGGTCAAGGCACATGTGAGAAGGCACTCAATGAGCAACTGTGGTGTCCCAATGGCAACAAAAAACTAATGATTGATGCTTCTCACCTCTCTCCATTTCTGTTGGTCTGTCCCTATCTATCCCTCTCTCTGACTCTCTCTCTGTCCCTATAAAAAAATAAAACATTAAAAAGAAAAATGGTATCCTGACCTGTGGTGGCGCAGTGGATAAAGCGTCGACCTGGGAACACTGAGGTCACCAGTTCAAAACCCTGCACTAGTCTGGTCAAGGCACATATGGGAGTTGATGCTTCTAGCTCCTCCCCCCTTTCTCTCTGTCTCTCTCTCTCTCTCTCTCTTACTCTGTGTCTCCTCTCTAAAATGAATAAAATAAAATAAAAAAAAAAAGAAAAATGGTAAAGTGGGACACCATTGATAGGGGGGTGTTCTTGATTAAAAATTTGGTCTATATGGAGCAAAAAAAAATTTAATAGAATGCAAAAATAGTATTGTAATGTATTTTTTAAAATTTCAACATAAGTACAATTTATAAATATAATACATTAAATTATTCATAGTATTAGTTTATTCTTTGGCATATTTCTCATTTGAGTGAATTTTTTTAGTGGATTGCCGTCGCTATTTAAAAGGTCATGAAATTTTTCACAAGAATTTGTTAAATTATATTTCACACATAAAATGGCTTTCAAAGTCTCAGCACTTAATTGTGATTTTTCTGATGTCCATACTTTATTTAGCATAGAAAAAACGCATTTAGTCGCAGCATTAGTTTCTTGTAAAGACAGCGTGTATTCCACAATTTTTAGTGCATTATTGTGTGGAACATGGTTTGTTTCAAAATGATGAAATATTTCTAACCATTTGTTCTCTATTGTGATTTTTGCTTATGCCCAAGATTTAACGTTTTCCTTATCAATATATATTTTTAATAATGATAACTCATTACAAAGATCATTTTCGGAAATATCACTATATGGGAAATTTTGAGTGAGTCAGAGGGATCGGGTTACACGGTCCTGAAACCGATGCCAGAGCTGCTTGAGCAGGTGGGAGCAGGTGAGGCAGCGCCGCTGGCCTGCTCGCACACGAGCAGTCGCGCACACTCCTTGCCTGGACTCATTCTTGCGGTGGCCGCACTCCCCGCATCCAGCCCAGCCGCCCGCTGGAGACCGAGTGGCTTGCGCCTCGTGGAGCCCAGAGCCACACGCCAGCGTCCAGGATGTGGGCCTATGGGTAGTTAGGGGACTTGACAGCCGCCGCCCTAGCAGGTACGTCCTGCCCGAAGTTCTTTGTTTCGGGGCAGCCAGCTCTTGAGGCAGTGTGGGCGCTTCCAGGTCCAGGCGGGGTCTCCTCGCTGAATACTGTATATTACCTTCCTGTTCTCCTGCTGTTCCCTAGCTTTTCGTGCATTCTTTCCAAAAATCGGGACTTTTTAAAAACACTGCCAGATGCAGGACAAATTGTTAAAAAGCGGGACGTCTGGTCACCTTATTCTTTTTTTTTTTTTTTTTTAGGGACAGAGAGAGAGAAGGATAGATAGGGACAGACAGACAGGAACGGAGAGACATGAGAAGCATCAATCATTAGTTTTTTGTTGCCGTTGCTACACCTTAGTTGTTCATTGATTGCTTTCTCACATGTGCCTTGACTGTGGGCCTTCAGCAGACCAAGCCACCACTTGCTGGAGCCAGCAACCTTGGATCCAAGCTAGCGAGCTTTTTGCTCAAGCCAGATTGGCCCTGTGCTCAAGTTGGCAACCTCAGGGTCTTGAACCTGGGTCTTCCACATCCCAGTCCAACATTCTATCCACTGCACCACACCTGGTCAGACTGGTCACCTTATTCTTTAGGGAAACCTCCTCTTCCCAGTGTCTTCACTACCACCTCTCTAACCACTGAAGATGTCCTCAGTCCACCTGAAAATGAACTTGCTTTCTAAATAGATAAGGATTTAATAAACCACCAGAAGTGACCTCTGAAACGAGATGGCTATCCTGGACTTTGTCTCCTGAGTTACTGAGTTGCTTGACCCTGAACTTAGTGTCCCTGGTACTTGTGCCTCAGGCTCCCTTTTACTTTGCTGCCCTGATCCCTGCACACTTGCTGAAGCGTCCTGGTCTCAGCTTTGATCTGGGTTCTCCTGAATTGGTCCGTTTTAGTTTTAAGTTGACTAAGTTTTTCTACATACGTTTGGCCTGAATAACTGAGGATAATATATCATAAAATGAGCACACATTTCCCCAATCCTTGTCTGTACCCCCATTTGCCATGTAACTTTGCTGCTCCCACTCCCTGACTCTGGGCTCGGCCGGGGACCCGCACTGGCCAGTGGTCCATTGTTGTTGGAACCCATCCTCCATCCTCCATCCTTTGTCCTCTGTCCTGTTGGTCAGGTCAGCCTCACCTGCTAGAGACAGGTGGCCCAGCTGTCAGCCAGTACTGGCTGGCACCAACTTGTTAGACGAGTGAAGACACCTTAGACCAACAGCCTCCAGGCAACCCATCACCTTACTGTGGCCATGCCAGTGAGCCGAACTGAGCCCTGCCAAAATCCTCAACCCCCAAGATTGTGACAATAGATGGCAGAGAGTTGATACATTGGCCTTGGTCAGTTCCTGTGGGTAGATTGTTGTCTTTGCTGATTGTAGGTTCTGGAGGTTCCTGGTGCTGTCTTGCTACAGTTGTCCTGCCACCCTGGGAATTCCACTTACACAGGAAGTGAGGCAGAACTGTCAGTTCCAATGCTTGTCCTACCACAAATAAAGTTTTATTGAAACATGGCCATACCCATACCCACTGTTTACCTATCATCTGTGGCTGCTTTCACTCTACAAGGCGTAGTTGCAACAGAGACCATATGGCCCACAAAATCTAAAATATTTACTGTCTTCCTTTCTTCTGCCAGGAAATAGTGGTGTATGAGTTAATAGGAAATCCCGGGAGAAGTTGAGTCGTTCTAGCCAAGTTCATAGTGAATACTTTACTATTAGGTGAAATTTAAAAAGGTAAAATTTGGACATAGACTTTGTTGGTAAAATTTCAAGGCTGGAGAAATACATGTCAGGTGGGAAAAAAATTGTTTCTATACATTGACCATATATGATTAGAAAACAATGAAAAATTTGCTATAATTACCGAAAAATAAATGCAATGTAGGCATAAATACAGTGTGTCTGTAAAGTCATGTTGCACTTTTGACCATGTGACCAGCCAAAAGTGCACCATGATTTTACGGACACACTGTATAAGAAAAATATATTCATGGAGACATTTTTCCTGTTTTATTGAAGGACAATGAGACTCACCTAAATGGTAACTACATTCTGTTGCTGGGCAGGAAGCTGTTTAGTGGGTTAATAGCAGCGCTCCTAGAAGCCTACTACAGGAAAGTGGGTTGACTGAACCAACTGGACTGAAAAGTTCAGAAGTCATCAGAAGTCCTCTTGCTAAATGTTTGCCCTCATGGGCCAAGGGTTCAGCTGGGTCGTTCACCCTCACTGATCTGTGTGTTCACAGATCATACTATCACTTGGCTGTCATCAGGACAGTTCAAAGGATGGCTTCATTTCAGTTCCTTCCCCAGCAGAAATAGCTTTACTCTATCTGATTTGTGAAAGTTATGTTTGCCAATGGTACATTTAAAAAACTGGGGGACATCAGAATGCTTCGACTATCTCCAGATGGCAGATTGAAGAATGACTGTTGAACATTTTGAGGATACACGCTTATACCATGATCCCATGTGCTTGTGCCTGTAACCACGTGCATGTTAACGGTGAAGGCAGGCTGTGAAGCTCACTCAGTGTAAGGGGTGTGTACTCAACAATCATGTGGATTGACTTCTTGTGGGGTTTCTTACAATGATGGAAAGCAAGTCAAAATACACTTCTGTTAACTGGGCCAATGCCTGATTCTCCAGTGAAAAAACATTGCTGAAGTTGACAGATGTGAGGCCCAAGCAGTCCCTCTGCTCACTGAGTATCTCTGCACCCCCCAAATCCCAAAGGTACCACTAGCCTGAAGGGCAGAGAACTTCTGAGAGCCCCAGAGAGAAGAGGGGAAAGCAGGGACAGTGACTGCCTGGGCAGAACCTCAGCTGTCCTGGGGGACAGATGGTGGGAGTTTTCTTTCTTTCTATGGCATATTTAAATTTGTATACAGGGTTTGGTAAAATGTAGGTTTACAGGTGTGAGTACTTGAAACAGTTTGTTCTTTTTTTGTTTAAATTTTTTTCCATTGATTTGAGAGAAAGAGGGGAAGGGGGAGAGAGAGAGTCATCATCTCATTCCACTTAGTTGTTCCATTTAGTTGTGTACTCATTGGTTACTTCTCATAGATGCCCTGACCAGGGATCCAATGTGTGATCTCGGAATGCTGGGACAAAGCTCTATCCATTTAGCCACCGGGCCAGGGCCCAGAGTTTATTCTTGTATTATTATTTATTGTATTTTTCCTCTGAGCAAATGTAAACCTACTTTTGCCCCACCCTGTACTTCCCTGATTGGTTTTCATACTCAGATAAACCAGGGGCTAGGCTAGGAACTGTGTGAATAGCCCCTGGAAAGCTGGAGACAGTTAAGATTTTAAAAACATTGTACTGTTACATAAAGTCTGGGCTTTCATTTTTAATACAATTTTGGTGTTCTTTCTCCCTTTACTTCCACTTCAAAAACATTAACTCTTTGAGTAGTGAGTTTTATTCATGCTCGCTGACCCTCGGGAGTGAGTTTATTTTCAAAAAATGAAATTAGTTCCAGTTCCAGTTTAATTATCTTAAAATCATGTTTGTTTGATAACCAATTTATGGAAACAAGAAGAATATACATTTGTCTTTTTTTAATGTTGCCTTACACATTTTAAAAATAAAAATTTTTGTACAGTCGTACTTTTGATTGTCAGGAGGCACGAGGACGTACATGAACGTTCATACTACTCAAAGGGTTAAAAAATGATAAAATGAATGAATGAGAGAAAAATGTTCATATGATACTTTATGCAGAAGGTAGGCTGCACTGTTGGACATTGCTCCTGAGCTTTCACGTCTCAGGGACTTCATTTGGGATTTTGTGCAGCATGAACTTAACCTGTGCAAGTGTAGTGAGAATGTGTGGTTGGGCCCTGGGGCACTCAGAGAGTCGGGCTGGGCCTGTTTGTCAGTGATAGAGCCCTGTCTGGGACTAGAAACATGGCTACATTACCACCAAACAGGCTGGTGACACGTGGTTACACCACCCGGAAGAGATCCTGGCCTGCTGTTTTCCTCATTGGTCTCTGTTGAAGCAGGAGGTAAGTACAGTGCAGAGCACCCCCCTGCCTGGGACCGGAAGAAAAGAGGTCACCAGATTATAGCTAGCACATGAATGCTGCTCTGAAGGAGCTAAGGGTCTAGGTTGTTATAGTAAAAAAAAAAAAAAAACTCATTAAAGAAATACAAGGAAATACATGCAGACAACTCCTTCTACCAAGTTAATAACTCAGACCCACACTCCTGTCCAGCATCTCCCTTCAGACACACTTCACACTTGATCTGGAAACGTACCCTTCTGTTTGGGGTATATTTTTGTATTACTATTATTGATTAAGTGAGAGGAGGGAAGATAAAGACACAGACTCCCATATTCGCCCTGATTGCGGTCCACCTGGCAACACCTTGTGGGGAGATGCTCTACCCATCTGGGGCTGTTGCTTGGCAATAGGAACCAACCTCCATGCAGGGTGTTGGGGGGAACCAACTCACTTGAATTAATCGAGACATGGCTGCAGAAGAAGAGAGAGAGAGAAAGAAAAAGGGGTGGTGGTAGAGAAGCAAATGATCTCTTTTCCTGTGCCCTGACTGGGAACTGAACCTGGGACATCCACAGGCCAATGCTCTACCACTGAGCAAACTGGCCAGGGCCGTATTATTTCTTTACAATCCTCCCCAACCCACCATCTTTTTTTCTGTTTTCTCCTGGACCAAGGGTTCAGCTGGGTCATTCACCCTCACTTATCTGTGTGTTCATAGATCATGCTGTCACCTGTCTGTCATCGGGACAGTTCAAATGATGGCTTTATTTCACTTACTTTCCTTCCCCAGCAGAACTCTTTCTAGAACTCCCACTAGTCAGATGTTGGACCACATACACAAGTCCTTTATTTTTCTCTCTTCTTCCCTATGGGCCATCTCTGTTATTTTGTTCTTTTTCCTCAGGGGTTTCCACCGACTGACCCCCCAAACCCTTGCTCTGAAATTTCCATTTGAACTACCATGTATCTCATTTGCAGTTTTCTTTCTCTTCATGTTTTTTTTCTGACCCTTTTTTATTTGCAGAGACAGAGTCAGAGAGAGGGACAGATAGAGACAGACAAGAAGGGAGAGAGATGAGAAATGTCAATTCTTCATTGTGGTTCTGCCTTAGACCAGTGCAGCTCGTAATTCTGGGTTTTGAGTGAGAACGGTGTGGAATTAAGAAAACAGACTTACTAAGAAAAAAGGATGGGATTGGGAGGACTCTTCAGTGCTGATGGCAATATCCGAGTGCCCCATAGCCCCAGTTTGCTTTATTATATAGCCATATGCAAATCAAGGAAATACTTGATACAAAGTTACACATCTGAGGCTAAAACAGGAACTCTCCGGAAGGCATAAACAGGATCCCCCCACCATGCATAAGCGAAATCAACATCTGAACAAACAGAGAGTAAGAGGAAGGGCATGTAAATTGCTTCCAGCAACTTAAGCAAGCAAGTGAAGTGGGTACAAATACTCAGCATCATAGCCAATATGGAGGTGGAGGGGGAGAACTTAGCCTTTTGCTAAGCCTCGAATTTGCAAAGGCTTTTTGCCATTTGCAGTCTACAACACGGTTCCTTAGTTCATTGATTGATTTCTCATATGTGCCTTGACCAGGGGGCAAGCAGACCGAGTGACCCCTTGCTTGAGCCAGTGACCTTGGGCTCAAGCTGGTGAGCCTTGCTCAAATCCGATGAGTTCGTGCTCAAGCTGGTGACCTCGGGGTCTCAAACCTGGGCCATCCACGACCCAGTCCTACATCTGTCCACTGCGCCACCGCCTGGTCAGGCTCTGCCCCTGTCTTCTTACTGAGTTCTGGATGTAATACCTTCCATTATCTTTCTGAGTATATTGCAGCATTTTTACTCTCATTCCTTGCATTGCTGTGATTTCCTCATAGTACCAACTGAATTTTGTTTTTGTGTCAGCCTCTGCCTTTATCATTAGAGGCTGACTAGTGATGGGTAACGGTGTATTGTGCTTACAAAAAAGGCACTAACAAAGTGGGGGCTCATAGCCCCCCGGGCATCTTTTCCAGGGAGGTGGCGGGTCCAGCTTTCTCTCTGAGATCTCCAGGTGTTAGTACCTGTGGGTCTCTTCTCCTTGATACACAGTGCCTCCAGAAGAGGACCTGCTAACTCCCACTTAGCCTTCTTGTTGCTCATCTAAAGAGAGTGGGTGGTGGGGGAGTGCATGCTTATGGGAGGGGCTCTCACCATTCATTGTTTATACTTGATCTCAGCTCCCTGATTGTACAGTGAGTCACACCTGCCCTCTCCTGTGTCTAGTGTGGTCTAGTTGAGTTTCCACAGGAGCAGGGAGGGAGCTTCTCCCTGGTGCTTTGTTACATGTGGTGTCTGCAGACCCTGACTTTGCCAGGTCCTTTAGGAGACATTGTCTTCCTTCTGATAGATGTTTTTCTTTACCCGTACATGAATATCAGCTTTGTCACTCCCCTGGTCATTCACCTTATCACTTTTGCACCATTCCCCATCTTCCAAAAAAATTCTATCTTCTGTTTATTGTATATCTTGATATCTTTCACCTCTGGCCCTATATTTTAATTTAATAGTTTTTGTTGAGGTATAATTAACATATAGCATATTATTTTCAGGTATATAATACAGTGATTTGATATTTGTATATATTGTGAAGTGATCACAATAAGTCTAGTTAGGATGTTTCCTTCAGTTTGGTTTTATTGAAATTTCTGGAGGGAGCAGAGTTAATAGTATGTTTTATTCACCATGTGTTTTTAGAATTCCAAAGCCTAGATTGGTACATGAGTCAATTGGAACAACTCCAGCTAATAAGATTTTTTTTTGCAAAATCTATAAGCTGATCCTTAAATCAACTTATTTCTGAACTGTTGTTCATATGGAGTTTTGTCCTTGCTTGACTTGACCCTCTTTTACCTTCTAGAACAGTGGTAGTTAACCTGGTTCCTACTGCCCACTAGTGGGCATTCCAGCTTTCAGGGTGGGCGGTAATGGAGCCACCAAAGTATAAATAAAAAGATAGATTTAACTATAGTAAGTTGTTTTATAAAGATTTATTCTGTCAAACAGCAAATACCCAACATAAAGTACTTGGTAAGTAATTATTATTATTATATGTTTTAACTTGCTGCAACTCTGCTTTATAAATTTTATAAAGTAAAGTTACTTCCCTATTTATAAATCACCATTACTGGGGAACCGGTGGGCGGTTAGAAAATTTTACTACTAACAGAGATACAAAAGTGGGCGGCTGGTATAAAAAGGTTGACTACCCCTGTTCTAGAAGATTCAAGTTTAAACAAAATTTAATGCCAGTTCAAGCAATCTTTCCTTTAATAAAGAAGACATATTGTCTTTATCTTTTAAATTTTTAGTTGCAGTAAAAAAATCACATTACATAAAAATTACCTTTCTTACCATTTTAAGTGCACAGTTCAGTGATATTAAGTACAGTCACATTGTTGTACAGCCATTACCACATCATCTCCAGAAGTTTCCATCTTCCCAAAATAAAACTCCACTCCCATTAATCACAAACTCCTCTTATGCCTCACCTAGCCCCAGCAACCTCCATTCTGCTTTCTGTCTCTATGAATTTGACTCCTAGAAACCTCTGATCAGTGATACCATACAGTATGTGTCTTTTGGTGACTGCCTTATTTCTTTCACCATAATGTCCTAGTTCATTCATGTTGTAGCAGGTGTCAGGATTTCCTTTCTAAGTCTGAGTAATACTATATTGTGTGTTTATACCACAATGTTTATCTATTCATCCACTGATGAACATTTCGATTTCTTGGCGACTGTGAACAATGCTCAAATGAACATGGATGTATATATATCTCTTCAAGGACCCGCTTTCATTAATTTTGGACATACATCCCCGGATGGGGTTGCCTTGATGATATGGTAATTCCATTCCTAATATATATATTTTAATTTTTATTTATTTATTCATTTTAGAGAGGAGACACAGAGTGAGAGAGAGAGAAAGAGAGAAAGGGGGGAGGAGCTGGAAGCATCAACTCCCATATGTGCCTTGACCAGACCAGTGCAGGGTTTTGAACTGGCGACCTCAGTGTTCCCAGGTCGACGCTTTATCCACTGCACCACCACAGGTCAGGCCCATTCCTAATATTTTGAGGAAGCACCATACCATTTTTCACAGCAGCGCATCATTTTACAACCTTGCCAGTTGTGCACAAGGTTTCCACTTTCTCCGTTGGCTTCTTCTTTTTAACTTTAGGAATGCTGCTTTTCAATAAAACTTCAAATATAGAAATATAAAAAGAAACACCTATATCCCACCCGATTACATTAACATTCCCTTTTCTCTAATTTTAAGTAAGTTTACCTTTGCTGAAGGATGCCAAGTACTATTTTGAGTCCTGGTGCTAGGCTGACCTCTAGAGGTAGCTCTGGTGTGCAACAGCCACTCACCAATGCGCTTTGAACTAGAAGGTTCTTCGCTGTTAACAGTGTAAGGCTGAACACTGTGTCTTGTGTGAGGGTCCAAGAGCTGTTGGGAGTCATATCATTTTTCTAGGTTTTTATTTACGTCTCTGTAAAGCCTGAGGCAGAAATTCTCCCATAATACTCCATGAAAAATATTGGAACTAGTTATAACTGGGACAAAACATTGCCAAGCAGCTGTGTTTGACTGTGGCATATCACTTTGTGGAGCTTGAAGGGGAGGGGAGGGGTTTCGATGCCAGTGTCTGAAACTCCTCCCAGCCTGTAATCCAGGTTCCCCTCAAGATACTACATAGCAGGTCTTGGTGTGCAGCGATCTTGTAGTTCAACATATAGCACATCTGTCCCCTCTGCCTGTGTCCTGCCCAGGGGGAAAAGGGCCTTGAGGCCAGTCCCTTAGGTAGAGTCTTCATTTGCATGTCATCTGTATGAGGCCACTGGCTGTGGCTGTTGCACGGCTGGCTTTCTGTCCCCACATGGCTTCCATCTTTCCTGATGCATAGGGATTTCCCAGGGAAGGTATGAAAGCCGTAGGTCATTGAAGGAACAAGAGGCTCCCTTGTACTCCCTTTGATTTGATCTCATCTGACTCAGGACATTTGGAAGATAGTCCAAACATTTGCTTTGGTCTGCTTAAGTTAAAGGTGAAGATGAATTGAGCATATGGGCTACAAAGGGCAAAATGGTTAATCATTATGTCATTGGGCTTTGGCATTTAAAACCTCTGAGTTCAGCAGAAAACAGTTTTGTGAGATTGGAGGCTAGAGGAACTTTAATGTTTTCTTTTGTTTGTTTTTTTCTTTTTAAGTTTAACAAATGACCAGAAGCAAATAGGTCAGGATTGGTTGTTGTTAATTCTTGATGGTAGAAATATGGGGATGTTTATTACTCTTTTTCCATTTTTTTATTTCTTAAAATAAGTTTTGAAAAGAAAATAGTCCTAGTAAAGGAACAGAGTGCCCTATTAAATTTCTTTCTTGTTTCCTTGTGATAGCAAATGCTTATCAATTGAAGTGTTTCTTTTTCTTTTTGGTGGATACAAACAGTGCAACACAGATATGAGCACTTGTATTCTGGTTATATTTATGGGCAATAAATATGTGGATAGTTAACTTTTATCAATGCCATTAATTCCTAGGCTTAGTCATTGCTGCAGGTCTAATTTATATAAATCATATATGTAGTTCAAAACTGGGCAGTCTTTTTTTTTTTTTTTTTTTTGTATTTTCTTAAGTTAGAAGCGGGGAGGCAGTCAGACAGACTCCCGCATGCACCCAACCGGGATCCACCTGGCATGCCCACCAGGGGGCGATGCTCTGGCTATCAGGGGTGTTGCTTTGTTGTTGCCTTAGCCATTTTAGTGCCTGAGGCGGAGGCCATGGAGCCGTCCTCAGCACCTGGGCCAACTTTGCTCCAGTGGAGCCTTGGCTGTGGGAGGGGGAGAGATAGAGAGGAAAGAGAGGGGGCATGGTGGAGAAGCAGACACTCTACCACTGAGCCAACTGGCCAGAGCTGGGCAGTTTTTTGTTTTTTTTTACAGGGACAGAGAGAGAGTCAGAGAGAGGGATAGATATGGGCAGACAGACAGGAATGGAGAGAGAGGTGAGAAGCATAAATCATTAGTTTCTCATTGCCGTCACAACCCCTTAGTTGTTCATTGATTGCTTTCTCACATGTGCCTTGACCGCAGGCCTTCAGAAGACCGAGCAACCCCTTGCTGGAGCCAGTGACCTTGTGTCCAAGCTGATGAGCCTTTTGCTCGAGCCAGATGGGCCTGCGCTCAAGCTGGCAAGCTCGAGGTCTCGAACCTGGGTCCTCCGCATCCCAGTCCGACACTCCATCCACTGCGCCACCACCTGGTCAGGCTGGGCAGTTTTTTTTTTAATTTGTTTTTTATTGCTTGATTTTAGAGAGATAAAGAGAGGAAGAGTGATAGAGATGGATGGATACATAGATAGGTAGGTAGTAGGTAGATAGAAGCATTCATTTGTTGTCTCACTTAGTTGTATTTCCATTGATTGCTTCCCATATATACCCTGACTGAGGATCAAACCCGTAGTCTCGATGTTTTGGGATGAAGCTCTAACCAACTGAGCTAACTGGCCAGGGCCAAAACTGAGCAGTTTAGATTTGTTGTCATTTTCTTCAGCTCATAGGCCCACTAAATCTCTAAGCAAAGTAGGTGCTAGGTCCTTTCAGGTTGTCAAGGATGAAAGTATTCAGATTACATCTCGAGGAGGATCAATTGTGAAACTGTCACAGAAATAAGACATTGTTTAGGGAATACCTGAGCCTCTGATGGTCAGACAGTAGCTCTGGTAACTAGTAGCGGCTCTAGGAGGGGAGGGTTGCTTCATAGGAGGTCCTTGTCTCAGGGCCTGCATTTCTAATGTCTACCATTGTTGTGGTTCTGCTACTGGCTGTCCAGGTCTTAATTGTCCTACCCTTGACCAGTCTGTTTTCTAAGTATTTCAAATTGTCCAAGACAGATGAGCCGATAGGGTGGCCACATGCCATTGTTAGCATAGTCTCCCACAGGGATGTCCTCTGGAGCCAAGCTGCCCTCAGGAGCTGGGCTGCAAGTCCTCTACGCATAGTTACCTTCAGTTCAGCCTCCCATCTTGGTCCAGTCCGGGAAGTCACAAGCAATCAATGATCAACTAAGATGCCACAACAAAGAATTGATGCTTCTCATCTCTCTCCCCTCCTGTCTGTCCCTTATTGTCTCTCTCTCTCTCTCCTGCTAAAAAATAAAAATAAATTAAAATTAAAATTGAAAGAAAAAAATCCTGTCAGGTGCAATTTATTTATAGGACTACTTGGTACAATTTACTTCCTTATAATCTGGAGATTCAAGGTACTCAATACACTGAAGAGAAGAGAAAGAGAAGAATTCGTGTGCACTTCTCCCTCACAAATATTCCTGACACCCGAGTCCCAGCCTGCTGAGCTTGAACTTAAGACTTGAGCTGTGAACACACAGGGCTTGTGTGTTCCCTTCTGGGAGCCCCAGTGTACCTAGCAAACCAGCTATCTCCTTTCAGGCTTTCCTTACCAACAGGCTGGGTCTCACGTGAGCCAGCAGGATTATCTTTTTTAAATAAGAGGCACCCAAGCTTCACAGGAAGAGTCAGGAAGAGGAAGCGGTTCCTCTTAATGTGTTCAAGAGAAGGGTTCTGACAATGGCCTATCCCATGCTGCTTCGCAGCTGGATGTCTGTGGGCAAGTCTGTGACCCGTTTGTGCTGTGATATCTATGTCACCAAAATGAGTAAACTAGACTATATAAAAAAAGAAACACCTTTATGATTTGATGCATTTCATTTAAATATCTGTTGTTTTTAAGGCTAAATTTATTGGATTCAGGTATTATTTATTTATCTTTTTTTTCCAAATGGGCAGAACCGGGAAACAAAAGCAGGACCTTAGTAGTTATAACCCTCACATCAGTAATGTTTTTTTATTTGTTCATGTGAACAAGAACCATAATGAAATCACTTAATAATTTTATTATAAATTATTTTTGTATAGTAGAGCTCGTATTCACATTGAATAACATCATTACAAAAATGAAGATAGTGAATATTTCCATTTTCTCATAAAATATAAAATATAACAGATATCTAGGAATATTAAAAATTCTTTTTTATTAAATTTACTGAGGTGACATTGATTAATAAGATCATATAGGTTTCAAGTGTACATGTGAAATGTGATCTATACATTGTACTGTGTGCTCGCTATCCAAAGTCAAATTATCTTTTATTACTATATATTCAGCTCCCTGTATTCTTCTTACCTCCTCTACCACCTTCCCTCTGGAAACCACCATACTGTTGTCTGTGTCTGTGAGTTTCAGTTTTATATTCCACATATAAGTGAAATCATAAAGTTTTTAGCTTTTGATTGACTTATTTCATTTAGCATAATATTCTCAAGATTTATTCATGTTGCAAATGGCAGTATTTCATATTTACTTATTATAGCTAAGTAGTATTCCATAGTATATATGTACCACATCATTTTTATCCAGCCCTCAATCAAAGGATATTCTGGTAGTCTCCATGTCTTGACCACCGTAAATAATGCTGCAATGAATACAGGAGTGCATATCTTTTGTGAATAAATGTTCTTGAGATTTTCAGGTAGATACCCAGTAGAGGGATTGCTGGGTCATATGGTAACTCTATTCTTAATTTTTTTTTTAATTTAATTTAATTTTATTCATTTTAGAGAGGAGACACAGAGTGAGAAAGAGAGAGAAAAGGAGAGAAAGGGGGGAGGAGCTGGAAGCATCAACTCCCACATGTGCCTTGACCAGACCAGTGCAGGGTTTTGAACTGGCGACCTCAGTTAATTTTTTGAGGAACTGTGAGACTGCCTTCCATAGTGGCTGTACCAGTCTACATCCCACCAGCAGTGAATGAGGGTACCCTTTTCTCCACAACCTCTCCAACACTATTCTGACAGGTGTGAGGTACTATCTCATTGTACTTTTGATTTGCATTCCCCTAATAACTAGTAAAGTTGAACAGCTTTTCATATTTCTCTTGTCCATGTGCAATACCATTAAGCAGAAACAACAGACAAACACAAAGGAAAAGAACCAATGGAGGCACTGAGGTATAGGAAATCCTCATGCATCAATAATTACCCTAGATGTAAATGGACTGAACTCACCAATAAAGAGACACAGAATGGCAGACTGGATCAAATAACAAAGCCCAACCATATGCTGCCTTCAGTGGACACATATAAGCTTTAAAGACAAAGTTAGACTTGAAGTAAAAGGGTGGAAAATGGTTCTCCAAGCAAATAGCCACAGAAAAGCAGCTGTAGCCATACTTATATTTGATAAAATAGACTTCAAGATAACAGAGGTAACAAGAGACAAACATGAATGTTTTATAATGATAAATAGGACCCTACATCAAGAAGACATATAACACTTCTTAATATATGTACACCCTATCAGGGACCACCAAAATATATAAACCAACTAACAGAACTAAAGGTAGAAACTGACAAAACACTATTATAGCATGGGGACCTTAATATTCCATTGACAGATCTAGATAGACCATTCAGACAAAAAAAATCAATAAAGAAATACTGACCTTAACTGACACATTAGACCAAATGGACATAACTGACATTTACAGAGCCTTTCATCCCAGAACATCAGATTATACATTCTTTTCCAGTATACATGGAACATTCTCAAGGACAGACCATACATATATTGAGCCATAAAAATAGCTTCAACAAATTCAAGAAGATTGAAATTATACCAGGCATATTTTCTGGCCATAATACTCTGAAATTAGAAATCAACTGCAAAACAGAAGTAAAGAAACCCACAAAAATATGAAAAGTAAACAACATACTTCTAAAAATAACTAGATCAAAGAAGAAAAAAAGCAGAGATTAAAAGATATATACAAACAAATGAGAATGACAGTATGACATATCAACTCTTCTGGGATCCAGCAAAAGCAGTAATAAGAGGGGAGTTAATATCATTACAGGCTTATATTAAAAAATAAGAGAGATCCCAAGTGAACAACCTAACATCACACCTTAAAAAGTAGAAAAAAAAGAACAAAGGCAACCCAGAGCAGAAGAAAGGAAATAGTAAAAATTAGAGCAGAATTGAATAAAATACAGAACAAAAACATTATACAAAATATTAATAAAACAAACAGCTAGTTTGAAAAGATGAATAAAATCAACAAACCCCTGCCTAGACTTACTAAAGAAAAAAGCCAAGAGACTTATAAACAAAATTCAAAATGAAAGAGAAGTTAGTTACTGCAGACATCACAGATATACAAAGAATCATATTGGAATACTACTATGAAAGACTATATACCATTGGAAAACACAAATATACTGATAAAGAGGAAATTGAAACAACTATCAAAAACCTCCCCAAAGGAAATATTAGACTTTAAAGAAACAGTTTAGAGTTTAGTTTCTGGCAACATGGTAGAGAAAGTATCCTGATAACTCTTTCAGTTTGCAATAAATAAGAATATGGAATAGGTGTATATAGTTAATAGTTTTTTTTATAGTGCATAGCTGAATTGGCAAGAAAGTAACATTAATTTTCAGAGACCAATCTGAGAGCCCAAATCCCAAGGGATGTTTGAACACTATAACTGTCCTAAGAATATTTGCCTATCTTGCTAATCTAGACCTTTGGTTGTACCAGCAAACCTTAGCCTGTAGATGATGGGGGTAAAATTGGAGATCTTGAATGAAGCTAGTATTCATTCTTGGTGAAAGGAGAGATAGGGGAGAATATAACTCACCCCCATATGTGCAGGCTCATCTATCTTGACTTTTGACTGTGGGTAGAAGGGAGAGAAAGTTTCTCTGAGAGTTTATAATAATAAATGAGCCCTCTTAAGAGTTTTGAAGCCCAAATTCATACTGATTGTGTGGTCTTAAAAATTCCAAACCAAGAAATTCAGATTGGTCCCTTGGTTATTAGTGTCTCCAAATGCCTGTTCAGAAACAAAATGCGTATTGTCTCCAGAGCAGCGTACCTTAAACCCAAGACTCCATTCCCACAGATATAAAGTTCAGCACACAACCCAAAAATCACAAAACACATGAGACCTAATATTAATGAGCACAGTGAATTAAACTGAAGTTGAATCTGAAGATACTATTCAGCGTGTAATTCAGGAATAATTCAGGAGTTGAAGTGATGGAAAATGTGTAGAAGTAAGTAGTTCACTAGATGTCTAAAAGATTTAGACTAGGGAAAGAAGCAATTTATGAAGATATAGTGGTTGAGAGTTCATGTCAGCTACAGACGTGGGTCCCCATTTTGGAAGAACCAAGTGTCCCAAGCAGCATAAACACAAAGGGTGTCTATCCCTGGATGAGTCATTGTGAAACTATAAAACACCAGGGAACACGAGGAAAGTGAAAAGCAACCAGAGAATGATGGACTCCCTACAAAGGAATGATAGATTGACAACAGTCTTCTTGGTAGCCAGCAGAGTTCAGTACTGATGGAATAATGCTTGCCAAGCACAGAGCCAGTCACAATAGGTAGATCCTCTCTGTTTTGTAGGCATAAGTTTGGACAGTAAGTTTAAAGGAAATTTAGATACATTCCCTATTTTATTTGTTCTACCCTTTTAAAAGAACAGGTATGATTGATAGAATAATGGCTCCGCAAAGATGTCCAGGTCCTAATCCTAGAACCTGTGAATGTGGCAAAAGAGGCTTTGCAGATGTAATAAAGTTAAGAACATAAAATAGGGAGATTATCTGGGTGGTGCAGTTGGATCACAAAGGTCCATATGGGGGAAAGAGGAAGGCAGGAGACTCAAAGAAGGAGGTATGATGGTAGATGTGGAGGTTGGAATGAAAGTGGAAGAGGGTCATGAAACCAATGAAAGAAGGTGGTTTGTAGGCTGTGGGAAAGGCAGGGATGGACCCACTCTCAGAGTGTCCATTAGTCCCCCTTACATTTCTGACCTCCAAACGGTAAGATGGTGTGTTGTTTGAACCACTAAGTCTGGTAATTTGTTTCAGGAGCCATGGGAAACAAATACAACAGCTTTGTTGAGATATCATTCATACACCATGCAATCAGCTTGTTCAGGGTGTGCAATTAGATGGCCTTTGGTATATTCATAGGGTTGTCTAATCATAAACATTTTTGAAAGATGGATCAAAAACGTGTTGTGAAATTGAAAAGAAATGATCTTTGAATCAGATGGCGCTCTCCTCACTGTTCACATGCATAAAGACTGCAGCTGTGTGGGGTTGCTGGGTTGCTGGACATTGCTGGTGTGTGATCCCAGAAACCCTAGGACTTAAAAACCTTTGCTTTCTGTTTTGATCTTAGTAAGGTAACCTTTTCTTGTGACCCTTTTGGCTATATTTCCCTCCATGGTATATAAAATATCTATCTGCTGGCACTCAAATCACTTCTTTCTTCATTTTAGCTACCAAACTTATAAATCTTATTCAAAACTTATTTTGAATCTGTCGCTAAGATACTAGACAGCTAATACAAGCTTCTTGATGAACTGGCTCAGAAGCCACAACTGAAAAATGTGTTCTTGGGCTGAAGGACTTTGACAGCTTCAAGATGAAAACCATGTCATGGAATCATGTAAAAATTGTTTGACTCACTGGCAAAAGAGTCCACAGAATTTTTTGGAAAGCATGGATTTGGCTCCTTTGGCAACTTTGTGTGTGTGTATGGGTGTCACACATGCCCATACACTCTGCCATTTTGGTTTAATCTGCTGTGAATTTTCAGCAGGACTGACTGCATAACTTGTGAGGCCAAGTGCAAATCACATGTAGGGCCAAATCACATGTAGGGCCATTGTCTCAGTGTTTATTAAGAATTAAGGAGGGTGACAGCAGGCATTACCTTCAGTATTGGGCCCTCTGAACACGGGACCCTGGGTGACTGTGTAGGTCACATGGTAGGAAGCTGGTTGGTCCTCATTAGAAAAGGCCCTTTCTCAGCCCTTTTCCCTAGGGATGGGCTGAGGGTGAGAATGAAGAACTTCTTTCCAGTTTTACTTCCCATCAGCCTGGTTTCATCCTTTATGAAAAAAAATTTTAAAGTTTTTAAATTGTAAAATTCATAAAACTTACTATCATCATTAATTTTCAAGTGTGTACAGTTCAGTGATATTAAATAACATTTGCATTATTGTGCAACTGTCCATCTCTAGGTCCCTTTTTATCTTGCAAAACTGAAACTCGACCCATTACACAAGTCCCTTCCCCAGCACCGCCAACCACCCTTTTTCCTGTCTTTAAAAGTATTACTCCTCGCCTGACCAGGTGGTGGTGCAGTGGATAGAGCATCGGACTGGGATGCGGAAGACCCAGGTTCGAGACCCCGAGGTTGCCAGCTTGAGTGTGGGCCCATCTGGCTTGAGCAAAAGCTCACCAGCTTGGACCCAAGGTCGCTGGCTCCAGCAAGGAGTTGCTTGGTCTGCTGAAGGCTCGTGGTCAAGGCACATGTGAGAAAGCAATGCTTCTCACCTCTCTCCGTTCCTGTCTGTCTATCCCTTTCAGACTCTGACTCTCTCTCTGTCCCTGTAAAAAAAAAAAAAAGGAAGTATTACTTCTCTAGGAATTTCACATGAGTAGAATCATACACTATCCATTCTTTCGTGATTGGCTTATTTCACTTACCATAATGTCCTTAAAATTTATCCATGTTGTAGCATGTGGCAGGATGTCCTTTTTAAAGGTTGAATAATATTCCACTGTATGGATGGGCTATACTTTATTTATCCATTCCTCTGTCTATGGACATTTGGGTTGTTTGTATCCTTTTCCTACTGTGAACAATGCTGCTCTGAACATGAGTGTACAAATATCTGAGTCCCTGCTTTTGAGTTTTTTGGTTATGGACCCAGAAGTAGAATTTCTGGATCATGTGTTAGTTACTTTATTTATTTATTTATTTATTTATTTATTTATTTATTTATTTATTTATGTGAGAGGGGGGAAGATACAGAGATAGACTCCTGAATGCACCCCAACTGGCATCCACTCGGCAACCTGTCTAGTGCCGATGTTCTGCCCATCTTGGGCCGTAGTCGTAAGCAAGCTGTTTTTAGCACCTGAGGTGGAGGCTCCACAAGTCATCCTCAGTGCTGAGGGCGGATATGCTTGAATCATTTGAGCGATGGCTGCATGAGAGGAAGAGAGAGAGAGAGAGAGAGAGAGAGAACAGGGAGAGGGAGGGATGGAGAAACAGATGGTCACCTCCTGTGTGCCCTGACCAGAATCAAACCTGGGACTTCCACACACTGGTTAGGCACTTTACCACTGAGCAAACAGGCCAGGTCCTATATTTTTAACTTTTTGAGTAATCACCAAACTCACACATTTTGCATTGTTACTAGTAGTGCTCAGGGTTCCAGTTTCTCCACATCCTCACTAACACTTGGCTTATTTTCTGTTCTTTTGATAGTTGCCATCCTAGTGGGTGTGGAGTACTGGCTGAGGGATGTTGACCTTTCTTTGTTTGTTTTATAATTTGCTTTTGAGTGCTCACAGTGACCACACTTCCCTTCTTCTAGACAAGGCACGAAGCTGCTGGAGCAGTCAGGCTCTCTGAGAGGCTCCCTGAGCGCAGAGCAGCAGCTGTCGCGCATCACCGGCTGCTCGACTCTTCAGGAAGCAATAGAGGGCGCCATGCACATTCAGGTGAGTTAAGGACCAGTGGTGGAAGAGAGTTTTGACCTCCTTGGAAGAGAAGGGGAAGATAAAACGCAGTTAAGAGTGGACCTCTTGTATCCCAATAGATCCTCAAAACATCTCCTGTATGGGCTCTCTTTAAATTACTGTGATGATATCTTTAAGAAGTGTTAGGATTTGGAGTAAAAATAGATTTTCTGGACAGCTAACACTTTTGTTTTATCTTCCTGTTGAATAAGAGATTATATTCTTCAAAAAGAAATATTTTTAAAAGTTTTTTCACTTGACCTGTGGTGGTGTAGGGATAGAGCGTGGACCTGGAATGCTGAGGTCGCCAGTTCAAGGCCCTGAGCTTTGCGTGGTCAAGGCACATGTGGGAAGCAGCTACTGCTGGTTGTTGCTTCCCCCACCTCCCTCCCCTTTCTCTCTCCATCTCTCTCCTCTTGTGAATAAAGTCTTTAAAAAATTAAAAATGTTTTCCATTTACAGTTTACATTTAATAATATTTTGCATTAGTTTTAGATGTACAACATAGCTGAGAATTTGGGAACAAACCCAAAAGATTGAGCACATGTGTTTTCTGGTCAGCTACTGCCTTAAGATTCAGGTTAAGTACAGGGAATCCAGGCTCTTGACTTAGTGGCTCCGACATTTCTCCAGTTCATTTAACAAATATGTATAGGTTAGAACATGAGCAGGGGTCTACTTTTTCTTATTTTTGCTAGTATTTCAACTCTGTGTGCTTGAGGAAACGTCAGAGGGATCAGAGGCTTCTTTAATTAGCTTTCACCTGCCACCTGCATCAGCCCTGAGGTGGTGGGGGTGGGGTTGTGAGAGGGCTTAAGACACTGAGCATGTGGAGAGCCTCCTGAGCCTCACACGGGAGGCTCTCCACGTGCTCAGTGTCTAAGGAAATGTCTGCTTCTGGTGCCCATGCTGCTGGAGGAGAGGCATGACTTATGTCCAGGAGATCTCCTGGGACTCAGCCAAGTAGGCGCCTCCTGCATGGAGGTGTTGGTATAGGACACAGACTACCGATGGGGCGACTTTGACAGGTTTCTTCATGCCTGGGCATATTTCCTTACCTGGAAATGGTAGTCGTACCCCATGCACTGGGGCTTGTGGAGGAACTGTCTGTTCACATCAAAGGGAACCCTAATGGAAGGCAAGGCTCTGTTTTTCCAACGAGAAGGTTAAAACAATCCTTTTTGGGGTCCATTTGATATGTAATATTTACATGATGGAAATGAATTGTTATAATTACTCATATAATGTGATCTGAAATTGTGAATCCAGTATGGAAATTGTAATACTGGTGGCCAAGACCAGGCAGGTTCACGTCGGATTCGGGCAGATGGTAGAGGAACTGCAGAGCCTGAAAGTCTTGGGCCATATTGTTTATTAGAGTCTTCTAATGGCCAGCAAGCAGACAGGTGGAGAAGCCACTTCTTGCAGCTGCAGGCAAGTGACTGGGAAACTGTCCCTCATGGTGGTGGCTGAGGGAGTCAGGGAAACAACCCCTCGAAATGGCAGGCAAATGATCCCCCCGGAGGGAAAGCATCATAGCCTTCTATAACCTATATGCACACGTGATGTTTTGCCACATGCTTATGCACTAATCATACAGAGTGCAAGCAAGCAAGCCTAACACAGCTGTTTTCTTTACAGTAGTATTTCTAATTTCATATTTTACACACTTTTGTTCAAGCTCTTAAAGGACAAGCACTCTGTTTCCAGTGTTTCTTTATATCACAGCATCTTTTGAGTGTCTTTTCTAAGCAAAGTCATCCAGAGCACATCTTTCTTTCCTCTGAGATATTTGCTGTAAGGCCAGTAGCCACAGCCACCATCACAGCCGCCTAGCCCATGCAGGTTTACATTTGATTTGGACAGAGGGCAATGAAACAATGGAGCCAAGAACTGGTGGGCCATTACCTTTAATCCTATCTTGCACCCAGCAGGTGAGAAATACACACAGTGGGAAAACACTTCCCTTCCATTCAGGGCTCCCAAAGCCACTGACTTATCTAAGTATTCCTAGAATCAAAGGTTTCTACCTCACCAGCCTTATTCACCTCTGTTCCCCATCTCCTTTTCTCTGTATAAACTCTGCAAACTGGCTTCTCCTTCAGCACTCCGCCATCTTGACTGCCTTTCTTCTGTAATGCTAATAGCAGGAACAGAGAGAGAGAGAGAGCTCCTGGTGTGCCCCATGTTATAGTGTAGAAATCAAAACCTTTAATCCAATATAAAAATAAGGAAGTCTCTGATACAAAGTCACTTATCTGAGGCATAAATGGGATTCCTCATTAGAGTACACCAGCCCACATCATGCAACAGTCAAGGGGGTGGGGAAAAGCTTAGTTTTGAAAAGATCTTAGTATTAAAAGGGTGGGAAAGGCTTAGTATTAAAACGAAGCCTTAGGGCAGTGATGGGCAATCTTTTGAGCTTGGTGTGTCAAAATTCGCCAAAAAAACGAGCATAACTCGAGTGGTGTGTCACTTCAAGAAAAACAGTCTAACTGGAAGTCCCAGAACTAGATGCTCTGTGCCAGAGTTCTGTTGTTTTGGCCTACAGACCTCCAGCACAGAGTGTCTACACTGCAGCAAATGTTTTTATCCTTGGCTACTGCACCTGGCTGTGCAAGAACCGAGGATGAAACGTTTTTCTTGGCATGCGGCTTAATCTGGCCGTGTGTCATCAAAAATGGCTACGCATGCCAGTGCTGTCACGCATGTCATAGGTTCGCCATCATGGCCTTAGGCTATAATGACTTTGCCGGCTTACAGCCTGTCTCTCACACCGAATGCAAACTATAAGCGAGCAAACGTATCATATTTATAAACTTATCTGACCGACATTTGCTGTGCAGAGATTTTAAAAATCCATATAGGATGATGGTAGTGGAAGCTTTATTTTCACTCAGACCTGTAGGTGTATTTTCTTCCTGTAACTATGCTATGGCTTGTGGTCATAACGTAACAACTTGCTGTGTTACTTTTTTAGTAAAGAGATCTTTATAAAGCTTACTGTAAAGCCAGTAGCCAAGGCCACCATCACAGCCGCCTAACCCGTGCAGGTTCGCATTGGATTCGGACAGTTGGTAATGAAACAACGGATCCAAGAACTGGTAAGCCATCAGCTTTAATTCTAGCTTGCACCCGGCGGGCAAGCAAAAACACACACTGGGCTCCAAAACCCACACATTCAGTGCTCACAAAGCTACTGACTTATCCGAGTTTCCTAGAATCAAAGGTTTCTAGCTCACCAGACTTATTCACCTCTGTTCCCCATCTCCCTCTCTCTGCACAAACTCTGCCCAAACTGGCTTCTCCCTCAGCACTCTGCCATCTTGGCTGCTTCTCCTGGCCTCCACGTGGCCTTCATCTGCTCTCCTCTCTTATAATACTAACCTCAGGAACCGAGAGGGAGCAAGTTACTGGTCTGTCCCACTTTATAGTGTAGAAATCCAAACCCTTAATCCAATCTACAAACAAGAAAGTCTCTGATACAAAGTCACCCATCCGAGTCACAATGGGATTCCTCAGGAGAGCACAGCACCCCACATCATCCAATCAGTCAAGGGCGTGGGGAAAAGCTTACTCTTAAAACAAAGCCTTAAGCTATAATGACCCGGCCTGCTTACATTACAGCTTTTCCCCCACAGCCATACCAAGCATAAGGGCAAATAATATCACCTGGGTGACGGGCTTCCATGTGGGCAGCGCCATCTTTAACAAAGTGAGCATAATATATTTTATCTCCCCAACACTTACAAATTTTGCAGCTCTAGCAATGGTAAAGTCATGCCGAGGAATCATTACTGGGTGGATGTTATATTTCTCTGTCTCCAGCTCCCATTTAAAAAAATAGTCAGAAAATTTCTGTACTAGCAGGATTGAATTAGTTCAGGTTAATGCTTCTTCCCCAAACAGTATATTATTTTTTAAAAAACAGAGAACCCTCCACAATATAACTTCAAAATGTCTTGAATATAAAGCTAATCCTTCTTTTAAGGATTATTTTTGGAGACTAAAGTCAGTCAAATAAGTTTGTAAATATGATATATATGTTTGCTCGCGGATAGCCGGCAAAGTCATTATTAGCCTAAGGCTTAGTTTTAAGTGGGCTGGTGCACATGCATATATATACATATATTATTTATATTTTACAGGGACAGAGAGTCAGAGAGAGGGATAGATAGGGACAGACAGGAATGGAGAGAAATGAGAAGCATCAATCATCAGTTTTTCATTGCGATACCTTAGTTGTTCATTGATTGCTTCCTCATATGTGCCTTGACCGCGGGCCTTCAGCAGACCGAGTAACCCCTTGCTTGAGCCAGCGATCCTGGGTCCAAGCTGGTGAGCTTTTTGCTCAAGCCAGATAAGCCCGCGGTCAAGCTGGCGACCTTGGGGTCTCGAACCTGAGCCCTCTGCATTCCAGTCCGATGCTCTATCCACTGCACCACCGCCTGGTCAGGCTGGGCTGGTGCACTCTTATGAGGAATCCCATTTATGCCTCAGATAAGTGACTTTGTATCAGAGATGTCCTTATTTGTATATTGGATTAAAGGTTTTGATTTCTACACTATAAAATGGGGCTGACTGGGGGATCGTTCTCTCTCGGTTTCTGCTATTAGCATTGCAGAGGAGAAGCAGCCAAGATGGCGGAGTGCTGAAGAAGAAGCCAGTTTGTGCAGAGTTTGTGCAGAGAAGAAGATGGGGAACAGAGGTGAATAGGCTGTTGAGCTAGAAACCTTTGATTCTAGGAAACTCGGATAAGTCAGTGGCTTAGGGAGCCCTGAATAGAAAGGCAAGTGTTTTCCCACTGTGTGTATTTCTTGCCTGTCGGGTGTGAACTAGGATTAAAGGTAATGACCCACCAGTTCTTGGCTCCATTGTTTCATTACTGTCTGTCCAAATCAAATGTGAACCTGCACGGGCAAGGCGGTTATGATGGTGGCCGTGGCTACTGGCCTTACAACTATTCTAACTTATAATGCATGTAAAGTGCACAGTATTTGGCACATAGAAAATGCTTAATTTATGAAATAAATGATTTTATAATGTAGTCATTTGTGTACAATTTTGGCAATAAACAAATGATGTGGTATATGTTGTCCTATGTGTATAGTAGGTAATAAAAGCTTCTCTTTAAGGAATTTATTTCATGGATTAAATGGCTGTATGTACATGATGTTGACTTGTTGAATAGCATCTATTGTCACACACATGCACAACTCTTGAGTCAGACAGTGTGGGGAGAGGACACTAGAGAAGGATGATGTGAACTTGCTGGGTTTAGTTCCTATAAGAGATTGTGTTCTTCACAAATGTTTTAACATTTTTTTTGAAATTATATTTTTATTTTTTAGAGAGAGAGAAACAGACATGAATGGAGGGAGATGATAATAAGATGCCTCATAGTTGTGGCACCTTATTTGTTCATTGATTGCCTTTTCATACATGCCTTGACTGGGAGGGGGAGCTCCAGTTGAGCCAGTGGCCCCTTGCTCAAGCCAGTGACCTTGGGCTGAAACCAGTGACCATAGGGTCATGTCTGTGATTCCACGCTCAAGCTGGTGACCCTGTGCTCAAGCTGGAGACCTTGGGATCTCGATCCTGGGTCCTCAGCATCCTAGGTTGACGCTCTATCCACTGCACCACTGCCTGGTCAGGCTATTTTTATCGTTTTAAAGGAAAAAGAAATAGTTTGTACCCCTAGTACCACAAAGAATAACTGGGAGGAAACAGTTCAGACCAGGAGAATTGGAAAGGGTTAATGAAGGTGGAGTTGGAGCCCACCTTGGCCTTTAAAGGAAAAATGAGTAAGGGAAAAAAATAGAGATTTCATTTTTGTTTGTTGCCTTGACTGATTTTCTTGGGCATGTTCACACATTTCTTTATATGAGATATAGCAAATTTGAGTTTCCAAATTTTGTAACTAATACATTAATGTTGCCTCATATGCATTAGTTGCATATAAAAACTAATGCATTTTAATTTTACCAAACAAAGAAGCAAATAAAAACCCCAAATTAAAGCCTGCTTAATATTACACCATGTGTTTGTTAATTTGCATTAGGTTTCTAACAATTCAGGAATGTTAAAAATATATTTTAAAGAAAAGTAAACTTTAGAAAAGTACCACTTAGGTCCATTATTCCAAAACATTTTAATATTTCTTTGTGTTTGTATTCTTCCCATTTCTTCTGTTTATTTTCTTTCTCTAATATACTTGACATTATATATTGATGTAAAATTTTTGTATCAAGATTTTTATTAAAAACTTAGAATATTTCGCCTGACCTGTGGTGGCGCAGTGGATAAAGCGTCGACCTGGGAACACTGAGGTCGCCAGTTCAAAACCCTGCACTGGTCTGGTCAAGGCACATATGGGAGTTGAGCTTCCAGCTCCTCTCCCCTTTCTCTCTCTCTCTCTCTCTCTCTCTCTCTCACTTTGTGTCTCCTCTCTAAAATGAATAAAATAAAAAATTAAAAAAAAAAAACTTAGAATATTTCTTACAGCATGACTTGCCCAGGACTCTGTCAGATAGAAGCATAATTTTTGGACTGAAAGCAGTTGTTACGTTTATCATGTGATCCTTAACCTAAGAATGACATTAAAGCTGAAGGTCCATTGTTACCTGTCAGGTATCTCTTCCTCACTAGGCCTTGTACGCTTCCTCATCTTAGCGCCCGGAGACTTCTTGCTAGCTGTACCCTCTTATCATCTCTTCTATCTCCTCTTTATGATTTATAAAAAGGAAATATTCTCATTGCAGAAAATCAGTCTAGGCTCTTTGGAGACACTTTTATATATTCATTCATTCATTCATTCATTTTTCCAAGTGAGAGGAGGGGAGCTAGAGAGACAGACTCTTGCATGTTCCTGACTGGGATCCACCTGGCAACCCCCATCTGAGGCTGATGCTCTGTCCATCTGGGGCCATGCTCGTAAGCGAGCTATTTTTAGCACCTGAGGTGGAGGCTCCACTGAGTCATCCTTAGTGCCTGGGGCCGATGCACTTAAACCAATTGAGCCATGACTGTGGGAGGAGAAGAGAGAGCTAGAGAGAGAGAAGGGGGAGGGGGAAGAAGCAGATGGTCACTTCTCCTGTGTGCTCTGACGGGGAATTGAACCCAGGACTTCCACATGCCAGCTGACACTCTACCACTGAGCCAACTGGCCAGGGTCAACATTTTTCTTATAAAAATAAAAATTATCATTACTTTAGGGAATTATTCAAAAGCAGGAGGCAGAGCTTATGAGTCAACAATCAATCAAAACCACATCGCTGCCACTGTTCTTCAACGACAAACAATCCAGTTGTAGATACTACTGCATTCCCAAAGGTGAGAGTCCTGGAAACGTGAGTGTGAGTCTCCACAATGGGTTTGTCTTCTGCCCAAACCCCAGTGGGCAGGAGCATTGGGTTAGTTTCCTAATACTCTGTTGAAGTGCGGGAGTGTGGGAGAATGAAACCTGAATTGCTAGAACTTAGTGCAATTTTAAGATCAAATCTCACCCAGCAAGAAACTCTACTACTCTGGAAAAGTAAGTTTGTTCTGAAAAGCCTGTCTAAAGCATTGACTCTTAAAGAGCATGAAGACTCATTAGTTGTGGTACAGAGGCCTTATCTAATCTCTGACATTTAAGACTTGAGATTTTGATAACTGACAGGAGACATGGGAATGACTTATAGAATTAAGAAGTTTAAGTGGAATTTCCTAACACAAAATCAGGACAACAGCTGAAATCTAGAAGTAAAAATTATATTATCTATGCAGATTGATAAAAATTTGCATCAGCATTTTACCGTTAAAATTTAGAAAATGCTAGGTCCTGGCCAGTTGGCTCAGCAGTAGAGCGTTGGCCTGGCATGTGGAAGTTGCAGGTTTGATTCCCAGTCAGGGCACACAGGAGAAATGCCCATCTGCTTCTCCACCCTTTCCCCTCTCCTTCCTCTCTTTCTCTCTCTTCCCCTTCTGCAGCCAAGGCTCCATTGGAAAAAGGTTGGCCTGGGCACTGAGGATGGCTCCATGGCCTCTGCCTCAGGCACTTGAATGGCTCCCGCTGCAACAGAGCAACACCCCAGATGGGCAGAGTATCACCCCCTGGTGGGCATGCCGGAGTCTGTCAGACTGCCTCCCCACTTCTAACTTCAGAAAAATACAGGAAAAAAAATTTAGAAAATGCTAATTAAGGACTGTCAGACCTTGCCAGCAATTATAGGAAGTGATATTCATAATTATAAACACCATTTTAAAATTTACATATTTCCATAAAGGATGGGAGCTTCATGGACCTTTGTTTTGGTTCCCTGAGGCTCAGAGTAACCAACCCTTCTTTTGGTAGGATGGGGTGCAGGGGGAGGTGAAGGGTGTTCGAGTAGCAAAAAGCTCAGTGTGAGGTACCAGCCCTGAATATATTGGAGTGTATACATTGAAACTTGAGAATTTCATTTTTTCTGTTCTATGTGTTTTTTTTAAATTATAAAATCAGATTTGCTGAGGTATAATTTACATGTAATGAAATTCGTCAGTGTTAGTGTTCAGTTCTACGTGTTTTGACGAATGCATGCAATCCTGGTTCCACATCTCTGTCAGGCTTTGCAACTTTCCCATCATGCTCTGTGTACCCTCAGTGCCCTTTGCAGCTAATGTTCTCCCCACTTTCCCAGGCCTTGGCTACCTCCAGTCTGCTTTTTGTCCCCATAGTTTTTCCTTTTTCATACTTTATATAAAATGTAATAATACCACGTGCAGTCTTTGAATTTGGCTTCTTTCACAGAGTGAATGAATTTCAGGTTTTTATATATTGTTGTGGTTATCAGTAATTTGTTTCTTTTTATGGATGAGCAGTAGTCCACAGTTTATCCATTTACTAGTTGATGAACTTTTGGTTTGTTCCCATTTTTTAGCAATTATGAATAAAGCTGATGTAAACATTTGTGTACGCATTTTATTTAATTACATTTTTTTTCTTTTGGGTAAATGCCTAGGAGTAGAATTGCTAGGCATATGATAAATATATGTGTATCTTTGTAAGAAGTTAGGGCACTGTTTTCCAAGATAGGTCTACCATTTGTATTCTCATATGCAATGTATGAAAAAGTGTCAGTTGCTGTGCATCTGGGTATTATTAGGGTAGGTTTTTCCTCATTTTCATATATATTTAGTGACATCTTACTTTGGTTTTTGTTTGTGTTTCACTAATGACTAATGACATTGGGTATATTTTCCTATGTTTATTTTTCATTCATACAATCTTCTTTGAGGTAATGTCTATTCAAACCATATGCTTATTTAAAAATTGGATGGTTTTGTTTCTTATTGAACTTTTAAGTTATTATATTATTATTATTTTGAGAGACAGGAATATCAAACTGTTCCTTTTTCTTTTCTCCTTAAGTTAGAAGCAGGGAGGCAGAGAGACAGACATGCCCACCAGAGAGAGGGCTGTGCTCTGCCCATCTGAGGTGTTGCTCTGTTGCAACTAGAGCCATTCTAGCGCCTGAGGCAGAGGCCATGGAGCCATTCTCAGTGCCCAGGCCAACTTTGCTCCAATGGAGCCTTGGCTGCAGGAGGAGAAGAGAGAGATAGAGAAAAAGGAGAGGGGGAAGAGTGGAGAAGCAGATGGGCTGTTCTCCTGTGTGCCCTGACCAGGAATCAAACCCGGGACTTCCACACGCTGGGCCGACACTCTACTGCTGAGCCAACCAACCAGGGCCTTAAGCTGTTCCTTTATGTGCCCTGGCTGGGGAATCCAATGGCAACCTCTGTGCTCCAGGACGATGTTCAAATGACTGAGCTATCAGGTCATGGCTTAATTTTTTTTAATTTATTGTTTCAGAGAGACAGAAAGAGGAAAAGAGAGAGAGGGAAGGGATAAGGGAAAATATTTATTTTTTGTTCCACTCAGTAGTGCATTTATTGGTTACTTCCTGTGTGTGCTCTGACTGGGCATTAAACCCTCAACCTTGTCGTTTTGGGACGATGCTCATAACTGACTAAACTAACTGACCAGTGTCTTATTGAATTCTAAGATTTCCTTATATATATATATTTTGGATAAAAGTCTTTTTATCAAATATGTGTTTTACAAACATTTTCTTCTAATACACATTTTTGTTTTCTTAATAGCGACTTTTGAAAAGCAGCAGTTTTCAATTCTGATGGAGTCCAGTTCTAATTTTTAAAAATGAATTAAACTTTTTCTGTTCTATCTTTGGGATTTTTGTCTAATCCAAGGTTAAAAACGAAGGTTTTTCTTCTGTATTTTCTTCTAGGGGTTTTATTGTTTTATATTTCATATATATATATATTTATATATATACACACACACACATATATATAATCAATTTTGAGTTGCTTTTAATACATGGCATAAGGTCATTCAATTATTTTTATGTCATTTTTGGAAAGAACTGTCATTTCTCTATTGAATTGCCTTTGAACTTTGGTCAAAAATCAATTGACTATATATATGAGGGGTTATTTCTGGACTCTGTTCTATTTCATTACTCTTTGGGTCTGTGACACTTCATTAGATAGTGAGGATTCTCCAAATTTGTTCTTTTTCAAATTATTTTGACTAGTCACTTAGCTTTATATTTTAGAATTAGCTTGTCAAATTCTAAAAAAAATTTCTGCTGAGATTATTGGATTCTGTAAACATAAATTCTTGGAGGAGAATTGACATCTTGACAACATTGAATTTTCCAACCATGAACACAGGGTATCTCTCTCGTGTATTTTTTAGTGTTTAGCATATAGGTCTTGCACATATTTTGTTAAATTTATACATAAATATTTCATGATTTTGGTGCTGTTGTACATGGTACTTTCAAAAAATTTCAGCTTCCAATTATTCATTGCTAGTATGTAGTAATATAGTTAATTTTTGTGTATTATTCTCTGACCTTGATAAACTCACCCATTAGTTCTAGTAGCTGCTCTGTAGATTCTTCAGGATTTTCTGTGTAGACAGTTATATTTGTGAATAGAATTTATTTTTTCTTTTCTAATTGATTTTACTTCTTTTTGTTAACTTACCATACTGGGTAGGCCCTCCAGTAGAATGCCAAATAAGCATGATAAGAGTGGACATTTTTGTCTTGTTTCTGATTATGGGAGGAAAGCATTTCATCTTTTATCACTAATTATGATGTTAGGTTTCTTAAATATCTTTTATCAGGTTGAGGAAGTTCCCTTTAATTCTTAGCTTGTTGAAAGTTGGTATCATGAATGGGTATTGAATTTTTTCTTTTTTGTATTTTTCTGAAGTGAGAAATGGGGAGGCAAGCAGACAGACTCCCACATGTGCCCGACTGGGATCCACCTGGCATGCCCACTAGGGGGAGATGCTCTGCCCATCTGGGATGTTACTCCACTGCTATTAGAGCCATCCTCAGCACCTGAGGTGGAGGCCATAGAGCCATCCTCAGCGCCTGAGGTGAAGGTCATAGAGCCATCCTCAGTGCCTGAGTGAAGGCCATAGAGCAATCCTCAGAACCTGGGCCAACTTTGCTCCAATGGAGCCTTGGCTGCAGGAGGGGAGGAGCGAGACAGAGAGAAAGGAGAAGGGGAAGGGTGGAGAAGCAGATGGGCGCTTCTCCTCTGTACCCTGACTGGGAATTGGACCTGGGACTTTTACACGCCGGGCCGACGCTCTACTGCTGAGCCAACCAGCCAGTGCTGAATGGATATTGAATTTTGAATTTTGTCAAATGATTTTTCTGCATCTATTTAGATGATTATATGGTTTTTCTTCTGTAATCTCTGTGTTAGGAATTTTATTGGGTTATTTTGAACCAACCTTGCATGCCTGTAATAAACCTTACTTCTTTATGATATATTATCCTTTTTATATATTTCTGGATTTAATTAACTGATATTCACTGTGGATCCTCACATTTATGTTTATGAAGGCTTTTGTATGAAGTTTTATTTTCTTGTCATTATTTCCTCTGGTTTTCATTTTGGGGTAATACTGGCTTTATAAAAATGTGTTAGGAAATGTTCCCACTGCTTATACCTTCTGGAAGAATTTGTATAGGAGAGATTTTATAGGCTGTTTTTTTCCCAATGTTTTATTGAATTCACCAGTGAAACTCTCTAGCCCCAGTTTCTCTAGTTGAAAGTTTTTAAACGGTGAATTCAGTTTTTTTAGTAGACACAGGACTATTTCTGCCTGAGTGAACTTTGAAAGTTTGTGTCTCAAGGAATTTGTCCATGTTATTTGTCACAAGGCAGGTTCATGTCATAATTTTAAATTTATGAGAGTAAAGCTATTTATAACAATCCTTTATTGTCCTTTTACTATCTGGAATTTTTATTGGCGAGTCTTCTTTACTCCTAATATTGATAATTTATATGTTTTCTCTTTTTTCTTTGATTAGTTTGGCTAGTGGTTTATGAATATCACTAACATTTTCCAAGAACCAGCTTTTGGTTTCGTGTATTTTTCTCGACAGTTATTTTTCCTTTATATTTTACTGATATCTGCTGTTAGCATTATTTAATTACTTCTGCTTACACTGGATTTAATTTATACTTCTCTTTTTCATTTCTTTTTTTTTTTTTTACAAAGACAGAGGGAGAGTCAGAGAGGGATAGATAGGGACAGATAGACAGGAACGGAGAGAGATGAGAAGCATCAATCATTAGTTTTTTGTTGCCGTTGCGACACCATAGTTGTTCATTGATTGCTTTCTCACATGTGCCTTGACCACAGGCCTTCAGCAGACCGAGCAACCCCTTGCTGGAGCCAGCGACCTTGGGTCCAAGCTGACGAGCTTTTTGCTCAAGCCAGATGGGCCTACGCTCAAGCTGGCGAGCTCGGGGTCTTGAACCTGGGTCTTCTGCATCCCAGTCCAACACTCTATCCACTGCGCCACTGCCTGGTCAGGCTCTTTTTCATTTCTTAAGATAAAACCTTAGATAATTGTTTTGAGACCTATATTTTCTAACATAAGCATTTAATGCAATACATTTCCACTGCTTTAGCTGTGTGCCAATTTATTGTTTTCTGTGTGTCTTGTTATTTCTTTTCTCTTTTGCTGTTTTTCATTGATTTTTTTGTAGTAACATACTTTGATTTCTTATTTTCTTATACTTATCTTCTTTTATGTATGCATTTTCTTTGTGGTTACCTTGGGAATACATAAAATATAGCTGTCTATTTTAAAGTGTAACAACTTATTTCAATTGTATAGAACAATTCTACACCTTTACAACCCACTTTATGTTATCAATGTCCCAAATTACATATTTTTGTATTTTGTTTATTTGAGCATAGCTTTTGATTGTAATTATTTTTTATGCTTTCATCTTTTAAATTGTACACCATAATTAAATAAGATGTAGGCACCCCCAGTGACAGCATTACAGGCTTCTGAACTTTAGTGTTTACTTTTACAGGGAAGCAGTATATATTTATGCCCATTCATGTTGCTGTCTAGCATTTCAACTTGGAGGACTCCCTTTAACCATTCCTATAGTGTTGATGAAGTCCTTCAGCTTTTGTTTATCTGGAAATTTCTTCATTTCTGTATTTTTTTCTAAGTGAGAGGAGGGGAGACAGACTCCCACATATGCACCTAGTGGTATCCACCAGGCAACCCCCATCTGGGGCCAATACTCAGTTCAACCAAGCCATCCTCAGCACCTGGGGCTGATGCTCAAACCATTTGAGCCACTGACTGGAGGAGGGGCAGAGGGAGAGGAAGAGAAGCAGATGGTTACTTCCCGTGTGTTGCCCTGACCAGGAATCGAACCTGGGACATCCACACGCTGGGCTGACACATTATCTACTGAGCAAACTGGCCATGCATGACTTTAAAATGTTTATTAAATTGATAAATGAAGACATACTTCATTACCCAAATTAGTAACAACAAATATGTCATTGTCCCATTTACATTCTTAATTTGATTTCTAAAATTACTATAAAACTGAATGAGTGACTCTACTTTTTCTTAAACTTAAAAAATTTAGAAGCTCAAAACTCAGTTTAAAAGGACACTGCACAGTTCTTTGGAAAGATGAGATGATATTATAATAAACACTGGAAGATTGACATAATATTGATTATATATATAAAATATAAGTAGAAATAGAGACCTGTCTATCCAAACCTAAACCTGTCTTTTTATAGATAGAAACTTAATTGCCCCTTTGCTATAGAAGTTGTAGGCTGTTAAGTTAATGCCCAAAGTCAAAATAAGCAAATATCTAATATAAACATTTTTATTGTATGAAGTCCACTAAATGGAATATTAAATACCAACTAAAAAATAAGTTTATTGATGTTATCATTCAGTTAAGAACATGATAAGTCCATTTGAAAGTAGCCATGGCATGCATATCTCATGCTTGGAAAATAGTAAATACTAAGCTCTGGTTATTTTCCCCAGACTGTTGTATTTTTTGTTTTGGTGGTGGGTGGTCCTTACTTATCGAGAGCATTAGAAACCCTGTACGATGCAGAATGCATCATATAGAGCTCCTTTTGTAGTAAGTACATTAGAAGGCATGTGAGGGAATGTGTCAGGGAACTTAATATTAATAAAAACAAAGAATACCTGGGTAAAAGTCCAGGAACCCCTGGCATTCAGGAGTGAGTGCTGTGGAAAGTATTCCACGCCTGTTTGTTTGTCCTGCAGTTCTTGGCCCTCCTGCTGCTTGCCCAGTGGCCCTGGCACCCTGGGGTTCATATCTGCTGACTCTGAACTGCCATGGTTATGTTTATTTTCCTTTGAAAATCAATATTCAGAGACTAGTTGCCCAGTATTTCTGTTTGAACAACTGGGGGTGGGGGGGAATCAAAAGGCTTCTTTCAAGTTAGTGACTTTCACCTTTTAGGAGTTGGGTTGTGCTGTGTCAGTCCCTGTTGCCTGGGGAGAGCTTCCTGTCACTCAGAAGCACTGGTCACTAGCCAGCATTGGATTGCCCATTGTGTGAAGGAGTGTGTCCTGGACCCTTGAGTGGTTGTTCCTGTTCTTTTGGCTGGGGAGGCAGCTACTGCCTGTACCCTCTGACTAATACATGTAGTAACTGTGGGTGGGAGGACAGTGTGCACACCCTCTGCTTGCCGGCTTTAGCATTTGCAGTGTATGTGTCTGGGACAGGTGACTCCTCCTGGATGAGGTGGTGTGGCCTTCCCAGATGAAGCCCTACACATTTCACACTTACTGAGAAAGTTACACATGTCTTCCCTTCACATGCTATTTTCCTGCTGTTTGTCCACATCTTACACGGACTTGCCTGGGGCTCTTGGCGTTTTATTGCTTTGTTTACAAGCTTCAATGAACAGCTGACTACCTGTTGTACCACATAAGTTGGTAGGTGGTGCATGGGACTCTTTCCCCCTACAAGGGTCCTGGGTTTTCCCCCATGACTCTGTGTTTTTGTCAAGCAAGTCCTGGAATACCCAGGTACCCTCAAGGCCAGCACAGCTTTTCTTTCCGCTTGGCCAGTGACCCACTGCTAATGGGAAGTGCCATGTACTTTATCTAATGGTCCCATTCATATCCACAATGACCTGGAGTGGTGGGTATCATTATCTATTATTTATTCTTACCTGTATCCCTCCCTTCTCCCGCATCATTGTAACCTCCCTATTTCAGGGGTATTTTTCATTTGTTTGTTTACTGCTGTTCCCCAGCACCTAAACAGTGCCTGGCACACAGTGTAAACTTGGTATAAACCTTTGCTGATGACTGAGTGGGTGGTGTGTCTACAGATGAGATGGTAATGACCTTGCTCAGGCATCCGCAGGCAGTCAGTGGTAGAGATAACATTTGATTCAGGTCCTTTGTCACCTTCATGCTCTACATCCCTTCCAGGGAAAGGGGGGCCACTGGAGTGCCGGGGGTCTGGCAGGTGGGGAGAGCCTTTTCCTGGCAACCAGGCCATTCATCTGTGCCTCTGCCTTCTCCTTGTCTGGGTCTCTGTCTGTCATTCCCGTAGCCCAACGCAGGCCATCCTGTGGGCTAGACAGAACTTTGTGCTTCGCTATCTTGGAAGCGGGAGCAATGAGAGAACTTAGCTGCCTTCTACCTCTTTTATTATGGGCCAGAAGGGACAGCGAGCTTTAATACCTATCTCATTGCCCAAGAGCTCATGCTGTGAGAAGCTGGAAAAGACAGAACGGGAGTTCTGATCTGGCTTGGCCCCAAGGCAAGGTAGCCCTATATCTGACCCTTTAGGAGCTGAGTGCGAAAACCCCCAGAATGAGAGGATCAGGGTTACTAAGCCATCCCTTCCCTTCACTGAGAGTAAAGGAGGTCAGGACAAACCTGGCAGGAACCTGCAGGAAGAGGGGGAAAGGAGGGGATTTCTCTAGAAACTCTTTTGGGGCCAGTGCTGGCTGTGAGGGGCCTGGGAGGGAGGGCAGTGCCGCTGTGCTTCCTGTGGGCCCTTCTGAGCAGCAGCACCTCGGGCGTGGGGGCCAGGGGCACCTCATTTTTTCCTCTAGCGGACCCTTGAACATTGGTTTGGCTGTGGGAAAATACTAATGACAGTCATTTATATGGATGGAGTTTTATGCAGGAATTGGGCATATTGTCAAATGCGGACAGGGTTAATTTTTGGTAAGTGTTTTGATTGCAACACAAAACTTTTCATATTTTTAGCTTTATTAATTCATCACTTGTGGAACATGGCCCTCTCTTTCTGACTCAGAAATTAGAGGGAAGGTTCCATGCCATTTCCTGAGCAACCTGGGGATGAACAGGGCAGGTCTCCCCACCCCGTGAGGCCACTTGCTGTCGAGACCAGTGTGGGACTGGAGCTGTGCTCCCAGGTAACTAGTGAAACTTTAAAGCTGCCATTATGGCTGAAAGTGTAGGAAAATATGGAAAATACATTGTCACTACCTTAAAATCCCACTGTTATGTGCATTTCAATGGAGCAATTTTCGATAGCTACAGTTGAGATCTAACTGCTGTGCTTTGTAGAATTCAGGACCATATATCCATGCTTCTCTGATTGTACCCAGATATTTTTATTAAATGCCTGCCATCTCCCTAATTATAAATAGGGAGTCCCTTCTTTAGAGATTACTAATAGCATTGTGGGAATTGGCAACTAAATTACTCTGTTATTTATATTTGGTTAATTTGATATGTTTTTGGTACTTTCCTGAGGTGTTAGAATAAGTGAGAGTCATTGTTTTACTATATAAGTATGTAGTGATAAAAATGAGAAATGAAAAATGACTTATCTTGAGTCCTGCTACCTTCATAAATGACCTGTTTTTGTCTTTCCTGTTGTCTTCTGATCCTTATTGAATTTTATGTATAATTTTATATTGTGTTTCCCCACTGCCAGCTTACTCGAGGGTTTTATTCTGCATTATGTTTGTATTTCTGTACTAGAGACCCGGGGTGCAGATCTTGGACTTGGGTTTGGTCCACGTCCTGTGTGGTCTCCCACCTCTTGCTCCCAGGCCTGGTCCTGGGAGGCAGCGGGGCTCTTCTGGCTTAAACCTTTAAGTAGTGAGTTTTTTTCATTACCCACTGACCCCTGGGAGTGAGGTTCCTTTTTTCAAAAAATGAAATTAGTTTTAGTTTTATTAACTTAAAATTATGTTTGTTTGATAACCAATTTATGGAAACAAGAACATATGTTTGCCTTTTTTTTTTAATGTTGCCTTACACATTTTTTAAAAATAAATTGGTCGTACTCTGGATGGTCAGGAGGCATGAGGACGTACATGAACGTTTGTACTACTCAGAGAGTTCAGGCCAGTTCAGAGACCTCAGGCTGTGACTGAAGGGCTGAATCTTGCCACATGCAGTTTAAAAATATATTAAAAATTTTTATTTATTGACTTTAGAGCAAGAGGAAAGGAGAGAGTGTGAGAGAGAGAACCATTGATTTGTTATTTCACTTGTTTATGCGTTCATTCGTTGATTCTTTTGTGTGACCTTACGGGAATCAAACCCATGACCTTGGCACATCCAGATGACGTCCTAATCAGCTGAGCTACTGTTGGGCAGATAAAATATATTATGCTCACTTTGTTAAAGATGGCACTGCCCACGTGCAAGTTTTAAGAGTAAGCTTTTCCCCACACCCTTGACTGATTGGATGATATGGGGTGGTGCACTCTCATAAGGAATCCTCCCATTATGCCTCAGATAAGTGACTTTGTATCAGAGACTTGCATGTTTGTAGATTGGATTAAAGCAGTGGTTCTTAACGTGGGTTCTATCGAACCCTAGGGGTTCGATGAGTTGGTCTCAGGGGTTCGGAGAAGCCTCTGCCGCGGAGGCCAGAAGAAAGTAATACCGTAATTTGTTGTGAGTTCATGCACTTTGTTGGTTTTGTTCTTTGAGCAAGGTGATGTTCATGCACAGCTCATTTTGTGCACCAGTAAAAAAACATATACCTATGTCTTGAATTTGGAAAAAAAAAATTTTTATTTATCACTAAAGAAGGGTTCGGTGAATGCGCATATGAAACTGGTGGGTTCGGTACCTCAAAAAAGGTTAAGAACCACTGGATTAAAGGTTTTGAATCTACACTATAAAGTGGGACAGACCGGGAGCTTGCTCTCTCGGTTCCTGAGGTTAGTATTAGAAAGGAGAGCAGATTAAGGCCACTTGGAGGAGAGGAGGCAGCCAAGATGGCGGAGTGCTGAGGGAGAAGCCAGTTTGTGCAGAGTTTGTGTAGAGAGAAGGAGATGGGAAACAGAGGTGAATAAGTCTGGTGAGCTAGAAACCTTTGATTCTAAGAAACTCAGATAAGTCAGTAGCTTTGTGAGCACTGAATGAGTGGGTTTTGGAGCCCAGTGTGTGTTTTTGCTTGCCCGCCGGGTGCAAGCTAGAATTAAAGCTGATGGCTCACCAGTTCTTGGCTCTGCTGTTTCATTACCGACTGTCCGAATCTAATGGGAACCTGCACTGGTCAGGCAGCTGTGATGGTAGCCTCGACTACTAGCTTTACAGCTACCCAACCAGGGCTAAAATTTTTGTTGTTGTTGTCTGAATGACTCACTGATGTTTTAAACACTTTCATATAAAGTGTAGATTTCTAGCAGCTCTTTAGAATCAGATTATCCGGACCCAGTGAGCTGGTCTGGCAACGGTGTGACTCTGCCTGGGTTCCCATCACTCCCTTGTGTCTCCTTAATACAGAGACCAAGAGGTTATTGCTGTATGTCATGGTTCTTGCACAGTTCTCCTTAAAATGGAGAGGAAAGGCAATTATTTCTTGAATTTGTATCTCAATTAAAAGTTGAAAAACAGAAGTCACACTGAAAACTGAGTTTTACACTACCTTGCTTGCTTCCCTTGTTACCTAAATAAGCAGGGGAGACCTTTCACTTTGCTCCCCTGCCCCTCCCCTCCAGACCTAGATCTTATTCCTGAAAGTCCTAATTCTGCTGGCCAGAAGAAGCCCAGAGGTGAGTCAAAGGGGGGTCCCACATGCTGAGAGCCCCGCTGTCTTCTACTCTTTGCCCACTTCCCTCTGCTCAACCCCATCCAAGTTCCAAATGTCACAGAATACTCCTTTCCCCCAGGCAACCCACGATCCATGTCTAGTACTGACTGGGAATTGGGAGCACAGGTAGAGCCCAGCCCCTTTCCTCACTGGGTGCCCCAGAGACAGAATTGCAGGCTTAATGGAGTCACTCCTTTTGTACTGGGTGCCCTGGAGGCCAGTCCCTCCCACCCTGGGCTGCGTGCTTCAGGCTGTCAGTGACCTTGGCTAGGTCTTAACTCACAGTGGCTGCCCATGTACTGGCGGGGGTGGGGGGTAAGGGGGGTGAGGGGGGCACTGATGCTCTCTTGGAATAGGATGGTGCTCCAGACGCTGCTCAACTTACTGCCAGGGCTGAGCTGTGGTGTGGTGGGTGAGGTTGGGTTTTCCAAGGGCTAGAAGGGGCCCTACATCTTTCCTGAGCTCTCCTGCACCCTGCTTTTATGACAGCGGGGAGACGTGTGCTACTGCCTTGGGAATGCTGGATGTTCTTAAGGTATATGAGATAAAAGAAGCCCTATTATATAGGGAAAATGGATTTAGCTTTTATACCCAAACTCCAGGCATAAGGCTGTTGGTAGCCTTCTTGAGGAAACATTCAGTGTAAAAGATTGAATATAGACTAAAACTTCTATGGTGTGTAACGCATGTGTGATTACCATCCCCAAGCCCATACCTCCTTGGCTATGAGATAGCATTTGGCATAAAGTAGTGGTTTCGGACATAGGAGTGGTCTTAACTATCTAGTTAACCAGGGGAGTCCCACTACCTTGCCAGTAAGGGACTCAGGCAGCAGACCCAGCTGGCTGTAGCCCAGCTGGCCACCGCACGGCTCTCCTGCAGGTGATGGTGCCAGGCTGAGGAGTGCCTTGCCTTGGGACCGTGGGCTCTTTCTCCTAAGAAAGCCATAGGAAGAAGTTAAAACACTGTCATCCTTGGCTACCACAGCCATTCCGCCACCTGCTTGAGGCTGAAACAGATACAAGAAAGAATGTATAGCTAAAAGATATCTAGCGAAGGAAGTGTCTGAGCCATGTGCTAACTGAATCCTGTGTTCTTTTTTGGGACTTTCTATGATGTGAGCACATCTGTTTCTTTATTGTTTAGGCAGAGGTCTCCAAACTATGGCCCGTGGGCCAAATTGCGTCCACCTGAGGCCATTTATCCGGCCCCCGCCGCACTTCCGGAAGGGGCACCTCTTTCTTTGGTGGTCAGTGTATGAAGTACTGTATGTGGCAGCCCTCCAATGGTCTGTGGTACAGTGAACTGGCCCCCTTTGTAAAAAGTTTGGGGACCCCTGGTTTAGGGCATCTTGAGTTATTTTAGATTACTCATGGCTGAAGGCAACTTGACTGGTAAATAGAATACCTTTCTGCTGATCTGGACTTGAACTCCTGAAAGGCTGCCTCTTGCTGTGGGTTTAGGTGTGGAAAACTGCTCGTTGTCTGCAGATTCATATGTGGAGCCTCTCAGTAAACTTGTACTGATAAAGGACTGCTGGGTCCAAATTCGAATTATAGAAATTAAGGAATTGAAAAGAAAGCGTCTAAATTTAAACTTCCCTTTCACTGGACAGCTTCACACACAGCCCACCTCAACTCCCCCAGGTTATTTCAGGCATAAGACCCAAAGCAGCTTCAGAAAGGAAGTTAGTGTCTTATATACGGCAGATGCTGAGCACTTCTTGAGAGAGCTCTGGCGTGAGGGGATTACAGCAGGGATGCTGTCTGTGAAAGCCAAGCTTATAATTGGCACTCTCTTTTTCTTATATTAATGTTTCTAGACACCAGGATTAGAGTTCTCTCACTTGTAGTGCTACAGACTAGAAAGTACAGTACAGTAAAGGGAGAAGACAGTATTTGTGCCTCTAAGAAAGAAGCCTGATAAGCCAGCTTCTCAGTTGTCCAGTTGATGGTCAGTGGAGTGACTGTGACCAGTGGTCACTGGTTTATGCTGGAGATTGTGGAAGGCACACAGTTGCAACACAACTGTGTTTGGAGGGGGTACCTGAACCAGAGTGTTTACTGATTACAAAACTGGAAAGTTCTAGTCATCCTTAATTCCTTTTTAAATTCAAATGCTGCATATTTTATGGTAGGAAAATTCAGAATAAAACAGTCCTGTTAAGGTATTGGTGTTTTATCTTTCCAGATATTTTTTATGTGGATCTTTTAGCATATTTACTTAAATGCTGTAGTCATGCAAAATGATAGCCAGGATAGTGTAATGAAGACCCATGCACACTCACACCATTTATGGAAACAACTACAAATATATCTCCCTGGGATAACTACCCTGTGCCCACAAGGCATCAGGATATGAAGTTTGTGACTTATACTTTCTAAGTGTGTCTTTTACGATATGTAAAAGACATTGCATACCCTAATTATGCATAAGAATATAAGAATAAAGGTGTAAAAATATTCACTCTAGCATTCTTTTTTATGTGTGTGACAGAGACGGGGGGGGGGGGAGGAACAGATAGAGACAGACAGACAGGAAGGGAGAGAGATGAGAAGCATCAATTCTTCGTTGTGGCACCTTAGTTGTTCATTGATTGTTTTCTCATATGTGCATAAAAATATAAGTATACGTCAGTTATACAGGTATGTAGTATTACACTATCTGGTTTTTACTGTGTGGTTTTGGACTTTAATGTTATACTATAAGAGTTGTCTTGTTTTTTTTACATTTATGTTTTTGAAGTTGACCCATTTTGATACATGTAACTATAGTCTATTCTTTCTATTCCACAACTTGTGTATACATTCCCCTACTGGTGGGTGTATAAACATTGTAAACCATGTTGATTTATAAAGAATGCTTGTGCTTGACCAGGCAATGGCGCAGTAGATAGAGCATTGGACTGGGATACAGAGAACTCAGGTTCAAAATCCTGATGTCACTGGCTTGAGCACGGGCTCATCCAGCTTGAGTGCAGGCTTGCCAGCTTGAGTGTGGGGTCACTGGCTTGAGCATGGGATCTTAGACATGACTCCATGGTCACTGGCTTGAGCAAGGGATCACTCGCTTTGCTGTAGCCCCCCAGTCAAGGCATATATGAGAAAGCAATCAATGAACAACTAAGGTGCCACAACGAAAAATTGATGCTTCTCATCTCTCGCCCTTCCTGTCTGTCTGTCTCTATCTGTCCCCACCCCCGTCTCTGTCACACACATAAAAAAGAATGCTAGAGTGAGTATTTTTATACCTTTATTCTTATATTCTTATGCATAATTAGGGTATGTAATTAAGCATAAGTCTTTTGTATAGCAGGTGCAATATCAAGTTTACACATACACATAGTTTGCCAAAGTATAGTCATGCACTGCTTAATGATGGGGATAGTTCTGAGAAATGCTTGCTGAGGCGATTTCATCTTTGTGCGAACATCACAGAGTACACTTACACAAACATAGATTTTATAGCCACCACACACGTAGGCTGTATGGTACAGCCTATTGCTATTGCTCCTGGGCTATAAGCCTGTACAGCATGTTACTGTACTGAATATTGTAGATAATTGTAACACAGTGGTAAGTATTTGTGTATCTAAACATATTTTAAGTCTTTTTATTTTAAATTATTTATTTATTTATTTTAGTGAGGAGAGAGAGAGAGAGGAAAGGGCAGGGGGAGGAGCAGGAAGCATCAACTACCATATGTGCCTTGACTGGGCAACCTCAGCGTTCCAGGTCGACACTTTATCCACTGCGCCACCATAGGTCCTGCTGTATCTAAACATTTAAACCTAGAAAAGAATGTGGTACACAGCACTTTTACAGGACGGGCAGCACAGCTTCTTTACATCAGCATCACCACAGACTTGAGTAATGTGTTGCTTTACCATATTATGAAAGCTGTCATGTCTCCAGGTCAGCGATTTTCAAAGGGTGTGATGTGAGAATTTTTAAAACAGGAAATACCTGAGTGTTTACTCAGGGGCACTGACCTCTTTTCCCTTAGATGGTCAAATTAAAAAGTGACAACAGCCAACACATTAATAGCCACATGGTGTGAATGAATCAAAATTATACCTTTTTTTTTGTCAGATTGGCACAAAATATATATTTTGGTGTACTGCAGAATTTTAGTAATTAGTTTATGTGTGCCATGAGATGTAAAAGATTGAAAATCGACCCTGGCTGGATAGCTCGGATGGTTAGAGCATCGTCCCGAAGCACAGAGGTTGCTGGTTCGATCCCTGGTCAAGGCATGTACAGGAATAGATCATATTCCTGTCTATTGCTCTCTCTCTTCCTCTCTAAAATCAATAAAATAAACATTAAAAAAAAAAGAAAATGGTGAAAATTGCTGCTTTAGGTGAGAGGAATTTTTTAGCTCCCTTATACTCTTATGGGATCACTGTTGTATATCCTGTCTCTTGTTGACGGAAACATTGTTATGCAGAGCATGACTGTATACTAATTTCTCATCAGAAACATCTGAGAGATATTTAACTGTTTGCCAGTCTGATTTGTGTGCAGTGCTTTAATTTCTCCTTCCCTATTTGAGAGGTTGGATATTTGAGCTTCTTTTCCTTCATCTACCCTTTCTCTTCCTCATTTTTGTATAAAGTGCTTGTTGTACACTTTTCCCATTTAAACAAAATCCTTTAACGATTTACTTATTTGTGCAATTATTTAAAATTTTAGGAACCAAATCCTTTGTTTTAATATTTAATCATAGTTTGCAGCCTGCCTTGCTTTGTTTATGATGTCTTTTTATGATGCACTTACATGTTTTCTTTTTATCTCAATGCAGTCAAATTTACCATTCTCTCCCTTAATATCTTATGCTTTTTAGGCCTTGTTTACGAATCCTTCCCATCCCCCTCAGCCCCGTGTGCAGACTGGGCATCTGGAGGCTTCAGAGCCCTGTCTGTAGGAAGGCATGTTGTCTCACTACTGTCAGATCCGACAGTGACGCTTTCTTCCTTGATTGGGACCATTACTATTATGAGAGAGCAAACCATGCCTAACTTCCACATTGCTCCTGAGGGGTTCTGGAGATTTTTTTGTCTATGTCTAACTCTAGAAAACCTTTGACATCGCTATGTTTTGGTTCACTGCTTGAATAGCTCCATGCACATTTCTCTTCAATTTCGGAGGAGTGTGGAGGTCAAGCTTGCGCAGAACCATGCAGCGGGGCAGTGGAGGGTGGGGAGTAGCTCCGGGTTGCTGTGACTCCCAGTTTAGTTTTTTGTTGATCTGGCCTTTAGATCACTTCTGGATATGCTTAGTGAACAGTTAGGGTATTTAAAAATCTGATCTCCCTTGAGCCATGGGTTTGTCTAACCCTAAAATGTGCACAAAGGATGGCTGCTCAGATTTCTCTGCCCCTCTGCATGGGCTGTTGTGTTTTCAGAGTGTCTTTTCCAGAAGTAAGAGCAAATTGAATGTGCATAAACATTTTATATTTTTAAAATTGACTAAGGGGTTCCTATCAAGGAAATTCCTGCCCAGAGAACACAATAAAGTTGCTTGGAAAAAAGTGAGGAGGTTTCTTTCAAGGCTGCTGTGAAGGCAGCTACATGGGGGATGTTCTATCCCAAAGGAATATGTTCATATTCTTGGCAATCATAAAGGCTTTCCTAAGCCTGAAGTGGACTCCAAAGCCAAAGTGACAAGTCAATGTTAGATTAAAATTCTTCTGTAAGGCCAGTAAATGGGCAAAACCAGAAAGCACTGGATAGACTGGGGGAACATTTGCAGTAGTAACAATGTTTCATGAAGGTGAATAGGCAGAGAGAGCTCAGGAGTCCAGAAGATACAGGAAACCCTGTGTTCAAATGGTCAAATATTTCAAATTGCTGATTCACACACAAAAATATACACAAAGGCAAAGTACAATGTGAGGATCTAAGTCTCTTCCTCATCAAACTGGAAAAATCAAAGGTTGATAAAGCAGCGCGGTAAGCATATGCTTACTCACTGGGTGGATTTGGTGGGTTAGCAATAATTTTCTAGGGCTTTCATAACAAATCACCACAAATGTGGTGACTTAAAGCAATAGATTTATCCTCTCACAGTTCTGGAGGCTAGAAGTCTGACATCAAGGCATTGTCAGGGTCATGCTCCCTCTGAAGGCCATTATGCTATATCCCCCATCTTCCGGTGGTGGCCACCACCCTGTGACTGCACCACTGCACTCTCTGCCTTTACCATCATATGGCCACCTCCTGTCTATCTCCTCTCTGTCTCTGTCCCAAGCTCCCTTTCCTTTCAATTATAAAAATACTAATTGTTAGATCTGGGGTCCACACTTATCTAGTATCACCTCATCTTACCTTGGTTATATCTGCAAAGGCCCTATTTTCAAATAAGGTCACAGTCATAGGGATCAGAGATAAGGACTTCAACATAATCTTTTGGGCCAGCACAGTTCAACCCACAGCACCCCATTTATTTTAAATGGGCACATGCTATAATCTTATCCCTAGGCTTTGCTCCTATAAAAATCTGCACAGGGGTACACAATCTAAATGTCTTCCAAAAGGAGCATAGAAAACCATAGGTTATGTATGCAATGGCATATAACGCAGCATTTAAGGAGGAGGTAGGCCACCTGTACTGACCAAGAAAGATGTCTCCATAAGTGTGTCTCCATCTCTGTCTTTATGTCTGCCCACCTGTTCCTTTACTGTTTTGAGGGATGGAGTAACAGCACGCACATACATATGTGACATGTCTGTGTTATGTTTAAGCACAGAAAAACACCCCACGCTACACTGCTGGAAGTAGCTCTCCAGAAGCAGGTGAGAAGCGAGGGCGTCTGTTTTCAGTGTGAACAGGCTCTCCGGTGACATTTTGGCCAGCTTTGTGTCAGTCGGGGTGCTTTGTATGCCTGTTGAGAAGTTTTCTGCTTTTCTTTTAATTTTTTTTTCATGTATTGATTTTAGAGAGGGAGGGAAATGGAGAGAGCAAAAGAGAATAAGCATTCATTTGTTGTTCCACTTAGTTGTGTGTTCATTGGTAGCTTCCCATATGTGCTCTGTCCAGTGATCAAACTCATAACCTCAGTGTCTTGGGCCGACGCTCTAACCAATGGAGCTACCCAGTCAGGGTTGAGAGAAGATTTCTGTTTTTCTTTCTCTGCTCTGAAATACTGATATGATATGGAAACTATTTGTTCTTGAAGTTATATATATATATATATTTAATTTTTAAAAATATACATTTATGTTATATTTTTTAAAATTTATTGATTTTTAGAGAGAAAGGAGGGAGAGAAAGAAAGGGGGAGAAGTGGGAAGCTTCAACTCATAGGAATTGCTTTCTTCATGTGCCTTGACCAGGCAAGCGTAGGGATTCAAACTGCTCACTTTCATCCTCTTCAACACTTAATATTATCACACAGTTTAGTTTTTGCCAGTTGGTTGAGTGTGAAATAGCAAGTCATGGTTTTAATTTGCATTTCCATAGTTAATACTAAAACACGCAACTTTATTAAACATGTTGGTTGCTTGGGTTTCCTCTACTGTTAATTGCCTTTTCATGTCCTTGGCCCATTTTTTTATTGGGTTGTTAGTTCTTTTTTGATGGTGAGTGTTTTTACATAGGCTGAACTTGGTTTCTTTTCCATTATTAGTCTGTTTCTTTTTGTTTTTGTTTTTTTTTGTGACAGAGGGACAGATAGGGACAGACAGACAACAGGGGAGAGAGAGATGAGAAGCATCAATTCTTCGTCGTGGCACCTTAGTGTTCATTGATTGCTTTCTCATATGTGCCTTGACCAGGGGGCTTCAGCAGACCGAGTGACCCCTTGCTCGAGCCAGCGACCTTGGGCTGAAGCTGGTGAGCCTTGCTCAAACCAGATGAGCTCATGCTCAAGCTGGCGAGCTCAGGGTTTCAGACCTGGGTCCTTCGCATCCCAGTCCGATGCTCTATCCATTGCACCACCGCCTGGTCAGGCTAGTCTGTTTTGTTTAGATTTTTAAATTCTTGGCCTAAGGTTACACACATACAAAAAGAAATGTTCTGCTCTGTTCTCTTTGTTACTTCCTACTGTAGACAGTATGAAGCTGAGTGAGCGTGCAGCCTCCTCACTTTACCTGGCTGCACATTTCCCTCCAGGTTGAGGAGGTTAACCACTTACATGTGCAGAACCAGTATGTGCAGAGTCCTTGCAGATATAAAAAGTGTGTTCAGAGACTCAAGGATACATTTTCCCTTTTAGCTGGATAGGTATTGATGACCTTTCAATGCAAAGGCAACTTTCCATTTCTGGGTCATAACTCTCATTTTAGGAAGTGTGTGTAAAGTCACCCTGGAAGGTCCCTTTTCTGAGCTAAGTGATCTGGGACACAGAGAGTGAGCACATCTTCTCAGGTGTCACCTGGCCTTGTTTAAGAACAGGATGGGAAAGGCTCTCATTTGGCAAGTACATGGGTGGCTTTTGCCTTTACAAAGTAAAGTGGGAGTTTGAAATAAATTTAATGCATAGCTCAGAAAGAGGATGGTCACATGTGCTATTGAGATCTTGTAATAGTCACCCTTCCTGAACGACATACACGAAGGAGGGAGGAGTTTTACATTTCCTTCATGCCTAAATTGAACACAATATGTCTTGAATAAACTTTAGTTGGAGTGAGCTCTCCAGGTGGCAGGTTGTAAACCAGTTTGTCCAGTGATGTGATTTGTCAGGGAAAACACTGGGGGAAAACACAGGTGTCAGTAAAGATTCTCTTGGAGGTGAAATTTGAATGAGGTTTGTCTTTTTCCTTGGCCCTGTTTTCTGCATTTTTAACAATGAACACATACTACTTTTGTAATAATAAAAATATGCTTTTTTTAAAAGGCCTCACATGAGATTCTCTGGTAGATTTGAGGTAGGCGGGTCACCACTGTGTCGGTGTCACTGATGGGGTGCTGAGCGTGTGGCAGTCAAGACCTGAGCTTAGGAAATAGACAGACTTGAGTGTATGTCCCACTCTTGTTTCTTCCTGTGTGAGCTTCAGCAAGTTATTTCACCTCTGTGTTGAACAGATTTTTCATTTACAAAACATGGGTAATAGAAATATATGATTATTCTGAGAATTAAATAAAAATACAGTGTGTCCGTAAAGTTATGTTGCACTTTTTTTTTTTAATAGGGACAGAGAGAGAGTCAGAGAGATGGACAGACAGACAGGAACGGAGATGAGAAGCATCAATCATCAGTTTTTTGTTGCAACACCTTAGTTGTTCATTGATTGCTTTCTCATACGTGCCTTGACCGTGGGCCTTCAGCAGACCGAGTAACCCCTTGCTCAAGCCAACAACCTTGGGTCCAAGCTGGTGAGCTTTTTGCTCAAGCCAGATGAGCATGTGCTCAAGCTGGCGACCTTGGGGTCTCGAACCTGGGTCCTCCACATCCCAGTCCTACGCTCTATCCACTGCGCCACTGCCTGGTAAGGCTCATGGTGCACTTTTGACCGGTCTAGTCAAAAGTGCACCATGACACACTGTATATAGAAAATGCTTCGCATATATCAGGTATTGTTTGAAATGCTTAATGAATGTTAGAAGGATAATGACCTACTTTTAGAGTTTCTTATGACAACAGTTTTACTGATGCTTTTCTTTAAAAAATTTATTTTAGGTATTTCTTTTTCTATTTTGGGAGAGAAAAATAGGAATTGACTCACGTAGCATGCTGTCATCTGTTTCTGTTTCTCAGGGCCTCAATTATAGAGAAAAAGTAAATGACAGTATTTTTGATTGAGGTATAATGGACATACAACATTATAAACAATGCTAGTTTTAGAAGTACAACACAATGATTTGATATTTGTATACACTGTGAAATGATCACCACAAAAAATCTGGTTAACATCCATCACCATACATAGTTACAAAATTACTTTTCTTGTGATGAGTACCTATGCTTTTTCACATTTGGTTGTATTTCTGGATATGAAGGCTGTGTGAGTGCACATTTCACGTAAGTATTGGTTAGCTCAGTTGATTAGAGCATCATCCTGATACGCCAAGGTTGCAGTTTGATCTCTGGTCTGGGCACATACAAGAATCAACCAATGAATGCATAATTAAGTGGAACAACAATCGATGTTACTTTCTCTGAAGTCAATAAGTAAAAAAGAAAAACAAATTTCAAAAGATAAAAAAAAGAGAGATGACATCATTTACCAGCTGCTGTAGGAAGGAAGAAACTCAGTAGACTTTTTCTCCATTGTTGCCCAGAATTAGGTGAACTGACAAACTTGAGGCTCCACCTGGCTTTCCCTTGAAATGAGGGTCCTGGCTTCCATGCCCATACAAGGCCAGGGGGTGAAACTTAGGGTCTCTCCTTGAAAATGTGGACAAGAGTAAAAGAAATCTACTGAGTTCTTATTTTAAATGTGTACTGCACAATGGCTCATGTTGGTGTGTAACAGCATCCAGGCAATACAGGCTGCCGGGAGAATTCTCATGTCAGCAAGTCAATGCAAATAGCACTCTCTTCCTTAACAGGCCTGGCTGGGTTCTGGAGCCCATTCTAGGCTGTGCTCAAACCTCTTGTGGCTTATTCTGTTGCTCTGTTCTCATACAACAGATCTGGCTTTGGTTTTAACATATGCGTGCTGAGTGGGTATCTTGAAGTCCAGCCACTCAGAGTTGGTCGTCTGTGTCATGGCTCTCAGCAGACTCCCACTGGCACCACTATCTGCCGGTTTGTGTGAGCCAGAAGCTTGGGACCCACCTTCTTTCTGACTGCCACTTCCAGATCCCCCATGTCCAATAAGTGATACCACTTTTTGGAATAGTCATGGAATCATTCTCTTCTTCTTTTTTCTCTTTTGTCATCCATTGCTTTAGATTCTTTCTAAATGGCAATTACTGACCCATTTCAAACCCTTGTTCATTTCTCTCTGTTGAAGAGCTAGTAGCTGAGCCCCCTGGTATGACCCCCAAGCTCCCTGTGATGTGTTCCCTGCTTACCTCCTGCCTCATCTCTTCTGCCTTCTCCCTCATGAAACAGCTCTCTGAAGCCCCATGGACACACCTGTGCTTTGGGTAAAGTCCTGTTCTGGTTATACAACAGCTGTGAAGGCTTTAAAGGGTCTCTGAAAGTGACTCCTTTCTTTCTTCTCCTCATCTGCTCCCAGCAGAACCTGTCAGGTTCTATCCCATGGCTGAGCCATTTACACGATCTCATTATGGAATGGATTATGCTACATTATGGTAGTTTTTTCATTTGGGTATTTCTCTACTTGGTTATGAGCTATTTGAAGTTAAGACCAGGTCAGCTTCATGTTGTCATACCAGCATTTGTCCTAGTGCTCAAGCCTGATGTCTAAAGAAAGATTAGCATCTGGAGCCACCATCTTTTTAACAAAGATGATCAAGATTTACTATCTACTATATATAAAAATGAACACAAAAACAGATGAGATGGACTATGTCAACATTTTAAAAATGCTGAAATGTTCTAGAAGATAGTATAGGTCCTATGATATTGAGATAGGAGAGCTTTACCAAGTGAGATATAAAACCCATGACCCAGAGGAACAAATGCTGAATATATAAAAATTAAATCTGTAGGATAAGAGACGCTGTGAACAAAATGAAAAGATAAGCAGCAGACCAGGAAAGATTATTTGCAATATCTGAATGATATGGAAAGTAATAAAACTCTGAGAAAAAGACAAAGAACTCAACAGCAAAACAGGAAAGGATAGAAACAGGTAATTCACAAAGGCAAGCAAACCATCAAGACAAATTTAACTTTATAATACAAAGATGATAAGGCTTATTATAAATCAGGGAAATGAAAACAACATAGCTGGCTATGGAAGTCAAGGCAGTGACTACCCTTGGACAGGCACCTTGCAGTGAGGGAGGGGCTTCAAAATACTTGTATATTGGTGACACGGTATGTTCACTTTGTGAAAATTCATATGACTGCACACTTGCGTGTGCCCGTGTTCCTATACATGGGTTATCCTTCAGCAGATCATTTACCTACTGCACTCTAAGGAGAAAAGACCAGCTGCTTATTATATTTGCCTCTGAGATATGCAGAGATGAAAAAGACAGTGTCCAGTGTTGCCGAGTCCTACATTCTGCAGCCCCTCCTTATCCGCGTGCCTCAGTGTGGTTACGTGCTTCATTTGCCACAGCCTGAAGTTCACTTTAGGCTGTCCTGTGTCCCGGTTGATTTTTAAAACATTGCATAATAAAATGTATAGGTTGGCTTCTTTCCTTTAACAAAGGTGTTTAAGTTGCATGAATGTTCTTATGTGAATCAGCACCTTGATTCATTTCATTGATGAGTAATTAATTGTCACACGTACAGTTTTGCAGTGAAAAGATGGCAGAGTTGTTTCTGTGTTTGGGTGACTTTTAATAAAGATGCTGTGAACACTGACATACATGTTTTATTTTTAACATTTAAAAATATTTTTAAGACTTTATTCATTTTGGAGAGGAGGGAGAGAGGTGGGGAGAGAGAGAAAGAGGAGAGAAGGAGTGAAGAGCAGAAAGCATCAACTCCCATATGTGCCTTGACCAGGCAAGACCAGGGTTTCAAACCAGTGACCTCAGCGTTCCAGGTTGATGCTTTATCCACTGCACTATGACAGGTCAGGCCATACGTGTTTTTTGTTTTGTTTTGTTTCACTTTATAAATTTTTAAATTTATTTGGTTTACATAGATTCTAGTGTCCCTCCGAATACATCCCCCTCCCCCATGTTTCACACCACATCCCCCTGCCCCCGTCCCCAGAATGCCTCCCCCCCCCTTTCCTCCAGGATTTGCTTTTCTGCTCTCATCCCATTCTATCCTCCCCTTTACCTCTTTTATTCCTCTGGTCCCTTTGATCTCTCTCTGTCTCAGTTCTGTTCCTCAGTTCATATTGTTCATTGGATTCCTCAAATGAGTGAGGTCGTATGATATTTTTCTTTCTCTGCCTGGCTTACTTCACTTAACATAATAGTTTCCAGGTTCATTCATGTTGTCGCAAAAAGTAAGATTTCCGTCTTTTTCATGGTCCCATAGTATTCCATTGTATATATGTACCACTGCTTTTTGATCCACTTGCCCAATAACAGACACTTGGGCTGTTTCCAGATCTTTGCTATTGTGAACAATGCTGCCATAAACATGGGAGTGCATTTTTCCTTTTGAATCATTATTGTGGTGTTCTTGGGATATATTTCTAAAATTGGGATGGCTGGGTCAAAAGGCAGTTTCATTTTTAATTTTTTGAGGAATCTCCATACTGTTTTCCCCAGTGGCTGCACCAGTCTGCATTCCCACCAGCAGTGCAGGAGGGTTCCCTTTTCTCCATATCCTCGCCAGCACTTGTTCTGTGTTGTTTTGTTGATGAGCGCCATTCTGACTGGTGTGAGGTAATATCTCATTGTGGTTTTAATTAGCATTTCTCTAATGATTAGTGATGTTGAACATTTTTTTTCATCTGCCTATTGGTCATCTGTATGTCCTCTTTGGAGAAGTGTCTATTCATTTCGTTTGCCCATTTTTTGATTGGATTGTTTATCTTCCTGGTGTTGAGTTTTACAAGTTCTTTATAAATTTTGGTTATTAACCCCTTATCAGACGTATTGTCAAATATGTTCTCCCATTGTGTGGTTTGCCTTTTTATTTTGTTCATGTTGTCCTTAGCTGTGCAAAAGCTTTTTAGTTTGATACAGTCCCATTTTTTTATGCTGTCCTTTATTTCCCTCGCCTGTGGAGATAAATCAGCAAATATATTGCGAGTGATGTCGGAGAGTTTACTGCCTATGTTTTCCTCTAGGATGCTTATGGTTTCACAACTTACATTTAAGTCTTTTATCCATTTTGAGTTTATTTTTGTGAATGGTGTAAGTTGGTGGTCTAGCTTTATTTTTTTGCAGGTAGCTGTCCAATTTTCCCAACACCATTTGTTAAAGAGACTGTCTTTACTCCATGGTAAGCTCTCACCTCCTTTGTCAAATATCAGTTGTCCATAAAGGTGTGGGTTTATTTCTGGATTCTCTGTTCTGTTCCATTGATCTATGTGCCTGTTCTTATGCCAGTACCAAGCTCTTTTGAGTACAATGGCCTTGTAGTATATCTTGATATCAGGAAGTGTGATACCTCCCACTTTATTCTTCTTTTTCAAGATTGCTGAGCCTGTTTGTGTTCCTTTATGGTTCCAAATGAACTTTTTGAATATTCTATATTTTTGAAGTATGTCATTGGTATTTCAATAGGAATTGCATTGAATTTATAAATTGCTTTGGGTAATATGGACATTTTAATGATGTGTATTATTCCTAACTATGAACAATATGATGCCACTTGTTTGTATCTTTGATTTTTTTTTTATCAAAGTTTTATAATTTTCCGAGTACTAGCCTTTAACCTCCTTGGTTAAATTTACTCCTAGGTACTTTGGTTGTTTTTGTTGCAATAGTGAAAGGGATTGTTTTCTTAATTTCTCTTTCAGTCAGATCATTGTTGGTGCATTAAAATGCCTCTGATTTATGAGTATTAATTTTATATCCTGCCACCTTGCTGAATTCATTTATCAGGTCCAGTAGTTTTTTGACTGAGACTTTAGGATTTTCTACGTACAGTATCATATCATCAGCAAATAATGATAGTTTTCCTTCTTCTTTTCCAATTTGGATGCCTTTTATTTCTTCTTCTTGTCTGATTGCTGTGGCGAGGACTTCCAGAACTATATTGAATAAGAGTGGTGAAAGGGGGTACCACTGCCTTGTTCCTGATCTTAAGGGGATAGCTTTAAATTTTTTCCCATTGAGTATGATGTTTGCTGTGGGTTTGTCATAGATGGCCTTTATCATGTTAAGGTATGTTCCCTATATTCCCATTTTTCTGAGAGTTTTGATCATAAATGGGTGCTGGATATTTTTTTGAATTTTTATATTTTATTGTTATTAATTTTAATGGGGTGACACCAATAAATCAGGGTACATATGTACAATGAAAACATCTCCAGGTTATCTTATCATTCAATTGTGTTGTATACCCGTCACTCAAAGTCAAATTGTCCTCTGTCACGTTCTATCTGGTTTTCCCTGTGTCCCTCCCCTCCTCCCTATCCTACCATCTCCTCCCTACCCCATCCCGTAAACACCACTCTCTTGTCCATGTCTCATAGTCTCACTTTTATGTCCCACCTATGTATGAAATCATGCTGTTATCAGTTTTTTTCTGATTTACTTATTTCACTCTGTATAATGTTATCAAGGTCCATCCATTTTGTTATAAATGATCCGATGTCATCATTTCTTATGGCTGAGTAGTATTCCATAGTATATATGTACCATAGCTTTTTAATCCACTCGTCTTCTGACGGACACTTGGGCTGGTTCCAGATCTTCGCTATTGTGAACAATGCTGCCACGAACATGGGGGCGCATTTCTTCTTTTCGAACAGTGCTATGGTGTTCTTAGGGTATATTCCTATAAGTGGGATAGCTGGGTCAAAAGGCAGTTTGATTTTTAATTTTTTGATGAATCTCCAAACTGTTTTCAACAGTGGCTGCACCAGTCTGCATTCCCACCAGCAGTGCAGGAGGGTTCCCTTTTCTCCACATCCTCGCCAGCACTTATTCTGTATTTTTTTGCTGATGAGTGCCATTCTGACTGGTTTGAGGTGATATCTCATTGTGGTTTTAATTTGCATTTCTCTAATGATTAGTGATGTTGCGCATTTTTTCATATGCCTATTTGCCATCTGTATGTCCTCTTTGGAGAAATTTCTATTCATTTCTTTTGCCCATTTTTTGATTGGATTGTTTGTCTTCCTGGTGTTGAGTTTTATAAGTTCTTTATAAATTTTAGTTATTAACCCCTTATCAGATGTGCTGTCGAATATGTTCTCCCATTGTGTGGTTTGTCTTTTTATTCTGTTCTTATTGTCTTTAGCTGTGCAAAAACTTTTTAGTTTGATATAGTCCCATTTGTTTATCTTGCCTTTTATTTCATTTGCCCGTGGAGATAAATCAGCAAATATATTGCTGCTACAGATGTTGGAGAGCTTGCTGCCTATGTTTTCTTCTAAGATGCTTATGGTTTCACGGCTTATGTTTAAATTGTTTATTCATTATGAGTGTGTTTTTGTGAATGGTGTAAGTTGATGGTCTAGTTTCATAAATTGCAGGTAGATGTCCAATTTTCCCAACACCATTTGTTAAAGAGGCTGTCTTTACTCCATTGTATGTTCTTTCCTCCTTTGTCAAATATCAGTTGTCCATAAAGCTGTGGGTTTATTTCTGGGTCCTCTGTTCTGTTCCATTGATCTATGTGCCTGTTTTTATGCCAGTACCAAGCTGTCTTGAGTATAATGGCCTTATAGTAAAGTAAACCTTGATATCTGGAAGAGTGATACCTCCTAATATATTTTATTTTTTTAAGATTGCTGAGGCTATTCGTGTTCTTTTTTGGTTCCATATAAATTTTTGGATTATGTGTTCTATATCTTTGAAGTATGTCATTGGTATTTTAATTGGTATTGCATTGAATTTATATATTCCTTTGGGTAATATACACATTTTAATGATGTTTATTCTTCCTAGCCATGAGCACGGTATATGCTTCCACTTGTTTGTATCTTCCTTGATTTCTTTAGTCAATGTTTTATAATTTTCTGAGTACAAGTCCTTAACCTCCTTGGTTAAATTTACTCCTAGGTACTTTATTTTTTTGGCTGCAATAGTGAAGGGGATTGTTTGCTTAATTTCTTTTGCTGACAGTTCATTGTTGGTATATAGAAATGCCTCTGATTTCTGAGTATTAATTTTATATCCTGCCACCTTCCTGAATTCATTTATAAGGTCCAGTAATTTTTTGACTGAGACTTTAGGGTTTTCAATATACAATATCATATCATCTGCAAATAGTGACAGTTTTACTTCTTCTTTTCCTATTTGGATGCCTTTTATTTCTTCTTCTTGTCTGATTGCCGTAGTTAGGACTTCCAGAACTATGTTGAATAAGAGTGGTGAAAGGGGGCATCCCTGCGTGGTTCCTGATCTTAAGGGAATTGCTTTTAATTTTTGTCCATTTAGCATGATGTTTGCTGTGGGTTTGTCATAGATGGCCTTTATCATGTTAAGGAATGATCCCTGTATTTCCACTTTACTGAGAGTTTTGAGCATGAATGGGTGCTGGATTTTATCAAATGCTTTTTCTGCATCTATTGAAATTATCATGTGATTTTTGTCCTTCCTTTTGTTTATGTGATGAATCACATTGATTGATTTGCGAATATTCAACCAGCCTTGCCACTCCAGAATAAATCCCACTTGATCATGGTGTATGATTTTTTTCATATATTGCTGTATCAGGTTGGCTAATATTTTGTTGAGAATTTTAGCGTCTAAATTCATCAGGGATATAGGCCTATAATTTTCTTTTTTGTGTTGTCTTTGCCTGGTTTCAGGATCAGAATTATGCTCGCCTCATAAAAGGAGTTTCGAAGTCATCCTTCCTCTTGAAGTCATCCTTCCACTTGAATTTTTTGAAATAGCTTGAGGAGGATAGGAGTTAGTTCTTCTTTGAATTTTTGATAGAATTCACTTGTGAAGCCATCGGGCCCGGGACTTTTCTTTTTTGGGAGTTTTTTGATAACTGTTTCGATCTGATTTGTTGTAATTGGTCTGTTTAGGTGTTCTGATTCTTCCAGATTGATTTTTGGAAGATTATATGATTCAAGAAATTTGTCCATTTCACCAAGATTGTCTAATTTTTTGGCATATGGTTCTTCATAGTATTTTCTTACAATGCTTTGTATTTCTTTTGTGTCAGTTGTTATTTCTCCACTCTCCTTTCTAATTTTATTTATTTGAGTCCTCTCTTTTTTTTTCTTTGTGAGTCTAGTTAAAGGTTCATCAATCTTGTTTACCTTTTCAAAGAACCAGCTTCTGGTTTCATTGATCCTCTGTATTTTTTCCTTAGCCTCTATGTCATTTATTTCTGCTCTGATCTTTATTATTTCCTTCCTTCTACTTGTCTTGGGTTTTATTTGCTGTTGTTTTTCTAGTTCTTTTTGATGCAGGGTCAGGTTGCTTATTTGAGCTTTTTCTAGCTTCTTATGATATGCCTGTAGTGCAATAAACTTCCCTCTCAGTACTGCATTTGCTGTGTCCCATAAATTTTGAGTTGATGTATGCTCATTATCATTTGTTTCTAGAAACTTTTTTATTTCTTCTTTGACCTCATTGTTAATCCATTCGTTATTTAATAACCTGCTATTTAGTTTCCAAGTGTTTGAGTATTTTCCATTTTTTCTTATGTGGTTAATTTCTAGTTTCATGGCATTGTGATCAGAGAAAATGCTTGATATGATTTCAGTCTTCTTAAATTTATTGAGACCATTTTTGTGTCCTAACATGTGGTCTATCCTAAAAAATGTACCATGAGCACTTGAGAAGAATGTGTATTCTACTGCTTTAGGGTGAAAAGTTCTGAAGATATCTATTAAATCAAGTTGATCTAGTGTCTCCTTTAAGTCTGCTGTTTCTTTATTAATTTTCTTTCTTGAGGATCTATCCAGTGTTGTTAGAGGGGTATTGAAATCCCCTACTATGGTAGTATTGCTGATAATCTTGCCCTTTATATCCATCAAAGTCTGCTTTATTTATGTCGGGGCTCCTATATTTGGTGGGTAGATATTTATAATAGTTATATCTTCCTTTGAATTGTTCCCTTCATCATTATGTAGTGTCCTTCTTTATCTCTTACTACAGCCTTTGTTTTAAAGTCTATTTTGTCAGATATAAGTATTGCTACCCCTGCTTTTTTTTCATTTCCATTTGCATGAAATATTTTTTTCCATCCTTTTACCTTCGGTCTATGTGCATCTTTTGTTTTAAGGTGTGTCTCTTGTAGACAGCATATGTATGGGTCCTGTTTCTTTATCCATGCAGCTACCCTATGTCTTTTGATTGGATCATTTAGTCCATTTACGTTTAAGGTTATTATTGATATGTAGTTGTTTATTGCCATTTTTTTCTTTAAAGCTGTATTCTTCTTTTGCTCTATTCTTTCCTCCCTTTAAACTGTTCACAACTGTCCCCTTAGTATCTCTTGCAGAATTGGTTTGATTTTAATGAATTCCTTGAGGCTTTTTTTTTCTGGGAAGCTCTTTATTTCTCCTTCAATATTAAACGTTAGGCTTGCTGGATAGAGTTGTCTTGGTTGTAGGTTCTTGTTCTGCATTACTTAGATTATATCTTGCCATTCCCTTCTGGCCCCAAGTGTTTCTGTTGAGAAGTCCGATGTCATCCTTATGGCGGCTCCTTTGTAGGTGATAGCCTTTTTTTCCCTAGCAGCTTTTAAAATTTTTTCTTTATCCATTAGCTTTGGTATTTTAACTATGATGTGTCTTGGTGTAGATCTTTTTGGGTTTGTCTTTAATGGAGTTCTGTGTGCTTCTTGAACGTTTGGAATGTGTCCCAGCCTTAATTTAGGGAAGTTTTCTGCTATGATTTTATTGAACAAAGTTTCCATTTTCTGCCCTCTTTCCTCTTCTTCAGGCACCCCTATGATGCGAATGTTGTTTCTCTTCAGGTTGTCAAAGAGCTCCCTTATAGTTTCCTCACATTTTTTGAGTCTCTTTTTCTTTTTTTCTCTGCTTCTGTGCCTTTGTTTATTGTGTCCTCTAACTCGCTTATTTGATCCTCAGCGTGACTCATCCTGCTTTTAATTCCTTCCATTGTGGTCTTCTGTTCTGATACTGTATTTGTCATTTCTGTCTGATTCTTTTTTATTATTTCAATTTCATTTTTTATACTTGTTATCTCTTTATTTAGGTGTTCATAATGACTATCCATTGTTGCTCTAATTTCTTTGAACATCCTAACTGTCATTATTCTAAATTCTGCTTCTGGTAATTTGGTTATATCTGGTTCATTCAGGTCCTTCTCTGGGGATTTCTCTTGATTCTTTTGGTTTGCATTCCTCTGCCTGCCCATATTGTCTGTGTATAAGCAAGTTGTGGCCACTGGAGTCCAGTTGGTGTTGCCTTTGTGTTCTCTAGGTGTGGTCTGTCTGCAGGCCCGCCACCCCCTCTGCCGCTGCCTAGGGCGGTTGGGTATGGGTGTTGCCAGCGCCGTCCCACTGTGGCATTTCCTGTGATTTCTGCCTATCCTCCACGGGAGGGGCTGTCACCCAAGCCACAAGCCTCAGCACCAAGGGTAGAGGTGAGCACCTTTGCTCTACTGCAGACCCAGCCTGTTTCCGGACTTCCACCCAGAACTTGCAGTCAGAGCCTGCTTGCCACAGTTTCTCGGGTTGGGCGAGGCTTTTGACGTGCTCTCAGCTGTGATCCTTTTCCCGTTGGGAGCTTTAGCCCCACCCTCGAGCCCGGGTCCTTCTGTGCAGGGTCGCAAACCAAGGTTTATTGGGCTGGGCGTGTTTGCTGGCTTCCGCTCAGCTGCTAGCTTCTGCTCGTTCCGGACTCTACCCCGCCCCCACGTTCGGAGCCCGCTCGTGCTCGTAGAATGGCAAACCATGGTTTCTCAGGCCGTGCGGGGCTGGTTGTGTGGACTCAGCTGCGAGCCTTTGCTCGTCTTTGTGTCTACCCCGCCCCCCGCGATCTGAGGCCGCTCGCGCACGTAGAATGGCAAACTGCGGTTTCTCCGGCCGGGTGGGGCTGGTAGCGTGAGCTTAGTCGCGAGCCCCCAACCGTCCCTGGTCCTAGCCCCGTCTCCTCGGTCAGGGCCGGCTTGCGCAGGGTCATAGAGCAGATCTCTGCCTGTTCCTGGCCTCCAGCTTTGTCCCCGCAGGTGGGATTATAGGCGGGCCTGCAGCTTCTGGACCGCTTTCGCGCGTCCCCTCCGCCCCTGCTGGGCTAGACCGAGCTCACACTGGCTTGGCCTCCGCCCACGCCAACAGCACCACGTTTCAGCATCCTGCCGCCACCATACCCTTCAGCAACCCTCAACAGAATAGGAAGGGCCCTAATACTCCACACTGTAGGCCTGGGAGCTCCCTTACTTGTTTCACAGCTCAGAACTGTCCAAACGCCTCTTCTAGGCTCTGGGACTGTAGGCTGGGGCTTGGTTCCTGGGACCCAGGTCCCTCCCTCTCTGCCAAACTCTCCTCCCGCCACGCAGGTCTCTCCGGGTTGCTGTTTGCTCTGGGGAGCTGGGCAGCCCTCTTCGCGTTTTCGTTATTCCTACCAGTCTCAATGTGGCTTCTTCTGTGTTCCTTGGTTGAAGAGTTCACTTAGTTTAGTTCAAAGTTGGTTTATCCAGATGATGGTTCTTAAAATTGAGTTATGATCCACTTTTGTTCTGGGAGTTGGAAGTTGGTACGTCCGCCTACTCCGTCGACATCTTGCTCCTGGGGTGCTGGATTTTATCAAAAGCTTTTTCTGCATCTATTGATATTCTCATGTGGTTTTTCTCTTTCCTTTTGTTTATGTGATGAATCATATTAATTGATTTGCAAATATTGTACCATTTTTGCCTCTCCAAAATAAATCCCACTTGATCATGAAATATGATTTTTGCTGGATCTAGTTTGCTAATATTTTGTTGACAATTTTAGCATTTAAATTTATCAGGGATATTGGCCTATAGTTTTCTTTCTTTGTGTTGTCTTTGCCTGGTTTTGGAATCAGAATTATGCTTACCTCATAATAGGATCTTGTAAGTTTTTCCTTCTCCTGAATTTTTTGAAATAGCTTGAGAAAGATAGTAGTTTGTTCTTCTTTGAATGTTTGGTAGAATTTGCCTGTGAAGCTATCTGGCCCAGGGCTTTTGTTTGTTGGAAGTTGTTTTTGAAAACTGTTTTGATCTTATTTGTTGTAATTGGTCTATTTAGGTTTTCTGATTCTTTCAGATTGATTTTTGGAAGATTATATGTTTCAAGGAATTTATCCATTTCACCTAGGTTGTCTTAATTTTTTGGCATAGAGTTCTTCATAGTATTTTCTTACAATCCTTTGTGTTTCTGCTATGTCAGTTGTTACTTCTGCACTCTCATTTCTAATTTTATTTATTTGAATCCTCTCTTTTTCTTGGTGAGTCTGGCTAAGGGTTCATCGATCTTGTTTACCTTTTGAAAGAACCAGCTCTTGGTTTCATTGATCCTCTTTATTATTTTTTTAGTCTCTATGTTATTTATTTCTACTCTGATGTTCATTATTTCCTTTCTTCTACTTTCTGTGGGCTTTACTTGCTGTTTTTTTTCTAGTTTTTTTAGTTGCAGGTTTAAGTTGTTTATTTGAGCTTTTTCCAGCTTCTTAAGGTATGCCTGTAATGCTATGAACTTCCCTCTCAGGACTGCTTTTGTTGTGTCCCATAGATTTTTGAGTTGTATGCTCATTTTCATTTGTTTCATGGAAATTTTTTATTTCTTCCTTGATCTCATTGTATACCCATTCATTATTTAATAACATGCTCTTTAATTTCCAAGTTTTTGAGTATTTTTCAGTTTTTCTATTATAGTTGATTTCTAGTTTCATGCCATTGTAGTTAGAGAAGATGCTTGATATAATTTCAATTTCTTAAATTTGTTGAGATTCATTTTATTCCCTAATATGTAGTCTATCCTAGAGAATGTACCATGAGCACTTGAAAAGAATGTATATTCTGCTGCTTTAGGGTGAAAGGTTCTAAAGATATTTATTAAATCCTGTTGATCTAGTGTATCCCTTAATTCTGCTGGGTTTTTTTTTGTTGTTGTTAATTTTCTTTCTTGAGGATCTATCCAGTGATGTTAGTGGGGTGTTGAAATCCTTACTATTATAGTATTGCTTTTGATCTCACCCTTTATGTTCATCAAAGTCTGCTTTATATATTTAGGTGCTCCTATATTTGGTGCATAGATATTTTTAATGGTTATCTCTTCCTGTTGGATTCCTCCCTTTATCATTATGTAGTGACCTTTATCCCTTACCATAGTCTTTGTTTTAAAGTCCATTTTGTCTGATATAAGTATTGCTACGCCAGCTTTCTTTTCGTTTCCATTTGCATGAAATATTTTTTTCTATCCTTTTACTCTCAGTCTATGTGTATCTTTTGTTTTGAGGTTGGTCTCTTGTAGACAGCATATGTATGGGTCCTGTTTTCTTATCCATGCAGCTACTGTATGTCTTTTGATTGGAGCATTTGCTTCATTTACATTTAAGGTTATTATTGATATGTAGTTGTTTATTGACATTTCTTTCTTTAAATCTACAATTCTCTTTTACTAGGTTTTCCCCCCGCTTTGTTCTGTCTACAGCAGGCCCCTTAACATTTCTTTTTTTCTTTCTTTCTTTTATTTTATTTTACAGGGACAGAGAGAAAGTCAGAGAGAGGGATAGATCGGGACCTACAGACAGGAATAGAGAGAGATGAGAAGCATCAATCACTAGTTTTTTGTTGCCGTTGTGACACCTTAGTTGTTCATTAATTTCTTTCTCACATGTGCCTTGATTGCGGGCCTTCAGCAGACTGAGCCACCCCTTGCTGGAGCCGGCGACCTTGGGTCCAAGATAGCAAGCTTTTGCTCAAGCCAGATGGGCCCGCACTTAAGCTGGCGACCTCGGGGCCTCAAACCTGGGTCTTTCGCATCCCAGTCCGACGGTCTATCCACTGCGCCATAGCCTGGTCAGGCCCCCTTAACATTTCTTGCAGCATTAGTTTGGTTGTGATGAATTCCTTGATTTTTTTTTTTTTTTGGTCTGGGTAGCTTATTATTTCTCCTTCAATCTTAAATGATATTCTTCCTGGATAAAGTAGTCTTGGTTGTAGGCTCTTGTTCTGCATCACTTTGAATATTTCTTGCCATTCCCTTCTGGCCTCAGGAGTTTCTATTGAAAAGTTGGATGTGAGCCTTAGATGAGGTTTCTTTTGTAGGTGATTGACTGTTTTTCTCTTGCCGCTTTTAGTATTTGTAAAGCCAATAGTCAAGGCCACTATCACAGCAGCCTGACCCACGCAGGTTCGCATTGGATTCGGACAGATGGCAATGAAACACAGGAGCCACGAACTGGTGAGCCATCAGCTTTAATTCTAGCTTGCACCCGGCGGGCAAGCAGAAACACACACTGGGCTCCAAAACCCACACATTCAGTGCTCACAAAGCTACTGACTTATCCGAGTTTCCTAGCATCAAAGCTTTCCAGCTCACCAGACTTATTCACCTCTGTTTCCCATCTCCTCCTGCACAAACTCTGCCCAAACTGGCTTCTTCCTCAGCACTCTGCCATCTCGGTTGCTTCTCCTGGCCTTCACGTGGCCTTACTCTGCTCTTCTCTCTAATACTAACCTCAGGAACTCAGGAACCGAGAGAGAGAGAGAGATCTAGCTACTGGTCCGCTCACTTTATAGCATAGATAATCCAAACCTTTAATCCAATTATACATACAAGAAAGTCTCTGATACAAAGCCACCCATCTGAGGCATAATGGGATTCCTCCCTACATCACCACCCTACATCATCCAATCAGTCAAGGGTGTGGAGAAGAGCTTAGTCTTAAACTAAGCCTTAGGCTATAACGACCCAGCCTGCCCACAGCCTGTTCCAGAACACACATTAATATCAACAAACATCCATGTGGGCAGCGCCATCTTTAACAAAGTGAGCATAATATATTTTATCTACCCAACAGTATTCTTTCTTTATTTCTTAGCTTTGGTATTTTGATTATGATGTGTCTTGGTTTGGGCCTCTCTGGGTTCTTTTTTAATGGGATTCTCTGCTTCTTGAACCTGTGTGACTCTTTTTTGCATCAATTTAGGAAAATTTTCAGCTATAATTTCTTCAATCAGGTTCTCTATCCCTTGTTCTTTTTCTTTTCCTTCAGGAACCCCTATTATGCGGATATTGTTTCTCTTTATGTTGTCACAGCTCTCTTAAGATTTCCTCAGATTTTTTTATCCTCTTTTCTTTTTGCTGTTCTGCTTTCATACTTTCATTTATCTTGTCCTCTAAGTAGCTGATTCGATCCTTTGCTTCATTCAGCTTGCTTTTAATTCCTTCTAGTGTAGTCTTTATTTCTGATATTGTGTGTGTCATTTCTGTCTGTTTCTTTTTTATGATTTTCATGTCCTTTTTGATACTTAAAATTTATTTATTTAGGTGTTCATTAAGTCCATCTATTGTAGCTTTGAGGTCCTTAAGCATCCTAACAATCATTTTATACTCTGCATCTGGTAATTTGATTTTTTCCATTTCATCCATATCTTTTTCTGGGGATTTTTTTTGTTGATTCATATGACTTAAATTCCCATTATTTCTGTGTTTGGCTCGCAGGCTTGTTTGAGTTGTGGTCTCTTTAACTGGTAGAGCCAGTTTAAAGTCTTGATTTGTCTGTTATCAGTTTACTTAACTCAGCAGGGGGCTTATTTGAAACTGTATCCAGGAACGTGATGGGTGTGACCTCTGAGAATCTAAAGGCATGTTCTGCCAGCTGCTCCCTGGGGGTGGGGTGTGTTCTCGTTATTAGTAGGGGGACGTGTATTTCAGATCTCCCTGGAGAACTGAGTGATTGCCCCTACCCCTTACTTCCTGCTTTTGGCTGTGTCTTTCACGCTGATTGGAGCTGGAGAGCTTTTTGGAGGTGGAACACCCTGAACCACTTTAGTCTTGTGCTGTGTGGAGGTATCAACCCCTCCCCCAGCTATGGCTTCCTTTGCACTGGATAATGAGTCAGCTTCTCAGGTCAGGCCAAGCAGTCTTTTCCCAGGCACCATCTGTCTCGCTCTTCCCACTTTCCTCATGGAAGACAAGTCAGTCCTCTCAGCCCTCCTCACCCCCAGGGCCCCAGGAAAATGGCTGTGAGTGATATTTTCTGCTCTGTTTTTTTAAGGCACTGCCACCACTTCCCACATACAGAACTTTTGCTCTTCTCTCCGTTCAATGCTTTCCATCTGTCTCCTTCAGTGTCTGGATTACTAGGCTGGGTCTCCAGTTTTGGGATTGAGAGCCCCTGTCTCTCAAGGTCTCTTCCTTGTAATGAGAGCTATTCTGGACTCAGCCTCAGCCTCCCCTTGCTCCTGGCAGCAGGGGAACCCCCACCACACCCCTGCACTCCCTACCAGTATCGGTGTGGATTCTTCTGTGCTTCTTGGTTTTTGAGACCTGTTCTTTCAGTGGTTTTTCATGGTGATTGTTTCTAAATTAATTTGTAATCCAGTTTGGTGGTGTGAGCTAGCAGTCTGTGTGTCTGCCTACTCCGCTGCCATCTTGGAATCCCCCATATGTGATTTTTTTTTTAAAGACTCTTTTTTTTATTTCTTTTTACTTTCTTCATTTTAGGGAGGAGACACAGTGTGTGAGAGAGAGAGAGAGAAAGGGGGGAGGAGCTGGAAGCATCAACTCCCATATGTGCCTTGACCAGACCAGTGCAGGGTTTTGAACTGGTAGCCTCAGAGTTCCCAGGTTGACGCTTTATCCACTGCGCCACCACAGGTCAGGCCCGTATGTGATTTTTTTTAATGCACATTTTTACTTCTATTAGCTAAGGAGTGAGATTATACCTATATGTTTAACTTTCTAAGAAATTGCCATGACTGTGCCATTTTGTAGTCCCACCAGCCCAGTCAGAAAGTTCCTGTTCTGCCTCCTTGTCAGATGCTGGTGTTACCTTTATTCTTTTCCATTCTAATCAGAGTGCTGTGGTGTGTGTCATTGTGGTTTTAACTTGCATTTGTTTAATCATTGACAATATTAAGGAACTTTTCCCAATCTTGTCTATCTTCCATATCTTTTTTGGTAAAGTATCTATATAAATTTTTGGCCTATTTTTTAAAAATAGACTTGAGCTGTAGCCTGAGCCAGTTGGCTCAGTGGTAGAGCTTTTGCCCAGCATGTAGCTTTCCCGGGTTTGATTCCTGGTCAGGGCACACAGGAGAAGCACCCATCTGCATCTCCACCCTTCCCCTTCTCCTTTCTATTTTTCTCTTCCCCTCCCACAGCCACAGCTCCATTGGAGCAAAGTTGGCCTGGGTGCTGTGGATGGCTCTATGGCCTCTGCCTCAGGTGCTAGAATGGCTCCAGTTGCAATGTAGCAATGCCCCAGATGGGCAAAGCATCGCCCCCAAGTGAGCTTGCCTGGTGGATCCCAGTCTGGCACATGCAGATGTCTGTCTCTGCTTCCCTGTTTCTCACTTCAGAAAAATGCAAAAACAAACAAAAACTAGACTTGAATTGTTCATTTTCTTACTGTTTAGCATTGAGAGTTCTTTATTCTGGATATAAGTACTTTGTCAGAAATATGGTTTGCAAATATTTTAGTAGACTGGATTCAGCTGAGGAAAGACTCACTGATTTAGAGGATAAATCAATAGAATCTTTGAAAACCAAAAAGCAAAGTGAACAAATACTGAAAGAAAGAAGAAAACAGAACAAAATACCCAAGGACTATGGACAAATACAAAAGGTATAATATACATATAATGGGAACAACAGAAGAACAAGAAAGTGAGAAAGGAGCAGAAGAAATACTTGGAGAAATAATGACTGAGAATATTTACAAATTAATATCAGACACTAAACCATGGAATGAGGAAGCTCAGAGGACACCAAGCATGATAAATGACAAAAACTGAACAAAAATCTTAAAACATAGCCCTACACCTAAGCATATCATTTACAGAAAATCAAAGGTAAAGAAACAATCCTGAAAAAAGCCAGAGTGGATGAAATAAACTTGCCTATAGAGAAGCAAAGAAAAACATTGCGTCTGACTTTTCAGAAACCATGGAAGCAAGAAAAAAGTGGAGTGAAATATGTAAAATGAAAATAAAAAATCTACCAACCTAGGATCTTGACCATGAAAAAGTATCCCTAAAAATGAAAGAAAAATAAACACTTTATCAGACAAACAAAAACTGAGGGAATTTGTTGACGGTATACTTGCTGTGTAAAAAATGTTAAAAGATACTATTTAGAGAGGAAAAATAGTACAGGTCAGAAACTTAGATCTATATAAAGAAAATAAGAGCATAAAGAGAAAAAGGAATGAGTAAAGTTAAATAAAAAATTATTTTCTTATTAATTGATAAATAACAGTTAAAAATAATAGCAACATTGTATTTGACTACATATGCTTATGTGCACTGCTCACAAAAATTAGGGGATATTTTATAGTTTTATATTCATTTTGAAATATCCCTTAACTTTTGTGAGCAGTATATATGTCATGTATATTGGATGTGTATGCTTATATATAAGTGAAGTAAATGTCTGCATTGATGCAAAATACAGGAAGAAGGAATTAAAATTATTTTGTTATGAATTGGTATCCTATTATTTGAAAGTAGATTTCCCCTGTCCAGGGAGTGGCGCAGTGGATACAGAATCGGACTGAGATGGGTCTTGAGGTTCGACACCCCAAGGTCGCCAGCTTGAGCACGGGCTCATCTGGTTTGAGTAAAGCTCACCAGTTTGGACCCAAGGTCGCTGTCTTGAGCAAGGGGTTACTCAGTCTGCTGAAGTCCCGTGGTCAAGGCACATATGAGAAAGCAATCAATGAACAACTAAGGTATCGCAACAAAAAACTCATGATTGATGCTTCTCATCCCTCTCCATTCCTGTCTGTCTGTCCCTGCTTATTCCATTCTCTGACTCTCTGTCCCTATTAAAAAAAAAAAGATTGAAAGTAAATTTCAATTAATTATAAATTTATATTCTAAACCTAAGGCAACTACTGAAAAAAGTTTAGAAAGTATAACTGATATGCTAAGAAAGAAGAGAAAATAGAGTCATAAAATACTCAATTAAAATCACAAAGGTGTTCCTGGCCAGTTTGCTCAGTGAATAGAGCATCAAGCTGGCATATGGATGATTCCTGGTCAGGACACACAGGAGAAGTGACCATCTGCTTGTCTCTCCAACCCTCTCCCCTTTCTTTGCCTCTTCCCCTCCCTCAGGCAGTGGCTTAATTGGTTTGAGCATTGGCCCGGGCATGGAGGATAGCTTGGTTGGTCTGAGTGTCAGCATCAGGTACTAAAAATATTTGGGTTGACTTGAGTATTGACCCCAGACAGGGTTTGCCAGGTGGATCCCAGTGGGGGCACATGCTGGAGTCTCACTATTTTCCTTCTTCTCACTGAAAGAAAAAGAAATCACAAATGGCAGAAAAAGAATGGAAGACAAAAATAGGAACAAGGAACAAGGGCAACAAATAGAAAATTGTAATTAACATGTTAGCTATTAATTCAAATTATATCAATACTCACTTTGAATATTAATGGTCTAAATGCACCAATTAAAAGACAGATTGTCAGAGTATATCTTTAAAAAATACTACAGTATGTTGTCTATAAAAAACCCAGTATAAATAAAGACATGTAGATGAAAAGTAAGTGGAGATAGAAAAATATACCATGCTAACACTAATGAGGTAAAAACAGGAAAGCTATATTAATTGCAGACAGAACAGGCTTCACAGCAGGGAATGTTCTCAGGGATAATAAAGGGCATTACATAATGATAAAGGGATTCATTATCCAAGAAGATAGAATAATTTATAATATATGTGCACCTGACAATGGAGAGGCAAGCTATATGGGGCACAACATTATAGAACCACAAGGAGAAGTAGATGAACCAACTCTCATAGTTGGAGACTTCAAAATCCCTTTATCAAAAATGAGCATATCCAGCAACCAGAAAATCAGTAAGGACATATTTTTTTTTTTTTTAAGTGTGTCTATTTATTTATTTATTTATTTATTTATTTATTTATTTATTTTACAGGGACAGAGAGAGAGTCAGAGAGAGGGATTGACAGGAACGGAGAAAGATGAGAAGCATCAATCATTAGTTTTTCATTGCCGTTGCGACACCATAGTTGTTCATTGATTGCTTTCCCACATGTGCCTTGACCGCGGGCCTTCAGCAGACTGAGCCACCCCTTGCTGGAGCCAGCGACCTTGGGTCCAAGCTGATGAGCTTTTGCTCAAGCCAGATGGGCCCGCACTCAAGCTGGCAACCTCCGGGTCTCGAACCTGGGTCTTCCACATCCCAGTCCCATGCTCTATCCACTGCGCCACTGCCTGGTCAGGCAGTAAGGACATATTGAACATAACGCCGTCAATCATGAGTATTGTTGACATATGCATAATTCTTCATTTAGCAACAGCAGAATACACATTTTCTCAAGTTCATATAGAATATTTATCAAGGTAGGTTACATTCTGGGCCATAAAACACATGTTAACTAATTTTTAAAGAGATAAAAATTTAAAAATTTACCTCTTTTAAGAATAGAAATTATGCGAGGAGGGGCAAGATGGTGATGGAGTTAGCGGACGTACCAACTTCCAACTCCCAGAACCAAAGTGGATTATAACTTGATTTTAATAACCATCATCTGCATAAACCCACGCTGAACTGAACTGAGAGGACCCTTCAACTGGGGAGCACTGAAGAAGCAACATTGAGACTGGTAGGAAAAGCAAAAGCACAGAAAGGGCTGCCCAGCTCCCCGGAGTGAAAGGCAGCCCGGAGAGACTCATGTGGCGGGAAGAGAGGCTAGTGGAAAGGTAGGGACCTGGGTCCCAGGAACAAAGCCCCAGCCTGCAGCCCCAGAGCCTAGAAGAGGCGTATGGACAGTATTTAGCTGTGAAACAGGTTAGTATACTGTCTGTGAGAAAGAGACAGTTGTCTCAGACTCAGGATTCCTCTTAAAGGGATGGCGCAGAAAACCTCTCTCACAACCACTCACCTGGACGGAACTCCGGGAGACAGGGAGAGAGGAGAGGACTAGAGCAGCGGGAAGAGTGTGGTCTGGAAGGCACAGGGAGAAAAGCTTTGAGGGACAGCTACCCTAAACCCTGGGCTGAGTCACTCCGCAAATCTGAAACAATATTTCCCCTGGAACCAGCAAGGGGAAGCAGGACACCAACCAAACAGGCTCTCCTGCGGCAATTAGAGCACAGTCACTTAGAAGGAAGGAGTTTTCAGGGCTATAGTATGGAATGTTAGGGTCTGAGCTGCAGTGCCCACACCCACACTGCTAAGGGCTTGCTGGAGGGATGGGCGGTGGCAGGATGTGGAAGCGTGGTTCCGTCGGAGGGGGCAGAAGCTGAACTGGCGGGCGTGAATGAGCTCGGTCTAGCCCAGCGGGGGAGAAGGGGACGCAGGAATGTGGTCCAGCGGCTGCAAGCCTGCCTGCGTGCGACCCCACCTGTGGGGGAAAATCAGGATCCCAGAATGGGCAGAGATCCGCCACTGGGCAGTGGTGAGCGGGTGCACAGCCTCACCTGGCCTCCGAGGCTTGAAGCCCTGCACAAACTGGCTTTGCTCACAGAGGTGGGGCAGAAGCCCAGGCTTGCAGTTGAGCGCGCACCAGCAGCCTGGCTGAGGAACTGAGCTTGGTGGGGGTGGGGCGGAAGCCCGGCATGCGGCTGAGCATGTAGCAGCAGCCCATACTAGACAAGGAGCCGCGGTTGGTGGGGACAGGGCGGAAGCCTTGCTTGCAGCTGAGTGCACACCAGAAACCCCTCCCGGCCGGAGGAACAGACTGACAGGGACCTGCAGCTGAGAAAAAGTGCTCACCTTTGCCCTTGGTGCCGACGTTTGTGGCCAGAGTGTGGCGCGGGGTCCCACCCATGGGAAAGGGGCAAAGACTGAGACTGGCTGAGGTTTATAGAGCCTGGCACGAGAACATAGCCCCTCCTGCAGAGGCGAGGCGGAGACCGCAGCAGCAACTGTAGCGGCAGGCACCGGCAACACCCACACCTAATCACCCTAGGCAGCAGCAGGCCTGCAGACAGACCACACCTAGGGAACACAGAGGCAACACCCATTGGACTCCAGTAGCCAAAACCTTCTTATACACAGACAAAATGGGCAGGCAGAAGAATGCAACCCAAATGAATCAAGAGAAATCCCCAAAGAAGGACCTGAATGAATCAGATATAACCAAACTACCTGAAGCAGAATTTAGATTAATGATAGTTAGGATGTTCAAAGAGCTTAGAGCAACAATGAATAGTCATTACGAACACATAATAAAGAGATAGCAAGTATAAAAAAGGAAATGGAAATAATTAAAAAAGAATCAGACAGAAACGACAAATACAGTATCAGAACTGAAGACCACAATGGAAGGAATTAAAAGCAGGATGGATGAAGCTGAGGATCGAATCAGCGAGTTAGAGGACAAAATAAACAAAGGCACAGAAGCAGAGCAGAAAAAAGGAAGACTCAAAATATCTGAGGAAACTCTAAGGGAGCTCTGTAACAACATGAAGAGAAATAACATCTGCATCATAGGGGTTCCTGAAGAAGAAGAGAAAAATCAAGGGATAGAAACTTTGTTCAATCAAATCATAGCTGAAAACTTCTCTAAATTAAGACTGGAAATATTTCACATATGCAGGAAGCACAGAGAACTCCATTAAAGAGAAACCCAAAGAAATCTACACCAATACACATCATAGTTAAAATACCAAAGTTAAGTGATAAAGAGAAAATTTTAAAAGCTGCTAGTGAAAAAAAGGCTATCACCTACAAAGGAGCCCCCATAAGGATGACATCCAACTTCTCAACAGAAACACTTGAGGCCAGAAGGGAATGGCAAAATATATTCAAAGTAATGCAGCTCAAGAACCTACAACCAAGACTACTCTATCCAGCAAGGCTAACGTTTAAAATTGAAGGAGAAATAAAGATCTTCCCAGACAAAGAAAACCTCAGGGAATTCATTAAAACCAAGCCAATTATGCAGGAGATGCTAAGGGGCCTGCTGTGAACAATTCAAAGAGGGAAAAGAATATAGCAAAGAATACAGCTTTAAAGAATAAAATGGCAATAAACAACTACATATCAATAAAAACCTTAAATATAAATGGATTAAATGATCCAATCAAAAGACATAGGGTAGCTGCATGGATAAAGAAACAGGACACATATGAATGCTGTCTACAAGAGACACACCTTAAAACAAAAAATGCACATAGACTTACGGTAAAAGGATGTAAAAAATATTTCATGCAAATGGAAATGAGAAAAAAGCAGGGGTAGCAATACTTATATCTGACAAAATGAACTTCAAAACAAAGGCTATAGTAAGAGATAAAGAAGGACACTACATAATGATAAAGGGAACAATTCAACAGGAAGATAGAACCATTATAAATATCTATGCGCTGAACATAGGAACCCCAACATACATAAAGCAGACTTTGATGGATATAAAGGGTGAATTGACAGCAATACTATAATAGTAGGGGATTTCAATACCCCACTAACATCACTGGACAGATCCTCAAGAAAGAAAATTAACAAAGAAACAGCAGACTTAAAGGATACACTAGATCAACTTGATTTAATAGATATCTTCAGAACTTTTCACCCTAAAGCAGTAAAATATATATTCTTTTCAAGCGCTCATGGTACATTCTCTAGGATAGACCACATGTTGAGATAGAAAAGTGGTCTCAACAAATATAAGAAGATTCAAATCATATCAAGCATTTTCTCTGATCACAATGGCATGAAACTAGAAATTAACCACTAAAGAAAAACTGAAAAATACTCAAACACTTGCAAACTAAATAGCAGGTTATTAAATAACGAATGGATTAACAATGAGATCAAAGAAGAAATAAAAAAGTTTCTAGAAACAAATGATAATGAGCATACATCAACTCAAAATTTATGGGACACAGCAAAAGCAGTACTGAGAGAGAAGTTCATAGCACTACAGGCACTAGAAGCTAGAAAAAGCTCAAATAAGCAACTTGACCCTGCATCTAAAATAATTAGAAAAACAACAGCAAATAAAGCCCAGGACTAGTAGAAGGAAGGAAATAATAAAGATCAGAGTGGAAATAAATGACATGAAGCTAAGGAAACAATACAGAGGATCAATGAAACCAGAAGCTGGTTCTTTGAAAAGGTAAACAAGATTGATGAACCTTTAACTAGACTCACCAAGAAAAAAAGAGAGGAGGACTCAAAATTAGAAAGGACAGTGGAGAAATAACAACTGACACAACAGAAATACAAAGCATTGTAGGAAAATACTATGAAGAACTCTATGCCAAAAAATTAGGCAACCTAGGTGAAATGGACAAATTTCTTGAATCATATAATCTTCCAAAAATCAATCTGGAAGAATCAGGACACCTAAACAGACCAATTACAACAAATGAGATCGAAACAGTTATCAAAAGACTCCCTACAAAGAAAAGTACTGGGCCAAATGGCTTCACAAGTCAATTATACCAAAAAATCAAAGAAGAACTAACACGTATCCTCCTCAAGCTATTTCAAAAAAATCTAGAGGAAGGAAGACTTCCAAACTCCTTTTATGAGGCGAGCATAATTCTGATCCCGAAACCGGGCAAAGACAACACAAAGAAAATTATAAGTCAATATCCTTGATGAATTTAGACGCTAAAATTCTCAACAAAATATTAGCCAACCGGATCCAGCAATATATGAAAAAAATCATACACCATGATCAAGTGGGATTTATTCTGGAGAGGCAAGGCTGGTTCAATATTCTCAAATCAATCAATGTGATTCATCACAAACAAAAGGAAGGACAAAAATCACATGATAATTTCAATAGATGCAGAAAAGGCATTTGATAAAATCCAGCACCCATTCAGGATCAAAACTCTCAGTAAAGTGGGAATACAGGGAACATTCCTTAACATGATAAAGGCCATCTATGACAAACCCACAGCAAACATCATACTAAATGGACAAAAATTAAAAGCAATCCTCTTACGATCAGGAACCATGCAGGGGTGCCCCTTTTACCACTCTTATTCAACATAGTTCTCGAAGTTTTAGCCACAGCAATCAGAAATGAAGAAGAAATAAAAGGCATCAAAACTGGAAAAGAAGAAGTAAAACTGTCATTATTTGCAGATGATATGATATTGTATATAGAAAACCCTAAAGTCTCAGTCAGAAAACTACTGGACCTGATAAATGAATTCAGCAAGGTGGCAGGATATAAAATTAATACTCAGAAATCAGAGGCATTTCTATATACCAACAATGAACTGTCAGCAAAAGAAATTAAGGAAACAATCCCCTTCACTATTGCAGCCAAAAAAATAAAGTACCTAGGAGTAAATTTAACCAAGGAGGTTAAGGATTTGTACTCGAAAATTATAAAATATTGATAAAAGAAATCAAGGAAGATACAAACAAGTGGAAGCATATACCGTGCTCATGGCTAGAAAGTATAAATAGACATCATTAAAATGTCTATATTTCCCAAAACAATATATACATTCAATGCAATACCAATTAAAATACCAATGACATACTTCAAAGATATAGAACACATATTCCAAAAATTTACACAGAACCAAAAAAGAACACGAATATCCTCAGCAATCTTAAAAAGAAATAATAAAGCAGGAGGTATCACTCTTCCAGATATCAAGGAATACTACAAGGCCATTGTACTCACGATAGCCTGGTACTGGCATAAGAACAGGCACCTAGATCAATGGAACAGAACAGAGAACCCAGAAATAAACCTACATCTTTATGGACAACTGATATTTGACAAAGGAGGAAAGAGCATAAAATGGAGTAAAGATAGCCTCTTTAACAAATGGTGTTGGGAAAATTGGATATCTATCTACAAAAAAATGAAACTAGACCGTCTACTTACACCAATCACAAAAACAAACTCAAAATGGATAAAAGACTTAAACATAAGCCGTGAAACCATAAGCATCTTAGAAGAAAACATAGGCAGTAAGGTCTCCGACATCTGTCACAGCAGTATATTTGCGGATTTATCTCCACGGGCAAATGAAATACAAGGCAGTATAAACAAATGGGACTATATCAAACTAAGAAGTTACTGCACAGCTAAAGACAATAAGAACAGAATAAAAATACGAACCACACTATGGGAGAACATATTCGACAGCACATCTGATAAGGGGTTAATAACCAAAATTTATAAAGAACTTATAAAACTCAACACCAGGAAGACAAACAATCCAATCAAAAAATGGGCAAAAGAAATGAATAGAAATTTCTCCAAAGAGGACATACAGATGGCCAATAGACATATGAAAAAATGCTCAACATCACTAATCATTAGAGAAATGCAAATTAAAACCACAATGAGCCTGACCAGGCAGTTACGCAGTGGATAGAGCATCGGACTGGGATGCAGAAGACCCAGGTTCGAGCCCTCGAGCTCGCCAGCTTGAGCGCGGGCCCATCTGGCTTGAGCAAAAGCTCACCAGCTTGGACCCAAGGTCGCTGTCTCCAGCAAGGGGTTCCTCAGTCTGCTGAAGGCCCGCAGTCAAGGCACATGTGAGAAAGCAATCAATGAACAACTAAGGTGTCGCGAAGGCAATGAAAAACTAATGATTGATGCTTCTCACCTCTCTTTGTTCCTGTCTCTGTCCCTGTCTATCCCTCTCTCTGACTCTCTCTCTGTCTGTGTTAAAAAAAAAAAAAAAGATTAAAAATCAAAACAAAAATAAGGACAATGAGATATCACCTCACACCAGTCAAAATGGCGCTCAACAACACAGAATAAGTGCCGGCGAGGATGTGGAGAAAAGGGAACCCTCCTGCACTGCTGGTGGGAATGCAGGCTGGTGTAGCCACTGTGGAAAACAGTATGGAGATTCCTCAAAAAATTAAAGATTGAACTTCCTTTTGACCCAGCTATCTCACTTTTAGGAGTATACCCTAAGAACACCATAACACTGTTCGAAAAGAAGAAATGCATCCCCATGTTCGTGACAGCATTGTTCACAATAGCGAAGATCTGGAAACAGCCCAAGTGTCCGTCAGAGGACGAGTGGATTAAAAAGCTTTGGTACATATATACTATGGAATACTACTCAGCCATAAGAAATGATGACATCGGATCATTTACAACAAACTGGATGGACCTTGATAACATTATACGGAGTAAAATAAGTAAAACAGAAAAAAACTGAGAACAGCATGATTTCATATATAGGTGGGACATAAAAGCGAGACTATGAGACATGGACAAGAGTGTGGTGGTTATGGGTGCGGGGAGGGAGGAAAAGGAGGGAGGGGGGGAGGGGAGGGGCACAAAGAAAGCCAGATAGAAGGTGACAGAGGACAATTTGACTTTGGGTGATGGGTATGCAACATAATTGAATGATAAGATAACCTGGAGATGTTTTCTTTGAACATATGTACCCTGATTTATTAATGTCACCCCATTAAAATTAATAAAAATAAAAAATTAATTAAAAAAAATAGAAATTATGCATTGTCTGCTATCAAACCACAGTGAAACTAAACTGGAAATCAGTAACAGAAAGCTAACTGGAAAGTCCCCACATAAATGGAGAATGAACATTGTGAGAAACACATAAACCCAAGAGGAAATCTCAGGAAAATTTAGAAATATTTTAAAGTAAATGAAAACGAAGATACAACATACTGAAATTGGTTGGATTTAGTGAAGGCAGTGCTTATAGGGAAATTTATAGTCTTAATTTATATGTTAAAAAAGAAGAAAGATCTAAAACCACTAAGTTTCTACTTTAGTAACAAGAAAAAGAAGAGCAAGTTAAATCCAAGGTAAGCAGAAGATAAGAAATAATAAGCATTAGAGCACAATGAAATTGGAATCCATCAAGAAAATCAGTGAAACCAAAAGCTGGTTATTCGAAAAGGTCAATAAAATTGATAAGCCTCTAGCAGGCTAACTAAGGAAAGAAGAGAGAACACTAATAATGGCAGGAAGGAAAGAAGGCTCACCCTAGCTGGGTAGGTCAGTTGGATAGAGTATCTTCCTGACATGCCAAGGTTGTGGGTTTGATCCCCACTCAAGAATGAAATAAGGAATGCATAAATAAGTGGAACAGCAAATCAGTGTTTCTCTTTCTCTCCCTCTTCTTTCTCTCAATAAATAAAATTAAAAATCAATCAATAAGTAAATAAAATTTAAATGTATAACTTCCCCTCCCCACAAATAGAAATGCAAGAAGGGACATTACTACAGATCCTATGGACATTAAAAGGATATTGAAGGAATACTATGGACAACTCTGTACCCACAAACTTGGTAACTTAGATGAAACAGGTAAATCTGGGAAGACAAAATATGCCAAAAGTCACACAAGAAGAAATAGATGATGTGAATAAGCCTATATCTATTAAAGAGCTTAAATTGTTAGTTAATAAACTTAACAAGAAATCACTGGGACCAGATGGTTTCACTGGTAAATTCTACCAAAAAGTCAGGGAAGAAATTGTACCAATTCTCTACAGTCTCAGAGGACAGAAGTATGTATAGGGAATACTTTAAACACATTCTACGAGGTCAGCACTACCCTAATACCAAATCCAGACAAAGATATTACAAGAAAACTACAGACGAATCTCTCTCATGAACATAGATGCAAAATTCTCAACATAATATTAGCAAATTAAATCCAAAAAGGTGTAGAAACTATAATGCATCATGACCTAGTGGGATTTATCTCAAATATGGAAGGCTTGTTCAATGTTTGAAGATCAAGTAATGTAATCAATACAGTGCCTTGCTATAATTTTTGCTTTCAATATTCAGTTAATTGAAAACAGAAAACATTATATCTTCACCTATTCTATTTCCAGTGCTCTTCATTTTTTGTGTATTGCCAATTATCTATTTGGTATTTTTTTTCTTCTGTTTACAAACTTTTCTTCAAAATTTCTTTCATCACTTTTTTTCTTCAATTACTCTATTATCTTCTATCTTGCATTATTTCTCCCAGAAAGTCTTTTGTAATTCTTACCTTTGGTTTTTTTTATTCATTATGTAACATTTTTCTTTTGGTTGCCTTTAATATTTCTCTGTCTCTAGCAATCCCAGCAATTTAAATATAATATACCTCAATGTGTGTAGATTGGAGGGAAGGAGAAAATTTATGCTGGATTGTGTTCTCTTAGCTTCTTGGTTGAATTGCATTAGTTTTGGAATATTCTCAGACATTATTTAAATTTTTCTTATGCCCCTTAATATGTCTGTTTTAGTATTCCATTGATATATGTTAGGCCATTTTCTATTTTTCCTATAGGTCTTGGATGCTCTGTATGTTCTTGGTCTTTTTTCTTTTTTTAAATTCTTTGTTTAGGTTGATTCCCACTGATTACTTTTTAAGTTCATTGATTCTTTCCTCAGCTGTTTTGAGACTACTGATGAGCCAGTCAAAGGCATTCTTCATCATTTACTTTGTTTTTCATTTTTAGTGTTCTCTCTCTCTTTCTCTTTTCTTTTTTCTTTGAGCGAGAAAGGCACAAAGGCAGGAAGGGAGAGAGATGAGAAGCATCAACTCATAGTTGCAGCACCTTAGTAATTTATTGACTGCTTTCTCATATGTGCCTTAACCAGGGGGCTCCAGCTGAGTCAGTGTCCCCTTGCTAAAAACAGCAACCTTTGGCTCAAGGCAGCTACCATGGGGTTATGTCTATGATCTCACACTCTAGCTGGCAACCCCATGCTCAAGCTGGTGAGCCCGTGCTCAAGCTGGTGACCTTGGGGTTTTGAACCTAGGTCCTCAACATCCTAAGTTGATGCTCTATTCATTGTGCCACCACCTGGTCAGGCTAGTGTTCTCTTTAATACTTTCTTATACTTTCCATTTCGCTGCTGAAATTACCCTTGTGATTTTTCATGTTGTCCATTTTTTCATCAGTGTCTATGAGATACTAATCATAGTTAAGTTAAATTCACTGTCAGATCATGCTATCACCAGAGTCACATCTGAGTCTGATTCTGAAGACTGTTTTGACCCTTGGGTGTGTGCTTTTTTGGATGCCTCATAATTTATTGCTTTTGAAAGCCAGGTGTCTTGAGTAAGATAGAAGATGTGGAGGTAAACAGTGTTTTTTTTGTTTGTTATTTATTATTAATTTTAATGGGGTGACACCAATAAATCAGGGTACATATGTACAATGAAAACATCTCCAGATTATCTTATCATTCAATTGTGTTGCATACCCGTCACCCAAAGCCAAATTGTCCTCTGTCACCTTCTATCTGGTTTTCCCTGTGCCCCTCCCCTCCTCTCTACCCCACCCTCACCTCCCTCCCCCTACCCCATAACCACCACTCTCTTGTCCATGTCTCATAGTCTCACTTTTATGTCCTACCTAAGTATAAAATCATGCTGTTCTCAGTTATTTTTCTGATTTACTTATTTCACTCCATATAATGTTATCAAGGTCCATTCATTTTGTTGTAAATGATCCGATGTCATCATTTCTTATGGCTGAGTAGTATTCCATAGTATATATGTACCATAGCTTTTTAATCCACTCGTCTTCTGACGGACACTTGGGCTGTTTCCAGATCTTCGCTATTGTGAACAATGCTGCCACGAACATGGGGGCGCATTTCTTCTTTTCGAACAGTGCTATGGTGTTCTTAGGGTATATTCCTATAAGTGGGATAGCTGGGTCAAAAGGCAGTTCGACTTTTAATTTTCTGAGGAATCTCCAAACTGTTTTCCACAGTGGCTGCACCAGTCTGCATTCCCACCAGCAGTGCAGGAGGGTTCCCTTTTCTCCACATCCTCGCCAGCACTTATTCTGTGTTGTTTTGCTGATGAGTGCCATTCTGACTGGTGTGAGGTGATATCTCATTGTGGTTTTAATTTGCATTTCTCTAATGATTAGTGATGTTGAGCATTTTTTCATATGCCTATTGGCCATCTGTATGTCCTCTTTGGAGAAATTTCTATTCATTTCTTTTGCCCATTTTTTGATTGGATTGTTTGTCTTCCTGGTGTTGAGTTTTATAAGTTCTTTATAAATTTTGGTTATTAACCCCTTATCAGACGTACTGTCGAATATGTTCTCCCATTGTGTGGTTTGTCTTTTTATTCTGTTCTTATTGTCTTTAGCTGTGCAAAACCTTTTTAGTTTGATATAGTCCCATTTGTTTATCTTGCCTTTTATTTCATTTGCCCGTGGAGATAAACCGGCAAATATATTGCTACAGATGTCGGAGAGCTTGCTGCCTATGTTTTCTTCTAAGATGCTTATGGTTTCACGGCTTATGTTTAAGTCTTTTATCCATTTTGAGTTTGTTTTTGTGAATGGTGTAAGTTGATGGTCTAGTTTCATAAATTGCAGGTAGATGTCCAATTTTCCCAACACCATTTGTTAAAGAGGCTGTCTTTACTCCATTGTATGTTCTTTCCTCCTTTGTCAAATATCAGTTGTCCATAAAAGTGTGCGTTTATTTCTGGGTTATCTGTTCTGTTCCACTGATCTATGTGCCTGTTCTTATGCCAGTACCAGGCTGTCTTGAGTATAATGGCCTTGTAGTAAACCTTGATATCCGGAAGAGTGATACCTCCTGCTTTATTTTTTCTTTTTAAGATTGCTGAGGCTATTCGTGTTCTTTTTTGGTTCCATATAAATTTTTGGAATATGTGTTCTATATCTTTGAAGTATGTCATTGGTATTTTAATTGGTATTGCATTGAATTTATAAATTGCTTTGGGTAATATAGATATTTTAATGATGTTTATTCTTCCTAGCCATGAGCACGGTATATGCTTCCACTTGTTTGTATCTTTTTTGATTTTTTTTTATCAATGTTTTATAATTTTCCAAGTACAAGTCCTTAACCTCCTTGGTTAAATTTACTCCTAGGTACTTTATTTTTTTGGCTGCAATAGTGAAGGGGATTGTTTCCTTAATTTCTTTTGCTGACAGTTCATTGTTGGTATATAGAAATGCCTCTGATTTCTGAGTATTAATTTTATATCCTGCCACCTTGCTGAATTCATTTATAAGGTCCAGTAGTTTTCTGACTGAGACTTTAGGGTTTTCAATATACAATATCATATCATCTGCAAATAATGACAGTTTTACTTCTTTTTTTCCAATTTGGATGCCTTTTATTTCTTCTTCTTGTCTGATTGCTGTAGCTAGGACTTCGAGAACTATGTTGAATAAGAGTGGAGAAAGGGGCCACCCCTGCCTGGTTGCTGATCTTAAGGGGATTGCTTTTAATTTTTGTCCATTTAGTATGATGTTTGCTGTGGGTTTGTCATAGATGGCCTTTATCATGTTAAGGAATGTTCCCTGTATTCCCACTTTACTGAGAGTTTTGATCCTGAATGGGTGCTGGATTTTATCAAATGCCTTTTCTGCATCTATTGAAATTATCATGTGATTTTTGTCCTTCCTTTTGTTTGTGATGAATCACATTGATTGATTTGAGAATATTGAACCAGCCTTGCCTCTCCAGAATAAATCCCACTTGATCATGGTGTATGATTCTTTTCATATATTGCTTGATCTGGTTGGCTAATATTTTGTTGAGAATTTTGTCATCTAAATTCATCAGGGATATAGGCCTATAATTTTCTTTCTTTATGTTGTCTTTTCCCGGTTTCGGGATCAGAATTATGCTCGCCTTATAAAAGGAGTTTGGAAGTCTTCCTTCCTCTTGAATTTTTTGAAATAGCTTGAGGAGGATACGTGTTAGTTCTTCTTTGAATTTTTGATAAAATTCACTTGTGAAGCCATCAGGCCCAGGATTTTTCTTTTTGGGGAGCTTTTTGATAACTGTTCGATCTCATTTGTTGTAATTGGTCTGTTTAGGTGTTCTGATTCTTCCAGATTGATTTTTGGAAGATTATATGATTCAAGAAATTTGTCCATTTCACCTAGGTTGCCTACTTTTTAGGCATAGAGTTCTTCATAGTATTTTCCTACAATGCTTTGTATTTCTGTTGTGTCAGTTGTTATTTCTCCACTGTCATTTCTAATTTTATATATTTGAGTCCTCTCTCTTTTTTTCTTGGTGAGTCTAGTTAAAGGTTCATCAATCTTGTTTACCTTTTCAAAGAACCAGCTTCTGGTTTTATTGATCTTCTTTATTGTTTCCTTAGCCTCTATGTTATTTATTTCTGCTCTGATCTTTATTATTTCCTTCCTTCCACTTGTCCTGGGTTTTATTTGCTGTTGTTTTTCTAGTTCTTTTTGATGCAGGGTCTAGTTGCTTATTTGAGCTTTTTCTAGCTTCTTATGATATGCCTGTAGTGCAATGACTTCCCTCTCAGTACTGTTTTTGCTGTGTCTCATAAATTTTGAGTTGATGTATGCTCATTATCATTTGTTTCTAGAAACTTTTTTATTTCTTCTTTGATCTCATTGTTAATCCATTCATTATTTAATAACCTGCTATTTAGTTTCCAAGTGTTTGAGTATTTTTCAGTTTTTCTTATGTGGTTAATTTCTAGTTTCATGACATTGTGATCAGAGAAAATGCTTGATATGATTTCAGTCTTCTTAAATTTATTGAGACCATTTTTGTGTCCTAACATGTGGTCTATCCTAGAAAACATACCATGAGCGCTTGAGAAGAATGTGTATTCTACTGCTTTAGGGTGAAAAGTTCTGAAGATATCTATTAAATCAAGTTGATCTAGTGTATCCTTTAAGTCTGCTATTTCTTTATTAATTTTCCTTCTTGAGGATATATCCAGTGTTGTTAGTGGGGTATTGAAATCCCCTACTATGATAGTATTGCTGTTAATCTCACCCTTTATATCCATCAAAGTCTGCTTTATGTATGTCGGGGCACCTATATTTGGTGCATAGATATTTATAATAGTTATGTCTTCCTGTTGAATTGTTCTCTTTATCATTATATAGTGTCCTTCTTTATCTCTTAGTACAGCCTTTGTTTTAAAGTCCATTTTGTCAGATATAAGTACAGCTACCCCGGCTTATTTTTCATTTTTATTTGCATGAAATATTTTTTTCCATCCTTTTACCTTCAATCAATGTGCATTTTTTGTTTTAAGGTGTGTTTCTTGTAGACAGCATACATATGGGTTCTGTTTCTTTATCCACGCAGCTACCCTATGTCTTTTGATGGGGTCATTTAATCCATTTAAACATTTAAGGTTATTATTGATATGTAGTTGTTTATTGCCATTCTATTCTTTAAAGCTGTATTCTTCTTTTGCTATATTCTTTCCTCCCTTTGAACTGTTCACAACAGGCCCCTTAGTATCTCTTGAAGAATTGGTTTGGTTTTAATGAATTCCTTGAGGCTTTCTTTGTCTGGGAAGCTCTGTATTTCTCCTTCAATTTTAAATGTTAGCCTTGCTGGATAGAGTAGTCTTGGTTGTAGCTTCTTGTTCTGCATTTGATTATATCTTGCCATTCCCTTCTGACCTCAAGTGTTTCTGTTGAGAAGTCCGATGTCATCCTTATGGGGGCTCCTTTCTCGGTGATAGCCTTTTTTCCCTACCAGCTTTTAAAATTTTTTCTTTATCCATTAGCTTTGGTATTTTAACTGTGATGTGTCTTGGTGTAGATTTTTTTGGGTTTGTTTTTAATGGAGTTCTGTGTGCTTCTTGAACATGTGGAATGTTTTCCAGCCTTAATTTAGGGAAGTTTTCTGTTATGATTTGATTGGACACAGTTTCTATTTCCTGCCCTCTCTCCTCTTCCTCAGGCACCCCTATGATGCGAATGTTGTTTCTCTTCAGGTTGTCACAGAGCTCCCTTATAGTTTTCTCACATTTTTTGAGTCTCTTTTTCTTTTTCTTCTCTGCTTCTGTTTCTTTATTTATTGTGTCCTCTAACTCGCTGATTCAATCCTCAGCGTGATTCATCCTGCTTTTAATTCCTTCCATTGTGGTCTTCTGTTCTGATACTGTATTTGTCATTTCTGTCTGATTCTTTTTTATTATTTCAATTTCGTTTTTTATACTTGTTATCTCTTTATTTAGGTGTTCATAATGATTATCCATTGTTGCTCTAATTTCTTTGAACATCCTAACTGTCATTATTCTAAATTCTGCTTCTGGTAATTTGGTTATATCTGGTTCATTCAGGTCCTTCTCTGGGTATTTCTCTTGATTCATTTGGTTAGCATTCCTCTGCCTGCCAATTTTGTCCTTGTATAAGCGAGTTGTGGCCACTGGAGTCCAGTAGGTGTTGCCTTTGTGTTCTCTAGGTGTGGTCTGTCTGCAGGCCCGCCACCCCCTCTGCTGCTGCCTAGGGCAATTGGGTATGGGCGTTCCCAGTGCTGGCCCACTGCGGCTGTTGCTGTGATTTCCGCCTCTCCTTTGCAGGAGGGGCTGTCACTCAAGCCACAAGCCTCAGCACCAAGGGTAGAGGTGAGCACCTTTGCTCAGCTGCCTACCCAGCCTGTTTCCGGGCTTCAGCCCAGCACCCGCAGAGACTGCTCGCCACAGTTTCGCGGGTTGGGCGGGGCTTTTGACGTGCTCTCAGCTGTGTGCCTTTGCCCGTCTGGAGCTTTAGCCCCTCCCTCGAGGCCAGGGCCCTTCTGCGCAGGGTCGCAAACCGCAGTTTATTGGGCCAGGCTGGCGTGCACTCAGCTTGCTGACTTCCGCTCCTCCCGGGCTCTACTCCACCCCCGTGTTCCGAGCCAACTCGCACACGCAGGATGGCAAACCTCGTTTTCTCTGGCCGGGCGGGGCTGTTAGCGTGAGCTTAGCCGTGAGCACCCGCCCATCCCTGGTCCTAGCCCCATCCCCATGGTCAGGGCCGGCTTGCTCAGGGTTGCAGAGCAGATCTCTGCTCGTTCCTGGCCTTTCGCTTTTTCCCCCGCAGGTGGGGTCACAGGCTGGCCCTCAGCTGCCCGACAGCTTTCGCGCGTCCCCTACGCCCTTGCTGAGCTAGACCGAGCTAACTCCGGTTGGGCCTCTGCCTCGACCGACAGAACCGCGTTTCAGCGTCCTGCCCCCACCATTCCCTTCTGCAACTCTCAGCAGAATAGGAAGTGCCCTAAATTTCCATACTGTAGGCCTGGGAGCTCCCTCCCTCTAAGCAGCTCTGTTCTAATTGCTGCGGGAGAGCTTGTTTGGCTCGTGTCCTGTCTCCCTCTGCTGGTATTGCTAGTTACAAGGGCAATATTCGTTTTCGATTAGGGAAGTTACTTAGCCCAGGGGTTAGGGTGGCTGTCCCTCAGAGTGTTTGTCCCTGTGCCTTCAGTCCACACTCTCTTCTCGCTGCTCTGGTCCTCTCCTCTGTCCCCGTTCCCCGGAGCCCAGGTGTGTGGTTGTGAGAGAGGTTTTCTCCGCTGTCCCTTTAAGAATCTTGGGTCTGAGAAAACAGTCTCTTTCTCACAAACAGTATCCTCACTTGTTTCACAGCTCAATACTGTCCAAACGCCTCTTCTAGGCTCTGAGACTGCAGGCTGGGCCTTTGTTCCTGGGATCCAGGTCCCTCCCTCTTTGCCAAACTCCTCCCGCCACGCGGGTCTTTCTGGGCTGCCGTTTGCTCCGGGGAGCTGGGCAGCCCTCTTCGCGTTATCGCTATTCCTACCAGTCTCAATGTGGCCTCTTCAGTGTTCCTTGGTTGAAGAGTCCACTTAGTTTAGTTCAAAGTTGGTTTATCCAGATGATGGTTCTTAAAATTGAATTGTAATCCACTTTTGTTCTGGGAGTTGGAAGTTGGTACGTCCGCCTACTCCATCGCCATCTTCCCGTCCTCGGTAAACAGTTTTTATGCCTGGGATTTGACATGCCTTTCCTGCTGCTAGGCTTTTACTGGGTATTTGACTTAATGTAGTTAAGAGGTAGGCAAGATTTAAGGTTTGTTAATTGCTGTGGTTACTTCTGGGTGCAGGACAGGTTTCACATTCCTCTGGCAATGCCTTGTGTTTAAGGTGAATACTGGTTGGCCACACAGTGTTTTCTCTTCAATAGCTGCTCTTCCCTCAGCTTTTTTGTCTTCCCTTTGCACTGACCTCAGAGACCACCTCTTTCCATATTTTCTGCCCCTCTCCCAGAAGTTTTCTTTTGTTACTTATTACTTAATATGTGTTAGCCTGGTAGTGGGGAGCAATGGTGCTGGATTTTCTTGTGGCTCTGATTAAGACTAGTCTTAGGCAGGCACTCTCCCATAATGGTTTGGGAATGTGGCCTTCTCAGTGCCCCTAGCTTTCCTGGGGAGGCATATGTTGTGTTGCTTCTTCCTCAAGGATAAAGGCTTTTATTTCAGTTTTTTTTCCGCAACTGCCCTGGGTTTTTTAATAATGGTTGGTTTTTGTGCTGGTGGGAAGAGAAGAGTCCTCTGGACTGAGCTTTGAGGAGCTACAGCTGTTAGTGACTGAGCAGAAGACGCCTCCCCAGAGATTTCCCAACGTTATAAGTCTTTTTCTTTTCCGAAGTTAGAAGCGGGGAGGCAGTCAGACAGAGTGTGTGGACTGGACTGGAATCCACTTGGCATGCCCTCTATGGGGCAATGTTATGCCCATCTGGGGCATTGCGGCATTGCTGCATTGCAACCTGAGCCATTACAGTGCCTGAGGCAGAGGCCATGGAGCTGTCCTCAGCGCCCAGGACAGCTTTGCTCGAATGGAACCTTGGCTGTGGGGGGGGGGGGGGAGAGAAGAGAGAGGGGAAGCGTGGAGAAGCAGATGGGCGCTTCTGTGTGCCCTGGTTATAAGTCTTCTTAAAGAACTAATTTTGACATTGATTCTCTGTACTTGACCTATTTCTATTTCATTGATTTTTGCTATCTTTATTATTCTTTTATTTTCTTTATATTCTGTCCTATTTCTGATTTCTTAAATTGGATGCTTGACTTATTAATATTTTAGGCATTTTCTTAAAAAATTGAAAAGTAAATTTGTTCAAGAACAGTTGTAGTTATACCCCACTTTTTAAAAAATTCTTTTTAGATTTTTAAAAATTTATTCATTTTTATAGATAGAGGAGAGAGAGAGAGAAAAGAGGGAGGAGCAGGAAACATCAACTCCTATATGTGCCTTGACCAGGCTAGCCCAGGGTTTCGAACCAGTGACCTCAGCATTCCAGGTTGACACTTGATCCACTGTGCCACCACAGGTCAGACCCCCACATGTTTTGATATGCAGTATTTCATTACTGCTCAGATCCAAGTATATTTTGATTTTCATAAGGATTTTATTTTGTCATGTGAACTGTTTAGAAGTTTATTTTCAATTTTCTAAACCTGTTGGGTGACTTTTTATTTGTAATTTTTGTCTTAATTGCATTGTAGTTAGAGGAAATGGCTTATATGATATGAATCCTTTGGAATTATGAACACTGCATTATAATTTAGTACATAGGCACCTTTTGTAAGTGTTCCATTTGTGCTTGAAAAGAATGTGTGTTTTTCAAAAAACCTCTGGGTGCAAGGTTCTCCATATTCAGCTAGTACATCAAGCTTATTAAGTGTTTTTCTTCCCTCTTCTAACTGAAAAAATATTTTTTATTAATAATTGAGATAGAGGCTACACAGTGCTAGGTTTGTCTGATTCTCTTTTATGATCTGTCAATTTTTTTCCCATTAAACATTATTTAATGGGTTTCAAAATTCTGTGACAGATTTTTGGTCAAGTTGTTTCCATGGAAAAGTACTGATTTTACAAACTAATAACTTAAAAACTGACACACACGCACACAAACAAATGGTCCACAGAATATCCTCCTTTCCTTCTGAAGGTTTATTATGCACTGTAATCAGTAACCCATTTTTTACTATTAAACTTAAGTGGCCAATAGACAAATAGTTCTGAGGTTGTTCTTCCAGCACTGACTAAGAGTGGGTAGCAGGCATGGGGGACAATATTCATGTAGCCATCTGAGGTTTCTGGGCAGATTTGGTGACTTTGTCAGCTCCAGCTGCCTTCTTGTCCATGGCTCTGATGACACCCACAGCAACTGTCTGTCTCATGTCATGAACAACGGCCGAGAGGAGGATAGTCAGAGAAGCTCTCAGCACACATGGGCTTGCCAGGAACCATACCCACAATGGCAGCATCGCCAGATTTTAAACATTTTGGACCATCTTCCAACTTTTTGCCGGAAGGATGATCAGTCTTCTCCCTCAGCTCAGCGAATCTGCCAGCACTGTGAGCTGTGTGACAGTCCAGTGTAGGTGCACAGCCAGCACTGATCTGGTCTGAGCGGGTCAGGATAGTCACCTGAGCTGTGAAGCCAGTTGCTTCTATTGGTGGATCATTTTTGCTGTTACCAGCCACACTCCTATGATGAATATCTTTGACAAATACATTCTTGACATTGAAGCCCACACTGTCCCCAGAAAGAGCTGCACTCAAAACTTCAGGTGCATTTCAACAGACTTTACTTCAGTTGTAAAGTTGACCAGAGCAAAGGTGACCACCATGCCGGGTTTGAGCACATCAGTCTTTACTTGGATCACAGGGACAGTACTAATGCCACCAATTTTGTAGACATCCTGGAGGGGCAGACACAGGGGCTTGTCCGTTGGATGAGTTGGTGGCAGAATGCAGTCCAGAGCTTCAAGCATCATGGCTGGAATTCAGGCTCATGAATAAGAATTCTCAAGTCAGTTTACCTTTCCCTCTGCTCCAAGCCCTTCCCAGTGGGAATCCTGATCAAGATAAGATGCCTGTCTTTTCCCTCAGCAGATGGGCTATTTTGTGTTAAATCTAATCTACCAGTTCACTAAAAATATAGCCTTTTGAGGATCTCAGGACAAAGGTCACTTTTTAATAAACACAAGACAAAACAATAAACAAATACTTCTATACATTTATATTTGCCATCTTTCTAAATTTACCTATTTATTTTTTCTGAATGGGAGGCTTCTAAACGGCTGTTAGACAGCCGTTTCTGAGCATTTCTTTACCAGTTTCACCTGGCCTGGTAATGCAGGTCGTGGACATCATCATGCCACCGCACCTTAGCTTGACTTGGGTATTTCCCAGGAAACTTGGTGCTTGTGAGGTGGGGAGGACTCATTTTAGGGTCTCAGGATGACAGAACATGCCCTTTTTGTACATTGTCTGGTAAGGAGCACACTGCTTGGTTGCCTTATGAAAGTTCAGTAGAAAAATAAGGGGCAAGCATAGTGCTTCTGATAATTTATGTGTGACCCTATGAGTGCATATTCATATTGCCATGGGGCAGAGTCACCTTGGAAATCGAGGGCTAGGTTATTGCCAAGTGTTGGTATTAAGCACTATTGACACAGAAAAGATCACATAAGGACTGTTACAGAAAAAGAACTCAATCCTATTTTTAAAGAAGAAATACATTTAAAAATAAAATTAAATGGCTTTGTTATTGTAGACAGGATTACAAAAAAGTGTGTTCTCCTTTGTGACATAGATAAAGAGAGATTGAGGAGAAAAAGTAATCAGGAAGAGGAAAATATAAGGGATCTGATTGTCAAAGCTAAATAAAACAAATGTATTTAAAAAATAATTATTTGTATTTTAAAAATAAAGATAGCCTAATTTCTTCTACAAAAGTTGTCAAATTCTTACCCAAAGTTTGTAAGCCCCACCTGTTCTTAAAGTATTTTTCTTTACAGCAAACATCTTGTTCCAGCAACTAGAAAGAGTATCACCTTAAGATGAGGAAAACTGCCTTTTAGAATACTTAACACAAGGTTTTTAAAGTTATGTTCCACTTACACAACTGTAGAAACAAGTGGCTTCAGTTTTTGGTTTCTCTGTGGACAGATGGAGTCAAGATACAGGTAGCTAGTACCTAGATGATGCTATTTCTCTTCAAAATACTATAAAGTTATTTTATAGCCAAATATATACATATATGGTTGCAAGCAAAACTAGTGTTATGATATTATGAAACAAATATGAATTTTCAAAAATCAGAACATTTTCATAAAACTGGTTCTCATGCAACAAAACATATTGAATGCAAATTGCTGTTTTTACTCATAGCAATAACAAAGTGTTTGGCTAAAAATATCCAGTTAAATTATTCTCAAGAGGAATGTATTTTAGTTTCCATGTCCCCCCCGCCCCTCAACCTCACTAACAGACTCTCCCTCAGTTCTCTGCTGCTTTGAGAATTGCTGTATTATAATTAGAGGTCACAGATGTAAATGCATCACATGTGTTCAATATAGAGCCAAACAATTATTTTAGAAAATAACTTGAGGGGTTCTCTCAGTGTCTGAACTGTCAGCTGGAATTTAACAATATTCCTCACTGATAATAAGTATTTTTAGTGATTGATGCAATGTTATGTGATGCTCTTTCACATCAAGTTATCTATTTTACATTTATCTTCTTAAAAATTTATTTTTATGCCTTAAATTTTATGTTTCTTGCTATTCCCAGTACTTTGTTAAGTAAAAACTTTGTATTTAAAAATCTCACTTTTTCTTCATGAGAAATATTATTTAGAAATGCCATAAAATTATATGCTACTTGGAGGCTTAACTGCAATATTTTTAATTGTATAATTCTTTTTCACATCAAGCATTGTAACCCAGTTCTAAATTGATGATTTTATAAAAGGTGCAAATAAAAGCCACTGGGGTGAGAATGGAATAGAAACCTCACTAGGGCAGCTGTTGGTGTGTGTGGTCACCCCGAGAAAGGACTGCAGTTTAATGCAAACCACAATAATTTTGCTAACCTTAATACCTAAGCCCTAGGAATTAATGTCCCTAAATTTAGTCTACACTGATTTTTACTTTGGCAAATTCTCTCTTGATTGGGTATAATTTGTTCTATTTTGTTGTAGAACTCTGTTTAGGATTATAATATGCATTTTAAAAACTTCATTTTGATTTTTAAGGAAAAGGATGAGCCTCTGGTCAGGCATAGAGCAATTTGTTGCCTGTGACATTGCACTGTTTCCCTTTTTCCTCACACACACTCTTTCTTCTAGAGCAAGACTTGTCTTTTTTTTTGGTAGTTTTATGGTTACTTCTTGGGAAGTATAGTCATCACAGACTATTAACCTGATTTTTTAAGATTGAGCTCTAGGAAGAAATAGTGAGAAACAGTGAGACAGAGTGAAGCCAGAGGTTTGATTAGTGCTAACAGACAGAGTTACATGTAGGGCACGTATGTCTTCAGCTTCAGAAAGAATTGCCCTCTGCTGAGATTCCAGAAGGATTTTGAGCTCATCTTTCTGTCCCTGTCCTTCTTCCTAAAATTGGCTAAACAGAAGTTCTTTGCATGTAAACTGCCTTTGGTGCTCAAGTCTTCTAACTTAGTTTTTCTTTCTGGAAAGCACATTGAAGATTATTCTCATTGTACATTAGCAAATGTAGGTTTTCTAGCAACAGGACATCTACCTAAAATACCTGAGTTGATCTTTTTCTTTTTTTAAATCAATGACATTAAATTTTCCCCAATGACTATATTTGTTTTGGAAAATGCATGTTGTACACAGTGAGTGAGTGAAGCTCAGACATTTGTCTTACCCAGCAGGTCATTTGTGGGAGTGACCCCGGGCTGACTGGTTGAGACCACTCGGCTTCCCTGAGGCAGCCCTAATGAGTTGAATGCTGTCACAGGGAAGCTTTATTAACAGTAAAATGGGGACATTTATAAGTGATTTACTTTTTAAAATGTAAGTAAATTAGAGGCCCTGGACAGTTGGCTCAGCGGCAGAGTGTGTAGAAGTCCCGGGTTTGATTCCTGGTCAGGGCACACAGGGATAGCACCCATCTGCTTCTCCACCCCTCCCCTCTCCTTCCTCTCTATCTCTCTCTTCCCCGCCCTCAGCCAAGGCTCCATTGGAGCAAAGTTGGCCCAGGCGCTGAGCATGGTTCCATGGCCTCTGCCTCAGGCGCTAGAATGGCTGCAGTTGCAATGGAGCAACGCCCCAGATGGGCAGAGCATCACCCCCTGGTGGGCATGCTGGGTGGATCCCAGTCCAGTGCATGCGGGAGTCTGTCTGTCTGCCTCCTCCACTTCTCATTTCATAAAAATACAAAAAAAAAAGTAAATTAGAATTAAAGTTATACCTATCATACTATCATTCAGTTTCTACTTTTCAAGAAGGGAAGGGAAAAAGGAGTGTTTAAACTGAATGTCATTGCTTAACCATCTGAGGCTGCCTGACACAGGTGAGCTCCTTTGATGTACCAGCAATAGTTATGATGCTTGGAAAGTTACACTGTGTTTTCCTCATCCCCAAAGTTTTGTTTTGTTTTGTTTTGTTTGTCAAGTTTTGGAGCATGCCACCAGGATTGTTTTACATGAGAGCGTCTTCTCCCTCCCACCTCAAAACAAACCAAACAAAGAAACAAACACTGATAGTTGCTTTGAAAGTGTTGTCAGAGTTTAATTAAGCAAAGTCTAGCCAGTTACCTTCTGTGGAGATGGAGCTTTTGCTAACATTTTACATTTGATGGCTTTCTCTAGAAAGACACTGTAGAGTTGAGCATGCATGGGGGTGAGAGGAGTGTGCGCACCCAGTCACATTGCTGCGGTTTAGAGAGAACAGGCTGCTCTGCTGCTAGGCTGTTAGCCTGCTCATTCTTCATACTCTCCCCGCCTTTCCTCCCAGTCCCTTGAGGACAGAAAGAAAGCCTGTAGCCTTTCTTAGTTTTGTAATCCACTTCAAGTGATGAAGGCCCTGATTAAAGTTGTGTTAGACTCCTCTCTCAGACCAGGGGGGTCAGCTTCCCAGTGAAGAGCGGAAATGAACTCCAGGCTTGACATAGACAAGGGAGGCACCATAACCCTGGCTAAGCAAATTGATCACAATTGGGTTACTATTAAAAACAATAACAACAACCACCACCACAAAACTTCAAGCCAATGTGCCGTTAAAAATGCAGGTTTGGGTTTCCTCGGGTTCAAGTTTTCTTGACTCTGATAATCAGAGGATCTGAAGAAAGGCATAGAGTTTCAGAGGAGAAGCTGCATGGCAGGCTCACAATAAGGCCATTCACAAGGGTCCTTTTATTAGCTTACACAGTATCTGCATCATTCTTAGTCTCTGGCTTTACTACAAGGCTTCATTTAAACTTAACCGAACTTGCAGACTTAACTGATCCAGGAATTACTCAATACAGCCAGCCTGCTACTGTAGCCTTTTCCCCTGTTTGATAAGGGGATTTTAACACAATGGGCTTTACAGTTCTTAAATGACTCCATTTTCTCCATCTTTCAGATGTGGTGATGGTATGACCTTTTGTTCTTCATAAAATTTCACATGGTTTGATTGTATTTTTAAAAAGTATAAACAAATACAATATTAATGCCCTGCCCTTTGAGTTAAATTTTAAAATATTGTAGATGATATAGAAATGGAATTCATGTCACAATATTTACACAGCTGATTTCAAAACATCAGCTATTATTATTAACTATTAGATATTATTAAATCAGGCCTGAAAATATTTTCTTTATTTTTGAGGGAGATTTTCATACAATTCCTAGTGGTACTTCAGTATTGCACTTTCATTTTTCCATTCATCTGGTTTTCTGCTGGTGTTCATGCTATTTCTAATACTGCAGTGCTAACACATTAATCAGGGCATACCTGCATGGAGGAGTGGAGGGGACAGAGCCCTGAGGATATATAGGGTAGCCCACCACACTTTGGACCCACACCTCAGAATGGTAGCTCTTATTTTTTGTTAGGTGAGAGGAGGGGAAATAAACTCCTGCATGCACCCTGAATGGGGTCCACTGGGCACCCCCTGCCTGGTGCTGATGCTTGAATCGACTGAGTTCATATTAGAGCCTGAGGCTGACGCTTAGACCAATGAGCTATCCTCAGTGCCAAGCTATCTTCAGCACTTTGGGCCCACGCTTGAACCAATCGAGCCACTGGCTGCAGGAGGGAAAAAGGGAGAGGAAAGGGGAGAGAAGCAGGTGGTCACTTCTCCTGTGTGCCCTAACCAGGAATTGAACCCAGGGCATCCATATGCTTGGCCAATGCTCTATCTACTAAGCCAGCCAGCCAGGGCCAGAATGGTAGCTCTTAAACTTTATTAAGGAACAAAAAGTTATCAGAATGTTTGATAAAAATGCAGATGCTTAGGTCCCACCTCCATTGACTCTGATTCAGTAGGTCTGAGAGTGGGCTTGAGAATGTGCATTTAAAAAAAAATTTTTTTTTGGTATTTTTCTGAAGTTAGAAGCAGGGAGGCAGTCAGACAGACTCCCGCATGCTCCCGACAGGGATCCACCTGGCATGCCCACCAGGGGGCAATGCTCTGCCCATCTGGAGTGTTGCTCCATTGCAACCCGAGCCATTCTAGTGCCTGAGGCAGAGGCCATGGTTCTGTCCTCAGCGCTCGGGCCAACTTTGCTCCAGTGGAGCCTTGGCTGCGGGAGGGGAAGAGAGAGAGGAAGGAGAGGGGAGGGGTGGAGAAGCAGATGGGTGCTTCTCCTGTGTACCCTGGCTGGTAATTGAACCTGGGACTTCCACACGCCGGGCCGATGCTCTACCGCTGGGCCAACAGCCAGGGCTGAGAATGTGTATTTTAACGAGCACCATGCTGATACTGATGCTGATGGTTGTGGACCACACTGAGAACCACAATCCTAAATTCACTAGGGGATGGATGTTGAGAATAGTGATGTTGCCCCAGTCAATAGGGCACGTTGACTGCCAGTGAGGGGGGACCACCTTGGCTGGAGTGGCCCCTGGTGTGATTTCCTAGAGTTGTTGGTGGCAGACAGAGAAGGATGCCTCTCATACTTGTAGGGTTGGAGCAGCGAGCATCCTCCTATTCTGCGTGAGTCCGAAGCAGGGATCCTTCGCAGCCAGCCCATTCCCAAGGACAGGCCTCACTGGCAGTTTGACAGTGTCATCTCCCAGCCCAGCTTTGCACGTGATGAGGATTTTAGCGTGGTTGTTATCTGCAATATTTAATCCAAATAGGCATCTCTATCCTCCTCCCCAATTCTTATTCAAGTAATTTTAGCTTTTTAAAAACAAAGTTATTTTCCCAAAGGATTTCCAGTTAGCTATGGGTGTTTAAGAAGCCTGTGGGGAATTATGGAGCCAACACATTTGCTCATTCATGAAGGTGACAGACAGGGGAATGTAATGATGCCACCCCTGTGTCCATAGCACTTTGTCTGAGGTGCTGAGTGTGACCTGTTTGTAGACTCTTCCCCGTATAATTGAAAGATGCTTTTATTATGCGAATTTTCATTTTTTAAATTTATTTTATAATTACAATTGACATACAATATTATATTAGTTTCAGGTGTACAACCCAGTGATTAGACATTTATATACCTTAGGAAGTGATCATCCAATAGTCTAGTACCCACCTGCCACTATACATAGTTATTTTAATATTATTGACTATATTTCCTATGCTGTACTTTACATCCCCATGACTATTCAATAACTATTAATTTGTACTTCTTATTCCCTTCATCTTTTTCACCCAGAACCCAAACACTTTGCCCCCTCTGTTTATTCTCTGTATCTGTGAGTGTGTTTCTGTTTTGCTTATTTGTTTTGGTAATTAGATTTCACTGATAAGTAAAATCATATGTATTTGTCTTTCTGTGCCTGACTGCTTTCACTTAGCTTAATACCCTTTATGTCCACTCATGTTATTGCAAGTGGCAAGATTTAATTATTTTTCATTGTTGAATAATATTTCAAGGTATATAGGTACTACGTTGCCTTTGTCATCTATATAGACACCTAGGTTGCTTCCATGTCTTAGCTATCATAAATAATGCTGTAACAAACATAGGGGTTTGTTGCATATGTCTTTTTGAATCAGTGTTTTGTATTTCTGTGGGTAAATACCTAGACGTAAAATTGCTAGAGCACAGAACTAGAGAATACACACAGCTCTCCTGTAGGCGTCACCCAGTTTCCAGACATATCAAGATTTATCATATTTTTGGGAAGCTTTTTTGTTTTTCTTAAAAGGTTGCTTGTGCTTTTCTAATTGGCCCAGTTTTGGAATGAAAAGAACCTGATATACTGTGCCCAGGGCCTGAGTGCAGTGATTGTGAGTCATGACTGCTGTGTGCTCCTCAGGAGTGTGTTCCAGAAGACCTGGGCCTGAAGAGGAAGGTATTTGCTCAGCTGGATGGGCTCATCGGTGATGACGTTGTCCTGAGCAGCTCCACCTCGACCCTCCTGCCTTCCAAGCTGTTTGCCGGGCTGGCACACGTGAAACAGTGCATTGTGGCCCACCCTGTGAGTATGGCACACGTGAAGCAGGGCATGGTGGCCCACCCTGTGAGTATGGCACACGTGAAACAGGGCATGGTGACCCACCCTGTGAGTATGGCACACGTGAAGCAGGGCATGGTGGCCCACCCTGTCAGTATGGCATACCTGGAGATTGATAGCATCTCATTTTGGTTTGGGGGGAGCAATACATTTTGTTTAATACATTGTATTTTTAAACTGATTTATTGAGATATAATTCACATACCATACAATTCAAATTGTACAACTTAATGGTTTTTAGTATATTTAGAGAGTTGGATAAAGAATTTTAACCAGAAATATTTTAGATTGTACCATTGTACCTAATGCATAATGGACAGAACTGGCAAGCCTTATAGACATTTGCCCTCAACTAACTCACTGTAGGGCCAAAGAGAAACAATACTAAACTAATAATTCCTCCACCAGATAAAAAGTCTATGTTAAAGTAATGTGTACACTGCGTAGGATTTTATAGATCTGGTCACTTGTACTTTATAGTTTACTTTGTAGGATGAGTTTTGCTAAAATGCAGATTGAGCCTCACTCCTGAGATTTTGATTCGTTAGGAACCCCTCCTTCTTGTTGGTCTTGTCCACCTGTCTGTTGTATTTACTGGGCAGACTTATTCACTAGGCATGCATTATGATGCGTATTGGACAATGAGTTTGAAGTTGGCATGCAAGCATTCAGTACATCTTCTTGAGATTAATGTATTAGTTTGAGAATTCAGAGAGGGGAATCATGGATCACTCGGTGGACATTTGAGTCCCAGCTGTGAGCTCAGCATGACCTGGGAGAACCAGGGTGATCTGTTAGGACAGAAAAGCTAGCTTGGTTCAAGTCATCAGAAGTATGACAGTATAGGATGACAGCCATACCCTAAGTACCAAAAGGCCATTGGAGGTTAAGGCTTGGGAGAGGCTACACCAAGAGGCAGGGCAGACCAGATAGAATCTGGTTGGGCTGATGAGAGAGAAGAGTGTTTGAGACTGGAAAGGAATGTAAGAAAGACCCTAGGCCAAGAACAAGCACAGGATGTGTAGAATTGTGAGGGGACCGGTAGGCCTGGAAGAGCATATATACCTGGGGAGTCACGGAGGGTAGCAGGAAGGCTCGGGAAAAGTTAGGTCCTGGAGAAACAGAATTACTCTGCAGAACTGGGACTGGTCCAGCACAGAGCAGCATGACGGGGCAGTGGAGGTGCTGCCTTTGGAGGATGGGTGGGTGTGACTCAGAGAGGGGACAGCGCTTCCCAGAACTTGGGACTGCTGTCCATGTATGATTGACCCCAGGTGAGGCTGGGGGCTGCTGGAACTGAGAGCAGCAATGTTCTTTCTGAACAAGAGTAGTTTAGAGTTGGCAGGTCCCAAGTTGGCACAAGGAGGTGAAGGAAAAGAGCATATCACAGATATTGGCTAGATTTTATATGCTGCAAGGAGGGACAGCACGGACCACCAGTTATAGGACTGTGTGCTTCAGGATATCTAGACATCCTTGTACTGAAGGATAGTGGGACGTGTGAAGAATGATTATGAAGTAAGGCGACTTAGACACATAGAACATACAATAAAACCAGTCATATTAAGTTACCATTTAAATACAGGTGAATAGCACCAAGAGGACCTTAACTGAGGCACCTAAACACCACAGCCCATGAAGCATGTCACACCTTTGCTCTGTGACATTTCAGTATCCATAAAAACCCTTGGAAACTATAAAGTTCTTACTTGATTGTTACTTGATGGCTTCGTTGAAGTGTAAGGTTCTTGCTGTAGAGCTTGCAGTGTTTAACCCGTGTTTTCACTTTGAGGCAGTTTAGAAAAACAACCATTAAATCAAATTATTCAGAAAATACCTGCTAAGTTCTTTGACAAGACTTGCTCAGTGTCACTAATCATCAGGGAACTACAAATCAAAATGACATATCACTTCACACCAGTTAGAATGGCTTTCATCAACAAATCAACAAACAACAAGTGCTGGCAAGGATGTGGAGAAAAGGGAACCCTCCTGCACTGCTGGTGGGAATGCAGACTGGTGCAGCCACTGTGGAGAACAGTATGGTGTTTCTTCAAAAAATTAAAACTAGCCTGACCTGTGGTGGCGCAGTGGATGAAGAATGGACCTGCAATGCTTGAGGTTGCCGGTTCAAGACCCTGCACTTGTCTGGTCAAGGCACATGTGGGAGTTGATGCTTCCTGCTCCCCCCCCCTTTCTCTCTCTCTCTCTCTGTCACTCTCCTCTCTAAAAAATGAATAAATAAAAAGGAATTAAAAAAAAATTAAAACTAGATCTAACATGACCCAGCAATTCCCCTTTTGGATATTTACCCAAAGAAATCCAAAAGACTAATTTGAAAGAGTATATACACTTTTATGTTTATTGCAGCGTTACTGACAGTAGCCAAAATATGGAAGCAACCTAATAGACATCAGTACACGAGTGGATAAAAAAGCTGAGGTGCATCTGTATACAATGGAATATTAGCCATAAAAAAGAAATCTTTTAAAAAATTTTATTCAGGAAATTAAATTTAATGGAGTGACATTGATCAATAAGAGTACATAGGTTTTAGATATATATTTCTATAGCATTTGAACTGTTGATTGTGTTGTGTGTTCACCCGAAGTCAAATTGTTTTCTATCACTTTATATTTGTTCCTCTTTACTTCCCTCTTCCCTCCCCTCCCCCACAAGCTCCTCCCCTGGTAGCCACTTCACTTTTATCCATGTCCATGAATCTCAGTTTTATATCCCACCTATGTGTGAAATTATACAGTTCTTAGTTTTTCTGATTTCCTCACTTCACTCAGCATAATATTCTCAAGATTCATCCATGTTGTTGTAATGGCAATATATTATCATTTCTTATGGCTGAGTAGTATTCTATTGTATATATGTACCACATCTTCGTTATCCAATCCTCTATCGAGGGACTCTTTGGTTGTTTCCATATCTTAGTCACTGTGAATAATGCTGAAATGAACGTGAGGATGCAAGTGTTTTTATGTACCAATATTTTCAAGTTTTTTGGGTAGATTCCCAGTGGAGGGATTGCTGGGTCAGCAGAATCAACATAGTTCAAATAGCCATATTACCTAAAGCAATATGCAAATTTAATGTAATATCCTTTAAAAAATCACATTATCTTAAAGAAATTGAACAAAAAATCACCAGGTGTGTAAGGAACCATAAAAAACACTAACCAAGGCAATCCTGAGGAAAAAGAATGAAACCAACCTGACTAGGTAGTGGTGCAGTGGATAGAGCATTGCACTGGGACACAGAGGACACAGGTTCAAAACGCCAAGGTAGCCAGCTTGAGCACAGGCTTATCTGGTTTGAGCATGGGTTCCCCAGCTTGAGCGCGGGGTTGCTGGCTGGAGTGTGGGATCATAGACATGACCCCATGGTTGCTGGCTGGAGCCCAAAGGTCGTTGGTGTGAAGCTCAAGGTCGCCAGCTTGAGCAAAGGGTCACTCACTCTGTTGTAGCCCCCCAGTCAAGGCACATAGAAGAAAGCAATCAATGAACAACCAAGGAGCTGCAGTGAAGAATTGATCCTTCTCATCTCCCTTCCCGTCTGTCTGTCCCTATCTGTCACTCTCTGTCTCTGTCACAAAAATCCCCCCCAAAACAAAAAATGAAACCAGACATATCACACTACCTGACTTCAAATTATCCCACAGAGCCAAAATAAAACAGTATGGTATTGGCAGAAAAACAGACACACAGATCAATAGGACAGAATTGAGAGTCCAGAAATAAAACCACATATATATGGACAAATAATCTTCGATAAAGGAACTAAAAACACACCAGGGAGAAAAGAAAGCCTCTTCAATAAATGGTGCTGGGAAAATTGGAAAGCCACATGCAAAAGAAAGAAATTTGACTACAGTTTGTCCCCATGCACAAAAATATAATTGAAAATGGATCAAAGACCTCACTATAAGATCTGAAATAATAAATTACATAGAAGAAAATAGATACTAAATTTATGGACCTTGGCTATAGGGAATATTTTATGAATTTGACCCTAAAGGCAAGGGAAATAAAGGCAAAAATAAATGAATACGACTGTATAAAACTAAAAAGCTTCTGCACAGCAAATGAAACTGACAACAAAACAAAAAAGCAGCTAACCAAATGGAAGATATTTGCAAACAACAGCTCCAATAAGATGTTAATATCCAAATACTATAAAGAACTCAAAAAGCTCAGCAACAATCAAACAATCCAATTAAAAAATGGGGAGAAGACCTGAACAGACACTTCTCCCAAAAGGACATACAAATAAAACAGGCCAACAAAAGCTGTTTATGTTCACTAGCTATTTGAGAAATACAAATAAAACTACAATGAGATACCACCTCACACCTGTTAGATGAGCTATTATCAACAAGACAGGTAATAACGTGTTGGAGAGGCTGTGGAGAAAAAGGAACCCTCATTCACTGCTGGTGGGAATGTAAACTGGTACAGTCATTATGAAAGAAATTATGGTTTTTCAAAAATTTAAGGATAAAAATAATCTGGTCATTTGCAGCATCATGAATGGACTTATAGGGTATGATGCTAAGTGAAATATGTCTGACAGAGAAAGACAAATCCCACATGATTCCAAAACAAATGAACAAACAAATCAGAAACAGACTCATAGAAACAGTGACCAAAGGGATAGTTGCCGGAGAAGGGAGTGGAAAAGTTGGAGGGCCTGACCAGGCAGTGGCACAGTGGATAGAACGTCAGGCCTGAAATGCGAAGGACCCAGGTTTCAAACCCAAGGTCGCCGGCTTGAGCACAGGCTCATCTGGCTTGAGTGTGGGTTCCCCAGCTTGAGCGCAGGGTCAGAGGCTCGAGCATGGGATCATAGACATAACCCCATCGTCACTGGCTTGAGCTCAAAGGTCGCTGGCGTGAAGCCCAAGGTCACTGGCTTGAGTCCAAGCTTACTGGCTGGAATAGGGGTCACTCACTCTGCTGTAGCCCCCCGTCAAGACACATATGAGAAAGCAATGAACAACTAAGGTGTAGCAATGAAGAATTGATGCTTCTCATATCTCTCCTTTCCTGTTTGTCTTTCTCTCTGCCTCTCTCTCAAAACAAAAACAAAAATGTTGGAGAGGATTATAGGCATAATATTTTGATAAGTTTACATGATGACATATGATTACTAAAATTAGTGGGGTGATCACATTGTAAGGGATAAAAATGTTGAGTCACTATATTGTACTCATGAAACTAATATATCTGATAGTGAGACTGTATCCCAACTATAATTAAATAAAAAAAAAGTTTTTTAAAAGACTTTTTACCACATCTGTTCCATTTAAAAATTATTTATTTATTTTAGGGAGAGAGGAAAGGAGAGAAACACTGATTTCTTGTTCTAGTTATCTATGCATTCATTGATTGCTTTTTGTTTGTGCTCTGACTGTGAATCGAACCTGCAACCTTGGCCTATTGGGACAACGCTCTAACCAACTGAGCTAGCAAGCTAGGGTCCATCTGTTCAGTTTTTTTTTTTTTTTTAATGAAATCACTTTATTTATTTATTCATTTTAGAGGAAAGGGAGAGAGATAGAGAGAAGCGGGGGAGGAGCAGGAAGCTTCAACTCCCACATGTGCCTTTCAGTTTTAAACCACCAGTGGGTGAGCTCGTGCCTCACTCCCTTTCTCTTGTCTCAGTAGCACAGGGCCTCCTCCCATTGCTCTGTCAGTGACTGTTGAGTAATAATGACATTTCTCTCCCCCATACTGCCCCAATATTGCTTGGTTTTACTTATTTAATCAAAGACAGACATCATAGTCAAAGTCAGTTTAGACCTCATTGTAAAATTAACCTCTTATTTCTTTTATAAATTATTTTAGATCAAAACTATTATCTGAAGCAAATCAAATTACTTAGGTTGACCATGTTTGGAATTTCATCCTTGTTTCGTTCTTCTGTGCTGGTGTTACCTGCTTTTTGATCATTCTGCTGATCTCTGGAAAGGAGCAAAAGCATCTTGGACAATTTGTTCTTAGGTGGGCTGGTAGTAGTACCTACAGAACCCAGAACCACTGCTGACCTTTGAGGAGCTGCTGTGTTCTATGTTTGGCACTTATGGCCAGACAGGAGTGGTCAGAGCATCAGCTTACATGCTGCTGTCCTCAGCTCAGTGCCTGGCACTAGGATCCTCTGCCCAGACAGGGAACAGGATAAAGGAAGAGGAAGCTTGTTCATGCCCTGAAAGATTGCTGTCTCCACCCTTGCACAGAAGGGCCACCTGCCAGCGAGTTTCGACATCACCCATGTTCTCTAGGGCACCTTTCCAGTGGGCGTCTCCACACTGGTGGGTGGTAATGCTTACTCAGCACCCAGGTAGTTGAAATGGGATTTAGAGCGAGAAGAGTAACCCGTGCAGCTAGAGGGGTGATAATGCCACCATTGTCCGCATCCCAGCATTCTTCCTATCTGATATTTTCATGCTGCCTTTCCCTGTCTGCCTGTTTCCCTGCAGAGGTGTTGAGGACTTGGGGACAGCCATCTGGCAGTGGGGCAGTGTTTGCAGATGACTGCCTGAAGGGCGAATTTGGTGCAGTCTCTCTTGGTGCTTAGAATCTACAGTGTATCCGTAAAGTCATGGTGCACTTTTGACCGGTCACAGGTCAAAAGTGCACCATGACTTTACGGACACACTGTATATCAGCAGTCTTAATAAGAAAGCTCGTTTCCTCTGATAGTTTCAGCTACACTCTATAGAGGTTCCTCTTTTTCCTTCCTCATTTCAGTTGGGGATATGATGATCCAATGGAACCATGATGGGGCCTCATTAGTGCATCCAGTGCTTTCGGTGCACCCTGCCTCTTACGATGCTTCATAGATGGGGCTGCCTTGGAAGGACACACATTGGCCCACAGGGATTTTGACCCTGATGGGAGCAGCTCCCAAATGCACAGTTCTAACCTCCTTACCAGTCAGGCCGGAGCTGGACCGCTGCTGGGATGCAGTCGTGCCAGCCTGAACAGGTGCTTATGGTGCTCCCATCTAATGCTCGGTGCCATGCATGTATCTCCCCTCCCCTGAGCCTGCTTGCCCTTATGCAGTGGTCATCCATGTGGTGGTCATTAGAGCAGTCTGTTTCTGGGTTTGTTGTCTATGGACACACATATGTCTGTGTGTCCTGCAGATTGCCAGCTTTCTGGTTCCAGGGGCTGTTTTTCTTTTTTCTCTCTGTGGAAGGCAAGTTTAGAAGGTGGGGGTTTGTCACTGATGAAGGGACTTCACTATGTAACTTATCAAATCCTGAGAGATGAGACCCTCTGCACTAGCTGCAAACAAGAATCTCTTCATTTTGTACCCATGTTATACGAGGAGAAGGCGTTCACCTAGACAGCAGTGCCCTAACCGTGGGGTGTGAGTGGATCTTCTGGAGATGGGACAGCCTGCCTCTCCTCTGTGAGGTTAGCTTCTCTCATTGGCTGCTGAGAGAATAAACAGGCCTCTGTCCAGGCTGTGCTATCGCCCCATCACATGTCTCTAGCTCTGCTCCAGATTCAGACAAGGCTTCTCACAAGGTGAATGGAGAGGGCCCTGGCCCCACCCAGCTCAACCTGAGCTCTCAGGGAACCTTGAGACACAGTTGCCTCTTGTGCCTCCAGCAGGGCTCAGCCCAGGGACCAGTGTGCTTAACCCTGAAAGAAATCACTCCTTTTTTTCCTTGTTTTCCTCATTTGTTGAGGGCCTATTTCTCTATCTTCTTCATAGACCAATAGCAGAAGGCCCATCCAGTGTGCCTGTTGGGAAGGGAGGAACATTTCAGGAAGTAGCGATTCATTCTTTCCTGTTTAGTAGAGTTATTCAGTGGTTCCCTCTCCTGTCCTTTACTCTCTTTTATCTGTACCACCTGTCATGATTGTCAGGACCCTTGTCTAAGCCTGGAAGAAGGATCAGTTCACTTGTCACAAGAGGAGGTGCAGCAAGAATGAGCCCATCCAAGCCCTCAGGCTTAGAAGTCCTTTCCCAGCAACCCAGCAGCCCAGCAGCTGGAGCCTGGGACACAGCAAAGGGCCTGACCATGTAGCTGTGAGTTTTATAATGGGTTCTGGAGATTGCTACAGGACTCTGAGCTGCACATGGTATGATCAGGGTCCTGCTTTTAATTTTTAAATAGCATTTTATTGTGATAAAATACACATAACATATCATTTACCATCTTAACCATTCTAAGTGTTCAGTGCAGTGAAATTAAGCACATTCAAACTGATGTGAACCATCACACCATCCATGTGGAAAATTCTTTTCATCTTGCAAAACTGACACTTTATCCCCATTAAACAGTGTTGCATTTCCTTCCCAAAGCCCTTGGCAGTCACCACTCTACTCTGTGTCCTTTCTGTCTATGGGTTTGACAGCTCCACTTTGCAGAGGGTCACCTGGCAGAGGCAGGGAGACCAGTGAGGAGAGGAGACTATCAGAGTTGGAAGTGATGGCCTAAGCCAAGCATATAGCAGAGGAAATGAATTTTTTGAAAGATGGGAATATAATTGAGAGGATCTTTGTCACTGATGGAAGTGGGTGAGATGAGTGAGAGGCAGGGACCAAGGATGCTTCTCATAGTACTAAGCTGGGTGTTTTTACCAGGAAGAGGAACGAGGAAGAGCAACTCATGTTGAGGTGGAGGGATAAGAGTTTAATTTATACCAGGCTGTGGGATGCCCAAAGGAAAGTGTCCAGGGCACAATTGTAAATGTGGGCCTGGAGTGGGAGGTGCACTCCATGTGAGATCTCAGCACCTAATGCCCTGGGAGCTGACAAGCCCTTCTGGGGAGTCATTTTAAAATGAATGCTTCTTGTTACTTGGTAACATGCGGTTCTACCAGTTTTCACCACATATAAAGGAAAAACAACCTACAGGCAGTGCTTGGGAAACAGTTGACTGCATTGCATGAGGCTAGCCGGGTTAGTCAAGCAGTTCTGTTTGTGGGCATCTGATAATTTTCTCTGGGAATCTTCAAGAACGGTTCCTCGAAGTCAACCAACCAAACCAGAGCCAAATGTTTCAGTGCTAGGCTGGACACATTTTCATCAGGGCCTGCTCCCGAGGACAGACTCTCCTATCATAGACCTTGAACTCAGGTTAAAGCTGCTGAGGGGTTCTGGGTTGGTGTGATTCATATAGATAGGTGAGGTTTGACTGGGGTGGCTGATGTTTAGGACTGAACATGGGAAAGTTAAAGTAATGCCAAGTTTTGGGAAGATGCTGTCAGTTCCTAAAAGACACAGGAGAATTGCAGGACCTGCACTGACTGCGAAGATGTGGCTCAGCAGGGTGGCCGGGGTTGGTAACCAGTGAAATCCTGTAGAGGTCAGGGGTTTGGGAATGGCTGTAATGTATAAGATGGTGATAAGAAACTCCAAATTTTAACTTCTATTTGGACATGATTCTTTAAACAAAGCCATGCAGCCTGGTGCTGGAGTTTTTTTTCTCTCTTCTTTGTGAATTACTCTGTTTCTCTAGTTTGCTGTCATGGGGTTCTGAATCCAAGGGGCCTTTCCAGGGAGGGCTCTGCCCATCTGACCACCCCACATAGGTAAACAGGGTCTGCAGGATGATGCCCAAACTTCCCAGCTGTCTGCTGACCGTCTCCTCTGTTCTCATAAGGTGAATCCCCCATATCATGTCCCTCTGGTGGAGCTGGTCCCGCACCCGGAAACAGCCCCTGCGACAGTGGACAGGACCCACACCCTGATGCAGAAGATCGGACAGTCCCCGGTCAGGGTCCTGAGGGAAGTTGACGGCTTTGTCCTGAATCGCCTGCAGTATGCAGTCATTGGCGAGGCCTGGAGGCTGGTGCAGGTATGCAGGCTCCGGGCAGTGAGGCAGTGGTAGGGGCGCAGTGGGGTGCAAGTGGGAATGGGCGGAGGGCAGAAGTGAGTGGGAGCAGAGCGAAACAGCTTCCGGGCGTGGCTGTGGGAAGTCAGTGCTCGGGCCTCTGTTTTTGGAGACTTAACAGCCAGCTGGTGTCTCGGGTGCAATGAAAAGGCAACGAAAATCAGCGAGCAGTGCAGCATTCACTGTTTCACAGAAGCTCTGTTACATGGAGTCCTCTGACGTCCGGTGCAATGTAGACTGTTTCCTGTCCCTGTGTGTCGCTGCCACACAGTTGTCTCCAGGTGACACGTGGCATTTCTCAGACTCAGACCCCTCACTCTCATGTTATGATTTTTCAGGAGGAAAAAAAATTGTATTTGAAGTGAAGTGTACATGTGTCCTCTAAAGGAACCCAATTTATTTTAAGAGCTTGAAGAAGCAATTTTAATCCTTATACTTGTTAGTAACGGGCTTCTCTTACCAGAAACAAGGCATGATTGATATCTTTACATTTGACCTAAGAAGTGACCTCACTGCACACACTCCCAACCACATTTATATGGGAACATGGTGCCCCAGGGATGCAGGGCTAGGCTTGGACTCAGGTAGGTGATGACTGCCATCTGTAGTGGGCCCACAGTTCCTAAGGTCTGTACAGGCCTGTGAGTCCTAGGCTGGGACAGGGATAGAAAGCCACCCCCACAGCTCCCTAGCTCAAGATGTGGCAAGCCTCCTCCCCTTTTTGGCATTTGATCACAGCTCTGTGACATTCCTCATCTGACCTCACTGCTCAGTGCCTTTGCTACATAGCAACTGTAACTCTGTGTCCTTGTGGTTTAAATCCACTTAATGCTCTTATACCTGCAAGGTAGTTCCCATCGTCAAGTTTGCAGTTTTAATATCTTAGCAATTGTAGAATGTCTTTGAACATCAGTTGGTGATAGGGTATTTGAAAGAAACACTGAACTAAAAGCTCCCCATCAGAGATCTATTTAAAATATTTCCATTTGTGTGGAGTAAAGGAGTACTATACTAGGTACAAGAAAAGTTCAGTATCACAGTAAAACATTGTGGGAGGTTTTAAGGTAATTTTTACTTTTATTTGTAAGGTATCTAAGTGCTCTTAAGACAGAAAGAAAAGCCCTGAGATGAATCTTACTTGCTCCAATCTGAAAGATATGAGGCATCTCAAGGGAAAACTTGGAGAGTCTGGGTAATGGAACTGGGGCAGGAGTCATGCATGAAAGCGTTTCTATGTTTCCACCTCAAAAGTGGAACTGGCCAATTGGGAAGCTCCAAGCTGGGAAGAGCTATGGTGGGTTCTGCTGTCCCCTTCACTGGCTGGAGAGGTGGGAGGGTGGAGCAGTCATGGAATTTGGCTACTTTGTCAGTTCTTAATTGCCCCCTTTTGCCCACCCTTTTTTTTGAGTGTCCTGTCTCCAGAGGCTAATGGCGGATAGAGTGTGGCTCCCCTGTAAGAAAGCAAGTCCTGTATGTGTCTCTGCACTGCCTGCTGTGGGAGTCACACACCTGCAGTCCCCATAGGACTTGCTCAGACTGATCAGGGTACAGTGTGAGTGTGACAAAATGAGAAGAAGCTCATTTTGTGATATAGAAAGTGTGAAGAGAACTTAAAGAATTGCCTTTGGTGGAAGTCTAGGAGATAATTCACTTAAAAAAAATTAAAGTTGATCTACAGACAGTGAGAATGAAGGCAGATCTAGAAACTACAGGTCTTTCTGTCCAGTAGAAGGGAGGGTGGGATGGAAAGAGCTGTGGAACATCCCTGAGTTCTGCCGGGAAGACTTCCAGTGACAGTGAAGTGTCTCCCCTGTGGAGGCTGAGGCTCAGGGGAGGGACTGTGGAAGGAGGGTAGAGCTCCCTATATTGCACCTGCTTTTACCGTCACTGCCCAGAGGCAGCTGCTCCGTTGGCCTCCCCAAAACAGAAGAGCCACTAGCACACTTGACATACACCTGTTTCCAGGGTAGAGAAGTCGCAGGCCTTATTCCACCAGTGTATGTTACCTCTTGTTGAGTATATGGCCCATTATGGACCCTGAACCCCAATAGAGATTCCCCCTGGCTCACTCCCCCTGGGATGATTGGATCACTATTTCTGTTTATTAGGGGGGCTGGTTTAAGGATAATTGACTTTATTGCATGAATTTCTTTTGGGGTCTGTCTCCACTTTAGTTACCAAGAGTCAGGAAGGACAAGGTGACTCCTCAGTGCTGCACACCTGTGCACATCTGTATGCATGCACTGAGCCCACCAGGGCTGGGCTCAGATGACACCCGTTTGACTCACAATTTCAGAGCTGATTAAACTTGATTAAATTTAGGATGTTCCACGTTAATCTCAAAACATTTAAAGGCAGCTTTATTGTAAAAAGGATCTGAATCACATAAGTTTTATAGTAAAACCTGAAGGTTTCTATATATTTTAAGTTAAAAAGATTCAAAAAGCCTTGCAAACTTTCTCTTTCCATGACGTGCTGTTTCTGGGTTGGGGTTTGTGTGTGGGTTGTCTGAGGCTCAGTCTGTTTTGTTGAGCAGAGTGACCCAAGATGAGCAGGAGTTGCCCTGCTTAAGGACACACATGGGTGCCCCTGGTTCATTACTTTCTGGATTCACAAAGCATATTGAAATTGGGCAGCACTTCTTCTCTTTGACCCCAACCAGGATTGGTGCGCTATCCAGCCTGGCTGGGAAAAATACAAGGAGACTTGATTCCAGACCTCTAAGGTCTCTCATGTGGACAGGGACCTGTGTGCTTCTGTCCTGACTTTTCGGGTGCTGGTTCAGCAGTGAGTCAAGAAATGCTGTTCTCTATTGGCTGTGTAAAGAGTTCTGCACAAATTCAATACGACTGTGGAGTTCCAGGGGCCCTGCTGGGGTGTGAGCCAGTGGGGACCAGGTGGGGGGCCTGGCCAGAGTGAGGCCTACACTCCCGCCTAGCCCAGGCGGTGTCCTGACAGAGGTGTCAGAGAGGCAGAGGAGGCTGCATGGTCCATTGCTGACCCTGTTGCTATGGAGGATATTTGGACATTCCCATGTTGAACAGCCTTGCATGTCTGCAATAAATTCCACTTGGTTGTGGTACATCATTCTTTTTAGACATTGCTGCATTTGATTTGCTAATGTTGAGGATATTTTTGCATCTAAGTTCAGAAGACATTCTGGTCTGTAGTTTTCTTTCTTGCTTTTTTACTCTTTTATTTCGACATCAGGCATGGATATTAAGGTGATAATGTATAAATGAGTTTGGAGGTTTTTGGTCCTCTTCTATCTTCTGGAAGTGATTGTAAAATTTTTTGTTATTTCTTTTTTGGTTGGTAGAATTCTTCAGTAAAACCACCTGGGCCTGGAGAGTTCTTTCTCAGGAGGTTTTTAATGACCAATTCTACTTCTTTAATGGTCCTAGAACCATTCAGGTGGTCTCTTTCATCTTGGTCGAGTGTTGGTGATTTGTGGTTTTTGAGAAATTTGTTTATTTCTTCTGAGTTGTTGAACCTTAGTAGCATGAAGTTGTTGGTAGAACTCACTTATTAACCTTTTAGTGGCTACAGGGTCTGTGGTGATAGCCCTGACTTCATATCTGATGTGGCTGATTGTGTCAGCTCTCTCCTTTGTCAATCTTGCTAGAGGTTTATCAATTTTGTTGATTTTTTTTTTTTGAAGAGGCAGCTTTTTGTTTCATTGACTTTCTCAGTGATTTTCCTGTTTCCAAGGTTACTAACTTACTAACTCCAAAGGGATCAAGAGAGGAGCCAGGCTGAGGTCTCATTCTAGGTCAGAGTGGGAACGTGCCAGGAATAAGAAGCACCTTGTCTTTACTGCATCCTAAACTGTGCATGACACAGTGTTTTGTTATCGCCTGTGAACTTGTCTGTCCCCACACAACTCTGCAAGGGCAGGGACTGTCCAGGAGCAAGATGGCACCCAGAAATCTGACGGACATGGAAACTGGGTTTTGCTCTGGTCTCATAGATGCTCACTTCATTTTTTTCCCTTCCAGTTTGGCTTCAAAATCAGGACAAAGCTGCCCTTGTAGGCTTGAAAATGCCAGATGGACAAGTCTGGCTACAGTTTAGCAGCCCAAGATTGGGTCACTGGGTGATAGGATCCTTGTTGGTCAGGAACGTGGCTTTATGCTGATATTCTTGAGCTAATGAGCACCGTCCGGGAAGTTTTGTTGTAGTTATAAACTCACCCACATAGTAGTTGGGCTTGTACTGCCTGTAAGTCCTTTCTCCAGAGAGAATAGGCAAGTGGAGGTGAGTGGACATGAGTCACAGGGTCACGAGTAGGTTCTCCGCCTGCCGGATGTGCTGGTGACGCTGTGTGGAGAGTGCTGAGCTCAGGTCTTACTCACCTTGCTGAGCAGTGGGATTACCGAGCTACATCGCTGTCCCCAGGTCTGAGCTGCTTCAGAAGCTCAGTTCTTGGTTTCTTGCCGGGGAGGGGTCGCCTGTGGGATCCAGATGGGACTCGGAGATTCCAGAACCTCGTCTTTGAGCTTTATTTTCAAACACAAATGACAAGTGTTATGAGAAATTTTTTTCAGTTAATAAACTGGATCCCAAAGATCACGTAATGATTTTAACCAATGAGGCTCTTGGTGCTAAAGGTAGTTGATGGTGCTGATCAGTGTAATTCCTGAGAATGTCTAGGAATCAGGACTCAATGCCAGGAACCACCTGGAATCCTTTAGTCATCTGACTTCAGCCTGTAACAATATTTCAGAGCTGACAGAGTACTTTCTCAGGATTTTCAGGTATTTTTCCAATTATCCAGTCTTAAAACCATGCTATTTTTTGCCTTTACAAATGAAGACACTAGCCTGGGAATTGAATAGTCTGATCGCTGTTCCACAGACAGGCAGGGGCTCAACCCTGTGCCGCCTCTGTGCTTCTGGGCCTGCATTTGTTAGTGAAAATGACAATGCATTTAGGAGATGAGGAGGATTGTATGGGGTTATAGATGTGTAAAGGGCCAGGGACATGCCTACGTTATTATACAGTTTAGTATATTATGCATCATCATGAAAATGACCATGACAGTGTTTTCTGAGGCCTTAAAAACAGGATTCCTTTTTATGTGCAATAGGTGTCACCCATGAGTTAGCACTGACCTGCCTGAAATGCTCACATCCCGGCGACACCCCTGAGGCCCAGGGCTGGTGAAGGGATGGCAGCATGGGAGCTTGTTGGAAACGCAGCGTCTCAGGTCTTACCGGGGTCTGCAGAATTGGAGTCTGCATGTAAACCAGCACCACAGGTTTACATGCACATTCAAGTCAGAGGAGTCCTGGTTTACTGCCCGGGAGACCTTGGCCTCAAAGTCTTGGTGTATTATATTTCATCTGTTCTAAGATAAACTTTTATTTATTTACTTATTTATTTATTTTTTATATTTCAACATCTTAGTTTTACTGGCAGCAGTTTTCTTCCTTAAATGGAACATTAAATACTAATTTGATTTTGAACTGATGGAGTCTCAGTCTTAATTTCAGTGAGATACCGTATATTCTACTACTGTCTTCTGTTTGTCCTTTCTCCTTCCATGTTTTTCTGTCTCCGTATGTCTCGTTTCTGACCCTCTTCACCTCTGACTTGGGCTCACAATAGAGAAACCTGCATCTCTCACCACCTTCTTCCTGCTTCACGGAAAGGCTCTCACATGTCACTTTGGAGCAATGGTTTTCAGTCCTAGTTTTCTGACTGAATACCTCTGGTTACCCCAGAAAGATGTAAACATAAATTTAAAAAAGATTCAATTCACTTTTGAGTGAAATAAACATATCTGAACAAACAAATGCAAGGCTGTCACTGCCCACAGTATGTGAGCTGCTGGTCCACACCAGAGCTGGCCTCCCTGTGCCATGGACGGCGTTTCCTTTCGTGCTGGCTACACACTCTGCACTAGCCACCCTCGTATAGCCTTTTGATTCTGGAACAGGGTTACAAATTGGGGTCAGGTTCCTGTGTTAGTCATGGGCCTGTGGGAACTGAAACAGTTCCCTCCAAGGGTACGAGGCGAGACAGGCAGTCTCTTTGTACCAGGGAAGCATGTGTCCTCCTGCTGCAGGGCTGGGGTCGGGTGCGCTCGTGTCTGGTGGCATCGCCACCAGAACGAGCAACCTGCACGTTAGGAATTGCTGTCCTTAAGTTAGAATGTACAGTGAGCTCCTATAAGGATTAGGAGGTGACACAAGGGGGCGGATTGATGGGGCAAACATAGTTTAGGTGGAAGGATGACCCAAAATTGCAAGTTTACTGCTATGAAAACCTCTCTCGTCCCCCTCACGTGTGCAGAGGCCACGCAGAGAGGTGCAACTTTGGTGCTCCTGCCCTTTGATAAGCTGGTATCAGCTGGGTCCCGTTCTCTAGTTCTCATTAATCCTGAGAGTGTTCCTCTCACACATCTCCCCAATATGCTGCCCACGGCTCATCCTTTCCTGACAGTGTGGGGAGGCCCTGTCATCCCACCAATGGCATTTTCCCTTAAATAATCACCCTGAGCCAGTGCCCCATGAACGAGTGAGTACATTCCCTGCTGGTGACTGGGACTTCTGCTCTCAGGTGGAAAATGTTTGCAGTGGAGCTGTGGCGATGAGAAAAAACCAGAGCAGCTCAGTCACTTGTGCACAGATTTTAGGACAGAGGAGGCAGCAGTTGTCCTATGGCTTCAGAGTTCAGCAGGAGAAAGCACATTGCTTACCGGCAGCTGGAAGGCGGGGCTGTGTGAGCAGTTCTTCTTTGGAACGGGTCCAGCAGGGGAAATGCTGAGGCTTGCATGAAATATCATACAGACAGCGGCAACATCTGCGCACTTGGCAAGAAGAGTCCTGCGAACGATGGGCCAGGACGTAATGGGGGAGTTCAAGGAGCCAAGATTGGGCAGGTTCCCGCCCTAGGCACCACTTCCTCAGCGAGCTGTGGGAGTTTCTACATGTCATGGATTTTAAAATTCAAACTCAAAGAGTTAAGGGTTTTAATTTTTTAAAAGAAACAATGGATAGAGTCAGAGTGAATCTGTGGTTAAAAAGAACTCACCTACAGCAGCCTTGCCCGCTGAGCTGTGGGGTCTCTAGGTGCCTTCCCTTCCTGGGCCCTGAGCCACTCGGCTGGGAGGGAGCCACCTCTGCTCCTCTGTGGCACTCCTGGCCTGGGCCTCCCTTCAGGGGTCCACCTGGGCAGCTCTCCCTGCTTCACACAGGGCTCTGCAGGGAGGCAGGTAGTTTCCTCTAGCTTCTGGTCTCATAGCCATTCTCGCTGTGGGTCCAAACTGTGGTTCTGCTATGCCTTTGCCTGCCCTGTGATCTGTGGTTTCTTTTTTTTTTTTTTCTTTTTTTTTGGTTTTAGTCCCTTTTTATTTTCATTTGATTGTTTTCTTTTATTCGTTTTGGGCTTATTTTTGTTTTTGTGGTTCCTTTTCTTTTCTGCTCAGGTTCAGGTCTTGGACAAGGAATCTTCCTGTCCCCATCTGCATTTGCCCTAGGTCACTATGCCTTTTATTTTCGTTCTTGCCAGGTCAGAAATTCTAAGATGTTTTCCTGCCATTTCTGCATTATTTATTCTGCCTCCTGGAAATACACCCACACACTGGTGTGGACGAGTCTGAGGTCTAGCACACGGAGCACACGGACTTTTCCACCTTGCTCTACCCCTGGGTGCATCATCCCTGTCTTCACCTGGCCTCTATCCTTCTTGCCTTTCAGAGCCTGGGGTCAGCTTCTCTGGCAGCAAGTTCATCAGCCAGGACATTAAGGATTTCTCTGACTCTAACCCTCCAGCTCTGTCATGCTAGCCCACGGTGGGCCCATCAGACTGTCCTTTTCCTCAACTCTGCCCCCTTGCCTGTGCTGCAGCTCAGTTAGGATACCTGTGGGAATCTCAGGGTCTTTGGAGCAGATGTGTCACCACCTTCACCAGATAGACTGAGGCATGCTTCCTCATTGGCTTTAAATTCAGAGAGCTTTTTGTCAGTGGGCTTTTGTTCAGAGAGAGGGTAATGCTTTTCATCTACAAGGGAACACTAGATGCATGGCAGGGGGTCTCATATTTTTTCTTGTTTATAGTTTTTACTAGTGGGGAGAGGGACAGATAGGGACAGACAGACAAGAAGGGAGAGGATGAGAAGCACCAGTTCTTCATTTCGGCACCTCAGTTGTTCATTGATTGCTTTCTCACATGTCCTTTGACTGGGGTGCTCCAGCTGAGCCAGTGACCCCTTGCTCAAGCCAGTGACCTTGGGCTTCAAGCCAGCGACTTTTGGCTCAAGCCAGTGACCATGGGGTCATATCTACGATCCCACACTCAAGCCCATTACCCCGCCATCAAGCTGGTGAGCCTGCGCTGAAGCCAGCAGCCTCGGGGTTTTGAAACTGAGTCCTCTGTGTCCCACGCTGACACTTGATCTACTGTGCCACTGCCTGGTCAGGAGAGGGTCTCACATTTTAAGAAATCCGAGAATTGTATCAGAGTCCATCTGTGATGCAGAAAGACCACTGGGTGGGAATCAGTTAAGTTGAGGACATTTATTGGCAATGAGTCAGCTGTCTGGCTGGGAGGACCCAGTCTAGATGGGACTTGGTTGTGTGAGACTATGCGTGGGAAGAGGCGAGTGTGGATTAGGACTCTCCCAGGGGGCTGGTGGCTGAAGGGGGCATGCGCAGCTGCAGACACCTCTCCAGAGCCACAGTGAGCACTGCAGGAACGCTCTCTCTTCTCTGGACATGTGGTCTGCTGGCTGGGAGTCACCAGCGAAGTAGAACTCCTGGCAGCTAGTGTCTTTTAAGAAGTAGACCATTTCTGTAATTAGATTTATTACCTTAGAGAAGGTAACTTTTTGCATTAGCCACATTTCTGCCAAGTTGGCCAAGTGACAAAACCCTGTTAAAAGGAGAGATCACGTTGATTGATTATTTTAAAGACGCCTCCAGTCCTGTTAACAGACAAGCATAATGAAAACATCAACAACATACTTAATTTAAAAAAAAATCCCTGCTTGGCCTGCCTGGGGTTGCTTTAGTTGTATTTAAAGTAAGAGCTTCTATGTTAGTATTGTAACTCTAAAAAAATAAGTAAGTAAATGGAAATGCTATGATGCTGACACCTGATGAGTAATGACCACCAGCAGATAATCCATCAGTGAGTTTTCTTGTATGATGGATTTCAGCTCTTCCAGCGTGGGTTGGAAAGTTAACAGGAAGGAGGTGGGGGCCCCCTGAAGTTGAGGATAGATTGAGGGCAGGGTGCTCTCCAGAGAAAGGCTGGGGAGGGTGCTGCAGATCACAGCCCACTGTACAGCCTGTTTTCTGGCCTTCCTTGCTTCCCATGGCTTGTGTCCTGGGACTGGGAGGCAAGAAGCCCCACTGGAATTCTGAAGGAGGGGCAGACAGAGGGGGGCTGTGCTTCTGGTTTGGAGTGGGGCCTTATGCTCTTTGTTTCAAACCTCTTTGTAAAACACTTTATTGCCAGAACACCCCTCAATGGAGGGATCCTCACCCTTGCTGAGCAGTGTACACATCTTCACATCAGCACAAAAGGATGGATTTCTTTTGCTGTGTTTGTTTTTAAGGTCAAAACGTTTTTCACTCTTTCAGACTGTAATACCGGTTTTCTCCGTGAAAGCGTTGTTGGCAGCACAGCACCCACCCATGTGTGGCCACTGGGGCCGACAGACTCTAGAGTACCCCTGGCCTTTGGACAAAGACTTCCTCTTTTTTCCTTTCCTTTTTTGATTTGTTTCTATGTGAAAGCTTTATATTGAAGAATATTCAGAAGGGAAAATACCGCCTGTGTTTCCTCTACCATAAGTCAAATGGCTTTTATTTTTCTGTGTTCTTGTCTAGTTTCTATTAAGAATACTTTCCTCAGGCTTTCATCTTTAATGGCTTCGTGATATTTCATTCAGTTGTGTTTTTCTTTTGTATCTAATTTTAAGGTAGTTTCATGTTTTCTGCCATGGCCAGGCCTCAGCATGCTCCTTTGCATGCTCAGCCTCTTCTGGAGTTTTCTCATGGGAAAATTTACCCAAAGACACAGCTTTCCCTGGCTCCCATTCTCCAGTTGAGACAATAGATGGTTGCCCGAACTGCTCTGGTTGGGGAGGGAGGGAGGACTTTGACGTGACCTAGGTAGTCCATGTTCCTAGGCAGTAAGTCTGTGTTGCTGGTGGTGACGGACATTTGCACAAGAAAAACTGAAAATTCAGGACCACATGTGGGAAAAAGTCAAGTGAAACAAAGTAGGAGACAAAAGCTAGTGGTTGGTAAATAAGAAAACCAGACAAGGAAAGATGGCGTGAAGAAATATAACAAAATGAAAATGAGGGCATGCAGAGAATGGGTGGACTGAGTAAGGAAATATAATATGAGAATTGGATGATGAAAGGGAAGGAGAGAGAATTCTGTATAGCTGGTCGTCAGCAGAGGAAATATAGAAGATCCATGCATTTAATACCACACCATTGAACTCTGTGACACTGCCCTGCCATGGCCATTCTCTGTGTGTCTCTGCCTACTGTTAATCATTAGATGTGTCTTCTCTCTTCCTCTGCCCACCCCACAAAGTGCTTACCCCAAGACACCTGAAGGTGAGGACCATGCTTTGAACTTCTGCTCTATCCCCTGTGATAATTGGCCAGACAGATACCCAGTCAGACACAGGCTAGACATTGCTGTGAAGGTATTTTGTGGTGTGATTAGCATTTATAATCTATTCTCTTTAATGAAAGGTTATTCACAGTACTCTGAGCAAGTTTTATCCCATCAACTGAAAGGACTGGAGAATAAGATGTCCACCATTAGCCCCCTGCCTCAGATCTCAGACTTGCCAGTGCCTGCAGTTAGTTGTAGAAGCTAATTTCTTGAAATAAATCTTTCTCTATATGTAACCTACTGGGTCTGTCTCTCTTGTAGGACCCTGACTGATACACCCCCAGACCTGGATTATTTGTATCTAACGTTTGTATGACAGTGATTGAATACTTCATGAACTATCTTGACTTTTCTCCTTACTCGTGGATGGGAGACTTGTGTCACCTCCGCCCCCTCATGTCCTCATCCCAATCATGCTAGGTGAGAAGCTGGTGCCCTGGAGCCATGAGTTTGTGTTGGTTGATTGTGGTAACACATAGATTTTAACAAAAGGGAGTAAGTAGCAGCTAGAAGTTTTTCAATAAAGGGGATTCCTCACCACTTGGGCAGGGCTCTCCATGCCTGGCGATTGTTTAAGATGTGATGTAACAGTGATCTTAGTGTTCGTTACTCTGTATGAGTTTTAGGGATCTTTTAACCACATGGGGCTTTTCTTTGTGTGTGTGACGTGAGAATTATACCACAACATGGGGAATTGGCTGTAAGCTATATTGACAAGTGACGGTTGAACACGATACCCGAGAGTGGGGAAGGATTTCATCCCTCAGACAGTGTGAAACGTACTATTACCAGAGAATCGTTTATCATATCTATGGGCTCAATTCAAGCCTTTGTTTCTGCCTTTTATACTGTAGGGAACACAGCTGTGTTAGGCTTATTTGCTTGCACTTGCAGGATTAGTGCGTGAGCACGTGGCAGAGCCATGCGTGTGTAGCCTATGTAAGGTTATGGGTGCTTTCCTGTGGTGCGGATCGCTTGCCTGCTACTGCGAGGGGCCATTTTGCTGTTCCTTTGCCTGCTGCCGTGAGAAGCGGTTTTCCCATTTGCTCATCTGCTCTCAGGAGAATCCAGTGAACGGGAACGGTCCACTGCTTTCCTCTATCATCTGCCCGAATCCAGTGAACCTGCCTGGCATTGGCCACCAGCATTACACATACCATTATAATCATTTATTGTAATTAATCCTGATAATATTAGCACAGGCCACACATGTCTCTAAGGCTCTGGGTGGTATGGGAGTGGAAAAGTGATTTTCTTCCCACCTTCCTAAATTCTTCTGGATGACCTAATGATCAAATTAACCTAAGACAGATTAACAGGAAAATGACTAAAGTTTTTATGAGTGGACATACACGGGTTCCGCAAGAATACGGGACCTGAGGCCACGCTGGGCAGCTATGCGCACCTGCAGTTCTGGGCCAAGGAGTGGGAGGCAGGGTCAGGAAAGCCGGCAGTTCCCGGGCAGATGAGGTCAGGTCAACAGATTCTTGCTGGGCCCCCCAGAAACAGTGGGCATGGGACATCCTCCCTGTCCCACGTGCTAAGTAAGCTTTCCTTCCTGAAGCAAGTTTCTACCTGAATTCCTTTTGGTAGGTGAAGGAGGATCCAAGTTTCTTTCTGAGTCTTCTATTTCTTAAAAACAACCAGCTTAAAATAATCAATATCGCAAAAGCTATATTTTGGGGTGGCAAATTCTGGTTCCCCTTAGAGGAATGAAGTTCAGCAACAAAGTTAAGCAACTTGAGCTTCAAAACATCCTAACCATGCACCTTTCATTCAGTGCCGAGTGCAGCGGGGTGACCCGCTGCCTCAGTGAAGTGAAACCCCAGTGAGTGAGCATCTCAGACGAATCACTTGTTTCTTTCCTCTAGGTTTAATTTTTGTGTAAAGACTCAAGCTTAGCCCTGGCCAGATGGCTTGTTTGGTTAGACCAGTGGTTCTCAGCGTGTGTGCCAGGGTGCACTGGTGTGCCCTTGAAGATTTCCAGGTGCGCCCTATGGTATTCCAAAAAAAATATGTGCCTGTTGGGGACCAAAAACCAACAGGATTTTTGGAGTTTAGATTTTTGGGGGACAGAGGTGTGGGGAATTGGCTGTAAGCTGACAGTCTGCCCAACCTCCCACCTCACTTGCCTGATTAGGTTGCAAAAATATAAAAAGATAACTTTTTTATTGTTTCTTTATTTTTAATCCCTCTTTTTTACAAATTCTAAGAAGCATAATTCAAAAAATGTAACATAAAAATGTTTTTTAATGTCAGAATAAATTTAATTTTGTTGTATTTATTTCATTTAATTACCATAAAAGCATGCTTGGACTTTATATTTTTTTCTTTAATATTTGACTTAATTATTATAACATATTTCTCAGAAATTTGTATATATATTGTGCCTACAATTATTTGTAGGATTTTAAATGCGCCTGACTTCAAAAAGTTTGAGAACCACTGAGTTAGAGCATCGTCTCAAAGTGCAGAGGTTGCCAGTTTGATTCCTGATCAGGGCATGTACTGGAGCATATTGATGTTCCTCTCTCTCTCTCCATTCCCCTCTCTCTTTCCATTTCTCTTGCACTAAACTCAATAAAAACAAACAAAACCCTCAAGCTTAGAGAAATCTACTTTAATCATGCAAATGCAGCAGAAAGAATTAGGAAGAGGAGACACTAAAATGCCCATTTCTAACTTGTTCAGCTCATGACTAGTAACTGATAGAAGTAGAGAGCCCTTCCATAACCAGCCAGGAGGGAGCGGAGAACACTTGGGGTTTGGGGAAGGCGAGCCTCCTCCTCTGCCTGGCAAGATTGTGGCCTGGAGAGTCCCTCTGAGGCTTTCTGTGGTCGGGGTCACTGCTAGCTCACAGGGTCCTTACACATCAAGAACTAACTGCCGTTGAGTGGCTTCCTTTCTGGGTATTTTGAAATCCTTTTGTAGTCAGCTCTGAAAGTATTAAACCACAGATGTAAGACAGCTTCCCCTCTACGTCCTTCACGGCCTGAATGCCGTCATTTAAACTGGAGGCTGCGGAATGTTGATTGGAAGCCAGGGATGAGGGCAACTGGGCAGGGCCCTGCCTGGCCACCTCTCATGGCATGCTGGAGCCCTTGGGGTGCTAGTGCCATGGCAGATGCCTGCAGCAGCCTGGGGAGGGAACCAGAAACCACCCTTTCTGCCCAAGAGCTTAGAGCGGAGTGTGAGGCGGGTGCCCTGTGATTCAACAGTGGGTTCACTTCTAGGTACTGCTGTGAGCGTCTGTGTCATATGCTCCCTCGGCTGCCCTCCCTCCTTATAGTTCTACTATCAGAAACTTGTCAGCATTCGAGTACACCAAGTAAATGAACTTACTGTCATGAGCAGTCCAGAAGAACTCATGGTAGAATGATTTAGAACTAACAGGAAACCCAGTGAGGTCCCATAGTAGCCAACCCGATTGGCCAAACTTTGCAAGCATAAGACCACTGAGTGTCAGTGAGGATGTGGAGTGACTGGGCCGTGTGCGCCCTGCTGGAATACCTGGCCTAGACCCCCCAGGGCCTTGTCTCATACAGCTCGAGATGTAAGCTTGGGGGTGGCAGTGCTGCCTCAGACATGCACCCCGGGAGCCGGGAGCAGGGATGCCCTTGGCAGCTGTTTGCAGCACGCACCGCCTGGAAGCAACCCAGGGGCTCATGTACAGCAGGATGGGTGAGTCTGGTCTGTGTTTCCTGCATCAGTGACAGCAGGCAGAACGCACCTAGCGCGGCCTGAGGGATTGGGTTTGTCTGAAGGAGCAGAAGTCCCAGAGAAGGTGAAAAGCACACTCTTAATTAGGAAATGACACACGTAGCCATTTTTGATGACATGCAGCCGCATGTGGCTGCATACCAGAGAAGTATGGGGCTGCATGCCGAGAAGGACGTTTCATCCTTGGCTCCTACACAGCCAGGTGCAGTAGCCGAGGATAAAACATTTGCTGTAGTGTAGACACTCTGTGCCGGAGGTCTGTAGGCCAAAACAACAGAACTCCGGCACAGAGCATCTAGTTCTGGGACTTCTGGTTAGGCCATTTTTCTTGAAGTGACACACCACCCAAGTTATGCTCAGTTTTTTGGCGAATTTTGACACACCAAGCTCAAAAGATTGCCCATCACTGTCTTAAGTGGTGGTTACAGAAGTTGGTCCGGGAAGGACGCAGTCAGAAGGACGGGCACGCACTGGTTGAGGGTTGCTGTGTGAACTGCGTGCCTGTGTTCTGTGCACATTGCTGTTTATGTCTCACATGAAGAAAACCAGATGGGTAATGTGCTCTCAAATGAAGCAGATACTCACACCTAAACTGCACCTCCCCTTGTGAGTGGTTCTATCTTCTTGGTCCTTCAGTACCCCAGCATCCTGCAGGGAGGTCTGACACCCATATAGACCTGAGACAGCAGCCGTTTCTCCCTCAGCAGCTGAGCTGCAGGTCATGGATATTGAGGGTACAAATCCCCTTTCTGCCTCTTGGGTGGCTTTGAAGTTGGGGATTAGATTAGAGAAGTCACTTGGCCCAGAGGAAGAGGGACAGCAGTTCCTGAGTATGGAATACCTGGCCTAGACCCCCCAGGGCCATCTGGAGGGCACAGGGCCCCTCCCTGTTGGCCACAGGACCCTGGTGAATCAGTGATGAGTTTCTCTCCCCTGCCCTCCTGACCCCCTAACATCTTCTCCAACAAGACAGCAGGCAGTCCTATACGGAGAGGTGAAGAGCTGCTCTGTGACTCAGAGTAGTAGTCCATGCAGGGTGGATAATGTGTCTGAACCTGTTGTTGGCAGCTGGGTGGACACAGCATGCAGGTGTGCCCTGGGGGAGGGGCAGAGCTGAGGTTTCCACAGCTGAGTGCTTCCCCCTCTCCACGGGATTGGACCCCACTGGGGACAACCAACTGGCTCATGAGGGCCACCATGGGCATGGCCTCTCACAGAGGCGGGTTGGCCTGGCTGCCAGGCAGGAGATACGGCTGCTCCCACAGCTCTCTATCTGTGAGAGGAACCACCCAGGAGATACGAGTTGGAGATATCAGTCATTTGTGCCCCACCCCGTACCCCGTGTGTCTTCCTGATGCTGACGTGGACACGGTGAAAGTATCCTCTGGTGGAGACTAAGCTCAGTGAAGGGCAGAATGATGCATTCCTGCTCCTTCCAGAGGGTCTGAGGCATAGACCAGGTCACCCCGATGGTCAATTTGACACACAACCTCAAAGCCCAACAATGCGCCTTTGCTTTGCAGTTCGCATTTGCAGGAGATTCTGGGGTCCTGCTTTTGCAAACAAACACCCAGTTCTCAGCTCTATTTTATCAAAGAATATCATTCTTTACAAACTCATTAAAAGCTAAACAAGGCCAGGTTTGCAGGCAGCCCCAAGTCTGAGAAGATATGTGGAAGACCCTCCCCGCCCTTTCCTCCAGCACCCCATTATTTCTTCCCTTTCCCTTCATCCACCTCCCCCCTTTGCCACAGCTGCAAGTGAGACGTGGGTTGTGGGTGGAGTTGGGCACCGTCCAGGAGAAGGCTGACTACAGCTATGGAAAAAGTGAATTGGTATCTGATATGTCACAAAATAATATCTCTTCAGGATCCATTCATATACTATAGTTCTGTTATGCAAAATTCAGTGACACTATTATAGTGCTTGGGGAGCATTTTGGAGTCCCACCCCAGATAGGATGAAAGTGATGGTGAGAAAACGTTCTTTCCAGAGGACTCATCTTGTGCCCCCCCTTTCCTCCATTCAGGAAGGAGTAGTTTCTCCGAGTGACCTGGACCTCGTCATGTCCCACGGCCTGGGCCTGCGATATGCCTTCATCGGACCCCTGGAGACCATGCATCTCAATGCAGAAGGTGTGTCTCAGACAGCAATTCTGCACACTGCAGTGTTTCCTTGGGGTCCCCAGTCACAGATTTTCTTTTCTCACAAGGGGGACAGTATCACGTGCAGGAGATGGTGGCCAACCCTGGCCATTCACAGGAGGAGTGGGATGGGTTGCTGTGTCCTGGGATGTAGGTCAACGGACTTCAGAGCTCAGTGTGGAGCATTACTCAGTGAGGACGGAATGGAGAGGTGGGTGATGGTAAGGAGACTTGACCACATATCATCCAGCCTGATTGTGGTATTTTCCTGAGAAAGATGATGGGATTACTCAGAGGCAGGGAAAAAGTCCATGAACCTCTGACCTTCTGCCTAAGCGTGGGCAGCTTGAAAGTACGATTGCTGAGTTGTAGTCTTCTTTCTAGAAGCTGGGGTGCCAAGAGGGAGGGGCTTCTATAGGAGAAGGGACTGGGACCCTTGGTTAGTGGCTGGGCGGGGCCTTCAGTTACCCTGGAAGCCATTTCAAAGGGCGTGTGGGAGGTGGGTATGAGCTCATAATCTGGTGACTGTAAAAGAAAGCAAGGTCACTTGAGACAGCTGAGGAGCTTCCAAGACTGAAACTGTCCACCAGATTTTAAGCCACTTATAAAGAAGCCTCTTCAACAAATGGTGCTGGGAAAACTGGAGAGCCACATGCAAAAGAATGAAGCTCGACTACAATTTGTCCCCTTGCACTAAAATTAATTCAAAATGATCAAAGACCTAAATATAAAACCTGAAACAATAAATTACATAGAAGAAAACATAGGTACTAAACTCATGGACCTTGGTTACAAAGAGCACTTTATGAATCTGACTCCAAATGCAAGGGAAGTGAAAGCAAAGATAAATGAATGGGACTACATCAGACTAAGGAGCTTTTGTACAGCAAGAGAAACTGACAACAAAACAAACAGACAGCCCACTAAATAGGAGATGATATTCTCAAACAACAGCTCAGATAAGGGCCTAATATCCAATTATATGAAGAACTCATAAAACTCAACAACAAACAAACAATCCAATAAAAAAATGGGAAGAGGACCTGAACAGACGCTTCTCCCAAGAAGAAATACAAATGGCCAACAGATATATGAAATGATGCTTATCTTTATTAGCTGCTAGAGAAGTGCAAATCAAAACTTCAATAAGATACCACCTCACGCCTTTTAGATGAGCTATTATCAACAAGACAGGTAATAACAAATGTTGGAGAGATTGTGGAGAAAAAGGAACCCTCATCCACTGTTGGTGGGAATGTAAAGTAGTACAACCATTATGGAACAAAGTATGGTGGTTCCTCAAAAAATTAAAAATAGAACTACCATATGACCCAGCAATCCCTCTACTGGGAATATACCCCCATAACTCAAAAACATTGGTACGTAAAGACACGTGCAGCCCCATATTCACTGCAGCATTGTTCACAATGGCCAAGACATGGAAACAACCCAAAAGCCCTTCAATAGATGATAGGATAAAAAAGATGTGGTACGTATATACCATGGAATACTACTCAGCCATAAGAAATGATGACATCGGATCATTACAACAACATGGATGGACCTTGATAGCATACTGAATGAAATAAGTAAATCAGAAAAAAACTAAGAACTATATGATTCTATACATAGGTGGGACATAAAAATGAGACTCAGGGACATGGACAAGAGTGTGGTGGTTACGGGGGTGGGGATGAAGGAATAAGAGGGAGGGGGTGAAAGGAGGCGTGGGGCACAAAGAAAACGAGAAGGTGATGGAAAAAAATTAAAGACATCATTTAAAAAAAAGAAAGGCAATAAAACCTACACCAAACTGAAACAATGAATCAGCCCTGGCTGGATGGCGTGGTTGGCTAGAGCATTGTCCTGAAGCACAGAGGTTGCCGGTTCCATCCCCGGTCAGGGCACATACAGGCACAGACCATTGTTTCTGTCTCTCTCTCTCACCCTTCTCTCTAAAACCAGTCAATAAGTTTAAAAACAATGAATTTAAAGTGCCATGTATAAATATTTGGGGAAATGTCACCTAATTAGTATTACAGTAGCTGTCTCTTGGTGTTGAAATCATTAAGTAACTTTTACTACTTCTTTACTTTTCTGTGTTGTTATAAATATCTATAATTATTGTCTGTTATTTTTTTAAAGATTATTTATTGCTTTTAGAGAGGGGAAAGAGAAAGAGAGAAAGGGGGAGAGGAGCGGGAGCAGCATCTTATAGTTGCTTCTCATATGTGCCTTGACCAGGTGAGCCCCGGGGTTTTAAACCTCAGCATTCCAGGTCAACGCTTTATCCACTGCGCCGCCACAGGTCAGGCTTGTATGTTATTTTCAGTAATTATATTACTAACTTGTAAAACATGTGCATAAAGAGAAAAGGAGTATTGTATTCAGCTCCACGGCCTACATTTAACAAAAATACCAAGACAGACGCTTGTCCAGAGTGGCCAGTGTAGTGTGTATGTGCTTGTGCATGTTTGTCTGTCTGGTCACAACTTCTGTGGCCGTGGAAACCAAATGGAAGACTGGAAATGGCAGGCAGACAGGTTTGGGGTCAGGACATGGCAGGGAGAACTTTTCTAGTGACTGGAACTGGTGTGGGAGGAGAGGCCATTCCCTGGTGGAGGGGTGAGCTGGGCTGTGGGAGGCTGGTCCTCACCTGTGCAGATGTTTTGATGTCGACAGGAATCCTGGAGTGAAGGTGAAAGTTAGAGTAGATGACCGCTGGGAGTCTGCTTCAGGTTTTATAATTCCACAGGGTTTTGGTAATACTTCAATCAATTTTCACCATGGTAATTAATGAAATACAATGGATAATTCCGGGCAGTTTTACCAGATGTATTCTTGCACACAGCAGGTCCACGCCTGGGGCCTTCCATGGGCTGGTCTCATGTTGCGCTGCGTGGTTCAGTAGATAACTTGGAGCTTCCTTAACACCCAGCTGGGAGCTGAGGGGAGAGGGGACGCTCACCTGACGCCCACCTGTCACATGTGTAGAAGGGTGAACAGTTGAATGCAGGAGGACAGTGTAAAGACACAGGCTTCATAAAAGTAAAACCAGACTTTTGAAGTGTCGTTAAAATAAAGTCTTGGATAATTAAAAAACCTTTTTCCGACCAGAACATTAAAAGTGATGAACGTGTTGCAGCATTTGATAGGTATGTAGACATTACTAGATAACCACCATGTTTTCTTCTTCTTTTTCTTGAGAAAACTAAGGTAATTCAGGTGTCAGGAGAAACTGATAGGGAGAGACTGAGAACTGCTCTGACTCTCAAACAGGCAGAAACCAAAGCCGATGAAACCAGAAACTCGGGAATCAGTGTGGCAGATAGGAAGGAGGCCCGTGACAATTTTTCACACAAAGCAGATTTGATAAGAAAACCTAATTGACTTAATGTGATAATGGTGGGCGGATGTAGTTTTCAACTTCAGAGCATTCCAGGGACCAGGGTTAGACAGTTATAAGATTGGACTTGGAACCAGTGGAAATGGTCATCATTCCTCACAGTGTCACCCAAGGATATATCAAGATTGGAGTTGGGTGGGTTCTTCTTTTTTTCTGATATTGTTTTCATAAAGCCAGCATCTCAGGTTAAGGATTAGTTATTAGTCTTAAAAGCTATAGTTTATCTAGAAGGGATAAACATATTTGACAATTTGTTTTTTTTTTTTTTTTTAATTTTAATATATATTTTATTATTATTAATTCTAATGAGGTGACACCAATAAATCAGGGTACATATGTACAATGAAAACATCTCCAGGTTATCTTATCATTCAATTGTGTTGCATACCCATCACCAAAAGTCAAATTGTCCTCTGTCACCTTCAATGACAGAGGTTTTCTCTGTGTCCCTCCCCTCCTCCCTATCCCACTTTTCCCTCCCTCCCCCCATCCCATAACCAACACTCTCTTGTCCATGTCTCATACCCTCACTTTCATGTCCCACCTATGTATGTAATCGTGCTGTTCTCAGTTTTTCTTTTTTTCTGATTTACTTATTTCACTCCGTATAATGTTATCAAGGTACATCCATTTTGTTATAAATGATCCGATGTCATCGTTTCTTATGGCTGAGTAGTATTCCATAGTATATATGTACCATAGCTTTTTGATCCACTCGTCTTCTGACGGACACTTGGGCTGTTTCCAGATCTTCGCTATTGTGAACAATGCTGCCACGAACATGGGGGCGCATTTCTTCTTTTCGAACAGTGCTATGGTGTTCTTAGGGTATATTCCTAAAAGTGGGATAGCTGGGTCAAAAGGCAGTTCAATTTTTAATTTTCTGAGGAATCTCCAAACTGTTTTCCACAGTGGCTGCACCAGTCTGCATTCCCACCAGCAGTGCAGAAGGGTTCCCTTTTCTCCACATCCTCGCCAGCACTTATTCTGTGTTGTTTTGCTGATAAGTGCCATTCTGACTGGTGTGAGGTGATATCTCATTGTGGTTTTAATTTGCATTTCTCTAATGATTAGTGATGTTGAGCATTTTTTCATATGCCTATTGGCCATCTGTATGTCCTCTTTGGAGAAATTTCTATTCATTTCTTTTGCCCATTTTTTGATTGGGTTGTTTGTCTTCCTGGTGTTGCATTTTATAAGTTCTTTATAAATTTTAGTTATTAACCCCTTATCAGATGTGCTGTCAAATATGTTCTCCCATTGTGTGGTTTGTCTTTTTATTCTGTTCCTATTGTCTTTAGCTGTGCAAAAACTTTTTAGTTTGATATAGTCCCATTTGTTTATCTTGCCTTTTATTTCAGTTGCCCATGAAGATAAATCGGCAAATATACCGCTGCTACAGATGTCGGAGAGCTTGCTGCCTATGTTTTCTTCTAAGATGCTTATGGTTTCACGGCTTACATTTAAGTCTTTTATCCATTTTGAGTTTGTTTTTGTGAATGGTGTAAGTTGATGGTCTAGTTTCATTTTTTTGCAGGTAGATGTCCAATTTTCCCAACACCATTTGTTAAAGAGGCTGTCTTTACTCCATTGTATGTTCTTTCCTCCTTTGTCAAATATCAGTTGTCCATAAAGCTGTGGGTTTATTTCTGGGTTCTCTGTTCTGTTCCATTGATCTATGTGCCTGTTCTTATGCCAGTACCAGACTGTCTTGAGTATAATGGCCTTATAGTAAACCTTGATATCAGGAAGCGTGATACCTCCTGCTTTATTTTTTCTTTTTAAGATTGCTGAGGCTATTCGTGTTCTTTTTTGGTTCCATATAAATTTTTGGAATATGTGTTCTATATCTTTGAAGTATGTCATTGGTATTTTAATTGGTATTGCATTGAATTTATAAATTGCTTTAGGTAATATAGACATTTTAATGATGTTTATTCTTCCTAGCCATGAGCACGGTATATGCTTCCACTTGTTTGTATCTTCCTTGATTTCTTTTATCAATGTTCTATAATTTTCCGAGTACAAGTCCTTAACCTCTTTGGTTAAATTTACTCCTAGGTACTTTATTTTTTTGGCTGCAATAGTGAAGGGGATTGTTTCCTTAATTTCTTTTGCTGATATTTCATTGTTGGTGTATAGAAATGCCTCTGATTTCTGAGTATTAATTTTATATCCTGCCACCTTGCTGAATTCATTTATAAGGTCCAGTAGTCTTTTGACTGAGACTTTAGGGTTTTCAATATACAATATCATATCATCTGCAAATAATGACAGTTTTACTTCTTCTTTTCCAATTTGTATGCCTTTTATTTCTTCTTCTTGTCTGATTGCTGTAGCTAGGACTTCCAGAACTATGTTGAATAAGAGTGGTGAAAGTGGGCAACCCTGCCTGGTTCCTGATCTTAAGGGGATTGCTTTTAATCTTTGTCCATTTAGTATGATGTTTGCTGTCGGTTTATCGTAGATGGCCTTTATCATGTTAAGGAATGATCCCTGTATTCCCACTTTACTGAGAGTTTTGAGCATGAATGGGTGCTGGATTTTATCAAATGCCTTTTCTGCATCTATTGAAATTATCATGTGATTTTTGTCCTTCCTTTTGTTTATATGGTGAATCACATTGATTGATTTGCGAATATTGAACCAGCCTTGCCTCTCCAGAATAAAACCCACTTGATCGTGGTGTATGATTTTTTTCATATATTGCTGGATCCGGTTGGCTAATATTTTGTTGAGAATTTTAACGTCTAAATTCATCAGGGATATAGGCCTATAATTTTCTTTCTTTGTGTTGTCTTTGCCCGGTTTTGGGATCAGAATTATGCTCGCCTCATAAAAGGAGTTTGGAAGTCTTCCTTCCTCTTGAATTTTTTGAAATAGCTTGAGGAGAATAGGAATTAGTTCTTCTTTGAATTTTTGATAGAATTCACTTGTGAAGCCATCAGGCCCAGGACTTTTCTTTTTTGGGAGTTTTTTGATAACTGTTTCTATCTCATTTGTTGTAATTGGTCTGTTTAGGTGTTCTGATTCTTCCAGATTGATTTTTGGAAGGTTATATGATTCAAGAAATTTGTCCATTTCACCAAGATTGTCTAATTTTTTGGCATATAGTTCTTCATAGTATTTTCTTACAATGCTTTGTATTTCTGTTGTGTCAGTTGTTATTTCTCCACTGTCCTTTCTAATTTTATTTATTTGAGTCCTCTCTCTTTTTTTCTTGGTGAGTCTAGTTAAAGGTTCATCAATCTTGTTTACCTTTTCAAAGAACCAGCTTCTTGTTTCATTGATCCTCTGTATTGTTTCCTTAGCCTCTATGTCATTTATTTCTGCTCTGACCTTTATTATTTCCTTCCTTCTACTTGTCTTGGGTTTTATTTGTTGTTGTTTTTCTAGTTCTTTTAGATGCAGGGTTAGGTTGCTTATTTGAGCTTTTTCTAGCTTCTTATGATATGCCTGTAGTGCAATAAACTTCCCTCTCAGAACTGCTTTTGCTGTGTCCCATAAATTTTGAGTTGATGTATGCTCATCATCATTTGTTTCTAGAAACTTTTTTATTTCTTCTTTGATCTCATTGTTAATCCATTCACTTTTTAATGACATGCTATTTAGTTTCCAAGTGTTTGAGTATTTTTCAGTTTTTCTTTTGTGGTTAATTTCTAGTTTCATGGCATTGTGATCAGAGAAAATGCTTGATATGATTTCAATCTTCTTAAATTTATTGAGACCATTTTTGTGTCCTAACAGGTGGTCTATCCTAGAAAACGTACCATGAGCGCTTGAGAAGAATGTATATTCTACTGCTTTAGGGTGAAAAGTTCTGAAGATATCTATTAAATCAAGTTGATCTAGTGTATCCTTTAAGTCTGCTGTTTCTTTATTAATTTTCTTTCTTGAGGATCTATCCAGTGTTGTTAGAGGGGTATTGAAATCCCCTACTATGATAGTATTGCTGTTAATCTCGCCCTTTATATCCATCAAAGTTTGCTTTATGTATGTCGGGGCTCCTATATTTGGTGCATAGATATTTACAATAGTTATATCTTCCTGTTGAATTGTTCCCTTTATCATTATGTAGTGTCCTCCTTTATCTCTTACTACAGCCTTTGTTTTAAAGTCCATTTTGTCTGATATAAGTATTGCTACCCCTGCTTTTTTTTCATTTCCATTTGCATGAAATATTTTTTTCCATCCTTTTACCTTCAGTCTATGAGCATCTTTTGTTTTAAGGTGTGTCTCTTGTAGACAGCATATGTATGGGTCCTGTTTCTTTATCCATGCAGCTACCCTATGTCTTTTGATTGGATCATTTAATCCATTTACATTTAAGGTTATTATTGATATGTAGTTGTTTATTGCCATTTTATTCTTTAAAGCTGTATTCTTCTTTTGCTCTATTCATTCCTCCCTTTAAACTGTTCACAAGAGGCCCCTTAGTATCTCTTGCAGAATTGGTTTGGTTTTTATGAATTTCTTCAGGCTTTCTTTTTCTGGGAAGCTCTTTATTTCTCCTTCAATTTTAAACGTTAGCCTTGCTGGATAAAGTAGTCTTGGTTGTAGGTTCTTGTTCTACATTACTTTGATTATATCTTGCCATTCCCTTCTGGCCTCAAGTGTTTCTGTTGAGAAGTCCGATGTCATCCTTATGGGGGCTCCTTTGTAGGTGATAGCCTTTTTTTCTCTAGCAGCTTTTAAAATTTTTTCTTTATCCATTAGCTTTGGTATTTTAACTATGATGTGTCTTGGTGTAGATCTTTTTGGGTTTCTCTTTAATGGAGTTCTGTGTGCTTCTTGAATGTGTGGAGTGTTTCCCAGCCTTAATTTAGGAAAATTTTCTGCTATGATTTGATTGAACAAAGTTTCCATTTCCTGTCCTCTCTCCTCTTCTTCAGGCACCCCTATGATGCGAATGTTGTTTCTCTTCATGTTGTCACAAAGCTCCCTTAGAGTTTCCTCACATTTTTTAAGTCTCTTTTCCTTTTTCTTCTCTGCTTCTGTGCCTTTGTTTATTGTGTCCTCTAACTCGCTTATTCGATCCTCAGCGTCATCCATCCTGCTTTTAATTCCTTCCATTGTGGTCTTCAGTTCTGATACTGTATTTGTCATTTCTGTCTGATTCTTTTTTATTATTTCAATTTCATTTTTTATACTTGTTATCTCTTTATTTAGGTGTTCATAATGACTATCCATTGTTGCTCTAATTTCTTTGAACATCCTAACTATCATTATTCTAAATTCTGCTTCCGGTAATTTGGTTATATCTGGTTCATTCAGGTCCTTCTCTGGGGATTTCTCTTGATTCATTTGGTTTGCATTCCTCTGCCTGCCCATTTTTTCTGTCTATAAGCAAGTTGTGGCCACTGGAGTCCAGTAGGTGTTGCCTTTGTGTTCTCTAGGTGTGGTCTATCTGCAGGCCCCCCACCCCCTCTGCCGGTGCCTAGGGTGGTTGGGTATGAGCGTTGCCAGCGCGGGCCCACTGTGGCTTTTGCTGTGATTTCTGCCTCTCCTCCGTGGGAGGGGCTGTCACTGAAGCCACAAGATCAGCACCAAGGGTAGAGGTGAGCACCTTTCCTCAGCTGCGGACCCAGCCTATTTCCGGACTTCCGCCCAGAACCAGCAGTCGGAGCCTGCTCGCTACAGTTCCGCGGGTTAGGCGGGGCTTTTGATGTGCTCTCAGCTGTAAGCCTTTGCCCATCTGGAGCTTTAGCCCCGCCCTCGAGGCCAGGGCCCTTTGCGCAGGGTCGGAAACCAAGGTTTATTGGGGCGGGCGTGTTTGCTGGCTTCCGCCGAGCTGCGTACTTCCGCTCGTCCCGGACTCTACCCCGCCCCCGTGTTCGGAGCCCGCTCGTGCACGTATGAATGCTATTCGCGTTTTCTCCGGCCGGATGGGGGTAATAGCGTGGGCTCAGCTGCGAGCCTCCCCCCGTCTCGGGGTCCACCCCGTTCTCATGCTCGGAGCCCGCTCGCGCACGTATACTGGCCAACCGCGGTTTCTCCGGCCGGGGGCGAGGGGACTGGTAGTGTCAGCTCAGCCGCGAGCCCCTGCCCGTCCCTGGTCCTAGCCCGGTCCCCGCGGTCAGGGTCGGCTTGCGCAGGGCCTGCCTATTCCTGGCCTCCCGCTTTGTCCCCGTAAGTGGGATTAAAGGCGGGCCCGCAGCTTCCGGACCGCTCTCGCGCTTCCCCTCTTACCCTCTGGGCTAGACCGATCTCCCACCGGCTTGGCCTCCGCCCACGCCGACAGAACCGCCTTTCAGCGTCCTGCCGCCCCAAAACCTTAAGCAGCCCTCAGCAGAGTAGGAAGGGACCTAATACTCCACACTGTAGGCCTGGGAGCTCCCTCACTTGTTTCACATCTCAAATCTGTCCAAACGCCTCTTCTAGGCTCTGGGACTGCAGGCTGGGGCTTGGTTCCTGGGACCCAGGTCCCTCCCTCTCTGCCAAACTTTCCTCCCGCCACACGGGTCTCTCCGGGCTGCCGTTTGCTCCGGGGAGCTGGGCAGCCCTTTTCGCGTTTTCGCTATTCCTACCAGTCTCAATGTGGCTTCTTCTGTGTTCCTTGGTTGAAGAGTCCACTTAGTTTTGTTCAAAGTTGGTTTATCCAGGTGATGGTTCTTAAAATTGCGTTGTAATCCACTTTGGTTCTGGGAGTTGGAAGTTGGTACGTCCGCCTACTCCGTCGCCATCTTGCTCCTCCGACAATTTGTTTTTAATCTAATAAAGTAGCACCTGAAAAACAGGAGGCCAGCATGTTTTCTAAGCCTGTTGGCTGCTTTTTAAAAGTAACACCCACGAAGGACAGGCTCTCAGAAAGGGAGGGATCTTGTCCATGGAGCCAGTTGGCCTGGGTCTATACCTGACCTGTAAGATGAATAGTCCCGTGCAGGTTAGTTCAGTGCACCTCAGTCTGCCCATCTATAAAATGGGGCAGCACCAGTAAGGATCTCATAGACATGAGAATTAGACCGGATGGAGACACGTGGCTGGGTGGCTGATGTATGAAGTCCATGAAAAATTCTATAGTCACACAGTTTTGTTTCATTGCCTACTCTTCCAGTTTTTAAAAATACTCTTCTCCAAAAGATTCACAAGTACATGAGAGAGAAAATACAGATTAGCACATTTTTGCTGTGGGATATAAAATCTCAAGACTTTGGTTTGTTTCCTGGTTAAGCTTTTAGAGTAGCAGGTCAGCAAAGAGAACTGGTCCCTCATGTACCTGGCAGCATTTTGGACACCTCCCGAGTTCTGCTGTACATAGGAAATGACTATTTCTTGGAACCTGGCAGCCTTGGATATCACCTCCTGTTGAAGTGAATATTCACCATCTTGCATCTCAAAATTGCCCATGTGTAGATGCCTTTTTTGTTTGTTTGTTTTTTTTGTTTGTTTGTTTGTTTTTTGCTTGATCGTTTAAATTGAGATGCCTGCTTGGTGGGTCTGGTTCATTTAAGTGGAGCTGTGATTTGTGGTCAAACAGGTGAGCTAAAGGGGCTAGTCCCGACCATTTCTGACTACCGACCTCTCCAGCCTCTGGCAAGGTCTCACTGGGGTGGGAGATGGGAATCAGATATTGTCCCTGTGCTTCAGGCCTTTTTTCATCTTTCATATTAAGTTCTGTCTAGGCGGATGAATTTGTGAGTGTATTGAGTGTGGGTTCTTGTCTGTGTGAAACAAGACTTCTTTGGTGTGGGTAGCAGTTGGGCTCTCTCAAGAAACAACACCCAGGGCTTGTCCCACAGGTGCCTCCACAGTGGCTACAGCCACACAGACAGATGGGACAGCTTTCTGCTGCTCCATCACCCTGGGTTGTACTGGAGGCTCAGGCACTGTCTCACCTTTGGGGCTCATAGCCAAAGAATAACAAGTCAGAAAGCAACAAGAGAAACTAAGTCCCATCTCATGATAATCAGTTCTTTCTCCCATTCTCCCTTATCCGATGTAAGCATCTCTGAAGAAAGGGGGTTCAAAGTCCTCTAAGAAGCAACGTTCTGAGGGTGGTTAGATGCAGAGGGCATGGAAGCACAGAAGAAAACATGGGAGGCTCAGGTCGTGGTGACACAGAAGAGGGCAGGCTGTGGCACAGAAGGTAGAGTGGCTTTTCCTTCCCATTTCCACTGAAATTGGTGTTCTAGAACGAACATTCCCATTCAGTCCTCCTCTAATACTGCTCTAATGGAAGGGGAGATACTGCAAGTAACAGTAAGGTAATGAATTTGCAGGGACATTGTAAATAGCTGTGATACCAAGTCACCATGAACTTGTCCTTTTGAGATTCAGGCTCTGCCCATGAGGTGGGGAGTCTGCACACAATGGCTGTTAGCTCCTTCCTGTCACCACAGACTCAGGGATGCTTTCCCTGTGAGCCTGGGGGAAAGGGTTTTTATATTTGTAAGACTGAATTTTTAATTGGTGTCCTGGAAAAGTTGGGGGGAAATTATGAATTGTATAAGGAATTTTACTGTATTTTATTCTATTTTTAAATTTCTTTTTATTTTATTCATTTTAGAGAGGAGGGAGGGAGGGAGGGAGAAAGAGAGAGAGAGAGAGAGAAAGAGAGAAAGGGGGGAGGAGCTAGAAGCATCAACTCCCATATGTGCCTTGACCAGACCAGTGCAGGGTTTTGAACTGGCGACCTCAGTGTTCCCAGGTCGACGCTTTATCCACTGCGCCACCACAGGTCAGGCCTATTTTATTCTATCTTAAAGAAACAAATGACCTTTTCAAGCCACAAACTTTATCAAAGGCAGGGAAAAAAAGAGTTCTCAAAAGCCTCTGGGAGAGTCAGATTACTTCACAAGGACATTGAAAGGTGCCTGCTTGTTCAGAAAACGTGAAGCGATCTGCAGGTGAAACACAGTCTCTGAGTCGCATCTGTCGCTGTCTGCAGCTGAGGGAGGACGGGGAAGGGACTGGCTCCCGGGAGGTGCTATGGGCTGCTGCTCCCTGTGCCGGGTGGACACACAGCTCCAGCCAACCCTTCCACTGTCTCCTCATTTAATATCTTTCCAACATATTTGATTCTTGTGTCTCGTTTGAATAAGTAAACACATAAAGTGAAGAAAACATTTAATTTCCAAAGGAAATGAAGATGACGGCTGCTTTCCATGCCCTGAGCATGCCGAGCCCTCCGAGGTGGACGGCCATTGCCTCTGCCTCCAGGTAGTCTCCCGGAGCCCTGACGGGCTGGCTGTTCTTCTTTACATTCAGTGAAACCCATTATTTTGAAAAGAGAGTGTCCACCACTTAATTGTAGAAAATCAGAAAAGTTGATATATTTGAATTTAAAATCAGAAAAGTTGATATATTTGAATTTTTTTTCCCCTTCAAAACAGTTTCTCTTCTAAGAGCAAGTTGGGTATAATTTCAGCACATTGAAAGAGAAGGAAAGCTATTTGAATCAAATAAAACTGAAATTCGATGAATTTAGACTTTCACAACAGTGTGGATCTGCCAAAATGAAACCCCAAAGAAGTTTGTCTTTTTTTTTTTTTTTTTTTAAAGAATATCTTGTGGCCCTGGCTGGGTAGTTCAGTTGGGCAGAGTGTCATCCTGATACACCAAGGTTGCAGATTCCATCCCTGGTCAGAGCTCATGCATACAAGAATCAACTGGGGACAGTGCAGCAGGGTAGAACAGGGAGGTAATGTTTCTCTCTTTCTCTTCCTGCCTCCCTCCCCTTCCTATCTCTAAAAACCAACTTTAAAAATTCTTTTTAAAAAAAGGAATATCTTGTGGTGATGATTTTTATTTAAAATTAATTTAAAACAATTTTTCTGAGATGGATGAGAGCCAAGTTTGGGACTCTTTGCAAATTCTGCACTTTGTTCCTGTGCTTTTATCCTGACTGACTAACCCCTGAGTCTTTCTGGTGGTGAAAGACTTTGGGATTAGGCCCAGGGCAGCCCAGTGTGCAGCTCAGCCGTGTCCCCAGTGGGCCCAGGACTTAGAGACGCCTCTTTGCTGCACACTCAGAGTTAGTCTTAGATTGGACTTGTCCTCTGCACATGCCTCCCAGGCAGCAGGAGGGGAGGAATGCCAAGAGCAGACAGACAGCGGGCCTGCTCCCCTTGCTGGAGGCGAGGCTGCTGGACCCTGCTTTGCTCTCTCTGTGCGTCTGACTAAATGAAGAGTTTAGCTTCGGCCACACTCACCCCACAACTGCTTCTAAGTCACTATGCTACTTACTCTCCCCCTTGTATTCAAGCCTCTTTACTGTGGGTTTCTCTATCAAAATCCTAGGGCCTGTCTCAGCATCTGAGACAGTGGTTGGGTTCCCAGGGCCTGGAACCCACAGAAGCAGTTGGAGAGCAGTGCGGCCCGGGAACAGGGCTGTCATCCACTGGCCACACTCTGAGCCGCCATTAAATAATCTGTCCCTTTGTAGACACCCCCCCCCCCCAACACACACAAGTAAGTGGTAACTAGAAGTCAGGAAGAAGGTGTGAAATCAGTGGTTTTTAGAAAATGCATTGAAGTCATTTCTACAAGTAACCTCGTAAGATAGATTGTTAAGGTAACATTTTTGGTGAACATAGGACTTTTGGGATTATCAATAAATTAGTGCAGGAAGGCAGGCCGAGTTGGATGTCCTGGGAGGCACACTGGGGAGGTAGAAGGGCAGGCCCAGGGGGCCCTGCTTTCCAGGATTCTGAGATCTGAGAAGAAGCTTGACAAGTGACTGACTCATGGTGAGGCCCCTCAGTTCCCAGTGCCAATAAGCAAGTGCACTGCCAGCTCTGCCTTTTCTTCACTCACAGGAAGAAAGGCCAGCTGCTCTTATCCAGGACAAAACCCTCTGAATCGATGTCTTAGTTGGGAGTTCTCTAGTGCTCTGGCTGATTGTGTGGATTCTTGTGTTCATATGGTTTCAGGTATGTTAAGCTACTGTGACAGATATGGCGAAAGCATAAAACGTGTCCTTGAGACCTTCGGACCCATTCCAGACTTTTCCAGGGCCACAGTTGAAAAGGTTCACCAGGTACGTGGACCAGCCATGGAGAGCCGTGTGGGCTGAGCGGGAGCCCTGTGCACAGGGATGTGTTCTGTCCAGCTGGAATTTTTCTTTACCTTTGATTTTGACAGTCCCTCGTCCCTGACTTTGCCACCCACGGTTCTGTCATGGTCTTCTGGTGAACCTGGTGCTCACTGTGACTTGTCTCTGAGGAGCTGGAGGCCCTAGATCCAGAGAGCTCATGTGCACTGTGGATTTACTCCACTCCTTTGTCTTTGAAAGCAAAGTAGGACCAACAATTATACTCATGGCAGATTACCCCCTTTTCATGTGTCTTTGTTCTTTAAATTTTTTTTAAAATTTCATTTACTGTTGATATTTAGTATTGTTTTATATTCATTTCATGTGTACAGCATAGTGGTTAGACAATTACATAATTTGCAAAGTGATCCCCCATAAGTCTAGAACCCACCTGATACTATACATAGTCATTATGGTATCATTGAATATATCGCTTGTGCTGTACTTTACAGCCTCATAACTATTTTGTAACTGCCAATTTGTATTGCTTATCCCTTAATATCTTTAACCCAGTCCCCCAAGTCCCACTCCCCTCTGGCAATCATCAGTCTATTCTCTGTACCTGTGAGTTTGTTTCTGTTTTGTTGATTCTGCATGTAAGTGAGATTGTATGGTATTTGTCTTTCTCTGACTTATTTCACTTAGCATAATACCCTCTAGATCCATCCATAATGTTACAAATGGTAGGATTTTATTCTATTGTATGCTTGAGTAATGTTCCATTGTGTGAATGTACCATCTTTTTTTTTATTCGTCTGTTGATGATCACTTAAGTTGACTATTGTAAATAATGCTGTAGTGAACATAGGATGTCTTTCTTAGTGTTTTAAATTTCTCCAGATAAATACCCAGATGTAGAATAGCAGGGTCATAAGGCAGATCCATTTTTAATATTTTGATGAACCTCCATACTGCTTTCCACCATGGCTTCACCAATCTGCGTTCCCACCAGCAGTGCAGGAGGGTTCCCTTTGCTTTCTTTTTTGTTTGTTTTGTGTGTGTGTGAGAGAGAGAGCCAGAAAAAGAAAATGGGAGAGGAAGGGAGACAGATGAGAAGCATCAACTTGTAGTATGTCACTTTAGTTATTATTTGATTGCTTCTCATATGTGCCTTAACTGGGGGAGGGGTGGCTCAAGCTGAGCCAAGGACCCTTTGCTCAAGTCAGTGACCTTGGGATTATGTTGATGACCCAGTGCTCCAGCCGGATAAGCCCATGTTCAAGCTAGTAACCTCAGTGTTTTGAACCTGGGGCCTCAGGGTCCCAAGTTGATGCTTTATCTCTTGCACCACCACCAGTCAGGCTGAGGGTTCCCTTCTCCCTTGTCAACATTTGTTTGTTGATCTCTTGGTGAGGGCCATCCTGACAGGTGTGAGGCAGTGTCTCATTGTGGTTTTAATTTGCATCTCTGATGATCCGTGTCATTGAGCATCTTTTCATGTGTCTATTGGCCACCTCTGTCCTCTTAGAGAGGTGTCTGTTCAGGTTCTTTGCCCGTTTTTTAATTGGACATTTTTTGGCATTAAGTTGTATGAATTCTTTATAAATGCTAGATATTAACCCCTTATCAGATGTATCACTGGTGAACATGTTCTTCCATTCAGTGTGTTTTCTTTATGTTTTGTTGATGGTTTCCTTTGCTGTGCAAAACCTTTTTAGTTTGATGTAGTCCCGTTTGTTTACTTTTTTCTTACCGTCTTTTCTCTTCTTCCCCTGTCCCCAGACCATGTGTGAGAAAGTCCCAGATGACCCTGAGCACTTGGCCGCCAGAAGGAAGTGGAGGGACGAGTGCCTCATTAGACTTGCTGCGCTGAAGAGTCAGATGCAGTCCCAGTGAAGCTTCTGTAATGCCGTCACTTCCCTCCCTGGAAGTCCTAGCTGTTGGAGTGATAAGGACTTAATCTATTGCTCGAAACAGTGGCAACCACAGAGGTGCCTCAGCACACACGTCCTGAGCTTGGTCCCTGACGAGCCCGGGATGTGGGCATCAGAGTGGCACTGGGGTTCTGAGGGCCGCTGATTTCCTGCTGCCTATGGAAGCAGGTCATCCCAAGATGTTCACTTTTTATTTTTAAGTGTGATTATGTGTCCTACATTTTATAGCCAACGATTATAGTTTCAAGTCGTTGTCATCGGTAGAAAATACTTTCATAATTATTTCTAACCCCTTCCTGAGTACTCTGTGGCCCTGCACTTTTGAGGCAACTCCTTTCATCTAGCCAATGCTTATTCTGAATAAAAGCTTTTGATTTCGTGCAGTCGTCCTTTTTCTTCTGATCTTTTTAGAAATACAGTGTTCAATCCTGACAATCAATGTGATCATGATGAATAAGTAAGAAGCACATGCTTCATTCTGGCTCTGGCTTTCCTTCAGTAAAATTCTACCCATTTGGGCCAGTGTTTCTCAAAGCATGTTCCACAGTGCCCTGCAGCTCTGTGGTCAGCTGTGTTGGGAAACTCCCTGGACCACCTGCCCTCAGGCACTCGTGTCTGTAGGATATTTGGGGCTCCAAGTTCTTCGTAAAGATGCCCATTTAATTTCACCTAACACCTCATCATCTCCTTTGACATGGAGTCTGTTCCTAGCACTGGCTTTCCACATAGTTGGGGAAGTAGCACGCACCCCACAGGGCCTGCACGTCACAGTAACTTTGATCACTGAATGCCTCTGTGGGATGCCCTGACAGCTCCCAACCACCAGCCCAAGTGATGCTCCAGCCTCTCCATTTCAGTGACCAGCTTCCTAGCTTCCCCAGGTGGCGACACCTTCCTTGGAGCCCAGGCTGTGATGGTGCTAGAAGTAGTACCCCTGATTGGGAACCATGTGGGAGTGGGGTTTTCCAGCGAAATGTGCACCTCACTCCCCTATTACACATTTATTTGCCTACAGGGGTTGGTTCCTCGGGTTACAACACGGTTCCATTCCCACAATAGTGATGTAACCCAAATTTCTGTGTAAGTCAAAACACACTCAGCCTAAGTCACTTACCTATCCTAACACAGTTGTAAAATCATAAGTTAGAACATAAAACTACAACTAAGCCAAAATAAAGAAAAAAGATATAAATAGTAGTAACAAAAAATGACAAAAAAATGAGTATAAAAACATTTTTCTTACCTTTATTCCTGAGGTTGGCTTGCACACTGGAAGGGGCATTGCAAGGTGGGAGAGAGCAAGCTATTGGGAGGAGAGGCTGAAGAGGCAGGAGAACCTACAGAAGATACTGGAGACACTGGGTCAGGTGAATCAGGATTGCCTAAGGAGCATACAGGAGATGCTGGAGATGGTTCTACCTGTACTAAGTGTTTATGGGAGTGAGCATAATAAACTTGAAACATCATATGTTGAGACTGTTGTAACCCAAGGACCCTCATATTTAATTTAGTTCTATTAGTTTAAAAAATTAGTTTATATTCAGTTACAGTGGATATACAATAATATGTTAGTTCTAGGTATACAACATAGTGATTAGATATTTATAAAACTTCAGAAGCAATCTTCCTAAGTCTAGTACCCACCTGACACCATACATGGCTATTACAGGCTTACTGGCTATATTCCTTGTGCTGTGTTTTACATCCCCGTGGCTATTTTTATAAATTGGAGCTTTTACTTCTCAATCCCTTCTCAGCCCCCACACATTCATTTATGCACTAATGTGCACTGAGCAACTGTTATGTAGCAGGTGCCTCTCAGGAGGTCATTGCCTTTCAGAAGTTTACTGGAAGACAACAAGATGTTAGAATAAAACGGGACAGTGCCCCAGAGGGTTGTATACACAGGAGATTATGACTACCAGGGCCCTGTGTGTGCCCTGGAAGGTCCTAGAAGCAGGCCACCTCTGAGCTGGGCCTGAGTAGTAAGTCTTGGCCAAGGGAGCAGAGCAGGAGAGAGGGTTGGGCACCTTGCAAGAGGGATGTGTTTCCCTGTGGCCCAAAAAAGGGAGGCTGGGGCTGGGGCTGGGGCTGGGGCCAGACCCAGACGGCGAAGAGCCTGGGGGCCGTATCAAATGGACCTTACATAAAGTAACGGGGAGCCTAAACGGTCTATGTCATGAAGGATGTGGTCATCAGGATTTCATATGTTCCTTCTAATGACAGAAAGGACTGAGCCGGAGGCAGAACAGCTGTGGTCCATGTGGGTGCTGATAAGGGAGACCTTTCTCAGGTCATCGGGTGACCTGAGAAAGGTGATGTCAGAGCCTCTGTGAACTCCAGCAGCTATGCAGATGCTGTGCTATGCTACTAGGTAAGGACATTAGGAGGAGGGCCAGGAAATTTAAATATTCCAGATATTAAACTTCTTCCCAGAAAAGGTAATGTGTGTCAAGACAGGAAGGATGTGTCAGCCCTGAAAGGTTCCTTGTTCTTCTGATTAAGATGTAGATTCTTCTTAAACTCTGATGACTCGGTCCCTTTCTCTGTGACCTGTTGACAGGCTGTTTCTCTGGGCCACAGTCCGTGCTTTTCCCCATAGCTTCTGGCTCCTGCTCCTTTCCCTTCAAAATACACCCCCTCATCTTCTCTTCTTCCTGGTCTTCTCCAAATCTCTGCATTGTGCTCAGTGCCTGCCCATGGTCCCTGGACCCAGGTTTGAGATCATTGATATGCAGATGGCCTCGCTGGGGGATGTGGCGTGTTGACCAGTATCATACAGACATGACCTGCTGAGACACTCAGGTTCTAGAATGAGTGGCCAAGGGAGACCAGTAGGAGAGCAATCCCAGCACATCCTGACAACCCTTGTGGTGCTATGGGTGGGGAAGACAATGGGAACAGTTTGGGGTCACATCCATTTATGTGTTTTAAGTTCTGTTTCCTCGCTTTCGCTGTCAAGTATTCTTGCGCGGGCATCAGGTCTGTTGGGATGCACCCACAGAAGTGCTTCTTGGTTTTGCTTGTAGCTGTCACAATGTGTAGTGAGGCTGGGCCACCAAACACGATGGGCTGAAAGAATGCCACAGAGCCAGTGTTTCGATTCCCACCTAAGTGCTGAAAAAATTGGACTTTTCAAGTGAAAACAGCAGAGAGCATATTTGAGGCTCTAGGCCCAGCAGCAGGAAGACAGTTATGTAAATAATGGAGAGAGTGAGGAATGGATCCAACAGGGACCTAAAGGAAGCGCCAGGTATGTGAACGTGACCTCCCGCAGACCCCAAACAATCCGGCCTTTGAAACGAATTGGAAGACAAATGAGCAGCTGCAGCTGCAGCTTGCCCGAGGCCTCTGCTATTCAGGTTGTCACCCTGGGGCCCACTTGCTTTGATGAGTTTAGCAACTATGTAAGCTCATGTACCAGTTCTCCCTCAATGTCCTCTTCTGTCCCAGGATTCCAGCCAAGACAGAGCACACTGCCTTTCATTGCCAAGTCTCTGCCTCTTCTCTGTGACAGCTTCTCAGTCTTGCTTCACTCTTCACGACCCTGAGAGGTGTAGGAGTCCCGGCTCAGGGAGCTTGTAGAATGCCACCAGTGTGGGGTGGTCTGGTGTTTTCTTAGCTACATTGGGATTTGGTTTTGGGAAAAATACCCCAGAGATGAAATGCCTGCTCGTTCCATCGTATGAGGGGCTATGTGATGTTGCTGGGGCTGTGAGAAGGACCAGCCCAGTTGGATATTGTCCTGCCATGTTTCTGAGTTCTTTTCTCAGAACTTCAAACCCATGTGTCTCTATTTCCTGTGTCACGCACACACAAAGCCCTGGCCCAAGTCCATGTGCACAGAACTCCAGGTCCCCCTTTCCGTGTGCTTCAGCTTAGCCACCTGCTGCTCCTGCAGGACTGGAGGTGGCGCCAGTTCAAAAAGAGCGGGTTGCACATTGTTCCTGCAGAAGTCACGGAACGATGTCACAGGGGACAGTGGTAGTAGTGCCACAGAGAACACTGGGATGGGACCAGGCCAGCCACGTTCGGGCCCCTTCTCCCACAAGGACATACTGTAGGTTTGTCAGTTACTACTACACACTCCACATGAGGTACTTGGACAGAAACCCGGCAGATGATCCACTTAACCTGAGTCATCCAAGTGGAGACTGAGTCATCTAAGGAGATGCTTTAAATTACGGGCTTGGGGTGAAGTTACCAGCTGGACTAAAATAAAGACTTCTATCTGAATGATTCTTCTCAGTTATCTAGCAGGCAGGGCTTGTTTTACGATTTGTCCAGTTCTTTCACTGCTCATATCTGCCTGGTGAGATGGAAAAATGACTCCATTGTATCTGCACACAGACGTACTTGTCATTTCCATTTCATACAGTGAGTGATAGGGTTGAAGCATCAATCTGTTGTTTCACTTAGTTGTTCCATTTAGCCTTGTATTTGTTTACTGCTTCTTGTTTGTGCCCTGACCAGGGGTGGAACCCATGACCTTGGTGCGCTGGGTTGATGCTTTTATCCCCTGCGCCACCCCTCCAGGGCCTTGCTTATATTTTAAAAGAAGATTTTTTTTGTCCTGCATAGATTTCTAGGTTGCCATTTCTCCCCATCCCCTATGCCTCCCCAGCACACTGAAGATATTTTTCAATTGTCTTGTAACTTCTATTCCTTCTGTTGAGATATTGGCTACCACTATTTTTGTCATTCCCTTGAGTGTAATGTGTCTTTTTTTTCTGGCTAGTTATTTTTTCAAAGATTATTTATTTATGTCAAGAGTCTGACTCTGGTATGTCCTTTTGCATCAATTATCCTTGGAGTTTGCTGAGCTTTGGGGGATATGTGGGTTGTCTTATATCAATTTGGGAAATGAAATGGCCATCACCTCATTAAATATTTGCCCCATTTCTCTATCTTTTCCTGGGCTCCAATTACATTTGAGTTGCATAGACATTTGCTATTCTCCCATAGCAATCTTTTTGTCTTTGTGCTTCAGGAAGTGAATAATTTTTTGTGACTTATTTTCAAATTCATGACACTTTCTTCAGCTGAGTACAACGTCTTCAGTGAAGGCTATATGATGAAATTTTAATTTTAGCACTGTGTTTTTTAAATCTAGAATATCTACTTGTTTTCTTTTTAAAATTTGTTTCCCTCCCTGCTGAGATTCCCTACCTTATTTATTTATTTACTTTCTTATTTTTAAGAGAGAGAGAGAGAGAGAGAATGGGTCAGACAGGAACAGACTGACAGAAAGGGAGAGAGATGAGAAACATTAATTCTTTGTTGCGGCACCTTAGTTGTTCATTGGTTGCTCTCTCATATATGTCTTGACTGGGGCTACAGCTGAGGCAATGACTACTTGCTCAAGTCAACAACCTTGGGATCAAACCAGCGACCTTGGACTTTAAGCCAGTGACCTTAGGGCTCAAGTCAGTAATCATGGGGTCATATCTATGATCCCATGCTCAAGCCAGTGCCCCCACACTCAAGTTGGTGAGCCTATGTTCATGCTGGTGAGCCTGCGCTCAAGCCAGTGACCTTGGGGTTTTGATCCTGGGTTCTCTGCATCCTAGGCCAATGCTCTACCCACTGTGCCAACACCTAGTCAGGCATGCAAGTTTCCTTACCTCTTTGCCCCTTCTTTACATCTTTCTTGTAAATACTTAAACATATTAACAATAGATATTTCAAATTACTCTGCTAAATTTGACATGTAAGTTATCTACTCCATAACCTTAATCACGGGCTACATTTTCTGGTGGTGTTATTTTCATTGTCTTTTAAAAAATTATTGCTTTGGCAATTGTGAGTAGTATGTTTTAGAGACTGAATTTTATCACTTTCTTCTGAAATGTGTTGAATTTTATTCTGGAAAGCATTGAAAAACTGGTGGATCACCTTGATCCTGTGAAAGCTTGGTTTTTGACTTTGTCATTGTCTTAGAACATAGCCCTTAGTCTTGGGGTGTGGTTCTTACTCCTAAGGTGTGATTCCTTCTAGTTTTCCCAGCTTTACTGAGCCCTATCTAACTAAGTGGGAACTGAGCTCAGAACGCTAAGCACTTGGTACCTGCTTACATGCTACTCTTTGACCCCAAGTAGCAACTCTCTGCCAAGTGCCTGGGTATCTGCTCATGAACATGCTCAGTTTTGTAGCTAGCAAGCATCTGAGGCAAATTTGTCACTGATATCCTGGCTCCCCCTCAATTTTTCCTGCCTTCTGGGACATTTCTCATCAACTTCCTGCTGCGTGGTGGCTCCAAACTGCAACTTTCATCTCTTTGGCCATTTTCTACAAGACTGTGTATTTTGCTTTGCTTTTAGGCAGCTGGAGGGTTCCCTCAAGGGATAAGCTGATTGAATGTGGGCCATTAGTGTGCCTTTCTTCCTTCTGGGAAGAAGGCTCTGCCTCTGTGGTGGCTCTTGGGGCCTTCAAACTGTTGGTGTTTACATTCTGACCAGAGTTTGTAACTGTTATTAGCAGGATATTTAGTCCAAGAGGAGCTATTTTCTCATGACTAACCACCTGAAGAACTCTAAAAATTCTGGACGTTGAGGCCACATCCCAGACCAGTCACATCAGAACTTCTGGGTGTGAAACCCAAGCATCATGCTTTTGAATGTACCCTAAGTGACTTCTATGTGTGACCAAAATTACTATTCAGTATATATAGACATATGTACCAATGGTACATATAAACATATGTACCAAGTTAATATTTGAAATATTTATTGAGCCCTGTCAGCACTTCTCATTAGTTATTTTAATATATTCTGTGGTAGTCTTATCATTTACACACAAGAATACTGAGGCTTAGATTATAAGGGTTCTGTAGTCCCACAGAATGTTCCAGAACCAGGATTTGAATGTAGTCAGTCTGCCTTCAGACCTACAACGTAGACACTGTGCTTTATCATGGCACACTGGGAGGACGAGCTTATAGGGGCAGACTGAAAAGTTTAATTTCAAGTAAATAGTACTCCATATTGCCATAATTTATTTTAGAATTTCCCTTATTGTAAGATAATTATTAGACTGTTGTTAATATTTTCACCATTACAAATTACTCTGCATAGAATGTTTTGTACATACAGTTAAGTAAGTCTGTAATTGTTTGTAAAGCCAGTTGCCACGGCCACCATCACAGCCGCCTGGCCCGTGCAGGTTCACATTTGATTCAGACAGATGGTAATGAAACAACAGAGCCAAGAACTGGGGGGCCATTGGCTTTAATTCTAGCTTGCACCCAGCGGGCAAGAAATACACACAGTGGGAAAACACTTCCCTTTCCATTCAGGGCTCCCAAAGCCACTGACTCAACCCAGTTTCCTAGAATCAAAGTTTCTACTTCACCAGCCTTATTCACCTCTGTTCCCCATCTCCTTCTCTCTGCAAAAACTGGCTTCTCCTTCAGCACTCCACCATCTTGACTGCTTCTCCTATCCTCCATGTGGCCTTAATCTGCTCTCCTCTCTAATGCTAATCTCAGGAACCGAGAGAGAGCAAGCTCCTGGTCTGCCCCATTTTATAGTGTAGAAATCAAAACCTTTAATTCAATATACAAACAAGGAAGTCTCTAATACAAAGTCACTTATTTGAGGCATGATGGGATTCCTCTTGAGAGTGCATCACCTCACATCATGCAACAGTCAAGGGTGTGGGGAAAAGCTTAGTTTTAAAACTAAGCCTTTAGGCTATAATGACTTTGCTGGCTTACAGCCTGTCTCCCACACCCAATGCAAACTATAAGCGAGCAAACATATATATCATATTTGCAAACTTATTTGACCCACATTGTTTATTTAGAATAAATTATTAGAAGAGGAATTTGGTAGTCAATAGAAACTTTCACAAATCTTGTTACATATTGCCAAAGACCTCCAATAAGTACTTGACTGCCTAGTTGAAGGTCAAGTTTCACTGGGAAATAAATAAAGGGGTTGTTTTCATTTCCACTTGGCCATCTGGGCTTGGAAATTTGATTTTTATTATGTCTTCCTTGTCAATGACATTACATTTATTGATACTCATACCTGTCCAATAAAATGACTGTGGTCCATTTACTGGGTGGGCTTCCTGGTAGGATGGCAGTGGCTGGAAGAAAAAGGAAGGGGTTGTCCACAGTGCACAAGCATGTCTGTCCTAGAAGCAAGCAGGTTCTCCTGCAATTGAGGCTGAGTCACAGCCAGTCAGTTGTCTCTTAAGCCACCTAACAATTTCCTTTCCAAGTTACTTTAACATATTTGCCTTTCTGTAATTCCTAGCCAAATTTATCTTTAGGGTGGTTTGTGAAGGTTCTTGAAGTAATAAGATGAGGTGAAAAAAATATCACACCCTTTCTGGATTGACTACTAATGGTAAGAGGATAGAAAAAGACATGTGAACAGATGGCAGGATGTACTTGGGTCTGATTTGACTGGGACATAATCAAAAGAATTGTTTGATATTTTTAGTTCTTTTTTTTTAAAAAATCATTTAAAAAAATTTCCAATTACTGTTGACATACAGTATTATATTAGTTTCAGGTGTGCATACCAGTGATTAGACATTATGTAACTTACTAAGGGATCATCATAATAAATCTCATGCCCATTTGGCACCGTACATAGTTATTAGAATATTATCCCCATGACTGTTCTGTAACAACAAATTTGTACTTCTTAATCCCTTCACCATTTTAATCCATCTCCCCAAACCCCCTTCCACCTGACATCCTTAAAATGTTCTCTGTATCTATGAGTCTGTTTCTATTCTGATTGTTCATTTATTTTGTTTTTTAGATTCAATTGTTGATAGATATGTATTTATTACCACTTTATTGTTAATATTTTAATCTTTTTTTTCTTCTTAAAGAAGACCCTTTAACATTTCTTGGCCTTGACTGGTTGGCTCAGTGGTAGAGCATCAACCTGTTGTTTGGATGTCCTCCTGTGTTTGACTCCCAGTCAGGGCTGGGAGTGAAACACAGGAGAAGCACCATCTGCTTCTCAAACCCTTCTTCTCTTGCTTCTCTCTCTCTCTCTCTTCTCCTCCTGCAGCCATGGCTTTATTGGAGCAAGTTGGCCTCAGGCTCTGAAGATGGCTCCATGGCTTTCGCCTTAGGCACTAAGAAGAGCTCAGTTGCTGAGCAATGGAGCAATGCCCCAGATGGGCAGAACATCGCCCCCTAGTGGGCTTGCTGAGTGGATCTCAGTCAGGGAGCATGCGGGAGTCTGTCTCTGCTTCTCTTCCTCTCACTGAATTAAAAAACAAAACAAAACAAAGCAAACAAACAAACAAAAAGACATTACTTGTAATACTGGTTTGGTGATGATGAACTCCTTTAGATTTTTCTTGTCTATGAAGATCCTTATATATCCTTCTAGGATAGCTTTGCTGGTTAGAGTAATCTTGGTCATAGTTCTTTGCTTTTCTTCACTGAGTGTTTCTTGCCACTCCCTTTCTGGTCTGAAGTATTTCTCTTGAGAAATCAACTGACAGTCTTATGAGAGCTCCCCTGTAGGTAACTAACTGCTTTACTCTTGCTACTTTTAAGATTCTCTCTTTGTCTTTAACTTTTGTCATTTTATTATGGCGTGTCTAGGTGTGGGGCTCTTTAGGTTCATATTGTTTGGGACTCCGCGCTTCCTGGACTTGTATGTCTATTTCCTTCATCAAGTTAGAGAAGTTTTCCGTCATTATTTTTAAAAACAGCTTTTCAATTTCTTGCTCTCTGTCTTCTCCTTCCAGCACCCCCATGATGCAAATGTTGGTATGCTTGAAGTTTTCCCAGAGGCTCCTTACACTATTCTCATAGTTTTAGGTTTCTTTTTGTTTTTGTTATTCTGATTGGGTGTTTTTTGCTTTCTTATATTTTAAATTGCTGATCTGATTCTTGGCATCAGCTATTCGACTGTTGAATCCCTATAAGCTATTCTTCATTTCTGTTAGTGTACCCTTCATTTATTTTTTATGGTTCTTTTTTATGGTTTCTATGTCCTTTTTCATGCTGTTGAAATTCTCACTAAATTCCTTGAACATCCTCATAACCAGTGTTTTGAACCTTGTATCTGGTAGTTTGCTTGCCTCCAATCATTTAGTTCTTTTTCTGGAATTTTCTCCTGTTCTTTCATTTGGGACCTGTTTCTTTGTCTCTGTATTTTGGTGGCTTCCCTATGTTTGTGTCTATGCATTAAGTTGAGCTTCTGTGCCTCCCAGACTGGGTAGAGTAGCCTTGTGTCATAGGTGTCCTACAGGGCCCAGTGGCACAGCCTCCCCAGTCACCTGAGCTGGGCTCTCCAGGTGCACCCCTGTGTGGGCTGTGCACACTGTCCAACTGCAATTGAGCCTTGATTGCTGTTGGCATCACTGGGAGGACTGACTTCCAGGCCAATCACCTGCGAGGACTGGCTGCAACTACAGCAGAGGAGCTGCTGTGCAGGAGTTGACCCTATGAAGCAGGACTTGCTTCAGTGGGGCTTTGGTGCTCACCAAGTTTACTCCTTGAGAGTGCCACTCAAAAAGATGATAGGGTTGTAATCCAGTGTAGTCTAAAGCTATTTACTTGGTGCACTGGCTCTGGGGCCTTCCTGGAGGAGCAAGGTCAGCCACTACCTGTGTCCTGCCTGAGGTCACCTGGCACAAGCTGCAAAGCAATCTGAAGGTGGCTGCTACTTGTGTTGGGCTTGGAGGTACCTGGGAGAGGCCAAGCTATGAACCAAGGCTGGCTACCACTAGAGCTAAGCCTGGGGCTCACTTAGCCAGATGCTGCTTGTTTGAGAGATTTTAGGAAAGTCTGAAGCATGAGTTGAAAGAGGCCAGTTGTATGGAAAAGCTAATGGGAATGGCTTGGGTGGGCCCACAAGATGGGTGGGATGGAGCCTTAGGGAACCAATCTGGCAGAGTGAACAGTATGAGCCAGGTGAATGGAAACTCAGATATGGCGCCTGCCAGCTCTGGGTCAAAGTTCCAGAAAGGAACAATGGGCTCTGACAGCACTGTTGTCTGTAAGAAAGCTGTCCCCCAGCTCTTGCTTTGAGGCCAGACAATTAAGTTCCTCCCCATATGTCCCTGGTGCCTTTCAGGCTACTGCCCCAATGCTAGAGCTCAGGGGCTGTGAGTCTAAGTAAGCCCATGCATAGGTCCTTTATGAGGAACTCTTTGGGACTCAAGCACCCTCTTTCTCACTCAGTCCCAATCCCCGCTGGTTTTCACAGCCAGAAGTTGTGGGGATTGTCTTTCTGGCACTGGAATCCTGGGGTGGGGGCCTGGGGTGGGACTGGGACCCCTTACTCTTCAGGGGAACCTCTGAAGACATCCCTCCTAGTTTTATACCACCATGTATAGATGTGGAACCAGCCTATTCTGCCTCTCTGCCCTTCCTACCAGTCAGTGTGGTTTCTTTTTATCCTTACTTGTAGGACTTCTGTTCAGTTTGATTTCAGATGGTTCTAAATGATGGCTGTTCTGTAGTTTAGTTGTAATTTTGATGTCCTTAGTTCTTTCTATTTAAAAATATGTTATGGTGTACTGATAACATGCACTTATAGATATTTTCAAAGCATTGTTTCAAATAGAAAATATAGTGCAAATCGAGGCAAAAGTTTCAACACAGAGAACTCTATAACACAATGCAAAGTCTGTTTTTTTTTATCTGTTTCATTATGTGCAGGTCAGGGAAGTAAATCCTTTCATGCGAAGGTGGCCCAAGGGCTTTTGTCTTATCCCTAACCGCTGTGGAAGTGCCAACCCTAAAACGTGTACAAACTCCTTGTGGTGGGGAGGGCTCACCTGGGGAGGCAAAGGAGGAAATGACCTGGATGAAAAGTGAAAAGGCATTCCAGTGGGAAACCATCAACTTTTTCCTCTGTACAAAACTCCTGGGCCTGCAGAGAGGGCTGAGACGCCGCATAGCTGCCCAGGACTCCATCAAACACCGTGTTGGGCATGGTGTGTCCTGAAGTTCCATCTTCATTCACAGACCTGCAGTTTTGGTAAGAAACACTTTTTAAAAAAAACCATCAAGCCCTGTCTGTACTTGAGCATCACTGTTATATCCAAACTCCTGAAACTGAGTGGGTCACCAACCTCACTTATGGCTTCTTTTAAAACAGCGTCACCTCCTGAGCCAGAGTATTGTTTTGGAATGACCATCCAAAAAGCATTGACACCAGTTTCTGGTCATTGCCTGTCCATTATATCTCAATATTCAAAGCCACTTATATGGCATTCCATAACGTTTCACTGCAATTAATCACATGTGGGTTCTAGAAATAGTGGTAATATTTTTCATACTTAAGAATTTGCCTAGAAAACGCAGGAATGAAGAAGAAATAGAAATAAAAATTTTAAAAGTTGGCTGTTCCAGTTCAAATCTATGATGAATCACAATTCTGTCCCGGTAAATACAAATCAGCAAGGAGAGAGAAGAAAGGTCTCACAGACCCAGGTCCACACTTGGATTATAGAACCCACACCGAGAAGCCAGGCCCCGGGTCGGTCATCCCTCACTGCTGCCGCCGTGTCAGACTCAGGAAGAGAGATGGAACTCTCTTCCTGAGTCTGTGAGCTATCCTGAATGTTTCAGCTACCCTTCTCCTAAGCACCCCCCATATCCATGCTTCTGGGGAAAACTGTTTTGTTGAAAACATGGAGCAAGTTTAAGGGATGTTGAGTTAACTTGGGTTTATGTTGGGGATAGGTACACAGAACTCATCAAAAACCAGTTTGTTTTCTTTTCCTTTTCTCAGTGGGGGAGGAGAATGTCTTCCCTGCTCTCCTGTCTGAATCCACCATCTGCCCTCTCATGTGTGGCTGAACCGTCCACATGGCTGGGTTGGGACATCAGATGAAAGGACTAGAGCCCATCGGGCAATGTGCTCTTGTGAACACCAGGACCATTCCCACCTTTGCGGCTGCTGATGGGACCTCCCTGGTAAGGAAAGGAAGGAGAACCAAGTGTCTTAAGTCTTGAGGGTGGGCTCTCTTACCCAACTCTGTTTGTTTTGGAGAAAGGTTCCTATCGGGGCCCACAGTTATTAGCGTCTGCAGTGAAGCCCAGACCACACATCAAGTTTCCCGTCACCGTCATCTTTCTTCACGCGTCACCTCAGCTGTTCACAGAGATGGGCTGACTGTCTTATACCCATCGGGCCCGGGAGCCTGAAAAGTGATTCCAGGCCAAGCTCCTTGTCAAGTTCTTGGGCTCTTTGGTAATGTGATTAGGACTAAGCCAATCCCAGCAGTGGCTGTCACAGGAAAGACCACAGTGCCTTTCCTGTATGTTAGCTCTTTCCATCTTGAGTCCAATCCCACAGGACTGTCCCCTTGTACAATGTAGGAACAGATTTTCTGAAGGTAGGAATCAAGTGATGTTTCTGTTTTTAGGGCTTAGCTGTTAGGAATCTAAGTTACTTCCACAGGACTTGACACTGTGACTGGAGGGTCCTCAGTGACCTCACCACTGAGGGGACACACATGCTGAGTGGTTTGAAGGAGACCAGAGGGCATAGTGCCCGGGGACAGAGCACAGAGTAGTTAGAGAGTCTTCACTGAAGACTTCAACTGTATGCTGAAGGCTGGTGGGCCAAAATAACAGAGGAGTGGGAGGTATCCTGGGCTGATGTGTGGCAGCAGCAGGACACAGATGTCCTGTTATGCAGATTTTGTGACAGAAGGAGAGAAGGCTGCCTGCCAGACCAAGAGCTTGGGAGGGAGTCGCGGCAACATCCTTTGCATTTTCCTTTTGTCCAGTCACAAAGCATTTCCTCACAATTACAACACACAATATGAGGAGCCCAATTCTTGTCTTGATCGCCAAGCGGAACTTGAAAATAGGCAATATATGCACGTGTCACAAATGATAAAATATTGCGCCTTTGACGTTAAAGTGTGTAACAGCCACATATAGAACAGAAGGTGTCAGGATTATTCTTACATTTATACCTATTTGAAGAAGTCATGATTCAATCTTAAAAGAAGAGGGTGTTTTTATCAGATAATAATTTTTTACATTTAAAAACAACTACAATTATGTAAAAGTGATGTTTGTAAAACATTAATTGCCTTGTGGTTATGTTCAATCCAAGAGTCGTTCTCCTTTAACTCCAATTTAAAAACCAATGCATGCCATTAACTGTAACAAAAATAAATTAAAATTGTATAAAACTAAAGCATGCACCAAAAAATGGATTTCAGATTTGGAATCAGCGATGCAGACATATGTAGAAAAAGTTCTAAAACCTCATGCAACAGAGAATGAAATATAAAATTGTTCCCCAGTGCAATTAACCATATCTTTTGCATCTAACTTAGTCACTGAAGAAATAAAGCTCTTCCACTGTTTCATGATTAAAGAATGGACTGAGCTGTCTGTGACTCTGGGGAACAGTTGGATTCTAAACAAGGGTTTGGGGGTGCTATCTGTTATCCTTCCTCTGTGTGGCCTCGCAAATGAACCTCCGAGCATGAGAAGAGAAACACACACACACACACACCCTGGCACATAGCCTTCCTAATGTGGGAGCAGTGGACATCACAGGAGTGAACTTCTTCCCGCTCTGCTCTGCTCAGTTGCTCCTTGTTCCCAACTCTCAGATGGTGTAGAATTAATCCTTGCTGAGGGTCTGTTTCTACTTTCAGCTGGAAGCTCCGTGGACTTGGTGACCATGCCTTCCTTCCAGTGTCCCACAAAATAAGTGTTGTTAAAAGAAGTGAGCTTCCAAAGGGACCTGTCATACAGCTCAGCAGGCAGGAGCAAGGAGAGGAAGATGGGGGCAAATTTCATCTTCATTTTTAAAAACTCATCGTTCCTCCCTGTTTTTGTTTGTTTGCTTTTCAAACAGTGGCACTCCATAATTGAAAAAAATTTACCTCACCACCAAACAGTAATTTCCCTAAGAATTCACACAGTGACTGCCACCTACCTGCTCTGAATGTCATGACAGGAGCCCTCTACGCCTGTCCTGCGTGGTCACAGTTGCTGATGCTCTTTGTGACCCACACAGCCAGAGAAAGGCAACCTCTAGAGTGCTCTTTGCTCTGTGAGTTTAGCTCCCAGGATCCCAACCTTTGCTAAGCATTGCTGAAAGAAATGAAAGAAAGAAAGAGAAAGAGAGAGAGAGAGAAAGAGAGAAAGAAAGAAAGAAAGGAAGAACAAAAGAAAGAAAGAAAGAAAGAAAGAAAGAAAGAAAGAAAGAAAGAAAGAAAGAAAGAAAGAAAGAAAGAAAAAAAGAAAGAAAGAAAAAGAAGGAGAAAAAGAAAAAAAAAAACCCTGTGGGTGTTCCCACATCCCTGATGGCCCCAGGATGAGAGTATCAGTATTTTTAAGAACACCGGATGATGCTACAGGAAAGCTGGAAGACTCAGACTAATGCTGGAGGCTTTGCTGAGAACAGTAGTCTAAAATCAGAGGCTGAACCAGGACCCAGGCTCCCTGCTTTTGGGACCAACCTGTTGAAGAGGTCAACTGGCTCTGCAGAGGCCCTGGTACCTTTCATCAGAGGGGATAAGCAGGCCTGTGTGCACTTTGGTTAGTGCAGTGAGTAGGTGTGAGGGTCCACTGGGGGAGAGGAGACGATCATAAAAATGGGCCCCCTTTCAGAGGCAGGTGCTGCATGTCACCAACTTAGGCATCAGGGTGTGGCCCAGCTGTCAATCACTCAGGTGCCTTCTCTTTGCATTGAGATCATCTTACCTGCTACCAGGAAACCATCATGCTGCCCAGTGCAGTGTGATTCCCAGATCTGCCACTTAGAGGTAATTAAAATAAGCCATGGAAGGCAAACCCATGAATTACTTTCAAGTAATGTGCTGGAGTGAGGGATTCCTGAGTTCATTTTAATAAATAGCTACTGCCTTCCAGAATCTCTTAGATTAGTAGGGCAAAAGGAACATGTAAACAAACTAATACAATGTGATAATTTCATTGGTGAAAGTGAGGCTGGGGGATGACATCAGAGTAATGGCATGAGAGACACTCATGTTATCTCCCTTCGAAATTTCAACAAATTGAACAACTACAACTCAGCAAAGGAACCCAGCTGGGCTCATGGGTTTGCCTGAAAGATCTGTACAATGAGTGGACTAAAGGTGGGAAGGGTTGAGAAGGGGAATGGAAGATAAAACACACCATGGTTGGCTCTAGAGAAAGAAGACGCTCTGACTGTCTAAGTTTTGGTCTGCAGGGGCTCCAGAAGCCTAGAGTGACTGGGTCTTCTTCTGCCAGAAGGACTGGAGAGATTGAGGGGCAGAGGGGGAGGTACTAAATCAAAGCAGAGGCAGAATGGGGGTCACAGCCAGTGTCCCTGTAGTCTAACTGGTGCAGACAGAGAAGACCAAAGTATGGCTCCCCAGCCTTTCAGATCCTACCTCCCTCAATTCAGGGGGATATGGAGAGTGGCAGAGACAGACCCTACTCTCCAGAACCACTCTCTCCCCTGAAGAACAGAGGTGCTCTGTGTCTGGTTCCCTGGTTTGTTGAGACATGGAGAGGAGTGCCCCAAGGCCTGAGACTACCATTGCTAAACTGTAAAGCCATAAAATCATAAAGCTGTAAGCCTTTATAACATGCCTCACCCACCAACATGATTGCAGCCCTATATCATTGTGACAACAACATCTCAGCAATAGTCAGCCCAGGAATTTCACAGAGCTAAAACTTGTAATATAATGCCACCTACTGGAAGAAAACAGAACAACCTCTCACAAATGAAATCTTTCCCCCCATTTTTTTCTCTTTTTGTCTTTTGAATTTTATTTTCTTTAATTTTTGTCTTATTTTTATTTTTTGTGGGTGTTTTATTTGTTTTTGATATTGGGATTTTTCTCTTGTCTTTTTTGTGGTCTTTCTTTTTTACATTTTATTATCCTTTCTTTTAAAAATAATCTTTGTAACATTTTTTCCATTTTTATTTTTTAGTTGTTTATTATTAGAGTTCTTAACAATACAACTCTCAAATGCAATTAAAGAAGAATAAGTCAAATGCTATGGCTACACTAGATGGAGACATAATTCAGAAAGAAAATGAAAAATCTCCAGAAAGCAACCTCAATCACATGGAAACCTTGGAATTAACCAATAGAGAATTAAAAATTGAAGTTCTGAAAATACTCAATGAGATGCAAGAAAACACTAATAGGCAATTTACTGAGATCAAAAGATAAATTAATGAACAAAATGAGTACTTTACCAAGGAGATAGGACCTTTAAAAAAGAACCAAACAGAGCCTGACCAGGGGATGGCTCAGTGAATAGAACATCAGAATGGGACATAGAGGACCCAGGTTCGAAAACCCGAGGTTGCTACGCTGGCTTAAGCCTGGGCTCATCCAGCTTGAGCGTAGGCTCACAAGCTTCAGTGCGGGGTTGCCAACTTGAGCATGGGATCATGGACATGACCCCATGGTCGCTAGCCTGAGCTCAAAGGTTGCTGGCTTGAAACCCAAGGTCACTGACTTGAGCCCAAGGTTGCTGACGTGAGCAAGGGGTCACTTGCTCTGCTGTAGTGCCCTGGTCAAGGCATATATAAGAAAGGAATCAATGAACAAATAAGGAGCCACAAGGAAGAATTGATGCTTCATATCTCTCTCCTTTCCTCTCTATCAGTCCCTAGCTGTCCCTCTCTCTGTTCTCTCTTTGTCTTGGTCACATAAGAAAATAATAAAATGAAATAAAATCTTACTCTTAAAATAAAATAAAAATTTAAGAAACCAAATAGAAATGAAGAACTCAATACGTGAATTTAAAAATGAGGTATCAAGTTTAGCTAATAAAACAGGCCAAATAGAGGAGAGAATCAGTGGTATCAAGGACAGCCAATGAGAGATGCTATAGAGGAAAGAAGAGAGAGATTTATGAATTTAAAAACATAATATATCTCTAAAAGAATTACCTGACTCCATCAGTAAGAACAATATAATAATAATGAGCATATCAGAAAAAAAAGAGCTGAAGAAAGGAATAGAGAGCCTATTCAAACAAATAATTGATGAGACCCTGGCCGGCGAGCTCAGTGGTAGAGCGTCAGCCCAGTGTGCGAAAGTCCCAGATTTGATTCTCGGCCAGGGAACACAGAACAAATGCCCATTGCTTCTCCACCCTTTCCCCTCTACTTTCTCTTGACCTCTCTTTTCCCCTACCGCAGGCAAGGCTCCATTGGAGCAAAGTTGGCCTGGGCTCTGAGAATGGCTTCATGGCCTCCACCTTAGGTGCTAGAATGGCTCTGGTTGCAACAGAGTAATGCCCCAGTGGGCTCCCCCTAGTGGGCATTTCACCCCATGTGGGAGTCTGTCTCTCTGCCTCTCTGCTTCTCACTTCAGTAAAATTAAAAAAAAAAATTGATGAGAACTTCCCAAGCCTATAGAAAGAGTTAGATCCTTAAATCCATGAAGCAAACAGAATGTTGGTTTACCTCAACCCAAACAGACCTTATCCAAGACACATCATAATAAAATTTTCAGAAATCAGTGACAAAGAATGAATCCTCAAAGCAAGGAAAAGAATAACATAACACATTAAGGAAAGCCCATTAGATTATCATCAGACTTCTCAGCAGAAACTCTACAAGCCAGAATAGAGTGGACCCAAACATTTTAAGTACTGAAAGAGAGGAATTAGCCAAGAATACTATATCCATCAAAGTAATCTTTCAAATGTGAAGGAGAAATAAAAACTTTTCCAGACATACAGAAGCTGAGGGAATTTATCCTCAGAGAATCCCCACTGCAGGAAATACTCACAGGAGTTATTTGACCAGATATAAAGAACAAAATTAATCAAAACTACAACTAAAAGCTCCAACAAGATTACAATAAAAACAAAGATAAACCGTGACAACAATAACATAAAAGGGGAGAGGATAAAGATCTAAAGTAGCAAAGGAGGATGGAGTGCAGAAGCACCACATGATAATGAACTCTGGTAAATATGACAAATTTTCTCTTAATAACCTAATGGTAATCACCCATGAAAAAGTCACTACTGAAACACATAACTTAAAAAAAGAAAAAACAGGGAAGAGAAGTATGGAATTCCACTGAACAAAAACAACTGACAGAAACACAAAAGAGAAGGACCAAAGGAGACAAAGAACTACCAGAAAATAAAACCTAAAATAGCTATAGGAAATCCTCAAGCATCAATAATTACCCAAAATATAAATGGACAACTCACCAATAATGAGGCAACAGAGTAGCAGACTGGATCAAAAAGCAAAACTCAACTGTATACTGCCTTCAAGAGACACATCTAAGCTATAAGGACAAAAGTAGACTTAAAGTGAAAGGTTGGAATACAATTCTCCAAGACAATAATACCCAAAGAAAAGCAGGCACAGCCATGTTAATATCTGACAATGCTGACTTCATAACAACAAAAGTAACAAGAGACAAAGATAAAGGGGACACTGTACTAAGAAGACATAACACTTCTTGCCTGATCAGGTGGTGGAGCAGTAGATAGAGCGTCAGACTGGAACATGGAGGACCCAGGTTCGAAACCCCAAGGTCACCAGATTGAGCACGGGCTAATATGATTTAAGCAAGGCTCACCAGCATGAGCCCAAGGTCACTCACTGGTTTGAACAAAGGGTCACTCGCTCTGCTGTAGCCCCCCCCCCCACCCCCCCGGTCAAGGCACATATGAGAAAGCAATCAATGAACAATAAGGTGCCACAGTGAAGAATTGATGCTTCTCATCTCTCTTCCTTCCTGTCTGTCCCTATCTGTCCCTCTCTCTTTCTCTGTAACAAAATAAACAAATAAATAAAAAGAAAAGAAGACATAACACTTCTTAATATATATGCAATGAATCAGGGAGTACGAAAATATATAATATCTACTAAATGATCTGAAAATAGATACAGAAAAAAAAAACCACAATCATACTTGGAGATGTGAACACACCATTGATGGATTTAGATAGATCATCTAAACAGAAAATCAATAAAGAAATATCGGCCCTAAATGACACACTGGACCAAATGGACATAACAGACATTTATAGGGCATATCATCCCAAAATGTCAGATTATACATTCTTCTCCAGTGTGCATGGAATATTCTCAAGGACAGACCATATGCTGGGCCACAAAACTAACCTCAGCAAATTTAGAAAGATTAAAATTATACCCAAGGATATTTTCTGACCATAAGACTTTCAAATTAGAATTCAACTGCAGAAAGGAAGTAAAGAAACCCACAAAAATGTGGAAATTAAAAAACATATTTCTAAAAAATGACTGGGTCAAAAAAAAAAATAAAAACAGAAATAAAAATATATACACAGGCAAACAAGAATGACAGCACAACATGTCAAAATTCCTGGGATACAGCGAAAGCAGTAATAAGAGGGAAGTTTATATAATTACAGGCTGATATCAAGAAACAAGACAGATCCCAAGTAAACAACCTAACATCATATCTTTTTTTTATTAATTTTAATGGGGTGACATTGATAAATCAGGGTACATATGTTCAGAGAAAACATCTCCAAGTTATTCTGATATTTGATTATGTTGCATACCCATAACCCAAAGTCAAGTTGTTTTCTGTCACCTTCTATCTGGTTTTCCTTGTGCTCTTCCCCTTCCCCCACCTCTTCCCTCTCCTTCCTCCCTGCACCCCGTAACCACCACACTCTTGTCCGTGTCTCTGAGTCTCTTTTTTATGTCCCACCTATGTATGGAATCATATAGTTCTTAGTTTTTTCTGAATTACTTATTTCACTCAGTATAATGTTATCAAGGTCCATCCATGTTGTTGTAAATGATCCGATGTCATCATTTCTTATGGCTGAGTAGTACTCCATAGTATATATGTACCACATCTTCTTTATCCAGTCATCTATTGATGGGCTTTTGGGTTGTTTCCATCTCTTGGCCACTGTGAACAATGCTGCAATGAACATGGGGCTGCATGTGTCTTTACGTACCAATGTTTTTGAGTTTTGGGGGTATATACCCAGGAGAGAGGATTGCTGGGTCATATGGTAGTTCTATTTTTAGTTATGTGAAGAACCACCATACTTTGTTCCATAATGGTTGTACTACTTTACATTCCCACCAACAGTGGATGAGGATTCCTTTTTTTCTCCACAGCCTCTCCAACATTTGTTATTACCTGTCTTGTTGATAATAGCTAATCTAACAGGTGTGAGGTGATATCTCATTGTAGTTTTGATTTGCATTTCTCTAATAGCTAATGAAGATGAGCATCTTTTCATATATCAGTTGGTCATTTGTATTTCTTCCTGGGAGAAGTGTCTGTTCATGTCCTCTTCCCATTTTTTAATTGGATTGTTTGTTTGTTGTTGAGTTTTATAAGTTCTTTGTATATTTTGAATATTAGGCCCTTATTTGAGCTGTTGTTTGAAAATATAATTTCCCATTTAGTTGGCTCTCTGTTTGTTTTGCTGTCAGTTTCTCTTGCTGTGTAAAAGCTTCTTAGTCTGATGTAGTCCCATTCATTTATCTTTGCCTTCACTTCCCTTGCCTTTGGAGTCAAATTCATAAAGTGCTCTTTGTAACCAGGTCCATGAATTTAGTACCTATGTTTTCTTCAATATAATTTAATGTTTTAGGTCTCATATTTAGGTCTTTGATCCATTTTGAATTAATTTTAGTATAAGGGGACAAACAGTAGTCGAGTTTCATTCTTTTGCATGTGGCTTTCCAGTTTTCCCAGCACCATTTGTTGAAGAGACTTTCTTTTCTTCATTGTATGTTGTTGGCCCCTTTATTGAAAATTATTTGACCATCTATATGTGGTTTTATTTCTGGACTTTCTATTGTGTTCCATTGGTCTGAGTGTGTATTTTTCTGCCAATACCATGCTGTTTTGATTGTTGTGGCTCTATAATATAATTTGAAGTCAGGTATTGTAATGCCCCCAGCTTTCTTCTTTTTTCTTAAGATTGCTTTGGCTATTTGGGTTTTTTTATTGTTCCATATAAATCTGATGATTTTTTGTTTCATTTCTTTAAAAATGACATTGGAATTTTGATGAGAATTGCATTAAATTTGTATATTGCTTTGGGTAATATAGTCATTTTGACTATATTTATTCTTCCTATTCAGGAACAAGAAATATTTTTCCATTTCATTATATCTTTTTCAATTTTCTTAACAGTGCTTTGTAGTTTTCATTATATAGGTCCTTTACATTCTTTGTTATGTTTATTCCTAGGTATTTCATTTTTTTGCAACTATAAAGGGGATTATTAAAAATATGGAAAGCTTCATGAATTTGCATGTCATCCTTGTGCAGGGGCCATGCTAATCTTCTCTGTATCATTCCAATTTTAGTATATGTGCTGCCGAAGCGAGCACCTAACATCATATATTAAAGAAGTAGAGAAAAAAGAACAAAGGCAACCCAAATTCAGCAGAAGAAAAGAAATAGTAAAAATTAGAGCAGAACTAAATGAAATAAAGAACAAAAAAAAATATGGAAAAATTATTTCATCAAAGAGCTGTTTCTTTGAAAAAATAAATAAAATGGACAAACCCCTGACTAGATTCACTAAGGAAAAAAGAGGAAGGACTCATATAAACAAAATTCGAAATGAAAGAGAAAAATGACCACAGACATCATAGATACCCAAAGGATTATACTAGAATACTATGAAAGAATATGTGCCACCAAATTCAACAATCTAGACTAAATGGATAAATTCCTAGAACTTTAGAATCTTCCTAGACTGAGTCATGATGAAGTAGAAAACCTAAATAGACCCTTAAGGAGGGAGGAAATAGAAACAACTATCAGAAACCTCCACAAAAATAAAAGTACAGGACCAGATGGCTTAAACTAGTGAATTCTACCAAACATTCCAAGAAGATTTGGTACCTATCCTTTTCAAAGCCTTCCAAAAAACAGAAGAAGCAATACTCCTTAACACATTTTGTGAGGCCAACATGACCCTCATACCAAAACCCGGCAAGGACAACACAGAAAAAAAACTATAGACCAATATCTCTAATGAATACAGATGCAAAAATCATAAACAAAATACTAGCAAATTGAATATAATAATACATTAAAAAATAATACATTATGATGAAGTGGGAATCACTCCAGGAGCACAAGGATGGTTCAACATACGGAAATTGATCAACATAATACACCCCAACAGCAAAACAAAGAAGAAAAATTATGATCTTATCAATAGATGCAGAAAAAGCATTTGATAAAGTATATCACATTATCTTGAAAACACTCAAGAAAATAGCTATAGAAGGGAAGTCCCTCAACATAATAAAGGCCATATATGACAAACCATCAGCTAATATCATACTAAATGGTGAAAAAAATAAAGGCTTTTTCTCTAAAATCAGGAATAAGACAAGACTGCTCACTCTCCACAAATTCAACATAAGTTTGGAAGTTTTAGCCAGAGCGATCAGGCAAGAAAACGAAATAAAAGACATCCATATCGAGAAAGAAGAAATAAAGGTATCATATTTTGCAGATTACATGATCCTGTATATAGAAAACCCCAAAGACTCTACCAAAAAACTATTAGAAACAATAGACCAATATATTGAAGTTGCAGAATACAAAATTAATGTATAAAAGTCTATTGCTTCGCTATATACCAAGAATGAAACTTTAGAAATGAACTAAAAACACCAATTTCTTTTACAATTGCAATAACAACAACAAAATACCTAGAATTAAACTTAACAAAGGATGTGAAGGACCTATATACTGAAAACTACAAAGCATTGAAAGAAATTGAAAATGATACAGTAAAATGGAAAAATATTCCATGTTCATGAATTGGAAGAATCAATATAGTTAAAATGGCTATATTACCCAAAGCAACATATAAATTTAATGCAATCTCCATTAAAATTCCAATGCCATTTTTTAAAGAAATAGAACAAAAAATTACCAGGTGTGTATGGAACCATAAAAACTCCCAAGTGGCCAAAGCAATCCTGAGGAAAAAGAATGAAGCTGGAGGTATCCCACTACCTGACTTTAAATTATATTACAGAGCCACGATAATCAAAACAGCATGGTATTGGCAGGAAAACAGACATATAGACCTTTGGAATAGAATCAAGAAACCTAGAAATAAAATGACATATATGTGGATCAATAATCTTTAATAAAGGAGCCAAAAACACACAATGGAGATAAGAAAACCTCTTTAATAAATGGTGCTGGGAAAATGGGAAAACCACATGCAAAAGACTGGAACATGACTACAGTTTGTCTACCAAAAATTTATCAAAATGGATCAAAGACCTAAATATAAGATCTGAAACAATAAAGTACATAGAAGAAAACATAGGTACTAAACTCATGGACCTTGGCCACAGAGAACAATTTATGAATTTGACCCCAAAGGCAGGGGAAGTAAAGACAAGATTAATGCATCAAACTAAAAAGCTTCTGCATAACAAAAGAAACCTACAATAAAGCAAAAGAACAGCCAACCAAATGGGAGATAATATTTTCAAACAATAGCTCTGACAAGGGGTTAAAATCCAAAATATATAAAGAACTCACAAAGCTCAGCAACAAACAAGTAAGCCACCCAATTGTAAAATGGGTAGAGGACCTGAACAGACACTTCTCCCAGGAAGAAATACAAATGGCCAATAGATATATTTTAAAAAAATGCTCATCTTTACTAGCTATTAGAGAAATGCAAATCAAAACTACACTGAAATACTGCCTCACACCTGTTAGACTGGCTATTATCAACAAGACTAATAATAACAGGTGTTGTAGAAGTTGTGGAGAAAAAGGAACCCTCATCCACTGCTGTTGGGAACATAAACTCATATAGGCTTTACAGAAAACAGTATGGAGGTTTCTCAAAAAACTAAGAATATAACTACCATATCACACAGCAATCCCTCTATTGGGTATGTACCCAGAAAACTCAAAAACATTGGTACATAAAGACACATGTACCCCCATGTTCATCACAGCATTTTTCACAGTGGCCAAGACATGGAAACAACCCAAGTGTCCCTCGATAGAGGACTGGATAAAGAAGATGTGGTACATATATACAATGGAATACTACTCAGCCATAAGAAATGATGACATAGTACCATTTATGACAACATAGATGGACCTTGAAAACATTATACTGAGTAAAATAAGTAAATCAGAAAAAGCTAAGAACTTTCTAATTTCACATATAAGAAGGATATGAAACTGAGACTCGTGGACATAGATAAAAGTGAAGTGGCTACCAGGGGGAGGGGATATGTAGGATTGGTTGGGGAGGGAAGTAAAGAGGGACAAATATGTGGTGATAGAGAGTGATTTGATTTTGGGTGATGGCACACAGCACAATCAACAGTTCAATGTTATAGAATGTTCACCTAAAACCTATGTACTTTTCTTGATCAATATCACCCCCTTAAATTTAATTTTCTAAATTAAAAAAGAAAAAGTGAGGCTTGCTGAGATACCCCAGTGCCATGTCTCGCCTTGCTGTGTCACCTCGTCCTGTCCAGCACCCTTGTGCACCCGCAGTTCAGGAAGGTGCGGCTCAGAGGTTATGTGACCTGCGGAAGTCTCAGCTAGTGAAGCTGAGTGGCGTTTGACCCTATCTCCTGCTCTCCTGCAATGGCCCTGTGAGAGAGAGCAAATGAGTTAAGGGTTCATGGAAGGCTCCAGAAGGGGAGTGAAAATAGATGGATAACTAGGAGCCACTGGGAAGAAAATGATCTCAAGAAGAAAAGCAATGGAAAGGGATGGGTGCACTGTCCTGTTGACTAGAATCCCAGCATCTGGCCCATGGTGGGTACTGGACGTTTGGTGGGAATGAGATGGAAAGGACTCTACTGAGCTTGGAACAGTGAGAACATGTAAGAAGTGCAGGCAGCTCTGTGCCGTGCGGTTCAAGCTCAGAGGTCTGGTCACATTATTGGTGGCTTGTGTGGGTCTAAGTGTACTGACTTTACACTAGAGGTGACCAATTCCATGAGGCATTTAAAGCAAAGGAGTGACAGGGCCACATTGGCTGGCTTTATAGATAGATCACTCTGATGTCTGGATGGACTTCAGGGAAGTAAAATGATGGACAGGTAACTAGTGAGAAGATTCCTGGGACACTGTGGGCCTGAACCAAGGCAACGATGGGGAAGGGGTGTGGATCAAGGGGAACATAGAATGGGAGTTAGAAAAGGAAGGAGCTTTGTCTCATCATCAATATCTCTAGTGAGTGCACAGCCTTTTGCTGTATTCAGAGCATGGAAGAGATCAGGGTACATTTCCAGAATGTGTGACTATAACTATACGTGAGACAAAAGGATGACATATTCATAGCAATGCTCTGCTCATTTAAAAAGTTGACCTGTAATTCTACTCCTCTGCACACCTAAGAGAACTGTAAACATACAAAAACTTGTAGACAGATATTCATTACAGCATTATTTGTAATAGACAAAAAAGAATAGAAACAACCAAAATGTCCATGTAATGGTGGGTACTTGCCATTATACATTTGTCAAAACCCACAGAATGCACAACACCAACAGTGATCTTAATTTAAACTGTGGACCTCAGTGAATAACCAAGTATCAATACTGGTTCGTTAATTATAACAAAGTGCCCTAATGCAAGTATAAGGGGAAATGTGGAGGAGGGGTGGAACATAGAGGGCTCTCTGCATTTTCTGCTCAATTTTTCAGTAAACCTGAAACTGTTCTGACAAAGTCTATTAATTAAAAATATTCTCACCTTGGCTGGATAGCTCAGTTGGTTAGAACATCGTCCCGAAGCACAGAGGCTGCCAGTTTAATCCCTGTAGGGGCACATACAGGAACAGATCAATGTTTCTGTTCCTCTTCTAGTCTCTCCCTTCTTCTCTCTAAAATCAATAATATAAACATTTTAAGAAAATAAAAGAAGAATAAAAACTACTTCTAAAAAAAATTCTCTCCAACCCTGGCTGGTGGCTCAGTGGATAGAGTGTATCCTGGAGCACCAAGGTTGCCTGCTCCATCCCGAGGGCACCAGTTGACGCCCGGGCAGGGAAGTACGAGAAGCAATCAATGGCTGCACAAGTAAGTGGAACAACAAGTTGATGCCTCTCTTCCTCTCTCCTTTGTCCCTCTCCCTTCCTCTCTCTCTCTCAAAATAAACAAACAAACAAAATATATATACATATACTCTCTAGCAAGATGTAGCCATTTAATATTTTTAGAAACAATTAGCTACTTAGAGTGGAATCTTCCTGTAAAATAAGATGTGGAGAAAAGAACCTACCACCTACTATTTGTTGAGGCAAAGCCAGCCTCTCTGTGGGAGTTTTGCTGGGTGGTGAGGGCTCTTGCACACATTCTAGAACAAGGAGCTATATTTCCTGTACACATACAAATACCAGTGTTTGTCTAAGCGCAGTTGGCAGATGCCTGCATTGGATATAGTGTGTATTAAAAAGCGAAAGTCCTAGGCCCTACCTAAAACTTGCCAAACTGGGACCAGATCTCAGAAATTTGCATTTTTAACTGGACATCATAAGTCAGCATTATACACAGTAAAGTTTGAAAAATCACGCATTATTTTATTTTATGCTTTTAATGATAATCTTTACTTTATTTTGGTAATTTAAAAAATTTTGTAAAATGTACAAACTTCAAGTTACCATTTTAACCCTGTGAAGTGTTCGGTTCGGCGGCATCACTCCCACTCACTGCTGCGCAACCATCAGACCACCTGCGCAGTTCCACAGCATCCTCCTCTGACACAGAAACCCTGTAGCCCTGTAATCAACCCTGTAGGCCTGGTCAGACTGAAATGGTCATTTGTAAAAGGGTCCTATCAGTGACCCTCAGTGACTCTCAGCATGACATTAACATGTTCTTTTCTGCCACTAGAATCTTGGGTCTTAGAGGAGAGCTGTTGTGTTGGGTACTTTGGTTTTCCTGAGGAGTATAAGTCATAGGCACTTGAGAGCCTGTATGACCCAGGTGTCAGCTACTCACTGATTAGTCCAGATGAGACTGAACATGAAAGACCCAAGGTCAGGGTACCCCTCTACTGGGTGTAATGGCTACTGGCCATTCTTTCCCATGCCAGTTGGCCCTCAGGGGAAAGGAATACAGTGGTGTGACTTTCTGGGACACCCACATCCTTGACCATGTCTAACACTCCACTTTGACCAAATGGGTAAGTCTGAGACATAATGGTAAGATAATTTACTTTTCACAAACTAAAAACAAAAAGTTTTCTTTAAAAGATATCACTTGATTACATTAAGTGGGGTTTTAAATGAGTCTGTATATAGAACAAAAACTGTGCAAGTTTTTAAAATTAAAAAACCATCTTTAATGAGATATAGTTCACAAACCATACAATTCACCCATTTAAAGTGTAAAATTCAGGCTTGACCAGGTGGTAGCACAGTGGATTGAGCTGAGTACCCTGTTTTGAAATCCCAAGGTCGCTGGCTTGAGTGTGGGGTTGCCAGCTTAAGCATGGGATCATAGACATGACCCTATGGTCACTGACTTGAGCCCAAAGGCCACTGGCTTCAAGCCCAAGGTCACTGGCTTGAGCAACGGGTCATTGGCTCAATTAGAGTCCCCCCATTCCATTAAGGCACATATGAAAAAGCAATCAGTGAACAACTAAGGTGCCACAACTGAGTTGATACTTTTCATCTCCCTTCTTGTCTATCTGTCCCTGTAGGTCTCTCTCTCTTTCTCTTGCTAACAAAAGGAGAAGGAGGAGGAGGATGATAAGGAGGAGGAAGAAGAGGAGGAGGAGAAGGAGGAGGAGGAGATAGAGGAGGAGGAGGAGAAAAAAATCAGTGGCTCTTAGCATAGTCACTGAGTTGAACAACTGTCACCACATATATTTTAGAACATTTTTATCACTAGAAAATAAAACCCCACTGCCATTAGTGGCCACTCTCACCCTCCCTTTCTCTGCCCAGCTCCCCTGTCTGCTTCCTATCTCTGTGGACTGCTTATTCTGGACATTTCATACAAATGGAATCATACACTACTTGACCTTTGATGCCTGACTTCTGTCACTCAGCATTATATTTCCAAGGGTCACCCATGTGGTAGCATGGATCAGAACTTCATACCTTTTTATGGCCAAATAAGATTATAGTATATGGAGAAGCCGTATTTTATTTGTCCATTCATCAATTGATGGTCATTTGAGTTGTTTCTACTTTAGACTTAACTCAGTGTTCCACCTGGGGGAAAGCCCCGAGACTCACTTGGGTTGAGACCTGGTTCGTGGCTAGTGGCTAGTGCTGACAGTGCCTGCTCCTCCCTGTGATCTCATGCCATCACAATGCCAATCAAAAGGAATAAAATTCAATTTAGACTACACACTGAATTGAATGGGAGCCTCAGTTTTCTTGACCTTCTTCTCAATTTTGCTTTAAAACCTACTGTGGGAAAATCACAACCCAACCTGTCAGGTCACAGTATAGTTCCCACTGGATCTGGTTCTTTGAAAAGCTATGACTCAGTGTTGCCCTATTGTTCAACACTTTTCTAATACAATACATTGACCTTCCTTGATGATCAGATAGTTGACATAAACAATATTGATTTTGGTTACAGATTATAGCTGGATCTTGGAACCATCTTAGTACCAGGTGCAGGAGGTAACACTTGTTTGTTTAACATCATTTTAGGGCCAGTTTCCCCACAGACTTGATGAAGTTCTTCAACTTTGCAGGGATCCCTGTGGACCCTCAGGACATTCTCTTGTGTCTCTGGTTTATCTCCTGCTGTTGGGGCCCAGGCAAAGAAGATAAGCAGACAGCAGATGTTGCCCAAAGATCAGCAGGCATAAGCCCTGACTTTGCAAACCCTGGACAATGTTAAGATAAAATGATGGCCAGTGTCAAACCCCCATCCATTGGAAGAAGGAAAACAGATGTGATTGTGTTCTCTGGAAGGCAAGGCTCTGAGTGCACAGTGTCTCATATTTTTAAAGCAGGAAAGTATCCACAGCTAATATTTGGATGGGCCAACAGTAGCATCTCTCTCCCTGAAGCCTGGGCCTGACCTGTCAGAGATAAAGGGCCCTTGCTGGGCACCTGCTGAGAAGAAGGCAAAGCCAGCCTATTCTATGCTTTTTTTGTTTTAAGCAAAGTTTTGCAAAGGGAGTGGTCCTGGAAGAAAGCAGAGCATGGGTGTTTGAGCCCAGGGTGTTTTGAAATACACAGCTGCTCTAGAGAACCCCTGCCCCTGGGCTTTCACATACGTTCTTTCCACCCCTCCACCCAGAACTGCTGACTCTTCTGTGCTCTGCCAAGGACAATACGGGCTGGTGGAAATGAACTGTTTGCTGACCTATGAGCCTGAGCCACACAGAGTATTTGCTGGTAGAGAAGGTGGGGGAAACAGAAAGAAAGCACTAAGTCTAGAGCAGTGGTTCTTAACCTGGGTTCTATCAAACCCTAGGGGTTCGATGAGTCGGTCTCAGGGGTTCGGAGAAGCCTCTGCTGTGGAGGTCAGAATAAAGTAATACTGTAATTTGTTGTGAGTTCATGCACTTTGTTGGTTTTGTTCTTTGAGCAAGGTGATGTTCATGCACGGCTCATTTTGTGCACCAGTAAAAAAACATATACCTATGTCTTGAATTTGGAAAAAATAATCATATTTTATTTATCACTAAAGAAGGGTTTGGTGAATGCGCATATGAAACTGGTGGGTTCAGTACCTCAAAAAAGGTTAAGAACCACTGGTCTAGAGTCTCTGCCCAGGACAACAGACACTTATGAAGGCTTTGGGACCGGGATAAGCACCGGGCACCTCTCAGGGGACTTCCTGGTACACACACAGCAAATCCATCTGTGGCGAGCAGCGGGCTCTTGCAGCCAGTGGACATCAGTGCACAAGAGGGAGTGAAATGTGTCCTTGAGGTGTGGCCCTCCTGTCCGCCCATTCAATATGCCGGGAATCTGTATCTTGTCAAGGAAGTTCTGTGTGGTCTACATGGCAGTTGTGTTATCTTAGTCTCTTTTTTGAGCACATGGGGTCTAGTTGGTACATGTTCATCCTTCAATGCTGAATTTAAGTTGGTGACAGGCTGGTTCCTCTCTTAGGTGAGAAAAAAAAAGGTCAACAGAAGATGAGTTGCAAGTGAAAAGTTACTTACAATGAATCCACTGGTGGGGTGTTTTTGAAAGATTTTGAAATAAAAGATTGTGAAGGATTTTTTTCAGTACATTCAATAATACAATTTTAAACAAACACCATTATGATTAGTTGAGTGCCTAGCAAGGAGAAAGAAAAAGACAGAAAGATCATTTTAAAAGAAGCTGATGAGCCCTGGCTGGGTAGCTCAGTTGGTTAGAACATCGCCCCGCTATGCAAAGGTTGCAAGTTTGATCCCAGTCAGGGCACATATAAAAATCAACCAATGAGTGCATAAATGAGTGGAACAACAAATCGATGTTTCTCTCTCTCTCCCTCATTCTTTTCCTCTCTCCCTGAAATAAGTTAATAAAAAAATAAATAAATAAAAATAAAAGAAGCTCATGGAAAAGTTCTGGAGATGGAGGGTGGGTTGCACAACAGTGTGATATTATATATGCTTTATTATCTTTAACCATATTGATTAAAAATAAAAAAGAAAAGGATCCAGGAGGAGGGAGAACACGGGAGGCAAGCGCAGGTTGTGGGGAAGGGTTCAATCCTCTTTGCCAGGGATCACCTCGCCCTCGGTGACTCCCTGGGCTCTCCAGGGCCCCTGGTCCCCATTCACAGTGTCCCTGCTCCTAGGCTGGCCCATGACATGGCACTTTTAGGTCTGTTCCATGTGCCAGGTACTGAGCTTAGTAAACACTTTTTCTTTTTTCTCTCCTAAGCTGCTACCTCCAAGGACTTGTTTGGGTCTCTGGAAAAGCATCCTTAGACATGGGACATATCATCTGACAAAGGGCTTCTGTCTCGATGCTTGCCCAATGACATCAGTTGTCACAGCTTGTTGGGTTAGTGGGGGTGAGGGGTGGTGGAAGGTCTCCTCAGACACCTGAGCAATTCCTGGACTAACTTCATGAAGCTGCCAGGTGTCCTTTCTCTCTCCTCCTATTGCCTTTGGTGTAGGCTGTTGCTTCTGTGGTCCGCACTCCCTGGGCACCTCTGACCTCTTCCTGTCCCCTGGCATGACTTAGATGCCTCTGTCCTGCCACCCTTCACAGTGAGTACTGTTGGCATGAAAGTGGCTCAGTCGTGACACTTTGCCATTAAACACGAAGCTCTGTGGGAGCAGAGACCAAGTTGTACGATTTCCATACCCTCCACCTGCTGCTGCCCCAGACAGAGAGTGCCTCAGGTTCTTGCTCAGACCGTAAGTGAAGGCTAAGCCTCCCCATAAGAGGCAGATTTAATGGCGGTCACACCAGGCGTGCACCCTGGGCCCCAACTTCTGAAGGGCCCGCAAAACCTCAACTTTACACTTTTTTCTAATGACACCAAATTTGGTTTCATATGTGCAATTTTAACATTAATAGTACATAATATTTTTTATTTATCTAAAACTATGGTTAATAGGTATTTTTATTTTCCCTCTCTCTTTTCTTTTCTTTTCTCTTTTCTGAAGTGAGAAGTAGGGAGTCAGAGAGACAGACTCCCACATGCACCCGACTGGGATCCACCCGGCATGCCCACCCGGGGGGCGATGCTCTGACCATCTGGGGCGTTGCTCCGTTGCAACCAGAGCCATTCCAGTGTCTGAGGTGGAGGCCATGGAGCCATCCTCAGCACCCGGGCCAACTTTGCTCCAATGGAGCCTTGGCTGCGGCATGGAAAGAGAGAGATAGAGAGGAAGGAGAGGGGGAGGGGTGGAGAGGCTGATGGGTGCTTTTCCTGTGTGCCCTGGCCAGGAATCAAACCTGGGACTTACACATGCTGGGCCAATGCTCTACCACTGAGCCAACCGGCCAGGGCTCTCTCTCTTTTTTTAAGGGGCCCAATATTTTCTTCTGTGCCCAGGGCTTCAACTGACTTTAATCTGCCTCTGCTCCCCATGGTCATGCCTCTGAGACGAAGCCCCGTAAGTCAAATGCCCAGGTCATAGGTAAGTAGTGAGAAACCCACACCTGGTGACACACTGATATACACTGGAAAACAGTACAACTTTGCTGAACTCTTTTTGTGGAGTCTTAAGTCCTGTCACTTCTTGTGCTAGACTCAGAACATGGAATCACAGAGTTGAGGGCAGGTGGCTGTTGTGCCTCTGGTAGCACGTGTCACACCGCTTTCCAGAGAACACCGACTTGATTCCTGCCATGCAGCTGGGGCAGTGCCTGACTTTCTTAAACAGAGATGCTTGTATCTGAGCTTCATGACTTTTTGTCACAAGGTCAGCTTTTACCGAGAGCCCTCTTGGTGCAAGGCACATAGAATCGGAACTGAGGGTTCTGAGCCCCCTTGCTTTGTCTTCAGAAGGCGCTAAGAGTTCAGGACACCTGCCACTCTGAGCTTGATCTCTCAGTAGGTGGGGGTTGGTGGGAACCCACAGAACCTCCATGCAGAGCGTCTCTACCTCCTCCTAGTCCAAGCCCCCCTCTACTGATGAGGAAACACCGGGAGAGATGAGTGGCGGTGAGCTAGGGCAGCAGCTTCTCTGTCCGTGCTCACAGGGCTCAGTCGCAGCCCCAGCCCCAGAGAGCCGGGAGCTCGGGCGGGGTCTGAAGCACCCGCTCACCCCCTTCACATTCTCTGGGATGTGTCTCTTGGGACAACTGGTCTCTGTGGCAGCATAGACAGGCTCGTACCAGAAAAGTAGCTGACTCTTCAGAAGCATCGCTTTGATGGCTCAGGTGGCGGCCCCACCTCAGGGTTCTATCCCGTCTTCCCATTCCCCATTAAAAAATGCCCTGGTATTCTCTGATGACATCTCAGTGGAGTAGTTGAGCAATTAAAGGGGTTTGCTGCAGCACTCCTAGCATGCACGCTTCACCTTCTGTTTAGCATACTGGTTTATATTTAGGGTGATTTATTTTAAATGGTTTTCTCTTTGCCAGCTTATCATCTGCCCTCCCAACTAGTTTCTTGGCCAGCTCCAAGCTCTAGAACTCTAGAAGGTTCTGTATATGATAACTATGGATCAAATCATTAAACAACAACAACACATTCACACACAATTACACAATTGTGAGAGCTTCAAGTGTCCATAACTTTGGGACATTTTAATGGGTGATATTTTGAAATTATTGTGTGACATTTTCTTTTTTTAATGGAAGAAGAAACAAGCACCCATTGGCTCCCCATTCTGCACAGGTGTCCGATAGTTCTGTCCTTTCTTCTTTGCAGTGGTCCTCACTCTACCCAGTTACTCAGGAGTAAATCTAGCTGTGCAGCTAAGAAAGAATCAAGCCGTGACTGAAACCCAACTCCCATCTCAGGCCCGTGGTTTTCCCACTGAGTGATGTGAGGCTTCCATGGGCGCTACCTTAGAGCCTGCACCTTCCGAAGCGTGGTTCCGCTCCAAGGGACAACCCCTTCCGGGACATAGCATCAGTTTGACATGGAGAACAGCTAAAGACATCAGCATCCTTAGCAGGTGGTGCTCTAGAATGTGACATAAAGGAACAGTTAGCAGAGAGAGTCAGGAGGCTGTGGGTTTGACCCACGAAAGCTCCTGAGCAGAAATGCATATGTGTCAGGTGAGAGCCAAGGGACTGAGAGGGTCAAGCACTGTCTTTTGTGGGGCAGCAGTGAGCCCATCCTGAGGCCAAGGCAAGGGTCTGCAGGGAGTGAAGGAAACTGGCACAGTAAGGGTCTGAGGGGCTTGTTTCACTGGGAAGGAAAGCAAAAACAAGTGACATGGCCTAAATACACAGCTCAAAAGTACAGGCGGCTCAAGGCAGGTAATTCTACCTTGTTTTCCTCAATGCCCCCTCTTACAACTCAGGAGACATAACAGTGTCTTCAGTGTGCACTGCAGTCCCTTCTAGAGGCGCAGGGAACTCGCAGACAGCTCTCTTAACTGTGAACCTAGCTACGTCCCAATGTAATTCCCTAATTTATTATTTCTTGCATCCCAGCATCTTAGGAAAAGAAGCCTTTAACATAAAATGCAGAAAGGACAGAGAGCTACCAGAGTTCATTCTAAAGATCAGTGTCTGCCAAATCCAGGCACCACCCTTGTTGGTTGTAGATTCATAAAACTACGAGGTCCTGGAGATAACTCAGTCCAGCGATGGCAGATGTCTGTGTCCACGCTTCCCCGTTGTTCCTGCTGGGCTCTCTTCCCCTGAGCCTGATCGCTGCCTCAGAATCCTAACCAGCACCTCCACCGGCATCCACACCTGGATTGCAAGTGGCATTTGGATGAAAACCTTTTTTACCATCCTGATCTTGTCCAGCCTGTACCGCTTATAGAAGAAGAGCCAGAGCCTAGAGACACTAACTGATAAGGCCAGGATGACACCAGGACGTCACCACTGCTAAGCGGCAGAGCCAGGAATGGACCCAGGTCTTGGACTTCCAGCTCCACACCCACATCCTTTTTATTCATTTAAGGCTAATGAGACCCAGCTCTATTGAATAGCTCATTTATTCAACAAATAGTTGCAGAGAACTTACTACATAGCAGGCATTATGCCCAGATAAATGACTGATCCCTTTTGATCCAGCCAGAGATGAATTTCATAAACTACAGAACTATTTTTCACTCAACATAGTCTGAATCAAAATTCAGATAGATAGCCTGGCCATAGTGGTGCAGTGGATAAGGCATTGACCTGGAATACTGTGGTCGCCAGCAAGACCTCAGGCTTGCTGGGTCAAGGCACATACGAGAAGCTTCCCGCTTTTACAACCCCCCGACATGCCTCCCCCCAAAGTTGATGAATAAAATACTTTTAAAAATTCAGAGAGATAGTTAGATTATGTCTCGCATCGCTTGTCCCAGGGACTTTGGAAGTATCTCTCATAAAGAAGCTTACAAAGTCCATAAAATAATCCGTGGTTACTACCCCCCGCCAGTCGTCTTGGGTTTTCTGTTACCTGTGCTCTTTCCCTATGCGTTGTGCAGCAAGAATCTCTCTCTATAGTTTCAATGGAAAAACTTCTCTGGGAGGAAATTGAGCATGTTGCTTCATGTCTTTTTTTTTTTTTTTCCTTCATGTCTTAATGTTTAGGAGATTAAAGAAAAAAAGATCTAGTCATCCTATCTCTTGGTTACATTTAAATTATTAACTAGAAACAAAGTGTCAGTTGAGATTCAGCTGTATTCTCTGCCCTGGTTATAGTGAGGGAGAAGAGCATCGAACCAGGCACCAGGATACCTGAGTTCTAGGTGTGTTCCTCCCTCAGGCAGCTTGTGACACCGGGTGAATCACGTTAAGATTCGTGAGCCTCTCTCCTCCTTTATAAAGTGACTTTTGTGCCCTGCCCGCCTGGCAAGGTTGTTATTAGGATTAGTAATAATAATAATAATGATAATAAAAACTCCCACTGGTATTATGACTTACCTTTCAAAACACTCTTTCACAACAACCGGGAGAGGTAGGCAAGGTAGTTATAATTACCACCAGCGAAAGGTGAGACACCCGGCTCAGAGATAGGAAGTAACCCACTCAAGGTCACCCAGCTTGAAAGCCCTGGCTGTGGAGTGGGAACCATTCCCTAGGGGCTTCTCCAGGGCAGCAGGGTTGAGATCAGACACCTCTTTATCTGCAGTGTCCTGGATGCACAGGGGTAGCTAGTTCTTTGGGCAGCTCTCAACACCTTGGGAATATTGGGGTGGCTCTTGGCAGGCTTTCTGGGTACAGAGGTTAGGACAAAGGATGTTTTTGGTGAGCAGCTTCTCTGCTGTGCGTAAAAGCCCTGTGTTGGCTGTGGTCAGCTCTACTTCTCTGCCATGTTGTGCTTAGCTGTTTTCCTGTAAAAGGCACATGCGCACACACACACGCACACACACACGAGCACGTGTAAATTTCAGCGGCATGGCTCTCCATCAAAGCCCTTAGACTTGTGAAGCACAGCCTCTTTAGGAACTTGGTAGAGCACGTTCTATAGATAGTCATGCAGCACACTGCCCAGGGGAAGACCAGAAGGAGAAATGGAAAACACACACTGGGTTGATTGACAGTCTCAGTGCCAAGCTAGCTCTGTAGGGCAGGTCATCATGTTAAATGTGGCAAGGTAGCAGCAAGTATCACCACTGCTATCACAGACCCTTTAGGAGTCACTGCCCTTGTCGAACCTGTCCCCAGTGTGGACACTGTCCCCAACAATGGACCAGAGTGGGGCTGCCAGTATTCCCAGAACATGGTGAGCTCTCCACTTCTGTCAGCTCTAGAGAAGAAGACTTTGAAAAATGGATGGTGAAGCCCTGGCCAGTTGGTTTGGTGGTAGATCATTGGCTTGGCATGTGGATGTCCCCAGTTCAATTCCAGGTCAGGGCACACAAGAGAAGCAACTATCTGCTTCTCCGACCCTCCCTCTCCCCCTTCTCTCTCTCTTCACCTCCCACAGCTATGGCTCAATTGGTTCAAGTGAGTTGACCCAGATGCTGAGAATGGTTTCACCTCAGGTGCTAAAAATAGTTCGGTTACTGAGCAATGCCCCAGATGGGCAGAGCATCACCTTAATAGGGCGTTGCTGAGTGGGTCCTGGTTGAGGCACATGCGAGAGTCTGTCTCTCTGCCTCCCCTGCTCTCACTTCATTTAAAAAAAAAAGAATGGTGAAAAGACAGGCATCCATGTTTGCCTCATAAATGTTTTTAAACTATTGATGAAATGATGTGGATGAAATAAAATACTGATGAACTACTGAATAGGGTGAGAAGATACCCAACCATATTTTCCTGTAATCTCTCGGGACACAGGTGACAGAACTCATGTCACAGCATAGTTCTACTGATCCCCAGTGTGTTTTTGGGAATGCCCATTCAATGTTTTTATGGTTTTTGGTATTTTGTGGTCATTTGTGCAACGTGAGACCTAAGTGTTCTGTTTTTCTGCTTGGGAAGCTGTCAGTGGACTGCCATAACAATGCCATTCACTTTTTCTTAAAACAATGCTGAGAAAGAAAAAATTGTGATTACAGTCATCACTATTACTAGATGAACATTTATATTATTTTCATTATAGAATAGGAAGAGGGAGGAGAGATCATGAGGTTGTTTCTTAGAATGCTCTGAGGTAGTAGTGGTGGTTTTTTTGTTTGTTCCTTTGTTTTTAGCATTTTTTGTTTTGCACCAGATTCAAACTATGAATCACAGAGTAACTGCTTCAGAAGGACTGGGATCCTGTGGCCTCTTAATTTTGTGGGGGGTTTAAAATAAACAAAAACTCAGATCTGAAATTGCAGCTTGTATCTCCTTCATAAATAAATGAACCTCGCATGTGGCTTCAGCACACTTTACTTAATGGGATTCCTGCTTTGCAGGGCACAAAATGTTCCCTAGAGACAGAATGCCACCAACAGGAAATCTGATGTCTTACAAGGGTTATTTTATTTTCTCCAAAAAAAAAAAAAAAAAAGGCAAAACAAAACATTACGGCAACCTCATTACTATAAACACCACTATGACGATGAGGATAAAGACAGAACCAAGAAGGAAACTGTTCTACTGTTTGGGGGACAAACAGAATCTCAGGAAGTCAAACCTTCTGACTGCTCAAATAGTTCTTATTAATCCAGGTGATTTCAGTGTACGAGGTTTCTCTCAATGGTTTTCCCATGTGTTCATTAATTATTTTATTGAGAAAAGCCTTATATCTCAGATGTAAAGGAAGGAAGGAATGCTGAGCTCAGTAACCTCCCCATTTCAGGAAAGGGTCTCAGCATGGTTAGAATCTGACTCAGCCTTCAGAGTACAGTTTAGAAAGTGTTCGCCGGCAATTCTCTCCTGAGTCCTAAACACTGTGAATTGCCCCCAGCCTGACCCCAAGGACCCAATAGCCTCTCTTTTCTAGTACCCAGCCCACACTGCTGATCCATTTCCCGTCTGCAACTCTGGGCCTGGGTCGGCTTGGCTCAGCCTTGAATGTCGGTATTCAATACTCAGCTGGTACATAGAGGGCTCCACAAATGGGTTGGATATATGAGTTTTAAATGATATTTATAAAACTGAAATCGGTGGGAGTCAAGAGGCAGCTGATGATACCTAACTTCTGCCTGGAGATGGAGGTCCGGAAAGGATGGTCTGGGGTGGACTATTGCAGCTTGCAAGGCTTCAGGCAGATGTGATGTGTCCCATGTGGTGTCGCCATTCTTTACATTAGGCATTTCTACTACTGCGTGATTATGTTTTATTTTACTTTTATTTTTTATTAAGTGAGAGGCGGGGCAGCAGAGAGACAGAATCCAGCATGTGCCCCAATTAGGATCTACCCGGCAAGCCCCCTATGGGGGGATGCTCTGCCGATCTGAGGCCACTGCTCTGTAGCTTGGCAACTGAGCTATTTTAGTGCCTGAGACGAGGCCTTGGAGCAGTGGTTCTTAACCTTTTTTGAGGTACCGAACCCACCAGTTTCATATGCGCATTCACCAAACCCTTCTTTAGTGATAAATAAAATATGATATTTTTTTCCAAATTCAAGACATAGGTATATGTTTTTTTACTGGTGCACAAAATGAGCCGTGCATGAACATCACCTTGCTCAAAGAATAAAACCAACAAAGTGCATGAACTCACAACAAATTACGGTATTACTTTCTTCTGGCCTCCGCGGCAGAGGCTTCTCCGAACCCCTGAGACCGACTCATCGAACCCCTAGGGTTTGATAGAACCCAGGTTAAGAACCACTGTCTTGGAGTCATTCTCAGTGCCTGGGGCTCTAACCATTTGAGCTATAGCTTCAGGAGGGGAAGAGAGAGACAGAGAGAGAAGGAGGAGAGGGAGGGGTGGAGAAGCAGATGGTCACTTCTCCTGTGTGCCCTGACCAGGAATTGAACCCAGGACTTCCACATGCCAGGCCAATGCTCTACCTCTGAGCCATCTGGCCAGGGCCTGTGTGATTATGTTTTAAAAGGCGGTTGGGAGAGGTTCCATATGCAGTAGTAAGCAGATCATACAACTCAGGCAACACTTATTTCTAGCAAGGTTGCTCCTTTTCACCCCACATTTGTAATTAACCCTCCTTTTTAAAAAAAAGATGAATAAATATAATTTCAGGATGACTGTATGACAGGGCCTGGAAAAGGGGCAGTGCACATGAGGGAAAGTTTTCCCGTAAAGAGGAGCTTGGGTGCAGGGTAGGAGGATGAGTAAGACAGGAGACGTGACCTTGGCTTCATCTAGGTAAGAACACTCAGAAATGGGCTGTGCCTCTCAGGGCCTGTATCTTACTATGCAGCCCTGGCTCCAGCCCTGATGTGGTGACTAGAGGATCCGTTCCAAAAGGAGGGGACTTAACCGAATCCTTAGTCATGCTGTTAAAAGAATGTGAGAACATCCCAGGACTGGCCACTAAGGAAGGATAATGCCTTTTTGTTCAAAATCCTTCTGGACCTCAGGTCGGTTTCAAAATGACTTTCTCAAGGCAGCCTTTCTGGGAGTAGGAGAAGCCTGGCAGGGGACGGGGCATGGTCTAAGCTGAGGCTGGAGATGTTTGGGGCCCAAGATCAGGTCAAGAGCACAGCAGGGCTTCGGTCCCCTCAAGCTGTTGCAATTAGAGAGCAGATTAGCAACCAGGAGTCGCAGAGCAGATACAAGACAGCTGGGAGAAGAAGGGCATGGCAGGTAGGGTTCATGGTGGGTAATTGGTACTTCCAGTGGGGACTGGTGATGTCACTGCCTCATGTCACTTCTGTAGAATCAAGCCTGCAACCTTTTAGTGTAAATGAAAAGCAAAAGTGTTCACACCAGTGGTTCTCGTCTCTGCCTAAAATCAGGGTGCTGGTTCAAATGAAGACTCCTGGTGTCCTGCCTGGGAGCGCTGCTGCAGCTGGTGTGGAGACCCCATGCTGGTAAGGGGAAAGCTCTTGGGACCAGAGCCTGGACACATGCCTGAGCTCACGTGGGAGTGGCACTAACTTTGACACTATTTTAAAATGGTAATTGAAGTGAAGAAAATGTCTTTTACTTTGTCTTTTTCTCGTATGTTTTTTTTTCTGCTCCTTGTTCCTAGTCTCCCCTCCAACCTGTTGTTGGCTTCTGTTTTCAGGTTTAATTCTTGATATTAAATCTAGTATTTTTTATTCTTTTCTCTTTCTTTCTGTCACCCCCGACCCTGCCCTGGAGTGTCCACTCAAACTTATAAAGATGATTATGCTTTAGAAAAAAATATATTCTTAGCAGGAGAGCTTAGTAGAGAAATTATTTTCAGATGCCTTTGGGTGTTTGATAACAAAGGACGTTTGTGAGCCACACTGTTTTACTTTCACCCTGGGGAAAACTTAAGTGAGCTTCCTTTGGCTAGATCATGTTATACTGCTCAATCCTTCCTTTTCCATTTCAGGCTCTCTTTGGAAAGCCATCTGACTTCCTGGATTTCTGCATCATTTCAGATGGCTACCCGTCAGAACGTGGCATCATTCCATGCATGTTGAACACGTTTCCTAGCTGGCCTGGAGCACAAGCTGGAGTAGAGGTCTCGCCTGAGAGATGTGCACCTCGCCCAGCCCCCACTGCCAGCTGTACTTCGCCCTGAGCTGTGGCTGACCAGGGATGCCTGGCTTGCGCTAGCCCTCTTATTTTGGGGCTTACAAAATTTTGTTTAATATACTTTACTATTTTTTAGAGCAGTTTTCGGTTCACAGCAAAATTAAGCAGAAGATACAGGTATTTCTCGTATACCTCCTGCCTCCACACATAATAGTCCCCTCTAATTATTAACGTACCCCACCCGAGTGGTAAATTTGTTACAACTGATGAGCCTACATGGACACATCACTATCACCCAGAGTCCATAGTTTACAGTAGGGTTCACTCTTGGTGGTGTACATGGTATGGGTTTAGACAAATGTGTAGTGACAGGTATCCACTATTACAGTATCATTCAATGTAGCGTCGCTGCCCTGAATTCCCCTGCGCTCCACCTAGTCATCCTTCTCCACTCCAGCCCCTGACGACTACTGATCTTTAAATTGTTTTCATAATTTTATTTTCTCCCGAATGTGATATGGTTGGAATCATACAGTAAGTAGCCTTTTCAGATTGACTTCTTTAACTCAGCAGTATGCTGAATCCTCTGGGCCTGGCCTGTGGTGGTGGCACAGTGGGTAGAGTATCAACCTGGAACAATGAGGTCGTGTTTCAAAACCCTGGGCTTGCCTGGTCGAGGTGCATATGACAAACAATCAATGAGCAACTACAGTGAAGCAAATATGAGTTGATACTTCTCGTTCCCCCCCCCCCCCGTAAAATAAGTCAATAAATTATTATTTTTTTTAAGAAAAAGGTTCCTCTGAGTGTTTTCATTGCTTGATAGCTCATTTCTTTTTCCTGCTGAATAATATTCCGTTGTCTGGATGTGCACCAGTTAATTGACCCACTCAACTCCTGAAGGATGTATCGGTTGCTTTTAGGTTGGGCAAATATGAATAAAAGTGCTATGAATGTCTATGTGCAGGTTTTTGCATAGATATAAGTTTTCACCTCCTTTGAGTAAATACCGAGGAGCACAATTGCTGGATCCAATGGAAGACTATGTTTAGTTTTGTAAGAAACTGCAAACTTTCTCCCAAAGTGGCTGCACCATTTTGCATTGCCACCAGCCATGAGTGAGAGTGTCTGTTGCTCCACATCCTTCTTAGCATTTGGTGATGTCACTGTCTTAGATGTTGGCCACTCTAATAGTATGTAGTAGTATCTCATTGCGGTTTTGATTTGCATTTTCTGAATGACATGATAAGAAGCATCTTTTATTTGCTTATTTGCATCTGTAGATCTTCCTCAGTGAGGTGTCTGGTAAGGTCTTTGACTGATGTGTGATACAAAGCCCCTGCTCCTTAGGGAGAAGCTCTGTTTTTACACTTTTTCCTGTCTCTGAGGTCCCTCCCAGTGACAGCTTGTCATGCTGAGGGAGAGGTTTTCAGCAAGACCATGTCTCTGCCTCTCTTACCCTTCTCAACAGGCCCTTTTGTTCTTCACCATTGAGCAGCTTTTCAGCTGGTTCTCAGGTTCTTGCAGGGATTTGTTTCAAATGTAGTGTGTATTTGTGGTGTCTTATGTAATTGTTGTGTTGTAGGAGAAGTTGAGTTCCAGAAGTTTTCACATTGCCACGTTGAATTGCCTTCTCTTACTATTAAATTTTAAGAGTTTTTGTATAATTTGAATAGTAGTCCTTTAATCAGGTGTTACCTTTTGCAAATATTTTCTCCCAATCTCTGGCGTCTCATTGTATTCTCATGCCAATGTCTTTCACAGAGCAGAATTTTTAATTTTAATAAAATCCAGCATATTAGTTATTTCTTTCATGGATTATATCAGGGGTAGTCAACCTTTTTATACCTACCACCCACTTTTGTATCTCTATTAGTAGTAAAATTTTCTAAACACCCACCAGTTCCACAGTCATGGTGATTTATAAAGTAGGGAACTAACTTCACTTTATAAAATTTATAAAGCAGAGTTATAACAAGTTAAAGCATATAATAATAATTACTTACCAAGTACTTTATGTCGAATTTTTGCTAAATTTGGCAGAATAAATCTTTAGAATACAACTTACTATAGTTAAATCTATCTTTTTATTTATACTTTGGTTGCTCTGCTACTGCCCACCATGAAAGCTGGAACGCCCACTAGTGGGCAGTAGGGACCAGGTTGACTGCCACTGGATTATACCTTTGTGTTGTATCTAAAAAGACATCACCAAATCCTAGATCGTCTAGATTTTTCTCCTAGGTCATCTTCTATGAGTTATATAGTTTTGCATTATACATTTAGGTCTGTGGTCCATTTTGAGTTAATTTTTGTGAAGAGTGTAAAGTCTGTGTCTAGATTCATTTTCTTTTTCTTTTTTTTGCATGTGGATGTCCAGTTGTTCTAATGCCATTTGTTGAAATGACTGTCATTTCTACATTGTGTTGCCTTATTCCTTTGTCAAAGATCAGTTGACTATATTTATGTTGGTCTATTTCTGGGCCTTTTATTCTGTCCACTGATCCATTTGTCTATATTTTTTAAAATCTCACACTCATGATTTTTATAACTTTGTAGTAAGTGCCGGGATCATATAGCATCGGTCTTCTGACTTTGTTCTTTCCCTTGAACACCATGTTGACTATTTTAGTTCTTTTGTCTCCCCATATAAACTTTAGGGCCAGTTTGTTGATGTACACAACGTAACTTGCTATGATTTTCACTGGGGTTGCATTGATAGTGTTAAGTAGGACTGACATCTTGACAATATTGAGTTTTCTACCTGTAAACATTGGACCATCATCATTTATTTAGTTCTTTGATTTCTTTCATCAACATTTTGTAGTTTTCCTCATATAGATTTTGTACATATTTTGTTAGATTAATACCTAAATATATCATTTTTTGGTGCTAATATACATGTACCTTTTTAATTTTAAATTTTACTTGTTCATTTCTGGTATATAAGAAAGAGGTTCTTTTGTATCTTGCAAAATTTAACTTTGTGTCCTGCAATCTTGCTATATTAGTTTCAGGAATTTTTTGCCGAAATTTTCTACATGTATGACCATGTAATCTGCAAACAAAGACAGTTTTATTTCTCCTTTTCTCATTTATTCATTACTTATTTTTCTTGTATTATTGCATTAGTTAGGACTTTCATATGGTGGTTAAAAGTAGTGGTGTGAGGGGACATTCTTCTTTGTTTCTGAAGTTAGTGAAAAAGCTTCAAGTTTCTCACCAGTAAGTATTATATTGGTTAAGTTTTTTTTGTAGATGGTTTTTATCAAATTGAGAAAGTTTTCTATTTTTTTTAGCTTGCTCAGAATTTTTTTTTATTGTGAATGAGTGTGGGATTTTTGGCAAAATGCTTTTTCTGCATCTATTGATATGATCATGTGTTTTTTCTTTTTAGCCAATTGATGTGATGAAATTTCACGAACTGATTTCAAATGTTGAACCAGTCTTGAAAACCTAGGATAAATCCAACTTGGTTGTGGTGTACCGTTCTCTATATACATTATTGGATTTGATTTGCTAATATTGTTGAAGATGTTTGCATCTATATTCATGAGAAATATTGGTCTGTAGTTTTTTCTTTTAGTGTTTATTTGGTTTCGTTATTAAGGTAATGTTGGCCTTGTGGAATGAGATAGGAAGTATGCCTTTTGCTTCTGTCTTTGGGAAAAGGTAGTAGGGAGTTTGTATTCCTTCTACCTTAAATGTTTGGTGAAATTCATTAGTGATCCCTCTTAGGCCTCCTGGTGCTTTATTAAATATCAATTCAACTTTTAAAATAGATATAGCCTACTTATATTATGTGTTTCTTCTTGTGAGTTCCGGCAGATTGTGTCCTTCAAAGAATTGGTCCATTTTATCTAGTTTAACAAATTTGTGGGCATAGAGTTTTTCATAGTGTTCTTTGATTATCCTTTTGATGTCCTTCAGATATTTAATGACATTTCCTTTTTCATTTCTGATTATTATTATAATTTTAAGTGATGTCTCCTCTTTCATATCTAATTATTATTTCATTTTCAATATTAGTTATTTTTATGTCTTTTCCTTTTTTCTTATTAAGCTGGTTAGAGGCTAATTGATTTTATTTATCTTTTCAAAGAACCAGCTTTTGGTTTTGTTTATTTTCTCTCAAGCTTTTTTGTTTTCAAATTCATTGATTTCTACTCTAACTCTTATTTCTTTCCTTCTGCCTACTTTGGATTTAGTTGTTCTTTTTTTCTTGTTTCCTGAGGAGGAAGCTTAGGTGATTAATTTTAGGTCTTTCTTCTCTTGTAACATGCATTCAAAGCTATACAGTTTCCTCTAAGCATTACTTTCATGGTGTCCCACAGGTCTTGGTAAGCTGTATCCGCAGGATCTGTAATGACTTGCTGTCTTCTCTCTCTGTTATTGGCAGCTGCCTCACAAGCTGACCTTGTTAACTGACCTTCACCTCACTCATCAGCCACCCACCAGCAGTGTCACATCCTGGATTTTGTCATCCCTTAAACCAGTTCTACCACTGAATCTTCCTGTTGGCCTCTCCTTACAAGAACTTACTTGACTTCTACCTCTCCCACATGGTACACCCACTGAACCTGCTCTTCCTCCTTGTTAGGAGTTCCTGTTTCTTTACTCCTCCCAATTCCCCCAGTCTCTTGTCATCCTCCTTTGAAGGTAATCACCTGCCTCTCTTCCCACTCAGAATTAGACACTATGGGTTAAAAACACTATGAGTTGATCATAAGTGCATTTAAATTATAATGAGTTAAACTTGACTGTGGAATCCAAGTGTTACTGTTTCTGTTTTTTACAGGTCTCATAATTTCATGCTATCCCATGAACATTATAAATAAGTAAAAATGAACATTATACATGAAAGGACTATTAACTGCTAACCCAATTACTCACTGAGAAGAATTTCATCTCAAAGAACTCTGAATGTTAAGTGCCTGTTGGTTTTAGAAGTTGGCTGAAGACCATATTCCCATGACAGACCTTCAGAGAACTACCAAAACTAATGGTAGTTTATAGAACATGGCAGCAATTCAAGAAAGCAGGACAGGAGTAAATGGTTTCTAACCATGAAAAGGATCAAATGCCAAAGATCTGATTGAGGAATACCCTAGAGGTTATTATGAAGAAGTTGGCACATCAAGGATGGACATGGTCTGCATTGGCTACTCGATCTAAGGCAGTGATGCTCCCACTTTAACTTTTTAAGTTATAGAATTTTTTCTTTAAGCTGAAACGAAGCAGAATTCTGATTAAAACTGAAGTCAGGGGTCTGGAGTCCATTACCCAGTGCTATTGACTTTGGAGGTATTTCTTTAGAACCATTAAGGTGAAAGAATTTGAAAACCAATGGCCTGGGAAATTCACTCTCTTTTCATCCAATGACCATTGGTTACTGTCATAACTGGTCATCAAGTATGAGAATGTTTATTAAAATATTTGTACTGGATTACCTGAATATGTGTGTGGAGTTATAACAGCTAATAAAAAATGGAATCAGGGCACACCTTTCTATTTATGTTTTTTTTAAAGAAATCCTCTCAGATTCTTGTTTTTCGACATTACTATGTGCCGTTGCTTTTATTTTTTTCTTAACTCTAACACCTAGATACCCAAGGTTAGGAGCTTCACTGTTACCCTGTTTAGCATCTCTTTTAATTATTCACTTATTCATTCAATATTTAATAACTAATTACTAATTATATATACATATGTATGTACACATAGGCAATCGGAAAACAAATTTGAATAATGCATAATCTCTGCCCCCAAGTGTCTAATGGAGATTAAAATTGCTAGAAGGATGTTACAAAAGCTCAGAGAAAGTGCATCTAAATTAACATGAAGGTAGTAAGCAGAGGTCAGGGGACACTTTTCAGAGAAAGGACTGTTGACTGAGTTTTGAAGGGAAAATAAGATTAAGATAAAAATAAAATGATTTGCAAGAAACACGGGGCAAAGTCCAGGCTGAAAAACTTCGGGCTTTTCCTCTTGCATTTATATGTCGTTCTGAAAAAAGTAAAACTATAGGCATGGAGAACAGATAGATGATTGTCTACAGTTTAGGGCCAGGGCAACTGCAAGGTATGGCACAGGAAGTTTACTTGGGGTGTTACAGCTCCTTGTGTCCTGCCTGTGGTGCTGGGTATACAAATCTATTACTGTGTTAAAATTCATGGCCCCCAACCCCAAAGATCAAAGTTACTGTATGATTAAAAATATATAACTGTCTCAAAAATCATAACTAATTGGTCCAAATTCAACTTTCAATGCATTGGGGGAAAAATGAAAGTCTTCATTAGTGCACCATTTGTTGAAGAGGCTTTCTTTTCTCCATTGTGTGTTGTTTATTGCTGTAGTTACTTGTCAATTTTCTAAACTGTTCATTATATCATTAGTGTACAAAATATTGCCAAATTTTATTATTTATATTCCTTTTTAACTGGTCTTACAATAATGATGTATTAGATACTTCAACACCCATTTAAGAATAAGACCGGTTACATCTTTCTAAAACTTATATCATTTTGTAAAATAATTTGAAAATATAGATTCTTTTTATTTTATTAATTTTAATGGGGTGACATTAATAAATCAGGGTACATATGTTCAAAGAAAACATCTCCAGGTTACCTTGTCATTCAATTATGTTGCATACCCTCACTCAAAGTCAAATTGTCCTCTGTCACCTTCTATCTGGTTTTCTTTGTGTCCCTCCCGTGCCCCCACTCCCTCCCTCACTTCTCCCTCTCCCACCCCCGGTAACCACCACACTCATGTCCATGTCTCTTAGTCTCTTTTTTATGTCCCACCTATGTATGGAATCATGCAGTTCTTAGTTTCTTCTGATTTACTTATTTCACTCCGTATAATGTAATCAAGATCCATCCATGTTGTTGTAAATGATCCGATGTCGTCATTTCTTATGGCTGAGTAGTATTCCATGGTGTATATGTACCACATCTTCTTTATCCAGTCATCTATTGAAGGGCTTTTTGTTTGTTTCCACGTCTTGGCCACTGTGAACAATGCTGCAGTGAACAAGGGGCTGCATGTGTCTTTATGTACCAATGTTTTTGACTTTTGGGGGTATATACCCAGTAGAGGGATTGCTGGGTCATATGGTAGTTCTATTTTTAATTTTTTGAAGAACCACCATACTTTATTCCATAATGGTTGTACTACTTTACATTCCCACCAACAGTGGATGAGGATTCCTTTTTTCTCCACAGCCTCTCCAACAATTGTTATTACCTGTCTTGTTGATAATAGCTCATCTAACAGGTGCGAGGTGGTATCTCATTGTAGTTTTGATTTGCATTTCTCTAAGAGCTAATGAAGATGAGCATCTTTTCATATATCAGTTGGCCATTTGTATTTCTTCTTGGGAGAAGTGTCTGTTCAGGTCCTCTTCCCATTTTTTATTGGATTGTTTGTTTGTTGTTGAGTTTTATGAGTTCTTTGTATATTTTGGATATTAGCCCCTTATCTGAGTTGTTGTTTGAAAATATCATCTCCCAATTAGTGGGCTGTCTGTTTATTTTGTTGTCAGTTTCTCTTGCTGTACAAAAACTTCTTAGTCTGATGTAGTCCCATTCATTTATCTTTGCCTTCACTTCCCTTGCCTTTGGAGTCAAATTCCAAAAGTGCTCTTTGTAACCACGGTCCATGAGTTTAGTTCCTATATTTTCTTCTATGTACTTTATTGTTTCAGGTCTTATATTTAGGTCTTTGATCCATTTTGAATTAATTTTAGTATAAGGGGACAAACTGTAGTTGAGTTTCATTCTTTTGCATGTGGCTTTCCAGTATTCCCAGCACCATTTGTTGAAGAGGCTTTCTTTTCTCCATTGTGTGTTGTTGGCTCCTTTATTGAAAATTATTTGACTATATATATGTGGTTTTATTTCTGGACTTTCTATTCTGTTCCATTGCTCTGAGTGCCTATTTTTTCTGCCAATACCATGCTGTTTTGATTGTCATGGCTCTATAATATAATTTGAAGTCAGGTATTGTAATGCCCCCAGCTTCGTTCTTTTTCCTTAGGATTGCTCTGGCTATTCAGGGTTTTTTATAGTTCCATATAAATCTGATAATTTTTTTGTTCCATTTCTTTAAAAAGTGTCATTGGAATTTTGATGGGAATTGCATTAAATTTGTATATTGCTTTGGGGAATATGGTCATTTTGATTATATTTATTCTTACTATTCAAGAACAAGAAACATTTTTCCATTTCATTGTATCTTTTTTGATTTCCCTTAACAATGCTTTGTAGTTTTCATTATATAGGTTCTTTACATTCTTTGTTATGTTTATTCCTAGGTATTTTATTTTTTTTTGTTGCAATCATGAAGGAGATTAGTTTTTCAAGTTCATTTTCTAATGTTTTGTTGTTTGCATATAGAAATGCTATGGACTTTTGTATATTAATTTGTATCCTGTGACCTTACGTTATTAGTTTATTGTTTCTAGTAATCTTTTTGTGGAGACTTTGGGGTTTTCGATGTATAGGATCACATCATATGCAAAAAGTGAAACATTTACTTCTTCTTTTCCAATATGGATGACTTTTATTTCTCTGTCTTGTCTGATTGCTCTGGCTAGAACTTCTAGCACCACGTTAAATAAAAGTGAAAAGAGTGGACATCCCTTGTCTTGTTCCTGATTTAAGGGAGAAAGTCCTCAGTTTTATGCCATTTAATATGATGTTAGCTGATGGTTTATCATAAATGGCCTTTATTATGTTGAGATATTTTTCTTCTATACCCATTTTGTTGATTGTTTTAAATATAAAATAATGTTGTATTTTATCAAATGCCTTTCCTGCATCTATTGATAAGATCATGTGGTTTTTGTTCTTTGTTTTGTTGATATGGTGTATTATATTAACCGTTTTACATATGTTGAACCATTCTTGAGATTCTGGGATGAATCCCACTTGATCATGGTGTTTTATTTTTTTAATATGTTGTTGTATTCGATTTGCTAGTATTTTGTTTAGTATTTTAGCATATGTATTCAATAAAAGTATTAGTCTGTAGTTTTCTTTTTTTGTGCCATCCTTGCCAGGTTTCAGTTTGAGGGTTATGTTAGCCTCATAAAATGTGTTTGGAAGTATTGCTTCTTCATTTTTTTGGAAGACTGAGTAGAACAGGAACCAAATCTTCTTTGAATGTTTGATAGAATTTACTAGTATAGCCGTCTGGGCCTGGACTTTTATTTTTGGGGAGGTTTTTAATAGTTTTTTCTATTTCCTCCTTGCTTATTGGTCTGTTGAGGCTTTCTGTTTCTTCATGACTCAGTCTAGGAAGGTAGTATTGTTCTAGGAATTTATCCATTTCTTCTAGATTGTTGAATTTGGTGGCATATAGTTTTTCATAGCATTCCACAATAATTCTTTGTATATTTATGATATCTGTGATGATTTCTCCTCTTTCATTCTGGATTTTGTTTATATGAGTCCTTTCTCTTTTTTCCTTGGTGAGTCTTGCCAAGGTTTTGTCAATTTTGTTTATCTTTCCAAAGAACCAGCTTCTTGTTTTATTAATTTTTTTCTATAATTTTTCTGTTCTCTATTTCATTTATTTCTGCTCTGATTTTTATTATTTCCTAAGAAAGGTTTTGGGTTGTCTTTGTTCTTCTTTTTCTAGTTCCTTAAGGTGTGAAATTAAGTGGTTTACTTGGGCTCTCTCTTGTTTGTCCATATAGGCCTGAAGTGATATAAACTTCCCTCTTATTACTGCTTTTGCTGCATCCCAGAGATTCTGATATGTTGTATTGTCATTTTCATTTTTCTGTATGTATCTTTTCATCTCTGCGCTTACTTCTTCTTTGAATCACTCATTTTTTAAAAGTATGTTGTTTAGTTTCCACATTTTTGTGGGTTTGTTTACCTCTTTTTTTACAGTTGAATTCTAGTTTCAAGCCTTTACGATCAGAAACTATGCTTGGTACAATTTCAATTTTTCTGAATTTGCTGATGTTATTTTTGTGGCCCAAAATATGGTCGATTCTTGAGAATGTTCCATGTACACTAGAGAAAAATGTGTACCCTGTCACTTTGGGATGAAATGTCCTGCAGATGTCTATCATATCCAATTGCTCTAGTGTTTCATTTAAGGCTGATATTTTTTTAATTGATTTTCTGTTTGGATGAATGATCTAGAGCTGTCAGCAGTGTATTGAGGTCTTCAAGTATGATTGTATTTTTGTCAGTTTTTGTGTTTAAGTCAGTCAGTAGCTGTCTTATATATTTTGGTGCTCCTTGGTTTGGTGCATATATGTTAAGAAGTGTTATGTCTTCTTGATTCAGTGTCCCCTTGATCATTATGAAATGACCATTTTTGTCTCTGATTGCTTTTGCTGTCTTATAGTCAGCATTGTTAGATATGAGTATTGCTACACCTGCTTTTTTTTTTATGTTATTTGCTTGGGGTGTTGTTTTCCAGCCTTTCACTTTGAATTTGTTTTTATCCTTGTTGCTTAGATGTGTTTCTTGTAGGCAGCATATAGTTGGATTTTTTTAAATTCAGTCTGCTACTCTGTGTCTTTTTATTGGTGAGTTCAATCCATTTACATTTAGTGTAATTATTGACACTTGAGGGTTTCCTATTGCCATTTTATATATAGCTTTTTGTTAGTTTTGTATCTTGTTTGATTCTTCTCTTCTGTTTTTCTGTCATTTGTTTTTGTTCGGTTGTAATCTATACTTCTTTCCTCTGTTACTTCCTTTTTCAAGTCATGTGCTTCTGTGGTGGTTTTTTCAGGGATGGTTACCATTAAGTAATGAAAAGAGTACCTACCATGTTCATTGTAGTATACTATCTTATGAGTGCTTCTGTACTCTATCGTCCTTTGCTACTGTTAATCTTTGTCCTCTCCCCTTTATTGTTTTTGTTGTCACAGTTTAAACTTGTTTTTTTGTGTGTGTTCCTGGTGGAGCTTTTACTTGTGGTTTTGTTTTGTTTTGTTCTTTGTATCTAGTTGGAAAACCCCCTTTAGTATATCCTAAAGTGAGGGTTTTCTGATGATAAATTCTCTTATATTTTCTGTATCTGTGAATGTTTTTTATTTCTCCTTCGTATTTGAAGGATAGCTTTGATGGGTATACTATTCTTGGTTGGAAGTTCCTCTCTTTCAGAACTTTAAATATTGGGGTCCACTCTCTTCTAGCTTGTGGAGTTTCTGGACACACTGTATTTTAGAACTATTTATTTTATTTTATTTTTTAAAATTTCTTTTTATTTATTTATTTTAGAGAGGAGACAGAGTGAGAGAGAGAGAGAGAAAGGGGGGAGGAGCTAGAAGCATCAACTCCCATATGTGCCTTGACCAGACCAGTGCAGGGTTTTGAACTGGCGACCTCAGTGTTCCCAGGTCGACGCTTTATCCACTGCGCCACCACAGGTCAGGCTAGCTTGTGGAGTTTCTGCTGAGAAATCTGATGATAATCTAATAGGCCTTCCTTTACATGTTGTATTCTTTTTTTCCCTGGCTTCCTTGAGAATTTTTTCTTTGTCATTGGTTTGTGCCAATTTCATTATGATGTGCCTTGGAGTAGGTTTGCTGGGGTTAAGATAACTCGGTGTTCTATTTGCTTCTTTAATTCTAGGCTTTAGTTCTTTCCACAGGCTTGGGAAGTTCTCGTCTATTATTTGCTTGAATATGTTCTCCATTCCATTTTCTCTCTCTTCTCCTTCTGATATACCTATTATTCTTATGTTACTCTTTTTGGTGGAGTCAGACAATTCCTGTAGGACTTTCTCATTTTTAAAAATTTTTGAGTCTCTCTCTTCTTCTCTCTGTTGTGCCTCAAGTTGCCTGTCTTCTATGTCACTAATCCTCTCTTCTATCTGGCTTGTTCTATTAGCTAAACCTTGTTTTTCAGTTCATGAATTGAGTTTTTCATCTCTGTTTGATTTGTTTTTAAAGTTTCAATTTTCTTGGTAATATATTCTTTGTTTGTTGAGTTGTTTTCTGATCTCCCTAAATTGCCTTTCTGTGTTTTCTTGTATATCTCTGAGTATTTTTAGGATTTCTATTTTAAATTCTCTGTCATTTAACTCCAAGGTTTCCAATCTATTAAAAATTTTTCTATAGATTTTTCCTCATTTATCTGAGCTACCCCTCTGTCTTTTGTATCCATGATATTCAATTTCCTTTTCCTTAATGACACCTGAGGGTGATTTTTTAATAACACTAATGTGAATTAATAAAAAAAGTAAAAAGTAAAAAAAGAATAGACAATAAAAAGACAATAAATAAAAAATAAAAAAACTAATTAAACAAAAAAAATTTTTTTTCCCTTTTTTTCTCTCCTTCCCTCTTTGAGAAAATGCCATGCAAAACTGGGAATTATATTGTGCTAAATGGAACAAAAGCTATAGCAGGGGGCCTGAGTTGGGGAGAAGTGATAAAGGGGCAAAAAAGAGGTAGGGACCCATGAAATGCAAAAAGGAAAAAAATTTGGATCAAGAATAAAATAATTTGCTTGTAAATGATGGTCAAAGGAGAGATATAGTGAAAGGGATAAGAAGGAAACAAGAAAAAGAAAAAAATACTATTGTATTAAGTGAAACAAAAACTACATAGAATGGAGAGCCGGGGTTGGGGAGAATGCTAATGAATTAAAAAGCAAAGTAAAAAGCACCCAAAATGCCACAGAGAAAAAATTTGAATCCAAAACAAAATAGTTTGTTGGTGAGTGAGGATTGAATGAGAGGAAAAGTAAAAGAGAAAAGAAGAAAATAAGAGAGAGGGAGAGAAAAGAAAAAGGAGAAAAAGAAAAGAAGAAAGAGAGAGTTAAGGGTTTTAGAGTGTAATCCTCATAGAGATAAAGAAAAAAAAGAAAAAAAAGGGAAATGTAACACCTGTGGGTAATGTAGTTCAAGATGAAAAGAAAAGAGTAAGACGAGCAGAGGATAAAAGGACCAAGGTGGAAGAGAAAAAAAATAAAGATAAGAAGTTAAAAGAAACAAAAAAAAAAGTGGCAAAAGTTATAAAGTTTGTGGATTTTTCTTGATATTGAGAGGTTATCTTTTTCCTTTTTCCTTCCTCTCCCTCTTCTTGGTTGGTGGCACTGTACCCCAGACTCTGCCCCTGTGGTACCCTTAGGTAGAGATTTGCAGTTGATGTGTTGCTATGGTGATGTCATATACTAGGCCTCAGTCTCGTTGGTAGTCAGGTCTTGTTAGCATTTGCAAGCTCCAACAATGGGAGAGTCCGTTTTCTTGGAGCCTCTCTCCTTCCTGAATTAGCAGCCTGCTGATCCAGTTATGAGGTTGCCGTTGCCACTGCCTGGATAGTAAGAGGCTCAAAGAGCTGGCAAATCCCCACTCTATCCCCACTCAGTGCAGAGCTCTGGGTAAGGCTCTGTCAGTCAGAGCCGCCAGCATAATCAGGCAGGGCTGGGAGCCAATTACTCTCAAGGTGTCTTTCTATGAGCCTCCAGGCATGTCCAGTATGTCTCAGCACTCTGTGGGACCACTCTCCCCAGGCTTTTTGCATTTTGTATCCTGTCTTGGCTAAGAAGAAGATGCCCTAGTTGCTGCCTGAAGAACATGAGGTCTTAAAAGCTGCCAAGTCCCTCTTTTTAGCGCATAGCCCTGAGTATGAAAGCTTTGCTAATCAGAGCCACCGGCATAGGCAGGTTTTTCGCCCTGTATCAGCTGACTAGAAGTTGCCCCCACCCCTCCATACAAAAGAAGAACCACTAAAAAATATCATGTCTCTGTCTTAGATCACTGAGCTGAGAGACACCTTGTCAGCCAGAGCCGTGTAAGCTAGTTGGGCGGTGAGCCAACTGTGAGTTAAGCTAATTTGAGCGATTGTATTCACAGATTTGCTACAGAAACTGTTGGCACGCTGCCTGTGCGCCCCTCCCCCATTGCTAGCCTGAATGGCTGGCGAGGGAGCCCCACCCACCCAGAGAAGACCGGGTGTAGGGAAGTTCGCTTTCTGCTCTCCCCACACTGTTGTTGGTGGAGCAGGGATTACACCGTTCCTCTGCTCGTTCCTCTGCTCACAGCCCATGCAGGAGTCTCTGGCCCTGCCCCTCTGTCCGGGACCACAGGTGCCCATGCCTGGGGTCCTAAGAGGAACCTTTTGCCCACTGCCCGTGCTCACTGACCAGGCTATTGGGGTAATGGAGGCTGCCACTCGCCCGACTTTGCCAGGCCGGCGCTGACATTAGCTCACGTGGGCTGAGCCGCGGTGGGCACACTCTTTCCTTGGCTTGCACGTCTGTGCCTCAGCTTGGCTTCTTTTATGCCCAAACTCTCACTCTCTCAGTTCCAAGTGAAAGCAGACTTTGCTCAGGTTAGTGAGGGAGGCAGAGTGTTCCATTCTCTGTCTTATTTCCTTCAGGGTTGCTTATAAATTTAGTTTTTCGCCCCTCATACCTTTTTGTTCAGTGTGTGGGACTTACAGATGCTCCAGGGATCGATTTTTCTGTCTTTAGTTGTAGAACTTGTTGAAATTTTGGAGAGAAGTATTGGGACCACTACTCAGGGTGCCATTTCTCTGACGTCACTCCTAAAATATAGACTTTTAAAAGGATAACTATAAATGCTTTAAATTTTCTGGAAGTGTTATAAAATTAGTTATCAGTACCTTTCTAATGCAGTCTCTAATATGATTTTTTATTTTTTAAGTGAAAGGAAAGGAGATAGGGAGGCAGACTCCCACATGTGCCCTGACCAGGATCCATCTAACAATACCTGTTTGGGGTCAATGCTTGAATCAACCAAGCTATCCTCAGCACTTGAGGCTGATGCTTGGACCAGCTGAGCTATCCTCAGTGCCTGGAACCAACACTTGACCCAATTGAGCCACTGGCTACAAGAGGGGAAGAGGGAAAGATGAGGGAGAGGGAGGGGAAGAGAAGCAGATGGTAACTTCTTTTGTGTGCCCTGACCAGGGATTGAACCTGGGATGTTGATAGGCTGGGCTGACACTCTATCCATTGAGCCAACTGGCCAGGACCTAGATGGATATATTTAATAAACCATAGAACAGTTATAAAAAATTAATTGGATTTCTTGATACCAGTAAATATTTTAAACTGAATATTTCAAAAGCTAACATTTTAAACAGTATTAAAAATATCTGTTGATTCTCATTTTTTGCAGCAGTTCTGTCCTATCAAGTTCCTGCAAACACTGAATTAATAAATACAAAACTGTTGCTTCTGGGGAATAAAGCCCTAGGTTTCTTTGAGTCTCTTAGTCACACTTTCATCAACGAATCAGTACATAACCTGTTTTATGTGTGTTTTTGTTTAACAACACCTAATTAATATATATTGTGGCTTAATTAACATTGAGCTCACAGCTCGCAGCTCTATGACTTGTGCCTGAACAAAGCTGATCCAACAGATTTTCTCCATGTTACAGCCTTGTACTTGAGAACACCAGACAACACTCAGCACTCTGCTTTGACAGCATTCTCCCCTTCCCCCCAAAATGTGGGACAAGTGACACTAAATAGACTTTTAAAAAGATACTTATTTACAGAGTTAAAACAAACAGGCAGCACAGCACCTTGTTTGACCTCAGTTTGCAATGTGGGTAACTTTTTTTTTTTTTTTACCTCTCCCCACATGACCACAAATGGCCATGAAAACATCGTATCAGCAAGTAGGCAAATTTGCAAATGACAGAACCCACTGACAATTAGACTTGACTGTTCCTGGAACTAGCTCTAAAAACAGATGTGCAAGTCCTTCCACAAATACTGTCAAATGTCACAGACAGTGAAGAAAAGTTCTAAATAAATGGAGGGATGCATTGTGTTCTTGATCGGAAGGGTCAGTATTACAAAAATGTCAACTCTCCTCCAAGTAACACGATGTAATCCCAAAATATTTCTCTGGAAATTGAAAAGCTAATTCTAAAATTAATATGAAAACACAAGGGGTAAAGAAGTAAAACCTGGGAGGACTTGCTCTGCCAGAGTGGCATTAGCACAGGGTGGGTAATTTGCCCAACAGAACTGAAGATAGCCAATAGGAGAGCAGTGACATATGACTTCTCGGCTCATGACCAAGACAGCAGTGCAAACAAACATAGCAGTGAGGAGAGGATATTTTTTTCTGATAGATGATAATGAATTAGCCATTTGTAGGGAAAAAAATAAACTCTGACCTTTACTTCACACTATAAACAAAATCAGTCCAGTTTAACTGCAGTTTTAAATGTGAAAGGCAAAAGGACACTGAAAGTATTAGCCATAAGGAAAAAAAAACTAATAAATTAGATTATCTTAATAACTATTTCCTTAACTCTTAAATTACTCAATGTAAGTCATTTACTTAATTTAAGATCTAAATGAAGACACTGGTTCATCAAAAGACACCTTGAAGAAAGTGAAAACACTAACCACAGAATGAAAGAAAACATCTGTCACACCAATATCATGCAAGACCTTCTGTCCAGAATACAAGTGGTCAAATTAAACATTTGAGAAAGTGTTGTGGACCGTAAATGGAAAAAAACCTATGTAAATTCGAGGCTTAGCAAAAGGCTAAATTCTCCCCCCTCCACTTATGATGCTGAGTATTTGCACCCACTTCACTTGCTTGCTTAAGTTGCTGGAAGCAATTTACATGCCCTTCCTCTTACTCTTTGTTTGTTCAGATGTTGGTTGATTTCTTATGCATGGTGAGAGGATTCCTGTTTATGCCTTGGGAGAGTTCCTGTTTTAGCCTCAGATGTGGAACTTTGTATCAAGGACTTCCTTGATTTGCATATGGCTATATAATAAAGCAAACTGGGGTTATGGGGCACTCCGATATTGCCACCAGCGTTGAAGAGTCCTCCCAGTCCCATCCTTTTTTCTTAATGAGTCTGTTTTCTTAATTCCGCACCGTTCTCACTCAAAACCCAGAATTAGGTGCCGCGCTGGTCGGCAGCAAGTGGCGCCCAAACAGGGACTTGAGTGCGAGAAAACTAAACTGAACGCAGGTGACAGAACTCCCCAAGTGTGCAGAGTGAGTAAAGAAAGTTTTTGGGGAAAGTATAATTGGGAGTAAAATATTATGCGACAGTTAGGGTAAAAAATAAGGGACTTTTTCATAGAAATGTTTCTGTATGAGGACAAATGGTTGTCTGAAGAGTATCAGGGTGAGCTGGAAACAGAGGGATGTGAATACAAGGACAGCTTGGAGTCTGAGGATGACTTGGGGATAAAAAAATCCGTGGCTATGGCTGCCTTAGCCGCGGGGCCTCCGCTGCCCTCGGCTCCTTCCTACGTTCAACCCTCTGCTCCTCTGTTCCCTTATTGGGCTGATTCCAGAGTCTATAACTCAAAATCTGGGAAATCCCCTCTCCAACAATCTATAGGCCAGGCTCGAAATAGAGGGGAAACAATAAATGGCTTTACCTGTTTTCCTGTTGTAGAAAGACAGGACGATAAGGGGAGACTAGTGGGAGAACATGAACCTGTACCTTTTAGAAAGAGCTTACTCTGAAAGAGTTTAAACTTGCTTGTGTTCAGTATGGACCCACTTCCCCATTTTCTCTTGGTTCATTAGATACTATTAGTCAGTAAGGTGACGAGATGTCCCGCTTTTTAACAATTTGTCCCGCGTCCCGCAGTGTTTTAAAAAAGTCCCGATTTAAAAAAATATATTACAATACTATTTTAGCATTCTATGAAAAAATTTTTTTGCTCCATATAGACCAAATTTTTAATCAAGACCCTCCCCCCCTCCCCATCAATGGTGTCCCGCTTTACCAATTTTAAAATCTGGTCACTAAATTTAGTGCAAAGGCTCTTCCCCCAAATGACTGGAAGGTGACTTATCGTGCTTGTCTTTCCAGGAGTGATTATTTGATAGAATTTGAGAATGGATAGGAGACTCAGGTATTAGGAAAGTTACAGCTTTTCCTGTTATGGTCTGATTTTCTTTAATGTTCTAACTACAATTTTCTGAACTATCATTTTGTTTCTTTCTTATTCTTTGACTGGAAATTGAGGCAGGGGACCTTTGTTGGATCTGACTATAGAAAATATCCCAGCAGCTGCTGAGAGCAAAATTTCTTGGGGAGATATTGTTTAGTCCCATCCTTCAGTCCCTCTGTCAGAAAATGCCCTGACTAAAATCAGGCAGGCATCTTTCTAATCTGGTTGTGCTCTGAAATCCCGGGTTTCTCTCTGGTTTGTCTGGTTCGTCTAATTCTTGTTTCTGTCTAGTCTTTGTTTAATGTTGTCTAAAATGTGTCTGTTTTTAAGGCCTGAATTAAGTTCATTTTTGCATGCAAAAATTGGAAATTCTGGCTCTAATATTTAAAAAAAATAAAATAAAATGATTTTAGAACTTGTAAGGAGCACTCATTTAAATTTAAATACAACAGAATGTAAATCCTTAAGACTTACTAATTTGGTTAGTGCATTGTGAGGTGTGTTCAAAGTTAGGAGTTAAATAGGAATTCAAGTATTAGGATTAATCAAAGTTATACTTGTGTTTTTTTGTGCGTAAATTGTCTTGTTTATGTATAAGGTTATACTCAGGTAGGCAAGACAAAGAAAATGAGCAAAATTAAGCAGGACCCTAATAAGTCATTTCAAAAATTTGTTTCAAACTGCTTCAGGCAGTTAGAAAAATAGTATAAGAATGCTAATTCTGCTTCTCAGACCAAACCCTGCAAATGGAACCCTGAGAGAATTGAGGATTTGGCTGCTGTGATTTTGCCAATTGAATTCAAAAAATAGGTAAGGAACGCCCTGAAATGGAACTAACAATACAAGGGCATACATTTAAAGGACTTTTAGATACTGGAGCTGATGTATCTGTTATTGCTAAGCTACATTGGCCTCCTTCCTGGCCCACTTATGCAGCAGCCACAGAATTACAAGATATAGGGCAGAGTAAATCCCCTCAACAAGGCTCTAGTTTTTTATAATGGGAAGATAAAGAAGGTCATTCTGGACTTTTTAAGCCTTATGTGCTCCCTGGATTGCCAGTTAATTTGTGGGATAGAGATGTTTTGAAAAATATGGGAGCATTGCTTGTCAGTCCTAATAGTTTAGTCAATACTCAGATGCTTGATCAGGGATTTTTGCCCACTAAGGGACTAGGGAAAGAACAGTGGGGAATTCTCACCACCATAGAAGTGGCACCCAATACCAGAAGGCATGGATTAGGATATCAAAATTTAGTATAGGGGCCTTGGTAGCTCCTGCTACCCCAGTGATGCACCGTGCAGATCCAATTACTTGGAAATCAGATAATACTGTATGGGTAGGCCAATGGCTCCTTTCTCAGGAGAAACACAAGGCAGCTGCTCTATTGGTACAAGAGCAGTTACAGCTTGGGCACATTGAACCTTCTAATAGCCCATGGAATACGCTTATATTTGTTATTAAAAAGAAATAAGGAAACTGGAGACTGTTACAAGATTTGAGAGCAATAAATAAGACTATAGAAATTATGGGTCCTCTCCAGCTAGGACTCCCTTCTCCTACCACCATGCCATGAAATTTTCACCTTGTAATTATTGACTTGAAGGATTGTTTTTCTACTATCCCTTTAAGCCCTCATGATTGCAAGCATTTTGCAGTGTTCCTTCACTTAATTTCCAGGCTCCAATGGAGCGATAACAGTGAAGAGTTTTGCCTTAAGGTATGGCTAACAGTCCTACCCTGTGCCAAAAATATGTTGCTCAAGCTATCTCTCCAGTGCTAAGATAGCACCCTAAGGCACACATAATTCATTATATGGATGATATTCTTATTGCTCATCCAGATAAAGACATTGTGTTGACCATTTTGCAACAACTAGAATATTCTTTGAAAGAATCTGGACTTTATATAGCTCCTGAAAAGGTACTGCAATCTTTACCTTTTTCTTACTTAGGACAAATTATTCAGGGACAACAAATTCGTCTACAAAAATTAGAAATCAGGACAGATCATTTGCAAACTTCAAATGATTTCCAGAAGTTATTAGGAGATATTAATAGGCTTAGACTTCCTTGAAATTAACTACCTGGGAACCGCAGCCACTTTTTGATATTCTTAGAGGCTCAGCTGAACCTGCTTCTTCTTGGCTACTTACAGCTGCGGGACAACAAGCTTTAAAGCTTGTAGAAAAGGCCTTGCAATAAGCACAACTAAAATGCATAAATTCTAAAGAATCAATTGCCTTACTAATTTGTCCCTCAAGTTACACTCCAATGGGACTATTGTGGCAAGCTTCAGGTCCTATTGAATAGATTCATTTAGCTGTTACTCCTAAGAAAGTTTTATATCTTGTCGCCTCCTTGTTTATCAAGGGACATAAGCGACTCTTACAGCTTATAGGTTTTGAGCCTCAAATTATTTTCTTTTTCAAAGGATCAACAACAATGGCTCTGGGAAACTTCCATTAAATGGCAAATTACTTTTGCAAATTTTACAGGCCAAATTGATTCTCACTACCTAGCTGAAAAAATAGTTCAATTTTCATTAATTATTACATTTGTCTTTCCTAGGACAATTGTTATTGAGCCCATTCCTGAAGCACCTACAGTCTTTACTAATGGGTCCAGCTCAGGAATAGCAGGCTTAATAATAATTGATGGACAAGTTTATACTGAAACAGTCGCCTTAAAATCAGCTCAAAGAGTAGAATTACATGCCATTATCATGGCTTTTCAGCATTTGCCATGTTCCTTCTTTAATATGTACACAGACAGCAGATATTTACTTATGGTTGTTTCCACTATAGATACTGTTGTCTTAGGTACAACTGCTGATGAGGAACTATCACAGCAATTTCTCCTTCTTCAAAGACTTATATGTCAATATAGAGCTCCATGTTTTGTAGGACATATTTGAGCTCACTCCATGCTCCCTGGAGCTTTAGCACAAGGGAGTGCCCTTGTTGATCAAACTACCCCCCAAAATATTATTGGAGCAATCATGACAGATCAAGCAATTCAGTCTTATACTATTCATCACCAGAATGCTGCAGCCCTGCGTAAGAGGTTTCAACTTTCTCGGCAAGCAGCACAGCAGATTGTTATATCCTGTCCAAGGTGTCCTATACTACAATCTGTTCCTTCATTTGGAGTTAACCCTCGAGGACTCCTACCAGGACAACTTTGGCAAATGGATGTTACTCATGTATCTTCATTTGACAAACAGTCCTTTGTCCACGTTACAATGGATTCTGGATTTATAGTAGCCTCTGCTGAACAAGAGAGGCTGCTACACATGTTATAGCTCATTGTTTGTATACATTTCCTATTATTAGACTTCCTAAACTGATTAAAACTGACAATACTCCTACATATGTAGGAAAAGCATTTACTATATTTTGTCAAAACTTCCAAATTATAGGTATTTCTTATAATCTTTAAAGTCAAGATATTATTAAAGTGTACTCAGTAAATATTTATGGTCAATTTTAAAAAATATAAAAGGGGGAGTCATATCCTGGAATTCCTGCAAACCTACCTTATCTTAAAAATAATTTCATTTGAATGCTGATGAACAGGAGACACCAAATCTTTTTCTCCTGAAAACTTCTTTTATTTGATCCAGCAAATAATACTGTTTTGTCTTTTTCCAAATAGCTCCAGATATTTAGGCAGATAAGAACCCTCAAAGCCCTCAGTGATATCTTCTGAGCATGGCTTTTAAGGTACCAAAAGGCAGAAAAAGCCCAAAAGAGATCAGGTGGAATACCAGCTCTTGGCATAAGCCCTTAACGGCTCCAACACCCCAAAGGGGCCTCATAGGACTCCATCTGGGCCCTGCTTCAATAGTGGAAAGGAAGGTCATTGAGCTAAAGCCTGCCAGGCTTCTTGGCTCCCACCAGGGACATGCCTTTGATGTGGAGAAAAGGGACACTGGAAGGTAGGCTTCCCCCTCACTTCTTTAAGGGAGGGTTCTGTCTCTTCCAGCCCTGCTTCAGCCACCTGTGACCTAACCTTGCCCAGGCTGCTGGGACTTGCCACTGAAGGCTAAAGGTGCCCATAGCCATCAGCCCCATCTTACGTGGACAAGCCTAAGGTATTTCTTCCAAGTAGCTGGTAAACCGATCTCATTTCTTACAGACACAAGGGCCACTTACTATGTCTTACCTGAATATTTGGGTTTTTATTCATCCCTCGAAATCTCTGTTGTGGGGGTTGATAGTCCTATTTTCTGCTGTTTTGTTTAAGATATAGTGTTTCCTTTATTCCTCCTGCTTCAATGCCCCATTCATATTTTAGGCTGGGACCTACTCATAATTTAGAGCTCTCTTTCTCCTTTTTGTAAACTTCTGTTATGAATTTACCTCTGCCACCCAGCTTAGTGTATCCCAAGGTTCTCTTCACCACCCACAGCTGTAAAGCTCCAGAGAAAAGCACCCTGGTCTCATCTCTCCAGGCTGAGGAGAACAGAAACCTCATCTCCACACATACTGCAGATGGCTTTTCCAGTCTACCTGAATCAATACCAGCTAGAAGCAGCGGTCATTGGGACCAGGACATGAGCTACAAAGTATAGAAATGTGACAATTCCAGTGCCATGTGGACTTTTCCTGGACTCCTGCTCCTTGTGACAGCTCTTAATGGACTGAACTGGGGTTGGGTTGCATTTGCAGGGAATGTGGAATGATGATGTGTCAGCATGGACTTGGTGAACATGTTAAGGACATTCAGAATAGCAAAGACTCTTTTATAGATCCTGTTATATTGGCTAAGAATTTGCTTAAAGGCTTTAATCCCCGTAATGTATTAGAAAACTTGTTTGGGTATCTGTTTGCATTGGCTATACTAATTTGTGTTTGTTCTGTATTTTTTCAGTCTGCCTCCAAATTAGAATCTGGGAAACTAGGAAATCAGATGAATGGAAATCTCAGCACACAAATCAGAAAAAAGAAAAGAGGGATATGTTGTGGACTGTAAATATCAAAAAGCCTATGTAAATTCGAGGCTTAGCAAAAGGCTAAGTTCTCCCCCTCCACCTCCATATTGGCTATCATGCTGAGTATTTGTACCCACTTCACTTGCTTGCTTAAGTTGCTGGATGCAATTTACATGCCCTTCCTCTTACTCTTTGTTCAGATGTTGTTTTTTCTTATGCATGGTGGAGGGATTCTGTTTATGCCTTGGGAGAGTTCCTGTTTTAGCCTCAGATGTATAACTTTGTATATCATCAAGGACTTCCTTGATTTGCATATGGCTATATAATAAAGCAAACTGGGGCTATGGGGCACTCGGATATTGCCATCAGCATTGAAGAGGCCTCCCGGTCCCATCCATTTTTCTTTTTAATTTATTTTATTTTTATTTTATTCATTTTAGAGAGGAGACACAGAGTGAGAGAGAGAGAGAAAGAGAGAAAGTGGGGAGGAGCTGGAAGCATCAACTCCCATATGTGCCTTGACCTGACCAGTGCAGGGTTTTGAACTGGTGACCTCAGTGTTCCCAGGTCAACGCTTTATCCACTGCGCCACCACAGGTCAGGCCCATCCTTTTTTCTTAATAAGTCTGTTTTCTTAATTCCACACTGTTCTCACTCAAAACCCAGAATTAGGAGCCGCGCTCGTCCGCAACAGGAAGGATTGATCTCATTAAAATTCTACAAATACAAATTAAAACAGAATGTTGTTTTTTATTTAGCACATTAACTTGGATTAAAAAAAGTTAATCATCAGGTTAAGAGACAGTCTGAGGATAAGATCTAATAGTAATCAACTTAGGGGAGAGTCTGAGGAGGTAAGAAATTAGTGCTTTTACTCAGAGAACAACTTGAAATATTTGTCAATTAGTAAACATTTATTCTTTGGAAATGAAATTGTGGCAAAGCAGCAGAAATATGTATATGTGTGTGTCTGAATAATTATTGATACATAATGAAAAAAATTTGAAGGGGAGCAAGATGGCGATGGAGTAGGCGGACATACCAACTTCCAACTCCCAAAACCAAAGTGGATTATAACTCAATTTTAAGAACCATCATCTGGATAAACCAACTTTGAACTAAACTAAGTGGACTCTTCAACCAAGGAACACAGAAGATGTCACATTGAGATTGGTAGGAATAGCGGAAACATGAAGAGGACTGCCAAGCTCTTCGGAGCGAATGGCAGCCCAGAGAGACCTGTGTGGCGGGAGGAGAGTTTGGTGGAGAGGGAGGGACCTGGGTCCTAGGAACCAAGCCCCAGCCTGCAGACCCAGAGCCTAGAAGAGGCGTTTGGACAGTATTGAGCTGTGAAACAAGTGAGGATACTGTTTGTGAGAAAGAGACAGTTTTCTCAGACCCAAAACTCTTTTTAAAGGGACAGCGCAGAAAACTTCTCTCACAACCACACACCCGGGGTTCTGGGGAACGGGGACAGAGGAGAGGAGCAGAGCAGCGGGAAGAGATTGTGGACTGAAGGCACAGGGACAAACACTCTGAGGGACAGCCACCCTAACCCCTGGGCTAAGGCACTTCCCTAATTAAAAACGAATATTTCCCCTGGAAATAGCAATAACAACAAAGGGAGACAGGACACTAACCAAACAAGCTCTCCCGCGGCAATTAGAGCAGAGGTGCTTAGATGGAGGGAGCTCCCAGGTCTACAGTATGGAGTGTTAGGGTCTGAACTGTGGGGCCCTTTCCTATTCTGCTGAGGGTTGCTGGAGGGATGGTGGCGGCAGAACCCTGAAAGGCAGTTCTGTCGATGGGGGCGGAGGCCCAGCTGGTGTGAGCTCGGTCTAGCCCAGCAGGGGCAGAGGGGACGCGCGAAAGTGGTCTGGCAGCTATGGGCCCACCTATAACCCCACCTGCGGGGAAAAAGCAGGAGGCCAGGAATGGGCAGAGATCTGCCCGTGACACTGCGCAAGCCGGCCCTGACCGCGGGGACGGGGCTAGGACGAAGGACGGGTGGAGGCTTGCAGCTGAGCTCACACCAGCAGCCCCAACAGGCCGGAGAAACCGTGGTTTGCCATCCTGCATGCATGAGTTGGCTCTGAACGTGGGGTCGGGGTACAGCCCGGGACGAGCGGAAGTTCGCAGCTGAGTGCACGCCAGCAGCCACGCCTGGCCCAATAAACCTTGGTTTGTGACCCTGCGCATGAGGGCCCTGGCCTCGAGGGGTGGGGGGCTAAAAAGCTCCGGACAGGCAAAGGCTCACAGCTGAGAGCACGTCAGCAGCCCCGTCCAACCCGAGAAACTGGTGAGCAGGCTCTGACCGCAGGTGCTGGACGGAAGCCCAGAAATAGGCTGGGTTCGCAGCTGAGCAAAGGTGCTCATCTCTACCCTTGGTGCTGAGGCTTGTGCCTTGAGTGACAGCCCCTTCTGCATAGCGGAGAAGGAAATCACAGCAACAGCTGAGTGGGCTGGCGCTGGCAATGCCCATACCCAACTACCATAGGCAGTGGCAGAGGGGGTGGCAAACCTGCAGACAGACCACACCTAGAGAACACAAAGGCAACACCTACTGGACTCCAGTGGCCACAATGTGCTTATACACAGACAAAATGGGCAGACAGAGGAATACAACCCAAAGGAATCAAGAGAAATACCCAGAGAAGAACCTGAATGAACCAGATATAACCAAATTACCAGAAGCAGAATTTAGAATAATGATAGGATGTTCAAAGAAATTAGAGCAACAATGGATAGTCAATACGAACACCTAAATAAAGAGATAACAAGTATAAAAAAGGAAATTGAAATAATACAAAAGAATCAGACAGAAATGACAAATACAGTATTAGAACTGAAGACCACAATGGAAGAAAATAAAAGCAGGATGAATGACGCTGAGGATCAAATCAGTGAGTTAGAGGACACAATAAATAAAGTCACAGAAACAAAGAAGAAAAAGGAAAAGAGACTCAAAAATGTGAGGAAACTCTAAGGGAGCTCTGTGACAACATAAAGAGAAACAACATTCGCATCATAGGGGTTCCTGAAGAAGAGGAGAGAGAACAAGAAATAGAAACTTTGTTCAAACAAATCATAGCAGAAAACTTCCCTAAATTAAGGCTTGGAAACATTCTACACATCCAAGAAGCACAGAGACTCCATTAAAGAGAAACCCAAAGAAATCTACACCAAGACACATCATAGTTAAAATACCAAAGCTAAGGGATAAAGAGAAAATTTTAAAAGCTGCTAAAGAAAAAAGGCTATCACCTACAAATGAGGCCCCATAAGGATGACATCGGACTTCTCAACAGAAACACTTGAGGCCAGAAGGGAATGGCAAAATATATTCAAAGTAATGCAGAACAAGAACCTACAACCAAGACTACTCTATTCAGCAAAGCTAACGTTTAAAATTGAAGGAGAAATAAAGAGCTTCCCAGACAAAGAAAGCCTCAAGGAAATCATTAAAACCAAACCAATTCTGCAAGAGGTACTAAGGGTCCTGTTGTGAACAGTTCAAAGGGAGGAAAGAATATAGCAAAAGAAGAATACAGCTTTAAAGAATAAAATGGCAATAAACAACTACATATCAATAATAACCTTAAATGTAAATGGATTAAATGATCTAATCAAAAGACATAGGGTAGCTGCATGGATAAAGAAACAGGACCCATACATATGCTGTCTACAAGAGACACACCTTAAAACAAAAGATGCACATAGACTGACGGTAAAAGGATGGAAAATAATATTTCATGCAAATGGAAATGAAAGAAAAGCCGGGGTAGCAATACTTATATCTGACAAAATGGACTTTAAAACAAAGGCTGTATTAAGAGATATGTAGAAGGACAAAGGACACTACATAATGATAAAGGGAACAATTCAACAGGAAGATATAACTAGTATAAATATCTATGTACCAAATATAGGTGCCCCGATATACATAAAGCAGACTTTGACAGATATAAAGGGCGAGATTAACAGCAATACTTTAATAGTAGGGGATTTCAATACCCCACTAACAACACTGGATAGATCCTCAAGAAAGAAAATTAATAAAGAAACAGCAGACTTAAAGAATACACTAGATCAACTCGATTTAATAGATATCTTCAGAACTTTTCACCCTAAAGCAGTAGAATATACATTCTTCTCAAGCGCTCATGGTACGTTTTCTAGGATAGACCACATGTTAGGACACAAAGATGGTCTCAATAAAATTAAGAAGATTGAAATCATATCAAGCATTTTCTCTGATCACAATGCCATGAAACTAAAAATTAACCACAGAAGAAAAACTGAAAAATACTCAAACACTTGGAAACTAAATAGCATGTCATTAAAAAGTGAATGGATTAACAATGAGATCAAAGAAGAAATAAAAAAGTTACTAGAAATGAATGATAATGAGCATACATCAACTCAAAATTTATGGGACACAGCAAAAGCCGTACTGAGAGGGAAGTTCATGGCACTACAGGCATACCAAAAGAAGCTAAAAAAAGCTTAAATAAGGAACCTGGTCCTGCATCTAAAAGAACTAGAAAAACAACAGCAAATAAAGCCCAGGACCAGTAGAAGGAAGTAAATAATAAAGATCAGAGCAGAAATAAATGACATAGAGGCTAAGAAAACAATACAGAGGATGAATGAAACCAGGAGCTGGTTCTTTGAAAAAGTAAACAAGATTGATGAACCTTTAACTAGACTCACCAAGAAAAAAAGAGAGAGGACCCAAATAAATAAAATTAGAAAGTACAGTGGAGAAATAACAACTGACACAACAGAAATACAAAGCATTGTAAGAAAATACTATGAAGAACTCTATGCCAAAAAATTAGACAACCTAGGTGAAATGGACAAATTTCTTGAATCATATAATCTTCCAAAAATCAATCTGGAAAAATCAGAACACCTAAACAGACCAATTACAACAAATGAGATAGAAACAGTTATCAAAAGACTCCCAAAAAAGAAAAGTTCTGGGCCTGATGGCTTCACAAGTGAATTCTACCAAAAATTTAAAGAAGAACTAACTCCTATCCTCCTCAAGCTATTTCAAAAAATTCAAGAGGAAGGAAGACTTCCAAACTCCTTTTATGAGGTGAGCATAATTCTGATCCCAAAATCGGGCAAAGACAACACAAAGAAAGAAAATTATAGGCCTATATTCCTGATGAATTTAGACGCTAAAATTCTCAACAAAATATTAGCCAACCAGATCCTGCAATATATGAAAAAAATCATACACCATGATCAAGTGGGATTTATTCTGGAGAGGCAAGGCTGGTTCAATATTTGCAAATCAATCAATGTGATTCATCACATAAACAAAAGGAAGGATAAAAATCACACGATAATTTCAATAGATGCAGAAAAGGCATTTGATAAATCCAGCACCCATTCATGCTCAAAACTCTCAGTAAAGTGGAAATACAGGGAACATTCCTTAACATGATAAAGGCCATCTACGACAAACCCAAAGCAAACATTATACTAAATGGACAAAAATTAAAAGCAATCCCCTTTAGATCAGGAACCAGGCAGGGGTGCCTTCTTTCACCAGTTTTATTCAACGTAGTTCTGGAAGTCCTAGCTACAGCAATCAGACAAGAAGAAGAAATAAAAGGCATCCAAATTAGAAAAGAAGAAGTAAAACTGTCATTATTTGCAGATGATATGATATTGTATATAGAAAACCCTAAAGTCTCAGTCAAAAACTACTGGACCTTATAAATGAATTCAGCAAGTTGGCAGGATATAAAATTAATACTCAGAAATCAGAGGCATTTTTATATACCAACAATGAACTGTCAGCAAAAGAAATTAAGGAAACAATCCCCTTCTCTATTGCAGCCAAAAAAATAAAGTACCTCGGAGTAAATTTAACCAAGGAGGTTAAGGACTTGTACTCGGAAAATAATACCAATGACATACTTCAAAGATATAGAACACATATTTTAAAAATTAATATGGAGCCAAAAAAGAACACGAATAGCCTCAGCAATCTTTAAAACAAAAAATAAAGCAGGAGGTATCACTCTTCTGGTTATCAAGGTTTACTACAACACCATTATACTCAAGACAGCCTGGTACTGGCATAAGAACAGGCACATAGATCAATGGAACAGAACAGAGAACTCAGAAATATGCCCACAGCTTTATGGACACCTGATATTTGACAAAGGAGGAAAGAACATGCAATGAAGTAAAGACAGTCTCTTTAACAAATGGTGTTGGGAAAGTTGGACATCTACCTGCAAAAAAATGAAACTAGACCATCAACTTACACCATTCACAAAAACAAACTCAAAATGGATAAAAGACTTAAACGTAAGCCATGAAATCATAAGCATCTTAGAAGAAAACATAGGCAGCAAGCTCTCTGACATCTGTAGCAGAATATATTTGCTGATTTATCTCCACGGGCAAATGAAATAAAAGGCAAGATAAACAAATGGGACTATATCAAACTAAAAAGTTTTTGCACAGCTAAAGACAATAAGAACAAAATAAAATGACAAACCACATAATGGGAGAACATATTCGACAGCACGTCTGATAAGGGGTTAATAACCAAAATTTATAAAGAACTTATAAAACTCAACACCAGGAAGACAAACAATCCAATCAAAAAATGGGCAAAAGAAATGAATAGAAATTTCTCCAAAGAGGACATACAGATGGTCAATAGGCATATGAAAAAATACTCAACATCACTAATCACTAGAGAAATGCAAATTAAAACTACAATGAGATATTACCTCACGCCAGTCAGAATAGCGCTCATCTGCAAAACAACACAGAACAAGTGCTGGCGAGGATGTGGAGAAAAGGGAACCCTTCTCCAGTGTTGGTGGGAATGCAGACTGGTGCAGCCACTGTGGCAAATAGTATGGAGATTCTTCAAAAAATTAAAAATCGAACTGCCTTTTGACCCAGCTATCCCACTTATAGGAATATACCCTAAGAACACCATAGCACTGTTCGAAAAGAAGAAATGCACCCCCATGTTCGTGGCAGCATTTTTCACAATAGGGAAGATCTGGAAACAGCCCAAGTGTCCGTCAGAGGACGAGTGGATTAAAAAGCTTTGGTACATATATACTATGGAATAGTATTCAGCCATAAGAAATGATGACATCGGATCATTTACAACAAAATGGATGGATCTTGATAACATTATACGGAGTGAAATAAGTCAATCAGAAAAAACTGAGAACAGCATGATTTCATATATAGGTGGGACATAAAAGTGAGTCTATGAGACATGGACAAGAGTGTGGTGGTTACAGGGTGGGGGGAGGGAGGAGAGGGTGGGATAAGGAGGAGGCGAGGGGCACAAAGAAAACCAGATAGAAGGTGACAGTGGACAAATTGACTTTGGGTGATGAGTATGCAACATAATTGAATGATAAGATATTTGAGATGTTTTCTTTGAACATATGTACCCTGATTTATTGGTGTCACCCCATTAAAAATTAATAAAATTAATATCAGTTAAAACTTTAGAAATTCTCGCCTGACCTGTGGTGGCGCAATGGATAAAGCGTCGACCTGGGAACACTGAGGTCGCCAGTTCAAAACCCTGCACTGGTCTTGTCAGGGCACATATGGGAGTTGATGCTTCTAGCTCCTCCCCCCTTTCTCTCTTTCTCTCTCTCTCTCTCACTGTGTCTCCTCTCTAAAATGAATTAAAATAAAAATAAATTAAAAAAAAAACTTTAGAAAGTCTTAAAAAAAAGAATCAAAAAAGGGCATCACTATAGACCCTGAAGACATTAAAAGAATCACACAAAAATATTATGACAACTTTAAGCTCATAAATATGACAACTTAAAAAATGAATTGATTTCTTAAAAACTATAAATGACTAAAATTCGCTTCAAATTAAATAACCTCCATAAAACAAATTGACTTCATAATTAAAAATTTTAAAAAAAGAAATGTCCAGATCCAGATGTTTTCACTGGAAAATTCTTAAAAAGTCGACAGAAGTAACACCAGTTTCAAACAATCTCTTCCAGAAAATTGAAGAAAGGGGAACTCATTTTATGGCAATGGATAGAACTGACGTTTGTTTTTGGGGAGTGGGACAAACAAGAAATATATATGTATATAATCTATTTTTAAGCCATTTTATGTTTATGGTGGGGGAACAATTTAATTTCAATCATATGTGTGCATTACTTTAATTACAATTATAATTAAATACAAGCTCCTTGGTTTCAGGCACAAAAAAAAAATTTGGAGTAACTTAAACGCATATTAATATGGGCTTTTTTTCCCGAAAATGTACAGTATACCCATGGAATGACAAATTTATGCACCTTTAAAGAAATAAGGCATGTCCCCATGCAGCAACATGGGAAATGGCAATAAGCTCATAAATTACAGGAAATATAGTATGTATCATGTAGTCCAGTGGTTTAAAAAACAATAGATTTATATATGCTTAGAGCAAAATTCTGTAGGAGTACATATCAGTTTAGTTTGGTTATCTCTTGGAAATGAAGGTTATAGAGCAAATTTACTTTTCAGTTAACTTGTGTAAAGGGTTGTTTAATTTTTAAAATATAATTCACTTGCATTATTTCCTCTACAGAAATATTTGCCAAAACTAAAATTTTAAACTAAAATTTAAGCCAAACTTAAAAAATGTTAAACTCTCAACAAGAAAAAAAAGTGAAACGATTAAGATCTTTCAGTCAGAGATGCAAAAAAGTCATTGAGTCACAGCTGCCCCCAAACATCTGAAAAGACAAATTCAACTGAGGCAGAAGCAGGGGCAACCAGTAATGGGAAGGAGGAGGAAGTTTCAAAAGCAAACGAGGAGGCCAGGCTGACACCATAGTGCAATGGTTCTCAAAGTGTGCGCCAGGCGCACAGGTGCGCCCCAGAAGATTTCCAGGTGTGCCCTATGTATTCCTGAGAAATATGTGCCTGTTGGGGATCAAAAAACCAAAAGGTTTTTTGGAGTTTAGATTTTTGGGGGACAGAAGTATGGGGAATTGGCTGTAAGCTGACAGTCTGCCCAACCCCCCACCTCACTTGCCTGATTAAGTTGCAAAAGGCTGTTAAGCTGTGGTGCTGGATTGTTTACACTACCCCACATGTTCCCCGGAAAAACTGGAGGCAAGTTTCTTCTATCCTTTGTTTGGTGTAAAGTTAAGGTGATGTGTATGGTGGGGGTTTTCTGCACTCAACACAATTAAGAGTAAAAAGAGAGGAATTCTTCAATGTATTGATGAGGAAATGAGAGTTTACCTTTCAAATATATGCCCAAACATTGAAGAAATTACTAGGACACATCAGGCTCATGTTCCTCATAAACACAAGAATGAAAAAACTTGATTCATGCCGGGACCTGCCGGATTTACTAAATCTTAGTAGGAATGTATCTATATATATAAAAAGATAACTCTTTTTTTGCTTTTTTATTTTTTAACCCCTCTTTTTCATGAATTTTAAAAAGCATAACTCAAAAAATGTAACATAAATTTTTTTTTAATGTCAGAATAAGTTTAATTTTGTCATATTTATTTCATTTAATTACCATAAAAGCACGCTTGGACTTTATATGTTTTTTCTTTCATATTTGACTTTATTATAACATATTTCTCAGAAATTTGTATACAGTGCACCTACAATTATTTGTAGGATTTTAAATGTGCCCCGACTTCAGAAAATTTGAGAACCACGGCTGTAGTTCAAAAATAGTCTTCCAGTGGAAACCATCACAATAAAGACGTTTAATGGAGACAAAATGTTTCCCTCGAGAGCATGTCAGAGGAATCCCCAAATATTTTATTGTCAGTTTATTAAGTTGTAGAGACAGAGGCAAGCCACAGAGATGAAAGGGGTGAGCGCTGGGAGAGATACCATGGTAAGAACAGCCCCAGACTGAGCCTCGGGCAGCAGCACCATGAACACAGTCAGTGGGGCTTCCCTTTCAAGCCTGGGCAGAACAGTTCTATGACAGAGGCCCTGTATTGACTTGGCAAAAATCTGCGTTCAGATTTAAGAACTAATTAGAGATGTGCATAAATATGTCTGTCTCAGGAAAATCACTCTAGCTTCGTGTAATAGTAAGATACTGAGAGCATTCCGTTTGCCTAAAATTAGGGAAACGGCTAAACAAATTGTGTTATAGTTAGAAAATTGAATACCATTCAGTCACTGAAAACTATACTTAAATATATTGCACAATATAAAAATATACTCACCCTATAATGTTAAAAAAAAGAAGAATAAAGAACTATAATCCAGGGTGTCCTGATATGGACAGAAAAGAAACTAAGAGGAGATGTAACAGAACGCTAGCATGGACCGGCTTCAAGGACAGCACACATCCAAGGTTGTGTGTGCTTCCTATAAGAGGAAGAGGCTCAACAACAGAAACAAAACCCAAGATCTCACCACTGGGTGGTGGAGAGCCATTTACTTGTTAACTGTGCTTGCTGGATAAGTATTAACCTCAATTTTCTCATATGTGAAAAAGAGATTTAACCTTTTTGTCATTAAGGATTAAATGAGGGAACATAAGTGAAGCAATTTATAATGCCTTACACCAGGGGTCCCCAAACTTTTTACACAGGGGGCCAGTTCGCTGTCCCTCAGACTGTTGGAGGGCCAGACTATAAAAAAAACTATGAACAAATCCCTATGCACACTGCACATATCTTATTTTAAAGTAAAAAAACAAAACGGGAACAAATACAATATTTAAAATAAAGAACAAGTAAATTTAAATCAACAAACTGACCAGTATTTCAATGGGAACTATGGGTGTGGATGCATCCTGTGCTCCTCTCACTGACCACCAATGAAAGAGGTGCCCCATCCGGAAGTGCGGTGGGAGCCGGATAAATGGCCTCAGGGGGCCGCATGTGGCCTGTGGGCCTGGCTGTAGTTTGGGGACCCCTGCCTTACACAATAGGACCTTGAAATGACACATTTAAAATAACGATAATAATAGTGATACGAGTAATGGACGTTTATTAAATGCTTACTCAGGTTCAGAAACTGCATTTAGAGTATTGTTTTGGTTACTCTTCAAAACACTTTATGGAGTTATGAAGTATTATTTCCACTTTAGGGAAACTGAAGGCACAGAAGTTAACACAACTAGTCTGAGCTCAACAAAACCAGCAAAGACTCGGGACGTGCAGAGGTGAAGTTGTGACTACAGGCTTCACGTGACACCTCAGCGCCACGGCTCTTGAAGATCGACTGAGCAAGAACAGGCCGCTGAATGGGAGTCTCTAACCTGCCACAAGCTTGTGCCACACGGTTGGCAGGAACTTGCCAGTTACTTAGCTTTCCTGTATAAACTAAAGGGGCTCAAGTGCCAAGGCTGCAAGCTGATGCCTCCCTTCTCCTCTCCCTCTCTCCCTCCCTCCGTCACTTTGTCCACGTGTGTGTGTCTCTGTAAATGTGCTAGCCATCCAGCCCTGACATATGAAGATAATAACTTTGATCCCTAAAGACCTGTGGTTAAGACCAAAGGGTGCTTAATCTCTTAATCTCACTGAAAAAATTCTTTTTCTTTTTCTTTTTTTAAATTGTGGTTTTAAAAAAACACAGCACATTAGCATCTAAATCATTTTAAAGCATACGGTATAGTAGTGTTGAGTACATTGACATTGTTGTGCAACCAATCTCCAGAACTTTTTCATCTTGCAAAACTGAAATTCTGTACTCATAAAACCAACCTATTCCTCTGCGCCCGACAGCCCCGGTCAACCACCATTCTAATTTCTGTTACTATGAATTTCACCATTTAGTGAAATTTAGTGGCTTATTTCACTTAGTATAATGTTCTCCAGGTTCATCCATGTTGTATCACGTGTCATAAAATGTTTCCTTTTTAAGACCAAATAATATTTCTTTTTGAATTTCTTGACTCTAGAGAGAGAAAGAGAGAAGAACATCAATCTGTTACTGTATATGCCCTGACTGGGGATTGAACTGATGACCTCTGTGCTTTGGGACAGAGCTCTAACCAACTGAGCTATCTGGCCGGGGCTATTCCACTATATTTTGATTTTCCCTCCATCTATCAATAAACATTTGAGTTGCTTCCACCATTTTTTTATTATAAAAATGGGTGTGCAAATATCTTTTAGAAATCTTCCTTTAAATTCTTTTGAATATATACCCAGAAGTAGAATTGCTGGGTCATATGGTTGTTCGCTTTTAATTTTTGAAGAACTCTTTTCCATAGTGGTTGTATCATTTTACATCTTGCCAACAGTGCACAAAGGTTTTCTGAGTTTTTAAAAGAGAAAAAATTTCCTCTGTTATAAAAAATAGTATATGACCTTGGCCTTTTGGCTCAGTGGATTGAACATCAGCCCGGCGTTCAGATGTCCTGAGTTTGATTTCCAGTCAGGGCACACATGAGAAGCAACCATCTGCTTCGCATTTTCTCCCCTCTCTCTTTTCTCTTGCTTCCCCTCCTGCAGCCAGTGGCTTGATTGGTCCGAGCATTGCCGCAGCCACTGAGGATAGGAGGGTTGATTCGAGCATTAGCCCCAGATGGGAGTTGCTGGGTGGATCCTGGTCTGGAAATATGCAGGAATCTGTCTCATTTCCTCTCACTTAAAGAAAAGTTTAGAGAAAGGTAATCCCCAATTCTTTTGTGGCTCTGCAGTCAGTCATCAGTGATGCAGTCTCCATCTATTTTTCTGTTCTACCATGCTAGTACATGGCTTCTATCCTCAAGATTACCTCATGATCTAAAATGAGTGCTGTGCACCAGACATCACATCCACATTTCAAGCAGCAGAATAAAGAAAAAAAGCAAAAACAAAAAGGTATACCTACCTGCCAACTGAATCTGCCTTTTTTAAAAAGCTTTTCAGGAAGCCCCACCCAACACATTAATTTCGTCTTTTTGTCCAGAGCCAGTTATCACACCCAGCAGCAAAGAAGGCTGGGAAAAGTCATTTTGTAATTCAAGGAGTCAATGGTTAAGGCTAAAATCAGAATTATAAGATAGTGACACTGTACCTTCAGTCTCGGGCATAGAGACCTAAGTCAATTCTGATGTAAAGTCACACCTTCGCTTCCCAAAGTTCACAGGAGAATAGGACCCACTGACTCTGGCTGTTTCTGGAAGCTGCTGCCCCAGGTACAGAGGGAATTTGACAACAAGCCCAGAGGTTTCCCAGAAGCTCGTTAGGCTCACTGTGATTTTCAGTGCAGCCATCCAGAATAGTCTATACCTTTGGCTGCCTAACAGTAAGGCACTCCACATAATTTTTTGCACTCTGGTTTTAGGCTGGAGCAAATATTGTACGAATAATCCAAGGATTCTAAGTCAGGGCACTGGGGTCACAATGAGAGAGTCAGTGTCTTCCTCATGAATGCGCCACTATCCACCCGCTTCCGCCATCATTAATACTGTCCAGCTGAGACAATGTGTTGAATTATTCCCGTGTCACTGCCCCCCTGTAGGCATTGCTTACTTTGAAGTTCCATTTGTCACTAAGCCAGTGAGGAGACAGATTGGGAGAGTGGATCCTAGAATACAGAGTATAGAATGCTGCAATCTCTCCTCCGCAAACATGGCTCTCTTCACATAGTAACACCTTGGGGATTTGAGCAAGGGCCTCTCCACTATCTGTGGGAGATCCCACTTGCAACCCATATCTCTGAGCCCTTCAAAGAATATGGGGTGCCTGGGCATAGACTTCACTGGTGGGCTAGTAAGGTTGCAGCTTGTGCCCCCTCCCATGTTAAATGAGTCAAGTCTTTCTCAGCATCCAAACTTGGTTATTCTTCTGTGTTCTGGGGCTAAATTAATAACATACTATATATTAAATAAAATATCAAAAATGACTGGAAAAGTAGATCCCTTTTCTCCAGTTATAGCAAATAATAAAATTTGCTTTGCGCTAGTTATTTGATATCTTCTCTTTCTACACGACTTTCCACTTATTCAAATTTATAGGAATTGACTTGTATAAAGTGTTATAAATTAATTAGTTTACATAAATGTGAGTTATAGAAACTGGTAGCTGTGTCACTGGTACCTGTTACATGAGTTCGTGACAAAGTGTCCCTGTGAGGCAGCTTCTTCCACAGGCCCTGACGTCTCAAAGCTACTACCTTTGATTTTCAACAGAGTTCAGCTACTCAAAGCCAAGTCATGTTTCCCAAACTTTCAGAGAAACCAGAATGGTAGTTGGAGTGTTGGATCTTCAAACATACAACTGAAACTTCCCTGGGAAATTTTCAGCAACCATCACACAAACACCAGCCCTGGTGGCTCCTGCCAGGGCATCTGTGTACAGTTAGTCTGGCTCTAGGGGCTGTGTTCCTGTCCCGCCTACAGTCATTCTGAATTGTAGACTCCTCTGACTTTTTATAACCTTATGGAGATGAGCCTATCTAGAATGCTACTGTGAATGTGTCTAGGTTAAAGAGCCTGTTAGTCTGGTCCCCCAAGCACCCTGCCTTTCCTGTCTGGGCTTGCTGGAGACCTCCAGGCATTGCATCTCGCCACCCAAGCAGAGCACCTGAGCGAGGCCGGAGGTAGCTGCTGGGACCCTGCTCTGCATTCATAGCTAATGAGTAGAACACTGTTTACTCCCAGCGATGAAAAGAAATGGAACTGGCAGTGAGAAGACGTATTCCAGTGGCCCAGATTCATATAAAGTCGTTGAAGGACAATTCTCCTTTGGTTTCTAGATTCTCAAGGCCACCCTCACTTTTCAGAAAAGCTGTCTTTTCAAACTCTGGAAATTGGTGCTTGATAGTCTAAATATTTGTACAGCTCTTCCAAGTAGAACTTTCTGGGAGGATGGAAATACTCTTCACTTTTTAAGATGATAGCCGCTGGCCACATGTGGGTATTGGGCACTTGCACTGTGGCTACTGTAACTGAAGAACCGGATTTTAAATTTTATTTAATTTTAATTTATTAAAACTTAAACTTTAATAGCCACATGTGGCAAATGGCTATGAACTAGGAAGACCAAATCTAGAAAATAAAAAAAACCTTTTGCCTGGCCAAGGAAAAATGTTTCTTTCTGTAGATCGTAAAGGCTGGTTTCCTCTCCGGGATGGATCATAAGCCTGAGCTCAGGTGTGGGAGAGAGCCTGGTGACTTCCCAGTTTCTGCCTAAATGAGAGGCAATTCCACATTATTCTCTGGAAATGGTGCTGATTCAAAGCTTTTCAGAGTGTGACAGTTACTAAAGGAATGTGGAAAAGCGTAAAACAGAAAAAGAGATCAACATTAAATTGTAAGACAGGGCTGTATGTATCAAAAACAAAATGGAATCACATACCTTCCTAAAGAAGCACAGTGAAGTTTTTATCATTAAGCCATAAGAAAGCTACACATAGGTGAGCCCACAGGTGTGTGTCTCACCAGGAAGACTGTATAATATGATGCCTAACAAGGCTGGAGTGCACACAGGGCGAGCATTCCCCTGTAAGTAGGTGAGCAGTAGCTGCTGTTATTTTGTTGTCCCCTCTCTGTAAACTGGAGACCAGTAACAGTGCAGAGAGGTTTGGAGATAATCCCCATGTACTAACTGTGCCCCGATAGTCTAAGGTTAGACATCTGGAAATGGGTACACCATCCTTGCTAAGACTCCTATTATCTATTCCTGATGTTTTGGTCACACTCATGTGCTCTGGAAGAGTTTTTATAGTTAAGGTTCAGCCTGTTGTTCAGCAAAGATAGCATTTCACTCGGGTGCAAAGAATTGCAGAGCTCAGGGAGTAAATTAATACATAAAGCATTGACATTGTCCTAAGTTCCAAGGCTTTTTTGGGTTTATCTGTCTTCACCTTACAAAATAGAATAAGTACTATGTTGTCCATTTCAAGGACACTATCAGGAACCAAACTGTCATCTATTAGCATTCTAAATCCCAAGCCTTTTTTTATTTTATTTTTTAAAGACCAAGTCAGAGGTTTTTCCTCCTGGAAGTGTTGTGTAGTGATACAGTTGAGAAGAGATAGTCTGTAGCCCTGACCAAATAGCCTGATTGGTTAGAGCATCATCCTGAAGCATAGAGGTTATTGGTTCGATCCCTGGTCAGGGCACGTACGTACATCCTCTCTCTCTCCTAACTCTAAAATCAATAAAATAAATACTAAAAGAAAGAAAGCTTTGGCATGGAGTTTGCTGGTTTAATTCCTTGGTCAGGGCACATTCAGGAGCAGCTCAGTGTTTCTGTCTTTCTCTCTCTCACTCTCTCAAAAAAAGATCCATAGCATTGCAGGGAAAACTCTAACTCTGACTTTGCACTTTGAAGGTGTGTGTGTACATCTACACACACTGTGCACGTGGCCCTACCTTTTCTGAATGCTGCCTGTGGGGAATTAGTGGGAGAGAGCAAGTAAAATTCCACCCAGTTGTAAAATCTGAAGGAAAATTTAAATCGAATCATATTAGAGGCATCGGTTCTAAATAATTTCTTACTTTTTAAATAAAACCTTCTTTTGAAAGGGCCCAAGATGCATTCATGAGCAAATCACATGAGTGTCCTTGCACCCTTTATGACCCTCTTTCAGGAAACAAGGGAACACACTGAAATAGATTTTTCAAAAGTTGTTTTATATTACGTTTCTTTAGCATTAAGATATAAAAGTTGGGAAAAGGAACACTTGCTTTTCAATAAAGTAAAACAAAAATGTTTTTGCCATCTTTTACTTTGAAATAGCCCCTGAGACTGGAACTTGGGTTTTACATTAGCGTGCATCTCCCCTGACTCCTTCCCAAGAGCAGTTACTATTGGCAGGACATACTCAGGTCCGGGAACCCCTAGGATAAGCCCCTACAGCAAGCACCCAGACCCCTTCTCACTCCCTGCCTCCTCCCTTCCCTCTCCCATCTACTGATCACACCCGAGATGCACGGACAAAAGGATGATTAAGAACAGACTCTACCCTTCAGGAAATGACAGTCTAATGAGGGAGAGTTAAGCAGGATTCACACAGCTCACCAGCTGCCATCTCTCTGTTGTGTAACAAATGAGCTTGGGGGTGGAGGGGGGAAGCTGGGCCGGAGCCCCTGGGCTCATGTGCAGGTCACTTCTTGACTCTTCTTTCCAGAGCTGCTATGAACACTGATACATGTTTTTCACTGGACACCCTGTGACCACACATGCTCATGTTTAATGGACTGTGGGCTCTTGCCTGGCATCAATCCTTGGTCAGCACTGAGCTACAAAACTGTAGACCACACAAAACTGGCCCTGAACAGCTTACGGTATAGTGGGAAAGTGGGGACTGCAGTCACCAGTAAGCAGGACAATAGGTCAAGGGCCAAGTATTCTTAAAGCAAAGAGGTAAGTAGATGATCTATATACAGTGAGTGTGCTAGGGACATAGCATGTCAGACATACCCTGTCAGACCCCTGGAAACTATACTATATAAAAGGAGACTCAGAAAAAGTTTGTTTTAATTTGAACCCTTTTCTCAGGAGGAGAAACATAGCATCAACAGCAAAATAATCAGATAAAGCCTATATTTACTATACATTGCAATATGAAGTTTGCAATACAATTTAGTAGCCCCCAAAAGCACCTTGCTTCTTAGAAACAACTATAAGAAAGCTGTAGGTTTGTTTGTGTTTTGGTTTGGTTTTAGAGTTTGTTTTGGAGCAATAGCTTTTGCTTGTTTGATTTTTTTTAAAGAAAATAAATAACAGTTGGCAACAGGACTACTCTACACAGCAGCCAAGTTCTTAAATAATCGTAAGTAGTCCTCAAGAACTGAATACAAAAAGTACCTTTATTGGGAAAAAGAAGAGAAAATATAAACAAGAAAGAGAGAGAGAGAGAGAGAACTATTACCAATAAGCCTCCACTTTTTTGCAAAAGTCCAACATTCAGGAGGAGCTTCCTTGCCTGGCCTACATCAGCTGGTGGGTCATTTGTAATTCAGGTTAAAAACAAAACAGAAGTAGGCATTGTTCTGACACTTGCCCTGATAACATCCCAAGAAAACTCTAGAGCTGGCAAGCGAGAAAAGCAGATAATGGTTTGCGCTGTTATTTGAGTTTTAAAAGCACTGTGATTTTTCCTTTAAAGGAACATCTTCAATTTCCATACACATGGTGTCTAACTGCAGCTCAAAATTTTCCACTGGACTCCCCTCTCACCCCTTGAGAACAAACACTGCTCCGAGGACAGTGCTCAATGTCACCATGCTGCCCCCGCCCCCCTCCACACACCACAAAGTTAGACCTCAGTCAGAAGTGTGTTTTGTCTGTTGGACTGCTACTACTCTGTAAGAATTATGTTCTGTTCCTCCTTTGCCTGTAAAAATAGGACAAGTTTCTCAGATTGGCAATACAGGTCTTTTATGAGCACAGTGGGCTCTTCTAAGCTGATAGGAATACTTTCTATTTATCAAGTGCTTTCAAGATAACAAAATGTATATTTTGGATATACTATTTAATGGTGCTTTGAAGAAGCTGTTGTCAACCCCATCTTACTCAGGGGAGTAACATTTATCTTTGTCACCTTGCCAATTCTGTGCATCTCCCCTAAAGCCCATCCTAGTCATCAGTCAGCTGTGACATTTTCTAGCGCTGTGGATGTGTGCCCTTGTCTCTTGGATTTGGGTTATTGCATGGTAAGGTGGAAAGAGAACAGTTTTGGATCCACACTTGGGTTTGAGTCTCAGCTCTTCCAATCCAAGAAGTTACTTAGCTTCTCTGATTCTTGTTTCATCACCTTCCAGAGTTGACGTGGCCTGTCCATCTTCCTGGGTGGGCTTACTCTGCACTCCTGCTGCACCTGCACAATTACTTGATAAACACTGTGGGAACGAGATAGTTCATAAAACACATATGCCCACACTGCGACTCCTGGTTCATTGAACCTAGACATCTGTATTTATCTCCATTCCTATCTCTCTTTTTTCAGAGTGTAAGACTTTTAATTTGTCCCAAAGTTGTTTAAGCAAAACCATGATAAAACATTCTGCTCTCCTTTACGCTCCCCAACACACACACACACACACACACACACACACACACACACACACACTTTGTAGGAAAAATGGTTTCATACACGGGAAGAAACAATATACACTAAAAACTTACAGATAAGGTTTATCTTTATCACTCATCTCTTTAAAAAGTTTATATGGCTATCCAGTCAAAACTAACAGAGTATCTCCCTTGAAATAAATGCTATCTATAGATATTTCCAAGTAGATCACAGGGCCATACACTGTCTTGGACCTTAATTGCTAATTAAATGACAGTGAAGAAAAAAAGTATAAACTCATACAAGCAAAGAAAATGGAGAAGAAAAGGAGAAGGTGGTGGTGGACAGCAAATAGGTCAACTTTGGAGTAATATAAAGATTTTTTATTTTTTTACAGAGGACACAAAAATTTACCTACCACCTACCTACCCTTTCTTAGGAACCTACTAGAAGATGTACTTAAGCAAGACCAGAGTATAAATCAAAAAAAGAGAAGACATGGAATCCTGAATGTTGCAGCTCTGACCAGGAATGAGGCAAAGGTTGCCCAGGGATGGCCACCCTCTAGGATCTCATCCAGACTGGAGCAGTGGAAAGGAGGGAGATGCCAAGAAACCAATGGAATCGATGGTGTTCAGAACTAGGTCGGGGAATTAAAAAAAAAATTATTCCTGGGCATGTGACAGCTTTGTTGGAAGAGTAGGAAAAGAATTGAACAATAGAGACATACAAAAGTAAGCAAATGGAAAACTCAGTCACTGCTTACTCCACGGGTGGGGGAGGTTGGGGGAGAAAAGAAACATCAATGCCAGAGTACAATTTAGTTCAGAAGGGATTATGTGCATAGTTACAATAACTTAAACAACAAATGTTTATTCAACCCAAATACGAGCTATTGTTACATTACAAGGGTGGAAGGAAGAAATGTGTGTGCAGGGTGGGAGTGGTGCAGATCAGATAAGATGTAAAATTTCAAATTAAGGAAAGTGTCAACAGGTCTGAAATCCGTCAATTAGGAAAGAGCACAATAAACACATTGTCCAGAAAGAGGCAATTATCAGAAGAGCTATAAGAAATTAAAGACATTGGTTGCCTCTAGGGCAAAATATGGGATGAGTACAGGGCTTGGGCAGAGGACTGAAACAGTTTCTCAAAAGGCTTTGTTTCTCTTGAACGTTTGTTTAAACTGTGTCCATTTGTTATTTTGATAAAAATATTTTTAAGTAGTTAATATTTTCATTAGTATTTACTTAAATTGTGTGAAATGCGATTAAATCCTGTATTTTTACAAATTTAAGTCATGGAGTGTAATTTTACCAGTATAAACAGCAAGTCTGATCTTAAATGAGACAGACATGGTCAAGGTGTCACAGGTGTCACTTGTGACAATCTCCTCAAGAGGGATGGTTACTACTCATGGCTTCTTACGACATTCCTGGACCCTAGCGACAATGGGTTGAAACTCTAGGCCTGTAAAGACTGTAAATTTAGCCTGACCTGTGGTGGTGCAGTGGATAAAGTGTCGCCAGTCTCTCTCTCTCTCTCTCTCTCTCTCTGTCTCTCTCTCTCTCTCTCTCTCTGTGTCTCCTCTCTAAAATGAATAAAATAAAATAAAAATTAAAAAAAAAGACTGGAAATTTAGCTCTAACTGGGGTTTTAATGATAGGGAAGAATTTAGGAAAACATAAGAGGAAGGAAAGGTCTGTGACCTGAAATACGTGGGTAGACTGTCTGAGCGGATCCCAGCTACTGGCTGACTCCCCTTTCACTTGCCCTTAGAAAACACATGGCTTTGGGGGCATCCAGAAGGTTTTTAGCTAAGTTTTATTTGTAAAATTGGGATAATTGGTTTCTCTAGAATTGCAGCATTCATCTTCCTTATTTACAGGTTTAGAATCCATTCCAAATTTCTGCAGAATTGAATGAGATTTCAGACTTTGAATCTCACTCAAGAGCATGTGGATATTATAAATGTCCCCAAAGGACCTCGTGATGGGAAAGTTTGGTTGTATGAGACAATTCTATAGTACATTTCCCAAGGACAGATGCAATTCTGGGTCAAATGAAAGTCAAATGACAGTCTGACATGGTTATAGGCAGGGAATGGAGAGATGTGTGGAAGGACCTCTCACCCTCAAGGAACTTATAACTAAATTTAGTACAGGTAAAGTATAAAACTAACTATGGAATGGGCAGGTTGTGACGAGTGCCGTAGGAGTATTGCAGTGTTCTGCAGGAGCTGGGAGAGATAGCTTCCTGCTGGAATGATCCACTAAGACTTTCAGGAGGGAGGCATGGCCAGGAGATTGGCCAGCAGCTCCCAGGGTGGCTCTTCCCAAGATGAAGAATAGACTTCAATCCCTTATTGGTGCTGATTGTCCCTACCCTGTCTAACCACCTGTCATCCATCATCCTGCCATCCGTCCGTTGTGCAATTAGAAGAGAGACTATCTAGATTGAAGTGAAGTCATGATGAAGTTCACAGAAACCACTGTCACTGACTCTCAAATCTGCCTGCCCTCCATTATCCCCACCCCGGGCATTCCCAGAAATCGGTAGCATCCATTTGTCTAAAATTGTGGCATTCCTGACTGTGGCTCCTAACCCCTGCTTAAAGCAAAGCAAACAGCAGCTGTCAAACACACTTTCATGCTTGTCATAAAACTGAGAAACCATAAGATTTCAGGCAATGGCTCCTCATCATTTCAGAATACAAAATACTAAGCTCCCTAGGACTGCATCTATCTTGTCATCATTATAACCCAGTGCGTAAGACACAGGAGGGACCTGATTAATCTTTGTTTAGAAAGTCAATGAATGGTCTGTGTACTTACTTTAAAAAGTCATTATAGTAGGTCACACACAAGAGGCTGTATAATCATATAACAACTTACATGCTGTGAAAAATACACAGAATGTTGTGAGAAAATGTTTTACAAATAACTGAGCTTAAGAGAGTACAAGGTGGCCCTGGCTGGTTGGCTCAGTGTTAGGATGTTGGTGTGGTGTGCGGACATCTCAGGTTTGATTCCCGGTCAGGGCACGCAAGAGAAGCAACCATTTGCTTCTCTCTTCCTCCCTTTTCTCTTTCTCTCCCTCTTCTTCTCTCATAGCCAGTGGCTCGGTTAGTTCGAGCGTCAGCCTCAGGTGCTAAAAATAGCTCCATTGACTTGAGCACCGGCCCCAGATGAGGGTTGCTGGGTAGATCCTGGCTGGGTGGACTCATGTGGGAGTTTATCTCTCTATCTTCCCTCCTCTCACTTAAAAAAAAAAGTGCAAGGCTAACATCAACCCATGAAAGCACTGTTGTCACCAGAATGATGGTAAACCATGTGCATTAAGGAGGGAAATACTGGGTGCAACACGGATGAAATAACACTAATCTCAGGCCAGCAGTAACAATGGATATTGTTAATAGTGGGTCACAGAAGGAAACCATTGGCCTCCACTTGGCAGTGGCAGGGTGGGTGATTAGGGGAGCCCGGCACCCCGAGGTAAGAGGCAAATGAAGAAAACCTGAAGATGCTTGTTTAAGAAAAAAAATTAACAAAATAAAATATTTTCATTCCAAAGCTTTCCTCTTTCCCAGATTTTCCTGAGGTTTCATTTGAAAAGCAAAATAACTACAAAGCAGCACAATGGCAGCCATGTACCAACCCAGATCTAGACATTTTTGTGGTGAACCAGTCTGGCTCAGGGTTCAATCCCAGAAAGCCACCACACAGACCTCCAGGCACACTGCACTCATTAGGGTGTCCTGTGGCCAGACAGGGGACTCATCCCCTGTGGGACCACACTCACGTCCCATGTACCCTCAGGAGTCATTTATGGGCCAGGCAAGAAAGTGACAAGGCTGCTCTCGTACTGGACCAGAAGTGTTTACCCAGATCAGCACTTTTATTTTTATCAACCCTGATGCAGAGTGACTTTCTGAAATTTCCAAAAGTCCAATCCCCTCCTGCTGAATGAGGCTTTGTCCTAGAGTGTGTGCGGGACAGAAAGCCCAGAGGTCAGGGGACAAGTCCGGCTCATCTTCTCACTGACCATAAGACACAGGACAAGTCCTTTTCTTGCTTGGAGATGTGGTCCTGTCAGGGTTGAAGGTATAATTGCCCACTGGACCAGCTTAGATAGTTGTGTTCATGTGCTTGATGAGCTCTAGATGTCACTAGCACGTACTCTGAATGTAAGTAACAGTGACAGACTGAAGCTTGAGGCTGTGTCTCTGTTGCTTGACCATAGCCTGTACTGCGACTCCCTGGAAATGTGGCAGAGCTGACTCTGGGGCAGCCCTAGTCCTCACCTGGAGGTCAGCTGGTACGTAAAACTCTCAGGCAACACTGCCAAGTTCAGAGAGACTCATGAGGGATGGAGGCCACCCTGGATATCCTGTCCCCTGCCCAGTTCCTGTGGAAGGAAGCTGCACAGGAGACCCCCACATGGATGGGCTGAGCCCCATCGACCCACAGAGTCATGAGACATAATAAATCATTGGTTTCTTAAACCACTCAGTTTTTTAGAGCAGTTTATTACACAGCAACTCACAATGTAAACGATAACTGGAAAAGATAAGTTGTGAAACAAGTTCCATCATTGACCAGACTCTATCACTTGCTTGGGCAGCTCTGAAGAGGACAGTCACCTCTGGCATGTCTAAGCGCTCCTTTGGGTTTATGTTAATTAGCAAATGGGCCTTTTCTTGGAGATGGAAAGAGAAAAGGGAAGGGTACTAGCATCTGGTGACCTACCAGGGGCACTACGGGTGACTTAGATCTGCTAGCTTAGCTACTTTCCCAGATATGTGACTTGTTATACATGCAAACTCAGATATTCATAGTTTTTTCTTTTTCCCTTTTCAATTTATATTATCCCTTAAAATTGTAACTCAACATATGACAGAACAGGAGGGAGAATGGCCCTGGAGGTCAGAATGAAGCCTCTGTTAATCCCCAAAAGCTGGTGACTCCTTGTGTTATAGCCTGGCATTAGCAAGTGTGAACTCTTTGGTTCTCTCATCCTCAGACTTTCTTTGAACCTATCTCTTCCCCTGGTTGAACACCCACTTCATATTTCCCACTCGTCCCAGGTAATTAGCTCCTAGACACCATCTGGCAGAGCATAGTTCTACTGACAAAACGCTCGGGAAATTACACCTGCACTGTAGAATGTCAGAGTAATTTTCAAGCTCTTGTTGCCCAGACAGGCAAGTCAGATCTGGCTTTCTGTGAGCACCTGAGGATGGCTATGAATGAGGGAAGCCTCAAAAGGACAGAGCTCAGAGATAGGCTGTGTTCTTATTGTGCATGGGACATTGTGAGAAGTATAATAAAGTGTCAGCTTTCCAAACAAAGAAACACTGGCTCTATGCTGCATCACAGATGGCAGAGGAAAAGAAGGGACCATGATTAGACACATTTTATAACCAGCATCATAGAAGTCAATTGTCTGGCAGAGTTAGTCACATGATAATTGCAACCTGACACTACATTTCAGAGACATTCAGAAATGCCAGAGATGTAAAACAGAAAGAGTTGGTCTTCTCCAAAAGTCAATACCTAGAGAAAACAGAGCTGTAAACTCTGATGGTTGTCACTATACATGGCTTATCTCTGAAGCCATGGGTCTCACAGAGAATCTAATCAGTGCTACAGGCACTTTCCCTAGAAAAATGCACATGATCATGTAGATACAACATCATGGAGCTCTGAGCCACAAATCTGGCAGACTATGGATCCAAATGAAGAACTCTTTGTGTGATGACTGGAGTCTAAGTCCTAATTAAGTGCCAGCTAGTTGTGTGTCTCAAGCACACCACTTCGTGTGGCACTTCTGTCACCCTGGAGAATGGAGGCCACAACTTTCCGCGTCAAGGACTATTGTGAAACTCAACATTAAGTTGAGGAGATAATCTTGATAGCATGTGATGTGCACACAAATGCAAAAATAATGGCTGACTATGCGAGGGGAATTGGTATGCAAGTCTAACTGGTATGCCGCAGTTAAAGAAGTGAGTGTATTTCCCATAGTCAGTAGAAACCAGAGGCCATCACATCTGATTGGTTAGTTGGACTGAAAGAAAGTTGTTAAAGATAACTAGACTTTGTTAAGAACTGGAAGACAAGGGTAAGCCCATAGAACTAGGGTGTTTCATATGGGCTTGCGCATGGTGGCAGTAAGACATAAATTCAATATCCCTGTTTTTTCCTCTATCCACTGTACACACCGTCCTCACCTCCAATTTGTTACATCACAGTTTTGCTTTATTTTACATTTGTTTCTTCTATGAAGCTATAACTCACTATTCCAAATTCTCCCATTGCACAAGGCCATTACCATCCATCTAATGACTTTTGCCAGCACATTGTTGATTGGATCTACTTGGCTTCTCAAGTGAAAACCCAATGGTTTCTGGGGTAGAAACAGTGTGTGATGTTTAACGCAGCACACCCCCAACCACTGGGTCTGGTGTCTCCATGCACAACTGGGACTTGTGGGGTCTTTATCAGCAAATGTTATCATTTATAGTTATGCAAGAAGCTGCTCCCATCTCAAAGAGCTTAAAAACCTGAACCAGTCATATCATAAGACACCAGCACCAAGTAAACAAACGCAATGGGTCATAACGAGCTCACAGCCACAATACAGTCACTTGTCTGTTCCTGGGAAGTCACCAAAAGCTAAAGAAACGACATTGGTAAAACCATTGTACCATGAAGAAGGCACCTCATCAGCCTCTTGACCCTACGGGGACATGTTCAGACTATCTCCATGTCCACAAACATGCCCAATGACTGAGTGGCCTCAAAGCAGTCCTCACTTCTTACTGCTTCTTGGTTTACCTGTAGCTAAGCCTGCTTGAAAATAGCATGTTCTTCATATAGTCGGCCCCTTAAACCCTGTAGTCTTTGTCTGTACCTCTCCTTTAGACATTTTCATTTTCTGCCTCATTATAATTATGGGCCTTCTATTCTGTCTCACCCTTTTCTCCCCAGCAATAATTTACAGTATTCACTTATGATATAACCACACAGCCTCACTCTTCCCATCGATCTCTATAGAGACTTGAGTCAAATTCAGGAATTGCTAAGAGATGAATCTGAACAGGTGAACCTACTCAGGGTTTACAATCCTGCCCGGGTGCTGGACTGGAGTGAGCACAAGTAGGCAGCACCTATCACAGGATGGCTCCAGGCCAGGGCCCTTGTGGGTGTGCCTCTGTGACACAGAGCGCCATCGTTGGACTGGTGCATGGTCTGCTTTGTCACTGACTCTGCAGAGCTCAGATGTGCTCTTGCAAGACAAGTGCACAGATGATAGCTCAGGAATGGACAACTCCCATGGTGTCAGTGAGCACTGCCATTTACATTGTTCTGAAGAAAACAGGGCAGCTTACCTCTGGGCGTGGGAGACATGGGCCATACGTCCTTAAGTCTAACTTAAGCAAGAATAAGATGGCAAAATTACAGCATTAACTGAAATGCTTCTTTTAAGCATTTCAAATGCATTTATACGTTCTTGTGAGAGTCCTGAGATCTGAGCAAAAGGGAAATGTTAATATCTGGGTCTCGATGGACAACATCTTTCCCTTCTGTGTAAGAATGTGCTGTGTGGTTAATTTCTGGGCCTGTTCCACTGGAAACAGATAAGGATGGAATATGTAACTATGTCCCTAGCCAGCATCAAATGGTAGAGACCATCTGACTGAAAACTGCATCAGGACCAGGAGCATGTGAACACCTGATGGGAAACTACTTCCTTGGCCATGGAGCATGTCCCCATAGGGACCTGGGAAGTTATATCAATGGCTTCTGTGGGGAAGGAGGCCCCTGAGTCAGGGAAGCCCCCACACCTGCCAGTGAGACTTGTCTCTGCCCCTGAGTCATCATACAAGGCTGAGAGACTAGCTCTTGCTGGCAGGGGGTGAGGGACAAACCTGTGGACTTACATTGGGAGGGAGGCTACCATTGCCTTGTCAACACACTCGGCTCTATCGCTGAGCAGTCTGATGCCTCACAAGCCCCAGTGTTTACTTGGTTCCATGAAGACACTGCGGTGGGTGTTCTATAAGGAAATGCCTTGTATCAAGGTGTTAAACTATCAACGTATAACAAACAGAATTCCACATACAACTCTTAGCTATTAATCCAGTGGTCCACCCATTTAAAAAAACAATTGATCAGTAAACACAGACCAAAGACATGTAAACAACTAAGCAGCTCTCAAGTAGCTCAGAGAGAGGTGTCTGGGCCTGGGTGTCTAAAAAATTCAACTCAGGAATATTTCATGGGACCATGCTGAAGACTCCATATGTGCTGGGAGCATCAAAGAATATGAAAGGCAGAAAGAGGAGGCCTCTTTATCTAAAACTCAACTTTCAGTCTTAAGTGGAGAAGCAAGGTATAAAATGGACTCCAGGGTATGTCATCTCTAACATCTAAAATATACAGAATTCAGTATTTTTGCCCACTCTGAAATGTTGCTTCTGCTTATATTTATGTCATGCCCATGGGCTGATGAGAGCAGAGCATGGAATGGGGGAGGAGTTAGAAGGTTGGGTTCAAACCCACATATATACCCAGGCAAGTGCTTTACTTTGTGTGTTGACCTGGCCACATCCAATAAATATTTGTTAAATAAAGAAATGAATGAACCCTTCCTGAACCCACCACCTCTTCCTCTGTAACATGAAAACATCTATATCATCAACTTCTGAGAGCTGTTTTCAAATGAGATCATGCGTGTGAAAGCTCTTCATAAGCAAAGAGACCAGGACAATAAACAGCATAAAGCTGTTGCTAGCTGCCTCTTCCTTGTACTGCTGAGGGGTATGAAAGGGACTTCCAAAGACAGTTCTCTAGAGCAATGGCCCACCTGGTTCTCCAGCAGGGAGGAGTTGTGCTCCTGACACATGCAGGGACCTGGACTCAGGAGAATGGACTCTGCTTTAGTGCCTTTTTTTGCCTACTGGGTACATAACACTTCCGTGGGCTCTCTTTTCAACCTCATCATCGTAATCACACCTGCAACACTTCTGCAGGGCTTACCCTTACTCACTTGGCACATGTTTAGAAAACATTTCAGTGTCCCTCCTTACATCAGACTAAATTACATGGATTTAGGTGTTGGCTATGATAGGATATTAATTTTTAATTGCATGAAAACAACTTATAGCAATATCACACCCATAGAGTTGTCATTTTGCAGAGGTGATCTGTCTTTTTGTTTGTTTGTTTTTAGGTGAGATGAGGGGAGATAGTGAGGCAGATTCCTGCATATGTGTAACCTCATCTGAGGCCCATGCTCAAGTACCAAACTATTTTTAGCGCCTGGGGCTGACTTGCTCATGCTCAGACCAACCGAGCTATCCTCAGCATCAGGGGCCACACTCAAACGTATCGAGCCACTGACTGTGGGATAGAAAGATGGAGAGAAGGGGGGAAGGAGAAGGAGAAGAGAAGCAGATGGTTGTTTCTCTTGTGTGCCCTGACTGGGAAGTGAACCCAGGATGTCCATATGCTGGACTGACACTCTATCCACTGAGCCACTGGCCGGGGCACAGATGTGATTTCTTAATAAGAGTCCATTTAAAAATCATTAATTGGGTTAAGGAAGTGTTTATTTAATACAACAAAAATCCACTGCAAACCTGCTGAGTACAAGGCACTATCCTGGGTGAGCTGGTGCTGGGTACTAGAAGAGGTAATGATAATTTTTCTATCCTCAAAGGTCTTTTACCCTAAAAGAATGCAAATAAATAATCAGTATAACATGGCAGAACAGTGGCCACAAAGTAATTGTATGAATAATACAGAGAATGGTTTGGGGAAAGTTACTACAGAATCAAGAAAGGCAGCCTCTAAGCTGAACCTTGAAGAATAAGAATGAATTTCCAAGATAAAGAAAACAAAACCCTAATGAAAGGAACTGTACACACAAAGACCCAGGATGGAAAACTGCCAAATACCGTCATAGCACAGTGTGTGGTGGGAACAGAAATGATAATCAGAGTGTGTGGGAGGTCAAGGTGGAAAGTGAGTGTGTAGTCTGAGGAGTTCACCAAGAGGTGTAGAGCTGTCCTTTCAAGAGCAGAGGCACTCCCGATGGCAGGAGTGGAGGGGCATGGCCAGGCCTGTTTAGAAAAATCTCTTCAGCCCAGGCCAGTTAGTTCAGTGGTAGAGTGTCTGCCCAGCGTGGAAGTCCTGGGTTCAATTCCCGCTCAGGGCACACATGAGAAGCAACCAACTGTTTCTCCCCCCCTCCCCCTCTTCCTGTTCTCCCTCTCTCTTTTTCTTTCTCTCTCCCCCTCTCCCACAGTCATAGTTCAATTGATTTGAGCAAGTTGGTCCAGGGGGCTGAGGATGGCTCCATGGCCTCCCCTCAGGTGCTAAAAAATAGCTTGGTTGCCGAGCAGCAGAGCAACACCCTGGATGGGCAGAGCAGCCCCCCATAGGGGGCTTGCCTGGTGGATCCCAGTCTGGGTACATGCAGGAGTTTGTCTCTCTGCCTTCCCTGTTCTCACTTAATTAAAAAACAAGAAAAAGAGAGAAAGAAAAGAAAAATCTCTTCACTGTTCAGAACTTCCCTTTTTAGGTCTCAACTTCAATGTCACAGCCCCTGGATGCACTGCTTGGATACCCAGCCAGGATCTCCTGCTTCATCTTTTTTCAGAGCACCAGACCTCCCTTTTCCTAATACTTAGGACACGTGTTCGTTGCCGCCCTTCTCTGCTGGCTCCCACGGCAGACCCCATGTTGGAGGGTCCAGGTGTGTCATGCACACTTTTGTCTCCAGGGCCTCCCACACTGGTAGATACTCAACCAATGTTCATTGAGTGAATAAATGAATAAAGGACTCATCCAATGAAGAGGTGATGAGGGCTTGAATACGGTCATCAAAAAGGTAGAGAGCAGAGATACAGGAGCAGTTAGAATTGATGTGGCAGCTGCCTGGGGAGGGAAGGCTGTGAGGGATAGAAGTTTTGCCAGTGACAGGGAGGTTGACAGAGAACTCAAAAAGAAGGGTGGATGTGGGGAAAAATTTCCAATAACTTGCAGTCTTTCCTCCTCATCAACTGCACTTTTTCTTTCTCCTGTCTCTCCTTTATTTGCTATGTAATAAAATATAATAATACAATTTTGTAGTCTTTACTTCCCTGCCCTCCCATTTCTTAGCTGTGCTGGAAAATGCCCACCCAAGGGACAAATGGAATCAAACTTTTCACTACCCCTTGGTCACACTTTACACAGGCAGTGATATCTTACAAGTCTTTAATGGCCTTGTAGAGAGCGTGTTATAGTTTGTGCCACTCAAATACAAGGATGTTAGCTATGGAATGAGTGATGTTAAACTGCTTTTTCTGACATTGACTGGGACAGAAATAGGTCAAGGACATAATTGTGCTGTCAACTTTAAGACATAGATGAATATTGAGCCTTCCAGTAGCTGGAGTAAGAAGACGTGGTTGGCCGTCTTGGCTGTGCAACATTTTTGTCAATGATTAGAAAGAGAAAAAAGATGGCCTGACCACGTGATGGTGCAGTGGATAGAACATTGACCTGGGATGCAGAGGAATCAGGTTCAAAATTCCAAGGTCACTTGCTTGAGCACAGGCTCATCTGACTTGAGCATGGGATCATAGACATGACCCCATGGTCGCTGGTTTGAGCCCAAGGTCACTGGCTTGAGTAAGGGGTCACTGGATCGGCTGGAGCCCCCCAGTCAAGGCCTGTATGAGAAGCAATTAATGAACAACTAAAGTGCTACAATTATGAGTTGATGCTTTGCAATTCTCATCTCTCTCTCTTCCTGTCTTTCTCTCTCTTGCTAAAAAAGAAAAAGAGAGAGAGAGAGAAATAGGATGCAATTTCATTTCATTAGTTAAGATGGAGAATTGCCTGACCAGGTGGTGGTGCAGTGGATAGAGCATTGGACTAGGATGCAGAGGACCCAGGTTTGAAACTCTGAGGTTGCTGGTTTGAGCACGGGCTCATCTAGCTTTAATGGATGCTCACCAGCTTGAGCAAGGGGTCACTGGCTTGAGTATGGGATCAGAGACGTGACCCCATGGTCACTGGCTTGAGCCCAAAGGTCGCTGGCTCAAAGCCCAAGATCACTGCCTTGAGCAAGGGGTCACTCGCTCTGCTGTAGCCCTCTGGTCAAGGCACATATGAGAAAGCAATCACTGAACAACTAAGGTGCTGCAATAAAGAATTGATCCTTCTCATATCTCTCCCTTCCTGTCTGTCTGTCCCTATCTGTCCCTCTCTCTGATTCTCTCTCTCTGTCTCTTTAAAAAAAAAAAAAAGATGGAGAATTCTGTCTGCCTAGGTGAGTTTAACTATGGAGCTTTGGCACAGAAGCCTAAGAACACACAATCGCTCAGACATTGGGTCAAAGTCTCACTGTTGGACCCCGACAGGTCCAGCCTACTGAATCAAAGGCTGAAGACAGGTGAGAGTCTGCACATCTCCCAGCTTAGCATTTAGTTCATCTCTTAAATGAGATTGTGACTGTTTAGTAAACAAATAAGTGTGCCTAAATTTTCTTTTCTCTTCAAAAAACAATGCTTTGAGAAACCCAGACCCAGTGATGGGATTCAGCCAGTTCGCACCAGTTCGGCAGAATTGATACCTAAGTTATTTATTTATTTTTTGATACCTAAGTTTTTGTTGAGTTCGGCAAACTGGTTGTTAAAATGGCACTTGTAATCAGGATTCTCTCTAAGGGGGGCACCTAGACAGCGGCCCAATGTGGAGATCACAAATTTACATCCCTTACTCTCTTATAACGCTCATCTGTGCAACAGCGTATTCTAAGCACTGGTAGTAATGTTCATTCCGTTCATAGGTAAAAAAACATTGCAGATGAGGATGCCAATCATGAAGCAATATGGAAATATTTTAAATAACAGTTTTATTGTTTTTGTCAGGTATTATTTAATATATTTTCATTAATATTTTAAAACTTATAATCTAATTTCGTGTACCTCTCTTATTGTTCTTATTTAAGTATTAAGTGCTTGAAATAATAAACCACCTTTTGGTATATTGTTTTTTATATACTTAAAATGATCCTTAGGGCAGAGAAATGGTTGTTAAGTTATTGAATTTCATCTCTGCCCAGATCTGCAAATATGGAGTATAACGGCCAACAGAGAAGTTCTAAAATGCATAATATCGAGGTCTGCTTGCTTCCTCTTCTTTGTTGATTTGCTATAAAAATCTGATGCCCTTAAACCCTCTAACTAGCTACAACATAGCAATTGTCAATGAATAACCCTGTTTGTGGAGAAATGAACTGCCTTTTGGCATAAAGACGGGCCTGAGACGGAGTAGAGCAGAAAAGAATGAAGGGCTGAATGACAACCGGCTTAATGTTTTCCAACTGGGCCAGGGTCATCCACTCATTCACCCACTCATGCATTCAACATGGGCCCTGCCCTGGGCTAGGCCCGGCAAGTGGTGAGGGTTTAAGTGTGTTAAGTGCGTGAAAAAGAAAATTACTACAGGAAGTAATATAATAAAGAACACATTTATTAAGGAGACAAACTGTTTAAATATTTTAATGTTTTGTTTGTAAGTAAATGCTATTAGTTACAGAAAACTCTTGTGTTACTTAATGCAAAACTCTAAGCTAAAGTGTCTTTATGTATGTATGTATGTATGTATGTATGTATGTATGTATGTATGTATGTATGTATGTATTTTTAGTGAGAAGGAGGGAGATAATGAGACAGACTCCTGCATGCACCCTGACCTGGATCCACCTGGCAACCCTTGTCTGGGGAAGATGCTTGAATCAACTGAGTTATTTTTAGTGCCTGCGGTTGAGATGCTCAGACCAACAAGCTGTCTTCAATGCCTGGGGCTGATGCTTGAACCAATCAGGCTACTGGCTACAGGAGAGGAAGAGGGAGAGAAAGGGGAGAAGGAGGGGAAGAGAAGCAGATGGTTACTTCTCCTGTGTGCCCTGACTGGGGATTGAATCTGGGATGTCCATATGCTAGGCTGATGCTCTACCACTGAGCCAACAGGCCAGGGCTATTTTTTCTTAATTAATAGACTTTATTATTTAGATCAATTTTAGGTTTGCAGAAAATATAGAGAGTTCTCATGTACTACTTCTCCCTTACACACAATTTTTCTTATTAACACCCTCATTAGTGTGGAACATTTGTTGTAACCAATGAACCTACATTGACACATCATCACCACCCAAATTCGATAGTTTACATTAGGATTTACTCTTGTTGTACAGTCTGTGTGTTTGGACAAATGTACAAGGGCAGGTATCCACCATCACAATGTCATGCCAAGTAGTTTCACAGCCCTAAAAATCCCCATACTCTGCCTCATCATCCCTCCTCCTCCCCTCAATCTCCTGGCAACCACTAATCTTTTTATTGTCTTCATAGTTTTCCAGAATGTCCAAGTTGGACTGAAACAGTAAATAACCTCTTAAGATTGGCTTCTTTCACTTAGTCATATGCATGTAATTTTCCTCCATGTCTTTTCATGGCCTGATAGCTCATTCTTTTCATCACTAAATAATATGCCATTCTCTGAATGTACCACAATGTAGTCATCCATCACCATACTGAAGGACATTTTACTTGCTTCCAAAGTTTGGCAATTATGATTAAAGCTGATATAAACAGCTGTGTGCAGGTTTTTGTGTGGACATAAGTTTTTGGTGCTTTTGAGTCAATACTAAGGGAGGCAAATTACTAGGCTGTGTGGTGAGACTGTAAGAAACCTAGCCTCATAAAAAACCACCCCACTGTCTTTAAAGCAGCTGCACTATTTTGCATTCCCACCAGCAGTGAATGTGAGCTCCTCTTGCTCTACATCCCTTGCCAGCATTTGGTCTTTTTGATTGTTTTGGATTTTAGCCATTTTGATAGGTATATAATGGTATCTCATTATCATTTTAATTTTCATTTCCCTGATGACATACAGTGTGAAACATCTTTCCATAAGCTCATTTGCTATCTCTGTATCTTATTTCGTGAGGAGTCTTGTTCACATCCTTTGCTCATTTTAAAATTTGAATTGTTTTCTTTGTTGAGTTTTGAGAGTTCTTGTGTATTTTCAGTACAAATCTTTTTATTATATGTGTCTTTTGCAAAGATTTTCTCCCAATCTGTGACTTGTCATTTTATTCTTGTTTGCAGAGCAGACGCGTTCAATTTTAATGTAGTCCAATGTATCAATATTTTCTTTCATGGATCATGCTTTTACTGCTATACCCAAAAAGTCATCAACAACTTAAAGTTACCTCTAGATTGTCTCCTATTCTATCTTCTAAAAGTTTTAAAGTTTGGACTTTAGCATTTAGAAGTAGGAAGTTCACTTTGTCTGAAATTAAAAACTATTTTCAACTGTCTTTTGATTAGTATTAGTGTGGTATATTTTTCTCTTCTTTACTTTAAAAATTGAATCAGGAATTAAAATCAAACATGGGTTTCTTGTAGACACTCTGTTTTTTGAGCCAACTCTGAGAGTCTCTGGCTTTTATTTGGTATCATCAATGTAAGATACATCCACTTGTAAGAATTTTTATGAGTTTATTTGAGTCAAACTGACAACAGTTGCTGGGAAGCAAAAATCTGAACAGATTTGAAAAAACGCTCCAGAGAATGTCAGTTTTGCACTTTATTTTATGCATTAGAATCAAAGGAGGAGGTGAAAAGGGTTACCTGAAATTGGTAATAAATTAGGGAGGTGAAGTAAGCAAAGGTGGGGGGAATCTCTGGGACTGGATAAAAAGTTAAACAAATAGACACATAATTCTTTAACATAGAATAGATAACAGTCAACAATTAACAATGATGATAATAGTGACAATAATAAGGTTTGTGATCTCTGCTCTTGTGTCTTGGCTGTGATTTGAGGGATGAGAAAAGGAAGTTACTTTGATATTCCAAAGATATGTTATCAAGTATATTATAATAGACACAAAAAGACAACAGATAGGCTCAGGTAAGGTAAAAATTGACCTTTGTCAGGGACACCAGCCTCGGACATTACTAACCACCCTGACCTGCTCTTAGAAAGTTTTCATTTCATACCTTGGTATGTGGTTACTTGAGGTCTTTGAGTTTGTAAGGCCATTGTGCAGGGCTCACCTGAGCTTGTCAGGTTTAGTATGCGGCCCCAGTTTTGTCTGCAGTATATTTAAACCATTCACATTTAATTTCATTATTGATATAGTTGATTTACTATCTACTATGGGTAACAGGAACAGTCCCGGCTCCAGGAGCAGCTTCTGCTCTTGGTGAGCTGTGACTCTCTGTGTCTGCTTCTAGGTCTACTTTTGGAGCAGTTGCTGCCATGTCACCTCAGTCCTCTGGCAGGGCTAAGAAGCATTCTTGATTTTCATTTGTTCAACTTCTTTCTTGTTTCTTGCCAGAACAAGAGTAATGACTTTTAAGGTCTCTACATGTTGGACCAAAAGCCAGAAGTCCCCAAAGGGCTTTTAAGATGCCACTGAAATTTTTATGTATTACATTCAATAAACATTTATGAAGCACTATTGGGCCAGGTACTCTTTCCAATCTGCCTCCCACACCTAAATGTCCAGCCTCTCTAGACTCCCAGGAGACTCACCTAGGAGAGACATTCCATCTCTAGAGACTGTGCATGGGGTTAAGAGGGAAGGAGAAAACAGGAGAGGGGGTGTCTTTACGGAGGAAGAGACCCAACCCTACTTTGAGGTCACCAACTTTCATTAAGCCAACCAACCTCATGGGCTGTGGAAAACTGGCTGTCCAACATCGAGCCTTTTCTGTTTCCTTCCTCGTACTCTTCTCAACTGTGTTACAAAGAGAAAGAGTATAAGGCCAGTAGTTGAGGCCACCATCAGAGCCGCCTGGCCAGTGCAGGTTCCCATTAGATTCGGATAGTCGGTAATGAAAAAGCGGAGCCAAGAACTGGTGAGCCATCAGCTTTAATTCTAGCTTGCACCTGGCGGGCAAGCAAAAACACACACTGGGCTCCGAAACCCATACTTCAGTGCTCACAAAGTTACTGACTTATATGAGTTTCCTAGAATCAAAGGTTTGCAGCTCACCAGACTTATTCACCTCTGTTCCCCATCTCCTCCTGCACAAACTCTGCACAAACTGGCTTCTCCCTCAGCACTCTGCCATCTTGGCTGCCTCCACGTGGCCTTACTCTGCTCTCCTCTCTATACTAACCTCAGGAACCCAGAGCAAGCTCCCAGTCTGCCCCACTTTATAGTGTAGATTTAAAACCCTTAATCCAATCTACAAACAAAGAAGTCTCTGATACCAAGTCACTTATCTGAGGCATAATGGGAGGATTCCTCATGAGAGTGCACCATCCCACATCATCCAATCAGTCAAGGGTGTGGGGAAAAGCTTACTCTTAAAACTTGCACGTGGGCAGTGCCATCTTTAACAAAGTGAGCATAATATATTTCATCTGCCCAACAAAGAGGGTACAACAGCACATGAGTTCGTGCTTGTCTGTGATGTTCTAATATCAAGTCACTGGGTCTGAGAGGGAAGAGATGGGTGGCAGCCTGGATGCTAGAAGAACAAGAGGAACTGAGTCCAGGGCACACAGGCAGGTTCATGCTGCCCAAACCCACACAGAGAGAGCTGCCTCTCAGTAATTGGCATAGATGGAAGAACAAATATCATAGAATATAATAGAATGCAAAAGCAAGGTCATCCAGTACTGACAGGAAGACAAGACTGTGGGGTACAGCTGCATTTGTTCTGCCTTGCACAAATTCAAAATATTTTAGTTAATTGATAGATATTCCAAATTGATTAAAATTGTACTTTTTAACTACTTACAATGAAAAAAATTTTTGCCAAGTGAATTACAACAGCATGAACCTTATTTTTGGGGGAAGCATCAAGCTAGAGAACAAACTTTTAAAATCTTTTAGAAGCATCTATTTGCATAGGAACAATTTCTACAGAAATATTATTGTCAATTTCATAAGACCTCCTACTAGGCAATACAGGTTTGTTTAGTCCTGTTTGTCAATAGATTGTTGTAAGCAATGTCAGATTTCTTTTAAACACCTTAGAAACTTTTGACTAATTCAGAATGGGATGGAAAGAAGAAAGAAGAATTAGGTTAAATTGATGAGGTTTTTCTTTCTTTTCTTTTTTTTTTTTTTTTTACAGGGACAGAGAGAGAGTCAGAGAGAGGGATAGACAGGGACAGATAGACAGAAAGAGAGAGAGATGAGAAGCAACAATCATCAGTTTTTCGTAGCAACTCCTTAGTTGTTCATTGATTGCCTTCTCTTATGTGGCTTGACCACGTGCCTTCAGCAGACCGAGCAACCCCTTGCTCGAGCCAGCGACCTTAAGTCCAAGCTGGTGAGCTTTTGCTCAAGCCAGATGGGCCCACACTCAAGCTGGCAACCTTGGGGTCTCAAACCTGGGTCCTCCACATCCCAGTCCAACGCTCTATCCACTGTGCCACCGCCTGGTCAGGCAATGAAGTTTTTCTTTATATTTACTTTAGGAGATCAGAACCATTTTAAATAATTTATAATACTTCAAAATAAGTAAAGTGACAGGACAAGGACCCACCAAATAAAAATAGGCCAACTTAATACCTAACTTCCCCATGAGAGCTATTTCTAAAAACTGCTTGATCCTTCTCTGGGTTTGTTTCTCAGATGGAACCACTTTGTTCTAAGCAGCAGCAGTAACTAGTAACAAAACAGAAAGAGGTAGGCAGGATTAATTGTGACAGAAGTTGTTCTTTAGAATATTAATCCACTTAAATCTTTAAACTGACAGGGGCTCAGTTAAGGTCTAGTCTCATGACCGCTCCCAAAGTTTTCCTAGCTTCTCCTTGGCTGACCCCCTCATGTGATCCTTGGGTCATTGTAAATTTTCCTGGCCATGTCTTCATGTTCCAGCCTGGGCAACAGAGGGCAGGCAGCTGAAGCAGCCAGTAAGCCAGATACATTGAGGGGCCCAGTGCTGGTTGACTCAATAGGGAGCAGTAACAAAGGTGCTACAAAACCTCAAACAGCCTCACCCGCTGATATTGGGCACTGTCTCCCAAACTCACATCATGGCAGTATCATCAAATTACAGCCTGATGAGACAAGAGAGAACAGAGCTGGGGGCAGGAGCAACACAAACGTGGAGTGTCACCTGCTGACTTTTTGTTGCATGAGTAAGAAATGTCATATCCAACCAGAGTGGGGCAAATGCCTTATGGCATTCCAAGCACTGTGCCACGTCTTTCAGACACATGTTCTCATCCAGATCTCAGTGGTTCTATGAAAGGCTTAAATATACCCCACTTTACCCAGGAAGAAACCGAGAAGAAAGGAGGGAGAGAGAAAAACAGAAGAAGAGAGAAAGAAAGGGAGAAAGGAATTTCTGTGAGCACCAGCAGAGGTGCTGGGTCCTGTTAGGATTTTCATGTGTCATTGCATTTCATCTTTGTGTCTTTTTTTTTTTTCTTCAAGTGAGAAGAGGGGATATAGAGAGACAGACTCCTGCATGTGCCTAGACCAGGATCCATTTGGCAACCCCTATCTGGGGCTGATGCTCTGTCCATCTGGGGCAATGCTTGCAACTGAGCTATTTTTAGTGCCTTAGGTGGTGGCTCCATGGAGCCATCCTCAGAGCTGGGCTGATGTGCTTAAACCAATTGAGCCATGGCTGCAGGAGGGAGGAGAGAAAGAGAGAAGGCAGAGGGGGATGAGTAGAGAAACAGATGGTTGCTTCTCCTGTGTGCTCTGGCCAGGAATCAAACCCAGGACTTCCACATGCCAGGATGATGCTCTACTACCGAGCCAACCGGCCAGGGCCTTATCTTTGTGTCTTGAAGGTGGCAACTCAACCTGTCCAGGACTGGTCAGCAAGTAGAAGCTGGGGTCACAGTCGTCATTAGGGTTGGCACAGCCAGGATGGCAGAGATCACTGGGGACATTGACAACCAGCTGGCAGGTTATGCCGCAGCCGCACAGAAAGAGCAGAGGCAACCTGAGGGGTCAGCTTCCAGGTGGTAGCATTCAAAAGGATAGCCTGTGGGAAACTGAATAAAACTCAGTTTGAATTTTACTTCTGGCACTGACCAGCTGAGAGGCCTCTTAAGTCACAACTGTATTATAGGAAATAAGGACTATATTCTCTGTCCTTGTGGGATTTTGGAAGGTAGCAATAATGCCTGACTCATGGTATGCATTAATCATTGATGAGAATATTATTATTGGCTTCTTAGCAAGATGGTGGTATAGGGAAATGCAGTGCTGGCCTCCTCCCACAATGTGGACAAGGACGGAGCCACATCTTAGACCTGACAAGCTCAGGGGAAAGACCAGCATGGTGGGCTTACAAACTCAGAGACCTAAAGTACCACACAGGATGGTCTGAAATGAAAACTTTCTAACTAAATGTAGTTCAAGGCAGGTAGGGGGATATTTTTCCCCCCAAAAAAGGTCAGCGTTTACCTTAACTGAGCCTGTCTATTGTCTTTTTGCATCTACAATAACATATATGATAAAATACCTTTAAAATCTAAGAGTATCATACCTTTGAAATGTAAGAATAATGTGCTTTTGAAAGGTAGGAGTAATCTTCCAGATCCCTCAGGGTACAGCCATTGCACTAAAGCAAGGCCCACAAATCCCCTCATTGTTCTTATCATGTTAATTATTAACTAACTTATTCCAGCCTATGTAAAAGGAATATGTGTCTTTGCATTTTACTTTCTATCCAATCTCAAAGAATTCTCTGCTTTGCTTTCCCCTGCCTTTCTAATCTATCACCAATGGATTTCATTTGACCCCCTTAGCATTCCACTTTGATTCTGATGTATAAGCTACAAGGTAAAAATCACCATTTTCTGGAGCATTTTTTCAATCCACTGAGATTTTGCGTCTGGGCAATTGCCGTCCCTTTGGCTCAAACAAACTCATAAAAAATTCTTACAGTTTTGGACATTTCTTACACTGACAACAACCACATCAAAATTACAACTAAACTACAGAACAACCATCATTCAGAACCACCTATAATCTGGCTGAACGGAAGTCCTACAACTGGAAATGAAAGAAGCCACATCAAGACTGGTAGGAGGGGCAGATATGCAGAACGAGCTTGTCACACACCCATGTGTGATGGATAAAAATTGGAAAGGAAAACTTCAGCAGTGGCAGTCCTCCCAAAGCAGCGGAAGGTCCAGCCCCACACCAGGTCCTCACCAGCTCAGGATTCCAGTGCTGGGAAGAGAATCGCCACAACTCTGGCTGTAAAAATTAGTGGGGATTGAGGCTGAGGAAGATGGAGGCTGCTGGAGTCCCAGGCAGCTCCTCTGGAAGGGCCCATGCACAGACTTACTCAGACTCACTCCCTCTGAGCTCTAGCACTGGGGTAGCAACTTGAAATGTGTCAGGAAAATATGGGGAGGAACTGAGTTGTCTGACATGTGGACGAGAGCTGGGGGATAGCTTTTGTACAGATTGAAGTGCTGACAGAGGCCACTGTTTTTTTGGTGACCCCACCCCCCATAGAGCTCCCAGGCAGGTGCCCTATCTGAGACTCCTTAAACCTGGCTCTTAATGTTGGTTCTGCCCTGGTGATTCCCTGAGGCAACTTGCAGGCCCACCAAAGCTATTTCCAGTGGCTTTTCTGTATGAATGTCCTATCTTGACTCAACCTTCAGGTTTTCCTAAAATCTCTCAAACAAACAGCATCTGGCGTCAGGAAGCCCTGTACCTCTTCCAAGTGGCCCCAGGTCTGACACTAGTAACCTCTGGCCTTGGTTCATATCTTGGCCTCACTTGGCTACCTCCAAGCCTAGCACAAAAAGGAGCCATTAGCAGGTTGTATTGTAGCTTATGCCAGGTGGCCCTGGGCAGAACACAGGTGGTGATTGACCTTGACCTGCACATTACAGGAGGCACCAGAGCCAGTGTATCCAGTGGACAGCTTCAGATCCCATCAAAGTATCACTACCCAACCAATTCCACAAGCAACATACCCAAAGGCTGAGCTCAGAGGACACCAGAGGCCTGCTGAAGTAAGTCCTGTTCTGTAGGGTGGAACCCTGCATAGCTGATTCTCCACACTGGTCAGAGCTTAGTGGTCGCTGGTTGTAGTCAGTCCTTGCAGCTAATCATCCTGGAGATTAATCCTTCCCGTTGATGTGCCAACAGATTCAAGGTTCAACTATAAAAGGAGAGTGTACATAGTTCACATGGGGGAGGGGAATGTTGCACTTTGAACACCCTCTTTGGTGATCAGGGAGGCTGTGCCACTGGACACTACAGGACACCTACTACATTAAGCCACTCTACCAAGTCTGAGAGACATGTGTTAGCTCTGCCTAATACATAGAAACAAACACAGGGAGGCTACCAAAATGAGGAGACAGTGAAACATGTCGCAAATAAAAGAACAGGACATAACTGAAAAAGAACTAAACAAAATGGAAATAAGCAATGTACTAAATGCAGAGTTCAGAACACTGGTTAAAAGGATGCTCAATGAACTTAGAACTTCAAGAGCATAAAAAAGAACTAGTTAGAAATAAAGAATACACTAACTGAAATGAAGAATAAATTACAGGCAATCAACAGTAGAGTAGATGAACCTGAGAACCAAATCAGTGATTTGGAATATAAGGGAGCAAAAACACCCAATCAGAATAGAAAAAAAATCCAAAACAATGAAAATAATGTAAGCAACCTCTGGGACAATTTCAAACATACCAACATTCGCATCATGGGCGTTCTGGAAGAAGAAAGAGAGCGAGAAATTGAAAAACTACTTGAAAGAATAATAACAAAAACTTCCTCAACTTGGTGAAGGAAATATACATGCAAGTTCAAGAAGCACAGAGTCCCAAACATGATAAACCTAAAGAGGCCAACACCAATACACATCACAATTAAAACGTAAAACTTTAAAGACAGAGAATCTTAAAAGCAAGAGAAAAGTAGTTATCTACAAGAGAGCTCCCATAAGACTGTCAGCTGATTTCTCAACAGAAACTTTGCAGACCAGAAGGGAATGGCAAGAAATATTCAGTGATGAAAAGCAAGGACCTACAACAAAGATTACTCTACCCAGCAAAGCTATCACTTAAAATCAAAGGACAGATAAAGAGCTTCCCACACTAGGAAAAGCTAAAGGAGTTCATCACTATCAAACCAGTATTACATGAAATGCTAAAGTGTCTTCTTGGAGAAGAAGAAGGAGAAGGAGAAGAATGAGGAGGAGGAGGAAGAGGAGGAGGAGGAGGAGGAGGAGGAGGAGAAGGAGGAGGAGGAGGAGGAAATGAAGAAAGAAGAGGAGGAGAAGAAGGAGGAGGAGGAGAAGAAGAAGAAGAGAAAGGAGAAGAAGAAGAAAAAGAGGAGGAGGAGGAGGAATAGGAGGAGGGAGAAAAGGTAAAATATATAAACAATAAAATGGCAATAAATACATATCTATGAACAACCGAATCTAAAAAAACAAAATAAACAAACAAGCAAATCAGAAACAAACTCATTAGATACAGAAAGCATTTTAATAGTTGTCAAATGAGAGGGGGTTGGGGGGATGGTTGAAAAAGGTGAGGGGCTTAAGAAGTACAAATTGGTTGTTACAGAATAGTCATGGGCATGTAAAGTACAGTGTAGGGAATATAGTTCGTAATATTCTAGTAACTATGTATGGTGTCAGATGGATGCAAGATGTTCACTTAGTAAGTTATATAATGTCTACTCACTGGGTTGTACACCTGAATCTAATACAATAATATATGTCAACTATAATTGAAAAATAAAAATTATTTAGAAATGTAGAGGTGGAGTGATGTCAGAGAAATGGCGCCATGAGAAGTGCTCCTGATACCTCTCCCTGAAACTTCAACAAATTCAAGAACTAGAGACAGAAAAACAATCTCAGGAGCATCTGAAACACACATACATCAAACAAAGGTACAATTGAGCACAAAGATGGCTGAATATATAACCCACTCTGAAGGAAATAAAACAGAGAATGGAGTGTTCCACTTTCCTCACTGACCTGAGCAAGAACTGCTTTCACTTGGAACTGAGAGAAAGCGAGGTCTGGGGGTGCAGAAAAAGCTGGGCTAGTGCAGAGACATTCAAGCCAAGGAGAGAGTGGGCCAGCGGCAGACCCCGGCAGAGGTGGGTGAGCAGTTGCCTTGTTTACTCCCGGTATCCTGGTCAGCAAGCACGAGCAGTGTGCGAGTGGATCCACCTGGCGCATCGGATGTGGGTGCCCGTGTTCCTGGACGGAGGGGCTGGGTCAGAGACTGTCAGTAGTGAACCTCTATGTGAGCTGTGACCAGAGTTTCTGAATAATCCCGGCTTCCCAAACAACAGCGTGCAGGAAAGTGCATGAAAGCCGGCTTCTCTACACCCAGACCTGTCTGGGCATGGCGCCTCCGCCAGCCATATAGGCTAACAAAGCACACTCCTGGGGAAGAGAACTGCAGAAGTGGTGGGGGGAAAGGTGTGCAGGCAGCTTGCAGACTGCCTCAGGAGGGCAGACCTGTGGAGTGCTGAGGCATACTAGACATGCCTGGAGGCTCATAGAATGACACCTGAAAGGCAACTGGCTCCCAGCCCTGCCTGATTATGCTGGCAGCTATGGCTGGCAAAGCTTTACTCAGAACCCTGTGTTGAGTGGGGATAGGAGGGGAATTTGGCAGCTCTTAAAGAGCCTCTTGCTCTTCAGGCAGTGGCTGAGGCAACTTCATAGCTGGGTACCATCCTGCTGGTTTAGGAAGGAGAGATTTGAGAAGAGGCTCCGGGAAAACGGACTCTCCCATTGTCGGAGCCAGCCTGCAAATGCTAGCAAGTCCTGCCTACCAACAGGAACGAGGCCTAGTTTATGTCATCACCATAGTGAGGCAACAGCAAATCTCTGCCTAGGAGTGCCACAGGGGCAGAACCTGGGGAACAGTGCCACCGGCCAAAAAGAGAGAGAAGAAAGAAAAAGGAAGAAGATAACTTCTCAAAACCAGGAAAAATCCACAGTCTTTATAACTTTTTCCATTTTTTTCTTGTATTTTTTATCTTTTTTTTTCTTCCACCTTGGTCATTCTATCCTCTTTCCATTTTATTCTTTTCTTCTCATTTTGAACGTTATTACCCATAGGTGTTACATTTTCCTTTTTTTTTCTATGAGTGTTACATTCCAAAAAACTTAACTCAATTTTTTCTCTCTCTTTTTGTTTCTTCTTTTCTCTTTCACTTGTTTCTCATTCAAATCTCACTCACAAACAAATTATTTAATTCTGGATTCAAATTTTTTCTTTGTGGCATTTTGTGTGCTTTTTATTTTGCTTTTTATCTCTTTAGCATTTCCCTCACTCCAGCTCTCCATTCTATAGTTTTTGTGCCACTTAATACAATAGAATTTTCATTTCTCACTGTATTTTTTAATTTTCTCTCTCTTTTTTCTTTTCTCTGACACTGTTTCTCTCATTCGACCATCATTTACAAACAAATTATTTTATTCCTGATTTAAATGTTTTTTTGGTGGCATTTTGTGGGTTCTTGCCTCATTTTTTTGCTTCTTTGTCACTCCCCCCATCCGGGCCCTCCATTTTAGGTATTTTTGTTCCACTTAGCACAATAGAATTTTCAGTTTTTCACTGCATTTTCTCAAAAACAAATTTTTTAGCAACTCTTATTAGTGTTATTAACAATACCACTCTCAAATGCCATTAAAGAAAAAGAAATAGAATATCATGGATACAAAAGACAGTAATGTAGCTCAGATAGATGAGAAAAAAATCTATAAAAAATAATTTCAATAGCTTGGAGACCTTGAAGTTAAATAACAGAGAATTTAAAATTGAAGTCCTAAAAATACTCAGGGATATACAAGAAAGCACAGAAAGGCAATTTACAGAGCTCAAAAAACAATTCAATGAACAGAAAGAATACTTCACCAAGGAAATTGAAACTATGAAAACAAATTATACAGAGATGAAAAACTCAATTATGAACTAAAAAATGAGGTAACAAGCTTAGCCAATAGAACAGGCCAGATATAGAAGAGAATTAGTGACATAGAAAACAGGCAACTAGAGGTATTACAGAGAGAGGAAGAGAGAGACTCATGAATTAAAAAAAAAATGAGGTAGCCCTATAGAAATTGTCTGACTCCATCAGAAAGAGCAACATAAGAATAATGGGTATATCAGAAGAAGAAAAGAGAGAAAATTGAATGGAGAACATATTCAAACAAATAATAGATGAGAACTTCCCAAGCCTGTGGAAAGAACTAAAGCCTTGAATTCAAGAAGCAAACAGAACACCGAGTTATCTTAACCCTAACAAACCTACTCCAAGGCACATAATAATGAAACTGGCACAAACCAAGGAAAGAAAAAATTCTCAAGGTATCCAGGGAAAAGAAGAACACAACATATAAAGGAAGGCCCATTAGATTATCAACAGATTTCTCAGCAGAAACTCTACAAGCTAGAAGAGAGTGGACCCCAATATTTAAAGCTCTGAAAGAAAGGAACTTCCAGCCAAGAATACTATACTCATCAAAGCTATCCTTCAAATACGAAGGAGAAATAAAAACATTCACAGATACAGAAAAGATGAGGGACTTTATCACCAGAAAACACCCACTTCAGGAAATACTAAAGGGGGTTTCCAACCAGACACAAAAAACAAAACAAAAGTATAAGTAAAAGCTCCATCAAGATCCCAATAAAAAGAAGATTAATCTGTGACAAAGAAACAAAAATGAGGAGAGGACAAAGATTAACAATAGCAGAGGAGGATGGAGTGCAGAAGCACTTGAGATAATGTACTACAATGAACATGATATGTATGCTTTCCATTACTTAATGGTAACCACCCCTGATAAATCCAACACAGAGGTACATGGTTTGAAAGAAGTAACAGAGAAAAGAAGTATAGATTACAACCAAACAAAAACAAATAATAGAAAAATAAAAGAGAAGGACCAAACAAGATACAAAACTATCAGAAAGCAATATATAAAATGGCAATAGGAAACCCTCAAATGTCAACAATTACACTAAACGTAAAAGGATTGAACTCACCAATCTGATACAGAGTAGCAGAATGGATTAAAAAAGAAAATTCAACTGTATGCTACCTACAAGAAACACATCTAAGCTAGAAGGATAAAAACAAATTCAAAGTGAAAGGTTGGAAAACAGTACTCCAAGCAAATAACATCCAAAAAAAAAGCAGGTCTAGTAATACTCATATCTAACAATGCTGACTACAAAACAGCAAAGATAATCAGAGAGAAATATGGTCATTTCATAATTATAAAGGGGACATTGAATCAAGAAGACTTCTTAATATATATGCACCAAACCAAAGAGTACCAAAATATATAAGACAGCTACTGACTGACTTAAACACAAAAACTGACAAAAATACAATCATACTTGGAAACCTCAATACACTGCTGATGGCTCTAGATTGTTCATCCAAACAAAAAATCAATAAAGATGCATTGGCCTTAAATGAAACACTAGAACAACTGGATATGATAGATATTGACAGGACATTTCATCCCAAAGTGCCAGAGTATACATTTTTCTCTAGTGTACATGGAATATTCTCAAGAATTGATCTTATGTTGGGCCACAAAAATAACAACAAATTTAGAAAGATTGAAATTATACCAAGCATATTTTCTTATCATAAAGCCTTGAAACTAGAATTCAATTGCAAAAATGAGGTAAACAAACACACAAAAATGTGGAAACTAAACAACATACTTTTAAGAAATGAGAGGATCAAAGAAGAAATAAGCACAGAAATCAAAAGATACATACAGGCAAACAAAAATAACAATACAACATATCAGAATCTCTGGGATGCAGCAAAAGCAGTAAATAAGAGGCAGGTTCATATCACTACAGGCCTATATGAACAAACAAGAGAGAGCCCAAGTAAACCACTTAACGTTACATCTTAAGGAATTAGAAAAAGAACAAAGACAACCCAAAACCAGCAGAAGAAAAGAAATAATAAAAATAAGAGCAGAAATAAACAAAATAGAGAACTAAAAAACTATAGAAAATATTAATAAAACAAGGAGTTGGTTCTTTGAAAAGATCAACAAAATTGACAAGCCCTTGGCAAGACCCAAGGAAAAAAGAGAAAGGACTTATATAAACAAAATCCAAAATGAAAGAGGAGAAATCACCACAGATATCATAGATATACAAAGAATTATTGTAGAATACTATGAAAAACTATATACCACCAAATTTGACAATATAGAAGATATGGATAAATTCCTAGAACAACACAATTTTCCTAAACTGAGTCATGAAGAAGCAGAAAGCATAAACAGACCCATTAGCAGGGAGGAAATAGAAACAACTATTAAAAACCTCCCCCAAAATAAAAGTCCAGGACCAGATGGGTATACTAGTGAATTCTATCAAACATTCAAAGAAGAGTTGGTTCCTATTCTACTCAAAGTCATCCAAAAAATTGAAGAAGAAGCAATACAGCCAAACACATTTTATGAGGCCAACATAATCCTCATACCAAACACTGGCAAGGACAATACAAAAAAAGAAAACTGCAGACCAATATCTCTAATAAATACAGATGCTAAAACATTAAACAAAATACTAGCAAATCAAATACAACAACACATTGAAAAAATAATTTATCATGATCAAGTGGGATTTATCTCAGAATCACAAGGTTGGTTTAATATATGTAAAATGGTTAACGTAATACACCATATCAACAAAACAAAGAACAAAAACAATAGATGCAGAAAAGGCATTTAATAAAATACAACATCATTTTATGTTTAAAACACTTAACAAAATGGGTAGAGAAGGAAAATATCTCAACATAATAAAGGCCATCTATGATAAACCATCAGCTAACATCATATTAAATGGAATAAAACTGAGGACTTTTCCTCTAAAATCAGGAACAAGACAAGGTTGTCCACTCTCTCCACTCTTATTCAACGTAGTGCTGGAAGTTCTAGCCAGAGCAATCAGACAAGAGAAAGAAATAAAGGCATTCATATTGGGAAAGAAGAAGTAAAGGTTTCATTTTTTGCAGATGATATGATCCTATACATCAAAAACCCCAAAGACTCCACAAAAAAACTACTAGAAACAATAAACCAATACAGTAAGGTCGCAGGATACAAAATTAATATACAAAAGTCCATTGCCTTTCTGTATGCCAACAATGAAACATCAGAAAACAAACTCAAAAAAAAAACAACAAAAAACAATCCCCTTCATGGTTGCAACAACAACAACAAAAAATACCTAGGAATAAACATAACAAAGAATGTAAAGGACCTATATAATGAAAACTACAAAGCATTGTTAAGGGAAATCGAAAAAGACACAATGAAATGAAAATATATTCCTTGTTCTTGGATAGTAAGAACAAATATAATCAAAATGACTATATTACCCAAAGCTATATACAAATTTAATGCAATTCTCATCAAAATTTCAATGTCATTTTTTAAAGAAATGGAACAAAAAATCATCAGGTTTATATGAAAATATATAAACCCCTGAATAACCAGAGCAATCCTAAGGAAAAAGAACAAAGCTGGGGCCATTACAATACCTGACTTCAAATTATATTATAGAGCCATGACAATCAAAACATCATGGTATTGGTAGAAAAATAGACACTCAGACCAATGGAACAGAATGGAAATCCCAGAAATAAAAACACATGTATATGGTCAAATAATTTTTGATAAAGGAGCCAACAACACACAATGGAGAAAAGAAAGCCTCTTCAACAAATGGTGCTGGGAAAACTGGAAAGCCACATGCAAAAGAATGAAACTCGACTACAGTTTGTCCCCTTGTACTAAAATTAATTCAGAATGGATCAAAGACCTAAATATAAGACCTGGAACATTAAATTACATAGAAGAAAACATAGGTACTAAACTCATGGACCTTGGTTACAAAGAGCACTTTATGAATCTGACTCCAAAGGCAAGGGAAGTGAAGGCAAAGATAAATGAATGGGACTACATCAGACTAAGGAGCTTTTGTACAGCAAGAGAAACTGACAATAAAACAGTCAGCCCACTAAATGGGAGATAATATTTTCAAACAACAGCTCAGATAAGGGGCTAATATCCAAAATATACAAAGAACTCATAAAACTCAACAACAAGCAAACAAACAATCCAATAAAAAAATGGGAAGGGGACATGAACAGACACTTCTCCCAGGAAGAAATACAAATGGCCAACAGATATATGAAAAGATGCTCATTTTCATTAGCTATTAGAGAAATGCAAATCAAAACTACAATGGGATACCACCTCACACCTGTTAGATGAGCTATTATCAACAAGACAGGTAGTAACAAGTGTTGGAAAGGCTGTGGAGAAAAAGGAACTCTCATCCACTGTTGGTGGGAATGTAAAGTAGTACAACCATTATGGAATAAAGTATGGTGGTTCTTCAAAAAATTAAAAATAGAACTACCATATGACCCAGTAATCCCTTTACTGGGAATATACCTCCATAACTCAAAAACACTGGTATATAAAGACACATGCAGCCCCATGTTCACTGCAGCATTGTTCACAGTGGTCAAGACATGGAAACAACTGAAAAGCCTTTCAATAGATGACTGGATAAAGAAGATGTGGTACATATATACCATGGAATACTACTCAGCCATAAGAAATGATGACATCGAATCATTTACAACAACATGGATGGGTCTTATACTTTTTTCTGAATTACTTATTTCACTCAGATAACATTATACTGAGTGAAATAAGTAATTCAGAAAAAACTAAGACCTATATGATTCCATACATAGGTGGGACATAAAAATGAGACTTAGGGACATGGACAAGAGTGTGGTGGTTACTGGGGGTGGTGAGTGGAAGGGAGGAGGTGGCGGGAGAGGAGGGGCACAAAGAAAACCAGATAGAAGGTGATGGAAGAACATATGACTTTGGGTGATGGGTATGCAACATAGTCAAATGTCAAAATAACCTGGAGATGTTTTTTCTGAACCTATGTACCCTGATTGATTAATTTCACCCCAATAAAACTAATAATAAAAAAATGTAGAAAAAGAGAGAACACTATGATTATGGAGGGCGGGCAAAATGGATGAAGTGGTTTGAAAATTACAAGCTTCCAGTAATAAAATAAATAAGTACTAGGATGCTGTGAACAGCAAGTTGACTATAGTTAACAATACTCTATTCCATAGTTGAAAGTTGCTAAGAAGGTAAATCTCGAAAGTCCTCAATACAAGAAAAAATATTGTAACTATGTGAGGTGATAAATGTTATCTAGACTTACTATGGTGATTATTTCACAAAATATATAAAAATCAAATTGTTATGTTGTACACCTGACACTAATACAATGTTTATGTTGATTACACCTCAATAAAAAAAGAACATTATTATAATCTCATCCTTGAAGGACGGTTGGATCTGTACAGGAAACAGAGAGAGAGGTCATGCCTGTTGGTGGAGCTTTTAAGGAAGCAGGAAAGCAGAGGAATCAGGAAGTTCCTAGACACCCAGCTTCTTCTGCCCTCTCCACAGATGTGGCCTTTCCCCATCATTTTCTCTAACTTCACCCAGCAATACGGGTGTCGTCTCTGAAAGAATACACAACACTAGCTGAAAATGTTTTTAGACTTGGCATAAGTTGTGTTAGGGACCCCAGAGCCGGTACTGCTGTCTCCAGATGAACTGAACCTGTGAGGAATAAACACGCTGCAAACAGTTTATTTAAAAGGCATCTCAAGTGAAAGGCCTTCTGCAGGAAGAACCTTGACTATGGTCATTGTCAAGAGAAGGTAGAAAATAAGTGATTGGAAACATTCAACCTAGAAACTGATACAGAGAGTTGAGAGTGAACTTAAAATACATTGTCTGTTTTTAATTCATGATCACAATTCATGTCAGTTTACTCCTGTTGCATTCTAATATTCTATGCTCAATTCCTTAACTCATAATTCTATGCCCTCAACTCAAAAAACTTTTGTTCTCAGTATACTTCCGCAGAACTGTCATATCATGAGACTCACAATTTGGAGAAGGATCAAGGAAAATGTCAACAGAACAAGATAAGGTCCACTGTCCTAAAAAGATGCATTTTAGTTAATTTGACACCTTATCAGTAGGTGATTTCTTCTTTTCCTGAAGGCTCACTCATGGACCAATGTCTCTAATAGGGACTTCTTTATTTTTTTAAAAAAAGGAGGAAAAAAGTCATAAACTCAAATATCCTTAGTCTCTTCTAGTTTATTTTTTTTATCTTTATTTTTCTTACAATAAATGTATCATTCATTGGTAGGGGGGATTAAAATTGCTTATGAATTCATTGAAACTAATCACATATAATTTTTAAATAATTTTGTGGCAGTTTCTTTTTAATTTATATATCACACACAAAATTAGGACCTTAAAAAGTCCCTTCATTTTTCAGAAACCTTTGCTTTGTTTTTATGTCCTTGGTTGACCTGTGGAGCTTGGTGTTCTGGCCACCTTTTCATGTCCCTCATGGGCACTGCACTTGCTGTGGACTGACTCAGATCCCCAGAAGCCCTTGAAAGAAAAGTGACATTGTCTACTGTGGTAGAAATCATAAGCTAGGAAACAGAATAAAATAATCAATCATGATTAATTTTATGTCAACTGGGCTGGGCTAGTGCCCAGATGTTTGGCCAAATGCAAATCTAGTTGTAAAGATATTTTTATATGTGATTACCTGTTAAAACACTAGAGTTTGAGTAAAGCAGATTACTCTCCATAATGTGGGTGGACCTCATCTGGTCAGTTCAGGCCTATGTGAGAAAAGACTGATGTCCCTCAAGAAGGAGGAAGTTCTGCCAGCAGATGGCCTTTGGACTTGGGCTGCAACATAAACCCTCCTTGGGTCTCTAGCCTGATGGCCAACCCTGCCGGTTTTGTATTGGCCAGCCACAGCAGAAAGAAAGAGAAAACGACCAATTATGAGACAGTTCCATCTCTCTCTCTCTCTGCCTTTTTCCTCTGCTGGTTCAGTTTTTCTGGATGCTCTGTCCCCACCAAGCCAGCTGCACCACCACCCTGCCTCCCTTCTGAGCTCGTCTTCACCTCTTTTCTCTTTCATTACTGGCTCCCATTTCTCCTTCTACAAGGCTTAGTGTTTAGACTTCCACTTTCTCTTAACATTTAAGAAAAGTGTATCGTGTTCTTCTTTGGTTCCATATAAATTTTTGGAATATTTATTCTATATCTTTGAAGTATGTCGTTGGTATTTTAATTGGTATTGCATTGAATTTATAAATTGCTTTGGGTAATATCGACATTTTAATGATGTTTATTTTTCCTAACCATGAACACGGTATATACTTCCACTTGTTTGTGTCTTCTTTGATTTCATTTATCAATGTTTTATAATTTTCTGAGTACAAGTCTTTAACCTCCTTGGTTAAACTTACTCCTAGGTACTTTATTTTTTTGGTTGCCATAGTGAAGGGGATTCTTTCCTTAATTTCTCTTTCTGACATTTCATTGTTCGTGTATAGAAATGCCTGTGATTTCTGTGTGTTAATTTTATATCCTGCCACCTTGCTGAATTTATTTATTAGGTCCAGTAGTTTTTGACTGAGCCTTTAGGGTTTTCTATATACAGTATTATATCATCTGCAAATAATGATAGTTTTACTTCTTCTTTTCCAATTTGGATGCCTTTTATTTCTTCTTCTTGTCTGATTGCTGTAGCTAGGACTTCCAGTACTATGTTGAATAAGAGTGGTGAAAAGGGACAACCTGCCTTGTTCCTGATTTTAGAGGAATTGCTTTTAATTTTTGTCCATTGATTATGATGTTGGCTGTGGGTTTGTCATAAATGGCCTTCATCATGTTGAGGTATGTTCTCTGTATTCCCACTTTGCTAAGAGTTTTGATCATAAATGGGTGCTGGATTTTATCAAATTTCTTTTTCTGCATCTATTGAAATTATTATGTGGATTTTCTCCTTACTTTTGTTTATGTGGTGAATCACATTAATTGATTTACAAATGTTGTACCATCCTTGCCTCTCCAGAATAAATCCCACTTGATCATGATCTATGATTTTTTTCATGTATTGCTGGATCCGGTTTGCTAATATTTTGTTGAGGATTTTAGCATCTAAATTCATCAGGGATATTGGCCTATAATTTTCTTTCGTGTTGTCTTTGCCTGGTTTTGGAATCAGAATTATGCTCGCCTCATAAAAGGGACTTGGTAGTGTTCCTTCCTCTTGAATTTTTTGAAATAGCTTGAGAAGGATAGAAGTTAATTCTTCTTTGAATATTTGGTAGAATTTCCCAGTGAATCCATCGGGCCCAGGGTTTTTGTTTTTTGGGAGCCTTTTTCTTGAAAAAGAAGAATAAAGTGGGAGGTATCATACTTCCTGATATCAAGTTATACTACAAGGCCATTGTACTCAAAACAGCTTAGTACTGGCATAAGAACAGGCATATAGATCAATGGAACAGAACAGAGAGCCCAGAAATAAACCCACATCTTTATGGACAATTGATATTTGACAAAGGAGGTAAGAGCATACAGTGGAGTAAAGACAGTCTCTTTAACAAATGGTGTTGGGAAAACTGGACATCTACCTGCAAAAAAATGAAACTAGACCACCAATTTACACCATGCACAAAAATAAACTCAAAATGGATAAAGGACTTAAATGTAAGCCATGAAACCATAAGCATTCTAGAAGAAAACATAGTCAGTAAACTCTCCGACATCTATCGAAGCAATATATTTGCTGATTTATCTCCACAGGCAAATGAAATAAAAGACAGGATAAACAAATGGGACTATATCAAACTAAAAAGCTTTGCACAGCTAAAGACAATATAAACAGAATAAAAAGACAAACCACACAATGGGAGAACATATTCAACAACACATCTGATAAAGGGTTAATAACCAAAATTTATAATGAACTTGTAAAACTCAACACCAGGAAGACAAACAATCCAATCAAAAAGTGGGCAAAAGAAATGAAGAGACACTTCTCTAAAGTGGACCTACAGATGGCCAATAGGCATATAAAAATATGCTCAACATCACTAATCATTTGAGAAATGCAAATTAAAACCAAAATGAGATACCATCTCACACCAGTAAGAATGGTGCTCATTAACAAAACAACACATTATAGGTGCTGGCGAGGATGTGAAGAAAGGGGAACCCTCTTGCACTGCTGGTGGGAATGCAGACTGGTGCAGCCACTGTGGAAAACAGTATAGAGATTCCTCAAAAAATTAGAAATGGAACTGCCCTTTGACCCAGCTATCCCACTCATAGGACTATATCCCAAGGACACCATATCACCGACTGAAAAAAAGAAATGCATCCCCATGTTTATGGCAGCATTGTTCACTATAGCGAAGATCTGGAAACAGCCCAAGTGTCCATCAGTGGACGAGTGGATTAAAAAGCAGTGGTACATATATACAATGGAATACTATGGCGCCATAAAAAAGAAGGAAATATTACCTTTTGCAACAATATGGAGGGACCTGGAAACTATTATGTTGAGTCAAATAAGCCTGGCAGAAAAAGAAAAATATTATATGATCTCACTCATTTGAGGAATCCAAGGAACACTGAGAACTGAGGAAAGGAATTAAGACAGAGAAGGGACCAGAGGAAAAGAGGACAGAGGGAAAGGGGATGATAGGATGGGATAAAACTGAAGGGAAGGGGGGAGGGCACTTCAGGGAGATGGGTAAGGGAGATGTTGAGGGGAATATGAGGGCGAGGGGATGCAGTTGTGGTCACCCTAGAATCTATGTAAAAACAATTAATTAAATTTTAAAAAAAGACTAAAAAAATAAAAGTGTATCATAGTTGGTCATTTTCTCTTTTTTTCTGCTATAGATGGCAAGTCCAAAGTCCACAGGGTTGGTCATCAAGCTGGAGATGTCCTCCTTAGAGACCTCACTTTCTCAATAAGCAACTGTGTGCCAGCTTGATGCCTCTTGAACTTGACTGGTTTTCTGCACCAATTACAGAGAAGAAGGGGTGCGGTTTGTGCATTGGATGGTGGCTCTGGTGGGGGACAATGATAAGTAAGGTGTGGGTTCTGTTCTGAAATGTCTTAACAATTAAGAAAATAACTGCAGGAGAGGTAAAGCAAGTATGTAGACAACTATAACAGGAGGAGTAGGGGACACAGACATGGGGGATGGGAAAGCTGGAACCAGGGAGAGCAGATGAGGGAAAGATACTCCAAGAGCATCTGGGGAGAAGCAAGGGCCCGGAAAGGACTGTCGACATGCAAATCCACAATCAATGGAAAGAATCCTGAGCATGACTGAAGAAAGTGCCAGACCTGGACACCAGTGGATAGACAGGAGTGAGGGGTAAGTAGGGTCAGACATAAGACTGGACTCCATGATTAAGAGGTCAATAGACATACAGCTGTGTTCCACCTGTAAAATTTTGCCAACACCCCGTGGTCAGTGTGTTCAAGCATCACTCTTTCCCAAGTTGACTTCCTTGACCAACATCTTTTTATGACAGTGGGAAGAGAAATGTGATTTTCTTTTATGCCATTCAGGCTCAACACCAAATGTCTAACTCAGCTCTTCTCCTTCCTGGAGGTGACTGTGTCATTGGTGTTGTTCAAGCCATGCTGTCCAACCCCTATTGAAGTCGAACAGTACCTGGTGGAGGGTAGTTCTGCCTCCAGTAGATTTCTCCCCTGATAGAGACTCACTGCTTGTTCTGTTTGCACATTGCAAGTGTCTCCCGTAGAGATAATAAATTAATACTTAGAAAGTCAAAAGTTAGAAAAGTGTGTGTGGGGTGGAAGAGGTTGGCTCGAGAGCTGTCAGCTCATCCTAGGTAGGACCTGGCAATTTAGACAGGAGGGAGGAAGCACATTTTATTGAGACACCAAACTTCTTTGATGGCATATAAAATAACACTGGCTGTTAGGCAATCCCATCACACTAACTCTCATGAATGTGGATTCGTTAAAATTGCCAGATTTCCGTCACCCAGTGGCGTTGAGCTCCCTCTCCTCGTTTCATAGGAGCCAGTCTAAATTCCTCTTCCCGACTGACAATCACCCACTCTGGCCCCACCTGGCCACTGTGTCCAGCTAGTCCCCAATGCAAGTCTCCACTCCAGTTGGGGCAGCCACACTCTAGCTGGGGCAACCACTCTCCCCCATCACATGGACATACCACATTAATCCCAGCTGCCACATGGCTCAGAATTCATCAGTCTATTAAATAAGTTTTATGTCACCAATCACAACCAGGACTAAAAGCTGTCCACCAACAGCTGATGGAATAAGCAAAATGTGGTAATGACATGGCACAGTTCAGTCATCTATGAAAAGGAGTGACATACTGATACACATTACAACATGGGTCAACTTTGAACACCTCATGATAAACAAGTGAAGCCAGACATAGAGGGCCACGTATGTATGACCTCTTTGACAGAAATATCCAGAATAGGCAAATCCACAAAGGCAGAAAGTCAATTAGTAGTTAACCAGGAGCTGGGAAATGGGGAGTGAGTACTTAAAGGGGGTCAGGGTTCCTTTTGCGGTGATAAAAATGTTTTGGAACAAAGTAGTGATGATTGCTACACAACATAGTGACTATACCAAACACCTTTGTACAGTGTGCAATTTAAAATGATTAAGTAGGTGAGTTTATGTTATATGTATTTTTACTATAATTAAAAATCAAAAAGCAAAAACCACCCATAATTAACACGTTTCTAACTATGCTTCTTAGACTACCCATATCAGCAACACTCAGGGTATTTGATAAAAATGACAGTTCCTGGGCTTTCCTAAGTGAGACCCATAAAACTTGACTCCCTGTCACCTGTGCAGTGTTGTGTTTGCCTTCCAAAGCATCTCACGTGACCTCTGGACACAGATGTGAAAATCAAACTAGAACACTTAAGACAAGAATTGTCTCCTTCATATGCCCAGCATAGTACAGGCCTGCAAAGTGCAGGTTTTTGTATTGAACAGATAGACAAATATTTATCTTTATTTAAAGGGCTCTCTCTTGTTCCACATGTCTAGGACTATGTGGGTTATAAGGAAGAGTAAGTTCCTGTGCTCTGTTTGCAGTTTGGATTGTAAGTCACTCTGTGAGTATGTGTCCCTGTCAGTGGGGGAGGTGTGGGGTCTCTTTCATTCTTAGTGTAAAGGCACTGAGAATTTATAGATTCCTAAAAGGGAATCATACCATTATTTCTTCAAACCTCCTGGTATGGCAATGGGCAATCCACACTTCACACACTTGTGCTGGTTAAAAGTAGGGACTTAGAAATCACCCTTCAGATGAAGAGAAAGATATCAATCAAAAGAATTTTAGGTCACCAATTGGAACCAGCACTACAAGGTCTTGCTTTTGGAATTATGTGATACAGTAAGTGGACAGTAGGGTTGTAGTCACCTCCTGAAGGTTTTTCATGTTTGGCACACAAACTCAACAATGCATTCAACAGCCCAGATGCCTTTGGATATCATTAGCATTGAACGTTTAATTAACATTCCAGTTTTAACATAAATATCTCAACACATTGATAAGTTTCACATAGTCCATATTTAATTTCTGCAGCAACTGGACCACCTAATGCGAAATGAACACTGAAAAATGGGACTAAGTTTAAGAAACATGTGACAAAGTAAAAAGCCAGTTTCACGGGGCTAGTATTGATAACCTGAACAAGAAAAGAGATATCTTTGCAGTGCTGAGATGGTTTTTGGACACCTAAGCAAATGCAACACATTATCTGTGTCTGCCCTGGTTCAAAGCTCTTTTCTGGATGGGTCCAACAAGTTCCATTGGTCCTAAATGTCACTGCTCAGGACAGTGTTGCATGGCACCAATTGTAGGTATGAAAACGTGAGCAGCCCTGCTTCAGGAGCAAAGCTGTTCCCAGGATGGTCTGCTTTGCTGGCTGGGCTTTGCCAATCAATATGCAGCACCTACTATGTGCAAGTCACTTTGTGTGGTGCTGTAGGAACACAAAGAAAGGTTTCTACTGTTTATAATCCCCAGAGAAGTATATAGTCTGTTTTTCTTTTTTTTAGATTTTTTAAAAATTCATTTTAGAGAGAGGAGAAAGAGAGAAGGGGGAAGGAGCAAGAAGTATCAACTCCCATATGTGCCTTGACCAAGCAAGTCTGGGGTTTTGAACCGGGGACCTCAGCATTCCAGGTCAATACTTTATTCACTGAGCCACCACAGGTCAAGCTTATAGCCTGCTTTTAAAATAGTCTTATCATACTATGCAGACAGATATGCCTGGCAGGAGTGTCTGTTTGAGGGGAAAGATGGCATGAAGACAGGAAAGATGCCACATTGAGAGGGGACCAGGAGAGGACCAGCCAAACCTCAAAGGCTGGCCAAATGTTCCAGGTACAAGACACATTAAGGCAGTCAGTCTATCTAACAAAAAGTTTAAAACAGGTTTTTTGTATCTTCCTACTTTTACACGCTAGGCCATTCCAGTGTCACCCTCAAGTGTTCCAAACTGACCTGACCTCTAATAAAACATTTCAGAAGGTGGATTTTTATGAAGTCTTGGTTCTTCTTTCATACCCTTAAAGAGACATTTTAAGAACCACCACTAATTCTATTACTTGAGAGAATATGACCTGATAAGTAGCATGCGGTTTAGGTGCGGACACTTAATACCTAATCCCCATTTTGTGGGAGAAGTAAGTCATACATCTCTTGTCTAATGAAGGATGAGTCTGATCCTGTCAAGCCAGGTCCCCATATAGCTTCCCACATTTCCACCCCACCAGCCCCTGTACCATCTGTATGCCCACTCTGGGCACCAGAGTCCAGTCTGTGAAAGGGGAAGGGCCAGGGTCTCCACTCCGTGCTGGGGGAGCTCAGGGAAACCCGCTTCAAAGGACAGAGGTAACTCATAAAAATAACTCCTTTTACTTCTCTAAGTGGTCATTTATCCATAGAGAACACTGATCACTGTGCCTCCAGGCTGCTCTCTAGGAGAGGGCCTTGTAAGGGTACCCGTGGTCAACAAGAGGCTGGCAGTGTCCTGACAAAGCACAGCCTGACCTTTACCCTGATCCCAAAGGGTCCTGGGTTGTAAGTGTTGCCACAGGTAGAGGTCCCATTTGTCCAAGCCCTGTCCCCTTGGCACCCTGGTTCTGGGTGAGCAGCCACACAGCAGGAGTCACAGGCCACCCCACCCCAGGAACCAGGCCTGGCGGACCCCCTGCCCAGCTCTCCCAAGGGAGGACACACTCTGCTCCGACCCCAGTAAAGGCGAGGATCCTGCCCTGTCCTTCCGTGCACTCGGCTCCCCCAGCAGAGGGGCCTGTCCTGGGCCCCCCAGGACGGCCTGTCTTGCACACCCCCATCCCTATACCCCTACCCCATCCCTGCGCCCCTGCCCTGTCCCTGTGCTCCCTAGGGAGGCCCGTCCCACGTCCCGCACTCCGGGGCGGGCTGGCGCTGGCCACCGCACGCTGGCCTCCCCGCGCGCGGGGAGCGTCAGGACAGAGGCGGGGTGGGGCGCGGTTAAAAGGCGCCGCAGGTGGGGGCCAGGCCGACTGCAAGCTGCAGACACAGGCCCTGCCGGCCGCAGCGAGGGCGCTGCCCTGCTCCCAGAGCCCCGCGCCCGGACCCGCGCCGCCACCGTGTCCGAGCAGGTAAGCCCTGCGCTGCGCAGGTGATCGCGGCAGAAGGAGCAAGCCTGGATGGGTGTGGGCAGCCTGTAGCCCTCCTGTTCCTGTCTCCCTGGGTGGCGACCACGGAGTGTGTCCGCGCAGGTTGCCCAGGGCGACCTTATCAGCCGGGATCCGCATCACCCCGCGTCTCCTGCGTGCGGTAGGAGCCGGGACCGGTTGGTTTGGCTTATACCCCAGATGGGCCCCCGTGACCTGCACAACAGGTTTATGAATGCATCACAGCGCGTGTCTGAGTGGCTGGGTGGGGACCGGTGCCCCTTTCCCCAATTCCTTGTCTGCATTTGGGCTTATCTTCGCATTTACGGGTCACTGACAAAGCCCTGTTCAGGATGTGAGGGACAGGAAAGCCAGAAGTTGGGTGGCCAGTCCCTAAATCCCAGGTAGAACTGACGCACCTGGCAGTGTGATGTGCGCCCAAGGAACTCGTGAAACGTAGGTGCCAATAATACAATTACCGGGCAATTACTGGACAGCAGTCATTGTCGTTGGTGACACATCTCAGTTAAAAGGCGGAGGCACCAGAAGGTACTTCCTGTCTGAGGAAGGAAGAGCCCCTTCAGTCCAGTTGTCATCGCGTGGCTTTTTAATTTAATTTAATTTTGACTGGGCCGGCCTCCCTCCTGGAAAGCAGGACCGAGCCTGAGGTGAGTGTGGTGAGAACGCAGCTTTGGAGGGACTGGGGACTGGCGTCCCTGAGGGGACGCCGGCCCAGCGACCTCCATGTCCCCTGAGGGGAAACTGCAGTTAGTGCTTGCCTGAATTTAACCGTGCAACACTATGCTCTTCCTTCAGTGGACTTGGTGTCACACAAGTGTTTTCTTGCCTCTGTTCCTGCAGAATCTAACTAGTGTTCTAGGGGAAAATGTCCTGCCCCAGGGCAGTTTCCTTAGAATTGTAGGATGCTGCTCAAAACTGCCCCTGTGGAGAGCTTTGTCTGTTGTTTGGATCCAATTGATACTTGGGTGTTGTTGTTTTAACTCTGACAAGGAGAGGAGAGTGGGTTATGGAGCCAGAATATCAACACTTCAGTCCCTGACTTAAGTGGGGGTCAGTGGTGGGTGGGGATGGGTGGGTTGTCCAAATCCAGGAAGACCCTCATCCATCCAGCTACCTCACTGATGCTTTTATTTTAAAACAAAATCTGCTCCAGGTAATGTTGCCTTGTTCTCTCTTTCTTACTTTTTCTCTGCTGAATTAGACAAGCATTAGGGAGGAGCAGAGCCACAGAAGGTCTGACTAAACAATTTCAAAAGAGTGACAGGAAAATTCTAACTTGTAAAAATTCCTCACCATGCAGCTTTGACAGTCTGATTAGTTCAGGGGCGGTGAGTGGTTTGTGCTCACTAATAACAATGTTAAATAGTAAAATTGTGGGGGAGAAATGTTCTACCTATACTTCTGTGGGGTCCTGAGAGTGTGACCCCTCCCACGGTGATATTATCATATGGGAAGGTTTTTGATTTACTTGTTTGACCCATGAGAATGCATGGACCTCAGGTGGCCTTTTTTGTTTTTCATTCCCAGGTCATTTTACTCTGGTTAGACTTAAATGTTTGGAAAGGATACAAGTTTACTTAAATGAACAGAGACTGCTTAATCAAAGTGATTTTTTTTAACTCTTTGAATGCTTAAATGGATTAAGAAATACATTAATGTATTTCTATAAACTCTTCATTTTTATATGTAGACTTCAAATACAGAAAAACATTTTCATTTTTATTGAATTAGTTTTAAAGCAGTATATAAACCATAAATCCATTTTGTCACTGGCCATTACTTTGAAAGAACAGTTGATGAAGTTTTAATTCAATAAATTTAAAAAACTATATTGGCTTGTCCCTTGGTTGCCCTGAGATTTCTAAAGACAAAAGATATAGATTCTTTTAGATTAAGGAGAGAGTTTGAGTTGTGTGTGTGTGTGTGTGTGTGTGTGTGTGTGTGTGTCTACTGATTTGGGGGTAAGGGAGCATATTCAGTTTTTCATCTCAAACTCCTTTCACTCCTTTTTTATTTTATTATTTTATGATCAGGTAATGAGCTTGAGATTCAGGGTTGGTGGTAGTATTATTATTTTGGTAGGGAAAAGAAACTACACTAAAGATTTTATTTTATTGTGAATTGGAACTACAGAGTACCAGGAAACTGGCAGTATCCAGACTTTCCTCCTAACAGTTCTGGGCACGAAGAGAAAAGCACCCACAAAGGTCATGCAGTAGTCATGTGGAAAAGTTAAAGGAATATAGCCACATATACTATTTTTCCCCCAATGGGAAACATCCTCACCTACAACCAGAAGCTGCACAGAGATTTATATTCATGTCCTTAAGGTGCCACATTGGCTTCTAGGCAGTCACATGGTATAGAGGGAGAAAGTCTGAGCCCTGAGGAGGGACCCTTTCCCTGACTCTCCTCCAGCCCAAGGTTGGGAGGCCTGGGGGTCAGATGCCTGTGTGCCATCACTGCCTTTATCAACTCAAACTTCTTAACTCTCCAAACTAATGTGGGAATTGTAAGGAGTGTGTTCTGTTCTCCGTCTATCAAAAATTCTGCCTACTGACTTTGACAGGGTCATCCAAAGAGGATAGAACTATCCAAAAAGATCTTTTGCACCTTGTGGAGTGTGCTAAGGGGTGACACTGGTGTTCAGGGTTTTAGCTTTGGTCCTATCATTGGTGAAACTAAAATGTCATTATTAAACAAACTAGTTATAATTAAATTTTTAAACAAGAAATTTTAACACAATCAAGAAACTCCATTACTGAAGCAGAATGCTAATACACAAATTCCTTGAATTGTAAAAGGGGAGAACAACCAATCTTCATAATACTGTATTATCAGAAGTAAGGTCAATGGTTTACTTGGTTTTAGAGGTCAATATTTGGGACTGGAGCTTTATACCAGGAACGTGACATAGATGGTTAAATATACCACAAATCCGAATACAAGTTACCTTTGTACATTTGCGCGGGACCACATTCTTATATGTTGAAGACTACAGAAGCTAAGCATGTCCATTCTTCCCTTAAGAGAGAGCCAGAAAGGAGCCAGCCAAACCTCCCTGGCTTGGAGAGAGAGGGTTAATATGTTACTTTTTACAGAGAAAGTTGCTCCCAGTGGCTGTAGCCAGCCTTCCTGAACTCTACAAGGAAAGAAGTATTTTTTTCATTGATACCAATGGCAAAGGGTCCCCGTGGGTATAGATAGTTTGGAAAGTAGTTCTCAACAAGTACTCAGCCTTCAAATGTCCTATCACCACACTGTTTATCACAGCTCAGCCCAGGTGATAGGGGAGAGGCTGAGGGGCCCGGTGTGCCTCTATCCCCCCTCCCCCCCAGTCAGTCAGTATGGCCTCGCCTGCCAAGGTATCAGCTCAAGAGGGGCAAGTGCAGCCTGCCTGAAGCCAGGGCCTCCTTTCAAACTTATGGAAGCTTCTGCCCTCTGTCAGCCCCTGGAGAGGCAGAAGTTGACTGTCCTAGGGGCCTCCGGGCCTTACCTGTGACTGTAGCATTGTGTCAGGAAGTTTGAGGTGGGCCATACCCCTGGGCCTCCTCCTGATACTTGTCAGAGGAGCTCCCCTCCTGCTCTTAGCATTCACTGGGGGGATGATGTGCAGGACAGTTGTCCCAGCTTCTTGGGAAACCCCTCAGCAACAGATGGGGACTAAACCAAACACTGGAAAGGGAAGCTTTCGCTGTAGGAAATAGTGGTGAGTGTCACTGAGTGCCCTTCCTGGGGCACGGGGAGGGCAGGGGAGAGGTGGAGACTCTGAAGAACAGCTCTTCCTTTCTAGTCATTTCTACTGTGAGAGGTAATAGGGCCTTGGTTGATCCTGCGGGAAGATACTGCCAATCAGGTGATTTGTCTTAGCTCACTTAATTGTCTGTGAGTGACTGAAAGGCTAGACACATGTTATTTGGGTTTAATCACTCAGTTTTTTAGTGACTTGGACATCTCATTTCTTTTCCTTACTTTAAAGGTGCAGGTACATTGCTGATTTCAAACTCAATACGTGTTGTAGAAGAGATTATTTTCTGTTCAGCTTTGTTTCTTTGAAAGGACAACTTTAGAGCATGTGATTTGGGAACCCACAGAAGTAATAAGAAATAAAGCTACTGTTGTCACTATTGTTTTTGTTTTCTTTAAGGAGAAGCCCCCAAGAGTGGAAGTCAAGGATCCTGCTTCTAGAAGGTGGGACCAGATATTTGTGGGTGTGACCTCCTGACTCCTTCACCTTAGTTTCTTTAAATTCATCATTCAGTTACCTTGATTGGTTTGCTTCCTAGTAGGGCAGGTAATAGGTGAAACCAGGTATGTTCAGGCAGGTGATAGAGAGCTCATACACAAACAATTTTGCTTGTCTTTTAACCTGTGAGAGAGTTTAAATTCTATGTACTTGAAAAAGTTTTGAGAAAATATGAACTTTTCTTTGATAAGTCAAAGACTTGCTGATTGGGCACTTAACTAACAAAACTTCAAGGGAGAAATGTTTACTGGTTAATTAAAGAACATCTCGTCTTATAAACAAAGAGGACTGACCTTCTAGGGGAACATACACTGTAAAATATGTTGAAACATCAAGATACATGTTTCTACCTCCCCACTGGTCACACCCTGAAAGACTTACAGAACAGAATAGTAACAAGTAGAATATTACTCAACCATAAAAAATGAAATCTTACTATTTGCATCAACATGGGTGGACCTAGAGGATATTTATGCTAAGTGAAATAAATCAGTCAGAGAAAGACAAATATCGTATGAACAAACAAAATGGAAACAGATTCATAGATAGAACAGATTGATGGTTGCTTTAAGCAGGAGAGTTTGAGGGGGCGACTGAAACAGGTGAAGGGGATTAAGAGGTAACAAACTACCAGTTATAAAATAAATAAGTCACAGGGGTATAAAGTACAGCATAGGGAATATAGGCAATAATATTGTAATAACTATGTACGATGACAGGTGAGTACTAGACTTACCAGGAGGTCACTTATTAAATTATATAAACATCAAATCACTATGCTGTATACCTGAAACTGATATAAAATAATATTGAATATCAACTATAATTGGAAAAAGAAAAGCCTGGCTTTTTGTCCATTCTACCTTTGGATTCAATTCTTAGTCCAAATCAACACAGGATTCCAATCCTCCCCTTGCATGTGCCTCAGAGCTGTTCTCCAGCTCCCTCCTGTCCCCTCCTGAGAGAGTGCTTCCAGACTCTGCCACCTGACCAGACTCCAGCAGGTCACCAGCCCGCAGTGTCTTTCTTGATGAGATGAGAATGAATGTAACACTGCTGATGTAGGTTTCCGGGGAGTAGGCATGCTAATCTCCTCTTCTAGTCTAACCTTGAGTTTCTTTTAAGCTTGTTGTATGGCATGCTTATAAGGATAGTCCTTCTCAGGGATACAAATATTCCCTAAGTAAAATGTTAGGGTGTCGTGATTAAATGAACCAGGGAGAGACAGCTAACTTGCTGATGACATGAGAGGCATCTGTAAACATCATTTTAACACTAAGACACACTATTACTGTTGTCATGGTGACTCAGAAAACTCATGGCAGGTGAGGGGCCAGCCTGGGAAGAAGCCTGAGCAGTGTGTTACATGTTCAATCAAGAAAGGCTAAGATGGGTTGACAACAGGACTTTGGCGATGCCCTCCTTCCCTAAAAGGATGTGAAAAATCACATGGGCAGATTTTTCTGAGGAGAAGAAGACATTTTCCTTTCAGAAGAATCTGTGTTCATTATTTATCTTTTTTTTTTAATTGCTGTCTAATTCTTTAGTCTTGTGTGGCAATGTAGAAGGCATCTGTTTGAATTGTAGCAAAGGTTTCTGTAGACATCAAGAAGTCCCCTTCTCCCAGGACATTGAATCAGGGAGTGGGAAGGGAGCAAGGCTCTGTGTTGGTGGCGGGTCCTTCATCTCTGCTCTGGGTATGGTGGTGTCTGTTGGGAGGGAAGGGCCATCGTCGGCCTGGTTACAGGGAGAACAAGTGAGCACTTTTTGTGAAAGATATCACTCTCTTTTAGAAGAGGATCTTTCCGTAGGTACAGTATTGGGTTTCCTAAGAGCCCATGATGACGGCAAATGATGTTATTCAAGCTAGAAATAAATATAAAATACTGTGTCAAGTGAACCCAGTAAGTATTTGGTTTCCTACTTTTCCTTCTTAGTCTGCTGGATAAACCAGATTATTTCATTCCAATGGATATATATTTTTTTTCTTGGATAAGCCATTTAATCACTAAAACCTTCTGTGGACCCTCTGTGATCTCTGGGCAAAGAGAAACTAATGTGATATGAATTTACACAGTGATTAAATGGGAACTGGGGAAAGAATTTGAATTACCCAGGTTCCTGTATTTATGTCAAACAGTGACCTACTATATAATCTGAATTCAGTTGAAGAAAAATGATCTTAAATCCCCCCAAAAGTTATCTCTGATCAAAAACCTTTGGATTGCCTGACCAGGTGGTGGCACAGTGGATAGAACATCAGCCTGGGATGCTGAGGACTCAGGTTCAAAACCCCAAGGTCTCAGGCTTGCGGGTGGGCTCATCCAGCTTGAGTGCGGGGTCACTGGCTTGAACGTGGGGTCATAGACATGACCCCATGATTGTTGGCTTGAGGTCAAAAGTTGCTGGCTTGAAGCCCAAGGTCACTGGCTCTAGCAAGGGGTCACTGGCTCAGCTGAAGCACCCTGGTCAAAGCACGTATAAGAAGCAATCAAAGAACAACTAAGGTGCCTCAACTATTAGTTGATGCTTCTCATCTCTCTCCCTTCCTGTCTGTCCCTATCTGCCCTTCCTCTGTCTAAAAAAAACCAAAACCAAAACTTTTGAATGTCTTAAATTTCTTTAGACTGGGCATTCCTTGCCAGAAAATCTTCTACCAGCAGATTAGGGTTGAAGTTATAATAACTATCACAACACACTCTAAGCAAAATTTGCTTCAGTCTGTAATTTAATGACTTGTATAAATTCAAAGGAAACTTTCATTCATTTCCATTTGCTTATTTTTGTCCACTTAGGAATAGACCAACACAATGGATTGGGGTACCTTGCACACTTTCATCGGGGGTGTGAACAAACACTCCACCAGCATTGGAAAGGTGTGGATCACCGTCATCTTCATCTTCCGTGTTATGATCCTTGTGGTGGCTGCTCAGGAAGTGTGGGGGGACGAGCAGGAAGACTTCGTCTGCAACACTCTGCAGCCGGGATGCAAAAACGTGTGCTATGACCACTTTTTCCCTGTGTCCCACATCCGGCTGTGGGCCCTGCAACTCATCTTCGTCTCTACCCCTGCCCTGCTGGTGGCGATGCACGTTGCCTACTATCGACAGGAAGCTGCCCGCCAATTCAGGCGAGGAGAGAAGAGAAATGAATTCAAAGACTTGGAAGACATTAAAAAGCAAAAGGTCCGGATCGAGGGAGCCCTGTGGTGGACGTACACCAGCAGCATCTTTTTCCGAATCATCTTTGAAGCCTCCTTTATGTATGTGTTTTACTTTCTGTACAATGGGTACCACCTGCCCTGGGTGCTGAAGTGTGGCATCGACCCTTGCCCCAACCTCGTCGACTGCTTCATCTCCAGACCTACAGAGAAAACCGTGTTCACCATTTTCATGATCTCTGCCTCTGTGATCTGCATGCTACTCAATGTGGCCGAGCTGTGCTACCTTCTGCTGAAAGTGTGTTTCAGATCCAAAAGGGCCCAGACGCAAAGAAACCATCCCAATAATGCCCTAAAGGAGAGCAAGCAAAATGAAATGAATGAGCTGATTTCAGATAGTGGTCAAAATGCAACCACAGGTTTTCCGAGTTAAGACAATTTCAAAGTGCAATGTAGGCAGCTCCTAATGAAACTGGTGTCTCCTCCTAAGGACCCTGTAGGCTAGAGACTTTGTCTTTATAAATGGCTTTCATGATACACAATTACTTGAGTTAATGTTTTATAGAATAATTATGCCATTAATATGCATCATGATCACATATGTGATGTATCTCTAAAAACTAAGACAGCTTGACAACTGTGCCATGAAGTTCCTGGCACATGTCTGGTTTTAAGTGGACCATCTGAAATAGTGAGCATTTCCTGAGAATTTAAGACTGATTGTAACTGTTGCTGATAAAGAATGTTTATCCAGAAATTGATACTTTTATTAGTAAAAGATATTTTTATAGGATTGAATGTTTTAGTCCTGACTCTGAATTTATATATTTTTATAATGACTGGTCTTCCTTACCTGGAAAAACATCAATGTTAGTTTTGGAATTATACCATAAGTATCTAAATTTTGCACTTGTTGTAAATAGTGTTCTGCATTATCTATTGACAAGTTTATGAACTATCATGATGCTCTTCAGGTGGAAAGTGTTCACTGTAGAATATATTTTTACAGCTTTCTGAATGTAGATAGAGCTGTCTGGACGTGGGAGGCTTTTTAAAACCAGCCCATTTGCAGTAGTTGTGAACAGCTCCCTTCAATAAAGATGGGCCCTACTGCTAACGCCTGCCTATGCATTTTGGGTTTCTGTTTTCTTTGGGCCGCCGTGCTGGTATGATAAATGGGTTGGGGTACTCTTGCTGGAGTAGCTGCTGGGTCTGGGGTTAGAGTACTCTTGCCTCCTTACATCCACTGAATGAGCAGAGAACAAGTTCAGCAGCCCACTATGTCCTCCACTTGGAGAGGGGTTTGCAGCTTTAACACATGGAGGATGTTTGCTGGGTTAGTGCAACCTTGATAGAGAGGAAGCTGGGGAAGTTTTCAGGTGTTCAGCAGCTCTCTAAGAAAGCTTGCCTCATTACCTGAGACCTTTGATCCATGGCAACTGAGAAAAATACCCACAACTTCACCCCCATAGTTGGGGAAACCTTCCTCCCTAGTGATTTCCAGGTCGAACACTGATGCCTTTAGTGTGCGTGTGGTGAGTCAGTCACATACCCATCACTCTGAAGTAATAATACATATGTGCATGCAACTGACAAAGTTAGCATACACGATGTATGGGGACACCTAATGAATAATGAATATGCCTGAGGGCTTGATACAACCTCATAATCCTATCACACTAAAATACCTAGTAATTCCCTATTGTCCTATAATGTTCTCTCTTTTAAATAGCTGTTCAGATGGGTATCAAATGAAGACTGTGACCAGGAAGGAGGGAAATAGGGCAGATAAAATAGCTTTGGTAGCAGACCAGTCTGAATGGATAAAGGACTTTTCACCATGCTCATGGGACTTCTGGTCCCCTCATGCTAGCCCCACTGGTCCTTTCTGCTCTTTAACCTACTGAAACACACCTTCCATCTGGAGCTCCCTCTGCACCATCCCTCCTTCAAGGTCTGAGCCTATGGCCACGCTGGCTGCCAGAACTCTCTCCCTGTCTGCTTCTCAGCGCCCTCCCCACGGAAACTGAGCCACTGCCTGCACAGGGTGTTCAGGCTCCTGCACGGGCTTCCCTCCCTCTCCCGGTCCCTTGGGCAAAGACCTTTCCTTTCCTCACCTGACACTCGTCCTTGGGAGATATCATCCCCACTTTACAGATGAGACCACTGAGGCTCAGGGAGCTGAGGTAATTTGCCCAGGGTTGCATAGCTAATAAGTAGCAGAGCCAAGATTTAAAACAGGTCCAACTGTCTTAAAGTCAGCGGCTTAATGACGGCATTGCACCAATTCCTACAGCTCTGTATGTACTTGATGACACCGTGCGTGTATGAGGGTTAAGAAACCCACACACGTTATCCAGCCCCAACAAGCAACTTTTTATACCTACTCACTTTTCCACCTCACTTGCCCATCCCCCAGTCTGGACTATCGAAAGTAAAGTCCAGATAATCATCTGTAAATATTTCAATATGGGTCTTCTAAGAGTATGGACTAACCTTTAAAAGCAAAAACACAATGTTACCATTCCACTAAAAAACCCAGTTAGTGTTCATAATTCCCCACTTGTCCTATAAATGTTCCTTCTTTTCTTTTTTTTTTAAATTAAACTTGTTATCTTGAGATAATTATAGATTTGCACGTAGGTATACGAAACACTACAGAGGTCCCATGAGCTGAGCTCTTTGCGGTTTCTCACAATGGACACATCTTTTTTGTGTGTGACAGAGACAGAGAGAGAGAGAGAGGAACAGAGAGGGACAGACAGGAAGGAAGAGAAATGAGTATCATCAATTCTTTGTTGCAGCACCTTAGTTGTTCATTGCTTTCTCATATGTGCCTTGACTGGGGGGCTACAGCAGAGCGAGTGACCCCTTGCTCAAGCCAGCGACCTTGCGGTTTCGAATTGGGTCCTCTGCGTCCCAGTCCAACGCTCTATCCACTGCGCCACTGCCTGGTCAGGCTGGACACATCTTGTAAAACTGTAGTGCAAGATCTCAACTAGGATATTGACATTAATACAGTAAAGATACAGCACATTCAATCATCATAAGAAAGCTTCATTTTGCCTTTTCACTCTTAACCATTCCTTAACTTATTCCCACCCACCACATACCTCCTCAACTCCTGGCAACCACTGATATGTCAACACTTTTATCATTTTATGAATTGGATATTTACCCCCTCAGCATAAATCTCTGGAGATTCATCCATGTCAGTATTTTTTTCTTTCTATTGCTAGGGAATAGTCCATTGTATGGATGTACCACAGTTTGTTTAACCATTCATCCATTGAAGGACATGAAGTTGTTTCCAGTTTGGAGCTTACACTTGTACACACACAAAAAAACGAGCATTCATATACAAGTTTTTCTTTGGACACAAGTGTTCATTTCTCTGTGATAAATATTCAGGAATCTACTTGCTGGGCACATTTCACTTTTTAAGAAACTGCCAAGTTGTTTTCCAGAGTTGTAGCACCATCATATATTCCTATCAGCATGTCTGAGGGATGCAATTTTCCTTATCCTTGCCAGCCCTGGGTGACGTCTTTATTTTTTATTTTAGTTATTCTGCTAGATTTCTTTCTTTCTTTCTTTCTTTCTTTCTTTCTTTCTTTCTTTCTTTCTTTCTTTCTTTCTTTCTTTCTTTCTCTCTCTCTCTCTCTCTCTCTCTCTCTCCCTCCCTCCCTCCCTCCCTCCCTCCCTCCCTCCCTCCCTTTCTTTCTTTCTTTCTTTTTTCCTTTCTTTCTCTCTCTTTTATTAAGTTAAAGGCAAGGAGGCAGAAAGACAGACTCCCACATGCATCCCGATCAGGATCCACCCAGCAAACCCCCTATGGGACGATGCAATGCCTTTTTGGGGCCACTGCTTGACAACTGAGCTATTTTAGTGCCTGAGGTGAGGCCATGAAGCCATCCTCAGTGCCCCGGGCCAAACTGCTTCAACTGAACCGTGGCTGCAGGAGAGTAAGAGAGAGATAGAGTGAGAGATGGGAGAGAAGGAGAGGTGGAGAAGCAGATGGTCACTTCTCCTGTTGTAAATGGGAATTGAACCTGGGACATCCACACGCTGGGCCAACACTCTACCACTGGACCAACTGGTCTGGGCATGAAGTGTTCTATAAATGTCAGTTAGGTCCTGTTGGTTGATGGGGTGGCTAAATTTGTTTATATCATTGTTGATTTTCTGTCTAGTTGTTCAAACCATTGTTGAGTGAGAGGTGTTAAAGAGTCCAATTACAATTGTGCAAGTCTTTTTCTTCAGTATATTAGGCTTTGCAGCACATATTTTTAAGTTCTGTTATTTAACGCGTACACATTTGGGATTTCTATGTCTTCTTTTTATAATTATATAATGTCCTTCTCTGTCTGGTGCTTTTCTTTACTCCAAAGTCTACATTATCTGATATCAATATATGCATTACTGCTTTCCTTTGATTAATGTTTACATAATACACCATTTCCATCTTTTTACTTACAACCTATGTCATTATATTTAAAGTGAATTTCTTGTAGACAGTATACAGTGTGTCTGTAAAGTCATGGTGCATTTTTGACCTGTGACCGGTCAAAAATGCACCATGACTTTACGGATACACTGTATTATTGGGTCATGTTTTATAATCCCTTCTGCCAATCAGTTTTTTAGTAATTCCATCTAATGTAATTGTTGATAGTTCAAGGTTTAGGCCTGCTATTTTATTTTTTGTTTTCTGTTTATGTCTGTTTTTTTTTTTATCTCTGTCTTCTTTTTCCTGCCTTCCTGTGGTTTGCTTAAATGTTTCTTTTTAGAATACCATTGTTATTTATCTAGTATTTTTGTATCTTTGTAAACTTTTTAGTGTTTTCTTTAGATATTACATTATATATACACAACTTACCATAGTCTTTTAATATTATTATTTTACCAGTTTAAGTGAAATATAGAAACTACCTTCTTTTCCATCTCTTTGCTCTCCTCTATTTAGAATTGTCTTAAATATTTCTTCTGCATAGATTTAGAACCATATCAGATTGTTATTTTTTTTTCAACTGTCAAACGTAATTTTGAAAATTCAAGAAGAAAGGCCTACCTTTACTCATATGTTCGCTTATTGTGTTTTTCCTTCCTTCTAAATTTCCTTTTCTAATCACTGATTTTCTGTGTAGAAAACTTCATTTAGCCATCTTTTAAAGATAGGTCTCTTGGCAAACAATTTTCTCAGCAATGTTTCATCTCTGAATGCTTTGATTTCCCTTTCATTTGTGAAGGATGCTTTTGCTGGGAATAGAATGATAGGTTAACTTTAAAATATATTGTGCCACTTTTCTGGCATCCATGACTTCTGATAAGAAAGTCTCTATAATTTTGAATTGTTTTCCCCTATAGGGTAAGTTTTCTTCTGACTGCTTTCAAAATTTCTTTTTAACTTTTGTTTTCTCAAGTTTAATTATGATATGTCTTGGCATGATTTCTTTGGGTTTATCCTGTGTAGACTTAACTTCTTCAACTTGTAGGTTTATGTCTGTAGCTAAATTTGGAAAGTTTTCAGCCATTATTTCTTTGAGTATGTTTTTGGAAATGCCCTTGTAATCCTCTCTGTCTGGGACTCCAATGACACAAATATTTGGGCTTCTGTTGTAGAAATAGAGGTCCCTGGGGCTCTATTCATTTTTTTTCCAGCCTATGGTCTATTCCTTGTTCATATCAAGAAGTCTTAATTGTTTCAGCCTACTAATTCGCTCCTCTCTTCCTCTCTTTCACCCACCTTTTGCCCACCTGCTGAACTTTTTATTTTGGTTATTGTATTTTTTAGTTCTAAGATACCCATTTGGTTCTTCTTTATATGTTTTATTTCTTGCTCAGATTTTCTATTTTTTAAATTTTTTTCAAACATGTTTGTAATTGCTCATTGACATTTTTCTCATGACTTATTTAAAATCTTTGTCAGATCATTCTAACATTTTGTCATCTTGGCTTTGGTATCTATTGGTTTTACTTTTTTAATGCAGTTTGAAATCTCCTTTGTATGATGAGGGATTTCTAACTGAAACCTAGATGTTTGGGTAGTGTGGTGTGAGACACTGAATCTCATGTAAACCCTGAGTTTTAGCTGGCTTTCTCTGACACCATTCTAGAGAGAAAAAGGGTAGGCACCACCTCATTACTGTCAGGGGAAGGTAAGAGTCCAGGTGTTTCACTTGGCCTCTGTTGATACCTGCGAGGAGGACAACTTCTTGTGATTCCTGTGCAGAGGTGAGAATTTGTGTTTCAAGTGGGGTCTCCACTGACAGCTAATTGTGTGGGAGTTGTCTCATTGCTAGTGGGCAATGGTGAAAGTCCTGACTCTCTACCAGGCTTCCACTGACACTGTTCCAGGGGAGAGGTGCCAAGTGGAAAGTGGGGTGTTGGCTCCCAACATGGTCTCCACTTATACCAAAGGGTGTGGGGACCTTGGTACCACCCAATGGGATGAAAGCCCCAGGTTTCTCTTGGCCTTCTCTGACACCACTTCATGATAACCTCACTCAAGTATTAATCGATGGTCACTGGCACCAATTCAACACCAACGAGAATTCCCAATTTGGGTCGTGGTGAAGAATTATCAGGGCAAAACAGCTCAATTGTGATACAGCATGGCTGCGAAAACAACATGGCTGTGAAAACAGCACAGCTATAGGACAGCTCCAGGGCAGGCAGCCCTGAGGCCAGACCCCTCTCAAACCAGATAGTTCTGCTCTGCTCCTCCATGGTCTGTTCTGCTCCATGCTGTGCACTGTGTTGGGCTGCTTCACCCTGCTCTGGCAAAACATCTTCAGCACCTCAGCTCTTTGGTGAAAGAGGAGAGTGTACTCCCCAAGCAGTGGGGAGTTGGTTTATATGGCTCCTGATTGGTCTAGCCCAGTGGTTCTTAACCGTTTTTGAGGTACCGAACCCACCAGTTTCATATGTGCATTCACTGAACCCTTCTTTAGTGATAAATAAAATATGATTTTTTTTCCAAATTCAAGACATAGGTATATGTTTTTTTACTGGTGCACAAAACGAGCCGTGCATGAACATCACCTTGCTCAAAGAACAAAACCAACAAAGTGCATGAACTCACAACAAATTACGGTATTACTTTATTCTTGCCTCCGCGGCAGAGGCTTCGCTGAACCCCTGAGACCAACTCATCGAACCCCTAGGGTTCGATAGAACCCAGGTTAAGAACCACTGGTCTAGCCTCCTGCAAATGAGGACCCTAAATCGTCTCAGTTTGATTGGTCCATAAGACACGATCTTGATTGGTCAGAATAGAGCCTCTTGACCAGAGCTGCACAGCTCTGATTAGATGAGAAGCTTCAATCTTATTGGTTAAAATAGTATTCCAGACTGGGTGACTGGAACACAGTGCAGGTCAGTGGTTTAGTGCAGAGGCAGGCAGTTTAATGTGAGTGGTCCCTGTGCAGAAGTGGCTGCTAGGCTTCAACTTTTTTGTATTTGGCCCCATTAGCCACCAGGAGACATTCTTAGTAGATGCCTTTTCTTTTTGTTTCCTCAGGGTTCATAGATAAAGGTCTAGGTTTCCTTTTTGGCCTTTGTTGTTGAGAGGAAGCACCATTTTTTCTATGATGTTTAGCTGATGCGGAGCAGTTATTGTCTAAAACTTTTCTGAGTTGCTAGGCTTCTCTTTTTCTGGTTATTTGGCTGGAGACAGAAGGCTTTTCTTGGGTTGTTTGTGGCTTTTTTGTTTTTGTCTGTATTCATTGGTGTTCTGGATTACTGCCTTCTTCACTAGGGATTTATGAGGCAAAAACAACAAGCAACCCACTACCTGAGATTCCTTACATGGTCTGCCTTCTTCTCCCCACCTTTCATTCTTCTTATGTTTGTTTTTATATAATTTCCAAGATTTTAGTTGTACTTAGCCAGAAGTATAGGGAAAAATACGCCAAGAATCTTCCCAGGAGAAAAGATTTTCCTTCTTTTTAAATAGTAGTTTGACTATAAATCAGTGAAATCCATAGAATGTAATTGGTCAATGTGTCTCTTAAATTTCTCTAATCTATTGGTTTCCCTGGACTTTATTTTGTTCTATTTGTTTTTCTCATTAATATAGTAGTATTTGTCTCACCTCTGTCAAACCCTGAGGCAACTATTTTCCCCAGGCTTTCTGGGAGGCACAGGGAAAAGAATCTACAGGGCAGACAAGTCACAGGAGAAAGAACTATGGGAGGTGGAGACAGCTCCTTCACATGGCAAAGAGGATGAGAAAGGCCACCATCAGGGAAAAGGGCCCCATGTCCTCCAAGGGGGTAAAGCCCAGAATGACGTAGGAGAAGAACTGTTGCTTCATAGAAGAGTTCCTGGAGTAACCAATGATGAGGCTCCCAAAAGACAGTCCTGATTCCAGCCCCAGAGCTTGCCACCCATACAGCGGCAGCCCCAGCCCCAGTGAAATTGGCTGCTGAGTCGAAGTCCCTTGAAATGGCACTGGTCTGGAAGCTGCGGCCTAAAATAAAGGAAGTCAGGGGACCTGGGGCTGCCAAGCTGATGAGGCTCCCAGCTGTTGGTGTCTCTGGTCGATTGTTCCAGCACCATGGCAGACAGTGACCAGCTCAGCAGCTGAGAGGTGGGTAGAGACAAACTTGGTACAGGCGTACATTCTCAAGGATGAGGGGCTATGGCACGAGAGCTGCTCCTAGGGCAGAGAAGTGTCTTTTTATTTTTTTGCAACTCTCCTCATAATCTGGATCATTTTTCTCACAGAGTTTCTCATAGCCTAGACATTGCTGAGTGCATATTTCTGGTGTTATTTAATATGTTTTTCCATCCTTTGTATTTTCTATAAACTGATAATATGACATCAAGTCCTCTGACATTAGCATGTATTCCCAAGTTTCTCACTGGTTACAGAGGGCTGCTCACTCATCCCCACCTCTAGGCTCTCTCCTGTCTAGAATGTCCCTTACCTGCACCTCCTCCAACCTATCCTTCTAGACTAGTTTAAAGTCTTCATTCCCAAGACTCTCCCTGCTTCACCCCAGGCAGAACCTCACCCTCCTCACCTCCTTCCCAGGGTCACTGTGTGAGCATTACTTCTTCGTTAGGGTAGGGACCCCTGCCCAGAGGAGAACCAGGCCCTTCAATTTACCCCAGAAACATGTCCCTTCATATAGTGAGCACTAATAAACACATGTTCAATTGATTTTAGTCTTGATACTAATCCTTTCTTTCCATTTTGTGTCATGGCCATTAGGACGGGAAGAAATCTCCTTGGCTTGCCTTCTGGAGGGGGACCTAACAGTCACTTTCTGAAGCCCTGTGAACAACTTCTTGGATTGCCAGCACTGCTGTTGCCATGGTTTTTCTCACCCACTGCAGTATGTAGCTGAATGCTGATGGAATAACTGAGCGTGCCAGCCAAGGCCTTTTGAGGTCATTTTAAGAGGGAAAAGTGTGGAAGTGACAGAATGCTTTGAAACCATGCAAAGGTCAGAGTGCAGTGGGGAAAACTCACCAAGATGAGAAATCAAATTGTGGAGCTATGGTTAAAAATCTTTTTATATATAATACCGCTGACATCAGAGATTCCATCATTAATCAACCTCAGGAACACGAAGGTGTTTGTTCACCTGTTATTTTTTAAATATAATTTACTAGACAGGTATTAAAATAATTTGTTTTTAGCTTTTCTGATCACATAACTTAAAAGTTCAGTATTAATGTGGTATTTTAAATTATAGTTAGTACTAAGCTATAAGTAATTATTTTTTTTATATGCTGTTACCCTTACTAATATCTTATTCGCTAAGAGACGAATATCCTATTCAAAATGTGTTAATACAACCTGAGACAGTCTCTCCTGACTGGCTATCAATGTTCAGAAAACAGAGGCATACTTGAAAGATTGAGTATTTCTGTTTGAACTTCAGGCCTAAAAAAGACTGATGAATGGCCTCAATTCTGTTCATAGAAGGGGATGCCCAACACTGCGTTCAGCACTAAGACCACAGAGGTGTTCTATCCTACTTACTAGATGCTTGGAACTTGAAATTCTATCATATTGTGCCTCCTCCCCATTCATCACAGTTGTAACCTGAGCAAAAGAAGTATACTTCTCAGCTGAAGTTAACATCAATAGGGTTACCATCTTAAGTCTCACCTGAAACACATCTGTCTAAATATTCCTAAACCCAGTTACAAAATCATAATCATATAGACTACAGACCGTGGTTTCCCAAACTTACTGAGTCAGATTCTCCAGTCCCAGAGCCTGGGAATATGTATTTCTAACAGACTTCTGAATTGATTTTTATACAGCCAACCTTGTTCCAGTTCCCATGGAGCAGGCAAACTTGTCAAATCTTGGCATGCTTGAGTATCACCTGGGGAGGTCATTTAGAGTGTTCATCCCAGGGTCCATTCTAGGGGTCTAATTCAGTCAGCCAGGGATCGGGGGAACCGACACTCAGACATTTCCTCCAGCTAGCCTCATGCCGGTCTTCAGAAACAGACACCTGGCATTTCAAGCAGGCTGCTTGAAAAGAACTGTGTCTTTGCGACATAGTTCCACTCAGGAAATGCCCCTGTAGAAGTGTCCAGCCACAAGGAGGACAAAACAGTTGTATAAACACTATATGTCGATTCACCTTTCCTCAGCCCCTGTGGACTCAAAACATGATTGAGCCCTTTCAGCAACGTGTCCCACATGGAGAAGGGGCCGAGCTGGCAGTCATGCCCTCCCCTCTCTGTGGTGGCCCTGTTCGGTCCAGCCCTTCACTTCTGTCATCCACAAAGGGCGACATCTGTGGTTGGTCAGCCAGGCTTCGGGGAAGCAGTTCTCTCTAACACCATCACTCCCCTCACAAATAAAACCACATTAAAGGCTTCTGATAAATTCTTTTCTGTCTATCCTACTTAGCTTATCCATTTCTGCTTCTTTTGGTGCCACAGGCCTCACTCCTTTTTCTGCCAGCTTCTTTGCTTTGTTTTTCTGTGGCTATCTTCTTTCTCTTTGCTTTCAAAATGTTCTCCCTTATCTTCGCTGATACAGACAAAAGGTCAGGAGCCAAGCCCCATCACAAGGTGAGGGCCCAGTGTCCCCATTTGCTCTATGTCAAAGTGTCTGTACCTCCGGACTGACAGCAAGCCTTGGGCAGAGTGCAATGATTTCAATGAAGGACTTGTCCGGATCCCATCTTCTCTCTGAGGATGAAGGTAGGTAGATTTCTGGCTCCAGCTGTTTTTTCTTCCAATTCTTACTTCTTCCTTTTTTGGCAGAGTGAATCTCTTTACATTGGAGATTCTAATTTCTCAAGTGTCTACAGCAAGCCTTGTGAGAAGCTGGGCATTATATGTGGTGGGTGCACTAACCCTCATCTTATAGAAAAGAGACTCCAAGGAAGAGAGCAAAGGCTCAAATTTGGGTGTCACTGACCCTCTGCATTGTCACACTGTCTTGGAGTCACAGGGAAATGAGAGGATATAGGTACCAAGCCTCAGGTCTTCTTGACAGCATTTTCCAAGAGACTCCTCATTTTCTGCCCTTAGACACTACAGCCTAGGGCCTAGATCTGGCGGAAGGAAGGTAGGAAGAAGGGAAACAAGTGCAAGACTAAAAGTGACCTGCGTGATCTGACATGAACAAAAGCAGTGGCTTATTATTGTTGGAACCATAACCACTGGGTGAAAGTGGTGCTCAAAAGTCATAGCATTTCAACAAAAGTTGAAAGTACAATGATATCTTGTTGATAATTATTATATTGAAAATGGGAAAATAAAACTTCTAGAATAGGTTCTACTGACATGTTGCCAGATGTCTAAGTTACTTAGACAAATTTTTCAACTCAATATCTAAGTCTCTTTAAAAATACACACACACACACACACACACACACACACACACACACACACACACATTCTTAAAAAGTCTTTCCTAAGTACTAAAAAGATGGTTATCAAATATGTCTTTCTTGCTTGCTTTTAACTTTCTATATTACTATTTATTAATATTTCTGTGTGATTAGAAACTCAAACCTACATTTTTCCCCCTACTTGTTGGAAGGTTTTATAAAACATCTGGAGTAAGAGGTCAATACTGACCTCTGACCCAGGGTTCAGAAAACTTTCCCCACATACTTCTCTCCCTCATTTTAACATCCCCTCTTTTATTCCTGAAAATTATGATTTGTTTTTAGCTCCTTTTTTCTTGATTAGTCTTGCTAGGAATGTTATGGACTGAATTGTGCCCCCACTCCTAATTCATATATTGAAGCCCTAACCTCCAATGTGATACTTGGAGATAGGGCCTCTAGGATGTAATTAGGTTTAGATGAGGTCATGGAGGTGGGACCCTCATGATGGGGTTAGTGCCCTTAAAAGAGGAGACACCAGGGAGCTTGCTGTCTCTCTCTGACATGTGAGGACACAGCAAGAGGGTGGTGATCTGTAATCCAGGAAGAGTCCTCACCAGAATGCAACCATGATCCTGGCCTCTGATCTTAACCTGCAGCCTCCAGAAACCATAAAAAAATAAATGTCTGTTGTTTAAACCACTCCATTTATGGTATTTTGTTATAGCTGTCCAAACTGATGAAAATAAGGAGTGTATAGATTTAATTAATATTTTCAAAGAACTAACTTTTGTCCTTATATGATTTTCTCTATTCTTTGTTTTACAGCTCATTGATTTCTTATCTTTATTGTTTCCTTCTTATACACATATTGTTTCATTTGTCCTCTTTTTCTTTAAAGTTTCATAAGGTAGAAGTATAGATAATCCATTTTAAAACTTTCTTCATTTTCTAGTATATACACTTAGAGTAAAAAATTATTTTTTAGCACTGCTTCAGGTACATCCTGCAAATTTTGATGTTTCTGTTTTCATCTCCCTTTATTGTAAATATTTCTTATAATTTTTTCTTTTATCCACAGGTTATTTATTGTTTAATTTATAAATACTGGATTGATGTCTTCAAGAAATGACCCTTTTGCCACTTGAAATGTCTCTTTAATTCTGGTCATCTTCTTGTTTGGAAATATACTTTGTATGTTGTTATATTCTAGTCACTCTAGCTTTCCTATGATTGGGGCTTGCACAATATGCATTTTTTCCATCACTTAACTTTTTAACCAATCTCAGTCTTGGTCTCATTTACCTATATCTTCATGTGTCTTGTAATTTTTACTCAGTGCTGTACATTGTATTTGAGAGACTCACCAGGGCTGTTTTGCTTGTTTTTGTTTTTTCCCAGTGGATGCAAATCTTTTTCTCTAAGAGGTGGCTAGAATGAGGATTTGATCGTTCAGATTTTATCAAGACTCAAGTGTTAATAAACTTGCGTGTACCTCTACCATCAAATAGAAATAAGGAAATTTCACTTTGTTTGTCAGTCCAGCCTCAGTGTCCTATACCCTCACTGAGAATTGGCTGGTCTCTTTGATCTTGTCAATGTTTGAGCTAGGAGGAGGTTGAGAAACAGCCATCATGTAGTTTTGGCTCAGTTCGCCTTCAACTTCAGCACCACTCCAAAATTCAAGCACTATGAAATTATGCAATTCTCTGTTTTCAGCATTGCTTACACTGATACTTTTGCAGTATTTTACCGAGGGCAGGGTGGTAGTGATTGTTGAACCAAACTATTTTTGTATTTGAGGCATTTTAGAATTGCAATCCATTTGGCAACCTACACTGTTATTAAACTCTTGGCTGATTCATTCTCAACTCTCTATAAAATCTCTTCATTTAGGAGTACCTTCCTAGGCACTCCCCCAGGTAGGAAAGCAGCGTGGCTCTATGAGCACCATAGCTCTTTGTAATTTAATTCACTGAAGTTTATTCTGTTCACTGTTCTTTGATACTTTCTATAGAAAAGTATTATTTTTCTTTTTAGCAGGTTTTTTTGGTTATTGTAAATAACCAAAATAAATAAATGTGTTTTGTAAATGATGGTGTTTTGCATCCTATATCTTTTATTTTAATGTAAAATTTTTATATTTAGAATTAGCCAGCTGGACTCAGTTTAGATGATCCCAATTTTGTTGGCAATATCAAAGGCACTGTAGACAGGAGCCAGTCGAAAATACGCCTTCTTCTCTCCACCAGGACTGATCAGGGTGTTGACCTTGGCCACTTCAATGTCATAGAGCTTCTTTCTTCACAGCCTGTTTGATCTGGTGTTTGCCGGTCTTGACATCCACAACGAACACAAATGTATTGTTGTATTCTATCTTCTTCATGGCTGACTCAGTAGTCTGGGAAACTTGTGATGGTATAGTGGTCAAGCTTGCTTCTCCTGGGGGCACTCTTCTGAGGGTATTTAGGCTGCCTTCAGAGCTGCAGTGTCTTTGGCTGTTGGATGGTGAGTGATATGCATATCTTCTTTTTTGTGTGTGGATTTGGACGCCTTTCCTTTCAGCTCTGCTTTCTTTGCCTTCAAAGTCTTTGCTTTGGCTTCAGCTTTGGGAGGGGCTGGGACTTCTTTCTTTGCTTTCAGCTCCATCTTCATGCTGCATCCTATGTATATCTTAAGTAGACACAGAAATCACAGTGTTGATTGTAATAGCAAAAGATCGCAAACAACCTAAATGGCTAGCAATTAATAAGTTTAAGTTAAATTATATAATTATATAAAGGAATCCTATAAACTGTGTGAAAGAATGAGGAAGCTACTTATTTACTTGTATAAGAAGGTTCCCATGATATTTCTGTGAGAAAAGCAAAGCGTAGGATAATGTGTGCAGTGCTTTACCTTTGGTGCAAAAGAGGAAAGAAAAGTCAACTATGTTTATACAGATTCGAGTCACATATAGATCCAGATCACATTCATATATATAAAGAAATTCTGAAGAGACACAAAGGAAATTAGTAAAAATGGTCACTTCATTATTTTTTTAAAATTTGATTCTTAAGACCTAGTTTCGCCTGACCTGTGGTGGTGCAGTGAATAAAGCGTCGACCTGGAATGCTGAGGTCGCCGGTTCAAAACCCTGGGCTTGCCCGTCAAGGCACATATGGGAGTTGAAGCTTCCTGCTCCTTATCCCCTTCTCCCTCTCTCTCACTCTCCTCTAAAATGAATAAATAAAAATAATTAAAAAAAAAAAGACCTAGTTTCTACACCTATAGAATGGGATGAAAAATGCTTTTCTCATACAATTATGTGATAAAACAAACACAAAGTATTTGGAATATTTCAAGATAATGATACTTGTGGATGAGTAATTAACCCAGTGACCTTTGCATTGGGTTATACCTAGAGAGGCCTTTATTTATGTTTGTGTGTTTTTGTGGGTCAGTATACAATCTAAATTAGTCATTCAAATATGTTACTTGTGCAACTGTCTGTTTATCCCTTGTGTAAATTGTAAGAACTGTGCCTTTCTAAAGCCTATCAACCTAGTAATCTAGTATATAATGTCATATATGAAAGAAAAAGTGAAAGTTTCCTATGAGATGGTGATTGAGATGATTATATCACAGTTCCCCAGACTGACAAATGCCATCTCCCCTAATGTTGCACAAGATGTACAGGAGCTCCCATATCACAAAAGAGAATAGTCCAAAACCATCACTTATTTATTTCAAAGGCAGTAAAGAAACAATGAAGGGCATTATGTTTACTGCCTCCTTTTCCCCAAAGCACAGTAGTCCAATCCATACTTTTGGCTTTAAAAGTTCCCATCTGGTTTCTTTTAATTTTTTTTTTAATTTTTATTCATTTTAGAGAGGAGACACAGAGTGAGAAAGAGAGAGAGAGAAAGAGAGAAAGGGGGGAGGAGCTGGAAGCATCAACTCCCATATGTGCCTTGACCAGACCAGTGCAGGGTTTTGAACTGGCGACCTCAGTGTTCCCAGCCATCTGGTTTTTTAAAATACATAATCCATTTAAATGGCTGATTCATGACTTTTGAGCATACTAGACATCAAATCATTTACATATTTTTTTAAAGAAATAATTTTAAAGTAGCAGAAAACCTAACCAAATGTTGCTATTGCTTTTCACACATTCCATTGACCCAACGTTCTCAGATCAGAGATAAGCGTTGGGGAAAGGAAGACCAATGGAAGGAGGTCCCCCTCTGGCATGAACTAGGGTTCTTAAATAGCTTGACCACCAATAAATCCCACTAGCTTGAAATTTCTGGGATCACTGTGGCCTCAAAACAGGCACAGCAGGGTGAGGGGCTGCTCTTAGAGCCACAATGTCTGTCCCTTAAGTGACAGCACCATTTCACCTGAGGCCACTCTGATATGTCTATTTCCCTGGGAATGGAATGGAACTGTGACTTTCTGATATTCTGTGACAGAGATATATAGAAAGAAGTACATTTTACATTGGGTTCAGTGCACAAGTGAGTATAAAAACACACACATGAAACAAATATTTCATAAAACATTGCTTACTAAGAGCAATGTTTTCTGACATTTTCTATTTTATTCTATTTCACTTAATTTGGGGGGGTGGAAGAGGGAAGGATAGAAATTTCTGTCCCAGCTTACTAATAAGCGATACTAGAACAGAAGAAAAGATTATTTGTTTTTATCCTACTATCTTCAGAGGATGTGCATTTTACAAAAACAAGTCTGCCCAGTGCCATCTACTGTACCCTCTGGGTACTGAAGTGTCTCCCCTTCCCTTGCAGCAACTTTTTTTAAAGGATGAGATTAAATTAGAGAATTCTCCACACCCATATGTGTTCCTTTCCCCGAAGTAGAAAGGGCTCTGAAACAGTTTAAGGAGAAGTTTGGATAAATAGCTAACACACAAACCCTGTTCTGAATTCTAAGAACAAAGACTTTACATTTACTAAGTCAGTGAACAGCCATCTGAGTGGAACATCAAAAGGAAAACTGACCTTTATAATCAGTGGTTTCCAGAGAGTGACAAATTTAAATCCAGGATATTCTAGACTAGTCCTTCATGGAAAACTTTTGTAGTTTATCAAACACTAACACAAGGGAACCTTGCCAAACCTATAATTCTTTTTTTAACTAAAGTAGCTCATAATATGGGTATTTACTATTCCTAAAGCTCTACATGATGACCATATAACACAGTATGGTTGTAACATAAACTAAAGTGTAGAAATCTCTTTTGTTATTTGTGAAGGGTATAGAGTTTTCATTTTGACAAGCCACCAAATCTTACAGAATTTAATTTTTATATTCAATGGAAATTAATTTTCTCTACCAGTTTGCCTAAGGAGTTACAGCTTTGCATTTGTTTCTGGCTAAAACGTGCTTTTGATACAAATACTTTTAAAGAAGCTTTGTAATTTCGTCATGGTCTGCTTAAATGATCATAAAAGAGCATATGCTCATGCCGTAAAGCCAAGGAAATAGACTTCTTTAACCCTTGGTTTGCAGCTGAGACATGTCCTACAACTTGCATCTCCCCAAATACCTTATGTGTGAATATACAATTAGAATGGGAAAAAACCGAAAGGCTTCTACCGTTTTAGTTGCAACTCAAAAAGTGGAATTTTTATGAGATGTCTTTAATTTGAAAGTGAAGAGAACAACTACATTGCTGTAATCTAAGGATTTTTTTTACTTTGTGAATGTAACAACTGTTTTTTTTCCCCTAAATGTTTTGACATTAACAATTTTCAGGATCCATAACTGAGGATATTGGTCATGATGCAGAGAGAAATCATAGTGAAATGTTGTTTTCCTGTGATAACTATCACAAAAATCAAAAAGGATCACACTTGGATCACTCCTGTTATTAATCATGTGTAAGTGTTTAAGTTGTTATTAATTACCCAGAGATGCCTGAGGTTCATTCTATCTTCAGTTTCCCACTGCTATTTTGAGAAGAGCTAATTTTCTTTCTTTGATCAGTTATTAATATGATTAATAGTTGAACAACAAAGTCAAGAAGGTGGTTGTAGCCTGACTTGTGGTGGCGCAGTAGATAAAGCGTTGACCTGGAACACTGAGGTTGCCAGTTTGAAACCCCGGGATCCCCTGGTCAGGGTACATACAGGAAGCAACTACAAGTTAATGCTTCCTTCTCCCCATTCCTCCACCTTTCTCTCTCTCTAAAATCAACAAATGTAATCTTTAAAAAAAGGGGGAAGATGGTTGTAGACCAGTAGCTAATAGTGTTAATAACTAACAGCTAAGAGAGACTCAAAGGACCTAACTTGCTCTAAAATTGTCAAACGTTAGAAAATGGCCTCTATTCTCTCACAAGTCTCTTCTTGTCTAGAGACATTTTCTGCTCTCACTCACATATGATTTGTGAGTCAGAAACGTAACTGAGACATTTTTTTTATACGTGTAGAGTACTCTTTCTGGGGGAGTGCAAGGGGTGTGTTACTAAGCAGCTGGAGAAGTAATCATCCATTAAAATATGTTGAGAAATAGCACTTGTCTCCCACTGACTTCTTGCACTGTAACAAGTTGCTTTCTTTTAGGTTAATTTATAAAACAACTGTCAAATTAAAATTCCAAATAGCTTTAACCATCAGCATTTCACCTTATAACCCGACAACTGCATCACTTAAAATATCTGCATGAAAGTTCAGCTTACTTATAGACACCTGGGATTTACACTGCTCACAAATATTAGGGGATCAGGCAGATACTCCGGTACTTTTCATTCAGCCTTTTGTATAGTTCATTTTCACCAATGAAATAAAAGTTAGTTTTGCATCTCATTTGTGTAATCAAACAACTTTCTTTGATTTATTTTCTTTTCTGATGTTCTTGTTTAATAAAAAAGAAATGCTTCTCTTTTTTTTATCATTTCATATTCATTTTGAAATACCCCTAATTTTTGTGAGCAGTATATCTGCTTGCTACTATGTGTGTACATTAAAATATCAGTCATAGGCACTTCTGACACTCTTAAGTGACAAGGTGTGGCTATAATAGATCCTCACTAGTTAATCAATAGTCACTTGATAAGTGTTCAACCTTCCCTGGAAATTGATAGTCTTCTATCAGCTTTATTCACTGCCTACCCAGAAGACACCAGAGATCTTCCCCCCATAAAGTCAAGTAAAAAACTCTAAGTTGTTCAGTGCCTTCAAGTAATGAGGCAGAGATGTGCCAATCAGGCAGCAAGCAGCCCTGAGCACCCCATGTTGTGGTACTGGGACTGCTGGAGGAGCTCAGAGCAGGGCTGGACAGAGCCCCCTCTAGGGGCCAGCATTCAAAGATGAAGATGTGTGGAAATGGTGACAAAATTAAGGCTAATTCACAATATTTATGCTAACTGAAGTAAGCTTTCAACCAAACCGGTGCAGTGATACGATTGTGCTCTTCGCAAAGTAATTACAAGATTGTAAAAATACTAATTTATGCTGTGACCTGTGTAGTTGTTTTTGCCATTAAGCTTAGTTGGAGATAATTTCAAATTTTCAAGCTTGAGCCTCTTTTTCTATCTTACCTCTCCTGTTACCTCTGCTCTTGAGGACACATACACACATACATACACATATAGGAGATTTTCTGCCCTAGAAGAATCCAAACTTGGTTAGGAAGAAAACACCAGCATAGAAAAACAACAGAAACATAAAAGAGTAAAACCAAGTGCTGAACTGTAGAGCTGTATATCCTAAAACACAGAGTGGCTAGGATACACAATTAGCCAACAACATATACTAATTATACAAATCAGGTGAGTAAGTCAGGGGAAACAAGAAAAAGGTAGTCGAACAGGACCGTCATCATGGCAAAGGTACTAAAACATAAGGTGAGATTTGTCAGTGGAGAAAGGGAGTCAGCTTTCAATCTGCAATCATCTTCACCAGCCAACTTCCTACGGTGGTTCTTGACTGCTCCCATCAGTCCAACCCACCAGCACTCAAATAGACTCCTGAGCAGCCTTGTTCCAGAAAACTAAAGGGAAGGCTCACAGCCAGTACCCACACTGCCTGCAAAGCCATGTCTCATTGCATCCCCAGGTGCGCCCAGACCAGAGTGTCTTCACCCAGTTTAGCCTTGTCATTTCTAACCAGTTGAATCAGCATATCTTGGATGGGTCGAACAGGGCTGGGCAGCTATGGGGTTTTGTCTCTTCCTGAACAGACACGCCCTTGAAGACTAAGACTTAGAGCTGGAAGGTAGGGTGGTGACAGCGGGACAAGGCGCCTGTGCACCAGTTCAAGACCGGCTCAAGTTGGCCCATGGGCGAGGGGGTCCAGTTCTACGAGGAAAAGTCAAAACCCTCACGCCCATGGTGGCAGTAATGGAATTTCATTTCTGAGGCCAGATAGGCCCCGTCAAGATGAAACATCACCATCCTTGCTTAACATAGAATGGGACCCAAGTGAAGGTTAACGAAAGAGCAAGCAGGCCGCGTCTCTGCTCTGGCTACTATGCTCAGGGGCAGGTACCACCGAGACTTGTGCGATGTCCCCAACGTGGCCTGCTCTTGCAACTTCAGTTCTCCCGCTACTTGCTTTGTGAATATCCACTCTCTTTCACCTGCGTCTCAAGATGTCAAAATACCCACCCAGATGTGAACCAGGGGACCCCATTCTCCGAGGTCAGGCTTTCAGAAAAGAACCCAGCTGCAGAGCACCTTCTCCTGAAGCCACGGCACCGGGCCCTTTCAGCAGGGCGTATGCAGAGAATAGAGTCGGAGGCTTCATTCGTTCTTTCTTTCCTTTACAAATAATCTGGGGCTTCTCCCATCCCAAAACTGGGTCTCCTCTTTGCTATTTCTCAACTGTAGAAGAAGGAAGTGGGCAGGGCGCAAGTAAAGCAGCTCTGCTGGGGCGCAGAGTTCAAATCGTGCTCGTCCAGGGCCCTCGGCAAACGCCAGGCTTTCCCCTCACTCGCCCGCCTCAGACCCCTGCCCTCAGCATATTGTTGAAAGTGACAGAATCAAATGGGGAACTCGAGGAGGTGGTTGTTGAGCTCGCTGTGAGGTTTTGGGGGACACTTGGCCAGTGCTGGTGATGCCACCTCCTCTCTGAGCTTCAAATACAATAGTGATACCGAAGGAGGCCCAGTAGAAATAATAGTAACAGCAACAACTACCTTCTGACCCCACACCCTAAACGCGGGGAGCAGAGGCCTGGAGTTCTGCACCCCCACCCCCACCCCGTAGGTTGCAGAGGAGGGGCTGGGGTGGGAAGGGCGGCCTGGGGAGCCTGAGGAGCTGGGAAAACTAGGGGTCCTGGGATCTCCAGGCCTTAGGAGGCTCGGGGGTGGGGGTTCGGAGACACGGGGGTCCTCTGGGACCTGAAGGTCGGTGCGCCCCGCCTGGGCGCTGGGGGCCGGGGCGGCGAGGAGCCGCCCCCTCCTGAACTCTCGGGAGCTCAGGGAGGAGGCGGGGTGTACTGGGTGGTTAAAAGGCGCAGCTGGAGTTACAGGTGCCGCAGAACTAAGCGCCCGCGCTCCACTTCCAGGACTCAGCCAGGCGGCGGCCTGAGCGCAGCGAGCGCTGCGGCGGCGCGACCAGGACCACCCGCGACCCCCCAGGACCTGCCCGGGACCCACGGGAGCTCCCCTGCCGCCAGCAAGCCCTCTAACGCTCCTTCCGCAGCAGGTGAGCCCTTCCGCAGCGCGCCTGGGTCACAGCCTTGAGGCCGGCGCCCGATTCTCGGTGTCTCAGGTCAGCGGGAGCTGGGGGACCCGGCGGCGGCGGTGAGCCGGCACGGAGAGAGGACCCCGAACAGCGGACCCCGCGGAGGCGGGGAGCCAGCACGGAGAAGGGACCCGGAGCGGAGGGATCTGTGGGATCTGGTGGGCGGTGGGAGCTAGCGCGGAGAAGGGACCCGGGACCGTGCGACAGGGGGGAGCCGGATTGCGTCCCCCGGGTGGACCTCGTACAGACTGAGAACCCTGCACCGTCGGTGTCCTGGGCTGTTGCGAAAAGTGACCCTGGGGAGGCAGGCTGGGGTCAGGAGAGAACTTGTGGAGAGGGAGTTTCTTCCGGCGAGTTCTGAAATTGGAGCCGGGCCATTGCGGGGAGCGGACGTGGTGACACCAGCGCGGTGACCGGTCAGGACCCGCGCGCCGCGGAGGAGGAGGCCTGGGCAGGTAGCCCTCAGCGCAATTGATGATAGTCAATAATGGTCCTCGGAGAAGGTCTACCCTGCCGCCACCAGGGGTGTTTAACTGGTCAAGGGCTCTGCTTAGAAGGAAAGCCTGGTTCCGTTTGTTAACAGGAGTCCCGCCTGGAGGAGTGGGAGCTAGGACTTCCCGCCCTGCGAGCAGAATACCACAGTGTAAACCTGAGACACGGGTTCCCTCCTTCTTTTTCCTGAACAATCAGAGAGCCTTCGTTTCCAGCTAGGAACTCAGAGGCGGCTGAGAAATTTTACTTAGGGCGGTTACATAAACCCTTTTGCTCCTGCAGGGAGGGGGACATAAGCTTAATAAGTGTGTGCCTTCCCCCAGCCTTCTTACAGTTGGGACTCTATCAGGTGTCTGGCGACGGCCATTTCCTACTTGCCCTTTGAGTCTGTTTCAAAACTCAGGTGCTAAATCAGGCACAGTTAGACTGAGATAGGGGTGGGGCGCTCCGTGGAGGCAGCTGGTCAAGGTCGGCCTGCAAAAAAAAAAAAAAAAAGAGTGATTGAGAATTTAAGGTAAAGAATTCCTTTTGCCTTTTCTGGAACCTGTGCCTTCCCTAAAGAACAGAACTCCTCTGTGCCAGAGCCACAAACAATGGCAGGGTCTGGGCGGAGGGGGGGGGGGCAGGACAGCAGCTCCCACTCCTTTCTTCCTGCTCAGTTAGTCCATCTTGACCTCTTACCCCGACCCCACTTGCAGTTAAATTTTAATTTGCTCCTTTTTCCTGAAAGGATCTACAAGCAGGTGGCTGCAGTTACAGCAATACAGGGCCGAATGTGGTTTTCTCCACCGATGGTGGCTGGACTGGTTTATAGGAGGGTGTAGGGTCCATGTTGGGTACTCTGGAAGAGGGCAAAGGCACAAACACCCTCACAGCCCCCCCCCCCACCCGTTTTTAGCCAGATATACCATGGAGAGATTATTTCAGTAAGTGTCCTGTTTCCACTTGGCCAGTGCTTGTGAGAATTAGACTAATTCCATAAAATAGTTTGGTTAGACTATGAATTTTGGTTCTGCTGTCCATTGGGACCAGACTGTAGAGCCTTCAGCAGGATGCCCCTCGGAAGACCTCCAGATAGTCTGTGTAAAGAGTCAGTGTTGAAACCCAACTGAGCCACTGTTTTTCCCAGTGATGTTTGACTTTTTCAAGCTAAGTAAAGCTAAATATTTCTGGAGCACATTTTAATCTTACACAACTTTTCATCTCTGTGTCTCCCCAGCCTGCCCTGACCAAGGAGCATTGAATGGCTCCTGCCAGACCCTGGTGCCCCACCTGAGATGAGGTTTGGTGGTGAGCCTGCTTAGGAAGTCCGTGGGGAAACAGGACCCAACTTGCTCAAAGGGAGGAAAGCATTATGCTTTTAAGCAGGAGAAGAAGGAGGGCTCGCTCCCCGAGTAGAAGAGGTGGAAAACAGATTGCTCAAGATGTGGGGAAGTGGGATCTTGTTGAGGAGAGCAGCTGATTAAGCTGGATGAGGTAACTATAAATGAATGAAGACAGTGCATATCTTGGGATGATGAGAAGGCTGCTGGCTCATGGCAGCTTGATCCACGGGCTTCAAGTCTCTTTTCACTAAGACATACATTGCCCCAATAAGCTGCAATTCTGAACTTCAGTATTCGACACAGACCGCCAGATAGTTAGTCACCTGTAGAGTGTCGCTGGGGAAATCACTGTTAAATTTTCTGTCATTTTGTTATAATGTGGCTCTTTAGAAACACTTATAAATGAAAACAATAGCCCCTAACAAAAATGCACAGTTCTAACACTTATCAAAGCAGCCATCAGTTCAACATGACGGTGAGGAACACTAGTCCCTACACAAAACATTCACAAAAACCTACGTATGCAGTGACTTTTCTCCATGGCCAGAAAGTTTCCAACCTGCTCCCTTTCATACAGAAAAAGGAAGTGAAACCCTTTGTGATATTTTAATCTGTGTTGCCTCAAATATCAACTTTACTGTTTGTAAAAAACATTTCACTGCTACATCCTATATCCATGACAATTCATTGAAATAGTTTAAGAAAAATGGCTCTGCAGAGAGACATGGCTTGTCAGCCTTTACAGCAGGGTTGGCTGGGCAGTCTCTGTCCCAATGATACCATGAGGCTAACAAGTACAGCTTGACTGGTGAATGCCGCCGCCATAGAGTGCTGAGTGCCTTATGCTGCATCAGGAATGCCCAGGGAGTGTCTGTAGAGGGATCAGTCAGCACTAATTCTGCCTTTAAGTTAGGAGCACTTTTGCTTGTGGTGCCCCTCCTCCCCAATTTTTATTATATGCTAAAGATTGGGTGAATTACTCAGGTGAATAAGCTGCTCCTTTCTGGAGAACGGATACAGTACCCCAGGTTCAAGGTGGTTTGGGAACTATCCTTTTAGTCCTATGCAAACTGAGTTGGTTTGGCTTTCACCTTTTGGGTGAGGTTGGGTAAGAGTTGGTGTTTGCTCAAGCAGAGATTTAAGGGTGCTTACTTGCCTGAGACCCAGAGAACTCTCCCAGATCCTGTCCCGATGAGTCACTCCTCTATTGTGCTTGTTTTGTCTTTTCCAGTGCTAACCTCTCAGAGACCATGGATTGGAGCACTTTGCATACTATTCTGGGGGGTGTAAATAAACACTCTACCAGCATTGGGAAAATCTGGCTCACAGTCCTCTTCATTTTCCGCATCATGATCCTGGTTGTAGCTGCTAAAGAAGTGTGGGGAGACGAGCAGGCTGACTTTGTCTGCAACACCCTGCAGCCCGGGTGCAAAAATGTGTGCTACGACCACTACTTCCCCATCTCTCACATCCGGCTCTGGGCCCTTCAGCTGATCTTCGTGTCCACGCCAGCTCTCCTGGTGGCCATGCACGTGGCCTACCACCGGCATGAGACGAAAAGAAAGTTCATTAAGGGAGAGATAAAGAGCGAATTTAAGGACATCGAAGAGATCAAAAGCCAGAAGGTCCGCATTGAAGGGTCGCTGTGGTGGACCTACACCAGTAGCATCTTCTTCCGGGTTGTCTTCGAAGCTGTCTTCATGTATGTCTTCTACATCATGTATGACGGGTTCTCCATGCAGCGCTTGGTGAAATGTAATGCCTGGCCTTGCCCCAATACAGTGGACTGCTTTGTGTCCAGACCCACGGAAAAGACTGTCTTCACAGTGTTCATGATTGCTGTGTCTGGGATTTGCATACTGCTAAATGTCACTGAATTGTGTTATTTGCTAATCAGATATTGCTCTGGAAAGTCAAAAAAACCAGTTTAACACATTGCCTAGCTATTAGATAAATGATAGACCGCATGAGAAGTATGAGGCAACCCGTGCTTAGTTGTCAAGGCCAAGTCACCAGCATTTCCCGAGGTCAAGATTTCTGTCTCAGACGCTACATCTGAAACTCCTGTAGCTCCCGTGTGAAACTCCAAATGTCTCCGAAGACGCGTTCTCTCCTAATGCTAAAAAGCGAGGGCTCATCCTATGCCTATATTGATTTTCACTCAAATTAGTTCCAGTGAAACCCTGTGCTGGTAGGGATTTTGGTGGAAGGTAATTTCACATTTTGAAGAAAAGATGTCTGTATTTGTTTCTGTTTCTTTGAGGACAGGAGACAAGTGCCAGGTCCTAACGAGAATACTGAGAAGGGTCAGTTGTTCCTCTTACGGTTCCTTTTGCCATTTACCCCCAAGTTAGAGGTAAACATAGAGAACTTTGGTTCTTTTATTTGCTTTGGAAGTTCTAGTCTCTAACCGTGGACAAAGTTACCCAATGCTTCAAACTCTGCCACACTTTTTTTTTTAACTGAACACTTGAAAATACATTATTTTGGTCTATAAGACATTCTGGACACCATTATACATTCCTTCTGTTTCAAAGGTTCAGATAGTGACCTGTAAATGGTGTGTAACTAGATACTATAACTGAATTTAAAATGTGGGCTTTCTGCTATGAATAATTTGCAGGGCCACTGTATTAATTGTGCCACGTGGCCCACAAAAGCATTAAGACCTCTCTCCTGTGATGCAATCTAGTTCTTAGTGATGGCTTGACAGCCAGTGGCCTCATTTCACAGCTTTAGGTGTAGTTTTGCAGCAGAAATATAGACAATATATCACCAACTGCCGCCAACTGTAGGCTGGCTCAATACCCTGTTCCCCATTTCAAATTTGGCCTTTTCCAAAACTGATACAAGGTGGGCACACTGAGTTAAAGACGTTGCTTGAAAGTATTTTGTTGCCACAGTACAAAACAAAATGAAGGGAGGGAAAGAACAAATGGAAAGACTGGACTCTAAATTCTGGTGATTAAAAAATGATATTCTTCTACTTCAAAGTTTGTTTGCTTTCAGCTTCCAGTTTTTTTTAAGTGAAAGTAAAAGTAATAGATTAAAAAGTAGACTCTATGGTTTAGATAAATATTTAGCAGTTCTATAGGACACATTGAACCTTAATATTATTATGATGCTTAACATGGTTTCCAAAAAGTGGTACTCAACATTCTTAATGAGGGTAAACATGTTTTTTTGCCAAGAATAGCTTTGTAAAATCATTTTTTGTAATAATAAATAATAGCTTTAATTACATGCTTGTAACTAAAATAATTTTTTAATGTCTCAAATGTCATTTAAAAATATTAAAATATAAATTCATATAATAGTTATTTAAAAGCTATTTAAAGCCTATTACAGTTTTTGATAGACTAGCAGATTTTAATGTTATTTATAGCCAATTTTGTATAAGGAGGTTTATATTTTAAGAGTCATGACACCAAAATGGTAATTTCCCAGTATATCTGTTCACCATCCCTGGATTCTTCTACCCAGTTATAGAAGAACTTCTGTCTCCAGAAAGCTGGACGGGGAAGGAAGAAGGAAAGATGATTTGTGCCCAACCCCATGCTGACTCAACAGGTTTTTGACAAACACATGATGTGGTGTGCAGATTGGGTTTGTAGCTTGCAGGATGCCGGGCTGGGTTCATTTGACCACTGTGGCTCCTAGAATCATGGAAGCTGACGCTTTAAAATGATATTCATGGTGAAAGTTGGCTGAGCATGAGAAAAATCCTATAAGGTATCTTTGCTGTAAGATTCTTTCTGTGTATCTTATGCAATCAAAGCTGATCCTAGAAACTGGTGTTTGCTCCTTGGTGTTCACCTCCATGGGAAATGAACCCAATGGTCAGATTGCCTGTGTGGGTGTCGCTCAGGTGCTCTCCCTGAGACAGCGGTGCCAGCCCTGTCCTCAGCCCAAGGCCTTCAAGGTGTTTTATACATAAATAATTATGAGTATTTTTATGGAAAACCACATACTTTTAAAGTGAATTTAAAAGGATCAAAACCAGCCAACTTTCATCCAGGTTATAGAAAAATGGTTTCCAATGTGCTTTGCACACAGACTGTTGACAGAATATGGTTTCAAAATAGGTTTGCACACTTTTACCAACCATAAAGATTATTATTCTCAAGGTTTCAAAGAGTGAGTCAAATAATTACAACTTCTAAACCACTTCTAAAGACTTAAAGAGAGATCTGGCCATAGGCCTAAAAATTAGAGCTTGAACTCTGAAAATGGTCATTTAGAATATATATTTCAAATCATTTTAAAATTTTAAAACAAAAAGCTCTGTTGTTTGTTTTTTGAGATCCCACCAAAGGACTCCATGTCAGGTTAGCCGTGTCCAGCTCAGGCCTGGTGCAGGGCAGCCTTCTGGAAGCCTGCAATATGGGCAGAGTCTGGCAAGTTGATCCTGCCTTGTACAAGGGGCAAGAGTAAGCTGGGAGCCGTAGTCTTCCACAAATCTTCTGTACATGTGCACCTGTCCAAAGGTGGGTCACAATTGTTGTGAGTGAATTAGGGATGATTCAGGAGGACAAACATATTCTCCAGGGTGACTTGGGCCTGCATTGCCAAGTCAATGCTGTCACTGACCTCACGGTTAACAGCAGAGCAGCAGCAGTGTGCGAGAGGGTTGGCACTGGGTAGATAGCAGTTCCCTCACTTCCACAGAGCTCAGTTTCCTTCCTGAGTATGTCCCAGGGTTAATGGCAATCAGACAAGATAATTTATCCTCTATAGAGCACATTGCTAAGTAAAAAATGTCATCTGTTTTCCATTCTATAGATCTTAAGTCAGAGAGATGATGGGTGGCATTCCATTCTATAGATCTTAAGTCAGAGAGATGATAGGAACGACTCAAGCCAAGCTTGATAAACCAGAGCTTGAGAAACATACACTTGCATGGAGCCTGGAATAAGCATACTACAGGGGAGGGGAGGCTGGTCACAGGGATGAGAGAGCAGTTGCCGAGTGCCCATGTAGCAGCACAAAAGCTCAGGATGGCAGTTCTTTCACTCTGCAGTTACACAAAAATCAATGGTGGACCCGAGTACATCTATTTTCTACTTAGAACCTCACATAGCTGGGGAAAAGATCCGAATTCCAACAGAGCATTTGTCCTAATGTAGTCTGAGCTTGAGTTAGTGTTCCAACAGCCTTATCTCCTCTCCTCATTTTCAACTGAAAGACCACCTATGCAATTATGTAAAAATAGAATCAATATATAAACACATTTGTACTGAAGAGTGAATAAAGAACTTTGTAAAGTCAAAATGGAAGTCCCATTTTGGGGCCCTGTTCCCAAGTATCAGCATGAACACCTTTTGTCCGTCCATTCGGTCTCCTCTGTGCTATCACGGGCACTTACACACATATGTACACTCACACAGAACCATTTTGGTTTGTTTTCTTACATAATTTTTTTTCTTACATAATTTTTTTCTGTGGTAACTTCTCATACTGGTAGCTTCTCTTCCCCAGTCAGTATACATAGCTCCAACTTGTTTTTTGTAGTAGATGTACAAAACTCTATAGAATTACATAAACGATGTAATTCTCTCCTTGAGTGAACAGTTACATTTTCTCCAATTTTCACAGTTCTCCTCCTCCCCTTCTCTTCTTACCAAGCCAGGTATTTCCCTTTGTCATGCATGTCACATGACATTTTTCAACCTAATTCAGGGTTTCATGGTTCCTGATTGACATTCATTGCTGATTTGGGCTCATCTCTCTGGCTCACCTAGACTTTTCTGTGCCCCAGAACAGTCCATGAGCAATTCCTTCCAATTGTATGTCTGTCATCTGTCAGTTGAAATAGTCTGCTTTCGCTGTAGTCGATAAAACCAATAAAAAGGCTGACGATGGAATGCCACCAAGGACTGCCTTTGAGCAGTTCTTGCATTAATATCTGTGCATTTACCAACAGGATGTGAGTTGGAGTTTTGAGGATAAATGCACTTCACTGCATCTACTTCACAAGTTTTCATTCTAGTCCAGGGAGCTGCTCGCCGCTGCCCCCTGCTGTCAGCAAGGCTCCCTGCAGGGTGCTGCCTCCTTCCAGGACCCTGGGACGCCCTCAGGGTGGCAGGGCCCAGCCAGCACCAGCCTCCTTAAGACCCTCCTGTACCTGCACAGGCACATCCTCCTCCATAACACCTCATGGCTCCATTGCTCTGGAGTTGGTATTTCCAATTTGTAGCTATCCAACCATTGTTGCTTTGTTAGAGTAACCATGAAAATGAAAAACAAAAACACACATAAATGTACACTACTTCCTCTCATAAGTGGTACAATGAGCAGTATTAGCAAACTGCTATGATCTCATGGTGACAGTGAGTGGCTTGTCACAAGGTTCTCAGGTAGGTTTTTCTTCACGTTTCTGTAAGTACTCTGTCCCCTGGATTTTGGCATCTCACTATCTAGGGCTTTTACAGACCACAGCCCGATGATTTCTTAGTCATGATTTTGAATCACGATAACTGAGGAAAGTATACATTTTCCTATTTCCCCTGCTTTTTCCAAAAGACAGAAACCTCAAATGTGAACAGATATTTGCACACCCATATTCACAGTATTATTAGTCACAATGGCTAAAGATGGAAACAACGTAAGTATCCACTGATGGATGAGTGGATAAACAAAATGCGGTCTATATGTACAATGGAATATTATTCAGCCTTAGAAAGGAGGGGAATTCTGACCCAGGCTACAACATGTTGAACCTTGAGGACATTGTGCTCAGTGAAATAAGCCAGGCACGAAAGGACCGATACTGTATAATTCCATTTATATGAGGCACTCAGAGCAGTCAGATCAGATTCACAGAGACAGAAAGTAGATGGTGGGTGCCGGGCTGGGGAGGGGGGGAGATGGAGAGTTACTGTTTAATGGTTACAATTTCAGTCTGTGAAGATGAAAAGTTCTGGAGAAGGATGGTGGTGATTGCACAATAATATGAATGTACATGCAAATTGTACACTTAGAATAAGTTAATGTGATACATTTTATGTTATGTATATTTTACCATGATTTTTTGAAGTGGAATAAAAAAGAGAGCTCTCTTTTCTCAACATTGAAAGATGCTGACTGATCACAACTGTGTTAAAAAGTGTTCTGAACCTAACCACACATCAAACACTGTTAGTGTCTCCGTCCTTTTTTATTAGACCTATGATGCGCCAGAATACTTTCAGAAGCCCATGTATGTTGACCATAAACATTAAGCTAATCAGGCAGGTCTTGGCACAAAGCTGTCTTTCCCTGCCCCATGGAAAGAGTCATGTTCAAATCTGGTCAAGTCATTCAGGGAAGAAGTACCAGAAAATCAATCTGCCTCAAATCTGGTGCCATGCTAGAAGTGACCTTTTCTAATCTCAAAAATATTAAAAATTTTAATATCTAATCTCAAAATTTTTAAGTGCTCTCTGTAGCCCACATTAGGTAGGAAAAAGAAAATGAAAGGGCACACAGTTCTGTTTGTAGTAGTCCCTGTGTATTACACCCAGCCCACTTAGTACAATCTTGGAACACTCAATTGAGAGGTCCCGCTGTGGACAGGGACTCCGGGGCCAGGATGAAGGCCAGGTCTTCCTGGCACACAAGGCCCATTTGAAGAAAGGAAGATGGTGGTCAATATGTAGTGGAAGACTTCTCAGCTGAGTGAGGCCTGAGGCTCAGGAGGAGGCTGGTTTTTGTTCCCAGTAGCAGAGACAGGAGGAAGTTTCCCACAGAACCGCTGGGGGGGGGGGCTCCCTGTCCGGAGTACTGTGGTTCCCTTCTTCACTGTTGTTCCCTCTCCCTCTATTCCTCCTGCCAGCCCTCCTCCCCTGGGTGGGACACCCCCCACATCTCCCCACCCCCCCGCTGCTAGCTCTTTGGTTTGCTGAGAACGTTCAGAATTTGCCCAGCAGGAATTCAGGTGGCAGGAACCATTCACGATGGAATGAATAGTAAAATAGTGGTACTTTAGTTCCTTCACGAGGATTAGGATTCTCAAGATAAAAGATCCCAAAGCATGTTGTGTCTTAAAAACAAAAGGAAAAAACCCCAAAACAACAACTACAAAACCCATGAAAAACCACCAAGGCCTATTTTCAATAGGAGGAGAGCTGTAGCTCCAGAAATGTGGAATGGCAGCCCTGGAGGCTCTCCGACAGTATTGGTTCTGGCTCTGAGCCCTTTTAAAATTGATAGTGCGATCTAACCAGAGGGTGTATTTAAAGTGTGGGTTGGATAAAAGCTGCATGTATCTTCTGTCATTAACGATAGCACCACCCAGACTGGTACAGCCTTTCAGGAAGACATCAATACTAACAGCTAGTCTTTTAAGCTCTTCACAACTTCTGCCCTGCACTTGCGCCTCTGAGAATTTATGTGTGTCTTCCCTTTGAACTTTCTGGAATTACTTCAGGTTCACAGATAAATAAATTAAGTTCAGAGAGGTTAACAGACACCCCCACACACATACACACATGGTTATACAACTTATAATAACTAACATTGCATAACTTTGTAAGTATTTGGGCTAATTTTAAAAGATATCAGTATGAGACAGCACTCAGCAGAGTAGCTGGCACAGAGTTGGTCTCAGTAGATTCTATTGTCCCTTCTTTGGGTGCATCCTGTCTATTCTATGAGGCTTTTAAAACAGGAGTAATCTTCCAAAGTAACAGAGCTAACAAGTGGCCATATCAGGCTTGAAAGACCTCGGCCTTTTCTGACCTTGAAATGCTTAATTCAATTTGAATATATACCCAGGAGAGCTGTAACTGGTTAATTATTTTAAAGTCCAATAGTATTTCAACAACTGGCATTCAAAATAAGTACATTCTCGGTATTTAAAATGCTATAGGACCGGTGACTTTAACTAGAGCTCATTTGAGAAGGAAGTATTTTGCAAAAGACTCCCTGTTGCAGGGTCAAGACTACACGTGTTTGAATATGTAATACTCATGCCAAGACAAATAGAATAAGATGATCTTCTACCATGGCACACGCGCTCCTCCCCTGCTGTGTGGAGGAAGCAGCTTAGGGGACAGAGCAGGACGGCCGGGGGGGGGGGTTGGCTGTGTTCTGAGCTCTGCAAAGATGGACTGAGCTGTGCTCCATAAGTCCCCCTGGCACCCGGGGTGTGCCCTCATTTCTGACCTCAGGCTGGTGATTCACCAAGTGGATGAGAGGCCTTAATTAATGGGGATTCTGGGTGTTGTAGGAAGTGGCAGTGACTCAGCAAGCATTTTTCCTTCACCTGAGTCACTCCCAGCCCAAGTTGGAGCCAAGACTGGGTGAGACAGGCTTGTAAAAGGGTGTGGGGCCTTGTTCTCAGTCACCAATGAAGAAACCGATGAGTCCTCAGTGAAGTAAGAACAACCTGTTGGTGCCTTGAACTCTGCGTGGCTGTGACTGGGAAGCTAAGGTGATGTGCCCGGGCCCCGCGCAGATGACAGGCATAAGATGCTATAGACCCTATGGATGTGGACCAGCCACTAGGTTCTGACCTGCAGGGATGGACAAGGCAACCAGGGTCCAGGCTACATGGAGCCTGGTCGGAAGCAAACCTGGCCAGAGGCCATGAGGAACTCTCTGAAAATCCAGAACCTCTTGTCAACCACGTTTTGACTGTGGCCTCAGAAGGTGACAGAGGACACCAGGGCCCACGCCCAAGCAGTCAGAGCATGTGAGATGCAGGCGTCTCCAACCCTAAGTTCTGGAAACATGTGGTCCCTCCCCCTTCCTGTGTTGCTTGCTCACATCCCTACTGAGCATCAACAAGTGCCAGTTCTCCATGAGATATCTGAGACCAAGGTGAGGAAGACAACAGTGCTTGCTGGGAAAAGCTTACATTCAGATAAGGGGTAAGACAGCAACTGTCATGCAGTGGAAGACACTTCAGGTGGACCTCAGCCCTGCCCTCCTATTCCGATGAGGGTGCTCCTGACTGAGTAGGATCTCAAGGTGCTTCTCCTTCCCTCCCTGCATCCCTCCATCCCTCCATCCCTTCATCCCTGTTGCTTCTCTCCTCTCCTCTCCTTCAGTCACTCCTTCTGTGGGAGGACAGACCTCACTCATCCATGAGGCTGGGAGATGAGCTGGCCCATGAGGCTCAGCAGCCCCTGACCCCTCTGGAGAGGTCTGACCTGCTCTGCACTGCGGACTGAGGACTCATCGGATTCTTGGTGACTGAGAACAAAGCCCCACACCCTCTTACAAGCCTCTTACCAAGTCTTGGCTCCAACTTGGGCTTGGAGTGACTGACTGGGCAGATTGTACCCCTGCAGAAGAGGCCAACTATCAGTGAGTGGGCAGCAAGTCCATCAATTTTGGAAAGAGGCATCCAAAGCCACTTTATCCTGCCTCGATAGAGATGACAATTGATTTCCATTGGCCTGCCCTGTGTCTTATTTCTCATTCCGTTCTGAAATTAAGTGGGGGAACTCAGGGGGTTCCGTCACAGAGCCCTAGCAGAGACCTATAATGAAGTGGAAGTTTGTGAAGGCCCTGGCCTCCCTTCCACTCAGTGCCAAGTGTGTATTTGATCTGTACACACAGAACAGAGAAAGGAATGGTCCACTCTGCCCTGGGAGGCTGAGGTGAAGTCGGCCCAGCGCAGCCTGGATGGAGGCTGGCTGAGGAAGAATAGAACATCACTAGGCAGAAGTGGAACAGGGAGGCATGCTAGTGACAGTGTGAGCTGAGAGTGACTGGCCCTGGAGCGGACCTTCCGGAACTCGGTGCCAGTCAGGTCCTCCCCATGGTTCCTCCCTTCATGGGGACCACACTGCCCCCCACAAGACTTCTGTCAAAGATATTCTTACTTCCCACACCTTCTTGCCCAGATCCAGGGCCAGTGCTCTCTAGCTGCAGTCCACAGCTACCCTTTTCTATCACCCACTATGGCCATGAAGCACCCTCTGGTTTTTTCTCATTGCTTTTTTGATCTAACCTCATGTCCTATCATTTCTGGAAGATGCTGAGTCTTCCTGTCTGTCTGACCCCAACCATCACCTCAGGAGCATCCAGTGTGGTCGGGTGATCTCCCGACGTCATGGAGAGTAGATGTCTCACGTCCTCTGCCCACCCTCATGGGTCTGGTCACACGATGTCACAGCACAGCATGCTCCCTCCACTGCAGCCCAGAGGCTCTACTCTGCCCAGAATGTGTTGTCCAGGGGATTCCTGGCCAGAGTGCTATGGAGACGGATGCTGCTTCCCTTCAGGCCTCAAAGCAACAAATAGATCAGTTGTCCAAGTCATTGCAAGATGAGCTTCTAAGGGACAGAACTGAGTCCAGAGGTTTTCAGGAACTCGTTTAATTTCCCAACGCAGACAGGCAGCACCTGGAAGAGTCAAGGCCACAGAGACAGAAGGTGGCATGGTGGCCGCCAGGGGTTGGGGGAGTGGGAGTGGGGAGGTGACCCTCCTGGTTTCTCAGGCTTTTAATGGCTAGCATCTCAGAGGGCCCCAGAGCCATCTCCACAACCCACTCTGGGGACTGGACAGAAAGGGCCAGTCCTGGCTAAGTGCAAGGGACACTGTCCGGACAGTGGTATGTCCCTTTCTCTAGCTCATCCTTGACAGTGCTGACATGCTGTCATCTTTTCCATCTCTTTGGGATTGGGAGAAGTGAGCATCCTTCAGTCTTTGCTGAAGACATTCCACCTGGGAGGTTTGCAGCTCTTGTCAGCACCTGAGAGAAAGCATGAGACTTGCTGCGTCCCTGTGATTACCTTCTCTGGGCCACCTCAGCCTCTCTTGACAGCACTGCACCACGGGCACCATCCTCAAATGCAGATGTCCCCAAAAGGCCAAGAGCTCTAGGTTCACTCAACTTCACAGTTGCCACTCACTCAGATCTCCTTACCCCTCACGACCTACCAGCCTCCCTGCCTGCACCCTTCCCAGCTTCTGCCTCTCCCACCCTGACTTCATGGCCGCACCTCAGCCCTTGGCCTCACTGGCCTTTGGACGTACCTCACATGTGATCCTGGTGCTGGTTAACTCCACCTGTGTTCTCGTGTCACCTGCTCCTGCCAGGGAAAAGCACCTAACTGTGCTTGTCACCTACAGTCCAACCTGGGACTGCCAGTCTGTTCTGTCATTCAAGGTTTTGCACATCTGGTCCCAGTTCACACCGCCAAAATCGCCTTTTATGATTTCCATGGTGAAGTCCTTCATGCAAACCCAGATGGTCTCTTCCTGGACCTGGACAAGTTCCATTATCTGCCTTAAAAGTGTGGTAAAATACACAGAATGTGACATTTACCCTTATTAAGTGCCTGGTTCTGTGGTATTATGTGCATTCTTATTGTATCACTCTAGAGTACCTCCAGAACTCTCTTCACCGTGCAAAACTAAAAGTCTATCTCCATTAAACACTAACTTCCTCTTTACTCCTCCCCCAGCCTCTGGCACCCACCATTATACATTAAAAGAAATGTCTCTATGAGTTTGACTACCCTTACTACCTCATATAGATGGAATCATACAATATTTGTCCTTTGGTGACTGGCTTATTTTACTAAGCATAATGTCCGCAAAGTCCACCTATGTCAGTGATGGGCAAACTTTGAGCTTGGTGTGTCAAAATTTGCCAAAAACCCAAGCATAACTTGGGTGGTGTGTCACTTTGAGAAAAACGGCCTAACCGGAAGTCCCAGAACTAGACGCTCTGTACCGGAGTTTCGTTGTTTTGGCCTACAGACCTCCAGCACAGAGTGTCTACACTACAGCAAATGTTTTATCCTCAGCTGGAATACTACTCAGCCATAAGAAATGATGACATCGGATCATTTACAACAAAATGGATGGACCTTGATAACATTATACGGAATGAAATAAGTAAAACAGAAAAAAACTGAGAACTACATGATTTCATACCTAGGTGGGACATAAAAGTGAGACTATGAGACATGGACAAGAGTGAGGTGGTTACGGGGACGGGGGAGGGAGGACAGTGAGGGAGAGGGGGAAGGGGAGGGGCACAAAGAAAGCCAGATAGAAGGTGACAGAGGACAATTTGACTTTGGGTGATGGGTATGCAACATAATTGAACGACAAGCTAACCTGGAGATGTTTTCTTTGAACATATGTATACTGATTTATTAATGTCACCTCATTAAAATTAATTTTAAAAAATGTTTTATCCTCGGCTACTGCATCTGGCCGTGCAGGAGCCGAGGATGAAACGTCCTTCTTGGCATGCGGCCCCATACTTCTCTGGTATGGAGCTGCATGTGGCTGCGTGTCATTGGAAATGGCTATGTGTGTCAGTGCTGACACACGTGTCATAGGTTCGCCATCATGGCCCTATGCTGTAGTGTATGTCAGAATGTCCTTTTTAAGGCTAAATAATAGTCCATTGTGTGTATAGACCACATTTTGCTTAACCATTCACCTGTCGATGGACACTTGGGTTGCTTCCACATTTTAACTACTGTGAATAATACTGCTATGAACACAGGCGTGCAAGCATCTCTTGGAAACTCTCCTTTCAATTCTTTTGGGTATGTACCCAGAACTAGAATTGATGGATTATAAGGTCATTCTATTAACAATTTTTTGAAGATGTTCCATGCTCTTTTCCACAGTGGCTACACCATTTTGCATTCTAACCAAATTGTGCACAATTTTTCCACACCCTCTACAATACTTGTTTTTTGTTTGCTTTTTGTTGTTGTTGTTGTTGTTGTTTGGTAGTAGCCACCCTAAAGGGTGTGAGGCAGCCTGATCTATGGTGGCATAGTGGATAAAGCATTGACCTGGAACACTGAGGTCATTGGTTAGAAATTCCAACCTTGTTTGGTCAAAGCACATATGAGAGTTGATGCTTCCTGTTCCTCCCACTTTCTCTCTCTAAAAAAATAAAAATGTATAAATAATTATTTTTAAAAAAATAAAGGGCATGAGGTAGTATCTCATTGAAGTTTTGATTTGCTTTTACCTAATGATTAATGATATTGAACATCCCTTTTCATGTGCTTACTGGCCATTTACATATTTTTTTTGGAGAAATAGCTATTCAAATTTTTGTTTTTTAATTGGATTCTTTTGTTGTTGATGGGTTTTAGGAGTTCTCTATATTCTGGATATGAATCCTTTATCAGATATATGATTTTTAAATATTTTCTCCCTTTGTATGGGTAGCTTTTCACTCTATAAATGGAGTCCTTTGAGGCACAGAAGTTTTTTTAAATTTTCATAAAATTTAAATTGTCTATGTTTTCTTTTGTTACTTATGCCTTTGGTATCATGTTCAAGGAATCTTTGTCAAATGCAATGTCTTGAACATTTTTTTCTATATTTTTTTTTCTAAGAGTTTTATTGGTTTATATCTTACATTTAGGTCTTTGATGCAATTTGAGTTAATTTTTTTCTATGATGTTAAGTAAGGATCCAACTTCATTCTTTTGCACATGGATGTTCAGCACCATTTGTTCAAAAGACTGTCCTTTCTCCACTGAATGGTCTTGGTTCCCTTGTTAAAATTCATTTGGCTATACATCTGAGGCATTGTTTCTGGGCTCTGTAGTCTAGTGTAGGGGTCTCTAGGTCTGTCTGTATGCCAGCACCACACTGTTTTGACTTCCATAGCTTTGTAGTTAAATGTTGAAGTCAGGAAATATGAGTCCTTAGCTTTGTTCTTCCCTTTTAAGTTTGTATTTTTGGGATTCTTTGAGATGCCACATGAATTTTGACATTGTTTTCCACCCATCACCTTTCCTCTTGCTTTTGCTGCTGTTGTGCCCCTTGTCTAGGCCTTTCTTTTCACCTGTCATTCAAATCATTCAAAGTCCAGCTAGTTCCTCCCTGATCATTGCCACCCACATTGACTTTCCCTCCCTTTCACTCATCTCCGGCACCATTATTCAAGACATTTTTCGATGCCTCTCCCCATCCTTACCTTTCAATCCTCAGCTTAAACATTACCCAACCCAAAGGAAGCCTTTCTGTCAGTTTTCCTTGTAACACCATGGTTTTTTCCCCCTTTAAAGCTCTCACCATGATTAACAATGAACTAATTTCTAAGTTAATTTTTATACATGCCAATGCTAAGACACACAGTTCTTTCACATTTTAACATTTCTGAACTAGAAAGCGGTGACATGTAGAATGATAGCTTCCGTCATGACTGTATATATCTGTTTATTCAAGATTCACTTCCATTCAGATATACATGTGTATTTATTTGTTTAATGATCATCTCATTAGACTGTAAGTCCCAAAAAGAACAGTGGCCAACTCAGCATGGCATCCCCTAGACCTCACCTGGTCTGTTAGACCTATCAGTTATTGGACAGATAGATGAATTAGAAATTCTCCAAGGCAGCTTAGTAAATTTCTCATGCCCCCCACACTAGTGCTTCCTGCTCTAGACACTTCCTAAATGAATAATATTCAATCAAGACAGCATCTCCTACCTGAGTGGAATAATCCCTTCACTAGGGAAGTTTTCTATCAGTATTTTTTCACATTGGTTTTCAATTACTTGCTCTTTCTCTTATTCTTCTGGAACCCCTCATGATGCAAATGTTGATACACTTGAGTTGTCCCAGAGGTTCCTTATACTATCTTCACATTTTTGGATTCTTTTTTTTCTTTTTGCTATTATTGGGTGCTTTCTGCTTCCTTATATGCTAAATCTCTGATTTGTTTCATCTACTCCACTGTTGATTCCCTGTAATGTAGTTTTCATTTCAGTTAATGTATTTTTCATTTCTGACTGGTTATTTTTATGTTTTTTTTAATCCCTTTGATGAAGTTCTCACGAAGTTCATCTACTTCTCCCCAAAGTTCATTGAGCACCCTTATAACCAGTGTTTTGAACTCTGCATCTAATAGACTGCTTGTCTCCATTTTGTTTATTCTTTTCCTGGAATTTTGTTCTGTTCTTTCATATAAATCAGCCTTCCTTTGTTTGTTTCTACATATTAGGTAGAGCTGTTATGTCTCCAAGTCTCTGTAGAGGGGCTTTACATACGGTTTGGTGGCACAGCCTCCCTAATCATCCAAGCTGGGCCCCCCAGGTACAGTCTACTCTGTGTGGGCTGTGTACACCCTCCTGTTTTATTTGTACCTTGATAGTTGTTGTCATGTTAATATGAAGAATTTACCCCCAGGCCAATCTGCTGTAAGAATTAGCTGCAACCACCATGGAGGATCAGATATGGCGGAGCCCACCTTTTGGAACAGGACTTACTTCAATGGGACTCTGGTGCCTGCTGAGCTCCTCCCTGGGTATGTCACTTGTAGAGGTAGTTGGGTGGTGCTTCAAAATGGTATGAAGTTTTTCCCTGGGTTTATTGGCTCTGGGGCCTCATGGGAGGTGCAGGCCAAGGTTATCCACCACCTGTGTTCTGCCTAGGGCCACCCAGCATGAGTTACAAAGCAATCTGCAAATGCTGTTACTTGTGCTGGGCTTGGAGGTGCCTGGGAGAGACCACGCTGTGAACCAAGACTGGTTGAGCCAAGAGCTGGGCCTAGGGCCACTTAGTGAGAGGTAGGGAGCATACTGCAGGCAGATGCTCCTTGTTTGAGAAAATTTAAAAAAGTCTGATGCATGAGCCTAAAGGACATAGGCCCTTTATATGGAAAAGCCACTGCAGACAGCTTGAGCAGGCTTGAAAATTGGGTAGGGGGGGTTGTCTCAGGGAATTACCAGGGTGAGATTAACAGTGTTAGCCAGATTGATGGAGACTCAAATATGGGTTCTCACCTACCTGCTCTATGTGAGGTGGGTTCAGAAAAGAAACGATAGTCCCAGCCAGCACTTTGATGTGAAAGAAAGCTGCTCCTCCAGCTTTCATCCTGATGTCAGACAATTCAGCTTCCTTGTATGTCCCTGGTGCTTTTTAAGCTGCTGCCCCAGTACTGGCACTTAGAGCAAATGGGTCCAAGTAAATCCATGTGCAGGTTAAGAGGAATGCCTGTGACTCCAGCAGCTTTCCATCTTATTCAGCCACAATTCCTGTTGACTTTTATAGCCAGAGTGTATGGGGACTTCTCTACCACCACTGCAACTCTGCTCTAGGAGACACATTGTGCAGCTGGGACTCCTTGCTCCTCAGGGGGACCTCTACAAACAATAGATCCCCCCTGATTTTTATGACAAACATGGCTGTGCGACCAGCTTGTTTCTATTTCACATTTCCACCCTGTCTACCAGTTTTGATGTGAATTCTTCTTTATATCCTTGGTTGTAAGACTTCTGTTCTGGTAGATTTCAGGTTGTTCTGTAGTTTAGTGTTGTGAGCCAGCACAACTTGTAATTTTGCAGGTCTCGAGTGGGAATGGCGGAGGATTAGAAAATAAACACATAAAGAAAAAGGATGGGATCAGGAGGTCTTCTGAAGTTGATTACCTACCAAAGTTTCTGCACTCCCAAAAGCTTTATTTTTATAGTAAAAAGCAAAGTCATTTGAAAAACAAAGAGAGCTCAGATACAAAGTCACATTTCTGAGGCAAACCAAGAATTCTCCCAAGTGCAGAAACTCCCCACCATGCATAACACCTTAACTTCACAAAACAAAGGGTAAAAAGAAAACTGCCTCCAGTCTGATTGAGGGACATGGGGATGGGATGAGTAGAAACCATCAGCATCACAGCTAACGTGGAGGTGTGTGGAAGGGCATGTAAATTGCCTTTACCAAATTAATCAATCAGAGGTTGTGGGGAAGAGCTTAGCCCTTTGGCTTAGGCCTTAAACTGCAAGGACTTCTGGCAGCTTGCAGTCTCCCACAGTTTAGGTGTAATTTTGATGTGATAGTAAAAAGACGTGAGTACCATATTTACCTATGTTACCATCTTGATTGGAAGACCTCTTTTTTCTTCATAAAGAAATCCCTTTAACATTTCTAGTAATACCAGTATTACAAGCTTTTTCTTGTCTGAGAAGCTCTTTACTGCTCCTTCAATTTTTAAATAATAGTCTTCCTGGGACCTTTGTTGTAGGTTCTTTCTTTTAATCACATTAAATATTCTGTGCCAATCCCTTCTGGGTGGCATGTATCTGTTGAGAAATCAGCTGATAGTATTATGGGAGCTCCCTTGTTGGTAAGTGTTTTTCTCTTGTTGCTTTTAAGATTCTTTCATTCTTTTTAACCTTTGATGTTTAAATAATTATGTATCTTTGTGTGGGCCTCTTTGGGTTCATCTTATTTGGGATTCTCTGCACTTCTTGGACTTGTGTGTCCTTTCCCACCCAAGGTTAAGGAAGTTTTTAGTAATTATTTCTTCAAATAAACTCTCAATCCATTGATCTCTCTTTTCTCTTCTGGTACCCTATGAAATGGATGCTGTTACACTTCATGTTATTCTATAGGTTCCTTAAACTATTCTTATTTTCTTATTGTTGCTCTGATTGGGTGTTTTATACTCCCACGTCTGTCTGTCTTTCTTTCTTTCTTTCTTTCTTTCTTTCTTTCTTTCTTTCTTTCTTTCTTTCTTATGTGACAGAGACATAGAGGGACAGATAGGGACAGACAGGCAGGAAGGGAGAGAGATGAAAAGCATCAATTCTTCACTGAGGCTCCTTAGTCTCCTTAGTTGTTCATTGGTTGCTTTCTCATATGTGCCTTGATCAGGGGGCTGCAGCAGAGCGAGTGACTCCTTGCTCAAGCCAGCAGCCTTGGGGCTTAAGCCAGCAACCATGGGGTCATATCTATGATCCCACGCTCAAACCAATGACGCTGCGCTCAAGCTGGTGAGCCCTTGCTCAAGCCGGCGACCTCGGGGTTTTGAACCTGGGTCCTCCATGTCCCAGTCTGACACTTTATCCACTGCACCACTGCTTGGTCAGACTTTACTTACATGTCTTTCAAATTGCTGATTCCATTCTCTTGTTCATCTCACCTGCTATTGATTTCGTCTGGTTTGTTCTTCATTTCGGTTTTTGTATTTTTTATTACTGACTGGCTATTTTTTATGGTTTCTATGTCCAATTTTATGCTTACTAGCTCTTTTAAGTTCTCAGTGAGTTCTCCCATTCTTCCCTAAGTTCCTTGAGCATCCTTATAACCCATGTTTTTAACTATATCTGGTGAAGTTGCTTGCTTCCATTTCATTTAGTTCTTTTTCTGAGGATTTTTCCTGTTCTCTCATTTGGGGTCTGTTTCTTTGTCTTACAACTTTGGCTGCCTCTCTACTTGTTTCTGTGTATTAGGTAGATCAGCTATGTCCCTCTGTCTTGTTAAGGTGGTCTAATGTAGTAGGTGTTTTGTGGGAATCTGTGGTGCAGTCTTTTTGATCACCTGAACTGGGTGCTCCAGGAGTATGTGGGTAATGTGAACCCTCCTGTTGTAGTTGAGTCTTTATCACTGTTGCTCTGTCTATGGGTAAGGTTGACTCTCAGGCTGGTTGATTGTGAAGATGGACCTTAACTGAAACTGGAAATATCAGAGTTTGTGTTGCCTGTTATTCTTCAGCCAAATAAGTAGACAAGGATTGACTCTTTTATGGGCACTTTATTTAGATGACTGGCAATATGAGGAGATGAGGGTTATGTTCCCAAGCTATTTCAACCCCTTATCCCCAGGCAACCTTTTTATAAGGGAAAGAAAAGGGTAGGTAAGGGTTTTGGAATTTCAAGGGAGAGTTAATCAGATCATAGTCCAAGTTAGTTGGATCATAGTCAGTGAGTGTTCTGTCCTTGAAGCACAAAGGCTTTGCATGCCGTCCCCTGGGTCACAAAAGTGTATTACTTGCAGATCTTGTTAAGTCATGTAGGCCTGTTAAGGTATCCCAGTTTCTGGAACAATGCTTTTATTTGCATCCAGCATTAAGCCTATTCACTATATCCAGAGCCAACATTACTCAAGCTGAAATTTTAAGTCTTAAGTTCTCCCTATCATAACCACAGTGTGCAAGCTGCTATATTGGAGCTGACCCCATGAAGCAGAACTTGACCCAGGAGGGTCTGTGGCCTGCCAAAGCCACCCTTTGTGTGTGCCACTTGTAGTATTAATCAAGTCATGCTCTAATGTGGTCTGAAGCAGGCCATTGGGTATGTTGATTATGGGGCCTTTTGGAAGGGACTTAGGTGCAGGCCCATATCAGACACTGTCTGTGACTAGCCCTGGGCAACATGTTTGGAGCTACAAAGTGATCCACAGTTGGTAGCGACCTGTGCTGGGCTGGGTATACAAGGGTGGGGCTAAGCTGTACACTAAGGCTGGTTTCCACCACTACCAGGCCTGGTGCAGGGCAGCAAAAGACCCAGAGCCCCCAGTATCTACCTTCACCTGCTGGCTGCCTGTTAGCCTCAGCCCCTGACAGTGCCTCTTGCAGTACTTGAGTTGTGTAAGGCAATTTCTCAGTGAGTCAGTTACCAGGTCGGGAGAGTGGTGTTCAGCAGGTGAAAACAGATTCAAATTCAGCACTAGTGCTGGGTCTGAAGCCACTTAGCAAAAGTCTCAAAGTACAAGAAGGGCAGCTACCACCAACCGGGGGCCCGTGGACCTTTGTGATGGGGCACGGTATTAGGGATTCATCAAGGTGTAGCGAGTCGAGTCCATCAGGTTAAAACAGATTAAGATTTCACTATATGGAGGGAGGGCTCCGCACAGGAACAGTGGCACCTGTCAGGTATAGGGAAGGAAAATGGCCCCACCTTAAGCCACATAACTCATTCACCCCCTCTCTGTTTCTGGAACCCTCTGAGTCTGCCTTGATTTTTTTGAGTTTTTCAAAAAAGACTACAACACGGGCCCAGGCTGGCTGCAGCCAGTGGATCCCTCTGTGGGGTGTGATCTTGACAGGATGGGGCCTTATGTTATCAGCCAGGTGGGGCTTGTGCATCTCTCCAGGCTGATACCTTATGGAGGGGAGTACTGGACCCAGGAAAGATTACATCTGTGGGTGGTGTGGGAGAATGACTCAGCACAGGGACATTTGCAGCTGTCCATCAAGCCTTCTCCCTGAAGCCAATCAACTCAATCTCTCCCTGTATGACTCTATTCCTCTCTGGTCTACCAGAACCCAGGGTGAGTATCCGCAATTGATATTTTGTGCACTGGCCTTTTAAGAGGGTGCCCGAGTTTCCAGCATTCTCTGGTCTCTTCCTGGAGGACAGAATCCCCACTGTTCTTCACAGTCAGGTGTTATGTGGGCTCCTCTTCCTGGCACTGGTGCTCTGATCTGGGGAATCCGGAGTTGGGCTGAGACTCATTGCTCTTCAGTGAGGACCTCTTCGGCTGAGTTCTCCCTCCAAATTCTCAACTACAACACAAGGGTGCAGGGCCGGACCTTTTTGTGTCTTCTCCCTTTCTACTAGTCTAGATGTGGCTTTATTTTTAAATCCTTGGTTATAAAACTTCTGTTCAGCTAGTCTTCAGCTGGTTATCCAGGTTCACTATTTTATTGTTTAGTTGTAATTCTGATGTGTCACGAGCCGGCGTGACGAGCCGTTCCACTGGGTGAGGGGATGTGGAATTGATGAGTCTGGGTCGGGAGGTCTGATGAACCATCAGCCATCAGCAATTTATTTTTGCAAGCAAGTTTCTTATATACAGCAAAACTTGGCAAGTACAATGTTTTCGTATCCAAAGTCACATGACCTCCTTCGTCAGAGATTAAATGGTTAAACACCAGGTGTCTCCTGTACAAAGGCTCCTGCCTTAAAACCACATCAACAGGGAACAAAAGTCTTTGAGCTTTATCAGACCATATCCGTACGCTGGTCGTTCTGACCTTTCAGCTAATAATAAATCTGGGGAATATCGGGGGCTTGCGCCTTGCCCTCAAGTTACACAGCTGTGTTTACTTGACGGCTCCCAACACTGATGCATTTCTTGGAGGAGGTGAGCATCACTTTCACCTACTCTGTGGCCGTCTTAAATTTGTTTCCAGTTTTGTTTTCTTTCTAGTATATTATGGCTCTTCAGATTCCCTTGAGAGTTCATATGAATTTTACATTGTTTTATTTTTCTTTTAATTTTTGAAAAACAGTCATTGAATTTTATAATAAATAGGGATTGCATTAAGTCTGAGTTCACTTTGAGTATCATTAAGATTTTAACAATATTAAGTCTTCCAAACCATGAACATGGGATGTTTTTCCATTTACTTACATTTTCTTCATTATCTTTCAACAGTGCTTTGTAATTTTCATTGTACAAGTCTTTTACCTCCTTGGTTAAGTTAATCCCTAAGTATTTTGTTCTTCTGAAGCTACTTCACGTGAATTGTTTTTAATGATTTTATTTATTGATTTTTAGAGAGAGGAGACAGAGAGAGAAAGGAGAGATGGAGGATTAGGAAGCATCAACTCATTGTAGTTGCTTCTCGTATGTGCCTTGCCTGAGCAAGCTCAGGGTTTTGAACCAGTGATCTCAGCATTCTAGGTCAACACTTTATCCACTGTGCCACCACAAATCAGTTTTATTTCTTTTTCTTGTCTAATTACTCTGGCTACAACTTCCAGTACTTTTTTAAATACAAGTGTTGAAAGAGACATCCTTGCCTTCTTCCTAACTTTAGAGGAAAATCTTTCACCATAGAGCTTATTTGCTGTGAGTTTTCATGTATTGCTTTTATTTTGTTGATGCAGTTTCCTTCTATTCCTAGTTTGTCAAGTGTTTTATCATGAAAGGGTGTTGAATTTTGTCAAATGCTTTTTGTCAATTGAGATGCTCATGATGTTTCTCTTTCCTTCACTGTTGATGAGGTGGATTACACTGATTGACTTGCATTCCAAGAATTAATTTCACTTGGTTACAGTAATCCTTTTAACATGCTGCTGAGTTGTGTGTGCTAATATTTTATTGAGGATTTTTGCATCATTGTTCATCAGGCATATTGGTCTGTAGTTTTTCCTTTCTTGTGATGTCTTTATTTTTTAAATAAATATATTTAATGTTTATTTTATTAAATTTTAGAGAAAGAAAGGGAAAGAGAGAGAATGAGAGAAACCTCAACCTGCTCTTGCATGTGCCCTGATTGGGGATTGAACTGGCAACCTCTACACTTTGGGACAATGCTCCAACCAACTGAGCCATCTGGCAAGGGCTTTCTTGAGATGTCTTTATGTGGCTTTGGTATTAGGGTTATATTGGACTCAAATAGTGGCTGAGAAGTGTTCTCTACAAATTATATTTTGGAAAATTTTGAGAAGGATTGATGTTGGATCTCCTTTAAATGTTTTGTAGAATTCACCATTCACCAGTGAATATTAAGTCCAAGGCTTTTCTCTGTTGAGAGATTTAATTACTCTTTCAATCTCCTTAATAGTCTTAGGTCTATTCAGATAGTCTATTCCTTCATGATTTAGTCTTGGTAGATTTGTATTTCTAGGAATTTATTCATTTCATCCAGGTTATTCAATTGATTGGCATGCAATTGTCCATAATACACTGTTAAAATTTTTTTTTCTTGTGGAATTAATGTTACCACATTCAGCTCTTATCTTTGTAATTTGGGTTTTCTTTTTTATTTCTAGCCAAGGTAGCTAAACATTTGTCAATTTTGTTGATTTTTTTACCAACTTTTGGTTTCACTGATTTTTCTCTTTTGTTTTTCTCTTTTGTATTTTATCTCTTCTCTAGTCTTCATTATTTCTTTCCTAATGCTAGATTTGGGGTAAGTTTGTTCTTTTTTTTCTAGTTCCTCCCTTAGCAACACCTGTGACCAGCTCCCATAAGGCCCACCATTTTTCCACAGCACATTGTTACTTCTCCTGCCTCCTCTGGGCATTCTCTCAGCATGATGGCCCTGACCACATTTCCTCCTGACTAGACAACTAAGGGATTATAAATGCTTAGAAAATGTGCATCACACGGAACGAAAGGACAGCTGCAAAGGAACTTTCCTGAAGATGAATCTAAAATTTCTGCACACAACTTTCACCAAAGAAAGTACACTTAATGCATTCTAACTGCTTATATTAGTTGGATATAATCATTAGAGTAAGAATAATATAATTCTTAAAGTAGCCATAAGAATGAATGCTGCAGTAATAAGATCAGAAGTCTGATTCCTTCACTTTGCCATCACTATATTTACAAAGCAAACTCCCGTGGGGGATGAAATCTCAAGGCATTGGATTAATTCTCTACTGAAAAGAAAGAATATGATTCTTTGTAATGAGTATCGTGTTAATAAATAAATTATATGATCCCAGTGTTCTGGTTTAAATTTTTTATTACTTTAAATTTTGGAAAAGGTATATCCCAGCAGAATGCTTTATTTAATTGAATAGTTCTAGAAATCTCTACTTCTCCCGACTGACTCTATTTGCACTAATATCTCTTCCACTGTCTTTTACACCCAACCAATCTTGGGGGAATTAAAAAAATTATCCAACAAGAGTTAGGAACAGGTTGTACAATTGCACAGTTCAGAGAATTTCCACAATGCATATTTCCACAGCATACACAGCCCATGTGAGACTGACAGATCTCATTTTTTTACATGCAAAATAAGAGATTGACCAATGCATGTTTATACTTGTATGGCCAGGAGTTGCGGCTGTCACAGCTGCCATTCAGGTGCAGATTCACATTTGATTTGGATAGACAGTAAGGTAACAGTGTAGCCAAAACCTGGTGAGCCATCTTTTATTCTAGCCTTGCACTGGCAGGCGAGTAAATACACACAACGGGAAAACACTTCCCTTTTCATTCAGGGCTCCCAAAGCCACCAACTTTCTCCTGGTTTCCCTAGAATCAAAGGCCCCACCAGCCTTATTCACCTTTGTTCCCCATCTCCTTCTCTCTGCACAAACTGACTTCTCCTTCAGCACCCTGCCATCAAGGCAGTTCTTCCCTGCAGCCACGTGGCCTCCCTGCAAAAAATAGCCTCCTAGCTCCTCCTTGTTCCTTCTTCTTAAAACCTTTTGGTGTGAAACAAATATTAGCACAACCAAGCCCTTTCCCAAGCAGAAAGGTAATTAGTTGTATCACATGGCAGCATCATAATGTGAGCAGCGGCCATTTTTAACAAAGTTAGCATAAAAATTACATTTTATAAACTTATTTTCCCAACAATATTATTCTCTCAATAACAATCGCTTTATATAAATTATCTCATGAATTCCCATAATCTTGCAAGAGTTGCAAAACAAAAACAAAAAATGGCAGTCAGGAAACTGAAGAACAAACTTCTAGAAAACTGGAACAGAGGGTACTGGGTCATGATGTTGGCTTGTTTGGTTAGATGAAGAGTCATGAAAATGGACACTCCACAGCCTGAGACAGGTCTAGTGCTGAATTAAGAAGCAAAACCCCATCCAGTGTTCTTTCCTTTTTGTAGTTTAACCTCTGCTGTGAATACTCACTGGAGACTAGACCTTGAGATTTCTAAGCCATTATTAGCATCAGGAAGAGAAGTTCCAGACTCTTCCCTCACCCACCCTCAACTTTAGTCGGGCAGTGAGGACTTAGTGACTCAGACCAGCTGAACTGGGGTCTGCCGAGCAGGAAAGGGGGTGTAGGGGACAAAGTCAGGAAAAGCTCAACACGATGACTCTTCATAATGTTTGAAGACCTTAAAGTGAGGGTTTATTCATGACACTCACCCATGTATGGTGGATTGCTAAGATGTTGGCTCTCTCCTAAGAAAGCCTCAAGAAATATTAAGATACTAACAATAATGCTATGTGGTAAATGCAGACATTGTTACTTCCCAGTGGGGCAGGCTCCTGGGAGATGTACAGGCTGCATGCTCCTCAACGCCCTTGGGTAAATCTTGGTCTGAGGCAGAATTTGAATAGGCGACATTAATTGTAAACTTATAACTTAATCAAGGCAGCCCGGTTTTGTAAGGTAAAAGTGCCCTAAGATCAAGAAATTAAATGGTATTCTTATGAAATTCAGCAGAGAATAATAAAGATGGAGGCTTTCACAACAAAACTCAGTCCTTCTCTTCTCCAAGGACACTTGACTTGCCTCCACCATGTGCCTTAAGAAATGCGTACAGAACATTTACAATCATGTCAGAAGCTATTTAAATTACTATGCCTTTTATTGACTGCCAATGTCTCCTTATGAGGTGAACTGTGTTTCGAGTGTGTATCTGAATTAATGCTTTATAATTCTGAACAGATTGTAAATTCTTCCAGTGGACAGAGATTGGTACAGACTTCAGCACAATGGTTTCTTTGAGAAGTAAGACTTTCTCCTCTCTCCCAGTACCCAGTCCGTAGCCTTGTCTAAGCAGATGTTCAGTAAACAGTTGCTGAATTAATTTTCAAAAGTACTATAAAAGATACATAAAACTCATGGAGTAACTAAACACTAGTATTGCCAGTTAGTATAGCATGTAGGTAATGAACAGTAAGTACTGCCTAGATTAGAAAATTTTTAAGCATTTTAAACTCAGGTGCTTAAAGAAAAGCACCACTAAATTCTGCTCTCACATAAATTCAGAGAATATGACTGCATTTACTCTGGGATTCCACGTTCAGGAAAGACACAAGTGTTCAACTAACACTTCTCAGACTTGCATTATGTTTATAAAACACAGAGATTTATTCCAACTCTGTGTAGACTTGAGAAGCAGTTCCAGAAATGAACACAAGGTGTCATTAGCAAGCACAGCATAGTGGCAGGTAGAAGAGAAGAAAGGTTGAAGGTGGTGCCCTTCAGCACCTACTGGAAGGGCACCTCACTCAGAAAGAAGCAGGTTGGCCACGTTTCTCTTCATAGTGTGGCATATTTTTGTTTTGTTTTGTTGCTAGAGATCTTACTAAAACATAAAAATGATCTCTATAATTGAGATTTCAGCTGCAATCAGTTTGACATGTGTGTATTATGGATGAAAAAGGGGTCATATACTGATCCTGAAAAGCTCAAGTGAGCACTGCACAATAGCCTTGAAGACTGAGAGACTTTAAGTAACCACACAGGATGGTCTAAAATTAAAACTTTCTAACTAAAAGCAGTTCACGGTGGGTAGTCATGTCCATAAAGGTCAATGCTTACCTTAATCAAGCCTGTCTGTTGTCTTTTGCGTCTACAATAATGTACCAGGTAACATGTGGGTAATCTTTTCCTGCCCTGCTCAGGGTGGGCATCCTACCAGAGCAAAACCCAGCAAACCTCCTCATTGTTGTTATTATCATGTTAATTAACTATGAACTATCTTATTCCTGCCTATGTATAAGAAATTTCAGTCTTTTCTTTTTAAATCCCAGAGATTTTCCTACTTTGCTTTCTCCTGCCTCCTTAATCTATCACCAATCAATTTCATGTAACTTCCTTATGTCTTTTCCTTTGATTATGATGTATAAAGTACGTGATAAAACCACCATTTTCTGGAGCACTTTTTCAATTTGTTGAGACTTTGCTTCCCCACAATTGTCGATAGTTTGGCTCAAATAAACTCATAAAAAAATTCTTACAGGTTTGGAAATTTCTTACATTGACAGTATGTATATATACATATATTTTTCTCCTGAAATTATCCTCTACACTGCCTTTCTTAAAGCCAAAGGAAAAACAGGTAATCTTGACAACTAAAAATTAACCATATGATGAACATCTTAATTGTCTACAAAAAATATACAACCTAGGCCTGACCTGTGGTGGCGCAGTGGATAAAGCGTCGACCTGGGAACACTGAGGTCGCCAGTTCAAAACCCTGCACTGGTCTGGTCAAGGCACATATGGGAGTTGATGCTTCCAGCTCCTCCCCCCTTTCTCTCTCTCTCTCTCTCTCTGTCTCTCTCTCTGTGTCTCCTCTCTAAAATGAATAAAATAAAAACAAAATTTAAAAAATATATATACAACCTGACAAGTGTAAATAAACAATTATTTTCTTAATTTTCCTAATCTTCATTTTCAAACTTTTTATTGTAATAAAATTTGCTATTTTAACCATTTTAGTTGTACAGTACTGGGGTGTTAAGTACCCTCACATTGTTCTGTAACCATCATTACCATTTGTCTCTAGAACCTTGTCATCCTCTCAAACCAAAACTCTGCCTGCACTCAACACTAACTCCCCACCCCCTCCCCAGCCCAGCACCCACCATCTACTTTCTGTCTCTGTGAATCTGATCTGACTGCTCTGAGTGCCTCATATAAATGGAATTATACAGTATTGGTCCTTTCGTGCCTGGCTTATTTCACTGAGCACAATGTCCTCAAGGTTCAACATGTTGTAGCCTGGGTCAGAATTCCCCTCCTTTCTAAGGCTGAATAATATTCCATTGTACATATAGACCGCATTTTGTTTATCCACTCATCCATCAGTGGATACTTACGTTGTTTCCATCTTTAGCCATTGTGACTAATAATACTGTGAATATGGGTGTGCAAATATCTGTTCACATTTGAGGTTTCTGTCTTTTGGAAAAAGCAGGGGAAATAGGAAAATGTATACTTTCCTCAGTTATCGTGATTCAAAATCATGACTAAGAAATCATCGGGCTGTGGCCTGTAAAAGCCCTAGATAGTGAGATGCCAAAATCCAGGGGACAGAGTACTTACAGAAACGTGAAGAAAAACCTACCTGAGAACCTTGTGACAAGCCACTCACTGTCACCATGAGATCATAGCAGTTTGCTAATACTGCTCATTGTACCACTTATGAGAGGAAGTAGTGTACATTTATGTGTGTTTTTGTTTTTCATTTTCATGGTTACTCTAACAAAGCAACAATGGCTGGATAGCTACGAATTGGAAATACCAACTCCAGAGCAATGGAGCCATGAGGTGTTATGGAGGAGGATGTGCCTGTGCAGGTACAGGAGGGTCTTAAGGAGGCTGGTGCTGGCTGGGCCCTGCCACCCTGAGGGCGTCCCAGGGTCCTGGAAGGAGGCAGCACCCTGCAGGGAGCCTTGCTGACAGCAGGGGGCAGCGGCGAGCAGCTTCACTGCATTGTGGATTCTAGTCTGGACCTTGGATCTGAGAAACTGGTCACAGAGTGGCACAGAACCCGTGACGGATTATTCTTCATCTCAGAGAAATAGAAGAGGCCAAACTAACCACTTATGTCTGGTCTTTTCCTTGCAAAAGCCTGCTATAGTTCATAGTTTAGCTTTTTGTTTCTGACAACCCCAAGAGAAATTATTTCAACGGCATAGAAAAGATTTGAATATGCACATAAATATATTAGTAAACACATAGCCTGTGTAATGTACTAGCAAACATGTTATCAGAATATTGCAGATATTCTAACTTTCTTACATATGCTGTGTACCTGAGACTCCAGATTGAAAGACTTACACAGACTGAAAGTAAAGGGATGGAAAAGTTAATACAGGAAAATGGAAAGAAACAAAAAAACGAAACTGGGATAACAATATTTATATCAGAAAAAAGGAGACTTTTAAAAAGGGCTATAACAAGAGACAAAGAATGACACAGCAACTCCACTTCTAGGAGTTTATCTGAAGAAAATGAAACACTAACTCAACAAGTTATACATATGCTGCCGTGTTCATGGCCACATTATTTACAACAGCTAAGATATGGAAGCAACCTAGGTGTTCATCAATGAATAAATGGATAAAGAAGTGTGTGTGTGTGTGCGCGCGCAATATTACTCAGCCATAAAAAAGAATGAAATCTTGCAGCATGAGGATAGACCTAGAGGGTGTTATGTTAAGTGAGATAAGTCAGAGAAAGACAAATACTGTAACATTTCACTTATGTGTGGAATCTAAAAAAACTAAACAAATGAACAAACAAAATAGACAGACTCACAGATATAGAAAAACTGATAGTTGCCAGAGGGTTTGTTGCTGGGGGATGGGCAAAAAGGTGAAGAAGACTGAGAGGTCCAAATGTATAGTTATAACATAAATAAATCACGGGATGTAGAGTATAGCATAGGGGATACAGTCAATAATATTGCATTAACTTTGTATGGCAACTGATGGATAATGGACATTTTGTGGCAATCACTTTATAAGGTATATAAATGTGAAATCTCACTGTTATACACCTGAAACAAATATAATATTGTATGTTAACTATACTTTAATTAAAAAGAGCTTTATATTTCAGAATGAAAAAGAAAAAAAAAGGGAAAGACTGACTTTTTGCTAAGGAAGCTAGCTATAGGCCTGAAACAGAACTAACCTGACCAGGTGGTGGCACAGTACATAGGCAGGAGTCCCCAAACTTTTTACACAGGGAGCCAGTTCACTGTCCCTCAGACCGTTGGAGGGACGGACTATAAAAAGAACTATGAACAAATCCCTATGCACACTGCACATATCTTATTTTAAAGTAAAAAAACAAAACGGGCTTGACCAGGTGGTGGCGCAGTGGACAGAGCGTAGGACTGGGATGCGGAGGACCCAGGTTCGAGACCCTGAGGTCACCAGCTTGAGCGCGGGCCCTTCTGGCTTGAGCAAAAGCTCGCCAGCTTGGACCCAAGGTCGCTGGCTCTAGCAAGGGGTGGCTCAGTCTGCTGAAGGCCCGCGGTCAAGGCACATGTGAGAAAGCCATCAATGAACAACTATGGTGTCGCAACGGCAATGAGAAAATAATGATTAATGCTTATCTCTCTCTGTTCCTGTCTATCTGTCCCTATCTATCCCTCTCTCTGACTCTCTCTCTGTCCTTGTAATAAAAAAAAAAAAGGGAACAAATGCAGTATTTAAAATAAAGAACAAGTAAAATTAAATCAACAAACTGACCAGTATTTCAGTGGGAACTATGGGTGCGGATGCATCCTGTGCTCCTTTCACTGACCACCAATGAAAGAGGTACCCCTTCCAGTAGTGCGGTGTGGGCCGGATAAATCACCTCAGGGGGCCGCATGCGGCCTGCAGGCCTTAGTTTGGGGACCCCTGGCATAGAGCATCAGTCTGAGATGCTGAGGAACTAATTGAAAACCCTGAGGTAGCTGGCTTGAGCACAAGCTCACCAGCTTGAGCACGGGGTCAACAGCTTGAGCCTAAGATTGCTGGCTTGAACCCACAAGTCACTGGTTTGAAGCCCAAAGTCACTTGCTTGAGTCAGGGGTTACTGGCTCTGCTGTAGCTCTCTCCCCCTCCAGTCAAGGCACATATGAGAAAGCAATAAATGAACAACTAAGGTACCACAACTATGAGTTGATGCTTCTCATCTCTCTCCCTTCCTGTCTATCTGTCACTCTCTCTCTCAAATAAATAGATAGATAGATAGATAGATAGATAGATAGATAGATATAAAAGGTGGGTAGGGGTAAAGAAAACTAAAAAGGGTGGTGAAGAACCTCTAGACACTACCGTCATGGCTAGAACTGCTGAGGTCAGTGGCTAGATTGTAGTTGTAGGAAATGGGTCTGTAAGGCCAGTGGTTGTGCCCGTGCAGGTTCCCATTGGATTCAGGCAGACAGTAAAGGAACTGTGGAGCCAGAAAATGGTGGGTCATTCCATTTATTAGAGTCTCATAATGGTGGAAAGCAAGCAGGCAGGGAAAACTGCTTCCCTCTCTTAGGGTTCATAAGCAAAGAGACCAGGGGTGGGGGGGACCACTTCTCCAGCAAACAATAACAAAAATGGCCCATCCCAATGGTGGCATCCAGTGAGGATGCCAATCAAGAAGCAATATGGAAATATATTAAATAACAGTTTTATTGTTTTTTGTCAGGTATTATTTACTATTTCTCATTAATATTTTAAAACTCTTTCTTATAATATATTCTAGTCTTGTGTACCTCTTTTATTGTTCTTATTTAAATATTAAATGCATGAAATAATAAACTACCTTTCGGTATATCATTTTTTTTATACTTAAAACATTCATTAGGGCAAAGAACCGATTGTTAAATTATTTGAATCCCACCGCTGCCTACACCTCTCTCTCTTCCTGCCCCCTGACCTTTGTCAGTGCCTCCCAACGACACAGCCACATGGAAGTCAAGGCCTAGGAGCCTGGCCGAGGTGGTTCTGAGGTTCAGCCCCAGGTGGGAGAGGGCACCGTGGGTTTGGATAAGCAAGCAGAGAATGTCAGCTTGGCCATGGAGAGGCTTTAGGGAATTCTAAGCAGGTGACATGTCCAATTTATTTTTAGGGGGAACTTTGAGGGTGGACTGGAAAGCCCGGAGGTAGAAAGGAACTATTATGATTAGTTTCACTGTTGCTTTTTTCTTTTTTAATACCAAAACTCACAGTAAGAAATATATTTTATATTTGTATTGCTAACCAGTGACACACACACACACACACACACACACACACACACACACACACATACGTGCGCGTGCGCGCGCATGCGAAACCCAAAGTCCGTGAAACAATACAAAACCTTACTCAATGAAACAACCTTATGGGAAGCAAAGTACTCTGATTAAATTAGAAAAGGTTAATTTCAGCCCACTAAGTTGAGACTGTGAGTCACCAATGAGTCACAATGTTTAGTTTAAAAAACATTGGTCTAAGAGTGTGGTAGGCAGAACAATGCCTCCCAAAGGTGTACACGTCCTAATCTCTGGAACCTGGGACTATGTGGCCTCACATGGCAAAAGGGATTTAGCAGATGTGATTATGTCAAGGACCCTGAAATGGGAGGCTATCCTGGATTGCCCATGGTAACCACAGGGTCCTCATGAGGAAGAGGGAGGAGAAAAATGTGATGACCAGAGCTGTGCAGCTGGTCAGCGATGGTGTTAGAGATGGAGGAAGGATCCATGAGCCAAGGAATGCAAAGGAAACACTCTCCCCGGACACCTCCAAAAGAATGCAATCCTGTCGACATGGTCACTTTACCCAGTGAGATCCATAGGACATCTGACTTCCAGAACTGTCAGATAATAAATGTGTATCGTTTTTGGCTGTAGATTCCTGGGTCAGAAGTGCTGTTTTGAGTCGCGCTTGCCGCATTTCCAGTGCTTGACGTGACTGTGGCCTCTGTGTTGGGCAGCAAAAATACACAAAGCTCCCACCGTCGCAGTGACTTCATTGCCCCAAAGGATGGGGCCGAGATTAAGCATCAGTGTCACCTTAGGCAACTGTGCCCTCTTGATGCACAGTCACTTAAGGACCCCACCCCATGAAGTGTGTTCTTTTCTCTTTCCCAGATTTAATTTTTCAAGCGCAAGAGTAATATTGTAGAGAAAAATGCCTATTGGATGCAGAGAAAGGCCAATATTTTTTGAAATTTTCATTTATTTATTTATTTAGGTGAAAGGAGGGAAAATAGGCGGAATCCTGCATGGGCAGGATGGGGATCCAGGAGCAACCTGGGTTGGGACTATTGCTATGAGTACCAAGCTATTTTGAGGCTGAGGCTGTGGCTCTGGGACCAGCCAAGCTGCTCTGGGGGTGGGGGAGATGACCTTGTTGGAACCAGTGGAGCCACTGGCTAGGGAAAGGGAAAAGGGAGAGAAGCAGATGGTTGTTTTTCCTGTGTTCCCTGATCGGAAATTGCACCAGGGACTTCCATAGGCTGTCCACTGAGCTATGCTTGATCCACTGAGCTATGCTTGATCCACTGAGCTAATGGGCCAGGGACTTTCTTTGAAATTTTTATGAGGCAATGCAGCCATACAGGTATGGATAGATTTCGTGTAAATTGATCAACCACAGCAAAGGTTTTCAGGAAAATAAATATGCATGCCTGCTGGAAAGAATCCAATGTTCCACTTTTTTATTTTAATTCAGTGAGAGTAGGGGAGGTAGCGAGACAGACTCTGGCATGCAGCCCTGAGGGAATCACCCTGGCAAACCCACTAGGGGGCAATGCTCTATCTGGGGAGCTCTTCTTGGCACCTGAGGTGGAGGCCAAGGAGCCATCCTCAGTGCCTGGGGTCTACTTATTTCAATCTAGCCATGGCTGCAAGCGGGGGGTGGGGGGGGTAGGGAGGTGGGTGGAGAAGTAGATGGACATTTCTGTGTGCCCTGACCTGGAATTGAACCTGGGATATCACACACCTGGCAGAAGCACTACCATTGACCAAACCAGTCAGGGCCCAAGGTTTCATGTTTTTGTTTACATTATAAACTGTACTTTATGAAGTTATAATTCCAGTTAAGAGAAGGAACATTTACAGTTACAAAATGGTAAGGATTGTACAGAAGCCTGGGGGAATCAAGAGGAGACTGCTCCCTTGGTTAGCTGTAGAATTGTTTTGCAGAATGTCCCGCAGATGAGAATTGTTAGCAATGTTACTTTGTAGCAGAAGTTATCAATTTTTTTGGTCTCAGTACTCCTTACACTCTTAAAAGTGACTGACTGTCTCAAAGAGCTTTTCTTTATGTAGGTTGCCATATTAGAAATCAAAACTAAAAACTTTAAAAAAATAACTTACTTAAATAACAAAAATAAACCCAAAGTGTATTAACATTAATAACATTTTTATTTTAAAAGAAGAGTGGCATTGTTTTACAGTTTTCCCATTCTCTTTAATATCTGGCTTAATAGAAGATGGCTAGATTCTCATCTGTATCTAGACCAGGGGTCGGGAACCTTTTTGGCTGAGAGAGCCATGAACGCCACATATTTTAAAATGTAATTCTGTGAGAGTCATACAATATGTTTAACACTAAGTACAAGTAAATGTGTGCATTTTATGTAAGACCAACACTTTTAAAGTACAATAAATCTCTGAATTCTTTTTAATAACGTTCTTATGCTGTTGCTAACCAATGATGAAAGTACTTCTTACCATTAATGCGACTTCTAGTGCTGCATGGTTTTGCTGATGGCTTTGTAGTCTGGTTGATATGTGGTAAGGTTAAGCTTCGTGCAGATGTTGAGACTTCCATCCGTTAAACGTGATCATAGATTGGTCTTAAAGTTCTTTCGATGTGAGAAAGACTGCTCACATGCATACATAGAGTCAAACATTGTCAATACAGCAATACTCATATGTTGTGGTGTGTGGTATGTGAAGGGAAGCGCATTCCAAGTTTTGACAATCAGCCAGTCCATGGGTTGAAGTTTTTTCATTTCTCTCCACTTGTGTTTGCTTGCCAACTCTGCTTGCTGTCGTGCAAGTCTTTCCAAATCTTCATTCAGTGACTTGAACTTATTCACACACATGTCTGAGGCTTTCTGGTTAGCAGCTTGTAGCTCAAAATCTCTGATGGAGACACCGGGGATGTAACTCAGGTTGGCACTGTCCACTGCACACTTGTGTGGATGGGTGATGTACTTAAAAAAGACAAGTGCGCCCACAAAATTTTCAAACACACTTAGAATGACTGCAGGAGATTAGATGTGAAGCTCGCTAGCTGCTGGAGATCAAGATGTTGAGCAGGGTCACTTGCTGTGCATGCATCTTTAAACTCTCCCAGTTTTTCCAAGTGTAGTAAATGACCTGTTTCAATGTCGGTGATGAAGAGTTCCAGCTTGTTTTCAAATGCAAACACTGCTTATTGAAGGGATAAGACTGTATTTCCAACACCTTGCATTTTCACATTGAGCTGATTCAGATGTTCAGTCATGTCCACGAGATAAAACTTTAGGAGCCACTCAGTGTTAGCTAACTCAGGATGCTCAACGTTTTTCATTTCAAGAAAAGTCTGGATTTTGCTTAGACAAGCCACAAAATGGCTGAGCATCTTCCCTCTTGACAACCAATGCACATTGCTATGCAGAAGCAGACCAGGATAATTATTCCCAACTTCATCCAGCAGTGTTTTAAACTGGTGATCATTTAAAGCTCGGTCAACAATAAAGTTGATCACCCGAATGACCAGCGAAATCACCTCACCAAGCTGCTCACCACACATCTGAGCACAAAGCACCTCTTGATGTAGGATGCAGTGAAAACTTAGGATGGGTCTCTTTTCATGTTCACAAAGAAACGCTATGAAGCCTCTGTTTTTCCCTACCATGCACGGAGCACCATCAGTACACACCAAAATAAGTTTATCCATTGGTAGATTTTTTTCTTTAGTGAACTCAGTGAAAGAGTGGCATAAATCCTCCCATCTTGTCTCTTTCATAGGCAAAACAGCAAGACTTTCCTCACGTAGTGTGTCACCAAGAGCATACCTAGCAATCACACTGAACTGGGATAAATGGCTTACGTCTGTTGACTCATCCAAAGCGAGAGAAAAGAAAGGTGCTGCATTTATGTCCTTCACTTGTGTTGCCTCAATTTGATTTGCCATCAAGATGGTATGACAGTGAACAGTTCTTGCTGACAGAGGCATGTCTTTTATTCGTTTGATTATCTTGTCTTTATTCTAAAAGTCGTCAAAAAGTTCATTGGAAACATCAAGCATGAATGTTTTGACATACTTCCCATCTGTGAATGGCTTTCCGTTTCTCACTATTGCTAAAGCACCAGCAAAGCTAGCGAATTCCAGTCACCTTGTTGGGCCTAAACACGGAGTTGCTGCTGACTAGCTTGCACTCTGCACAGTAGCTCTTGACATGCTTTCTTCCTGCTGTCCCCCACTGGATATTTCGATGCAAATATAGTATGGCGTGTGTTGAAGTGCTGCTTTATATTTGACTGTTTCATCGATGCAATTTTATCATTGCATGTTAGACACACTGCAGAACCTGCTCTCTCCACAAAGGCGAATTCCTCTGTCCATTTTTGCTGAAAAGTATGATACTCCTCATCTTTTTTTCTTTTAGCCATCTTCTTTGTCAAAAGGGTTTCTCCAATTAGCTAGCTGATTACTTGATTAAAAGGAGGGAAGTTTACTTCCTGACCACACAACAACCTGTGTACATTACGCATTATCCAATAAAAGTTTGTTGTTGTCCCTGAGGACAGCTGTGATTGGTTCCAACCACCCGCAACCATGAACATGAGCAGTAGGAAATGAATGGATTGTAATACATGAGAATATTTTATATTTTTAATGTTATATTTTTTTATTAAAGATTTGTCTGCAAGCCAGATGCAGGCATCAAAAGAGCCACATCTGGCTCACGAGCCATAGGTTTCCAACCCCTGATCTAGACTGTATCTAGTCTGTTGCAATATGTCTCTTTGGTAGAAGTTTGAAGGAAACCCAGCTACACACTGCAAAGTAATTGGGGGATAAAGGAGTATTTTAATAGTCTTCAGTTAATTGTGGGTATTAGGTATGTGTGTGTGATGTAAGATGAAGAGACTGGCAGGCATAATGAACTAGACAAATGGTATCTGCATTTAAATGAATCTCAGCAGTTACAAACAAAAATAACTAGACCACTAGAAGCATATTGATAACATTCTTCAGTTTTGTAATATCATGTATTGATATATTTGGAAAGTGCCAATATTCTGAATTACACAGATGTTCCATATATTGCCATTGTGTTAAACAATATTTACAAATTGTATTTGTTCAATGGAGGATGTCAAACTGACAGAGCCTGGTGAAGTTTAACAAAATTCTAGTTCTAATTTGAAAGCTCAACACTGTATCATTAGCTGTTGTTTTCTCTCCGTAACAGGCTCACTTCATTGATTATCGAAAAAATGTCTCACCTGACCAGGGAGTGGCACAGTGGATAGAGCATCAAACTGGGATGTGGAAGGAACCAGGTTCGAGATCCCGAAGTTACCAGCTTGAGCGTGGGCTTATCTGGCTTGAGCAGAAAGTTCACCAGCTTGGACCCAAGATAGCTGGTTAGAGCAAGGGGTTACTCGGTCTGCTGAAGGCCCGCGGTCAAGGGACATGTGAGAAAGCAATCAATGAACAACTGAAGTGTCGCAACGAAAAGCTGACGATTGAGGCTTCTCATCTCTCTTCGTTCCTGTCTGTCTGTCCCTATCTATCCCTCTCTCCGACTCTCGGTCCCTCTTATAAAAAAAAAAAAAGTCTCCCAAATCATCCAACTCAGGATGACTTAGTTTGTCAGTCATTCTTTCTAGTAAAAATAGCTTTCTATAAAAAAAAGTGCAAATTCAGCTCACAATTCATCACATTAGTGCTTTTATAGATAGCTAGTGTAGTTAAATATGCAGAAATGCATTCTACGTACTTATAATTTTGTCAACAGAATATTATAAAGGTGTTTTTTAATATTAATATTAGGCTTTAATAAAACTAATTTGCACTACTTCATTAAGGGCATTTTTATTAAGCTGGCATTTTGTTTTTATGAGTGCATGGTGATAAAGAATACAATGACTAATAACAGTTTGTTGCCACTGCCATGACTCTGCAAAGTGTCGTCAGTTTCACGCATCAGCGGTGCAGCTGACCATACGAACTTCTTAAAAACGCCTTGGGGACTTTCCTCCAATTGGTCCACATACCACACTTTTAGAACCACTACTTTAAGAGTGGATAGTTTAGAGTAGAAATTTTTCATTTCTTTTTAACAGATCTTTTTTTATTCCCTTTAATTTTGAGTCTACATGTTTCTTATACCTGTAGATTTATCACTTTCACTTATGTAATCTCTATAAACATTTCAATTATGATTGTGGAATGCATTATTACTATGGTTTTTGTTTATGAATTGTGAATATAAGATAAAGAAAACTTTAGAAGAGCTAATATAGTTAAGAGCTATTTCCTTGTGGCTTTTATAAATTTGTTATACCTACTACAGATTCATAAGAGAATAGATCAGTGGTTCTTAACCTTTTTTGAGGTACTGAACCCACCAGTTTCATATGTGCATTCACCAAACCCTTCTTTAGTGATAAATAAAATATGATTTTTTTTCCAAATTCAAGACATAGGTATATGTTTTTTTACTGGTGCACAAAATGAGCCATGCTGGAACATCACCTTGCTCAAAGAACAAAACCAACAAAGTGCATGAACTCACAACAAATTACGGTATTACTTTATTCTGGCCTCCGTGGCAGAGGCTTCTCCGAACCCCTGAGACCGACTCATTGAACCCCTAGGGTTTGATAGAACCCAGGTTAAGAACCACTGGAATAGATGAATGATCCTTTTTAATTAATGTGCTTTAACAAAAGTCATCCACGTCTAAATTTGAAACATCCTTTTCTTTATTATGATCTTTACTGTGATCATGAATTTTTCTGTGTCTCTGATGAAAAACCAAGATGAGATTTTTACTTTTCTTACAGATTTAGGACCAATAAACATTAATTGGTTTGAAAATTTTTCTTCAGAAGCTCACTGTAATTCTGAAACTGCAGAAGAATTGGACTATAAAATCAACATTTATGATCCAAACCTATTTAAAACACCACAGAAGAAACCTTATCATTAATTGGCTTCAACTACAGTACTATTTAAAGAGCAAGGTCTAACTCTATTTTGCTCTTTAATTGGTACCTAACCGTACCTAACTATATTGATCTCCTTTAAAAGAATTACTTAAACACAGGTTACACTTAGGTAAGTAATAAGTAAACAAATATAAGTTCAGATAGAAGACATGTTTTAGATGGCATTCTACTGTGCATATTAAGACAGATCTGACCACCAGCCTCATGGTGAGCCTCAGGGTCATGGTTAGAAAGATGATGACATCAGCCTTGGCTTCTCATGTAAAAATGTTAACCCTCTTAATCATGACTTTATAATGAGAACAATATATTAAACAACACCTTCAGAAATTAAACATCTGTATTATCCTAAATAATTAGCTGAATCATAAAGTTAGATGCACACTAAAATGTAGATTATGTATGGATACAAATGTGATTGATACAGCTTTGCTTTATTTTATGTGAGTACAAGTGAGACTGTTTGCCAAAAGATTATTTGACAGTGACCCCCAAATTTGTCTTTCAACCCTTTAAAATCCCATTCTCCAAAAAGCAATTTATTCCTCTCCTGTGGATGTCACACATCTGCTAAAATTAACTCAGGGTCAAATGGCACACCTATGTCCACTTTAGACCTGCTTAGGTTACCTGTACTTCTACCTAGTATTCTACTCAGTTTATCTCCTTCCTCCTGGGGTTGTCACCTCATAAAATTGCAAAACACTCAAAGTATTAAATTTACTCATTGGTGTCACATTATATTCCTTTATATTCTTTCAGAAGTGTGAAGATTGTCCATCTTTTCCCCCTTTCTGCCAGAAAACAAAATCCTCATGAACAACTATTTCAAATAGAGACTGGAGGCAGGGAAGGTTTCTGGCCAACTAATTTTACAGACAGCTTGAATCTGAACCCTGGGGGGACTTGTCTATATTACCCTACAGAAATTCATAACCCTGCTCTCTAAACTATTGTTGAAATCTGAGCTCATTTAAAATCTTCCCTATCAGGCACTACCCACTGATCTGTTTTTGAGTCCCAAGTGATTATTATTGGGTCATGCCGGAATTCTGACTTTATTGTATCAGAACTGAACTAACTTTTAATGGTTTTTGTCTCTATGTCTTCTATTTTCCAAAATTATCTTTTAACTGAAGAATGTTGTCAATATGCTTCTAGTGGTCTAGTTATTTTTGTTTGTAACTGCTGAGATTAATTTAAAAGCAGATATCATATGTATAGTTTATTATGCCTGCCAGTCTCTTCATCTTACACCACACACACATACCTAATTTCCTCCAGTCGGTTAGCTCCTTTCTCATTTCATTCATTCTTCCTTTCTGTTTATTCTCTATCATGTGATCCATCAAGTCATCACTTTCCTTGCCCTTGTTCTCCCATTATATGTGACTTGTAGAATCCCAATCCTGGATAATATAACCTGTCCTTTCTCTACCTGGAAGCACATTCAATTCTTTTTCTTTTTTTCATTATTAATTTTAATGGGGTGACATTAATAAATCAGGGTACATATATACAACGAAAACATCTCCAGGTTATCTTTACATTCAATTATGTTGCATACCCGTCACCCAAAGTCAAATTGTCCTCTGTCACCTTCTGTCTGGTTTTCCCTGTGCCCATCCCCTCCTCCCTATCCCACCCCGTAACCACCACTCTTTTATCCATGTCTCATAGTCTCACTTTTATGTCCCCCCTATGTATGAAATCATGCTGTTCTCAGTTTTTTTCTGATTTACTTTTTCACTCCGTATAATGTTATCAAGGTCCATCCATTTTGTTGTAAATGATCCGATGTCATCATTTCTTAGGGCTGAGTAGTATTCCATAGTATATATGTACCATAGCTTTTTAATCCACTCATCCTCTGATGGACACTTGGGCTGTTTCCAGATCTTCGCTATTGTGAACAATGCTGCCACGAACACGGGGGCGAATTTCTTCTTTTCGAACAGTGCTATGGTGTTCTTAGGGTATATTCCTATAAGTGGGATAGCTGGGTCAAAAGGCAGTTTGATTTTTAATTTTTTGAGGAATCTCCATACTGTTTTCCACAGTGGCTGCACCAGTCTGCATTCCCACCAGCAGTGCAGGAGGGTTCCCTTTTCTCCACATCCTCGCCAGCACTTGTTCTTTGTGGTTTGGCTGATGAGCGCCATTCTGACTGGTGTGAGGTGATATGTCATTGTGGTTTTAATTTGCATTTCTCTAATGATTAGTGATGTTGAGCATTTTTTCATATGCCTATTGGCCATCTGTATGTCCTCTTTGGAGAAATTTCTATTCATTTCTATCGCCCATTTTTTGATTGGATTGTTTGTCTTCCTGGTGTTGAGTTTTATAAGTTCTTTATAAATTTTGGTTATTAACCCCTTATCAGACATGCTGTCGAATATGTTCTCCCATTGTGTGGTTTGTCATTTTATTCTGTTCCTATTGTCTTTAGCTGTGCAAAAACTTTTTAGTTTGATATAGTCCCATTTGTTTATCTTGCCTTTTATCTCATTTGCCCATGGAGATAAATCGGCAAATATATTGCTGCTACAGATGTCAGAGAGCTTGCTGCCTATGTTTTCTTCTAAGATGCTTATGGTTTCACGGCTTACGTTTAAGTCTTTTATGCATTTTAAGTTTGTTTTTGTGAATGGTGTAAGTTGATGGTCTAGTTTCATTTTTTTGCAGGTAGATGTCCAATTTTCCCAACATCATTTGTTAAAGAGGCTGTATTTACTCCATTGTATGTTCTTTCGTCCTTTGTCAAATATCAGTTGTCCATAAAAGTGTGCATTTATTTCTGGGTTCTCTGTTCTGTTCCATTGATCTATGTGCCTGTTCTTATGCCAGTACCAGGCTGTCTTGAGTATAATGGCCTTGTAGTAAACCTTGATATCCGGAAGAGTGATACCTCCTGCTTTATTTTTTGTTTTTAAGATTGCTGAGGCTATTCGTGTTCTTTTTCGATTTCATATAAATTTTTGGAATATGTGTTCTATATCTTTGAAGTATGTCATTGGTATTTTAATTGGTATTGCATTGAATTTATAAATTGCTTTGGGTAATATAGACATTTTAATGATGTTTATTCTTCCTAACAATGAGCACGGTGTATGCTTCCACTTGTTTGTATTTTCCTTGATTTCTTTTATCAATGTTTTATAATTTTCTGAGTACAAGTTCTTAACCTCCTTGGTTAAATTTACTCCTAGGTACTTTATTTTTTTTGTCTGCAATAGTGAAGGGGATTGTTTCCTTAATTTCTTTTGCTGACAGTTCATTGTTGGTATATAAAAATGCCTCTGATTTCTGAGTATTAATTTTATATCCTGCCACCTTGCTGAATTCATTTATAAGGTCCAGTAGTTTTTTGACTGAGATTTTAGGGTTTTCTATATACAATATCATATCATCTGCAAATAATGACAGTTTTACTTCTTCTTTTCTAATTTGGATGCCTTTTATTTCTTCTTCTTGTCTGATTGCTGTAGCTAAGACTTCCAGAACTATGTTGAATAAAAGTGGTGAAAGGGGGCACCCCTGCCTGGTTCCTGATCTTAAGGGGATTGCTTTTAATTTTTGTCCATTTAGTATGATGTTTGCTGTGGGTTTGTCGTAGATGGCCTTTATCATGTTAAGGAATGTTCCCTGTATTCCCACTTTACTGAGAGTTTTGAGCATGAATGGGTGCTGGATTTTATTAAAAGCCTTTTCTGCATCTATTGAAATTATCATGTGATTTTTGTCCTTCCTTTTGTTTATGTGATGAATCACATTGATTGATTTGCAAATATTGAACCAGCCTTGCCTCTCCAGAATAAATCCCACTTGATCATGGTGTATGATTTTTTTCATATATTGCAGGATCCGGTTGGCTAATATTTTGTTGAGAATTTTAGCATCTAAATTCATCAGGGATATAGGCCTATAGTTTTCTTTCTTTGTGTTTTCTTTGCCCGGTTTTGAGATCAGAATTATGCTCGCCTCATATCATGAGTTTGGAAGTCTTCCTTCCTCTTGAGTTTTTTGAAATAGCTTGAGGAGGATAGGAGTTAGTTCTTCTTTGAATTTTGGGTAGAATTCACTTGTGAAGCCATCAGGCCCAGGACTTTTCTTTTTTGGGAGTGTTTTGATAACTGTTTCGATCTCATTTGTTGTAATTGATCTGTTTAGGTGTTCTGATTCTTCCAGATTGATTTTTGGAAGATTATATGATTCAAGAAATTTGTCCATTTCACCTAGGTTGTCTAATTTTTTGGCATAGAGTTCTTCATGGTATTTTCTTACAATGCTTTGTATTTCTGTTGTGTCAGTTGTTATTTCTCCACTGTCATTTCTAATTTTATTTATTAGGGTTTTCTCTCTTTTTTTCTTGGTGAGTCTAGTTAAAGGTTCATTGACCTTGTTTACCTTTTCAAAGAACCAGCTTCTGGTTTTATTGATCCTCTGTATTGTTTCCTTAGCTTCTATGTCATTTATTTCTGCTCTGATCTTTATTATTTCCTTCCTTCTACTGGTCCTGGGTTTTATTTGCTGTTGTTTTTCTAGTTCTTTTAGATGCAGGGTCAGGTTGCTTATTTGAGCTTTATTTAGTTTCTTATGATATGCCTGTAGTGCAATGAACTTCCCTCTCAGTACGGCTTTTGCTGTATCCCATAAATTTTGTGTTGATGTATGCTCATTATCATTCGTTTCTAGAAACTTTTTAATTTCTTCTTTGATTTCATTGTTAATCCATTCATTATTTAATCTCATGTTATTTAGTTTCCAAGTGTTTGAGTATTTTTCAGTTTTTCTTCTGTGGTTAATTTCTACTTTCATGGCATTGTGATCAGAGAAAATGCTTGATATGATTTCAATCTTAAATTTATTGAGACCATTTTTGTGTCCTATCATGTGGTCTATCCTAGAAAACGTACCATGTGCTCTTGAGAAGAATGTATATTCTACTGCTTTAGGGTGAAAAGTTCTGAAGATATCTATTAAATCAAGTTGATCTAGTGTCTGCTTTAAGTCTGCTGTTTCTTTATTAATTTTCTTTCTTGAGAATCTATCCAGTGTTATTAGTGGGGTATTGAAATCCCCTACTATTATGATATTGTTGTTAATCTCGCCCTTTATATCAATCAAAGTCTGCTTTATGTATGTCGGGGCTCCTCTATTTGGTGCGTAGACATTTATAATCGTTATATCTTCCTGTTGAATTGTTCCCTTTATCATTATGTAGTGTCATTCTTTATCTCTTACTATAACCTTTGTTTTAAAGTCCATTTTGTCAGATATAAGTACTGCTACCCCGGCTTTTATTTCATTTCCATTTGCATAAAATATTTTTTCCATCCTTTTACCTTCAGTCTATGTGCATCTTTTGTTTTAAGGTGTGTCTCTTGTAGACAGCATATGTATGTGTCCTGTTTCTTTATCCACGCAGCTACCCTATGTCTTTTGATCAGATCATTTAATCCATTTACATTTAAGGTTATTATTGATATGTAGTTGTTTATTGCCATTCTATTCTTTAAAGCTGTATTCTTCTTTTGCTATATTCTTTCCTCCCTTTGAACTGTTCACAACAGGGCCCTTAGTATCTCTTGCAGAATTGGTTTGGTTTTAATGAATTCCTTGAGGCTTTCTTTGTCTGGGAAGCTCTTCATTTCTCCTTCAATTTTAAATGTTAGCCTTACTGGATAGAGTAGTCTTGGTTGTAGGTTCTTGTTCTGAATTACTTTTAATATGTCTTGCTATTCCCTTCTGGCCTCAAGTGTTTCTTTTGAGAAGTCGCATATCATTCTTATGGGGGCTCCTTTGTAGGTGATAGCCTTTTTTCTCTAGCAGCTTTTAAAATTTTCTCTTTATCCCTTAGCTTTGGTATTTTAACTATGATGTGTCTTGGTGTAGATTTATTTGGGTTTGTCTTTAATGGAGTTCTGTGTGCTTCTTGAATGTGTGGAATGTTTCCCAGCCTTAATTTAGGGAAGTTTTCTGCTATGATTTGATTGAACAAAGTTTCTATTTCTAGTTCTCTCTCCTCTTCTTTAGGGACCCCTATGATGCAGATTTTGTTTCTCTTCATGTTGTCACAGAGCTCCCTTAGAGTTTCCTCACAGTTCTTGAGTCTCTTTTTCTTTTTGTTCTCTGCTTCTGTGCCTTTGTTTATTGTGTCCTCTAAGTCACTGATTCGATCCTCAGTCATTCATCCTCCTTTTATTTTCTTCCATTGTGGTCTTCAGTTCTGATATTGTATTTGTCATTTCTGTCTGATTCTTTTTTATTATTTCAATTTTGTTTTTTATACTTGTTATCTCTTTATTTAGGTGTTCATAGTGACTATCCATTGTTGCTCTAATTTCTTTGAACATCCTAACTATCATTATTCTAAATTTTGCTTCTGGTAATTTGGTTATATCTGGTTCATTCAGGTCCTTCTCTGGGTATTTCTCTTGATTCATTTGGTTTGCATTCCTCTGCCTGCCCATTTTGTCTGTGTATAAGCAAGTTGTGACCACTGGAGTCCAGTAGGTGTTGCCTTTGTGTTCTTTAGGTGTGGTCTGTCTGCAGGCCTGTCACCCCCTCTACTGCTGCCTAGGGCGGTTGGGTATGGGCTTTGCCAGCACCGTCCCACTGTGGCTGTTGCTGTGATTTCTCCCTCTCCTCCGCAGGAGGGGTTGTCACTCAAGCCACAAGCCTCAGCACCAAGGGTAGAGGTGATCACCTTTGCTCTGCTGCAGACTCAGCCTGTTTCCAGGCTTCTGCCCAGCACCCAGGTTAGAGCCTGTTCACCACAGTTTCACGGGTTGGGCGGGGCTTCTGATGTGCTCTCAGCTGTGAGCTTTTACCCATTTGGAGCTTTAGCCCCGCCCTCAAGGCCAGGGCCCTTCTGTGCAGGGTCGTAAACCAAGGTTTATTGGGCCGGGGGTGGCTGCTGGCATGTGCTCAGCTACGAACTTCTGCTCATTGCCACCGGCTCTACCCTGCCCCCGTGTTCAGAGCCAACTCGTACACGCAGGATGGCAAACCGTGGTTTCTCTGGCCAGGCAGGGTTGCTGGCGTAAGCTCATCTGTGAGCCCCGGCCCACCCCTGGTCCTAGCCCCGTCCCCGCAGTCAGGGCCGGCTTGCGCAGGGTCGTGAGCCGATCTCTGCCCGTTCCTGGCCTCCCGCTTTTCCCCCGCAGGTGGGGCTACAGCTGCCGGACCACTTTCGTGCGTCCCCTCTGCCCCTCCTAGGCTAGACCGAGCTCACACCGGCTGGGCCTCTGCCCCCACCGACAGAACCACGTTTCAGCATCCTGCCGCCACCATCCTTCCAGCAACCCTCAGCAGAGTAGGAAGGGCCCTAATACTCCATACTGTAGACCTAGTATCTCCCACCCTCTAAGCAGCTCTGCTCTAATTGCCGTGGGAGAGCTTGTTTGGCTAATGTACTGTCTCTCTTTGCTGGTATTGCTAGTTCCAGGGGAAATATTCGTTTTTAATTAGGGAAGTGACTTAGCCCAGGGGTTAGGGTGGCTGTCCCTCAGAGTGTTTGTCCCTGTGCCTTCAGTCCACATTCTTTTCCTGCTGCTCTGGTACTCTCCTCTGTCCCCGTTCCCCGGAGCCCCGGGTGCGTGGTTGTGAGAGAGGTTTTCTGTGCTGTCCCTTTAAAAAGAATCTTGGGTCTGAGAAAACTGTCTCTTTCTCACAAACAGTATCCTCACTTGTTTCACAGCTCAATACTGTCCAAACGCCTCTTCTAGGCTCTGGGACTGCAGGCTGGGGCTTTGTTCCTGGGACCCAGGTCCCTCCCTCTCCGCTAAACTCTCCTCCCGCCATGCGGGTCTCTCCCGGCTGCAGTTCACTCCAGGGAGCTGGGCAGCCCTCTTCACGTTTTCGCTATTCCTACCAGTCTCAATGTGGCTTCTTCTGTGTTCCTTGGTTGAAAAGTCCACTTAGTTTAGTTCAAAGTTGGTTTATCCAGATGATGGTTCTTAAAATTAAGTTATAATCCAGTTTTGGTTCTGGGAGTTGCAAGTTGGTACGTCCGCCTATTCTGTCGCCATCTTGCTCCTCACATTCAATTCTTTATATTGGTTATGCTAAAAATCCATGGTCCTCAAGTTCTCTTATGCTCTCCTCTATTTCTTTTATTTTAAAAAATTTTTTTTAGGTTAGAGGAGGAGAGATAGTGAGGCAGACTCCCACATGCACCATAACAATGATCCACCCAGTACCCCCCCCTCCCGCCCCCATCTTGGGGCAATGGTGGAATCAACTGAGCTGTTTTTCACACCTGAGGCTGATGTGCTCCAACAGCTATCTTCAGCACTTGGGTTAATGCTCGAATCAATAGAGCCACTGGCTGCAAAAAGGGAAGAGAGAGAAATGCAGATGATTGCTTCTCAGGTGTGCGCTGACCAGGAATCAGACCCAGAACATACATATGCTAGGCCATCGCTCTATCCACTGAACCACCAGCCAGGGCTCTATTTCTTAATTACAGCTTCTTTTTGAAGTGTGGTAACACCAAAACCCTGACCATAGAATCAGTTTTGCAAGATTTGCAGATGAGTAAATGAAAAGAGTCGTATAAAGCCATAATGTTAGTTCTGTAAAGGCCATATATCTTCCCTGATGTTTCCAGATCCCGGAAAAGCCCTCAGGATACTGCCTTAACAACCTCTGTAAAAGGCCAAGATAACTGGGCACATTCTGCTTTTTTAAAATGCTTCGTTGAGCACTCTTTCCCTGTTCCAACGATAACCGAAAGCCTATTTTGCTTTTGTAAAACTGCTTTGGCTAGGTGCTCACACCCCCATCTCCTCCCCACCCCTGCTTCTTTTCTTTTGCCTTTAAAAGCAAACCCCTGAGATCATTTCGGGCTGCATGATTTAAATGACTTATGTCTCTGTGTGGTCACCGGCTTAAAAATAAAGACTCCTTAATTTGACCATTTAATCGTGTGGTGAAAGAGTTTGTTTCCTGGCTGTCCAGATATTACACTTTCACTTACAGCAAGTTTCCTCCTCTGTCTAACAAAAACAATAGGAGCTATCAAGCAGAAATGTTCTACCCCAGAGATTATTACCACCAATCTACATATTCTGAACAGACATCCACTATTATCTATGTTCTTATCTCCCCCAATCCCAGTCATTTATTATACAAACTTTCAGTTTGATTTGTTTAGCGAAATTATTCCATCAAATGTCCATCCTTTCTCTTTCCTGTGTCTTTGAGTTTTCCGTCTTTACTGGTGTGGACACTCTTTCCATCTTCCATCTTTGGGGTAGAATTAGGTGTCTAACTCCATTATGCTCCTGTACATATCTGTTCATTTCTATATAGTATTACATAAAATTGATATTATCTCTTTTTAGACAGTCATAGATTTGGAACTGAGCCACGTAATTATTTTCCTGTTCTTCTATGCAGCACGAGCACGCAAAGGAGTGTTTATACATCTCTGTTTTCCTAGTTTCTAAACCATAATACTTTCATAAGAATGTTTACTGATCAAATACTAAATGTGTTAATTCATGTTTGAGTTCAAACTCTTCAAGGAGTGCCTACCTGCTTCAAAGTGCTCATTTCCCTCACTTCTTCTGTAAGAAAAATTTTACAGACCTTCCTGTTACTCAGAAGAGGAAACAGTACTTCGTGGTCCTTGTTTCTGTCTTTACTAATTCAGTCAATATAGTAAGGGAGGTTCTTTAACATTTTGAAAAATAGGTAAATATAATTTTCTCACACTAGTCACCTTAAAGAGACAGACACATGCAGCTTGCAACTTTTCTTTAACACGTTTCAACATATTAATTTATTTAAAGAGAGTCTACTCCCTTCCCTTGCCTGGAAACACACTTTGAAATGGAGGCTGCTCTACAAGCACCAGGCTATTGCCCCTGGGCTCTGGATAGATGGAAAATGTGGCACTGAGTTCCAGGCAGGAGAGAGGAGAACTGGCCAGAGACCTGCCTTTAGAAAAGTGGGCTGAGGGTTCAATTCAGTGCCCCAGCTGAGTGCTGCACGAGCCCACACTGGCCATGCAGCACAGCAGATCCCTGGGGGCCACCTTCCTCCCACCTGGTAAGTTGGCTCCAGAAGCTCTTACATGCTTACTGGACAGCGGCTGTGCCACATTAGCAACAGGTAAGAAGAAACCACTTAAATGTGTACCATTAAATATGTGCACGCTTCAAGGCCTCTCTGAGATGAATATTCTGTACAAGTCGACAAAATGAACTTGGCACACTAAACTGTGCCCTTATCATCCTGTGAGGTTGCTCCCTGCATTTTGTGGCTGTGTTCAAGACACAGAGGACAATCCCCAGCTGCTGATTTGACAGCCTCAGAGATTTTTGAAAAATGTTTCTTGTACACTGACTCAGGGACCCAAACAGTGCTACAATGTCTCCAGCTGAGCCATTCCCCTCCCTCTAAACATGAAGGCCCATGGTCCATTTACTGTCACATGTCTGTAGGTATAAGACAGGACAGATACCCTCTTGGTATTAAGAAGGTCGCCTTGGCATGGTGTAGGAGGGGAAGTACCCAGGTAGTAAATATGGTCTTTCATTACAGAGAATGAATAATGAGTGTTACTCAGTGTGAAAATGACAGCAATTTTTCAACTGTCAGATAAAAATGGCACAGAAAAGAGGGGTTTAAAAATAGCAGCTGTGCTCAGCGTGCTATGGGGACAGCTGGCAGCCTGGGAGCCAGTGTCCGGCAGGGAGGCGACCGGGTGAGCGAGGACATCCTGGGTTAGGACTGAAGGACTAGGCAGGCTTTTCTCCTTGGGACCCTGCCTCCATGCTTTTGGGACAAGGTCTTGCTGCATGACTTCCCCTTGTAAGCTCAGCTTGTTGTCTATCCTCATTCATGCTCCTGCTTTGAAGGAAGTAACAGAGAGGGCTGCCCTACACACAGAACTGGGAGTCGCTGGGTTTCAGCTTCCCTCGAGTGTATGCAGAGACAGACCATCTATGTGAAGAGCTGAGAGAAGGTGCTGGCAGGCAGCCTGAGGAAGAGAACACAGGTTTTGGAGTTAAGATGACTCAGAACTGACAACTGGAGCGATTACTTCCTGCACAGCCTTGGTGGTGACCTTGGCCCCACGGGTCTCATCTCTGTGTGGCCTTGGAGGACCATGACTGCTGCCTTCACAGGGCTGAAACGAGATGTTCTACACAAGCCTCCCGTTAGCGTCCACCTGACTGCAGCCCTCCATCTCTGCCTGGGTTCTTCCAGCCCCCGTCTCTCTGTGAGGAGGTCAGTCTGGCCCCCATCCTTATTGTCTACCTGCCTTAGACAGAGCCAGCCTGCCAGGGCAGTTGCTGTGTCTCTTACTCGCCACTGTTCCTCACTGAGTTGGAAACCGCTCACTGTTTATCGAGTAATCTGGTCCTTCCTAAATAACTACTGGTTTTGAAAGAACAATGGTGCAAATTTAAAAAGATATGCAAACAAACAACCAGTGCTCATGTTACTGGCTGATGGCTGAAAGGATATCATCAAAATGTCTGCTTTAGTAGAATTTCGTACTTGTGCCCTTGTACTGACAATCCTGCTTGCCACCCTGAATGACAACTGCCTGTCCACGCTTAAAAATTTCAGGTCTGGCCTTTCTCACAGGCCAATATTCTCTCTATTGAAACTGCTGCTGGGCTGCATGGGAAGAGGTGAGGTGGCTGAGAAAGCCAGACCCCAAACTGCTGACCCTGAACCCTCCGTGACCAGTCTACCCTTTCTTCCCAGAGTCTGCTTTCAGAGAGGAAGAAAAGGAACCTTCCTGGTCACGTAGGTCCCTGCACTAACGCCACACCTGGTTATTGTGAGAAATTAGACCAGATAACAATTCTTGAGAGGCTGTTTGTGGCTAGATTCCCAAATGTTCAGCTCAGACTGAGACCCTAGGTGGAACCAAGAATGTTTATCAAAGTGGCTCACCTTGGTCCCTGGGAGACCTTCACCTAGACTGTGGGCCTGGGCCACCGGCACATCATGAATTGTCTACCTCAGAGCCTTCTTGCCAGGGAAGCTTCTCTCCAATAGGAAGTGTCACCACCAGGGCTACCTGGGTGGGGGATGAACAAATAAAGGTCTCTTGAGTACAAAACCCACAGAAGAAGCTCCCAGTCTGAGAACTACAATGTAGTTCACTTCGGGGAGGAAAGACTAGGGGGAGATGGGGTCTGTGATGGCAAGCTGACACTGGCAAGTCTGAGACAAAATCACCTCCCAATGAGGTGAGTGGCTGTGACTTCTGCAAATTAAACCAAAGTCACACCTCCTGCATCCCCATCTTTATTAAGGTGCAGGGAAGAACAGACGGCCTCTTCCTCTGCTGTATGCCAGCCACAACTTCTCCCACCTCAGGCTCCCCCAAGAGCAGTCATGAAACAGGCTCACTCTCTTAACCTCCACTGGAGTTTTCTGCCTCACTCATCAGATTACCCATTTGTGTTCAGGGCCAAGGAATTTCCAGAGAAAGCAACTTCCTCCTTGGAGCCATAAACATTTCTCTATTAACTGTCCAGAGAAAAAAGTAAAACAGACGGCCACATTCCCATCTGCAATAATGTCCCATCAGGGTGCCAACAATTCTCCGGTATTTACCACTGAGGACAGCCCAATATGTCCCATTGTAAACGGGCTTTCCATAGTAACTAGAACTGTGCAATCACAGGTAGGGACTAAAAACAAAAGCTAAAACCCCAAAACAAAAATCACCCCAAAGTGATGGAGATGATGACAAAGCTGAAGATTTTCAAATAATCATTCTAATTTTTTTTTAAAAAAATTGAAGCAGAGTGTGATGCTGCCTTTTTTTTTTTTTTTTTTTGTGACAGCAACAGAGAGAGGAACAGACAGACAGAAAGAGAAAAAGACGAGAAGCATTAATTCTTCGTTGCAGCACCTTAGTGTTCATTGATTGCTTTCTCATATGTGTCTTGACCAGGGGGTTACAGCAGACCAAGTGACCCCTTGCTCAAACCAGCAACCTTGGCCTCAAGCCAGTGAGTTGTGTTCAAACCAGATGAGCTTGCACTCAAGCCGATGTCCTCGGGTTTTGAACCTGGGTCCTCTGTATCCCAGTCTGATGCTCTATCCACTGTGCCACTCCCTGGTCAGCCTCTGTGATGCCTTTATTGCTTACTCAGCATTGCAACCTGAGTTTGAATGAGAGAAAAATTGTTGATTGGAGCTCTGTGTCCTTTCTTGAGGGAATTGTTGGGTGATGATAATAAATCAATGTATTAAATGAATCTATCAGAGCAGGGATGCTGAGACATAATATTGTTAAAATGGTAATATTCTCAAAAATGATCTATAGATTCAAAGTACCAGCTAGATTTTCTTGCAGGAATTAACTGATCGTAAAATTTGTAAGGGACCCTGAACAGCTAAAACAATTATAAAGGGAAGAACAACGTTGAAGGACTTATCCTTCCTGATTTCATCAAGATAGCATAAGAATAGACATATTAATGGACTACAGTTAAGAGTTCAGAACTCAGCCCCATTTATTTTTGACAAAGATGTCAGGACAATTTATTGGTAGAAAGAACAGTCTTTTGCACAAATAACAGCTGGAACACAGGATGTTCCAGCTGTACCTCACATCATACACAAAATTTAACTCAAAACAGATTATAGGCCTAAATGTGAGAGTTAAAACTATAAACCTTTTAGATGATAGCACAAGACTAAGTCTTAATGACACTGAGTTAGGCAATGATTTCTTAAATATGACACCAAAAGTACAAGCAACAAATGAAGAGGTAGATAAATTGAACTTTGTCAAAATTAAAAACACTTATATTTCAACAATATTATCAAAAAAGAAGACAGCTGATAGACTAAGAGAAAACATTTGCAAGTCATCTATTTCTAAGAGACTGTGTCAAGAATATGTAAAAAATTCATATTACTCAATAACAAGAAGATTAATTTGTCTTTAAAGTCATATACCACTTTAAAACTAAGCAGAGGATATGAACGGACATTTTCTCAAAGAAGATATGTGAATAAGGTCAATACACACATGAAAAGATGAATAGCATTGTTAATCAGTGAGGAAACTAATCAAAACCACAATGAGATATTACTTCACACCCACTAGGATGTCTAGAATCCAAAAGAGACAGTAACAAGGATATGAAGAGATTGGAATTGTCATACATTGCTGGTGGCAATGCAAAATGGTGCAGACACTTTGGAAAATAGGAGTTCCTCAAAAAGGTAAATATAGAGTTACCCTGCGATGTCATCATGAGTTTCTTATCTGTTCATCTGTTAAGTTATTTTAAAATTATATTTTAGTAAGAATGGAGCCTAGGTCGGCTATTTTGCATTTTCAGAAACCATCTTTTAAACATGTCATTTCAATGTATCATACATAATCTAAAAGTAATCAGTGGTGGGCGGATTGAGGTATTAATTTCCTATCCTTTCATTAATTAATTTAGTAGGTTCAGATCACATGACAAAAATTGACAAAGACTGACTCTTAACAAAGATCGAACTTTCTTATGCATCATCTTTCAAAAGGCTAAAATATGAATCTTGCGTTTGAAAGATTTCCATTAAATACTTGATTTCCTAGTTAAATTAAAATTTTGTTTCCCCTATTTTACACAACATGGGTGTTCAATCTCATTGCTATTTCAACTATCTGATCAACATGGGCTTGCAATAGCTCGGAATGCTGCTCCTTAAACTTCATGGTTCTGCCAAGTTATCCTTTAGGCAAGCCACCAGCAACCTAAACATGTGCTCTCAGTACTTGCTCATGACAGATCTCAGAGCTACTGGTGTCTTTCCAGGATGTGCGAAGTTTTCTATGTTCTGGCTGTAATTCTCTGTCTGATTTCTGGCTGTGCCTCGGCCAGTGTCTTGAGTCTTCATTTGGTTCTTGAATTTCTTCCTAATACCACTTCATTTCTTTCATACTTTATGGGAGCCATGGTTTGTTTGCCCCTAAAAAGATTTTGCTGCTTTGTCATGGTCTGTTGATCTTTCTTTTACTTTCTTTTTTTAAAGATTTCTTGTTTTTAAGAGAAACATGAGCCTGATGTGTCTTAGCGATTTCTTCAAAGTTTGGGCATATATTTGAAAGGCAAACTCTCATTTTCTTGTCAATACATTGCAGAGGGGGTAGAAACAGGGAGTATCAACTCATAGTAGTTGCTTCCTGTTTGTGCCTTGACCAGGCAAGCCCAGGGTATCAAACTGGTGACCTCAGCTTTCCAGGTCAACATTTTATCCACTGCGCCACCACAGGCCAGGCTTGTTGATCTTTCAACAGGCGTGTCAGCATTAGCAAGGGTCTTCTTGCTTGTACAGCTCACTTTCTGGCCTCCGTCCTTCACAGCTGAAATGGTTGGCATTATCTCCTTAACCCTTGATGGGACAGGGACAGGCAACATATATCCTCTCAATGAGGGAAAAGGAAGGTGCCAGAGGGACCACTTCCCAGGCTGTCACTGGGGTTGGCTACCCATCCTCCCCACCTGGATCCCATTGCTATGTTATCTTTCCCCTCCCATTAGCCCAGCATGCTGTGCTCAGGACCGTGCAGGTATGTGCTGTGTCCTGGTACTTAGGGTGTAATGACTCCCCAGAGAAAGAACAACAGGAAATTGGGGATATGATTCTTCCCTGAAGTCTGTCACTGCTTTTACTTTAGCATAGGCCTGCTTTTCTGTTGCACAAGGCATAATATGGACACATCCCACCACTTTTGTCAGCTTGAATTCCTTGGCTGTGATGCGGGAGTAGTACAGGAGTACCCCAAAGTACACAGTGTCCCTCAGGCAAAATTTCTGAGCAATCCTCCATGTTCAGGGCTTCCTTCTCAGGCAACCAGGTCCCCAGGCGAAGATGAGCCCAAATGCCAGCTGCCCCATTCTCTCCAGTCTCAGGTGGAAGGCTCTGAAAGGCTTTCAGCATCTCTGACAGTGCTTCAGATATGGGGCTGCTTTGAGCTGTGGAGTATAAAATACTTCTTGACAGGCTTAAGCTATTTATGTACCAGTTTTACAATGTGTGAGGACACACCTAATGGGACATCCTCTTTGCTGCTCTAGATACACACTTAGAGCATAGCACTAGGAATTGATTTTCCACACTCCGGCTTCTATTAAATTGAAAGTACTGTCACACCAGATGCTAATATAGTAGTTCAGAGTGTTCTTAAGAAAACCAAATACATTAAGCCAGTGGTTCTCAAACTATTTGTAGCTGGGGCGCATTTAAAATCCTACAAATAATTGTAGGTGCTCTATATACAGATTTCTGAGAAATATGTTATAATAATTAAGTTAAATTTTAAAGAAAAAATATATAAAGTTCAAGCATGCTTTTATGGTAATCAAACAAAATAAATACAACAAAATTAAATTTATTCTGACATTAAAAAACATTTCTAGGTTACAGTTTTTGAGTTATGCTTTTCAGAATTCATAAAAAAGAGGGGTGAAAAAAATTTAAAAAGGCCAAAAGGTTATCTTTTTATATGTGTAGATACATTCTTAGTAAGATTTAGTAAATTCGGTAGGTTCTAGCGCGAATGTTTTTTCAATCTCATGTTTTTGAGAAATATAAGCCTGATGTGTCCTAGCAATTTCTTCAATGTTTGGGCGTATATTTGAAAGGCAAACTCTCATTTCCTCGTCAATACATTGAAGAATTCCTCTTTTTTCACTCTTAATTGTGTTGAATGCAAAAAATCCCCACCATACATATCATTTTAACTTTACACCAAACAAAGGATAGAAGAAACTTGCCTCCAGTCTTTCCTGGGAACATGGGGGTAGTGTAAACAATCCAGCACCTCAGCTTAATAGCCTTTTGCAAGCTAATCAGGCAAGTGAGGTGGGGGGTTGGGCAGACTGACAGCTTATAGCCAATTCCCCACACCTCTGTCCCCCCAAAATCTAAACTCCAAAAACCTTGTTGGTATTTTGGTCCCCAACAGGCACATATTTGTCTGGAATACCATAGGGCACACCTGGAAATCTTCTAGGGTGCACCAGTGTGCACAGACGCACATTTTGAGAACCACTGCATTAAGCCTTTATCCCCAGTCCTTAAGTCAACATTTCTCAACATGGGGCCACAGATAATCTTGGTCACATACCTGGGCAGAGTGTCAGTTTGTGAGACACACCTGCTCCAGACACATCCCAGACTTCCTTTAGGCAAGTTTCACTTGCCTTACTTGATTTACTTTGCTTTTAAATCTTTAGGCACAAAGATAGGGTGTGTGCATTTCAAACATACTTATTTTGCATAAGAGTTTAAGGCCAGTCAGTAAATTCTGGGATGAAGTCTAAGTCTACAAATCTAACCCCTGGGAAATTCCACTGTTCTCAGTTTCAAAGGGTGCATGACAATGAAAGAATGACTAATGAATGCAATCTCATCAGACTAAATAAGTAAATTAGGTGATTGTTCAATTTTTGTTTCTACCATAGGGCTGCTCTATGATGCCTGTGGGCCACTTTAATAGTATATAGCTCATAAAATCTGGCTCATGTTTGAATGACCCACAGATGGCTTCATTTAAGGTGCTCCTTTCTTGCACAGTCATCAGCCATCTTTCTTGTCCTCCCTCACCCCGGCCACACACAGTCTGTGACCTCTGGAATTACCTTCCTCCTCTGAGCCAGCAGTTCTTGTCCTGGCTGCATATCAGAACAGCCTGGCAGCTTTTAACACTTCAATGCCCAGATCACAGCCCAGATAATTGTATCTGAATTTCCAGGGATGAGACCCAAGTACCACTTACCACTATTTTTAAAGCTGCTCAGACAATTCCAAGGTACAACCAAAGCTGAAGTCACTCTTTTGAAGAAACACAATCATCTATATAAAGGGTCAGGAACATTTTTGGCTGTGAGAGCCATGAACGCCACATATATTAAATGTAATTCCGTGAGAGCCATACAATATGTTTAACACTAAATACAAGTAAATGTGTGCATTTTATGTAAGACCAACACTTTTAAAGTACAATAAGTCTCTGAATTCTTTTTAATAATGTTGTTATGCTGTTGCTAACCAATGATGAATAAAGTACTTCTTACCATTAATGCGATTTCTGGTGCTGCATGGTTTTGCTGATGGCTTTGTAGTCTGGTGGATGCATGGTGAGGTTAAGCTTCATGCAGGCATTGAGACTTCCATCCATTAAACGTGATTGTAGGTTGGTCTTAACGTTCTTTAGATGTGAGAAAGACTGTTCACATGCATATGTAGAGCCAAACATTGTCAATACAGCAATACTCATTCATTGCGGTGTGTGGTATGTGAAGAGAAGCGCATTCCAAGTTTTGACAATCAGCCGGTCCATGGGTTGAAGTTTTTTCATTTCTCTCCACTTGTGTTTGCTTGCCAACTCTGCTTGCTGTCATGCAAATCTTTCCAAATCTTCATTCAGTGACTTGAACTTATTCACGCACATGTCTGAGGCTTTCAGGTCAGCAGCTTGTAGCTCAAAATCTCTGACGGAGACACTGGGGATGTAACTCAGGTTGGCGCTGTCCACTGCACACTTGTGTGGATGGGTGATGAATTTAAAAAGATGAGTGCACTCACGAAATTCTCCAAAGCACGCTTTGAATGACTGCAGAAGATTAGATGTGAAGCCTGCTAGCTGCTGGAGATCAAGATATTGAGCAAGGTCACTTGCTGTGCATGCATCTTTAAACTCTTCCAGTTTTTTCAAAGTCTAGTAAACGACCTGTTTCAATGTTGGCGATGAAAAGTTCCAGCTTGTTTTCAAATGCAAACACTGCTTGTTGAAGGGACAAGACTGTATTTCCAACACCTTACATTTTCACATTGAGCTGGTTCAGATATTCAGTCATGTCCCGAGATAGCAGAACTTTAGGAGCCACTCAGTGTTAGCTAACTCAGGATGCTCGACGTTTTTCATTTCAAGAAAAGTCTGGATTTCGCTCAGACAAGCCGTGAAACGGCTGAGCACCTTCCCTCTTGACAACCAACGCACATTGCTATGCAGAAGCAGACCAGGATAATTATTCCCAACTTCATCCAGCAGTGTTTTAAACTGGCGATCATTTAAAGCTCGGTCAACAATAAAGTTGACCACTCGAATAACCAGCGAAATCACCTCACCAAGCTGCTCCCCGCACATCTGAGCACAAAGCACCTCTTGATGTAGGATGCAGTGAAAACTTAGGATGGGTCTCTTTTCATGTTCACGAAGAAATGCTACAAAGTCTCTGTTTTTCCCCACCATGCACGGAGCACCATCAGTACACACCAAAATAAGTTTATCCATCGATAAATTTTTTCCTTTAGCGAACTCAGTGAAAGACTGGAATAAATCCTCCACTCTTGTTGTCTCTTTCATAGGCAAAACAGCAAGACTTTCCTAAGGTAGTGTGTCACCAACAGCATACCTTGCAATCACACTGAATTGGGATTAATGGCTTACGTCTGTTGACTCATCCAAAGCGAGAGAAAAGAAAGGTGCTGCATTTATGTCCTTCACTTGTGTTGCCTCAATTTGATTTGCCATCAAGATGGTACAATCGTGAACAGTTCTTGCTGATAGAGGCATGTCTTTTATTCATTTGACTATCTTGTCTTTATTTGAAAAGTCGTCAAAAAGTTCATTGGAAACATCAAGCATGAATGTTTTGACATACTCCCCATCTGTGAATGGCTTTTCATTTCTCACTATTGCTAAAGCACCAGCAAAGCTAGCCAAATTCCAGTCACCTTGTTGGGTCTAAACATGGAGTTGCTGCTGACTAGCTTGCACTCTGCACAGTAGCTTGCAATAAAAAAATTAATTAGCAATGTCATAGAAGTAACAATCTTGACAGGACCTTTCAAAAGTGAGTATGTCCTCATTCCTCACATTCCTATGATTCCAACGGATATGCCATTTCAATTTACGAGATTGCAATTTCCAATTCGATTGGCATTTGCAGTCACCATCAACAAAGCTCAGGGCCAATCTTTAGAATTGTGCGGTTTAGATCTAGACACGGATTGCTTCTCACGTGGACAATTATATGTTGTGTGGTTTAGAGTCGGCAAACCAGACAATCTCTATATCTGCACAGACAATGGAACAACAAAAAATACTGTATACCCATAGGCATTGTGAAATTAAAGATATAAGAAATGTGCGCTTTCTCTTTTCCATTTAAACAGACTGAGCCACAGCAACACATGGCTGGGTACAGCTAGTCTCTAATACAGGTATGTTCCAACCCCTTTACATTTAGAGCAATGGTTCTGCCTCCACATTCTCCCCTCCTCTCCCACTTCCCGCCACAACCTGCACTGAGATGCACTGTCCCAGGACTCCATCCCTCTCCTGGGCTCCATTACCCTGAGGGAAAATGGACATTGTCCCACTTCAGCCTTGCAGATCCAAAGCCCCCCAGACACCAGTAAAGTTGTATCATTTGGCTGTTTGCTGGGTCAGCCTGTTCCCTTCCCCCGTCTGCAGAGAGTCAAGTGGTGGGACAAATTGCCCTCTCTCTGTGCTCAGCTGGGAGTTGATTCAACACAATCAAGCCACACAGCTCTTTCCATTAGAATCACATTTTAAAGTCCACCATACTGGAAACATGTCCCATGTCCATGAACCACATCAGTCAGTTGACTGATGAAAAAGAGTTAGATGAGTTGGAGACTAAGCTGACATTCTGTATTAAAAATTAAGAAGCCTTTTGCGCACTCCACCTAGATCCTCTGAAAGATTGTCAGGGGCCCAGCAAAGCCAGTCTTAGTTCCCTGGGGAGGCAAAGCTGGCAAGAGCCCAGCTAAGGATCAAATACTCAACCAAGTTGGCAAAGAAACAGTGCCAAGCAAGTTCACTCATTCGGGAGACATTTACACTGAGCACCTACTTCATGCAGAGTCCAGAGGAGTAAAAGCAGATTAGGTTCCTGTTCTCAGAGCTTCCCTTTGGGTAACAGAGATAGTCAGTGAAACAATCAGATGCACATGGCCGTGCTGGTGGAAGAACTCAGCATAGTGTAATTTGATAGACTGGAGAAGGTTGACAGATAATGCAGCTACTCAGGTGGAGAGCAGGAGCAGCAGGCAGACTGGAGGGTTCCAGGCAGAGGAGACAGCTGGCAAAGGATATAGGGGAGGAGTTTAGCACATAGAGATCTAGGACTGAAAGGCGGCCAGCATTCTGAGCGAACACAGGAGGAAGCATCCCTGAGTGGGTGCCCCACATGGCAAGAGCAGGCAGAGCCTCATAACTGTGGTCCCCAAGCAGCAAGAGGATGCATGGGCTCCCAGCCGAGCTGCATTCTATTTGTTTAAAAATTTGTATTTAAATTGTAATATTGGAAACAATATTAGATTAGCTTCAGGTGTACAACACAGTGATTAATCATTTAATATGTTATGAAGTGGCCACCATGGTAAGTCTAATAACCATCTGGTACTGTACATAGTTATTACAATATTACTGACTCTGTGCTGCATGTTATGTCCCTGTGACATATTTTTATAACTTAGGTGTTTGTACCTCTTAATTTCCTTCCTCTTTTTCACCCATCCTATACCCCTGCCCCCTTTCTGGCCACCATGAATTTGTTCTCTGTCAATAGACCTATACTTTGAATGATGCCTGAAGCTCATGCTGAGAAAGATGGGAGAGACACAGAGTGGGCCAGTTATCCCAGCTGGCTGCCATTCTTAGTGACGGTGGCAGCAGTCTCAGTAGGAAATGTTTTGGTTACTCAACAATCTTCATGGCCTGGACTCAAATGGTGCAGTGAAGACAATCTGAAGAGAGAGGATGCCAGAAGTGTTTAGAAGATAAAGTCAGTGATCATTTTCCCTCCCCTCGTACCTCCCTCCTGGGGCTCAGCATAGAGAAACCCCCTTCCAAAGGCAGATACCTACTGAGTTCAAGCCTGTGTGTATGACCTACAGTGGTTTGCAAACTCATTAGTCAACAGAGCCAAATATCAACAGTACAATGATTGATATTTCTTTTGAGAGCCAAATTTTTTAATCTTAAACTATATAGATAGGTACATTGTTATTAACTTAATTAGAGTACTCCTCAGCTGGCCAAAGAACCACACTCAAGGGGCCAAAGAGTCGCATGTGGCTCGCGAGCCACGGTTTGCCAACCAGGGGCATAGGAGTAGAAAGTGTATCCCTGTGTGGTGTAGGGAGTAAGGAGTCCTGTGGGATGCAACTGAAAAGGGATACAAAGTGATAGAGACATTTTTATATGAGGGTATGTATGATACGCAAGAAGTCACTCTTGGAGGATATAAGACTTGCTTGTCCCATACAAGTTTAATATGAAGGCCAGACCAATGAGGGCTGGCTTTGTTCCCCACTCCACCAGGATGGTCCTAAACATCCTACTCTCTGTCTATGGAAACCAAAGAAATGAGTGATCAAACGTGGTTGAAGCGAGAAGCAGCAGCAAGACCTTATGTGTGATTGTGAGCTGGGGGCTCAGGTGGGAGGAGAGTGACCAAGGTGGGCAGTCATGGGGGACACAGGACATGATCAGGGTCATGAGAAGTGTGAAGGAGAGTCATGTGGGAGTGGGTTCTGCAAGGATTACACTCTATACAAGTAAATTTACAAACTGAATAAGAGAGCCCAGGCCCTACATGCCCCTGATCTCAGAGGCTAAACTCCACAGTGTCTGCAGGTGAGCAAGACCGAGTGGTAGAACTTGATGCCAAGGTGAGGTCCAGGCCTACTTGGGGGTCCCTCAGTGCTTCCCTTTCTTAACTTTGCAGCAAATAACATGAATGCCATGTTTCAGCTGCTAAAAAGGCATGCACGTCGGGAGTGCATCTTGGTCACTTCAGTCAGTTAATCAGCTGGTCCAGGCAGGTGCTACACAAAGACAACTATGGCCTAATTGTACAGTTTATTTTAAATTACATTTGTACTATAGCATTCTTTTTTCCTTAGACAGAAAGAGAGAAAGAGAGAGAGAGAGAGAAGAGAAGAGAAGGAGAGAAAAAGAGAGATAAATGAAAAAAAATTAAAAATGGTAACAGGTTCCAAACTGTTTACTTTCAGAAGGCAAGGGTGTCTGGTCTCCTGGTTCTTTCTTGGAAGAAACATCAGCTTTGGAACCCTGCAAACTGCACTATTTGGTGTCGAGCTCCTGTGGGGTTATATCCCCTGATGCAGCAGGCCACTCGCAGGCAGAGCGTGGTAGGAGTGTGGGACTGAGATCCAGGCTGGGACAGGCTTCTTCCCCGGATGGCACAATTGAAATGTCATCAGCTGAGTTATGTTAAGCACCAAGGTTGTATCTTTATTTTTTGTGTTTGATCATAATTAAAACTTTCACACTGTTATGAAAGCAATGAAATCTTGACTATCAATTTACAAAGCTGCTTTCTTGTACTTCTAATAGTTTTATTTCCTGTACTTCTGTCAGGTAAAAAGAAACCACCATTGGAAGCTGCATTATCCATCCTACCTCACCACCGCAATCTACCCTCAGGGCTCCATTTCTGTGGTGACATTATTTAGAGTTCACTCCTTGTGAAAGGGATATGGCAACCAAGTCAACAGGATATGATCCTGTCCCTGGCAAGTTCACAGGACTGATCAAATACCCAGCCACATGCATGTCCTCCACCCCGATAGCTGCATCAGTGGTGTTGAGAGGAGAGCAGCATGCAACCAGGACAGGGAAGTTTCCTACATTGTTTGGACTTCTAAAGTGAGTCCATCCTCCAGTCCTGGGCCACATGGGCGCAATCTGATGCTGTGAATGAGCCTAGACCAGGTGGTAGGTGGAGCAACAGTGGCCAGCCAGGCTGCTGCGGCAGAGGAGAGCACTGGGTTTCACTCAGAGTCTGTAAGGGAGCCCTTCCTTCAAAACCCAGGGTCGCAAGCCAGCAGTGGCAATGTGCTGGAGCACACTTCCGGGGCTTGGGGACCCCTCAACCCCTCAAAACAGCAATTCTGTCACCTCTAGAATCAACTTTGAGATGATGGCCCTCCACCGTCCAGGAGGATCCCAACAAGAAAAGGTGTGGCTTTATTTGGACACGGTGAAGTACAGCCCGTTGCTATGGGGCTGTGGCTCACACTATTAAGGCTGACATTAGTGACAGTTAAGCCATGAAGTCAGACACAAGTGTGCACGGCGAAAGCCAGCCTGTGGTGAAAGTGGCCCAAGCACTTCCTATGCCTCCACAGGCCGACCCCAGAAATCATCACTGGACTCTATCTCTCGTGTGGGTCATCTGCCAAGCTCACATGTCTCAGTCCTTGTGGTCCACAGTCTGGTAATATCCAGTGACCTCTGCTTCTCCTTGGTCCCCACGCATCACAGAAATCTCAACCTTGAGGTAATAGCAGAGCTTAGAGAGCAAAGCAGAGGGAGTGTGGGCCTATTTACCTGCTAAATCCATTTCTGAGTCCATCCTCATTCTCGGATGGGACCTTCCCCTTAAAATTACTATCTTTGTTAACACCTTGTGTAAATGTTCGTCCTTATCATTCAGGAATTCACTGGGCGGAAGTTGGCCCCTTTGGGGCAGAAGTTGGTCATGTTATCCCTTCCTCCCATGGGACCTCTCACTTGCCATCAGGATTACTGCCACCTCTCTCACTGTCTCCAGCTCTTTCATGACAATGACCCACACACTGCAGAGGCAGTAGTAGCAGTTCCTCCTAAGCATGTCACAAAGGAGAAAGGGACCCACAACTGTTACCTAATGGTTACAAATGGCCTTTGCCTGACATCATGGGTTGAGGACCCAGAAACTGTGACACTCCTGTGTCACTCCAGTGAAACAATTGGCTTCTGAGTGGTTGGCGTGTGGGTGTGATTTTACCACATTACACTGGTGTATTTCTTTATGCCACACAGATTGATTGTTTTTCTGTGGCTCTTCACCTACTGAATCAATGAGATATATTGGTAGTCGGGGAGGGGAAGGTAGATACCACCTTAAAGAAAGAAGTCATATGCATTTTGAGTCTCCAATTAGTGTTTCTTTGGTCTGTAAAGAAATAGTCATCTTGAGAAACAGATTTAATTGATGCAGAGAAGTTTTCAATTCAAAAGCTTCCATTTCTATGACAAGAACAACCATTAGCTGTGTCAACATGGAGAATTATCCCAAGACACGGTATGGATGGAGAGCAGGATGTGGTGTCATGGGAGAACCTACCACCCGGAAAGCAAAAATCTCTGCTGGTAGTGGAAGATGCTTAGAGAATTCTGAAAGAGGTTGTTCTTGGATATAGATGTGGCTTGGGTTTCTGAGAAGGCACGGGAAAAGGAGCCAGACAATAAAAATCTCAATAGACAGTCCAGAAAAGTGGCATAAGAGCCAAAAAGCACCAGGCTGATTGTCCCAGCAGCAGTGGTGGGAGTCAAATAATTTAACAATTGGTTTTCTGCCCTCATGACCATTTTAAGTATAAAATAAATGATATACGAAAAGGTAGCTTATTATTTCATGCATTTACTACTTAAATAAGAATAATAAAAGAGGTACACAAACTTAGATTATGTTATAAGAGTTTTAAAATATTAATGAAAAAATATTAAATAGTACCTGAAAAAATACAATAAAACTGTTATTTAAGATATTTCCATATTGCTTCCTGATTGGCGTCCTCATCTGCAATTTTTTCCACTTATGGGAGCTTAGAATACGCTGTTCGCAGATGAACATTATAAAAGAGTAAGGAAAGTAAATTTGTGATTTCCACATTGGGTGGCTGCCCAGGTGCCTTCCCTTAGAGAGAATCTTGATTACAAGTGCCATTTGAACAACCGGTTCGCCAAGCTCAACAAAAATTAGGTATCGGCTCTGCTGAACCGGTGCGAACCAGCTGAATCCCACCACTGTCCAGTGGTTCCCCTCTGGAGGGACGCATGAGGTGGATGAGCCTGAGACTGGACCCCACAGAGCTATGGTAAGAAGGAACAGAGATTTGCCAGTTCCCACGCTCCCCGAAAAGAGAGAAGTAGGGGTCTAAAGAAGAGACTTGGAGTTGTGTGGAGGAGGTTGTGGGTGTGGGGACTCAGGCTGGACTCCAGCCCTGAATGACAGCCCCTCAAAGACTGTGTGGACCCAGTCACTCCTCAGCAGACCAGAACTCTGAGAATCAGGCAGTGGGGACTCAGAGCTGAGACCCAGCAGGCAATTGAAATGGAAGAGATGGTTCTGAACCAGAAAAGACAAAGAGAGTGTTCAAGGGCAAGATGAATGTCTCCCACTCCTGCCCCACTCCCAACAGGAATGCGGGTCCCAAGAACGATGAGTCCAGTGACCATACTGATCATGATAACAACAAGAGCTAACAGTCTCCGCCCACTGACCACTGACCTGGGGCCATCACAAGCTCAGCTCCTGGAGCAGTTCCGCTTCACCGCACACCTCCCTTCCTCTACTTGGGAGCCTCCAGGTGGTCCATCTGGAGCTCAGGCACTGGCTGGAAGGGACAGGGGACTGTGGCATGGAAACATGCCAGGGTGGAGAAGGACCAACCTTAAAGAGCACATGGGCGGGACAGAGGTGGAGGTAGGTGCAGGAACAGCTGGGCCCCCCATATCCTTTGACAGCTTTGGCCAGGCTACCTTGAGACGCATTCTGGGCTTCCACTGGCTTATCTAAAAGAGAGCGAGGTGGGCGGCTCCTTCCAGACTTAACTTCCGCCAAAGCTTTCCTTCTCGGATCCCTGAGCTCCGGTCTGTGACACTCCACCTGAGCAGAGTTCCCGGTCCCAGCCCGTGTTCTGAGTAGCCTCATGTGTATACCTTGACTCCTTGAACACTTACCTTCGGCTCAGGCAGGCTTGTTTTTGGCACTTTACAGAATGGAAACTGAGGTCAGCTAACCAGGAATGACTAAGTCACTTCCACAGGCTGCAGGACCAGGTCCTCTCTGGCTCCCAAGCCCACATTCTAGCTGCTTCCTTCTTCATATTGACAAGTCTTGCTCACAATCCCCTGGTGTCTTGGCCCTTCTTCACAGGCACTGCCCACCTCACAGCTCACCCTGCCCCATGAGATGGTATGTTCTCCTGTTTGTTCCAGGCCCTGCTTAGTGCCTGGCCAGAGCTGGACTCATGAGTCTTTGTAGAATGGGTGACTGGGTTTAGGGACTTGATTTTTGAGAAGGTGTCTAATTTTTAAAGTATTGTTGGAACATAATAGGACTGTGGAGATTATGTCATTCACAGAAAACCTCCATCAGGTAATCTAGCTGAGAAGCCAGGTTCTTCTAATGCAGTGGTAGTCAACCTGGTCCCTATCGCTCACTAGTGGGCGTTCCAGCTTTCATGGTGGGCAGTAGTGGAGCAACCAAAGTATAAATAAAAGATAGATTTAACAATAGTAAGTTGTTTTATGAAGATTTATTCTGCCAAACTTAGCGAAAATACGACACAAAGTACTTGGTAAGTAATTATTATTATATGCTTTAACTTGCTGTAACTCTGCTTTATAAATTTTATAAAGTGAAGTTACTTCCCTACTTTATAAATCACCATGACTGTGGAACCGGTGGGCAGTTAGAAAATTTTACTACTAACAGAGATACAAAGTGGGCGGTCGGTATAGAAAGGTTGACGACCCCTGGAAATGTCTTTATTCTCAAACATGCTGAACCCAGATTTCTTCCCTCCCATCATGGCTCATTCTAGGCAGAAGAATATGTTTCTGCCTTTCCACCAAAATGACCTTGTAAATGCGTTTCTAAGAAACCCCAGTTCAGCTCAGCTGACCTACTTCTGCCACCTTAGCACTTTCTCTCAGGACCCCTCAGGCAGAAAGAATGTGGTCTGTCTGCCCTCCTTTCTTCTTGTTCTCCCTTCATCCCTGTCCCCTCCTACTCTCCTCCTAACCTCCCTCAGTCCCTCCTTTTCTTTATTCCCTCCAAAAGTAATTCATGAATATACTTAAAATAATTAAGCGTATAGGAGGGCACAACAAAATAAAACGTAAATATCTCTGTCCTTACAGTTCCATCGCGGGACTCACTCTTGACTAACTAAGTCATTTTCTAGCCTTCTTTCTTTCTTTAAAGCTCTTATGGTAGTTCCTTATAACTCTGTTTCTTACCTTTCTGAGCAGATTGGCCATAGCCTAAAAAAACAGTATGTGGACAGTCTGCTCAGACAGAGAATGTAGCCTTTTACTGCCTATCACCTTCTCCTCCTTATCTTTTCCTTCTCAAATATCTTTAAATTATATGCATATACCCTAATTTCTTTATTTATTCCCCTTAGATTGTATCTCTGGACTCCCAACCTTAAAGATTAAATTCATAAATAAAAGTGTTGACTCTAGAGAAGGAAACACTTTTCACCATCAGGATCTTGACTCTAAAAGGAGAACCATCCCAGGTTCGAGTTAGAAGGCTTTTCTTTTCTCCAGATCTAACTCTACCACTACTGCTGATTTTTTCCCATGTCATTCTCCTTCTTCAGTTCCTTTTTCTCTTTTGCTGGTGAGCATCCAGGAACAATTTTGTTTGTATAAAGTTTGTGAAAATGCGCACTTTTTCTGAATTCTTGAGTACTGCCACGTCTTTTTTTTGCTCCCATTTGTTTGACAATTTCTTTTCTTTTTTTTCTTTTTGGTAATTATTGAGGTATAATTAGCATAAAACAGGTTAAATTTTTATTTGTAACTGCCACCTAAATAGAACATTCCCATCACCCAGAAAGTGCCCTGCTGGGTCAGAGATACCACCCCAGTGACTCAGGCAGCTACTGTGGTTCTAGCACCACAGATTAGTTGCCTGCTCTAGAAGGTCATAGAAATTGAACCATTTAGTTTCTATTCTATAGTTGTCTTCTTTCATTCAATCTATCAACAATAAAATTATTCAACATTGTTGTGTATATCTAAAATTGCTGTGTGTGAAGTTTATCTGTTCTCTTATTGAAAGACTTTTGGGTTGTTTCCAATGTTTTGGCTATTATAAATGAGTCTGCTCTGCACATTCTTGTAAATGACTTTTTGTGACCATCTATTGGACACATAGTTGATTATGTCAATTTTGCAAAATGGTTGAGCTATTCACGCTCCTTGTGATTCACTTCACCAATGCTTGCTATCGTCAATCCTTGTGATTTTAGTCATCCTAGGGAGTATCTCATTGTGGGTTTAATTTGCATTTCTCTGATAAGTCATAATGATGAATATTTATTTATATGTTTAGTCACCACTCAAATATTTCTCTGTTTGATAATTTGATAGGAGATGCAATTCTAGGTTCAAAAAAACTTTCAGCCCATTGAAGGAATTATTTTGTCATCATTGATGAGATGACTGTGAACAATTTTTTTCTTGTTTTTATGTAAGCCACTTGCTTTCATCCTTCTGAAAGTTTTCAAACAATTTCGCTGTTGTTGCAGTCCTGTAGTTTTACCAGGATGAGGTTACGTTTGTTTTGTTTTGTTCTTTGTTTTCCCCATTAAAATTGCTGGCTTCTCAGCTGTCCTTTCAATATGAAAACTGCATTTCTTCAACTAAGGAAGTGTTCTTCTTTTAGTTACTTACTTCTTTGCTCACCTCCATTTTCTCTAGTGGAAGTGTCCATTAGACAGATGTTGGGTTACCTGGATTTATCCTCTACCTCTTTTAACTTTTCTCTTATTTTCTATCTCATGTTTTATTTTTCTATTTTAAGTCCTGGGAGACTTGACTTTCTGTATGACATAATCATCAAGCCAAATAAACTTTTGTCTTCCAACAGACCCTTAGAGGATGAATCTATAGTTCCTCATAGGCCAAATAACCATGGGATTAAAAAGGCTAGTCACAATTCACTTCCTCGTTATAGATGACAAAACAAACAACAAAAACTGGAGATGGGTCAGCGACTAAGTGAATGTCACCCAGCTGTGAGTAGCAGAGTCAGGGCTAGATCACCTGATGAATTTTCCATTACATCATGCGGAATAATCCCAGAGGGGAGACAACTTTAGCAGGAGTCCTTTATGATCCCACTAGATACATTGTCTAGTCATGACCTTAATCATGCAGAGACCCTCTCCAGCAGCTGGGACCTCTGCCATCTCCTTCTTCCCATGTCATCCTGGAGCAGGGATAGGTCCCATATGCTCTAACACCTACAGGAATTAACAGGCATGTTGGTTTATTATTTCTGCCTTGATGTCTTCTCTTCCCAGGGAAGCTCGTTGAATGTAGGGACTCTCACATTCTTCTTCTGGCTCACTGAGGGGATGCCAGAAATATTTTGGGTCCTGCAGGTGGGAACAAATCTTATTCACCTCTGTAATACCATCAACCCAGAAGAATGCCGGGGGTGTACTAGGTACCTTGTGTATCTTTATTGAAAGAGAGAATTTTTCATCAATCTGAACCAGAAGATCCTTCACATACTGTTTTTCTACATTGGCACTGGGAACAGGAAGACCTTTCTCTTATTATTTCTGAATCTTCAAGCAACTTACATGACAGTCTGACCCTCATATGATGTAGGTCATTTCCATGGGACCTGGGATAGGGAAAGTGGTAGGGAGATTTCTACTGTGCATGGTTATTACTAGCATAAAATATGATCAAGAAATAGAATGTCTGTCAACTGTAGGTCATAACAAAAAAACCCACGCCCTTCCTTTCCCCTTTCCTTATTCACAGGGACCATTAGCCATCAGTCCAGTTACCCTCTCCCTCAGATGCTTATATGTGGGTCATAGGAAAAGACTTTGCAATCAGTTAAATAGAAACGTCTTTAGTGGTCAATTTACAGAGCTTTGCTGAAGGAAAGGTTGTTAAAATTTAAAACCTTTCATTACTTCTTAATGGGCTACCTGGGACTGGAGGGAATGATAAATATAGCCTTTCTCATACATTTGAATCAACCAGCTACAGAAAGATTCTTAGACGTTCACTCTAATTAAACATTTACGTAGGCTATACTCAATATTCCTTTAGGTCTTTCTTTTTCTAATAAGTTACAACTTTTATTTCTGCAAGGCAGAAGGTTTTAGGGACCCCACCATTCTATTTGAAGATTGGATCCAGTCTCTGTTCTACTCAGGACCCTGTCCTGTCCTCTGGCCAACTCAGCCACCTCACACTGTCCCCCACCTGTCTGGGTACCCAAAGAGCCTGCCTAAAAGGCAACTGAGAACTCCAGGTCAGGGCTGCAAAACTACACATTTTTTTTCCTAACGAGAGCAGGATTGTCTTCTGATGGAGGCTGGAGGGAGATGAGAACAGGGGTGGTGATGCGGACTTTTATTTTTAATTCTCTTCAGTTAAAAGGCAGGTGGGCATTTCTAAAATGACATGCAGGTTTGAACACATGCAGGTTTGACCAAGAAAGATTTTCTGAGCACTGCCAGAGGTTCCTGCTAATACACTCTCACATTCTACGCTGTGAACACTGCGAATGTTCCAAGGTCCCTCAGCTCCACCTGCTCCCTCTCCTCCTTTCCCACCCTCAGGGAGGTCCTCACCTGGCTCACGGAAGGGAGCTCACAGAAGGGACAGTGGAGACTCTCAAAGCTTTTTTTTTTTTTTTTAAAGGGACAGAGAGTCAGAGAGAGGGATAGACAGGGACAGACAGACAAGAATGGAGAGAGGTGAGAAGCATCAATCATTAGTTTTTCGTTGCCATTCCGACACCTTAGTTGTTCATTGATTGCTTTCTCACATGTGCCTTGACCGCAGGCCTTTAGCAGACTGAGCCACCCCTTGCTGGAGCTAGTGACCTTGGGTCCAAGCTGACGAGCTTTTGCTCAAGCCAGATGGGCCCAGGCTCAAGCTGGCGACCTCGGGGTCTCGAACATGGGTCTTTTGGCATCCCAGTTCGACGCTCTATCCACTGCGCCACCACCTGGTCAGGCGAGACTCTCAAAGCTTTTATCTTCAAGTTGAGGCAGCCTTCTTCCCTTTTTCCTTCTTCCATAGGAGACAGGGATTCTCTCCTAGGAAGACTAGTTTCCCTGCCTGGCTCTGGTTTCTGTCCTTTGCACTTTCTCAGGGACTTGGGGTCTTTGCTTGTCACCCCTGCCGCCTCCTTGTTGTCCTGCAGCATCTTCTCCACAGTATCCCTCTCGCTGTCTCTGAGGGCCTTGCAGTACGGAGCACATGGAGTCCTCCCCAGCACCGCCAGCCCAGCCCTTGGCCTGCCCTTCCCTGCAAACTTGTAGAAGGAAATGTCGACAGGTCCTTCAGCCCCTGGGTGCCCTGCCCACGGGAATTAGCACTTTCTGGCAGCGGGGCTTCCAATAGCTTTCTGCCAGGTTCTTAAAAGTGACTTTACAGCTTGAGTAACCATTAGATTCATAGCTAACTGGTTCATGGGCATTTAAACTGAATCAGTTAAGTCTTTTTATGACCTCTAACTAGACTGCAATTTATACTATGTTTATTTATTTATCTTCTGCCTGCTTTCCCTTCAGACAGGCCTGAGCCTCGTGAGAGCCCTCACTGCTGGGACGTCTCTGAGCCTGAGCAGTGTCTGGTGCCTGTGGGGTCATTTTTAAGAAACATTTGTTTTCAATTGCTTAAATTATGAATTAACATCAAAATTGCAAATTTGTCAAGAAACACATATGTTAAAAACCCATAAAATATTAAAAATTAATGAAATTAGGTGACGGATAGCCAAGTGTTCATCAAATGATTTTATGCATTTTTCTATAAGCTTGAAATTTTTAAAAATGGGGAAAGAAACAAGCCATCTAAAATAGCATCTTCCAATTTCGGAGCTATCTTTTCTTATGATTGAAATTAATCTTCCAGTAAGAGAATTCCAAACTCTCCCCTGATTTAAAAAAAAATAATAGAAAATGAACTTCATCTTTTTCCTCCATCACTTGAGAACTAAAAACTAAATAACAAAATTAATTTTTCAAATTTCTACTGCCAGAACTCGTTTTCTCTTCACAAAGTCAGGGAACACATTGCCGCTGTAGTTACAACTACAAACGGGGCAGCTTCCCCTGATTGGGCCCTTTAGTGGATGGGTGGCGGGAGACCACAGAAACTAAAATTTCCAGAGGGTCTTAGGTTAATCTCATGAGAGATGGCTTGTCTGAGTCTGATAGACCAGGTTTCATGTCTGCCCAGCTTCCTGTACAATCACTCTTCTCTTGGACCCAAACACAGCAGGTTTGTCTTTGATGACTTTTACTCAATGTTTTGTCTGAGTCCATCCCAATTTTACCAACAGGAGAGAGCCGTGAGCAGAGCCAGTCTGTCTGTCACAGCCCACAGGGTAAGACTGGTACCCGGAGATGTTCTGATGTAGGTTCCAGGTTTCTTGTTGCTTTCTTGAACATGGAATTACTATGGGACCCATTCAACAACAGCAAAGCATATCAAATGAACACAGCTAATAAAAACCACAAACCAGTCATTAGTGACCCGGCAATTGAGGGGCCACTTATATTCTCCACAGTTCAATCCAGGGCCTATGAATGACTCAGGTGCATGTAGGACATTCAGGAAGAGGTGTAAAGTGGGTCACTGGCCCTGATTGATGCCAGGCAAGACCTCAGGGCGCATGGGAACACAAATGCCAGCTAAAGCTGCGGTCTTGGAAAGACCACCCTGAGAGAGCGTTTGGAGTAAGGAGTAGAAGGCCAAAAGCAGTTTTCTAGATGTTGATATTGGAGAGGTAAATAGAGAAAGAGAAACCCAGAAAAGGTTCCCAAAAAGTGCATAGAGAGAAGGCAGGACAACTGGAAGGGAGAAGTCCCCCAGAAGCCAAGGGAAGGGATCATTCCCCATGAAGGGACCTGGCTTTAGTGTCAAGGGCATGGCAAATGTGCCACGGGTCGGTGGGAGACAGAGAAGCAGTATGTAATAGCTCAGCAGAATAAAATATGGAAACCGTTGATAAACTCAAGAGGAACAATTTTAGAAGAGTGGGTTGCAGTGTTGAAAAGAGAATTATTCAATAATGAATGGTAATTGGTATATGTAACATTACCGCCCTTTGGAAACAAAACAATAGTCTCTAAGAGGTGGTGAATTGTACCTTTTTTCCCTCAAGACAAAATTCTTCTACCACCTCTTGCTCCCAAGAACCTATTTCTCAGCTATTTCAGTTGTCTAAAGAGAGAGCTTCCATGCAAGAAGAGCCTTGTGTGAGACAGTGTTAGAGAGAACCAAGGGCTCCTTTAATTTCTGGGGCCTGCAGCTTTCTGGTAATGGGGACCCCATTAAAAAAAAGTGTTTTATTAAAATTAGTCAAATGCAGTAGAGTGTGTTTGAGGGAAATGAGGATGAGTGTTGAGAGAAAATGAAAAGAAATTAGGAGGGTTTGGGGTGGGCATACTCAGGCAGGGGTAAAGTCTCACAGGTCAGAGCCTCCCTGATTGGGATTTCCACATAGCAGCAGCCTCCCAGCTGGAACTAATATCAGAGGAGACAGAGGGAGCTGTCCGGCCAAACCCGAGGCTCCATCCTTGTGGCTTCACCTGTGCACATCAGACTAGGAGGCTCCTGTTCCCACATCTCAGTGACAAAAGAAGGTTAAAGAAATCCACTAGGTAAGGATTCTGGGCTGACAAGTGCCAAGCAAACATTCTTGTCTTTATAGTTGGTAGTAGGGAGTAGCACTTTTTGGGCCAAGAGCCAGTGGTGAGCTAGAAGCAACAATAATTTCATCAGGTGAAAGTCACAGCCCATTCTTTAACCTGGGGAGTATGGTGGCCCTCCCCAAAGCAGGAAGAGTGGCTAAAAATTCAAAAAGTCCCATCGTGTGACCAGGCTTGACTTCCTCTGCTGGGGGAGCTAAAAGGGGGCAGAAACTCAAATACCTAAAGGGTGTCATTTGTCCCAGCTGGGCTCAGCTGTGTTTTAGCAGAAGACAAATTTGGCCTCCAGGATTCAGTCTGTGTCAGCCTGCTGTGCTCCTCTCCCCATGCTGCCCATACAGTGTCCTCATCCTTCCCCTTTTTGCTCACCCTCCCAAAAAAAGAGGGCCCCTCACAGCCCACCTTTCTCTTTGATATGCAGGGGTGAATCACTGCAAATAATGTCCCTTAAGCTTTCCCCTGGGAGACTAAAGCTCTGATTTTATGCATATGGAGTCACTATGAGTCACACTTCAAAATATTTCACAGTAAGTCTAATTTCCTCAAAATAAAACAATAAAAAGAAGTTTTATATTAGGAAGAGTCTCATCCTTAGGACCACCAAATATTCCCAAGATGCAGGACTCTTGTCACTTGGTCTCCTAACCTCTGGCTACATCATACTCAGGAGAATAATTCCTTGGATGGCCTCCTTTGCTAAAAAATGCCACTGCTGGCCTAGTGCAGTGACTGTGACCCCTGCACTGGAATTTGCTTGCCAGAGGGTGGTTAATTCCACAGGCTTGAAAGTAGGTAATCAGGAAAGACAGTAGTTTATATAAAAGAACATGTACCAAATGCAGATACATGACAATACATTTCCTCAAATTTCCTGAAAATTAATATCTTTGTATGCTTCTCAGTATGACAGTTCATCAGTTTGGCAGATATATTTAGATCATATCAAATAAATGTATTAAATCCCCAATATGTGCTAGGTGTGGTCCCATACCTAATTTCACTTAATCTGTACAAAGACAGATGTTGTCCTCATATTGCAGGTGATTTGTCAGAGGGTAAGTGGCTGATCTGAGGCCAGGTAGAGGTGGGAGGCATCTTGGCCTGTGCTCTCCCACCTGCATGCACCTCTGCTGGTCAGGTACCTTCCTGACCAGCAAAGGTACCTCTTCAGTGGAGAGCTTTGTGTTAGCAGGAAACAGTTTTGTCATATGATATTCTAGAAATCCCACAGATAAAACAGTTGAAAGAAGACTTACTGGTTGACCTGGGTGGGGTGCAGCCTTTCCAATCTCTCCTCTGCCTCTTCCTGCCTCTTGCGTGGTCCCTGGGCTCCATGTGCTCTGCCTAAAACCACTGCCTTACACTATCTTTTTAGGCTACTTCTTTTGGGTCCATTGGAAGGGCTCCTCCCCAGTTGAAGCCCTCACTTTGGTCTTTTCTAGTGCAAAGCCTGGTGCCAAATCTGCTCACTTCCCACCAGGTAGATGATGACTCAGGTGGTTCTCAGAGCTACCTGTTCTGTGATGCTGGGAGATGGTGTGATGTCAGATGAATGGTCCTGGGGTCCCCTGTAACTGCTTAAATGCAACAGAGTCTCTTAATCACATCCCTGTGGGATAAGTCCTCAAATGGTACCCTTAAGAATCACTGAAAACTTCCGAGGTATGACAATAATGTTGTGGTTGTATCAAATAAAAGAGGTTGTATTGCTAGAGTACCTTACAGATGTAGTGATAAAATTATTACTTTAACATTATCCAAGGAAAAGGTATAGGTGGGATAATAGATGAAATACTGATTTTGTTAAAGCTGAATAATGGGTACACAAGAGTTAGTTTTACCATTCTATCTACTTAGGGTAGACTTAAAAATTTCCAAAGGTTTAAGATGATTATACACACAGACACACACACACACACAGACACACACACACACACACACACACACACACACACACACAGATGCAGTAAAAAACAAAATAGATACAAGGACAAGGTACAGGCAAAAAAAATATGGCATTAGGCCCTTGCCCCAGAACCACTCTCTTTCCCTTGCTCATTTTATTGTTCCTCAATAGTCCATTCTGCTTCTTTCTGGCAGTACTAGTCCTTTTTCTGGAGTGGATGAAGCTTTTGTATCTGCTTCTCTGACTTGTAAACTAAGATTTTGCCTTGATTCACAGCTTTGCCTGCTTCTTCAATGTTGGCCTCTCCCACAGCTTTGCATATGATGTGTCTTTCCATAAAGTTTTGTGACACAAACTTCACCCATTCAGTTCACCATGGGAGATGTGAACAATTAAAATTTCTTTCCAGCCTGACCAGGAGGTGGCGCAGTGGATAGAGCGTTGGACTGGGATGCAGAGGACCCAGGATCGAGACCCAAAGTTCCCCAGCTTGAGCGCGGGGCCATCTGGCTTGAGCAAAAGTTCGCCAGCTTGGACCCAAGGTCGCTGGCTCCAGCAAGGGGTAGCTCAGTCTGCTGAAGGCCCATGGTCAAGGCCGGTGTCACAATGAAAAACTGATGATTGATGCTTCTAGTCTCAGTGATGCTTCTAGTCTCTCTCCATTCCTGTCGGTCTGTCCCTATCTATCCCTTTCTCTGACTCTCTCTCCATCCCTGTAAAAAAAAAATTTATTTTCAGAGTTTAGATACTTTTACATCTCCTATTTTACAGATGAGAAAACAAAGCCACCCAAGGCCACATAGCTAGAAAGGGATAGAAGAATCAGGCATGAGAAATCAAGCAATTTGACTCTGGAGATGGCCTTTCCACCACTGAAGCATGTGGAGGTTGTACTTGTCAATTATAAGCACTCAAGCCCACCAGGAGATGACTCTCTAAAACTGAGAAAGCAATGGTCATTGCTTTTTATTTTTTGGTATTTAAGAAAAGTAAAACATTGAGAACGTAATCCTCAATCCTACTATTCTAACAAAATAGTTTTATTTCTTTATATATTTTATATAATTATATGTATAATAAAAATAAAATAAGACACTTTTTATGTTCTGATTTTTAAATACTATATCACAAGTATTTGTTTGTATTGCTTTTGTTCATAATATTATTCCAAATATGCTATTGTTTTGTTACAAATCCTTCTCTTTTTGAAACTTTTTGTTGCTCCCAATTTTATGCATTTTGAAATAATCTGGGAATTAATTCCTTAAAGCATATATCTGTTTATTCTTATTAACATTTTTCTCTTGTGTAAATTTTTGGAGACAAAATTGTTGGAATAGAAGTTAAATAATCTATAGTACTTGAGACCGAATGCCCATTGAATTTCAAATCGATGGTACTATTTTTATAGCCTATGGTATTTTTCAACCTTTTAATTTTCAGGGGATGGGAGAGGGATAGTGAGACAGACTCCCACAGGTACTCTCACTGGGGTCCTCCTGGCAGCCCCATTGGGGGCTGGTGCTCCGATCAGCCGAGTTACCCTAGGTGCTTGGTGCCAGCACTGGAACCAGCTGAGCCACTGGCTGTGAGAAGGGAAGAGGGAGAGAAAGGGGAGAAGGAGAGGAAGAGAAGCAGATGGTCATTTCTCCTGTGTGTACTGACTGGGGATTGAATCCAGGATGTTCATACATCAGAGTGACGCTCTATCCACTGAGCAAACCAACTATGGCCAGTTTTTTTCTACTTCATATACAAATATATGAGGTTGGTTGAATTGAAACTTATTTTATTCTAGTACGTGGGTTTTGAGGGTTGGGGCTGCAATTCTGGCACCCCAGTGCAGCCTGGCAGTGCACACCTCATACATGTGCATGTGCACACCCAGGTAGAAAGAGAAAATATGCCCACCTCATTGGTGCCACCAACATACCCACCAGCTCAGGCTCATGACAGCGACCTCTGAGCACTCAGCATGTGCTGCTCAAGGATAGAAGGAGCGGGAGAAAATGCAATGGCAGAAGAGCTGACTGGCCTTTTTCACTTAGGCTAAAGTTTTGCCACTTAATTCAACAGCAGTTGCTGCAAACAACTCTAGGTTCTGTGACTTTCTTCATAATCTTCGGTAATTCCCATCTTTCAATCTGCGAAAAATCTCTTTCAAGTTACTAAGGTTTGATTATATTTTTTTCCCTTAAAGAATCCACAATTTTACTCTAATTATAAATTTAATTAAGACATGCAAATTATAGAAAATCTTTGAAACAGAAAAGTTTTAAAAAGGAAGCAAAAGTAACTCATAATCCTACAGCTTCAAAAAATCACTCTTCGATGTATTCCTTCTACTTTGTTACTATTATATATACATGAAACAAAATTGCTAACATAGTATAGTGTTCTGTTCTGTGGCCTAATATTTTTTCATTCAACAGTATATTATTAGTGTTCTACCTGGTCATTAGATGCTTTTCAAAGATAATTTTAATATTTATATAAATCAGAGTTAAAATATGAAATGTATAATTACAGTTATATAATATTTAGATATTACCTAAGTATATCATTATTTATTTTATGATTGTCTGAATGTTGGCCATATAGATTGTTTCCAAATTTTCACTGGTATAAATAAAACTGCAGGGAACCTCTTGGTCTATTTATTTGTGGAAGTTCAATTCAAGTAGCAACATAAGCAAATACCCCCCACCCTGCTTTTTTTTAGCGAGAGAGAAACAGACAGGAAGGGCGATGAGAAGCATCAATTCTTCATTGCAGCACCTTAGTTGTTCATTGATTACTTTCTCGTATGTGCCTTGACCAGGGGGCTCCAGCCAAGCCAGTGACCTTGGGCTCAAGCCAGCGACCTTGGGGTCATGTCTATTGATCTCATGCTTAAGACAGCGACCCCATGCTCAAGCCGGCAACCTCTGGGTCTGAAACCTGGGTGCTCAGTGTCCCAGGACAATGCTCTACCCACTCACTGCACCACCGCCTGGTCAGCCTTGCAAATGCCTTTTTACAGATGAAATCTCCAGTGTGAACCTTACAGGCTAGGGAGTTAGGCCTGGGTTCTGTTCCCACTTAGTGATTGTGTGACCCCAGCAAATGGCATTGCATATCTCTGAACCTCATTTTCCACATATATAAAATGAGCGGTCTGAATAAACTATCTTCCCAGATCCTTTTAATGCTAGCTTGTTATAAGTTGAAGCCAAAGCCACAACTCTTTTTATTTTTAAATAAATATTTTTTCTTATTTTTTCTTTTATTTTTGTAGCAAGCAATATAGAGAGAGACATACAGACAAGGATAGGCAGACAAGAAGGGAGAGAGATGAGAAGTATCAACTCATAGTTGCGGCACCTTAGTTGTTCATTGATTGCTTTCTCATATGAGCTTTGACCAGGGGCTCCAGTCAAACCGGTGACTTTGGGCTCCAAGCCAGTGACCTTGGCATCATGTCTCTGATCCCATACTCAAGCCATACTGGTGAGCTATGCTCAAGCCGGGGACCTTAGTATCTTGAGCCTGGGTCCTCAGTGTCCCAGACTGATGCTCTACCTAGTGTGCCACCACCTGGTTGAGCTCCTTACTTTTTTTTTTTTTTAAGAGAGTGAGAGAGAGAGACAGGAAGGGAGAGAGGGAAAGAAAGGAACAAGATGAGAATTATCAACTCATATTTGCATCACTGGTTCACTTTAATTGCTCATTGATTACTTCTCAAATGTGCCTTGACCTGGGGGTTCAAGCTGAGCCAGTGATCTTTGCTCAAGCCAGCGAACTTGGGATCATGTTGATGATCCTGTGCTTAAGCCAGGGACCCTGCACTCAAGCTAGTGAGCTCATGCTCAAGCCCATGAGCTAGGGGTTTTGAACCGAGAACCTTAGTGTCCCTGGTGGACACTCTACCCACTGTGTCACCACTAGTCATGCCACAACTCTCTCTTTATGAACACTACACTTCCTCACATCCCATAGAATTTTATAGTTTTTATTACTTTTGCCTCCACAGATGTCAAGCAAGAAAAGATATGGGAACATCCATGATAATGAAAGAATGACTTTTTCAGACTGTTACACACAGGACTTCTAAACTCTGCTCATTAGAGTTAGATTACTGTTAGCAATTACGAGGAGAAAAACAATAATTAAGCAAGCAGACTCATACAAGATGAGACATAGTTTACACCATCTATGGAATAGAGGCACCATGTATACAGAATATATGGCGGGAGAAAAGGACATTTTTTGTGTGTGGCAAGTTTGAAACAAGAAATCCAAAGTTTCCAGCTAAAAGTCTCTACATTCAAGGGTAAAGGAAATACAAACTAGAGTAACTGAGGCTGCCGGAACCCTCTGAGGTCTTGTGCAAAGGCTGTTATTAAATCTGCTTATTGTCACATTTTAAATTCTCCAAAACTCTGCCACTGAGCTACCTGGGTTACTGGCAGTTAATTCCATGTAGCCAAGAGAAAGGATTTTAGTGCCAATAACATTTTCTTCTTCATTATGGAAAGATTTAAATATAAGCAAGAATAAAATTGTTCCATATGTTCTTTTTTGATAACAGCACTTTCCCCAGCTCTGGCTGTGATAGCCTGACAATCACCTTAAAATTTTCCCTAGGCTCACAAGTAGCAAAAGAGATAGGAGATTTAGTATTTACAGTGTTCTAGAGCTAGCGATGCCACCTCTCAGGTCCCCTTTCATCTACTCTAATGGAAAAATCCATATAAGAAAGTGAGGGGCCCTGAATCTCAGGCCCTAGGTGGTTCATGCAAATTGTATACTTCAAAACCTCAGCCAATGGGCTGGTGGTGCACCAGGAATCTGCCTTCTCTGAGCAAAGCTCATAAGAAAATTGTAAAAAAATATTTTTAATGACTATATGTCATTCTTGTAGCGCTAGTAAAAAAAGAGTCACTTCTGCTATTCTAAAACACTTCCTAGGATATCAGAGAAGAAGGAGAGAGGGGAGGGAGAAAGACAGACTGAGCTTATTTATTTCCCTGTCTGGGGTCATAGTGCAAAAGTTGCCAAATACCGAGACCTATTAAAATGATTTTTTAAAAAATTGAGTTTTAAATAACTTGGTCCTTTTGCCTGACCAGGTGGTGGCACAGTGGATAGAGCGTCGGACTGGGATGCGGAGGACCCAGGTTCGAGACCCCGAGGTTGCCAGCTTGAGCGCGGGCCCATCTGGCTTGAGCAAAAGCTCATCAGCTTGGACCCAAGGTCGCTGGCTCCAGCAAGGGGTTGTTCGGTCTGCTGAAGGCCCACAGTCAAGGCACGTGTGAGAAAGCAATCAATGAACAACTATGGTGTCCCAACGGCAACGAAAAACGAATGATTGATGCTTCTCGTCTCTTCGTTCCTGTCTGTCTGTCCCTATCTATTCTTCTCTCTGACTCTCCCTCTGTCCCTGTAAAAATAAATAAATAAATAAAACATTTTAAAAAAAGATGAGAATAAATAACTTGGTCCTTTCTTATTAAAGGTATAGATCATCTGACCCAGAGAATTCCTCTTGTAGAAAAGGATTTCTGAAAAAGAAGATATTCTATAAAATGTGTGCTTGGGTGAGTCTTGGCTTTTAAGGTGAAACTGGGCAGCCCCCAGAACCGACGCACAGGTCTTGAGCGAACACCAGAGGGCGCCATTGCTCCGGAACCCCAGGAGCAAGGCCTGCCTAGGTGGCCACATGGCTCCTCAGGAAAATGTGTTCAAGCTTAGCTAGGCAGGGAGACGCGCCCGAAAAGGTAAGGGCAGAGCCGGGAGTGTTTCCCCACGCACCCGTGAATCCACAGGGAGAGCTGGAAGCCTGCCCAGAGGCGGGCATCCCTTGTAGCAAACCCAGGCCCGCGGTTTAAAGAGGGAGACGAGTGCCTGATGGCATTGGTATAACAGGAAACTGTGGAATCAGGTTATTCTTGTTTCCATAGCAAACTGGCTTACGTGGGGCTCAGAAACCACAGGTGGGACTCTTTTCTTCCCTGTTGGGCTGCGCTGCTTTCTGCTGCCTTCCACGTGCCGGTAAAAGGCTGTCTTCTGTCCACCTGAGAAGTCATACTATTGGCATCATATCCGGTGCTACAACCCTGCTATGTCCCAGGCACTGTACTAAGTGTTGAACCTTCATTACTCCTTATACCCACAGCAATGCGACGAGTAGGATAGAAGAAGCCAAGTCTTGAAGAGGCTGGTGACCTTACTATTGTGTAATGTTGGACACCATAGTTAGAGGCAGAGACAGAAATCAACCCCCAGTTAGCAGGACACCAAAGCAGTGTACTTTGCACACCTCATGCTGCATCCCAACAACTAATCAGTGTGCATTAAGTATAGATCATGACTACAGGGGGACCTTGGATTACAACAGTCTCAAAATACAACGTTTTGAGTTTACAACGTTCACTCCCACAAAAACTTAAAAAAATTGAGACATGAGTGTTTCAGCTTTTGCCGTTAGCATCATGATTTTATATATATATATATATATATATATATATATATATATATATATATATACTCATTTTTTGTCAGTTTTTTTTTGTCACTACAGCACAATGTACAGTATAGTCCTTTTCCTTTTTCTGTGGTTTAGTTGTATTTAAAATTGTATTAGGATAGGCACGTGACTTGTATTAGGATAGGCACGTGACTTAGGCTAGGGTGTGCTCCAATTTACATAAAAATGTGGATTATGTCACTGTTTTAGGAATGGAACTGTGTTGTAACCTGAGGATCTCCTGTATTCTTATAATTAAAAACAGTAATAATTTTAAAAAATAATATACCTTTTTGATCCAGTATAACATGGATTTCCAGAAGAGAATAAAGATGTTCATAAGCCAGAGGCAACATCTGCTAAAGACCTTGGATGAGGTCAACATTGTTACTGAGCAATTAATTATGCTTCAGAACTAGAACACCTGTACTTAAGTTAGCAGGACACTGTTCCCAGTAGTTTTCTACACTCTTAGCTCTTCCTTGAGTCAAAGAAGGTGACCAAATATTGATCCCTTATTTTCACTTTCTTTTTTTTTTTTTAAAGGAGATTTATTTTTTTATTTATTTATTTTTACAGGGACAGAGAGAGAGTCAGAGAGAGGGATAGATAGGGACAGACAGGAACGGAGAGAGGCGAGAAGCATCAATCACCAGTTTTTCGTTGCTATCACAACACCTCAGTTATTCACTGATTGCTCTCTCACATGTGCCTTGATGGTGGGCCTTCAGAAGACCGAGCCATCTCTTGCTGGAGCCAGCGACCTTGGGTCCAAGCTGACGAGCCTTCCGCTCAAACCAGATGGGCCCACGCTCAAGCTGGCGAGCTCAGGGTCCCGAACCCGGGTCCTCTGCATCCCAGTCCTACGCTCTATCCACTGCACCACCGCCTGGCCAGGTTATTTTCACTTTCTTAATAATGTAATTGTAAGTAAGGGGCATCTAGATTTGCAACATTACACATTAAAAGGAAACAACAGCTCAACATTTCCCCAGATCATAGTGTATATTTAACAATAAATAGGTCTACCACAACCTGCATGTGGCACTGCTCAGATCTCTTCCTCAGAGCCCATGCTAGTTAATGTGAAGTGCCCCATGCTGACTGCAGAGCAGATGGGACCTTCTCCCCAGAACCTAAGTGTCAGGGAGAAATAGCTGAATCTTCAGAGCTGCCTGCCTGCATGTGAGTTCTGCCTCTACTGCTCACCAGAGGTGGAGGCCTCATGAATTACTAGCATGTCTGTGCCTTCGCTTCTTTACCTACACAATGGTTACGATAGCTATGGTCTCTTCATAGGATTGTTGTGAGGGTTACATGTGTAACTCATGAAAAGACGTTAGCTGGGTTTTTGACATGCAGTTTGCACTACCTAAGGATTCACTATTCTGGGAGTATGGGATGGCACCAACATTTATAATTTCAGAGAGTTAGGCGAGCTTTAAATCAGGCAGGTCTTAACGGTCCCACCAAGGCCTTTTATTTAGTTTTTGTCTGGCTGAAAGCAAAGTACTCTGGGACGGGAAATTGTTGTGAACTAGGCACAACGAGGTATGTATCGATCCGTACATGCCCCTCAGGTTCACCCTGAAGTTCCCAGAGCAAAAACAGGTGCATAAAGATATGACTTCAGTAACATGTATTTATTCACACATTTATTGAGTGTCTACCCTGAGACAAGCACTGTCTTAGACTCTGAAAAGATAACGTGGTTAGTAAAACCAAGTCCCTGTCCTCAGGGAGCTTACAGTGCAGCGTAAGGGCTGACAATAAATGACTATATAATGCCACCCAAAGGGGTGGCAGTCACTTTTAAACAGGCAGTCAGGGAACTTCTCTTTAAGGAAGTGTTCTTTGAACAGAGTCCCCTATGCAGTAAAGGAGAGAGCCAGGCCAGCATGTGGGGAGGAGAGCTTCCAGTTGAGGGACCTACCCCTGTGAGTGCTCTGACATGGGGGTTCTTGGCAAGAAGGACAGAGAGCTGGAGGGAAAAGAGCAGGGAGCAGAAGACTAGAAAATTAGGCAGGAAAGGGTGGAAGGGACCACACCGGGAGATGCCCTGCAGGTCGTGGTGAGGCCCTTGGATTTTATTAGAGGTGATGGGGTATCACTGGAGCATTTAGAGCAGAAGACTGACAATGATGCAGTGTTTTAAGAGGACCTCTTAGGCTGCCCTGTGAGGGTAAACTGGGGCAAGAGAGGGGGGAGGAAGAAAAGAGCTGGAGACCAGATGGGAGGCTATCACAATAGTCCAGGTGAGACAAGATGGTAGTTTAGAGTAATGGTTGGAGGGGAGCATAAATGAGGTTAAGTATAATCTATCTTTTAAAAACAAAGGGAGAGTGAACAGGATTTACTGATGAATTGGATATAAAGTTTGAGAGTAAGAAAATTCAAGAATGAATGCAAGGTTTTGGGTTCTGAGCAACTGGATGAATGGTGTACCATTTTGGTGAGATGGGAAGTCACAGAGAAAGAAGATCTTGGGGGAAATCAAGAGCCAATAGTGAGCATGTTAAGTTTGGGAAGCCTATAGATAGAGTCTTAGACAGAATAATGGCCCCATAAATATGCCCACATCCTAATCTCCATGACCTGTGAATATGTTGTACTACATGACAAGGGGGAATTAAGGTTGCTAAGTAGTTGAAATTAAAATAAGATGATCCTGGATTATCTTATAGGGCTCCATGTAATCACTGAAACTTTTAAATGTAGAAAAAGGGAGGAAAAACATCAGTGTTAGAATGAAGTGAGACTGAGAAGCCGGTGTTAGTTTTGAAAATGGAAGTAGTGATAAGGCAGCCTTTTGAAGCTGGAAAAGTCAAGAAATAAATTCTCCCTTAGAGTTTTCAGAGAAAAAAAAATGCAGCAAACCCACCTTATTTATTTATTTATTGCCCAATGAGACCCATTTTGCACTTCTGATCTGCATAAGTATAGAACAGTGAACTTGTGTTGTTCTAAGCCACTTGGTTGTGATAACTGGTGAAGGCAGCCATAGGAAATTACATTTGAGAAGCACTCTCACAAAGGTGGTATTTAAAGTCACACATCTGAATGAGATCCCAAAAGAGTAAATATAGATCCAGAAGGGAAAATACCTGAGGACAGAGCAGTTTTACAGGTTTGACGGAAGGGGGAGGACCCAGCAGAGAAGACTAAGAAGGTAAAAGGAAAAAAGAGCAAATACACTCAAATGAAGAAAGTGCTTCAAGGAGGCAGAATTGACATTGCATCAAACTGCAGGTGAGAGACAAAGAGGAAAAGAGGAGTGGAAACTGATGGTGAGAGTTGCAATGTAGAGATCTTCTGTAATATTAGTGGAGTGGTGAGGTGGAACCCTGACGTGAATGAGTCAGAAAGAGAATGGAGACAGGAAGCAGAGCTGCCCTTCAAGTTTTGCTATAGAAGAGAGAAGGGAAATGGGCAATTGCCAGAGGGAGATATAGGCTTAGAGAAAGTTTTTAAAAGACGAAAAATATTAGCATACCTTTGTTTGCACAGTAAATGATTTAGGAAAATGAAAATATTCAACACAGAGAAAATATAACTGCAAAGTTTTTGAATAGATAAGAAAAGATGACCCCCAGAGCTTAAGCAAAGGATTTGGTCTTTAGTGGTCATGTGGATGAATCTTCAAGGAAGGGTGGAAACTGTGGGGAAAGGATAAAGTTTTTCTTATTTTTTTCAATTTTTCAGTGAAATAAGAAGGTCGTCAGCTGAGAGTAATGTAAAGAGTGGAGGAATCCTCTTCTTATAATTTTGAGAGAATTTTAGAAAAGGGAAGAATAAATACCTTAAAGAGTAGAAGAAGGACTTGATTCACATTGAATTATCTGTGAATGACTTTATAAAGTGGGCAAACAATAAAAATCAGCTACAAAAATTATGAGACAGTGTGGATATAAATTCTGATTCATTTGGGGCAGTATAAAGAACAGATATTTTAAGGATAAAATAAAAACAGAGACAAACTGTTAGCACTTAAGGATAGTTGAGACTGTCACTTCAGTCTTTCATTTCTGCCTAGCTGGCCCTGCCACCCTGTGTGAATGTGCTTGTTTAAGTTGACACTTGCACACACAAGCCTTCCTTTCCTTCAGAGGTGCGCTAATTCTTCCATTGTTTGGTTGTGGATTCCCTCTTGTTAACAGTAATGATTTGGATATGAAAGCACAGTTTTATTTTCCTGGGGAAAGGCTATGCTGTTGCATATCTCTCTTTCTCTCTCTTCTATATTCTATATCTTATACACCCTCTCCTATTACCATAACATACCTTATAAACTATGTGATAGTTAATTTTATGTGTCATCTTGGCCAGGGCATGGTGCTCAGATATTAGGCCAAACATTATTCTGGATGTTTCGGTGAAGATTTCTTTTTTGGAGCAGGGGTGATTTTAAATTGACAGGCTTTGAATAAAGCAGATTACCCTCCACAATGTGGGCGAGTCTCATCCAATCATTTGAAGAAGTCCTTAATAGAACAGAGAAATGACCTCTCTCAATCAAGAGGAAACTCTCCCAATAGTCTGATTTTCGATTCAAACTGTAACTGTTGCCTGAGTGCAGCTTGCTACTGAAACCTTACAGATTTTTGACTCATCAAGCTCCACAGCCACGTGAAGCAGTTCCTTAAAACCAATCTCTTTCTCCATCTTTCTCTATCCTGTCATCTGTATTTTATGTCCTCTCTCATCTCTCCATAACATATCCCTTAACTTGTTTTTAGTTTGCCAGAGTTTAGACATAGAGTAGTCTATACGCTGCCCGGCTGTGCTATTTCAGGACCATCAACAGTGGTAGCCCCACTAATTTTTGTCCATTACATTGCAACGGGGTTGGTCATAACAGCCCATGTTATTATGTGCCAGGTACTATGATAGATGTCCAAATAATTACCTTGTCTCTTGTCTTCCAAGAGACTTACTGCACATAGGGATACACAGGCTTCAAACACAAGTATAATATAAAAAATTATGGTGTGTAACTATACGGCGCTATGGGAGTACTTAGGAAGAAAGTGCCCCTATTTGGATGGGGGGTGGTATAAGAGAAAGCTCCTTAGAATAAAAGACATCTAAGTTGACATTTTAAGGCATTAGTTGGCCAGGGGGTAGAGTAGAGAGCTTTCAGCAGAGGCAATAACACATATAAAGGCACAGCTAAAGTGTGAGAAGGATAAGCTGCCAGGAAGGAAGGGAGAGGCTGTGTGCTCTGTGATAGATAAAGTGCTAGGGAGATGCAGCTGAAGGAGGAATTAAGTCTCATGGGGTGAGGACGAGATGACGGAAAGCTATAGTGAGGCAGTAACATTTAGATTTGCCTTTGATGATATGCAGAAGTTTCCTAGATCTCCAGTGGGGATAAGGAAAGGAAAGAAGAACAGAACATTTTGGCGAGATCTGTGCTGTCCAATGTAGTAGCCACTAGCTGCATGTGACTATTGAGATTTAAGTTAAATTTTATTAATTAAAACTTAGTAACATTAGAAATTCAGTTCTTTCATCACATGGTCACATTTCAAGTGATCAATACCTACATGTGGCTAGTGGCTACTGTATTGGACAGTTTGTATATAGGAGATTATTAACACTGCATAAAGTTCTGTCATTGAACAGTGTTGGATTGGAGGGAACAGCACATACAAAGCTCAGAAGCTTACATGTGTGTGGTATATTTAGGAGATATTGACCCATCATGGGGGCTACGGCAAAAGGTATGTGGATGGAAATGGCAGGAGATGACACTAGAGAGATTAACTGCACCTGGGTGACAAAAGGCATTTTAAGTCATTCTAAAGGAGTGTGGACTTATTTATTTATGTTGGCATTGAAGGAGCTGGGAAGGGACTTGAGCAGATCTAGATTTATAAAGTTAACTCCAATAGCAGCTAGAAGGTCTGAAAGGAATAGGTAGGGAGAAGAAGCCAATGGGATTTTGCCAAATACATTTTGATAAATAACACTTTTTATCACATCACCTTATGTTAGTCAGTTTCCATTGCTCCCAATAAAATTCAGTTGTCTCTGGTTTTGAAAGTCCTTACCTTGTTGTACTCTGTAATACAACACATGACATGAGCTCAACCCCAATGATGAAAATAGTTTCACTCTCCCCTTCATGTGAAAATCAATCCCCATCTCCATTCCTAATTGTGCCCGAGTGAACTAAAACTTTTTGCGAACAGAACTATATATTATAGTAGGTAAACTCAGAGGAGAGGCATATGCAGTTCATAGCATAGTCAACAGCCAGAGCCAGGATGGCTCTTCCAGGCTGTGGTTCCCATGGGTCATAGGTAAGTGTAAGTGTCTGTATAATGTGAGCTTGATACATGCTCATTTATTGAGTTGCCATAAAGGTGCTGACTAGTAAGTTAGCAATTCTCCCATTGGTTTCAGCTTTACTTGATCTATCAGCCAAGTTTCTAGAAGGAAACAGAACTTTACTGAAATATGTAACTGAAGAGAAGCTATTAAAAGGACTATTTACAGAAGTATAAGCACAACGAAGGAAACACACAAATGTTGCTGAGTATCCCAGAGATTAGCGATATTGAGAAGCTATTACTACCTTGGGTCTAAAGCAGTGGTTTAACCTGGGTTCTATCGAACCCTAGGGGTTCGATGAGTCGGTCTCAGGGGTTCGGAGAAGCCTCTGCCATGGAGACCGGAATAAAGTAATACTGTAATTTGTTGTGAGTTCATGCACTTTGTTGGTTTTGTTCTTTGAGCAAGGTGATGTTCCTGCACGGCTCATTTTGTGCACCAGTAAAAAAATATATACCTATGTCTTGAATTTGGGGAAAAAAAATTATATTTTATTTATCACTAAAGAAAGGTTCAGTGAATGCACATATGAAACTGGTGGGTTCGGTACCTCAAAAAGGTTAAGAACCACTGGTCTAAAGAGAAAAGAAAGAAAAGTAACATTGGCAGAGCCCAGTGAGAACTGGAGATAAGAATAAACAACCCTGTGGCAAGAACTGGAAAGAAAGAAGGCATAAACTGATCTATTGTGGCACTGAAGCATGGAGGATACAGGGGAGAAAAAAAAATCCTTCTCTTTCTCTGCTCTCATTCTCCATTCTTCCTTCTGCCAGTGCTTGCCATTGGCTAGCTGTAATCAAAAGCTGGAGGGTGCCTGACCAGGCGGTGGTGCAGTGGATAGAGCGTTGGACTAGGATGCAGAAGACCCAGGTTGGAGACCCCGAGGTCGCCAGCTTGAGCGTGGGCTCATCTGGCTTGAGCAAACAACAACAACAACAAAACCTCACCAGCTGGGACCGAAGCTTGCTGGCGTGAGCAAGGGGTTCCTCAGTCTGCTGAAGGCCTGTAGTCAAGGCACGTATGAGAAAGCAATCAATGAACAACTAAGGTGTTGCAACGAAAAACTGATGATTGATGCTTCTCATCTCTCTCCGTTCCTGTCTGCCTATCTAACTCTCTCTCTGTTCCTGTAAAAAAAAAAAAAAAAAAAAAAAAGGAAAGCTGGAGGGTAAGGGAGACAAGCAATGCAACCATATAAGATTTGGGTAGAAACAAACATAAAACAACAACCGTTATTAAGATTATGGTTGGTTACATTGACAGACAATGAGGATAACACCAGTTTAAATTATTATAAGTTTGTCTCAAGTAAATGAAGCCCAGTGTTGATATGTCAGCTTCCAATAGCTGGAAAAACAGGTTTTTTCTACTTAGCCACACACCTCCTTCTTCAGCATAGTGAGTGCCTCATGGTGCAAAATGGCTGCTTGAGATCCAGCTATCATGCTGGCCTTCCAATATGCAGGAAGATGAGAGAAAAGGGAAGAACAGGGCATGCTTACTTCCTTTAAGGGTACTTATTTGAAGTCATACATGGCACTTCCATTTACAGTTAATTGCTGAGAATGTATTTTCTGAACACACCTAACTCCAAAGAGGGCTGGGAATGCAATATCCATGCCAAGAAGTTTTGTATCCAGCTAAAACCAAAGGGTTTTCTTACTAAGTAAGAGGAGGAGACTGGATACCAGAGGACAATTAGCTTCTGGTTACAATCTCAGAGGAAAATATCCTATCTGTCAGCTAGAAATTCTGGGTCTGAGTCTGAACTGTCTTAGTTTTCAATAACCAACAGCGTGAATGTTGTTGCCAGTAACAATGCACATCACGTGTCCTTTCACGACGTGACATTCACTCTCACACCCATGTCTGCCATGTCTGAAAGAAAATCAATGTTACCGTGTAAGGATAGTGTACATGTTATGAAGGAATGCCAGTCAGAGACATCTGCTGTCGAGATTTAAAGGCTGGTTTCTGGGAAATGTGCCATCCATAGATATGTACCCAGTATATCCAATTTGATACAGAAGCAACGAATTGTGTTGTCAGAGTTGAGTGGTGAGCTTGCATTTAACAAGATGCCCTCAAACATGACTCATTAATTCTTACAGAGGAGAGACCCAGCGACTGCTGACTGCTGCATGTGGACTGGCTTGGCTCCAGAGCTCTTTTTTGAAGGCAAGAGTCTTTTCCTCAGGCACCCTAGCATGTCTCCAGACTGTGCAGCCCATTCCAGCATTCACGGGGGGCTGCTCCCATGCGGCATGATAGTGGGGACTGCACCAGCTCATCTGTGAGCCACCACCCCACTACCCTCTGCTGCTCCCAAGGGTCCATAGGCAGAGAATGTCTGCACTTCTCTCTTTTAGTGGCCTTTGGAGGTTTTGGTCAGCCTGTCCAAAGACAGAAGGAAAGAAGTCTCAGCCTTTCAATCATCTCTCCAACTGACTTTTCAGGAAGAGGTAGTGTGTGACTCCCGTAGGCACACGGGCCGCATAGGGAAATAGAGGGCGAGTGCAGGCTGGCTAGTACTGTTAGCCGAAGTTCCACGTGTGAAGCTAAGTCAACTGTGACAACAATTCAGGTGACATCACAAAACTGCAGTGTCCCATGAACAGCAGAGGCTGTCGTTCGTAGAAGTCCACGAGTGGATAGAGTTACCGTGAGTTAAAATGCTCGGGGAGGAACATGGACAAAGTAGTCACTGGGCAGGATATTGGCATTTGGGTAGGAGTTGGCTTGCGCAGAACATAGAGGTACAAACGAGCATTCGAAGTCAGGGACAGCCAGGAGAGCTGTCCCGCTGGGAAGGAGGGCTGTGTCGCATGGTGCTGGGAGAGGAAGAGAGAGGCAGCTCGGAAAGGTTCCTGGCTACCAGGCTAAGAAGGGTGGCATTTGGAGAGCAGCCATTAAGGTTTCTGAGTGGAGGAGACAGTATTTGGGAACTTGCTATCCAGCAGTGGGTAGAATAATGAATTATATAATGAAGGAGCCATCCCACGTATTTGAGGACACATGATTTTCTGAGTCAGACCAACAGTAATTCAGTTGAGTATTCTGCTCGTGACCTCCAAAAATAGCTCCCATAGGCGTGTGACATCCCTTTACTCAGCACATGTGAGCAGGGGCTGCTACTCAACGAGTACTTGGGCTTCAGGGGACTCCGTGGCCTACACAGGCTCAGTCCCCACCCTCTGGTGGGAAACTGCCCTTCAATCTGAGCCTGAGGGCTTGCTGGTAGTGTGGAACATGAGGCTGGGCTGGAAGAGCACAAGAGGAAGGCACATCTTGGGGTGGGTTACAGTCACAAAGTGAACCCAAATTGGACACAGCCACACTGCAGCCAGACTCTGGAAAAGGGAGGATTTTGTGCTGGAGGGAGTAGATGGGGCAGGGCTTCAGGGACCAGGGACAGGTGGTGGGGTACCAATGCAGAGCCGGGATGTGTCCAGGAAGCCTGTCCGAGCAGAAGTGTGGTAGAGAGGCCACGGGACCAATCTGGAAACGTGGCTGGTTCAAGAGAAGTGGGAAGTCCAGCTGCAGCCTAGAAGGTTGGACACTCACAACAGCCTTCACTGCCTCCTCTATGCAGTGATCTGGACATTCTTCTAACCTTTCTTGAGCTTGAATTCTTCTGTTGCCCACACAACCTGTGCTGTAACCCACTGCGAGTGCTACCCACATACTCCCTCAGGCCCCAGCTCTGGTCCCCTTCTCAGTCTGAAGGAGCCCGCCCTCCTTGACCCTCCTGACTGCCCTGAGCACCTGTTTGCAGGGTCTGCAGGCCTGCCGGGCTTTAGTTTGTGTCTGGAACAGAAACAGCAGCTGCTCTCTTGATCAGAGGCTAGGCTGACATTTTAGCATGAGATGGCTTAAAGGGACAAGGGATAAAGAAGAAACAAAACCTTTCAAACTGGCAAGGTCCTAACTAAGACCAGTTCTGTAACCAAAGAAACTCATTGATTTGTATGATTGTGAAACAGCCGGTTGTTTGGTTTTTAAAATCTGGTTACCTGATAAAACAGACAAGTCAACACCTTAATCCATGAGACTGTGAAAACACAGACCGCACACCAGCTGGTGGTGCAACAACTTCAAGGCCCCTGCTGTGAGAACGGACAGCTCACAGACATCCCCCTCAACGTCAGTGGCTTTCAACAGAACCCATGGTGGGCTGGGAGGCAGGCCTCCCTTCACCTCTGGACAGAGGCCAGCTAATCAGTCCTATTGCCTTGTATATTTTGTCCTCTTTTAAGAACTGAGGAGGCCATTTGAAGTAGCTGTCCAGTAGTTACCTCTGGGTTGGATTGTGAAACCCTCCCTGGCCCTGAGCTTTCCGATAATTGTTAATCTTGCTCAAACCGCACACGCCCAAATTCTCGGAACTGTCTGTCCCCAAGGCTGTTCCAGGAACTGCACGCCTCACCAAACTGGTCGACCGTTACCATCCTCCCCCTCTGCAGATATAAAAAACCCAAAAACCCTCCCCGGGCGCGCCTTCACAGACTCACATCCGAGGGTCAGTGAACTCGCCCGAAGCTCCCAATAAAGCCTGATTGTGCTTATTCGGCTGTTTGGTTCTTCGCTTATTCGTTCATTGGAGGCACGTTGGGGTCTTCCATCTTTCATTTGGTGCTGAAACCCGGGAGAGGGGTTTTTGTGACCCACCTCGGCCTTCTGGCTGGGGCAGGAGTCCCCCCTCTCTCCCCCTTGCCTCATGCTGCCCGTCGTTTCGGACTCTGGGTTCCCTATGACCTCGATCGCCAATTGTGAGTAACCTGGTTTCTCTTCCGCTCTCTCTGGTCCTGCGTCTCCACCGGGGTTTCTCGTCCTAGACTCGGCTGAGCCAAGAACCCCTCCATCCGCCGATCCTGGAGTTTTTATAGGGGTTCAATCAAAGGGACGCCTTTTGGCTGCTCTCCTATCTCTGTCCTGAGACCTCTCATTTAGGTCTCCTGTCGGGAGACGGGTATCTGGAAGGGACGCCTCCCTTATACTCTCTCTCCTCCGACGCCTAGGACCAAAAGGCCAGCCAAATTATGGGGAACTCTGAATCCAAAATAGACCCAAAAACACCTCTAGGGTGTCTCCTATGAAATTTTTCCAAATTGGGGTACACTCAAACCCTCCGTCGGAAGAAACTCATTTTTCTGTCACGGTCGCATGGCCTCAATATAACCTGGACAATAGGTCCCACTGGCCTCCAATGGGCACTTTTGATTTTAACGTCCTCCAAGACCTGGACAATTTCTGCCGACGGACAGGAAAAGATTCTGAGGTCCCTTATGTTCAGGCTTTCTGGGACCTTCGTTCCGGTCCCAACCTTTGCTCCCAATGTTCTACCCACCAAATTTTTCTAGCCCTGACTTCTCCTCCTCCCAAACCTTCCTCCCAAGACCCCCCTCCTTATTCTCAACCTGATGACCTACCCGACCATCTGTCCCCCCCTCCGGCTCCTTCTACCCCTCTAATTCCTACTGCTCCACCTCCTGACGACCCCTTGACTTCTCCCGTCGCAGCCCATACCAGGTCACACAGTTCCCAGTCGTCATCCGCTGTCCTTGCCCCCCTCCGTGAGGTAGCTAGGGCGGAGGGACTGGTCCGGGTACATGTTCCCTTTTCTCTCCACGACCTCTCACAGATCAAGAAACGGCTAGGATCCTTCTCGGCCGACCCCTCCACCTACATTAAGGAATTCCGTTACCTGACTCAGATGTATGACCTGACCTGGCATGACATTAAGGTCATTTGTACCTCCACCCTGACCCCCGAGGAGCATGAACGCATCCTCACTGCTGCTGGGCAGCAGGCAGACAGAGACCACTTAGTAAACAACCAAACTCCTCTTGGCACAGAGGCAGTCCCTGGGGAAGACCCTAACTGGAATTATCAACCTGGCCAAGGGTCTAACATCCCCCGCAGGAACCTTATGCTCCAATACTTAATCAGGGGCATGGATGCAGTTTCCAACAAGGTTGTTAACTATGACAAACTAATGGAAATTACTCAACTCCCTGAAGAAAACCCTGCCCTTTTCCTTAACCGCCTCCAGGAAGCTTTAGTACGATATACCCGCCTAGACCCAGGGTCATGCAACGGGGCCACAGTTCTAGCCTCCCACTTCATCTCTCAGTCAGCCCCAGATATCAGGAAAAAACTGAAAAAGGCTGAAGAGGGCCCTGAGACTCCCATCCAAGACCTGGTAAAAATGGCCTTTAAGGTCTTCAACGCCCGGGAGGAAACGGCTGAAGCCGCCCGCCTTGAATGGCTACAGCAAAAGGTAAACCTCCAAACCCAAGCCCTGGTAGCGGCCCTTCGGCTGGTAGAGGAACCGGCAAAAAAGCCAACCTCCAAAGGAGGGCAGCGCACACCACTGGGTGCCTGCTTTAAATGCGGCATAGAGGGCCACTGGGCCAAGGCCTGCCCGCAACCGAGGCCCCCTACCAAGCCTTGCCCACAATGCAAACTCATGGGCCACTGGAAGTCGGACTGCCCGACCCTGGCTCAGCCTACTGCACCTCAATGCCGGGGAACTGAGAACCAGACATTTCCAGTCTCAGAACTGCTGGGCTTAATGGACGATTGAGGGGACCCTGGCTCTTCGACTCCGGTTACCCTCACCGAGCCCAGGGCTACGCTCCAGGTAGCGGGTAAGTCTGTTTCCTTTTTAATAGACACGGGGGCTACCTACTCTGTCCTTCCCTCTCTTCCCTCTCATTCGGGCCTTACAGTTCCTTCCCAGGTCTCGGTCATGGGAATCGACGGATCACCCTTGACCCCACAGCAGACGACCCTCCTTAATTGCCTATTTGAGGGTCACCCATTCTCACACTCCTTCCTAGTTATACCCTTCTGCCCAGTTCCCTTCCTGGGGAGAGACATTTTGTCCAAACTCCGGGCAAGTATTTCTTTTTCCCCCAAGCAGGTCTTTTTACTAGCATTAGTGCCAGGTCCCGATCCTGAGCCGGGCTCGGACCGCAGGGTCCAGCTTTTACCCGGGGTAAACCCTGAGGTCTGGGATATGGGCAACCCCACTGTAGCCTCACACCACACTCCTGTTTTAATCAGACTTAAGGACCCATCTTCTTTTCCCAACGGCCCACAGTTTCCTATCTCACACACCCATAGGATGGGACTCTTGCCCATCATCACCAAACTTAAGACACAAGGCTTACTAATTCCCACCAACTCACCTTGTAACACTCCAATCCTTCCTGTTAAAAAGACTTCAGGACAATACCGCCTTGTACAAGATCTCCGCATCATCAATTCAGCGGTTATCCCCATATCCCCAATAGTCCCTAACCCATACACCCTTCTTTCACACATTCCCCCTAATACCACCCACTTCTCAGTCCTTGACCTCAAGGATGCTTTCTTCACCATACCTCTCCACCCGGATTCCTACTTTCTCTTTGCTTTCACCTGGGAGGACCCGGTCTCCAATACCGCCCAACAACTGACCTGGACGGTCCTCCCCCAGGGATTCCGGGACAACCCTCATCTATTCGGGCAGGGACTGGCAACAGACCTACTTGCCTGCAATATAACTCCCTCCACCCTTCTACAATACGTAGATGACCTCTTAGTCTGCTCCCCAAGCGAGGCCGAATGCCTCAAAGCTACCACCCTCTTACTGAATTTCCTTTACAATAGGGGGTATCGGGTATCTGCCAAGAAGGCACAAATAGCCACCCCATCTGTCACTTACCTTGGCCTCTTGGTCACCCCGACCCACCGAGCCATCACCACCGACAGGTTGCAGGCTCTTCGGGGCCTACAACCCCCCACCTCGGCAGCTGAAATCAGTCATTCCTAGGGCTAGTAGGTTTCTTTCGCCACTGGGTCCCAAATTTTGCCCTTTTAGCCAAACCTCTCTACCTAGCAGCCAAGGAGGTGCCCGAGGGACCTCTGACCTCCCCCGAGACTGTCTGCAGGGCCTTCTCGGCTCTTCTAGGGGCCCTCTGCTCGGCCTCGGCCCTGGCTTTACCTAACCCCTCACATCCTTTTGTCCTCTATACTGAAGAAAGACAACACTTGGCTAAAGGAGTTCTGGCCCAGCCGGCGGGTCCAACTCCAGTCCCAATAGCCTATCTCTCCAGACAGTTGGATCCCATCACCCGTGGATGGCAACCCTGCCTACGAGCTCTCGCAGCTGCCGCTGATCTCACCACCGAGGCTCTGAAGATTAATCTCCAACAGCCACTACAGGTTTTTTCCCCCCATCGCCTCACAGACCTCCTCTCACATCAGGCTTTGGCTCACCTTAGGCCTTCTCGATTCCAGCTGTACCACCTCCTCTTCATAGAAAACCCCTCCATCACTCTTTCTAATTGCAACTCTCTTAACCCAGCCACCCTCCTTCCTGTCTCTGACGCACCTCCCTCTACCCACTCTTGCATTGAAGTTTTAGAACATTCTAAATGTTGCATTTGCCAGGTGCAGAAACAAACATCAGAGACTTTCAGGAGTTCAAAGATTATTTATGGCCAAAATGCAAACCTGTGCAGGGGTGAGCTCCTACAGCACTCAAAACGGCTGTCAATGGAGTCACACCGAGCACTTACAGACTATGGCTTATATAGCTGAGCAAGCAAGCGTCGGATACAGAAGCAAACTTGGCAGTTAGCTATAGGTGGGCAGAAGATTACACACAGTCACATGGCTTGGTAACAAGGTGGACAGTGGAAAAATTTTAAAACAGACAAACGGTTCATGCAATTACTGCTTTAACCTTCTATAACGGTTTTGCTTATCTTAGCCAGACATAGCAGGCTGCGGGTGCAGTTAATTGTATCTAACTCTTGTTTCTTCTCAGGGTCATTTATGGCCTATGCCTTTTATCTTCCCTGCTTCTTCTCAGGGTCATTTATGGCCTATGCCTTTTATCTTCCCTGCTTCTTCTCAAGGCCCTGTTTCTTCTCAGTGCCATTCTGCCTTAAACATGAATTCTTATTGCCCCTGCAATCCCAACACTAAATCTCCCCGCTCTGACCTTGCGGCTCATCCGTTGCCTAAGGCCCAACATACCCTTTACATTGATGGCAGTTCAATCTCTGAACCTCCGGGGCCCCGGCGAGCTGCCTATGCCATCGTTTCTGACACCCAGGTCATCGAGGCAAACAGCCTCCCCCTGGGAACTACCTCCCAACAGGCTGAACTGGTTGCCCTAACCCGGGCCCTCATCTGGGCAAAGGATAAGGCAGTTAACATATACACTGATTCTAAATATGCCTTTCTTATTGCCCACTCTCACTGTATGATCTGGAAGGAACAAGGCTTCCTCACGACTAAGGGAACACCTGTTCTAAATGGCAAGCTCATTTCCAAACTTATACAGGCCATCCAACTCCCTTCGCAAATAGCCATTATACATTGTAAGGGCCACCAGACCTCCAATTCCCCCATAGCTAAGGGAAATGCCTTTGCTGACAAAACAGCACGTTCCATGGCACGCACACACCCAACCTCTACTATCAGCTTTCTCTCAAAAACATACAACCCCCAATACTCCTCCACAGAGCAAAATCTTTTCCAATCTTCCCCTGAGGTCCAGATCAAGGATGGATGGGCTTTCAAAAATGACCTCCTCATCCTCCCACAGTCTCAGAGATACCAAATAATCACTGACATTCACAAATCCTTACACATTGGACCTAAAGCCCTTTTTCATTTTCTATCTCCTTTATTCCATCACGACCATCTCCAGCAAACCATCCAAGACGTTCATTCCTCTTGCTCCACCTGTTCCAGGACAAACAGCCAAGGGGCCTGCCACGTCCATCGCCCACTTGACCAAATGCGGGGCCACCTGCTTGGGCAGGATTGGCAGGTCGACTTTACCCACATGCCCAGACACAAAAACCTCAAATACCTTCTAACTATAGTAGATACTTTTTCAGGATGGATAGAGGCTTTCCCCACAACCACTGAAACCTTGGGGACGGTAGCTGACCACCTAATCCGAGACATTATCCCTCGCTTCGGTTTGCCCTTCTCCATCCAGTCGGACAACGGACCTGCCTTCATCTCCAAAATCACTGAGGCTATCTCCACTTCCCTTGGTATACAGTGGAAGCTGCACACAGCCTACCATCCTCAATCATCTGGTAAGGTAGAAAGGGCCAATGGGCTCATCAAAGACCATCTGACCAAACTCAGCCTGGAGCTCCGTCAGTCTTGGCCTACCCTTCTCCCCCGGGCTCTGACTCACCTAAGAGCCACCCCCAGGGGGCCTTCCCAACTTAGCCCCTTTGAACTCCTCTATGGCCGACCTTTCCTCCTGTCAACTCCGTCTTCTCCACACCCACCCTCTCTAGCTTCATACCTGCCCTGCCTCTCCCTCCTCTGTTCTCTTCTTAGGGAACACGCCAACTCGGCCCTCCTGAAGGTAGCCCTGGGGCCGGGCCAACAGAGCGGGTCACCTCAGGGGACCGGGTCTTTATAAAGACCCTTTCCCCAAAACCTCTCACCCCCAAGTGGGAAGGACCCTACACGGTAGTCCTGACTACCCCATCTGCAGTTAAAGTTCTAGGAATCTCTGCATGGGTCCACCTTTCCAGAGTAAAAAGGGCTCCAGCACAAACGTACTCTTGCACACCTTTAGGCCCCACTAAACTTAAAATTCACAAACACTGACTCCGTATTCAGCAATATGGTCCTCTGTCTCCTGTTCCTCATTCTACAAGCCTCCTTCTCTCCAGTCTCAGTTACTTTCACACCCTCACTTTTAGAATCCTCACACTTAGCCCGCACCTTGAACTTGACCCAACCACTGGTACACCTCTTTTCCTTACACCTCTCAACCTGCCTCACAGAGGCCGGAACCTTCTTTTTGTGTGGTGCTAACACTTATATGTGCCTCCCCACCAACTGGACTGGCACCTGTACCCTGGTATACTTGGTCCCCAATATCAACATAGTTCCCCTAAATGCCTCCCTGCCAGTTCCAGATATAACCCTAATACACCCAAGGAGGAAAAAGAGGGCAATACAGTTCATACCTCTCCTAACTGCCCTAGGGGTGGCGGGGGGCCTAGGCTTGGGAGCAGGAGGACTGGGAACCTCCCTCACATTTTTTCACAAACTGTCTGATGATTTACAATCTGCTTTAGAACAAACTGCTTCCGCTTTACTCAGCATCCAGGACCAAATAGATTCCTTAGCAGCCGTCACCCTACAAAACCGCAGGGGTTTAGACCTCCTCACGGCCGAAAAAGGGGGCATCTGTCTCTTTTTAGAAGAACAGTGCTGCTTCTACACCAATCAATCAGGTATTGTCCGCGGCGCCGCTCACGATCTGCAGGAAAAGGCCCGGCGGATTCGGGAAAGAATGACTCAACCTTGGGATTCCTGGTTCAGTACGAACTGGATGCATTGAGTCCTTCCGTTTCTAGGTCCCCTAACTGTCATTTTTCTAGTCCTAGCTTTTAGACCTTGCCTGCTCTGACTGCTGTCCACCCTTCTGCAGAACCGGCTAAGGGCCCTCACAAGCCACACGGTACATGAAATACTACTGCTACCCCAATACCAACCCCTTAGAACCTGAGACCCTGACTACAACAACACAATCCCTTACCCCTAACGATGCCCCCATACAGCAGGAAGTAGCCAGATAAGACCACGTCGCCCCACTCCCTATACCAAAGAGTCAGGAATGTCCAGTAGTTACCTCTGGGTTGGGTTGTGAAACCCTCCCTGGCCCTGAGCTTTCCGATAATTGTTAATCTTGCTCAAACCGCACACGCCCAAATTCTCGGAACTGTCTGTCCCCAAGACTGTTCCAGGAACTGCACGCCTCACCAAACTGGTCGACCGTTACCATCCTCCCCCTCTGCAGATATAAAAAACCCAAAAACCCTCCCCGGGCGCGCCTTCACAGACTCACATCCAGGGTCAGTGAACTCGCCTGAAGCTCCCAATAAAGCCTGATTTCGCTTATTCGGCAGTTTGGTTCTTTGCTTATTCGTTCATTGGCGGCACGTTAAGGTCTTCCATCTTTCAGTAGCTAAGTGCAGACTTTCTTCAGGGTCATGTTATTCCAACCAGCTGGAACAGGACAGGAAATGAAGTTCCATTTATTTCCCTTCTAAAAGGAAGACACTATGGGAGTGATGAGGATCTAACATAGACTGGCACCACAGGGCCAGGCTGGTGCCCTCCTGTGAAGCATGTATTCACTTCTGGCAGCACTCGCATTCAGTGGCACTAACTGAGCCATGGTCCCTACCCTCAAGGGCTCTGGGATCCCAGATCAGCAGCAGTGACAGAGGTGCAGGAAGGGGAAGAGAGCAAGATCTACATGCGTGAGTTGCAGTCAAGTCTGGTTGAGGAAACATGTCCAGTTCTCCTTCATTTTGGCCTCAGGATTTTGATAGCATGCTAGCTGGACCCACAATGCTCAGCTTAGGGGACACTGAGGCTGGGGGCTGTAGCCTTTGCAGGAGGCAGAGATCTATGAGGACCGTGGGACCCACTGAGGACCATGGGCCCCTCTGCTACCTCACTGGGCCACACTGAAGCTCTGAGGTTGCTTTCTGCCCTAGGAAGTAGGACCTTGGCGTCAGGCTAGCAAACCTGTCTTCAGCACTAAGGATCCTTTCCCCCCATAGATAAACGGAATGGTGACGATCAGTAGAAGGTCAAATGCACTTTGCATGAAAAGAGAAAAAGTAGGAGCTAGCGATGCTGGCAACCCATGAATGTTTCTTTCCTATCAAAAGTCTTAGAATGATGGCACTATAGAACAGGAAGAAAATTTAAAAATCATCTGATCCAGCCTGACCAAGTGGTGACACAGTGGATATTGCATCAGACTGGGAAGCAGAAGACCCATGTTTGAAATGCAAGGCTTGAGAGCGGGCTTACCAACTTCAAAGTGGGATCTTGGCTTGAGTGTGGGATCATAGACATAACCCCATGGTAGCTGGCTTGAGCCCAACAGCTTAAACAAAAGGCCACTCGCTCTGCTGTAGCCCCCCAGTCAAGGCACATATGAGAAAGCAATCAATGAACAAGCAATCAACTAACTACCAAGATGCTGCAACAAAGAACTGATGATTCTCATCTCTCTCCCTTCCTATCTGTCTGTCCCTATCTGTCCCTCTCTCTGACTCTCTCTGTCTATGTCAAAAAAAAAAAAAAGTATCTGATCCAAGACCCTCATTTTGCAGATAAAATTCTAGGACTAGAGGAATAAAAAACCTAGGCCCAGTAGGACTTATTCATGGCCATGCACTGAAATGTCACAGAGCCGGGACTCAAACCTACCTCCAATTCCCATTGTAATTCTCTTACCACTACACTGAGTTGAAGTAAATAAATAGTGGAAATTTGCCTTTTTCCCTGAATAAAAATCTGGTGGTTAGAATAATCCATACATATATATGTAGCAGTCAAAATTTAAGCCAGTCACTTAATATTTATTGGCAATATTCTGTGCCAGACACCAAACCTGTCTGTGCTGCATTCTCAAGGCTAAGGGTCTTGTTGTATGTTTCCACACAGGGAGGGCTGTTGGAGCCCCACTCAGACAGAAGGTGATAGCCAAGTCCCTCAGGCTCCCTGATTCTGGTCACTAATCTGTAAAGTAGGAGTAACCCACTTATTGCATGAGCTGTCATGATTGACAACAAGGTCAGTAGAGGGTTTGTGTTGGTAAAAGTATAAGAGCAAACAGACAATGAGAAGGTGGTACTCTTCAGGGAGCAGATTTAAAAAGGGGGTCAAGATAAAACAGCTTTTAAAGATGTGAAGTTAGAAGTGCTTAAAAATAGACTGGCCTGGGTTGGGGCAGTGGGTAAAGCATTGTACCTGGAATGCTAAGGTCACCGGTATGAAACACTGGGCTTGCCCCACCAAGGCACATACAGGAAGCAGCTACTACGGGTTGATGCTTCCCATTCCTCCCCAAGCCCTTTTCTCTTTCTCTAAAAAATCAAAAAATAAAATCTTTAAAAACGAAAGAAGTGATTAAAAACAAATCCCATGATTTTGACTAAAGCAGCCTATTTCCTTGTCCAAGATGTCTATGGAATCTATGATTGTGTTTTTTGTTTTGTTTTGTTTTTTAAGAAAGAAAATGGTAGTCTTTATTGTGTCATATAATATTCCAGGAGTGTTTTCTGAGAGTTTTGCCTAGCCTCACCATATTTTGTGACAACGGCATTATTTTCATACTTTTACCATTGAGAAAACGAAGGCTTAGAAATATAAATGTCAGTCTCAACATCACAGTCACAGCTAGTGAATGGTATAATGCGGCCTCAAGCTCGGTTCCTACTCTTGTTGCCTCCTTTTATATTATCCTTTCCCAGATGGCTCTTTTTTATTAATTTTAATGGGGTGACATTAATAATCAGGGTACATATGTTCAAAGAAAACATCTCCAGGTTATCACGTTGTTCAATTATGTTGTATACTCATCATCCAAAGTCAATTGTCCTCTGTCACCTTCTATCTGCTATTCTTTGTGCCTCTCCCCTCCCCACTCTCCCTCACTCTCCTCCCTACCCCTACACCACACTCTTGTCCATGTCTCATAGTCTCGTTTTTATGTCCCACCTATGTATGAAATTATGAAGATCTCAGTTTTTTTCTGTTTTACTTATTGCACTCCGTATAATGTTATCAAGGTCCATACATTTTGTTGTAAATAATCCGATGTCATCATTTCTTATGGCTGAGTAGTATTCCATAGTATATATGTACCAAAGCTTTTTAATTCACTCGTCCTCTGATGGACACTTGGGCTGTTTCCAGATCTTCGCTATTGTAAACAATGCTGCCACAAACATGGGGGTGCATTTCTTCTTTTCGAACAGTGCTATGGTGTTCTTAGGGTATATTCCTATAAGTGGGATAGCTGGGTCAAAAGGCAGTTTGATTTTTAATTTCTTGAGGAATCTCCATACTGTTTACCACAGTGGCTGCACCAGTCTGCATTCCCACCAGCAGTGCAGGAGGGTTCCCTTTTCTCCATATCCTCGCCAGCACTTATTCTGTGTTGTTTTGCAGATGAACACCATTCTGACTGGTGTGAGGTGATATCTCATTATGGTTTTAATTTGCATTTCTCTAATGATTAGTGATGTTGAGCATTTTTTCATATGCGTATTGGCCAACTGTATGTCTTCTTTGGAGAAATTTTTATTCATTTCTTTTGTCCATTTTTTGATTGGATTGTTTGTCTTCCTGGTGTTGAGTTTTATAAGTTCTTTATAAATTTTGGTTATTTATCCCTTATCAGACGTGCTGTCGAATATGTTCTCCCATTGTGTGGTTTGTCATTTTATTCTGTTCTTACTGTCTTTAGCTGTGCAAAAACTTTTTAGTTTGATATAGTCCCATTTGTTTATCTTGCCTTTTATTTCGTTTGCCCGTGGAGATAAATCGGCAAATATATTGCTGCTACAGATGTCAGAGAGCTTGCTGCCTATGTTTTCTTCTAAGATGCTTATGGTTTCATGGCTTACATTGAAGTCTTTTATCCATTTTGAGTTTGTTTTTGTGAATGGTGTAAGTTGATGGTCTAGTTTCATTTTTTGCAGGTAGATGTCCAATTTTCCCAACACCATTTGTTAAAGAGGCTGTCTTTACTCCATTGTGTGTTCTTTCCTCCTTTGTCAAATATCAGTTGTCCATAAAGCTGTGGGTTTATTTCTGGGTCCTCTGTTCTGTTCCATTGATCTATGTGCCTGTTCTTATGCCAGTACCAGGCTGTCTTGAGTATAATGGCCTTATAGTAAACCTTGATATCTGGAAGAGTGATACCTCCTGCTTTATTTTTTCTTTTTAAGATTGCTGAGGCTATTCGTGTTCTTTTTTGGTTCCATATAAATTTTTGGAATATGTGTTCTATATCTTTGAAGTATGTCATTAATATTTTAATTGGTATTGCACAGAATTTATAAATTGCTTTGGGTAATATAGACATTTTAATGATGTTTATTCTTCCTAGCCATGAGCACGGTATATGCTTCCACTTGTTTGTATCTTCCTTGATTTCTTTTATCAATGTTTTATAATTTTCCGAGTACAAGTCCTTAACCTGCTTGGTTAAATTTACTCCTAGGTACTTTATTTTTTTGGCTGCAATAGTAAAGGGGATTGTTTCCTTAATTTCTTTTGCTGACAGTTTATTGTTGGTATATAGAAATGCCACTAATTTCTGAGTATTAATTTTATATCCTGCCACCTTGCTGAATTCATTTATCAGGTCCAGTAGTTTTTTGACTGAGACTTTAGGGTTTTCTATATACAATATCATATCATCTGCAAATAATGACAGTTTTACTTCTTCTTTTCCAATTTGGATGCCTTTTATTTCTTCTTCTTGTCTGATTGCTGTAGGTAGGACTTCCAGCACTATGTTGAATAAGAGCGGTGAAAGGCGGCACCCCTGCCTGGTTCCTAATCTTAAGGGGATTGCTTTTAATTTTTGTCCATTTAGTATGATGTTTGCAGTGAGTTTGTCGTAGATGGCCTTTATCATGTTAAGGAATGTTCCCTGTATTCCCACTTTACTGAGAGTTTTGAGCATGAATGGGTACTGAATTTTATCAAATGCCTTTTCTGCATCTATTGAAATTATCATGTGATTTTTGTCCTTCCTTTTGTTTATGTGATGAATCACATTGATTGATTTGCGAATATTGAACCAGCCTTGCCTCTCCAGAATAAATCCCACTTGATCATGGTGTACAATTTTTTTTCATATATTGCAGGATCCAGTTGGCTAATATTTTGCTGAGAATTTTAGCATCTAAATTCATCAGGAATATAGGCCAATAATTTTCTTTCTTTGTTTTGTCTTTGCCTGATTTTGGGATCAGAATTATGCTCGCCTCATAAAAGGAGATTGGAAGTCTTCCTTCCTCTTGAATTTTTTGAAATAGCTTGAGGAGGATAGGAGTTAGTTCTTCTTTGAATTTTTGTAAGAATTTACTTGTGTAGCCATCAGGCCAAGGACTTTTTTGGGGGGAGTTTTTTGATAACTGTTTCGATCTCATTTGTTGTAATTGATCTGTTTAGGTGTTCTGATTCTTCCAGATTGATTTTTGGAAGATTATATGATTCAAGAAATTTGTCCATTTTACCTAGGTTGTCTAATTTTTTGGCATAGAGTTCTTCATAGTATTTTCTTACAATGCTTTGTATTTCTGTTGTGTCAGTTGTTATTTCTCCACTGTCATTTCTAATTTTATTTATTAGGGTTTTCTCTCTTTTTTTCTTGGTGAGTCTAGTTAAAGGTTCATTGATCTTGTTTACCTTTTCAAAGAACCAGCTCCTGGTTTCATTGATCCTTTGTATTGTTTCCTTAGCCTCTATGTCATTTATTTCTGCTCTGATCTTTATTATTTCCTTCTTTGTACTGGTCCTGCGATTTATTTGCTGTTGTTTTTCTAGTTCTTTTAGATGCAGGGTCAGGTTGCTTATTTGAGCTTTTGCTAGCTTATTTTGGTATGCCTGTAGTGCAATGATCTTCCCTCTCAGTACTGCTTTTGCTTTGTCCCATAAATTTTGAGTAGATGTATGCTCATTGTCATTTGTTTCTAGAAACTTTTTTATTTCTTCTTCGATCTCATTGTTAATCCATTCATTATTTAATAACCTGCTATTTAGTTTCCAAGTGTTTGAGTATTTTTCACTTTTTCTTTTGTGGTTAATTTCTAGTTTCATGGCATTGTGATCAGAGAAAATGCTTGATATGATTTCAGTCTTCTTAAATTTATTGAGACCTTTTTTGTGTCCTAACATGTGGTCTATCCTAGGAAATGTACCATGAGCGCTTGAGAAGAATGTATATTCTACTGCTTTAGGGTGAAAAGTTCTGAATATATCTATTAAATCAAGTTGATCTAGTGTATCCTTTAAGTCTGCTGTTTTTTTATTAATTTTCTTTCTTGAGGATCTATCCAGTGTTGTTAGTGGGGTATTGAAATCCCCTACTGTGATAGTATTTCTGTTCATCTCGCCCTTTATATCCATCAAAGTCTGCTTTATGTATGATGGGCTCCTCTATTTGGTGCATAGATATTTATAATAGGTATATCTTTCTGTTGAATTATGTAGTGTCCTTCTTTCTCTTAGCCTTTGTTTTAAAGTTCATTTTGTCAGATATAAGTATTGCTACCCTGGCTTTTCTTTCGTTTCCATTTGCATGAAATATTTTTTTTCATCCTTCACCTTCAGTCTATGTGCATTTTTTGTTTTAAGGTGTGTCTCTTGTAGACAGCATATGTATGTGTCCTGTTTCTTTATCCATGCAGCTACTCTATGTCTTTTGATTGGATCATTTAATCCATTTACATTTAAGGTTATTATTGATATGTAGTTGTTTATTGCCATTTTATTCTTTTAAAGCTGTATTCCTCTTGCTATATTCTTTCCTCCCTTTGAACTGTTCACAACAGGCCCCTTAGTATCTTTTGCAGATTTGGTTTGGTTTTAATGATTCCTTGAGGCTTTCTTTGTCTGGGAAGCTCTTTATTTTTTCTTCAATTTTAAACGTTAGCCTTGCTGAATAGAGTAGTCTTGGTTGTAGATTCTTGTTCTGCATTACTTTAAATTTATCTTGCCATTCCCTTCTGACCTCAGATGTTTCTGTTGCGAAGTCGGATATCATCCTTATAGGGGCTCCTTTGTAAGTGATAGGCTTTTCTTCTCTAGCAGCTTTTAAAATTTTCTCTTTATTCCTTAGCTTTGGTATTTTAACTATGATGTGTCTTGGTGTAGATTTTTTTGGGTTTCTCTTTAATGGAGTTCTGTGTGCTTCTTGAATGTGTGGAATGCTTCCCAGCCTTTATGTAGGAAAGTTTTCTGCTATGATTTGATTGAACAAAGTTTCTATTTCTTGTTCTCTCTCCCTTCTTCAGGAACCCCTATGATGCGAATGTTGTTTCTCTTCATGTTGTCACAGAGCTCCCTTAGTGTTTCCTCACATTTTTTGAGTCTCTTTTCCATTTTCTGTTCTGCTTCTGTGCCTTTGTTTATTGTGTCCTCTAACTCGCTTATTCGTTCCTCAGCGTGATTCATCCTGCTTTTAATTCCTTCCATTGTGGTCTTCAGTTTTGATACTGTATTTGTCATTTCTGTCTGATTCTTTTTTATTATTTCAATTTCGTTTTTTGTACTTGTTATCTCCTTATTTAGGTGTTCATAGTGACTATCCATTGTTGCTCTAATTTCTTTGAACATCCTAACTATCATTGTTCTAAATTCTGCTTCTGGTAATTTGGTAATATCTAGTTCATTCAGGTCCTTCTCTGGGGATTTGTCTTGATGCATTTGGTTTGCATTTCTCTGCCTGCTCATTTTATCTGTGTATAAGAAGGTTGTGGCCACTGGAGTCCAGTAGGTGTTGCCTTTGTGTTCTCTAGGTGTGGTCTGTCTGCAGGCCCTCCACCTTCTCTGCCGCTGCTTAGGGCAGTAGGGTATGGGCTTTGCCAGCGCCGGCCCACTGTGGCTGTTGCTGTGATTTACACATATCCTCCGTGGAAGGGGCTGTCACTCAAGCCACAAGCCTCAGCACAAGGGTAGAGGTGAACACCTTTGCTCAGCTGCGGACCCAGCCTGTTTCCAGGCTTCCGCCCAGCCCTCGCAGTCAGAGCCTGCTCGCCACAGTTTCTCGGGTTGAAGGGGGCTTCTGACGTGCTCTCAGCTGTGAGCCTTTTCCCGTCTGGAGCTTTAGCCCTGCCCTTGAGGACAGGGCCCTTCTGCGCAGGATCGCAAACCGCAGTTTATTGGGCTAGGCATGGCAGCTGGCGTGCCCTCAGCTGCGAACTTTAGCCCCGCCTCTGTGTTCAGAGCCAACTTGTGCACACAGGATGGCAAACTGCGGTTTTTTGGACCGGTTGGGACTGCTGGCGTGCACTCAGCTGTGAGCTTCCACTCATCTGGGGCTCTAGCCTTGCCCCCGTGTTCAGAGCCAACTCGCGCATGCAAGATGGCAAACCGCGGTTTTCCGGCCAGTTGGAGCTGCTGGCATAAGCTCAGCTGTGAGCCTCTGCCCATCCCTGGTTTTAGCCCTGTCATCGTGGTCAGGGCCGGCTTGCGCAGGATCGCAGAGCAGATCTCTGCCCGTTCCCAGCCTCCCGCTTTTCCCCCGCAGGTGGGGCTACAGGCGGGCCCACAGCTGCCGGACCGTTTTCGAGCGTCCCCTCTACCCCTGATGGGCTAGACCGAGCTCACACTGGCTGGGCCTCCGCCTCCGCCGACAGAACCACGTTTCAGTGTCCCACCGCCACCGTCCCTCCAGCAACCCTAGGCAGAGTAGGAAGGTGCCCCACAGTTCAGACCCTAACACTCCATACTGTAGACCTGGAAGCTCCCTCCATCTTAGCAGCTCTGCTCTAAGTGCTGTGGGAGTGCTTGTTTGACTGGTGTCCTGTCTCCCTTTGCTGGTATTGCTAGTCCCAGGGGAAATATTCGTTTTTGATTAGAGAAGTGACTTAGCCCAGGGGTTAGGGTGGCTGTCCCTCAGATTTTTTTCTTTCTGTGGCTTCCAGTTTACTCTCTCTTCCAGCTGCTCTGGTCCTCTCCTCTGACCCTGTTACCCGGAGCTCCGGGTGAGTGGCTGTGAGAGAGGTTTTCTGTGCTGGTCCTTTAAGAATCTTGGGTCTGAGAAAACTATCTCTTTCTCACAAACAGTATCCTCACTTGTTTCACAGCTCAATACTGTCCAAACGCCTCTTCTAGGCTCTGGGACTGCAAGCTGGGGCTTTGTTCCTGGGACCCAGGTCCCTTCCTCTCCGCTAAACTCTCCTCCCACCACGCGGGTCTCTCTGGGCTGCCGTTTGCTCCAGGAGCTGGGCAGCCCTCTTCGTGTTATCGCTATTCCTACCAGTCTCAATGTGGCTTCTTCTGTGTTCCTTGGTTGAAGAGTCCACTTAGTTTAGTTCAAAGTTGGTTTATCCAGATGATGGTTTTTAAAATTGAGTTATAATCCAGTTTGGTTCTGGGAGTTGGAAGTTGGTACGTCTGCCTACTCCATCACCATCTTGCTTCCGCTATAGCCTTTGTTTTAAAGTCCATTTTGTCAGATATAAGTATGGCTACCCTGGCTTTTTTATCATTTCCATTTGCTTGAAATATTTTTTTTCATCCTTTCACCTTCAGTCTATGTGCATCTTTTGTTTTAAGGTGTGTCTCTTATAGACAGCATATGTATGGGTCCTGTTTCTTTATCCACACAGCTACCCTATGTCTTTTGATTGGATCATTTAATCCATTTACATTTAAGGTTATTATTGATATGTAGTTGTTTATTGCCATTTTATTCTTTAAAGCTGTATTCTTCTTTTGCTATATTCTTTCCTCCCTTTGAACTGTTCACAACAGGCCCCTTAGCATCTCTTGCACAATTGGTTTGGTCTTAATAAATTCCTTGAGGTATTTTTTTGTCTGGGAAGCTCCTTATTTCTTCTTCAATTTTAAACGTTAGCCTTGCTGGATAGAGTAGTCTTGGTTGTAGGTTCTTGTTCTGCATTACTTTGAATATATCTTGCCATTCCCTTCTGGCCTCAAGTGTTTCTGTTGAGAAGTCAAATGTCTTCCTTATGGGGGCTCCTTTGTAGGTTATAGCCTTTTTTTCTCTAGCAGCTTTTAAAATTTTCTCTTTATCCCTTAGCTTTGGTATTTTAACTATGATGTGTCGTGGTTTAGATTTCTTTGCGTTTCTCTTTAATGAAGTTCTCTGTGCTTCTTGAATGTGTGAAACGTTTTCCATCCTTAATTTAGGGAAGTTTTCAGCTATGATTTGATTGAACAAATTTTCTGTCCCTTGTTCTTTCTCTTCATCTTCGGGTACCCTTATGATGCGGATGTTATTTCTCTTTATGTTGTCACAGAGCTCCTTTAGAGTATACTCAGATTGTTTAGTCTCTTTTCTTTTTTCTGCTCTGCTTCTGTGCCTTTGTTTATTCCTCTAACTCACTGATTCGATCCTCAGCTTCATCCATCCTGCTTTTAATTCCTTCCATTGTGGTCTTCAGTTTTGATACTGTATTTGTCATTTCTGTCTGATTCTTTTATTATTTCAATTTCCTTTTTTGTACTTGTTATCTCTTTATTTAGGTGTTTATAATGAGTATCCATTGTTGCTCTAAGCTCTTTGAACATCCTATCATTATTTTAAACTCTACATCTGATAATTTGGTTATATCTGGTTCATTCAGGTTCTTCTCTGGGGATTTCTCTTGATTCATTTGGGTTGCATTCTTCTGCCTGCCCATTTTGTCTGTGTATAAGAAGGGTGTGGCCACTGGAGTCCAATGAGTGTTGCCTCTATGTTCCCTAGGTGTGGTCTGTCTGCAGGTCCACCACCCCCTCTTTTGCTGCCTAGGGTGGTTTGGTATGGGCATTGCTGGCCCACTGTGGCTATTGCTATGATTTCCGCCTCTCCTCCATGGGAGAGCTGTGTTCTCGTGCCTGGCTCTACAAGCCTCAGCCTGTGTGGGCCTTCGCCTTGCCCCCACAGGTGGGGTTGCGCACCACACTCAAGCCACATGCCTCGGTACCAAGGGTAGGGGTGAGTACCTTTGCTCAGCTGTGGACCCCGCCTCTTCCCAGGTTTCCGCCCAGCCCCTGTGGTCAGAGCCGGCTCACACAGGATTGCAAACTGCAGTTTCTCAGCCGAGTGGGGCTGCTGGCGTGCACACAACTGCAAGCTTCCGCCTGTCCCGGGCTTTATCCCCGCCCCTGTGGTCAGGGATGGCTTGCGCAGGGTCACAAACCTCGGAGGCCAGGTGATGCTGCGTGCCCACGGGCCTCTGCTCAGCAGCAGATCTCTGCCCGCTCCTGGCCTCCCACTTTTCCCCCACAGGTGGGGCTGTAGGCGGCCAGCAGCTGCCAGACCACTTTCGCGCATACCCTCCACCTCTGCTGGGCTAGACTGAGCTCACGCTGGCTGGGACACTGCCCCGTCGACAGAACCGCGTTTCCACGTCCCACCGCCCCCATCCCTCCAGCAAGCCCTCAGCAGTGTGGGTAGGGGCACTGCAGCTCAGACCCTAACACTCCATACTGTAGTCCTAGAAGCTCCCTCCATCTAAGCAGCTCTGCTCTAAGTGCCGTGGGAGAGCTTGTTTGGCTGGTGTCCTGTCTCCCTTTGCTGTTATTGCTTATTCCAGGGAAAATATTCGTTTTTGATTAGGGAAGTGACTCAGCCCAGGGGTTAGGGTGGCTGTCCCTTAGAGTGTTTCTCCCTGTGCCTTCCAGTCCACACTCTCTTCCCACTGCTCCTGTCCCCTCCTCTGTCCCTGTTCCCCGGAGCCCCGGGTGAGTGGTTTTGAGAGAGGTTTTCTGCGCTGTCCCTTTAAGAAGAATCCTGGGTTTGAGAAAACTATCTCTTTCTCACAAACAGTATCCTCACTTGTTTCACAGTTCAATACTGTCCAAACGCCTCTTCTAGGCTCTAGGGCTGCAGGCTGGGGCTTTGTTCCTGGGACCCAGGTCCTTCCTCTCAGCTAAACTCTCTTCCCACCATATGCATCTGCTGTTCGCTCCAGGGAGCTGGGCAGCCCTTTCCATGTTTTCGCTTTTCCTACCAGTCTCAATGTGGCTTCTTCAGTGTTCCATGTTTGAAGAGTCCACTTAGTTTAGTTCAAAGTTGGTTTATCTAGATGATGGTTCTTAAAATTAAGTTATAATCCACTTTGGTTCCAGGAGTTGAAAGTTGGTACGTCTGCCTACTCCATCGCCATCTTGCCATCTTTGGGTTTTTTTTTTTTTTCATGGTTAAAAACTATTGTTTTTTATTAATAAAGACAAACAATTTTAAAGGGGTTGCATTTGTCTGCTAGGTCTGTGCTAACAAAGTACCACAGACTGGGATTTCAACTGACACGTGCCCTCCTACTGTCCTGGATGCTGGAAGTCTAAAACCAGACGTCAGCTGGTTCGGTACCTCCTGAGGCGTCTCTCCCTGGCTTGTGGGAGGTAGTCTTTTTTCTTCGTGTGTCACTGCATGGTCTTTCCTCAGCCTATGTCTGTGTCCAGATTTCTTTTTCTAATAATGTTGCCAGTCAGATTGACTTAAGATGCACCCACATGAACTCCCTTTTACTCAATTACTTCTCAAAAGACCTTATCTCCAAATACAGTTACCCTCTGAGCTGTTAAAAGTTTGGATGGGACACAATTCAGCTGATAACAGGGACTAAAAATGACTAGGCAAAGAGAAAAAAATCAATGACTCCAAGCACTGGAATTGTTGTTGAACACCTTCCCTGAGAAATCTGTCCTGGGAGGGACTAGTGAGCTAGTGTCAGCATTAAGTCCTGATTGCCTCTTGTTTGAGACAGTTTGTCATTGTTGTTGTTAATTGTGAAAATGGTTATACAACGATGGCACTGACCCAAAGAAAGGCAGACGTCATGACAGGAAGGACGTGAGAAGCCAAGGGTTGGGGGATACTCCTCATGTGCACTGCAATCACAAGAGCTTGTCATGAGGACTGTGAGCCATGCCTTCCATGAGGGAGCGTGTCTACAGAGGACATGAGGTAACTGTGAGGACCTGAGGGGAGGGCAGGACCACCAGAGGCCTGGCATGGAAGGCACAGAGCAGGAAGCCTGTGAGCCCCGCATTCTGAGAGGAAGGCACCCTTCCCCGAGGGAGCTAGGGACAGTGTGCTCAGGACTGACCATAAGGGAACCTTCCATGGCTGTGGGGGAGGCTTAGGGGTTGCTGACTGCAGCTCAAGTGTTAGGACGACATGGAGGAATGGAAGGGGGAGATCCAATGAGATAACACCATCCTCCATTTTTGTAGGGCCTACTGTGTGCTAGGCCTTGGAGCTTTATCTATCATCCCATCTCAAAACACCTCCATGCAGAAAGGATTAAAGGATTATCCCAACTCAAGCTCAGTAAAAGAGGAAACGGAGAAGTGAAATAAAGAGGTAAAAGGAAAATGCTTTGCAAATTCATAAAGCACTGTATACATAGGACGTACTCCTTTTTCCTACTAACTGGCTTTCATAAAACAACCTCCCATACAGCAAACCACCCAATATGGCACATGTTTGAGTTGACTGCCCATTAAACAATAAGAATAAAATATATAAAGTTCCTCTCTAGGTCATTAAAATCTATCCTAGGTCCATTCTTTGTACAAAGTTAAGTTAATGAGACAAAAATTTGATTTCAATAAATGCTTTCTGGGGTTTCGGGGTTCTGTCTTGAGGCTGTCCTCTCTATCTCTCCCCATCCAGGCTTGGAGTGGGTAGTGACTGTCACAGACCCCTGAAATCTGGTGACAAAGGACAAAGAAACCTTTCCCTGTACTCCTGGGTGGGCCATGTTGAGTGATTTGACCCTAAAGAGCAAGTAGGTTTTCCATGGAAATGCAGGAGCCCTGCTCTGGCTTCAGTGTTGGAGCCTCCTGGAGTCATAACTTTCTCTACAAGTCCCGTAAGATTTAGACACAATAGCCTTGAGGGGAAACGTGCGTAGAAAGGGACCCTGTTCATCCAGTTTAGACTAAAAGAAAGAAGATGTTTACCAAGTAAGTGATATGATACATACTACTAAGAAACTTCAAACAGAAGGAGCGTGAAAAGGGTCCAAATTCACAGAATATGGTTTCTCTAGTGGGGAAGCTCCTTGAGGTGTTGGCCAGGCAGATACGCCAGCCCAGCCTTTAGCCCACTTGTCTTTGTTTTAGACAAGAAGGTGACAGAAGGCTCCTGGTGCATCTGCCTCATCACGGGCCAACACTGAAGAGCAACTGTGACAGACCTTCCCAAAGGCTCAACAAGTAGAATGTCAGCCGGCCTTCCAGGATCCCCCAGGGTAGTGCTAGCCCTTCCTGGCCCAAGACTGAACTCTGTGGCTTGGTAATGGGCAAATGCACTTTTCTAGGGGGGGGCTCTAAAATTCCTATTTTATTTAATGATTGTATATTTTGGAGTATATGAATAAGAAGTTATCGATAATCCATAAAAATTTACTTCCGTGTAGAAGTATTGTAAAGATGTCATAAGGTTATTTTTTGTTTGTTAGTATGTTTGTTTTGTGGCAGAGACAGAGAGAGGGACAAATAGGGACTGACAGGCAGGAAGGGAGAGAGATGAGAAACATGAATTCTTTATTGCAGCTCCTTAGTTGCTCATTGATTGCTTTCTTATATGTGCCTTGACTGGGGGGCTGTAGCAGAGCGAGTGACCCCTTGCTCATGCCAGCGACCTTTGGGCTCAAGCTGGTGAGTCCGTGCTCAGGCCGGCAACTTCGGGGTTTCGAACCTGGGTCTTCTGCATTCCAGTCCAATGCTCTATCTACTGTGCCACTGCCTGGTCAGGCATCGTGGTTTGTATAAAGAGTTTTAAATGAGCATTGGTCAAGTTGGCTCTTTAGCACCCTGTGAGAATGGGATGTGGCTTGGAGGAGACCCAGAGACCAACACTGGCTAGCAGATAGTGTTAGGAAGTAAATCAGCTGCACTGGCTCAGTGCTCAGCAAGTTATCCTCAAGTATTTGTACATTCCAGACATGATATACAGTAAAGGACAAAGCTGACCCCTTGCAGAATTATATCCTACTGAGGAGAGACAAATGAATAAGTAAATGCATGAATGTAATCAAATGGCCAAATCAGAACAGCTTGATTTATCCAGGGATTTAATTTACATTCACAGTGAAAAGTCCAGAAGCTGGCAGCTGCTGGTGTCCGTTTCCCAGGGTAAGGCTTTCAGGGCTAAAAGCCTCTGCAATGCTCATGCCCTTTCCTCATGGTTGGAGGTCATGCTTCACCTCCAGTAATCAAGTTTTTTCTCTAGGAAGAAGCTTCTGGGGCATCCATCCCACTGACTCCATCTCTCTTTTGCAGAAATGCCACCCAATTAATATGCTTACATTAACATTTCTCATTGGCCAGTTTGTGTCACTTGACCATCCCTCCCTGCAAAGGAGACAGGGAAACTTTGTTCTTCAGCTAGGTTCCTTATTCCCCAGTACAATCAGAGGGTATTGGATATTGCAAACAACCTCTGCCTCTCAGATACATACTATTATGCAATATAATATTGCTGCGGAAACTTTGTCCATTCTCCTCTTGGGCTTTTAGCTCCAAAACAGTGAGTAAAGTGTTTGATAAATATTGACTGATTTACTGATATCTTTCTAGGAAAAAAAAAGCTCAAACATGTGATATCTAAAAAGTGTTTTTCTTGGACTAATCTATCAGTTCTTTACATCAATAGGAAAAAGCATTGCTCAAAAGAAATGTAGAGTTAAGTGGGTACGACTGCTTTCCCTTGTCTCGCTCAACCAATTCTGAAAACAAAAAAGGGGATATGTTTTCCTTTTATAGTGAAATAGCATGCTGCCAGAAGAAGCTTAATTAGAGAATGATAAAATTAGGCAGTTAGAATCAGATCGCTGGATGAATTATAATTAATCTGAGGCAATGGTTTCAGAATATCAAGTAAAAAGACAGAAAGCAGCGCTGGGCCCTGGAATAATGAAATCTCTAAAAATGGACCCAGAATTCAATCTGTAGCTCACTCATCAGTCCTCCTCTTCATGCCCCGAACAATCACAGCCTTCATCAGAAATGGCACTTTATATAGGGAAGAATTGTAGGTTAAAAATAACTATGTTCTTTACCTCTATAAAAGGACTTGGAACACCTGAAAATTCCCCTGTGCGCTGTTTATGGAGCATGGAGGCAGGGGTAATGCCGGGGAACAGAGCACATTTTTCCTTAAACAATGGCTGATTGCTGTAACCCACTGCATCTAAAAACACCCCTACAGATAACAGATAACACAGAGGTCATGTGTCTGCCTCCTACTTGTTACCTTTTGCAGCCTCTCTCTAGTATGAATTGCTTTGTGTTGGTCCCATGACACACTGAAGACCACATTGAACCTGGGAGACTGAGCTTATATACCCTGAGATCTCAAAGAATCTTTATAAACCTGCAACATGGTTATGGGTGCCCAAGGCCAGGCAGTCCTAAAGGGCAGTCAAGAATCTGCTTGGGAGTTGAGTTGCACGTTTGTGTGTTTGTTGGGGAGGAAGGTGGGATGTATGTGGGGACCACCTATTGGGAGGAACAGAATGAGTAATGGAGGCTGTTCTCAGGGTAGAGGCAGCCTTCCAAAAATGGAAGACAGGAAGTACAGTGTGTCCATAAAGTCATGGTACACTTTGACTGGTCACACGGTCTAAAGTGCACCATGACTTTATGGACACACTGTATATCTCAAACAGATTCTATCACATGGACACAATTCTCTATTTATCACCTCGCTGCACTCCTTCATTTGAAAGGGTGAATGCAAGTAGTTTTTTTCTTTGGGCACAGTCATCAGACAAACACAGACTTGGCTGCAAAAACCCGATGACACGTAAACTCAGGAGCTGCTCTCTGTGAGTTTTCTTGGAGCAGTAACAATAAATAACAGACAGCAATGGGGACCAGTTTATTTCACGGCATGCACTTCTCTGCAGATGGGTTGTCATCATTAGAGGAGCAGACTTCATCTCCCATCTTTCTCTGAAGTCCAGTACCCAGCACCAACCGGGAGCTGGGTCATAAAGCATGTGATGTTTAAGGGGGAAGAAGCTGAAAGTGAAAAGCAGGGCCATTTAAAGCACGCAATAAGTTATCCATCTGGAGGGGATTGAGGGCAGCTTGCTTAAAGAAGAAAGAAGACTGCTGAAGATAGGTTCAGTTCAAAGCCAGAGGACATCCTTATGTCAGAAAAGAACAGAATACTCAAAACGAGGGAAATGCCTTTAACCTGAAGCCCATCACAACCCTGGGCTAGGAGCGTAGGTTCGCCCTGCCTTGCTGGGAAGTGTGTGCTTGAAACATCAATTACCATAAGGAAAAACAGGCATCCCATCAGCCACACAAAGCTGTCCAGACCATCAGGCCAAATATCTTTCTTTACTTTATCCCCACATCACCTTGTTCAGAGCAAGTCTCAGACGGGCTTTTGGGGACCTCTGGGCTCCCTCCTATCTTCCCTTCACTTGTCTCCTTAGTTGCTTAGCCTCTTGCTGGACAACCTCCTCTTGGCCCCTCCCAGGGTCCGGCCCCCATCCTCTGACTCAGTTCCAGAGGAACCTCTGTGCTCTCCTAGTGTGTTCTACACTGATCCTGTGTCTGTCAAGCAAGCCTTTCTCACAGTCTCATGCATTTCCCCCGGGGTCTGCAAGCCCAGGAGAGTAATATTATGTGCTGGTTGAGCCGGTCCACGAGAGGATCACCATGTGCAAAGCTGCACATGCTTCAAGGCTGGACTGGGCAGGGTGGCATGTTCTTGGTAAGATTATCAGAGCTTTATTTACTATGTAGATGAATGCAAAATTAGTATGCATTTTTAAGATTAAAATAAAAAAATAAAAAGAATACAATATAGTCTTAACGTCAGACCCCCAGGAGATATGTTCAAACCAGTTGGTGGAAGAGCAGCAGGTTCATGGAAAGCAGGGGTGACCACACAGGACGAAGACCTTCACAGAAGGGCTGTGGGCATGGGGGTGGGGCAGCACATGGAGCCTTTCCACCTGCTATGCGCCAGAGAGGCCCACAGAGCACCCAGCACTGCTGTAGGTCTGCCAAGACCACAGCTAGAACCCAGCCAAGGTTCGAGGCCAAGTAGTACCAGGAGGAAACAAGGCGCAGAGACATCCCACTGTGTCAGAAAAACAATCGTCAGCACAGGGAGAGGTGGACCAGGAATTGCAAAGGGTCTGGCACTGACACAGAAAGGTTTTGTGGCAAGATACTAAATGCAGGGCTCCTTCAACCTAGCTGCAAACCAGACTTACCAGGAGAGCCTGCCAGTCCAGGTCCCTGGCCCACTGCAGCCATGCCAGGCCAGGCACTGCACGCATAGCCCAGAATCTGTTCCTGAAAAGCCGTCCAGAGGATGCCAGTGGGTGGAGCCCCCACCTCCAGAGGGGTAAGAGCAAGAGGAACCACCCAGTGCTCCTGTGTGAGACAGGGTTTCCCAAGCTGGAATACTGAAGTCTTCAGCAGCCATGGAGCTGAGTGCCGCTATTTTCTGGGCTGTAGGCCAGTATCCATGGCCACCATCACAGCTGCCTGGCCCATGGCAATGGCAGTTAGCATTTCGATCTCTGCTCTGGAGAGCATGGTAGCATCCACCACTATGTCCCCAAATCGCAGACCTACCAGGGGCATAGTAGGTACTCCTTAATGCTGGGTTCTCATCTTCTGGAGACTGCAGATCATAACTCTAGCCCAATTCTCCTCATCTTTCAAAGAGGAACTGGAAACAGCAGCTCCTGCTTCCAGGCTTGAGCTCTGGACCACCACCGCCTTCTGCTCTGCAGGCCTTGCAGCCCTAACCCCAGCCTCAGCCCCAGCCTCCCACTGCTGCTGGCTCTCTACAATGTCCAGGGCAATCTGCAACTCACGAACCTGTGATTCCTTCTCCAGTGGCTGCTCCATTTCCAAGTGAATCTCGCAAACCTGGTCAGCCTCCTCCAGTGCTTGTTCCAGCTCCAGGGTCAGCATCTCTTTCTCCCACGTTTGCTCCAGTGGAAGGCCACTGCTCAGTTTGCAAGTCCTGGGCAGACTCTTCCACAGAGCTCTCGGTTTCCTCACATATGGCTGTAAAAGTTAGCCAGCCTACAGTCCCCAAAAGAACAGCGGTGGGGAACCATAACAGCAGCCAGTCCTCTACTCCATCGCTCAAAGGTGGTGGTGGCTCCATGCCTAACTGATCCAAATCCTGCCACAGACCATGCCAAATGTAAGGTCAGTAGCCATGGCCACCACGACAGCCGCCTGGCCCGTGCAGGCTTGCATTTAATTTGGACAGATGGTAATGAAACAATGGAGATGAGAACTGGTGGGCCTTTAATCCTAGCTCACACCCGGTGGGCGAGAAATACATACAGTGGGAAAACACTTCCCTTTCCATTCAGGGCTCCCAAAGCCACTGACTTATCTGAGTTTGCTAGAATCAAAGGCTTCTACCTCACCAGCCTTATTCACGTCTGTTCCCCATCTCCTTCTCTCTGCACAAACTCTGCACAAACTGGCTTCTCCTTCAGCACTCCACCATCTTTGCTGCCTCTCCTCTGCAATGCTAATTTCAGGAACCCAGAGAGAGAGCCCCTGGTCTGCCCCATTTTATAGTGTAGAAACCAAAGCCTTTAAGCCAGTATACAAATAAGGAAGTCTCTGATACAAAGTCACTTATCTGAGGCATAATGGGATTCCTCATAAGAGTGCACCACCTCCTAACATGCAACAGTCAAGGGTGTGGGGAGAAGCTTTGTGTTGAGAAGATCTTAGTATTAAAAGGATGGGAAAGGCTTAGTCTTAAAACTAAGCCTTAGGCTATAAGGATCCTGTCTGCTTACAGCCTGTCCTCCACACCCAACGCAAACTATAAGTGAGCAAACATATACATCATATTTGCAAACTTATTTGACCCACATGGGCCAAGAGCTCTTAATTGACATTGAGATTGGAATAATAGCCAGTACTCTTGATCTGTACCTGAACGTGAGAAATCCATTCCTAAAATTTATTTTTAGAGAGCTCCTAAGTGGACACTGTCTGTACAGACTGATTTATTTCAGAAAACATCGCATCTGTAGACAAAGCAGCATCTCATCGCTGTGCTGGGGTGACATCCCCTCAGACCAGTAACTAATAGGTTGTTGGGGATGCACTTGAGGGAAACCAAGGGGACAGAAGGGACACCCGGGGTGTGGGGAGGCTCTTTAAAAGCTGTAGCTCCAGCCAGACTGTTGTGCTCTCCTCCCAGGCCCTGCCTAGCCCTGCTCTCAACACTCCTAACCACACCCCTATTTTTCCCCCCAGCTTTTTTCCAGCAAAAAATTTCCAGTTTTAATTTCATTTCCTCAGCAAGTCCTGATTGATATTATCTATTATTACCCATGAACAAGAACAAGCTGCTATCTCCAGGGTTGGCAGCTCAAATGAATTCTTTTTTTAAGAAAACAAAAGGAGAAAGTAATTCTCCTTTGATATTTCTGAAATGCAATCATTCTTTCCTGGGACCAAGGAGGAGCTGCATCCTCCTTAGATGAACTCTGCTTTGTTTTTAGGTGGGGGTTGTCCCTCAGAAAGACCAGGTGGGTGCTGTGCCTATTGCTCCAGCACAGCCTGTTTGCTCTTCTAGCTTGTCAATTACTTGAGAAATTGTTATTTCTAGAATACAAGCCAACCATATCCCTGTAGAAGAATCTCAACCTAGGAAAAGCAACAACAACAGAGGCAACAATGTTAGATGGACAAGGATGACATGTCCAAGGAAGTTTCCCCATCAATATGAATTTACTAAACATTATGTTGCGTAGAATGTTTCCTAAGCATACAGATGAAAATATCACTCCTTAAAAGAAAAGAATCCATAGTTTCACGGGCAAATTCCAGGTGTTTTCTAGAATGTGCTCCATGAAGCACTAACTTTAGGGAGTGCTTTACGAAAACAAACAAGCAAAACTCTTCTGTTTCCAGTTCAATTAGGCAAACGCCACATACTTGATACCTCCTCTAGGACATGCATGGTGCTCTTTAACTTCTGAATTATCTGGAAGTGTTTTGTTGACTTTCTGGATACTGTATTAGGAGTTTCTCTAGATATCATATTGTTACTGATTTCCAATTTCATCAGAAAATAAATTTACTGTGTGATTTCAATATTCTTTTAAATTTATTGGAATTTATTTTACAGTGAATATACCACGTATACTGGTATTTGAAAAGAATTTTTATTCCTCATTTGTCAGATGATTTATACTAAAAAAGGTCAAGGTGGTCAATAGTGTTCAGATATTCTATGTTGTTACTGATTTTTATTTTGTCTAGTTGTTCTATCAATTGCTTAGGTAATTTTAGAATGGTCTATTATTTCTCTAATTTTGTTTGTTTCATGTATCTTGAATCTCTGTTATTAGCTATGTACACATTCAAATTATGCTTTCCTGATAAAATTTCTCTTTTGTCTTTATAGAATATAATACTCTTCGTTTTGAAGTCTATTTTATTTGATATTAAAACAGCTATTCTTCTCCTCTAATGCCTGCTGCTTACATGGTATATCTTTTATTTTCAACTGTTTGTGCCTTCATATTTAAAGTGTATGGCTTGTAGGCAGAATATTGTAGAGTCTTGCTTTTTAACCTACTTTGTTAGTCTGTATTGTTTAACTGGAGAGTTTACCTCATCAATTTTTAGTATAATTATTAATACGATTAGAGTTAGGTCTATTATTTTGGCATTTGTTTTCTTTTTGTCTCCCTCCTCCTTCCTTTTTCTCTTTTTTTTGTGCCCTTCTTTATTGTTTCCTGCCTCTCTCAGACTATTTGAATACTATTAGACATTCCATTTTAATTTATTTGTTTGACCTTTTTGGCTACACTTTGTTTTTTAATGGTTGCTCTAGATATTAAAATATACATATCTACCTTTTAAAATCTACTTAGAGTTAGTATTAAAACAAATTAGAAAGTCCTGGCTGGTTGGCTCAGTGGTAGAGCATTGGCCAGCGTGTGGATGTCCTGGGTTTGATTCCTGGTCAGGGCACACAGGAGAAGCACCCATCTGCTTCTTCACCCCTCCCCCTCTTCTTTCTCTTTCTCTCCCTCTCTCTCTCCCTCTCTCTCTCCCTCTCTCTCTCCCCCTCCTGCAGCCATGGCTCGATTGGAATGAGTTGGCCTTGGCACTGAAGATTGCATGATAGCTTCCACTTCAGGCACTAAGAAGAGCTCGGTTGCTGAGCAATGGAGCAATGTTCCAGAAGGGCAAAGCATTGCTCCTTAGGGGCTTGCCGGGTGGATCCTGGTTGGGGAACATGCTGGAGTCTGATTTTGCTTCCCTTCCTCTCATTGAATAAAAGAAACAAAACAAACAAAAAATTAAACACCTTGCAAGCTTTACTCTTCCTATATTGATATTATGCTATGTTGTCATATGTATAACACCTGCATACATTGTAAACTAAAAATATAATTTTACAATTTTTGCTTTCAGCAGCCATATACATATTAAAGAACTCAAGAGGGAGATTGATCTTCTATGTTTACTTTGATATTTGCCCTTTTTGTTGCTCTTCCTTCATTCTAAGACCCAAGTTTCTCTGTGGTATCATTTTTGGAATAGACAGAGAAGTTCTTTTTACATTTTAGAGCAGGTCTGCTGCTGATAAATTTTCTTACTTTTTCTTCATCTGCAAATGTCTTTCTGTTTTAAAGATATTTTTGTTGGATTCAGAATTCTGAGTTGACAGTTCTTTTCTTTCAAGTACCTTGAAAATGTTATTCCATTAGCTTCCATGGTTTTTGAGGCAAAATCTATGATTATTTGAATTGTTCCCTGTACATGATGTCATTTTTCTCTAACTGCTTCCAGGAACTTTTCTTTATCTTTGGCTTTCAGCAGTTTGATTATAATGTGTGTAGGCATTTAAAGGTAATTTGCTTGTTTAGGGTTCAAGGAGCTTCTGAAATCTGTGAAATTACATATCTGACCAAATTTGGAAAATTTGTAGCCATCATTTATTCAAATATTTTTTCTGTTTCAATCATTCCTTGGACTTCAATAAAATATACATGAGTACCTGATATTGTCCCACAGAAACCTGAGTGTTCACTTATTGTCAGTCTCCATGTTGGGCTCTTTTAGCCATCCCTATTCTGCTATGGAGCCCACCAAGTGAATTTTTTATTTCATGTATTATATTTAAATTTTTTTCTACCTGATTTTTTTATAATTTCTATTTCTCTAACGAGAATGCTTATATTTTCATTTATTTCAAGCATATTTTATATACCTTATGGAGCAGAGTTTTAATGTTGTTCTAAGTTTTCATCTGATGAACTCAACATCTGAGTCATCTTGGTTTGGGCATCTGTTGGTTGTTTTTTCACTTGCGAATTGGTCACATTTTCCTGATTCCTTGTCTAGTGGGAAATTTTGGATTGTATCCTGAACACTGTTATATTGTATACAATCCGAGTCCTATTATAATACTGTGGAGGATGCTGATGTTTTTATTTAATTCTGTCTCACCCTCTGTGGGCAATGATTCATGTCCCTGTTGGGTTCTCAAAGAGTTTGTGTGCTGGTTTGGGTCTGCCCTGCGCATGTGTGTCACTTTGGGGTGACGCTGAGACTCGGGAGTGTGTATATACATCAATAGGAGACTCCCTCTTTCTGGCTGTCTCCATTTTGGGCTTTTTCCCTCACTGTGCAGCCCTTGGGAGATATCTATTCTTAGTTTTCTGACCATAACAATGCAATTTCTATTGGGGTTTTAGCTACCTAAACACCACCCTGTTACATCCTTCAGTGAATGAAGGCTGTCCTCAGAGCAAAGCTCTGACAGCAAGAGAGAGAGATGGAAACTCGCCTTGTGTGGTCTCTTCTCAAAGTCTGAACTCCTCTCAACAATCGCCTGCTTTTACATACTTTTTGGAGTCAGGTTACTCAGATATTATCTTTTTGTATTTTTCAAGTTCAAAGTATGAGGTGTAATCTGTTGGGAAAAGTTGTTATGTATGAGACTGGGCAGTGGGCCTGGACATTTCCTTACTGAGAGACAGAGAACTCTCACAGCCCGGGCTAGGCTGGTCCCCCTGCAGGCCACTACTTCCCCTTGCCAGGTGCCTCGTGTGCTCCTGGGTTCTGCTAAGGGCAAGTGTCAGCGGCCCTCAGGTACACCCCCAGATATCTGTTTTTCAGAACCACAGAGGAGAGGTTGGGGTCTTTCCACTACAGTGAAAAATGGACTTAATGCTATTACACTTTCCACATCAGCTGTGGACTCTACCTCAAACCAGCACGGCTAGTAATAATTCCAGGTCCTGAGGGAGAACGATGCAGAATGAAGAAAATAAGCTTAAAGAGAAATAGGATGGGATCTGGAGGCCTCTACAAACTGATGGCAAGACAGAGCAAAACAGCCCCTGGTTTGCCATATGCAAATAAGGAAGTCTCTGATACAAAGTCACAACCTTCAAGCCAACCCAAGAATTCTCCCAAGTGCAGAAACCCTCCACCCTACATAACTAAGTCAACCAACATCAGAACAAACAAAGGGTGAGAGGAAGGCCATGTAAATTGTTTCTAGCAACTTAAGCAGACAGGTGAAGTGAGGGGATGGGAGGAGTGCAAATACTCAGCTTTATAGCCAATATGGAGGTGTGGGGAAAAACTTAGCTTAACTAAGCAAGTGAGGTGGGATGTTGGGCAGCCTTTCAGTTTACTGCCAGTTCCCCACACCTCTGTCCCCCAAAAATCTAAACCGCAAGGACCCTGTCGGCTTGCGGTCCCCAACAGGACTCGATCCACTGTCCATAGGGGACCAATGCATTGCAAAGGGGCTGGGTCCTGGGCACTCTCTCTTTCCTCTTGCTGTGAGTAAACATCACACCACTGGGTCTGATGTGCATATTCTCTGCGATCAGCATCAGCGATCTAAAACCATGCTCTGGTTTTTCCCCTGGGAGGCACTTATCTGCCTCGTACTCTTGGCTACACTCATGTTACATTCCATCCTGCACTATGGTCTAACCACCCAGCAAATGGTGAAACATAACCCGACAGCAGAATGGGCTCCAGTAGAACTGTGCAGCTTTTGTAAAAATGAAACCTCCCAAAGCAGTTTGGAATATTAAAGACTCTGAGAAGTCCTATAGTAGTAGTTATCTTGGCATAAAACCATCTTTCCCGAGTTTAAATAAAACTTTGCCACATGTTTATGTACAATAAATATTCAATGCAATGAACTCTGTCACACTGCCTTACATATAGTAAATATTCAGTACAGATGCCCCTCGACTGACTATGGGGTTCCATCCCCAGAAACCCATCCTAAGCTGAAAATAATTGTAAATTGAAAATGCATTTAATACATCTAACCAACCAAACATCATAGTTTAGCCCAGCCTACATTAACTGTGCTCAGAACATGTACATTAATCTATAGTTGGGCAATTATCTTGAGCTCCACATCACGAGTAATTCCCTCCTCTTCTCACCAGAAGCAGCAGACGGATAGGCATTTTGCAGACACAATGGGATACAAAAAAACACAACATGCAATGTGCAGAAAATGCTGACAACACAGTTTACCCTCGTGGCTGTGTGGGTGATGGTAGGGGAAAGGAGGCTGAGGGTTCATTTGAAGTGTAGAAAAGAAAGGCTTGTAACATGAATAATTTTTGGCAAACTTACTTTGTCTAAAACAAAGAGATTTTTAGCAGAACTTACTCTTTCTGAATAGACTTCCTATTCCTGGCCTTGGGGCTGGTTTCCCAGACTGTGGCCTTGGGCTAGCTTTGAAGTAGCAAGTATTCTCAGAGTGTTTCTCCCTGAACTAACTCTGTAGATAAACATTGTAAGAAGGCTTGTTTACTGCTTTGTTTTACTGCTATGATTCATCCCCTCCCCATTCCTCAGCCAGTATGTAACTCTCCCTTATAAAAGCCAGCCCAAACTGTGTTCAGGGCCACATTGATTTGAATGACTTAGGTTTCCATGCGGTCCGTGTAGCTGGCTAATTAAAGATTCTTAATTTTTTAATTTGGCTAATTGATTGATTGTGTGGCAAGACGTCTTATCTCTCTGTTTCGATACGACACATTCCCTCCCCACCATCACAAGCAAGGACTGTACCTAACTAATATAATTAATCCTTGAAATGATCAAAATTCAAAATTTAAAGTGTGGTTTCTAGTGTGTACATACAGCTTTCTCTTCATCAGAGAGTGGAAATATCCTAGATTTGTTGTAAAGTGACCAGTGAGTTCCAAAGAGACACCAGAGTTATAGGAACATTTCAAGAGGATATTTATTAAGCCAGTGATGGCATGGGGCTTAGCATCCCAAATCATACCACTCCAAACAAGCTCAGGAGTTCGCTTTTAAAGGCATAAAGTATACTTTGGGGCAGGAAGAAAAGAGCGGGGTACAGGCACCTAGCCAAGCAGGATTACAGAAGCAAAACAGGGTCATTATGCTGAGGTTATCTTTAGAACAATCTTGGGTGTGGGATCCAAATCTCTTAATAGTCAGTTGCAAACCTCCTAACATCTGCATTTTGGCAGACTGTTGAGCCTGCACAATAGCTTCCCTAAAATGTTGAGGCTAAGGAGTCTTATTTCATTATAGATCAGACACACAAGCCAGTCCTGGGTAGCTTACAATGCAAAAGGGGTTACAAGTTGGGTCCCTTATAACGGGTTGAACCATCATAAATTGGGGACCATCTGTACCGATGTGTTGAATTAAATTCTATGAGTTTGCTGAAACATATCTTAAAGTAGGTAGAGAAGGATAGCTTAAACCAACAGTCAATAAAGAGAGAAGCATCCTCTACCCTTTATCTGCTTGTCCTCATTTAGATTGTGACAATGTTTCCAACAGTCCTTCCCTCAGTGAGTAGGGAAGAACCAGGGAATAAGCTTTTGGCTTGTTTGTTTGTTTCCTTCTCTCTTCCCCAAGATCAAATAGTGATAATCTGACATTCTTTGGCTTCTGTTTCTCAAATTGGTGCTTGTAATGTGTTGAGTGTAACTGCTCATTCTTGGCCCTGTGCTGTGGCTCTCTGAGTCTTAATTATTCCAGCTCTGTGGGACAGAAGGCAGGCTTCAGTTAGTTAAGGTAGGGTGAGTGTAAGCTGACCTCACAGCTTCAACATGCAAGTAAATCTCGGGTCTGGACCACATGGAGAGGGCAGAGAGGAAGAGAGTCCTCTTCAGCAACAAGTGAAAACTGCATTCTCCAATACACCCTTCCCAGCAGTGAAATGAATATTGCATTTCTTCTGGGATCTGTGTCTAGTTCTCAATTAGATTGAACTCAGTGGCAGAGGGGAGGGATTAAGCTTACACAGAACCTCCAACAGCCTATATCATCCTTAGTGTAAAATCTTGGAGGTTGGGAAAGGGCAATGGAACAGACAGGGGCACTATAGTCACCATTAAGGTAACAGTGATTGCTGCCATTAACTTACCCCCACCCCAGCCTGCCAGATCCTGTTTCTATGCCAGGACACACCTGCAAGGACAGTAGCATCACCTTCACTCTGCATGGAGGACACGGGGACCCCAAGTGCTTATGTGACTAGGAAGGCTCAGCACTGGATCTTGAACTCAGGACCCAGGACCCAAAATCTTAGGCTCTTCCTACTGTGGTCTCTCCTAGCACCTTTATTATTTAACTTCAGCTGCTCAAAGCTGCATATCATGAAACAAAAAGGATAAATATATATTTTAAAAAGCAGAGAAAAATGTTTGTGCACAATTTATATGATAAAAAAGCCAAGACAATTAAGTGAAAAATAGTGAGAAATGATCCTTTTTTGCCTTTCATCATTAGGGACCAAATGGCAAGAAGTCATAAATATTGTAAGGCTTTTCTCAATGTACCCAGGTCCACTTAGGAGTAAAAACATGCTCATCACAATCTTCACAAGTTTAACTTATATTCTTAGAGAATCATTCAAATTCCATCTCTTTAAGGAAAGCATGCAGATATATATAGATGTATGCACAAAGTGCCAATTTACTCTTTACAAATTATTTATTTATTTGTTTGTTTATTATGGAGTAAAAAGAGCACCAACATTTCATCTCTGATGTCTGTATTCATGGACTGGCTTTGTCATATCTAGTATAACACTAAAAAATTTTCCAAATAGTATGAGGTGAGTGAATTGAATTGCTGGAATCATATTTCATCGAACAAATCTCTGTCAGGGAAAAAAAACATCATTTCCAGAACCCTCTGGTTCACATTTCGGAGACTAGCCGTCTGTATGTGAGTTCCTGGCTCATTATGATTTTGGCAGGATAAAGGGGAGATGCTGTTATTTATTTACATGTTGAGTTTTCATTTTGGTTTATGATCTCATTATGCTGGTGACCCCATAAAGCAGGCCCAGGATATCTGGATCAGAAAAAATATGACCATAAGAAAGAGGTGGGAGGGATTCCTGCTGCGAAGAGAATAGTAGCAGGAGCAAACGCTTGTTTGTCCAGTGCACAGAGGGTTTTCGTTGGCTACTCTCATTGGCATTTGTTTCCTGTGGTGCGTTGTCTATGTGGGTTTTCACTCCATTCCAGACTCTAAGGGATAGGAGTCTGGCTCTGAGGCCATGAACTTTTCATGAACATCACCTTGGTACAGGCACTCCTTTCTCTGAAGTTGGAAAAACAAAGTCAAGCTGCACAAAAGCTTGTAGGGCCCAGGTGTGGATGGCGGGTGCCCTGGTTCGAAGCGAACTCTTTTTTATTTGGTCCCTCTGCTTATCTGTTTCCTTTGTGGAATGAGACCAGTAAGCTTTTCTGATTTGTGAATTTTTCATTTCAGAATAGAGCTGTATCCTGCACCTTAACAAATTGCTTAACCCCCCCGCATTCCCTATTTTGCCTCTGAAAGCATAAAGGGCTCCCTTGGCAGTAGGTCTGCAAGCCCGGGGAGCAGCGATCAGCATGCTTGCTCTCTTTCATTAAAAAGAACCCAGGATTCCTTGGTAAACTGAGTTAAAAGAAACTCAACCTTTTCTAATGCTTTCCATTTGGTTATTTGCTCATTTATTCTAGAAATATATATTGAGGACCAGCTGTGTGGCAGATGCTCTGGCCAGCGCTGAGGACACAGAGGTGATGAGTAGATGGGGTCTGTGGTCCAGTGGGAGAGAGAGAGAGTTGAGCAGAGAGGTATGGAGGCTGCAGTGGGCCCAGTGATGAAACAGAAGGGAGTGGACAGTGCTGGGCGCTTAGCTGAGAGTGCCTCATCTCCTGGGAGAATCACGCTGGGCCTTCAGCAGGAATGTTCCAGGCACAGAGAAAAATGAACAAGGACTGTGATTTTAGAAGACTCTCTATCTGCATGGCCCTTTCAAAAGCCTGGGACCTTCAACAAGCACTGGTATAGGAGGCTCCTCCATGAATCTGACCCCATGCTTACATCCTTCTTCAGTCCTCTTCCCTTCCATGACTCCCTGATACTTGACTGGACCACTCTGCTTAGGCTTCTCCCCCTCCCCCTCCCCCTAAACTGTGAGCTTCTGAGGGCTTGGGACCCTTAGTGTCTGGCATGGTGTTGACATAACTGAGACATTTTTGCAGAATTACTCGCCAGGGATAATATATTAATAATAGTATAAACTATTACATTAATATATCATTGTTTTACTTTATATATTATATAAACATATTTAATTAATATGTTGATAATATGTTAGTATTATAATATATAGCATACTGCTATGTTATGATTATTATTTAGAGATCCAAGTCCTAAGAATTATTATAAACCTTCAGGCATCTATCATATTTCTTGGCTCTCTGAGTGGAAGTTGACTCCTTTTTTTATTTCTTCTCTCTTTTAATGGGATAGGGGAGGGTAAGAAGTGGCACTGGGCTTTCTGGGAAAACCACCAGTCACAAGGAAAAGGCAGCGGGAAGTAGATGGTCCCTCCCCTCCACCCTGCCCCGCAAGCCTGCCTGCCCGCTCTGCCTGGGAGGGCCTAGCCAGGATTCTCCGTTTTCAAGAATCTCCTGGTCTCCCTGGGGTCCCTGGGTTTGAGGTGAAGCATGTTTCATGCAGATGGTTGTTCCCAAGACAGGCAGCCAGCTGTTCCCCATCACCTTGAGGGTGTGTTGCAACTGCTCCTGTTCCCCTTTGTCAACAGGGGAGACATCTAACACCTGCCATTTGCATAATGTGGGTGTTTTTGCAGAGTAGTATCATCTAGTTCTACAAATAAATGCTTTTATGAAAAAAACTGAAATGTAAGAAAAAGAGAGGCGACCTACTTTAAGGATGCTGCTGCCTCTCAGCAAGGATATTTAAAAATACCCTCAATCTGTCATGTGCTCCCCGCTCCCAGAGCGCCAGCCTGGAGGCAGGTAGAGGGTCCCAGGCTGGCGTGTGTGACTGGGAAGGTCAGAGGTGCTATTCTCAGCAGCAGTGCCAGCACCTGGCTGTGTACCGCCCTGCTGCCCTCTGCCTAAGGGCAAACGGGCGACCCTTGGATAGACGGTTCTAGTATGTTTTCAGCTTCAGTGAATGGCTTCCAGTCCATCTCAGAAGTGTTCTGTAGGAAGGTAGCCTCTGAGGGGCTGAGGTCACAGGGCCAAGGTGAGTATGACTGTTGGGTGTGGCACTGAGCAGACACTGGGCAGATCCGGCAGTGAGTGGGGCCCTCACCCCAGGATCTGCTTTACCCGCATTGACAAGAGGGGAGCCTTGATTTTCGTATTAGTTTGCAAGCTGTGTTCCATGGAGGTCTGGCGGTTCTGGGCAGATCCTCAGTTTTTCATATGTACTGGTGGCTTGTGTGTGTTACTCCAAGTATGACCCCCACCTAGGATTGCTGCATTTCACTCAAGAGCACATTCCTACCTAGAGGAACAAAGCCTCTGCTCTTGGCTCCCTGAAAGCCAACGAGCAGGGGCAGACCTCAGGGCCACAGGGCCCAGCACCTGGGGAGCATCATCTTGGACAGATGTCCGCACACCTGTGCTCAAAACTTACCCTGGACCGCACAGTCTGAGCTGCTGTTCTAGGCAGAACCAGTGAACAACTGGAGGACGGATCAGTTAGATCTATATTTCCCGAGAGTTTCCTGAAAGACACAAGACTGGGGCTGGAAAATCACCAAACAGGGATAAATACTGCTTCCTTTCCATCTCTTTCTGAGGAGCCTAAGGGTTAATGATGGGACCAGTATCTCTCCAACCAGACCCTCTAACCAGAACCCCCTCCTTCTGCTAATGATAAGATAAACAAAATATAGGTCCCACCGAATCCAAGATCACAGAAAGGTTCCCACATCTACATGCCAAAGAAGAGGGAGAACCTTGGAGGTCTAGACCATGGGAGCAATTAAATCCTTAAAAAATTTAGAATCCAATGTTTTCATCCACTTACTGAGCGTCTACTACATACCAGGGACCATATATACATACCTCAATCTGTGGGACAGCTGAGAGATCAGGGGTTGTGGGTGGCAGGTTGCCTGCCCGCCACTGTGAGGGGCCATTCTTGCTGTCTGTGTGCCGGAGAAGAGGTTTTTCCCTGCCTGTGTGCTCATCCACCGTTGCGAGACTTTATTAAACGGAATGGCCCAACGCTTTCCAGCTCGCAGTTTCTCTACCGTCTGCCCAGATCCAATGTGGCCCTGCCTGGCCTCGGCCACCGGCATTGCAGTGTTCCTGTCCTCATTTTAGAGATGAGAAAATTGAGGTTCAGAACCTTTAGAATCTTGCCCCAACTTAGGTTTTCACCCAGAGCTTCCTGACTTCAAAGTCCATTCTCTTAATCTTGGAGGTTTCAGGATAATGGGCAAAATGCCAAAGCAGGTCACATTTGTCCTTAATGACCTCCCCACAGACCTGTTACATGTGACATCTTCTTTCCCCTGGTGGTGATCCCTGTTCTTCATGTCCCTCCAATGTACACATGTACAAGTGCACACAGCCTCAATTATCTCAAACCCCAACCAACCACCAGTTATGTGAATAAAATCATGGTCATCCAATACACCTGCCCCATCTGACCTCCAGCTGACCAGAGGGGCATGAAGACACCCAGCCAAAATTGTCAATGCTTGGCCCAGAGCCGCAGAAATGCCCAGCTGACCTGCCGATTCATGAGCAATAATAAATATTTTTATTTTTTAAGCCACTGAGTTTGGGTGGCTTGTTATCAACAGTTAACTGCTACCTGTACATTCACAGCAAGTGTACCTATTCCACAGAATTGTACAAAGCTTATTCCTTCAATATCAAACCTACTGAAAAAAATGTACAATTTCAGCCATATCAAATCAGAACAGTCATAAACTGGATGTGTAACTGATCTTTTCAATGCATAGTAAAATATGACTTGGATTTTGTGACAGCGAGAGTCATATTTCATATAATTTGGATCCCTTTAACTTGCATTTTACTTACGAGAGAGAAAAAGAAATTAAAATCATGAGTCAATCTGAGGTCTTGGTCGTTTGGCTCAGTGGTAGAGTGTCAGCCTGGCTTGTGGATGTCCTGGTTTGATTCCCAATCAGGGCACACAGGAGAAGTGCCCATCAGCTTCTCCATCCCCCCCTTCTTGCTTCTTTCTCTCTCCCTTCTCCTGCAGCCATGGCTTGATTGGAGCGAGTTAGCCCCAGGCACTGAGGATGGCTCCATAAACTGTGCCTCCATTGCTAAGAAGAGCTTGATTGCTGAGCAACAGAGCAATAGCCCCAGATTGGTAGAGCATCGCCCCCTAGTGAGCTTGCCAGGTGGATCCCAGTCGGGCCATGCAGGAGTCTGTCTCTCTTCCTCCCTCCTCTCACTGAATAAAAAATAAAATAAAATAAAAAATAGTCAATCTGATACAGTCAGCAACATAGATGCTCACTAAAAACTGATTTTACTTTCAAAGTAATTGTTTTGAAATGTCAGGGTCAGATTTTTAGAAAGTGGTGTCTTGGAAGTCTTGGTTATGTTCTAGGAAAGCGTCTGTCCACAGTTATTTGGACCAGGCTGTGTCCTCATCCTAGTGAGCTATGGCAAGTCAGTGCTCAGGGTCTCCTTCTGACAAGTCTTGAAAGTGTCGTTTTCCTTCATTTTCCTCTGAGGAAATGCTGTCAAGTATGTTTAGTTTCTGCTTTAACTTCCAGGCCCAGTGCTGCTGCTGGTTCGGTGATGTTATCTGCTGAACCACCTTCATTTCAATTCAAAAACGTTGTTCAAAATGTAGTATTTCTCGCAAAATATCTGGGGCTGTTCATGGAGCAGTTTTAACCAAGAGCAGAGCTATGGTCTGAATGTTTGTGTATCTCCCCCACCCCTTAAATTCATATGTTGATATCCTGATACCTAAGGTGATGGTGTTAAAAAGTGAGGACCTTTGGGAGGTGGTCAGGTCATGGAAGTGGAGCTCTCAGAAATGGGATTAACGCTCTCATCAAAGACTCCAGAGGACAGCCTTAAGGTGCCGACTAACCAGAAGGGGTTTTCACCACAACTGTACTGGCATTGTGAGCATGGACTTCCAGTCCCCAGAACTGTGAGAGATAAATTCTGCTGTTTATAAGCCGCTTAGTCTGTGTTGTTTTGTTACAGCGACCCAAACAAACTAACTGCTTTAGTCAGTTTGCGGGTGATTAAAGAGTTTCCAGGGAAAAAGTCATTGTTGAGGAAAAAAAGCAAGCTATTGGTGAGAAATGAGCACTCCTCACCCAGGCATTTTGTCATATTTCCTTACAGTTATGTTATTAACAAAGCGTTACTGATGCAAAGTCTCCCATGTACTTATCCCTGGTCTGTTCCACTTCCTCTCCTCCCTGAGTTAACCATACCCCAGAATTCCCATCACAAGGATCAAAGTGCTACCAGAGGTTTCTTCCACGACCCTGCTAAGATCCTGATTTACTATGGCTATAGTTTAATAATAGCAAAATAAAAATAGAAAATAAATTAATATCACATTCTAAGTGAACACAGATTCATCCCTAATTATTTACTGTACTATATTATAAATTATATACCATATATAATAGGCACTATATTATACATCATAGTATAGCATATTTTATTGACTATTTACTCTGTTGCTGGACCCTGTGCAAAGCACCTTTCATTTAATTCTTACAGTGACTTTATATTTATTTATTTATGTATGTATGTATTTCTCCGTAGTGAGAAATGGGGGGGCAGACAGACAGACTCCCACATGCGCCCAACCAGGATTCATCCGTCATGCCCACCAGAGGGAGATGCTCAGCCCATCTGGGATGTTGCTGCCCGCAGCATTCAGAGCCATTCTAGTGCCTGAGGTAGAGAGGCCATGGAGCTATCCTAAGCGCCTGGGCCAACTTTTGCTCCAGTGGAACCTTAGCTGCAGGAAGGGAAAAGAGAGACAGAGAGAAAGCAGAGAGGAAAGGGTGAAGAAGCAGATAGGCGCTTCTCCTGTGTGCCCTGGCCGGGAATCGAACCCAAGACTTCCACACACCGAGCCAACTGGCCAGGGTCTAATTCTTATAGTGACTTTAAATAAATAAATATATACACATATATATACATATATATATATATATATATATATATATATATATATATATATATATATAATTTATTCATTTTGAGGGGGGAGAGGGAGAGATAGAGACAGAGAAGGAGGGAGGGAGGAGCAGGAAGCATCAACTCCCATATGTGCCTTAACCAGGCAAACCTGAGGTTTTGAACTGGCGACTTCAGCATTCCAGGTCGACACTTTATCCACTGTGCCACCATAGGTCAGGCAACAGTGACTTCTGGAGATAAATATTTTTATTCCTGGTTTACAGACAATAAAACTTAGCTTCAAAATGTTGTTCATGGACCTATAACTGAAAAGATTGACATGCACCCAGTCTGTCTGACTTTAAAGCCTACACATTCAATCTCACGGAGCTCTTTAAAATTTTGTAGATTGTTAATAAAGCTCAGTATTAGACTAATTGGCATATAGCTTCGAAACAGGATTTTTTAAAATTGAAATAATAATCTTGGTTTTTGAAATCCCTGGCTTCTAGTACTGCTCCCCTTCCTCGTGATTTCAGAGGGAGTGCCTCTTTGATCCAATCTAGAAGCTGTAACCAAAACAAACGGAAAACCTGCTTTAAGATTCAGGTTAAACATCACTGGATCTCCTGGGAAACTAGGCCCCTCCTCCCTGCCTGACCCCACAACATTCCCTTTGCTTGCAGAGCCTTTCTCTGGCTCAATGCACCCATGTGCTCCCCGCTATGTCTCTTTGTGAGCTGAGATCTTCTTCAGGGCAGCTATCACCTGGTACAGGGCTTACCAAGGTGCCCACAAGGCACACAGTTCATGCTTCTCAAAATGACAAATGAAGTGAATGAACGAGTAGATGCTGACTTACTTGAAGCACACAGATAAGCTGAAGGAGAACCATTGAGCATAATAGCATTTAAAGAAAAACTTGTGGCCTGACCTGTGGTGGCGCAGTGGATAAAGCGTCGACCTGGGAACACTGAGGTCGCCAGTTCAAAACCCTGCACTGGTCTGGTCAAGGCACATATGGGAGTTGATGCTTCTAGCTCCTCCCCCCTTTCTCTCTCTCTCTCTCTCTCTCTCTGTCTCCTCTCTAAAATAAATAAATAAAAAGAAATTTTAAAAAAATTTTAAAGAAAAGCTTGTGTCCTGAGTTTTGGGAAGCAGGGTTTTGTTATGGAGGTTCCAGGGCTATGGGCAAAACGCAAAAATGTTTTATTCTGACTCTGCTACTACATAGCTTTGGGTCAACTCCATCTCAGTTTCCTCATGTATAAAAGGATGTGATTAGAAAATCTTCAGGAGTCCTGTTAGCTCTAGTACTCTAAGATTCTTAGTACTAGCTAGCACACTGTCCTGTGTTAAAGGCTAGTGCGTTTCAGGAACAATTCTGAGACTATGGGGCTGCAGTTAGACTCCTGCTTAATGATGTGAGTTGGGGAGACCAAGGATAGAAGTGTGACACAGACATGGTATCCACGCCCCCGAGCACCAGGGAAAACCCTTCTTCTGCCTGCTGTCCTGGCCATGCAATATAGTGCCCCCTTCACTCTCAGAGTTCCCTGGCATGGGCAGTGAGCTATATGGTCACCCAATCATAAAGCTCAAAAGACAAGCTGAGGGTGCGCATGTCAGTCCTCTGTGCCCAGCTGTGTTCGGAGAGGTATAAACTCCTCAAGGTTGCATGCAGCACATCCTTGTGGGCTGGGCAGTGAAGGAAACTTCTAGAATCCTTGTCAAAAGCTCTTTGAGAGGGAGTTTTGTGCTTATGCCCAAGTCTGAAGCTATCTAGGGAGAAGCACACACTTAGGCTGTGTGGGATGCTGGGATGAATGGGGAGTCCCAGTCCTCAAGGAGCTCAAGCCAAACACAGTGTAAAATAGCAAAAGCATAAAAATAACCAAACAGAAAATTAAAAAGTGCACACAGGAGGTGCATCAGACAGGCAAGTCCTTCTCATGGAGGAGTGATGAGGTCAGAGAATACAAACAAGGATCGAAAGCTCTGGGCAGACTGCCTGGAGGTGGTAGCATCATGCAAGCAGCCTAGCCTAGTGTGGTACTAACGTGCACTGCATGCGGAGGGCAGCAGGTTCCCCGCAGGACCCAAAACTGGGGACCCTAATTGGGTCTGAAGGTTACCTGCATTCTTGCTTGCTAGATATTAGGGCCCCTTCTTGCAGCACAATGTGGAACTGACCAGGCCTTTGGTGGAGAGCAAAGGTAACACAGGGGCAGCAGGGGGCAGCACCTGGCCAGCACTGGGTAGGAAAAGGGGACAGAGGCACTCATTTTCCCTAAGGTGAAAGTGCTCACAGACACCGTGTGTGGAGGGTCCCTCTGTGCCAGGTTTCAGGTATGTAATTAGTTACTAGTTGCAGCTACACACACTCAGTCTTTCCTCCATGCCAACTCGAGCACAGACCTCAGCATTTCTTGGAATCCCTGGATCAAATTCCATCAACATACAGCAGAGTAGGAGGGAAGGTTTTCTAAAGATTTCCTAGAGAAGGCAGAGGACAGAGTTACCTTAAATGTCCTAAAACAAACCACATCCCCAGAGGCCCTTCTAGGCTGCACCCAACCAGGTTTGGGGGCTGAAGGGAGGTGTTGGGCTCTCTCTTCTGCTCAAAAATGTCTTGAGTATTAGAACCCAAAGCACTCCAAAAAATAGCCAGATTTCTGGTTAACAAGACCCGCTATCTTTAGAAGGCAATTTCCTTGGCAGGTGTTTTGAGGTTTCACGCCTGATCATACTGTGTTGCTTTCACACAACTTCAGTGTGTCTTTAAAAAAAAAAAAAAGAATTCTGGTGAATATACTTTTTTCCATCTTATTATGTGGGTCACCTGAAGCTCAGGGAGATTAAATAATTTCTGTGAGGTCAGTTGGCAACGGGGGAAAGTCACATGGAGAACCAGGTCCGGGGACTTTGGCCGGAACCACCCACACCCATGACCGCCAAAAGAAACGGCCACACCCATGCCCGCCAATAAAAATGGCCCAGGAGCATTTTGAAAAAGAACAAATGTCTGTCAGCCAATGAAATTTCGCCACCCACCACCACCCTACCAACGCTATAAATTACCCCCCTCCCGTGGGAGAAGATGCGCAACTTCCCTGGCCCCTGTCTTGTGGACCAGTGAACCTCACCTGGGAGCGCTCTAAATAAAGCTTTTGCTTGTCCACACTTGGTGCCTACATCTTTTCTTTCTCGGTGGGAAATACCGTACATTTGGTGCTGAAATCCGGGAGAAGCTTGAGCCCTCAAGAGCCTCTCGTCTCCCCTTCTCTTCCAAGGAAGACCAGGGACCTTCTGACCTCCCACCCACTTCAGCGCATGGTGCAGTAAGTCCCCTGCCTCTGGCCTCCCCTCAGTAATCGCAGTTGTGTCAGGGATCTCCTACCCTTTCTGAGTGCGTGTGTACCTGTGGAGATGTCCCGGACACTCCCACTCTGCCTGACTGTCCAGTGACCAGAGATTGAGTTGTGGGATGCCAATTCTCATCTCTGATCACCACAAGGCTGAAGGTGGCCACGGGGGCACAGGCATCTAAACCTGGCTCAAAAACACCCCTGGGGTGCCTTATCCGGAATCTCTCAAACATAGATCTCTCCCTAAAGAAGAAGAAACTGATCTTCTCCAATGTGGCCTGGCCACAGTACCCACTGGATAACCAGATCAAGTGGCCTCCTGAAGGGACTTTCGACTTTAACACCCTCACCGATTTATAGAACAATTGCCAGGGAACTGGGAAATGGTCAGAGATCCCTTACATTCAGGGCTTCTGGTATCTGCACTCCCATCCTAATCTCTGTGCCGACTGCTCTATGGCACAAGTCATCTTAGCTAGAGAAACCTCAGCTAAACCCTCTGCTCCAGATCTTTCCTCCTTCGCCGACCCCCTTGAGGAACTCTCTTGCCCTCCTGCATGACCCATGGGGGTGCCCCTCTCTCAGGACCCCTCTCTGGTCCCTCTGCAGACCTCTTCCGGTTGGGTCTCTTCCTTCCAGGAAGCCCCCTCCTCCACTGGCCATTGGCCCCCACTGGGTTTTCAGGGCTCCTGATCCCACGGTCCAGCACGGGTCTTCTTGCAGGAAGGCCTGGCCTTGTCCTGCCTCTGGCTCTGGCGTTTTTAGCTAGGTCTGGGTACCGGGCTCCCCAGGAGCCCCCCTCCTCTTATTCTCAGTCCCTAAACCCTTATCCAAGACCTGATGAATATGGCATTGAAAGTTTTTAATGGTCAAGAGGAAAAGGCCGAGGCTGCTCACCAGGCCCTCATGCAGCAAACGGTAATGGTCCAAACTCAGGCTCTTGTGGCAGCCCTGAGGCCGGCAGAGCAACAGGGGCAAGGCATAGAAGGTCTGACCCAAGTCTGGGCCACAAAGAGGAACCCCACCAGGAGCTTACTTTAAATGTGGCAAAAAGGGTCACTGGGCCTGGCAGTGCTCATGCCTGAGGCTGCCCACTAAGCCCTGCCCTGACTGCAAGCAGCCCAGTCACTGGCAGAGCAATTACCCCCTTTGGGTAATAGGCTCTTCCTCGGCTTCTCCACGTGGAGGACAAGCCACACAACTGGGAGGCTAAGCCAGCCAGGCAGGCCCATTGCTTTAACTCCTCGGCCTCATGGACGACTGATGTGGCCTGGACTTGAAGACCCCCATCACCCTCACCGAGCCCAGGGTAATGCTGCAGGTAGTGGGTAAGTTCATCTCATTTCTTGTGGACACAGGGGCTACCTTCTCTGTTTTGCCATCACACTCTGGACCTCTAGTTCCTTCACAGGTCTCAGTTATGGGAATGGATGGGACCCCTTCTTTTCCCCTTCGCACGCCACCCCTGGCATGCAGTTTGGATGGACTCCCCTTTTCGCACTCCTTCTTATTTATGCCCTCATCCCCTGTACCCCTTCTGGGTCGAGTCCTTCTACACAGTCTCGGAGCCACTATCTAGCTGACAGCATCTTCCCACTTACTTCTACCACTCCTTACTTAAGGCTCTCCCACTACCACAAATTAGTCTAATTGGGTTGCAACCCCTATTCCACCAGATATTGTCAGACCTCAAGTCTGGGACACTTCTATCCCCATGGTAGTAACACCCCCCCCACCACCACCTGTACACATCCACTTGAAGAATCCCTCCTGATTCCCATCTAGGCTCTAATTCCCCATTTCTATGAATCATCGACAGGGCCTTAAACCAATAATTACCTGCCTCTTGAACCAAGGCTTACTCATCCCCACGGACTCTCCCTGCAACACCCCCATCCTTCCTGTTCGAAAACCTTCAGGGGCTTATTGCCTCATACAAGACTTACGCCTAATCAATAAGGTGGTAGTTCCCCTCTATCCAGTAGTCCCTAATCCCTATGCATTACTGTCACACATTCCCTCAAACACTACTCACTTCATGGTCCTAGACCTCAAGGATGCCTTCTTTACCATTCCTCTACACCCTGACTCTTACTTTCTGTTTGCCTTTACTTGGACTGACCCAGACACTAATGTAGCCCAGCGACTTATGTGGACTGTCATACCCCAGGGGTTCAGGACAGCCTACACCTGTTTGGGAATGTGCTAGCTCAGGATCTAGCTGCATGCAATCTCGAAACTCTTGCAATATGTAGATGGCCTACTCCTCTGCAGACAGACCCTCCCTGTCTGCCTCAAGCAAACATACCACCACCCTTTTTAACCTCCTCACCATAAAGGTATCATGTTTGCTCTATTAAGGCTCAACTTCACTCTCAGTCTGTAGTCTATCTGGGCATTGCCTTAACCCCCACCACCTGAGGTCTCACCCTAGATCCAACTCAGACCCTCTGCAGTCTCCAACCACCTACCACTGAGGACCAGATTCTTTCTTTCCTTGGTCTGATGGGCTTCTTCAGACACTGGATTCCCAATTTTGCTCTTTTGGCTAAACTCCTCTATGAGGCTGCAAAAGAGACTCCCACAGGACCTCTCACATCCTCAACACTGTTAAAAGGGCTTTCTCTACCCTTCGAGATGCCCTCATCTCCTCTCCCCCTCTTGCTTTTCCTTACCCTAGTTGCCCCTTCCACCTTTTTACTGACAATAAACATGGCAATGCTGTTGGCTTATTAACTCAACCTGTGGGGCCTACATACTGTCCCGTGGCATATCTCTCTAAACAATTGGACACCACCATCATAGGCTGGCAGCCCTGCCTCTGGGCACTCAGTGTGGCAGCTGAACTCACCAAGGAGGCTACTAAATTCACCCTTTCCCAACCCATCACTGTCTTCTCCTCCCACAGGCTCACCAACCTCCTTTTGCACAAATCTCTCTCTCTGTTAGGTCCTTCCCACTTACAAGAATTTTACCTCCAGTTCATTGAAAACCCTTCAGTCACTCCTTTGCCCTCTCCCTGACTCAACCCAGCCATTCTACTGCCAGCTCCAACGACACTTCTGGAACCCACCCACTCTTGTACAGAGCTAATAGATTTCCTCAACAGACTCCGAGATGTATTATCAGATTCTCCTTTAAAAGATCCAGATCTAATACTCTTTGTACATGGGAGCTCTGTACAGGGACCCGACGAACAATGATGGTTGGCCTATGTGGTGATCACTACCTCTTCTACCCTAGAAGTCCAACAGCTGACAGAGGACACCACCTCCCAGAAAGCAGAGCTAATTGCCCTCACATGGGCACTCTCTCTGGCCCAGGGAAAACGCATAACCATATATACTGACTCTAAATATGCTTTTCTTATCACCCACAGCCACTCTGCCCTCTGGAGGGAAAGGGGCTTCCTCACTACCAAGGGCTCCCCCATAATCAATGCTACCCTCATTTCTAAACTTTTTCAGGCATTACAGCTACCCGCTGAGGTGGCCGTGGTACTTTGTAGGGGCCATCAAACCTCTCAGGACCCAGTGGCCTTAGGAAATGCTCGGGCGGACACAACAGCTCAAAACCTCATCCTGGGAGCCTCCCCCACTCCTATCATGTTTCTCTCCACCTTCTTGAAACCTTCCTACACTCCTGAGGAAGAAAAGACCCTCCTCAGAAAGGGTGGAGACATGTGCAACCAGGGATGGATATTTCTCAGAGATAGAATTGCCTTACCAAAAGGACAGGCTGAAACTCTCCTTTCTGATATCCACTGTTCCTTACACATAGGGCCAAAAGCTCTCTATTGGTTCTTGCAACCACTCTTTTTCTTCCCAGGCCTCCATCAGACTATTGAAAAGGTACATGCAGCATGTACTATCTGTCACAAAACCGCGACACAAGGGGGACTCTGCCTCCACTTCCGTACTCATCAGCTGAGGGGGCACTTACCAGGCCAAGATTGGCAAATCGACTTCTCTCACATGTCCCCTCACAAAAAAATCCGCTATCTCCTAACTTTTGTTGATACCTTTTCAGGGTGGATAGAAGCCTTTCCCACCTCTCGAGAAATGGCAGACACTGTTGCCTTTATTCTTGTTGAACATATCATCCATCAATTTGGACTGCCAACTACCATCCAGTCAGATAATGGCCTGGCCTTCACTGCCCAAATAGGCCAGCAGGTTGCCACCTCTTTCAGCGTTACCTGGAAACTCCACATACCCTATCACCCTCAATCATCTGGTAAGGTGGAAAGGGCCTATGGCATCCTGAAGGGTCAGCTAACTAAACTTTCTATCGAGACTAGACTCTCCTGGCCAAACCTCCTCCCCCTGTCACGCACCAGAATCAGGGCAACCCCGTGAAACCCCACTGGACTCAGCCCCTTTGAGCTGGTTTATGGTAGACCATTCCTAATCAACCATAACTTACCTGTGAACCACCCTCCCTTTGCCAAATACCTCCCCTTTCTGTCTTTACTCCACCATCTTCTTAGGGAACATGTGGACCAGATCCTCCCTCCCATAGGGAGTCCAAGTGAAGCTCATTTAGCAGTCCCCCTTCAACCAGGGACAAAGTTCTTCAAGCTCCTAAAGCATACACCTTGGTACCATGTTTCCTGCCTCAGGCTTGCTCCCAGACAGGAGCACTGGCAATCAGAACCACTGGGCCCCACCCGTCTCTGGCTCACTAAAAAGTTGGGCCCCGCAGATCCTCCTGTTACTCCTGTCTCTCCCACAGGGAATTTACTACCACCTTCTGACCTCCCTTCCCCACGAATACCCTAACCAGCAGGAAGTTGCCAAATGAATAGTGGTGCCCCTTTCTAACATAAAAGATCGGAATGTGAGGTTTGGTTGGCAATGAGGGAAGATCACATGAGGAACCACCCACACCCATGACCGCCAAAAGAAATAGTCCAGGAGCATTTTGAAAAAGAACAACTGTCTGTCAGCCAATGAAATTTCACCACCCGCCCTACCAACAATATAAATTGCCCCTGGGTCGGAGAAGCTGTGCAACTTCCCTGGCCCCTGTCTTCCAGACCAGTGAACCTCACCCGGGGACACTCTAAATAAAGCTTTTGCTTGTCCATACTTGGTGGCTACATCCTTCTTTCTTCCTCGGCGGAAAATACCTTACAATTTCCCTAAGGTTTTCCAAATCAAAATCAGAACTGGGTTTGAGCTCAGGCCTGATGCATGCACCCTGGCTCTACGTGTCACACTTGCTGCTTGGATCATAAGAAAACAAAGATCCTGTGCTGTCCCGGGGGCCACTGGTACCTGCATTCACCCATGGAAGTGGCAGATTTATTCCATGCCCTCCTGTGGAAAGAGTACAGTGATGTGCCAGCTTCCTATCAGCAACACAATTGTTTGTCTTTATGGAACTCAGGAGACTAAAGTGTCCCAGTTTCCCAGGAAAGTCACAATAGATCCACACACTGATGGCAGTGACGTCGTGCAGCCCAGACTTCTGCCTGTGTCCTCCAGTGGTACAGTCGGGTGGTATAAAGCCAGTAGCCACGGCCACCATCACAGCTGCCTGCCCTGTGCAGGTTCTCATTTGATTTGGACAGACGGTAATGAAACAATGGAGCCAAGAACTAATGGGCCATTACCTTTAATCCTAGCTCACACCCAGTGGGTGAAAAATACACAGAGTGGGAAAACACTTCCTTTTCCACTCAGGGCTCCCAAAGCCACTGACTCATCCCAGTATTCCTAGAATCAAAGGTTTCTACCTCATCAGCCTTATTCACCTCTGTTCCCCATCTTCTTCTCTCTGCAAACTCTGCACAAACTGGCTTCTCCTTTAGTACTCTGCTATCTTGGCTGCTTCTCCCGTGCAATGCTAATTTCAGGAACCCAGAGAGAGAGAGTCCCTGGTCTCCCTTATTTTATAGTGTAGAAATTAAAGTCTTTAAGCCAGTATACAAATAAGGAAGTCTCTGATACAAAGCCACTTATCTGAGGCATAAATGGGATTCCTCATAAGAGTACACCACCCCACATCATGCAACAGTCAAGGGTGTGGGGAAAAGCTTAGTGTTGAGAAGATCTTAGTATTAAAAGGGTGGGAAAGGTTTAGTCTTAAAACTAAGCCATAGGCTATAAGTACCCTGCCTGCTTACAGCCTGTCCCCTACACCCAATGCAAACTATAAGTGAACAAACATATACGTCATATTTGCAAACTTAATTGACCCACAAGTATCTTGAAGACTTACTGCCATAACTCCACAATAATAATAAACATGGGAGGAAGCAATATAAAATAAAAGGTGAAGGAAATAAAAGGCCTTCCCTGGGGTTGTTTGTGGACCTGACCTCGGATATACCTCTGGGCCTCCTTCCTCTACTCATGGATTTATTCACAGAAGGTGATGATGGAGCCCATTTTGTAGGGCCATTGACAGGAACTGGGACCTGGCTCAGCCAATGGTCCACTGTAAGGATCATTGCTGGTTTATCCAACAGCAATCTCTCATTAAGTGCCTGCTGAAAAACCAACTCTGTGCTCCTTGACACTGGGCTTGAGTGTGACCCTAGAGTTGGGGACCCCCATCTCTTGCCCCACTATAATATGTCACAGAGGCTGGCATGGCTAGCCACTGCCCCTCCCACCGCATGACAGTGCATGTGACTTGAATGTTGGGAGCGGCCCTGTACCACTGGTGAGTCTCTTCCTGAGGCTAAACTCCGGAGCACCGGGACTCAGTTATTCATTCCTGAATTCACATGCAGGAGCTAAACCATGGGGTGGAACCCCTAATATCAGCTGTCTGTGATAACAGGTGCCCTCCCCCTCCCAATTGTTCTGCAGACCTAGGTACATACTCCATCTCCTCCCCGTGGGAGAAACAAAACAGTTGAAGTCCAACACTTGCCCAGTATTTTCTTCTACGCAGCTTTCTTGGATGGCTGCATTGTACAAGGTAGAAAGTCACTTTTCTCCTTGAAACCAGAGCCACGGCTGGGCCAAGTCCACTCATGGCCCCACTCGGTCCTGCAAGGCTGAGGATGGCCTGTCCCAGGTAGAAGGCACTCATTCCATCTCCCCTGACCAGGGAATGGGACAAGAACAGCAGGATACCCCACCTGGAGAAACAAAGCTTTGAGCTTCTGTTTGCTCCTCCTCCCTCGAGAACCCTTTGTGATTCAGACCTAGTTGTGATTGACAGGCTGGGGTGATATGGGGGGATGGGTGGGTACCAACCTCACTCAGTCAATGCTTTGAGTTTATCTGAAATTGTCAGGGAAAGTCCCTCAGGGCTCAGAGATGACAAAGCTGAAATGACCCCAAAGTCTTATCTTTGCACCCAAAAGAAAAACCCTGTACCCATCCCTGCTCATCCTAACAGTCATTCTTTTGCATGTGGGTATTAGGCCTTTGTTTTTAAAAATTAAGCTTTATCATGTATGCAGCTGGGTGCCCCCAGGCTCTGAAGAACGTGAGGGGTAGCTACCCTGATGGCAAGGCAGAGGGACTCTCCAAGTCTGGAGGACCCAAAACAGCAGGTATCAGCATCCACCTTGCAGGAGGTCCACGGGACACAGGTGGCTCAGCACTGAACCTGACTGCATCCCTTTTCCACAGGCAGTGCGGCTCTGCCTTCAGAAGGACCCAAGACCATGGGCGCTAGGCACAAAGCAGGGGAGGGGCTTCTTCCAAGGACAGCAGGTGCCCCAAAGCCTCTCATTTCTTTAATGATGGGTCCCCTCAAACTGACAGGTTTACTTTGCCACCGCCTCCATAAGGGGATAAACTGCCTGAGAAGAATGAAGGAATGTAACATTTCTAACACTTCATATGTCTTGGTACAAATTTATACCATTTTACTTTACAAACACAGTTATGGTGACTACCAGAAGGTCAGTGGCCTTTTTGATTGAGACCTTACACTTTCAACTTTATTAAAATATTTAGTTAGCCTGACTAGTGGTGGCGTAGTGGATAGAGCGTTGATCTGGGATGCTGAGTTCCCAGGTTTGAAACCCTGAGGTCATGGCTTGAGTGCGAATTTACCAGCTTGAGCATGGGATCATTGAAATGAACCCATGGTTGCTGGATTGAGCAAGGGGTCGCTGGCTCAGCTGAGCCCCCTCCTCACCCCCACATCAAGGCACATTTGAGAAACAATCAGTGAACAATTAAAGTGTCGCAACTACGAGTTGATGCTTCTCATCTCTACTCCTTCTTGTCTGTCTCTCTCTCAAAATAAAATATTTACTTGTTTCTTTCTTTTTTTGAGAGAGAGAGAGAGAGAGAGAGAGAAAGAAAGAAGCATCAACTCATTATTCCACTTAGTTCTGCCATTGATTGCTTTGCTTTGCATGTGTGCCCTGGCTGAGGCTTGAGCCCTGGCAGACCCCAAGATTGAGCTGGTGGCCTTGGCGCTCTGGGGTGGTGCTTTATCCACTGCATCAATGGCCAGTGCCTACTTGTTCATTTCTTAATTGTCAAGACCTGGATCTGGTCTTTCTTGGCGTCAATGGCCAGTGCCTACTTGTTCATTTCTTAATTGTCAAGACCTGGATCTGGGTTTTCTTGTGTGGCTGTGGAAGTGAGTCTCAGGGGGAAATGATTAAATTAAATTAAATTTAAAGGCTCAAGGGTTCCTGGACTTTTATAGGAATGCAACAAGATGTCATGAAAGAGAAAACTAAGAATGTTGCCTGAACAGTCAGGGACAACAGGAAAACATGTCAAAAGGCCAGGTGTGAAGCCAGCCTGCCCCCATGTGCTGACTCCCTAGAGGCAGCTGCGGCTGCAATAGAGTCTGAGGGTGGGGGTGGGGATGGAACCTCGGGAGGAACCTGGGTACATGTCAGATTTCTCAAAACAAACACTGACTCAGACAGAGGGGAATATAGTTAGTAACTCAACCCCACAGCCCTGATTATTTTTATGCCAAGCTAACTTAAAAATACTCTATTTCTATAGAAATCAGTTAGATTTCCACCCATCTGCAGCTCCAGCTCCCAATTTTCTTTTCTCTCTTCTCACAGACTATTTTGTTGTTGCTGTTGTTTTTTGTCTTGTGTTGTTTTTTACAGCTCCAACGACATTCTTGGAAGCTACGTTTACACCCTGTTGCCTAGGGCACTGCTCAGACACTGCAGCCCAAGTTTGCTTCTTGAGGACGAGGACATTTGTCATGATTAGTATTATTTTTTAAACTTCAGTTTCAGTATGCTATCTCCCTTCTCTGAATTTCCACTCAGTTGCATACTGCCACTTCCTAATAAGAATTTCACATTTCACCCCACATAAAACTGCAGGAGTTACTTGGAGATGGGGGGAGAGAGGTGAACGGTGCTAGGCCAGGAAGAGAGAACCATGGAGAAGGTAAGACCAACAAGGGGCAGGAGGGTGCACCGCCACCCAGTCCTTCATCTAGGCAGCTCTTATTGTGGACAGGTCGCTCTGTGATGAGCAGTGATGTTGCTCTGTAGACGCTTTGCCTGATTTTTTTTTATCACATCTGCCTTCTCCACTAGAATAAAGCTCCAGGAAGCCAGGGCCTCATCTTCATTCAATACATTGATTTCAAGAACAGGTGACTCCTTATTCTATACACAAGAGTGCAAGCTTGCTCACAGTTTTCAAATACATTTAAAAAGCATTACAGGCCTGACCAGGCGGTGGCGCAGTGGATAGAGCGTCGGACTGGGATGTGGAAGACCCAGGTTCGAGACCCCAAGCTTGCCAGCTTGAGCGTGGGGCCATCTGGCTTGAGCAAAACGCTCGCCAGCTTGGACCCAAGGTCGCTGGCTCCAGCAAGGGGTTGCTCAGTCTGCTGAAGGCCCATGGTCAAGGCACATGTGAGAAAGCAATCAATGAACAACTATGGTATCGCAATGGCAACGAGAAACTAATGATTGATGCCTCTCACCTCTCTTCGTTCCTGTCTGTCTGTCCCTATCTATCCCTCTGTCTGACTCTCTCTCTGTCCCTGTAAAAATAAAAAAACAAAAAATAAAATAAAATAAAATAAAAAGCATTACAGGAGTCTATTTTGTGCAAGCCACTATGTAGGGAATTTGAGACTATTTGAGACTATTTATCATTTCAGTGAGCTTGGTCTGGTGGCCAGCCCTGAATTCAGAACACAGAAATCTGTGCCCAATCTCTCCCCACACCTCAAGTCCATGCAGGTTTGCAAATTAGAATCTAGATGGCCCAGGACCCTCCCTAACGAGCAGAAACGAAGTCTCACTTATGTTCTTATTGTTTCGATGAGTAATTAAATCTTCATATGGTAAGAATATGAAGTTTCAGAGATCTTATTTGACTTATTCAAATTATTAATTTATAGAATAGCTTCCTTTCTTATTTAATCTATTTCCATTGCCCTGATTAGTAATTAAATCATCATTAAATAAAGAATTGCTTACATTTTGTTTGTAAATTTTATGTGGGTTATGCTCACTAGGAATTTACAAAATTTTGTTTCCAGTTTCGAAAAATTTAAGCTAACAACCCCTTTCAAGATTTTCTGGGTTTTTTAATATTTTTTTCATTTTTGAGCTCTGTTTTTGTACCATCTATACTTGTCACAATCTCAAAATCTCAACTGCTCTCATGCTCAATGACTCGAAGGACTGAAAAAAATATATTCAAAATGTACAAAATTTAAATATATTTTCATAAAAATGCAAATTAAAATTAATTTTCAAAATACTTATTTTTTCTCCTAAAATATACAAAATCATTTATGAATTTTTTTTTTTAATTTTATTTTATTCATTTTAGAGAGGAGACACAGAGTGAGAGAGAGAGAGAGACAAAGAGAGAAAAGGGGGAGGAGCTGGAAGCATCAACTCCCATATGTGCCTTGACCAGACCAGTGCAGGGTTTTGAACTGGCGACCTCAGTGTTCCCAGGTCGACACTTTATCCACTGCGCCACCACAGGTCAGGCCATTTATGAAATTTTAAAAGCAAGTAGGTTATATAATTCACAAATATCAAAAGGATAACTTAAAACTATTTAAATAAAGCTATAATTTTTACATGCTTTTTGAGAAAAGTGATTAAATCTTATTAAATATATTGTGTAAAAATAAGGCCATTTACAATTAATTCTAGCATTCGATGTCCACCTAATTGCCAAGGCTGATCCTCAATGTCACTGTCTCACGCATGTTAAGTTTCCACCTGCACGTAGACACATCTGAGCTCCATAGTACAGATATTCCCCAGCCCCTGCTGTGAACAGCAGACTGGCCAGTGTGTGCCCACAGCCAGGAACAGAAGTGTGAGGAGAAGCAAAGAAACAGGCACCAGGATGGGAGGCCAGTCTCCATAATGACCAAGCTATATTGTCCTCCCTCCCTTTTTTCAGTTTGGTCCTGTGCTGGTTAAGTGATGTACTGCCTTTGGTACTTCACGCCCCCACAAGAAGCTGGAGCTCAGTGGGCATGCAAGTTCCCCAGGTCCTGGGGCACCTGCTGTTCCCAAAGCACCTCTCTGGTCCTTATGACAAACCCCCAGTCTTTGGTTCCTATATTTGCCTCTGCTGATCTTAGCTGGGCCCCTAAACTGGGGAGACCAAGCTCTCAGCATCCCAACTTTGTTCTGTGGCTGTGGCCTCCCCGCTCTAAAGTCCACATGGCTGGCCTTGGCCACTCTCCAGGACTCTTCCCTCCTGTCTCTGCTCTGACCACTCAAAGGGACCCTTCTCTGCTGGCCCACGCAAGTGCCCAGAGAGAGCCTTCTCTCCTTTTCTCCCTCTCCCTTCCCTGGGTGTGCTCCCCAAATTTTTTATGCAAAGTTGCTCTTCTATAAACCACATTTTGAATGAAGAGTCAAAAAAGAAAGAGAAAGAAAAAAAGAGGAAATAAAAATTTTATATATATTTGGGCTAAGTCTTTTGGATAGCCACAGCTATCTTAGAGTTTTAGGGTAACCAGAGGCAAACTGTTTCACTCAAGTAATCTTAGAAAAAAATTTTTTTACATAGTGTCCACCATGTATACACCACATACTCACTGAGTCAGTTAAGCTGCTATAACACAGCCCTCACAATTCTGGAGGCTTGGAAGTCCAAGGTCAAGGCATCCATAGATTTATTATCCGGAAAGGGCCTGCTTCCTGGTTTGCAGAAGGCTACATTCCTGCTGTGTCCTCACATGGCAGAGTGAAAGTATTTTTTTATGTCTTTCTTCTAAGAGTGCTAATCCCACCTTAAGGCCTCTATCCTCATGGCCTAATCACCACCCAAAGGTCCCACCTCCTAACATCATCAACTTGTGAGCACACAAACATTCATTTCATAGCTCCCACACATTTTGCATGTGTAACCAGCTCTAAGCAAAGATGTCCCAATATCCTAAAGCAGTCCCGAAATAGAACAGAACTGCATCACACAAACATCTGGCCATTCAAAGGCGATTCCCTGAGGGAGAAAACCTTGAACTCGGATGGAGAATGAAGGAGGTGTCACATGCAAAAGTCTTCTGTTGTGGTTCTTCTGATTTTGAATATTAGGTTTGCTTTGGATGAAATTAGGCCTAGGTAACATCTGGTCCCTGCAACCTTAACTGTTAGCACTTGGAGCTAACAAACTAAGCACGTAAATACAGACAGAAGCAGATGGTGTTGCCAGCTCTTCATATACACAGGGAGACTTTGCACACTGTCTGACTGTTGAATTAGTACATCTCACTGGGTTCCACAGACAGGAGGCTGGTTATCTGTGGATTTGCAACTTAGGAAGTGTTCATCTGTTCAAGCAGGAAGAGGACTGACTCTACATTGAAGTCTTCCAAATGACAATATATTAATTAACCATCAAATTGCAAACTATCTCTGGGTCCAACAACTAAATTCCATTACAGATAGCCAGATGAGGGGTAACTGTCATCTCTGTCCTGTTGAGATGTCCCCCCATCTCAGAAGGGGTTGCTTCTTGGTTCATATGCAAGCCTTTACTCAAACCCCACTGATTTGTCAGTGGACACATTTACTGGCAGAGTAGATACTGAGTTATGTCCCAGTTTGGGACAAATCCCAAAGCAGATTTCTAAAACTTAAATTAAAATTCAAAAGCAACTTTTGTTAAATTGCAAATAAGATACAAAATCTAAATCAACTAGGTTTTAAAATCTTAATTTTTTCAATTCAATTAAAATGTATTTTTAAGTTATTTCTATTTAACCTCTATTCGATTAGCAAGTCAACATGTTCCACTGCAAGAGATAGAAGGCTTAACACCTGCTGGTAGAATCCATTGCCTGTAATAGTTCAAGACAGGTTATTAGAACAGCTGGGTATTCTGCTTCTTCCTGCTAATCATACTCTATCCTTGTCTACTCCACTTGGAGTCAGCAGAGCTCCACGTGTTCCGGTGGCCTGTGGAGTAGCTTGATGGAAGTACAGGAGAAGGGAGGGCAGGAGAGGGGCCCCTGGGCAGTGGCTGCATTCCTCTGCCAAAGGCCACAGCTCATGCCCAGCAGTCTCTCCTCCTTCTGCAGCTCTGAGGTTCTGGAGCCTTCTTGGCTTGTCCTCTCAGGCCTAGCTGATGGCTTCTTGCTGTCCTTAGTCCCAGGACAGGATTTTCTCCCTCCCTTGTTAGAATCTCTTGACCCTTCACACCTTTGTAAAAAGTTCCTTGGTCATACCCTCTTAGATTTTCCTGGTTTACTGAGCCATCTATTTCCTGCTGGATCTGTGACAGACATAGGTGGTGGTGGTGGGGGTGGGGGGGGCAAACAAGTGTGAGATTCAGGGTAAATTATCTCAACATTATTCCCTGTCAGAGATATCTATTTATTCAGCAAACATTTACTGAATGCCACTGTCTGCCACCTACTGTGTGAGGTGACCTCAAGTAACTTGTATACTAGAGTGGATATCAATTCAGTCTTGGGTTAGGCAGATAGGCAAAGAGGTTTTCCTGGAGGAAGAAATGTGCAAAAGCAAATCTGAGGCAAATAAAAGACACTAGAAAAGAAGACAAAGAGTAAGTGTTCTAAGCTTAGGAAATAGAATGTGCAAAGGCCCAGAAACCACATGCAACTTGGAAGTATGGAGAAACTGAGTACTTGTTAGCAAGGAGGTTAACTGACTGTAAATCATGGGAAGATATGTGTCTTTATATGAAAGCCAGCTGGAAGTCATGGAAGGCTTCAAGGCCAGGTGGCTGAGCTTGGATTTGTATTTTTACTGCATAGGGGAGGAGAATGGGCAGAAAGGAAGGAAAGCGGGAGTTGAGTTAGGTGAACTCATCTCTAAGCGTGTCTAGACCTGAGATGATGGCCGTGGGGTTGATAGAAGTGGATGGAGTCAAAGGGTATCTGGGAAGTAGATTTTCCTACCTGTCATAGCCTCCTTGGCTTTGTGGCCTCACTCTGATGTGGTCTGATGGCCTCTGGAGATGAGCTGCTCACTTGACAACTCTTAATACCTCTGTTTTCCATTTCTGTCCCCCTTTTTGGCCAGTCCCTGTTTTGGGCTCCAAGCCCTGCCTCTCCATTTCCTAGCTCTGGTCCCTCAAAACTCCTGTGAAACTAAAATGGGGACAGACACAAGCCCAGGAAATATTTTTATAAATGCCAGCTGTGTGCAGGGTTGGGCTAGGGTATTTCATGTGTTGTTTTGTCCAGTCCTCATAAAAATTCTAGAAAATTTTTATTACTTTTCACATTGTGCCAACCAGAAACAATTGGCCCAACCTACTACATAAGACAGCACAGGAGATGATGTGTCAGCGGGCTGGAGTCTGACATAACAGGAGCCAGTTGTGTCAGACTCTAGAATCTATGCTTTTTCCAGCAAAAATGTTGTATTAAATTTAACTCTGTTATTAAGAGACTGTTATAGAAATACCTGCATGCTAATGATTAGAGATTTGGGTAGCCTTGAGTACAGATGATCTGTCTTGAATCTCAGACATAAATTCGCTTCTACCTGGACTTAGCAAAACCTAATAACACTGTCATTTCTCTAAATGTGAAACCACACACAGAGTGGAGCCGTGGTCCATGTTTCCTCTCTGTGGGGTCCCCACCCTACTGCTTTATTTGTATTAGCCCATTCCTGTTTGTATTGAAACCAACAAAATGCTGACACTTCACAACTTTTGTTCTGTTATTTTAGCACCAGTTGACGATTTCATTGCTTTTTAGCTTTCTGTCTAGCTCAAGACAAATGTATAGTTAGAAAAGTAATGTAACTGGTTTTGAACTCTACAAAAATGTTGCCATTTAACCATAAAACTTTGGGGAGGGGTGACGGGCAGGGCAGCAACAAAGTGCCCATCTCCAGATGGGACTCAGGAGATGCCTGCTCAGCGACATTGAACTGAAAGAACGCTTCACGGCCACCCAGCATGCCCAGCCTTCAGGACTGCACTGGACCCTTTGCCCCTCTTCAACATCTCCCCGTGCCCCCTAGCCTGTGCCTGGAAGAGGCAGTCCTCCAATCCCCTCTGGAAAGGTCAGTTTATCTTCAACTGTCTCCCTGACCCATTCACTTTATGCCCCACCTTCTGACTCACAAATCGTTCTCCTCAGAGGTGAACTTTGTTATGGGCTGAATTGCTCCTCCAACTCCTAAACTCCAGTATTTCAGAATGGGGACATACATATTTGGAAATAGGATGGGTACAGATATGATGAATTAAGATGAAACTATACTGGAGAATGCTGGGGCCCTTATCCAAAGCAACTAATGTTCGAAATTTGAACACAGAGACAGACACTCACAGAGAGAGAATGTCATGTGAAGATGGGACCATGCTGCTGCCAGCTACGGAACTACCAGAGGCTGGGAGAGGTCACCCAGTGGCCTTTAGAGTTGTCATAGAGAGCATAACCCTGTGTAAAGCCAGTAGTCAAGGCCACCATCACAGCAGCGAGAGAGAATCAAGCTGGAGCTCACCAGTTTGTGGCTCCTGTGTTTTATTACCGACTGTTCGAATCCAATGCGAACCTGCGTGGGTCAGGCTGCTGTGATGGTGGCCTTGATTACTGGCTTTACATTTGGCGTAGTCTGTGGCAGGATTCGATACAGATTGGCATGGAGCCACCACCACCTTTGAGTGGTGGAGTAGAGGAGTGGTTGCTGTTTTGGTTTCCCATAGCTGTTTTTTGGGGGACTGTAGGCTGGCTGACTTTTACAGCCATGTGTGAGGAAACTGATAGCTCTATGAAAGAGGCTGCCCAGGACCTGCAAACCAAGCAGTGGAAGGAGCTGGAGGAAACGTGGGAGAAACAGATGCTGACCCTGGAGCTGAAGGAAGCGCTGGAGGAGGAGGCTGACCAGGTTTGCGAGATTCACCTGGAAGTGGAGCAGACGCTGGAGAAGGAATCACAGGTTCGTGAGTTGGAGATTGCCCTGGATGTTGTGGAGAGCCAGCAGCGCCCTGAGGCCAGGCCTGAGGCTGGGGCCAGAGCTGAGGCCAGGACCGGGGCTGAGGCCGGGGCTGGAGCTGCAAGACCTGCTGAGCAGAAGGCGATGGCAGCCCGGGACTTGAGCCCAGCAGCAGGAGCTGTTTTCAGTTCCTCTTTGGAGGATGAGGAGAATTGGTCTGGAATTGTGATCCGCAGCCTCCAGAAGGTGAGAGCCCAGCAGCAAGGAGTAGCTATGCTCCTGGTAGGTCTGCGATTTTGGGACATAGGGGTGGATGCCATCATGCTCCCCAGAGCAGAGATGGAAATGCTGACTGCCATTGCCACATGCTTTTCTTTAGGACAGTGTGAGACTTGCCATGATGGCAGGAATGAGGGGGGAGGCTAAAGCCCTATGTGTGTGGACTGATTTCCTGGACTATGACCGGATGGGCACAAGCTCCTTTGTTGAACGGACTTACGGATTTTGGACAATGTGAAATACCCTGATGGGGGTAGGGGTGGCTTTGCTGGAGGCCCTTCCCCTGCCCTGGGAAGCTTTTCCCATGGCTAGAGAAAAGGCCGAGGACATTTTGCGCTTTCGGCAAAGTGCTCAGAGACTGGTGAAATGTACCTTTGTAATTGTTGAAATTGTATTATTTGTCATGTTGTAATTTGTGTAATGTGCCTAATTTCCTTGTACAGGGATGCCAGTGGTGTAAATTGTGGGTAGTAAAGTGAGCATAAGGGTGGATTGTTTGGCAGATAAAATATAATATGCTCACTTTGTTAAAGATGGTGCTGCCCACATAGAAGCCCGTCACCCAGGTGATATTATTTGCCCTTATGCTTGTGATGGCTGTGGGGGGAAAGTTGTAATGTAAGCAGGCCGGGTCGTTATAGCTTAAGGCTTTGTTTTAAGAGTAAGCTCTTCTCCACACCCTTGACTGATTGGATGATGTAGGGTGGTGATGTAGGGAGGAATCCCATTATGCCTCAGATGGGTGACTTTGTATCAGAGACTTCCTTGTTTGTATAATTGTATTAAAGGTTTTGAGTCTATGCTATAAAGTGGGAGAGAGCAGTAGCTTGATCTCTCTCTCTCGGTTCCTGGGTTCCTGAGATTAGTATCAGAGAGGAGAGCAGAGTAAGGCCACGTGGAGGAGGGGAAGAAGCCAAGATGGTGGAGTGCTAAGTGAGAAGCCGGTTTGTTAAGAGTTTGTGCAGGAGGAGATGGGAAACAGGTGAATAAGATGGGAAACAGGTGAATAAGTCTGGTGAGCTAGAAACCTTTGATTCTAGGAAACTCGGATAAGTCAGTAGCTTTGTGAGCACTGAATGTGTGGATTTTGGAGCCCAGTGTGTGTTTTTGCTTGCCCGCCGGGTGCAAGTTAGAATTAAAGCTGATGGCTCACCAGTTTGTGGCTCCTGTGTTTTATTACCGACTGTTCGAATCCAATGCGAACCTGCGTGGGTCAGGCTGCTGTGATGGTGGCCTTGACTACTGGCTTTACACCCTGCTAATAACTTGATCTTGGATTTCTAGCCTCCAGACTATGAAAAAATAAATTTCTGTTGGTTAAGCCAGCCCATCAGTTGTCCTTGGTCACGGCAGCCTAGCAGACTAACCTGAGGTGAACCTGGCTTCTCTGGCCTCAGGCTTTGCTTCCTTCTTAGCTCATGGCTGCAGATCCCTGTTGGCTCCTCTGTCTGTTCTGAGGGGTCAGCCGCTACATCTGAATTGTGCTCCTCTCCAAGCTCCACTGGCCCCTTGAGCAAGTGCCAAACATAGAAGTGGGGAGATCTGAGCTTGATCAGGGCCCCAGCGTTTACACACACTGGTCAGGCTCAGAGGTTCTGTTCAAAGGTGACACAGCACGGTGAGGAGGGCTGACGATGGACACTGAGGGTCCCACTCCCCTGTGCACTCCTACTTGGGAGCCACTGCCCTAGTGTAATACAGCACAAGGGGGTGAAGGACTAGGAGGAAAATGACCAGACCTCAGGACAAACCTTCTTTTTCCTTAATGACACTGAGCAGGTGTAGTCCTCCAGCCTGCTGGGAACTCTCAGTGTCACGTGGAAAAACCTGCTCAAGACACAAACTGATGGAAGAGGAAGAGGGAGAGGTTACCAAAGGAGACAAACCTCAATCTTCTTCTCCCTCAGCTTTTATGGATCAGAAGCAGAACAAAGGTAAACAGTATTACAGGGGAGGGAGACCAGGTGATAAAGGGAAAGAATGATTAATGTACTTCTTGCTGACAGGGAAAAAGGGCTAATTTGGGTCAGTGCATTCTTTTTCTTTTGCTAATTACCAAACACAAAGGAAGGGGCAATCTAGAACTTACTAGGCGAATTTCTTAAAAGCCCATTCACATGCATTCCTTTGTGTCTGCACCAAGGTCACTCACACAGCTTCTTGGTGTTTCCATTCAAGAGACATCCACTCAGGGTTTTTAACTAAAGTTCCTCAATCCAAGTCATAGAGGGTTCAAGGTTAAATGGGTGATTCCCTACAACCAGGGAGGTGTGATGTTCACTTGTAAAGCCAGTAGTTGCAGTCACCATCACAGACACCTGGCCAGTGCAGGTTCGCATTAGATTCAGACAGTCGGTACGGATACAACAGAGCCAAGAACTGGTGGGCCTGTAAGGGAAAAACAAGAACTAGGGAAAATTCCATATGACCTTTAAGGCTTGTGTGACAGGAACTAGATAAACTGCACCCTGCTGTAAACAGATAAGGACATTGCTCAAACCCACCTTAAGGGAAACCGCTTGCTCAAGGCAAATACCTAAATCCCCTGCCCCCGCCCTTCCCTAAAAAGTAAAGTATAAAAATGCTGAGAAAACGCTGTATAGCGCGCCTGGCAGCATACTTGCCTAGCGCCCGCTCATGAGTGTACTAAACTCTTTTTCTTTTGTTTGTAATAAACTTTTCCTTTTACTTGTACTCCTGGTTCTAGAGTCTTAGTGGTGCGTCTTCAGCCAACAGGCCATCAGCTTTAATCCTAGTTTGCATCCAGCGGGCAAGTAAAAACACACACTGGGCTCCAAAACCCACTCATTCAGTGCTCACAAAGCTACTGACTTATCCGAGTTTTCTAGAATCAAAGGCTTCTAGCTCACCAGTCTTATTCACCTCTGTTCCCCATCTCCTCCTGCACAAACTCTGCACAAACTGGCTTCTCACTCAGCACTCTGCCATCTTGGCTGCTTCTCCTGGCCTCCATGTGGCCTTAGTCTGCTCTCCTCTCTAATGTTAACCTCAGGAACCAAGAGCGAGGAAGCTCCCAGTCTGCCCCACTTTATAGTGTAGAAATCCAAACCTTTAATCCAATCTACAAACAAGAAAGTCTTGATACAAAGTCACTTGACCCAGGAAGGGCAGGTATTGGGCACGCAAATGAGGTCCCTTTCCCATGGCCACTTTGCTGCTGTAAAGCCAGTAGTCGGGGCCGGGATCACAGCAGCCTGACCCATGCAGGTTCGCATTAGATTCGAACAGATGGCAATGAAACACAGGAGCCACGAACTGGTGAGCCATCAGCTTTAATTCCAGCTTGCACCCGGCAGGCAAGCAAAAACACACACTGGGCTCCAAAACCCACACATTCAGTGCTCACAAAGCTACTGATTTATCCGAGTTTCCTAGAACCAAAGGTTTCTAGCTCACCAGACTTATTCACCTCTGTTTCCCATCTCCTCCTGCACAAACTCTTAACAAACTGGCTTCTTCCTCAGCACTCTGCCATCTCGGCTACTTCTCCTCCACATGGCCTTAATCTGCTCTGCTCTCTGATACTAATCTCAGGAACCCAGGAACCGAGAGAGAGAGAGATCAAGCTCCCGGACTGCCCCAGTTTATAGCATAGATAATCCAAACCCTTAATCCAATTATACATACAAGAAAGTCTCTGATACAAAGCCACCCATCTGAGGCATAATGGGATTCCTCCCTACATCACCACCCTACATCATCTAATCAGTCAAGGGTGTGGAGAAGAGCTTAGTCTTAAACTAAGCGTTAGGCTATAACGACCCAGCCTGCCCACAGCCTGTTCCAGAACACACATTCCAAGCCAAATAATATCACATTCCAGGCCAAATAATATCACCTGGGTGACGGGCTTCCATGTAGGCAGCTCCATCTTTAACAAAGTGAGCATAATATATTTTATCTGCCGAACAGCTGCCCTGATGGGTGTTGCATTCGCCGGGTGCAGAAACAAACATCAGAGACTTTCAGGAGTTCAAAGATTATTTATGGCCAAAATGCAAACCTGCGCAGGGGTGAGCTCCTACAGCACTCAAAAAGGCTGTCAATGGAGTCACTCTGAGCGCTTACAGACTATGGCTTATATAGCTGAGCAAGCAAGCGTCAGATACAGAAGCAGACTTGGCAGTTAGCTATAGGTGGGCAAAAGATTACACACAGTCACATGGCTTAGTAACAAGGTGGACAGTGGAGAATTTAAAACAGACAAACGGTTTTGCTATCTTAGCCAAACATAACAGGACGTGGGTGTGGTCAACTGTTCTTCCCTGTTCCCTCTCAGGGTCATGCTGCCGGGACATGAATTCTTAATGCCTCCATGATCCCAACATTTCCTCCTCTTCTTGGGCATGAGTCAAACCCTTGACTCGGCCTCTTCTCTGGCTAACAGGGTGTATGGCTGAGATAAAACCATAAGCTTGACTACTTCTAGCCTCTCTTGTAAGTTAGGGCACTAATGGAGTGGGTTGTCCAAACATAAGTTCATAGGGGGTCCACCTATTTGTATAGGGGGTATTCCTAGTTCGGAACAGGGCAAAAGGGAGTAACTCTACCCAATTTTCGCCGGTCTCCTCCCTCAACTTAATTATAGTTTCTTTTAAGGTCCTATTCATCCTTTCTACTTGCCCTGAGCTTTGAGGCCTATAAATACAATGTAATTTCCAATTTATTCCTAATCTCCTAGCTAGCTCTTGAGAAATTTTGGATACAAAGGCTGGTCCATTGTCAGATCCTATTGCTGTGGGGATCCCATACCTAGGAATGATTTCTCTTAATAAAATTTTGCACACGGTAGAGGCGGTTTCCCCTCTGGTTGGAAAGGCTTCCGTCCATCCTGTAAAAGTATCTACCAATACTAAGAGATACTTGTACCCTGCTCTTCCCGAAGTCATTTCTGTGAAATCTACTTCCCATAGCTCTCCTGGACTCTTTCCCCTATATCTTGCTAAGGGAGGAAGTTTCTTATTTATAGCATTTACCTTAGCGCAAGCTTGGCACCTAGAAATTATGGACTGTATTATATCCCTAATCCAAAGTCCTTCGTAGTATTTCTTAATTAGCTGTTCCATCTTGTTTTGCCCTAAATGAGAACTTTCATGAATTTCCTTTGAGATTTCTTTTATCACCCCGTGGGGTAGATAAAGTCTGGTGTCGGGGAGTTCGAGCCAACCATGTTTGTTCTTTTTACCCCCTAATTGTTTTCCTTTTTCCTCCTCTTCTGGGGTATACTTAGGCTCTGGAGGTAGAGAAGGATGTGGCAAAAGTGGAAGCAGGTTAGCAGTTTCTCCCTCTGCGGCCTCCCTTGCAGCTGCATCAGCGTAACGGTTCCCTTGAGCCACTGGAGAATCTCTCCTTTGGTGTCCTTTGCAATGGATTATGGCTACTTTTAAAAGGCAGCCAAATAGCATCAAGCAGGGCCAGGATTTCAGTCTTATTCTTTATTTCTTTCCCCCCTGCCGTTAGCAAGCCTCTTTCCTTATAAATGGCCCCGTGAATGTGAGCAGTGGCGAAGGCGTATCTGCTGTCTGTGTAAATGTTAGCCACTTTGCCCTTCGCTAGCTGGAGGGCTTGCGTAAGACCAATCAATTCTGCCCGCTGGGCAGATGTGCCTTTTGGCAATGCTTTCTGCCACAAGACACTGTCCTGGGTGGTCACAGCTGCTCCTGCGTATCTGTCCATCTCGGACATAGCTGCTTCCATCAGTGAACAGTGTGAGGTCTGCTTCCTCATAGGCCTGGTCCCGAAGGTCCGGTCTAGCCCCTGTGACAGTGTCCAATATCTGTCTGCAGTCATGAATCACTGTAGGGTCTGGTAGTGGTAGTAGGGTGGCAGGATTTAAGGCTGTTGTCTTCAAGAACTGCACTGCTGGGGGATTCGATAATTGCGCTTGGTACTGTGTCAGTCTAGCATTGGAGATCCACCTATCTGGTGGGGCACGCAGCACCTGTTCTAGATAGTGCTCTCCAATAACCTGGATGTCTTGACCCAACGTCAGCTTGTTAGCCTCCTTAACTAAGATTGAGGTAGCAGCAAGCGCTCTCAAGCAGGCTGGCCACCCTGACGCTATGGGTCCAGCTTTCTAGACAAGTAGGCTACAGGCCTCTTCCATGGTCCGAATTCCTGACTGAGGATCCCTAATGCTACCCCTCCTTTCTCAGCAACATATAGCTGGAACGGTTTGGTCATATCTGGTAATGCCAATGCTGGGGCAGCCACGAGGGCGTCCTTGAGTGCCTGAAATGCCTTTTTCTCCTTGTCTGTCCAAATAAATTGCTCTTCCTTTCCCCACGTCAATTCATGAAGGGGCTTGGCCATTTCAGCAAACCCTAGTATCCAGAGTCTACAATATCCTACCGCACCTAGAAATTCCCGTACTTGCCTTTTGTTAGCAGGCTCCGGGATCTGCAACACAGTTTGAATCCTCTGGCTAGACAATGTCCTTTGTCCCCCTTGTAAGTTATACCCCAAGTAACTTACAGTTTGGGTGACAATTTGAGCCTTCCTGGCAGAAACACGATATCCCATTTGTTGGAGGTTCTGGAGTAGGTCCAAGGTGGCCGTCCTTCATTGTTCCTTTTCTGCTGTAGCGACTAGGAGGTCATCAACATACTGCAGCAGCACCACTGACGGATGGTCATCTCGGAACCCCTGCAAGTCTTTACTTAGAGCTTCATTAAAAATAGTGGGAGAATTTTTGAACCCTTGAGGAAGTCTAGTCCAAGTATATTGTCCTATTAGCCCATTTTCTGGATCGTTCCATTCAAAGGCAAACATATCTTGGCTTTTGTGGGCCAACGGGATGCAAAAGAAAGCATCCTTCAAGTCCAGCACTGAATAATATGTATGCGTAGGGGGCAAAGAGCTTAATAAGGTGTAGGGGTTTGGCACTGTGGGGTGTATAGTCTCTACCCGGGCATTGACTTCTCGCAGGTCTTGCACCGGACGATAGTCCTGGGTCCCAGGTTTTTGAACTGGCAACAAAGGTGTATTCCACGCCGACTGGCACTCCCGGAGGATACCTGCTGCTAGTAGCCTCTTCAAGTGCTGTGCTATCCCTTGCTTAGCCCGAGCTGGAACTGGGTATTGCCTTACCCGCACGGGGCTAGCAGTGCTCAGCAATTGCACTATGACTGGGGGCTGGTGGGCTGCTAAGCCTGGCGGGTTAGTTTCTGCCCACACTCCGGGAACTTGTTGCCTTATTTCCTCTGGGACCCCAGTGAGTCGGTCCTTACCTTCCTGAAGGGTCGCTATCAAATATTCTTCAGACAGAGGCACCGTTACCTGCAGACTTCCTTTTTCTTGGTCACCGCCTTGCTTGAAGGTGATTGTGGCATGAAGCTTCTGCAAGAGATCTCGACCCAGGAGTGGGTAAGGACAATCTGGAATGACTAGAAACGAGTGAGTGATGGTGCCCCGACCTAGGTCCGTTATTCGAGCGACTGCCCGCGGGTAGGACATTGTTTTGCCAGTCACCCCTATTACTTTGGTAGTCTCTTTTTGTAATCTCCCTTGTGGACTTTTTAAAACTGAATAAGTGGCTCCCGTGTCGACTAGGAAGTTTGTTGGCCTTCCTTCGACAGTCAAGGTGACCATGGGCTCTTGGGAGCCAATAGGAATAGAGCCCTGGCCCCCTCAGTCAAGTTGTAGGAGCACCTGTGACTCCCTTTCAGGCTGCCCAGCTCTTAGCTTTGGGCAGTCTTTCTTCTAATGTCCTTTTTCCTTGCAATAAGAACACTGATCTTTACCAATTCTTCCTGGGAAGGGATTCTTTCCTTTCCCATGGCTGGGTGGTTCCCTTTTTCCCTTTCTTTTCTCTTGAGCTGCTAGGAGGATTCTTACTGCAGCTTTTCCAAGTTCCGGGTCATCTCGGTTCACATACACTTTCTGGGCTATTTCTAGAAGCTTGCTTCTATTTTCTCCTTCAAACCCCTCTATCTTTTGCAACTTCTTCCTAATATCTGCAGCTGCCTGGGTTACAAAAGCTATATTAACCAGCCTGCGGTTTTCTTCCGCTTCTGGATCTATTGGGGTATAAACCCGGTAGGCCTCTATTAGCCGCTCTAAAAAGGCAGCAGGGGATTCGTCCCGTCCCTGAATAACCTCACTTACCTTACTGAAGTTTGTTGGTTTTCTGGCTGCAGCTTTTAACCCCCGTAACAGAGCCCGGCGATATTGGGTGAGGGCTTCCTTTCCCTCTTTCACATTTGGGTCCCAATTCGGGGGCTGCCTAGGGAGAACTTCCTCTAATTCTCTTTCCGTTCCCCCGTCTTCCCGGAATGCCTTTTCTGCTTCCTGACTTATACGGTTTCTTTCTTCAGTGGTGAACAAAGTCTGCAAGAGCTGCTGACAATCATCCCATGTTGGCTGATGGGTTCTAAAAACAGTCTCAAGTAATGAGATTAACCCTTGAGGCTTTTCTGAAAACGAGGGGTTTTGATGCTTCCAATTATAAAGGTCACTAGTGGAAAAGGGTACATAGACCATGCGGGACGGAGCTCTTGGTCCCGCATCTAATGGTGGGGGCGCCTCACGAAGAGGCAAAATGGCGGCGCTTCCCGCCGGAGGAGGCAAAAAGGCGGCGCCTCCTGCCAGAGGAGGCAAAAAGGCGGCGCCTCCCGCCGGAGGAGGCAAAGCATAAGCCGTGCCCCCCCCCCCCCGTGTGTGTGGGGGGGACTCAAAACCTCGTCTCGCTGAGTGGAATCAGGCTCCCTCTTCCTCTGATACGGTGGTGGAATATTCACCGGATCTGCAGGGTCTTCAAGGGGTTCAGGGAGGACAGGATAGAGTCTAGATGACTGTCCGCTGGGACGAGCTGGTTTGTTATCCTTTTTACCCTGGTCCTGACTGCCAACTGTGACACACACAGCTCTCTTCTCTCTTTTGCTACTCTTAAGGCACTTTCTAATATACCCTGGCTTTTCTGTGGCGATATCAATCCACACATCTATGTATAAATATTGGTCTGGATGGGGCACTTGGTAGATAACTGCTCGGACTGCAAATATAATGGGGAGATCAAATGTGCCCTCAGAGGGCCATCCTACATTGAAGGAAGGCCACTCTAGCTGGCTCAATGTTCGGAGGGTCTCTCGATCTGGAGGCGGTCCTCCATAACCTTGTGCCCTCTTCTGATAATCAGAAAAATTCTTTAGCAAACAATCGAGCGGAGAGCCGGGCGTAAATTCCTGTTGCCCCATTTTTTGATACCCCGCTCTATCAGCTTCCAAACCTTCTAATATATATCAGCAAAACAAGGATTAGGATGCCCCAACCCACGAATAGGGCAGCGAAAACAAGAGATCGTTCAACACTTCCTCCAGACATTCAAATACACAGACATCACCACACATACAACGCAGCGCTACCACACATACAACGCGGCGCGGCGCAGCGCAAAATCCCTAGACCAGTCACCTTTACAGAAACCCCAAGGAGCAGCGTCCTGCTTTTCCCTTGAGGGCCTGGGCGAATCTCAGACAGCGTCCTGTCTATCACCTCAGGCTGCAAATTCTCCGGAGTCAAAACCAGACAAATGGGATCCCAGTTCACTTACCAGCTCGAGCTGTTCCCTTGGTCTCTGATCAAATTCCCGTTATGGGATCCCGGACGAGCCCCCAAATGTTGCATTTCGCCGGGTGCAGAAACAAACATCAGAGACTTTCAGGAGTTCAAAGATTATTTATGGCCAAAATGCAAACCGGCGCAGGGGTGAGCTCCTACAGCACTCAAAAAGGCTGTCAATGGAGTCACTCCGAGCGCTTACAGACTATGGCTTATATAGCTGAGCAAGCAAGCGTCAGATACAGAAGCAGACTTGGCAGTTAGCTATAGGTGGGCAAAAGATTACACACAGTCACATGGCTTAGTAACAAGGTGGACAGTGGAGAATTTAAAACAGACAAACGGTTTTGCTATCTTAGCCAAACATAACAGGACGTGGGTGTGGTCAACTGTTCTTCCCTGTTCCCTCTCAGGGTCATGCTGCCGGGACATGAATTCTTAATGCCTCCATGATCCCAACACTAACCCTGAGAAAGACATTTCAGGCACTGAACAACTCTCTCGCCCCTCATTCATTGGTTAATCAGAGAGAATTATCAAATGGTACCTAAGCAACCCATCTCACAAGACTTGTGAGAACTGCTTTCTGGTTGAGAGTGACTTTCAGGAGAAGCCTGGAGTTATACACAACTGTTCATGCCAGGATATGAAATCTTCAAAACACAGTCCAGCAACATGTAAGCAGATCTACCAAATGGGAATCGGAGCTTTGTGGAGACCCTGAAGAGGAACATAGAAAAGGAACAGAGTTCAGTGCCCTGAGGCAAAGGCCACAGTGACTTTACTCACAGGAGTACTAAAGGCAGTACCCTGCTGAACACAGCACAACGGGGATGGAATCAGCAATTCTGATCACTAGGTGGTGACATTTGAGGTACTTCTCTTGCCCTTTAATCTTCTCTAAAGAAGTTCTCCTTTCTGACTTCTCATTCTGTTCTCTGCTTCCTGACTTCCTCATTCTTGTCCCTGCGTATATTTTGTGTGTATCAATAAATACCCATAAGGACTGGGGTTTAGGGCTGTCTCATAAAACCTGCATAGGGGATTGTGAGGTTGTCTCCCCTATCCCTCTTGGTGCAAGCCACGTGGTCATTGAGTAGTCATTGTATCTGTGACAGAGGTTGTTTACCCACCAGCAAATCTGATTTGACATTTCTGGGCAGTCCATGGTGCATTACGTTTCATGTAATTCACTCAAGAACTATTAATCTTATTAGTGCAACCAAATCTGCAGCATTGTTCCCAGTGGCCAAGAGGTGGAAGCTATCCAAGTGCCCACTGATGTATGAATGGATAAACAGAAACTGGTATATCCATACAATGAACTATTATTCAGCCTTAAAAAGGAAAGGAACTCTGACACATGCTTCAACATGGATGAACCTTGAGGATATTTGACCAAGTGAAATAAACCAGTCATATAAAGACATACTGTATGATTTCAGTTATATGAGACGTCTAGAGTAGTCAGATCCACAGAGGTGAAAGGTAAGATGAGGTTGCCAGGGGCTGAGCAGAGCGGGGCATGGGAGATACTATTTAGTGGGTACAGAGTTTCAGTTTTGCAAGATTCTGGAGATCTGTTGTACATTAATGTGAATACACTTAACGCTAATGAGCTATACACTTAAAAGTGTTAGGATAGTAAATCTGATGTGTATTTTGCCACAATTAAAATCAAAACAAAAAAAAAGAAGCTACTAAAAAAGAGGAAAAAGTAACTGACATGTTGCTGTGTTGGGCAGATTAAATATAATATGCTCACTTTGTTAAAGATGGCGCTGCCCACATGGAAGCCCATCATCCAGGTGATATTATTTGCCCTTATGCTTGGGATGGGTGTAGGGGAAATGCTGTAATGTATGCAGGCCGGGTTGTTATAACCTAAGGCTTAGTTTTAAGAGTAAGCTTTTCCCCACGCCCTTGACTGATTGAATGATGTAGGGTGGTGCACTCCTGAGGAATCACATTATGCCTCAGATGGGTGACTTTGTACCAGAGACTTTCTTGTTTGTAGATTAGATTAAGGGTTTGGATTTCTACAGTATAAATTGGGGCAGGCCAGGAGCTTGCGCTCTTGGTTCCTGAGGTATTAGAGAGGAGAGCAGATTAAGGCCATGTGGAGGCCGGGAGAAGCAGTCAAGATGGTAGAGTGCTGAGAGAACAGTTACCAACTGTCCTAATCTAATGTTAACCTGCACGGGTCAGGCTGTTGTGATAGTGGCCCTGGCTACTGGCTTTACATGCTGCAACATGGATGAAACTTGAGGACATCATGCTAAGGAAATAAGCCAGTCACAAAGGCACTGGCAGAGTTAGGATTTGTTTAATATGAGATACTTAGAGCAGTCAAACTCATAGAGAGAGAAAGTAGGACAGTGGGTACCCAAGGCTGGGGGAGTGTAAAGCCAGTAGCCATGGCCACCATCACAGCCACCTGGCCCATGCGGGTTTGCATTGGATTCGGACAGACTCTACAGAAACAATGGAACCAAGAACTGGTGAGCCATCAGCTTTAATTCTAGCGTGCACCCGGTGGGCAAGTAAACACACACTGGCTCCAAAACTCACTCATTCAGTGCTCACAAAGCTACTGACTTATTCGAGTTTCCTAGAATCAAAGGTTTCTAGCTCACCAGCCTTATTCACCTCTGTTCCCCATCTCCTCCCTGCACAAACTCTGCACAAACTGGCTTCTCCCTCAGCACTCTGTTATCCTGGCTGCTTCTCCTCTCCTCCACATGGTCTTTCTCTGCTCTCAGGAACCAAGAGAGAGCAAGCTCCCGGTCTGCCTCCTTTTTATAGTGTGGAAATCAAAACCTTTAATCCAATATACAAACAAGAAAGTCTCTGATACAAAGTCACTTATCTGAAGCATAATGGGATTCCTCATGAGAGTGCACCAGCCCACATCATCCAATCAGTCAAAGTTGTGGGGAAAAGCTCAGTCTTAAAACTATGCCTTAGGCTATAATGACCCGGCCTGCTTATAGTCTTTCCCACACACACATTAAAATAATCATGCCCATTCCAAGCAAGAAGGGCAATGGGCTTCCATGTGGGCAGCACCATCCTTAACAAGGTGAGCATAATACATTTTATCTGCCCAACAGGGAGGGAGGTAGGGAGTTATTATCTAGTGAGTGGGGCTTCTGTTGGGGAAGATGAGAGTTTTTGAAGATGGACGGTGGTGACACAACGGTGGGAAGATGCATAATGCCACTGAACTGGACACTTAATTGTTTAAGTGGTATGCTCATGCATTTTTACCACAATTAGGAAAAATGAATTGCTAATGAAAACAAAGATAGCTCTTGTTTTACAGAAACATTTTCTGTTTAATGAGCCTAAAGTGATAGAACAAGATATTGACCCATACCCGACAGTAAAAGAAAAGAAAAAGGACTCAATTACCTCCACAAACACCGTCCTCCAAATGCTGTACAATTTGTTTTTGTGTGTAAAATGCTAAATTTACAGCAGTAATATCTTTGTAAACAGGGAACCAGTGATTCTCAGTTTCAGGAAAACTAGACCACAGTATCATTTATAGACACAAGTGCACCTGGTTTCATTTGGAATTCTTTTTCTCAACCACCTTCACAATAAATACAAGCAGAAGCAGACACCATGTCAAATGAACCAGGGAACTTTGCTCACGGCTGTTGGCAAATGGCTAACTTCCATGGTGATTAAATTTACCTCAGTTGCCTCTGCGCCCTGACTTCCTGGCCCTTTTGATGCGGTGGACCCCAGCCTCTGCGTCCACTCTGTGGCCAGACTGAGGAGCGACACTTTGCAATGCACATGTAATTCTCACACCTACTCACTTTTCCCAGGTTCCAACCTTGGCCACACACAAAATCACCTGGGAGGCTTATTAAAAACCCCACTGCCACGCCTATGCATACAGCCAGGCAACACAATCAGACTCGGTGGCGCTGGGACCCACAGGTGAGGCCCCTGTTTTCAAGGAACTCTATATGATATTTGCGAGAGTGATAAAAACTGTATCTGTTTTTTAAGAGTATATCCTCTATTTTCTGTTCTCTCTTGCACCACTTCCCTTAAAAATCCTGCCACTAATCTTGTGAGAATTTTATATCCCCATTCCTATTCTACCTCATTTTTCAAAATAAGTGGTTGAATTATAACCTAATAATTGGCTTCATTATGAAGCACCAGCTAGTCTAGACACTGGGGATGTGCTGGTGAACAAGACAGCTAGCCAGCCTTCTGGAAGCTCACCCTCTAGAGGAGGCAGACAGAGCCTCCTAGGAACAAACATGCATCCTGATGGGATGAGCTTATTCTAATTGAAGAAGTTATTTCTGAATAATGACGTATTCACTAGAAAACACCTTTACAGGAAAACTTTCTAAAATGGGTTAGTTTATTTCCTTGCAATAATAAATACTATTTGCTAAAGGAAAGTAAATTTTTAGGTGTGCTAGAACCTCACAGGGACCCGAGGTAACCGTCTAGAGCTGTCATGGAGGTGGAGACATATAGGCATGTAGAAAACATTTTGGGTTAGTGAGCTGAGACTGAGTCTTGCTTTGTCCTGATACTCAGCTGGTGAACGGGAGCAGGGTAATTAATCCATGTAAACCTGTGTGTCTTCATCTGGAAAGAATGCATGGGACACATCAGTGTCTGTTGAATTATTCAGAATATACCCCACACCTGAGCTGATTGCTACTCAGAATTCATTCAGATGTGTGTGTTTATATAGAATTGAAACAAAAGTTTTGTGAAAATACTCTTGTGTTGCATTCTTTGATTTTTTTTTCTATTTTCTTTTCTAAGAAATTTTGCTCACTGATTTCCTGATCTGCTAATGATCACAGGGGCAGTCTGAGAACCACTGTGCCCATCCTCAACAAAGAACTGGCTGAGTAGCCATAAACCCCTAACACGTACTAAGATTCACTTGTTGTTTTGAAAATTCAATGTCATATCAACTTTATCATTTGCAATCATTTTTTAAAAGCTTAGTAAAAAAAAAAAAAGAAACCACTTTCTGCTTAAGAGAGAATTCTGGAATAATGGTAAATGTGGTTGGTTGAAGTTAATTTAGAACTCCTTCTCCCCCTGTGGCCCCACAGGGTTTGCATCAGGAGAAGCAGGAGCTCGGTCCTCGTGACACATCATCGAGGCCCAAGGCATGGCAAAGCAGAGAGCACGGAGGGAGAGAGGACCTTTCCTCAGACTTGTGTTTTAAAGGGTTTGACGTGTGGTCACATTAGTTCCTTTCCATTGTGAATTGCTATGCATGAGGTTTGCAAATCCCTGAACTGGTATTGGTGGGGTTTTTTTGTTTGTTTTGTTTTGTTTTAGAGAGAGGGGCGGAGAGAGACAAAGAGAGAGAAACATTGATCTGCTCCTGTATGTGCCCTGACCGGGAATTGAACCGGCAACCTCTGTGCTTCAGGACAAAGCTCTAACCAACCGAGCTATCCAGCCAGGGCTGAGAGTGGTACTGTATTGTGAAAGAGTTTGGAAACTCATGGGCATCAATGGAGGCAGGTGAGAATGTTTTGCATGTTCAGTGAGACACTGGATCTCTTTAATCCCATCACTGACAGTGATTCCTCCTGTTGGGGTGGGCAGTTCACAGACTGGCTTGAACCACAGAAAGATAGCATGGACCTTTGCCTTTAAAGTCTCCAACCAATTGCGTGGGATAACAGTTTGCTGACTTGATTTCCTCATATGCTGGGGGCCTAACTGAGCTTCAGAGGGCTGGGGTTGGAAAACCCAGGCCAACAACTCATTCACACGACTGGAGACAGCACAAACATGGTGATCCACCTGTCAGCCACACACAGTGTTCTTCTTCCAGCCTGGAAAGGTGTGGCTGCCTTTGTGGATCAGAAAATTAAGACTCAAAGGAAAGGATAAGACTTAGTTTACCTCAAAATAGGAACAAATCTAGGACCTGAATCAGATTTCCAGTCGAACCCTCTTGTTCTTATCATGTGTGCCCGAATGGAAGGGGACTCTCAGCACTGATAACAACATCTAACTCCTAAGCACTTCATGAGCACCAACTGTGCACCAGGCCATGCTCCAAGGCTTCACATGATTAATTAGTCTCAAAATATACACCCTATGAACCTGGTACCATTTTAATCCTTGTTTCCCAGCTAAATAAAAACTAAAGGTGTCAAATGGGGTGTTTTTACTTTCTCCAGCCCCAGCAGTTCTTTCAAAGTCCAAATTAGGGAGAATGGAGCTGAATGTATGGTAGCGAACAAAACCAAGATAGCCTTTGCCTAGAGTCCTCTGCATTGTGGATAAAACACATTAGAGAAGGGAATGAATTCAATTGAGCTAATTCAAATTTCACGCTACTTAATTTTAATAGGAAGAAATAACACTTTTAGATAGTTGGAATGTGGATATGTGCAATTTGATGTGGAACTGAAAGATATTATTTTAACATCATTTAATCTGATTCATCTCAAGGGAAATGAAGGAGACATTTTAGCAGCCATTAAAAAAAATAGTTGACTGGAATTCTAATAAATCTGGGAGCGAATGAATAAAGCATTGTCTGACAACCGACAAACAGAGTTTAAGCACCTCTAAAACCTCTGGGGGTTCAGCCCAGGGCAGGTAGGTGCTCCCCTCTCTTTCCTATTATTAATGTCCCAAGAGCCAGGTTCAGAGCAAGTGTAATCCCTGCACAGTTTACTGCATTGTCATTGTGGCTCCTTCCTCTTCTCCCTCACCACCCTAAGAGCACCGTGAGCGCAGGAGTCTCGGTCTTTTGGGCCTCGTATCAGAGACTCTAGCCCAATACCTTTGCTGATGGCCAGTGTTGCCAAGTGCACACAGACCCTGACCTCCGCTCTCACATGTTTCTTTACCTAAGACTTCAGCAGCGCACAGATCCACTGGGGCCAAACCCTGCTCACTCAGCAACCATCATAAAACAAACCAACCACAGATGCTTCTGACTTTCACCTACCCTACAGCAGCCTTTCCAAATAAATTCGGGGAAGTGTTCAAAAACATTGCAAGGGAGCTTCCCCTGACTAAGAAAGTTTCTGAAACCCTGGGTTAAACTCAGTGGAATACTTCTTTAGGGAAGACTTCTTGGAGCCTTTAACATATTCCTAAGTGCGATGATTCTCTTGGAAGGACATAGAGCAGTGGTTCTTAACCTGGGTTCTGTCGAACCCTAGGGGTTCGATGAATCGGTCTTAGGGTTTCGGAGAAGCATCTGCTGTGGAGGCCAGAATAAAGTAATACCGTAATTTGTTGTGAGTTCATGCACTTTGTTGGTTTTGTTCTTTGAGCAAGGTGATGTTCATGCACGGCTCATTTTGTGCACCAGTAAAAAAACATATACCTATGTCTTGAATTTGGAAAAAAAAAAATTTTATTTATCACTAAAGAAGGGTTCGGTGAATGCGCATATGAAACTGGTGGGTTCGGTACCTCAAAAAAGGTTAAGAACCACTAACATAGAACATTCAGTTTTTCTCTCTTAGATTGATGCCCCTCCCCAGAACCCTTTGACCCTGAGTGGGTGGTACAACCAGGGAAATTCCCACAACATCTGGGCTGTGGGGTTGCCTCCGTCTGAAAAGATTGTGCCAACTGGTTAGTCCAGCAATCGTGACCCAGAGAAGAGAGAGAGCTGGACGTTCATACACACGTTTCAATGAGTCATTGGCAAATGACTGCTGCGAAGGCATACGTTTTCTGAGACAAAGATTTACTGTAAGTAATTTATTTTGGAGGCACTCCCAGGAAACCTTGGTAGGAGTGGAGAAGTGAGAAAGCAGGAAATAAGCTGGGTTTTGTTTGTTTGTTTGTTTTTTAAAGCACATTACCTGCTTTGGACTGAGTGAGTGTCCCCCCTCATGATTCGTATCTTGCAGCACTAACTCCAGTGTCCATATATTTGGAGACAAGGTCTTTACAGAGTTAATTAAGGTTAACTGAGGCCATAAGGGTAGGACCCTGATCTGATAGGATTCATGTCCTTATAAGAGGAGACACTAGAGACTTGTGACAATGTAGCACGAAGGCGGCCATCTGTGAGCCCAGACGAGAACCCTCACCTGAAATTGAACTCTGCCAGAATCTTGATCTTGGACCTGTAGTTTCCAGAACTGTAAGGAGAGAAACTGTTTTCTTAGCCACCTGGTCTTGGCATTTTGTTATGGAAGCTGAGCCGACTAAATCATCTCCACTGTGAGTGGAAACTGCATGTCTACTGGGAGTCAGAGTAGAACATATACTGGGACTCAGCTAAACCATGAGAAGACAAACTTGAGAGCTCGCATTGGCAATCTCCAAACAATAACAGGGCACAACGCGAGCCTTATAGTGCCACAGGCTTGGAGTGCCTGCAACTGAGTAGGCGGCACTGCCAGAGTAATGTCCACATCATCCAGGTCATGTTGGTTGCCTCAGTCTGAAAAGATTGTGCCAACTTGTTAGTCCAATTAACTGTGACCCAGCGAGGAGAGAGAGCTGGGGTGTTCACACACCGGTTCCCACAAGTCACTGGCTGATAGTTGCTTCAAAAGTGTAAATGTTCTGGCACTTCCAACCTGCGGTGCAGATGTCAAAGCAGGCTCGGCCAAGAGGTGCAGGTGCTGGTTGCCGGAAGCTGCCCGTTGTGCCCTGAGGAGCAAGGGGATGTGCTCCAGGCATCGGCAGCACCTAGAACATCTTTCAAGCACACACCAGCATCTTGGGCAATAGTAATGTTTCTTGAAACACAGTTTGGAACACTCTGCTCTAGACTGGTCCAGAAAAGCTTGACTTCCTATCAGAATTCTGTCCATCTGTTCATACTTGGCTATATTGGTCTCAAGGGCTACCATATCAAAACACCACAGACTGGGTGGCTGACAGAGAGAGAGAAGGGAGGAGGAGCCACTCACAGTCCCGGAGGTTGTAAGGCCAAGATAAAGGTCTTAGCAGGGCTGGTTTCTTCTTAATTGTCTCTCCTTGGTTTGTAGGTGGCCAGGTTCTCCCTGTCTTCATTTGGTCTTCCATCTTTCTGTGTCCTAATCTTCTTTCTTATCAGGACATCAGTTAGATTGGACTGAAGCCCCACCTTAATGATTTCATTTTAACTCAGTCACCTCATTAAAAGCCTTATCTCCAAACACAGCCACCATTCTGAGGTGCTGGGGGTTAGGACTTCAATGCATGAATTTTGGAGGATGACACAATTCAGTCAATAACACCATCTATAATTCTGCTGATGCCAAGGCAGGCTCTTGAAAAGGACAAAAGGGATCAAGAGTTGTCTCACATCTGATCCCATAGGAAAGTACAGTGTCTCTGAAAGAATAGGCTGCTCTGCAGGGAGCTCTTCAGTCAGGGTGCAGACCCCTGGCTGAGTCCCACCTATCACTGCCCAGTGATTCTGTTGGCCATCAGGCACTGACTACCCCAGGCTCATGGGGAAGACCAGCCCTGCATGCTGCAGGTGATCTCACATTGCCAAGATTGCAGCATTTCATTCTCCTGCTTCCCACCCTAATTCCATCATCTATTCATCTGAAACAAGGCCCTCCGATGCACCAGGTGAGTTCTGGACACTGGAGATACAGCAGTGGAGCTGGTATTGGGAAGAGGAGACAGATAAACTGCAAGGTAAAGAAATAAAGTACTGAGCATGTCAGTGGTGCTAAGGGCTAAGCAGAGACATACAGTTGGAAAAGCACTAGTGAGCACCAAGGACGTACAATGTAGACAGGGTAGCTGCGGTCTCACTGAAGATGTGACAGTTGAGGAAAGACCCAAGGGAGGTGGGGCAGTCAGGGGGCACCTGGGGAGACAGCCTGGGCTGCGGAGTGGCAGGAGGTCTGGATGGTTAGGAACAGCAAGGGGACTTTGGCTTTACTCTGGGTGGAGCGGGACTCCATTGAGGGATTCGGTGAGGAGGAGCATGATCTCACTGGGGTGCGCTAAGAACAGGCTGAAGGGTAGAGAGTGAAGATGGAGGAGACCAGCTAAGAAGCCCCTGAGATAATCCAGGAGAGGGACGGCGGTCCTTCAGATCAAGGTGCTGGCAGTGCAGGAGGTGAGAAGTAGTATTCTTTTTCCTTTTTAAGATTATTTGAGCCTGACCTGTGGTGGCACAGTGGATAAAGCATCGACCTGGGAACACTGAGGTTGCCAGTTCAAAACCCTGCACTGGTCTGGTCAAGGCACATATGGGAGTTGATGCTTCCAGCTCCTCCACCCTTTCTCTCTTTCTCTTTCTCTCTCTCTCTCACTCTGTGTCTCCTCTCTAAAATAAATAAATAAAAAAGAAAAAAAAAGATTATTTGAGCCTGACCTGTGGTGGTGCAGTGGATAAAGTGTTGACCTGGAACACTGAAGTCATCAGTTCAAATCTTCTGGCTTGCTTGGTCTAGGCACATATGGGAGCTGATGTCTTCTGCTCTTCCTCCCTTCTCTTTCTCTGTCTCTCTCCCCCCACCAAATAAATTTTAAAAAAGGATTATTTGATTATTTAATTATTGATTCACAGCCTGGTGTGGTGGATAGAGTATCAATCAGCCTGGGACACAGAGGACTCAGGGTTGAAACCCCAAGGTTGCTGGCTTAAGCAAAGGTTGCCGGCTTGAGTGCAGGGTTGCCAGCCTGAGCGTGCGATCATAGACATGACCCTGTTGTTGCTGGCTTGAAGTCCAAGGTCACTGGCTTGGCTGGAGCCCCCAGTCAAGGCACATATGAGAAAGCAATCAATAAACAACTAAGGTACTGTAACGCAGAATTGATGCTTCTAATCTCTCTCCCGTCCTGTCTGTCCCTGCATCCCTCTCTTGCTGTCTTAAAAAAAAAAAAAAAAAAAAATGATTCACAGAATTTATGTTCTACAATTTTCCTCTATTTTTTTTAAACAGACTTTTTAAAAGAAGTTTAAGGTTCACTGAAAAATTGAACAGTACATATAGAGAACTCCCATATACCCCACGAACCACATATACAGAGCACCCTCTGTTAGCACCCAACACCAGAGTAGTACATTTACTACAATCTATTAACCTACATCGACACATCATTATCAACCAAAGCTCATAGTTTACACTAAGATTTACTCTTGGAGTTGTATATTCTATGGGTTTGAACAAATGTATAATGATATATTACAGTATCATACAGAATAGTTTCATTTGTCTTAAAAATGCTCTGTGCTCTGCCTGTTTGTCCTTCCCACCCCCAAATCCCTGGCAACCACTGATCTTTTTATTGTCTTCTTATTTGTACCTTTTTCTGTGTGCCATATGGTTTGAAGTAGACTTTGCACACTGGCTGCTTTTACTTAGTAACATGCATTAATGTTTCCTCCATGTCTCTTCAGGGTTTGCAAGCTTATTATTATTTTTTTTGTGTTGAATAATATTCCATAGTCTGGATGTACTACAGTTTATTTATCCCCTTACCTACTGAAGGGCATCCTGCTTGGTTCCAAGTTTTAATGATTATAAAGTCTAGATGTATTTTGACAGTGAACAGAATTTCCTGCCAAGCTAGCTGTTCTGTGAGCAATGACTCCAGTGAGAAGGCCAAGGTATTTGGCCAGTACAACTGAAATAACAGGACTCACATGAATCTCACATACAGGAAGGGGGGGGATGCGATAACAATGGCCACAAGCATAATTGTAACTATTATTTACAGACCCTTAGCTTTCTTTGCACTGGGCTGGGGTTCATGTGTTGTATGCTTTGTCCTGTGTCACACACACACCAGCCCTAGGAGGTAGATGCTATTAACATTCTCCTTCTACAAATAGAGAACAGGTGAGCTGTTTGACTAGCTCAAGGTCACACAGACCTGCTCATACCTATCTCTGAGACAGTAAATATTTAGATAATAGTTGGCATTTTGACAAAAATGTATCAGCCTGGTTAGTATAAATCTCCCTAGACCAGAGTAAATTTTCAGAGAAATAAATGGGAGGCTTTGTGGGAAGCAGCCAGCTGGCCATTTCCCTTGGCGTTAGCACCCTGAAAGGTGCCAGCAGTACTCCCCCAGTCCCATACAATGGAGAGCTCCTGGCACTGTGCCAGTATACCGTGGAGGCTCCACAAACTCAGGCTCTCAGATAGGAGAGGCTGACTAGAACTGTCTGTGGGGACCATTTGTCAGGCACAGAGACCAGACTAGCAAGCGGCTCAAATCCAAAGAAAAAGAAAAACTAGCGCTCAGTGCAACAATGAAAATGAAATATTTCTGAAATTAATTTATCAAGTTAATCTGCCATAAAAATATCCCAAATAAATGCATTAAAGTGTATATTAACAGAAATTCCTATGGCTATCTTTAGAAATGAAAGTACAGGTAATTTAATTTTTTTAATTTTTTATTTATTGGTTTTAGAAGGGGGGGGGGGAGGAGTGGAAAGCATCAACTCATAGTTGCTTCTCGTATGTGCCTTAGCCAGGCAAGACTGGGGTTTTGAACCAGTGACCTCAGGGCTCCAGGTCAATGTTTTATCTACTGTGCCACCACAGGTCAAGCTCAAAATTTTAGTTACAGGCTCTAAAATTACTGTAATGAATATGTATTACTTTATAGTCAGAAAAAGACATTTAAAATTTCATACCATAATTAAAACACAATAATATAGAGAGAAGTGAGGCAATGTTAGCATGGACAACAGAGCTCTTCTTTCTCACAGAGTCAGACTAAATATTTTCAGTGATGTTTCCTTTCTTTCTTCCTTTTTTTCCTCATTATACTTGGTTTTAATGGGTCTTACAATTCTGTGACAGATATTTGGTCAAGTTGTTTGCATTAAAATATATTATTTTAAAAACTAATAATTTAAAAACTGCCACACACACACACAAACAAATGGTCCACAGAATATCCTCCTTTCCTTCTGAAGGTTTATGATGCACTGTAATCAGTAACCCATTTTTTACTATTAAACTTAAGTGGCCAATAGACAAATAGTTCTGAGGTTGTTCTTCCAGCACTGATTAAGACTGGGTAGCAGGCATGGGGGACAATATTCATGTAGCCATCTGAGGTTTCTGGGAAGACTTGGTGACTTTGTCAGCTCCAGCTGCCTTCTTGTCCATGGCTCTGATGACACCCACAGCAACTGTCTGTCTCATGTCACGAACAACGGCCGAGAGGAGGATAGTCAGAGAAGCTCTCAGCACACATGGGCTTGCCAGGAACCATACCCACAATGGCAGCATCACCAGATTTTAAACATTTTGGACCATCTTCCAACTTTTTGCTGGAAGGACGATCAGTCTCCTCCCTCAGCTCAGCAAATCTGCCAGCACTGTGAGCTGTGTGACAGTCCAGTGTAGGTGCACAGCCAGCACTGATCTGGTCTGAGCGGGTCAGGATAGTCACCTGAGCTGTGAAGCCAGTTGCTTCCATTGGATCATTTTTGCTGTCACCAACCACACTGCCACTACAAAATCTTTGACAGACATGGTGTGTGTGTATGTGTGTGTGTGTGTGTGTGTGTGACAGAGACAGGGACAGATAGGGACAAGCAGAGAGGAAGGGAGAGAGATGAGAAACATCAATTCTTTGTTGTGGCACCTTAGTTGGTCATTGATTGCTTTTTCATATGTGCCTTGACTTGGGGGCTACAGTAGACCGAGTGATCCCTTGCTCAAGCCACCGACCCTGGGCTTCAAGCCAGTGACCTTTGGGCTTAAGCCAGTGACCATGGGGTCATGTCTATGAGCCCATGCTCAAGTTGGTGAGCCTGTGCTCAAACCGGCGACCTCAGGGTATCAAACCTGGGTCCTCTGCATCCCAGTTCAATGCTCCATCCACTGCACCACCACCTGGTCAGATGACAGACATGATCTTGACATTGAAGCCCACACTGTCCCCAGGAAGAGCTTCACTCAAAGCTTCACGGTGCATTTCAACAGATTATTTTAGTTGTAATGTTGACTGGAAAGGTGACCACCATACCAGATTAGAAAATACCAGTCTTCATTTGGCCCACAGGGATAGTACCAATGCCATCAATTTTGTAGACAGCCTGAAGGAGCAGATAGATAATTGGTGGCAGGATGCAGTACAGAGCTTCAAGCAGTGTGTTTCCATTGGTATTGCCATCTTTATGGGTGACTTTTAGTCCTTTGAACCAAGGCATGTTAGTGAGCACTTGACCCCAGCATGTTGTCACATTCCAACCAGAAATTAGCAGAAATGTTACCCTGTCAGGATTCTATCCAGTTTTCTTCATGTAAGTGCTGACTTCAACAGTTTCTTTGTATCTCTTCTGGCTGTAGGGAGGCTCAGTGAAGTCCATTTTGTTAATCTAATAATCATTGTTTAATACCTAGTGTGTAAACCAAAGGGCATGCTCACCAGTCTGCCTGTTCTCGGAGATACCTGCTTCAAATCCACTAACACCAGCAACAACAATCAGAACAGTACAGTCAGCCTGAGATGTGCCTGTAATCATGTTTTTGATAAAGTGTCTGTGTCCTGGGACATCCACGACAGTTACATAATACTTGCTGGTCTTGAATTTCCACAGTGAGACGTCAACGGTATTACCACTCTCATGTTCAGCTTTCAGTTTATCCCAGACCCCAGTGTGCTTGAGGGAGCCTTTCCCCATCTCAGCCTCCTTCTCAGTTTCTGAATGGTTTTTTGGTTGATCCACCACATTTGTAAATCAGATGGTCAGTAGTGGTAGACTTGCCAGACTCTACATGTCCAATGATAACGATGTTGATATGAGTCTTTTCTTTTTCAATATTGGCTTTGATTTAGTAGCATTTTCATGGCACCTATATTCTGGCAGAAACCTGCTGCCAAAACTCTCCTTTCTTTCTTTATGTCTTTGATTTTTTCATGAAATATGTTCTTTCCCTATTCAAAGTTTAGGGAGAATGGACATATATGTTACAATTTTTTTTTATTCATTTTAGAGAGGAGACAGAGAGAGAGAGAGAGAGAGAGAGAAAGGGGGGAGGAGCTGGAAGCATCAACTCCCATATGTGCCTTGACCAGACCAGTGCAGGGTTTTGAACTGGCGACCTCAGTGTTCCCAGGTCGATGCTTTATCCACTGCACCACCACAGGTCAGGCTATGTTACAATTTTCTGTAGACACCTTGCTGTCCTTAAATAGCAGCCAGGTTTATTGAAATATAGGATTAGATAGGAAAGTATACTTTGATAGAGAAATTCTTCATACTATGGGACATGCCTAATATAAATTTATACATATAAGCATCACTTGATATGTACAAGAATGTTTATCTGAATAGTCAAAAGCAGAGAACAATGCCATGTTGATTAATAGAGCGTGCATTTATAAATTGTGGCATGTTCTACAATAGACTACTACACAGTATTAAAAAGATGAAACTACTCCATTCAACACATAAATGAACCTCACAGAAATCACGGTGAGTGACAGAAGCCAGGCACAATAGTATATGTGGCGTATGAGTCCATTTATGTAAATTTCAAGACCAGGTAAACCTAATCTATGATGTTCAAATGTAGAATGGCAGTTACCTTCTCCCTGTGGGGGTAAAAACTAGGAGGGGGCAAGAAGGAGATCTTAGAGGGGACAGTAACGTTGCATTTCTCAGGATGGTTAGATTCATATGCTATCTCTTCATCTTACTGTACACTTTTTGCAATACAATTTACTGTAAGATGAAGAATTAATAAAATGTAAACTTTAATTTGGAGTCATGGTTTGTTCTCAGGGGTGACATGAACCTTGGCTAGGCCCAGGAAAGTATGGCTGGCATGATCCAGATCAGTGCATCAACGAAACATGTGGAGGAACACACACACAGGGAAGAAGCAGCCTAGTAACATGCTGACACCATGGACACTGTTCAGCCCTGGCTGGGGTTCTGACTGGCTCCCTCAGAAATCTGGGACTGCCCTATGTTTTCCATATTCGATTACCAAGAAGGGTTAGCAGATGCAAGTACAGGGTAAAGTTGGCAAAGGCACTACATAGATAAGATGGACACCAAGCTTCTTTTTCTCACAGAACAGTAGTTGTTAGCATAGGTTGTAAAAAATGTGCAATCATGCTCTAAGGTTTACAATTTCTTGCCAAAGTTGTAAAAAAAAAAAGTGACAAAAAAGGTAAGTGATGAAAAGACAATAGATGTCACATTCTGAGGGCTTCTGCTACTGTGTTCTGTAATGGTGGCCAATAAATTGGGAAACAGCTGTGCAGACAGCTACTTCATGACCCACATTACAGAAGGCTATAAAAACCTCTGTGCCCACCACATTCCAGGCTGTAGAGGACATCCAATATCTCGTTGCCTCGTGTCACACCTCACTTTCTCCCTTTAGGGAAATGCCCATTCAGTGAAGTTCAAATGGAAATGCCATTGCAGGACTCTATGCATGACCCAGGCCTGGCCCCTGACTCATCTCCTCCTGTTAGCTGCATGGTTGTTTCAGAGCTGGGCCCACACTGAGCTAGCCAGTTCTTTGGGAATTCCTCTCACCAGCTAGGAAGATGTCTCAACATGCAAGCCAGGGGCTTCCTGGGCCATCTTGATGGCTGCATAGGAGATGCTTGTCTAGGAGAGGACAGCTTGAGGCTGGGAAAGACAAGAAATAAGTCAGGGACTGGGACTGACTGGGAGTCTTGGCACACAGGTGGACTTACGTTCCTGCATCTTCTCCTTTTGAACTTCTGTATGGACCCTTTCCAGCTGTGCCAGACAACATACCCATTTTTTTCTTAAGCTAGCTGGAATTGGATTTCTGCAACAAAAGTCTGAACAAATACATCAATGAACATAGAATTAGGAGTACAGTAAAACTGACATTCATTTTGCTACAAGCAATCATTCAAGGGGAAAGGGTAGCTAAGCAGAATTGTGCAAGCACAGCTAATTGCCCTAATTCTTCCTTAAACTCTTTCCAGTTTTCACTGCAGAAACACACACGCACACTGATGCCACCCCTGTCATTACCTTTCTTCTTCTCCAACCCTCAGTTCTTTCTTTTTCTTTATTTCCCAAAGGTATTAAAAGGAATAAATTCCACTACTGGCAGCTCTGTAGGTCAGGGCTTATGCCAATGTTTTTTACTAGAATAGTATTTAGCTAGGGTTGTGCCTTTGCTTTCCCTGAACTGCCCTGCTGGTGTGCCCTGCTGGCTCCTAAAATTTTGGCTGGTAGCTTGAACTGTAACATGCTGAAACTGTTATGTGTATTTTGCTTTGTTTTTAATTTATTGATGAGAGAGAGAGAGAGAGAGGAGGAGCTGGAGAGAGATGAGGGAAGCATCATCTCATAGTTGTGTCACTTTAGTTGTTCATTGATTGCTTCTCATACATGCCTTGACTGGGGGCTCAAGTCAAGCCAGTAACCACTTGTTCAAGCCTGTGACCTTGGGTTCAAGCCAGAGACCTTTGGGCTCATGCTAGTTACTTTGGTAACATGTTGATGATCCTGTGCTCAAGCCAGCAACCTGGGGGTCTTGAACCAGGGACTTCAATGTCCCAGGTCAACACTTTATCCACTGTACCACCACTGGTCAGGCTGCTATGTGTATTTTAAACACCGATTTTTGCTCACTTTTTTCTAAAAATGCTTTGATTCATCACATAGCAGTTGAGATGTACATGCTTTTATTATAGCATTTACTGCCTGGTGTCATTGTGGTTTTATGTGTCTGTTACCACCAGACCATATACATGTCCATGAGAGAAACCCTATCTTACTGACCTGACATTCCCAGCATTAGCGTGGTTCTCAGCAGGCACAGGTGTCTGATGACTTTCCATCAGTAGAAGTGATTCTTAAAACTCCATAGATTCTTGAATCTTGAAGTGTGATCCACGGACCAGCAGCATTATGATACCTGGGATAGATCTGGGCTCTACCCCAGCACTACTGATTTATAGTTGAGAATGACTTGCAGGGAGGACTGAAGAGATCTTACAGAGGCTGAAGTTGATTGATGGGAAAAGGTGAAAAGAAGGGAGGAGGGGATGTCCAGGGTAGGAGATCCTGCAAGGCTGGGGTGAGGTATGACAGTGAGCATACAGGAAGGCCAGAGGATCGTAGAAGGAGTTCTAGGGTCCTGCGATCTGCAGACCATCTCTATCTGTACAGGAGCCCTTCAAGAGTGAAGAAGGGTAGTTGGAAAAGCCTTCCCTGCTGATGGGGAAAGACCAGAATATTATGCCTTTTATTTTCTCCCATCTTTAAACTGGGAGGTCATCTTTAAACTTAAGATCTATTAGGTGCTCTGGTTTTTGTATACAGAGAAGACAGGCTCTAAGAGCCCGTGTTAAAATGGAACAATAAATTAACATTACTACTTCAGTACCTAAATGAATTTGTTTTTGGCCAGCATCTGTAGGAAGTTTCTGCAGGAACTGAGGAAACAACAGCCACTTGACAACACAGCTCAAAGAGCACTTAAGCCTGACCTGTGGTGGCGCAGTGGATAAAGTGTCGACCTGGGAACACTGAGGTTGCCAGTTCAAAACCCTGGACTGGTCTGGTCAAGGCACATATGGGAGTTGATGCTTCCAGCTCCTCCCCACCTTTCTCTCTTTCTCTCTCTCTCTCTCACTCTGTGTCTCTTCTCTAAAATGAATAAAATAAAAATAAAATTTAAAAAAAAATAGGAAAAAAAAAGAGCACTTAATACAGGGGTCCCCAAATGTTAAGCCAGTGACCACGGCCACCATCACAGCTGTCTGGCACATGCAGGTTCACATTAGATTCGGACAGTCGATAATGAAACAATGGAGCCAAAAACTGGTGAGCCATCAGCTTTAATTCTAGCTTGCACCCAGCGGACAAGTAAAAACACACACTGGGCTCCAAAACCCATTCATTAAGTGCTCACAAAGCTACTGACTTATCCGAGTTTCCTAGAATCAAAGGTTTCTAGCTCACCAGCCTTATTCACCTCTGTTCCCCATCTTCTTCTCTCTGCACAAACTGGCTTCTTCCTCAGCACTCCACCATCTTGGCTGCTTCTCCTGGCCTCCTCCACGTGGCCTTTCTCTGCTCTCCTCTCTAATGCTAACCTCAGGAACTGAGAGAGAGCAAGCTCCTGGTCGGCCCCACTTTATAATGTAGAAATCCAAACCTTTAATCCAATCTACAAACAAGGAAGTCTCTGATACAAAGTCACTTATCTGAGGCATAATGGGAGGATTCCTCATGAGAGTGCACCACCCCACATCATCCAATCAGTCAAGGGTGTGGGGAAAAGCTTACTCTTAAAACTAAGCCTTAGGCTATAACGACCTGGCCTGCCCACAGCCTGTCCTCCAAGACATATCAATATCAACGAACTTCCAATGTGAGCAGCACCATCTTTAACAAAGTTAGCATAATATATCTTATCTGCCCAACACCAAACTTTTTACACAGGGGGCCAGTTCACTGTCCCTCAGCCATTGGAGGGCCCGACTATAAAAAAAAAAAAAACTATGAACAAATCCCTATCACACTGCACATATCTTATTTTAAAGTAAAAAAACAAAATGGGAATTAATACAATATTTAAAATAAAGAACAAGTAAATTTAACTCAACAAACTGACCAGTATTTCAATGGGAACTATGGGTGCGGATGTATCCTGTGCTCCTCTCACTGACCACCAATGAAAGAGGTGCCCCTTCCAGAAGTGTAGCGAGGGCAGAAAAATGGCCTCAGGGGGTTGCAATTTGGCCGGCAGGCCCTACTTTGGGGACCCCTGACTTAATATTTGCAATTTGATGATACCAGGATGATTCACATAGCCGCAATGTATATCCAGTTAAGCAAATGTTCTTGGGGTCCAGAGCATACATACCTAAGGAAGGGGACCTCATTGGGATGTAAATGCAGTGTGGTGAAGGGCAATTCTAGAATAGCCGGCTTCGCATTTTGATGCTTTAAAGATCTGCTTCCCTAGCCTGCTCACCCCGGAATCCCTGTGGCGAATCCTGAATACCACCCCGCACAATGCTATTAACCTTGTACGTAGGTAGCAGTAGAGGGAGAGGCTTGGAGAAGCGGCCCCTGGACACTGGGACTCTTCAGGGAGACCTCAGGAAGGAAACAGGCCTCGGGGCTCCCTCCAGGGCAGCGCTCCCCGACCCCCACCCAGTGCCTGCAAGCCCTGGACGGCGGTCAGGGAGCGTGACGGTGCATTCTCTCCCTCCAGATTCTCTCCCCCCACGAGGACGGTGCAGGGCTCTCACCGCGGGAGGGACACCCCCTCCTGCCCGCGCCCCCGCGCATCCCCGACCCGTGGAGGCGCGCGTCGGCCTCCCGGGGCTCCAGTGTGCGAAAGCGCGCGGGTCCGGGCGCGCGCGTGCCGGGAGTGTGGGAGCTCCGCGAGAGAGCGGGGCGCGGGAGCCCAGCCCGCCGCTCACCTGGCGCCTGCAGCTCACCTGGCGCCGAGCCCACCTCCGGCCCTTGCCGCGCGGCCGCCGCCCCTGGCCGCCGGGGGCCCCTGAGCCCGCTGCGACGCGGTTTACCACGCTCTGCTGACGCCCAGGAGGAGCCCCTCGGCCTGCGCGCGCCAAGGTGACCCCCGCCCCCGCGGGCCGCGGGTCTTATAGTCGGTCTGTACCCCTCGGCCTGGCGCCTGTCCCCACCGCCCGGGGAGCGGCGGCAGTGTCGTGAGCATCAGTGTCTGTCCGTCTGTCTGCCTGCCTGTCTCTCTGTCCCCACACCATCATGGCACGCTCCGCCTTTTGTGCACACGGGGGAAGCCCGGACCCCTCTTTGTTCTGGCCGGGGGTGTGGAGCGTGTGTGCACGCGCGCCGGGAATTTTTAAGAGGGTGGGATCTCGGTGAAGATGGGCGATCTCAACACTGCAGTGGGGATGGCGGCGGCTGGCGACCTGTGGCTGTGGCGCGCTGCCCCGGTCCAAGCAGCCAGGTATCAGACACCTGCCTGTTCCAGCGTGCAGGATGGGATGCGGAGGTGCGTGTGCCCGCACTTCAGCAACCAGACGGCGCTGTCCCCGTGGGCCTGCTTTCCTCGCGGCCGCCTGTTTGAAGTCCTTTCCTGTGTTTCCCCCAAACCCACATGGCATGTTTTTGCAGTGGGGTTTTCTATTTTTTCTTTTTTTTTAATCACAGAGATTTTAGCTTTTTGTTTTATTTCGTAACAGTTTATAATTCACGAAGCTTGTGGCATTGGGTAGCAGTATTTGAGAAGGGGCTGGCTTCCTTTCCGGGTAGTTTTGCATGATCTTTAACTGTCCCCTTTGCTTGTACCCACCCATTAAAAAACTGTCTTTTTGTTGAAGAGGACAAGGGTTAAAATGAACGGAGACCCGAAGGTCAATCTCAGCGGCTTGCTTTGGGATTACTTAGATGCTGGTGCTACTGCGGAGAACGTCTCGGCTGCTGTCTCCTCCCAGGTTCCTGTTGTAAAGCCAAAGCCCGAGCTCATTGTCAACCCCTGGGACATTGTGCTGTGTACCTCAGGGACTCTCATCTTCTGTGAAAATGCCATCGTGGTCCTTATCATCTTCCATAACCCCAGCCTGCGAGCACCCATGTTCCTGCTCATAGGCAGCCTGGCTCTTGCAGACCTGCTGGCTGGCATTGGACTCATCATCAATTTTGTTTTTGCCTACCTGCTTCAGTCAGAAGCCACCAAGCTGATCACGATTGGACTCATTGTTGCCTCTTTCTCTGCCTCTGTCTGCAGCTTGCTGGCCATCACTGTTGACCGCTACCTCTCCCTGTATTATGCTCTGACATACCATTCGGAGAGGACAGTCACGTTTACCTATGTCATGCTTGTTATGCTCTGGGGGACCTCCATCTGCCTGGGACTGCTGCCCATCCTGGGCTGGAACTGCCTCAGAGATGAGTCCACCTGCAGCGTGGTCAGACCTCTCACCAAGAACAATGCGGCCATCCTATCTGTCTCTTTCCTCTTTCTGTTCGCTCTCATGCTACAGTTCTACATCCAGATCTGCAAGATCGTCATGCGGCATGCCCACCAGATCGCCCTGCAGCACCACTTCCTCGCCACCTCGCACTATGTGACCACCCAGAAAGGGGTCTCTACCCTGGCCATCATCCTAGGGACATTTGCTGCCTGCTGGATGCCTTTCACCCTCTATTCCTTGATAGCTGATTACACGTACCCTTCCGTCTATACCTACGCCACCCTTTTGCCCGCCACCTACAACTCCATCATCAACCCTGTCATCTACGCTTTCAGAAACCAAGAGATCCAGAAAGCTTTCTGCCTCATTTGCTGTGGCTGCATCCCACCTAGTCTCTCCCAGCGAGCGCGGTCACCCAGTGATGTGTAGCAGCCTTCCGTTGACAGGACACTGCACACCCGATGCTACATTTACCAAGCATGTCCACTGCCTGGCCAAAGGTTGAGATGCTTTCCTTAAATTCTTTATACTGGATTCTATTTGGAGCCACAGGAACACTTAGCCATTGTGAAACTTTCATTCAGATGAGTTAAGTGATTAGAGTGAAAATAATGTTACCAGTGTTTTCACCCTTTGAAAAAAAAAATGTTGAGTTCTTTGCTCAGCATTTTTTGTTTATTTAGGAGTGGGGGATTTGTTTTATATTTTGCTTGGAGGGTTAGTGGTGGGTCAAAAAGAAAGAGATATATGGCCACGACATTATAAAAGGTACACTGGTCCCAGGGTTTTTACCTGGACTTTAAAATAAGACTGAGGTATTGAGGAAAAAATGAAGTTACCTTGCCAGACCTTTTTTTTTTTTTAATGTTAAGGTAGGTTTTCAGTGCTGCATGTATCTTACAGAATACAGTCTCTTTCAAGCCAATGAAAATATCTTATGTGCTTATATTTGGAAGGGACCTGATGTTGTTAACATGAACTCAGTAATAAGTTACCAGACTGACACTATGAACCCATTCTTATTCATTCTTTCTTTACTTCCCACAATTACTGTGGCAAGAATTACTCTGGTATTCCTATGAATGTTGTAACTCTTTCTGCATGGTTGCCTGTGTTGGCTAGACCACTAGTTTCAAATGTTGCCATGTAAATCCAGGATCAAATGAGTCATTTTTCAACATAGATTTTTAATATATCCTTTTGAAGTGAATTATGAAATTTGTTTTGATTTACATATGAAGGTGAGATTTACTAGATTCACCTTTTTGTAGTTTCTTAAGGTAGTCTGATTGTTTTCAGGAAACAAAAGGAAAAAATTAATTACATCTCTTGAAAGTAGATTAAATAGTATATCCTGAAAAATAAATCAATGTAAAGCTATCACAAAATGTAAAAAAATCACTTTTCCTGTCTTTATCTAAGAATGCATTAAGAGTTATTCTTGACTGAGACAAGTAGAATTAAATATTGTAGATCAATTATTTCTGCTTCATTCTCCTGGTGGTGTGAAATGCATTTGAAACAAGTGGTCTCCTATTTTAATGATTAATTTATTTGTGAGTACATAACACTTATATTTGACTATGATATATTATGTAAGTTTGCCAGTGGCTGTTCATAAAAAGTTAGGTTTGAGCTTCTTTTCCTTCTTTTCACACTAAAAAGAAGAAAAAGAAAACTTAAATGCAATAAAAACAGTATTGCCTGTTTTCAGAGAGCAAGGATTTTAAGAGGAAATTACAAAAAAGAAGAATTGGTTTTAAACATATTATAAAATCATTGTGTCTGAGTACCATTTCCATTAGAGCAGACAAATGTATTGGACACAGACACCTTCCCTCCACGGGCATTGAATTACAGCTGTGTCTATACAATCAGTGGAAGAATTTTTGTACAGCACCTTGTCTGGCCCTTTCAGGTGGTGATAAGACCAGTATAAGAGTCCCTGGGGAGTCATTTGTGATAAATTAACTTCATTGGTTTGTCCCCAGTGTTCTGCCTATGGTGGTCTCAGGACCCTCTGGCTATCTGCCTTCTGATCCCATCTCTCCAAACGCCCTTCTCATGTAGCACAAGTTATGAATAAATCCTCTCTCTAAACTGTCTCTTCCCTTAGGCTACTTGTGGAAGCAGGAAAATGGTTAAAATACTTAAGATATAAGAAAGAATTTTCAATGCATATTTTCTTATGATTAATCTAATCAAGCCGATGCCTTTAAAAATATTTCTTTAATATGTGATTGGGTTAGTAGATTGGGTTAGTTAGAATATGAGTCTGCTTTTAAATACTTAAAGTCAGTAGCATCTCCGTGACAGAAATAATTAAGGTAGATTGGTTTGGTCATGGGTTAGGAAATATTCATAAGGAGATTTGAAAGCAATAAATGATGTTTTTGTAGAAATAGTGGGTCCCTCATAGTTAGAATTATCATAATAATGATATGTGCTGTGTTTTGTTTGTTTGTTTTTTACTGCATTTTGAGTGTCAGGCCCCCATGCTGGGTGCTTTACTTGCTCTGCTACTGTATTCACAAAAACACACTACTACAGGCCAGACAATCAGGGCTAAGCAAGGCTAAGAAATGAGTGTGAGGCCAGAGCTTCAGGGTGGAGCCAGGCTGTGAACCCGTGTTCCCCAAGTGTCTATACCTGCTTCCTTTTGTGTGCTGCTGCCTTGCTCCCTCACAGGAGGGTGGGGAGAAAACATATGTCACCCGTTACTGCCACTACCTTTTAGTTCTACATTAAGACATAAAGTTTCTTGTTTAAAATTACACGTGATGTGACTATCAGTGTGGTCGTACATGGGAAGGTCTGTTGTCAGCATCCTCAACTTCATTAAGCCTTTCTTCCTTTGGAGTCAGGCCAGTCCGCAGAAGGCATAGTGCACCGTTTTAGTGTGAAGAGGTGAGGGCACTCTTACTATATGGTGATTTTACTGCACTTATTATTTTAACCTTGATATCATATATTTTAACCGATGGGTAGGCGATAATCTTATAAATACTAGTTAAATGCTTGCTTTTGCCCCTGATTTCAGTTAAGATTTTTCAATTTAACTATAAAATGCTTTTACTGTTTAAATTGTAAAGGCTTTTGGAAGTTTATGCGGTTTTATACAAAGCTTCTTTGTTTCTGTGGGGTTAGTCATTAAGAAACGGTTTGCACATGTCTCGATATATATGTATATGTTTAGATATGTGCGTGTATATCTATATACATATATAACTTCAATAACATTAACTTTGCATAAAGACTAAATATATCATATAAAACAATCATCTTTTCAACAGTCCTGTGATTAAAAATTATAGCTACCAAAGAAGTTCTGTGATTTCTAGTAGACACAGGTATTCTTGGACAATTCTTTCACCATACCTGAATCCTTAGTCAAGGCTAATTATCCAAGTTGTGGCTATCCATGGTTTGGTTTCCTTTTATCCTTATAAGTATTTCTTTGTATCAGTCAAGTTTATTTCTTCGTGGTAAATGGGGGTGGGGCTGTCTTCCTTTCTGGTACCTGGAGGCAAAGTGGGGCGGAGAGGGAGGCCAAGCATCTTCTTCCTTGGAAGCTGAAATCGAAGAGCAAAGTTCAGGAAAGGAGGATTCTTCAACTAACTTGGTGAGCATGACTGGTCTTAGAGTTCCCTGGAATTTAAAGCAGGATTTAAACAAGTTTAAATGAGAAGATTAGAAAGATGTTTAGTGCCAATAAACTATCTTGGAGACTTCTTTTTTTTTTTTTTATTTTATTTTATTCATTTTTAGAGAGGAGACACAGAGTGAGAGAGAGAGAGAGAAAGAGAAGAGAAAGGGGGGAGGAGCTGGAAGCTCAACTCCCATATGTGCCTTGACCAGACCAGTGCAGGGTTTTGATCTGGCGACCTCAGCGTTCCCAGGTCAACGCTTTATCCACTGCGCCACCACAGGTCAGGCTTGGAGACTTCTTAAGCTTTTTCTTTTTTTAAAAAAAATGCTCATCCATTGTTAAAATAATGGTTGACTTATATCATGATACTAAAAATTATATAAAGTCAAGATAACTTACTATTTTAAGTTTAAAATACATATTAAGTACATGATACCAAACTTAAATTACATATTAAATAAAGGATGTTATATTCAACAACACTAATGTTTTCACTTTGATTACATGCATGGTTGCAATAAAAAGCAGATTGCCTTCTGGTCCCCTTTAACACTTTTAATGATTATTAGATGGTTTTGATATCTGATTGGAACATTTGAAACTTGTTAGAACTTTTAGAATCAAAAGTAGTTTATTCAAAGAAATAAAAGCATGGTTTGGATTAGCTGACAGATGTGCTATCCTTTAACAAGCAATGCAGAAAAGAGATATTGGTGATTAAAAAAATATTGGTGGTTTTGACTAGGGAGCCTCAAATTTTAAATATTTAAAGGGCATTCAGATCACCTAGGAATCCTGTTAAAATGCAGATTCTGCTTCAGTAAGTCTGGGCATGGCTGCATTTCTAGCAAGCTCCCGGGGTGCTGAGGGTGGTGGCCTGTAGGCAGCACTTTGATAAGTTATCTCAAGAGTAACTGTCACACCTTCAGCATTCTGAATCTATACCCTACCTACCTACCTACCTGCAATACTTAAACCTATAAACACTTTTAAAACATATAAACATGTAAATACCGGTATATGTTTTAAAGGTGTTTATTCTGTCAGAGGTTAATCCGTAGATAACTAGTCTGCATTCAATGGATATAAACTTTGAACTTTCCCTAGAATTTCTAGTATTTAGTTAAGATTTATAAATATATTTATTCTATGCTTGTGTTCTTACTTTTAAAAACCTTAATTATCATTTTAAGGCAATTCTCTTAGAAACTCTGTGTGTGTGTGTATTTCTGTATGCTTGTGTGAGTATACCTAGAAACAAAGGCTTTACCTCCATTTTTTCAAGAAGGAAAATTTTCTCTGTGATGCATGTGGTTTGTATTTAGGGTAGGAGTAGGGGCTAGATGTGCTTGCATGAATATATCTTGAGGTAATTGAGATGGAAAATTTTGTCCTCTGTTCTCAAATTCAACTGAACTCATCCTAAAACAACCTTTATTTCTTTTTAACCAGGTACATCAGAGAAATTTTAATATATCAACTTGCATTTGATATTTATCTGCAAGCTTTTGTTATTTTTCAGCATCAAAAATACTAAGAACAATAATAGTTACAGTGGCTATTGTATCCACTGTGCCTCTTTTCTGCCTGGGGAGGCAGGAACACTTTTTTTTTGTCCAATAGGACTATGCCAAAGTACATAGATGTATATATATCTTATATATTCAGGAAATATATAATCTAAGTATCTCCATAGTATAAAAAAGAAGAAATCTAGGACATTTTTAATTATAAAAATTCAAATAGTACTATCAAATAGCAGTGAACAAACTTTCAACTGAAAATAAGTTTGGAGCAGAAGGGAAAACATTTACTAGGACCCAGATTTCCCTGGCGGTTGATTATCTGAATATTTTAAAAGGTAAAAAGGCATCTTTTGGCATTGTCTAAAAGGCTTGGGTTTGTGTTTCTCACCAGACAGCCTACTTTTTTGAATCTATGGATTCTTATTTGGGTTGGTGAAAATATAGATCTTTTGCAGTAGAAGGGAGGATAACTTTTCCTTCATAGACATCATGATTACTCAGCTAACACCGAAAAGAAGACGCATCTTGACCCAACTATATATAGTACTTACTTCTTCCAGGACCCTTTGGAACCGAGCAAATGTATTCTTGGAGACTATAGAATGTAACAATTGGATAAACATTTATAGAGTGGAATTTTTCATATTGAATCTAAGTCAAGATATCTTTGAAATTGAAGTTCCACCCTTTTCCTCAATGCTCAGCAGTGTTTTTAGAAGTCCTAATCTCAGTCTTTCTTATTACACTCTAATTCTGTTGATCTCAGTGCAGCCCTCAGAGATAGAGAACACTCTAGTCATACTCAACATTTCTATGCTGACGATATTGATTAAACAATAGTTCTCTTTTTCCAAATGAAGTTACCTCAATTACTTAAATCATTTCTTTCTGACTTGTGTTATTTCATATCCTTTTGATCATCTTCCTTATCCTTTCTCCCTATCTAGAACTTCTCTGCTACAAATTGGGATATAGTAACCCGCTAAGTGTAGCACTGCCCAGAGCAGAATGGTTAATTGCCCTGTGTCTTGGCCTGCCGGGTAGCTGGCGAGCCTTGAGTGTGGGCCCCACCCAGAAACAGCAGCAGCTCCTGAGAATGTGCTTCACATGCAGTGTCTCGGGCCTCACCCAGACCTACTGACTCAGAGACTCGGGTGTGAGGCCCCCACCATCTGTGGCCATGCAGTTCTGCCTGAATCTTAACGTGACACTAACATCATTGTTCTCAGCGTGACCAGGCTTTTCTGCTGCCTTGGCCGGGCAGTCCTCATACTGCCCCTGCAAGGCCACGTGGCTCGCAGGGTGCTGGCTTCACTAAGCACTCTTGCACTTGTTGCTGCTTTTGAGGTTATTTTCTCATTCATCCACTTCTGCCCCTTCCATTAGGACCAGACAACTGTTACCCATCACAACATACATGGTGAGTGACAGTGAGATGTCACATGACATGGTGGACATCAATTTAATTCATAAAGAGACAACTCAGAGAAAGGGGAAAATTCTAATCAGACCTCTCATCATGGAGAGAGGGTGTTTCTCTTCCTGTTTGTGACCCCATCTGTGAACCTTCCAGAATAGGTCACAGTTGGGCAAGCCATCCAGTCATATCCATCCACACCCACCATCTTCAGTTGTGTGATTTGCACATGCACATATACAGTCACGTCTCTCCTCTGTCACTGTACGTGTTGCACCACCTTCATTCCCCAATATCCGCGTCTGAATCTTCAGTGAAGAAGACCAGAGGGGCCTCGCTGGTGGTAGAATGAACATCTGAACTTCAGGCTAGTTCTGTGGCATCCCACAGGCAAGGCTGAGCAAGCCCATCAGGCCAGAAACATGTGATTCCACACTGAGTATGTTTTCTAGGGTTGGTTGATGCTTCACCCTGCCCTTACACATTAACCTCATGATCCTGTGATTTACCATCTAGAAAGGTCAGGAAGTACAGGCAATCATCAAAATTTCATCAGGACTTTGGTGAATTTTAGGGACTGACTTCAGGTTAGAACTGAGTTGCATATGTTGACACTTAAATTCATCTGGTTACTTGTCTTTAGGAATGTTTGGGATGATTGGATGCTGATTCTTTAGATAGGCAAAAGTGCTTATTATTAAAGATACAGGAGTCAGTATTAGAAAGAGCAAACCACACAATAATGGACCCAGAGGGTCCCCCTGAGTAGGCTTTAGGATGAAGGCAGCTGCTTTCCCAGCCCAGTAACCAAATATTTCTCAATGTGGATGTATTTTTACTTGAGAATTTAGATGTCTTTCAGTGAAAATCTGAGTATTTCTGAAACATCTGAATCCAGAGGTTATGACTGCAGTAACTAAGAAAACTGGTCTTACTGCCTGACCCCATACCCAGTAGCCATGGCTGAAAGCAGTCAGCAGTGCCCAGAAGAACTCTGTTTCTCTGAATGCTCTCATGCCGCATGAAGCTTGTTACAGGGACAGGCTTCCTGTTCCACCCTGCCCACAATGAATTGAAGGAAAACAAGCCATGCACAGAGTGGGAAGCTGAGCTGGCCTGGGTTTTGGGCTGTTTCACGCTGTTCTTATATAAAAGTCTTCTGTCTGCATAGGGTACTTGTTTTAGTCCTGAGCAGATGACAAGTCCTGAGAGTCCTTTCCACACGGTGCATTTCTTTTTCTTTTTTTTTTTATTATTTTTTTACAGGGACAGAGAGAGAGTCAGAAAGAGGGACAGATAGGGACAGACAGACAGGAACAGAGAGAGGTGAGAAGCATCAATCATTAGTTTTTCATTGCCTTGACCGCAGGCCTTCAGCAGACCAAGCCACCCCTTGCTGGAGCCAGCGACCTTGGGTCCAAGCTGGCGAGCTTTAGCTCAAGCCAGATGGGCCCACGCTCAAGCTGGTGAGCTCTGGGTCTCGAACCTGGGTTTTCCTCATCCCAGTCCGATGCTCTATCCACTGCGCCACCGCCTGGTCAGGCTCCACACGGTGCATTTCTAAGTTTGTTTCATTCCACCCAGCCTTACCAATAGTGGCAAAATAATTTCTTCTGCTTTTCAGACTTTGCTTTTCATCTAGTTACAAGTTGGCTTTTATTGACTTAATGCAGCAGGGGCCTCCGGGTTGAAGAGGTTTGGGGACAAAAAAAATCTTTTGGCATCTGGGTGTCCACCCTAACTGCAGATGTGGATAAACAATATGGATCATAGGTATCATTTCTTCTTCTCCTCCTCCTCCTCCTCCTCTTTCTTCTCCTTATTCCTTATTTTATGACAGAGACAGAAAGAGGGACAAATAGGGACAGACAGACAGGAAGGGAGAGAGATGAGAAGTATCAGTTCTTTGTTTCAGCTCCTTAGTTGTTCATTAATTCATTAATTACTTTCTCATTTGTACCTTGACTGGGGGGCTACAGCAGAGCAAGTGACCCCTTGCTCAGGCTAGGGACCTTTGAGCTCAAGCCAGTGACCATGAGGTCATGTCTATGATCCCATGCTCAAGCCAGCGACCCTGCGCTCAAGCTGGCAAGCCTGAGTTCAAGCCAGTGACCCCGGGGTTTTGAACCTGGTTTCTCCACATCCCAGTTTGATGCTCTATCAACTGTGCCACCGCCTGGTCAGGCCATAGGTGCCATATCTTTTCATTTTATTTTAAAGATTTTGTTTATTGATTTTAGAGAGAAGATAGAGAGAAAGGCGGGGGAGTAATGAGAAGCATCAACTTGTAGTAGTTTCTTCTCAAATGGGCCTTGACCGGGCAAACCTGAGGTTTCGAACCAGTGACCTCAGCACTCCAGGTCGACATTTTATCCACTGAGCCACCACAGATCAGGCTAGGTGCCGTTTCTATTGGAATAAAAATAAGTTTATAACTTTAAGAGAGAAAGATGTAAACTGAAAGTTACATAGTCTTCAAGTGATTAGGAACACAGAAGTGGCCACAGACTGCCTGGGTTTATGTCCCCTCTTTGTCACTTCCTTTGCCTGGCTTTGGGCACATTGCTTACCCTCTCTGCACCTCCACTTCCTGGTTCCAGAAAGGGAGCCTGGCACAAGAACCTACCTGGCAGTGCAGGGTGAGATACAACATATAAAAGGTGTAAGCTGTGCCTGGCACACACCTGTTGGGATGTTACATTTCATTAGTATTATTATTACTACTGCTGCTAATATGGCTTCTACAGCTTAGTGAGCTAGCTCCCTAGATAAAAAACTTTCCATGCATTGTCATGTAACTTTTTTCAGCAATGCTGTGAGGCATGTATTGATATTCTCCATTACAAGGAAGAAAACTGGTGCACAGGGAAGTCAAGTGACAAGCCTCTGTGTAGGTTCCTTTGCTAGGCGCTGTGAAACACTGACAAACAAGGCAGTGTCTCTAAGAAATGGCTGACCAGATTAGCAATGGGGGGCCTGTGCAAGAGAGTTCAGATGACGCTGAAGGTGGCCTGGGCTCCGTGTCAGAGGACTGGCACAGTCACACAGCGGGCATGCCAAGGCCTGAATGAACAGTGTGCCCTGAAGACTAGATGGGCTTCATGGAGACAGTGGGATGCTGACTCTTTAAAAAAAATTCTGAAAACTGCATTTAAATGGCTGGGCATAATCACTAAAAGCACACATTTAGGTGTTTTGTAAATGAGTATTTTTAATCTATAAAGATTAAAAAAATTTATTCGTGTTTATAGAAATCCATCAAAGTGTATGTTCAAAAAAGAGCTTAGCAACCAAAAGTTTGCATTTGTAGAGATATGTATTTGCATGAAAAGAAAATTCTTCAAAAACATTTATTTTAAAAAACCAGCTTATTTATGTGCAGATTTTCAAACATAAAACATAGCATAGATTTTTAACATTTATTTATTTATATTATTATTATTATTATTTATACAGTGAGAATCGGGGAGGTGGAGAAACAAACTCCAGCATGCGCCCGACTGGGATCCACCTGGCATGCCCACTAGGGGGTGATGCTCTGCCCATCTGGGGAGTTGCTCCATTGCAACTGGAGACATTCTAGCACCTGAGGCAGAGACCATGGAGCCATCTTCAGCGCCTGGGCCAACTTTGCTCCTATGGAGTCTTGGCTGCAGGAAGGGAAGAGAGAGACAGAGAGAGAGGAGAGGGGGAAGGGTGGTGAAGCAGATGGGTGTTTCTCCTGTGTGCCCTGACCAGGAATCAAACCTGACACTTCCACACGCAAGGCTGATGCTCTACCACTGAGCCAACCAGCCAGGGCAATTTTTAACTTTTGAATGGACTCTTTAGATGTCTTTGTAGTCACAGAGTCCACGTTCTCAGGTTGCAAAGAACATTGTAAGCACACATCTCACTGACCAGGAAACTCAGGCCCAGGCTGACCTTTCAAGGTCATTGGCTGGGAAACTACAAATCTAGAATGTTAATTCAGAATCAAGATTCCTTGTCCAGACTTTATTCTGGGGCAGATTTTTATTGATGAGGAAAAGCTTGAAGTGAAAAACCTTGCCTTTTGTCCCCTCCCAAAACTGAATAATAGCAAACAACTACTGACTACTAGAAATCATTGCGATGATTTGAAGAATAATCATTGTTATAAGGGCCCTCACTTTCTGAGCATTCATTCTGTTCTACACCATTCTTTGGGCTTTGCATGTATTGTTTACCCATTCTTCTAGTTTTAAAAAGGAGTGTCTTCACATGGAAGTTGAGAGAAGTCCCATAACCTTCCTTCTCCTCTAATTCTCTGCTCTCCACATCCTGAAACCTACACACTTCTGGGCCAGAATTCTCTAACAATGTACAGTATTAGCAACATTGTATTTCAGAAGTCATTAAAGCAAGACAGTTAGTTGCTTTCTTAGTTCTACTGAGGAAGGAAGACATTGACTGAGTATTTTCCAGTCTTCCAGGTTTACAAGCTTTTTAAGAAAATGGCCTATACTTGGGTCTCAAGTTCTATGAGTCAGCTAACTACTATACTGAAATGGACTGCCAAATGGCATTTTCATTGAAATATTTCATCAATATAAATAGCATTTTCACTTATATTAACTCAAAGAACTGACTCATAAAATTGAGACCTAAGAATAATAATTCATACTGCAAGTAACACCTAGTTAAAAGTATATACTTCAGTGATGTGTGTGTGTGTGCATGCATTAGTACAGATGTATAATCTAAGTATTCTTGTTTAGGTTTTGGCAATGAAAAATGTCAAGGATGTATAAAAAAAAGCTTGGTTTTTTTTTTCTACAAGAGATATGAAATAAATTGTAGGAATAGAACAAAACTGAAGAGTTCAAGAATGCATACTCAGTTTTCTCAAATATGAGTTCTTAAAAGTATACAATTCAATAGTCAGTGAGTTATTTTTAATGGCAATGTTTCATATTGATGTTACATATTTTGGATTGTATAATTTTAGTTCATAAATATTTACTATAGAACTATCAGAAGTAAATATTTATTTATTTTTAAAAGCTGTATCAACAGTTACTTGTTTTAAAAGCTGTGCTAAGTGTATTTTCTATTTTGATCACCTAGAAAAATTCTGGAGAAGGGCTGTCTGATGGAGCTTCCTGTGTTGACGGAAATATTCTATGTGTGTGCTATCCAGCCTAGTGGCTGCTGGTGTGTAACTGTTGAGCATTTGAAATTGGCTAATGAGGCTGAGAAATTCTATTTTTAATTTTATTTCATTTAAATCCCTTAAATATAAAAAGCCACATGTGGCTAGTAGCTACTGTATTGAGTAGCTCATACCAGATATAATTTCTCATGGAGATAACTGTAAGAATGATTACATTTAAAATAGCTACTATTTCTAAAATAGATGTGGTTTTTAGAAATCATACATCTGCCCCTTAGTTCTTCTTACTTTCCACCAGCTTTAAATTATACACTATTCCCTGTTTTAAGAAAATTGAACATGAAGGTTTTAAATCAATGACACTAAAACATTAGGTATGGTTATCACTTTGATCAAGAATTTTATTTTATAAGATTTATAATGTTTCTTTTAAAAATAATACACTCTTTTCTCCTGCTTTTAAATTTTAATTTATTTAATTAGTCATAGGGTACAAAGTTTCAGTTATACAAAATAAATAAGTTCTAAAGACTGCTACACAGCAAAGAGCCTATAATTAACCTAGACATTTGCTAAGAAGGCAGATCTTATGTTAAGTGGTATAATAATAATAATAATAGTAAATAAGAGGGTGGGAGAAAACTTTTGGATGTAGTGAATATGTTTATGGCATAAATTGTGGTGATGGTTTCACAGATGTGTATACTTTTATTCCCAAATTTATCAAGATGTATACATTCATTTTGTATAGGTTTTTGTATACACTTTGTCAATCATATCTTGACAAAGTGGCTTTTTAGAAAAAAATTTATTGTACCAATTCTATTAAAATTCAAAGACCATTTACATATATACCTCATTTTTATGAGAATTATCATCCTGCCCTACCCTGCTCTGTCCTGCCCCACGAGGTGGTCAGGCCAGGAGGGGGGAAAGAAGAGGGTGGGTTTCCAAGCTGCTCACTGTGGCTTCAAAGGCAAAGTCGGTCATTCCTCCTGTGCTTAGATTAGAATTAGAAACAGTGTCTTTCATCATGAAGTGTCTGTATTCCGGGACTGGTGGGTGAGCTGGGAACAAGCTGGGAGGCCCTAAATAAAAGTGAGTCATCAGGTTTCTGTCTGCCTGGGGGACATAGACTCTCAGCTGGTAAGAGAATAGTTGTCATCGCAAGTGTAACCATCCTCAGGTCACCTGTAAAGAGGAATGCGTTTTCTTGATTCTCATACAATACTTTTTTTTTTTACAGAGACAGAGAGAGAGTCAGAGAAAGGAACAGATAGGGGCAGACAGACAGGAAGAGAGAGAGACAAAAAGCATCAACTCTTTGTTGCGGCTCCTAGTTGTTCATTGATTGCTTCCTCGTATGTTTCTTGACCAGGGGGCTCCAGCAGACCAAATGACCCCTTGCTCAAGCCAGCAACCTTGGGTTCAAATCAGCAACCATGGGGCCATATCTATGATCTCAATCTCATGCCAGCGACCCCACGCTCAAGCCGGCGAGCCTGTGTTCAAGCCTGCAATGTCACGGTTTCAAACTTGGGTCCTCCATGTCCCATTCCAATTCACTATCCACTGCACTCTATCATGGTCAGGCTTGGTTCTCATACAGTACTTTTATTAGGAAGAGGAAGAAAAAAATGCAAGATAATCTACAGTGATCTTCTTTCATGTAATATTTCATATATCACCTTCTCTAAGGAATTAAATTTGCTTTTATTTTGTGACAGAGACAGAGAGAGGGACAGATAGGGACAGACAGCTAGGAAGGGAGAGAGATAAGCATCAGTTCTTCTTTGTGGCACTTTAGTTGTTCATTGATTGCTTTCCCATATGTGCCTTGATGGGGGGGGGGTGCGGTACAGTGGGCCAGCAACCTTGGGCTCAAGCCAGCAACCTTTGGGCTCAAGCTAGCGACCATGGAGTCATGTCTATGATCCCATGCTCAAGCCAGCGACCCTGCACTCAAATTGGTGAACATGCGCTCAAGCTGGATGAGCCCGTACTCAAGCCAGTGACCTAGGAGTTTTTAACCTGGGTCTTCTGCTTCCCAGTCTGACACTCTACTCACTGCGCCACTGCCTGCTCAGGCTAATTTGCTTTTATCTGAGTAGCTGATTTCAGCTGCGCATGGTATGAGCCCCGCCACCTCTCATGAAAACAGACAGTCTCAGCACCTTAGCGTAAAGGTCACTTTGTCACAGTAATGCTAACTGATGGTTGATTGTATGAAGATTCTGTGATTAACTTTCATACTGCCTCTTAAAAAACTTGTTGTGACACTTTGAAAGTTAATCTTTAAAATGTCAAATATTAAGAATGCATTGACTTCTTTCTTTATTTTCCTCAAGGTTTCAACTGTGGGTGAAAATCAGCTTTATGTGATTTGCATGATCATACATTTTATTTTAATTTTCTAAAAGGGTATAAATTATTCTTTGTCAAATATCACAATGGCACTGTGCTGTCAGTCTCTTGCTAAATTGAACATGTACAGTTTTCTAGCTCATATTATAAAATAGCTTAGTTAAAAACAGAACATCAGCCCTGTCCAGTTGGCTCAGTGGTAGAGCATTGGCCCCACATGTGGATGTTCCAGGTATGATTCCTGGTCAGGGCACACAGAAGCACCTATCTACTTCTTCACCCTTCTCCCTTTTACCTCTCTCCCTCTCTGCTCTTCCTGCGGCCATGGCTCGATTGGAGTGAGTTGACCCCGGGAGTTGAGGATGGCTCCGTGGCCTCCCCTCAGGTGCTAAGAAGAGCTTGGTTGCTGAGCAGCAGAGCAATGTCCCAGATGGGCAGAACATTGTCCCCTAGTGGGCTTGCTGGGTGGATCCTGATTGGGGTGTATGAAGGAGTCTGTCTTTGCTTCCCCTCTTCTCACTGAATAAAAAACAAACAAAAAACTTGTCCATGAGATTAATGTCATTTTATACATGGTACATGTGACAAATACATTTTGCTTTGCAAAACATCTCTTTCTGTTGAATGGGTACATTTGTTGATTGTTTACAATTTATCTAAGTGTACCCTTTAGAAATAATAGGTCACCTATGTCTAGAATGCAGATGTTGACTCTAGAAGTTGAGGTTTCAAAACCTTGAAAAGGCAACCAAATTTTATTTAATTACATTTTTTATAAAATTCTGATTAGATTTTTGCATAAACTAAACACTTTTAGAATGTACAAGACCTGAAACAGACAAAGCTTATATATGGATTGAGCCAGAGATTAAATAAGTAAAATTTACTTGTGTCCCCCCAAAATATAAATTCTGATCTTGCCTTTACAGATTTAGCTTGTTTTAGGGATATTTCTATGGCAGCTCTGTATTACACCCTGTCCTCCTGGGCTGTAGGGAGCCCGTGGCCTGCCTGCAGCCTCTGGGAGGGAGGTTTACCAGCTTTCATCACCTGTCCTAGGGATGCTTCTGAATTTTAGCAGGACCACAATCCAGGGAGGGCACAGATGTGAAGGGAGACCAAACCCAGGTAAGGAGAGATTTGGGGAGATTGAGAAAGAAGCAGGAGCCCCAATCTTGAGTCTGGGTTCAGCACCTTCTTTTCTCCATAATTTGGGGGAGACACGTAGGAATACCCTGAAAGAGGCTCTCTCTCCTGTGTGCCCTCTGCTGCCAGGGTGCAGGGCCTTGCCCCCCCTACAGGCACTTCTAACCTGGCCCACCTCCGAGAAAGCATCAACTGTCTCCCACCAAAGGGGTAGGGGAAAAGACACAGTAGAGAAATATATGTATCTCAGTTTGCACAAGTTTAGGGTAGAACTGTTAGGGTGGCTGTAAAAATATATGTAAAATTAAGGCTCCAGTGACCACACGAGAGGTCCCCCTTCCATCTGCCTTCCATCAGAGACAGAGGAGGAACTCTACCAAAAACAGGCCTGTCCTGAGGGGTGCCCCTCATACCAGGGGTATCTGCCTCTGGGGGCTTTTTGATTGAGGTTTAAGCTAGGTTGTGTCCTAGATACAGAGTAGAATTTAGAAAGCAGTCGCCCAGAAAATATCCTAGAGCAAGGGGCACGGGGTCAGTTTTATTTCCGTGGGACAGCCTCCTGGGGCTGACAGAACTCACAATCAGATCAGCCTCACAATGTCCAGCCCACATGACCCGCTGCTGTACGTGTAATGTTCCCTCCTCACAGCCTGGCAGTGGGAACCTCTTCCTGGGGGAAGGTGGCAACTCCCCATAGAGCCATCCTGTGAGCTCAGGTCTGGGGCAGATCCATGCCATCAAGTTTTCCGGGTGCCACGCCATCTCAGCCCCTACTTCAATTGGGCCACAGCCTGGATACTCCATCTCATTCCATCCCATACTTTTCTCTTGAGATCACCCAGGTGGAGGTCCTGTCCTGGAGCTGGCTGCAAGGTGAATCACCTGGGCCAGGGGTCCTGTGCTCAGTGAGTTGGTTGGTTCTTGCAGGTAGGGAGCCGTGTGTGAATCCTACAGCTCTTACTTTCTGTGTGTCACCTCAGGTAAGTCACTTCATGTCTTTATGCCTAAATGTCCTCCTCAGTAAGAGACCTCTGCCAAGGTCATGGTATACAAGTGCATCTGGCAGGGTTCAAGAAGTGGAGCTGTTTTTATTTTTGCAAATAAAAATTCTCCTGAGCATCAGCGTAAGCAAGTATCCCCCAACCTAAAAGAGTCAGATATTATTCTCCAAATGGGTAAACAATGCCTGGAGAGGTAAAGGAAAGAACTAAAATCACAGCGGGAGGAATGCAGTGGGGTTGGCTCTGGCCCCCACCACCTAGCGCGGGACTTTGTCCAAGACTGTTCTAAAGGGGCAGTTGGAGGATTCCAGCGAGACTCTTTGTAACACTAAAGTGAAAGTACTAACTAGCTCGTTGCTGACACTTGGAAAATTCAGAAAAGCACAATGAACCACACATAAATCTGCAATTCTTCTTCCCATTGATAATCACTTGAAGTTGCATTTTCTCCCATTATTTATGAATGCTTCTCTGAACATCAGGTCATACTATTTAAAGTGATGGCAGTTAACACAGGGCTAACTATCATCAAAGTGCTAAATGCTCTACCTGCATCTGTCTTACAATGCTGTCAACAGCACTTTTGTCACTTAATGTCCAGTGAACACATTTCCATAGGCGTAAATGTTATAATCTTTAACCACACACTTTAAACCAACTCTATAGAATTATATCAAATGAAAACACTGTTGTTTATTTAACCAATTCTCTTTTTATTGACTTTCCAATTTTATTATTGGAAACATGCTTCAAAGAATGCCTCTATCACCCAAGTGTTCTCAGTAGACTCTTTTTTAAGTGAGAGGAGGGGAGATAGTGAGATAGACCCGCATGCACCCTGATATCAGTATCCACCTGGCAACCATAAATCAACAAAGCTATCCTCAGTGCCTGAGGCTGACCCTCAGACCAACTGAGCCACTGGCTGCGAGAGGAGAAAAGAGACAGAAGGGGGACAGGGAGGGGAAGAGAAGCAGATGGTTACTTCTCATGTGTGCCCTGAGCAGGGATTGAACCCGGGACATCCACATGCTGGGCTGACACTCTATGCACTGAGCCAACTGGCCAAGGCCTTCATAGACTTTTGATTCTAATCTCGATACATCTGCCCAGACAAGGAAGGCAGAAAGTGTTTGATGATTCTGTTGAGTGAGTGGCTTCCCTTGCAGGTCCAACCCCAGTAGGAGCTGTTGGTGGCTCTGCCTCTACCTGGAGTGTGAAGAGAGGAGACACTAGTGAGGTACGAGACTCCACGTAAACCCAGAAGGAGGTTTGGCCTGCCTTTCCTCCTACCTCTGCCCCAGTCATGTTCCCAAAGTCTCTTGTGTTCACTGGGGACACCGTATTTGAGAATGGTTATAGACAAATTGGAATAAAGTCAGTGTTAACTTGATTAAAATCAGAAAATAGTGAGGAAAGATGAAAGGAATTGGGTTATGTGTCCTGAAGAAAAGGAGGCCAGTTGGTGACCTAATTACTATCTTAAAGTTACAAAGGACTTGAAAGAGAATGTTTTTTTCCCCTTGGTATTAATGGAATACTGAATAAGGATAGGTCCTATTAAAATGGGATTTTTGCAGTTGGAGATTGCAAATGCTTTACATTCATTTTGTCACTTAATCCTAATGACCATGTTTTGATATAGGTATCATTTTTGGTATACTCCAGGGCACTGAAAGAAATTACCTATCTTGCTAAAGGACCCACTGATATCTCAGTCACTGCCGTATACCCAAACACCTAGCACTGCGTCTGGTGAAGAGTTTATGTCTGTAAAGACCTATTAACTAACTGCTGATTAAAGGTTTTAGAACTATGGCTTGAACCCAGATCTTCTGGACTTGCTTGGACATGCTGCTATGCTTTAACCACTTGGGTCGTGCATGAACATCACCTTGCTCAAAGAACAAAACCAACAAAGTGCATGAACTCACAACAAATTATGGTATTACTTTATTCTGGCCTCTGCAGCAGAGGCTTCTCTGAACCCCTGAGACCGACTCATCGAACCCCTAGGGTTCGATAGAACCCAGGTTAAGAACCACTGCTCTAATAACTGACCCTCGTCTCTTGAACTGCCACCATGGGGTCCTCCTCGGCCTCCAGCCTCCAAAATGCTGAAGGTCAGCGGGTTCATCAAAGAATATAGTTGCCTGGAGCTGGGAGAGCCGTCCAGGCGCAGCTGAGGAACCCCTTCTGTTGTTAAAAATGGCTGGTAGGTGCATTTCAGAGGCAAGCCAAGGATGGTGGACGAGCAGAAGGTCATAGCAAAACTCAGAGTGGATGTGCACTTTTCTTTTTTTAATTGAATTTTATTGGACTGACACTGGTTAACATAATTATACAGATTTTAAGTGCCCAATTCTACAACACATCTCTGTACAGTCCCCCCCCAAGTCAAGTCTTTGTCCGTCACCATTTATTCCCCCATAACCCCCTCTACCTCCCCATCACCTACAGTTTTATTTTCCAAAGCATCCTCTTTGGCTGAAATTCAGTTGCAAATGTGGGCTTAGAATTTGTGTGGGCAGAGTGTACACAGGTGATCTGCACCTAGTGTGGCCCTCCTGAAATTCCAGAGTGGAAGTGCCACAGCATACACCACCAGCCAGCGTTTTACTTGCGAGGGACACCTTCGGGTGCAGGTGTCCTCCACACCCCATCAAACATGGCCCACACGAGACCCAGGTAGTGCTCAGTCCACACTTGTTTCACTTTTTTCTTTCTAGGTTAGTGAGGAGTATTTTCTATGCAGAGAACACTGTGTGAGACTGTGTCCTGAGGTCAGAAGGAACTAGAGCGTTATCTCAGCACCTGTTGTGGCTGGTAGTCCCCACGAGGCACATTTCTGAGCCCATTCACTCACATAGAGCCTGAACTCCTCCCACTTCAATTTCACTTAAGAACACATCCTGGGATGTAAGTGAGGGTGACAGTCACTCTGGAGATAATCTTGACTCTGTTTTAAATGAGGTTGAAAGAGTAAATAATCAAGCACCAGCTCTTTCTAGTCAGCAACAATGTGTGATGGACACACAATCGTCTGAGATAGGATTCTCAGCTCTCTGGAGGGACAGAATTCACATCTTAGTGAAGACAGGGCCATTTCCACAGGACAAAATTTGGTTAGACAGAGTGACATGCTGAGAGTAGAGGGGTCTGTTGTTGCTGAAAAGCTGGATGGAGTTTGGGAAAAGTGTACCTCACCTTGTTGATGATCTATCTGCTCATGCCCTGTCTCAAACCCCACACCCAGGAGATGGGAATTCAGGCTTTGGACTAACACACCGTGAAACCCTGTGCATGTTCAAGAGATGAGGTTTCTCATGACTCTGTCCTCTCACTTCCAGCCCCTGCTACAGAGACTTGAACGCTGCTGACTCAGTTCTTCCTCCCCCAACTTCCAGCCCAGCAAAGGTTCTTGTTGGAAGAGGATTAAAGAACTGGAAAGGCAGGAGGTAAGGGAAGAAAAAAACCAAAAAGCCCCGTGGGCTGGGGGTGAAAAGTCAGAATTGGAGTCTGGGTTTGCAGCCAGAAGGCCCCAGAGCAGCTTCTGGGGATAGGTGATGAGTCTTTTCATGGAATCTGGCTGTGCATTCATAAACCGGATCAGCTTTCGTGTTCTTTAAATGATACAAGTAACTATTGGAATTCTTCCCCTCCTTCTGTTAGTTCTATACCCATATTTTAGCAAGAGTATGACTATCCAGAATAAAAACTACACTTACTTGCCTTCCTTGAACCTGAGGGGACCAATGGGCTATAAGCAAGATTGGTGTCTATAACTACCTAGAAATGTCCTTAGAAGGAAGAAACACACCCTTTCCCGCCTTCTTCCTTCTAGGTGACTGGAATGCTTATGTGAGGGCTGGAGCTATAGCAGTTATCTTATCCATGACACAACATTCCTGTGTTTGAGAATTAAGATAGAAGGATCTGGTCTGTGTTTATTATACTGACAATTCCTCTGACTATTGACAAATTGCCCTTCAGCTACCAATTTACATTTCTCCTAGTTAAATATGCACTGCCCTCAACTGACTTTTCATTCTGACTAATCTTTAAATTAATAATGGAAGGAGTTTCCCCCTTCTATTTGTTTAAACCATTGTTATCTGGTATTCTTTATCCCTCACCTATTATCTTAATTTTAGTTAATATTAGCCCCATCCAATGTGTGAGAGTGTAACATATTGCTAAGTGAAGGAGGTCAACCCGAGAATGCTACATACTGTGATTCCAACTATATGACATTCTCAAAAAGGCAGAACTGTGTAGACAGAAAAAAAATCAGTGGCTGCCAAAGATTAAGATGCAGGGAGGAATGAATAGCAGAGCACAGAGAATTTTTTTTTAGGGCAGGGAAACCATTCTGCATGAGACTAATGGTGGACATATGTCTATATATTTGTTAAGACTGATAGATTGTACAATAACAAGAAGGGACCCTAATGTGAACCATGAACTTGAGTTAATTAAAATATATTGATGATTGCAAATGACATCAGAGTAATGGCAGTGTGAGAGATACTCCTGATCATTTCCCTTAAAATTTCAACAAATTGAACAACTATGATGCAGTGAAGAAACCCCAGCTGGGCTTGCAGGTGCAGCTGAAAGAACTGAGCACTGAATAAACTGAAGGTGGGACAGGGTGAAAAGAGGAGCAGGGGATAAAATGCATTCACGGTCAGCTCTGGGGAGGAGACAAACTCAGATTTTATTTCTGTCTGCTGGACTATGGGGAGGAAAGAAGCTCAGGCTGTTTGGATTTTGTCTGAGGGATGTGGAGAGGGAAAACTGGAGTGACCGGGTCTCTTTCTGCTGGGAGGAGCAGTGAGATAGAGGGGCACAGGGGAGATAAACCAAAGCAGCCAGAATGCATGGTCATGGCCATTGTTCCCACACTTGGAAGAGACAGAGAAAACTAATGTGCAGTCCCAGTCTTCCAGATTCCACCTCCCTTACCTCGTGGTAAGGAGAGTGGCAGAGACAAATGCCACAGCTAGCTCTCCAGAGCCATTCCCCCCTCCCCCAAAGAACAGAGGTATTCCACGTCTATTCCCCAGGTCTGTGGAGACATGGGGAGGAGTTCCTGGAAGCCTAAGATCACCATTACTAGAGTCTTAAAGCCATAAAGTCGAAGCTACAGAAGGCATAGAGCCCTCACAACACATCTCACCCACCAATGCGACTGTGGCCCTGTCTACACCATTGTGACAGCAACATCTCAGCAGAGGACAGCCCAGGAACTTTGCAGTTAAAACTTGTAATACAGAGACACCTATTGGAAGAAACCTCTCAAAACTGAAATTTATTTTTACGTTTTTCTTCATTTTTTCCTCTTTTTCTTCTTATTCTTTTTTCCTCTTTCTCCCATTTGAATTTCATTTTATTTCATTTTTATATATCTTTAAAATTTTTTATATATCTTATTCTTATTTTTTTCTGGGAGTTTTTTTTTCTTTTTTGGTTTTTGGTCATTTTTTATGGTTTTCTTCTTTACTTGACATAATTTAAAATTTTTTGATAGTATTTAAATTTTTTTTAATTTTTAGTTGTTTTATTTTTGTTAGGGTTCTTAACAACATCCACACTTGGCAGAGAAACTCTCAAATGCCATCAAGGAAGAAGAAATGGCTAGAGATATAAGACAGAGATGTAGTTCAGAAATAAAATTTAAAATTTCCAGAAAAAAACCTCAATCACATGGAAGCCTTGGAGTTAAATGATACAGAATTCAAAATTGAAGTTCTGAAAATACTCAATGAGATGTGAGAAGACACCAATAGGCAACTTAATGAGCTTAGAAAACAAAGCAAACACCTTGCTAAAGAGATTGAAACTTTAAAAACAGAGATGAAGAACTCAATACATGAATTAAAAACTGAGGTAGCAAGTTTGACTAATAGAACAAGCCAGATAGAGGAAAGAATCAGTGACATTGAAGATAGGCAACTGCAGATACTACAGAGAGAAGAGGAGAGTGACTCACAAATTAAAAAGAACACTGAGAGAGCTCTACAAGAATTGTATGACTCCATCAGAAAGAGCAATAAAAGAAAAATGGGTGTATCAGAAGAAGAGAGGGAGAAGGCAATGGAGAGCCCATTCACACAAGTAATTGATGAGAGCTTCCCAAGCCTATGGAAGGAGTTAGACTTGAATTCAAGAAGCAAACAAAACACTGAATTACCACAACACAAACAGACTTATTCCAAGGCTCAACATAAAATTGTCAAACATCAATGACAAATAAAGAATACTAAAAGCATCTAGGGAAAAGAAGAATACAACATATAAAGAAAAGCCCATTAGGTTATCAATGGAATTCTCAGTAGAAACTCTACTAGCCAGAAGAGAGTAGACCCAAACATTCAAAATATTTAAAGAGAAGAATTATGGTCCAAGAATAGTATATCCATCAAAGTTATCCTTCAAATATGAAGAGAAAATAAAAACTTTTACAGACATACAGAAGCTGAGGGAATTTGTCACCAGAAAACCCCCACTGCAGGAAATACTCAAGGGGGTTATTTGAGCAGACACAAAGAACAAAACAAATCAAAACAAGTAAAAGCTCTAACAAAATCACAATAAGAAAAGAATAATCTGTGATAACAATAACATAAAAGGGAAGGTGCAAAGGAGGAAAAGATCTGCAGTAGCAAAGGAAGATGGAGTGCAGAAGCACTCATAAGAAAAAGGACTCTTGTATATATAAACATTTTTCTCTTAGTAACCCTAATTACAAGCATCCACAAAAAAAGCCACTACTGAAATACACAGCTTAAAAAAAGAAGAAACAGGGGAAAGAATTGTGGAATACCACCAAACAAAAACAAGTGACAGAAATAAAAAAAGAGAAGAACCAAACAAGACACAGAACTATCTGAAAACAAAACATAAATTGGCTATAGAAAATCCTTAAATGTTAATAATTATCCTAAATGTAAGTAGACTGATCTCACCAATAAACAGGCACAGAGTAGCAGACTGAATGAAAAATCAAAACCCAACCATATGCTGCTTTCAAGAGGCACATATAAGCTGCAAGGACAAAAGTAGACTCAAAGTGAAAGGTTGGAAAATGATTCTCCAAGCAAATAAAATCTAAAGGAAAGAAGGTGCAGCCATACTCATATCTGATAATGCTGACTTCAAGACAACAAAGGTAACCAGAAATGAATATGGACATTTCATAATGATAAAGAAGATATTGTATCAAGAAGACATGACACTTCTTATGCACAGAACCAGGGAGCACTAAAATATATAAGACATCTACTAACTGATCTGAAAATAGAAGCAGACAAAAAACCAATCACACTTGGAGATTTCAACACACCATTGACATCTTTAGATAGATCATCCAAACAGAAAATCAATAAAGAAATATCAACCTTAAACAACACACTGGACCAATGGACATAATAGACATTTACAGAACATTTCATCCCCAAATGTCAGATTATACATTCTTCTCCAGTGTGCACAGAACATTCTCAAGGATAGACCATATATTGGGCCACAAAACTAACATCAACAAATTCAGGAAGGTTGAAATTATATCAATTATATTTTCTGATCATAAGGCTTTGAAATTAGAATTCAACTGTAAAAAAGGAAATAAGAAGCCCCACAAAAATGTGGATATTAAGAAACATACCCCTAAAAAATGACGGTGTCAAAGAAGAAATAAAAGCAGAGATCAAAAGATATATACAGGCAAGTGAAAATAACAATGTGACATATCAAAATTTCTGGAATGCAGCAAAAGCAGTAATAAGAGGAAAGTTTATATCATTAGAGATTTATATCAAGAAACAAGAGTGATCCCAAATAAGAAATCTAACACCACATCTTAAGATCAAAGGCAACCTGAAATCAGCAAAGGAAAGGACATAGTAAAAATTAGAGTAGAACTAAATGAAATAGAGAACAAAGAAACTATAAAATAATTAATACAACAAAGAGCTGTTTTTTAAAATATCAATAAAATCAAAATACCTCTGCCTAGACTCACTAAGAAAAAAAGAGAAAGGACTCATATAAACAAAATCTGAAATGAAAGAGGAGAAATTAGCACAGATATACAAAGAATCTAGTAGAATATTATGAAAGATTAAATGCCGCCAAATTCATCAACCTAGAGGAAATAAATTCCTAGAAATATACAATATTCCTAGACTGAGTCATGAAGAAGTGGAAAACATAAATAGACCTATAAGCCAGGACAAAATAGAAATAACTATCAAAAAACTTCCAAAAAAAAAAAAAAAGTCTAGGACCAGATAACTACACTAGTGTATTCTACCAAACATTCAAAGAAGATTCGGTACCTATCCTTCTCAAAGTCTTCCAAAAAAATTAGAGGAAGCAATACTCTCTAACACATTTTATGAGACCACTATAAACCGCATACCAAAACCTAGCAAAGACAACACACAAATAAAGAAAACTACAGACTAGTATCTTTAATGAATACAAATGCAAAAATCCTAAGCAAAATACTAACAAATCAAATAGAACACATTTTAAAAAAACTTCCTTGACCAGGCAGTGGTGCAGTGTATAGAGCATCAGACTGAAATGTGAAGGACTCAGGTTCGAAATGTGAAGGACCTGAGGTCGCCGGCTTAAGTGCAGGCTCATCTGGCTTGAGCATGGTCTCATCAGCTTAAGCACAGGATCACTGGCTTGAGCTTGGGATCATGGACATAACCCCAAGGTCACTGGCTTGAGCAAGGGGTCACTCACTCTGCTGTAGCCCCCGACCCTGTCAAGGCACGTATAAGAAAGCAATCAGTGAACAACTAAGGAGCCACAACAAAGAATTGATGCTTCTCATCTCTCTCCCTTCCTGCCTGTCGGTTCCCATCTGTCCATCTGTCTCTCTGTCACACACACACACACACACACACATGCATGTATTTTTTCGAATTAGTGTTTGGTATTAGTGTATTATATATATAATACATCACAATCAAGTGGGAGTCATTTCAGGAGCACATGGATGCTTCAACTTATGGAAATTGATCAACGTAAGACACAACATCAACAAAACAAGAACAAAAATCATATGATTCTATATCAATAGATGCAGAAAAGGCATTCAATAAAATTCAACATCCCTTTATCCTTAAAACACTCAATAAAATCAGAATAGAAGGAAAGTACCTCAACATAATAAAAGGCCATATATGAAAAACTAACAGCTAATCTCATACTAAATGGTGAAAAAATGAAGGCTTTTCTTCTAAAACCAGGAACACTCTCTCCACTCTTATTCAACATAGTTCTGGAGGTTTTAGCCAGAGTGATCAGTCAAGAGAAAGAAATAAAAGGCATCCATATCAGGAAGAAGAAGTAAAGGTATCACTTTTTGTAGATGAAATATCCTGTGTATAGAAAACCCCAAAGACTTCACTAAAAATTTATTAGAAACAATAAACCAAAACAATAAACCAAAAACTGAAAGTTGCAGGATACAAAATCGATATACAAAAGTCTATTGCTTTTCTATATGCCAATGATAAAACTTTGGAAAATTAACTAAAAAAACAAACTAACTAAAAAAAAATTCTTTTTAAAATTGCAACAACAAAAAAATAAAATCCCTAGAAATAAACTTAACAAAGGATGTGAAAGACCTATATACTGAAAACTACAAAATATTATTGGAAGAAATGGAAAATGATGCAATAAAATGGAAAAATATTTCATGTTCATGGATTGGAAGAATCAATATAGTTAAAATGGCCATATTACCCAAAGCAATGTACAAATTTAATGCAATACCCATTAAAATTCCAATGTCATTTTTTAAAGATAAAGAACAAAAAATTATCAGGTTAGTATGGGACCATAAAAAACCCTAAATAGCCAAAGCAATCCTAAGGAAAAAGAATGAAGCCAGAGGTATCATACTACCTGACTTCAAATTATACTACAGAGCCATGATACTCAAAACAGCATGGTGTTGGCAGAAAAATAGACATACAGACCAGTGGAACAGAATTGAGAGCCCAGAAAATAAAATATCACCGTATATATACACAGACACACACACACACACACTGCTCAGAAAAATTAGGAGATATTTTAAAATGCACTTTCAAGATCAGGGAACATGCAGGTACTCCAGCACTTTCAGCATTTTGTATAGTGCATTTTCACCAATGAAATAAAAGTTGGCTTTGCATCTCATTTGCATAATCAACTTTCTTTGACTTGTTTGCTTTTCTGATGTTCCTGTTTAATAAAAAAAGTCAAATGCTTTTTTAAATCACTTCATATCTCCTAATTTTTGTGAGCAGTGGACAAATCATCTTCAACAAAGGAACCAAAAAACACATAATAGAGAAAAGAAAGCTTCTTCAATAAATGGTGCTGGGAAAATTGGAAAGCCACATGCAAAAGAATGAAAGTTGACTACAGTTTGTCCCCCTGCACAAAAATTAATTTAAAATGGATCAAAGACCTAAATATAAGATCTTAAACAATAAGTTACATAGAAGAAAACATAGGTTCTAAACTCATGTCCATAGAGAACAATTTATAAATTTTACCCTAAAGGCAAGTAAAAGCAAAAATAAATGAATGGGCATATATCAAGCTAAAAAATTTCTGTACAGCAAAAGAAACTGACAACAAAAGAAATAGGCAGCCAGCTAAATGGGAGATGATATTTGGAAACAACAGCTTCAATTAGGGGTTAATTTCCAAAAGACATAAAAAACTCACAAAACTCAGCAACAAATAAGCAAGCAATTAAATTAAAAAATGGGAAAGGGCATGGACCCTGGCCATTTGGTTCAGTGGTAGAGCACTGGCCCAGTGTGTGGATGTCCCAGGTTCAATTCCTGGCCAGGGCACACAGGAGAAGCACTCATCTGCTTCTCCACCCTTCCCCCTCTCCTTTCTCTCTGTCTCTCTCATCCCGTCCAGCAGCCAAGGCTCCATTGGAGCAAAGTTGTCCCAGGCACTGAGGACAGATCCATGGCCACCGACTCAGGTGCTAGAATGGCTCCAGTTGCAACAGAGCAACACCCTCTAGTGGGCTTGCCAGGTAGATCCTGGTTGGGCGCATGCAGTAGTCTGTTTCTCTACCTCCCCACTTATCACTTCAGAAAAAATACAGATAAAAAGAAAAGAAAAAGAAAATGGGAGAGGATCTGAACAGATACTTCTCCCAAGAAGACACACAAATGGCTAACATATATATGAAAAGATGCTCATCTTCATTAGCTATTTGAGAAATGCAAATCAAAACAATGAGATATCACCTCACCCCTGTTAGATGAGCTATTATCAACAAGACAGGTAATAACAAATGTTAGAGAGGCTGTGGTGAAGAAGAAGGAACCCTCATCCACTGCTGGTGGGAATGTAAATCAGTACAACCACTATGGAAGAAAGTGTGGTGGAGGAGGAAGAATTGCACGTGTTATTCCTGCCCTTGGCTTTGTATCACTATTGTCTAATTGCTTTATGAGCCAGACCACCCATGCCCAGTTGTGGACCCATAACCCGACCGACCATCTTTGGATCTCCCTGTATGGAAGTAATAAAAGCCATGTCTCCTCCATCTGGTCCTCCTTGTGGTGGTTTTTCATCATATCTGTGAGACAGGTAGACATACCTGTTATACTCCATTGTGTATATGTACCACAGCTTTTTTTATCCACTCATCTACTGATGGGCACTTGGGCTGCTTCCCAGTCTTGGCTATTATAAATATATCGTAATAAACACAGGGATGCATGTATTCTTTTGAATTAGTGTTTTGGGATTCTTAGGATATATCCCCAGAAGTGGGATCACTGGGTCAAAAGGCAGTTCCATTTTCAATTTTTTGAAATAATTTCATTTTGCTTTCCACAGTGCCTGCATCAATCTCACCAGCAGTACACGAGGGTTCCCGTTTCTTCACATCCTTATCAAGACTTGTTTGCTGATTTATTGATGATAGCCATTCTGAGAGGTGTGAGGTATAATCTCATTGTGGTTTTAATTTGCATTTCTTTTAATTTTAAAAGAAATGCATTGAGCATATTTTAATGTCTTTTGGCCATGTGTATGTCCTTTTTAGGAGAGTGTCTATCTACTTAGGTCCTTTGCCCATTTTTTAATTGGACTGGTGTTTTGGTGTTGAGTTTGGAAGTTCTTTATAAATTTTGAATAAAAATCTCTTGTCAGTGTATCAGCAAATATGTTCTCCTATTCAGTGGGTTGTCTTTTGATTTTGTTGATGGTTGCCTTTGCTGTGCAAAACATTTTAGTTTGATGTAGTTCATCTTATTTATCTTTACTCTCATTTCCCTTGCCCAAGGAGATGTATCTGGAAAAAATATCGCTACACAAAATGTCTGAGATTTTACTGCCTGTGTTTTCTGCTAGAATTCTTATGCTTTTGTGTCTAATATTTAAGTCTTTAATTCATTTTGAGTTTATTCATGTGTATAAGAAGGTGATCTAGTTTCATTTTTTGCATGTTTCTGTCCAATTTTTCAATACCATTTATTGAATGAATTATCTTTATCCCCCAGTATATTCTTGCCTCCTTTTTCAAATATGAATTAACCATATAGGTGTGGACTGGTTTGGGGGCTCTCTCTTCTGCTCTATGGATCTATGTGTAAGTACCATTCTGTTTTGGTTACTATATGACCTTGTATACAGTTTGATATCAGGTAGCATGATTCCTCCAACTTTGTAATTCTTTCCCAAGATTGCTATGGCAATTGGGCTTATTTTGTGTTTCCATATAAATTTTTGGAATATTTCTTTTAGTTTATTGAAATACAACATTAGTATCGTGATAAGAATTATAGGCCAATGTTCCTTATGTGGATTATGTGAGCTCACCTATTGTAATTGAGTTTTGATTGCTATTGGCCCATTGTCTGTGGGACTGACCCTCTGGCTGGCTAACTGGAGGCTGTACCTTGACCAATGTACACAAGTGGCTGTTGCAGGCACTGACCACAGGAAGTAAAATTCGCCTCAGCTGGATTTGGTGCCTGATGAACTCTCCCTTCGGATATGCTGCTCATAAAGCTAGCTGAACTCTGCTCTGATGTTTCAGCTCAGACCAAGGCTGTCTTTTACCAGCACTGGGCCTGGGGCAGGCCACAGCCTGAGATCCACCACCAGCTGTCTCTGCCTGCTGGCTGCTTGTTAGGCCTCAGCCACCGAAAGAGCCTTGAGTTCAGTGGTAAGGATGTGGCTAGTGCATCTCCTCTGATGGGGAGGTGCCCTTCTGGCTTTAGGAAAGGTGGTGGGTGTGGCCCCCACCCCAGAGCCACAGGTCTGTCTGTTCTGGATTTTTCCTCCAACTAGGAATTGGGCAGGGGGACCACTGGAGTCACTGGTCTGCCAACAGCCAGGAAATTGGTTCTGCTGAATCTCCTGTGAGGAGGAAGCATCAGTGAGATTCTCAGGAAAGTAGGGGCATAGCTTCCATCTCAAAGCTAGACCAAGTCACTGTCTCCCCCTGAGTCTGTCTAGACCTCTGCTCTCTGCCCCAGGCTGCTGACTCCTCAGTAGGGCCTCATCTCTGCAGGGTGGGGTGAGAGAGATTCCCAAGGGTGGGATGGTTGCTTCCCCCAGGCTGATGCCACACAGAGGGGAGTGCTCTGCCCATTGCGATGGCAACTGCAGTGTCGGAGAGTGACTCGGCACTGGGGTCCTGGGGATGAGCCCAGAGTCGTAAACCTCAGATTCTCCACACACGTGTCTAGTTTGCTCAGCCCTCCCTTCACTGGAGTCCAGGGTGAGTAGCATCGGCCCTGTAAGAGGGTGCCTCTGTCTCTACGGACTCTTGTCTCTTTCTGGCAGGCAGAAACCTTGCCACTTTTCATAACTGAACTCTATGTGGGTTCCTCTTCTCAGCTCTGGTGGCTGGGAACCCCACACTTCTCAAGGTTAAACCCTGCCTGCCCCTCCCCACCCCCATCTGAGATGTCCCTCTGAAATTCAGCTGTCTCTGGCAGGAGCAGGACCAGCCCTTTTCACATCTCTACTCTTCCTACCAGTCTCGAAGTGGCTTCTGTGAATCCTTGCTTATAAAACGCTTCTTCATTTAGTCTTGAGATGTTTTTTCAGGATGATTGTTCTCAAATTTAGTTATAACTCCAGTTTGAACTGGGGAGGAAGTGGATGTGACATCTACCTACTCCACAAACACCTTGGATCTGTAAACTCTTGTCTTTTTGAATCCTTTTCTTTCAAATTTGCTTTATCTTCATTATATTCCACATGTGTCTCTTATAACCCGCATGTAGCTGATTTGTGTTTTTATCCAGTCTAATTGTGTTATTTATCACATTTATAGTTAATAACCTTGTATACTATAGATTTTATAGATTATTTTTATCTCATTTTATGATCTCATTTTTATCTTATTATATACTTTTTCATATTCTTCCAGTGGTTACCTTAGAGATTATGAAAACACTTCAGTTGTGTCCAAGTCCAGTATTTATGGGTTGGTCTGCTTATTTCTGCTGTGGTCTGCTTCCTCTGCCTTTTTATCCTCAGCTCCAGATTGTTGAATGTATTTGACCAAGTGTACTGGCTGGCCAGAGCTCAGGCTCAAATTGTCCTGCAAATAGAGTCTGAACTGCCTCAAGAATCTATTTGCACCCATGACTCTTTCCTGGGGGAGGACACTCAACTTTTGTTGACAACCTAGTATGGCAACACCTGCAAGCCCACCTGACATACATGCTGGGGGTGGCAGGTAGAAGCAGACTTTCATAAAAGATATCAAGACTTCTAAGGAAAAGAATGCGCCATGGGGAGGAGATCAGAAGGTCAAGGTTCAAGAGGGTGTAGGTACCTAGAAATACCCTCTCCAATACTTTCTGGCCACACATGTGAACCTTGAGGAGCAAGAGTAGCAGACTTTGGGCTGTGCCAGGCCACCTCCCTGAGGGTGCCATTGGAAGTGGGTGGGTTCTCTTCTCTTGCTGAGTGTCATTGACTAGGAGGAAATTGCAGGAACCCAAGATGAGGATAGAGGCATATCTGGCCCACTACATGGGACACTGGTTACCTTGCCAGTCATCTGCAAAGGGCAGGTGCCCCCCGACCTTCTATGCAGGATGCCCAGAGACACTCGGGACTGCTCCGTGAACTATGATGTTAGTGTTCATATGATTGTTTCTAAACTCACCAGCCTGGAAGCCAGATACTTAGGGGTTTGTGGAAGAGAGGAGACCACAGTCTAAACATGAAAACCCACATGGGGATATCTTGTCTGATAGACTCTAAGAAGGGGGCTTGGAAATCACTGGGCAACAGGCTTCTTGACTGAATGCAATAGGCCTGAGGCTCTAGTCCAGTGGTTCTCAAAGCGTGCACCAGGGCACACTGGTGCACCCTAGAAGATTTCCAGGTGCACCCTATGGCATTCCAGAGAAATATGTGCCTGTTGAGGACAAAAAAACCAACAGGGTTTTTGGAGTTTAGATTTTTGGGGGACAGAGGTGTGAGGAATTGGCTGTAAGTTGACAGTCTGCCCAACCCTCCACTTCACTTGCCTGATTAGGTTGCAAAAGGCTGTTAAGCTGTGGTGCTGGATTGTTTACCCCCCATGTTCCCGGGAAAGACTGGAGGCAAGTTTCTTCTACCCTTTGTTTGGTGTAAAGTTAAGATGATATGTATGGTGGCGGTTTTGGATTGATGGTTAAACATAAGAAATTGTCTCTTAAAGCCTTTTGGATTTCTATAAAAGAAGAATATGTGGCAATATCTAAAAAAGCTTTGAGCATTTTACTACAATTTTCAACATCTTATTTATGTGAATTAGGATTTTCTACGCTCAACACACACAATTAGGAGTAAAAAGAGAGGAATTCTTCAATGTACAGTGGTACATTGAGATACAAACAGACCAACATTTTTTTTTAAGATATGAGCCGCGACTCAGTCCATATTTTTGTTCGAGATCTGAGCGAAATTCCGAGATACAAGTTGTGATTCGGGAAACTGCCACTAGTTGGCACGTTGGCACATGGGTCCAGTATCGGCAGTTTGATATATGAGTTGACTGACTTATAAGCTCAGTTACAGAATAAATTAAATTCGTATCTCAAGGTACCACTGTATTGACGAGGAAATGAGAGTTTGCCTTTCAAATATATGCCCAAACATTGAAGAAATTGCTAGGACACATCAGGTTCATGCTTCTCATAAACACAAGAATTAAAAATCTTAACACATTCGCACCAAGACCTGACGAATTTACTAAATCTTACTAAGAATGTATCTATATATATAAAAAGATAACATTTTTGTCATTCTTTTTATTTTTTAACCCTCCTTTTTACAAATTCTAAAAAGCATAACTCAAAAAATGTAACATAAAATGTTTTTTAATGTCAGAATAAATTTAATTTTGTCATATTTATTTCATTTAATTACCATAAAATCACGCTTGGACTTTATATTTTTTCTTTAGTATTTGAATTAATTATTATAACATATTTCTCGGAAATTTGTATATAGTGTGCCTACAATTATTTGTAGGATTTTAAATGCGCCTGACTTCAAAAAGTTTGAGAACCACTGCTCTAGTCAAATCTTCCAGGGACCTAATCAAAACTGTACTTCATGCTTCTTCAGTAATGTTTTCTGAGAATTGCTGCCTCTTAGAATGCCTTTCTCAGCTGAGAAATCTTTCTTGTCCTCATGTCATAGCTGTCCTGGTAAAGCACATCTCTGGAGGGTCACCCCTCTCCCAGACTCAACACAGTGGTTCCTGGAATCTCACTAAGGAAAGTTGGGATCATGGCCCACCAGTCACAAAACCTCTAAAGAACTCAAATGCCAGCTTTCTCCATGGGCAGCCATGGTGGCAAAGCGGAGACCATAAGCCTGCACTAGGGTGCTGGGAGGACAATCAGTCAGAGCCGCTCTCTCACAAGACGGGTTCACAGAGACTTGAAATAGAGTTTACACTCAGTGTTTGGTGGTTGAATGCTGACAGCTCTTTTTCCCTCACAAGGCAGTTTCCTATTTCCTGAGCCTCTCTGTCACACCCAGAGGCGGATTTAATGGTAGGCGCCCTGGGCATGCGTCCTGGGCCCCGACTTCTGAAGGGCCTCTCAAAACCCCAACTTTACACTTTTTTCTAATGTAAAGGGCCCAATAATTTTCTTCTGTGCTCGGGGCCTCAACTGACCTTAATCTGCCTCTGATCACACCATTTGGTAGTGTTACTCTTGGGAAAGCAGGAGGCGGGAGGCTGAAGAACCAGCCCCAGAGCCCATTCCTCACCCTCACCAGACAGGCCGCTTCAGCAGAGTCCTCCCAGTTACTCCCAGCTCCCTCCTGTCTCAGTGGAGGCTCACGGAGACAACATGTGATAGCATCTGAGATTTAACAGACCATAAACTTTAGTTGTTTTTTCTTTTCCTTTCCAAACTCTATTTTGAAAGAATTATTCAGCTAATTTGATCTCACAGCAGACATTTTTCTCTCCCAGCCTCACTACCCTAGCCAATTAATTATCTCCCTAGTGATGACCAGGCAACTCCATGTAGATGGATTGATGGTTACATTCCCGGGAAGCAGACACTGCAGTGAGGTCAGCTTGGTTAGCTGACATGGAGCTTGGAACAAGTGACTCAGATGGCACAGGATCCTTCCCTGACTCCCTGGAGTGGACAGACTGGGACACTGTGGAGAGGCACATGTATGGGCTCTGAGTGCCTTCAGCCCTTTCAAAGTCTTCTTTTTGTCTCAGGCAGAAATGGTCATTGCATTAATCAGAAAGAGGCTTCAGTTGGCACAAGTGAATTTTTCAAAACTGTAAAGAAGCTAACACTTTCAAAATATTGTGAAAAAATTTGGATAGTCTCCTTAAGAACTATGTTCTTGCTAGTGTTCAAAAGAAGCAACAAGCCCCAAATGGAGTCACTTGTCCCAAGCCCCATGTCAGCTAACCAAGGTTTAACACTTAACTTCACTGCAGTGTCTGCTTCCCGGGAAAATAACCATCAATCCATCTACATGGAGTTACCTGGTCATCACTAGGAAAATAATTGGCCAGGTGGGCCCTTCCATTCCCCTCAGGAGGGCAATCTTGCCTGAAAAAAATGCATACTTTTTGCTAATAATTTCTATCCAATCCCTTTCTATCTTTAAAATCTTCCTTTTTTTGCAACCTTTTGGAGCTCTTTTCTAGTTGCTAGATGAGAGGCTGCCTGATTCATGAACCACTCAGTAAAGCCACGTGCATCTTCAGTTTACTCAGGTGACTTATTTAACACCAGCATTGAAAAAGGATTTTTGAACAGCACAATCCAGCCTCCCCATACTGCTTTCAAGGAAAAACAAAATATTTTGGAGGGAAGAGATCTTTAGAAAACATTTCTAGGTCAGGGGTTGATGTAAGAAAATGAAACTTTTGCATTTGGAGTACCAGCCTAGCTCTGGACTACCTACCTACCTTGGCTTGAAACTAAGGTAAATCTAACTTGATGTTTTGGGTTTTCCCTCAACTCACAACTGAACTTAATTTTACTGGTACAGACCCATAAAACTCTGCCCTCATGTGTTGCATTCATCCAATCTGCAAGACAAAATGACCCCTCTAGGAGTGGGTCCAATGAGGCAGGCCTTGGGTTATAAATGTATTAATTAAATAAAAGACAACTGCAGATGGAAATAAAGGTGGGGACCCTTCTCGCCGCTGTAGTGTTTCACACAGCTAAGATTTTGACGAAGTGAACCCAGTGCACCTCAGAAGAAATTTGCATAATGCCTTTTAATTAATTATACTGGTTAATAAGTTTACTCAGCTTGAGTAAGGAATACCGCTGCCAGGTCTTTAGGGCAGCCACCCGGCTGTAAGGACTGGGATCTTGTGGCTGTCTATTCTCTGCAAGGGCTGTAGAGCAAAGTGCCCCAGATCAGGTGGGTTAGGTCACAGCCACCCGTTCTCTCCATGCTGGAAGCTAATAGTCCAAAACCATGCTGTCGGCAGGGCTGCCCTCTCTGAAGACTCTGGGCTAGGACCCTTCCTCGTCACCTCCCGCTCTGGGGCTCCTGGTGTCCCTTGGCTGTGGCAGCATCCCTCCAGTCAGCCGATGTCATCATGTGGGTGCACTCCTCTGTGTGTCTGTGTGTCCTCCCCTCCAGGCAGTGGTCCCTCTCGCTGGCTGGAGGCTGGGGCGATCTTCTCAGGATGAACAGTTACTAAGCGCACACAGTTGGGAAGGAAGGGCCAGGCTCCCCCTGGGTGCTGCCTCTGCCCTCCTCCTGCCCCACCTCCGGTCTTTACAACTACGACCTGAGACTCAGCCCAGCCCCGGCCGCCATCCTGGCGCAGGCCTGGTGACTGGACTTGGCTGCTCGCCTGAGTCCTTGTCTTAGCAACTTCCTCTCTTACTCAGGGTTCACCATATTGGCAAAACCAGAAGCCCAGCTCTGACCAATTTCAGCAGAAAGGATATATATTTTTAATGGATATTAGGATGCTCCCAGAGGGCAAGAGAACTGGGACTCCAACATGCCAGAAGCAGTATCTAGAGACTTTAAATCTCCTCAGGTGATTCTGATGTGTGGTCAATATCAGTGACCATGGCCCCAGGCACCTAGGACCCACCTTTTCTATTAACTGCAGCCCGATGAACAGGGAAAACACCACACACAGCTTTTAATGATCACAATATCAAGTTTGTGTTATGCTAAGAAAATTCAGCTGTCTTTTTATTTTGCCTATATTCTAATCAGCATAAAGTTGTACCGCATGGAATAATGTGGAATCTTAATGAGAACTGCTTTCCTGGTTCTAATTGGGTTCCAAGTTACAATAGTACTTTATAAAAACCTCTATCTTATGCTTACTATGCCAAAAATAATTTGTTAACATTGCATTTTAAATGCTGCGGGGAGCAGTTGGGGGGACAGAGCAGATAGCTTATTTTAAAATACACTAAAAGACAAAAGCACACGAGCATGGCAGGCGTGGATGTAGTCCAAGCTCCATTTGTAGAAACCGTATTTCTGCTTGCAGAAAAGAGAAACACAAGCTCAGGAAGCGGCGTGACACAGAAGGTGACACAAGCCCCTGCCTGGGCCACCGACCCATGTGAAGCTTCTGCTCTTTGGTATGAGAAGAGAACAGTGGCTCTCACTACCTAACAGGTGTCAGGCACTGGCCAGGTGTCCATGTTTGCTGCTCCACAATCAGTACTTTCAGCAACACTATCAGATAAGTACTATATGACTTGCTTCAGTTCTGGGGAAACTGAGGTCCAGGAATATCAATGAATAGTCCAAAAATCATACAACCAGGAAAGAACAGAGAAAGGACCCGAAACCAGGTCCTACTGAGTCAAAAACCAGGGCTCTTTGTGTCTACATAACTCTGGTGTAACAATTCTGAGCAAGATTGAAATCAGTTCAGACTTAAAGACATCATGTCATGCTAAGGGAAATAAACCAGACACAAAAGAACAAATACTGTGTGAGTTCAGTGACACAAGGTACCTAGAGGAGTCAAATTCATACAGACAGAGATTAGAATGATGATTGCAGAGGCTGAGGGAGGGGAACAGGGGAGTTGTTTAATGGGGACAAAGTTTCAGTTTGGGAAGATGAAGATATTCTGGAGATGGATGGTAGCCATGGTTGCACAACAATATGAATACTTGATGCTACTTGGTTGTACAATTAAACATCATTAAGATGATAAATCCAAAATAAGTGTTGAAGATTTTAACACTCCTTTTAAAATAACTTATATAATCATTTTCTGTCTATCACTGCATAACACACTAGTGACTAGTACAGAGGTCCTCTGACAACACCAAACTCTTCTCACTATGCACTTTCCATGGAAGGAAAAGGGTTCGATTGCTCAGGTGTGGGAAGGCCTTTATAAGTATACAAAGACAAAGAAAAGATAAAGAAAAACTTTGGCAGATTTTACATTAAAAAATTATTTTTGCATTTCAGAAAACTTAAGAAGATGGGAAAGTAAGTTACCATTGGGGAAAAATACTTACAAACTTTTAGTTCATCAATAGCTAATGTCCATAATATATAGTTACTGCAAGTCAGTAAGAAAAAGAAAAACACCAATAGAAAATGGGCAAAGTATGTAGACAATTCAAGAAAGAAGGAAGACAGTCAATTCCTAAAAAAAATAAAAAATAAAAAAATAAGTTCACTATTTTGTGATTCAAGGAATGCAAATTAAAATATTTGATACCATTTTTAATTGTCATATTGGCATATATTAAGCAGAATCATAATGCACAATATTGTTAATCATTTTGAGGATGACACTCATACATTAGTGGTGGGAAAGTTAGTTGACACGATCGTTGATACTCTGGCAGTACACATCAGAACCCCTAAAAGTGTGTGCTGTCTTTCACCCAGCTGTGTACTCCTTAGAATCATCCTAAGAGAACCTTATGCATATAGTCTAAACAGGTACAAGGACATTCATCATGGTATATTGCTGTGACAGTGAAAAATTAGATATATTGTTTGTAACCGTGAACAATTAAAAATGACATAAATGTTCTAGAATATATCCACATGCCACTATGTAGCAATTTAAAATAATTTTTAGAATAATGTGATCATAAGAAAGAAAATGCACAAAATATTTAGAGTGACAATAGAAAGGTATGAAACAATATAGTGTATAATTTCAATTATTTTAATTTTAAATTTTATTGACTTTAGAGAGACAAAGAGAGGAAAGGGGTTAGAGAGAGAGGGAAGCATTCATTTGTTGTGTACTCACTGGTTGTTTCCCGTATGTGCCCTGACCTGAGATCAAACCTGTAATCTTTGTGTTTCAGGATGACCGTCTAACCGACTGAGCTAACCAGCTAGAGCCTCAATTATTTTAAAATGCATAATCATGACTGGCTTGTGGTGGCGCAGTGGATAGAGCATCAACCTGGATGCTGAGGTCGCCAATTTGAAACCCTGGGCTTACCAGGTCAAAGCACATATGATAAGCAAGCCATGAACAACTAAAATGAAGCAACTGTGAGTTGATACTTCTCACTGTCCTGCCTTCTGTAAAATCAATAAATAAAATATTTTTTTAAAATATGCATAATTAGGCACAGAAAATACTATGGGAATAATATATGTAAAAATTTTAAGGGATACTGGTGGATTTTCCTTTTGTTTTGAGTTACTGTATTTTACAAGTCTCCTAAAATAAATACTATTTTTGTGTCCATTAACGAAATTCTACTTAACTTTCTCTTCCAAAGGAAGTAAAAATGGATCTGAGAGAATCCATGTTTGTTTCCCTTGTCAGTGGGAAGAGCGAAGCTGTGTGCAGGGGAGGGAGGGAGCCAGGACACCTTGGTCACCTCCACTGTTTGCTCTGACTCCATCCCTGGTCCAGCTGTGCTCTGTCTGAACACAGTACTCATCATGATGCTGTGTTGTTCAGTGTTTGGTTGCAAATAGCCAGAACCCAGTCTGGCTGACTTCAGCAGCAGGAGGTCATTCAGATTTATTATTAGCTGTCATGTAAAATCACTCAGAGGGCTGGAGAAGAGGCTGGAGGCTGTGCTCCCAGAACCCTCCCAGGAGAGCGCGCTGAGCTGCCCACCTAAGGAGCTGGTGCGTTTGCCCCAACAGGAAGCTGGTGGATTGGAATATGCTGCCACCACTGCTAGCTCTACACAGCCTCTGTGTGACCCATAGTCAGGGTGCTGGGGACCAGAGGCCGAGAACTCTGCTGCCATATCTGCACAAACCCTAAATGCCCATGCCACCTGGCTGGGACATGGAAAAAGCAGAAGAGTGGCCTCTGTCTCAAAATATTCACTTTCTCCTACAAAACCTGGAAATTCTAGATAGCAGAAGCTGAATTCTCATGCAAAGTCTGACGTGTGAGGGAGTTTGGGCAATGCTATCCCTGGCCGTCCAGCTTTGGCCACAGTGAGGCACAAACCAGGGAGAGGAAATGCAGGGACTGAGCAGTCTGCTCTATCTTCCACAAATGCATTTGGCTGCATTAAAAAGATTGTTCAAATAAAAGTAGATTGGATAGAAGGACATTTGTTGTCATGCTTATATAATAAGTAGTCCAGAGGGAGGCAGTTGCAGGATTAATGAGTTCAGTGGCTCAGTGAATACAAAGTTCTTGTTAAGAACTGGGAAGATCTCATATATTATCCTACTTGCAAATTAATTGGTTAGCGTGACAGCGTTTCATGGACACTGACTGCTACAGATCCTGTCTTCACACAACATTATCTAAAGAAGAAAGACAATCAAGGCCTCTTCAGGGCCGGAGAACTGATGTAGTCTTAAGTGAAGAAACTATAGGTGAATTACTAATTACTTCTTAAGTAACTCAATACTTTTATCAGAAAGTCAAGCTATTTTGATAAGCTCAAAGCTGTCTTCTCCCAGGCTCCAACACTTAACCATTCCTCCAATGCTACACCATCACTCCAAAGCTGTACTGGCTCCGTTTCTCTGCAGAAGCCTGGCTAATACAGGGGACATGAAGAGACCAGCAATGCTTCATCTGGGCAGGCTCACACTGTGCTACATACCTCTTTCTCTGGGTGGTGGAAAAGGGTTGCTCATGTCACAGAGCAGCCATCAAAGTCCAAGAAGACACAGGATTCTAGAGTCCTAGCCCCAGGAAGCTCTAGGGACTCTTCCTTCAGAAAGAGCATGACTCTCACACTACTTGAATAGTGAGCAGACATTTACTTGTCAGGTCACAGATAGACCTTCTGCTTCAGCTCTGTCTAGTTGGTCAGTGCTCAGTGCTGGAAGAAGATCTGGCCACCGTGAAGCTTCTTGAAGACTTGGAGCTCCCAGAATCCCCCACCCCGAGTTCTGCATTCCTTGGGCTGAGACCATGATACAGAACAAGTTCCGGACTGCTTGGCTCTGTTCCTACTTTTATCTGCTTGAACTTTCCTTCTGAACAGAGCCGAAGCGTAATCCTTATCACAACACCAGACAGCCTCAGAAGTGTGGCCCTGTGGCGTGTGCTTTGGTTGGAAGACTTTACTGTTCAGAATGAATGAGCCCAGAGTCCCAGGATGCAGAGAGCTGACATGGGCAATCAGGAGTGTGCTCAGCCAGGGAGAAGGGCAGCCTTGTGAAAGGTGAGTTGATGAGATCACGTTCAAGAGCAAAACTGAGAATGTCAGCTTCCTAGAATTAAAAAGCGGAGAGAAATCCTCAGAATTGATCGGTGCAAGACAACTTCCTGTTGATGTTTGTTGACTTCCACATGTGGGTTAGTTTCAAAAGAGAGGAGAATTTGAGATTAAACTAATCTCAGTTGACCCTGACCCTTGGTTGAGCTGTGTTGTTACTAAAGCAGCTCAGTGAAAATCAAAACCATTGATGCAAAAAAAATCCTGCAAAACCTTGAATAAAATGACACTCGCCACCTGCTACATTCACTTACATAAATATAGCTTGCCTCCAACATCAGACTGCCTGCGAGCAGAGGTGGATATAACGGTGGGCGCACTGGGTTCATGCCCTGGGCCTCAACATCTGAAGGGCCCTGCAAAACCCCAACTTTACACTTTTTTTCTAATGACAAGGGGCCCAATATTTTCTTCTGCGTCTGGGGCCTCAGCCAACCTTAACCCACCTCTGCCTGTGAGTGTACACAAGCTTAATTCTCTTTCTGGGAAAAAAGGAGAGGACCCAGATCTTCAACAAGTTGAAGCACAAGACTAGAGAACCCTAATGAAAGAGCCAACAGCAGTAGTATATTGAGTCCTGAGAGGTTTCTTAGACCCAAATCTGTAACACAGGAAGGTGAAAGCCAGTTTGTTCTTCTGCTGAAACTACCTTTGACCACTTAACTAGTTGGAAGTCTAGGAGGGAGAATAGGGTGTGCCAGGCTAAGAACCTTCTCCCTGCCATCGTGTCACTGGTTTCACTCTCCACAGGGCAGCCAGGGAGCATGCCTGGGGTGAGGGGGAGAGGGGAGGTTCGGGGAGGAGCAGGGATGCATGCTGCTGAAGCCACAGCTGAAATCCCTATCACCATCTGCAGGAGGCATCAGAGGGAAAATGGAGCCACACCTCCTATCCTCCCCACTCCTCTCTGAGTCTAACAGGAGCGCCCTGGAGAACCAAAAGCACAGATGCAGATAAGTGTGTGACTCCTCCCCTTCACCGGACCCCATCCCCACCCAGCATTGAGGAGTGTCAGAGGAAGGGTGAGCTTCAGAGGTCTCAGCACTGCCTGCTCTGGCTTACTCTTGCCTCCGCACTCATCTTGTGGTTTCTTTTTCTGAGTCAGCTGCTCTTTCCCAGCTTCAGGAAACAGAGAGGACACTGTGGAGAGAAGCTTTCAGTACAGAAGAGGCCACTCCACAAATCTGGCTGTTTGGTCTGAAGTGGCAGCCACCACACATTTAACACGCATCTCCATGCACACAGTCCTGTGCTCCATCCATGTCTCGCTCAGGTGTCATTCATGCCTATAGGCCAGCATTCAGCATTGAGAAAGCGCCATGGGGTACTAGGGGACACACCAGAGATGCAGCATCCTGCTTCCAACTAAAATGGTTCCAACCTAACACTCCTGTGCTCCTGGTGCAAGTCTTTTGAGATGTGATTGGGATTCTTCCAACCCTATTAAAAACAAACTAAATTCATGCCCATTTTGCAGAAAGTGAGGCAAAGGGGTGGAGTTACTTGTCGAGTTTATCTAACTACTGACAGAGCTGGGATCCTATCCCAGGTGGCCCTGGGTTCAGACCTATGTCATACACTGCCTTGCTCTGACCTGGGGCAGTAATCTTGCAAACATACACCCTAAGACAGAAGGAGGTACCTGCAGGGAGAGAAGGAATACAGAAAATGCTTACAGATTCTAGAGCCAGGAGAAGCTCTGTCCAGGGGTTGCAGGTCGAGATGAAAATGGAAGTAATCATGGCCGTATTAACAGTAACAGCTAATGTCTCTATGGCACATGGTGAATGCTAGACCTTGTGCCAGCCCCGCTGCATGTATGAACTCTCCTAGCCCCCATGCTCGCCCTGAGAAGCAGGTTAACCTCATTTCACTTGTGAGGAGACTGGGGCAGCACGGGCTGCAGTCAGCCTGTGGTGTGCGTGACCCCACAAGTCAGTGAAACCTATCTACGGTGTGAAGTCATCAGGGTGGGACTCTGCAGAAATTGGCAAAAGCTGCACACCAGGACTTTTTATTTTGTTTTTAACTGAATTTATCGGGGTACAAGTCAGGTGTGCGACTCAATAAAACATCATGTGCACACAGCATTGTGTGTTCATCGTCTGAGCAAGATCTCTGTTGTCTCCATTTCCCTCCTTTGCCCACCTCCACCTACTCTCCAACCCCTTGTTCTTTGACAGCTGTCAGTCTATCCCATGTATTCATGGCTCCAAATCATTGGTCAACAAGAGTACATAGATTTTGGGCAAATATCTCCACATCATTTGGACAGTCGATTATGTTGTAAACCCATCACCCAAAACAAATCAGGACTTTTAAAATTCTGTTTTTATCAAAGACCTGGTCATTGGGCGTTCACCAGCATAGCCTGGGGCCAGCTGGCCAGTCTCCAGTAAGCAAGCAGCGCCCAGCTCCAGAGCGGGCTCCTCATGGGGGAAGGAAGGGCATCTAAGCCCCGTCACATGCACACCTGAATCCAGAACGAATGACTTGCAGGGGATAATGGTCCAATTCCTGCTTCTCTCAGGCAGGCATGAGGACACAAGTTCCATCACGTAGGCATTGCACTGGGTGGAAAGAGCCCATATTCAAGCAGAAAGAGCCTCAGGAAGCAGAAGTTTTAGGTTGAATCCCCCTAATTATGTGCCTTTCACTTAAAAGGCTCTGCTGATGGGCTGGACAGGAAGCCAGGTGGCAGAAGGACTGGGAGCAGGGAGGCCAGGTAACCTAAGGACAGGTGGGAAGGCTCCTGACACCATGGCCGACCGGACCTGCAAGGGTGCTGAGGGCCCTGGGTCTGGGCAACAGCTCATCCTCGTCCTTTCACACCCATTCAGACACAGGGAGGCTCTGGGCACCACTACACTCGGTGGAAGGCCTCTGAACTTCTCATCCATTAGCCTCCCAGAAAGGCTGCCGGCACAGTGACCTCAGCTCATTGCAACAAGCACAGCTACTAGGCTAAAGCTATGCCTAGCACTTGCAGGGCCTTCTATAGTCACTGAATTTATGTTTATTGATGCTCACAGCCACCCCATGGAGTAGGTATCATTCTCACCACCTTACCGATGAGGAAACAGAGGCTCAGAAATGAGACCTGCCCTGCCCAGGACCATGAAGTTAGTGATGGGCAGACGAGAGCTCTGCCCAAGGTCAGGATGCTTCACTGCCCATTGTGTTATCTCTATAGTCTACTTGCCTCTTTTCTCCCTAGGGCTACACATACCCTCTTGATGACTGAGGTTAGGTAGTGTCTATCCTCTGACTTTGTTCTTCTCCTTCAATACTGTGATTGCTTTTCTGGGTCACCTGTTCACCTGCAGATCAGCGCTGGCCCATCCACACCCGCTAGCAGCAGTGGGCTGTTTCTAGAGGACAGTCCACCTCGTCTGTGTGCTCTGGTCAGGTCAGGCCACCTCTGCAGGCTGCTGAAGCCTGTCCTCATCCCCCAGGAGCAAGCGCCAGCCCACAGTTCCTGGTGGGGTTTGTGTCTTCGCCACCAGTAGCCGGTACATTTTCGGGGTAGCTGCCACTCTTTGCAGAGGCCTCAGCGTTGTGGGAGGGTCCTTGAGGGGCCCTCCCCCCCCTCCCTTAGTCCTTGGGTCTTCATGGTCTGCACTGGCTCACCTACAAGTAGTAGCTGGACTCCCTGAGGGCCTCTGGGACCCATTAGTAATTTTCCACCTTGACCTGTTCCACTTATTCTTTGTATTAAAATATCCCTGTTCAAATAACTGATACAGTTTTGGTCTCCTGGTTGGACCCTGCCTGACAGACCCCCAGCAGAGCCAAACACAGAGCTGCTGGCTGAGGTGGGAAAGTCGATGGCAGAGTTCAGGCTCCAGGGCACAGAGCAGAGTGAGTGGGGGGGGAGGGTAGCGATGGGCAGGGGAGGGGGTTGGAGATAAAAGATTGTTACTCAGTGACTGGAATGGAGGGTGAAATAAAGACATTTTCAGATGAGCATAGAGTTTTACCAGCAGCAGATCTTCCCTAAAAAAAAATAAATATAAAATAATGTACTTTAAGAAAATCCCAAATGATCCTGAATGGAATGCCTGAGACACACAAAACAATGATGAAGTATCAGGGTAAATCTAAAAGGACATGGGCTACATGAAATGATACTATCTCATGAGGTTAAAAATGAAAAATCTGCTTGGCCTGCGGGGGCGCAGTGGATAGAGCGTTGACCTGGAACGCTGAGGTTGCCCGTTCGAAACCCTGGGCTTGCTTGGTCCAGACACATATGGGAGTTGATGCTTCCTGCTCCTCCTCCCTCCTCTACCTCCCTCTCTCTCTCTCTATCTCCTCTCAAAAATGAATAAATAAAGTCTTTAGAAAAAAGAGAAATAATAATATTGTAGTAATTATGTATGGTGTCAGATGGGTATTACATTTATTGGGTGATCACTTAGTAAGTTATATGTCTAATTACTGAATCTAATGCAATATTGTATGTCAACTGTAACTGAAAAAAAAATTATATAAAGTAAAAGAAGAAGGATAAGGAGAAGAAGAGGAAGAAGGATAAGGAGAAGAGGAGGAAGAAGGAGGAGGAGGGGGAGGAAAAGAACAGTAGGAAGAAAAAAAGCCATGTAAGTCAGACAGGGGTGGTTATGGACCAAACCATATTCCTCCAAAACTCCTATGTTGACGCCCTGTCCCTCCATGAGATGGTATTAGAGATGGGGCCTTTGTGAGGCAACTTGGTTTTGATAGTGTCATGAGGGTGGTGTCTCCATGACGGATTAGTGCCCTTGTTAGAAGAGACAGCAAAATACTTTCTTATATACATATATCCGGTGAAGGTTTTTATTTTATTTTAAATAACATACCTACAGCAATCATCATATATATTAGTAACCATTAATATAGTAAGGCAAGAAAAAGACATAAAAGTTGTAAATATTAGAAAAGAAATAAAGCTGTTATTCAAAAGTAACATGAACATGTATGTATATGTGAATCTGTACATGTGTGTGTAAAATATTTAACACAAAAGATAAAGTTTTTTAAAGTTATTGAGTACATCCCAGACAAATATAAACAAAAAGAAAACAGGTATAGCAATTTTGGTATCCATATCAAACCATTTTAAAACCAAAAATTTTAAAATCAGGAAGAAAAGGAAAGAATTATAAGTAAAAGGAGAATTAACAATTGAGTTAAAGATTTTACAAGTCTTTTTGAAACTGATAGAACAAGCAGACAAATCATAATGAAACATGTGGAAGACCTGCAGTGCTCCATAAGCTTGTCAGCGGGACGTCAGAGAACATGCCTAGCGCCGCACACAGAACTTCACACATGAGACTGGACACATGGCCACAGGGGCCACTGGGCATTGCAAGGAGTCAGCATCGTTCAGACTATCTTCTCTGACTTCATATAAAATAAAGTAAATCCATATTAAAGGATCAATATATAAAATTCCATTTAAATGAAAAAACTAAAAAACTAAAACAGGATGTGACTGAATCATCTTTGGAATAAAGAAGAAATAAATTATTAAACATTTGTGCCTGACCAGGCGGTGGCGCAGTGGATAAGAGCGTTGGACTAGGATGCGGAAGACCCAGGTTTGAGACCCCGAGCTCGCCAGCTTGAGCACAGGCCCATCTGGCTTGAGAAAAAAGCTCGTCAGCTTGGACCCAAGGTCGCTGGCTCCAGCAAGGGGTTGCTCAGACTGCTGAAGGCCCGCAGTCAAGGCACATGTGAGAAAGCAATCAATGAACAACTAAGGTGTTGCGATGGCAACAAAAAACTATTGATTGATGCTTCTCACCTCTCTCTGTTCCTGTCTGTCTGTCCCTATCTATCCCTCTCTCTGACTCTCTCTCTGTCCCTGTAAAAAAAAAAAAGGCAAATTATTAAACATTTGCAATTGAATGACCACATGTCAAAATGTACAGAATAAAGAGGACTAAAGTGTTATTTAGATATAAAATTAGTTTTAAATACCATTTATTAGAAAACAACAAATAAGCTGACCAGGTGGTGGTGCAATGGCTAGAGCCTCGGCCTAGGATACAGAGGACCCAGGCTGGAAACCCCGAGGTCACTGGCTTGAGCCCAAGGTCACTGGCTTGAGCAAAGGGTCATTGTAGTGTCTCTGCTGTAGCCACCACCCTGCCCCGCCGGGTCAAGGCACATATGAGAAAGGTATCAATGAACAACTAAGGTGCTGCAATGAAGAATTGATGCTTCTCATCTCTCTCCCTTCCCATTTGTCTGTCTCTGTCTGTTCCTGTTTGTCCCTTTCTCTCTAAAAAGAAAAGAAAAACAACAAATGAGTTAAGTTCTGATTCAATAAACTCCAAAAAAAGAGAATAGACCCAAACAAGCAAGCAAACCACCACCAACAAAACAAAGAGAAAGGTAGAAATAAATGAAATAAGAAATAATACAAAAATAGAGAAGATGAATAAAACCAAATAACTGGTTCTTTGAAATGATTCCTAATATAGACAAGCCAGTAGTAACACTAATAAAAAAGAGAGAGAGAGAGAGAGAGAGAGAGAAAGGTGAGGGGGATTCAAATAAACAGAAATATAAAGTAAAAATAGAAGATAAAACAGACACATTTCTGAAAAAAGACTTAAATTAAATAGAAAATCTGAATCAATCATAGCTAATTGCCCCAAACTTAACAACAGCCCTTTGTGATTAACCCCATTACTCCTCCACTGGACAGAGGAGGGGACTAAGGAATTAGTCACAGGAGTAACCTGGCCCAGGGTCACATAGCCAAGGCAGGACCTGAGCTGAAGCAGCCCAGTTCCAGAGGCTTCACTGTGAACCCCCATGCTGACCTGTTCTGCATGGTAGAAGAGCAGTAAGACACACTGGATAGCCGAATAGGAGCTCCATCCTTCCTCTCTGTGTCACCCACGTCTAGCACATCAAAAAAGCTTCATACACTTAAAAATGGTCAATTTTAAAGTGGGGTGAACATTCACTTGGTTGGGAAATTTGCAGGGACTACAGGGTAGACCACAGAGACCCCCTTGTCCCCATCCCTGGAGAAACCCAGAGCCCACCCCCCTCAATGCCATGCTACTCCTTTGTTGTGGAACCTTTCAGAAATACTTTATGTACAAAAATGAAGACATATTACTTTTCCTTTTTTATCTAATGACTAGCACATATGCACATTTTTCTGCTCTTATTTTCCACTTTCAGAATGTGTCCTGTAGATCATATTGATTAAAAATCCCCATTCTTAGTAAGGTTGCTGAGTATTCCATGTGTCTACACTGTAACTTAACCCATATTATGTTGATAGAACAGTATCATGTTTCCCAGTTTTTGCTATTTCAAACAATGCTGGTGATGATATCACATATGTATATAAAATTTTATTGCATGTGTGAAAATAAATCTGAAATGTACGCCAATCCCCGTTACTGAATCGCTTTCTCAATCACGAAAGCTGTGTAACAGATTACTGCAAGTCTGAGACGCCTAAAATGACATTTATGTGTTCACAAATCCGCAGGTTTGGCAGGCAGGGATGAGGGAGGATGGATGGTCTCTGCCCCATTGGGCACAGGCTGCAACAGCTCAGGGCAGGGGAGGGAACCCCGGCCACTCACAGGACTGGCAAGAGGTGCTGCCTGTTGGCTGAGACCTAAGCTTGAATGTGGCTTTTCGAGGTGGCCTAATGTTCCTCATCACATAATGGCTGAGCCCCAGAAGTGGCATTCTAAAAGAGATCTAGGCCCGCTGCCTTTGGAGACCTAGACTCAGAAGTTAGTCATGCAGTCGGACACTCCCCAAATCTCACCCAGCTCCTGTGGGGAGACAGACTCTACCTCTTGACCTGGGTGGCAGAATTCTGGAAGAGAAAGTGGGTCCGGTAATAATGTGGTCACACTTTTGGAAAATCAGTCTGACACGAACATGCTTCTAAATATGGACTTGTTCTATCACGGGTATGTACAGTTGAAGTTTTGACAGGTATTTGCTAATGGCCCTGCAGGGGCTGCATACCAACTCCCTTTCAACAGCGCTGCATGGGAAATGCTTGCTTGCTTGTCTAAGAAAGGAGTGCAAGGCGCAATCAGGCCAGTGAGCAGGGAGCTGTGCTGCGAAGCTGGCCTTGAGAGGGACACTCTCTGTCCACTGGAGGGCAGTGTGTCCCTGCGGCAGCGCAGGGAGGGGCCTTGGGAAAGAGGTTTCTTAGCACTTGAGTGACATTTGCTGGAGGAGGAGGCCAGGAGTCTCCCTGTACCCAGGCCCAGTGTGTTATGGTTTTGTATATCATTGGATGCCCTGGACTGACTGGGGGAGGAAGGACAGGGTCACAGCTTTGTGTCTGTTTATTCTTTATGGCATAGGAGGCCTCAGAGCCGTGTGTCACATCCATCCAGAACCACAGACCCAGAAATTAGAACAGACCTGGCTTCTTCAGGGGCCTCCAGGGTACTGAGGCAAGCCTGTCAAAAGCAGGTTTCTGAAAGGCTTTAGTGTGAAGACTACAAGTACTGGCACAGCCCCAGAGCACGAGAGCGGGTATGCAGAGACCAGAGAGAGGCCTAACTCCGCCTCCAGCACTGCTCCACGGTGAGTCCTCCCCCACTCCTTTACAGAAAACCACCGGTCAGTTCCAGGGACAGCTTGAAGTTACCAAGACCTGTCCCTTACATGCCTCATCTCTCCTGCCCAGGGAGGCTGGCAGGCCCTGGGTGTGGCATCTGGGGGCGTCAAGCAAGATTTTGCCATCCTCAGGTATCCCACTGGGCAGACCCACCCTGCTTCTCTGTCCATACAGCCTGTCCTTTGAACTTCACATCCTGAGCCCCCCAGCCTGCTCAGGTCACCCGTTCATACACTACTGCCCGCTTCCTGACATGCCACCACCTCCCAGTCTGCAGCCAGCGCTGAGTCTGTGCCGAGCCTGCTCATCACAGCAGCTGCCATCCTGTCTCCCTCTCCACCCATGTGCTAGGGCAAAAGGCCAGGAAAGCACACGGTGGCCTGTGACAGGCCATGATCAGCACGCATTTCATGTGGTGGGGGATATCCCCCAGAGCAGGGCTGGGGCTGAGCAGCCTCCCCTGTCCCGGGCAGGTCCAGCGGCCCACTCTCAGCTTCCTGCCTTCCTAACACTGCTTCTCACACATCACAGGGAACAAAGCAGGGCATTTTGACAAGGTAGCTTGAAGGTCAGGTTGATTCCATTGGGTGTGAGCTTTCTAAAAAGCCAGGTGAAAGGGCAGATGTCTCCCTACCCATCCTGAATGCTACCTCCGTCACTGAGGTCCAGGGCAAAGTTCGGAGATGGGATGGGGAGTCAGGGATAGTCCCCGGAAAGCAACAATAGGACTCTGAACAGCACCAGTTTGTTTCTAGTCCAAACAAGGAAATCAGCAGGCCTCTTAGGTGAACCCTGCAGCCTGCCATTAAGATGCCATGCCACCACTTGCATTGAGCTTTTCTACTTATAGGAGTCCACGTGGGCCTGGCACCTCCAACACATAGCCCTGCCTCAGCTTGGAGGCACAGGAGCAGCGGAGACCTGCAAGCCGACTGACCACCAGAGTCGGTTTTGTGACCCTGGGCTGAGAACTGGGCCTCAGTTTCCTCACACAGGAGATGATGCCAGTTCCTGCCTGATACAATCACTGTGAATTAGTCAAGAGGGCAAATGCAGCCATCTCAGCATGAAGCCAGGGTAGAGAGGCAACTGCGGTTCCCACCAAGCCTGCCCTTCTCAGACCTTGTAGCCCAAACACCGTTTTCCAAACTGGAAGTGCAAGCATTTTGTCCACACTCCCAGCAGAGTGGGGTCAGGCTGAGACTCAGCACCGCTGACCCTGATGGGTGGTCATGGCCCCTCTCCAGCTGCCTGTCTACACTGGTTTCTCCAGCTGGTATGGACAGTGCTCTTCCAGCCTGGGGGATACAGTGATGGCTTGTTCTGTCACCTGTCCCTTAGGGGATCGAGTGTGTCAGGCACCAAGTGCTAGTTAGGGTAAATCCCTGGGCCATTCTTTGATTACATGGATGCAAGCTTCACCCTGACCCCCGGCCACAGAGGGGTGCCACACTTATATTGCCTCCCTCTTCTCCCCCGGCTGACCTCATACAGGCCCCTGGATAATGCCCACACAGAGAACCCCATCTCCTGTCCCTGGAGTTCTGAGGGAAACATCGGTGCCAACCCATTGCCAACATTTCTCCTCAGTGTGGCGTGAGTAGACAGTGCTGCTCCCCGGTTCCAGGAGTGGCTGGGAATGGGTCCAGCGGGTCAGGCAGGGGCAGGGTGGGCAGGCTCAGCTCCAAGCCATTCAGGCACTGGCTCTCTGTGTGGTCCTGGGCCACCAGGTTGAACCCAGACATGGTCTTTTTCATAGGTGGTCAGGAGCTTTCCAGGGTATAAATCAGTCTCTGGGCAATTACCTTAGCAGAGGGCAGGTAACCATGACTACCAGGTATGGGCTAACCTAGGAATGGTTATTCTATTCCCCATTTAGAATCAGCTAACTAAATGGGAAAGGGCACCCCTGGGGAACCCGCCAAGGGAACCAGTTAGCTCCACAGACTGACACTTGAGGAAGAAGAACTTCCTTCTCTGTTGCCCATGGTGACCGACCACGGCCAGCTCCCAACAAAAGCATGACCCAAAGAAAACCAATGAACTGTTTTGCTTCTTTCATGCCTATGATGCAGCCTGTCGCAGCTGGGACCAGTGGTCAGCTCCTGCCAGTGTTGTTTAGTGCCTCATGTATATTCATTGCCCAGGGAGGAGGGACTGTGCAGCCAGGAGCAGCTGGATTAGGAGAAAAAGTCACTAATCAAATGGAACAGGGTAGAAGTTGGGAGAGGGGCTGAACCATGGAAAAAGACAACTTTTAAGAGTGTGTGCTGAGGTCCTGGTTGCCACATGTCACCTCAGCCCTACTCTTGCCCGCGAGGCTCCACAGCTGTCAAACCAGAATCCCAGTGCAGCCAGGGAAAGGTGAAGGCCTAAAGTCGATGGAGACAGCCAAGTACAGGGAACAGTGGGGATCAGGGCTACCATGTCTCCCCCTTGGTACTGGGAACAGGAGCTGAAAGAGTTAAGTCATCTGCTCTAGGACCATAACATCTCCCTCATCCTCTGTGCCACCAGATCTATAGGTACAAACCAGTGAGGAGCTTGCGTACCACTTTAGCACCTGACTTTGCATGGTCGCTAGAAACCCAGATGCCACCTGCAGCGATCTGGGCTATGAGTCAGCCAGCTGAGTGCCGAATGGCCTTGACGCTGGTCCTGAACCCACCACAGTCTGCAGCTGTCTGTCACTCTAGTGCCTGGTTTGTGGCAGTGCTAAGATGGTTTCTTAAACTTTGGTGTTCTTTAGGATCACTCTAAGTCAGGGAACAGCCTGCATTCCAGAGACCCAAGCTCAGGATTTAATTCAGCAGGTTTTGAGATGGAGCCCAGAAATCTGCATCCCAGGCAACTCTGATGTGGGTGGTCTCACCTACGACGTCTGCCTGGCTACTATCCTGGTATTCAGGGGCCTCACAGCTCAGATGCACTTTATAGCAGTTTCTGACAGGGCTCACCCTTCTATTTACTTCCTTGGGTTTCTGTACCCCTAGTGTTGCCACAAAAGCCCAGGGTAGCAGCGCCTGGCCAGGCAGGAAATGGAAGCAGGTGAAGGGTTGGGAGAAGAGGAAGGAACCATAAGCCGGAAGCTCCAGATGGATGGTGTGAGGACAACAGTGAATGTGAGGATAATGGGAGTGTGACACAGGTGGAACATGACTTACAACAGTGACATGAGAGCCACCCAAAAAAGGGGAAAGAAAGAGTGCAGGGTGGGCTGGGGCCCCAACCACACTATACCGGGTCCCGATGGGAAAAGCCAGGTGCCCAGGTCAACCTGAGACAGGGCTGCTGCGATGATGCTTGTGGGAGGAAGGGGTCCAGGGATTGCTAAGGGGAATCATCCATCTGAGACTCACTCGCTGTGCTATTTTTGGCCCCAGACCTCAAGGAACAAGTCCTTGTAATGCTCTAACTTTCTAATCACATGAATGCCCAGGTCCTTGAAATATTAAAAGACATTTCAAGGGAGCTGAAAGTTGGCACCCTGCATCAGTCTTGTTACCAAAAGGGCAGAGGTACATTCCAAGCCATCAAGTATGCACACGGAAGGCGGAGTCTTACCTATGTAAGTGCTCAGTTACATTAATATTTTCAGGATGTGTAGGTCACATACTCTTAAATCACTTGACTTCTATTTAATCTTCTTTTAGGCCAGAACAGCTTAAATGAAGTACATCTTAGAATAATATTATATGCTTTTAATGTCACTTCATGTCAAGTACCACCTGGTAGGCTGTAAATGACTCTCAAAAGGACATACCTTCTTAACTTTTCCTCATGGTAAACCATTTACCAATTTGGTGCCTCGAATCATGGTGCTGCTGCATTTGAAGCTAATTACCGTGTTTTTCGCTCTATAAGACACACCTACCATAAAACATACCTAGGATTTTAAGGAGGAAAATAAGAAAAAAATATTCTAAACCAAATGGTGTGTTAAAACACTTAATAAAATACCGTATTTTTCACTCCATAAGACACTTGAGGAGAGGGGATGCCTGGGAGGAAAAAGCCTTTTGGGTACATTTTTTTTGTTTGTTTTTTACAGAAACAGAGAGAGGGATAGATAGGGACAGACAGGAATGGAGAGGGATGAGAAGCATCAATCATCAGTTTTTCATTGTGACACCTTAGTTGTTTATTGATTGCTTTCTCACATGTGCCTTCAGCAGATTGAGCAACCCCTTGCTGGAGCCAGTGACCTTGGGTCCAAGCTGGTGAGCTTTTGCTCAAACCAGATGAGCCTGTGCTCAAGCTGGCGAGCTCGGGGTCTCGAACCTGGGTCTTCCGCATCCCAGTCCGATGCTCTATCCACTGCACCATCGCCTGGTCAGGCATTTCCTGTTTTGTGGTTTTAACAGCTTTTGCCCAAGGAGAAGCTCTGTCTTGCCCACTGGGGTAGTGAAAGCTTAACAGAAAACTAGCTGCCTGCTGGCTCACCCCAGTCTTACCGGCTTAAAAAAGAAGAGGACCAAATGTAGTGTGACTAGAGCAGACAGGGAAAGGAGGGAAGATCCTAAAAGGGGTACCAGAGAGGGGGGTCCACAAATTCTGTGTGAAACTGCCCAAATCTCTGGTTGATCCTGTAACCCGACATGAGCAAAGCAAACTCAGAGCAGCCTGGCTAAGAACTTAAGAGATTTCTACTGCTATTCACAGCAGAGGGCAAGGGGCGGGAATGAGGGGAGGATTTAAGTCCAGCCATGTTAAATGTCTCCCTTAAAAAAATATCAGTATTTTTCCAAGAAATGTAATAGACTCCACAATCTCTTAAATGTATGATTCACAAAGTTTACGATACAATCCAAAAGTACCAGGCATACACTCAAGAGACAAGATAATAAAATTAATCCTAAAAAAATCCAGATGTTTGAATTAGGAGCAAGGATTTTAAAGAGTGTACTTATACTCAAAGAGTAAAGGAAAAATAAGCTTGTGTAATAAATGAACAAGTAGGAAATCTAAGCAGAGAAACAAAACTATAAAAAAAGAACACCTATAGGAAATTCTAAAATGGGAAAAAATGCCTGAATAAAAGATTTACTAAATGGGCTTCAGAGCAAATTGAAGATGACAGAATAGAGAGTTAATGAATCTGAAGACAGACAAATAAAAATAACCCAACTTGTAGAACAGAGAGAAAAAGAAATTTTAAGATACTCAAGAAATTGTGGGCCAACTTCAAAAGGTATAAAATATGTCCTACAGGAGTAAAAGAATAGAAACTGACAAAAAATACATCTGAAAAAATGTCCAAATATTTCCCAAATATCATGAAAGATATAAATGTACAGAGTCAAGCTTAGTGAACCCCAAGCAAAATAAGTACCAAGAAAATAACATTTAAAGATGTGAATTAACATGAGTGTGAAACAGTACAGCCATTTGGCAAAACTGGCATTTTTCATAAAACTAAAAACACACCTACCTATGACACAGCAATTTTTAAAAAGACTTTATTGATTTTAGAGAGGAGAAGAGTGAGAACTATCAACTCATAGTTGCTTCACTTTAGTTGTTCACTGATTGCTTGTGGTATGTGCCTTGACCAGACAAGCCCAGGGTTTCATACCAGAAACCTCAGTGCTCCAGGACAACGCTTTATTCACTGTGCCACCACAGGTTAGGCTGACATAGCAATTTAACTGAATATTTATCCAAGATAGGATGAACACAAATGTCCAGAAATTACTTGTATAGGTCTTATCCAAGAGAACAGATAAACCTACGGTGGTATATACAACAATGAAATCTTAGCAATAAAAAGAAATATACAATTAATACATGCAATGATATGAATGAATTTCAAAAACTATGTCAAAGGAAGCCAGTGTAAAAGGATACATACTGTTTTATTTCATATATATACAATTTGAGAACAGGCTAAACTAATTTAGAAAAAATAAAATCCAAACAGCAATTGCTCTAGGCAGTAATTGCTTTAGGGCAGGGGTGCTCAATATGTCGATCGCAATCTACTGGTTGATCACGAAGGAAGTGTGGGTAGATCGCATGACATTAAAAATACATTTGTCTTTTGATTGGCATACAGGGTAGCCAATCTGACGTCTCAACTTTTGACACCCTACACATGCGCGTTAAACCTCGCTAACTTGTTCAGTTACATTGCTGCATAGTTAGCCTTCAACTTATTTAAACTAAATACAACAAAGGGTATAAAAATGAGTGCCATAGCTGGTCCGAGTAAGAAGCCTAAAACCTACCACTTTCATACAGAATGGGAGGGGATTTTTTTCACTATGTCATATCCTAAGTGCGTTTGCCTCATCTGTCTGTGTGCCATTGCTATTCCAAAGAAGGGAAATGTGGAGCGGCTTTTTCGGACTGTTCATAAAAACTATGACATTGACTTTCCTCCGAAAAGAGAGATGAGAAGGAGAAAGGTGAAAGAAGAATACACAATATTAAATAGCAATAATAGTAACTTAAATAATGATAATATAGAAGAAATAAATTTATGTTTTGCATTTTAATTGTAGGTAGATCATTTTGACTTGGTCACCTTATAAGTAGCTCGCAAGCTGAAAAAGTGTGGGCACCCCTGCTCTAGGGACTAGGAGAGAACTGAGTGACAAGGAATGAGGGAACATTCTGAGGTCACAGTAATGTTGTCATCTTGATGGGACTTGTGTTACATGAGTGTCACATTGTTAAAACTTGTTGAATGGTAGGGAGGAGGGGAGGGACACAGGGAAAACCAGATAGAAGGTGACAGAGGACAATTTGACTTTTGGTGATGGGTATGCAACACAATTGAATGATAAGATAACCTGGAGATGTTTTCATTGTACATATGTACCCTGATTTATTGGTGTCACCCCATTAGAATTAATAATAATAAAATATATATTAAAAAAAAACAAAAAACTTGTTGAATGGTATACTTAAGATTTATATATTTCACTCTAAGTATTATCTTAAAATTTTTAAGTCAAAATATTAAACTAATTTATGACATGTATACTGAAGTGTTCGGGGTGAAGTATACTGGAACTTGCTTTGAAATGCATAAAATATGATGAATGAATAGATGGACAAATATGGGTATATTTCCATTACTGGACAATTTTTCTTCCTTTTTATTGAATTTATTGGGGTGATAGTGGTTAAATAAAATTATAGGTTTCAGATGCACAATTCTATAACACACCATCTAAATACTGTGTTGTGTGTTCACCCTGCCCAGTCAAGTCTTCATCCATCACCATTTATCCCCTCTATGCCCTCCTCCATCTTCTCCTACCCCTGCTGAACAATTTTCTTGTAGGTTTAAGTTTTTTCATAATAAAACACTGCAGAAAGGGGATATTCACCTGACTCTTGAAGGACTACTGTGAAACAGAAGGATCACAGTTGAAAAATCAGGAGTTAACAGACAAGCTTTGAGACCCAAGCAATGCCAGCAATGGCCAGTTTCCCCACCTTCAACACTAGGGAGCTGAACTCGTTGAACACTAAGATGCCTTCTAAAATATAATAGTGCAGTCTAAGGCATGAGGCTGTCAAGGTTACTGAATAACCAATAGATTGCAAATACGTAGAGATTTTCTGCACTCACACCTATTGCTGCTACAGCTGTACTGGTAGCTACTGGCGCAAAAAGTTTCCTCAATCCTGAGTGCTGGGGACTTGAAGATTCCCACCATCTTTGTCTCCCGATACTTCCTCTTCCTCTCTTCCATTTCACTAATCCTTTGGTTCCACTGTCACCCACACTGTCCTTCCCACCTTAGGAAATGCAAGTCCTTTCCCTGCTGTTGAGAAACTCCTTATCCTATCCTTAGCCCCTCACTAATTTCCACTTGTTCTTAGATCTCAGTTTCCCTTGGCCCACAGACTACCCTGGGCACTTCCCCCCAACCCCCAACTAAAGCGCATGTCATGTAAAGTGACCTCGACTAATTATCTGACCATATTAATGCCTCTCTTTCTCTTTACACTAAAAGACCTCTGAGGGCAGAAACTGGCTTGTTGCCTCATCTCCAGCTGGTGACTTGTAGGTAACAGCGATAGCTTACACTCACACACTGTTAAACCTTTAGGGTTAAAAGTGTAATTTTATTTAGATGTGACTTGTACATAATCTATAATAAGATATACAAACAGATAAAAATTGTTTAACAGAAATTTTTAATATGTATTACTTTAAATTCCATTTATAACAGCAGGATGACAGACACTCGGATCAGGACACAGCGTACTTGCTGCCCTGGCAGATATATTCCCCCTAGTCTCAAATGGACTAACATGTATCGTGTCTTTCAACAGCCAATTATTACACAGCTTTTACAACCTGGCCACTTGGTGTTCAGAAAAGTTTTTATGTTCTCAAAATTTACTGAAATAAAAATGTTATTTGTCTAACAGTATAAACTAAAGAAAACCATAAGGATACCAAATCTTTTGGTCTGACTCAGGGCTAACACTAGAAAATAGACCACATCATGCTTATGTCGCCGACGAGAGGCCTGGGGTACCCCGTGGCCCTCAGCTTCATCTGTGATAGGAAAAAAAGCTTGTAGAACATTAAACTGAAACACATGGCGGGGGGGAAGACTGGCGACAATTCAAAATAATCTTACAATAATATAGAACTACAGTGTGTCCGTAACGGAGCACTTTTGACTGGTCACAGAACAGAAGTACACCATGACTTTATTATGTACACACTGTACTTTAAAATGTAAAATTCATAGACATGGAATATGCTTTTAACTGTATTTTCTCTATTTGTTTTCATAAATACTTTTTGAAAATGGAAACTAAAACTTCAAAATATGAACTGTTTTATGTAATAATACCATATTAGAAAAAATGTCTGAATTTAAAATTTGGAGTCAATCAAATTTGCTGAGAAAAATACTGCAAAAATAATCTAAGCTGAAGTTTAGTCCTTTTTCCATTCCTTTAAAGGCTCTATAACACACCAGGGTAAAAGATTTTTCTCTAGTCAGAAAATCAAGTTGAAAATAACTTGCTGACTAAACTACAGGAAGACAACTAATAACTAGTAGGATTATAAATACTTATGAATAAAGTGCCACTGACTTTCTGGTAGTAAGATATAAATAGAAGAGGTCCTGATGGAGAGAGTAGCTTTACGTGTCCTCTCTATTCTGAGGATGGAAGGAACAGAAAAAACAAGCATCACCAGATCAGAGTTCTAAATCACACAGGTAACTTCTAATGCAAAAGTAACAAAGATAAAATACTGTAATAAAGGCAAAATATTGTTATGAAGACAAAATAAAGACTAAAAATGATAAAAGTCCCAAGAATAATGCCAATAGAGCAGGCCTCTACTTTGGAAAAAAGGAGAGCAATTTAAAGGTTTATTAATAACCATTACTTGTATTGAATAAAATCATGAGGACCAAATGATAACCAGCTCCAAGAAACAAATCCAAGAGCATGTGCCGAAACAGCCGGGGCAGCTGGAAAGCCTCGATACCCAAGGGTGAGCATGGTCCCGGAAAGGGGTGCAGACACGAGGCTTTTCGAGTTTCAAATCTATGTGGCCCGAAGCCAGCGTACAGGCTTTACACAATGCCTGCGTACAAGCTGAGCCAGTGTCCACGCAGAGCCACAGACATACTTTGTGGGGCCGGCTGATGCCCCAGGTGAACTCAATGACATGGCCCTGCTATTCACAGGTTTGTTTCCATTCCTGCCATCCACCCACACAGTTCTGCCTAGAGTTCGAGTCCTTCATTGTGACTGAGCGCCACCAGTACCTGCTATCTGTCTGAAATGCTGGGAACTTCTTAGTAAGTAAAGTGTCTTAGTGTACTTGTGCAATCCTACATATAATCAGTGCCTGGGTATTTGTTTATTCTAGAGAAGCAGCTATCCTTCACCCAAAATGACAAAATATAAGCTATCGCTCATGAGTGTCCCCACAGCTGACTTCACCAGGAACGTGACCCCATGGGTCTCTGTGGTGCCGTGTGGGAAGAACGGTGGGAAGGGCAACAGTGAAAGGAGCGTGGTCTGCTACTGCTGCGGGCCTCATTGAATCTGAGGAGTTGAGAGAGGACTATGCTTCTAGGATGGAGCGAAGGCCCCGCAGCTGTCAGCATCCACAAGCACCCACCACGAGGCTCTCAAAGTTCAGACCAAGTGGAGAGAGGTGCCACCTGGCGTGCTCTTGGGAGCATGCAAAGGAGCTGAGAACTCCAACTGGCCTCACTTGGGACAGGGCTCCCAGGAAGGAAAAGACGCAGGTCCCCTTGTGTCCAGAGCTGGCACTCAGCAGCATCTGCCCAGCTCGGCCTGCAGCTCCCAGAACACTGGATCTGTTCTGCCTGGCTGTTCTGAGTGTCATCCCCAATGGCCCCTGAAGGAAAAAGGACCCTATCCTTCATTTTTATTACTAGTGAACAGCTTGCCTCTTACAAAAATCATCAACAAGCATCGACTAAAATGAATGCCCATCGGGAACTGTGCCTGTAAAGGGCCCTTCCAATTTCACATTTTATAAGAACGTGCAAAGGCAATAAAATTCAAAAGAACATTCAAATTCACGAAGTGTATCACGCTAAGAAAATGAGAGCAGAAGCACTGGATTCTCCTGACTTTGTTAAAACTTTCTCTTTAGAACCAACTTCTGAAACACACACACACACACACACACACACACACACACACACACACACACACACACACACAGTTGAAACAGTATCACTGACTGGAAGACATCACTCTGAGGCAGTCATTAATCCTGCTGAGGCCTAAAACCAAGCAGCTTCACAAACACATGGCAAGTCTGCAGGATCAGAAGTTACGATTAAATCCAAACTGCACCGAACATTATCATGGCCAAGAAAAAGGAAGCAAAATGCTGTTTTCAGGACAATGCAATAATTGCAGCGTATTTTCTTGTGTGCAGCATGATCTGCTGTGTTTAGTGGCACTTAAGTATTACATTACACAGTAAGTACTGAAAGAACCCAGAATTTTTGGATGTGCAAAAGCAATATCACATTATTAATACAAAAGTTGCTAAGCTACAGGATTATAATACCACTATTTGGATGTTGAAATCACTTAAAATTTTTAATACACTTCAACACATGGTCTCCTGCTCAGCCACCAGTCTCATTACCATGCTGTCCACCTGCGCACTGCCTCAGTCAGACCAGTCGTTCTCATCAAATTCCGAGTCATCATCGGAGTCGCTGTACTCCACTGCTATGCGTCTGGACAGGATGGTGGCCACATCGTCTCCCACAGGCTCACGCTTGGCCTCTAGTTCACGCTGCTCTTGCACTTTTTTCAGCTGAATTCCTAGAAACACAATACATGGTTTGAAAGTAAATTCTTTTGCTTGCTCCAAATTAAAGAAAAACAAACTAGTAAATCTACCTGACTTTGTTATATACATACACTAAGGATAAACAGCTTTGGAAATCTGAAAGGAGAAAAGTTTTGGAGATAGAAGTTTCATGACAAAAAAAAGAATGTGTACTCCAAGTCATACCATTTTTTTTATAGCGAAGCAATGTGTTGAAACATAAAAAAGTTAGTTATAATTTCAGGGCACATGAACACCATAAAAATATATTCTAGAGTTGCATGGTTCAGCATGGCAGCCATTAGCCACATATGACTGTTTCAAGGTAACCTGATAGTGGTTAGTGGTTACCATGTTGGACCATGTAAACAAGAAACATTTCTATTATTAAAGGACATTCTCCTGGACAGGCTTGGACAGCTCTTGGCTAACCTGCAGAGGTAACAGAAAATTTTGTTTCAACAATTATTGCTGAAAATGGATATAAAATACAACCCTCTACTCTCTTAACTTAGTAAGGAACAAAATGGGTTATGTGATGATTTAATGTGTAAATTCTTTAACTTTTTCTTTTGAAATAGTTTCACATTTATAGAGTAGCTGTAACACTAGTATTAAAACAGTTCCATATGACCTACATCCAAATTCCCCAAATGGTAACATTTGATCACATTTGTTTTAGCAATCTTTCTCTATCATTGTAAATAATACACATATGCTCTGGTTTGGTGACTCAGTGGATAAAGTATCATCCCAGCACACTGAGGTTGTGGGTTTGATCCCTGGTCAGGGTATGTATGAGAAGCAATCAATGAGTATACAACTAAATGGAATAACTAAGGGGAACAATGAATTGATGCTTCTTTCTCTCTCAAATAAATGGGACAAGTTAAAAAAAACAAAACAAAAACCAAACACATACAGGCAGCACTTTCTTCTGGACATTTGAGAATAAGTAGCACATAATTTGCTATTTTGCCCTTTGCCCCTAAAATAGTTAATGCATAATTCCTAAAAAAAAAAAACAGTTATCAAGTTCAGACTATTAACATAGATATAATACCACTATCCAGTCTAAAAATTATTTAAATTTTGCCAATAGACCTAATGCAGCAAATGAAAAAAAGTCTCCACCAGGTTTGGGATCCAATACAAATCACCCGTTGTTACTTTAGTTGTAGTATTTCACTTACGCTCCTTAATTGGGGAGGTTCTCAGCCTTGGTGCTTTATGACCCTGTGTTTTGTACAGTGTTTACAATATAGGCTCATCAGAGGCTTTCTTATAGTCAGATCCTCATGGCTAGATATTTACATGTACCATTCATACTACTCAGGGCTCACACAAGTGTCTAAAAGTTAAACATGTCATATTATGGCCCCAAATTCATTATCAATGAATCAATTCATTATCAATTAAGTAATTCTGAGACTTTGTTTTTCTTGATAAAATCAAAATGTGTCTATGACAATCAAGACAGATGAGAAGCCTGAGGTCTGCAGGAGGGCGTGCAAGCCACACTCAGGACTGATTCATGGTGCTCAAGCAAGAGCAAAGGCAGTCATGCCCCAGCTGTCCTGTGAAGGATGTCACTGTTGCTACAGCCAGGCTTCTCAGTCACTGCCAAACTGAAATCACTACACTGTGACCAAGAGGCTGTGTGGCCCCACAGTGTCTGAGCAGCTTTCAGCATATTTCTATATCCTGGCAATGACCCTCAATCCTAGGCTCTGACCTGGGGTAAAGAACAAACGAGGAGAAGCAGACTTTCAATGAGGGTTCTGAGGGGAGGTCGTTGTGAGGAAAGTCCAAGGTCCCCATACTGACCTGACCACAGATGCCTGACTTCCACATTTCATGTTCTGGGGGTTCAATATAGAACTTTCATCTGACAAAAGTTTTGCTGCTACATAAATGTTGAAAACTATTGGCTAAGCTCATCAGGCTAAATATATGAAAACCCTAGGACATAGCTTAGATATTTTAAAAAAAACACAAAATCTTTAATATGAGCTCATTTTCTCTCATAATTTTACTAGAGTAGAATGCAGAGAAAAGAATCAATTAATTAATAATCATTTATATTATTTATTTCTAGTCAAATAAAACTTTCCTGAATGTTCAGTTCTTTACCATTATACATTTACTTTGCAATGGTTTAAACATCTACTATTTTAAAAAATATCAAATAAAGCTCCTTTAACCACATTCTAAAAAACAATGTAGTGTTGGAAGTGTCCCTAAAGACGAGGCTGTTGCTGGCTGGAGACAGGCTTTTTCTGGGGATGGAAGATGACATGCTTGGGGATCACTTACCCATTCGAATGGCAGCCAGAAGGTCACTGCGAGCATCACTTATGGGTGGCTGTGCGGCTTCTTGTCGCTTGGCCTCAGCCACTGGCGGGCCGTGCATGGGGGAGGATGACAGAGAAAAACCAGCACCAGGAGGGCCTGGTGGGGGAGGCGGAGGGCCTGGGGGAGGCGGGGCCGTGACCACCAGCCCCGTGGAAGGCAGGTGAGGTGGTGCTGGGTAGGAGGACCCAGCTGAAGCTGGGAAGGAGGGCTGCATGGGAATCTGCAGAGGACTGATGAAAGCAGTTTGTGCTGAAGGGATCATGGGGGGTGGGGGGGGAGGGGGTGGTCCTGTGGGGCTGTAATATTCAACGATCTGGGCCGGGAGCATCCTAATGAGAGAGGAAACATGGAGTCACTAAAACAGCAGCAAAGGGTGACGTCTGAGACTCTGGCACGGCTAACAGAAAGGCTTCCCCACACGTAATGCAGAAGAAGGTCACGGGGACTTAAAATACTGCTGGGTGCAATATCTACAACCTGTGGGCCAGCTGTTTTCACAGGTCTACACTGTTCACTATGATGGAGTTCATGATCATCTACTGAAACGCATTCAAAATAAAACCACACAAAAACTAATTTTCTGTGAAATGCTAGAATAAAAGAGTTGACTGCAGAGGTAAGAACAGCAATACAAATGCATCCTTCATACTGGGCATCTCAAGAACAGGTGGCTCACAAACTTGTCTTATAAGGGTTCTGTGGCCAGATTTGAAAAATTCTGTAGTTCATATCCCACGTCCGTGGAAACCCCCCAAGTCTACAGTGTCCATTAGAATATCAAAAGCTTTGAGAAGTCCTTCAACCAAGAAATCTGCTAAATTTTATTTAGTCAAAAGTTTTCCAAACCAAGTGGATGCCAGACCCTCTTTCTGCCTGACACTTAAGAGTCTCAGACAGGCTCTGGGAGTCCTGACTTAATAAGAACCAATGATGGGAAATGGCCAGGACCATGCAGTCAGGGAGCAGGCCCCTGAAAGCTGAGGGACATACACTTAGAAAGTGACACATGCTTCTCTGGACCAAAGAATACATGGTTAATGGAAACACACATTCAACTTTCTTGGGCACTGACTCGGGAGGGGGGGGGGTAACTCTTCCAAGATTAGGGCTAAGCAAAAAAAGAGAGAGCTAAGATAGCCCATCAAAATACAGGAGGGTGCTTAAATTACTAAACACTTGAACATGAGGACCTTTTCTAGGGGTTGTTTAAATTTTCCCCACATGACTGAAACAAGGAGGCAGAATGAGAACTGGGTACCATGAGGTGGAGAAAGGAGACACAGCTATGTGTGAAAAGCGACGCACAGGAGCTGTGCTGTGGTGCTCTCCCTGGTGGTACAGGTTCTCTGTGGTTTACCTGGATATGTGGAGAAAACTGAGGATTTGGGACAGGCTCACAAAATCAGAGTTCCATCCTTTATCAAGGCCTCATCTTAATGAGCCACTCAAACATACATGAACATGGGTATAAAGGGAGTGTACCCATGAACTCAAACACAAACCTAAGATTTATCCATAATAAAAAAGGGAGGTAGTATGACACTGAATTTGTCATAACCAGTAGTATCTATATTTAATTATTCTGGGCTGCATTCTGGCTTCTAAAATATAACTATTCAACTGAAACACTTATACCACACACAGCACGATTCCATTCCAATAGTGAGCAGCAATCAGAGCACAAGGAATACAAAATTACCCGTAATCTGCTGGAGCCACGGGTGCCGAGGCCTGGGGGCCTTCTGTCGCCTGTGGTGGGGGTGGTGGAGGCGGCTGCTGAGGTCTGTTCAGGGCCATGTGCCTTGCTGAGGCAGACGGGGGTCGAAACTCATGCTCGGAGGCCTGGCTGGCTGGCCCATGTGGCTGTGTGTCACCCGCTGCTGCGTACGAAGGGGTGACGGGCTGGGGGTGCAGGGAGTGGTTGGGAGTGGCTGGGTACGAGTAGTCTGTGACATCTGAAGCGTGAGACCTGACGTCCAAGGAGAGGGTAGGAGAAATTCCAGTTAAGTTAAAAAGGCTTCCCCTAACAGGCATAAGCATATATTTGAATAACATTGCTAAGCACAGAAATCACACATTTATTTCCTTCACTTGTCAACCAGGTGCAGCCCCATGAGGCTTCCAAGCAACAATGTCATTTTTACCTTAGCAGTAAGCCCTGTGTTACATGGATTGAAATTCATAGTTTTGAAGTGACTAAGTTGGACAGACTGGCAAGCAAGCAGGAAATAGCAGAGCCCCATTTCACAATATTTTAGTGTGAAATACTGCATGAGAGAGAAGGCTACAAGAGAACGTCCATTTAATTTAAAAACAGAGTCGAAGACAGAGGACTTCAGCGGTCATGAAACTGATAGCCTATCATTAGAAATTACGAAATGGCAGATGAACTGGATGAACACTAACAGTAAGAACAGAAAAAGAAATCAAGAATGCAGAACAGGGAAATGGTTTTCTTCACAGAAGAAAGAACAGGTGCAGCAGAGGGGCTTTTCTGTTTTCCTTGAATGCAGCTGTGGGTGAAACTCTAAAAGGAATGTAGGTTGTGCAGTAGTTGACAGAGCTCAGACAGACGCTAGCCAGGCCCTTGGGAGGGCACCGGGACTTGTGGAATGTGCAGCTGCACAGTGCCATGGTGTTAGTGATAGACAGTCACAGTCCTGGCCCAGTTATAGGACACACGGTCAGTACAGGAGCTGCATATCCTCTTAGGACAGAGGTCCCCAAATTGCGGCCACCTGAGGCCATTTATCCGGCCCCCGCCGCACTTTCAGAAAGGGCACCTCTTTCACTGGTGGTCAGTGTATGGAGTGCTGTATGTGGTGGCCCTCCAGCGGTCTGAGGGACAGTGAACTGGCCCCTGTGTAAAAAGTTTGAGGACCCCTGTTAGGATGACCAAAGTGGGGTGGGCAGCCTGAGGCTGGCGACCCAAAGAGTAAAATGACAAACCCTCTGGGCAGAGGCAGATTAAGGTCAGTTGAGGTCCCGGGCACAGAAGAAAATATTGGGCCCCTTAAAAAGAGAGAGAAAGGGAAAATAAAAACACATGTTAACTATATTTTTAAATACATAAAAAATGTTATGTACTATTAATGTTAAAATTGCACATATGAAACCAAACTTGGTGTCATTAGAAAAAAGTGTAAAGTTTTGCGGGCCCTTCAGAAGTCGGGGCCCAGGGTGCATGCCCAGTGTGTCCGCCCTTGAATCCACCTCTGCCTCTGGGTGTTCTGCCCTCCTGTGCTCCCTGCCAGGCTCTGTGCTGTGCCCCACTCAGAACTCATGGCCATTTCCTCCTCCCCCACTCTTCTTTTCTGGTTCTGACTTTTCTGCACATTCATTTGCTCATTCCGGGTAGGACTCAGCTTGTGTTTCTCTCTCTGAAGGAGACAGGCAGACACCAACTGAACTTAGCTGCAGTATCGCACGGAGTAGGAAAGCTCTCTACCTGACAAGAGACTGCTTCACTTTTTTTCCCTTCTCTAATTGCAGTATAATAATAACTAATAACTCACCCTTTTCTTCCCTAATTGCAGTATAAATTCTTTATTACAGTGTGCATATGATTATGTCTTTTGAACTATGCAAACTGCTGTAAGTGAAAAATACCTTTAATGGGGGAATAACCTGACCTGTATTTAGAGTTGGCATATTTTCACAATGTAAATACCTAAAATTCTGTAGTCACTGGTAATGTGGGCTTAATTCTGTGTGTGTGACTATGTCACAGGTTATATGTATAACTTTCTAAGGGAAATAAAGTTATCTAGAAAAATATGGAGTGTTTCTCATGATGTGAGAAGAAATTGTAAATATTCTGGATTAATTTAGAGTGCAGTCTTTATAAAGTAGCTTTGTGACAGGAGCCAAAGGAGCCTATATAAAGAGGGATAACCAGATGGATGAGTGAGTAAAGGAACAGGCAGTGAATGTCTGAACTTGAGAATTACAGTAGGGGGTGTGGAGGGCAGGGCATGGAGGAAGGATGTGCAGGAGACAGGACTGACCAGCTGAAGAGTAAAGACCCATCTAAAGGGGGACCCAGCGGGCTGGAGAAGGGGTGAGGAGTGGGGTGACTGCTGGGTGACAAAGATCCTCATGTAGGAAGGCAGAACTCAGCCACAGAGACAAAGTGCAGGTGAGCGGAGCTGTCTGGTAGCATCTAGAGAATAGGTAGGAGTGAGATGATATGGAAACAGGAAGTACAAGCAGTGGAGACTTGGCGGGAGAACCCAGTGACTCCCCCAGGGTTTTGTGGACAGACAGGCGGGCAGAGTCAGAGCTATAACGTAGGGCCCAGAACAGGATGAGAAACAGCACAGGGACAGTGGAAGTCTCACACCTCCCACATAATGATGAAAGAGCACCATGGGCAAGCATCTAATCTAGTCTCATCCTAAATTTACACTCAGAATAAGAAAATTCCTGATAATCTATAAAGACAGAAAAATTTTGTGATTAGTTTATATGACCTGGGTTAAAATATACTACTTATATGAACAGCTTTATTATATATAAGCCATGAAACTTAATATTTAAATGTCCCTCAGTTATTCTGAATATATCCACTAAAAGCCACATTTCTAAATAACACTTAAAATATAACTATAAAAAAGTCAAAAGATAGAAAATATAGAGCATGATTTCAATTTTGTACAAGAAAAACAGACCTGCATAAAAAAAAAAGACTAAAGAAAAAAATACACTGAAGTACAAATAGCGGTTTCTCTGGACAACATGATTATGGATAATATTTCAATGTTTTCTGTAATTACCAAATATAAAAAAACTTGGCCCTGGCCAGTTGGCTCAGTGGTAGAGTGCCGGCCCAGTGTGTGGAAGTTCCGGGTTCGATTCCCGGTCAGGGCACACAGGAAAAGTGCCCATCTGCTTCTCCACCCTTCTCTCTCTCCTTTCTCTCTATCTCTCTCTTCCCCTCCTGCAGCTAAGGCTCCACTGGAGCAAAGTTGGCCCAGGTTCTGAGGATGGCTCCATGGCCTCTGCCTCAGGTGCTAGAATGGCTCCGGCTACAACAGTGCAACACCCCAGATGGGCAGAGCACTGCCCCCGGTGGACATGCCAGCTGGATCCCCGTCGGGCGCATGCTAGAGTCTGACTGCCTTCCCACTTTGAACTTCAGAAAAATAAAAAAAAAATGTGTGTGTGTGTGTGTGTATATATATATATATATATATATATATATATATATATATATATATATATAAACTTATTTTATAATATGAAAAAGTGTTTCTCTTCAGTAAAATAAAATATTTCTAAATTAATTTAAGGGCTGTGACCCAAGTGCAGTGATTAATTATAATCTATTTATCTGGTACATGCATGTAGTAAGAGGCCATGGAAACTAGTATGAGACAACAAAAGAAAATTCTAAAGAAACAAAACTGATCATTCCATTTGCTTTTTGAAAAAATAAGAGATGTGAAGATATATCTAAAACCATAGACCCAAAGGCAGAATACTAAATTATCTGAAAGGCCACTAATTTTATACCCTGCATGAAGCAATCTAATCTCAGATATTAGAGCACTGGTTATCAAACTTTTTGAAGTTAAGATGCATTTAAAATCCTGCAAATAATTGTAGGCACACTATATACAAATTTCTGAAAAACATTTTATAATAATTAAGTCAAATATTAAAGAAAGAAATATAAAGTCCAAGCATGCTTTTATGGTAATTAAACGAAATAAATATGACAAAATTAAATTTATTCTGACATTAAAAAACATTTTTATGTTACATGTTTTGAGTTATGCTAGTACAAATTTGTATAAAAAGAGTGGTTAAAAAAATGCCAAAAAAGTTATCTTTTTATATATATAGATACATTCTTAGTAAGATTTAGTAAATTCAGCAGGTCCCGGCACAAATGTGTTGAGTTTTTTACTTCTTGTGTTTACGAGAAACATGAGCCTGATGTGTCCTAGTGATTTCTCCAATGTTTGGGCATATATTTGAAAGGCAAACTCTCATTTTCTCATCAATACATTGAAGAATTCCTCTTTGTACTTTTAAATGTGTTGAGTGCGGAAAACCGCCACCATACATATCATCTTAACTTTACACCAAACAAACGGTAGAAAAAACTTGCCTCCAGCCTTTCCAGGGAACATGGGGGGGTAGTGTAAACAATCCAGTCCCACAGCTTAACAGCCTTTTGCAACCTAATCAGGCAAAGGAGGTGGGGGGTTGGACAGACTGTCAGCTTACAGCCAATTCCCCACACGTCTGTCCCCCAAAAATCTAAACTCCAAAAACCCTGTTGGTTGTTTGATCCCCAACAGGCACATATTTCCCTGGAATACACAGGGCGCACCTGGAAATTTTCTAGGGTGCACCAGAGTGCCCTGGCGCACACTTTGAAAACCACTGCTTAGAGTACCAACCAACTCAGTGGAGGGATTGACAATTATTATTCATCTGCTTGTACTGAAATAAAAGAGTACATATGGAGTATTATAAAATAGAGTATATATTTTGCATGAGTAAACAATGCAACTAAATTAGCTGGATGAATACAAGACGCAAAACTGGCATCCTGGGAGCTATCAAGTTTAAGGGTTTCTGTCCACCCAAAGAACTATGAGCAGTACTGTGTCGCTGTTCTTATCATCAAAAGAGAGAAACTCTGAGTCAAACTTGAGGCTAGAGCTCCACTAGTTCTCTAGTATTTAGCAGGTAACAACTCGTGCAGAAAAATGACCTAGAACTTGCCTCATATCCAGTGAACAACTTACAGCCCTTCTGAAGTAGGAATATTTATAGGCCCTATAAATAGCAAATATTAAACAGCTTCTGCAGAGTCTGTGCTAAATACTGAGGTTATAAAGATAAAATTTATATAAAAAGAACATAAATCGAAGGCCAGGTCCAGGTTGTTGCTGTTTTTGAAACATCATTCACTCATCTAAGAATTCTCTATTCAAAGTTTTAAATGATGATGGAAGACTTCGAGAGATTATGCAAATGCAAGACAACAACTTTACAAAAGCAGAAATAGAAAATTAAACCATAAGTTAGTAAAATCGACTGGTCAGTTTCTGTTCAATAAATTCTTTTGTGACAAATATGACGTACTGACTACATCATTCACACTTGCAAGAAATAATTTTACTTAATTGCTAAACATAATTTTAAACACAAACAGAATTCTTCTCCTGAAATCAGAGCACATAAAATTAGTGAACTGCAGAAATAAATTTCTGTTGTTCATCAGTTTGTCAAAGTTATCAAAAAATAGTTATTCCTTAATCACATCAATTACTACCTACCAATCATTTTTTTGATACCAAGTAGCAAAAGAAATTCTACATTCTAATCTAAAGAGTAAGACAGAGTTTAAAAAAAATATAACTCACCAGAAGTCATTAAGCCCAAATTCAAATCCATGTTAAAACACTACACATCTATATAGATTAACTGAACAATAAACTAAAAGTCAGAGATATGAAAAATCATACCACAACCCAACATAAAATAAAAAGGCTTTAAAGTATTATTTGAAATTTCAAATACATAAATAGCTAGAAAGACAGACAGACAGACAAGACAGATACAATTTTTAAGGAAAGATTTGAAACATTCTGTGACCATATAAACACTAATACTAGTCATTTCCAGGGAATAATAAAAGCCAAGCACTGCTCACTACTACTGTTACTACACACACACACACACACCTAGTGTCTGGGGACAGGGATCCCTCGGAAGATGCTCCATGGTACACGCTCTGAGACAACCTGTTGTCGGGTCTGAGCTCTTTGTCATACGCCATCATATTCCATTCCTGGCGCCTGTTTCTGGCTTTTCTAACCTTTTTCACCTCACGGGTTGTGCCATCTATACGCTTTTGCTCCTGAGGTCCGGGAAAAGAGAGCAAGCATGCCGAGACAGAAGGGAAAGGAGAACAGGTTAAATACAGTGGTAGTGCTCAGGGAACAAGCCTGATATGCAAAGAGTCAGTCCCCTTCCCATCAATCTGTTAGAAAATCAAACACAGTACATACTCTCGCCCAACAAAGACCCAACAAAAAGTAACCAACACTTACTACTTAACCATAATAAATAAAAATTACTTTGCTACAACTACCAGAATTGCTTACCATAATTTTAAAGAATTCTCACCTTGCTAGGCCTTTAGCTTGTTTTAAATATACTATATCTTTTTATCTATAATACACAGATGAAACATCTGATGACACCATACAGACAAATCATTGCTACCTCTACACAGTTTGACTGGCTTTTTAATATGCAATCATCTTTCAAAAAAATAAATCAAAATGTTCTGTTTCTAGTTTCTAAAAGAAATATCTAGGCTAGTCCTGCAACAAGCTGAACCCAAAACACAACAAGGTAAGAACTTACCTTCCCATACAGACTCTTGTTCCATCCCTACTTTGCCAGCAAAAATGTACCCAATAAATACTTGGGTCCCACATAGGTGCTTCTTTAAAGTTGAAAACAATGATTTCTCTGTGTGTTTATGTTTTTCCTGCCTCCCTCATAAAATTTTATGACCCCTAAGGACAAGAAGTATGTGCCTGTAAATACCATACTTCTCTTCCAGTCTCTCCACACAATTCTACCGAGAGCAAATAATCAATGCTGACTGAACAGCCAAATCCAGGTGAGCTTATGGGACTAACTATACTGCTCACAAAAATTAGGGGATATTTTATAGCTTCATATTCATTTTGAAATATCCCCTAATTTTTGTGAGCAGTATACATCCCAGCCCCTGCCAGGCATTGATGATACCAATGACAACAATAAAAAAAGACAGGAGTCTGCCCTCATGGAGCTTGCAGTCCAATGGAGGAAGCCTATAAAATCAGAGAAATAAATATATGATTATAAAATGTAGTAAAACATAAATGTACCATGTATAGAATGCTGCTTAGTCTGGAAGTCAGGGCCAGCATCTGGGAGTGAGTGAGAGGTAAGACCCATATGTGAATGGGCATTAATGCTGCAAAGAAGCCTGAGTCCGATGCATTCCAAGAGGGGGCACGGTGTACAAGGGCTCTGAGGAGGAGGGAGTCCATCCCATGGGGAGACATGAAAGAGGTGAGTGGCAAATGAGGGTGAATGGCCCAGGGATTGGGAACATAGGCAATACCTTAAAGGCTACGTTAAAAATGTTCTTTACCCCAAGAGCAATGGGAAACCACTGAAAAATAAGAGGAAGGGTTGACATACAAAGAGGAAAAGGCATTTGAAAGCCCCTACTTTGTGGAGAATAGACTGAAGGGGAAAGGTAGAGATGCCAATTAGGAAGCTGTTCGGGTGGTCTCGCCAAGATGATGGAGGTGGTTCAGGGTGGCAGTGAGGACAGGTGACAACCAGACTGTTTCAGAGGGGTTAAGGAGGCGCAGACAATGTATTGGCAAAGAACGTGAACATGAAATTCACAGAACACATTTAATGGTTAATAAAGATGCAAATTGTAAGGTTTGGGTTCATGGCACTTTTAAAACCAGAGCCCCCTTTAAAACTCAAATCCCCTTCACCCAACATCTGACCAGGGCTCAACACAGAACATTTTCCTTCCCCACTGTGAGGTTGTAGTTAACTGGCTTGCTATTCTCTCCCTTATGGCTTCCTGGCCTTCACTTGGAAGTGTAGCTAAAGGTTTATCTTTGCAGGAAAGGGACCTGACAATTAGGGGAGTTTAAATCACAATAGTTGTTTGTAAAAGCCTAGTTACAGGCCCAGAGATGCTGAAAACCAGTCGGAGGAGGGGGACTGGCTTGCCTGAAGCCTCAGCCTGCCTGGCCAACCTGGACCTTCTGAACTAGCATAGGCCTCCTTTAGGCAGGTGAACTGGAGAAAAACAATTTGGAGAAACTGTGGCGCCTCTCCAATTCACAACGAAAAAACATTGCTTTGCACCTACAGAGGCAGTGACGTCAGCCGCTTTTTCCAAGACCTCTGCCTAAACTATAGAAACACTCCCCATTGCTGACACAGCTTTTGGGTCCATCTCGGTACGTGTGCGCCCAGGTGTTTTAAACTGACAACCCTTTTGGAACACATCGGCCTTGTGTTTTCGGTTCATCTCACAGTTCAACCTTTCACAAATCAGACTTTTTTTTTGGCGGGGGGAAGCTCACCAATAATAATAATAATAATAATATTCAGGACCGGAGGAGGCTTGTTAAGAGTAAAAAATGGTTCAGTGTAAGGGTGAGGGGCAATATGATGGTATCTTTTAACATTCACTTTCAACTTCTAAAAATTTACCCCTACAAAATATCTGCATGTGAGTAGAGGGATACCAAATGCAGTATTATAATAGCAACAATTTTTAAGCAATCTCAATATTCATTAATATAGTAATGGGCAAATAGTTTATGATACATCCATACTTTGGAATACTACACAACTATTAAAAGGAATGAAGTCATCTTCAATTTTATCAATATATGTACATGTGTATAAGTTGTGTGTAGTACACAACTTACATATATGTCTATAAAACATATAAAAATACACTGTGAAATGTATATGCATATATTTATGAATGCATGAGAATAAAAAATCTAAATACAAAAATATGTATGCTAAACTGCTAAACGGGAGAAATTATTTGTTAGGCAAACCAGTGTTTTACAAGTGTGTTAGGCTTGCTCACTTGCACTTTGCCTGGTTGGTGCATGGGCACAGGGCAGCACCATGTGTGTACAGTCTATGTAAGGCTGTGGGTGCTTGCCCTCAGAGCGCAGATTGTAAACTGTGGCCTGCCTGCCGCCACTGGGAGGGGCCCCTGTTTGCCAGAGAAGGTTTTCTTTCCCATGGCCTGCATTGCTTGTGAATCCTGCGAGAGAGAGAGAGGGAGAGAGAGAGAGAGAGAGAGAGAGAGAGAGAGAGAGAGAGAAGCGGTGTTCCCTGCCAGCTTCTGCTGTTGCAAGACTCTAAAAAATAGATTGGCCCACCATCCTCCGGCTCCATAGCTCCTTTACCGTCTGCCCAAATCCAACAGGAACCTGACTGGCCACGGTCACAGGCCTTACATTATTTCCAAATTTTCTAAACTAATGTATTTACTTTGGTGTAGTTTGAACATTTTACAACCTGCATAAAATGTTGGCATATTTTAAAAAACAAAAAATAAAAATACTAACATCAAAAGAAAAAGGGGAGATTTCAATGAATCCCAATAGCCATCCTGAATAAAAACACTGCACTAAATTCCAAACTGAAAGTAACCTGATCTTCAAAAACCCCAGAGGATTTCCAGAATGAAGGATAGCTTGCCTCATTCTGTTCTTATATAAAGCACATTTGTATTACAATTTTCATATTCCTTTCCCTTTATGAGTTCCAGGGGGCTGCATGGTTATTTAGTGTGTTTCTCCATTCTACTATAATCTCCACGAGGGTGATAATCCTATCATTTCATCACTGTTTATCCTGCACTTAAAGGCATTAAAAAAAATGAATCATTATATATAAATGAAAGAATAAGAAATTTACCAGAATTTTATGTGTTTGAAGAATGTGGAATGAGACAAAACTGCCAACAAAATGACAACTAATTTTGATGACACAATAATCACACGTAGATTAGACTGTTTTGCCCCGAAGAACATTGGCAAAAGGATTAAACAATTTTGCCAAAAGTATCACTGAGAAAGGAAACCTAGAAGGTAATGTAAAAGGACAGGCATGTTTTATTTTTTTAAATGAGAGGAGGAGAGATATAGAGACAGACTGCCACTAGCACCCAACTGGGATCCACCCAGCAACCCCCTTCTGCGGGTTGCTAAAAATAGCTTGGGCACTTGAAGCTGAGGCTCTATGGAGCCATCCTCAGTGTCCTGGGCCATGACTGTGGGATAGGAAAAGAGAGAGAATGCAAGAGAGAGAGAAAAGGGAGAGGGGGAGAAGCAGATGGTTGCTTTTCCTGTGTGCCCTGGCCAGGAAACAAACCTGGGACTTCCACACATTAGGTGAACATTCTACCACTGAACCAACTGGCCAGGGCCTTGACAAGCATGTTTTAAAGGAAAATGCTCTTAATAGCCCCAGGGTTTTGCCCTGCCCTAGGAAGAGCTGTAGTTAAGACCAATAACCTTAAGTATCTGTTTCTTTTCCGTTCTAGAGAATGGGATCTTCCTTTTCTTCACTTGAATATTTTGTAGCTTCACAGCTTGACACTTGAGTACTCATTAACTCTTCCAAGATTCCCAGTTAATCTCCCCAACCCAGGAGCACGAGAAGAGGGGATGGGTGACCAAGCCTTTGGACTCTGTCCTAGAACTCAGTGGTAATGTCTTACACTGACAATCTGCAAATTGTTTTCATGTTTCCTGTCCTAAATCCTGTTTTTAAATTTTAAATTCTCTTCCATCCTAAATTGTCACGCCTACTGAGCCAATACACGGAAATGCCTCAAAACATTAAGGCCACAAACCCATAAAAAGGTAATAAGCATTTCTTTTAACTAAAGCACTCTTCTATTTGCCAAGCAAATCATGTGGTCATTTTTTAAAAAACACAGCCTATGTGTTCTTGTGGACTAATGCTACCCCATTAAATTTAATTTCTAAATTAAAAAAACAAACAAACATAGCTTACATATAAAAAGTCTTAGCAAATATTAGCCTTTGGAAAACTAACTCTTCTCAGTGGCTTAAATTTAATTTTTGGGCCCCAAAGGAACAACTTTCAAAACAGAAGTCCTTACACCTTAGTCGAGTATGACTGTCTTACAATGCAAGTGCTTCTCAACCTTCAATGTGCAATGAATGATCTTGCCTGCCACCACCCACCAAAGAGATCTCTTCTAGTAAATACCATGCTCTGAACTGGTAGATCACACACACTTTTCAATCCAATGTGAACAGCTTATCAAAGCAATAATTACAGCTAGGTGGCAAGCCAACAATGCGAAAGCTTTTAAAACAATGAAAGCAGAGAATTATTTCTGCTAATGTATGAAATTTGAAAGGGTAGGAACAAAGTTTTAAAACATGGTTACAAACAATACTAAAATTTTAGCCATTACTTTTGTGAAAGCAAAGCAAGTATTAGAGAACAAATCAAGAGTATTTATTGAAAAATATTACTGTGTTAAATAAAGTGACCTGTCAGTCTCTTTATGTAAAAACAATCTCTAAAAAACCTTCATCACTAAATCCAACATCTCAACCATTCAAGTAAAAAAATTTACAGATTATTTTGTAAACAAGAATCCATTTCCACAAATTTACATAAGTTTCCCCTAATGGAATTTATTTACCTTTTGACGTCTTTTCTCTTTCCTTTTGTCTTCTGTGTCCTGTAGCATTTTTTCTTTCCAAAGGTCAAAGAAATAGGAAGGATCAGTATAGAACTTCAGCCCGTCTTTTTTATCATCTCTATAAATCAAGATATTACAAGTCAGAAAAAAAAGGCTGTCAGCTATCTTCATAAACACTTGAAATTAATTCACTTGTAACTCATGAGATTATAACATCTACATGGGGCATTTTTTTTATATATATATATATATTTTATTATTATTAATTCTAATGGGGTGACACCAATAAATCAGGGTACATATGTACAATGAAAACATCTCCAGGTTATCTTATCATTCAATTCTGTTGCATACCCATCACCAAAAGTCAAATTGTCCTCTGTCACCTTCAATCTGGTTTTCCCTGTGTCCCTCCCCTCCTCCTTATCCCACTCTTCCCTCCCTCCCCCCATCCATAACCACCACTCTCTTGTCTATGTCTCATATTCTCACTTTTATGTCCCACCTATGTATGAAATCATGCTGTTCTCAGTTTTCTTTTTTTCTGATTTACTTATTTCACTCCGTATAATGTTATCAAGGTACATTCATTTTGTTATAAATGATCCGATGTCATCGTTTCTTATGGCTGAGTAGTATTCCATAGTATATATGTACCATAGCTTTTTAATCCACTCGTCTTCTCACGGACACTTGGGCTGGTTCCAGATCTTCGCTATTGTGAACAATGCTGCCACGAACATGGGGGTGCATTTCTTCTTTTCGAATTGTGCTATGGTGTTCTTAGGGTATATTCCTAAAAGTGGGATAGCTGGGTCAAAAGGCAGTTCGATTTTTAATTTTCTGAAGAATCTCCAAACTGTTTTCCACAGTGGCTGCACCAGTCTGCATTCCCATCAGCAGTGCAGAAGGGTTGCCTTTTCTCCACAGCCTCGCCAGCACTTATTCTGTGTTGTTTTGCTGATAAGTGCCATTCTGACTGGTGTGAGGTGATATCTCATTGTGGTTTTAATTAGCATTTCTCTAATGATTAGTGATGTTGAGAATTTTTTCATTGGCCTATTGGCCATATGTATGTCCTCTTTGGAGAAATTTCTATTCATTTCTTTTGCCCATTTTTTGATTGGGTTGTTTGTCTTCCTGGTGTTGAATTTTATAAGTTCTTTATAAATTTTAGTTATTAACCCCTTATCAGATGTGCTGTTGAATATGTTCTCCCATTGTGTGGTTTGTCTTTTTATTCTGTTCTTATTGTCTTTAGCTGTGCAAAAACTATTTAGTTTGATATAGTCCCATTTGTTTATCTTGCCTTTTATTTCAGTTGCCCGTGGAGATAAATCGGCAAATATATTGCTGCTACAGATGTCGGAGAGCTTGCTGCCTATGTTTTCTTCTAAGATGCTTATGGTTTCACAGCTTACATTTAAGTCTTTTATCCATTTTGAGTTTGTTTTTGTGAATGGTGTAAGTTGATGGTCTAGTTTCATTTTTTTGCAGGTAGATGTCCAATTTTCCCAACACCATTTGTTAAAGAGGCTGTCTTTACTCCATTGTATGTTCTTTCCTCCTTTGTCAAATATCAGTTGTCCATAAAGCTGTGGGTTTATTTCTGGGTCCTCTGTTCTGTTCCATTGATCTATGTGCCTGTTCTTATGCCAGTACCAGGCTGTCTTGAGTATAATGGCCTTAGAGTAAACCTTGATATCTGGAAGAGTGATACCTCCTGCTTTATTTTTTCTTTTCAAGATTGCTGAGGCTATTCGTGTTCTTTTTTGGTTCCATATAAATTTTTGGAATATGTGTTCTATATCTTTGAAGTATGTCATTGGTATTTTAATTGGTATTGCATTGAATTTATAAATTGCTTTGGGTAATATAGACATTTTAATGATGTTTATTCTTCCTAGCCATGAGCACGGTATATGCTTCCACTTGTTTGTATCTTCCTTGATTTCTTTTATCAATGTTCTATCATTTTCTGAGTACAAGTCCTTAACCTCCTTGGTTAAATTGACTCCTAGGTACTTTATTTTTTTGGCTGCAATAGTGAAGGGGATTGTTTCCATAATTTCTTTTGCTGATATTTCATTGTTGGTGTATAGAAATGCCTCTGATTTCTGAGTATTAATTTTATATCCTGCCACCTTGCTGAATTCATTTATAAGGTCCAGTAGTTTTTTGACTGAGACTTTAGGGTTTTCAATATACAATATCATATCATCTGCAAATAGTGACAGTTTTACTTCTTCTTTTCCAATTTGGATGCCTTTTATTTCTTCTTCTTGTCTGATGGCTGTAGCTAGGACTTCCAGAACTATGTTGAATAAGAGTGGTGAAAGGGGGCAACCCTGCCTGGTTCCTGATCTTAAGGGGATTGCTTTTAATCTTTGTCCATTTAGTATGATGTTTGCTGTCGGTTTATCGTAGATGGCCTTTATCATGTTAAGGAATGATCCCTGTATTCCCACTTTACTGAGAGTTTTGAGCATGAATGGGTGCTGGATTTTATCAAATGCCTTTTCTGCATCTATTGAAATTATCATGTGATTTTTATCCTTCCTTTTGTTTATGTGATGAATCACATTGATTGATTTGTGAATATTGAACCAGCCTTGCCTCTCCAGAATAAATCCCACTTGATCGTGGTGTATGATTTTTTTCATATATTGCTGGATCCGGTTGGCTAATATTTTGTTGAGAATTTTAGCGTCTAAATTCATCAGGGATATAGGCCTATAATTTTCTTTCTTTGTGTTGTCTTTGCCCGGTTTTGGGATCAGAATTATGCTCGCCTCATAAAAGGAGTTTGGAAGTCTTCCTTCCTCTTGAATTTTTTGAAATAGCTTGAGAAGGATAGGAGTTAGTTCTTCTTTGAATTTTTGATAGAATTCACTTGTGAAGCCATCAGGCCCAGGACTTTTCTTTTTTGGGAGTTTTTTGATAACTGTTTCAATCTCATTTGTTGTAATTGGTCTGTTTAGGTGTTCTGATTCTTCCAGGTTGATTTTTGGAAGGTTATATGATTCAAGAAATTTGTCCATTTCACCAAGATTGTCTAATTTTTTGGTATATAGTTCTTCATAGTATTTTCTTACAATGCTTTGTATTTCTGTTGTGTCAGTTGTTATTTCTCCACTGTCCTTTATAGTTTTATTTATTTGAGTCCTCTCTCTTTTTTTCTTGGTGAGTCTAGTTAAAGGTTCATCAATCTTGTTTACCTTTTCCAAGAACCAGCTTCTTGTTTCATTGATCCTCTGTATTGTTTTCTTAGCCTCTATGTCATTTATTTCTGCTCTGACCTTTATTATTTCTTTCCTTCTACTTGTCTTGGGTTTTATTTGTTGTTGTTTTTCTAGTTCTTTTAGCTGCAGGGTCAGGTTGCTTATTTGAGCTTTTTCTAGGTTCTTATGATATGCCTGTAGTGCAATAAACTTCCCTCTCAGAACTGCTTTTGCTGTGTCCCATAAATTTTGAGTTGATGTATGCTCATTATCATTTGTTTCTAGAAACTTTCTTATTTCTTTTTTGATCTCATTGTTTACATGGGGCATTTTAACTGTTCTATACATTAAGTTTCTCAGAATTCCTTACTTGAAAAAATAAATATTAAAGAACAGCAACTTTTTCTAGAGTAATTAGGTAAAAAGTACTCTTGAAAATTTATATTCATGTATAGAAAAGTGCTCCTAAATATCACAATATGGCTCATAAAGTAATATTTAATACTTCAATTATTTTCAGGAAATGTCCTGTTTATTCTAACAGGGGGCTGTACACAGAAACAGATGGATTCTTTACACACACACACACACACACACACACACACACACATTTACTTCAACTTTGGAATGTCAATGTTATGAGGATAAAAATTAATAAGTACTCTGTCCCTTTTTCCCTTTTTCTCAGTCAGGTTTCTCTAATATCTAAAAATATATTTAGAAAAGAAGAAAAATATCCATGCTGTATAAATGTAACTAGGAAAAATTGATGAATTATTTTTAAAGCGGAAGTAACCCAAAAAGATAACACTGGAGAACAATTTTCTTTTTTCATTTTCTGTTCCATGAGGTTTTAAAACATTCTCTATATATTTCTGCATCACTGATTCCAAATCTGAAATTCGTTTTTTGGCGCATGCTCTAGTTTTTATGCAATTTTAATTTATTTGTGTTACAGTTAAGGGCATGCATTGGTTTTCAAATTGGAGTTAAAGGGCAACGACTCTTGAACATAACCACAAGGCAATTAATGTTTTACAAACATAACTTTTACATAATTGTAGTTGTTTTTAAATGTAAAAAATTATCTGATAAAAACACCCTCTTATTTTGTTTAAGATTGAATCATGGCTTCTTCAAGTAGGCATAAATATAAGAATAGTCCTGATACCTTCTATTATATATGTGGCTGTTACACACTTCAACGTCAAAGTCGCAATATTTCATCATTTGTGACACGTGCATACATTGCCTATTTTCAAGTTCCCCTTGGCGATCAAGACAAGAATTGGGCTCCTCATACTGTGTGTCATAATTGTGAGGAAATGTTTCATGACTGGACAAAAGGAAAATGCAAAGGGATGCCTTTTGATATTCCCATCATTTGGTGTGAACCTAAGAACCTAAGGACCAAAGCAGTGACTGTTATTTCTGTCTGATCCATACAAAGGATATTGGCAAGAAAAAAGGGCATATGATCGCATATCCTAATATTCCTTCAGCAATACGACTTATCCCACACTCTAAGACACTCCCAGTTCCAGTTTTCAACAATTTTATTACTTCTAAGGACGAAGAAAGTGAACATGGTGATCAAGTGTATTTTGATAAGATGCATGAGAAAATGGTTGTAGAATCTGAAGGGTCTTCTTCTGATGCCAAGCAGTCATTAACCCTTCAGCAGTTTAGCCAACCCGAACTGAATGACTTAGAGATTTGGGCCTATCAAAAAAGCAGCTAAGCTTCAGGCTTCAAGAAAAGAATGTACTTCACTGGTCAGCTAAAGTATTCTATTTCAGGAAGCGTGAACAGTTTTGTGGACTTTTTTCCGAAGACAAACACTTTTTTTACTGTCATGATATCAGTAGTCTTCTCAGATGGCTAGGTGTTACCACTTACAGTCCATCAGAATGGCGGCTATTTCTTGACAGCTCTAAATGGAGTCTGAAATGTGTTCTCCTACACAACGGTAATGTTTATGCAGCAGTTCCAATTGGTTATTCAACCCATCTGCGAGAAGATTATAATGACATAAAAATTGTCTTTGACTTTCTGAAGTATGAGGAGCATAACTGGATCATTAGTGTGGATCTTAATATGGTAAATTTTCTGCTAGGACAACAGAGAGGTTTCACAAAGTATCCTTGCTTTCTGTGTTTGTGGGACAGCTGAGCTCGGGAGAAACACTGGACGTGGAAGGAGTGACCAAAACATGAAGCTCTGGAAGTAGGGATGCAAAATATTGTGAATGAACCTATAGTTAATTGAGACAGGATCATTTTTCCCCCACTTCACATCAAACTCGGCTTAATGAAGTAGTTTGTTCAGGCTTTGAAGAGAAAGTGAATGCTTTCAACATATTATTTCTGCTTTTCCTGCCTTGTCTTTCGAGAAGATAAAAGTAGGTGTTTTCGATGGTTCTCAAATTTGAACCCTTATATGTGATGAAGAATTTGCCAGGAAGATGAATAAGGAGGAGAAAGTAGCATGGCAGTCTTTTGTGGCAGTTACAAAGAACTTCCTTTACAACAAAAAAGCAGAAAACTATGAACTTCTGGTTCAAAGGATGCTGTTTGGCTTTTCACGACATTAGATGTAACATGAGCATTAAGATTCACTTCCTGAAAAGTCACCTTGATAAGTTTCCCAAAAATCTTGGAGCTGTTAGTGATGAGCAGGAAGAATGCTTTCATCAAAATCTGAAGACAATGGAAGAGCGTTATCAGGAGCGATGGGACTGAAATATGATGGCAGACTACTGCTGGAGTTTTATGATTAAAATAAGTGTTTTAATATGTTCTATTTCGAAATTGTAGACAAATTTTAATGCAATCATATCTTTTAGTGTATTAGTATATTTACAACATTATATAAATTATTATATTTTCACAAAGATGATGCTCAAGAAGACATTCTACTTTATTATGTAAAAACTAAATGTTTAAAATTTTACAATAAGACAAAAAAATCTTGAATTGCAAAAGAACTGTAGCTTACAGAGAAAAACTAATGTCAGATTTGAGATCAGCATACTTGCATTAGGTAAGAATAAGTGTTTTTGTGGATGCAACAAAAATTTTATTGCCCAGTGTAATTCACTTGTAGCCATTTTGTTTTAAGCAGTGCTATAATTACTATGGTCTCAAGAATATTTAAGTCTTTATATAAGTTATTAACTTACCACAAAATAGTAATGCAGCCAACATAAATCCAAAGTTGTAATATATATCAATAACAAATCTGAAAATAGTCATGATATAAACTAAACACTCTATTCTAGTAATGCTTTAAAAAGTATCCCGCCTATAGACCACCTCTAAGAGGAAACAAAATACTTACATTTCTAATGTAATTTAAGTCACATAGAGAAACCAAAAATTAGTGAAATAAGTATAGAAAAGAGTTTATGCCCAAATAGTAATAGAAGGCTCAGTGAATTATTCCGGGGCAAACCTGTGTTCCTGCGAAACCTGTCATCTCCTCATCAAACAAAGGCCCTTAGCCCTCATTCCTATGAGAACTATTCTGATCACTCTCTGAAAATCTCTAAATTAACCAGTGCATTTCCCTCTATATTTTAACCTTAGATTTATTAAAATTCTTCCTTTTGTTTCCAAATTCCCTAATTGATAAGCAAATTGAATTACAGAGATTTTAATAACATTATTGTGGAAAACATAATTGGTTTCCCTAAATACTAGGCCTTCAATACAGAGGAAGATAGAAAAAATCTGAGCATGAACTTGCTACAAAATTTAAGATGTAGAAAATGCACATTAAAAAAATGGAGTGAATACATAATGAGGGCAGAAACTCACATAAATAAATAATGTGAACCTGGACATAAAAACATAAGCAGAAATGTCCTGTCTACAACAACTAAACACTGATTTTTCAGTCACAATGAACTCCTCATATATTAACTGTGGCGTGTCAGTGTCATACTTAACCACAACTGCTCAAGTTTGTGCTTTACATACCTAAAACAATACTGTATTAGCAAAGGTCGATCTGAATTGGAGCTGTTATTCTTAAACATACTATTAAAAAGTCAAAGATATTTTTATTTTCCATAAAACTGAATATATACATACTATATATATACAAGAATCAATTCATATTTTGTCCAATTAAAAATTTTAAATCACCAAAAATGTTTCATCTTGATCTTGATTAATCAAATATAGTGGGTAGTTAAATTTTCTAGGTTTTTTTTTTCCTCTTTAGAACAGAATATTTAGTGAGGTTTCTTAGGAACATTTTGGTTAAGTAAGTCTCATCACTCCCAGTACGTAAGTAAAATGAAAATTGTTGGAAAAAAATGCCTATTGAACACAAGCAAAATTACAAGTTAAAACAGGTTTACAAATACCACTGTTCACACATATCATTAATGTAGAGTAGTGTGCTAAAGCCTTAGAAAAATGTGGCTCCTGGTCCTCTACCATCGGCGTTTCTATGGGCTCCTATGTCCTTCTGCGACAGCCTGTGTCTGTGCTGAAAGGGAGGGGGTAGTGTGAATTGCTGCTTTGCCAGCAGAGCTGCAGATCCAAACTCTGACTCGTGGACCATGAGGAGGGGCAGGAATTCAGAGCAAGACAAACTCTGGACCCCCACTGAGAGGGACCAATGGCCCATGAAGGCAGGAATGGAAGAGAAATCAGTGAATTCTGGAAGGCCCCACGCAGCACCACTGCAGGGATTACCTAGAGGGCAGTGAGGACCAGTCCCCCCAGTCTGCTCAGGAGAGGCTGAAGGAATGAGCTCCACAGAAGGGTGGAAAGAAGAGAGAAACTCAACGTATAATAAGAAAAAATTTTAAGAAGGGAGACAGGAAAGAGAGGAACAGACAGAAAATATGGAAAGAAAGCACTGATGCAGTGGGAGGTAGCACAGGGTTTGTAAAAAAGCATTTTAGTTTCTTAATGTTAATTTCTTGCACTATTTATTTTCCATTCCTTATCTTGGAAGTCTGATCCTGATAATATGTCCTAACATTTTGTAGTAACAGAAAGTTAATTTGTTAATTGTATTTTCACTCTTAAAACTCCCTAATGCTGTAGAATACATTTTTTTCTGAATAAAATAACAAATGTCTCTACAGGGCTGAAATGCTGACACAGTTTTTTTGCTGAATCACAAATGAATTATGTGGTTCCTTTAAAATTGACTTTGAACAACACAGACACACACAATACTGTTATTTAATGTGCTCACTTTTATTTAAGATGCCTACATTTAAAAAACTAAAATTAGAACTCACACTTTTCTAGGTAAGTTTATTTACATTTTGAAATACTGAAACTTTAGCAATTCTGTACCAATGACTAATTTCATTGTCTATAATACTGCAACTGTTACTTTCAAAATTTGAAAGATGCTCTCACAGCCCCTCTTTCAACTTGTCTGTACTGAAAAGACCCCAGGAACACACAAAACCATACCTGTACGGTGTCAGAATATTCAGAGGAGGTGGCTTATCGCTCTGGTTGTAGATGTCAGCAACAGGGTTAGGAATGCTGTTCTTCGAAACTACCTGCTGGTCTTGGACTGTGGAACTTTTGAAAGCTTTTTTCATGTTGATGTCCTGTAGTGATACTATTTAGAGAACAAAATACTTTAAGTGTTTCAAAATAAGTATAATTTGAGTCAAAATCATAAACATCTCTTAAAACAAACAAATATTTTTATTTTTCATTTAAAACCATGCTGAAATAGCATATGCATTTCTTTCTTCCCTCTATGAAGTCATGTCTTTTTTTCTTTGGTAGTAATGTAATTACTTCATTGAACTTAACATTAGGTTCAATCATTCTTTATTTAAATAGCACTTACTAGAAACCACACAGAAATATAGTTATAAATATTAACTATCATGTAAATACCAACTTGGGCATCCTGGGGGAGTGAAACATTCAAACAATTATCAGTTTAATTAAACACATGTAGAAAAGATTTCTGCAACATATTTAAAAACTAAAAAGGGCATTACACTTTTCTGACATTGTCATTAAGCAAAGCTTTTCAATGTATAGTCCTAGAAATTAAGCAGTGTGATGTAAAAGTAGACTAAGGAGTGAGGTAACTGGGCTGATTTTATGCTTATTTCTTGTGTTTGTACTAACTTTACATCTCATCGATTAACTTATCTGACTTCGACACAATCTTTTTGAGGTGGACAAACTGGCCCATTAACCCACTTGACCAAGAGAGCTGACACTCAGGATATTCTGTAAAGTTTCATGAAATTTATTCTACAGGTTAACCTTTCCCAGTCAAGGTTTATCACAAGCACTTCAATATTTTAATTGTGATACCAAAAAAGTAATAATAAAGGAAGATAAATATTTATAAATCACTTTGATATCAATTTGAAAAATAAATGATTGATTTAAGATGTTAAAAACTTCTTTGAATAAAGCAAGTAGGGATTAAAACTTGTTTTTTAAAATAAAAGATAAATTTTAAAAATCAGATTAAAAAGGGCATGCCTTTAGCACCCCCATTTTTGTTGGAAACATCCATAAGAATGTTTATTATGAATATTAAAATTTAAAAGTTTTACATTTTTGTTATATTTCTAATTCATTTAATTTAATTCTGACCTTTGAAAAAGACATGAAGATTAGAAAACATTATAATAAGAGATAAGTTCCATAAATAACCACATTAAAAAAAAACCCTTCACTTTTTATTAATACTACTAGTAGAAAAATCAGATGTTAAGGTCATTTTAACACAATAAGACAAACTGTAACTAACATTATATAAAGGTAAAAATAATTTTTAATTTGAACATTTTCCTGAAAGTAAATATGTAATGGAATTTTTAATAATTTCTTTACAATATTTTCCCAGTCTAATCTCAATCCTTCATTTAAAAGATATAGAAAGTAAAATTTTATAAAAGGAATTGAATTTTAATTTTGCTTAAACTGCCACAATTTCAGGGAGTATCATCAAACTGATTACAGTTACCTACACAGTGCTTGTCAATATTAACGTTATTTTAAGACCCCAAATGCTATTCCTGAGATGTTAAATCACCAAGATTATTTATAGGCATCACCCTAACAAGAATATAGGGTGAGAGCCTTCACTCTGTCATACTCTGTATATACAATCCTGTTTCTTAGTTGGATCACATCTTTGAATTAATTCTATAATTTTTAGGTAAAAAAGTATGTTTAAAATAATTAAAAATATCCTAAATTAGGCTTTCTAATACTGAATGCATTCAAAGAATCCTTTAAAACAAACACTACATGTGTAACTTTTTTTTAAAAAGAGAGTTTGGTATATGAGATAGACAAGATGTGTGTTTTTTAATCACTAATTAACCCAAAGTTGTGGGTTATTCCCCCTCACTATTCTTCTAGCAAAAGACAGGATGAAATATAAGCATACTACCTCAAGGAAAAAGCAGTAATTGCCCTGTAATTAATTACTACCCTTTTGTCAAGATCCCTTATAGCTCATTACTTTCATGCAATTACCTACCCTCTTCCACTGTTGAATCCAGCTGGGTAACTTTGACAGCAAGGCGATCAATTCTGTCCTGAAGAGAATTTGCTCTGATGTAAAAGTTGTTGGCCTCATTAAACAGCTCACCAAATATGTCTTCAGCATGTCTGCCTATAGTAGAAAATGAATGGAGAAAGCTGTCTGTTAAGAACTACCAGGCCGCCTTCACACATTCTCACCAATGCTATTTACTGTCAACACATGGGATTTTGTGTAAATGATTATAAAAATGGAGTGTCACAGTCAAGGGCCTTTAGAAGTTTCGAAAATTTATTAGGGTTGTTCACACATATCTAAATTTGACCCAAAGTTATCAAATGTTAAAATACCCCAATAGCATAGAATTTTTATTTAATTGCTACGCAGCTATCATGCCAGTTTTTCCAATTAAACTAAACTTCTTTGGAAAAAAATTAGTCTCATTTTGTATGCTTTATGTATAAATAGAATCTCAGAAACTATAAACTTTTCTTTCACTTCTAATGATAATTCAATAAATCATGATGGTTACTAAATTTAGGATTTTATCTTATTCACAATTAGAAAAATTAGATACCTTACGTTGTACCTAACACTTTTTCAATGCCATTAAATTGTTCTAATTCATATTCTAAAATCTAGGTATATAGTGCTGACTCTGGCAGTCTCTAAATATCAATATTTTGAATTCTGAGTTAAATTTCTCTGTATGGATCACTTCTATATTCTTATAAGGGCTAAACACAACTACTTTTCTTAAAGTGTTCTTAAAATACATTTCTGAAAATCAGACAAGCAAGATAGCAATCATACTTGCTGCCAATGTTGAATTTCCAAATCCCAACATCATTCCTTGACTCATCCCACAAATATTTCATAATTGCCTACTCTGAGTGTACCAGCCATATCTGCATCCTATCTTCCTCCACCCCGACATACGCACCATCTCCCCCACTATCAACATCCAGCACCATAGCGGTACATTTGTTATAACTGGTAAACCCACATTGAGACATCATCACCCAAAGTACAGTTTACACTAAGATTCATTTGTGGTGTCATACATACTATGGGTTTTGACATAGTAGGTACATTGAATGTACCTACCTTTGTAGTATCATACAGAATAGTCTCCCTTCCCTAAAAATACTCTGTTCTACCTATTCATTAACCACTCAAAACCTGGTAACCAGTAAGCTTTTTACTGTCCCCATAGTTTTCCCCTTTCTAGAATGTCATATAACTGGAATCATACAATATATAGCCTTTTTTGGTTGGATTCTTTCACTTAACATTATGCATTTAAGGTTCTTCCATGGCTTTTCATGGCTTAAGAGTTCATTTACTTTTACCATTGAGTAACATCCAACTAACTGTATCACAGAGCACTTATCCATTTATCCACTGATGGATACCTTGGCAAGTTTCACTGTTTAGTAATTATGAATAAATATTTGGGTGGGGACTTTTTGAAAGGCAGAAACTATGGGCCGAACCGAAAACACGTGGATAGTGTGTTTTAAAGGAAAGTTATTTTTAAAGTGTCTGGGAGCAAGAAGGCTGAGACCAACAAAGGGTGTCAGCCCAGAGCTGCTGTAGGGAGTATTAGATATAGGGGCTGCTGCAGGCATTTGCTGGCATGGCGTTGCCTGCACCTGGACATGCTCAGAGTAGCATACTGGGGTTTGTGGCCTTGGTCACTGACTTGACCATGAGCAGGAAGAGAGGGATTCAGCTGCAGAAACATAAGTTATTTCGATGTAGCACAGGCCTAATCAGTGTGGTCCTTTCTGGTGTCCTTGGTAAATTTTCAAGGCAGCTACAGTTAGGAATCTCACAGGAACAGCCTGGTCCTGGCATCTCTGGGTCTGTGGCTAGGTGTAAAGCCAGTATTCGCAGCCAAGGCCACCATCAGGACCACCTGACCAGTGCAGGTTCGCATTAGATTTGGACAGTCAGTTATGAAACAACGGAGCCAAGAACTGGTGAGCCATCAGCTTTAATTCTAGCTTGCACCCGGCAGGCAAGTAAAAACACACACTGGGCTCCAAAACCCACTCATTCAGTGCTCACAAAGCTACTGACTTATCTGAGTTTCCTAGAATCAAATGTTTCTAGCTCACCAGACTTATTCACTTCTGTTCCCCATCTCCTTCTCCAGCACAAACTGCACAAACTGGCTTCTCCCTCAGCACTCTGCCATCTTGGCTGCTTCTCCTGGCCTCCACGTGGCCTTAATCTGCTCTCCTCTCTAATACTAACCTCAGGAACCAAGAGAGAACAAGCTCCCAGCCTTCCCCACTTTATAGTGTAGAGATCCAAACCTTTAATCCAATCTACAAACAAGGAAGTCTCTGATACAAAATCACTTATCTGAGGTATAATGGGAAGATTTCTCATGAGAGTGCACCACCCCACATCATCCAATCAGTCAAGGATGTGCTTTTAAAACTTGCACATGGGCAGCACCATCTTTAACAAAGTGAGCATAATATATTTTGTCTGCCCAACACTAGGCTTTTACAAACAACCATTGTGATTTAAACTCCCCTAAGTGGTAGGTCCCTACCCAATGTCAGCTTTCCCTGACATTCCTGCAAAGGTAAACTTTTTGCTACCTTTCAGAGTAAAGGCCAGGAAGCCATTAAGAGAGAGAATAGCAAGCAAATTAATACAACCTCACAGTTGGGGATGACAAAGTTCTGTTTTGAGCCCCAGTGGGAAGCTGGGTGAGGGGAATTTGAATTGTGAAGGGCTCTGGATTTAAAAGAACTCTGAACCTAAACCTAACACTTTTGTGTGAACATAAATTGTCAACTCATTTGGAAAAATAACAAGTAGCAAAATTGCTACATTGTGTGGTAAGAGTATTGTTGGGCAGATAAAATATAATATGCTCACTTTGTTAAAGATGGCGCTGCCCACATGGAAGCCCGTCACCCAGGTGATATTATTTGCCCTTATGCTTGGAATGGGTGTGGGGGAAAGGCTGTAATGTAAGCAGGCCAGGTCGTTATGACCTAAGGCTTGGCTTTAAGAGTAAGCTCTTCCCCACACCCTTGACTGATTGGATAATGTAGGGTGGTGCACTCTCCTGAGAAATCCCATTATACAGAGATTTCCTTGTTTGTATAATTGGATTAAAGGTTTGGATTATCTATGCTATAAAATGGGAGAGACCAGTAGCTTGAGCTCTCGGTTCCTGCTATCCCCATTGCAGGGGCCTCCCTGATCCCTTGACCTCCATGGGAAAAGCTGGTTTTCTGCTTCTCCCTTGTCTTCTCTTGTGGCTTGCCTGTATTGGTGAGACACCAATAAACAGAATGGCCTACCATCCTCCGACTCTGCCATTTCTTCACCGTCAGCCCGAATCCAATGGGAACCTGCATGTGAATGGCCACGATGGCGGCTCCTGGCCTTACAAGTATGTTTAGTTTTATAAGAAGTGAGACTGTCTTCCAAAGTGGCTGCACCATTCTGCATTCCCACCAGCAGTGAATGAGACTTCCTGTTGCTCCACATCCTCACCAATACCACCTGGTGTTTACTGCTTTGGACTTTAGCTACTCCAATAGATATGCAGTGGTATCTCTTTAATTTGCATTTCCCTCATGACACATGTAGACTATCTTTTCAAATGCTCATTAGCCACCTGTGCATCTCCTTTTGTAAGTTATCTGTTTAGGTCTTTGTAAGACCAGGGGTCACCTTCACAATTGTGGCCATTCACATGCAGGTTCTCATTAAATTTGGGTAGACGGTAAAGAAATGGCAGAGTAGGAGGATGGTGGGCCATTCTGTTTATTGGTGTCTCACCAAGACAGGCAAGCCACAAGAAAGCCAAGGGAAAAGCAGAAAACCTGCTATTCCCATGGAAGACAAGGGATCAGTTAGAGAGAAAAAAGAACTCCTCTTGCATCTCTTGGTGGTAGGGGCAGAATCTCCCTTCCAGTAAACATTAGCCTAACAATGGCCCCTTCCAATCAGGAAGGCACCTACAACCTCACAGACCACTATACGGTAGTACCTTGAGATATGAGCAGACCAACATATAATTTTTTTTTCTTTTTTAAGATGCGAGCTGCAGCTCGGTCCGTATTTTTGTTTGAGATCTCAGCAAAATTCTGAGATATGAGTGGTGATTCAGGAAGCTGCCGCTAGTTGGCACGTTGGCGCACGGGTCCAGTATCGGCAGCACAACACCAGCATCTCGTTCTTTCTCACGTGCTACCCACAGAATCAAGTCAAACCTCGTGTGCTGTACTCGTTCTTGCATCATTTTTGCATTTTTTACTAACTTTTTTTGTGTGCTATCATGGGGCCAAAGACAGTGACTATAAAAGACAGTGGTGAGAAGAAGAGAATGATGTCAATAGAAGTAAAGCAAGAAATAATAGAAAAACGTGAGCGTGATGTATGAGTGATTGACCTGGTAAGGCTGTATGACCGCAATACATAATACATCTACAATTTGTACCATCCTTAAACAAAAGGATGGCATCAAAAGCACAAATCCAGCAAAAGGAACTACAATTCTGTCCCAATTAAGGACAAATATCCATGAAGAAATGGAGAAGCTTCTGCTGGTGTAGGTGAAAGAGAAAGAGCTTGCAGGAGATACAGTAACGGAGACTGTAATATGCGAAAAGGCACTGCAACTTGAATAAGCACCATCAAATTCAAAAGAGACAGCAGAAGATACATTTAAGGCAAGTCACGGCTGGTTTGAAAATTTCAAGAAGAGATCTGGCATCCACTCAGTGGTGAGGCATGATGAAGCTGCGAGTGCTGACGTTAAGGCAGCTGAGGAGTACATCGCACATTTTGCTGCACTTATCACAAAGGGAAGGCTACATCCCCCAACAAGTGTTCAACTGTGACGAAACAGGATTGTTTTGAAAAATAATGCCCCGGAGGACTTTCGTCATCGCAGAGAAGAAGCTGCCAGGCCATAAACTCATGAAGGACCTCCTGACCCTTGCATTGTGTGCAAATGCTAGTGGTGACTGTAAAGTAAAGCCACTGCTAGTGTATCATTCCGAAAATCCTCGAGCCTTTAAGACTCACAAGATTCTTAAAGAAAAACTGCAGGTTATGTGGCAAGCCAATGCTAGGGCATGGGTTACGTGGCAGTTTTTTATTGATGGGTAAATCTAGTCTTTGGTCCTGCAGTTCAAGAAAATAAACTCCTGATGAAAGCATTACTAATCCTTGATAATGCTCCAGCCCACCGACCTGGTCTTGAAGATGACATTTTCGATGAGTTCAAATTCGTGAAAGTCCTCTACCTCCCACCCAACACGACTTCAATCTTGCAACTTATGGATCAGCAGGTCATTTCCAACTTTAAAATGCTTTGCATAAAGCACTTGTTCCGCCGCTGCTTTGAGGCAACTGAGAATACAAATCTAACCCTTTGAGAGTTTTGGGAAGATCACTACAACATCGTGATATGTTTACGTCAGTGGTTCTTAACCTGGGTTCTATTGAACCCTAGGGGTTCAATGAGTCGGTCTCAGGGGTTCGGAGAAGCCTCTGCCGTGGAGGCCAGAATAAAGTAATACCGTAATTTGTTGTGAGTTCGTGCACTTTGTTGGTTTTGTTCTTTGAGCAAGGTGATGTTCATGCACGGCTCATTTTGTGCACCAGTAAAAAAGCACATACCTATGTCTTGAATTTGGAAAGAAAACCATATTTTATTTATCACTAAAGAAGGGTTCGTTGAATGCGCATATGAAACTGGTGGGTTCAGTACCTCAAAAAAGGTTAAGAAACACTGGTTTACGTATTGTTGACTTGGCATGGCAAGAGGTTACAAGAAGAACCTTGAACGCGGCATGGGAAAAGTTATGGCCTGATGTTGTTGCAGACTGGGACTTCGAAGGATTTGAATCAGAGACCAAGACCGAGGTAGAAGCGCTGGAGGAGATTGTGTCCCTCGGAAAGTCGATGAGTCTGGAGGTGGATGAGGGTGACGTAAACGAGCTCATTGAGGAACATGAGGAGGAACTCTCAACTGAGGAGCTGAAGGAGCTACAGATGATGTAACATACGGAGCTTCTGCAAGAGATTAGTAGTGAGGAGGAAGTAGAGTCGGAGGAAGTGATTTCTACAAGTGAAATTAAAGACACGCTGGCAATGTGGGAGAAGCTTTCAAGTTTCATTGAAAAGAAACACCCAGAAATAGTTTTAACTGGTCGTGCTTCAGCACTTTTTAATGACACTTGTTTGTCACATTTCTGTAACATTTTAAAAGGCAGGCAAAAGCAAACCTCTTTGGATAGATTTTTATTCAAAAGTCCTGCAAGTGAAAGTGCCGAAAGTGCAGCCAAAAAGGCAAAAACAGGTGATGATTAAATGAAAACTACATAATGTTAAGCTTAGGTTAAGTTTAAAGTTAAGAAGGTGCATTTTTTTTTTTACAATTAAGGTTTTGTGGTTTCATTTTAAGTAAAGAAAGTGCAGTTTTAGTTTTTTATGTTTAAAGTAAAGAAAATGCAGTTTTAGTTTACATTTAGTGTTAAGAACATGCAGTTTTAGTATATGTGTCTACAGTGCCTGCATCCCTTCCTCCACCCTCCTCCTCTGCCATTCACCTCCGTTAGTCACACTCGTCTGTCTCCAAGGTAAGAATACAGTACTAAATAACACTTTTTTCTTTTATTTCATATATTTTGTTATGAATTGGTAAAGTATACATGTGTATTTCTTAATTAAAAACATGTATTTTTTCATAATTTAGGATGTTTTGGGGATGATTCACAGGGCTGGAATGAATTAAATCTATTTCACTTATTTTAAATGGGAGAAATTTGTTTGATATACAAGTTGACTGACTTACAAGCTCGGTTACAGAACGAATTAAACTTGTATCGTAAAGGTACCACTGTATCTGGCATTGGCCAGCCCCCAATGCAAACTATAAGCTAGCAAACATATACTTCATATTTACAAACTTACTTGATCAACAGTCTTTTTCCTTTTTTTTACTCAAGTTATTTTTTTCATTAAATACCAGTCCTTCATCTTATGATGCCTTTTGAAAATATTTTCTCCTAGTCTGTGGATTGTCTTTTTATTCTTTCTTTTTTTTTTACAGGGACAGAGAGAGAGTCAGAGAGAGGGATAGATAGGGACAGACAGGAACGGAGAGAGATGAGAAGCATCAATCATTAGTTTTTCGCTGCCGCTGCGACACCATAGTTGTTCATTGATTGCTTTCTCACATGTGCCTTGACCGCGGGCCTTCAGCAGACCGAGCAACCCCTTGCTGGAGCCAGTGACTTTGGGTCCAAGCTGGCGAACTTTTGCTCAAGCCAGATGGGCCTGCGCTCAAGCTGGCGAGCTCGGGGTTTCGAACCTGGGTCTTCTACATCCCAGTCCGATGCTCTATCCTTGCACCACCGCCTGGTCAGGCAATATTCTTATTCTCTTGACAGTACATTTGTAGAGCAGAAGTTTTTAATTTTAATGAAATCCAGCTTATCAATTATTTATTTCATTTGTCATGCCTCTGGTATTATATTTAAAAAATCTTTACCATAGATCATCATTTAGATGTCCTCCTATGTTCTCTTCTGATTTTATAGTTTTATATGTAGGTCTGTGATCCATTTTGAGTTAATTCTTGTGAAGGGCAACAGGTCTTTGTTAAGATCTACTGTTCTTATCATTTGCATATTCTATCAATTTATTACTCAAACGAGAAGAGAGCCTGAATCTCCCAGAAAGACAACTTACTGGATGCAAGAATAACTGTTATGTTCTCACAGAGCTTATGGCGTTCTCTCAGCCACTTTCCAGACTGCTGTGATCCCTGAGACTGCACACCCTCGGAGTTAGAATGTGTGGGGCCTGATCTGTGCTGCAGCCCAGCCCTGGAACGCTTCTTGGTGCCCACCTGTTTAATGAAGGAGGGAGCTTGTACGGTAAGCAGGGAGATAGGGCTTTCATTTTCCAGATGACTGACTGAGCATCAGAAAGATTATCTGTTCAAATCCCATCACAAGTAAGTGGGAGAAACAGATAAAAAACACTTGGTCTTCTAATTTCCAATTCCCTGCTCTTATCAGGTATTTTCTTGAACTTCCTTGGGTAGAAATTAGCAATTTTTCAAGAATTAGTTCAGACCATAAGACAGTAATATCCTATTTACTTAACAAAATGAAATCAAATATTTTTGGCCTACATGGTTACTTACAGACACTAGTTAAGTATTTCTTATCAATTTAAACTAGTACGATTTTGTAAATCCTAGTAGTATAACTGTCTTAACAAAAGGAACTTTCTATTAAAACATAACAGAAATAAAAGGAATGAGTAAAATCACCATCCCATCCCAGACGAGCAGTTAACTGTTTCTCCTACTGTCATGTATCTATAGTATGGTCCTCTGCAGTCACTTAACACTTCTGCCAACACTTCCCACACCCACAATATACAAAATACATAGTTCCAAAAAGGCAAAGAAATAAAGTCTTCACACAAATTATGTTTTTAAACACTACAACTAGATGTGCTATCCACAATTAAGGTTTTTTGCTGCCTTTGAACTCTTTCCTGAGCGCTGGACCCATGCACTTAATCTCCTGTGTTGATGTCCATGTCTAATCCTGTACAAATTCTGTATCAGTTCATTTTCACATTAACTCGAAGCCGCACTCCCCATGTTGAAAGGTATCAACCATCTAAAATGAAGCCCAAGGAAGAAACGGAGTTCTCTGAGACTACTGCTCCCTTCCTCTACAGCTCACTGAATGCCAAATCTAGTCACTTCTCTCCCCACCACCCCAACTAGACCCTCCCATTTCTCTCCTGAATTACATCAACAGCTTTTGTTTACTCTGCTTTCAGATTCAACTCTCACGCTTAAATCCAACTCATCACATTGCCACCAAATGATTTTTCTGAAAGAAAGACCTGACTGGTTCCTTCCTGATTATACCCCTCACTGCTCCCCATCATTTCAAGACATAACCCAAGCCTCTGAGCAGGTCATGGAAGGCCTGGGTTCTTCACTGTGCTCCAGTCAGAAGACCTTGCAGTCCCTAAACCCATTCCACTTTCTCACAGATCCTGTTACTCCTCTGCATTTTCAAACCGTTTCTCTGCCTTGTCATCTCACTTTGAAAAAAGTGGAAGGCTATGTGGGGGGAAAACAGCTGTGTTAGGCTAGCTCGCTGGTTTCCTGGCGGCAAGCACTGTGCAAGATTAATGTGCAAGCACGTGGCAGAAAGCCACGTGTGTGTCGCTGTGAAGAGCTGTGGGTGTTCTCCCTCGGGCGATTCTTCCAGATCACTCTCCCACCATCACAAGGTGTGGTTCCCTCAGCTGTCACCATGAGGGGAAGTTTTCCTGATCCCTTGCTGTCCACTGCAAAAAGCAGGTTTTCCTTTGTTTCTTTGCTCACCTGTCTCTGCGAGCCTCCAAAAAACGGGAATGGCCCAATGCTTTCTGGCTCCACAGTTCCTCTACCACCTGTCCAAATTCCATGGGAGCCTGCCTCGCCTTGACAACAAGCATTACACTATGTCATGGCTTATAAAGTCCTCTTACTCTAGCTCCATTTACCGTGGTGGCCTCACCATCTATTACCTCTCCCTCACACAGTTCACTTCAACTACACTGGCTGCTCCCTGTTTCTCAGTCATGCACATCATATGCCCTCTCCTAGGGCTTCTGCATTTCCTGCCCCTGCTGCCTGGGCGTTTTAGTCCCAGAGTCACATGGTTTGCCCCCTCACCTCATCTAGGACTACTCAAATGTCACTTTCTAAACTAAGCTGCTCGACACACACACCTTATTCCTTCTTTGCTGTATTTTTCTCCTTAGCAGTTATTTGTACGTATTCATTTCATTTCCTGCCCGTCTCCTCCAACCAGAATGTTTGATCCAAGGGGACAAGGACTCTCTGTTTTGTGCTTTGCTATACCAATCTTCAAGGTCTAGGGCAGTATCTCTCAACTGCTGGTCCGCGAACCAGTCTGACAGAAATTTCATGCCAGTCTGCAAAAGAGTTAACTACACTGATGATGTGTGAAGATTATAGACCCAGTGATGTTACTTGAATTCACTTATGTTCAGGATGATTTCTGCAGTCCCCAAAATAATTTTCTAATTTTCACCAATCCCAAGTGTAGAAAGTTTGGAAACCACTGGTCTAGGACATGCCTGGCTTAGCGTAGGTGCTCAAAAACATTTTGGAATAAATAAAAAGGCATTAAAATTAATCCTTCAGGATGCAGATTTGTGTATGTAGGATCTGATGCCCCTCTCTGAGTTCTCACATATCCTAACATGCCTCAGTCACAAGATCTTATGTCTATTTATGTTCGTACCCTGAAATTAAGCCTCTTCTCTCTGCATTATGCTGAGCCAGTGCCCGATTATTTCTTGAATGACAAACACAGGATCCATACCAATGTTTTCTTGTTAGTAAGTACACAACCAACAAATGCTGCGTGGGAAAGTTTTGGGAACTCTAGGATAAAAAAGATTAAACACGTTTCTATGCCTTGGGGCATCTCAAAAGCTTTAATTGCTAAAGTGTATTAGGAATCTGCAAGAGAAGCAGCTAGCACACCATGTTTTCAAACTGACTAGGCCTGGAAACACCTAATAACATCTTTCAGAACTACTGTTTTACAAAACCCCTTGGGAAATGCCTGCCTGTTCAATCCAGTGATCTGGAGACAAACACCATATTCCAAATGCTTTATATCCAAGTCTGTCAATAGTTTATTGTGAATGTCAAACATAGTCAAAATGTAACCTGGCTAATTTTCATTTTTCCAGTTGATCATTCATAGCTTTAAAAAATTATTCCAGTGCAACTCCTTCCTATTCCTTTCCCTTCAGCTCTGTAGAAATCTAATTAACAGAGACAGCACATGTCACCATATGAAGATGGGAGTACTAAAGTTTCTTGCAAAAGTTACACCAGCATTCTCAAAGCACAGCAACTATGGTTAACAACCACACTCTGCGAGACACTACATAAATTGAAAAGGACACATAACAAGGACCCTCTACCTTCAGTGCTTAACCCCATTTGAAAAAAAATAAATACTCTACACCCATTGGAAGTTCTCAATTTACAAAAAACAACAAAGAAATAGAAATTAAAGACTTTCATATTTAATCTTCTGCCAGTTGCTGAAAGCTGACAAGTGACTAAAGAAAAGAATACTGAAGAAACTATATTTACTGATGAGCAAGAATAAAGTATTGCAATTACAGTATGTAGCTATGCAAACAGCAACTTATTTGAAAAGCTTGCCTTACTCTTTCAATGGCAAGTCCATTAATAGCTAAACTAAGAGAATTCTGAATTGAATTGAAGACGATATTGAGGTAAGTACAAATTCATTCATACTTTACTGATTATGGATTTGTCAGGGCCATAATAAACAGTGTGCAAGTATGTCAGGTTGAGAAGCATGTCTCTAAACTACCAAAGTATAAAAATTATGCATGGATTTTCAATTGCATTTTAAAAGTGAAAATTCATTAGAAACAACCAGTATGTCTGTTATGAGTCTTCTCTGTGAAACAAAAAACCATTCACAAGAAAGTCATTCAGAAATTTTAATACACACATCTAGTACCTAGATCTTGGTTTGTCAAGATGGTGACTTTTCATTCTCCACTGAAAGGAAGCAGGCTTCTTGGAAAAATTACTGGTTCTAGTGATGAGGGTGAAAAAGTACAAGATAAATTTAGAATACCCTGCTGTGCTTTTCTTAAAAAAGTAGAGAAGTACTCGGAGTGGTGGGAGCATGTCGAAAGGACACAAAAGCCAGCCAACAGGCCACACCTGAGAAAAATGGGAGCATCAAAATAAATAATAAAGACAACAAATTATAACCCAGACAATAAAATAAGAATCCATGAGTCCATAATGATACAAGTGAATGAGGGAATGAATGAATGATAGGAAAGAAGTGAAAGCAGTTATATTGGAATCCTATCTAAGAAGTGTAGAAGAAATCTGGAGTGAGAAAAATCACCATTCTGAACTACTACAGTAGGTGTTTTGGTCAAGAATCATCAACGGATGCTCAGACTAGTGGAAAGAAGTGGGATGTGGAAAGAAGTGGGATGGGGACAGATTACAGTCTTAACCTGTCTTCCTGTAAGATACTTATTAACTACATAGGGATGGGAGGAACATTACATTAAAAAATCCAATGGACAAAATGTTAACCAAGGATCAAAGTTAACATAAGCACTTATGGAACAAGCAGATAATCTCTGCTTCCTGATAAAATGCACTGAGGACAATGGTTATTACTCTGTGACAATCCTGCCAATATTCTATATCTAATCATGAGGAAACATCAAAAGATATGGACCAAGGGACAGTACACAAAATAAATGGCTGGTTCCCTTTAAAATTGTAAAGTCACAGCGCTGGCTTGTGGATGTGGATAGTGTCAACCTGGAGCATGGATGTCCGAAGTCACCAGCTCAATCCTGAGGGCGTTGACTCTGATTCCAAGGTCACCGGTTCAAGCCCTGATCAGGGCTTGATTCTGAGGGCACTGGCCCAATCCTGAGGTTGCCAGTTGGAGCCCAGGGAGGTCAGGAACTGTATGAGAAGCAATAAATAGGTACAAAATTATGTGGAACAACAAGTTGATGCCCCTCTCTCTCCTGCTCTCAAAAATAAGTAAATAATAAAAATGTAAAGTTACAAAAATTAATAAAAAAGACTGAGAGCTCTTCCAGATTAAAGGGGAGATTATATATAATTTATTTATTTTTAATTATATATTTTTAAAGACTTTATTCATTTTAGAGAGAGAAAGAAATAGAAGGGAGGTAGGGAGGAGCAGGAAGCATCAACTACCATATGTGCCTTGACCAGGCAAGCCCAGGGTTTTGAACTGGCAAACTCAGTGTTCCAGGTCGACGCTTTCTCACTGCACCATAGCAGGTCAGGTCAAGATATATTTATTAACATGGATTTATATATGTATGTATACATACACACCCATAAATTGGGGAGAGGGAGGAATACGGAGGACAGAAAAAAAGAAAGAAGTCTCTAAGAGAAAAAATGTGGTAAAATAACATATGGGTAAAAGTTTATGTGAATTCTTTGTACTGTTCTTAAGTTTTTTGTAAGACTGCTATCATTTCAAAATAAAAGTTACAAGGAGGCTTTTTTATAGTACTTGTGATAAAGTCCAGTTGCTACTGAATTCCATAAAAGTAACATAATTAGTGAGCCTTAAGTTTTTTTCTCTCTTAAAAGTTTTTTCTACTATAGAAACAATTGATTCTTATTTTAAGAAATATAGAAAACGTGGAATAGTAAACAATAGGAAAAATGGCCAAATCTAAAACACCTACTGCTAACATTTCAATTTATTTTATCTTTGTTGTGAAAAATAATAAAATGTAGCATATACCCTGATTCTTTTAAATGTTTTATGAGTATAAATATAATACATGCTCGTGGTAGAAAATCTGAAAACTCAGAAAAATAAAAAGTAAAAATGTCATACACAGATAACTACATTAAACTTTTTAATATACTCTTAACAATACTTTTTCTAAGCATTTTATAAGAACTAATATAATAGATGTTGCTTATTAAGTATTTGCTGTCAGTTTACTCAGCAAATATTTATTAAGCACTGTGTACCAGGCACTTAAAGATATATCCAGGGTGAACACAGCCACAAAACTTGTATCATAGATGAACAGACAGGCAATATATTACATGCTGATAGGGTCATGAAGAGAATAAGACGGTAAGGGAAAAGAGACTGGTAGGAAGTGGGTGGTATTTAGGGGTCACTAAAGGGAACTGTATGGACACCTGGGGGAGGAACCTTCCAGGCAGAATGCAGAATCACACTCAGTATGGGCAAGCAGCACCCAAGAGCCCAGTGACTGGAGGGAAAGTGGTAGCAGTAGACAGAGAAATCAACCTGCCTCCCTTTAGGAAAGTGTAACAAGAGCAAAGCAGGGAGGTTGACAGGATGCTACTGTAGAACAAAGGGAGACTGTAGTGGCTTGGACTAGATAAGCGGGAGTGGAGGTGCTAACATACAGATTTGGTATATATTTTAAAGATGTCTGGTATGAGAGATAAAAGAGACAAATCAAAACCAACTGGAAGACCATGAAACCATAAGCATCTTAGAAGAAAACATAGGCAGCAAGCTCTTCGACATCTGTAGCAGCAATATATTTGCCGATTTATCTCCACGGGCAAATGAAATAAAAGGCAAGATAAACAAATGGGACTATATCAAACTAAAAAGTTTTTCCCACTAAAGACAATAGGAACAGAATAAAAAGACAAACCACACAATAGGAGTACATATTCGATAGCACATCTGATTAAGGGTTAATAACTAAAATTTATAAAGAACTTATAAAACTCAACACCAGGAAGACAAACAATCCAATAAAAAAATGGGCAAAAGAAATGAACAGAAATTTCTCCAAAGAGGACATACAGATGGCCAATAAGCATATGAAAAAATGCTCAACATCACTAATCATTAGAGAAATGCAAATTAAAACCACAATGACATATCACCTCACACCAGTCAGAATGGCACTCATCAGCAAAACAACACAGAATAAGTGCTGGAGAGGATGTGGAGAAAAGGGAACCCTTCTGCACTGCTGGTGGGAATGCAGACTGGTGAAGCCACTGTGGAAAACAGTTTGGAGATTCCTCAAAAAATTAAAAATTGAACTGCCTTTTGACCCAGGTATCCCACTTATAGGAATATACCCTAAGAACACCATAGCACTGTTCGAAAAGAAGAAATGCACCCCCATGTTCGTGGCAGCATTGTTCACAATAGCGAAGATCTGGAAACAGCCCAAGTGTCCGTCAGAAGACGAGTGGATTAAAAAGCTTTGGTACATATATACTATGGAATACTACTCAGCCATAAGAAATGATGACATCAGATCATTTATAACAAAATGGATGTACCTTGATATTATATGGAGTGAAATAAGTAAATCAGAAAAAATGAAAAACTGAGAACAGCATGATTTCAACATAGGTGGGACATAAAAGTGAGAATATGAGACATGGACAAGAGAGTGGTGGTTACGGGGTGGTGGGAGGGAGGGAAGTTGGGATAGGGAGGACGGGAGGGGCACAAACAACAACTGATGCCAACACAAGTAGACCTAGAACTAACACAACTGAAAATTTGAGACAGACAACATCAATCCTAGAACCAACTAGCTCTACAAACAACACACCCAAACACACAGACATGAGAAGACAGAGAAATACAATCCAAATGAAACCACAAGAGAAACCTCCAGAAAATGAACTGAGTGATATGGAAAAAACCAAACTACCGGATGCAGAGTTTAAAATAATGATTGTTAGGATGTTTAGAAATCTTAGAACAATGGATGGTCATTACTAACAGCTAAATAAATAGTAAGTATAAAAAGGACATTAAAATATTAAAAAAGAGCTTGACCTGTGGTAGCGCAGTGGATAAAGCGTTGACCTGGGAACACTGAGGTCGCCAGTTCAAAACCCTGCACTGGTCTGGTCAAGGCACATATGGGAGTTGATACTTCCAGCTCCTCCCCCCTTTCTCTCTTTCTCTCTCTCACACTCTGTGTCTCCTCTCTAAAATGAATAAAATAAAATTAAATTAAAAATTAAAAAAATATTAAAAAAGAATTGGTCGTGGATGACAAATACAATATCAGAAATGAAGAACACAATGAAAGGAATTAAAAGCAGGATGGATGAAGCTAATGATCGAATCAGCGAGTTGGAGGGCAAGATGAACGAAGGTATGAAAGCAGAGCAGAAAAAAGAAAAGAGACTCAAAAAGTCTGAGGAAACGCTAAGGGAGCTCTGTGACAACATGAGAAATAACATCTGCATCATAGGGGTTCCTGAAGAAGAAGAGATAGAACAAGGGACAGAAACTTTATTCAATCAAATCAGAGCTGAAAACATCCTTAAATAAATGCAGGGAAGGCTCTCACAAGTTCAAGCACAGAGGACTCCATTAAAGAGAAACCCAAAGAAATCTACTCCAAGACACATCATAATTAAAATACCAAAGGTAAGCAATAAAGAGAAAAATATTAAAAGCAGCTAGAGAAAAAAAGGCTATCACCTACAAAGGAGCCCCCATAAGGATGACATCTGACTTCTCAACAGAAACACTTGAGGCCAGAAGGGAATGGCAAGAAATATTCAAAGTAATGCAGAACAAGAGCCTACAACCAAGACTAATTTATCCAGCAAGGCTAACGTTTAAAATGGAAGGAGAAATAAAGAGCTTCCCAGACAAAAAAAAAAAAAAACTCAAGGAATTCATTACAATCAAACCAATGCTGTAGGAAATGTTAAGGGGCCTGTTGTAAACAAATCAAAGTGGGAAAAGAATATAGCAAAAGAGAAATACAGTTTTAAAGAATAAAATGGCAATAAACAACTACATATCAATAATAACCTTAAATGTAAATGAATTAAATGATCCAATCAGAAGACATAGGGTAGCTGCTTGGATAAGAAAATAGGACCCATACATATGCTGTCTACAAGAGACACACCTTAAAACAAAAGATGCACCAAATAAAAGGAAAACTCTCCTAGTTTCATACCTATTCACTGCAGTTCGATGTGGGCTCCCTTTGTTGCCCTACACACATCCAAACGATAGTGAAGTTCTTGCCACAAACGGGTAAGGATGTCTGGTGTGACAGAGTGAATAACATCTGTGATTCTCTGTTTTAAGTGATTAATGTCATTGATACGTTCAATGTAGACATGTTGCTTCACATAACCCCAAAAGTAAATGTCTAAGGGCGTCAGATCTGGGGATCATCGTGGCCATAGCTTGACAGAACCCCTGCCTATCCACCGCTGGGGGAATGTTCTATCCAGAAACTCACGAACAATGGTGGCGTAGTGTGGAGGAGCGTTGTCCTGTTGAAAGATGACACCTTCTGGAAATTGTGGCACTGCATACAATTCCAACATGTCAAGATAGGTGTTTGCTATCACAGACTGCTCCGCAAAAAAAAAAAGGTCCTATCACCTTATCATGCATCAGGCCACACCACACGTTCACTTTAGAGGTGTTACGTTCGTACTCAACCAAGGCATGAGGATGTTCAGCAGCCCATATTCGGACGTTATGGCGATAAACATGTCCACAGATATGGAAGGTCCCCTCATCACTAAACACAATCTTCTGTAAAACTCTTGCATCATTGACGATCTCATGAAGCATATCTGTAGCAAACGTGCATCGTGTGGGTCTATCCGCCAGTTTGATAGCGTGTAATAGCCGCAATTTGTACCCCGTAAAACAGAGACGTTTCTTTAACACCTTATGAGCTGTAATCTTGCTTAGGTGTAATTGTCAAGCACACACATGCACAGATTTTTTTAGGGCTCCTTAGGTAGCTATCCCGTATATCCTCTACAGACTCGTCACTGACTGATGGCCTACCAGAACGGGGTTTCTCCACCAAACTGATGGTTTCCTTCAACTGCTTATCCCACCGAGTCATGTTATTCCTATGTGGTGGTGCTTCGTTATAAATGCGCCGATATTCATGTTGCACTTTGGTCACAGATTCAAATTTAGCAAGCCACAGACACACTTAACTTTCCTCTGTACCATCCACATCTCGACTGGCATGGCCGTGGGCTGCTCCACTGTATACACGGTGTTACATCATCATCTGCAAACGCTGCCACATCATCCTACAGAAACTGGGAGGGTTTTCCTTTTATTTGGTGCAGATTTCACATTTCTATTGTCTTTTGTTGCTTTCCTGTGACAGGTCAAAAGTGCACCATGACTTTATAGACACACTGTAGATCAATGGAACAGAACACAGAACAGAGAACCCAGAAATAAACTCACATCTTAATGGACAATTGATATTTGACAAAGGAGGTAAGAGCATACAGTGGAGTAAAGACAGTCTCTTTAACAAATGGTGTTGGAAAAACTGGACAGTTATCTGCAAAAAAATGAAACTAGACCACTAACTTATACCATGCATAATAATAAACTCAAAATGGATAAAAGACTTAAATGTAAGTTGTGAAACCATAAGCATCCTAGAAGAAAACATACGCAGTAAGCTCATCGACATCTATCTCAAAATATATTTGCCGATTTATCTCCAGAGGCAAATGAAATAAAAGGATATATCAAACTAAAAAGCTTTTGCACAGCTAAAAACAATATGAACAGAATAAAAAGACAAACCACACAATGGGAGAACATAATCAACGATACATCTGATAATAAGGGTTAATAACCAAAGTTTATAAAGAACTTGTAAAACACCAGGAAGACAAGCAATCCAATCAAAAATGGGCACAAGAAATGAATCGACATTGCTCCAAAGAGGACATACAGATGGCCAATAGACAGATAAAAAAATGTTCAACATCACTAATCATTAGAGAAATGCAAATTAAAACCACACACCAGTCAGAATGGTGCTCATTAACAAAACAACACATTATAGGTGCTGGTGAGAATATGGAGAAAGGAGAACCCTCCTGCACTGCTGGTGGGAATGCAGACTGGTGCAGCCACTGTGGAAAACAGTATGGAGATTACTCAAAAAATTAGAAATGGAACTGCCCTTTGACCCAGCCATCCCACTTATAGGAATATTTCCCAAGACACCATATCACCGACTAAAAAAAAGAAATGCACCCCCATGTTTATGGCAGCATTGTCCACAATAGCGAAGATCTGTCAGTGGACGAGTAGATTAAAAAACTGTGGTACATATATACAATGGAATACTATGGGGCTATGAAAAAGAAGGAAATATTACCTTTTGCAACAATATGGAGGGACCTGGAAACTATTATGTTGAGTGAAATAAGCCAGGCAGAGAAAGAAAAATATCATATGATCTCACTCATTTGAGGAATCCAATGAACAATGTGAACTGAGGAACAGAATTGAGACTGAGGAGGGATCAAAGGGACCAGAGGAAAAGAGGACAGAGGGAAAGGTATGATAGGATGGGATAAACCTGAAGGGAAGGAGGGAGGGCACTGCAGGGAGGGCGGTAAGAGAGATGTTGAGGGGAATAAGGGAGAGGGAGGGATGCATTCGGGGTCACCCTAGAATCTATGTAAACACAATTAATTAAATAAAAAAGAAAAAGTGTTTAGAAACAAAGAAAAAAATCATAAAGGGTTTCAAAAGCAAAATAAAAAAGTTTAAAAACTATATTAACCTCATTTTAATAAGCTTTTAAAAATGGTGTAACACTACTTTTTATCTACTCATTTGGTCTCATCTAATAATTTGTGAATTGGTCAATTCTAATCTTATGTCTTCATCACATAAAGTTGGTCTCACAAGTCCAGAGAGGGTGCCAGTTAATTTCACACTGAGACATGTAAGAGGGAGGAAGGGCGATTCATTCCTTCAAGGCTGCAGTCTCATCTTTGGATAACAACATAAGTACTGAATTGAAATCTATTCACAAATACTAAAATTAATAAAATGCCACTGGTAAAAAGTTGTTCTAGAAATGAGATGACTTACTTAGACTGCTTAGCTGGCGTATGATCGCAGCAAGGGTACTATTGGTTACACATTCAAGTTCACTGGTAATGCCTTCGGGCAGGGCACCCCGGCAAAGGTGCCGGGGTTCGATGTTCCTCTTCACTAAAGGCATGGCTTACAATCTGTAAATTAAACAGACATTTAAAAAAATAAGGTTCTTTACATATTTTAACAAAACTAGTCTTCATTCCCTTAAAAACTAATTTTCTTTCCCATGAGTTTTCCTTATCCTGTCATTTCCAAGAGAGAATCAGATAAATATGTAAAAGATGCCAAATAACTTAAGTAAATTTTTTAGAGATCAAGGATAAAGAACAGTGCAATCCTATTTAATAGAAAAATTATATATGCAAGATTTTCAGGTAAGCACAAATGAATGAATACATGCATTTTTACCACCCCCCCTCCACTGAGATGACAAAAGAGAAAAGGCACAAACCCACAGGTAGTAAGAGCAGGACACAAGAGCCCTACACCTGCGGGCACAGCTTAATCAGATTAAGACAGAAAACACATTCTGTAAGTGGAGGGAGACAGGAAGTAAGCTCACTTGTGCCACAGAACCTCGCCCACACCTCAGAAATAGGAGATGCCAGATATCTATGAAATGGGGAATGGAGAGGTATGGAAACAGAATTGGCTTTTAAAAATCCATGAATTCCTTCTTCCTTCTTGGGCTGACCTTCGTCTACCTCACCCAGCACATTTTACTCTCTGGAAAAGGGGAATTCGAGGATCTAGACTTGAGAAACTAGGCATAGCTCAAGGCTGGGGTAGACAACACACTGAAACCGGGAGTATTCAATCAGTCTGTTCTGACTGGTAAAGGAGATATGCTCCCCATTCTCTGCTCCCTTCTCCCCTTGGCTTCCAGAACACTGGGGCCTGGTTTTTACTGCCCACCACAGAGATCAGACCATTCTTCCTTGGAAAGTGAAGGAAAATAATGTACAAACATGAACACTAAAACAGGGCATCCCCCTATTGAACTGCCAACCAGGTCACCTTACAGAAACACCTGTCAGTAATCTCTCCCAACAGTTTCCAATCACCTTTCATACCTTAGACTTAACTCTCTGAATAGTACAAATTCATGTACGTCCTCGTGCCTCCTGACCATCTGGAGTACAATTGTACAAAAATTTTTATTTTAAGGATGTGTAAGGCAGCATTAAAAATGCATATGTATGTTCTTCTTATTTCCATAAATTGGTTATCAAACAAACATGATTTTAAGTTAATACAACTGTAACTGAAAATAATTTCATTTTTTGAAGAAAATACAAACACACTCCCAGGGGTCAGTGAGCATGGAAAAAACTCACTATTCAAAGGGTTAAATGAAAACAGTAAAAGATCATCAGATGCTCTGGGAAAGTCTTCCCCATTATCCTGGGAATTCCTTTCACATTGCTTTTCAAAAAGTACATTATAAATAAAATAAAACTTTTTGGTTAAGGGGGTATATAGAGTATCACATCTACTCATACAACAGATTTACTGCTCATACCATAGTAGATATTCCAGTGACTGTCACTTTGTTAAGATTGTCATGTTTCCCAATTTGCAGAAGCAGAAAACAGAGAAAAGCCTAGGACCTTTGTGACATTTGTTAACAGTCAAAGCAGCCAAAAAAATTGATGAAGTTCTTTTCATGTGAGACAAATAACATCGCATTTGTTTAAGCCACTGTAGTTGGGTTGTCCGTAACCTGAACTTCAGCATTTCCACCTGGTACAAAAGCGGAATGGTATACTGTACCAAACGTTATCGAGTTGAGCGTGGTCACCATATAATCAACCTTTGTTCTTCTTCTTCCTTTCTTCATAACCTTTGTTCATGCACCCAGTAAATACTTTCTGAGCACCTGCCACATACCTGGCAGTATGTGAGGTGACAGGGACCCAATGGCAAATAAAACCGGACAAAGTCCCCAATGGAACTTGAGTGTGGTGAGGAAGTGAGACAGTGTCCAACCACCCAGGTCACTGGACAGGGAGTCCTGAAAGCATGTGGGGGCTGGAGTGCTGGCATCCCTGGGGAGTCACAGAAGCCCTGCTGTGGACACAACAAACTAAGATCTGAAGGGGGGGATTAGGGCTTCAAACTGAAATCATAAAAGGCCCGTGACAGAGGCAGTATGGAGAATGAAGAAGAGGGCGCAGCTAAAAAGGAAAAGTTCAATGTTTTCATTGACTATTTCTGCCTTATGTCCACTAAGGTGGTAGCTGAACAAACTGTATTTTCAGATTCAAATGCTATTTAATCTAGTGCCTCAGGTGTATTGCATAGGGCAGATCACCTCTCTGTGCCTCAGTTTCCTCCCTGTAAAATGGGGATAACAGTACCTACCTCACAGAGTGAGGAATTACTAAGTTATTACATCCATAATCACTTAAGAGCAGAGCGTGGCATATAGCAACACTCAAAAACTCTGGCTGATTAATTTTTATGTATCTTATGCCATAATGTTATTATTCTGTTTACAGGAATAAAAAGGAACAGTTCACCGGCTGAGAATAAAGCTGAACCATGGAGAATAGCTAGCATTTTTACACTAAAACCATGTGAAAGAAGAGGCACATACAGAAGGACTGCCATGACATCCAAGTTCCAGACACACACATCTCAGGGCCGAAGTGCAAGATTCACTGTGAGCCATCACTTCTTTTTTGGAGAGCGAATTAGAACAATCACAGTAGGATGGTAATTAATCACAGTACAATAAACCAGGATTCCTTATAAGGAGAAAAAAATTATTAATAAACCTAATAAATGCATAAAGTATGGGAAAGAAAATTACTGAAAATTCATCAGTAAGAACTCATTCCATAAAAGCTAGAAGGAAATCAATCAACAAAAACCATGATGTTGCCTGACCAGGTGGTGGTGCAGTGGATGGAGCGTTGGACTGAGATGCAGAGGACCCAGGTTCAAAGCCCTGAGATTGCCAGCTTAAGCATGGGCTCATCTGGCTTGAGCATGGGGTCACCAGCTTGAGCACGGGGTTGCTGACCTAGTGTGGGATCATAGACATGACCCCATGGTTGCTGGCTTGAACAGAGAGTCACTCGCTCTGCTGAAGCCCCTGGCAAGGGCACATATGAGAAAGCAATCAATGAACAACTAAGGTGCCACAGGGAAGAAATGATGCTTCTCATCTCTCTCCCTTCCTGTCTGTCTGTCCTCTCTTGCTAAAATAAAAAAAAAAAAAAGAAAAAAGAAAAATCCCATGATGTCCACAAAGACGCACAGAGCAATTGTGGGGTATGGGGGCACTTAAAGACGGCACAGGTAAGCTAAAGAAGGGACAGACCACTGGCTCTGAAGCCATCAGCAGTCTGCTTCTAACTGCTTTGTGATACGAGCCCAAGCATGAATTAGCTTTTAAATAATTTCTCAAAAGAGGGTTTCACAAGAGTTCAGGGTAAACATGAGATTCATGAGCTGAATGCTGACTATGTATGTAATATACATTTTCCACTTTCATTTTGTGTATATTCAGGATGAAATGTCACCCTTTCCCCATATTTTAGACTGTGACATGCCCAGAAACACGCCAGCCTGCTATCGCCCAGCCTACCAACCACATTTCTCTGTACCCACAATTATTCAAACAAACCTCCTAATTACACACACACATCATTCAGAGGTCCCACCAGAATGTCCAAAACACATCCAAAGTTAGTTAATAGCTTACCTGCTCTTCCCCTGATATCAGACACACAGTCATTATGGCACACCCGGGAATTAGAGTGGCTGTTTCCCACATGGGGAGTCTTGAAAACGCTCACAGGATTTTCTCGACATTCTCAGTTACAAGTGCCCACACCCTGCTCTGACACTCACCCCTACCAAAGGCCTTCACTTACCTATTGAAGACATCCTTTTCCAGTGCCACACTGACTATATGCCAGGCGCTGGGAGGCTCCACGCATCCGTGGCAGCCTTGCTGAGAGTGCTAACCTGGAGACTTGCTTAAGATGTCACTACACTGCAAAAGGAAAAACTTGAACTCTATATAGGTGTATAAACCACATCTTCTACTTTTGTATTTTGTTGCTTTCACATCTGGGGCTCTGCTGATGCTGCAGAGACTGCCTTATCAGGACTAGCTAATTCCATGAACTAGTAAACAACTCAAGGAGCTTGCCCTCCATATGCAAACCTATCAGTCCAGAGCCCTTGCCCTCCACCCTTCTCTGTGAAACTCTCACACACAGGACCTCTATCCCCACACATAATCACACAGGGCCAGGTAACAAACAACTAGGGACATCATGCCTGTTCAAATTATCCACGCCAGCAGACCCCAGACCTGCTTACCCTGACTCACCTGTTCCTGCATGCCCAGTCCTAGTTCTCACCGCCACCCACCTCCCGACAGTCCCTGGTGCTTCCCTGTGTATCCTACATACACACCTCTCCTCAGCACAGCCTTCACTTGGGCAGTTTGCCTGTCACTGCAGCATTTCAGCTAAGACTAATTAGTTTAGCCTTCATTTCTCACTACATGACACCCTTACTTGGAGCTCCCCCATTTGTCAATATACAAACAGAGAAAAGGCTGCTGTTCCTACAATTTTAGAAAAAGGACTTCATAGATAAATCCTTTTAAAAGTTCTATTCACCTACAATGACCTTTATGGCTTTCCAATTCAGTGTAAAGTACTCTTAACAGTTGTATTTTTTTTCCCAGACAGCCTTTATTTTTAGCTGATACAAATGTTTGAATAAACTGAACAGCTAGGAAGAGTTAAAGGACAAAATACTGGGTCCATTGTTACTCTTAAAAATGCTTTGTAGTAACAAAAACAAACATGTAACAAATTAACCCAAAGAGCCACCAGTGATAAGGAATGCCTCTGGATTCTTGCATTGGGAAAAACTGTGTGAGCTATCCAAATCATTCTTTAAGTCATGATATGCGATAAGAAAAACCCAAAGATTGCTCATTAAACGTTTTAAGATTTAAGATTACATAAGGTATCAGTATTAAACCTGTAGTCTGTACAACTTTTCTGGGAATGTTTCAGTTTAGAGAGAAACAATCTGATTCACATTAACTGTGAACTATATTCCAGACACAGCTAAAACCAGGCCAGTCCTTCCCTAGGAATTTGAAAGTGGGGCTGTGGTATCCAGCCTAGTTGCTGTCCTCCTGAACAGAGGTGATCATTCTTCCACCATGTGAAATGTAGGTTGACAAAGCTAGTCAGCAGCACAAAATCAAAATTAAACAACTGAGAGAAATGGTCAGAGACAAGACAGTGACTCCCCAGTGGCTGTGCCTTCTCTTCCCCAGACTGCACAGCCGGCTGGGAGAAAACTGCACCCCCACTTCACTAAGGGTCAGATCGTAGCATGTCTGATGGCTTTTCCAGCCTCTTCTTAGTTCTCTGTTTCCTTTCAGACAGGCATTTCTCTAATCACATTCTTGCAGTTGGTGTCCATTTCTCAAAGGACCCAGACAGATACAAGTGGCACTGAGTGGTCTAAGAAAACAGGTAGTGACCCTGGTTGGTTGGCTCAGTGGATAGAGCATTGGCCTGGCATATGGATGTCCCAGGTTCAATTTCTGGTCAGGGTACACAGAAGTGACCATCTGCTCCTCCCCCACTCCCTCTTCCCCTTCTCTTTCTCTACCTCCCTCTTCCCCTCCATCAGCCAGTGACTCAACTGGTCTCAGGATTGGCCCTAGGGTACTGAGGAAAGCTTGGTTGATTGAACAATGGCTCCAAATGGGGGTTGCCAGGTTGATTCCAGTTGGGGTGCATGCGGAAGCCTATCTCCTCTCCTTTCACACACACACAAAAAAGGAATCAGGTGGTAAGATTAGACTCACTCTGTATAGCACTCTGCAGGTTGTATAGTCCTGACACAAGTCATGTAAAACTGCCAAAGATTTCACTGTTAAGTGACCTGGAAGGTGTCCTGGTGGAAAAACATGCCACGACACGCATAATAATGCAGACACGTGGAAGATACATCAGGAAAAACACCTACAGAAACAAAACTGGCTCATTACTGCCAGGTTGTCCTGACACCCTGCACAAGGATCCTGGAAGCTGTTAACAAGCAGTTAAGAGCTAAGTGTAAGAAAGAACCTTAGAGCTTTCCTGGTGGGAACAAAGTGCTCCTCAACATGACTTGCAATGGCACTGCAGGCTGAGGACCCAATTACAGCATTCAGAATGTCTGACTGCTCAGTCAAGGAAGCATTCTTTCTGGGTCCAGGCTGTGGCAAAGAAAACCTAGAATCCTGAAATGCGGGACAGGGACTTCTGGTGCGTTTCCCTGATGACACTGATTCTCCAGGCCCTCTAGAGTGGCAAGCAGACCAGAGAGCTAGAAGATGCTGCAGAGGCCTCTCCCCAGAATCAGCACTGATTGCACATTTCTCTTCCCGGGTGCCTCCTGATAACTAGTGCTGGACCTGATGAGGGAGGTGAGAGATGACAGAGATGACAACATGCCAACTGCATGGAGGAAGCAAGTAAGGAGTGGCACCTGGAGGCTTGGGTAAGACACATGCTCCTCACCGTGGGAGATAAACCCTGTGATAATGTGAAGTTTCTAGAGGCCCAGTGGTCAAAGGCATGCTAGGATATCCCCTCCTAAGTAAAAGATACATCTTACATCCCTCACCACAAAGGAAGCATAGTGCCTGCTAGGTGAGATATGAGGAGCAACATTCCTAGAATACTGCTCTGGCCCATAGACAGATGACACAGTAGCAGTCACCTTTGAGAGGGCAATCAAGGACTCTGCAGTGGGGCCAGGTGGGGGTGCGAGCAGCCTGGTACTGAGGCTGTCTGATCTAGTGAACCCTGGATGGTGCAAAGGTGTCAGTGGTGGGAAAAGACACAGGATGGGGCCCATGAAGAGCTTCATGGGGGGTGGGGTTAAAATGCATGCCTCCAGGATTCTGAAGTCAGGTCATGCCACTGAAGCAGAGATTTAAACACCCTTTAAAAAAGCTCCTGGTGTATTACTGTGCACTGGTAGAGACACAGGGACCGGGCATCCAAGGTGTCCCACAATGAGCTGAGTCTGTCTGCCAAGCTATTAAGTTAAACAGCAGCATCCACACCGAGATGGAAATGGTACGTCCCAGATCAAACCAGAGCAAAAGGCGTAAGTGAGTCACATGAGCGGGAAGCCCAGATCTCTGATCCACCCAGCACAGCTGCATGTGGCCTCCATGCCCTGTGCCACCAGAGGTAAGTTGGCTGTGTACCCAATTGAGCACAGTTCACAGATAGGTCAGCTCGACACAGAGGTGTGAGCCACAAATGGGCCCAAGCTGGTGACAACAGTATTCAGGGATGACCTGAATACTGACAGTGCAGAGGAAAATCTGCCCTATGGACAGAGTTCTAAGCAGCCCACCAGTTCACCCTACTCTGTGTGGACTGAGAAGTAGCCTGAGTTGAAAGATCCGCAGCCAGCCGTCAACATCCTGGTTCTGTGGACAGGGGACTGGAAGACAAGGAACTAAAATATGTGACAAGGTCTGAGAAAAGGCAAGTGGGTGGAAAGCTGGGAGTAAAGACTTTCGAGCGTACGTTAACCCCACTGAGATGAATCCCACCACAGAAGCAGCAGTGGACAGTGTAGACAAGAATCACCAGCCTATAGCACTGACCCTCCAGAACTGACCTGACTGGATCTCATGTCATTGCATCTGACCAAAGGCCCACTTCACAGTGGGGGGGGTCAGGATTGGGTCTATCATGGTGGGTGGTCACACACACCACACCCCTCGGGGCATACTGAAGCAGCAGCTCAAGAGAAACTCTAAAAGGATAGGCGCCACCCTTCATCATGCACTCTGTCTACGAAGTCAGAGACCGCTATATGGCGCAGTTCCCAAAGACACTGGGGTTTAGGAGCCAAGGGGTATATACAGGAGTGGTCCCACCTGTCATTGCCAACCCCCCCCCCCCCGGCGATTCTGCAGGGCTGGCGTCCCAGTCAGAAAAAGGACTCACTCTTGCTAGCAGCAAAGCCAGGGTCCCACTGATCTGCAAGTTCCAGTTCTGGATGGTTCTCTGAACTCATTCTTTCAGGGACCAGAGAGTGAAGAGAGAAGTCTATATACTCCAGAGGAAGCTGACTGTGACCAGCAGGACAGCAAGCAGCATCTGCAACAAGGGGCCAGGCAGAACTGTGTGTGGAGACAGCGGGCGGATCTTGAATCTCTGCAGGTGTGGCCCATCTTGGCATCTGTTTCAGGAAGGATTTGATACTTTACTGATGATCTCCAGTACTGTGGTGTACTGTGTGTATAAAGTGTGTGTGTGCGTACATGTGCTGTATCTGCATACATGTCCTTGAGGGTCGTACTTATCACTGTAAACTTAGCGTTTCTCACAGTGGGGGCTGGTTCTCTGCACCGTTTCATGAGTTTCCTTATAGAGCAACTTGTTTGCTTCTGCTGAGACCCCAGCACAGTCAAAAAACCCACTTCTCACTGAAGAGTTTGGGTTTTGTTCCTACTATAGAAGCCCCAGGCAGACGACAAGCTATTTCGCAGGGCTGGTGAACAGCTTTTCTATTCAACCTTTATTTTTTGGCTTTTTTTTTTAATGTGATAAAATATACATAATAACATTTATTATTTTGGCCATTTTTAGTGCACAATTGAGTGACATCAAGTATACTCATAATGTTGTCAAATCATTACAAATACTGTATCCACTAAATAATAACACACTATTTTCTCCTCCCCACCACCCTCAGTTTCTGGCTACTTGCATTCTACTTTCTTTATGAAGCTGCCTACTCCAGGAACATCATATAAGTCAAATTATACAATATTTATTCTTTTGTGTCTATCTTATTTTCCTTAACATAATGTACTCAAAAAGTTACTCCATGTTGTAACATGTATCAGAATTAATTTCTTTTTCAAGTTGAATAATATGCCATTGTATGTGTTCGGCGTTGCCTCTGGGCTGAACACTGTCTTGCGTTTCTCTGCTATGGAAAGAAACCACTAAATCGGTAAAGGTAAAGAAAAAACAATCCATCATAAGTGTAAATACAGGAAAGTGGGAGCTTGCTAATAACTAGCAATGCCAGGTCTCTCCTGATCATAATGAAGAAGGGGGATAACGGCTCTAAAAAAGCTGCTGTTCTATAACCTCCCACTATTTATTTCTGTCACTCTACTTAAATCTCTTTTATATGCCTTGTTTGTTATTTTATATAAAACATGGATGCAGAGAAAAAGTCTGAGAGACAGATAAAAGAAAGAGGACTAAAACTCGTAAGGTGGAATCAGCCTTGAACATTGTTCACTCTGCGTATTTATTGGTTAACATACAGTGGGGGTGCACCAGTCTGACTATGTTTTTATTTTCTAAATATCAACTGTAATCTTTAAATCATACATTTCTCCATTTCTCCCAGAACATTAGGTGAAGGACAGGACAAATGCTTTAGACAATCTTAATCATAAACAAGACATCTGTTTCTTGTGGTGTGCCTCCAAGATTCCTGTGTGTCTGTGTGCAAAATAGCACAGGCCAATGTCTTGTTATTCTCAAGACTCCTTCAGCTTCTCATGCCCTGCAATAACTCCTGCTCTGGGTTTAAGTCAGTGCACAATTAATATTCCTTCATTTGTTGTGCATAAAAATATACTCTAATGCAAATACTACCAGGAACCTCTGAGATGCTTTTACCAGAAACCACTGTTCTTTCTTTCCTGTTTTAACTAGATTAAATCAGCTATTTAATAAAATAATAAAGTTTTTAGATAAATGGAAGCTGGGAGAGCTAAACTAACTTCATTTTACACTCAGAGATCAATACAAAGAGATAAAAAATCTCTCAGATTACATGAAGATTTGCCAAAGATGAGTAAACAGTAGAATCTCAACCTCTGACTTTCACTAGTGCTCTGCCCTCACATCTTGATTTGTAAATGTTCCCCACAAGCCCCATTTACAAATTCCCAATCTTACTCTGTTCTGTACTTTGACATATATGACTTTTGCATCATGACTGGCATTGGGTTACCCAGTGTAGAATCCCACATGTTTGTGTCCTTCCCATACTAGCCCAGGGAAGCATTCTACTTACCAAGATTCAGCCTGACACCTGGTAAACTAAAATTCCATTTGATATCTGCCAGGAGCTGTGCGTATAAGACTTTGAGTACATACTCAGTCTCTAAGGAAATTTAGAGACATGCTGCTGTGTGTGGTTAAGGTGAAGAAAACTACACTTTTAACATGATCTCTGGGTCACAAGAAAGGGACCATCTCCTTTACCTTTGACTTGGAATGATGAATTTACTGTTTATTTCAGACCCTAGCAATGGTAAGCATATTTCTCAATTAAAATGAGACACTGAGGAGGAAGCAAGATGGCGACGGAGTAGGTGGACATACCAACTTCCAACTCCCAGAACCAAAGTGGATTATAACTCAATATTAAGAACCATCATCTGGATAAACCAACTATGAACTAAACTAAGTGGACTCTTCAACCAAGGAACACAGAAGAAGCCACATTGAGACTGGTAGAAATAGCGAAAACGTGAAGAGGGCTGCCTAGCTCCCTGGAGCAAACGGCAGCCCGGAGAGACCCGCGTGGCGGGAGGAGAGTTTGGCGGAGAGGGAGAAACCTGGGTCCCAGGAACCAAGCCCCAGCCTGCAGTCCCAGAGCCTAGAAGAGGCGTTCGGACAGTTTTGAGCTGTGAAACAAGTGAGGGAGCTCCCAGGCCTACATTGTGGAGTATTAGGTCCCTTCCTACGCTGCTGAGGGTTGCTGAAGGGTTAGGAGCGACAGGACGCTGAAACGCGGTTATGTCGGCGTGGGAAGAGGCCAAACTGGTGGGAGCTTGGTCTACCCAGCTGGGTCAGAGGGGACGCGCGAAAGCGGTCCGGAAGCTGCGGGCCCGCTTTTAATCCCACTTACGGGGACAAAGCGGGAGGCCAGGAACGGGTAGAAATATGCGCTGCAACCCTGCGAAAGCCGGCGCTGACCGCGGGGACCGGGCTAGGACCAGGGACGGGCAGGGGCTCGCGGTTGAGCTCACGCTACCAGCCCCCCACTCCCCCCGACGGAGAAACCACAGTTTGCCAGTATAAGTGCGCAAGCGGGCTCGAAACGCGGAAACGGGGTAGACCCCGAGACAAGTTGAGGCTCGCAGCTGAGCTCACACTACTATCCCCGCCCGGCCAGAGAAACCAAGGATTGCATTCATACGTGCACAAGCGGGCTCCGAACGCGGGGTCGGGGAAGAGTCCGGGACAAGCGGAAGTACGCAGCTGAGCGGAAGCCAGCAAACACACCCGGCCCAATAAACCTGGGTTTCCGACCCTGCGCAGAAGAGCCCTGGCCTCAAGGGCAGGGCTAAATCTCCGGACGGGCAAAGGCTCACAGCTGAGAGCACGTCAAAAGGCCCGCCCAACCCACAAAACGGGGGAGAGCAGGCTCTGACTGCGGGTTCTGGGCGGAAGTCCGGAAATAGGCTGGGTCCGCAGCTGAGCAAAGGTGCTCACCTCTACCCTTGGTGTTAAGGCTTGTGGCTTGAGTGACAGCCCATCCCGCGGAGGAGAGGCAGAAATCACAGCAAAAGCCACAGTGGGCTGGCGCGGGCAAAGCTCATACCCAACCACACTAGGCACCGGCAGAGGGGGTGGGGTGCCTGCAGACAGACCACACCTAGAGAACACAAAGGCAACACCTACTGGATTCCAGTGGCCACAACTTGCTTATACACAGAAAAAATGGGCAGGCAGAGGAATGCAAACCAAATGAATCAAGAGAAATCCCCAGAGAAGGACCTGAATGAACCAGATATAACCAAAATACCAAAAGCAGAATTTAGAATAATGATAGCTAGGATATTCAAAGAAATTAGAGCAACAATGGATAGTCATTATGAACACCTAAATAAAGAGATAACAAGTATAAAAAAACGAAATTGAAATAATAAAAAAGAATCAGACAGAAATGACAAATACAATATCAGAACTGAAGACCACAATGGAAGGAATTAAAAGCAGGATGAATCACGCAGAGGATCGAATAAGCGAGTTAGAGGACACAATAAACAAAGGCACAGAAACAGAGAAAAAAAAAAAAAGAGACTCAAAAAATATGAGGAAACTCTAAGGGAGCTTGGTGACAACCTTAAGAGAAACAGCATTCACATCATAGGGGTGCCTGAAGAAGAGGAGAGAGGACAGGAAATGGAAACTTTGTTCAATCAAATCATAGCAGAAAACTTTCCTAAATTAAGGCTGGGAAACACTCCACACGTTCAAGAAGCACACAGAACTCCATTAAAGAGAAACCCAAAAAGATCTACACCAAGACACATCATAGTTAAAATACCAAAGCTAATGGATAAAGAAAAAATTTTAAAAGCTGCTAGAGAAAAAAAGGCTATCTCCTACAAAGGAGCCCCCATAAGGATGACATCGGACTTCTAAACAGAAACACTTGAGGCCAGAAGAGAATGGTAAGATATAATCAAAGTAATGCAGAACAAGAACCTACAACCAAGACTACTTTATTCAGCAAGGCTAACGTTTAAAATTGAAGGAAAAATAAAGAGCTTCCCAGAAAAAGAAAGCCTCAAGGAATTCATAAAAACCAAACCAATTCTGCAAGAGATACTAAGGGGACTCATGTGAACAGTTTAAAGGGAGGAATGAATAGAGCAAAAGAAGAATACAGCTTTAAAGAATAAAATGGCAATAAACAACTACATATCAATAATAACCTTAAATGTAAATGGATTAAATGATCCAATCAAAAGACATAGGGTAGCTGCGTGGATAAAGAAACAGGACACATACATATGCTGTCTACAAGAGACACACCTTAAAACAAAAGATGCACATAGACTCAAGGGAAAAAGATGGAAAAAAATATTTCATGCAAATGGAAATGAAAGAAAAGCAGGGGTAGCAATACTTTTATCAGACAAAATGGACTTTAAAACAAAGGATGTAGTAAGAGATAATGAAGGACACTACATAATGATAAAGGGAACAATTCAACAGGAAGATATAACTATTATAAATATCTATGCACTAAATACAAGAGCCCCGACATACATAAAGCAGACACTGATGAATATAAAGGGTGAGATTAACAGCAATACTATCATAGTAGGGGATTTCAATACCCCACTAACAACACTTGATAGATCCTCAAAAAAGAAAATTAATAAAGAAACAGCAGACTTAAAGGAGACACTAGATCAACTTGATTTAATAGATATCTTCAGAACTTTTCACCCTAAAGCAGTAGAATATACATTCTTCTCAAGCGCTCATGGTACGTTTTCTAGGATAGACCACATGTTAGGACACAAAAATGGCCTAAATAAATTTACGAAGATTGAAATCATATCAAGCATTTTCTCTGATCACAATGCCATGAAACTAGAAATTAACCAGAAAAGAAAAACTGAAAAATACTCAAACACTTGGAAACTAAATAGCATGTTATTAAATAATGAATGGATTAACAATGAGATCAAAGAAGAAATAAAAAAGTTTCTAGAAACAAATGATAATGAGCATACATCAACTCAAAATTTATGGGACACAGCAAAAGCAGTACTGAGAGGGAAGTTCATTGCACTACAGGCATATCATAGGAAGCTAGAAAAAGCTCAAATAAGCAACCTGACCCTGCAGCTAAAAGAACTAGAAAAACAACAAAAAATAAAACCCAAGAAAAGTAGAAGGAGGAAATAATAAAGATCAGAGCAGAAATAAATGACATAGAGGCGAAGGAAACAATACAGAGGATCAATGAAACCGGAAGCTGGTTCTTTGAATAGGTAAACAAGATTGATGAACCTTTAACTAGACTCACCAAGAAAAAAAGTGAGAGGACTCTAATAAATAAAATTAGAAAGGACAGTGCAGAAATAACAACTGACACAACAGAAATACAAAGCATTGTAAGAAAATACTATGAAGAACTATATGCCAAAAAATTAGACAATCTTGGTGAAATGGACAAATTTCTTGAATCATATAACCTTCCAAAAATCAATCTGGAAAAATCAGAACACATAAACAGACCAATTACAACAAATGAGATTGAAACAGTTATCAAAAAACTCCCCAAAAAGAAAAGTCCTGGGCCTCATGGCTTCACAAGTGAATTCTATCAAAAATTCAAAGAAGAACTAACTCCTATCCTCCTAAAGCTATTTCAAAAAATTCAAGAGGAAGGAAGACTTCCAAACTCCTTTTATGAGGCGAGCATAATTCTGATCCCAAAACCGGGCAAAGACAACACAAAGAAAGAAAATTATAGGCTTATATCCCTGATGAATTTAGACGCTAAAATTCTCAACAAAATATTAGCCAACCGGATCCAGCAATATATGAACAAAATCATACACCACGATCAAGTGGGATTTATTCTGGAGAGGCAAGGCTGGTTCAATATTCGCAAATCAATCAATGTGATTCACCACATAAACAAAAGGACAAAAATCACATGATAATTTCAATAGATGCAGAAAAGGCATTTGATAAAATCCAGCACCCATTCATGCTCAAAACTCTCAGTAAAGTGGGAATACAGGGATCATTCCTTAACATGATAAAGGCCATCTACGATAAACCGACAGCAAACATCATACTAAATGGACAAAGATTAAAAGCAATCCCCTTAAGATCAGGAACCAGGCAGGGTTGCCCACTTTCACCACTCTTATTCAACATAGTTCTGGAAGTCCTAGCTACAGCAATCAGACAAGAAGAAGAAATAAAAGGCATACAAATTGAAAAAGAAGAAGTAAAACTCATTATTTGCAGATGATATGATATTGTATATTGAAAACCCTAAAGTCTCAGTCAAAAAACTAATGGACCTTATAAATGATTTCAGCAAGGTGGCAGGATATAAAATTAATACTCAGAAATCAGAGGCATTTCTATACACCAACAATGAAATATCAGCAAAAGAAATTAAGGAAACAATCCCCTTCACTATTGCAGCCAAAAAAATAAAGTACCTAGGAGTCAATTTAACCAAGGAGGTTAAGGACTTGTACTCGGAAAATGATAGAACATTGATAAAAGAAATCAAGGAAGATACAAACAAGTGGAAGCACATACCGTGGTCATGGCTAGGAAGAATAAACATCATTAAAATGTCTATATTACCAAAGGCAATTTATAAATTCAATGCAATACCAATTAAAATACCAATGACATACTTCAAAGATATAGAACATATATTCTAAAAATTTATATGGAACCAAAAAAGAACACGAATAGCCTCAGCAATCTTGAAAAGAAAAAATAAAGCAGGAGGTATCACTCTTTCTGATATCAAGGTTTACTACAAAGCCATTATACTCAAGACAGCCTGGTACTGGCATAAGAACAGGCACATAGATCAATGGAACAGAACAGAGGACCCAGAAATAAACCCACAGCTTTATGGACAACTGATATTTGACAAAGGAGGAAAGAACATACAATGGAGTAAAGACAGCCTCTTTAACAAATGGTGTTGGGAAAATTGGACATCTACCTGCAAAAAAATGAAACTAGACCATCAACTTACACCATTCACAAAAACAAACTCAAAATGGATAAAAGACTTAAATGTAAGCCGTGAAACCATAAGCATCTTAGAAGAAAACATAGGCAGCAAGCTCTCCGACATCTGTAGCAGCGGTATATTTGCCTATTTATCTTCATGGGCAACTGAAATAAAAGGCAAGATAAACAAATGGGACTATATCAAACTAAAAAGTTTTTGCACAGCTAAAGACAATAGGAACAGAATAAAAAGACAAACCACACAATGGGAGAACATATTCGACAGCACTTCTGATAAGGGGTTAATAACTAAAATTTATAAAGAACTTATAAAACGCAACACCAGGAAGACAAACAACCCAATCAAAAAATGGGCAAAAGAAATGAATAGAAATTTCTCCAAAGAGGACATACAGATGGCCAATAGGCATATGAAAAAATGCTCAACATCACTAATCATTACAGAAATGCAAATTAAAACCACAATGAGATATCACCTCACACCAGTCAGAATGGCGCTCATCAGCAAAACAACACAGAACAAGTGCTGGCGAGGATGTGGAGAAAAGGGAACTCTTCTGCACTGCTGGTGGGAATGCACAGTGGTGCAGCCACTGTGGAAAACAGTTTGGAGATTCCTCAGAAAATTAAAAATCGAACTGCCTTTTGACCCAGCTATCCCACTTATAGGAATATACCCTAAGAACACCATAGCTCTGTTCGAAAAGAAGAAATGCGCCCCCATGTTCGTGGCAGCATTGTTCACAATAGCGAAGATCTGGAACCAGCCCAAGTGTCCGTCAGAAGACGAGTAGATTAAAAAGCCATGGTACATATATACTATGGAATACTACTCAGCCATAAGAAACGATGACATTGGATCATTTATAACAAAATGGATGTACCTTGATATCATTATACGGAGTGAAATAAGTAAATCAGAAAGAAAGAAAAACTGAGAACAGCATGATTACATACATAGGTGGGACATAAAAGTGAGAATATGAGACATGGACAAGAGAGTGGTGGTTATGGGATGGGGGGAGGGAGGGAAGAGTGGGATAGGGAGGAGGGGAGGGACACAGGGAAAACCAGATAGAAGGTGACAGAGGACATTTGACTTTTGGTGATTTGTATGCAACACAATTGAATGATAAGATAACCTGGAGATGTTTTCATTGTACATATGTAACCTGATTTATTGGTGTCACCCCATTAGAATTAATAATAATAGAATATATATATAAAAAAAAAAAGTGGAGGGGAAAATGCCCATAGTGTCTTATGGAGTGAAAAATACGGTATTTTATTAAATATTTTAACACACACACACACACACACAAAAAGAGACATTGATAAGAACTAGAGTATAATAAGTATGTGTGATATTAGCTCATTTACAGAAAATCATGGCCAAAGCTATGTAATTAGTACTGGAGGATTGAAAAAAAAGAAACAAGTCTAGGTGAAGAGAATAAAGAGAAGTTTATCCTAAAGTTTCAAATCCCACCCCCATAATGACAAAAATAAATCTCTATTTAAATTACCGACAATACTCAAGGAATTAAATGACAGATAATCTCCAAAATTAAAAGACAATAGGATCAGATTAAAGGAAGTAAGAAGCCAAACGTATGACAGAGGGGACGTGGTCATCAGTGCACAAGTACCAACCAAGAGATAAGAAGTTGCCCCATATTCCCAGCAACAGGATAGTGGAATAAAAAAACAGTTTTCCCCTTACCAAACCAGCAAAAATTTAAGTGTGATTCTATCAAGCATTGGAAAGAAAAGCAATTAGTAGAGTTGTTTGATGGACATGTAAATACCATCAAATTGCCTGTCCAAGGGGTAATATCTAATAAAACTAAGAATACATACCCTTGACCTAATATTTCCACTTTTAATCTGAGACAAACATTCTCACTCATGCATAATGATTCATGTACAAGAAAGTTCACTGCAGTACTTTTCATCAGGGTGAAAACTGGACATGACTACCAACAGGGGAAAAGCAGCTGTTAAAAGCAATGAGCTAAATATTGCTGACCTGTGGTGGTACAGTTGATAAAGCATCAACCTGGAATGTTGAGGTCACCAGCCTGAAACCTCAGGCTTGCCTGGTCAAGGCACATATAAGGAACAACTACTATGACTTGATGCTTCCTTTTCCTCCACTCCACTCTTTCTCTGTCCTCGCTCTAAAAATCAGTAAATAAAATATTAACAACAAAAAAGTCAACAAGCTAAATATATATTATGTGATCTCTAGAAAACAGTGATGCATAAAAAGCAAATTTCAGAGTTACAGTATACTCTGCAAAATTACCACGTATTTCCTATATGTGTGCATACATGCATGTGTGCACACACACAAAAAATAAAATTGGGAAGAAATATCCCAAATTCGTAACAATAATTACCTTTGTGGATGACGGGTAGATATGAGATGAGAGTCAAAGGGTACTTTACTCTCCAATGTGTTTAAGTTTTTAATGAAGAATATACACAGGAATTATCTGTGTAATTTTTGTTTTAATTTAGTGCAGACAACTAGAAAATACTAGATATATCAATAGCAAACCATTACAGAAGAAAAAAGTAATAACAAAGGGAAAAAGTTTATTTTTTAAAAATAAAGGCAGTAATAGTGGACATACAATATAATTACAATAAATGTTTTTGGATGAACTTACCTACTAATATAATAGGTAAGATTTATATAATATGCAAAACACTTAGGTATTTCACATAAATTATTTAATTCTTATAAAATGAGATGAAAACTATTAATATTTCCATTCTACAAGGAAAAAACTAAGGCACCAAGAGTTAAGTAAACTTGACCAATACTATATAACAAGTTTTTTAAAGAGTCTGAAAGTCAAAACCAGGGTCATTGTTCTTACCTATACAAACTCAGTTAAAAAATAAAACAAACAGCTAAATAATCAAAAGCACATCTAAAACAAAACAACCAGGAAGGCTGAAAATAAAAAAAAAAAAAAATCTAAATATATACCAGGCTAATGCTAACAACAAAAAAAGAGCAGGTAAGGCAATGTTAATATGACATAATAGAAACTCAAGTGAAAAGCAACTTAATAAATGAAGGCAAAGACACATTTGATATTGAGAACGTCAATCCTTTTTTGTAGAAGACCCAACATTCTTATCTCAGAAATAAGAGAAAAAAAAAAATCAAGATCTGAGCTTTACAATTAGTAAGGTTTAACTGATAATATTTTAAAATTTGTACAATGGGAGAATGTATTCATTTCAAAAATACATGGAAAACTGTTTAAACATGGCCATGAATTAGGTCAGTAATGGGCAATCTTTTGAGATTGGTGTGTCAAAATTTGCCAAAAAACCGAGCATGACTTGCGTGGTGTGTCACTTCGAGAAAAACAGCCTAACCGGAAGTCCCAGAACTAGACGCTCTGTGCCGGAGTTCTGTTGTTTTGGCCTACAGACCTCCAGCACAGAGTGTTTACGCTACAGCAAATGTTTTATCCTCGGCTCCTGCACCTGGCCATGCAGGAGCCGAGGATGAAACGTCCTTCTCAGCATGTGGCCCCATACTTCTCTAGTATGCGGTCACGTGTCATCGAAAATGGTTAGGCATGTCAGTGCTGACACACATGTCATAGGTTCGCCATTACGGAATTAGGTAATACAAAAGGTCAACAAATTCCAAAAAGTTAGAATTATACATAGCAAGTGCAACACAATTAAATAAAAAATGAACCGCCTGACCAGGCGGTAGCACAGTGGATAGAGCATTGGAATGGGATGCAGAGGACCCAGGTTCAAGACGCCGAGGTCGCCAGGTTGAGTGCGGGCTCATCTGGTTTGAGCAAGGTCGCTGGCTCAAGCAAGGGGTCACTTGCTCTGTTGTAGCCCCCAGTCAAGGCACATATGAGGAAGCAATCAATGAACAACTAAGGTGCCACAACAAAGAATTAATGCTTCTCATCTCTCTTCTTTTCCTGTCTGTCTGTCCCTATCTGTTTCTCTCTCTGACTCTCTCTGTCACAAAAAAAAGAAAAAAGAAAAACAAAACGAACCATCTAATTAAAAAAGGAGATATAGGTAAGTTTTGTCAGCAAGGTTTTCATCAATGATTCTGAACCCTTGCTCTGTTCTCTGATAAGGACTCTGCGGTAGTTCAAGCCATGCCTAGACTGCTTCCATGGTGCTCCAGGTAAGCCAAGTCAATAGTGATCAGAAATGAAATGGCAGATCTCCAGACTCAAGAAACAATGCACTGAAAATCCTACAGGCAAAAAACACATTCACTAATTATGGATCATTCCTGCCCAAAGAGTAGGCAACACCCTGAAAGAAATTTACTGATATACAGCTAGCTGAGAACCTGGCTCTAATAAAAGAGAATACAAGCCAAATATGCCAGCAGTGGTTCTTAACCTTTTTTGAGGTACCGAACCCACCAGTTTCATATGCGCATTCACCTAACCCTTCTTTAGTGATAAATAAAATATGATGTTTTTTTCCAAATTCAAGACATAGGTATACGTTTTTTTACTGGTGCACAAAATGAGCCGTGCATGAACATCACCTTGCTCAAAGAACAAAACCAACAAAGTGCATGAACTCACAACAAATTACGGTATTACTTTATTCTGGCCTCCGCGGCAGAGGCTTCTCCGAACCCCTAGGGTTCGATAGAACCCAGGTTAAGAACCACTGCTCTAATAAAAGAGAATACAAGCCAAATATGCAGACATACAGAGGGTAGAAAGGGTAGGAAAAGAGTGAAGAGGATGTCAAAAAATAACTACATTTATGGGATGAGGTTGGAAAAAGTGTCAAAAATAAAAACAGAATATAATTCTACAACACACCCAAAAGTATCATTCTGGGGTAGAAGGGAAAAAATTGCGAATAAAGTAAAGTACAAATCATATATTTAATAAAGTGCAAATTATATACCTAGGATTTTTTATAAGCTTGAGACTATTATAATGAGTGAAATAAATAAATCAAAAAAAGCTAAGAACTATATGATTTCTCACATAGGTAGGAAATAAAACTGAGACTCATGGACACAGATAAAAGTGAGCTGGTTACGGGGGAGAGAGGGGTTGTAGTTGAGCTGAATAAAGAGAGACAAATACATGGTGATGGAAAACAATTTGACTTTTGAGTAATAGGTACTCAACATAATCAACAGTTCAAACACTACAGATGTTTACCTGAAACCTATGCACTCTTATTAATGAACATCAATAAATTTTCTAAAAAAAAAAAAAAAAAAAAAAAAAAAAAAGAATATGAAAGAACTCTCAAAACTCAATAAAAATATCCTAGACGAGAAATGCTAAGCCTGACTGGTGGTGGCACAGTGGATAGAGCAGGGGTCCCCAAACTACGGCCCATGGGCCACATGCGGCCCCCTGAGGCCATTTATCCGGTCCCCGCTGCACTTCTGGAAGGGGCACCTCTTTCACTGGTGTTCAGTGAGAGGAGCACAGGATGCACCCGTACCCATAGTTCCTATTGAAATACTGGTCAGTTTGTTGATTTAAATTTGCTTGTTCTTTATTTTAAATATTGTATTTGTTCCCATTTTGTTTTATTACTTTAAAATAAGATATGTGTAGTGTGCATAGGAATTTGTTTATTGTTTTTTTATAGTCCGGCCCTCCAACGGTCTGAGGGACAGTGAACTGGCCCCCTGTGTAAAAAGTTTAGGGACCACTGGGATAGAGCACTGACCTGGGACATCCACTTGAGTGCAGGGTCACCAGCTTGAGAGTGGAATCATCAACATGATCCCATGGTTGCTGGCTTGAGCCCAAAGGTCGCTGGCTTGAAGTCCAAGGTCTCTGGCTTGATCAAGGGGTCACTGGCTCAGCCAGAGCCCCTGGTCAAGGCACGTATGAGAAGCAATCAATGAACAACTAAAGTGATATAACTACAAGCTGATGCTTATCATCTCTCTCCCTTCCTGTCTGTTTCTGTCTCTTTCTCTAAAAGAAAAAAAAAATTGCCCAGTAAGTTCATCCTACCAAACCAATATTACAAGAAATGTTAAAGGGACTCCTTTAAAAAGTAAGAAAAATCAGAACAAAAAATAATAATAATAAAATGGCAAGAACTGCATAGCTATTAATATTACTATAAGTGTAATGATTAGATGTCCCAATCAAACAACACAGGGTTGCTGAATGGATAAGAAAATAAGACTCGTACCTAAGCTGCCTACAAAAGACCCACTTTAGATCAAAAGACATACCCAAGCTAAAAGTAAAGGGATGGAAGAAAATGTTATGCAAATGGAAAAATACACACAAAGCTGAAATAAGCAATACTTATATCAGATAAAACAGACTTTAAAACAAAGGCTATAACAAGAAACAAAAAAAGAACATACATTATGATAAAGGAATTAAACAAGAGGCTATATAGTATTTCTAAACATTTATGCACCCAACATAGGAGGACCTACATTAATAAAGCAAATATTGATGGGCATAAAGGGAATGAAAGTAATACATAATAGTAGGGTACTTTAACACACCATTAAAATCAATGGATAGATCCAGACAGAAAATCAACAGGAACAGTAGCCTTAAATGACACATTAGACCAGATGAATTTAACTGATATTTTTAGAAAATTTCACTCCAAAGCAGCAGAATATACATTCTTTTCAAGCGCAAATGGAACACTGTCTAGGATAGACCACATGTTTGAACACAGAAATTCTCAATAAATTTAATAAGATTCAAATACCATCAAGTATCTTCTTCAATTACAATGGTATAAAACTAAAAAAGACAAAAACATATGGAGGCTAAATAACATGTAGTAAACCATAAATGGGTTAACAAAATCAGGGAAAATATAAAAACATGACAAAATCTGTGAAACACAGCCAAAATAGTCCAAAGGGGGAAATTCATAGCAATACAGGCCTACCTAAAAAAAAAAAAAAAATACAAAAAAACAAAACAAAAAAGAACAAGAAAATTCTCAAATATTCTAACCTTAAACCTAAACAAAAAAAAATGTATAAAAATAACAACAAAGTCCAAAGTAAGTAGAAGAAAATAATAAAGACCAGAGAAGAAATAAAATAATCTTAGAACAAAAAAATCAAGAAGCCTGACCAGGTGGTGGTGCAGTGGATAGAGCATCAGACCAGGATGTGGAGGACCCAGGTTCGAGACCCCGATGTTGCCAGCTTGAGCATGGGCTCATTTGGCTTGAGCAAAGAAAAAAGAAAAAAGCTCACCAGCTTGAACCCAAGGTTGCTGGCTCGAGTAAGGGATAACTGGGTCTGTTGAAGGCCCACGGTCAAGGCACATATGAGACAGCAATCAATGAACAACTAAGTGTCGCAATGAAAAACTGATGATTGATGCTTCTCATCTCTCTCCAATCCTGTCGGTCTGTCCCTATCTCTGTTCCTGTGAAAAAAGCAAACAAACAGATAACACTGTCAATAAAAAAAAAGGAAACCAAGAGTTGGTTTTCTGAAAAGATAAAACTGATAAATATTTAACCAAAATTATAAAAAATATATATATATAGAAAACCCAAATAAATAAAATCAGAAATGAAAAGAGGAGCAGCGACAACTGACATTATAGAAATACAAAATATTATTTTAAAATTACTACAGGATGGAGAAGATGGCGATGGAGTAGGCGGATGTACCAACTTCCAACTCCCAGAACCAAAGTGGATTATAACTCAATTTTAAGAACCATCATCTGGATAAACCAACTTTGAACTAAACTAAGTGGACTCTTCAACCAAGGAACACTGCAGAAGCCACATTGAGACTGGTAGGAATAGCGAAAACGCGAAGAGGGCTGCCCAGCTTCCCGGATCAAACGGCAGCCCGGAGAGACCCTCGTGGCGAGAGGAGAGTTTGGCGGAGAGGGAGGGACCTGGGTCCCAGGAACCAAGCCCCAGACTGCAGTCCCAGAGCCTAGAAGAGGCGTATGGTAAGTATTGAGCTGTGAAACAAGTGAGGATACTGTTTGTGAAAAAGAGAGAGTTTTCTCAGACCCAAGAATCTTTTCAAAGGGACAGCGCAGAAACACTCTCTCACAACCACACACTGGGGGCTCCGGGGAACGGGGACAGAGGAGAGGAACAGAGCAGCGGGAACAGAGAGTGGACTGAAGGCACGAGGACACTCTGAGGGACAGCCATCCGGACCCCTGGGCTAATTCATTTCCCTAATCGAAAACGAATATTTCCCCTGGAACTAGCAATACCAGCAAAGGGAGACAGGACACTAGCCAAACAAGCTCTCCAGCGGCAATTAGAGCAGAGCTGCTTAGAGGGAGGGAGCTCCAAAGTCTACAGTGTGGAGACTTAAGACACTGCTATCTCTCTGAGGGTTGCTGAAGGGATGTTGGCGGCAGGACGCTGAAATGCGGTCCTGTCGGCATGGGCGGAGGCACAACCGCTGTGAGCTCGGTCTAGCCCAGGAAGGGCAGAGGGGACGCGCGAAAGCGGTCCAGCAGCTGCGGGCCGCCTGTGACCCCACTTGTGGGGAAAAATACGGGCAGAGATCGGCTCTCCGACGCTGTGCAAGCCGGCCCTGACCACGGGGACGGGGCTAGGACCAGGGACGGGCGAGGGTCTAGTGGCTGAGCTCACGCTGCCAACCCCACCCGGATGGAGAAACCGCGGTGGTTTGAAATCGTGCGAGCTCACCCGCGCCAGCTGGCTTTCGCGGCTGAGCTCACGCTACTAGCCCCACCCGGCCAGAGAAACCCCAATGGTTTGAAATAGTGCGAGCGCGTGCGCCATCTGGCTTGCGCGGCTGAGCTCACGCTACTAGCCCCGCCCGGCCAGAGAAACCCTGGTGGTTTGCAAAACTACGTGCGCGCAGCTGGCTTTGCGGCTGAGCTCACGCTACTAGCCCCGCCTGGCCAGAGAAATCCCGGCGGCTGGCCACCCTATGTGCATGAGCTGGCGCCGAACATGGGGGCTTGGTAGAGTCCTGATCGATCGGAAGCTAGCAGCTGAACTAACGCCAGCAAACACGCCCGGCCCAATAAACCGCAGTTTGCGACCCTACGCAGGAGGGCCCCGGCCTCAAAGGTGGGGCTAAATTCTGGACGGGCAAAGACTCACAGCTAAGAACACGTCAAAAGCCCCGCCCAACCCACATAACTGTGGCGAGCAGGCTCTGACTGCGGGGGCTGGGCGTAAGCCTTCCGGAAAAAGGCTGGTTCCGCAGTTTAGCAAAGGTGCTCACCTCTGCCCATGGTACTAAGGCTTGTGGCTTGAGTGACAGCCCCTCTCACGGAGGAGAGGTGGAAATCACAGCAACAGCTGCAGTAGGCTGTCGCTGGCAACGCCCATACCAAACCACCCGAGGCAGCAGCAGAGGGGGTGGCAGGTCTGAAGACAGACCACACCTAGAGAACACAAAGGGAACACCTACGGGACTCCAGTGCCCACAACTTGCCTATACACAGATAAAATGGGCAGCCAGAGGAATGCAAACCAAATGAATCAAGAGAAATCCCCAGAGAAGGACCTGAATGAACCAGATATAACCAAACTACCAGAAACAGAATTTAGAATAATGATAGTTAGGATATTCAAAGAAATTAGAGCAACAATGGATAGTCACTATGAACACCTAAATAAAGAGATAACAAGTATAAAGAACGAAATTGAAATAATAAAAAAGAATCAGACAGAAATGACAAATACAATATCAGAACTGAAGACCACAATGGAAGGAATTAAAAGCAGGATGAATCACGCTGAGGATCGAATCAGCGAGTTAGAGGACACAATGAACAAAGGCACAGAAGCAGAGAAGAAAAAGGAAAAGAGACTCAAAATATGTGAGGAAACACTAAGGGAGCTCTGTGACAACCTGAAGAGAAACAACATTCGCATCATAGGGGTGCCTGAAGAAGAGGAAAGAGGACAGGAAATGGAAACTTTGTTCAATCAAATCATAGCAGAAAACTTCCCTAAATTAAGGTGGAGAAACATTCCACATGTTCTAGAAGCACATAGAACTCCATTAAAGAGAAACCCAAAAAGACCTACACCAAGACACATCATAGTTAAAATCCCAAAGCTAATGGATAAAGAAAAAATCTTAAAAGCTGCTAGAAAAAAAAGGCTATCACCTACAAAGGAGCCCCCATAAGGATGACATCGGACTTCTCAACTGAAACACTTGAGGCCAAAAGGGAATGGCAAGATATATTCAAAGTAATGCAAAACAAGAACCTACAACCAAGAATAATCTATCCAGCAAGGTTAACATTTAAAATTGAGGGAGAAGTAAAGAGCTTATCAGAAAAAGAAAGCCTCAAGGAATTCATTAAAACCAAACCAATTCGCCTGACCAGTGGTGGCGCAGTGGATAAAGCATTGACCTGGGAACCCTGAGGTTGCCAGTTCAAAACCCTGCACTGGTCTGGTCAAGGCACATATGGGAGTTGATGCTTCCAGCTCCTCGCCCCTTTCTCTTTCTCTCTCACTCTGTGTCTCCTCTCTAAAATGAAAAAAAAAAAAAAAAAAAAAACCCAAACCAATTCTGTAAGAGATACAACGGGGCCTGTTGTGAACACTTTAAAGGGAGGAAAGAATATAGCAAAAGAAGAATACAGCTTTAAAGAATAAAATGGCAATAAACAACTACATATCAATAATAACCTTAAATGTAAATGGATTAAATGATCCAATCAAAAGACATAGGGTAGCTGCGTGGATAAAGAAACAGGACCCATACATATGTTGTCTACAAGAGACACACCTAAAAACAAAAGATGCACATAGACTGAAGGTAAAAGGATGGAAAAAAATATTTTATGCAAATGGAAATGAAAATAAAGCCGGGGTAGCAGTACTTATAGCTGACAAAATGGACTTTAAAACAAAGGCTGTAGTAAGAGATAAAGGACACTACATAATGATAAAAGGAATAATTCAACAGGAAGATATAACTATTATAAATATCTACACACCAAATATAGGAGCCCCGACATACATAAAGCGGACTTTGATGTAAATAAAGGGCGAGATTAACAGCAAATACTATCATAGTTGGGGATTTCAATACCCCACTAACAACACTGGATAGATCCTCAAGAAAGAAAATCAATAAAGAAACATAAGACTTAAAGGAGACACTAGATCAACTTGATTTAATAGATGTCTTCAGAACTTTTCATCCTAAAGCAGTAGAATATACATTCTTCTCAAGCGCTAATGGTACGTTTTCTAGGAAAGACCACAAGTTAGGACACAAAAATGGCCTCAATAAATTTAAGAAGATTGAAATCATATCAAGCATTTTCTCTGATCACAATGCCATGAAACTAGAAATTAACCAGAAAAGAAAAACTGAAAAATACTCAAACACTTGGAAACTAAATAGCATGATATTAAATAATGAATAGATTAACAATGAGATCAAAGAAGAAATAAAAAAGTTTCTAGAAACAAATGATAATGAGCATACATCAACTCAAAATTTATGGGACACAGCAAAAGCAGTACTGAGAGGGAAGTTCATTGCACTACAGGCATATCATAGGAAGCTAGAAAAAGCTCAAATAAGCAACCTGACCCTGCAGCTAAAAGAACTAGAAAAACAACAACAAATAAAACCATGACAAGTAGAAGGAAGGAAATAATAAAGATGAGAGCAGAAATAAATGACATAGAGGCTAAAGATACAATACAGAGGATCAATGAAACCAGAAGCTGGTTCTTTGAAAAGGTAAACAAGATTGATAAACCTTTAACTAGACTCACCAAGAAAAAAAGAGAGAGGTTTCAAATAAATAAAATTAAAAAGAACAGTGGAGAAATAACAACTGATACAACAGAAATACAAAGCATTTTAAGAAAATACTATGAAGAACTCTATGCCAAAAAATTAGACAATCTAGATGAAATGGACAAATTTCTTGAATCATATAAACTTCCAAAAATCAAACTGGAAGAATCAGAACACCTAAACAGACCAATTACAAGAAATGAGATCGAAACAGTTATCAAAAAACCCCCAAAAAAGAAAAGTCCTGGGCCTGATGGCTTCACAAGTGAATTCTATCAAAAATTCAAAGAAGAACTAACTCCTATCCTCCTCAAGCTATTTCAAAAAATTCAAGAGGAAGGAAGACTTCCAAACTTTTTTTATGAGGCGAGCATAATTCTGATCACAAAACCAGGCAAAGACAACACAAAGAAAGAAAATTATAGGCCTATATCCCTGATGAACTTAGACGCTAAAATTTTCAACAAAATATTAACCGGAACCAGCAATATATGAAAAAAATCATACACCACGATCAAGTGGGATTTATTCTGGAGAGGGAAGACTGGTTTAATATTCACAAATCAATCAATGTGATTCATCACATAAACAAAAGGACAAAAATCACATGATAATTTCAATACATGCAGAAAAGGCATTTGATAAAATCCAGCACCCATTCATGCTCAAAACTCTCAGTAAAGTGGGAATACAAGGAACATTCCTTAACATGATATAGGCCATCTACGATAAACCCACAGCAAACATCATATTAAATAGACAAAAATTAAAAGCAATCCCCTTAAGATCAGGAACCAGGCAGGGTTGCCCACTTTCACCACTCTTATTCAACATAGTTCTGGAAGTTCTAGCTACAGCAATCAGACGATAAGAAGAAATAAAAGGAATCCAAATTGGAAAAGAAGAAGTAAAACTATCACTATTTGCAGATGATATGATATTGTATATTGAAAACCCTAAAGTCTCAGTCAAAAAAATACTGGACCTGATAAATGAATTCAGCAAGGTGGCAGGATATAAAATTAATACTCAGAAATCAGAGGCATTTCTGTATACAAACAATGAACTGTCAGCAAAACAACTTAAGGAAACAATCACCTTCACTATTGCAGCCAAAAAAATAAAATACCTAGGAGTAAATTTAACCAAGGAGGTTAAGACTTGTACTCAGAAAATTATAAAACATTGATAAAGGAAATCAAGGAAGATACAAACAAGTGGAAGCATATACCGTGCTCATGGGTAGGAAGAATAAACATCATTAAAATGTCTATACTACCCAAAGCAATTTATAAATTCAATGCAGTACCAATTAAAATACCAATGACATACTTCAAAGATATAGAACACATATTCCAAAAATTTATACGGAACCAAAAAAGAACACGAATAGCCTCAGCAATCTTAAAAAGAAAAAAGAAAGCAGGAGGTATCACTCTTCCGGATATCAAGGTCTACTACAAGGCCATTATACTCAAGACAGCCTGGTACTGGCATAAGAACAGACACATTGATCAATGGAAGAGAACAGAGAACCCGGAAATAAACCCGCCGCTTTATGGACAACTGATATTTGACAAAGGAGGAAAGAACATACAATGGAGTAAAGACAGCCTCTTTAACAAATGGTGTTGGAAAAATTGGACATCTACCTTCAAAAAAATGAAACTAGACCATCAACTTACACCATTCACAAAAACAAATTCCAAATGGATAAAAGACTTAAACATAAGCCGTGAAACTATAAGCATCTTAGAAGAAAACATAGGCAGCAAGCTTTCTGACATCTTTAGCAGCAATATATTTGCTGATTTATCTCCATCGGCAGATATAAAAGGCAGGATAAACAAATGGGACTATATCAAAATTAAAAGTTTTTGCACAGCTAAAGACAATAAGAAGAGAATAAAAAGACAAACCACACAATGGGAGAACATATTCGACAGCACGTCGGATAAGGGGTTAATAACTAAAATTTATAAAGAACTTATAAAACTCAACACCAGGAAGACAAACAATCCAATCAAAAAATGGTCAAAAGAAATGAATAGAAACTTCTCCAAAGAAGACATACAGATGGCAAAAAGACATATGAAAAAATGCTCAACATCACTAATCATTAGAGAAATGCAAATTGAAACCACAATGAAGTATCACCTCACACCCGTCAGAATGGCACTCATCAGCAAAACAACACAGAATAAATGCTGGCGAGGATGTGTAGAAAAGGGAACCCTTCTGCACTGCTGGTGGGAATGTAGTCTGGTGCAGCCACTGTGGATAACAGTTTGGAGATTCCTCAGAAAATTAAAAATCGAACTGCCTTTTGACCCGGCTACCCCACTTTTAGGAATATACCCTAAGAACACCATAACACTGTTTGAAAAGAAGAAATGCACTCCCATGTTTGGGGCAGCATTGTTCACAATAGCGAAGATCTGGAAACAGCCCAAGTGTCCATCAGAAGACGAGTGGATTAAAAAGCTTTGGTACATACATACTATGGAATACTACTCGGCCATAAGAAATGATGACATCGGATCATTTACAACAAAATAGTAGTACCTTGATAACATTATACGAAGTGAAATAAGTAAAGCAGAAAAAAAATCTGAGAACAGCATGAATTCATACATAGGTGGGACATAAAAGTGAGAGTATGAGACATGGACAAGAGTGTGGTGGTTACGGGGTGGGTAAAGGGAGGGGAGGATGAGAAAGGGAGAAGGGTAGGGGCACAAGGAAAACTAGATAGAAGGTGACAGAGGACAATTTGACTTTGGGTGATGGGTATGCAACACAATTGAATAAGATAATCTGGAGATGTTTTCATTGTACATATGTATTCTGATTTATTGGTGTCACCACATTAAAGTTAATAAAAAAAAAAAGTTCTTATGGCACACCAGTGTGGCACACTGATTGAAAATCACTGCTATAAACTAATAAAAATATAAAAATAATTTAAAAAAAGAAAAAATTACTACAAATATATGCCAACAAATTGGACAACCTAGAAGAAATAAATAAATTTCTAGAACCATACAGATTTTTCAAACTAAATCAGGAAACAGAAAATCTTATTGACCAAGTGGTGGCATCAACGTGGGACACCAAGAACCCAGGTTTGAAACTCCAAAGTCGCTGGCCTAAGTACAAGTTCATCCAGCTTGAGTACAGGATCACTGGCTTGAGCATGGGATCACAGACATGACCCCTTTGGTTGCTGAATTTAGCTCATAGGTCACTGGCTTGAACCCAAGGTTGCTGGCTTGAGCATGGGGTCACTGGCTCAGCTTGAGCCCCCCAGTCAAGGCATATATGAGAAGCAATCAATCAACAACTAAAGTGCCACAACCATGAGTTGATGCTTCCCATCTCTCTCCCTTCCTGTCTGACCCTCTCTCTACTTATCTATGTTGCCAAAAATCCCCCCAAATTTGAAAATATGAACAGATAACTAACAAAACTGAATCAGTAAAAAAACTCCCAACAAATAAAAGTCATTGACCAGTTGGCTTCACAAGCAAATTTTACCAAACTTCAAGAAGAAATTAATATCTATTCTTTTCAACCTTTTTCAAAAACGAAAAAACAAACAAAAAAAAATTAAGAAAAGTGCAGGCTTCCAAGTTCATGTTATGAAGCTGCGGCTATCCTGATTCTAAAAGCAGACAAAGACATCACAAAAAAGAAAATAATAAGCCAATATTCCCAATGAACAGATGTAAAATTCCTCAACAAAGTATCAGCAAACTGAATTTAACAATATATTAAAGAGATTGCACATATGATGAAGTGTCATTTATTCCTGGGATACAAAGTAAAACTGTCATTATTTGAAGATTACATGATATGATATAAAGAGGACCCTAATGATTCCACCAAAAAAAACTATTAGAATAAATGAATTCATTAAAATTGCAAAACACAAAATTAATATTCAGAAACTGGTTGCATTTTTATACACTAATAATGAATTATCAGGAAGAGAAATTAAGAAAACAATTCCACTTATAATTGCATCAGAAAATAAAATACAGAAGGACAAATTTAACTAAAGAGGCAAAAGACCTATATTCGAAAAATTATCAGACACAAAAAAATTGAAGAAGATACAAATAAATAGAAGCATATACTGCGTTCATGGAAGAATTAACATGAAAATGTCCACACTCTTCAAAGCAATCTACGAGAAAATGAAAATCCTATCAAAATACCAATGGCATTTTTCACAGAACTAAAACAAATAATCCTAAAATTTATAAGGAACCACAAAAGACCCTAAATAGCCAAAGCAATCTTGAAAAAGAAAAACAAAATTGGCAGTATCACACTATCTGCTATCAAACCATACTACAAGACTATAATAATCAAGAAAGCATGGCACTGGCATAAAAATAGACATACAGATCAATGGAACAGAACAGAGAACCCAGAAATAAACCTACACATATATGGTCAATTAGGTATGACAAAGGAGGAAAGAATATAAAATGGATTAAAGACAGTCTTCTCAATAAATGGTGCTGGGAAAATGGGACAGATACATGCAAAAAAGAGAAACTAGACTACCTTCTTACACCATACACAAGAATAAGCTCAAAATAGATTAAAGACTTAAATTTAAGTTCCAAAACTATAGAAAAAGTCCTAGAATTGCTCTTAGAAATTTTGGAATTTTGCTCATCAGGAATATGACATTGCTCTTAATATATTCTTGGTTATGTCTCCTTGAGCAAGGGAAACAAAAGAAAAAACAAACAAATGGAATTACATCAAACTAAATAGTTTTTGCATAGCAAAGGAAACCTTCAGTAAAATAAAAAGGCAATCTACTGAATGGAAGAAGATAATCACTAATGATACATCTGATAAAAGGTTAATACCCAAAATATATAAACAACTCATACAATTCAACATAAAAAAATATATATATATCCAATTTAAAAACAATCAGAGGGCCCTGGCTGGTTGGCTCAGCGGCAGAGGGTAAGCTCAGTGTGTGGAAGTCCCAGGTTCGATTCCTGGTCAAGGCACACAGGAAAAGCAACCATCTGCTTCTCCTCTTCTCATCCCCTTCCCCTTTGGCAGCCATGGCTCTAATGAGCAAGTTGGCTCAGTGCACTAAGAATGGCTCCATGGTCTCACCTCAGGCACTAAAATAGCTCAGTTGCTGAGCATCAAAGCAGCAGTTCCAGATGGGCAGAATATCAGCCCCAGATGGGGGTTGCCAGGTGGATTCCAGTTGGGAGCATGTGGGAGTCCATCTCTTCACCTCCCTTCCTCTCACTTGATTAAAAAAAAAGTGGGCAGAGGACCTGAATAGACATTTCTACAAAGAGGACATACAGATGGCCAAAAGACATATGAAAAGATACTCAATGTTATTGATTATCAAAATGGCTATCATCAACAAAGAACAAGTATTGAAATGGATGTGGAGAAAATGGAACATTGTGCACTATTAGTAGGACTGCAAATTTTTGAAGCCTCTATAAGAAAACGTAGGGTGGTTCCTCAAAAAATTAAAAATAGAACTACCAATTGATTCAGTAATCCTACTTTTGTGTATTTATCTGAAGAAATCCAAAACAAAAATTCATAAAGATACATACATCAATATGTCCAAAGCAGCATTATTTACAACAGCCAAGATATGGAAGCAACCTCAGTATCTACTCAAAGATGAACATATAAAGAAATTGTGGTACATATATACAATGGAATATTACTTGGTCATAAGAAAGAACAAAATGTTATCATTTGCAACAATATGAATGGGTATTACGCTAAGTGAAATAAATCAGATAGAGAAAAGCTAACACCATATGGTTTCACTTATATGTGGAATCTAAACACAGAAAACAGAAACAAATTCATAGATATTGAGAACAAATTGATGGTTAGATGGGAGGGGGTTAAAGGGCTTGGTGAAAAATGTGAAAGGATTAAGAAGTACATTATTAGTTGCAAAACAGTCACAGGGACGTAAAGTAGAGCCTAGGGAATGTAGTAAACAATATTGTAATAGCTGTATGGTGCCAAGTAGGTACTAGCCAGAGGTCCCCAAACTATGGCCCGTGGGCCAAATTGCGGCCACCTGAGTCCATTTATCCCGCCCCCGCTGCACTTTCGGAAGGGGCACCTCTTTCATTGGTGGTCAGTGTATGGAGTACTGTATGTGGTGGTCCTCCAACAATCTGAGGGACAGTAAACTGGCCCCCTGTATAAAGTTTGGGGACCCCTGTTTATCGGGAATCACCTCATAAACTATATAAATGTCTAACCACTATGCTGAACACCTAAAACTAATACAATATTGGATGTTAAGGTAACTGAAAAATTTAAAATAAAACTGGATACAGAAACAAACTATTCAATTACAAATAGAAACAAAAGACTTGAACAGATACTTCATGAAAGAATACAAATGGCAGACAAGCACCTGAAAGATGTTTAACACCATTAATTAGTCATTAAGGAGATGCAAACACACACCACAATGTACATACCACTACATACCCAAAAGAATGGCTAAATTTCAAAAGACTAACCATGCCAAATGTTAGTAAGGATCTGGAGAACCTGGAATTCTCATACCTTGCTGAAGAGAATGTAAAATAACCCAATCACTTTGGAAAACAGTTTGGCAGTTTCTTCAAAAGTTAAACACACATTTTATCCACTGGATCTAGCCATTCTACTCCTAGGTATTTATGCAAAATGAATAAAAGCATTTGCCCCCATAATGACTTGCACAGGCATTTTCATACAGCTTTATTTGTAATAGCCAAAATAATCCAAAAATCCATTAGCAGTGAATGGATAAATTAACTGTACTATACATGGAATGACTTATACATGCAAAAACATGGATGAATTTCAAGGTAATTACACTGAATGAAAGCCAGACCAAAAATACGTATATGCTGTATGATTCCATCTATATTGCTACAATATTGTGATTTATAATAAGAAATATATACTTGATCTTCAACCCTGTTTTTGACACAGAGATCCTAAAACCCTTGGAATTTCTTAATCCAAACTTGGAATCATAAAGAGTCATATTTTAAATAAATTTTTATATAGAAAATTAAATTTAATGGGGTGACACTGATCACTAAGAGACATATAATTTTGATATTTATAACACTCTTCTATCTCACATACCGTAAATATATTAACAAGGTGACTTTGGGAAGGCCCCCAAGGATGGGGAATGGTGCCAGGCAAACTATTCATGCGATTAAAGGGTTGGACTGCTCCGTTTCACACACCCCCACCTCAGGGGAGAAGAGAGCCCTGGAGATTGAGCTTAATCACCAATGGCCAAAGATTTAATCAGTCATGCCTGTCTTACTCTTCTGCATCAATTACTGGAGAATGACATTCACCAAACAACTAGAAAAATCCAAAATACATTAAAAATAAACTTAAGTTTTTGGAGGAAACAACAAATTATAAACTACAAAATTAAATGACTGGCTCCAAAGAAGCCATTGTTTACCGTACTCTGAAATATCAAGCCAAACCATATAAAAGTACCCCTTCTGTTGGTCAAAAATATGCAAATTTTGTCAATTTCATATGAATGAACAAAACAAAATCAGATAAAGTCAAAATAGCAGTGTGTCCATGAAAGTTAAGATAAATGAAATGCTTATTTTACTCTTCCCAATTCTTTGAGCCATAAAAGCAGATAGAGGAGTAGTAAGTAGATAGTAAAAGATCTCAAATTTGCAACTTATGTACTTGATCTTAAATCAGGACTGGCATCCTGTTAGCTCCATTTTCTGAACATACTGCAACAATAAATCATGACTACAGCAAGGAAGATCAGTCACGATTTCTAGGTAACTCTAAAAAATCACCAACAAACAAAATCATAAAGCTAATATTGGTACACTGGGTAAAGATGATAAATGAGAACATTTCATAAACATAAGCATTTACCACTACAACTTTATAGGTCAGTATTCCCTTCACTTAACAAAAGAAATCAGAGCTCAAAAAATAAGTCATCCAAAATGACATTAATTAATAAGTGTAAACACTTAAATTTAAAACCAGTTCAGTCGATGTCAAAGTCTTTGTTTTTTTGTTTTCTGGGTTTTTTTATTATGAGTATAATTAACATATAATAGTATATTAGTTTCAGGTACATAACATTAATAATTCAGTATTTGTACATACAGTTGATCCCTGAACAACAAAGTAGTAGAGGCGTGAACTACCCCCACAGTCAAAAATCCACATATAACTTAAGTCGGCTTCCTGAACATCTGGATTCCCAACTTCAGATAGAAATACATTTGCCCCTTGGATGTGTGTTTCTATGTGTAACTGGACACAGGCAGTTCAAATCCACATAGTTTCAGGGTCAACTGTACTGCGAAATGATAACCACAATAAGTCTAGATAACATGTCACAATTCATAATTATAAAAGTATTTTTCTTTAAAAAAAATTATTTATTGATATCAGAGAGGGAGGAAAGGGGGAGGGAGAGAGAGAAAGAAAGAAAAAGAGAAACACTGATCTGTTTGATTCTGTATGTGCCCTGATCAGAAACCGATGTTCTAACCAACCTAGCCATCGAACTAGAACAATATTTTTTCTTTTGATGAGAACCATCTACTCTCTTTGCAACTTTCAAAAATGCAATCCAGTATTAACTACAGTCATACCATGCGGTACACTGTATCCCTAGGACTTAACTACTTGATAACTGAAATTTGTACATTTTGACCCCCTTTACCAATTTTCCCCACCCTTTATCCACACCTCTGGCAACTACCAATCTGTTCTCTTTATCTATGAACTTGGTTGTTGTTGTTGTTAAAGTATGCAAATGAGATCAGTATTTGTCCTTTTCTACTTATTTCACTTAGCATAATGCTCTCAAGGTCCATCCATGTTGCCACAAATGGTGGGACTTCATTCTTTTTGTGGCTAAATAATATCCCATTGTAGATATACAATCTTTTTTTTTTTTTTTACAGGGACAGATAGAGTGTCAGAGAGGGATAGATAGGGACAGACAGACAGGAACAGAGAGAGATGAGAAGCATCAATCATCAGTTTATCGTTGCGACACCTTAGTTGTTCATTGATTGCTTTCTTATACGTGCCTTGACCGCGGGCCTTCAGCAGACTGAGTAACCCCCTTGCTGGAGCCAGTGACCTTGGGTACAAGCTGGTGAGCTTTGCTCAAACCAGATGAGCCTGCGCTCAAGATGGCGACCTCGGGGTCTCGAACCTGGGTCTTCCACATCCCAGTCCGATGCTCTATCCACTGCGCCACCGACTGGTCAGGCAGAATATCTTCTTTATCCATATATTCATCTATGAAAACAACAGGTTGTTTTCATATATTGGGTATTGAAAATAACACTGCAATGAACATGGGAGTTCAAGTATCTTCTCAAATTTGTGTTTTCATTTTCTTCAGATAACAAAAAGTGAAACTGCTGGATCGTACAGTAGTAGTGTTATCTTTAGTTTTCTAACGAACCTCCATACTGTTTTCCAGAGGCTACATAATTTTTCCATTTTCAAAAACAGTGCATAGCATTCCTTTTTTCCCACATCCATGTCAAAACTTGTTACGTTCAGACTTATTGATAATAGCCATTTTAACAGGTGTGATAGTATCTCATTGTGGGTTTTGGTTTGTGTTGTCCTGATGGTAAGTGCTACTGAGCCTATCCTTTCATGTACCTGTTGACCAACTTCATGTCTTCTTTGGGAAAAAAAAATGTCTATTCAGATCCTCTACCCATTTTTTTAAGCAGACTGTTTGGGGTTTTTTGCTATTTAGTTGTACAAGTTCTTTTTATTATTTTGGATATTAACCCCTTATCAGATATATGATTTGAAAATATATTCTCCCATTGAATAGGCTACATTTTCATTTAGTTGATCATTTTCTTTGCCATGCAGAAGCTTTTAATTTGATGTAGGTCCCCTTGTTAATTTTGCTTTTGTTGCCTTTGCTTTGGAATCAGAATCAAAATTTTATCTCCAAGAACGGTGTTAAGAAGCTTACCACCTAAGTTTCCTTCTTGGAGTTCAATGGTTCAGGTCTTCCATTCAAGTCTTCAACCTATTTTAAGTTTATTTTTGTGTGGTATAACAGTCTATTTTCATTCTTTTGCATGAGGCTGTCCAGTTTTCCCAACACCATTTATTAAAGAGACTATCATTTCCCTACTGTGCGTGCTTGGCTGTTTTGTTGTAAATCAATTGACCATATATATAAGTGTGGGTTTATTTAGGGACTCCCTACTCTTTTCCATTGATCTTTGTGTCTGTTCTTATGCTAGTACCATACTATTTTGGTTATTATGGTTTTGTAATATAATTGGTCTCCCAACCCCAGGAGTGCTTTGGCTATTTGAAACCTTGTGATTACATACAAATTTTAGGATTTTTTGTTTTATTTCTGTGAAAAACACCATTGGAATAGTTCTTCCAATCCAATTCAAAACCAGTTCTCTCAGATGCCAGTCTTTTAATGTTTTTACAGTGAATATCCTCTATTAGCATCATGATTTAAATATCCTTAGTCTACTAGATGCTCTGAATATTGTTTTTAAAGTTTTCAGCAGCTCATCCAGATTAAGATCCTCCAAAAGGTACAAACTTCCAGTTATAAAATAAATAAGTACTAGGTATGTAATGTACAACCTGACTACAGTTAACAGTGTTGTATGATACATAGGGAAGTTATTAAGAGAGTAAATCCAAAACGCTCACATCAGAAAGGAAAAAATTTTCTTTTTCTTTCATATTTTTTTAATTGTAACCTTTTTTAAAAGATTTTATTCATTTTTAGAGAGAGGAGATAGAGAGAAAGAGAAAAGAAAGAAAGAAAGAAAGAGAGTGAGAGAGAGAAGGGGAGGAGGAGCAGGAAGCATCAACTCCCATATGTGCCGTAACCAGGAAAGCCCAGGGTTTTGAACTGGCGACCTCAGCATTCCAGAGCAACACTTTATCCACTGCACCACCACAAGCCAGGCTCTTCTTTCATTTTTATTATATCTATATGACAAGATGAATGTTAGGTGAACCTATTAGGATAATCATTTCACAACATACATAAATCAAACCATCATGCTGTACACCTTAAACTTATACAGGAATATACATAAATTATTTCTCAAAAAAACTGGAAATAAAAGATCACCCTCTTTTTAAAAATGATGGGAATGAGAATCAAGGGTTTAAGTAGGTTTTGCTCAAAAGCTCAAGACTGTATGTTTTTAGCATTTGAACCCACAATTTTCTATTAACTGCTAAACTTGCTCCCTCTACTATCACACTCTGCCACACTCATATCACAGTATGCAGCACCAACTCATACGGCCACTAATATGGGGTTAAAGAAAAATGCATACATTTATAAAATTATATGTTTGTATAAACTTGTAAGCATTCTATTTATGGTGAAAACCTATTTTATTACAAGAGACTCAGAAAGGATTCCAGTGAAACCATCCAGAGACAGTCTCGTCACATAACCATCCCAGGCAATTGGAACTAGGACTCAAGATTTCCCCAGTTCTACCCTGCCAACCATCATAAAAATAAACAAGTATATGAAAATTATTTATCAGAAATCAATAAGCATACTATGTGGCTTATATTATTATATAAAACACATCAATGAATTTGAAGATATAGACAGGAAGCAAACAAAACAATTTAAACTTATCCAAAGCTAAATAAATGATAGTTATAATAAATTTAACAAATAATTTTGTTTGCCGTCTTAGAATATAAGAGGACATCTTCACATTATTTCAGATAGGTTTTTCTTTGTATTAAAAATAGATCTAGCCTGACCAGGCGGTGGCGCAGTGGATAGAGCATCGAACTGGGATGCACAAGACCCAGGTTCGAGACCCCAAGCTCGCCAGCTTGAGCGCAGGCCCATCTGGCTTGAGCAAAAGCTTGTCAGCTTGGACCCAAGGTCGCTGGCTCCAGCAAGGGGTTGCTCGGTCTGCTGAAGGCCCGCGGTCAAGGCACATGAGAGAAAGCCATTAATGAACAACTAAGGTGTTGCGATGGCAACGAAAAACTAATGATTGATGCTTCTCACCTCTCTCCATTCCTTTCTGTCTGTCCTTATCTATCCCTCTCTCTGACTCTCTCTCTGTCCCTGTAAAAAAAAAAAAAAATAGATCTAGTCAATGAAGTTTTAATGTATAACTTTTAAGTAGTACAGTCAGCTTTGTTTTTCTTTTTTCTGAAGTGAGAAGCAAGGAGACAGAGAGACAGATTCCCACATGCGCCTGACTGGGATCTACCCCGCATGCCCACCAGGGGGCGATGCTCTGCCCATCTGGAGAATTTCTACTTTGCAACCGGAGCCATTCTAGCACCTGAGGCAGAGGCAATGGAGCCTTCCTCAGCGCCTGGGCCAACTTTGCTCCAATGGAGCCTTGGCTGCAGGAAGGAGAGAGAGAGAGAGAGAGAGAGAGAGAGAGAGAGAGAGAGAGAGAGCGCGCGCGAAAGGAGTGGGAGAAGGATGGAGAAGCAGATGGGCGCTTCTCTTACAAGTCCTAGCCCGGGATTAAACGCAGGACATCCACAGGCCAGGCTGATGCTCTACCACTGAACCAACTGGCCAGGGCCTACACACAGCTTTTAGTATACATTAGTAGAAAGAAAATGCTGAAATAAAACTCCCAACAGATTATGCTTACTTTTAACTTTAAACAGTAACTTAAAACCACAAATGATATAAATGTTAATTTTCAGATCAAAACCACACTAATAAAAATATAGATATTGTCTATTGGCATTCAACATCTATTCCCATCTCCTCCTATCCTATCCCCAACATCACAGACACTAGAAAGCTAACATCTATATTTCTCAGGTCCTTTGCTATGGGAATTCTGAATTTGATTTTTCTTATCTATATGACTTTTATTTATTTTTCTTGCTTTACTGCACTAACTAGGACAATTCTGAATAGGAATGGTGAATGACCATCATTCCCTGTTACTAATGTTAAACAAAAGCATTTAGTCTTTCAACAGTAATTATATTAGCCATAATATTTTCATAAATACCTTTTATCAAGTTGAGGAAGTTCTTGCTCCTTTCTAATCCTATTTTTCTGGGTTTTTATTATGAGTGGATGATAAATATTATTAAATGTTTTTTCTACATCTAGTGAGATGATCATATGGGTTTTAAAAATTTGATTGTTGATGTTGTGAACTATACTGACTGATTTTTGAATGAGAAACCAATCCTGCATTGCTGGAATGTATAATCCTTTTTATATAAACTCTATTCAATCTGCTAATATTTTGTTGAGAAATATCTTTGTCTTTTGTATTAGAGTGATATTGGCTTCATAAAATAAATTAGTGTTCCCTTCCTCCTATTTTCTGAAGAGTTTGTATATAATTGGTATTTGGTATTTTCTTTTTCCTTATTAGGTTGTTAGAATTCACCAATGAGTTCATCAGACTTGGAACTTCCTTCGGGGGGGGGGGTTAACTACAAATTGAATTTTGGTTGAGTAGTAAGGTGGAAGCTGTGCCTTTGATGGAATTTATCACAATATTCCCTTACCTTCCTTTTTATACCTATAGGGTCTATATTGAATGTCCCTCTTTTCTAATATTAGAAATTTCTGCCCACTTTCTCTCTTCTTTTTCCTGATGAGTGTAACTACAGGTATATCAATTTTATGGATCTTAATCAAAGAATCAGCTTTTGACTTTTTTTCCTATTATTTCCCTGTTTTCTATTTTAATGATTTCTGCTTTTTATTATTTTCTTCCTGTTTGTTCTGAGTGTAATTTGTTCTTTGTCTTCTACTTTAAGATGAATGTTTAAATTATATATTTTTTTAACTTCTGTTTTCTAATACAGTGTGTCCGTAAAGTCATGGTGCACTTTTGACCTGTGACCAGCCAAAAAATACACCATGACTTTATGGACACACTGTATAATCTTTTAGTACTATAAACTTCCCCCTGAAGTACTGTTTTAGGTATATCCCATAAGTTTTAATGTTGAATTTTTATTTTCATTCAATTCAACATATTTTCTAATTTCTCGAGACTTCTTCTTTGACCCATGGGACTTTCAGAATATTATATTTAATTACAAAATATGTTGAGATTTCCCAGTTATCTGATACTGATTTCCTGCTAATTCCACTGTAATCAAAGAATACAGATATATTCCTGAAAAAATTATCTGCAAAGTAAATGTATGATAATTAAATTCACTTTTCCAACATTAAATTAATGTACTGTTATGATATACCCAAGGTCAAGGTGAGACAGAATTAGAGATCAAGTCTTCTAGCATCCTTTCCTCCAAAGGACATTAAAAGTAATATGTTCTCTCTTAACACCCATCTCAAAACAGACATTTGTTATTCTCCTTCTACCATTCTAAAAAAGGGAAAGAAAGGATTATTCCACATACATCATCTCATTCGATTTTTTAAAAATTCACTGGGGTGACATTAGTTTAAAAAATTACATAGGTTTCAGGTATTCAATTTCATAATACATCGTGTATATTCTGTGTGATCACCACCCCAAATCCAGTCTCCTTTCATTACCATTTAACTCCCCCAATCCTCTTTTACCTCTCCCCATTCCCCTTTTACTCTGGTACTTTACAACTTTATAAAATTTGCAAGACAAATGATGGCATTTTATACATGAGAAAAGTGAAACTCAAAAAACTTGTCTTTTGAGTCAGCTATGTCTCACTACTCTTGAATTATCCCTCAATGATAGAGTAATACAGATAATTTAAATCCTTAAATAATTCCAACCCTCATATTAGCCACTGTTAGAATCACCACTACTTCAGGTCAGAGTAAGCTATAGTAAAAACTGACTAGGTTTAAGTTTTATCATCTTGACTTCTCATACCCATTCATTATTAATACAGTTCAGATAATAAAGAACTGGTTAAACCTCAAAAAAGAAAAAGTAAATAAGCAAAATATATAGGGAGGAAAATGAGACTCCAGTTTAATAAACTATATAGTCATCTTCATTGTTCACATAAAAATTAATATGAAATGAATATATCAAATTTTCTTTCAAATTCTTACTGTTGATTAGGATCGAAAGCTCTAAAATACTATCTCTTACTATTTATATATTAATATATATTAATATTTACTATTTTGGAATATTAAATGCTATTTAATTTCAAATTAAAATTCTATATGGTATCACTATAGAATGTAAATAGCGTTAAGGGTAAAGGCACACACTCTTACCGTGTCAGTGCTGAGTTAGGGGTTGCAGAGATTTCCGTCAGATAGAATCACCACTTTGACTCAGGTATCAGTAGTAACAGCAATCAAAATTAAAACTAAAAAGGAAAAAAAAATTAAATACTGGCCAGTAAGATGCATTAAAGTCTTCAGGAAAGTCTTAAATTCTAATTTCACATTTATTTCAACAATTTCATCAAGGGAGCCTGAATCACAGAAGTACTTCTTTTTCAATTAAAGCTCTGAAATTAACTTCAAGGAATCACAATAAATAATAGACAACAGGCAAAAAAATAAAAAGCCAAGTATTGCATTTATTCAACTGAAATTCTCTATTCATTTACCCAACAACACCCCATACATTTTAGGTTTTGTAACTGCCCACAATGAATTGAATACTGATCCTTCACACAGAAACTCTATCAGATATGTACATTTGTATTAATTTCACACAAAAATATTAAAGTTAATGAAAATCTTGGTAATCACTATATACAAATTTTAACAGTATTAGTATGGGGATAAAATAGTAATAAAGATCGAGCTCCTAGAGAACTGACCTCATAAAGTGTTTTGTGGATAACTGATATTGACTGCAAGCTCATAGAGCAATCTGACTTTTGCTTACCCCGTGCTGGACTTGTGAGGTACCTAAAAGTACAATATAGCTTCCTTCCCAAAGAGAGCTATGATTTACTTAAAGATTACACACAAGAAAAATTAGTGACTAAACATTTACTCATTCAACACAACTTTACCAAACACCTGTATAAGTCAGCCCTTGCTTTAAACACAAAAACAAATAAGGAAATGCATGCTCATCAAAGAACTCACAGTCTCCTAAATCTGATTAGTTATAATATAATAAAGTAAATGCTCAAAAACAAAACATGTGGAGGCAGATTTAATGGTGGGCACACCAGGCATGTGCCCTCAGCCTCGACTTCTGAAGGGCCCTGCTAAAACCAAACTTTACACCTTTTTCTAATGACATCAAGTTTGTTTTCATGTGTGCAATTTTAACATTAATAGTTCACAATGTTTTCTATTTATTTAAAAATATAGTTAATATGTATTTTTATTTTCCCTATCTCTCTCTCTCTTTTTAAGTGGCCCAATTATTTTCTTCTGCACCAGGGTCTTCAACTGACCTTAATCTGTCACTGAAAACATGGCACCAGAAGTGGGCTGGGGTTTATATCAAATAGTTTCAGGAGGTCAAGCAAGATGGGGAGGAGTGAAGCTAGGAAAAGACCAGCCAGACAGAGGAAGGGAAAAGTGTACAATTTCCAGAGGAAAGAAAAAGAGTTTTCAATCTACCAGAGAGAAGTCTCTGGACATGCATGAATTACATACAGGCCTTTAGATAATGAGAACCTCCACAGTCAAGACTGTCAGTGTCCTTTTGAAAGTATGAAAAAATCCAGATCATTCGATGACACTCTAAGGTATGCACATCCCACTAGTTTAATTATCTAAAATTAAAAGCAGCACATAATTTTCTCCCCCTTCCTTAGGAGCAGCTGTATTATAGGGAGTAATTATTATACGCTCTTGATTATAGGGAGTAAAAGAAAAAAAGTGGGTTTTTTCCTATGTAATTTGCATAAGTGATCACCTTACTTTCAAATACTGAGAACTGTCCCTGGGTTTTAGATTATCCAGGCCAAATTTTACTTCTCCCAGATCATCTTATTTGCACAATTTTGAAAGCAGCCAACATTATACAATTCACTTTAGAGATGGTTACATCTAGCCGTCTGTGTTTTCTGGATGTCCCTTGCATGTTTCCCAAAAATGTGTCAACTCTTCCTTTGAGAAACATTATCAATTTTTCCATTTTGCAAAACGCTATGTACTATTATTTTGTTATTAACTATCACTTGGTGAATGTTTTCGTCAGGACTAAGCACCAGTGCTAATATGTGAAAAATATATAACCTAGTCTTCACAGGGCAGATAATATCTCCATTTATAAATTAGGAAATTGAGGACTGGAAGGTGACTTACCCAGGATAACAGTTTGGAAGAGGCAGGGTCAGGACAGGTCTGTCTGGTCCTAGTCACTCTTCTTAATTAGTATTAAATGGCCTCCTTTTGAATATGCACACATGCATTTTTCTTTCCTACTGTGCTAATATGTCTAACATAAGTCATAAACTTAGGTAGTTTACAGTTATAAACGATAATCATAAAGGTCTTGAATTAACCAGATTTTGTGAGTATGCTGCCTAATTTTAGAGAGCAAAGTTATCTTAAATTCCTCTGAAGTTACAGGTCAAGGTTACCAAGTGTGAAACCCAGTGTGTTAGCAAGCACAGGGAAACAGATTTACATGCAACACCAGAATTCAAATTCTGTTTATGTCCCCATGGCTAAGCCCTGACTGGTGCTGCTCTTTGGCTATGGTCTAGGAGTAGACCTGCCATGTAATCTCCTACCAATGGGCTTGTACCATGATGCTCCCCACACATGAATGCCCTCTCATATATTAGTTTCCATGCATCCAAATTGTCTCTTGCCTTCAGAATTCAACCTCGTTCAGCCTACTCCACCCTCCCATTCATTGCTCTATTTGCTCAATACACAAGCATTTATTGTGGTAATGTGTTAGGCACTGTGTGAGGCCCTACCCTGGAAAATCGAAGTCCAATCCTGCACCCCCAAAACGTCTTGGTCCACCAGGAAAAAAGTCATAAATAAAGGATTATTAGCATTTAGTGTGGTAAAGGTATACACATGGTATCAAGAGAGCACAAGGGAAGGTGTAGCTGCACTGGAGACAGAATATGACAGGGAAGGATTCAGGGCCCTGGTAATACTGGAGTCTTAATTCAGATGACAGAAGATAAAGACCTAAAATAAGACAGGAGAGAATTTTCTAAGGGAACAAACTTGAGATGTAGGTGCAGGATGATGAAGTAGATGGGATGCTGAGATGTGCCTGGCTGAACTCCCTGCAGGAATGGGTATGTTCTATAGATGGAAGCCCTCCAACATGGCAGCCTCCAGCCACACAGACCACTTGGCTGAGCACTTGAAACACGCCTCGTGTGACTAAGGTGCTGAACACTTTACTTAAATGCTAATTTAAACAGCAGCTATTGTACTGGACAGCGGAGCTCTTAAGATTTCAGGCTTGAGATAATGAGTTGAAGGATTATTACCAGTCTCTGACAATAAGAATTAAAAGATGAAGAGCATACAGACACTCAAGTATCTATTGACAAAAATGAACGAGTAAAGAAGAAACAAACAAACCATTGACCTTTAAGGACTCCTCCCTTTAAAATCCCATCAAACAGGTACCTATCCTTACTCATTCAGGTTTCAAATACGGTCCTCAACAGTGGCACCATGTACTTACTCATGCTGTCTCCTGATCATATTCCAATTCTTAAAGTAGTACGAATAAATTAAAATTCCTTATGATAGTTAATAAAAAAATACCCTACAAAACTCATCATGAAACCATAACAAATCATAACTTAGGGTATTAATGATAGACCAACAATGATCAAACCATGATAAATACTGCCTGGTAAAATTTTTCTAAGGAGAGGGGCAAGATGGCGATGGAGTAAGCGGACTTATCAACTTCCAACTCCCAGAACCAAAGTGTATTATAACTTGATTTTAAGAACCATCATCTGGATAAACCAATGTTGAACTGGACTGAGAGGACTCTTCAACTGGGGAACACTGAAGAAGCCACACTAACACTGGTAGGAGAAGCGAAAACTCAGAAAGGGCTGCCCAGCTCCCTGGAGCGAAATGCAGCCCGAAGACTTGTGTGGAAGGAAGAGAGGCCAGTGGAAGGGTAGAAACCTGGGTCCCAGGAAGAAAGCCCCAGCCTACAGCCCCAGAACCTAGAAGAAGCGTATGGACAGTATTTAGCTGGGAAACAGGTTAGGATACTGTTTGTGAAAAAGAGACAGTTGTCTCAGACCCAGGATTCTTCTTAAAGGGAAGGCGCAGAAAACCTCTCTCACAACCACTCACCAGGGACACCGGGGACAGGGAGAGAGGAGAGGACCGGAGCACCGGGAAGACAGTGCAGTATGGAAGGCACAGGGAGAAAAGCTTTGAGGGACAGCCAGCCTAGACCCTGGGCTGAGTCAATCCACAAATCTGAAACAATATTTCCCCTGGACCTAGCAAGGAGAAGCAGGACACCAGCCAAACAGGGTCCCCTGCGGCAATCAGAGCACACTCGAATAGAAGGAGACGCGTGAAACCAGTCCCTCGACTGCGGGCCCTCCTACGACCCCACCTGTGGGGAAAAAGCAGGAGCCAGGAAGGGGCAGAGATCCGCCACTGGGCAGGGGTAAACAGGTACGCAGCCTCACTCGGCCTCCGAGGCTTGAAGCCCTGCACAAACGTATGCCCACGAAGGTGGGATGGAAACCCAGGCTTGCTGTTGAGGGCACAACAGAAGCCCCTACCGCCAGAGGAACAGGCTGACAGGGATCCGTACCTGAGCAGAAGTGCTCACCCTTGCCCTTGGTGCTCAAGCTTGTGGCCCGAGTATGGTGCGCGGTCCCAACCATGGGAGAGGAACAAAGACCAAGACCGGCTGAGGCTTATAGAGCATGGCACGAGAACACAGCCCCTCCTGCGGAGGAGAGGTGGAGACCGCAGCAGCAGCAGCCATAGGGGCTGGTGCCGGCAACACCCACACCCAACCGCCCTAGGCAGCGGCAGAGGGGATGGCGGAACTGCAGATACACCACACCTAGGGAACAAAGATGAAACACCCATTGGACTGCAGTAGCCAAACTCTTCTTACACACAGACAAAATGGACAGGTAGAGAAATGAAACGCAAATGAATCAAGAGAAATTCCCAGAGAAAAACCTGAATGAATCAGATATAACCAAACTACCTAATGCAGAGCTTAAAATAATGATAGGATGTTGAAAGAGCTTAGAGCAACAATGGATAGTCACTAAGAACAACTAAATAAAAGATAGCAAGTATAAAAAGGAAAATGGAAATAATAAAAAAGAAACAGACAGAAATGACAAATACAGTATCAGAACTGAAGACCACAATGGAAGGAATTAAAAGCAGGATGAATGAAGCTGTGGATTGAATCAGTATGTAAGAGGAAAAAATAGACAAAGGCACAGAAGCAGAGCAAAAAAAGGAAAGAAACTCAAAAAATCTGAGGAAACTCTAATGGAGCTCTGTGAAAACATGAAGAGAAACAACATCCGCATCATAGGGGTTCCTGAAGAAGAAAAAGAACAAGGAATAGAAACTTTGTTCAATCAAATCATAGCTGAAAACTTCCTAAATTAGGACTGGAAAATGTTTCACATGTTCAAGCACAGAGAACTCCATTAAAGAGAAACCCAAAAAAATCAACACATAGACACATCATAGTTAAAGTACCAAATCTAAGTTATAAAGAGAAAATATTAAAAGCTGCTAGAGAAAAAAAGGCAATAACCCACAAAAGAGCCCCCATAAGGATGACATACGACTTCTCAACAGAAACACTTGAGGCCAGAAGGGAATGGCAAGATATACTCAAAGTAATCCAGAAAGAGAACCTACAACCAAGACTACTCTATCCAGAAAGGCTAACGTTTAAAATTGAAGGAGAAATAATGAGCTTCACAGACACAAAAAACCTCAAGGAATTAATTAAAATCAAACCAATTCTGCAGGAGATGCTAAGGGGCCTGTTGTGAACAGTTCAAAAGAAATAAAGGATATAGCAAAAGAAGAATACAGCTATAAAGAATAAAATGGCAATAAACAACTACATATCAATAATAACCTTAAATGCAATTGGATTAAATGATCCAATCAAAAGACATAGGGTAGCTGTGTGGATAAAGAAACAGGACCCATACATATGCTGTCTACAAGAGACACACCTTAAAACAAAAGATGCACATAGACTGAAGGGAAAAGGATGGAAAAAAATATTTCATGCAAATGGAAATGAAAAAAACGCTGGGGTAGCAATACTTATATCTGACAAAATGAACTTTAAAACAAAGGCTGTAGTAAGAGATAAAGAAGTACACTACCTAATGATAAAGGGAACAATTCAACAGTAAGATATAAACCATTATAAATATCTACGCACCAAACATAGGAGCCCCAACATACATAAAGCAGAGTTTGATGGACATAAAGGGCGAGATTAACAGCAATACTATAATAGTAGAAGATTTCAATACCCCACTATTATAACTGAATAGATGCTCAAGAAAGAAATTAGCAAAGAAACAGCAGACGTAAAGGATACACTAGATTAACTCGATTTAATAGATATCTTCAGCACTTTTCACACTAAAGCAGTACAATACACATTCTTTTTAAGCGCTCATGGTACATTCTCTAGGATAGACCACATGTTAGGACATAAAAGTGGTCTCAACAAATTTAAGAAGATTGAAATCATATCAAGCATTTTCTCTGTTCACAATGCCATGAAACTATAAATAAACCACAAAAGAAAAACTGAAAAATACTCAAACACTTGGAAACTAAATAGCATGTTATTAAATAATTGAATAGATTAACAATGAGATCAAAAAAGAAATAAAAAAGTTTCTAGAAACAAATGATAATGAGCATACATCAACTCAAAATTTATGGGACACAGCAAAACCAGTACTGAGAGGGAAGTTCATTGGACTACAGGCATACCATGAGAAGCTAGAAAAAGCTCAAATAAGCAACCTGACCTTGCATCTAAAGAAACTAGAAAAACAAGAGCAAATAAAGCCCAGGACTAGTAGAAGAAATGAAATAATAAAGATCAGAGCACAAATGAATGACAAAGAGGCTAAGGAAACAATACAAAGGATCAATGAAACCATGAGCTGGTTCTTTGAAAATGTAAATAAGATCAATGAGCCTTAAACTAGACTCACCAAGAAAAAAAAGAGAGAGGACTCAAATAAATAAAATTAGAAATGAGAGTGGAGAAATAACAACTGACACAACAGAAATACAAAGTATTGTAAGAAAATACTATGAAGAATTCTATGCACAAATATTAGACAACCTAGGTGAAACGGACAAATTTCTTGAATCATATAATCTTCCAAAAATCAATCTGGAAGAATTAGAACACCTAAACAGACCAATTACAACAAATGAGACTGGAACAGTTATAAAAAAAACTCCCAAAAAAGAAAAGTCATGGGCCTGATGGTTTCACAAGTGAATTCTACCAAAAATTCAAAGAAGAACTAATTCCTATCTTTCTCAAGCTATTTCAGAAAATTCAAGAGGAAGGAAGACCCTAACTCCTTTTATGAGGCGAGGATAATTCTGATCTCAAAACCAGGCAAAGACAACACAAAGAAAAAAAATTATAGGCCTATATCCCTGATGAATTTAGATGCTAAAATTCTCTACAAAATATTACCCAACCCGATCCTGTAATATAAAAAAAAAAATCATACACCATGATCAAGTGGAATTTGTTCTGGAGAGGCAAGACTAGTTCAGTATTCGCAAATCAATCAATGAGATTCATCACATAAACAAAAGGAAGGACAAAAATCACATGATAATTTCAATACATGCAGAAAAAGCATTGATAAAATCCAGCACCCATTCTTGTTCAAAACTCTCAGTAAAGTGGGAATACAGGGAACATTCCTTACCATGACAAAGGCCATCTAAGACAAACCCACAGCAAACATCATACTAAATGGTTAAAAATTAAAAACAATCCCCTTAAGATCAGGAACCAGTCAGGGGTGCTCCCTTTCACCACTCTTATTCAACATAGTTCTGGAAGTCATAGCCACAGCAATCAGACAAGAAGAAGAATTAAATGACATACAAATTGGAAAAGAAGAAGTAAAACTGTCATTATTTGTTGATGATATGATATTGTATATAGAAAACCCTAAAGTCTCAGTCAAAAAACTACTGGACCTGATAAATGAATTCAGCAAGGTGCCGGGATATAAAATTAATACTCAGAAATCAGAGGCATTTCTATATACCAACAATGAACTGTCAGCAAAAGAAATTAAGGAAACAATCCCCTTCACTGTTGCAACCAAAAAAATAAAGTATCTAGGAGTAAATTTAACCAAGGAGGTTAAGGACTTGTACTCGGAAAATTATAAAACATTGATAAAAGAAATCAAGGAAGATACGAACAAGTGGAAGCATATACTGTGCTCGTGGCTAGGAAGAATAAACATCATTAAAATGTCTATATTACCCAAAGCAATTTATAAATTCAATGCAATACCAATTAAAATACCAATGACATACTTCAAAGATATAGAACACATATTCCAAAAATGTATATGAAATCAAAAAAGAACATGAATAGCCTCAGCAATCTTAAAAACAATAAACCAGGAGTTATCACTCTTCCGGATATCAAGGTATACTACAAAGCCACTGTACTCAAGACAGCCTGGTACTGGTATAAGAAAAGGCACATAGATCAATGGAACAGAACAGAGGACCCAGAAATAAACCCACACCTTTATGGACAAACTGATATTTGACAAAGGAGGAAAGAACATACAATGGAGTAAAGACAGCCTCTTTAACAAATGGTGTTGGGAAAATTGGACATCTACCTGCAAAATAATGAAACTAGACCATCACCTTACACCATTCACAAAAACAAACTCAAAATGGATAAAAGACTTAAATGTAAGCCGTGAAACCATAAGCATCTTAGAAGAAAACATAGGCAGTAAGCTCTCCGACATCTGTCACAGCAATATATTTGCCAATTTATCTCCACGGGCAAACGAAATAAAAGGCAGGATAAACAAATGGGACTATATCAAACTAAAAAGTTTTTTCACAGCTAAAGACAGTAAGAACAGAATGAAAAGACAAACCACACAATGGGAGAACATATTCAACAATACGTCTGATAGGGGATTAATAACCAAAATTTATAAAGAACTTATAAAACTCAACACCAGAAGATAAACAATCAAATCAAAAAATGGGCAAAAGAAATGAATAGAAATTTCTCCAAAGAGGACATACCGATGGCCAATAGGCATATGAAAAAATGCTCAACATTACTAATCATTAGAGAAATGCAAATTGAAACCACAATGAGCTATCATGTCACACCAGTCAGAATGGCGCTCATCAGCAAAATAACACAGAATAAGTGCTGGTGAGGATTTGGAGAAAAGGGAACCCTCCTGTACTGCTGGTGGGAATGCAGACTGGTGCAGCCACTGTGGAAAACAGTATGAAGATTCCTCAAAAAATTAAAAATCGAACTGCTTTTTGACTCGGCTATTCCACTTTTAGGAATATACCCCAAGGACACCATAACACTGTTCGAAAAGAAGAAATGCTCCCCCATGTTCGTGGCAGCATTGTTCACAATAGCGAAGATCTGGAAACAGCCCAAGTGTCCGTCAGAGGACTAGTGGATTAAAAACTTTGGTACATATATACTATGGAATACTACTCGGCCATAAGAAATGATGACATTGAATCATTTACAACAAATGTATGGACCTTGATAACATTATACAAAGTGAAATAAGTAAAACAGAAAATAACTGAGAACTTCATGATTTCATACATAGGTGGGACATAAACATGAGACTATGAGACATGGACAAGAGTGTGGTGGTTACGGGGTGGGGGGAAGGAGGAGCGGGAGGGACAGGGAGAAGGGTAGGGGCACAAAGAAAACCAGATAGAAGTTGACAGAGGACAATTTGACATTGGGTGATGTGTATGCAACATAATTGAATAACAGGATAACCTGGAGATGTTTTCTTTGAACATATGTACCCTGATTTATTAATGTCACCGCATTCAAATTAATAAACATAAAAAATTTTAAAAATATTTCTAAAAATGAAAAAGAAAGAAAAAAACAAGAAAAGGGGTAGTGGTAGGGGGAGAGGGACAGAAAGCTTTCTGATGAGTTCAGGTAATTTTAAATGTACTGCAGTCTGCTCACCTAACCAGTTCAGTTTACATGCCTATGTCCTCTGTTGAGAGAAATGACTGAATTTATCTCATGAAATATCTTTTGTTCTACAGAGAATTTTAAAAAATCAGTGATAATAAAGTTTTCCCTAGTAATATGCCCTTTCATCTTAGTTATCCATACCATCCAAAGTAAATATGAAATAAAAAATTCTGTGATTTGAAAACATTGAACCTGAGAACAGGTTGTGTCTAAATGAGTCATTGTTAATCTGCCAATATTATCCTAATCTGACTGTATTAGGATTTGTCTACTATTTTGGTCTTTGCCCTCTCTCTTAAGCTTCTGAACTCCAGTTTTTAGAAATGAGAAGTTAGTATATTACAACACCCACACATGCTCAAGGTATTGGTTTACCATCTAATTTTCCATTGCTACCTTCCTAACCAGACTCAAATTCTAAGGTCCTCTCTATCCATGAGATCATGGCAATAATTTTCTCACCTATTCACACATAAAGGTCTGTTTACAAGACTGTTGGACACTTAGAACACATAGCTCTATTAGCTTCAGAGAAACACATCTCATCAGAATGTCTAATATGAACGTGTTTAGCAAAAAGTGTATGTCTAACACCACAATAAAACAGCAATCTTTGTGCTTCCCTCCTCAGCCTCTCAGGTTGGTTATCTGAGCTTCAATTCCCATAGCTAGAACTGCCCCACATCTTTTAAATCAGAGGCTGTAAGAACACACTTACCTGGTCCCACTATTCAATTTAGCCCACACGTGATCGCTTATGTAGAAGGTGAGGCAAAAACATTGTTAAGTCATAAGCTCTGCCCCCAGAAAGCTTTAGCTGTTGGGAAAGTAAACACAAAAAATCTAGAACAAGCAGCAGCAAGGGCACTGCTATAAGTCAAACAAAAATAATGTCTGCTCACTGACATCCACAGATACCTGTGCGCAGTCTTGGCTAGGTGCAATGCACATGCAGTAAACAACTGAGGAAACACATCTGTGCTGGGACAGGAGGTGAAAAGAAGTCTCCCTGTTTTGAGTCATGTGTTCATTCAAAAATTATTTATCACACACATAAATACAAGGGTCATAAAACCCTATTTTCTTTTTCTTTCCCTTAGCTTACTGAACAATAGCTGCTCAGTAAAATATGAAGAACCGATTCCAGCTATAGTAAGACTTTGCAGAGATCCATGGATGGCCACTATCTCCAGGTGAACAGTCCCTAGCCAGAGAGTCTGACAGCCCAGATACAACCACTCACTGACCATCTTCCTGCTATGCATGAGATACAACCATGGATCAGACAAAGGTGAAGACATTTACAAAAGTCACCACTCTCCAAGCTGGAAAATGCTATGCAGCAAGAGACACACACACAGTGTCGTGAGAGAAGAGGAGACTGGTTCCAACTGCAATAAACAAGACTTAAAATCTGCATGTGGAATAAAGTGACAATAAAAACTGGTTATTACTGTCCTTTGAGATGCACAGAGTATGCAAAGTTAATATAAAGATAAATGCTATTACCACCCCTAAATTTTGTCCAAAAGTTCCCAGATTCAGAGCTGGCTCAGGAACTGGAATGTGTGTGTGTCTGCAGGCGTATCTCCAGAAAGCTCTCAGGTCCACAGGCTTGAAGAGCAGCAAAGACAAGAAGAGCTGGAAGGGGCTGTGAGACCAGCCCCCATGTAGTGCAGGCCTCTGTACCATTTGTCTGTAAACTTCTGCTTGAACACCATTCAGGGAGACGGAATTCATGAGTTTGTACCCCGACATGTTGAGAAATACTGTTTGAAATGAGGTGGTCTTTATATTCAGTCAAAACCTTTCTCTTCACTCTGTTGTGCCCAGTGAAATCAGTCTACCAAACTGTCCAAGTCTAAAAGCTCAGAAGTAGTGAAGGTGGGGTAAACGTTCTGGCCCCACCTGCCTTTTCCAGAAGCTGTCCGGGTTGCTCTTCAGGAGACAGAGTTCTCAGAACGGCACATATCCATCAACTGTGGCTGGAGGTGGGGAGGGGAGGAGCACCAGCTGCCCCATGAACTCAGCATCTGCCTGTACTGCTGGTTTTATCATCCAGTCCCTGACACTGCTGCTGTGCTGGGTGCACTTCTGCTGAGAAAGACTCCTCTCTGCCCCACTGCACAACACCCATGGCCAATTCCTAGGAACAGTATCCCAAGCTTTTCTTCCCAGCACCAGCTGCCTTGGCAGGGTGGCCCCTGCCACTTCTCATGCTGTAATCATACCCTGACTGTCCCTGCATTTGCATTTCCCAACACTTGCTGTCCTGCTCACAAGGCCTCCAGCTCCTTTCTGATTAGTGAGCAGACTCAGTGGTTACTCTGGCTGAAGAGCCCCGGTCAGCTATCTTACACGGTCTGCTCCCCTTATCTATGCCCACCAAACCTAAGGGGCAACATAACACACCACAGTGCTCTGGGTTCTCAAGTCAGACTCAAGGTCAAACTGTCTCCCCAGTGACACACTGTAAGAGTCCAGGAGGTTTATTTCAGTATAAATCTCCCTGAACCACGAAAATGAGACTAAAAACTAAATGAGCTAACCCAAGGGCAGGAGCTGGCCTCCCACATGATGAACAAGAAATGAAGCAAGATCACTGTTCACACCCATAACCGAACAGCTCCCAGAACTAAGACCAGCTCCACATGGCACCACAACACCCCCTGGGTGGGACAGAAGGGGCTTCATGGCAACCTCTCCATCAATGTTGGGTCCAGAACAAAACAAAGAGTGAACAAAAATGAGCACATAAAACCTAAAATCAAGGTGACTGAAGAAATTTAGATTTAGTTCTACTCTTCATTTTGCCCAGTTATTCATCCACAACAAAAAGCTCTGAACTGCTAAGATACCTGAGGATTTAGAGGTTAAAAATATAAAAAATTCATAGTAAACAGAATCTATTTTCAAAGGAAAAATGAATTATCCAGTTGTATGATGCTTCCATTTTTAAAGTGCATAGTGAAGTGGTCTGCCATGGGCAAGCTACCCGTGAGCTCTAATATGTGTGACCCCTAACTGCTCTCTCTCTTCACTATAAAATATCTTTTTCATTTTCTCTTTTTAAATTTCTAGTACCTGGCTCAATGCCTGGCACAGAGGCAACACTCAAATATCAACTGTCAAATAAGTGAACTTTCCTGAATGGCTAGGTTTAAAAAAAAAAATTGTAGTGCATCTTTCTGACCTTCAGCCATAAAAGTTGGACCTGCCCTGTGTTGGTGACCTCATGTTGGTCCTGTGGTCACCACTTTCTTTAAGTGCTGGACTTCACCCAGGCAAAGAGCAAAAGAATTTGGGTCAACAGAACACACATTTCATTTCAACCAAACAGTTATTGAGCTGTTGTGCAATGTGCTAAAAAAACATATAGTAGCTTGCTTAGGATAAAATAAGGCTTCCAGACTGAGAAGAGATTGCACACATGAGCAAGTGTTTAAAAAGCAGGTTAGCAACATTATGGAACAATCTACAATTTTAATATAAATGTGGTGGCAACTGGAAGCAGGTGTTTTCTTTCCTAACACTCAGAGCATAGGCAGCCTGAGAATGGCAAAAGGAAAGGAATGGGCAGGGCAGATGACAGGGTGACAGAGGACCTGATGGGGAGGGCTCGAGGACAGAAAAGTAAGGTGAGGTCGAGGGGTCCTTGATAGAATTTGTTCCAGAATTCTGCAGACAACATAGAAGCAACAAGCTCATCTAGTAAGACATTCCAGGATTCCAGAGTTTTCTAAACTTTTCTTCTTAAAAAGTGGGACACTATGTCCTTGGCCAATGTACTGGCACTTTTCCTGTTGCTTGTGCCCCACAAAGATGACAAACCAGTGATTCCAGAGAGGCTCCATCGGAAAGTAACAGTTAAAACCTTGAAACAGATTCAATACAAGTAAAAAGATTTTCTTGCCTAAACGATGTTAGATTTTTCTCTGCTTTAATTACTGATTGCTGTAACTAGGATTCATCACTAATTCAAGAAGATGTTAAAAATAATGTTTCAGAATGTAGAATGAAAAACATCATGTAATTTTGCTACTAAATAGACTCCTCTTTTTTTTCACAGCTCAGTAACTTATTCTTCAAATAGTTCCTCTTTTTATTAACCAAAAATGTAGAACACTACAGATACACATTAAACATTAATTTTCAAAACTAAATATGTATTTATAAGTTAGTAAGTGAAATATCAGACATAAACTAACCTTACTTAAAAAGTCTTGACTCTTTGCTCTACATCTAATCATGCTCTTCATTAAATACCTTTGATTGCAAGAGTACAATCTCATTTACATATGGTGAATGGATCAAAACAAAGCTGCCAGCCAACAGGCTCTCCACTGCAAATGGCAAATTATTAATAACAATTTACATTGGAATCCACAGTGCCTTTATAAAAGCCTTCCAAGTAAATCATTGCACACTCTACAGCACAATCAATAAAGGAAGGAATTTAAATATCTTACAAATTAGGAAATAGGCTCAGAGTGAAATAGGAATTGAAGGTGGGAGAGGTACTCATCTACATCCTCCTTACCCTAAGTCCCACCTTGTATTCCAAACACAGCTCCTCTTATAACTCACTCCATCTACCTCAGGACATCTGGGAGCGCCCCAGCCCAGCTGATTTACCCTTCCCTCCAAACTCCGAAAGAACCACAAGTATTACTCCTGTGCGATTCAACACATCTCCTGTCCACTGTGCTTGATATTTGTATTGATATGCTGTCTTCTCAATCCAATTAGAAGTCTGTGAGAGTAGAAATTTAGTCTCATATTTTTCTTTCTTTTTTTTTTTTACAGGGACAGAGAGAGAGAGTCAGAGAGAGGGATAGATAGGGACAGACAGACAGGAACAGATAGAGGTGAGAAGCATCAATCATTAGTTTTTCGTTGCAGTTGCGACACCATAGTTGTTCATTGACTGCTTTCTCACATGTGCCTTGACCGCGGGCCTTCAGCAGACCAAGCAACTCCTTGCTGGAGCCAGCGACCTTGAGTCCAAGCTGGCGAGCTTTTGCTCAAGCCAGATGGGTCCACGCTCAAGGTGGTGAGCCCGGGGTCTCGAACCTGGGTCTTCCGCATCCCAGTCCAACGCTCTATCCACTGCGCCACTGTATGGTGAGGCAGTCTCATATTTCTTAATGTCTAGAATAATACCATGTGCATAACAGGCATACAGTGAATTACTGTTCATGATGCCACCTATCAAAGGCTCATCAAGTAGACAAATATCTCTTCCTGACTTCAGCATTCCAACTATGGCATTGCTTTTAACTGTGGCCCCACCTTCCCAGCTGTGACTGTCAGAAAACCCTAGAAGTCATTCTCAGTTCATCATAATAAAACAGAGGTTCTCCTAACAATAGTAAAAGTTGCTTTACACCTTTAACTGGTTTGAGTCTCTTCTGTTCTCCAAATCAAATACCGTGCCTGGTTTCTGACTGCATGTTGGTTCCTGAGTACCTGACCCACTGGTTACCTATATTTTTATTTCCTTGATATGACCTGCATTGATTCTGATATTACCCAAGTTTCTATTCAAGTCAGGACACATGCCTTTAACTTCTAGCACTGCTGCAGTTCTCTTGACCCTGAATTTCTAAACTAACTTTCACATTAACCAGAGTTTGACCTGTACCATGAGTACCACACAGGTCCCTACACAGGGACCTGCTGAGCCTTCTAAGAGTGTCCAAAATAGGGATGTTGCCTTCTTTTTTACCTTCAGCTTATACATGGAGTTCTGCATTTCTAGAGCTATTTCAAAAGGAAGACAAATTAACAAAGGTACCGGGGGCAGTTACCATAATCCCCATGGCCCTATATCCTTCCTCTTCAAACTCATACTAAACAATATGACAACCAAGGGTAAATACCATACAGTCAGCCATCAACAGCCTATGGGATACCAAACAGATCTTAACCAAATTGGGGTTAACATTTAGATTCATTACATAGGCTGAATCTCAAATTTGGACAAAGAAAATTATTACCTAAGTACACACAAATATTTAGGCAATCTGCACATTAGCAGATGGAAACTGATATAAATGCTGCACTGCAGATTTTTAAAACATATCCATGAAAATTTTTACATATTCCAGAATTAAAATATATTTCAAAGCTAGCTGTGTCATAATAAACCTGAAATAAAGATTTCATGTGCAATTCAACTAGTCATTCTGGTTATTTTTTATAACAAATGGGCCCATAAACTCCCCATAGGTGTTCAAACAAGACTGACAGAGTAGTCACATTTTACAACACGTCTATAAGCTATCTCCTGAGCCTCCAGTCAAAGCCTAACATACACTGTAGCTAAAGTAACCAGGGTGGGATGGCTCACCACTGCACCCAAGGATACTGCACCATATGAGACAAGATAAAAACAAAGAAAAACATCACCCTCACCACCCAGAAATGAGTATAAAATTCCAGTCATCTGGAAAGTAACTCATTACCACTGAAACATTTCTAACATTAAAATCTGTCTCCTACTGATTAAGTAGTAATCATTTAATTAGTGGCATCCACTATTACTTTGTAGGAGACATTTTTAGGGACCAGAGGCTGCATGGTAAAGCAAAAAAAAATAGGTGTGGGTGTCAGGGATCCAAGTTCCACACCTGGATCTACCACCAAAAACTCTGGACTCTGAGAAGGTTGTTACTGTCTAGACCTCAAACTCCCCATCTGTAAAACAGACTAATACAACCTCCCCTTAAACAGTGTAAAGGTGAGGAGGGGGAGATGAGTTATTCTGGGCAGAGTATAGCAAGGCGGCAGAGGCACTTAAATGGTAGTTGCTAACCCTCTACCACAACAGCTGAACAAGGAGACAGAAAAAGCATTAATTGCCACGATCAGGCAGTGAAGAGGACAGCTTCCTTCTCACTCCCCTCAAGCTGCAGTTGAGTTTCAGTAGTAGTATCGTCTATCCCTGAATGACGAAGCAGATGCTTGTAGCAAGTGGCCAGTGTTCATGAGGAGCCTGACCCAGTTCTTCTCTGATTTCTAACAGTAAAGGCAATGATGGCCAATTTACCCACTGAAAGGGCCAAAATGTGGATATTCCAAACAGTAGGTATTTTGGTATTTCAAATCCCTATGTTTACTTAACTAATGAGAGCTCCTTTTATTTTTGTGGTTTTCTGTTAATAGGCTGAATTATGTGTTAAATGCCAGCTAATCTGTTAACCCTGAAGGTCCAGATTCCATCTCTATTCTTTCCATCACCCACCACAATCCCTAGCAGGCAACAGCATTTTTCTCTCCAAGTGGACCTCAACTCTCTAGAACCTTTCAGCAACATAGGGTTCATGAGTAAATGACTAAATGGCTCAAAAGATAAACCAAGGAAACTAAAATAGCAATAGCTATACACAGGGCAAGTCCATAGACTAGCAAGTCTTATATCCACTTTTATCTTCTCCCCTCACAAGTACTGAGAATATCTAATAAAATAAATACTACATAATTCAGATGCCAAAGATGTATAATTGCATCAATTGTGATGTACTGCGAATACAGACATTAAATACCATTTTTATCCATCTCAATGTTTAAAATTAATGACTCCTTAATTTTTTTAACATATAAAATGGTCAGCAATTTTTAACATCTATTTGAAAGCAAATGTTTGAAAGCAAATGAATGAGTTATTGTACCTAAAAATACTGAAAAGGCATTATAATTAAACTATCAAAACCATGTGATTTCACTATATTATGGCCCTCCTTACTACACAGCATATAAACTTAAAACAGTGTCAACCTAAAAGAACCCTATGTTGATGAACTACCCTGACACCAAGAAAGCAACCACCAACCAGCACTACACACAGTACCGCAACAGTTAAGGAGAGGAAGGGAGACAGGAGGGGAAGGTGGAGAGAGGATCTGGAGAGGAGAAAGGACTTTAAGATTCACCAGAGCTATGGACTTCTCTGGGAGGGCATCAGTGGTGCAGAGGGAATGCCCCTGTTCTCTTCTGCTGATGACTCTAACACAGGAGGTCACAGTCATGAGGAGTCAAAAACATCTGGTCTCCAACACTAATGACCCAGCAAAACAAAAAAGAGTATCCCAACTCTTGTGAACACTTAAGATTTCTCACTTAAAACACCTTTTTACATCCTCACCAGTTGGCTTAGTGGTAGAGTGTTGGCCTGGCACAGACGTCTTCAAACTTTTTATAAAAACAGCCCACTTTTGCAGTGCTGGTCAACCTGGTCCGTACCTCCCACTAGTAGGCGTTCCAGCGTTCATGATGGGCAGTAGTGGAGCAAACAAACGGCACCGCGATTGGCCCTCCATGAAAGCTGGAACACCCACTAGTGGGTGGTAGGAACCAGGTAGACCAGCACTGCAAAAGTGGGCCATTTCTATAAAAAGTTTGAAGATGTCTGGCTCTGGCATGTGGATGTACCAGGTTCGATTCCCAGTCAGGGCACAAAGGAGAAGTGCCCATCTGCTTCCCCATCCCTCCCCATCTTGCTTCTCCTTTTCTCTCTGTCTCTCTCCCCATCTCCTGTAGAGGCCCAGTGTCCAGGACCAGTTCACTCCATGGCTTAACACTGAGGAGGGCTCCATGGCCTCTGCCTCAGGCACTAAGAAGAGTACAGTTGCTGAGCAACAGAGCAACAACTCAGATGGACAGAGCATCACCCCTTGTGGGTTGCTGGGTGGATCCTGGGTAAGAACTCATGTGGAAATCTGTCTCTGCCTCTCCTTCTCTCCTCTCACTGAATAAAAAATAAATAAATAAAAAATAAAACACCGTTTTAGTTGAGATTTATATCATGAATTCTCTGCTGAAGTGAGAAGTTACCCAGGATTGTATCTACACACACATAGGCAAGTGTTCCATTTTCTATAAGATGAAACTAGGGAAAAGAGAAGTGATTTGTCCAAGGTTGAAATTCAAACCTAGAAAATCTGCTTCCAAAAACTAAACTTTTAACCACTATTACACCATACATCATTTGAAATTAAATAATCTCACTGTTAAAGACATAGTTCACTATGTAATTTTTCATACAGTAAGTACATCATTTAATACTCAGAGCCCAAAAGGAAGGTGGAAGGGGGTATTATACCGTAATTCCCCAATTAACAAACGAGTACTTTTTAGAAAGTACGTAACTGAATACTACCACATACTTGGAAGAGGTAAAGGCAAAGTTGGAACATCTCAGTCTATTCAGAGCAGATGGTGCCTTTGGAAATGTTTTGTCCACTTTGTCTAAATGAATCAAATCCCATAAGATGACTGAAACTTCCATTCTATAACATTACACAGACGGTTTGTCCTAGAACTTACAAAGGAAGAGTCCTTCCTGACACATTTTGCTGGGCTCTAGACTGGGCCTTCGGGGAGCCAGAAAAATAGCTACTTTATCAGGGGTCGATAAGAGAGTTGCCTGAACAAAGGCAATAATATCTCTGAGAACGCGAAAGGAAGCATTCCTCCCAAAATACACAACCAGCTCTGTTTCTCTAAGTCAACAGTCTACAGGTGCAGGACCCCAATGGGAATGGGGTGAAAGGAGGGACACATACTGACTGAATGGGGAGAGAGAAAAGACACTGAACCTTTATCATATTTAATATAAGTAAGATGTTGCAACTTCATGTGGACCACAGATCAGTAGTCACATACCACAGGCTATAGAAAACTACCTTCTAAGAAAAGGAGAGCTCCAGTTTCAAAAGCTGTCAACACATTATGACGTTCTGCAGGGTTGCAGTCCAGGGGCCAGGCAAGCAGAATTACAAATTTAAGCCAGTTTTAGTAAAACGAATCCTCACAAAATGGAACAAAGATTTATAAAAAGGATTCATGAAACAAGCAAAAAAAAAAAAAAAAAAAAAGGATTAAAGATAATCGTGTTAAAGTAAGAATAAGCTAACAAGAAATTGGCAAACTTAGCTTTGTCCAGCTATGACCTCTTTTCATCAGCCAGATGAATTAAAAACATTCATGATCTAAACAGATCTATAAGAAACCAGTTTAACATTTTTAAAAAATCATCAAAACAATGAATTGAAATAAAAACCTAAATCCACTATCAACAATACCAAATGCAAATAAAACTTTTTAAGTTTTATCAATAACATAAGGCATAATGTTTTAAACATAAAAGTACAGTTCAATAAGCTAGTATATATCTACAATATGTAAGCTCTACATACATTGGGGAATTGTGGGTTGGTTTATTTGGTACTTTTTTTTTTTAATTAACTTTAAGATGGTGACACCAATAAATCAGGGTACATATGTACAATGAAAACATCTCCAGATTATCTTATCATTCAATTGTGTTGCATACCCATCACCCAAAGTCAAATTGACCTCTGTCACCTTCTATCTGGTATTCCCTGTGCCCCTACCCTTCTCTCTCCCCTCCCTTCGCCCACCCGGTAACCACCACACTCTTGTCCATGTCTCATAGTCTCACTTTTATGTCCCACCTATGTATGAATTCATGCTGATCTCAGTTTCTTTTTTTCTGATTTACTTATTTCACTCCGTATAATGTTATCAAGGTACAACAATTTTGTTGTAAATGATCTGATGTCATCATTTCTTATGGCCGAGTAGTATTCCATAGTATATATGTACCATTGCTTTTTAATCCACTCGTCTTCTGAAGGACACTTGGGCTGTTTCCACATCTTCGCTATTGTGAACAATGCTGCCACGAACATTTGGCTGCTTTTCTTCTTCTCGAACAGTGTTATGGTGTTCTTAGGATATATTCCTAAAACTGGGGTAGACAGGTCAAAAGGCAGTTCGATTTTTAATTTTTTGAGGAATCTCCCTACAGTTTTTCAGAGTGGCTGCACCAGTCTGCATTCCCACCAGCAGTGCAGAAGGGTTCCCTTTTCTCCACATCCTCGGCAGCACTTATTCTGTGTTGTTTTGCTGATGAGTGCCATTCTGACTGGTGTGAGGTGATACCTCATTGTGGTTTTAATTTGCATTTCTCTAACGATTCGTGATGTTGAGCATTTTTTCATATGTCTTTTGGCCATCTGTATGTCTTCTTTAGAGAAATTTCTATTCATTTCTTTTGTCCATTTTTCGATTGGATTGTTTGTCTTCCTGGTGTTGAGTTTTATAAGATCTTTATAAATTTTGGTTATTAACCCCTTATCCGACGTGCTGTCGAATATGTTCTCCCATTGTGTGGTTTGTCTTTTTATTCTATTCTTATTGTCTTTACCTGTGTAAAAACTTTTAAGTTTGATATAGTCCCATTTGTTTATCTTGCCTTTTATTTCATTTGCCGGTGGAGATGAATCGGCAAATATATTGCTGCTACAGATGTCGGAAAGCTTGCTGCCTATGTTTTCTTCTAAGATGCTTATAGTTTCACGGCTTATGTTTAAGTCTTTTATCCATTTTGAATTTGTTTTTGTGAATGGTGTAAATTGATGGTCTAGTTTCTTTTTTTGCAGGTAGATGTCCAATTTTCCCAACACCATTTGTAAAAGAGGCTGTCTTTACTGCATTGTATATTCTTTCCTCCTTTGTCAAAAATCAGTTGTCAATAAAGGTGTGGGTTTATTTCTGGGTTCTCTGTTCTGTTCCATTGATCAATTTGTCTGTTCTTATGCCAGTACCAAGCTGTATTGAGTATAATGGCCTTGTAGTAGACCTTGATATCCGGAAGAGTGATACCTCCTGCTTTCTTTTTTCTTTTTAGGATTGCTGAGGCTATTCGTGTTCTTTTTTGGTTCCATATAAATTTTTGGAATATGTGTTCTATATCTTTGAAGTATGTCATTGGTATTTTAATTGGTATTGCAATGGATTTATAAACTACTTTGGGTAGAATAGACATTTTAATGATGTTTACTCGACCTAGCCATGAGCACAGTATATGCTTCCACTTGTTTGTATCTTCCTTGATTTCTTTTATCAATGTTTTACAATTTTCTGAGTACAAGTCCTTAACCTCCTTGGTTAAATTGACTCCTAGGTATTTTATTTTTTTGGCTGCAATAGTGAAGGGGATTGTTTCCTTAATTTCTTTTGCTGACAGTTCATTGTTTGTATACAGAAATGCCTCTGATTTCTGAGTATTAATTTTATATCCTGCCACCTTGCTGAATTCATTTATAAGGTCCAGTAGTTTTTTGACTGAGACTTTAGGGTTTTCTATATACAATATCATATCATCTGCAAATAGTGACAGTTTTACTTCTTTTCCAATTTGTATGCCTTTTATTTCTTCTTCTTGTCTGATTGCTGTAGCTAGGACTTCCAGAACTATGTTGAATAAGAGTGGTGAAAGTGGGCAACCCTGCCTGGTTCCTGATCTTAAGGGGATTGCTTTTAATTTTTTTCCATTTAGTATGATGTTTGCTGTGGGTTTGTCGTAGATGGCCTTTATCATGTTAAGGAATGTTCCTTGTATTCCCACTTTACTGAGAGTTTTGAGCATGAATGCGTGCTAAATTTTATCAAATGCCTTTTCTGCATGTATTGAAATTATCATGTGATTTCTGTCCTTCCTGTTGTTTATGTGATGAATCACATTGATTGATTTGCAAATATTGAACCAGCCTTGCCTCTCCAGAATAAATCCCACTTGATCATGGTGTATGATTTTTTTCATATATTGCTGGATCCGGTTGGCTAATATTTTGTTGAAAATTTTAGCGTCTAAATTCATCAGGGATATAGGCCTATAATTTTCTTTCTTTGTGTTGTCTTTGCCCTGTTTGGGATCAGAATTATGCTCGCCTCATAAAAGGAGTTTGGAAGTCTTCCTTCCTCTTGAATTTTTTGAAATAGCTTTAGGAGGATAGCAGTTAGTTCTTCTTTGAATTTTTGATAGAATTCACTTGTGAAGCCATCAAGCCCAGCACTTTTCTTTGTTGGGAGTTTTTTGATAACTGTTTCCATCTCATTTCTTGTAATTGGTCTGTTTAGGTTTTCTGATTCTTCCAGGTTGATTTTTGGAAGTTTATATGATTCAAGAACTTTGTCCATTTCATCTAGATTGTCTAATTTTTTGGCATAGAGTTCTTCATAGTATTTTCTTACAATGCTTTGTATTTCTGTTGTATCACTTATTTCTCCACTGTCCTTTTTAATTTTATTTATTTGAAATCTCTCTCTTTTTTTCTTGGTGAGTGTAGTTAAAGTTTCATCAATCCTGTTTACCTTTTCAAAGAACCAGCTTCTGATTTCATTGATCCTCTGTATTGTTTCCTTAGCCTCTATGTCATTTATTTCTGCTCTCATCTTTATAATTTCCTTCCTTCTACTTGTCCTGGGTTTTATTTGTTGTTGTTTTCTAGTTCTTTTAGCTGCAGGGTCAGGTTGCTTATTTGAGCTTTTTCTAGGTTCTTATGATATGCCTGTAGTGCAATGAACTTCCCTCTCAGTACTGCTTTTGCTGTGTCCCATAAATTTTGAGTTGATATATGCTCATTATCATTTGTTTCTAGAAACTTTTTTATTTCTTCTTTGATCTCATTGTTAATCCATTCATTATTTAATATCATGCTATTTCATTTCCAAGTGTTTGAGTATTTTTCAGTTTTTCTTTTGTGGTTATTTTCTAGTTTCATGGCATTGTGATCACAGGAAAGGCTTGATATGATTTCAATCTTCTTAAATTTATTGAGACCATTTTTGTGTCCTAACATGTGGTCTATCCTAGAAAACGTACCATGAGCGCTTGAGTAGAATGTATATTCTATTGCTTTAGGATGAAAAGTTCTGAAGATATCTATTAAATCAAGTTGATATAGTGTCTCCTTTAAGTCTGCTGTTTCCTTATTAATTTTCTTTCTTGAGGATCTATCCAGTGTTGTTGGTGGGGTATTGAAATCCCCTACTATGATAGTATTGCTGTTAATCTCGCCCTTTATGTCCATCAAACTCTGCTTTATGTATATCGGGGCTCCTATATTTGGTGCGTAGATATTTATAATAGTTATATCTTCCTGTTGAATTGTTCCCTTTATCATTATGTAGTGTCCTTCTTTATCTCTTACTACAGCCTTTGTTTTAAAGTCCACTTTGTCAGCTATAAGTACTGCTACCCCAGAGTTTTTTTCATTTCCATTTGCATGAAATATTTTTTTCCATCCTTTTACCTTCAGTCTATGTGCATCTTTTGTTTTAAGGTGTGTCTCTTGTAGACAACATATGTATGGGTCATGTTTCTTTATCCATGCAGCTACCCTATGTTTTTTGAGTGGATCGTTTAATCCATTTACATTTAAGGTTATTATTGATATGTAGTTGTTTATTGCCATTTTATTCTTTAAAGCTGTATTCTTCTTTTGCTATATTCTTTCCTCCCTTTGAACTGCTCACAACAGGCCCCTTAGTATCTCTTGCAGAATTTGTTTGGTTTTAATGAATTCCTTGAGGCTTTCCTTGTATGGAAAGCTCTTTACCTCTCAATTTTAAATGTTAGCCTTGCTGGATAGAGTAGTCTTTGCTGTAGGTTCTTGTTCTGCATTAATTTGATTATATCTTGCCATTTCCTTCTGGCCTCAAGTGTTTCTGTTTAGAAGTCCGATGTCATCCTTATGGGGGCTCCTTTGTAGGTGATAGCCTTTTTTGCTCTAGCATCTTTTAAGATTTTTTCTTTATCCATTAGCTTTGGTATTTTAACTATGATGTGTCTTGGAGTAGATTTTCTTGGGTTTCTCTTTAATGGAGTTCTGTGTGCTTCTTGAACGTGTGGAATGTTTCCAGCCTTAATTTAGGAAAGTTTTCTGCTATCATTTGATTGAACAAAGTTTCCATTTCCTGTCCTCTCTCCTCTTCCTCAGGCACCCCTATGATGCGAATGTTGTTTCTCTTCATGTTGTCACAGAGCTCCCTTAGAGTTTCCTCACATTTTTTTAGTCTCTTTTCCTTTTTCTTCTCTGCTTCTGTGCCTTTGTTCAATGTGTCCTCTAACTCGCTGATTCGATCCTCAGCGTGATTCATCCTGCTTTTAATTCCTTCCATTGTGGTCTTCAGTTCTGATATTGTATTTGTCATTTCTGTCTGATTCTTTTTTATTATTTCAATTTCGTTTTTTATACTTATCTCTTTATTTAGGTGTTCATAGTGACTATCCATTGTTGCTCTAATTTCTTTGAACGTCCTATTATTATTCTAAATTCTGCTTCTGGTAGTTTGGTTATATCTGGTTCATTCAGGTCCTTTTTGAGGATTTCTCTTAATTCATTTGGTTTAAATTCCTCTGCCTGCCCATTTTATCTGTGTATAGGCAAGTTGTGTCCAGTAGGTGTTCCCTTTGTGTTCTCTAGGTGTGGTCTATCTGCAGGCCTGCCACCCCCTCTGACACTGCCTAGGGTGGTTGGGTATGGGCGTTGCCAGTAACAGCCTACTGCGGCTGTTGCTGTGATTTCCGCCTCTCCTCCGCAGGAGGGGCTGTCACTCAAGCCACAAGCCTTAGCACCAAGGGCAGAGGTGAGCACCTTTGCTCAGCTGCGGACCTAACCCGTTTCCAGAAGGCTTACATCCAGCCCCCGCAGTCAGAGCCTGCTCAGCATAGTTTTGTGGGTTGGGCACGGCTTTTGACATGCTCTCAGCTGTAAGCCTTTGCCTGTCCAGAATTTAGCCCCACCCTCGAGGCCCAGGCCCTCCTGCGCAGGGTCGCAAACCACAGTTTATTGGGCCAGGCATGTTTGCTGGCGTGAGCTCAGCTGCTAGCTTCCAATTGATCCGGACTCTACCACGCCCCCACGTTCAGTGCCAGCTCACGCACGTAGAATCGTCAACCGCCGGGATTCCTCTGGCCAGGCGGGGCTAGTAGCGTGAGCTCATCTGCTAAAGCCAGCTCGTGCGCACATAGGTTTGCAAACTACCAGGGTTTCTCTGGCCGGGCGGGGCTAGTAGCGTGAGTTCAGCCACAAAAGCCAGCTCGTGCGCAGGTAGGATTTCAAACCACCATGGTTTCTCCATCCGGGCGGGGTTGGCAGCGTGAGCTCAGCCGCGAGCCCTCACCAGTCCCTGGTCCTAGCCCCGTCCCTGTGGTCAGGGCCGGCTTGCACAGAGTCGCAGAGCTGATCTATGCCCGTATTTTTCCCCACAAGTGGGGTCACAGGCGGCCCGCAGCTGCCGAACCGCTTCCGTGCGTCCCCTCTGCCCCTGCTGGGCTAGACCGAGCTCACATCAGTTGTGCCTCCACCCACACCGACAGGACCGCATTTCAGCGTCCTGCCGCCAACATCCCTTCAGCAACCCTCAGAGAGATAGCAGTGTCTTAAGTCTCCACACTGTAGGCTTGGGAGCTCCCTCCCTCTAAGCAGCTCTGCTCTAATTGCCACGGGAGAGCTTGTTTGGCTAGTGTCCTGTCTCCCTTTGCTGGTATTGCTAGTTCCAGGGGAAATATTCATTTTTGCTTAGGGAAATGACTTAGCCCAGGGGTCAGGATGGCTGTCCCTCAGAGTGTCCTCGTGCCTTCAGTCCACTCTCTGTTCCCGCTGCTCTGTTCCTCTCCTCTGTCCCTGTTCCCCGGAGCTCCCGGTGCGTGGTTGTGAGAGAGGGTTTCTGCACTGTCCCTTTGGAAAGATTCTTGGGTCTGAGAAAACTCTCTTTTTCACAAACAGTATCCTTACTTGCTTCACAGCTCAATACTGTCCATACGCCTCTTCTAGGCTCTAGGACTGCAAGCTGGAGCTTGGTTCCTGGGACCCAGGTCCCTCCCTCTCCGCCAAACTCTCCTCCCGCCCCGCGGGGCTCTCCGGGCTGCCGTTTGCTCCGGGGAGCTGGGCAGCCCTCTTTGCGTTTTCGCTATTCCTACCAGTCTCAATGTGGCTTCTGCAGTGTTCCTTGGTTGAAGAGTCCACTTAGTTTAGTTCAAAGTTGGTTTATCCAGATGATGGTTCTTAAAATTGAGTTATAATCCACTTTGTTTTAGGAGTTTGAAGTTGGTACGTCCGCCTGCTCCATTGCCATCTTCTGTCCTCCTCCTGGGAGTTTGTGTTTTATTTATTTATTTTAATTTTTACTTTTTTGTGACAGAGACAGAGAGAGGGACAGCCAGACAGGAAGGGAGAGAGATGAGAAGCATCAATTCTTTGTTGTAGCTCCTTAGTTGTTACTGATTGCTTTCTCATATGTGCCTTGACCGGGGGCTGGGGCGGTCTACAACCGAGCTAGTAACCCCTTGCTCAAGCCAGCGACCTTTGGGCTCAAGCCAGCGACCATGGGGTCATGTCTATGATCCCATGCTCAAGCCAGCAACCCTGCGCTTAAGCAGATGAGCCCACACTCAAACTGGCAACCTTGGGGTTTCAAACCTGGGTCCTTTGTGTTCCAGTCCGATGCTCTATCCACTGTGTCACTGCCTACAATGAGGTACATAATCAAAAGGTTTTAAAAATCACTGCTTAAAAGAACAGGTTACGAAAGGATGAGAAATACAGGTACCATTAATGCTCCCGTATCAAAATATGAAACATATGTACCTAAGAAAAAAATAAAGAAAATTTCCCTAGCCTGACCGGTGGTGACACAGAAGCAATCAATGAACTAAAGTGACGCAACTATGAGTCAATGTTTCTCATTTTAAGGCCAGAGGCCACCGCCATGGCCATGCAGGTTCCCATTGGATTTGGGCTGACGGTAAAGCAACTGTGGAGCCAGAAAGTGGTGCGCCATTCTGTTTATTAAAGTCTCATAATGATGGATGAGCAAACAGGCAGAGAAGACTGCTTCCCTCCTTCTCTCCGGTCTCACAGGCCCCCAGAAGCAAAACAGCACTCCTCTGTCAAACAGGCCGGGAGGAAATCTCAGGGCTCACAAGCCCCTCAGCACCCTCCCTCGGACTCTCCAGCCAAACAAGCAAGCAAACCTAAACACACTTGAAACACATCGGTTTGCCCAACACTCATCTCTCTCCCTTCCTGTCCCCCTTGAAAAAGAAAGTAAAGAAAAAAGAAAAATTCCCTAACAATGAGTATAAGCTGGATAAAGCTATAAAACCACAAGTTATATATACATATATACATACATAAAGTCCGTAAAAGAACTCAGAACACAAAGAAACAATGAAGTAAATACCAGATACTAAAAAGGCCTACAGAAGTGATCCACAGCTGTTTTAATCCTGACAGAAGAAAAATCTGCCATACATAAGGGTAAGAAAATACCAACTGAACTGTTGACAGACTTTTTTAATCTCAAGGAGCACCAACACACAGCAAGTCTGCACCCACCTATCAGCTCTTTCCCTTGGGTCTTACCAAATACACATGGGTAGTGTACAATGAGATAAAACAGAAGAAATGAGGGCCTGGCTGGTTGGCTCAGCAGCAGAGCACTGGCCCGAGTGTGGAAGTCCTGGGTTTGATTCCCGGTTAGGGCACACAGGAGAAGCGCCCATCTGCTTCCCTTCCCTCCCCCCCCCCCATCCTTTCTATCTGTCTCTCTCTTCCCCTACCACAGCCGAGGCTCTAGTGGAGCAAAGTTGGCCTGGGCACTGAGGACGGCTCCATGGCCTCTGCCTCAGGCACTAGAATGGCTCTGGTTGCAACAGAGCAATGTCCCAGATGGGTAGAGCATCACCCCATAGTGGGCATGCCAGGTGGATCCCAGTCAGGCGCATGTGGGAGTCTGTCTGTGTGCCTCTCCGCTTCTCACTTCAGAAAGATACAAAAAAACTAAAACAAACACACACACACACAAAATAAAAAAGAAAAGAAAAACAAACAGAAGAGTTGAGTGATTCCCTATCTCAGGCAGCTGTGAATGTCCCTGGATGCAGAGCAGCATACTAACACCAGGAGGAAAGCAAAAGCGAACTGAGAAATCCCTCTACAGACAAAGTGAGATCTAAGGAACAGAAAGCTACAGACTGGAGAGAGCAAAGATAACTCATCAGTGTCCAAAGAACTAGCAGCCAAACTATAAAATTAATAGAGGTCTCCCATTGCTCAGAAAGTTAGCAGGTTGGCTCTAAAATATAAAGAGATCTTCGTCTGACTGGGATTCATTCTGAAGCTCTGCTAAAAACAAAGCCCTGATCTCACTCTCAAAATATTTGAAGCTAAGAATGAACTAAATCTAATTATTGCTACTGCGAAGTCCAGATCCAGCTCAGTCCCCTGTATTGGCAGTGTGACAAAAGGAAAGACAGGCCCTGTTCTGAGGGCTGATATCCCCAGTCTCTCCTTTTGGCTTTTACACACAATGTCTAGCACATAATATAAAATTATGGGACACAAAGGGAACATGATTCATAAAGAAGAGAAAAAGCTGTCAACAGAAATAGACCTATATATCACCCTGACCCATATATAACCCTGACATTGCAACCAGCAAACAAAGCAAACTGCAGGTGGCTTAGTTAATGGTCTGGAAAAATACAGGTGTAATTATAAATGGAAAGTGTCTGAGCCTTTACAATTTATCTTCAGCACATTCAGGAGGCAGAACTTTCACAACTTCTCATGTTTCTCACCCTCAAATAAAAAACTCAAGACTAGAAAAGCAACATGCGTAAGGAGGCCTGAGCTTCTGCGGAGTTCTCTGGATCAAAATGAACTCCCTCAGTAACACCAAGAGTAGAAATTTTCACAAGATAAGTGATCTTTCCATATGTAAACTAAGAATAGTTTTTACACTTCCATTTGATCACAGTGAGCAGAACCCTCTCCCCCTTCCACATACACATTCACCTAAGGCCATTCATTCATTCAGTTTTATGACAGAGACTCCCTTAAAATCACCACATCCCATAAAGTTTACTAAGAAAGCTATAAAACTTAAGAACCATTTTCCATAATGCAAAATCTGTGAAAAGACTAAAACTGAAGGAAAGCACTGAAAATACTGACACGAGTTTTATTACATATTACAGAAATACCTTTTGAAATTTATATCTAAAACACAAACATATCTGAATGAAATATGTCCTCAAAATGACCCTTTAGTGGATAACTGGTAAGAATGTTACTCATATTCGAGATAGAGAAATTGAGAAAACATTGTAAAATAAAAATGCTACATGATTCCATGAAGAAAACTACCATGATTCACACCCCCCTCTACACACACACACACCCCACAATATAACACAACACAAAAATACTCATGGTATTCTGGAATATTTCCTGAAAAGTAAATATAATTTAAATTAGTGATAATCACTTGCTTAAAAAAAAAAAAGTCAACCAGAGAATGATTCAAGTACTTTGCAGACACTGGTGACATAATAAACTTCACTGGAACCATAATATAGCAAAGCGTACCAGTACAGACATCATGCAAAGCCCAGAATAATCTAGAATCATTCTGACATACATACTAAAAGAGAAAAACAACTTCCTCTTTTCTTTTGGGTCCTTTAGAACTACTACCTAATATTTCCTCATGCTAAACGTCCATTCTGAAGTAACAGCGAGTACACTGGGGTTAAAATATAATAGTAAACCAGGTAGAGAAGCAAAGACCTCAAGGGTAACCACACCTAAAGTCATCAACACCTACTGTTCCTAAAGCTTCCCCAACCTGAAGCACCACAACTCACTCACTCCTTGAGCCTTTCTGCTCCTTTATCCACACTCCCTCCTTTCAGGATTTCATCCAGTCTCACAGTTTTAATGCCTAATGTACACTGGAAACTCCCAAATTTACATCTCCGGCTGAGACCACTCCTCTGAATTTCCACATGGTGTGTGTACCCAATAGCTAACTCAACATCTCATGCAGAGGTCTAAAACACACCCCAGATTTAACATGCCAAGGGATGAACCCATCATTGCCACATGCAATCTGGCCTTCAGTGCTCCCCAAAGCAGTTAATGGCAACTCCAGATCTGCAGCCTCTCAGGTTAAAACAATTTCTTAACTTCTCTTCCTCCCACGCCTCCTATCAGATCCATCAGCAAATCCTTTCAGTGGTTCTACCCTCTAAATACATCAAAATGAGACAGACCTCTTCCCCCACCCAACTGCTTCCATCCCAGCTCTCACCTGATGAGCAAGCCTCCACCAGCCTCCACCTAGCCTCCTGCCTCTACCCTGTGTTCCCAACAGCCTGCCCTCCTCCAGAGACACCAGAGCTATTCTGTCCAAGGGGAAGTTGGATCATGTCTCCTCCATTTGAAACCCTCCAAAGGCTATTCAGCACACTCAAGTAAAAGCCAATACCTTACAATGACCTAAAAAAGCTACATGTCCTACCTCCTTCCCTCCCTTTTACTGCCCTGTTCTCATTTCTTGCTCTCAATCTCTTTCCTTCATTCTATTTCAGGTCTCCTCCTTGTTCTTCCTACACCCCAGGGAGCACGCTACCACAAGACCTTTGCAGCCGCGAACCTATTATGGTATGTTCTTTCTCCACGCACCCTAATCACTGATGTTCAGTCACTCACACCTCCTTCAAACTTCTGCTTATAGACTAGCTTCTTTGACCACACCCCAAACAAAATTAAACTACCTTGTCCTTTTTCAATTTCCTTTTCTCCACAGCACCCCGACAATTTCTTAAACATTCTGTGTGGATATATGTGTGTGATTTGCTATAATTTACCTCCTTTATTGCCTAGTTCTCCCTTTAAAATGTCAGCTCTGTGAAGGTAGGACAGGGAAGCTATTAATATTTTGTTTACTAATGTATCCCCAGTGTCCAGAATAGTATGTGGTACATTGTCAGTGTCCAATAACTAGTTGCTAAAAGAATGAAGTTTATGTGGCATTTATTTTTAATTTTTACACAGAAAAACCTAGAAAATAGTGAGTATCAGATTTTTGATTATTTACTTGCCCCCTTTTCTTGGTGCTCTCATCTAGATTTGCCTTGCACTTAAATCTCATCCAGATTACATAGTATGAGTAAACCTTTAGGGAATATTTCTGTTTTAGGACCTACCATTTAAAGATGACTTCTGGAGGAGAAAAGACATTGAAACAGAATAATCAACAATATTTCACTTTATACTTTCCTTTAGTATTTTTCTTCAAAAGATTTAAATATTTTTTAAATTACTGAGGAAAACGCAAATACTACCTTATATCTTTATACAGATAGTAAGAGATAGCACTCTCATTAGTAGAGAAACAATTAAGAGGAAACATTAAAAGTATAACTTCTTTTTTGAGTGTGATTAAGTAAATATGAGGAATAAACTTTCTCAGCAGAGGGTCATGAATAAGAAATTAGCAGGACAGAAATCAAGGCAGCCAGGCTTCAACCAAGAACATCCTGATAAGTTCTTGCAAACTGAGGACTGACAAAACATATTAATGAGAAATAATGCTAGAATGCTATTCAGATGTGGTCTTCAGTTTCAGCTTTTCCAAAGGACCTAGTTTCAAAGGGAAAGGGGAAAGTTACACAAAGCAAGAGGAAAAGCAAAAGCATGTTACATGTCCCATGCCTTCCCGTACACTGGGCTTAGGAGGCAAACATTCATCTGCCTGCACTGGCAGTCATCCACGGAAGGAGAGTGGCCAAAGAACTCATGCAAAAGATATGAAAAATGCCTTCAATAGCACAACTTTGGCTTTGATTCAATGAAAGAAGAATGACAACAGTGCTCACTAATATCAAAATACAAAGAAACACCTAGCCAAACAGTACATGTATCTGTGTTGAAGACAATCCAAAGCATGAGATCTAACATTTTCTCAGAGAAAGAAGGTATACCATATCCAAACCTACACTAAAAAAATTGTTAAATCTTTTCTTTTATTATTTTTTATTAACTTTAATAGGGTGACACCAATAAATCAGAGTACATATGTACAATGAAAACATGTCCAGATTATCTTATCATTCAATTGTGTTGCATACCCATCATCAAAAGTCAAATTGTCCTCTGTCACCTTCTAACTGGTTTTTCCTGTGCCCCTCGCCTCCCTATCACCCACCCTCCCCTCCCTCCCCCCAACCCTTAACCCCCACACTCTTGTCCATGTCTCATAGTCTCACTTTTATGTCCCACCTATGTATAAAATCATGCTGTTCTCAGTTTTTTTTTTCTGATTTACTTATTTCACTCCGTATAATGTTATCAAGGTACAACAATTTTGTTGTAAACGATCCGATGTCGTCATTTCATATGGCCGAGTAGTATTCCATAGTATATATGTACCAAAGCTTTTTAATCCACTCGTCCTCTGACGGACACTTGGGCTGTTTCCACATCTTTGCTATTGTGAACAATGCTGCCACAAACATGGGGGCGCATTTCTTCTTTTCGAATAGTGCTATGGTGTTCTTAGGGTATATTCCTAAAAGTGGGGTAGACGGGTAAAAAGACAGTTCGATTTTTAATTTTTTGAGGAATCTCCAAACTGTTTTCCACAATGGCTATACCAGTCTGCATTCCCACCAGCAGTGCAGAAGGGTTCCCTTTTTTCCCCATCCTGGCCAGCACTTATTCTGTGTTGTTTTGCTGATGAATGCCATTCTGACTGGTGTAAGGTGATACCTCATTGTGGTTTTAATTTGCATTTCTCTAATGATCAGTGATGTTGAGCGTTTTTTCATATGCCTATTGGCCATCTGTATGTCTTCTTTGGAGAAATTTCTATTCATTTCTTTTGCCCATTTTTTGATTGGTTGTTTGTCTTCCTGGTGTTGAGTTTTATAAGTTCTTTATAAATTTTGGTTATTAACCCCTTATCAGACGTGCTGTCGAATATGTTCTCCCATTGTGTGGTTTGTCTTTTCATTCTGTTTTTATATTCTTTAGCTGTGCAAAAACTTTTTAATTTGATATAGTCCCATTTGTTTATCTTGCCTTTTATTTCATTTGCCTGTGGATATAAATCGGGAAATATATTGCTGCTACAGATGTTGGAAAGCTTGCTGCCTATGTTTTCTTCTAAGATGCTTATAGTTTCATGGCTTATGTTTAAGTCTTTTATCCATTTTGAATTTGTTTTTGTGAATGGTGTAAGTTGATGGTCTACTTTCATTTTTTTGCAGGTAGATGTCCAATTTTCCCAGCACCATTTGTTAAAGAGACTGTCTTGACTCCATTGTATGTTCTTTCCTCCTTTTTCAAATATCAGTTGCCCATAAAGCTGTGGGTTTATTTCTGGGTCCTCTGTTCTGTTCCATTGATCTATGTGCCTGTTCTTATGCCAGTACCAGGCTGTCTTGAGTATAACGGCCTTGTAGTAGACCTTGATATCCTGAAGAGTGATACCTCCTGCTTTTTCTTTTTATGATTGCTGAGGCTATTCGTGTTCTTTATTGGTTCCATATAAATTTTTGAAATATGTGTTTCATATCTTTGAAGTATGTCATTGGTATTTTAATTGGTATTGCATTTCATTTATATATTGCTTTGAGTAATATAGACATTTTAATGATGTTTATTCTTCTTAGCCATGAGCACGGTATATGCTTCCACTTGTTTGTATCTTCCTTGATTTCTTTTATCAATGTTTTACAATTTTCCGAGTACAAGTCCTTAACCTCCTTGGTTAAATTGACTCCTAGGTATTTTACTTTTTTGGCTGCAATAGTGAAGGGGATTGTTTCCTTAATTTCTTTTGCTGACAGTTCACTGTTTGTATACAGAAATGCCTCTGATTTCTGAGTATTAATTTTATATCCTGCAACCTTGCTGAATTCATTTATAAGGTCCAGTAGTTTTTTGACTGAGACTTTAGGGTTTTCTATATACAATATCATATCACCAGCAAATAGTGACAGTTTTACTTCTTCTTTTCCTATTTGGATGCCTTTTATTTTTTCTTCTTGTCTGATTGCTATAGCTAGGACTTCCAGAACTATGTTGAATAAGAGTGGTGAAAGTGGGCAACCCTCCCTGGTTCCTGATCTTAAGGAAATTGCTTTTAATTTTTGTCCATTTAGTATGATATTTGCTGTGGGTTTGTCATAGATGGCCTTTATCATGTTAAGGAATGTTCCTTGTATTCCCACTTTACTGAGAGTTATGAGCATGAGTGGGTGCTGGATTTTATCAAATGCCTTTTCTGCATGTATTGAAATCATCATGTGATTTTTGTCCTTCCTTTTGTTTAGTGATGAATCACATTGATTGATTTGCGAATATTGAACCAGCCTTGCCTCTCCAGAATAAATCCCACTTGATCGTGGTGTATGATTTTTTTCATATATTGCTGGATCTGGTTGGCTAATATTTTGTTGAAAATTTTAGCGTCTAAATTCATCAGGGATATAGTCCTATAATTTTCTTTCTTTGTGTTGTCTTTGCCCGGTTTTGGGATCAGAATTATGCTCGCCTCATAAAAGAAGTTTGGAAGTCTTCCTTCCTCTTGAATTTTCTGAAATAGCTTGAGGAGGATAGGAGTTAGTTCTTCTTTGAATTTTTGATAGAATTCACTTGTGAAGCCATCAGGCCCAGGAATTTTCTTTTTTGCAAGTTTTTTGATAACTGTTTCGATCTCATTTCTTGTAATTGGTCTGTTTAGGTGTTCTGATTCTTCCAGATTGATTTTTGGAAGTTTATATGATTCAAGAACTTTGTCCATTTCATCTATATTGTCTAATTTTTTGCCATAGAGTTCTTCATAGTATTTTCTTAAAATGCTTTGTATTTCTGTTGTATCAATTGTTATTTCTCCACTCTCATTTCTAATTTTATTTATTTGAGACCTTTCTCTTTTTTCTTGGTGAGTCCAGTTAAAGGTTCATCAATCCTGTTTAACTTTTCAAAGAACCAGCTTCCGGTTTCATTGATCCTCTGTATTGTTTCCTTAGCCTCTATGTCATTTATTTCTGCTCTGATCTTTATAATTTCCTTCCTTCTACTTGTCCTGGGTTTTATTTGTTGTTGTTTTCTAGTTCTTTTAGCTGCAGGGTCAGGTTGCTTATTTGAGCTTTTTCTAGGTTCTTATGATATGCCTACATTGCAATGAACTTCCCTCTCAGTACTGCTTTTAATGTGTCCCAAAAATTTTGAGTTGATGTATGCTCATTATCATTTGTTTCTAGAAACTTTTTTATTTCTTCTTTGATCTCATTGTTAATCCATTCATTATTTAATATCATGCTATTTAGTTTCCAAGTGTTTGAGTATTTTTCAGTTTTTCTTTTGTGGTTATTTTCTAGTTTCATGGCATTGTGATCACAGGAAAGGCTTGATATGATTTCAATCTTCTTAAATTTATTGAGACCATTTTTGTGTCCTAACATGTGGTCTATCCTAGAAAACGTACCATGAGAGCTTGAGAAGAATGTATATTCTACTGCTTTAGGGTGAAAAGTTCTGAAGATATCTATTAAATTGAGTTGATCTAGTGTATCCTTCAAGTCTGCTGTTTCTTTATTAATTTTCTTTCTTGTGGATCTATCCAGTGTTGTTAGTGGGGTATTGAAATCCCCTACTATGATAGTATTGCTGTTAATCTCGCCCTTTAGGTCCATCAAAGTCTGCTTTATGTATGTCGGGGCTCCTATATTTGGTGCATAGATATTTATAATAGTTATAACTTCCTGTTGAATTGTTCCCTTTATCATTATGTAGTGTCCATTTTATCTCTTACTACATCCTTTGTTTTAAAGTCCATTTTGTCAGCTATAAGTACTGCTACCCCGGCTTTTTTTTCATTTCCATTTCCATGAAATATTTTTTTCCATCCTTTTACCTTCAGTCTATGTACATCTTTTGTTTTAAGGTTGTCTCTTGTAGACAGCATATGTATGGGTCCTGTTTCTCTATCCACACAGCTACCCTATGTCTTTTGATTGGATCATTTAAACCATTTAAATTTAAGGTTATTATTGATATGTAGTTGTTTATTGCAATTTTATTCTTTAAAGCTATCTTCTTTTGCTATATTCTTTCCTCCCTTTGAACTGCTCACAACAGGCCCCTTAGTATCTCTTGCAGAATTTGTTTGGTTTTAATGAATTCCTTCAGGCTTTCTTTGTCTAGAAAGCTCTTTATTTCTCCTTCAATTTTAAACGGTAGCCTGCTGGATAGAGTAGTCTTGGTTGTAGGTTCTTGTTCTGCATTACTTTAATTATATCTTGCCATTCCCTTCTGGCCTCAAGTGTTTCTGTTGAGAAGTCAGATGTCATCCTTATGGGGGCTCCTTTGTAGGTGATAGCCTCTTTTGCTCTAGCAGCTTTAAGGATTTTTTCTTTATCCATTAGCTTTGGTATTCTAACTATGATGTGTCTTGGTGTAGATTTATTTGGGTTTCTCTTTAATGGAGTTCTGTGTGCTTCTTGAACGTGTGGAATGTTTCCCAGCCTTAATTTTGGGAAGTTTTCTGCTATCATTTGATTGAACAAAGTTTCCATTTCCTGTCCTCTCTCCTCTTCTTCAGGCACCCCTATGATGTGAATGTTGTTTCTCTTCATGTTGTCACAGAGCTCCCTTAGAGTTTCCTCACATTTTTTTAGTCTCTTTTCCTTTTTCTTTGCTTCTGTGCCTTTGTTCATTGTGTCCTCTAACTCGCTGATTCGATCCTCAGCGTGATTCATCCTGCTTTTAATTCCTTCCATTGTGGTCTTCAGTTCTGGTACTGTATTTGTCATTTCTGTCTGATTCTTTTTTATTATTTCAGTTTTGTTTTTTATACTTGTTACCTCTTTATTTAGGTGTTCACAGTGACTCTCCATTGTTCTAATTTCTTTGGTCATCCTAGCTATCATTATTCTAAATTCTGCTTCTGGTAGTTTGGTTATATCTGATTCATTCAGTTCCCTCTCTGGGTATTTCTCTTGATTCATTTGGTCTGCATTCCTCTGCCTGCCATTTTTATCTCTGTATGGTCAAGCTGTGGCAACTGGAGTCCAGTAGGTGTTGCCTTTGTGTTCTCTAGGTGTGGTCTATCGGCAGGCCTGCCACCCCCTCTGACACTGCCTAGGGTGGTTGGGTATGGGTGTTGCCAGCCACAGCCTACTGCGGCTGTGGCTTGATTTCCGCCTCTCCTCTGTGGGAGGGGCTGTCACTCAAGCCATAAGCCTTAGCACCAAAGGCAGAGGTGAGCACCTTTGCTCAGCTGCGGACCAACCTGTTTCTGGAAGCTTACGCCCAGCCCCCGCAATCAGAGCCTGCTCGCCAGTTTTGCAGGTTGGGCGGCGCTTCTGACATGCTCTCAGCTGTGAGCCTTTGCCAGTACAGAACTTAGCCCCACCCTCAAGGCCAGGGCCCTCCTGCACAGTGTTGCAAACTGCGGTTTATTGGGCTGGGCAAGTTTGCTGGCATGAACTCAGCTGCTAGCTTCCGATTAATCCGGACTCAACCACGCCCCCACATTCAGAGCCAGGTCATGCGCACGTAGGATGGCAAACCACTGGGGTTTCTCTGGCCGGGCGGGGCTAATAGCATGAGCTCAGCCGTGAACTTCCACTCATCTCAGGGTCTACCCCTTCTCTGCATTAGGAGCCCGCTTGTGCACAAAGAATGGCAAACCAGTTTCTCCGTCCGGGCGGGTTGGCAGCGTGAGCTCAGCCGCGAGACCCTCGCCCGTCCCTGGTCCTAGCCCCGTCCCTGTGGTCAGGGCCAGCTTGCGCAGAGTCGCAGAGCCGATATCCGCCCGTATTTTTCCCCGTATTTTTCACAGGAGGGCCCGCAACTGCCAGACTGCTTTTGAGTGTCCCCTCCGCCCCTGCTGGGCTAGACCGAGCTCACAGCGGTTGTGCCTCCACCCAAGCCGACAGGACCGTGTTTCAGTGTCCTGCCGCCACCTTCCTTCAGCAACCTTCAGAGAGATGGCAGTGTCTTAAGTCTCCACACTGTAGGCTTGGTAGTTCCCTCCCTCTAAGCAGCTCTGCTCTAATTGCTGCAGGAGAGCTTGTTTGGCTATTGTCCTGTCTCCCTTTGCTGGTACTGCTAGTTCCAGGGGAAATATTCGTTTTTGATTAGGGAAATGACTTAGCCCAGGGATCAGGATGGCTGTCCCTCAGAGTGTCCCGGTGCCTTCAGTCCACTATCTGTTCCCGCTGCTCTGTTCCTCTCCTCTGTCCCCATTCCGCGGAGCCCCCAGTGTGTGGTTGTGAGAGAGGGTTTCTGCGCTGTCCCTTTGAAAAGATTCTTGGGTCTGAGAAAACTATCTCTTTCACAAACAGTAATCTTACTTGTTTCACAGCTCAATACTGTCCATATGCCTCTTCTAGGCTCTGGGACTACAAGCTGGGGCTTGGTTCCTGGGACCCAGGTCCCTCCCTCTCCGCCAAACTCTCCTCCCGACATGCGGGTCTCTCCGGGCTGCCGTTTGCTCTGGGGAGCTGGGCAGCCCTCTTCGCGTTTTCGCTATTCCTACCAGTCTCAATGTGGCTTCTGCAGTGTTCCTGGTTGCAGAGTCCACTTAGTTTAGTTCAAAGTTGATTTATCCAGATGATGGTTCTTAAAATTGAGTTATAATCCACTTTGGTTCTGGGAGTTGGAAGTTGGTCCGTCCGCCTTCTCCATCGCCATCTTCTGTCCTCAAGAATTGTTAACTCTTTGAGTAGTGAGTTTTTAGTTAACCCTTTGAGTGAGGACATACATGAACATTCATACTACTCAAATGGTTAATTTCAAAAAAAAAGTATGCATATCAATCCTGCTGAGCTATGTTATGCTTTGAAGACAACAAAAGATTTAAAACTTAAATAAAGGGGGAAGGTGGCAATTGAGTAAGCAGACGTATCAACTAACAACTCCCAGAACCAAAGTGCATTTTAACTTGATTTTAAGAAACATCATCTGGATAAACCAACGCTGAACTGAACTGAGGACTCTTCAACTGGGGAACACTGAAGAAGCAACATTGAGACTGGTAGGAAAAGCAAAAACACATAAATGGTTGCCCAGCTCCCTGGACCAAAAGGAAGCCTGGAGAGACTCCTGTGGTGGGAAGAGAAGCCAGTGGAAGGGTAGGGACCAGGGTCCCAGGAACAAAGCCCCAGCCTACAGCCCCAGAGTCTAGAAGAGGCATATGGACAGTATTTAGCTGGGAAACAGGTTAGGATACTATTTGTGAGAAAGAGACAGTTGTCTCAGACTCAGGATTCTTCTCAAATGGATGCTGCAGAAAACCTTTCCTACAACCATTCACCCGGACTCCAGGGGACAGGGAGAGAGGACAGGACTGGAGCAGCGGGTAGAGAGTGCAGTCTGGAAGGCACAGGGAGAAAAGCTTTGAAGGACAGCCACCCTAAACCCTGGGCTGAGTCACTCCACAAATCTGAAATATTTGCCCTAGAACCAGCAAGCGGAAGCAAGATACCAGCCAAACAGGCTCCCCTGCAGCAATCAGAGCACAGTCCCTTAGAAGGAGCTTTCAGGACAATAGTATGGAGTGTTAGGGTCTGAGCTGCAGTGCCCACACCCACACTGCTGAGGGCTTGCTGGAGGGCAGGTGGCGAAAGGAGGAGGAAGTGCAACTCCATTGGCTGGGGCAGAGGCCTAGCCGGCTGGCGTGAGCTCGGTCTAGCCTAGCTGGGGCAAAGGAAATACGGGAAGTAGTCTGGCGATTGCGGCCTGCCTGAAATTCTACCTGTGGGGGAAAAGCGGGAGCCAGAAACGGGTTGCTGCTGGGAAGGGGCACGGCTGCATCTGGCTTCCAGGGCTTGAAGCCAAGCCTGAACCGGTTTTGCCAGAGGTGGGGCAAAACTGAGCGCATAGCAACAGAACCACCCAGCTGAAGAGTGGAGGTTGGCGGGGGTGGGGCTTCCTGTGTGGGCTCGCAGCTGAGCGCACCAAAAGCCCCACCCAGCTGGAGGGAACGGCTGACAGGGACCCACAGCTGAGCAAAAGTGCGCACCTTTGCTCTTGGCGCCCAGGCTTGTGGGCCAAGTGTGGTGTGCGGTCCCACCCATGAAAGAGGGGCAAAGGCCGAGACCGGTTGAGGCTTGTAGAGCCTGGTAAGAGAAAACAGCCCCTCCTGAAGAGAGGCGGAAACCTCACAGCCAAGGCCTGCACCAGCAACACCCACACCCATCATCCCTAGGCAGTGGTAGAGGGGGTGGCGGACCTGCAAACAGACCATACCTAGGCAACACAGAGGCAACACTCATTGGACTCCAGTAGCCAAACTCTTACACGCAGACAAAATGGAAAGGTAGAGAAATGCAACCCAAATGATTCAAGAGAAATCCACAGAGGACTTGAATGAATGAGATATAACCAAACTACCTGATGCGGAGCTGAAAATAATGATAGTTAGGATGTTCAGAGACCTTAGAGCAACAATGGATAGTCATTACGACTATCCAAATGGATAGGTGTCTACATAAAGAGATAGCAAGTATAAAAAAGGAAATGGGAATAATGAAAAACAATCATAAAGAAATGACAAATACAGTATCAGAACTGAAGACCACAATGGAAGGAATTAAAAGCAGGATGCATGGAGCTGAGGATTGAATCAGCGATTTAGAGGACAAAATAAACAAAGGCAAATAAACAAAGGCAAAAAACCAAAGGAAAAAAAAGAGAGGCTCAAAAAATCTGAGGAAAGAGAAATAACATCCACATCATGGGGGTTCCTAAAGAAGAGAAAAATCAAGGGATAGACACTTTGTTCAATCAAATTTTAGCTAAAAACTTCCATAAATTAAGACTGGAAAACATTTCACACGTTCAAGCACAGAAAACTCCATTAAAGAGAAACCCAAAGAAATCTACACCAAGACACATCATAGTTAAAATACAAAGCTAAGAGATAAAGAAAAAATTCTAAAAACTGCTAGAGAAATAAAGACTATCACCTACAAAGGAGCCCGCATAAGGATGACATCCGACTTCTCAACAGAAACACTTGAGGCCAGAAGGGAATGGCAAGATATATTCAAAGTAATGCAGATCAAGAACCTACAACCAAGACTACTCTATCCAGCAAGGCTAACATTTAAAATTGAAGGAGAAACAAAGAGCTTCCTAAACAAAGAAAACATCAGGGAATTCATTAAAACCAAGTAAATTCTGCAGGAGATGGTAAAGGGCATGTTGTAAACAGTTCAAAGGGGGGAAAGATTAGAGAAAAAGAAAATACAGCTTTAAAGAATAAAATGGCAATAAACAACTACATATCAATAATAACCTTAAATGTAAATGGCTTAAATGACCAAATCAAAAGACATAGGGTAGCTGCGTGGATAAAGAAACAGGAGCCATACATATGCTGTTTACAAGAGACACACCTTAAAACAAAAGATGCACATAGACTGATGATAAAGAAATGGAAAAAAATATTTCATGGAAATGGTAATGAAAAAAAAGCTGGGGTAGCAATACTTATATCTGACAAAATGGACTTTAAAACAAAGGCTATAGTAAGAGATAAAGAAGGACACTACCTAATGTTAAAGGGAACAATTCAACAGGAAGATAAAACCATTATAAATATCTACATGCCAAACACAGGAGCGCCAACATACATAAAGTAGACTTTGATGAATATAAAGGCAAGAGTAACAGCAATACTATAATAGTAGGGGATTTCCATACCCCGCTAACATCACTGGATAGATCACAAGAAAAAAAATTAACAAAGAAACAGCAGACGTAAAGGATACACTAGATCAACTCGATTTAATAGATATCTTCAGAACTTTTCACCCTAAAGCAGTAGAATATACATTCTTTTAAAGTGCTCATGGTACATTCTCTAGGATAGACCACGTTAGGACACAAAAGTGGTCTCAACAAATTTAAGAAGATTGAAATCATATCAAGCGTTTTCTCTGATCACAATGCCATGAAACTAGAAATTAACCACAAAAGAAAAACTGAAAAATACTCAAACACCAGAAATCTAAATAGCATCTTATTAAATAATGAATGGATTAACATTGAGATCAAAGAAAAAATAAAAATGTTTCTAGAAACCAATGATAATCAGCATACATCAACTCAAAATTTATGGAACACAGGAAAAGCGGTACTGAAAGAGAAGTTCTTAGCACTACAGGCATACCATGAGAAGCTAAAAAAAGCTCAAATAAGCAGCTTGACCCTACATCTAAAAGAACTAGAAAAACAACAGCAAATAAAGCCCAGGACTAGTAGAAGGAAGGAAAATAAAGATCACAGCAGAAATAAATGGCATAGAGGCTAAGAAAACAATACAGAGGATCAATAATACCAGGAGCTGGTTCTTTGAAAATGTAAACAAGATCAATGAACCTTTAACTAGACTCACTAAGAAAAAAAGAGAGAACACTCAAATAAATAAAATTAGAAATGAGAATGGAGAAATAACAACTGACACAACTGAAATAATAAGTATTGTAAGAAAATACTATGAAGAACTCTATGCCAAAAAATTAGCAATCCTAGGTGACATGGACAAATTTCTTGAATCATATAATCTTCCAAAAATCAATCTGGAAGAATCAGAACACCTAAACAGACCAATTACAACAAATGAGATTGAAACAGTTATCAAAAAACTCCCAACAAAGAAAAGTCCTGGGCCTGATCGCTTCACAAGTGAATTCTAACAAAAATTCAAAGAAGAACTAACTCCTATCCTCCTCAAGCTATTTCAAAAAATTTAAGAGGAAGGTAGACTTCCAAACTCCTTTTATGAGGCGAGCATAATTCTGATCCCAAAACCAGGCAAAGACAACACAAAGAAAGAAAATTATAGGACAATATCCCTGATGAATTTAGATGCTAAAATTTTCAACAAAATATTAGCCAAATGGATCCAGCAATATATAAAATAATCATATATCATCATCAAGTGGGATTTATGTTGGGGAGGCAAGGCTGGTTCAATATTTGCAAATCAATCAATGTGATTCATCACATAAACAAAAGGAAGGACAAAAATCACATGATAATTTCAATACATGCAAAAAAAACATTTGATAAAATTCAGCACCCACTCATGATCAAAACTCTCAGTAAAGTGGGAATACAGGGAACATTCCTTAACATGATAAAGGCCATCTATGACAAACCCACAGCAAACATCATACTAAAAGGGCAAAAATTAAAAGCAATCCCCTTAAGATCAGGAACCAGGCAGGGGTGCCCCTTTCACCACTTTTATTCAACATAGTTCTGGAAGTCCTAGCTACAGCAATCAGACAAGAGGAAGAAATAAAAGGCACCCAAATTGGAAAAGAAGAAGTAAAACTGTCATTATTTGCAGATGATATGATATTGTATATAGAAAACCCTAATGTCTCAGTCAAAAAACTACTGGACCTGATAAATGAATTCAGCAAGGTGGCAGGATATAAAATTAATACTCAGAAATCAGAGGCATTTTTATATACCAAAAATGAACTGTCAGCAAAAGAAATTAAGGAAACAATCCCCTCCACTACTGCAACCAAAAAAATAAAGTACCTTGGAGTAAATTTAACCAATGAGGTTAAGGACTTGTATTCAGAAAATTATAAAACATTGATAAAAGAAATCAAGGAAGATACAAACAAGTGGAAGCATATACCGCGCTCATGGTTAGAAAGAATAAACTTCATTAAAATATCTATATTACTCAAAGCAATTTATAAATTCAATGCAATACCAATTAAAATACCAATGACAAACTTCAAAGATATAGAACACATTTTCCAAAAATTTATATGGAACCAAAAAAGAACACGAATAGCCTCAGCAATCTGAAAAAGGAAAAATAAAGCAGGAGGTATCACTCTTCCAGATATCAAGGTATACTACAAGGCCACTGTAGTCAAGACAGCCTGGTACTGGCATAAGAACAAGCACGTAGATCAATGGAACAGAACAGATAACCCAGAAATAAACCTACACACCTTTATGGACAACTGATATTTGACAAAGGAGGAAAGAACATACAATGGAGTAAAGACAGCCTCTTTAACAAATGGTGTTGGGAAAATTGGACATCTACCTGCAAAAAAATGAAACGAGACCATCAACTTACACCATTCACAAAAACAAACTCAAAATGGATAAAAGACTTAAATGTAAGCCGTGAAACCATAAGCATCTTAGAAGAAAACATAGGCAGAAAGCTCTTCAACATCTGTCGCAGCAATATATTTGCAGATTTATCTCCATGGGCTAATGTAATAAAAGGCAGGATAAACAAATGGGACCATGTCAAACTAAAAAGTTTTTGTACAGCTAAAGACAATAAGAACAGAATGAAAAGACAAACCACACAATGGGAGAACATATTCAACAATAAGTTTGATAAAGGGTTAATAACCAAAATTTATAAAGAACTTATAAAACTCAACACCAGGAAGACAAACAATCCAATCAAAAAATGGGCAAAAGAAATGAACAGAAATTTCCCCAAAGAGGACATACAGATGGGCAATAGGCATATGAAAAAATGCTCAACATCACTAATCATCAGAGAACTGCAAATTAAAACCACAATGAGATATCACCTCACACCAGTCAGAATGGCGCTCATCAGCAAAACAACACAGAACAAGTGCTGGCGAGGATGTGGAGAAAAGGGAGCCCTCCTGCACTGCTGGTGGGAATGCAGACTGGTACAGCTACTGTGGAAAACAGTATGGAGATTCCTCAAGAAATTAAAATTCAAACTTCCTTTTGACCCAGCTATTTCACTTTTAGGAATACACCCTATGAACACCATAGCACTGTTCGAAAAGAAGAAATGCGCCCCCATGTTCGTGGCAGCCTTGTTCACAATAGCGAAGATCTGGAAACAGCCCAAGTGTCCATCAGAGGACGAGTGGATTAAAAAGCTTTGGTACATGTATACTATGGCATAGTACTCAGCCATAAGAAATGATGTCATCGCATCATTTACAACAAAATGGACGGACCTTGGTAACATTATATGGAGTGAAATAAGTAAAAAAGAAAAAAACAGAACTGCATTATTTCAAACATAGGTGGGACATAAAAACAAGACTATGAGACATGGACAAAAGTGTGGTGGTTACGGGGTGGGGGGAGGGAGGAGAGTGAGGGAGAAGGGGAGGGGAGGGGAGGGGAGGAGCACAAAGAAAACCAGATTGAAGGTGACAGAGGACAATTTGACTTTGGGTGATGGGTATGCAACATAATTGAATGATAAGATAACCTGGAGATGTTTTCTTTGAACATATGTACCCTGATTTATTTATGTCACCTCATTAAAATTAATAAAAAAAAAGATTTATCTTATACAAAAAAACCTAAATAATACAAAATCATTCTAAAATATTAACATGGTACCAATTTCACTTATTCATTTATTCATTCATTTATGAGCGTGAGGCAGGAACATTGAGATGTTCCTGTATGTGCCCCAACAGGAAATTGAACCTGTAACCTCTGAACTCCAGGAAGGACAATGCTCCAATGAACCAAGCTATCCAACCAGGACTTTTTATTTTTAGAGACAGAGAGAGGAAGGAAGAGAGAGGGGGAAGGGGAAGGGGAGCATTTGTTGTTCCACTCAGTTGTGCATTTTTTGGTGTCTTCTTCATGTGTGCCCTTACTGGGGATTGAACCCACAACCTTGTTGTTTCAGGATGGTGCTCTAATCAACTGAGCTAACCAGCCAGGGCCCCAATTTTATTCTTGATATTTGAGTAATGTTAAATAAACAGCAAGACCCCTCATACAAATGCACATCTGTTAACAATACCGTGTCAGGCCAAGATCTCTAGGCCTCCACAGGACTTTGCCACCTACCTACATAAATAACTTTCTAAACCAGACAGTCCTTGATCCTGCTGAGCTCAGTTTGCAATTCTTGTTTGCTGTCTACCAATCACAATAGTTCCCACCAGGACACCCGCTCTGTTACCACTTCCCTTCAATCTTTGCTGGCACTTGCCCACCCCACTCCACCTAAGCCAGTCCTCAGATGGACATATTAGCGCTAAGTGTTATATAAGCCTGTTAGATAGGTTGAAACTTTTTCCAAACTAATACTCTCACAAACCAGAAGGCTCTCTGTAATGCAGCAGTTTGGCTGAACAAAAACAGGAGGAAAAGTAGACATAAAAAAAATTTGCTCAACCTCACAGACTAGTAAAGAAATACAAATTAAAGTGACAATATATTATATACTATTTTTGCTTACTAGATTAGCTAAAATTAAAATATAAAAAATCCAAGTCTTGGGTAGGATGAGGGTACATAGGCACTATTATAATTTACTGGTAGAAGTGAAAACTGTAAATTAAGCTTTTTAAGACTGCAAAGGGTCCACAAGATCAAACTAGACTCTAAGGGGAAAAAAAATATGTATTTCCCAAAATGTAATCTGTGATGACAACTGAAATGGAAGTCAATCTGGGGGCAGTTTGACTTTCATAGAGACACAGGTGTTTAATAACCTCTGGAGTTTGGGACCCCCATCCCTACCCCCTGACCACAGGTGACTGGATTAGGACAGACACTACCCAAAATGGGCCAATCACTACCACACAGTGAGTGAGAACTGAGACACTGATTTTGGTTTATTCTAGTCATGTGTACTCTTGAAAAACAATGTACACTCCCATCAAGAGCTTTAACTTAAGTGCAAATTCTTGGAATCTTCTATTCCCGTTTAGCATACAAACAACATATGAGAACTCAATAAACTTTCAGTTTAAATTTTTCAAATTTATACTGTAGAATTATTTTCTGCTTATATTCTTACTTTTCCTAAACCCCCTCCTCTAATCTTTTTAACTTCAATAATCATAATTTGTATCAATTTGTCTGATTATAATATTGACTCTTTTTTAAAAACTCTTTTTTATTCATTTTGCAAGAAGGAGATAGGCAGGCAGGGAGAGAGATGAGAAGCATCAACATGCAGTTGTGACACTTCAGTTGCTCACTGATTACTTCTCATATGTGCCTTGACTGGGGGTGCTGCAGCAAGGCCAGTGACTTCTTGCTCAACCCAGTGACCTTTGGGCTCAAGCCAGCAACCATGAAGTCATGTCTATGATCTCACGCTCAAGCCAGCAACCCTGCACTCAAGCTGGATGAGCCCACACTCAAGCCAGGATGAGCGGTACTCAATTTGGCGACCTAGAGGTTTCAAACCTAGGTTCTCAATGTCCCAGGTTGATGCTCTATCCACTGTGCAACCACGGGTCAGGCCATACTTACTTTTGATCGAGAACATTATTTACATTCCTTAAATACAGTCTGGTATAACTAGACTCAACAAATCCCAAACCTCACCCACTACACTTCAGAATATCATCCTTGACAAAATTATAGGATTTCTGGTAAGTTTTAGAATTTTTTAAGTCCTGTAGCAATTTTATATCAATGGAACCTGAAAGTAATTTTCCAAAAGGGCCAAAAAAAAAAATCTCTCTTCATTTTAAAAATCACCTTAATTTAATGGTGACTGCCATTCACCAACAGATGAAGGCCAACTTTCTCCAAATGTTTGTTTCTTTATTTTCCAATCTGTTACAGAATTAGACAAACTATAGAACTGATTTACCCTACAAAATGTAAAGTCTGACTTGAGAATTATCAGTGCTGATAGTCTTCTTGCATAAATCAATTATTCTGTTCAGTGTTCTTGCTCAACCTAACAATGAACACTAACAAAGAGAAGAAGATATACACATACTTATTTCAATAATAATAGTCAACTATGACAAAGAATTCAAGCTTTCAAAGCACTTAATTCTGCTTAAGATGCAATCATGTTACATGCTTCGAGATGGCACTCCCCCATCCTGTTTTTAGAGAACCTTGAAAATCTAGACAATGTTTCCTTTTAAAACACCAACTGTTTACAGAGGAAAAGAAAGACATAGATAAATGATCTTTCCATGAACCATTTCTGTAGCTTCTCTAGGTAGAGTAGCCCTTTCGGTGGCTACAAAGATTTAAATTCAATCCCTGATTGCATTGATACCCTTCTATTCTAGAATAAAAAAGAGCTCAGAGAACTCTAATTCAGTTGTTTTTAAGTATTAGGACCCCAATGCAATGCTAAAAACTTCTTAAGGATTCTTACAAGTTTTATCTAGTGACAAAAAGTAAAAAAACAAACCTACAAGTACACATTCTTTAAAGCACTTGAAAATGTGTGTAAAATAGCAAAACATAAATCTAATATTTTATTACAGGGCCAATTAATGGCAGAATCAGGTCTGAAACCAAGTCTCCAGACTTAGTATAGAGATGGGACTCTAAAAACCCAGACCATAGTTCATTATACAGGAATGTTTTTTTTAAGTATTCCTAACAATTCTCTTAGGAAAAAGACAAGCTGATTATAATGTTCATATGAAAAACCAAGCACAGACAAGACAATTCTGAAAAAGGAGATTACAGAGCATCCTTATCAGATACATGTGGATCCTGAGAAAGAAGATATCTACTAAGAAGGTCTCCTGGTGGCTCACTGGGCTCAAATCTTCTTTCTCTTTCCCCTTTGAATTTCATTATTCTTAAGTCTTATATTTTTAATTCTTATTTATATATTTATTTATTTTTGTATTTTTCTGAAGTGAGAAGAGGAAAGGCAGAGAGGCAGACTCTCGCGTGTGCCCAACCTGGATCCACCAGGTATCCCCACTAAGGTGCGACACTCCGCCCATCTGGGGCATTGATCCGTTGCAACCAGAGCCATTCTAGCGCTTGAGGCAGAGGCCATGGAGCCATCCTCAGTGCCCAGGCCAACTCTGCTCCAATGGAACCTTGGCTGCGAGAGGGGAAGAGAGAGATAAAGGAGAGGGGAAAGGGTGGAGAAGAAGATGGGTGCTTTTCCTGTGTGCCCTGGCCAGGAATCGAACTCAGGACTTCCACATGCCGGGCCGATGCTCTACAACTGAGCCAACTGGCAAGGGCATGTTTTATTTTTAACACTTTTGCTTTTATACTTTTTTCTTCCATTTTCTTTTTTTTCTTTTTATCACATGAATTTCATTTTTCTTCCCTTTTTTGTGACTTTTTTCTCTCTTTTTTTTTTTTTGGTGGCAGAGATAGAGTCAGAGAGAGGGACAGACAGGAAGGGAGATGAGAAAAATCAATTCTTCGTTGCTGCTCCTTAGTTATTCATTGATTAGCTTTCTCATATGTGCCTTGACTCAGGTGCTACAGCAGAGTGAGTGACCCCTTGGTCAAGCCAGCGATCTTGGGGTCAAGCTGGTGAGCCTTGCTCAAACCAGATGAGCCCATGCTCAAGCCAGTGACCTCGGGGTCTCAAACCTGGGTGCTCCTCATCCCAGTCCAACACTCTATCCACTGCAACACCGCCTGGCCAGGCGTGATGGTGTTTATTTTTTATTTCATGTGTTTCCTTGTTATTTTTCTTGGTTCTACTCTGTTTTCTATAGTTTTTCTTTCCTAATTATTTTTACAACTTTTATTTTTTTATTGTATTTTTTCAAATTTTGTTCTTCAGTTTTTAGTTCTTAACAATACCACTCTCAAATGTCATAAGAAAGAAGAAATCAAATACCATTACAAAAGACAGAGATGTAGTTCGGATATATAATCTGAAAATCCAAAAATAAATCTTAATTACATGGAAACCTTAGGAGTTAAATGACAAAGAATTCAAAACTGAAGTACTAAAAATACTCAATGAGATGCAATAAAACACCGATAGACAATTTAATGAGCTCAAAACACAAATTAATGAATGAAAGAGTACTTTACCAAGGAAATGGAAACTTCAAAAAAGAACCAGAGATGAACAATTCAACACATGAACTGAAAAATTAGGTAGCAAGTTTAGCTAACAGAACAGGCCAGATAAAGAACTAGTGACATAGAAGACAGGCAACTAGAGATACTACAGAGAAAAGAGAGAGACTCACAAAAAGAGAGAGAGAGCTCTACAAGAATTGTCTGAGTCCATCAGAAAGAACTGTGTAAGAATAATCAGTATATCAGAAGAAGAGAGGAAAAGGGAATGAAAAGCCTATTCAAACAAACAATTGACGAGAACTTCCCAAGCCTATGAAGAATTAGGGTCTCGAATCCAAGAAGCAAACAGAATGCCAAGTTACCTCAACCCTACCAGATCTACTCCAAAACACATCATAATGAAACTGTCACAAGTTCATGACAAAGAAAGAATCCTCAAGGCAGCTAGGGAAAGGAATACAACATATAAAGGAAGCCAATCAGGTTATCATCAGACTTCTCAGCAGAACCTCTACGAGCTAGAAGAAAGTGGACCCAAACATTTAAAGTACTGAAAGAGAAGAATTACCAGCTAAGAATATTATATTCATTAAATATGAAGGAGAAATAAAAACTTTCATAGACATAGAGAACCTGGGGGAATTTATAACCAGAAAACCCCCATTGCAGGAAATACTAAAGGGGGTTTTATTGGACCAGATACAAAGAACAAAACAAAACTACACATAAAAGCTCCAACAAGGTCAGGATAAAAACAAGGATAATCTGCAACAACAACAACATAAAAGGGGAGAGGATAAAGATCTGCAGTAGCAGAGGAGGATGGAGTGCAGAAGCACTCAGAAGATAATGGACTCTTGTAAATGTGACAATTTCTCTCTTAACCCTTTGAGTAGTGAGTTGTTTTCATGCTCGCTGACCCCCAGGAATGAGTTTTCTTTCAAAAAATAAAACTAGTTCCGGTCAGTTTATTAACTTAAAATCATGTTTGTTTGATAACCAATTTACGGAAACAAGAAGAACATACATTTGTCTTTTTTAAATCTTACCTTGCACATTTTTAAAATAAATCAATTGTTAACTGGATGGTCACGAAGTACGAGGACATACATGAACGTTCATACTACTCAAAGGGTTAATAACCTAATTATTATTTCATGGTAATCATCCATGAAAATGTCACTATTGAAATACATAGCTTAAAAAAAGAAATGGGGGAAAAAGTATGCAGTACCACCACACAAACACAACTGACAGAAAAACTAAAGAACCAATTGAGGTACAGAGATATTAGAAAGCAATACATAAAAGGGCTATAGGAAATCCTCAAATATCAATAATTATCCTAAATGTAATAGATTAAACTCACCAGTAAGGAGGCAGAGAGTAGCAGACTGAATCAAAAAACAAAACCCAACTGTATGCTGCCTTCAAGAGACACATCTAAGCTACAGAATAAAAACAGACTCAAAGTAAAAGGTTGGAAAACGATTCTCCAAGCAAAAAATATCCAAAAAAAACCCCCAAAAAACAGGTGTAGCCATACTCATATTTGACAATGCTGACTTCAAGACAACAAAGGTATCCAGAGACAAAGATGGTCATTTCATAATATTAAAGGGGACATTGTATCAAGAAGACCTAACAGTACTTAATATATCACCAAACCAGGTAGCACCAAAATATATGACATCTACTAATTGATCTAAAAATAGAAGCATACAAAAACACAATCATACTTGGAGATCTCAACATACCATGGATAGCTCTAGATCGATCATCCAAAAAGAAAATCAATATAGAAATACTGGCCTTAAATGACACACTAGACCAGTGGTCAGCAAACTCATTAGTCAACAGAGCCAAATATCAACAGTACAACAGTTCAAATTTCTTTTGAGAGCCAAATTTTTTAAACTTTAACTATATAGGTAGGTACATTCCTTATCAAGGTAGCGCGCGCACGTGGTATTTTGTGGAAGAGCCACACTCAAGGGGCCAAAGAGCCACACGTGGCTTGCGAGCCAAGGTTTGCCGACCACTGCACTAGACCAAATAGACATAATAGACATTTACAGGATATTTCATCCCAGAACTTCAGAGTATACATTAATCTCCAGTGTACAAGAAACATTCTGAAGAACAGACCATATGTTGTGCCACAAAACTAACATCAACAAATTCAGAAAGACTGAAATTATACCTAGCATATTCTATGACCATAATGCTTTGAAATAACAATTCAACTGCAAAAAGTAAAGAAACCCACAAAAATGTGGAAATTAAACAACGTACTTCTAGAAAGGACGGGGTCAATGAAGAAATAAAAGCAGACATAAGATAAATACAGAAAAATAATATGACAACATCACACACCAAAATTTCTGGGATGTAGCTAAAGCAGTAATAAGAGATAAGTTTGTATCAGTACACGCTTTTATCAAGAAACAAGAGAGACCCTAAGTAAACAATTCAATATCACATTTTAACTAGAAAGAAGAACAAAGGCAACCCAAAATCAGCAGAAGAGAATAGTAAAAATTAGAGCAGAAATAAAATAGAGAACAGTAAGACTAAAAAATTTAATACAACAAAGAGCTGGTTCTTTGAAAAAAATCTGTAAAATTGACAAACTCCTGGCTAGACTCACTAAAAACAAAAAGAGAAAGGACTCAGAAACAAAATCCAAAATGAAAGAGGAGAAATCACCATAGATATCATAGATATACAAAGGATTACTGTAGAATACTATGAAAAACTATATGCCACCAAATTCAACAATCTAGAATAAATGGATAAATTCCTAGAACTATATAATCGTCATAGGAGAGTCACAAAGAAATAGAAAATCTACACAGACCCATAAGCAGGGAGGAAATAGAAACAACTATCAAAAACCTCCCTTCTCCAAAACAAAAGTCCAGGACCAGACAGCTACACTAGTGAATTCTACCAAACATTCATAAGAGTTGGTTCCTATCCTTCCCAAAGTCTTCCAAAAAACTGAAGCAGCAATACTTCCTAACACATTTCATGAGGCCAAAATAACCCTCATACCAAAACTTGGCAAGGACAATACAAAAAAAAGAAAACTACAGGCCAATATCTCTAATGAATACAGATGCAAAATTCCTAAACAAAACACAAACAAATCGAATACAGCAGTGGTTCTTAACCTTTTTTGAGGTTCCGAACCCACCAGTTTTCATATGCGCATTCACCGAACCCTTCTTTAGTGATAAATAAAATATGATTTTTTTTTCCAAATTCAAGACATAGGTATATGTTTTCTTACTGGTGCACAAAATGAGCCGTGCAGGAACATCACCTTGCTCAAAGAACAAAACCAGCAAAGTGCATGAACTCACAACAAATTATGGTATTATTTTATTTTGGCCTCCGCGGCAGAGGCTTTTCCGAACCCCTGAGACCGACTCATCGAACCCCTAGGGTTCGATAGAACCCAGGTTAAGAACTACTGGAATACAGTAACAAATTAAAAATATAATGCATCATGATTAAGTGGGATTCATTCTAGAAGCACAAGGATAGTTCAACATATGTAAATTGTGTAAATTGATCAACGTAATACACCACATCATCAAAACAAAGAACAAAAATCATACAATACTATCAACAGATGCAGAAAAGGCATTCGATAAGATACAACATTCCTGCCTGACCAGGCAGTGGCACAGTGGATAGAGCATCAGACTGGGATGCGGAGGACCAACGTTCGAAACTCCAAGGTCACTGGCTTGAGTGCAGGCTCTTCTGGCTTGAGCATGGTATCATAGACATGACCCCATGGTCGCTGGCTTGAGCCCAAGGGTGCTGGCTTGAGCAAAGGATCCCTCACTCTACTGTAGCTCCCAGTTAAGGCATATATGAGAAAGCAATCAATGAACAACTAATGAGACTAGGAGCAGCAACAAAAAATTGATGCTTCTCATCTCTCTCCCTTCCTGCCTGTCTCTCCCTCTCTCTTGTCTCTCTCTCTGTCTGTTACACACACACACACACACACACACACACACACACAAATACAACATTTCTTTATGTTTAAAATAGCTCAACATAATAAAGGCCATATATGACAAACATCAGCTAATATCATACTAAATGGTGAAAAACTGAAAGCTTTTTTTCTAAAATCAGGAACAATACAAGGCTGTCCACTCTCTCCATTCCTATTCAACATAGTGCTGGAAGTTTTAGCCAGAGCAATCAGACAAGAGAAAGAAACAAAAGGCATTCATATAGGAAAAAAAGAAGTAAATGTTCCACTTCTTGCAGATGACGTGATCCTGTATATAGAAAGACTATTAGAAATAATAAATCAATACAGTAAGGTCACAGGATACAAAATCAATATACAGAAGTCTATTGCTTTCTTATACGCCAACAATGAAACTTTGGAAATGAACTCAAAAAAATAATCCCTATTATAGTTGCAACAAAAAATAAAGTACCTAGAATTAAACTTAACAAAGAATGTAAAGAATCTATATACTGAAAACTACAAAGCATTATTAAAAGAAATTGAAAAAGACACAATGAAACACAAAAATATTCCATGTTCATGGACAGGAAGGATCAACATAGTTATAATGGCCATATTACCCCAAGTAATACAGAAATTTAATACAATTCCCATCAAAATCCCAATGTTAATTTTTAAAGAAATGGAACAAAGAATCCCTAGGTTTGTATGGAACCATAAAAGGCTCAAATAGCCAAAGCAATCCCGAGAAAAAGTAATGAAGTCAGAAGTATTCAGATTATACTACAGAGCCATGATAATCAAAACAGCATGCTATTGGCAGAAAAATAGACAGAGACCAATGGAACAGAATCGAGAGCCCAGAAATAAAACCACATATATATCAACAAATCATCTTCGACAAAGGAACCAAAAACACACAATAGAGAAAAGAAATCTTCAATAAATGGTGCTGGGAAAATTGGAAAGAGACATGCAAAAGAATGAAACTTGACTACAGTTTGTTCCCCTGCACAAAAATTAATTCAAAAATTTTTTGCCGTCACAGCCTGCTCCGCAAAAAAAAGTCGGCCTATCAACTTATCCTACAGTGTGTCCATAAAGTCATGGTGCAATTTTGACCGATCACAAGAAAGCAACAAAAGATGATAGAAATGTGAAATCTGCACCAAATAAAAGGAAAACTCTCCCAGTTTCATACCTATTCAGTGCAGTTTGATGTGGTCTCCATTTGTTGCCCTACAAACATCCAAACGATAGTGAAATTCTTGCCACACACAGGTAAGGACGTCTAGTGTAACAGAGTGAATAACGTCTGTGATTCTCCGTTTTAAGTGATTAATGTTGTTGATAGGTTCAATGTACACATGTTGCTTCACATAACCCCAAAAGTAAAAGTCTAAGGGTGTCATATCTGGGGATCGTCGTAGCCATGGCTTGACAGGACCTCTGCCTATCCACTGCTGGGGGAATGTTCTATCCAGAAACTCACGAACAACGGTGGCATAGTGTGGAGGAGCGTTGTCCTGTTGAAAGATGACACCTTCTGGAAATTGTGGCACTGTATACAATTCCAACATGTCAAGATAGGTGTTTGCCATCACAGACTGCTCTGCAAAAAAAAAGTCGGCCTATCACCTTATCAAGCATCAGGCCACACTACACGTCCACTTTAGGGGTGTTACGTTCATACTCAACCTAGGCATGAGGATGTTCAGCAGCCCATATTCGGACATTATGGCGATGAACATGTCCACAGATATGGAAGGTCACCTCATCACTAAACACAATCTCCTGTAAAAAATCTTGCATCATTGTCGATCTCATGAAGCAGATCTGTAGCAAACGTGCATCGTGTGGGTCTATCTGCCGGTTTGATAGCGTGAAACAGCCGCAATTTGTACCCCGTAAAACAGAGATGTTTCTTTAACACCTTATGAACTGTAGTCTTGCTTAGGTGTAATTGTCAAGCACACGCACACACAGATTTTTTTAGGGCTCCTTAGGTAGCTATCCCGTATAGCCTCTACAGACTCATCACTGACTGATGGCCTACCAGAACGGGGTTTCTCCACCAAACTGCCGGTTTCCTTCAACTGCTTATCCCACCGAATAATGTTATTCCTATGTGGTGGCGCTTCATTATAAACGAGCCAATATTCATGTTTCACTTTGGTCACAGATTTGAATTTAACGAGCCACAGAACACAGTGAACTTTCCTCTGTACCATCCACATCTCGACTGACATGGCCGTGGGCTGCTCCACTGTATACATGGTGTTACATCATCATCTGCGCATGCGCACATGCTGCCACATCATCCTACAGAAACTGGGAGGGTTTTCCTTTTATTTGGTGCAGATTTCACACCGTGACTTTACGGAGACACTGTATAAAATCTGAAACATTAAATTACACAGAAGAAAACATAGGTACTAATAAGCTCTTGGACCTTGGTCATAGAGAACAATTTATGAATTTGAACCCAAAGGCAAGAGAAATAAAGGCAAAAATAAATGAATGGGACTATAGCAAACTAAAAAGCTTCTACACAGCAAAAAAAAATTACAACAAAACAAATAGGCAGCCAACTAAATGGGAGATAATATATGCAAACAACAGTGCCAATAAAGGGTTAAATCCAAAATATATAAAGAACTTACAAAGCCCAGCAAGAAGCAAGCAATTCAATTAAAAAATGGGCAGAGGACATGAGCAGACACTTCTTCCAAGAAGACATACAAATGGTCAACAGATATATGAAAAAAGCTCATCTTCACTAGGTATTCAAGAAATGCAAATCAAAATGACAATGAGATACCACCTCACACCTGTTAGACTGTCTATTATCAACAAGACAGATAATAACACGTTTTGGAGAAAAAGGGACCCTCATTTACTGCTGGAGGGAATGCAAATTATACAACCATTATGGAAGAAAGTATGGTGGTTCTTCAAAAAATTAAGAATTGAACTACCATATGACTCAGCAGTCCCTCCACTGGGTATATAACCAAAAATCTTGAAAACACTGGTATGTCAAGACACATATACCCCCATGTTCATCACAGCATTGTTCACAGTGGCCAAGACATGGAAACAACCCAAGTGTCTTTTGATAGAGGATTGGATAAAAAAAGATATGGCATATATATATACTATGAAATACTACTCAGCCATAAGAAATGATGACATAGTATTATTTATGACAACATGGATGGACCTTGAGAACACTATACTGCTTGAAATATGTAAATCAGAAAAAGCTAAAAACAGTATGATTTCAAACATAAGTGGGATAGAAAACTGAGACTCAGGGACATAGTTAAGAGTGCAGTGGTTGCCAGGGTGAGGGGGTATGAGGGAAAGGTAAGGGATTGGAGGGAGAGTATAAAGAGGGACAAATATTGTATAAGGTGACAGAAAATGATTTCACTTGAGGTGTTGGGTATACAACATAACTGACTATTCAAATGCTGTGGAGATATTTACCTGAAATTTATGTACTCTTATTGATCAATGTCACCTTGTTAAATTTAACTTCCTAAATAAAAAAGGGGGGGGGGAAGAAAAATAGAAGTCAAACATTAAATTACCTGAAAAAAATCAAATATTACTTCAATTCATAAAATTCTATTTAAAAAAAGTCAAGATTATACATTAAATGAAGTCCCTTCAAAGTACTGTCTTCTAACCCAGGTCTTATTCCATTCAAAGCACTGCACTCTTTCTGTATTCCATACAAACCCAAATTGCTCAGAAGAAAGTTTTAAAATAATACAAAAACCAAATCTAACAGATTCTATTTAAAACCCTTCTTTCTTGCCTAGGCCTACAAAGTGAGAGTTCTACAGCACCACCCTCAGCAATAAGATAAAGCCATATCTTTCATTAATGCATTTGGGGCCACAATTTAGTATATGTGCTGCCAACGCAAGCCCCAGGCCACAGCTTAATTTTAGCAAAGTATACACATAGTAAAGCAATAAGAGGTCAACAGTTTTTCAAAATAAGCTTGCTCTGAGATATATGGTCTGGCAGGTTCAGCAGTGAATGCTTAAGCAGATGTCTAACATCAACAGAGATTACTCAGAGGTACGTCAGACTCTAAGATGAACAACCAGTCTTCTGCCTTCCAGAAGCTTAAAACCTAACTTCTTATTAGTCAAACAAACCATGAAGATATCTGCTTATCAAAAGGAACGTATGTTATGCTTCAATCTTCAAATCTCCCCATATTACTAACTAAGTAAAGCAAAATTAAGGTTATCTAATGTATTATTACCTTGTGATCTAAAAACAAACACAAGTTTATAGGTCTACCTAAGTGACTCAGCCTAAAACAGCATGGCATATGAGCTGCATGAGGTGCTCCACCCCCAGGGCAACGTCCACAGCTGCGCTTTAAATTCAGACCATCTAAAGTTAGTTCAGTATCATATTGATCCCCAAACCATGAAATTTTTATTCCCATGGATTTTGTCCCCTTTACCCATATCAGGTATTTCCCTAACTTCTTATCAATTTATTCCTTCTTTTGGACATAGAAATGTTATTTATAACCTATTGGCTCACTTTAAACAATTTTTAAAAAAGTTTTTCTAGCCTGACCTGTGGTGGCGCAGTGGATAAAGCGTCGACCTGGCAACACTGAGGTCGCCAGTTCAAGACCCTGCGCTGGTCTGATCAAGGCACATGTGGGAGTTGAGCTTCCAGCTCCTCCCCCCTTTCTCTCTTTCTCTCTCTCTCTCATTCTATGTCTCCTCTCTAAAAATGAATAAAATTAAAATTAAAATTAAAGTTTTTCTTCTTGCCTGACCAGGCGGTGGCGCAGTGGATAGAGTGTCAGACTGGGATGCGCAAGACCCAGGTTCAAGACCAGCTTGAGCGCAGACCCATCTGGCTTGAGCAAAAGCTCGTCAGCTTGGACCCAACGTTGCTGGCTCCCGCAAGGGTTTGCTCGGTCTGCTGAAGGCCCGCAGTCAAGGCACGTGTGAGAAAGCAATCAATGGACAAGTAAGGTGTTGCGACGGCAACAAAAAACTAATGATTGATGCTTCTCACCCCTCTCCGTTCCTGTCTGTCTGTCCCTATCTATCCCTCTCTCTGGCTCTCTCTCTGTCCCTGTAAAAAAAAAAAAAAAAGTTTTTCTTCTTTTTTTGTTTTCTACACTATATTTTAACTTGTATTCGATTTTATTAGTTTAGCTTCCAATAAATTCACTCACTTTTTACAGTGCACATTTATGTAAATTTTGAAAGGGGATTCATGAGTACTGGCTAAACATATGTAGCACACTGCCAGTATTTCGACAAGTACAGTGCTTTTTCATGAAACTTACTGAGGTGGCATTGGTTAATAAAATTATATAGGTTTCAAGTGTACAATTCCACGATACAGTATCTATATACTGCATTCTGCACTACTGCCTGGGAGAATCCCATGTATTATGTATTTTATGATAAAAGCTTGGAGTCAGAGGAGGAAATCCGCCACGCCACTACTCTCTTTGCCCAGAGGATAAAATGCTAATATTCCTCCACTCCCTTGGCCATCCAGCATGGCCTATCAGAACTACTGAAGGAGTAAAAAGCATTTTCATTCTTTTATTTACAAAAACCTTGAAACACTTATGACTTTCTGTAAGGTCAACCTATAGGGCCAGGCTGACTTTGCAAAAGATTCCAAAACCTCCTGTTCTGTAGGCACTTTCAACACAGAAATAACTAGCAACAAATTCCTGAATAGTTCTCATGTTTCTTTGCTGCCTGTGAAAGTTCCCTTGATGACAACATAAAACTGAAGAATATTTCACAAGTTCCTTATTTTAAGGAAATGACTGACCTCAAGACAAACCACCCTTTTACCTGGTAACTACAAATAAATAGGTAAAATTATAACTCCAGCAATTTATACTTAATAAATTTCTTTAATATACAATTCCACTGGTTGACAATCAGAATTCTCAATATACTGCAGTGAATGTATCAAATACAGATATGATTAAGAGATCATATAGTCTTAATTCCAAATCCTATGGCTACTGTTTCATAAAAAAATTATGTTCACTGCTTAGTACTAGAACTTCAAGTCCCACTTTTACTCTAAAAATAAACACAGAGGTACTCTTGGCAAGCATTTCACAGGAATTAATAAGAAGACACACTTCTTTGCCACAGTCAGGACTTTCATAGTAAAATTCTTGAAAATCCTGAGATGTTTTGTGTACCAGCAGAAAACAGCTGGAAATCAAGAAAAAAACAGAAGGATGGGGTTCCATATTCTGTTAATGTACTGATCTCTTGCAACTAAGTGACTAATCTCTGATAGAAAAAGAAGCACGTACAGAAAGTGTCTTGTTATAAAGCTTGCTGGACTCCATAATCCAGCACGAGTGTGTCCATTCTGCTGGGGGTGGAGGGAGTAGGAGAGCACCAAGGGCACCACTCAAAAGGGGCTTAAGTATACAGTAGGCAAAAATGAAGTAACTTACAGGAGGTCACTGATGCAGTGAGTTGAGCCCAAATATATTTCACTGAATTGAGTTTTCAGGACCTTTGGGGGAGTTCGTTCCTCTGGTGAGCCTTCTGGCTTCTGCACTCCTAAGCTTTCTGACCTACTTAGGTGGCAACCACAGCCCTGACTACTATTACTATCTGCTATGGCTATCTGAGGAGACAGAGATGGTCTTTACACAGCCACACCACATGAGCTGTAGAATAATAAAGCTAGAGTGTCCCAGGCTGTAAGAAAGGATGTTTTATAAATGGAATACAGAAGGGTAATTTCAAGAAAATCCAAACCCCATAGTACAGTGTGTTCAGGGCCACTTTTCTGGAAAAATGCTCAAAGAAACAACAAAAACAAGAAATATAATCAAACCCACAATTTAAAACATAATTTTCAATGAATAATGAATTTTTTAAATTTATTTATTTATTCATTTTAGAGAGGAGACACAGAGTGAGAGAGAGAGATAGAGAAAGAGAGAGGGGGGGAGGAGCTGGAAGCATTAACTCCCATATGTGCCTTGACCAGACCAGTGCAGGGTTTTGAACTGGCGACCTCAGTGTTCCCAGGTCGACGCTTTATCCACTGCGCCACCACAGGTCAGGCTGAATAATGAATTTTTAATGAAAAGAACACCTAGCAGAAAAAGAACTCCAGCTTGGGTTTAAGGATCACTGGGGGTCTGGTTTCATTCTGACTTCTGCCTATTCTAACTGTGAACTGTTCTGCATCTCTAAGTACTGCAATTTGGGGACCACAGTGAATAACAAGGCCTGCTTTGGAGAAAGAGCCCTACACTACAATGAGAAACTCTGGAAACAGCTTTATGCATTCACTGGCTATGTGAGAGAACCTTTTTGTGTCCCACCATCAAGGAAAATAATTCCACTATTTCTGATCCTTGCTTCCTCACTGCCTTTGAAACTTGACCCGTGCAAACCAGGATCATTTGAACAATAAGCTACTATACAGGACTGCTACAAGCATCAAATGTGATGATGTAATTAAGAAATGTAACACCAAAAATCTTTATACAAACATGCACTCATGAAAACTGATACATGTTATCTGTACTTCACCTTAGTTGTTAATCTCTTTCACTAAGACTACAGGCTTAAATTTCTAAATTTAGCATTAATTTCTTTCAGTCCCATTTTTAACATTCATAGAGATGCCTGTTATCATGTTTCTATTAATTAATGATGTCCTCAAGGTACCTACCCTATTAGAAGATATGTTGGTAGTTTAAAAAGAGACCTAAGTTGTTTCTGTCCCTCTCTTTTGAAGGAATGGTCTCAAAATACACACACACACACACACACACACACACACACACAAAAACAAACACATACCCCTCTGAAACTTTATTAGGGATTTTCTTGCTATTGTTGCTGTCTATTCAGCCAATTACTGGGCAATTTTCTATTCTCAGTACAATGTTCAAACCTTTACTTCTTATTTAAGTGGCCTCCTTTACTCCTTACAACTCTGGGGGGCAGACATGGTTTTCTTAGATGAGGAAATCAAGGCTCACAGAAGTTAAGAAATGCGCTCTAAACCACACAATTAATAAATGGCAAAGTTAAGATCTGAACACAAATCAGTCCAGCCCCCAAATCTCTGCTCTTGACAGTTCTGCAATTGTATCTTGATGAGTCCTGGGTAAAATCAATCATCTAGCCCTGAACCCAAAACCTCCATGGGAGCAGGTCCAGTCAGGACCATCCTCACTTGACTGCATAGATGGACATCCCATTGTGTTTCAAAAAGCAAGATAGCACTTTATGGGAAGTAGGTGGGGAAAAAAAAGAGTAGAAACATTAAATGAGCTAGAAATGACATGTACAAAAGTCATCTCTTAGAGCATTTGAATAATCTGCTTCAGGTGATTCACAAATTTTGTCCAGGAACTTGTAAAGTGGAATCTGAGGTATTACAATTAGTGTCTGCAAGCCACAATTCTACCAACTACTCAAAGAAAGTGCCTTTATTATTCTAGGATGAAGGAACAATTTCATCCAATATATTTAAGTCCACACCTGCTAACATTATATCAAAGCAAAAGCTGAACAATCACCACATACTCTTTCTTCAATACAGTGACCCCCTTGTCCTGGTTTTACTCTCTATGGTTTCAGTTACCTGTGATCAACTATGGTCTGAAAATATACTGCTCACAAAAATTAGGGGATATTTCAAAATGCACTTTCAAGACCAGGGAACGTGCAGATACTCCAGTACTTTCAGCCTTTTGTATAGTGCATTTTCACCAATGAAATAAAAGTTGGCTTTGCATCTCATTTGCATAATCAAACAACTTTCTTTGACTTGTCATTTGCTTTTCTGATGTTCTTGTTTAATAAAAAAATCAAATGTTTTTATTGCTTCATATTCATTTTGAAATATTCCCTAATTTTTGTGAGCAATGTATTAAAACAGAAAATTCCAGAAACAATTCATATGCTTGAAATTGCAATCTGTTTTGAATAGCATGATAAAATCTCAGGCCATCATGCTCCCTTTGTCCTGTGCCTCCACACTGTACATGCTCCCTGCTCATCTCAGATATCAAATCAACTGTCATGGTATCACAGAACTTGTATTTAAGTAACTTTTATCTTACTTAATAATGGCCCCAAAGCATAAGAGTAGTGATGCTGGCAATTTGAACATGCAAAAGAGAAGCCATAAAGTGCTTCCTTTGAGTGGAAAGCTGAGTACAATACGATATTTTGAAAGAGACCACATTTGCATAATTTTATTACAAGCAGTTCCCAAGTTACAAACAAGATCAATCGATTCTGTAGGTTTGTTCTGAAGTTGAATTCGTATGTAAGTTGGAAAAGGTACCTTTACCTATTAAATGCAACAAAGATGTTTGTGTTAATATAGTATTCATTTTTACCTTTCTGTGCATATGAACACTTAAACATTTTCAGATACACCCTTAGACAATCTTGAATGGTGCAGAAGAGGATGGACTTGTTGGAAGGGTGGGACTGGTGTTTAGAGTCAGGGTTTGATTCTGCGGCTGGAGTCAGTTTCTTGAAGTCGGCATCAAGGGAGGTTGTACAGAGCTTTTCTTTTTCTCATCAGAAATGGCCCTGTAGCATCGCAGGCCTTTGGTAACTGTCGGGTAAACTTGGGTGAACCTCCCTGTATCAGAATCTTGCTCCTCTAACTTTGTCATTCCTGCTTCAATGAGACAAAAAGCATCAGCTAACTGTAGAAAAACATTTTGGTTCTGGAGTTTCTAGGTCCCTGTTTTCTTCCCTAAATGCTATCATCTATTGCTCTAGCTCTTCAATGGTTAGTTCTTTGCCATGGAAGTCAAGTAACTCTATGATATCATTTTCACTGATATCCAACTGCAGTTGATTACCAAGAGCCCTTATAGTTCATAAGTATGAGTTGTATGTAAGCTGGATGTTTGTAACTCGGGGACTTATTGGACAGTACAAGACCATAACTGCTCTACTTCATTAGTTATTGTTGTTAGTATCTTACTTTAAGTTATAAACTTTATCATAGGTCTGACTGTATAGGTAAGAACATAGCATATATAGAATTTGGTACTATATGTGGTATCAGGCATCCACTGGGGGTCTCAGAAAGTATCGCCCATATTGATAAGGGGGGGACTACTTGTATCCCAAATGGCCTCTTCTTCTGATAGCAAAGCCTAGCTTATAGCAATGACTGTCAAGGAAAGACTCTCGTAGATGCTTGTTAAAAGCAAAAGTGAATGGTTCTATTTGTCTTCCACTAAAAACAAGATAAATGGAGACCCCTTACCAAGAGAGGCAGTGATTTTGTAACCTTTTTTTAAACAGAACTTTTTTCAAAAAATAAATCTGTCATAAAACTCCAAGCGGCTAGAAGGGAGTGGCTCCGGTTGGAACAAGAGTAGAAAGCTTCCAACTGATCTCTCTATCCTGACTCGTCTGAAACTTGACAAGTCACTGGTGACTATTCCGTGTCCTTTACTGATATTGCAGTTAAACCATCTCCTATTGCTTCCTTCCACAACAGGAATTTGTTTTCCTTCCAAAAGTAGCAATCATCAGCAAAAGTTAGACTAACAAGTCTATTAAATACATACATACATAAATACAAATACATACACACATATACAGGAAATCTCATTGAAAATAGCAGCAGTAGTTAGTTAGCTCAGTCAATTAGAGCATCGTCCCAAAATGACAAGGTTCCAGACTCAACCCCCACGTCAGGTCACCTATGGGGAAGCAATCATAAATGAATGACTGAGTGGAACAACAAATGAATGTTTCTTGCTCGTTCGCTCGCTCTTTCTTTCTCTCTCTCTCTCTCTCTCTCTCTGGGAACTTAAATTTAAATGAAATTTGCTAAATTTGAATATTTATTTTAGTACTTTAATGAGAAGACTAGAATAAATCAAAATTTCAGTTTAGGAACAGAAATTACATTCCACCCACCCAGATAACGGTTAAAGGGCTCTTCATTTCACTAACAACCAATGCCTGCAAGGGGAGGGATGGGAAGGAGGGGCGGGGAGAAAGAACAGGGAAGGGGAGGGAGGAGAGAATTCAAATTTTAAATTTGACGCCTTAAATTATTGAGGGGAGTCAATAAGCACCAAAATACAATATATGAAATCCAATACTTTGGACATTTGATATTTGAGTACCAACTAGACATACAAGATAATATGAATCTAATGCTAGGCTAGTTTTATACAAAGCCCATTGAAAGTGTCATACTAATCATTAAGATTCTTTCAGACATTCCTGATAGAAATGGAAACCAACACATATCTTTAAGCTACATTACACTACAGCACTTCTGGGGCTGGGAGGGTATATGAAAGCCAACTTTTGGACACATTCATATTAATAAGACATTATACTAATAGTCTTCTAAAAGGAAAAGTTTAAGAGGTTATTTTTAAATTAAATCTTATATATTAGAAAAGCAAAAATACACAGTAAGAAATTACTGAAAAAGCAGGCATCTCCAATTTTCAACATCTAAGGTTTCAGAAGTGCATACATTCTAGAAATCCTGTTTTTCAGCATGATTCAGTTTCATTTTTTCTGGACTCATTCATTCATTTCCTTTGCTAATTCACTGGTTCTGATGCCCATATATAACCATGTCCACACTGACCATTAAGAATGTTGTGTCCAGGTAGAGAAGAGTCATTACAGGGGCATCCATCACATCTATAGGGGTTGGGGCCTGAGGGAATCCAAAGAAAATCCTATGTTTCTTTCCTTCCCACCCGCCAGAAATTCACAGAGACAAAATAATAATGGTAAAATAGGCAAGCTGACAATGTATGTAAAATTGTTATATCTGCAAAAAACCCTAAAATATAAATGTCTCCTCGATAAAGGAGAACTATTATTTTCAACCTTATTTCCTATCCTTAGCATTTCAATTTAACATTTGTCTGGAACCAGACTATTTGCTTATATATTCCATGGAATACTAAAATAATTGAATTTTGTCAATCATACAAAATTACTCAATAAATTGTAAGCAAAAAACTATCACCACCATCTTTCCCCTTCTCCTGGATACTTCTTTTTCTTTTGTATTTTAAATCTAGTTGCTCTCCTCTTGTTTTTGTAGAGACTATATATTAGTTTAACACTCAAAAAGTAGTCACAATCCTCATTCTAAAATTCTATAGTCTAATACATAATGACAGAACAGATAATGGTAAGTGTTAACCATTTTGAGGTTAAACTCTACCTAGAGGGTAAGATATTTATAAAACTGACATACCTTAAGACTGACCAAGAAAAAAGAGAGGAAGTACAAATTGGCAAAAACAGCAATGAAAGAAAAGATGTTGGTTATTACCAATCACACAAAAGTTTGCAGGAATTATAAGGAAATACTCCAAACAAATCCATGACACCAAACTAGACAACTCAAATTAAAAGGCAAAGTCCTGGAAACATAGAAAGTAACAAAATTGATTAAAACTGAGAAAAGATGAATAAACTTACAGCAAATTAAGAGACTGGATTAGTAATTAAAAATCTTCCCACAAAGAAAAGCTTAGGTCCAAATGGCTTCACAAGTAAATCTACAGAAGAAATACCACTACTTCAGAAATTCTTCTAGCATATAAGATGAAACTCATTCTTAAGAACCCAGATCGTTCTATAAAGCCAATTTTACCCTGACACCAAAACCAAGCAAAAATATCCTAAGAAAATTATACATCAGTATTCCTCATGAAGCCTAACCAGGCAGTGGCGCAGTGAATAGAGCATTGGCCTGGGATGCAGAGGATCCAGGTTCAAAACCCTGAGGTAGCTGGCTTAAGCGCAGGCTCACCTGGGTTGAAGCACAGGGTCGCTGGCTTGAGCATGAGATCATAGACATGGCCCCATGGTCGCCGGCTTGAGTCCAAGGTCCCTGGCTTGAGCAAGGAGTCACTCGCTCTGCTGTAGCCTCCAGGTCAAGGCACATATGAGAAAGCAATCAATGAACAAATAAGAAGCTGCAATGAAGAATTGATGCTTCTCATCTCTCTCTCTTCCTGCCTGTCTTTCCCTGTCTCTCTCTCTTTTGCTTAAAAAAAAAAAAAAAAATCCCTCATAAAGACAGATACAAAAATTCTTAACAAAATATTTAACAAAACAAATCTAAAAACATAAAAAGAATTATATACCACAAATATGAACAAATGGCATTTATCTCAGGAATGCCAAGTTGGTTTAAGCTTCAAAAACCAATTAATATTAACAAAGGACAAAAGGGCAAACCACATTATCATTTCTATAGATGAACAAAAAAGTATTTTACAAAATCCAACATCCATTTGTGATTAAAAACTCTCAACAAACTAAGAGCTGAAGGAAACTTCCTCAACCTGATAAAGGGTATCTATGAAAATACTACCACTAACATCATACTTAATGGTGAAGGACTGAATGCTTTCCCCTTAAAACCAGGAACAAGGCAAGAATGTCAGCTCTTACCACTTCTATTCAATATTGTAAATGGAGGTTTTTCCCATTGAGGTGAGGCAAAAAAAGAGAGAGGGAAGGAGACCATGCAGATTGGAAAGGAAGTAAAACTGTTTTACTAGTCAATTTCATGACTAGCCCATGCCATTATCCTATGTGTAGAAAATCCTAAGGGGTCTACTTTAAAACTTTAAGAAGTACAAGACAAATTCAATAAGTCACATGATACAAATCAGTTTAAAAAAATCACATGATAAAAATCAATTTACAGCCTGACCTGTGGTGGCGCAGTGGATAAAGCGTCGACCTGGGAACACTGAGGTCGCCAGTTCAAAACCCTGCACTGGTCTGGTCAAGGCACATATGGGAGTTGATGCTTCCAGCTCCTCCCCCCTTTCTCTCTTTCTCTCTCTCTCTCTCTCCTACTCTGTGTTTCCTCTCTAAAAAAAAAATGAATAAATTAAAAAAAAAAATCAATTTACAAAAATCAAACAAAGTGACCACAAAGAGGAAGCACAAGGGAGCTCCTTTGTGGTGATGGAAGTTCTGTAACTTCACGTAGTGGTCGTTACATTAACCTACACATGTGGTTAAGTTGCAGAGAACAGACAAATGAGTGAATGTAAAAACTAGTGAAATCTGAAAAAGGTTCTACAGTTGTACTGATGTTAATTTTCTGGTTTTAACAGTATATTATATTTTGCTTGACTGGTGGGTGTTACAATGAATGGATAGAGCATCGACCTCAGACACTGAGATCGTCAGTTTGAGTCATTCGGCTTGAGCGCAGGCTCACAAGCTTGAGCACAGAGTAGTCGGCTTGCACACAGGATCATCAACATTATCCCAAGGTCACTGGCTTGAGCAAGGACTGGCTTGGCTTGAGCCACTTGGTCAAAAAACTCAGTAAAAAACTAAAGTGACACAACTACGATTTGATTCTTCTCATCTCTCTCCCTCTCTCTCTCTCCTTTCCTTTCTCTCTCTTGAAAAAAATCGTATACTATATTTATGCAAGCTGGTACCATTAGGGGAATCTGGGTGAAAACTATAAGGGTATATAAGAGTATATATGACCGCTCTGTACTACTTCTGCAACTCCCTAGTCTCCAACTGTTTCAACATAAAAAGTTATTTTAAAAACAAAACCATTGTTTTTCTACATAAAAGCAATAATCAAAAATGAAATTAAGAGTCCCCAGGTGATTATTTTGTGCAAATTGGGGAACCAATCAATGAGTTACAAAATTTTAAGACAGCAAGATAGAAGGTAAATAAGCATATGATCCATCACCACTTCAAACTACCTATCAGTACAATTCTCAGACTTACCTATAAATTAAAATCACCTAGAGATCATTTTAAAATTTCAAAGCCTAGCCTGACCTGTGGTGGTGCAGTGAATAAAGCGTCAACCTGGAAAACTGAAGTGATGGGTTCAAAACCCCGGGCTCGCCCGATCAAGGCACATACCATGAGTTGATGCTCCCCGTTCCTCCCCCACTACCCTTTTCTCTCTTTCTCCTCTCTCTAAATCAATAAATAAAATCTTTAAAAAACTTTTCAAAGTCTACACAACACCCCAAAACCATTAAATCACAATTTCTAGGACTAGGGCACAGGTACCAGTGTTTTAAAAACTCTCCAGGTAAAGCAATAATTCTCAAATTTTTGTTCAGGACCTCATATAATTTAATATCACAAAGAGCTATACTGTTCATGAGTTATATTTATCAATATAACCCTACTATAAATAGAGACAGAAATGTTTTAAATATTTATTAAATTATTTAAAAAGAAAATAAACTCATGTGTTAACAAATGTATTTTAAAGAAAAATAACCTTCTCAAAACAAAAATAATTACTGGCACTATTATATTTTTGCAAGTTTCTTTACTGTACAGCTTAAGACAGCGGGATTTTCATATCTGTTTTCTGAATTCAATCTGCTGTGATTGTATTGTTTTGGTTACAGTATATGAAGACAATACAGTCTCAAACAGATACCTAGTAAGAAAAAGGAGTGTCTTTTCATGTAACTGTGGTTCTGTCATGTGGCTTCTGAAAACAACACTGCATGCTGCTCTAAGAGAAATAGGGATAGAAAGGGGATATAATGTCTAGTATAATTATGAAAATAAGTATGACTTCCCTGATCCCTGAAAACATCCTGAAGACCTGTAGGAGTCCCCATACCACACATAAGAGAACTGCGGGTATAAATAACAAAAGGAAGGAAGACTAATAAGGTCTGAAGCTGTCAATGGCTTTATATAGCAGTAGGATGTCTGCAGAAGGATGGACAAGTGTAGAATTGGTAGAAAGAGAGGGTCAGAAAAAGACTGCTCAGAAACCAAGTTGATTTTCACTGAGAAAATTAACATTTAAAAATGAATCAAATAAAAACTAGACATTAGCTAAAAAGGAAAGCTATATCCAAACATTAGTACAATATAAATGTAATGTATAAATCTAGCTGTTTAATTCCAGACTGCCATGGTAAAAAATGGGATCTTTAAAAAATTACATGAAAAACATTTATAGTAGACTCAAATGCCTTCTTCCTTTACTTTTTCTCTTTAAAATTTTAAAACTTTTTCTTGGAAGTATTACACATATACAGAAAATGTGACAGTCCAATAATGTATACTTTGAAGAATTATCAGAAAGTAGACAAACTCAGTTAACCGCCATCAAGATGAGGAAATAGGGTATTACCATACCCTCAGAAGTGCCTCTTGGTTATAAATCCCTTCTTCTTCCCCAAAGATAGTCACTTTCCTCACCCCTAAATATCCCTTCTTACTAAAATGAAATCTTACAGTATAGACTCTATAATGTGTAGCATCTTTTAATCAACATTAACTTTGTGACATCATTACTGTTACTGCATATAGCTAAAGTTTTTTCATTTCTATTTCTATCACTGAATAGTGTATGAACATAGCACAATTTACTTAATCATTCTACTGATGATGGATATTTGGGTTTCCAAAAGAGACTATTAGAAAGAATGTTGCTATGAACAAACTATACATATCTTGGTACAGTGATGCATGCCATTGTGGAGTGTATACCTAGAAGAAAGATTCTGATTCCCAATACACACGTATCCTCAACTTTAGTCAATAACGCCCAACAATCCTTCAACATGCTTCTACCAATTGACACTCCCACCAGCCAGATACCATATGAGTTTCCGGTGCCCCACCTCTTCAAACTAGAGAGTGGCAGTTTCTTCCATTTTAGCCAATCTGATGATTTGGTGGTTATATCTTATTGCTATTTCAAATTGCAATTTCCTGGTTATAAATAATTTAAGCTTCTTTTTATTTGTTCATGGACCATTTGCATACCCTCTTTAAAGTGTTAGACTAAGTAAGTCTCTTACCCATTTTTCTATTGGATTATGTGGTTTCATATTGATTTTCAGCTAGGTCCTTAATCTTTCTAGGTAGGAGACATGTTAGTTAACATGTGATTCAAATACTCTTTTCCAGTCTGTGTATTACTTTTCTACCTTTAATGGTATGTTTTAATAAATAAAAGTTCTTAATACTAATTGAGTTCAATTTATTATCTATTCATTTATGGTCAGGGCTCTCCTCCCCATTCTCTCTTGCTACAAAACTATTTTAATTTTTATTTTATTATCATTTTACCTTTCACCTTTAGATCTATAGTCTATCTAAAATTGATTTTCATGTATGGTATAAGTTAGGGTTAAATGTCATTTATGGATATCCATTTCAGAAACTGCACACTAAATATCAAAAAGACTATCCTAGATCAGTTGTGTTCAGGGTGGTACAGCTGACTATACACACTGGGGGCAGCTTTGTAAGGTGTATGACTGTCCAACCACTATGCTTTACATGTTAAACTAATACAAGATGATACTGAATCTAAATGGTAACAAAAAAAAATTTTAAAAACCATCCTTTCCAGACTATTTTGCATTTAACATAATCAAATGTCTAAACGTGTGTGGCTCTGTTTCATGGCTTTCTATTATTCAGTTTCATTAATCTCTTTGACTATGCTTATGCCAATACCATTCTTTCTTGAATACTGTATGTGACTTTACAATAACTCTTAATATCTGGTAAATCCTACCACCTCTTGTTCTTCAAGAGTGTCTTGATATTCTTGACCCTCTATATTTCCATATAACTTTTAGAAACAAATCCATCCCCAAAACTTTTTATATTTATAGATCTAATTGTTATTTTTTTAGGATTTTTGGAAGTATATTCATGAATGAGACTGTCTTACATTTTTTTTTCTTGTAACAAACATCATTTACAATATTTGATATCAAAATTATGCTGCCCTGGCAGGACTTACAGGTTTAGAGGATTTTAGCCACCATATTCCAAATCTCATCATACATCCTCCCTTCAAGACATGTATATATAGATCTCTACAGAGAGAGAAAAAAAGAAAAGTCCCGTGTAACTCAAGCCTTCAAGCATTAGGAGGCAGAATACAATAGCTTTAAAATTATCTATAAGTAGAGAAATAAACTAAATTCCAACAGAGCTTCTTCTACCACACATCCCTGAAAGTCTATGGGTAGAGAACATGGGAGGAGAGATTAAAGGTAGAAGACTAAAAAAGAGCACAATCCCCCTCAAAATAAAGAAAGTGCTAAATAAATGAACACAGATCAAGAACTTGGTAGTTCCCACAACTTGCTACAGAAAAGGGGCTAGAGAGCTAGCAGAACTAGAAGTTGCAGTCTTGGAGAAGTAATGCTTGTGAGACAGAGTCAGTATACAGAATGGTGGCACTCCTTGGAGAAATAAAAGAAAAAGTAAAACCCCACATAAATAAAAGCAAAATAATACATGCCACCCTCCCAAAAAACCAACATCATCCCATAAAAGAGCTGCACAGAAGACAGGACTGGAAAACCTATGCACAAAATAAATAGGAATTCAAAAAACTAATGAAATAAATAAAGCCCACATCCACATGAAACTACTATCGATAAAAAGAACAAAACTCAGAGAATGTGTATAACTTCTCCCCTGAAAGCAACCAAGAAAGAAAAGGAAACTTTGATACAACATTCAAAACTAGATGAAATATCTTCAAACAGCATATAGGAAATTAATATAGAAATTAAAAAATCGAAATGGAGAAAAAGAGCAAGGCAGATTGAACTTAAGAAAGAAAAAGAAGAAAGGTGTACAAAAGAGAATAAATTCAAATGAAAATTTAATAAAAGGCATTGAGGAAAAGCAAGAAAACCACCAAAAGAAAAAGATAAAGAAGGAAGTGACTTAGCAGAAAACAGGCAAAAAAGGTCAAACATTCATATAAGTAGAGATAAACTCACTCCAATGTGCACTATACAAGACTCTGGAAGAACAAATTCAAAACACTGCGACATTATTTAAAAGGGTAATAATCCAAGAAAATTTTCTGGAAATAAAAGGAAATATAACTACACATATAAAAAGCCAACTGAGGAAAACTTACCAAGAACAGACTATAACGACACAGAATTATAAAGACTGTAAGACTTTAATGATACAGAAAATATGCCCAAGGCCTCCAGGACAGAAGATGAGACAATTTCCTAAACAGAAAATCAGACTGGCATCAATTTATTAAAACAACATAATCAATTTTTGAGAAATGTGAAAACAAATGTTTTATATCTTCAAGCTGTCTTTTAATTATTAAGGAAAAGAAAAACTTGAACAAGCAGGCACAAAATACTTAAACATGCACCCTTCTTAAAGATTCTGATCACCTTTCTCAACCGAGTTCATCATATGAATTGCAACAACAGAAAATTAACCCAGTGACTCTGTTCTCAGTTCTGCCAACCATACAAAAGTAATACAATTCCAGACACATAGGAAAGAAAGAAGTTAATCCATTACATTCAATGAATGCTTAGGGCTTAACCTCCAACTAACCAAAAGATGAAGCAAAAGAAGAAATTTAAGCAAAAGGACTAATGAATAAGTGAGCAGTTTATGTACTTAATTGTAGAATTAAAAACAAGACTGGGCTCATGGAAAAAGAATGGTGTTTAAACATGTTCTGACACGTAGAAAATAACAGAAAGAGCCCTGGCTGGTTGTCTTAGTGGTAGAGCATTGACCCAGTGTTTGGAAGTCCCAGGTTCAATTCCTGGCCAAGGCACAAAAGAGAAGCACCCATCTGCTTCTCCACCCTTCCCCTCTCCTTTATCTCTCTCTTCCCCTTTCACAGCCAAGGCTCCATTGGAGCAAAGTTGGTCGGGGCACTGAGGATGGCTCCATGGCCTCTGCCTCAGGTAGTAGAATGGCTCCAGTTGCAACAGAGCAACGCCCCAGATGGGCAGAGCATCGCCCCCTGGTGGGCTTGCCAGATGTATTCCGGTCGGGTATATGCAGGAGTCTGTCTCTCTCTGCCTTCCCGCTTCTCACTTTAGAAAAAATACAAAAACAGGAGGAGAAGAAAGAGAAAATAAAATCACTGAATACTGAATGAAGCAAAGAATGCCATTTAAAGTTGATGTGTTGATTGATAGTAAAAGGGTAAGTTAAAAAGTGGAAAAGGGTGGAGCAAGATGGCAACGGAGTAGGCGGAGTTACCAACTTCCAACTCCCAGAACCAAAGTGGATTATAACTCAATTTTAAGAATCATCATCTGGATAAACCAACTTTGAACTAAACTAAGTGGACTCTTCAACCAAGGAACACAGAAGAAGCCACATTGAGACTGGTAGGAATAGCGAAAACACGAAGAGGGCTGCCCAGCTTCCCGGAGCAAACGGCAGCCCGGAGAGACCCGCGTGGCGGGAGGAGAGTTTGGCGGAGAGGGAGGGACCTGGGTCCCAAGAACCAAGCCCCAGCCTGCAGTCCCAGAGGCTAGAAGAGGCGTTTGGACAGTTTTGAGCTGTGAAACAAGTGAGGGAGCTCCCAGGCCTACAGTGTGGAGTATTAGGACCCTTCCTACTCTGCTGAGGGTTGCTGAAGGGTTTGGTGGCGGCAGGACGCTGAAACGCGGTTCTGTCAGCGTGAGCAGAGGCCAAGCCGGTGTGAGCTCGGTCTAGCCCAGCAGGGCTGGAGGGGAGGCGCGAAAGCGGTCTGGAAGCTGCGGGCCCGCCTGTAATCCCAGCTACGGGGACAAAACAGGAGGCCAGGAACCGGCAGAAATCTGCTCTGCGACCCTGCGCAAGCCGGCCCTGACAGCGGGGATGGGGCTAGGGCTAGGACCAGGAACGGGCAGGGGGCTCGCGGCTGAGCTCACGCTGCCAGCCCCGCCCGGCCGGAGAAACTGCGGTTTGCCATTCTACATGCACGAACAGGCTCCAAGCGCAGGGACGGGGCAGACCCCGAGACAAGTGGAAGGTCGCAGCTGAGACCACGCTACTATCCCTGCTACTATCAAAAAATGGGCAAAAGAAATGAATAGAAATTTCCCCAAAGAGGACATACAGATGGCCAATAGGCATATGAAAAAATGCTCAACATCACTAATCATTAGAGAAATGCAAATTAAAACCACAATGAGATATCACCTCACACCAGTCAGAATGGCACTCATCAGCAAAACAACATAGAATAAGTGCTGGCGAGGATGTGGAGAAAAGGGAACCCTTCTACACTGCTGGTGGGATTGCAGACTGGTGCAGCCACTGTGGAAAACAGTTTGGAGATTCCTCAGAAAATTAATAATCGAACTGCCTTTTGACCCAGCTATCCCACTTATAGGAATATACCCTAAGAACACCATAGCACTGTTCGAAAAGAAGAAATGCACCCCCGTGTTCGTGGCAGCATTGTTCACAATAGCAAAGATCTGGAAACAGCCCAAGAGTCCGTCAGAAGACGAGTGGATTAAAAAGCTATGGTGCATATATACTATGGAATACTACTCAGCCATAAGAAATGATGACATCGGATCATTTATAACAAAATGGACGTACCTTGATAACATTATACGGAGTGAAATAAGTAAATCAGAAAAAAAAACTGAGAACAGCATGATTTCATACATAGGTGGGACATAAAAGTGAGACTATGAGACATGGACAAGAGAGTGGTGGTTACGGGATGGGGGGAGGGAGAAAAGGGTGGGATAGGGAGGAGGGGAGGGACACAGGGAAAACCAGATAGAAGGTGACAGAGGACAATTTGACTTTTGGTGATTGGTATGCAACACAATTGAATGATAAGATAACCTGGAGATGTTTTCATTGTACATATGTACCCTGATTTATTGGTGTCACCCCACTAGAATTAATAATAATAAAATATAAAAAAAAAGTGGAAAGGGATTAAAAGCACTAAAAAGAAGTATACAAGCAAAAAGTAATCATTGGAACAAAAATGCAGCCCTTCCTACATATCAGAAGAAGTATTTTCTTAAACTAAAGTAAAACACACCTAATAATAAACATAGTAAGTATAATAGACAATCATAAAATGACAGAATAGAAAACAAACACATCAGTTATAACAATTAATGTGAATAAACTTAAGTCACCTATTTAAAAATTTTTTCTTTTCTTCTTTTTCCAAGTGAGAGGAGGGAGAGACAGACTGCCACATGGGGATCCACTCAGCAACCCCCATCTGGGCTGATGCTCTGCCCATCTGAGGCCATGCTCCCAACTGAGCTATTTTTAGCGCCTGAGTCAGAGGCTCCTTGGAGCCATCCTCAGAGTCCGGAGGATGCACCTGAAACAACTGAGCCATGGCTGAAGAAGAGGAAAAGAAAGAGAAAGAGAGAGAGAGAGAGAGAGAGAGAGAAAGGGGAGGAGAAGGGGTGGAAAAGCAGATGGTCACTTTTCCTGTGTGCACTGACAGGGAATCCAACCTAGGACACCCACAAGCCAGGCCGACGCTCTACCACTGAGCCAACCAGCCAGAGCCTATTTAAAGATTTTCAAACTTGCTTAGAGAGCATAGCCATCTCCATGTAGTATATATAGGACATACTTAAAATGTAGCGATTCAAAACGGCTAAAAAGAGATGAACAAATACCAGGCAAATGAAACAATCAGGTGCAATCATACCAAACAAAATAAAATTTAAGCAAAAAATATTCAGGAGAAAATGCTAAAAGCTTTATTTCACAATGAAAAAAATAAGTTAACATCTATGAACCAAATGATAAAAACTACAGCTAGCCTAAGAAGAAACAAAGATTCATTATAAATAAGACACAATTCAGTATGAGAATTCAAAGGAGATATATTAAGCAAATACATAAACGATCTAAGCAATATAATCAGTAAAGTAGTTTTTTTGAACATATATTAAACACTACACTCCAATTATAGAGAATACACCTTTTTTGAACAAAAAAATTATCCTATATATAAGGCACAAAGAAATTATGAATATAGTCATAAAATAGAAATATTACAAACAATATCCTCTGATTACAATGTAAAACAACAACAACCTAGAAACAAAAAAGACATTGGGAACAATATAAATATCCACCAAAAGGAGTGATGGAGAAAGTGAATTGTATAATCTCCCAGTGAAATATTATACAGCAAAAAGAATTAATGACCTATAAATACATGCAACAACATGAATGAATTTAATAAAACTGTTGAACAAAATATCTGAACACAAGACCATATATAATAATGATATATATTCAAAATCAGGCAAAACTCATCAATGTTAGAAGTCATCACAATGGCTGCCCTTTAAGAGTGAGGTGGTCATGACTCAAAGGGGGCACTTAAATGTCTAGGTGGTAGTTTCACAGATCAATTCATTTTGTGAAACTTCACCAATCTCAATATGATTTTAAAAATTAAAAAAATAAAACTAGAAATTAAATACAAAAGTCTTTCCATATAAAAGTTGAAACAACTCTTGGATGTAAGGGAATATAACACAAAAATAAAAAATTTTCTGAAAAATAGGGATAAGGAAAATGTTACATGTTTAAGTCCATGGAATAATGTAATAACCAGAGGAAAAAGCGCTTTATCTAAATAAACTCCTATATCAATATTTTAAGTTAAGTAAATGAACTACATTCCTAACTCAAAATGCTGGAAAGAGAACAAGGTAAACTTAAAAAAAAAAAAACAATAATAATAATTATAAGCAGAATTTAATGTTATATAGAACAGATCAAATTAATAAAAATCTTGGTTCTGCCTAATTGAATGGAAATATATTTTAAAACCTAGACGAAATGGCTAATTTCTTAGGAAAATATAATTTACTAAAAATGGACTCTTACACAACTACTTTCCCCAGAAGAATCAGAAAAAGTTAACAAATACTTACCCTACAAAAAGAAAGAAAAAAGAACCAACCCTTTAATGTTGGCAGGGTCCTAAGTGGTGTTGCCTTTTCATTCTTAATATTGGTCACTTGTACCTCTGTCCTTTTGACACTGATTTATCTCCCAAAATTTATTGATGTCACTGGTGTTTCCAAGCACTGTAAATGTTCTCTGGTAAATACTTGTTTTCTGTTTTATTAACTGCTCCTTTTTATATATATATATATATATATTATTAATTCTAATGGGGTGACACCAATAAATCAGGGTACATATGTACAATGAAAACATCTCCAGGTTATCTTATCATTCAATTGTGTTGCATACCAATCACCAAAAGTCAAATTGTCCTCTGTCACCTTCAATCTGGTTTTCCCTGTGTCCCTCCCCTCCTCCCTATCCCACTCTTCCCTCACTCCCCCCATCCCATAACCACCACTCTCTTCTCCATGTCTCATACCCTCACTTTCATGTCCCACCTATGTATGTAATCGTGCTGTTCTCAGTTTTTCTTTTTTTCTGATTTACTTATTTCACTCCGTATCATGTTATCAAGGTACATCCATTTTGTTATAAATGATCCGATGTCATCGTTTCTTATGGCTGAGTAGTATTCCATAGTATATATGTACCATAGCTTTTTAATCCACTCGTCTTCTGACGGACACTTGGGCTGGTTCCAGATCTTCGCTATTGTGAACAATGCTGCCACGAACATGGGGGCGCATTTCTTCTTTTCGAACAGTGCTATGGTGTTCTTAGGGTATATTCCTAAAAGTGGGATAGCTGGGTCAAAAGGCAGTTCGATTTTTAATTTTCTGAGAAATCTCCATACTGTTTTCCACAGTGGCTGCACCAGTCTGCATTCCCACCAGCAGTGCAGAAGGGTTCCCTTTTCTCCACATCCTCGCCAGCACTTATTCTGTGTTGTTTTGCTGATAAGTGCCATTCTGACTGGTGTGAGGTGATATCTCATTGTGGTTTTAATTTGCATTTCTCTAATGATTAGTGATGTTGAGCATTTTTTCATATGCCTATTGGCCATCTGTATGTCCTCTTTGGAGAAATTTCTATTCATTTCTTTTGCCCATTTTTTGATTGGGTTGTTTGTCTTCCTGGTGTTGCGTTTTATAAGTTCTTTATAAATTTTAGTTATTAACCCCTTATCAGATGTGCTGTCGAATATGTTCTCCCATAGTGTGGTTTGTCTTTTTATTCTGTTCCTATTGTCTTTAGTGGGAAAAACTTTTTAGTTTGATATAGTCCCATTTGTTTATCTTGCCTTTTATTTCAGTTGCCCGTGGAGATAATTCTGCAAATATACCGCTGATACAGATGTTGGAGAGATTGCTGCCTATGTTTTCTTCTAAGATGCTTATGGTTTCACGGCTTACATTTAAGTCTTTTATCCATTTTGAGTTTGTTTTTGTGAATGGTGTAAGTTGATGGTCTAGTTTCATTTTTTTGCAGGTAGATGTCCAATTTTCCCAACACCATTTGTTAAAGAGGCTGTCTTTACTCCATTGTATGTTCTTTCCTCCTTTTTCATATATCAGTTGTCCATAAAGCTGTGGGTTTATTTCTGGGTTCTCTGTTCTATTCCATTGATCTATGTGCCTGTTCTTATGCCAGTACCAGGCTGTCTTGAGTATAATGGCCTTAGAGTAAACCTTGATATCAGGAAGAGTGATACCTCCTGCTTTATTTTTTCTTTTTAAGATTGCTGAGGCTATTCGTGTTCTTTTTTGGTTCCATATAAATTTTTGGAATATGTGTCCTATATCTTTGAAGTATGTCATTGGTATTTTAATTGGTATTGCATTGAATTTATAAATTGCTTTGGGTAATATAGACATTTTAATGATGTTTATTCTTCCTAGCCGTGAGCACGGTATATACTTCCACTTGATTGTATCTTCCTTGATTTCTTTTATCAATGTTCTATAATTTTCCGAGTACAAGTCCTTAACCTCCTTGGTTAAATTTACTCCTAGGTACTTTATTTTTTTGGCTACAATAGTGAAGGGGATTGTTTCCATAATTTCTTTTGCTGATATTTCATTGTTGGTGTATAGAAATGCCTCTGATTTCTGCATATTAATTTTATATCCTGCCACCTTGCTGAAATCATTTATAAGGTCCGGTAGTTTTTTGATTGAGACTTTAGGGTTTTCAATATACAGTATCATATCATCTGCAAATAATGACAGTTTTACTTCTTCTTTTCCAATTTGTATGCCTTTTATTTCTTCTTCTTGTCTGATTGCTGTAGCTAGGACTTCCAGAACTATGTTGAATAAGAGTGGTGAAAGTGGGCAACCCTGCCTGGTTCCTGATCTTAAGGGGATTGCTTTTAATCTTTGTCCATTTAGTATGATGTTTGCTGTCGGTTTATCGTAGATGGCCTTTATCATGTTAAGGAATGATCCCTGTATTCCCACTTTACTGAGAGTTTTGAGCATGAATGGGTGCTGGATTTTATCAAATGCCTTTTCTGCATCTATTGAAATTATCATGTGATTTTTGTCCTTCCTTTTGTTTATGTGATGAATCACATTGATTGACTTGCGAATATTGAACCAGCCTTGCCTATCCAGAATAAATCCCACTTGATCGTGGTGTATGATTTTTTTCATATATTGCTGGATCCGGTTGGCTAATATTTTGTTGAGAATTTTAGCGTCTAAATTCATCAGGGATATAGGCCTCTAATTTTCTTTCTTTGTGTTGTCTTTGCCCGGTTTGGGGATCAGAATTATGCTCGCCTCATAAAAGGAGTTTGGAAGTCTTCCTTCCTCTTGAATTTTTTGAAATAGCTTGAGAAGGATAGGAATTAGTTCTTCTTTGAATTTTTGATAGAATTCACTTGTGAAGCCATCAGGCCCAGGACTTTTTTGATAACTGTTTTGATCTCATTTCTTGTAATTGGTCTGTTTAGGTGTTCTGATTCTTCCAGATTGATTTTTGGAAGGTTATATGATTCAAGAAATTTGTCCATTTCACCAAGATTGTCTAATTTTTTGGCATATAGTTCTTCATAGTATTTTCTTACAATGCTTTGTATTTCTGTTGTATCAGCTGTTATTTCTCCACTGTCCATTCTAATTTTATTTATTTGAGTCCTCTCTCTTTTTTTCTTGGTGAGTCTAGTTAAAGGTTCTTCAATCTTGTTTACCTTTTCAAAGAACCAGCTTCTTGTTTCATTGATCCTCTGTATTGTTTCCTTAGCCTCTATGTCATTTATTTCTGCTCTGACCTTTATTATTTCCTTCCTTCTACTTGTCTTGGGTTTTATTTGTTGTTGTTTTTCTAGTTTTTTTAGATGCAGGGTCAGGTTGCTTATTTGAGCTTTTTCTAGCTTCTTATGATATATGCCTGTAGTGCAATGAACTTCCCTCTCAGTACTGCTTTTGCTGTGTCCCATAAATTTTGAGTTGATGTATGCTCATTATCATTTGTTTCTAGAAACTTTTTTATTTCTTCTTTGATCTCATTGTTAATCCATTCATTATTTAAAAACCTGCTATTTAGTTTCCAAGTGTTTGAGTATTTTTCAGTTTTTCTTTTGTGGTTAATTTCTAGTTTCATGGCATTGTGATTAGAGAAAATGCTTGATATGATTTCAATCTTCTTAAATTTATTGAGACCATTTTTGTGTCCTAACATGTGGTCTATCCTAGAAAACGTACCATGAGCGCTTGAGAAGAATGTATATTCTACTGCTTTAGGGTGAAAAGTTCTGAAGATATCTATTAAATCAAGTTGATCTAGTGTATCCTTTAAGTCTGCTGTTTCTTTATTAATTTTCTTTCTTGAGGATCTATCCAGTGTTGTTATAGGGGTATTGAAATCCCCTACTATGATAGTATTGCTGTTAATCTCGCCCTTTATATCCATCAAAGTCTGCTTTATGTATGTCGGGGCTCCTATATTTGGTGCATAGATATTTACAATAGTTGTATCTTCCTGTTGAATTGTTCCCTTTATCATTATGTAGTGTCCTCCTTTATCTCTTACTACAGCCTTTGTTTTAAAGTCCATTTTGTCTGATATAAGTATTGCTACCCCTGCTTTTTTTTCATTTCCATTTGCATGAAATATTTTTTTCCATCCTTTTACCTTCAGTCTATGAGCATCTTTTGTTTTAAGGTGTGTCTCCTGTACACAGCATATGTATGGGTCCTATTTCTTTATCCATGCAGCTACCCTATGTCTTTTGATTGGATCATTTAATCCATTTACATTTAAGGTTATTATTGATATGTAGTTGTTTATTGCCATTTTATTCTTTAAAGCTGTATTCTTCTTTTGCTCTATTCATTCCTCCCTTTAAACTGTTCACAAGAGGCCCCTTAGTATCTCTTGCAGAATTGGTTTGGTTTTTATGAATTCCTTGAGGCTTTCTTTTTCTGGGAAGCTCTTTATTTCTCCTTCAATTTTAAACGTTAGCCTTGCTGGATAAAGTAGTCTTGGTTGTAGGTTCTTTTTCTGCATTACTTTGATTATTTCTTGCCATTCCCTTCTGGCCTCAAGTGTTTCTGTTTAGAAGTCCGATGTCATCCTTATGGGGGCTCCTTTGTAGGTGATAGCCTTTTTTTCTCTAGCAGCTTTTAAAATTTTTTCTTTATCCATTAGCTTTGGTATTTTAACTATGATGTGTCTTGGTGTAGATCTTTTTGGGTTTCTCTTTAATGGAGTTCTGTGTGCTTCTTGAATGTGTGGAGTGTTTCCCAGCCTTAATTTAGGAAAGTTTTCTGCTATGATTTGATTGAACAAAGTTTCCATTTCCTGTCCTCTCTCCTCTTCTTCAGGCACCCCTATGATGCGAATGTTGTTTCTCTTCATGTTGTCACAAAGCTCCCTTAGAGTTTCCTCACATTTTTTGAGTCTCTTTTCCTTTTTCTTCTCTGCTTCTGTGCCTTTGTTTATTGTGTCCTCTAACTCGCTTATTCGATCCTCAGCGTGATCCATCCTGCTTTTAATTCCTTCCATTGTGGTCTTCAGTTCTGATACTGTATTTGTCATTTCTGTCTGATTCTTTTTTATTATTTCAATTTCATTTTTTATACTTGTTATCTGTTTATTTAGGTGTTCATAATGACTATCCATTGTTGCTCTAATTTCTTTGAACATCCTAACTATCATTATTCTAAATTCTGCTTCTGGTAATTTGGTTATATCTGGTTCATTCAGGTCCTTCTCTGGGGATTTCTCTTGATTCATTTGGTTTGCATTCCTCTGCCTGCCCATTTTTTCTCTGTATAAGCAAGTTGTGGCCACTGGAGTCCAGTAGGTGTTGCCTTTGTGTTTTCTAGGTGTGGTCTATCTGTAGGCCCCCCACCCCCTCTGCCGGTGCCTAGGGTGGTTGGGTATGAGCGTTGCCAGCACCGGCCCACTGTGGCTTTTGCTGTGATTTCTGCCTCTCCTCTGTGGGAGGGGCTGTCACTGAAGCCACAAGATTAGCACCAAGGGTAGAGGTGAGCACCTTTCCTCAGCTGCGGACCCAGCCTATTTCTGGACTTCCGCCCAGAACCAGCAGTCAGAGCCTGCTCGCTACAGTTCCGCGGGTTAGGCGGGGCTATTTACGTGCTCTCAGCTGTAAGCTTTTGCCCGTCCGGAGCTTTAGCCCCGCCCTCGAGGCCAGGGCCCTTCTGCGCAGGGTCAGAAACCTAGGTTTATTGGGGCGGGCGTGTTTGCTGACTTCTGCTCAGCTGCGTACTTCCGCTCGTCCTGGACTCTACCCGCCCCCGCGTTCGGAGCCCGCTCATGCACGTATGAATGCTATCCGCGGTTTCTCCCGCCGGATGGGGATAGTAGCGTGGGCTCAGCTGCGAGCCTCCACTTGTCTCGGGGTCCACCCCGTTCTCGCGCTCGGAGCCAGCTCGCGCACGTATACTGGCCAACCGCGGTTTCTCTGGCCTGGGGGGTGGGGGGCTGGTAGCGTGAGCTCAGCCACGAGCCCCTGCCCGTCCCTGGTCCTAGCCCGGTCCCCGCGGTCAGGGCCGGCTTGCGCAGGGCCTGCCCGTTCCTGGCCTCCCGCTTTGTCCCCGCAAGTGGGATTAAAGGCAGGCCCGCAGCTTCTGGACCGCTTTCGCGTGTCCCCTCTGACCCTCTGGGCTAGACCAATCTCCCACCGGCTTGGCCTCTGCCCACGCCGACAGAACCGCCTTTCAGCGTACTTCCGCCCCAAAACCTTAAGCAGCCCTCAGCAGAGTAGGAAGAGACCTAATACTCCACACTGTAGGCCTGGGAGCTCCCTCACTTGTTTCACAGCTCAAAACTGTCCAAACACATCTTCTAGGCTCTAGGACTGCAGGCTGGGGCTTGGTTCCTGGGACCCAGGTCCCTCCCTCTCCGCCAAACTCTCCTCCCGCCACACGGGTCTCTCCGGGCTGCCGTTTGCTCCGGGGAGCTGGGCAGCCCTCTTCGCGTTTTCGCTATTCCTACCAGTCTCAATGTGGCTTCTTCTGTGTTCCTTGGTTGAAGAGTCCACTTAGTTTTGTTCAAAGTTGGTTTATCCAGGTGATGGTTCTTAAAATTGAGTTGTAATCCACTTTGGTTCTGGGAGTTGGAAGTTGGTACGTCCGCCTACTCCGTCGCCATTTTGCTCCCCCCCTAACTGCTCCTTTTGTAATGTCCATCTACTTCCTCTGGGTTTATTTTGCCGGGGTTTTTACTTCCTAACTTCTTGAGATAGATGCTCAGATCACTGAATTTGTTTCAGTCTTTCTTCTTTCCTATCATGCATTTAAAACTATAAACTTTCCTCTCAGTATGACTTTAGCTGTACTCCACAAATTTGTTATACAACATTTTTAATTTTAACTGGTCAAACTCTTTTCTCAATTTTTCTAATATCTTCTATAACCTATGACTAGAAAAGATTTGCTCGTCTCATCCTGCTATTGATTTTAGTTTAATTTAGAGAACACTATTTTGTTTGGTTTCAATCCTCTGAAATATACTGAGACTTGCTTTTTCCCCACAAGCTGACAGCTTCGGTGAATGTCAAACAGTACCTGTTATGACTATGTGCTCAGTTGTTAGGGGCAATTCTAGGCAGGCAAATTAAGTCCATTAATTGTTCAAATCTTCTATAGCCTTATTAAATTTCATTCTATCAACTACAAAGATAATGTTAAAATATTTCCCTCTCTGACAATGAAGTATCAATTTCTTTTAAAGCCTGTATCATAATCACTAAAATTCTTCTTAGATGACCTACATACTCTATTATAGAGAACAGAAAGGTAATAACCAACAAAATACTCTACACCAATAAAAATGGCAGCTAATTATCAAAAATGGTTGAATATCATCTCTGACAAGTAAAAATCATTTTACAGACCTTCTCCAAACTCTAATGGATCATATCCAATAATTCCCAGACAGATCAATTTATTTATTCCTCAGAGGTACATTTTACAACTAATTCATGCTGCTGGGCTGATGGGGAAAGTCAGCAATACTCTGCAATATATTCTATGGACAAATTCTGAGACTTTTCTAGAGCCATATGGTACTTATTCGTCCAGACCAAAGTTACCTTGGTCCTCTTCTCTGGCAAGATGGCAGACACCACCCCCACTGCTTCAATGCCCACTGTTTCAATACCCCACTGGGTTTTGATGCTGTCTAGAATCACTCCCCGGACACAATGCTCCAGAGAGCACTCACTATGATCTGAAACCCACCACCACCTCTGCTCTATGGCAGAACCATTAACAATCTGACCATTTATGTTGTCCTAAGGTTCCCAGAGCTCAGGTATAGAATGGCCAAATATACATTAGCGTCCTCCATTTCTCAGGTGAGGCGTCATCTGCAAGTCCAGCTCAAGCATCCTCCTCTGCAATCCCAAGCTACCTCTTGCTTTCCCACCAGTCGCAGTGCACCAGTGGTCGCAGTACACCACAGTGGTCTGTGTGCTTGTTGTTCTCAGCTAGTATCCTGTCAGCCCCTTGGAGACAGGAACCCTTTCATTCATCTTGATATCCTCAGCATCTAGCACTGCCTAGCATATAGACACACGTTCCTTCTACGCTTGTCCCCTCCAATCTATTCTCTACACAGCACTCCTAGTGATCTTTTTAAAATCTAAGTCAAAGGAGACATCATTTTTCCACTCAAAACCTTGCAATGTCTTTCCATCTCAGAATAAAACGCAAAGTATCAACACAGTCCATGGGGTCCTACATGATCTGGCCCTTTATCACCTGTATGACCATACATACCCGCACTCACTCATACTGCCTTCCTTTTATTTCAAGGGCCTTTGCACTTGTGTGTCTTCCCTCACAAAGGCTCTTTTCCCCAAAATATTTGCCTGACTGGCTCACATCTCCACCTTCATACACACATCTGCTCAAATGTCACCTCAGAACGCCTTCCCTGACAACACTGTCAAAAATAATCTATGACACTCTTCCCTTGCTTGCTTTATTTTCTTTATAGCCATTACTAAGACATATCTTAATGTTGTTTATTTACTATTTCTCTCCCCCACTAGAATGTGAGCTCCATGAGAAAGGGCAGAAATTCATCCTCTAGAGCACAGGTCAGAAACTGCTGCTGTGAAGGGTCAGACAGTACCGATTTTATACTTTGAAAGTTAGTCCCTGTCGCACTCTCCTCAATTTTGCCCTACACCGGGAAGGCAGCCACAGACAATACATGAACAAATGGGCATTCTGTGTCTCAACAGTTTCCTTTACAAAATCAGGCAAAAGGCAAGATGTGGCCCACGGACTGTAGTTCACCAGCCCTTGTTCTAGAAGAAGCTTGGCAAACAGTACACTGACTGAATTAATCAATCATGTCTCTGTTCCTCGTCTCAGAGCTACCTTCAACTGACAACATAAAATACCAGCATTCCAATTTCATCAGGAAAAGTAATGTCGAACTAGCTAGCTTCTACACATCTTTTACCAAAAAACACATTTGATATTTATTATATTTCTGAATGGCTATTTGAAGGATATGCAATTCTTGCAACTAGAACATATATAAACCACATTAGTTTGACCCTCTGCAGAAATGTTTCTGAGGTGCATTTAACTTGACGTAAGAACATTAATCAGCCTCTGCAGAACTGCTGTTCTAGGTGCTGTAGTAATGTCAATGAGCATGCCACGCACTAGTTTTCCATGCAACCTATATGAAGCCCCAAATGTGAAGTCAGGAAACATTTTAAGGAACAGAAACTGGTATGTTTGTTACAGATGGTGAGAACCACTGTGTAAAACTAAGGATGTTTCCCTTTCATTTTGGCCATCAGGATGCTCAGCTAAAATTCCTACCAGCCTGAGACAGACTGGTTGTATAACCATTATCCCTGTGCTCTCTTCACGATTCACAGCGAGGCTACATTTAAATAACTTAAATACAGTAAGGCCATGTCTGAGTATGGCCCATAAAACCTTCCACAGACTTTGTCCCCTTTTCCCACCCACCAGGAGACCTGAGTAGGTCCCCCCTTCCTTTTGGAGGAGGAGTCACAATGTGTAAAAAAAAAAAAAGGCCTGACTACCTAAATGGTCGGTCCTGTGGAGGACCACCCCATGAGAACCCAAGCACTGAACTTCAATGTGGATGAGAAACAGATGTTTCTTGTGCTGAGTCACTGAAACCTTGCATTTAATAAAGTTAGCCCAATACATGGAAAACGCTGGCCTGGGGGACACTTAAGTGTCATTCAAAGTATAGGTCTTACTCTTTTAATTCCTAATCCCCATATAATTTTTATTCTCACCATTTATACTCAGCTTGATTATATATATTTCCATAAACTAATTCAAATCTTTAACAGGAGATGAGTGAGACAAACCTTAACTGTTTATGTTCAATAAAATCATAAGCAAATGAAAAATAAAAATTTAAATAAAGTACATATTCCATTTAAACTCTATTTGTAACTTTCACTGATGCACAGTTGATCTAAGTTTTTAGATACACAGTTTCCAAATGAGAAATAACCAGCCTAGGAAATATTAAAATGCAAGGCAATATATTTCATCTCAATGAAAGCTGACTATCATCAGAAACTAAATAGGCTAAGAAATGAAACCACAAACTTCTAAATTCCTGTCTACAAGAATAAGTAACCAAAAATGTAGCTTCAAAGAAAAATTCTGTTCTAAACCCTTTAATGCCTAATTCTGATATAATTTTTTCAAATGATGTCCTGAGGGTTTGTTTTTTTTTTAGTATAGAGGGAGCTGGATATGTCAGAAATGGGAAAAGTGTTTAATTAGCCTATGTAACACAATGGACAAACAGCATAGAACAGGGGTCAGGAAACATTTTGGCTGAGAGAGCCATGAATGCCACATATTTTAAAATGTAATTCTGTGAAAGCCATACAATATGTATAAACACTAAATACAAGTAAATGTGTGCATTTTATGTTAAGGCCAACACTTTTAAAGTACAGTAACTCACTGAATTATTTTTAATAACGTTGTTATGCTGTTGCTAACCAATGATGAATAAAGTGCTTCTTACCATTAATGCGACTTCTGGTGCTGCATGGTTTTGCTGATGGCTTTGTAGTCTGGTTGATACGTGGTGAGGTTAAGCTTCATGCAGGCGTTCAGACTTCCATCCATTAAACATGATCGTAGGTTGGTCTTAACGTTCTTTAGATGTGAGAAAGACTGCTCACATGCATACGTAGAGTGTGTGAGTATTGTCAGTACAGAAATACTCAAACGCTGCAGTGTGTGGTATGTGACGGGAAGTGCGTTCCAAGTTTTGACAATAGCTGATTCGTGGGTTGAAGTTCTTTTATTTCTCCCCACTTGTGTTTACTCACCAACTCTGCTTGCTGTGGTGCAAGTCTTTCCAAATCTTCATTCAGTCACTTGAACTTATTCACCCACATGTCTGAGGTCTTCAGGTCAGCAGCTTGTAGCTCAAAATCTCTGACGGAGACACTGGGGATGTAACTCAGGTCGGCGCTGTCCACTGCACACTCGTGTGCATGGGTGATAAACTTAAAAAGACGAGTGCGCTCACGAAATTCTCCAAAGCGCGCTTTGAATGACCACAGGAGATTAGATGTGAAGCCTGCTAGCTGCTGGAGATCAAGAGGTTGAGCAGGGTTACTTCTTGTGCATGCATCTTTAAACTCTCCCAGTTTTTCAAAGTGTAGTAAATGTTGGGGATGAAGAGTTCCAGCTTGTTTTCAAATGCAAACACTGCTTGTTGAAGGGATAGGACTGGATTTCCAACGCTTCGCATTTTCACATTGAGCTGGTTCAGATGTTCAGTCATGTCCACGAGATAGTAGAACTTCAGGAGCCACTCAATGTTAGCTAACTCAGGATGCTCGTTTTTCATTTCAAGAAAAGTCCAGATTATGCTCAGACAAGCCGCAAACGGCTGAGCGCCTTCCCTCTTGACAACCAATGCACATTGCTATGCAGAAGCAGACCAGGATAATTATTCCCAACTTCATCCAGCAGTGTTTTAAACTGGCAATCATTTAAAGCTCGGGCAACAATAAAGTTGACCACCCCAATGACCAGCAACATCACCTCACCAAGCTGCTCATCACACATCTGAGCACAAAGCGCCTCCTGATGCAGGATGCAGTGAAAACTTAGGATGGGTCTTTTTTCATGTTCACGAAGAAGCGCTACGAATCCTCTGTTTCTCCCCACCATGCACGGAGGAGCACCATCAGTACACACCGAAATAAGTTTATCCATTGGTAGATTTTTTTCTTTAGCAAACTCAGTGAAAGACTTGAATAAATCCTCCCTTCTTGTTGTCTCTTTCATAGGCAAAACAGCAAGACTTTCCTCACGTAGTGTGTCACCAACAGCATACCTTTCAATCACGTTAAACTGGGATAAATGGCTTACATCTTTTGACTCATCCAAAGCGAGAGAAAAGAAAGGTGCTGCATTTATGTCCTTCACTGTGTTGCCTCAATTTGATTTGCCATCATGATGGTACAATCATGAACAGTTCTTGCCAAAAGAGGCATGTCTTTTATTCGTTTGATTATCTTGTCATTATCCGAAAAGTCATCAAAAAGTTCATTGGCAACATCAAGCAAGAATGTTTTGGCATACTCCCCATCTGTGAATGGCTTTCTATTTCTCACAATTGCTAAAACACCAGCAAAGCTAGTCTAATACCAGTCATCTTGTTGGGTCCAAACACGGAGTTGCTGCTAACTAGCTTGCACTCTGCCCAGTAGCTCTTGACATACTTTCTTCCCGCTGTTCCCCTTCCTGCTGGATATTTTGATGCAAACGTAGTATGGCGTATGTCGAAGTGCCGCTTTATATTTGACCATTTCATCGATGCAATTTTATCATTGCATATTAGACACACTGCAGAACCTGCTCTCTTCACAAAGACAAATTCCTCTGTCCAATCCTGCAGAAAAGTACAATACTCCTCATCTTTTTTTCTTTTGGCCATCTTCTTCATCAAAAGTGTTTCTGCAATTAGCTAGCTGACTACTTGATTTAAAGGAGGGAAGTTTACTTCCTGACCATACAAGGACCCGTGTAGTTTATGCATTATCCAATAAAAATTTGATATTGTCTCGGAGGACAGCTGTGATTGGCTCCAGCCACCCGCAACCATGAACATGAGCGGTAGATAATGAATGAATTGCAAAACGTGAGAATGGGTTTTTTTGGGGATTTTTTTTTGTTTTTTTTTTACAGGGACAGAGAGAGTCAGAGAGAGGAATAGATAGGGACAGACAGGAGCGGAGAGAGGTGAGAAGCATCAATCATTAGTTTTTCATTGCCGTTGCAACACCTTAGTTGTTCATTGATTGCTTTCTCAGATGTGCCTTGACTGCGGGCCTTCAGCAGACCGAGCAACCCCTTGCTGGAGCCAGCGACCTTGGGTCCAAGCCGACGAGCTTTTGCTCAAGCCAGATGGGCCCACGCGCTCAAGCTGGAGACCTTGGGGTCTCAAACCTGGGTCTTCTGCATCCCAGTCCGACACTCTATCCACTGCGCCACCGCCTGTTTCACCGCCATATCCACTGAGAATGTTTTATATTTTTAACGTTTTCTTTTTATTTATTAGATTTGTCTTGTGAGCCAGATGCAGCCATCAAAAGAGCCACATCTGGCTCACAAGCCATAGGTTCCCGAACCCTAGCATAGAAACTATGAAAATTTTAATTATAGCTTAGCCTCAGGTATGAACTTCATTATCATTGATAAACCCTGTAACCATACAAAATTACAAAGCCAACTTTCAAAAAGGAGTAACATTTTAATAATCTTCCTCCCTGGAAAATTTCAAAGAGCAATTCACATTTTAGTAAAGTCTTTGGAATCAATGTTGCTTGCAGTGTACAATTAAAACCTGAAGAGATGTGACTAGCGTATTTGAGTGTTTCTGTGTATTTCTGGTCTTTAAATAAAAAATCAGGATAATTAATTCTAAACAATGTACAAAAATGGTAGATAAAAACTAGGGAAAACCAAGAACCAAATGTGCTTTAAATTCTATAGGGTTGATTTACAGAACAAAATGTGTTTTTCTATTTCAGTTGAAAACGAACACATATCCTATACTGAAAATTATAATTCCCCACAAATAAATGATGATCTTACTTTTGAAGAGATAGTTAGTCTGTTCCTCCTCATTTTCAGCTTTCTCAGAATGGACAACATAAGTCTATGCTGTTCTCTGTATCCTGCAAGCTTTCTGGTTAATGTCACCCATGGAACTAAACTAGATACTTTTATCTGTGTTTAGACACTGTTCCATCCATGTACCACAGGGAGTGATTTAAATTCATGAGCCTCTCCATAAGCATTAACTCTAAACCCAGGAAAAAGTATGTCACAGCAAAGAGTTATGAAACCAATTCAGAGCTGAAACCTACTTACGTAATACCCTAAACAGGACTATATAACAAAACAGGCAAAAAGAAAAAATTAATATTCACATACATATTTGGGGACCTGAAAAAAGTAACCGTAGAGAAAAATGACCCAGACCATTTTCCAAATTACCTAGTACTAATAGTGTTAGGTTTATTATATGTCCATAAATCAACACGTATGACATACTCAGTCAATGAAAGCATATTTGTTGAGGATCTACTATGTGCAAAGAACACATTTCACCCATCTAACTGATAAATTATGACCACATAAATTCTAGTTCTCAACCACACTCATACTTTTATATTGCAACATAATGTCCCTGAACTGTTCACGTGCACAAAATGGGTAACAGCCCTCAACTAGAAGATGCATGAGCGGCACTGAAATGGCACTGCAGTAGCATGGCAATAAGATCTTCAGCATGCACTGAGCACAGTTGAAAATCCAATACTGCTTTCCACTGCTAGAGAAAAAGGAGCACTCAAGGCCAAATGAAAAGAAACATAAAGTAAAAAACTAAAAGAAGTAATTAAAATACATAAAACAACTGAAAAAGTTCAAAAATACATAAACATCAATCTTTAGAGCCATTTCAAGACCACTGCTCCCAAGAGATCAGAGTGCATCCTAAGAACAGGCCTCCGGGAAAATGTCACAAGGAAAAAAATTGAGAAATGATCTCAGATGCTGAGCTCAGAGTCAAGGACTAGAAGCTCTAGTAAACCTGAAAGATAAGAAAATGCCTGGATGTTTGACACGTTTAAAATTAAAAAAAAAAAAGAAGTCAAAAAATAGCTCACCTCAGAGAGAAGAGGCACGGGTCCAGGGAAGAAGAAACAGAACAGGACTGGCTCCAGAGTATGAGTGAACTCTGAGGTGGAAAAATAATCTGAGGACATCTATTAAGGTAGAAGGACAGACTCTAATAGAAGAAAAAAAAAACTAACAAAAACAAGACAGACATAGAGGACTGTCACAGATAGATACAACCTCCGGAGGACACCAGGAGCTAGAAAAAGGCAAAGCTATGCCCAGAAGACCCCACTGTCAGAAGGACCAACCAGTTCTAAGAAAAAATGACCTAAGAAAGGAAGAAAATAATCATCTTTAAAAATAGTTTTTTATTAAGGAAATAAAGTCACTGTCAAAAAAAAAATCACTGTACCAACCAGATGTCCCTCTCTAGTGACATCTAGTCTCCTGTGCACAATCTACCCTGCTGCCACCCCACCCCATATAGCCTGCAGCACCATTCACTCTTTAATCCACAGCAATAAGGAGACTCTGAGACTCCTCCTGCCAAAATCAGTAGTTCTGTTCTAGGACTAAGCCCAATGGAAACTGAAACCACTATCCAACTGGATCTCTCTCCAGTATCTTCTCCCTCTGGATTCTTTAACATGCTCAAATCACTCCGTTAAAAAAGAAAAAGTTTCCCCCTTTACCCAACTGCCTACACATCGTGACCAAACTTCTGGAGCTGCCCACATGAACTGGCTCTACATCCTGACTCCCACTCACTATTAAGCCTCTTACAAACTGGCCATCTCACTCTTGTCCCCATCACTGTGTTGCCAGTGCTGTCAAACTATATTATTAATGACCTCCTTACCGTCAACGTCCCTCCGTACTGAGGTTCCCCTGGACCATGGCTTCCAATACACCATCCATGCCCCCACAGGCCCCATCCTTCTCAGTCTCAGTACAGGAGCCTGGTGTCCTCCCTATCTTTCAAACCCAGGAGTTCCTCAGATCACATTCGACATCACTCATTTTCTCACTCTGTACACTCTTCTTGAATAATCTCATCTACCCCAAGAGCTTCCATTAACAAACACAGGCAACAGCAGAGGTCCTAGAAGTCTCTCTGTCCCCTGCACCCTTAGTGTCTCAGGCCAAAAGAAATGGCTATTGAGTAATGGGATCATTAAGATAAACTCAAATGACTAAGTAGTTATGTCCTAACAATGTAGTGCCCATTTGGTACAATAGCACACTTAAACTGAGAGAAAAATGAGTGTTTATTTCATCTTTAATAAACCACAAGTGTTCACTAATGGGACATGTACACGTTGAGCACCTCACAACTTCTCAGACTGGATATCACCTCCTTCATTTGCTGTTCCACAGTTTCCCACACATGGAACAGCAGCTGCTGAAACTCCCAGCTTTACAAAGATGACATAATCAAAAAGAACGCAGTGCAATCTACCAATAACTACTCTGAATTTGTAGTTTGCACAGGGTTGAACAGATCAGATGTTACACAGTGCTGGGTTTCCTTCAACAATTTAAGAGCCTGCAGTCTCCCTGTGAGTTCACTGCAGCACTTCAGCAAAAAATTTAGGGTGCTAAGAACTCTCAAATGTGTCCGCAGTCCAGACACCTCCTGATTTCCAGATCCCTAATGTAGCCAACTGATCACTACGTTCCATGGGCACCTTAAATTTACAAGTGAACAATCATCTCTCCCCCAAAATGGCTGCGGCTTCCCCTCCTGCCTCCTAAGGATGGCACCATCACCCTCAACAGTCCAGCCAGAACTCAGTACTGCCCTTAACACCATCCTCCTTCATCTCCCCCACCACACACAGTCACAACCAACAACCAAATCCTCGAATTCTATCTCCTTAAGTAACCCTCCTTCCAGTCTTGCCCTTGTATCCATTGTCCAAGGGCAAATTTGATCATGTCCTTCTTTGGCTCAGAATTCTTCAACTGTTTTCTACCGTTCATTGATGGTTCCTTATAACAAGAATCACAAGCCCCACATGGCATAGCCCCTAGTTTCTTCTCCCGTCTTATTCCTGCCACTTCCTGGCCCTTGTACTACCGCACACACCCACCGCCAAACTAAACTTTGTTTTCAGTTGCTCCAATGCACCCTGTCCACCAGACAAAACTTTGTACACTGTCTCCTCTACCCAGACTCTGACCAATTCCTGCTCTCATACTTCTCTGGGAAGCTTTTCTTACCTTTCTGACTAGTCCCTAAGCGTGCATTTAGAGTCATCCTGTAAGCTCCTGTGCTGGCCCTTTAAAAGTACTTAGCATGCACTGCTTTGTAGTCAATGGTTAAATCTGTCCAAGAATAGAGCTGAACAATAAGCTCATCTGGGGCTGACAGAGGTGTCCACCTTGCTTAGCTCTGTATCCCCAGGACATTTGATAAACTCTGAAGTCTCCAGAATGAACAAAGCAAGAGAATGAATGGATTAGGTTATTCAGGTGATGCTCCCACAGCCCTCACTGCTTACCAACTCTACCACCACACTCACTGCACTGCACAGAAACTGTGTGTCTCGGCAGACTATGACTGTCTTAAAAGCTCTCATCTCTTATTCCTGAAACCCCAGTATTAAAATAGTGTCTGGTACTTAGCAAGAATCCACTAAATAGCTTCTAAATAAAAAATGTCACTGGAAAATTCTACCAGGCTACGGCCATAGTATTAAGCGTGGCTACCTCTGGAGAAACAGGACTAGGGCGGCAATAAGTGGAGGAAAGAGGAACTGAGACTTTTCATTCCATGTATCGCAACAGAAATGCTAAACTTATTTCACAATATGCGTTACCTACTTATGTATTTACTGATATACAATATTTCTATACTGCCAATGTAAAACTAGTCATGGGTAAAAACCAGCCATGGAGAATGCACAGACTGGAAGCAGCATTTGATTCTCAATGTCCAAGAGCAGTACCAAGAAAAATCTGACCTTGAAGATGAATACAGGGTACAAAGGAAAAAGAAAGACTGAAAGAGAAGCTGAGCATTTAAGTGAAGGTCTGTACAGCATATGAAGCCACTCCCAAGAAAATATAAGGACATAACAGCATTTGAGTGGAAAGCATCCTTCAAAGGACAGTTCTCGCAACTCTAAAAGAAGGCCACTAGTACTGGCCAACTGGCATAGAAAATTCTTTCAATACTTATGATTAAGATGTCAATTGTTTTAACCAAAACATTCCAATAACCAGCAGGATACTTGCCACATGCAGGCTCCCATGGTAAGTATGAAGTCTGTCTACAAAGACACAATAAGGATACAGAAAGGAGGCTATAATGTTGGCAAGACCACTTAACAAAATGTGTCCCACCTTTATTTTCAGGACTTTTAAAAACAGTGTAGTACATCATAAATTTTTAGCAAACAGATAAAAACATGGCTACAAAGCAATCTCATATCAGCAACAGGAAGTGCAAGAATAATTCCTATATATTAGTTGTAGAACAAGCTTTTCACTGTTTAACAGGTCAGACAATAAATATATAAATATAGTAAACCAAACTTTCCATCCTACTGAGCTTTCAACCTCTGAAAAGACACAACTTTTGTGAAAATAAAATAAGCTCTTAAAAAATGAAGAAAATGAGTACTCCACAGGCACCACTGAAGAGGAGACCAGACACAAAAACTGCCTATGGGAAAGGTCAAACCCAATGAGCTTTCTTTTGTTTAAACTCTCAAGTAGACGAAAGAACTAGCTTTAAAAAATCACTGCGTTGTTCCAACTGAAAAGGAAAGTTGAGTAAAGCATATACTTAAGCAACCAACTTCCAACAGAATTCGCCCTAGAGGTAATAGAAAAAAAAATGAGTCAAATCATAACCCTTTGAACTCAGTTTTGATGGAGAAGCAGACATTTTAAGTTTCAGACAAACCGAATTTCAAAGATGTAAGATATTTCAAATGGCTAGCCCCTTTCATTTAAAATAAATGTGGATTCCGAATATTACATTAAAACGCCATCTACCCCACTATCTATTTGACTGGGATAGATTCAAAGCAAGAGGGAGCCTTTTAATTTCCAGTTTCTAAAAACTCAAAAACTATTGCTGGCACTAACTGTGATGTTTACATCAATCTCCAAGTAAGAAAGAATCGCTATGCCGCCCAATGGCACGTAAGAAAATGAGATGCTCCCATTCATCCCTAAACCCATCGCTCAGTTTCTTAATAATTAATAATTGTGCTCCCCACCAGAGAGCGACTCTTTGCAGAGAGGCTAGACCAAGAACTCGCCAATTTCCGTAGACAGCACTAACGGAGAGGAAAAGGTTTTCCACTCGCAATATCCAGCGCACCGCGGCCGCCGCGCAGTCCGGTCCCCCGAACGACCCCTGCAGACGACGCGAGTCCGGGAGCGCAGCCCTCGCCCCAGCCCTGCCCGCGCCTCACCTCGCGGGTGTCCGACCTTTCCCCGCGAGCGGAAAACCGAGCCCGCACTTGAGGCCGGAAGCCCCGAGGGCCCGCAGCCCCGGTGGAGGAGGCCCCGGGCGCGGGGCCTCGGGCGCAGAGGCGCAGGGAGAGCGAATATGAGAACGGAGGGGACCCGGGGCGGCGGCACGCGGGCCTAGGCCAGACGCAAACGAGGGCGCGCGAAACAGGGAGAAATGAGAAGGTCCCGGACGCGGGCGGCCCCGGGCGTCGTGCGAGGGGTTTGAGTGGAGGCCCGGCGCCACTTGCAGCCAGGTAGCGCGCCCCGGACAGCCACGGGGTGAGATGGGCCACCGGGCCGCGTCGCGACGGCTGGAAGCCGCGGTCCGCACGGGAGCCGGCAGGAAAGATGAAGCCGGCTGAGGGGCAAGGCGCGGAGCAGCCCGGCGGCCCGCAGTGGGCCCTGCCGCCCGCCCGCGAGCGCCAGGCACGATGCAGCAACTTCACTTGCCGCGGGGCTGTGAAGCCCCGCCCGCGCCGCCCTCCCTGGGACACCCCCGCGGCCCCGAGCCAAGCAGGTAAGGGGCCGGGACTGGGGAGCGCGGCCGGCCGCATCCCGCACTCACCTGTCCGCGGTGCCGCCGCTGGCGCCTGGGACACACTCCGCATGCCATGGTCCCGCCGTGCCGCCGCCGCCGGAGCCCAGCGCCGCTCCACACCTCACGCAGCGGCACCAGCGACCGCCTCCGGCGGGGCCACGACCGCGGCCACGCCCCCGCTCGGTGGGGGACCCGTCCGCATCAAAAAGGCGGCTCCGCGCCGACTCCGCCAACCAAGGCCCGCTCCCCGGGCCGCTTCGCCAGAACAGGCGAGCGCCTTGGCCAATGGGGAGGCGGCAAGGGCGCGAGCGTCCACGTTGAGGGGCGGAGGATTGCGGAGAAGGTGGCTCTCCCTTCTCCCTCCGCCCCGGCGTGGTGCGGGGTTCGGCCGACGTTCTGTCGGTGAGAGAGTTGTAGGGCTGCGTGGGGCCGGAAGTATTTGCAGGGGCTTTTGCAGAGCCTGTGTTTTAAGATGTACCACCGCCCGCTATCCCTTTTGAGTTTCCACCCATACCCTGGGTTTTGAGGGTTTTCTAGAAACAGCTCTAGCAACCTGCATGTTGTCAGGCAACCCGGAGAGAAGTGTAGCCGTACCATTGGCTGGTTTTATACCCTTTTCAAATCTGTTAACATTCTACCTCCAAAAATCTTCTCATCTTCCTCTACAGATTCCGCCTTTTTATGCACACCGTCGCCAATCATCCTCCACCCAGGATGTGGGAAAATCCACAATATCTCAAACATTGGATGTCCCTGAAACTACCAACCTAAACCCTGTGGCAATGGAACGTAGACAAGTGATATTTGATGACTCCGATGGAAACTTAAAAAGGAAGGAAAGAAGACAAAAGCCCCATAGGTTCTCCCTAGGTCCTGAAGGAAAGGGATTCAAAGGCATCAAGTAGAAATGTGATCTTTGCTTTACTTATATGCCTTTAATTTTCTGATTTACAAATAAGATCACTTCGTTGAAAATTTACAGAAAAAAAGTTCCAATCCCAATAGAGCCCAAGAAAAACTAATTCAGGTTGTCCTCATCTTGTCTTTACAGACCCCTGATAACTATCGCCGTCTGTTGCAGCTAGAAACAGGCAACATCTAACAGCTAGGAAAAAAAGGAGAGCAGTTCATAATACTTTTAGCAAAGTAGGCAGCACCACAAACGCAAAAGAATAATCGTGCACCCCTCTTTATGTGTAATCTACATTGCTCACAAAAATTAGGGGATAAGGGAATGTGCAGATAGTCCAGTATTTTTTTCAGTTTTTTGTATAGTGCATTTTCACTAATGAAATAAAAGTTGGTTTTGCATCTCTTTGCATAATAGAACAATTTTCTTTGACTTGTCATTTGTTTTTCTGATGTTCTTGTTTAATAAAAGAAATACTTTTTTTCATCGCTTCATATTCATTTTGAAATATCCTCTAATTTTTGTGAGCAGTATATTTGCCCATGCTCCTTCCAAAGGAAAGCTTTTAAAAACTCTGTTTTAATTTAACGTATACTTAGTTTCCATATCATCTCAATGTGAAATATACTAGTAATTAATAAGGTAAATAAGATTTTAGTGAATCATTACAGTACTCTGTATTTGAAATATTGATACCAGGATGATAATTTTCTGTTGAATTGGCATTCATATTAAATTTACTTTCCTTCATTTTGTCTTCACTTACTTAAGGAAATAGTTTCCATGTCTATATTTGGGTTATTGATTTAGAACTCAAAAATATGAAGGTATAGGATACCCAGAGTGTGTTGTCAGGGTTGCTAATCACATTTCCCTTCTTCCCCCCAGTTTCAGTGACCCAGCCATGTATGAGCTGCTGTGACATTTAGTTTACCCACTACTGACTGTTAATAGTACTGCCCTGAATTGTTCTATATAAGTCGGTCTTACCTCTACTTCAGTGGCAAGTTCCATGCGGGTAAGGTCCTTATTTTATATTCCTGTTTCCACCCCTATAGTGCCCGGCACAATGCACAACATGAATAGGTTTAATTCTATCTTTAGTATGTGTCCGTAACATAAAATCTTTCAAATACAGTCTTTTGTGAACCAGTCCTTTAAATAAAAGTTGCTCAGAGTAGTCTTGTTTGGGGGCTAGTGCCTCACACTTAACAGGGCTTGAAAAATGTTGCCAAATATGGGAGTGAATTGGTTGTTCATAACAGAAACTTGACTGAAGTGCTTACCAAATAGGGGCTGTTTCTTATCACAAAGCAAATCTAGAGATAGCATGGGGCTTCTACAATATCTCTTGGGTGTCAAGGTATCTCAGGCTCCTTCTAGTCATTCGCTCTGCTGTGCTTGACCTGTGACTTTGTCTTCTTCCTCACAAGATGATTGCTCCCTTTCTGGGCATTATATCACTGGGCATTGTATCATATAATGTGGTAGCTGGATGGATTAAGGGGAAAAAATCAGAAAGGTACATGCTAGCTTAGTCTTCCCATATAACAGTCATAAGGGGAAGCTCTAACCAGCACCTTCTGCTTGCTTTTCATTGGCTGGCTCTGTCACACTGACCACCCCTAGATGCAAGGGAGTCTGAAATACCAAGTATTTTAAGCTGGGGACCTTGTCTGCAACAATGTCAGGGTTCTGTCAGTAAGTGAGAAAGGGAATACAGTTTCTGCCATAGTTGCTGAGTGAATGAATCACTGTATTCATGAGAAGAACCATTATTTAAAATAAAAAAGGCATTCAGATCTTAATAAGAAAACAACTAACCTAGTTTAAAATGAGCAAAAGATATAGACACCTCACCAAAGTAGAGATGGCAAGGTACAGATGGCAAATAAGCAAATGCTCAACATTGTATGTCAGAGAATTACAAATTAACAATGAAATAACATACCTTCTAGAATGGCTAAAGTCCAAAAAATAATAATAATACCAAATGCTGGCAAGGATGTGGAGCAAATGTTCATTCAGTGCTGGAGGGAATGCAAAATGGTACGGCCACTTTGGAAAACAAAGTGACAGTTTTTCACAAAGCCAAATATAATTTACCATATGACCTAGCCATCACTCTCCTTGATATTTACCAAATTGAGGTGAAAACTTATGTGCACACAAATGTTTATTAATAATCATCAAACTTTGGAGGCCCTGGCTGGTTGGCTCAGTGGACAGAGGATTGATCCAATGTATGAATGTCCCCGTTCGATCCCCAATCAGGGCACACAAGAGAAGTGACCACCTGCTTCTCTCCCCCTCTCTCTCCTCCTTCCATCTCTCTTCCCCTCCCACAGCCAGTGGCTCAATTGGTTCCAGCATGGGCCAGTGCTGAGGAGGTCATTGGCTCTAGCACCAGCTTCAGGTGTTAAAGCTAGCACAGTTGATTTGGCCATCAGCCCCAGATATGGGGTGCTGGGTGGAACCTGGTCCAGCTGCATGTGGGGAGCCTGTTTCACTACCTCCCCTCCTCTTACTTAAAAAAGAATAAAACACTGGAAGCAACCAAAATGTCCTTTAGTCAGTTAATGGATAAACTAACTGTGGTACCTCCAGACAATGAGATTTTATTCAGTGATTAAAAGAAATGAACTATCAAGCCATAAAAAGGCATGGTGAAACTTGAAGTCAACATAATGCTAAGTGAGGGAAGCCAGTCTGAAAAGGCTCCATAGTGTACGATTCCAACTATACAACATTCTGGAAAAGACAGTGAAAAAGAGCAGTGGTTGCCAGGGGTTGGGGGAGGGAGGGGTGAACAGGAAGAGCACAGAGGATGTTTAGGGCATATCTGTATGATACTGTAATGCTGGACACGTGTCGTGAATATTTTTCAAAACGTATAAACTGTAAAACATAAAAATGAACTTTCCTGTAAACTGTGGACTTTAGTTAATAACAATGTATCAAAATTGGTTTATTAATTGTAACCACAGTAATGTAAGATGTTAATAATAGGAAAAACTGTGTGAGGAGTAGAAAGGTGGGAGGTGGGGGGAATACATGGCACTCTGTGTACTATCGGCTCAGTTTTTCTATAAATCTAAAACTGTACTCTAAAATAAAAATCTGTTAATCATTCAGAACAATAGGAAATAAGTTAACAAAAGAAGTTAATAATGAAGTTAGCATAACAAAGAAAAAAATTTGGGGGGAGGAGTCAACTTTGCTTTATTTAAGAAACTTGAATGCATTCACAGACAATTCTGTTGCCCTTCAACCACTGCTAAATCTTAAAAAAGTTCTTCATCACATATGTGTATATATTTTTGTTTGAGAAGGTTCCCCTGATTTTTATATTGAAAAATTTCAAATGTAAAGAAAAGTTAGAGGAATGGTGGTACAAGCACCTATATACCTCCTACCCACATCCACCAGTTGTCTCTGCACTGTCGCCTGTGCCTGTTCATTCTTCATCACAGTCCTCTTCTCTCTTCTTCTCTCTCTCTTTCTTCCTCCCACCCTCTCTACAGAGACTAAATATCTCTAAGTTTTTAAGACTTCATTACTCATTTTCTTTTTTCCTTTTCTTCTAAATATTCATCCAACCTGGTATCTAATGCCCTTATCCCCATGAACTGGCATCATGCTGAAATACTAAAATTAAATTTGGGAACATGGGAGGTGGTGCTATGGCATCAGGCCATATCACAATCAGAGTAAAGAGAACACTGATGACACAAGGCAGTCAATCATTTGTGTTCCATGAAGTGATGTGTATGAAGCACCTGGTCCTGGACTCACCACTGAGCTGACTGTGTGCTATCTGGTGTTATTATAACTGAACAAGCTGTCAAGTGAATTCCTAATAAGATCTTCCCAACTATGATTTTAAAACCTCTTTAAATGTGCTGTTTTTGTTCCTCTCTACCATTGGATGGTCAAAATCTTGGATAAATTTTCAAAATTAAAATGTAGGCAGTTTTAGTGTCATCTTTGTTTTGAATCAGATAAATCTGATAATGATGACATTGTGACTTTTTGAATACATTTTATAAATTAGATACTTGCTCAGTGATTTGCCTAAATTGAGTCATTACTAAGTCATTAGTGGAAAAACAATTGCCATTCTCTTTACTGGATAGCATGTCATCTTACATGAAACTTATAAACTGTTTTGCATTAGGACGTAAGTTCAGTCTCACGTTGGGGAAGCTAAAGAACAAGAGTGTTTGCTCATTAGAAGAACAGAATTAAAATATATAAGAAATCAAATTATAAAAGCATAATAATTGTCACCATTCTTGACATGTTCCTTTGTACTTGCTCTTAGAATTAAATGAAATAATGACTACAAATACAAGTTCTCAATAATTAATTTAGCTTCATACATAAATCTTTATAAACAAGCTTCGCTAACTATAACTTCGTTTGAATGATAGTACCTATTTTTATCTTGACACTAGAGTGTGAAACAAATACATCTACATACCCACTTCTCACAAGAATAAAATCTTCCCCAGAAAACTAAGAAAGTTTATTTTAAATTGGAATCTGAACCCAATTAGCTCATGAGAGTAGGGCAGTATATTGATATTAACCTTATTTTCAAGTGAAGACAGTGATGTGAAGGTAGACAAACATAGCATGTACAGAGGTGGGCAAATGTGGTTTATAGTTGTGAGCACATGCAACAGAGTTTATTCTTGTATAATTATTTATTAATTATTGCATTATTTTTCCGTACAAACCACTGTAAACCTACTCTTGCCCACCTGCCCCTGCCCCCGCATTGAAAACTATTTGCAGCATGGTGTACTTGATATATTTAACATTCATAACACTTATTGGATACAGGGTGTTACGCCCATTTTACAGATAAGAGAAATGACGTTACCCACCAGCAGTTACTCAGACTCAGTGATACTTTCATGGGAAAGCTGTACTCCCAATGATCCAGGACAGCAGTGAAAGCCACACCATAGCCAGCATTTCCCTCAAGTCTATTGCCTCCCCAGCCTTTTCCATCACCCCCACCCAAGTCAAGTCACTGTCATCGCCTTCTATACTGTGATAATATTTTTAACACATTTCCCTTGGCGTCATCCTCCTTAAGCCTGTCTTTCCACTATATTATGGGTGACTTTTACACCCTAGATCTGTTGCACCCGCTGCTGCCCGGAAACCATCAGAGGCTCCTACCATCTGTAACACAGTCAAATAAAGCCCTTAATTGTTATCTGGCTCCAACCAGTTTCCCGAAAGCATCCTGCCCCACTCACAACTCACATTCTCCCCACGTGCCTGGGCACTTTCCGTCTGAATACCCTGCCCTCCTTCACCGGGGAGGTTTCCCTTTTCTCGAGGCTACTCAAAGTCACCCCCTCTGGGGCCTTCCTGCGCAGTTCTTAGCGCTCGCCTCTGCCCTCTCCCTGCACTCCTTCACCAGCCTTTCCTACCACAGTCATTTCACTGTCTCCCTGCCACCAGACAGGGAATTCCTAGAGGGTAGAGGCTGTTTGTATTCTTCTGGAATCCCTGGTTCCTAACAAATGCTAGGCATACAGTTAATATTTGTTGAATGGGTGTTAAGATATTACGGAAATAACTAATACCCAAGCGACCCGTACAGCACTTAAACACAAAGGGCTTCAAGGCATCAGGCTTAGAAATTTACATGGGGAGCAGGAAAACAGGCTTCCCTACTCACAATACACACGTGCAGCTGAGGATAACAGCGTCAGGAAGACTGAGGGTGTCCAGGTGTCTGTTACCTGGCAGCCTTGGTGTGCTGCCTACCCCCACACTGCCCCAGCTTCTTGTCACAACACTTGTCAGCTTCTCCTGACCTCATCTGTGACACACAGTTCTGACCCTGCTAGGGGAGAGCACCTGGATTTGAAGTTACCTGGCTGCTGAATGTTACAAGAGAAGCGGCAGGCTGTAATTAGGAGCCATGTATTGTCTGCTTACTCTGGGCTGCAGAACCTTGGGGGCGGGGGGTGGGCAGGACAGGATGTAGTGAGCATGGGCCCTTGAATTAACCCACTGTTTACTTAGGAAAGTAACACTGTCTGGGAGCCCCCACTCCCTTCATAGAAAATGAGCACAAAAGTAGTCTTACAATTGCCAGTGTTCAGGAAATAGTATTCATCCCAGACTGCTTTGTTGATTGATTAGTTGTGTGTGGGTAGGGAGGAGGAGAGTAGTGGAAATGTTACACAGAAATGAGACTAAAGAGGCAAACTGAGACAGGTCATGTATTTATACATTATTACAAAGAATATTTAAGATGCCTTCTAATATATATGTAACAAAACAGGATTAAAAATTTGTGAGGAAATCAAAGAATGATCATGTGGTTAGGACACATGAAATAATGCTGAAGTTATGAATAGAGGTTAAAGGTGGATTATTTATTTGGTTCTCAGCTTCCTAGCTGCCAACCCAAAGAAGAAAACATGACTCAGTATCTATGAAAGGAACGCAGGTGTTCAGTAGCACTTGGAATGGAGAAAATGCTTCATAAGTTTCTCTGAGAAGGTTTGCAGATAGGAGCACTGAGGCCTGACAAGTAAAGATTTGGGGAGAACTATTCTTGAAAGACATAAACATGACTAACAGGGCGAGGGTCTAGCTGCAGGAGGAGCAAGGCCTCCAGTGTCCCCTCTTTGCAATGTGAGTTTCTTTCTTGCCATTAATAAAATAAATCAAGGGCCTGCGAGCCATATCCAGCCATCGGCTGTGTTTGTCTGGCTGACATAGTGTTTTGTTTATTGTTACCTTTTACTTTTGATGTTACTTTTTGTAAAACAATACATTTGTAACATTTTGAAAATATAGATGACCAAAAAGAAAAAAGCAAATTAGAATCCTGCTCAGAAATCAGCATTATCAATGCTTGTTTTTTTATCCTAGATACTTGCTTCAATGTGTTTTTTTCTTCATTTGGACCTTCTAGGTAGGACACACTATCCTTAGGTGCTTGTGCCACCTGCTCACCAATTGCGTATATCTGGCCCAAGTGTTTCCTATCTGGTCCTCATGAGTCCCAAAATAAAATCCCAAACTATGACCTCTAAAATTAAATCACAAAGTAAAAAAATATATATATCAGACAAAAGATTAAAAAGGAAAGTAGTTGTTAAGTAAGTGAAAAAATCTAGTAAGTTAAAATTAATTCATGGCATTTTAAAACAGCAAACATTTTAAATAAAAGAATTTATTAAACCACGCCAAGATCAGAAGTAAAAATGTTTAAATAATAAAATAGAGATAGGATAAATACAATTTAGTCTAAAATATAATCAAGAAAAGTAAAAAAATTAAAACACAAAAGTGAAAACAATAGAATATTAAGAACAAGAATAGAAAATGTAAAATTATTACAACAGGAACAGAGTATAAAGCTAGGCAACATGATAGGGACTCAAAAAAATCAAAAGTATAAACAAAATTGAAAGTAATAGAATTGAAAGAGAAAACAATTTTAAAGAAAATGAACCTAAGCATTCTGAAAAGTAGAGAAAAGAAGGAATATATAAAAATGTTTAAAAGACAATGAACGTCACATAAACTAGAGCCATAATGTACCCCTAAAATAATCTCCAAGTACAAAGATGAAGCAGTAAAGAAACACACTTCTTGGTTGAAATGGAAGAGAATGAAATGAAACTAGTGTAAGCACACAGCAGTAGAGATCTTTAACAGGTGCCGGACGGAGTCTTCCCTGGCTTCCCACATCACTGACCCCTTGGTCAGAGGGTGGATAGTGTAGAGGACAAAGGGCAATCTGATGCCCTGAGTGAGGCCATTGCTGCCGCTGGCACAGCAGCTCCTCCCCCTGATCATCACTACTCTTCACAGCTGATATCAGGGGTGGTCTGCCTCTTTAATTCAAACATCTAGAGCAGGGGGCCCCAAACTTTTTACACAGGGGGCCAGTTCACTGTCCCTCAGACAGTTGGAGGGCTGGACTATAAAAAACTATGAACAAATCCCTATGCACACTGCACATTATACACACGTGTCATATGATGCGCTTCTGGAGCCGTGATGCGAGCGTCCCGCGTCACCGGAAGTAGTACTGTACGTGAGCGATGCCGCCACATACAGTACTCACTGACCACCAATGAAAGAGGTGCCCCTTCTGGAAGTGCAAAGTGCATCAGGGGCCAGATAAATGGCCTCAGGGGGCCATAGTTTGGGGACCCCTAATCTAGAGGGATTCAGTCTCAGGGAAGGTCCTCCAGTTACTTACACACTTCAGTGGAAGACGTACTACTTAGCTTATACTGGGTGGAACTTGTGCAGAGCCAGGGTTGCCCTTGAAACAGGCAGAAAAACAGGCAGAGCAAGCACAGCTTCATTAGATGTCGCTGATGTGGTGCAACCTCTCTGATCCAGACTCTGGTCTTCAGCTTGATGGGTTTTGGAGATCTCACTCATGAGCTCACTCAGCCAAGAGTCCATGGTAGCAAGCTCTACCAGTAGATGGACTCAGTAGACTTGTTTACACTGAGAAATACAACACAAACTAACAATGGCAGATTCTCAGGAAAAATACAATTTGTGTTGTGACATTACCTTAGACATGTTAAAACTAGATCTAAGCTTAATTTCTATTATTAGTATTCACATTTTAGTGTTTTGATGAGAGCTGACATTCACTTAATTCTCTAAGTGATACCAGGAAGGCATCCTTGGGGCTCCTCTTCTCTAGGACAAGCAGTCACTTCCCCCTTGGTGTGGGATAGCCTGAGAGAAACATTACACTGGGTGAGAAGCACTCTTCTGGTACACCAACATTTTTAAAAGTTTTCCTAACTTTTGGTATAAAATCATTGAAGTTTATATCTTACATTATATTTTATGTACTTACAGTCCCTATGAGAAGCTAAGAAGGATAAAGAATGGGCAAGATTGTGACTAATTTATGGTTCCCACTTGGAGAAGAAAATCAAGAGTTAAAATTCAGCTTGTATTTTTGTATGCATTCTTTTTTTTTTTTTTTACAGAGACGGAGAGAGAGTCAAAAAGAGGGATGGATAAGGACAGACAGACAGGAACACAGAGAGATGAGAAGCATCAATCATCAGGTTTTGTTCATTGATTGCTTTCTCATATGTGCCTTGACCGCGGGCCTTCAGCAGACCAAGCAACCCCTTGCTGGAACCAGCGACCTTGGGTCCAAGCTGGTGAGCTTTTGCTCAAACCAGATGAGCTCGCACTCAAGCTGGCGACCTTGGGGTCTTGAACCTGGGTCCTTCCGCATCCCAGTCCAAAGCTCTATCCACTGCGCTACTTCCTGGTCGGGCTGTATGCATTCTTAATATTACTCCTTTGTCTCACCCTCCCATCCATTTTCAACAACTAAATTACCTGGCAAAACAGTTTCTAAATGTCCCTGTAAGAATTTCTTTCTTAAGTCTGGCTTAAGATCTTTAAGAATTCTTTCTGCATCTCACAAATCATATTATTGTTACTGAAACAGGGCAGTTATATACAGGTATGCATGAACCAAAAGCCTCTATCATCCATCCAACCCATTACCCATCCACCTATTCATCTTCCCATCCATTCATCCATGCACCCATCCATCTACCCATGATTCCACCCATCATCCATCCACTCACCCATCATGCATCGACCCACCCATCCATCCCTCCTACGCTTCCTCCACAGGAGTGAGGTTTTAAACCTTAGGGAGAAAAGAGGCCAGAGAGCACAGGTCTCTTTTATTATGTTTTCTTTTCTCACTTTGGCCTTCTTTCCCCCTTTAACCTCCTTCTTCTTAATGGACCTTTATTTTATCTCTAGTCAGGCCACTGTATGAAATGGCTTTCTTACACTTTCTTTCATTTTCCTGCTCTGTTTCTGTTGAGCAGACTGAGCTGCTGCTGAAGCCACCCAGGGCAGTCTGGCATAGACCTAACTAAGGCTTAAGGCAGAGCATAAAGAAGAGGGAGGGGTAGGAGTGGGCAAGAATAAATGAGATTCATAGAGGACCTTCTCTGTGCCAGGGGTTTTCACAGCAGTCCCATGAAGGAGGTATTCATTATTCCCAATTTTTTAAAAACAAAGAAACTGCAACTAAGAAAAATGCCGTGATTACAGAACAGTGAAGAAGCATTGAAATCGGGAGGTTGAGGGAGATTTAAAGTGAGAAAAGCAAGGAGTGGAAATCAAAGAAACCCAGGGTGAGGAGGTGTCCTTCTGAGTACTGTGAATTCTCTGCGGGGAGCCTACAGAGTGGTAGCAACCATACTCCCCAAGCTACCAGCAGGGCTCACTCTCCACTGCCGCCCTCACCTGCTCCCCGTCCAGCCACGTCCCTCCTACTCTACAGCTATGTAGGGGCCCCAGCAACAGTGCTCCCTCCCCATGTCCCAGGTCCAGGTCCAGGTCTGCTAATGGCCTTCCGCTTCTGCTAGTCCCTGAGTTTGCACCATCCCTCCTCCATTCCCTCAGTCTGTCTGTACCTCTGTAACTTATTCCTCTTCATTAAAATCTTCAGTGACATCCCTGAAGTGTACCATCTGTTTCTTGCGGGACCGCGTCTGAAATGCTTCCTGGTCTGCTCACCCCCAAAATAACTGTGATGAAATTGTCTGTTCAATACTAGTTATAAACATGCCCAGAAAGTTTAGCCTCTGTGTGAGTTTGGGTTGCCATAACAAAGTGCCACAGGCTAAGGAGCTTAAGCAATAGACATTTATTTTCTCACAGTTCAGGAGACTGGAAGTTGAAGATCAAGGTGTCAGCAACGTTGATTTCTCCTTACGCTTTTTTCTTTGGTCCATAGATGGCAACCTTCCCAGTGTGTCCTGACGTGGTCTCCCCTCTATGCATGAAGCCCCTGGTGTCTCATCCTCTTTCTATTGGGACACCAGCCATGTTGGATTAGGACCCACCCCAGAGATCTCATTTTGATTTAATCACATCTTTCAAGATTTTACCTCTGATCATGGATACATTTTGAGATAATGGGGTTTGGGATTTCAACATATGACATGGGGTGGGGGAGCACAATCCAGCACATAACAGCAGCAGTAATAATGTCTAACTGGAAAACATGGGGTTCACCTTATACTACATATATTTCTACAGTGGTTTCTAGTGTGGTGTCTGCCCCAATATACACGAAAGATATATCTCAGGCCTGCTTGTAAGACCCTCCAGTGACAGTGCTCTTAAGACAAATGTGATAGGGTGGTGTCTATCTCAGCCCCAGGGAAAAATCAGAATTGGAGGGTGAGGGTAGATCAATCCACATGTCTGGATTTTGAGTCATTGTTTTTTTAAGGACTTTTTGAGGAACTAGCCTCTTTGTCAATAACAATTCCCAGAATCTTAGAGATGGATTTTTGTAGGTTTAAATATAGCTACAGTCGATGACTTAGAGATTACTGCAGCGAAGCCCTGCTAAAAGCAGTTTCCTACTCGATTGCTGGTGGAAATCAGAAGAAGGAGAGCTCAGCCAGACTGGGGGACTAACAGTGCCCACAATCTTTCTGTAATGCTGGTTTTCTTTTTGTTATTTTTTTTACTTTTTTTTTTAAGAGAGAGAACCATTAAGCAGATGCCATAAAAATGGTGACAGACTCAGAAGTGAGGACAGATCATCCTCCACAAACTGTGGAGGCAATGGGGGCTCTGTGCACTGGAGGTGGGCTGGTTTGGGTCTGTCCCATCTTTCCACCATGTGTCTACATTTTCCCTTCTCTTTTTTTTCCTTAACATTGAGTCTGTAGAGCTGAAATTTAAGAGAGTATTAACGAGTTGCTCTCTCCTCCTCATCCTCATATGCAATAGTAATAGTAATACTCATCTTTAAATAATTCAAAATGAAGTAATTTTCTCTTTGAAAATAGTATTATATATAGTTTTCTTGTGGGGGTTTTTTGGTTGTTTTTTTTTTTTTTTTTTTTTTTTTACAGGGACAGAGAGAGAGTCAGAGTCAGGGAGAGGGATAGATAGGGACAGACAGACAGGAGCAGAGAGAGGTGAGAAGAATCAATCATTAGTTTCTCATTGCCGTTGTGACACCATAGTTGTTCATTGATTGCTTTCTCACATGTGCCTTGACTGCGGGCCTTCAGCAGACCGAGCCACCCCTTGCTGGAGTCAGCGACCTTGGGTCCTAGCTGACGAGCTTTTGCTCAAGCCAGATGGGCCCGTGCTCAAGCTGGCGAGGGTCTCAAACTTGGGTTTCCCGCATCCCAGTCCGACACTCTATTCATTGCACCACTGCTTGGTCAGGCTAAAAAATAGTATTATATATAGTTTTAAATTACAAAGGAAAGTGAAAGGCTTTCTGAATCAATCAATAAATAATATAATTTTTTGTCCCCTATAACTTTGACCATTTTGATCCATATTGTTTAAAATATTTGTTTTTTAGTGTGGTAGACATCCACCCAACCAGCAATGCTTAGCTTCCTCCCATTTCCTTCCTTAGCAAAGGAAATCCCAAGAGCCGAGGAGAAAAGCAGGACCGCTTCTGAATAAACAAAGACCCCAGGGTCAGGGCAGACATGTTGTCACCACCTCCACATCACCCCAACATCCTTCTGGTCAGGAATGCCTCAGAGAAGTGGGGCTCAATCTTTCACACAGAACATGGGCAGAACGCAACATCCCAGGCCCTGCACTGCCCTCTACCGCAGGCTTTCATATCCTTCGCCTACTTGACATTTCCCCTGCCTCCTTACCCCAAGTTGTAAATGGTTTGTCCCATTAAAACTATAGGATCCGCCTGACCTGTGGTGGCGCAGTGGATAAAGCGTCAACCTGGGAACACTGAGGTTGCCAGTTCAAATCCCTATACTGGTCTGGTCAAGGCACATATGGGAGTTGATGCTTCCAGCTCCTCCCCCCTTTCTCTCTCTCTCTCTCTCACTCTGTGTCTCCACTCTAAAATGAATAAAATAAAATTATATATATAAAAAAAAACTGTAGGATCCTATGTGCAGACACTTTTTCTCTGTGCCCCACTTACTAACTTTCAAAAAGTGACATTAAAATATATGTCTCGCCTGACCAGGCAGTGGCTCAGTGGATAGAGCATCGAACTGGTATGCGGAAGACCCAGGTTCGAGACCCCGAGCTCACCACTTTGAGCGTGGGCCCATCTGGCTTGAGCAAAAGCTCGCCAGCTTGGACCCAAGGTTGCTGGCTCCAGCAAGGGGTTGCTTGGTTCGCTGAAGGCCCGCGGTCAAGGCACATCTGAGAAAGCAATCAATGAACAACTAAGGTGTCACAATGGCAATGAAAAACTAATGATTGATGCTTCTCATCTCTCTGCATTCCTGTCTGTCTGTCCCTATCTATCCTTCTCTCTGACTCTCTGTTCCTGTTAAATATATATATATGTCTCAAGACAATCTAATCCAATATACATTTAGTGAGCATCTGTGCTAGGCCCAGAGCAACAAGAGCACACTCTAACCTATGTTCCGTGGACTGCTCTTCGACCCAGGTTAAGTGTATTAGGTGTGTGACATTGAACTCTCATTTTTACACTTGTCACTTGGGTGCATGTGGCTAACAGTATGGCTTGGAGCAAATTGGTGCTCAGCACTTAACATTTCGTGGCGACAGATTTTGATACTGTACTACAATTAAGGTCCTGTGGCTCTCTGGCAAATATAACAAAAAGACATTTGAACAGGAAGTATGGTCTAGATGGAGAATAACGAACAATTTCTAATGTATTTGCCAACACATGTGGGAGGCAAATATAAAACAAAACTCTAGCAAGTTTAGCATTTCCCGTCTCCAAATACAGTGCTGCTGATGGCAGGCCAGCAGCACAGCCGTGCATGGCTCCTCACACTAAAATTGGCCAGGAATGAGATGCCATCACTGTTCAGCATTTAGATCCCACCATAGACACTGCAAGCTGTGGCCAGATACTGGTTTACTCAAACAACCCGCAACCTTATTTACGACCTTGCTTTGGAAATAACAAAGATGATAGCAGTGGTATTCTTTGACAGTGTTTAGCTTTTACCAGTGACCAGAGATCGTAACCTAAAGTGCACCATTAATCTTTCTTATGCGTGTGAAGCAACAGCTTATGTACAGTTCCAGTGAAGCAGTGAATCTTGGCACGTCACAGGTGCCCAGGTAGGAGATTTCAGTTAGCACTTTTGGAAGGCAAGAGAGTCATCTTCAGGCCACACAATTCAACTCAAATAATAAATGTGTACTACAGTGTGGAAGGCACGACACAGCTTCCGGTATATGGTTCCAAAGAGGGACTAAAACAAGAGCACAGATAACTGGCAGAGAAGTCAGGGCACACTCAGGGCCGGGGGCCTGGTGCAGAGTGACAGACAGGTGCCAGGGAAAGGGAGGCTACTCCTGGTTGGAGACTGAGAAAAGAAAGGCTTGAATGAAGGATGTGGCATTTGAGATAGAGTTTAAAGAATGTGTGGCATTTCCAGGAAATAAAGAGGACAAACGCAAATGCTGTTAGAAGGCCAGGTGGGTTCTCTACCCAGCCTGCCTGCCTTGTCTTTCATAAGAGCTAACACTGGTTGCACACTGACTGTGTACCAGGCACCATGTGAAGTAAATGCTACATAATAAGATTCATTTATTTGATCCTCAAAATTTTTCTATGAGACTATCCATACAAAAACTTCATCTTATTTTTCATACCAGAAAAATAATGCACAGAGAGGTTAAGCAACTTGCCAGGGGCTGCACAGCTATCAAGTAGTGAGCTGAAATTCAAACCCAGGCAAACAACTCATCATTACAGTCTTAAGAACTCCTTAACCTGATTCCCCTTGCCGCCCCCCCCCCCCGAGTTTGGGCCCAACACTTTGGGCTTTGCTGGGACCTCTAGATTTTAATTTGACTCTGCTTTAGGGTCAGTGCTCCCAGTTGAACCTCTGCCTTGCTTCTGAGACTGACACCCTTAGAGTTACCTGACATGATTTCTTTATAAAAATAACATCTTTTTACTCTTTTCCTTATTAAAAAAGCAATGTACATTTACTTCAGAGTAATTAGATGACAGAGATAAACAAAAAGAAGAAAATAAGAAACTTTAATAATTTTACCCTCAGCCTCCAGCCTCCATTCTTCATAGGTTTCTAAGTCTCCTTGCAGACCAGCCTGGGGGTGTATTGCATACAGCCAGCTGGACACATACAGATACAAACTAGCTTGCAGTCTGCTTTGTTCACTTAGCACCCACACAAACATCTGTCCATGTCATTAAGTATTTATCTATAGTCTCATTTTAAATTGTTCTCTTTGTATTGTCTCCTAAGAGGAAGTTAGATGAGGCCAGATGCAAAGCATGCAGGTGGTGGGGTAGAGGGCATTATTTGGGGTCTGAACCAAGGAAGAAGGCCCTGGAATTGACCAAACACAGGAGGAAGTAGGAGCAGAGGTGGTACCTTGGAAAGGGGTTCACAATTATAAAGCCAGTCCAGATGGGACAGCAGGGCACGGCAAGTCAATTGATGCCAAGCGGGTGCAGGTGCCCAGAAGGACTGTGTCAGGACCTGACCTTGATGAGGCCTCAGGAGAGCAGCCCAATGCAGAAAGAACCAGGTCAGCCAAGGGGGTCTAAAATGTGAGGAAGTGAGGTGCAGTAGAGCAGGAGGCAGGCCAGGCACCTGGGATAAGGCAGTTGAGTGTGTACATATAGGTGGCCTAGCCTACCAAGTGGGTATGCATGATTCAGGCCCATCAGGACCAGGCCAGCTCTGCTGAGACAGGGGGCCAGGGTTGTGGCAATACTCTCTGGGCAGAGGCTGTTGTTTTAAGAGAGTGGGCATAGACAGCAGATTTTTGGACCCTTGTTATTAAAAACTGGGATCCTGGCAGGGGTCTCAGTGGTAAAGCATCAGCCTGGCCTGTGGATGTTCCGGTCAGGGCACACAGGAGAAGAGACCATCTGCTTCTCACACCTCCTCCTCCCATTTCTCTCTCCCCTCCACTGCCCTCCCCCTGCAGCCAAGGCTCTATTGGCTGAAGGAAGTTGACTCCATGGTGGGGTGCTGATGATGGGTTTGTGGCCTCTGCATCCTGGGCTAAAAAAAGAAAAATAGCTTGGATGCCCAGCTACACCCCAGGGGAGCAGAGCTTTGCGTCATAGGGGGTTTGCCAGGAGGATCCGGGTGGGTGGGTCGGATTAGACCAGAACTGCCCTGTCCCTCTATCTCCTCTCCTCTCACTTAATTAAAAAAGAAAGAAAGAAAGAGAGAGAGAGAGAAGAAAGAGAGAGAAAGAAAGAAAGAAAGAAAGAAAGAAAAGAAAGAAGAAGGAAGGGAGAAAAGAAGAAAGGGAGGGAGGAAGGAAACTGGGATGGAGTCAGACTGGGGCCAGGATTGACATTCTACCTGGTTATCTTTGCTCAACTGGGCTTGATAATCTCCGTTTAGGGCTTTGGGACCACATCTGTAGCTGAGAGACTGCTCTGGTCCATGTTGTTTTTACTTGCACTTCTGACTATAACTACTCCTGCCCCACCGGGCCCCTCCAATCCCTGCTTTAGGCTTCTCTCATGTTTGGCCTTCTATCCCTCTGATGCCACGTTCTGCCTGCCAGATGGGTTTTCCTCCCACACCTGCACCTGGGCCGGTCCCTACCAGAACCTCCATACTGCAGGGGTAGACAAGGCTACACACTGCCCCATCCAAAGACATGACAGTAAAAGCTGTGGGGAAGGCAGGAAGAGCAAAGAGGCAAGCCAAAGGCACTGAGGTTGAGATGGGCTGGCCAGGGCTCCAACTGTCAAGGTCAAGATCAGAAGTAAATGTGGAGCCACTGAAGGGTTCTAAAGCATGACACCAAAAGCTTTTTATGGAGGAAATATGGAGCTGGATGTCTAGGAGAGTGTCTGATGCTGTGGTCAGTTCTGGTGAGTGTAAAATCATCCGGGAAGTTTCTGTTTTTATTGCATGCCTACGTCCCACCTTCATTCAGACACTCATATTTAACTGGTCTGGGGAAGATTTTTAAAAATATCATGAGAGTCTTACCTGAGAATGGAAAAGTCTTACAGAAAGGAAATATTCTCAAAACATAGCTGAGCAATATATCCATTCTTTAAAACTCAGTCCGTGAACCTGACCAGTGGTGCCACAGTGGATAAAGCGTCGACCTGGAACGCTGAGGTCCCAATTCAAATTTGGGGCTTGCTGGATCAAGGCACATATGGGAGTTGATGCTTCTTGCTCCTCCCCCTTCTCTCTCTCTCTCTCTTTGTCTCTCTCTCTCCTCTCTGAAATGAATTAAAAAAATAAAAATAAGCAATGCCAAGTTTTTCCCTAGCCGGTTAGGTCAGTGGATAGAGCATCAGAAAGTGTGCTGATGGCCAGGGTTCAATACCTGATCAGGTCACACAAGAGAATCAACTACCTGCTTTCCCCTTCCCTCTTCCCCTCCAGTGGCTCCATTGGTTTGAGGGTTGGCTCCAGCCAAGGTTTGCCAGCTGGACCCCCGTGAGGGTACATGTGGGAGTCTCACTATCTCCCCTCTCTCTCTCTCTCTCTCTCTTTCTCTCTCTCTCTCTCTCTCTCTCTCACACACACACACACACACAAAATTAGGTGCAATATCAAAATCAGTCCACAAAAAGCAACTCACAGGATGGAATTCTCTTATCCATTGCCTCCTTGGATCTCTGGTTCTTGCTCTTGTTCTTTCATTCTTGCACTGTTACCTGAATTTGGGTTCACTCTTCAATCCCTGTCCTCTGCCACCCTCCACCCCTACTTACTCACTCTGTCCCCCCACCTCCACTCACTCACTCATGGTCAGCCATCCCAGCACTCAGTAATTAGCTTTGACTGTGGTTTCAAATTCTACATTTGTCTTTCTGACTTGATTAGATATGTCTTGATGTTTCTCAGGCAAACTCCCCCCGCCCTTGCCCAGTCTGTGTAACTCCGACTGCGGGGGAGAGGGGGGGAGTCTGAGAGGCAAAAGGAAACCCATGGGTCTCAGCAACAGAGTGAACAGGACAGGCAGTAATCATGCCATTACAGCTGAAGAAAGGAGAGCAAAGATTCCGTTGAGCAAACAAGGATTTGTGCAGCTTCTCGGTCTTTCTCTGAACATGCAGGGCGCCGAGTCTGTAAGACAAAAACTATTCCCTGGGTTGCACACCTTTAGCTGTAGGAAGATTTGTGCTTCAGGCAATGATGTGACCATGGCGGTTAATGAGGAGAAGAGAGTGAACTGACAGGTGTGGCAAGGCAGAGCAGGAGGCTGTCCCTCAGGAAAAGATAACAGAGGTGAGTAAACCCACAAAGGAAAGGGGAAGGATTACCACTGGGTGAGACACCAGAGGGAGGAAGGTGCTCAATGTGAGGGAATGTTCTGGGGTGAGATTGAGCCCTAATTTGAGCAAATGTATTTTCTCTAGTGTATCAGAACGATTTTCCTTCCCAGTATAAAATTAAATGATTACAAGGGAGTGATGCTTAATTTTTTATATTTCCTCTGTGGGTTTAACTGTTAAAATGGACTCTGTTGGGAATTGGCACATGGGACAGGGCAGTTCTGGTCTAATGAGAACAGCGTCCCACTCTCATTGGTAGAGAAGCCCCATTCAGATCTGAGGTGTCCTGGTAGGCACCCACCCATGGACCTCACCCTGAAATGCCATAATTTGTTATGCATTTTATGTCCTTTTCTCTTTGATCCTCTTTTTAAAAACCAGACTCTCATGTAGTGATAATACATTAAGCACATTTGCACCAAAGTGTTAATGATTCCTCAGGTTTCCTTTCCTGATGACAGAATATTTAGTAAAGGCAAAAATAACAGGAACTTGGATTATATGCACACCCATGTGTACAGCAGCATAATTCACTATTGCCAAAAGGGGGGAGCCACCTAAGTGTCCACAGATGAATGAATGAACGGATAAGCAAAATGTGGTCAATACCTACAATTAAATATAATTCAGCCTCAAAAAGGAAGGGAACTCTGACACATATTACTATATAAATGACTCTTGAAGGCATGATGCTACGTGAAAAGAAACAGTCACAGAAGGTCAAAGAGGATATGATTCCACTCATATGAGGCCTGGAAAGTGGTCACTGTCTAGGAGACAGAAAGTAGAATGATGGTTGCCAGGGGGAGAGGAGGGCTGAGGAGTTAGTGTGCAGTGGGGACAGTTGCAGTTGTGCAAGATGGGAAGCTCTGGAGGCTGAACAGCAACGTGAATATAATTAATACTCCTCCTAAACTACATACCTAAAAATGATTAAGTAGGTGAATTTTAGCTATATCTATTTCGCCACAATTTAAAAAATTTAGGATAGTAAAAACCAAACATAAATTTGCCAATATTGAAATTTTGCACAGAGCAGGCCCTGAATGAAGGGTTTTTTTTGTTTTTTGTTGTTTTTTTTAAATATTTTACCTGTGTGTGTGGTGAGTATCTAAGAGACAGAAGAGAGAGAAGTGTTGTGGCTATTGCTTCTCTGTTCTTGAGTTCCCGTCTCTGAATCCTCATTGGGTGGCAGTAGCGTCTCCCTCCCAAGCATCATCGGTGAGTGTCTCCTCTACTGTCAGGCACGCAGGCAGCTTCTCTGAGTCCTAGTGGTGGCCCTAGCGAGGCAGGTACCCTTGTTCCTGTTTTACAGATGGAGAAACGGAGGCTGGTAACTCCTCTAGCATCAAAGAGCTGGAAAGTGGTGAACTCGGGTTTTGGAAAGTTCTTTTCTTGCTCTAATTATCAGTGCTTGTACCCCCACATCTTCTTTATTCACCTCAGAAGATGGCAGAAAACTCAAAAGTAGAAAATAAGTGTCTTCCTAGATCTTAACAGCCAGTGGGATAACCAGAGTGAGTAGAAGAGTCCAGTTAAATGCCAACCCACTGTGTGGCCAGCCCCAGGCCAGCTTCCTGCACTGGATTTCATCTAAACTTAGCACAAGAAAATGCCCCTTACTGTCAAGATGTTTATATGCATAGTTAACAAAAGTATGTAAGATCTTGGGACACTAACCAGGACTGGGTAGCAAGAATTTCTGAGCTTTTTTTCTCTCTTCCAATCATGTAAAGAGCCTACAGTGAACAGCTGTGTCCATCATGTTTATGCTTCAACACGCTCAGGCAGAGCTGGCCCTCTCCCCTTGCTCCCTTCCTCATTCTACTATCCAACCTAGCAGGCTGTCAGCCGCCCCTCACTCCTATCCCAATCAAACTTTCCACTGGCTCTCTCTGGGCTCAGGCTCAGGTCAGAGCCTTCACTCTGATGGACAAGAAGCCTCTGCCTCTCCAGCCTCCTCTCTCTTGGCTGATACACATGTGGCCAGTTTCAGCCTTATTAAGTTACTTGTAGTTCCCTGAGCACACCTTTTAATTTCATTTCTTTCACATAATAGTGATTGCTTCTGTTCTTTGAGTGGATCAGGCACTGTGTTACAGGCTTAACATGTGGAGCCTTCTTTCATCTATAAAGCGATCCTGCAAGGTGGGAATTCTTAATTTCATTTTAAAGATGAGAAAACTGAGGCTCAGAAATACTCAGGAATTTTTCTATGTTCTCATAGTTACATAGAAAGCGGCAGTCATGATTTGAAACAGGTCTGCTTGACCCTAAAGCCAATGCTCTCAAACACAGGCTGTGCATGTGGCCACATTGTACATCTCAAAGAACTCCTCACATTCTGTCACTACAAATCCTTCTTTAAACCCTCCTTGCCCCCTCCATTTCCACCCTTCACATGCATGCACCATCTTCATCCTTCCTGCCTCCATCACCCCAGCCATACTTACTACTTGTGCTAGCGCAGCAGTATTGAGCACCTGCTAACCGTCAGTCCTGTGTGGTGTGCACATGACAGCAAGATGAACAAATCATCCAAGTCTATTTAAGAACATAGCTGTGGCTCCCTTAAGGGCAGGGCCTGGTTTGCACTTTTATCCTGCATGACTCCTTGGTTGTTGACTAGATAATCCCTATTCTCAGCCTATAGGCTGATGGTTAGGAGCAGGTTCGAGGGACCTTCTCCCTAGTTCTATAGATTTCATTAAGGGGGATTCCTCTTCTCCCTATAAATCCTCTGTGATGCCCACACACAACAGGGCAACCCAGAATTGAGGTTCAAGGCAGCAGACCACAGACCTATTGCCCCTCAACGTGTGTGGTCATCATAATCTCCCAATTAATCGTTTCTTTTAACAAATTCTTCGAAGAATAATAAACTTCTAAGAAATACTCTGCTCCAACTTGTCACATACCAAGTTTGCCTGCTCACTGGAGCTGAGGACAAAGAAGGGTGACCTTGCTCTGGAGTCCATGGCATATTTTCTCACAAGGAGGGGAACGCAGTGCAGATGTGGTTGTCCAGATGTCCAAACACGCTGGCTGTAAAAGCAGGGGATGCTGTGAACTTGGGACTCATCAGCTGCAGAGGTCCAGCTCATTTATCCCTGACTTCCCTTCTGCTTATGTGAACAAATGCCCCTCTCATCTGCCGGCACATTGGGGAACTGCCGAGACAACCATTCTGAGGTGTGCGTTGAGTCCACCAGGTAACAAGAACAAGATGCTCTGGTGCCAAGGATCCTGTCCTGAATGGTAAGCCATGTGGAAGCTACACTAAGTCTCTTTGGCTATGATGGTCCCATCTACCAGATCGATACTTCAGAACAGCCAGAGCACCTGACTCATTAAAAGAAATAACAAAAATCACATGGCTGCATTCAAACAGGCACAGAAGAATTAACAAGCACACAGGGACCTTGACTATGAATTCTGAGCCTTAGGAATCCTGCCTGCTTTGTGAAACATTTCAAACCAGGAAATTTTATCATATTTTATAGAAATCTTCAAATATAAATCTCCTGATAAGCTATTAATAAGCCACCCATGATAGGCTGCCTAGCCTTTTACCCCATAACCATCTTAAATCATCAATAGGGAAGAAAAACAGCTTCTGAAAAAAGTGATTAGACATTCCCAGCAGAGGCTTGCCTTATGTAAATACAAACTCAGGGGTGTGATTTTTCTTCCTTTCTTTCATTTAAGTCAAAATCTTTTCATCCATTTTCCTTTCACTGAGAAATGTACTTATGAGGCTAGGCTTACACAGGTAAATGTTCCCAACATTTCTTCTGGAGCTCTTTTTGCTGTACCTGTTTTGTATTGCCTCTAGTCTTGATGTTTCAGGTGTTTCTTTTTGAAAAAAAAAAAGGCAATATTACAACTTGTATTTGCATTGGCTTTCAGCCAATAATTTTCTTTTGGAAAAAAATGTTTCTTAATATGGCAGGAGTAAATTGTGATTATTCTGGAAGGCAGGAGAAGGAGCCAGGTTTGCGAGCGGTGCCAATGGGATTTTAGTCTTTCTCTAATTGTTTTCCTAAAGAAGCATATATTCATGCATTACTAATACAATGGTAAATTAAATTTTAAATAAGTATGAACAATAATGAGACAATAATATGTTGTGACTGATTTGGAGGTTGGTATTGTTTTCCCAAAACACAGCTACATTTATTCATTCCCTAGGTCCTTGCTGCTTTCCGAGGGATTTATTCAGTTTACACAAGCTGCTCATGTTGCTGCTTGGCCAGCTGTGGAATCCACCCTGAGTGCTGGGCACTCTCCATTTTCTGCTGTTCATTTCTGCCATGGACTCCTGGGGTGAAGCTGCATCTGCCTAGGGGTCTGCTTCTAACATTCCTAAAGTAGCAAACACTCTAGAGTCCAAACAACTTTCTTCTCTCTTTAGAACTCCAAACTCTAGAACCTATAGGTGCATGAGTTGGGGGAAATGTTTCTCTTTCTACAGGTTGACCTTAGTCCTTGGAGCTGAGATGAACTTCAGATACAAGGCTCCCTGCTTCTTGTCTTTGCCTTGGCTTAAGAGTTTACCTCATTCATTGCTTCCCCCTAGGATCATGATGGCGAACCTATGACACACATGTCAGCACTGATGCGTAGCCATTTTCGATGACACGCAGCCACATGTGGCCGCATACCAGAGAAATATGGGGCCGCATGCCAAGAAGGACGTTTCGTTCTCAGTTCCTGTACGGCCAGGTGCAGTAGCCGAGGATAAAATATTTGCTGTAGTGTAAACACTCATAGACCATCTAGTTCTAGCACTTCTGATTAGGCTGTTTATCTCAAAGTGACACACCACCCGAGTTATGCTTTGTGTTTTGGAGAATTTTGACACACCAAGCTGAAAAGATTGCCCATCACTGTGCTAGGACCTTCAAAATGTTTCCTTTGAAGGTCCTCTTTCCCTTTGCAAATCACTCAGAAAGATAATTTGGGCGGGGGGGCAAGATGGCAATGGAGTAAGTGGACGTACTAATTTCCAACTTCCAGAACCAAAGTGGATTATAACTTGATTTTAAGAACCATCATCTGGATAAACCAATGCTGAACTGGGCTGAGAGGACTCTTCAAACGGGGAACACTGAAGAAGCAACATTGAGACTGGTAGGAAAAGTGAAAACATAAAAAGGGTTGCCCAGCACCCGGGAGTGAAAGGTAGCCTGGAGAGACTTGTGTGGAGGGAAGAGAGGCCAGTGGAAGGGTAGGGACTTGGGTCCCAGGAACAAAGCCCCAGCCTACAGCCCCAAAGTCTAGAAGAGGCATATGGACAGTATATAGCTGGAAAACAGGTTAGAATACTGTTTGTGAGAAAAAGACAGTTGTCTCAGACCCAGGATTTTTCTTAAAGGGATGGCGCAGAAAACCTATTCCACAACCACTCACCTGGGACTCCAGAAGACAGGGAGAGAGGACAGGACTGGAGCAGCAGGTAGAGAGTGCGGTCTGGAAGGCACAGGGAGAAAAACTTTGAGGGACAGCCACCCTAAACCCAGGGCTGAGTCACTCCACAAATCTGAAACAATATTTCCCCTGCAACCAGCAAGGGGGAGCAGGACACCAGCCAAACAGGCTCTCCTGTGGCAATTAGAGCACAGTTGCTTAGAAGGAGGGAGCTTTCAGGACTACAGTAGGGAGTGTTAGGGTCTGAGCTGCAGAGCCCACACCCACAATGCTGAGGGCTTGCTGGAGGGTGGGCAGCCGCATGATGCAGAAGTGCAGTTCCATAGGCGGAGGCAGAGGCCGAGCCGGCTGGCGTGAGCTCTGTCTAGCCCAGCCAGGGCAAAGGGGATGCATAAAAGTGGTCCGGCAGCTGTGGGTCCACCTGTGATCCCACCTGTGGGGGAAAAGTGGGAGCCTGAAACGGGAGGAGACCCACCGTTGGGCAGGGGCAAACAGGCGCGTGGCTGCACCCGGCCTCCGGGGCTTGAAGCCCTGCCCGAACCGGTTTTGGTTGTGGAGGTGGGGCGGAAGCCCAGCCTGCGGAGGAGCGCATAGCAGCAGCCCTGCCTAGCAGAGCAGCCAAGATTTGCAGGGGTGGGGCTTCCGGCTTGGGCTAGCAGCTGAGAGTGCATCAAAAACCCCTCCCACCTGGAGGAAAAGAATGACAGGGATCCGCAGCTAAGCAAAAGTGCTCACCCTTGCCTTTGGTGCCCAGGCTTTTGGCTTGAGAGTGGTGCATGGTCCCACCCATGGGAGAGGGGCGAAGGCAGAGACCAGCTGAGGCTTGTAGAGCCTGGCATGAAAACACAGCCTCTCCAGTGGAGGCAAGGGGGACACCTCAGCAGCCAAGGCCGACGCTGGCAACACCCACATCCATCAGCCCTAGGCAGCGGTAGAGGGGGTGGTGGGCCTGCAGACAGACCACATCTAGGAAACACAGAGGCAACACCCATTGGACTCCAGTAGCCAAACTCTTCTTACACACAGACAAAATGGGCAGGCAGAGAAATGCAACCCAAATGATTCAAGAGAAATCCACAGAGAAGGACTTGAATGAATGAGATATTACCAAACTACCTGATGCAGAGTTTAAAATAATGATAGTTAGGATGTTCAAAGACCTTAGAGCAACAATGAATAGTCATTACAAACACCTAAACAAAGAGATGGCAAGTATAAAAAAGGAAATGGAAATAATAAAAAACAATCAGACAGAAATGACAAATACAGTATCAGAACTAAAGAGCACAATGGAAGGAATTAAAAGCAGGATGAATGAAGCTGAGGATCGAATCAGCGAGTTAGAGGATGAAATAAACAAAGGCACAGAAGCAGAGCAGAAAAAAGAAAAGAGACTCAAAAAATCTGAGGAAACTCTAAGGGAGCTCTGTGAGAACATGAAGAGAAATAACATCCACATCATAGGGGTTCCAGAAGAGGAGGAGAAAGATCAAAGGATAGAAACTTTGTTCAATTAAATCATAACTGAAAACTTCCCTAAATTAGGACTGGAAAATGTTTCACACGTGCAAGGAACACAGAGAGCTCCATTAAAGAGAAACCCAAAGAAATCTACACCAAGACAAATCATAGTTAAAATACCAAAGCTAAGTGATAAAGAGAAAATTCTAAAAGCTGCTAGAGAAAAATGATTATCACCTACAAAGGAGCCCCCATAAGGATGACATCCAACTTCTCAACAGAAACACTTGAGGCCAGAAGGGAATGGCAAGATATATTCAAAGTAATGCAGAACAAGAACCTACAACCAAGACTACTTTATCCAAAAGAGAAAATGCTTAAAATTGAAGGAGAAATAAAGGGCTTCCCAGACAAAAAAACAAACAAAAAACCCTCAAGAAATTCATTAAAAGCAAACCAATTGTGCAAGAGATGCTAAGGGGCTTGTTGTGAACAGCTCAAAGGGGGAAAAGAATATAGCAAAAGAAGAATACAACTGTAAAGAATAAAATGGCAATAAACAACTACATATCAATAATAACCTTAAATGTAAATGGATTAAATGATCCAATCAAAAGACATAGGGTAGCTGTGTGGATTAAAAAAAAAAAGGACCCATACATATGCTGTCTATTAGAGAAACACATTAAAACCAAAGATGCACATACTGAAGGTAAAAGGATGGAAAAAAATATTTCATGCAAATGGAAATGAAAAAAAAACTGGGGTCGCAATACTTATATCTGACAAAATGGACTTTAAAACAAAGGCTGTGGTAAGAGATAAAGAAGGACACAACCTAATGATAAAGGGAACAATTCAACAGGAAGATATAACCATTATAAATATCTACACGCCAAACATAGGAGCCCCAACATACATAAAGTAGATATTGATGGATATAAAGGCGAGAGTAACAGCAATACTATAATAGTAGAGGATTTCCATGCCCCACTAACATCACTGAATAGATCCTCAAGAAAGAAAATTAACAAAGAAACAGCAGACGTAAAGGATACACTAGATCAACTTGATTTAATAGATATCTTCAGAACTTTTCACCCTAAAGCAGTAGAATATATATTCTTTTCAAGTGCTCATGGTACATTCTCTAGGATAGACCACATGTTAGGACATAAAAGTGGTCTCAACAAATTTAAGAAGATTGAAATCATATCAAGCATTTTCTCTGATCACAATGCCATGAAACTAGAAATTAACCACAAAAGAAAAACTGAAAAATACTCAAACACTTGGAAACTAAATAGCATGATAATAAATAATGAATGGATTAACAATGAGATCAAAGAAGAAATAAAAAAGTTTCTAGAAACCAATGATAATGAGCATACATCAACTCAAAATTCATGGGACACAGGAAAAGTAGTACTGAGAGGGAATTACAAAGCACCACAGTCATACCATGAGAAGCTAGAAAAAGGTCAAATAAGCAACTTGAACCTGCATCTAAAAGAACTAGAAAAACAATAGCAAATAAAGCCCAGGACTAGTAGAAGGAAGGAAATAATAAAGATCAGAGCAGAAATAAATGACATTGAGGCTAAGGAAACAATACATAGTATCAATGAAACCAGAAGCTTGTTCTTTGAAAAGGTAAACAAGATTGATGAACCTTTAACTAGACTCACCAGAAAAAAAGAGAGAGGACCCAAATAAACAAAATTAGAAATGAGAGCGCAGAAATAACAACTGACACAACAGAAATACAAAGTATTGTAAGAAAATACTATGACGAACTCTATGGCAAAAAATTTAGGCAACCTAGGTAAAATGGAAAAATTTCTTGAATCATATAATCTTCCAAAAATCAATCTAGAAGAATCAGAACACCTAGACAGACCAATTAAAACAAATGAGATCAAAACAGTTATCAAAAATCTCCCAACAATGAAAAGTCCTGGGCCTGATCGCTTCACAAGTGTATTCTAACAAAAATTCAAAGAACTAACTCCTATCATTCTCAATCTATTTCAGAAAATTCAAGAGGAAGGAAGACTTCCAAACTCCTTTTATGAGGCGAGCATAATTCTGATCCCGAAACCAGGAAAAGACAACACAAAGAAAGAAAATTATAGGCCAATATCCCTGATGAATTTAGATGCTAATATTCTCAACAAAATACTAGCCAACCAGATCCAGCAATATATGAAAAAAATCATACACCATCATCAAGTGGGATTTGTTCTGGTGAGGCAAGGCTGGTTCAATATTCGCAAATCAATCAATGTGATTCATCACATAAACAAAAGGAAGGACAAAAATCACATGATAATTTCAATACATGGAGAAAAAACATTGATAAAATCCAGCACCCATTCCTGATCAAAACTCTCAGTAAAGTGGGAATACAGGGAACATTCCTTAACATGATAAAGGCCATCTATGACAAACCCACAGCAAACATCATACTAAAAGGGCAAAAATTAAAAGCAATCCCCTTAAGATCAGGAACCAGGCAGGGGTGCCCCTTTCACCACTCTTATTCAAGCATAGTTCTGGAAGTCCTAGCTACAGCAATCAGACAAGAGGAAGAAATAAAAGGCTTCCAAATTGGAAAAGAAGAAGTAAAACTGTCATTATTTGCACATGATATGATACTGTATATAGAAAACCCTAAAGTCTCAGTCAAAAAACTACAGGACCTTATAAATGAATTCAGCAAGGTGGCAGGATATAAAATTAATACTCAGAAATCAGAGGCATTTCTATATACCAACAATGAACTGTCAGCAAAAGAAATTAAGGAAACAATCCCCTTCACTATTGCAGCCAAAAAAATAAAGTACCTAGGAGTAAATTTAACCAAGGAGGTTAAGGACTTGTACTCAGAAAATTGTAAAACATTGATAAAAGAAATCAAGGAAGATACAAACAAGTGGAAGCATATACCGTGCTCATGGGTAGGAAGAATAAACATCATTAAAATGTCTATATTACCCAAAGCAATTTATAAATTCAATGCAATACCAATTAAAATACCAATGACATACTTCAAAGATATAGAACACATATTCCAAAAATTTATATGGAACCAAAAAAGAACACGAATAGCCTCAGCAATCTTAAAAAGAAACAATAAAGCAGGAGGTATCACTCTTCCAGATATCAAGGTTTACTCTAAGGCCATTATACTCAAGACAGCCTGGTACTGGCATAAGAACAGGCACATAGATCAATGGAACAGAACAGAGGACCCAGAAATAAACCCACAGCTTTATGGACAACTGATATTTGATAAAGGAGGAAAGAACATACAATGGAGTAAAGACAGCCTCTTTATCAAATGGTGTTGGGAAAATTGGACATCTACCTGCAAAAAAATGAAACTAGACCATCAACTTACACCATTCACAAAAACAAACTCAAAATGGATAAAAGACTTAAACGTAAGCTGTGAAACCATAAGCATCTTAGAAGAAAACATAGGCAGCAAGCTCTCCGACATCTGTAGCAGCAATATATTTGCCAATTTATCTCCACGGGCAAATGAAATAAAAGGCAAGATAAACAAATGGGACTATATCAAATTAAAAAGTTTTTGCACAGCTAAAGACAATAAGAACAGAATAAAAAGACAAACCTCACAATGGGAGAACATATTCGACAGCACATCTGATAAGGGGTTAATAACTAAAATTTATAAAGAACTTATAAAACTCAACAACAGGAAGACAAACAATCCAATCAAAATATGGGCAAAAGATATGAATAGAAATTTCTTCAAAGAGGACATACAGATGGCCAATAGGCATATGAAAAAATGCTCAACATCACTAATCATTAGAGAAATGCAAATTAAAACCACAATGAGATATCACCTCACACCAGTCAGAATGGTGCTCATCAGCAAAACAACACAGAACAAGTGCTGGCGAGGATGTGGAGAAAAGGGAACCCTCCTGCACTGCTGGTGGGAATGCAGACTGGTGCAGCCACTGTGGAAAACAGTTTGGAGATTCCTCAGAAAATTAAAAATCGAACTGCCTTTTGACCCAGCTATCCCACTTATAGGAATATACCCTAAGAACACCATAGCACTGTTCGAAAAGAAGAAATGCGCCCCCATGTTCGTGGCATCATTGTTCACAACAGCGAAGATCTGGAAACAGCCCTAGTGTCCATCAGAGGACGAGTGGATTAAAAAGCTATGGTACATATATACTATGGAATACTACTCAGCCATAAGAAATGATGACATCGGATCATTTACAACAAAATATATGGACCTTGATAACATTATACGGAGTGAAATAAGTAAGTCAGAAAAAAACTGAGAACTGCATGATTTCATACATAGGTGGGACATAAAAACAGAACTATTAGACATAGACAGGAGTGTGGTGGTTACGGGGTGGGGGAAGGGAGGAGAGGGAGGGTGCGGAGGTGGTGAGGGGCACAAAAAAAACAGATAGAAGGTGACAGAGGACAATTTGACTTTTGGTGATGGGTATGCAACATAATTGAATGTCAAGATAACCTGGAGATGTTTTCTTTGAACATATGTACCTTGATTTATTAATGTCACCCCATTAAAATTAATTTTAAAAAACCATAATTTGGAAAGGATAAATGAGTCTTCTTTGGCCCACTCCTATGCAAATAGCTTAGGTTCAGTCACAGATATTTACTTACACATGCATACATATTTGAAAGTATAAAACCATATTTATTTATGCAGATATACGAGTGAACATATAATTCAAAGAGGGACTCAAGCAAGTACCAAGAGAGGTGCTCATTTTATAATTTTACTACTTGTTGCTTTCAGAATTTTATTTTCACTAGGGTTGAATAAATCCTTATTAACATAATTTCAGCTTATAATTAATTATCTATGGGATCCATTATTTAAATATGTTTGGGATGCTCTTCTTATGTTTTTAAACATTGTTATCATTTTAAATCCTGAAAAGGTCATTGTGGAGTAAAATAAATTTCAAAATGTCATAAATTTACTATTAATGTCATTTTACAAGTTATATTAATGATATGAAATAATGGTACAAAATTCAGTAACTAGCCATGATTGACAGAGAAAAATATGGTGGTTTCTTATCATAATATGTCTTCACATCCTTGTACCTACTACAGGATTATTTAAAAAGTAAAATAGATATTATTGCCTATACAGTCAATATGTCCCTTGACATGCACATATATGAGATCTATATCCCTATAAGTAAATGAACGAGGCAGTGAAAATATGTTAAAACAAAGGACCTTAGCCTGACCAGGCGGTGGCGCAGTGGATAGAGCATCGGACTGGGATGCAGAAGACCCAGGTTTGAGACCCCAAGGTTGCCTGCTTGAGCACGGGCCCATCTGGCTTGAGCAAAAGCTCACCAGCTTGGACCCAAGGTCACTGGCTCGAGCAGGGGTTGCTCAGTCTGCTGAAGGCCCATGATCAAGGCACATGTGAAAAAGCAATCAATGAACGAACAACTATGGTATCGCAGAGGCAAACGAAAAACTAATGATTGATGCTTCTCACCTCTCTCCATTCCTGTCTGTCTGTTTCTATCCATCTCTCTGATTCTCTCTTTGTCCCTGTTAAAACTAAAACAACAACAACAACAAGAAAACCCCCCAAAAACAAAGGACCTTATTTGGTTTACTTAGAGAATTCTTTACATTAATGAACTGGTTCTTGGTTCTTTAAGTGGCTAAGCTTGAAAAATCAGGCTCAAAAAAAATCTGTGTTTTAGAATATATATTGCTAACTTGGCTGGAGCATATGGGTTATTTCAGGTAAGGGGTAAAGGAAAGGGTGTGTAAGTTTACCTGCATCTTTAATTTGCAGTGGCTTGGTTCCTAGCGTAATCCATTCAATCAGCCGTAAGAAAGCTTGCTTAATTACTTAAGAGACCCAGAAAATAACAGCAAGATCTTCATTTTATTTTTTTTTAAGAAAGTGACTTTTTAAAACTTTTATTTATTTATTTATTTATTTATTTATTTATTTATTTATTTATTCATTTTAGAGAGGAGAGAGGGAAAGAGAGAGAAGGGGGGAGGAGCAGGAAGCATCAACTTCCATATGTGCCTTGACTGGGCAAGCCCAGGGTTTCGAACCAGCAACCTCAGTGTTCCACGTTGATGCTTTGTCCACTGTGCCACCACAGGTCAGGCAAGATCTTTATTTATTTTTATTTATATTTTCTATTTTTCCAAAGTTAGAAGTGTGGAGGCAGTCAGACTCCCGCATGCTCCCGACCGGAATCCGCCCAGCATACCCACCAGGGGGCGATGTTCTGCCCATCTGCGGTGTTGTTCTGTTGCAACTGAAGCTATTCTAGCACCTGAGGCAGAGGCCATGGAGCCATCCTCAGCGCCTGGGCCAACTTTGCAGGAGGGGAAGAAAGAGATAGAGAGAAAAGAGAGGGGGAAAGGCGGGGAAGCAGATGGGCGCTTCTCCTGTGTGCCCTAGCAGGGAATCGAACCCGGGACTTCCACATGCCAGACTGACGCTCTACCGCTGAGCCAACCGGCCAGGGCCACAAGATCTTTATTATAGGAAGCATTTCTGGCCTCCTGTGCTTCATTCTTTGATAAGCTGATGATTGCTATAGTGGCGGCAGTCTTGTCAGGACTATGGATAGCTCCCTTACAGTGGGTTGTGTGTTCTCTGCTTCTGTTCTCCTTGTAGAATGTTAGGGAAAAGTAGACTCGAAAGATTAGCTATTTTCACACCTGAACTTTAGGGATGAGGAAATGGATGCTTATAAGAGTTAAATGGCATGCTCAACTCACAGGCTTAAACCCAAAAAGTGGTGTCTCCTCCAACATAGCACACAGTACAGAAGGATCACTTAGAATGAGTGGGTTTAAATTCATTGTCTGCCTCTTAATAGCTGCGTGGAATTTGAACTTCAGTTCTCTCATTCTGTAAAAACGGTGTGCGAATGTCTTTCATGCACAGTAGTGATGATCAGAGATAGAGCAAGTAAACTCAACATGACAGAGTAAGGACTCCATAAAAATAACCAGCCTGACCAGGCGGTGGCACAGTGGATAGACCGTCAGACTGGGATGCAGAAGGACCCAGGTTTGAGACCCAAGATCACTGGCTTGAGCAAGGGGTTATTCGGTCTGCTAAAGGCCCACGGTCAAGGCACATATGAGAAAGCAATCAATGAACAACTAAGGTGTCGCTACAAAAACCTGATGATTGATTCTTCTCATCTCTCTCCGTCCCTGTTTGTCTGTCCCTATCTATTCGTCTCTCTGATTCTCTCTCTCTGTATCTGAAAAAAAAAAACAAACCAGTGGTTATATCAACATTCATCCCATACACCATATTGAGAAATAGCAAACTGCAAAATCCCTACTCCGCCCAAGGCACTGTTTGCACCTCATAAGCCTTATTTGCTCTTTAGGGCAAGGACTTTCAAAAATAACTGGTATCTTCTTTTTTCCTGAGGTCATAAGGTTTAAGTATTAGCAAAACCATGTGCACATAATTGGGTAGTTTGAACCTGGATTTATCAACCTTAGCAAACTGGAACCTTTTGTTTAATGTCGAAATCTTGTTCTGTAGCCTTCTAGACTTTGTTCACTCCATCGGTTTGCATTCCTCTCCCTGAGAGAGTGTTAATATCACTCTTTCCATGCCTGTCTGCTCCATTTGTGTAGGGTGTTCACTGAGCGCCTGCCATGTGCCTAATACTGTGAGAGCAGGCAGGCATCAATTCTGGCTTCATGAAGCTACCATCTGAGGGAGAAAGACATTAAATAAGCAATTACCATAAAGTAGTACTCTTATCACCTATCAGGATCTCCCTGTTTTAGGGAAGTAAAAAAATAGCTCTTACAAAGACCTTGCTTGACCAGGCGGTGGCGCAGTGGATAGAGAGTCGGACTGGGATGTGGGAAGACCCAGGTTCGAGACCCCGAGCTCACCAGTTTGAGCGCAAGCCCATCTGGCTTGAGCAAAGAGCTCGCCAGCTTGGACCCAAGGTTGCTGGCTCCAGCAAGGGGTGGCTCAGTCTGCTGAAGGCCAGCAGTCAAAGCACATCTGAGAAAGCAATCAATGAACAACTAAGGTGTTGCAATGGCAATGAAAAACTAATGATTGATGCTTCTCACCTCTCTCCGTTCCTGTCTGTCTGTCCCTATCTCTCTCTCTGACTCTCTCTCTGTCCCTATAAAAAAGAAAAAAGAAAAAAAAAAGACCTTAAGGACTCTCCTCCAAACTGAAAAAAGTAACAGCAGAAATCATTATCATTATAATAGCCTGGTTGTTTTCAATGATGGATGCATAATGGTAAAACCCAGCACTTCAAAGCTCATAAAATGAAATATATGAATTTTCTTAGTGCTGTCAAATTTTTTCTTTACTGGAAAAAAAAACCCAACAAAACCTCACAATAGGGTCTTTTTAATGTATCTAACATACACAAAAAGGAAATCTTCTAAAAATGCATTAAATAGGCACCACAAATACTGCACTGAAATGAGCACAAAGGATTAAAATACAGAGTACTGATAGTTTGGTCTGGAATGAGCATTTGGGAACTGTTGATTATATGATTCACGTGGGTGCTGAACATGTACATGTACATGCATCTCTACTTTTGAGCCACATTACTTGACTTATGGCATACATTTCACATCTAAGGCTTATTACACAGAGCATATCAAATACTAATAAGGATTCACCCTCAAAGAATGGATATGTGCATCCCCATTTGGAAGGAGATCTGTTCTGCATCCCTAATGTTCAGAGACTGGAACTACACATGTTTCATCTCAGGGCACCCAGGGCATCAGCATATAAGGGCATCAGCTTCCATTTTGGTCGGTGTGAGTTTCTCTAACTATGTCCTCCCCACTCTCTTTAACTTCCATTTCTTTTCTTTCTGCTATTTTTTTTCTCACCAAACTTTGGGATCAGCAGTTTGAAGACAAGTTACATTAGGAAGCAATTAGCAGAAGAAAAAGAAATGAAATTGAAAAGAAAATTTAGCTTGTAAATGTTTCATACCAACTTATATGACACTTAATTGTCATTCCCATCATTTATTAGTTTCCTTAAAATTATAATGCCAGCAATCTTGTGTTGAGTGACTTATACTCCAGGCATGTGTCAGACACCAAGGATAAAGATTTTTCTAATTTTTTTCAATTTTAAATTATTATTATTAGATCTTTTAGCATTTAACATTGCTTTGTCTCAGTTTAAAGTGTACAGCATAGTGGTTAGACAATCATATACTTTACAAAGAGGTCTCCCAGATATTTCTAATACCCTGACACCATAACAGTTATTACAATACTATTGATTATACATATTTCTTATGCTGTATGTTGCATCCCCATGACTATTTTGTAACTACCAATCTGTACTTCTTTTTAAAAACTTTTCTTTTTTTATTTATTGATTTTTAGAGAGAGGAGAGAGACAGAGAGAGAGGAAAGAGAAAGAGGGAGAGTAACAAGAAGCATCAACTCGTAGTAGTTGCTCTTGTATGTGCCTTGGCCGGGCGAGCCCAGGGTTTTGAACCAGTGACCTCAGTGTTCTAGGTTGATGCTTTATCCACTGCACCACCACAGGTCAGGCCCAATCTGTACTTCTTAATCCCTTCACTTTTTTCACCCTGCCCCCCAACACCCTTTTCCTCTGGCAACTATCAGTCTGTTTTCTGTGTCTGTGAGTCTGTTTCTGTTTTGTTCGTTCATTTATTTTGTTCTTTAGATTCCACATATATGGGGGAGGGGGCTGTCCTTGGGTTATGACAGTCTCAACATAACAGCGTTTCAAGTTTATGACACTCACTTCCATAAAAAGTTAAAACATTGAGACGTGAGTGTTTTGGTTTACACCGTTAGCATCATACTTACGGACTACATTGGTGAACTAGCTTGGATGCATGTGGTGGAAGAATATGCAATAACGTTGTATATAAGTGAGGGAGTTGGTACCCCCAGTATGCTTAACTATGCTGTTTTGGACTGTTAACAGCACAAGCATTTCGTTTCTGTTGCTACAGTACTGTGTACAGTAGAGTATATTTATGTCAACTTTTTCTGTGATTTAGTTGCATTTTTATGTTCTAGATTATGATTTTACAACTGTGTTAGAATAGGTGAGCGACTTAGGATAGGGTGTGTTTTGACTTACACCAAAATTAGGGTTATATCACTGTCATAGGAACAGAACTCTGTCATAACCCAAGGATGCTCTGTAAGTAAAATCATATAATATTTGCCTTTCTCTGAATGACTTATGTCACTTAGCATGATACCCTCTATGTCCATTCATGTGTCACAAATGGTAAGATTTTAGTTTTTATGGCTGTTGGGCAGATAAAATATATTATGCTCACTTTGTTAAAGATGGCGCTGCCCACGTGGAGACCCATTGCCCAGTTCATGATATCAGTTGCCCTTCTTGCTTGGGAATGGGCGTGATTATGTTAATATATGTTGGGGAAGGGCTTTTGTGCCAAAAGGTTTTAAAAAGAAGAGAGATCACGTTGTTTGGGAGAAGAGGGATTAAGTTCTAGGCAAAGAGCAGGGAGGAGAGCAGATTAAGGCCACGTGGAGACCAGGAGAAGTAGCCAAGATGGTGGAGTGCTGAGGAAGAATCCAGTTTGTGCAGAGTTTGTGTAGAGGGAAGGAGATGGGGAACAGAGGTGAATAAGGCTTTTGAGCTAGAAACCTTTGATTCTAGGAAACTCGGATAAGTCAGTAGCTTTGTGAGCACTGAATAAGTGGATTTTGGAGCCCAGTGTGTGTTTTTACTTGCCCACCGGGTGCAAGCTAGGATTAAAGATGATGGCCCACCAGTTTTTGGCTCCGTTGTTTCATTACCGACTGTCTGAATCAACTGTGAACCTGCATGGGCCAGGCGACTGATGGTGGCCCTGGCTACTGGCTTTACAATGGCTAAGTAATATTTCATTGTATATATGTACCAGTACTTTTTTATTCATTTGTCTATTGATGAGAACTTGGGTTGCTTCCATATCCTGGCTATTGTAAATAACACTACAATAAACATAGGGGTGCATATATTTTTTTGAATTATGGTAGTATACTTTGGTTTCTTCAGATAAATACCCAGAAGTGGAATTGCTGTGTCAGAACAGTTCCATTTTTCAATTTTTGAAGATCCTCCAAACTGTTCTCTGTAATGGTTGCACCAACCTGTGTTCTCACCAGCAGGGCACAGTAGTTCCCTTTTCTCTACATCTATGCCAACTCTTGTTGTTTGTAAATTTATTAGTGTTAGTTATTCTGACAGGTGTGAGGTAAAATCTCATTGTGGTTTTAATTTCCATTACTCTGATGATTAGTGACATTGAACATCTTATCTAATATCTGTTGGTTATCTGTATGTCTTCTATGAAGAAGCTTCTTCTATTCAGGTCCTCTGCCTATTTTTTAATTGGATTGTTTGTGGGGGAGGGGTTTGGTGTTAAGTTGTATGAATTCTTTATAAACTTTGAATATTAACCCCTCATTAGATGTATCATTGGTGAATATGTTCTCCCAGTCAGTAGTCTGTCAGAAAAATATTTCTTTTAATGGAAGGGATAAGGTCCTTGCCATCAAGAGGTCTTTGCTGTATTGAGGAGATGAACTGGAAATTAGGTAACTGTGATATACTTTGGTAGGTGACAGGATAGTTGTACTCACAGACTATAAAGACAACAATAGCAGAAGTATTTGATCTAGTCTGAATCAGTTCATGGGAAGATTCTTAGAGGAGCTGAAACCTGAACAAAGTCTTATGAGGTAAATAAGAGTTATCAGGTTGGAGTGGGGAGAGGCATTCTAGGCCTGGAGGGCTGCATGAGCATGGTGAGCAGGTCTGACACAGCAGGGGTTGTGAGCAGACATGGTCAAGGAGAGAGGCAGGTAGAGGAAGCAGAAAATTCTTATCTGCTACAACCAAATGACCAAGGTGAAGAGTGATAAGAATTAAATTTAGAACACAGATAGAAGCCAAGCCCATAACTAATGGGAAGCCATAATTTTTCTCTGATAATGCTATATTATCTATATTGTACACATTTTATGGAATGAAATTGCATTCCTGAATATATATTTCATAAAATTTGTTTTTCTCATTTGAGCCTCCAATGACACCAGCAACTACAGTTTCTCAGGATGTCAAATGAGTTAAGAATTTTTCTGCCTAGTCACTCATTCTACAAAATATTGATGTATAACACTGCACTAGGTGACAGAAAGCAAATGCTAACAAGTCACACTACCCTTAAGGAGCTCAGATCAAGTGCAGGGAAGAAGCAAGAACCCCAAGATTCTCCAACTCGGAGGTACAGACTAACAGAAGTATGCACAAGGGGTGACTGAGGCACAGAGGGGGGTGCATAGTTAGCTCTGGCTGTCACAACAAATTCCCACAAACTGGGTGTAAAGCCAATAGCCATGGCCACCATCACAGCTGCCCGGTCCATGCAGGTTCACATTTGATTTGGACAGGTGGTAATAAAACAATGGATCCTAGAACTGGTGGGCCATTGCTTTTAATCCTAGCTTGCACCTGGCAGGCAAGAAATACACACAGTGGGAAAACACTTCCTTTTCCATTCAGGGCTCCCACACCCACTGACTTAACCAAGTATCCTAGAATCAAAGTTTCTACCTTACCAGCCTTATTCACCGCTATTCCCCATCTCCTCTCTGCACAAACTGGCTTCTCCTTCAGCATTCTTCCATCTTGGCTGCTTCTCCTGGCCTCTTCCACATGGCCTTTCTCTGCTCTTCTCCAGCATGGGCTCCTCCTAGAACAGTGTTGGGCAATCTTTTGAACTTGGTGTGTCAAAATTTGAATTTGGACAAAAAAATAAGCATAACTCAGGTGGTGTGTCACTTTGAGAAAAAATGCCTACTTGGAAGTCCCAGAACTAGATGCTCTGTGCCGGAGTTCTGTTGTTTTGACCTACAGACCTCTGGCACAGAGTGTCTATACTACAGCAAATGTTTTGTCCTTGGCTACTGCACCTGGCTGTGCAGGAGCCTAGGATGAAAAGTCCTTCTCGGCATGTGACCCCATACTTCTCTGGTATGTGGCCGCATGTGGCCGCGTGTCATCGAAAATGGCTACTCATGTCAGTGCTGACACACGTGTCATAGGTTAGCCATCACAGTCCTAGAATGTAATCATTCTTCCCCTGGAACAACGTGATCTCTCTTCCTTTTAAAACCTTTTGGTGTGAAAACCCTCCCTCAACAAATATTAACATAATTGTGCCCATCCCAAGCAAGAAGGGCAACTAATATTATCACCTGGGTGATGGGCTTCCATCTTTAACAAAGTGAGCATAATATATTTTATCTTCCCAACAATCCACCCCTATGCTCACTTTACTACCCACAATCTACATCACCGGCATCTCTGTGCAATGAAATTAGGCACATTACACAAATTACAACAACATGACAATTCACACAATTACAAAGGTACATTTCACCAGTCTCTGAGCACTTTGCCAAAAGTGCAAAATGTCCTTGACCTTCTTTCTAGCCGTTTGAAAGGTTTCCCAAGTCAGGGGAGTGCTTCCAGCAAAGCTGCCCCCCACCCTCATCAGGGTATTTCACATTGTCCAAAATCCATAAGTCCATTCAACAAAGGAGCCAGTGCCCACTCTGGTCGTAGTCCAGGAAATCAGTCCACACACATGGGACCTCAGCCACCCTCCTCATCCCTGTCATTCTGGCAAGTCTTATACTGTTCCAAGGAGGAGCACATGGCAATGGCAGTTAGCATTTCCATCTCCGGAGAGCATGATGGCACCCATCCCTATGTTCCAAAATCACAGACCTACCAGCGGTATAGCAGGTACTCCTTGCTGCTGGGCTCTCACCTTCTGGAGACTGCAGATTGCAACTCCAGACCGATTCTCCTCAGCCTCCAAAGAGGAACTGAAAACATCACTTCTTGCTGCCCGCCTTGCAGCCCTGGGCCCAGCCTCAGGCCTGGACGCAGGCCCAGCCTCCTACCTCTGCTAGCTCTCCAAAATGTCCAGGGCAATCTGCAACTCACAAACTTGTGATTCCTTCTCCAGCGGCTGCTCCATTTCCAAGCAAATCTCATGAACCTGTTTGGCCTCCTCCGGTGCTTGCTCCAGCTCTAGGGTCGGCATCTCTTTCTCCCAGGTTTGCTCCAGCTCCTTCCACTGCTCGGTTTGCAGGTCCTGGGCAGCCTCTTCCACAGAGCTCTCGGTTTCCTCATGCATGGCTGTAAAAGTCAGCCAGACTACAGCCCCCAAAAAGACAGTCATGGGGAACCATAACAGCAGCCAGTCCTCTACTCCACTGCTCAAAAGTGGTGGTGGCTCCATATCAAACTGACTTGAATCCTGCCACAGACTATGCCAAATGTAAAGCCAGTAGCCGTGGCCATCATGACAGCCACATTGCCCATGCAGGTTCACATTTGATTTGGACAGGCGGTAATGAAACAACAGAGCCAAGAACTGGTGGGCCATTAGCTTTAATCCTAGCTTGCACCCAAGAGGCAAGAAATACACAGAGTGGTAAAACACTTCCCTTTCCATCCAGGGCTTCCAAACCCACTGACTTATCCGAGTTTCCTAGAATCAAAGTTTCTACCTCACCAGCCTTATTCACCTCTATTTCCCATCTTCTCTCTGCACAAACTGCTTCTTCTCTCCTCCACATGGCCTTTCTCTGCTCCCCTACAGCATGGGCTTCTCCTAAAACGTAATCACTCTTTCCTCCGGAACAATGTGATATCTCTTCCTTTTAAAACCTTTTGGCGCAAAAGCCCTCCCCTAACACATTAATATAATCACGCCCATCCCAAGCAAGAAGGGCAACTAATAATGACACCTGGGTGACGGGCTTCCATCTTTAACAAAGTGAGCATAATATATTTTATCTGCCCAACACTGGGTAACTTAAACAGCATAAACCTATTTTCTTACAGCTCTGGAGTCTTGAAGTCCCAGAGCAAGCTGCCAGCAAGGTCGGTTTCTCCTAAGGCTTCTCTCCTTCGCTTATAGATGGCCGTCTTCTCCCTGTGTCCTCACATGACCTTTTCCCTGTGCACATGTTTGTCTGATGTTTGTTCTTCTTATAGGGACAACAGGCATATTAGATTAGGGCTCACCCTAATGACCTCATTTAATTTTAATCACTTCTTGAAAGACCCTCTCTCCAAATACAGTCATATTCTGAGGTACTCAGGGTTAGAGCCTCAGCATATGAATTTGTGGGGGTGAGGGACCCAACTTAACCCATAACAAGGGGTATTTATCAAATTGGGGCTGAGTTAGAACCAGGAAATACCTCCAAGAAGGGATGGTGAGTATTTCCCTGAGGTGAATTTGGGAAGATAAGTAGGTTTAGTCAGTCAGAAAAGGTCCTGAGGGGTGGAGATCAGAGGATGCCTGCTAAGTGGACTTGGATTGCTTCTAGGCTATAGGATGCATTTGTGCTTCAGAATAACTAGAGCAAGAGGCTCACACAGCAGCTCTGCTAATTTTTTTTGAAGCTGAATTAGTTATGTTGCTGCACAATACAGCACAAATAAGGAAATGAAGTTTTGTTAGTGTTATGAACTGAATGGTACCCCCAAATTCATATGTTGAACTCCTGACCTCCACTACCTCAGAATGTAGACTCTCTTTGGAGATAAGGTCTTTTAAGAAGTGATTAAAGTTAAATGAGGTCATTAGGAGGTCCTCAATTCAACACAACTGGCATCTTTATAAGGAGAAAAGACACCAGATATGCATATTCACAGAGAAAAGGCCATGTGAGGGCACAGGGAGAAGGTGGCTATCTACAAGCCAAGAAGAGAGGCCTCCGGAGAAACCAGCCCTGCTGACACTTTGATCTTTAACTTCCAGCCCCAAGAACTGTGAGAAAATAGACTCATGCTGTTTAAGCCCCCAGTCTAAGGTATTTTGTTGTGATCGTCCTAGAGGACTAATACAATTAGGCAACATATTCCAGATAACTGAAATCTACTCCTTTAAATGTCAAAACTTTCAAAATGTCTAATCATTGTTGGTGCGTTATATTTCTAAGTTGTATCTACACATGGCAAAATAACTATCATGTTTTAACCCCTTGTTGATGCCATTGGGCTCTTGAGAATATCTGCCTCCTCCCCACCATCTCAGGGCACTACACTTGTTGAGGGTTTGTTTTTGTTTTGTCTTGGTCTCCTCTCCCTTTGCCAGGCTGAGCTTTCCTCCTATATTTTATGTTCTTGCCTTCAAAAGCCTTCCACATTCTTCCAAAAGGTTGCTCCTACTGACTACGAGTTTGTTGGAATTCTATTTTAAAATTTATTAGGTTTTATGTACAAACTTTGTGACACTTCTTTTAACTTTGCAGAGACACTGTAACTTGCTTCCTAGATTTTGGCAGCATCACAGATAGCCGACACAGCCATCTAAATGACTGCCAGGTATATGAGAGATTGCTTTTCTGGCCAAAACGGTGGAGAGTCCTCCATAGTTGTGAACAGTTTCCCAAGGTCTGGCATGTGAGGTTCATTCCTGTCTTTTACCTGTGTCCTGTCTGCGTCCTCAGGGAGCCTGTGGTCCTCCGCAAGGTCTGGCTGCTCCATGGTGTCACTGCAGTAGTGCAGTCCTTCTCGCCCTCTGTCTGCCAATCTGTTGAATGGGTAACTTTCGTGGAAAACAGACATAATTTATCTCCCTACATACATCTCTGTAAATATCCAGAAAGATACACTCATTTTTTAGAATTCAATTAGAAGCTCTGACTGGTTGGCTCAGTGGTAGAGCATAGGCCAGGCATGTGGAAGTCCCAGGTTCAATACAGGGCAGGTCAACAGGAGAAGTGCCCATCCGCTTTTCTACCCCTCTTCTTCTCACTAAATGCCTAGACCTCAAGAACATGGTATTGTAGATTTTAGAGGGAAACAGTTCTTTTCTTATAGACACAAGGTTTTGTTGTCCTTCCTGTCCTTGAATCCACTGGCCCTGTGGCTTGTCTACACCAATAGAAGTGACAGTGAAGCCCCAAGTCTTCTGAGCTGGCTCTGAAGAGGTCTTTACCTTCTGCCTTTGTTGTTGGAATGATGCCACTTACACACTATGAAAGTAGTTCAACTTCCCTTAGACTTCCCTGTGAGGAAGCCCACATTAGCCACATGGAGGAGAGGCCCTGTGGAGGATGCTGACTGGGATGTTGGCTCTCCCATCATTCACAGGAAATGCACACTGAAGTATTTAGATGTGAAGGAACCAAAAAGATGTAACTGACTCTCAAATACCTCAGAAAAATAGTTTCTCACTCATTTCATACATTAATATAATATAATATAATATAATATAATATATAATTAATATATATTGGAATGAAATGTAAACAAATAATAAACAAATGGAGCAAAATAGTAACAATTGGTGAATCTGGGAGATACAGGTGTTCTGTGTACTATTCTTATCCTTGCTATGTTTCTGTATATTTGAAATTACCTGTTTTTAATTTAAAAGTCCCTGAAAAAATAAATCCTGATATAGACATATTTATCCTCATGGACAAATATCTCTATTTACCTCATGCTTACCTATAGATAACAGTGACTCAGAGAAGCCATCAGCCTTGCTGGTCTTCTGGGTTTCCATCAATAAAAAGGAAGCCATCAAAAACAAGAGTAACAACAACAAAACAAGGAAGCCATCACATTGCCCAAGCCTTCTCAGTAACCCAGTGTAAAAGGTGACATACCAGTGCCCCTGCTGGTTAACTTGGGTTAGGGAACAGTGCCAAAGAAACAGTTGTGAACCTTGTGTTTCATGTACATCTCTCTTGGTTCCTCTGTTAGATGTTAAGTCCCAACCAGGCAGGAACCAGGCCACTGGTAATAGTGCATTCATTCATCTAAAGCAATCATGCATTCACATATCCATTTAATTCCATCCAGTGTTTAGTGAATAACTACTCTGATCCAGTGGTGTAGGGAACATAACTGGCGCCCAGGGCACGACACTTTATTGGCTCCCCCCGAAGGTGTAGTACACTTTTCTTGTTTGTCTTGGAGACCATTTGGCGCTCCTCTACGAGTGGCGCCCGGGGCATGACAGACCCTCTTGTCTCTTCCTTGCTACGCTACTGCTCTGATCATCAATCTGGCTTGTCTCTCATGTTAACTAGACTAATTTCAGATGTAAAGTGCACACTCAAGATGCTAAGTGGCCTGACTCTACCTAACTCTGGCCAGCAGTATGGCCACTGGGGAAGGGATGAAGGTATTCAGAGGGCCATCAGACTGCTTGTCCTCACATATGGAAAAGCAAAACCCAGCTCTCACCATTCAGATGGAGGAGCACTGGTCTTGTTTTCCTTTGTACTCTCATCTGTAGAACCATTTCAGACTGCTGGTTTAAGAGAAAAGCCTGCACATTCTCTAACCGCCCCTGACCCCCATCTTCATGGCCCACAGTGGTTCTACATCAAGAGTTTTACCAAATAAAGCTGTGATGTTTGGGAACCACCATTTGCCCTGTGCTGTATCTTAATCCACGGTTTAACAAGGGATGGTTTTACTGAATATTTTAATTTTATGACTTCTATAGCTCCCATTTCATATAATTTTCATAAGAAAACTTATGGGGGACGCTTGGTCCTGGTCTGGGTTATCCTCTGCAACCTTCTTCTTCTTCTTTTTTTTACAGGGACAGATAGGGACAGACAGACGGGAACAGAGAGAGATGAGAAGCATCAATCATTAGTTTTTTGTTGCCTTTGGGACACCATAGTTGTTCGTTGATTGCTTTCTCACATGTGCCTTGACCGCGGGCCTTCAGCAGGCCGAGCCACCCCTTGCTGGGGCCAGCGACCTTGGGTCCAAGCTGGTGAGCTTTTGCTCAAGCCAGATGGGCCTGCGCTTAAGCTGGAGAGCTTGGGGTCTCGAACCTGGGTCTTCTACATCCCAGTTCGACGCTCTATCCCCTGCGCCACCGCCTGGTCAGGCCCTCTGCAACCTTCTTAATCTGAGATTTTTAAGACAGTTTTCCAAATAACAGGGACTTGTCTAGTACAATCAGTTGACCTTAATTAGAGCCTAGATCTTCTAACATCTCCCTGCTGATTAGTGCTACTTTCAGAAAGACTGCTCTAAGGAGATCGCAGACTACTGTGTATGTCTGAAGGAGAGTGAGGAGAGATGACAGCCTGCGATTGACAGAGGCTTAGAGCAAGGGTTGCCTTTACTTTCAAGTGCTCCCAGTGTTAAGCACCTTGAAACAGCGTGGTGACCTACCCCTCCCCGTAGCTCCCATTTCCTTGCCCTCTTCTCCCTGTTCCCACCCTCATAACCTTGGTCCCAGGAAGAAAGGAGGAGCTGAGAAATAGAGAAGATAAAGCACACTGGGGGCAGAATGAATGGAGATAGGAAAAAGCTGATTAGCTCTCTCTTCCCCCATTAGCTGGCAGCTGAAAAATAGCTACTGTTCCTTTAACTTAACTCTACCTTCCCTGGCTTGGGTGGGAAAGCAATCCACACAGCAAAGCTGCTTTTAGCTTTTGCCATTTGAAGCAGTGATGGAAAAACAGGAATTATGTGGGAAAAGCACTCTTTCTTATTTTTTCCCTCCAATCCTTGGAGAGAGAACTCATGTATGTAACGACATTTTTAAAAATGCAAAAAAAAAAAAAAAATCTTCAACACACTGTACTGCTAGATGCATGTCCTAAAAATAATTCTGTAAAATAAAGCTGATCTGAAAGGGTTGCAACAAACCAGAAGTATTGCCCCGCTGAGAAATGGACAAAAGAGAATAATGAAAATATTACCTGTCTAAAAACCTCTGCTCATGCAACATGCATTACCTACAATATATCATCTGGTGAGCTGCAGAGTTAGTTTTAAGCAAATATACCTACTGTCATTTTAATTATTATATTTTATGGAACTTTTAAATTTTATTGAAATACACATTTGTTTACCCAAATTTCTCTTTGCCATGTTGCTCGATAATTGGGCCTGTCTCATAAGCTTCAGGATCAGGACAAAGAATAACAACGTTCCATAATAATGTGCTGTTCCAGAATAATGATGTCCCAGACATACCCATAGCTGAGGACAAGTCCCACCTTGAGAGCTGGACTTGAGGACTTAAAATGTCATTTAAGTTGTCCTTCATTATTGCTCTCCAATTCTATGTGACAGATTTGCTTTGATCTTAAAACGCACAGAACATATTGCAAAGTCACCCCTCGTGTGTGGGGTGAAAGGGTTACCTGTGACACTTACCCATTCCTGTAAAAGGAACATTTTATTTTGTCATTAGAAAAAAAAAATAGCTTTCTTCTGAAATGACACATCTTGTGATGAGATACAGAAGGATTTTTCTACCCTGCCTGGTAGAAGAGCTTTTTAATAAATACGGTTTTCCGCCTGACCTGTGGTGGCGCAGTGGATAAAGCAACGACCTGGGAACACTGAGGTCGCCAGTTCAAAACCCTGCACTGGTTCGGTCAAGGCACATATGGGAGTTGATGCTTCCAGCTCCTCCCCCCTTTCTCTCTCTCTCTCTCTCTCTCTCTCCTTCTCTCTCTCACTCTATGTCTCCTCTCTAAAATGAATAAAATAAAAAAAAAGAAATTAAAAAAAGTAAATAAATACGGTTTTCCCTCTTTCCACTTAGAAATTCCTTCCCGCAGAGTCTGTTTTGAAGATTCAGGAGTGCAAAAGATACCAGCCCCCGGGTCTCCACTGCTCTCTCATTTCATCCTTCCCTACCTGTCCCTCCTGAGAGCAGAGGATGGAGAAGTCTCAGCATTTTCACAGGGAGCTCATTCTCTGTGCTAGCTCTGAACGAAGCAGGACATATACAGGCCTAGGAGTGACCCCTGCTCAAATCCTGCTCAGAGCAAGGGGCAGAGTCCACCCTCTAGTCTGCTCTGCTCCATTGCCATCCCAGGTAAAGACTGAGCCTTCAGTCAGTAAGCCAGGCACTGAGGGCCCCAGTGGGTGGTGGGCTGGAATGAGCCCTCACTGGCTGAGGGTAAGGAGGTAGAAGGCAGCCAGGTACAATCTTGCCAGAGCCAGGTTGGCTGGATTCGGGGGAGGGGTTGTGCTGTAGAGCCTGGCAGGAGATGGCCCAGGAACAGGGGCCGCAGGATGCCCCTGACCACCTGACCACACAGAAGTCCCAAGGGCCCACCTGTCATTCTTGGACTTTTTTAGAGTGCTTTTAGAGGTGATGGTGATGGTGATGGCGATGGCATTGGCGCTGTGGTGACAATGACAACAAAATGTGGTGACAAACATCTTTGTTATTTGGTCAACTATTCAGTTGGGTGCCGCACACTGCCTCCCTGTGAGTCTGGCTGGTTGGCTGAGTATGCCTGCTTCAGGGATAAGGGATCGAAGCTCAGAAAGTTCAATTGGCTTTTCCCAGGCTCACAGCCAGAATTCAAATGGCCAGAGCACACAATGCCAAATCCTGGCTTTCTTAACCATGTTTCTTCCTAAAAATCCTCATCTGAGAAAAGAGGGCTGTCCTATAAGACATGTCTCATCATAATGTTGAGCCGGTGTTTGGCCTGCCACTGACATGCAGTCTTCTGTTTAAACTTAATTTGACAAGTTCAAGGTTGCCTGGAAACAACTACCAGAAGAAATGAAAAGGCAATAACACTTTTTCTTTCAAATACAAAAATTTAACTGAATTTAATACTCAGATGGAAATTCTGATTTTAAAAGTCTGTTTTTATACAGGTTTCAGAAAGGTAGCTTCCTTTTACTTTGACAAAACTTATTTGAAATGACTATGAATTCACAAATGTTTTAGAAATCTTATTAATGCCAATAAAGCCTTTTATTAATCAGACTGTGCCAGGCACTGAAGGGAAGGAAATATAAAACATACTGCATACACTCATGGTGTTTATTTTCTAGTTGGGATTGGTGCTATAGTCATCAAAGGACAAGTGAGTAAAGTGGATAAATGAAGTTCAGAAGGGAGGAGGGTGTGAGTGGGGATGAGTGGGACATGCTGATGAGCACCTGAAGGCCAGTAGAGAACCTAAAGGGTGGGTGGTGAGCGGTGAGCCATGGACTTTGCCGGCAGGGACAGTGCACAAGCACACAGGCAAGGGCGAGCCAGGGCAGACAGGGTTGGAAAGCAGGGCTTTGGCCTGGAGGGTTTTTGGAGGAAAGTAGAAGGCACACTTGCACTGTTGTGTTCAGACGAATATGACGGATCAAACAAAGCAACTGGGATTTTGCAGTATACACCAAACAGAGCCTTGGAAAGTTCTGGGAAGGAACACTAAATGCTCTAACGACTTACAGTATATTGGACTGACCCGGATGCAAACCCCGATCAGGAGGCTCCTGGGCCAGATGTCAGAGATAGAGATGACGAAAGAAACAGCAAGGAGGGCAGCAAGGGAAGGCGGGACTGCAACAGGCGTCCTCACAGTTGGTACTGAGCATTAAAGACCTAGTTGGGGCATCTCTGGGCTTCACCCAGGTTTGAAAACACCTCAGGCAGGCAAGAGGGTGACAATCCAAAAGCTAATTGAGGATAGAAAGAAACAATGGACCTTTTTCAGACGTGGGTTCTGCCATCTGTAACGCTCCCCAGCCCCTTCCTGCCTCTGTCTTCAACTTCAAGGCTGCCTCCATCCTGCTGTCAATGAATAAATACTTGCTGTCCACAAATGAGTAGGAACCACCCTAGCGCAGCAATTTTCAACCTTTTTCATATCATGGCACACATAAACGAATTACTAAAGTTCTGTGGCACACCAAAAAAATCTATGTTTTGCTGGTCTGAGAATAAAAAATGGTTAATTTTGATTCATTCACATTAGATGGCTATTGTTGTGTTGGTGGTTGTTATTTTCCTAAATGTGACAATCTAAGGGAAAAGAAGTCAGTCCTTCTGACCAATAGTCATGTATTGCATATTTTGAAAATTCCTGTAGTGCACCTATTGAAAATTGCTGTCCTCTCCTATGTGAGAGCACCTTATTGATTTACGTTTTCTCTGCACCTGCTCTTTCCACCTGTCCTTCCCTTTCCCTAGACCTGGCCGCCAAGGCTCCGTTCCTAGATGCTCCCATCCAGCATTGGCCCTGGCTTCCTCACTGTGGTTGTTTATTCTCAATTTGCAGGGAATTTCTGGGGTTAATTCTCAGAGCCACTTCACCCAAGCATAAACCAGTTTGGGGGCCTGTCCAGTGGTGGGAGTCAAATAATTTAAGAATGGGTTCTCACCTGACCAGGCGGTGGCGCAGTGGATAGAGAGTTGGACTGGGACGCGGAGGACCCAGGTTCGAGACCCCGACGTTGCCAGCTTGAGCGTAGGCCCATCTGGCTTGAGCAAAAGCTCACCAGCTTGGACCCAAGGTCGCTGGCTCAAGCAAGAGGTTACTCAGTCTGCTGAAGGCCTGCGGTCAAGGCACATGTGAGACAGTAATCAATGAACAACTAAGATGCTGCAACAGCAACAAAAGACTGATGATTGATGCTTCTCATCTCTCTCTGTTCCTGTCTGTCTGTCCCTATCTATCCCTCTCTCTGACTCTCTCTCTGTCCCTGTAAAAAAAAAAAAAAAAAAAAAAGACTGGTTCTCTGCCCAAATGGCTATTTTAAGTACCATAAAAAAAGATAAATTAAAAGGTAGTTTATTATTTCATGCATTTAATAATTAAATAAGAACAATAAAGGAAGTACACAAAACTAGAATATGTTATGAGTTTTAAAATATTTATGAAAAAATATTAAGTATCTGACAAAAAACAATGAAACTGTTTTTAAGATATTTCCATATTGCTTCTTGATTGAACTCTTCATTTGCTATTTTTTCAGCTATAGACAGAATGAACATGACTACGGGTGCTTAGAGTATGCTGTTGTGCAGATGAACATTAAGAAAGAGTAAGGAATGTAAATTTGTGATTTCCACATTGCGTGGCTTCCCAGGCGCCCACCTTAGAGAGAACCCTTATTACAAGTGCCATTTTAACAACTGGTTCACTGAACTCAGCAAACAATTAGGTACCGGTTCTGCTGAACCAGTGTGAACCCACTGAATCCCACCACTAGGCGTGTCCCACTTCTGTCCACCTGTCCCCCTGCTCTAGCAGTGATTCCCAGTTTTATCTCTGTGGATCCCCGAGAATTCTCAGCGGCCCCTCGCAGTAACTGTAGCTTGATTGGAGGTTTCTTTAGCTCTCTGCCCTCTTTTTCTGTACTTGAAACCTTCCTGCTGGGAAGCCAACTTCCAGTATCACTAACAGCTTCCAGTTACAAAGTCCCCGACACTGTTCTAGGTGTTTTGCCTTATTTCTAGGTATTGGTACAGCTCAGGAAAAGGCAGGACAGGAACTTTAATCCATTTTCACAATGGTGTTCTGGTCTCACTCATCTCTTAGGCATATGTTATACCAGTTTCTAGCCTAGAATACCACTGCAACTCAAACTAAAATTTCGTGACAGTGCTCCAATTTTGTTTCTTCCCTGAAGACTTTCTTTAAGCACCCAATGTCAGCTGATGCATCAGAAAATAGCCTAGAATCAGAACTGTTATTTTTAACTAGAAAGAATCTTGAAGATCATCTCTTTTAACCCCCTCTTTTTACAGACAGAGAAACAGAAGCCTGTGAAATTTAGGTGCCTTACCCCCAAACCACTAGCTGTTGGTGCCAGCTGTGGTGCCAGCACCCCATGCTGCTGCTTCTGTCCCCAGCACGGAGCAGCACTGCCTGGGCACCAACAACAGTCAGGGGTTGGGGCAGGCGCTCTGACGTCTGTGTCCTTCTTGTCTTCCTCATCGCTTGGCATTACTTATGTCTGATTTCTAAATAGTGCTAGTTGGTTGTGATAATGTATTCCAAATAAGATTTTCTGCTCAGCTGCAAGCTGGCTGACCTTTCTGCAATTTCCCTCTGCCAGGGTCCCAGGAAATGTGTGAAAACAAATTAACAACTAAGCTGATCATTTTTAGAAGCTTATGATTTTTTAAAACATTTATTTATTGATTTTAGTGAGAGAGACAGGGTGAGAGAGAGAAAGACAGGAGGAACATTGATCTCTTCCTGTATGTGTCCTGACTGGGGATTGAACCAGCAACTTCTGAGCTTCAGGACAATGCTTTAACCAACAGAGCTATCCAGCCAGGGCAAGAAGGTTATGATCTTGATTATAGTTTCCTGATCACTGCCATTTTATCTCAGCTTTGGAATTTTTCCAGTTTATTCTTTTTTTTTCTTTTCCAAGTGAGATGAGGGGAGACATAGAGACAGACTCTCGCATGCACATTGACCAGGATCCACCTGGCAAGCCCCCTATGGGATGATGCTCTCCCCATCTGGGGCCATGCTTGCAACCGAGCTATTCTTAGCACCTGAGGTGAAGGCTCCATGTAGCCATCCTCATCAGCTGGGGCTGATGTGCTTGAACCAATTGAGCCACTGGATGTGTGTGAGAGGAAGAGGGAGAGATGAGGGTGGAGAGAAGCAGATGGTTGCTTCTGTGTGCCCTGATAGGGAATCGAACCTGGGACATCCACATGCCAGGCTGACTCTCTACCACTAAGCCAACTAGCCAGGCCCTCAGTTTATTTCTTTTTTTTTTTTTTTTTGACAGAGCCAGAGAGAGGGACAGATAGGGACAGACAGACAGAAAGGTAGAGAGATGAGAAGCATCAATTATTTATTGTGGCACCTTAGTTAATCATTGATTGCTTTCTCACATGTGCTTTGACGGGGTAGGAGGGCAGTTACAGCAGAGTGAATGACCCCTTGCTCAAGTCAGTGACCTTGGGCTTCATGCTAGTGACTATGAGGTCATGTCTATGATCCCATGTTCAAGCCAGCGACCCTAAACTCAAGGCGGTGAGCCCACACTTTTGCTGGATGAGTCCATGCTCAAGCCGATGACCTTGGGGTTTGAACCAGGGTTCTCTGAGTCCCAGTTCGATGCTCTTTCCACTGTGCCACTGCCTGGTCAGGCCGTTTATTCTTATTAAAAAATATACTACTTTCAAAATGACACAGGTAAGCAGGAAGTAAGTGTTAAAATTGACCTGTATAGCAACTGATCAGAAGATGATGCTATGCTTACTACAAGATATCTGCAAAGATGGGTGTAGACTATACCTGGGACAGGGATTTTTCCCCACTTTCTCTGTAATTTAAGGCTGAATGGTTAAATAGTAAACAATTCACGCTGCAGAAAGGAAATTGAAGACAGGGTACAATTTCACACCGAAGAGGCCTGTAATTTGTGATGACGGTATTGTTTCTCTGATTCTGTCCTTATACATTGCCTTCCCTTTAACTCAACCTTTATAAAGGATCCCACATTTTGAAGTATTCACACCTCCAGTGAAAAACCAAAAAATAACTTGTAAATTTGCCCGCAGGCCTTCAATCTTGCCATTTTAGTTAAAGGCCTAACCCAGTGGTTCTCAAACTTTTTGAAGTCAAGGTGCACTTAAAATCCTACAAATAATTGTAGGCGCACTATATACAAATTTCTAAGAAATATGTTATAATAAGTAAGTCAAATATTAAAGAAAAAATATAAAGTCCAAGCGTGCTTTTATGGTAATTAAACAAAATAAATATGACAAAACTAAATTTATTCTGACATTAAAAAACATTTTTATGTTATATTTATTGAGTTATGCTTTTTAGAATTCATAAAAAAGAGGGGTTAAAAAATAAAAAACAACAAAATATTATCTTTTTATATATATAGATACATTCTTAGTAAGATTTAGTAAATTTGGCAGGTCTTGGCGCAAATGTGTTAAGTTTTTTCATTCTTGTGTTTATGAGGAACACGAGCCTGATGTGTCCTAGTGATTTCTTCAATGTTTGGACATATATTTGAAAGGCAAACTCTCATTTCCTAGTCAATACATTGAGGAATTCCTTTCTTTTCACTCTTAATTGTGTTGAGTGCAGAAAACCCCCACCATACACATCATCTTAACTTTACACCAAACAAAGGATAGAAGAAACTTGCCTCCAGTTTTTCCGGGGAACATGGGGGTAGTGTAAACAATCCAGCACCACAGCTTAACACCCTTTTGCAACCTCATCAGGCAAGTGAGGTAGGGGGTTGGGCAGACTGTCAGCTTATAGCCAATTCCCCACACCTCTGTCCCCCCCAAATCTAAACTCCAAAAACTCTGTTGATTTTTTTGTCCTCAACAGGCACATATTTCTCTGGAATGCCATAGGGCAAACCTGGAAATCTTCTAGGGTGCACCAGTGCTCCCTGGCGCACACTTTGAGAACTACTAGTCTAATGTCAACTGATAGCTGCTCTTACCGGAAGCTTCAGGGACAGTCTCACATTAAGCCAAGGTAAAAAGGAAATATTTCTGGTGGTCTTTTGCTATTCGTGAATCTGGTCATCTAATCGTTCCTATGTTTCATCAGAGCACAATGCAATCGTGTAAGCAGAAAGGGCCTACAGGGGAACTCGGCATTTACAAAAATACCCAAGTGAAACAAGTTCATGGCCTAGAGTTTCCAAGGTTTCAAAATGTTTCCCTTTTCTTCTGATTCCAGGGTTATGCTCCACTGATGCTGCCAGTATGACTGGGAATAAATAACAGAGTGAGCACCCAGGATGATCAGGAGCTACTGATGGTAACAGGTCAGCAGCACTGACTGGCCCTGAAGGCTGCACCCTCTCTCTCCCTGTCAGTGCCCAGCATCCGGGTGGAGCCTGAAAGACAAGATATGCCCCATGGCTGGGGCGGGGGTGACCCAGGAAGAGGGCATGTGTTTCTCTGAGTCCAGGGTGACAAAGCTCCCTCTCCTCCATGGGGAATTAGAGACAGCCAGGCAAAGGCAAAGAAGTGCCTTTATCTCTTCCCGACTTCCTTGGGATTCTGCTGTCTCCTGAAAGGGAGACATCCTAAAAATGAGGAAATGCAGGCAGCACCTACAGAGAGCTGGTTTCCTGGAGTCATGCTGTCTGCTCTGGGTGAGCACATGAAGAGAGCTTGGTCAGCCCTGGACAGCGGACAGTGAGCCAGGGGCAACAGGGTGTAGGGAGCTGCATTTCACTGTGAGACCATTTACTTGCTATCTATATTTTTAAATTAATTTTAATGAGGTGACATTGATAAATCAGGGCACATATGTTCAAAGAAAATATTTCCAGGTTATTTTGACATTTGATTATATTGCGTACCCATCACCCAAAGTCAAATTGTCCTCCGTCACCTTCTATCTGATTTTATTTGTGCCCCTCCCTTATCCCTAACACCTCCCTCCCTTCCCTGTCCTCCCGAGTAGCCAGCTGACTCTTGTCCATGTCTCTGAGTCTCATTTTTATATCCCATCTATGTATGGACTCATATAGTCCTTAGTTTTTTCTGATTTACTTACTTCACTCAGTATAATGTTATCAAGGTTCATCCATGTTGTTACAAATGATCTGATGTCATCATTTCTTATGGCTGAGTAGTATTCCATAGTATATATGTACCAAAGCTTTTTAATCCACTTGTCCTCTAATGGACACTTAGGCTGTTTCCAGATCTTTGCTATTGTGAACAATGCTGCCACGAACATGGGGGCGCATTTCTTCTTTTCGAATAGTGCTATGGTGTCCTTGGGGTATACTCCTAAAAGTAGAATAGCTGGGTCAAAAGGCAGTTCGATTATTAATTTTCTGAGGAATCTCCAAACTGTTTTCCACAGTGGCTGCACCAGTCTGCATTCCCACCAGCAGTGCAGGGGAGGTCCCTTTTCTCCACATCCTCGCCAGCACTTATTCTGTGTTGTTTTGCTGATGAGCACCATTCTGAATGGTGTGAGGTGATATCTCATTATGGTTTTAATTTGCATTTCTCTAATGATTAGTGATGTTGAGCATTTTTTTATATGCCTATTGGCCATCCGTATGTCCTCTCTGGAGAAATTTCTGTTCATTTCTTTTGCCCATTTTTGATTGGATTGTTTGGCTGTCTGGTGTTGAGTTTTATAAGTTCTTGATAAATTTTGGTTATTAACCCATTATCAGACGTGTTGTCGAATATGTTCTCCCATTGTGGGGTTTGTCTTTTTATTCTGTTCTTATTGTCTTTAACTGTGAAAACCTTTTTAATTTGATATAGTCCCATTTGTTTATCCTGCCTTTTATTTCATTTGCCCGTGGAGATAAATCGGCAAATGTATTGCTGCGACAGATGTCGGAGAGCTTACTGCCTATGTTTTCTTCTAAGATGCTTATGGTTTCACGGCTTACATTTAGTCTTTATCCATTTTGAGTTTGTTTTTGTGAATGGTGTAAGTTGATGATCTAGTTTCATTTTTTTTGCAGGTAGATGTCGAATTTTCCCAGCACAATTTGTTAAAGAGGTTGTCTTTACTCCATTGTATGCTCTTTCCTCCTTTGTCAAATATCAGTTTGTCCATCAAGGTGTGGGTTTATTTCTGGGTTCTCTGTTCTGTTCCATTGATCTATGTGCCTGTTCTTATGCCAGTACCAGGCTGTCTTGAGTAAAATGGCCTTGTAGTATATACCTTGATATCCGGAAGAGTGATACCTCCTGCTTTATTTTCTTTTTAAGATTGCTGAGGCTATTCATGTTCTTTTTTGGTCCCATATAAATTTTTGGAATATGTGTTCTATATCTTTGAAGTATGTCATTGGTATTTTAATTGGTATTGCATTGAATTTATAAATTGCTTTGGGTAATATAGACATTTTAATGATGTTTATTCTTCCTATCCATGAGCATGGTATGTGCTTCCACTTGTTTGTATCTTCCTTGATTTCTTTTATCAATGTTTTATAATTTTCTGAGTACAAGTTCTTAACTGCCTTGGTTAAATTTACTCCGAGGTACTTTATTTTTTTGGCTGCAATAGTGAAGGGATTGTTTCTTTAATTTCTTTTTCTGACAGTTCATTGTTTGTATATAAAAATGCCTCTGATTTTCGAGTAATAATTTTATATCCTGCCACCTTGCTGAATTCATTGATCAGGTCCATTAGTTTTTGACTGAGACTTTAGGGTTTTCTATATAAAATATTATATCATCTGCAAATAATGACAGTTCTACTTCTTCTTTTCTAATTTGGATGCCTTTTATTTCTTCTTGTTGTCTGATTGCTATGGCTAAGACTTCCAGAACTATGTTGAATAAGAGTGGTGAAAGGGGGCACCCCTGCCTGGTTTCTGAACTTAAGGGGATTGCTTTTAATTTTTGCCCTTTTAGTATGATGTTTGCTGTGGGTTTGTCGTAGATGGCCTTTATCATGTTAATGAATGTATATTCCCTGTATTCCCACTTTACTGAGAGTTTTGATCAAGAATGGGTGCTGGATTTTATCAATGCTTTTTCTGCTTGTATTGAAATTATCATGTAATTTTTGTCCTTCCTTTTGTTTATGTGATGAATCACATTGATTGATTTGCAAATATTGAACCAGCCTTGCCTCTCCAGAATAAATCCTACTTAATTATGGTGTATGATTTTTTTCATATATTGCTGGATCCGGTGGGCTAATATTTTTTTGAGAATTTTAGCGTCTAAATTCATCAAGGATATTGGCCTATAATTTTCTTTCTCTGTGTTGTCTTTTCCTGGTTTAGGGATCAGAATTATGCTAGCCTCTTAAAAGGAGTTTGGAAGTCTTCCTTCCTCTTAAATTTTCTGAAATAGCTTGAGAAGGGTAGGAGTTAGTTCTTCTTTAAATTTTTGTTAGAATTCACTTGTGAAATGATCAGGCCCAGGACTTTTCTTTGTTGGGAGTTTTTTGATAACTGTTTCAATCTCATTTGTTGTAATTGGTCTGTTTAGGTGTTCTGATTCTTCCAAATTGAATTTTGGAAGATTATATGATTCAAGAAATTTGTCCATTTCACCTAGGTTGTCTCATTTTTTGGCATAGAGTTCTTCACAGTATTTTCTTACAATGCTTTGTATTTCTGTTGTGTCAGTTGTTATTTCTCCGCTCTCATTTCTAATTTTATTTATTTGAATCCTCTCTCTTTTTTTCTTGGTGGGTCTATTTAAAGGTTCATCGATCTTCTTTAGCTTTTCAAAGAACCAGCTCCTGTATTGATCCTCTGTATTGTTTCCGTAGCCTCTATGTCATTTATTTCTGCTCTAGTCTTTATTTTTTCCTTCTATCAACTAGTCCTGGGATTTATTTGCTATTGTTTTTCTAGTTCTTTTAGATGCAGGGTCAAGTTGCTTATTTGAGCTTTTTCTGGCTTATCATGGCATGCCTGTAGTGCTATGAACTTCCCTGTCAGTACTGCTTTTGCTGTGTCCCATAAATTATGAGTTGATGTATGTTCATTATCATTTGTTTCTAGAAACTTTTTTTTTTTTTACAGAGATAGAGAGAAAGAGTCAGAGAGAGGGATAGATAGGGACAGACAGACCGGAACTGAGAGAGGTGAGAAACATCAATCATTAGTTTTTCACTGCCACTGCAGCACCTTAGTTGTTCATTGATTGCTTTTTCACATGTGCCTTGACTGCAGGACTTCAGCAGACCAAGGAACACCTTTCTGGAGCCAGCGACCTTGGGTCCAAGCTGGCGAGCTTTTTTCTCAAGTCAGATAGGCCTGCACTCAAGCTGGTGCACTGCGGGTCTCGAATCTGGGTCTTGCACATCCCAGTCCGACACTCTATCCACTGCTCCACTGCCTGGTCAGGCTCTAGAAACATTTTTATTTCTTGTTTGATCTCATTGTTAATCCATTCATTATTTAATAATATGCTATTTAGTTTCCAAGTGTTTGAGTATTTTTCAGGGTTTTTTTTGGTGGTTAATTAATAGTTTCATGCCTTTGTGATCAGAGAAAATGCTTTTTATGATTTCAATCTTCATAAATTTGTTGAGACCACCTTTGTGCCCTAACATGTGCACTATCCTAGAGAATGTACCATAAGCGCTTGAAAAAAATGTATTTTCTACTGCTTTAGGGTGAAAAGTTCGGAAGATATCCATTAAATCAAGTTGATCTAGTGTATCCTTTAAGTCTGCCGTTTCTTTGTTAATTTTCTTTCTTGAGGATCTATCCAGTGATGTTAGTGGGGTATTGAAATCCCCTACTATTAATCTTGGGCTGTTATATCTTGCCCTTTATATCCATCAAAGTCTGCTTTATGTATGTCGGGCTCCTATGTTTGGTGTGTAGATATTTATAATGGTTATATCTTCCTGTTGAATTGTTCCCTTTATCATTATGTAGTGTCCTTCTTCATCTCTTACTGTAGCCTTTGTTTTAAAGTCCATATTTTCAGATATAAGTATTGCTACCCTGGCTTTTTTTTCCATTTCCATTGCATGAAATATTTTTTCCGTTCTTTTACCTTTAGTCAATGTGCATCTTTTGTTTTAAGATGTGTCTCTTGTAGACAGCATATGTATGGGTCCTATTTCTTTATCCACGCAGCTACCCTATGTCTTTTGATTGGGTCATTTAATCCGTTTACATTTTAGGTTATTATTGATATGTAATTATTTATTGCCATTTTATTCTTTAAAGCTGTGTTCTTCTTTTGCTATATTCTTTTCCCCCTTTGAACTGTTCACAAGAAGCCCCTTAGCATCTTTTGCACAATTGGTTTGGTTTTAATAAATTCCATGAGGTTTTCTTTGTCTCCCTGTGCCTTCCAGACCGCACTCTCTTCCTGCTGCCCCAGTCCTCTCCTTTCTCCCTGTCTCCTGGATTCCCAGGTGAGTAGTTGTGAGAGAGGTTTTCTGTGCCTTCCCTTTAAGAAGAATCCTGGGTCTGAGACAACTGTCTCTTTCTCACAAAGAGTATCCTAACCTGTTTTACAGGTAAATACTGTCTATACGCCTCTTCTAGGCTCTGGAGCTGTAGGCTGGGGCTTTGTTCCTGGGACCCATGTCCCTACCCTTCCGCTAGCCTCTCTTCCCACCACACAAGTCTCTCCAGGCTGCCTTTCGCTCCGGGAAGCTGAGCAGTCCTTTCTGCATTTTTGCTTTTCCTACCAGTCTCAATGTTGCTTCTTCAGTGTTCCCCAGTTGAAGAGTCCTCTCAGTCCAGTTCAGCGTTGGTTTATCCAGATGATGGTAATTAAAATCAAGTTATAATGCACTTTGGTTCTGGGAGTTGGAAGTTGGTACGTCTGCCTACTCCATCGCCATCTTGCCCCTTCACTTTCTATTTTTAAAAGAATATCAAGTCACCTTCAAGATAGTCCAGAGCCAATTAAATGGCTTTTCTTCATGTTCAAAGCTCAGGAGGAGAAAAACCTTGATATTTAAGTACCTGTTATTATTTTTTCTTTTTCCAAATAGGGGAAAACCCTCCTTTAGCCAAAATAATAAAAAATTGTCCAAACTGGGAGGAAGGGGGTTGGGGGTGGGGTGAGAAAGTTGTCCACTTCAATCTTTATATTTAAAAGACCATTTAAACAAAGCAAAGCAGAACAAATACCTCTGTAACTGGTCTTCTCAGCAGGCACCGATAAGTTTTTTTAAGAAAAATTCTTCATGTAGCATTTCCAGATGTAGGGGTTGCTGTTGGATTCCCCAGGCTGCCACTGCAGTGCTGCAAACCAGGGGGCTCAGGACAGCGGAAATGGCTGTCTTACTGTCTGGAGGCTGGGAGTCAGAGATCAAGGTCAGCAGGGCCGGCTTCCCTGAAACCTCCAGGGAAGAATCTGTCCCAGGCCTCTCTCATAGCTTCTGGTGGTTGCAAGCACTCTTTGGCTTGTAAATGGCCTGTTCTCCCTGTGTTTTCACGTTGTCTCCATCTGTGTGCATTTGTGGCCTAATGTCCCCTTTTCATAAGGACAACCAGTCATGAGTGACCTCATGTTAACTTAATTACCCCGTAAAGACCCTCTCTTAAAATAAGGTCACATTCTGAGGTATCGGGAGTTAGGAGTTTAAGATTATATATATATTTAAATTTAAAAAAACATTAAATGATTTTTTTAGAAAAAGAGGAAGAGAGAGAGAGAGAGATTGATTTATTGTTTCACTTATTCATGTATTCATCAGTTGATTCTTGTATGTTCCCTGACTGGGGACCAAATCTGCAACCTTGGTGTATCGGGGAGACACTCTAGCTAACTGGGCTACCCAGTCAGGGTACCATGTGTATATTCTGAGGGGACATGATTTGACCCACACAGGGCTTTAGTGGGAACAGGTGGGAGCACGATAAGCTGCCTTGCTTGCTGGGCGCTGGAAGTCATGACTGCCTGAGGGCGACCCATGTACATCCCAGGAGCACCGGCTGCTTCAGAGTGCCGTGGGTCTGTCTACATCAGCTCCCCCATTTGTACTCCTTGTGAGTTCGTTCTCAACAATCCCTTTATTGTCATACTAGTGATGTTTCATGAGGGAATGAAAACAAACTCACCAGGAGATTTCACTCTTGATCACCCAATGTGCTTGGTTTTGACCCTTTAGAAATTGTATTACTTTCTGAAAATGCACAAAGACTGTGTATGCAGTTTAACACCTAAAGTGCAAACACTCAGTGAACTGTCACCCAGGCCCAAATGTAGAACATATTGATCCACACAAGTCCCCACACATCCCTATGGTCACACCCCTCTCCCACAAGAGAGTAGACTTTAAGCTATATAATTGTCGCCATGGGGAAGCTGGAAGAAGTGTAGATAGGACTCTTGCAACTTCATGTAAGCTTGTGATTATTTAAAACACACACACACACACACACACACACACACACATACACATACATATAGCATTATGTGTGCATCAAAATGTAAATTTTTATGCTTTTTCTAAGAGTTGAAAGAAATTCACACACTGGAAAAAAACATTTGGAAAGGCATGTGCTCACTCTGTCTGTTTGGAAAAATGGGATCACTAGACATTTATGCAAAAAATAAAGCAGAGCAGAATTCAAAGTTAAAAAAAAAACACTGAATGTTTAATAAAAACCCTTATGATGGAGATACTATTATTAACTCCACTTTAGCGGTGAGAAAACAGAGGTGTCATATAACTTGTCCAAGACCACACAGCTTGCCAGAAGGCAGTCTCTATGCCTGGCCAGGTCCAAGCATTGATTACATTGTCCCTCAAGTTGTGGCACAAGTCACCTTTTCAGAGATGCCTTGCCTTGAGCCCATCTGCAACCACCTATCCTGTTCATGTTCTCTTCACTTAGCCTGTCTAATTTTTTTCCATAGTGGTTATTGCCAACTGAAATTACATTACACACTTATTTGTATTCTTTTTCTTGGCTATCTTTCCCTGCCCCCCAAAATAGAAACTCCCTGAGGGTTTTTGACTAGCTTATTTATCGCTGATACCTAGTGCCCAGAATAATCCCTGCGGCCCAGTAGGCACTCAAGAAGTATTGGGTTCGCCTGGCCAGGTGGTGGCACAGTGGATAGGACATCAAACTGGGATGTGGAGGACCCAGATTTGAAACCCTGAGGTCGCCGACTTGAGTCCTTTGGGCTCATCCGGCTTGATAAGAGTGTGGGATTGCTGGCTTGAGCATGGTATCATAGACATGACCCCATGGTCATTGGCTTGAGCCCAAAGGTCTCTGGATTGAAGCCCAAGGCCACTGGCTTGAACCCAAGGTTGCTGGCTTGAGCAAGGGGTCACTCGCTGTACTGTAGCCCCCCTGGTCAAGGCACACATGAGAAAGCAATCAGTGAACAACTAAGGTGCCACAATGAAGAATTGATGCCTCTCATTTCTCTCTCTTCCTGTCTGTCTGATCCTATCTGTCCCTGTCACAAATATGTGTGTGTGTGTGTGTGTGTGTATATATATATATATATATATATATATATATATATATATATATATATGAAGTATTAGGTTCAAATAACAATAGGTAAAATTAATTTTAAAAAACAAAGGAATATAATGTCATCTTTTGGAGAAAAACAGCTCTATAGGCACACTCTACATAAGATACCTTCTTGCCTAATTTGACACCAGAGGCTAGGTAAAGATTTGTTTTCCTCGTTAAGGATTCTTTCTAAACTTTGTGCATCACAAAATCATAACAGCACTTGCTGGTGACATAATATTAATGGGGAATCTAGCATTTCCTATTAGATAACCTTAGAAAGTTAGCCATTAAACTAGTAAGTTTGATGGTTATCATGAAAGTTAATTGTCACTAAAAAGTCAGCCTTGTGAGTCAGCATGTTAGACACCCCTCAGGCCTCTGTGGACAGCTGTCCCATGTCCTCACTTGTAACAGGAGCCACTTTTATCATGGTAATGATTCTTTGCTCAAAGTTAGCAGTTATCTCAGTTGGTTAGGACAACATTTCCCAAAGTGTGGTACAGGTATGAAAATAAACCTTTAATTTTGGTGTATTCAAAAAAATGTAATTGATATTATCATGAGACGGCCCATGGAAACCCGGCCTATTATATGGAGTCTGTATGATAATGCAACATGGGAAGTCATCTAGATTTTTCAAGTAGCATTCAACCTGGAAGTCATTTTTTTAAAAAACTTTTTATTGAATTTATTGGGTGACATAGATTAATAAAATTATATGGGTTTCAGGTGTACAGTTCTGTAATATTAAGGTGACCAACTTTTTTACAATGAAAAGGACAAAAATAAATTAAAGAAAAACAAATTGTAAATAAAAGAAACATTTTATTCATTGCAACAATAATACACTATAATATGATAAATGCATAATGAAAAAAACATTTGTAATATTTTATATTGTAATTATGCTTACATGCCTATTAATTTTTAAGAATAATTGTGAGAAAAAAGTACTCATTTAGATACAGATATGTCACATCACACACAATGGATCGACTGCATTGATCGAATACGGACATTTACAGATTAGTCTTCCAATATCAAAAAGGAGGACATGCAGGAGGATACTTTTTGAGGAAGGATGGAACTTACAAAAGAAGGACTGTCCTCCCTAAAGGAGGACAATTGGTCACCTTAGTAACATACCATCTGTATATTGTATTGTGTGTTCACCACCCCAAGTCAAGTCTACTTCCATCATCATTTATCCTCCCTATTACCTTTTCTACATCCCCTTACCTCCCTTCCCCTCTGGTAATCACCATACTGTTGTCTGTGCTTATGAACTTTCTTTTTCTTTGCTAATCCTGTGACCTTTCACCCAGACCCTCAATACCTCTCCTCTCTGACAGCTGTCAGACCGTTTGTTCTAAGTCTCTATGAGGAAGTCATTCTTTTTACACCCCTATCCTTCTGACACCTCCCACCTCACTGCAACCAAGAGAAGTAATTTCTAGGTAGCAGACAGTTGCAGCTGAGTCACAGAGAAGCAAATCCAGCCCGCAAGAAGGAGCGAAGACTGGTTCTGTCTCTTTAGACGTACTGCTTTTAACATTTTTGTGTTGTCATTTGCTCATTCTTGAAATGGAGATAACAATAGCACTTATTCAATAGGGCAGGGATAAGTATGAAATAAGTTAATGCATGCAAATATCCAGTAACAGTTAACTCTTCCTGTCTCACTGGAACTTAATCTTGCTTAGGGCAATGATTTTGTCTGTCTGGGGTACTGTTGTGTCCCAGTGCTAGCTCAGGGCTGCCACATGGTGAGTGCTCATGAAAATGTCTGTGGCATGAATAAATGACAGATTCTAGCATAGCATGAATCTGTGCAGCAGCAAAGGAGGAAGAGCACTAACTTTATCTATAAAAACGATGATGAAGAATTCATAGTTAATATCTGGATTTGAGGAACTACAATGAATAAATTCTATCTATGAATATAGTCCTGCTATAAGGAGAATGATTCCATCACAAACTGGCACACTGGCACACAGTGAGCATTACATACAGAATTCAGAGCCAGGGCAATAAAGAAAGAGTCACCCTTTCCTTTGTCATTCCTGGTTAAAGGTTTCCACTTTCTAGTGAGGAGGGATTAGATGTTAAGACAAAAGAAGATTTTAGTTTCCCAAATATTTGAGGCCACCAGCAGGTCATTGCTACATCTCTTCTGGCCGATCCACATGTCTGTCTTGAGACAGCAGCTGATCATTCATCAGTTCTCAGTCTTCATTGCCCTGATCTTTCACCCTTCGTACTCTCTGGTTGTCTTAACCCACAGTTCTGGATGGGTAACTCTGCATGTTAGGCGACTGGCGCTGAGAGCAGTGGGAGTTCTAGAAACCACAGTTTTATTATAGCCACTTACCAGGCAGTAGCTGTCATAGCAACTACCACTCTCAGTTGACTCAGGGGTGACTTGGGCTCTGTCACTAAACTACTGAATCCTTTCTACACATGGATTTCTTTCAAGTCAGTCAACTGCTTTTAGGTCCAGAAAGGCCAAGTATCTTAGTGTGTTAGTGGAATATCTCTACTTTGGAAAGTTATATTCACATTTTGCCATTATAAAAATATAATTATGGAATGAAGAAATTTTTAAATAACACAATAATTACCCTTTTTTCATTACTGTTGATAATTTTAGCTAATTTTATGGCAGTTTTTTTTTCATTTTGCTATAGAGGTGCACACATACCATTTAATGTTATATCCTGATTTCTTCCAGTGAACTTAGTATTTTCTCATCATTTGTAATAGCTAAATAATATTCTTTACAGGACATTTGCACAGTTTACTTAACCTTTACTCTATTATTAAGTATTTAAAGTGTTTATTGTTCTTTCATGTTAATAAGTAATGCTATAATATGCATAGTCATGAATGTAGATTTTCCCAGAATTTAGGATTATTTACTGTGGTACATTCTCAGAAGCAATCTTTCTTACACAATGGAGAAAGAATGAGATTAAATTTTTAACCAGGGACCAGCTAGCAGGATTAGCTATTTGCAAGAAAATCAAGTTACCCATTTCCAGAAAGACCTAAAATAATTTTTATTTAAAAAAAATTTAAAAAGCAAAAATACTCTGGGAAGCTCATGATTAGGCAAAATGCACTGAATTTGAATGCCAAGCTTATTGGCTTCTGGCTGGAGCAGACTGCTGTCTCCCCTCCTGCCTGAGTAGCAAATGGAATGAGGGGGTGATCTTGACCGTTTTCTCTCTCAGTGCCCTGAAATCTGTCATCTTCACATCTGGTTCTGGAGGAAGTAGAGTTGATAGATCCTACTTAGCCTGCCCCCACTTTAGTATTGAAAGCCCATTTAATCAGTGTCACCATAGTCAACGAAAGATAGAATTGCCATGGATACTGGACACATGAAATCTTGGGGATCCAACCGCCCTCCCCACTGGCACATTTCCCCCCATCTCTGCCACAGGCCAAGGACAGGAAGCTCATTAGCTCCCTGAAGCATTGGGTGGAAAAGCTGGGCAGCAGGAGAAGCTCACTCCCCAGCTGCAACATCAGATGATTTATAATCTCTGGGGAGTCCCTCTGCTAGTGGGCATGGAAATAAATGTGGAATTAAGGCTGGAGATGGGTTGCCCTGCAGTTTGTTCCCTGAAGATTAAAGCCTGCCAGCTCAGTCCTTCCTGCCCAGTCTGCCTTTCACCTGGGGTGTCTGACCCCTCCCAAAAGATCCTCTTAGCCCCTTGCCACTGTTCCCTTTGCAGGGACATATTGTGGCAGGAGGAAATGGCTGAACTTCCTCATCAGCAGGGGTCCTGCTGTCTGAAAGAGGGGTGTGTGTGGCAAGGTGTGGCCTGGGGCAGGAACCTGGAGGTACTAGAAGACTTCAAACCACCTGGTGACTTACAGAGCCATTGCAGTGTGGTTTGTGATCTTGCAAACCTTGCTGCCCTTTGCCTTCTGTCTTTGATTTAGAAGAAAAGAGAGGCAGGCACAAAGTAGGAAGGAGGCCAAGCTGGCACAGGAAGATGCCTGACTGCCTCTGGTGGAGCAACTGTGTGGGCCCAGGTATTTCCTGTACTTGGTGGGGCCTGAACATTGTGTCCTCACAAAACTCACATGCTGAACCCTGCCTCCCAAGGGGATGGTATTAGGAGGAGGAGCCCTCATGGAGGCAGTCTGTGGTCTTTTAAAAAGAGGCACAGAGAGGAACGAAATTAAACCTGAAGGGAAGGGGGGAGGGAACTTTTGGGAGCAGGCAAGGGAAATATTGAGGGGAATATGGGGGAGGAGGGAATACATTCAAAGAGATACTAGAATCTATGTAAATACAATAAATTAAATTTAAAAAAAAACAAGAAGAAAAAGTTGATATTTCCCTTCGATTTATCTAATTGTCAAAGAATATTTTGTGTGACTGTTAGGTTTAAACAAATAACTCAAAATAAATTACAGTCATACCTTTAAATACGAGCAGACCAACAGTTTTTAAGATACGAGCTGCAACTCGGTCTGTATTCTTATTCGAGATCAGAGCAGAATTCCGAGATATGAGTGGTGATTCAGGAAGCTGCCGCTAGTTGGCGCGTTGGCGCACGGGTCCGGTATCAGCAGCACAACACCAGCATCTCGTTCTTTCTCGCGTGTTACCCGCAGAATCAAGTCGAATCTCGTGTGCTGTACTCGTTCTTGCATCATTTTTGCATTTTTTACTAACTTTTTTTGTGTGCTATCATGGGGCCAAAGACAGTGATTATAAAAGACAGTGGTGAGAAGAAGAGAATCGTGTCAATAGAAGTAAAGCAAGAAATAATAGAAAAACATGAGCATGATGTATGAGTGATTGAGCTGGTAAGGCTGTATGACCGCAATACATAATACATCTACAATTTGTACCATCCTTAAACAAAAGGATGCCATCAAAAGCACAAATCCAGCAAAAGGAAATATAATTCTGTCCCAATTAAGGACAAATATCCATGAAGAAATGGAGAAGCTTCTGCTGGTGTAGGTGAAAGAGAAAGAGCTTGCAGGAGATACAGTTACCGGAGACTAATATGCGAAAAGGCACGGCGACTTGAATAAGAACCATCAAATTCAAAAGAGACAGCAGAAGATACATTTAAGGCAAGTCACAGCTGGTTTGAAAATTTCAAGAAGAGATATGGCATCCACTCTCGGTGGTGAGGCATGGTGAAGCTGTGAGTGCTGACATTAAGGCAGCTGAGGAGTACATCGCACGTTATCGCAAAGGGAAAGCTACATCCTCCAACAAGTGTTCAACTGTGATGAAACAGGATTGTTTGGAAAAAATGCCCCGGAGGACTTTCATCACTGACAGAGGAGAAGAAGCTGCCAGGTCATAAACCCATGAAGAACTGTCTGACCCTTGCATTGTGTGCAAATGCTAGTGGTGACTGTAAAGTAAAGGCACTGCTAGTGTATCATTCCGAAAATCCTCGAGCCTTTAAGACTCACAGGATTCTTAAAGAAAAACTGCAGGTTATGTGGCGTGCCAGTGCTAGGGCATAGGTTATGCAGCAGTATTTTATTGAATGGGTAAATCTCGTCTTTGGTCCTGCAGTGAAGAAATATCTTCAAGAAAATAAACTCCTGATGAAAGCATTACTAATTCTTGATAATGCTCCAGCCTACCCACCTGGTCTTGAAGATGACATTCTTGATGAGTTCAAATTCGTGAAAGTTCTCTACCTTCCACCCAACATGACTTCAATCTTGTAACCTATGGATCAGCAGGTCATTTCCTACTTTAGAAAGCTTTACACAAAGCACTTACTTGTTCCGCTACTGCTTTGAGGTGACTGAGAATACAATTCTAACCGTTCGAGAGTTTTGGAAATTCACTACAACATCGTGATATGTTTACGTATTGTTGACTTGGCATGGCAAGAGGTTACAAGAAGAACCTTGAAAGCGGCATGGGAAAAGTTATGGCCTGATGTTGTTGCAGACTGGGACTTCGAAGGATTTGAACCAGAGACCGAGACCGAGGTAGAAGCACTGGAGCAGATTGTGTCCCTCGGAAAGTCGATGAGTCTGGAGGTGGATGAGGGTGACGTAAACGAGCTCATTGAGGAACATGAGGAGGAACTCTCAACTGAGGAGTTGAAGGAGCTACAGATGATGCAACATACGGAGCTTCTGCAAGAGGTTAGTAGTGAGGAGGAAGTAGAGTTGGAGGAAGTGATTTCTACAAGTGAAATTAAAGACACGCTGGCAATGTGGGAGAAGCTTTCAAGTTTCATTGAAAAGAAACACCCAGAAATAGTTTCAACTGGTCGTGCTTCAGCACTTTTTAATGACACTTGTTTGTCACATTTCTGTTACATTTTAAAAGGCAGGCAAAAGCAAACCTCTTTGGATAGATTTTTATTCAAAAGTCCTGCAAGTGAAAGTGCCGAAAGTGCAGCCAAAAAGGCAAAAACAGGTGATGATTAAATGAAAACTACATAATGTTAAGCTTAGGTTAAGTTTAAAGTTAAGAAGGTGCATTTTTTTTTTTACAATTAAGGTTTTGTGGTTTCATTTTAAGTAAAGAAAGTGCAGTTTTAGTTTTTTATGTTTAAAGTAAAGAAAATGCAGTTTTAGTTTACATTTAGTGTTAAGAACATGCAGTTTTAGTATATGTGTCTACAGTGCCTGCATCCCTTCCTCCACCCTCCTCCTCTGCCATTCACCTCCGTTAGTCACACTAGTCTGTCTCCAAGGTAAGAATACAGTACTAAATAACACTTTTTTTCTTTTTATTTCATATATTTTGTTATGTATTGGTAAAGTATACATGTGTGTTTCTTAATTAAAAACATGTCTTTTTTTCATAATTTAGAATGGTTTGGGATGTTTCACAGGACTGGAATGGATTAAATCTATTTCAGTTATTTTAAATGGGAAAATTTTGTTTGATATATGAGTTGACTGACTTACGAGCTTGATTACAGAACGAATTAAACTCGTATCTCTAGGTACCACTGTATTTCAATTTTTAAATAATCAAGTCCTGAACAAATTGTATATAATATGTAAGACATTTATAGTGTTGCCTTGGGCTGCTGTGTAGAAAGAATACTCAGTGTATTAAACTGAATTTAATTTTAAAAAAGGAGGCACAGAGAGCTCTCTTGCTACTTCCAATGTGTGAGAACGCAGGCTGAAGGTGTCATGTATAATCAGGAAGGGGATCCTCACCCCAACATGCTGGGGCCTTGATCTTGAACTTCCCAACCAGAACTGTGAGAAATAAATGTTTGTTGTTTAAGACATTTAGTCTATGGTATTTTTGTCATAGCAGCCCAGGCAGACTAAGACAGGCACTTAATCCCAGTGCTGTTGCCTGAGCCCCCAAATCACAGGGCTATGTCCCCAGGGCAGTGTTGGGAGGCAGAGTGATATGAAAGGTAACAGGCTGAGAGAGGAAATTCCCATTCTTTCCTGATACTAACTGCCCTAGTGACCTTGGGCCAGTCACTCAGACCCTTTGGGGCAGTGGTGGAATTCAAATAATTTAACAACCCGTTCTCTGCCCTAATGACCATTTTAAGAGTAAAAAAATAATATACTGAAAGGTAGTTAATTTCATGCACTTAATACTTAAATAAGAACAATAAAAGAGGTATATGAAACTAGATTATGTTATAAATTTTAAAATATTAATAAAAATATTACATAATACCTGACAAAAAAAAATAAAATTGTTATTTAAGATATTTCCATATTGCTTCTTTCTTTATTTTTTTGACAGAGTCAGAGAGAGAGAGACAGATAAGAACAGACAGACAGGATGGGAGAGAGAAGCATCAATTATTCATTGTAGCACCTTAGTTGTTCATTGATTGCTTTCCCATGTGCCTTTACTGAGGGGAGGCACAGCAGAACGAGTGACCCCTTGCTCAAGCCAGCAACCTTGGGCTCAAGCTGGATGAGCACCGTGCTCAAGTCAGGTGAGCCTGTATTAAAGCTGGGTGACCTCCTGGTTTCGAACCTGGGTCCTCCGTGTCCCAGTCTGATGCTCTATCCACAGCGTCACCGCCTGGTCAGGCACCTTATTGCTTTTTAATTGGTGTCTTCACTTGTAATTTTTTTCACCTATGGATGGAATGAACATTACCATGGGTTGTTACAATATGGTGTTGCGCAGATGAATGTTAAAAACAAGTAAGCAATGTTCATTTGTGATTTCCACATTGGTCCGCTGTTCAGGCACCCACCTTAGAGAGAACCCTAATTACAAGTGCCATTTTAACAACTGGTTTGCTGAACTCAACAAAAAATTGGGTATCAGTTTTGCTGAATCCCAACACTGCTCTGGGGTGCTTCAGTGCCTAGTTCATAAAACACATTTTATAGGATGAATTATGTGGCCTCAGCATTCTTCTGCAGCTGCAACAGTCTGGGCTCTGTGAAACCAGTTATTAATTGCACGATTGACTCAGTGGTCGGCCCCATGCATGACCCGATAACTCAGACCATTTTCTATGGAAAGACAGGTAAACATCGCTGCTGCTTCTGCTGTTTCTTGTTCCTGACAATGAATCACATTTAATCTCATTGTAATAATAGAGCTGTCATTTCTACACCGCTTTGTGGATTGTCATGTCCTCTTGTCAGGGGTGCTGAAGGACTATGCTGTGATACAGTTCCTCCTGGGGGTGGGGGCTCCTTCCCCAGGGAACAGCCGTCAACAAAAATCACAGCTTTTTGTTGGCCTGTTATTTGCAGCTTGAGGCCCATTTCCTCTTGAATTCTCCATGCTGCTGAGATTCTGATTGTATTCACAGATGTCACATGAAATCCCCACAGAGAAGAAATATGAGGCACCCACTGCACACATCACAGCGAGACCATGCTGGGCAAGCAGAGGGTTTCCCTCATCTCCTCAGGATCGGCAGTCAGCCCAGGCAGGGCCTAAGCTGGCTGGCACCTGCCCCCACCTGCAATGCTGAGCTCATGTCTAGAAATGGCATCTGCCTTCTAATTGGAGAGAGCAAATGTGTTCTAGCATTCTCTCTTCTCACTTCAGGGTACAATTCCAAGTCTTCTGGAAAGATAGCATTCCGTGTGAACACAGGGCAAATGAACGTATCCAACTGCTTCCAAGGGTGGCTCCTCCGGGCTGTTGTTCCTCACTCAGTTCTTGCCACCAGAAGAGAAAGGCTTAAACTTCAAAGTTCAATGGATTCACTGCCTCTTAGGATACTCACAAATCACTGGGCTATCAAGGGAGGGTTGGGGTTTAAAGCATTTCTTATTGGCTGCCAGCCACAGCTTCACTCACTATTGGAATTCAATATAAGCAATGACTTCGTGCAGACAGGAAGTGTTTGAAATTGCCCTGTCTAGAAAAATGAGGGTGGATAGATTTCTTAGTAAGTAGAGTAAGGACTTCTGTGCATCCATGCTGACGAATGATAAACAGTAATTATACTGAACATGTTCTTGGTTTTCCAAGGCTAAGTCAGAACGACTGATAAGCCAAATGTTTTCTCGAGAGAGGGGGAACTGCTAGGGTCACAGGTCTGGCTCTCTGGGAAGTGAGTTAGTCAAGCTCTCAAACTCATTCGCTTTCTCCAGGGGCCACTTGATTCACACTGGTTATCTTGGGGATAAAAGTAAAGCTGCTTATAGGACTTAACTTTGATTTCTTTAAAAACTATTAGAGATTAGGGTGTGGCCATGCATTAATCCAACAGTATTGAGTGGACTTTATGTACAGATACTGTGGACACAATAAGCAAAAAAAAACCCAACTCCTACCCTTTTTGATTTAGTCCAGAGACGGTAATAGAGTGGTCATTACTAGTCTAGGGATGCTGTAGGAGCCTCTGGAGACAAAGCTCCGCAAAGGAAGTGAAGTGACATCTAAGGTGATGCCTGATAGATCTAAGGTAGACTGTTTCTGGGCAGGTGAAGGCCATGTGTTACGCTCCAGGAACAGCATGTGCAAAGGCCCAAACATAGGACAGAGCATCAGAGGAGTGAGCAACAGAGTATGGAGTGAGAGCGGAGGTGGGTGGCTGGTGAGGGAGGAGGTGGTCACAGCAAGCAAAGGGAGGCACTGGAGATCTTGAAAGTGGAATGAAAGAACTGGACTTTATCCTAGAGCCGGGTTTCTCAGCTATGGCACCACTGACATTTTGGGATTGGCGATTTCTGAGTTGTGGGACAGGCAGGAGACTGTCCTGCATGGTGGCCAGCAGTATCTCTGGTTCATACACACAAGTAGTCCGGAGCACCTCCCCAGTCAAGACAAAAATAAATGTGTCCACACGTTGCCAAATGCCCTCTGGAAGGCAAATGGCTCCTTCACTGGCAACCTTTATTCCAGGGTCAGCAAGGAGTCATTGATGGGCTTTCAGCAGCACAAAGGCCCTGACAGAAGGAAAGTCTAGCATATAGCACTTCTTCCACCATTATTCCACTCTTCCTCCCCTCCTTGGGTTGAGCATCTTGTGAGCATAAAAAGTTGTAGGAGAAAGAGTTGATGTGCCTTTTCTCTGTGGGTATCTTCTCACAACTAAAAAAATCCTCCTTTTTTGACAAACTAGGACAGTTGCTTTTATAATACAAAGAGTCCCATAAAGTTTCCCTCATTGTGTTGGTGGCCAGAAAGCTTAGAATTCATCTTTCTATCAAGTGACATCAGCCTCTCTTAGCTGGTATAAGTCAGAGTTGCCCACAGAGATGCTCAGTTAGCTGACATCACCTAGTGGGGGAGGTTGGGGACCTCCAGAAACTGGAGGCTGCACGTCTCTGTGTTTCCTCCAGGGGCAGCAGCCTCAGTTTCAGGGGTGAGACCAATCTTGTAGGATCTTTGGATTGCTTAAGAAAAATAGGAACTACAGATTTCTGTGTCAAATCATTCAAACATTTAAAAAATGACAATAAATTCAGACGTGTGTCAAACATGTATTAGGCAACATCAAATAGTGTTGGGGTTATTTTCTGCTGAAGGGCCTCTTTGTGATTCCTCAATGGGTATTTTTTTTGTTTTGTTTTGATAGTTTTAAAAAGTTATCACTTTAGTTGATTTTTTTTCTTTGTGCTTTTATTTTAATGGTTTTGATTTTAAACTTTTGAAATATTTTTATTTATTTATTTTAGAAATGAAGAGAGAGAGAGAGAGAGAGAGAGAGAGAGAGAGAGAGAGAGAGAAGGGGTAGAGGAGAAGCAGGAAACATCAAGTCTTATATGTGTCTTGGCCGGGCACATCCTGGGTTTTGAACTGGCGACATCAGCATTCCAGGTCGACACTTTATCCACTGCGCCACCACAGGTCAGGATTAGTGGTTTTAATTTAATATTTTTGGGGGGAGTACAGGACTGTGCTAAGTGTCTTCTATTAATCCACCCAAATCCCTTGTCTTTCCCCACCTTGCCCTGGAGCCTAGGAGCAGTCACAGGTTCTTCTGCACTGCCACTTCTGCTGGGAGGAAGTGAGGTTGGACTATGTGTGCTTCCCTGGCTTCCCCTCCCATTTCCCTCTGCATATCCTTATACAGGCTCCCTGCTCAGGTCTCACAACCTTGCCTACAGCCACTGTCATCAGGCACTGGAATTGCTCCCTGCTCTTGGTCATTCTAAAACAGGAGAGCTAAGGAGCCTTGGCACTTTCCCTATAACCTTCCCTTCCCCTCAACCCTGCTCAAATCTTTGTGATTAATCCCTTCATTAAATTCTCCTCAAGTATCTAGTTTGAGGGTTCTATTTGCTTTCTGCCAGGGCCTGTGACTAATAAAGTGTTAAGTAATTCAAAATAGAATGTAGGGAAGTTGCAGGATTGTTTTTGTGAATAGAATACATATAATATGTTGGTATAAGAGGGCAGGTATTGAAAATACAGATGAAAACCCATACCTATAAAGCATGCTGGGCAAGTTTCTAGATTCCCACTTTATCACGTCAAGCCCATTTCATGCAACAGGAGCTTGCACCTTTGGTTTAAAGCAGCTCATGGCATTGTCATGTAGAGCAGCCTTTACCCCATATGAATACTGTTGTTTCCAGCATGGAACACCTACCCTTGGAGGGGAAGTAAGTTAGGCATTTCACAGAAGCCTCGCTGGCCTGTTCTTCTTATGATGCTTGTTTTCTGTTTAGTTGGTTGACTTGTCTTTGGTCTTTAGTTCATCAAAATACTGTCTAGGTTTTTCTAGGCACTATGGAGCAATTGTGTTTCAATTAGATACAGTGTGTGAGAGTCTCAGCTCTTGTCATTTCCCTGTACAGCTGTGCACAAGCTCGTTCATGTCTCCAAGCTTCAGTTTCCTCAGAATGCAAACCTCACAGAGAGGCAGAAAGGATTCCAAAGAAAATGTATGGGAAGTACTTAACATTGCTCCTGGCACACAGGGTGTCCAATAAGTGGAAGAGATTATTAACAAATCAACCCCTGTTGCCCTGGAAGCTGTTGATGAGAACTTCTGTCCATTACACAGTATGTTTCAGCCAGTAAGGTGACCCTGAGCAATGAATGCTTCTAAATAGCTCTCTGAGTCATCAAAGAGAGATTGAGTTATGTTCTGTTTCGTGTTCAATATACTCAACTGTTTTTACATTTTAAAAATTCCTACATTCTCTGTTTGGAGTCCCTCAGTGTCCCTCCCGTTTTCTGTTCCTTGAAGATTGCAGATGGTGGTTCTGAGACAACCTCCCTTATGTGCCCGCAATTACGTGCTGTACATCTAAACACCCTGACTCATTAAAGCAGGTGTGCCTTCCCTACACCTTTCCACTGATTCAGGGCTGCAGGTCCTATTGTATGTAGCCCATTTTATTGAGAAGTCCATTCTTCCAACGTAGTCTTCCCTTGCCAGGATAGCCAGTTTCACCTTAAAATCAGTATGTCACTCGCTGCGACCATAGGCCAAACATGCTGAGTTGGAGGAAAGGAAGACTGGAAGATAGTGATGATTTGAACCCAGTAGAGCTGACACAGAGGAAAGGAGAAAATTCTGAACCCACGCATGGTAGTCACTGCCAACTTTGTATCTAACATGAGACTTGATTCTCTCTTACGAAATCAAATTATGTACACCTTCTCCCCCAAATAACTATCCCTAAGCCTCCTTTTAGGAGTGAGATGGTACAACTGATGACAAACCTGGGTTACAGGTTGTCCTGTTACACAGCTCTCAGTTCCTTGTCTGTAAGTTTGACCTCTTAGCTGACGTATGTTGAATATTTATTATGTACTAACACTTCACAGGGATCACCACTTTATTTATTTAATTTAATTTTATTAATTTTAATGGGGTGACATTAATAAATCAGAGTACATATGTTCAAAGAAAACATCTCCAGGTTATCTTGTCATTCAGTTATGTTGCATACTCATCACCCAAAGTCAAATTTTCCTCTGTCACCTTCTATCTGGTTTACTTTGTTCTCCTCCCCTCCCACCTTTTTCTCCTTCTCCTCCCTCTCCCCTCCCCCCTGGTAACCACCACACTCATGTCCATGTCTCTTAGTCTCTTTTTTATGTCCCACCTATGTATGAAATCATGCAGTTCTTAGTTTTTTTTTTCTGATTTACTTATTTCACTCCATATAATGTTATCAAGATCCATCCATTTTGTTGTAAATGATCTGATGTCATCATTTCTTATGGCTGAGTAGTTTTCCATGGTATATATGTACCACATCTTCTTTATCCAGTCATCTATTAAAGGGCTTTTTGGTTGTTTCCATGTCTTGGCCACTGTGAACAATGCTGCTATGAACATGGGGCTGCATGTGTCTTTACGTACCAATGTGTTTTAGTTTGGGGAGTATATACCCAGTAGAGGGATTGCTGGGTCATATGGTAATTCTATTTTTAGATTTTTAAGGAACCACCATACTTTCTTCCATAATGTTTGTACTACTTTACATTCCCACCAACAGTGGATGAGGGTTCCTTTTTCTCCACAGCTCCTCCCCAACACTTGTTATTTCCTGTCTTGTTGATAATAGCTGATCTAATAGGCGTGAGGTAGTATCTCATTGTAGTTTTGTTTGCATTTCTCTAATAGCTAGTGAAGATGAGCATCTTTTCATATATCTGTTGGCCATTTGTATTTCTTCCTGGGAGAAGTGTCTGTTCATGTCCTCTTCCCATTTTTTTAATTGAATTGTTTGTTTGTTTGTTGTTGAGTTTTATGAGTTCTTTGTATATTTTGGATATTAGCCCCTTATCTGAGTTGTTGTTTGAAAATATCATCTCCAATTTAGTTGACTGTCTGTTTATCTTGTTGTCAGTTTCTCTTGCCGTGCAAAAACTTCTTAGTCTGATGTAGTCCTATTCATTTATCTTTGCCTTCACTTCCCTTGCCTTTGGAGTCAAATTCATAAAGTGCTCTTTATAACCAAGGTCCATGAGTTTAGTACTATAGGAGTGTTGTGATTTCTCATGGATAGACTGTACTTGCAAACAAGACAGAGGGCTATGAAGGGTCAGCTGAGGAAGCTGTGCATACGCAGTAACCTCGTTGAGATAAAATCAGTACAGGACGTGCAGAAGGACATGTGCTGCAAACAGACATGCTGGAGCCCTTACTTGTAAACAAGATGGGCTGAGGTTGGGAAATCACTGACCTTGAGGGAACAAGAGACAGGCTGTGCCAAAGTACGTAAGCAGTAAGAGAACGACAGGATGTGGACCACCGCCCAGGGAAGTAAAAGGGAGTATAAAAACAAAAAAAGCTGAAGTCCTTCGGGGCTGCAGTCTTATTCATCTTTGTGTGTGTTTGTGTCTCTGTTCATTCCTCAGGTCCCCCCGAGGACCCTTCAGGACCACCAGGAGCTAACAAGTACTTATGCTTTCTTCTATGTAATTTATTGTTTCAGGTCTTATATTTAGGTCTTTGATTCATTTTGCATTAATTTTAGTACACAGAGACAAACTGTAATTGAGTTTTATTCTTTTGCATGTGGCTTTCCAGTTTTCCCAGCACCATTTGTTGAAGGGGCTTTCTTTTCTCCATTGTGTGTTGTTGGCTCCTTTATCAAAAATTATTTGACCATATATATGTGGTTTTATTTCTGGACTTTCTATTCTGTTCCATTGGTCTGAGTGTCTATTTTTCTGCCAATACCATGCTGTTTTGATTGTCGTGGCTCTATAATATAATTTGAAGTCAGGTATTGTAATGCCCCCAGCTTCGTTCTTTTTCCTTAGAATTGCTTTGGCTATTCAGGGTTTTTTATAGTTCCATATAAATCTGATGATTTTTTGTTCCATTTCTTTAAAAAATGTTATTGGAATTTTGATGGGAATTGCATTAAACTTGTATATTGCTTTGGGTAATATGGTCATTTTGATTATATTGATTCTTCCTATCCAAGAACAAGGAATATTTTTCCATTTCATTGTATCTTTTTTGATTTCCCTTAACAATGCTTTGTAGTTTTCATTTTATAGGTCCTTTACATTTTTTTTTATGTTTATTCCTAGGTATTTTATTTTTTTGTTGCAACCGTGAAGGGGATTATTTTTTTGAGTTCATTTGCTAATATTTTGTTGTTGGCATATAGAAATGCTATGGACTTTTGTATATTAATTTTGTATCCTGCGACCTAACTATATTGGTTATTGTTTCTAGTAATCGTTTTGTGGAGAATTTGGGGCTTTCGATGTATAGGATCATATCATCTGCAAAAAGTAAAACCTTTACTTCTTCTTTTCTAATATGGATGCTTTTTATTTCTTTGTCTTGTCTGATTGCTCTGGCTAGAACTTCTAGCACCACATTAAATAAGAGTGGACATCCCTGTTTTGTTCCTGATTTAAGGAGGAAAGTCCTCAGTTTTATGCCATTTAATATGATGTTAGCTGATGGTTTATCATAAATGGCCTTTATTATGTTGAGATATTTTCCTTCTATACTCATTTTGTTGAGTGTTTTAAACATAAAATTATGTTGTATTTTATTGAATGCCTTTTCTGCATCGATTGATAAGATCATGTGGTTTTTGTTGTTTTGTTGATATGGTGTATTACGTTAACAGTTTTATGTATGTTGAACCATCCTTGAGATTCTGGGATGAATCCCACTTGATCATGGTATATTATTTTTTTAAATATATTGTTGTTTTCGATTTGCTAGTATTTTGTTTAGTATTTTATCATCTGTATTCATTAAAGATATTGGTCTGTAGTTTTCATTTTTGGGCCGTGCTTGCCAGGTTTCGGTATGAGGGTTATGTTGGCCTCATAAAATGTGTTTGGAAGGAAGTATTGCTTCTTCTTCAATTTTTTGGATGACTTTGAGTAGAATAGGAACCAACTCTTCTTTGAATGTTTGATAGAATTCACTAGTATACCCGTCTGGGCATGGACTTTTATTTTGGGGAGGTTTTTAATAGTTTTTCTATTTCCTCCGTGCTTATTGGTCTGTTGAGGCTTTCTGCTTCTTCACGACTCAGTCTAGGAAGGTTGTATTGTTCTAGGAATTTATCCATTTCTTCTAGATTGTTGAATTTGGTGGCATATAGTTTTTTTTTTACATATATTTTATTATTATTAATTCTAATGGGGTGACACCAATAAATCAGGGTACATATATACAATGAAAACATCTCCAGCTTATCTTATCATTCAATTGTGTTGCATACCCATCACCAAAAGTCAAATTGTCCTCTGTCACCTTCTATCTGGTTTTCCCTGTGTCCCTCCCCTCCTCCCTATCCCACTCTTCCCTCCCTCCCCCCATCCCATAACCACCACTCTCTTGTCCATGTCTCATATTCTCACTTTTATGTCCCACCTATGTATGAAATCATGCTGTTCTCAGTTTTTCTTTTTTTCTGATTTACTTATTTCACTCCGTATAATGTTATCAAGGTACATCCATTTTGTTATAAATGATCCGATGTCATCGTTTCTTATGGCTGAGTAGTGTTCCATAGTATATATGTACCATAGCTTTTTGATCCACTCGTCTTCTGACGGACACTTGGGCTGGTTCCAGACCTTCGCTATTGTGAACAATGCTGCTACGAACATGGGGGCGCATTTCTTCTTTTCGAACAGTGCTATGGTGTTCTTAGGGTATATTCCTAAAAGTGGGATAGCTGGGTCAAAAGGCAGTTCGATTTTTAATTTTCTGAGGAATCTCCAAACTGTTTCCACAGTGGCTGCACCAGTCTGCATTCCCACCAGCAGTGCAGAAGGGTTCCCTTTTCTCCACATCCTCGCCAGCACTTATTCTGTGTTGTTTTGCTGATAAGTGCCATTCTGACTGGTGTGAGGTGATATCTCATTGTGGTTTTAATTTGCATTTCTCTAATGATTAGTGATGTTGAGCATTTTTTCATATGCCTATTGGCCATCTGTATGTCTCCTTTGGAGAAATTTCTATACATTTCTTTTGCCCATTTTTTGATTGGGTTGTTTGTCTTCCTGGTGTTGAGTTTTATAAGTTCTTTATAAATTTTAGTTATTAACCCCTTATCAGATGTGCAGTCGAATATGTTCTCCCATTGTGTGGTTTGTCTTTTTATTCTGTTCCTATTGTCTTTAGCTGTGCAAAAACTTTTCAGTTTGATATAGTCCCACTTGTTTATCTTGCCTTTTATTTCAGTTGCCCGTGGAGATAAATCTGCAAATATACCGCTGCTACAGATGTCGGAGAGCTTGCTGCCTATGTTTTCTTCTAAGATGCTTATGGTTTCACGGCTTACATTTAAGTCTTTTATCTATTTTGAGTTTGTTTTTGTGAATGGTGTAAGTTGATGGTCTAGTTTCATTTTTTTGCAGGTAGATGTCCAATTTTCCCAACACCATTTGTTAAAGAGGCTGTCTTCACTCCATTGTATGTTCTTTCCTCCTTTGTCAAATATCAGTTGTCCATAAAGCTGTGGGTTTATTTCTGGGTCCTCTGTTCTGTTCCATTGATCTATGTGCCTGTTCTTATGCCAGTACCAGGCTGTCTTGAGTATAATGGCCTTAGAGTAAACCTTGATATCTGGAAGAGTGATACCTTCTGCTTTATTTTTTTCTTTTTAAGATCGCTGAGGCTATTTGTGTTCTTTTTTGGTTCCATATAAATTTTTGGAATATGTGTCTATATCTTTGAAGTATGTCATTGGTATTTTAATTGGTATTGCATTGAATTTATAAATTGCTTTGAGTAATATAGACATTTTAATGATGTTTATTCTTCCTAGCCATGAGCACGGTATATGCTTCCACTTGTTTGTATCTTCCTTGATTTCTTTTATCAATGTTCTATAATTTTCCGAGTACAAGTCCTTAACCTCCTTGGTTAAATTGACTCCTAGGTATTTTACTTTTTTGGCTGCAATAGTGAAGGGGATTGTTTCCTTAATTTCTTTTGCTGATATTTCATTGTTGGTGTATAGAAATGCCTCTGATTTCTGCATATTAATTTTATATCCTGCCACCTTGCTGAATTCATTTATAAGGTCCAGTAGTTTTTTGACTGAGACTTTAGGGTTTTCAATATACAATATCATATCATCTGCAAATAGTGACAGTTTTACTTCTTCTTTTCCAATTTGGATGCCTTTTATTTCTTCTTCTTGTCTGATTGCTGTAGCTAGGACTTCCAGAACTATGTTGAATAAGAGTGGTTAAAGTGGGCAACCCTGCCTGGTTCCTGACCTTAAGGGGATTGCTTTTAATCTTTGTCCATTTAGTATGATGTTTGCTGTCGGTTTATCGTAGATGGCCTTTATCATGTTAAGGAATGATCCCTGTATTCCCACTTTACTGAGAGTTTTGAGCATGAATGGGTGCTGGATTTTATCAAATGCCTTTTCTGCATCTATTGAAATTATCATGTGATTTTTGTCCTTCCTTTTGTTTATGTGATGAATCACATTGATTGACTTGCGAATATTGAACCAGCCTTGCCTATCCAGAATAAATCCCACTTGATCGTGGTGTATGATTTTTTTCATATATTGCTGGATCCGGTTGGCTAATATTTTGTTGAAAATTTTAGCGTCTAAATTCATCAGGGATATAGGCCTATAATTTTCTTTCTTTGTGTTGTCTTTGCCCGGTTTTGGGATCAGAATTATGCTCGCCTCATAAAAGGAGTTTGGAAGTCTTCCTTCCTCTTGAATTTTTTGAAATAGCTTGAGAAGGATAAGAGTTAGTTCTTCTTTGAATTTTTGATAGAATTCACTTGTGAAGCCATCAGGCCCAGGACTTTTCTTTTTTGGGAGTTTTTTGATAACTGTTTCGATCTAATTTCTTGTAATTGGTCTGTTTAGGTGTTCTGATTCTTCCAGATTGATTTTTGGAAGGTTATATGATTCAAGAAATTTGTCCATTTCCCCAAGATTGTCTAATTTTTTGGCATATAGTTCTTCATAGTATTTTCTTAAAATGCTTTGTATTTCTGTTGAGTCAGTTGTTATTTCTCCACTGTGCTTTCTAATTTTATTTATTTGAGTCCTCTCTCTTTTTTTCTTGGTGAGTCTAGTTAAAGGTTCATCAATCTTTTTACCTTTTCAAAGAACCAGCTTCTGGTTTCATTGATCCTCTGTATTGTTTCCTTAGCCTCTATGTCATTTATTTCTGCTCTGATCTTTATTATTTCCTTCCTTCTACTTGTCTGGGGTTTTACTTGTTGTTGTTTTTCTAGTTCTTTTAGATGCAGGATCAGGTTGCTTATTTGAGCTTTTTCTAGTTTCCTATGATATGCCTGTAGTGCAATGAACTTCCCTCTCAGAACTGCTTTTGCTGTGTCCCATAAATTTTGAGTTGATGTATGCTCATTATCATTTGTTTCTAGAAACTTTTTTATTTCTTCTTTGATCTCATTGTTAATCCATTCATTATTTAATAACATGCTATTTAGTTTCCAAGTGTTTGAGTATTTTTCATTTTTTCTTTTGTGGTTAATTTCTAGTTTCATGGCATTGTGATCAGAGAAAATGCTTGATATGATTTCAATCTTCTTAAATTTATTGATACCATTTTTGTGTCCTAACATGTGGTCTATCCTAGAAAACGTACCATGAGAGCTTGAGAAGAATGTATATTCTACTGCTTTAGGGTGAAATGTTCTGAAGATATCTATTAAATCAAGTTGATCTAGTGTCTACTTTAAGTCTGCTGTTTCTTTATTAATTTTCTTTCTTGAGGATCTATCCAGTGTTGTTAGAGGGGTATTGAAATCCCCTACTATGATAGTATTGCTGTTAATCTCGCCCTTTATATCCATCAAAGTCTGCTTTATGTATGTCGGGGCCCCTATATTTGGTGCATAGATATTTACAATAGTTATATCTTCCTGTTGAATTGTTCTCTTTATCATTATGTAGTGTCCTCCTTTATCTCTTACTACAGCCTTTGTTTTAAAGTCCATTTTGTCTGATATAAGTATTGCTACCCCTGCTTTTTTTTCATTTCCATTTGCATGAAATATTTTTTTCCATCCTTTTACCTTCAGTCTATTAGCATCTTTTGTTTTAAGGTGTGTCTCTTGTAGACAGCATATGTATGGGTCCTGTTTCTTTATCCATGCAGCTACGCTATGTCTTTTGATTGGATCATTTAATCCATTTACATTTAAGGTTATTATTGATATGTAGTTGTTTATTGCCATTTTGTTCTTTAAAGCTGTATTCTTCTTTTGCTCTATTCATTCCTCCCTTTAAACTGTTCACAAGAGGCCCCTTAGTGTCTCTTGCAGAATTGGTTTGGTTTTTATGAATTCCTTGAGGCTTTCTTTTTCTGGGAAGCTCTTTATTTCTCCTTCAATTTTAAACATTAGCCTTGCTGGATAAAGTAGTCTTGGTTGTAGGTTCTTGTTCTGCATTACTTTGATTATATCTTGCCATTCCCTTCTGGCCTCAAGTGTTTCTGTTGAGAAGTCCGAAGTCATCCTTATGGTGGCTCCTTTGTAGGTGATAGCCTTTTTTTCTCTACCAGCTTTTAAAATTTTTTCTTTATCCATTAGCTTTGGTATTTTAACTATGATGTGTCTTGGTGTAGATCTTTTTGGGTTTCTCTTTAATGGAGTTCTGTGTGCTTCTTGAACATGTGGAGTGTTTCCCAGCCTTAATTTAGGGAAGTTTTCTGCTATGATTTGATTGAACAAAGTTTCCATTTCCTGTCCTCTCTCCTCTTCTTCAGGCACCCCTATGATGCGAATGTTGTTTCTCTTCATGTTGTCACAGAGCTCCCTTAGAGTTTCCTCACATTTTTTTAGTCTCTTTTCCTTTTTCTTCTCTGCTTCTGTGCCTTTGTTTATTGTGTCCTCTAACTTGCTTATTCGATCCTCAGTGTGATTCATCCTGCTTTTAATTCCTTCCATTGTGGTCTTCAGTTCTGATACTGTATTTGTCATTTCTGTCTGATTCTTTTTTATTATTTCAATTTCATTTTTTATACTTGTTATCTCTTTATTTAGGTGTTCATAATGACTATCCATTGTTGCTCTAATTTCTTTGAACATCCTAACTATCATTATTCTAAATTCTGCTTCTGGTAATTTGGTTATATCTGGTCATTCAGGTCCTTCTCTGGGGATTTCTCTTGATTCATTTGGTTTGCATTCCTCTGCCTGCCCATTTTTTCTGTGTATAAGCAAGTTTTGGCCACTGGAGTCCAGTAGGTGTTGCCTTTGTGTTCTCTAGGTGTGGTCTGTCTGCAGGCCCCCACCCCCTCTGCCGGTGCCTAGGGTGGTTGGGTATGAGCATTGCCAACGCCGGCCCAGTGTGGCTTTTGCTGTGATTTCTGCCTCTCCTCCGTGGCAGAGGCTGTCACTGAAGCCACAAGCCTTAGCACCAAGGGTAGAGGTGAGCACCTTTGCTCAGCTGTGGACCCAGCCTATTTCCGGACTTCCGCCCAGAACCAGCTGTCGGAGCCTGCTCGCTACAGTTCTGCAGGTTAGGCGGGGCTTTTGACATGCTCTCAGCTGTAAGCTTTTGCCCGTTGGGAGCTTTAGCCCCGCCCTTGAGGCCAGGGCCCTTCTGCGCAGGGTCGGAAACCAAGGTTTATTGGGGCGGGCGTGTTTGCTGGCTTACGCTCAGCTGCGTACTTCCGCTCATCCCGGACTCTACCCCGCCCCCGCGTTCGGAGACTGCTCGTGCACGTATGAATGCAATCCGCAGTTTCTCCGGCCTGGCGGGGATAGTAGCGTGAACTCAGCAGCGAACTTCCACTTGTCTCGGGGTCTACCCCGTTCCTGCGCTCGCGCACGTATACTGGCCAACCTCGGTTTCTCCGGCCAGGGGTGTGCGGGGCTGGTAATGTCAGCTCAGCCGTGAGCCCCTGCCCTTCCCTGGTCCCAGCCCGGTCCCCGCGGTCAGGGCCGGCTTGCACAGGGCCTGCTCGTTCCTGGCCTCCCGCTTTGTCCCCGTAAGTGGGATTGAAGGCGGGCCCGCAGCTTCCGGACCGCTTTTGCGCGTCCCCTCCGACTCTCTGGGCTAGACCGATCTCCCACCGGCTTGGCCTCTGCCCACGCTGACAGAACCGCGCCTCAGTGTCCTGTCGCCCCAAACCCTCAAGCAGCCCTCAGCAGAGTAGGAAGGGACCCAACACTCCACACTGTAGGCCTGGGAGCTCCCTCACTTGTTTCACAGCTCAAAACTGTCCAAACGCCTCTTCTAGGCTCTAGGACTGCAGCCTGGGGCTTGGTTCCTGGGACCCAGGTCCCTCCCTCTCTGCCAAACTTTCCTCCCACCCCGCGGGTCTCTCCGGGCTGCCGTTTGCTCCGGGGAGCTGGGCAGCCCTCTTCGCGTTTTCGCTATTCCTACCAGTTTCAATGTGGCTTCTTCTGTGCTCCTTGGTTGAAGAGTTCACTTAGTTTAGTTCATAGTTGGTTTATCCAGATGATGGTTCTTTAAATTGAGTTATAATCCACTTTGCTTCTGGGAGTTGGAAGTTGGTATGTTCGCCTACTCCGTCGCCATCTTGCTTCCGGTGGCATATAGTTTTTCATAGTATTCTACAATAATTCTTTGTATATCTATGATATCTGTGGTGATTTCTCCTCTTTCATTCTGGATTTTGTTTATATGAGTCCTTTCTCTTTTTTCCTTGGTGAGTCTTGCCAAGGGTTTGTCAATTTTGTTGATCTTTTCAAAGAACCAGCTTCTTGTTTTATTAATTTTTTCTATAGTTTTTCTGTTCTCTATTTCATTTATTTCTGCTCTGATTTTTTATTATTTCTTTTCTTTGGCTGGTTTTGGGTTGTCTTTGTTCTCCTTTTTCTAGTTCCTTAACGTGTGAAATTAAGTGGTTTACTTAGGCTCTCTCTTGTTTGTTCATATAGGCCTGAAGTGGTATAAACTTCCCTCTTATTACTGCTTTTGCTGTGTCCCAGAGATTCTGATATGTAGTATTGTCATTTTCATTAGTCTGTATGTATCTTTTGATCTCTGCTTATTTCTTCTTTGACCCACTCATTTTTTAAAAGTACGTTGTTTAGTTTCCACATTTTTGTGGGTTTGTTTACTTCTTTTTTGCAGTTGAATTCTAGTTTCAAGGCTTTATGATCAGAAAATATGCTTGATACAATTTCAATTTTTCTGAATTTGCTCATGTTATTTTTGTGGCCCAACATATGATTGATTCTTGAGAATGTTCCATGTATACTAGAGAAAAATGTGTACCCTGTCACTTTGGGATGAAATTTCCTGTAGATGTCTATCATATCCAATTGCTCTAGTGTTTCATTTAAGACCAATATTTCTTTATTGATTTTCTGTTTGGATGAACAATTTAGAGTTATCAGTGGTGTATTGAGGTCTTCAAGTATAATTGTATTTTTGTCAGTTTTTGTTTTTTAGGTCAGTCAGTAGCTGTCTTATATATTTTGGTGCTCCTTGGTTTGGTGCATATATATTAAGAAGTGTTATGTCTTCTTGATTCAGTGTCCCTTTGATCATTATGAAATGACCACTTTTGTCTCTGATTACTTTTGCTGTCTTATAGTCAGCATTGTTGTATATGAGTATTGCTACACCTGCTTTATTTTGGATGTTATTTGCTTGGAGTATTGTTTTCCAGCCTTTCACTTTGAATTTGTTTTTATCCTTGTTGCTTAGATGTGTTTCTTGTAGGCAGCATATAGTTGAATTTTCTTTTTAATTCAGTCTGATACTCTGTCTTTTTATTGGTGAGTTCAATCCATTTACATTTAGTGTAATTATTGACACTTGAGGGTTTCCTATTGCCATTTTATATATTGCTTTTTTGTTAGTTTTGTATCTTGTTTGATACTTCTCTTTTGTTTTTCTGTCATTTGTTTTTGTTCAGTTGTAATCCATACTTCTTTCCTCTGTTACTTCCTTTTTCAAGTCATGTGCTTCTGTAGTGGATTTTTCAGGGGTGGTTACCATTAAGTAATGAAAAGGGTACCTACCATGTTCATTGTAGTACACTATCTTATGAGTGCTTCTGCACTCCATCGTCCTTTGCTACTGTTGATCTTCGTCCTCTCCCCTCTATTATTTTTGTTGTCATAGTTTAAATTTGTTTTTTATTGTTTGTGTTCCTGGTGGAGCTTTTACTTGTGGTTTTGTTTTGTTCTTTGTATCTAGTTGGAAAACCCCCTTTAGTATATCCTAAAGTGAGGGTTTTCTGATGATAAATTCCCTCATCTATTCTGTATCTGTGAATGTTTTTATTTCTCCTTTGTATTTGAAGGATAGCTTTGATGGGTATAGTATTCTTGGTTGAAAGTTTCTATCTTTCAGAACTTTAAATATTGGGGTCTACTCTCTTCTAGCTTGTAGAGTTTCTGCTGAGAAATCCGATGATAATCTAATAGGCCTTCCTTTATATGTTGTATTCTTTTCCCTGGCTGCCTTGAGAATTTTTTCTTTGTCATTGGTTTATGCCAATTTCATTATGATGTGCCTTGGAGTAGGTTTGTTGGGGTTAAGATAACTCGATGTTCTATTTGCTTCCTGAATTTGAGGCTTTAGTTCTTTCCACAGGCTTGGGAAGTTCTCGTCTATTATTTGTTTGAATATGTTCTCCATTCCATTTTCTCTCTCTTCTCCTTCTGATATACCTATTATTCTTATGTTACTCTTTTTGGTGGAGCCAGACAATTCCTGTAGGGCTTTCTCATTTTTTTAATTCTTGAGTCTCTCTCTTCTTCTCTCGTGCCTCAAGTTGCCTATCTTCTCTGTCAATAATCCTCTTTTCTATCTGGCCTGTTCTATTAGCTAAGCTTGTTACCTCATTTTTCAGTTCATAAATTGAGTTTTTCCTTTCTGATTTGCTTTTGTAGTTTCAATTTCCTTGGTAATATATTCTTTGTGTTTGTTGAGTTGTTTTCTGAGCTCCCTAAATTGCCTTTCTGTGTTTTCTTGTATATATTTTTGAGTATTTTTAGGATTTCTATTTTAAATTCTCTGTCATTTAACTCCAAGGTTTCCAATCTATTAAAAATTTTCTGTAGATTTTTCCTCATCTATCTGTGCTACCTCTATGTCTTTTGTATCCATGATATTCAATTTCCTTTTTCTTAATGGTGTCTGAGGGTGATTTTGTTAATAACACTAATGTGAATTAATAAAAAAAGTAAAAAAGTGAAAAAAAGAATAGACAATAAAAAGACAATCAATAAAAAATAATAAAAAACAAATTAAACAAAATTATTATTATTTTTTTCCTTTTTTTCTCTCCTTCCTTCTTTGAGAAAATGCTGTGCAAAACTGAGAATTATATTGTGCTAAATGGAACAAAACTACCTATAATGGGGGGCCAGAGTTGGGGAGAAGCGATAAAGGGGCAAAAAGGAGGTAGGGACCCACAAAATGCAAAAAAAAAAATGGATCAAAAATAATATAATTTGCTTGTAAATGATGGTTGAAGGAGAGATAGAGTTAAAGGGATAAGAAGAAAATAAGAAAAAACAAAACAAAACAAAAACAGCAAAAGAAAACACTATTGTATTAAGTGGATCAAAAACTACATAGAATGGAGAGCCCGGGTTGGGGGGAATGCTAATGAATTAAAAAACAAAGTAAAAAGCACACAAAATTCCACAAAGAAAAAATTTGAATCCAAAATAAAATAGCTTGTTCGTGAGTGAGGATCAAATGATAGGAAAAGTAAAAGAAAAAAGAAGAAAATAAGAGAGAGGGAGAGAAAAGAAAAAGAAGAAAAATAAAAGAAAAAAAGAGAGAGTTAAGGGTTTTGGAGTGTAATCCTCATAGAGAGAAAGAAAAAAAAAAGAGAAATGTAACACTTATGGGTAATGTAGTTCAAGATAAAGAGAAAAGAGTAAGAGGAGCAGAGGATAAAAGGACCAAGGTGGAAGAAAAATTAAAATATAAATAAAGATAAGAAGTTAAAAGAAACTAAAAAAAGTGGAAAAAGTTATAAAGTTTGTGGTTTTTTCTTGATTTTAAGAGGTTATCTTCTTCCTTTTTTCTTCCTCCCCTCTTCCTAGTCGGTGGCACTGTACCCCAGGCTCTGCCCCTGTGCCATGCTTAGGTAGAGATTTGCAGTTGATGTGTTGCTATGGTGATGTCATATACTAGACCTCAGTCTCCTTGATAGTCAGGTCTTGTTAGCATTTGCAAGCTCCAACAATGGGAGAGACCGTTTTCTTGGAGCCTCTCTCCTTCCTGAATTAGCAGCCTGCTGATCCAGCTATGAGGTTGTCCCTGCCACTGACTGGATAGTAAGAGGCTCAAAGAGCTGGCAAATCCCCATGCTATCCCCACTCAGCACAGAGCTCTGGGTAAGGCTCTGTCAGTCAGAGCCGCCAGCATAATCAGGCAGGGCTGGGAGCCAATTACTCTCAAGGTGTCTTTCTATGAGCCTCTAGGCGTGTCCAGTATGTCTCAGCACTTTGTGGGACCACTCTCCCCAGGCTTTTTGCACTTTGTATCCTGTCTTGGCTAAGAAGAAGATGCCCTAGTTGCTACCTGCATAACAGGAGGTCTTAAATGCTGCCAAGTCCCTCTTTTTAGCGCACAGCGCTGAGTATGAAAGCTCTGCTAATCAGAGCCACCAGCATAGGCAGGTTTTTCGCCCTATATCGACTGACTGGAAGTTGCCCCCACCCCTCCATACAAAAGAAGAACCACTAAAAAATATCATGTCTCTGTCTTAGATCACTGAGCTGAGAGACACCTTGTCAGCCAGAGCCATGTAAGCTAGTTGGGTGGTGAACCGACTGTGAGTTAAGCTAACTTGAGTGATTGGATTCACAGATTTGCTACAGAGACTGTTTGCAAGCTGCCTGCCCACCCCTTCCCCAGTGCTAGCCTGAATGGCTGGTGAGGGCGCCCCGCCAGCCGAAGAAGACCAGGGTAGGGAAGTTCGCTTTTGTGCTCTCCCCACACGCTGTTGTTGGTGGAGCAGGTATTACACCGTTCCTCTGTTCGCAGCCCATGCAGGAGTCTCTGACCCTGCCTCTCTGTCCGGGACCACGGATGCCCATGCCCCCGGTCCTAAGGGGAATCTCGCGCACACTGCCCGCACTCACCAACCAGGATATCGGGGTAACGGAGGCTACCGCTTGCCCGTCTCTGCCGGGACCAGCGCCGGCATTAGCTCGCATGGGCTGAGCCGCCGTATGGACACTCTTTCCTTGGCTTGCACGGCTGTGCCGCAGCCCACTCAGAAGTCTCTGGCCCTGCCCCTCTGTCCGGAAACACGGGTGCCCATGCCCAGGGTCCTAAAAGGAACCTTTCACCCACTGCCTGCGCTCACTGACCAGGCTATTGGGATAATGGAGGCTGCTGCTTGCCCGCCTTTGCCGGTCTGGCACTGGCTCGTGCGGGCTGAGCTGCGGCAGTCACATTCTTTCCTCAGCTTGCACGTCTGTGCCCCAGCCCGGCTCCTTCCACTCCCAAAGCTCTCACTCTCTCAGTTCCAAGTGAAAGCAGCCCTTGCTCAGGTTAGTGAGGGAGGCGGAGTGTTCCGTTCTCCATCTTATTTCTTTCAGGGTTGCTTATAAATTTAGTCAGCTTTTCTACACTTCATACCTTTTTTGTTCAGTGTGTGGGACCCACAGATGCTCCAGGGATCAATTTTTCTGTCTATGGTTGTAGAACTTGTTGAATTTTTGGGAAAAAGTATTGGGAGCACTCCTCACGGCACCATTTCTCTGACGTCACTAGGAATCAGCACTTTATTGCTCCCAAACAGCCCTACACAATGGAATTGCTTGTCATTGTCATTACTGACGAAAGACCAGGACTGGGAGAAGTTCAGTATGGCCTGTAGTTGGAGCCCAGAAGCCTCCTCAGCACTTGGTGAGTGAGGTTACCTCTTGGCCCTTCCTTTAGAGAGATGTAAGGGCTCTGACAGCTCGATCAGGCCCCTGATCATGTGCTAGTAAGCCATGTGTTGCTCAAGGGAGATGGTCCACTGCAGCAGGGGGACTGGCAGGATGCCCTAACTCTGGAGGAAGAGAGGGAAAGAGCACAGGCCAGGCAGAAAAGTATTCCCAGTGATGGGCTTGATGTGCAAAGGCCCTGAGACAGGAATGCCCTTTACATGTCTGAGAAACTGCAAGAAGGCCAATTTCACTGGGACTGAGGAGTGAGGTAGGCACATTTCAAGTGCCTGATTGCCGCATAGGCTGGCAGATACCATATCGGACAGCACAATGCTAGGGGTATTGAAATCTATGGGGTTGGGCAGGATCACTTAAGATGCCCTGGGTACAGACACTGTTGTGGGGCCAAGGTGCTGAGGAGTCGGGGTTGTGCTCTCTGGTGGATGAGGAACGGGAAGGGGGAAAGAAAGGGTGTGATACAATCTTCCAGAGAGTGTCAGAAGGAAGCGTTCTGAAACCGTACACACCAGTGGCTGGGTCCTACCAAAACCCAACATAATCTGATGCTCTGGTTAAGTTATGAGAATCAGCATTTAAAATAACTTGGCAGGTGAGTCCAGTGGCATCCACACTAGACAGAAAAAGGCAGCAGCATGGTGAGCCATGCCATTCAAACATTAACCCTTATGTTAGCAAGGGGTTTTCTATTTATTTATTTATTATTATTATTTTTTTTAAGTTTTTTGGTTTTTTAAAAAATTTTTTTATTTTTCTTTTATTCATTTTAGAGAGGAGACACAGAGTGAGAGAGAGAGAGAAAGAGAGAGAGAGAGAGAAAGGGGGTAGGAGCTGGAAGCATCAACTCCCATATGTGCCTTGACCAGACCAGTGCAGGGTTTTGAACTGGCGACCTCAGTGTTCCCAGGTCGATGCTTTATCCACTGCGCCACCACAGGTTAGGCAGGGGGTTTTCTATTTAAATGAACATACTCTCTAGGATATGAGCTTTGGGTAAGGGCCCTCCAGGTCAGATCTTGGGGTCAGGGGATGGGCAGTAAGGGCAGCTCACAGTGATCCTGCAGCCATTTTAGCATTCAGATTTACAGAGGTCATTACCTTTATTATGAGATTATAGACTAGAGGCAAGAACATTACCTTTGTTGTAGCCAAACGTCCTTGCGTTACTGTTCACCCTGCTGGGAGGAGCCCAATCAGGAGAGGATGGGTCAAGCTCAAAAGGAACGTTTCAGACATTGTGTTTAGGGAACTCAGCTGGAGATTATCACTGGGGAGACTGGACTGCATATTAGAAGGAACCTGAGACTCACAGGGCAGGAGTTTAAGGAGGAGTTTACCTGGTAGGCTAGAGCATTCATCTGTTTACTTATTCCCTCAGCACTGAGCACACATTTATTGAGCCCCTACTATGTGCTGGGCTGCAGATTCTTACAGATGGTTAGTTTCTAATGTGTGTCAGTGTTTGGTTTCACCAACAGAAGAGAGTCCCTCCATGGAAATATTAGAAGTTAGAGTGGGTGGTTACAGCATAGATGGAAGATGCACCACTTTCAGCCAGATCTGAAGTACAGCCACGTCTTCCTCTGCCCTCTGCAGGGGAAAGAGCAAGGCTGCCCAGGAACCTGACCTTGGCTGCCCTTCAGCTTCTGGCTTCTTTGTTCATCCAGGGCACCATGACCTGCCCTTCCAGGAGCTACAGCCTAGTGGGGAAAAGAGGCAACAAGTGGAGTGGCATCTCAGCAGTGGGAAAACACATTCTCAAGTCAACACCCAGAAGAAACTTGAGTACAATCAAAATTACCCTTGGGGAAACAATCCCTCAGTGAGGTGGCACGTTGGCGTGGGAAATCCGGTCTCCCAGTAAGTCCCACGCAGCCTGTCTCCCCCAGCACTGAGCAGATGGCTGCTTTGGTCACTCAGCACCAGAAGAAGCGCTTGGCGGGGCTTCCGTTTTGAGGTCATGTTGTATGAAAAACCCGTATGGTGGTTATAAACACTGATGTGTGAACTGCTCCCAGCATGAGGGGCTCAGAACTGGATGCAAATGTTCATATACTCACACTCCGGGGCATGTGATTATTGTGGGGAGGGCTGGTAGGATCCCATAGGTTCTTTACATTGTCTTTTATTTAAAGTTTTCTTCAAGCATCTACAATTGAACTGGCTTAAGCTAAAGGTACAGATGACTGGACTTGACTGCACAAGGACAATAGTGATGACATGTGCAAGAGGGCTACTTCTTCAGAGGGAGCGTGACACGCCAGGTGGTGCAGCCGGAAGCCCTTCGTGCGGGGCTGCAGTGTTGCGGCGCCCGCACCTTCTGCAGGCCCTCTTTCCATGGAGTCCTCTCTGAGGCAGCACCAGGCTTCCTCCTCAAGTCCCACGGAGCACTGCACCTCAGTCCCGGGTGGAGCCTCCCCCTGTCCGGTCCAACCGTCTGGGGCCCTGCAGAGGGTGGGCCTGCCCACGCAATTCCCTGGGGGTTGCCATCACGGGCATATATTGGACCATTCCCGACCCCTCCCTGCTTATCGTCTGACTGCCTCCTGGAGCCTCCCTGGCAAGCCCGTCACCTGTGCAGACTTCCTGGGCTCAGCGTCCTGCAGTTCACATGATACTACCTGCAGGCGCCATGGACGGCTGGCAGAGGGCGGCAGACATGCCACCTTTCATTCCAGCTTTGCCAGACACAGAGATCTGGTGGCTTTGTCAGGGTTTCTTGCCGGGGAAGAGGGGAACAGGATACATCATTCCTGCTCAGCTCAGGTGTCCCCAGACCCGCAGCTGGTGGAGTTGCCCTAGGAGGTTCTACGTTGCTCACTATTGCATGGACTTTGCAGAATACTCCTAACACTTCCGTGGCTGATTTCTAGCCTGACAACCCCACACTAAACTTACCTGAGGAAAGGAAGGACTTTCTCTGCCTCATCCCTGCTGCCGGCCCCATACAGACATGCATGTCTCCAGGTTCCTGCCGGTCAGCTTGGCCTGGCCACCAGGGAGAGAATGTGCCCATCCTCCTCCTGCTGGGAGCCTCCTCTGCCCGACTTGCCCAAGGTCCATCCAGCACAGCTGACAGAGACCATCTCTTTTGCTTGTCTGTGATTTTAGTTCTTATGTGCCTCATAAGGGGATGTGGTTAGGATATAATACTATTTGGGCTATTCTTTTTGAATGGAATTTTCCAACAGTTTTTGTTTCCAGAAGTTCCAATATCCAAAAGTAGTAAATAAACAAAATAAAAAGAGCAAATGAATAAACAGGGGAATAGCAGTTAATCGCACAACCACAGAATCGAAAACTCCTTGAATGGGACTACATCAAACTAAAAAGCTTTTGCACAGAAAAGGAAACCATTAATGAAATAAAAAGACCACCCACTGTATGGGAGAATATATTCACTGATATGTTTGATAAGGAGTTAATAACCAAAATTTATAAAGAACTTATAAAACTCAATGCCAGGAAGACAAACAATCAAATTTACAAATGGGCAAAGGAGTTGAATAGATGCTTCTATTAAAAGGATATACAGATGTCCAGTAGGCCTATGAAAAGATGCTTAATTAACCTCACTAATCATCAGAGAAATGCAAATTAAAACCACAATGAAATATCACCTCAAACTTGTCAGAAAGGTGCTCATTAATATATCAACAATAACAAGTGCTGGCGAGAATGTGGAGAAAAGGGAACCCTCCTGCACTGCTGGTGGGAATGCAGACTGGTGCAGCCAGTGTGGAAAACAGTATAATGTTTCCTCAAAAAATTAAAAATGGAACTGCTTTTTTGTCCCAGCTATCCCACATCTTGGAATATACCTTAAGAATCCCAAAGAGCTAATTGAAAAGAAGGTATGCACTCCTATGTTCATTGCAGCACTGTTTACAATAGCCAAGATCTGGAAACAGCCCAAGGGTCCATCAGTGGACAAGTGGATAAAAAAGCTGTGGTACATTTTATACAATAGAATATAAAAGAAGGAAATCTTACCTTTTGTGACAGCATAGATGGACCTACAGATCATTATGCTAAGAGAAATAAGCCAGGCATAGAAAGAGAAATACCATATGATCTCACTTATATGTGGAATCTAATGAATACAATAAACTGATTAACAAAATAGAAACCAAGTCAGGTTCACAGGGAACAGATGGACAGCTGTCAGAGGGAAGTGGGAAGATGGGAGGGGACCAAAGAAGGTGAAGGGATTGGCTAAATTATATATATATACATATATATATAAACAAACATAGAAACAGACAACAGGGTAGCCATTTCCAAAGGGAAAGGGTGATGTAAATACTTTGCATGGCTAATGGGGGGCATGATGAAGTGTGTAGATAGAATTATATTGAATGGGACACTTGAAAGTATGTAAACACAATAAATTAAAAAATAAATTTAAAATATATTTAAAAACAGAAAGAAAGGTCCTTGAAAAGGTCTCCAGGCCTCCTGCCTCAGACCTCCCCTGTCTCCCTGTGCCCAGACATAACCACCTGCCACAGAAAGGAACTCAACCCCATCTTTGGAAAGCAAGCAGTCCAGAACAGGATTCTGCCACCTTTTCTGCCAAGTTCCCCAGCCCTCCCAGCCCTACCTTGTTGCTCTTCAGCCTGTGCCTTCATTTCTGGTTTAATTATCCTTGTGGCTTTTGTTACTCCCAGAAGCATGTTTACATTCTGCCCACCACCAGCAGAAGCTACGGGGGGCAGGCTCCTTGTCTGGATTTCACCAGATGGGCACCCAGGTGGTACCTCTGGGCTTTGTTTAATAGTGAATTCAGGGTGCTACCTGCATGGGTAACCTGCCCTTCACATGGGAAGGAATACAGCTTGGGTGCTTCTGATGATGTGCCTTGTGGTTAATGAGCACAGAAAGGGATGGGAGCTGCATCAAGATAGCCGTCTGCAGTTATGGTAGAGATGCCTGCTCACCCTCCAGGCCCCGCCTACCCTCTGTTCTCTCTCACGCTCTCTCTCTCTCTCTCTCCCCACACACAGCACACATCACGCCCACCACTGATGATAAAACACAGTTAAAACAATAAAGCATACTACCCCAAACTGAGACATTAAAAGCAACGAGAACAAAAAGAGGTTAAGAAGGACAAAATGTAAGAAGATGATTTAAAAAGATAAAATAATTTGTTTTATTTTAAAAACTAAGATAGATAAAAAACAATTAAAATGTAGATAATAAAAGGGTGTTAACTTAAAGAAATGAAAATGGTTTATAAGCCACGATAAAATAACAAGGATTGTTAAAAGATAAAAGTTCAGACAAAGATAAACAGAAGAGAAAAATTCTAAATAGGGGAGGGAGGAAATTAAGGTCATTGAAAATACATAAAGTTATAAAACAAAGACCAGAAACTTTAGGGAGTTAGGAAGGTAAGTAAAATAAGCAGGAATTTATTTGCAAACATAAAGTATTTTCCAACAGTACGAAAGTAAGAGTCTTTAAGGCTAGAGTAATTAAAGACAAGATGTCAATTAGTTGAAAGCTTGCAGTGGAGTTCCTAGAGCCTCTTCTGATTGAAGGCTCCCACAGTGAAGGGGCCTGGGGTTCACTCTCCACCTTGTCTCTGACACCTTGCCCTGATCTCTCTGCTCCGCCAGGAGTGCTGCTGAGGTCCGTGGACCCTGCCTTCCAAAAGTGCTGCCTGCCACCAGTCAACCCAGGTCTGGCTCAAGCCCCAGAGCCCAAGAGACCCCATATTATGAGTGAGAGCCTCTCCCCATGGGACCCTTAGTTCCCCTGCACCCCAACCCTTTGCTATGTGAGGCATGAGGCCATGTTGATTTCTACACACTGCTCCTTCCAGACCACAAGCAAGGAAAGCCCTTCTGTGTTGAAGAGAAGAACAAAAGAGTGAGAAGCCAGCACAAAGAGGGGAAGAGAAATCATGCCAGGGACATGCCAGGCACCACACTGTGGAGTGCCAAGTGCTACTTTTCTTGGAGACACCTCACAGCTGACCTGCACAGTAGTATGCCCACTATGCAGATGGAAACCCTGAGCCCAGTAACCCTTTCCCACCCCCTCTCTATCCTCGGCAGTCCTGGTGCACTGTGCTGGCCACACAGTTCTCCTAAGTAATTCTGTCTTTTTTTTCACCATCGAATCCCTGTTTGTTCTCTTTCTAGCCTATGGATTTCTGGCCTAAAGTCAATTTCCACAGGTGCTCAGCTTCACCATATATGTGTGTGTGTGTGTGTGTGTGTGTGTGTTACCCAGACTTTCTGTATCCCAAATTTAAAGATGTAATCTCTGGCACAAGATTTTAAATACTACTGCCATTGCCTAGAAAGCAATAATGAAGCCACTGGTGATCCCACAGAGCCAGGCTGCTCCAGGACAAGGCATCCACACTTCCCCAGGACACCGGCCATCTCCGACAATGGACAATGTAACTGAATGATTTCTGGCATTCACAGTGGGAGCAACACAGGATTCACAAAGAGACTAATTCTCTAATTCACTTATAATTTCCAAAAGGTAAAAGTACCTGGAGAGAAAGTGTTAAGTCAACCTGTGACCAGTATTTACCAAGTATCAGCATGTGGGCAAGTGCAGGCAGTCTTCTTGGAGAGCCTGCCATTGGATTAGGTAAATTGTGCAAGGTGGGGCATCCTCAGTTACCAGTGGAGGTAGAGACGCTGAAAACAATGAGTTCAGAGGCAGATATGGACCTACCTATGATCTAGAGCGCAGGTCTCTGAACCTCAAGCTTATAAATCAGAATTCATAATAAAGTCCGCCTCGTGGAGTTCTTGTGTTCACTGAGCTCGTGCCTGTAAAGCATTCCTGGTCCATGGGGTCATCGGATGAAGGGTAGCTGTGGTCATGAGTGGGCTAGAGACGATGGTGTGAACAGTGTGGATGAGGTGGCAAGGGCCAGACTGAGGGAGCTGCCCCCGGGAGGAACTGGGCTGGGACTCTGTCTCCACTTGATGTGATGTGGCCAGTTCCAGGTTGGGATGCTCAGTGGTCATCTACCGGGGACAGTTTTAACCCCCAGTGACATTCGGTGATATCTGGAGACATCTGTGTTATTGTCACACCTGGGGGAGGCAGGAGATACGTGGCTGGCATCTAGTAGCACCTAGCTCATTGCTTCACAGTAACACGTTTGTTGACTGGATGGATGATTGAATAAACAAATCAATACATTCAAGTACTATGACTTCAAAAGTCACTTCAAAATTCAGTCATCTTGCATGATAACTCTTTACCTCAGAAGGTGTTTAGAAGATGAGATAAATGAAACTAAAATTATAGGAGTTATAATAAAAGGTAATATGAGCAAAGAATTGCTTTTTTAAAAACACTGGTTTTGAAACTGTTGAGACATTCACACCCAGTAGTGGAAAATAATCTTAGTTACCCTGAACTATAAAAAAGCCAGAGAAAAGTAGCCTGTTGAGATTTGTCAATACGAATGTTATCTGTTTCTAACACTATTTATTTAAGAGAAGCTAATTTAGTCTATGAATGGTTAAACATCAAGGCTAACATTTTAAAATAAGCATTTTAAAAGTTTGCCCTCTGGTGGAGGGAGGTAACAATGCACTCAATGTTCAGCAAGCATCTCCCCTCTGAAAACAGCCAGGTGGCCACTATGGCCTGACTTGTGTCTCCCTCCAGTGCATATGTTTAATGCCTACTCCCAGAACCACAAAATGTGTCTGTGTTTGGGGAGGGGGCTCTTAAAGAGGGAATCGAGCTAAAATGAGGCCTCTAAGGTGGTCCCTAATCCAATAAGACTAAGACGGGTGTCCTTACAAAAAAAAGGAAAGCAGACAGACAGACACCTAATAAACGCCAGGACCATGATGCCCAGAGAAAGACCATGTGAGGACACAGCAGGAAGGCAGCCATCTGTGAGCCAAGGAGAGGGGCTTGGGAGAAACAAACCCTGTCCACACCTTGATCTTGTGCTTCCAGACACCAGAACTGAGAGAAATGAATTTCTGTTGTTTAAGCACCACCCGCCCCTACCCCTGGTCTGTGGTATTTGTTACAGCAGCACTAGCAGACCACTCGCTCAGGAACAAGCCTCCTCACTGATGAGGAAGGTAAACATTCAGTGATTCATTAAGCATCTCTTCTTTAACCTTGTATCCTTCCCTCCAAAGGGCCTTTTCGGGGTTGACTGCTGTCTAATTCAGGTAAAACACACACTAGGTGTCCTGGGAAGGGGTCAGAGCCTCCTCATGGAATTTCCATGGCTGCACGTGCTCTCCTTCCAATGAGCACTGGCTTCCCTGTCTGCCTCCTTTCCAGGTTCTAGGAAGACTAGCTCTCTAGTCATTGAAAATCTAAATTAAAAAATTAATAATAAAAACTGTCATTAATTTCAAACTTATATTCAGATTATTAAGGAAATATATAAGCAAAATAAGGAAATAAAAATCCAAGCATGATTCTCCTGCATCCAGGGCTGATCCCACTAACATTTGTTATTTCTCAATCACTAGGTTTTCTTTCTCTTGCTATGAGAAGGGTCGGGAAACTTTTTGGCTGAGAGAGCCATGAACGCCACATATTTTAAAAATGTAATTCCGTGAGAGCCATACAATATGTTTAACACTAAATACAAGTAAATGTGTGCATTTTATGTAAGACCAACACTTTTAAAGTACAATAAGTCTCTGAATTCTTTTAATAATGTGTTATGCTGTTGCTAACCAATGATGAATAAAGTACGTTTTACCATTAATGCAACTTCTGGTGCTGCATGGTTTTGCTGATGGCTTTGTAGTCTGGTTGATACATAGTGAGGTTAAGCTTCATACAGGTGTTGAGACTTCCATTTGTTAAACGTGACCGTAGGTTGGTCTTAACGTTCTTTATATGTGAGAAAGACTGCTCGCATGCATACGTAGAGCGTGTAAGTATTGTCAGTACAGCAATACTCACACGCTGCAGTGTGTGGTATGTGATGGGAAGTGCGTTCCAAGTTTTGACAATCAGCTGGACCACAGGTTGAAGTTTTTTCATTTCTCCCCACTTGTGTTTGCTTATGTCTGTTGACTCATCCAAAGTGAGAGAAAAGAATGGTGCTGCATTTATGTCCTTCACTTGTGTTGCCTCAATTTGATAGCCATCATGATGGTACGATTGTGAACAGTTCTTGCCAACAGAGGCATGTCTTTTATTCATTTGATTATCTTGTCTTGATCTGAAAAGTCATCAAAAATTTCACTGGCAACATCAAGCATGAATGTTTTGGCATACTCCCCATCTGTGAATGGCTTTCTGTTTCTCACAATTGCTAAAGCATCAGCAAAGCTAGCCGAATTTCAGTCACCTTGTTGGGTCCAAACATGATATTGCTGCTGACTAGCTTGCACTCTGCACAGTAGCTCTTGACATGCTTTCTTCCTGCTGTCCCCTGCTGGATATTTCGATGCAAATGTAGAATGGTATGTGTTGAAGTGCTGCTTTATATTTGACCATTTCATTGATGCAATTTTATCATTGCATATTAGACACACTGCAGAACCTGCTCTCTCCACAAAGGCGAATTCCTCTGTCCGTTCCTGCTGAAAAGTATGATACTCCTCATCTTTATTTTCTTTTAGCCATTTTCTTTGTCAAAAGTGTTTCTGCAATTAGCTAGCTGATTAATTGATTAAAAGGAGGGAAGTTTACTTCCTGACCTTACAATGACCCATGTACATTATGCATTATCCAATAAAAATTTGGTATTGTCCTGGAGGACAGCTGTGATTGACTCCAGCCACCCACAACCATGAACATGAGTGGTAGGAAATGAATGGATTGTAATACGTGAGAATATTTTATATTTTTAACGTTATTATTTTTTTTTATTAAAGATTTGTCTGTGAGCCAGATGCAGCCATCAAAAGAGCCACATCTGGCTTGTGAGCCATAGGTTCCCGACCCCTGTGCTATGACTACAGGTGCATAGTTTTGGTTCATTTATAAATATGGGGTCATCCTCTACATGTTCATTCTAGCCTTGTTTTTCACCAATAATATATTATAAACACCACATCATCAGATATTTGTATGGCTTCTAATCCTCTATTGCAGGGGTGCCCACACTTTTTCAGCTTGCGAGCTACTTGTAAGTGACCAAGTCAAAATGATCTACCTACAATAAAAATGCAAAACATAAATTTATTTCTTCTATATTATCATTATTTAAGTTACTATTATTACTATTTAATATTGTGTATTCTTCTTTCACCTTTCTCCTTCTCAGCTCTCTTTTCGGAGGAAAGTCAATGTCATAGTTTTTATGAACAGTCCGAAAAAGCCGCTCCACATTTCCCTTCTTTGGAATAGCAGTGGCTCAGACAGATGAGGCAAATGCACTTAGAATATGACATAGTGAAAAATATCCCCTCCCATTCTGTATGAAAGTGGTAGGTTTTAGGCTTCTTACTCAGACCAGCTATGGTACTCATTTTTATACCCTTTGTTGTATTTAGTTTAAATAAGTTGAAGGCTAACTATGCAGCAATGTAACTAAACAAGTTAGCGGTTTAACGCGTATGCGTAGGGTGTCAAAAGTTCAGATGTCAGATTGGCTACCCTGTATGCCAATCAAAAGACAAATGTATTTTTAATGTCATGCGATCTACCCACACTTCCTTCGCGATTGACCAGTAGATCGTGATCCACGTATTGAGCACCCCTGCTCTATTGTAACAGCTCACCTTAACTTAGTTAAGTCTCTATACATGAGTTTTTGCTTTTCTTCTCATTTTAGTTTTCTCTTCTAGACAATGTTGTGATAGACAACTGGCCAGTCTGCCTACAGTCATGATTGTTTTCTTGGAATAACTAAATTTTGATTTTAAAATTTAACTTTAGCCTCTGACAAATGAGGAAACAATTTCCTCTACTCTCAAGCACTAAATGATCTCAAGCAGAAAGGTAGCAGAAACATGGCAGTCACTGGTTTCAGATTGGATTGTGAAGATGACAGTTTCGTGGATGACTGATGGAAAACTAACCAGGGGAGAGGAAGGAAGAGAAAGGGGAACAAATGTTTACAGCTTTGGGGCTGAAAATGAAACCACAAAAAAACAAGTGAGGGAATGAGAAGGGCAGTGAAGAGAGTTAAGAAATGAAGACAGTGGTTGTTGAAAAAGAGTGGAGAGAAAGAAGGTCATTTTTCAGACCTGGTTTGACTGGTAATCAAGGCTTTCAGACTTGCTGTGTGACCGGTGCGCTTGTTTGTTACACACCATGTGTTGTCGTGTGACTTAAAATATTTAGCTGGTTTCCCTGCATTGCCCATAGTCCTTGTTAGTGTATCTAATTCTTTACAAAGCAAAACCTAAATATTTCTTAGTATTCTGTTTTATACCTCTGTTTGTTGACCAATCTGGAAAATCTAGGGTGATCTGTCATGAGTGTATATTCAGGGTATCTGGTTTGGGCCATTTCCTCATCTACCACTTTGTCAAGGAAGAGAGGTGTGGGTATGATGTAATGATCTCTGTTAGCCCTTAGGAGAGTGATGCATACTGTTCCCAAAATGGACCAAGATCCCTATGGGCAAAGACCACGCAATTGATAATAAAAGGTGTCCTAGGTACACAGAAAACATTCTCAAAGAATTTTTCAAGCCATGTGTACCAGGACCTGACTTGCTGGTTCCTGGTCCCAACACCTTTTCATTATTATGCCTTTCAAATCTCCCGTGCTGGCCTTGGTGTCTTATCTCTGAACTCTTCTTGCCACCTGTTGAGACCTTGTGGCCACCCACAGCTCACCAGCCCTCCATACACAAATACTTCGAACCCGTTGGCTCAGAGGAGCCTGTGTGGGTCCTGCTTATGCAGGGCTGCCCACATTGCCCCGGCCATGATCTGGAGAGACACATCTATGGTGTGATAAATACAATCACAGAATTGAACTAGACCTGAACCCAACTTTAAGAGATTGATGTCCATTCTAAAGACAGTCACAGCATTTGGGATTTCAGATAGGGAAAGTAAGTGACATCAGTTGGCAACAGACACAGAGACGTTTCCCCAGAAGAAAGACTCTGGCCTGAGGAGACCCTGCACCACGTCTGACTCAGGAATTTAGGCCAGTCAGTCACTGTGGATGTGCTAGGGTCCAGTGGGCCCTGTGGAGTAGGTCACTGCCATTGTCATCAACGGGGACATTCAGGAAAGGAAGCCCAAGTGCAAAGCCCATTAGGGCCCCAGCATGAGCTGCAAAGACTGGACAGGAGGGAGGCTGCCAGCTGGACAGTAGCCACATGGAAGGACCAGGGGTAAGAGGGACAGGGAGGAGGCAGGGAAGGAACAGAGAAGATGCAGAAGGAGCACAGATAGGAAAACAGGGACAATGTGGGATGAGAAGGAAGCACACACACGACAGTTGACAGCTCTGGTTGACCACTGGACACCGCCGTGGGCAGTTCCTAAAAATTCATCAATCTGTACACATATGACTTGTAAAATTTTCTGTCTGTACATTCAGAACAATCTTTCAATAAGTAGTTTTTCAACAAGAGGTTAAGTACATATTCAGGTGAAATGATATCCTTATTTCGATGATGAATAATGACTTGATTGTATTGGTAGACTTTGAATAATAATTGCTTTCAGACCTTGAGGCTTTTGGATTTTTTTTAAATGGGCTTGGAAAATAGAAAATTAATCAGAGTTAAATCTTGTAGATAATATGTGAAGTCAAAGTGCGTAACCCCATTATTTTTGTTCTAGAAAGTGAGATGGGGTTTCCTACATGACTTAAATGGACTCTGAAGAACATTGCCAAGAAGAAGTGAGTTCCAGATGTGCTCCGAGGGTGGCAAAAACTTCAGAATAGGCTATAACTTCTCAGGGGCAACTCTGAGTGGCACCTCCTTGAAGTCTACAATTTCTGGCAGGTCAGCCTCATTCCTGATCTTCACAACGTGTGCTGATAAACAAGCACACCTGGCTAAAAGACAAACAACAAAAAAGTCCCCAGTCTGTCTTCTGCTTTCTAGGAGAGCTGTGATTTCGTTTACCTCAATACTTCTTCCTTAGCTATAAGCTTCCATGGGTTCTATATCTGGCCTGACCCACCATTGTTTTGTTTTTTTTTTAAATTTTTTAAAAATTTGATTGATTTTAGGGAGAGAGGAAAGGAGAGAGAGAGAAACATCGATTTGTTGTTTCACTCATCTATGCATTCTTTGGTTGATTATTACATGTGCCCTGACCTGGGATCGAACCTGCAACCTTAGCATATTGGGACGACACCCTAACCAACTGAGCAATTTGAATGCAGAGGTGAAATGTCCCCAGTGGCTGTGTTTTGCACAGCTGGGCTGTAGTTAGTGACAAGGTATTAAGGAGGTCAGGTCTTGGCAAAATCAAAAGCATTCTGTTTAGATTATGAAGAAAACATGCACAAGTAATCCTGGAATCTTCTGACTGGATGCTGGGATGAAGGTAATGGATTGGTGGGCAGGGGGCAGCTATTGTCTGGATCCAGCCCCACTGACTCCTGACACTTGAACCCTGAGCCAGGCAGCACTTTCTCATAGATGAAGTTGCCTCAGAGAGACAGAATGACAAGTTACTCCTTCAACGACTGCCTTCCTGGAGTGAACCCTGGGACATCCTGTGTAAAAAAAGGTATACAGGGGTCAGAGGGCTCAGCTGGCCCTGAGAGAGTGCCTTCTCTGGGCATTGACTTGCTCTGGGGACAGACACTTCTAACTCCAAGCTCCAACCTAGGAAATACAATGACCCAACCAGGCCTGGCAGAGGGACATTCCCATTGGTGGGGAGCCAACTGAGAGTGACTGTATCTGTCTCAGCATTACTTCACTGTCTAAACTCCCCCGGAATTTCACGGAATATGTATTTCAGCGACATGTTCTCCTACTCATCTTCAAAAGTACAGCGGTGAGGACCTATTCTCATGTAGTCCAGCATCCAGGTGCTTACATGAGGAGTCATTTTCATCACCTCTACAATTCAGCTGCTTTCCCCACCCTCAGAACCTCCATCTCTACCTAAGCCTCCTCCTCTCCCTGGAGTGTTGCAGCAGCCTCCTAACTGTCCCTGGCCTCCGCCTTCCCATCTATCTCCTACCAGAAGTCAGAGTCCCTCAAACACAGCCAGCCCTGCAGTGCTCCTGTTTTCTCCTGTATTAGTTGTCTTTCTGATGCTCTGACATCTGAGGGACTTGATGACTCTGGAGAGACTGCCCCTCTTATGTTAGGTCAATTCACAGGCAGAACAAACTGGCTTGTGAGGCACCTCTCATACCCAAATCAACTAGTCCAGAGCACTCCCCCCCCCCCACATCTCCTCTGTGGAGCAATTGCATTCTCAGCCATTGCCCGCTTGCCTGCCCTAATCATCCCAGGGCTGGGTGCCAGGCTACTAGGGACTTCCTGGAGCCCAGAGTCCACTGAAATGTCCACATCAGTCAGCTCTGTGCCTGCTCTCACACGCTCTCTTTCTTCCCGTGGAAACCACAATACAGTCTCTTAGTCAGTTTCCCCTTCCCCTCTGCCTCCTGACTGACCCTGGTGCTTCCTCATGTGGCCCTTATGGCATGGTGCGCCACTTCCCCTTGGGAACTTGAAGTGTAACAACTTTTCTTTTTATATATATTAATTTAAGTGAGAGTAGGGAAGGTACAAAGACTTGTGCATGTGTCCTTACCAGGATCAACCCAGTGATCCCATCTGAGGCTGATGCTCTACCCATCTAGGGCCAATGCAGGCAACCACACTATTTTTAGTGCGTGAGGAGGAGGCTCCATGAAACCTTCCTCAGTGCCCAGAGCCAATGCACTCAAATCAATTGAGCCATGACTGTGGAATGGGAAGAGGAGAGAAAGAAGGGGGAGTGAGCAGGAGGTGAAGCAGATGGTCACTTTTCCTGTGTGCCCTGACCAGGAATTGAACCTGAGACTTCCACACAATGGGTTGACGCTCTACTACAGAGCCAGCTGACCAAGGCACAACTAAATTTTCATGGCAGTCATCTCCTAATCCACTGACCTTATCACACCTGAATAATAACAAAACTTCATTTTAAAATACTCTCAGAGGAAAAGTCACAGTCTTCACATGTTCTAGACTCTGTTGCCCACTGTGGTAGCTACTAACTGCATATGGCTATTGAGCCCCTGAAATGTGGCAGTTCAAACTGAGATGTGTGATAAGTGTGCAATATATACTGGATTTAAAAGACAATACAAAAAAAGAGCAAAATATCTCCATAATAATTGTTTACATCAACTACATGGTATCGCTTTTTGGCCTTTTGGCTAAGATCATGGTAGTTTCTATTCTTAGGTATATCAACCACATGTTGAAATAAGATTTTAAGTATATTGGGTTAAATATGTTAAATTTAATTTTACTTTTTTTTCTTTACTTTTTTAGGATAGCTACTAGAAAATTGAAGACTGCTTTAACCTTCCTCTATAAAATGTCAGCATCACTTTCCCAAAATTTCTGTCTCTTTCTCTTGATTTATTTGTCATGATTCATATGTGTCTCTAGTCAATATTTTGCTTGTTTAGCTTGTTTATTATCTATGTCTCCACCAGCATGAAAGCTATTAAAGGCAGGGGTTCTGGTCTCTTTTGTTCTCTGCTATATCCTCCATACCTAGAAGAGCAGTACTTTGCACATAGTAGCACTCAATAAATATTTGTTGAATGAATGAATACAGAATACAAGCTTCTAGCCTCAGGATACTTGTTCCAAATGAGAGAAGTCAAATAGAGATAACAGCTAAAAATAGGGTTTAGGGGTTGAAGCAGGTTAGCAGCCTGCTGGGAGTTGGGAACAGGACAGCTGAGGAGGCCTGGTCATGACTGCAGGCACTCAGACCCACTCCCACTCAGACCCGCTCAGAGCAGTTAGACAGTGGTGGTGGGCAGAGGTTGAAACAAGCTAGAAAGGGAAGAATGGATAATATGAATTTTTAAAAAGCTTCCTGTTAGATATGAGAGACCTATTCACTGAGATCAGCCCGTGGTGCTGTGGCTTATTTTTGCAAATGGATGAAAAACTGGCCTGGCTTGTAGAGCAGGTGACCCAGAAACTTGCTGCTGTCTTATACCTCATCCCAGAAATAGTCATTAAATTCTGTGTTTAACCACTTCCCAAGTGAATCCTGTGCATATGGCTCCTCAAAATGTAGTCAGCTCCATTAACATATATAAGGAGAAAATGTGGTCTATACATACAGTGGGAAGCTACTCAGCCTTAAAAAGGAATGAAATTTTGTGACATGTTACAGGGTGGATGAACCTTGAAGACATTAAGCTTAGTGAAATAAGCCAGTCACAAAAGAACAAAAACTGTGGGCTTCCACCTATATGAGGAACCAGAGTAGTCAGATTTACAGAGGCAGAAATTAGAATGATGGTTGTCAGGAGCTGGGCCTCAGGGAGAAATGGGGAGTTTGTGTCTAATTGGCAGAGTTTCAGTTTAGGAAGATGAGAGTTCTGTGGATGGATGATGGTTGCACAGCAATAAATGTGCTTAATACCACTCAACTGTACACACAAAAATGGTTAAGATGGTAAGTTTTATGTTTGTATATTTTCCCCAGTCTCTCACATCTCCTGGGCTGACAGTCTGGAATCTATATTGCTAAAGAGGTCTCTGAACAATGCTAAAACTACCAAGCTGAGGACCAGGGGTGTGTCTGGTGTGAGAAAGTGGAGTGCCATCTAACTCTCAACCTCTTGGCATCCAGATCCACTGTCCTTCAAAGGCCGACAAGCCTTGTACCTGGTGCCCCACAGTCTTCGTCTTCTTTGTTAGCACCAGTTGGGACAAAAACACAAGCTCCTTCCCCACTCCTCCTGCTTAATGTTCATGCAATAATTCCTCCCCGACACTAAGGGGAGGTTTCCTATATAAGGACGCAGGTACAAAACCCGTATAAGTCAACAAATAATGAGAAACACCCTGTGGGTAAATGGCTAAGAGTAGTAATGAAGAGGCATTTAAAAAAATAATAAAAAGGATGCCAACCCAAGAAGACCCAGAAACAACACAACTGAAAATTGGAGGCAGATAACACCAACCCTAGACTCAACCAGCTCTACAAACAACACACCCAAATGAGGAGGGTATGCACAGACATAATGGGAAGAAAGAGAAGTGCAATCCAAATGAATCAACAAGAGAAGCCCCCAGAAAATGAGCTGACTGATATGAAAATAACCAAACTACCAGATGCAGAGTTTAAAATAATGATTATTAGAATGGAAAGATCTTAGAACAACAATGGATGGACAGAATAAGCAAATAAATAAAGAGGTTACAAGCATCAAAAAGGACATTGAAATAATAAAGAAGAACCAGTCAGAAATGACAAATATAATAACAGAAATGAAGACTACACTAGAAGCAATTAAAAGCAGGCTGGATGTAGCAGAGGATTGAATCAGTGATTTAGAGGACAAGATAAAAACACAGAAGTGGAGCAGCAAAAAGAAAAGAGGCTGAAAAAATCTGAGGAAACTCTAAGAGAGCTCTGTGACAACCTAAAAAAAAAAAAACATCTGTATTATACAGGTTCCTGAAGAGGAAGAGAAAGAACAAGGGATAGAGACCTTGTTCAATGAAATCATAGATGAAAACTTCCCCAAATTGACACAGGAAAATGTCACACAAGTTCAAGAAGCACAGAGAACTCTGTTAAAGAGAAACCCAAGAAATCTACACCAAGACACATCATAATTAAAATACCAAAGCTAAGTGATAAAGAGAAAATATTAAAAGCTGCTAGAAATAAAGGACATAACCTACAAAGGAGCCCCCACAAGGATGACATCCAATTTCTCAACAGAAACACTGAGACCAGAAGAAAATGGCAAGAAATACTCAAAGTAATGCAGAACAAGAGCCTACAACCAAGACTACACTATCCAGCAAGGCTATCATTTAAAATGGAAGGAGAAATAAAAACCTTCCCAGACCAAAAAAAAACTCAAGGAATTCATTACAACCAAACCAATGCTACAAAGAATGTTAAGGGGCCTGTTAAACAGAACAAAAAGGGGAAGATAATACAGTAAAAGAGAAATAAACAACTACATATCAATAATAACCTTAAATGTAAATGGATTAAATGATCCAATCAAAAGATATAGGGTAGCTGTGTGGATAAAGAAACAGGACCCATACATATGCTGTCTGTCTACAAGAGACATACCTTAAAACAAAAGATACACATAGGTTGAAAGTAAAAGGATGAAAAAAAATATTTCATGCAAATGGAAATGAAAAAAAGCTGGGGTAGCAATACTTATATCAGACAAAATGGACTTTAAAACAGGAGTATAGCAAGAGATAAAGAAAGTCACTACATAATGATAAAGGGAGCAATCCAGCAGGAAGATATAACCATCATAAATATCTACGCACCTAATATAGGAGTATCTAAATATATAAAGCAAACTTTGATAGATGTACAGGGTGAGATCAACAGCAATACTATAATAGTAGAGGATATCAATACCCCACTAACATCACTAGATAGGTCCTCAAGAAAGAAAATTAACAAAGAAACAGCAGACTTAAAGAATACACTAGATCACATAGATTTAGTAGATATCTTCAGATTATTTCACCCTAAAGTAGCAGAATATATATTCTTTTCAAGTGCTCATGGTACATTCTCTAGGATAGAGCCCATGTTAGGGCACAAAAGTGGTCTCAACAAAGTCAAGAAGATTGAAATTATATCAAGCATTTTCTCTGATCACAGTGGCATAAAACTAGAAATCAACCACAACAGAAAAATTGAAAAATTCTCAAACCCATAGAAACGAAATAGCATGTAATTAAATAATGAATGGATTAACAATGAGATCAAAAAAGAAAGAAAAATATTCCTAGAAACAAATGATAATAAGCATACAACATCTCAAAATTTAGGGGACACAGCAAAAGCAGTACTGAGAGGGAAGTTCATAGCACTACAGGCATTCCTTAAGAAGCTTGAAAAAGCTCAGCTAAACAACTTAACCCTGCATCTAAAAGAAGTAGAAAAAGAACAGCAAGTATAGCCCAGAAATAGTAAAAGGAAGGAAATAATAAAGATCAGAATGGAAATAAATGACATAGAGGCAAAAGAAATAATACAGAGGATCAATGAAACCAAAAGCTGGTTCTTTGAAAAGGTAAACATGATTGATGAACCCTTAACTGGACTCACCGAGAAAATAAGAGAGAGGACTCAAATAAATAAAATTAGAAATGAGAGTGGAGAAATAACAACTGACGCAACAGAAATACAAAATATTGTAAGAAAGTACTATGAAAATAAGAGAGAGGACTCAAATAAATAAAATTAGAAATGAGAGTGGAGAAATAACAACTGATGCAACAGAAATACAAAATATTGTAAGAAAGTACTATGAAAAACTGTACACCAAAAAATTAGACAACCTAAGTGAAATGGACAAATTCCTTGAAACATATAATTTTTCAATAATTAATATTAAAAAATAAGAAAACCTAAACAGACTGATTATAACAAATGAGATTGAAACAGTTATCAGAAAACTCCCAACAAACAAAAGCCCTGGGCCAGATGGCTTCATAGGGGAATTCTACCAAATATTCAAAGAACTAACTTCTATTTTTCTCAGGCTATTTCAAAACATTCAAGAGGAAGAAAGACTTCCAAGCTCATTTTATGAGGCGAGCATAATTCTGATTTCAAAACCAGACAAACACAACACAAAGAAAGAAAATTATAGGCCAATATCCCTAATGAATTTAGATGCAAAAATTCTCAAAAATATATTAGCAAACTAGATCCAGCAATACATGAAAAAAAATTATACATCCTGATCAAGTGGGATTTATTCTGGGGAGGCAAGGATGGTACAATATTCGTAAATCAGTCAATGTGATTCATCACAGAAACAAAAGGAAGGAGAAAGACCACATGATAATTTCAATAGATACAGAAAAAGCATTTGATAAAATCCAGCACCCATTTATGATCAAAACTCTCAGCAAAGTGGGAATACAGGGAAAATACCTCAACATGATAAAGGCCATCTATGACAAACCCACAGCAAACATCATACTAAATGGGAAAAAATTAAAAGCAATCCCCTTAAGATCAGGAATCAGGCAGGGGTGCCCCCTTTACCACTCTTATTCAACATAGTACTGGAAGACCTAGCTACAGCAATCAGACAAGAAGAAGAAATAAAAAAGTATCCAAATTAGAAAAGAAAAAGTAAAAACTATCATTATTTGCAGATGATATAATACTGTATATAGAAAACCCTAAAGTATCAGTCAAAAAAACTACTTGACCTGATAAATGAGTTCAGCAAAGTGGCAGGGTGTAAAATTAATATACAGAAATCAGAGGCGTTTTTATACACCAACAATGAACTGTCAGAAAGGGAAATTAAGGAAACAATCCCCTTAACTATTGCAACAAAAAAATAATAAAGTATCTAGGAGTAAATTTAACCCAGGATGTTAAAGACTAGTACTCGGAAAATTATAAAATATTGATAAAGAAATCATGGAAGATACAAACAAGTGGAAGCATATACCATGCTCATGGTTAGGAAGAATAAACAGTATTAAAATGTCTATATTACCCAAAGCAATTTATAAATTCAATGCAATACCAATTAAAATACCAAAGACAGCCTGACCAGGCGGTGGTGCAGTGGACAGAGAGTCAAACTGGGATGCGAAAGGACTCAGGTTCGAGACCCTGAGGTTGCCAGCTTGAGCGCAGGCTCATCTGGTTTGAACAAAAAAGCTCACCAGCTTGGACCCAAAGTCGCTGGCTCCAGAAAGGGGTTACTCAGTTTGCTGAAGGCCCACGATCAAGGCACATATGAGAAAGCAATCAACGAACAACTAAGGTGTCGCAACAAAAAACTGATGATTGATGCTTCTCAACTCTCTGCATTCCTGTCTGTCTGTTCCTATCTATCCCTCTCTCTGAGTCTCTCTCTGTCTCTGTAAAAAACAACAACAACAACAACAAAACATAAAACAAACAAACAAACAAAGAAAACCAATGACATACTTCAAAGATATAGAACAACTATTCCAAAAATTTATATGGAACCAAAAATGAACACGAATAGCCTCAGCAATCTTGAAAAAGAAGAATAAAGTGGGAGGTATCACACTTTCTGATGTCAAGTTATACTACAAGGCCATTGTACTCAAAACTGCTTGGTACTGGCATAAGAACAGGCATATAGATCAATGGAAGGGAACAGAGAACTCAGAAATAAACCTATTCCTTTATGGACAATTGATATTTGACAAAGGAGGTAAGAGCATACAATGGAGTAAAGACAGTCTCTTTAACAAATGGTGTTGGGAAAACTGGACAGCTACCTGAAAAATAATGAAACTAGACCACCAGCTTACATCATGCACAAAAATAAACTCAAAATGGATAAAGGACTTAAATGTAACTTGTGAAACCATAAGCATCCTAGAAGAAAACATAGTCAGTAAGCTAACTGACATCTCTCGCAACAATGTATTTGCTGATTTATCCCCACCGGCAAGTGAAATAAAAGACAGGATAAACAAATGGGACTATATCAAACTAAAAATCTTTTGTACATCTAAAGGCAATATGAACAGAATAAAAAGACAAACCACACAATGGGAGAACATATTCAACAATACATCTGATAAGGGATTAATAACCAAAATTTATAAAGAACTTGTAAAATCAACACCAGGAAGATAAACAATTCAATAAAAAAAATGGGCACAAGAAATGAATAGACATTTCTCCAAAGAGGACATACAGATGGCCAATTGACAGATGAAAAAATGTACAACATCACTAATCATTAGAGAAATGCAAATTAAAACCACAATGAGATACCACCTCACACCAGTCAGAATGGCGCTCATCAGCAAAACAATACATGATAGGTGCTGGCGAGGATGTGGAGAAAAGGGAACCCTCCTGCACAGCTGTTGGGAATGCAGACTGGTGCAGACACTGTGGAAAACAGTATGGAGATTCCTCAAAAAATTAAAAATGGATCTGCCTTTTGACCCAGTCATTTCACTTTTAGGAATATATCCCAAGAACACCATATCACCAACTGAAAAAAAGAAATTCACCCCCATGTTTATGGCAGCATTGTTCACAATAGCGAAGATCTGGAAACAGCCCAAGTGTCTGTCAGTGCACGAGTGGATTAAAAAGCAGTGGTACATATATACAATGTAATACTATGGGGCCATGAAATAAAAAGAAATATTACCTTTTGCAACAACATGTATGGACCTGGAAACTATTATGTTGAGTGAAATAAGCCAGGCAGAGAAAGAAAAATATCATATGACCTCACTCATTTGAGGAATCCAATGAACAATGTGAACTGAGAAATGAAATTGAGACAGAGGAGGGATCAAGGGGACCAGAGGAAAAGAGGACTGAGGGAAAGGGGATGATAGGATGGGATTAACTTGAAGGGAAGGGGGAATGGCACAGTTGGGAGGGGGTAAGGGAGATGTTGAAGGGAATAAGGGGGAGGGGGCATGCATTCGGGGCAACACTAGAATCTATGTAAACACAATTAATTAAATAATAATAATAATAGTAATAATAAAGCAGCTTTAGAGCTGTCTCTCCCTGTCATGTGAGTTACAGCAAAAAAGCAGCCATCTGTAAGCCAGGAAGAGGGTTCTCACCAGTCAACAATTCTGCAAGGACCTTAACATTAGACTTCCTAAACTCCAGACTGTGAGAAATAAGCCTCTATTTATGGCATTTTGTTATAGCAGCCTGTCTGATTAAGACTAACTCAATAAGGTTATAAATTTTTGATTATAATATTGTGATAAAACAACTGAAAAGAAAAGAATATAAAAGAATTAAAAAAATAAGGACAGATGGCCGGTTATTTTCAAAAGTGGTAAATCTATAGCCTGACCTGTGGTGGCGCAGTGGATAAAGCAACGACCTGGGAACACTGAGGTCGCCAGTTCAAAACCCTGCACTGGTCTGGTCAAGGCACATATGGGAGTTGATGCTTCCAGCTCCTCCCCCCTTTCTCTCTTTCTCTCTCTCTCTCTCTCACTCTGTGTCTTCTCTCTAAAATGAATAAAATAAAATAAAAAATAAAATAAAATAAATAAAATTTTAAAAAAGTGGTAAATCTCATTTATAATCATACAAATGGAAGAAACATGACAAGAATGTATTTTTCCTATATCAGGCTGGAAAAATTTTTGAAACAGTAATAACCAGTGTTGGCGTGAATGTGAGGAAATGACCCACATTCTCAGGTTGGAGGGACTGCACATAGGTGCATCAGTGGGGAATTCGGCAGTAGGCATCAAAGCCTTCAAAGGATGTACACCCTTCATATTATTCCACTTCCAGGAGTTTGCTTAGGAAACAGCTGCATAAATGCACAAAATTGATGCACAAGATTACCCACTACAGTGTATTTTTATAGCAGCAGAAACTACCCCAACCTCCTAAATAATTGGCAACATACATTCTATATAAGAGTACTATATGGCCATTTTATATGGTGCTGTGGACTGTAAATCTTTATTTATTTGGAAGAGTGTTCAGCATATATAAGTTGGAAAATCAATTTAAAGAGCTGTAGATACAAGATGAGTCAAATTTGTTGAACAAAGTCTTTTCATTACAGGGGGAAACTGGGAATCAATGTTATAGTGGCTGTCTCTGGGTGGAAAATTTGGATTCTTTTAATTAATTTTCTGGCTGTTGCTTATCTGCATGATCTAAGTTTTCTACAAGGCCCTGGCCATTTTGCTCAATGGCAGAGTGTCGGCCTGGTGTGTGGAAGTCCTGGGTTTGATTCCCAGTCAGGGCACACAGGAGAAGTGCCTGTCTGCTTCTCCACCGTTCCCCCTCTCCTCTCTGTCTCTCTCTTCCCCTCCCATAGGTGAGGCACCATTAGAGCAAAGTTGGCCTGGATGCTGAGGATGGCTCCATGGCTTCTGCCTCAGGAGCTAGAATGGCTCTGGTTGTAACTGAGCAACACCCCAGATGGGCAGAGCATCGCCCCCTGGTGAGCATGCTAGGTGGATCCTGGTCCAGGGAGTGTAGGAGTCTGACTCTGCCTCCCTGCTTCTCACTTCAGAAAGATACAAAAAATAATAATAAAAATAAATAAATAAATCATTTTTATACAATGAGTGTGCATTGCTAGTGTTTGTCTTTTATCTCTCATTTTGGCACATGAAGAGGAATACAGTAAAGAAACCGTAGCTACAAGGAGTGAAGGTGTGTGCTGCTGAGCTCTTGGGTATGTGGGAGCGTGGTGGAAGCACTGGGAGGCAGTAATGAGAGTGACTGTCAAGGGATGAGCCACTCAGGGAAGCACAGGCCCTTTGGGAAAAGCAGAGTCCCTGATGTTTACCAAGCTCCCTGCCCTGAATGCCACCAAGTACACTGTGAATCCGCAATGGCACCAGGCTATGAGTAGAAAGGTAGTTTACCTTCTGTCCTTGCCAGCTGCCATTTAAGGGATGAAGGCATCCAGTATTGGGCTCAGCATTTGCCCCTCTTTCTTTCTAAGCTCAAGGACAGCCCCTCCGGGCAGATGGGGATGGTCTCTGTTTGACAAAAGGTGGCCAGTGGGTGCAGCAGCCTAGATTTGAAGGTAGTCTCCCTGCCCCATCCTCCCTCTGTGCCTTCACGCCCTTCCTAGCTCCCAGTGAGTGAGTCCCGTGTATGAGCACAGCCTCCTCAAGGCAGGGATGGGCACCATCTCCCAGCAACGGGCTGGACAGTGCCCTTTCCGCAGCCCTTTCCTGTGCGCTGGGCCACCGTGTGAGCCATGGAAACAGACACTGGGCCCTGTCGGTCCTGTTTATTTTGCAGCAGGTCTGAAAGGTCTGGGTTTTGACAGTACATCCCACACATGTTCCCATAGCAACCTGGGCACATCCCAGAAATGTGAAAGAGCCACAGTCCAGCTGGGGTACAAGGTCACAGTTATACATCGCATGCCACGGGAGAGGAGCCAGGCACAGGCCTCCTGTGGGGCACTTGGGACTTTGTAATCCATATTCAGTGCTGGGTGTTTTCACAAAGCAGTGCGACGGGAGGGCCCCATGCCAGCAGCCCCTATCCACGACCCTGCCAGCTCCGCGTCAGCCAGAAACAATGCAAGTGCCAGGAGCTAAGAGAGGGCAATATTGCTGTGCCTTTCCTGAGTGGCAATTCAGAACTTACCTGGGCCCACGTGCAGGGCTGTGCAGGTCTGTGCAGGTTGTACGCCACCTGAGCTGCTGTGGGTGCTGTTCGCATAGACTGAGATGAGGGTTCTCCTGCAGTAACACTGGCACAATCTCTTTGGGATCCAAACAGTTCACATACCCAGAACTCACTTCTTCTGTGACCTCAGCTACGCCAAACACAAATGAGAACTAGATGGGAAGCATAAAAACCTTCTGAAGTAAAAATATAGATTTCTAAAGCAGCATTTAAATTCACTCACTAGCAAATGAATCCAGCTCTCTGTCAGAGCAACTTGCTCTTCCCTGGTCCATCTCCTGTTTGCTGTAACAAAGTACCACAACTGGGCAGCTTACAAACAACAGATATATTTCATGTATTTCTCACAGATCTGGAAACTGGAGTGCCATCCTGGTTGGTTTCTGGTGAGCGCCTCTTCTGGGTTGCTTCCCATGGCCTCTCACAGTGGGGCAGGGAGCTCTTTGTGGTCCCTTACACAAGGTCACTCATCCCATTCATGAAGGGTTCACCTTCATGTCCTAGTTACTTCCCAAAGGTCCCACCTCCTAACACCAACACATTGAGGATTAGGATTTCAACATATAGTTTAGGGGGACAAAAACATTCAGATCACAACATCCCCCAAGTCAGTGTGGTTATCTGGTTTCCCATGCAACAAAAGACAGAACCTGGGGTGGAGAGGTTGTCCCTCCGAGGCCCCTTCTATTGGGCCTGTGCACTTGTCCTCTTGTCCCCTAGCACCTGGAAATATTGGCTGGTAGAGACTCACAGGTGTCCCCTTCTTGGGAGAATTGTCTTGGTCAGAAGCAGGGGATGGTTTAGAAGTATCCTTCCACCCTCACCCTGGCCAGCCCACAGCCAGGGATGGCCTGACAGAGGGCACAAAGGGTCGGCTGCCTTGCCTCAGGGTGCCACCAACCAGGGTGTAGCTCACATGCCAGAGCTCCCCCTGCAAGCAGTTTCCAGCCACACAAAGGTGAGGTCACACCTTGGCTCCACCCTTCCTGCTTTGTCCTGCCCTCTTTCCAAAAGCACTGCTGCCAAAAACCTGGTGCAGCAGACTCCAGTCTCTACCGCTAGGGAACCCGAGCTGGAACTGAGAGCTGGGAAAAGAGCAGCTATGGATGCACGGCCACCACCCACTGTGGTCAGACCAGACACTTGGGTGTCATCTTTAACTCCTCCCTCTCCCTCACACCAGACGACACATTGATGCTGCAGCCCACAAACCCAGTGCCAATCAGGCCATGTCATTCCCCTAGACACTCTGCTCAGTGACTTCTGCTGTATGTAGAGTACAATCCTCCTTGACAAGACCAGACTTGACCGCCATGCTCATCTCTCTGCCATTCTTGCCTCCTATCACCCGCAGCAATCCTGCAGCCTCACTGTCCTCAGGAAATGAGAATTGTTCTGAGCATCTTGATTGTGTGCAGGAATTGCTGGTACCCTGGACATGCTGTCCGAAATGCTTTCCCCACCTCTTTGCCTGGTCCCCTCCTTCCTGTCTGTTCTTCAAAATGAGGCTTGGACATCATTCTGTATCATAAGTTGCCCAGATCTCTCTGGGTGCTGCCTTACCACTTATGCCCCCTAGCGGAACAATGGCTTATTCTTTACCTCCTCGTGCAGGTGAGGTCAGGTTGGGGAATGTTTTGTTCACGGCTGTACAATGAGCACTCAGCAGTTATGTCTATAATAAATGAATGCAGTAAGTGGCCTGATTTCAGGAACTTGGAAATCATAGCCATCTGGGACCACCCAGTGTGGGGCAGAGAGCCCGTCCATTTACTTCTATGGCCCCTAACGCATTCCAGCATTAGAGTCCAGAGTAGTCTATTCTGATGCAGAGAAGGAGAAACTAACAGGTTCTCTGGGACACTCTGATGTTAAGAGGACAGATTCCAATCATCTGCTCTAGTCACTCTGGTCTTGAATAAGCAAGTCAGTCAAAGCTCAGGCTTGTGGTTCCCTCTGTCTGGAGTCTCTGCCCCCAGGCACCTGCATGGCCCACTCCCCCATATTGCTCACAGTTGAGGTGACTCAAATGTCTCTCATTGGGACCTTTCCAGACCATACTGTTTCAGATCCAGCTCTCCTGTCCCTGATGCTCCAGCTCCCAGTTCTCTCTCTACTTTGTTCTCCTCCACAGCAGCTACCAGCCTCTAAAATACCAGTGTTTTCACTTGTCTTGTTTGTTGTCTGTCTCCTGGTAGACCATGTGCTCCACAAGGGCCAGGTTTATGGGTTTCCCCCAGTTTTGTTCAGTGCTGTGCCCACAGTTCTCCCAGTGCCTGGTCCACAGCAGGCACCTGCTAATTCTTTGATGAATGAGTGCATAAGATCAAAGACTATAGCTGAGCATGGACATGTAGGACAGAGCAACGCAAACACTGAGATGAGACTCAGGAAGCATAAGGCCCAGAAGCTTTGAAGTTGGGCTTGGCAGGCCTGATGGCAAAAGACAGAGTGGTGAAGACAGACACTCAGTCCTGGCTCTTCCCCTTTGTTTTCTCTGTCAGTGAAAATGATCTTAAAACCAGAAGAGAATGAAGATTATGTAACAAAAATCCAATATCTGTGATTTTGTGGAGGTCTCTTTCCTGCAGGTTGTTCAAGAGTCCTTGGGGATACTTGCATGGCCCTCAGCAGTGCCTCCTTGTCTTGACCCAGGCAGCACATGACGGAGCATAAGACTCCAGATGACATTCTTGCTGTCTCTTCTAGACCTGGCCACAGACCCACGTCGAGTCTTGGTTAAGAGGGGCGTGTGGTTCAAAAGAGAGAGAAAATAGGCAGCTGGAAGTGAAGGCTTTCTGTCAATTCAGATAGGCATGTCAGGGCAAGGACCTCCGGGGAGGTGGTGAGGCACGCCGGAGGCATGGAGACAGGAATCTTTGCGAAATCATAGGTATTGATGAGAGGCAAAGGGACCACAGATAGGCAAAGTTGGGAGGCACATAACAAGTTAGATACTCAAAATTACATGCCAACGAATGTGATTTTGAGTCCCAACAAATGCCTAGATTACCAAACCGAGAGTGCATTATCAAGTTGATGTTTAATGTACATTCAAGGAGAAGAATGAATGATCCTGGGGAGTTAACTTCTGTCCAGTTAACTTCACACCTCATTCAATTTCTTGATAGATTGAAATGTATGATAAAGGAGTACCTCCATTTTGGGCAAGATGATTTAGGAGTCTCGTCAATACTTATCTCTGTAGACAGTTGGGTAAATGTTGGCCCCCAGAGTCATTCATACCACATGTATTATATATTTATTGAGCTGTGATAGACACTGAAATGAATAAAACATGGCCTTTGCCTTGGAGAAACTCAGCCTGGTGAGTGAGACAGTACTTTGATAAATGCTATAATTGAGCCATTTACAAAGTGGTGTGTGCTACAGTACAGGCATGACTTTGTAGCTGGTTGAAGAACATTAATTATTCAACATCAAGGTGGAGGGAGGTCTCTACTACTGCACCACAAAGATTTATACCAATTCTGTGTTGTCCAAGCTCTTTTTAAAAAATGTACACAAAGACATAAAAGTCACATTGATCAAATTTGCCAATAACATGGACTTGTGGAGGACAGTTAATGCACATATTGTGAATTAGGATTCAGAAAAACCTCCAAAACCTAGGAAAGGTATGTCAAAATGAGAAAATAAAATTGAATAAGGAGAAATGTAAAGTTTCTACTGGTGTTCTGATCTGATTTTAAGAAAAGTTCTGTGAAAAGGTTCTGGAGGGTTTAGATGTCTGCAAGGTCAGTGAAAACCAGCCTTAGTAAAGGACTGCTATAAGTTGAATGAGCAGTTTGGGGGCCACGATGATAGCAGTGCGACATCCAGAACAAAGGTGTTAGCTCCACCTTGTTCTGTATGGATTAGATGGCTTCTGGAACATTGTACTTTGTTAACTGGAGGTCTCAACTGGGACAGCAAAGAGTCCTTGAGAACTGAGAGGGAGCTGCAGATCCAAGGAACTGGGGCTCCATCCTAAAAGCATAGCAGATGCCCTCAATGAGATCCTCTCTCCATCCCCGCTGCAGAATGAAGGGGCCCATTCCAGTGACAGCCCTTGTCCCATGAATTAATGGGATCTAGAAATTGCTTTATAGCTCCATGCTAAGGATCATGCCCTACTCTGACACTGTGAGTCAGCAGCTCCTTTTCTTCCCCCTAAAACGAGGGATGACTGACTTCCTTTTGCTCAAGTCTCTTGGGTACTTGGAGATTTCCCTATACCAGTGTCCCTAACTTCAGCTGGTGCCTGATGCTGGCTTCCTGCCCCCTCTCTTCCAGTCCCCATTCCTGATGATTGGGCTTTGTTCCTCCTCCACCAGTCACATGGCAGATTGAGTCTCTCAGATAAGCCAGCCTTGTGTTAGCACCGCTCTGCTTTTGCACACCTGGCCTTTCCATCCTGCTCTAATCTCTGCTTCCTTGGATCTGATGGCTGCTGGACCTGGATGTGCCAACCCCCAAACTGATTTCTAAATATTAGCTTTCATTCTGCCTCATGCCTGCTCCAACCAGTTCCCCCGACACATGCAATCATGCATTTGTGGGTACATGAGAGTGCATGCGTGTGCACACACACATATATACACTCCCATTCACAACTCACCAATTTCCCCGCCCTGGCTGTACTCCCAAACCCTCAAAGTCAGAGGGCTTTGATCTGTTGTGCCAAGGGGTAAATGGGCGGATGGGCAAACATTTCTCTGTGGTGGAATTCAGCTCAGTAAGGCAGCCAATGCTGTTAACACAATGGATTTCTATGCTTGTGGGGACTTAGACCAGGTTAGTGACCCCAAGTCTGCCGGTCCACCAGCTTGCTTAGCTGCAGATTCCAGGGCCCACTCCAAACCTACTGTGTTCAAGGTAGGAGGCAGGAATCTGCATCCTCAGCAGGTTGACCGAATTATTTGACATGGCTGGTCCTGAGGCCGGCACCCGGGTTAAATGACTGTCTCTAAAGTGAGGAGCATATTTATGCTCTTTCATAATGATGGGTCTGAGAGGTAGAGAAACTGTTCAAATGTTACAGAGCTAAGAAGGTTAAGTGGCAGAGCTCCTCATTCCTCAGCACTGCCTGCAGAGGCAGGAGTGGCATTCTTCATGCTCAAGGAGCTCTTGCTCCTGGGGATTACTTGCTGCTTGTGCAGCAACTGGAAGGTCAAGTGCACGAATGCCAGGCCTTTCCAAAGACTGTGCTCCTGGAATGTTTATTGAGGGATTCCCTGGGGTACCGTCATGGCCTGTCCTGGTGAGCTCACCTTTGGCTATTGCCTGCCTCTGCAGATGCTAGGAATAGCCCTGAACATCTGCTTTCCACTTGAACTGGTGGTCTCGACTGGTGGTCTTGACTGGTGAGTCAATGGTGTCAGGGCTGGGAGCCAGCAGATGACAACTGTTCGGTTAAAGGTCTAGGAGACCAGACCAGCATCTCCCCTGGCAGATCAGTCCATCCTCCTCTGCCTCACAGCCTGGCCCTGGTTCTCCTTCTCCTTAAAGAAAAGGAGCTTTGAATTCCTATCATTTAGTAGATGAGATTAGCATCTCTCTACATACGTGTGTGTGGGTAATATATAAGATAATTAAATGTTACACACACACACTCACAAATGAAAATTTTCCCATATCCAAAAAGAAGATAATAATAACACCACCCATAGTCACAGTGGAATGATTTTACTTCTTAGTTTTACATTTCACTGCATCATACACTGAGATTCAGATAAATATAAGCAAATAAACTAGAACACATTTCATTAATATTGGATTAAAAGGAACAACTCTTTTACTGAATGAGCCCAGAACAGTTGCAGAAATACCTACAATGACCTCCATGCTGGGTACAGAGAGAGGACAGGCAGAGGAAGCATACAAATGCTTAGATGTCCCAGGAGCTCTTCCTGGGAAGACTGTGCATTCAAAAGCCAGAAATCAGACCTGAAGATGGCAGCAGAGTAGGCAGATGCACAGATTCCCAGCTTACACCACCAAACTGGATTACAAAGTAATTTAGGAAAAATTAGCATGAAAAACCAACTCTGGACTACAAGAACAGCTCTCAAAAACCAAGGAGCAAAGAAGAAGCCACACCAGCCTGCTCCAATCAGTGCAACAAGACACAGCTGAAAACAAGAAGTGGGGAGGAGGTGTAGTAACTCAGGTCTCCATGAAGATCTGAGATACACTTCCCCTTACAGAAGCAGAGAAAGCACCCTGACCCGTGGAGAGAGTAACTGGCAGATCAGGTCTTGGAGTCTCAGGTTAGACCCACACATTCCTGAATACAGTTTGAAATAAGTCCCCTGCTGAGATCAGTAAACAAGACTACCACCAAATTAAGATAACTGAGAAGAAAACAAACAAATCCAGACTTCAAAGCGGCTCTACTAGAAAAGCCAAATCTGACTGGATTACAAACAACAGCTGATGCCAACCCAAAAAGACCTAGAAATAACACAACTGAAAATTTGAGGCAGACAATATCAAGTCTAGACTTAACCAGCTCTACAAAAAACACACCCAAACACACAGACATAATGAGAAGACAAAGAAGTGCAATTCAAATGAAACCACAAGAGAAACCTCCAGAAAATGAACTGAGTGATATGAAACTAACCAAACTACCAGATGCAGAGTTTAAAATAATGATTGTTAGGATGCTTAGGGATCTTAGAACAACAATGGATGGTCATTACGATACCTAAATAAAGAGATAGCAAGTATAAAAAAGGACATTGAAATATTAAAAAAGAATTAGTCGGAGATGACAAATACAATATCAGAAATGAAGAACACAGTGGAAGAAATTAAAAGCAGAATGGATGAAGCTGAGGATTGAATCAGCGAGTTGGAGGGCAAGATGAACAAAGGTATGAAAGCAGAGCAGAAAAAAGAAAAGAGACTCAAAAAGTCTGAGGAAACTCTAAGAGAGCTCTGTGACAACATGAAGAGAAATAACATCTGCATCATAGGGGTTCCTGATGCAGAAGAAAAAGAACAAGGAATAGAAACTTTATTCCATCAAATCATAGCTGAAAACTTCCCTAAACACACAGAGAACTCCATTAAAGAGAAACCCAAAGAAACCTAAACCAAGACACATGATAATTAAACTACCAAAGGTAAGCGATAAAGAGAAAATATTAAAATCTGCTAGAGAAAAAAAAGGCTAACACCTACAAAGGGGCCCCCATAAGGATGACATCCAACTTCTCAACAGAAACACTTGAGGCCAGAAGGGAATGGCAAGAAATATTCAAAGTAATGCAGAACAAGAGCCTAAACCAAAACTACTTTATCCAACAAGGCTATCATTTAAAATTGAAGGAGAAATAAAGAGCTTCCCAGACAAAAAAAAAAAAAACCCCTCAAGGAATTCATTACAACCAAACCAATGCTGCAGGAAATGTTAAGGGGCCTGTTGTAAACAGAACAAAGGGGGGAAAGCATATAGCAATAAAGGAATACACCTTTAAAATATAAAATGGCAATAAACAACTACATATCAATAATAACTTTAAATGTAAATGGATTAAATGGTCCAATCCGAAGACACAGGGTAGCTGTATGGATAAGAAAACAGGACTCATACATATGCTGTCTACAAGAGACCCACATTAAAACAAAAGATGCACATAGACTGAAGGTAAAAGGATGGAAAAAAAAAATTTCTTGCAAATAGAAATGAAAAAAAAGCTGGGGTAGCAATACATAATTATATCAGACAAAATGGACTTTAAAACCAAGGCTATAGTAAGAGATAAAGAAGGTCACTACATAATGATAAAGGGAGAAATCCAACAGGGAGATATAACCATTATAAATATCTACTCACCTAATATAGGAGTACCTAAATATATAAAGCAGACTTTTATGGATATAAAAGGCGAGATCAACAGCGATACTATAATAGTAGGAGATTTCAATATCCCACTAAATCACAAGATAGATCCTCAAGAAAGAAAATTAACAAACAGCAGACTTAAAGGACACACTAGATCAACATGATTTAATAGATATCTTTAGGGTCTTTCATCCTAAAGCAGAAGAATATACATTCTTTTCAAGTGCTCATGGCACATTCATGGACAGACCACATGTTAGTACACAAAAGCAGTCTCAAGAAATTTAAGAAGATTGAAATCATATCAAGCATTTTCTCTGATCACAATGGCATGAAACTAGAAATCAACCACAACAGAAAATTTGAAAAAATACTCAAACACATGAAAACTAAATAGCATGTTATTAAATAATGAATGGGTTAACAATGAAATCAAAGAAGACAACAAAAGTTCCTAGAAATAAATGATAATAAACATACAACAACTCAAAATTTATGGAACACAGCAAAAGCAGTCCTGAAAGGGAAGTTCATAGAACTACAGGCATTCCTTAAGAAGCTTGAAAAGCTCAAATAAACAACCTAACCCTACATCTAAAAGAACTAGAAAAAGAACAGCAAGGAAGGCCCCGAGGTAGTAGAAGGAAGGAAATAATAAAGATCAGAGCAGAAATAAATGACATAGAGGCTAAAGAAACAATATAGAGGATCAATGAAACCAAGAGCTGGTTCTTTGAAAGGGTAAACAAGATCGATGAACCTTTAACAAGACTTACCAAGAAAAGAAGAGAGAGGACTCAAATAAATAAAATTAGAAATGAGAGTGGAGAAATAACAACCGACACAACAGAAATACAAAGTATTGTAAGAAAATACTATGAAGGACTGTATGCCAAAAAATTAAACAATCTAGGTGAAATGGACAAATTCCTTGAAACATATAATCTTCCAAAAATCAACCTGGAAGAATCAGAAAACCTAAACAGACCAATTACAACAAAGGAGATCAAAACAGCTATCAAAAAGCTCCCCCCACAAAAAACACCCTGGACCCGATGGCTTCACAAGTGAATTCTACCAAATATTCAAAGAAGAACTAACTCCTATCCTTCTCAAGCTATTTCAAAAAATTCAAGAGGATGAAACACTTCCAAGTTCCTTTTATGAGAAGAGCATAATTCTGATTCCAAAACCAGGCAAACACAACACAAACAAAGAAAATTATAGGTCAATATCCATGATGAATTTACATGCTAAAATCCTTAACAAAATATTAGCAAACCAGATCCCGCAATACATGAAAAAAATCATACATCATGATCAAGTGGGATTTATTCTGGGAAGGCAAGGATGGTACAACATTTGTAAATCAATCAATGTGATTCATCACATAAACAAAAAAAAGGAGAAAAATCACATGATAATTTCAATAGATGCAGAAAAAGCATTTGATAAAATCCAGCACCCATTTATGATCAAAACTCTTAGGAAATTGGGAATACAGGGAACATACTTCAACATGATAAAGGCCATCTATGACAAACCCACAGCCAAAAGCATAATTAATAGACAAAAATTAAAAGCAATTCCCCTAAAATCAGGAACAAGGCAGGGGTGCCCCCTTTCACCACTCTTATTCAACATAGTACTGGAAGTCCTAGCCATAGCAATCAGACAAGAAGAAGAAATAAAAGGCATCCAAATTGGAAAAGAAGAAGTAAAACTATCATTATTTGCAGGTGATATGATACTGTATATAGAAAACCCTAAAGTCTCAGTCAAAAAACTATTGGACCTAATAAACAAATTTAGCAAGGTATTCAGATATAAAATTAATACACAGAAATCAGAGGCATTTCTATACACAAACAATGAAATGTCAGAAAGAGAAATTAAGGAAACAGTTCCCTTCACAATTGCAACAAAAAAAATAAAGTACCTAGGAGTAAATTTAACGAAGGAGGTTAAAGACTTGTACTCAGAAAATTTTAAAACATTGATAAAAGAAATCAAGGAAGACACAAACAAGGGGAAGCATATACCGTGTTCATGGTTAGGAAGAATAAACATCACTAAAATGTTTCTATTACCAAAAGCTATTTATAAATTCAATGCAATACCAAATAAAATACCACCGACATACTTCAAAGATATAGAACACATATTCCAAAAATTTATATGGAACTAAAAAGAACACAAATAGCCTCAGCAATCTTGAAAAAGAAGAATAAAGTGGAAAGTATCACACTTCCTGATATCAAGTTATAGTAAGTACAAGGCCATTGTACTCAAAACAGCTTGGTACTGGCATAAAAACCAGCATATAGATTAACGGGAAAGAACAGAGAACCCAGAAATAAACCCACATCTTTATGGGTTTTGATATTTGACAAAGGAGATAAGAGCATACAGTGGAGTAAAGACAGTCTCTTTAACAAATGGTGTTGGGAAAACTGGACAGCTACCTGCAAAATAATGAAACTAGACCACCAACTTACACCATGCACAAAAATAAACTCAAAATGGATAAAAGACTTAAATGTAACTCGTGAAAGCATAAGCATCCTAGAAGAAAACATAGGCAGTAAGCTCACTGACATCTATTGCAGCAATATATTTGCTGATTTATCTCCACAGGCAAATTAAATAAAAGACATGATAAACAAAGGGGACTATATGAAACTAAAAAGCTTTTGTACAGCTGAAGACAATATGAACAGAATAAAAAGACAAACCACACAATGGGAGAACATATTCGACAATACATCTGATAAGGGGTTAATAACCAAAGTTTATAAAGAACTTGTAAAACTCCACATCAGAAAGACAAACAATCCAATCAAAAAATGGGCACAAGAAATGAATAAACAATTCTCAAAAGAGGACATACAGATGGCCAATAGACAAATGAAAAGATGTTCAACATCACTAATCATTAGAGAAATGCAAATTAAAACCACAATGAGATATCACCTCACACCAGTCAGAATGGCTCTCATCAGCAAAACAATACATGATAGGTGCTGGCGAGGATGTGGAGAAAAGGGAACCCTCCTGCACTGCTGTTGGGAATGCAGACTGGTGCAGACACTGTGGAAAACAGTATGGAGATTCCTCAAAAAATTTGAAATGCAATTGCCCTTTGACCCAGCCATTCCACTTATAGGAATATATCCCAAGGACACCATATTACCGACTGAGAAAAAGAATTGCACCGCCATGTTTATGGCAGCATTGTTTACAATAGCGAAGATCTGGAAACAGCCCAAGTGTCCTCCAGTAGACGAGTGGATTAAAAAGCAGTGGTACATATATACAATGGAATACTATGAGGACATGGTAAAGAAAGAAATACTACATTTTGCAACAATATGGATGGACCTGGAAACTATTATGTTGAGTGAAATAAGCCAGGTAGAGAAAGAAAAATATATGATTTCACTCATTTGAGAAATCCAATGAACAATGTGAACTGAGGAAAGGAATTGAGACAGAGGAGGGATCAAAGGGACCAGAGGAAAAGAGGACAGAGGGAAAGGGGATGATAGGATGGGATGAACCTGAAGGGAAGCGGGGAGGGCGCTGTAGGGAGGGGGGCAAGGGAGATGTTGAGGGGAATATGGGGGAGGAGGGATGCATTTGGGGTGACCCTAGAATCTATATAAACATAATTAAATAAAAAAGAAACAAAAAAACAAAACAAGAAAAAAACAAAAGCCATAAATCAACAGCTACTCAGGGCCGTTGATGCCTATGAAATCCGCCCACCATAAACCTCTGGCTTTGGTGGGATTTATACATGAATTGGGAGGCAAAACAAGGATTTTCTAATATCAAAGTAACACACCAAAAGAGTCAGAGACTTTTGGGTGCTTTTGAAAAGGCGAAAGCAAGTGCAGCGTCCTGCTTGTCTCACTGTCTGCAGGACAGGGCGCCGAGGTGCCCTTGCTCTGGGCCTTGCCACTCTACCACCATCTCAGTGCTGGAGAGGTGTGGCACAAAGGACAAATTCAGCTTCACATTCTGTCAGAGGCATCGCTGATCCTCGAGGAGGCAGAGGGGCAGAAACGCTATCCCTGTGGGTCTTTGAGGCTCTGTGACTGGCTCTGACAGCCACCCCCTTAAGCAGGTGACAGCCCAGCTCCACAGCGGCTGTGGATCACTCTTGCCCTTGGGACAAGCACGTTTGTGTGTGTCAGCAGTTTCACCAGCCTGTCTGTGAGTCGTACTGAATATCAGATCAATAACAAGCAGAGATGGCAGTGTGGCTCATCATCACTTTCTGCTGCAAAGCAAGTGTGTTGTTTTGAAGTGGGACCAGGGTGATAGAGTGTGGATGGGGTCGACCATTCAGGCAGCTGGCGCAATGGGAAGATTCTCAGAACTGTCCCCTTGCCCAAAACCATCTTTGTCAAAGGAGATCGTGGTGCCAGGGTTCCAACCATCACAGTTACTTTTTCAATTAAATGACTTCATAAAGCCACTGCCCACGTGAAAGGAGTAAGGCATTAATGCAGTAATGCCAAATGTGTGTTTAGTCCCAGTTAGACCAAGAGCAGGTAGGTTTCGGTGGACCATGCACAGACACATGGGAATGAGGGCACTGGGAAGCCAGCAGGGGGAGGAGGACAGAGTGGGTGTGGAAGGGGTAGAATAGGTCACAACAGGCTGGAAGTCTTGAGATAATATTTTTCACAAGAGAGGTGATGTCATAGAGGACTTCACACGTAACTTTTGTCTGTTGAAACGATGTGGAGAAAATGCATGCAGAATTAGTTTAAAAACAGCACAAAATCACCTTAAAAAGCAACTTGTTTTCATCACCAGAAATCATTTGTTGATTGTTATGCTCAGGATCCAAACAAAAGAGTACTGCAAATTCAATTTCTGCCTCCTTCAAAGCTTGCCAATGAAAGAGAGACACAACAGTAGGGGCACAGAGAACAGGAAAAAGACATCTAAACGTGAATGAGCAGTGAGATATTTATAACTTGTGCAACTCTGGAATGCACAGATGTGGTTGGCAGCACAGCTGGGAACTAGCAAGATGCAGACCAATCAGGCGAGTCATTCTTCATTCAGTTCCTCAACGTTTAAAGTGCCAGCCAGGTGCCAGACCAGCACCAGGAATCTCAAGGTAGATGAAGACGAAAACCATCGGTCCTTACTGCCAGGGGGTCCTTAAAGCACATGCACAACCCAGTGATAACAGCACAGATGTGAAGTCAGACAAGCTGCCACCAGAACTGAACCTCACGGTGTCACTAAGCAACTGTTCCCTCCTCGGCAACAAGGGGCAGCAGATCCACCTCCCACAATTGTGTAAACACAGAAGGAGCTGATCAAAAGTCCTAATGCAAGGCTAACCTCATAAATGCTAGCTTCCCTCTTCTCTTTTACAAATTTGCCTAATGCAAACCCAAAAGTGATGTGTCACAAGAGAGGTTAAAAAAAAGCATTGAGAGATAAAGAGAGAGAAGGGAGAGGGTGAGAGGTGGAGAGCAGATGGTCGCTGTGTGCGCTGACCTGAATCAAACCTGGAACATCTACACAGCAGGCTGATGGTCTATCACTGAGCCAATCAGCCAGGGCCGACTATGTCTTTCTAAAACTGTCTTGTTCCTTTGTTTCCATATACTGTGCTCTCCTCGTTCATCTCCACCTTTTTCAAGAAGCCATTATTTCTCAGCTTCCTGTCAGGCCTCCTGTTCTCTGCTCAGCCCTTTCATGACCACTCACCCTCCCGGTCTCTCTGGATGATCACCCTCATCCATTCCTTGGCTTCAACCGCCATCTCTGTGTGGGTGATTTTGAATCACACATCTAAGTCTAGAACTTTCTTTTGAGTTTTACTCTTAGGTTGATTCAGTTGTCTTTCAGACACTCCACTAGAATGGACTGTATAAAACTCAACGTGCCCTAAACTGAGCTCATCTTTCCCAAACTTGTTCTCCTTTGTGTTTGCAATCCTGACAGATGTCACCATGGGCCACCAAAGTCACCCAAGCCAGAATCCAAAGAGTCATCTTTGATTCTTCATCATTCTGTTCAACTAAACTCCCTTACGGCCTGTCATAAATGTCCCTTTGCATCATTTAACTTCATGGAACAAAACCCATGTCTTATCTTATTTGAGCGACTTGCACGTCTTTTAATTGGTTTCTCAGCCTTCAGTCCAGCTACCACCACTCTCCAATCCATCTTCCTTTCTGCTTCCAGAGTGATATTTACAAAACACAAGACTGAATATGTATACTACAGCTTACAATCACTCAGTGGTTTCCTTTGTTTACAGGATAAAACCCCAGTACCTTAGTGTGCGGTAGGAGACAACTTCCAGCTCAGTGGTCGACCACCTTTTCCTCTATCCACAGGCTCTTCCTGGAACCTTATGTTTCAGCCCACCCCTTACATTTCCTGGAACATGTCTAGCTATTTTCAGCTTGCGAGGTTTTGTTCTTCTGCTCTTGTTGCCTAGAATTGTTTTTCTCTTCTTTATTACTTGGCAAATAGCTATGTATCTTTCAAGACTTGGCTCAAACACCACCTAGCCTGCTCTCTCTCCTTAGTTAGAACCAACAGCTCTCTCTCCTGCATAGGGTTCTCTATCACAGCACTTTCAGTGCTTTGTTGCACTTTCTTATTTTAATCGCGAGCACTTGCAGACGGCAGCCATGTCTGATGCATCTCTTCATTGCCAGAACAGTGCCTGGCAGGAAGACTTGATTTTTTTTTTTTTTTTTGAAATATACATCATTCCAAATATATAATTTATGTACAATGAAACCATTTTTAATTGAACAATTCAGAGAGTTTTGACAAATGTATGTATACAATTGTGTACCATCACCACTACCATACTATAGAGTATTTCCGCTTCCCCCAAACTTCCCTCAGGCCCCTCTGTAATCAATCCCCTCTCCCCACCCTTGGACCCATGGCAACCTCTGATTTGCTTCCTATCACTATAGTTTCGCCTTTTGTAGAATTTTATATAAATGAAATGACATAAGTATATATGACCTTTGTATCCGGTTTCTTTCACTGCATATTATAATATTTTAGCAAGTCATCCATGCCACTGCATGTCTCTAATTCATTCCTTTTCTTCCTGTGTAGTATTCCATTGCATGGTCATACCACAGTTTGTCCACTCACAGCTTGATGAGCATTTAGGGTATTTTCCAGTTTTTGGCTGATATGAATAAAGGTGATAAGAACTTTTAAGTGCCAGTTGTTGTGGACATATGGTGGGAGTAGAATATTTCTGGTTCATATGGTGAGGGGATGTTTAAATTTGTAAAACCTGTCATACTGTTTACCCAAGTGACCATAACATTTTTCATTCCGACCACCAATGCATAGTCATTCTGTAGCCTTGCCACAGTACTTTTACTCTTGACTATTCTAGTGGGTATGCAATTGTGCCTCCGTGATTAATGTTAGCATCATTTCATATATTCATTTGCCATACACATACCTTCATTGGTAAAGGTATTTTAAAATGTTGTTTTTTTCTTTTTATTTACCATATCTCCCATGTATAAGATGCACCTTGTTTGAAAATTTGGGGTCTAAAAACTGGGTTCATCTTATACAGTGGTTGAGAAGTCATTTAAAAAGTATGGCATTTCGCCTGACCAGGCGGTGGCGCAGTGGATAGAGGGTCGGACTGGGATGCGGAAGACCCAGGTTCGAGACCCTGAGGTTGCCAACTTGAGTGCAGGCCCATCTGGCTTGAGCAAAAGCTCGTCAGCTTGGACCCAAGGTCGCTGGCTCCAGCAAGGGGTGGCTCGGTCTGCTGAAGGTCCGCAGTCAAGGCACATGTGAGAAAACAATCAATGAACAACTATGGTGTCGCAACGGCAACGAAAAACTAATGATTGATGCTTCTCACCTCTCTCTGTTCCTATTTGTCTGTCCCTATCTATCCCTCTCTCTGACTCTCTCTCTGTCCCTGTAAAAAAAAAAAAAAAAAGTATGGCATTTTAAATGCCATAAATGGAACTGAGGACAAGGGCAATATATGAAGACAGTGATTCGTCATCAGACACAGATGAGGACAAGCTAATGGTTGGGAGTTTTGACAGTGATGAGGAGTTGTATAAATTTTATGATGAATAAAACTTGAGTTCAATAATTTTATGTAATACATTCTTTTTTAATTTTGGGCCCCCAAATTAAGGTGTGTCTTATACATGGGAGTGTCTTTTACATGGGGAAATACAGTGCAGTAATGCCTTGGTTTTCGTTGACTTTGGTTATCATCGGTTTTGGTTTCATGGATTTTTCCATGAAAAATTTGTCTCAGATTTTGCCAGCATGCCCATGTGACCTTGCTACTAATTTTGCGAAAACAAAGGGCAACTCACATGTTCTCCTTCTCAGTGTGGCGTTGTTTCTCATTCTGTGAGCATCACAGAACCAAACAATTCCACTGCTTTCCAGTGTTGTATTTTTATTGATTGTGAGTGCTAATACTACAATTACATGTAAGTGATTACTGTGGGCAGTAACTGGATTTACATTGATTCACATGGAAATAATTGCCTCAGTTTTCGTCAGTTGGGATTTCGCCAATTGTTTTCAGATGGATTATTGGCGAACTGAGGTATCACTGTAGTTGTATGCATTGTTTATATATTATGTCATATATGTTTTGGAAATACTACCAGCTTGTGACTTTTTGTTTTTTTATTTTTTAGCACTATCTTTTGGAGAACATGTTTTAAATTTTAATAAAATATAATTTAACAGTTTTTTTCTTTTTATATCTTATTTAAAAAGTCATTGACTAGTACTGTAAGGTCACTAAGATTTTTTTCCTGTGTTTTCTTACTGTAGTTTTTTTCTTTATAATTTCAACTCTTTTATTTGTATCTATGTTCCATTTCAAGGTAATTTTTGTAAATGGCATGATATATAGGTCTATAGGTCTAGATCTAGATAAACATTATATAGCTATAGATAAATAGACATAGAGATAGATACATACAACCACATGTAGCTATCTTTATACTGACTATAGCTATCCAGTCGTTCCAGCATCATTTGTTGATAGATTATCCTTTCTCTATCAAACTGCCTTGGCAATTTGTTAAAAACCAAGTGGCCATATATATGAGGATCTGTCTACTTTGGGATTCACTCTATTTTATTGCACTATTTGCTTATATTTATGCTGATACCACACTTCCAATCGGGATAGAAGTTTTCCAAATTTGTATGTCTTTTTCAGAATCATCTTGACTATTCAAGATCCTCTGCATTTCCATGCAAATTTGAGAATCAGCTTTTTGATTTCTATCAAAAAGAGAAAAAAGAAAAAAAAACGCTGGCAGGGATTTTGATTGGGATTGGGATTGCACAGAATCCATATGTTAACATGGGGACAAATTGACATAATTTTTATTGTATTGTGAGCTCTTACATGCAAAGTGCTAAAGGCATTCAATTTGTATAGCACTTTATCATATACAAAGCCAGGTCACATACATCATCCTATTTGATCTGCCTAACACCCCTGTAAGGTCAGAGACATGCTGCTCGCTTTGCAAATGAGAAAACTGAATCTCAGGAGCCTTGACTCAGATCAACCAGCAGGTATGTGGTGGCACCAGTTGGCCTGGCTTTTTCATTTCACTTCTGTAGCCTATCTGATGCTTGGTCCTATACATATTGATCTGGGGCATTGAAAGGCCTGGGCATAGAAGACCTGGAAGCCCTCTTTCTGTTCCCGTTACCTGGGCAAAGGGGTACCTAGAGGTCCAGTCACCTCTGCTTCCAGGTGAGCTCTGGAGAGCTGGCTCCAACTTTCTTGTGCATCATGAGCATCCAGGGAGCATTAAGATGCCAGTGCCTAAGCTGTCCCCAAGATGTTGATTCACTTGTCTGGGGGGCAGGACCCCAGTATCTATATTTTATAAAAGCTTCTGCATGGTCCAGTCAGGTTTCAAGACTGATTATGGGGTTTCCAGGGAAAGGAGGAGCAGAAGAGACAGAGGAGAGATTTCTAGGAGCCAGACAGGGAGTGAAAGGCCTGTGGGTGAGGGGTCACTGTCACAATAGGTCCCTCTGGCAGGAAGGGAAGGAAGATGAGAATGGGTAGAGTCTCCCCAAATTCCTTAGTGGAATCAGGAAGAGATACGATAAACAGGACAACTCCCCTCTGGGGAATTATCTTATTTCTTTTAGAAATATTTTTATCCCCACTGAATAATAAGAAATTCAACTCCTAGATTCAGACAAATCTGTAACAGGAAAGGGTTGGAGATGACATTGTCCGATTTTCTTATTTCACAGGTAAGAAGTCCTGGGATGCTGAGGATGGCATCAGCACTGTCCACCCAGTTTGGGCACAGCCAGGACTGCAGTTCAGTGCTCAGGCTCTGGGGCAGGGGCAGGACGGTCTTTCCACTTCATGTAGCTTAGGTCATCCACCTACTTTTTTTAGGGAGAAGGAAAGTCAAATAGAAGCTGGGTCTGACTTCCATGTTATGGGCCGTTTGGGCCAGGGGCTCCCACGCCCTGGCCGGTCAGAATCACCAGGGAGTTTGAAATCTTAGTTCCTGAGTGCAGTTTAGAATCCAGATCTTTGGGGTGGGGACTAAGAACTGGACTCAAGCCATTCATTGCTTTTCCCTGGAGCCCTCGGCAGTTCTTGGATTTGGTGACTCCCTGATGCCGCTTCTTTACTGGAACTTCTGTGACCCGTGTGTACATAATTCAGAGTGAACAGCACTAGATTTATTGAGTTAAGCAATCAAGATTTTTTCTCATTTCCATGAGCTCAAATACAAAGTGAATGTCGCAGTTATTTTAAGAACACAGAAAAGCTGATACCAAGCCAGTGACAGCGGGCAAGATCTGTTCAGTGGGGGGTGGGGGTGGGGAGTTACTTTATAAGATGCTGTGAAGCTTCAGAGGGTCAGCACGTGAGAGACCCCTGGAGCAGGGTGTACCATAGGGCTTGTGCTCAGACATTCTGGCAATGATTAGTATTGGGGGTGCCTGGTCCCCTGGTCTCTGCGTGTCCCCACAAAGTCCAGGTCTCCGCCTCCCTGACCCCCTGGCCTGAGCATCCCTGCTTTCCACTCCCATTTGGGGGCCTCACTGAATGTTCTCCCTTTCTTCCCAATTTCCTCCCACAGACCAGCAGTCCTCACCCCTCCTGCACATTTTTAAACGTACCTCGGCCTGCACCCACCATCACATGGGTGAGGTCAGAATCTGGGGAGACGCCCTAATGGGTTTTAAAACATGCCTCCTGGGCAATGATAATGGGCAGCTGGGTGAGAACCACTGCTTCAGAACTACAGTTTCTGGGGCGTTGGGGGCAGAGGGAGCCCATGTGCTTCTGAGTTCCTGCTGCCCGGCCTGGCAGTGACATTCTCCTCTTGCCTTCTTGTGTGCGCACGTGCACACACACACATCCAGACACCACGCACACAGATGTACACACACACATGCGCGCACACATGAACACACGTGTTCACATACACGCGCGTGTGCGCACATGCACACAATGCTGAGGTCATGGGAACCCAGAGGTTTAGTTTACATCATTGTGGTCATAAACTTAAACATCGTAGTTCTGAGCTGGCCTTGCCCTCCCCTCACCAGGCCTCTCTGGTTGCTCTAAGCTCCATTAACTGTCTTCCCTTCCTCGCTCTCCTCAACCTCCCTCCCACCCCTTCAAATAAGCTCCGCTTGAGACCCACCCTCTGTGCCTGGGCCTTTGCCTCCCTGCCCTCACCTTGCCTTCCACATGGGCCTTAGCGGGCATTTTCCCAAAGGCAGCTCCCTCGCTAAGACATGCCACCCGTGTCCTTTTCTGCTGACTCAGGTTTCTCCCACCTGTGGCTCTCTGCAAGCCCCTCCTCCCGCTGCCGGCCTGCTGGGCTGAGCTGGAAGCCCGGCCTTCAGTGCCCATCAGTGTCCTTGGGCCCTGCCCTTGAGAGTGACTACAAAGGGCCTCAGGCTTTCCATGTGCTAGAAGCAGGAGAGGAAACCCTCTCAACACCAAGCCTGACCCCCACCTCCATCCCCAGCAGGAGGTCTGACTGCCCTCCAGTGGCTCTGTCTGGCGGCACTGGAGCCAACAGGCCGCTGGCCTGGAAGGCAGGGGCCGGCAGCTTGTTTGTGTCAGGGCACAGAAGTCACCCAAGGGTCTTAGTGCTGGGCCAGGAGTTTTTAAGGCAAAAAAAAGGGTTGCAGAGCCGGTGTGCTGGGCACTGACTGTGAAAGGACAGATTTCCAAGTGAGTCCGGTGTGCTGGGGAAGCGGCCTTCGCTGGCGCAGCTGGATTCCGGGAATCAGGGACTCGGGGCTGCTGCCCTGCTGGCCTGGAGGCGGCACCTCAGTCCTCACTGTGAGTGGTCACATCCAAGAATGTTTCAGTCTCTTATTTTCCCAGAAAACCAGGAGAGTTAATGGTTTAATGACAGGCCATCCACGGAGACACTGGCAGGAGAAAGCTGAGAGCTCAGGAGGCAGAGGAGGCTGAGAGCCAGTGACACGAGGACAAACCACCACTGTGTTTCACTCTGATTTCTGGACCAGGATCTTCCCTCTGACCCTATGGGTGACATGGGATGCTCGTCTCCCTAATCAAGCTAGCCCACAGAGGGGATGACCCACCCCTGCGCAGCAGAGGCCCCGGGTTCTTTGCCTGGCTGTGCTCTGCCTCTTTTACTCCCTCATGTGCAAATAGCATCGTAGTGTCACCTGCAGAGTTCCTTTGCTCACTCCCCTCGGAAACCCTGGAAGGCAGTGCTGGTGCCTTCCTGCCAATGGATGCCGAGGGTCAGTAACATCTTCCGGCTTCTAGGGAATGGGACAGAGACCCCAACCTTGGTCCCTGGCCCATTGTTCTCCAGTTCCCCCCCCCGCCCCTCCCCAGCCCTGCCTCCCAGGACTTCCTGTCCTTATGACCACAGGTCTCCCCCCTTTTCCCCCACTTCCATTTCAGGGTGGCTTTTGTTAAACGACGGCTTTGGAGGAAGTGTGGACAGAGAGACACTGAGCACAAAGGGAGGGGATGGGACACCAGGAGCCCTGACCTGGGGACTGGTGAGCTCCTGCCCACAGCCCTGCGCCAGAGCCCAGGAGCCCACTTGTGAGGCCTCCTTCCTCTCCTGGACCTGCCTGCCCTCCTGTACTCCAGCAGCTGGCAGTGCCGGTCAGAGGTGTGGAGCGCACAGGAAGGGCTGTGTTGGTCCCTGACCCCGACCTCTTCCACAAGCGGCCTGGCCACTGCTGCCCTTTGACCTCCTACTCCCTGCCCCCCTTCAGCCTTTCGCTGCCCCTGCCAGTTGGGAGCAGCACAGGCTCCGGTGTGCCTGACCTAAGTGCCGTTCTTCAGGTGGGTGCAGGCTGCCATGGCCCCAGGGAACCCCCCAGCTCCCTCACGGGGCCCCCCACCCCCCAAGAGCTGACACACTATTGGAGGAGGCTGCAACCATGCGAAGGCTGGAAGGCGAGGCTGCACTGACCTATTGCTCAGAGAGGAGTCGCTCTTACGTCATTCTGTCCCGGGGGCACTTACCTCTCTCCTGGGAAGGCTGAGCTTCTGCCGGTGACTGTTGGCAAGAGGAGCCTCTGTCTCAGTGCTGGCAGTCTGCCTTTAGGCGGAGAAGGTGAAGGGTAAGTAGCCACGAATCAGGCTGGACTCAGGATGGACCACAGTGCAGGTGGCCCCGGGAGCTGGGTGGTGCAGTGGCCTCCCTCTCTGTCCTGGCCCCCTCCCCTGTGACCAAGCCAGTGAGTCCGTTGATGTTACCTCCTTAATATTCCTTTAATTGTGGTAAAACATACATAACAAACTTTACTGTCGTAAGCATTATAAAGTGCACAATGCAGCAGTATTAAGTGCACGCACGTTGTTGTGCAACCATGGCCACCATCCGTCTCCACAGCGCTCTTCATCTTGCAAAACTGAAGCTGTCCCCAGTAAGCAACTCTCTGTAACCCCTTTCCCCAGCCCCTGGCCGCCACCTTCTGTTTTCTGTCTCTATGAGATTGACATACCACAGTGGGGGCAGAGCGTGCAGGCAAAGCTGTGCCGACAGGGCACGTGAACACTACAGCAGAGTGCTGTAGTCAGGCTGCCACCTCTGGGTGACTCAACTTCTTCTGTTCCCTGGGGCTGTACTTCTCAAACCCTCAGAGCTTGCTTGCAAATCACCTGGCGGCCTTGTTGAAAGGTAGCTATGCTTGTTGAACCCATTCCAGGTGATTGCGATATGCTGACCCGGGGACCACGTGGGCAGAAGCCAGGCCCCCTCCACCTGAGGGACCTTGACACCCAGGCCAGGCAGGCTGTCTCTGAGGCTGAAAAAGGCTAGGGCCAATTCCTTTTTTCTTTCAATCACCCGATATATTTAAAAAAATGAAGAAAAAATGCATAGCAGCTACAAAAATGTTGCAATGTTTTAAATGTTCACAGTTAGGCAAATTAACAAATTTATCATCCCTGAACAGATACAATGCAATATAATTGTGCCTGTCACAAAGTAATTACTGAATTTATAAATACGTTCTTTCCCAGAGTACCACAGGTGTGCGGTCTGGGAATGGGACACGATGGTAAGTGTGTGACGAGTACCTTGCACTCCTGCCAGTTTCCCTAGGGAGTTGCAATGCTGGTGGCTGAGGCCAGGCAGGTCCACACTGGATTTCGGCAGACAGCAGAGAAACTGCGGAGCAGAAAGTGTTGGGCCATTTCCATTTAATAGAATCTTGCAACGGTGGACAAGCACACAGACGGGGGAAAACTGCTTCTCACAGCAGCAGGAGAGCCAACAGCAAAAATGGCCCCTCACAGTGACGAGCAGGCAATCTGCAATCCCCCACCCACCCTGAGGACAAGTACCTGTAGCCTTCCATAGACTATACTCACGTAGCATTGCCATGTGCTCATGCACTAATCAGCCCAAGTACAAGCGAGCAAGCCTAACACAGCTGTTTTCTTAACAGTGAGCAAAGCTTGGAGACCAGGGGGCCTGGCCAGCAGTGCCACTGTCCTTGTGGTTTGGGGACCGCCTCTTCCTGATTGTAATGGTTGGGGGCAGGCAGGTTCACATTGAATTGGGAGAGACGATAGAGGAACTGCAAGCCAGAAAGCGTCGGGCCGTTCCTGTTTACTGGAGGCTCACAGACAGGTGAGTGAATAAGCAAAGGAAAACCACATTTCACAGTGGAGGACAAGGGATCAGGAACACCGCCCCTCATGGTGGGGGCTGAGAGAATCAGGGAACCGCATTTTGCAGTAGCGGGAGAGCTATCTGGGAGAACTGTCCCCTGAGGGAAAGCACCTATAGCTTTTCACAGAGACACACACATGGCTTTCTGCCATGTGCTCACACACTAATTGTGCATAGCACTTGCAGCCAGGAAACCAGCAAGCTAGCCTAACACAGCTGTATTCCTCACACTGATGATTGTCACAAAGAATGTTTACATTCTCCGAAAGTTCCTACCCTCTTTTATCCACAGAGCTACTCTGTGGGGGCAGACTCTGGCCTCAGCTGGACATTGCCTGACATGTCACAATGAGTAGAAGAGTTTCATGCAGAACAAACCAAGAAGGTAATTGGAGCCCAGGTGATACCAAGGGTGCTGTCCTGCTATCCTTACTCTCCAGGGACTGGGGTGGGATCTAGTCCCATGTTGGTGGAATTCCTTTTAAGGTGTCTTGGAAGCTGAATTCAGCTGCTCTAAGGCTTCCCAGTCCCTCCCAAAACCCTGTTTCTTGAACACCCAGTAATTACAAATGGGATGACTTTGAATTATAAAAGTTCTAATTTTAGAAAAGAAGTTATAACAACACTTCTTTGAATAAAAAGCTAGTTTGAATATTTGAAATATTTTTAGACTTATAACATAGGCCACCTTCCCCCTCCACCCAACAGATATACTTATTCTCATTAATGCCTGCAACCTGACACAGTGGCTGGCACAGAGGTCTCAGTGTTTAAAGATCAGTCCTTACTAAAGTAAGTAGATCAGAAAAAGCTAAGAATTATATGGTTTCACACATAGGTGGGATATAAAATTGTGACTAACGGATACAGATAAAAGTGAAGTAGTTACCAGATGGAGGTGCTTTTGGGGGAAGGAGGTATAAAGGGACAAATAGACAGTGACAGAAAATGATTTGACTTTGGGTGATGGGCACACAACACAATCAACAGTTCAAACGTTAGAGATGCTTATATGAAACCTATGCATTCTAACTGACCAATGTCACTCCATTATATTCAATTTCTAAAAGAAAAAAAAAAGGCCCTGGCTTGTTGGCTCAGTGGATAGCGCGTCAGCCACACATGCAGACATCCCAGGTTCGATCCCAGGTCAGGGCACACAGTTCAAAGCAACTGTCTCTTTCTCTCCCCTTTCTTCTTCCTCTTTCCCTCCTGCAGCCTGTGGCTCAATTGGTCCAAGAATTGGCCCAAGGCACTGAGGATAGCTCAGTTGATGTGAGCATGTGCCCCAGACAGGGGCTACCAGGTGGATCCTGGTTAGGGCACATGTTGGAGTCTATCTCTCCTCCTCTCAGTTAGAAAAAAAAAAGGTCAGTCCTATTAGATAGACTCTAATACCACAGCTGAGCCTGGTTGCCTTGTGAGTGCAGCAGCTGACCTGTAGGGGACAGTGTCCTCCTAAACCCACACAGAGGTACAGGCCTATCAAGACTCCATGGACCAGGGTCATCTCTGTGGCTCAAACGTCCATTAGAGTATCATTCCTCTCCAAAACACCTGGCACTGTCATCCTGTTTGCTGGCTCTACTTGTCTGCAATAAGTCATCTAAGTCCCCTGCTCTCTGCCTCGAGTGGGCGGGGGAGGTACTGTGAAGGTTTGCATTCTCCCTGGTCTCTCTTCAAGTCACATGCACCATGGACACTGTGCCCTCATGACTGTCTCCTGGACAGGACAGCTACTCAAGTGTCCCCATTTGGGAGCAGCAGAAAGCCTTTCTTACACATCTGTCCATTTTCTCAGGCGGGGCCCTGCAGGTTCCTTACTAAATAGGTTTGATTGATTTTAAACTCCGTTAGCATTTTCTCCTGGGCCACAGTTCAATGGCAGCTCACCTGGTGGTGTGATTAACCTTTAGACTGCTGCTTCCTCCCATTGTGGGTCCGATAAACACATCGAGTGCTTCCCAGTGGACTGAGAAAGTGGGTTTTGTTTAAGGATAAGAGCATCATTGAGACACAATCAAGGATGCAGAAGAGACTTCAGCGTGGACAAAGATAGGCCATTTCTGAATGTGGGAGGCTCTCTTCCTGCAGGGCTGGGATTGGACAGCTCCCAAAGAGATGAATTAGATTGGAAGTGAGTGTACAGGGCTTTGTGAGCAGAGCATGCTTGTGGAGCACCTCCAAAAAATGAACATTACCTCTTTTCTCAGTGTAGAGCCAGACCATTTTATAAACTCGCATGAAAGAAACACTTAAGTTAAAATATTAAAAAAAAATATCTTCATGAAAACAAAAGCATGTGAATGCATTTTTATCATCTATGGATGTAGTCTGATTTCCAACTGGTATATGATAAATATCAATTAAGACTTCATTGAAGAGAATGTGCCCACAGAGGAGAAGCACACTTGTAAGTAATGAGTAAGCAGGAGAGGTGGTGTGGGTGAAGGGCCCCGGACTCAGTTTGCTCCATGTACTAATAAGAGTACTTTCCATTGCAAATAACAGAAAAATAAACTCAAAATGGCTTAAAGAGTAAGAATATTTATTTTAATACCTGAATTTCCAGAGAGGGGCAGGCTCCCAGGGTGGTTAATCCACCTCAAGATTCTGGCTTCTTGTGGTCACGCTGCTCACCATCCGCAGGGTCAGCTTCATCCCAAGATGGCTGCTTCCTCTTCTCCCTCCCTCCCCTGACTTAATGGAACAAGGTGACTTCACTACTTCACTGTGGAGGTGAAGATGCGGACTCCACAGGCAGATGGGCCTAATTTGAATGCTGGCTCTGTGGAGAGCTGTGTATCTTGGGCAAAATGTGAACCTCTAAGCACCAGGTTCCTAATCTGGAAAATGGGAAGAATTGTGTCTATGCCCTAGGATTGTTGTGAGGATTAAATGAGATTGTGGCTGGCATTCAGCAAGTACTTGTGAGAGCTCACCTTCTGTCTCTGTGGAACTTGTTAAATGCTTGCCAAGTGTTAGGCCTTCCTAGCTAGTTTACAGAGATGAGAGTGAGAATGCAGACAAGTACCTAGGCTGTTAGGACACACTGTGATAGGTACCCACCCTCATTATCCTTACCCCAGGATAGGAGCAAGACTAGGGACATGTTGGGCTGGCACCTGGAAACAACAGAGAAAAGCAGGAGAAATGGGGAGGAAGGTGACAGTGACCTCCAGTGTCACTTCAAAATCTTTAAACTCCTTTATGTAAAGCACAGATGTGGTCTCATGTATAATTTCCATTCAAACCAAGTACATTTTTTAAAAAGTATATTATTGACTATGTGGGAGCAGAATACATTTTTGAAAAATAAGCGTAAAGAAACCTGACATTTTCTATGACTGGGAGACCAGGAGGACCACACTCTGTTTAAATCCAGAGAACCTGTGTGGTTCAGAGATATTCAGGGGACGGGAAGAGGGGACAGTATGTTCCTAGTTATTTATTTTTGAACGATGTTAGGGTAAGTACTTCACTGCTTCAGTGCTTAGAAATGTTTGATACTTTTAGTAGATATCAAAAATTCAAATGGCTAAGCAACTTTCTCCAGGAAGAAAAAACAGCAACCAAAATCTAATTAGAATAACTGTAACATTTAAGACATTTGACTTCTTGGACTTTTTAGTTGCCTACTGACCCCCCTTCTCCCTACTGCCTGTCATGTGCCTCCCGCACTCTGTCACTTGAACTGTAACCGCAAACATCACCATCCCAGATGCATCCATCCCACTGATTAGCTGCTGGAGCCAGCTCTTGAATTTTCACCATCAAGTGATCCCTGTCTGCCAGCTCCAGGGCCATTGGGGACATTGATAAGGTAGGGGTCCCTTCTCCTATGAAGTTCACAGAGGGTGGGTGGGGAAGTCAGGCTGGGATGGGAATGTGTTGGGAGAAATTCCTTTTAAGCCAAGGTTTAAGAAGCTGCTGGAGCCAGCACTCCTGACCTCCCATTGCATCAGCCTCAAAGGCAGGAGCTCTTGAATTTTCCTCAGACCCAAGCAGTGTCCTCTGCCAACAACAGCAGCAGCTGCTTTTCTATATCAAGGAATAAAGAAGAAAAGAAAATCGCTGAATTAAAGAAGACAGTGAATATTTTCACTGTGTGGCAAGGACATTTTCAGCACATGTGGGCAAGATCTTAACCTTACCAAACTGCTTCATCTAAGACTCTCATGCTTCCCAGGGATGTTTTATTGCATCATTTCCAAGTTTCACCACTTTATTGCCAATTTGTATCCTTAGAAACAGAACAAAAATGATTTCCTGAATCCCAGGAAATGGCTCCAGCTGGGAACAGTTTGATACTAATCGAGAACATTCAGGAGTCACAAGGAAACTGAGCACTTCTTCATAGACTAAGACAGCATCCAAAGTGGCACCCTCCGCCCCCAATTTAATAAAGGGACAGAACAAGTTATTACAGACCTGACACCTCACCAGGATTCTGCAGTATGGGGGTAAATTTAATTACTCTTTCTCAGTAATACAGCTGGGGAAATGGAAACATTATTGTCACCATGCCTCAGAATAAATGAAGCAAACATGTTTAGTTTTATGAAGAAATTCAGTCCTTAACACTTATATTAAAAAAAAAAAAAGTCGATTTGATTAAAGGGATTCTGTAATCTTAGAATCCTTCCGAGATACTACAATTTTCCATTTAAATAGCCTCACAGGTATGTGTGGCTTACGAAATGCCTGCCGTCCATGTAGTCATAATGGTGGAAGAGAAGGAGGAAAATTTTCTTTGAAAAATGCTAATATGGCCCTGGCCGACTGGCTCAGAGGCAGAGTGTCGGCAGGGCGTGTGGATGTCCCAGGTTTGATTCCTGGTCAGGGCACAGGAGAAGTGACCATCTGCTTCTCCACCCCTTCCCCCACCCCTTCTCTCTCTTTTGCTCTCTCTCTCTCCTTCCCTCCTGCAGCTATGACTCAAATGGTTCAAGCACATTGGCGTGGGCACTGAGGATGGCTCCATAGTTCTGGGAGCCTCTGCCTCAGGAGCTAAAAATAGCTCAGTTGCGAGCATGGCCCCAGATGGGGGTTGCTGGGTGGATCCCAGTCAGGGCACATGCAGGAGTCTGTCTATCTCCCTTCCTCTCACTTGGAAAAAGAAGGAACAAAAAAGAAAAAGAAAAAAATGCTAATATGACAAAGAAACAAGAAAATAGAAATGAATATAGACATCTAGTCCAAACCCAAGTTAACGAGTGTCACAATATTTTAAATAGTAATTTCCTATAATGTGAATAAATACTTATGGCCTGGGTAAAATTTCCAGTGAGAGCAGCATACATAAAAAGTCAGAAAGTGCTATATCTCAAGCAACTTCAATGACATAAAAGTGATGTTCTGGATAACTCAAAAAGAGATTATAGCGATGACAACATTTTCACAGTGTATAGGTATATAAAATTAGCACACTGTACTTTAAATATTTTACAATTTGATTAATCAATTACACTCTCAATAAAACTGAAAAAGATTACCAGTTACAGAAAGCAGGAAAATATGAGTCATATGTGGGAGAAAAATCAATCAATGGGCATAGACCTAAAAATAAAATAAAAGGATAATGAAAGTTGCAGACAAAGATGTTAAAATAGCAATTGTAAATATGCTTTATACAGGGATGGGAAAAATCAGCTCTACAGTTGTTTGTTTGGGAAACAATATAATCATTAGTAAATAATAATACAAGAATAAACTCTGTTTCACATACAACAGTAAACCCACTTTTGCCCACCCCTCTAGATTCAAGGAGGTAGAGGGACTGTGAACGTGAGAGATGAGAGGTGGAAGATGAGAGAGAGCCCACATTCCACAGGGAATTTTTATATTTGAAAGACACAACAGCTGAAATAAAAAAAAAGTTAGATGAGATTAGTAACCAATTAGATTACTGCAGAAGATTGATTTCTTAACAATGTTGTCTTCCTGTCTATGAGCCTAGACATCTTTCCATTTGGATCTGTCTTCTTCACTTTCTTTTGGCTTTTTTTTTTTTGTCATTTTCAGTGGACAAGCCTTTTACGATCTTGGCTAGATTTGCTCCTAAATTCTCACTTCTTTTAGGTGATATGGAAATTGGAATTGTTTTCCTAATTTTCCTTTTGGATTGCTCACTGCTGCTGTATAAAAACAGAACTGATTTGTATTGTGTGTGTGTTGGTCTTATACCTTGCATCTGGCTGAATTTATTAACTCTAGTAGGATTCTTTGGGATTTTCTTCAGCTCATCTATGATTACAGATAGTTTTATCTTCTTCCTTTTCAATTTGACATTTTTCTTTTTGATTAATAACTGGTTAGAATTTACAGTACTCTGCTGAATAGCAATGGTGAAAGCAGGCATCCTTGCCTTGTTCTTGATCTTAGGAAAGCTTTCAGTCTTTCACCATTGACTATGTTAGTTGTGCATTTCTCATAAATACCCTTTATCATGTTGAGGAATATTTCTTTTATTTCTAGTTTGCTAAGAGTTTATATCACAAAAGGGCACTGGATTTTGTCATATGTCTTTTCTGCATCAAGATGATCACACCCCCCCCCATAATATCAATATATTACATTGACTGGCTTTCTTCTGTGGAACCTCCCCTGCACGCTTTAGTTGTAATAAATAATCCTTTTAATTTGCTGTTGTATTTAATTTTGCTGAGGAAGTCTGCATCTATATGCATAAGGGATACTCTTCTGTAATTTTCTTGGGATGTCTTTAACTGGTATAGGTGTCAAGAGTAATGCTGGACTCGTAGAATCACTCTGGAAGTGTTCCTTCCTCTTAATTTGTTTTTTCGGAGAGTGTGAGAAAGATGGGTGTTAATTCATCTTCAGATGTTTAAAGGAATTTAATGGGGAAGCCATTTGGTCCAGGATACTAATTTGTCGGGAGGTTTTGATTATGGATTTAATTTTTTTACTTGTAGGTCTGCTGAATTTATTTTAATTTTTAAGTAATTTGAGTCTCGAGGAATATTTTTATTTCTCCTAGGTAATCCAAATATAGTCACTCACAGTATTCTCCTATACTCCTTTTTTATCTTTCTACAATCAGTAGTAATGCCACTTTGAATTCTGATTTTTGTAAATCCAGCTAAAGTTCATCACTTCTGTTGATTTTTTTCAAAGAACCATCTTGGGGTTCATCAATTTTATCGTTTTTCTGTTTTCTATTGTGTTTATCTTAAAGCTAATCTTCATAATTTATTTTCTTTGAGATACTTATTTCTTCTTCTTCTAGCTGTGTTAAGGCATTAATTTTGGAAGCTTTCAGCTATTGTTTGTCAAAATAATCTGTCTGACCCTTTCTCTTCTCTTTCTGGGATTCCCACAGTGTATACATGTTGTCCCACAGATCCTTGACTCTGTTTTTATTTCTCCATTTTTCCCCTTTCTGTTCTCCAGACATGTTAATTTAAATTGTCCTACCTTCAAGTTCACCAAGTCTTTCTGCTGCTTGCTCAAATCTAATTTTAAACCCTTCTAGTATATTTAAAAATTTAAATTATTGTACTTTTCAGCTCCAGAATTTTTGGCTCCTTTAATAATTTTCTCTCTTTATTGATAATCTCATTTTGTTTATGCATGTTTTTTGTCTTTGTCTATGTCTTCCTTCAGATCCTTGAGCATCCTTTAAAGTCTTTGTCTAGTAAGTCTGATACCTTCATTTACATTTTTGTCAGTTTATTTTGTTTCTTTGTATGGTCCATATTTTCTTTATATGCCTTGTGATTTTGTTGTTGTTGAAAAGTGGATATTTAAATCTTATATGGAATCTCAGAAAACCTCCAGGGTTTATGTACTTTTTAAAAATTGTTGTAGGATGTCTGTGCCTGGAATCAGCCTGAGATGAAAGCTTAAAGTCTTCTCAGGTTTTGTTCGAGCCTGTTGTCTTTTCCTGAGCATGTGTGATGGCTTTCTAAGTCCTCCCATATACACAATTGTTTTTGAATGTTCATCACCCCACACACACACAAAAACTCCACAACAAAACAAACAAACAGCTGCAACTTCAGCTCCCTTAAATCTCCTGGAGGCTGCTTCAGTTGGTAGAGGTAGTACAAGGGCATCTGGACTTTTTACTCACCACTCAGTGATCCAAGCAGTACCCACAGTGAAAACACAGAACCCCAATATTTGAAAGGTCCTTATTGTCCATTTTGACTCTAGCAAGTTGTGCAAGAAATATGGATTTCTGTGCCCCCTCAATTGTCTGCCATACACTGTTGAAATAAACTGCAATGTATAAGCCAAGCTGTTTCAGGAAGCCAGAAGTGTTCAGATAAACTGCAGAGTTCCAAAGTCATTATTTCAGGTTGTTTCTGTCAGTACATTTGTTGTCCAGGTGGAGGTGGAGTCCTGGCAGTTCTAAATCCACAATTTTCCCTGATGTAAACCTCCTGTGGACTGTATTATAACAAAGAGAGTTAATTTGGTGCTGGGACAAGAAGAAGACAGTACTATTGCTTTTTCCTGGTAAGCATCAAGTGTTTTTGATCTTCTTTATTGATGCTGATTGAGAATAATGTGTTTTCCAGATCAAAAGCCACATACAAAGTATCAGAGGCTATTTTCTAGTAAAGAGGACACTCAGTTCAGTTTACATTAAGTTTGCATTAGTTTACTATTCACTCTACCTCTCTGATTTCAACAGTATCTCTTGGATTGTCAATTGTCTAACGTGAGCTTGTCATTTTATTTTTTCAAGTTTTCCAAAGTATTTAACAATAGTGAGCTAATCCCACAATCTTTTAAGTACCACGGTTTCACTACTGTTCATGTGCCCTAGCTTTTTCATAACCCAGTGATCCACACTTGCCCTGTAGCTCATCCCAACCTGCCATAGGAAAAACCTGAGTCATTTTGATGTTACTGCAAAGCTCATCCCAACCTGCCATAGGAAAAACCTGAGTCATTTTGATGTTACTGCAAAGCAGAGGTTAGTGTCATCCACTTGCCACAGTTGATTGGCACCTTATTGCCAACTGCTTTTGAAGATCCACTTAAATACAATTTTTTTAAAGCCTAGATTCCATGCTTCTCCAAAGCAGAAACTGAGACAAAAAACTGTGTGCTTGTAAGTGTGATCTCAGGTAGCAGTAATGTGAGATAAGGAAGAGAATAACAAGGGAAAGAAGAAAAACGAATACAAGAATATGTTGTTCAATTGGCTGGCTCAGTTTTCTCAAGACCTTCTAGAAAGCCTTATAAAACAAAGCTCCAAACTGTTCTTCTTTGGAAACCACAGGGAGAAGGTACCTATTAGCTCCTTTAATCTATTGGTCAAGGGTAGCCCTACGGGCCTTAGCTCACCCTCATACCAAAGTTGTGAATTGAATTCAGAGTTGATACAAAGGGCATTCTTCACTGAAAGGTCAGAGCTCTATGGCAGGAAGGAACACGTACTTGACAAGGGCCCTGGAAAAGCAAAACATCACAGCCCATGTGGAACTTGTCCCTGTAGCGGAGGCTGGAAGAAGGGGGCAAAGGGGATTTTGAGGGTGCATGAGAAGAATCCAGTATTACCTGGCATAGTAAGAGCTTTTGATTAAATCAGAGAACACTGTTAGTTGCCTGCTTTTACCTATGTATAGCGTTGTTTCCATCAATGAGGTAACTCAACTGGAAAAGCAATTACTGCATATTAATAAAGCTGATTTTGGGGACTATAAAACCAATATTGTTTTTAAATCCATTAGTTCTGTCCAGTATGCTTTCAGCAGACATGATTAGTAGTAACTAGTAAAATACAAATTCCTTTTGTAGTTTGTAATTTAAGTGGGAAAACACACCTAAAAAATGACTTTATTTGTAAACAAGACAGCTCTCACTGGCAGCCCACAAGCTCGCCAGTTTCATCTTTGGCTACTGCTGCCCAGGATACATTCTGTGCTCTGGACAGAGCAGCCTTTTCACCACGTATGCCCATCCTATGCTCATTCCTTTCCCGAGGAGAAGCACTTTGATTTTACCACATAGCTGACTGAGTTTGAGCAGGGCGTGGTCTCTCCAAACTTCATTTTTCTCATTTGTAGAATGGGCAAATAATATATACTTAACTCACAAGGTATTTTTTTGTGAGGAATAGTAAGTTTAAAATGGTTTCATGTAGTGCCTGGAACATGCTAGGTATTCAGTGTTACTTTGGGGTCCAGATGGGATAATAAGGTTAATTATGCAACTTTGAATTGTTTTCTATAGCTTGCTTTACACCCTGCCTTTCAGCATTTTGGTGACTCAGCGAGAGATCGTTATTATTACAATTATTTACAGGGGCTTGAAAATTGAATGACTTAACCAAGGCCTTATATTAACGAACTGGCAGGGCCATGACCTAGGTCTTCTGACCTGAAAGCCCGTGTTCTTTCTGACGTTCTACACCACTTTCTACCCCACTGGAACCTTTCCCAACATATTATGTTCTCTGCTCAAAAGAGAAGCAATTATGGTTCTTTTTTTTTTACAGGGACAGAGCAAGAGTCAGATAGGAACAGACTGACAGGAACGGAGAGAGGTGGGAAGCATCAATCATTAGTGTTTTGTTGCCGTTGCAACACCATAGTTCTTCATTGATTGCTTTCTCACATGTGCCTTGACCGGCAGGCCTTCAGCAGACTGAGCAACCCCTTGCTGGAACCAGCGACCTTGGGTCCAAGCTGGCGAGCTTTTGCTCAAGCCAGATGGGTCCGTGCTCAAGCTGGCGAGCTTGGGGTCTCGAACCTGGGTCTTGCGCATTCCAGTACGACGCTTTATCCACTGCGCCACTGCCTGGTTAGGCCAATTATGGTTCTTAACCTTCCATTTAGTGTTTGATCCAATAATGGCTTACATTGTTGTGTTTCCATGTATGTATCCTGATTCTTCAACTAAAGTAAGTTCCTTGTGTATTTGAGTATAGGGATTGTGGTAGTTTGTTTCAGCTCAGTTTAACCACAAGTCCTGACTGTTAAACATATACTGAGTGCTTAGTAAATATCTAGTAAGTTCAATTCTCTTGTTCCTTCAAAGAATATTCTCAGGTTATGAGAAACATCATAGCTATCCCTAAGTGAGATAAAGATTGTGAAGAGTATTAGTTATTCAGTAACATTTTTGAGAAGCAGGACCCCCTATCCTTTGTAGAATTTAAAAAGAAAAGAATTAATAAAGATTATTGAATTTAGAGGTACTTTTAAATACTTCAGCCCTGGGATTATCAATACTCCAGCACTCTGCGTATATTCATGTAAATGCTTGATATTGCTTCATGACAGGCTAGGGAATGTTTGGCCATGAAACAACCTAGAAAGATTAACTTACCTGCTAGAACTAGGTCATATTTTAAGTCTTAAGAAAAAAATTACATTTCCATATAAAGAAAACACTAACATTTAACAAATGCTTATATGCTGGGCATGTGCAATGGGCTTTATGCCTTTTAGATTTTAAATAAATCAACTTTAAGGCATAATTAACATACAATACAGATTTCCAATTTAAAGTGTATAGTTTGATGAGTTTTGTTATGAATAGGCCTATCAGTATTGGTATTCCTCAGTTCTTAAGTTATTTTAGAATGCTTTTATATGAATGGCCTGAAGTTGTTTTTTTAATTGTTATTTTATCTTTGCATTTTGTTCAGAAGGAGGGAAGAAAAATATTATTTGAGATGAAACAGTCAAAGTGGTCTCAGCATACATAACAAAAACTTAGGTATTGCTCTAGAAATGGAAGGCTCATCATGACTTCTTTCAGTTAGAGAGCTGTCTGTTTCACACGTTACAGTGCTAAATGTAACAGAAAGGTCCACATCTAAGCCAGCAGCATGACTCCACAATGGAGGCCGAATACAGAGATATTGATGAGAACAACTGGAGATTGATTGATAGGCCACTTGTTAAGGCACATTTTAAAATAAAACAAAACACCTTTGTTACATAAAAATACAGCTGACTCTGTATTTTGATTTATGAAAAATACATTTATTACATAACACCTTATTTTTAACAATTTTCAATCTTTTTGTTTCCCTGAAGTGAGAAGCGGGGAGGCAAAGAGACACCCTTGCATGCGCCTGACTGGGATCCACCCAGGAAGCCTAGTAGAGAGTGCTCTGCCTACCTGGGGTGTTGCTCCATTGCAACCAGAACCATTCTAGTGTCTAAGGCAGAGGCCATGAAGCCGTCCTCAGCACCCAGGCCAACTTTGCTCCAATGGAGTCTTGGCTGTGGGAGGGTAAGAGAGAGATAGAGAGAGAGAAGAGGGGGAAGGGTGGAGAAGCAGATGGGTGATTCTCTTGTGTGCCCTGACCAGGAAACAAATCCAGGACATCCACACAATGCTCTACCACTGAGCCAACTGGCCAGGGCCAACAATGTTCAATTTTTAAAAATTTAGAATACTTGTGTCATTCATGTAACATAGTTTGATACAGTACATTGTATGTTATAAGGTAATTTTTTTCCCTCAAAAATTCTGAAGCGGGGGGAAGCAAGATGGCGATGGAGTAGGTGGACGTACCAACTTCCAAGTCCCAGAACCAAAGTGGATTATAACTCAATTTAAAGAACCATCATCTGGATAAACCAACTATGAACTAACCTAAGTGGACTCTTCAACCAAGGAACACAGAAGAAGCCACATTGAGACTGGTAGGAATAGCGAAAACGTGAAGAGGGCTGCCCAGCTCCCCGGAGCAAATGGCAGCCCGGAGAGACCCGCGTGGCGGGAGGAAAGTTTGGCGGAGAGGGAGGGACCTGGGTCCCAGGAACCAAGCCCCAGACTGCAGTCCCAGAGCCTAGAAGAGGCATTTGGACAGTTTTGAGCTGTGAAACAAGTGAGGGAGCTCCCAGGCCTACAGTGTGGAGTATTAGGTCCCTTCCTACTCTGCTGAGGGTTGCTGAAGGGTTTGGGGTGACAGGACGCTGAAACGCAGTTCTGTTGGCGTGGGCAGAGGCCAAGCCGGTGTGAGCTCGGTCTAGCCCAGCTGGGTCAGAGGGGATGCGTGAAAGCGGTCCGGAAGCTGCGGGCCCATATTTAATCCCACTTACGGGGACAAAGCAGGAGGCCAGGAACGGGCAGAAATCTGCTCTGCGACACTGCGCAAGCCGGCCCTGACCGCGGGGACCGGGTTAGAACCCTGGACGGGCAGGGGCTCGCGGCTGAGCTCATGCTACCAGCCCCCTTCCCCCCCGCCCCGCCCCCGGGCCGGAGAAACCACGGATTGCATTCATACGTGCACGAGCGGGCTCCGAACGCGGGGGCGGGGTAGAGTCCGGGAGGAGCGGAAGTACGCAGCTGAGCGGAAGCCAGCAAACACGCCCGGCCCAATAAACCTGGGTTTGCGACCCTGTGCAGAAGGGCCCTGGCATCGAGGGCGGGGCTAAAGCTCCGGACGGGAAAAGGCTCACAGCTGAGAGCACATCAAAAGCCCTGCCCAACCCGCGAAACTGTGACGAGCAGGCTCTGACGGCGGGTTCTTGGAGGAAGTCTGGAAATAGGCTGGGCCCGCAGCTGAGCAAAGGAACTCACCTCTAACCTTGGTGCTAAGGCTTGTGGATTCAGTGACAGCCCCTCCCGTGGAGGAGAGGCAGAAATCACAGCAAAACCCACAGTGGGCTGGTGCAGGCAACGCTCATACCCAACCACCCTAGGCACCGGCAGAGGGGGTGGGGGGCCTTTAGACAGACCACACCTAGAGAACACAAAGGCAACACCTACTAGACTCCAGTGGCCACAACTTGCTTATAAACAGACAAAATAGGCAGGCAGAGGAATGCAAACCAAATGAATCAAGAGAAATCCCCAGAGAAGGACCTGAATGAACCAGATATAACCAAATTACCAGAAGCAGAATTTAGAATAATGATAGTTAGGATGTTCAAAGAAATTAGAGCAACAATAAATAGTCATAATGAACACCTAAATAAAGATATAACAAGTATAAAAAACGAAGTTGAAATAATAAAAAAGAATAAGACAGAAATGATAAATACAGTATCAGAACTGAAGACCACAATGGAAGGAATTAAAAGCAGGATGAATCACGCTGAAGATTGAATAAGCGAGTTAGAGGACACAATAAACAAAAGCACAGAAGCAGAGAAGAAAAAGGAAAAGAGACTCAAAAAATGTGAGGAAACTCTAAGGGAGCTTTGGGACAACATGAAGAGATACAACATTCGCATCATAGGGGTGCCTGAAGAAGAGGAGAGAGGACAGGAAATGGAAACTGTGCTCAATCAAATCATAGCAGAAAACTTCCCTAAATTAAGGCTGGGAAACACTCCACACATTCAAGAAGCACACAGAACTCCATTAAAGAGAAACCCAAAAAGATCTACACCAAGACACATCATAGTTAAAATACCAAAGCTAATAGATAAAGAAAAAATCTTAAAAGCTGCTAGAGAAAAAAAGACTATCACCGACAAAGGAGCCGCCATTAGGATAACATCGGACTTCTCAACAGAAACACTTGAGGCCAGAAGGGAATGGCAAGATATAATCAAAGTAATGCAGAACAAGAACCTACAACCAAGACTACTCTATCCAGCAAGGCTAACGTTTAAAATTGAAGGAGAAATAAAGAGCTTTCCAGACAAAGAAAATCTCAAGGAATTCATTAAAACCAAACCAATCCTGCAAGAGATTCTAAGGGGCCTAGTGTGAACAGTTCAAAGGGAGGAAAGAATATAGCAAAAAATAATAATAATAAAAAAATACAGCTTTAAAGAATAAAATGGCAATAAACAACTACATATCAATAATAACCTTAAATGTAAATGGATTAAATGATCCAATCGAAAGACATAGGGGAGCTGCATGGATAAAGAAACAGGACCCATACATATGCTGTCTACAAGAGACACACCTTAAAACAAAACATGCACATAAACTGAAGGTAAAAGGATGGAAAAAAATATTTCATGCAAATGGAAATGAAAAAAAAGCCGGGGTAGCAATACTTATATCAGACAAAATGGACTTTAAAACAAAGGCTGTAATAAGAGATAAAGAAGGACACTACATAATGATAAAGGGAACAATTCAACAGGAAGATATAACTATTATAAATATCCATGCACCAAATATAGGAGCCCCAACATACATAAAGCACACTTTGATGGATATAAAGGGCGAGATTAACAACAATACTATCATAGTAGGGGATTTCAATACCCCTCTAACAACACTGGATAGATCCTCAAGAAAGAAAATTAATAAAGAAACAGCAAAGTTAAAGGATACACTATATCAACTTGATTTAATAGATATCTTCAGAACTTTTCACCCTAAAGCAGTAGAATATACATTTTTCTCAAGTGCACATGGTACGTTTTCTAGGATAGACCACATGTTAGGACACAAAAATGGTCTCAATAAATTTAAGAAGATTGAAATCATATCAAGCATTTTCTCTGATCACAATGCCATGAAACTAGAAATTAACCACAAAAGAAAAACTGAAAAATACTCAAACACTTGGAAACTAAATAGCATGATATTAAATAATGAATGGATTAACAATGAGATCAAAGAAGAAATAAAAAAGTTTCTAGAAACAAATGATAATGAGCATACATCACCTCAAAATTTATGGGACACAGCAAAAGCAGTTCTGAGAGGGAAGTTAACTGCACTACAGGCATATCATAAGAAGCTAGAAAAAGCTCAAATAAGCAACCTGACCCTGCATCTAAAAGAACTAGAAAAACAACAACAAATAAAACCCAAGACAAGTAGAAGGAAGGAAATAATAAAGATCAGAGCAGAAATAAATGACATAGAGGCGAAGGAAACAATACAGAGGATCAATGAAACCAGAAGCTGGTTCTTTGAAAAGGTAAACAAGATTGATGAACCTTTAACTAGACTCACCAAGAAAAAAAGAGAGAGGACTCAAATAAATAAAATTAGAAAGGACAGTGGAGAAATAACAACTGACACAACAGAAATACAAAGCATTGTAAGAAAATACTATGAAGAACTATATGCCAAAAAATTAGACAATCTCGGTGAAATGGACAAATTTCTTGAATCATATAACCTTCCAAAAATCAATCTGGAAGAATCAGAGCACCTAAACAGACCAGAGATCGAAACAGTTATCAAAAAACTCCCAAGCCTGACCGGTGGTGGCGCAGTGGATAAAGCGTCCACCTGGGAACACTGAGGTCGCCAGTTCAAATCCCTGCACTGGTCTGGTCAAGGCACATATGGGAGTTGATGCTTCCAGCTCCTCCCCCCTTTCTCTCTCTCTCTCTCTCTCTCTCTCTCACTATGTGTCTCCTCTCTAAAATGAATAAAGAAAAAAAAAAAACTCCCAAAAAAGAAAAGTCCTGGGCCTGATGGCTTCATAAGTGAATTCTATCAAAAATTCAAAGAAGAACTAACTCCTATCCTCCTCAAGCTATTTCAAAAAATTCAAGAGGAAGGAAGACTTCCAAACTCCTTTTATGAGGTGAGCATAATTCTGATCCCAAAACCGGGCAAAGACAACACAAAGAAAGAAAATTATAGGCCTATATCCCTGATGAATTTAGACGCTAAAATTCTCAACAAAATATTAGCCAACCGGATCCAGCAATATATGAAAAAAATCATACACCACGATCAAGTGGGGTTTATTCTGGAGAGGCAAGGCTGGTTCAATATTCGCAAGTCAATCAATGTGATTCATCACATAAACAAAAGGAAGGACAAAAATCACATGATAAATTCAATAGATGCAGAAAAGGCATTTGATAAAATCCAGCACCCATTCATGTTCAAAACTCTCAGTAAAGTGGGAATACAGGGATCATTCCTTAACATGATAAAGGCCATCTACGATAAACCGACAGCAAACATCATACTAAATGGACAAAGATTAAAAGCAATCCCCTTAAGATCAGGAACCAGGCAGGGATGCCCCCTTTCACCACTCTTATTCAACATAGTTCTGGAAGTCCTAGCTACAGCAATCAGACAAGGAGAAGAAATAAAAGGCATCCAAATTGGAAAAGAAGAAGTAAAACTGTCACTATTTGCAGATGATATGATATTGTATATTGAAAACCCTAAAGTCTCAGTCAAAAAACTACTGGACCTTATAAATGAATTCAGCAAGGTGGCAGGATATAAAGTTAATACTCAGAAATCAGAGGCATTTCTATATACCAACAATAAACTGTCAGCAAAAGAAATTAAGGAAACAATCCCCTTCACTATTGCAGCCAAAAAAATAAAGTACCTAGGAGTCAATTTAACCAAGGAGGTTAAGGACTTGTACTCGGAAAATTATAGAACATTGATAAAAGAAATCAAGGAAGATACAAACAAGTGGAAGCATATACCGTGCTCATGGGTAGGAAGAATAAACATCATTAAAATGTCTATATTACCCAAAGCAATTTATAAATTCAATGCAATACCAATTAAAATACCAATGACATACTTCAAAGATATAGAACACATATTCCAAAAATTTATATGGAACCAAAAAAGAACATGAATAGCCTCAGCAATCTTAAAAAGAAAAAATAAAGCAGGAGGTATCACTCTTCCAGATATCAAGGTTTACTCTAAGGCCATTATACTCAAGACAGCCTGGTACTGGCATAAGAACAGGCACATAGATCAATGGAACAGAACAGAGGACCCAGAAATAAACCCACAGCTTTATGGCCAACTGATATTTGACAAGGGAGGAAAGAACATACAATGGAGTAAAGACAGCCTCTTTATCAAATGGTGTTGGGAAAATTGGACATCTACCTGCAAAAAAATGAAACTAGACCATCAACTTACACCATTCACAAAAACAAACTCAAAATGGATAAAAGACTTAAATGTAAGCCGTGAAACCATAAACATCTTAGAAGAAAACATAGGCAGCAAGCTCTCCGACATCTGTAGCAGCAGTATATTTGCCAATTTATCTCCATGGGCAAATGAAATAAAAGGCAAGATAAACAAATGGGACTATATCAAACTAATAAGTTTTTGCACAGCTAAAGACAATAGGAACAGAATAAAAAGACAAACCACACAATGGGAGAACATATTCGACTGCACATCTGATAAGGGGTTAATAACTAAAATTTATAAAGAACTTATAAAACGCAACACCAGGAAGACAAACAACCCAATCAAAAAATGGGCAAAAGAAATGAATAGAAATTTCTCCAAAGAGGACATACAGATGGCCAATAGGCATATGAAAAAATGCTCAATATCACTAATCATTAGAGAAATGCAAATTAAAACCACAATGAGATATCACCTCACACCAGTCAGAATGGTGCTCATCAGCAAAACAACACAGAATAAGTGCTGTCGAGGATGTGGAGAAAAGGGAACCCTTCTGCACTGCTGGTGGGAATGCAGACTGGTGCAGCCACTGTGGAAAACAGTTTGTAGATTCCTCAGAAAATTAAAAATCGAACTGCCTTTTGACCCAGCTATCCCACTTATAGGAATATACCCTAAGAACACCATAGCACAATTCGAAAAGAAGAAATGCGTCCCCATGTTCGTGGCAGCATTGTTCACAATAGCGAAGATCTGGAACCAGCCCAAGTGTCCGTCAGAAGACGAGTGGGTTAAAAAGCTATGGTACATATATACTATGGAACACTACTCAGCCATAAGAAATGATGACATCGGGTCATTTATAACAAAATGGATGTACCTTGATAACATTATACGGAGTGAAATAAGTAAATCAGAAAAAAAGAAAAACTGAGAACAGTATGATTACATACATAGGTGGGACATAAAAGTGAGAATATGAGACATGGACAAGAGAGTGGTGGTTATGGGATGGGGGGAGGGAGGGAAGAGTGGGATAAGGAGGAGGGGAGGGACACAGGGAAAACCAGATAGAAGGTGACAGAGGACAATTTGACTTTTGGTGATGGGTATGCAACACAATTGAATGATAAGATAACCGGGAGATGTTTTCATTGTACATATGTACCCTGATTTATTGGTGTCACCCCATTAGAATTAATAATAATAAAATATATATAAAAAAAGAAAAAAAGTAAAGAGAGAAAAAAATCTGAAGCTCTCCTACTCCTTCTCCTTTGCAGAAGTAAGGACTCCCTAAACAACGTGCAAACAAGTTTTAGAAAAGAAAATTAACTGAACAAAATTCTATAGCATTACACTAATCAGCTTTAAAATTAGGACCAAAAATTCTGAATTGGATGCCGCACCTTTTTAAGGAAGTCACCATTTTTGCTTTTGTCATCTTAAAGCATGCTCACAAATCAGCAACACCAACAGGAAAATAAAACACTGTCTATGACAATCATTTTAGTTTGCTGAACCAAACATGTTATATCAATGATAATATATTTAATTACTATAAAATAGCTTTAATACCAGTCAAGTCATAGATTGAAAATAAAAACAAACTTACAAGTTGGAAATTAATCTTGGGGAGTTTTGAAACCTTTCTGGAAAAAATATGGCTTTTTTTGTACTTTCAAAAGAATTTAAGTCATAGTCTTGATCAAAAACACTGATTAATGTAGAATATGAATCAACCCACCGATAAGACACTATGATGAAAGGTGTACCAGAATAATCTCACTTTGAGTCTCAGTTATTTTATTGAGTTAATATACACTGTATGTTTCAAGTACCAGTTAAACTTGTTTTGTGTGTACTACTGGTCAGATAACGTTGTTACACTGAAAGAATTCACCACATACGACGACAAATGCTTGCCACTTGCACGTTTCACAGCTTCAACTGCTACAGACTGTCACTGAAAAAAATGCTTTGGTCAGTCTGAACCATGTCAAGTAAACTATGAAAGTATCAAATCCACAACACAAACTGTGCTAGCACTTTCTGTTCAAGTCTAACTCCAAAATAGGTACAATTTGGAAGCCACTACCCCAATCTGTGAAAAGTGGTGGAACTTGGCTACTGGGCATTGAATGTATGGTTGTACAGTACATTCTCATGGCCCACACCAGGTTCCCGCAGAAAGCTGCACAGTCAGTCCTGCAGCATTGGCAACAGTGCATTGACAATATTCCAACGCAGCTCAGTACCGGTGCGTCTGGTGTGAGTACTGTGGAAGCTGCTGGGAGGTAGTTGAGTAGCCCATGCTGCTCTGCGGCTATGATGTGCTTGGTCCGGGGTTGGGATAGGCAGCATGTGGATTGGAACGCTAGAAAAGGAGATTGAGGGACAGGTGTGGCCCATGTGTTTCTAGGAGCTGGCTATATCCCAAGACAGCAGGGCTGACCAAATGTGTCAAAATGCCATTTATTTAAAGGCACTATACATTTACAAGTCTTTTGCTATGTGATAGCTTTACAATTAAAATGATAAAACCCCCAGGTCTTTTATAGTCAGAAGTATTGCTAGTAAAGAATACTAAGCTGAGTCTATTACTGTGCTGTAGTGCCCATTTTTTCTATAGCAGTAACCCCCTTTTTATTCTGTTTTATATGTACTTGATAAATAACTATTTGCTTGAGAGGTTTACACATGAATTTAATGAGGTATACATTAATTAATTCATGCAAACTTACATGCTAGCCTCTTCAATAGAAACCTCTCCAACACACATATGACTAAAAAATAAAAATGAGTATGATAAGAAAAGGTACCACAGAATCATTTTCTTTGGAATTAAATATTTTATGTCCCTTAAACTAATAAATCTTATTTTCTGCTACAAGGTATATATAAAAGTAATATTACTGCAATGTAACAGTGGTATTCTTAGTTCTAAAAATAGCACTAAGGGAAAGAACAGTGATAGAGTTTAGAGTCCTCTAATTTTGATGTTATATTATTATTTCTATTCCTGCACCTCTCTCTCAGACTATTAGCTCTCAAGACAAACACAAACACTGTAAAAGATTAATCATAATTCATTACTTTCCTTTTTCAAAGCCTATTTATTAAGTCATGTAATTCTAAATTCTGCCAATTCAAGCAAAAATGACATTTGAAAAAGAACTGACAGCCTGATCAGACGGTGGTGCAGTGGGTAGAGTGTTGGACTGGGGCACAGAGGACGTAGCTTGAGCTCAGGCTCATCTGGTTTGAGCAGGGTTCACCACCTTGAGCCCAAGGTTGCTGGCTTGAGCAAGGAGTCACTCAGTCTGCTGTAGACCCCCCGGTCAAGGCACATATGAGAAAGCAATGAATGAACTAAGATGCCTCAATGAAGAATTGATGCTTCTCATCTCTCTCCTTTCCTGTCTGTCCTTATCTGACCCTCTCTCTGTATCTGTCACAGACACACACACAAAAGAATGGACAGAGATACTGTTTTTCAAATCATCCACAAACACTAACCACAATAATAACACGAACAGAGAAACACCAACATTTTCTTGGTTTCAGTAGCAAAAGCTGCAACCTTCTCTGCTTAATTCTAAGGAGGCCATCGCCTTCATGTGCAAACACATTCTGGAGCTGAGAGAGGGGCGCTCTGCCCATCCAGGTGGGGAGAAAAGATGGTGGAGCAAACACTACCCCACACATGTCTGCTCTTGATTTCCTACCCTGACTCACTGGAAGAGAAGTGTATTCAGGCAATGATTTCCATGGGTTGCTGGGCTGGACCTCTTTTTACCCAAAGCAAAGAGTCCGTATCTAATTCTTGAAGTGCAGTAGTGGGCTCTGGGAAACTTACTAGTTTAATAAGATCACTTTTTCTCTTTTAGTGGGTAAATAATTCTAGTGTCCTCCCCACACTAAAACCCACATTAATTGGAAATATCATTCGAATAAGCAGAAAAGTGGTCTACAATTTTCAAAACAGGTGTTTTCACAAAGGAATTGACAATGTCACTTGACGGGATCCACAAGTAGGCAATGCAGCAGCCTTTGTAGTCAGATCCGAGTCCAGTCCTGGGTCTACTACCAGCTCACTGGATGAACACATGAAAGTTATTTAGCCTCTACAAGCCTCAGTTTTATGAAATAACAGAAAATAATGTATGCTTAATTCTTAGTATAGTAACTGGCACACAGTAAGTATTCAACAAGCTCTTATTATCATTATATTCATAATATAATATATTCTTCTTAATATTATATTCACCAACAGTTGCTTACCGGGTGCCATAAATACTAATAAGAATCTTAATGACTTCATAATGGGGAGGTATTCTATACTATCAAAAACTTAAAAGTGAATTAAAATGTTCTAAGCTATTTTATTAAATTATATCTTTTTCCTTAACTTTAAGGGGATCTTTAAGAAGCTAATATTTAAAAGACTCATTTCGTCTGAACTTCAATGACTTAGGAATCTTACTGTGCTTATTTCTCTTTTTAAGTAAAATTAAACTTAAAATAATTTTGTATTTAGAATGCATGGTATAATCTCATATATCTAAAAGGTTTTTGATATCTATTTATCTATAAGTAAGATATGTCTAGAGTGATATACTCCTAATGCTAATGATGGTATTTTCTAGGTAGTAGAACTTTAAGTTAGTTTTTGCTCTTACTCTTATAATTTTCTGTTACTTGAATTAAAAATACACACAAATAGTATATTTTACAACAATAAAACCTCTTAAAATATAATAAAATCTTAATTAGTTCTACTCACCAACAACTTTTGTATAATGTCTCACTCCAAGAAGTAATTCTGGGGCTCGGTACCAGAATGTTAAAACTACTGGATCCAAATCTGCTAAAGGCTTCAAAGGTGAATTAAATAATCAGGCAAAACCCATATCAGCTATTTTAAAAAAAGGAGAAGAATAAGAATGTTAAGTAAATAGATTTTAACAAATTTCATTGATTGCTCTACTTTTACCATTGTTATTTAGTAAGATATGAAAGAATGTGCTGAATTCTGGGAGAAAAACCCATAAAACCCAAAGCTAAAACAAGTCTGACATCTTCATTCTTTGCAAACTATTGTCACTCCCTCTTCAATTGAGTCAGAGATAGGCTGTGCTGCCAGAGGTCAAGGTGACCCTACTCTGGACAGATTTCTTCCCATTTGTCATAGCACCACTGAAGACAGAACCACTGGGGACAGGATTGTTAAGCTGCTTTCTGTTCTTTGCATTGGTCAAAAGCACTGAGACACTAGATCAGAGTAAAGCTTTCCATTTCTGCATCAATAAGCCTGTTCACTGGTGTAACCAAAAGTTAACTGTACTGTATATTCACCCACTATTTCCCTCCATTTATTTGGGTTGAATTTTACTAACTTAAGAATTATAATATTTTGTTAAGTTGGAAAAGACTTTAAAGGTCATGTAATTCAATCAACCACCTCCTTTTCCCAATGAGGAAACTGAGGTTAGAAGAAATTTAACAAATGTCATCACTTCTATCTCAGAACTGGAGATGTGGTGTGATACAGTTCATGGCATTTAACATGGTTTAATATGCCATGTAGTTATGCAGACATGGCTGTTTGTCTTACTAAACTGTAATCTTCTTGTTTAAGGCCAAAACTATCTTTTTTCATCTCTCTATCCATTTAGTATCAAGTATGGTATCATTACGCATAGCTTTTGGCAAAGACATGTTGAATGAAAAATTACTACCATACCACCACTTCAAAAAATTCAAGATTCAGCCACCGTTTGTTTTGTTTTGTTCTCCTAATATACATTTTTAATGAAGAAGATCCTAGTCTAATCTACTTAATTATGGAGGTTTAAGAAAAAAACCCAGAAGTTTGGCAAAAAATTAAAATCATGAGTCAGATTACTAAGTACTGGTTTATAGAGGACTAATATCTCTTCTTAAATGTGAATGCCAAAACCTGCCAACATTATACACATTGCACAGAAGTATAATTCCAAAATAAACTATTTTATGGTCTCCCCAGATTTTACAGTAAAGAAAACATCTGTAACTACAGTTTGGTTGGGTCTTTTATATTTTGCATGCTTTCCAGACGTCTTCAAACTTTTTATAAAAACGGCCCACTTTTGGCCTGACCTGTGGTGGCGCAGTGGATAAAGCATCGACCTGGGAACACTGAGATCTCCAGTTCAAAACCCTGCACTGGCCTGGTCAAGGCACATATGGGAGTTGATGCTTCCAGCTCCTCCCCCCTTTCTCTCTCTCTCTCTCTCTCTCTCTCCTCTCTAAAATGAAAAAAACAAAAAAAACCCAAAAAAACGGCCCACTTTTGCAGTGCTGGTCTACCTGGTCCCTACCACCCACTAGTGGGCGTTCCAGCTTTCATGGTGAGCCAATCGCAGTGCCGTTTGGTTGCTCCACTACTGCCTATCATGAAAGCTGGTTTTCTAGTTTGTAGTTCCTAATCTAGACAAGGTCAACAGAGGCCTGTGTTCTGATCTAATCTGGCACGGGGGATGGTTTAATTACTAGTGAGCTGTAAGCCTTTGGGATGAAAGGTGAGATTGGTGTCTAATGTAAATAGGAGCCACTCACCTTCACAGACTATTTTTAATGAAGGTAAAGGTTTTTAAAAGACTTGCATGGCTTATTTCATTATAATTAGAACACTTCAGTCTCTAAAGATTGACACGTTTAAGAGGGTGAAGAACTTCACTTTAATATACATTCTTTAAAAATGCCTTCGATCATATGGAAGGGTATGAGTATATTTATATTGTTAAAGCAAAAACCAGAAGTGATACAGCTGACTGCAAACATCTTAAAAGAGTGCTGCACTGTGACTTATCAAAGATATAACATACCAATTTTTACTCGTCCTCGCTCAGGACCTTCACCCATAACTAAAATATTAGCAGGTTTCTGTGGAAACAAAATAGTGGTTTTTTTCAGTAGACAGTAGTGGTTTCTTTCAAATAGACAGTATGCCAATATAACATAAATCCACCTTCTTTAAAACCTCATTCACTCAGAAATTAAAATCAAAATCAGAAGGCTAGCAAAGCAGCGTGCAATCTTCACGGAGGCTGAACCCGCGATGTCTTCCTCTGCGCCGCGGCGAGGCTCTCCCGATCCTTCAGTTAGTCACAACTGTGCACCACCTGACAGTTCTATAACGCTGTGGTTACTTTCAGCCCTTTCAATTATATAAAATGTCTCCTAACTTTAGGGAATAATAAATTTTCAAAGATGACTTAACTCTAAGTAGGAAATGAATTACAGCAAAGGAGCCACCTAGTACCCTCTTTTGGAAACAGCAAGGTATGCCTCTATGTTTACACAAAAATGTTAGCAAAATCAATTTAATAAAATCTTTTCTAAATTAGTTAAAGAATAGGATTTTCCCATGACCTGAACATTTTTGAGGTTTTATTTTTAAATAAAAAAAGAAAGCTAATATTTTAAAGTGAGATTTTTAGAAAAATAAAGTTTTTAAATCTCTAAAAATATCCTGGAATAACTGTCATCTAAAATCTGTTCTAGTGGTATCTACCACACCAGCATAAGAGGGTTTATCCCTCTTCAAGAAGCAGGAGGAAAGGGCAAGAGGGAGGGAAGGGGGGGTCCAGGGAGGAGGGAGAGGGAGAAAGCAGAGTTTCTACACCTCACTTGTCCTGCTATCCTAATTCTACCAGTTTAAGTCAAAGTGAAACTAGATTAGAATGCCTTTAGATTATTGATCAAAGCAACCTTAAATCCACATTAAAAATTTCAATGATGCTGTGTCTAGTGGTAATCAACCTTCAGACTTCCCTAACCTCCTTAGCGATATCCCCCGCTCTATTACTGACAAAATGTAACTTATAGTGTATTAGTCTATCAACTACTAAAGATCAAAATTACTTATTTTATTCCCAGCAAAAAGACATTGCTGAAATGGTAGCATAGACATTTCAGAGGTTAAAAATTCCTATATATTTTTTTGCTACTATTTTATTATTCTTTAGAAAATTAAATTTAATGTGATGACATTGATGAATAGGAGTACACAGGTTTCAGGTAAATATTTCTGTAGCATTTGAACTGTTCATTGCATTGTGATTTATAAAGGTGAGGAGCCTAGGCACCAGAGAGATGAAATGACTTGCCCTACATATAATCATAAAACAGGGGGAGCAGAACCTAGCCCCCCTCTGAACAGTCTAGTGCTCCCTTCCTAGTACATTCTTAGTACATTCTCAAAGTAACGTTATGTAGCAAGTTTTTAAATTATTATGTATTACTGCAATAACAATGATGTTTTATTCAAGAAAAGATTTTCAGAACCTCTGTTACCACCACACACACACACATACTCCTGACCACTGAGATAACTGGCTAATTACTAAAAGGAAGTACAGCACTAACAATATCCCCTGTGAGCTATGACTTTGTACACTGTTAACCGATTAACACTGGGTTAGTCTGGGCAGAGACTCTTAGAGTTCAACCTACTTAAAACAAAACAGATTCCAAGACATGGTCAAGGCCAAGGTGGAGGGGAGTTTTCAAGAGTAAGGCAGCATTTCTACTTGGCTGAGAGGAAAGACTTGCTCTCAGCTCACAAGGTGGGCACAGGAGGGTACTTTCATGTTTGTGCCAGGGCTCTCTTCTCATGGCCCTTCAGGGCAGACCTCCCTAAACATCTCTTAAACACACTCTCTATTCTTTAACCCCATTTTAATTCTCTTCCCACCAAGTCCATCTTCCCTACTGATGCCAGCATTATCTTTCTAAAAGACAAAGCTGATCATGTCACTCCCTTGTTCAAACAGTCCATAGTAACATGAAAGATTATTACAAGACTAGGGGGAAAGAGCAGAACACAAAATAATACATAAACTATGATTATAACTAAGTTTTTTAATAGTGCTTAGAATTAGCACAAAAAAAGAGAGGTTATTTTTGTTTTGTTTGTTTTTGGAGAGGGAGGGAGGAAGGGAGGGAGAGAGAGAGAGAGAGAAAACATCAATTTGTTAATTCACTATTTATGCACTCTGGTTTATTCTTGTATGTGCCCTGACTGGGAATCAAACCAGCAGCCTTGGCATATGGGATGAAGCTCTAACCAACTGAGCTTCCTGCCAGGGTGAGACAGAGATGTGGATGAACCTTTTCAAAATGTCTTTGAAGACTTTTGCTATGTTTTATTATTATTACTAAAATATTATTTCAACGTTAATTGGTTCCTCGCCAACTGTGAATAAAATCCAAAGTCCTTCTGATGGGCTGCAAGGCACCTACCTACCTGCAAGCTCATTCCCACCAACCTCTCCAGCCCCCAGTTCCACCACTTCACGCTGCGCCTGCCACATGTATATTTCCAGCATCCTTGACTAGAATCCTCACAGCTGGGTCAGTGCTCTACTATTATTTCTTCCTCCAAAGACCTTCCTTTGTGCTACTTGGAAAAATCTGATACATTTTCCCCCTTAATGACATAAATAATACATAAATACATTTATGGTTATATACAATTTAAACTATAAAATCATATACAGTTAAAAGTTAAAGACTTTTTCATCATACATCACTCCACTACCACACCCCAATTCCACACCCTTCCTCAGATGTGCAAGTTAATTGATTTGCTGCGATGGATTTTTCTAGCGTTAGAGTACTTGATCCTAAAAGATTATCTCCGAATATAACATAAACACAACTATACATGGGCATCCCTTTACTACTTCTATTTCGATGGAGTGAAAAAGAAAATTTTTATTTTGCCTTCTTACTCATTCAGCAGCAGGCCCAGATCTGAGAGAAGCCTGGGATCATAGCCTGCCCCTGGCAAAGAGGGAAATCTACCTCTCCTGTTCTCCACTTTATTTTAGACTTACTGGACTGGCCCAGTTCCAAACTTAAATTTGAATAATGGTGGGGAGTAAACAATCTCTTTTTCAAGGTCTGGTCTAGTATTAGAGTTTGGGACCAAAGTTGCAGTTAATTAAAAATAAATTTGCTAGGCAACTCACTGCCCATTGCATGAATTGAATTGAAGCAAATCTTAGGCAAAGCCATGACCTACTTCTTCTTAAAAGTGCCTCTGTCTAGAAAGTCAGATTAAAACCACAATGAGCTACCACCTCACACCTGTTAGAATAGCCATCATCAAGAAATCCACAAACAAGTGCTGGTGATGGTGTGGAGAAAAGGGAACCCATGTGCTCTGTTGGTGGAAATTCAGATTGGTGCAGCCACTGTGGAAAGCAGTATGAATTTACCTCAAAAAATTAAAAGTGGACCTGCTTTTTACCTGATCTTTAGTGGCACAATGGATAAAGTGTCGACCTGGAATGCTGAGGTTGCAAACCCCGGGCTTGCCCGGTCAAGGCATATACGAGAAGCAACTGAGTTGATGCTTCCTGCTTCTACCCCTCATTTCTCTCTCTCTCTCTCTCTCTCTCTCTCTCTCTCTCTCAACAATAAATAAAATCCTTTAAAAATAAAAAAATAAAGAGAAATAAAAATGGAAACCCAAAACACTAATTCGAAAGAATTTATGTGCCCTTATGTTCATTGCTGTTATTTACAATAGTCAGAATAAGAAATAACCTAAGTGCTCATCAGTGGATGAGTAGATAAAATAGTTGTGGTACATTTGCACAGTGGACTATTACTTGACCATAAAAAGAATGGAATGTTACCATTTGTAACAACATGGGTGAACCTAGAGGGTATTATGCTAAGTGAAATAAGTCAATCAGAGAAAGAGAAATATCGTATGATTTCACCTTTATGTGGAATCTAAAGAATTAAATAAATGAATAATCAAAACAGAAACAGACTCATAGACACAGAGAACAGACTGATGGTTGTCAGAGGGGAGGGGAGGTTGGGGGTCTGGGTGGAAAAGGTGAAGGTGTTAAGAAGTACAAATTGGTAGTTACAAAATGTCATGGGGTTGTGAAATACAGCCCAGGGAATATAGTCAATAATATTGTAAGAACACCGTATGGTAGGTACCAGGTGAGTATTTTAAATATCAGGGGAAACACTTTGTAAAATATATGATTATCTAACCACTACGCTGTACACCTGAACTAGTACAAAATAATACTAAATGTAAACTATAATTGAAAAATAAAATTTAAAGTTCTTTTCAAAAAGAAAAATGGTACCTCTGCCTATAAGTGAATTTAAATTTAGTTTTGACAGACTATACAGTCATAAAGAGAATGGTTTTAAGTGTTGTTTTAATAACACTATTTGATAAACAATGGGTCCCTTTCATGGTAGCATTCCATATGCTGCCCCTCCTCAGCATGATACTCAGATTAGTAGACAAGTACAACACTAAATTTCTTTTGTAAATGTAAGCTAATGATAATCTCACTGTAAAAAGGCAGAAAGGCCCTAATGATCATGAATACTCTTATTAGCATTTGTTTCATTGCTTAATCTGTATTAAGGAGGGCATCAAAAGAGTTGATGGACAATTTTTGTTTTAGTATATAATGCCACATTCAATAATATTCTGTTCTTCAAAAACAAAACAAATTTCTTTCTTCTTTGTCTATCAGTAGGAGAATTTGGCGGCAGTTTTCAGCTCTAGAACCAAACTTCCAAGCAGTAGGTGAAATGCATGAGATAATAACTGCAACTTTGGTAAATGGTCTGTGTCTCTATGCTATCAAATATAATTACCTCAAAAGAAGACAGAGAACTTTGCTAGTGACATATGATGAAGCATTTACTCCATTACACTATATTCACTGCTGTGGAAATCAGAGGTCCAGCATGATGTAAGAGTATTATAACATCATAGCAGCATTTTCAAGTATAGTTACGTCAGGCACAGAAATGATTATAGAGCACCGTTTACTGCGTGCTGAACAATGAAATAAATCAATAAGCTACTTATTTGAAGTATACTTGTTTGTTTGAAACTATGATACTCTTATCTTATTGTTGGTTTATTTTTCCCAGAAAAAAAAAAACAATGTTTAGAATTAAAAGAACATGTCCTGGCCCTGGCAAGGTGACTCAGTGGATAGAGCATTGTCCCAGTGTGCCAAGGTTGTGAGTTCTATCTCCAGTCAGAGCACATATGAGAAACAACCAATGAGTGCCCAACTAAATGGAACAACTAAGTGGAACAAGTGGACACATCTCTCTCTCTCTTTTTCACTCACTTTCTTCCTCCTCCCTTCCTCTCTTCAATGAAATCTCTCCTCAAAATCAATTAAAAAATTAAAAAGCCTGACCTGTGGAGGCACAGTGGATAAAACAATGACCTGGAGCACTGAGGTCACCAGTTTGAAACTGTGGGATTGCCCAAAGCACAAACTACTATGAGTGGATGCTTTTCCACTCCCCACCTCTTTCTCTCTCTCATTAAAATCAATAAATAAAATTTAAAAAATTTTTTTAAAAAGGAACATGTCCTTGTTTTACAGCCTCATGGATTTTTTAAATTATTTTCTATTACACTAAAAAAATAAACAAAAAACCCTCTGACATTTTTAAAAGCAAGATTATTGTGTTGCAAATGCAACCATTTTCAGAGAGGCTGTTCTCACATGCTGACTTTGGCATACAGCAAGAGGGCAAATTGGTTTCATTTAAGGAGCCAACTCTGATTAAAAAAAAAACGTAAGGACTACAGGGATCTTTCTTAAGAACAGAACTTGGGCTGATCAGAAAACTGCCATGATCAGAGTTAGGTGCAGAAGTAGAAAATGGTTGCTCATTTGCCAAGATAACTGTTTTCATATATGTATGTGTGTGTGTGTAATGAAATTTTGTTTGAGTAAAGCCGGTTAACGTAATTATACAGGTTTCAGGTGCTCAGTTCTACAACACATCTCTGTACACACCCACAACTCAAGTCTTCATACATCAACATTTATGCCCCTATAGCCAGCTTTACCTCACCCCTGTCAACAATCACCACACTGTTATCTGTGTCCTGAGTTTTTCCTTTTCCCTTTACGCTTTATCCCTCCACCTTCCTCACCTAACTCCTGCACCCCACAGCTGTCAGCCTGCTGAATATGTATGTCTGTTTTTATTTGGCTTTTTAGTTCACTTACTTCATTAGATTTGACATATGATTGAAATCATACAGTACTTGTCTTCCTCTAACTGGCTTACTTCATTTAGCATAATGATCACCAGGTCCATCCACGCTGTCGCAACAGGTAACTTTTTCATGGCCACATAGTATTTCACTGTGTAAATGTACCACAATTTTTAATCCACTCACTTACTGATGGGCACCTGGGCTGTTTCCAGATGTTGGATCCTGTAAATAAAGCTGCAATGAATATAGGGGTGCATATAGTCTTTCAATTATTGTTTTGGGATTCTTAGGATATATTCCCAGAGTGGCATTTCTGGATCAACAGGCAGTTGGGAAGCTCCTTATTTCTTTTTCAATTTTAAATGATAACCTTGCTGGGTAATGCAATCTTGGTTGTAGGTCCTTACTTTTCATCACTTTAAATATTTCATGCCAAAACCTTCTGACCTGAAACATTTCTGTTGAGGAATCAACTGAGAGCCTAATGGGAGCCCTATTTATTGGCATTAATTAATTGCTTTTCCTTGCTACTTTTAAGATTATTTTTGTCTTTAACCTTTGCCACTTTAATTATGATGTGTTTGGTGTGGGTCTCTCTGTGTCCATGTTGTTTGGAGTTTCCACACTTCTGTGTCTTTTTCCTTCACCAGGTTAAGGAAATTATCAGTTCTTATTTCTTCAAATAGTTTCTCAATTGCTTGTTCTCTCTCTTCTCCTCTGGCACCACATGATATGAATGTTGTACATTTCATGTTGTCCCAAAGGTCCATTAAACTGTTTCCATCCTTTTTAATTCTTTTCTACTTTTGCTTTACTTACTGGTTGTTTTTATTGTTTTCTACCTTGACTTCCAAATTGTTGATTCATTCTCTGCTTGATCCAACCTAAATATATCTTTTCGGTATAGTCTTGTGGTCAAATACTGTAGTCTTCACTTCTGACTTGTTCCTTTTTATGGTTTTTATGTCCTTTTTTTAATGCTTGCTATCTCTGTGTTGTAATTCACACTTTGTTCCTTGGGTATCTGTAAAACCATTACTTAGAACTCTGCATTTGCTAAATTTCATATCTCCATTTCAGTTAGCTCTTTTTCTGGAGATTTCTTCTGTTTTATCATTTCTCCCATTTTGGTTCCCTCTTTGTGTTTGTTTCTATGTACTAGATCTGCTATGATTTCCAGTCTTCATGGGTGGTCTTATATAGTAGGTATCCTGTTGGAACCATTACCACAGATTCCTTGATCACCTGAGCTGTTTGCTCTAGGAATGTCCATTGTGTGGGTTATGTGGGCTCTTATACTGTAATTGAGTCTTGATTGCTAGTGACCCCTTGTGCATGGGATCGACTCTCAGGTTGGCTGACTAGAGGCTCTGCCTCAACCAATGTGTGTGAGCTGTTGTGTAGCTGCTGACCACAGGAAGCAGAATTTGCCTCAGCTGAGTTTGGTGCCTGATGAGATCTCCCTTTGGGTATGCTGCTTGCAAAGCTAACTGGATCCTGCTCTGATATTGTCTGAAGCTGGTCACTGGTATGTTGGTTCTGGGCCTCTTAGGAGGGAACCTGATTCCGGCCAATGTTAGTCACTACCTGTGACTGGTCCTTAGCAATATATTTGGAGCTACAAGTGATCTACAGTTTATGGCTGCCTCTTCTGGGCTTAGGTGCGTGCAGAAGGACCCAGTTGCACATCTAGATTGGCTTGTACTAGCACTGGCCCTGGGGCAGGTCTGAGAAAGACCCAAGATCCACCTGTGTCTGCCTCTGTCTGCTCCACAACTGAAGGAGCATCTGGTAGAGTTTGCAGGGTGGTGCTAGTGGATCTCCTCTGGGGGGATGTCTGTCAGGCTTAAGGAAAGGTGGTGGGTGTGGCCCGCACCCCAGAGCTACAAGTCTCAGTCGGTCCCGAATTTTCCCTCAGACCTCTGCAGGGCAGAGCTACTGGGAGCTGGGCAGGTGGGGCATCTGGAGCCTGGAGAGACTGTCTGTAGTTCTACTAACTCTCCCATGAGGGGGAAGCACTAGTCAAGATTCTTGGGAAAGTGGGGCGAATAGCTCCTTCCTCAAAGCCAGACAACCAAGTCACTATCAGCCTGAGTCTGTCCAGACCTCTACTCCCTGGGCAGGCCACCTGACTCTTCAGTCAGACCTTATCTCTGCAGCATGGGGTGAGAGATTCCTGAAGGTGGGGCAGTTGCTTTCTCCCATGCTGATGCCACAGGGATGGGAGTGCACTGCCCCCAAAAGATGGCAACTGTGTATTGGAGAATGACTCAGCACAGGGGTCCTGGTGACAGTCCCCCAGAGTGTCTCTTCTTTGAGCCCCAAACCCCATATTCTCCTCATGTATCTCTAGTCTATTCAGCCCTCCCACTGCTGGAGCCCAGGGTAGTGGCTGTGAAGGAAATTTTGTGTGTTGGCCCTTTAAAAGTGTGCCCATGTCTTTGTGTACTCCCATCTCTTTCTAGAAGACAAAAACCTTGCTTCTTTTCACAGCCAAATGCCATGTAGGTTCCCCTTCTTGACTCTGTTGTTTCACTCTGGGAAACCCAGCTTGAGGTTTAGGCTCCACACTTCTCAGGGTCAACCTTCCCACAGCTGAGAAATCCTTCCTTAACCCCAGCAGCCACTCATGGGAGCAGGGCCAGCCCTTTTCTTGCATCCACCCTTCATACCAGTCTCAATGTGGCTGCTTCTGTGAACCCTTGGTTTTAACACTCCTCTTAATTTAGTGTTAGTTGGATTTACAGGATGATTATATATTTTCTTCCTTTTATTAAGTGAGAAGTGAGGAGGCAGAGACAGACTCCCACATACACCCTGACTGGGATCCACCTGGCAAGCTCCCTATCAGGTGATGCTCTGCCCATCTGGGCTGCTGCCCCATTGCTTGGCAACCAAGCTGAGGCAGTTTATCACCTGTTTTTATCACCTGAGGCGAGGCCATGGAGCCATTTTCAGCACCTGGGGCCAGCTTTGCTCAAACCATTCCAGCCATGGCTGCAGGAGGGGATGAGAGAGAGAGAGAGAGAGAGAGAGAGAGAGAGAGAGATGGGGGAAGGGAGGAGAAGTAGAAGGTCGCTACTCCTGTGTGCCCTGACCAGGAATCAAACCTGGGACTTCCACACACCATGCTGATGCTCTACTACTGAGCCAACAGGCTAGGACCTGAAATGATTGTTCTTAAATTTACTTATAACTCAAGTTTGGTCCTAAGAAGAGGTGAGTGTAACATCTACCTACTATGTCACCATCTTAAAAAAACAGTTGGAAATTTTAATACCAGGGTTTTTTTGCAGATGATAGAATTGTGCGGCTAGTAGGAGGGTGTCTGCTGTCTCTTCCCATGTTCATATCACAGGGACACAGTCCAAGGGACCTGAGCAGGCCCATGGTTTCCAAACTATGTCTGCCTCACACTCTTTTTGTTGGAAGGTCCAGATGCTGCATTTCTTTGGGCCACTAGATGCCCTCCTCCTACCAGTTAGTGCTTTTATCCAAAATTTGTTCAGAAATAAAGTTCTACAAACATCAAACACTATGAACAACACAACCTGGCAGCAAACTTTTTAGATAGTCAATGAATTGTCTTTGGTTGTTAATAATTTTGTACTACAACACACACTGAAAATTAATCAGTATATATATGAGATTCAAACATAGGCAGCAAAATCTTAAATAGACATATACTCACTAATTTTAAAAACTTGTTCTAATAAAATCTTCTAAGGAGTTAAGTTACAGATGGAAATTTGGAAATGCAGTGAATGAGGTCTGGAAGATATCTTTATAATACTTTTGACTTTTTCTTCAGAGCTAGGAATCTGTGTATTTTAAAATTTTGAATACGAATTTTTTCTGCAATATTGCTGCTTAACAATTTTAAGCTAAAGGAAAAATTAGCACTTTCTAGTAAAGTAGTTTCTTCCTTTTTGTATAAATATGAACATAGTATGAATCTATTCACACAATTTTTGATACTTTAGAAAACATAACACATTTTCTTTCTAGAACATAATGCATGGTCTTGTAGAAAAGTTTTGGGTTTTTTTTTGTTCCAAATATGATGAACACAATTCACTATACAACTTTCACCACAATTTTTTGGTATACTTCCTTTTGTTTATGCATTTATTTTACAGTTTCTTATTTCCTATTTTGTGCCTGCATTTTCTCTTAATATTATAATATTATTTAAACTTACCACAATATTATATGACTATATAATAGTTATTTTATCTCATAATTGTTGGGGACCAAAAAATCAACCGGGGTTTTAGAGTTATTTCTGGGGGACAGAAGTGTGGGGAACTGATTTAAGCTGACAGTCTTCCCAACCCCCACCTCGCTTGCAAAGAGCTAAGCCCTTCCCCACACCTCCATGTTAGCTGTGATGCTCCTGCCTCCCATGTTCTCCTGAAAAGACTGGAAGCAAGTTTTTTCTTTATGTAAAGTAAGGATGTGAAGTACTGGTGGGGGTTTTTTGCACTTGGTGGAATTCTTGGGTTGCCTTGGAAACTGTAATTAGAAAAGTCATTGATTTGCTAATGGCTCACGTTGCCCTATAAATAAAAGAGGATGAGGTTTCTGGGGGTGGCATGTTTTGTCTGCTAGGATGGTGTTTCTGCCAGCAGTAATTGCGAAGACCTCCCAAACCCATCTTTATATTTTTTAATTCTTTAAGTCTATTTTCTTTAATTCTGCACCGTTTTCACTTGGGACCTGAATATACTTGTCACGTGGGTCCACAACACATAATTTGTTCAATTATTTTCTAGTTGTTAGACATGGACATTTTTCAATTTATCATTATTATCAATAATGCTGTAATGGCCTTTTTACCATTTTAATACTATTCTTAAGACTTTACTAGGCTTGTCCAGTGGCGCAATAGATGGAGTGATGCCCCAGAGTGCTGAGGTCTCTGGCTTGAGCCTGGGGTCACTGGCTCAGTCCTGTGGGTGCCAGCATATTTCCAAGGCACCAGCTTGACTCTAAGGGTGTCAGCTCAACCCCTGAAGTCACTGGTTCAAGCCCTGGTCATATATGAAAAGCAATTAACAGCACAACTAAGTGGAACAAAAGTTGATGTTTCTCTCTTTCTCTCTCTCAGAACGTTTACTAAGGGTAGAATTGATGGGTCGAAATCAGTATTTTTAATGTATTAAGTCTTACTTTCCAGGCTGTAATTTATGTCACAGCAACTGGCAATCATTCATTCATATTATAGGGCATACATAGCATGTACCATCGTTGGCATATGATAGATAGTGGCTAGCAAAATAGACATGGTCCCTGTCACACAGAAAAGCCAGACACTAGAAAAGATAAACAAATACATAAAAAATTATAAAGTGTAATAAATGCTATAAAAGAAAAAAAGGATTCCATTAGAGAGAATAATACCTTGAATCTGGTGGTGGGGGAGGAAAAAATGGGGTCACTGCTTTGGATAGAGTGGTGAGGGAAAGCCTTTTTTTTTTTACAGGGACAGACAGACAAGAACGAAGAGAGATGAGAAACATCAATCATCAATTTTTCGTTGTGACTCCTTAGTTGTTCATTGCTTTCTCATATGTGCCTTGACCACGGGCCTTCAGCAGACCGAGTAACCCCTTGCTCGAGCCAGCGACCTTGGGTCCAAGCTGGAGAGCTTTTGCTCAAACCAGATGGGCCCACACTCAAGCTGGCAACCTCAGGGTCTCGAACCTGGGTCCTTCGCATTCTAGTCCAACGCTCTATCCTCTGCGCCACCCCTTGGTCAGGCAGAAAGCCTTTCTGAGGTGACATTTAAACTAGGACCTGAAGGATAAGAAGGAACTAACCCAAGGCAAGGATTACTTATGTATGTGCTATGTAAGTGGGTGAATTCAGACAAACTTCTGAGATAGAAGGAAAAACAAAGTTTTGAAGTGAGGAACAGCTTGGTTTATTCAAGAAGGCTGAGACACTGCCTGGTTAGTCCTAATTTGTTTTAATTCAAGAATTCAACATATATGAGTTAAATTCCAAAGGGAACTGGGCACTATTCCAGTTGCTGGATTTACAGCAGCAGTAAGTGGTTGGACCAGGTCCTATTCTGGCCAAGCTCAGTCAGGTGGAGGAGAAACACTTACTAGTGAACATGTAAACATTACATGCCTGCAATCTAAGTAACACTCCCAGAAAATAAAGAGGGATATTAACTAGGGTTTCACCTGGAGAGGTGTAAAGCCAGTAGTCACAGCCACCATCACAGCCGCCTGGCCCATGCAGGTTCACATTTGATTCGGACAGACAGTAATGAAACAACGGAGCCAAGAACTGGTGGGCCATTAGCTTTAATCCTAGCTTGCACCTGGCAGGCAAGAAATACACACAGTGGGAAAACACTTCCCTTTCCATTCAGGGCTCCCAAAGCCACTGAGTTATCTAGAATCAAAGGTTTCTAGCTCACCAGCCTTATTCACCTCTGTTCCCCATCTCCTTCTCTTTGCACAAACTGGCTTCTCCTTCAGCACTCTGCCATCTTGGCTGCTTCTCCTCTTCTCCACGAGGACTTTCTCTGCTCTCCTCCAAAATGGGCTCCTCTGCCCTATTTTATAGTGTAGAAATCAAAACCTTTAATCCAATATACAAAAAAGGAAGTCTCTGATACAAAGTCACTTAGGGTAGGAAAGGTTTAGTCTTAAAACTAAACCTTAGGCTATAACGACCCTGCCTGCTTACAGCCTATCCCCCACACCCAATGCAAACTATAAGCAAGCAAACATATATCATATTTACAAATTTATTTGACCAATAAGAGGCTTTCTGAGAAGAATGATTAAAATGACACTTGGGGTAAGTCAGCAGCCACTGAAGAGCCTGAGGGGTCATATTCTAGGCAGAAGGAACAGAAGCAAAGCAGCTGAGGTGGGGAAGTGCTTGGCATGTCTGAGGAAGTGGTGGGTGAACAATATCATGAGACTTGGTGGCAAAGGGCAAGGACAGATGGGAAGGAGATGCCGAGGTATAAAGGTTGTGCTCAGTGCACAGCGCTCTGCTGACTGCTCTGGTCAGGGGAGCGGATCATCTGGCCTCTGTTAGGAGTTAGGAAGGTCCTTCTGGCTGCCATGTAGATGAGGAGTTGGGCAAGGAGACCCCTTAAGAAGACTTTCTGGAGCCTGGGGCAGACAAGCTGATGGTCAGGCCACATGGCGGTATGAAGGTGGAAGGTTGTGAATCTGAAGTTGAGCTCTGCCCTCACAGTGGTGCTGCGGGACTGTAGGCAGGGCAGGCAAGGGCTGAAGCAGCCACTGGAAGGAGGGGCAGTGACTGAGGCCAGAAAGGCTGGGGAGGACAGGCTCCCAAGGAAGGTGTGCCCACGAGTCCCTCTGGTCATGGGTCAGGTGGGTGTGGTTACTTGGCCAGTTATACCATAATGGCAGTCCCTCTAGTGCTCTTTTGTAAGCTCTTAAAGTGTGCCAGCCCTGATAGCCCATGACCGCCTGAGTGTCTCTTCACTCTGCACAATTGCAGTCCAATGTGCATGGGGAGCTGGGGGACATGCCATTAACATCCCTGCTTTACAGAGAAGCCACTACTCACCGCCTGCTTTTTCAGTTTTCAAACACCAGGGATGCTAGAGGATGTGCAGAAGCAGGCTCCACAAGTCACCACTGCCTTGGAGAATGGGAAAGCCCAGCCGTGGTAGGAGGCAAGGACTTTTCTTGTTATTAGTGGTGTGGGAACAGTGGTCTAGTTATTGTTGGTAGAAGACGTACCTGTGAAAGCGGAATCCCAACAAGTTCGAGAAAGGGACTCGAAAATGCAGGAGGAATGGTAGGTGGGCAGACCCATTCAACCAGTGTTTTTGTTGTCAGACCTTTCTTCTGCCACATAGGTGCCAGTAGGGGCAGGGGCTGTATGTATCTGTGAGGTTGCCAAAGGAGGGATGCACAAGGCCTGATGTGTTTTATGAGAAGTTTATACAGCTGCAAAGAGATTGACCAAGACAGTAGCGGCATCGGCAGGGAGCTGCCGGAAGCAAGTGTCTGATATAGGGACTGCTGCAGGCATCTTCTGATTGGGCGTTGTTGCACCTGGACACACTCAGATTAGCAGATCCTGGTTGGAGGCCTCGATCACAGTGTGTTTTCCTTTTCCCAATTCTGAGTATCTTCCTGAAGGTTTTGTCCCAAGGATACATGCTCAGCTTTTATTCTTAGTATTTCTATTTAGGAGTGCATGTTCTTTTGTAAATTTTCTCATGTGTTGCTTTCATTTTTCTTCAGTTAAAGTTGTTTTCTTACTCAAGCAGTTAGCAGCCTGTCGGGTTATTTTGAAGTACGTTTTGTGAGTATTGAATGTGGAGATTTCCTGCTGTCCCTTCCATTCTCCATTTCCACATCTACTTTAGTGGCGACAGACATGCTGTTTGTGACTGCTATCCTGTTAGATTTATGGAAGCTTTGATTCATTCTTGAATTCGGTTCATTCAAAACCTGTTCCAAGAGGGCCTCTCTACTTTCCCCTCGTGGACATCTTTAGAATGACATCTCAGTGCTTTGGTGCAGGATAAGATGCTAGTTTTAGTGATTTTTCGGAGGGAGGAGTCCAAATTGGTTGCCCATGTTCTTTAGGGACAAAGCTCTACACATTGAGACACTCAGCCAGAGCCTGTTTGCTGTTCTTGATGCCTCAGCGTTTCTGCTGCTTATTTTAAGGCAGGTTTTCTCTGATCATTTCCTTTTCCCCTCACAGCCTTCCGTTTGTTTCCTTTCTAGCTGTTGCCTCCATTGGAAGTGATTTATTTTCTCAACGTAGGCACCCACGGTCCCTCCTGCATTTCCGGGTCCCTTTCTCGAACTTGTCAGGACTCCGCTTTAATACATACGGCTTCTACCGATAATAACTAGACCACTGTTCCCAGGCTGCTCACAACCAGAAAAGTCCTTACCTCCTACCGTGCCCCCGGCTTTCCTGTTCTCCGAGGCGGAGGTGAGCCGAGGAGCCTCTCCCGGCACATCCTCTCTGAATCCCCCGCCTTGCGCCTACGCCCCGGGAATGTCTGGGACCGCCTGACCCGCATCCTCCTGCCGCCCCGCCGGAGGAGCTGAGTGCCAAGCCATGACACTCGCCTGCGACCCAGCGCGCTTCGCTCTGCTCTCCCGGCCCTTCCACCGATGCAGGGGAGACCCCCCCACCAAACCTCCCTGGTTGTAGAGGTCCCGTGTCCCCTCCTGCCCTCCTGCCCTCCCTCCTCCCTGATTTGCCTCAGGGCCTGAGGCATCAGACACGCAGTGTCTCTGGTGCACACAAAGCTGTCTCTGGCTTCACTCCCACGCTCCGCTCCTGCGGTCTAGACCGGGTTCTAAACCTCTTCCCCAAGGTCTCGGCTGGCACCCGCCCCCTTCACCCAAGTAAAGCCAATAGTTCAGGCAGCCTGGCCAGTGCAGGTTCACATTAGATTCGGACAGTTGGTAATGAAACAACCGAACCAAAAACTGGTGGGCCATCAGCTTTAATTCTAGCTTGCACCGGGTGGGCAAGCAAAAACACACCCTAGGCTCCAAAACCCATTCATTCAATGCTCACAAAGCTACTGACTTATTCGAGTTTCCTAGAATTAAAGATTTCTAGCTTACCAGACTTATTCACCTCTGTTTCCCATCTCCTTCTCTCTACACAAACTGGCTTCTTCCTCAGCACTCCGCCATTTTGCCTGCTTCTCCTCTCCTCCACTTGGCCTTAATCTGCTCTCCTCTCTAATGCTAACATCAGGAACCAAGAGAGAGCAAGCTCCCGGCTTGCCCCACTTTATAGTGTAGAAATCCAAACCTTTAATCTAATATACAAACAAGGAAGTCTCTGATACAAAGTCACTTATCTGAGGCATAATGGGATTCCTCATGAGAGTGCACCACCCCACATCATCCAATCAGTCAAGGATGTGGAAAAAACCTTACTCTTAAAACTTGCACATGGGCAGCGCCATCTTTAACAAAGTGAGCATAATATATTTCATCTGCCCAACACCCACCTCTTCCTGGCCCCCTGTGGGACAGTCCAGTCCTCCTCCTTACCGGGAGACGTGACCCTCCCCCTTCTCGCCCTGGGTGTTCCCCCACCCCTGCCTGCCAATGCCTGAAGGACCCTCACTTGGCCGGCTGGGCCCTTTCTCCCTCTTCCTGGGGCGGTGCGTCCTCAGCTCCGCCTCTCCTTCACCTGCCATGACTTGCTGCCTTTTCTTTAGGTATTGGAGCCGCAGGTCGCCATCCCCTTTGCAAGACTGTCCTTCTTTGCTGCTGAGACCTCCGCCATACCCGCAAGGTCTGGTGTCACACCCCTCCGGCACTCCCAGACTCATGCCTCTGGGAGGGGTGGGGGAGGGGCTGCGAGCCAGTGAAGTGCCCCTGCTACCTGGGCTGTGGGTGCCGGCTTCCTACCCCAGAGAGGTGACACACACGGACTTGGAACTCTTTATGGCAAGTTCCGTACATCACATTGTAAAATTGGAAGTTCACATGAACTTCCAGTGTGGCAAAGCAGGTCGCACAAGAGAGACTACGTTGCCATGTACACTGTACTGCCGTTAAAAGTCCTATGAGCATTCAAATAAAACACAAACTTGATTGTGACAAACCATCTTTGCAACCAGGCATTTCAAACTAAATGTGAGATAATCAAATGAGTAACAATCATAGATTGTATGTCATCTTTTGATCCTTTAAAATAACCTTCAAATCAACATGCCAAGTGCAGAACTGTGACTCGAACTAATCCTAACTATAATCAAGTTTTCCACCCACAAAATAAAGTCAAAGACGTTCTGCGTCTCACCAACCTACTCATGCAGTTTAGAGTAAGTCAGCATAAATGATTCAATCGCACCGCAGGACCTGGCAAAATGCACATATCCACTCCATATCCACTCTCTGTCAAATGTCTCACCGCTTCCTTCTGTGGGGAAGAAGCAAACTTCTGTGAAACCTCTAGAGTCTCTGAGCCAGAAATAGGACACAAATCAGCTACAGAAAATATCCATATGGAAACATACACAAATCACTTAGGTGCACAGAGGAAAATCAGCCATAAAACTGAAAGAGCACAAGGAATATTCAGGCCTGTTATGATGAAAGATGCCTTGGGGGAATAGATAGTGTTCTTCCAAGCAGTATCAGTATATTTGAACATATTTCCTCTTCAAAGATGCCATCCCTAAGATTCTCACTAGAAGGCAGCAGAACAGAAAAGAGAAATTTGTCTTTTCTCCTGCGTCTGCTGCTCTGACCTTCTTCCCAATATGCCCATTCCGTGGCAGTGCGCATCAGAGTGGGAAAACAGCTCTCACCCTAAGAAGCTAGATTATTTTACCACATCATCTGTGGGTCATGTGACTGCATGAAGAAGGCATGGCATACAACAGACAACTGTGGCAAAGTCAGGACCCGGGACATACACCCCAAGCCCTGGAAAGCAATGCAGACAGAAGCTGGAGGCCAGGGGCCTCCAACCCAAAGCTGTTACCCAGACAGGATGCAGTGCATGAACGCAAAAGGCCAGAAGGGAGACAGCAAAGACATACATCAGGTACCTCACACCAGATTTCCTACATCAGAACCAAGATCCGTAGTGCAAACAGAAATACAGGACGTGAAGCCACTTCCAAACACATCCAGGACACCAGACACACATATTCAGAAACAGAATTGACAGGAAACCACAGACCATCCTGACAGAAGCCATCTCTGTCACCGTGCCCAGACTGAAGGTTTGGAGCCACACAGCAGACCCCAGATGCCTGCACATGTGGGGGCTGAGGCAGATATTCACAGTAGAAACAAACCCATCATTCTGAAATTAATGTATGAGTGATTCAATGAGTGATTGAATAAGTTACTGAATGACTGTATGATCAAATGACTTAATGAATGAATCAATAAATAAATGAATAAAAACTAAATAAACACTTAAATAAAAGAACATATATAGCCACAACTCTGAATCCACACAACAAGCCTCACAAAAACTTGCTAAAGCCAAGGCAAAGAAAGAAGATGAAGATATCACTTGCAAAGGCTCTTGATTCCAGCACACCCCACATTGCTACGCTGGCAAGGCTAACTGAATAGAAGTATCACTCATATTGGCTGGAAGACACCTGTTTTCTCTCAGGCTCAGGTAGAATGATATGAAGAGTTACCAGTGTCCCAGGCATTCAGGATGGGTCCCCAGCTCTTCTCACCTCGGGAAGAAAAGCAAAGCAAGTCTTTTCATCACACCTTCTCATGTCCAACATCTAAGTTCATAATCAATTGAACACAGTCAAATAAACACTAGAATCCAACATTCACTTCAGGAACATCTTGAAAAGTACTATGTGCAAACAAACACCTAAAACTATAATATAATATCGGGGACAATGAACGATTTAGATAATTAGCAAAAAGGCTATTGCATCACAGAAATAAGGTAGATACTATGCAAGTGAATTATGAAAACTGACTGACACATGGCATATTTCTTTTGATTAGGCCATCCCCAAAACAATAGCACTCAAAAGGTTAGGCAAGGAGCTAAACAACAAACTGCTACTTGCAGCTTTCATGTCTTAAACTGAAGAGACTGCAGCAACACTATTTTCCTGAATCAGGAACTTCAAAGTTAATCTCTCAGAGTGACATGGAGGACAGCCATGAGCTTTGTCTCAATGCTTCCACATTTTATTTCAGCATGTGTAGAGCCAGTAGTCGAGGCCGCCATCACAGCCACCTGGCCAGTGCAGGTTCACATTAGATTCGAACAGACAGTAATGAACCAACGGAGCCAAGAACTGGTGAGCCATCAGCTTTAATTCTAGCTTGCACCCGGAAGGCAAGCAAAAACACATACTGGGCTCCAAAACCCACACATTCAGTACTCACAAAGCTACTGACTTATCCGAGTTTCCTAGAATCAAAGTTTTCTAGCTCACCAGACTTATTCACCTCTGTTTCCCATCTCCTTCTCTCTACACAAACTCTTAACAAACTGGCTCCTCCCTCAGCACTCTGCCATCTTAGCTGCTTCTCCTGGCCTCCACATGGTTATAATCTGTTCTCCTCTCTAATACTAACCTCAGGAACCAAGAGCGAGTAAGCTACTGGTCTGTCCCACTTTATAGTGTAGAAATCCAAACCCTTAATCCAATCTACAAACAAGAAAGTCTCTGATACAAAGCCACCCATCTGAGGCATAATGGGATTCCTCAGGAGAGCGCACCACCCTACATCATCCAATCAGTCAAGGGTGTGGGGAAAAGCTTACTCTTAAAACTAAGCCTTAGGCTATAACGACCCGGCCTGCTCACAGCCTGTCCCAGAACACACATTAATATCAACAAACTTCCATGTGGGCAGTGCCATCTTTAACAAAGTGAGCATAATATATTTTATCTGCCCAACAATACACCTATGCTCACTTTACTACCCACAATCTACACCACTGGCATTCCTGTACAAGGAAATTAGGCACATTACACAAATTATAACAACATGACAAATCATACAATTTCAACAATTACAAAGATACACTTCACCAGTCTCAGCACTTTGCCAAAAATGCAAAATGTCCTCGGTCGTCTCTTTTGCCATTTGAAAGGCTTCCTGGGGCAGGGGGAGGGCCTCCATCAAAGCCACCCTCAACCCCCATCAGGGTATTTCACATTGTCCAAAATCGATAAATCCATTCAACAAAGGAGCCTGTGCCCATCCAGTCATAGTCCAGGAAATTAGTCCATACACATGGGGCTTTAGCCTCCCCCCTCATTCTTGCCACCATGGCTGGTCTCACACTGTCCTAAAGAGAAGCATGTGGCAATGGCAGTCAACATTTCCATCTCTGCTCTGGAGAGCATGATAGCATCCACCCCTATGTCCCAAAATCGCAGACCTACCAGGAGCATAGCTACTCCTTGCTGCTGGGCTCTCACCTTCTGGAGGCTGCGGATTTCAACTCCAGACCAATTCTCTTCATCCTCCAAAGAGGAACTGAAAACACCAGCTCCTGCTGCTAGGCTTGAGCCCCCGGGCCACTGCTACCTTCTGCTCAGCAGGCGTCGCAGCTCCAGCCCCGGCCTCAGCCTTGGCCTCCGCCGCTGCTGGCTCTCCACAATGTCCAGGGCAATCTGCAACTCACGAACCTGTGATTCCTTCTCTGGCAGCTGCTCCATTTCCAGGCGAATCTCACAAACCTGGTTGGCCTCCTCCTCCAGCGCTTCCTCCAGCTCCAGGGTGGGCATCTGTTTCCCCCACGTTTCCTCCAGCTCCTTCCGCTGCTCGATTTGCAGGTCCTGGGCAACCTCCTCCATAGACATCTTGGTTTCCTCACACATGGCTGTAAAAGTCAGCTAGCCTACAGTCCCACTGTTGGGCAGATAAAATATAATATGCTCACTTTGTTAAAGATGGCGCTGCCCACATGAAAGTTTTTTGATATTAATGTGTGTTCGGGGACAGGCTGTGGGCAGGCTGGGTCATTATAGCCTAAGTCTTAGTTTTAAGAGTAAGCTTTTCCCCACACCCTTGACTGATTGGATGATGTAGGGTGGTGTACTCTCCTGAGGAATCCCATTATGCCTCAGATGGGTGACTTTGTATCAGAGACTTCCTTGTTTGTATAATTGGATTAAAGGTTGTGAATCTATGCTATAAAGTGGGACAGACCAGGAGCTTGCTCTCTCAGTTCCTGGGTTCCTGAGATTAGTATCAGAGAGGAGAGTAGATTAAGGCCACATGGAGGAGAGGAGAAGCAGCCAAGATGGTGAAGTGCTGAGTGAGAAGCCAGTTTGTGCAGAGTTTGTGCAGGAGGAGATGGGGAACAGAGATATATAAGTCTGGTGAGCTAGAAACCTTTGATTCTAGGAAACTCAGATAAGTCAGTAGCTTAGTGAGCACTGAATGAGTGGGTTTTGGAGCCCAGTGTGTGTTTTTGCTTGCCCACCGGGTGCAAGCTAGAATTAAAGCTGATGGTTCACCAGTTCTTGGCTCCATTGTTTCATTACCGACTGTTCGAATCCAATGCGAACCTGCATGGGTCAGGCGGCTGTGATGGCGGCCTCGACTATTGGCTTTACACCCCCAAAAAACAGCTATGGGAAACCATAACAGCAACCAGTCCTCTACTTCACCGCTCAAAGGAGTTGGTGGCTCCATGCCGATCTGTATCAAATCTTGCCACAGACTACACCAAATGTAAAGCCAGTAGTCGGGGACAGGATCACAGCCACCTGGCCCGTGCAAGTTCGCATTAGATTTGTACAGTCGGTAATGAAACACCGGAGCCAAGAACTGGTGAGCCATCAGCTTTAATTCTAGCTTGCACCTGGCGGGCAAGCAAAAACACACACTGGGCTCCAAAACCTACTCATTCAGTGCTCACAAAGCTACTGACTTATCTGAATTTCCTAGAATCAAAGGCTTCTAGCTCACCAGACTTATTCACCTCTGTTTCCCATCTCCTCTTGCACAAACTCTTCCTCAGCACTCTGCCATCTTGGCTGCTTCCTCTCCTCCATGTGGCCTTAATCTGCTTTCCTTTCTCATACTAACCTCCGGAACCAAGAGAGAGATCAAGCTACTGGTCTCTCCCACTTTATAGCATAGACTCAAAACCTTTAATTCAATTATACAAACAAGGAAGTCTCTGTATAATGGGATTCCTCAGGAGAGTGCACCACCCCACATCATCCAATCAGTCAAGGGTGTGGGGAAGAGCTTATTCTTAAACTAAGCCTTAGGCTACAATGACCCAGCCTGCCCACAGCCTGTTCCAGAACACACATTAATATCAACGAACTTCCATGTGGGCAGCGCCATCTTTAACAAAGTGAGCATAATATATTTTATCTGCCCAACAATAAGTCGTTTAACCATAAGCATCCTAGAAGAAAACATAGGCAGTAAGCTCACGGACATGTATCGCAGCAATATATTTGCTGATTTATCTTCACAGGCAAATGAAGTAAAAGACAGGATAAACAAATGGGACTATATCAAACTGAAAAGATTTTGCTCAGCTAAAGACAATATGAACAGAATAAAAAGACAAACCATACAATGGGAGAAGGTAAAGACAGTAGCCGCGGCCACAATCAGAGGGAAGGGGGCCAGAGAGATGTTGAAGGGAATATGGGGGAGAAGGATGCATTCGGGGTGACCCTAGATTTATATAAACACAATTAATTTTAAAAAAGATGCCTTGAGTATGAATGGTGATGTGAATGTAATCCCCTGATGCAAACACAGGGAAATACAGTGTGTCTGTAAAGTCATGGTGCACTTTTGACTGGTCGACCTGTCAAAAGTGCACCATAACTTTACGGACACACTGTAGATTTCTTGGATGCAAATACCAAGAAACTGTGTGACCTTTGTGCAAACCCAAAAGAATGTATGTGAATGGGCTTTAGGAAATTAACCTTGAGGTTTATAAATTGCTCCTCCCTTTGTGCTTGTTAATTAGCAAAAGAAAAAGAATGTAATGAATGAAACTAGCCTTTTTCCCATATTAACAAGAAGTATATTAGTCATTCTTTCCCCTGACTGAAACTAGCTCTTTTTCTATATCAACAAGAAGTATATTAGTCATTCTTTCCCCTTATCACCTGACCTCCCACCCCTGTAATCCTGTTACCTTTGTCCTGGTTCTGATCTTTATTGATCAGAAAGTCTGGCAGAAGGAGATTTAGAAGGTTAGTCTTTCTTGACTGCCTCTCTCTCTCTTCTCTTGACAACAGTTTGTGTCTTGAGCAGTTTTTCCACATGACACTGGTAGTTCCCAGTGTGATGGAGGGCCACAGACAATCTAAGGGAAAAGAGGTCAATGTTGCTGAACAAAAAGTCAGTTATTGCGTGTTTTAAAAATTATTGTGACACACTAGTTGAAAATTGCTGCTCTACACTATTAAGTCCTTTCGTTGCTTCTCTGTTTTCCACGTTTATATGCGTTGATTCCCTCTCTGGCAAAGTACCAGGCTATTTTGAGACCTTTCATTCTCCTTTGCTGCATCCTATCTGTAAAGCCAATAGCCGTGGCCACCATCACAGCTGCCTGGCCAGTGCAGGTTCGCATTAGATTCAGACAGTTGGTAATGAAACAACGGAGCCAAGAACTGGTGAACCATCAGCTTTAATCTTAGCTTGCACCCGGTGGGCAAGCAAAAACACACACTGGGCTCCAAAACCCACACATTCAGTGCTCACAGAGCTACTGACTTATTCAAGTTTCCTAGAATCAAAGGTTTCTAGCTCACTAGACTTATTCACCTCTGTTCTCCATCTCCTTCTCTCTGCACAAATTCTGCACAAACTGGCTTCTCCCTCAGCACTCCACCGTCTTGGCTGCTTCTCCTCTTCTACATATGGCCTTACTCTGCTCTCCTATAGCATGAACTCCTCCTAGAATGCAATCAGTCTTCTCCCGGAACAACGTGATCTCTCTTCCTTTTAAAATCTTTTGGCGCGAAAGCCCTCCCCCAACACATATTAACATAATCACGCCCATCTCCAGAGCAAGAAGGGCAACCGATATCATCACCTGGGTAACAGGCTTCCACAAGGGCAGCGCTATCTTTAACAAAGTGAACACAATATATTTTATCTGCCCAATACTATCTTTTCCCTTACTTTAGACACAATGAAAACTTTTCATATAGACTTATGAATCGAAGTTTTTCAAATATTATTTAGTTGACCTATATCAGATGCTGACTCTTTTCTCTCCACAACATTTTGTACATTAATGTGTATATATATTTTCATATGGAGATATTTATATGTGATGCCCAGTTAGTTTTATCACTTGACTTATAGAATAACATATTTTTGGATGTTGTTTATGATAAAATCCATCGGAGTCCTAAAGACCAGTGTAACAGGCTTTAATGAAAGGAAACCTACCAGGCTGTCTCATAAGGAAGAGCACAGTGGCTACAGTCTTTAGACCACTTTTTAAGGGTAAGGATAGGGAAGTAAGAAGGGTAGCAGGGCATTTGCTGATTGGCTGTCACTATCGTTGGGCGCAAGGGTGCTTTTCACCAATTATGGATGTTGGTGCATTTTCAGTCGTCAGCAGTTTTAACCATCCATGACTTCGTTGGACATTCCTTTGTGATTGGTTATCTGCTGCAAGCCCTGAAATGAAACTCATACTAGCAGGGTTAAAGAAATGAAACCTAAGATTCCCGACTATTTGATATATTTATATAAAAAGAAAAAATAATTCCTAGAGAGGCTCAAGGGAAATGGGACGGAAGTCATTCATTTTCTGTAACTTCTTCCTGCTCAGTAGGGGTGGTGAAGGATTATGGCTTCTCTAAGGACTACTCTCTGGGGAGTAGAGAGGTGCAGTGATGGGTAGGGGTATATTTACAGGGATCCAGACTTTTCTGTTTTGCGAGGGCAGGTTTCAGGGTTGGTGTGTAGGGCTAGGTAGATTTCTCCAATTTTCTGATTGGCGAAGGTCTGCATGCGGTTCTGTAAGAAGCTAGTGAACAGATATAAGAGGCAAGGTCCAAAAGCTAGAATAATAAATAGAAAGGTGAGTGAACCAATGAAAGGCAATAGCCAAGACACCCAGTTTGTGTGAAACCACTGATTCCATGCCTTGGTTTGTTTTTCACGAATTCACTGGGCTCGTTCCTTTAATTTAATTGCCGCGTCTCTAACTAGTCCTGACTAATTAAGGTAAAAGCAACACTTTTCTCCTAGAAAGCCACAAATACCTTCTTTCTCTGCCGTTAAGAGATCAAGTCCTCGGTGGTTTTGTAGCATGATGGCGGCTAGGGAATCAATTTGATTCTGGAGTTTTACTAGGGTGGAGGCAATTTCTTCCAGGGAGCTTTGGAGGTCTTCAGAGAGAGAGAGAGAGAGAGTGGTAATAAGACTGGGCAGAGGCCAGTTCCCCTGCCCCTAGACATACTCCTGTAGAGATTCCTAAAGCGACAAGAAGAGGGATTACCTGTATAGCTCGTTTGGTCCTTAGATTGACGGCTAGTGTACTAGAAACTGGAAGAGGCTCATGAGGTGGGATTAGGTTGATATTTGGGGTGAGATAAATTAGGGTACAGGTTTCTATCCAATTAGTAGGGAGACACATATAGGTGTTGATCCCACACAAGTAGAAAACCCCTGATTGGGTGAGGCAGGCTGAGAGGTGAATGGAGACTAGAAGGATAAGGGGTTGGTTTTGTCAGTCCGGCTCTGAACTCCAGATGGTCAAGGTGGAGGAAAGTGCAGCCCCAACTACAGGGGGGGGGGGCATGGTGTAAAGACGGTAGTTGCAGCTACCATCACAGCCGCCTGGCCAGTGCAGGTTCGCATTTGATTTGGATAATCGGTAATGAAACAATGGAGCCAAAAACTGGTGAGCCATCATCGTTAATCTTAGCTTGCACCCAGCGGACAAGTAAAAACACACACTGGGCTCCAAACCCCACTCATTCAGTGCTCACAAAGCTACTGACTTATCTGAGTTTCCTAGAATCAAAGGTTTCTAGCTCACCAGACTTATTCACCTCTGTTTCACATCTCCTTCTCCAGCACAAACTCTGCACAAATTGGCTTTTTCCTCAGCATTCCACCATCTTGGCTGCTTCTCCTCTCCTCCATGTGGCCTTAATCTGCTATCCTCTCTAATGCTAACTTCAGGAACCAAGAGAGAGCAAGCTTCTGGTCTGCCATACTTTACAGTGTAGAAATCCAAACCTTTAATCCAATCTACAAATAAAGAAGACTCTGATATAAAGTCACTTATCTGAGGCATAATGGGAGGATTTCTCATGAGAGTGCACCACCCTACATTATCCAATCAGTCAAGGGTATAGGGAAAAGCTTAGTCTTAAAACCAAGCCTTGGGCTATAATGACCTGGCCTGCCCATAGCCTATTCCCCAACACACATTAGTATCAACGGACTTCCATGTGGGCAGCGCCATCTTTAACAAAGTGAGTATGATATATTTTATCTGCCCAACACATGGTTAGAGGCTTGCTTTGAGCATTGCAACCACACGGTAGAGGTAGTGAGCCAGGGATATAGCCATGTGGTGGGATAGGAGCATTTAGGTTGTGAAGCTGTAAGAGTAGGGGGTCCTGTAAATTGAACAGGATCAGAAAATAATCCATTTGCTTTTGGAGAGACTTGATAGTTAACTCAATGATTCTAATGGTCTTTGGGAAATTGGATAGTTATTGTGGTATTACAGAGGTTAGAAGGAAGGTGACCCACTGGGACAGTACCTTGAGCAGTAAAGCATAAAGGGGCAGGTGAAAGCAGGGGGCTGTTCAGGGTGAGTGGTCCCTGATCAGGGGAAATTTGGGGTTTTAATTTTTTGAGCTGGGAACAATAGGTTTGATATAGCTTATCTGCTCAGTTGGTGGCTGAAGTGGGATAATTCCCTATAAGAGTGTTGGCTCTCTCAAAGAAGGAAGCCCCTTTTTGGGTTTGGTATATGAGATCTGTTCGTAGAAGGTGAGTGTTGTTGTTTGGAATAGGGAGGGCAGAGTAGGCTGAGGAGGACATAGACATACACATCCAGTAATTAGCTGCATAGAAAGAATTAGCTTTAATTAAAAGTCTTTGAGTGAGGTTAAGAAAGCGTTCTACATATGTGGCTTCTAGGAGAGAGGAGATGGGGTCAGCATATGTGACGCCCAATAAGAGAGAAAGCAAGACTGGTGTTAGGAGACCAAGAACTGGGGGCATGGTGGTTGAGCTTAGAGGTGGTTAAAAGGAAGAGAAAAAGAAATAGAAAAGCTGCTGTTTCTTCTGGAGAAAATTCAAGTAGAGAACCTTGCCAGGTCAAGTCCCACATTCAAATGAGGAGTCCGTCAATTTCACTGGAGTGAGGCCTAAACCAGGAGAGGTCCTTGGAGGCCTGAAGAAGAAAGTAGAATAATCTGGCAAGATGGTAATTGGAAGTTGTCTGTTGTGAGTGCCTGCTGGACTGGGCGGTATGGTGGGATATGGCCTCTTGGAGGAGCATTATGAGATGGACTGGTATGGTTCTTCTTGGATAGGGGAACATGTGGAGATTTTGAGACAGAGTTCCTGTGGAGGTGGAGATGTACGTTTTAAGGGTATTGGTGGTATAAGGCTTAATGTGGGAGATGTGAGTCCAGTGTGAGTCTCCTTCCACTTTGATGGTGGTAGGGGTGGACAAAATAACAGTATGGGGCCCTGTCCAGGTAGCCTGAAGAAGGGTTTTTTCCCATGTCCTCTTTAGACCTGGTCCCCAGAGAGGATTGATAGGTGTGAGTCTGTGGTTGGAAAGGGCTGTGAAAGGAGCTTGTCAAGCTGGGAATAGTAGGTTGAGTATAGCTTGTTTGCTCAGTTTGCAGCTGAGGTGATGTTGGGAAGATAAAATATATTATGCTCACTTTGTTAAAGATGGCACTGCCCACGTTCAAGTCTGTTGATACTAACGTGTGTTGGGGGACAGACTGTGGGCAGGCCAGGTTGGTATAGCCTAAGACTTAGTTTTAAGAGTAAGCTTTTCCCCACACCCTTGACTGATTGGATGATGTGGGGTGGTGCACTCTCATGAGGAATCCTCCCATTATGCCTCAAATAAATGACTTTGTATCAGAGACTTCCTTGTTTGTAGATTGGATTAAAGGTTTGGATTTCTACACTATAAAATGGGACAGGCCGGGAACTTGCTCTCTCTTGGTTCCTGAGGTTAGCATTAGAGAAGAGAGCAGAGAAAGGCCACATGGAGGAGGCCAGGAGAAGCAGCCAAGATGGCGAAGTGTTGAAGGAGAAGCCAGTTTGTGCAGAGAGAAGGAGATGGGGAACAAAGGTGAATAAGACTGGTGAGCTAGAAACCTTTGCTTCTAGGAAACTCAGATAAGTCAGTGTCTTTGTGAGCACTGAATGAGTGGGTTTTGGAGCCCAGTGTGTGTTTTTGCTTGCCCGCCAGGTGCAAGCTAGAATTAAAGCTGATGGCCTACCAGTTCTTGGCTCCGTTGTTTCATTACCGACTGTCCGAATCAAATGCCAACCTGCACTGGCCAGGCGGCTGCGATGGTGGCCACAGGCACTGGCTTTACAGGTAAGGTAATCTCCTATTAGAGTGCTGGCTCTCTCAAAGAAGGTGGCCCCTTTCTGCATCTTGTTCATAAGAATGGTGTGAAGGAGATGAGTATTATTCAGAGGAATGGAGAGAACTGAGTAAGCTGAAGATGACATGGACAGACATATCCAGCAGTCAGCTACATAGGAGGAGTTAGTCTTGATTATGATATTTTAAATAAGATTAAGAGAGCTTTCTAGATGAGAGGATTCCAAGAGGGAGGGTAAGGGGCAGAGTATGCCTTTAAGGGTAAGGCAATAAGAAAGAATAGAGCAAGCTGGAATCTCCATCCTGTTTGTTGTCAGGGGACAATCATAGTTACTCAAGGCTGAGGCCTCGAATCTGACCTTGGTGGGCCCTAAGGGGCAGCAGGCGTATCTGGGCAATGATTCAGGTTGACTAGAAGGGTCATCCGTTAGGCATGTGTGGAGATGGAGCTTCTGTTTTTATTAACCTGGCGACATGAAACTAGGGGGTCTTTCCCTGTTTTGCTGCCATGGGGGTGGTGAGGAGAACCTTGGGATTCACTATGCTGGGTGGTAGAGGTAAATTTATAACAAAATTGGGTACATCTGGCTGGCTGAGAAGCAATAACAAGACTGACTCTGAGGACGGGAAGTGAAAGGAGAGAGAGGCTCTAAATTTGGAGAGTAAGTCCCAGCCTAAAATAGGCATGGGGCATCAAGACAGGAGGAGGAAAAAAGTGTGCAAAGGAGACACCATTTATTAGACAAGGCAGTGGATCCATGGCCAATAGGAAGGAAATAAGACCATCAACACCCACAACAGAGATCTTTAAGGGATGAGCAGGACTCAAATATTTGGGCAAGGCAGACTAAGTGGCCCCTGTGTCTATAAGAAATGATATTGGCTTACCTGCTACTTGGATGGTTACCCTAGGCTCTTTAATAGTGATGTGAGATGGGGCCAACAGCCCTGGGCACCTTCAGTTATCAGTGTCAAGTGCCAGCAGGCTGGGCAATGTTAGGTCACAGGTGGCTGGGGTAGGGCTTGAAGAGACTGAACCCTCCCTTAGAGGAGTGAGGGGGTAGTCTACCTTACAGTGTCCATTTTCCCCACAGTGATGACAAGGCCTTGGTGAGGGCTGAGGAGCCGGACAAGCTTTTGCCCAATGAGTTTTCTTTCCACGCTTGAAGCAGGACTCTGGTGGAGTTTTACAAGGCCCCTTAGGGGCATTGGAGACTTTAAGGGCAGCCGCCAAGAGCTTCTTATTTTGCCTGATCTCTTTTGGGCTGTCTGCCTTCTCCTGTTCCTCTCAGTTATTAAAGACCTTAAAAGCAATGCTCAGGAGATCTCATTGTGGGGTTTGACTAAGAGAGCAAAATTGGGAATTCAATGTCTAAAGAAGCCTATTAGACCGAGGAAAGAAAAGATTTGATCTGTGATGGTAGGTGGTTGGAGACTGCGGAGGGTCTGAGTTCAATCTAGGGTGAGACCTCAGGTGGTGCGGATTAAGGCGATGCCCAGATAAACTATAGACTGAGAGTGAAGTTGAGCCTTAGCAGAGAAGACACAATATCTCTTTCATGGTGAGGAAGAAGGGTGGTGGTGTGTCTCCTTGAGGCAGGCAGGGAAGGGCTATAGAGAAGTAGGTTATTTACATATTGTAAGAGAGTACTAGTTTTGAGATTGCATGCTGCTAAATCCTGAGCTAGTGCCTGCCCAAATAGGTGTGGGCTGTTTCTGAACCCCTGGGGTAAGACAGTCCACGTAAGTTGCAGGGCTGCATTAGTGTCCTGGTCAGTCCAAGTAAAGGAAAACAGAAAGTGAGAGCCAGGTTGTAGAGGAATGGTAAAGAAGGCATCCTTGAGGTCTAGAACCATGAAGTGAGTGGTGTCTGAAGGAATGTGTGACAGTAATGTATAGGGATTAGGGACTACTGGATGGAGGGGAACTACCACCTCATTGATTAGGCATAAATCTTGTACGAGGCGATAAGCCCCTGAAGAATTTTGAACAGGAAGGACAGGGGTATTGCAGGGAGAGTCCGTGGGGATGAGTAAGTCTTGATTTAAGAGGTAGGTAATTATTGGTTTAAGGCCTTAGAAACAGACACAGTTACACATTAAACAAAGGCTTTGCATACAAATTATAAATTAAGAAATTTAAATGAGCACACTTTGCTTGTTTCAATTAAAATTATACTAGAGATATTTTCTCACAAAGAGACAAAACAGATTACTTTACACAGCTCAGTAGACAACTCTGACATTTAAGCTTCTCAAGATGGCAGGGAGTTGTCAGCATAGAGAGGAGGAAGCAGACAGATGGACAGTGTGAACAGCTGGATGGAAACGAGGGTCAGAATCTGCAGGAGAAGGAGGAGGTGCTGGTGGTGGTGCCACATGGTTAGAGGAGTCAAAAAGATCAGAGCTTAGAGAAGAGTTGGAGGAGGACAGGGGAAAAGAGGTTTTTGCTAAAAGTATTTGGTATGTCAAGCAAGAGGAACAGAGGAAGGGTTGAGATTGGAAAAAGAAGAAAGCCTGTACATAGGGAATTTTTGAGGCCTTCCCTGTCCGGTGGCAAAATTGTCTAGGTCCTGAAAAATGTTTATGTCAAATGTGCCATTTTGGGGCCAATGGGAGTCATTGTTGAGTTTATATTGGGGCCAGGCTGTATTGCACAAAAAGAGGTCTGAGAGACCGAGTTTAACAAGATTTTTAAGAGACAGCCTGGGGGAGTAACCTCAGAGGATTGTGATTGAGAGGAGCCCATACTGGGTGAGCAACAAGGGAGGGGACAGGTGTCCCTGTCCTGATCCCTTATTGTAGAGAGAAAACGAGAGACAAGAGACCGTCGATCGTCACTGAAGTTCTCAAGTCCAGAAGGTCCAAAGACCGAGAGTGACCTGACTAGGTGCCTAGATTTCTGAGAAAATGAGAAACAAGACAGGTCACTTAAATGAGAGTCCTCCCAAAGCACAACCCTAAGCCAGAGATGGATGGGATGGATGGGAGGCACAAGGACCTACCAGGGATAGAAAGACCTCAGAGAAATTTCCTACCTCAGGTCTGGCAGGGGTTCAAGACAGGGTCAGACCACCGGTTAATCAACCTACAATTACACGTCCAAACAGAATCAGGGAGTAAGCCCAGGACAAACTGCTGCTGCCCACTGCTTTCCTGGTTGTAAGTTTGGACAGCAAAGAGGGATCATCCAGGCAGTTAGTACCCTGTCCTGGGTTTCGGCACCAAATGATAGAATCAATCAGAGTCTGAAAGATCAGTGTAACAAGCTTTAAGGAAAGGAAACCTGCAGGGCTGTCTCATAAGGGAGAGCAGCAGTGACTGCAGTCTTTAGGCCACTTTTTAAGTGTAAGTAGAAGGAAGTAAAAAGGTTAGCAGGGCATTTGCTGGTTGGCTGTCACTATCGCTGGGTGCAGGGGTGCTTTTCACCAATTATGGATGTTGGTGCATTTTCAATCTTCAGCAGTTTCAACCATCCATGACTTCATCGGACATTCCTTTGTGGTTGATCACCTGCCGCAAGCCCTAAAACGAAACTCATGCCAGCAGGGTTAAAGAAATGAAACCTAAGAATTTAGTTACTTCATTTACCAACATCTCTTGTGCTATGTTTTCTTTAAATTGGATGGCTTGTTATTTTTCTGAATGTGATCTATGGCTTTTTGCACCTCTGTAAGTTTTTTTAAACCAGTTCCATCTCTTGAACATAAGATTCTTTTGGTGTGTCTACCACAATATTCCACTCTATTCTTCATCAGTAGGTGCAGATGACTCCAAGACGTTTAAATTAGACTCATTCTTTTTTTCCTCTGGACTTTCTGGCACTTTGTTGGAGTTCTCTATATTCCTTAGTACATAAATATTCTCTCTCCATGGCCTCTCTCTTTACAGGATATCACCTAAGGAAAGATACCATGCCATCTTTGCATCACTTATAATATGTAACACAGTTTTTATTTCCTTTTTCTTATAAAAATCTATTTATTTATTTATTTTTAGAGAGTGAGGAGGGGGGAGGGGAGACAGAGAGAAAGAGAGAGAGACATTGTAAAGCCTGTAGCCGCGGCCACCATCACAGCTGCCTGGTCCATGCAGGTTCGCATCTGATCCGGACAGACGGTAATGAAACAATGGAGCCAAGAACTGGTGGGCCATTAGCTTTAATCTTAGCTTGCTCCTGGAGGGCAAAAAATACACACAATTGGAAAACACTTCTCTTTCCATTCAGGGCTCCCAAAGCCACTGACTCATTTGAGAATTCCTAGAATCAAAGGCCCCACCAACCTTATTTGCCTCTGTTCCCCATCTCCTTCTCTCTGCACAAACTGGCTTCTCCTTCTGCACTCCACTATCTTGGCTGCCTCTCCTCTGCAATGCTGATGGCAGGAACTGAGAAAGAGTGCCCCTGTTCTGCCTTATTTTATAGTGTAGAAATTAAAGCCTTTAAATCAATATACAAATTAGAAAGTCTCTGATACAAAGCCACTTATCTGAGACATAAGTGGGATTCCTCATAAGAATGCACCACCCTACATCATGCAACAGTCAAGTGTGTGGGGAAAAGCTTAGTTTTGAGAAGACCTTAGTATTAGAAGGATGTTGAAAAGATCTTAGTATTAAAAGGCTGGGAAAGGCTTAGTCTTAAAACCAAGCATTAGGGTATAAGGACCTTGGCAGCTTACAGCCTGCCTCGCACATCCAATGCAAAATATGAGCGAGCAAACATATGCATCATATTTACAAACCTACTTGACCAACAGACATTAATTTGTTGTTCCACTTATGTTACCTGAATGAGCTGAGTTTGGGGCAGCTTTTTGCATTCAGCCAATTTAAAGGTACAAACCAGACTGAGTATGTAAAAGTGTCCTTGTTTGGGCAAATAAGTTTGTAAAATGTGATTTTTACACTAACTTTGTTAAAAATGGTGCTGCCCATGTGAATTGTGCTGCCAGGTGAAACTGCTAATTACTTTCCTGCTTAGGAAGGGCCATTGTCATGCTAATGTGTGCTGGAGGAGGGGTTTTCATGCCAAAATGTTTTAAGAGAAGGAGGAGGAAGGAGAGGCCATGTTTTTGCAGAGTTTGTGCAGAGAGAAGATGGAGAACCAGAGGGGACTTAGATTGGTGGGAGACCTTTGATTCTAGGGAAAAAAACGGAAAAAATTCTCCTGATTGTAGAACTGGAGAATGTGTTAGTGGGTTTTGGTGCCTTGTGTGTTTGTTTTTACTCACTGGCCAGTTGCAAGACTAGAATAAAGGGATGGTCCACCAGTATTTTGCTCTGCAGTTTCATTACCATCTGTCTGAATCTAATGTGACCCTGCATGTATCTGGCTGTGATGGCTGCAACTACTGGCTTTACAGTCTTTAATTCAGAAATACCAGTACTGTGGAAGGAAGGGGAGTCCTGTCCATAAAGCTGCCTTTCCACTTTCCTGGTGCTGGCAGTTATTACAGAGTTCAGGGGAACAAAAGTAGAGTCCATGCAGTTAGTCACATAATAATGTGCAGGAGGTGGGGGTTCAGCTGCAGAAACATCGCCTCTCCAAGTACTTCTGATGTAGCACTGGCCTAATCAGTATAACCCTATCTGGTGTCCTTGGTAAATCTTTAAGACAGCCAGAGTCCGGTGTCTCCCAGGAACAGCTGGGACCTGGAGCCTCTGGGACCATATGGCTTTGGGAATTATCTGTGAAAAAAAACTTCCTGTTTTCTTAGGATACAACATAAAGATTTAAGATTGGTGAACTAAAATTTAATTAGTTTACAAACCTTAACTTTTCACAGTAAATCCTATGGCTAGACTTTTACAAACAACTCTTGTAATTTAAACTCCCTTAATTGTCAGATCCCTCCTCAATATAAGCTTTTCCTGAGATTCCTGCAAAGGCAAACTTTTTGCTACATTTCAAAGTAAAGGCCAAGAAGCCATTAAGGGAGACTAGCAAGCAGATTAACCATTTTCTAAGCCTTACATATCTCCTATTTATTATAACTAAAAGGCTACTTATTACCAAATTCAAATTTCTCACTTTTGGGCCCCCCATCACTTATTCACCAAATCATTGGTTGATTCTTGTCTATGCCCTGACCATGCATTGAACTCTAGCTTTGACATATCTGGATGATGCTCTAACCAACTGAGCTACCCGTTCAGGGCTCCACAGTTTTATTTCATGTCACAACTTGTCCATGTCAAGAGGAAATGTTGAAGACCTTATAAACTATTAATTGTCTAAGAAGACTAAATTTTCAGTAATAATTCAGGTCAGTAAAGACAATTTTTCCTAAACCCGAGGCTTAAAATCTGGCTGCCTTCATGTAGTACATTTCTGATAGGAAATTCTTAAAATTGAAAATAAATGCTTTTATTTGCTAGCTATGTTTCTAATAGTTCTAAGAAGCACATGTTTTCTATTCTATAGAATGTGAAGGACATTGTGTTAGTCAAATTTACACAGTTCTTTAATTTAAAATATCATTTAATAAGCATAATATTTCTAAGGCTAAAGAACAGAATACATGTCTTACCTGTTCTTACTTTATATATAAATTTAATTTTTATTTTAATAATGTAAATTTTAGCCATGGGCTTCTTTTTCTACTAATCATATGAACAAGCTTCATCTTAAATGTTTTATATTAAGAAAAAATGTCTCTGACTCACTTATTTGCATTCTATTGAGTGGTAAACTTTTACCAAAATTGCTTAGAAAGAAGATTTTGAGCTAAATGCTCAAAGAGAAGTTTTTTAGATAGTTATAGTAGGTCAAGCTTTAGAGTTGAACTGCACTGTTTCACAAGAATCTATTAAAACCATATAACACTTTATGAAAAATATGATTAATTCATAAAACTAGTATTACCAGTGGAATAGCCAATGAATAAAAGTAAGCAGACATGACCTAAGGAAAAACTTAAATACAAATTACAATTAAAAAGTGTGATCACATATTATGAAAAACTAAGCATATGAAATATCTTTAAGCTGAGTTCAGCTATATGGAAAATATATATATTGAATTTGAACAGTGTGTGATAGACTGTAAGAGGCACTCTTAAATTTTTAATTCAAATGAACTGTGATGAGTTCATTTATTCAGCTAAGTGCCAGACACTGTTCCAGGCACGGGGAATACAGCTGTGAATGTCCGTCTCTTTGACTTCATAGGCTGCTAACACTTTTTGCATACATAGTCTATTGCTAATGCTATTGGGAGTCATGCATTCTTATGTGAAAGGGAATAAATGCACAGAACTGTAAGAAAATGGAATCAGAGATATTTCTGAGAAAAATAAAAAGGCCATAGTTTTCAAACAAACAATATGTCATTTAAGAAACTTCCTATGAACAATAAAAATTTCTGAATGAGTAAAATTAAGTGTGATTAAAAGTTTTCATTTGTACCTTTCATTATTCCCTTATATCATGAAGTCTCTTGATGCTTAAATATCTAAGTAGGGTCACTAACTGTAACCATGTTTGTTCCTTTTCATTGCATCTCTATTTTAAGCACGAGGGAAAATCAAATGGCACATTACGAAAGGGTAAAGTTTGTGCAGATGAAGGATTTTAGGGCAGTGAAAAGAGCTATTTTGCATCATAAAAATTTTGATTAAAAAAATTTTGATAAATATTTAAAGATGGAAGTGGGTGGGGGAACAATTAATCATTTTACACTGAAGAAACCTAACACATCACCTTTATATCATGTTAAGAATGTGATCTTAATTAGAAAGAACTGTTTGCAAGATGGAAAGAGTATTTACTTAGGTTATTCAGTTGATTTAAATTTGTATAAAAAGAAACAAGGCAACTCAGCTCTCAATCTGTCATTTGGTGAGACTCTAATAAAATATTGCTGAAAAGTACTTCTAGAGAATATTGTTTACAAAGCATATAAACTGTATCTTAGTAGTTTCAGCATCCTCAAATGCCTTCATTTAGCACAGCTCCTCTCTGCATAAGGGGTATAGATTTAGTTCCAGACCAGTAAGTGTAGAACCTACATTAGAGCTAACACAGCTAGGGCTATTATATACTCTGTGGAGTAATGAATAATGGGACAGAGGACTAACTCTAAAGTTTTATGAGACGTTGAATCAATATTAATAGACTACAAGGGAAAAACCATCTTCAGGATGTATTATTTTTTAATTAGATGGGGAACATCTGATTGTTTTAGATCTGTGATGTTTTGGCGTTGTTTCTTTTTTTTTTGAATTTATTAATAGTGACATCGGTTAATAAAACCATACAGGTTTCAAGTGTATAACTCAATAAAACATTGCCTGCACACTGCATCGTGAGTTCATTGTCCAAATTAAAGTCTCTTTTCATGACCATTTACAGTCTGTGACTTGTTAATGGCAGTAATATCCTATTCTGTTCCTTTTCATTCTCAAATTTAGCAAAGTACTCTACCTCTTGTGGATTCAAATAAGTGTTGTTAAACAATAAATTAGGAAGAAAAAAAGCATACAATCAGAAAGCATGAAAACTTTGTCATAGATCTAGACTATTAAATGCTTAAGTCGACACAATATTGAGACATTGTAGATATAAATGACATTTCCTTAAACATTTCCAAATCAATGTTTTATTATATTATATTACATAAAGTACCTTGGAATTGAACACATAAACATTAAGCAAATTGCAAAGCTATTCTAGTCTCTACCAGTAGCACCAAGCAACACGGTTGTGGAAGAATGTGATAGCTATCTTTTAAGACAACAATTTTGAAAAAATTTGAGAACATACTTCAAATTTCCATACATCTTTATTTGCTAACCTGATATTGTATGAGAATATCTAAGTTGGTCTGACTTATTTTTATTTTAAGACCATATAGCTCTGGAATATATTTATTCATTTATATAATTAATATAAAAATGTATATAAATGCTAGAAAATATACTTAGGATTTTTAAAGAAAGGAATATATTTATACTTTATACAGAACATATTATGCCCATTAAGGATTTAACTAAAGACTTGTTATACAAAGTTTTCTTTATTTTAACATAAGCTTTAATTTTCTTTCAAGAACACAAACCACCCAACAGTATGCTTAAAATCTTAATCTAAGAAAATTGAATCTAGTATAAAAATCTCAGAATAGCAATTATTTCAAAAATGATGTTAGGTATTTATGTAGCATTTCAGCTTTTAAAGTATCTTTGCAAATGTATTCTCTTCTCATATTTTCAGAAACTATATGAGACTGTTTTATATCCATTGTGCAAATGAGAAATCCAAGTCTCATGAAGGTTGAATTCCTTTTCATGTGGTCAGTAAGAACTAGAGCCACAATTTGAATTAAGTCACCTAACTGATTTTCCAGTGCACTTTGATAACCCAGTATGACTTTGACATTAGCCATAAACATATGTAGAAACTAGAATTTTTTATAATTTGATTAGTTGGACAATTTTTATTACTTTTATATAAAACTATATGTGAGTTATAGTCATTTAAAAATTAAAAGGCAAAATGAATTCAGTAAAATTCTCCAGTTTTATCACACTAACCCAGCCATAACATATTAATATTTAAGTGAATTTTGTCACAGACTCAGGAACAGATTTATGTATATATTATAAAACAAGATTATAACCCATGTACTGCTTTATAATCTGCTTGTTTTGCACTTTTTAATATATCATGGCCTCCTTTCCATATTACCACATACTCTTCAAAATCATTTATAAAATCTTTCCCCTATTTATTTTCTCATTACATTTAACAATGTCAGGTAGACAAAAAGGACCTTCTGTTTCCTGTGGTGAGAAGTAATCTGTATGAAAAAACCTTTCCAACTACCTAAATCAAACTGAGAACTACAGAAGACCTTGGCTTTACACTTCTTGCTGAGTTTTCCAGGAGCCTCCAGAATGAACATATTGTTTCGTTGTTTCTCACAGGAGGTGGGAGGAGGTGAACAAGAGGAAAATTTTAGAAGGCAAAGTCAGCAGCATTTAATGAAGTTCATTTCTCAACAAGATGTGAAAATAGCAGATACTTTCGTCTGAATGTCAACTATTTCCCTAATAACTTTATATTTTCAAGGCAGTGTCCACGCAAAAAGATTTTGTGAAAAAAAGTTTAAATTTTCTACATTACCATGTGAGGGATTCACTCAATATTTTATGTATTTATATAATTAGATGTTACAATACCCAATTTACAAAAATAACTCTAAAACTTAGATAATTTGACTGAAAATGGTAATAGAAGAGGTAAAATTGATGAGTGATGTTTCATGTTTATTAAACCTTAAAATATTAACATTAATATTTATAGAAATATGTAGTGTGAATTTTTCATAGTGGAAACCATATTTTCTTAAAATATATATTATTCTACTTCAAGGATGACAAAAATCACAGATAGTATGGGAATGAGAATCTTTTCAAGATGTACAACTATTATGGCTAAATTAGGGAATATCTTCAACAAACCAGATGGTTGGTCACCTAACCTACCTTGGTCTCAGAATGATGTCAATAGAGAAATAACTGTGATGTGATTGAAAATATAAGGGTAAAGGTCTGTAAGCAAATTAAAAATAAAAATAGCAGAAACTATCAAGATAACAAAATTCACAAACAAATGCAAGTTGATGCTCTATCTAGGAAATATTTTCCAAAGAGTGTTGTTACCTAGGTTTTTGTGGAGTGTCTTAACTGGCCAATGGAAGACACTCTGCTTGGATCTTAAAGAGACGGACACTTACAGTTAGCTTCTGATACTTATAGTGAAGTAAACACTTTTAAGGAGTCCCTAAAGGATAGCTTTAGTTTCTTTTAATTCATTCCAGTATGGAAATGAATATGTTCAAACCTCTAATGAAAATTATGTTTTATTCAGGGATTCAGTGAAACAAATTAGAACATAAGAAATAAATGTGTTACTATTCATAAACAACAAGATTGCTTACTTAGAAAATCTGAAGTAACTTACAAAAACCACTTCTGAAAAAAGTGACTTTAGCAAGAGCACAGGCCATAAGGTCAATATGTAATTATCAATTGCATAACTTATTGTAGCAATGAAAATAAGGAATCTAAAAATTTAAAAACAATAATAATATCATTTACTACATCTAAAAAATAAAATACTTAGTACTATGGTCTGAATGTCTGTGCCCTCCTAAAATTCATATGTTGAAATCCTAACATATGAGGTTAGTGCTCTTATTTAAAAATAAATAAAATAAAATAAAAGGCCCGGAAAGTTTTCATCTTTGACCATGTGAGGACACAGTAAGAAGGTGCTGGTTAAGAATCAGAATAAAGATTGTTCTCACCACAATGTAACCTGATTGTGGACTTCCCAGGCTTTAGAACTGTAGGAAATAAATTTTTATTATTTATGAGCTACTCAGTTTGTTGTATTTAGTTACAGCAACCTGAATAGTGTAAGAAATCCAGGTATAAATCTAAAAATATATAAGTAGAATCTGCATGGTGAAAATGTAAAAACAGATGAAAGAAATAAAAAGTGACCCCAATAAATGAAGAGAGATACTGTTTTTATGGATTGGAAGACTCAATGTTATTAATATGTCACTTCTTCCCAAACAATCTATAAATTCAATGCAAAGTTAATCAAAATCCCTGCAGTACATTTTGTAAATACTGATGTGTTGACTTTTAAAATGTAGAAGTGGTTCTGATGCAAATGGCAGTGCATACCTTTGACCAGAGCATTTGCACTGGTTCTATTTTTTTTTTAATTTCTTTTTATTTTATTCATTTTAGAGAGGAGACACAGAGAGAGAGAGAGAGAGAGAGAGAGAGAGAGAGAGAAAGAGAGAAAGGGGGGAGGGGGGAGGAGCTGGAAGCATCAACTCCCATATGTGCCTTGACCAGACCAGTGCAGGGTTTTGAACCGGCGACCTCAGTGTTCCCAGGTCGACACCTTATCCACTGCGCCACCACAGGTCAGGCCAACACTGGTTCTATTTTTTAACTGACTACAATATTCAAACACACAATTAAACAAAGTCAATTTGACAAACACAGTTTAAAAAATAAAGTTAATGCTATTGTAATTAGTACCCAGATTAGTAAATTATGAATAGCAAACAGTATAAAAGTTATAACTATTATAAATTATGCCCATATATGTTGGTTTTATTTTAGAACTTATTTATTTATTTAGATTTTTTAGACTATTTGCCTGTCTCATTACCATAGGATTTCAATCACTAGAGCTTAGTCTTAAGTCTTGATATCCATAAACTTATTGTCGTACTGTATTTATCTTATACTCTACCTTGGATTTTATCTGTCACACCTGTTCCCTAGGCATGAGATACTTGCTCCAACTCAACTTCAGTACAGTTGACTGACTTGGGTTGGGACACGTAGGTCCAGCACTGAGGTCAACACCTGGAGTTCTGGCTTCTCCCACTATTTCAGATTTTGATGCAGGTACCATATGAAGACATGTGACAATGCTTTCTCACTAGCTGCCAAAGGGACCAGATATCTCCCCCTGGTACCAAGTTTGACCAATGGAAGATATGAGATGGGAGATAGCTGTCAGATAAATTTCTTCTCCATTTCTCTACTGCACGAATCTCTGAAGCACGGTGATTCTGCATAGTCTGCTCAGGGATATTCTGTGTGGCCAAATAACTAGCTGGTCTTCTTGTGAAGCCAAGGCCAGCTTCAGAATGGATCATATTTGCTTCCCATTTTTTTCCCTGCTTCAAATCACTTTTTTCTTATTTTAATCTCCGATATGCAACTTTATAATGAATTAAAATATTAAAAATATTACAGTAGTAGTTAATTTTTAAAGCTATATTCTAGGGAAATAAGACTAAACTATTATTGAAACGATTTTCACCTTTTGCATTTTTTACAAATTTATGAGTACCTATCACAAAAACAGTTTGTCAAATTTCATAACAATTCTTTTGTAAATTCTGTTGTTTTAAAGCAATTTAGAAAAAAATAACATTACTTAAATATAGAGTACTTCAATTTATTGACACAGAATAACTCTCCCTTTAATGAAATCTTTCTTAATGTCAATAATATTTATACATTTTAGTGTAAATATTTCATAACCTTTGATAGATTTACTCTTAGGTACATGATATTTTAATACTATTTTTTTATTAACTTTAATGGGGTGACACCAATAAATCAGGGTACACATGTACAATGAAAACATCTCCAGATTATCTTATCATTCAATTGTGTTGCATACCCATCACCAAAAGTCAAATTGTCCTCCGTCACCTTCTATCTGGTTTTCCCTGTGCCCCTACCCTTCTCCATTTCCCACCCTCCCCTCCCTCCCCCAACCCCGTAACCACCACACTCTTGTCCATGTCTCATAGTCTCACTTTTATGTCCCACCTATGTATGAAATCATGCTGTTCTCAGTTTTTTTTTCTGATTTACTTATTTCACTCCGTATAATGTTATCAAGGTACAACCATTTTGTTGTAAATGATCCGATGTCATCATTTCTTATGGCTGAGTAGTATATATGTACCATGGCTTTTTAATCCACTCGTCTTCTGACGGACACTTGGGCTGTTTCCAGATCTTCGCTATTGTGAACAATGCTGCCACAAACACTGAAGTGCATTTCTTCTTTTCGAACAGTGTTATGGTGTTCTTAGGGTATATTCCTAAAAGTGGGGTAGCCGGGTCAAAAGAAAGTTCGACTTTTAATTTTTTGAGGAATCTCCAAACTGTTTTCTACAGTGGCTGCACCAGTCTGCATTCCCACCAGCAGTGCAGAAGGGTTCCCTTTTCTCCGCATCCTTGCCAGCACTTATTCTGTGTTGTTTTGCTGATGAGTGCCATTCTGACTGGTGTGAGGTGATATCTCATTGTGGGTTTAATTTGCATTTCTCTAATAATTAGTGATGTTGAGCATTTTTTCATATGTCTTTTGGCCATCTGTATGTCTTCTTTGGAGAAATTTCTATTTATTTCTTTTGCCCATTTTTTGATTGGATTGTTTGTCTTCCTGGTGTTGAGTTTTATAAGTTCTTTATAAATTTTGGTTATTAACCCCTTATCAGACGTGCTGTCAAATATATTCTCCCATTGTATGGTTTGTCTTTTTATTTTGTTCTTATTGTCTTTAGCTGTGCAAAAACTTTTTTTTTTTTATTAACTTTAATGGGGTGACACCAATAAATCAGGGTACATATGTACAATGAAAACATCTCCAGATTATCCCATCATTCAATTGTGCTGCATACCCATTACCCCAAGTCAAATTGTCCTCTGTCACCTTCTATCTGTTTTTCCCTGTGTCCCTCCCCTTCTCCCTATCCCACCCTCCCCTCCCTCCCCCCATCCCGTAACCACCACACTCTTTTACGTGTCTCGTAGTCTCATTTTAATGTCCCACCTATGTTTGAAATCATGCTGTTCTCAGTTTTTCTTTTTTTCTGATTTACTTATTTCACTCCATATAATGTTATCAAGGTACATCCATTTTGTTATAAATGATCCGATGTCATCATTTCTTATGGCTGAATATTGTTCCATAGTATATATATACCAAAGCTTTTTAATCCACTCGTCTTCTGACGGACACTTGGGCTGTTTCCAGATCTTCGCTATTGTGAACAATGCTGCCACAAACATGGGGGCGCATTTCTTCTTTTCGAACAGTGTTATGGTGTTCTTAGGGTATATTCCTAAAAGTGGGAGAGCTGGGTCAAAAGGCAGTTCGACTTTTAATTTTTTGAGGAATCTCCAAACTGTTTTCCACAGTGACTGCACCAGTCTGCATTCCCACCAGCAGTGCAGAAGGGTTCCCTTTTCTCCACATCCTCGCCAGCACTTGTTCTGTGTTGTTTTGCTGATGAGCGCCATTCTGACTGGTGTGAGGTGATATCTCATTGTGGTTTTAATTTGCATTTCTCTAATAATTAGTGATGTTGAGCATTTTTTCATATGTCTTTTGGCCATCTGTATGTCTTCTTTGGAGAAATTTCTATTCATTTCTTTTGCCCATTTTTTGATTGGATTGTTTGTCTTCCTGGTGTTGAGTTTTATAAGTTCTTTATAAATTTTGGTTATTAACCCCTTATCAGACGTGCTGTCGAATATGTTCTCCCATTGTGTAGTTTGTCTTTTTATTCTGTTCTTATTGTCTTTAGCTGTGCAAAAGGCTTTTAGTTTGATGTAGTCCCATTTGTTTATCTTGCCTTTTATTTCATTTGCTCGTGGAGATAAATCGGCAAATAAATTGCTGCTACAGATGTCGGAGAGCTTGCTGCCTATGTTTTCTTCTACGATGCTTATAGTTTCACGGCTTATGTTTAAGTCCTTTATCCATTTTGAATTTGTTTTTGTGCATGGAGTAAGTTGATGGTCTAGTTTCATTTTTTTGCAGGTAGATGTCCAATTTTCCCAGCACCATTTGTTAAAGAGGCTGTCTTTACTCCATTGTATGTTCTTTCCTCCTTTGTCAAATATCAGTTGTCCATAAAGCTGTGCGTTTATTTCTGGGTTTTCTGTTCTGTTCCATTGATCACTGTGCCTGTTCTTATGCCAGTACCAGGCAGTCTTGAGTATAATGGCCTTGTAGTAAACCTTGATATCCGGAAGAGTGATGCCTCCTGCTTTATTTTTTCTTTTTAAGATTGCTGAGGCTATTCGTGTTCTTTTTTGGTTCCATATAAATTTTTGGAGTATGTTTTCTATATCTTTGAAGTATGTCATTGGTATTTTAATTGGTATTGCATTGAATTTATAAATTGCTTTGGGTAATATAGACATTTTAATGATGTTTATTCTTCCTAGCCATGAGCACGGTATATGCTTCCACTTGTTTGTATCTTCCTTGATTTCTTTTATCAATGTTTGATAATTTTCCGAGTACAAGTCCTTAACCTCCTTGGTTAAATTTACTCCTAGGTATTTTATTTTTTTGGCTGCAATAGTGAAGGGGATTGATTCCTTAATTTCTTTTGCTGACAGTTCATTGTTTGTATATAGAAATGCCTCTGATTTCTGGGTATTAATTTTATATCCTGCCACCTTGCTGAATTCATTTATAAGGTCCAATAGTTTTTTAACTGAGACTTTAGGGTTTTCTATGTACAATATCATATCATCTGCAAATAGTGACAGTTTTACTTCTTCTTTTCCAATTTGGATGCCTTTTATTTCTTCTTTTTGTCTGATTGCTGTAGCTAGGACTTCCAGAACTATGTTGAATAAAAGTGGTGAAAGTGGGCAACCCTGCCTGGTTCCTGATCTTAAGGGGATTGCTTTTCATTTTTGTCCATTAAGTATGATGTTTGCTGTGGGTCTGTCGTAGATGGCCTTTATCATGTTAAGGAATGTTCCTTGTATTCCCACTTTATTGAGAGTTTTAAGCATGAATGGGTGCTGGATTTTATCAAATGCCTTTTCTGCATCTATTGAAATTATCATGTGATTTTTGTCCTTCCTTTTGTTTATGTGATGAATCACATTGATTGATTTGCGAATATTGTACCAGCCTTGCCTCTCCAGAATAAATCCCACTTGATCATGGTGTATGATTTTTTTCATATATTGCTGAATCCGGTTGGCTAATATTTTGTTGAGAATTTTAGCGTCTAAATTCATCAGGGATATAGGCCTATAATTTTCTTTCTTTGTGTTGTCTTTGCCCAGTTTGGGGATCAGAATTATGCTCGCCTCATAAAAGGAGTTTGGAAGTCTGCCTTCCTCTTGAATTTTTTGAAATAGCTTGAGGAGGATAGGAGTTAATTCTTCTTTGAATTTTTGATAGAATTCACTTGTGAAGCCATCAGGCCCAGGACTTTTCTTTTTTGGGAGTTTTTTGATAACTGTTTCAATCTCCTCTGTTGTAATTGGTCTGTTCAGGTGCTCTGATTCTTCCAGATTGATTTTTGGAAGTTTATATGATTCAAGAAATTTGTCCATTTCATCTAGATTGTCAAATTTTTTGGCATAGAGTTCTTCATAGTATTTTCTTACAATGCTTTGTATCTCTGTTGAATTAGTTGTAATTTCTACAGTGTCCTTTCTAATTTTATCTATTTGAGACCTCTCTCTTTTTTTCTTGATGAGTCTAGTTAAGGGTTCATCAATCTTGTTTACCTTTTCGAAGAACCAGCTTCTGGTTTCATTGATCCTCTGTATTGTTTCCTTAGCCTCTATGTCATTTATTTCTGCTCTGATCTTTATTATTTCCTTCCTTCTACTTGTCCTGCATTTTATTTGTTGTTGTTTTTCAAGTTCTTTTAGCTGCAGGGTTAAGTTGCTTATATGTTCTTTTTCTAGCTTCTTATGATATGCCTGTAGTGCAATAAACTTCCCTCTCAGTGTCCCATAGATTTTGCTGTGTCCCATAGATTTTGAGTTGACGTATGCTCGTTATCATTTGTTTCTAGAAACTTTTTTATTTCTTCTTTGATCTCAATGTTAATCCATTCATTATTTAATAACATGCTATTTAGTTTCCAAGTGTTTGAGTATTTTTCAGTTTTTCTTTTCTGGTTGATTTCTAGTTTCATGGCATTGTGATCAGAGAAAATGCTTTATATAATTTCAATCTTCTTAAATGTGTTGAGGCCTTTTTTGTGTCCTAACATGTGGTCTATCCTAGAAAACGTACCATGAGCGCTTGAGAAGAATGTATATTCTACTGCTTTAGGGTGAAAAGTTCTGAATATATCTATTAAATCAAGTTGATCTAGTGTATCCTTTAAGTCTGCTGTTTCTTTATTGATTTTCTTTCTTGTGGATCTATCCAGTGTTGTTAGTGGGGTATTGAAATCCCCTACTCTGATAGTATTACTGTTAATCTCGCCCTTAATGTCCATCAAAGTCTGCTTTATGAATGTCGGGGCTCCTATATTTGGTGCGTAGATATTTATAATAGTTATATCTTTCTGTTGAATTGTTCCCTTTATCATTATGTAGTGTCCTTCTTTATCTCTTACTACAGTCTTTGTTTTAAAGTCCATTTTGTCAGATATAAGTACTGCTACGCCGGCTTTTTTTTCATTTCCATTTGCATGAAATATTTTTTTCCATCCTTTTACCTTCAGTCTATGAGCATCTTTTGTTTTAAGGTGTGTCTCTTGTAGACAGCATATGTATGGGTCCTGTTTCTTTATCCACGCTGCTACCCTATGTCTTTTGATTGGATCATTTAGTCCATTTACATTTAAGGTTATTATTGATATGTAGTTGTTTATTGACATTTTATTCTTTAAAGCTGTATTTTTCTTTTTTTTGCTATATTCTTTTCTCCCTTTGAACTGTTCACACTAGGCCCCTTAAAATCTCTTGCAGGATTGGTTTGGTTTTAATGAATTCCTTGAGGTTTTCTTTGTCTGGAAAGCTCTTTATTTCTCCCTCAATTTTAAACGTTAGCCTTGCTGGATAAAGTAGTCTTGGTTGTAGGTTCTTGTTCTGCATTACTTTGATTATATCTTGCCATTCCCTTCTGGCCTCAAGTGTTTCTGTTGAGAAGTCTGATGTCATCCTAATGGGGGCTCCTTTGTAGGTGAGAGTCTTTTTTTCTCTAGCAGCTTTTAAGATTTTTTCTTTATCTATTAGCTTTGGTATTTTAACTATGATGTGTCTTGGTGTAGATCTTTTTGGGTTTCTCTTTAATGGGGTTCTGTGCGCCTCTTGGACATGTAGAATGTTTCCCAGCCTTAATTTAGGGAAGTTTTCGGCTATGATTTGATTGAACAAAGTTTCCATTTCCTGTCCTCTTTCCTCTTCTTCAGGTACCCCTATGATGCGAATGTTGTTTCTCTTCATGTTGTCACAGAGCTCCCTTAGAGTTTCCTCACATTTTTTGAATCTCTTTTCCTTTTTTTTCTCTGCTTCTGTAACTATGTTTATTGTGTCCTCTAACTCACTGATTCGATCCTCAGCGTCATCTATCCTGCTTTTAATTCCTTCCATTGTGGTCTTCAGTTCTGATACTGTATTTGTCTTTTCTGTCTGGTTCTTTTTTATTATTTCAATTTCATTTTTTATACTTGTTATCTCTTTATTTGGGTGCTCATAGTGACTATCCATTGTTGTTCTAATTTCTTTGAACATCCTAACTATCATTATTCTAAATTCTGCTTCTGGTAGTTTGGTTATATCTGGTTCATTCAGGACCTTCTCTGGGGATTTCTCTTGGTTGATTTGGTTTGCATTCCTCTGCCTGCCCATTTTATCTGAGTGTAAGCAAGTTGTGGCCACTGGAGTCCAGTATGTGTTGCCTTTGTGTTCTCCAGGTGTGGTCTGTCTGCAGGCTTGCCACCCTCTCTGTCGCTGCCTAGGGCGGTTTGGTGTGGGCGTTGCCAGCGCCGGCTCACTGCAGGTATTGCTGTGGTTTCTGCCTCTCCTTTGCGGGAGGGGCTGTCACTCAAGCCACTAGCGTTAGCGCGCAGGGCAGAGGTGAGCACCTTTGCTCAGCTGCGGACCCGGACTTTTTCTGGAAGGCTTACGCCCAGCCCCCTCAGTCCGAGCCTGCTCGCCACCGTTTTGTGGGTTGGGCGGGGCTTTTGCAGTGCTCTCAGCTGTGAGCCTTTGCCCGTCCAGAATTTAGCCCCGCCCTCGAGGCCCGGGCCCTCCTGCTCAGGGACTGAAACCGAAAACCGGGGATTATTGGGCCGGGCGTGTTTGCTGGCATGCGCACAGCGGCTAGCTTCCGGTCGTTCCGGCTCCTACCCCGCCCCCACGCTCGGAGAAAGCTCGCGCACGTAGGGCGGTACTCCGCGGTTTCTCCGGCCGGCCGGGCAGGGAGAGCAGCGTGATGTCCGCAGGGAACTTCCCCTGGTCTCAGTGTCTCCCTCGCCCCCGACTTAGGAGCCCGTTCGCGCCCACAGATGGCACGCCGGGGTTTCTCCTTCTGGGCGGGGTTGGCAGCGTGAGCCTCGGGCCCCTCGCCCGTCCCTGGTCTTAGCCCGGTGCCCGCGGTCAGGGCCGGCTAGCGCAGGGTCGCAGGGCTGATCTCTGCCCGTATTTGTCCCCACAAGTGGGGTCACAGGCGGCCCGCAGCTGCCGGACAGCTTTAGCGCGTCACCTCTGCCCCTGCTAGGCTAGCCCGAGCTCTCACTGTTCGCCCACACCGACAGGACTGCGTTTCGGCGTCCTGTCCCGACCATAGGCTTCAGCAACCTCAGGGGCCTAGAAGTGCCCTAAGTCTCCACACTGTAGGCTTGGGAGCTCCCTCCCTCTAGGCAGGTCTGCTCTAATTGCCGCGGGAGAGCTTGTTTGGCTAGTGTCCTGTCTCCCTTTGCTGGTATTGCTAGCTCCAGGGGAAATATTCGTTTTCGATTAGGGAAGTGACTTAGCCCATGGGTCGGGGTGGCTGTCCCTCAGAGTGTCCTCGTGCCTTCAGTCCACTCTTTGTTCCCGCTGCTCTGTTCCTCTCCTCTGTCCCAGTTCCCCGGAGCCCCGGGTGCGTGGTTGTGAGAGAGGCTTTCTGAGCTGTCCCTTTAAAAAGATTTTTGGGTCTGAGAAGACTCTCTCTTTTTCCCAAATAGTATCCTCATTTACTTCACAGCTCGATACTGTCCAGTCGGCTCTTCTAGGGTCTGGGACTGCAGTCTGGGGCTTGGTTCCTGGGACCCAGGTCCCTCCCTCTCCGCCAAACTCTCCTCCCGCCACGTGGATCTCTCCGGGCTGCCGTTTGCTCCGGGGAGCTGGGCAGCCCTCTTCGCGTTTTCGCTATTCCTACCAGTCTCAATGTGGCTTCTGCAGTGTTCCTTGGTTGAAGAGTCCACTTAGTTTTGCTCCAAGTTGGTTTATCCAGATGATGGTTCTTAAAATTGAGTTATACTCCACTTTGGTTCTGGGAGTTGGAAGTTGGTACGTCTGCCTACTCCATCGCCATCTTCTCCTCCCTCCTCAAAAACTTTTTAGTTTGATATAGTCCATTTGTTTATCTTGCCTTTTATTTCATTTGCCGGTGGAGATAAATTGGCAAATATACTGCTGCTACAGATGTCGGAAAGCTTGCTGCCTATGTTTTCTTCTAAGATGCTTATAGTTTCACGGCTTATGTTTAAGTCTTTTATCCATTTTAAATTTGTTTTTGTAAATGGTGTAAGTTGATAATCTAGTTTCATTTTTTTGCAGGTAGATGTCCTATTTTCCCAGCACCATTTGTTAAAGAGGCTATCTTTACTCCATTGTATGTTCTTTCCTCCTTTGTCAAATATCAGTTGTCCATAAAGCTGTGGGTTTATTTCTGGGTCCTCTGTTCTGTTCTATTGATCAATGTGCCTGTTCTTATGCCAGTACCAAGCTGTCTTGAGTATAATGGACTTGTAGTAAACCTTGATATCCGGAAGAGTGATAAAAGTGACCTCCTGCTTTATTTTTTCTTTTTAAGATTGCTGAGGCTATTCGTATTCTTTTTGGTTCCATATAAATTTTTGGAATATGTTTTCTATATCTTTGAAGTATGTCATTGGTATTTTAATTGGTATTGCATTGAATTTATAAATTGCTTTGGGTAATATAGACATTTTAATGATGTTTATTCTTCCTACCCATGAGCACGGTATATGCTTCCACTTGTTTGTATCTTCCTTGATTTCTTTTATCAATGTTTTATAATTTTCTGAGTACAAGTCCTTAACCTCCTTGGTTAAATTTACTCCTAGGTACTTTATTTTTTTGGCTGCAATAGTGAAGGGGATTGTTTTCTTAATTTCTTTTGCTGACAGTTCATTGTTTGTATACAGAAATGCCTCTGATTTCTGAGTATTAATATTATATCCTGCCACCTTGCGGAATTCATTTAAAAGGTCCAGTAGTTTTTTGACTGAGACTTTAGGGTTTTCTATATACAATATCATATCATCTGCAAATAGTGACAGTTTTACTTCTTTTCCAATTTGGATGCCTTTTATTTCTTCTTCTTGTCTGATTGCTATAGCTAGGACTTCCAGAACTATGTTGAATAAGAGTGGTGAAAGTGGGCAACCCTGCCTGGTTCCTGATCTTAAGGGGATTGCTTTTAATTTTTGTCAATTTAGTAAGGTGTTTGCTGTGGGTTTGTCGTAGATGGCCTTTATCATGTTAAGGAATGTTCCTTGTATTCCCACTTTACTAAGAGTTTTGAGCATGAACGGGTGCTGGATTTTATTAAATGCCTTCTCTGCATCTATTAAAATTATCATGTGATTTTTGTCCTTCCTTTCGTTTATGTGATGAATCACATTGATTGATTTGCGAATATTGTACCAGCCTTGCCTCTCCAGAATAAATCCCACTTGATCATGGTGTATGATTTTTTTCATATATTGCTGGATCCGATTGGCTAATATTTTGCTGAGAATTTTGGAGTCTAAATTCATCAGGGATATAGGCCTATAATTTTCTTTCTTTGTGTTGTCTTTGCCCGGTTTTGGGATCAAAATTATGCTCGCCTCATAAAAGGAGTTTGGAAGTCTTCCTTCCTCTTAAATTTTTTGAAATAGCTTGAGGAGGATAGGAGTTAGTTCTTTGAATTTTTGATAGAATTCACTTGTGAAGCCATCAGGCCCAGGACATTTGTTTTTTGGGAGTTTTTTGATAACTGTTTCTATCTCATTTGTTGTAATTGGTCTGTTTAGGTGTTCTGATTCTTCCAGATTGATTTTTGGAAGTTTATATGGGATTCAAGAAATTTGTCCATTTCATCTAGATTGTCTAATTTTTTGGCATAGAGTTCTTCATAGTATTTTCTTACAATGCTTTGTATTTCTGTTGTATCAGTTGTTATTTCTCCACTGTCCTTTTAAATTTTATTTATTTGAGACCTCTCTCTTTTTTTCTTGGTGAGTCTAGTTAAAGGTTCATCAATCTTGTTTACCTTTTCAAAGAACCAGCTTCTGGTTTCATTGATCCTCTGTATTGTTTCCTTAGCCTCTATGTCATTTATTTCTTCTCTGATCTTTATTATTTCCTTCCTTCTACTTGTCCTGGGTTTTATTTGTTGTTGTTTTTCTAGTTCTTTTAGCTGCAGGGTCAGGTTGCTTATTTGAGCTTTTTCTAGTTTCTTATGATATGCCTGTAGTGCAATGAACTTCCTTCTCAGTACTGCTTTTGCTGTGTCCCATAGATTTTGAGTTGATGTATGCTCATTATCATTTGTTTCTAGAACCTTTTTTATTTCTTTTTTGATCTCATTATTAATTCATTCATTATTTAATATCATGCTATTTAGTTTCCAAGTGTTTGAGTATTTTTCAGCTTTTCTTTTGTGGTTAATTTCCAGTTTCATGGCATTGTGATCATAGAAAATGCTTGATATGATTTCAATCTTCTTAAATTTATTGAGACCATTTTTGTGTCCTCACATGTGGTCTATCCTAGAAAACGTACCATGAGCACTTGAGAAGAATGTATATTCTACTGTTTAGGGTGAAAAGTTCTGAAGATATCTATTAAATCAAGTTGATCAAGTGTATCCTTTAAGTCTGCTGTTTCTTTATTGATTTTCTTTCTTGAGGATCTATCCAGTGTTGTTAGTGGGGTATTGAAATCCTCTACTCTGATAGTATTGCTGTTAATCTCGCCCTTTATGTCCATCAAAGTCTGCTTTATGTATGTCGGGGCTCCTATATTTGGTGTGTAGATAATTATAATAGTTATATGTTCCAGTTGAATTGTTCCCTTTATCATTATGTAGTGTCCTTCTTTATCTCTTATTACAGCCTTTGTTTTAAAGTCCATTTGTCAGCTATAATTACTGCTACCCCAGCTTTTTTTCATTTCCATTTACATGAAATATTTTTTTCCATCCTTTTACCTTCAGTCTATGTGCATGTTTTGTTTTAAGGTGTGTCTCTTGTAGACAGCATATGTATGGGTCCTGTATCTTTATCCACGCAGCTACCGTATGTCTTTTGATTGGATCATTTAATCCATTTACATTTAAGGTTATTATTGATATGTAGTTGTTTATTGTCATTTTATTCTTTAAAGCCGTATTCTTCTTTTTCTATATTCATTCCTCCCTTCGAACTGTTCACAACAGGCCCCTTAGTATCTCTTGCAGAATTGGTTTGGTTTTAATGAATTTTTTGAGGCTTTCTTTGTATGGAAAGCTCTTTATTTTTCCTTCAATTTTAAACATTAGCCTTGCTGGATAGAGTAGTCTGGGTTGTAGGTCTTGTTCTACATTACTTTGATTATATCTTGCCATTCCTTTCTGGCCTCTAGTGTTTCTGTTGAGAAGTCCGATGTCATCCTTATGGGGGCTCCTTTGTAGGTGATAGCCTTTTTATCTGTAGCAGCTTTTAAGATTTTTTCTTTATCCATTAGCTTTTGTATTTTAACTATGATGTGTCTTGGTGTAGATTTTTTTGCGTTTCTCTTTAATGGAGTTCTGTGTGCTTCTTGAACGTGTGGAATGTTTCCCAGCCTTAATTTAGGGAATTTTTCTGCTATCATTTGATTGAACAAAGTTTCCATTTCCTGTCCATTTTCCTCTTCTTCAGGCACCCCTATGATGCGAATGTTGTTTCTCTTCATGTTGTCACAGAGCTCCCTTAGAGTTTCCTCACATTTTTTAAGTCTCTTTTCCTTTTTCTTCTCTGCTTCTGTGCCTTTATTGTGTCCTCTAACTCGCTGATTCTATCCTCAGCGTGATTCATCCTGCTTTTAATTTCTTCCATTGTGGTCTTCAGTTCTGATACTGTATTTGTCATTTCTGTCTGATTCTTTTTTATTATTTCAATTTTGTTTTTTATACTTGTTATCTCTTTATTTAGGTGTTCATAGTGACTATCCATTGCTGCTCTAATTTCTTTGAACATCCTAACCATCATTATTCTAAATTCTGCTTCTGGTAGTTTGGTTATATCTGGTTCATTCAGGTCCTTCTCTGGGGATTTCTCCTGATTCATTTGGTTTGCATTCCTCTGCCTGCCCATTTTATCTATGTATAGGCAAGTTTTGGCCACTGGAGTCCAGTAGGTGTTCCCTTTGTGTTCTCTAGGTGTGGTCTGTTGGCAGGCCTGCCACCCCCTCTGCCGCTGCCTAGGGTGTTGGGTATGGGCATTGCCAGCGACAGCCTACTGTGGCTGTTGCTGTGATTTCCGCCTCTCCTCCGTGGTATAGGCTGTCACTCAAGCCACAAGCCTTAGCACCAAGGGCAGAGGTGAGCACCCTTGCTCAGCTGCGGACCCAGCCCATTTCCGGAAGGTTTACGCCCAGCCCCCGCAGTGAGACCCTGATCGCCACAGTTTTGCAGATTGGGCGGGGCTTTTGACGTGCTCTCAGCTGTGAGCCTTTGCCTGTCCATAATTTAGCCCCACCCTCGAGGCCAGGGCCCTCCTGCACAGGGTGCAAACCAGGGTTTATTGGGCTGGGTGTGTTTGCTGGTGTGAGCTCAGCTGCTAGCTTCCGATCGATCCGGATTCTACCACGCCCCCACGTTCTGCGCCAGCTAGCGCATGTAGGATGGCAAACCACCGGGGTTTCTCTGGCCGGGCGGGGCTCGTAGCGTGAGCTCAGCTGCGAAAGCCAGCTCGCGCGCACGTAGACCGCTCCTCTCGGGGTCTACCCATTCTCCACGTTAGGAGCTCGCTTGCGCACAAAGAATGGCAAACCGCGGTCTCTCAGTCCCAGTGGGGTTGGCAGTGTGAGTTCAGCCGCGAGCCCCTCGCCCGTCCCTGGTCCTAGCCCCATCCCCGCGGTCAGGGCCGGCTTGCGCAGGGTCACAGAGCCGATCTCTGCTCGTATTTTTCCCCGCAAGTGGGGTCACAGGCAGGCCCGCAGCTGCCTGACTGCTTCCACGCGTCCCCTTCGCCCCTGCTGGGCTAGACTGAGCTCACACCAGTTGTGCCTCCACCCACGCCGACAGGACCGCGTTTCAGTGTCCTGCCGCCACCATCCCTTCAGCAACCCTCAGAGAGATGGCAGTGTGTTAAGTCTCCACACTGTAGGCTTGGGAGCTCCCTCCGTCTAAGCAGCTCTGCTCTAATTGCCACGGGAGAGCTTATTTGGCTAGTGTCCTGTCTCCCTTTGCCGGTATTGCTAGTTCCAGAGGAAATATTCGCTTTCGATTAGGGAAATGACTTAGCCCAGGGGTCAGGGTGGCTGTCCCTCAGAGTGTCCTGGTGCCTTCAGTCCACTCTCTGTTCCTGCTGCTCTGTTCCTCTCCTCTGTCCCCGTTCCCCGGAGCCCCGGTAGCATGGTTGTGAGAGAGGGTTTCTGTGCTGTCCCTTTGAAAAGATTCTTGGGTCTGAGAAAACTGTCTCTTTCTCACAAACAGTATCCTCACTTGCTTCACAGCTCAATACTGTCCATACGCCTCTTCTAGGCTCTGGGACTGCAGTCTGGGGCTTGGTTCCTGGGACCCAGGTCCCTCCCTCTCCGCCAAACTCTCCTCCTGCCACGCGGGTCTCTCCGGGCTGCCGTTTGCTCCGGGGAGCTGGGCAGCCCTCTTTGCATTTTCGCTATTCCTACCAGTCTCAATGTGGCTTCTGCAGTGTTCCTTGGTTGAAGAGTCCACTTAGTTTAGTTCAAAGTTAGTTTATCCAGATGATGATTCTTAAAATTGAGTTATAATCCACTTTGGTTCTGGGAGTTGGAAGTTGGTACTTCCGCCTACTCCATTGCCATCTTCTCGATATTTTAATACTATTTTAAATGATAAATTTTCTCTTACTTCTAACTCATTAAGCTAACATTAAACTAACTTTGAAATCCCGTTGATAAACACAGCTCAAAATGATGTAATATTATTTGCCTATACTGGTGCATTTGCTTTGCTTATATTTTGTTTAGGGTTTATGGAAAAATACTGGCTTATAATTTTCTTGTATTATTCTTATATTTTGAGTCAAGGTTAGACTAAGTTCATATAATGAATCACAAAATGTGATAATAATTTTTCTATTTCTTGACATATTTTTACATATATGGGTAATACATATATGTCTTCCTCGAATGTTTGGTGGAACTTACTGATTAAACCATCTGATTAGGAGGTGCATTTGTAAAGAGTTTTATTTGCTTACACATACTAAATTTATTTACTACTTTTGGAATTATTCAGGTGTCAGTTTTGGAAAATTATATTTTTAGTTCATTTTATTTACATTTTCTATTTTTGGCTTAATATTGTTCATAAAGCTTTAGATTATTTGGTTGGCTTAATACTTGCACCACCTCTAACAATGTTTCTTTTGTCTCTTCTGAGTTGGGTTACTTGAATCTTCTCTCACATTTTTACTGTTCACTCATGTTAAAATAATCTCATTTTAATCAGACATTTCAAAAAGAAATTTTGTTGAACTTTTCCATTGCACAGTTTCTATTCTATTAATAAGTATTAGCTATACAATTTTCTGCCTTCAACACCCACAGGTATACTTTGCTATTTTTCAAAATTCTGGGTTGGGATCCAAGCTTATTAATTTTCATATTTTCCTTTTTAAGTATACATATTAAAGTATTTTTAATTCATTCCATAATTTCATTATACATTATTTTTATTAAAATTTAATTGAAATTACTTAATTTTTAAATACCTTACCCTTTTTCCTTTAATTTTTTCAGAATTGCATACATTTACCACCATACACCACTCAACCACACAATAATATAGAAGTTATATACTGGTTTTAGTGTTTTAAAGATTATCACAGTTATTACAACCTGCATAACTCTTCCAATATGTTTCTGCACATGTTGATTGCATTATTAGCCCACTTACATACTTAATTGTGCCCGGATATTTACCTAATAGTTCTAGAGCGATTTGTTTGATTTTAAGCTTCCCATCTGGCTCTGACTTTTTCAGTCTTACCTACCACAACTTTCTTTTCTGCTCCCTCATTCTAGACTATTTTCACCAAAATTATTTCCTCTTTGCCTTGTTTCTCACTCTTAATTCCACCTGGAATATTCTTTAATATCTAACTATGGTAATCTTATAGTTGTCAGTCTCCAGTTCACATAATGTAAAATTTTCACAAATTTTCCTGGCCTCTCCAATCTAAAACTTAGTTTCCCTTTCTTTCAACTTCTAGGCCAGTGATGGGCAACATTTTTATAAAAACCACCCACTTTTAAAGTGCTGGTCAACCTGGTCCCTCCCACCTACTAGTGAGCATTCCAGCTTTCATGGTGGGCCAATCGCGGTGCCCTTTGGCTGCTCCACTACCATCCACCAGGAAAGCTAGAACCCCACTAGTGGGCGGGAGGGACCAGGTTGACCAGCACTTTAAAAGTGGGCGGTTTTTATAAAAAGGTTGCCCATCACTGTTCTAGGCATTACATGTGCAACTCAATTTCAATCTTAAATCACCTTTATTGAGTACTTGTTATTTCTACTTTCCTGGAGAATATACATGAGCTTAAATAACAATTGTTTTTTGGTCATCTTTGGGTATTCTATCATGCTTGGAGAATTGTCTTGTATATATGTACTAGGTGCAAAGGGAGTGCAGAAGATTGTTTAAATGAATGACTACTCATTTATTTAAAAACTGATTTAATGTTAAAAAACTACTAGTCCATAGACCAGTCAGCCAGAAATATTTGTGTCCGCCCATGAAAGAGTTAACCACCCTGATGTTATATAAATATTATAGACCCAATGATCTTGGTTGAATTCACTTATGTTCAGGGTGATTTCTGCCTTAGCGGTTCCCAAAATAATTCTACTATTTTCATCAATTCCCAAATGTAAATAGGTTGAAAACCATGGAAATAGATGAATAACTGAATTGGTTTGCACAGGCTGATGCTACATTGTCCTTGGATGATTGGAAATTGACCTCCATTTGGTGAGACACTCTAACTTGTTTCCACAACAAAGTGGCATACTTTTTATAGTAGATAGACAGTGATGGTTTCTATTATATTGGAATAGCACCTGTTTCTCTTTAAAGTACTTTCAATGCATATCAAGCATGCTTGATAATGCAGGCTTTAATTGTTCTATATTGGTTTGCGTCTACTGAAATAATATACGAGGCAATTTTGTCTTCAAAGACAATGGACTTTAATGAGAATATTTTATATCTGGCAATTTGTAGCATAATTTATTTATAGAAGGGCTTCTGATTCATCATTACAATTTCTTTCAAATTTTATAAGAAAAATCATCTCTATGACTATAAGTGTCTTATTCTGGCAGCGTTCTACACCAGCTGATAAAATTCTGCATCTAAACTGTTGGAGTAATATAAGGTTATAGTAATTAAATATATAGAAATATATAAAAATATGAAAGATGTATAAATGTAATTAAAAGGATATTAAAAATAATTATTAAAGTTATACCATTTGGATAGGAATTAGTATAGTGGCTTAGTACCATAACTCTGTAATGTGATAAACAGACTCTGACTTTCAAACAGAGCCCAGTTAGTATGTGTATAAAGTTATACCTAGATAAGAAGTAGCTTGGTGTTAATTACGTTAACTTTGTAAACTGACATAAATAAGAACATCTTAAAAAGTGGTTTGATGTAAGCATTTCAGTAGATTGATGTAGAGGAGATTCTCCCAAAAAGGTGGTTTGAAGTGATAATCCTGTAGATTGACATCTGTTAGAAGGCGTTGGCCAGAAAAGGTATTAAAGCTGAGACCCCCCCCCCCCCGCTGCAGTAGTCGCCCAGACTCTAACGTTGATGTGGACTGTCTCTATGCAGCTCTGAGCTCTAACTAAAGCCAGCCAAGAGGAGCATGCCGATGGGGCCCCCATAAGCTGTACCCAGGCATGCCGAAAGGATTTGTGAGTAATAAATTGCCTGTGTGATTATTGAAACTAATTTGTGTGTTGGTCGTGTCTTTCCTCTGGTGGCACTTAACAGTAGATTCCTCATAGCTGCCTCAAGAGTAGTCTCGAAGAGGCTGCCAACCCTGCTGATAATCAGGAGTGTCCCACTGCAAGGGGAAGTCGAATCAGGGATGCCTGATCGACGTAGAGCTTGGGCTATACTGGGACATAAACTTAACATTAGCAACTTTCAGCTTAATTTATTTTTTGTTTACATTTGAAATATGTTTATCTTATAAAAACAGTCTCATTATAATAAAGCAAGGAAGATAAAAATGCAGTTGTACCAGGGCCTGTTAGCAAACTCTAGTCTTCCTTGATCCAAGTGGAACATCTTGTAGCATAAATCACTCCTTCCGCATGGGTGAGAATCTATAAGCAGAAATGGAATCAAATTATTTTTCCAAAAGGATTGTTGTGCTAAAAAAAAATTGCTTTGTGAATATATGGCTACTTTCCAAAGGTTCTAAAGAATAACACTTAATTTTTATTGTTTTTATAAGTAATTAGAACCCCTAGGTGCTGGGGAAGGGAATGGGTCAACATGATAGTAGTATTTTTTTTTAGCAGATTTAATCATTATTTTCATTCTTTGTGTTCATTTTGTGACAGGTCACTCATGTATCTCTAAGATGATGTAGGGGCTGTGGGAGACCTAGATAATGGCAGACTACTGAAAACTTTATAGCTGCTTAAAAAATCACCTTGGGAAAAATAAAAGGACCTTTCATAAAAAAAGGCAATGAAAGAACAAGGTAGCTGTTTAATTTGCTCTCTCTTCTTGCAAAAACATATTTGGTTAAAAGGATGTCTACTATGTGCAGGTCATATTAATTCTCATATCCATTTATTTTACATTAATTATTACACACACTAATTTGTCTCATTTGCATTCAAATTAATTCTTATAAATGCTAAACAGAAAAGTCAAGAGTTTCCTTAGGATATGAGTCTGGTGTCGGATTTCCTGAAGCACAGTGCAGGATATAGAGCAAGTACAATCGATGCTGAGAAGAATGCCAGACCAAAGATTTAACATTAGGGTTTCAGCCTCAGATTAAAACAATCAAACAAACACAAAATATGCAAACAGGAGACATGAAGCAAACATGATTTGTACAGTGTATGTCTCTCTGACCATAAACAAAAAATACATGTACTTTAATCCTTGAAATAATGCTCTTTATAGATAGACAACCTAGAGTAGTAGAAATAAAATGTACTTTAGAATCAGCCAAAATTTTCTATTGCAGATACATTGTTTACTAGTGTTGACATAATCACTTCACCTCTCTAAACCTCACTTTCCTCTTTTCTTAACTAGAGTTAATAACCTATATCATAACCTAATGAGAAAATTAATGGAAATGACATGTAGAAAATAATTGGCATATAGAAGGCATTTAGTAGTACTTGTTCTACTAATTGTAATTGTTTACTTCCCCATAAAAAATGTAGAAATCAATTGCATTGAGAAATTCTTGAATATAAAATGGTTTCAGTCCTCAATATAAACTGCCTTGAACTGAAAGTTTTTAGGACCTTACCACCATTGTACTATAGACCTTGCATACAAGAAACATTTTGAGCTTTTCTTGTCTACATGATTAACCTTAATGCTTACCTCCCTCTTAAAACCTTGTTTCAGAAATTACTTTCACCTTCCTGGCCCTGTCTTTAAGTTTAATTTTACACTGGGCTCTAAATTTTAATCTGAAAATGGTCCTTTTACTTTCTCACTTGCTCCTGATTGGGATACATCTGTTTCTACTTCCTCTGGATTTCTTGATTTCTCCAGGTTGATGTATTTCAGTTGTCAGATATAGCAAGTTTGAATATACTTGGTGGTAGACAGTGGCTTCCAGTTCAACTTGGAGTCTATAATTCTCCCATATTATTACATTCATTACTAGGTTAAACATAATTGAAAGGTAAGGAAGTGATAGATTTTGTGGAAGATGTAGAAAGATAAAAGACAAATGATACTTTCATGGAATGAATGTTCTAATTGGTTAGGTAAGACTTTCAAGTACTTTTTAAATATGTACTTCTGAATTGTATCAATGTAACTTGTGGCCAGTGTCATTGAGAGCCTGAGTGGGTCCTAGATGAAAGGCAAGTATCAACAGTCATGAATGGTAAGTATGCAGGAAGATGGAGAAATTGTGAGCAGATGACATATCATGAACCTGAGCATTAAAGTGGGAATTATCGTAGCATGTACTGAGGAGAAGACAACTTACTTCTGGATGCATTTTCTCCTGAGAGTAGTTCACATAGGGTTATGGTTCTTTAAGACAGTCTCTTTGGCATTTACATTTTGCTGGAATATTTGGCAATGGATTAATATGTCATTAAATTTTCAGCTTAAAAATGACCAAATAATATGCAAAACAGAGATTGGTATACCATTGTTTCTGAGATGAAAATTAAGATAGTTTAAAGATGATTTAAGAGGTAAATGTCATTATGTCTATGTTAATTAAAGTAACTGTACTTTTTGAAATGACCAATGATACAGCATGAAACTGGTCACATAAAAATAACTTTACATGTGGATATTCAGTTTTCCAAAATCATTTGTCAAACATACTCTCATTTTGCCATTGCATATATTTTTTAAAAAAATTAAATTTATTAGGGTAATACTGGTTAATAAAACCATACAAGTTTCAAATGTACAACTCAGTAAAATATCATATGCACACTGGATCATGCACTCACTACCCAAAGTCAACTCTTTCTCCATTCCAAACCGGTGACTTCAGCATTCCAGCTCGATGCTTTATCCACTGCACCACCACAGGTGAGGCACCATTTGACAATATATCCTTGCATTTATTTCAGTGCTCTGTGTTCTGTTCCATTGGTATAGGTATCTATTTTTTTGTTTAATTTTTTAAAAATTACAGTTTACATTTAATATTCTTTTATATTACTTTCAGGTGTATGGCATAGTAGTTAGACAAGTATATACTTTACAAAGAGTTCCCCCTGATATTTTCAGTACCCACCTGGCACCATACTTATTAAAATATTGTTGACCATAATTTCTATGCTGTACTTCATTCACATCCTTATGGCCAGTTTATGAAACTACTAATCTGTATTTCTCAATTCCCTTTCCTTTTACACCTTGTTCCTCAATCCCATTACTCTCTGGCACCCATCACTTTGTTTACTGTATTTATGATTTGTTTCTATTTTATTTGTTCATTTATATTTTTCTTTAGATTCCAAATATAAGTAAAAATAATATTTGTCTTTCTCTGACTGACTTATTTCACTTAGCATAATACCTATAGGTCCATCCATACTGCTGCAAATGGTAAGATTTTATTATTTTTTGTGGTTGAATAATATTCCATTATATATATGTACTACCTTTTCTTTATCCACTCATCTATAGGTAGACACTTAGGTTGTAAATAAACACTGCAGTGAACAGAGGGATCCATATATGTTTTCAAATAAGAAGGGAGAAAGTTTGTAGGAATGATTGAGTAAACCAGTTTAATTACAGTTCTCTTATTGGCTTCCTGGAATAACTTGCAGCACAAAGTAAGAAAAATAAAATTTGTAAATAGTTAAGACAAATAGTCCAAAACTCCCCTCACGCTTCCTCCCCTCCTGAGACACGAGGGTTACTTATGCTTGCAGACAAAGGAAACAGGCACCCTGGGCATAAACACTGGAAAAGTATGTAAGCTGTAAGAAATCTGACTTTGGGGAGCTCTGGTTTTGAAGCCTATTAGGTCATGTTGCTTGGCTGGCTAAATACCCTTTCCTTCAGCAAGTTGCCTGAGCATCTTTTGTCCTCCAGGAGTCATGACTTCCAGCATTCCTGCAACAGTATGAGCTACTTTGGATATATACTGTAAAGCCAGTAATCACAGCCAGCATCACAGCCGCCTGGCCCGTGCAGGTTCGCATTTGATTGGGATTGTCGGTAATGAAACAACGGAGCCAAAAACTGGTGGGCCACCATCTTTAATCCTAGTTTGCACCCCACAGGCAAGTAAAAACACACACTGGGCTCCAAAACCCACTCATTCAGTACTCACAGAGCTACTGACTTATCCGAGTTTCCTAGAATCAAAGGTTTCTAGCTCACCAGACTTATTCACCTCTGTCCCCATCTCCCTCTCTCTGCAAAAACTCTGCACAAACTGGCCTCTCCCTCAGCACTCGGGCATCTTGGCTGCTTCTCATCCCCTCCACATGGCCTTTCTCTGCTTCCTACAACATGGGCTCCTCCTAGAATAAGGTGACCAGACGTCCTGCTTTTGGCAGGACAGTCCTGATTTTTAAGAATTTGTCCCGTGTCCCACAGCATTTTTAAAAAGTCCCGATTTTTGGAAAGAATGCACGAAAAGCTAAGGAACGGCAGGAGAATGGGAAGGGAATACATGGTTTTCGGCAGGGAGACCCTGCCTCGGCCTGGAAGTGCCCACACTGCCGCAAGAGCTGGCTGCCCCGAGCGGGGCCCCGAAACAAAGAACTTCGGGCAGGACGTACCTGCTGGGGTGGTGGCTGTCAAGTCCCCTCGCTACCCATAGGCCCCCGTGCAGCTCCAGCATATTTCAGGACCATGTAACCCGATCCCTCTGACTCACTCAAAATTTCCCATATTGTAATATTTCCGAAAATGATCCTTTTAATGAGGTATCATTATTAAAAAATATATTGATAAGAAAAAGGTTAAATCTTGGGCATCGGCAAAAATCACAATAGAGAAAAAATGGTTAGAAATATTTCATTATTTTGAAACAAACCATGTTTCATACAATAATACACTAAATATTGTGGAATACACGCTGTCTTTACCAGGAACTAATGCTGTGACTGAACGTGTTTTTTCTATGGTAAATAAAGTGTGGACATCAGAAAAATCACAATTAAGTGTTGAGACTTTGAAAGCCATTTTATGTGTAAAATATAATGTAACAAATTCTTGTGAAAAATTTCATGACCTTTTAAACAATGACAGCGATCTACTAAAAATAAATTCATTCAAATGAGAAATATGCCAAAGAATAAAATAATACTATACATAATTTTTTAAATGTATTATATTTGTAAATTGTACTTATATTGAAATTTAAAAGTATATATTACAATACTATTTTTGCATTCTATGAAAATTTTTTTTGCTCCATATAGACCAAATTTTTAATCAAGAACCCCCGTACCCCCAACAATGGTGTCCCGCTTTACCAATTTTAAAATCTGGTCACCTTATCCTAGAACAGTGGTTCTTAACCTGGGTTCTGTCGAACCCTAGGGGTTCGATGAGTTGGTCTCAGGGGTTCGGAGAAGCCTCTGCCGCGGAGGCCAGAAGAAAGTAATACCGTAATTTGTTGTGAGTTCATGCACTTTGTTGGTTTTGTTCTTTGAGCAAGGTGATGTTCATGTACGGCTCATTTTGTGCACCAGTAAAAAAACATATACCTATGTCTTGAATTTGGAAAAAAAATCATATTTTATTTATCCCTAAAGAAGGGTTTAGTGAATGCGCATATGAAACTGGTGGGTTCAGTACCTCAAAAAAGGTTAAGAACCACTGTCCTAGAACATAATTACTCTTCTCTTGAAACAATGTGATCTCTCTTCCTTTAAAAACCTTTTGAAGTGAAAGCCCACCCCCAACATATATTAACATAATTATGCCCATTCCCAAGCAGGAAGGGCAACTAATATTATCACCTGGTCAACAGGCCTCCACATGGGCAGAGCCATCTTTAACAAATTGAGCATAATATATTTCATCTGCCCAACATATACCCAGAGGTAAAATTGCTGAGTCATGTGGCAGTTTCTTTTTTAAATTTTTTGAACTAACTCTATACTCTTTTCTGCAATGGCTACACCAGTCTGCATTTCAACTTGCAGTGCACTAGGATTCTTTCTCTCCAAAACCTCATCAACACTTGTTTGTTTGCTTACTGATGATAGTCATTTTGATAGGTATGAAGTAATACCTCATTGTGGTTTTTCTTAATTTTTTAAATTAATTTTAATGGAGTGACATTGATAAATCAGGGCACATATGTTCAAAGAAAATATTTCCAGGTTATTTTGACATTTGATTATATTGCATACCCATCACCCAAAGTCAGATTGTCCTCCATAACCTTCTATCTGGTTTTATTTGTGCCCCACTTCCCACCCTTCCCCCTCCCTCACCTCCCCCTCCCCCCGGGTAGCCAGCTCACTCTTGTCCATGTCTCTGAGTCTCATTTTTATGTCCCATCTATGTATGAACTCATATACTCCTTAGTTTTTCTCTGATTTACTTATTTCACTCAGTATAATCTTATCAAGGTCCATCCATATTGTTATAAATGATCCAATGTCATCATTTCTTATGGCTGAGTGGTATTCCATAGTATATATGTACCAAAGCTTTTTAATCCACTCGTCTTCTGACAGACACTTGGGCTGGTTCCAGATCTTTGCCATTGTGAACAATGCTGCCACGAACATGAAGGCGCATTTCTTCTTTTCAAAGAGTGCTATGGTGTTCTTGGGGTATATTCCTAAAAGAGGGATAGCCTTGCTGGATAAAGTAGTATTGGTTGTAGGATTTTGTTCTGCATTATTTTGAATATATCTTGCCATTCCCTTCTGACCTCAAGTGTTTCTGTTGAGAATTCGGATGTCATCCTTATGGGGGCTCCTTTGTAGGTGATAGCCTTTTTTTCTCTAGCAGCTTTTAATATTTTCTCTTTATCACTTAGCTTTGGTATTTTAATTATGATGTGTCTTGGTGTAAATTTCTTTGGGTTTCTCTTTAATGGAATTCTCTGTGCTTCTTGAACATGTGAGATGTTTTCCAGCCTTAATTTAGGAAATTTTTCAGCTATGATTTGATTGAACAAGTTTCTATCCCTTGTTCTTTGTCTTCTTCAGGAACCCCTATGATGTGGATGTTATTTCTCTTCATGTTGTCGTAGAGCTCCCTTAGTTTCCTCAGATTTTGGGGGTCTCTTTTCTTTTTTCTTCTCTGCTTCTGTGCCTTTATCTATTTTGTCCTCTAACTGCCTGATTTGATCCTCAGCTTCATCCATCCTGCTTTTAATTCCTTCCACTGTGGTCTTCAATTCTGACATTGTATTTGTCATTTCTGTGTAATTTTTTTTTATTATTTCCATTTCCTTTCTTATACTTGCTATCTCTTTATTTAGGTATTCGTAATGACCATCCATTGTTGCTTTAAGCTCTTTGAACATCCTAACAATCATTATTTTAAATTCTGCATCCGGTAATTTGGTTATATATGATTCATTCAGGTCCTTCTCTGGGACTTCTCTTGAATCATTTGGGTTGCATTTCTCTGCCTGCCCATTTTGTCTCTGTATAAGAAGGGTTGGCCCCTGGAGTCCAATGGGTGTTGCTTCTGTGTTCCCTAGGTGTGGTCTGTCTGCTGGCCCGCCACCCCCTCTGCCACTGCCTAGGGTGGTTGGGTATGGGCATTGCTGGCACCGACCTACTGCAGCTATTGTTGCGGTTTCAGCCTCTCCTCTGCACGGGAGGGGCTGTGTTCTCGTTCTGGCTCTACAAGCGTCAGCCAATCTCAGCCTTCTCCCCTCCCCCACGAGTGGGATTGCACACTGCACTCGGGCCACAAGCCTGGGCACCAAGGGCAGGGGTGAGCACTTTTGCTCAGCTGCGGGTCCCTGTTAGCTGGCTTCTCTGGCTGGCCTGAATTTAGGGCCCACACTCAGCTGTGAGCCTCCATCTGTTTCCGGGCTTCTGCCTGCCCCTGCTGTCAGAGCCAGCTGGTGCAGGGTTGCAAACCTCAGCTCCTTGGCTGGGTGGGGCTGCTGGTGCACACTCAGCTGCAAGCCCGGGTTTCCACCCTGCCCCTGCCATCAGAGTTGACTGGTGCAGGGCTGCAAACCTCGGCTCCTTGGCCCGGCAGGGCTGCTGGCTCGCGCTTAGCTGTAGACCTCTGCTTTTTCTGGGCTTTCGTCCCACCTCCGCGGGCAAAGCCAGTTTGTGCAGGGCCGCAAGACTTGGAGGCCAGGTGAAGCTGTGCACCCCCATGCCCCTGCCCAGCAGTGGATATCGGCCCATTCCAGGCTCCTGCTTTTCCCCCACAGGTGGGGTCACAGGCGGACCTGCAGCCACTGTACCACTTTTGCATATTCCCTTTGCCCCCTTCTGGGCTAGACCGAGCTCAACCTCTCTCTTGGCCTCTGCCCCCGCTGACGGAACCGTGCTCTGCATCCCGCCACCGCACGCCCTCCAGCAAACCCTCAGCAGTGTGGGTCGGGGCACTGCAGCTCAGACCCTAACACTCCATACTATATTTCTGAAAGCTTCCCCCTTCTAAGCGGCTGTGCTCTAAGTGCCACAGGGGAGCTTGTTTAGCTGGTGCCCTGCTTTCCTTTACTGAATCCAGGGGAAATATTGTTTCAGATTTGAGGAGTGACTCAGCTCAGGGTTTAGGGTGGCTGACCCTCAGAGTGTTTCTCTCTGTGTCTTCCAGACCACACTCTCTTCCCGCTGCTCCAGTCCTCTCCTCTCTCCCTGTCTCCCAGAGCCCCAGTTGAGTGATTGTAAGAGAGGTTTCTGTGCTGCCCTTTTAAGAAGAATCCTGGGTATGAGAAAACTGTTTTTTCTCATAAACAGTATCCTAACTTGTTTCACAGCTAAATACTGTCCATATGCCTCTTCTATACTCTGGGGCTGCAGGCTGGGGCTTCGTTCCTGGGACCCAGGTCCCTAACCTTCCACTAAATTCTCTTCCCGCCACGCGAGTCTCTCCAGGCTGCCTTTTGCTCTAGGGAGCTGGGCAGCCTTTTCTGCATTTTTTTCTTTTCCTACCAGTCTCAGTGTGGCTTCTTCGGTGTTCCTTGGTTGAAGAATCCTCTTAGTTTAGTTCAACGTTGGTTTATCCAGATGATGGTTCTTAAAATGAAGTTATAATCCACTTTGGTTCTGGGAGTTGGAAGTTGGTACGTCTGCCTACTCCATTGCCATCTTGCTGTCCACCAAAAGAAGGAAATCTTACCTTTTGTGATGGCCTGGATGTATCTAGAGATCATTATGCTAAGTGAAATAATCCAGGCAGAGAAAGAAAAATATCATATGATTTCACTTATATGTGGAATCTAATGAACAAAGTAAACTGAGGAACAGAATAGAGGCAGAGGCGGGGTCACAGGAAATGGATGAACAGCTGTCAGAGAAAAGGGTAATGAGGAGATGGGATCAAAGAAGGTGAAGGGATTAGTGAAACCATATATATATATATAAAATAAATAGATACAGATAACAGGTCAGGAGTTTCCAGAGGGAAGGGTGGAGGGAGTTAGGGGGAGGAGGAGAAAGGCAATGTGATTGGGGACATAGGGTTGTGGGGGTGAGAGAGTTATATTGAGTGGGGCACTTGAATCCATGTTAACATGATAAATTAAAATTAATAAAATTGGAATGGAAGGAAAGTACCTCAACATAAGGGCCACCTATGACAAACCATCAGCTAATCTCATACTAAATGGTGAAAAATGAAGGCTTTGCCTCTAAAACCAGAACAAGACAAGGTTGCCTACTTTCTCCACTCTTATTCAACATAGTTCTGGAAGTTCTAGCCAGAGCAGTCAAGCAAGAGAAAGAAATAAAAGGCATTCATATTGGGAAAGAAGAAGTAAATGTATCACTTTTTGCAGATGACATGATCCTGTATATAGAAAACCCCAAAGACTCCACCAAAAAACTATTACAAAGATCAAACCAATACAATAAATTTGCAGGATACAAAATCAATATACAAAAGTCTATTGGTTCCTATATGGCAATGATGAAACTTCAGAAAATAAACCTAAAAAAAAACTATTTCTTTTACAATTGCAACAACAACAACAAAAATACCTAGAAATAAACTTAACAAAGAATGTGAAGGACCTATATACTGAAAACTACAAAGCAGTATTGAAAGAAATTTAGAAAGAAACAATGAAATGAAAAAATATTCCATGTTCATGGATTGGAAGAATCAATGTAGTTAAAATGGCTATATTACCCAAAGCATTATGCAAATTTAATGCAATCCCCATCAAAATCCCAGTGTCAGTTTTTAAAGAAATAGTACAAAAAATTACCAGGTTTGTATGGAACCATAAGAAACCCCAAATAGTCAAAGCAATCCTGAGGAAAAAGAATAAAGCTGGATGTATCACACTACCTGACTTCAAATTATAATATGAAACCACAATAATCAAAATAGCATGGTATTGGAAGAGAAAGAGACACATAGACCAATGAAACAGAACTGAGAGCCCAGAAATAAAACCATGTATATATGCACAAATCATCTTCAACAAAGGAGCCAAAATTGTATAGTGGAGAAATGAAAGCCTCTTCAATAAATGATGCTGGGAAAATTAGAAAGCCACATGCTAAATGAAACTTGAGTATGGTTTGTTCCCCTGCACAAAAATTAATTCAAAATGGATCAAGTAGTTAAATATAAGATCTGAAACAATAAATTACATAGTAGAACACATAGGTACTAAACTTGTGGATGTTGGCCATAGAGAACAATTTATGACTTTGACCCCAAAGGCAAGAGAAGTAAAGACAAAAATAAATTAATGGGCGTATATCAAGCTAAAAAGCTCTGTACAGAAAAGAAACTGAAAACAAAACAAATAGGCAGCCAATAAAATGGGAGATGATATTTGCAAACAACAGCTCTGATAAAGGGTTAATATCCAAAATAAATAAAGAACTCACTAAGCTCAGCAACAAACAAGCAAAGAATCTAATTAAAAAATGAGGAGAGGACCTGAACAGACACTTCTCCCAAGAAGACATACAAATGGCCAACAGATATATGAAAAAATGCTCTTCATTAGCTATTTGAGAAATACAAATAAAAACTATAATAAGATTCCACCTCATACCTGTTGGGTTGGCTATTATCAACAAGACAGGTAATAACAAGTATTGGAGAGGCTGTGGAGAAAAGAGATCCCTCGTTCACTTCTGGTGGGAAAGCAAACTAGTACAACCATTATGGAAGACAGTGTGTTGGGTCTTCAAAAAGTTCAGACTAGAACTCCCATATGACCCAGCAATCTCTCTATTGCGTATCTACCCCAAACACTTGAAAACACTGGTATGTAAAGACACATGCTCCCCCATGTTTATTGCAGCATTATTCACAGTGGCCAAGACATGGAAACAATAAAGATGTCCCTCAATAAAGGATTGGATAAAGAAGAAGTGGTACATATATACAACAGAATACTATTCAGTCATAAGAAACGATGACATACTAACATTTGTGACACTGTGTATGGCCCTGAGAACATTTTCCTGAGTGAAATAAGTAAATCAGAAAAACCTTAGAACTGTATGATTTCACACATAGGTGGGATATAAAACCGAGACTCAAATGATCTGATTTTGGGTGATGGGTATATAACATAACTGACAGTTCAAAATCTGTAGAAATGTTTGCCTGAGACCTATGTATTCTTATTGATCAGTGTCATCCTATTTAAATAAAATTGGAAAAGAATATTTATTATTTATATAAGGATTAAGGTATTATAGAAAAGTTTATCATTTATGGCCATAAAAGTTCCATATTGATAAGTAATACTTTATATGTTGTCTGGCAGTGACTTTCCAAATTCTAATTTATGTATCTTTAACTATTTCTATAAACAGCTAAATTACTTGTATAGATTTAACAACATAGTTTTACTTTGTACAAAGATAACAGAATTAAAGTGGCTTGCTAGCTCCAGGCTATCCCCAATAGAGCAAGTAACCAATCAACAAACAAATATCACAATCATCAGAGCAGTTTTCACCACAATCAATATAACATGTACTAAGTGGTTACCATGTACCAGACACATTTCCAAACTTCTAACAAATATTATCTCAAATAATCCTCAAACTTTCCTGTGAGAAAGGTGCTATTATTATCTCCACTTTTCAGATGAGGAACATAGTTTCAAAGAGGGTAAGTACCTTATATGAGTAACACATCCGCCAAGTGACATTTTAACCTTGGAAATTTGCCTCTAGGGCCTATACTTTTAACCAGCTCATTACTATTTGAAAGAACTACTGAGAAAAATGTTTGTAAAATGTTTTAACAGTATTTATCACATAATAACTCAAAATTTTAACCAATAGGATATTCTTTTTAGAAAAAGAACTAAAGTATATGACATTCATTTTGAATGTGAATTGAAATACTATTGTAGGAGAAGTTAGCTGGAGCAAATAAGGACTTTATAAATCCCCCACACCTGTCACTTTTGTTGCTGCCTGCTATGGAAGTTGAAATTTGAATATGCAAATGGAGGCTTACATAAAAAGCTAAGTTCATCCTGATTGTATTGTTATCTTTCCTTTTGGACTTGAAGGGTATTTACATAAACGCAAGGTGATATATCTCTGTGTTTCTGTTTCTCTCTCCCTCATGTTTTCATGAGAAATTGCATAAAAAGTCTCATGTTTATATATGTTCATACATATATATGTACATATATACACATAGTGTATATGTATATACATATGTGTGAAAAATATATATATATTTATAAACATTTCTTACAGTTATATACAGAATTAAATGCCATGTGAAGAAGTTGGTTTAGAGTGAATGATGCTGTTGGTTCTGCAAAAACTGAGTATTCTAGTGGGACCCCCAGATGAGAGTATGATGAGTGTGTTAGTCAGGGTTCTCCAGAGGAAGAGATCCAATATAGCATATATATAATGTGGGATACTGGCTCGCACAATTATGGAGGCTGAGAACTGACAAGATCTGCTTTCAGTAAGCTGGAGACACCATAGAGTCAATGTAGCTTCAGTCCGAGTCCAAAGGACTAAGAACAAAAAGCTGATGGTGTAAGGTCCAGTGCAAGTCTGAGTCCTGTTGGGTTACAGCTGCCTACTTTTGAGTGTGCTTGCATATCCTGCAGAACCACCTGTGAAGCACGACTGAATCTTTTCTTCCTCTATCAATGATCATAGGGAACTCCCTCTGAAGTCATAAGTACAGGCTGGGAGAGAGAAGACAGTACAGCAGAAATGGGGATCCTGGGCATTTGAGTCATTTCTTTATATAATTTACTTATACTTCACAGCCTGCTTGGGCTAAATAATATATATATATATATATTATATATTATGTCAGATAACAACTGGTTCTTTATGGTCACATAATAACTTGTTAAGTCATAGTTAAGCATTCAATCTCTACTAAGGTCCAATAGAAGGCCAATGGCTGTTTCTCAAAAAGAGAATAGTTAGTTGCAGAGTTATTTGCAAAGGTTCCAAGTAGCATCCCTGTTTGTCATGGACAGTTCAAGCACTACTGGGTTGCTGGATCCTAGAACCTGAGAGGTAGAACAGCTGGCACAGAAGCCTGGTGAACCTTCTCTTGTTTTGGGTCTCATTCAGAACTAGAATTCAGGTCACTTTGTAAATGGGCTGCAGTAACACACTCAGATGAGGAATATGTTACCTCCAAAATCCAAAGAGGTCTACTAACCCTGGTACTCTCATTTGATTGAAAAAGAAGCCAGATGCAACAACTTATCCTTCACTTTCTAAGGGCTTTTTTGACATCCCCCACACGCCAGACCCTTCGAAATTTCACTGAGGTAGAAAACCCTGATTTTTTATTATATTTATTTTTCCACCTTCTGACATGAAAATGTCTTACTGATAAGTCTAGAGCAATTTCTACTTTGTGCTCACTAGGTCCAATCAGCATAATATCATCAATATAACAGATCAGTGTGATATTTTCTTCAAGGAAAATGTAATAAAGATACTTGGGAGCTAAATTATGACCTGGACTGGAGGGTTGATATACATTGAGGGAGAATAGTGAAGATAGATTGCTGGTCTTACCAGATGAAAGCAAATGGGTTCTGGTGGGTCTTATTAATGGAAATGAAGAAAAAAGTCATTTGTCAAATTAATAGGGTATGCAAGGTATTGGAGGATATGTTAATTTGCCCAAACAGTGAATCATGTCTGGTGCAGCAGCTGCAATTAAAGTCACCACCTGGTTATAGTTTTGATAATCCACTGTCATTCTCCAAGATTTATCTGCCTGGAGATATGGTGAGAATCAGTACCCACCTCTGCATTCTCAAGTTCTTGATGTCACTAATCTCAAAAGTCTTTCTAGGAATGTAGTATTGCTTTTGGTTTTCTATTTCCTAGGTAGAGACAGTTATAGTGGCTTCTACTTGGCTTTTCACATTGTAATTGCACTCAAGCCAAGGTCAGAGAATCAATGTAGGAATTCTGCCAATATCAGCACATTTCAATTTTGCATTATGAAACTGGGGAAATAATCTCTGGATGGGTTCAGGGACCCATATGGATTACTGTGAGGTGAATTTGAGCGAAAACTCCTTGGATCACCTGACTTCCATAAGCACCTACTCCAAGTGGAGCACCACAGTGACATTTGGGTCTCCTGGAATTAGTGTTGGTTCAAAGTCAATGTCAAATAGTCCCCATAAGAGGTTATTATTTCCTTTTCTCCAGCTCACATGCACTGGTAAAAGATCACAGGTCCACTGGGAGAAAGATTAACAGTATACATTTTTGGCAGTGCAATAGAGTCCTTCCTTGAGGGGTCTGGGCATTCCCTTTATTCAAGGGACTCAGTATCTATAAATTGACTAAAGTTGGAGTTGATTAAAGGGCCATGACCTGTTTTTATGATTCAGGTTACACTTTGGTTCATTTGTTGTAGAACATTTTTGCTTGTGCAGCTTACGTAAGAATAGCAGACTTCTTATCTATTTCACTTTCAGGAAAACCATAATCAACTAGCCAATACCATAGGTTTACAGGTGTCAGACTATTGTGATTGCTGCTTTGACTTGCTGTGTTTTACAGTAATTACAGCCATCCTACCTTTGGCTGTTGAGTGCTGCCAATTATCTCTGTCTCACCAAAATCCAATTAATTTAAATGCGTTTAGGTTTTCCAGTTCCACCAAATACAGTTCTCACTGTAGGATCTGGCCTACCAAGACAAAAGTCACAGAGCTCTTTTGGGATTTTGAGACTGCCTTCATAAATATATTTCTCATAGTAGTGATGAAAGTTATGTCTTCTGGAACCTCTTAGTGTAGGTGAGTAGGTCTTAAATGACAAATCTATTCTAACATTTCAGTCTCCTTAAGCTTCTGAATCCTTTCTTCTACATTAAACCAACGGGGGTCAGGCATTTCCAGTTCTCTGACATTGGACTATTTTTTGTTCCATGTTTCAGCCAACCAACCAAATAAAGTGTTAAATTCTTTTCTGTTCCTTGAGCTGCAATACTAAATGTAGAATCTCTACTCAGTGAGCCCAGATCAATAAGTTGGCATGATCCATCTTTCTGTTCCTCCCATCATTATCCCATACTTTTAGTATCCACTTTCATACAGGTTGTTCCAAATTTTTGTCTTTGTAAATTAGAAAATGCAAGTAGGTTTTTTAGAGAATAGCAAACCTTCTCATGGATCATAGTTTGTACCTTACTGGGTCCTGTGTAGACATAAGTCTAGTTTTAGGCTGAGAACAAAGAGGAGTGATGGAGATGGATCCTGAAGAGAATCAGCATTGTTTTCATGTCAACTGACTGGGTGGAGGACATTACAGTTTCCTTGGGCAATGCTGAGTTAATCCCAGCAGACAAGGTGGAGAGGCACTTGAAGTAAGAAAGCTGCTTCCTTTGGGGGGGTTCTTCCACTGACAAAGAATCATCAGAGATTAGAGGTTTAATGCCCCCATCTTCACCAAGGTCATCTTACATGTCTCCATTCCAACTCACAGGAAACCATTCTTTCCCAGTCACATTAACAATAGACATTCTGCAAGATTGGTAGTTCAATTTATGTTGTAATTAACGCAGTAGCAGGATGCAATTCTATGTTTGATTTTCAGCAATCTCTGCTCTGTGGTTAGAGGAGATAAGGGTCCCCCTAGGGCACACATGGAGCTGGGAATTTATATTCCTGAGCTCATCCTTTTCTTTCACTACTTTATCCAGGCACAACCAGTCAATCTCATTATATTTATTAGTTTCCAAGAAATGTTAGAAAGTATCTGATATGCAATCAACTAGCTCCTTTCTTCTTATAAGTGATTATTAGAAGAATACAAAGGTGATATTTTGTGTATTTTAATTGCTAGATAATGCTATAGACTATTATACTCACTTTGTTACTGGAAATACAGATATTAGCATCTTTAAATATGAGCAGATTATGTGCTCGCTTCGGCAGCACATATACTAAATATGAGCAGATTAGAAAGTCCATTCCCAAAACCAATCCAGAAAAATTATCCTTATATTCTGTTCCTCTGGAACCATTTTTGCTATCAAAATCTGTATTAGTGTGGATTCTCCTGAGAAATAGAACTATACATATAATGAGAACCATATACCATATTTCCCCATGTATAAGACGCAACATTTTTGGAAATATTTGGGATCTAAAACCTGGGTAAGTCTTATACAGTGGTTGTAGATTATTTTTACTTGCATTTCCTGCCTTTTGCACTTGTTTTTGCACTATTTTTTGCAGATGAATAAAACTTGAGTTCAATAACTTAATGTAATACATTTTTTCCCCAAATTTTGGGCCCCAAAATTAAGGAACTTCTTATACATGGGGGTATCTTATACATGGGGAAATACAGTATATATAATGAGAAATTGGCTTACATGGTTATTAAGCCTGCAAAGTCCCAAGATTTGCAGTTGGCAAGCTGGGAGCCTAGAAGAGTCAATGGCATATTTCCAATTCAAGTCCAATGGCCTGAGAACAAAGAGGCCTACAAATGTAAGTTCAAAGCCAAAAGTAAGAGAAGACTGATGTCTCATTTCTAAGACAGTCAGGCACAGAGAGAGTTTTGCCTTATTAATTCTATGTTCTATTCCAGCCTTCAACAAATTGAATTAAGCCCACCCACTTTAGGAAAGGCAATGTTCTTTATTTGGTCCACAAACTCAAATGTTAATCTCATCCAGAAACACCCTCACAGATATACCCACAACAATGTTGGAACAAATATTTGAGCATCTGTGCCCCAGTTAACACACAAAATTAGCCATCAGTGATTGATTAGTGTTGCAACTTAGATTTAGAGTTAAGGTTTTGTTTTTTCTTTACAGTTCTAAGCTAAAAGTAAATAATTATGTTAAGTGCACAAAAAACAATTCCAAAATATTATGTTAAAATTAAAGCATTATACTGTGAATATTGTTTAAGTGTGCAAATGTTAACAGTGAAACTACAAGACCACACCTTTTATCTTCTTGGAGGAAAGAATTCAGTCAAGAGACAAAGTACAGCAAGTAAAGCAAGAATTTATTGGCCATGCAGGAATATACTCAGAAAGGACTAAACAGACAATTCACTCAAGCAGATGAGTGCTCTGATTAGTTATAGAGCTTGGGACAGTGAAACGAGAATGGCCTGGGATAGAAGTAACAGGAGAGCCAGGCAGGACTGCTTTGGTTCTCTAGAAATGTTATAAGAAAGAAATGAGCCTACGCAGTGTTGGTTTGGTTCACTGGAAAGTCAGGACAAAGGGAGGCCTGGAGACAGGTTCAGGGTGTTAGCTCAAGATGAGCTGTCACTGTCCATTTCTCCCCTAGTTGTAAGTCTCATGGGGTCTCTGAAAGCTTAGGGGAAAGTGAGAGAGACAAGGAAAATGCACCTGGGAGGAAGGAGAAGAGGAGGAGGAGGAAGACATGAGCTTGTTCCCAGAAGGGAGAGTGTGCCTGGTCTTCCATCTCAAAGTCTTATAAGGGTGGAGACTTAGGGGAAGTTTTGGGGAGAATATCAATAATAGTCATCAGCTTTCCAGGTGTGTCCTTTTAGGGTTGTGGTTTTCACTGATTGGTCAGCACCAGCGAAGGGGTTAGTTCCAAAACAGGGGGTCAATTAATCAATATGGCTCTTCCTGAGGTCAGCAATATTAACTTGTCTCATTTTGCTGCTTTTCTGGGCCTGAAGCTGAAACATAACTGAGAGCTAGATGTTATCCTTAGGGATTAATACTTAAAGGCTATTCTCCCATACCTTTTTTAGTTCCCCCTCTAAAAGGGTCTAATCTACATGGCTAACAACATGCTATGAAAGGAAAGGTCAGGGGATGGACTAAACCACATGACCAGCAATATGAAACATCAGGAGGTCTAAACCTCAAGATAAGCAATATTCTAGTGAAGAAAATTGTACCCTGGGGATGAGGTCCTTGTTTTCCCAGTTTTGCCCATTGCTAAGCACCTGGGCCTTTTGCCTGGCCCAGCGTCCTTGCTCTGCTTGTGTCTATCTAAATGCCCACCACAGAAAGATTTTATATCACTCTAAACCATACAAAAAAAAAAAACAACTTTGAAATACAAATGGCCCAAAAACATTTTTTAAAATGCCAAAACCACTCAATATTAAAGAAATGACATCTAAAATAATGAATTCCATTCCCATATATCAAATTGGCAAGAGTAGCAAGTTTGAAAATAATTGTTTTTGAAATGTTTGTGAAAAAAAAATTGGTTTTTGACTTAGAAACCAATTTGGAAAATATTTGGCAATATCTTTCAAAATATAAAATATTATATCCTCCAGTTGGGGTCACCCTAGAATCTATGTAAAAACGATTAATTAAATAAATAAAATTTAAAAAGTATTATATCCTTTTTCTAGACACTCTATTTCTAAAAATTTACGTAAAAGATATACACAGTGTATTTCTTGCAACATTGTTGATACACATGAAAAATCTTAAAACATATTCCCACTAATAGTACATTAGTTTTGTATGGTAAGTATTCTAGTTTTTCTTGTAATGTTTTTAGGAAAAGCAAGCTGAGGGCTTTATTTTTTATAGAATAATATTTGTGCTAAAAAGAAAAGGTGCATTCTTATCATTTACTCTTAGTCCTTTTGTTTTCCTTCTGGGTTGTGGACTCAGTGACTGAAATGGAGCAGATTTTAAAGCATAATAATGAAGTCAACATGTTAATGATGAAAGAATGAACAAACAGAAAGGGGCCTCCAGTCCTGATGACACTGTGGAGCAATTTATAATTTCTTACCTATATCTCTGGGCTTCTTGTAAAGTGAAGGGGAAAATATCTTTGTTGGTTACCTGTGTTCTACGCAGCCAAACCTAATGCTACACTCTCCAGTTCTGCTTTTCTAATTTTCAAACTGTAAACAACTAAGCTGAGCCATTAAATTGTTTGTCATTTGCCTAGATTTGGTCATTAGCAAAAATACTTCTGAAACTAATAAAAGTCAACTCTTGTCAACAATTTTTTTTATCTATGAGCGAATATGAGTAGACTATTTAAACTCGCAAAATACAGATGGCAAGTCTTCTTATTCATAAGAATTAAGACTCACTATTAAAATGTCTTTTGTTTCTTTTTCTTACTGGTTTTAGCAAATCAGTAATTTTATAAGTAATTTTAGAATTTTAATGCTTTTTTCTGATTATTTCAAGTTGTTGTAGCCAACATACTGAGAGACAAATGGCTACTGAGTTGTCATGGTGGTAAGTATCAATATTATTTATTATATGGTGATAATTATTCTAAATGCTAAAAACCTGAAAATATCTAATGATTTAAATTATTTTTTATGAATGATTCATTATAAGATCAATAACTCAAGCAAGTTTGGATCAATTTCTGAATGTCTGGAGTCATCTTGTTTTAAGCATCTTTCCAACTATTAAAAAAAATAAATCATTAAAATAGAAGATTATCATAAAATGAATCTTGTATATAAGAATGTGTTGTTTAAGTTACAAGTGGCACAGAATTTCAATTTCCTAAATGCATTGTCTCCTCTAGTCTTAGTTGAAACAAGTTCCATTTCTTTTTCCTAGGAGACAGACAGCGTGGTGAAGATGTGCATCCTATATTTTCTTACAAGTGTTGTTTAACAGCGTTCAAAAAAATTTTTTTTTAAAAGGACCAAAGCTTTATTTAAAGTAAGTAAATGTAACATAATATATACAGATAGCACATGGTGCCAATTGTATTTGCAGTTATTACAGCACTCCAAATTAAGTTTACAAGTTACACCTTTGCCACAGCCTTGGCTAAATCTTGAACTAGTGCAGAATTCAGCTGTGCTAGAATGCTGATCTTAGCATGCTTAGACGTGGCATACTTGTTCTTGATAGTCATGTGCTTTGTAAGCCCACGATTCACCATGATTATATTCTTAGCGAAGTGTTGCATAACAAGAAGAAGGGATTCTTTGGTGTATGACAGGTAATGCTGCAGAACTGGTGTCCATTCGCCATTATCGAGAATCTTCAGTGCTAAACAAAAAGCTCCTGCCGCAATCTCAGAAGGAGGAAAGTGCACCATTTCGTAGTCTAGCATACTTAGTTCCATCAGGTATCTGGCCAAATATGTTGCTCCACATCAACCTCTCCAATTTTAGATGCTCTGCGAAGGAAATGCAGGGGTAGAGGGCGACTCACACCAAAATTTAAAGCTCTCAGAATCTTCATTTCCATCTGTCTGATTTGGAGCTTAGTGTAAGTGTTGTCAGTCACAAAGGCAAAGTCACCGATTTCTGGAGGGTACATTTCTTCATATTTGCTCGCAATAAACATAGCAGTGATACCGACCAGCTGCAGCATCTTCTTGGGCACAGGATAATTCTGTATGAATCGTTCAATAATGGAAACAGTCATGTACATGGTCTCCTGAAGTAACCTGAATTTCATTTGAACCTGTACCAGCCAATCAATTAGGATGGCTCTCATGTTTCCAGTGACTTCACGACCCAGTAGGTATTTTGGTTTGACTGCTTGCTCTTGCTCAAGTTGTCTCAGATAAGTATAGATATCTTTCACATATTCACTACAAAGGTTTGGATCAGCTCCATCTTCTGCATCCACATCACTCGATGCAAGAATTACATCAGAAAATGCCTGACACAGATATTCTTCTGCAGGGGCACAGCCAGATGTTTCCATTGGGCTTGGAGAGGGCGTATCAACCAAAATAGGCTCAAGAGAAAGTTTTTCTTCTTTAACAGGCTCAGGTTCTGGCTTTGGAACCAGTTCCGGCTCAGGCTCAGGCAAAGGTTCAGGATCGAGTACCTTTTCCGGACGCTTTGGTAGTTTTTTAGCAATAACTTTTCCAGCAGCTAAAGTTTTTGCTTCCTTTTTCAGAGGCAGTTTGGCCTGTGGCTGTTCACTGACTTTGTTTCCAATGTCTCCAAGAGCTGTTCTAGGCCTCAGTCCGGCCTTGGAGGCTGCAGCAGTGGCCACAGGCACGCGCTTTGCGCCTGCCATACTGATCTTCGCCTTATTTTCAGCAATAATTTTCGTGTTCCTGGTTATCCAGAGCACCATGGCTCCTCTTCACCAGGCAGCACCTTAGTAGGCAAAAGCAGAAAACGGGAGCCGCATTCAAAAATTTTAAAGGTTCTATAATATGTATTTTTATTAACATTTTATGATAATAAAAATAATAGGCAAGTAAATCATCAAAGGAAAATGCTAAAATTGTCTTTGCAAGGGGTACAGGACCTGACTGGTCTGTGTTCACAGACAAGTTCAGCCTCTTGCTCTGCTTCATTTACATTCCCTACAAATAGAGAGAACTTACCACTGTGCAAATAGGAAGTACACTTTTATTCTGTCAATCTTATGTTTCACACTGAAGGGAGAACTGCAGTCTTACCTAAATTTTTTTTCTTCTTTTCCAAGTGAGAAGAGTGGAGATAGAGAGACAGACTCTTGCATGAGCCCCGACCAGGATCCACATGGCAACCCCATCTAAAGCTGCTGCTCTGCCCATCTGGGGCCATGCTTGCAACTGATCTATTTTTAGTGCCTGAGGTGGAGGCTCCACAGAGCCATCCTCAGCGCCTGAGCGATGCACTTGAACCAGTTGAGCCATGGCTGCAGAAAGGAAAGAGAGAGAGAGAGACAGAAAGAAAGAGAGTGAGAAGGGGAGGGGGAAAGGGGGAGAAACCAATGGTTGTTTCTCCTGTGTGCCCTGATCGGAAATCAAACCTGAGACATCCACACTCTGAGCTGATGCTCTACCACTAAGCCAACCAGCCAGGGACCTAAATATTTAAATTTGATAAAATATTATTCTAAGACCAAAATAAACATCTTTATATAGTAAGTTGTTTCCCACCTACAGAAACTTACATGCTTGTTACAATTACGTCAGTACTGATAATTCTTCCTCTTAACACTCTAAGTGTGTGGGTTCTGAGAAGGCAGCACACAAACCTGGTATTTTTAAAAAGAATCTAATAATAACAGCAAATATCATTCTTCAAAGTGCCCATCTATCACCATGTATTTTTATTTTTTCTCCTTTTACTGACTCTCCCTGTAAACATTTTACATGTCTATATCACTTTTTCTGAATTAAATCTATATATGTGGAAATTATTATTCTCCTTTTGTCATTTATTCAAATGCTTAAGAGAAAAATTGTAAAACATAGGAAACCCAGCTGACCTCACATACATTTTAAAATTTATGGTAAACTTGTTACTTATTACATCAACAAAAACTATTCTCAAATTTTATGAACTTCTGCATTTCTGTGAAATACAAGGATATTAGTAGTGATTATTTCTTATTAAGTATGTACTATTTAGTGCCAGATACAGGTCTAAGAGCATAAGATACTTAAGACATTTGGTAATCACAGCCCTATGATATGGGTGTAATATTTGCCCCATTTTACAGATGAAAATTGTGGGATAATGTGCCTTAATAACTTGAGGACAAAAGTTTAAATGAATCTTGACATACTATTAATTTCCTTAAAAGCTTAGGAACTCAAGTTATGTTTGACTACTGCTCTATTTAGGCAAAATGAGAGGTGCTGGAAAGACACAAAATTCTCCTGTACAGAAAAATCAGAAAGAAAATGAAATGTTTTAAAGTGATTTGAATGCCAGAATCTATTTTTGGACTTCTGTAGTTAACAAACCCCCTCTATTTTAGACAATCCACTATATTTTACAATGTTGCATAGCTGGTAAGCTGTTGAGCAAAGATTTAATCTAGGCCATCTGAATATAATACGTGTGACATTATACTCTATGTATTAGAATTACAGTTTCTTCTTTGAGAGTTTTGCAATACAGAAAATCACAGGTTGCTAGGAGGTGATGTTGATTATTAGATTATCGACCTTAGGAACAATTCAATGGATTCTGTCATTTTTGCTAGCATTGGCAATAGAGAAATAAATTCCCTTTGAAATACTGAAAACTTGAGCCATTTAATTTGTTCTCACATGATCTTTGAAAATACCAAAATTTTTAGTGACGATTTATAAAAGTACATACTGGCAGCACACTTGTAAAGTAATTTAAAATGCTAGTTTTTATAGTTTGCTTTCATCTTTTCATGGAACTTTTATAGCATTGAAGAGATTATACCTGGATCAAAATTTAAAGAAAATAAATTAGTAAATAGCAAATAAAACAATGGGGACTTTTACCTAAAACAACACGTCAGTATTTTACTAAGTTTTTTTTCCAATGGCTCTCTGAAGAAAGCAAATTTAAAGAAAATATATGTAGGCTAACCATACACAGTTATCCAAGTTGGGTTCCTCACAGGGGCACTCAGCCAAGGGAGGCTATTGAGCTAAAAAACTTTCAAGGTTGTGTTAGCCTTGAGGAAAACTATGTCTTTTCTAATTCATAATCCCAGAAGGGATACCTTTTTTTAAAATTTAGTAAATGAGCTTAATGTAACCACAGCATCCCTGAATTGGTAAACTGGCCAAATAGTTTGCAGAGAAATTTATTAAAATCAAAGTTATTATTGCACATGTATTTTGCAGGAAGAAACAAATATTGCTGGACCCAGAAACCAAAGCCACACAGCTAAATTCAAGAATTGGCCATAACTTGCCTGACCAGGTGATGGTGCAGTGGATAGAGCATCGGACTGTGATGCAGATGACCCAGGTTCGAGACCCTGAGCTCGCCAGCTTGAGAGCGGGCCCATCTGGCTTGAACAAAAAAGCTCATCAGCTTGGACCCAAGTTCGCTGGCTCCAACAAGGGTTGCTTGGTCTGCTGATGGCCCCAGACCCCAGACCCGTGGTCAAGGCAAATGTGAGAAAGCAATCAATGAACTAAGGTGTTGCGACGGCAATGAAAAACTAATGATTGATGCTTCTCACCTCTGGCCATAACTCTATGATTCTGAATATTTTCAAAATTATTTCTATGTTATCTGACCAGGCGGTGATGCAATGGATAGAGCATTGGAATGGGATGCGGAAGACCCAGGTTCAAGACCCCAAGCTCACCAGCTTGAGCATGGGCCCATCTGGCTTGAGCAAAAGCTCGCCAGCTTGGACCCAAGGTCGCTGGCTCTAGCAAGGGGTTGCTTGGTCTGCTGAAGGCCTGCGGTCAAGGCACATGTGAGAAGGCAATCAATGAACAACTATGGTGTCGCAACGACAATGAAAAACTAATGATTGATGCTTCTCACCTCTCTGTTCCTGTCTATGTGTCCCTATCTATCCCTTTCACTGACTCTCTCTGTCCCTGTAAAAAAATAAATAATAAATAAATTTCTATGTTATAATTTTGTTCTTTAAATTCTGAGATTCACAAATGTGCTGTCAGTGTTGTTTTCAAATTATCTTGGGATGTATAGACTCTTGGTATGTTTTCTGCATTCTTTGATTTCTAATGCATTTTGACACTGTCATATAAGTTAACTTTCATTGTTGAATCATCTCACACACAAGACTTAGCAACTTTTATATTTATAAAACTGTACATTAGAGACATACTGAGGAAGTAACTAAATGATAATCTCTGTAACTTTACATATAGTTGAACTTTCAATAAAATGCATTAAATAATTCAGGAGTCAAGAGTAAAAATAATGTTTCTAATTTGGAGAAGGCATCCTTGGTATCATCACAAAAGATAAAACAAGTCAGCATTATGATGTTCCATTTATTATAGTTCTTGCTGGGGATATAATAAGTACATTTTAAAAGTGAATAAGAAAATGCTAACACTGGTTATGAAAATAGTGACATAAGTAATTCCCAACTTTAGTTCTCCTCACAAGAAAACCAGCTAACAATTATCCATTCAAAAGATCCCACCGTATTTGTTGTATATACTGATAATAAACTACTTAAAAATGAAGAACATTTACAATAGCATCAAAAAAATAAAAATACTTAGAAAAATATATTCAATGACATATAAGATCTGTACACTGAATACTACTAGACACTGATGAAAGGTATTTAGGAAGCCGTCAATAAATGAAAAGATATTTTGTGCTCATGGATGGGAAAAATTAGTATTTTTAAAATTTCTATACTACTTTTAGCCATTTATAGATTTAATGTAATCTCTATAAAGATTTCAATAACATTTTTTAAAGATATAAGAAAACAGTTCTAAAATTTGTTTTAAACCACAAAAGAAATTGAGTAGCCAAACCAATCCTGAGAGACAAGACCAAAGCTGAAGGCCACACATCCTGATTTCAAACTATACTATACTACAAAGCCATAGTAACCAAAATAGTACAGGAGTGCCATAAAAAAATAGATACAAAGACCAATGGAAGAAATTTATAATCCCAGAAATAAATCCTGAAATGTGCAATTAACAAATAAAATCAGTTCTTTAATAAATTGTGTCAGGAAAACTGTATATTCATATACAAAAAAATAGAACTGGATCCCCATCTTACACTACTCTTAAAAATTAACTCAAGAGAGGAGCAAGATGGCAAACAAGTAGGCGGACGTACCAACTTCCAACTCCCAGAACCAAAGTGGATTACAACTCAATTTTAAGAACCATCATCTGGATAAACCAACTTTGAACAAAACTAAGTGGACTCTTCAACCAAGGAACACAGAAGAAGCCACATTGAGACTGGTAGGAATAGCGAAAACGCGAAGAGGGCTGCCCAGCTCCCCGGAGCAAACGGCAGCCCGGAGAGACCAGCGGGGCGGGAGGAGAGTTTGGCGGAGAGGAAGGGACCTGGGTCCCAGGAACCAAGCCCCAGCCTCCAGTCCTAGAGCCTAAAAGAGGCGTTTGGACAGTATTGAGCTGTGAAACAAGTGAGGGAGCTCCCAGGCCTACAGTGTGGAGTACTCTGCTGAGGGCTGCTTAAGGTTTTGGGGCGGCAGGACGCTGAAAGGCGGTTCTGTCGGTGTGGACAGAGGCCAAGCCGGTGGGAGATCGGTCTAGCCCAGAGGGTCAGAGGGGACCGCGAAAGCGGTCCGGAAGCTGCGGGCCCGCCTTTGGTCCCACTTACGGGGACAAAGCAGGAGGCCAGGAACGGGCAGGCCCTGCGCAAGCCGGCCCTGACCGCGGGGACCGGGCTAGGACCAGGGATGGGCAGGGGCTGTGGCTGAGCTGACGCTACCAGTCCCCCACCCCCCACCCCCCGGGCCGGAGAAACCGCGGTTGGCCAGTATACGTGCGTGAGCGGGCTCCGAGCTCGGGAACAGGGTGGACCCCGAGACAGGCGGAGGCTCGCAGCTGAGCCCACGCTGCTATCCCCATCCGGCCGGAGAAACCCCGGATAGCGTTCATACGTGCAAGAGCGGGCTCCGAACGCGGGAGCGGGGTAGAGTCCGGGACTAGCGGAAGTACGCAGCTCGGCGGAAGCCAGCAAACACGCCCGCCCCAATAAACCTTGGTTTCCGACCCTGCGCAAAGGGCCCTGGCCTCGAGGGCGGGGCTACAGCTCCAGACGGGCAAAAGCTTACAGCTGAGAGCAGGTCAAAAGCCCCGCCTAACCCGCGGAACTGTAGCGAGCAGGCTCCGACTGCTGGTTCTGGGCGGAAGTCCGGAAATAGGCTGGGTCCGCAGCTGAGGAAAGGTGCTCGCCTCTACCCTTGGTGCTAATCTTGTGGCTTCAGTCACAGCCCCTCCAACTGAGGAGAGGCAGAAATCACAGCAAAAGCCACAGTGGGCAGGCGCTGGCAACGCTCATACCCAACCACCCTAGGCACCGGCAGAGGGGGTGGGGGGCCTGCAGATAGACCACACCTAGAGAACACAAAGGCAACACCTACTGGACTCCAGTGGCCACACGTGCTTATACACAGAAAAAATGGGCAGGCAGAGGAATGCAAACCAAATGAATCAAGAGAAATCCCCACAGAAGGACCTGAATGAACCAGATATAACCAAATTACCAGAAGCAGAATTTAGAATAATGACAGTTAGGATGTTCAAAGAAATTAGAGCAACAATGGATAGTCATTATGAACACCTAAACAAAGAGATAACAAGTATAAAAAATGAAATTGAAATAATAAAAAAGAATCAGACAGAAATGACAAATACAGTATCAGAACTGAAGACCACAATGGAAGAAATTAAAAGCAGGATGGATGACGCTGAGGATCGAATAAGCGAGTTAGAGGACACAATAAACAAAGACACAGAAGCAGAGAAGAAAAAGGAAAAGAGACTTAAAAAATGTGAGGAAACTCTAAGGGAGCTTTGTGACAACATGAAGAGAAACAACATTCGCATCATAGGGGTGCCTGAAGAAGAGGAGAGAGGACAGGAAATGGAAACTTTGTTCAATCAAATTATAGCAGAAAACTTTCCTAAATTAAGGCTGGGAAACACTCCACACATTCAAGAAGCACACAGAACTCCATTAAAGAGAAACCCAAAAAGATCTACACCAAGACACATCATAGTTAAAATACCAAAGCTAATGGATAAAGAAAAAATTTTAAAAGCTGCTAGAGAAAAAAAGACTATCACCTACAAAGGAGCCCCCATTAGGATGACATCGGACTTCTCAACAGAAACACTTGAGGCCAGAAGGGAATGGCAAGATATAATCAAAGTAATGCAGAACAAGAACCTACAACCAAGACTACTTTATCCAGCAAGGCTAACGTTTAAAATTGAAGGAGAAATAAAGAGCTTCCCAGAAAAAGAAAGCCTCAAGGAATTCATAAAAACCAAACCAATTCTGCAAGAGATACTAAGGGGCCTCTTGTGAACAGTTTAAAGGGAGGAAAGAATAAGCAAAAGAAGAATACAGCTTTAAAGAATAAAATGGCAATAAACAACTACATATCAATAATAACCTTAAATGTAAATGGATTAAATGATCCAATCAAAAGACATAGGGTAGCTGCATGGATAAAGAAACAGGACCCATACATATGCTGTCTACAAGAGACACACCTTAAAACAAAAGATGCTCATAGACTGAATGTAAAAGGATGGAAAAAAATATTTCATGCAAATGGAAATGAAAAAAAAGCAGGGGTAGCAATACTTATATCAGACAAAATGGACTTTAAAACAAAGGCTGTAGTAAGAGATAAAGGAGGACACTACATAATGATAAAGGGAACAATTCAACAGGAAGATATAACTATTGTAAATATCTATGCACCAAATATAGGAACCCCGACATACATAAAGCAGACTTTGATGGATATAAAGGGCGAGATTAACAACAATACTATCATATTAGGGGATTTCAATACCCCTCTAACAACATTGGATAGATCCTCAAGAAAGAAAATTAATAAAGAAACAGCAGACTTAAAGGAGACACTAGATCAACTTGATTTAATAGATATCTTCAGAACTTTTCACCCTAAAGCAGTAGATTATACATTCTTCTCAAGCGCTCATGGTACGTTTTCTAGGATAGACCACATGTTAGGACACAAAAATGGTCTCAATAAATTTAAGAAGATTGAAATCATATCAAGCATTTTCTCTGATCACAATGCCATGAAAATAGAAATTAACCACAAAAGAAAAACTGAAAAATACTCAAACACTTGGAAACTAAATAGCTTGTTATTAAATAATGAATGGATTAACAATGAGATCAAAGAAGAAATAAAAATGTTTCTAGAAACAAATGATAATGAGCAAACATCAACTCAAAATTTATGGGACACAGCAAAAGCAGTTCTGAGAGGGAAGTTTATTGCACTACAGGCATATCATAAGAAGCTAGAAAAAGCTCAAATAAGCAACCTGACCCTGCATCTAAAAGAACTAGAAAAACAACAACAAATAAAACCCAAGACAAGTAGAAGAAAGGAAATAATAAAGGTCAGAGCAGAAATAAATGACATAGAGGCTAAGGAAACAATACAGAGGATCAATGAAACAAGAAGCTGGTTCTTTGAAAAGGTAAAGAAGATTGATGAACCTTTAACTAGACTCACCAAGAAAGAAAGAGAGAGGACTCAAATAAATAAAATTAGAAAGGACAGTGGAGAAATAACAACTGACACAACAGAAATACAAAGCATTGTAAGAAAATACTATGAAGAACTATATGCCAAAAAATTAGACAATCTTGGTGAAATGGACAAATTTCTTGAATCATATAACCTTCCAAAAATCAATCTGGAAGAATCAGAACACCTAAACAGACCAATTACAGCAAATGAGATCGAAACAGTTATCAAAAAACTCCCAAAAAAGAAAAGTCCTGGGCCTGATGGCTTCACAAGTGAATTCTATCAAAAATTCAAAGAAGAACTAATTCCTATTCTCCTCAAGCTATTTCAAAAAATTCAAGAGGAAGGCAGACTTCCAAACTCCTTTTATGAGGCGAGCATAATTCTGATCCCAAAATCGGGCAAAGACAACACAAAGAAAGAAAATTATAGGCCTATATCCCTGATGAATTTAGACGCTAAAATTCTCAACAAAATATTAGCCAACCGGATCCAGCAATATATGAAAAAAATCATACACCACGATCAAGTGGGATTTATTCTGGAGAGGCAAGGCTGGTTCCATATTCGCAAATCAATCAATGTGATTCACCACATAAACAAAAGGAAGGACAAAAATCACATGATAATTTCAATAGATGCAGAAAAGGCATTTGATAAAATCCAGCACCCATTCATGCTCAAAACTCTCAGTAAAGTGGGAATACAGGGATCATTCCTTAACATGATAAAGGCCATCTACGATAAACCGACAGCAAACATCATTCTAAATGGACAAAGATTAAAAGCAATCCCCTTAAGATCAGGAACCAGGCAGGGTTGCCCACTTTCACCACTCTTATTCAACATAGTTCTGGAAGTCCTAGCTACAGCAATCAGACAAGAAGAAGAAATAAAAGGCATACAAATTGGAAAAGAGGAAGTAAAACTGTCATTATTTGCAGATGATATGATATTGTATATTGAAAACCCTAAAGTCTCAGTCAAAAAACTACTGGACCTTATAAATGAATTCAGCAAGGTGGCAGGATATAAAATTAATACTCAGAAATCAGAGGCATTTCTATACACCAACAATGAAATATCAGCAAAAGAAATTAAGGAAACAATCCCCTTCACTATTGCAGCCAAAAAAATAAAGTACCTAGGAGTAAATTCAACCAAGGAGGTTAAGAACTTGTACTCAGAAAATTATAGAACATTGATAAAAGAAATCAAGGAAGATACAAACAAGTGGAAGCATATACCGTGCTCATGGCTAGGAAGAATAAACATCATTAAAATGTCTATATTACCCAAAGCAATTTATAAATTCAATGCAATACCAATTAAAATACCAATGACATACTTCAAAGATATAGAACACATATTCCAAAAATTTATATGGAACCAAAAAAGAACACGAATAGCCTCAGCAATCTTAAAAAGAAAAAATAAAGCAGGAGGTATCACTCTTCCTGATATCAAGGTTTACTACAAGGCCATTATACTCAAGACAGCCTGGTACTGGCATAAGAACAGGCACATAGATCAATGGAACAGAACAGAGAACCCAGAAATAAACCCACAGCTTTATGGACAACTGATATTTGACAAAGGAGGAAAGAACATACAATGGAGTAAAGACAGCCTCTTTAACAAATGGTGTTGGGAAAATTGGACATCTACCTGCAAAAAAATGAAACTAGACCATCAACTTACACCATTCACAAAAACAAACTCAAAATGGATAAAAGACTTAAATGTAAGCCGTGAAACCATAAACATCTTAGAAGAAAACATAGGCAGCAAGCTCTCCGACATCTGTAGCAGCGGTATATTTGCCGATTTATCTTCATGGGCAACTGAAATAAAAGGCAAGATAAACAAATGGGACTATATCAAACTAAAAAGTTTTTGCACAGCTAAAGACAATAAGAACAGAATAAAAAGACAAACCACACAATGGGAGAACATATTCGACAGCACATCTGATAAGGGGTTAATAACTAAAATTTATAAAGAACTTATAAAAAGCAACACCAGGAAGACAAACAACCCAATCAAAAAATGGGCAAAAGAAATGAATAGAAATTTCTCCAAAGAGGACATACAGATGGCCAATAGGCATATGAAAAAATGCTCAACATCACTAATCATTAGAGAAATGCAAATTAAAACCACAATGAGATATCACCTCACACCAGTCAGAATGGCACTTATCAGCAAAACAACACAGAATAAGTGCTGGCGAGGATGTGGAGAAAAGGGAACCCTTCTGCACTGCTGGTGGGAATGCAGACTGGTGCAGCCACTGTGGAAAACAGTTTGGAGATTCCTCAGAAAATTAAAAATCGAACTGCCTTTTGACCCAGCTATCCTACTTTTAGGAATATACCCTAAGAATACCATAGCACTGTTCGAAAAGAAGAAATGCGCCCCCATGTTCGTGGCAGCATTGTTCACAATAGCGAAGATCTGGAACCAGCCCAAGTGTCCGTCAGAAGACGAGTGGATTAAAAGCTATGGTACATATATACTATGGAATACTACTCAGCCATAAGAAACGATGACATCGGATCATTTATAACAAAATGGATGTACCTTGATAACATTATACGGAGTGAAATAAGTAAATCAGAAAAAAAGAAAAACTGAGAACAGCACTATTACATACATAGGTGGGACATGAAAGTGAGGGTATGAGACATGGACAAGAGAGTGGTGGTTATGGGGTGGGGGGAGGGAAGGAAGAATGGGATAGGGAGGAGGGGAGGGACGCAGGGAAAACCAGATTGAAGGTGACAGAGGACAATTTGACTTTTGGTGATTGGTATGCAACACAATTGAATGATAAGATAACCTGGAGATGTTTTCATTGTACATATGTACCCTGATTTATTGATGTCACCCCATTAGAATTAATAATAATAAAATATATATATAATAAAAAAAAATTTAACTCAAGTGGATTAAATGTAAGATTTTATGCCACAGCATAAATCTCTTACAAAAAAATATAGGGGGAAAGCTCCTTGACATTTGTCTTGGCAATGATATTTTAGATCTGACACCAAAAGCACTAACAACAAAAGTAAAAATCAACACATGAGACTACAAGAAACTAAAAAACTCCACACAGCAAAATAAATAAATAAATAGTATAGTAAATAAATAAAAATAAAAAGACAACCTATGGAATGGAAGAAAAATACATATATTCTTAAATTTTATTTAGAAAATTAAATTTAACAGGGTGACATTGATCAATAAGAACACATAGATTTCAGGTAAGCATTTCTATAACATTTGAACTGTTGATTATGTTGTGTACCCATTACCCAAAGTCAAATTATTTTCCATCACCATATATTTGATCCTTTTTACACCCTTTACCAACCTTCTTCTCCCCCCCATCCCCACCACTTTGCTTTTATCTATGTCCATGAAGTCTAAGTTTTATATTCCTCCTAGATGTGAAATCAACAGTTCTTAGCTTTTTCTGATTTACTTATTTCACTCAGTATAATGTTCTCAGGGTCCATCCATGTAGTCGTAAATGGCAATGTGTCATCATTTCTTACGCCTGAGTGGTATTCCATTGTGTATATGTACCACAGCTTCTTTATCCAGTTCTCTCAACTCATAAAATGAAGGGATCTTGTCTTACGCTTTTATGAATCTCCTAGTATCAAACAAAATGACTTGCACATCTTATCAATTCTCTTTTTTTCTTTCAGATTATCATTTTTTAAAAAATAAAATAGAAGTTAGAATAAATATATAGTATGCTGTTAAATGTGTGAAATAAATTTTATTTAGGGTTCCATTTACATAAGACAGAGTTCACATCACTCAGTTCTGGTTGGAGGTATTTCCTTTCATACTTTCTCTCTCTCTCTCTCTCTCTCTCTCTCTCTCTCTCTCTCTATATATATATATATATATATATATATATATATATATATATATATATATAATTTTTTTTCTCTGAAGTGAGAAGCGGGGAGGCAGAGAGACAGACTCCCACATGTGCCTGACTGGGATCCACCCGGCATGCCCACTAGGGGGTGATGCTCTGCCCATCTGGGGTGTTGCTCCATTGCAACTGGAGCCATTCTAGCGCCTGAGGCAGAGGCTATGGAGCCGTCCTCAGCACCTGGGCCAACTTTGCTCCAATGGAGCCTTGGCTGTGGGAGGGGAAGGAAGAGATAGAGAGGAAGGAGAGGGGGGAGGGGGGAGAAGACGGGCACTTCTTCTGTGTGCCCTGCCGGGAATTGAACCTGGAACTTCCACACGCTGGGCTGACACTCTACTTCTGAGCCAACTGGCCATGGCTGAAGTCAAACATCTTTATTTTTATTATTCACTAAAATATACTTGCACCTGTTATTATCACAGAGAACAGAATATATTTCATTAAAACAAGTTGTTGGCTCCCATTTACCTGGCTAGAAAATGCATTGACTTTCTTCTAAGCAGTTCATTTTTTATGGAGTGAAATGTGGGAGTTGCCAAGGCCTCTGTGCCTTGTGACCTATGTGACTTTGTGTCACATAGTCACTCCAGGAATGAGTTCATTTCACTTCTGAATTAAACAAGAGTCACAGTAAAGAAAATATACAAAAAAAGAGATTGTTGAATGTGTAATTGAGATTGAGCTTGTTTGAATTAACATTTTTGAATGAATAATGAAATAGATACTTTAATCTATTTATAATATAAAATGGTGTCTATAAGAAAAGGGTATGGACAGAGTTGGTGGTATCCAATAGTATTTCTGGATTAAAAAAATAAATTTATTTATTGATTTTTAGAGAGAGGGGAAGAGAGAAAGAGGAGTGGGGTTGAGGAGCAGAAAGCATCAACTCGCAGTTATTGCTTCTCCTATGTGCCCTGACTGGGCAAGCCTGGAGTTTCCAACTGGTGACCTCAGTGTTCCACAATTACTTTCTGATTAAAAAACATTGGCTATTTTCTCACTTGTTTCACAAACTTTTTCACTTATTTGTAAGCTTTTAAACTTTGCATTGGCCTGATTGGGGAACTGAACCGGCAACTTCTATGCTTTGGGATGATTCTCTAACCAACCAAGCTTTCTGGCCAGGGCGGGATCTTTCTTGATTGAAACCACTACAAAGTAAAATATTGGTTATCATGAAGCCATTCTAAACCAGACTGTTTACTCTTACAGAGAACTTTTTTATTTTTAAAACAAAATTACATCTCTTGATGACTGTATTCTGTTAATTATGTTTTGAAATAATAAAGAAAAATAAATGTATTTCTTCTTACCATTGGAATAAATTTAAATTTATAGCATGTTTTTTTATTTTCTTTTTCATAAACACGTTTTATCTGATATAGTTTACAGACTCACCACTGTTTTAATACTTCTGACATTCAGTTCTAATTTTATCCTTGCTAAAGTATAATGAACATAATTTAATAAAACATTGTAATTAGAACAATCCTAGCATATTGCAATAGTTATTTCTATTAGAATAGTATATAGATAAAATGTGAATTGTGTTTCAGTTATATTAACTTTATGTTATCTTCTATAATAAGGCAATTCTTCCATTGATTTCTTTTCTTTGTTTTTTTTCAGTGAAAGAAGGTGAAGCAGAGATGGACTCCCATGTGTTCCGATTGGGATCCATCTCGCAAGCCCACTAGGGGGCGATGCTCTGCCCATCTGGGGCACTATTCTATTGCTTAACAACTGAGTTCTTCTTAGCACTTGAGGTGGAGGCCATGGAGCCATCCTCAGTGCCTGGTGCCAACTCGCTCCAATCAATCCATGGCTAAAGGAGGGGAAGGGGAGAGAGAAAGAGAGAGAGAGAGAGAGAGAATGCGAGAGGAGAAAGGGTGGGGAAACAGATGGGTACTTTTGTGTGCCATGACCAGAAATTGAAAGTGGGACATCCACATCCCAGGCCGATGCTTTACCACTGAGTCAACCGGCTAGAGCCTGATTTCTGTTATTTATTCTGAGTGAAAATAATCCCAGAAGATAAATTCTTCAGTGTTTAACACGTTGTGCGTAATTTTAGTCTTGTAGCAGCATTTCAGATTAGATAACATTTCACTAAGAATAACTCTTAGACCTGACTAGGTGGTGGCACAGTAGATAGAGCGTCGGACTGGGATGCAGAAGACCCAGAGCTCGCTAGCTTGAGCGCAGGCCCTTCTGGCTTGAGCAAAAGCTCGTCAGCTTGGACCCAAGGTCGCTGGCTCCAGCAAGGAGTTGCTCAGTCTGCTGAAGGCCCGCGGTCAAGGCACATGTGAGAAAGCAATCAATGAACAACTATGGTGTCGCAAGGGCAACGAAAAACTAATGATTGATGCTCCTCACCTCTCTCCACTCCTGTCTGTCTGTCCCTATCTATCCCTCTCTCTTAAAAAAAAGAATAACTCTTAGGGCCTGACCTGACCTGTGGTGGTGCAGTGGATCAGGCATCGACCTGGAACGCTGAGGTTGCTGGTTTGAAACCCTGGACTTGCCTGGTCAAGGCACATACGGGAGTTGACGCTTCCTGCTCCCCCCACCCCCTTTCTCTCTCTCTCTCTCTTTCCTCTAGCTCTGTCTCTCTTCTCCAAAACGAATAAATAAAAAAAAAATGTTTTTTTAAAAAAATAACTCTTAGTCAGTAATCTCTCTGATGTCTTTTTTTTTTAAGTGGGCAAAAGTTTGAAGAAAAATTGGATAGTTGCATATTCTCAATCTCTCCCCTAAGGTATTTATTAACTAAAAAAAAGAAAAACAGTAACTTTGTGACAAGCTCAGCCCCTTAGTCCAGTAATCAACATTATCATCATCAGTAATAAAAATATTAAAATCATGAATCTCTTGATATGATACACTGGGAAGGAAGGGCAAACACCTTTTGTGGTATCCTTTCTTAAATTTCATGAGAAATCTACAGACATAACCAAATGGGGGATCAGCTTACAAAATAACTGACTGGTACTTTTCTTTTTTAAATTTTTCTAAGTATCTTTATTGTTGTAGTGTTTCTTTTTTTAAAAAAAATTATTAAATTTCTTGGGGTGACATTGGTTAATACAATTGTATAGTTTCAGGTGTACAATTTTATAATACATCATCTATATATTATCTTTTTTTCTTTACAGAGACAGAGAGAGAGAGTCAGAGAGAGGGATAGATAGGGACAGACAGACAGGAACGGAGAGAAATGAGAAGCATCAATCATCAATTTTTTGTTGCCGTTGTGACATCTTAGTTGTTCATTGATTGCTTTCTTATATGAGCCTTGACCGCGGGCCTTCAGCAGACTGAGTAACCTCTTGCTGGAGCCAGCGACACTGGGTCCAAGCTGGTGAGCTTTTGCTCAAACCAGATGAGCCCGCGCTCAAGCTGGCGACCTCAGGGTCTCAAACCTGAGTTCTTCTGCATCCCAGTCCAATCTCTATCCACTGCGCCACCGCCTGGTCAGGCTCATCTGTATATTATCTTGTGTGTTCACCATCCCAAGTTAAGTTTCTTTCTTTAACCATTTATCCCACTTTTCCCCTCTTCTACCTCTCCTCCCTCACTTTCCCTCTGGTAAATCACCACACTTGTCTCTATGAGTTTTTATTTTCTTTGCTTAATCCCTTCACATTTTTCACCCAGATATCTCTAAGCAGAAAAAGAAAAGTTATTTTGTTTATATATTTTCAGAGAAGTACAGAAAACATAATGTTTTAATTAAGAAAACTATAAAGCTTCTTGTAACATTTTAGAAACTACAATGTGAAATTTGAATTGCCAGTGAAATTGAAATGTGCAGACATGGACTCGTGTGCCTTTCCCTGCCTCTCTTCTATATACAATCTTGTCTACTTTAAATGAAGGCCACTCGTTTTTATTTATACTGTTGACTCCATTGGGTGTTCTGTCAGGATTTAAAAACAAAGTGAAAATAATGTTTTTAGTTCAGTTTCAGATGCAATGTATGAATTTAATTACTTCTTCTGTTAAGAAAATTAATCATTATGTAACTTTAGAATATCTGTGATAATACCTGAAGTTGTTCTACTTGAGAAGACAGAGTTCTTTGGAAAGAACACTACTATTGGGGGATATAGACAACAGAAGGAAAAGAGGAAGACCAAATAGGAGATGGACTAATTCCATAAAGGGAGCCAGCCATAGGCATGAGTCTACAGGAGCTGAGCTGGATGTTGAGTATAAGACATTATGGCTATCATTCATTTATAGGGTTAGCTAGGACTTGGAGGTGACTCAAAAGCATGTATCAAAATAAAAATAAAACATATTAGTACCAGAAGATATTTTATTGTTACTTTCTGGTGTCATTTACTACAGAACTCTAACAATAAGCTATCATAATCATGCATTTTGTTTGTTTATTTAACAGATTTCTTAATTATTAAATCTGTGCCCGGCACTTTGTAGGCTTCATGGATAAAACAGAGACTTAGATGATACCTTCATGAGGTGTTTTGGATGAGGTGCTGACATAAAACGATGTCTTCCAATTTAATTTTCTAATATTTGATTCTTTCATAAATGATCATTTGCTTCTTGAAATTTATTTAAAAATTTATAAAGCTTACTTTCTTTTTGTATGACTGATTATCTATTAGTTTGTTTTTCTCAGTCAGATGTGAGGAAAAATAAAAGTTTTGCTACCTATTTTTTTTCACATTTAAAATTAGAGTTTGGACTAGGGTAACTATGTGTTTGCTTTCAATTTTGACTTCAATTAGTAGTAGTAATGGAGATAATTTATTTTATGTCAATTTGTTGTCTTACTCTTTAAAATTTGCCTTTTCATAACAACTATTCATTGGTCTTTTATACCTCAAAATAAATCAGCCTATTTTTTATGTAATGTCTCTGTAAATATTTGGAAAAAGAATAAAGGTCTCTGATTTAAATAATAATATCTAGCATTCCATCAGGCTTTCTTTCCCAATTTCTACTAAAATACATATGATAACAAAGAAAAAAATGAAAACCCACAGCTCTACTAAAAATTAGGAGTTAAACTCTTTTTTTTTTTTTTTTTTTAATTTTAATATATATTTTATTATTATTAATTCTAATGAGGTGACACCAATAAATCAGGGTACATATGTACAATGAAAACATCTCCAGGTTATCTTATCATTCAATTGTGTTGCATACCCATCACCAAAAGTCAAATTGTCCTCTGTCACCTTCAATGACAGAGGTTTTCTCTGTGTCCCTCCCCTCCTCCCTATCCCACTTTTCCCTCCCTCCCCCCATCCCATAACCAACACTCTCTTGTCCATGTCTCATACCCTCACTTTCATGTCCCACCTATGTATGTAATCGTGCTGTTCTCAGTTTTTCTTTTTTTCTGATTTACTTATTTCACTCCGTATAATGTTATCAAGGTACATCCATTTTGTTATAAATGATCCGATGTCATCGTTTCTTATGGCTGAGTAGTATTCCATAGTATATATGTACCAAAGCTTTTTAATCCACTTGTCTTCTGACGGACACTTGGGCTGGTTCCAGATCTTCGCTATTGTGAACAATGCTGCCACGAACATGGGGGCGCATTTCTTCTTTTCGAACAGTGCTATGGTGTTCTTAGGGTATATTCCTAAAAGTGGGATAGCTGGGTCAAAAGGCAGTTCAATTTTTAATTTTCTGAGGAATCTCCAAACTGTTTTCCACAGTGGCTGCACCAGTCTGCATTCCCACCAGCAGTGCAGAAGGGTTCCCTTTTCTCCACATCCTCGCCAGCACTTATTCTGTGTTGTTTTGCTGATAAGTGCCATTCTGACTGGTGTGAGGTGATATCTCATTGTGGTTTTAATTTGCATTTCTCTAATGATTAGTGATGTTGAGCATTTTTTCATATGCCTATTGGCCATCTGTATGTCCTCTTTGGAGAAATTTCTATTCATTTCTTTTGCCCATTTTTTGATTGGGTTGTTTGTCTTCCTAGTGTTGCGTTTTATAAGTTCTTTATAAATTTTAGTTATTAACCCCTTATCAGATGTGCTGTCGAATATGTTCTCCCATTGTGTGGTTTGTCTTCTTATTCTGTTCCTATTGTCTTTAGCTGTGCAAAAACTTTTTAGTTTGATATAGTCCCATTTGTTTATCTTGCCTTTTATTTCAGTTGCCCATGAAGATAAATCGGCAAATATACCGCTGCTACAGATGTCGGAGAGCTTGCTGCCTATGTTTTCTTCTAAGATGCTTATGGTTTCACGGCTTACATTTAAGTCTTTTATCCATTTTGAGTTTGTTTTTGTGAATGGTGTAAGTTGATGGTCTAGTTTCATTTTTTTGCAGGTAGATGTCCAATTTTCCCAACACCATTTGTTAAAGAGGCTGTCTTTACTCCATTGTATGTTCTTTCCTCCTTTGTCAAATATCAGTTGTCCATAAAGCTGTGGGTTTATTTCTGGGTTCTCTGTTCTGTTCCATTGATCTATGTGCCTGTTCTTATGCCAGAACCAGACTGTCTTGAGTATAATGGCCTTATAGTAAACCTTGATATCAGGAAGCGTGATACCTCCTGCTTTATTTTTTCTTTTTAAGATTGCTGAGGCTATTCGTGTTCTTTTTTGGTTCCATATAAATTTTTGGAATATGTGTTCTATATCTTTGAAGTATGTCATTGGTATTTTAATTGGTATTGCATTGAATTTATAAATTGCTTTAGGTAATATAGACATTTTAATGATGTTTATTCTTCCTAGCCATGAGCACGGTATATGCTTCCACTTGTTTGTATCTTCCTTGATTTCTTTTATCAATGTTCTATAATTTTCCGAGTACAAGTCCTTAACCTCTTTGGTTAAATTTACTCCTAGGTACTTTATTTTTTTGGCTGCAATAGTGAAGGGGATTGTTTCCTTAATTTCTTTTGCTGATATTTCATTGTTGGTGTATAGAAATGCCTCTGATTTCTGAGTATTAATTTTATATCCTGCCACCTTGCTGAATTCATTTATAAGGTCCAGTAGTTTTTTGACTGAGACTTTAGGGTTTTCAATATACAATATCATATCATCTGCAAATAATGACAGTTTTACTTCTTTTCCAATTTGTATGCCTTTTATTTCTTCTTCTTGTCTGATTGCTGTAGCTAGGACTTCCAGAACTATGTTGAATAAGAGTGGTGAAAGTGGGCAACCCTGCCTGGTTCCTGATCTTAAGGGGATTGCTTTTAATCTTTGTCCATTTAGTATGATGTTTGCTGTCGGTTTATCGTAGATGGCCTTCATCATGTTAAGGAATGATCCCTGTATTCCCAGTTTACTGAGAGTTTTGAGCATGAATGGGTGCTTGGATTTTATCAAATGCCTTTTCTGCATCTATTGAAATTATCATGTGATTTTTGTCCTTCCTTTTGTTTATATGGTGAATCACATTGATTGATTTGCGAATATTGAACCAGCCTTGCCTCTCCAGAATAAAACCCACTTGATCGTGGTGTATGATTTTTTTCATATATTGCTGGATCCGGTTGGCTAATATTTTGTTGAGAATTTTAGCGTCTAAATTCATCAGGGATATAGGCCTATAATTTTCTTTCTTTGTGTTGTCTTTGCCCGGTTTTGGGATCAGAATTATGCTCGCCTCATAAAAGGAGTTTGGAAGTCTTCCTTCCTCTTGAATTTTTTGAAATAGCTTGAGGAGAATAGGAATTAGTTCTTCTTTGAATTTTTGATAGAATTCACTTGTGAAGCCATCAGTGCCAGGACTTTTCTTTTTTGGGAGTTTTTTGATAACTGTTTCTATCTCATTTGTTGTAATTGGTCTGTTTAGGTGTTCTGATTCTTCCAGATTGATTTTTGGAAGGTTATATGATTCAAGAAATTTGTCCATTTCACCAAGATTGTCTAATTTTTTGGCATATAGTTCTTCATAGTATTTTCTTACAATGCTTTGTATTTCTGTTGTGCCAGTTGTTATTTCTTCACTGTCCTTTCTAATTTTATTTATTTGAGTCCTCTCTCTTTTTTTCTTGGTGAGTCTAGTTAAAGGTTCATCAATCTTGTTTACCTTTTCAAAGAACCAGCTTCTTGTTTCATTGATCCTCTGTATTGTTTCCTTAGCCTCTATGTCATTTATTTCTGCTCTGACCTTTATTATTTCCTTCCTTCTACTTGTCTTGGGTTTTATTTGTTGTTGTTTTTCTAGTTCTTTTAGATGCAGGGTTAGGTTGCTTATTTGAGCTTTTTCTAGCTTCTTATGATATGCCTGTAAGTGCAATAAACTTCCCTCTCAGAACTGCTTTTGCTGTGTCCCATAAATTTTGAGTTGATGTATGCTCATTATCATTTGTTTCTAGAAACTTTTTTATTTCTTCTTTGATCTCATTGTTAATCCATTCATTATTTAATAACATGCTATTTAGTTTCCAAGTGTTTGAGTATTTTTCAGTTTTTCTTTTGTGGTTAATTTCTAGTTTCATGGCATTGTGATCAGAGAAAATGCTTGATATGATTTCAATCTTCTTAAATTTATTGAGACCATTTTTGTGTCCTAACATGTGGTCTATCCTAGAAAACGTACCATGAGCGCTTGAGAAGAATGTATATTCTACTGCTTTAGGGTGAAAAGTTCTGAAGATATCTATTAAATCAAGTTGATCTAGTGTCTCCTTTAAGTCTGCTGTTTCTTTATTAATTTTCTTTCTTGAGGATCTATCCAGTGTTGTTAGAGGGGTATTGAAATCCCCTACTATGATAGTATTGCTGTTAATCTCGCCCTTTATATCCATCAAAGTTTGCTTTATGTATGTCGGGGCTCCTATATTTGGTGCATAGATATTTACAATAGTTATATCTTCCTGTTGAATTGTTCCCTTTATCATTATGTAGTGTCCTCCTTTATCTCTTACTACAGCCTTTGTTTTAAAGTCCATTTTGTCTGATATAAGTATTGCTACCCCTGCTTTTTTTTCATTTCCATTTGCATGAAATATTTTTTTCCATCCTTTTACCTTCAGTCTATGAGCATCTTTTGTTTTAAGGTGTGTCTCTTGTAGACAGCATATGTATGGGTCCTGTTTCTTTATCCATGCAGCTACCCTATGTCTTTTGATTGGATCATTTAATCCATTTACATTTAAGGTTATTATTGATATGTAGTTGTTTATTGCCATTTTATTCTTTAAAGCTGTATTCTTCTTTTGCTCTATTCATTCCTCCCTTTAAACTGTTCACAAGAGGCCCCTTAGTATCTCTTGCAGAATTGGTTTGGTTTTTATGAATTCCTTGAGGCTTTCTTTTTCTGGGAAGCTCTTTATTTCTCCTTCAATTTTAAACGTTAGCCTTGCTGGATAAAGTAGTCTTGGTTGTAGGTTCTTGTTCTGCATTACTTTGATTATATCTTGCCATTCCCTTCTGGCCTCAAGTGTTTCTGTTGAGAAGTCCGATGTCATCCTTATGGGGGCTCCTTTGTAGGTGATAGCCTTTTTTTCTCTAGCAGCTTTTAAAATTTTTTCTTTATCCATTAGCTTTGGTATTTTAACTATGATGTGTCTTGGTGTAGATCTTTTTGGGTTTCTCTTTAATGGAGTTCTGTGTGCTTCTTTAATGTGTGGAGTGTTTCCCAGCCTTAATTTAGGAAAGTTTTCTGCTATGATTTGATTGAACAAAGTTTCCATTTCCTGTCCTCTCTCCTCTTCTTCAGGCACCCCTATGATGCGAATGTTGTTTCTCTTCATGTTGTCACAAAGCTCCCTTAGAGTTTCCTCACATTTTTTAAGTCTCTTTTCCTTTTTCTTCTCTGCTTCTGTGCCTTTGTTTATTGTGTCCTCTAACTCGCTTATTCGATCCTCAGCGTCATCCATCCTGCTTTTAATTCCTTCCATTGTGGTCTTCAGTTCTGATACTGTATTTGTCATTTCTGTCTGATTCTTTTTTATTATTTCAATTTCATTTTTTATACTTGTTATCTCTTTATTTAGGTGTTCATAATGACTATCCATTGTTGCTCTAATTTCTTTGAACATCCTAACTATCATTATTCTAAATTCTGCTTCCGGTAATTTGGTTATATCTGGTTCATTCAGGTCCTTCTCTGGGGATTTCTCTTGATTCATTTGGTTTGCATTCCTCTGCCTGCCCATTTTTTCTGTGTATAAGCAAGTTGTGGCCACTGGAGTCCAGTAGGTGTTGCCTTTGTGTTCTCTAGGTGTGGTCTATCTGCAGGCCCCCCACCCCCTCTGCCGGTGCCTAGGGTGGTTGGGTATGAGCGTTGCCAGCGCGGGCCCACTGTGGCTTTTGCTGTGATTTCTGCCTCTCCTCCGTGGGAGGGGCTGTCACTGAAGCCACAAGATCAGCACCAAGGGTAGAGGTGAGCACCTTTCCTCAGCTGCGGACCCAGCCTATTTCCGGACTTCCGCCCAGAACCAGCAGTCGGAGCCTGCTCGCTACAGTTCCGCGGGTTAGGCGGGGCTTTTGACGTGCTCTCAGCTGTAAGCCTTTGCCCGTCCGGAGCTTTAGCCCCGCCCTCGAGGCCAGGGCCCTTTGCGCAGGGTCGGAAACCAAGGTTTATTGGGGCGGGCGTGTTTGCTGGCTTCCGCCGAGCTGCGTACTTCCGCTCGTCCCGGACTCTACCCCGTCCCCGTGTTCGGAGCCCGCTCGTGCACGTATGAATGCTATTCGCGTTTTCTCCGGCCGGATGGGGATAATAGCGTGGGCTCAGCTGCGAGCCTCCCCCCATCTCGGGGTCCACCCCGTTCTCATGCTCGGAGCCTGCTCGCGCACGTATACTGGCCAACCGCGGTTTCTCCGGCCGGGGGCGAGGGGACTGGTAGTGTCAGCTCAGCCGCGAGCCCCTGCCCGTCCCTGATCCTAGCCCGGTCCCCACGGTCAGGGTCGGCTTGCGCAGGGCCTGCCTATTCCTGGCCTCCCGCTTTGTCCCCGTAAGTGGGATTAAAGGCGGGCCCGCAGCTTCCGGACCGCTCTCGCGCTTCCCCTCCTACCCTCTGGGCTAGACCGATCTCCCACCGGCTTGGCCTCCGCCCACGCCGACAGAACCGCCTTTCAGCGTCCTGCCGCCCCAAAACCTTAAGCAGCCCTCAGCAGAGTAGGAAGGGACCTAATACTCCACACTGTAGGCCTGGGAGCTCCCTCACTTGTTTCACATCTCAAATCTGTCCAAACGCCTCTTCTAGGCTCTGGGACTGCAGGCTGGGGCTTGGTTCCTGGGACCCAGGTCCCTCCCTCTCTGCCAAACTTTCCTCCTGCCACACGGGTCTCTCCGGGCTGCCGTTTGCTCCGGGGAGCTGGGCAGCCCTTTTCGCGTTTTCGCTATTCCTACCAGTCTCAATGTGGCTTCTTCTGTGTTCCTTGGTTGAAGAGTCCACTTAGTTTTGTTCAAAGTTGGTTTATCCAGGTGATGGTTCTTAAAATTGCGTTGTAATCCACTTTGGTTCTGGGAGTTGGAAGTTGGTACGTCCGCCTACTCCGTCGCCCAGGAGTTAAACTCTTATCAATAAGTAAGATAGTTTTTAAAAGTACCTTGCTGATAAAAATAATTAATGGCTTAAAATAGCTTTGTTTGTTAAAACATAAAATTACCTAAAACTTAAAAGAATCAAAATACATGTTACTCTTTTATTGTTGCTTACCACAGAGAAGAGCGATCTTTTCTCCATAGTAATGATGGCTTGAGAACAGTCCTAGACTTACCATTACGTATTTAGTGCCTAATTTTTCTACAATGAGTCAGAGAATTTGTGTTTCAACAACCAGCAAGGCTATCATAATATTGTACTGGAACTAAAACATCCTGGAAGTCATGGAGCTCACCAGTAAAATTGCTCTCAGTAAGAATAAATATTAAACTGTTCTGGTAGCCCTGGCTGGTGGTTCAGTAGATAGTGTTGTCCTGGAGCACCGAGGTTGCCAGTTTGATCCTAAGGTCACCAGCTGGATCCTGAGGCTGCCAACTTGTCCCCAAGGTCATGGTTTGAGCCCCAGTTAGGGCACATATGACTAGTAATCAGTGGGTGCATAATTAAAGTAGAGCAATGAATTGATGTTTCTCTATCCTTTCTCTTTCTCGCTCTTTCTTTCTATCTCAAAACACAAACAAACAAGAATATTTTGGTTAATGTCCTTACTGAAGATTGTAACTTTGACACCTAATTAGGGTAGATTCAGAGAACCAGCCAAATTGACTGCAAATGAAAGCCTGTAAGATAATAAGACTTTGGCTTGGAGCAATGCACAGTAATGTGACACCCAACAGTAGGTATAAAACAGGTACTGAACTAAGGCCCAAAAATATAACAAGTGGGACTCAGGAGGAAGTTTGCACTCATTTGTTGGTAAACATGAGGACTGAACATACTGTTCCACTTTATAGAATGACTCAACAGCAATAAAATTAAAATGGGACCGGTCTTCGGCAGCGGGGAAGCAAGATGGCGACGGAGTAGGCGGACGTACCAACTTCCAACTCCCAGAACCAAAGTGGATTATAACTCAATTTTAAGAACCATCATCTGGATAAACCAACTTTGAACTAAACTAAGTGGACTCTTCAACCAAGGAACACAGAAGAAGCCACATTGAGACTGGTAGGAATAGCGAAAACGCGAAGAGGGCTGCCCAGCTCCCCGGAGCAAACGGCAGCCCGGAGAGACCCGCGTGGCGGGAGGAGAGTTTGGCGGAGAGGGAGGAACCTGGGTCCCAGGAACCAAGCGCCAGCCTGCAGTCCCAGAGCCTAGAAGAGGCGTTTGGACAGTTTTGAGCTGTGAAACAAGTGAGGGAGCTCCCAGACCTACAGTGTGGAATATTAGGTCCCTTCCTACTCTGCTGAGGGTTGCTGAAGGGTTTGGGGCTGCAGGATGCTGAAACGCGGTTCTGTCGGCGTGGGCAGAGGCCAAGCTGGTGTGAGCTCGGTCTAGCCCAACAGGGTCGGAGGGGACGCGCGAAAGCAGTCCGGAAGCTGCGGGCCCGCCTGTAATGCCACCTACGGGGACAAAGCGGGAGGCCAGGAACGGGCAGAAATCTGCTCTGCGACCCTGCGCAAGCCGGCCCTGACCGTGGGGACTGGGCTAGGACCAGGGACGGGCGGGGGCTCGTGGCTGAGCTCACGCTACCAGCCCCGCCTGGCCGGAGAAACCGCGGTTTGCCATTATACGTGCGCGAGCGGGCTCCGAACGTGGGGGCGGGGTAGAGTCCGGGATGAGCGGAAGTACGCAGCTGAGCGGAAGCCAGCAAACACGCCCGGCCCAATAAACCTGGGTTTGTGACCCTGCACAGAAGGGCCCTGGCCTTGAGGGCGGGACTAAAGCTCCGGATGGGCAAAGGCTCACAGCTGAGAGCACGTCAAAAGCCCCGCCCAACCCGCGAAACTGTGGCGAGCAGGCTCTGACTGCGGGTTCTGGGCGGAAGTCTGGAAACAGGCTGGGTCCGCAGCTGAGCAAAGGTGCTCACCTCTACCCTTGGTGCTGAGGCTTGTGGCTTAAGTGACAGCCCCTCCCGTGGAGGAGAGGCGGAAATCACAGCAACAGCTGCAGTAGGCTGTCGCTGGCAATGCCCATACCCAACCACCCTAGGCAGCGGCAGAGGGGGTGGCAGGCCTGCAGACAGACCACACCTAGAGAACACAAAGGCATCACCTACTGGACTCCAGTGGCCACAACTTGCTTATACACAGACAAAATGGGCAGGCAGAGGAATGCAAACCAAATGAATCAAGAGAAATCCCCACAGAAGGACCTGAATGAACCAGATATAACCAAATTACCAGAAGCGGAATTTAAAATAATGATAGTTAGGATGTTCAAAGAAATTAGATAGTCATTATGAACACCTAAATAAAGAGATAACAAGTATAAAAAATGAAATTGAAATAATAAAAAAGAATCAGACAGAAATGACAAATACAGTGTCAGAACTGAAGACCACAATGGAAGGAATTAAAAGCAGGATGATTCACGCTGAGGATCGAATAAGCGAGTTAGAGGACACAATAAACAAAGGCACAGAAGCAGAGAAGAAAAAGGAAAAGAGACTCAAAAAATGTGAGGAAACTCTAAGGGAGCTAGCTCTGTGACAACATGAAGAGAAACAACATTCGCATCATAGGGGTGCCTGAAGAAGAGGAAAGAGGACAGGAAATGGAAACTTTGTTCAATCAAATCATAGCAGAAAACTTTCCTAAATTAATCTGGGAAACACTCCACACGTTCAAGAAGCACACAGAACACCGTTAAAGAGAAACCCAAAAAGATCTACGCCAAGACACATCATAGTTAAAATACCAAAGCTAAGGGATAAAGAAAAAATTTTAAAAGCTGCTAGGGAAAAAAAGGCTATCACCTACAAAGGAGCCCCCATAAGGATGACATCAGACTTCTCAACAGAAACACTTGAGGCCAGAAGGGAATGGCAAGATATAATCAAAGTAATGCAGAACAAGAACCTACAACCAAGACTACTTTATCCAGCAAGGCTAACGTTTAAAATAGAAGGAGAAATAAAGAGCTTCCCAGAAAAAGAAAGCCTGAAGGAATTCCTAAAAACCAAACCAATTCTGCAAGAGATACTAAGGGGACAGTTGTGAACAGTTTAAAGGGAGGAAAGAATAGAGCAAAAGAAGACTACAGCTTTAAAGAATAAAATGGCAATAAACAACTACATATCAATAATAACCTTAAATGTAAATGGATTAAATGATCCAATCGAAAGACATAGGGTAGCTGCATGGATAAAGAAACAGGACCCATACATATGCTGTCTACAAGAGACATACCTTAAAACAAAAGATGCACATAGACTGAAGGTAAAAGGATGGAAAAAAATATTTCATGCAAATGGAAATGAAAAAAAAGCAGGGGTAGCAATACTTATATCTGACAAAATGGACTTTAAACCAAAGGCTGTAGTAAGAGATAAAGAAGGACACTACATAATGATAAAGGGAATGATTCAACAGGAAGATATAACTATTATAAATATCTATGCACCAAATATAGGAGCCCCGACATACATAAAGCAGACTTTGATGGATATAAAGGGCGAGATTAACAGCAATACTATCATAGTAGGGGATTTCAATACCCCTCTAACAACACTGGATAGATCCTCAAGAAAGAAAATTAATAAAGAAACAGCAGACTTAAAGGAGACACTAGATCAACTTGATTTAATAGATATCTTCAGAACTTTCCACCCTAAAGCAGTAGAATATACATTCTTCTCAAGCGCTCATGGTACATTTTCTAGGATAGACCACATGTTAGGACACAAAAATGGTCTCAATAAATTTAAGAAGATTGAAATCATATCCAGCATTTTTCTCTAAAAAAATCAAATGCTTTTTTAATTGCTTCATATTCATTTTGAAATATCCCCTAATTTTTGTGAGCAGTAAGTATATATAAAGAAGAAAGCCTCGGGCCCAGTTTGGTGCGCTTCTGTGATTCACTTCTGTTCAGTGGCGACTGGTGCTGCACAGCTGCCTGCGCACTCAGCAGACACTCAGAAAAGGGGGTGCTTCCCTTCGGTGGCGGGTTTCCTGCAGCAAAGTCTGAATGCTGTGGCTGAGAGAACAACGGACTCAAGGTGGGTGGGGGCTGAAGTTTCCTGCCACGGAAAAGAAAAAAAAGCAGAGAAAGAAAGAAACCCCCAAACTAGACAGAGATCAAATTTGTCAGTGGGGAGTAAGGGTAGGGGGCAGGGGGAAAGGTGACTTGCTAATGACTGCAGATAAAAAGAACTTTTCTACAGGGGTGGGGGGGTCAGAGGTCATGGGCAAAGCCTCTCTTCTGACCCCCAGAGGGTTCATTCTGAAGAAACTACTGCCAGAAATGGAAGGATTTAGCCTCAGGTCATAGGACCAGAAACAGAAGTAGGAAGAGGAGCCAGGTTTTCTGACAGCAAGTCATTCTGTCAGGGCACCAGCATGGGTCCAAGGCCAGAGCGCTATGATCTCATGGCCACGGTCCCTTTCTCATCGATGGCAGCAACTGATAGTGTGTGTGTTTCATTTGACAATTCTCTCTTCTCATTTAGCACTTTTCCTGTTTTCCTTATCTTTTTCCTCAAAGTGTGAACTTTAGACAACTTGCATCAGAATCAGCTGTAGTGCCTGTTTCACATACAAATCACTGTACTCTTTGCTGTGCCTAAATCAGACTCCGGCAGTGGGGTGGGCGGTGGGTGAAACCTGCTTTTTATAAATTTGCCAAGTGATTCCATGCCCAATGAGGCAGGCAGCCTGCAGCACTCCATGTTGTCCTTCCTCTGGCTGGGTGAGGGCCTTCCCATGGTCTTCCTTGTCTCCTTGGCCCACATAAGACCCAAAAGCCTGGGCTCTGCTTCGATTTGAGCAACTCCATGACTATTCCTTGAAGTGAAAGACTAGCTTCATGCTTCTTGGCCATGATGTATAAGTAAAATACAGATTTTCAACTTTAAATCGAGATCGGGAATGGTTCTTATCTTCTCTGAATGCCTTCACAAACATGTTAGAACACAACCCAAATACACAGAAATATTCAAAAGTAGTAGTAGCACGCTGTTGGCCTGCTTACTGGACAGAGCAGCTTGCAACAGTTTCTAAAAATAGACCTTTTTGGTACAGGTCACTAAGCAGAATAGCCTTCTTGTCACTCTGTTTACACAGTCTCACATCTGACACCTTCATAACAACAATGCTGACTTGATGGGGTCTGGGGACTAGCATGGTCCCTGGGAATTCTGGGGAAAGTGCAGCCTGGGCTGCAGCCCGTGAGGGTGAACATTCAGCAGCATCCTGACTGAGACCAGTGCTGTTTGGATTAAGGGCCCTTTCAACCTTTGCTTCATGATTCCTCGTCCCCTTTCCATCACTGTCTCAAAGTCAGGGGCAGAGGTCAGAAACTGCAAGTCACTCTACGAGATACTAACAAACAAAAAGAAGCTCGTGTTCAGGAATTTAAGACCCATGGTGTTTTGTTTTGTTTAAACTGTCTTGCATTTTTTCCCTTTGCAAACTTGTGAGTTTACAAAGCAGTTTATAGCTGCAAATGTAATTTTGACACCTTCCAGTAAAATGTTCAGAAAAGAAAAAAAAAAAATTAAAATGGGACCAATAAATTCTTACAGGAAAAGGGAAAGCAACTCTTACCCTAAATGCTCAGGTAAAGTCCTATCATTCTCCTTTGGATGTTAATTAAACTAATTTTACTCTAGGCCTACTGAAACAGAATTTTGGGAGATGATGTTTTTAAATGAGTATCCCAGATTTTTTTAAGATCATGCAAGTTTGGAAGATACATATCAGTAACATGCAGGTAATTATTAGTTGATGAAAAAAATAATAAAAATATATCAGTATTACTCCCAATTTTAACCCATTTAACCTAGATTTGGCTTCTTTAGGTATAGTAAAGAAAGCTCCAAATATCGGTGATTGATTTAGAAGTAGCTTCAGTGTTGTTGCACGAGTGGTACTATTATGAGGTCTTCAACAGATAATAAACTGTAGAAATGATAATGTTAGATGACATTTATTGAATACTTAACATGTGCCTAGAACTCCTCCAGTAAATTTGATGTTTTGGTTACATAATCACATCTGTAAAGACAATAAATATTAGCCTATTATTTTGTTGTTTGGTTTTATTATGAGGAAAATCTCTGGATTAGAATCGATAATATGGAGGAATTCCACAACACAGTCTTAAGCATTCAGTAAGTCTACAAGCAAAGGAAGACAAATCCAAATCCGTAATAAGTGTCTACTCAGTGCACAAAAGTCTTCCCTTTGCTCATGATGGACATGTTCTAATATGATTGACCACTCTAGCACCAAGTAGCTGGCAAGTCTCCTCAAAAAAGAGGATTATGTGATCAGTTTAGGGTTTGTAGCTCATGTAAATTGAGCGCTCTGTAGTTATGTGGCTAGGCAAGTCTCTGTGACAGTAAGCTCACATTGTTCAAACCAAGGAGGTGAATCCCTGCCACCATGGTCAGGAACCTAATGATAAAGTCCTATACTGACCAAAGAAGGTGCGTGATTAATTAATATCCACAGAGAGGTGCATATTTATGGAGAACAAAGGTATTCTGATTGTCCATGTGCTTTCATAAAGATGTCCCTTGTACCACTTCTCCCATCTATTGTCATTTATTATGTAATCTTTCAACCAGGAATGATTAGGAATTACAACCTTATGCCATCCTTTCTATACAGAAGAGATAATGAAAGGTCTCACTTAAAGTTTTGCTAATTCATGTGATCTCACTTGTTCATTCAATACATTTATCAAGTACCTGCTATGTCAGAAACTGCATTAGTTGTTGAAAGTACAGCAGTGAATAAAACATTTTCTGCCTACTTATAGGTAATATTTTAGTAGAATTAGGGAGATAATAAACATTTAACTAAAGTAAAATATGTGATAATAGATTAGTGTGCTGAATTCTAAAAAAACTAAATTAAACAGGAGAGAAAAAGAATTATGGGTTGAAAAGGGAGAACAAGCTTAAGTAGGATGTAGTCCTTCTGTGAAAGTAATATTTGAGCAAAGCATGAAGAAAGTGAGATAATTTTTCATGTGAGTATCTGAGGAAAGATCATCACAGGCACAGAGAAGGAAAAGCCAATATTCAGGACCTTAGATCAAAGTGAGTTTAGGATTTAATGAGTTTCATAGAGCAAGGAAGAGAGCAGTAAGAGATGTGGTTAGAAAGTTATCAGGAGTGAGATGGGAATTCATCAGAAATTTAATCAGAATGGTAGCATGAGACCAAACTTCAAAAAACCACTCTACCTAGCGCTTAAATAAATTTTAAGGGACAAAGGTTAAAGCAGGCACACTGAAACCAAATGCAGAAGAGACAATAATGACTCCACAATTTTTGGTCTAAGGCAGGGGTTGGGAACTTTTTGGCTAAGAGCCATGAACGCCACATATTTTAAAATGTAATTCCGTGAGAGCCATACAACAACCCGTGTACCTTACACATTATCCAATAAAAATTTGGTGTTGTCCCGGAGGACAGCTGTGATTGGCTCCAGCCACCTGCCACCATGAACATGAGCGATAGGAAATGAATGGATTGTAATACGAGAATGTTTTATATTTTTAACGTTATTATTATTTTTTATTAAAGATTTGTCTGCGAGCCAGATGCAGCCATTAAAAAAGCCACATCTGGCTCGTGAGCCATAGGTTCCTGACCCCTGGTCTAAGGAATTAGGAAGATGTGGTTGCTATTTTTTGAGATGATTGTGAAAGGGCAGATCTAGAGTGGGTTTTTGTATTTGCTTTGAGAAGTCTATTAGACATCCACTTGGAGATGTCATCTAGGCAGTTGGCTATTTCACTGGTCAAGGAAAAAAACTGCTTAGAGATATACATTTAGTAGTCCGCAGTCCTGGTTGGCATTATAGACATAAGACATAAGGAGTCAGTATAAACAAAAGAAAGACTATATCTAAGGACAGAGTTCTAGGACTCCTTAATGTTTGTATGTCACAGAGATGAAGGAAAGAAAAAGAAAAGAAAATATCATCTCAGTTCAGGAGCCACCTGCAAACTATTTGTTTATTTACTTATTATCCTGCAAATATTTCTTAAGTAACTACCATCTGCTAGACACAGTTCTAGTACATGGAATACGTGAAGTGAACCAAACAGACAAATCTTCCCGGCTCAGCGTTTACATCATTCTTTAGCCAACATTCTCTCCCTATTCCAAAGTGTTTCAAACTTTCTCTACTTTCCACAAATCCTACCCACCTACACCCTCGTTATTCAGAAAAGGTATACTGACACCAACTTCACAAAGGAAACAAAAACAATAGATGGGAAATTTTTATCATCGTACCTTTTAAAACACTTTAATCCCCCTCTCTTCCTTATCTTCCTTTTATAATGAAAAAGATGCTCTTGGGAGCCCACCTTGATCCTTTCAAATTTGAATAGATGCATTGATTTCCCTCATCACAGCATGTGTCACACACTGTATGGTAACTTGTGGCTTAACTACTTTCCTGAGGAAATGATTTATTTTTATTTTGTTCACTATTCTATGCCCAGAACCTAACATTTATAATCTAGTTTGTGCACCTGATTTTCTATGAGCAATGAATGAGTAACTAGAGGGATCTTTACAGTAGAGGCCTCGTCCAGTGCAGCCTGGGAACATATCCATCTCCGCATCAGGGTATAAAGAACACCTTCAAGATTCCTGGTGGTGGCTGCACCAGACTTCACCTCAGCACCATCAGATTCTGTCTTCAGGAAGTAAGTTGAGGGTTTAACTTTGCAGATGAGCTTCCAGTAGAGCTGTCTGGATATTTAAGGGGCCTTTTACCCTCCCCTGCCTAAGACTCCCGGTGATTCTCTCACCTCTCTGGGACTTTCAGGGCTGAGCTCATGCAGTATTTCTCATCCCCCAGAGCATCCCTGGAGCCAATAACTGTTCAGAGACCTGATCTGAAGATGCAGCCCATCTTCTTTGCAGGAATTCCATAGAGATAATGATGTTGATCTCTGTTCATTGAGTCAACACCAAAAGTCAGCTTCCTGGCCCTGGGAAAGTACTTAATGTAAAATTCAGATTTCATCTACTACATGGGAATATGTTAACACTTAACTAATATAGCTGTTCTGAAAAATAGAATGAACAGCCAAAGTATTTTTTGTATAGTCCCAAAACTAAGAGTGTGGCCAGGAGATTTACTGCGCTTCCACATAATCTTGTCCAGTACTTGTTCCCTGGGAATGTCAGGACTGCAGAAGGACAATGGAGCCTTCAAAGTATTAGACCAACCATTAAATTCAGGGTCAATGTCTCAAACTCTCAACACCTGTTGATGATAACTTGCTGTTTATTTGACACTTGTTCCAGAGACAGTAAGCCCTTTTAGCTGCCTGGGCTCTGCTTTGTTCAGCTTGTGTGCTGTCAAAATGCAGGGGGAATTCAGTGAGAAAGTATCTTATTTGTTTTTTTCTAGAAGATAGGAGAAAAATGGAGGATTTAAGTTTTCATTGGTAGAGAAGTCTTCATCATTCATGTTAGCTTGGAGAGAAGTATGTTTGATTTTTTTTTGGTGTAGTGTCCTTGTCTTTATGTTCAGACATGATCCTGAGAGGTCTTGTTATTTCTCCATCTACCATAGTCATGGAGTAATGTTTTCTAATTATTTGTGATATTTTGTAGATTAATTTTAATGCTTATTAGTAACACTATAGCCCAGCTGTTAGCTAAAAGCTTTCCAAACTAGATTTTAAAACAATTTCTCTTTTAAGTTTTAACTTTTATACTTTCCATTGTCTTTCATATTCCTCCCAATGTTATTCATTTGTTTTCTTTTTTTATTTACAGGGACAGAGAGAGAGTCAGAGAGAGGGATAGACAGGAATAGACAGCCAGGAACGGAGAGAGATGAGAAGTGTCAATCATCAGTTTTTCATTGTGACACCTTAGTTGTTCATTGATTGTTTTCTCATATGTGCCTTGACCGCGGGCCTTCAGCAGACCAAGCAACCCCTTGCTCAAGTCAGCGACCCTGGTCCAAGCTGTCGAGCTTTTGCTCATGCCAGATGGACCCGCGCTCAAGCTGGGTCCTCCACGTCCCAGTCCAACGCTCTATCCACTGCACCACTGCCTGGTCAGGCCATTGGTTTTCTTGAAGCAGTAAAGCAATTGTAGTTAAAAATGTCTTACATGTAGTTGATTCTTAATAGTTTATATCTTATCAAAAAATAAATGAGGAGGTATTTTTGACATATGGTTTATCTGTTATTCTGTTTTTCTCTAGAAATTTGCAGTTGGATATTCTGATTGTTTTCTTTTTATTCATATCTATTATTTATCCTCATTTTTGCCCCATAGCTGCAATTGTCAAGCCAGAACCGCTCCTTTACTTGTCCTTAAAATATAACATTTGGCTTTGGCTGGTTGGCTCAGCTGTAGAGTGTCAGCCTTGCATGTGGAATTTCTGGGATCAATTCTCAGGGCACACAGGAGAAGCAACCATCTGCTTCTCCACTCTTCTCATCCCTCTCCTCCCCTCCTGCAGCAATGGCTGGAATGAGCAAGTTTGCCCTGGGCGCTGAGTATGACTCCATGGCCTCGACTCAGGTGCTAAAATAGCTCGGTTGCTGAGCAATGGAGCAGTGACCTCAGATGAGCAGAACATCAGCCCCAGATGAGGGTTGCCAGGTAGATCCTGGTCAGGGCACATGAGGAAGTCTGTCTCTCTGCCTCTCACTTGATAAAAAAAAGAAAAAATATAACAATATTTAATTGTATTTAATGTCCACTTTTTGTATTTAAACTGAACATAAATTTTTACCTAAGCAAGAATAGTCACATCCTGAGTTGATAAAACTTGATGAAGCCTGACCAGGCAGTGGTGCAGTGAATAGAGCGTTGGACTGGGAGGCAGAAGACCCAGGTTTGAGACCCTGAGCTCACCAGCTTGAGCGCGAGCCCATCTGGCTTGAGAAAAAGCTCGTCAGCTTGGACCCAAGGTCGCTGGCTCCAGCAAGGGATTGCTCGATCTGCTGAAGGCCCGCGGTCAAGGCACATGTGAGAAAGCAATCAATGAACAACGAAGGTGTTGCGACGGTAACGAAAAATTAATGATTGATGCTTCTCACCTCTCTCCGTTCCTGTCTATCCCTATCTATCGCTCTCTTTGACTCTCTCTCTGTCCCTGTAAAAAAAAAAAAAAGTATATTAAAAAAAACTTGATGAAGACTCACCAATTTTCATTTTTATATGAAAAAATATAAATTTATGAATATGCACAGAAGTGGGTTTTCATTTCAGCTTAATATAGGCTACAATCTCAAGTGTGCTTAATTATTTAGGTAATTTAGATTTAATGAGCTTTTGGTTAAATGATTCCATCAGCAAACATTCTGTGGTGAGACTATAAACATATTTGCTATCTTAGCCAACTAAAAGAGTATTAGGGATGAGAACTAAAATATCAAGGTCCTGGCTGATGGCTCAGTGGACAGAATGTCAGTCCAACTTGTGGACATCCAAGATTTGATCCCCCAGTCAGGGCACACAGGAGATGTGGCCATCTGTTTCTTTCCCACTTCCTCTCCCACTTCTCTCTCTCCCTTTCCTGCAGCCAGTGGTTTGGTTGATTTGAGCATAGCCCTGGGAGCTGGGGATAGCTCAGTCAGAGTAGCTCAGTACTCACGCATCAACCACAGGTGCAGTTGCTGGGTGGATCCTGGTAGGGGTGCATGTGGGAGTCTTACTATCTACCCTCTTCACACTTAAAAAAAGAGAACTAAAATATCAGATATGAAAATTGATTGAGTCAAAATAATGTAATAAAAAGTGTGCCATCCAAACTTGTCTATAGGGAAACAGTCTTACACATTGTTAGTTGATAAAATAAGTTCAACCATATAACTTAATTAAAATAAAATATAAGAAATGGATGTAGCTTCTGGCTTGCTGAATGCATTTTTTTATACATAATCTCAGATAGCATGTCAATTACTGGGAAATAGTCTTCATCTTCATCTACAATAATCACTGCTACAAATATGTGCCTTGTTCATCTGGAGTTTACACTGGAGCAAGCCTAATATTCACATATATTTCCTCTAATATAAATGCCAAATTGTTCTTTCAAAAAAACAAAAGGGCACCTGACCTGTGGTGGCGCAGTGGATAAAGCGACGACCTGGGAACACTGAGTTCACCAGTTCAAAACCCTGCACTGGTCTGGTCAAGGCATATATGGGAGTTGATGCTTCCAGCTCCTCCCCCTTTCTCTTTCTCTCTCTCTCTCTGTCTCCTCTCTAAAATGAATAAAATAATAATAAAAAGAAATAAACACAAAAAAACAAAAGGGCTACTAAAGTGCAGTTAGGCACTCTATCTAGTGCCTAACTATTTAGATAATATACTGTTTGGCATAATCTGGTGATGAGTTTTCTAATGTTTAGAAGCAACATAATATATGCATCTTCAATGCAGCCATATATATATGAAGATTGGGATGGGTGGGCAATTTCCTGTGAACACTAAGGGGCAGTAAAACATTCATGAATATGTAAAGAAAAGCATGATAATTATTTACTAGATCTTACTCAAGGAAGACATTTTTAAACTTCTTTTTATTTTATTCATTTTAGAGAGGAGACACAGAGTGAGAGAGAGAGAGAGAAAGAAAGAGAGAAAGGAGGGAGGAGCTGGAAGCATCAACTCCCATATGTGCCTTGACCAGAGCAGTGCAGGGTTTTGAACTGGCGACCTCAGTGTTCCCAGGTCGATGCTTTATCCACTGAGCCACCCCGGGTCAGGCCTCAAGGAAGACATTTTATACACTGGAGAGAAACACTGCTGGGCTAAGGTATTAGACAACAGTTACAGATGGTTGCTATCCTGTTTTCTAAGAAGGTTAAATCCAGTTAATTGTACACATTTTGCTGTGTTATTGGCAAATGGCATCTGAAGCAGTGTTATTAGCAGTTATCCTCTGCCCTTCCTGCAAGCAAATCTAAACTTCTTCTCCAAATAGTGTTAACCCATTCAGACAACACTATTTTTAAAAAAAACAGGTTAATAGTATTTCCTTCAAATAATATTCTAACAAGTTATATGTATATGAATAAAATAATTTTTACTTTCTTACAGAACTAGATATGAGATTTATATTATTTTCATCATTAACATTCCATAGTTACTACTTGTGGAGCTAGAAAATTTTTTCTTTAATTTTGCATTGTTTTTGTGTTTGTTTAATAGGTTTTATATTTTAGAGCAGTTTTAGATTCATAGCTAAAAGGAGAAGAAGATCCAGAGAGTCCGCATATATCTCCTGCACCAGCACATGAATAGCCTTCCCCCTACCAATATCCCACACTAAAAAATTTCATTCCATTGGATGTTTTGTCTTCCTGGTATTAAGTTTTATACATTTATTAAAATAAGTTTTGGTTATTAACCCCTTATCAGACGTGTTGGTGAATATATTCTCCCATTCAGTGGGTTTTTTTATTTTTATTTTGTTGGTTATTTTTGTTTTTCTGTTTTGCTGTACAAAAGCTTTTTAGTTTGATGCAGTCATATCTCTTTATTATTTTTCTTTGTTTCATGTTGGTAGAGCGCAGAGCATATACCTGGCAGCTGTAGCTGATGCTATGCTGTGAGAACACTCCAGCAGGTTAAACCCTCCAGTGAACACCCAAGAAGAGAGCTCGCCTGCTATATGGAAATGACTCAGTGCCAGCTAGGCAGCCTCTTGACCTTTCTCGGCCAGTTCCCCTACTATAACATCCTATTGGTTGAACTCATGCATATAACCTAGTTTTCTTCCTAAATAAAGTGGATTTGTGACACTGAACCTTGTCCCCGGAGTTGGGTCTCTGCAGCTCTGTCATCCTCATCCACAGTGAACTTTGTCCACACAATTTACCATGAGGAATATGATTGAATATTGAACTCAGTGTTCTGGAAACTGTGCAGTTCATCTAAGAAGCACGCTTTGGTTAAAAGAAAACATTCTCTAACCAAAGCTTGGAAGATCTTCCTGAGCAGGAAATAAAGACAAAGAAAATAAAAGAACTTGTGGTTAATTTTAAAGCAGTGCCACACAGATGAGTGGAGCTCACTCAAAACTCTTGAAACTCATTTCAAGAAAAACCAGGATAGAATGAAAAACTAAATCTGACGTGTAATAAAGCATTAACCATTGTCCTGGAAGAATTTACTCTCCATAGAAGTATGAACTAATCTTTGCAAAACTTTTTCCAGAACTATATTTACATTAATTTGACACCTCACCATTACATTCAGTTAGAGACTCTATGAATAGTGGGCTGGATTGACATTACTGTGTAACAAAACTGAGTACCTTCTTTATTCCTTAGGGAAAACAAGGCATGGCCAACCAGTGCTTTTTCTGAAGAGCAGACCACTTTGTAACTTTACCAGATAATAGAGTAACTATGAAAGTTGTTACTAGTGCATTTGGTAATGAATAGAATGAAAGTTTCACTTTTGAACACTTGTATTCTGTGGCTATTATAGACAGTGCTAAAGCCTACAGAATGATTTAAAGATATTTGAAGCATGTTCTCTGATTTAATGAAAGAAGTTAAAGTGATCATCTGTTTCTTATGGTAGAATTGTGGGCTGGACTGACATTACTGAGAAACAAAACTGAGTACCTTCTCTATTCCTAAGGGAAAACAAGGTATTGCCAAGCACTGCTTCTTCTGAAGAGGAGAATACTCTGTAACTTTAGAAGATACAAGAGTAATTATGAATGAAAATTCTGATGCATTTGGTAACGAATAGAAATGAAGTCTCACTTTTGAATGTCTTTATATTGTGGCTGTTATAGACAGTGCTAAAGCCTACAAAGAGCTTTAACTATATTTGAAGCATGTTCTCTGCTTTAATTAAAGAAGTTAGTGATAATCTGTTTCTTATGGTATTAACACAGACGCATGCATTTTCTACAATGTACCCTTCAAAAGGCTGTACATATACTGAACAGCATACAAGAGTATGGGTTGAAAATTTAAAATGGCTTCCAAATGAAAACATTAAAGGGTTTCCAGTAACACAGAGCTGAAAGTTTTGACTTACATATGTAAAACGTAAAAAAATAACAATGTGATGAATATGGACAACACATTTCAACTATCTATTATACTCGTTATTTAGCAGATTTGTGTGCAGTGTAAAATTTTCGAGTGAGATTTCTGGGCTTTTAACAAAGTATGTGCTATTATGCACACAGGTAAAATGTAATGCTTTGCAATTAACCTGAATGGTATTTTGACACTGCCAAATGGCAAAGAGCTCACATTAATGTTAGAATATCTTCTGGAGCTTAGTTTGACAGAGTAGAATAACAGAAAGTGTAGAGAAACATTTCCTTCCATTGCTAGGATTCATGTGGGGTTCTCTAAGTTAAGTAGTTCAACTTATATGAAACTATATGAAATTTGGTCCAGGATGAGAGCAAATAATTTTCTTAGTTCTGAAGGTATGTTGAACAAAGTGTAGTGTGAAATGTACTTTACATCTTTAGTCTTTCTTAATGCACATGTAACATTTCCTGTAACAGTGGAATTAAATTGGACCTGCTGCTTATTTTAGTTAGATGAAAGTTACTTTTAAATTCGGGGTTTACTTGTGTTTTCCTCAGGGTAAGTAATTCTGTTTACACAATGGTGTCACAATTTACCATGAGGAATATGATTGTATTTTGAACTCAACGTTCTAAAAACTGTGCAGTTCATATAAGAAGCACTGTTTAATTAAAAAAAAAAAAAAGGTTTTCTGTTACCTAAGCTTGGAAGATCTTCTTGAGACAAGAAAAATATAAAAGCCTGAGGTTAACTTTAAAGTAATTCCAAGCAAACAGATGAGTGCAGTGAGCTCAAAACAAATTCATTTCAACACAAACTCGGATACAATGAAAATTAAATCTCACCTGCAATGAAGCATTAACATTTGTCCCAGAGGAATATACTCACCATAGAAGTATAAAGAATCTTTGCACAACTTCACCCAGAACTATATTTCAAGTAATTAGACACCTCTCCATTACATTCAGTTAGAGAATCTAAGAATAGAGTCTCCACCCAGTCAGGAGGCAGAAGAGGAAGAAGGCCGCCCGTGCCCTACTTCCTAGCTACTTCTGGAGGTCCAGGCCATGCACAGGCCAGGCGAAATGCGTGGATGCACCAAGAAGGGCACTGTCAGTGTGGGTGGATGCCACAGCCCGCCCGCCCTTTTTTCGCCCCCACCTGGGGAGGGGGCGATGGTGAGGTCAAATGGAATGACAAACTCTTGTGTCCAGAGCTTTCAATAAATCGCTGCTAGGAAGCTGCACTGCTATGTACAAAACCGAGGGGGTGGAAAGTGTGGGGGAGGTAAAGGGATATTGAGGGGGTGTGGCAGCAGCAAAACAAAGTGTAGTGAAAATTATTAAACTCCTGGCTGCTATGCTTATACTGTGTGTGTGTGTGTGTGTGTGTATAATTTTTATTTTTTTGAAGTGAGAAGCAGGGTGGCGGTGGTGGGTTAGCAACTGCAGGAGGTGTGGGCGAAGGTGGTGCTGTGGAGCGTAGTGAGAAGTATTAAACTCCTGCCTGCTATGCTTCAGGTGTTCGTTGCTTGCCTTTCAGGGAGGCGAAATGATTGGGACCATAGCCAGGAAGAGCAGGTCAGTGCAATTCCCAAAGTGTTCTATGGGTGGTGGCACTCGAGTAAGAAAACGAAAATAGTTATCAAAATGCAGAAGAACTTGACTTCTGATGACATATGGGAACCTTTCTCAGCACCCCAGTATTCAGCATGTAAAAGCATGGGTTCCCTAAAAGCACAGAGGTGTATTTCTGACTCTTATGGAGTACGGACACTTTCCCTCAACAAAAACAGTCCTCCTTTTCCCATTAACCCAGGGCTGACATAATGAGAAAAGCAAAGTAACAGGTGACAGCACAGGCATTTCAGACATCTTGTGTTATCATGACCAGGAGGGGCAGGGGGAATGCATACAAACATTGAGCTCTGTAGACAGGGCGACTGGAAAATAATACACATACCTCAGAACTGCGGAAGTGAAAGTAAATATCCTCCCCTGAGATATTTACTTTCTGGGCTCCCAAGACCCTTGGGCCCCATCACCACAACTCAGTAACACCTCCCAAGCTGAGAAAGACTTAATGTGCCAGGGACAGTCATGCTCAATTTGCATTAAGACAACAGCAAGTGTTTATGAAAAATGTACTTTCAACCAACAAACTCACTACAAGGTTTATCTAAAAAGACTATAGCAGCATACTGCATTGTACACTATGGAGGGGTTACAGTACACCAAAGTAACATTCAAAGTCCTGACCTTCAAACTCCTCAATACTTGAAAATAGCAAAATAAAGTCCCATGGTAATGCAACTGCTAGCAGAAAAACCAAGAGTTGTGGGACACATTTTACCCTGAAAAGACATGTTGAACCAAGAAAGAAGGGCTTTGCAGCACCCAGCACAGAACAGTGATAAAGCACCTTGACTTCCACACTCAAGGAAAGCTGGGAGAAGCAGACACATGGAATTAATACACTCAGCAGCTGAAACCCTACAGACAGCAACAAAACTCTATTCCAAATGCTATACCATTCCTGTTTCTGATGGATAATGGTTGAAAAAACACATGCAATAAAGCACTATCTGCTTCTGCAGGACAAAGAAATCACATCCAACAATGTGAACAGAGGCTGACACACACATTTTACACAGTTATAGAAACTCAAACCACACACTTGTGCTAAGGGAACCCACCTCAACAACCAATACAAGTTAGGCACAAGTGAAGTACATGGACAAACACTATACCCCTGGAAACCCTGGGCAGGAGAAGAGCTACAAAAATATGAACAAAGTTCTCAAGTACCACAGAATAAGCACATCAGCAAGAAAGCCAGCAAACAGTGAGACAGAGAAAAAATCTGACAGATGAAGCCAGGACCATAACTCCAATCAGCCAACCTGATAAAATCCTTAACTCTGGGTGAAAAAACAAGGGGAAAACAGAACTCTGAAAGCCTCACATTTCCAACAAACCCAACATCAGTATAATGAAAAAAGGAACTGAAGGAACAAGCACAACACTTACAGGGCCTGGAAAACCAGAAAGGCAGTAATTTAGGCATGTACAACCACGGTAGCCCTCCATTTCACAATTACAATTACAGCTGCTCATTTTCATAAGCAGTTTGTCATTTTTGGCAAGTGAACTAATCAATAGAAATGTACTGGAAAGGTTATCTCCACAAATAATTTTATGTTTCTTTTGGTGGAGGAAATCTCAAGGGTCCTCTCCATGATGTCTAAACCCAGCGCCAAGAAATTGCAGTATAAGTACCCCGACAGTAGTGCCAACCCCAATTACCTCACTGTGCAGCACCCCTTTTCTACCCCCCCAAGTGGCCTCTAATGAAAAGTGCTTTCAAAGATAGACATACTATTGCCTGACCAGGCAGTGGCGCAGTAGATAGAGCATAGGACTGGGATGCGGAAGACCCCGATTCGAGACCTCGAGGTCACCAGCTTGAGCGCAGGCCCATCTGGCTTGAGCAAAAGCTCGCCAGATTGGACCCAAGGTTGCTGGCTCCAGCAAGGGGTTGCTTGGTCTGCTGAAGGCCCGCGGTCAAGGCACATGTGAGAAAGCAATCAATGAACAACTATGGTGTCGCAATGGCAACGAAAAACTAATGACTGATGCTTCTCACCTCTCTCCATTCCTGTCTGTCTGTCCCTATCTATCCCTCTCTCTGACTCTCTCTCTCTGTCCCTGTAAAAAAAATAAAAAATAAAAACAAAATTTAAAAAATCATATTTTATAAAAAAAAAAAAAGGATAGACGTACCATGATGAAAAATGTTCCAGAGTCACAGTGATTGCACCATTACTGTGAAGTAGGTCCTATAACAGCAGCTCTGGGTCATATGAAATGATGAACAAGCTGTGACACACAATGAACACCAGGGTCAATGTGAACAAGCCATACACACACCCTCAGCCACAGGTAGTCAGCATCCAACCCCAAACAGGTGTACAGACGTAATACAGAACACGAACCCTAAAGTGAAGATAGAAGATGGCAGAGACATATATCAAGCCCTTCTTAGCAGGTCACATCCATCAAAACAGAGTTCAATGCTACCCACGGACCACACTCTGAAACATAAGACTCGAAGGCAATTCCAAAGTAACCTAGGACATCCAGCACCCATACTGAGAATGCACAAATGATCCTAAACCACATTCCCCAGCAGGAAACACCCACCAATGTCAGTAATACACCACAGGCAGAGCAGACAGCCTGCCCAGCTGTCCTGTCCAGAACAAAACCAGGTCCTCCTGATGTATGCACACCCAGGGTCCTGTCAATAGCACATAAAAACAACAAGTCAATAAAGACATAGGGGAGGCAGTGACCCCACGTTCATTTGGAAACCTAAACCAAGACTAATTGGCACCATGTCAAAGATACTCCATGAACAGAGAAGTCATTGAGCCTCGCCATTCTCTCTCAGCCTGTACCTAGACAGACAAGACCAACAAACTGAACACAGAGATCGCTTTCCCTAACAAAGTGGAACTCCTTCATGTTCTCCCACCTACAGCACCTTCAGAACACAGAAGCATGACAGCCCTCCATCTCCCAAGACCATCTCTTTTGAGAATGCAGGGAACAAAGAGCCAATTATTTTCCTCACTACCTTCTCATCTCTGTGTCCTCTATGGATGATCCCATCAGAATGGCTAAGTCTACATCAGACATTCAGCACCTGAAACAAACATATTGGAAAAGCATATGCAGACAACTACTGGAAATAGCAAGTCACTACACCTAATGGGAAACATGATGGACTGACCTAACAAGTTTAGAAGTTATAGAGAAAAACAGGCAACATGCAGGTAAAACTGGAGGCCAAAACAGGACTGACGTGCAAACATTCAACAGCCCAATCCCAAAACTGTTAGACACCACAAGAGGTGAGACTAGGAAGCCATCAACGTGCTGCTGAGAATGCTAACCTAAAAAGTGAGAGGAATTTAGCAAGGACGTCTCCCTGTAGCAGATGTTTGGATAAAGATCTCTTACACTAGCAGGAGTAGCATTCATGGATGTCACATTGGACTGCTATCTAAAACCCAGATGTCAAGCACAGGGGAATACACACGATACAGAAGTGTCACTGTTGCCACAGTGGAGTTATCTCATTAAAGGAATATGTTTGAAAGGGGAAGAAGCAAAATATTCCCTATCTCAGTGACATCATCAATCATAAAGGAAAATATAACTTGAAGGAACTTCTTCTCCTTGCAGGAAATATTGACATTCACACAAACACTGAATCTACCAGGTCATAAATATGTCAGGACTTCTTCCTATCAAGAAAGAAAGGTTCTTGAACCCTCAGTGATCTGTGAGCTGCTGTGATGATACAGGTGAGCATCAGGAATGACAGAGGAGTAGAAAATGACCCAACTGTAAGACATTCGTGTAGATGGCATCGTGTTTTATACAAAAGAGTCGCAGACCGCACCGAAAGAAGGCACTGACACCTGCAAAAGACAACATCACAGACAATGAGAAACAGTGATGACTGCAGCAAACTTAGTGGCTTAAAGTGTCCTTGTGCAATGACATAAAAAAATAAAAGTTTCCCTTCACTGGTGGTATTCCCAGAATGCACATGTGATATCAGGTGAGAAAGTTGTTTTTGTCCCCATAAGGAACCTCCTCTCTGTCATCATTCTGGAAAAGCAAACTCCAGCACATTGTTGATTATACTGACAAAAAGACCAACACCCAGATATAAGAGAGAATGCTGTCATACCACTTCTAAGGCATCTCACACGATGAAGAAACAGCAGAACCAAGGCAGCATAAGCAATGTGAAGACCCCAGGCACATACCCTTGTCCCTTTATAATGGTTGAAAACACAGTTGAAGTCAAAGTACCTTGCATTCAAAGACAAGACCCAGACAACATCCAGATCAGGAACCCAGAAGAACATAGAAGAGATGGCAGAGTGGGACATTAGACCTTCATACATCACTGCAAACACCGAAATCTGATGCCTATCCAGACACCCAGGACAGGAAGCCACACTGGAAAACTCCAAGCACAATAAACACAAGTATTGTAATAATATAACTAACTGCAAAGCACAGACCCTACAGAAGGAACCCACGTCTGCAGCCAAGACAGCACACCCCAAAATTAGGAACTCCAGGCATGTGGGACCTCCAGATGCCTAATACTACATGCACTCTTATTTTAACACTGAATAGCAAGCAAAGAAACAAATCCAGAAACCCATGACCAGACCTCAAAACACCTGCCTTTGTAATCAGTTTGTGAAGCCAAGGTGAAGACACACATAAAAGTGTGATGTGCAAAGCCTCCCGATCCCAATCAACCCTGCATCACCGCACATGAATATCTGGGGAAGAAAAAAAACCTTGTCTTGCCTTTGCTTGCAGATGATCTCACAGGTAAAGAAAGGCAAGGAGGCAGCACTGTCACAGCTGTTCATGTCACAAAGGCAAGTTCTCTAATCTCTGCAAGGGGACAGCAAGTAATGCTTTTCATCAGCACCTTCTCAGGTCTAACAGCAGAGCGAAAGCTCACACTTGAATTGGGACTTCTCACTAGGAAAGTGTTTTCAGTCTATGCCGAACTACAAAGACAGTTGCAAGGGACGTCCAAGGATCGAAACTCCAGAAACTGTATTTCTCATTTTCACGCAATTCAGTCCATAAAATGGAAGTACAAAGTAACAATACACTGTAAGTTACGTTCTAGTGAAGACTGCCTGCCACATTCCCACAGCGCAGACTGTCACAACCATTTTCCTCCTGTGTCCCCACTCTCTGCATTCTCAACTCACGCCAGAGGACTGTTCCTTCTTCCGACTTCCTCTTGGGAGCATCCCACCCACAGCCACTACACAGCCATCATCAAAGATACAAAAATACTGTAAGATGAAATTAAAACCAATACAACTGAATAAATACACCAAAGCCAATGCATCCCTGTCACGATGCAGGCTTCAATACAATTCCCACACATGTCCACAAGAAGGCAGCATGGAGCCGCATTTCGAAGTGATTCTCAAGGACATCTCAGCTGGAAAATAAAACGGCCAACACGCACCTCAATGAATAACAATCCTAAACATCATCTTACTTTAAAATACACAGAATATGGGCATCGGAAATATAGTAACATGGGAATTCTCCACAAGGAGCAGTTAGAGACGCAGCTGGAAATTGTAAGATTGTTTGGGAGTGTGGGCTAGGATGTTCTCATTACATAAACTCCCATCCTCATCTATCGTGAATGGACCTCAAGGACACACAGCTGTCTAGGTGACAGAAGATAAACCTGACAAAGAATCTTCCAAGCACTCCATGTGTATGTACATCAGAGAACTAGCAACAAGAAACATCCAACCAGAATCCACCTCTAAAACTCCTATAAATCACCCCTTAGACTGTACCCGGGCACGCCTCTGTCTCTCCTCTCCAGAGGGCATCACAGCAGCTTGCTTTCTTTCTTGTAAAATAAAGGCTGCAACTCCTACCTGTGCCCAGTCTGATTATCTTCTATCATTCTGGTGCCGAAAGCTGGGAACAAGGTACCAAATACCTGGACGATCCCCCTCCACAAGCCAAACTTACTACCAGGAAAGCAGTGGGCAGCGGCTGCTTGTCCTGGGCTTGCTCCCTGATTCTGTTTGGCTTTGTGGACGTAGGTTGATTGGCTGGCTACTCGACCCTGTCACGAACTCCTGCCAGATTAGAAGGTCTGGCAATGGAAGACTGAGGGAGCCCTGGCACACCTGGCCTGGTAACCATCTCCTCAGGTGAGCCTAGGGTCAATCTTCAGGTAGGAGGTAAGGTGATCTCCTTCTTCCTGGATACCGGGGCTACCTATTTCACCCTCCCCGATTTTCTGGTCCTCTAGCCCCATCTAACATTTTTGTTGTCGGAGTCTCAGGACACCGCAACAGTCCACTCATCACACCACCTCTAATATGTATTTTAGGACAAACATCTTCCACACACCAATTTCTAATAATACCACAATGTCCAATACCCCTTTTGGGCCGGGACATTTTAGCCTAATTTCAAACCACTATTCAATTTCTTCAACCAGCTACAGGTATACAGGAAAGCTCAGCTAATATTCTCCTACTTCTGAGCAGTGGTTTTAACCCTTCAGAATATCCAGCTTCCTCTCCTAACCTCCCTCTTCCCTCAGACTTTGTAAATCCTTCTGTCTGGGATGTTCAGAACCCCTCCATAGCACATCATCAGACCACAATTCAAATATCTCTTAAAGATCCCTCTCATTTTCCTAATGTACCCCAATATCCCATTTCTCATAAACACCTTACTGGTCTAAAACCACTCATTCAAAGACTCCTACAACCAGGACTCCTAATAACCACTAACTCCCCATGCAACATACCCATTCTTCAGTCATCAAACCAAATGGCACCTACCGACAGGTTCCGGACCTCCGGGCCATTAACACAGCTGTTCTGCCTATAACCCCAGTTGTTCCCGGCCCTTACACCATCCTGTCAACAATACCACACACTTCACAATCTTAGATCTAAAGGATGCCTTCTTTACCATTCCTTTACATCCTAACTGCCAAAACCTCTTCACATTCACTTGGACTGACCCTGACACCTTACACTCACAACAGCTCACTTGGACAGTCCTCCCTCAAGGTTTTAGAGATAGTCCTCATTTCTTTGAACAGGACTTAGCCTCTGACCTTCATTCACTCAGTGTCTCACAGCACTATCTTACAATACGTAGATGACCTTCTTCTGTGTAGCCCGTCTTTAGAGACTTCCAAAACAGAAACCATTCAATTACTCAACTTCTTAGCCCAACGTGGCTACCGGGGTACTCCTTCAAAAGCACAACTTTCTCTAACATGAGTCATCTACCTAGGAATTCATCTAACTCCCAGACATAAGGCTATTACTACTGAGAGAAAGCAACTCATCTCCTCTATTCCTACTCTATTCACCAAAGAAGAGCTTCTCTCCTTTTTCGGAATAGCAGGTTTTCTCAGATCTTGGATTCCCAACTACAGTCCATTAGCCAGACCACTCTATGAGGCCACAAAGGGGACTCCACTGAACCATTAGATCAGTGGTTCTTAACCTGGGTTCTATCGAACCCTAGGGGTTCCACAAGTCGGTCTCAGGGGTTCAGAGAAGCCCCTGCCGCGGAGGCCAGAATAAAGTAATACCGTAATTTGTTGTGAGTTCATGCACTTTGTTGGTTTTGTTCTTTGAGCAAGGTGATGTTCATGCATGGCTCATTTTATGCACCAGTAAAAAAACATATACCTATGTCTTGAATTTGGGAAAAAAAATCATATTTTATTTATCACTAAAGAAGGGTTCGGTGAATGCGCATATGAAACTGGTGGGTTTGGTACCTCAAAAAAGGTTAAGAACCACTGCATTAGATCCTAAATTCCCCATACAGACTCCTTTTATAAAACTTAAACAGGCGCTCCTTCAAGCCCTTGTTTTACATCTTCCTGATTTATACTCAGAGTTTTTACTCTATGTTACTGAAAAACAAGGACTAGCTCTTGGTGTCCTTGGACATCAAAAGGGACCCTCCTTTGCACCAGTTGCCTATCTTTCTAAACAACTAGATCCCACATGCAAGGGATGGGCACCTGCCCCAGAGCTCTAGCCACTGCAGCACTTTTATCATTAGAAAGTAAAAAGCTTTCATTAGGACTGATATTTGACAAAGTAGGAAAGAGCATACAATGGAGTAAAGACAGCCTCTTTAACAAATGGTGTTGGGAAAATTGGACATCTACCTGCAAAAAAAGTGAAACTAGACCATCAACTTACACCATTCACAAAAACAAACTCAAAATGGATAAAAGTAATGATGTAAGCCATGAAACCATAAGCATCTTAGAAGAAAACATAGGCAGCAAGCTCTCCGACATCTGTTGCAGCAATATATTTGCCGATTTATCTCCACAGGCAAATGAAATAAAAGGTAAGATAAACAAATGGAACTATATCAAACTAAAAAGTTTTTGCACAGCTAAAGACAATAAGAACAGAATAAAAAGACAAACCACACAATGGGAGAACATATTCGACAGCACGTCTGATAAGGGGTTAATAACCAAAATTTATAAAGAACTTATAAAACTCAACAACAGGAAGACAAACAACCTAATCAAAAAATGGGCAAAAGAAATGAATAGAAATTTCTCCAAAGAGGACATACAGATGGCCAATAGGCATATGAAAAAATGCTCAACATTACTAATCATTAGAGAAATGCAAATTAAAACCACAATGAGATATCACCTCATACCAGTCAGAATGGCGCTCATCAGCAAAACAACAAAGAACAAGTGCTGGCGAGGATGTGGAGAAAAGGGAACCCTCCTGCACTTCTGGTGGGAATGCAGACTGGTGCAGCCACTGTGGAAAACAGTATGGAGATTCCTCAAAAAATTAAAAATCAAACTGCCTTTTGACCCAGCGGTCCCACTTATAGGAATACACCCTAAGAACACTATAGCACTGTTTGAAAAGAAGAAATGCGCCCCCATGTTCGTGGCAGCATTGTTCACAATAGAGAAGATCTGGAAAAAGCCCAAGTGTCCATCAGAGGACAAGTGGATTAAAAAGCTTTGGTACATATATACTATGGAATACTACTCAGCCATAAGAAATGATGACATCGGATCATTTACAACAAAATGGATGGACCTTGATAACATTATATGAAGTGAAATAAGTAAAACAGAAAAAAACTGAGAACAGCATGATTTCATACATAGGTGGGACATAAAAGTGAGACTATAGGACATGGAAAAGAGTGTGGTGGTTACGAGGTGGGGAGAGGGAGGAGAGGGAGGGAGAGGGGGAGGGGAGGGGCACAAAGAAAACCAGATAGAAGGGGACAAAGGACAATTTGACTTTGGGTGATGGGTATGCAACATAATTGAATGATAAGATAACCTGGAGATGTTTTCTTTGAACATATGTACCCTAATTTATTAATGTCACCCCATTAAAATTAATAAAAATTAAAAAAAGCTTTCATTAGGACAAAAGGAAATCATCAAATCTCTCATAATTTACAGGACCTAGTTACCCACAAGGCCTTAGCCCACTTGTCACCTTCTCGATTACAACAAATCCCTATTATTTTCCTTGAAAATCCTGATTTCTCTTTCCAACCTTGCTCCAATCTTAATCCTGCTACCCTCCTTCCTACTTCCTCCCTACCTCCCACTCACTGTTGTATTGAAACCATTACTCATTTCTCTACCCCCGTTCCTCATCTCTCAACAACTCCTCTCCCCACTCCATACTTCACTCTATTTATTGATGGCAGCACCCTCAAAAATAAGCAACAATCTACACAGGCAGGCTATGCAGTTATAACAAACCCACATAAAATCCTTGAAGCCCAACCCTTACTACCAGGCACAACTTCACAACAAGTGGAACTTATTGCACTCATCCGAGCACTTATTTTCAGCACAGGCAAAACTGCCAACATTTATACAGACTCAAAATACTGTTACCACATTCTCCATTCCGCTGCTGCCATCTGGCGGGAGCGAGGATATCTTACAACTAAAGGAAGCCCCCTTCAAAATCACACCTACATTCAACGCCTTCTAAAGGCTGCTTTACTTCCTAAACAAGCTGCCATCCTCCACTGCAGAGGTCATCAAAAGAGTTCCTCCACTATAGCTACTAGCAACAACCTAGCAGACCAAGTTGCCAAAAAGGTAGCTACCCAAACCCCCACCTCATCAATCTTCTTTATACACCAACTCAAACCAAACTACCCTACCGAAGAAAGAAAAATTTATTCCTCTCTCCCTCAAAAGGATGGCTGGTTCATTCAAAATTCTAAGCTTCTTCTACCCTGTTCTCAATCCAAACAAATTCTTCAAACTATTTATAATCTCTTCCATGTAGGGTACCAGTCCCTGTTGTTGTATTTGTCCTCCTTCCTTACGGGCCTCCACCTTACCAAACATTTAAAACAAATTACTGCCTCTTGTTCCATTTGTTCCCCTTGCACCCTACAGGGTAGTATACATCCAAAATCCTTTCCGGCCCATCAGTTCCAGCCCCAAACTGGCAAATTGACTTTACTCACATGCCCAAAGATAAGGGCTATATATATTTTTTAACTTTAGTTGATACCTTTTCAGGGTGGATTGAGGCATTTCCTACCAAAAAAGAGGATGCTAATACAGTAGCTCTTATTTTAACTGAGCACATTGTCCCTCGATTTGGCCTGCCTTCTGCACTCCAGTCTGACAATGGTCCGGCCTTTATCTCTCATATTACTCAATCTCTCTCATCATACTTAGGAATCAAATGGCAGCTACACATTCCATACCATCCACAGTCCTCAGGAAAGGTACAGAGGGCTAATCAGGTTCTGAAACACCACCTAACCACGTTAATCCTTGAACTCCATCTCTCTTGGCCCCAGCTTTTACCCCTTGCCCTCATGAGAATTCGGGCCATGCCCAGAAAGCCTTTAAAATCTAAGCCCTTTTGAGATTGTGTATGGCCAGCCCTTTGTACTAGATTCTAGCCCTTCAACAACAGAAGAATTGCCCTTCGGCACATACTGCGGGCTAATCTCAGGACTCAAGTTGATATACTGCTACTGCAACCCTTCCCTACCACTAAAACACACTTCTCCCTTTTACCCAGAGATCAGGTGCATAAGAAGGCTCAAGGAAGAGCGCCACTTCAGCCCCATTGGATGGGACCTCACACAGTTATTCTCAGTACACCTACAGTGGTCAAGGTAGAGGGGGATACACACTGGACTCACTTATCATGTATCAAACCTTATGTTTCTAACCCTCAGTCAAACTATATAGCTAAAGAGATAGGGTCACTTAGACTTACTCTCACCAAAATTCCTGAAGAGGGAGACAAAAATGTCTCCTAAAGCAGTTATTCTCTTCTTCCTGCTGTCTAGACTTTCATCTTCCTCTACTACCCCTATATTCATTTGGAGATTTTTTGTAAATATTACTTCCACACCTCAAAAAGTTGTCTCTACTGTAGACTGACTGTCCAATTACAGGCTGTTCTGGCTTTCTGCAGCTAATACTCACTGCTTCAAAGCCCCTTAAACTACATGTCAACTCTATAGTTTGTATCAGTTGTCATTTTGGCTCTGGAATTTATTCTTCTAATGAGAAAGTTAAAATCTCAGGGTTCTATACCCCACCTAACGAAAAGAAAAATTCGGGATGCCAGTACATGCTTTCCCCACAGTGGAATATAACGCTACATAGCACTTAGGAACAGAAATGGGTATGGGGATATAATGGGACAGTCATCAGTTCCAAGGCTTTTGTACATATTAAAGTAGGTAGACTATATGTCAGGCAGGAAAACCCCACCCAGCAGTTGGAAAAAGTAACTGAGGAAATCCTAAACCATGAACATAAACTTTCCAGCCATCTCTCTGACTCTACACTCTACCCTTTGAGTGGCTTAACCTCATCAGGTTAGGCATACAAAGCCTTAATGATATTTCTGAATATAACCCTAACTCATACTTTCTGTGCACCTTTTTAAATCAGCCAGCAATATTAGCTGTACCTCTTCAATATCCTCTTAGTATCAGTAGCTCAACATCCCGATCAGCCACCACTTTTTCTTTAACTGGCATTCCCCTTGAAACTACCACAGCTTCTCTTACTGTTACTCTTCCACTATCTGCAGCCCCTCTTGTAACAAAACTATCTTAATAACCCCACCACTTACCAGATTCCCCAGACCTTTCTTTTGGTGACATTAAAAAAAACTATAAACTCCTCATCCTCTTTTCTCTGTGTTCCCGTACTCCTAGCCCCACAACTCATAATTATGGACAAGATGAATTCCAGTCCCGCTTTTTAACTACACTTACACTAACAAAAACAAAACGGGCTATTCTCTTACCCTTCTTATTAGGACTCTCCTTTTTTACTTCCCTTGCAGCTGTCGGAATTGGAGGAGCTGGTCTAGGACACAGTACGTAGCTATCAAACCAAATGAGGGTGGACTTGGAACATGCCCTTGACAATTCTGCCACTTCCCTGGCTTCTCTCCAACGACAGCTAACCTCTTTAGCCCAAGTAGCTTTACAAAATTGCCGGGCCTTAGATTTGCTTACAGCTGAAAAAGGGGGTACTTACCTTTTTCTCCAGGAACAGTGCTGTTATTACATTGATGAGTCTGGAGTAGTTGAAGAAAATATCAACACTCTTCAAAAACTCCATGACAGACTCTGCAACCATCAGTCCAGTACTACTACTCTTTCTGACCAGTGGTAGCAAAACCGTCCGTTTTCCATGCTGGCTCCTATTCTAGGACCACTTCTAATCCTCTGCCTCATACTGATGTTTGCTCCATTATTTTTCAAATTCCTTCAGGCCCACATAAAAAAAATCTCCAGAGTCACCTAAAATCAAATACTCCTTCACCCTTAATCACCACTTCCCCAGGGGGAACTCCAGGAGGGACCACATCTACAGTAGGGATACCAGCAGAAAGCAGCCACCTCAAAGCCCAAGATGGACCTCCTGGAGCGTCCGCTACTCCCTTCTTCTCTCACCCAACAACTATTTCTTCAGTCATACCAACATGCCCACTGGGCAAATCAACATCAAACCCTCTCTAAATCTTTCCTTTTCCGTGCCCACGCAATTGAGAACCTCTCATGAATGGGACCTCTCAGTTCTTCTCCAGCTCACCTACTGTCTTGGTTACATGACTTAACCTGGCAAGAAACCTTCCAAAACTTTGAACCACATGGATACCAGTCTTTTCTTTCTTCTTTCTATTTTTATTAATATAAGAAAAAGTCTAGAAATGTAAGATTGGTAGTATGAACTAGGATGTTCTCGTTACAGAAACTCCCATCCTCATCTATCATGAATGAACCTCAAAGACACACAAGCTGTCTGGGTGACCATTAAGCCGCAGAAGATAAACCTGACAAAGAATTTTTCAGCAGGATCTTCCAAGCACTCCATGTGTACGTCAGAGAACTAGCAACAAGAAACATCCAACCAGAATCCACCTCTAAAACTCCTATAAATCACCCCTTAGACTGTACCTGGGTGAGCCTCTGTCTCTCCTCTCCAGAGGGCATCTCGGCAGCTTGCTTTCTTTCTTGTAATAAAGTCTGCAACTCCTACCTGTGCCCAGTCTGATTATCTTCTATCAGAAATAACACCACAGACTGCGAGTCGAGTCAAAACAGAAGCAATGGGAAAGGAATGAAAGTGAAAGCATCGCATCCCCCACACGTCCGGGATACTGTACCCTCCTCACTAAAAACAGTTTCAAGAGCAGCTAACATTCCCATAAGACGTCCCCTTCCAAAGGCCCAGGAATGCTCCTTCTGTTCCATACATGGGGGCAGGAGGAAAACATGCCAGAAGAATACCATCAGTGAGCATTAGCTTCATAACACCCCAAGTCTTACCTTTCTGGATGCATTGTTGTAAAGCCAGTAGCCACAGCCACCATCACAACCCTGGCCCATGCAGGTTCACATTTGATTCGGAAAGATGGTAATGAAACAACGGAGTCAAGAACTGGAGGTCCATAATTTTTATCCTAGCTGGCACCTGGCTGGCAAGAAATACACACAATGGGAAAACACTTCCCTTTCCATTCAGGGCTCCCAAAGCCACCGACTTATCCGAGTTTCCTAGAATCAAAGGTTTCTAGCTCACCAGTCTTATTCACCTCTGTTCCCCATCTTCTCTCTGCACAAACTGGATTCTCCTTCAGCACTCAGCCATTTGGCTTTTTTTCCTCTCTTCCACATGGCCTTTCTCTATTCTTCTCTCTAATGCTAATCTCAGGAACTGAGAGAAAGCAAGCTCCCAGTCAACCCCATTTTATAGTGTAGAAACCAAAACCTTTAATCCAATATGCAAACAAGGAAGTCTCTGATACAAAGTCACTTATCTGAGGCATAAATGGGATTCCTCATAAGAGTGCACCACCCCTTATCCTGAAATAGTCAAGGGTGTGGGGAAAAGCTTGGTCTTAAAACTAAGCCTTAGGCTATAAAGATGCAGCCTGCTTACAGCCTGTCCCCCCACATCCAATGCAAACTGTAAGTGAGCAAACGTATATATAATATTTACAAACTTATTTGACCAATAATTGTCCAGGGAATCACATCATTCTACCAGCATGAGTCGGGACCACCCACGTACAGCAGTCTTACTTTTCTGGACAATCCCATGACAAAGACACACACCATGGAAAGTAAAGGAGGCTCTGCAGTGTTGCACTGACCACAGCAGAAGACTTTCTGTGGCTCCACTGGCCGGATTCCTTTGAGGCCAGACAGACATCCAATACATTCTGATGCCCCAGCCTGGAATGCCTTCCGTTTTAGGAGTGGCTCTTCATGTGCAAATGCAGCAGCCCCTACACAGGAAACTCCTCACCTTGGGGTTGAGTGATTTGGATGAATATCTAGGCCGGATCCTAACTAACTCTGTCCTTTATCTATTCCAAACACAGCTGTAGGGGTATGTGCTATGACACTGACCAAATTCTCATTCAGAGAGAATTCCGGAGCGGGAAACAAAGGGAACGCCCCACCTCAGCCTGGCCTTCCCGGCCGAGTCCCGCCCACTCACCCTCACCCCTCCATCTCCAGGGGAAACCCTCCCATCTGCCTCCAAGCCTAATACCTCTCCAGTAACCCCTAAAACCATAGCCCTATCCCAGAAGCCACACGCCCTAGACCTACCCTTTGACCACCACCCTGGAAGACACTCGACCCTATGTATCCCCTGACACAAACCAGAAAGTGGCATCAGACCGCAGAGGCCTGGTGCCGGATGGCAAGACACCACACCTGGGGCACAGACTGCCATCTGAGGCGGGACCCTGGACGCATTCTGATAGATAACACAGCAGTGCAGGGTCCCTGCCTCAAACTGTGGCCAGAGCTGGACTTGAGATGCCTGATGCCAGACACCAGGCCCGAGACCCCCAAGCCCTCACATTCGGTGTCTCACACTGGGTGGCAGGTGGTGGGCTCAGAGCAGGGGTGATATCTTCCGTGAAACTTCTTTACCTAGGCAGGAAAAAGACAGTTAACTATAAATGATTCACATAACAATGACAATGAGGGTTGGGATGTCTTGCTTTCTCACACTTCACAGGTGACTCTAAATGCAAAACACAATAGACAGGCTTCAGTAAAAGGCATTACTTTTGCTCAGAGAAATTTCTTCCCTCAGACAGAACTACCCAACATAAGCTGTCCTGGGTTAAAATATCAGATTTACAGCAATCTGTTTCAAATTTACTTCCCCAACCTTCTCTGCTTCAGTTACTATCCACAGTTCTGTTTAATTTATTAAATGAAAGTATTTTTTTTACCTTCGACAATATAAACATAAATTTTCCTCAAAACCAGTAAGCTGTAAGAAACGGAGACAAAGCAACATATACAGCATGCCCTGAACTCCCAGCAACAACAGAAGGTCACAATGCACCATATTCATACAGGAAAACACACAAAGCCATGATATTTTACAAAACTTTCCATTCATTCAATGGTTTGTAAATCCAGACTTCACAAACATTTATAACAGAGAGAGCTTATTTTCACATTGAAAGACAAACATTATTTAAAATGTCTTCAAAACATTAAAGCCAACAGACAAAACCCATTTAAGCTAAGCAGAAACACATTCCACTGGAAAGTCATACCATTCAGACCACCCTGGGAACTAAGGAAGGGATGGAATATAAAGAATGAGAAAGAAAACCAACCACAGATATTTCATTACAGGTCCAAAGATGAAAAGAAATCCTACCGTGATGCACCGAATGATCACCCCATAGGAAAACCATTGTGATCATGCAGGACAATATCCACCCGTGTGAATTCCTTATGGACTATACTGGAAACCCGTAACTGAAAACACTGGTAAGACACCTGAAACATATATCCATGAAACCAATCAATACACACAGAAAGAAAAACTAAATATGCTGCAATATACAACCATGCCATAAGTTCACGAGGCAACATAATAGACCTCCAGGCAGAAAGCATCCATGGAAAGAACACAGAGCACTGTCACCAGCCAGTTTGATTTCCCAGTAAGTACTGAAACCCTGCACACCTGACGACATCAAGTATAATTACGTACTCATAATCACATCAATACATATAATTCCTCATCTCATGGCCAACGTCTGGAAACCTCAGGTCAAAATAACGCAAAAGCAAGGTAACAATTCTTACTAAAAAAATGTTTCCTGCCTTCCTAACTAAAGGAGTGGCAGCCTCCCCTCTGACCTCATGTTTCTTTCTGATCCACTTATAAACAAAACGTAACACAGGACAAGAATCGACAAGAATGAAAGTAACACTGAGGAATCTATGACAAGGCAATGCACAAAGTAAACTCAGAAATGCCATAGGAAAGACATATCTAGACACAGAAACACTCCCCACAACTCCTCATTGACAACAGGTTCCTTTGCGATTTCCAAAATTCTTTCCAAATAAGCCGACATACCCTATCGATGGCTGCTCTTTCCTACATAAAGGAAAAGACGTAAATTCTATTCAGCCTGAAATAGCCTGCTCAGAGGCTCACTCACTTTCTACAACCTTGGTAAAGAGGCGACCATCAGTGTCCAGCAAACCTTACGCAGGGGGAATTCTGTACAGTCACCTTTCTCGCTCCCTCTGTATCTGGAACAAAACCATACAGAGATCTGCATATCGCAACCACAGGACCCCACTCCGCACTGCACACTGAAGATCTAACTGACCTCACTTTTTTCTGCATCAAGAGACTCCTTGGCATAATCTATGTTATTCTTATCCATTAGGTTAACCTTCTGGCCTCTTTTGATCCTTATGTTTGGGGACATTACTTTTGCAGTGTGTGTGTGTGTGTGTGTGTGTCAGAGACAGAGAGAAAGAAAGACAGACAGAAAGGAAGAGAGATGAGAAGCATCAATTCTTTGCTGCAGCACCAAAGTTGTTCATTGGTTGCTTCTTTATATGTGCCTTGACTGGGGGGATCCAGCAGAGTGAGTGACCCCTTGCTCAAGCCAGCAACTTTGGGCTTCGAGGTAGAGGCCTTTGGGCTGAAGCCATCAACCATGGGGTCACGTCTATGATCCCACGCTCGAGCTAGCAAGCCTGTGCTCGAGCTGGTGAGCATGTGCCCCAGCTGGATGAGCCAATGCTCAAACCGGTGGCCTCAAGATTTGGAACCTGGGTTCACTGCGTCTCAGTTTGATGCTTTATCTACTGTGCCACTGCCTGTTCAGGCTCTTGTGTTATTTTATATTTTCATTTTGATCATTTCTTTCTTTTGTTTTTCTTTTTCTGATTTCTATTTCTGGAACTCTCTTTATTCACATGTTAGTCCTCTCACACACATATCCTCTGGTTTTATTCTCTGTTGAAAAACATTTTGTGTCTTAGTTTAGTTGCAGTTTTCCGCTGTTTCTATGGTTTTATTTCATTTCTCTGCTGTCATTGTTTCTATTCTTAAGAGCTCCTCAGTGTTTCCTAGTTTTTTAATGGCATCATATTTTATGGATGTAATATCTCTCATCTCTTTGAGGGTATTAATGATCATGGTTTTCAATTTTTCATCCTTCCTCACAGTTTGTTTCTGGTTAGTTATTTTATTTTCTGTTTTGTTCTGATGTGTCTCTCATGTTAGAAATTTTCCTCAGCTGCTTGGTGATCATTCCCTGTATGGAGTTATTGAAGAGTAGAATGTGAAGAATGTAAGCTAAACTTGTGCTGGGCTTTGTTGACTGGTTGGCATAGTTGAGCTCTCTAGCTGAGCCACACTGCATTGGAGATGTGTGGCGTCCAGTTGTTTTGGCTTTGGACCATTCCAATCCCCACAAAAAGAAACTCTTCAAGACAAACATATATGTGTGTGTCTCTTTCCTGATTTTAAGAACTTTTATAAATACAACGCATTCTTCTCCACTCTAATTTTTTTTCTTAAAAATACAAATCGAGCCTGACCAGGAGGTGGCGCAGTGGATGGAGCGTTGGACTGGGATGGGGAAGACCCAGGTTCGAGACCCCGAGCTCGCCAGCTTGAGCGCGGGCTCATCTGGCTTGAGCAAAAGATCGCCAGCTTGAACCCAAGGTCGCTGGCTCCAGCAAGGGATTGCTTGGTCTGCTGAAGGCCCACGGTCAAGGCACACGTGAGAAAGCAATCAATGAACAACTAAGGTATCGCAATGGCAATGAAAAACTAATGATTTATGCTTCTCACCTCTCTCTGTTCCTGTCTGTCTGTTCCTATCTATCCGTCTCTGACTCTCTGTCCCTGTAAAAAACAAACAAACAAAAAGTACAAATCGATATTCTAGCCAACTGAGTTCTCTGACCAGAAGCTCATATTTTCTTTTGAACTTCATGCTCTTTTTGTCCCTTTAAAGAAAATGTAGCCTACTTCAAAATCAGAAAGATACGTTTCCAGGTTATTGTCTAGATTAGAACATTGCTGTCCATTAGAGAAGCTTCTTGTAATACCTCGCCTGCCACCCGCCCCTGCCATGATTCATGACAGCCCTTCTGTCCTCCTCCCCAGAGTCCGGGTCGCCGCTCTCCAGAAGCCCATAGGCTGAAAGGGCAGACGGGAGGACAGAACGCACTAGAACAAATTCTTGTGAGTGAGAAGACCAAGTGCCCATCGGAAAGCCAAGCAGGCTCTAGAGCAGGGGTTGGTCACCTATGGCTTGCGAGCCAGATGTGGCATTTTTGATGGCTGCATCTGGCTCGAAGACAAATCTTTAATAAAATAATGTTAAAAATATAAAACATTCTCATGTATTACAATCCATTCATTTCCTATCGCTCATGTTCATGGTTGCCGGTGGCTGGAGCCAATTACAGCTGTCTTCTGGGACAACACCAAATTTTTATTGGACTCGTTGTATGGCTCTCACGAAATTACATTTTAAAATATGTGGCATTCATGGCTCTCTCAGCCAAAAAGGTTCCCAACCGACCCCTTCTCTAGAGGAAGGTCGGGACCCTATTTGGAGTCCACGGGCCCACGTGGTGACAGTCTGTGAGCAGAAAGACAGATGGGAGGAGAGCCAGGCCCCGCCCCCCACCCACCGACCCGGCCCGCACACGCCTGTGTGGGGAAAACCGAAAGGTGCAGAAACTCTGAGGCCAGGAGAGTTTAGTCAAACGCTGGAGAGAGCTGCGGACTGGGGAGAGAAAGAGGGGCGAGGTCGGGGTCACGCCACCCAGGGCTGGAGCAACAGACAGCGTTGTCGTCCCCAACCTAGCATCGAGGAGGCCCCACGGGGACTTCCCACTTGACCGTCACTAGGTGGTGGGTGTCCTAAGCCTCCGAGACAAGTGAGAGGGCTCAAGGTGACTCGGGAGGTAAAACTCCCTCAGAGCTCAACCCAAACACAGCACACTTGAACCCAGTACCTCAGATCCCTAGAAATCCGTTCAGACTCTGCAGATACAGAGAGATAAAAATAAGAAATAAAGCCTGACCTGTGGTGGCGTAGTGGATAAAGCGTCGACCTGGGAACACTGAGGTCGCCAGTTCAAAACCCTGCACTGGTCTGGTCAAGGCACATATGGGAGTTGATGCTTCTAGCTCCTGCCCCCTTTCTCTCTTTCTCTCTCTCTCTGTCTCCTCTCTAAAATGAATAAATTTAAAAAATTTTAAAAAAAAGAAATAAAATAATATAACATAACATAATATAACATAATCTAATATAATCTAACAAAGGATGGATGTGTGCTTGGATGGGAACAGTCATCAATTAGATGAAAACAGAACACTCAGTCGGCAGCCCTAACAGAACAGTCCTGACTGGGCTGGATAGAAAACCAGGCTTTTCTGTGGCTAACCAGTAAGACAGATGCCCACCCCTCAGCGTCCCTCCAGACTGGGCTCTGCCAGCCACCCTGGACACTCCCCTAGAGCCTGGACCACCAAGTGGCTTCTCCACTCCTCCCCAGCCATGGCTCCAGCTAACTGGTTCCTGGAGCTGGGAGCTGAGGACACACAGAGGGAAGGCTGGCTCCTTAGCCTCTGCCTCAGGCACTAAGAAGTGCTCGGTTGCCAAGCAACAAAGCAATACCCCATATGGGCAGCCAGTGAAGCGCCTCACAAGGGGCTGGCCAGGTGGATCCCGTCACTCTGTTGACTAGGGCGCATGTGCATACATGCGGAATTATCTCTCTCTGCTTCCCACTGCCTGGCCACCCTCGCTTAATTAAAGGAGGGAGAGAGAGAGAGAGAGAGAGAGAGAGAGAGAGAGAAAGCAGAAGCTTCTAGAAGAAGCAGAGATAATTTTTTTTAAGAAAACATGTAGAGACTGTCTCTGAACTAAATAAAGCCTCTGTAGCTAATGAATGTCAACACCCCATTCCTCCCCTTCTACAGCTTTCCTACCGTATCTTCTATCTGAGCTCTCTTGTCTGGTCTGTTCTGGTCTCCCCCTCCCCGTGCCCCTCCCTTCTTCCTTCCTCTTTTATCTCTGTCTCCTTCCCTACCACGCCCCAGTGGCCTAGGGGAAAAGTGTGTAATTTGCTCAGATTAGAACAGAATTATAAAATCTACCTGAGAGATTTCCTGGATCTCATCTGGAATCCTGATGGGGTCGCAATGAGGTTTCACTGTTATAGAACATGCGATCCTGGCGATTCCAAACTATTGCAATTAATACATTTAGTGGTTTCTGGGAGCAAAGGCAACAGAATTACTAGATAGGGTGTGATAGGGTTCCAAGGAATAGCAAAAAATTGTTAACATTAGGATTTTAAAAGAAAGAGTCGGGCCCCCTTACCCCTCCTCTCTGAAAAGAAAAAAGAAAAGCCAAAGAGATTAAAGGGGCAAAAGTTAGTAACTAATCATATAGCTACCTGGAAGGACTGAGGCCACTACTTGCTAGACAACAAAGAAGATAAAACTTAATCTGAGCAAACCCTCTACCCCACAGCCTTTCTTAAGATCCTTTAGGAGATGATGTTTCCATATCTTAATTGAAAATTCCTACAGATTCTAACTCTCCCTCCCCGCCGGGAGTCCTGAGAGTGACGTATAACTCTAGACAAAGGGATCCCGAGCCTACTCTCCTTGCTTGTAAAACCTGCATTATATAACATTTTATATGCGTTCTTTCTAATAATCATCTCTTTCCTTTTGAAATCCTTTACATGTATGAGAACTTGTAAACTAAACAAGCGGGGGCTTTTAGCCAAGGTAATTTCTTACTTTTTTTTTTTACAGGGACAGAGAGTCAGAGAGAGGGATAGATAGGGACAAACAGGAACGGGAAGAGGTGAGAAGCATCAATCATTAGTTTTTCATTGCCATTGCAACACTAGTTGTTCACTGATTGCTTTCTCACATGTGCCTTGATCACGGGTCTTTAGCAAAGCGAGCAATTCCTTGCTGGAACCAGCGATCTTGGGTCCAAGCTGATGAGCTTTTGCTCAAGCCAGATGGACCTGCACTCAAGCTAGCTAGTTAGGGGTCTCGAACCTGGGTCTTCCACATCCCAGTCCGATGCGCTATCCACTGCGCCACCGCCTGGTCAGGCCATGGTGTGTTTTTTATTACAAAAATAACCTACCTTTGCCACTGAAAGGTTCCGTTTCTGCATTCAAATTTCACTGAGGGAAGAAATTCTATTTCTTCATCACAACAACCATGAGAAATGAAATAAATTTTCTTCCACAGAAAGGGCATAAGCAGGCTCTTCCCTGAACACTTCTAACATACCGAGCAGCCACTACCCATTGCAGAAAGTTTGCCTTAAAAACCCTCAGCTCCATTTCCAATCTTTATTCCCTCTCCTTTACCGTCTTGCCTGAAACCACCTTCACCTCCCTTTACTCCACTCTCTCTCCTCCCAGCACCCACGACAATGAGTCTCCAAGGCAAAGGCATCGCCTACACTTATACCTCTTCACAACCAACCTTGTACCCACAAGAACGCACTAAGAGGAAAGCTATGGGACAGTGTCAGGTGAGCAGTGACCCAATGGCTCCTTCACTTCTCCATGACCCTAACCCTTCCCCTTCCTTGATACTGATACACCCCAGTCCCCTGCTCAAATGGCCTCAGCTTCCCCATCGGCTGCTTTGTCCCCCTCCCCCTACCAGGAACCCAACTCAGTAGACACAGCAATAACCCACTTTCACAGATTTTAAAAAGCTTCCACAGTGGTAGGTCACTGCTACCCTACGTTCAGTCCCTTTCAAGACATATCTGCAAGTCACTTCACTGCTCCCCTGTCAGACCACCCATCGTGGGGCTCCTCTTCACCTCAGAGCCTCAGGGACCCAGTCTGGGCAGCATCCTTCCTTCCAACATGCTAAACCCTTCCTGCCCTCTGTGTTCAGTTGTAGAAAAGATGAACACTGACTCCATCTCCTTTGGATTCACACTAAATCTCTTTCTCACAAACTCAACAAGACTGCAACACTGCACACCCAGGACACATAGGAAAGGACAGGTAACTTGAATAACATTTCCTGACACCACAGGCGGACACTTTTTTTTTCCCACGGACACAACCAAGTTGTTCACTGGTCATGGAATGTCAGCAGAGGCCATCCGACACTGCTTGGCAGATCACACCCTCCCGTATAGACTCACTCAAGTCAGTGGGCCCTGCTCTCCCAAGGACTCCACCACTGCTCTTGCAATGGGACCAGGTGAGTTCCCTTTCAATTATGGACCAACCTCCTGACTGCAGGGTAACTAACACCACACACCTTTCTCATGCCAAACCTTTAGAAAATTCACACACTACCATTTCAGTGAATTCTATGATCTACACCTCTCTCCCATTCCCACTTTTTCACCGTCTTCCCAAAACGCCCACAGAACACAAACTGAACACTGTGAGCATATCCTACTTTCCTCGCACTCATGCTTACTGCCCTACTCCAGGTAAATGGTCCATTACAAGCACTCTCATGCCCCTCCACGACAGGCAGGCTCCCGTGGAACTCAGACCTCAACGTGAGGTTCTGAGGTGCAGAGGGCAGGACACTGGGGAGCACACACCTCAACGCAACCCGGTATGTAGTAAAAGCTCTGGGACCTCTCCTCCTATTCCTTTCACCAACCTCCCAGGTTCTAATAGGGTTAGAATCGCTACTTTGGCAAGCAGACTTGCGGGAGTCACAAGTCCACAGAAGGGAGGCAGAGGGAAGAGAAGCGCCGCCCCCAGCCCGCTCGCTCGCTGCCCCCAGCTTGCTCGCTCGCTACCTGTCTCACTAGGGGAGTGCTGCGCAGCAGACTGATGGTCATGGACAGCAGCTTTCCCGGAAGACCTTGTCTCTGCTCACAGAAATTATGGGATGTTTCTTCATGATTATGAACCAATAAAATATCCATTAGTTATTCTAAGCAGTTTCTTCCCATCTCTTTATACTACCAAACTCCTAGCAGAGCAAGTCCCACAAACTCCTAACTTTCCTATAGATCCACGAACATCCATGCCCCTATTCCATATCACCTTGCCCAAGGGATGATATCTCTAACCCTTTGGATACTTCTCATCTAGGTAAAAAAAAAAAAAAAAAACAAAACTGGGAACTGCCCCAGGGTTCTCAAACTACCACCAACACACGGCTGACGTAGGGTCAAGATTCCCCTTGGAAACTCCACACAGTAGTCTTCTGGGCTTTTACAATACACACCTCAGACATTTCTCCTTAATTCTTTCTACAGACCTGCCATTTGCAAAGACTCTCCTTGAGGAGGCTATAAAAGGAAAGGACAGGGTTTTCACACCTTTTGAGTCTATGACACCCCTGACACAAATAAGCACGCTACGGCCAGATATCTTAAGCTCTTCCTAGCTACTTAAGCTCTGGATGAGCAGAGCTGAATCCTAACCGACGAAGGGTCCTCCACTTTATCTCCTCTCTCCCACAAAAGCTAGAAACACATATCATCTACCAGTTTATACTTCCTTCCAACCCTGCACAGAAACATCTTGGACTTCAACAATCACCTACCATTTCACTGCACTTGAAAACCACCGCACCATGCGAGGTGGGACTAAAGGACACCAGGAAACCATCACACAATAGAAGTTCTCATTCAGAAGTTCTATGGAAACCCAACTCCCCTTCCTCCAAGAAGACTCCAAGGAGGTAGATGGGATAGGACTATGGCACAGCCCAGGGACCCTCTCTACATCTTACAGCACAAACACCAAGGTATTACTAATATTGGGTTATTGCTACTATTTTTAATTTGATGAAGACATTTTTTTTTACCTTTTTAAGCCTTGACATAAGTGTTATAGTTTGTTGGGCACTATTATATCTGCTGAGAATGCCTACAGTGATAGGAACTGTATAATGTGATCAATTAAGAGCACCACTGAGCCTGACCAGGCGGTGGCGCAGTGGATAGAGCGTCGGACTGGGATGCGAAGACCCATGTTCGAGACCCTGAGCTCGCCAGCTTGAGTGTGGGCCCATCTGGCTTGAGCAAAAAAAGCTCGCCAGCTTGGACCCAAGGTCACTGGCTCCAGCAAGGGGTTGCTAGGTCTGCTGAAGGCCCGCAGTCAAGACACATGTGAGAAAGCAATCAATGAACAACTAAGGTGTCGTAATGGCAATGAAAAACTAATGATTGATGCTTCTCACCTCTCTCCATTCTTGTCTGTCTGTCCCTATCTATCCGTCTCTCTGACTCTCTCCCTGTCTCTGTAAAAATAAAAAAAATAAAAAATAAATAAAAAGAAAAAAGAGCACCACTGAAGCACCAACTTAATTAGAAAGCAATGAAAAATAAACATTTTGTAATAACCTTGAATACTTAGGACAAATATTAACAAAGGGACATGAAGCTTTTAAAATAGTTATTATCCAAGCATTAGAACACATTTATCCTATAAAATAATACAATAGATATAACTATTATAATAATTACATGAGATAACCTTTTTTATGTAATGGAATAAAATCTATGAATGAAATGTGGGAAAAATAATTCATAGCTATGTATCAAAGTACAGAGAAATGTACTATTTATTATTTTAGATATCTAAAATAAGATAAATAAGGCTAAATAAATGAAATGAATTATATTTTTACTAGTTCTTACTCAATACATAAGTTTGCTACTTAAATGACCTAAGAAAACAGTGAAAGAAGACACTTTGTTTAAAAAAAAACTAATGGGAATGTAAAGATATTATTAATTGGGATTTGCTATACCTTTAGCTGGTGGTGCCTCCACTTTTTTAGGAACTGGAGTGGGTACTTCAGGTACTGCTTTCTTTACCACTTTAGGCACTTAAAAGATAATTTATGAACATTTTGAAAAATGACATGCAATGAACAAAACAATTCCCATATACCCTCCCCAAACATTGATTTAAAAAAGATAAAAGAAAAAGATATTAGCAACCTAAATGGTAATTTTATATATATATTGCAGTGACTCCAAGGGTGAGAAAAATATTACTTAGAAGTCTTATAAGCAAGCATAACATCAATTATATAAAAGATTGTCAATCTTCAGAAATCACAGGTTAAGAATTATTCTAAAAAGTGAACACCACAAAACACCTCCTTATCATAATATTTAAGAAAAATTAAGGATTGAAAACTAGAAGAAAGTATTACTATAGGGGCTGGCCAGAAAATGCAATGAAAGTGCCAGTAACATAAAAACAATCTCTTACTCTAATTGTATTGCAGCTGCAGTAGAAAAAAAGTTGATAGGGGGTGAGGGATGGGGCACAAAGCTTCAGCTGCTATAAGATGTTCTGTAAGAATGTGTACTGATAAATTCTGGATAAAGACAAATTCTGAGGATTTGGAAAACGGTGTCTTTTAAGTGTCCAACCCATAAAAGCAGCTGTACCTCTAGGTGGCACCACTTCCTCAACCTCCTCTAAGCTAGGTGGTTCCTCTGGGATCTCTTCTGGAGTAGGCTCTTCAGGCTCCTCCTACTTTAAAGATTGTTATTTTGTAAATTATTTTTGTAATTCTTTTGAATGTTAGACTAAACTGATATATCTGAAAACTGAAGTTGCCTGATCAGTGTAAGTAACTCATAGCTCAGCCTTCCAAAAGTGTATGAAAACTCAATAGTCCTTGAAAAAAAGCGACTGGGTCTTCAAAATATGTTAGGCCTATCTCAGAATTTTAGAATTAGAAAAAGGCCTCAGAGAAAATTTGATTAAAATTATTATTTAGTTTTAATGGAAGTGAACTTATTTAAATATTCACTTTGGGGTAGAAGTTAGATTTTCTGCACCTGTTACTCAGGTTTAATTGCAATATGTATCTCCAGGTCAAGTTTATACCACAATTGCCAACCAAGTAGTTGATGAAAAACATCATGGCAAATACAGTTTCCTTCAAGATGCTTATTAAAATAAAACAAGCAACAAGCAAACAAAAAAATGGGTTAAACAGGTAAGAAAGAAGATTCAATTGGTTTTAGTTTTCCAGCATAATTTCTATCAGGTAAGTAATAATTAGAGTCTGAATATGTTTATTTTCTGAAGTGAAATGTACATTTTACCCTTCAAATATTAAACAATGATAAGGATGACTTTAAAAATGCTATTTCCTCAGAAAGTCATCTACCTTCAATTGGTAGAACTTCCTCTTCTTTAGGGGGAATGATTCATCTTTCTTCCAGTTTCTTAGATACCTCAGGAACTTAAAAGATATTAATAGTTTTAGGCAGTTAAAATGTAAGAACCAAAGATGAGAACATAAAACCTAAGTTTTCTGTTTTTCAAAATAAGAGAGTAAATATCAGAACAAACATGCACAAGATGAAACACTGACATATCACGAAACCACTTAAGGAGACAAAAATATAGAAGTTGTAGTTTAAGCTTAAGGGTCCATTAAAGAGATATTTTATCTTTTACTAAAGGAGCTTCTACTTTTTTTAGGAAGAAAAATAGTACTTTAGGGACTAAAGTATTTCTTAGTTACCTCTGGCTTCTTAAAGAAATATGAGTCTAGTATTTTTATTTTTTAGAAATAACATACATAGAGAATCAAGATAAAATACATTAAGGACAAAGTGGAAAAGTCGACAGTACAAACATGGGTGCAACTGAGTCACAAATGACAAATGCAAATGACAGACCACACAATGAAAATGTTTATGCTGAACATCCTGTGTAGATAGCATCACTGTTCAACATCAGCACAGCAAACACAACCCTGTTTTGGGTGATTTACCTCTGGCAGGTAGAGAGCCACTACTTTCTTAAAATCAGAATGGCACCTTCTTTTCTGGTTCAGGCTTCTTGGGCACCACAGGCACTTTAAAGGTATTATTTTATCTTATAACTTCAGTTTCACAAACACCGGGACAATGAACAAAACAATAGCTCAAATTATATTAACCAACACTGAAACAGGACAGTTTGACTTTTACAGGTGATGGAAAGAAATGGCAGTGTCTAATTTGCTTGGAAACATCAGTAGCTGTGGCAGTGGAAGGTTCCTTTTTCTTAGGAATGATCACTTCTCTGGCACTTTCTTCTTAACCTCAGGCACTTTGAAGACATCATTTCAAGATAAGAATTTATTGGGAGGGGTAAGAAACAGATGTTACCAGAACACACACAAAGACCAACGTGCAGCACTCACTCAGGATAAGGATGTAATGCAAGTTTGGAGCCCAAATATTATGACCTCATTAGGGTCTTGTAGAGCAAGCGATCTGCAACGTATTTAAATATCAGACAGCATATGCAGTCATTTCATCCATTTTAATTTTACTAGGGATTTATTCATCATTATCTATAATGTATTTCTGAATCCCTAAAATTAAATAATCATCTTTACCATATTTTTGATAATATGCCTATTTAACCTGGTGGAGTGGTTATGCATGTTTCAAGTTGTGGTACATGACCTTTTGCAGAAAATGTAATTAAACTTTCAGGCATAAATATATTAATTTTGTCTTGTACTATGAGCTGTTTAAATATGTCAGATCTGTATACTCTTTATTCAGAGATAAGAGTACTTCTACATACCTTTATTTTATCCTCACAATAATATCTGAGCCCATGAGGACTGATATTAATATCCCATTTCATACAAATTGGTTAAAGACTTTTCTCAGGATAATACAGCAAGGCACAAAGCCAAAAAACAAGGCTAAAATAAAATCTACTGGTCTGCTATTTATATGTACATGTCAGAAGACATAAGTTATTATTCAGTATTTTGAAAAATATATAATCTTTCTCCTTTCTTTTCATCCTAACATTAAAAAGGCACTTAACATAAATGGTTGAAACATAAAGTTTAAGAAGACTCATCTACCATATATATATATATATATATATATATATATATATATATATATATATATATATATATATATATATATTTTTTTTTTTACAGGAATAGAGAGTCAGAGAGAGGGATAGATAGATAGGGACAGACAGACAGGAATGGAGAGAGGTGAGAAGCATCAATCATTAGTTTTTCATTGCCGTTGCAACACCTTAGTTGTTCATTGATTGCTTTCTCACATGTGCCTTGACCACCGGTCTTCAGCAGACCAGGCCACCCCTTGCTGGAGCCAGCGACCTTGGGTCCAAGCTGGCGAGCTTTTGCTCAAGCCAGATGGGCCCACGCTCAAGCTGGTGACCTCGGGGTCTCTAACCTGGTCTTCCGCATCCCAGTCCAAAGCTCTATCAACTGCGCCACCGCCTGGTCAGGCTCATCTACCATATTTTTTAGGTATTTTATTTTGTGTAGCTTATCATTGCAAATTATCTATATGAAAATTATGTTTAAAAATATTATAGGGAATCAGATAGACCTTTATGGCAGTTTTGGAACATTCTCTTTCATCTTTGTTTTAATACTACTTTGTATTCAATGAAAAGTGGATGTCAGTGTTCCTGAATATTTTTAGAATTAAAAATGTAACTTTATTTTATGTGTAATTTTTTCTTAAACCCCAGTTCCACTATAATTTTTCTGGTGAAGCTATGAATAAAGACTGTATATTCATTTTTTGGGGAGCTGTATCTTTGGATGGTGGAGGTTCCACAATTTTAGGAGCTGGAACTTGGACTTTCTTCTCCGGTATAGGTTTCTTTGGCACTTCAGGCACTTAAAAACATTCATTTTAAGATATTAAAAATCACATGCACAGTACTGTTGCTATAACAAAAAGACATAAGAAAATAAGACCAAAAATAAATGACTTTTCATAGCATCAAATTTGAATAGAAATTCAGATAATTTACATAAATATAAACACACAAGACAGACACACATTAATAAGAGCTCATACATATGAAATGTTTTTTATGGTTTAGAATCTCCAAACTTTTTACACAGGGGGCCAGTTCACTGTCCCTCAGACCATTGGAGGGCTGCCACATACAGTACTCCATACACTGACCACCAATGAAAGAGGTGCCCCTTCCGGAAGTGCAGCGGGGGCCGGATAAATGACCTCAGGTGGCCGCAATTTGGCCTGTGGACCGTAATTTGGGGACCTCTGGTTTAGATGGTAGACAACATAAAGACTAAAGCATTATAGATAAGACATGAGATGAACAAAAAGATGGGAAGGTAGGATTCAATACAAAAGAGGCCTTGATGACTCCAAGAAGAGCTGCTATACCTCATGCAGGTACTGGCACCTTTGGTATAATTTCTGGAAGAACTTCCTCTTCAGATACAACTTCTTCCTCAGGTACTAATTCTTCCTCATCAGAAAGAACTTCCTCTTCCTCAGGAGAAACTTCCACTTCTTCAGGAAGGATTTTTTTCTTCTGATACAACTCCCTCTTCAGGAGAAAGTTCTTATTCAAATGGAACTTCTTCTTGCTGAACTGGAACTGGCTCCCTTTTCTTTGGCACTTTAAGATATTTAACCATAAAAGCATCACTTTTATGTATAATATTCATAACAAGACAACATGAAGAACAAATATTCTGTAATGATAGATCATCAATTGTCATAGAATTAAATGTCATTAAGCATCAGTAATAATTCATGGGGCTGTATAATACCAGTTAGTTTTCCTTTTTGCCCTGGTTCTGTTAGAGATTAATGTACCTTTGGTTGGTGAAGCTTCTACTTTATTCAGAATAGGTGTTGGTTTCTTTTCTTATGGAATGAGCTTCTTGGGTACCTCTGGCACTTTAAAGGTATTATGTGTCTTTAATAATGTGTTCTTTTACATGGTTTAGTGCAACAGATATTAAAAAGAATCACAAAACATCTGATTTTTATATTTTTAATAAGACAAGTGTTAAAAACATGTAATATTAGGGGAGAATTTCTATGTTAATATACATAAACATGTAAAAAAAACACAAGTTTTTTTTCACCAAGTACTTTAAATGATATAGTGTTCCACTTTTCACAGGTGGAGCCTCTACTTTTTCAGGAGCAGGAACTGGCACCTTCTTCTCAAGCACAGGCTTCTTGGGCACTTCTGGTACTTCAAAGAAATAATTCAGAGAAAAATTTTATACAACATGAAATTTTGAATCCAAGCCGCTTCAACAGGTATTTATGGTATGACACACAGGAAAGAAACACGAGTCTGTTAGTACAGATAAAGTTTCTCACTCTACCTTTAGTGGGTGAGGCCTTTGGTTTTGTGGAAACTGGTTCTTCTTGGAGAGGCTTTACTGGGATAGGCTTCTCAGGTTCTTTGAAAGCATATACAAGGTATTTAATGTTAGATTTGAGAAGATAAATAAAAAATTAGTATTTCTTAAATTGACTCAGAATTAAAACGTTATTTTTTATCTGCAGTTCAAATTTATCTGCAATTCAAATAATTGAATTGATCCTTCTTCAAAATATTCTTTTTTTCCTGCAAATATTGACATTTCCTTAGATGAACCAGGAAGGATGCTGAATTGTGATAGAGCAGCCACCTGAAATTCACATCAGCTCCTGACCTTTTATTGGTGTCATTTGATCAAGACCAGCTGTTGGACTAGAAGGCAAGGTCTTTTTTATATACCACTCAGAGATAACAAAAATTCTCTGGTGTTGCCATTGGGGTTTGTGGGCAGACACAGGAGAATAGGGGAGTAAAAAGAAAGATGAGAAAGAGAAAATGGGGACTGAGTCAAAGAAGAGGGTGAGAGTAAGTGAAAGAAGAGATACCATTTTGTGCATTAAAACTCATACCTTCTTCAACCTTTCACTATTTGGGATAAAAAATTTAATCAAGGAAAAAGCAGTAAGGCCATATTTTGATCATTTAATTATAATACCTTTAGGTGGTGGTGGCAACAACTTTTTTGACATCTTTATTTTTTTTTAAAGGGACAGAGAGAGAGTCAGAGAGAGGGATAGATAGGGACAGACAGACAGGAGCAGAGAGAGGTGAGAAGCATCAATCATTAGTTTTTCATTGCCGTCGCAACACCTTAGTTGTTCATTGACTGCTTTCTCACATATGCCTTGACTGCGGGTCTTCAGCAGACTGAGCAACACCTTGCTGGAGCCAGCGACCTTGGGTCCAAGCTGACAAGCTTTTGCTCAAGCCAGATGGGCCCACGCTCAAGCTGGTGAGCTCAAGGTCTCGAACCTGGGTCTTCCGCATCCCAGTCCGATGCTCCATCCACTGCACCACCGCCTGGTCGGGCTTGGCATCTTTTTTTAAAAGCTTTTTTGGTCACTAAAAAATAAGATATCAGATATAAATAACCAAAATATTATTTTGGAAACTGTGAGGTTTATAAAGATACTTTTTTCATATGATTTGATGGTTACAAGAGACTCTGCCCATTACTGTAAGATCCCCGTTTCAGTAAGATCTTGGACAAAAATGCAGAAGACATTTTCTTAAAAGGAGATAAAATATATAGGGTGATCTTACATCTTAATTGATATTATGCCTGCTTAAAGTTTTCAAAACATCAAGAATGAACTTAAGTGATATTAATAGAAAAGGTGCACATTTTAATCTTTGTTTCCCTTAGGAAGGAACATTTAAAATTTGTCAGAAAGAATAACATGTGAATTAGTAAAATTAAAGTCCTAGCTAAGATATATGTTGGAAATTTTCTTTTGTTGTTGCTGATGTTATATATGTATCATGACTCTAATCATAACTTGATTATAGGTCCTAGTATTCATGAATAAATGACCCTGTTCTCAACATTTAAAATATAATCAATTTCTCAAGTTTTCCAGTGGGCACTTAAACTTAGCCATGTTGACACTAATACTCAAAGAATAAATTATTCATTAAGATAAATTATTATTTCTGACATAACTATAAATGGAAATCTAATTTATGATTTTTAACTCTTATTCCTCTTTGCTATCAGAAGTAGATGAAATATATTTGACTATGTTAATATAATTTATAAAAATATATTTTGTTGTTATTGGGATTGTCTTAGTCACAAAACTGGAAGATGTGTATGTTTTAAACTAAGTTTCTCCTGAGCCCGGCTGAAAAATAGCTCAAGCTTTTTACACAACTGTAGTGGATCGTAAGTGAATACTGTGTCAGGTGCTGTCAACTGTTACAGTAGTATTGGCTGGGCTATGGAAAAATGTGACTTGGACATGCAGAATTTTTTTCTGATGATGCTGGGAAAATTCTGACAGCAATTCTGAACTCCCCCAAACTCTAGCCAGTCCCAGACAATCTACTGATTAATTTAATTCAACTATTTTGGGGTAGAATTAGTACTTATTGAAATATTTAAGAGGAGCAATTTCCTGGCACACTCAAGAGCTCCTTGTGAGCTTATTCCTTAGCTTTTGAATAATTAAAATTTCTTAAAAAATATTAATTTATATTATTGTAACAAAATAGTAAAATTTAAAGACTAACACTGTAATTGAAAAAACAACATCAAGTATAATTTGCAACTTGACTGTAAATTAAAATTTATTTCCATAAGCTTCACTAGAAATAACTGCATTATCTTATTGATATGTAATTGAAAAACATAAAATGTGAAATCAGCTTGCCATTAATGTTTAAGTAATTCCATTAAAATAAAATATTTTAATATGAAGCCTGGTTGTTGTTTTGTCTGGTGTTTTCAGACTTATAGGCCCATGTCTTATGCATTGAGTTAGTTAATACTTAGAGGAAATAATTCATATTTTGAAATGCAATCCAACCTGTTGATCACTAGAGGGCCAATGTGTTGCATGAAACAATATTTTCCAGGTCTGCAGTAGTTAAGTTCTATATTTTTACATGTAGGCAGAAAACATAATACCTTCAACACGTTTTACTGGCGGTTTCTTTTCTTCAGGTGATGGTAACAAGAGAGGGATAGGAGGAACAACTATAGGAGAGATTTCTGAAAAAAAAAAAACAAATGCCAACATCAGTTGTATGGTTTGATTTCCCATTTTGTGTGAAGCATAACAGTCTCATGATTTTCTTTCAGTACTTCAAAAGTGCTATAGTACCAATTCATCAATCAGATAAAATAAAAATAGCATATATTTATAATTATCACTACTCTTTCTGATTTCTAGTTACGCATTGATGAACACAAAACAATCTGTTCTGGCTCTCTACTATGGTTGGGCATTGGTAATTTCTTATTGGTAGAACGTTGCTGCCCCAAGCCCAGGTGTTTTGATCCTGGATCTTACCTTCTGGTGGTACTGCTCTGATAGGCATAGTAGAGATTGGAACTCTGAAATCAGGAATATCTGAAAAGGGACATTTAATGATAAGCATAGAGGGACTGAAAAGACACATATTTATTTATTAGATAAATAAGATATGTTGGATTGTTAGGTTTTTCCAACGGCGGAAACTAATGTATAGACAAAAACCATATATAGTCAAGTTCTCTATGCAATGACACAGGCAAGTTTACTCTCTGTGAAAATATTTGTTCTATGGCCATACCATCTGTTATGATCCTAGATATCAGTTGAATGAGACCTTATCTCAAATTTCACATAATCTCAAAGCCTAACATTTGTATTATTTCCCTAGAAAATATTTACTAGAAAAAAAGATATTTCTATTAATTTTTGGTTTGACTTATTTATTTATAAAATTATACTGAATGTATTGTTAGCAAGAATTAATTTTTTAAAAATAAACTTACCAGGAGGCTTCATCTCAAATTTGATTTCTACAAAAGAAAATAATACCATTTTTATATTTAGAATTGTCTCGGCATGGTATTTTGTTCCAAAGACTGCAATGTGGTCTTAATGGGGTGTGTTCTGACCTTTCGTTGTCAAGTACAGCTCTGCTGTGCTTTTCACTTCTCTACTAGACTCCAGGTGAGCAATTACTGAATAGTCACCTAAGGAAACGAATCAGCAAACATTGTTTTCTGATATATTTGTCAACAACACTTCTTTATATAGACATAGTATGCATTATTTATACTTCTCTTTCCTAAAAAACAATAATGATTCTATGTAGAATTACAGAGTGTAGGTGTAAACAGGTAGAAATATATAAAACAGACAGGTTTTACATTATATATTCACAAGAACACTGTCAATTAAATTACATTTATCACCTGGGGTCACGTTATGGATGGTCATATAGTAGCAATGACCATAATTCCTAAAGTTGTATTTCTGGCTCTCAATCAGTTCTGTGGGTCCTATATACCATGTAACAATGGCATCATCAAAAGACACTTCACATTCAAAGGCGGTAGATTGATGCTCACTAGCCACAATGTTCTGTATACGCTTTGTAAACTGATTTGGTTCAGTTGCTTAAGTACAAAGATAGCCACAGACTATATAGACATTTTCTCTCACTGTGCTTTGCCCATCTTTTGGGGAATTGGAAAGTAGCTGAAAATATAAAACAAGAAGATGATGCACTTCTTTACATCAGAAACAAAATTAACCCAATACTTAAATGTATTCCTCTAGTATTAATATAGCAAAATATAAAGAAGCCCTTGAAAGTCCTTAAAATATTTACAGGAAGGCAATTGTCAAGGGTACTTGAAACCTAAAAGTAAAATAATACTTTAAAAATATTAGTAAAAATGAGAAGTTCAAAATAAAGAAAACATAAACTTAATTTTAATCTATATATTTTTTTGAAATTCTTTCTTCTGTAAAATAATTTTGCTATTTAGGATCTAGAATTGTTTATTATTTGACATGTATAACTTTCTTTGGGAAATCATTTTAAATTCAATAAAAAATATGCACTTCTAGATTTCAGAAGATTCATTTTTAAGAGTTCTGAAACATGCTATGTAAGTACCTGTGCGTGTGCATGAAGGAGACTACCACTGAGCATGGCAAGGGAGCTTAGTAGGAGAATGGCTGAAATTTTACATAGAATTTTATCTGGAAGTGCAGACAATGTGTCCACAATGTGGAACAGCATCATGAACACCTTAGATGTCATATGCACCCTGGTGAGCTTTTATTTGGCAGAATCATAGTAAAATATGCATTATTTTTAAAAAGACAAATGGTTTCTTTTTAAGTTTTGACCTTATGGCATTTTTAAAAATTATTTTTATTTATTCATTTTAAAGAGGAGAGACAGAAAGAGAAAGAGAAAGAGAAATGAGGAGGAGCAGGAAGCATCAACTCCCATATGTGCTTTGACCAGGCAAGCCCAGGGTTTTGAACTGGTGACCTCAGGGATCCAGGTCAATGCTTTATCCACTGACCCACCACAGGTGACCAGTCAGTGGCGCAGTGGATAGAGCATTGGACTGAGACACAGAGGACCCAGGTTCAAAACCCCGAGGTCGCCTGGCTTTAGTACAAGCTAACTAGCTTGAGCAGAGTGAGCTGGCTTGAGCATGGGATCATAAACATGACCCCATGGTCGCTGGGCTTGAGCTCAGGGTTGCTGGCTTGAGCAAGGGGTCACCCGCTCTGCTGTAGCCACCCCCCACCCATCAAGACACATATAAGAAAGCAATCAATGAACAACTAAGGTGTCCCAACAAAGAATCTTATTACAATTACAGCTGTAGAAATATAGGTAAAAAAAAGGAAGAGGAGTCAAACAGAGCTACCCCAAAATATAACCCAGGGGTCATTGTAAAGTATTATAAATTATTTGTTTATATTTTCTTTCTGCTTTTCTAAACTTCCCATCTAATTTTAGCCATCTACTTTAACAATGAGGAAGATATTATCATTGATATGCAAAATTACAATATAACTTGATGCTGACAAAACTTGCAATTGGTTGGGTTATGTGAAAATTAAGTATGCTTTGAAAGAATCTAGAACACTGCAAAAATTAAAAATATAAACATCCTCGAGCCTGACCTGTGGTGGCGCAGTGGATAAAGCGTCGACCTGGGAACACTGAAGTTGCCAGTTCAAAACCCTGAACTGGTCTTGTCAAGGCACATATGGGAGTTGATGCTTCTAGCTCCTCCCTCCTTTCTCTCTTTCTCTCTCTCTCTCTCTCACTCTGTGTCTCCTCTCTGAAATGAATAAAATAAAAAGAAGTTAAAAATATAAACATCCTCCGAATCTTTTCAGATAATTTAATTATGCTTTTTATCTAAATCATTAAGACAAATTAGAGGCTATATTATTCAATAAATAATTGTAATATTTTGACAATATTCTGTGCACTTTAAAATGCTTGCTGGAATGGTTAAAAGAAAAACTAGATAACATTTGTATTCTGACATCTGATAGTCTAAATCAGGTCAAAGAAAAATATTCATAAGATGGCTTTTTTTTTTTTTTAATTCTAATGGGGTGACACCAATAAATCAGGGTATATATGTACAATGAAAACATCTCCAGGTTATCTTATCATTCAATTGTGTTGCATACCCATCACCAAAAGTCAAATTGTCCTCTGTCACCTTCTATCTGGTTTTCCCTGTATCCCTCCCCTCCTCCCTATCCCACTCTTCCCTCCCTCCCCCATCCCGTAACCACCACTCTCTTGTCCATGTCTCATATTCTCAATTTTATATCCCACCTATGTATGAAATCATGCTGTTCTCAGTTTTTCGTTTTTTCGGATTTACTTATTTCACTCCGTATAATATTATCAAGGTACATCCATTTTGTTATAAATGATCCGATGTCATCATTTCTTATGGCTGAGTAGTATTCCATAGTATATATGTACCAGATCTTTTTAATCCACTCGTGTTCTGACGGATACTTGGCCTGGTTCCAGATCTTTGCTATTGTGAACAATGCTGCCACGAACATGGGGGCGCATTTCTTCTTTTCGAACAGTGCTATGGTGTTCCTAGGGTATATTCCTATAAGTGGGATAGCTGGGTCAAAAGGCAGTTTCATTTTTATTTTCTGAGGAATCTCCAAACTGTTTTCCACAGTGGCTGCACCAGTCTGCATTCCCACCAGCAGTGCAGAAGCGTTCCCTTTTCTCCACATCCTCGCCAGCACTTATTCTGATTTATTTGGCTGATGAGTGCCATTCTGACTGGTGTGAGGTGTTATCTCATTGTGGTTTTAATTTGCATTTCTCTAATGATTAGTGATGTTGAGCATTTTTTCATATGCCTATTGGCCATCTGTATGTCCTCTTTGGAGAAATTTCTATTCATTTCTTTTGCCCATTTTTTGATTGGATTGTTTGTCTTCCTGGTGTTGAGTTTTATAAGTTCTTTATAAATTTTAGTTATTAACCCCTTATCAGATATGCTGTCGAATATGTTCTCCCATTGTGTGGTTTGTCTTTTTATTCTGTTCTTATTGTCTTTCGCTGTGCAAAAACTTTTTAGTTTGATATAGTCCCATTTGTTTATCTTGCCTTTTATTACATTTGCCTGTGGAGATAAATCGACATATATACTGCTGCTACAGATGACGGAGAGCTTGCTGCCTATGTTTTCTTCTAAGATGCTTATGGTTTCACGGCTTACATTTAAGTCTTTTATCCATTTTATGTTTGTTTTTCTGAATGGTGTAAGTTGATGGTCTAGTTTCATGTTTTTGCAGGTAGATGTCCAATTTTCCCAACACCATTTGTTAAAGAGGCTGTCTTTACTCCATTGTATGTTCTTTCCTCTTTTGTCAAATATCAGTTGTCCATAAAGCTGTGGGTTTATTTCTGGGTCCTCTGCTCTGTTCCATTGATCTATGTGCCTGTTCTTATGCCAGTACCAGGCTGTCTTGACTATAATTGCGTTATAGTAAACCTTGATATGTGGAAGAGTGATACCTCCTGCTTTAATTTTTCTTTTTAAGATTGCTGAGGCTATTCGTGTTCTTTTTTGGTTCCATATAAATTTTTGGAATATGTGTCCTATATCTTTGAAGTATGTCATTGGTATTTTAATTGGTATTGCATTGAATTTATAAATAGCTTTGGGTAATATAGACATTTTAATGATATTTATTCTTCCTAGCCATGAGCACGGTATATGCTTCCACTTATAGTGAAGGGGATTGTTTCCTTAATTTCTTTTGCTGAGAGTTCATTGTTGGTATATAGAAATGCCTCTGATTTCTGAGTATTAATTTTATATCCTGCCACCTTGCTGAATTCATTTATAAGGTCCAGTAGTTTTTTGACTGAGACTTTAGGGTGTTCTATATACAATATCATATCATCTGCAAATAGTGACAGTTTTACTTCCTCTTTTCCAATTTGGATGCCTTTAATTTCTTCTTCTTGTCTGACTGCTCTAGGTAGGACTTCCAGAACTATGTTGAATAAGAGTGGAGAAAGGGGGCATCCCTGCCTGGTTCCTAATCTTAAGAAGATTGCTTTTAATTCTTGTCCATTTAGTATGATGTTTGCTGTCGGTTTATCGTAGATGGCCTTTATCATGTTAAGGAATGATCCCTGAATTCGCACTTTACTGAGATTTTTGAGCATGAATGGGTGCTGGATTTTATCAAATGCCTTTTCTGCATCTATTGAAATTATCATGTGATTTTTGTCCTTCCTTTTCTTTATGTGATGAATCACATTGATTGATTTGCGAATATTGAACCAGCCTTGCCTCTCCAGAATAAATCCCACTTGATCATGGTGTATGATTTTTTTCATATATTGCTGGATCCAGTTGGCTAATATTTTGTTGAGAATTTTAGCGTCTAAATTCAACAGGGATATAGGCCTATCATTTTCTTTCTTTGTGTTGTCTTTGCCCGGTTTGGGGATCAGAATTATGCTCACCTCATAAAAGGAGTTTGGAAGTCTTCCTTCCTCTTGAACTTTTTGAAATAGCTTGAGGAGGATAGGAGTTAGTTCTTCTTTGAATTTTTGATAGAATTCACTTGTGAAGCCATCAGGCCCAGGACTTTATTTTTTTGGGAGTTTTTTGATAACTGTTTCGATCTCATTTGTTGTAATTGGTCTGTTTAGAGGTTCTGATTCTTCCAGATTGATTTTTGGAAGGTTATATGATTCAAAAAACTTGTCCATTTCAACAAGATTGTCTAATTTTTTGGCATATAGTTCTTCATAGTATTTTCTTACAATGCTTTGTATTTCTGTTGTGTCAGTTGTTATTTCTCCACTGTCCTTTCTAATTTTATTTATTTGAGTCCTCTCTCTTTTTTTCTTGGTGAGTCTAGTTAAAGGTTCATCAATCTTGTTTACCTTTTCAAAGAACCAGCTTCTGGCTTCATTGATCCTCTGTATTGTTTCCTTCGCCTCTATGTCATTTATTTCTGCGCTGATCTTATTTCCTTCCTTCTACATGTCTTGGGTTTTATTTGTTGTTGTTTTTCTAGTTCTTTTAGATGCAGGGTCAGTTTGCTTATTTGAGCTTTTTCTAGCTTCTTATGACATGCCTGTAGTGCAATAAACTTCCCTATCAGAACTGCTTTTGCTGTGACCCATAAATTTTGAGTTGATGTATGCTCATTATCATTTGTTTCTAGAAACTTTTTTATTTCTTCTTTGATCTCATTATTAATCCATTCATTATTTAATAACACGCTATTTAGTTTCCAAGTGTTTGAGTATTTTTCAGTTTTTCTTTTGTGGTTAATTTCTAATTTCATGGCATTGTGATCAGAGAATATGCTTGATACGATTTCAATCTTCTTAAATTTATTGAGACCATTTTTGTGTCCTAACATGTGGTCTATCCTAGAAAACGTACCGTGAGTGCTTGAGAAGAATGTATATTCTACTGCTTTAGGGTGAAAAGTTCTGAAGATATCTATTAAATCAAGTTGATCTAGTGTATCCTTTAAGTCTGCTGTTTCTTTATTAATTTTCTTTCTTGAGGATCTATCCAATGTTGTTAGAGGGGTATTGAAATCCCCTACTATGATATTATGTTAATCTCGCCCTTTATATCCATCAAAGTCTGCTTTATGTATGTCGGGGCTCCTATATTTGGTGCATAGATATTTATAATAGTTATATATTCCCCTTGAATTGTTCCCTTTATCATTATGTAGTGTCCTTCTTTATCTCTTACTACAGCCTTTGTTTTGAAGTCCATTTTGTAAGATATAAGTATTGCTACCCCTGCTCTTTTTTCATTTCCACTTGCATGAAATATTTTTTTCCATTCTTTTACCTTCAGTCTATGTGCATCTTTTGTTTTAAGGTGTGTCTCTTGTAGACAGCATATGTATGGGTCCTGTTTCTTTATCCATGCACCTACCCTATGTCTTTTGATTGGATCATTTAATCCATTTACATTTAAAGTTATTATTGATATGTAGTTGTTTATTGCCATTTTATTCTTTAAAGCTGTATTCTTCTTTTGCTCCATTCTTTCCTTCCTTTAAACTGTTCACAACAGGCCCCTTAGTATCTCTTGCAGAACTGGTTTGGTTTTTAGGAATTCCTTCAGGTTTTCTTTTTCTGGGAAGCTCTTTATTTCTCCTTCAATTTTAAATGTTAGACTTGCTGGATAAAGTAGTCTTGGTTGTAGGTTCTTGTTCTGCATTACTTTGATTATATCTTGCCATTCCCTTCTGGACTCAAGTGTTTCTGTTGAGAAGTCTGATGTCATCCTTATGGGGGCTCCTTTGTAGGTGATAGCCTTTTTTTCCCTAGCAGCTTTTAAAATTTTTTCTTTATCCCTTAGCTTTGGTATTTTAACTATGATGTGTCTTGGTGTAGATCTTTTCGGGTTTCTCTTTAATGGAGTTCTGTGTGCTTCTTGAACGTGTGGAGTGTTTCCCAGCCTTAATTTAGGGAAGTTTTCTGCTATGATTTGATTGAACAAAGTTTCCATTTCCTGTCCTCTCTCCTCTTTTTCAGGCACCCCTATGATGCGAATGTTGTTTCTCTTCATGTTGTCACAGAGCTCCCTTAGAGTTTCCTCACCTTTTTTGAGTCTCTTTTCCTTTTTCTTCTCTGCTTCTGTAACTTTGTTTATTGTGTCCTCTAACTCGCTTATTCGATGCTCAGCGTGATTCATCCTGCTTTTAATTCCTTCCATTGTGGTCTTCAGTTCTGATACTGTATTTGTCATTTCTGTCTGATTCTTCTTTATTATTTCAATTTCGTTTTTTATACTTGTTATCTCTTTATTTAGGTGTTCATAATTACTATCCATTGTTGCTCTAATTTCTTTGAACATCCTAACTCTCATTATTCTAAATACTGCTTCTGGTAATTTGGTTATATCTGGTTCATTCAGGTCCTTCTGTGGGGATTTCTCTTGATTCATTTGGTTTGCATTCCACTGCCTGCCCATTTTGTCTGTGTATAAGCAAGTTGTGGCCACTGGAGTCCAGTAGGTGTTGCCTTTGTGTTCTCTAGGTGTGGTCTGTCTGCAAGCCCCCCACCCCCTCTGCCGCTGCCTAGGGTGGTTGGGTATGGGCGTTGCCAGCGCCAGCCCACTGTGGCTTTTGCTGTGATTTCTGCCTCTCCTCCACGGGAGGGGCTGTCACTCAAGCCACAAGTCTTAGCACCAAAGGTAGAGGTGAGCACCTTTGCTCAGCTGCGGACCCAGCCTGTTTCCGGACTTCCGCCCAGAACCCGCAGTCAGAGCCTGCTCGCCAGTTTCGCGGGTTGGGCGGAGCCTTAGCCCGCCCTCGAGGCCAGGGCTCTTCTGCGCAGGGTCGCAAACTCAGGTTTATTGGGCCGGGCGTGTTTGCTGGCTTCCGCTCAGTGCGTACTTCTGCTTGTCCTGGCCTCTACCCTGGTCCCGTGTTCGGAGCCCGCTCGTGCACGTAGGATGGCAATCCGCGGTTTCTCCGGAAGGCGGGGATAGTAGCGTGGGCTCAGCTGCGAGCTTCCACTTGTCTCGGGGTCTATCCCATTTCCACGCTCGGAACCCGCTCGCGCACGTATAATGGCAAACCGCAGTTTCTCCGGCTGGGCGGGGCTGGTAGCGTGAGCTCAGCCGCGAGCCCCCGCCCGTCCCTGGTCCTAGCCCGGTCCCCGCGGTCAGGGCTGGCCTGCGCAGGGTGACAGAGCAGATTTCTGCCTGTTCCTGGCCTCCCGCTTTGTCCCTGTAGGTGGCATTACAGGCGGGCCCGCAGCTTCCGGAGCGCTTTCGCACGTCCCCTCCGACACTGCTGGGGTAGACGAGCTCACACCGGCTTGGCCTCTGCCCACGCTGACAGAACCGCGTTTCAGTGTCCTGCTGCCCCAAACCGTTCAGCAACCCTCAGCAGAGTAGGAAGGGACCTAATACTCCACACTGTAGGCCTGGGAGCTCCCTCACTTGTTTCACAGCTCAAAACTGTCCAAACGCCTCCTCTAGGCTCTGGGACTGTAGGCTGGGGCTTGGTTCCTGGGACCCAGGTTCCTCCCTCTCCGCCAAACTCTCCTCCCGCCATGCGGGTCTCTCCGGTCTGCCGTTTGCTCCGGGGAGCTGGGCAGCCCTCTTCGCGTTTTCGCTATTCCTACCAGTCTCAATGTGGCTTCTTCTGTGTTCCTTGGTTGAAGAGTCCACTTAGTTTAGTTCAAAGTTGGTTTATCCAGATGATGGTTCTTAAAATTGAGTTATAATCCACTTTGGTCTGGGAGCTGAAAGTTGGTATGTCCGCCTACTCCGTCGCCATCTTGCTTCTCATAAGATGGCTTTTAAAAGAAGCAAACATGTTCTCTCTCATCTTGAAAAACCTGCTAAACAGTATCTACCTAAATATCACTGTTCATTAACATAGATAAATAATTTCTTTACACCAAACCTACGGGAATTGAATGTAGTATAGTATACATCTTAGTACGCTTAATGTTGTATATAAGATACAAAAATTTAATTTTCTTTGATGTCATAAAAGTAGCCTTTGCTACCTCATTCTTTATGCTTGTCTAAAACTAGAACATACACAAGATTGAACTCTGGAGACAATATCATTGCATGTGAATCACATGTGCACAATGCCCACAAAACAGATCCCAACTAACGTATTGTACTTAAGAAGACAAAAGTAATTTCTAGCATTTTCTTAAATCTCAAAATGTTCTCAAATTTTTACTTTTTCTTCCTGAAAGGTAAATAATAGCTATCACTCTCCTAACATAAAATTTCAATTTCAGTAAACTCTGTAATTTAGTATCATTATTAAAAGTGAATTTTTAAAAATAGCACTTAATACTCAAATCCTTTCTTTTTGAGTTAATTATTTTCACTTAGTTCATTCTGTTCTAGATCCATTGGATATAAGGCATCATGCCACTTAAGTTTGAATACAAAAAAGTTTGATATAGTCTTATATCCTAATTGCCATAAAGAAGCTTGATTCTTGTTTGGGAAAGTGTACCAACACGCCTCAACATATCACGTAGAGAGAAGCTCTCTCCTTGGCACTTCTGTTGCAGAACCTCTGAAGCAAAAATATGTCAGATATCCCCTGAAGTTTTGCAAGTGGTACTCTTTTCCCCTGGGCACATTCCAGGGAAAATGTTTTCTTTGATTGTTTGCTATTGTTGTGGTGGTTTTTAAATCCTTAATCATCAAGGAACACTATAAAAAATATCAGAGCCACCTCTCCTAAATCTTCACAGCAAATCTATAGTAATTTCAATTAGTGATCCAAAGAGCATTTAGCATACCCCACTTAAGTATAACTACAAAGGACATACTGGCTCAAATATGTGATTATAGGATTAGCCTCAACTTCCCTCACCTTCATACATGTCATATCTTAAATTTTCTAGACAGTATAACTGGGACAACAGTACTACAGGTTTCTTGTGTGTGCCTTGTGCACCACTTGAGACACTAAGTACGAGCCAGACACCTCTAGCAATGATTTTACTGAGTTAAAAGGTAAATACAGGCATGCTCACAAGTGAGAAAAAGACCCACTACAAAAAGAACTTAGGTGATCTTTGATAGCTTCTTGGTTATAATTATCTATAACTCCACCACTCTCCAGTAATATCAGTAATGGAAATTTGAACTTACTTCTTTGGGAGAAAATGTTATGCCGCGTTCCATGAATGTCTGTTCTTCTTATAAGACAGCAAAAAGTACATGGAAAAGAAGCCAGAAACATAAGGATAACACCATTGTTAAATGGGGAAATGAAAATGAGAAATCTCACCAATGTGTTTATAACAATCAAGAAGTAGTTCATAAAATGTCTGTGCACAATTTTATACAACAAAACTCTTGATAAAATGGATCAAAAGCACTGGGTGAAGATACAGAAACGGTTGTTCAACAATAATGCAAAATTCAGGATCAAAATTAACTTCTAACAATTTCCTGAAAGATCACATGTTAGAGTAGAACCGATGTCCTCATCTAAACAATTAAAAAAATTTTTTATCCCTAAAATTTTCAGATTATGCTAAGAAATAATAATTTCGATTATCTGTGTTTGGAAATAAACTTTAATAACTTATTCCATCTCACTCATCCTACTCATTTTTACTCATTAAAGACATGAACAAAAAACCCACAGCAATGTGGAAAAAGATGCACATATTACACAGCAAAGAATATCCATCTAGAACAGATGTAGGTCTAGAACACAGAAGACATAACAAAATGGATAAATAAATCAATATTCATAAATATATTTGGAATATATATATACTGCTCACAAAATTAAGGGCATATTTCAAAATGAATATGAAGCTATAAAGTATCCCCTAATTTTTGTGAGCAGTGTATATAATAAACATGTAGTTCACAAAATGCAATAATCTAAGATAGCTCAGTAAGTACTTGAGTGTTTATAATGTACTCAACACTATATTGGACAACTCAAATAGTAAACAAAAAGTACAAATTTAGCCCTTAAACCCATGGAGCTCACAGTGGACAAGGGGAGACAAACAGGTACACAGCCCTTTCTGACACAAGGCAGAAATTGGTTAGTGCTATAATAAAACTTTTAAACAATGTCCTGACGGAAAAAAAGATTGAAAAACAATTCCAAACAACTGGAAGGGGTAGAGAATGGGATTAATGACTCATAGGACAAGAGAAGGTTGAAGCTTATTTTAAAAAGAAGGTAATATTTCAGGCAGCAAGGAAAGAAGAGAAACCACCCTAGAAGGGAAGCCCAGTGTCACTGGGAGGACATGCAAGACAGAATCAGGTGGCGGCAGAGAGCCGATGGAGCCTGTGATGAATGAGGTGGCTGAAAAGACAAAGTGGAGTCAGACCTAAATGGATCTCACCCTTTCCTCTCATCCAAATCACTCTATCAATTAACCATGAAGCCATCATGTGAAAAACCAAGTCTAATTTGCCAACAAAGGGCATTTATGTGTTCAAAATACTTATAGTAATAGGATACATTTTCAGGCCATTTTAAATACAGACTTTATTAAAAATTGATAATAATTACTGAGATCAGCTTATATACTTCCAATACTGTATCAGCAGCAGGCATCTGAGGAACAATGTTATTGGCAATAGAGGATCAGAAAAGATTTTTAAGAAGAGATGTGATAAGATCTCTGTTTTAAGAGACCACTCCCTGGAATAAGTATAAAGAGAAAGGCATAGGGGCAGAGAAAGCATTTGAAAAGTGATGTAATAATGGCTTAGAGGGGAGGCTTGAGCTAGGGCTAAGGCAAAATTGTGGAAAGAAAGGCACTTTGCAGGGTAGTTCTGCAGAACAAGGTCCACTGTGGAAAGAAAGGCACTTTGCAGGGTAGTTCTGCAGAACCTTGATCCACTGAACAAGGTGAATGAAAGTATATGGGCCAGTCAGTGACAGCAAAGTGTTAAAACCACGAAAGTTTCAACATCCAGACTTATTTTGAAAAATGAATATAGATTTCATAGTTATTACAGATTGCCTACTGTTATTATTTCTGGGCTATTCCACAGTCTCCTCAAACACAGCATGCTTTCCTAAACCTGCTCCTCCTGCATTATACCAACTATGAATTGTAACTCTCTAGTCATCCACCTTTCAGTGTCAAAAACCAGTAGTGATTTGAGACTTCCTCCTCTTCCCTACTACCTATGTCCATTCAGTATCAAGGCAGAGCCTGTCTAAATCATCAGTACCTTTGTACTCTCCACCTTCCCATTGCTATCACGACCTGAGTTTAGGCTCTCATCACATCTCACGTGTATGACCACAACACCTAACTGATCACCCCATCTCTGGTCTTTCCCTTCCCACACCTCCCTTTCCCCAGCCCAAAAGGAAAATTAGTAGGGTGTGAGCCTAACCACACCATTGGCTAGAGATGTCTTTAAATGGAGAAGCCTAACGTCTAAGGTAACAGTCCAGAAAAGACCCTTAGTAACCTGAGTCACACTTGCCTCTCCATTTTGTCCCCTTATGCTCTAGATAACCTGAACTACCTTCCATACTGGCTCATTTCTAGACTTTTAATTGCATTCTCTCACATATCTCCTTTTCTTGTGAATCTCCTCCAAGACACAAACTATGCACCAAATTCTCCAAAATATCTTTTCTTATTGCTGATTCCTGGCTACTTTTCCCTAGCATATGCTCCCTTAGCACCATGCACTGATCTATCTTATAGTATCAGCCATGTTATATAACAATAATCTGATTCTTTATCCTCCCCATACTGTTAGGGGCAGTCTCCACTTGTCATGTAGATCTAATAGCCATCTTTCTCTACTCTTTTCTGCTCTGTCCTGACCTCGACAGGCTGATTCAGCTAGGCTCCCTTGCTCCTCTGCCTCTGCTGTGTTTCAACCACAGGGAGATATTGGCAGGATTTGAGAGACATATGCCCTCCTGTTTTTGCTGCACAGTTCTGGCAAGGGCTGCATTCCTTTGGAGCTACAGCTCTTAAAGCTGGCCCATCTTTCATAGTTTTAACACTTACAGGGCTCCAACAATATCTTGCCTCCTCTTGCTCCTTCAGGCAAAGAGGGAATAGCAACTTCCATCCATTGTTGGTTTCTTTCAACCAGGCTACCATCACCATAGACACTTTCCTCATTAAAGCCTCATCATTTAAACACTTTCAGTGCATTTGAAAGTTGATTGTGTTGGGTACCCTTAACCAAAAGTCAAATCACTTTCCATCATCATATATTTGTCCCTCTTCTCTTTTTTCATTTAAAATATCAATCTAGTTGTACAGGGTAAAATTTGTAAAATCCTAAATGGGTAATGGAAGTTTGATGTCTTCCATATGCAAAAAATAATTATTCTTGTCCCATTCTGGCTGAGTCCATTTGCTCATTGGGATAAAATTTCCTAATTTTTACGAAGATACACAATCAATGCCACACACATATTACATAAATAATATTTCTGACAGTACCTAGTGATACTAGAATAGTGTTTTTAAAGGCAGCTAGGCAGCTGTGTTTAAAATCCAACACAATTAGGAAATATTAATAAATATTTATCAATGTAAAGTCCTATAAATTACTTAGTTGGACTATATTATGAAAGCCTGCCACAAATTAATTTAGGATGTGAAAATAAAGTAGTAAAAGTCTCAATGCATGTACAGTATTGTACAAGGAGGGACACCATAGTAATGGGAAAAGCATTCGGATACTACAGGGTTTAATCTCTGAGAGTTACAATAGTCTTGAACAAGCTAGCTTAATATCTGTCAGTCTATGCGGATTTATAATGCCTTCCAAACAGAAAACAATAAAGTTAAGAAAATTATAACTTAAAGTCACATCCTAGAATTATGGTGATGCCATTAAAGTGCAGATGAGTAGTGAGGCCTACCTGAGGCAACCAGTCTGCTCAATTTAGTTAAGCACCAAAATGGTGCTAGGTCCCGGGTTACTGTTGAAGGAGAAAAATAAAAGTGTGTGTATACTGAAAATAATGTGGCAATCACTAGAATGAAGATATTACCAGAGTTGAACATGTCTATAACATGTTATAAGTGTCACAATAGAAGGGGATATGGGTCTGCTTTGAAGGATCAGGATAAGTTTCTTTGGGTAGATAAACCAGATCTAATTCCTTGAAAGGCTGGTCAAAATGAAAAATAAAAAAAAAAGACATGGTGTGTGTGCACTCTATAAATCATAGAACAAAATTTTATCAGGGTACAGAGAAAAAAATAAGTATAATTGTAATTCAGAAAATGCAAATTGAAACCACAGTGAAATGTCATTTTATATCCCATAGATTGGCAAACATTTAAGTCTTACAATACAATGTATAGAGCAGTGGTTCTTAACCTTTTTTGAGGCACCGAACCCACCAGTTTCATATGCGCATTCACCGAAACCTTCTTTAGTGATAAATAAAATATGATTTTTCCCTAAATTCAAGACATAGGTATGTGTTTTTTTACTGGTGCACAAAATGAGCCGTGAATGAACATCACCTTGCTCAGAGAACAAAACCAACAAAGTGCATGAACTCACAACAAATTACGATATTACTTTATTCTGGCCTCCGTGGCAGAGGCTTCTCTGAACCCCTGAGACCGACTCATTGAACCCTTAGGGTTCGATAGAACCCAGGTTAAGAACTACTGGTATAGAGCGGTAGAATGTGGATCAATAGAAACTCAAAAATAAAATATGGAAATTATCTTGCGAAGTCAAACATGCACATATTCAATGTCTCAGCAACTCCACTCTGAAACTTTTGCGTATCTCAGAAGGTATGGATATGAATATTTATAGGTATCACCTTTGTAGTAACAAAAAAATAGAAATACCTAATTTATGGACAATGGAATGAGTCTAAAAATTATTAGTATGTCTACACAATAGACTATAAAACAGCAATGATAATGAACAAAATAGCTATACACAACTAAGATAACATTGAAACTTTGTATTTGCAACTTAATTGAAAACAACACACCAAAGACTGCATGTACATCTTTGTTATAAAGTTTGCAAATGAACAAACTAAACAATGAATGATGAAGGAATGCATACATACGTGGTAACCCAATTAGAAAAAGTAAAGGGATAATAATGAGAAAATTGAGGAAAAAGGTTATCTCTTAAAAGGAGTAGGATCATGATGAAACCTACCGAGTATTTCATGGTACAGGTATTGCTCTGATACTTAAGTTCAGAGGTGAATTCTTAAACCTCCACTTAATATTCTGCTTCATTATTTATTTACATCACATATATTAATTTGTGTCAAATTGCTACATAATAAAAGTTTTAAACACAAAGGGACTGACTTGTGACATAAGCAAATAAAAAATCACATTCATAAAATAAATATACAAATAGGTCATACACTCACTGGTGTAATTGCGACATCAGGAAGTTCACCAGTCCCACCATTCCTAAGATCTATAGTCTCTGCATGATACACAGTAACCTAATATTTAGAAAAAATATAAAACTCTGTAGAAACAACATTAAAATATACTCATATACTGCTGAAGAGTTATCTAGCATTTATGTAACATTTTATAATTTAAATAATCATATCATATTATAAATGTCACAAGATTTAGTCTGGCAGTTGTCATCACATTTCATATTATGCAGAATTGATGTTCCTAAAAGGAATGTGTTCAACTCTTAATTATCTTCACTGCAAATGAGACCAGCTGACAGCCTGTTAATTTGACTGCAGAATTCTATCCGTTTGAACTGACATAAGTGTCTCAAACTCTCTGTGGCCCTTTTGTGTTTACCTAATTTCAATGGATTATTAAAATTAAAACAAACAGAAAACGAGTATATACGTACTTCTTTCCATAGAAAGACACTAATATCCACAATGACTATAATGAGAACAGCTAAAAATTTCTGAGTATATGGGCCAAATATAGAGCTAAATACATTATCTCCTTTTTAATCCTCAGTATTCTGTGAGGTTACTACTATTACTACCCTAATTTCCAAGAGAGGAAAACTAAGGCCAAGAGTCTTTTTCTTGAGGTTACAAAACTTAAAAGCAGCAGCAGTGAATCTTGAACCAAGGACTATCTCAACACTCAATCATTTCCAGGAAAATTAAGACAGTGAAACAAGAATTTAATTGTGCCTGACCTGTGGTGGTGCAGTGGATAAAAGTGTCAACCTGGAACGCTGAGGTCGCCAGTTCGAAAGACCAGGCTTGCCCAGTGAAGGCACATATGAGAAGCAAGTACTATGAGTAGATGCTTCTTGCTCCTCCCCACCCACTTTCTGTTTCTCTCTCCCCCTCTCTCTATAATCAATTAAAAAATGAATTTAGTTGTATAATTTCTTGTTTGACTTTGCATCCTAGAGTCTTTGACAGAGACTATACTGAATGAATGAATGAACTAAGTACATTCATTGTATTACACTATTAAAAAGGTAAGCTGTGTAAAAACAGCACATTCCTCTAAAATACAGTAAAAATGAATCTTTTAGCAAAATCTGCGCTTTAGTGGCCATATTTTTTTTATTTTTTAAGAATATTATGTAAAAATACTTCTGCCCAAATCTCAGACCATATACCACAATATATAATTTATAAAACATCTTTCAATACATATTTCTCTATAGAAGAATAGGTTATTTATTTTGGGCCAAATTGGTGTTTGTTATATTAAGCTACATATTATTTTTAAATTGTTATGGAAAACTAAAGGACAAAATGAGGAATATATCTAAAGCTATTCATTTTTATCTGACAGTGTACAAATTATTTTTCAATGTAAGTAAATGCACACAGTTGAGCATCAAATTGAAGAACAAGAGTATTCTATATTCTACTTATAAACTTTATTACAGACTGGTCTTACTTGTCTCATTAATTCTGATTAATGAACACAGAGAAGTCCCTAAAATCAAGGTAATATCTTTTCATTTATATAATTTCCAGAACATAAAATAGCAAAACATTTTATGTGTGCTGTAGAATATAGTTATTAACATTATATAGAATTTGTCTATCATTCATATAGTCACTAAGCTATTCAGAATTAGCAATCTAAAATTGATTATTTTTCTCTAAGGTATCTAATTAATGCCATAAAAAAATTCTTTCCTTTATGACTAGTGAGAACTTGTCACAAGTTAGAGATGCCAAATATAATTTGGATTTCACGTGAAAAATGCCTTGTATTGATGAAAGGTATTTATTTCAATTTAGTAAAAATGTCCATTACCAACTTTTACCAAAAATATTTTCTACAAATACTCTGTCAAGTTCTGCTAACCATTTTTATAATAGATAATATAGGTAAGGTTGCTTTTCTTTTCGATTGCTAAAATCTGTACTTCATTAGAGCTAGAAAAATGATAGAGATTTTAAAAATATATTCTTTAATATCATGGCATTAAGATCCATTTTTATTAGAAAAAATCGAATAAGTATTCTAAAAACAGACATGTTTACAACATTTTATACCATTATACTTCCCATTACAAATACCTTAGAAACAAAACCATAGACATCTATATAGTGCAGGACACACATATATCAACATACCTTTGCCACTGTATCAAATTTTTCTGCTGTGGTAGGTGTATAGCAGATATTGAGAACAGTTAGTCCCCCAAATGGAATTACTACTTCTGATGGAATAATATTATTGGCAAAAGACTTTTACGGCAAACCTGTAATTGAAAATTTGCAGAAGTGCTATATTATCTTTTCTTTTTAAATTTTTAAGTATGTATAGTTAATATGTAATTTTGTATTTGTTATATTAGTTTTGTATGTACAACATAGTGATTAAACATTTTTATACCTTACAATGTGATCACTCCATTAATTCAAGTACTCATTTGTCATGTGCAAACTTATCACAATATTATTTACTACATTCACCATCCCCCTTTTACCTGTCCCCTCCCTTCTGGTAAACATCACCTTGGCCTGTTTCTATGTCTTTGTTTTTGTTTTGTTTGTTCATTATTCTTTAAAGTTACTGTTCCAAAGCTTCAATAGAAAAGTTTCCAAATTACTATGTAGAGGCCCCCCTACCAGTCACAAGGCATGAGATAATTCTTTAATAAATTTTCAAACACCAGATGCATGTATAGTTTGAATTTCAACAATGATTTGGATCCCTAACCCAGAAAACATTCAATAGTGGCATTTGACAATTCAAATAGAAAAGATGAAGATTATTGTCTGAAGTGTTGTCAATACTGTATAAAACTTACAAGGATAAAATATATCTCTTAGAGAAGATGCCAAAGTTTTAGATACTATATCGGTAGTTTCGTTTTTCCCTGATCATAAAAACTGAAAGCAAAGTTAGTGGTGAAGGAAGATGGTAAAGTAATCGTCTCTTCTTTATTATTTCCTCGATTGCCTAATGTCTAAGATACTATCTTGACATTCAAAAAAGGAATTTACCAAAGGGTTTATGGTGAGATTTTTAACCCTATCTACCCTCCTCCAAACCAGAATAACTTAAAGGGAAATTAGATATTTAAAGAAATATTGGAAATCAAGATATTTTGCATGATGAGGGAATAAACCGTCTATTGATCTAACTCTGAAGCAAGAGTAGAAAAGGGCATCCTCGCCTGACCTGTGGTGGCGCAGTGGATAAAGCTTCGACCTGGGAACACTGAGGTCTCCAGTTCAAAACCCTGCACTGGTCTGGTCAAGGCACATATGGGAGTTGATGCTTCCAGCTCCTCCCCCCTTTCTCTCTCTCTCTCATTCTGTGTCTCCTCTCTAAAATGAATAAAAAAGAATTTTAAAAAAATTAAAAAAAAGAAAAGGGCATCCTCATTTGCTTACTGAGGCAGAAGATGACATGTAAGTACAAAACTTGAATGGAAGACCTCAAACGCTAACTTCTGTCACTGTTGGAAATCTTAATAGGTTTTTGAGTAAAAACAAAAACTCTATCACCAATTTAAACACTGCCAACTCAGAATTTAAATCAGGAGAAATTGTAAATAAAATATCTTTAGAATGGTCTAGATCTAGATCTAGGTCCCATTCTCTACCATAAGAGTCCTGATGGCAGCCTGACCTGTGGTGGTGCAGTGGATAAAGCGTGGACCTGGGAACACTGAGGTCGCCAGTTCAAAAACCCTGCACTGGTATGGTCAAGGCACATATGGGAGTTGATGCTTCTAGCTCCTCCCCCCTTTCTCTCTCTCTCTCTATCTCTCACTCTGTGTCTCCTCTCTAAAATAAATAAATTAAAATAAATTAAAAGAAAAAAAAAAAAAGAGTCCTGATGGCAGAGGAGAAAAGGAAAAGTATGTAATTAAGTATGGAATGTAACATGAACAATGTGTGTGTGTATATATATATATATAAAAATATGTATATGTATATTTTTTTTACAGGGATAGAGAGAGAGTCAGAGAGAGGGATAGATAGGGACAGACAAAAACAGAGAGAGGTGAGAAGCATCAATCATTAGTTTTTCGTTGCCATTGCAACACCATAGTCGTTCATTGATTGCTTTCTCACATGTGCCTTGACCACAGGCCTTCAGGAGACCGAGCACCCAATTGCTGGAGCCAGCGACCTTGGGTCCAGGCTGGTGAGCTTTTTCTCAAGCCAGATGGACCTGCACTCAAGCTGGCGAGCTCGGGGTCTCGAACCTGAGTCTTCCACATCCCAGTCCGACACTCTATCCACTGTGCCACCACCTGGTCAGGCAACAATGTATATTTTTAAAACTTATTTTCTTCAGAGCACTTATCCTTTTTTCAATATAAAAAAATCACAGACAGAAAGAACAAAAAAGGGGTACGAGGAAAAAAAAGGGGGTACGAGGAGAGAACTAAGAAAAGGAAGAAATAAATTTTATGAAAAATTAAAAAAAAAAGATAGATTAAAAGGTATTCATATAAGTCTCATATAAGTTATCTAAATATTAGCATTAGTAAATCTATAATAGTGGTTCTTAACCTTTTTTTTTTAATTTATTTTTATCTTTTACAGGGACAGAGAGAGAGTCAGAGAGACGGATAGACAGACAGGAACGGAAAGAAGTGAGAAGCATCAATCATCAGTTTTTCATTGTCGTTGCGAACACCATAGTTGTTCATTGATTGCTTTCTCACATGTGCCTTGACCGCGGGCCTTTAGCAGACCGAGCAACCCCTTGCTGGAGCCAGCGACCTTGGGTCCAAGCTGACAAGCTTTAGCTCAAGCCAGATGGGCCTGCGCTCAAGTTGGCGAGCCCGAGGTCTCGAACCTGGGTTTTTTGCATCCCAGTCCGACGCTCTATCCACTGTGCCACCGCCTGGTCAGGCTTAACCTTTTGTGAGGTACTGAACCCACCAGTTTCGTATGTGCATTCACCAAACCCTTCTTTAGTGATAAATAAAATATGATTTTTTTTTCCAAATTCAAGACATAGGTATATGTTTTTTTACTGGTGCATGAACATCACCTTGCTCAAAGAACAAAACCAACAGAGTGCATGAACTCACAACAAATTACGGTATTACTTTACTCTGGCCTCTGCGGCAGAGGCTTCTCCGAAACCTCTGAGACCGACTCATCGAACCCTTTGGGTTCAAGAGAACCCAGGTTAAGAACCACTGATCTATAAAGACTAAAATATTAATGCCATGTTTTTCACAGAAAAACAAATTAATTCAAATTATAATAATGTGATCTAAGTAAGATTCTAAGATTTTACATCACCTTGAAATAAGTATGGTTTGGTCCAACATTGTGAAGAGTGACTATCCTTGAGGTTGTTAAACCTTGAGGGCTATTATTCAAGAGTATCCTTGGCTCCAAAAATATGACCCTGGAGTTACCAGGCTAAAAATAAGAGGAGAAAAGTAAAAATGCAATTGAAAAATAGTAAACACCATATTTTAAATCTCCCAGATAACTCAAAATTTTTTTCAGCTTTATGAAAATTTCTGAAATATGAGGTGTTATCAGATTTTCTTTCTTTAACTCTTTTTAATTTCTTGTGTTGATATGGTTTCAATTGTCCCACTCAATATAATAATCTCTACCCCCACCCCAGCATCATACTCCTCATATCTCCCCCTCCCCCTCTCCCTCTGGCTATTGCTACCCTGTTGTCTGTATATATGTCTTATGTATATGTGTTTTTGACTAATCCCTTCACCGTGGTATCAGATTTTCTGGTGTGCTTAAGAGAAAGGAAAATAGAATATTTAAATTGTACTCCTAAAGTGAGGAAGGCAGAGGGAGTAAGATAGCACCATGGAGGAAGTAAATCCAGGACTGAGAAATATGTAGAATAATCACTGAAGATGAAAAGGATCATCTACCCAACTATGTACAGTGTTACTATGTGCTATGCAAAAGGAGAGAGTTCAAGGCTCACTTAATCCTGACCAGGTGGTGGCGCAGTGGATAGAGCATAGGACTGGGATGCAGAGGACCCAGGTTTGAAACCCAAGGTCGCCAGCTTGAGCGCAGGCCCATCTGGCTTGAGCAAAAGCTCACCAGCTTGGACCCAAGGTCGGTGGCTCCAGCAAGGGGTTGCTTGATCTGCTGAAGGCCCATGGTCAAGGCACATGTGAGAAAGCAGTCAATGAACAACTAAGGTGTCCCAATGGCAACAAAAAACTGTTGATGCTTCTCATCTCTCTCTGTTCCTGTCTGTCTGTCCCTATCTACCCTCTCTCTCTGCCCCTGTAAAAAAAATATTAGAAAAAAAAATCTTCCATTTTCTCACCCATTGAGTTATTAGCATATGCCTATAGAGCTGACGTAAAGATGAAATAAAATAATACATGAACACCAATTAGTATCATGTCTGACACTGTACTCAATAAAATGCCAAATCTACATTACCAAGTCTCTCGTCTTTTATGCATCAGAATAAATACACATGGGTAAGTGTGTGAGCAGATTTATATTAGTAAACTTGTCAAACACAAAACAGTGAAGGTGGTAGGACTCAGCTCATTTCAAGCTCAGAGCAGTGAAAATGCCCTACTAACTTCTGACTGCCACTTGCCATCACTAAAAATAAATGGATCTATTATCTCTTAAGGCTATAAGTTCTTTCATAGCTGAACTATGGAAGAGCACAATTACTGCATAGAGATATAGAGACAGGGTTTAGTAAAACATTTGGGTTGTGTTAATAAGTTACTAAGAACACAGGGAGGGAGATTTGGTATACAAGCAGATTCCTAGTGACTAAAGAGGCATGAAGTCAAGGACCTCTAGGCTTTACCACAGAAAGTAAGTTAAAATTATATATTGCAGCTCTCACTTTACTCACAGTTTCACTCCAAAAAGTATATTCTATAAAAATAAGAATTTTCCATACTTCCTTGCCATATAAATCATATGATCTATGTCACACTAATTACTATTACTAGAATATAAAAAATGCAACACAGTAGAGTAGGGTAAAAACATAATTTTCTGGGTTTTTTTGGCATCTGTTAATAAAAAATTTTAATTTCAAGTGGCTCTCATGGTATTATAGATGTATGGGGGCTCTAACAACAATCTAGGATTGTTGGCACAAAAGTCTTGGATTTCTAAATTAATTCTAGATAACAACACATTTCTTAGCAAAGTCTTCATTTACGATAAAGAAATGGCTCCAAAAAGAACAAGTATAAGATGCAAAATCAGTTTTTGTTAACATAATATACACACCTAACTACTTGATGCACGTATGTATACCTAACCAATTTAGAGCCCTCAAAGTAAGTCATATTCCAGAGAAATCATTACCTGTGCAACACATTTTAGTGGCAGACTGTCTCCCTCGTCAATGCGAAGAACAAATTCTCCCCTTTCAGGAGAACTGAAGCCTGGCTCCCATACTACTTCACATTTCAATGAGAAGTATCGTTCAACAGTGCCTACAGATGATGTAGAGAGAAGTCAGTTTCACATTTTAATTACATTTATTTCTTAATATCCAAAATAAGAGATGGCGTACAAATACGACATTATATAACACATTATTTAAATTACACTGAAATGATAGGTTAAATGAGTGATTATCAAATGAGTCAGACCTATAGAGTTTGATTAAAATGTAAAATGCATACCTTGTTTTCCAATTTTAATAGGCAGATAAAAATATTTGAAAAATGTATGCCAATATTTAGCAAAAAACAGAAATTTATCAATGAAGCAACCACTCTAGGATTAGAGATGGCTTTATACATACACAGTCAAAAACCATTTGCAATCCCTGAATAAGAGTCCCCTCGATGTTTCCCAACACTCTGAAATACTTGTTAACATCACACACTCATTCAGTTTCCAGAGGGAGCAGTTACCAGAGGCATTTTTAAATGTCCTCATCCCTAGAAATATAACTTCTGATAGAGCTGCTTTATTTGTTTAATAATTTTCTTTAAAGTAAGAAAATAATACTTGATGGAAAGAATAAGTCAGAACTTCTTTCTTAATGATCAGGATCACCTGAGATTCAAAGGCACTGCACAATGAAAGAAGAGATGATTGATCATCAGAAACTTGACTTTGGGTCATGTTGACTTTCATATGATGGCAGTTTCCTAATCTTAAAAAAGATATAATGCCTACCTCCTATGACCATGAAGGGAGACAAGAAGACATGCAAAAGAATTAACATAGTGTGTGATGCCCAAAAAGCACCCAGTATCAATTATTATTAATATTCTTGAACCTAGTAGGCACAGTAATTTATAAAAGGAATAGAAACTACTCCTGAAACAGCTAACAGTCTAGGTGTAGTGGGAGGCCACCAGGATTATAATTGTCTATAAGTAACAAAAAATCCTGGTACAACAAGTTAGGTAGATAAGAGTTTTGTTTATCTTATTAAGTTAGAAGTTCATGAATAAGTATTCCAGAGCTACCTTAACAGGTTGACAAGATCTTCAAGAAGCAATGTTCCTTCTAGTTTCCCACACTACTATTCCTTGCTGTGTGGGCTTCCTCAGTGTAGAAAGGTATCATAGAATAGTGATTAAAAGAGCACAATTTCTAGGGTCAGACTCCTTGGTCCAAATTTCAACTCTGTGACTCACTAGCTGAGACCCTGGACAATTTACTTAACCTCTGTAACACAGTTTTCTTATATATAAAATGGGGAATAACAATTGTATCTAACACAGAGATTCGTTGAAGAGGATTAAGTAAACTAAGATATGCAGAAATACTTCAGTGACTGGCCCAAAGAAGGGGGAGGGGAGGTAGAAATAGAGGAAATTTCTGTCCATATCTCATTGGTAAGATGCTTGGGAAAAGAGATTTCCGGTTCTCCAAACAAAATGAAGGTCCTAATAGAAAGGGAAATGGATACCAAGAATGGGCTTAACACCATCTACCACAATAGGAGATGTACAGAAACAAACAATTCTAGGTAACATTACAGAAATAAAGAGTGGGAGCTGAAAAGACGGGAAAGGGAGTCTAACCCAAGAAAGTAGAGAAAACCTCATTTAAGGAGATGACATTTGAATGGTGTCTAATGAATGAACAGGAAATTTGAAGGAGGACAAAGCTAGGGGAAGAGAGTGTGTCTGGTAAAGAATGTGAGGGAGGTAAAGGAGACATAGAAGATTCAACACTACATATAAAGACACTTGAAAAGGGAACAGGAGAAATAAATTGGGTATCTAGACTGAGCAAGGGTGGGATAGGCAGGGAAGGTATTACAAGTGGTCAAGGAGGAAGAGAATTGAGGAAGATAGTGAACCAATTTCAAGACAAGTTTGAAGACTGAGTGGACTCAAAGGTTCAGTAAGGTTAAAGACAGTAAGAATAAAAACAAAAGCGGAAACATGAAGAATATCTAATAAAAAAAAACTGTATTAGAAGCCAACTCTATCTTAAAAACCATCAATCAGCTCTTACATTTTTTCCCTTACAATATCCACTAACCAAAAACAACCCAAAATACATCACCCCTCAGGAAGAAAGGGCAATCAGAACATAAAATTTAATTCACAACTATTCATTTTGCTTTACAAAAATACAAAGAAAGATATGATTAAATGTATTATCTGAGATGCAAAACCAATATAGGAAAAATGATCTAAGAAAAATACCTTTCTAAAAATTCATTTTCTATTTATAAAAACAAAATTAAGTAACTAGATTTATTCTGAGCATCAAAAAACGACACAAGAAAAATCTATGTATATAAATTATGTATAGTTTCTTCAGTGCTATCTAAAATAGGTTTAAGTATTATATCACTTGTGTTCAAAAAAGATAAAAAAATACCTGAAGACTAATGCAATTACTCAAATAAACACTATATTTGGAATTAAGTGACATTGTGTTTTTGTGCTTTGACTTAAAAACTTCTAACAGATGTTATGAGCAACCTAGAGAAAATAAATACTAAAATCTCCTTAAAAATAAGTTCTAAAGATCATGAGAAGCATACCTGGTGTTCCAGTTTGTAATATTGTAATTCCACTTCTATCTTGACAAATTCCAGGTAATCACTACATTTCCATGGCAGCCACAGAAGGGGAAAGCCCAGCCATTTCAGCCCTGGTTAAGATGGAGAAACAGGAGAGGGACACAGGGAAAACCAGATTGAAGGTGACAGAGGACAATTTGACTTTTGGTGATGGGTATGCAACACATTGAATGATAAGATAACCTGGAGATGTTTTCATTGTACATATGTACCCTGATTTATTGGTGTCACCCCATTAGAATTAATAATAATAAAATATATATATAAAAAGAAAATAAAAAAAAAAAGATGGAGAAACATGGGACAGTGCAGTGTGCTGTGCCTTTCAGACACCCGCAGCTCTATGTCACATGCTAAATCAGAACCTGTAGCAGGGATGCAGTTAACATAACTAGCACTGTTTGATACGTGTTCCAAAAACAACAGCAACAAAAAATAAACCTGGAGATTTACCTGGAACCACTGAAATGTGCATAAATAGTTTTTGTTTCTTCTGATTGATCGTTCACTCAGCTTTTCCTTAGATTAGGACAGGACTCAATATTATCAGTATTAACAAAAACAAAAGAACTTAGTCAAATTAATCTGCTAAATAACAATGGAAGTATACTTCAAATGTTTAGTAAATAATTTTGTTTCTGAAAACGGCGCCGAGTCAGGACCCGGACCACATGCGCGAGAGCTTACTCCTCACTTTCCGGTCCCGCCGGTGGCACCGGGGGCGAGGTCGTCCCATCCAAATCCCGAGCGGGTGGAGGAAGGACTGGGCGCTGGCGGCCCCCCCGCAGCCCCCTGCGGCCCCCGTCGGTAGGGCTGAAATGAAGGGATTCTAAACTCGGGGTCGGAGAAGGGCCCAGGAAGCCTCCGCACACCCCTGGGTGCAGGCAAGGGGGTGTGGCGGGAGGGATTCCGATGTGGGCGACCTGGTTCGGTTTCCCCAAGCCGGAGAGCGACCCAGGGGCCCGCAGAGAAACCCAGCCAGACTATCAACCCAGGTCCCAGCAGTGGGCCCCGGGCAGCAAGCAGCTAAACAGGACGGCGCTCCGGCGGGAGGCGCCCACTCACTCGCCCTGACTCACCTAAAAGCCGGCGCCGCGGCTCCTCCCTGGCGGCACTCACCGGCTGATGTGATCATGGCTGCGCCCTGCTTTTGTTCGCCCGCTTGCTGGCCACCCGGCTCCGCAGTGTATCTCTCAGCTCAGACCCCGCTGGTTCTCTCGCCTCCTCACTGCTCCGGTGTACTGCTCACTCAGTCGCCTCCTCAGGCCTCCGGTACCGTCTCTTCCAGGACCCCATCTGCCCCGGGGCTGTCCACCGCCCCGCCTGTCGCCCGGCATGAGTTTTCCCCAGCCTGCGTCTTCCGTGCTCACCGCCACCCCAGCCCGCGCGGAAGAATGCACAGAGAACTCCATTTTATTCTTTAACCCTTCTCGAGGTCAGAGCTCCCACGGGGTTAGGACAATCATCCGCACCTGGGGTCAGGATTCAGCATGGTCACCCCTAAAAGAGGACCCCCCCCCCCATCGTCACCCGCCATTGTTAAGAAAGGGTGTTGAGGCGAAGTGCTAACGGTGCATGCAGCGCCACCTGCTGCGTGGGAGGTCTCGCTGAGGCGCCCACACTGCCAAGCCTTTAGGCTAAGGATGTGTAGCAGAGTTTTCTTTAAAAAGTGATGATAAAAAAATTGAAAAGCAGAAGCCGCTTTCAAAAGAAATCCTCACAGAATTGCTTTATTATAATGACTCCAGAATCACTTTATTATGATGTTGAAGAATGGAAGTTTTTATTTACGTTTGGAATAGTTAATACTGTACATTTATATTGTTGTAGGGTACCAAAAAGCTGCAAATTAATATTGATATTCTAGGAAGAAAAGGTCAGGCTTTCCTTTCCCTTTCCTTAGAAAATGATGGAAAAGGAACGTAAAAGTCTCTTGACTTACAAGGGTGACTACGATCACTTGGTTTTTAGTTCTCTGAAAGAATTAAGAATGTCAGTTATTAATTCCATTGTAGCACCAGTAGGAAGGATTGAGTTATGAGGCAAGGACAGTTGTCTACAGGGGTTTCAGTGGGGTGATGTGTCAGATATGTTGTACTCCCAGCAGTCAGGGGGGTAATCCTGCCCTCGGTGATCAAGGAACAGCCAGGATCCTGATGTGCGGTCAGGTCATTTGCCAGTCTGTTCGCTGCTTCAGACAGTGCAGACTGTAGTTGCTGAGGCAGCGCAGTGCACCTGAGCAGCCTCCCAGGAGGCGAGTGCGTACACTGAATAGAGGAGAAAGTGAGGCAGAAAGACTGTCAGTCATTAAGGGGACAGCAGAGGCATGGCGCTGTAGGAAAAGTTGTGTTATTGTTGCTCATATTTTATTTATTGAGTTTAGAGATAGGGCATTGGGGGAGAAAAGGAGAAATAACAAATCATTGTTCTCCATTTGTTTCTTGGCATTCCCATCGGTCGCTTCCTTTACCTGCCTTGAGCTGTGAGCGACCACATCACATAGGGCGGACTGGACAGGATTATGTGCAGCCAGCCACCGTGATTCAGTTTCTGCAATTTAGGTCTCAGCCTCCAGACCTCTTTTTCAAAGAAAGGTGTTCACGGCTCATTCGTGACTGTTCAGGACAGCATTCTATTGTTATGCTGCATAGCAGTTGCCTGAACCTAAATTGGCATTTTTAATTTTTTATTACTCACTTTGTCACCTAACCCACAAACCACAAGAAATCGTGTGTGTGTTGTACATTCCTCTGTACAGTGGAGTGTATGCCTGTGCAAGTACCGACATTAGTTACTGACTGTTAAAGTTTTGGTAGATGAAGGACATCCCTCAGCTGGGCTCTAAATGTAAAACCCTTAAAGAAACAGTACCTGTGCCTGACCAGGCGGTGGCGCAGTGGATAGAGCGTCAGACTGGGATGCAGAAGATGGGGATTTGAGACCCCCACCTTGACAGGTTGAGCGCAGGCCCATCTGGCTTGAGCAAAAGCTCGCCAGCTTGGACCCAAGGTCGCAAGCTCCAGCAGGGGTTGCTTGGTCTGCTAAAGGCCCGCAGTCAAGGTACATGTGAGAAATCAATCAATGAACAACTAAGGTGTTGCAACGGCAATGAAAAACTAATGATTGATGCTTCTCAGATAAGAAAAACCTCAAGGAATTCATTAAAACCAAACCCATTCTGAAAGAGATGCTAAGGGGCCTTTTGTGAACAGTTCAAAGGGAGGAAAGAATATAGCAAAAGAAGACTACAGCTTTAAAGAATAAAATGGCAATGAACAACTACATATCAATAATAACCTTAAATGTAAATGGATTAAATAATCCAATCAAAAGCCATAGGGTAGCTGCGTGGATAAAGAAACAGGACCCATACATATGCTGTCTACAAGAGAAACACGTTAAAACAAAAGATGCACATAGACTGAAGGTAAAAGGATGGAAAAAGATTTTTCATGCAAATGGAAATGAAAAAAAAGCTGGGGTAGCAATACTTATATATGACAAAATGGACTTTAAAACAAAAGCAGTAGCAAGAGATAAAGAAGGACATTACCTAATGATATAGGGAAAAATTCAACAGGAAGATATAACTATTATAAATATCTACGAACCAAACATACAAGCCCCGACATACATAAAGCAGAATTTGATGGATATGAAGAGTGAGAATAAAAGCAATACTATAATAGTATGGGATTTCAATACCTCACTAACAACACTGGAAAGATCCTCAAGAAAGAAAATTAATAAAAAAACAGCAGACTTAAAGGATACAGTAGATTACCTCAATTTAATAGATATCTTCAGAACTTTTGACCCTAAAGCAGTAGAATATACATTCTTCTCAAGCACTCATGATACATTTTCTAGGATAGACCACATATTAGGACACAAAAATGGTCTCAATAAATTAAAGAAGATTAAAATCATATCCAGCATTTTCTCTGATCACAATGCCATGAAACTAAAAATTAAACACAAAAGAAAAACTGAAAAATACTTAAACACTTGGAAACTAAATAGCATGATATTAAATAATGAATGGTTTAACAATGATATCAAAGAAGAAATAAAAATGTTTCTAGAAATGAATGATAATGAGCATACATCAACTCAAAATTTATGGGACACAGCGAAAGCAGTACTGAGAGGGAAGTTCATTGCACTACAAGCATACCAAAAGAAGCTAGAAAAAGTTCAAATAAGCAACCTGACCCTGCATCTAAAAGAACTAAAAAACAACAGCAAATAAAGCCCAGGACCAGTAGAAGGATAGAAATAATAAAGATCAGAGCAGAAATAAATGACACACAAGCTAAGAAAACAATACAGAGGACCAATGAAAACAGGAGCTTGTTCTTTGAAAAGGTAAACAGATTGATGAACCTTTAACTAGACTTACCAAGAAAAAAAGACAGAGGACCCAAATAAATAAAATTAGAAATGAGAGTGGAAAAATAACAACTGACACAATAGAAATACAAAACATTGTAAAAAATACTATGCAGAACTCTATGCCAAAAAAATTAGACAACCTAGGTGAAAGGGACAAATTCCTGGAATCATATAATCTTCCAAAAATCAATCTGAAAGAATCAGAACACCTAAGCAGACCAATTACAACAAATAAGATCAAAAAAGTTATCAAAAAACTTCCAAAAAAGAAAAGTCCTGGGCCTGATGGCTTCACAAGTGAATTCTATCAAAAATTCAAAGAAGAAATAACTCCTATCCTCCTCAAGCTATTTCAAAAAATTCAAGAGGAAGGAAAACTTCCAAACTCCTTTTATGAAGCGAGCATAATTCTGATCCCAAAACCGGGCAAAGACAACACAAAGAAAGAAAATTATAGGCTATATCCCTGATGAATTTAGACGCTAAAATTCTCAACAAAATATTAGCCAACCGGATCCAGCAATATATAAAAAAAATCATACACCATGATCAAGTGGGATTTATTCTGGAAGGCAAGGCTGGTTCAATATTCGCAAATCAATCAATGTGATTCATCACATAAAGAAAAGGAAGGACAAAAATCACATGATAATTTCAATAGATGCAGAAAAGGCATTTGATAAAATTCAGCACCCATTCATGCTCAAAAATCTCAGTAAAGTGGGAATACAGGGAACATTCCTTAACATAATGACCATCAATGACAAACTCACAGGAAACATCATATTAAATGGGCAAAAATTAAAAGCAATCCTCTTAAGATCAGGAACCAGGCAGGGGTGCCCCCTTTCACCACTCTTATTCAACATACTTCTGAAAGTCCTAGCTACAGCAATCAGACAAGAAGAAGAAATAAAAGGCATCCAAATAGAAAAAGAAGAAGTAAAACTGTCATTATTTGCAGATAATATAATATTGTATATAGAAAACCCTAACAACTCAGTCAAAAAACTACTGGACCTGATAAATGAATTCAGCAGGATATAAAATTAATACTCAGAAATCAGAGGCATTTTTATATACCAACAATAAACTGTCAGCAAAGGAAAATAAGGAAACAATCCTCTTCACTATTGCAGCCAAAAAAATAAAGTACCTAGGAGTAAATTTAACCAAGGAGGTTAAGGACTTGTACTTGGAAGATTATAACACATTGATAAAAGAAATGAAGGAAGATACAAACAAGTGGAAGCATATACCGTGCTCATGGCTAGGAAGAATAAACATCACTAAAATGTCTATATTACCCAAAGCAATTTATAAATTCAATGCAATACCAATTAAAATACCAATGACATACTTCAAAGATATAGAACACATATTCCAAAACTTTATATGGAACCAAAAAAGAACACGATTAGCCTCAGCAATCTTAAAAAGAAAAAATAAACCAGGAGGTATCACTCTTTCAAATATCAAGGTTTACTAAAAGGCAATTATACTCAAGACAGCCTGGTACTGGCATAAGAAGATGCACATAGATCAATGGAACAGAACAGAGAACCCAGAAATAAACCTAAAGCTTTATGAACAACTGATATTTGACAAAGGAGAAAAGAATATACAATGGAGTAAAGACAGCCTCTTTTACAAATGGTGTTGGGAAAATTGGACATCTAACTTCAAAAAAATGAAACTAGACCTTCAACTTACACCATTCACAAAAACAAACTCAAAATGGATAAAAGACTTAAATGTAAGCCATGAAACCATAAGCATCTTAGAAGAAAACATAGGCAGTAAGCTCTCCAAAATCTGTCGCAGCAATGTATTTGCCGATTTATCTCCACAGGCAAATGAAATAAAAGGCAGGAAAAACAAATGGGACTATATCAAACTAAAAAGTTTTTGCACAGCGAAAGACAATAAGAACAGAATAAAAAGACAAACCACACAATGGGAGAACATATTAGACAGTATGTCTGATAAGGGGTTAATAACCAAAATTTATAAAAATTTATAGAACTTAACACCAGGAAGACAAACAATCCAATCAAAAAATGGGCAAAAGAAATGAATAGAAATTTCTCCAAAGAGGACATACAGATGGCCAATAGGCATATGAAAAAATGCTCAACATCACTAATCATTACACAAATGCAAATTAAAACCACAATGAGATATCACCTCACACCAGTCAGAATGGACGGGAGAGGAGGGTGAGATAGGGAAGAGGAGAAGGGCACAGAAAAAACCAGATAGAAGATGACAGAGGACAATTTGACTTTGGGTGATGGGTATGCAACATAATTGAATAAGATAACCTGGAGATGTTTTCTTTTAACATATGTACCCTGATTTATTGGTGTCACCCAATTAAAATTAATTTAAAAATTACGTATATCAATTTAGGTGGAAACTACATGAAATTCTGTCCAGAATGAGAGGAAAAAATAGTTTTTCTACTTATGAATCTCGTTTGATATAAGTGGAGTGTGGAATTTAGTTAACAACACCAGTCTTTATTATAATGCCCCAGGAATGTTTTCTGTTCCTGTGCAGTTAAATTAGACAGGCAGATAATGTTAGTTAGATGAAGGTTACCTGAAATTTCTGGGTTTCCTCGTGTTAATCTTCAGTGAAAGAAAGTCTGTTTACACAACGGTGTCACAATTTAGCATGAGGAATATGACTGTCTATTGAAATCAGTGTTCTGAAAACTGTGTACTTCATATAAGAAGCACGTTTAATTAAAAAGAAAGCTTTCTGTAGCTTAAGCTTGAAAGACCTTCTTGAACAGAATGTACAGAAAAGATAAATATAAAAGCGTGAGGGAAGCTTTAAAGTCATTCCAAAAATATTGATGAGTGCAGGTAGTTCAAAACACTTAAATCTCATTTCAACAAAAACTCATACAATGAAAAAGTAAGTATCACCTGTAAGGAAGCATTATCGTTTGTCCTGGAAGAATAGACTCAGCATAGAAGTATAAAATAATCTTTGCACAAATTCACCCAGAAGTATATTTCAAAGAATTTGACACCTCCTCATACGTCCAGTTACAGACCTAAGGAAAGAGTTCTGGATTGATATTACTCTTTTAGAAAACCGAGTATATTCTGAATGGATAAGGCAAAACAAGTTTCTGCCAAGCACTGCTACTCCTGAAAAGCAGACCACTCTGTAATTTTATCAAGTAATAGAGTAACTATACATGTTGAATCCGATGCATTGGAAAACTAATAGAATGAAATTTCACTGTTGAACTTCTATATACTGTGGTGGTTCTAGACAGTCCTAACACTTACACAGAATGCTTCCAAAATATTGGAGCATGTTCTCAGCCCTAATGAAAAAATTTAAAGTGATAATCATTGTCTGATGATATTAACCTGGATTAATGTGTATGCTGCAATGCTTAATTCAGAATGCTGTACATTTAGCTGAGCACTGAAAAAGTGTATTGGTTGAACACTTAAAATGGCTTCCCAATAGAAATATGGCACTGTTTCTGATAACTCTGGAGATGAATCTTTGATGCACATATGTAAAAACAGTGGAACAATAATCTGATGAATAGAATAAACGCATTTAAACGATCCATTATAAACATTGCTCTAAGCAGATTGGTGCACAGTGTAACATTTTCAAGTGTGATTGCTAGACTTGTAGCAAGTATGTGCTGTGATGCATGCAGTAAATCACACTGTTTTGAAGTTGACCACAGTATTATTTTTACACTGCCAAATGGCAATGAGAGAGAAAGTGGTATGAGCTACATTAATATTAGAAATTTTCTGAAGCTTAGCTTGACATCCACTTTCACTGTTTTACAGTGTAAGATTTTGAAGTGTGATAGCTAGCCTTGTAGCAAAATATGTGCTGTTGCACATGCCGTTTAAAGACATTATTTTACAGTTGACCAGAATGATATTCTGACACTCCTACATGGCAATGAGCGAGAAAGAGTTATGAGCTCACATTAATGTTAGAATATCCTCTGCAACTTTGTGTCACATACAGTTTAAAAGTGTACAGTGTAACATTTTCATGTGAGATAGCGAGACTGGTAGCAAACTATGTGCTGTTGTGCAAGCAGTTAAAACCTACTGTTTTGCAGTTGACCAGAATGGTATTCTTACACTGCCAAATGGCAATGAGAGAGAAAGATTTAAGAGCTCACATTAATGTTAGAATATCTTCTGAAGCTTACTTTGACATACCCTTTCAAGTAAGAGTAGAATGAGACAGTATATGGAAACAATTCATTTAATTGCCAGGATACATTTCAGGTTCTCTTTAAGATACGTAGATCAATTTAGGTTGAAACAAAATGGAATTCTGTGCAGGATGTATCAAAACAATAGTTTTCTTAGTTCTGAACCTCTTTTGATTTAAGGGTAGTGTGAAATTGAGTTTGCATCAGTAATTTTTCTTATAATGTTCCTGGAAAATTTCCTTTAACTGTGCAGTTAAATTGGACCTGCTGATAATGTTAGATGAAAGGTACCTGTAAATTCCAATTTTGCTTCTGTTGTCTTCAAGGTGAGAATGTCTGTTTACCCAATAGTGTCACAGTTATCATGAGGAATATGATTGTGTATTGAACTCAGCGTTCTAAAAACTGTACAGTTCATATAAAAAGGACCGTTTAATTAAAAAGAAAGCTTTCTGAAACTTAAGCTTGAAAGACCTTCTTGACCACGATGTATAGACAAAATGAATATAAAACTTTAGGTAAACTTTAAAGTAATTCAAAAAATACAAATGCACGCATCTAGTTCAAAACACTTAAATCTCATTACAACACAAACTCAAAAACAACCAAAAAGTAAATGTCACTGGTAAGGAATCATTAGTATTTGTCAAGGAAGAATATACTCAGCATAAAAGTATAAAATAATGTTTTCACAACTATACCCTGAACTCTATTTCAAAAAATTAGACACCTCCCCATTATGTTTAGTTACAGAACCTAAGAACAGAGGGCTGAAATGACATTAGTCTTTTATAAAACTGACTATTTTCTCAATTGATAAGGAAAAACAAGATTCTGCTAAGCACTTCTACTCCTGAAGAGCAGACAATTGTATACCTTTATCAGGTAGTAGAGTAACTATAATTGTTGATTCTGGTGCACTTGTTAACTAATAGAAAGAAAATCTCATGGTTGAACTACTATATACTTTAGCTGTTTGTTGGGCAGATAAAACATAATATGCTCACTTTGTTAAAGATGGCGCTGCCCACATGGAAGCCCGTCACCCAGGTGATATTATTTGCCCTTATGCTTGGGATGGGTGTGGGGGAAAGGCTGTAATGTAAGCAGGCCAGGTCGTTATGGCCTAAGGCTTGGTTTTAAGAGTAAGTTCTTCTCCACACCCTTGACTGATTGGAAGATGTAGGGTGGTGCAGTCTCCTGAGGAATCCCATTATACAGAGACTTCCTTGTTTTTATAATTGGATTAAAGGTTTTGATTCTATGGTATAGAGTGGGAGAGACCAGTAGCTTGATCTCTCTCTCAGTTCCTGGGTTCCTGAGATTAGTATTAGAGAGGAGAGCAGAGTAAGGCCACGTTAAGGCCAGGAGAAGCAGCCGAGATTGCAGAGTGCTGAGGAAGAAGCCAGTTTGTTAAGAGTTTGTGCAGGAGGAGATGGGAAACAGAGGTGAATAAGTCTGGTGAGCTGGAAAGCTTTGATGCTAGGAAACTCGGATAAGTCAGTAGCTTTGTGAGCACTGAATGTGTGGGTTTGGAGCCCAGTGTGTGTTTTTGCTTGCCCGCCGGGTGCAAGCTAGAATTAAAGCTGATGGCTCACCAGTTCTTGGCTCCTGTGTTTCATTACCGACTGTTCGAATCCAATGCGAACCTGCACTGGCCAGGTGGCTGTGATCCTGGCTGCGACTACTGCTTTTACAAGTGGTAATGTCTACACAGAATGCTTTCAAAATATTGAAATATTTTTTCTGCCCTAATAAAGGAGTTAAGGTGATATACAGTTTCTTATGCTATTACCACGGATTAATGTATATCCTGCAATTCTCGCTTAAGAAGCTGGTGGATGTACTGTACACTAGAAACGTGTATTGGTTGAACACTTAAAATGGCTTCACAATAGAAATATGGCACTGTTTTTGATAACTCTGGAGATGAATCTTTGATGCACATATGTAAAAACAGTGGAACAATAATCCGATGAATAGAATAAACGCATTTAAATGATCTATTATAAACGTTGCTCTAAGCAGATTGGTGTACAGTGAAAGATTTTCAAGTGAGATTGCTAGACTGGTAGAAAATATGTGATATGATGCGTGCAATAAAAACACACTGTTTTGCTGTTTACGAAAGTATTATTCTAACACCTCCAAATGTCCATGAGCGAGAAAGTGGTATGAGCTCACATTAATATTAGAATTTATTCTGGAGCTTTGTTTGACATCCACTTTCACTGTTTACAATGTAAGATTTTGAAGTGTGATAGCTAGACTTTTAGCAAAATATGTGCTCTTATGCATGCAGTGTAAACACACTATTTTGCAGTTGACCAGAATGGTATTCTGACATTCCCACATGGCAATGAGCGAGAAACAGTTATAAACTCACATTAATGTTAGAATATCCTCTGGAACTTATTGTCACATACAGTTTAAAAGTGTACAGTCTAAGATTTTCAAGTGATATGGCAAGACTGGTAGCAAAATATGTGCTGTTATGCAAGCAATTTAAACCTACTGTTTTGCAGTTGAGCAGAATGGTATTCTTACACTGCCAAATGGCAATGAGAGGGAATGATTTAAGAGCTCACATAAATGTTATAATATCTTCCGAAGCTTACTTTGACATACAGTTTCAAGTAAGAGTAGAATAACACAGTGTACGGAAACATTTCATTTAATTGCTAAGATACATTTTAGGTTCCTTTTAAGATATGTAGATCAATTTATGTTGAAACAAAATGGAATTCTGTGCAGGATGAATTGAAACAATAGTTTTCTTCGTTCTTAATCTCCTTTGATTTAAGTGTAGTGTGAAATTGAGTTTGCATCAGTAATTTTTTTTATACTGTTCCTGGAAAATTTCCTTTAACTGTGCAGTTAAATTGGACCTGCTGCTAATGTTAGATGAAAGGTACTTGTAAATTCAAATTTTACTTCTGTTATTTTCAGGGTAAGAATGTCTGTTTACCCAATAGTTTCACAATTTGCCATGCGGAATATGATTGTGTATTGAACTCAGCATTCTGGAAAATGTACATTTCATATAAGAAGGACCGTTTAATTAAAAAGAAATCTTTCTGTAATGTAAGCTTGAAAGACCTTCTTGACCACGATGTGTAGACAAGATAAATATAAAAATTTTAGGTAAACTTTAAAGTAATTCAATAAATACAAATGAGTGCATCTAGTTCAAAACACTTAAACCTCATTTCAACACAAACTCAAATACAACCAAAAAGTAAATGTCACCAGTAAGGAATCATTAGTGTTTGTCAAGGAAGAATATACTCAGCATAAAAGTATAAAATAATGTTTTCACAACTATACCCTGAACTCTATTTCAAAAAATTAGACACCTCTCCATTATGTTTTGTTACAGAACCTAAGAACAGAGGGCTGGAGTGACATTAGTCTTTTATAAAACTGAGTATTTTCTCAATTGATAAGGAAAAACAAGTTTCTGGCTAGTTCTGCTACTCCTGATGAGCAGACTAGTGTTTATCTTCATCAGGTTGTATAGTAACTATACATCTTGATTATGATGCATTTGCTAACAAATAGAATGAAAGTTTCACTGTTGAACTTCTATATACTGTGGCTGTTCTAGACAGTGAAAGAACTGCACAGAACGCTTTCAGATTATTGCAGCATGTTGTCTGCGCTAATGAAACAAGTTAAAGTGATAATCAGTTTTTTATGTTTTTAACACTGATTAATGTATATCCTGCAATGCTCCCTTCAGAAGTCTTTACATATACTGAAAAATAAAAACGTGTATGGAATGAACATTTAAAATTGTTTTCCTCTAGATATATGGCACTCTTTCTGGTAACACAGAAGTTAAATATTTGATGTACACATGTAAAAAATGTGGACCAAACAATCCAATGATTAAAACAACGCATTTCAACACTCCATTATACATGTTACTCTAAGCAGATTTGTGTACTGTGTAAGATTTTCAGGTGTGGTTGCTAGACTTGTAGCAAAATATGTGCTGTTATGGATGCAGTTAAAACATACTGTTTTGCAATTGATCAGAATTGTATTCTAACATTGCCAAATGGCTATGAGCGAGAAAAAGTTATGAGCTCACATTAATATTAGAATATCTTCTGGAGTATAGTTTGAAATACAGTTTCACTGTAAGAGTAGAATAAAACAGTTTACAGAGACATTTTATTTTAGTGGTAAGATGCATTTGGGGTTCTCTTTAAGTTACGTAGATCAATTTAGTTTAAAAATACATGAAATTCTGCACAGGATAAGAGTAAACAATAGTTTTTCTACTTCTGAATCTCTTTAAAGTTTAGTGTGAAATGTATTTTACATCACTAGTCTTTCTTATAATGCCCCTGGAACGTTTTCTGTACATGTGCAGTAAAATTGAACCTGCAATTCATTTTAATTAGGTGAAAGTTACTTGTAAGTTAGGGGTTTTCTTGTGTTATCTTCAGGGTAAAAAAGTATGTTACATAAATGTGTCACAATTTACCATGAGGAATATGACTGTCTATTGAACTCAGCATTCTGGAAACTGTGCAATTCATATAAGAAGCATCATTTTTTTAAAAAAGAAAGGTATCTAAAATTTAAGTTTTAAAGACCTTCTAGAGCAGGATGTAAAGAAAAGACAAATATAAAAGCTTGAGGTTAACTTTAAAGTAATTCAAAGCATACAGAAGTGTTCAGCTACCTCAAAAAAACATAAAAATCATTTCAACTCAAACTTGAATACTGCAAAAAAGTACACTTCACCTGTAAAATAACATTAACATTTTTTTCTGGAAGAATATACTCAGCATAAAAGTATAAAATAATCTTTGCATTACTTCACCCAGAACTATATTTCAAAGAATTAGACACCCCCCATTACATTCAGCTACAGAACCTAAGATCAGGGTGCTGCATTGGAATTACTCTGTTAGACAACTGAGTATTTTCTTAATTGATTAAAAAAACGAGTTTCTGCCAAGCACTGCGACTACTGAAGAGAAAACCATGGTGAAATTTTGTCAGGTAGTAGAGAAACTATACATGTTGATTCTGGTGCATTTGCTAACCAATAGAAAAAAGTTTCATTGTTCAATTTCTATGTACTGTGGCTGTTCTAGAGAGTGTTAAGTCATACAGAGAAAGCTTGCAGAATATTAGAGCATGTTCTCTGTTTTAATAACAGTAGTTACAGTGATAATCAGTTTTTTAATGTTTTAACACTGATAAATGTATATCCTACAATGTTTCCAACAGAAGTCTTTACATATACTGAAAAATAAAAACGTGTATGGCATGAACATTTAAAATTGCTTCCAAATAAATATATGGCACTTTTTCTGATAACAGAGGAGTTGAATTTTTTATATACATATATTAAAAATGTGGACCAAGCAATCCGATAAATAGAAACAATGCATTTCAACTCTACATTATACACATTACTCTAAGCAGATTTGTGTACAGTGTAAGATTTTCAAGTGAGATTGCTAGACTTGTAGCAAAATATCTGCTGTTATGCATGCAGTTAAAACACACTGTTTAGCAGTTGACCACAATGGTATTCTTACAATGCCAAATGGCAGTGAGTGAGAGTTATGAGCTCTCATTAACGTTAGAATATCTTCTGCAGCATAGATTGACATACAGATTCACAGTTTGAGTAGCATAATACACAGTGTACAGATACATTTCATTTCAGTGCTAAGATACTTTTGGAGTTCTTTTAAAGTTACGTAGATTAACTTAAGCTGAAACTACATGAAATTATGTCCACTATGGAAGGTAACAATAGTTTTCCTAGTTCTCAATCTGTTGTTCTTTAAGTGTAGTGTAAAATTTAGTTTACATCACTAGACTTTCTTATAATGGCCCCGGAACATATCCTGAAACTCTGCAGTTAATTTGGACCGGGTGCTTTTGTTAGTGAGATAAAAGTTACTTGTAAATTTGGGGTTCACTTGTGTTATCTTCAGGGTAATAAAGTCTGTTTTCACAATGGTGTCACAATTTACAATGAGTAATATGATTCTTTATTAAACTCTGCATTCTGGAAACCGTGCAGTTCAGATAAGAAGGACTGTTTAATTAAAAAGAAAGCTTTCTGTAACATAAGCTTGAAAGAACTTGAGAAGGATGTACAGACAAGATAACTATTAAAAACTTGACGTTAACTTTAAAGTAATTACAAGTTTACAGATGAATGCAGCTAGCTCAAAACACTTAAAACTCATTTCAACACAGACGCAGATAGAGCAAAAATAAATATCACTTGAAATAAACCATTAACGTTTTTTCCTGGAAGAATATACTCAGCATAGAAGTATAAAATAATCTTTGCACAACTTCAACCAGAAGTATATTTCAGGAAGTAGACATCTCCACATTATGTTCAGTTACTGAAACTAAGAACAGAGTGCTGGATTGGCATTACTCTGTTATACAACTATTTTCTAAATTAATGAGGAAAAACAAGTTTCTGCCTAGCTCTGATACTCTTGATGAGCTGATCATTGTGTGTCTTTATCAGGTAGTAAAGTAACTATACATATTAATTCTGGTCCATTTGCTAACAAATAGAATGAAAGTTACACTGTTGAACTTCTATATACTTTGGCTGTTCTACACAGTGCTAAGGACTACACAGAATGCTTTCAGATTATTGGAGCATGTTGTCTGCCCTAATGAAACAAGTTAAAGTGATAATCAGATTTTTATGGATTTAACACTGATTAATGTATATCCTGTAATGCTCCCTTCAGAAGTCCTTACATATACGGAAAAATAAAAACGTGTATGGGATTAACATTTAAAATGGCTTTCCTTTAGATATATGGCACTGTTTCTGGTAACAAAGTCATTGAATTTTGATGTACATATGTAAAAAACTTGGACCAAGCAATCCGATGAATAGAAACAATGCATTTCAGTGCTCCATTATACACGTTACTCTGAGCAGATTTGTGTACAGTGTAAGATTTTCAAGTGAGATTGCTAGACTTTATCAAGTAATAGAGTAAGTATACATCTTGATTTTTGTGCTATTAGAATACTGAAGCATGTTCTCTGCTCTAATAAAACAAGTTAAAGTGATAATCAGTTTTTATGGTTTTAACACTGATTAATGTATATCCTGCAATGCTTCCTTCAGAAGTCTTTACATTTACTGAAAACTAAAAACGTGTATGGCGTGAACATTTAAAATGGCTTCCAAATAAAAATATGGCACTTTTTCTGCTAACAGAGCAGTTAAATTTTTTATATACATATGTAAAAAATGTGGACTTAGCAATCCAATTAGTAGAAACAATGCATTTCAACTCTACCTTATACACGTTACTCTAAGCAGATCTGTGTACAGTGTAAGATTTTCAAGTGAGATTGCTAGACTTTTAGCTAAATATCTGCTGTTATGTACACAGTTGAAACAGACTGTTTTGCAGTTGACCAGAATGGTATTCTGACACTGCCAAATGATAATGACCGAGAAAGTTATGAGCTCACAATAATGTTAGAATGTCTTTTGGAACTTAGTTTGACATACAGATTCACAGTAAGCACAGAATAACACACAGTGTACAGAAACATTTCCTTTCAGTCCTATGATACAATTGGGGTTCTTTTTAAGTTACGTAGATCAATTTAGTTTGAAACTACAAGAAATTCTGTCCAGGATAAGAGTAAACAATACTTTTTCTAGTTCTGAATCTCCTTATATTTAATTGTAGTGTGAAATGTATTTTACATCACTAGTCTTCCTTATAATGCCCGTGGACTGATTCTTGTACCTATACAGTTAAATTGTACCTGCTATTAATTTTACATAGGTGAAAGTTACTTATAAATTTGGGTTTTACATGTGTTGCCTTAAAGTAAGAAAGCCTGTTTATACAAAATGTCACAATTTACCATTAGGAATATGATTGTCTATTGAACTCAGCGTTCTGGAAACTGCATTTTATTTAAGAAGCTCCATTTAATTAAAAAGAAAGCTTTTTGTAACTTAAGCTTGAAAGACCTTCTTGAGCAGGATATAAAGGCAAGATAAATATGAAAGCTAGAGGCTAACTTTAAAGTAATTCCAAGTATGCATATTAGTTCACCTAGCTCAAAACACTTAATTCTCATTTGAACACAAACTCGGAAATATTGAAGATTTAAATGTCACCTGTAAGGAAGCATAAGCGTTTCTCCTGGAAGAATATACTCAGCATAAAAGTATAAAATAATCTTTGCAGAACTTCACCCAGAACTATATTTCAAAGAATTAGACGTCTCTATTATGTAAAGTTACAAAACCGAGGAACAGAGTGCTAGATTTGCTTTACTCTGTTATAAAACTGAGTATTTTCAAAATTTAAAAGGAAAAACAAGTTTCTGCCAAGCTCTGCTACTCCTGATGAGCGGACCAATGTGTATCTTTATCAGGTAGTAGAGTAACTATACATCTTGATTCTGGTGCTTTTGCTAAGCAATAGAATGAAAGTTTCACTGTTAAACTTCTATATACTATGGCTGTTGTAGACAATTCTAAGGACTACACAGAACGCTTTCAGATTTTGGAGCATGTTATCCGCCCTAAAATAAGAAGATAAAGTGATAATCAGTTTTTTATGTTTTTATCACTGATTGATGTATATCCTGCAATGCTTTCTTCAGAAGTCTTTACATATACAGAAAAATAAAAACGTGTATGGGATGAACATTTAAAATGGCTTACCTCTAGAAATATGGCACTGTTTCTGGTAACACAGAAGTTGATTTAATGTACACGTGTAAAAAATGTGGACCAAGCAATTCGATGAATGGAAACAACGCATTTCAACACTCTATTATACACGTTACTCTAAGCAGATTTGTGTACTGTGTAAGATTTTCAGGTGAGGTTGCTAGACTTGTAGCAAAATATGTGCTTTTATGCACGCAGTTAAAACACACTGTTTTGCAATTGACCAGAATGGTATTCTGACACTGCCAAATGGCAAGGAGTGAGAAGAGTTATGAGCTCACAATAATATTTGAATATCTTCTGGAGCATAGTTTCAAATACAGTTTCACAGTAAGAGTAGAATAAAACAGTTTACAGAAACATTTTATTTTAGTGCTAAGATGCATTTGGGGTTCTCTTTAAGTTATGTAGATCAATTTAGTTTAAAAATACATGAAATTCTGTACAGGATAAGAGTAAACAATAGTTTTTCTACTTCTGAATCTCTTTTGATTTAAGTGTAGTGTGAAATGATTTTACATCACTAGTCATTCTTATAATGCCCTGGAACATTTTCTGTACCTGTGCAGTTAAACTGGACCTGCTGCTCATTTTAATTAGGTGAAAGGTACTTGTAAACTCAGGGTTTACTTGTGTTATCTTCAGGGTAAAAAAGTGTGTTTACACAAAGGTGTCACAATTTACCATGAGGAATATAACTGTCTTTTGAACTCAGTGTTCTGGAAACTAGAGATCATATAATAAGCACCGTTTTATTAAAAAGAATGGTTTCTGAAACTTAAGTTTTAAAGACCTTCTAGAGCAGAATTTACAGAAATGAAAAATATAAAAGCTTGAGGTTAACTTTAAAGTAATTCCAAGCATACAGAAAATTTCAGCTAGCTCAAAACACTTAAAACTTATTTCAACAAAAACTCGAATACAACAAAACGGTACATTTCACCTTTAAAATCACATTAACATTTTTCCAGGAAAAATATACTCAGCATAAAAGTATAAAATAATCCTTGCACCACTTCACCCAGAACTATATTTAAAAGAAGTAGAGTCCTCCCATTACATTCAACTACAGAACCTAAGAACAGAGTGCTGAATTGGAATTACTCTGTTAGAGAACTGAGTATTTTCTCAATTGCAAAGGAAAAACAAGTTTCTGCCAAGCACTGCGACTCCTGAAGAGCAGACCATGGTGAAATTTTGTCAGGTAGTAGAGGAACTATACATGTTGATTCTGGTACATTTGCTAAACCATAGAAATAGTTTCAATGTTGAATTTCTATATATTGTGGTTGTTCTGGACAGTGTTATGTCATACAAAGAATACTTGCAGAATATTAGAGCATGTTCTCTGCTTTAATAAAACTAGATAAAGTGATAATCAGTTTTTTAATGTTTTAACAGTGATAAATATATATCCTACAATGTTTTCTTCAGAAGACTTTACATATACTGAAAACAAAAAACGTGTATGGGTTAAAAATTTTAAATGGCTTCCAAATAAAAAATGGCACTTTTTCTGATAACAGAGGATTTAAATTTATTATATACATATGTAAAAAATGTGGACCAAGCAATCCGATTAATAGAAACAATACATTTCAACTCTACATTATACACGTTACTCTAAGCAGATTTATGTACAGTGTAAGATTTTCAAGTGAGATTGCTAGACTTGTAGCAAAATATCTGCTGTTATGCAAGCAGTTAAAACACACTGTTTTCCAGTTGACCACAATGCTATCCTGACACTGCCAAATGGCAATGAGTGAGAAAGAGTTATGAGCTCAAATTAATGTTAGAATATCTTCTGCAGTGTAGTTTGACATACAGTTTCATAGTTTGAGTAGCGTAACATACAGTGTACAGATACATTTCATTTCAGTGCTAAGATATTTTTGGAGTTCTTTTAAAGTTACGTAGATGAAGTTAGGTTGAAACTACATGAAATTATGTCCAGTATGAAAGGTAACAATAGTTTTCCTAGTTCTCAATCTGTTTTTATTTAAGTGTAGTGTGAAATTTAGTTTACATCAATAGTCTTTATTTTAACGGCCCTGGAACACTTCCTGTAACTCTGCTGTTAAATTGGACCTGCTGCTAATGTTAGTGAGATGAAAGTTACTTGAAAATTCGGGGTTCACTTGTGTTATCTTCAGGGTAGGAAAGTCTGTTTTCACAACAGTGTCACAATTTACAATGAGGAATATGATTTTTTATTAAACTCCGCGTTCTGGAGACCATGCAGTTTAGATAACAGGCACCACTTAATTAAAAAGAAAGCTTTCTTTAATGTAAGCTTGAAAGACCTTCTTGAGAAAGATGTAGACAAGATAAATATAAAAACTTGACGTTAACTTTAAAGTAATTACAAGCATACTGATGGATGAAGCAAGCTCAAAACACTTAAAACTCATTTCAACACAGATTCAAGATACTAAATATCACCTGAAAGAAAGCTTTGTGCAATGTAAGATTGAAAGACCTTGAAAAGGATGTACAGACAAGAAAAATATAAAAACTTGACGTTAACTTTAAAGTAATTACTGAGTATTTCCTCAATTGATTTGGAAAAACAAGTTTCTGCCAAGCACAGCGACTCCTGAAGAGCTGACCATGGTGAAATTTTGTCAGGCAGTAGAGGAACTATACATGTTGATTCTGGTGTATTTGCTAACCAATAGCAAAATGTTTCAATGTTGAATTTCTATAAACTGTGGCTGTTCTAGACAGTGTTAAGGCCTACACATAATGCTTTTAGAATATTGGAGCATGTTTTTGCTCTAATAAAACAAATTAAAATGATAATCAATTTCTCATGGTATTAAGCCTGATTAATGTATTTCCTGAAATGTTCCCTTCAAAAGGCTGTACATATATTGAAAACTAAAACCGTTTATGGGTTGAACATTTAAAATGGCTTCCAAATAAATATATGGCAATTTTTCTGATAACAGAGTTGAATTTTTATGTATATATGCAAAAAACGTAAACCAAGCAATCCGATTAATAGAAACAATGCATTTCAACTCTCCATTATACACGCTACTGTAAGCAGATTTGTGTACAGTGTAACATTTTCAAGTAAGATTGCTAGAATTGTAGCAAAATATGTGCTGTTATGCACGCAGTTAAAACACAATGTTTTGCAGTTGACCACAATGGTATTCTGACATTACCAAGTGGCAATGAGTGAGAGTTATGAGCTCACATTAATGTTAGAATATCTTCTGCAGCTAGGTTTGACATACAGTTTCACAGTAAGAATAGAAATCACACAGTGTACAGATACATTTAATTTCAGTGCAAAGACACATTTGGAGTTCATTTGAAGTTACGGCTTTTAAGTATAAGTATGGCACTGTTTCTGATAACTCAGGTGTTGAATTTTTGATGTACATATGTAAATAACGTGGACCTAACAATCCGATGCATAGAAAGAATGCATCTCAACGCTCCATTATACATGTTACTCTAAGCAGTTTTCTGTACAGTGTAAGATTTTAAAGTGAGATTTCTAAACTTGTAGCAAAATTTGTGTTGTTATGCACAGTTAAAACACACTTTCTTACAGTTGACCACAATTATGACACTGCCAAATGGCAATGAGCAAAAAAGAGGTATGAGCTCGCATTAATATTTGAATATCTTTAGGAGCTTAGCTGGAGATACAGTTTCACAGTAAGAGTACTATAAGAGTACTATAATACACAGTGTAGAGAAACACTTCTTTTCAGTTTAAAGATTCACTTTGGATTCTCTTTCACTTACGTAGATCAATTTAGGTTGAAACTACATGAAAATTTGTCCAGGATGAGAGGGAACAATAGTTTGCATAGTACTGAATCTCTTTGAGTTTAAGTGTAGTGTTAAATTTAGTTTACATCACTAGTATTTCCTATAACAGATCTGAACCATTTCCTGTACCTGTGCAGTTAAACTGGACCTGCTGCTAATGTTGAATAGATGAAAGTTACTTGTAAATTTTGGGTTTACTTCTGTTATCTTCAGGGTAAGAAAATCTGTTTACACAATGGTGTCTTAAATTACCATGAGGAATAAGATTGTCTAATGAACAGAGCCTTCTAGAAACTCTGCAGTTCATATAAAAAGCATCATTTAATTTAAAAAAAGCTTTCTGTAACTTAAGCTTGAAAGACCTTGAGCAGAATATACAAACAAGATAAATATGAAAGCTTGAGGTTAGCTTTAAAGTAATTCCAAGTACATAGATGAGTTCAGCTAGCTCAAAACTTAAATCTCATTTGAACAAAAACTCAAATACAGCAACAACGTAACAACGTAAGTGTCACCTTTAAGGAAGCATTTAGAATTGGTCCTGGAAGAGTATACTCAGCATAGAAGTATACAATAATCTTTGCAAAACTTCACCCAGAACTATATTTCAAAGAATTAGACACCTCCTCATTATGGTCAGTTACAGAACCTAAGAACAGAGGGCTGGAATGACATTAGTCTGTTATAAAACTGAGTATTTTCTCAATTGATAAGAAAAAACAAGATTCTGCTAAGCACTGCTACTCCTGAAGAGCAGACAATTGTATACCTTTATCAGGTAGTACAGTAACTATAATTGTTGATTCTGGTGCACTTGTTAACCAATAGAATGATGTTCTAAACAGTGGTAATGTCTACACAGAATGCTTTCAAAATATTGGAATATTATCTCTACCCTACTGAAAGAAGTTAAGGTGAATGACAGTTTCTTATGCTATTACCACTGATTAATGTATATCCTGCAATTCTTGCTTAAGAAGTCTGTACATATACTGTACACTAGAAATGTGTATGGATTGAACATTTAAAATGGCTTCCAAATAAAAATATGTCACTCTGATAACACAGGGGTTGAATCTTTGATGTTCATGTCTGAAAAACATAGACCAATCAATCAGATGAGTAAAAACAACACATTTATACACATTGCTCTAAAAAGATTTGTGTACAGTGTACTATTTTCAAGTGAGATTGCTAGACATATAGGAAAATATGTGCTGTTATGCACGCAGTTAAAGCACACTGTTTTGCAGTTGACCAAAATGGTATTTTGACATTGTCAAATTGCAATGAGCGAGAAAGATTTACAAGCTCACAAAAATGTTATATCTACTGGAGCTTTATTTGACATATAGTTTCACAGTAAGAATAGAATAACACAGAGTGTACAGAAACATTTCGTTTCAGTGCTTAGATACATAGGGGTTCTCTTTCACTTACATAGATAAATTTAGGTTAAAACTACATGAAATTCTGTCCAGGATAAGAAAAAACAATAGTTTTGCTAGTTCTAAATCTTCTTTGATTTAAGTGTAGGGTTAAATTTAGTTTACATCACTAGTCTTTAATGTCCATCGACCATTTCCTGTACCTGTGCAGTTAAACTGGACCTTCAGCTAATGTTGGTTAGATGAAAGTTACTTGTAAATTCGGGGATTACTTGAGTTATCTTCAGAGTTAGAAAGTTTGTTTACAGAATTGTGTCACAATTTACCATAAGTAATATGATTGTTTAATGAACCCAGCCTTTTAAAAACTCTGCAGTTCATATAAGAAGCACCGTTAAATTAGAAGCATTCTGTAACTTAAGCTTGAAAGATCTTCTTGAGCAGGATGTACAGACAAGATAAATATAAAAGCTTCAGTTTAACTTTAAAGTAATTCCAAGGATACAGATGAGTTCAGCTAGGTCAAAAACACTTAAATCTTATTTGAACAAAAACTCGAATACAGCAAGAACATAAATGTCACCTGAAAAAAAGCATTAGCGTTTGTTCTGGAAGAGTATAATCCACATAGAAGTATACAATAATATTAGTAAAACTTCACCCAGAACTATATTTAAAAGAATTAGACACGTCCCTATTACGTTCAGTTACAGAACCTAAGAACAGAGTGCTGGATTAACATTACTCTGTTATAAAACTGAGTATTTTATAAATCGATAAAGTAAAACAGGTTTCTGCCAAGAAGTGCTACTCTTGATGAGCAGAACACTTTGTAATTTTATCAGGTAGTAGGGTAACTATACATCTTGGTTCTGATGCATTTGCTAACCAATAGAATGAAAGTTTCACTCTTGAAAACTATATACTGTGACTGTTCTAGACAGTGCTAAAGCCTACACAGAATACGTTCAGAATATTGGAGCATGCTCTTTGTTTTAATGAATCAATTTAAAATGATAATAAGTTTCTTATGGTATTAACACTGATTAATGTATATCATGAAATGCTACTTTTAGAAGGCTGTACATATACTGAACACTAAAAACGTGTATGGGTTGAATATTTAAAATGGCTTCCCAATAGAAATATGGCACTGTTTCTGGTAACACAGGAGTTGAATTATTGACGTACATATGTAAAAAACGTGGACCAAACAATGTGATACATGGAAATAATGCTTTTCAACACTCCATTATACATGCTACTCTAATCAGATTTGTGTACAGTGAAAGAATTTCAAGTGAGATTGCTAGAATAGTAGCAACATATGTGCCATTATGCATGCAGGGAAAACACACTGTTTTGCAGTTGACCAAAATGTTATTCTGACATTGCCAAATGGCAATGAGCAAGAAAGAGTGATGAGCTCACATTAATGTTAGAATATATTCTGGAAATTATTGACATAAAGTTTCACAGTAAGAGTAGAATAACACACAGTGTACAGAAACATTTCATTTAAGTCCTAAGATACATTTGGGATTCTCTTTCACTTACAAAGATCAATTTAGGTTGAAACTACATGAAATTCTGTCCTGGATGATAGGAAACAATAGTTTTCCTAGTTCTGAATCTCCTTTGATTTAAGTGTAGTTTTAAGTTTAGTTTACATCACTAGTCTTTAATGCCCCTGGAACGTTTCCTGTACCTGTGCAGTTAAACTGGACCTACTGCTAATGTTGGTTAGAAGAAAGTTACTTTTAAATTTAGGGTTTACTGGAGGGACCTGGGTCCCAGGAACAAAGTCCCAGCCTGCAGTCACAGAGGCTAGAAGAGGAGTTTGGACAGTATTGAGCTGTGAAACAAGTGAAGATACTGTTTGTGAGAAAGTTTTCTCAGACCCAAGATTCTTTTTATAGAGACAGCGCAGAATACATCTCTCACAAGCTCGCACCTGGGGCTCCAGTGAATGGGGACAAAGGAGAGGACCAGAGCAGCGGGAAAACAGTGTGCACTGAAGGCACAGGGACAAACACTCTGAGGGACAGCCACCCTAACCCCTGGGCTAAGTCACTTCCCTAATCAAAAACTAATATTTCCCCTGGAACTAGCAATTACAGCAAAGGGAGACAGGACACCAGCCAAACAAGTTCTCCCATGGCAATTTGAGCAGAGCTGCTTAGATGGAGGGAGCTCCCAGGTCTACAGTATGGAATGTTAGGATCTGAACTGTGGGGCCCCTTCCTACTCTGCTGAGGGTTGCTGGAGGGATGGTGGTGGCAGAATGCTGAAATGCGGTTCTGTCAGTAGGGGCGGAGGCCCAGCCAGTGTGAGCTCGGTCTAGCCCAGCAGGGGCAGAGGGGATGCGTGAAAGTGGTCTGGCACCTGCGGGCCAACCTGTAACCCCACCTGTAGGAGTAAAGCAGAAGGCCAAGAACGGGCAGATATCTGCTCTGTGACCATGCGCAAGCCGGGTCTGAATGCGGGGACGGGTCTAGGACCAAGGACAGGTGGAGGCTTGTGGCTGAGATCAAGTCAGCAGGCCCAACCAGCTGGAGAAACTGCGATTTGCCATCCTGCATGTGCAAATTGGCTCTGAACACGGGGGCGGGGGGGGGGGGTTATAGAGCCTGGGAAAAGCGGAAGTTCACAGCTGAGTGCATGACAGCAGCCATGCCCGGCCCAATAAACCTTGGTTTGCGACCCTGCGCAGGAGGGCCCTCGCCTCGAGGGTAGGGCTAAAACTCTGGACGGGCAAAGGCTCACAGCTGAGAGCATGTCAGAAACTCCGTCCAACCCGCGAAACTGTGGCGAGAAGGTTCTGAGCATGGGTGCCAGGTGGAAGCCCAGAAACAGGTTGGGTCTGGAGCTGAGCAAAGGTGCTCACCTCTACCCTTGGTGCTGAGGCTTGTGGCTTGAGTAACGGCCCCTCCAGCAAAATAGAGGCAGAAAGCACAGCAACAGCCACAGTGGGCCAGTCCTAGCAAAGCCCATACCCTACCGCCTTAGGCAGCAGAAGGGGGGGGTGGCAGGTCTGCAGACAGACCACACCTAGAGAACACAAAGGCAACACCTACTGGACTCCAGTGGCCACAACTTGCTTATACACACAAAAAAATGGGAAGGTAGAGGAATGGAAACCAAATGAATCAAGAGAAATCCCCAGAGAAGGATCTGAATAAACCAGCTATAACCAAACTACCAGAAGCAGAATTTAGAATAATGATAGTTAGGATGTTCAAAGAAATTAGAGCAACAATGGATAGTCACTATGAACACCTAAATAAAGAGATAACAAGTATAAAAAATGAAATTGAAATAATAAAAAAGAATCAGACAGAAATGACAAATACAGTATCAGAACTGAAGATCACAATGGAAGGAATTAAAAGCAGATGAATGACGCTGAGGATCGAAACAGCGAGTTAGAGGACACAATAAACAAAGGCACAGAAGCAGAGAAGAAAAAGGAAAAGAGACTAAAAAATGTGAGGTAACACTAAGGGAGCTCTATGACAACATGAAGAGAAACAACATTGGCATCATAGGGGTTCCTGAAGAAGAGGAGAGAGAACAAAAAATAGAAACTTTGTTCAATCAAATCATAGAAGAAAACTTCCCTAAATTAAGGCTGGGAAACATTCCACACATTCGAGAAGCACACAGAACTCAATTAAAGAGAAACCCCCAAAAAAATCTACACCAAGAAACATCATAGTTAAAATACCAAAGCAAAGGGATAAAGAGAAAATTTTAAAAGCTGCTAGAGAAAAAAAAGCTATTACCCCATAAAGATGACATCTGACTTCTCAAAAGAAACACTTGAGGCCAAAAGAGAATGGCAAGATATAATCAAAATAATGCAGAACAGGAACCTACAACCAAGACTACTCTCTCCAGCAAGGCTAACATTTAAAATTGAAGGAGAAATAAAGAGCTTTCCAGACAAAGAAAGCCTCAAGAAATTCATTAACACAAAACCAATTCTGCAAGAGATACTAAGGGGCCTGTTGTGAACAGTTCAAAGGGAGGAAAGAATATAGCAAAAGAAGAATACAGCTTTAAGAATAAAATGGCAATAAACAACTACATATCAATAATAACCTTAAATGTAAATGGATTAAATTATGCAATCAAAAGACATAGGGTAGCTGCGTGGATAAAGAAACAGAACCCATACATATGCTGTCTACAAGACACACCTTAAAACAAAAGATGCACATACAATAAAGGTAAAAGAATGAAAAACAGTATTTCATGCAAATGGAAATGAAAGAAAAGCCGTGGTAGCAACACTTATATCTGACAAAATGGACTTTAAAACAAAGGCTGCAGTAAGAGATAAAAAAGGACACTACATAATGATAAAAGGAACAATTCAACAGGAAGATATAACTATTATAAATATCTATGCACCAAATATAGGAGCCCCAACATAAATAAAGCAGACTTTGATGGATATAAAGTGCAAGATTAACAGCAATACTATAATAGTAGGGGATTTCAATACCCAACTAACAACACTGGATAGATCCACAAGAAAGAAAATTACTAAAGAAACAACAGACTAAAAAAATACAATAAATCAACTTGATTTAATAGATATCTTCAGAATTTTTCACCCTAAAGAAGTAAAATATACATTCTTCTAAAGTGCTCATGGTACGTGTCTAGGATAGACCACATGTTAGAACAAAAAAATGGTCTGAATAAATTTAAAAAAATTGAAATCATATCAAGCATTTTCTCTGATCACAATGCCATGAAACTAGAAATTAACCACAAAAGAAAAACTGAAAAATACTCAAACACTTGGAAACTAAATAGCATGGTATTAAATAATGAATGGATTAACAATGAGATCAAAGAAGAAATAAAAAAGTTCCTAAAAACCAATGATAATGAGCATACATCAACTCAAAATTTATGGGACACAGCAAAAGCAGTACTGAGAGGGAACTTCATTGCACTACAGGCATACCAAAAGAAGATAGAAAAAGCTCAAATAAGCAACCTGACCCTGCATCTAAAAGAACTAAAAAAACAACAGCAAATGAAGACCAGGACAAGTAGAAAGAAGAAAATAATAAAGATCAAAGCAGAAATAAATGACATAGAGGCTAAGGAAACAAACAGAGGATCAATAAAACCAGGAGCTGTTTCTTTGAAAAGGTAAACAAGATTGATGAACCTTGAACTAGACTCACCAAGAGAAAAAGAGAGAGAACTCAAATAAATGAAATTAGAAAGGACAGTGGAGAAATAACAACTGACATCACAGAAATACAAAGCATTGTGAGAAAATATTATGAAGACCTCTATACCAACAAATTAGACAACCTAGGTGAAATGGACACATTTCTTGAATCATATAATCTTTCAAAAATCAATCTGGAAGAATCAGAACATCTAAACGGACCAATTACAACAAATGAGATCAAAACAGTTATCAAAAAACTCCCCAAAAAATAAATGTCCTGGGCCTGATGGCTTCACAAGTGATTTCTACCAAAAATTCAAAGAAGAACTAACTCCTATCCTCCTCAAGCTATTTCAAAAAATTCAAGAGGAAGGAAGACTTCCAAACTCCTTTTATGAAGCGAGCATAATTCTGAACTCAAAACCGGGCAAAGACAACACAAAGAAAAAAAATTATAGGCCTATATCCCTGATGAATTTAGACGCTAAAATTCTCAACAAAATATTAGCCAACCGGATCCAGCAATATATATAAAACAAATCATACAGCATAATCAAGTGGGATTTATTCTGGAGAGGAAAGGCTGGTTCAATATTCGAAAATCAATCAATGTGATTCATCACATAAATAAAAGGAAGGACAAAAATCACATGATAATTTCAATAGATGCAGAAAAGGCATTTGATAAAATTCAGCACCCATTCATGATCAAAACTCTCAGTAAAGTGGGAATACAGAAAACATTCCTTAACATGATAAAGGCCATCTACGACAAACCCACAGCAAACATCATACTAAATGGACAAAAATTAAAAGCAATCGCCTTAAGATCAGGAAGCAGACAGGGGTGCCCCCTTTCACCACTTTTATTCAACATAGTTCTGGAAGTCCTAGCTTCAGCAATCAGACAAGAAGAAGAAATAAAAGGCCTCCAAATTGGAAAAGAAGAAGTAAAACTGTCATTATTTGCAGATGATATGATATTGTATATAGAAAACCCTAAAGTCTCAGTCAAAAAACTACTGGACCTTATAAATGAATTCAGCCAGGTGGCAGAATATAAAATTAATACTCAGAAATCAGAGGCATTTCTATATACCAACAATGAACTGTCAGCAAAAGAAATTAAGGAAACAATCCCCTTCACTATTGCAGCCAAGAAAATAAAGTACCTAGGAGTAAATTTAACCAAGAAGGTTAAGGACTTGTACTCGGAAAAATATAAAACATTAATAAAAAAAATCAAGGAAGATACAAACAAGTGAAAGCATATACCGTGCTCATGGCTGGGAAAAATAAACATCATTAAAATGTCTATATAACCCAAAGCAATTTATAAATTTAATGCAATGCCAATTAAATTACCAATGATATAGAGCACATATTCCAAAAATTTATATGGAACCAAAAAAGAACACGAATAGCCTCAGCAATCTTAAAAAGAAAAAATAAACCAGGAGGTATCACTCTTCCGGATATCAAGGTTTACTACAAGGTCATTATAGTCAAGACAGCCTGGTACTGGCATAAGAACAGGCACATAGATCAGTGGAACAGAACAGAGGACCCAGAAATAAACCCACATCTTTATGAACAACTGATATTTGACAAAGGAGGAAAGAACATACAATGGAGTAAAGACAGCCTCTTTAACAAATGGTGTTGGGATATTTGGACATTTACCTAAAAAAAAAAAATGAAACTAGACCATCAACTTACACCATTCACAAAAACAAACTCAAAATGGATAATATACTTAAACGTAAGCCATGAAACCATAAGCATCTTAGAAGAAAACATAGGCAGCTAGATCTCTGACATTTCTAGCAGCAATATATTTGCCGATTTATCTCCACAGGCAAATGAACTAAATGGCAAGATAAACAAATGGGACTATATCAAACTAAAAAGTTTTTGCACAGCTAGAGACAATAAGAACAGAATAAAAAGACAGACCACACAAGGGGAGAACATATTCGACAGCACGTCTGATAAGGGGTTAATAACTAAAATTTATAAAAAACTTATAAAACTCAACACCAGGAAGACAAACAATCCAATCAAAAAATGGGCAAAAGAAATGAATAGAAATTTCTCCAAAGAGGACATACAGATGGCCAATAGGCATATGAAAAAATGCTCAACATCACTAATCATTACAGAAATGCAAATTAAATCCACAATGAGGTATCATCTCACACCAGTCAAAATGGCGCTCATCAGCAAAACAACACAGAATAAGTGCTGCCGAGGATGTGGAGAAAAGGGAAATCTCCTGCACTGCTGGTGGGAATGCAGACTGGTGCAGCCACTGTGAAAAACTGTAGAAAGATTCCTCAAAAAATTAAAAATTGAACTGCCTTTTGACCCAGCTATCCCACTTTTAGGAATATACCCTAAGAACACCATAGCACTGTTCGAAATGAAGAAATTTGCCCCCATGTTCGTGGCAGCATTGTTCACAATAGCGAAGATCTGGAAACAGCCCAAGTGTCCGTCAGAGGATGAGTGGGTTATAAAGCTTTGGTACATATATTCTATGGAATACTACTCAGCCATAAGAAATGATGACATCGGATCATTTACAACGAAATGGATGGACCTTGATAACATTATATGCAGTGAAATAAGTAAATCAGAAAAAAACTGAGAACAGCATGATTTCATACATAGGTGGGACATAAAAGTGAGACTATGAGACATGGAGAAGAGAGTGGTGGTCGGGTTAGGGAGGAGAGGGTCGGATATGGAGGTGGGGAGTGGCACAGGAAAACCAGATAGATGGTGACAGAGGACAATTTGACTTTGGTTGATGGGTATGCAACATAATTGAATGATAAGATAACCTGGAGATGTTTTCGTTGTACATATGTACCCTGATTTATTGGTGTCACCCCATTAAAATTAATAAAAAAAATTGGGGTTTACTGTGTTATCTTCAGGGTAAGAAAATTTGTTTACACATGATGTCTCAATTTACTATGAGGAATATGATTGTCTAATGAACACAGCCTTCTAGAACCTCTGCAGTTCATATAAGAACCGTTTAATTAAAAAGAAAGATTTCTGTAACTTAAGCTTGAAACACCTTCTTGAGCAGGATATACAAACAAGATAAATATGAAAGCTCGAGGTTAACTTTAAAGTAATTCCAAGTATACAGAGGAGTTTAGCTAGCTGAAAACACATAAATCTCATTTGAACACAAACTCGGATACAGCAAAAACGTAAATGTCACCTGTAAGGAAGCATTAACGTTTGTCCTGGAAGAATATGCTCTGCATAGAAGTATAAAATCTTTGCACAACTTCATCCAGAACTATACTTCAAAGAATTTGACACCTCCCCATTACATTCAGTTATGGAACCTAAGAACAGAGTTCTGGATTGGCATTACTCTGTTATAAAATTGAGTGTTTTCTAAATCGATAAGGAAAAACAAGTTTCTGCCAAGCACTGTTACTCCTGATGAGCAGACCACTATGTAACTATATCAGGTAATAGAGTAACTATACATCTTGATTCTGGTGCATTTGCTAACCAATAGAATGAAAGTTTCACTGTTGAACTTCTATATACTGTGGCTGTTCTAGACAGTGCTAAGGCCTATACAGAATGCGTTCAGAATATTGGAGCATGTCCTTTGCTCTAATGAAAAAAGGTAAAGTGATAATCAGTTTCTTATGGTATTAACACTGATTAATGTATATCCTGCAATGCTTTCTTCAGAAGGCTGTATATATTGAACACTGAAAATGTGTATGGGTTGAACATATAAAATGGCTTTTCAATAGAAATATGGCACTGTTTCTGGTAACACAGAAGTTGAATTTTTGATATACGTATGTAAAAGACGTGGACCAAACAATCCAAAGAATGGAAACAATGCATTTCAACTCTCCATTATACACGTTACTCTAAGCATATTTGTGCACAGTTTAAGATTTTCAATTGAGATTGTTAGACTTTAGCAAAATATGTGTTGTTGTGCACACAGTTAAAACGCACTGTTTTGCAGTTGACCAGAAAGTTATTATGACACTGCCAAATGGAAATGAGCGAGAAAGAATTATGAGCTCACTTTAGTGTTAGAATTTCTTCTGGAGCTAAGTTTGACATCCAGTTTTACAGTAAAAGTAGAATAACACACAGTGTACAGATACATTTCATTTCAGTGCTAAGATACATTTGGGGTTCTCTTAAAGTTACGTAGATCAATTTAGGTGGAAACTACCTGAAATTATTTTCAGAATGAGAGAAAACAATAATTTTTCTAATTCTGAATCTCCTTTGATTTAAGTGTAGTTTTAAATTTAGTTTACATCACTAGTCTTTAATGCCCCTGGAACGTTTCCTGCACCTGTGCAGTTAAACTGGTACAGGAAACGTCTCCACCTCCTCCTACAGATGAGCCTCGAAGCCATTTCCAACTGAGTGGAGTAAATGTGGCTTAGTCTACTCACCTTCTGTTTGCAGACCTCATTTATCAGCAGGCTAAACCTAGAGCCTTTGGGGGTACTTTTCCAGTTGATTCCACCTCCACTTATTCTAAAGAATGACCTTGACCATCTCTAGCTCCTTTGATCTCATAAACATTAAAAATATTATTTGTTCTATTGTGGTAAGAACATTTATCATTGAGATCCTCTTAACAGACTAAAAAGGAAATTTACCTATTGATTTTTAGAGAGAAACAAACACTGATTTGTTGTTCCACTTATTTATGCATTCATTTGTTGATTTTTATATGTGCCCTGACCAGAAATTGAACCCAGAACCTTTACATATCAGGAAGATGCTCTAACCAACTGAAACACCTGGTCAGGGCCTTAACATTAAGTGTACAATACAATATTGTTACCTGCAGGGACAATGTTGTACAGCAGATCTCTAGACTTTATTCACCTTGCATAACTGAAGTTTCACTCTTGTTGATCAGCAACTCCCCCTTTTTCCTCTCCTGCGGCCCTTGGGAAGCACCACTCTGTTCTCTCTTTCTGAGTTTGGCTATTTCAGATACCCCTCTTTTTAAGTGGAATCGTCCAGTATTTTTCCCTCTGTGACTGATTTACTTCACTTAGCATAATATATCCTCAAGGTTCATCCATATTGTCACTTATGGCAGAATTTTCTTCTTTTTAAAGGCCAAATAATATTCCATTGTATGTATATGCTACATTAAAAATATCCACTCATCTGTTGACAGGGTGCTTCCACATCTTAATTATTGTGAATAATGCCCTCATAAATGCAGAAGTGTTAATATGTCCTTGAAATCCTGACTTCAATTCTTTTGGACAACATCCAGAAGTGACATTGCTGGATCATTTAATTATTTGAGTAACCTCCATGTTTTTCATAGTGGCTGCACCATTTAGAATTCTTACCAAGAGTACATGGGCTCCAGTTTCTCCACTTCCTCACCAGTACTTGTTGTCCTTTGTCTTTTTGATAATAGCCATCCTGACAGGTGTGAGCTGATATCTCATTTTGGTTTTGATCTGCTAGTGATGTTGAGTATCCTCTCATGTACCTGTTGTCCATTTGTATGTCTTCTTTGAAAAAATGTCTGTTCAAGTCCTTTGCTCACTTTATAGACAAGCTATTAGATAGGTTTTTTGCTATTGAGTTATAGGAGTTCCTTATACTTTTTAGAGCTTAATCAAGTATATGGTTTGCAATTTTTCTCTCCCACTCAGTAGGTTGCCACTATACTCTATTGGATTTCTTTGCTGTGCAGAAGCTTTTTAGTTTGAGGTCATCCCACTTGTCTATTTTTATTTTTGTTGCTGGATTCATTGTCTTTTAAAGTCCATCTTTTGGAAACTTTAATGTAAACTCTCCTGAGGCTATATACCAACACCTCCAATTTCAATCAGTTGCTTTGCTTTGTCTTTTCTTTTCAGTGTCCTCTTTTCAGTAATGACCTCAACATTTAAAAATTTTTTTTTATTAACTTTAATGGGGTGACACCAATAAATCAGGGTAATATGTACAATGAAATCATCTCCAGATTATCTTATCATTCAATTGTGTTGCATACCCATCACCCAAAGACAAATTATCCTCTGTCACCTTCTATCTGGTTTTCCCTGTGCCCCTACCCTACTCCCTTTCCCATCCTCCCCTCCCTCCCCCCACCCCGTAACCAACACACTCTTGTCCATGTCTCATAGTCTCACTTTTATGTCCCACCTATGTATGAAATCATGCTGTTCTCAGTTTTTTTTTCTGATTTACTTATTTCACTCCGTATAATGTTATCAAGGTACAACCACTTTGTTGTAAATGATCCGATGTCATCATTTCTTATGGCTGAGTAGTATTCCATAGTATATATGTACCAAAGCTTTTTAATCCACTCGTCTTCTGACGGACACTTGGGCTGTTTCCAGATCTTCGCTATTGTGAACAATGTTGCCACGAATATGGGGGCGCATTTCTTCTTTTCGAACAGTGCTATGGTGTTCTTAGGGTATATTCCTAAAAGTGGGATAGCCGGGTCAAAAGGCAGCTCGACTTTTAATTTTTTGAGAAATCTTCAAAATGTTTTCCACAGTGGCTGCACCAGTCTGCATTCCCACCAGCAGTGCAGAAGGGTTCCTTTTGCTCCCCATCCTCCTCAGCACTTATTCTGTGTTGTTTTGCTGATGAGTGCCATTTTGACTGGTGTGAGGTGATAACTCATTGTGGTTTTAATTTGCATTTCTGTAATGATTAGTGATGTTGAGCATTTTTTCATATGTCTTTTGGCCATCTGGATGTCTTCTTTGGAGAAATCTCTATTCATTTCTTTTGTCAATTTTTTGATTGGGTTGTTTGTCTTCCTGGTGTTGAGTTTTATAAGTTCTTTATAAATTTTGGTTATTAACCCCTTATCAGACGTGCTGTCAAATATGTTCTCCCCTTGTGTGGTCTGTCTTTTTATTCTTTCTTATTGTCTTTAGCGGTGCAAAAACTTTTTAGTTTGATATAGTCACATTTGTTTATATTGCCTTTTATTTCATTTGCCGGTGGAGATAAATCGGCAAATATATTGCTGCTACATATGTCGAAAAGCTTGCTGCCTATGTTTTCTTCTAAGATGCTTGTAGTTTCACGGCTTATGTTAAAGTCTTTTATCCATTTTGAATTTGTTTTTGTGCATGGTGTAAGTTGATGGTCTAGTTTCATTTTTTTGGAGGTAGATGTCCAATATTCCCAGCACCATTTGTTAAAGAGGCTGTCTTTACTCCATTGTATGTTCTTTCCTCCTTTGTCAAATATCAGTTGTCCATAAAGGTGTGGGTTTATTTCTGGGTTCTCTGTTCTGTTCCATTGATCAATGTGTCTGCTCTTATGCCAGTACCAGGCTGTCTTGAGTATAATGGCCTTGTAGTAGACCTTGATATCCGGAAGAGTGATACCTCCTGGTTTATTTTTTCTTTTTAAGATTGCTGAGGCTATTCGTGTTCTTTTCTGGTTCCATATAAATTTTTAGAATATATTTTCTATATCTTTGAAGTATGTCATTGGTATTTTAATTGGTATTGCATTGAATTTATAAATTGCTTTGGGTAATATAGACATTTTAATGATGTGTATTCTTCCTAACCATGAGCACGGTATATGCTTCCACTTGTTTGTATCTTCCTTGATTTCTTTTATCAATGTTTTATAATTTTCCGAGTACAAGTCCTTAACCTCTTTGGTTAAATTTACTCCTAGGTATTTTATTTTCTTGGCTGCAATAGTGAAGGGGATTGTTTCCTTAATTTCTTTTGCTGACAGTTCATTGTTTGTATATAGAAATGCCTCTGATCTGAGTATTTTATATCCTGCCACCTTGCTGAATTCATTTATCAGATCCAGTAGTTTTTTGACTGAGACTTTAGGGTTTTCTATATACAGTATCATATAGTTTGCAAATAGTGACAGTTTGACTTCTTCTTTTCCAATTTGGATGCCTTTTATTTCTTTTCTTGTCTGATTGCTATAGCTAGGACTTCCAGAACTATGTAGAATAAGAATGGTGAAAGTGGGCAACACTGCCTGGTTCCTGATCTTAAGGCGATTGCTTTTAATCTTTGTCCATTTAGTATGATGTTTGCTGTGGGTTTGTCGTAAATGGCCTTTATCATGTTAAGGACTGTTCCTTGTATTCCCACTTTACTGAGAGTTTTGAGCTGAATGGGTGCTGGATTTTATCAAATGCCTTTTCTGCATCTATTGAAATTATCATGTGATTTTTGTCCTTCTTTTTGTTTATGTGATGAATCACATTGATTGATTTGCGAATATTGAACAAACCTTGCCTCTCCAGAATAAATCCCACTTGGTCATGGTGTATGATTTTTTTCATATATTGCTAGATCTGGTTGGCTAATATTTTCTTGAAAATTTTAGCGTCTAAATGCATCAGGGATATAGGCCTATAATTTTCTTTCTTTGTGTTGTCTTTGCCCGGTTTTGGGATCAGAATTATGCTCGCCTAATAAAATGAGTTTGGGAGTCTTACATCCTCTTGAATTTTTTGAAATAGCTTGAGGAGGATAGGAGTTAGTTCTTCTTTGAATTTTTGATAGAATTCACTTGTGAAGCCATCAGTCCCAGGACTTTTCTTTGTTGGGAATTTTTTTATAACTGTTTTGATCTCATTTGTTGTAATTGGTCTGTTTAGATGTTCTGATTCTTCCAGATTGATTTTTGGAAGATTATGATTCAAGAAATTTGTCCATTTCATCTAAATTGTCTAATATTTTGGCATAGAGTTCTTCATAGTATTTTCTTACAATGCTTTGTATTTCTGTTGTATCAGTTGTTATTTCTCCACTGTCTTTTTAAATTTTATTTATTTGAGACCTCTCTCTTTTTTCCTTGGTGAGTGTAGTTAAAGGTTCATCAATCCTGTTTACCTTTTCAAAGAACCAGCTTCTGGTTTCATTGGTCCTCTGTATTCTTTTCTTAGCCTCTATGTCATTTATTTCTGCTCTGATCTTTATTATTTCCTTCCTTCTACTTCTTCTACTTGTCCTGGGTTTTATTTGTTGTTGTTTTTCTAGTTCTTTTAGCTGCAGAGTCAGGTTGCTTATTTGAGCTTTTCCTAGTTTCTTATGATATGCCTGTAGTGCAATGAAATTCCCTCTCAGTACTGCTTTTGCTGTGTCCCATAAATTTTGAGTTGATGTATGCTCATTATCATTTGTTTCTAAAAACATTTTTATTTCTTCTTTGATCTCATTGTTAATCCATTCATTATTTAATATCATGCTATTTAGTTTCCAAGTGTTTGCGTATTTTTCAGTTTATTTGTGGTTTATTTCTAGTTTCTTGGCATTGTGATCAGAGAAAATGCTTGATATGATTTCAATCTTCTTAAATTTATCGAGACCATTTTTGTGTCCTAACATTTGGTCTATCCTAGGAAACGTACTATGAGCGCTTGAGAAGAATGTATATTCTACTGCTTTAGGGTGAAAACTTCTATTTATTAAATCAAGTTGATCTAGTGTATCCTTTAAGTCTGCTGTTTATTAATTTTCTTTCTTGTGAATCTATCCAGTGTTGTTAGCGGGGTATTGAAATCCCCTATTATGATAGTATTGCTGTTAATCTCGCCCTTTATGTCCATCAAAGTCCACTTTATGTATGTCGGGGCTCCTATATTTGGTTAGTAGATATTTATAATAGTTATATCTTCCTGTTGAATTGTTCCCTTTATCATTATGTAGTGTCCTTCTTTATCTCTTATTACAGCCTTTGTTTTAAAGTCCATTTTGACAGATATAAGTACTGCTACCCCGGCTTTTTTTTCATTTGCATTTGCATGAAATATTTTTTTCCATCCTTTTATCTTTAGTGTATGTGCATTTTTTTAAAGGTGTGTCTCTTGTAGACAGCATATGTATGGGTCCTGTTTCTTTATCCATGCAGCTATCGTATGCCTTTTGATTGGATCATTTAATCCATTTACATTCATGGTTATTATTGATATGTAGTTGTTTACTGCCATTTTATTTTTTAAAGCTATATTCTTCTTTTGCTCTATTCTTTCCTCCCTTTGAACTGTTCACAACAGGCCCCTTAGTATCTCTTGCAGAATTGGTTTGGTTTTAATGAATTCCTTGAGGCTTTTTTTGTCTGGAAAGCTCTTTCTTCTTCAATTTTAAACGTTAGCCTTGCTGGATAGAATAGTCTTGGTTGTAGGTTCTTGTTCTGCATTACTTTGATTATATCTTGCCATTCCCTTCTGGCCTCAAGTGATTCTGTTGAGAAGTCCGATGTCATCCTTATGGGGGCTCCATTGTAGATGATAGCCTTTTTTTCTCTAGCAGCTTTTAAGATTTTTTCTTTATCCATTAGCTTTGGTATTTTAACTATGATGTGTCTTGTATAGATTTTTTTGGGTTTCTCTTTAATGGAGTTGTGTGCTTCTTGAACGTGTGGAGTGTTTTCCAATTTAACTCAGGGAAATTTTTTGCTATCATTTGATTGAACAAAGTTTCCATTTCCTGTCCTCTTTCCTCTTCTTTAGGCACCTCTATGATGTGAATGTTGTTTCTCTTCATGTTGTCACAGAGCTCCCTTAGAGTTTCCTCACATTTTTTGAGTGTCTTTTCCTTTTTCTTCTCTTCTTCTGTAACTTTATTGTGTTCTCTAACTCGCTGATTCGATCCTCAGCATGATTCATCCTGCTTTTAATTCCTTCCATTGTGGTCTTCAGTTCTGTTACTGTATTTGTCATTTCTGATTCTTTTTTATTATTTCAATTTCATTTTTTATACTTGTTATCTCTTTATTTAGGTGTTCATAGTGACTATTCATTGTTCCTCTAATTTCTTTGAACATCCTAACTATCATTATTCTAAATTCTGCTTCTGGTAGTTTGGTTATATCTGGTTCATTCAGGTCCTTCTCTGGGGATTTCTCCTGATTCATTTGGTTTGCATTCCTCTGCCTGCCCATTTTATCTGTGTATAGGCAAATTGTGGCCACTGGAGTCCAGTAGGTGTTGCCTTTGTGTTCTCTAGGTGTGGTCTGTCTGCAGGCCTGCCACCCCCTCTGCTGCTGCCTAGGGTGGTTGGGTATGGGCGTTGCCAGTGACAGCCTACTGCGGCTGTTGCTGTGCTTTCCAACTCTCCTCTGAGGGAGGGGCTGTCACTCAAGCCACAAGCCTTAGCACCAAGGGCAGAGGTGAGCACCTTTGCTCAGCTGCGGACCCAGCCCCTTTCTGGAAGGCTTATGCCCAGCCCCCACAGTCAGCCTGCTCGCCACAGTTTTGTGGGTTGGGCAGGGCTTTTGACGTGCTCTCATCTGTGAGCCTTTGCCCGTCCAGAATTTAGCCCCACCCTCGAGGTCGGGGCCCTCCTAAGCAGGGTCGCAAACCGCGGTTTATTGGGCCGGGCGTGTTTGCTGGTGTGAGCTCAGCTGCTAGCTTCCGATCGATCCGGACTCTCGACCTCAACATTTTTATTTCACAGGAATAGTGACAGAAACCCATAGAACTGAAACAACACAATCATGTTTAACACATATCTAGGCTTCCAGGCTGGGAACCTATAACCTTTTTGCTTAATAGAATAAAATATTGTCTTATTTTTACTTTTTAATTAAAAAAAATTTGAGTGATTAAAAATATTTTAATTTATTGATTTTTAGCAAGAGAGAAAGGGAGAGTAGTTGTAAGGGATAAAGTGAAACAACTATGTGCTGTTCCACATATTTATGCATTCATTGGTTGATTATTTATTTATTTATTTATTTTTTACAGAGACAGAGAGAGAGAATCAGGGAGAGGGATAGATAGGGACAGATAGACAGGAACTGAGAGAGGTAAGAAGCATCAATCATTAGTTTTCCATTGCCGTTGTGACACCTTAGTTGTTCATTGATTGCTTCCTCACATGTGCCTTGACCGCGGGCCTTCAGCAGACTGAGCTACCGTTTGCTGGAGCCAGCGACCTTGGGTCCAAGCTGGTGAGCTCTTTGCTCAAGCCAGATGGGCTCGCACTCAAGCTGGCGAACTCGGGGTCTCGAACCTGGGTCTTCTGCATCCCAGTCTGACGCTCTATCTACTGTGCCACCGCCTGGTCAGGCTCATTGGTTGATTCTTTTATGTGCCCTGAATGGGGACTGACGCTCAAAGCAACTGAACTACCAAGCCATGGCTTCCCCCCACCCCTTTTAAAAAGCAGCTTTCTTGAATGCACCATTATGACTAGGAATAGAAGCTAAAATCTATTCAGTATTTATTATGTGTCAGGTTCTGATCTACACACATTATTTGTCAACTCAATCCTTATAAATAATCCTATAGGCAGATACTACATATTATTATCCCCATTCCAGATAGAAGCTGAGGAGCCCACCCAAAATCCCACACAGAAGGCAGTGAGGGTGGGCTTAGGAACTGGGCAGCTGGTTCTAATGGCTGTGCTTTCACAATGCCACTCTGATCTTTAAACCTGTTCGGAGTATATACCGATGCATATTTAGATGAACGTCCTTGCAGCCCAGTTTACATACAATAAAATGCACGTATTTCCAGTTGGATAAGTTTTGATGTGCACACATATGTAACCACCACCCTCATGAAAATTGAACACACTGTCATTAACCCTCGAGGACCTTCCCGTCAATCTTCCTCATCTCTTGCCAGATGACCACTGACATTCTAGCTCTTATTTTCTGACCATTCTGAGAGTTTGGTTGTCTTATAAGCCTTGATGAATAGGAGTGAAAGAGAAAGTATTTTTTAAAAAGTAACAGGATAGGCTTTGTCCCCAAGGCCTTCGGAAAGCAGTGTTCAGTTGAGGATTAGTAGTGATCTGGAAAACGTGATGGAAAGCTGGGCTGTGAAAGTGATGGTCTCGCCATGAAAACGAAGTGACCACGGTGATTACTGGGGACCCCGAGTGCGCTGGACCCGGTCATTCACAAAGCAATCCTGATTGTGACATGTGGAAGCCTAAAACTCAGGCTTGGACCTATAAACGGAGAGTCCAGATATCTTATTCATTTTTTAAATAAAGGATAATTTATTTTTTATTTTAGAGAGACAGAAAGAGAAAGGGGGGAGAGGGAAGCATTCATTTGTTGTCCCACTTAGTTGTGCATTCACTGGTCGTTTCCTATATGTGCCGACTGGGGATTGAACCCACGACTTTAAGATAATGCTCTAATCAACTGAACTAACCAGCCAGGGCTGCTTTTCCTTTTGCCTTCTTTTGAGAGCATGTATGCATTTGGTATGTAACCTCCTTAAACAGGATTTAATGTAAATTATCAGATATAATGACAATTAACAACACCAGTCCTATTTCTATAGATGAATAACATGGTGGCATGCTATTTGACTTCAAGAAAACTTTCTCCTTTTCACTCTCTTCAGCAACTATACAGGTCCTCTATGTTATTGTACCTTCATGTCATGGCACTGTTAAAGATGGAAGGAATCTTTAAGATGAAGTCCAATCTCTAAGCCTTACAGATGAGAAAGCTCAAGTCAGGGAGCTAGGTGACTTGCTCAGTCATGCGACTCAGCAGCAGAAGTGAGGTTTCATGTGGATGTCCTGCACTCTTTCCACTGGACTACAATGCTCTCAAGCTCTGAATTTTCCATGGATAACCAAGGTTTAAGCCCTCAACTCGACCAGAAATCAAAGATAAAGAAATAGAGAAGAAATGAAGGAGAGTGAGCTAAGTTGTGTTAAGTCACATGATGATAAGCTATTTGGGAGCCTTAACTTATTAAAATATCAATCATTGGTCTTATCTTGAGATCATTTAAGTTTTCAAGTGGGGTTGATTGGGATAGAGGCCCTTCGGGAAACTGTGGTATAATTCTGTAGCGACCTTTAGAAAACTATAGATTATTGATGAGTGACAGTTTAATCCTGATGTTGAGCTGACTTTTGTAGGTGGCTAGAGTCTACCAATCAACACAGAAGACTGGACCAAGAATCTCCAAGAATTAGCAGAGTTCTTGAGTCAATTCATTTTTCTATCTCACCCAACTTATATCTTATCTCATAGGACAGTCTTCATAAATCAATTCATCAGACACATAGTTAATTGCCCAGTATACAAAACACTAAACACTGAATATACAATGAAAGACTTATTGCTCTTAATGATATAATTCTATCAGGCATATGTTTCAATATCTCAACAAAGAACTGTATTTTATCAGACTGTAAAAAGATTGTTGGAAACAAGCTATTAATCTCCAAAGTAATGAGAATGCTTTGCTTTTGAAAAATAAATGACCAAACTTTCTAAGTATAGCTTATCCACTACTGAGAGCTATCTGTAAAATATGCAGAGGGTTTATATGTTCAAAATCTCTAATATCTTGATAATCTACACACCAGAGCACTGTGGTGTGGTTTAAAAAAATAAAAAAGCACTGGACCAAAAATTAGATGACCTAAGATAAATTTCTGATTCTTCCCATATAATTTTGGAAGGTTAAGATACTAAACCTTTAAGAGACAGTTTTAGTTCAGTCATCTTTGAAGTGAAGGGATTGGGAATTATTTTTCTAATTTCTATTGGGGTTCTAATATTCCAAATTATCTTAATTCTATGGCTGAGGGATGATATATGTAAAATAGACTATAAAGTTAGATTCTCCATATTTTGATAGTGGAAAAGAATGAAAAAATATTTTCTTTCATTAAAAAATAGATAATTGAAATGTACCAGGTCTTACATTTTATATGTATTTTTTTAAGTGAGAGGAGGAGAGATAGGGAGATAGTTTCCTGCATGTGTGCCAACCGGGATCCAACTGGGAACCCAGTCTAGGGCTGATGCTTGAGTATGAGCTATTGTCAGTGCTCAGGACCATGCTCGAACCAACTGAGCCAATGGCTGTGGAAGGGGAAAAGGGAAAGAAGGGGGAGAAGGAAGAGGAGAGAAACAGATGGTCACTTCTCCTATGTGCCCTGACCGGAATTGAACCTAGAATGTCCATATACTGGGCTGACTCTCTATCCACTGAGCCATTGGCTAGGGCCACACTATATAAACTTCTTAATCAGATACCTTCCTCAGTGATTATATATCATAGCCATTTGTGTTAAAGGAGAATCTGATGCTAAATCATCTATCATATCAGATTATGTTTGATAATCTTGATAATCTCTCAGACAAGGGATAAATGTGAGGCACTAGTATAAGACATAGAGCTACATGGGTGTCAAAGAAACATAATTGTTAATTTAATTCAGTTGCAAGATGATACCTTATAAAGTAAAAGAATTTGCTTGCCTTAGTCTAGGCCAGTGGTCGGCAAACTCATTAGTCAACAGAGCCAAATATCAACAGTACGACTGAAATTTCTTTTGAGAGCCAAATTTTTAAAACTATATAGGTAGGTAGGTACATTCCTTATTGAGGTAGCACCTACACACGGTATTTTGTGGAAGAGCCACACTCAAGGGGCCAAAGAGCCGCATGTGGCTCACAAGCCGCAGTTTGCTGACGAGGGGTCTAGGACATAGTCCAACCCTCCTCCCACCTACAGAGAATGAAGATGAAGCTGGACTTTGTAAAAGGGGGTTCAGAGTTGGAGAGGTCACTTATTCTCTTAGCTCCCTACTCTGTCTCCTTCTCATGATCCAGTCAGGTGAGACTGGATGGGAAATAGAGTTGTAGGCAGTAGCACACTTAAGATGATTTAAAGATGCTTTAAAACTTCATACCAATCCCTGATTAAAATATGCTATATAAATTGGCCCAAACAAAAGAAATAAAAGGGCCTGATCAGTGGTGGCACAGTGAGTCGAGCGTCAACCTGGGACACTGAGGTCCCAGGGTTGAAACCCCGAGGTTGCCAGCTTGAGTGTGGGCTCATCAGGTTTGATTGTGGGGTCACTGGCTTGAGCGTGGGATCGTTGCCATGATCCCAAGGTCACTGGCTTGAGCAGGGGGTCAGTGGCTCAGCTGTGTCCCCATTCCCTGTCAAGGCACATTTTAGAAGCTTCCATTGAACTAAAATGTCATAACTATGACTTGATGCTTCCCATCTCTCTCCCTCTTTCTTTAAATAAAAAATTATATATATATATGTATATGTATATGTATGTAGTCCATTGACCTTTGCAGTTTTCTTGGAAAAGGAAGGGGAACTCACTGTGATGAACTTATTCTTTTTTTGTTTATTCAGAGGTAATTTAACTCCACAAGCAAATTAAGGTTCATTAAAAATAAGAGCCTTTTTTAAAACTAAACATTTCCATGTCTTTCTAGAAAACTTCTCTGAACCTAAATGCCTAGAATGCAAATAACTGGATTATAAAAATACTCGTTGTTTTTTAATATAACCTCACCTTATAATTGTTTTATTTTCTCTCAATTTTCCCTGAGACACATACATTAAATAATACTTTTTAAAGGCTTTAAGAACTTCATTTTTACTCCTACTTGAGGGAGACTCTATTATAGTAACAAAAAAAAAATGTATTTGAAATGAAGTATTAGCCTGAGATAACATACCTCCCACTTGCCACCAAAACAGCTTGGATTTATTATTCCTGGAGCACAGGTCAGTGATTTGGGGAACCAGCAGAAGAGTCAACTATACTTCTGAAGGTCTTGTCAAAGTCACTTCTTATGGCCATAGCTAGAACTATGAGTGTTCCAGAATGGCTCTCTACAGAGAGCATGGAAGAGAAAAAACACAGTAACCCACAGATGGAACTTTAGCTGTGAACTCTTTTAGCCAGTATTACTGGGGACCACCTGTTAGCCCTAAATCCCGTTACTCCTTTGGTTTGTCTATTAGACCTCAGCCCTAATAACTAGAAACTGTGTTAATAGGCGTTATTTCTAAAGAGTTTTAAGCCTCAGAAACTCTAATCTAATGCAATACTTGATAATTTCTAAGCACAGAAACTCCCACCCCCATTTTTTCATAAAAACACAATTACTTTCATAGAGGAACAAAGTCACCATTCACTAACATCCAACAGAATTGTCAATGCCAGTTCAAAGGAGGTAGTGGTGATTAACAAGCTACTAGCCTTGATCTCATTTGTTTGGTACATTTTTCACTGGAAAAAGGATATGTATTTACACTTGGCATGGATTTATCAAAGAAAAAATAAATTCAACTGATTCTCACAAGTCAAGAGGTGTGTAAAAGAACAAGCTTTTTCCCAGCGTCGTTTTGATCTTTCTAACTTTGTTGAACATTTATCTATTATTATTTCAACAAACACCAATGTTTAGTTGCCTACTATGCAAATGGGACTGAGGTTCTTCCCACCATCACCCCTGGGACTATGTCTAATAATTGGTCTTTGAGCACTCTTGTTTATGTCAAAAGAAACTTATTCACAACTTGCTTAGTCCCTAAAGCTGTCTGATGTAAATTTTTGGAGTTGATTTACACTCTAAAAAAACCCAAAGGACATTATTTTATTATGTTTTAATTTCCAGGACAGATTGTTGTTTTTCTATTTTATTCCATTTTCAGTACTTCTCAGAAATTTGAGCTTGGAGTCTTCTTTATCAGTGACAGTGGGAGAAAGACTATCTAAATCAACAGTGTAAGACTTTTTCAGACACTAGTCTTCTTAAAAGTGGATGTGGGGTAGTTGACCTAGCTAAAATAGTGTTAAGATTTCTTGATGTTTTCTTTTTAATGTTTGCCCCAGAACTTCTCAGTTTGAACAATCTGAATAATTGTAAACTTTCAGTAGCACTTCCTCAAAGACAACGCACAATGCAATTCTGAGTGGGGTAAAATAAGAAAAGACTGGCTCTGGTCATGGCTGTAATTTTAAAGGAAGAATAAAATTTTGACATTTCAGTTGAGATTAGTTATTCTTACTGATAGTCTCTTACTTAATGCCACACAACATACTTAACCTTATTTTTAGTATAGATAGAACACCACAAAAAGTGGTGTTCACTGCTTTAAAAAAACCCAGAAAAATAAAGAATTCAGGGTTATTGTGATAATTTACTAATTTTTAAGGAACTATTTTGAGGAAAAGATTATCATATCTAAGGAGAGACACTCTGGCCCTGGCCAGTTGGCTCAGCAGTAGAGTGTTGGCCCAGCATGTGGAAGTCCCAGGTTCGATTCCAGGCCAGGGCACACAGAAGCAGCGCCCATCTACTTCTTCACACTTCCCCCTCTTTCTCTCTGGCTCTCTCTTCCCCTCCCGCAGCCAAGGTTCCATTGGAGCAAAAAGTTGGCCGGGGCGCTGAGGATGGCTCCATGGCCTCCGCCTCAGGTGCTAGAATGGCTCTGGTTGCAGTGGAGCAAGGCCCCAAGTGGGCCAAGCATGGCCGCCTGGCGGGCATGTAGGAGTCTGTCTGTCCACCTCCCCGCCCACCCCCCGCTTCTCACTTTCGGGGGGGAGGGGTGGAATAAGGAGACACTCTGCTTAATACAGTGTAATGAGATCTATAAACCATGTACATACAGTATTTGGTAATTTTCCCCCCCCCAAAACCTGAAGCCAGAACTCTTATGTAAGATGTTATGAGATTATTTTTCACATGTCTTCCCTACCCTCTAATTCCTTTATTTCCTTGAAAACAGTCCCCTCACCCCTTTTTTCACATACTTTACCTTTACTTATTTCATTTTTTATTATTTTTTGTTCTTAAAATTATAATCTTTTATATTGAGTTAAATCCACTAACTCTTCTATTTGTATACCATTAAACCCTATCTTTTCAAAATATATCACAATATTTGGGGGGAAAAGCTACAAAAACTAGAGATGCAACTTATTTGAAAACTAACTTCACTTAGTCATTCAGAACATGAAGTTAACACACTGGTATCAACATGTTTTTATTGACTTAATATGTTTTAAATGAAGATGAATTTTTGAGGGTAAAATATTGAAATAAAAATTGTTTGATTTCCATGTAATTGTCTGGATGTGAAAATTAAAATGAAACTTCAACTAAAATTGGATGGGGAAGGCCTGACAGGGTGCTGTCATGCCCTACTACTCACCAATTACCTCCAACAGGAAGAGACTTAACTTGAATTTCACATCTCCAATAGAAAGTGTATCTACCTGAGTAACCCAGCAGGAAGATTTTTTTTTAATGCCACACAACAAGGGTAGCCAACAGAAAAATGCCATTGCTCAGAGAATGAGAAGGCGTCTTCACGCTGATCACTTTACTATCCTCCCATAAACTTGCATTTTTCTTTTGCTACTGATTCCCTTGACTCACCCACCTTTCTATAAAAGCCTTTCGTTTTGTGTAACTCCTCAGAACATCCCTCTGCTTGCTAGATGAGATGCCACCCAATTCATGAATTTTTTAAAAAAACCAATTAATTAGATCTTAGTTGAATTTTGATTTTTAACCTGGGGAATAAAACAGTAAGTCTTAACCAATACTAATGCAGAATAACTTATGAAAGAACTTCTATTACACTTGGAATCAGTGGGTTTAGAAGAGATACAAAATTATCCCTACATCTAATAGTCTGAGACTAACTTACCATCATCACCCATATTATTTCTTTCAAAAGATAACCTTTTGTTTATTAAACTATTGTACACAGAAAAATACAAATTCTTTATATTAAAATTGAGAAATTTATTGATTTTTCTTCATGGTAGTAAGCAGAATTAAAAAAGTATACAGCTTAAAACAGTTGAAATAATCCTAACATTTTTATGACAATCTAAAATTCATGGCCAAAATAAAAATGAATAGTTTTTAATAATTAAATCACTTAAAAATTCTAGTCAATAATTTATCTGAAAGTAAAGGATATGAGGATAACTGGGATCTGGGCACCTTGTAAAATGAAATAATGCCACTTATCCTTCTCAAAAAAAATATTATGGTCCTAGTGAAAACAGTGATTTCGTTCTGCTCCCCACCTGCAGAAGTCCCTCTACATTCTACCACCTCTACATTCTACCACTTAGAAAAGTGTCAATTATCAAGTCTTCTGATTCCTAAGTATGCAAATTTTGGTTCCATTTAAAATTGCTCCCAATAGGCAGTTAGAGATACATGGCTTAGCCTTACACAGAAGATCAATATCTCAACAGAGCAGTCATGGCTTTCTTCTAGTGCTCACTGAGTTCCAATGTCCTTAGAGAATTATAAATGTTAAAAGGTAAAATTACATCTTAGCAGCCAAAAATTTATATTTTTTTATGTATTTACAATATTGTACATATTTACACCACATCAAATACTGAATTGTAGAAACAAGAGATCACCTCTAAAAGCATTTGTTTAATGCTTCAGCATTACTTTCTTATGCAAACTGAAACTTTTTTCAAACTTCTTAAAAAGCTAAAGACAGTCAACATTGCGAAGGCCACCATCCATGGTTAAAGAGCCAAACCTAAAAACAGAAAAAAAAAGGCAATCTCAAAAGATTCATTTATTTGGTCCCTAATGTTTTAAATGAGACTACAGAATACTTTTCAGAGGAATAAACTTTTTAAGGAGTTTAAGTGGCCCTGGCCAATTGGCTCAATGGATGGAGCATTGGCCTGGCGTGTGGATGCCTTGGGTTCAATTGCTGGTCAGGATATATATGAGAAGTCATCATTTGCTTCTCTCTGCCTTCCCCTCCTGCAGCCAGTGGCTTGATTGGTTTGAGTTTCGGCCCAGGGCGCTGAGGATGGCTCAGCTGATTCAAGCATCAGCCACAGATGGAAGTTGCTGGGTGGATCCTGGTTAGGGTACATGCAGGGATCTACCTTCGCTTCTCTCATGTAAAAAAAAAAAAAAAAAAAAAAAAAGAAGAGCCTGACCAGGCAGTGGCATAGTGAATAGAGCTTTGGACTGGGATGCAGAGGACCCAGGTTGGAAACCCCGAGGTGGCCAGCTTGTGTGCAGGGTCACTGGCTTGAGAGTGGGATCATAGACATGACTCCATGGTTGCTGGTTTGAGCCCCAAGGTTGCTGGCTTAAAGCCCAAGGTCACTGGCTTAGGTGGAGCTCCCCCTCGCCCCCCGCCATCAAGGAACATGTGAGAAAGCAATCAATGAACAACTAAGGTGCTGCAACTATGAGTTGATGCTTCTCATCTTTATCCCTTCTTGTCTGTCTGTCCCTCTCTTTGTCCCTCTTGCTTAAAAAAAAAAAAGAGTTCAAGAAACTATAGGATGCTCTATTTCCTACTGAAACTCAGTGGTATTATTATAAATATGGGAAAAATACAACTCAGTGGCTTGGGAAGACTTCTTGAGACAAAACGGAGAGTGAAAAATCCAGAAACTGTTAGGAAGAATTGGATAATTCCTTGTTGGTGGGGAGCTAAGACTAGGTGTGACATACTAAAGGGACAGTAAGCAATGGAACTTTGCTAGATTGTATTTCGGTATATGTGCTGCTAAAGCAAGCACAGATTGTTATTTTGGGGAGTAGAGGAAATAAGGTGGATGAACAGGCTGGGGGCAGACTATTATATTTTTTGAATGCAATAATTTTTTGACTCTTTAGATAACAGGACTTTAGACATTTCTGAGCCAAGAGTGGCACGAGAAGACCATACTTGGGACTATTCTGGCTGTAACACGCATGACAAACGGAAAAGCCTGGGGTTAAGGAAACAGGCCATGTTATCACACAGGTCCCATTTGAGGGGAAGGAGAGCTCAACGAGGCTGACAAGGTGAAATATGGAAACATTCTGAGGGGAAATTACCAACTTGATGGAAGGGAGTAAAGAAGAGTTAAGTGTCTAAAATAATTTATGTGCAATGGAATGGGGGAAAGGTTGTCCCACTGAAGAGGTTAAGAAAATTAGAGAGGAAACTAAGTTGGGAAGGATGATACTATGTGATTATTGAGAGAAATGAATCAGAAGTGACAGTAACATGAAGACAGTACACAGGACCTGGCTTCTGCTGTCATGTGGCACAAATCTTAAGTAGCCACTTAGCATTTACATTACGATTATGCCATGTTACCCACAGACTGTCAAATAAACCAACAAATAAAACACAGGAGGAACTTACTTACTGAACATGTTTTGCAAGTGGGGATTTTATTCCATAAGGCATTAAGTGATTCAATATAAAAGTTTATTCAAACATTTAAAAAAATTTTTATTTATTGAATTTTAGAAAGAGGGCGAGGGAAGAGAAAGAGAGAGACAAGAGGAGTGGGAAGATCAACCTGTAGGAGCAGCTTCCCATATGTGTGTCTCGACTGGGCAAGCCCAGGGTTTCGAAGTGGTGACTTCATCATTCCAGGTCGATACTTAAAACACTACGCCACCACTGGCCAGGCACTACTTGTTGATTTTTAGCCTTATAAGATAAATTTAGGATTTAGCTAAAGTTGTGAAGAAATTAAATTGGATACTATTAAAAAAAAGATAATTACTATGTAGCTGCTATATATGAGAAGGAAAAAAGATTTTAAAACCTAACAGGCAAGACACAGAACAAAAAATGGAATGTATAAAAAGATGCTTGACATGATTATTAATAAAAAAAATGCAAATTAAAACAAGAAGCCTACGTACTCTTATTGATCAATGTCACCCCATTAAATTTAATTTTTTAAATAAAATTAAAAAAGAAACAAAGATGTCAGTTTTTATTAAACAAATTGGCAAACATTTAAAAAACGTAATGTTTAGTGTTAACAAAAGCATAGCTTTTGTTTGGGATAATAATATACACACTTTTTTTTATTTTTAAAGAGAGAGAGACCGGGGCTGGTGGAAAGGACAGACAGGGACAGACTGACTGACAGGAAGGGAGAGAGATGAGAAGCATCAAGTCATAGTTGTGGCACCTTAGTTGCTCATTGATTTCTTTTTGATATGTGCCTTGACCAGGGGGCTAGAGCTGAGCCAGTGACCCCTTGCTCAAGCCAAAGACCTTGGTCTCAAGCCAGCAAAGTTTGAGCTCAAGCCAGTGGCACCGCGCTCAAGCTGGTGAGCCTGTGCTCAAGCGAGATGAGTCAGCACTCAAGCTGCCAAGCCCTAAGTTTTGAACCTGGTTCCTAGTGTCCCAAGTCAAAGCTCTATCCACTGTGCTACCACCTGGTCAGGCTAATAAACACACTTTTTAAAGAACAAATTAACGATACCTATCAAAATTTAAATGTGCATTGCTTTTGACCCAACAATTCCACATCTAGAAGTTGGTACCTCAAAAATTCTTACACAAGTACATGAAGACATAGATGCTAGTATGTTCACTAAAGCATGGTTGTAATTATGAAATGATTCCATTCTTATAAAACATACATGTACCTCAAACTATTAACAGGAATTACTTCGATGAGGAAGGGGCAGCATGTGAAAGGACAGGTGAAATCCTTTAAATTTTTAAAATAATTTTAATTATAATAAATTAGAAAATCAATAATACTACAGAAGCGTCTCATAATGTTTTGTGTACAGCTCAAAAATCATGTAATTTCCTGACAGTGAGTCTATGCAAGCGTTAGAGATAGGCATGGGGAAAGGTTTTAGGAGGAAATAGGAGGCCCTGGGCTCCAGCTCCAGTTCCTCTCCTCAGGGTACGAACATCTTATTTGTAGAACATAAAGACTACCTCCTCTGCTACCGTATAAAGTGGGAGTGCAGGTTAAGTGACATAATGTAGAATAAAAGTGCCCTGCAAGTGTAGAAGACATCATATAAATGTGAAATATTTTTAGGGGTTTGAGAACCCACAGAGAAACAGCCTGAAAGAGAAGAGTTCTGGACGGAACTTCTCGGAGGAACCAGGACAAGGAAACAGCCATCCCAGAGTGGCATTATTGGCTCTGGAGACTTTCCAACTCTCTTACTTCCTGGTCTATTAAAATTCCTTAGATAAGCAGATACCAACTCCTCAATACAAAACTGCACTTACAGATGACACTCACATGCAAAGAGGTTTGCAGAGAGCTCTGTAAGTTACCTAGCAACAATCAGGGTGCTAGAATCTTATACACAATTCTGATTTCCAAAATTGAAAATTATAATTCTAATGAGAAAATGTCATGAAAAATAACATGCAGATTTTCATTTTCACAAACTGACTCAAATGAGCAAATAAATAATTCTATTAACCAGTGCTTCTATAAAATGGCATTAATCATAAGTGACTTGTCTTTACCCGAAAAATCCCAAATAAATTAAAAGGTATCATGGAAACCATAAAAGATAAGAATTCTAATTTTATATCCCTTTCCCAGTGCCTAATCTATTGATATAGGAAGACAAAGAGGTACAAGTATAGACATGTCTGTACTTGACTGTCTTAAAAAAGGGCAGAATGATATCTGCTTTGACTCACCTTTCTAAAATATGATTATTTTCAGCAAGTTCTTTAACCACCCCTTTCATTTCTTCTTTTAATTTCTTCATACTACACATACAAAATAGATAAATAAGCATCTTTGCTCAAAAAAGTATGCAAATTTTTTAGATTTACATTTTTGTTTTAGTTCTATAGTTTGAACTAAGTCACTAAAGAACATTTGCAAACATATTTACAACAAAAACCAATACAAAAAAATCAACTGAAACAAAACAGAAATATGTAATTACTAAATAATAAATTTCTTACCCAAGAGTCATTTCTACTAATGTGTTAGAACATGAATAAATTGGGGCCATGGTATGTTTGATTCCACTGGAGGCTGCAAACATTTTCTGAGGCAAAGTCTCTTGTAACTAAAACATCAAAAGATCCCACATCAATCACAGAACAAAGTACTTATTCTACAGATCTTAGACCAAATGTTACAGGTTTAATAAGCCCTTTATAACTTTGTTTTAATTTCAAAGCCATCAATGATACAATATTTAAATCTTTTTAAAAATCTTATCTTATGGGTGATAGAAAAAGTCTATCAGATGTTTTATATTGTAAAACATCTATGTTCTTAAAACTTGGCTCAAAATATATACCACAATGGGCAAGCAGAGCTGTACATGCATATTATGTCCTATTTCTCCCTTCTCAATCATAATCAAATATAAATTGAAAATAATTTTATTTCAATTTTTCCTAAAAGAAAAAAGTTTTTTTTCCTACTTTGATAGCTATACCTCATTAGTATAATCTTGATACTTTGATACTTCCTCTTCAATATCAAAACATTGATTAGTTAGGGATAATAACTGTTTCCTAAGATGAAGCATCTTTCTGAAAACCAAAAAGAATCTATTAGTAAACAATCTAATAAAATATTATTCTTAAAATATATAATATATATACATTAAAAGGTGCAATCAGCCACTAATTACCTGCCAAACAAATGGTTTACCTACCTCATCCATTCTTCTGACTTATCCAAAAATGTTTCATACTTTTTAACACATTCATCTGTAAAGTGGGTCATAGCTTTTGTTGCATGGTAATACAGTTTTTGCCTATAATTTAGAAATAATCAGAGGCATAAACCAATGTCATTGTTTCTATTTCTGATATTCAAAAAATTTCAAGTATAGGCCCTGGCTGGTTGGCTCAGTGGTAGAGTGTCAGCCCAGTGTGTGAATATCCAAGGTTCGATTCCTGGTCAGGGCACACAGGAGAAGTGACCATCTGCTTCTCTACCCCTATACCTCCCCCTCTTTCTCTTCTCCTCCCAAGCCATGACTTGACTGGTTCGAGCCTATCAGTCCAGGCCGCTGAGGATGGCTCCATGAAGCCTTCGCCTCAGGTGCTAAAAATAGCTCAATTGTGATGCACGGCCCCAGATGGGCAGAGCATCAGCCCAAAACAGGGGTTGCTGGGTGGACCCTGGTTGGTGAGCATGTGGGAGTTTGTCTCTCTATCTCTCCTCCTCTCATCTGGAAAAGAAAATATATTTTCAAGTATATAAAATCTGTTTCCTGTAATGATGTGTGACTTGAGAATATTTATGAAATGCCAAAGGTTTCTAGGATATATTATAGCAGCAAGAGGAGAATGAGAAGGAAGAATAGTTAAAAAATATTTACTGAATAACATTTAGGTTAAAGGGGTAAGTTTATCCTTGCCTATGTATTTTATTATCTGTCATTTGCAATAGAAACATATGAGGCAGGAGAAGCCTCCCCCCATCTCACTCTCCTGTCTCAGTAACCTCTCACCTGGGAGCTAGATAAATGGGCCTCAAATATGTGTGCAAAGAGTAATAATTGTGTAAAGCCAAGATTAAAATGTATTTTTAATTGTAATTAAACTTTAAGAACAATCACACTAATAACATAGCCAAAAATAATTATTAAACATAACCTGGACACTTACTTATCAAATTTGTGGATTTGTTCTTCATTATAAGCTAGTCCTAAAAGTAAAAATATATTACTTTTGTAAATGTACAATCATAAAATCACATACAGTATTTTTTTCTTCTAAAATTACTTCAGAAAGTCTACACAGTTTAAAGCAGATGTCACCAACTTATGACTCATAGGTTAGATATAGCCCACAAATGCTTCATTTGTCCTGTACAGTGTTAACATTAAAAATAAAAATTAACTGCCAACATTTAAATACAGGATATTTCCAATAAAACGTGTCTTCCTAGCTTTTCTTGAGGTATAGAGAGACTGGGCAACAAATCAGGTGAATCTGAGCAGTGGCTCCCCTCTAGAGGAGGGTCGCTCCTCTTCAGTTCTCTGTCTCCACTGGCAGTTTCAACTACTGTTTTGTGCCTGGCCTGTCGAGTTCATGACCCCTGATATAAAATATTCAAAAGGTTGATCTTAAAAATATTTCTTAGGATATTTAATCTATTTTCTGACAAAATCAAATCTCTGAAAAAATAACTTAAGCAGCCATCCTTACAAATTTACTAAATAAATTCAACTAAATCACAACTAGTAGGGCTTATTCATTATATTAACAAATGACAAATTTTACTTACTACGTTCTGCTTTGTCTTTCTTGAACTGATAGTAAATCTCTGTGATGCAATTTAACAGGACTTGTAACTTTTCTACACTATTTATGGAAGAAAAACCCAAATAAATTAACTGAGTCAATGTGAAAAAGGACATTTAATAATAAGAGCGGAAACTACCAATAAAATGATAACCTACTGTCTATCTTTTGGATGAGTGCCATCCTGAAGGGCCCATGTATCTGACAGCAATCCACCTGGAGAAAATTTGCTTTTGACATCCTGAAGACTGGTTTCTATTGTGCCCTGAGAACTGGAAAGCTAAATAAAATAAAACCAATGGGTTCAGATCCAGATTACCAAAAATCAAAAATGATAATCACAATGCCAATGGAGTCTAAAGTCTTAATGATATTTCTTTTACAGATGACTTCAAATCAAAGTCAGAATAATTATTTTTATAATTAAAGTGCAAGGACTTTCTTAGGTTGATTTCCACCATGAGTATGGAATGATAATAAAATATGACAAACTAATTAACCATCTGTGCTTCAATTCTCACAGGAAATCTAAATCTTCACAAAAATGTCATAAAAATGAGAAACACTATGGGTTTCCCAAAAGAAAAACATAAAATTTCAATTCAAAGTGTTCAAACGATGCTAGCAGTGGAAACAAGTATCCATTAGAACTATGAGCTAGTAAATAAATTTCTAAGACAAAAGCAGAAACGGACAAGAAAATACAATGCTATAATTGACTGTATTTAAAATATAAACAAGTACTGGAAAAGACTATTTGTTTTCTTGATTTTTATTTGCTTTATTCTATATCAACAATTTTAAACTTTTTGGATCATGACTTATATATAGCAAGAAATTCACTTTGTTTTAACCCGGTCTCATTTAAATGTGATATAACTGAGCAAAAAGCTTCATGGAACAGTATTTTTCTCATTATATGTGATGTATTCTGACATTCTCTATTCCATTTCATTAAAAACAATGCTGACTGCAATGCACTAAACTTTACAACCTACTAGTTGTTTATGACTCGTATTCTGAAAACCGCTGCTCTAGATCTAAAACTGAAGGAAAATAAAACAACTAAAAATCAGCCTAAACTGGAAAAGAGAAAAGTGATACCATATCAAGTTATTTTTCTTTTAACCTAATACAGTACTCATTTCATGAAAGAATACTTCAAATGCTAAAAGTTTGCAGGAATATATAGCATTTTATTCATCTCATTTTATTTGATACAACAATCTGTGAGATAAGCAGGGTAAAATACCATCCATTTTAAAGAAAAACAAGGTTAAAGAATTAAACGCTTAAGTCACCTGGCAGGAATAGCTAGGTAAACAGGGGCAAGCCGGGGATTAGTAATCAGCTCTCATGACACATAATTCTCTACTTTTATTTTTATACACTATGTTTTAATAAGAGATCCAGAAACTGCCTGTAATGCTATTGCATTTTTCAGCAGAGAAGAAACTTTTGTCCTAATTTCTTTTTTTAGTTATAGGAATGATGTATTATTGCCTTGGCAAACCCCAATTTTTCTTTCCTTATTTTTTGTTTTAGGAAAGATCTGAAATGTTCCTAATTTGCATCTAATTCTGAACAAGTTGAAATATTCTGCATGTTAAAGAGAGAGAGAAAGAAAGAGAAAAATGGGGTTAAAGCAAAGCAGGCATTAGGAAATGTCATAAAGAATGGCACGGCAGCCATGGCCTGATAGCTCAGTTGGTAACTCATTGTTCCGAAGTGCAGAGGTTGCCGGTTCAATCCCAGGTCAGGGCACATACAGGAGACTGATGTTCCTGTCTTTCCCTCTCTCTCAAATCAATACAATAAACATTAAAAAAAAAAGTGAATTGCATGGCAGTAAGGTAGTTAAATATTATAAAGAGCTCCTAAAAACAGGAAAAGCTACTTTTTCTCTGGAGATCTTTAGGTATATCATTTCTTTAGGAAAGGTTAGTTTTAATCTAGCCAACAAAGAAACAGATTATGAACCTATAATTGTCATAATTTTGTAAATACTTACTCGCAACAATTTGGTGTGTATGTCTGAAATTTCATCTGCTGCTTCTAGGTTGGTTTTCATCAACTTTTCATATCTGTATGAAAAACAGGTATGGAAAAATTAAATGAGTATAATGATTACATAGACTTAAAAATGTTTTACAAATCATATTTGAATTTTTATTATCATAACCATTTAAGAATACTGAATGCAAAATCTACAAAGCAACAGATTCCAAGAAAACTTGGAATTGCCTTTGTAAAGAAGAACTTTCATAAACTTCTACTTATAAATTTTCAGATTAAGAAATAAAATATAAAAGACAACCTAATTTCAAACACTCTTATGCCAGAATAATAGTCAAAGTACTAGATTTCAGAATTAGTAAAAGTCAATAGTAAATTTTGATTTCATTAATTATATTTTCTATGAAGTACAAATAGTATAGCCTAGGAAGAGGGCACTTTATTCTTTTTCAAAAAACATTCTCAGGGACAAGCTTAATAAGCAAAGTAAACTAGAAGTAATCCCAAAATTCTAAAAATACCACCAAAATACAGATCTAGAATACCTCTTCCTACTTCCTTTGTTCATTACAGTTTTACTATCCTATTCAGAGTGTCGCTTTGTCAGGTAAAAATGAGATGTTTCTATTTCTGGTTACATTTTCCTTTGCAAAAGGAAGGAGAAATGCTACCAAAGAGATGACGTTCATTTCTTACTGAGACAGCTGGGTATTTTCTGCCTTTGTGAGAAAGTAATTTAAACTAAGGTTGTGCTTTAATACAAACATTTGATAGCATGTATAGGTGTCAAGGATTACTAAACAAATTAAACAGAAATGTAACAATTTTAACATTTTAATAACTGTAAGTTAAGGAAGTAATCTACTCACACTTTCACAGTTTTTTCAATGTTTCTGAGGCAGAAATCCAATGTGATCACAATTTCTGTCTTTTTGTGAACAGTTTCATTGTAATCATCTTTAACTAATTCTCTAAAAAATAATGATATTCTCATTAGTTTTATCTAAAGAATTGTTTTGTCTAACACTAATTATGCTGCTGTCCTATTCAATTTTTTTTTCTTTTTTTAGTGAGACAGAGAGAATAAGAAAGACAAGAAGAAAGAGAGATGGGAAGCATTAACTTATAGTTGTGGCACCTTAGTTGTTCACTGACTGCTTTCTCATATGTACTTTGACTGGGGGGCTTCATCTGAGCCAGTGACCTTGGGCTTCAAGTCAGGAACCATGAAGTCATGTCTATGATCCCAAGCTCAAGTCAGTGACCTCATCTTCAAGCTGGATGATGAGCCTGTGTTTAAGCTGGCAACCTTGGGGTTTTGAACCCCGGTCCTCAGAGTCCCACTGTCCTCTACCTGGTCAGGCTCAAATCTCTTAACAGTCTTGACATATTATAAAAGCCAGTTCACTTTTTATTATTAAAAGCATCTTTGTGAGCCTTATACATATCTAGAACTTAAACCATTACTACATATTAGGTTAAGAATTTATAAGTTCGAAGCATTAACGTTATATTAAAAATAAAAACTAGTCTACAATCACACAAATAAGCTGAATAGCACCACACTGTACACCACCAGAATTTTTACCACTTGTGCTAGACTGCTGTCTGTTTCTTAATTTAAATCAATACGATCTCTGAAGAAGCAGGATGACACTGTAAATAAAATTAAAGGGCTTTTCGGTTACATCAAGTGTCAACAAACTAAGACCCGATGCTTGTTTTTGCTAAGAATGGTTATTCACAGTTTTTTTAAAGTGAGACAGACTCCTGCATGCACCCCAACCGATATCCACTCACTTGTCAACCTGTCTGAGGCTGACTTCGAACCACTAGAGCTACTGGCTTAAGGAAGAGAGAGAGAAGGGGGAGGGGGAGAGATGGAGGAGCAGATGGTCACTTCTCCTGTGTGTCCTGATCAGGAATCGAACCCAGAATATCCATACACTAGGCCAACACTCTACCACTGAGCCACTGGCCAGGGCCAGTATTTACATTTTTAAAGATTGTAAAAACAAAATAAAAACAGATACTTTATGTGTCCCACAAAGTCTAAAACATTTACTAACTGAAAAAGAAGTTTTTCAACCGTGGTCTACATTAAAAACTATTTTCTCCTGACTTAATAGTAAAAGGAATAAAAGCTTCATGGAGCGGTGACTGGGGTAGGTAATAACAGCAAGAGCAAGTGACAGCTGTTTGTAGCAATACTGTGAAAATAAATGGAGTTAACACTTCGATTTTTCTGCAAACTACTTTGTAAAAACAAAGCGATTTCTTAATGAGACAAGAAAAGCACAGGTTTGAAAACTAGGTATATGAACATAAAAATATTATAAGCATCAATTTATGGGTTTAACATAAAGCTGAGAGGGGGGTAAAACTGCCTTATTCTTTTTTCTCTTTAGAAGCAGTAGCAGAACAAGAATGATGACATGTTTTATACATGATTTTGCAAAAAGGAAAGGATAGGTATGAGGTAGGTACACAGAAACTGCCACAGGCAGTAAAGCTAAAGAGCACTATGAACCCAGAACATGAAACCATTACTGTGGCTGTATAAAATTCAAAAGCTTCACATGATGTTGTACAGAACTAGAGGCATGATTCTTAAAAGAGAGCATCTATTCTCTATTTCTATCAAATGGAAGGATGTTATCTATAAATCACCAAAGGTTAAAAAGAGTCAAACCCTAGTCATTTTCAAAACATTTCCTATGATCACTTTCAGGAATAGCATACTGAACTAGATAATTAATACTTTGACCTGGAATAACTATATTAAGTGATTTAGTAAGAAAAAATAATTTAGCTTTTCAATTGCCTGTCAAGGTGAGTGTGTGCTCATACTGGATGCTTTCATTTATATCAAATGTCTAGAATAGGCAGATCTAACGCAACAGAAAGTATATTAGTGGTTGCTTAGGATTAAGATTTTTAGCAAAAATGGGAAATGACTGCTAATGGGTATAGGGTTTCTTTTTGGGGTGATAAAAATTCTAAAATTAGTAGTGATGACTGCATAATTCTGTGAATGTACTAAAAATCTTTGAACTGTATATTTTTAAAAACAAGGTGAACTTTATAGTGTGTGAATTTCATAGCAGTAATGCTGCTGTTTTGGTTTTTTTAAAAAAAGCTGTGTATACTTCTTTGGAAAAGGAATTTATTTGACATCACATTGTACAGTGTAGTGTGAGATTTTTTTTTTTAATTAAAAATTTTTTTCCATTCATTTAGGGGGGGAGGAAAAAAAAGGAGGAGAGATAGAGAGACAGAGAGAGAGAAGCGTCAACTCATTGTTCTACTTAGTTGCTCCATTTAGTTGTGTAGTAATTGGTAGCTTCTCATTTGTGCTCTGACCAAGGATAGAACCCATGAACTCGTACTGCCAGTATGATGCTCTAGCCACTGACCCACCTGGCCAGAGCCCAGTGTGGTATAAATTTTAAAATTCAGATAATATTTTCCTGTCTCACAGGTTATGCTAGTAATAAAAAAAGAAAGAAAAAGCTGCTAAATGTTTTATAAACTAAATGTGAAACAAAGTAATATAATAATAAAAATCAAGCACCTGACCCTACCTAATCTGAAGAGATGATGGGGTGGTTACCAGTTATTTAGTGAGGCCAATGTGAAGATAAATTTTCAAATTTCAATCTATTACTTACATCAACCACCGTATCCCCTTTCGCATTAATTCCTGATAAAGCAGCAGGGCACTGGCAATTCTACAGGCATAACACACAACTCCTGTTATTGCCTAATGGAAAAATGCAAAATGTCACTATTTGGTGCTAACTATATAGTACAGGTTAAAAAAAATTTTACATAAAAACTTTCAAGCTTATATTATTTTTATGTGGCTAATTTAAAACAATTTACCAATTTCTAAAAGCTAAGGATAGATAAAACTGCAATAGACACTTCATACTTAACATGATATTAAACATGTACTGCCTCAATGGAGAAAGTTTTCTTATGAATTCCAAAAAGGATATAAAGTCAAAAAGAAAAAACACAAAAGAATTTGCAATGGATAATTTATGTGAATAATTTCCTAAATAATATAGGCATATATAAAGACAGAATACATTTTATTGCTTCTACTAATGATGAGATAATTTAATACATATGTTTACATGGTAATTTAATTAAATACTAACCTTAGCCATGCTAGCATCTCCATCTAAATCATAACGTGGATGTACTTTGGGGAGAGAAACTGAAACATGAAGTAAAATAATTAAAAGCAGAAATAAAAAATTCTTAATAAATTATTGTATCCTTTATATAGTAACCTTTAACTTCAACATTAACTTGTAAATTACCTCTAAATTAAATATTAGTGGCCAAACTCTGTAATGTTCTTTTCCTGGTTTAAAAAAACCCACTTGAAACAATAATGCTCATTCTGTTACAATTACCTGCAATATTTCTAAGAAATTTAATTTTTTTCTTAAATATATTCCAACACAATAAGCTCAACACTTTTATTTAAACTGAAATCGAATCCCAAAATCCAAACAGAAATTTAAAAATCTGGATAGTTTATTTTTTTCAACAGTAAGATTAATAATTTAAAAGACTCTAAAATGCAGATCTAAATTTCCTTTGACTCCAAAGCCTAGCTAAGTGTCCTATTCAAACTGGGCACAATAAATATTTACTAAAATTTATGATACAAAAAGATATTTTGAATGTGAGTAAAATACTAAAAGCAGACAGATATAGTGAAACATAAATGGCAAACTATTTTACCACTTTATAAAACAAAATAATATCAAATTATTTTGCCTATAAGGCTTTTAAATTTTACTATTCTTGTTCAACTAATATACAAAATTTTAATGTTTATGAGAGGGTATACATTAATGTTATCATCGGCCAAATTTATGAAAATGACAATCATTTTTATAGGTTTGTTTTTTAATGGCTAGTAAGAACAAGGAAAAGCCCAACTTACTTTTCTCATATATCAGTCCTATGGTATTCAGAGGTTCCCGGCTTACTATAAAAATAGGATTTTCCTCTGTAGTTTTAGGAAAATGCTGTACTAATCTTCCAGGTTCTAAAACTAAGCGTCGTCCTTCATATATAAGTTCTTGATTTGTAGAAGCAATTTTGGTTTGTTTATATACCAGTTCATGAAATACAGTAGCACTGTGTGAGAAAAATCCAGAAATACAACAATTAGGATAAAAAGATAGGTAGTCTTTTTTTTAATGATTGAGTACAACATCCATTTCTAAGTGGTACTTCAGATCATGACCAATCCACAGAGACGCTGGTTTATTGATGTAAATATTAAAAAATCCATTAAACTAAAAATTCCAAATACATTGTCTATAAAGCAATCAATTTTCAAATATTTGTTTGCATACCTACAGTGAATATATACAATATACAGGGTTAACATTTAATAATGGAGGGCCAACATAGCAGCAAGCTTAAGAGCACTGACTCTGAAATCAGGTTGAGTTCAAATTCTATTTATTCCATTTATCTGCTGAATTTCCTTGGGTTACTTAACTCCTCTGTGCTAAATTTCCTCATGTGTAAACTGGGAATAATAAAACCTAACTCACAGATTTGTTGTGAGGACTAGGTGACTTAAATATATAAAGAACTGAGAATAGTACATACAGTATGACTATATACTGTTTGTTAAATAATTTAATTAATAAAACCAAGTATTTTCAAAATAATGTTTTTTGGGGAAAGGTATATTCTCCCTAAATAGATCTATGAAATCAAAGAAGCGTTTCAGCAGCAATGTTGTGATATGTCTCTCCCATAATCCTCTATTAAGATGTGGCTCAGGCTTGGGCGAGCTTTTTATGTTCAAACTGATTTTTAAAATGAAACAGTGGCCAGCACATAATATAATATTTATTCAGGCTATTAAGTACCAAAATAAAGATGCATATTAGATTTTAATCTAATGTTATATTAATATTATTTTATTCATTATATTTACATTGATTTGTTTATATATTAGACATACATATTAGATATTAATATCTAAAATATTTCATCTAATTAATGTTATTTCTTAATAAATTACCAGTATGTCTCTTTGTGAGTTTTATAAGGCATCAAAACTGCTACTTGAATCCTGTCAAAACCAAAACTAAGGCATATAGAATGGTGTAATGTTTTTTTCCCTCCATTTAAAAAAATATTTTATTTTGAGATCATTCATGATTTATATGCAGTTTTAAGAAATAATAGAGATGCTATATACCCTTCACTCAGTTTCCCCCAATGGGAACATCTTGCATAAAATATATGTAGTACAATATTAGAACCAGGATGTTGATACTGATTCACCTGTCTTACTATTTCCCCAGTGTTACATGTAAATGTGTGTATTTACTTATGTGCAGTTTTATCACATGTGTAGATTTTTTGAAAAAGATTTTATTTATTTATTTTTTATAGACAGGATGGGAGAGAGAGAAGGGGAGACTTAGAAGGAGAGAGGAGAAAGGAAAGGGAGAGGGAGGAAGAGGGAGAGAAGGAGAGGGAGAGGGTGTGAAAGAGAGGGAGAGGAAGGGAGAAGGAGAAAGAGAGAGAGGAAGAGAGAGAGAGGGAGAGGGAGAAAAGAAGGAAGAATGGGAAGCATCAACTCATAGCAGTTGCTTCTCAGATGTGCCTTGACCAGGCAAGCCCAGGATTTCAAATTGGTAACTTCAGCATCCCAGGTTGACACTTTATTCACTGCATCACCACAGGTCAAGCCACATGTGTAGATTTTTTTATGACATGGATGTTATATGTTATTGTTTAAGTAAAACAAATGATTATTGTTCCAGCATCCAATAAGGGTTTTATGTCACATATACAAACAAAAACAATACTATATTTAAGACTTATGTTTTTATTTATATATATATATAAATATATATGTATATATATATATATATATCTTCTCTTTCTTTCTAAGTAAGAGGAAGACAAATGGTGAGACAGATGAGACAGAGTCCCACATTCATCCCAACCAGGATCCACCCAGCAACCCCTATCTGGGGCTGATTCTCAAATCACTTGAACTATTTTTAGCACCTGAGGCTGATACTCGAACCAACCAAGCTATTTTCAACACTTGGGTCCAATGCCCGAAACAATCAAGACACTGGCTTTGGGAGAGTAAGAGGAAGAGAAGGGGGAAAGGAAGGGGAGAGAAGCAGATGGCTGCTTCTCTTGTGTGCCCTGGCTGGGAACTGCACCCAGGACATCCACACACTGGGCCAATAATCTACCACTGAGCAAACCAGCCAGGGCCTGTTTTAATATTTTTTATATGACAAGACAGTACTCTTAAAAAGGAGACCTGGCCCATTTACTAGTAAATGCTATTTAATTATGGGATTACATAATTTGAGAGAAGGCATAGAAACAAAAATAATCTTGTAAAATTTGCAGTTTAAGACCAAGCCAATTTTCCTATAAATTTTAGAAATTAATCCTTTTATTCCAAAAACTAAGTACAAAAGAATTTACTGAACACTCCAACATTATTTTCTAAGTGGGAAGTGGGTGCCTCTGGTGAAACTGATATATCTTTTATTTCCTCTAATTTATGAAGATGATTATTATATAACAACATTATCACACAGGAAGAATATATAAAGTGGTACTTACGTATTATAGCTATGAATATAAATCTTATGAGCTGTCATTTGTTGTAGTGAAAAAATATGAATTATCATTCGGTGAAGTATATCACTAGTTTCTGCAAAAAACTGGTCAAATCCCCAACACTTTTCCTGATCTGCCTCAAGGATGTTTGCAAGAACAGGGGTAAGCAGAACTTGAAGACCCCTAAAATAGTATTAAAAAAAAGATAAAGAGTGAATGTGCTATATTTTATCTAGGTACCAAATCACAATAGTTACTAACAAATCAAAGGAGTTGCTATTATTATTGTATTAGATCAAAGTTTTAAAAAACCTGTTACCTTTTCAGAAAACCAGGTAATCTTAGTTTAATATTATTTCCTGGCTATGCTTTCTCCCACCCTCTCAGTCTATCACTAATTCATGTAATGTACCTTTCTTTGGTCTTCTCCTTTGATTCTAATGTATAAAATAAGTTGGAATGCTTCCATTCTCCAGATCATTTGAGATACTGCTACCCAGCATATGTCATCAGTTGGCTCAAATAAGATTTCTACACTGACACTTATTTAGAAGTGAAATTACTATAACCATCTAGCAATCAATTAGTGCCAATTCATGAGGAACAGTTTTCGACTAGTAAATTTAAATACTTTTTAAAAAATGAATGGAAGAACTTTATTCTTTCTCATGCTTTCACCGAATTATAAAATATGCACAAGCAGATTCTCAAATAGTCTTAAAAATATACTCTTGACTACATAACACGCACTGAAAGAATTCCTTGCCTTTGACAGTTTTCAAAATACATAGTGGACATTTAAAATTTCTGCCTAACAGCTATCATCTCCCTTCTTTTGTAAGAGAATTCATACATCTCCACTCTCTAACTCTACTTCCTGTGCACAGATGGGCCTAATTAGAGTGGTCAGGTGGTAGCATATAAGCTGGTTAAATGAGAATCAACCCAGAAATCTTTGCTAAATCTACCAGGAAAGTAAGTCTTTTTTGCCACGGAGTGTTCAAAGCTGTGAGAATGAGAGTCTAGGAGTGTGAGCATCCTTCCTGTGGCTGTCAAGAGAAAGCCTTTGAAAGAGAAAGCAGAGAAAAGCAGATCTGAACGATCTGAAGAGACAAGTCTTAACACAGCCCGAGTCCGAGGATTTAGGTGGGCTTTAAGCCACATACATGTGTAAACTTTTAATTACAAAGTCAATCTATTTTCTTTTTCACTTAAACCAGGTGAGTTAGGTTTTCTTCATTTGCTATCCAATCTTGACTAATACTTGCCAGAAAGATGATAATTTTTGTAGTCATTACATTTTTGGTAGTTGTTTTCATTGCTAATTAGTAGTACTTAATGTTCTTACTATTAAATAAAAGATCATGTTTTCTGGTATCTACTCAATTTTTATCAAAGAATGTGTAACTTGGTGTGCTAAAACTGATTAGATATATAAGGCCTGTTACCTGCCTGAAATATGAAATCTGTAGTTCAGATTGTCAAATTATTGATTCTGAGTTTTAGCAATATAATTATTACAAAAAATATATATAATTATTATACAAGAAGTATTCATCCCTGACCACCTTAAATTTTATGTTCTGCTTGAGATCCCCAAAAGGAGTATCTTTCTCAATCAAAATTTAACACAAACCATCTGGCCAGGTGGTGCACAGTAGTATCAGCCTGGGATGATCGAAATCCCAAGGTTGTCAGTTTGAGCGTGGGCTCATCCGGCTTGAGTGTGGGATCAGAGACATGACCGCATGGTCACTGGCTTGAGGTCCAAGGTTGTTGGCTTGAGCAAAGGGTCACTAGCTCGACTGGAGACCCCTGGTCAAGGCACATATGAGAAAGCAATCAATGAGCAATTAAAGTGCTGCAACTATGAGTTGATGCTTATCTCCCTTTCTGTCTGTTCCTCTATCTCTACCTAAATAAAAAAAAATTTAACACAAACCATTATATTAATATTAAATTTCTGCTCTCCAATAAAATTGATTTCTCTTGGTAATTCTAGCTGCATGATACAGTTTTGTAGACTTAAAAACAACACAAAAAACTGTCAAAATAGTGATTTTCTTTTAGATTTTATTGATTGATATGAGAGAGAGAAATGAGAAACAGGAAGCATCAACTCAAAGGAATTGCTTCTCATATGTGCCTTGACTGGGCAAGCCTGGGGTTCTGAACCAGTGACTTCAGACTCCCAGGTCGATGCTTTGTCTACCACCACAGGTCAGGCCAAAACAGTGATTTGCAAAAATGATTTAAGCAATGAAACTTTTGTTTAAATGAGTTTTCACAGAAATCAATTCATAAAATGACAGGTAATATTTTATAAGCTTGTGATATCTATTTATGTATAGATAAAGATATATAGTTATTTATATGTTGATAGTCATACAAAAAGCACCCACACATTATAATAAGTGTTAAGCCAGTAAGTCATAACCTGTGTGTGTTTACTTGTAGATTATAGAGTTATCACACTCAGGAAAATGAAAGTTAATTCGTTAATCACAAATTCTACAGATCGATGTGTATCTTGTCTTTATTTCCAGAATAAAATTTAAAATAATTTACTATCTACTTTTAATTTCTTTTACCTTACATCTTTCTTTGTGATAACAGATTCATATCTGAGAATAATTATTTTTTAGTTCTGGCTGCTAAATTAAATAAGACCATATGTACACTTGAAATGCTAGAAGAAGTAGGAGAAAACTATTATTTTTTATCTTTTGAGTAATACAAACACTTTTTTTTTTTATTAATTTTTTAGAGAGGAGACACAGAGAGAGAGAGAGAGAGAGAGAAAGAGAGAAAGGGGGGAGGAGCTGGAAGCATCAACTCCCATATGTGCCTTGACCAGACCAGTGCAGGGTTTTGAACTGGCGACCTCAGTGTTCCCAGGTCGACGCTTTATCCACTGCGCCACCACTGGTCAGGCCGAGTAATACAAACACTTTTTAAAAAGGAGTATATGTTAAACTTCTTGAGTGCTTGTTTTTTAGAATTCTAGTTACTCCCATCTATATACCATTGTTTGTAGTCTGTTAATATGGAGTCAGTACAAAAGACATCAACATCCTAAGATGGATCCCACATTGAACAGAATTCCAAGCCCAGTGATTAACAATCTCAAAAATGTATGCCCTATGACCCCATAGAGATCTGGAAAAAGTACTTATACATTATAATCAATTCTAACATCACCATAAGAACAAAAACATATATCAAAGCTTTAATAACAGCTAACAAAACAAACAACAATAAACTACATATAAGTATTAGTGATTTTAGTCAAGTAAAATTCCAAACACCAAACTGCCAAAAAGGAGAACTGGGTCCACTATACTCACCGAGAAAGACTACAAGAAACAGGCATGTCTCCACTCCAGTCAATTGGTCCATTTTCTGCTTTCTGTACTCCAGATATTGCACCAGAAGGCTTTCCAGTAATTATTTTATACCTTCAGAGGGATATAAGCAGAATAAAATAAACACTTCATTATTGCATAGCCTATCAAAGAGCATTGCAAAAGTATTTCCTCAGGTGCACCTACAATTATCTACTAGACAAAACTTTGTGATTGATGTTCATAGGATCCATAAAACAAACAAAATACTCTGAATCTGACTAAAGTAGAGTAGTGGCTGTACTATTTTATTTATGCCATAATTAATTTTCATTTGGGATCTCAGAGTGCCATATAACAACAGCATCTTGATGTTCACAACAAAAATACTAATTTTCCCATCTGAAAAAATCGAGCAAACAAAAAATGCTATGTTACAGACTGTCTCTAGACCATGAAAAAAGCATCTAAATCCCATTTACTCATATCATCCAAAGGCATAGTCAACGGGACTATTAAATGACTACAGAATGAACAACAGCATTCTTGAAAAAAAAAAAAAAGGTAAAACTATACATAGCACAGTATGTGAACTATTCTTTGCATACTGAAAAATATGTACACAAATAGGAATATGTTTATGTACCAAAATTAAACCTCGTATTTGATTCTTGATGAAGGTGATAAAGAGGAACTGAAGAAAGAACTGGATGAGGAAGCAAAAGAATACCATAATGATGTAGCAGGCCAATGAAAGCAACCTATTAAATTTCAAAACTTTTCTAAACAAAACCAGAAAGCAGGAGAGCTACATGCCTTCAGGAACACTTTATACAGATGAAAGTGTAAAACAGGGGTGCCCACACTATTTCAGCTTGCGAGCTACTTATAAGATGACCAAGTCAAAATGATCTACCTACAATAAAAATGCAAAACATAAATTTATTTCTCTATATTATCATTATTTAAGTTACTATTATTACTATTTAATATTGTATATTCTTCTTTCACCTTTTTCCTTCTCAGCTCTCTTTTCGGAGGAAAGTCAATGTCATAGTTTTTATGAACAGTCCGAAAAAGCCGCTCCACATTTCCCTTCTTTGGAATAGCAATGGCACACAGACAGATGAAGCAAACGCACTTAGAATATGACAGTGAAAAAAATCCCCTCCCATCCTGTATGAAAGTGGTAGGTTTTAGGCTTCTTACTCGGACCAGCTAAGGCACTCATTTTTACACCCTTTGTTGTATTTAAATAAATTGAAGGCTAACTACGCAGCAAAGTAACTGAAAAAGTTAGCGCGGTTTAACGCACATACGTAGGGTGTCAAAAGTTCAGACGTCAGATTGGCTACCCTGTATGCCAATCAAAAGACAAATGTCTTTTTAATGTCATGCGATCTACCCACACTTCCTTCGCAATCGACCACTAGATCGCGATCGACATATTGAGCACCCCTGGTGTAAAACATAATACTTCAGAATCTTATATAAGTTTATAGATCTTATTTCTGGCATAATTTTCTTTTTATTTAACGTCTACATAAATGTGCTCTAAGCAAATCATTATATTCTTTAAAAAAGAAGACCCAGTAAAACTGATTTGGACTGCTTGCTGCTTTAGCAGAGGCAGTCAGGATTTCTGCCTTAAGACATTTTTCAGGAAAGAAGGAAATTAATGTAAAAAATAAGTTGCATTCACATGAGAAGAATCTGACTGTGAAGGAATAAGTAAAGATATGTGATATTAATGAAGAGGAGAGAAGGTAATAGAATAAATGGCAGAATTCTTTTTTATTTTTAAAGATTTCATTTATTCATTTTAGAGAGAGGAGAGGAAGAGAGAGAAGGGGGGAGGGGAAGAGCAGGAAGCATCAACTCCCATTTGTGCCTTGACCAGGCAAGCCCGGGTTTCGAACCGGTAACCTCAGCATTCCAGGTTGATGCTCTATCCATTGCGCCACCACAGGTCAGGCATGAATGGCAGAATTCTTAAAGGAATGCTTACAAATTCTTCAAAAATCTTAGCTAATTTTGATAAGAGCCATATATAAGCACTTTTTTATTTTTATTTTTTTAGGCGAGAGGAGGGGAGACAGTGAGGCATACTCCTGCATGAGCCCCAACCGGGATCCACCTGGCAATCCCTGTCTGAGGTTGATGCTCAAGTATCGAGTTATTTTTAGCACCTGAGGATGACAAGCTTGGACCAACCAGGCTATCCTCAGTACCTGGGGCCAAACTCGAGCCAATCGGAGGTGAAGAGGGAAAGAAGGGACAAAGGTAGAGGGAGAGAAGCAGATGGTCACTTCTGTGTACTCTACCTGGGAATTAAACCTGGGACGTCCATATGCTGGGCTGATGCTCTATCCACTAAGCAACCAGCCAGAGCCAATAAACACATTTATAATGTGTAATGCAAAGGAATCAATATTGTTATAATGTGAGGAAAATGCATCAGTCATTAATAAAATTGTTATAACTACTTCAAGTATCTCTGAACATTTATTAGCATCAGTGTTCATAAAAGGTTGAGCTACTATGCAAATAAAGAACTAAATTCTTCTAACTAAATCTGCCTACATGGCAGTCAGATAAAATCATCAGGTATTCCTACTAGCTTATGAGTTATATATTTCTTTTATTAGGGAGTATCAAGCCTTTTTTTTTTTTTTTTACAGGGACAGAGAGAGAGTCAGCGAAAAGGATAGATTGGGACAGACAGACAAGAATGAAGAGAGGTGAGAAGCATCAATCATTAGTTTTTCGTTGCTGTTGCGACACCTTAGTTGTTCATTGATTGCTTTCTCACATGTGCCTTGACCGCGGGCCTTCAGCAGACAAAGCAACCCCTTGCTGGAGCCAGTGACCTTGGGTCCAAGCTGGCGAGCTTTTACTCAAGCCAGATGGGCCCGTGCTCAAGCTGGTGACCTTGGGGTCTCGTACCTGGGTCTTCCGCATCCCAGTCTGATGCTCTATCCACTGCGCCACTGCCTTGTCAGGCAGTATCACACTTTTATTTAATCCATTTTTAGGGCAGCAAGATGCTGATATTTCTTTAAATGTTTATTTTATTGATTTTAGAGAAAGGAAGGGAGAGAGTGAGAGACAGATAGGAACATCAATCTATCCCTGTACATGGCCTGACCAGGGACTGAACCAGCAACCTCTGTGCTTCGAGACAATGCTCTAACCGAGGTATCTGGCCAGGGCTGGTATTTCTTTAAAATATTATCTATGACAATAAGCATGATTAACTGTTAGGCACAATTTATGTTTAATAATAAAACCAAATTGATTTTCAACCTTTATTAATGGAGAGATTTTATAAAAAAGGGCACTGCTGTAAAGCAGGCTCAAGATGATGCTATGCCAAAATCACCAGTTTAGTAATGGATGTCTTATTTCTGCAAATATGTATGTGTGTGTGTGTATGTGTATACATATATATATATATATATATATACACACACATATATGCTGTCTTTGCTAGAAAACATTTAGCTACCCAGGTTTTAGCAAAAGTCATTGTAAGAGGTGAATTGGTTTTACTTCCGCAAATCAACAAAAGGAAAAATATGCTTCTCCCTCAATTTCTTTCAGCTGAGATTAAATAAAAGATTATATATTTCTTTTTACAGTTGTGATTATGAAGTCATATTTGCTTATAAAAGGCAGTATCAAATACATAATGGCCTGAGAAAATGGTAAAATCTAAAGAATGGTTTGGCACATTGGGCTGTCAGTAGTGAGTTACTGTCCCAAATCATTCTTTAAACAGCATTCATAACCTCAGTTTTATGTGGGCATAACTTGGCTTTTTCTCATGCAGCAAGGTTGTTTACTAATTTCTCTTAAAATAAAAAGAAGTGCAGGCAAAGTATGAATGAACTGTATCACAGATTTCACATCTGGAAATTAATCTCCCTTTCCTTTATTATTTGGTTTACAATAGTGACTTTATACACAGTAATTATTCCCTAATAATTACAGCGGTACATAAATGTACAATATACCAGTAAAATATATTCAACATTTGGACTTAAAACTTCAACACTAGAAAATAATTTAATGTTACATTAATATTTTTGAAATGGTAAAAGAAGTCATTTCAGTTCAGGGTAGAAACTGTATTTCTTTTAGATCCAGTAATGATTTGAATACTCTACAGATTACTATTTTTTTTCAGGTATATAAAGGAAAAACCCTAATAAGTACACAAAGAGAAATAAACAGTATGCTGAAATAAAATTCAGAAAGCAAGTATATTTTTAATGATGGACCAAAGATCGGATATTATTTACACTTTGCATATAAGATATGTAAATATGTAAAAAAATTATGCCTATACACTGTCATAAGGCACCATTCTTCTTAAAAATCGAACAGCTTAAAATATAGAAATGATGGCTAAATCAATTTTCATTAGTGTATATCTTTAACATTTGATGGCACAAAATAAGATGAAGATACATTTAAAAAACTATTTCTAATTTTAGATGGAGAAGTCACTTACATCACTTCCTTATTCCTCCGTGGCCCTTCAAATGGTCTAAATGGCAGTGATCCAGTAGCTGCATGGTAAAAAGTTACCCCAATGCTCCAAAGATCAACTGTTGCTCCATATTTCTTCTGATGATCTTTTCTTAGTACCGCTCTCTCATACATATCAGGATGCTTATAAAATAAAAGAAAAACTAACTTTGTTCTATAACAACACAGTACACAGAAAGAGGTATTCAATAATTCCTAGTAATTTCTACTATTTCCCAGTCTGAAAAGACTATTTCATGTCTTCCTCTCCTTAAACTTCCAACACCCCATTTGATGACCTCACTTCATACTTCAACAAGGAAATGGAAGCAATCAGAGGATCAACCCTCCCTCATATCTTTTACCAAATACAAACCTACCTGAATCTGTGTTCAACTCCAGCCCCACTTCCAATTACAATGGAACTGCTCTTATCAAAGGCGATATTTCCATCTGTATGTGGGGCCCATCATATTGTCTCATTAATTTTTCAATTACCCCTTTTATTTTATTCTTCAATCCCCCCCCTCTATTAGATCATTCCTTTCAGCATACACATGTGCTTTAATTATCTTCCATTTTTAAAAACTTTAAATTAACCCACAACCTCTTCTAGCTATATCAACCAATTCTCAGGTTCCCACTAAATCAAAACTCAAAATAGCTGTCCACACTTGTAACTAACTGCCTTATTTCCTCATCTCCCATTCAGGCCTAAGGCATTAAATGTTTTCTACATTCAGTGGTACAATTCAAATAATTTAACAACCAGTTCTTTGCTCTGATTAAGTATAAAAAAAGTGATATATCAAAAGGTAGTTTATTTCATACATTTAATACTTAAATAAGAATACAAGAGCTACACAAAATTAGAAAATTAAAAAAAAATTTTTTTTGTATTTTTCCGAAGTTAGAAGTGGGGAGGCAGTCAGACTCCCATATGCGCTGGACCGGGATCCACCGGGCATGCCCACCAGGGGGCGATGCTCTGCCCATCAGGGGCGCTGGTCCGCTGCTGCAGGAGCCACTCTAGCACCTGAGGCAGAGGCCATGGAGCCGTCCTCAATGCCTGGGCCAACTCTGCTCCAATGGAGCCTTGGCTGTGGGAGGAGAAGAGAGAGACAGAGAGGAAGAAGAGGTGGAAGGGTGAAGAAGCAGATGGGTGCTTCTCCTGTGTGCCCTGACCAGGAATCAAACCCAGGAGTTCCACACACCTGGCTGACACTCTACTGCAGAGCCCACCAGCCAGGGCCGCAAGTTTTAAAATACTAATAAAAAAATATTAAATAATACCTGACAAAAAATAAAATTGTTATTTAAGATATTTCCATATTGCTACTTGGTTGGCATTCTCACTTGCAATTTTTTTCACTTATGGATGGAATAAACATGACTACAGGTACTTAGAATATGCTGTTTATTGTACAAATGAATGTTAAAAAAGAGTAAGGAATGTAAATTTCTGATTTCCACACTGGGTGGCTGCCCAGGCGCCAACCTTAAAGAGAACCCTGACTACAGTGCCATTTTAACAACCAGTTCACCAAACTCAACAAAAAATTAGGGATTGGTACCAGTTCTGTCGAACCAGTGCAAACCGGCTGAATCCCCCCGTCTATATTCTATAACTCCCCAAATTATCTCCTGCCCTGAGCTCTGGATTCAAATCTGTTTCCTTTTTTTTTTTTAAAGTCAGCGAGAGGGAAAGATAGGGACATACAGACAGGAACAAAGAGAGATGAGAAGCATCAATTATTAGTTTTTTGTTGTGACACCTTGTTTGTTCATTGACTGCTTTCTCATATGTGCCTTGACCACGGACCTTCAGCAGACCGAGTAACCCCTTGCTCAAACCAGTGACCTTGGGTCCAAGCTGTTGAGCTTTGCTCAAACCAGATGAGCCCGCGCTCAAGCTGGCAACCTTGGGGTCTTGAACCTGGGGCTTCCACATCCCAGTCCGACACTCTATCCACTGCGCCACCACCCGGTCAGGCTGTTTCCTTCAAATCTTTATCCTCTAAGTTAGTAGTACCATCATTTACTCAGTTGCTCATACCTCATACCTAACCTATCAAGCAGTCTTGATTCCTTTCCCTCATTCTTCACATGCAATCCACCAGAGTAAGACATATGTGATCTAAGATGAAAATTAAATTTTCTAGAATTAATTCAGAGGACTGGTCTGACTGGATTCTCTGGGGATCCAGTGGCCCAGACAAGTAGCTGGTCTAATTTTTAAACACATGTCCATGTCCTTCAGCACCGGGGACACTATATGAGTGAGGAGAACAAATGGGTCTGACAGGACATGCTTAGGAGCTCACAGATCTAGACAGAGATTCTGATGAAGATTTAGCTCTGCAAAGAACAATCAGGGGTCACACATGCTCAGTCTCCTGCCATTTGCCTTTATGGAAGTTAAGTACTGGGACTTGAAGATTGTTAGAAGATAAAGCTACAAGAGTGTACTCTAGACCAAAATAAAGTCATCACTTGGATGATCCCAAACCAAACCAATGCCTTATGACCTTGTAATATTTTGCTGCGTTCCAAGAGACTGGGAATCTATGCAGGTAACAATGCTGAAAGGGTGCTTCTAAAAGACGATGCAGTCTATAAATCTGACTTCCAAAGGGTCACAGTCCTTGAAATTATTTTTTTTTGGGGGGGAGGGGATATTTTTGGGAAATAACATTTTTTTTTTAAGCGAGAGAGAGGGGACAGAGAGGGACAGACAGACTGGGAGAGAGACGAGAAGTTATCAGTTTACAGTTTATGACACCTCAGCTGTTCATCAACTGCCCTCTTGTATGTGCTCTGACTGGGGGGCTCCAGCCAAACCAATGACCCTTTGTTCAAGCCAGTGACCTTTGGGCTTAACCCAGCAACCATGGGGTCATGTCTATTACCCCATGCTCAAGATGGCGACCCTGTGCTCAAGCTGGTGAGCTTGTGCTCAAGCTGGATGAGCCTTCACTCAAGCCGGCAATCTCAGAGTTTTGAACCTGGGTCCTCAGCATCCCAGGCCAGTGCTCCATCCACTGCACCACTGCCCGGTCAGGCAGGAAATACATTTTAATAAGAAATCAGAAGAGATGCTAGGTATGAGGAGTTTGAAGTGAATGTCCAAACATATGCCTACCAGATATATGGGATCTGAGTGGTTTTTCTGATTCTGTGGCATATATCATGTTAACTATTTCCCAAAAAAGTGTTAGCCAGATCTCTGACCTGGCAGTGGGTACTTGATGTATAAATAATGCTGTGACTAGGCCAAGAGTACCTAAGCATACCTTATATCTCCTAGGACATGGGGTCACAACTGGGAATAGAAGATACAGTGTGTCTAGAAGACAAAGAAGGGAGGCACCTCCTCAATAGGCGCAACAAATTGGTATAGATGGAAGATATCCTCAGGGAGTGAATGACAGTGGTACTGGGGGATGAAACACATGAAGGCTATATGGGACCAGTTTTGGTCATCACAGTAACTAGAAAGGGGGGTACCGGTTTTAGTGGGCAGAGACCAGAGATGAGAGCTTGCCAAATATGGAACAATTCTGAAAAATAAGCTCCTCGCCTCCTGCATGACTTTTGAATATTCTGCCAGATACTTGTACAGATGAGAAGTCTGTTAATAATGATTTAACTGCAATTTATATGTACATAAAGTGCTTTGCAGCTACAAGAATGCAGCTATATGTAAATCTACTTTATTTTGTTAGAAGCTACCAATCATCATTCACTACTTTGTAAAACGTCAATGATACCACCACTAATTGTGATGTGTGACTCAAAGTTGCATTGGAAGTGATATAATATGTAGGTGCAAACTTCTGATAATTTGTTTGCCACTGAAGTGGTTCCTAAATTTTTGAATATTAAATATGTATGATTTTACTATAAATAATTTCCTTTATATTTTAAGGTATTATGCTATTATTTTAACTATGTATTCACATTGATTATATTATCTAACAATTTCATTTCAAGATACTAAAGAGAACATTGAAAATTATTTATCAGCTCTGGCCTGTATCCTCAGTGCCTGGGGCCACACTTGAACCAATTGAGCCACTGGCTGCAGGAGGGGCAGAGGGAGAGAAAGGGGAGAGGGAGGGGTAGAGAAGCAGTTGGTCACTTCTCCTGTGTTCCCTAACTAGGAACTGAACCTGGGATGTCCATATGCAGGGCCAATGCTCTATCCACTGAGCCAGTAGCCAGGGACAAGAATATATTTTTAAAAAACAAACACAAAATATTTTCTTGTTTTAAAAAAATTTTAGCCCTGGCTGGTTGTCTCAGTGGCAGAGTATTGGCCTGGTGTGTGGATATCTCGGGTTTGATTCCCAGTCAGGGCACACAGAGAAGTAACCATCTGCTTCTCCACCCCTCCCCCTCTCCTTTCTCTCTATTTCTCTCTTCTCCTCCCACAGCCAAGGATCCATTGGAGCAAGCTGACCCTGGGTGCTGAGGATGGCTCCATGGCCCCGCCTCAGGTGTTAAAATAGCTTGGGTGCTGAGCAACAGCACCAGATGGGCAGAGCATCGCCCCACATGGGGCTTGACAGGTGGATCCTGGTTAGAGTGCATGAGGGAGTTCGTCTGCCTCCTTGCTTCTCACTTAAGAAAAAAAATTTTTTAAATTTATTGATTTTACAGAGTGGATGGGAGAGAGGGAGAGAAGGGACAAGAGGGGGAGAGAAGGGAGTGGAAGAGAGAGAGAAAGGGAGAGAGGAGTTCGGAGGAGCAAGAAGCAATTACGTACTATAAGTTGCTTCTCATATGTGCCTTGACTAGCCAAGCCTGGGGTTTTGAACTGGCAACCTCAGTATTCACAGTTAATATTCTATCCACTGTGCCACAGCAGGTCAGGCCAGAATATTTTTTTACGTGTCTGAATGTTTACTAACTCCACAGAAAAACACCTACATGAACCATTTCAATCAGAGCTTTTTTTGCTTTCTAGAATTTCAAGTTAGATCTGTCCAAAGCCATTTCATTTTTTGTGTGTTTCTAACAATGTTCCTCTCTTTCAATAATTAGTGTTCCTGAATAGATTCTCTTGGTTCAGAAGCATAATGAATTTAGCTCTACAGGGAATATGATTATAACAAGCCTATACTGTATTAGCTACTCTGATCCAAAAAAGGGAGACTTTACCACCTACATGCTTCTGGAGTGAGCAGCGTGATTTTTCTTTTACTATAGATCCTTAGCACTGGTAAAATTAAAGAATTTAAGAATTATAAAACTTATAAGAATTTTTGACAGAAAATGACAGTATCCTTAGAAACAAATATCTAATTCCCTCATTACACACCATATTCATTAGAACAGAAAATTTAATCTTTGTTATAAAACTTCATTGTATAGTTAATTGGTTGACCAATTACCCATAGTTACAATATATCCAGCTTCTTGAGGGCTTGTTTGGAGGTTCTAGCAGGAGAGCAGAGCTACTCAGATACCCTTGACCAAAGAACGATCCTCTCCTCTATCGGGGAAGGTCGTCCTCTTTGAGCACACGGCTTTGGGAGGGACGCAAATGAAGCAGTGAGAAAGGCAGGGGACAGCCGCCTAGCCAGCCAGATTTGCCAAATCAACCCTGGCAATCAATGGGATGACAGATGTCGCTGCCAGATCACCCTCACATCCTATCCAGCTTCTTTAAATCACATTAGTAATGCATGACTTACCAAATATTCTTCTGTGCCATACAAAGAAACAAACTGCTCATCATCTTCTAATTCTCTAGCTGCACCAAAATCTGTGAGTTTGTACACAGACTGTCCGTCTTCCCCTATAACGCGCATGATATTTCCTGGCTTAATATCACGGTGTACTATGCCATTCTCTCGGAGATGATTCATTCCACCCACTACAACAATAAATATAAAACAAAACAAATAATAATGTAGGTGTCTATTTGTTTATCTGCGCATGTCAAATTCATCAATACAACTCATTCACTAAATATAAGATTTTTCCATAAATTAACCCCAAGTCATTTTAATGAAAGAATACATGGTATTAATATTTTATATCTTGTGTTCAAGTCATAAAAAAAAATAATAATAAGGATCAATTTGATTTAAGGAAGAATCCAACATCCCTTAAGCAACTATCAGGAAAATGGGGGGAAAATGGTCTTAAGCATATGACTTCCTGAATTACTTTTGGTTATATACATGTGGGCAATCTGCCTAAACTTAAGAATCAAGATTCCCCACACAGCAAAGGAAACCACCAACAAAATAAATAGGCAACCAACAGAATGGGAGAAGTTATTTTGCAAATGACCTTCCAATATAGGGGCTAAAATTAAAAATATACAAAAAAACTCATACATAACTTGACAAAAAAAAAAATGGGCAGAGGACCTGAACAGACATTTTTCCCAAGAAAACATACAGATGGCCAACAGATTTATGAAAAAATGCACAACTTTACTAGCTGTAAGGGAAATACAAATCAAAACAACAATGAGATGCCACCTCACACCTGTGAGAATGGCTATTATCAGTAAGTAACACAAGAAATAACCAGTGTTAGAAAGAATGTGGAAAAAAAGGAACCCTCACACACTGCTAGTGGGGATGTAAATTAATACAGCCACTACGGAAAACAGTTTAAGGTTCCTCAAAAATTTAAGAATAGTTATCATATGACCCAGCAATCCCTTTTCTGGAAATCTATCCTCAAAATTTGAAAACACTTATTCAAAGATATATGTATCCTGACGTTCACTGAGGCGCTACTCCACATAGTCAAGACATGGAAATAACCTAAGTGTCCTTTGATAGCTGACTGAATAAAGCAGTGATACATATATTACTTGGCCATAAAAAATGATGAAATATTGCCATTTGAGACAACATGGATGGATCTTGAGAGTACCATGATAAGTGAAATAAGTCAGAATAGTACAAGAACCATATGATTTTACTCATTGTGCGATATAAAACAGAAAGCAATGAACAAGCAAAACAATCTCATAGTCACAGACAACAGAAGGGTGGTACCAAAGGGGAAGGGAGGTAAGGGGAGGATGAAGAGGGTAAAGAGGGTCAAATATACAGTGACGAAAGACTAAACTGGGTGGTGAGCTCACAAGCAATATGCAGATGATGTAATACAAAATTGTACACCTGAAACTTATTTAATGTTTTAAGAAGTAAAAACAAAACAAGACAGAAAGAATAAAGATTCCCAAGAAAGATATCAATCTTTCACTACAGTTTCCCAATTCTTTACCTTGGGGAAAAAGTTCCATAAAAAAGTAAACTGGCCTGACCAGGCAGAGGCGCAGTGGATAGAGCATCGGATTGGGATGCGGAAGACCCAGGTTCGAAACCCCAAGCTTGCCAGCTTGAACCCAAGGTCGCTGGCTCCAGCAAGGGGTTGCTTGGTCTGCTGAAGGCCTGCGGTCAAGGCACAAGTGAGAAAGCAATCAATGAACAACTATGGTGTCGCAACGGCAACAAAAAACTAATGATTGATGCTTCTCACCTCTCTCCGTTCCTGTCTGTCTGTCCCTATCTATCCCTCTCTCTGACTCTCTCTGTCCCTGTAAAAAAAAGAAAAAGTAAACTGGATTTACTACATAAAATAGTAAAAAAGTAATAGAAAGAGGTATCAAGTGTTACACTTGTATCCATAAAAATATATTTCTAACATACTTTTCTAAAAAGACCATTTTCCTTTTTCTTTAAGGGTAAAGGTGGCTTCATTGCTGAAATTAAGCTGTTTTGCCTGACAAGCAGTGTCACTGAGTGACAGTTAATAGATGAATATCAAAATATAACACATGAAAATAAGTTTAGGGGTATCAACACTTAATTATGAAAACTGAAGGCTACCAGTATACTTAAGAAGGCCATCAATGATCTATAATTTCTATTTGGTTAAACTGGCTGTAGCATATATTAATTGTTTCTCTCTTATTTTATCCTCACCTAAATGGTCTCCACACTGCTTTCAGTGTCAAGGTAAAAAATTCCCAGTAATCTTATACTTTCTGTATAACTGAGTTTTTCCCATTCCTCAAATATTGATTCATTTCTTTCCAAGATATTATTCCTTTTGTATGTATGTATGTATGTTATGTATTTATTTATTTATTTTTACAGCGACAGAGAGAGAGTCAGAGAGAGGGATAGATAGGGACAGACAGACAGGAACGGAGAGAGGTGAGAAGCATCAATCATTAGTTTCTCGTTGCCATTGCAACACCATAGTTGTTCATTGATTGCTTTCTCACATGTGCCTTGAACGCGGGCCTTCAGCAGACTGAGCAACCACTTGCTGGAGCCAGCAACCTTGGGTCCAAGCTGGCGAGCTTTTGCTCAAGTCAGATGGGCCCACGCTCAAGCTGGCGAGCTCGGGGTCTTGATCCTGGGTCTTCCGCATCCCAGTCCGACACTCTATCCACTGCGCCACCGCCTGGTCAGGATATTATTCTTTCTGATTGCTATATTTGATTTTTATTAACAGCTTTATTGAGAGAAAATTCACATATAAAAATTTATCCTTTCAACAAATGGTTTTTAATACAGTCAGTCACAGAGTATATAACCATCACCACTAATTTCAGAACATTTTCATTATGCCAAAAGGAAATCCCAAAACCATTAGCCACCACTCCTCAACTCTGCCCTCCCCTCAAATCCCTCGCAACCACTAATGTACTTTCTGTCTCTATGGATTTGCCTATTCTGAACACTTCAAATCAATCAAACCATATAAACATTGTGGACTTCTGCATCTGGCTTCTTTCACTTAGCATAATTTTTCAAGTTGTATCATATTACAGCATGTATCACTACTGCAGATAAACCATATTTTATTAATCAGTTGGTGGACACATGGGCGGTTTCCAATTTTTTGGCTATTATGAAAAATGGTATAAAAGTTTTTGTGTGGATATATTTTTAGTTCTTTTAGGTAAATACCTAGCAATGGAATTTTTAAGTAGTATGGTAATTCTATGTTCAACGTTTTGAGGAACTACTGAATGAATTGTTTTCCCCAAGTGGCTATACCATTTTACAATTCCACCCGCTGTATGTGAGGGTCCCAATTTCTCCACATCCTTACCAGTGCTTGTACTATGTTGTCTTTTTTATTTTAGCCATCTTAGTGGACACGAAGTGGTATTACTTCGTGGCTTTTTCATTTTCCTAATGACTAATGATCGCGAGCATCACTTTATGAGCTTGTTTGCCTTTGTATTTCACCTTTGGAAAAATGTCTATCAAACTCTTTGCCCATTTTTAAATTGGATTATTTGATTTTTTATTGTTGAGTTGTCAGAATAAAAATTCTATTCAGATATATGATTTAAAAATATTTTCTCTCATTCTATGGACTGTCCTTTCACTTACTTGATGTTGTCCTTTGAAACATGAAAGTTTTTAATATTGATTAAGTCTAATTTATCTATTTTTTTCTTTTGTACTGTGCTTTTGGTTTCATAACTAAGAAAGCATGGCATAAAGATTTTTGTTTCTGAATGTGAAAAATTTTTTTTAAAATGTGATTAAATTATATATACAAATATGCATAAAACCAAATAAACAAACAAACATACCCACATCTCGCAAAACAATTAAAAATTCAGACTCTGGCAGTCCATAGGCATTAGATGGCTCTTCTAAAACAGTGTATAAACTCCCGCATGGACAAAATTCCATAATAAGTACTTTATGTCTTGTTGTTGTCTGGAAAAAATAAATCACTGATTGGGACTCAATATAAAAAAATAGGTTTTTATTTTATGACAGTATGTGGGATATGCTATAATGATAAAGGCACTATGAATTGCTCTACCTGGTTTTATGTTAAGTATTTATTGACTTTACACATATTAGAATTAACATCTTCTAAATTCCTATTAAAACTAGATTGCTTTTGAAGACAAGCTACAGTGAAAGCTTTCTGAATTAGAAGATCATTGCTACAATGTTAGGATGGTTCTTTAAGAATTATCTTTAATTTCTAATATATAATTGTGCATTAAGGACATTAGCTCTTCTAACAAAGCTCTTAAAAACATTTGAAATTTTTCTCATGGAGACTACTTTTACTTAAAGGAGTGAGATTATAGCCTAAGAACACACAGGTGGCAGAAGAGCTCAGTGGTCCCTCTTGCAGCAAAGTTCTAGCCTGCTCATTTACATCTGAGCTGCTCATTTGCTTTAAACCTTGATTTTAATGTATCACTGATTATAAATCAATTTAGTAGCAGCTTTATAGGGAAAATATTACCTAATCACATAGGCACATTGATTATAAAATACACTGTATTTTAGAAACTTGAAAATGTAAAAATGAGTCATAAAATCAAGTTTTCATCTTCAATTTTTAATCCTTTCTTCCTTTTATAATTTTTCTTCATACCTCCAAAACAGTTTTATAATATATTTTAAATTTCTCTACTACTAAAGTTATGAGATATAACTTTATTTATGTATTTATTTTAAAAATATCTTATTTTTTAATTATAGTTGACATGTATTAGTTTCAGGTGTACAACTGTGGTTAGACATTTATATAACTTACAAAGAAAATCTTTCCGATAAACCTAGTATCTGACACCATACATAGTTGTTACAATATTATTGACTATATTCTCTATGCTGTACTTTACATCCCCATGATTATTCTGTAACTACCAACTTGTACTTCTTAATCCCTTCACCTTCTTCACCCATTCCCCACAATCCCCAATCCTCCTCTCATATGGCAACCATTAAAATGTTCTATCTTAAGACAGAAATAATTTTTAAAAATTTTTTAAATAATAAAATAATGTATGCTGATTACTGATTGTTGAAAATTTGGGAAATACCTATACTTCCATCACCCAAAGATAATTATGTAATATTTTGTGCATTTTCTTTCCATCTTTTATCTATGTATGTCACAATGCAAATACCTAACACTATTTGTATATCATACTGTATTTCTCAAGATAATACTGTATATGCATTCTAGTCCTGATTTTCTAACATAACAATATCTATATAAGCATGTTCCAAGGTGATTAAAATTTTGGTAAGTATCTTTTATTTCATTACTGCTTAACTGTGCAGTGAAGAATTAGTTCACTAGGCCTCTGGAATGTCCTGTTTGCTACAAGTTGTGTTTGTTTGTGTTTGGGGGGTTCAGCCACATGATAGTCTAACAATGAGATTTACAGTGGGGGTTTTAGGTCACGCATATCTGTTCTAACTTCCAGAGGAAATCAAGACTGAAAATGAGCCTCTGAGAAGGGCTGGAGAGTAAAGGTCAGCTATGCAGGCACAATGTGGTTGAGCCTCAGGAGAAATTCTGGACATAAAGGCTTAGGTGATTTTCTAAGGTTGGCATAGTCTGTGCATTTTGACAATTCCAAGAGGGTAATGTGTTCCTGAGGACAAGGAAGATTCATGTTTGAAGCCCTCCCATATTCTACCCTATGGGTCTCTCTTTGGCTAGTTCTAATTTGTATTTTGTTTTTTGCTATACTAAAACTGTAATAGTAAGTATAGTGCTTTATTGGGTTATGTGAGTCATTCAACACTAGCAATGATCAAATCTGAGGACAGCCATGGGAAGCCCTAAATTTGTAGCCAGCTGGTGTGAAGTAAAAGCAGTCCTAGGGACTCCTGAACCTCCAGCTCCTGTCTGAATGAGCCTAGTTGTGTGGGCACTGTTCTTACTGACTGCAGTTTACCAAACCCCAGCACAACTGTTGTCAGAAGTCTTGAACAGACTTCGTAGTCTGGAGGGCCATGTTCTTAACCTTGAGTGTAGCTAACTCCTGGTAACTATCCACCACACATTCTAACCTACTTGACCATTTTTTATTATGAACAGCAATGACTATCTTTGTGTATAAAACTATAATTTATATTTCTATTTTTAATTTAAGCTTTATTTATTTTTTACAGGGACAGAGAGAGAGTCAGAGAGAGGGATAGATAGGGACAGACAGACAGGAACGGAGAGAAGTGAGAAGCATCAATCATTAGTTTTTCACTGCCGTTGCAACACCATAATTGTTCATTGATTGCTTTCTCACATGTGCCTTGACCGCGGGCCTTCAGCAGACCGAGCAACCCCTTGCTGGAGCCAGCGACCTTGGGTCCAAGCTGGCGAGCCTTTTGCTCAAGCCAGATGGGCCCGCATTCAAGCTGGTAAGCCTGGGGTCTCGAACCTGGGTCTTCCGCATCCCAGTCCAATGCTCTATCCACTGCACCACCGCCTGGTCAGGCTATATTTCTATTTTTAAAGAGGTAATTACTAAATATTAAATGACTTATAAATAGCATATACTGCCAAATTGTTTTTTAAAAGGTGTGATTTTATTGATTACCCATGTCTAAAGGGATTAGAGTTCTATTTCCATTTTTTCTAGATAATTATCCTAATAACATCCTTATTTTCACTGTTTCCCCATAAAATCAATTCTGTCTTTTACAAATGGACTTTATATATTAATCCCTGGATTCCTAAGATTTTCATCCTTTTATAAAGAGCCTTTCTATTGTTTGACTTTCTCCTTCTTTCAGAAATTCAATTTAACTTTTTCTTTTTTTTTTAGTAACAATACCAGTAACCATAGTCTATACTTTTACTTTTTATATACTTTCTGATTCCATGATACTTCATTTCCATTATTACAGCTAATCAATAATCTTTGAGAATAGAATATTTCATTGTTTAAGCTCTAATTATGACCATTTTTAAACCCCATGTTTATAAAACATTGTTAGCTTATTTCTCCTAAATTATAATAACTACAATAAACACAAGATTAACTAAAACTTGACTACTTACCTCCTCTTCAATAGCAAATAATTTGACAATATTTTTGTGATTGAGTTTTTTTAACACTTCAAATTCTCTCATTTGAACATCTACTGGACGAAGGAAGCTTATGTTATTAAATACTTTGATAGCAAATAAGTCACCAGTTTTCTAAAAAAGAAGAGAAAGGTTTTATTTATTTATAATACTAGAAAGAAGATAAAAGTGTACCATTAGAACAAGCTACAGCAAACCTGAGTATTTCTAAGCATTATAATTTATAAGAGGGTTCCTGACTTTTTTTTAAGTTAATATAAGTCAACTGTTCAATATTTCTTTCAAATTGTATGCTTTGGAATATGTAAAAGACTATTTTCTTTCATATTATAAAGCTTCTATTACAGTGGTTCTTAAACTTTTTTGAGGTACCAAATCCACCAGTTTCATGAGCATTCACCGAACTCTTTTTTAGTAATAAATAAAATAAGATTTTTTTTTCCAAATTCAAGACATAGGTATATGTTTTTTTACTGGTGCACAAAATGAGCCATGCATGAACATCACCTTGCTCAAAGAACAAAACCAACAAAGTGCATGAACTCACAACAAATTACAGTATTACTTTATTCTGGCCTCCGCGGCAGAGGCTTCTCCGAACCCATGAGACCGACTCATTGAACCCCTAGGGTTTGATAGAACCCAAGTTAAGAACCACTGTTCTATTATGATACACATGGCAGAGATAGGCATTTACATATCAGGAAATAAATAGGAGCTCTAACAATACCAAATGTGAAAGTACATTTTAGATAAAAAAATAGAAAGTGAAACTTACAAGTTTCTCTGGGTCCTAATAATTTTAAACTAATCAGACCAGGAAAAGAGAGATTAAAACCCAGAGTCCACATATGAAATTTTTAGTAAGAATCTCAAAGCAATGCAATTAACTTTTAAGAAATATTCTCTAGCTGCCATAACATGTGTGTGTGTGGACATGCACACACACAGAAGTAAGAGCTGGAGGGTAGGTTAAAGCAGACTATACTTATTGGATTGCACCAATGCTGCCTTGGGTAACTTTCTGCAACTTCACCTCTGCTTCACAGACCATCTCTAGAGGATTAAAGACATTTCTTTTACATGCCTACTTAGCAACCCTGTTCTCTCTCTCATGGCACATTGTGTAAATCACACACAGAATTATAACGCACAGCTGTAGTTGGGAGGGAGTCTAAGAGATACAGAATACATGCTGAATTTCAGGTAAATGTTACCTTCTCAAGTTCTTCATATTAACATTACTTTAAGGCTCTCTTCCAGACACTCCCATCTCCTGATCCACTCACTCTAATCTGTAAACCTCTCCTTGGTAGGCAGTCCAGATTCTTTTGAGTTTAGTATTACTTTCCCCATAATCTCAAATTGAACTTGCCTGTAGAAAGTTGAAAGACCATTTCTTCTTTGACCCTGAGGTTCAAGTACCCCCTGCCTAAAGGTATTTCACAGCTGTCTATCAGGACTGCTGTGCTATTCCTGCTTGGAAGCCCTTTCCACAGATTCTTCACATAACAGCAATTACTCACCTCGCCTCCACTCCCTCCCCCTCCCCTCAGAATCTCATGATTTTTCTTAAAACCACTTAATTCCTTCACAATCGCACTCTTCAAGAACACTATATGGAGACCAATCGATGTAACATGATGTGATGACACCTCCTTCACCCACCAAATATGCATATATTCTTTCCAGAGAAAAAAGGGCCACTGACCATTTTCAAACAAAATGAAAATTGAACAACTGAACTACATGTAGATCAATTACACAGGTTTTCTATTTTTTCAGTCAGGATAAGGACATTGCCAAACACATACCACCCAACAGAGCTGTAATTTTCAACCTTTTTTGTCTCATAACACAAGTAAATTAATTACTAAATTCTGCAGCACACCAAAATAATATTTTTTGCCAATTTGACAAAATAAATAGGCATAATTTTGATTCATTCACATTGGATAGATATTGTTGTGTTGGCTGCTGTCATTTTTTTAATTTAACAATCTAAGGGAAAAGAGGTCTGTGACCTTGACTAAATAATCAGGTATTCCATGTTTTAAAAATTCATGCAGCACACCAGTTGAATATCACTGCAACAGAGAGACTTTTCTTGAAGATACTTGTCTCAAATTTAGTCTAAGATTAGGTGAATCCTAACAGAGGCATGAGCAGGGAAAATAATACCAGTTGCAATGTACCCAATTGTGATGAAGGTCAGAGTTTTCCAAACTTTTGTAGTCTATTGTGAGATTATTGAGTTATGTGTGGGAATGTACAATATTCCCTTTATTCAACTGCATATTTATTGTTCACTGTTCCTAAGTCAAAGCATATGTGAATATTTAGAGATCTATGTGTATACATATACAGTAAGTTCTCAATTAACATCATTATTTAACATCATCAATAGATTCTGTGACTTTAAGAGAAATGACGTATAAGCAAACCAATTTTACCATAAGCTATTTTAGTTTTTCAACACTGGTCCATGGACCAGTGTAGGTCTGAGGAAGAATTAACCACCCTAATGTTGTATGAAAGTTATGGTGTTGGTTTACAGACCAGTGGTTGAAAAACACTGGTAAACAACAGTTAAATTCCTAAAGCATCTCATCAACATTATAAAGAAATGACCTTAAACAACCATATTATTCAAGGACTTGCTATATACACATGTGCAGAACACATCCTTCCCACAGCTCTCTTCCTTTAACTTCACCATGTTGTCACACATACCATATACACCCATCCATACACATTAGCAGTTAAAGGCAACCTGATGAAAAAGAAAGATTAAGAACGTAATATAACTTGAATAATAAACAGTAAATTTAGGGATCTGATTATTCTAAGCAATAACATAAAACAGTTCAGCTAATATGGTTATACTCCTTAAACAGTTATTAGGGGCAGGCAGGATTTTTTGGATATAGCACTAAACCTGTGAAATTGATGTGACTGAGAACAAACATCATTTCTTTTTCTTTTTAACAGTTTTTTAAAATTTTTTTATTTATTCATTTCATTTTAGAGAGGAGACACAGAGTGAGAGAGAGAGAGAGAGAGAGAGAGAGAGAGAGAGAGAGAAAGGGGGGAGGAGCTGGAAACATCAACTCCCATATGTGCCTTGACCAGGCCAGTGCAGGGTTTTGAACTGGCGACCTCAGTGTTCCCAGGTCGACGCTTTATCCACTGCGCCACCGCAGGTCAGGCCCAAACATCATTTCTTAAAACACATCCTTGGGTAGACTATTAGAGACTGAATATAAACTGGGTCTTAGCAATCTTTTAAGTTGATTCTTATGCCTCTCAAATCCTTATTTTAGGCTTTCAAACTATATGAGATAAAGCACATTTTTGTTTCTTTGAAAAAGAACTTCAGGTTGTCTTAGGTTAGTCTAATCCAGTGATGGGCAATCTTTTGAGCTTGGTGTGTCAAAATTCGCCAAAAACCCGAGCATAATTCGGGTGGTGTGTCACTTCGAGAAAAATGGCCTAACTGGAAGTCCCAGAACTAGATGCTCTATACCGGAGTTCTGTTGTTTTGGCCTACAGACCTCTGGCACAGTGTCTAAACTACAGCAAATGTTTTATCCTCGGCTACTGCACCTGGCCGTGGAGGAGCTGAGGATGGAACGTCCTTCTCAGGATGCGGCCCATACTTCTCTGGTATGCGGCCACGTATCATCGAAAATGGCTAAATGTGTCAGTGCTGACACACGCGTCATAGGTTTGCCATCACGGGTCTAATCTGTCCTCATTCATTCATCCTTTCATTCAACATTTACAGAGTGTCTATTACGTGTAGGCATTTACATGAAGAACACTGGGTATCTAATCTAAGTAAGGTGGGAGGATTGGAATATAATAAATATTTACTAGTGCGAGCACTTTAATCTGCCTCACCCAATCTCTATAATTTTCTGTCACTTTATCAGTTTCCAATTTATGTCCCTTCCAATGCCACTTTGCTACTAACCTCAAAACTCTTTTGTGGCCAGGAAATGCACATTATTTGTAGTTATATTCACTTGGTTCACCATAGTGCCTGACACATACCAAGTGATTATTGAAGTTTGTTAAGTTGTGGGTCACAGGGAGAAACGGTCAGATGTGTTCTCAACATTAAATCCTGTGTTGCCACTTGATTTTCTCTTTTTGGCACAGGGCACGAAACAAAAACTATTTTAGAACAGAAATATCCAGCTGATCACAATGAATTTGATCAAGGAATCAGAGACTACAATGAACTTGACTGAGAACCCAGAACCTGTGGACAATTCTGGATTCAGAAGGAAAAAAGCTGGAAGTGTCTATGTGAGACTTCTGATTCATTCTCCATGAGCCATAAAGGTTATTTTTAGTCACATTCTCTCCCCAGGAAGGAAACAGCCCCTCAAATATGAATGCTTATCTCATTGTCACTGACAGAACTGACTGATAATCTCAAGGCTATAGAAACATATGAGGGAATTCCTCCTTTCTAAAATTTTTAAAGTTCCTGTTTCTACAAATAAGAATTTAGAAGGCTCTAAGCATCATTTACTCAAATTCATAATGCTGAAAAATTAGTTATTATTTGCATTATAAAAGAATTTTGTGTGCATGTGTGTAGGTGAGAGAGAGACAGATTGACAGGAAGGGAGAGAGATGAGAAGCATCAACTCATAGTTGCGTCACCTTAGTTGTTCATTGATTGCTTTCTCATACATGCCTTGACCAGGGAGCTCCGGCTGAACCAGTGCCCCCTTGCTCAAGCCAGCGACCTCTGAGCTTAAGCCAGCTAGCATGCGATCATGTCTATGATCCCATGCTCAAGCTGGATGAGCCCGCATTCAAGTCAGTGACCCAGGGGTTTTGAACCTGTGTCCTCAGCCTCTCAGCGTGACACTATCCACTGCTTCACCACCTGGTCTGAAATAAAAGGATTTTAAACTCTATTATTTTTCCAGCTCTTTTCCTAGAATGGAAATTGTAATGATGATCTTAAATGACTTTATTTTAAATTATTTTAATTATCTTTAATTTTATCCTCCAATATAAAATCTGACACAAATTTTTTTTGGTCCTTGAAATGCCTCCGAGTTTAGTACATATTCTATCCTGGCTTCCATTAACAAGTTCTAATTACCTCATACAAAGATATGGGCTCCTTGCTGATAATCTCATTCTACTATAATCTATTTTGTAAGATGCTGTTTTACTGGGGGCAGAAAGCCTTAGTACAGCAGATTGGAACTGTCCATGAGTTCCCTTCCAAACTACAGATCTGCCTCATCCTCTAACCCCAATACCATATCACTGTCGACATTGAACTTCTGCTAGTGAGATCACTCACAACCACAGGAAGGCTAGGTTGAGGAAATAATCAAAAGGCACAACATATCTCCTCTAGTCCCTTTTTTCAACCAACTTCCTGTTTTTCTCTGCTCTCCAACACATAACTTCTTTCACATTGAGTAGATAAGACATCTTATATAACACAATCAAAACACCAAGTCTCACATTTTAGTGCGAGTGTGTTTTTCAGAAGAATACATAAAATGATAAAAAGCCGTCATAGTTTTCTTTGTACCAACCTTATGTCTTCCACGAAAAACATTTGCAGTAGCTCCTTGGCCTAAAATATCAGATAAAAGCCACAGATGATTAGAAGTGCTCTGCATCTCGACTTGGTCAGGCAATCCTCTTTGTTATACTAAGAAGAAAGAAAAATCTGCATGTTTATTTTTTAAGGGACTAATACATTTAAGAAACAAATATAAGCTATTTTTAGTCTCAAATACGATCACCCATTTTTTATAGCTAAATTGAGGTGTATAAATAGTCCAAAGTAAAAATCTAAATTTCCATCAATATTAAAGGCTAAAACACTGTTTGGGCTCTGAATAACATTAACCCATGACATCTCATATAATCAACTTAATTTACTATCAAAAGACTGAAAAAAAATCTACTTCCTTTCTCATTTTGTCTTCATCAATGAGAGTAATATTGGGACAGTTTTTCAAATGTTTTGAAAAATTAATCAATGATGAATTATATTTAAGATGTTTCATAATAAATAATGTAGACTAATAATGTAAAATGACAAAATATAGAAAAAATGACTTTGTTTTTCCTTCAAGGGCAGAGCAACGCTAATGAAAACAACTGCTGTTACTGCATACTACTTTCGTAACTTAAATTTCACCAACAGTGCCTGACAATCACAATGGAAAGGTGCAAAACTTACTACTCCTGAAAGGTTGCTAACTCTTCTAAAATTAAGGGATAGTTTACTTAACTTCCAAGTATAGAAATATAAACATGACAAGTTCATAATACTAAGTCTTAAAAAATAAGCAAAGGGAGGCCTTCACCAGTTAGCTCAGTTGGTTAAGAGCGTCATCCCAAAAGAACAAGGTTGTGAGTTCAATCACCTGTCAGGCTACATATGGAGGCAGCTCAATGTTCCTCTTTCTCCCTGCCTCACTCTCTCTCTTCAAAAAAAAAAAGACATAGGGAATCTACGAATGTATCAGGGCAGGAAGTATATGGAAAGTCTCTGTTCCTTCTGCTCTATATTCCTGTGAAACTAAAAGTGCTCTAAAAACTAAAGTGTTTTTCCAAAAATATTATACCTTTTTGATACTAAAATAAAAAAGCATCACCCCTTTTAATACTGAAAAGCTATATAAGAATCCTAAAAATACTTAAGTTCCATTTGGATTGAAAATGAGGTATGCTAAAGAGCACAAACACTAGTCTCAACAAGCCGCCTTAAACCTGCTGTAATGTCAGATCAAAATAAATCTTAATATTCCTTCTAGTAAGAACAGACGAGGTAGTCAGTGATGACTTAATGACTGCCAATACTCCAAGTAGGAACTTAAAGAACAGGCAGGGGTCTAAATTTCAGCAACCTTTAATATGCTAATAAATATTTATGTAATTTTACCAGCCATCTAATTCAGATCAGAAATGTTACATACAGCAATTTATTGGAAATAAGCAATAAAAATGTTTCCTTTTCACAAATAAGAAATACGCATATGTCACCTACTGAGGTAACAATATTGAAAAAGCTTCCCTAATTAATCTGCTGTTTGAGATAACTGTAAATGGCAAATAGCATCCTGAGGTACCTATTTGTACCTAGTGTATAATATAAAACACATTTATCAGCTAAGATAGCTGCTCTCTGTCCATAAGACATAAACCTACGGTTTTACAACGATCTGAGAAGATGTCTTTTGAAACTACCTTCCAAAACCCCACAATAACAGCACGCTAAAACATGACTCAGCACATCCACCAGGTGCTTGCAAAAGAAATCTTCCGCAAATTTCGAAATAGTATAGGCAGGCCAGGCACTCAACAAGTATGCTCTCGCTAGTACTGCCTTCGGTCTACTTCTTCATCCTACCCAAAACGAAAGTTTACATTCGTCCATAAAGGAAGACAGGTTTGGTGACTTGGCAAAAAGGGCCAAGTTTCAGAATTTCCAAGCTCTGAGTCCTATGTGAATCATTTGTTAAATTTAAAGAGGTTATTACACTCAGCGTTCTGGAGTGGAAAAAGGTCGGTCTTCGGTTATGCGTTGGACAATGACTGGGTAGCACTGGGCTGGAGATCACTTACTGAAAAGCCCGGAAGCAAGCGCCTTGGAAAACAAACCCACCAGCCCTTTCCCCACAGTAAACGCTTGGGAACTTGCATTACCCACGATCTGTGTGTTACAGACGTCTGCAGCTTCTAGCTTCCCGCGATTCAACCTCCTCTAGCTATTATCGCTAAAACTTTAACGCAACGTCTTTCTAATCATCTGGGGGTGGGGGTGGAATCAATCCATTTAAAAACTGTCAACGTTTAGAAACGGGGCCATAAAGCGGCCAGTCTACCGGCAAGGAAAGGGGCGTCACATCTCTCCGGCCGGTCGGGCCCAGCTCGGTCACCAGCACATGAACTTGCTTCACGCCCGACGTTGCCAGACCAGGGCGCCGAGACGAAGGGGACAGGGTCCGCACGACCGTCCCCCGGCTTCGGGCGCCTCAGGGTCTCGCGGGGCGGTGTCCACCCAGCCAGGGTTGGCGGAGGGCTCGGCCTCGGATCGCGCAGGGCCACCGGGGTCTCCCGCCCCGCCCCCGCTCTGACTCAGCACCGCAGTTTGCCACAGAGGGCGGAAGCACTCCACGCGGGCCCACACAGAGCTCGGCTGCCCGTGCTCCACGCGGCTTCGACTCCTCAGCCCGTAGCTACCCCACTCACCGCGCCTGGTAGACACCGAGCCTGGTAGCCCCCGCGCCACCGCCAGCGGTTCCCGCGGCCTCAGGACACTTCCGGCTTCGCAAGCTCTCTCCAGGGCCCACGTGACCGGTGGCTGGCGCCCGTGAGTGCGCGTGCGCACGCCCGAGGGGCTGGCCTCAGCCTCGACCTCGGGTACTGCTCTGGTGGCCAATTCCGCTGCGTTCTCTTGCGAAGGGCGTGAAAGCTGGGCTTGTCTGGAGTCAGTTTCGCTTCGCACCCTCTGCCTGACTCTCCCCGATCCCCTACACTGAGCGTGAAGCTGGGAACCATGCGCAGTGAGCGCAATGATTCCGATTCCCTTCCTGCACCGCCCAGGGAAGCCAGAGCCGGAGTGCACAGGGTGGCGGTAGTGGGAAGTAGAGATGGAACTCGTCATAGCAAGTCACGTCACAGGTGTGCAGAATGCTGGACACGCGAGGGGCTATCACCGGGGAATATCAGTCTAAAGGGATAGATTTGTATGTTTTAAAGAACACGTTGGCTACAGTGGAGCTAGATGATCGCTTCTGAATAATTCACCCGTTAAATCTTAATGTAAATAAGTTCGCTTAATTCCCTCTTTTAAGCGGTATTTTGGAAAACAGTATTTGATAATTTACGGACTAAAATCCAAGTCCAGCAATATTCGTGCCGCCAAGATCTCAGGCAGCCAGCTATTAGAGTGATCCCTTCTGCCCACTGACAGCACTGCAGCCCTCTCAACATGAGAGGCCAGAGACCACTGCTAACCAAGAGCTTCCCAAAAGGGAGAAATACAGCAACCGGCAATGAAATGGGAAACCACCGCAGAGTGGTTTAAGAGCAGCAGCTCTTGAATGGAACAGACCTGGAGTTGCTGTTCCAACTCTCCCTGTCAAATACAGTGTGTCCGTAGAGTCATGGTGCACTTCTGACCGGTCTCACGGTCAAAGGTGCACCATGACTCTACGGACACACTGTACTTAATTTTTAAACCAGTCTTGTGTTGTTTACCTATCTTGAGTCCATTATATGACAACGGCGGTAACAAAAGCCCACTGTAATGCAGTTACAAAGGAAAGAAATTACTTTATTAGACTTTTAAACAACGTTTAAGTAATGGAATCATTCTAACATATGTACTCAATGCTTACAATTACAACCAGTCTCAGTTCTCCCATATCTAATGCTAAGGACCTGTCAAAGTTCCTTGCAACTGTAAAGCCCACTGCTCAGTTTATGGGAGAAGTGATCTGCTGAGCTCAAGACCTTTATTTACATATTTACCACATAATAATTGATACATATTGAAATTCCAGTGTTTACTAAAGGTCAAGCTGCTTGTGAATCAATTAGTATTAGCATTTGCATTAAGATTTAAATAAACTGCTATGCACAGAACTAAACCAGGTATCCTAGAACCTTTGTGATTCCATGGTCAAGTCACAGAAATCCCTTTTTGCCTCAATTTTATCTCATCTATTAATAGGTGAGGTTCACCCTTGTGACAATTATTTGGATTGCTCTTGGAAATTAAGTACAATACAAATAAGGTATTTCATGATGGAACAGTTTCCTAATTACTGTGGCACTCCCAAAGTAAAGAGCTCTGGGCAACTTCAGGGAATAAAGGTAGGAACTATAGATGATTACATAACACAAAGTTTAATTTCTATTACACTCCTAATTTCCATGTATTGATTTCTCTTAGCAGTGAACACATGTGAATCTTTTGAAGACAAAAGAGCCAGGGGGAAAGAAGCAGGTGTCTCCTTTAAATATGTGGAGTTAATTGTACAGTAACCATAGCTAATATCAACCCTACACATGCAGGTACTGTAATAAGCTCTTGTCATGCTTATTAATTCATAGTTATGAGGTAGCTACCATTATTTTTCCCACTTTGGAGATAGGAAAACTGTGGAGGGAAAAGGTAACTTGCTTAAGATTCCAAAACGAGTTGCTGGCAGAACTGTATTTGGATCCCGTGCCTGTGCTCTTTGCCTACTAGGCAATGCTACTCACTCGTATACTTTGAACAGTTGGTACTATTGCAGTAGGTGCAATTCTCTTCCCACAGTACAGAGGAACTTATCAACAAAACACTCAATTTTCACTTATCTATTTTTAAAAGCATGGCTATCGAAGTATAGTATACATTCCACTAATTAATTTTACAATTAACTGTCAACTGACTTTAGTACTATGATGTAAGACAAAGGTATAAAATTATTTCTGGAATTAATCCTAGACAAAGATTTATGTGCACAATTTAGAATACAATTTTAGGAGGTTTATAGACCACTAAAACCCAGCCATGAAATCCCAAGGCACCACACTGGCCAAAGGTTAAAAACAGACACACATACAAACAAGTGGAAGCATATATTGTGCCCATGGTTAGGAAGAATAAACATCATTAAAATGTCTATATTACCCAAAGCAATTTATAAATTCAATGCAATACCAATTAAAATACCAATGACATACTTCAAAGATATAGAACACATATTCCAAATATTTATATGGAACCAAAAAAGAACACAAATAGCCTCAGCAATCTTAAAAAGAAAAAATAAAACGGGAGGTATCACTCTTCCGGATATCAATGTATACTACAAGGCCATTGTACTCAAGACAGCCTGGAACTGGCGTAAGAACAGGCACATAGATCAATGGAACAGAACAGAGAACCCAGAAATAAACCCACACCTTTATGGACAACTGATATTTGACAAAGGAGGAAAGAACATACAATGGAGTAAAGACAGCCTGTTTAACAAATGGTGTTGGGAAAATTGGACATCTACCTGCAAAAAAATGAAACTAGACCATCAACTTACACCATTCACAAAAACAAACTCAAAAATGGATAAAAGACTTAAATGTAAGCCGTGAAACCATAAGCATCTTAGAAGAAAACATAGGCAGCAAGCTCTCCGACATCTGTTGCAGCAATATATTTGCCGATTTATCTCCACGGGCAACTGAAATAAAAGGCAAGATAAACAAATGGGACTATATCAAACTAAAAAGTTTTTGCACAGCTAAAGACAATAAGAACAGAATAAAAAGACAAACCACACAATGGGAGAACATATTCGACAACACGTTTGATAAGGGGTTAATAACCAATTTTTTTAAAAATTCTTTTTATTTATTTACTTTAGAGAGAAACACAGAGTGAGAGAGAGAGAGAAAGAGAGAAAGGGGGGAGGAGCTGGAAGCATCAACTCCCATATCTGCCTTGACCAGACCAGTGCAGGGTTTTGAACTGGCGACCTCAGTGTTCTCAGGTCGACGCTTTATCCACTGCGCCACCACAGATCAGGCTATATAACCAAAATTTATAAAGAACTTATAAAACTCAACACCAGGAAGACAAACAATCCAATCAAAAAATGGGCAAAAGAAATGAATAGAAATTTTTCCAAACAGGACATATAGATAGCCAATAGGCATATGAAAAAATGCTCAACATCACTAATCATTAGAGAAATGCAAATTAAAACCACAATGAGGGAAGCAAGATGGCCACGGAGTAGGCGGATGTACCAACTTCCAACTCCCAGAACCAAAGTGGATTATAACTCAATTTAAAGAACCATCATCTGGATAAACCAACTATGAACTAAATTAAGTGGACTCTTCAACCAAGGAACACAGAAGCCACATAGAAACTGGTAGGAATAGCGAAAACGCGAAGAGGGCTGCCCAGCTCCCCGGAGCAAACGGCAGCCCGGAGAGACCCGCGGGGTGGGAGGAAAGTTTGGCAGAGAGCAAGGGACCTGGGTCCCAGGAACCAAGCCCCAGCCTGCAGTCCCTGAGCCTAGAAGAGGCGTTTGGACAGTTTCGAGCTGTGAAACAAGTGAGGAAGCTCCTAGGCCTACAGTGTGGACTATTAGGTCCCTTCCTACTCTGCTGAGGGCTGCTTAAGGGTTTGGGGCGACAGGACGCTGAAACGCGGTTCAGTCGGCGTGGGCGGAGGCCAAGCCGGTGGGAGCTCGGTCTAGCCCAGTGGGTCGGACGGGACGTGCGAAAGCAGTCCGGAAGCTGCGGGCCCGCCTGTAATGCCACTTACGGGGAAAAAGCGGGAGGCCAGGAACGGGCAGAAATCTGCTCTGCGACCCTGCGCAGGCTGGCCCTGACCGCGGGGAACGGGCTAGGACCAGGGACAGGCAAAGGCTCGTGGCTGAGCTCAAGCTACAAGCCCCCCCCCCAGGCCGGAGAAACCGCAGTTGGCCAGAATACGTGCGCGAGCGGGATCCGAGCGCAGGATCGGGCTAGACCCTGAGACAAGTAGAAGCTCGCAGCTGAGCTCAGGCTACTATCCCAGCCCAGCCAGAGAAACCGCAGATTGCATTCATACGTGCACGAGCAGGCTCCGAACACGGGGGCGGAGTAGAGTCCGGGATGAGCGGAAGTACGCAGCTGAGCAGAAGTAAGCAAACGCGCCCGGCTCAATAAACCTGGGTTTGCGACCCTGCAAAGAAGGGCCCTGGCCTCCAGGGCGGGGCTAAATCTCCAGACGGGCAAACGCTCACAGCTGAGAGCACGTCAAAAGCCCCGCCCAACACGCGAAACTGTGGCAAGCAGGCTCTGACTGAGGGTTCTGGGCGGAAGTCCGGAAATAGGCTGGGTCCGCAGCTGAGCAAAGGTGCTCACCTCTACCCTTGGTGCTAAGACTTCTGGCTTGTGTGACAGCCCCTCCCGCGGAGGAGAGGCAGAAATCACAGCAAAAGCCACAGTGGGCCCGCCGCTCATACCGAACCACCCTAGGCACTGGCAGAGGAGGTGAGGGGCCTGCAGACAGACCACACCTAGAGAACACAAAGGCAACACCTACTGGACTCCAGTGGTCACAACTTGCTTATACACAGAAAAAATGGGCAGGCAGAGGAATGCAAACCAAATGAATCAAGAGAAATCCCCAGAGAAGGACCTGAATGAACCAGATATAACCAAATTACCAGAAGCAGAATTTAGAATAATGATAGTTAGGATGTTCAAAGAAATTAGAGCAACAATAGATAGTCATAATGAACACCTAAATAAAGAGATAACAAGTATAAAAAACGAAATTGAAATAATAAAAAAGAATCAGACAGAAATGACAAATACTGTATCAGAACTGAAGGCCACAATGGAAGGAATTAAAAGCAGGATGAATCACGCTGAGGATCGAATAAGCGAGTTAGAGAACACAATAAACAAAGGCACAGAAGCAGAGAAGAAAAAGGAAAAGAGACTTTAAAAATGTGAGGAAACTCTAAGGGAGCTTTGTGACAACATGAAGAGAAACAACATTCGCATCATAAGGGTGCCTGAAGAAGAGGAGAGAGGACAGAAAATGAAAACTTTGTTCAATCAAATCATAGCAGAAAACTTTCCTAAATTAAGGCTGGGAAACAGTCCACACATTCAAGAAGCACACAGAACTCCATTAAAGAGAAACCCAAAAAGATCTACACCAAGACACATCACAGTTAAAATACCAAAGCTAATGGATAAAGAAAAAATTTTAAAAGCTGCTAGAGAAAAAAAGGCTATCACCTACAAAGGAGCCTCCATAAGGATGACATCGGACTTCTCAACAGAAACACTTGAGGCCAGAAGGGAATGGCAAGATATAATCAAAGTAATGCAGAACAAAAACCTACAACCAAGACTACTTTATCCAGCTAGGCTAACGTTTAAAATTGAAGGAGAAATAAAGAGCTTCCCAGAAAAAGAAAGCCTCAAGGAATTCATAAAAACCAAACCAATTCTGCAAGAGATACTAAGGGGCCTCTTGTGAACAGTTTAAAGGGAGGAATGAATAGAGCAAAAAAAGAACACAGCGTTAAAGAATAAAATGGCAATAAACAACTACATATCAATAATAACCTTAAATGTAAATGGATTAAATGATCCAATCAAAAGACATAGGGTAGCTGCATGGATAAAGAAACAGGACCCATACATATGCTGTCTACAAGAGACACACCTTAAAACAAAAGATGCTCATAGACTGAAGGTAAAAGGATGGAAAAAAATATTTCATGCAAATGGAAATGAAAAAAAAAGCAGGGATAGCAATACTTATATCAGACAAAATGGACTTTAAACCAAAGGCTGTAGTAAGAGATAAAGAAGGACACTACATAATGATAAAGGGAACAATTCAACAGGAACATATAACTATTATAAATATCTATGCACCAAATATAGGAGCCCCGACATACATAAAGCAGACTTTGATGGATATAAAGGGCGAGATTAACACCAATACTATCATAGTAGGGGATTTCAATACCCCTCTAACAACACTGGATAGATCCTCAAGAAAGAAAATTAATAAAGAAACAGCAGACTTAAAGGAGACACTAGATCAACTTGATTTAATAAATATCTTCAGAACTTTTCACCCTAATGCAGTAGAATATACATTCTTCTCAAGCGCTCATGGTACGTTTTCTAGGATAGACCACATGTTAGGACACAAAAATGGTCTCAATAAATTTAAAAAGATTGAAATCATATCAAGCATTTTCTCTGATCACAATGCCATGAAACTAGAAATTAACCACAAAAGAAAAACTGAAAAATATTCAAACACTTGGAAACTAAATAGCATGATATTAAATAATGAATGGATTAACAATTAGATCAAAGAAAAAATAAAAAAGTTTCTAGAAACAAATGATAATGAGCATACATCAACTCAAAATTCATGGGACACAGCAAAAGCAGTTCTGAGAGGGAAGTTTATTGCACTACAGGCATATCATAAGAAGCTAGAAAAAGCTCAAATAAGCAACCTGACCCTGCATCTAAAAGAACTAGAAAAACAACAACAAATAAAACCCAAGACAAGTAGAAGGAAAGAAATAATAAAGATCAGAGCAGAAATAAATGACATAGAGACGAAGGAAACAATACAGAGGATCAATGAAACCAGAAGCTGGTTCTTTGAAAAGGTAAACAAGATTGATGAACCTTGAACTAGACTCACCAAGAAAAATAGAGAGAGGACTCAAATAAATAAAATTAGAACTGACAGTGGAGAAATAACAACTGACACAACAGAAATACAAAGCATTGTAAGAAAATACTATGAAGAACTATATGCCAAAATATTAGACAATCTTGGTGAAATGGACAAATTTCTTGAATCATATAACCTTCCAAAAATCAATCTGGAAGAATCAGAACACCTAAATAGACCAATTACAAAAAATGAGATAGAAACAGTTATCAAATAACACCCCAAAAAAGAAAAGTCCTGGGCCTGATGGCTTCACAAGTGAATTCTATCAAAAATTCAAAGAAGAACTAACTCCTATCCTCCTCAAGCTATTTCAATAAGTTCAAGAGGAAGGAAGACTTCCAAACTCCTTTTATGAGGCAAGCATAATTCTGATCCCAAAACCGGGCAAAGACAACACAAAGAAAAAATATTATAGGCCTATATCCCTGATGAATGTAGACGCTAAAATTCTCAACAAAATATTAGCCAACCGGATCCAGCAATATATGAAAAAATCATGCACCACGATCAAGTGGGATTTATTGTGGAGAGGCAAGGCTGGTTTAATATTTGCAAATCAATGTGATTCATCACATAAACAAAAGGAAGGACAAAAATCACATGATAATTTCAATAGATGCAGAAAAGGCATTTGATAAAATCCAGCACCCATTCATGATCAAAACTCTCAGTAAAGTGGGAATACAGGGATCATTCCTTAACATGATAAAGGCCATCTATGATAAACCAACAGCAAACATCATACTAAATGGACAAAGATTAAAAGCAATCCCCTTAAGATCAGGAACCAGGCAGGGATGCCCCCTTTCACCACTCTTATTCAACATAGTTCTGGAAGTCCTAGCTACAGCAATCAGACAAGAAGAAAAATAAAAGGCATCCAAATTGGAAAAGAAGAAGTAAAACTGTCACTATTGCAGATGATATGATATTGTATATTGAAAACCCTAAAGTCTCAGTCAAAAAACTACTGGACCTTATAAATGAATTCAGCAAGGTGGCAAGATATAAAACTAATACTCAGAAATCAGAGGCATTTCTATATACCAACAATGAACTGTCAGCAAAAGAAATTAAGGAAACAATCCCCTTCACTATTGCAGCCAAAAAAATAAAGTACCTAGGAGTAAATTTAACCAAGGAGGTTAAGGACTTGTACTCAGAAAATTATAGAACATTGATAAAGGAAATCAAGGAAGATACAAACAAGTGGGAGCATATATTGTGCTCATGGCTAGGAAGAATAAACATCATTAAAATGTGTATATTACCCAAAGCAATTTATAAATTCAATGCAATACCAATTAAAATACCAATGACATACTTCAAAGATATAGAACACATATTCCAAAAATTTATATGGAACCATAAAAGAACTCGAATAGCCTCAGCAATCTTAAAAAGAAAAAATAAAGCAGGAGGTATCACTCTTCCAGATATCAAGGTTTACTATAAGGCCATTATACTCAAGACAGCCTGGTACTGGCATAAGAACAGGCACATAGATCAATGGAACAGAACAGAGAACCAGAAATAAACCCACGGCTTTATGGACAACTGATATTTGACAAAGGAGGAAAGAACATACAATGGAGTAAAGACAGCCTCTTTAACAAATGGTGTTGGGAAAATTGGACATCTATCTGCAAAAAAATGAAACTAGACAATCAACTTACACCATTCACAAAAACAAACTCAAAATGGATAAAAGACTTAAATGTAAGCCGTGAAACCATAAGCATCTTAGAAGAAAACATAGGCAGCAAGCTCTCCGACATCTGTAGCAGCAATATATTTTCCGATTTATCTCCACGGGCAAATGAAATAAAAGGCAAGATAAACAAATGGGACTATATCAAACTAAAAAGCTTTTGCACAGCTAAAGACAATAAGAACAGAATAAAAAGACAAACCACACAATGGGAGAACATATTCGACAGCACGTCTGATAAGGGGTTAATAACTAAAATCTATAAAGAACTTATAAAACTCAACACCAGGAAGACAAACAACCCAATCAAAAAATGGGCAAAAGAAATGAATAGAAATTTCTCCAAAGAAGACATACAGATGGCCAATAGGCATATGAAAAAATGCTCAACATCACTAATCATTAGAGAAATGCAAATTAAAACCACAATGACATATCACCTCACACCAGTCAGAATGGCACTCATCAGCAAAACAACACAGAATAAGTGCTGGCGAGGATGTGGAGAAAAGGGAACCCTTCTGCACTGCTGGTGGGAATGCAGACTGGTGCAGCCACTGTGGAAAACAGTTTGGAGATTCCTCAGAAAATTAAAAATCAAACTGCCTTTTGACCCAGCTATTCCACTTTTAGGAGTATACCCTAGGAACACCATAGCAGTGTTCGAAAAGAAGAAATGCGCCCCCATGTTCGTGGCAGCATTGTTCACAATAGCGAAGATCTGGAAACAGCCCAAGTGTCCGTCAGAAGTCGAGTGGATTAAAATGCTTTGGTACATATATACTATGGAATACTACTCAGCCATAAGAAATGATGAGATCGGATCATTTACAACAAAATGGATGGACCGTGATAACATTATATGGAGTGAAATAAGTAAAACAGAAAAGAACTGAGAACAGCATGTATTCATACATAGGTGGGACATAAAAGCGAGACTATGAGACATGGACAAGAGTGTGGTAGTTATGGGGTGGGGGGACGGAGAGGAGGGAGGGAAGGGGCACAATAAAAACCAGATAGAAGGTGACAGAGGACAATTTGACTTTGGTTGATGGGTATGCAACATAATTGAATGATAACCTGGAGATGTTTTCTTTGAACATATGTACTGATTTTTTAATGTCACCGCATTAAAATTAATAAAAACTAAAAAAGTGAAAAGAAAAAATACATACACACATCCATCTCCTAAAATCTTAAGACTTTTAGAATTTAATCTTCCTTGAGTTAAAACAGTCTTGGTATAGGACATTTCAAGTTTACGATGCTCACTCCCATAAAAACTAAAAGAATTGAGACGCGTTTCAGCTTACATTGTTAGTGCTTGTCTTGTGGACTATGTGAGCGAACTAGTTTGGTTGCACGTGGCGGAAGAACGCGTAGTAATGCTGCTCATGAATGAGGGGATCGGTGCCCCCAGTACACTTACCTATGCCATTTTGGACTGTTACTACAGTACAGTATATTTATGTCCTTTTCCTTTATCTGTGGCTTAGTTCTGTTTTAATCTAGATGATGATTTTACAACTGTGTTAGGATAGGTAAGTGACTTAGGCTAGGGTACGTTTCAACTTAAACCAAAATTCAGGTTACATCACTGTTGTCAGAACGGAACTGTGTCGTAACCCAAGGACCTCTATATAGTAATTTTGCTACTCATTGTTTTTCTTGCTTTCTTGTAGTTGTAAATAAAAATGGGAAAAGACAGAGGAAGGTACTTCTACTAACTAAATGATCAGTGATTACTTACTAGCATCATAAACACATTAGTATATTTTGCTCTAAGTAAGTAGATCCAATAAGAGAGGTAGAAAAAAATTGGATTTTAAATTCTATCAACAGATCCACACAGGCCTTTTCTTAGGGCATTTATAAAAGATTCTATTTAATAGAACTAAGTTGCATATAACCTTTTAGGAACATAAAATAAATCATCTGTAAGCTTTTATGTGCAATTCTTTAAATGGGAAATCAGGGATGAGAAAATAAAACTAAACTATTTATAATAATTCCAAAAAAGACTTGGTAGATTCACTATGTAAAATTCATTTTATTTTTTTATAAAAAATGTATAACACCAGTACCTACTCTTAAATCAGTTAATTTATGAAACCATTCTGTTTTGTAGAATACATACTGGCATCGAAACAGTTTAAAGAAATGTAATGTCTATCTACAAAAAATTGGTTTTGAACTTTTGTATTCTGCCCCCATACTTTGAGTCTGCACACATAAAAGAAAATTAAAATTTTCAAACATTTTATATTCAGCAATTAATAAAAGGTATATTGTTTTCCTGCTATGGTCTTTAAAAGGAATTTAAGTTTAAAGTAAAAATAAAAAGGTACTAAGAGAACTCTGTTGTATCTTTTAACAGCACTTTTATACAGAACAATTTGAATTGGTATGCAAACTAACTTTTCTTGTTGTTACATACCTGTATTTAGGGAAAATTACACACATTTTACAGAAAAATCCCAATACATATACTACAATGAGCTCAAAGCAAAGTTAAAAAGACCAGTGTGAATGGCACACAAAAACTGCATCTTTATAAAATATTAACTGGAATTTCTGATGATAAATCCTGATCATGAAGTAGGCACAGGGAGATCCAGTTCTTAGGGCTTTGCTCTCTGGAAGAACACCTGCAAATAAAGTATTGGTACAGTGAGTACTGATGTCTGAAGACCTTTCACTTGAAGAATGGCTCTAAGTTACTGAGTGCTAGCTAATCTTTTGTAAAATTCAGTAAATATTTAAAACATTTCCATCATAAATCACATCATAAATTCACACATAACACAAGAACTTTTTCTTCTGGACAGTTTGATAAAGTCTAGAGATAACTTATGGTGGCAACACTTAGTTGGGAAACTAGTGAAAATATGGTATTACTGAAAATGCTATGAGATTCGAGAGGAAAAATGTTTTGACACGTTTTGCTGACTAGTACTATTGTTAAAGTTAATGCTGAGAAATTAAATTTTGAGGAAGAAACAAGTCAAAGCTACTGACAGCAGTTTTCTGTAAGAAATTTACTATTAATCTGATTACAAAAAAGAGTATTTCCAACATTTGAGACTATGAATGAGTAGGCGAGTAACTGCGCTAAGGACTGGCCCAATATCATACATTACCATCCATATTGAGGTATGTGTTAAGTGAGCACTACAAAGAGCAAATGATAGGCAGCAAACTCATTAAGGATAAGAACCATATTGATCATTGTTGTATCTCTAGCTACCAATATATCAGACATTTATTTAACAACAAATAATCTGTTGACTAAGTGGAGAGAAAAGAATGGTCACTATATGAGCAAAAGAAAGCCTTATATGGAGGTCATGCTTCAGGTAAGTCTAGAATAATGGATAGAATTCATGAAGGAATAAGAGTGCAAATGGGGCAGACTTTTTTAAGAACACCAAGAATGGTAAAAGACCACTTCTGCAAGAGACACCAGATCAGAATATGAAAAAACACTGAACACCAAACTAAGAAACATGAACTTGTTTTTAGTCAACAGGCTTATGAAAATGATGAGGTAGGGGAATGAATTTCCGGGGACTATTCAATGTCTTGGAACAGAGCTGCTTGGCTACAAGTGAAGGGAGATCAGTGAGGTAACAAGGCTATACCAGAGAGAGAAAGGAGGGGGCAGCAAGGGAGTGAGGAGGAAGAATCAGCAGGATCTAAGGATCAATCAGGTATGATGAGAAGGCATATAAAAAGAAATTTCATTTTTTCCGGCTAGAAGAATAATGCTATCACTGACTGAATGCAATCACTAAAGAGAAGTTGGGCTTGAAAGAAAGACTTTTTATAAATGCTGTCCGGATAAATTATAAGTTTGGAGTGTAAGCCTGCTACAATGTATATAGATCTGCTATTGCAGATACTGCTAATAGAGTTATAATTTTTTGAATCCTTTAATGCAGTTTGATCAGTTATTTAATAGTTTACCTTCATAAGCACTTTGCTTTTATGGAGAAATGGGAGCGGGAGGGCTTGCAATGATAAATAGCAACTGTTAACACTTCTCACTAACTCTTCTGTCAGTTTAAGCTGACAAACTAATACTATTGGGGAGGAAGCTGACAAGGAAAGACAGCAGAACCAAAGTCAAAGGATAGCACACTTATTTACTTGGCCAAGTCCCTTGACTTATAAATTCTACTAAATGCCTTGGGCCAAAGAACCAGGTAGCCACTCATTAAATTACCCACTTCCAAGACATTTAGCATAATGCTTTGCCCTCAGACTTCTTGGAAGGTAATAAAAATAAAGAACAGTTCCTCAGCCCTGGCTGGTTAGCTCAGTCGGTTAAGAGCATTGTTCTAAAACAACAAGGTTGTGGGTACACTCCTTGGTCAGGCTCACACTGAAAGCGACCAAAAAATGCACGACTGAGTGGAACAACAAATGCTTCCCTTCCCCCTCCCTTCTCTCCATTGCAATCTCTATTTCTCTAAAAATCAAGAAAAATTAAGCCCTAACCAGATGGCTCAGTTGATTGGAGCACTGTCCCAGAGTATGGAGGTTGCCAGTTGGATTCCCCAGTCAAGGAAAATATAGAAGAGAAGCAGCTTAATGTTCCTGTCCCTCTCCTCTCAAAAAACAAAACAAAACGAAACAAAAAAAAACAACAGTTCCTCATCCTGTTACACTGCAATTTTATTTCCAGTTCATGAGCTCCTTGTGGGCAAGGAAAACCACTCACACTAATACTTGCAGCATTTGGCATAGTACCTGTTACTCAAAAAGAGTCAGGGAGTACCAAATGACTAATTACTCAGGTGAAAGCAAGATAGTGCCATCTCAAAAATTTAATTATAAATATAAGAACAAATAAACATTTTGTACTTCTTTCTAACTTGGAGGGATTTTTAAAATTCAGTGCTTGGGCCCTGGCCAGGTAGCTCAGTTGGATAGATTATCATCCCAATACGCCAAGGTTGCAGGTTCAATCCCTGGTTTGGGCACTTACAAGAATCAACCCAACAAATGCAAAAATAGGTTCAACAACAAACTGACGCCTCTCTCTCTCTATTTTATAATTAAAAAGTTTCAAGATATGATACAACCAAGTAACACTTCTATTTTTATATTTTTAGCTCCTTCCTTTCAACTCAACATGGACATTAAACATTACTTGCTCTCCCAAACCTCTAGTTTCTATTTCATTACATCATGAAACTAAAAAAAACCTGGCATTTTCACACCAATATGCTCAGTTCCTATTTAATTACATCACGAAACTGTAAAAGAAAACTGGCCTTTTCATACCAAATGCTTAGGCACATGATAGTGTTGTTCTTAACCTAACTTTTTATGCTCTATGTTCAGCTGAAAGGGGTTTCACAGAACACTCTGAAGTATAACATCTGTAACTACATTCTTTGAAGCAGGTTTTAGAGCAAAGGGATACCAAAATCAAAAACAGTTGGTCAAACTACAGTATGACACAGAATCGTATATGTTCCCTCTTAGTTCGGAAACATTACTCAATTACATGAATATATAAGTTTTCCAAATACCTACCTTTAAGTAGTTTTTAAAAACTTTAGCATCAGGCTGCTGAAGCGCTTGACAAAACTCCTTGGGGCCCAGGAGAGAAGGAAAGAAGGGAATGAATCTATTTGAATTCATCATAATTCAAATCCACAGCATTGCTTTACAATTATGACAAAAAACATAAAATTGATCATCTTCACCATTTTTGTGGACAGTACAGCAATGTTAACTATATGGCAGCACACTGCTGTGCAACATATCTCTAGAACTTTTTCATTTTGCAAAACTGAAATTATGCTCATTGAACAACTCCCCAGTTTTTCCTCTCCCCAAACCCCAATCCGTAGCCACCACCATTCTATCTTCTGTTTTTAAGATTATGACTACTTCAGATACTTTGTATAAGTGGAATTTAGTAGGATTTGTCTTTCTGTGACTGGCTCATTTCATTTAGTCTAATGACCTCAAGGTTCATCCAGGTTGCACCACATGACAGGATTCCCTTTTTATGGGCCCAGTAACATTCCACTGTATGCACACACCAAATTCTATTTTCAGTGTCATCTGCCAATGGACATTGCTTCAAAACTCTAGTATTCGTAATTTATCAGAATTGACCTGAACAATTTCTCACCAAATAAGGTTATATAATAGTATTCTCAAATCTAATACTTGTCAAACAGGCTGCTTCATTCAGCAAACTGGTAAAATTTTAACTATTCAAAATCAAATGATATATTTTTATTTTGATGAGCATTAAGATCACACAAGTAATTAGTAATTTATTATTTCCACAAAATATTAGCTTACAAGTAATAACTGAGAAAATTCATTAATATTTCTAAAGTTAAAGATGATGTGTCACCCTGGCCTGGTAGATCAGCTGGTTAGAGAGTTGTCCCAACATGCCAAGATGACAGGTTCGATCCCAGGTGAGGGCACATATAAGAATTAACCAATGAATGCATAAATAAGTGAAGCAACAAATCAATGTTTCTCTCTCCCCTCCCTACATCCCTTCCTCTCTAAAAATTAATAATAAAGGCCTTAGCTGTTTGGCTCAGTGGTATAGCATCAGCCCAGCATGTGGATGTCTGGGTTTGATTCCCATTCAGGACAAACAGGAGAAGTGACCATCTGCTTCTCCACCCCTGTTTTCTCTCTCTCTTCGCCTCCCACAGCCATGGCTCAATTGGTTCAAGCATTTCAGCCCCGGGCACGAAGGATGGCTCTGTGGAGCCTTTCCCTCAGGCACTAAAAATAGCTCGGTTGCAAACAAGGGGTCACATGCTCGGCTGGAGTCCCCCCAGTCAAGGTACTTATGAGAAAGCAATCTTCAACTAAGGTGCCACAAATGAGTTGATGCTTCTCATCTTTCTGCCTTCCTGTCTGTCCCTCCTTCCCTCTCTCTCAACTTAAAACAAAAAACCAAAACACTCACTAAAACACCAATATTCTGACATTTCTGGAAAACTAATGTGATATAAAAATATTGGTGATTCCTTTTGGTGACAAAGTCACAGCAATATGAATAATACTGTGATCTGTCACCTACACGATAGAAAATTAAATTTGTTAAAGGCTAGTGAAAATAAAAATATAAATTTTCCCATTCACTCTCACAGACCCTCTGAACTTTGGCCTCTTGCTATCCTTTACACAACAAAATATCAAATTGAATACAGTTTGGCTCCATTTCTCTCTCTTTAAAGATTTTATTTATTGATTTTCTGGGGGGGGGGGTAATAAGAAGTAGTTTTTTCACTCTAGCTATTCACTAGCTGCTTCTCCTAAGTGCCTTGACTGGGCAAGCCCAGGGTTTCAAAGCAGTGACTTCAGTGTTCCAGGCTGGCACTCTATCCACTGAGTCACCTTAGGCTAATAAGCAAGTTTAGCTCTCTTGAATCAAAATTTAGATCGAACTACAGTCAGAGTTCTTTAATTAAATTAAGAGGAAAATCTGCTAGGATAGCTCGTACCTGAATTATCTCTGGAGCTACCTGTAAGGAAGGCAGGTATTCTTGCTGCAGATATTGAACACATTCTGGGCCCTGAAATATGAAAAGATGATTATTGCTAAATTACTTCTTTCCTTGACATTAATAATGCTTCAAAATAAGTTGGGACAACATATGTATACGTACTTTAAATACAACAACGTGCTATGAACACAACTCCAAAACCAGACTGCTTTGTTTTGAAGTCTGTCTCTGGCAAATTTCTGGTAATCTGGGCAAGTATTTAACTTCTCTGAGCCTGTTTCCCCATCTAAAAAAAGGGAGTTGTGCCCTGGCCAGCTGACTCAGTGGTAGAGCATTGGCCTGGCATGTGGAAGTTCCAGGTTTGATTTTCGGCCAGGGCACACAGGAGAAGCGCCCAACTGCTTCTTCACCCTTTCCCCTCACCTTTCTATCTCTCTCTTCCCCTCCCGCAGCCAAGGCTCCATTGGAGCAAAGTTGGCCCAGGTGCTGACGATGGCTCCATGGCTCCCACATCAGGTGCTAGAATGGCTCTGGTTGCAATGGAGCAATACCCCAGATGGGCAGAGCACGCCCCCTGGTGGGCATACCGGGTGGATCCTGGTCGGGCATATGCCAGAGTCTGTCTCTCTTCCTCACTTCCCATTTCAGAAAAATATAAATAAATAAATAAAAATGGAGTTGTGAGGATTGGATGAGTTAAGAGCAGTGGTGGGAGTCATATAATTTAACAACTGTTCTGCCCTATTGACCATTTTAAGTACATATATAAAAATGATATACAATACCGAAAGGGTAGTTATTTCATGCATTTAATACAGTGTGTCCGAAAAGTCATGGTGCACTTTTGACTGGTCACAGGAAAACAAAAAACAATAAAAATGTAAAATCTGCACCAAATAAAAGGAAAACTCTCCTAGTTTCTGTAGGATAATATGGCAGCATGTGCACATGCACAGATGATGATGTAACACCATGTATACAGCAAAGCAGCCCATGGCCATGCCAGTTGAGATGTGGACGGTACAGAGGAAAGTTCAGTGTGTTCTGGGGCTCACTAAATTTGAATCCGTTACCAAAGTGCAACATGAATATCGGCGCGTTTATAATGCACTACCACATAGGAATAACATTACTCGGTGGGATAAGCAGTTGAAGGAAACCGGCAGTTTGGTGGAGAAACCCCATTCTGGCAGGCCATTAGTCAGTGACGAGTCTGTAGAGGCCATAAGGGATAGTTACCTAAGGAGCCCTAAAAATCTGTGCGTGCATGTGCTCGACAATTACACCTAAGCAAGACTGTATACAGTTCATAAGGTGTTAAAGAAACGTCTCTGTTTTATGGGGTACAAATTGCAGCTGTTGCACGCTATCCAACTGGCGGATAGACCCACACAATGCGTGTTTGCTACAGATATGCTTCATGAGATCAACAATGATGCAAGATTTTTGCAGAAGATTGTGTTTAGCGATGAGGCGACCTTCCATATCTGTGGACATGTTCATCGCCATAACGCCCGAATATGGGCTGCTGAACATCCTCATGCCTACGTTGAGTACAAACGTAACACCCCTAAAGTGAACGTGTGGTGTGGCCTGATGAATGATAAGGTGATAGGCCCTTTTTTTTTCACGGAGCAGTCTGTGACGGCAAACACCATCTTGACATGCTGGAATTGTATGCAGTGCCACAACTTCCAGCTGTCATCTTTCAACATGATGACACTCCTCCATACTGTGCCACCATTGTTCGTTTCTGGATAGAACATTCCCTCGGCGGTGGATAGGCAGGGGTTCTGTCAAGCCACGGCCACCACAATCCCCGAATCTGACGCCCGTAGACTTTTACTTTTGGGGTTATGTGAAGCAACATGTGTACATTAAACGTATCAATGACATTAATCACTTAAAACAGAGAATCACAGACGTTATTTACTGTTACACCAGATGTCTTTACCCGTGTGGCAAGAATTTCACTATTTTTGGATGTATGTATGGCAACAAATGGATCCCACATCGAACTGCACTGAATAGGTATGAGACTGGGAGGGTTTTCCTTTTATTTGGTGCAGATTTCACATTTCTATCATCTTTTGTTGCTTTCCTGTGACCGGTGAAAAGTGCACCATGACTTTACGGACACACACTGTATTTAAATAAGAACAATAAAAGAGGTACACAAAACTAGATTGTTTATAAGAAAGAATTTTAAAATATTAATGAAAAATATTAAATAATACCTAACAAAAAACAATAAAACTGTTTATTTAAGATATTTCCAATGACAGCTTATCATCCCTGGTTGTTTGACACTTTTTCTCTTTGTTATATATTTGTTTACTGAAGTAACAAATGCAAGGGAATTAAAATGTATTTCATCAAAGGTAAAATGAGTTTATGAAATAAATGTTACAAGCATAGTTCCATCAAATTTTTCTCATCTATGGACGGAATGAACATTACTATCGTTACTTAGAATACAATGTTGTGCAGATGAATGTTAAAAAAGAGTAAGGAGTATAAATCTGTGATTTCCACATTGGGCAGCTGCCCTGGTGCCCATCTTAGAGAGAACCATGATTACAAGTGCCATTTTAACAACCGGTTTGCCAAACTCAACAAAACATTAGGTATCAGTTTGGCCAAACTGGTGCAAACTGGCTGAATCCCATCACTGGTTAAAAAATATAAAGCTTTTAGAATAGTCCTTAGTATTTACTACATGTTAATATTACTTATGTGGTGCTAAAGAGTAAACACACACTCTTCTAAATGTAGGAGGTCATAATGTCAGATCCTTCTATACACTGAAAGGAGACAGCAAAGGATGTACTCCTGTTTAATACACCACTGGGTGGACTGTAGGGCGTCTCTGGCTGCATGAGGCCTTTGGGCAGTGCCAGAGTATTGACCATCTTTAGAAACTGAAATATAAGCAAGAAAGAATAAAATGATATGTTAGGAGGTAATAGCAAAATAAAACAAAAGCACACCTCCATTTTTCTACTCATAAACTAGAAAAAGGAATTCAGAAGCCAGGTAACGAAACCAAGAGTCAGGAAGAGCATTATTTGCCCAGTGTGCTGTTGATTAAATCTGTACTAAAAAGCAAGCCACCTGATTTCTGAAACCGCTGCTCTTCATTGCCATCTTCTATAACTTCTAGATGCTAAAAACTGTAACAATAGTTTTATGGAGCATTGTGGGGCTAAGTTTGGTGAATGGAAGAGAGAAAAATTCCACAAACTAACTCCTAACTCCTCTATGCTCTTTCTCAGCAACTGTAAAGGAACTTACGATACAATCTGAAAACAGTTTTCCTATAGCAATGTGTTTCTGAGAGAGTAGCCGGAAGAAAATATAAAAAATACAATACTTAAAAAGGTCAATTTCACTTTGAAACTTAAACCTGACTTAAAGGCTTTATTTTGTGAAAGAAAGAGAGAGGAAGGAAGGGAGAAGGATGAGAAGCATCAACTTATAGTTGCAGCATTTTAGTTGTTCACTGATTGCTTCTCATATATGCCTTGACGGAGGGGCTCAAGCCAAGCCAGTAACCCCTTGCTCAAGCCAGCGACCTTAGGATCAAGTCAATGATCCCACGCTCCAGCCAGATGAGCCTGTGCTCAAGCCAGAGACCTCAACATTTGAACCTGGGACCCCTGTGTCCCAGGTCAACACTCTATCCATTGCACCACCACCAGTCAGGCTGGCTTATAGACTTTAATGTACTGATGACCCCAACCTGGTCCAACAAAAAGTAACGGACATCAAAATTCTTGCTCTACCGGGGAACGAAGATGGCGATGGAGTAGGTGGACGTACCAACTTCCAATTCCCAGAACCAAAGTGGATTATAACTCAATCTTAAGAACCATCATCTGGATAAACCAACTTTGAACTAAACTAAGTGGACTCTTCAACCAAGGAACACAGAAGAAGCCACATTGAGACTGGTAGGAATAGCGAAAACGCGAAGAGGGCTGCCCAGCTCCCCGGAGCAAACGGCAGCCCGGAGAGACCAGCGGGGCGGGAGGAGAGTTTGGCGGAGAGGAAGGGACCTGGATCCCAGGAACCAAGCCCCAGCCTACAGTCCCAGAGCCTAGAACAGGCGTTTGGACAGTATTGAGCTGTGAAACAAGTGAGGATACTGTTTGTGAAAAAGAGACAGTTTTCTCAGACCCAAGATTCTTTTTAAAGGGACAGCACAGAAAACCTCTCTCACAACCACACAACCGGGGCTCCGGGGAACGGGGACAGAGGAGAGGAACAGAGCAGCAGGAACAGAGTATGGACTGAAGGCACGGGGACACTCTGAGGGACAGCCACCCTAACCCCTGGGCTAAGTAATTTCCCTAATAAAAAATGAATATTTCCCCTGGAACTAGCAATACCAGCAAAGGGAGACAAGACACTAGCCAAACAAGCTCTACTGCAGCAATTAGAGCAGAGCTGCTTTGAGGGTGGGAGCCACCAGGCCTACAGTGTGGAGACTTAGGGCACTTCCATCTCTCTGAGGGTTGCTGAAGGGATGGTGGCAGTAGGACACTGAAACGCGGTACTGTCGACATGGGCGGAGGGGACGCGCGAAAGCGTTCCGGCAGCTGCGGGCTCGCCTGTAATCCCACCTGCGGGGGAAAAAAAACGAACAGAGATCTGAATGTGACCCTGCGCAAGCCAGCCCTGAACGCGGGGACAGGGCTAGGACCAGGGACGGGCGGGGGGTGGAGGGGGCTCTCGGCTGAGTTCACGCTGCCAACACAGCCCGGCAGGAGAAACCGCGGTTTGCCATCCTTTGTGCGCGAGCAGGCTGCTAACGTGGGGGCGGGGTAGAGTCCGGAACAACTGGAAGCTCGCAGCTGAGCTCACGCCAGCAAACACGCTGGGCACAAAAAACCACGGTTTGGAACCCTGAGCAGGAGGGCCCTGGCCTAGAGGGCGGGGCTAAATCTCCAGACGGGCAAATGCTCACGGCTGAGAGCACGTCAAAAGCCCTGCCCAAACCCGCGAAACTGTGGCAAGCAGGCTCTGACTGCGGGTTCTGGGTGGAAGCCTTCCGGAAACAGGCTGGGTCCGCAGCTGAGCAAAGGTGCTCACCTCTGCCCATGGTGCTGAGGCTTGTGGCTTGAGTGAAAGCCCCTCCCGCGGAGGAGAGGCGGAAATCACAGCAACAGCTGCAGTGGGCTGTCGCTGGCAACGCCCATACCCAACCACCTTAAGCAGCGGCAGAGGGGGTGGCAGGCCTGCAGAGAGACCACACCTAGAAATCACAAAGGCAACAACTACTGGACTCCAGTCGCCACAACTTGCTTATACAAAGATAAAATGGGTAGGTAGAGGAATGCAAACCAAATGAATCAAGAGAAATCCCCAAACAAGGACCTGGATGAACCAGATATAACCAAACTACCAGAAGCAGAATTTAGAATAATGATAGTTAGGATGTTCAAAGAAATTAGAGCAAAAATGGATAGTCACTATGAACACCTAAATAAGGATATAACAAGTATAAAAAACGAAATTGATATAATAAAAAAGAATCAGAAATGGCAAATACAGTATCAGAACTGAAGACCACAATGGAAGGAATTAAAAGCAGGATGAATCACGCTGAGGATCGAATAAGCGAGTTAGAGAACACAATAAACAAAGGCACAGAAGCAGAGAAGAAAAAAGAAAAGAGACTCAAAAAATGTGAGGAAACTCTAAGGGAGCTCTGTGACAACATGAAGAGAAACAACATTCGCATTATAGGGGTGCCTGAAGAAGAGGAAAGAGGACAGGAAATGGAAACGTTGTTCAATCAAATCATAGCAGAAAACTTTCCTAAATTAAGGCTGGGAAACACTCCACACGTTCAAGAAGCACACAGAACTCCATTAAAGAGAAACCCAAAAAGATTTACACCAAGACACATCATAGTTAAAATACCAAAGCTAATGGATAAAGAAAAAATCTTAAAAGCTGCTAGAGAAAAAAAGGCTATCACCTACAAAGGAGTCCCCATAAGGATGACATCGGACTTCTCAACAGAAACACTTGAGGCCAGAAGGAAATGGCAAGATATAATCAAAGTAATGTAGAACAAGAACCTACATACCAAGACTACTCTATCCAGCAAGGCTAACGTTTAAAATTGAAGGAGAAATAAAGAGCTTTCCAGACAAAGAACCTCAAGGAATTCATTAAAACCAAACCAATTCTGCAAGAGATACTAAGGGGCCTCTTGTAAACAGTTCAAAGGGAGAAAAGAATATAGCAAAAGAAGAATACAGCTTTATAGAATAAAATGGCAATAAACAACTACATATCAATAATTTTAAATGTAAATGGATTAAATGATCCAATCAAAAGACATAGGGTAGCTGTGTGGATAAAGAAACAGGACCCATACATATGCTGTATACAAGAGACACACCTTAAAACAAAGGATGCACATAGACTGAAGGTAAAAGGATGAAAAAAAATATTTCAAGCAAATGGAAATGAAAAAAAAAGCCGGGATAGCAGTACTTATATCTGACAAAATGAACTTTAAAACAAAGACTGTAGTAAGAGATAAAGAAGGACACTACATAATGATAAACGGAACAATTCAACAGGAACATAAAACTATTATAAATATCTACGCACCAAATATAGGAGCCTCAATATACATAAAGCAGACTTTGATGGATATAAAGGGCGAGATTAACAGCAATACTATCATAGTAGGGGATTTCAATACACCACTAACAACACTGGATAGATCCACAAGAAAAAAAATTAATAAAGAAACAGCAGACTTAAAGGACACACTAGATCAACTTGATTTAATAGATTATCTTCAGAACTTTTCACCCTAAAGCAGTAGAATATACATTCTTCTCAAGTACTCATTGTATATTTACTAGGATAGACCACATGTTAGGGCACAAAAATAGTCTCAATAAATTTAAGAAGACTGAAATCATATCAAGCATTTTCTCTGATCACAATGCCATGAAACTAGAAATTAACCACAAAAGAAAAACTGAAAAATACTCAAACACTTGGAAACTAAAAAGCATGATAATAAAAAATGAATGGATTAACAATGAGATCAAAGAAGAAATAAAAAAGTTTCTAGAAACAAATGATAATGAGCATACATCAACTCAAAATTTATGGGACATAGCAAAAGCAGTACTGAGAGGGAATTTCATTGCACTACAGGCATATCATAAGAAGCTAGAAAAAGCTCAAATAAGGAACCTGACCTGCAGCTAAAAGAACTAGAAAATCAACAACAAATAAAACCCAGGACAAGTAGAAGGAAAAAAATAATAAAGATCAGAGCTGAAATAAATGACATAGAGGCTAAAGAAACAATACAAAGCATCAAGGAAACCAGAAATTGGTTCTTTGAAAAGGTAAACAAGATTGATGAACCCTTAACTAGACTCACCAAGAAAAAAAGAGAACTCAAATAAGTAAAATTAGAAAGGACAGTGGAGAAATAACAACTGACACCACAGAAATACAAAGCATTGTAAGAAAATACTATGAAGAACTCTATGCCAAAAAATTAGACAATCTAGGTGAAATGGGCAAATTTCTTGAATCATATAAACTTCCAAAAATCAATCTGGAAGAATCAGAACACCTAACCAGACCTATTACAACAAATGAGATCGAAACAGTTATCAAAAAACTCCCAAAAAACAAATGTCCTGGGCCTGATAGTTTTACAAGTGAATTCTATCAAAAATTCAAAGAAGAACTAACTCCTATCCTCCTCAAGCTATTTCAAAAAATTCAAGAGGAAGAAAGACTTCCAAACTCCTTTTATGAGGCGAGCATAATACTGATCCCAAAACTGGGCAAAGACAACACGAAGAAAGAAAATTATAGGCCTATATCCCTGATGAATTTAGATGCTGAAAATTCTCAACAAAATATTAGCCAACTGGATCCAGCAATATATGAAAAAAATCATACACCATGATCAAGTGGGATTTATTCTGGAGAGGCAAGGCTGGTACAATATTCGCAAATCAATCAATGTGATTCATCACATAAACAAAAGGAAGGACAAAAATCACATGATAATTTCAATAGATGCAGAAAAGGCATTTGATAAAATCCAGCAACCATTCATGATCAAAACTCTCAGTAAAGTGGGAATACAGGGAACATTCCTTAACATGATAAAGGCCATCTACGACAAACCCACAGCAAACATCATACTAAATGGACAAAAATTAAAAGCAATCCCCTTAAGATCAGGGACCAGGCAGGGTTGCCCACTTTCACCACTCTTATTCAACATAGTTCTGGAAGTCCTAGCTATAGCAATCAGACAAGAAGAAGAAATAAAAGGCATCCAAATTGGAAAAGAAGAAGTAAAACTGTCACTATTTGCAGATGATATGATATTGTATATAGAAAACCCTAAAGTCTCAGTCAAAAACTACTGGACCTTATAAATGAATTCAGCAAGGTGGCAGGATATAAAATTAATACTCAGAAATCAGAGGCATTTCTGTATACAAACAATGAACTGTCAGCAAAAGAAATTAAGGAAACAATCCCCTTCACTATTGCAGCCAAAAAAATAAAGTACCTAGGAGTAAATTTAACCAAGGAGGTTAAGGACTTGTACTCGGAAAATTATAAAACATTGATAAAAGAAATCAAGGAAGATACAAACAAGTGGGAGCATATACCGTGCTAATGGTTAGGAAGAATAAACATCATTAAAATGTGTATATTACCCAAAGCAATTTATAAATTCAATGCAATACCAATTAAAATACCAATGACACACTTCAAAGATATAGAAAACATATTCCAAAAATGAATATGGAACCAAAAAAGAACACGAATAGCCGCAGCAATCTTAAAAAAAAAAAAAAAAATAAAGCAGGAGGTATCAATATTCCGGATATCAAGGTTTATTATAAGGCCATTATACTCAAGACAGCCTGGTACTGGCATAAGAACAGGCACATAGATCAATGGAACAGAACAGAGAACCCAGAAATAAACCCACAGCTTTATGGACAACTGATATTTGACAAAGGAGGAAAGAACATACAATGGAGTAAAGACAGCCTGTTTAACAAATGGTGTTGGGAAAATTGGACATCTACCTGCAAAAAAATGGAACTAGACCATCAACTTATACCATTCACAAAAACAAATTCAAAATGGATAAAAGACTTAAACATAAGCCGTTGAACTATAAGCATCTTAGAAGAAAGCATAGGCACTAAGCTTTCCGACATCTGTAGCAGCAATATATTTTCCGATTTATCTACACGGGCAAATGAAATAAACGGCAAGATAAACAAATGGGACTATATCAAACTAAAAAGTTTATGCACAGCTAAAGACAATAAGAACAGAATAAAAAGACAAACCACACAATGGGAGAACATATTCAACAGCACGTCTGATAAGGGGTTAATAACCAAAATTTATAAAGAACTTATAAAACTCAACACCAGGAAGACAAACAATCCAATCAAAAAATGGGCAAAAGAAATGAATAGAAATTTCTCCAAAGAAGACATACAGATGGCCAAAAGACATATGAAAAAATGCTCAACATCACTAATCATTAGAGAAATGCAAATTAAAACCACAATGACATATCACCTCACACCAGTCAGAATGGCACTCATCAGCAAAACAACACAGAATAAGTGCTGGCGAGGATGCGGAGAATAGGAAACCCTTCTGCACTGCTGTTGGGAATGCAGACTGGTGCAGCCACTGTGGAAAAATAGTTTGGAGATTCCTCAAAAAATTAAAAGTCAAACTGCCTTTTGACCCAGCTATCCCACTTTTAGGAATATACCCTAAGAACACAGTAATACTGTTCGAAAAGAAGAAATGTGCCCCCATGTTCGTGGCAGCATTGTTCACAATAGCGAAGATCTGGAAACAGCCCAAGTGTCCGTCAGAAGTCGAGTGGATTAAAAAGCTTTGGTACATATATTCTATGGATAACTACTCAGGCGTAAGAAATGATGACATCGGATCATTTACAACAAAATGGATGTACCTTGATAACATTATACGCAGTGAAATAAGTAAATCAGAAAAAAAAAACTGACAACAGCATGATTTCATACATAGGTGGAACATAAAAGTGAGACTATCAGACATGGACAAGAGTGTGGTGGTTACGGGGTGGGGGAAGGGAGGGGAGGGTGGGATCGGGAGAAGGGGAGGGGCACAGGGAAAACCAGATAGAAGGTGACAGAGGACAATTTGACTTTGGGTGATGGGTATACAACACAATTGAATGGTAAGATAATCTGGAGATGTTTTCATTGTACATATGTACCCTGATTTATTGGTGTCACCCCATTAAAGTTAATAAAAAAAAAGAAACAAACAAAAAAAAATAATTCTTCCTCTACCTTGACTCCTGTGCCCTCTAACCCAATGGATTAAATCTGTACTAAAAAGTCACAATTTACCTGTCAAAGGAAGCCTGTTCCTAATTAAGAGGAGGTAGTGTTTCATTGTGAAAGTTTCTCAGATCCCTTTGACTTTCTCTGACCTTTTTCTTCCATCTACTCTCCCTAAACTTAACTAGAGCCCATGCACTGCTCATCATCTCATATAACCCCACTGTTATCACTTAAAAATAGAGTATACTTATTTTATTTTTTAAATTGGGAAAAGTAAATTTGTACCTGAAGAGGAAGTCAGTCAAGTGAATAAATGAAAAAACAGAATAAAGCAAAATATTTTTTCTTTCTTAAGTAAGAAGGGGGACAGAGAGACGGACCCCCATATGCACCCTACCTAATTGGTATCCACCCAGCAAGCCCCCACCTGGCAAGCCCACTATTAGGAGATCTCTGCCTATCTAGGGCTTTCCTCTGTTGCTCATCAATGGAGCTGCTTTAGTGCCTGAGGAGAGGCCATGGAACCATCCTCAGCTCCCATGGCCAACGTGCTCCAATGGAGCCATTGCTCTGGGAGAAGAAGAGAGAGAGGGAGAGGGGGAATGGTGGAGAAGCAGATGGTCGCTTTTCCTGTGTGCCCTGACCAGGAAGAGAACCCAGGACATCCACACAACAGGCCAACACTCTACCCACTCAGCCAAATGGGCAGAACCAAAATATTTTCAAATATAATATTCCATTTGATTCAATCCTGGGAATCTAAGTGAGAGCTTCTAAGGAAAAAAATGCATCTGCACTACAGACACCACTCATACTGGTCTCATTACTCCCATCTCCCTTGACTCTTCCCTCCAGTAGTGTCTGCCCAGCTGCTGCCTGTGCCTTTCCTCCCTCGGCTTTCATTCCTTTGGCTCCACTTCTGGTTTTCCCTGACTCGTGCTTCAGCCAAGGTTCTTTCTATCTCGGCCTTAGAAAATCTCACTTCATCTTGACCAACTACAGACTTGGGATTCCAAAATCACTATTTAGTCCTACCTGGTTCAAACTCGTATTCCAAACTGTTCTTTAAACATTTCTCCCCACCTAGCTATCCTACAATTGAAACCCTAGTGCCAAATGACTTCCTAACTTTGCACATAGAATACACCTAGTCCCATATCAGTTTTTAGCTATTACTTCTGTCTCCATACCTTAGCTAAACATGTCAACACTATTTTGTATCAAATCTACCATGCAATGTCTGATCTGTCTCCATATACTGCTTAACTCTGCCCAGAATGCCAACTACTCCTCTGGTCAGTCCAATAAACGTATATTAGTTTTAGGTCTGTCTTAAAAAAAAGAAAATTCACCTTTTTCTAATGGCTTCCTTAGATTGCTCTCATAGGCAAAACTGTTCCTTCATATTTAGTCCCACAATATTACATTTAATATAGATCTATTAATATATCTCTACTAAAGCACTTACTTAATCCTATCCCATTAAACTATTTATGCACAGGTCTCCCCTGATAAACTCTACAAATAAGGGAGAACTTTTAGTTTTTCTTTATATGTTGCCCCAGAAGCCCTAAACCTCATACCCTTTACCCTAGCACACAGGAGGCATAGCGAAATGCTACTGAGTTAAAAACCCTTCAAATCCCTATCAGAATAAAACACTCAAGTTCAAATGGGAATGGGCTGAACGGAAACTAATTAATGAGAGCTCATTGTGTTTTAGAGGTGAGGGGAGTTGCTGTCATCAGCTGGCTGTAGCTACCTGGGAACACCAGTGCTGTATTAACACACTGGCTTTAAGAGAAGTTGGAGACAGAAATTTTTGTTACCTCCCATTCCCCAAAAGTAACTGAGCTTTAAAAGTTGGCAATCAATTCAACTTATTGAAAAATACTATGTAAGACAAACAACAAGCCAGCTAGATTCAGTCCCAAATTGCTTACAATTTATATAAATGATTAGAATGACAAGAAAGAACAGGACATTTTGAATGCTCTAACCATTTATAATACTAAGAAGCTGGAGAAATCTAGCTGTGAAGAAGCTATGAGATCATAAAATCTGTAACTTAATGTTTTGGTTAAGATTCTTCACATTTGTCAAATGAAAACAAATTTTGTGTGTGTGTGTGTGTGTGACAGAGAGAAAGAAGAACAGGTAGGGACGGACAGACAGGAGGGGAAAGAGATGAGAAGCATCAGTTCATTGCAGCACCTTAGTTGTTCATTGATTGCTTCCTCATATGTGCACTGACCCTGGGGGGGCTACAACAGAGCGAGTGACCCCTTGCTCAAGCCAGCAACTTTGGGCTCCAACTGAAGACTTTGGGGTTTCAAACCCGAGTCCTCCGTATCCCAGTCTGTCGCTCTATCCACTGCACCACTCATCGGTCAGGCTGAAAACATCAATTTTTAACCTTCTTGTTATCTAAATCATGAAGGACAGTAATGGACACTATATTCCCTCAAATTCCTGGCAGAAATGAAAGTAGTAAACTTTTATAAAAGATATGGCTTTCAAACATAAGTCAAACACAATTTAAACCATGACAAATATACATATGAGGTGAAAATGAATGAGCATGGAATCCAGAGTTTACCCGTTTGAGATGAATTGTTTTCAGTGTCACTGCACACTCAGACAAAGCCTGTGGAGAACAAGTTTAAGAATTTTAGTATACTCAACACTTGGTTACTGTGCCAGCTTCTCTTTTATTTCCCTGACCACTGCTCATTATCCTTCAAAGAAAGGATGGAGGCAGGAAAAGATGGAATAATTAGGTTGGATAGAAAATGTAAAAACACAAAAATGCTGTCTTAATTTGGTGAGTTATAATTATGAAATCTAGCTTTTACTTGGTTGTAGGAAGTAAATAAAATACAACTGCTTCACATGAATCATTCTAAAGATGCAATTTGGGAAAACCATCATACAAGAAAGAGATTCAAGTTACTTTTTTAAACCATTAAGCACATGTTTTAATTATTTATTTTAGCACAAGTTTTAGAATTAATGTAGTAGTAGGAAACTAATAAGCAAACTTTAAATAATACTGGTATCATGTACTCTTTCCTGGTCCATAGAAAGAGTTTTGGTTGTTAAAGTAGTAGAAGCTAGATTTTTTTATAGTCAATTTATTCTTTTCTTTTTATTTCTTATACAGTCACCTGTAGTATCAAGATTAAGTAAGAATGCATAAAAGGTTCAGAAGGAATCATCAACCTTTTAAACTTGAATACTTAATTGAAATTATTAAATTAAAAAAAAGAAAGCAATGAAACTTAACAGAATGAACCTGGTATTAAAGAAGAAATTATGAGACAGATGTGAAATCCACACAGGGTAAACAAAGATTCCTAGGTGCTTACCAGTACTGTTTGTGCATCTGCCAGGTCAAAGGTTTGTTTTAAAGGTGCTAGAAAACACGCAGGGACAATGTGCTTATAAACAAAATCAGCGAATCCCACTGGTCCATCTTTACCGCCTGTCAAGAGATTCAAATTTTCATCTTGTTGAAAAAGAAAATTAATTATAATTTATCACTGTGTGAAATCAACTCCCAGCTCCTGTCTATTGTTAGGGCTACTGTTCCATTTCATCTCTAAGAGTCTTAGGAAACAGATTAGGGAATGAAGTTTAAAATAAAAATCATCATACCCCAGAGTTCTACCAACTTGGAGAGGATAATAAAGCATGTTTTCTGTGCAATTGGATCTGGATATTCAACTGCTCCTTGAATCACAGTAACTAGAACTCGTTCTACATTCTCTGCCCCTGAAGAGAAAAAAAAACTGGAGTTTAACTTCTAAAAGAACTAAAGACAACCTGAAGCTCAAATTTCATATACAGTAACAAGACAAAAACATTTAAAGAGTTGATAAGCTCCCTCAATTTTATTAACTAAGCTCCTTAATTTTAAGCATAAAATGTTAAAAAGCATTATTCCCGTTATCTTACATTCTGGATTTCCTATATTGCAAAATTCTCTATGTTGATCGATATAGTCCCATTTGTTTTTAACTTCAAAATGGCAAATTGATCAATAAGACTAAATTGTCAGGTCAATCCTGCCAGTAGCCACCACACTATTTATACTGTTAAAGAACCAATTAAAGAATACTGCCTTAGGAAGAAGGAAACAGAATACCAATTAATTTTCATGTCCCCTGCTTGAAAGTAATTGAAATAATGAGCTGTCATCCAAGGGGCTGACACACAACACTGCAAAAGTTTAGTGCTTACTAGCTCTTGCTCACGCATATGTATTACTGTGACAAGGGCTGAAGCAGACAATTTAGGAGTCACATGCATGCCCACCTTGACTTGCTATGACTTCGCTCATCCCACTGCCTGTGACTGTTTGCAAGAAAGCAAAGTAACTCCTCCGCAACATTTGCTTCTCTAAAGCCGAGGACTGGTCATTTTCTTCTGCTGGTCGGAGCAACACTTCAAATATTGCATGAAGCAGAGGCATGAACATTTGTTGTAAAAATGGAGATACCTGTATCTGAAAATAAGAAAGATTATTCTACATTAGAAATGAGTAATTATTATTCTTGAAATTTTTTTTAAAAATTATTATGATGATGGTAATAATCCTATATTGCATATTTGAAAGTTGCTAAGAAGAGTAAATCTTAGAAGTTTTCACAAGAAAAAAAATTCTGTAACAACGTATAATGATGACTGTTAACTAGCCTCATTGTGGTGACCATTTTGCAACACAAACAAATACTAATTCATTAGGTTGCATACCAAACACTAATATGTTAACTATATATATACCTCAATTAAAATATGTATGTAACTTAGAAAAAACATGTTTGAAAGCCTTTATTTAGAGTTTCTATTTAGAATATAATTTACATAATTTACTCAGCAAATATCAAGGTTAAAACATGCTATGTAGGCATATTCGTTGAGAGCATCAAGATCATTAAGTTCAACCAATTTCCTGCAGTTCAAGATCCACATTAAAACGGAGTCAGAAATATTTCACTACCAAATACTGCCATGGGATATTTTCAATTTAAATATCAAGAAATTAATTCTATTGCTAAATTATAAATGAATTTATATGATTGGGCTCTCAGGCTTTCTATGCCATTGGGTGGGTATTCCTTAACTTCTGTTTCTCAGTCTCCTCATCATTTTAAATACAATAGCTAGCTCCTAGGGTTGTTACAGGGATCAAATGAATTATGTACGGGAAAATGCTTAGACCATATTTTGAACACAGAAAGAACAGTGTGTTAGCCATTCTTAGTAGATAGCTTATACTTTATTTAAATTTTTTTTTACATAAAACTAACTTTAGTGCACTTAATTACTTAAAAAAAAATTTTCCCCATTGACTTGACAGAGAAAGGGGGAGGGAGAAAGAGCGTGAGAGGGGGAGGGGTAAAGAGGAACAAAGGGGCAGGAGAGAGGGAGAAGAAGGGGATGAAGGGGGAGGGAAAAGAGAGAGAGGGAGAGAGAAAGAGAGAGATGGAGAGAGGAGAGAGGGGAAGAAGGCGGAGAATGGGGAGAAGGAAGAGGGAAAGAAGCATCAACTCACTGTTCCCTTTAGTTGTCTGTACACACTGGTTGCTTCTTATAAGTGCATCAACCAAGGATCAAACCCACAGCCTTGGCACTCCAGGATGAGCAACCCGGCTGGGACAAGTACATTGAATTTCTTTAAGACTCCAGAGTGGGCAACCAAATTACAATGCTTTTCATTTACCTTTTCAAGATTTAGTACTCAATGCTGTTTTTGTTTGTTTGTTTTTTTGTTTTGGAGAGAGGCAAGGAGAGAGAGACAGGAACATCGAGCTGCTCCTGTATGTGCTCTGACAAGGGATCAAACTGGCAACCTCCATGCTCTTGGATGACACTCCAACCAACCAAGGTATCCAGATAGAGCTTAATATTTTTTTTTAAGAGACAGAGGAAGGGAGAAAGAAGGGAGGAGGAAGGGAAGCATTCATTTGTTGTTCCATTCAGTCATGCAGTCATTGGTTGGTTCCTGTGTGTGCTCCGACAGGGGACTGAACCTGCAACCTTGTTGTTTCAGGAGGACACGCTTAACTGACTAAGCTAACCAACCAGGCTTTATTAGCTTTTCTGAAACAGCAGACATAGTTTTCTTCTGCTGCACAGAGCAGATAATGTTTGGACTTTATTAAGCATGTCCTTTGTGCCAAGGAAGATTCCAGACTTTAGGACTGATAAAAATACATACAATAGCTTAACCAGGCGGTGGTGCAGCAGATAGTCAGCCTGGGACACTGAGGACCCAGGTTTGAAACCCCAATGTTGCCAGCTTGAGTCCAGGCTTATAGACATGACCCCATGTTTGCTGGCTTGAGCCCAAGGTCGCTGGCTCGGCTGGGGCTCTCCAGTCAAGGCACATATGAGAAAGCAACCAATGAATAACTAAGCTGCTGGAACTATGAGTTGATGCTTCTTATCTCTCTTCCTTCCTGTCTGTCTGTCCCTGTCTGCCTCTCTCTCTCTCTCTTGCATGCTAAACAACAACAACATACAATTCATGCCCTAACTCATATTAAAAGAAAAAATAAACCAAATGCCAAAATATATCTAAAGATAAATGCATCTAATCTTTAAGTCAGGAGGTGCTTTGAGGTTTGTGTTACCTTAAATTTGGCTGTAATCTGGTTGATAAGAGGAATGAACTCCTGAAGGTCTTTTGCTTCACAATCTTTGAGCATGTGTTCTGAGGCTGATGGGATGAATGGAAGAACTTCCTCCTCTAGGCAAATTATCATGCGATGAAGGAAAGTTCGTACTCCACTTCTGAGAATATCCTTTTGTAAGGGACAACTGAGGGCTGGCAAGAACGTCTGTAAACAGTCCAGATAAACTTCGGAACAGCCACACTGTTTCACAGTCTGCTTGTTGCTAAAAGCTTTGCTGGTTCGACTGCATAAGCAAAATCGGTCAACTATTTTAAACTTTATTCTTTAAAGTTTTATGGAGTAATTAAAAACAATGCACAACAAATCACAAAACTGACCAAAGACAATTCTATATCATAATACTTCCATCTTTAGCTTTATATGGTTATTTGTGAACTACTGCTTCCAGAGACCATTCTAGAAAGGGCTCAAATTAAATTAAACAAATGAGATGTAGTTACTGCAATTCTGAATGAGATGTTTTACTAAAATTTTGCTGATAAAGTATGTTAAAAAGAGGGAAAAATTCACTTACTATGACTCAGCTGTCCTACTAGACAATCTGTAAACCACCCATTTAAATTTAGAAAAGAGTCTTTAGAATCAAGTTATCTACACAAGTCTCTAACATTAGCTTTTACACTGAAATCGTCTATAGAGCAATTTCTCTATATAGCTTCTAATTAGCAATCACTACAACTTTCATACTGCTATTGTTTGGCAATAAAAAGTATGGGTAGGCCCTGGCCGGTTGGCTCCGTGGTAGAGCACTGGCCTGGTGTGTGGAAGTCCTGGGTTCAATACCCAGCCAGGGCACACAGGAGAGGCACCCATCTGCCTCTCCACACTTCCCCTCTCCTTTCTCTCTCTTTCCCTCCTGCAGCCAAGGCTCCACTGGAGCCAAGTTAGCCTGGGCACTGAGGATGCTCCATGGCCTCCACCTCAGGTGATAGGAAGGCTCTGGTTGCAACAAGCAATGCCTCAGATGGGCAAAACATCACCCCCTAGTGGGCATGCCAGGTGGACCCCAGCTGGGTGTATGCGGGAGTCTGTCTCCCTGCCTCCCTCCTCCCTACTTCTCACTTCAGGAAAAAAAATAGTATGGGTAGATAGAAACAGCTGCTTGGGTGGCCTTGACCTAATGTAACAGCTAAAAAGAGAAGTCTCAGGACTTCTCTTATTTATTTATTTATTTATTTCATTTATTATTTTTTTTATTAATTCTAATGGGGTGACACCAATAAATCAGGGTACATATGCACAATGAAAACATCTCCAGGTTATCTTATCATTCAACCATGTTGCATACCCGTCACCAAAAGTCAAATTGTCCTCTGTCACCTTCCATCTGGTTTACCCTGTGTCCCTTCCCTCCTCCCTATCCCACCCTCTCATCCCTTCCCCCACCCCGTAACCACCACACTCTTGTCCATGTCTCATATTCTCACTTTTATGTCCCACCTATGTATGAAATCATGCTGTTCTCAGTTTTTCTTTTTTTCTGATTTACTTATTGCACTCCGTATAATGTTATCAAGGTACATCCATTTTGTTATAAATGATCCGATGTCATCGTTTCTTATGGCTGAGTAGTATTCCATAGTATATATGTACCAAAGATTTTTAATCCCCATATCTTCTGACGGACACTTGGGCTGGTTCCAGATCTTCGCTATTGTGAACAGTGCTGCCACGAACATGGGGGCGCATTTCTACTTTTCGAACAGTGCTATGGTGTTCTTAGGGTATATTCCTATAAGTGGGATAGCTGGGTCAAAAGGCAGTTCGATTTTTAATTTTCTGAGGAATCTCCAAACTGTTTTCCACAGTGGCTGCACCAGTCTGCATTCCCACCAGCAGTGCAGAAGGGTTCCCTTTTCTCCACATCCTCGCCAGCACTGATTCTGTGTTGTTTTGCTGATGAGTGCCATTCTGACTGGTGTGAGGTGGTATCTCATTGTGGTTTTAATTTGCATTTCTCTAATGATTAGTGATGTTGAGCATTTTTTCATATGCCTATTGGCCATCTGTATGTCCTCTTTGGAGAAATTTCTATTCATTTCTTTTGCCCAGTTTTTGATTGGGTTGTTTGTCTTCCTGGTGTTGAGTTTTATAAGTTCTTTATAAATTTTAGTTATTAACCCCTTATCAGATGTGCTGTCGAATATGTTCTCCCATTGTGTGGTTTGTCTTTTTATTCTGTTCTTATTGTCTTTAGCTGTGCAAAACCTTTTTAGTTTGATATAGTCCCATTTGTTTATCTTGTCTTTTATTTCATTTGCCCGTGGAGATAAATCGGCAAATATACTGCTGCTACAGATGTCGGAGAGCTTGCTGCCTATGTTTTCTTCTAAGATGCTTATGGTTTCTCGGCTTACATTTAAGTCTTTTATCCATTTTAAGTTTGTTTTTGTGAATGGTGTAAGTCGATAGTCTAGTTTCATTTTTTTGCAGGTAGATGTCCAATTTTCCCAACACCATTTGTTAAAGATGCTGTCCTTACTCCATTGTATGTTCTTTCCTCCTTTGTCAAATATCAGTTGTCCATAAAGCTGTGGGTTTATTTCTGGGTCCTCTGTTCTGTTCCATTGATCTATGTGCCTATTCTTATGCCAGTACCAGACTGTCTTGAGTATAATGGCCTTATAGTATACCTTGATATCTGTAAGAGTGATACCTCCTGCTTTGTTTTTTCTTTTTAGGATTGCTAAGGCTATTCGTGTTCTTTTTTGGTTCCATATAAATTTTTGGAATATGTTTTCTATATCTTTGAAGTATGTCATTGGTATTTTAATTGGTATTGCATTGAATTTATAAATTGCTTTGGGTAATATAGACATTTTAATGATGTTTATTCTTCCTAGCCATGAGCACGGTATATGCTTCCACTTGTTTGTATCTTCCTTGATTTCCTTTATCAATGTTTTATAATTTTCTGAGTACAAGTCCTTAACCTCCTTGGTTAAATTTACTCCTAGGTATTTTATTTTTTTGGCTGCAATAGTGAAGGGGATTGTTTCCTTAACTTCTTTTGCTGACAGTTCATTGTATGTATATAGAAATGCCTCTGATTTCTGAGTATTAATTTTATATCCTGCCACATTGCTGAATTCATTTATAAGGTCCAGTAGTTTTTTGACTGAGACTTTAGGGTTTTCAATATACAATATCATATCATCTGCAAATAGTGACAGTTTTACTTCTTTTCCAATTTGAATGCCTTTTATTTCTTCTTCTTGTCTGATTGCTGTAGCTAGGACTTCCAGAACTATGTTGAATAAGAGTGGTGAAAGTGGGCAACCCTGCCTGGTTCCTGATCTTAAGGGGATTGCTTTTAATTTTTGTCCATTTAGTATGATGTTTGCTGTGGGTTTGTCATAGATGGCCTTTATCATGTTAAGGAATGTTCCTTGTATTCCCACTTTACTGAGAGTTTTGAGCATGAATGGGTGCTGGATTTTATTAAATGCCTATTCTGCATCTATTGAAATTATCATGTGATTTTTGTCCTTCCTTTTGTTTATGTGGTGAATCACATTGATTGATTTGCGAATATTAAACCAGCCTTGCCTCTCCAGAATAAATCCCACTTGATCATGGTGTATGATTTTTTTCATATATTGCTGGATCCGGTTGGCTAATATTTTGTTGAAAATTTTAGCGTCTAAATTCATCAGGGATATAGGCCTATAATTTTCTTTCTTTGTGTTGTCTTTGCCCGGTTTTGGAATCAGAATTATGCTCGCCTCATAAAAGGAGTTTGGAAGTCTTCCTTCCTCTTGAATTTTTTGAAATAGCTTGAGAAGGATAGGAGTTAGTTCTTTGAATTTTTGATAGAATTCACTTGTGAAGCCATCAGGCCCAGGACTTTTCTTTTTTGGGAGTTTTTTGATAACTGTTTCGATCTCATTTGTTGTAATTGGTCTGTTTAGGTGTTCTGATTCTTCCAGATTGATTTTTGGAAGTTTATATGATTCAAGAAATTTGTCCATCTCATCTAGATTGTCTAATTTTTTGGCATAGAGTTCTTCATAATATTTTCTTACGATGCTTTGTATTTCTGTTGTATCAGTTGTTATTTCTCCACTGTCCTTTATAATTTTATTTATTTGAAACCTCTCCCTTTTTTTCTTGGTGAGTCTAGTTAAAGCTTCATCAATCTTGTTTACCTTTTCAAAGAACCAGCTTCTGGTTTCATTGATCCTCTGTATTGTTTCCTTAGCCTCTATGTCATTTATTTCTGCTCTGATCTTTATTATTTCCTTCCTTCTACTTGTCCTGGGTTTTATTTGTTGTCGTTTTTCTAGTTCTTTTAGCTGCAGGATCAGGTTGCTTATTTGAGCTTTTTCTAGCTTCCTATGATATGCCTGTAGTGCAATGAACTTCCCTCTCAGTACTGCTTTTGCTGTGTCCCATGAATTTTGAGTTGATGTATGCTCATTATCATTTGTTTCTAGAAACTTTTTTATTTCTTCTTTGATCTCATTGTTAATCCATTCATCATTTAAAAACATGCTATTTAGTTTCCAAGTGTTTGAGTATTTTTCAGTTTTTCTTTTGTGGTTAATTTCTAGTTTCATGGCATTGTGATCAGAGAAAATGCTTGATATGATTTCAATCTTCTTGAATTTATTGAGATCATTTTTGTGTCCTAACATGTGGTCTATCCTAGAAAACGTACCGTGAGCGCTTGAGAAGAATGTATATTCTACTGCTTTAGGATGAAAAGTTCTGAAGATATCTATTAAATCAAGTTGATCTAGTGTATCCTTTAAGTCTGCTGTTTCTTTATTGATTTTCTTTCTTGAGGATCTATCCAGTGTTGTTAGAGGGGTATTGAAATCCCCTACTATGATAGTATTGCTGTTAATCTCGCCCTTAATGTCCATCAAAGTCTGCTTTATGTATGTCGGGGCACCTATATTTGGTGCATAGATATTTATAATAGTTATATGTTCCTGTTGAATTGTTCCCTTTATCATTATGTAGTGTCCTTCTTTATCTCTTACTACAGCCTTTGGTTTAAAGTCCATTTTGTCAGATATAAGTACTGCTACCCCGGCTTTTTTTTCATTTCCATTTGCATGAAATATTTTTTTCCATCCTTTTACCTTCAGTCTATGTGCATCTTTTGTTTTAAGGTGTGTCTCTTGTAAACAGCATATGTATGGGTCCTGTTTCTTTATCCACGCCGCTACCCTATGTCTTTTGATTGGATCATTTAATCCATTTACATTTAAGGTTATTATTGATATGTAGTTCTTTATTGCCATTTTATTCTTTAAAGCTGTATTCTCCTTTTGCTATATGTTTTCCTCCCTTTGAACTGTTCACAACAGGCCCCGTAGTATCTCTTGCAGAATTGGTTTGGTTTTAATGTATTCCTTGAGGCTTTTTTTGTCTGGAAAGCTCTTTATTTCTTCTACAATTTTAAACGTTAGCCTTGCTGGATAAAGTAGTCTTGGTTGTAGGTTCTTGTTCTGCATTACTTTGATTATATCTTGCCATTCCATTCTGGCCTCAAGTGTTTCTGTTGAGAAGTCTGATGTCATCCTTATGGGGGCTCCTTTGTAGGTGATAGCCTTTTTTTCTCTAGCAGCTTTTAAGATTTTTTCTTTATCCATTAGCTTTGGTATTTTAACTATGATGTGTCTTGGTGTAGATCTTTTTGGGTTTCTCTTTAATGGAGTTCTGTGTGCTTCTTGAACGTGTGGAATTTTTCCCAGCCTTAATTTAGGTAAGTTTTCTGCTATGATTTGATTGAACACAGTTTGCATTTCCTGTCCTCTTTCCTCTTCTTCAGGCACCCCTATGATGCGAATATTGTTTCTCTTCATGTTGTCACAGAGCTCCCTTAGAGTTTCCTCACATTTTTTGAGTCTCTTTTCCTTTTTCTTCTCTGCTTCTGTGCCTTTGTTTATTGTGTCTTCTATCTCGCTGATTCGATCCTCAGCGTGATTCATCCTGTTTTTAATTCCTTCCATTGTGGTCTTCAGTTCTGATATTGTATTTGTCATTTGTCTGATTCTTTTTTATTATTTCAATTTCGTTTTTTATACTTGTTATCTCTTTATTTAGGTGTTCATAGTGACTATCCATTGTTGCTTTAATTTCTTTGAACATCCTAACTATCATTATTCTAAATTCTGCTTCTGGTAGTTTGGTTATATCTGGTTCATTCAGGTCCTTCTCTGGGGATTTCTCTTGATTCATTTGGTTTGCATTCCTCTGCCTGCCCATTTTATCTGTGTATAGGCAAGTTGTGGGCACTGGAGTCCAGTAGGTGTTGCCTTTGTGTTCTCTAGGTGTGGTCTATCTGCGGGCCCCCCACCCCCTCTGCTGCTGCCTAGGGTGGTTGGGTGTGGGCGTTGCCAATGACAGCCTACTTCAGCTGTTGCTGTGATTTCCACCTCTCCTCCGCAGAAGAGGCTGTTGCTCAATCCACAAGCCTTAGAACCAAGGGCAGAGGTGAGCACCTTTGCTCAGCTGCAGGACCAGCCCATTTCCAGAAGGTTTACGCCCAGCCCCCGCAGTCAGAGCCTGCTCGCCGCAGTTTTGCGGGTTGGGCGGGGCTTTTGATGTGCTCTCAGCTGTGAGCCTTTGCCCGTCCAGAATTTAGCCCCGCCCTCGAGGCCGGGGCCCTCCTGCGTAGGGTCGCACACTGTGGTTTATTGGGCTGGGCGTGTTTGCTGGCGTTAGCTCAGCTGCTAGCTTCCGATCGATCGATCAGGACTCTGCCACGCCCCCACATTTGGCGCCAGCTAGCGCACGTAGGGTGGCCACCAGCCGGGGTTTCTCTAGGCAGGCGGGGCTAGTAGGGTGAGCTCAGCTGCAAAAGCCGCTCACTTGCCGGGCGGGGCGCGGAGGCCGCGCGCCAGGCGGTGTCGGTCACACGGGCCCAGCGGTGGAAGCCGCTCACGCGCCGGGGCCCAGCCGCGGAAACCGCTCGCGTGCCGGGCGCCGCCACTCGTGCAGTCTCAGCTGCGGAAGCCGCTGGCGCGCACCCAGCCTCAGAAGCCGCTGGTGCGCCGGGCTCCGCCGCTCGCGCTGGCCCAGCCGCGTAAGCCGCTGGAGTGCCGGGCGGAGCCAGTGGCTTTAGCTCAGCAGCGGAAGCCGCTCGCGCACACTAAGGATTTCAACCCACCGCGGTTTCTCCTTTTGGGCGGGGTTGGCAGCATGAACTCAGCCCCGGTCTCCTCGCCCGTCCCTGGTCTTAGCCCCGTCCCCGTGGTCAGGGTTGGCTTACGCAGAGTCTTAGAGCCGACCTCTGCCCGTATTTTTCCCCCACAAGTGGGATCTCAGGCGGCCCGCAGCTGTCAGACCGCTTTTGCGTGTCTCCTCCGGTCTTGCTGGGCTAGACTGAGCTCAGACCCTTCCGCCCACACTGACAGGACCGCTTTTCAGCGTCCTGCCGCCAACCGCCCCTCAGCAGCGTTTAGAGAGATAGCAGTGTCTTAAGTCTCCACACTGTAGGCTTGGGAACTCCCTCCCTCCAAGCAGCTCCGCTCCAATTGCCGCGGGAGACCCTGCCTGGCTAGTGTCCCGCCTTCCCTTGCTGGTGTTGCTAGTTCCAGGGGAAATATTTGTTTTCGATTAGGGAAATGACTTAGCCCAGGGGTCAGGATGGCTGTCCCTCAGAGTGTTCTCGTGCCTTCAGTCCACTCTCTGTTCCCGCTGCTCTGTTTCTCTCCTCTGTCCCCGTTCCCCGGAGCCCCTGGTGCGTGGTTGTGAGAGAGGGTTTCTGCGCTGTCCCTTTGAAAAGATTCTTGGGTCCGAGAAAACTCTCTCTTTTTCACAAACAGTATCCTCACTTGCTTCACATCTCAACACTGTCCATACGCCTCTTCTAGGCTCTGGGACTGCAGTCTGGGGCTTGGTTCCTGGGACCCAGGTTTCTCCCTCTCCGCCAAACTTTCCTCCCGCCCCGAGGGACTCTCCGGGCTGCCGTTTGCTCCGGGGAGCTGGGCAGCCCTCTTCGCGTTTTCGCTATTCCTACCAGTCTCAATGTGGCTTCTGCAGTGTTCCTTGGTTGAAGAGTCCACTTATTTTAGTTCAAAGTTGGTTTATCCAGATGGTGGTTCTTAAAATTGAGCTATAATCCACTTTGGTTCTGGGAGTTGGAAGTTGGTACGTCTGCCTACTCCATCGCCATCTTGAATCCCCCCATGACTTCTCTTTAAGGCACCAAGGCTGAATCAAGATGCCCCAATATGGCACTGGTATATAAATACTGTAGCTTATCCCCTTAAATACACAATCAATTTATAACAAAGGAGTGAGAGTTAAGGACTCAGTTGACAAGGCAGAAATAAAGAATGTTATGTGATCTATTTACTTCTTCAGCTAAGTCTTCTTGAACTAGAAAGAAGATTCTTTTCTAGATTTAGAAAAGAAAGGTTTAGACAATACTCTAGACAATCCAGTTTTGGAAACACGAATATGTGCCCAATTCTAAAACATCCTGTCAAATAAACAGTTCTGTCTGTGTAGAGACACTCACTCAACATTTACTGTAGTCACTCACCTGGCAAATCCAACAGCATGGTTGAGACAGTCTGCTAGAGAGGCATGCCTTTCTTCATCCTGTGCCAGCATCAATTTTTCTAACAGAATTTTAAACTTTTCCATTAGTGGATTCAACAGATTCCTCATTAATGCTTGCTTCCGTTCTGCTGGGTACTCACTATTAACAATCAGCACTCCAGCTGTCTCATAAATAAATAGTTGATCATCACTGCTCAGGAAAGACTGGTAACCATTCTCCTAAAATGAAATTTAAACTTAGTCTTACTGAGTTTTTCCTTGTTTAGGGCTTCTCATTTAAGCAAAGTAAGTGCAAAAGTGAGAGAAGATATAATCTATCACATCAACTCATTATTAAAAAGTAGATTGAGTACTTATAAAGAGAAATTTTCTCCCAGGACTAGTAAAACTGAATTAGAAGTCAAATGATTATGGATCTCATTCTACCCCTGTCAAGACTTTACAAATGGTCATAAGATAATTATTAGTTAGCCTTCTAACTTGTTTTCTCTTATAAAACTCTTTTTTGTAAGATTGTTAGGAGGCTAAAAGTGAGGTGTACAAAGGTACTTTGAATGTTAGTACAAAGGCCACACAAATTGATATTTTAAAGAGTGTTTAAGAGTTGAATAACAAAGATCACACAATAAATACATACACACATATAGAATAGTTATGACTTTAAGACATTTGTGAATAAGACTGCAAATAAAAATAAAATAGGTCTTATTCAGGCAGAAACAATCATCCTACATATTGGTCAATTCTATGAATGAGTTTTCTTATTTTTTAATTTTTGCAGCCAAGAGGAGTATGAGGAAATATCAGAGGCCCCTCTAGGTCCAACACTCAAGCTCCCTATTAAGAAATATATAAAGTGAGAGGTCAGGTCATGAACTCAGGAGATGGTTTAAAGCTTGAAACTGAGTTATTGGATTGAAAAACCAAGCTAATATTGTCTCCATATGATGGGTAGTAAGACCAAGATTGGAAAATGTCCTTTACAAACAAAACAAAAAGGATGCATTCTAAAATCAACACAAAATACTTGGATCAGCAAAGAAAAACTTTTGCAAAAGAAGAGAAGTGGTTCAGACACTTCACTGCAAACAGGCAAAAAAAAGTATGGCTTTTCACTCACTAGGGATTTATGTAAGCAGTATGCAGATAAAGACTGTCTTCATATCCAGGAAGAGATTTCACCTACAACCCCTCATGTACAGAAAATTAGAAACACCATAAATTCATCTGTAGTAGCTAAGCAGAAGCCTTGCAAAAAACACATCACAGGTGAAAATACAAAGAGTGGTTTGGTGTGTCTAACACAAGACCAACTACACAGATTTTGATGACTGTAAACCAAGAAAATAGATACGTATGTTTTCCTGATTGAGAACAGAAAGGAGGGGGAAACAAGTCAGGACAGTCTACAATTAACCAGTATTTCTTTTTTTCTTTAAAGATTTTATTTATTCATTTTTAGAGAGAGATGAGAGAGAGAGAGAAGGAGGGAGGAGCAGGAAGCATCAACTCCCATATGTGCCTTGACCAGGCAAGCCCAGGGTATTGAACCAGCAACCTCAGCATTCCAGGTTGATGTTTTATCTACTGCACCACCACCAGTCAGGCAACCAGTATTTCTAATCAACCAAAGGATGAGAACTTGATGGGACTACTCTGAAATACAGAGGCTGTTTCATATGTCCAGGATGAAAGTAAATCTGTTTTAAATAAAACTCAGGAGACATCTAGGCAGTCCAAGCAGAAAATGGCCATAGAGAAGGTATGGAAACCAGCTAAGATGCCATACTCTAGGGCAAAGGGAACATGACAGAAGTTTGTTGGAAGCAGAAAAAGCTCAGTAGAGAAAAGAGCTTGATGAATAGGTTGCTCTAAAGAAGAAAAAGAAGCTCCTGAAAAATGGAATAATACTTAGAAAAAAATCTGAAAGTAATAAAATAGTATGGGAAAAACTTCAAATTCTTGACCAGTCCAAGTCCAAGACAACATTCTGTCACAGTCTCTGTCAGGGAATGGTAGTCGAGGCTGATGGGAACTCACCATCTAGAGCTAGTCAGATTTCATATAGTGAACATGAATGATGGCAATGCATTGATTCATTAAAGAACTATCCTAGTTCTTAGTCTCAACTGTCCTCTCAGTCAACACACACACACAACCAGAGTACTCCTATGTCTCTCTGGACACTCAGGAGCTGGCTGATATCAGTCAGCTATACAGTTTATACACCAACTGGAAGCCAGGTCAAACTTTCAGAAGAGCATAGAGCAAAACCTACTAGAGGTGTGACAATGGCAAACAGTCAAAAAACAAACCTTCCCCATTCTATGACTGCTCTGTTGGACCCAGCTCAGATTGAGGACAGGTGGCGACAAAAACAGAACCTCAGGAAACCATCACTGCTCAGGTGGAAGAGGAGCGTAGGAAGAGAAAACTGCAAGAACAAAGAAAGCAGAACAAGAGGAGGAGCTTCACACAGCCCGGGGATGAGAAGAGATGCAGAAACAGTATGAAGAAGACATACTTAATCAAAAACAAAAAGAAGAAATTATAACTCTCAAGACAAATAAACTTTTCCAAATGATACAGAAAGCGCAGGAGCTGTCATAGGGTCTAAAACAAGAACAAAGAATCCGAGAATTGGCTCAAAAGGGACATGACACTTCTAGACTGATTAAAAATCTTGGTGCTGATACAATACAAGTGGAATTTAATGAATCTAGTAACAACACTTCAGATTTAAGACATGGCTTGGATAAAGTCAGTGCTAAAATGAATACAAGTATCAATTCTACAAACTCTCCTAGGAAGGGTACTGGTGTGCAAACAGGACTCAAGTATTGCAATATTTATTAGTGCAGAATAACACTGTAGAACAGTAATAAAGAGGGAAATTATAAATTGTTCATCTCCCAAGATTCCTGCAGTTTTAAACTAAGAAAAACGAACAAGAACTAAGAAGTCAGGATAAAAGAGCCAACTGAGAAAAAGTATACTGGTATAATGACCAGTATAATCAGTTCACAAGAAAAAAGAAACTAAACATATGAAGAAATGTCCTAAAAGTCCCAATTGGAATATAAATAAACCACTCAAAGGGTATATATATTCCAACATCAGAGGAGTACCCTAAACAGCTTCAAAAGCAGCGAAGAAAAAAAATAAGAAGGTAAATGAAACTGCTTCATTTGGTAGAAAGGAATAATCCTGTACACCTTCCTCAAAACAGACATTTTGCCTGACCAGGCGGTGGCGCAGTGGATAGCGTTGGATTGAGATGTGGAAGACCCAGGTTCGAGACCCCGAGCTCGCCAGCTTGAGCGTGGGCCCATCTGGCTTGAGCAAAAGCTCGCCAGCTTGGACCCAAGGTCGCTGGCTCCGGCAAGGGGTGGCTCGGTCTGCTGAAGGCCCGCGGTCAAGGCACATGTGAGAGAGCAATCAATGAACTATGGTGTCGCAACGGCAACGAAAAACTAATGACTGATGCTTATCATCTCTCTCTGTTCCTGTCTGTCTGTCCCTATCTATCCCTCTCTCTGACTTTCTCTCTGTCCCTGTAAAAACAAACAAACAAAAAAACAACAACAAAAAAAACACCAGACATTTCACCAGTTCTTCATTCATCTCATTAAGAAACTGAACCTGGCCCTGACCAGTTGGCTCAGTGGCAGAGTGTCGGCCCAACGTGTGCAAGTCCCAGGTTCGATTCCCGATCAGGGCACCGAGGAGAAGCCACCCCTTCTCCACTCCACGCCTTCCCCTTCTCTCTCACTCTCTCCTCCCTCAGCCATGGCTCAAGCAGTTTGAGCAAGTTTGCCCCAGACACTAAGGATGGCTCCATGGCCTCGGCCTCAGGTGCTAAAATGGCTAGGTGTGAGAGACAGAGCAGCAGCCCCAGATAGGCAAAGCATCGCCCCATAGGAGGCTTGCCGGGTGGATCCGGTCAGGATGTATGCAAGAGTCTGTTTTTGCCTCTCTGCCCCTCACATAAAAAAAAGAAAAACACTGAGCCAAAGTTCAGGTGGCATCTAGTCAAAAAGGAAGAACCTTTGAAAATTAATTCTTTCAGCAAATAAAGGTCTCAATCATCACCAGTTCTGGTGGTGAAAACATTGCGACAAACTCAGACATGGAAAAGGAGTAATTATGAGAGAATATGATCTCAAGAGGCAATCAAACAAAATTATCACCTTAGATTTCTGAACCATCTCATTTTATTCCCTATTTTCGAACCAATGAGATCTGTTACCATGATCCAGATGCACCATTATCTAATCCAGGATCCTCAGTACCAAAATCCACATAATTGTGAGCAAGAACAACCATTTGACTCTATGTCAGGGACCCACTTCTTAATCCTAACTTGGAGCAAAACAGGGATCAACAGTAAGCAATCCTAAAGGGACTATCAGAACTGAGTGAGACAGGGCTTCTGCAGAAAAGGGAGTTGGAAACTAATCTCATGCCTTTAGCTGCCAATCAAGAAGAGAATTTTAGTTTTTTGTTTTAAATGTAGAAAATCAAATCCTTCACATTTGATTTGTCTTCCAAATTATAAAATGTCGTTGTCGCTTAACTATTTTTTCAAATAGTCTAGATTTATTTTTTAAATGCTTATTTAAACTTGTACATTATGTAGTAAAATGCTATATATGTATATACATATATCATCATTTTCTAATAAAATACACTTCTGTAAAAGTTTAGTAGTTAAAAAAAGAATATACAGTGTGTCCGTAAAGTCATGGTGCACTTCTGACCGGTCACCATGCAAAAGTGCACCATGACTTCATGGACACACTGTATAAAAACCTAGTCTTTAAACAGATAAATTATGTCATGGTTTTATTATAAAAGAATTCCTCATCTCTTAAAAAAAAAAATGCCCCAATTTAGAAGTAACTAAAGCGTTAAATACTACTGGGACTAATCACTGCTCCAGGAGTTGAGAACAGAAAGATAAAGTAGCTCTGTAAGTATAAGGTACTCAAAACATAGATCGCAGTGAACTGCCAAAGAAAAGCGACATTAATCAGGTAAAGAACTTCTATTTATCAGCTCTTGTAGTATGTAGGCAAAGATAATTTCCATTAATTCACTATTAACCTTTCATGCAGTGAAATAAATGACATAACCTGTGTACCCTAAATACTGCTATTTACTTAAAAGAACAAAAGTATTATTTTTTGTTCACACTTTCTAAGTGGTAGCTCTAGTAATAATTTTTATCAAAATGAAAAAACGTTGAGTCAATGTCAGTATTTTACTTTACACAAAAACGTATCAATCAAGATGGGCTTACAAAGTACCTCAACTTAAATCTTTCTAGTGAAATGGACACCAAAATATTCAGATAAACCAGCATTTAAATTTTTTTGACCCAAGCCTGAAAAGTTAAAAAAGAAAAGCTTCAGTCTAATAGTAGCAGTCACTGAGAATGGCTAATATGACCATAGTACTAACTAATTTGGAAACTGAATTTTTCCTTCTCCATTAAATACTTCACCAACATTAACAGTACAAAAAAAGCAGACCATATCTCACATTGCCAAATTTATCAGTAAACTTTTGATTCCCTTCTATTTTTATTACTATGTTTTGTTTACAATATCTCAACAGTTTTGGTAAACAGAACTAACCCTTGCACATACCCTCCCCTCAAAAAAAAGAAATGTCCATGAAAACTTTAGTGCTAAAGGCATATGTAGCCTCAAAATTTGGGGAAAATCTGTAAGTTGGAAGAATAAATACTTACAGGTGGAGAAAGCTCTAATAAATCTTGTATTCTATTCAGAATGTCCTCGATGAAAGGGTTCATTTGTTTACTGAATAAAGGCAAAAAGGAAAATCAAAGTAGCATAAATACTAGTTTTTGAAAAGTTGCTAAAAATATCAAATGCCTCTTTAAGGCAGAACTAAAAAAAATTCAGTTCCAAGCTAATCACAAGTGATTATTAAGGCCAACAATGATTTTAAATCACAACCTTATAAGCCTAAGAATGAGTAGTTTTCATTGCCAAAACTGGTACTAGTAAACAATACAAGAGTTTAGGTTAAAAATGTATTTCCAAGAAATACACTTTTAGAATGTCAAAGAAGCCATATACTACTGCTCCATAGCAATAAATCTGTTAAGTAATCACATAATGTTATTAGTGATTAGTGTTACCTATAAAAGTATGCAAACAAATCACTTTTTATTGAACAAAGTAAATGAATGAGAAGGAAAAGAAATCATAATATCACGATACAAATAAAGGGGAATACAAGGGACATTAGTTACGACAGTCTCGATATACGTTTTAAGTTTACAATGCTCACTCCCATAAAAACTAAAAACAAAATTGAGACGTGAATGTTTTGGCTTACGGTGTTAGCATCCTACGTATGGATTACCTAAGCAAACTAGTTTTTTTACACTCATTTTTTCTGTTACTACAGTACAATGTACAGTACAGTATATTTATGTCCTTTTCCTTTTTCTGTGGCTTAGTTGTGCTTTTATGTTCTAGATTATGATTTTACAAATGCGTTACGATAGGTAAGTGAGTCAGGCCTGGGTGTGTTTTGACTTACACCAAAATTCGGGTTATGTCACTATCGTAGGAACAGAACTGTGTCATAACCCGAGAAATCCCTGTACTTAAAAATATGTTTTAGGACAGGAAGAACCAAATCTTCCACAGGCTGTAGAAAATAATAAAACCTAACAGCTGCAATCTTCTACTTACTTGAGCGATTTGACAAATCTAGAAAACAGGTAAGCAGTTCTGCTCCGAACTTTTGCACTGGAATGTCGCAGACCCCGGTGATCTAAGAACGCCATCTAAAGACAGACAGATGCTGTTACTATTTCTGTACTCACTTAAGACTTTTTGTTGCTATTGTGTGAAACATCTTTATTCACATCAAATTTTACTTCTTAGCTTCTGGAAGGCAAGGACCGGATACATATAATAAGTAATCCTAAACATCACACAAACAGGCCCTGAGGAATTGTTTTAGGTGACTGATTAGGTAGAAATTTTAAAGAAACAGAGAAGAAATTAGTTTCAGTGCATTCAAGAGTTTCTGAAAACCTCTGGCTCTGGAATATTTTAAAAGACAGAAAAATAGAATACTATCTGCTCAGCTGAAATACACAGAGATTGAAAGTAAAATGTATACTTACTAATACACATGGAATGTGTTGAGGTTCAACTGTGAAAAACTTTTCGTATCTAACAACAGTTTCAAAGAACTCCAATGTTACAGATGTATGCTGATAAGAACTAACTCCTGATGTTACCAACTGGAGCAAGAAAAAGTTAAGAAATCTATTGTCATTTACTGTAACATCAAAATGCCCCAGTATTAACACATCCTAAGCTCTAACAAGCAACCCCCATTAGCTTACAGTAAACACAAAAAATTATGTTCAAATAAATTATTTTCAGTATACTTACAGTTCGCATCATATCCTGCAAAGCACTAGCTTTTGAAACATCACCTGAGAAGTGAGCACCATGAGATACTGGAAGAGCTTCTGCCAACATATACAGCAATCTTATTGCTACTTCAACTTCCATAAACCGTGTTGTCTGCCAATTCCTAGCAAGGTATAATACATCACTGAAATATGAACATACCCTTTCTATAAAATTAGTGATGCATAGAATAAAAAAACACTAACAAAAGCTTCTTTAATTATTAAGAAATCATAGCAATTTTTAATTTTGCAAGGCAATATAATTTATATCACAAAAGTAGCTAGAACTGATGTTATCCATTTTATTGTTTATGTTCTAAAAAGCAGTATTTCCCCTCAAGGATCAAGAAAAATCAAGGTGATAAGTGCAGTGTTTTAGAGATACACAAAAGATCTTAACTCACACAGATTATAATAAAGCATGTGAATCACTTAATGTGAACATCAGCAGAAAAAGGAAAAAGGAGACGTGTTACAAAAACAGTAACAAACTTACTGCAGCGTAGAACTAAAAACTCTGCGAACAGAAGCCAGCAGTAACTCTGGTGAAACTTGAGCAAGCCTGTCCAACAATAACTTCAGTTGTTTCCTATATTCTACAAACATGGCTTCATCTTCACCCTATGGTGTATTTTAAATTTTTAATTTTAAAAACGTTAAAGACCTTAAAACTCATGTAAATGGTGAGTTGTCATTAGTTTTCTGCATTTACAAATACTTTTGTATTTTCCATCATATTCATTTATGTATTATAGGAAAACTTAGTAGGTCTTTCCCCTCCTGCTCACAAATAAGTATTTCTGAACATAGCCCTACAACTTGAAAGCCTAAAACCAGAAACAGTACAAGAAGGAGGTTAAAGGTTAGAGTCTAAAGCCAGAATGGGTTCATGCTGTACTCTGTGAAAACTTCACCTTATTAACACTCCTTGTTAATCTCTCTGTCCACTGTAAAAACTGTAATACTACTGTATGACTGGAGCTATTTTATTTATGTAATGAGCCTGGCACTTTGTAAGTTCATAGTTTGATAGTTATCATCATCATTATCCTTTTATAGTCCAAAGACTTCTGAAAACCTAAAGTAAGGAACAGCACTAGCAAACAGCCAAACAGTGTATATCATATGTTGTCATCATCAAGTTACTAGAAAGCACCTGATGACCTTTGTGTTTGATGGGAAACTGACTCTCTGGCAACCTTAGATAAGACTTCTAACCAGAACAAGTCTAGGCAGTTACACTTATGATTTGAGGCCCACCAAGTGGGCCTCAACTTAGCACTCTTGTTAAATACAAAGTAAAATCAGATCATCACAGATACTGTCAATATTCTACAAAAATCAATGCTACAAAATGTTTTTTAAAAGGATTGTTTGAAAGTTACCAAATACCAACTGTGAAGGGTTATGAGGCTTCCATTATTTTTACCTAGAGTTGAGGTCAATATAAATCAAACTAATTTTTAAAATATTTCTTGTTTTAAAGAACTCTAAAATAATCCAAACTTGAAATATTAATTTCATAAAAGTAAACAATGAAATCAAAACTAATTTTTCCTCAATTCAAAATTCTTACCTCATTTTCAAAGTTGTATTCTTCATCATAAGTCAATTTTTTCATAACGGCTAACATGATTGCCTATAATTAAGAATAAAATAAACTTTTGTCAGTTTTCTTTAATTTCAAAAAATTCTAAATTAAGCTGTATTTCTAGGCAGACTATAGACACAGATACTATTACCAGTCTGAAAGAAGTCAATTACCTCTACATTAGCTTTTTGCTGATCCGAGAGCACTGTAAGCTGTTAAAAAGAAAGCAATACTTTATTAGATTTTCTACAGTTATACTTGTTTATCAGAATATATTCCTAATCGATTAACATCTTTAAAAACCTGCACACAACTTTTCTGGAGGGCAGTATGGCAGGTCCTTCTTATATAGGGTAGGGCAAAAGTAGGTTTACAGTTGTTCATACAGAAAATACAATAATTAAATAAGAATGTAAGAATAAACTCTTGAGTTCCACCTACTCACAAAAGTAAACCTACTTTTGCCCCACCCTATACAGGGGGTCCTCAGGTTACAACAGTCTCGACATAGGACGTCTCAAGTTTAAAACACTCACTGCCATAAAAACTTAAAAAAAAAATTGAGTCATGAGTATTTCAGTTTACAACATTAGTATAGTACATATGGACTATGTGGGCAAACTAGTTGTTTTCACATTCATTTCTGTCATTTTTTTCTGTTATTACAGTACAGTATACAGTATATTTATGCCCTTTTCCTTTTTCTGTGGCTTAGCTGTGTTTTTATGTTCTAGATTATGATTTTATAACTGTGTTAGGATAGGTAAGTGACTCAGACTAGGGTATGTTTCGACTTACACTAAAATTCAGGTTATTTCACTGTCATAGGAACAAAACTGTATCGTATCCTGAGGATCCCTTGTATTTATAATGCACCTAACCTAAGATCTAGCAATTCTAGTAAATAACCAGACATTTAGGGAAAGATATGTAGATGAATTTGACTTTTAAAGATACTTATAAAGTATTCATGCAAAGAAGCAGGTTATAGGACAGTAAAGTATGATCTAATCTTGTTTTTAAACAATGCAAAAAACCCCTAGGAATCCATTATGAGATACACAGTGGGATTGCCAATGGTTTTTTCATACCATTCCAGTTGCTGAAAATTTCTGAAAGTATACATGCAGACGTGTTACATTTGTAACAAAATAGAAGCTAAACTCAGCTTTTGAAAAAAATTATTTTAACCTTGACTTAATTCAGCTAATCCAATAGGAACAGTTCATTTTTTTTTAACATTTTTCTTTATTTTTCTTTTCTTTTTCCAGGGACAGAGAGTCAGAGATAGGGATAGATGGGGACAGACAGACAGGAATGGAGAGAGGTGAGAAGCATCAGTCATTAGTTTTTCGTTGCTGTTGCAACACTTTAGTTGTTCATTGATTGCTTTCTCACATGTGTCTTGACCGTGGGCCTTCAGTAGATCGATAAACCCCTTGCTGGAGCCAGCGACCTTGGGTCCAAGCTGGCGAGCTTTTTGCTCAAGCCAGATGGGCCCGCGCTCAAGCAGGTGAGCTCAGGGTCTCGAACCTGGGTCTTCTGCATCCCAGTCCGACGCTCTATCCACTGTGCCACCGCCTGGTCAGGCAGGAACAGTTCTTTTATCTAATGTTATAATAAGTTACTAATTCTTTTTTTAAAATTGAATTTATTGGGGTAACACTAATTAACAATTATACAGGTTTCAGGTACCCGATTCTACAATACATCTTTGTACTCTGTATTGTGTGTTTATCCTATCAACTCAAGTCTGTCTACCAGAGTAGTTACTAATTCATACAAAGGCTACATGCTATATAATATGGAGATGGACACTCTACATTTTAAGTTCTTATTGGGAGCAATTATCTAGGGGAAAATTTTAATTTCTTAAATTCTATTTATTTATTTGATAGTCAGGAAGAGAGAGACAGGAACTTCAAGCTGCTCCTGTACGTGCCCTGACTGGGGAACTGAACTGGCAACCTCTGTGCTCTAACCAGCCGAGCTACCCGGCCAGAGCTTAATAGTTTTTATTTATTGATGAGACCGTGACAGGAGAGGGGGGATGGAAGCATTCATTTGTTCCACTCAGTCGTATATTCACTGGTTGCTTCCCGTGTGTGCCCTGACCAAGGATCGAATAAACAACCTTGTCATTTCAGGACGATGTTCTTAACCACAAAGCTAACCAGCCAGGGCTAAAATTTTTAACTATAAAAAATTGTTTATCCAAAGTGAAGTATATGTAATAAAAACAGTAAACTGTTTAACAAAATTTCTACTGCATTTAGACATAAACATGATTCAAAAATAAAAGAATACTCCCTGGCTGGATGACTCGGCTGAAGCATCATCCTGTAATGCAGAGGTGGCTCATTCGATCCTGGGCTGGGCACACTCAGAAACAGAGGGTGTTTCTCTCTCCCTCTCCCCCCCTTCCTCTCTCTGAATTCAATAAAGAAAAGTTGAGAAAATAACCTAAACCTGTCATTTTAAAGCTTGTTATTAGTTTTATAAATTTTAGAACCTGGCAATTTTTTTTTCTGGCTAAAATGTTCAAAAAAAGAAAAGAAAAAGGAAATACATAAATATTTAACAGTAAATATCATTAGGTAGTAGAATTATGGCTATTTTCATTTTTCCTATTTTCCAATTCTTTATGACTCCACTATATTACCCACTGGACAAAAAAGTTAAAATAAGGACTCACTTGTTTCAAAATATGAAGATAATCATAACAAAATCCAATAATGTTAGAAGAGATATCATCATCCTCATGAATTAGTAGCTGCAACATCAACGCCACTTTCGTTTCAATAGCTTGTAGTGCCTCTTGAGCATTCTTGATATCCCCATTCTTAATTAATTTAGTCCAGCTAACTATCAATGACTGCCCCATTCCATTTACCAGTTTAGAAAATCTGGCGAGGAAGTCAACATCTTCTTCCTAAAAGAAATCAAGACAGTTTTCAATTTAAAACCACCCACGTAAGAGTAAGAGGGAAACCCTAAGCATTAGCTTGAATCAAGTCCCAAGCACAGAATTCAATGTTAAACTAATATTAGACATTTAACAATTCTAACATTTGACTGGGAAATTTTTTTGAATTTGAATTCTTCTGTGATTATTATACACTAGTACTCTTTAAAACAACTGTTTTTAATGATTACAGTCCTGTAGACAATGCTAATTTTATAAAAGCAGAAGGGATGTGAGGTTTTAGAACCTTCTCTCTAAACTACTGAATTTTGAAAATATGCTCTGGTAAAGTTAATGCTGTCATATTACAGTACGTATAACAATTTAAAACAGTTCTTTCTGATACTATATAATTTGAGCCTTTACTATATTGCAAAGAGAAACTGTTACTACAGTTACCTGCCTAAGGTCATATCTGTGTTAAAGCCAGAACTCAAAATCAGATTATTTTTCATTCACTATCCTTATGATGTTCTATAGAAATAGATTTTTACCTTCATCAGTTTAGGTTTTTTAGCAGGGCCTCAATAAGATAATTATTAGTAATGTACGAAAATAATACTATTTGTCTGTCAGCAAGGAAAACACTAGAGCTGTTTTACTGACCTATCAGCAATACAAAAATTTCTTAGTAATTCTTTATCACTGACACAAATAAAATTAAAATAAAAAATTACAGGTTCGCCTGACCAGGCGGTGGCGCAGTGGATAGAGCGTCGGACTGGGATGCGGAAGACCCAGGTTCGAGACCCTGAGCTTGCCAGCTTGAGCACGGGCCCATCTGGCTTGAGCAAAAGCTTGTCAGCTTGGACCCAAGGTCGCTGGCTCCAGCAAGGGGTTGCTCGGTCTGCTGAAGGCCCGCGGTCAAGGCACATATGAGAAAGCCATGAATGAACAACTATGGTGTTGCAATGGCAACGAAAAACTAATGATTGATGCTTCTCACCTCTCTCCATTCCTGTCTGTCTGTCCCTATCTATCCCTCTCTCTGACTCTCTCTCTGTCCCTGTTAAAAAAAAAAAAAATTCAGGTTCAATTTCTGGTCAGGGCACACAGGAGAAGCAAACCATCTGCTTCTCCCACCTCCCCGCCCTCCTTCACTCGTTTTCTCTTTCTCTTTCTCTCTACCTCTCTCCAGCAGCCATGGCTTGATTGATTCGAGCATGTCAATCCTGGGCATTGAGGATGGCTCCATGGAGCCTCCACCTCAGGTACTAAAAATAGCTTGATTGCAAGCATCAACTCCAGACAGAGATTCGGCCCCAGACAGGGGTTACTGGGTGGATCCCGGTGAGAGTGCATGCAAGAGTCTCTCTCTTCATCTCCCCTCCTCTCACATAAAAAAATATTATAAATAAATAAATACCTTCAAATTATTATCTAAACTACTAATTTACCATACCCAGAGCTATTGGGATTAAACTCTACAGTTCACACGAGTAATGATTCAAAAGTATGATAAAAATATAATACTTTTAACTGAGTCTAATTTTGGTCAAAATGCATTGTCATGTAAATAGTATAGTCCCTTGATAATTAAAATATGGTTCATGGGCCAGGAGTATCAGCATCACCTGGGAGTTTGTTAGAAAGGCACAATTGAAGGTACCATCCCCAATTCTCAAGTTTAAGAACTGGTAAAATCCATTGTCCTAAACAAATGCTACAGAAATATTATGGCTTTCTAGATAGTGTTTCATTATCAGAATCTCAAGGAGAGTTTCCAACATTAAAAAAATAAAGTATATTTAAATTCCTACCTATCCTAGTTTGTACTAAAAGTTTTTAAAACTTTATACATAAATGTACTGACCTGGTCAATGATGAAAAACCCAGCAGACTGTAATACTTGACACAAAGATTCTATAAGTTTCATTTTATCAACAGGATCCATTCCTTTATTTACAATCTCAAATAAACAGTCACATGCTTCTTCCCGTAGAACTTCTATCGACATATGACCTAGCAGAATATTTATAAACCTGGCAATGGAATAAAACTATTAAAATGTTTTCAAATTCGCGAGTTTCATATACTGTGTTTTGCAGTTTTATATTTTTAATAATACACCTATACTTACCTATCATTAGCTATAAGGGATAAGTCTATCCAAGATACATAAGCTCCAACTACTTCAAGGCACTGACAAGTCACTTCTGAATTAGTATACTGATAATTTTGTAGGATTTGGTACCATGATTCCACCAAGTTTGGAATGCACTGTTCCCTCATAGTATCTTTTATTAGAGTATTTCTACGAGCCTCCTAAAAACAAAACAAAAAATAAAATTCCTTAAATGCAATCAAAGCAGATTATCTCACAAAATAATGTTTGCCATCTGAAGAGTTGCACACAGTAATTATCTCACCACTAAACTTTCAGACCTGTCAACACATATCCTGTTTATCAGCTCTAAAATCCTATCTGGTGATCTATTTCCTCTTTCCATTCTATTCCTCAGTGCCAGACCAATTTCTTATTAAACACAAACTATAAATAAGCATTCCTTGGAAATCTTAAGCAGGAGATAAGTTACTGCTCAATACAATACAAACATGATAGAATAGCAATAACTTAAATACATGACAATGACCTTTATAAATGTTATAAATGTTTGACATACAATGAACTTAAAATTATTATACATACTTGAAATTAAGCTATTTCTACTCTGTTCTATAAGAATAAGAAGAAAATTATATCGGGTAATGAAATATAGAAAGACTAAGGTGGCCCTGACTGGTTGGCTCAGTGGTAGAGCATCAGCCTGGCATGTGGATGTCCAAGGGTCAATTCCTGGTCAGGGCACATAGAAGTAACCATCTGCTTCTCCACCCCTCTCCCTACTCTCTCCCCCCCATCTTCTTCTCCCACAGCCATGGCTCGATTGGTTTGAGTGCATCAGTGCCAGGCACTGAGGATGGCTCTATGGAGCCTCTACCTTAGGCACTAAAAATAGCTCAGTTGCAAGCATGGCCCCAGATGGGCAGAGCATCAGCCCCAGACAAAGGCTGCCAGGTGAATCCCTGTTGAGGTGTATGTGGGAGTCTGTTTTTCTATCTCCCCTGTCCTCACTTGGAAAATAAGAGGGGGGGGGGGAAGGAAGGAAGGAAGGAGGTAGGAAAGGAGGGAGGGAGGGAGGGAGGGAAGGAGGACTAAGGTGATAAGCCATGTATCTGAGACTACAGAAGAACCCAGCATTGATTCATAAACAACGCCTCTTCCTCAGTCAGTGACTATATAGCAGTAGTAAATATTTCCCTACAAAGTTATAGGAGAAAATAAATTTGTATATTTCACCAGAGAAAGTACTCACCTAGCTAAAAAAAATTCTAAAGTAATATTTTAATTTCAATTTATACCTGGGGGGGGGGTTTAAGTTCCTTTGCAAAACAAAATTCAAAATGTTGAGTTAATCTAGAATTATTCTTAAGACTGTCTCAAAAATAAGACTTACGATCCTCTTATTATCTACCCATTATGTCCTATAAAATCTGCACTAAAAAGTAAAAATGAATGGTTAGTGACTTGCCTCTGATGTATGCACTACATCACGATCCACCAACTCTGAATCAATAGCCATGAGGATTCGGAGGTACAGATCTACTCCCCTTGGATTTAGGTCCACTACGGAGAGAATGTCGAAAAAAAACTTGGGCCATTTAGTGAGATATTCTGTAACAAACAGCAAGGCGAAGACTTGGGCTGCTTTATTTCTTATAAAGGTCTTCTCTGGTTGGGGATTCAGCATCTGACAATCAGAGAAACAGTCTGTGAAATTAAATGTAAACTGAAAAGATTCGAACATGTTGTTTTCTAGTATATTAATAGAAAAAACACATCAAACTTCAACATGCTCTAGGTTAGCTGTGCAATAGAAATGCTTGAAAATTACCCAAGTATTTAAGCAACTGAGCAGATGGGGAACAATCAAATGAACAAAGGTGCTAATGGTTACTTCTCATTCTCACACTTTTAAAGAAAAGTTTCATGCACAGTTTTACCAGTTCCTACAGTTTTTCTAAGAAAAAATTTAATTGTTTTTCTTCTAGCTGCTTGCTTTTTTTGGAAAATAAGAATCCTAACTATACAACGGTTTTATATGTATGTTATGAATAACTAAAATTAACGAAAAAGAACAGACTGAATAAAAATCTCTATCGGCCCCTTTGAAAGAGGGTCTTTGTGAAGAGGCTGTCCAAGAGAGCTCACCTTACTGTTTTCCTTTTCTTTTTTTTTAAACATTTAAAAACATTTTCAATTACAGTTGACATTCAATTTTATATTAACTTCAGGCGTATGTCATAGTTGTTAGACGCTTATGTAATTTACAAAGTGATCCCAACCCCGATCAGTTTAGTACCCACCTGGCACCATACATAGTTATTACAATATTATTGACTATATTCCCTGTGCTGTATTTTACAACCTCATAGGAGGGGCTCACCTTTAAGAGTGAACAGAAAAGCCACATTTGTCAAGAGGTTAAAAAAAAAGTTACATTTTAAAACCAAAGTTTCCACAATGTGTCATGGAAAGCATGATAGCTTTGGTTATTCATACAATTTAAAATTATTGCTGAGTTTTCATCTACCCATGATCTTCAAAACCAGCACTTCCTAAAAAAGCTACAGAACCAAATGGAGGATAAATGATAAACATTTTTTAGGTAAAGCTGCAAACTCTTAAAAAAATAAAAATTTAAGTATCTGATAATATGAAGTACTGAATGAAATTACAATTTTACCTGAGCTTGAAGCCAAGATATGAGCGTCTCCCTAATTAGCTGCTGTTGAACAGTAGTTAGTTCTGAATATCTGTTCAAAATAGAAAAGAAAAATAATAATGGCTCTATTCGGTGTCTGTAGTTATAAAAATAACCTATATATTTGAAAAGAAATACTTGTATAGAACTCTAATATCTAAAATTCCCTAAAATTTCAAAAATAAATTGAAAATGCCTCTCTCTCATCACTGCTTTGAGGCAGATAGGTGGCAGGTGGAGGTATCAATGTTGATATTAATTTGTAGTCCAGTTCATATTGAAAAAATGGCAGCTACACAGTTTTTCAAATGGACATATGTCCATGTTCTGAGGTCTGTTTTACAGAATAAATCAACAGACAAACTAAGGGCCCTCTAAGCAGTGATGTACTATTTTCATTTAATTAAGGCAGGGGTTCTGAATACAAGTGCCCATCCTGCCACTCAACCCCAACAGGGAGCTTTCATGTAGAAACAGAGGCTGGATATTGCTAGATCTTTTGCTATTTTTCAGAGAAGCTGGAAATCTATTTTTTTCCCCTGTGAAATGGCTGGATTTTTGTATGTAACCAACAAATTTAAATTTAGTACTTTTATAACACTTTGGGTCAAATCAACATACATCTATAAACTGGACATGACATACACTGTTAATTTACAACCTGCATTATGGTTTCCCTAACAAGGAAAAAACTAATTATAAAAAAAATGGCCTCTCCCAACAAATCTCAGAATCAAAAAGTGAGAAAAAAGACTTACTTATATTTAACTTGATGTTCTAATACTTGAAAGCAGAAAAACTTTATGTGATCATCACTGAAAAAGAAGAAAGAAAACTAGAAATATAAATTGGGAAAAACAAATCAAAGATAAAATATTAATGAATAGTTGAAAGTTCCTCAAATCAGACCTTTGACTTGCTATTTATTGACCTTATTTATTACATTCATATCTATTTGTTTAAAAAGTGGAGAACTTTAAATATTATACAATAATCAATATTTACACTAAATCTCGCAAACAGAACCAAACAAATTAAGATGCACCTTCAATTTTAGTACACAGAAAAGAGAGGGTACCTCTGCTAAATTCAAGATGTTATAATTCCTGGGTCTACTCTTTTTGTTTTGTTTTTAATTTTTAGAGAAGGGAGGAAGGGAGGGAGGGAGGGTGGGAGGGAGGGAGGGAGGGGGGGGAGAGAGAGAGAGAGAAGTGGGGAGGAGCACGAAGCATCAACTCCCATATGTGCCTTGACCAGACAAGCCCAGGGTTTCTAACTGGTGACCTCAGCATTCCAGGTCAATGCTTTATCCTCTCGCCACCACAGGTCAGGTGCTGGGTCTACCCTTATTTTTTTTAAAGATTTTATTTATTTATTTTACAGAGAGAGGAGAGAAAAAGGTGAGGGAATGAGAAGTATCAACTCATAGCTGCTTCACTTTAGTTATTCACTGATTGCTTGTTGTAAATGCCTTGACCAGGCAAGCCCAGGGTTTTTTGAACCAGTGACATCAGGGTTCCAGGTTGACACTCTATACACTGCGCCACCACAGGCCAGGCTGGGTCTACTCTTAATACCAGATGTTCAAAAGACAAACAGTAGACCTCTATTTAACAAATAAAGACTGAGTTAAATCAGAGATGATCATCAAAGTCTTACTTAAAATTCAACCCAAGACAGTTCTATTGCAGCCAAATCTAAGACAAGCAGTCACCTGGATTGACAGTCTAGCCTCAAAACTCATTCAGAAAACCAAGCTAACAATATATCACCCTTTTACAAGGGGAGCCAAAATCAGTATCCATCAATTACTGACTTTCAACTGTTGCTCTAGGGACTATAGTGAGCCAGCTACAAACTCTGACAAAGTCCCTTTAGTGAACAGCAATCTACTTATCCAATATAGTTGGTTTGAGCCAGGCTTAGTCATGGAACAAATTTTTCATATATAAAGCTAAGTAGTCAATACAAGACTGGAGATGTTATCTTCATTTTAGAAAACACAAATCAACTACCTGACCAAGCGGCACAGTGGACAGAGTGTTAGCCTAGGATGCTGAGAACCCAGGTTTGAAGCCCCAAAGCCACCAGCTTGAGCCCAAGGTCACTGGCTTGAGCAAGGAGTCACTGGCTTGGCTAGGGCCCCCAGATCAAGGCACATATGAGAAAGCAAGCAATGAACAATTAAGGTGCTATAACTATGAGTTGATGCTTCTCATCTCCCTTTCTGTCTGTCCACCCACCTAAAAGTAAAACATGAATTAAAATATTCTCACCCATAAAAAGATGAAACTTAATTTTTTAAAAGTTTTTACAGTTAGGTTTATTTAGCATCTCAGTTAAGACCTTAGGGCCGTGATGGCAAACATATGACACGTGTCAGCACTGACACATGTAGCCATTTTCGATGACAAGCGGCCGCATACCAGAGAAGTATGGGGCCATATGCCGAGAAGGACGTTTCACCCTCGGCTCCTGCAAGGCCAGATGCAGTAGCCATGGATAAAACACTTGCTGTAGTGTAGACACTCTGTGCAGGAGGTCTGTAGGCCAAAACAACAGAACTCTGGCACAGAGCGTCTAGTTCTAGGACTTCCGGTTAGGCCGTTTTTCTCCAAGTGACACACCACCCGAGTTATGCTCGGTTTTTTGGCGAGTTTTGACACACCAAGTTAAAAAGATTGCCCATCACTGCCTTAGGGTTTCTATCTTTATCATGGATGACACTAAAGTCTTAACTAATTACACAAGTCTTAGGTTTTCCAGTCAAATAATAAACTATAAGAAGGCTTTAATTAAGAGCCAGTTTTTATTTACTCTTAGACATGTAGATGTTCTCAAAACCAAGCTTTTCACTAAACTGGAGCACTTGGTTTCAGCTGGAAAAATGTAGTGACTGATACCCACAGCATGAGGGGAATTCCCATCATTAACCACCAGGAACTTCTACTCACAAGTTGTTTGCCTATAGCTGGTCATTTGTGCTAAGTCTCACTATGCCAGTTGCAACTCTTTTTTAATTAAGTAACCTAATTAGCAATTTTATAAAGTAATAAAACAAAAATATCAAGATTTCTTATTTTTATAAAAATTAAGTTGAAAGCTTTAGAAAGACTTCATAAGAAGTCATACTGCAGGGGGGAAATCCTTGAACATATGTGATATGGGCTGGATCAGTGGCTTTTAACCTTTCTACCCTTGGGAACTAGTGAAAGTAGAATTATTTCAGGGGCCACTAAAGCAAGAATCACCGTGAACATAAACATATTTGACTAAGATCATTGGGTCTATAATCTTCCTACAACATCAGGGTGGTTAAATCTTTCAGTGACTAGCATAAAATTTCTGACAAACTGGACCAGACCGGCAGTTGAAAAACACTGGGTGGCCCTGCCTGGTGGCTCTAGATACAGCATCAGCCCAGGGTATGGACATCCCGGGTTTGATTACCCATGAGAAGCGAACATCTGCTTCTCTCTCCCTCCCTCTCCCCCTCCTACAGCCAGTGGCTCAGTTTGAGTGTGGCCCCAGGCGCTGAGGGTAGCCCTGTTGGAGTACATCAGCCTCAGGCACTCAAAATAACTTGGTACTTGAGCATCAGCCCCAGATGGGAGTTGCCGGATAGATCCCAGTGGGGGCATGTGTGACAGTCTGCCTCACTATCTCCCCTCCTCTAACCTAAAAAAAAAAGAAATTAAGAAAACACTGGGCTAGATAACCACAAGATTTAGAGAAGTGGGGCAAATAACAGTTTAGGAACCTGCATTCATTATTCCTCAGTCCACTACAGTGACCCAAAGTAGAAACTATAGAGGATGGCTTATGGGTCTGGTCAACATAAGAATGATCAAAGAATGATCAAGTGAATGCTAACAGTATATACACAAAGAAAAGACCCTGGTCCACAACATCAAGATTAGTAACTGAATGATTACATAATTTAAATTAAGATAAAAAATTAAGATACAAATAATGTATGATTACCTCCCTTATCAACTTTTTAGAAAACCAACTATCACTCACATGATATTCTAGCTGGGATCTGCTGTCAGGTACACAGCATAAGGCAAAGGACAGGTTTACTGAGAAGTCAACCCTGTAATGGCTAAATTATTAATTTACTATTTTTCATTTCTACACTGAATGGTTTCCAAAAACACAAGTCATAACATGTTTTTATGACAACATTCTCCAAATACAGATAAACTGTATTGATTTTTAGAGAGAGAGAAGAAGGGGGAAAGAAAATGAGAGAAAAATCACTTTGTTGTTCCACTTAGTTATGCATTCATTGGTTGATGCTTATATGTGCCCTGACCAGGGATCGAGCCTACAACCTTGGTATATCAAGATGATGCTTTAACAGGTCAGTGCAAATACCAGTAAACTTAACAGTCCTGTCAAGTTCACAGAAATTTAAATTCTCAGAGTCACGCAAATTTTGTTTGAATTACCTGTATGTCCTCTGGGCTAGAGCTTCTGCACACACCTGCCAGGCATCTGGGGAGATCTTTAACTGCTCAAAATAGGCCAGGGCCTGTAAGAATGGAAGGCAAGAATGCATTTGGAAGGTCGATCTCAATGCCCTATCAACACTATACAAACATTCTGGGAGTCACAAACTACTAAAAAAGTGAATCTAAAAAAGAAAAGCTAAGGCCTGACTAGGCGGTGGTGCAGTGGATAGAGCATCGGACTGGGATGCGAAAGACCCAGGTTCGAGACCCCGAGCTCACCAGCTTGAGCACGGGCCCATCTGGCTTGAGCAAAAGTTCGCCAGCTTGGACCCAAGTTCACTGGCTTCAGCAAGGGGTTGCTCGGTCTGCTGAAGGCCCGCAGTCAAGGCATATGTGAGAAAGCAATCAATGAACAACTAAGGTGTCGCAAGGGCAACGAAAAACTAATGACTGATGCTTCTCACCTCTCTCCATTCCTGTCTGTCGGTCCCTATCTATCCCTCTCTCTGACTCTCTGTCCCTGTAAAAAAATAAAAATAAATTTAAAAAAAAAAGAAAAAGAAAAGCTAAGACATTGAATTCAGGCTTTTGAATATGTGCCACTTAGTGATCATTCTAGAAAAAAAGTTAAATAGAAAACAAATCCATCAGTTAGAAATTCAAACATACTTCCTTACAGTAAAGGAGACAACACAAAAATGCTCTTCACAACCTACAGTATTATTGGGAGGCTAGAGAAAGAAAACATATAAGTGCTTGTCAAAAGCAATTTAAAATGAGAAAATAAAGGGTATTTTTCCTATTTAACAGCTAATATGCTAATACAGAAATGATTATAAAAGACAAAACATACTCTGTATGTCATTTGGTCTACATTTAAACAAAAAAGGAGACTAATTCAACCACATCATGTAAGTTCCCTACAATGTGAGATTAAAATCAAGAGTACAACTGCATGATATAAATTTTGAGAAGGTACCCAAATAATTGCAAAGGCCAAAGCTTTAGGGAAAGTGTTTCTCACCCTTCTATTCATGAATTCAGGGCTTGTTCTAAGAGCAAGTGTATTTAGAATGAATGTTGCACCAAGTCCGTATGCTCTCTACCAGGCTGTTGAGAAAATGGAGAGTGACTTCTGCCACTCTTTTCCATTTGCATGTTGTAAATGGTATCAATGATAGATGCAGGTCTCCCATATGACAAACGACAAAAAGTAATCTCAACAACTTGTGAGAAGTATCTCAGTCAAGAAATGTACACATAACTAGAAACACTGCGAGGTGATTTTAAAGCAATTATATACTGATACAAAACTTTAAATGAAATAGAAGGAATTTTGATTAGTCAGCATTATTTATTTTTGTTAATTGAATATATTGGAGTTACACTGGTTAATAAAATTACATAGGTTTCAAGGGTACATAATCATCTCAAATAGTACTTTTTTAAAATGTGGGTTGTGCCCCATTAGAGATGAAATAAATTTTATCAGTTTAGAATAGCAATTTAAAAAATAAAACAATAAAAAATCTAAGTACACTGTACTTAGCAAGAACAACTATTTTGTGTAACTTGTTTTAATTATAAATGTGTGTATCTGTGTTTATTTATATACACTTATGTATATACATTTACACTAGGTTCAGACGTAAAATTTTTTCCTTTGGTTTAAAAGTTTAAAAAAAAAATGCCCTGCTTTCTTAGGGGACAGTTTCCTGTATTATGTAATTGTATGAATGAAGGAATGGGTTTTCATTCATGGCCTCAGTAGCTGCTTCTACTGACAGAGAACCTAAGTAAATGAAGGTAAGTAGATGGAGATCACCAAGTATTATCTACAGTATAAATAATAAACTATCTTTAGAAAATAAGAATATAGGGCCTGACCTGGTGGTGGCGCAGTGGATATAGCATGGGCCTGGGAGGCTGAGGACCCAGGTACAAAACCCCAAAGTTGCTGGCTTGAGAACAGGCTCATCAGGTTTGAGCACAGGGTCACTTGCTTGAGCCTGGGATCATAGACATGACCCCGGGATCATAGACATGACCCCATGTTGCTGGCTTGAGCCCAAAGGTAATGCTGGCTTGAAGCCCAAGGTTGCTGACTTGAGAAAAGGGTCATTGGCTCAGCTAGAGCGCCCCAGAAAGCAATCAGTGAACAACTAAGGTGCTACAATGAATAATTGATGCTTTTCATTTCTCTCCTTCTTGTCTGTCTGTCCCTCACACACACACAAAAAAATACGTGTGTGTGTTTGTGTGTGTATGTGTGTAGGAATCCAAGCAGCTGCAAAAGAATCTAGTTCTGTCAATGTCTAACAATACTTCATGAAACCTAGGGCTTCCTTTAGGAATCTCTCAAGGGACAGGACAGGCAATAAGGTGGAAGTTAATCATGTATGTTGTATTACGACCTGTTTCACTTACCAAAAAAAGAATGGTGGGGGATTGTCACTGACCATTTTCTTTAAATAATAAGTTTTAAGCCAAAGACAGATATTCTATTCACATAAATAAAAGTAATACAATAGCTAGAAAGTTTTCAGTTTTTAACTAGTCTTTGCACTGTAAATCCATGTTATAAGCATTAAAAATTTTTTTTTTCTGGCCCTGATAAACAAATCAAAGCTTTTTATCACATTGTTCTTCTATCTTATACCTTCTTCCAATGGTCTACTGTCCTTAAGCGCCAGCAGTCAGCTCAGCTTTTACTGCCAATGTAGAAAACAACTATGACGAAGAATGTGGGTTGGCAGTTACTTACCTTACCACCAAGCTAAATCAAGTTCCCACTACCGAACTCTAACATCAGGACTATCAGAATTAACTTTTCCTTAAGATTCCTTTTTTTTCATCCTAATTATTACTCAGTTTGGCTTAATGGGATATCAAATCAAGCCATCACATGCCTGTGACTGACAGAACCTATTCTTTTATTTATTTATTTATTTTAGAGAAGGGGGGCGGGAGTAGGAAGCATCAACTCCTATTTGTGCCTTGCCAGGCAGGCCCAGGGTTTTGAACCGGCAACCTAGAGTTCCAGGTTGACGCTTGATCCACTGAGCTACCACAGGTTAGGTCAGAACCTATTCTTATTGATGAAAAGACTAACTTCTGTATTAAAACCACTAACAAGTTATTGGTTTTACTATTCTGGAAAGAAAACCATGGCACATTTTTTAAAAAATCTGTCAGACATTGGAATTTATTAAAAAAATACAAAGGATTTTCAAAAGAACATAAAAGATAATAGAAAAGGATAAATACTCAGAGACCTTTTAGTTATAAAAACCATGCAATACCAAGTCAGAATAAAGGAAGAGATCTAGGATGCTTCAACTATATGACTAAGGGTTTGAAGGTGGATAGCTTAAACTCTAACGTAAAGAAGTATTTGTCTACATACAGAAGACATGGACTTTTAATGTCTTTTGATGTGCTAACCAGTTGGATAGGTACCTGGTAATTAGCTATTTAATTTTCAATTCCTATTATTTCCCTCCTCTGTAAAGCTGGTCACTTATTTAACAACATGGGCATGCACAAGAAAAAGCACTATAAAAGTTTAGAGAAACTGATGACCTTATTTCATTTATTAAAAATATCCTTTGCTATGAGAAGTAGAAAGAAGAGCCCTGGTTTGATAGAGCATCATCCCAAAGCACACAGGGTGCCAGTTCAATCCCTAGTCAGGGCACATACAAGAGCAGATTGATGTTCCTATCTCTCTTCCTTCCTCTCTCTGAAATCAATACAATAAACAGTAAAAAATTTAAAAAAAGAGTAGAAAGGGAAAGAAAATGCCTCTTTCCATTTATCCTATACTTCAAACTGCCCATGTCTTTAAATATTTAATTATAAGCTTGTTCTTTAGATTCTTTTATCATCCAGCTATAGTCATGATTACAGGTGTAAACTACATTATGTTTAATCAATTATGCTTATCCAAATATCCCAGTGCTTCATATTGGATTCCTTGTCATGTGATCACTAAATAACCTAAGACACAGCATATCATAACTGCTTACTTACATGTCTGCCTGGGCTAAACAACAAGGATGTTAACATCACTAAAGCAAGATTTAAACAACTTGTGAAGACCAAGCTATGCAATAGGAAAATAAAATATGCATGTCTGCTACTCTTCAAGGGAAAGTCCCTTGAATAATCCTTTGCATTATAACTTTTAAATAATTATCAATAATGATGGATGTGACATAAAGACCTACCTTGAATCACATGAGATTTTAATACTTTGGTTGAGCTAACTAAACAGAATATCACAACCCTGTTTCTGTCTTCAGAATATATTCAAATACCTCAAATTTGATTATCTCTATTCATTTCTACCCAAATTAAACAGATGTATTCTGTGTTTAAGTCCTCTAATGCAAACCCATGGTACTATGATTTAAAAATTAAGCCAATTTAACTTACCCTTTGTCTGAAGTCTGAATCAGCATTTGGATTTAGCCCTAAAAGAGCCTGTTCGTCCATCCCTGCTGCTATACTTGGAGTTTTCTGATTACAACAGATATGCCCTCTGATCCCACAGAAGAATCTACAAACATCTGGACACACATACACAAAAAGTGGAAAGAAAACATACTTGATAAACAAAGTAGATTCTCATTAAAAATATCATAAGTGGATAACATGCAAAGAAGTTTAAGTATTAAAAAACACTTCTTTTGAAACTATCCAAATAACTAAAGGAGCCTAAATAAAGTCTCAGAAGAATGAGCCTGCTAAATATCCCACAAATGTGTAATTTCTAAAAATCTAAAGAATGCCATTACAATTCTCAAATTCTATTTTTTAAGATCAATAAAGTATAAAAAGTAATTATTTTCTAAGTAAAACAGAAAAAAACTGAGAACTGCATGATTTCATACATAGATTGGACATAAAAACAAGACTATTAGACATGGACAAGAGTGTGGTGGTTACGGGGTGGGGGGAGGGTGGGGAGGGAGGAGAGGGAGGGAAAAGGGGGAGGGGGGAGGAGAGGGAGGGAGGAGGGAGGGAGAGAGGGGAGGGGCACATAGAAAACCAGATAGAAGGTGATAGAGGACAATTTGACTTTGGGTGATGGGTATGCAACATAATTGAATGACAAGATAACCTGGAGATGTTTTCTCTGAACATATGTACCCTGATTTATTGTCACCCCATTAAAATTGATAAAAAAGTAATTATTTTCTATTTTAAACAGAAGCATCTCATTTATGAAATGTTATGTAATATCTCCAATACATACTTAAAAATGCAATTGTGCAGCTATATGTAAAAAGTGACAAATCCAGATTTTATTATGCTAATTATAACTTACCTACTTCTACTTATCAATATCACAAAGTTAAAAAACAATTAGGCTTGATTAAGTAGTGACCTCAGAGTCAATATCCTCATTGGGGTGCCTACAAGTACTTCAGGAGAAATCAAATGAAAAGCGGAAGAGAGTGAAAAACCAATAAATTAGCTTTTAAAAAAATGAGCTATATCGATGCCTTTTTACAGACTGCTGCTCTTGCCAGCCAATTCTAGAAATGTATTTCAACACGTTTTTAATAGTAGCTATAAAAATTGACAAATAATACTATTTTTATTTTAAGGATATTTACAAGTCTCCATAAAGTAATGCGCTTTTTCACAACATAGTGTCTTAACCTTGTCAAAGAACATGATAAAAACCCAAAAGACAACTTGGTTTTTGATAGAATGCATATTTATTTGAGAAAACAAGGTATTCTATATAATGTGAAAATCACATTTATTCTCTTAAGACAGATGAAGCAGGGAGACCAAGCCCTACAACTCCCAATAAAAGGCTGTGGTGGTTTTGTTTTTCTTTTTGGTTTGGTTTGATTATCATTAACAGAAGAGAGATCAGAGCCTAGAGGCCTAAAGAGGCCAAAAGAGCAAGGGGTGGGCAGCGGGGCACATCCTTTTTGGAATGGTGAGGCCAGGACCAGCCCAGTTTATAGAACTCCCTACTACAATGTAATTAACTGTCTTCCCCTGGGCCTGCCTGAGTTAAATAATAGATCAGGACGTGTGCTGAGAGCCTAGAAGAAGAAAGCCTTGCTCCTTCTCTTGGTGTTACTATCATACTTGCAGGATATAGCAAGGCAGTATACCTTCTCCACTGCCCTCAAGATTAAGACCCAAACACTTGTGAATGACTCCTCACCAATCTGTACCCCAACCCTGCAAGGCCAGTGGTATTCTGCCTTTCATCTTTGCACACATTGGTCTTTTCTTGTTACTTGGTTAACCCCTGCCTGCCCTTCAGAATTCAGCTTAGAAGTCACCGCTCTCAAGGCTTCTTTGATCCCTATTGTCTAACTCTCCAAAACTGGATTAGATATTCTCCTAAATGCTGATAGTCACTGCCTGCTTGCTAGTTTTCTCTCATTAATCTTAAAGGGCAAGGGCTGTCTTGAATCTTCATTCGTATTTCCCTAGGATACAAGAGAACAGAGGTTTCATATTCCAAAAAACCTGGATTTGTACTCTAATCTTGTCCTTTCCAATCTGGGGCCATGTGAACAGCTACAGAATGAGAGAGAGGGCCCTTTCTACATAATAGGAAAAAGTGCATCTGCTTCATAAAGTTGTAAAGACCTCAATGAGGTAAGGTATGTAAAGCATGCCTAGCACACAGTAGGCCCTCAAGAGGTAATTTACAATTCAGAGCTAGGCAGGTACACGGGGGGGGGGGGGGGGGGGGGGGGGGGGATGGGAATTACTTGGAACATTCTAGATTTATTATACTAGTAAACTGGCATTTTGAACAGATGGGAAAACACAAAGGCAGTGGTTCCTCTACACTCCACCTGACCCCGCCAAAAATGACAAGAAAATTTGATGACAATTCCCCTGAAAAATGCACACACAGATATCAAAGACAAATTGAGCTTTTACAAATCCCAACTTGAGAAGTCCTATAGAAGATTTCTTGAATTTGGCATGGCTTTAGGGAATACTGCTCAAGCTTGGTCAAGTCACTTTGATTTTACTAAGGGAAACAAACAGCAAGTGGTCCTAATATAAAACATGGCAAATAAAACTACCCAAGGAAGCAGTACACAAAGAATCCTTCAGAGATGGAATTTGGATAATAATCAGTATGCAACAGAATATGATAAATTACCTATGTGTGCAAAAACGCTTTAAGTTACAACCTGTGCAAAAACGTGACAACTTTCACTGTAAAAGGTTGCATGGTCAAGTATTCTAACATGGCACAGCCCTGCAGATTTAGACATTCTTTATAATGTGGTAACACTTCAATCACGTACCTAGCAAATGTTCTGGAAAAGGGCGAGCAACAGAGTTAAAATACTAAGCCCTAAGTTTTCCTTAACCAAGAATCAACTATGGAAAAATTCCTCCACACCTACTGATGACTGTTCAAAGACCAACACTGAATCTTTCCAGCTTTTCAACGCCATGCTGACAAGTCGCTTTAATAAGACGTAACTTCCCCCAGCAAAAACTAGTTAGCACTTTCAAAAAGTACTCTTCTTTTACCTCCCGGTTACAGGAGACATCATTTCTGCAGAATCGCGCAGCAGGGACGAGAAGAAACGACACGTCCCTGCTAGCAAATTAACACACACAAATAACTCTTTTTTTTTTTTTTTTGGTCCTGGGATGAGGGTGGGGGGAGCGATCAAGTTAAGTCCTGTACAGGTGAGATGCGCTATAACCATTACAAATGGGCTTAGTCACTTTTATTAAACTGACGGCCATTAGCACTGCCGATCCTTTTGGGCCGGCCTTGTCCCCTTTCCCCCCGGATCCTCCCCTAAAGGAAGCCTCGTGGCAATTCCGGTGATGAAACACCCGGTAACGGGTGGCCCCGCACTCGGATGCGCTCCCCGGCAGCAGCAGCTAGTACCCACCCCAACCCAGGCCGCCCAGCCTCTGGGCGCACCGCCATGGAGGGCCCCCGGCCCGCATCCCTCCCTAGCGTGGGGGCTTCCGAGGCCAGTCCCCCAGCCAACTTCCACGCAGGCTCGCGCGGACCGAGCCGGGTCCCAGTCTCTCCGCCCCCGAACCCGAGTCACCTTTCCTATCACTCCATCCCGCCTCCCCGCCCGTACTCCCGGGGGCCGGTCGGCGGAACGGAGCGGTGCCGCACGCAGGGAGCTGCTGGGAGAGTGGCCCTCGACCTTGTCGCCGTCGTTCTCCACCACGTTCGCAGCACTAACGCCGTAGACGGAGCTGGCCGGGGCCAAGCGCTTCTCGCCGCTCCGCGTAACCTGGCGCCTTCTCTCGCGTGGCGCCCCGCGGGCAAGTAGCTAAAGCAGGCGGGCGGGGTCGGCACCCCGGGAAAGGAAAGGGTGCGAGGGCCAAGTTAACGCCGCGGACGCCGCTGAGTCAGCGCGCAGCGCGTTCCCAGCGTCTGTGCCGCGCGGGCCAGGGACAGCAGCCTCATGGAAAGCAGAACGCGGGCCGGGGCCGGGAGCCTACAACTCCCAGCATGCAACGTGCAGGCGTCGCTTCCGTAGGACGGGGCGCACACATGCTCCTTTGCGCCCGCAGGGAGGCGTGGTCGCCAAGTTCTGTGGTGCATACCGGAATAGGGCGTCTGGCCTAAATCCCTCCACCCGCCCGCAGCTTTCGTTCTTTATGCTCCAATTCAGACCGCACGTCTGGGTCGCTCAGCGCTTTCTTTAAAGGCGGCTTCGTCAGGTAGTTGGTACATCGGAGTACGGAGAACCGGATGACGTGGCCCAAACTACGTGTGAATCAGTTGTCTAATTGCCCTTCTATGGTCTCACATGTTACTCGAGCAATAAAAAATTTATATTTCATTTTAAACGTAATATTATTTGTCATTCTTTAAAAGGATAGCAGTCTTAGGAAGTCCTACTTGTAGGTTCCTATTATGGTACTGTTACTTCCCTCATTAATTACCGATTTATCAATTTGTTAATAATGCATCAAGGCAGTATAGGCTCAAGCTGCATAGGTTCCTGAATCCCAGGGCCTTTTTCACTAGTTTGACTTGAGTTAAAGGCATGTTACTTAATCTGGACTTCAGTTTCCTTATCTGTAAAAGGGGAACAATTCAAGTACTGACCTCAGTTTTGTGAGGATGTTGTTAATACAGATGTTAGGCACATGATAAGTGTTTGATACTTGGGTTTCACTCTTTATTCACAGACTAGGTTGCAATCACCGGGACTACAGTGAAGAACAAAACTTGGGAAGGGTAAGGAAAGAGAAGTAGAATAAAATTAATGTAACAATTTAACAGCTACATTTCAGTGACCCATCATGTTCAAGATACTGCAGCAGGCATTTCCTATATAAAGTATCTTGAATCGCTTTTGCATTAGTTTGTAACTTACTTGCTCAGAATGTCAGGCTAGGATTCCTATCCCTATCTATTTCAGCATATTCCCAGAGTCAAGTACAGTGCCAGCCAGTAATCACAACTCCTAAGTGAGTAACTGCATGGATTCTCACATCAGCTGTGTAAGTAATCCTGGTCTGAGTGGCTCCAAGGTCTTTAATATAGTCAAAATATTGCAATGCCTCATCCTAAAAAATGTCAAAATGCAGTGTATTGTATTGTTACTGTCTTTATTTGCCCTTTTCATTTATCAATTCATCTTGTGGATACTTCATATGTTAAATATCATATGATGCTTAGTTACAACCTATGTAACATCAACAGCTTATCTACAGTTTATATAGTAACACTGAACCTTTATGGTAGTTCAGGTACCTAGGATTATAAAAATGTTTTCTATCATCTTTTTAAAAAGATTTTTCTCTTTTTTTAATTTTTAGTGAGAGAAGATGAGGCAGAGACAGACTCACGCAGGCACCCGGACCGGGATCCACCCAGCAAACACACTAGGGGGCGATATTCTGCCCATCTGGGGCCCTTGCTCTGTTGCAACTGGAGCCATTTTTAGTGCCACAAGCAGAGGCCATGGAACCATCCTCAGTGGCTGGGGCCAACTTACTCCAATCAAGCCATGGTTGCAGGAAGAGAGAAGAAGAGAGAAATAGAGAGAAGCAAGAGGGAAAGGGGTGGAGAAGCAGATGGGCGCTTCTTCTGTGTGCCCTGGCCAGGAATCAAACCTGGGACATCCACACATCAGGCTTACGCTCTACCACTGAGCCAACTGGCCAGGGCCGTAGAGATTTTATTTATTGATTTTACAGAGAGAGGAAGGAGAGAGAAAGAAGCACCAACCCACAGTTGCTTCACCCTAGTTGTTCACTCATTGCTTCTCGTATGTGCCTTGACTGGGCAAGCCCAGTGTTTCAAATGCAATCTCAAAATTCCAGGTCTATGATTTATCTGCTGGGCCACCAAAGGTCAGGCGTCTTGCAACTTCTAAAACTCATATTATTACAGAACAAATAAGGAAGTACTTGAAGTGCAACGGAAGAGGACCTGAAAGGGATATTATATTTGACCATTCTATATTCTGGTTACCTGGTCCATGAAGGCAGTTTCTAATCTTAGACTAATATAAAATGTCAGGTATTAAAATGTTGACAACACTGTCAACATTTTTGAACAATTTTGAGCACCAAGTGACTTTCTGTTCCAATCTTAAGGAAGTAAAGGTTGAGACCAAGCATACATGACTGAAGGCAGTCGCATGTCCAGGAAAAGCCTCAAGGATGCAATGCTTGGCCCTGCTGGAGCTTTCTGCAGGTCAGTAATCAGACAGTAGATAGTGTAGTGTTATGTCTCAGAAAGGGCAAGAGCAATCTAATCAGTTTTGCAAAACTAAATAATAAAAGTGTATGCTGTATTCTGCTAGTTAGTTTCTCACACATGATGTCATGTTTCTGCTTAATAAATTGGATAGCTGATCTCTCTCCAAAGCACCTCAATTCAGGAGAGATTGGGGTCCTCCACTTGCAGTATTGTTGCTGATTCATTCCTTTGCGGCTCTTCTTCATGAGACCCTGAATACCAACAACAAATGGTGCCCGAATAGAGACGTGAGGAGGAAATAAGTCTTTGAAACTGCTTTTGGTTTTCAGCCTAAGGGAACCAGAGGGATTGGTGGAGATGGGTAAGTCCCTACTCTGGGATAGTGGAGCAATGGGGAATTCTCCATCAATTGACTATGAAGCCTATGCCTATTCTCAGTTGCTTAAGAGATTGTTACATAGTTCCAAAGTCAAAGTTAAGAAAGAAACTTTAAATGAACTATGGTATTTAATTAGAAGGCATTGTTATTCTTTCGTCCCCACAGGAAAAAATTTACTTAACTTACGACAATAGAGATTAGTAATAAAGTCTCTCTGGAGAGCTCATCAGAGTGGAGAAATCATTCCTTTGAAAGGCTGGTCTGATGGTAGTGAGTTATCAGAACTTATTAACTTAGTTTGCCACTCTGCTGAAATAGGGGTGGAGAAGAGGTCTTAGCATGGTCAACCTGAACTGCCAGTTGCAGCAGCTATAGAATTTGAGAATGGATAGGAGACTCAGGTATTAGGAAAGTTACAGCTTTTCCTGTTATGGCCTGATTTTCTTTAAAGTTTTAGCAGCAATCCTCTGAACTATCATTTTGTTTCTTTCTCATTCCTTGCCTGGAAATTTACACAGGAGACTCCTGATGGATCCAACTGCAAAATATCTCAGTGGCCGTGAGTTTCTTTTCTCAGAGAGATCTTGATTAGTCTCATGCATCCTTAGTCTCTGTCAGAAAATGCCCTGACTGAGATTAGGCAGGCATCTTTCAAGTCTGATTGTGCTCTGAAATCCTGGGTTTCTCTCTTGTCTGGTTTGTCTGATTCTAGTTTCTGTTTGATGTTGTCTAGAATGTGATTTTTTTAAGGCCTGAATTAAGTTCTTGCATGCAAAAATTGGAAATGCCAGCTCTTATATTGAAAAAATAGATCCGTCCCTACATTTTTTGCTTAAAATTGAAACTTGTAAGGAGTGATCATTTAAATTTAAATTGAATAGAATATGGATCCTTAAGACTTGCTAAGATGGTTGATGCATTATAAGATATGCTCAGAGTTAGAAGTCAAATAGTAATTCAAGTATTAGGATTAATGAAAATTATGTTATACTTGTGTTTCTATGCTGTAAATTGTCTTTTTTGTGTGTAAAGATGTGCTCAGATCTGTGAAACAAAAGAATTAAGTAAATTTAAGCAGGACCCTGATAAGTCATTTCAAGAATTTGTCTCAAGCTGCTTCAGACAGTTGACTGCTTATCAGGCCTCATCCTGCAAAAGGAGCAACATTTTGAATTACAGTCTAAACTTTCTGATTAGGAGGTTCAACATAGTATTAATGCTTTCAAAACTGCCCATGATAATTGGCCTCCACTACCTCCCACTGTTGTTGGGAGGAGTTAGCTCGAATTATTCTTTCAAAAGAGAACCCTTCTGCACTGCTGGTTGGAATGCAGACTGGTGCAGCCACTGTGCAAAACAGTATGGAGATTCCTCAAAAAATTAAAAATCGAACTGCCTTTTGACCCAGCTATCCCAGTTATAGGAATATACCCTAAGAACACCATACTATAGCACTGTTCGAAAAGAAGAAATGTGCCCCCATGTTCGTGTCAGCATCATTCACAATAGCGAAGACCTGGAAACAGCCCAAGTGTCCGTCAGAGGATGAGTGGATTATAAAGCTTTGGTACATATATACTATGGAATACTACTCAGCCATAAAAAATGATGACATCAGATCATTTACAACAAAATGGGTGGACCTTGATAACATTATACGTTGTGAAATAAGTAAATCAGAAAAAACTGAGAACAGCATGATTTCATACATAGGTGGGACATAAAAGTGAGATTATGAGACATGGACAAGAGTGTGGTGGTTACGGGGTGGGGGGGAGGGAGGAGAGGGTGTGATAAGGAGGAGGGGAGGGGCACAGGAAAACCAGATAGAAGGTGACAGAGGACAATTTGATTTTGGATGATGGGTATGCAACAGAATTGAATGATAAGATAACCTGAAGATATTTTCGTTGTACATATGTACCCTGATTTATTGGTGTCACCCCATTAAAATTAATAATAATAAAAAAACTAATGATTGATGCTTCTCACCTCTCTGTTTCTGTCTGTCTGTCCCTATCTATCCCTCTCTCTGACTCTCTTTCTGACCCTGTAAAAAAAATCAAGGTAATCGGAATAGTAACGCTATCCCTCCTTGCAATATTACACAAGATGAGCTCTTTTAATAGGAACAGTGTGCTGATTTACAACAGCAATATGGGCAAAATAGGGAGGCAAGGATTTGCTCTTATCTCTACAGATACGGGAGACCAATAGATGATACCTTTCAGAAGATTGAAGCCTCAGCATGAGTTGAAAGTGAAAGAAAGGGAGATTTGACATCTTTGAGCTGCCAGAAGAAGAAATGGAGAGACTAAGCCTAGAGCCAAAGTTTACACTGGGGAACAAAATTTTTATTGCATCCACAAAAACACTTGTTCATACCTAATTCAAGTATGCTGATCTCAAATCTAACATTAGTTTTTCTCTACAAGCTACAGTGTTTTTTTCAATTCAAGATTTTAGGTTTTCATCTTATTGTAAAATTTTCAACATTTAGTTTTACATAATGAAGTAGAATGTCTTCATGGGCATCATCTTTGTGAAAGTATAATATTTATATAATGCAGTAAATACAATAATACACTAAAAGATATGATTGCATCAGAATTTGTCTAAAATTTCAAAATAGAATATATTAAAACAATTATTTTAATCATAAAATTTGCGCAAAACTTATTTAAATTCTATTCAGGCAAAAATTTGCACTTGTAGCTCTTCTGCTTGTGTACTTGTTGAGGACAATCTCATTTGATTCTCCAGCAGTAGTCTGCTCATCACTAACTGCTCCAAGATTTTTCAGGAAACTTATCAAGGTGACTGTTCAGGAAATGAATCTTAATGCTCATGTTACATCCAATGTTGCGGAAAGCCAACAGCATCCTTTGAACCAAAAGTTCATAGTTTTCTGCTTTTTTGTTGCCAAGGAAGTTCTTTGTAACTGCCACAAAAAACTGCCATGCTGCTTTCTCCTCCTTATTCATCTTCCTGGCCAATTTTTCATCACGCATGAGGGTTCGAATTTGAGGTCCATCGAATACACCTGCTTTTATCTTCTCGAAAGACAAGGCAGGAAAACAGAAATAATATGTTGAAAGCATTCACTTTCTCTATTCAAAACCTGAACAAACTGCTTCATTAAGCGAAGTTTGATGTGAAGTGGGAGAAAAATGATCCTGTCTTGATTAACTACAGGTTCATTCACAACATTTTGCATCCCTGCTTCCAGTGTTTCATGTTTTAGCCACTCCTTCAGTGTCCAGTGTTTCTCCTGTGCTCGGCAGTCCCACAAACACAGAAAGCAAGGTTACTTTGTGAAACCTCTCTGTTGTCCTAGCAGGAAATTTTCCATATTAAGATCCACACAAATGATCCAGTTATGCTCCTCATACTTCAGTAAGTCGAGGACAGTTTTGATGTCACTCTAATCTTCTCGCAGATGAGTTGAATAACCAATTGGAATTGCTGCATAAACATTACCATTGTGTAGGAGAACACATTTGAGACTCCATTTAGAGCTGTCAAGAAATAGCTGCCATTCTTTTGGACTGTAAATGGTAACACCTAGCTGGCTGAGAAGACTACTGATATCATGACACTAAACGAAGTGTTTGTCTTCGGAAAAAAAGTCCACAAAAATCTGTTCACGCTCCCTGATATAGGATACTTTAGTGGACCGGTGAAGTACATTCTTTTCTTGAAGCCTGGAGGCTAATAACTCAGCTGCTTTCTTTGATAGGCCCAAATCTCTTACTAAGTCATTCAATTCTGGTTGGCTAAACTGCTGAGGGGTTAATGACTGCTTTGCATCAGAAGAAGACCCTTCAGATTCTACAACCATTTTCTCATGCATCTTTTCAAAATACACTTGATCACCATGTTCACTTTCTTCGTCCTTAGAAGAAATAAAACCATCAAAAACTGGAACTTGGGAGTGTCTCAGAGTGTGGGATAGGTCATATTGCTGGAGGAATATTGAGATATGTTATCATATACCGTTTTTTCTTGCCAATGCCCTTTGTATGGATCAGACAGAAATAACAGTCACTGCTGTGGTCCTTAGGTTCACACCAAACCATGGGAATACCAAAAGGCATTTCCTTGCATTTTCTTTTTGTCCAGTCACGAAGCATTTCCTCAGAATTATGACACACAATATGAGGAGCCCAATCCTTGTCTTGATTGCCAAGGGGAACTTGAAAATAGGCAATATATACACGTGTCACAAATGATGAAATATTGTGCCTTTGACACTGAAGTGTGTAACAGCCACATATATAACAGAAGGTGTCAGGACTATTCTTACATTTACGCCTACTCGAAGAAGCCACGATTCAATCTTAAAATAAAATAAGAGGGTGTTTTTATCAGATAATAATTTTTTACATTTAAAAACAACTACAATTATGTAAAAGTGATGTTTGTAAAACATTAATTTCCTTGTGGTTATATTCAATCCAAGAGTTGTTGCCCTTTAACTCCAATTTAAAAATCAATGCATGCAATTAGCTGTAACAAAAATAAATTAAAATTGCATAAAAACTAGAGCCTGCACCGAAAAATGGATTTCAGATTTGTAATCAGTGATGCAACATTAAGGCTCATCCTTCAGAATAACACAAGTTGCTTCTGTTCTTTCTCTAGACTAAGCAAATAGAAAAACATAAAACAGCAATGACAATTAATGCACTTATTGTAGAAGCTCCTAATAACTTTAAATGTTTAACAAGGTTTAGTTCAGATAATCCATCAGCAATACTACTTAATAAAGGTGTACTAGAAAGCAATTTTAGTTTTTCTCTGAAAGTGTCATATATATCATTTTAGAGCCTCATCTATTAAATACATTTCAGGCAAGTTTTGCTATTGTCTATGCATCTGAACAGGGATCCAGACTACTGTTCTAGCTTTAAGTAAGTATATACACAGAATCAACAGATTGCTAATAATTAATAGAGAAATTCAGACATGTATAAAAAGAACAATTCACACAGGTAATGAGATTGATTCATTCTAGAACACAGGAATAATCATGAACATATAAGGTAGGTGTACATAAGTCTGAAAGGTCCACCCCTGTCATATATTAGAATAAGGTGATTTGACCCATTTTGTATAGAAGATAACCCTGTAATTTTATCTTTAAGCAATGATCTCCTGTACCTATACAAATGGGTAATCTATCTGAGGCCACAGTATAATTTGATATAACCTGTCCTTTAGGCCTTAAGGGTTCACAGCTGTCAAGTGGTCCTGGAAGCCAAACAGAATTATTAACATAAACAGAAAAAAGGGGTGTCTTTCTAATTAACAGGTCTATTTAAAGGAGGATAAGGAATATAAGTCTAGTAAGTATAGTTAGTTCCGCTTACTGTTACAGACACAACAACCAACATTGCCAGACACAGAGTAAAGGATGTTTTTGGAGTCTTAGTCCCAATGAAAACATTTTCTGCCTTCTGGGTAAGTTTCTTCAGTTGCCCCTGAGTAGGCGGTTCAGCTTTTTCTGTTGCAGTTGTCTTCACCCTCACTTCTCTGATAGCACTGGGGAACAATTTTTTTTTTCATTTTCTGTTGCATGAGGTTTTAGAACTATTTTTTATATATTTCTGCATCGCTGATTCCAAATCTGAAATCTGTTTTTTGATGCATGCTCTAGCTTTTATGCAATTTTAATTTATTTTTGCTACAATTAATGGCATGCATTGGTTTTTAAATTGGAGTTAAAGGGCAACAATTCTTGGATTGAACAGGATGGGAACAAAAAGTCACTAGATGTGTGGGCAAACTAGCTCAAGCGGAACCGGCCATAGCTGCGTTTTCCATACGTGCAAGTCTTTGTCTACTCATCAGCTGTATGCTATGTATTTTATTTACTAGATTTAATATCTTTTAATATGTTCTAATTAATATTTTTATATTGTTTTCAAATTTTTAGGCTAGAGAATGCTTATTTAACCCTAAAAATAATTAAAACAATAAGTATTCAAAAATACCTATGTACCACAAAATTCCATAATATAGCGAAAAATCCACAATACAAAATTAGATATTGTAAAGCCAGTAGCCGTGGCCACCATCAAAGCCGCCTGGCCTGTGTAGGTTCGCATTTAATTCGGACAGATGGTAAAGAAACTGCGGAGCCAAAAACTGGTGTTTCATTTTCTTTTATTCTAGACTTGCAATCGGCAAGCGAGTAAAAACACACAGTGGGAAACACTTCCCTTTCCATTCAGGGCTCCCTAAGCCACTGACTCATCTGACTTTTCCTAGAATCGAAGGCTTCCACCTCACCATTCTACCATTTTGGCTTCCTCCTCCACGTGGCCTCCCTGCCCTGCTACCCCCTGGGATCTTCCTCTCTACAAGAATGTGATCATTGTCCCTAAAATGGCCTCCTAGCTCCTCCTTTTAAAACTTTTTGGCAGGACAATCCCTTCCTCCAAATCACAGCATAACCAAGCCTGTTCCCAAGCAAGAAGGGCATTTAGCTGTATTACGTGAGAGCATCACTATGTGAGAGCAGTGGCCTTCTTTAAGAGAGTGAGCAAACTATAACTTTTCTGCCCGACAGATATATACAATTTAAAAAACTGCAATACAGTGAGACCTCAAAAAGTGAACCGCAATATGGTGAGAGATGACTGTATTCCTCTTTATTTTTTTCACTGCACTCCTACTCTTTCTTAAGATGTCTTCCCCATAGCTGTCTAGGGGAGCAGAATTTGGTACCCCAAAATATGTCTTTGTCATTAGGATAATAATGTAAGGCCAGTGGCCATTGCCGTGGCCATGCAAGTTCGCAACGAATTCTGGCAGACGGTAAAGGAACTGTGGAGCCAGAAAATGGTGGGCCATTTCATTTATTAAAGTCTCGTGATGGCGGATGAGCAAACAGGCAGGGAAGACCGCTTCCCTCTCTCTCTCCAGACTCACCCAAACTCACAGGCCCCCACAAGCATAACCGCACTCCCCAGCCAAACAGGCTGGGTGGAAATCTCAGGACTCACAAGCCCCTCAGCACTCTGTCTCTCTAACAAAACAGGCTGGAGAGAAAAAACCCTTCTCCAGAAAACAACAGCAAACATTCGCCCCTCCTCACAGCAGCAGGCAGTCCACTATTTGCAATATGCCACCCTAAGGGCAAGCACCCACAGCCTTCCATAGACTATACACACGGCACTGCCCCAATACCAGCCAGCAAACCTAAGAACACTTGTTACAAACTTATTTGCCCAACAGATAATATTAAGCTGGTTACTTTTAAGAACCAGCAGATGCCTGGCTTGTGGTGATGCAGTGGATAGAGCATAGAGTTGGAATGCTGAGGTTGCTGGTTCAAAACCCTGGGCTTGCTCGGTCAAGGCACCTACAATGAACAACTAAAGTGAATCAACTCTGAGTTAATACTTCTTGCTCCCCACCTCTTCTCTCTGTAAAATCAATAAATAAAATCTTAAAAAAAAAAAAAAGAACCAGAGCATTATGGAGATGCTCTAAAAACCAAGCAGAGTTACTTTTAAAGGACACATACTATCTCTAGATAAAATCTCCATTTCTTAGGGTGTACCAAGGAGGAGAGGTGATTTAATCTCTATAAACTGTTACTAATGGAGTAGCAACATTTAAATCTGTATAACCTTATCCTTGTTTATTGTGCTTTTCCTAGTAACCTCCCATAACTAACTGATTCTTTCAATCCCCAACATCTTTTATCTTTAGCTGAGGACATTTAAGGTGATAACTTAAATCATTTTGGCAAGTTACTGAGTTTTCCTGGGTTTCTCCCATGCATGTAGAGGGTATACATATTTTTAGACCTTTCTTTGATTTTCTTCAGTTCATCATCTCATGTCTAATTCTTAATAAAATCTTGAATAAAATTGACCACCTTGAAAAACTGAGAGGAGAAAGGGAAAAATTTTCCCCTCTCCTACAGTGCACTCTGGTTTTTTATTTTCTGTACTTAGTAATTAATCTACATTCATAGTTTCAATATCCAGTTCTATAAAGATGATCTCCCATTTTATACCACTGGTTCTATTCTGTAATTCCAACTTGTATAAGGTGACCAGATTTTAAAATTGTTAAAGCGGGACACCATTGACGGGGGTGGGGAGTGGGGGTGGGTGGGTTCTTGATTAAAAATTTGGTCTATAAGGAGCAAAAAAATTTTCATAGAATGCAAAAATAGTATTGTAATATATATTTTTAAATTTCAACATAAGTACAATTTACAAATATAATACATTAAAAAATTATGTATAGTATTTTATTCTTTGGCATATTTCTCATTTGAGTGAATTTTTTTTAGTAGATTGCTGTTGTTGTTTAAAAGGTTATAAATTTTTTCACAAGAATTTGTTAAATTATATTTCACACATAAATGGCTTTCAAAGTCTCAACACTTCATTGTGATTTTTCTGATGTCCACCCTTTATTTACCATAGAAAAAAACCACGTTCAATCGCAGCATTAGTTCCTGGTAAAGACAACGTGTATTCCACAATTTTTACTGCATTATTGTATGGAACATGGTTTGCTTCAAAATGATGAAATATTTCTAACCATTTGTTCTCTATTGTGATTTTTGCTGATGCCCAAGATTTAACCTTTTCCTTATCAATATATTTTTTTAATAATGATACCTCATTAAAAAGATCATTTTCGGAAATATCACTATATGGGAAATTTTGAGTGAGTCAGAAGGATCGGGTTACACGGTCCTGAAACCGATGCCAGAGCTGCACGAGCGGGTGGGAGCAGGCAGGGCAGCGCTGCTGGCGCGCTCCCCCTGTCCAACCCTGCAGCCCACTGGAGACCAAGCGGCTTGCACCTGTGGAGCCCGGAGCTGCATGCCGGTGTCCAGGACGCGGGCCTATGGGTAGTTAGGGGACTTGACAGCCGCCGCCCCAGCAGGTACGTCCCACCCAAAGTTCTTTGTTTTGGGGTCCCACACGGGGCAGCCAGCCCTTGCGGCAGTGTGGGCGCTTCCAGGTCAAGGCGGGGTCTCCCTGCCGAAAACCGTATATTCCCTTCCCATTCTCCCGCCGCTCCCTAGCTTTTCATGCATTCTTTCCAAAAATCGGGACTTTCTTAAAACGCCGCGGGACGTGGGACAAATTGTTAAAAATTGGGACTGTCCCACCAAAAGCGGGACATCTGGTCACCTTAAACTTGTATTACCAGACTTTTGTTACTGGTATTAGGGTTCTCAAGTTCCCCAAGATAAAAATTGTGAGGAAATCCTAGAGAAATTTCCAGACAGATTTTATTAAACTTATGCTTGAGCACAAGGGAAACAGCATGTAGTCCTTCAGACCACTGGGAACTACTAGTGTTGTGTGGAAAAAAAACTGCTGAAGACACAAACTGATGTCAAGAGGAAGAGGGAGATGTTTTCAAGAGAAACAAAGAAGACCTCCTGAATCTTCTTCTCCCTTAGCTTTCATTGATCAAAAGTAGAACAAAAGTAACAGAAGTTCAAGGGAGGAAGAACAAGTGATAAGGGGAAAGAATGACTAATGGACTCTTTTGCTTACATGAAGAAAGGGCTAATTTTGGTCAGCAGTGGTCCCTCATCTATCGCAGGGATTAGGTTCCAGAACCCCCTGCAATAGGCGAAAATCCACAAAATAGTGACCTTATATTTATTTTATTATTTATATATGTATATTTTAAGGCTTTATAAACCCTCCCCATACTCATAAACTTTTCCCACACTGTTATTAACCTTTCCCACACTTATTTTATTTTACTGCAAAAATAATTAAAATAATAAATATATAAAAATACCTATGTAGGCCCTGGCTGGTTGACTCAGCAGTAGAGCATAAGCCCGGTGTGTGGAAATCCCGGGTTCAATCCCCAGCCAAGGCACACAGGAGAAGCGCCCATCTGCTTCTCCACCCTTCCCCCTCTTCTTTCTCTCTCTCTCTCTCTTCCCCTCCTGCAGTCAAGGCTCCATTGGACCAAAAGTTGGTCCGGGCACTGAGGATGGCTCCATGGCCTCCGCCTCAGGAGCTAGAATGGCTTCAGCCACAACAGAGCAATGTCCCAGATGGGCAGAGCATCGCCCTCTGGTGGGCATGCCGGGTGGATCCTGGTCGGTCACATGCGGGAGTCTGTCTCTGCCTCCCTGCTTTTAACTTCAGGGGAAATAAAATATATATATATAGAAAAGAAATACCTGTGTACTGCAATATAGCAAAAAATCCGTGTAGGGACAGTGGCCAAGGCCACCACCACAGCCACCTGGCCCATGCAGGTTTGCATTTGATTCGGACAGTCGATAATGAAACAATGGAACCAAGAACTGGTGAACCATCACCTTTAATTCTAGCTTGCACCAGGAGGGCAAGCAAAAACACACACTGGGCTCCAAAACCCACTCATTCAGTGCTCACAAAGCTACTGACTTATCCGAGTTTCCTAGAATCAAAGGTTTCTAGCTCACCAGACTTATTCATCTCTGTTCCCCATCTCCTCCTGCACAAACTGCACAAACTGGCTTCTCACTCAGCACTCCACCATCTTGGCTGCTTCTCCTGGCCTCCACGTGGCCTTAATCTGCTCTCCTCTCTAATACCTCAGGAACCAAGAGCGAGCAAGCTCCCAGTCTGCCCCACTTTATAGTGTAGGAATCCAAACCTTTAATCCAATCTACAAACAAGGAAGTCTCTGATACAAAGTCATTTATCTGAGGCATAATGGGAGGATTCCTCATGAGTGTGTACCTCCCACATCATCCAATCAGTCAAGGGTGTGGGGAAAAGCTTACTCTTAAAACTAAGGTATAGGCTATAATGAATGACCCGGCCTGACACAGCCTGTCCCCCAGAACACATCAATATCAACGGACTTGCATGTGGGCAGCGCCATCTTTAACAAAGTGAGCATAATATATTTTATCTGCCCAATAATCCGCAATACAAAATTAGATATATACAACTTTAAAATCCGCGTTACAGTGAGACCACGAAAAGTGAACTACGATACGGTGAGGGATGACTGCACATTCTTTTTCTTTTGCCAATTAACAGGCACAAAGGAAGGGGAATCTAGAACTTTCTAGGCTAATTTCTAAAGCCTGTTCACATGCATTCCTTTGTGTTTGCACAAAGGTCACTCACTTATACAGTTTCTTGGAGTTTGCATCCAAGCACGTTCACATTCAGGGATGTTCAACTAAAGTTTCCCAATCCAAATTGTAGAGGGTTTAAGGTTAGATGGGCAATTCCCTACAGCAGCACAGAAGAAAGAAAGGTCCTCTGCACTGGCCCAGGGTCTGGCTCTGCTTTGCTGCTTTTATAAGCTGGGGACAAAGCAGGCATGCTTGAAAGTTTGGGCTTTTTTAAAAGGTGGGCTTGTAAAGGGTTCAGGGAAGTGGAATTTCCCATGTCAAGGTGGGGTTACTTCCACCTTCTGTCTGGTTGTGTGGCAACTATCTCTGCATTATCCCTCTAGGGGCAAGATGGTGGTGTTGCTAATTAACACCATTCCAGGAAGGTCATATAGTGGCCAAACCTTGAACAACTGTGCAAGTTGTTCAGCAGTTTAAGCAGGCAGCCTAAAAGGAGATAAAATCTGCTACCTTTCCTTTTTTGAGTAGGGAGTGGTGACATTTTTTTGGTCAGTTGATCACAAATTCCTTCTGATCAACTTGTTTTAACTTTGTTTCGTAGCCACCTCTATCTTAGACCAGACCTTCAAAAGCTTCTCTCTTGGATTTACTGAAGCAGCTTTGTTGAAAGAAATTAATCCATTACTCAACATAATACTTTCATAATCAGAAAAAAGGTAAAAAAGCTAACTAGACAACCTACTGAATGGGAGAAGATATTCACAAATGATACATCTGATAAGGGGTTAATATCCAAAATATATAAGGAACTCGTACAACTTAACTTCAAAAATAAACAATCCAATTAAAAAATGAGCAGATGGCCCTGCTTATGTAGGGTCAATGCTGGATATGGCCCTTCCCTGTCCCCAGCCATATGGTGCTGTGGTCACAGAAGTGACATCAGGCCATGAGATAAAGGGTATTAAAACTGTAACTAAGGTGTTACTAAGAACAATGGAACTGAGTCAGCAGATATGTATCAAGGGGGGATGACACAGAATGGCCTATCCCCTATTCCCTACCCTCTGCTCACCTACTTGCTTGCATGAAGACAAAGAGTTTCATGTAACTGCCCGTGGCTTAGCTATTTAAATTGCAACCTCTTTTTGTGGGGCATGGAGCTTTACCAATGGCCACTATCTGTGCTGCCCCCATATGTAAGTAATAAAGGCTATGTCTGCTCCATCGGGTCTTTCTTGTGATTTCTTTGGGATCTCATAACAATGCCCAATCCATTTTCTGGTCTGAACCTCCTGTGTTACAATTGGCATAGTTGGCAGGATTGCACAATCTCAAGGGACCCCCACGTTGAGTCAACCCCCTAAGCCACATGCCAACTAGGGGAATGCTGGGATCTGGGTGGGAATCCCAGGCTGGCTAACTAGCTGCTTGTGACATGATGTTGCCACATTGGTGGACTCTTGGAGTCTGCTAAGGGACTGGGGGGATGCCCCTGAAACTCCTATTAGCATTCTAGCTGCCCTGAGGTGGTGGGCGTAAGTAACAAGAAAAGCTTAAGGAGAGCCATGGCCTCCCATGGAGGACTTGTGTGCCATCACACAGTTAGCTGCCAGATTGAAAGTACAGAGTTTGGAGGAAGAACTAATATTAGAAAAGAACATTCAGCTTATGCAAGCTGATAATAAGTAGGCTTTGGGAAAACAGCTAGGACAGATTAGTGAGCAGCTAAAGGAATTAGCCTGCCACTTTGCTCGCTGTTGTGGCTGCCCTTGGTTCTGGCTCGGGTCAGCGGAAGTGGTACCTGACCACTGAGAGTGACTCTGACTCCAGTGAAATAACGGTTGTTAACTACGAGGAGGCAGAGGCACTCCAGGAAGCCCACCCAGTGGTAGTACAGAAGATTAAGTCTCATCAACCAAGGGTGCCAGGAGGGGCATAGCCTCCCCCTGCCCAGGAAGTCAACCACACCACAGCTGTATACTCAGGCTGAGCTGGCTGAACTGACAGCTATGATCTACCAGAAAGGTGCCGAGAACATAGCTGCCTGGCTTTTATGCCTGGGGGACATGGCTGCTAATGGTATTTCTCTAATGGGGAGGAACTATCTCAAGTGTCTTCTCTCACAGTTCACCCCTCCCTATGGTGCTGGTTTCCAGGCTGCGCAGACTACAACCTGGGCGATTTGGTTGATGGTGGAGTGCTGCACACGTGGCCTAATGAGGAAGATCTCCCTTCCTCCTCAGGGCAGTGGATGACCCTCATGGAATCGCAGCAGTTTATCCATGAGTTAGGCATGTGGCACACCCTTTACAACCCTAACCCACAGGAACCAGATGTGGAGACATTTATGGCTGGCACAAAGGACCGTGTGGTGCAGACAGCCCCTCCCTTGTATGTTGGCATTCTAATTCCCATCCTTTTCACTCATGTGGGGAAGCCTATACAGGGCACCAGTTTGGGAGAAGTGGGGATTATAAGGCAGAAAAGGATGGCAAGACAGATAAAGGGAGGACACCAGCATAAGGACAAGGAGAAGAGAGATGATGCCACTGGTAAGAATGGTCCCACCAGGGTTTCCCACAAGCAGCTATAGACAGACCTTGTGAAAGTGGGAATAGACACTGCCAAGAATGACAGAAAGCCCAGTTGGGTCTTCCTCCATCTTTGGCAGCAATTAATAGAGGAACAGAAGTGGCAGCCCTTGCCATGGGTGCTGGATTTTATCAAATGCCTTTTCTGCATCTATTGAAATTATCATGTGATTTTTGTCCTTCCTTTTGTTTATGTGGTGAATCACATTGATTGAATTGCGAATATTGAACCAGCCTTGCCTCTCCAGAATAAATCCCACTTGATCGTGGTGTATGATTTTTTTCATATATTGCTGGATCCGGTTGGCTAATATTTTGTTGAGAATTTTAGTGTCTAAATTCATCAGGGATATAGGCCTATAATTTTCTTTCTTTGTGTTGTCTTTGCCTGGTTTTGGGATCAGAATTATGCTCGCCACATAAAAGGAGTTTGGAAGTCTTCCTTCCTCTTGAATTTTTTGAAATAGTTTGAGGAGGATAGAAGTTAGTTCTTCTTTGAATTTTTGATAGAATTCACTTGTGAAGCCATCAGGTCCAGGACTTTTCTTTTTTGGGAGTTTTTTGATAACTGCTTCGATCTCATTTGCTGTAATTGGTCTGTTTAGGTGTTCTGATTCTTCCAGATTGATTTTTGGAAGGTTATATGATTCAAGAAATTTGTCCATTTCACCAAGATTGTCTAATTTTTTGGTATATAGTTCTTCATAGTATTTTCTTACAATGCTTTGTATTTCTGTTGTGTCAGTTGTTATTTCTCCAGTGTCTTTTCTAATTTTATTTATTTGAGTCCTCTCTCTTTTTTTCCTGGTGAGTCTAGTTAAAGGTTCATCAATCTTGTTTACCTTTTCAAAGAACCAGCTTCTGGTTTCATTGATCCTCTGTATTGTTTCCTTCGCCTCTATGTCATTTATTTCTGCTCTGATCTTTATTATTTCCTTCCTTCTACTTGTCTTGGGTTCTATTTGTTGTTGTTTTTCTAGTTCTTTTAGATGCAGGGTCAGGTTGCTTATTTGAGCTTTTTCTAGCTTCTTATGATATGCCTGTAGTGCAATAAACTTCCCTCTCAGAACTGCTTTTGCTGTGTCCCATAAATTTTGAGTTGATGTATGCTCATTATCATTTGTTTCAAGAAACTTTTTTATTTCGTCTTTGATCTCATTGTTAATCCATTCATTATTTAATAACATGCTATTTAGTTTCCAAGTGTTTGAGTATTTTTCAGTTTTTCTTTTCTGGTTAATTTCTAGTTTCATGGCATTGTGATCGGAGAAAATGCTTGATATGATTTCAATCTTTTTAAATTTATTGAGACCATTTTTGTGTCCTAACATGTGGTCTATTCTAGAAAACGTACCATGAGCGCTTGAGAAGAATGTATATTCTACTGCTTTAGGGTGAAAAGTTCTGAAGATATCTATTAAATCAAGTTGATCTAGTGTCTCCTTTAAGTCTGCTGTTTCTTTATTAATTTTCTTTCTTGAGGATCTATCCAGTGTTGTTAGAGGGGTATTGAAATCCCCTACTATGATAGTATTGGTGTTAATCTCGCCCTTTATATCCATCAAAGTCTGCTTTATGTATGTCGGGGCTCCTATATTTGGTGCATAGATATTTATAATAGTTATATGTTCCTGTTGAATTATTCCCTTTATCATTATGTAGTGTCCTTCTTTATCTCTTACTACAGCCTTTGGTTTAAAGTCCATTTTGTCTGATATAAGTATTGCTATCCCTGCTTTTTTTTTCATTTCCATTTGCATGAAATATTTTTTTCCATCCTTTTACCTTCAGTCTATGAGCATCTTTTGTTTTAAGGTGTGTCTCTTGTAGACAGCATATGTATGGGTCCTGTTTCTTTATCCATGCAGCTACCCTATGTCTTTTGATTGGATCATTTAATCCATTTACATTTAAGGTTATTATTGATATGTAGTTGTTTATTGCCATTTTATTCTTTAAAGCTGTATTCTTCTTTTGCTCTATTCATTCCTCCCTTTAAACTGTTCACAAGAGGCCCCTTAGTATCTCTTGCAGAATTGGTTTGGTTTTTATGAATTCCTTCAGACTTTCTTTTTCTGGGATGCTCTTTATTTCTCCTTCAATTTTAAACGTTAGCCTTGCTGGATAGAGTAGTCTTCGTTGTAGGTTCTTGTTCTGCATTACTTTGATTATATCTTGCCATTCCCTTCTGGCCTCAAGTGTTTCTGTTGAGAAGTCCGATGTCATCCTTATGGGGGCTCCTTTGTAGGTGATAGCCTTTTTTTCTCTAGCAGCTTTTAAAATATTTTCTTTATCCCTTAGCTTTGGTATTTTAACTATGATGTGTCTTGGTGTATATCTTTTTGGGTTTCTCTTTAATGGAGTTCTGTGTGCTTCTTGGATGTGTGGAGTGTTTCCCAGTCTTAATTTAGGGAAGTTTTCTGCTATGATTTGATTGAACAAAGTTTTTATTTCCTGTCCTCTCTCCTCTTCTTCAGGCACTCCTATGATGCGAATGTTGTTTCTCTTCAGGTTGTCACAAAGCTCCCTTAGAGTTTCCTCACATTTTTTAAGTCTCTTTTCCTTTTTCTTCTCTGCTTCTGTGCCTTTGTTTATTGTGTCCTCTAACTCGCTTATTCGATCCTCAGCGTGATTCATCCTGCTTTTAATTCCTTCCATTGTGGTCTTCAGTTCTGATACTGTATTTGTCATTTCTGTCTGATTCTTTTTTATTATTTCAATTTCTTTTTTTATACTTGTTATCTCTTTATTTAGGTGTTCATAATGACTATCCATTGTTGCTCTAATTTCTTTGAACATCCTAACTATCATTATTCTAAATTCTGCTTCTGGTAATTTGGTTATATCTGGTTCATTCAGGTCCTTCTCTGGGGATTTCTCTTGATTCATTTGGTTTGCATTCCTCTGCCTGCCCATTTTTTCTGTGTATAAGCAAGTTGTGGCCACTAGAGTCCAGTAGGTGTTGCCTTTGTGTTCTCTAGGTGTGGTCTGTCTGCAGGCCCCTCACCCTCTCTGCTGGTGCCTAGGGTGGTTGGGTATGAGCGTTACCAGCGCCGGCCCACTGTGGCTTTTGCTTTGATTTCTGCCTCTCCTCCGTGGGAGGGGCTGTCACTGAAGCCACAAGTCTTAGCACCAAGGGTAGAGGTGAGCACCTTTGCCCAGCTGCGGACTCAGCCTATTTCCGGACTTCCGCCCAGAACCCTCAGTTAGAGCCTGCTCTCCACAGTTTCGCGGGTTGGGTGGGGTTTTGACGTGCTCTCAGCTGTGAGCGTTTGCCAGTCTGGAGATTTAGCCCCGCCCTCGAGGCCAGGGCCCTTCTGGGCAGAGTCGCAAACCCAGGTTTATTGGGCTGGGCGTGTTTGCTGGCTTCCGCTCAGCTGGGTACTTCCACTCGTCCCGGACTCTACCTCGCCCCGCATTCGGAGCCCGCTCATATGAATGCAATCCGCGGTTTCTCTGGCCGGGCGGGGATAGTAGCGTGAGCTCAACTGCGAGCTTCCACTTGTCTCGGGGTCTAGCCCGTTCCCGCGCTCAGAGCCTGCTCGCGCACGTATACTGGCTAACCATGGTTTCTCCGGCCTGGGGGGGTGGAGCTGGTAGCATGAGCTCAGCCGCGAGCCCCTGCCCGTCCCTGGTCCTAGCCCGGTCCCCGCGGTCAGGGCCGGCCTGCGCAGGGTCGTAGAGCAGATATCTGCCCATTCCTGGCCTCCCGCTTTGTCCCCGTAAGTGGGGTTAAAGGCGGGCCCGCAGCTGCCGGTCCGTTTTCGCGCGTCCCCTCTGGCCCTCTGGGCTAGACCGAGCTCCCACCGACTTGGCCTCTGCCCATGCTGACAGAACCGCGTTTCAGCGTCTTGTCGCCCCAAACCCTTAAGCAGCCCTCAGCAGAGTAGGATGGGACCTAATACTCCACACTGTAGGCCTGGGAGCTCCCTCACTTGTTTCACAGCTCAAAACTGTCCAAACGCCTCTTCTAGGTTCTGAGACTGCAGGCTGGGGCTTGGTTCCTGGGACCCAGGTCTCTTCCTCTCCGCCAAACTGTCCTCCCGCCCCGGGGGTCTCTCCGGGCTGTCGTTTGCTCCGGGGAGCTGGGCAGCCCTCTTCGCGTTTTCGCTATTCCTACCAGTCTCAATGTGGCTTCTTCTGTGTTCCTTGGTTGAAGAGTCCACTTAGTTTAGTTCAAAGTTGGTTTATCCAGATGATGGTTCTTTAAATTGAGTTATAATCCACTTTGCTTCTGGGAGTTGGAAGTTGGTACGTCCGCCTACTCCATCGCCATCTTGCTTCCCCCCTGGAGTGGACTCTTATATAGTGTTTACTCTATTCTCTGGTATATGCTGTACTCAGGTACCTTTGTGAAGTACTTTAGAAACATTGTTAATGCTCATAATGACCCTATGGGGTTGGTACTGTTATTTCATTTTACAGAGGGGGAAACTGAAGCATTGAAAGATTAAAGAAATTTGTTTAAGGTCATTTAGCTACTGTGTGTGAGAACTGGAATTAGAATCCAGGTCTTCTGACTCTACTCATAACTGTCCTTTCAAACTAATTGAATTGACTTAAGGCTACTCTGTTCTTTGTGTGAAAATTCTACTGGCTAGGGAGAGTGCCTTTGGGGATTAGTTCCAGGTAAGTAATGTCCTATTTCTTTGGATAGTTTTATCAAGAAATATCTATTAGGTACTTGATTATCAGGATATGTACTGAATGCTTCTTGAGTTTAGACAGACTTAGAAAATAAGGAGTAGTTGTATGGAACCATAAAAAAACCCAAATAGCCAAAGCAATCCTGAAGAAAAAGAATGAAGCCAGAGGCATTACAATACCTGACTTCAAATTATACTACAGAGCCATGATAATCAAAACAGCATGGTATTGGCAGAAAAATAGACACACAGACCAATGGAACAGAATAGAAAGCCCAGAAGTAAAACCACATATATATGGACAAATCATCTTTGACAAATGAGCCAAAAACAGACAATGGAGAAAAGAAAGCCTCTTTAATAAATGGTGCTGGGAAAATTGAAAAACTACATGCAAAAGAATGAAATTTGCCTATAGTTTGTCCCCCTGCACAAAGTTAATTCAAACTTGAATCAAAGACCTCAATATAAAATCTGAAACAATAAATTACATAGAAGAAAACAGGTACTAAACTCATGGACCTTGGCCATAGAGAACAATTTATGAATTTGACTCCAAAGGCAAGGGAAGTAAAGGCAAAAATAAATGAGTGGGACTATATCAAACTAAAAAGTTTCTGCACAGCAAAAGAAACTGACAACAAAACAAATAGGCAGCAAACTAAATGGGAGATGATATTTGCAAACAACAACACTAATAGGAGCTAATATCCAAAATATAAAGAACTCACAAAACAACTTAGCAACAAACAGGCAAACAATCCAATTAAAATATGGGGAGAGTATCTGAACAGACATTTCTCCCAATAGGAAAAACAAATGGCCATCAGATATATGAAAAGATGCTCTTCTTCACTAACTGGTCGAGAAAAGCAAATAAAAACTACAATGAGATATCACCTCACACCTGTTACATTGGCTATTATAAACAAGACAGGTAATAACAAGTGTTGGAGAGGTTGTGGAGAAAAAGGAACCCTTATTCACTGCTGATGGGAATGCGAATTAGTACAACCAATGTGAAAGAAAGTATGGTAGTTCCTCAAAAAATTAAGAACAGGACTACCATGTGATCCAGCTACCCATCTACTGGGTATCTACGCCCTAAACTCAAAAACATTGATATGTATAGACACATGCATCCCCATGTTTGTCACAACATTATTCACAATGGCCAAGACATGGAAACAACCAAAGTGTCTCTTGATAGAGGATTGGATAAAGAAGATGTGGTACATATGTACAATGGGATACTACTCAGCCATAAGAAATGATGACATAGTGACATTTATGACAACATGGATGGACCTTGAGAACATTATACTGAGTGAAATAAGTAAATCAGAAAAAGCTAAGAACTATATGATTTTCACACATAGGTGGGATATAAAACTAAGACTCATGGACATAGATAAAAGTGAAGTGATTACTAGGCAGAAAGGAGTTTGGGGGAGGGGGAAGGGTGTAAAAAGGGACAAATATAAGGTGACAGAAAATGATTTGACTTTGGGTGATGGGTATACAACATAATCAACAGTTTGAATACTATATAAATGTATACCTGAAATATGTGCTCTTATGAATCAATGTCATCCTGTTAAATTTAATTTTCTAAATAAAATTTTAAAAAAAGAAAATAAGGAGTAAGTGTCCATCTCAGGTGTTTCTATGTTAACTATCCACATAAAGTTTATCAAAGGATAAGGGACTATGGATACTTACATGTCTACAAAACTTTTAGAATCTATATTTATTACCTTTGCTCCTCACCCCAAGTCTTTGGTTGGCAAGGAAAATGTTAGTAGTTACATTTTAAGGATGATAAACCTGAGGCTCAAAATTGTTAATTGACTTTCCAAAAAAGATAGTGAGTTACAGGTTTAGCACTCGAATCCAGTTCTCCTACCTGCAAATCCAGTGATCTCTCTCCTATGGTTAACCCCTTCCCCACAATCTGAACTTGGCTGTTACTGTGACAACTGTATAGAACAGTGATAGTCTGGAAACCATGACACTGCCTTCACTGTGTGCCACAAAGTTGAGTTTAATGGAGTTGATTGATGGCTAATGAGCCATCAATCTCTTTGTTAAATTATCTTCTTTATGTGCTTCAGCTTAACCTTTGTTAGTGCCCTTGTCACCAAAAGCTCTTTTTGATGGGCTTCTTGGCAGATAGATTAGGTATGCTGTCTTTTCTGGAATGTCCAGACATTCACTTTCTCTTCATTTTGGGTATGGAGTAGTAAGTCTGAGAGACACCTAATAGCAGCCTGGAGTGAGGTCCTTTCCCAATACTTGTGCCTCACAGTCCGCCTCTGATATACCTACTTCCCTGTTAACAGCTCTGTGAGGGGTGGCTATTTGGAAAGGGTGACAGGCCTTTGACTTCTGTTGGTTTGAGATAACAAACTCTGTCTGGAGCAGTTTAGATAGGGAATAGTCTTTGTTTTAGTGAAAAAAAGCCATGCCCTTGGAGCTCACTTTTTATCCAGCTATGAAGTTCTGAAGAGTCAGATGTATGATCAGATAGATTGTAAGATAATTTGAAATGCTAGGTCATTTAAAACTTTGCCAGCAGGTGGCACTGCTCTCTCTACTCACCAAATACAGTCTCTTCAGGAAAAGAAACACTGTTCTTATTTCTTTGCTGCTATTGAGTTACTCAAACTTGTTTAGCCAGACCCAAAAATTTCTCCTCAGTTCCCTTTTGTAGTGATTTAGTCTATAGTATGTTTATGTGTTTTAATTTATTTATACCTTCTTTCCACAAAGGATTTGAAATTGCTTACAAAATACAGTATATGAGGAAAAAGAGAATATATACTTGCAATAAAGAATATATTATTCTGATTGTGGATAGCTAGAATATATATATGGAGAGAGAGAGAGAGAGAGAGAGAGAGAGAGAGAGAGGAGAGTGTTTTCATTAGAAGGTCTTTGGGTAAATGGGGAGAGTGGATGACTTTATTAGGATTTTTAATTAAAATGAAAATTCTCACTGAGGATTATTGGAGGCAAATTTCTGTTGTGCTCTTCTTATCTCTCTAGCCTAATTTATAATGTTATTTCTGCTCTGTCAAATCTAAGCAGTACTTTTACTACCTTGCAACTTCAAGGTTATGCAATCAACATTCCTAAATCTATAAACTTTAGTTTTTCAAGATGCAGGTCTCATTCATTCATTCATCCTACACAGATTGAGCTGTGACTGTCTCCAAGGCCTAGTCCTGGGCATTGAAACCACAAGTATATCCACTAGGTAGCCTTGACTATGCCCCCCAATTCCAACCCTTCTGCACGTGGGAAGGAAAAGGAGGAGGAAGACCTTCCCCCTCCCTCCCTGGACTCCTGAACTCTCTGTTTAACTTACTTCAGTACTGTATTAGCAGTCATATAGGAAACTGTGGCTTGCTATATGCATCTGTATAAAGAAGCTTTGATGGGTATGCAACATAATTGAATGCCAAGATAACCTGGAGATGTTTTCTTTGAATATATGTGTACCCTGCTTTATTAATGTCACCCAATTAAAATTAATAATAATAAAAAAAAGAAAAGAAAAGAAAAGAAGCTTTGCCAATTCTCATGGTGTGTACCCATCACCCCCTTTAAACACCCCCTTCCCTTAACAGGGCTACAGATTTGAGAACATAAGCCCCTGTCAGAAGTACGCTTTAAAGTCATTCCTTCGTTCACTATGCAACTAGCCTTTGCTAGGCACTGTGCACACTGAGGATGCAAAAATAAATAGGGCTCCTTCCTAGAGATAGATAAGCAACACCAATGCAAATAAATGCCATGTAATAAGTGCCATTATGCCTTGTGTACTTTTTTAAAATCCCTAGTGATTAGAGCATGTTAGGTGCTCAATATGAATAAGTAGATGAATGAATGCATTAATGAGATGGGCACAGGATTCCTGGCGATCTCAGGCAGATCACTAGATCCAAACTGGGCTCTCAGGTCGTGCTGGAAAAACGTACTTGGCAGGACTGTCATCAGAGTGGAGCCTTGAAGGAGATACAATCTGGCACAGTCACACCTTGTCCCAGTTTATAGTGTGCCACGACTGTATACCTTTCCTCTAGGATAGATTTACCTTATAAACCAGCAGCAGATGGGAAGAAGCCTCTCTTCTCCAATTACTGTTTCTGCCCAACTCTTTGGCTCTGTTTGTCTGAGCTGCTCTCCAGGTGTGTTCTTCCTTTTTCCATTGGGGAAAGATGTCTAGCCTTTTCTTTTTTCCCTTGTCTGAGTCTCTGGGTTCTCCAAGGAGAGGTTGGTGAGACTCTTGATAGGGCTGTTTTGCTAAGAGAATCATAGCTTGTTCGGAATAGTCTTTAAAAAGAGAATAAATTTAATGAAAAAATATTCTGTTTTTCTACATAAAATACCTCTGTGGGATAATATCACAGTGAAAATTTATTATTATTCTTTTTATTTCCATTCTCCTGAAGTAAAATAAAAAAATTAAATTTCCTTTACCAGAGAGAGAGAGAGATAGAGAGGGACAGGAAGGCAAAGAGATGAGAAGCATCAATTCTTCATTGCACCACCTTAGTTATTCATTGATTTCATATGTGCCTTGACGGGGGGGGGGGGGCTACAGCAGAGTGAGTGACCCCTTGCTCAAGGCAGTGACCTTGGGCTTCAAGCCAGCAACCTTGGGCTTCAAGCCTGCAACCTTTGGGATCAAGCCAGTGACCATAGGGTCATGTCTATGATCCCACACTCAAGACAGTGACCCCGTGCTCAAGCTGGTGAGCCCGCACTCACGCTGACAACCTCAGGGTTTTGAACCTGGGTCCTCTGTGTCCCAGCTCCCCTGCTCTATCCACTGCACCACAGCCTGGTCAGGACCAAATGTTTTCATAAACATTAAATGCTCAGCTTTTTCTAGTGTCTGGTCAACATTTATTGTTTTGACATAAAGTAATGATTTTAGGACATTGTTACTCTTCCTAACAAGAGACAGTATATGCATTTCAGTAGCTGTTATATAGCTTTCCTTTGGAATTATCAGAATCTGAAAAATACAATAGAGCTCCCTAGGTGTCCCTGGAGCCAAAAATCCTACAAAAAAAGCTTACTAATTTATTTGGTCATGCTTTATGCACAAAATTTACCTTGTAGGCAAATAGAAGAATGTGTAATGTCTAAAAAGTTATGGAACAGATCTAAGATTTCCTCACTGTTGATAATTTGAATGTCAATCTTGCACAATATAGTTTAACTTTGGTTAAAGTTGTGGTTGGCAGATTAATGGACCCCATAAAATATCCCTGGAACCTGCGAATATGTTACATTACATGGCAAAGGGTAACTGTACGTGCAGTTGGAGTTAAGGTTTTGCTAATGAATTAGCTGACTTTAAAATGGGGAGATTATTTTGGATTATGTGGGTGGGCCCAAGGTAATCACAAAGCCCTTAAAAGTGGAAAAGTGAGGCAGAAAAAGTCAGTGACAGAGTGACACAGCATGAGAAAGACATAACTGTTTTTGAAAGTGGAAGGGGTCATGGGCCAAGGAATGTAGGCAGCCTCTAGAAGCTGGAAAAGGCAAGAAAGTAGGTTTGCGAGTCCCAAAGGAATCCTACTGACACCTTGATTTTAGCCCAGTGAGACTCATTGCAGACTCATTTCTGGCCTCCAGAACTGTGTTGTTTAATGTCACCAAGTTTGTGGTAATGTACAATAGCAACAGAAAATTAATGCAGTAGTTTTCCCTATTATGGTGTTTTAAAATGGGTAATTGTTTTTAAAAAATATTGTTTCAGTGAGAAATAAATATAATCATACCAACCATAAATTTCTTAACAATCTCTTTTTCTGAGTTTTAATAAAATAGTTCTAGAAGAGTTATTATTATAGTTCAGTGGCTCGTACTAAGTTTCATAGGGTATGTGAAAAATGTGTGTCACAAACTTGCTTTACCTGGTATTAGTTAATAATCACAGATGCAACGGACTGTCATCCCTCTATGAACACTTTGTCCTTACTTAATACCACAATGTATAGAATTTTCCTGATTTCCGTGTTATATCTCATGTAGTGGTTCTCCTTTCCGTACTAACAAAAGGCCAGGACTTAGATTGGGTACAAGTGAGATTTTCTTTGCATCAAAGACAAGCTTAAAAGTGCACTTGGAGCATTTGATATGGTTCATCTCTTAAAAGAAAGAGTTTCTAAGGTTGCTTAGACAGAGCTTTTATAAAAGGCTGACATTTTCCTTAAAAGTTACATTTGAAATTATTCTCTAGAGTTCTGCTATTGTTGTATGCATCAAAACACTATTCTTTAAGTGCTTCTAAAATTAGACACATATTGTTAAAGTGTGAGAAACAAATATCTAAAACATCCTGTGAATTTCCTATGGGTTCACCTCATCCTAACAGATACACAGAAAAAAAACCCCAAAAACTTTCAACTCCAGGAACCCTTGCTTCCACCTCCGGCCTCTCTTTCTTCTTGTCATTTTACCCCTGTCTTCTCATTGATTATCTTGCTCTTCGGCCATCCCAGGCTCCATGTGGCTTCTTGCACAGGCAACAAATGCACTTCTTAGAGCCTGGCTTGTTTGCTTGCAGTGTTCATGTCCTCCTCCTTCTAGGTTATTCAGATCATCATATTTACAATCATCTTCCTCCTTTTCCTCCTCCTTTTAAACATGTAAAAAACATTCTTAGCTTGGACAGGTCACAAGCTGTGCTGAAGGGACTGCTGCAGTTTGCCAACTGATCCTTGCTTTGGCCCTTTTACATTTTCAGCTCCTACACATTTTCTGAGCTAAGCCCAATCTGTTCTTTCTTCAAATCACTTTTCCTAGACTGAGCCCATAATGATAGGTTTTGTGGTCTGTTCTGTTCAGTGCTGTATCTCTGGTTCCTAGAACACTGCCTGGCACAGATGGGATCCTCAATAAATGGTTGTTAAATTATCAACATAGTCTGTCTCTTCTCTTTCTGAATTTATTATCTGCAGTATACATTTGGGTGTTTTATAATACATTTTATTCAGCTTTTGCTTTCTACCTGTGTAGACTTGGTCAAGCTTTCTTTAAAAAAAAATTTTTTTTATTAACTTTAATGGGGTGACACCAATAAATCAGGGTACAGATGTACAATGAAAACATCTCCAGATTATCTTATCATTCAATTGTGCTGCATACCCATTACCCAAAGTCAAATTGTCCTCTATCACCTTCTATCTGGTTTTCCCTGTACCCCTCCCCTTCTCCCTATTCCACCCTCCCTTCCCTCCCCCCATCCCATAACCACCACACTCTTGTCCATGTCTCATAGTCTCAATTTTATGTCCCACCTATGTATGAAATCATGCTGTTCTCAGATTTTTTTTTCTGATTCACTTATTTCACTCCGTATAATATTATCAAGGTACATCCATTTTGTTGTGAATGATCCGATGTCATCATTTCTTATGGCTGAATAGTGTTCCATAGTATATATGTACCATAGCTTTTTAATCCACTCGTCTTCTGATGGACACTTGGGCTGTTTCCAGATCTTCGCTATTGTGAACAATGCTGCCAAGAACATGGGGGCGCATTTCTTCTTTTTGAAAAGTGTTATGGTGTTCTTAGGGTATATTCCTAAAAGTGGGATAGCCGGGTCAAAAGGCATTTCGACTTTTAATTTTGTGAGGAATCTCCAAACTGTTTTCCACAGTGGCAGCACCAGTCTGCATTCCCACCAGCAGTGCAGAAGGGTTCCCTTTTCTCCACATCCTCGCCAGCACTTGTTCTGTGTTGTTTTGCTGATGAGTGTCACTCTGACTGGTGTGAGGTGTTATCTCATTGTGGTTTTAATTTGCATTTCTCTAATGATTAGTGATGTTGAGCATTTTTTCATATGTCTTTTGGCCATCTGTATGTCTTCTTTGGAGAAATTTCTATTAATTTCTTTTGCTCATTTTTTGATTGGATTGTTTGTCTTCCTGGTGTTGAGTTTTATAAGTTCTTTATAAATTTTGGTTATTAACCCCTTATCAGACGTGCTGTCGAATATGTTCTCCCATTGTGTGGTTTGTCTTTTTATTCTGTTCTTATTGTCTTTAGCTGTGCAAAAGCTTTTTAGTTTGATGTAGTCCCATTTGTTTACCTTGCCTTTTATTTCATTTGCCCGTGGAGATAAATCGTCAAATAAATTGCTGCTACAGATGTCGGAGACCTTGCTGCCTATGTTTTCTTCTAAGATGCTTATAGTTTCACAGCTTATGTTTAAGTCTTCTATCCATTTTGAATTTGTTTTTGTGCATGGTGTAAGTTGATGGTCTAGTTTCATTTTTTTGCAGGTAGATGTCCAATTTTCCCAGCACCATTTGTTAAAGAGGCTGTCTTTACTCCATTGTATGTTCTTTCCTCCTTTGTCAAATATCAGTTGTCCATAAAGGTGTGGGTTTAATTCTGGGTTCTCTGTTCTGTTCCATTGATCACTGTGCCTGTTCTTATGCCAGTACCAGGCAGTCTTGAGTATAATGGCCTTGTAGTAAACCTTGATATCCGGAAGAGTGATACCTCCTGCTTTATTTTTCCTTTTTAAGATTGCTGAGGCTATTTTTGTTCTTTTTTGGTTCCATATAAATTTTTGGAATATGTTTTCTATATCTTTGAAGTATGTCATTGGTATTTTAATTGGTATTGCATTGAATTTATAAATTGCTTTGGGTAATATATACATTTTAATGATGTTTATTCTTCCTAGCCATGTACACAGTATATGCTTCCACTTGTTTGTATCTTTCTTGATTTCTTTTATCAATGTTTTATAATTTTCCGAGTACAAGTCCTTAACCTCCTTGGTTAAATTTACTCCTAGGTATTTTATTTTTTTGGCTGCAATAGTAAAGGGGATTAATTTCTTAATTTCTTTTGCTGACAGTTCATTGTTTGTATATAGAAATGCCTCTGATTCCTGAGTATTAATTTTATATCCTGCCACCTTGCTGAATTCATTTATAAGGTCCAGTAGTTTTTTAAATTAGACTTTAGGGTTTTCTATGTACAATATCATATCATCTGCAATTAGTGACAGTTTTATTTCTTCTTTTCCAATTTGGATGCCGTTTATTTCTTCTTCTTGTCTGATTGCTGTAGCTAGGACTTCCAGAACTATGTTGAATAAAAATGGTGAAAGTGGGCAACCCTGCCTGGTTCCAGATCTTAAGGGGATTGCTTTTAATTTTTGTCCATTTAGTATGATGTTTGCTGTGGGTTTGTCGTAGATGGCCTTTATCATGTTAAGGAATGTTCCTTGTATTCCCACTTTACTGAGAGTTTTAAGCATGAATGGGTGCTGGATTTTATCAAATGCCTTTTCTGCATCTATTGAAATTATCATGTGATTTTTGTCCTTCCTTTTGTTTATGTGGTGAATCACATTGATTGATTTGTGAATATTGAACCAGCCTTGCCTCTCCAGAATAAATCCCACTTGATCGTGGTGTATGATTTTTTTCATATATTGCTGGATCCGGTTGGCTAATATTTTGTTGAGAATTTTAGCGTCTACATTCATCAGGGATATAGGCCTATAATTTTCTTTCTTTGTGTTGTCTTTGCCCGGTTTTGGGATCAGAATTATGCTTGCCTCATAAAAGGAGTTTGGAAATCTTCCTTCCTCTTGAATTTTTTGAAATAGCTTGAGGAGGATAGGAGTTATTTCTTCTTTGAATTTTTGATAGAATTCACTTGTGAAGCCATCAGGCCCAGGATTTTTCTTTTTTGGGAGTTTTTTGATAACTATTTTGATCTCATCTGTTGTAATTGGTCTGTTTAGGTGCTCTGATTCTTCCAGATTGATTCTTGGAAGTTTATATGATTCAAGAAATTTGTCCATTTCATCTAGATTGTCTAATTTTTTGGCATAGAGTTCTTCATAGTATTTTCTTACAATGCTTTTTATCTCTGTTGTATTAGTTGTAATTTCTCCACTGTCCTTTCTAATTTTATCTATTTGAGACCTCTCTCTTTTTTTCTTGGTGAGTCTAGTTAAGGGTTCATCAATCTTGTTTACCTTTTCAAAGAACCAGCTTCTGGTTTCATTTATCCTCTGTATTGTTTTCTTAGCCTCTATGTCATTTATTTCTGTTCTGATCTTTATTATTTCCTTCCTTCTACTTGTATTGGGTTTTATTTGTTGTTGTTTTTCAAGTTCTTTTAGCTGCAGGGTTAAGTTGCTTATATGAGCCTTTTCTAGCTTCTTACGATATGCCTGTAGTGCAATAAACTTCCCTCTCACAACTGCTTTTGCTGTGTCCCATAGATTTTGAGTTGACGTATGCTCATTATCATTTGTTTCTAGGAACTTTTTTATGTCTTCTTTGATCTCATTGTTAATCCATTCATTATTTAATATCATGCTATTTAGTTTCCAAGTGTTTGTATATTTTTCATTTTTTCTTTTGTGGTTAATTTCTAGTTTCATGGCATTGTGATCAGAGAAAATGCTTGATATGATTTCAATCTTCTTAAATTTATTGAGACCATTTTTGTGTCCTAACATGTGGTCTATCCTTGAAAACGTACCATGAGCGCTTGAGAAGAATGTATATTCTACTGCTTTAGGGTGAAAAGTTCTGAAGATATTTATTAAATCAAGTTGATCTAGTGTATCCTTTAAGTCTGCTGTTTCTTTATTGATTTTCTTTCTTGTGGATCTATCCAGTGTTGTTAGTGGGGTATTGAAATCCCCTACTATGATAGTATTACTGTTAATCTCGCCCTTTATATCCATCAAAGTCTGCTTTATGAATGTTGAGGCTCCAATATTTGGTGCATAGATATTTATAATAGTTATATCTTCCTGTTGAATTGTTCCCTTTATCATTATGTAGTGTCCTTCTTTATCTCTTACTACAGTCTTTGTTTTTTTTTTATTAATATATATATTTTATTATTATTAATTCTAATGGGGTGACATCAATAAATCAGGGTACATATGTACAATGAAAACATCTCCAGGTTATCTTATCATTCAATAGTGTTGCATACCCATCACCAAAAGTCAAATTGTCCTCTGTCACCTTCCATCTGGTTTTCCCTGCGTCCCTCCCCTCCTCCCTATCCAACTCTTCCCTCCCTCCCCCCATCCCATAACCACCACTCTCTTGTCCATGTCTCGTACCCTCACTTTCATGTCCCACCTATGTATGTAATCGTGCTGTTCTCAGTTGTTTTTTTTTCTGATTTACTTATTTCACTCCGTATAATGTTATCAAGGTACATCCATTTTGTTATAAATGATCCGATGTCATCGTTTCTTATGGCTGAGTAGTATTCCATAGTATATATGTACCATAGCTTTTTAATCCACTCGTCTTCTGACGGACACTTGGGCTGGTTCCAGATCTTCACTATTGTGAACAATGCTGCCACGAACATGGGGGCGCATTTCTTCTTTTCGATCAGTGCTATGGTGTTCTTAGGGTATATTCCTAAAAGTGGGATAGCTGGGTCAAAAGGCAGTTCAATTTTTAATTTTGTGAGGAATCTCCAAACTGTTTTCCACAGTGGCTGCACCAGTCTGCATTCCCACCAGCAGTGCAGAAGGGTTCCCTTTTCTCCACATCCTCGCCAGCACTTATTCTGTGTTGTTTTGCTGATAAGTGCCATTCTGACTGGTGTGAGGTGATATCTCATTGTGGTTTTAATTTGCATTTCTCTAATGATTAGTGATGTTGAGCATTTTTTCATATGCGTATTGGCCATCTGTATGTCCTCTTTGGAGAAATTTCTATTCATTTCTTTTGCCCATTTTTTGATTGGGTTGTTTGTCTTCCTGGTGTTGCGTTTTATAAGTTCTTTATAAATTTTAGTTATTAACCCCTTATCAGATGTGCTGTCGAATATGTTCTCCCATTGTGTGGTTTGTCTTTTTATTCTGTTCCTATTGTCTTTAGCTGTGCAAAAACTTTTTAGTTTGATATAGTCCCATTTGTTTATCTTAACTTTTATTTTAGTTGTCCATGAAGATAAATCGGCAAATATACCGCTGCTACAGATGTCGGAGAGCTTGCTGCCTATGTTTTCTTCTAAGATGCTTATGGTTTCACGGCTTACATTTAAGTCTTTTATCCATTTTTAGTTTGTTTTTGTGAATGGTGTAAGTTGATGGTCTAGTTTCATTTTTTTGCAGGTAGATGTCCAATTTTCCCAACACCATTTGTTAAAGAGGCTGTCTTTACTCCATTGTATGTTCTTTCCTCCTTTGTCAAATATCAGTTGTCCATAAAGCTGTGGGTTTATTTCTGGGTTCTCTGTTCTGTTCCATTGATCTATGTGCCTGTTCTTATGCCAGTACCAGGCTGTCTTGAGTATAATGGCCTTGTAGTAAACCTTGATATCAGGAAGAGTGATACCTCCCACTTCATTCTTCATTTTCAAGATTGTCGAGGCTATTCGTGTTCTTTTTTGGTTCCGTATTCATTTTTGGAATATGTGTTCTATATCTTTGAAGTATGTCATTGGTATTTTAATTGGTATTGCATTGAATTTATAAATTGCTTTGGGTAATATAGACATTTTAATGATGTTTATTCTTCCTAGCCATGAGCACGGTATATGCTTCCACTTGTTTGTATCTTCCTTGATTTCTTTTATCAATGTTCTATAATTTTCCGAGTACAAGTCCTTAACCTCCTTGGTTAAATTTACTTCTAGGTACTTTATTTTTTTGGCTGCAATAGTGAAGGGGATTGTTTCCTTAATTTCTTTTGCTGATATTTCATTGTTGGTGTATAGAAATGCCTCTGATTTCTGAGTATTAATTTTATATCCTGCCACCTTGCTGAAATCATTTATAAGGTCCAGTAGTTTTTTGACTGAGACTTTAGGGTTTTCAATATACAATATCATATCATCTGCAAATAATGACAGTTTTACTTCTTCTTTTCCAATTTGGATGCCTTTTATTTCTTCTTCTTGTCTGATTGCTGTAGCTAGGACTTCCAGAACTATGTTGAATAAGAGTGGTGAAAGTGGGCAACCCTGCCTGGTTCCTGATCTTAAGGGGATTGCTTTTAATCTTTGTCCATTTACTATGATGTTTGCTGTCGGTTTATCGTAGATGGCCTTTATCATGTTAAGGAATGAACCCTGTATTCCCACTTTACTGAGAGATTTGAGCATGAATGGGTGCGGGATTTTATCAAATGCCTTTTCTGCATCTATTGAAATTATCATGTGATTTTTGTCCTTCCTTTTGTTTATGTGGTGAATCACATTGACTGATTTGAGAATATTGAACCAGCCTTGCCTCTCCAGAATAAATCCCACTTGATCGTGGTGTGATTTTTTTCATATAATGCTGAATCCAGTTGGCTAATATTTTGTTGAGAATTTTAGCGTCTACATTCATCAGGGATATAGGCCTATAATTTTCTTTTTTTGTGTTGTCTTTGCCCGGTTTTGGGATCTGAATTATGCTTGCCTCATAAAAGGACTTTGGAAATCTTCCTTCCTCTTGAATTTTTTGAAATAGTTTGAGGAGAATAGGAGTTAGTTCTTCTTTGAATTTTTGATAGAATTCACTTGTGAAGCCATCAGGACGTTTCTTTTTTGGGAGTTTTTTGATAACTGTTTCGATCTCATTTGCTGTAATTGGTCTGTTTAGGTGTTCTGATTCTTCCAGATTGATTTTTGGAAGGTTATATGATTCAAGAAATTTGTCCATTTCACCAAGATTGTCTAATTTTTTGGCATAGAGTTCTTCATAGTATTTTCTTACAATGCTTTGTATTTCTGTTGTGTCAGTTGTTATTTCTCCACTGTCCTTTCTTATTTTATTTATTTGAGTGCTCTCTCTTTTTTCTTGGTGAATCTAGTTAAAGGTTCATCAATCTTGTTTACCTTTTCAAAGAACCAGCTTCTGGTTTCATTGATCCTCTGTATTGTTTCCTTAGCCTTTATGTCATTTATTACTGCTCTGACCTTTATTATTTCCTTCCTTCTGCTTGTCTTGGGTTTTATTTGTTGTTGTTTTTCTAGTTCTTTTAGATGCAGGGTCAGGTTGCTTATTTGAGCTTTTTCTAGCTTCTTGTGATATGCCTGTAGTGCAATAAACTTCCCTCTCAGAACTGCTTTTGCTGTGTCCCATAGATTTTGAGTTGATGTATGCTCATTATCATTTGTTTCTAGAAACTTTTTTATGTCTTCTTTGATCTCATTGTTAATCCATTCATTATTTAATATCATGCTATTTAGTTTCCAAGTGTTTGTATATTTTTCATTTTTTCTTTTGTGGTTAATTTCTAGTTTCATGGCATTGTGATCAGAGAAAATGCTTGATATGATTTCAATCTTCTTAAATTTATTGAGACCATTTTTGTGTCCTAACATGTGGTCTATCCTTGAAAACGTACCATGAGCGCTTGAGAAGAATGTATATTCTACTGCTTTAGGGTGAAAAGTTCTGAAGATATCTATTAAATCAAGTTGATCTAGTGTCTCCTTTAAGTCTGCTGCTTCTTTATTAATTTTCTTTCGTGAGGATCTATCCAGTGTTGTTAGAGGGGTATTGAAATCCCCTACTATGATAGTATTGCTGTTTATCTCGCCCTTTATATCCATCAAAGTCTGCTTTATGTATGTCGGGGCTCCTATATTTGGTGCATAGATATTTACAATAGTTATATCTTCCTGTTGAATTGTTCCCTTTACCATTATGTAGTGTCCTTCTTTATCTCTTACTACAGCCTTTGTTTTAAAGTCCATTTTGTCTGATATAAGTATTGCTACCCCTGCTTTTTTTTCATTTCCATTTGCATGAAATATTTTCTTCCATCCTTTTACCTTCAGTCTATGAGCATCTTTTGTTTTAAGGTGTGTCTCTTGTAGACAGCATATGTATGGGTCCTGTTTCTTTATCCATGCAGCTACCCTATGTCTTTTGATTGGATCATTTAATCCATTTACATTTAAGGTTATTATTGATATGTAGTTGTTTATTGCCATTTTATTCTTTAAAGCTGTATTCTTCTTTTGCTCTATTCATTCCTCCCTTTTAACTGTTCACAAGAGGCCCCTTAGTATCTCTTGCAGAATTGGTTTGGTTTTTATGAATTCCTTGAGGCTTTCTTTTTCTGGGAAGCTCTTTATTTCTCCTTCAATTTTAAACGTTAGCCTTGCTGGATAAAGTAGTCTTGGTTGTAGGTTCTTGTTCTGCATTACTTTGATTATTTCTTGCCATTCCCTTCTGGCCTCAAGTGTTTCTGTTGAGAAGTCTGATGTCATCCTTATGGGGGCTCCTTTGTAGGTGATAGTCTTTTTTTCTCTAGCAGCTTTTAAAATTTTTTCTTTATCCATTAGCTTTGGTATTTTAACTATGATGTGTCTTGGTGTAGATTTTTTTGGGTTTCTCCTTAATGGAGTTCTGTGTGCTTCTTGAACGTGTGGAGTGTTTCCCAGCCTTAATTTAGGGAAGTTTTCTGCTATGATTTGATTGAACAAAGTTTCCATTTCCTGCCCTCTCTCCTCTTCTTCAGGCACCCCTATGATGCGAATGTTGTTTCTCTTCATGTTGTCACAAAGCTCCCTTAGAGTTTCATCACATTTTTTAAGTCTCTTTTCCTTTTTCTTCTCTGCTTCTGTGCCTTTATTTATTGTGTCCTCTAACTCGCTTATTCAATCCTCGGCGTCATCCATCCTCCTTTTAATTCCTTCCATTGTGTTCTTCAGTTCTGATACTGTATTTGTCATTTCTGTCTGATTCTTTTTTATTATTTCAATTTCATTTTTTATACTTGTTATCTCTTTATTTAGGTGTTCATAATGACTATTCATTGTTGCTCTAATTTCTATGAACATCCTAACTATCATTATTCTAAATTCTTCTTCTTGCAATTTTGTTATATCTGGTTCATTCAGGTCCTTCTCTGGGGATTTCTCTTGATTCATTTGGTTTGCATTCCTCTGCTTGCCCATTTTTTCTGTGTATAAGCAAGTTGTGGCCACTGGAGTCCAGTAGGTGTTGCCTTTGTGTTCTCTAGGTGTGGTCTATCTGCGGGCACCCCACCCCCTTTGCCGGTGCCTAGGGTGGTTGGGTATGAGCGTTGCCAGCGCCGGCCCACTCTGGCTTTTGCTATGGTTTCTGCCTCTCCTCCGTGGGAGGGGCTGTGACTGAAGCCACAAGATTAGCACCAAGGGTAGAGGTGAGCACCTTTGCTCAGCTGCGGACCCAGCCTATTTCCGGACTTCTGCCCAGAACCAGCAGTCGGAGCCTGCTCGCTACAGTTCCGCGGGTTAGGCGGGGCTTTTGACGTGCTCTCAGCTGAAAGCTTTTGCCCGTCCGGAGCTTTAGCCCCACCCTGGAAGCCAGGGCCCTTCTGCGCAGGGACGGAAACCAAGGTTTATTGGGGCATGTGTGTTTGCTGCCTTCCGCTAAGCTGCATACTTTCACTCGTCCTGGACCCTACCCCGCCCCGTGTTCGGAGCCCACTCGGGCACGTATGAATGCTATCCGAGGTTTCTCCGGCCGGATGGGGATAGTATCGTGGGCTCAGCTGCGAGCCTCCACTTGTCTCGGGGTCCACCCCGTTCCCGCGCTCGGAGCCCGCTCGCGCACGTATACTGGCCAACCGCGGTTTCTCCGGCCTGGCGGGGGGGAACTGGTAGCGTCAGCTCAGCCACGAGCCCCTGCCCGTCCCTGGTCCTTGTCCGGTCCCCGCGGTCAGGGCCGGCTTGCGCAGGGCCTGCCCGTTCCTGGCCTCCCACTTTGTCCCCGTAAGTGGGATTAAAGGCGGGCCCGCAGCTTCCGGACTGCTTTCGCGGTCCCCTCTGACCCTCTGGGCTAGACCGATCTCCCACCGGCTTGGCCTCTGCCCACGCCGACAGAACCGCCTTTCAGCGTCCTGCCGCCCCAAAACCTTAAGCAGCCCTCAGCAGAGTAGGAAGGGACCTAATACTCCACACTGTAGGCCTGGGAGCTCCCTCACTTGTTTCACAGCTCAAAACTGTCCAAACGCCTCTTCCATGCTCTGAGACTGCAGGCTGGGGCTTGGTTCCTGGGACCCAGGTCCCTCCCTCTCCGCCAAACTCTCCTCCCGCCACACGGGTCTCTCCGGGCTGCCGTTTGCTCCGGGGAGCTGGGCAGCCCTCTTCGCGTTTTCGCTATTCCTACCAGTCTCAATGTGGCTTCTGCAGTGTTCCTTGGTTGAAGAGTCCACTTAGTTTTGTTCAAAGTTGGTTTATCCTGGTGATGGTTCTTAAAATTGAGTTGTAATCCACTTTGGTTCTGGGAGTTGGAAGTTGGTACGTCCGCCTACTCCGTCGCCATCTTGCTCCCCCAGTCTTTGTTTTAAAGTCCATTTTGTCAGATATAAGTACTGCTACCCTGGCTTTTATTTCATTTCCATTTGCATGAAATAATTTTTCCACCCTTTTACCTTCAGTTTATGTGCGTCTTTTGTTTTAAGGTGTGTCTCTTGTAGACAGCATATGTATGGGTCCTGTTTCTTTATCCATGCTGCTACCCTATGTCTTTTGATTGGATCATTTAATCCATTTACATTTATGGTTATTATTGATATGTAGTTGTTTATTGCCATTTTATTCTTTAAAGCTGTATATATATATATTTTTTTTTGCTATACTCTTTCCTTCCTTTGAACTGTTCACACTAGGCCCCTTAGAATCTCTTGCAGGATTGGTTTGGTTTTAATGAATTCCTTGAGGTTTTCTTTGTCTGGAAAGCTCTTTATTTCTCCTTCAATTTTAAACGTTAGCCTTGCTGGATAGAGTAGTCTTGGTTGTAGGTTCTTGTTCTGCATTACTTTGATTATATCTTGCCATTCCCTTCTGGCCTCAAGTGTTTCTGTTGAGAAGTCCGATGTCATCCTAATGGCAGTTCCTTTGTAGGTGATAGTCTTTTTTTCTCTAGCAGCTTTTAAGATTTTTTCTTTATCTATTAGCTTTGGTATTTTAACTATGATGTGTCTTGGTGTAGATCTTTTTGGGTTTCTCTTTAATGGAGTTCTGTGTGCTTTTTGAACATGTGGATTGTTTCCCAGCCTTAATTTAGGGAAGTTTTCTGCTATGATTTGATTGAACACAGTTTTCATTTCCTGTCCTCTCTCCTATTCTTCAGGCACCCCTATGATGCGAATATTGTTTCTCTTCATGTTGTCACAGAGCTCCCTTAGAGTTTCCTCACATTTTTTGAATCTCTTTTTCTTTTTTTTCTCTGCTTCTGTAACTTTGTTTATTGTGTTCTCTAACTCGCTGATTCGATCCTCAGCGTGATTCATCCTGCTTTTAATTCCTTCCATTGTGGTCTTCAGTTCTGATACTGTATTTGTCATTTCTGTCTGGTTCTTTTTTATTATTTCAATTTCATTTTTTATACTTGTTATCTCTTTATTTAGGTGCTCATAGTGACTATCCATTGTTGCTCTAATTTCTTTGAACATCCTAACTATCATTATTCTAAATTCTGCTTCTGGTAGTTTGGTTATATCTGGTTCATTCGGGTCCTTCTCTGGGGATTTCTCTTGGTTCATTTGGTTTGCATTCCTCTGCCTGCCCATTTTATCTGAGTGTAAGCAAGTTGTGGCCACTGGAGTCCAGTAGGTGTTTCTTTGTGTTCTGTAGGTTTGGTCTGTCTGCAGGCTTGCCACCCCCTCTGCCGCTGCCTAGGGCGGTTGGGTGTGGGCGTTGCCAGAGCCGACTCACTGCAACTATTGCTGTGTTTTCTGCCTCTCCTTTGCGGGAGGGGCTGTCACTCAAGTCACTAGCCTTAGCACCCAGGGCAGTGGTGAGCACCTTTGCTCAGCTGCCAAACCATCCTTTTCCCGGAAGGCTTACGCCCAGCCCCCTCAGTCAGAGCCTGCTTGCCACCGTTTCGTGGGTTGGGCGGGCCTTTTGACGTGCTCTCAGCTGTGAGCCTTTGCCCGTCCAGAATTTAGCCCCGCCCTCAAGGCCAGGGTCCTCCTGCGCTAGGGATTATTTGGCTGGGTGTGTGTGCTGGCGTGAGCTCAGCTGCTAGCTTCTGGTCGTTCCGGATCCTACCCCGTCCCCACGCTCGGAGCAAGCTCGGGTACGTAGGGTGGTACTCCGCAGTTTCTCCGGCTGGGCGGGGCGAGCAGCGTGAGCTCAGCCACGAACTTCCGCTGGTCTCAGTGTCTCCCTCGCCCCGCGTTAGGAGCCCGCTCGCGCACACAGATGGCACACCGCGGTTTTTCTGTCTGGGTGGGGTTGGCAGCGTGAGCTCAACCGAGAGCCCCTCGCCCGTCACTGGTCTTAGCCCCGTGCCCGCAGTCAGGGCCGGCTTGCGCAGGGTTGCAGAGCTGATCTCTGCCCGTATTTTTCCCCACAAGTGGGGTCACAGGCGGCCCGCAGCTGCCGGACAGCTTTTGCATGTCCCCTCCGCCCGTGCTAGGCTATCCTGAGCTCCCACGGGTTGTGCCTCCGCCCACACCGACAGGACCGCGATTCAGCGTCCTGCCGCAACCATAGCCTTCAGCAACCTCAGGGGGCTAGAAGTGCCCTAAGTCTCCACACTGTAGGCCTGGGAGCTCCCTCCCTCTAAGCAACTCTGCTCTAATTGCTGCGGGAGAGCTTGTTTGGCTAGTGTCCTGTCTCCCTTTGCTGGTATTGCTAGTTCCAGGGGAAATATTCGTTTTCGATTAGGGAAGTGACTTAGCCCATGGGTCAGGGTGGCTGTCCCTCAGAGTGTCTCTGTGCCTTCATTTCACTCTTTGTTCCCGCTGCTCTGTTCCTCTCCTCTGTCCCAGTTCCCCGAACCCTGGGTGCATGGTTGTAAGAGAGGCTTTCTGAGCTGTCCCTTTAAAAAGATTTTTGGGTCTGAGAAAACTCTCTTTTTCACAAATAGTATCCTTACTTGCTTCACAGCTCGATACTGTCCAAACGCCTCTTCTAGGCTCTGGGACTGCAGTCTGGGGCTTGGTTCCTGGGACCCAGGTCCCTCCCTCTCTGCCAAACTCTCCTCCCGCCACGCGGGTCTCTCCGGGCTGCCGTTCGCTCCGGGGAGCTGGGCAGCCCTCTTCGCATTTTCGCTATTCCTACCAGTCTCAATGTGGCTTCTGCAGTGTTCCTTGGTTGAAGAGTCCACTTAGTTTAGTTCAAAGTTGGTTTATCCAGATGATGGTTCTTAAAATTGAGTTATAATCCACTTTGGTTCTGGGAGTTGGAAGTTGGTACGTCTGCCTACTCCATCGCTATCTTCGCATCCCCTGGTCAAGCTTTTTAACCCCAACTCTATGCCCCACTTCCTTGTCTGTGAAATGGAGATAACAGCGCCATACTTAGAGAGCTCTTGGAAGGAGTAAGTTAATAAATTTAACACTTAAAATAGTACTTGGCACATGATAAGGGCTGCAATCATGTTACTTAATAATCTTTATTCACATAGATTAAGTCAATTAAGGCTCACTGTGAATCTGTAAGATTGGTAGTATCATCCCCTTTCCAAATTAGGACATGTAGATTTAGGAGATTTAAGAAATTTGGAAAGAAAATAACTGTTTTTGAGCATTTATTATGTATTAGGTGTTTTAAAATACATTATCATACCTTTTCTTCTTAAAAATTTGCCCAGTAGGTTTGACAAGTTTAATATGTTCAGAAACAGAATTTCTGATATTCAGCACAAGCCTACTCATTCCTTAACTTTCCTGCTTTAGGAAATAACATCTTCCATCATCTTTAATCAGTCTTTCTCTCACTCCCATATCCAACATATCAGTATATCCTCTTTTTTAAGAAAAATGTATTAAGGTGACATTGGTTGATTACATTATGTAAATTTCAGGTGTACAACACTGTGATTTGATATTTGTGTACTCTATTGCATGCTCACAGCCCTAAGTCTAATTTCCTTCTATTACCATACATTTGATTTCCTTTACCCAATTCACCCTCATCCTTCCCCCTTTCCTTCTGGTAACCACCATTCTGTTGTCTGTATCTATGAGTTTGTTTGTTTTGTTAGTTTCTTTGTTACGTTTTTGTTTCATATTCCATATATAAGTGAAATCATTTGGGTTTTGTCTTTTTCTAACATTTTATTTAGCATAATACCCTCAATATCCATCCAAGTTGTCACAAATAGCAGTATTTCATCTTTTTTAAATAGTTGAGTAGTATTCCATTGTATATATGCCACATTTCTTTATCTATTCATCCATTGATGGATACTTAGGTTGCTCCAATGTCTTGACTATTATAAATAAAGCTGAAATGAACATGGGGATACATGTATCTTTACAAATTAGTGTTTTCATATTTTGGGGTAAATACCTAGGACAGGAATTGATGAATCATGTAGTAGTTCTATTCTTAACTTTTAAAGGAAACTCCATACTAGTATATCCTCTTGTCCTTTGTAAAGGAGGAAAAAGTTTTTAGGGTGCCTGGCTATGTCCCTAAACTGACAAAGAGAGATTTAATAGGAGAAAAGCCTATGAATTTACTTAATATAAATATAACATGACTGGGAGCTTTCAGAAGGAAATGACCCAAAGACACAATTAAACCTGTGCAATTTTAATACTCAGTTTAATGAAGAAAGCGGTCATGGAAAAATATGATAGGACAAAAAAAAAAGAGTATGAGCTAAGGGTAATAAAATGGAGTAAGCTTAGCAAGTCCTGTTGTTTGGACTCCTTCAGGCTTCCCTAAGTCATAGAGAGGATGTTTCTTTCCTCTGGATGGAGGAGAGCAACTCTCCCACTCTTCAGAGGAAGAGAGTGCAGGAAGCTCAGAGAGACATTCCTGCATTTGCCCTTTTCTCTAATTCCTTCAGCTTAAAATATTCAGTATGCCAACATACCATATGTTGGGGTCACATGTTCTGAACTCTATCACTTACCTTCCCAAATATATCCAACTATGACCTTTCTTAAGCCTTTTTCTGGTGCCACTTTTACAAACCCTTGTTTAGACTATTGAAATTGCCTTCAAATTATTCCTCTCCAAATAGCAGTTGGGATAATCTTTTGAAACACAAATTATATATTAAATTATGCTACTCTTCTGTTACAAAGCGTCCATGAGCTTGCAGACTCCTTATTACCTACAAGAGCTTCCATGAAACCCCTCTATCTCTGACTCAACTCTTACCCCTCTTCTGTAAGTTATTTTTATTTTAGACAATTAAATTTAACAGGGTGCAATTGGTCAACCAGAGCACATAGATTTAGAGAAAACATCTCCACATCATTTGGACAGTTGATCATGCCTTATACCCATCACCCAAAGTCAAATCATCCTCTGTCACCCTATATTGTGTTTCTCTTTAAGCTCCTCCCTCTCCCCCCCTCTTCCATTCCCTTCCCCCTGGTAACCACTGCACTTTATCTATGTCCATAAATCTCAATTTTGTATCCTACTTATGTATGGAATCATACAGTTCTTAGCTTTTTATGATTCACTTATTTCACTCAGTATAATGTTATCAAGGGCCATCCATGTTGTTGTAAATGGTACTATGTCATCATTTCTTATGGCTGAGTAGTATTCCATTGTATATATGTACCACATCTTCTTTATCCAATCCTCTATTGAAGGGCATTTCGGCTGTTTCCATGTCTTGGCCACCATAAGTAATGCTGCAATGAACATGGGGGTGCATGTGTTTTTACGTACCCGTTTTCAAAATTTGGGGGTATATAACCAGTAGAGGGATTGCTGGGTCATATGGTAGTTCTATTTTTAATTTTTTGAGGAACCACCATACTTTTGATTTGCATTTCTTTAATAGCTAGTGAAGATGAGCATTTTTTCATATATCTATTGGCCATTTGTATGTCTTCTTAGGAGAAGTGTCTGTTTATATTTTCTTCCCATTTTTTTATTGGGTTGTTCGCTTGTTTGTTGCTGAGTTTTGTGAGTTCTTTATATTTTTGGATAGTAGCCCCTTATCTGAGCTGTTGTTTACAAATATCATCTCCCATTTAGTTGGTTGTCTGTTTTGTTGTCAGTTTCTTTTGCTGTGCAAAAGCTTCTTAGTTTGATGTAGTCCCATTCATCTATCTTTGCCTTTACTTCCTTTGCCTTTGGGGTAAAATTCATAAAATGTTCTCTACTGCCAAGGTCCATGAGATTAGTACCTATGTTTTCTTCTATGTAATTTATTGTTTCAGGTCTTATATTTAGGTCATTTATCCATTTTGAATTAATTTTTGTGCAAGGAGACAAACTGTAGTCATTCCATTCTTTTCCATGTGGCTTTCTAGTTTTCCCAGCACCATTTATTGAAGAGGCTTTCTTTTTTCCATTGTGTGTTTTTGGCTTCTTTATCAAAGATTATTTGACCCTATATATGTGGTTTTATTTCTGGGCTCTCTATTCTGTTCCATTTTTCTGAGTGTCTAGTTTTCTGCCAGTACCATGCTGCTTTGATTATCATTGCTTTGTAGTATAATATGAAGTCAGGTATTGTAATGCCTCCAGCTTCTTTTTTTTTTTTCTTAAGATTACTTTGGTTATTCGGGGTTTGTTTTTTTTTTACAGTTCAATATAAATCTGAAGCTTTTTGTTTCATTTCTTTACAAAATGACATTAGAATTTTAATGGAAATTGCATTAAATTTGTATATTGCCTTGGGTAATATGGTCATTTTAACTATATTTATTCTTCCTATCCACAAACAAGAAATATTTTCCTATTTCATTGTGTCTTTTTCAATTTGCTTTAATAATTCTTTTTGGTTTTCAGTATATAGGTCCTTTATATTCTTTCTTATGTTTATTCCTAGGTATTTCATTTTTTTTGTTGCAACTGTAAAAGGAATTTTTTTTTAGTTCTTTTTCCAAAGTTTCATTGTTGGCATATAAGAAAGCAATAGACTTCTGTATATAAATTTTGTATCCTGTGACCTTCCTGTATTGGTTTATTGTTTCTAATAGCCTTACTGTGGAGTCTTTGGGGTTTTCTATATACAGGATCATATCATCTGCAAAACAGTGAAACCTTTACTTCTTCTTTCGCAATATGAATGCCTTTTATTTCTTTCTCTTGTCTGATTGCTCTGGCTAGAGCTTCCAGCACTATGTTGAATAGGAGTGGAGAGAGTGGCTAACCTTGTCTTGTTTCTGATTTTAGAGGAAAAGTTTTCAGTTTTTCATCATTTAGTATGATGTTTGCCAATTGTTTGTTGTAAATGGCCTTTATTATATTGACGTATTTTCCTTCTATATCCCCTTTGTTTAGTGTTTTAAACAAAAAAGGATGTTGTATATTATTGAATGCTTTTTCTGCATCTATTGATGGGATATATGGTTTTTGTTCCTTGCTTTGTTGATATGGTGTATTACATTAACTGTTTTACATATGTTGAACCATCCTTGTATTTCTGGGATGAATCCCACTTGATCATGATGAATTACTTTTTTAATGTGTTGCTGTATTTGATTTGCTAGTATTTTGTTTAGGATTTTAGCATCTGTATTCATTAGATATTGGTCTGTAGTTTTCTTGTGTTGCCCTTGCCAGATTTCGGTATGAGGGTTATGTTGGCCTCATAAAATGTGTTTTGAAAGACTTTGAGAAGGATAGAAACTAAATATTCTTTGAATGCTTGGTAGAATTGACTAGTATAGCCACCTGGCCCCAGTCTTTTATTTTGGGGGAGGTTTTTGATAGTTGTTTCTATTTCCTCCCTTCTTATCAGTCTATTTAGGCTTTCTACTTCATAATTCAGTCTAGGAAGACTGTATTGTTCTAGGGATTTATCCATTTCTTCTAGATTGTTAAATTTGGTGGCATATAGTTTTTCATAGAATTCAAAAATAATTCTTTGTATATCTATGATATCTGTGGTAATTTCTCCTCTTCCATTTTGGATTTTGTTTATATGAGTCCTTTCTCTCTTTTCCTTAGCGAGTCTTGCCAGGGGTTTGTCAATTTTGTTGATCTCTTCAAAGAACCAGCTCTTTGTTATATTAATTTTTTTTATTTTTATTTTTTGTTCTCTATTTCATTTATTTCTGCTCTAATTTTTATTATTTCCTTTATTCTGCAGGTTTTGTGTTGCCTTTGTTCTTCTTTTTCTAGTTTTTTAAGATGTGATGTTAGGTTACTTGGGCTCAATCTGGTTTTTTTCATATAAGCCTGTAATGATATGAACTTCCCTCTTATTACTGCTTTTGCTGTATCCCAGAAATTCTCATATGTCCTGTTGTCATTTCTTTTGTCTATATATATATTTTAACTCTTATTTTTTCTTTGACCCAGTCATTTTTAAAAGTATGTTGTTTAATGTTCACATTTTTGTGGGTTTATTTACTTTACTTTTGCAGTTGAATTCTATTTTCAAAGCCTTATGTTCAGAGAATATGCTTGGTATAATTTCAGTCTTTCTGAATTTATTGTTAGTTTTGTGGCCCAGCTTATGGTCCAGTTTTGAGAATATGCCTTGTACACAGAAGAAAAATGTATACTCTGATGTGTGTGTGTGTGTGTTTTTGTTTGTTTGTTTTTTTACAGGGACAGAGAGAGAGTCAGAGAGAGGGATAGATAGGGACAGACAGACAGGAATGGAGAGAGATGAGAAGCATCAATCATCAGTTTAGTTGTTCATTGATTGCTCTCTCATATGTGCCTTGACTGTGGGCCTTCAGCAGACTGAGTAACCCTTTGCTCGAGCTAGCAACTTTGGGTCCAAGCTGGTGAGCTTTTTGCTCAAGCCAGATTTTGCTGAAGCTGGTGACCTTGGGGTCTTGAACCTGGGTCCTCCACATCCCAGTCCAATGCTCTATCCACTGTGCCACCACCTGGTCAGGCTATATTCTGATGTTTGGGATGAAATGTCCTGTAGATGTCTATCATGTCCATTTGTTCTAGTGTTTCATTTAAGTCCAATATTTATTTATTTATTTATTTATTTATTTATTTATTTATTTATTTAGTATTCTTCCTAAGTTAGAAATTGGGAGGCAGTCAGACTCCTGCATGTGCCCGACCGGAATCCACCCTGCATGCCAACCATGGGGTGATGCTCTGCCCATTTGGGATGTTGCTCCATTGTGACCAGAGCCATTCTAGCACCTGAGGCGGAGGCCATGGAGCCATTCTCAGTGCCAGGGCCAACTTTGCTCCAGTGGAGCCATGGCTGTGGGAGGAGTGAGATAGATAGAAAAGAAGGAGGCAGGGAAGGGTGGAGAAGCAGACTGGTGTATTGAGGTCTCCAAGTATGATTATATTTTTTTCTGTTTGTACTTTTAGATCAGTTATTAGATGTTTTATATATTTTGGTGATCTCAGGTTTGGTACATATATATTAAGAAGTGTTATGTCTTCTTGATACAATATCCCCTTTATCATTATGAAACATCCATCTTTGTCTCTGGTTACCTTTGTTGTCTTGTAGTCAGCATTGTGTATGGCTGACTACATATATGAGTATGGCTATACCTGTTTTTCTTTGGATATTATTTGCTTGGAGAATCATTTTCCAACCTTTCACTGTGCATCTATTTTTATCCTTGTAACTTAGATGAGGAGAGATGAGGAGAGAGAGAAAGAGAGAGAGAGAGAGAGAGAGAGAGAGAAGGGGGGAGGAACAGGAAGCATTAACTCTCATACGTGCCTTGACCAGACAAGTGCAGGGTTTGAACCGGCAACCTTAGTGTTCCAGGTTGATGCTTTATCCACTGCGCCACCACAGGTCAGCCTCTTTCAGTACTTTAATGTTGGGGTCCACTATCTTCTGGCTTGTAGAGTTTCTGCTGAGAAATCTGATGATAGCCTAATGGGCCTTCCTTTATATGTTATATTCTTCTTCTCCCTAGCTACCTTGAGGATTCTTTATTTGTCATTGATTTGTGATAATTTCATTACGATGTGCCTTGGAGTAGGTATGTTTAGGTTGAGGTAACACGGTGTTCTGTTTGCTTCTTGGATTTGAGGCTCTAACTCTTTCCACAGGCTTGGGAAGTTCTGATTGATTATTTGTTTCAATATATTCTCCATTCCCTTTTCACTCTCTTCTTCTTCTAATTTACCCATTATTCTTATATTGCTTTTTCTGATGGAGTCAGACAATTCTTTCTCTCTTTTTTTAAATTTGTGAGTTTCTCTCTTCTTCTCTCTGCAGTAACTCTAGTTGCCTGTCTTCAATGTTACTGATTCTCTCCTCTATCTGGCCTGTTCTATTAGCTAAGTTTATTACCTCATTTTTCAGTTTGTGTATTGAGTTTTTCATCTCTGTTTGGTTCTTTTTTATAGTTTAATTTCCTTGGTGAAGCACTTTTTTTGTTCATTAAGTTGTTTTTTGAGCTCACTAAATTTTCTTTCACTGTTTTCTTGTATCTTATAGAGTATTTTTAGAACTTTAATTTTGAATTCTCTGTCATTAAGCTCCAAGACTTCCATGGAATTGAGATTGTTTTTTTCTGGAGATTTTTCATCATCTATATCTCTGTCTTGTACATCCATATTTGATTTCTTTTTTCTTGATGGCATTTGTGAGCAGTATTGTTGATAACCCTAACCAGAGATAACTTTGTCTATCTGGTGTGTGTATATTTCAGGTTCACCTGGGTTTTCTCTGTGTATAGTTGTAGAATTTATTGAAATTTCAAGGAGAGAGATTTGGAGTAACTCTCACACCATTTCTCTCTATATGATCTCTATTTACTTCTACCATGCCTCAGTGTCTTTATACATGCCATTCTTCCTGGAACACTGTTCCCAGATCTTCAGAGGGTGATTCCTTCTTGTTAGTTGTGTTTCCAAATTCAGCATCACCTCCACAGGATGCCTTCCATGATCACCCAATCTAATGTACCATTCACTCACCACATTTATCATGTCTTTTTGTCTCAAAGCATTTTTCACTATTGGCATTATAAGATTAACCTTTGTAATGATTTATTGTTTATCTCCCATAGTGAATGTAGGTTCCACGACAGCAGGACCCTGTCTGTCTTGTTCATCCCTGTGTTACAGTACACTATAATTCCCTGACACATAGTAGATGGTCAATAATTACAATAGGGAACAATATTTTTGTTGAATCCACAAAAACAATTGTTCTTACCTAATTCAAGTGTGCTGATCTCAAATCTAACATTAGTTTTTTCTCTGTAAGCTACAGTTTTATTGCAATTCAAGATTTTAGGTGTTCATCTTATTGTAAAATTTTCAACATTTAATTTAACATAATGGAGTAGAATGTCTTCTTAGGCATCATCTTTGTGAAAATATAATTTATATAATGCAGTAAATACACTAATACACTAAAAGATATGCTTGCATCAGAATTAGTCTACAATTTAGAAATAGAACTTATTAAAACATTTTAATCATAAAATTTGTGCAAAACTTACTTAAATTCTATTCAGGCAAAAATTTGCATTTGTAGCTCTTGCATTTGTGTACTTGTTGAGGACAATCTCGTTTGATACTCCAGCAGTAGTCTGCCATCATATTTCTGTCGTATTGCCCCTGATAATGCTCTTCCATCATCTTCAGATCTTGATGAAAGTGTTCTCCCTGCTCATCACTACCAGCTCCAAGATTTTCAGGCAATTTATTAAGGTGACTGTTCACGAAGTGAATCTTAATGGTCATGTTATATACAGTGTCGTGGAAAGCCAACAGCATATTTTGAACCAGAAGTTCATAATTTTCTGCTTTTTTGTTGCCAAGGAAGTTCCTTGTAACTGCCACAAAAGACTGCCATGCTGCTTTCTTCTCCTTATTCATTTTCCTGGCCAATTCTTCGTCACGTATGAAGGGTTTGAATTTGAGGTCCATTGAATACACCTGCTTTTATCTTCTTGAAAGACAAGACAGGAAAACAGAAATAATATGTTGAAAGCATTCACTTTCTCTATTCAAAGCCTGAACAAATTGCTTCATTAAGCCAAGTTTGATGTGAAGAGGAAGAAAACTGATCCTGTCTTGATTAACTACAGGTTCATTCACAATATTTTATATCCCTACTTCCAGAACTTCATGTTTCAACCACTCCTTCTGTGTCCAGTGTTTCTCCCAAGCTCAGCTGTCCCACAAACACAGAAAGCAAGGATACTTTGTGAAACCTCTCTGTTGTCCTAGCAGGAAGTTTTCCATTTTAAGATCCACATAAATGATCCAGTTACACTCCTCATACTTCAGTAAGTCGAGGACAATTTTGATGTCATTATAATTTTCTCACAGATGAGTTGAATAACTAATTGGAATTGCTGCATAAACATTACCGTTGTGTAGGAGAACACATTTGAGACTCCATTTAGAGCTGTCAAGAAATAGCCACCATTTTGTTGGACTGCAAATGGTAACACCTAGCTGGCTGAGAAGACTACTGATATCATGACAGTAAACAAAGTGTTTGTCTTCGGAAAAAAAGTCCACAAAAATCTGTTCACGCTTCCTGATATAGGATACTTTAGTGGACCGGTGAAGTACATTCTTTTCTTGAAGCCTGGAGGCTAATAACTCAGCTGCTTTCTTTGATAGGCCCAAATCTCTTACTAAGTCATTCAATTCTGGTTGGCTAAACTGCTGAGGGGTTAATGACTGCTTTGCATCAGAAGAAGACCCTTCAGATTCTACAACCATTTTCTCATGCATCTTTTCAAAATACACTTGATCACCATGTTCACTTTCTTCGTCCTTAGAAGAAATAAAACCATCAAAAACTGGAACTTGGGAGTGTCTCAGAGTGTGGGATAGGTCATATTGCTGAAGGAATATTAAGATATGCGATCATATGCCATTTTTCTTGCCAATGCCCTTTGTATGGATCAGACAGAAATAACAGTCACTGCTGTGGTCCTTAGGTTCACACCAAACCATGGGAATACCAAAAGGCATTTCCTTGCATTTTCTTTTTGTCCAGTCACGAAGCATTTCCTCAGAATTATGACACACAATATGAGGAGCCCAATCCTTGTCTTGATTGCCAAGGGGAACTTGAAAATAGGCAATATATGCACGTGTCACAAATGATGAAATATTGTGCCTTTGACATTGAAATTTGTAGCAGCCACATATATAACAGAAGGTGTCAGGATTATTCTTACATTTACACCTACTCGAAGAAGCCATGATTCAATCTTGAAACAATATAAGAGGATGTGTTTATCAGATAATACTTTTTTACATTTAAAAACAATTACAATTATGTAAAATTGATGTTTGTAAAACATTAATTGCCTTGTGGTTATGTTCAACCCAAGAGTCGTTGCCCTTTAATTCCAATTTAAAAACTAATGCATTCCATTAACTATAACAAAAAAATGCATAAAAACTAGAGCATGCGCCAAAAAACAGATTTCAGATTTGGAATCAGAGATGCAGTAGTATATAGAAAAAGTTCTAAAACCTCATGCAACAGAAAATTTAAAAAAAAATGTTCCCCAGTGTTATTTGTCAGTTGGAAGAATAAATAAGTGAATGCAAGGATGCTCAGGTCCAGCTTACAGGTTACCTCTTAGAAACAGAGATCGTATCTCATTATTTCCAATTATTGAGGAGCCCCAGAAACCGATAGCTCATCACACCAGCCAGAGTTACACAACCAGTTAGTGGCAGAGCCATAATAAATTCTCATGGTTCTCCTGATGCTCAGGTTCAGCTGTATCATGATCCTTTTGTGTTTGCATGTAATCCTCTTGTCATTCATTTGTACCATGGATTTTGAGAGGCAATGAGTTGCATAAGATAAGACTATATTATGAATGCTTCATTAACTTTCTTTCTCTATTTTGACTCATTTGTAACATTTCAAAACTCTCATTATAGGAGGCAGAAAGAGATGGTATACTCTTACCAGTCATTTTGGCTTCTTACTGGTTTGTTTGTATCGAATAGTTTGAATATTGTATTCAAGTCTTGAGAAACCCCATGAGGGCACATATTTTGTCAGTTTGATTCACCTCTATATCCCCAGTGACTGAAATGATGTTGTATTGGTCAAGATAGTTTAAGCACAATTAGGCACAACATACAACCCTAAAGTCTCAGTGCTTTAACACAACACACCATCTGTCTTATTCCAGCTATTTGTACATCATGAATTAGCAAGGGGCTGTCTTCATCTTAGTCACAAGATATATTATACTTAGTCACACATCTTAGTGTCAAAAGCTGTATCTCAGGACATGCTTTCTTAATCACCATGTCATGGGGAAATTAATTCTGCAAATTATACACCAGGCTTTAAGCTTCAACCCAGAGGTAACATGTGTCACTTCTCACATTTTATTAGTAAGAGTCAGGCACATGACCAACTTAAAAGGGGGCAGCAAAATGTGGTCCCATTATGTGTGCATTCCATGTGTCTAAAAGAGAGAATAGGAATATGGTGGTCAGTTCTACTGTCTACTTCAAATTACTGACATTTTATTGAGTGCTTACTATATGCTACCTGGCTGCTATTCTAAGTGCTTGATTTGGAACTTCTTTATCCTTACAACAACCCCAGATAAATACCTTTTGGGTGCTTTACCGAAAAGGAACCTGAAGTGTAGAGAATTTAAGCAATTTGCCCAAGATCCAAAAATAGCAGAATCAAAGTGTGAACCCAAGTAGTCTGGCTCCAGTCAGTGTTCTTAATTTTAGGCTACAGCTGCCTCAGTACATAGTTTTCATTGACTGATTATCCAGAAGAATTTAAGCTCTTTCAAAATAGAAATTCCATCTTATATTTTTTATATTTCAATTTTGTGCTTTACAGTAGAAACTAAAATATATCTATGATGAAATTAACTGAATAAATAAGAACCTAGATAATCAACTGCTAAAAGCTAGGGTTCTTTTATTCTCTGAATTTAAAGTTGTGAGGGGAAATTTGAATCAAAACTCTGAAATCAAGATTAGTGATAAGGTAAATACAAAATTGTTAACAAGAAATAGGGGTATCTCCTTGCCTTTTGAAAGCAGTGTTTTAAAAAGAGTATAAGGAAATGAGTTCCAGTTACAAATATAAACATGGATAAAAATGATATAGATTCATGCATGATGACATATTATTCTTTAGATTTAATCAAAGGAGTTAGGAAATATTTTCAGATTTGAGGTAACAACAAAGAAGAACTTCTCTTCTTTCCCAAAATATTCTTTGCTGTCACCATCAGAGACAAATACTGAACTTAATGGCCCATAATCTAGCTCAATATTGCATTACTGAGGTTCTTATGAACAATCAGAGGTCATTAATTATAATAGATATTTTTCTTTCTTTCTTTTTTTAAAGTGAAAGAAGAGGAGATATAGAGACAGAGTCCTACATGTGCCCAGATTGGGATCCACCTGGCACCATCTTGGGCTGATGCTCGAATCAACTGAGCTATTTTTAGCACCTGAGGCTGATGCTCAGACATACTGAGATATCCTCCGTGTTCGGGGCTGATGGTCAAACCAATCAAGGTACTGGCTCTGAGAGAAGAAAAGAAAGAGAAAGGGGAGAGGAAGGAGAAGAGCAGAGAAGCAGATGGTTGCTTCTCATGTGTGCTCTAACCAGGGATTAAACCCAGAATGTCTACATGCAGAGCTGACACTCTATCTACTGGGCCAAACAGTCAGGGTCAATAGATATTTCTTGGGTATGTACCATGTTCCAGCCTTGTGCCAAATACTTTAAATGAATTATCTCATTTAATATTATTAATTCTATTAGGAAGGTGATATTGTCTCTTTTTTAGAGATGAGAAAACTATGGCAGAGAAAGGGTACCATATTTCCCCATGTATAAGATACTTTTAAGTATAAGATGTACTTTAATTTTGGGGCCCGAAATTTGAAAAAAAAATGTATTACATACAGTTATTGAACTAAAGTTTTATTCATCATAAAATTCATACAACTCTTCATCACTGTCAGAACTTCTATCCATTAGCTTGTCCTCATCTGTGTCTGATGACAAATAACTGTCTTCATGTATTGCCTTGTCCTCAGTTCCAACTATGGCATTTGAAATGACACACTTCTTAAATGACTTGACAATGATCTCAACTCTTGATATTATCCCAGGGTCTTTTCACCCAGGTACAAACTTCTCCTACAGTTGGTTTCTTCACTCTTGCTGCTGGTGTCAAATTGCCCCCAGAAGACTTCATCCATTGGTTCCATCCCTCTCCCATGGCAGCTTTGAAGGGTTTGTTAATGCTGACATCAAGTGGTTGAAGCTGGGATGTCAAGCCTCCAGGTATAATGGCAAGTTTTGTTTTTTTGCTCTGCAACAATCTTCTTTGTGTTTTTTGTTATGTATGCCCTGAATTGATCAAGCACCAATAGGGCAGGTTTGTGTAAAAGCTCACCTGGTCTCCTTCTCCAAACTATCTCAAATTAGATATTCATATCATCCTGATCTATCCAACCCTTGTCATGAACATGGACAATCAATCCTTGAGGAATGTCTTCTTTTGGCATTGTTTTGTGTTTGAAAATCAGCATAGAAGGCAGCTTGGTTCTGTTGGCACAACAAACTAGAACAACTGTATGATGGCTCTTTTCATGTCCACTTGTCTTCACAGTTACAGTTTTCACCTGCTTCTTATCAACAGTTCTGTTACTTGGGACATCAAATTGAAGGGGGACTTCATCCATATTTGCAATCTGTCCCAACTCAAACTGATGTGTCTTCCGACATTGAATGACAAAACAATGAAATTCAAGGACCTTATGCTCATAGCTTTCAGGCATCTTTTGGACAAGTCTGGTGCATGTACACATGCTTAGTTTATTCTGTTTCATGAACCTGAAGCACCAACTGTGTCCTCCCTTGAAATCAGTAACTTCTTTTTCATCAGCAAGTCTTTTTGCCTCATGCTGGACCATCTTTGTGGACACAGGAATTCCAATTGCCCTTTGCTCTTCAATCCATATGTTCAATTCCCTCTCTAAATCAGGCCAGTATGCTGACTTGCCTCTCATGGACTTCTTCTGCCGCGGTATTTTCAGTAGGGTTTCTTCTTCCTGTAGACAGTCTTGGATTGATTTCTCAGTTGCAGGAGGACCAAACTTACATTCATCAGCACAATTTCCATTCACTTTTGCAAACTGGATCACTTTTAACTTGAATTCAGCACTTACGGAAATCTTTTCTGAGCCATTTCCAGACAGAACGTGGCAAAACGTAACCTACCGTAATATATCTGTAACAAGTGCAAAACAATGAGTGCAAGGACAAGCGCAAAAAAGCAGGAAATGAAAGTAAAAAAGAAAAAACTACAACCACAATATAAGACATACCCAGTTTTTAGACCCCAAATTTTTCAAAAAAGGTGCGGCGTCTTATACATGGGGAAATATGGTAAATATCTGCACAAAGAACTATATTCAGAAAACACCTGAGCTAGAATGTAAACTTAGGTCTTCTGACCTCAGAGCCAGCATTCTAAAACCTCTATGCACATAGTAACAACTGGCGTGCAAACTTGTGGTGTTTCTTTACAAGTTTTTAGGTTTTGCAATAGGGACACCATAGTTACCTCAATATGCAAAGTGCATGGTTCCTGAGCATTGGCTATCAGGAAGGAGGGGATGAAGTTATAACCATTTCTTTCATTCTCAAACATCATCTCTCTCTATTCAAGGTTATTGTCCTTCAAAGCTGAGACTGGTGTCATTGCTGTTGCTGATGAGGTTCAAGGACAGATTTGGCTGAACAGACCCAGGTGGTACTTACTAGCATCCTTTTCACAGGGCCAAGCTTTGAAAGCTTTGTGTCTTTTAGGCTTTTTTAGCTATGGTCTTTGGCCATGAGGCTATTATTTTTCAAGCCTAACACTGAAATAGACTAGGGAGTCTCCAGTATTATGATGAGACAGTCCCTAATTTTTTAAACTGATCATTCCTTTTGGAATATGTGGGTGCATCATTCATGCCAGCAATATTCATAGATCTCAAAAATACCTCATCTACTCAGACTTTCTTAGGGATTGGCATGCTATAGCTGAGGCAAAACAGAATGGGGAAAAAACCCTGGTCAAGACTGCAATAGTTTTTATTTTATTATGATAGTGGAAGGATTTGCCAAATGCTACATGTAAAAATATCTTTTATTTAGGTGTAAACCTATGGATAGTGTAATGAAAGTAATTACTAATGTGTTTTAATTTGAGGGGAATCTATTCAAGATATCTCCATATATTCTTTGGCCATTTCATCCGTAGATCGAATCCTCTGGGTTTACCGTTGGTCCTCATTCAGATTCTCTCTGGAGTACTCTTGCAATTTGAATGAGTTAATTTATTACTTGCTTTCCTCTCTTTGCTGGACACTGTAGAATTAGGCCTTGCTGTGCAAAGAGGACGTTAGGTCGTGAAAGGACCAAGGAAGTTGAAAGACACCTCACAGTTTAGTCTTTTTGAGCCTAACTTCCACTATCTAATGTCCCATTAAGTCAACTGATCTCTAAATTGCAGCTCAGTACACAAGGTGTGCCTTCAGTTTTTCCCTTTTCATTTTTCCTCTGGTTTAGGTTTTTCTCCTTTGTGTACTGTACAGTTCTGTTGAACAGATGTTACATGTTATATAAAGCATTCTACCAATGTTTTGAATTGCTAGAGATTATAAATATATAAATGAAGAGATTATAAATATATAAATGAAGAGATTATAAATATATAAATGAATAAAGTCCTGGCTGAGGAGCTCAGTTGGTTTGAGTGTCATTTCGATACACCAAGGTTGTGGGTTTGATCCCTGGTCAGGGTACATACAAGAATCAACCAACAAATGCATAAATAAGTGGAACAAAAATTGATGTTTCTCTCTCTCTCTCTCTCCCTTCCTTCCTCTCTCTATAAAATCAATCAATAAATTTTTTTAAAATAGTACCTGCTTTTGAGTATCTCATAATTTAAAGAGGAAGGCAAGCAAATAGGAAAAGAAAAACCGTTAAACTTAAGCAGATAATTATAATAAAATGTGAAAATAGATATAATAAGCAGAATATGGAGAGAAACCAGAATAGGAACTAACATATTCTGTTGGGAGGAGTGAATGGGTGAAGGTTCACTAAGGAAGTAATTTTTGATCTCGGCCTTGAATAATAGGTTCTAGACAGAAAAAAGGGGGAAATGTATTCTAAAAAGAGGGACTAGCATATGGTTAATTAACTTTCCACAATATGTCTAAACCCACATCAGTGGACTCAAGTATAGCCCTGCTTCAGTGAAGGCCACATAGCTTTTCTGTTCTTAGCTATCCTTTTTACAGTTTGTTCAAACTAGGGTCCCATCAAGAATTACACATTGCATTTGGTTGTCATCTCTCTCTTTTGTTAACTTTGTCTTATGGAAAATTTCAAGCATAAACAAACTAGAATAACAAGTATAATGACTCACCAAATGCCCATCACCAATTTTGGTAATTATAAATACCTAGCTGATCATGTTTTATAAATAGTCCATCCAAGTTTCCCCCAAAGGAGCATTTTAAAGCAATTCTTTAAAATATTATTTCATCCATAGACAGTTCTGTGTATATCTTTAAGAAATAAGAACAGGTTTTAAAAAGTAACCATAATGAGACCCTGGCCAGCTGGCTAAGTGGATAGAGCATCAGCCCAGCATATGGACATCCCTGGTTCGATTCCCAGTCAGGGCACATGGGAGATGCAACCATCTTTTTCACTTCCCTCTCCCCTTCTCCGTCTCTTCCTTTCTCACAGCCAGTAGCTTGATTGGTTTGAGAGTCGGCCCCAGGCACTGAGGATAGCTCAGTTGGTCCGAGAGTCAGCCTCAGGTGCTAAAAATAGCCAGTTGATTTGAGTAACGGCCCAAGACAGGGTTGCCAGATGGATCCCAGTTGGGAAGCACGTGAAAGTCTGTCTCACTATCTCCCCTCCTCTCACTTAAAAAAGGAAGTAACCATAATGTCATTGTCACACTTAAAATAATTAACAGTGATTCCTCAGTAACATTAAATACTAAATCAATGTTCAAAATTTCCCACTTACTCAACAATGTCTTTTGACACTGGTTGTGTTAGAATTAGGATCCAAATAATGTCCACACATTGTGTTTGTCTCTGAAGTCCCTTTTAATCCATAACAATTCTTCCTTTCTCTTCCTTCTTTTCTGTCACTTATTTACTGGAGAAATCCTGTCACTTGATTTGAAGAATTTCCCACATTCTGGATCCATCTGACTGCATCTCTGTGTAATCCTTTAACATGTTCTCTATCTCCTATATTTCCTATAAACTGGGAGTGTAGGATGCAGGTTCATTTTTAGCAAGAATACTAATCATTGATGCTGCATACTTCCTATTACATCCCAATAGTAATCATATATCATTCTTTGTCTTTCCTTTTGTGATGGTCAGATAGATCTATGGATTGTTGTGTCTCTTAGATCCCTTTTTATAATAATACCTTTTATTTATTTATTTTTTCCAGGGACAGAGAGAGAGTCAGAGAGAGGGATAGATAGGCACCGACAGACAGGAACGAGGAGAGGTGAGAAGCATCAATCATTAGTTTCTCATTGCCATTGCGACACCATAGTTGTTCATTGATTGCTTTCTCACATGTGCCTTGACCGCGGGCCTTCAGCAGACCTAGCAACCCCTTGCTAGAGCCAGTGACCTTGGGTCCAAGCTGACGAGCTTTTACTCAAGCCAGATGGGCCCGTGCTCAAGCTGGCAAGCTCGGGGTCTCGAACCTGGGTCTTCCACATCCCAGTCCAATGCTCTATTCACTGCGCCACTGCCTGGTCAGGTGTAGATCCCTTTTTAAATTAAAACTATTATCTCTCTCTCCCACCTTCTTTTTTAAAATGTTTTATTTATTTATTTATTTTACAGGGACAGAGAGAGAGTCAGAGAGAGGGATAGATAGGGACAGACAGACAGGAACAGAGAGAGGTGAGAAGCATCAATCATTAGTTTTTCGTTGCCGTTGTGACACCATAGTTGTTCACTGATTGCTTTCTCACATGTGCCTTGACCACGGGCCTTCGGCAGATGGAGCCACCCCTTGCTGGAGCCAGTGACCTTGGGTCCAAGCTGGCGAGCTTTTGCTCAAGCCAGATGGGCCCACGCTCAAGCTGGCGAGCTCGGGGTCTCGAACCTGGGTCTTCCGCATCCCAGTCCGACGCTCTATCCACTGCGCCACCACCTGATCAGTCCCACCTTTTTTTCATATGATTTGTTGAAGAGATGGCCCAAATATTTTGTAAACTTTTTTCTAGATTTGCTGATCGTTTCTTCCTGATGCTGTTTTACTTCAGAATACATTTTTTAAATTAGAGTATAATTGACATGCAACATTATATTAATTTTAGGTGTACAACATAATGATTCAGCATTTGTGTACATTGCAAGATGATCACCACAATAAGTCTCATTATCATCTGTCCCCATACAAAGGATTTTTATTGAGAACTTTCAAGATTTACTTTCTTAGCAACTTTCAAATTTGCAATATATTATTATTGATTTTAGTCATCATGCTTTAAACTACATTCCCATGATTGACTTATTTTGTATCTGAAAGTTGAGAATACATATTTTAATCAGATCTTATTATAATCAAGTTTTTCTGTTTGGCATCACGTCTTAACAGAGAAATGGCTAACTTTGTAAATTAAAAGAAAACCAAACAAAAAATTCAACTTCTCCACTACTGAATATGGAATAGAATATGTGATAAATGAGGGGATCAGAGAAATTCTAATAATAATTTCTCAAACTCATACTCTCTTTTTTAAAAAAATCTTATTTGAATTTTGGGGGGACTCTGGATAACATAATAATACAGGTTTCAGATGCCCAAGTCTATAAAACACTTACTTTCTAAGTAGGAAAAATTGACACCATGAAAGTCAGATTTCATCATGTCCTCATTACTACTTCATTTAGAATTTTTTCTTTTTAAGTGAGTGGAAAGGAGATAGACTCCCACATGCTCCCCAACCAAAATTCACCCAGTAATCTCTGTCTGGGGCCAATGCTCGGACCAACCAAGCTGTCCTCAGTGTCTGAGGATGATGCTTGGACCAAGCTAGCTAGCCTCAGTGCCCAGGGCTGACTATTAACCCAAGCAAGCCACTGGCTGTGAGAGGGAAAGAAAGAGAAAAAGGGGAGGGATGAAGAAGCAAATGGTTGCTTCTCTGTGCCCTGACTGGGAATTGAACCTGGGACTTTTGCACATGGGGCTGATGCTCTATCCACTGAGCCAACTGGCCAGGACTACAATTTTCTTGAACAAGGCAGGTAACTGAATGACTAAATGCTTCTGCTGAGATTATTTACTATATCTAAAATGCTCAAACTCCAGTATCTTATAATCTTTTTAAAAAATTTGTTTCTGGATTTGGTTAGTAAGCATTTTGTTGAGAAATTTTACATCTGTATTTTCAAGAAATATTGATCTGTACTCCTAACCAAGAAGTAGCACCATGGATAGATGTCAGACTGGGATGCGAGGACCCAGGTTCAAAACCCCGAGGTCACTGGCTTGAGTGCAGGCTCATTCAGCTTGAGCATAGACTCACCAACTTGAGCAAGGGGCCGCTAGCTTGAGTGTGGGATCATAGACATGACCCCATGGTTGCTTACTTGAGCCCAAAGGTTGCTGGCTTGAGTCCAAGGTCGCTGGCTTGAATAAGTGGTCACTCATCCTGCTGTAGTCCCCCAGTCAAGACACATATGAGAAAATAATCAATGAGCAACTAAGATACCGCAATGATGAATTGATGCTTCTCATCTTTCTCTCTTCCTGTCTGTCCCTATCTGTCTCTCTCTCTGAATCTCATCTCTGTCAAAAAAAACGAAAGAAAGAAAAAGAAGAGGAAGAGGAAAGAGGAGCAGGAAGAGGAGGAAGAGGAGGAGGAGGAGGAGGAGGAAGAGGAGGAGGAGGAAGAAGAAGAAGAAGAAGAAGAAGAAGAAGAAGAAGAAGAAGAAGAAGAAGAAGAAGAAGAAGAAGAAGAAAGAAAGAAGAAGAAGAAGAAAAAGAAATATTGATCTGTAGTGCTTTTTCTTATGATGTCTTTGTTTGGTTTTTATATCAGGATAATATGGGAAGTGTTTTCTCCTCTATATTCTGGAAGAGTTTTGAAGGATTGGTGTTAATTCTTTAAATATTTCATAGAATTCAGCAGTGAAACTTTGTGGTTTGGCACCTTTCTTTGTGGGAAGATTTTTTCTTTGTTTTTTTGAGAAAAGTAACTTTAATAATCTTATCTGAACTGTGATATACAAAAGTGATCATTTTCAGAATAAGCTCACAAAAATTTTCTTATAATACAGTTCTGTTAAGTTTCTTGAATACACTCAAAAGAATACCAGAAAATATGTATTGGGGAGGCAGGTACAGGGAGTAAAGGCATAATTTACAAAAAATGTTAGAATCCAAAACTTGCCTTTTGAGATCACTCTCACCTTAAGCCTGAATGCTTCATGATCCCAAAGATCCAACTATAACAAATTACCTCATACTGTTTTGCTTTAAAACACAATAAACAGGTTATATTCTCAAGTTGTATTAAGTTGCTTATACAAATTTACAGTCATAAGCATGACTTCAGGACCTGTACTTTTTATGTCAAGTACTTTAGCTAAGCCGTTTAAGGCCTCCTGTATTTTTCCACACTCTTTCAATGCCTTTCCACGCATTACAAGAGTCTCATAGTCATTAACAACCTCCACTGTCTTATTCTGAAGAGAATCAACTGACTGTCCACCAGACAAAGGCCCACGGTCACCAGGAGAGGTCTCCTGAGCTAAAGTACCAGGCTTAGGTGTAGTTAACCAGCTGGACTTATTTTCTAAAGACAGGGTTTCTCCAGAAGGTTCCTCTTCTGTACACTCTGAGGCTTCCCCACTTCTCCCCTTGGCTCCTTCTTCCAGATGATCTTCAGCTACCTTTGGTTCACTGCAGTTTTCAAGGCTTTCCTCCATATCCTCCACATAGTCTAACACCACATTAATAAGAGACCTCCTAGAAGTCAGGGATCTTCTAGAGCTTACAGATTTATTTATACTAACAGGTATTTTAAGTGAAAAGGACCTTCCAGGTGGACTGGTATTATTTTTAGGAGTTGAAGCATCAAATTGTTTTACAGATAACTGAAAGGGAGATGAGTTGAATGGATTTGTGATTGGAGTATCATTAAAAGTATCCTGTTCAGCATCTTCACCATCTGAAAGGATCCTTCTAGTTTTACTTCTAACTCTCACATTAACTACTTCTTCTGACTCATCATCTTTCTCAGAAAGATCCATATGGAGACTTGCTTTGCTAAGCACCAACTGTGCTCTAGAATTAGCTGCAGAGCCACACAAGCTATTTTCTTTCTCAATATGCTTCAAAGACTGACTGGAATGATTTTGTCCATGGTCTATCACATTAAGTTCTTTAACAGACAGATCCTGTGTGTACATCAAATCATGGTCTGAGATTCCAGCTGTCCCCAAAGAGTGCAGATAGGCAATATGTTCATCTGGTTTTGTACCAGATCTTCTCTGAGCAGCATGCAAAGACTGAGGTTGCAGCTGGGTTGCAGAGTTCTGAAACTCCTCAATTGTGAAGAGCTCTCTTAATTCTTGTTTACTAAAATATTGGAAAGGGTTCTTCTTATCACCAGTAGTTTGTCTTACTGGTGAGTCCTTGAAAACCTGTCTTCTGTATATTTTCTCCTCTACAGTTCCACAAGTGATCAGCCTATAAACCACAACATTTTCTTTTTGTCCAATTCAGTGAGCTCTATCTACAGCTTGAGCATCAGTTGCAGGATTCCAGCTAGGGTCAAAAATGACCACTCTAGTTACTGCAGTTAATGTGAAGCCAACACTACCTACTTGAGTAGTAAGCAGAAAAACAGAGTAATCTTTATTTTGCTGGAATAAGTTAATTCTTCTTTCTCACTCTACAAGATGAGTAATTGTTCCATCAATTCGCAATACCTTAAAGTGCCTATTCTTTAGGGGTGTTCAACAATGTTTAGAACTTGTTTTGATTGGGAGAAGACCAGAGTCTGGTGACCTTCATCTCGCAGTCTCTTAAGTAGATCCATTAGAAATATAAATTTTCCAGATTCTTTCATCAGTGTATCATCAGTTACTTGACCAATATGGTCCATGTCTGAGGAATCTTCCCCTTCATTTTCATCTTGAACAACTCGCAGATTCAGCAAATGACAAGCTTGTGCAGAGAGCAGCCTAAGATGCTCACACAGTTTCTTTAAGACACCTAGCTCAGCCAAAGGTGAGCGTGTCTCCATTAACAACCCCTTGATATGATCTAGGGACACGAATTTCCTGTATATTTCTTCTTGCAAAGGAACAAGACATATCCAAATAATTAAGTCATTTTTTTCTGGAAAGGGAAGTCATTTCATAAATGGCATCAACATCTGGACTCTTTTCACAAAGTCTGATCTCTGAGTTGCTTGACTTTTTCTTCTGTATCTCTTCTTTAGTCCTCCGGAGAAAATATGGTTTTATGATTGCCATTAAGTTTTCAGATATCTTAAATCCCAAGGCTTTTTCCCCTGGAGTAGCATCCTTCTCTCTCACTCTGGTAATTGAATTTTCATACTCCATTTTAAAAGTTTTTAATGTTCCTAGCAAGGACCCTTGACAAGCAAAATCAAACAGGGACCCCAGTTCTTGTAAATTATTCTGGACTGGGGTTCCTGTGAGGAGGATGCAATTACTGGCAGGGATAGCATGAGCACATATTGTTGACTTAGTAGATGAAGATTTTATTTTATGTGCTTCATCAAGGATGATACAGTCCCACATAAATGCCTGGCCATTCAAAGTTGAAAGTTGCTGCCAATTATTGATTAACATTTGGTATGTAGTGATAATGACACCATTCCTTTGCTGAATCTTAGTGAGGTTTCTGGTAGGTTGATCTTTACTAGGACCATGAAAGGTTCTGACTCTCATTCCTGGAGTCCAATTGGCAAACTCTTTTACCCATGTGCTAATAAGACTGGTTGGCATGATTAGGAGCACATGATTCACAAATGAAGCATCAAACATACCAGAAAGGAAAGCAATAATTTGAACAGTCTCCCCTAATCCCATATCATCTGCCAAAATACCACCTTTTCTTCCATCTCTGTATAAGCTATATAGGAAAGCTTTGCCTTTCTTCTGGTGCTCAAATAGTTGGTCGTGCAGTTCTCCATAAAGCAGCAAGCCAGAGTTGCACACATCTGTGAATTCATCGTCTCCATGATCTGGCAACTCCTCCAAGGCTTCCTGTAGTTTTTGGATTCTGTTCATCACCTTTTCATTGGGAAAAATGTCCTTTGCCAAATTGAAAAGTTTAAGTGCTTCTTCTAGATTTTTATTCTTAGTTGCTTCTTTGGCCTCTTTCACGTATCTCAGGTAACGGGCAGCCTGCTCTGGGCTTAAAGCCCCGGGTTCCAGAAACGCTTGGGACACCTCCATATCATTTTACTTCGGGTCCCAGGTAGCTCAGCTGGTGTTTGAATTTTGCTCACTCCAGCCCTGCACTTGCGCTCTGTGCATGAAGCAAGGTGGGGTGGAGTGGGGCAGGGAGGCAGCACCAACCGTTGGCTTCCCTGCTGGCCAATTCCCCTGTGGGAAGTTTTGGGGTTTTTTTTGTTGTTGTTACTAATTCAATCATAGTTCTCTTCATAGTGATGTTATAGGCCTACTCATATTTTCTATTTCTCTTGAGTTAATTTTTGTTGTTCATTTCTTTTAAGGAATCTTTCTAATTTGTTGATAATCAACTGCTCATCGTACTCCCTTGTAACTCCTTTCTATTTCTATAAGGTTGGTAGTAATGTCACCCTTTCAGTCCTGATTTCAGTAATTTGAATCCTGCCTCCTTTTTTTTTTGTCAGTCTTATTAAATTATTATCAATTATGTTGATCTTTTCAAAGAACCAACTTTTAGTTTTGTTGATTTTCTTTATTGTTTTCCTGTGTGCTATTTCATGAATTTCTGCTCTAATCTTTATGTCAGGTAATGAAACTCCAATTATTATTGTTGAGTTTATTTCTAACTTCAAGTATTTCATGTATTTTGGGGTTCTATTTTTAGGTACATATATGTTGATAAATGTTATAACTTCTTGATGGATTGCCCCTTTATCATTAATCTGTGAGACAAATAACAGTTTATACATTATGTGCCCATTGACAAAAATCTATATTGCTTTATGCAGTTGTCTTTTAAATCAGGAGAAAAGAGTTAAAAACAAAAAATACATTTAATTGTCTTTTATCTTTACCTGTAATTCTCTTTATCAGTGCTGTTGTTTCTTCATGTGGATGCAAATCACCACAGTGTACTTTCACCTCAGCCTGAAGAACTGCATTTAGTATTATTGCCAGTACCAGACCCTTTTAGAAAGTACAGGTTGAGATATAGATAGTGAATTCTTTACAAGGAATGATCTTAACAAAATACATAGGTAAATTACATATTAAAATAAATATACTATTTTTCCTCCAAAACAGGACTCTGAAGATGCTCTTTCCCTGCATCTTTGCAAAAAGAAAAAAGTCCATCTGGTTCTTCCTGATCATGTAAATATGTTTCCTGAATTACAGTCATTCACAGAGTTAAGTTTTAATATTTTAAGATTATAATGTACTTTTGTATTTAAATATATATATATATATATATATATATATATATATATATATATATATATATATATAGTTTTTTAAAGCTGAAAGAGACTATAATTGATTTATGTTACATTGGAGGAAACCAAAGCCAAAAAAGATTAAGTACTTTGACCAAAGTCACACTGCTAGTTAACAGTGGGGGCCAGACTAGACATCACATTTCCTAACTTCTAGTTCATAGTTTTCCCCAAACATTCCAAATTTCTGTCAAAATGTTGAATGTGATTACCTAGTTTGGTCACAATGTAATTAATAATTAGGGCATGAAGACGTTCATGGGGAACCTGGTGCAATACCATTTGTAGATGTCCTGCTTCTGCATCAATGTTTGGATGGCAAGATGGTGATGGAGTAGACAGATGTACCAACTTCCAACTCCCAGAACCAAAGTGGATTATAACTTAATTTTAAGAACCATCATCTGGATAAACCAACTTTGAACTAAACTAAGAGGACTCTTCAACCAAGGAACACTAAAGAAGCCGCATTGAGACTGGTAGGAATAGTGAAAACACGAAGAGGGCTGCCCAACTCCCTGGAGCAAACGGCAGCCCAGAGAGACCTGCGTGGCCAGAGGAGAATTTGGTGGAGAGGGAGGGACCTGGGTCCCAGGAGTAAAGCTCCAGCCTGCAGCCCCAGAGCCTAGAAGAGGCATTTGGACAGTATTGAGCTGTGAAACAACTGAGGATACTGTTTGTGAGAAAGAGACAGTTTTCTCAGACCCAAGATTCTTCTGAAAGGGACAGTGCAGAAAACCTCTCTCGCAACCACTCACCCGGGGCTCCAGGGAATGGGGACAGAGGAGAGGACCAGAGCAGCGGGAAGTGAGTGTGGACTGAAGGCACAGGGACAAACACTCTGAGGGACAGCCACCCTAACCCCTGGGCTAAGGCACTTTCCTAATCAAAAACAAATATTTCCCCTGGAACTAGCAATACCAGCAAAGGGAGACAGGACACCAGCCAAACAAGCTCTCCCGCAGCACTTAGAGCAGAGCTGCTTAGACGGAGGGAGCTTCCAGGACTACAGTATGGAGGGTTAGGGTCTGAGCTGCAGTGCACCCACCCACACTGCTGAGGGCTGGCTGGAGGGACGGTAGTGGCAGGACGATGAAACATGATTCTGTCAGTGAGGGCGGAGGCCCAGCTGGTGTGAGCTCGGTCTAGACCAGCAGGGGTAGAGGGGAGGCGCGTAAGCGGTTTGGCAGCTGCAGGCCCGCCTATAGCTCCACGTGTGTGGGAAAAGCGGGAGGCCAGGAACGAGCAGAGATCTGCTCTGCGACCACGGACTCTGCGCAAGCCGGCCCTGACCATGGGGGCGGAGCTAGGACCAGGGACAGGTGTAGGCTCGTGGATGAGCGCACGACAGCAGCCCTGCCAGGCCAGAGAAACTTCGGTTTTCATCCTGTGAGCATGAGTTGGCTCTGAATGCGGGTGGGGGGGCGGGGGGGGAGGCTAGAGCCCCAGATGAGTGGAGGCTCGCAGCTGAGCACACGCCAGCAGGTGTTTGGCCGTCCTGTGTGCGTGAGTTGGCTCTGAACTTGGGGGCGGGGCTAGAGCCCCGGATGAGCAGAAGCTCACAGCTGAGTGCAGGCTAGCAGCCATGCCATGTCCAATAAACTGTGGTTTGTGATCCTGCACAGGCAGGCCCTGGCCTTGGGGGTGGGGTTAAATCTCACAGCTGAGTGCATGTCAGCAGCCCCGGCCAACCCAAGAAACTGTGGTGAGCAGGTTCTGACCCCGGGAGATGGGCGGAAGCCCAGAACAGGCTGGGTCAGCAGCTGAGTAAAGGTGCTCCCTCTACCCTTGGTGCTGAGGCTTGTGGCTTGAGGGCAGTGTGCAACCCAACATGTGGGGGTGAGGCGAAGGCCCAGGCAGACTGAGGCTTAGAGAACCAGGCAGCAGAACACAGCTCCTCCTGCGGAGGAGAGGCAGAAATCACAGCAACAGCCACAGTAGGCTGGCACTGGCAACGCCCATACCCAACCACCCTAGGCAGAGGCAGAGAAGGTGGTGGGCCTGTAGAAAGACCACACCTAAAGAACACAAAGGCAACACCCATTGGACTCCAGTGGCCACAACCTTCTTATACACAGACAAAATGGGAAGGCAGAGAAATGCAACCCAAATGAATAAAGAGGAATCCCCAGAGAAGGACCTGAATGAACCAGATATAACCAAATTACCACATGCAGAATTTAAAATAATGATAGTTAGGATGTTCAAAGATATTAGAGGAACAATGGATAGTCATTACAAACACCTAAATAAAGAAATAACAAGTATAAAAAAGGAAATTGAAATAATAAAAAAGAATCAGACAGGAATGACAGATACAGTATCAGAACTGAAGACCACAATGGAAAAAATTAAAAGCAGAATGGATGAGGCTGAGGGTCGAGTCAGCGAGTTAGAGGACACAATAAATAAAGGCAAAGAAGCAGAGCAGAAAAAAGAAAAGAGACTCAAAAACTAAGAAAACTCTAAGGGAGCTCTGTGATAACATGAAGAGAAATAACATTCGCATCATAGGGGTTCCTGAAGAAGAGGAGAGAGAACAAGAAATACAAAGTTTGTTCAATCAAATCATTGCAGAAAACTTCCATAAAATAAGGATGGAAAGCATTTCACATGCTAAAGAAGCACACAGAACTCCATTAAAGAGAAACCCAAAGAAATACCAAAGCTAAGGGATAAAGAAAAAATTTTATAAGCTGCTAGAGAAAAAAAGGCTATTACCTACAAAGGAGCCCCCATATGGATGACATCTAACTTCTCAAGAGAAACACTTGAGGCCAGAAGGGAATGTCAAGATATATTCAGCGTAATGCAGAACAAGAACCTACAACCAAGACTACACTATCCAGCAAGGCTAACGTTTAAAATTGAAGGAGAAATAAAGAGCTTCCCAGACAAAAAAAGCCTCAAGGAATTCATTCAAAACAAACCAATTGTGCAAGAGATACTAAGGGGCATGTTGTGAACAGTTCAAAGGGAGAAAGGAATATAGCAAAAGAAGAATACAACTTTAAAGAATAAAATGGCAATAAACAACTACATATCAATAATAACCTTAAATATAAATGGATTAAATGATCCAATCAAAAGACATAGGGTAGCAGCATGGATAAAGAAACAGGACCCATACATATGCTGTCTACAAGAGACAAACCTTAAAACAAAAGATGCACATAGACAGAAGATAAAAGGATGGAAAAAAGTATTTTATGCAAAAGGCAATGAAAAAAAAGCCGGGGTAGCAGTACTTACATCTGACAAAATGGACTTTAAAACAAAGGCTGTAGAAATAGATAAAGAAGGACACTACATAATGATAAAGCGATCAATTCAACAGGAACATATAACTATTATAAATATCTACACACCAAATATAGGAGCCCTGACATACATAAAGCAGACTTTGATGGATATAAAGGGTGAGATTAACAGCAATACTATCATAGTAGGGGATTTCAATACCCCACTAACATCACTGGATAGATCCTCAAGAAAGAAAATTAATAAAGAAACAGCAGAATTAAAGAATACACTAAATCAACTCGATTTAATAGATATCTTCAGAACTTTTCACCCTAAAGCAGTAGAATATACATTCTTCTCAAGTGCTCATGGTACATTCTCTAGGATAGACCACATGTTAGGACACAAAAATGGTCTCAATAAATTTAAAAAGATTGAAATCATATCAAGCATTTTCTCTGATCACAATGCCATGACACTAGAAATTAACCAGAAAAGAAAAACTGAAAAATACTCAAACACTTGGAAACTAAATAGCATGTTATTAAATAATGAATGGATTAACAATGAGATCAATGACGAAATAAAAAAGTTTCTAGAAACCAATGATAATGAGAATACATCAACTCAAAATTTATGGGACACAGCAAAAGCAGTACTGAGAGGGAAGTTCATTGCACTACAGGCATATCATAAGAAGCTAGAAAAAGCTCAAATAAGCAACCTGATCCTGCAGCTAAAAGAACTAGAAAAACAACAGCAAATGAAGCCCAGGACCAGTAGAAGGAAGGAAATAATAAAGATCAGAGCAGAAATAAATGACATAGAAGCTAAGAAAACAATAAAGAGGATCAATAAAACCAGGAGCTGGTTCTATGAAAAGGTAAACAAGATTGATGAACCTTTAACTAGACTCACCAAGAAAAAAAGAGAGAGGACTCAAATAAATAAAATTAGAAATGACAGTGGAGAAATAACAACTGACACAACAGAAATACAAAGTATTGTAAGAAAATACTATGAAGACCTCTATGCCAAAAAATTAGACAACCTAGGTGAAATGGACAAATTTCATGAATCATATAAGCTTCCAAAAATCAATCTGAAAGAATCAGAACACCTAAACAGACCAATTACAACAAATGAGATCGAAACAGTTATCAAAAACTTCCCAAAAAAGTAAAGTCCTGGATGGCTTCACAAGTGAAATTCTTCCAAAAAATCAAAGTAGAACTAACTCCTATCCTCCTCGAGCTATTTCAAAAAATTCAAGAGGAAGGAAGACTTCCTTTTATGAAGCGAGCATAATTCTGATCCCAAAACCGGGAAAAGACAACACAAAGAAAGAAAATTATAGTCCTATATCTCTGATGAATTTAGACGCTAAAATTTTCAACAAAATATTAGCCAACCGGATCCAGCAATATATGAAAAAAGTCGTACACCATGATCAAGTGGGATTTATTCTGGAGAGACAAGGCTGGTTCAATATTTGCAAATCAATCAATGTGATTCATCACATAAACAAAAGGAAAGACAAAAATCACATGATAATTGCAATAGATGCAGAAAAGGCATTTGATAAAATCCAGCACCCATTCATGCTCAAAACTTTCAGTAAAGTGGGAATACAGGGAACATTCCTCAACATGATAAAGGCCATCTACGACAAACCCACAGCAAACATCATACTAAATGGACAAATATTAAAAGCAATCCCCTTAAGATCAGGAACCAAACTGGGGTGCCCCCTTTCACCACTCTTATTCAACATAGTTCTGAAAATCCTAGCTACAGCAATCAGACAAGAAGAAATAAAAGGCAGACAAATTGGAAAAGAAGTAATAAAACAGTCAATATTTGCAGATGATATGATATTGTATGTAGAAAACCCTAAAGTCTCAGTCAAAAAACTACTGGACCTGATAAATGAATTCAGCAAGGTGGCAGGATATAAAATTAATATTAAGAATTGTCAGCAAAAGAACTTAAGGAAACAATCCCCTTCACTATTGTAACCAAAAATATAAAGTACCTAGGAGTAAATTTAACCAAGGAGGTTAAGGACTTGTACTCAGAAAATTATAAAACATTGATAAAAGAAATCAAGGAAGATACAAAAAAGTGGAAGCATATACCGTGCTCATGGTTAGGAAGAATAAACATCATTAAAATGTCTATATTACCCAAAGCAATTTATAAATTCAATGCAATACCAATTAAAATACCAATGACATACTTCAAATATATAGAACACATATTCCAAAAATTTATATGGAACCAAAAAAGACCACGAATAGCCTCAGCAATCCTAAAAAGAAGAAATAAAGCAGGAGGTATCACTCTTCCAGATATTAAGGTTTACTACAAGTCCATTGTACTCAAGACAGTCTGGTACTGGCATAAGAACAGGCACATAGATCAATGGAACAGAACAGAGAACACAGAAATAAACCCACAGCTTTATGGACAACCGATATTTGACAAAGGAGGAAAGAACATACAATGGAGTCAAGACAGCCTCTTTAACAAATGGTGTTGGGAAAATTGGACATCTACCTACAAAAAAGTGAAACTAGACCATCAACTTACACCATTCACAAAAACAAACTCAAAATGGATAAAAGACTTAAATGTAAGCCGTGAAACCATAATCGTCTTAGAAGAAAACATAGGCAGCAAGCTCTACGACATCTGTAGCAGCAATATATTTGCTGATTTATCTCCATGGGCAAATGAAATAAAAGGCAAGATAAACAAATGGGACTACATCAAACTAAAAAGCTTTTGCACAGCTAAAGACAATAAGAACAGAATAAAAAGACAAACCACACAATGGGAGAACATATTCGACAACACGTCTGATAAGGGGTTAATAATCAAAATTTATAAAGAACTTATAACAGTCAACACCTGGAAGACAAACAATCCAATCAAAAAATGGGCAAACGAAATGAATAGAAATTTCTCCAGAGAGGACATACAGATGGTCAACAGGCATATGAAAAAATGCTCAACATCACTAATCATTAGAGAAATGCAAATTAAAACCAAAATGAAATATCACCTCACACCAGTCAGAATGGTGCTCATCAGCAAAAAACACAGAACAAGTGCTGTCGAGGATGTGGAGAAAAGGGAACCCTTCTGCACTGCTGGTGGGAATGCAGACTGGTGCAGCCACTGTGGAAAACAGTGTGGAGATTTCTCAAAAAATTAAAAATTGAACTACCTTTTGAATCTCTGGTCTGCCAATTACTAGCCCTGAAACCTTGGACAGGCCACTTAACTCTCTGAGCTTTGGATTCCCTCATATTTCATTGTAAAATGGGAATAGTTCTTCTGACACTTGGGGTAGTTTGAGGATTTAGTGAGATAATACCTATAAAGCACTTAAAAGAACATGTAATAAATGGTCCATAAATGTTGGCTTTTATTAAATTCTATGTAACACTGTTTGAACATTTAGTTTCTTCCTCTTCCCTGTACTCACACTGGACTCTCCATAAGGATCAGAATCCCTGTGAGTCCTTTGAAAAGGGGAGGATAAGAAGGTAGGATGGCCCCTCTCTGACATATAGCCTACGAAAGCACAAAGCCATGCAGTGTCCAAAGGATGTAAAACCAGTTGTCTAAGCAGCTGATGGCCTTATGCCTAGGTATGGATGTCCAGCTGTGTAAAGGGACCCCAACACTACCCTCATGCTTACTGATTCACTACAAGGACTTACAGGTATCAGAAATTGTTTGTAACAGTGAGAGGATACAGATTAAATTCAGCAAAAGGAGAAGGTACATGAGATGAAATCCAGGAGAAACCAGGTGAAAGGGTCAAGGTATCTTTTCCCAGTGGAGTAGCATGGATGTGGTTAATTTTCCCAGCAATGTGTTACATGTTCAAAGTGTTACCAATGATGGGAGCTCACCTGAGCCTGTTGTCTAGAGTTTTTATTGGGGGGTCAGTCATGTAGACATGCAGGACCTGCATGATTGACCTTAGTTGCTCAGACTCTAATCTGCCTTCTACCTCCTCATCTTCAAAACAGGTGTTCACCATAAACTATGTTGTTAGAATAAATTTATCTGATCAAACTTGTAGAGCATAGTCCAATGTGTCAGGTATATAAGAATGCTTTTATCAGGCAGAATCTGCCAAGACGCAGCGTTATCTCCCAGAATCAGGCTAACTGTCAGTCTAAAGATAGGCCTTTCTTTGGGGTTCAAGTATGAGCAACCCAGACTTGTGGAATTACCCCTTTCTTGCATAGCCACCTAACCTTTTAATTTCATAGATTGAGAAAAGGTATTCCTGGCTGGTGAGTCAGCCATGGTTTCTTTTTTTCCCCCTTTACACAGGTAATATGGTTCTTAAGATTTTTCACAATGCCCAAATTTTACCAGTAGAATACCAGTTAGTGCACCACTTAGCTCCAAACTACCAGTGATGAGATTATATAGTACACACCTTTCTCAGAGGCAAAGAAAGTCAGAGAAAATACTAGAAAGTATGATAACCTATGATTGTTCTTAGAGTTTTTATAATATTGACTGGGAAGGGAAATTTAAGAGACCATTTGCAAATAATTTCAAGTTCCCCAGCCTCAGTTTCTAATGAGAAAAGACAGCCAAAGTTACCATTGATATTAGTGGACTAGTGCAAGTACAGCACTGAGTCAATAATAATTGTTTTGGTTTTTTTTTTTAGTAGAGGAGGGGAGATAGTGAGACAGACTCCCACATGTGCCCCAGCCAGGACCCACCCAGCAATCCCAGTCTGGGGCTGAAGCTTGGATCAACTGAACTAGTTTTAGTGCCAGAAGCTGATGCTCAGACCAACTGAGCTATCCTCAGAGACTGTGGCTGATGCTCAAACCAAATGAGCCAGTGACTGCAGGAGGAGAAGAGGGAATGAAGGGGAGAGGGAGGGGGAGAGAAGCAGATGGTCGCTTCTCATGTGTGCCTGACTGGGTATCAAACCCAGCTTTGGCTTTTGAATTTCCTAAAGATGTCTCTGATGCAAATGCAAAAATTTTCTTCCAGATAACACCAAGTCTAAAAATACATCGTTAGCATGGGACAGAGTTCAGTTATGTCTCTTTATAGAGCTTTCTATTCTTCCTTCAGGCACGAACAGCATACTCCTCGCTCTAAGTGTTCTAGCCCTGTTCATTGATGACAGTGGAGAAGCTTCTTAGTCAGAGAACTCTTTATCCAACACAGATGTGTAAATCAGCCTTGCTTAGCTCCTGGGTAGTCTTCTCAGCTACACAAGCATGCTGAGGTCTTTACAAAAGGATTTTGATTGATTGATTGAGAGAGATAAAGAGATATCACCTTCCTTATTTTAACACCTTGTCCTTATTATTCAAGTCCAAGTTGAATTAAATGTTTTTGTTAGTTCTCTTCTGTATATAACTTTGTAGCCATAGGCTTTGCAACTGAGGTTATGACTGTCAAAAGAACCAACAGGAGGAAACACGGGAGGTGAAAAGTGATGGGTCATTCTGGCACTACTGCCATCCACAGTTACTCTGTTTGTCCATAATCATAACCCCCACACACACCTTTTACAGATGCACAAATGTCCCCTTGGCTTGTGACTGTCATCAGTGTAATCAATGACCACTTCCCTACGGTGAGGGAGGCATAGATATACCTTTTTAAAAGATAGGTTGCTGTAAACAAACTGTCTCCATAATCATATTAGATGTTGTCCTTAATGTCCTCCTCTCTGCATTTAATGCTTTAATGATACATTTTTAGAGAAGAATGTACATATTCGTGTTTGACTATGAGAGTCCAAGACCACCAGTTGAAATATATATATATATTTTTTATTAAGTGAGAGGCAGGGAGGCAGAGAGACAGACTCTCACATGCACCCCAACTGGGATCCACCCAGCAAGCCCCCTACTGGGTGATGCTCTGCCCATCTGGGGCCGCTGTTCCATTTCTCAGCAACCAAGCTATTTTAGCATCTGAGGCAAGGCCATGGAACCATACTCAGTGCCCAGAGCCAACTTGCTCAAACCATTTGAGCCATGGCTGTGGGAAGGGAAGAGAGAGAGAAGGAGGAGGGGTGGAGAAGCAGATAGCCACTTCTCCTGTGTGCCCTACCAGGAATTGAACCCAAGACTTCCACATGCTCTACCACTGAGCCAACCAGTCAGTGCCTAGAATTTTTTTTAAATCAGCTAAATAACTGTCTTTCTCATAGTATGTAGATGATTCTTAGAATTAAAACAAAATAAAAATAAAAGTCATATATTTATAATATGTTACAAACAAGACAGCAGGCCCCAAATGAAATCACCTATGCTAAGTACCACATCACCCAACTGAGACTTAATTACAGTTTCAGTTGTCCCAGAAATGAAATCTTAAACCAGTCAGCCAAGAATCACCTTGTTACTGCTCCAAAGTCTGTGTGCCTGACTCTTCAAAGGCCATACTCAAAATGTCAGGGTTGGAGAAAGGAAAAGTTTATTGATTGAGATGGCACCAGCTGAGAAGATGGGAACCTTAGTGGTGTCTCAAATCCACCTTACCAAAGTACAAAGTTCAGTAGTCTTTTATGTCAAAGGAGAGGGGAATTGGAGGGGATGTCCTTGTAAAACTCAAGCCACAAGTAGAATTCAAATATGACTAGAAGCTAATAGTCTGAAGGCCATGGGAACAAAGAAAGCCTGAACAATATGGCATCATAGAGACCAAGCATTTCACTCTGTTACAACCTGATTAGCCCTTAGATAAGCTGCCTGATAGACCCCAGCCATACCCTAAAGGAAAGCTTGCAATAACCAACCTCCTTTTTTTTTTTTTTTTTTTTTGTCTAGTATAATATCCTAGTTCCCACGCTCATTGCCTATAAAAGTCTTTCATTTTCTATAAAATTCTCAGAGGTCCTTTCTGTTAGATTGGATACTGCTTAATTTGACTCAATTTTTGATCAAATAAGTTAAAATTTTTAACATGTGTCAGTTTATCTTTTTTTTTTTCCAGGGACAGAGAGAGAGTCAGAGAGAGGGATAGATAGGGACAGACAGACAGGAACAGAGAGAGGTGAGAAGCATCAATCATTAGTGTTTTGTTGCCGTTGCGATACCATAGTTCATTGATTGCTTTCTCACATGTGCCTTGACTGCGGGCCTTCAGCAGACCGAGCCACCCCTTGCTGGAACCAGCGACCTTGGGTCCAAGCTGGCGAGCTTTTTTTTCAAGCCAGATGGGCCCACGCTTAAGCTGGCGAGCTCAGGGACTCGAACCTGGGTCTTCTTCATCCCAGTCTGACACTCTATCCACTGCGCCACCGCCTGGTCAGGTGTCAGTTTATCTTTTAAAAAATCCCACCATTCAAAGATAACTACAGTTAACAACAGACACACAAGAAAATCGGGTGTACAACATTCCAAGTTGTGTTCTATACATTAACACACATGGAGCCATACTCCATGTACTGTTTTATATTCCCTTATTTTTACTTTACAATATAGCATGGGCATTTCCATACCAATGAATAGAGAAAAAATGTACATGCTCCAATTGAACGCTACGGTAGTGTATTTAAGGAAGGTATTTTATGCCCTGAATGACAAAACTAAACAAATTTGATGATTACAGATGTTAAAAAGAGGTCTGGCTCTATTTTTTCCCAAATAAAGAAATTAGCATAATTTGACTGAAACTCTGATGTAATTATCCAGCTACTTTGATTACTGTTTGGATCCCAGACTTGTTTTTTCTAGTTTGTTTGATTTTGTTTTTGTTATTTCTTAGGTGAGAGGAAGAGAGATAATGAGGCAGTCTACCATATGCACCCTGACTGGGATCCAGTGCTCAGGTACTGAGCTATTTTTAGCACTTGAAGCTGATCTCTCCAATGGAACTATCCTTAGCACCCAGGGGCCATGCTCAAACTAATCGAGCCACTGACTGTAGGAGGGGAAAAGGGAGAAGGGGGAGGAGGGAGAAGAAAATGGTCGCTTCTCCAGTGTGCCTTGACCAGGAATCGAACCTGGGACGTCCATATACTGGTATGACGCTCTATCCACTGATCTACTGGCCAGGGCTAGATTCCAGCCTTGTTTTCTGAAGAAAGACTTTTCTCTCTGAAAAAATCCCCACCTCTGACTCCTAGTACGACTGTATTCTTAAACCTTAGTTGTTCTAGTAAAATCGGCTTTGGACAGACTACCTTGTCTTCTAATTCTAGTTCCACCATTTTAGTTTTGTGAAGTTAACTCTCTGAACCTCACTTTTCTTATTGCGAAATGAAGTTAATAATGACTAACTACCTCATAGATTTGCTGAGAATATTATTATATAAGATGGTATGTGCTGCCTGACCAGGAGGTGGCACAGTGGATAGAGTGTCGGACTGAAATGCGGACGACCCAGGTTCGAGACCCCGAGGTCGCCAGCTTGAACGCAGACCCATCTGGCTTGAGCAAAAGCTTGCCAGCTTGGACCCAAGGTCGCTGGCTCCAGCAAGGGGCTGCACGGTCTGCTGGAGTCCCGCCGTCAAGGCACATGTGAGAAAGCAATCAATGAACAACTAAGGTGTGGCAAGGGCAATGAAAAACTAATGATTGATGCTTCTCATCTCTCTCCGTTCCTGTCTGTCTGTCCCTATCTATCCCTCTCTCTGACTCTCTCTCTGTCCCTGTAAAAAAAAAAAAAAAGATGGTATGTGCTATGTTCTATAACCTAAAATTATTATTCAGATTATTATAAATACTTTGTCTCCTCCCCAAACTACTAATAAGAAATTTGACTCAGAAATATTTACATATTTATTTACATTCAGTCTTTACTTAAAGCATACTTTTCTTTAAATCAATACTAAATAGACTTGGAATCACAGCCAGTTAAACTAAAGTCTTAACAAACACCCTGCCTCCCCATAAACTCCAGAAGGGTTAGAGAACTAAGTGTAAAAGAGGAAAGTGGAAAGGAAATAGAAAACATATGTGAATATTTATCTGTTTTCAGGGTATAAAAGGCATTTCTAGGCATAAAACAGGGAAAGAAATGAAAAGAATAGAAGTTGATAGATTTACCACTTAGAAATTTTAAGTTTCTGTGTTTAAAAAAAAACAAAACACAAAGTTTGTCTGACTGGTTGTGGCGCAGAAGATACAGCATCAACATGGAATGCTGAGATCTCAGTTCAAAACCCTGAGGTCGCCAGCTTGAGCGTGGGCTCATTTGGCTTGAGTACAGTTTGAACAGCTTGAGTGCAGGGTCACTGGCTGTAACCCAAAAGTCACTGATTTGAAGCCCAAGCTCTGTGACTTGAGCAAGGGATCACTGGCTCAGCCAAAGCCCCCTGATCAAGGCAAGTATGAAAAGTAGTCAATGAACAACTGAAGTGCCTCAACTGCGAGTTGACGCTTTTCCTCTCTCTCCCTTCCTGTCTGTCTGTTTGTCTCTCTGTCTCTGACTCTCTCTCTCACACTCCCCCATTGCTAATAACATAAAATAACATAAAGTAGACAATGAAAGACATAGATAACCTAAATAGGTGAGCCAAATAGACTACTTCTAATCTTTTTTCCCCTAATTTCATAGTCTTTCACAGTTTTTCCTGATAGTCTGTATCACAATAATCATTATAATAATTTCAAAGAAAAGATTATTCTTAATCACAAAATAAGGCTCTATTTATATTTTTAATTAAATTTATTGGCAGTGACATTGGTTAACAAGATTATTCAGGTTTCAGGTGCATAGGTTGGCTTAATTATTATGCAGAAGCCACAAGAGTTAGTTTTCCATATATTTGCAAAATATATAGAGTATTGAATAACTATTGTAGCCATAAATTTAACTTCTATTGGAAGTTTTTATAATGAATGTCAGATTAGACTTTCAAAAGCTTCTATTATTTGCTTTCCCAAGATAGGAAATCAAGTCCAAGAAACTTTTACCACCAGATTTTTCTGCAGTATCCATATATTTGAGTGAATTTTAAGGTTCTGAAATTTCTTCTGAAGTCCTGGAAATCCAGACTCATTCTACTGGAGTGGTCTCAGCATTGTCTAAGTTATGTCAACTCAGCTATAAACTGTTAATAGGTAGAAGAACCTAGTTAATTGTTTTTCCAGGAGGCTCTGTTGCTTTCCTATCTTGAAGTAAAAAACTCTGATCTTTAACATATAGCAGAACCTTTAAGCAAGCATTACAATAAAATGAAAACTATCCATAGGAGACAGAGACTTCAAATGGCTGTGGTTAGTTTTCAGAACTTTCAAAGGTGAAAGGTCTGATGAGAGTTCATATTAAAAATAGGCAACTGACAAGAAAATATGGTTGTTCCTGCAGCATGCAAAAAAAAGATAATAAAGCCATTGAAAAAAAATTAGACAAAATGCCTCTACGGATAGTGAAGTAGCCTGTTCTCAAAGAAATCAGTAAAAGTTACATATAATTTGTAAAAGTGAATGAACATAATTTATATTAAGGAAGAGTCTTGAATATAACATAATAATATTGGGATATTATGTGTGTGATTCACACACACACAAAGACACAGAAGGTGGGGCAAAAGTAGATTTACAGTTCTTTGTATGGCAAATAATACAATAATAAATAATAATACAAGAATAAACTGTTTTGGCCTGACCTGTGGTGGCACAGTGGATAAAGCGTCGACCTGGGAACACTGAGGCCACCAGTTCAAAACCCTGTACTGGTCTGGTCAAGGCACATATGGGAGTTGATGCTTCCAGCTCCTCCCCCCTTTCTCTCTTTCTCTTTCTCTCTCTTTCTCTCACTCTGTGTCTCCTCTCTAAAATGAATAAAATAAAAAGAAGTTTAAAAAAAAAAGAATAAACTGTTTTGTATACTCACAACTGTAAACCTATTTTTGACAAATCTATATATGTGTGTGTGTGTGTGTGTGTGTGTGTGTGATGTGCCACAAATATACCAACTATAAACCAAGAATAACAAGTAAAGTGATTTAGTAAGTCTGAAGTAGGCCTAGATATCTGTATTTTTTACTAACTACATAGGTGAGACTGACATAATTCCCCCACTAAAATTTAACTGAGTTAGAGGTGATAAATTGAAATTAAAAACAAGGCTGTCCCCAAGTCCACATTTTGCATAATATCTGAAATTATGACTGATAACAATCTTCTATTGTCTAATATGATCAGGCCAATTACCACCAAGACTCTGCTAAATAAAAACGTATCACAGACAGGATGAGCACTGACATCTCCAGAGGCTTCTCATAAAACATAATTTCTGAAATATTTATACTATTTTACCTATTGAAATTTAACCTAAGAAAGGCTGAGCATCTTTTCTGATTGGACAACTCTTTCCATGAAATTTATAATAGTTAATAGATCAAATAAACCTGTTTTAAGCACTTCTATTTTTATAAGGTAAAAGAATAACTCTTTGTGATTTTCTTTCAGGGCCCCCCTGAGAAAAGTATTTACTGAGACCTTTTCTATTTTTAATCAAGAATAAAAAATAGAATGCTTTGGAGGGAAGAGAAAGCTATTTATGAGCCAGAACTTCCAATAATTCAAACCTAGATGCCTGCTGTTCACAGAACCTTTATAGTCTGTTCCTATAAGTGGGCATTGTCTCATGCTTAAAAAAATTCTAATTTAAGTCCAATTAATTATACTTTTTTGAATATTTTTAAAAAAATCTTTTTTTCAAAATGGAAGTGGGGAGGGATATATTTTAACAAACAAAAACTTTGTTTATTTAGCAATCCTATAGTATAAATGGTTTCCTGGTTTCTGTTGCTGAGCACATTTTTAGTAAGAACTAAAACAAATACTGTAGAGAAGGAATTAGCAAACCTAACAACAAGAGGAGGGAAGATTTACCAGGGGAAAAAATAAAAAGAAAGAAAGCAGTTTAAATTTGCCCTAAGCTCTGGGGATTTCTTATCCCAGAAAACATAGCAGTTGTATCTGTCTTCAGTTAACTCAATTTTTTTTTTTCTTAGATTGATGATTACTCAGAATTTTTGAGTCCACAATATAGAGAAACCAATCAACACATCCATATCATCTATTCAACTCTTTCGGAAAAGAGTGTGAAAATTCTAAAGCTGTCAGGGAATTCTTATTACCATTTCATCATGCCAATGCTAACAATATAAAAGGTATGTAACATACTTCTTAAAGTACAAGAAAATATACATTTCTTTATGAGAATAAAAAGATAATTTTCTTTTCCTCCCCAGCTTTACTGAAGTATAATTGCAAATAAAAATTACAGGGGGATTCCAGGATAGAGACAGAGTAGGCGATTTAGTAAGGTGATTTAGTTGGTGTTCCAACTGTCAACTCTCAGGACAAAATTGGATTACAAAATTGGATTATTAATTTAAGAATAATCATCTTGAAAATCCAATTTTGGACTACACAAAGTGGAGTCTATAACCAAGGATCACAGAAGAAGCCACATTAAGACTGGTAGGAAGGCCAGAAACATGGAAAGGGCTGCCGGAAACCCAGGAGCAAATGGAGCTGAGTGTCCGGAGGCTCTCTCACTGTGTGTGTGTATGGGGGGGGGGGGTTGCCCTGAGAGGGGAGAGATCTAAGACTCAGGCTTGGTGCCCAAGCCTAGAGCCCAGAACCTAGAAGAGGTGCCCACACAGCAGTTGGTGGTTATAAGAGCCAAGGTTTCTGTCTACAAGAAAAAGATGGAGCCCTTGGAGATGCAGGCTTCGTCTAAAAGGGCAAGCACCGAAAATCCCATTCACAGCCATTCTTCTTCTGGTGAAGAAGAGCTGAGAAGACTAGAGTTATATGAGGAGAGTGTGAAGTTGATGGTCCAGGGAGAGACACTGTGCGGGACAGACACCAGAACCCCAGTGCTGAGTCATTCTTCAATACTGCAGTTGCTATCTTTCTTGGATGGAGCAATCCACTCTGAGCAGCATCAGCTAGGGAAAAGCAACTGCCCCACCCTTGGGAAGCTCTCCTACACAACCCTATGGAGACTGGGCCATTCTGAGAAGCCAGGAAGCAGGACCATGTCAGTGACTCAGTTTTCTGGCAATGAGGCTGGAGCTTTTTGCCGCACTCTCTCTAGTCTATGACTGATGTTTTTACTTGATGGTAGACTCAGTAGAAACTTCTGGGGCCACACCTCACTGAGGTCTGTGAAAAAGGATTGGACAGACTGAAATGTGGGACTGAGCCACACCCACCACCCTCCCTAATCCATAAATTTCCCCAGGCTTTAGATTCTACCAGAGGTTTTATTTCAGAGTTGGAGTCCAACATGCAGCCAGCAGACAGAGGATGCAGGAGGTGGGACTCAAGGAACCTTGGCCTTTTGTAAATATTGCACAGGCTCTGTGTGGGTAAAAGCCAGCCTAGTTGTGAAGCATGGTATTTCCATGTGTACCTGAGCCCAGCAGACGCAGCCACAAAATCTGGATTGCTTGTAACTCCAAGAAGGTTGCTGAGGGCCAGTCACGGACAGTGTCCTGTACTGGTCTACACTGGGTTCCCTCCAGGCATGCCCATGGCCAGGACATCCAGTGGCCAGCTACAGAGAGCATCAGTTCAGGACCTAACAACCCTTGCTGGTGGTGTGTCCTAAGGAAGGGTTCGTCACACTTGGCCCAGCAGAGGCAAATTCTGCTTTCGTGATCAACACTGGCACAATGGCTCATGTGCATTGAACAGGGTGTAATTTCATAGTCAACTGGCCTAGGTGCTGGATATCCTGTCCTGCTGGGCTAGGTTCCACAGGGTAAAGGGAGTGAGGCTTGGAGCATGGACATTTAAAGTATGGGTCCCCACAAGCCTATTGTTGGGTCTAGTTGAGGGGCTTAGCCATTTTCTGGAGGGATGGAGGGGCACAGTTAGCACCAGGGGAAAACTCTCTCAGTTTTCCACCCTGAGACCAGGGTCTCACCAGCTGGAAGAACTTCTGCAGAGGGAACTGTCAGCCTCACTCAATCTGAATGTGCTTCTCACCTTGCTGAGGAGAATTAAAATTTGAGTATACAGCTAAGGGATTAGGCTCTGAAGTAGGGGCCACTTTCCCCATATTGAGTTCCTGACCAAGAGATCCCTGAAGTAGAGGGTCCCACTAATGTTATATTGCCAACCTCAGCTGCCCTAACCCAACAAGCTTGCAACATGTGGAGGGGTTGGTGGGGTGAGACCAGTCTGAGCCCACACTACAGTCTTTCTACAGAAGACTCTGTGGGAAGACCAGGCAGCTGCAAGAGAAGGTGGGGCAGTTGAAAAGTGGAGAAAATCTTTTGGAGCTTGGGGCTTTTATGGAGCTGCTGTCATCTCTAACAAGGAGGAAGCTGATCCTTTTATATAGGTTGGCCCCTCCCACACTATGCAGGTGCAGATACAAACAGTGAACAGAGTAGTAGCTGTAGACAGGTAGCCCGTGGCAGATTATAAACAATGGCTGATGCCAACCCAAGAAGATTAGAGCCAACACAACTAGTGGTGGGTGGCAGACAGCACCAATCTGAGACTCAGCTAGCTACACAAGCAGCACACCCTAAGGAGGAAACAGCAGGCACCAGACACTGCAGAGAATAAATACACCCAACAGCACAGACACTGCACAGTGTCTAATACACATGATCAAGGTTGACCCTTAGAGCCAGCCAGCCTGAAAGAATAACCACATTCACAAAAGAACTGCATTCAATACTCACATACGACAGGATATATACTAACCTCTAGAAGCATTCCTAGAGCAAGGAAATGAGGTGGCAAGGAGGTCAGTACCACTGAGCCCATCTTCTTCATAAAGACACCACAACAAACTACAAAGTCAGACAATTCTACCTAATACACAGACAAACTGGCAGACAGAAATATGACTCAAAAGAATCAACAAGAGAAGTCCCCAGGAAAAGAATTAAATGAAATAGAAGTAACCAAAACTACAAGATGAAGAGTTTAAAATAATAATTTTTAGGATGCTCAAGGATCTTAGAGCAACAATGGATGGCCACGATGAGAATTTAAACAAAGAGATAGCCAGCATCAAAAAGGACATTGAAATCATAAAAAAGAATTAGTCAGAAATGACAAATACATTATCAGAAATGATGACTACACTAGGAGGAATCAACAGCAGGCTGGACGAAGCAGAGGATTGAATCAGCAATTTAGAAGACAAGATAAATGAAAGCACAGAAGCAGAGCAGCAAAATAAAAAGAGGCTTAAAAAGTTTGAGGAAACTCTAAGAGACCTCTGTGACAGTATGAAGAGAAACAACATCCTTATCATAGGGTTCCTAAAGAAGAAAAGAACAAACAAGGGATAGAGAACCTGTTTGAAAAAATCACAGCTGAAAGATTCTCTAAATTGATGAAGGAAAAAGTCACACAAGTTCAAAAAGCACAGAGAGTCCCATTAAAGAGGAACCCACAGAGGCCTACACCAGGACACATCATAATTAAAATGCCAGAGTTAAAAGACAAAGGAAAATACTAAAAGCTACAAGAGAAAAGCAGTTAATTACCTACAGAGGAACCCCCATAAGGATGACATCTGACTTCTCAACAGAAGCACTTGAGGCCAGAAGGGATTGGAAAAAATTATTCAAAGTGTTACAAAACAAGAACGTATAACCAAAACTACTTCATCCAGCAAGGTTATCATTTAAAATTGATAAACAAGCCTGACCTATGGTGGCACAGTGGATAAAGCATCGACCTGGAATGCTGAGGTCGCTGGTTCAAAATCCCTGGGCTTGCCTGGTCAAGGCACATATGGAAGTTGATGTTTCCTGCTCCTCGCTTCTCTCTCTCTCTCTCTCTCTCTCTCTTCTCTAAAATGAATAAAGTCTTTAAAATTGAGAAAGAAATAAAAAGCTTCCAGACAAAAAAAAAGACTCAAGGAATTCATTAAAACCAAACCAATTCTGCAAGAGATGCTAAGGGGCCTGTTTTGAACAGTTCAAAGGGGGGAAAGAATATAGCAAAAGAAGAATACAGCTTTAAAGAATAAAATGGCAATAAATAAGTACATATCAATGATAACCCTAAATGTAAATGGATTAAAGCTTCAATCAAAAGACATAGGTTAGCTACATGGATAAGGAAACAGGACCCATACATATGCTGACTACAAGAGACCCATCTCAGAACAAAAGATACACATAGACTGAAAGTGAAGGGTTGGAAAAAGTATATCATGCAAATGGAAATGAAAATAAAAGCTAGGGTAGCTATACTTAAATATGACAAAAAAAAGCCTTTAAAACAAAGGCTATAGTAAGGGATAAAGAAGATCACTACCTAATGATAAAGGGAACAATCCAACAGGAGGATATAACCATTGTAAATATATATGCACCTAATATAGGAGCACCTAAATATATAAAGCAGATTCTGATGGACATTAGGTGACCAACTTTTTTACAATGAAAAGGACAAAAATAAATTGAAGAAAAGAATATCATAAATAAAAGAAACATTTTATTCATTGCAACAATAATACACTATAATATGATAATTGCATAATAAAAACATTTGTAATATTTTATATTGTAATTATGCTTACATGTATATTAATTTTTAATAATTATAAGAAAAAAGTACTCCTTTAGATAACATTATCTAAATAAGTACTTTTCCATTGAATAAATATTTTTTGTCAATGTATCATCTTGTAACAATATATTGGAAATATCTGAACAAGAAATAGCCTTCATATTGAATTTTATGTGAATTGTGCTTACCTGTCAATAATTGAATATTCACTGAGAAAGAAATAATCGTGATTCTACAATGTCATATGTGCCATGTTGTGTTTCAGTAAGAAGTACACAAAGCCTTTTACATGCTCAGTATATCACACACTCTCTCAAGGTCTCCCTGGTGGAGCGCATGCATCTCCCAATTGCGTCTTGCCACACTGTACTGATTCTAGATGAATTGTCGTGTCAAATACAAATACATCATATCATGCGCAATGGATTGACTGCATCAATCGAATATGGATATTTACAGATTAGTCTTTCAATATCAAAAAGGAGAACATGTAGGAGGACACTTTCTGAGGGAGGACGGAACTTACAAAAGAAGAACTGTCCTCCCTAAAGGAGAATGATTGGTCACTTATGAACATAAAGAACAAGATTGACAGCAATACTATAATAGTAGAGGATAATACCCCACTAACATCAATGAATAGATCCTCCAGACAGAAAATTAACAAAGAAACAGTGTCCTTAAATAACACACTAGATCAACTGAATTCAATTGATATCTTTAGAACCTACCACCCCAAAGAAGCAGAATATGCATTCTTTTCAAGTGCTCATGGTACATTTTCTCAAATAGACCACACATTATGACACAAAACAAGTCTCATTAATTTAAAAAAACTGAAATCATATCAAGCATCTTTTCTGATCACAATGGCATAAAACTAGAAATCAATGACAATAGAAAAACTGAAAAACATTCAAACACTTGGAGGCTAAATAGCATGTTATTAAATAATGAATGGGTTAACAATGTGATCAAGGAAGAAGTCAAAATTTTCATTGAAAAAGTGAAAATGAACAGACAACAACCAAAAATCTACGTGACACAGTAAAAGCAGTCCTGAGAGGGAGGTTCATGGCATTACAGGCATACCTTAATAAGCAAGAAAAATCTCAAATAAATAACTTAACCCTGCATCTAAAATAATTAGAAAAAGAATAACAAATAAAGCCCAGAAGAAGTAAAAGGAAGGAAATAATAAAGAACAAATTGGAAATCAATAACATAGAGGCTATAAAAACAATATAAAAGATCAGTGAAGAGGGTTCAAGATGGCGATGGAGTAGGCGGACGTACTAACCTCCAACTCCCAGAACCAAAGTGGATTATAACTCAATTTTAAGAACCATCATCTGGATAAACCAACTTTGAACTAAACTAAGTGGACTCTTCAACCAAGGAACACTGCAGAAGCCACATTGAGACTGGTAGGAATAGCGAAAACGCGAAGAGGGCTGCCCAGCTCCCCGGAGCAAATGGCAGCCCGGAGAGTCCCGCGGGGTGGGAGGAGAGATTGGCGGAGAGGGAGAGACCTGGGTCCCAGGAACCAAACCCCAGCCTGCAGTCCCAGAGCCTAGAAGAGGCGTATGGACAGTATTGAGATGTAAAGCAAGTGAGGATACTGTTTGTGAAAAAGAGAGTTTTCTCGGACCCAAGAATCTTTTCAAAGGGTCAGCGCAGAAACCCTCTCTCACAACCAAGCACCAGGGGCTCGGGGGAACGGGGACAGAGGAAAGGAACAGAGCAGCGGGAACAGAGATTGGACTGAAGGCACAAGAACACTCTGAGGGGCAACCATCCTGACCCCTGGGCTAAGTCATTTCCCTAATCGAAAACAAATATTTCCCCTGGAACTAGCAACACCAGCAAGGGGAGGCGGGACACTAGCCAGGCAGGCTCTCCCGCGGCAATTGGAGCGGAGCTGCTTGGAGGGAGGGAGCTCCCAAGCCTACAGTGTGGAGACTTAAGACACTGCTATCTCTCTAAACGCTGCTGAAAGGCGGTTGGCGGCAGAACGCTGAAAAGCGGTCCTGTCGGTGTGGGTGGAAGGGTGTGGGCTCAGTCTAGCCCAGCAAGGCCGGAGGAGACGCGCGATACTGGTCCGACAGCTGCGGGCCGCCTGTGACCCTACTTGTGGGGGAAAAATACGGGCAGAGATCGGCTCTAATACTCTGCGTAAGCCAACCCTGACCACGGGGACGGGGCTAAGACCAGGGATGGGCGAGGGGCCCAAGGCTGAGCTCATGCTGCCAACCCCGCCCAAAAGGAGAAACCGCAGTGGGTTGAAATCCTTTGTGTGCGCGAGCGGCTTCCGGGGCTGAGCTCACGCCACTGGCCCCGCCCAGCGCGCCAGCGGCTTCCGCGGCTGGGTCCGCGCTGCGGCTGGGCCTGCGCGGCCGGCAGCGCCCGGCGCACGAGCGGCTTCCGCGGCAGGGTGGGTGGCACGTAGGGTGGCCACCAGCCGGGGTTTCTCTAGCCAGGTGGGGCTAGTAGGGTGAACCCAGCCGCGGAAGCCAGGCGCCAGGCACCGCCTGGCGCCTGGCCCCCGTGGCTGGGCTCGCGCGACCAAAACCGCCTGGCGCCTGGCTTCCGTGGCTGGGCTCCCGCGACTGGCACCGCCTGGCGCCTGGCTTCCGTGGCTGGGTTCACCCTACTAGCCCCACCTGGCTAGAGAAACCCCGGCTGGTGGCCACCCTACGTGCGAGCTGGCGCCAAACGTGGGGGCGTGGTAGAGTCCTGATCGATCAGAAGCTAGCAGCTGAGCTAATGCCAGCAAACACGCCCAGCCCAATAAACCACAGTGTGCGACCCTACGCAGGAGGGCCCCGGCCTCGAGGGCAGGGCTAAATTCTGGACGGGCAAAGGCTCACAGCTGAGAGCAAGTCAAAAGCCCCTCCCAACCCGCAAAACTGTGGAGAGCAGGCTCTGACTGTGGGAGCTGGGCGTAAATCTTCTGGAAATGGGCTGGTCCCGCAGCTGAGCAAAGGTGCTCACCTCTGCCCTTGGTTCTAAGGCTTGTGGCTTGAGTGACAGCCCCTCCAGCGGAGGAGAGGTGGAAATCACAGCAACAGCCGCAGTAGGCTGCCATTGGCAACGCCCACACCCAACCACCCTAGGCAGCAGCAGAGGGGGTGGCAGGCCTGCAGACAGACCACACCTAGAGAACACAAAGGGAACACCTACTGGACTCCAGTGCCCACAACTTGCCTATACACAGATAAAGTAGGCAGGCAGAGGAATGCAAACCAAATGAATCAAGAGAAATCCCCAGAGAAGGAACTGAATGAACCAGATATAACCAAACTACCAGAAGCAGAATTTAGAATAATGATAGTTAGGATGTTCGAAAAAATTAGAGCAACAATGGATAGTCACTATGAACACCTAAATAAAGAGATAACAGTATAAAAAACGAAATTGAAATAATAAAAAAGAATCTGACAGAAATGGCAAATACAATATCAGAACTGAAGACCACAATGGAAGGAATTAAAAGCAGGATGAATCACGCTGAGGATCGAATCAGCAAGTTAGAATACACAATAAACAAAGGCACAGAAGCAGAGAAGAAAAAGGAAAAGAGACTCAAAAAATGTGAGGAAACTCTAAGGGAGCTCTGTGACAACATAAAGAGAAACAACATTCGCATCATAGGCGTGCCTGAAGAAGAGGAAAGAGGACAGGAAATGGAAACTGTGTTCAATCAAATCATAGCAGAAAACTTCCCTAAATTAAGGCTGGGAAACATTCCACACGTTCAAGAAGCACACAGAATTCCATTAAAGAGAAACCAAAAAAGATCTACACCAAGACACATCATAGTTAAAATACCAAAGCTAATGGATAAAGAAAAAATCTTAAAAGCTGCTAGAGAAAAAAAGGCTATCACCTACAAAGGAGCCCCCATAAGGATGACATCGGACTTCTCAACAGAAACACTTGAGGCCAGAAGGGAATGGCAAGATATAATCAAAGTAATGCAGAACAAGAACCTACGACCAAGACTACTTTATCCAGCAAGGCTAACGTTTAAAATTGAAGGAGAAATAAAGAGCTTTCCAGACAAAGAAAGCCTCAAGGAATACATTAAAACCAAACCAATTCTGCAAGAGATACTAAGGGGCCTGTTGTGAACAGTTCAAAGGGAGGAAAAAATATAGCAAAAGAAGAATACAGCTTTAAAGAATAAAATGGCAATAAACAACTAGATATCAATAATAACCTTAAATGTAAATGGATTAAATGATCCAATCAAAAGACATAGGGTAGCTGCGTGGATAAAGAAACAGGACCCATACATATGCTGTCTACAAGAGACACACCTTAAAACAAAAGATGCACATAGACTGAAGGTAAAAGGATGGAAAAAAATATTTCATGCAAATGGAAATGAAAAAAAAGCCGGGGTAGCAGTACTTATAGCTGACAAAATGGACTTTAAACCAAAGGCTGTAGTAAGAGATAAAGAAGGACACTACATAATGATAAAGGGAACAATTCAACAGGAAGATATAACTATTATAAATATCTACCCACCAAATATAAGTGCCCCGACATACATAAAGCAGACTTTGATGGACATTAAGGGTGAGATTAACAGCAATACTATCATAGTAGGGGATTTCAATACCCCACTAACAACACTGGATAGATCCTCAAGAAAGAAAATCAATAAAGAAACAGCAGACTTAAAGGATACACTAGATCAACTTGATTTAATAGATATCTTCAGAGCTTTTCATCCTAAAGCAGTAGAATATACATTCTTCTCAAGCGCTCACGGTACGTTTTCTAGGATAGACCACATGTTAGGACACAAAAATGATCTCAATAAATTCAAGAAGATTGAAATCATATCAAGCATTTTCTCTGACCACAATGCCATGAAACTAGAAATTAACCATAAAAGAAAAACTGAAAAATATACAAACACTTGGAAACTAAATAGCATGATATTAAATAATGAATGGATTAACAATGAGATCAAAGAAGAAATAAAAATGTTTCTAGAAACAAATGATAATGAGCATACATCAACTCAAAATTTATGGAACACAGCAAAAGCAGTACTGAGAGGGAAGTTCATTGGACTACAGGCATATCATTGGAAGCTAGAAAAAGCTCAAATAAGCAACCTGACCCTGCAGCTAAAAGAACTAGTAAAACAACAACAAATAAAACCCAGGACAAGTAGAAGGAAGAAAATAATAAAGATCAGAGCAGAAATAAATGACATAGAGGCTAAGAAAACAATACAGAGGATCAATGAAAGCAGAAGCTAGTTCTTTGAAAAGGTAAACAAGATTGATGAAGTTTTAACTAGACTCACCAAGAAAAAAAGAGAGAGATTTGAAATAAATAAAATTAAAAAGGACAGTGGAGAAATAACAACTGATACAACAGAAATACAAAGCATTGTAAGAAAATATTATGAAGAACTCTATGCCAAAAAATTAGACAACCTAGGTGAAATGGACAAATTTCTTGAATCATATAAACATCCAAAAATCAATCTGGAAGAATCAGAACACCTAAACAGACCAATTACAACAAATGAGATTGAAACAGTTATCAAAAAACTCCCAAAAAAGAAAAGTCCTGGGCCTGATGGCTTCACAAGTGAATTCTATCAAAAATTCAAAGAAGAAATAACTCCTATCCTCCTCAAGCTATTTCAAAAAATCAAGAGGAAGGAAGACTTCCAAACTCCTTTTACGAGGCGAGCATAATTCTGATCCCAAAACCAGGCAAAGACAACACAAAGAAATAAAATTATAGGCCTATATCCCTGATGAATTTAGACGCTAAAATTTTCAACAAAATATTAGCCAACCGGATCCAGCAGTATATGAAAAAAATCATACACCATGATCAAGTGGGATTTATTCTGGAGAGGCAAGGCTGGTTTAATATTCGCAAATCAATCAATGTGATTCACCACATAAACAAAAGGAAGGACAAAAATCACTTGATAATTTCAATAGATGCAGAAAAGGCAATTGATAAAATCCAGCACCCATTCATGCTCAAAACTCTCAGTAAAGTGGGAATACAAGAAACATTCCTTAACATGATAAAGGCCATCTACGACAAACCCACAGAAAACATCATACTAAATGGACAAAAATTAAAAGCAATCCACTTAAGATCAGGAACCAGGCAGAGGTGCCCCCTTTCACCACTCTTATTCAACATAGTTCTGGAAGTCCTAGCTATAGCAATCAGACAAGAAGAAGAAATAAAAGGCATCCAAATTGGAAAAGAAGAAGTAAAACTGTCACTATTTGCAGATGATATGATATTGTATATTGAAAACCCTAAAGTCTCAGTCAAAAAACTACTGGACCTTATAAATAAATTCAACAAGGTGGCAGGATATAAAATTAATACACAGAAATCAAAGGCATTTCTATATACAAACAATGAACTGTCAGCAAAAGAACTTAAGGAAACAATCCCCTTCACTATTGCAGCCAAAAAAATAAAATACCTAGGAGTAAATTTAACCAAGGAGGTTAAGGACTTGTACTCAGAAAATTATAAAACATTGATAAAGGAAATCAAGGAAGATACAAACAAGTGGAAGCATATACCGTGCTCATGGCTAGGAAGAATAAACATCATTAAAATGTCTATATTACCCAAAGCAATTTATAAATTCAATGCAATACCAATTAAAATACCAATGACATACTTCAAAGATATAGAACACATATTCCAAAAATTTATATGGAACCAAAAAAGAACACGAATAGCCTCAGCAATCCTAAAAAGGAAAAACAAAGCAGGAGGTATCACTCTTCCAGATATCATGGTATACTATAAGGCCATTATACTCAAGACAGCCTGGTACTGGCATAAGAACAGGCACATAGATCAATGGAACAGAACAGAGGACCCAGAAATAAACCCACAGCTTTATGGACAACTGATATTTGACAAAGGAGGAAAGAACATACAATGGAGTCAAGACAGCCTCTTTAACAAATGGTGTTGGGAAAATTGGACATCTACCTGCAAAAAAATGAAACTAAACCATCAACTCATACCATTCACAAAAACAAACTCAAAATGGATAAAAGACTTAAATGTAAGCCGTCAAACCATAAACATCTTAGAAGAAAACATAGGCAGCAAGCTCTCTGACATCTGTAGCAGCGGTATATTTGCTGATTTATCTCCACGGGCAAATGAAATAAAAGGCAAGATAAACAAATGGGACTATATCAAACTAAAAAGTTTTTGCACAGCTAAAGACAATAAGAACAGAATAAAAAGACAAACCACACAATGGGAGAACATATTCGACAGCACATCTGATAAGGGGTTAATAACTAAAATTTATAAAGAACTTATAAAACTCAACACCAGGAAGACAAACAACCCAATCAAAATGGGCAAAAGAAATAAATAGAAATTTCTCCAAAGAAGACATACAGATGGCCAATAGGCATATGAAATAATTCTCAACATCACTAATCATTAGAGAAATGCAAATTAAAACCACAATGAGATATCACCTCACACCAGTCAGAATGGCACTCATCAGCAAAACAACACAGAATAAGTGCTGTCTAGGATGTGGAGAAAAGGGAACCCTTCTGCACTGCTGGTGGAAATGCAGACTGGTGCAGCCACTGTGGAAAACAGTTTGGAGATTCCTAAGAAAATTAAAAATCAAACTGCCTTTTGACCCAGCTATCCCAGTTATAGGAATATACCCTAAGAACACCATAGCACTGTTCGAAAAGAAGAAATGCGCCCCCATGTTCGTGGCAGCATTGTTCACAATAGCGAAGATCTGGAACCAGCCCAAGTGTCCGTCAGAAGACGAGTGGATTAAAAAGCTATGGTACATATATACTATGGAATACTACTCAGCCATAAGAAACAATGACACCGGATCATTTATAACAAAATGGATGTACCTTGATACCATTATACGGAGTGAAATAAGTAAATCAGAAAAAAAGAAAAACAGAACAGCATGATTTCATACATAATTGGGACATAAAAGTGAGAATATGAGACATGGACAAGAGAATGGTCGTTACAGGGTCGGGTGAGGGAGGAGAGGGTGGGATAGGGAGGAGGGGAGGGACACAGGGAAAACCAGATAGAAGGTGACAGAGGACAATTTGACTTTTGGTGACGGGTATGCAACACAATTGAATGATAAGATAACCTGGAGACGTTTTCATTGTACATATGTACCCTGATTTATTGGTGTCACCCCATTAGAATTAATAAAAAATATATATATTTAAAAAAAAAATAAAGGTCAGTGAAACCAAGAGCTGGTTCTTTTGAAAAGGTAAACAAGATTAACAAACCTTTAACCAGACTCATCAAGAAAAAGAGAGGACCCAAATAAATAAAATTAGAAATGAAAGTGGAGAAGTAACAACTGACACTGCAGAAATACAAAGGATTCCAAGAAAATACTATGAAGATCTGTATGCCAAAAAATTGGACAACGTCGGTGAAATGGATAAATTCCTAGAAACATAAAATCTTCCAAAACTCAATCTGAAAGAATCAGAAAATCTAAACAGACCAATTACAACAAATGAAATTAAAACAGTTATCTAAAAACTCTCAGCAAACAAAAGTCCTGGACCAGATGGCTTCACAGGCGAATTTTACCAAACATTCAAAGAAGAAATAATACCTATTCTTCTCAAGGTATTCCAAAAAATTCAAGAGAATGGAAGACTTCCATGCTCATTTTATGAGGTAAGCATTATCCTCATTCCAAAACCAGATAAAGACACTACAAAGAAAGAAAACTATAGGCCAATATCCCTGATGAACATAGATACTAAAATTCTCAACAAAATATTAGCAAACCAGATCCAGCAATTTGTGAAAAAGATAATACATCAGGATCAGGTGGGATTTACTCCAGGGAGGCAAGTCTGGTACAATATTTGCAAATCAATATATGTGATTCATCACATAAACCAAAGGAAGGATAAAAATCATGATAATATCAATAGATGCAGAAAAAGCATTTGATAAAATGTAGCACACATTTTTGATAAAAACTCTGAGCAAAGTCAGAACACAGGGAACATACGTCAACATAATAAAGGCCATCTGTGACAAACCCCCAGCTAACACTATACTCAATGGGCAAAAATTAAAAGCAATCCCCTTAAGATCAGGAACAAGGCAGGTGTGCCCGCGTTCACCACTCTTATTCAACATAGTTCTAGAAGTCCTAGCCACAGCAGTCTGAAAAAAAAAGAAGAAATAAAAAACATCCAAATTGGAAAAAAAGAAGTATAACTGTCATTATTTGCTGATGACATGACATTGTACATAGAAAACCCCAGTTTCAGCTAAAAAACTACTAGACCTAATAAACAAATTTGATAAGGGGGAAGTATATAAATTTAATATTCAGAAATCAGTGGCAATTTTATACATAACAATAAACTGTCAGAAAGAGAAATTAAGGAAACAACTTCCTTCACTGTTGCAACAAAAAAATAAAGTACCGCTTGACCAGGCAGTGGTGCAATGGATAGAGTGTCGGACTGGGATGCGGAGGACCCAGGTTCGAGACCCTGAGGTCGCCAGCTTGAGCGCAAGCTCATTTGGTTTGAGCAAAAGCTCACCAGCTTGAGTCCAAGGTCGCTGCCTCGAGCAAGGGATTACTCAGTCTGCTGAATGCCCACAGTCAAGGCACACATGAGAAAGAAATCAATGAACAACTAAGGTGTCAAAACAAAAAACTGATGATTGATGCTTCTTATCTCTCTTCGTTTCTGTCTGTCTGTCCCTGTCTATCCCTCTCTCTGACTCTCTCTCTGTCCCTGTAAAAAAAAAAAGAAAAGAAAAAAGAAATAAAGCAGCTAGGAATACCAAGGAGGTAAAAGATTTGTACTTGGAAAATTATAAGACACCAAAAAAAGAAATCAAGGAAGATACAAACAAGTGGAAGCATATACTGTGTTCATGGATAGGAAGAATAAATATCATTAAAATGTCTATACTACCCAAAGCAATCGTTAGATTCAATGCAATTCCTATTAAAATACCAATGGCATACTTCACAGATCTAGAATAAATGTTCCAAAAATTTATATGGAACCAAAAAAGAACACGAATAGCCTCAGCAATCTTGAAAATGAATAAAGTGGGAGGTATCATACTTTCTGATATAAAGTTATACTACAGTGCCATAGTAATCAAAACAGTTTGGTACTGGCATAAGAACAGGCATACAGATCAATGGGACAGAACAGAGAACCCAGAAGTAAACCCATGTCAATTGGTATTTGACAAATGAGGTAAGAGTATGCAATGGAATACAGACAGTCGCTTTAATAAATGGTTTGGGGAAAATTGGACAGGTACATGCAAAATAAATTAAAATAGACCACCAACTCACACCATTCACAAAAAACCCTCAAAATGGATAAAAGACTTAAATGTAAGTCGTGAAACCATAAACATCTTGGAAGAAAACATAGGCAATAAACTCTTTGATATCTTTTGTAGTAATATTTTTGCAAGTGAAAAAGAGGACAAAATAAACAATGGAACTATATCAACCTAAAAAGCTTTGCCATAGCAAAAGGCACCATGAACAAAATAAAAAGACAGCCCACACAATGGGAGAACATATTTGCTGATGCGTCTGATAAGGGGTTAATAACCATAATTTATAACGAACTAAAACTCAACACTAGAAAAGTAAAACATCCAATTAAAAATGGGCAAAAGAGTTGAACAGACACTTCTTTAAAGAGGACATACAGATGACCAATAGACATATGAAAAAATGTTTAATGTCACTAATCATCAGAGAAATGCAAATTAAAACCACAATGAGATATCATTTCACACCTGTCAGAATGGTACTCATTAACAAATCAACACACAACATGTGCTGATGAGGGTGTGAAGAAAAGGGAACCCTCCTGCACTGCTGGTGGGAATGCAGATTTGTGCAACCACTGTGGAAAACAGTATGGCATTTTCTCAAAAAATTAAAAATGAAACCACCTTTTGACCCAGCTATCCCACTTTTAGGAATATATCCTAAGATCCCAAAACACTGATTCAAAAGAAGATATGCACTTCCATATTTATTGTAGCATTGTTTACAATAGCCAAGATCTGGAAACAGTTCAAGTGTCCATCAGTAGATAAGTGGATTAAAAAGCTGTGGTACATGTACACAATGGAATACTACATAGACGTGAAAAAGAAGAAAAGCTTACCTTTTGAGATGGCATGGATGGACTGGAGATTATTATGCTAAGTGAAATAAGTCAAGTAGAGAAAGAAAAAACATCATATAATCTTACTTATATATGGAATCTAATGAACAAGGTGAACTGAGGAATGAAATAGAGGCAGAAGCAGAATCATGGGGAGCAGAGGGACAGCTGTCAGAGGGAAGGGTGATAGGGGATGGAATCAGAGAAGGTGAAGGGATTAGTGAAATTATATATACATAACACAGAGATACAGATAACAGGACAGCAAATCCCAGAGGGGAGGGGAGGAGGGAGTTAGGACTAGGGAGACATAGGGGTATAATGGGGGACACATGGTTGAGGGTGAGGGTGTTATATTAGTGGGACACTTGAATTCATGTTAACACAATAAATTTAAAAATGTAATTAAAAAAATTAAAAATTGTGTACATATGAGATACATTGTAATGTTTTGATACACACACACACACATATACACACAAACACTGTGAAATAATTACCACAATTAGGCTAATTAAGATATCCATCACCTTAGTGTATGTGTGAGTGTTCTTTGCAAATTTCAGTTGTACAGTTAATTATATTAACTACAGTCACCATGCTGGACATTTTGGTCTCTAGAACTGATTTATCTTATAATTGAAAGTTTGTTCTCTTTGAATAGCTTCTACTATTTCCTCTTCTGCCCCAAGCCCCTGGTTGCCACCATTCTATTCTCTGTTACTATAAATTTCCCTTTTTTAGAGTTCACTTAATTGAGAGTATACAGTATGTATCTTTCTGTGCTTGGTTTATTTCACTTAGCATATGTCTCCCAGATTCATTTTTGTAGTCAGAAATAGCAGGATTCCTTTTTTTAAATTAATTTTAATTTTAATGGAGTGACATTGATAAATCAAGGTACATATGTTTAGAGAAAACATCTGCAGGTGATTTTGACAATTGATTATAATGCATACTCATCACCAAAAGTCAAATTGTCTTCTGTCACCTTCTATCTGGTTTTATTTGTGCCTCTCCCCTACCTCTACCTCTCCCCCCACCACATAACCACCACACTCTTGTCCATGTCTCATAGTCTCACTTTTATGTCCTACCTATGTATGAAATCATGCTGTTCTCAGTTTTTCTCAGTTTTACTTATTTCACTCCGTATAATGTTATCAAGGTCCATCCATTTTGTTGTAAATGATCCAATGTCATCATTTCTTATGGCTGAGTAGTATTCTATAGTATATATGTACCAAAGCTTTTTAATCCAATCGTCCTCTGATGGACACTTGGGCTGTTTCCACATCTTCGCTATTGTGAACAATGCTGCCACTAACATGGGGGCGCATTTCTCCTTTTCGAACAGTGCTATGGTGTTCTTAGGGTATATTCCTAAAAGTGGGATAGCTGGGTCAAAAGGCAGTTCAATTTTTAATTTTTAGAGAAATCTCCATACTGTTTTCCACAGTGGCTGCACCAGTCTGCATTCCCACCAGCAGTGCAGGAGGGTTCTCCTTTATCCACATCCTCACCAGCACTTAATCTATGTTGTTTTGTTGATGAGTGCCATTCTGATTGGTGTGAGGTGATATCTCATTGTGTTTTTTATTTTCCTGTCTCCCTGTCCTACACCCTTTACTTACAGTATTTCTCCTCATAACCCTTAGATGACATATGTGACACAGTTATTTCTTTATAGTCTGTTTTCCCATTACAGCAATAGAAAAAAGATCTTATCATATTCATTCCAAAATTGTCAATACCTAGAATAGTACCAGGCACGTCACAGGAACTCAAGAAATAGTTGTTGGGAAAATGAATGAATTTACCCAACAGATTTGACTGTCTAGGCCACCAAAAATCTAAAGAATTCTTTCTTTTTATTCATTTGTTCTCCTTTTTAAATTAATTTTAATGGGGTGAGATTAATAAATCAGGGTACATATGTTCAAAGAAAACAACACATCTCCAGGTTATCTTGTCATTCAATTATGTTGCATACCCATCACCCAAAGTCAAATGGTCTTCTGTCACCTTCTATCTGATTTTCTTTGTGCCACTCACATTCCCTCCGGCTACACACTCCCTCTAATCCCTCCACCCACCCTGTAACCACCACACTCTTGTCCATGTCTCATAGTCTCACTTTTATGTCCCACCTATGTATGAAATCATGCAGTTCTCAGGTTTTTTCTGTTTTACTTATTTCACTCCATATAGTGTTATCAAGGTTCATCCATTTTGTTGTAAATGATCCAATGTCATCATTTCTTATGACTGAGTAGTATTCCATAGTATATATGTACCAAAGCTTTATAATCCACTCGTCCTCTGACAGACACTTGGGCTGTTTCCAGATCTTCGCTATTGTGAACAATGCTGCCACAAACATGGGGGCGCATTTCTTGTTTTTGAACAGTGCTATGGTGTTCTTAGGGTATATTCCTAAAAGTGGGATACCTGGGTCAAAAGGCAGTTTGATTTTTAATTTTTTGAGGAATCTCCATACTGTTTTGCACAGTGGCTGCACCAGTCTGCATTCCAACCAGCAGTGCAGGAGGGTTCCCTTTTCTCCACATCCTCGCCAGCACTTATTCTGTGTTGTTTTGCTGATGAGTGCCATTCTGACTGGTGTGAGGTGATATCTCATTGTGGTTTTAATTTGCATTTCTCTAATGATTAGTGATGTTGAGCATTTTTTCATATGCCTACTGGCCATCTGTATGTCATCTTTGGAGAAATTTTTATTAATTTCTTTTGCCATTTTTTGATTGGATTGTTTGTCTTCCTGGTGTTGAGTTTTATATGTTCTTTATAAATTCTGGTTATTAACCCCTTATCAGACGTATTGTCGAATATGTTCTCCCATTGTGTGGTTTGTCTTTTTATTCTGTTCTTATTGTCTTTAGCTGTGCAAAAACTTTTTAGTTTGATATAGTCCCATTTGTTTATCCTGCCTTTTATTTCATTTGCCCGTTGAGATAAATCGGCAAATATATTGCTGCTACAGATGACGGAGAACTTGCTGCCTATGTTTTCTTCTAAGATGCTTATGGTTTGACGGCTTACATTTAGTCTTTTTTCCATTTTGAGTTTGTTATTGTGGATGGTGTAAGTTGATTGTCAAGTTTCATTTTATTTGCAGGTAGACGTCCAATTTTCCCAACACCATTTGTTAAAGAGGCTGTCTTTACTCCATTGTATGTTCTTTCCTCCTTTGTCAAATATCAGTTGTCCATAAAGGTGTGGGTTTATTTCTGGGTTCTCTGTTCTGTTCCATTGATCGATGTGCCTGTTCTTATGCCAGTACCAGGCTGTCTTGAGTCAGTGGCCTTGTAGTATATACATTGATATCCAGAAGAGTGATACCTCCCGTTTTATTTTTCCTTTTTAAGAGTGCTGAGGCTATTCATGTTCTTTTTTGATTCCATATAAATTTTTGGAATATGTGTTCTATAACTTTGAAGTATGTCACTGGTATTTTCATTGGTATTACATTGAATTTATAAATTGCTTTGGGTAATATAGACATTTTAATGATGTTTATTCTTCTTAACCATGAGCACGGTATATACTTCCACTTGTTTGTATCTTCCTTGATTTCTTTTATCAATGTTTTATCATTTTCAGAGTACTAGTCCTTAACTTCCTTGGTTAAAATTACTCCTAGGTACTTTATTTTTTTGGCTGCAATAGTGAAGGGGATTGTTTCCTTAATTTCTTTTGCTGACAGTTCATTGTTGATATATAAAAATGCCTCTGATTTCTGAGTATTAATTTTATATCCTGCCACCTTGCTGAAATCATTTATAAGGTCCAGTAGTTTTTTGACTGAGACTTTAGGGTTTTCTATATACAATATCATATCATCTGCAAATAATGACTGTTTTACTTCTTCTTTTCCAATTTGTCTGCCTTTTATTTCTTCTTCTTGTCTGATTGCTGTGGCTAAGACTTCCAGAACTATGTTGAATAAGAGTGGTGAAAGGGGGCACCTCTGCCTAGTACCTGATCTTAAGGGGGTTGCTTTTAATTTTTTCCCATTTAGTATGATGTTTGCTGTGGGGTTGTCATAGATGGCCTTTATCATGTTAAGGATTGTTCTCTGTATTCCCAGTTTACTAAGAGTTTTGATCATGAATGGGTGCTGGGTTTTATCAAATGCCTTTTCCGCATCTATTGAAATTATCATGTGATTTTTGTCCTTCCTTTTGTTTATGTGGTGAATCACATTGATTGATTTGCGAATATTGAACCAGCCTTGCCTCTCCAGAATAAATCCCACTTGATCATGGTGTACGACTTTTTTCATATATTGCTGGATCCGGTTGGCTAATATTTTGTTGAGAATTTTAGCGACTAAATTCATCAGGGATATAGGACTATAATTTTCTTTCTTTGTGTTGTCTTTGCCCGGTTTTGGGATCAGAATTATGCTCGCCTCATAAAAGGAGTTTGGAAGTCTTCCTTCCTCTTGAATTTTTTGAAATAGCTTGAGGAGGATAGGAGTTAGTTCTTCTTTGAATTTTTGATAGAATTCACTTGTGAAGCCATCAGGCCCAGGACTTTTCTTTTTTGGGAGTATTTTGATAACTGTTTCGATCTCATTTGTTGTAATTGGTCTGTTTCGGTGTTCTGATTCTTCCAGATTGATTTTTGGAAGGTTATATGATTCAAGAAATTTGTCCATTTCACCTAGGTTGTCTAATTTTTTGGCATAGAGGTCTTCATAGTATTTTCTTACAATACTTTGTATTTCTGTTGTGTCAGTTGTTATTTCTCCACTGTCATTTCTAATTTTATTTATTTGAGTCCTCTCTCTTTTTTTCTTGGTGAGTCTAGTTAAAGGTTCATCAATATTACTTACCTTTTCAAAGAACCAGCTCCTGGTTCCATTGATCCTCTGTATTGTTTCCTTAGCCTCTGTTTCATTCGTTCTTAACCTGGGTTATATCGAACCCTAGGGGTTTGATGAGTCGGTCTCAGGGGTTCAGAGAAGCCTCTGCAGCGGAGGTCAGAATAAAGTAATATCATAATTTGTTGTGAGTTCATGCACTTTGTTGGTTTTGTTCTTTGAGCAAGGTGATGTTCATGCACAGCTCATTTTGTGCACCAGTAAAAAAACATATACCTATGTCTTGAATTTGGAAAAAAAAATCATATTTTATTTATTACTAAAAAAGGGTTTGGTGAATGCGCATATGAAACTGGTGGGTTTGGTACCTCAAAAAAGGTTAAGAACCACTGCTCTAAGCTCTTTGAACATCCTAACTATCATTATTTTAAACTCTGCATCTGGTAGTTTGGTTATATCTGGTTGTATTCCTCTACCTCCCCACTTTGTCTGTGTGTAAGAAGGGTTTGGCTACTGGAGTCTGATGGGTGTTGCCTCTGTGTTCCCTATGTGTGCTCTGTCTGCAGGTCTGCCACCCCCTCTGCCGCTGTCTAGGTTGGTTTGGTGTGGGTGTTGCCGGTGCCAGTCCCTGCAGCTGCTGCTGTGGTCTCCTCCTCGCCTTCGTGGGAGGGGCTATGTTCTCGTGCCAGTTCTCTATAAGCCTCAGCCAGTCTCGGCCTTCGCCCTTCTCCCACGGGTGGTATTGCGCACCACACTCGGGCCACAAGCCTGGGCACCAAGGGCAAGGTTAAGCACTTTTGCTCAGCTGCAGGTCTCTGTCAGCCGGTTCCTCTGCCCAGGAGGGGCTTCTGGTGCTCGCTCAGCTGCAAGCCAGGTTGCCACTCCGCTTCCACCAACCTTGGCTCCTCGGCTGGGCAGGGCTGCTGCTAGGTGCTCAGTGGTGTGCGGGGCTTCTGCTCCACCCCCGCCAACCTCAGCTTCTCAACCAGGCTGCTGGTGCATGCTTAACTGCGAGCCCCAGCTTCCGCCCCACCTTCATGGGCAAAGCCGGTTCATGTAGGGCTTCAAGCCTTGGACGCCGGGTGAGGCTGCACGCCCACTCACCCCTGCCCAGCAGTGGATCTCTGCCCATTGCAGGCTCCCACTTTTCCCCCACAGGTGGGGTCGAAGGTGGGCCCACAGCCGCTGAACCACTTTTGCGTGTCCTCTTCACCCCAGCTGGGGTAGACCGAGCTTACGCCAGCCGGCTCGGCCTCTGACCCTGCCAATGGAACCGCACTCCTACGTCCTGCTGCCGCCCACCCTCCAGCAAGCCCTCAGCAGTGGGGGTGGGGGTGCTGCAGCTCAGAACCTAACACTCCAAACTGTATTCCTGAAAGCTCCCTCCTTCTAAGCTACTGAGCTCTAATTGCCACCGGGGAGCCTGTTTGGCTGGTGTCCTGCTTCCCCTTGTTGGTTCCAGGAGAAATATTCGTTTCAGATTTGTGGAGTGACTCAGCCCACAGTTTAGGGTGGCTTTTCTCCCTGTGCCTTCTAGACCGCACTCTCTTCCATCTGCTCCGGTCCTCTCCTCTCTCCCCATCTCCCGGAGTCCTGGGTGAGTGGTTGTGAGAGAGGTTTTCTGCGCAGTCCCTTTAAGAAGAATCCTGGGTCTGAGACAACTGTCTCTTTCTCACAAACAGTATCCTAACCTGTTTCACAGCTAAATACTGTCCATACGCTTCTAGGCTCTGGGGCTGTAGGTTGGGGCTTTGTTCCTGGGACCCAGGTCCCTACCCTTCCGCTAGCCTCTCTTCCCGTCACACGAGTCTCTCCGAGTCTCTCCGAGCTGCCTTTTGCTCTGGAGAGCTGGGCAGCCCTTTCCACGTTTTCGCTTTTCCTATCAGTCTCAATGTTGCTTCTTGAGTTTTCCCCGGTTTAAGAGTCCTCTCAGTCCAGTTCAACGTTGGTTTATCCAGATGATGGTTCTTAAAATCAAGTTATATTCCACTTTGGTTTTGGAAGTTAGAAATTGGTACGTCCACTAACTCCATCGCCATTTTGCCCCCAGGATTCCTTTTGTTTTAAGGCTGAATAATATTGCATCATGGTGTGTCTGTGCGCGCGCGCATGCTTATACATTTCTTTATTCATTCATCTCCTTGACCTTTAGGTTGTCTCCATGTCTTGGCTACTGTAAATATTGCTGCTATGAACACAAGAGTGCAGATATTTCTTTGAGATAGTGATTTTATTTCCTTTGCATATACCCAAAAGTAAGGTAGATGAATCCTATGGTATTTTTAAAAACTTTATTAAAAATTCATTTTAGAGAGGAGAGAGAGACAGAGAGAGGAGAAAAAAGGAGAAAGGAGCAGGAAGCATTGACTCCCATATGTGCTTTGACCAGGCAAGCCCGGGGTTTGAACCAGTGAACTCAGCATTTTAGGTCGACACTCTATCCACTGTTCACCACAGGCCAGGCCACTACGGTAGTTTTATTCTAATTTATATATATATATATATATATATATATATATATATATATATATATATATATATATATATATATATATATATATATAATTTTATTATTATTAATTCTAATGGGGTGACGCCAATAAATCAGGGTACATATATACAATGAAAACATCTCCAGCTTATCTTATCAATCAATTGTGTTGCATACCCGTCACCAAAAGTCAAATTGTCCTCTGTCACCTTCTATCTGGTTTTCCCTGTGTCCCTCCCCTCCTCCCTATCCCACTCTTCCCTCCCTCCCTCCATCCCGTAACCACCACTCTCTTGTCCATGTCTCACATTTTCACTTTTATGTCCCACCTATGTATGTAATCATGCTGTTCTCAGTTTTTCATTTTTCTGATTTACTTATTTCACTCCGTATAATGGTATCAAGGTACATCCATTTTGTTATAAATGATCCGATGTCATCGATTCTTATGGCTGAGTAGTATTCCATAGTATATATGTACCAAAGATTTTTAATCCACTCGTCTTTTGACGGACACTCGGGCTGGTTCCAGATCGTCGCTATTGTGAACAATGCTGCCACGAACATGGGGGCGCATTTCTTCTTTTCGAACAGTACTATGGTGTTCTTAGGGTATATTCCTAAAAGTGGGATAGCTGGGTCAAAAGGGAGTTCGATTTTTAATTTTCTGAGGAATCTCCAAACTGTTTTCCACAGTGGCTGCACCAGTCTGCATTCCCACCAGCAGTGCAGAAGGGTTCCCTTTTCTCCACATCCTCGCCAGCACTTATTCTGTGTTGTTTTGCTGATGAGTGCCATTCTGACTGGTGTGAGGTGATATCTCATTGTGGTTTTAATTTGCATTTCTCTAATGATTAGTGATGTTGAGCATTTTTTCATATGCCTATTGGCCATCTGTATGTCCTCTTTGGAGAAATTTCTATTCATTTCTTTTGCCCATTTTTTGATTGGGTTGTTTGTCTTCCTGGTGTTGAGTTTTATAAGTTCTTTATAGATTTTAGTTATTAACCCCTTATCAGACGTGTTGTCGAATATGTTCTCCCATTGTGTGGTTTGTCTTTTTATTCTGTTCTTATTGTCTTTAGCTGTGCAAAAGCTTTTTAGTTTGATATAGTCCCATTTGTTTATCTTGCCTTTTATTTCATTTGCCCGTGGAGATAAATCGGAAAATATATTGCTGCTACAGATGTCAGAGAGCTTGCTGCCTATGTTTTCTTCTAAGATGTTTATGGTTTGACGGCTTACATTTAAGTCTTTTATCCATTTTGAGTTTGTTTTTGTGAATGGTGTAAGTTGATTGTCTAGTTTCATTTTTTTGCAGATAGATGTCCAATTTTCCCAACACCATTTGTTAAAGAGGCTGTCTTTACTCCATTGTATGTTCTTTCCTCCTTTGTCAAATATCAGTTGTCCATAAAGCCGTGGGTTTATTTCTGGGTCCTCTGTTCTGTTCCATTGATATATGTGCCTGTTCTTATGCCAGTACCAGGCTGTCTTGAGTATAATGGACTTAGAGTAAACCTTGATATCTAGAAGAGTGATACCTCCAGCTTTATTTTTTCTTTTTAATATTGCTGAGGCTATTCGTGTTCTTTTTTGATTCCATATAAATTTTTGGAATATGCGTTCTATATCTTTGAAGTATGTCATTGGTATTTTAATTGGTATTGCATTGAATTTGTAAATTGCTTTGGGTAATATAGACATTTTAATGATGTTTATTCTTCCTAGCCAAGAGCACGGTATATGCTTCCACTTGTTTGTATCTTCCTTGATTTCTTTTATCAATGTTCTATAATTTTCCGAGTACAAGTCCTTAACCTCCTTGGTTAAATTTACTCCTAGGTACTTTATTTTTTTGGCTGCAATAGTGAAGGGGATTGTTTCCTTAACTTCTTTTGCTGACAGTTCATTGTTTGTATACAGAAATGCCTCTGATTTCTGCGTATTAATTTTATATCCTGCCACCTTGCTGAATTCATTTATAAGGTCCAGTAGTTTTTTGACTGAGACTTTAGGGTTTTCAATATACAATATCATATCATCTGCAAATAGTGACAGTTTTACTTCTTTTCCAATTTGTCTGCCTTTTATTTCTTCTTCTTGTCTGATTGCTGTAGCTAGGACTTCCAGAACTATGTTGAATAAGAGTGGTGAAAGGGGGCATCCCTGCCTGTTTCCTGACCTTAAGGGGATTGCTTTTAATTTTTGTCCATTTAGTATGATGTTTGCTGTGGGTTTGTCGTAGATGGCCTTTATCGTGTTAAGGAATAATCCCTGTATTCCCACTTTACTGAGAGTTTTGATCATGAATAGGTGCTGGATTTTATCAAATGTCTTTTCTGCATCTATTGATATTATCATGTGATTTTTGTTCTTCCTTTTGTTTATGAGATGATTGATTGGCGAATATTGAACGAGCCTTGCCTCTCCAGAATAAATCCCACTTGATCATGCTGAATGATTTTTTTCAAATATTGCTGGATCCGGGTGGCTAATATTTTGTTGAGAATTTTAGCGTCTAAATTCATCAGGGATATAGGACTATAATTTTCTTTCTTTGTGTTGTCTTTGCCCGGTTTTGGGATCAGAATTATGCTTGCCTCATAAAAGGAGTTTGGAAGTCTTCCTTCCTCTTGAATTTTTTGATATAACTTGAGGAGGATAGGAGTTAGTTCTTCTTTGAATTTTTGATAGAATTCACTTGTGAAGCCATCAGGACCAAGACTTTTCTTTTTTGGGAGTTTTTTGATAACTGTTTCAATCTCATTTGTTGTAATTGGTCTGTTTAACTGTTCTGATTCTTCCAGATTGATTTATGGAAGGTTATATGATTCAAGAAATTTGTCCATTTCACCAAGATTCTCTAATTTTTTGGCATATAGTTCTTCATAGTATTTTCTTATAATGCTTTGTATTTCTGTTGTGTCAGTTGTTATTTCTCCACTGTCATTTCTAATTTTATTTATTTGAGTCCTCTCTCTTTTTTTCTTGGTGATTCTAGTTAAAGGTTCATCAATCTTGTTTACCTTTTTAAAGAACCAGCTCCTGGTTTCATTGATCCTCTGTATTGTTTCCTTCACCTCTATGTCATTTATTTCTGCTCTGATCTTTATTATTTCCTTTCTTCTACTTGTCTTGGGTTTTATTTGTTGTTGTTTTTCTAGTTCTTTTAGATGCAGGGTCAGGTTGCTTATTTGAGCCTTTTCTAGCATCTTATGATATGCCTGTAGTGCAATAAACTTCCCTCTCAGAACTGCTTTTGCTGTGTCCCATAAATTTTGAGTTGATGTATGCTCACTATCATTTGTTTCTAGAAACTTTTTTATATCTTCTTTGATCTCATTGTTAATCCATTCATTATTTAATATCATGCTATTTAGTTTCCAAGTGTTTGAGTATTTTTCAGTTTTTCTTTTGTGGTTAATTTCTAGTTTCATGGCATTGTGATCAGAGAAAATGCTTGATATGATTTCAATCTTCTTAAATTTTTGAGACCATTTTTGTGTCCTAACATGTGGTCTCTCCTAGAAAACGTACCATGAGCGCTTGAGAAGAATGTATATTCTACTGCTTTAGGATGAAAAGTTCTGAAGATATCTATTAAATCAAGTTGATCTAGTGTGTCCTTTAAGTCTGCTGTTTCTTTATTAATTTTCTTTCTTGAGGATCTATCCAGTGTTGTGAGAGGGGTATTGAAATCCCCTACTATGATAGTATTGCTGTTAATCTCACCCTTTATATCCATCAAAGTCTGCTTTATGTATGTCGGGGCTCCTTTATTTGGTGCATAGATATTTATAATAGTTATATCTTCCTGTTGAATTGTTCCCTTTATCATTATGTAGTGTCCTTCTTTATCTCTTACTACAGCCTTCGTTTTAAAGTCCATTTTGTCAGATATAAGTACTGCTACCCTGGCTTTTTTTTTAATTCCATTTGCCTGAAATATCTTTTTCCATCCTTTTACGTTCAGTCTATGTGCGTCTTTTGTTTTAAGGTGTGTCTCTTGTAGACAGCATATGTATGGGTCCTGTTTCTTTATTTATGCTGCTAACCTATGTCTTTTGATTGGATCATTTAATCCATTTACATTTAAGGTTATTATTGATATGTAGTTGTTATTGCCATTTCATTCTTTAAAGTTGTATTCTTCTTTTGCTATATTCTTTTCTCCTTTTAAAATGTTCTCAACTGTCTCCTTAGTATCTCTTGCAGAATTGGTTTGGTTTTTATGAATTCCTTCAGGCTTTCTTTTTCTGGGAAGCTCTTTATTTCTCCTTCAATTTTAAACGTTAGCCTTGCTGGATAAAGTAGTCTTGGTTGTAGGTTTTTGTTCTGCATTACTTTGATTATTTCTTGCCATTCCCTTCTGGTCTCAAGTGTTTCTGTTGAGAAGTCCGATGTCATCCTTATGGGGGCTCCTTTGTAAGTGATAGCCTTTTTTTTCCTAGCATCTTTTAAAATTTTTTCTTTATCCATTAGCTTTGGTATTTTAACTATGATGTGTCTTGGTGTAGATCTTTTTGGGTTTCTCTTTAAGGGAGTTCTGTGTGCTTCTTGAACGTGTGGAGTGTTTCCCAGCCTTAATTTAGGGAAGTTTTCTGCTATGATTTTATTGAACAAAATTTCCATTTCCTTTCCTCTCTCCTCTTCTTCAGGTACCCCTATGATGTGAATGTTGTTTCTCTTTATGTTGTCACAGAGCTTCTTTAGAGTTTCCTCACATTTTTTGAGTCTCTTTTCCTTTTTCTTCTCTGCTTCTGTGCCTTTGTTTATTGTGTCCTCTAACTCGCTTATTTGATCTTCAGTGTAATTCATCCTGCTTTTAATTCGTTCCATTGTGGTCTTCAGTTCTGATACTGTATTTGTCATTCCTGTCTGATTCTTTTTTATTATTTCAATTTCGTTTTTTATACTTGTTATCTCTTTATTTAGGTGTTCATAATGACTATCCATTGTTGCTCTAATTTCTTTGAACATCCTAGCTATCATTATTCTAAATTCTGCATCTGGTAATTTGGTTATATCTGGTTCATTCAGGTCCTTCTCTGGGGATTTCTCTTGATTCATTTGGTTTGCATTCCTCTGCCTGCCCATTTTATCTGTGTATAAGCACGTTGTGGCCACTGGAGTTCAGTAGGTGTTGCCTTTGTGTTCTTTATGTGTGGTCTGTCTTCAGGCCCCCCACCCCCTCTGCCGCTGCCTAGGGTAGTTTGGTATGGGCGTTGCCAGAGCCAGCCCTCTGTGTCTTTTGCTGTGATTTCTGCCTCTCCTCTGCGGGAGGGGCTGTCACTCAAGTCACAAGCCTCAGGACCAAGGATAGAGGTGAGCACCTTTACTCAGCTGCGGACCAGCCTATTTCCGGACTTCCGCCCAGAACCAGCAGTCGGAGCCTGCTCGCTACAGTTTTGCGGGTTAGGCGGGGCTTTTGACGTGCTCTCAGTTGTAAGCTTTTGCCCATCCGGAGCTTTAACCCCGCCCTCGAGGCCAGGGCCCTTCTGCACAGGGTCTGAAACCAAGGATTATTGGGGCGGGCGTGTTTGCTGGCTTCGGCTCAGCTGCGGACTTCCGCTCTTCCCCGACTCTACCCCGCCCCCGCGTTCTTAGCCCGCTCGTGCACGTGTAATGGCAAATCGCGGTTTCTCCGGCTTGGCGGGAATATTAGCGTGGGTTCAGCTGCGAGCTTCCACTTGTCTCGGGGTCTACCACGTCCCCGCGCCCGCTCGCACACGCAGAATGGCAAACCTCAGTTTCTCCGGCAGGGCAGGGCTGGTAGCGTGAGCTCAGCCGCCAACCTCCCGCCCGTCCCTGGTCCTAGCCCGGTCCCCGCGGTCAGGGCCGGGTTGCGCAGAGTCGCAGAGCTGATTTCTGCCTGTTTCTGGCCTCCCGCTTTGTCCCCGTAAGTGGGATTAAAGGCCGGCCCGCAGCTTCCGGACCGCTTTCGCGCGTCCCCTCTGACCCTGCTGGGCTAGACCAAGCTCCCACCGGCTTGACCTCCGCCCACGCCGACAGAACCACGTTTCAGCGTCCTGCCGCCCACCATGCCCTTCAGCAGCCCTCACCAGAGTAGGATGGGACCTAATACTCCACACTGTAGGCCTGGGAGCTCCCTCACTTGTTTCACAGCTCAAAACTGTCCAAACGCCTCTTCTAGGCTCTGGGACTGTAGGCTGGGGCTTGGTTCTTACGACCCAGGTCCCTCCCTCTCTACCAAACTCTCCTCCCGCCACGCTGGTCTCTCAGGGTTGCCGTTTGCTCCGGGGAGCAGGGAAGCCCTCTTCGCGTTTTCGCTATTCCTACCAGTCTCAATGTGGCTTCTTCTGTGTTCCTTGGTTGAAGAGTCCACTTAGTTTTGTTCAAAGTTGCTTTATCCAGGTGATGGTTCTTAAAATTGAGTTGTAATCCACTTTGGTTCTGGGAGTTTGAAGTTGGTACGTCCGCCTACTCTGTCGCCATCTTGCTTTCTTCCCACTTTGATTATATCTTGCCATTCCCTTCTGGCCTCAAGTGTTTCTGTTGAGAAGTCCGATGTCATCTTTATGGGGGCTCCTTTGTAGGTGATAGCCTTTTTTTCCCTAGCAGCTTTTAAAATTTTTTCTTTATCCATTAGCTTTGGTATTTTAACTATGATGTGTCTTGGTGTAGATCTTTTTGGGTTTCTCTTTAATGGAGCTCTGTCTGCTTCTTGAACATGTGGAGTGTTTCCCAGTCTTAATTTAGGAAAGTTTTCTGCTATGATTTTATTAAACAAAGTTTCCATTTCCTGTCCTCTCTCCTCTTCTTCAGGCACCCCTATGATGCGAATGTTGTTTCTCTTCATTTTGTCACAGAGCTCCTTTAGAGTTTCCTCACATTTTTTGAGTCTCTTTTCCTTTTTCTTCTCTGCTTCTGTGCCTTTGTTTATTGTGTCCTCTAACTCGTTTATTCGATCCTCAGCGTGATTCATCCTGCTTTTAATTCCTTCCATTTTGGTCTTTAGTTCTGATACTGTATTTGTCATTTCTGTCTGATTCTTTTTTATTATTTCAATTTCATTTTTTATACTTGTTATCTCTTTATTTAGGTGTTCATAATGACTATTCATTGTTGCTCTAATTTCCTTGAACATCCTAACTATCTTTATTCTAAATTCTGCTTCTGGTAATTTGGTTATATCTGGTTCATTCAGGTCCTTCTCTGGGGATTTCTCTTGATTCATTTGTTTTGCATTCCACTGCCTGCCCATTTTGTCTGTGTATAAGCAAGCTGTGGCCACTAGAGTTCAGTAGGTGTTGCCTTTGTGTTCTCTAGGTGTGGTCTGTCTGTAGGCCCACTGCCCCCTCTGCCGCTGCCTAGGGTGGTTAGGTATGGGCGTTGCCAGTGCCGGCCCACTGTGGTTTTTGCTGTGATTTCCACCTCTCCTCCACGGGAGGGGCTGTCACTCAAGCCACAAGCCTCAGCACCAAGGGTAGAGGTGAGCACCTTTGCTCAGCTGCGGACCCAGCCTGTTTCCAGACTTCCGCCCAGAACCCGCAGTCAGAGCCTGCTCACCAGTTTCGTGGGTTGGGCGGGTTTTTTGACGTGCTCTCAGCTGTGAGCCTTTGCTCGTCCGAGTCTTAGCCCCGCCCTTGAGGCCAGGCCCTTCTGTGCAGGGTCGCAAACCCAGGTTTATTGGGCCGGCCCCGTTTGCTGGCTTCCACTCAGCTGCGTACTTCCACTCGTCCCAGACTCTACCCTGCCCTCGTGTGCGGAGCCCGCTCGTGCACGTAGGATGGCAATTTGCCGTTTCTCCAGCTTGGCGCGGATAGTAGCGTCGGCTCAGCTGCAAGCTTCCACTTGTCTCAGGTTCTACCCCATTCCCGCGCTTGGAGCCCATTCGCGCACGTATAATGGCACACTGCGGTTTCTCCAGCCAGGCGGGGCTGGTAGCATGAGCTCAGCAGCGAGCCCCCGCCCGTCCCTTGTCCTAGCCCAGTCCCCGCGGTCAGGGCCGGCTTGCGCTGGGTCGCAGAGCAGATTTCTGCCCGTTCCTGGCCTCCCGCTTTGTCCCCGTAGGTGGCATTATAGGTGGGCCCGCAGCTTCCGGAGCGCTTTTGCGCGTCCCCTCCGACCCTGCTGGGCTAGACCGAGCTCACACCGGCTTGGCCCCTGCCCATGCCGACAGAACCTCATTTCAGCGTCTTGCCTCCCCAAACCCTTCAGCAACCCTCAGTAGAGTAGGAAGGAACCTAATACTCCACACTGTATACCTGGGAGCTCCCTCACTTGTTTCACAGCTCAAAACTGTCCAAACGCCTCTTCTAGGCTCTGGGACTGCAGGCTGGGGCTTGGTTCCTTGGACCCAGGTCCCTCCCTCTTCGCCAAACTCTCCTCCCGCCACGCGGGTCTCTCCGGCTGCCGTTTGCTCTGGGGAGCTGGGCAGCCCTCTTTGTGTTTTCGCTATTCCTACCAGTCTCAATGTGGCTTCTTCTGTGTTCCTTGGTTGAAGAGTCCACTTAGTTTAGTTCAAAGTTGGTTTATCCAGATGATGGTTCTTAAAATTGAGTTATAATCCACTTTGGTTCTGGAAGTTGGAAGTTGGTACGTCCGCCTTCTCCGTCGCCATCTTGCTTTTCCCTTATTCTAATTTTTTGAGGAACCTTCATACCAGTTTCCAGAATGTCTGTACCTTTCCATCATCAGTGCACTTCCTTGTCAGCACTTATTTTTTGAATTTTTTCTAACATGAACTCATCCTAACAGGTGTGAAGTGGTATTTCATTGTGGTTTTGATTTGCAGTTCCCTGATGATTAAAGATAATATTCTTTTCATTGAAGATGAGCTCACCAATACATTATCAACAACAGAGTGCCAGGGCACAGTCTGCCATGGATGTAGACAGGAAGGAAAGATAGAAAAGAATAGAAAGAAGGGAAGGAAGGAGGGGAAGATGGGAAAGAAAAGGAAGAAAAAAAGAGCAAAAAGGTTTTTACTGTGTGTGTGTGTATTGAATGAATGAATTAGAATCTGAATTCCATTTCATCATTTCTTACTTGATTTTAATAACCTTATTAACACCACTGATTATAATAAAAAACCTAGTGAAGAAGTGCATGGGGGGGGGCGGAATCAGAAAAATTGTGACCCTGCCTTAAGGAAAACTCCTGGATGTTATCTCTGTGAACCCTCTCCCCAGCAAGGAAACCACAGCATCTTTTGGCTTATTATGGTTGTTAACGGCATTCACTCTTCATTCAGAAATATTAGTTAGAAATTTGTTCATCCAAGAATCAGTGATACATACCTACATAAAAAGAGGAAACATCACCTTTAGATTTTTTAAGGGAGCCCCGTGACCAATACAGGTGATTTCCCTGCTCTACCCCAGGATCTAAAAATCCATAGTGAGGTAAGGAGAGAAGGAGATATGGAGTCAGGACTCCTGGCACTCACTGGCTCAACCAAAGATGTCCTTCTCTTAAGTTTTACATTTTGTGCTTTACCTAAACATTTTTTGTGAATTAGTTGTAAAAATTGAAAAATGAATGGATAAAAATAAAATAGAACATATAGGTCAGCATTATCCTATTTACTTTCTTGGTGTTCTTTTATATAGATGTAAATTGTCATGGCAACAATGAACTACTTGGAATAGCAAACCTTATGTTTGGTTCCCAATCCTAACATGGGGCACCGCTTGTCATGGTGACAATGAACTACTCAGAGACTAGATGAAATGCTCTGAGGAACCGAGTGGAGGCAACAGTCCTGGTCAGCAGACTGAAGGACTGAAGCCCCGTCCCCAGCCTCACTCAGATATTTATCAGCCAGTAAAATAACTCAAGGAAGCAGACAGCAGAAGTTCTCAGGGGGTGAAGTAAACACAAGTATCACTCTGACTTCTAATCTCTGTTCTGAGAGCCTAAACATTTTCTGTAACTGAATCTTATCCTGCTGTTTTGCTGTTTTCAGCACACACTATTTCCAGTACAGGGTCAGAGAGGCCCCTGGACTATTGTCCACTCAGGGCTTTTGTCCTAGGGCGACTCACTGTCTCTAATTGTCATCCTAACTCTGCATATATTCATAGTATATTCCCATAGTATATGTGTACAGAATGTATATATATATATAGCAAGGTCCCCATAATTGGTCATTGGTGAAAAGCAGAGAAAAGATCATGGACTTTGGATTCAGCTAAACCCAGATTTGAATCCTGGCTCTCACCTTTCCTGGCTGTGTGATCTTCTGCAAATCACTTCACCTTTATGAGCCCCAGTTTTTTCATCTTTGTTATTATCTTCACAGGGCTGTTGTATTACATGAAATAGAGTGGTCAGGGCTAGGCACTCAGCAGGAAAGCAAAGATCTCATGTGCAGCAGAGAAGAAGGGAAGAATGAGGTCCCTGGTGGCTCCTGGATAGGTGCTTCCATGGCTGACATCTTCCCAGTGTAGCTGGACCATCCCATGCCAGCCCTTTCCCTCTTCACCAGAATTCACTCCAAGTCAGACTCAGAGCTTCTTTGAGGACTGAATAGGTACAAAGTGTGAGAAAACTGTCCAGTGTTTGTACGCTCACATGGACAAGCACTTTCCTACATTGACATTATGGCATGGCAACTGTTTGTAGAAGTTGTAATTAGCAGACTAATTAAATCCTTGGGTGCTCACCAGGTCTCCTGTCACAAAAATTAGGATATCTAACTGGTGTCTGTTGCCTTAAATGCATATTTATTCTTGTCCACAAACATAATTATTCTTGGCTTTTTTCCTCCCAACGTTATCGGAAGACAAAAACACACATTAAAGAAGCCAATTACAGGTAGAAACTTTATGAAATTTAAATTCCTAGAGACTTTGCAAATTATATCAAAAGCAATGAAGAATTAATAAAAATATATTATCTGCTGTTTATGCACATGGTTATTCATAGAATTACACCTCTTCCCACCTGTTTTTTTACTTTCATCTCTGAGGGTGCCATCTGGCATTTTTACACAGGGACTTTTGAAAACACAAAACTGCCACCATCACAAGGAGTCATACATAGCATGCATTAGAAGATAAAAAACATTCTTTCTTTCTAGCAGGCCAACAATGACATGCTCTGTGCCTCCTGTTCTCCTCCAAGAGCTTCTTCTCTGGGTTAGGAATTGCTGAGTACAACGAGCCCCTGTGCTCTCCTAGACATTCTGTAATACGTGGTCCTGGAGCAAGAGACAGACTCAAACCTGTCTGACCATCTATTTGGCAACAGTCATTACTAAAGTCTTTAATGTTAATAATGAAGTCATGCCTAGAGAAGGTGCTCACATTAACTACTGAACATTTAAAGAAAGATAATTATTAGGACACACTCCAAATCTCTTGGGTTAAAGCCTAGGGAGTATTTGTGTCATGTGACAAAGATGTTTACACTCCAAATAACTGGATCATCTTAACAAAGGAAGCTCAAAATTTCAAATAAACTTTTTTGTTGTTTTTTGTTTTTTTAAGTGAGAGGAGGGGAGATAACGAGACAGACTCCTTAATGTATCCCAACCAGGATCCACCCAGCAACCCCAGTCTGGGGCCAATGCTCAAATCAACTGAGCTATCCTCAGTGCCCAGGGCCAATGCTCAAACCAATCAAGCTACTGGCTGCAGGAGGGGAAGAGGGAAAGATGAGAGAGAGTGGAAGAGAAGCAGAAGGTTGCTTCTCTTATGGGCCCTGACTGGGTATTGAACCTGGGATGTTTATACACCAGGCTGATGATCTATCCACTGAGTGAACCAGCCAGGGCCTACAAATAATTTCTAATAAAAATTCTTAGTGTCATTATCACCCTTTTAACAGGGTTCCTAATTAGGTCTAACTTTTCTGGGGATAAAGAGAAAAAGAGGCCTTTCTCAAGTATACACATGTGCATATGTGGGCCATGGTTAACACTTTTGAATTTTTTGTTTATTTTTTAAAAAGATTTTGTTTATTGATTTTAGAGAGAGAAATGGGGCAGGGGAGTGGGGAGCATCAACTTATAGTAGTTGCTTCCCGTATGTGCCTTGACCAGGCAAGCCCGTGGTTTCGAACCGGTGACCTCAGCCTTCCAGGTCACTGGTTTATCCACTGTGCCACCACAGGTCAGGCTTTTAAAAAATGTTTAGATGAAAGAAGATGACTTCTAAACACTAAATGAATAGTCCAATGGGAGCAAAATGACAGTAGTGAACTGTTTTAGTAGCTAAGAATCTAGAATGAAATGGATTATAATAATAATAACAACCCCTTAGTTTCAGGTACATTCTAGACCAGCACTACAGTCTGCAGTGCTGGAATTGTTCTATATCTAGTCAAATTATGTCTAATACAGTAGTAATCAGTTACCTCTGGCCATTGAATCTGAGGTAGTACTAGTGTTGCTAACTGAAGTTTAGTTAAATTTAATTTGAATAGCCACAAATGGCTAGTGCCAACCAAATGAATCACTGTAGCTGCAGAACCATAGAAAAGACCTTCAAGCCTCTAGTGGCACATTTAAAAAATTGCCATAAAGTGTAGAGACTAGTCCCCAAACCAGAGTGAAATATAATAGTTTAATGAAATGTAACTGAACCAAAGTTTGCGTGTATGTGTGTGTAATTTTTATTTTAAACTTAAAACATAAGACATTTTCTGAAAACAATGATGTGGGGTAAAACAAAACAAGGCACTGATAAGTCTCTCAGGTTTAGTGGATGATTTTTACAAAACTTTGGCAGTCTTCTCCACAGAGACAGGATTTGACACATATAATCAAACTTCCAATAGTTAAGAGAGCAGATGCATTTTTTTGTAATGTTGCTTCTAAAGTGTTTCTCAGCTGACCAGCACTACTGAGCATGCCATCAAGATATACATTGTGCTAAATGGCTGAAGGATTTCATCCGGAAGCTATTGAAGCAGGGTTGAAACTGCTGTATGTACACTAGAGAATACATTGGCAGATAACTCTATTATCTATCATCACTATTTCTTTATACCAGCCAGCTTCTGGTCATTGGCATGCAGGAAACCAGACATTCCAACAAGTGTAGAAACAGACCAAGAGCCATACATCATTTCTCAGTGGAGTACACAGATAAACCTAAGATTCTCCACGCCATTGTCACAAATTAAAATTTAAAGCTATCATAAAGAGAGGCAGAAACATTGACACTACAGTTGTTCTGTCACAATCTTTTAATGACCTCAGACACTCACACAAAAGAAAGTTCAAGTTTGGTTAGTGAAGTTGGGTGAGATCAGCTTTAAGACAACTTAAACCTGGGTATAATGATTGCAGTACTCTGAAGAAATCGGGGCAGAAGAAACCACAAACATAAAGTGCCTATGATTGCATCCCAAGAGGGGAAGTGAGACTGAAGGAAAACTGAAGTGGAAGGAGCCTGTGGTCTTAAATAATTGTGATTGAAATGTCTTTCCTTTGCATATTTTATAAAAACATTTCACCATGTGAACATATGATTGGGGCCTGTCCTAAAACTTTGGAAGGAACTCATGCAATGAAGGACACTGAAGCTTAATCATTAGTTTCATGGAAGGAGCAGTCTTTTCATTTTTATTATTGATTGATTAATTTTAGAGAGAGGAGAGTGAGAGCGTTCTTCTCCCTAGCATGGAGGTGTCTGGAGATTCTCTCAGATCCACAAGAGAGACAAGAGTTGTACAGAGCAGTTTAAAAGAAAATGGGTAAAACTCAGTGAAAGTACACTTGCATTCATTTGATGTAAATTTACCTCAAAAAGAAAATAAAGTGGAAAAAAAGGGGAGGGGGAAAGAAAGGAAAGCAAGCATGCCAAGAAAGGAGACATCTAAGAGCCAGGGGAATCCCCAAAATGCATTCAGTGTGGGAACAAACACTTGACCTCTTTCTCTCCCTTGCTCTATGGATGGTGTTGGGCAGATAAAATATAATATGCTCACTTTGTTAAAGATGGCGCTGCCCACATGGATACCCATCACCCAGGTGATATTATTTGCCCTTATGCTTGGGATGGCTGTGGGGGGAAAGCTGTAATGTAAGCAGGCCGGGGCGCTATAGCTTAAGGCTTTGTTTTCAGAGTAAGCTTTTCCCCACGCCCTTGACTGATTGGATGATGTGGGGTGGTGCACTCTCCTGAGGAATCCCATTGTGCCTCCGATGGGTGGCTTTCTATTGGAGACTTCCTTGTTTGTGTAATTGGATTGGAGGTTTGGATTTTACATTATAAAGTGGGACAGACCGGGAGCTTACTCTCTCTTGGTTCCTGAGGTATTAGAGAGGAGAGCAGATTAAGGCCACGTGGAGGCCAGGAGAAGCAGCCAAGATGGTGGAGTGCTGAGGGAGAAGCCAGTTTGTGCAGTTTGTGCTGGAGAAGGAGATGAAGAACAGAGGTGAATAAGTCTGGTGAGCTAGATACCTTTGATTCTAGGAAACTCGGATAAGTCAGTAGCTTTGTGAGCACTGAATGAGTGGGTTTTGAAGCCCAGTGTGTGTTTTTGCTTGCCCGCCGGGTGCAAGCTAGAATTAAAGCTGATGGCTCACCAGTTCTTGGCTCCGTTGTTTCATTACTGTCTGTTCGAATCTAATGCGAACCTGCATGGGCCAGGCTGCTGTGATGGTGGCCCTGTCTACTGGCTTTACAGATGGCTTGTGCATCCTTGACCCATGACTAACTATTCTTCATCAGGGATGGGGAGGTGGTTAGACTGAGAATACTGAGTTTCTCTTGGAGGTCAGAATGTGTAGTTAATGTTGATCTTTTGCAGAAGCTTATGGAAATGTAAATTGATTCTTGTTAGGTGCTATTATTAGATTGCTTATTAGATACTTATTACCTATTGTTATTATTATCCCTCCAAATAAACAATATATACTCACATAATAGGGAGGACATGACAGTTTTCTTGATGTATGTTATGATTAGTTTTTTGAGTTTTACTTTAAATCCAGCTAATGTTTATTGCATATTTACTCTGCCAGGTATCATGCAAATCGTATTTACACACATTATTGTTTTGTTTTCATTGATAGAATTATCATCTTCATTTTTACTGAAGACACTGAGGCCAGAGCAATAAAGTAACTTATAAAGTGTACTGAATTTGAGCACACATACTTTAATGTCAAAGCCAAAGTTCTTTTTGTTTTATCGTGCTGCCCAGCTTATAATTTTGTACTTGTATTTTGAGAATTCATGAACATTCATCAAATCAGCACATGTGATTACATCTTCTTCATAATCTCAATCAAATTATATAATTCATGACTAAATAACTTTATTTTCTTTTAGTCAATGAACAGAGTAATGGCCCTGTCTCTTGGAGAATAAAAGAGCCTAACAGTATGGGTGAATCCTCTCTCAGGTGAAATTGTTGTTTAGAGTATGCTTTTAACTTGCTAAACAAATCTTATTTTCCATTTCAATTTATTTGTTTTGTTTTGTTTACTTTTTTTCTCTGCTCATGGCTTTGGACCCAGTTCTGTTTATCTCATATGTGTAATAATGAAGAAGGTATTTTGAGAGAACTTGCTTTAAATTCAAATCCTATTAGTAAAATAGTAAAGTATAATTTTTCTCATTTCAACTGCGCATATAAATGTCACAAAATAAATAAGTGATTAAAATTAAATTGAAAAACTTATTAAGCTCTGGTTCTGGGTGATGAATACAGAAATAAGTACAGCATGGTTCCTATCTTCGAGAAACTGATTCTACAGGATATATAACATTTGCATAAATAAAGATAATGCAAAGTCATAGTGAGTTTGGGCAAATTGTCAAAGAGGTGAAAAATTATATTCAGTTCTGGGGAGAAGTCAAGATACCAGATGACAGTTGGTAAAGAATATTGCAAATGAAGGTGGAATTATTGCAGCTGAAGAGATCAATAGATGTGAGATTGAGGCAGAAAAAAATGGAATATGTTTTAGAAAATGTAAGTAGTCTGGTGTGATTTAAAAATAAAGCATGATTACTGGATATAAAATTAAATTGGGAAGGTGACAGAGGACAATTTGACTTTGGGTGATGGGTATGCAACACAATTGAATGATAAAATAATCTGGAGATGTTTTCATTGTACATATGTACCCCGATTTATTGGTGTCACCCCATTAAAATTAATAATAATAATTTAAAAAAACAAATACAAAAAAAAATTAAATTGGTCCCATATTGAGGTTGGTCTTAAAAATCCAGATGAAAGTGATGTTAGAGAAATGGCACCATGAGGGGTGCTCCTGATATCTCCCCCTGAAATTTCAACAAATTCAACAACTAGAGATAGAGAAACAATCTCAGGAGCATCTGCAATATACACACACCAAATAAAGGTATGATTGGACAAAAAGGTAGCTGAATATATAATCCACTCTGAAGGAAATAAGATGGAGAACGAAGTATTCGCATTCCTCACTGATCTGAGGAAGGGCCGCTTTTGCCTAGAACCAAGAGAAATGGAAGATTTGGGGCAAAGGAAAGAAGCTGGGGTAGGGCGGATGATCAAGCAGAGGAGACAGCTCGCTGGCTTGACCTGAGATTGTGGGCATGGGGCTAGTGTGGGTGGCAGACTTCAACGGAGGTAACCGGAGCAGGTTGCCCATGGAGGCTGGTGCCAAAGCAGCTTTGGGCTTTGTGTACTCTCAGTATGCAATCACAGGCAGTGTCCGAGTGGCTCCACATGGCGCCTCTGGTGTGGGCATGCATGTACATGAGTGGAGGGGCTAGGCCAGAGACTTTCGGCAATGGACTTCTACGTGAGCTGTAGCCAGTGTTTCTGTGTGGTCCCAGCTGCCCAACCTACAGCACGGGAAGTGCACAAGGGCTGGGATCCCTAGGCCTGGACCTGTCCGGGTGGGGCACCTCCACAAGCTGATACAGATCACAAAGTGCATTCCAGTGGAGCAGACACCCGAGTATACTGCAGAAGTTATGGGGGCTGGGCTGCAGGCTTCCAAACAGGGCACAAGAAAGAAAAGCCTGTGGAGATTAGATCCGTGGAACACTGAGGCATACTAGACATGCCCAAGGGTCCTTAGAAAGGTGCCTGATCAGCAATCGGCTCCCTGCTTTGCCTGCTTTTGCTGGTGGCTCTGATTGGCACAGCATTACCCACAATTGTGCTTTGAGCATTGCTGGAGGAAAGACGTGGCAGCTCTTAGAGCCTCTTGCTCTGCAAGAAGTGGCTGGGGCAACTTCACAGCTAAGTCCCCAGGCTGCTGGCTCAGTGGGGAGAGACTTGGGGAGAGGCACCTGGAAAACTAACTGACTCTCCCATTGTCAAAGCCTGCAAACCCTAACAAGCTCTGCCTACCAACGGAACTGAGGCCCAGTCTACATCATTGCCATAGCAACACATCAGCAAATCTCTACTCAAGAGCACCACAGGGGCAAAACCTGTAGTATAGTGCCACCTGCCAAAAAGAAGAAGCTACCTCTCAAAACCAGGAAAAAATTACATTTTCCATAACATTTTTTCATTTTTTCTTGTTTTTTTATCTTTCTTTTTCCACTTTGGTCATTTTATCTTCTTTCTATCTTATTCTTTGGTTTTCCTTTTGAACTTCATTATCCATAGGTGTGACATTTTTTCATTCTTGTTTTTTTTATGAGGGTCACATTTCAAAAAACCTTAACCTTTTTTCTTCTTCTTTTCTCTTTTTCTTTTTCTCTCATTTGATCACCATTAATCAACAAATTATTTTCTTCTGGACTCATATTTTACTTTGTGGCATTTTGTGTGTTTATTACTTTATTATTCTTATCTCTTTGTCATTTTCCACCAACTCTGGCTCCCCGTTCTATGTAATCTTTGTTCCACTTATCATAATAGAATTCTCATTTTTCACTGTAGTTTTTAATTTTAATTTTATTTTTTTAGTCATCTCTTATTAGTGATATTAATAATACCACTCTCAAATGCCATTAAGGAGAAAGAAATCAAATATCAAGGATAGAAAAGACAGAGGTGTAGTTCAGATAGATGATGAAAAATCTCTAGAAAAAATTTTCAATTGCTTGGAAACCTTGGAGTTAAATGACAGAGATTTAAAAATTGAAGTCATAAAATGCTCAGGGAAATACAAAAAAGCACGAAAAGGCAATTTAGAGAGCTCAAAAAACAATTCAATGAATAAAAATAATACATCACCAAGGAAATTGAAACTATAAAAAGGAATCAAACAAAGATAAAAACTCAATACATGAACTGAAAAATGAGGTAATAAGCTTAGCTAATAGAACAGGCCAGATAGGGGAGAGAATTAGTGACATAGAAGACAGGCAACTAGAGACACTACAGAGAGAAGAGGAGAGAGACTCACAAAATTAAAAAAAAAAAAAGAGAAATCTCTACAGGAATTGTCTGACTCCATCAGAATAAACAATATAAGAATAATGGGTATATCAGAAGGAGAAGAGAAAGAAAATAGAATAGAAAATATATTCAAACAAATAATAGATGAGAACTTCTCAAGCCTGTGGAAAGAATTAGAGCCTCAAATCCAAGAAGGAAATAGAACACTGAGTTACATTAACCCAAGCAGACCTATTCCAAGACACATAATGAAATTATCACAAACCAATGAAAAAGAAAAAAATTTTAAGGCAGCCAGGGAAAAAAAGAATACAACATATAAAGGAAGGTCCATTAGGTTATCATCAGATTTCTCAGCAGAAACTCTACAAGCTAGAAGAGAGTAGAACCCAATATTTATAATACTGAAAGAGAGGAACTTCCAGCCAAATATACTATATCCATCAAAGCTATCCTTCAAATATGAAGGGGAAATTAAAACATTCACAGATATAGAAAAGATGAGGGAATTTGTCACCAGAAATCCCTACTTCAGGAAATACTAAAGGGGGTTATCCACCAGATACAAAAAACAAAACAAAACAGAATTACAAGTAAAAGCTCCATCAAAATCACCATCAAAATCACAATAAAAACAAGATTAATCTGTGACATCAAAAACAAAATAGGAGAGGACAAAGATTAAAAGCAGCAAAGGAGGATGGAGTGCAGAAGCACTGATGAGATAATGTACTACAATGAATATGAAATATATCTTTTTATTAACGTTTGAAAAAACCAGTATAGAAACACATGGCTTAAAAAAAGAAGAAACACAGGAAAGAAGTATAGATTACAACCAAACAAAAACAAATGACAGAAAAGCAAAAGAGAATAACCAAACAAGAAACAGAACTATCAGAAAGCAATATATAAAATGGCAATAGGAAACCCCCAAGTGTCAATAATTACACTAAATGTAAATGGATTGAACTCACCAATAAAAAGACACAGAGTAGCAGAATGGATCAAAAAAGAAAATCCAACTGTATGCCTCCTTCAAGAAACACAGTTAAGCTACAAGGATAAAAGCAAATTCAAAGACAAAGGTTGGAAAACAATTCTCCAGGCAAATAACATCCAAAAAAAAGCAGGTGTAGCCATACTCATATCTAACAATGCTGACTACAAGACAGCAAAGGTAATGACAGACAAAGATGGTCATTTCATAATGATAAAGAGGACATTGAATCAAAAAGACATAATAGTTTTTAATATATGCACAAAACCAAGGAGCACCAAAGTATATAAGACATCTAGTAACTGGTCTAAAGATTAAAATTGACAAAATTACAATCATACTTGGAGACCTCAATACACCGCTGATGGCTCTAGATCGTTCATCCAAACAGAAAATCAATAAAGAAATATGGGCCTTAAACAAAACACTGGAACAACTGGATATGATAGACATCTACAAGACACTTCAACCCAAAACACCAGAGTATACATTTTTCTCCAGTGCACATGGATCATTCTCAAGAATTGACCATATGTTGGGCCACAAAACTAACATCAACAAATTCAGAGAGATTGAAATTATACCAAGCATATTCTCTGACCGTAAAGCTTTGAAACTAGAATTCAACTGCAAAAAAAAAATAAAACCTACAAAAATATGGAAATTAAACAACATACTTCTAAAAAAATGAGTGCGTCAAAGAAGAAATAAAAGCAGCGATCAAAAGGTACATACAGCGCTGGCTGCACCACCGGGGACCGGGAAGCGCGGCCGAGAAATCTCCATTTGGACATCTGGAGCAACTATGCTATTCTGAGTCTTGAATTGAAAATTAGCAACACTCTCTAAGGGCTAAAAGGGAATTAAAAGGGAAAAGCAAGATGGCGAAGGAGTAGGCGGACGTACCAACTTCCAACACCCAGAACCAAAGTGGATTATAACTCAATTTTAAGAACCATCATCTGGATAAACCAACTTTGAACTAAACTAAGTGGACTCTTCAACCAAGGAACACAGAAGAAGCCACATTAAGACTGGTAGGAATAGCGAAAACACAAAGAGGGCTGCCCAGCTCCCCAGAGCAAACGGCAGCCGGAGAGACCCGCGTGGCGGGAGGAAAGTTTGGCAGAGAGGGAGGGACCTGGATCCCAGGAAACAAGCCCCAGCCTGCAGTCCCAGAGCCTAGAAGAGGCGTTTGGACAGTTTTGAGCTGTGAAACAAGTGAGGGAGCTCCCAGGCCTACAGTGTGGAGTATTAGGTCCCTTCCTACTCTACTGAGGGTTGCTGAAGGGTTTGGGGTGGCAGGACGCTGAAACGCAGTTCTGTCGGCATGGGCAGAGGCCAAGCCGGTGTGAGCTCGTCTAGCCCAGCAGGGTCGGAGGGGACGCGCGAAAGCACTCCAGAAGCTGCGGGCCCGCCTGTAATACCACCTACGGGAACAAAGCGGGAGGCCAGGAACGGACAGAAATCTGCTCTGCAACCCTGCTCAAGCTGACCCGGACCGAGGGGATGGGCTAGGACCAGGGACAGGCGGAGGCTCGTGGCTGAACTCACGCTACCAGCCCCGCCAGGCCGGAGAAACCGCGGTTTACTATTATATGTGCGCGAGCGGGCTCTGAGCACGGGAACAGGGTAAACCCCGAGACAAGTGGAAGCTAGCAGCTGACCCATGCTATATCCCCGCCCGGACGGAGAAACCGCGGATTGAAATCCTACGTGCACGAGCGAGCTCCGAACGTGGGGGCTGGGTAGAGTCCGGGACGAGTGGAAATTCAACGCTCAGTGAAAGATAGCAAACACGCCCGGTCCAATAAACTTGGATTTGCGACCCTGCGCAGAAGGGCCCTGGCCTCGAGGGCGGGGCTAAAGCTCCATACAGGCAAAGGCTCACAGCTGAGAGCACGTCAAAAGCCCCGCCCAACCTGCGAAACTGTGGCGAGAAGGCTCTGACTGCGGGTTCTGGGCGGAAGTCCGGAAACAGGCTGGGTCCGCAGCTGAGCAAAGGTGCTCACCTCTACCCTTGGTGCTGAGGCTTGTGGCTTTAGTGACAGCCCCTCCTGTGGAGAAGACGCAGAAATCACAGCAAAAGCCACAGTGGGCCGGCGCTGGCAATGCCAATACACAACCACTCTAGGCAGCGACAGAGGCGGTGGCGGGCCTGCAGACAGACCATACCTAGAGAACACAAAGGCAACACCTACTGGACTCCAGTGCCCACAACTTGCTTATACACAGAAAAAATGGGCAGGCAGAGGAATGCAAACCAAATGAATCAAGAGAAATCCCCAGAGAAGGACCTGAATGAACCAGATATAACCAAATTACCAGAAGCAGAATTTAGAATAATGATAGTTAGGATGTTCAAAAAAATTAGAGCAACAATGGATAGTCACTATGAACACCTAAATAAGGAGATAAAAAGTATAAAAAACGAAATTGATATAATAAAAGAGAATCAAAAATGACAAAAACAGTATCAGAACTGAAGACCACAATGGAAGGAATTAAAAGCAGGATGAATCACGCTGAGGATCGAATAAGTGAGTTAGAGGACACAATAAACAAAGGCACAGAAGCAGAGAAGAAAAAGGAAAAGAAACTCAAAAAATGTGAGGAAACTCTCAGGGAGCTCTGTGAGAACATGAAGAGAAACAACATTCGCATCATAGGGGTGCCTGAAGAAGAGGAGAAAGGACAGGAAATGGAAACTTTGTTCAATCAAATCATAGCAGAAAACTTTCCTAAATTAAGGCTGGGAAACACTCCACACGTTCAAGAAGCACACAAAACTCCATTAAAGAGAAACCAAAAAAGATCTACACCAAGACACATCATAGTTAAAATACCAAAGCTAATGGATAAAGAAAAAATTTTAAAAGCTCCTAGAAAAAAAACGGCTATCACCTACAAAGGAGCCCCCATAAGGATGACATCAGACTTCTCAACAGAAACACTTGAGGCCAGAAGGGAATGGCAAGATATAATCAAAGTAATGCAGAACAAGAACCTACAATCAAGACTACTCTATCCAGCTACGCTAACGTTTAAAATTGAAAGAGAAATAAAGAGCTTCCCAGAAAAAGAAAGTCTGAAGGAATTCGTAAAAACTGAACCAATTCTGCAAGAGATACTAAGGGGCCTCTTGTGAACAGTTTAAAGGGAGGAATGAATACAGCAAAAGAAGAATACAGCTTTAAAGAATAAAATGGCATTAAACAACTACATATCAATAATAACCTTAAATGTAAATGGATTAAATGATCCAATCAAAAGACATAGGGTAGCAGCATGGATAAAGAAACAGGACCCATACATATGCTGTCTACAAGAGACACACCTTAAAACAAAAGATGCACATAGACTGAAGGTAAAAGAATGGAAAAAATATTTCATGCAAATGGAAATGAAAAAAAAGCAATAGTAGCAATACTTATATCTGACAAAATAGACTTTAAACCAAAGGCTGTAGTAAGAGATAAAGAAGGACACTACATAATGATAAAGGGAACAATTCAACAGGAAGATATAACTATTATAAATATTTATGCACCAAATATAGGAGCCCCGACATACATAAAAAAGACTTTGATGGATATAAAGGGTGAGATTAACAGCAATACTATCATAGTAGTGGATTTCAATACCCCTCTAACAACACTGAATAGATCCTCAAAAAAAAAAATTAATAAAGAAACAGCAGACTTAAAGGAGACTCTAGATCAACTTGATTTAATAGATATCTTCAGAACTTTTCACCCTAAAGCAGTAGAATATACATTCTTCTCAAGTGCTCATGGTACGTTTTCTAGGATAGACCACATGTTAGAACACAAAAATGGTCTAAATAAATTTAAGAAGATTGAAATAATATCAAGCATTTTCTCTGATCACAATGCCATGAAACTAGAAATTAACCACAAAAGAAAAACTGAAAAATACTCAAACACTTGGAAACTAAATAGCATGATATTAAATAATGAATGGATTAACAATGAGATCAAAGAAGAAATTAAAAAGTTTCTAGAAACTAATGATAATGAGCATACATCAACTCAAAATTTATGGGACACAGAAAAAGCAGTACTGAGAGGGAAGTTTATTGCACTACAGGCATACCATAAGATGCTAGAAAAAGCTCAAATAAGCAACTTGACCCTGCATCTAAAAGAACTAGAAAAACAACAACAAATAAAACCCAGGAAAGTAGAAGGAAGGAAATAATAAAGATCAGAGCAGAAATAAATGACATAGAGGCTAAGGAAACAATACAGAGGATCAATGAAACCAGAAGCTGGTTCTTTGAAAAGGTAAACAAGATTGAAGAACCTTTAACTAGACTCACCAAGAAAAAAAGAGAGAGGAATCAAATATATAAAATTAGAGAGGACAGAGGAGAAATAACAACTGACACAACAGAAATACAAAGCATTTTAAGAAAATACTATGAAGAACTATATGCCAAAAAATTAGAGAATCTTGGTGAAATGGAAAAATTTCTTGAATCATATAAACTCCCAAAAAATCAATCTGGAAGAATCAGGACACCTAAACAGACCAATTACAACAAATGAGATCGAAACAGTTATCAAAAAACTCCCAAAAAAGAAAAGTCCTGGGCCTGATGGCTTCACAAGTGAATTCTATCAAAAATTCAAAGAAGAGGGAGGTTCAAGATGGCGATGGAGTAGGCGGACGTACCAACTTCCAACTCCCAGAACCAAAGTGGATTATAGCTCAATTTTAAGAACCACCATCTGGATAAACCAACTTTGAACTAAAATAAGTGGACTCTTCAACCAAGGAACACTGCAGAAGCCACATTGAGACTAATAGGAATAGCGAAAACGCGAAGAGGGCTGCCCAGCTCCCCGGAGCAAATGGCAGCTTGGAGAGTTCCGCGGGGTGGGAGGAGAGTTTGGCGGAGAGGGAGGGACCTGGGTCCCAGGAACCAAGCCCCAGCCTGCAGTCCCAGAGCCTAGAAGAGGCGTATGGACAGTGTTGAGATGTGAAGCAAGTGAGGATAATGTTTGTGAAAAAGAGAGAGTTGTCTCGGACCCAAGAATCTTTTCAAAGGGTCAGCGCAGAAACCCTCTCTCACAACCACGCACCAGGGGCTCCGGAGAACGTGGACAGAGGAGAGGAATAGAGCTGCGGGAACAGAGATTGGACTGAAGGCACGAGAACACTCTGAGGGGCAGCCATCCTGACCCCTGGGCTAAGTCATTTCCCTAATCGAAAACAAATATTTCCCCTGGAACTAGCAACACCAGCAAGGGGAGGCGGGACACTAGCCAGGCAGGCTCTCCCGCGGCAATTGGAGCGGAGCTGCTTGGAGGGAGGGAGCTCCCAAGCCTACATTGTGGAGACTTAAGACACTGCTATCTCTCTAAACGCTGCTGAAAGGCGGTTGGCGGCAGGACGCTGAAAAGCGGTCCTGTCGGTGTGGGCGGAAGGGTCTGAGCTCAGTCTAGCCCAGCAGGACCGGAGGAGACGCGCGAAAGCGGTCCGACAGCTACGGGCCGCCTGTGACCCCACTTGTGGGGGAAAAATACAGGCAGAGATCGGCTCTAAGACTCTGCGTAAGCCAACCCTGACCACGGGGACGGGGCTAAGACCAGGGACGGGCGAGGGGCCCGAGGCTGAGCTCATGCTGTCAACCCCGCCCAAAAGGAGAAACCGCGGTGGGATGAAATCCTTTGTGTGCGCGCGCGGCTTACGCGGCTGAGCTCACGCCACTGGCCCCGCCCGGCGCGCCAGCGGCTTCCGCGGCTGGGCTCGCGCGAGCGGCGGCGCCCGGCGCGCGAGCGGCTTCCGCTGCTGGGCCAGCGCGACCGACACCACCTGGCGCCTGGCTTCCGCGTCTGGGCTCTCGCTACTGGCCCCGCCTGGCGCGCGAGCGGCCTCCGCGACCCAGCCCGGCAAGTGAGCGGCTTTAGCGGCTGAGCTCACCCTACTAGCCCCGCCTGGCTAGAGAAACCCCGGAAGGTGGCCACCCTACGTGCGCGAGCTGGCGCCAAACATGGGGACATGGCAGAGTCCTGATCGATCGGAAGCTAGCAGCTGAGATAACGCCAGCAAACACGCCCAGCCCAATAAACCACAGTGTGCGACCCTACGCAGGAGGGCCCCGGCCTCGAGGGCGGGGCTAAATTCTGGATGGTCAAAGGCTCATAGCTGAGAGCACGTCAAAAGCCCCGTCCAACCAGCAAAACTGCGGCAAGCAGGCTCTGAAAGCGGGGGCTGGGAGTAAATCTTCTTGAAACAGGCTGGTCCCACAGCTGAGCAAAGGTGCTCACCTCTGCCCTTGGTGCTAAGGCTTGTGGCTTGAGTGACAGCCCCTCCTGCGGAGGAGAGGTGGAAATCACAGCAACAGCCGAAGTAGGCTGTCATTAGCAACGCCCACACCCAACCACCCTAGGCAGCAGCAGAGGGGGTGGCAGGCCTGCAGACAGACCACACCTAGAGAACACAAAGGGAACACCTACTGGACTCCAGTGCCCACAATTTGCCTATACACAGATAAAATGGGTAGGCAGAGGAATGCAAACCAAATGAATCAAGAGAAATCCCCAGAGAAGGACCTGAATGAACCAGATATAACCAAACTACCAGAAGCAGAATTTAGAATAATGATAGGATGTTCAAAGAAATTAGAGCAACAATGGATAGTCACTATGAACACCTAAATAAAGAGATAACAAGTATAAAAAACGAAATTGAAATAATAAAAAAGAATCAGACAGAAATGATAAATACAATATCAGAACTGAAGAGCACAATGAAAGGAATTAAAAGCAGGATGAATCACACTGAGGATCGAATCAGCGAGTTAGAAGACACAATAAACAAAGGCACAGAAGCAGAGAAGAAAAAGGAAAAGAGACTCAAAGACTGTGAGGAAACTCTAAGAGAGCTAGCTCTGTGAGAACATGAAGAGAAACAACATTCGCATCATAGGGGTGCCTGAAGAAGAGGAAAGAGGACAGGAAATGGAAACTGTGTTGAATCAAATCATAGCAGTAAACTTCCCTAAATTAAGGTTCAGAAAAATTCCACATGTTCAAGAAGCACACAGAACTCCATTAAAGAGAAACCCAGAAAGATCTACACCAAGACACATCACAGTTAAAATACCAAAGCTAATGGATAAGAAAAAATCTTAAAAGCTGCTAGAGAAAAAAAGACTATCACCTACAAAGGAACCCCCATAAGGATGACATCAGACTTCTCAACAGAAACACTTGAGGCCAGATGGGAATGGCAAGATATAATCAAAGTAATGCAGAACAAGAACCTACAATCAAGACTACTCTATCCAGCAAGGCTAACGTTTAAAATTGAAAGAGAAATAAAGAGCTTTTCAGACAAAGAAAGCCTCAAGAAATACATTAAAAACCAAACCAATTCTGCAAAAGATACTAAGGGACCTGTTGTGAACAGTTCAAAGGGAGGAAAAAATATAGCAAAAGAAGAATACAGCTTTAAAGAATAAAATGGCAATAAACAACTACTTATCAATAATAACCTTAAATGTAAATGGATTAAATGATCCAATCAAAAGACATAGGGTAGCTGCGTGGATAAAGATACAGGACCCATACATATGCTGTTTACAAGAGACACACCTTAAAACAAAAGATGCACATAGACTGAAGGTAAAAGGATGGAAAAAAATATTTCATACAAATGGAAATGAAAAAAAAGCTGGGGTAGCAGTACTTATATCTGACAAAATGGACTTTAAACCAAAGGCTGTAGAAATAGATAAAGAAGGACACTACATAATGATAAAGAGAACAATTCAACAGGAAGATATAACAATTATAAACATCTACGCACCAAATATAAGTGCCCCGACATACATAAAGCAGACTTTGATGGACATTAAGGGCAAGATTAACAGCAATACTATCATAGTAGGGAATTTCAATACCACACTAACAACACTGGATAGATCCTCAAGAAAGAAAATCAATAAAGAAACAGCAGACTTAAAGGATACACTACATCAACTTGATTTAATAGATATCTTCAGAACTTTTCATCCTAAAGCAGTAGAATATACATTCTTCTCAAGCGCTCACGGTACGTTTTCTAGGATAGACCACATGTTAGGACACAAAAATGATCTCAATAAATTTAAGAAGATTGAAATCATATTAAGCATTTTCTCTGATCAGAATGCCATGAAACTAGAAATTAACCACAAAAGAAAAACTGAAAAATACTCAAACACTTAGAAACTAAATAGCATGATATTAAAGAATGAATGGATTAACAATGAGATCAAAGACGAAATAAAAAAGTTTCTTGAAACAAATGATAATGAGCATACATCAACTCAAAATTTATGGGACACAGCAAAAGCAGTACTGAGAGGGAAGTTCATTGGACTACAGGCATATCATAGGAAGCTAGAAAAAGCTCAAATAAGCAATCTGACCCTGCAGCTAAAAGAACTGGAAAAACAACAACAAATAAAACCCAGGACAAGTAGAAGGAAGGAAATAATAAAGATCAGAGCAGAAATAAATGACATAAAGGCTAAGGAAACAATACAGAGGATCAATGAAACCAAAAGCTGGTTCTTTGAAAAGGTAAACAAGATTGATGAACCTTTAACTAGACTCACCAAGAAAAAAAGAGAGAGGTTTCAAATAAATAAAATTAAAAAGGACAGTGGAGAAATAACAACTGATACAACAGAAATACAAAGCATTGTAAGAAAATATTATGAAGAACTCTATGCCAAAAAATTAGACAATCTAGATGAAATGGACAAATTTCTTGATTCATATAAACTTCCAAAAATCAATCTGGAAGAATCAGAACACCTAACCAGACCAATTACAACAAATGAGATTGAAACAGTTATCAAAAAACTTCCAAAAAATAAAAGTCCTGGGCCTAATGGCTTCACAAGTGAATTCTATCAAAAATTCAAAGAAGAAATAACTCCTATCCTCCTCAAGCTATTTCAAAAAATTCAAGAGAAAGGAAGACTTCCAAACTTTTTTTACGAGGCGAGCATAATTCTGATCCCAAAATCGGGCAAAGACAACACAAAGAAATAAAATGATAGGCCTATATCCCTGATGAATTTAGACGCTAAAATTTTCAAAAAAATATTAGCCAACCGGATCCAGCAATATATGAAAAAAAATTATACACCATGATCAAGTGGGATTTATTCTGGAGAGGCAAGGCTGGTTTAATATTCGCAAATCAATCAATGTGATTCACCACATAAACAAAAGGAAGGGCAAAAATCACATGATAATTTCAATAGATGCAGAAAAGGCATTTGATAAAATCCAGCACCCATTCATTATCAAAACTCTAAGTAAAGTGGGAATACAAGAAACATTCCTTAACATGATAAAGGCCATCTACGACTAACCCACAGCAAACATCATACTAAATGGACATAAATTAAAAGCAATCCCCTTAAGATCAGGAACCAGGCAGGGTTGCCCACTTTCACCACTCTTATTCAACATAGATCTGGAAGTCCTAGCTATAGCAATCAGACAAGAAGAAGAAATAAAAGGCATTCAAATTGGAAAAGAAGAAGTAAAACTGTCACTATTTGCAGATGATATGATATTGTATATTGAAAACCCTAAAGTCTCAGTCAAAAAACTACTGGACCTTATAAATGAATTCAGCAAGGTGGCAGGATATAAAATTAATACCCAGGAATCAGAGGCATTTCTATATACCAACAATGAACTGTCAGCAAAAGAACTTAAGGAAACAATCCCCTTCACTATTGCAGCCAAAAAAATAAAATACCTAGGAGTAAATTTAACCAAGGAGGTTAAGGACTTGTACTCAGAAAATTATAAAACATTGATAAAGGAAATCAAGGAAGATACAAACAAGTGGAAGCATATACCGTGCTCATGGCTAGGAAGAATAAACATCATTAAAATGTCTATATTACCCAAAGCAATTTATAAATTCAAGGCAATACCAATTAAAATACCAATGACATACTTCAAAGATATAGAACACATATTCCAAAAATTTATATGGAACCAAAAAAGAACACGAATAGCCTCAGCAATCCTAAAGCAGGAGGTATCACTCTTCCAGATATCAAGGTATACTATAAGGCCATTATACTCAAGACAGTCTGGTACTGGCATAAGAACAGGCACATAGATCAATGGAACAGAACAGAGGACCCAGAAATAAACCCACAGCTTTATGGACAACTGATATTTGACAAAGGAGGAAAGAACATACAATGGAGTAAAGACAGCCTCTTTAACAAATGGTGTTGGCAAAATTGGACATCTTCCTGCAAAAAAATGAAACTAGACCATCAACTTACACCGTTCACAAAAACAAACTCAAAATGGATAAATGACTTAAATGTAAGCCGTGAAACCATAAGCATCTTAGAAGAAAACATAGGCAGCAAGCTCTCCAACATCTGTAGCAGCAGTATATTTGCTGATTTATCTCCACTGGCAAATGAAATAAAAGACAAGATAAACAAATGGGACTATATCAAACTAAAAAGTTTTTGCACAGCTAAAGACAATAAGAACAGAATAAAAAGACAAACCACACAATTGGAGAACATATTCTACAGCACATCGGATAAGGGGTTAATAACTAAAATTTATAAAGAACTTATAAAACTCAACACCAGGAAGACAAACAACCCAATCAAAAAATGGGCAAAAGAAATGAATAGAAATTTCTCCAAAGAAGACATACAGATGGCCAATAGGCATATTAAAAAATGCTCAACATCACTTACCATTAGAGAAATGCAAATTAAAACCACAATGAGATACCACCTCACATCAGTCAGAATGGCACTCATCAGCAAAACAACACATAGTAAGTGCTGGCGAGGATGCAGAGAAAAGGGAACCCTCCTGCACTGCTGGTGGGAATGCAGACTGGTGCAGCCACTGTGGAAAACAGTTTGGAGATTCCTCAGAAAATTAAAAATCGAACTGCCTTTTGACCCAGCTATCCTACTTATAGGAATATACCCTAAGAACACCATCGCACTGTTCGAAAAGAAGAAATGCGCCCCCATGTTCGTGGCAGCATTGTTCACAATAGCGAAGATCTGGAACCAGCCCAAGTGTCCGTCAGAAGACGAGTGGATTAAAAATCTTTGGTACATATATACTATGGAATACTACTCAGCCATAAGAAATGATGACATCGGATCATTTATAACGAAATGGATGTACCTTGATAACATTATACGGAGTTAAATAAGTAAATCAGAAAAAAAGAAAAACTGAGAACAGCATGATTTCATACATAGGTGGGACATAAATGTGAAAATATGAGACATGAACAAGAGAGTGGTGGTTACGGGATGGGGGGAGAGAGGGAAGAGTGGGATAGGGAGGAGGGGAGGGACACAGGGAAAACCAGATAGAAGGTGACAGAGGACAATTTGACTTTTGGTGACGGGTATGCAACACAATTGAATGATAAGATAACCTGGAGATGTTTTCATTGTACATATGTACCCTGATTTATTGGTGTCACCCCATTAGAATTAATAATAATAATATATATATATAAAAAAGTAAAAATAAATAAAATGTACATACAGCCTGACCAGGCGGTGGCGCAGTGGATAGAGTGTTGGACTGGGATGTGGATGACCCCGGTTCGAGACCTCGAGCTCACCAGCTTGAGTGCAGGCCCATCTGGCTTAAGCAAAAAGCTCGTCAGCTTGGACCCAAGGTTGCTGGCTCCAGCAAGGGGTTTCTCGGTCTGCTGAAGGCCCACAGTCAAGGCACATGTGAGAAAGCAATTTATGAACAACTAAGGTGTTGCGATGACAACGAAAAATTGATGATTGATGCTTCTCATCTCTCTTCATTCCTGTCTGTCTTTCCCTGTCTGTCCCTCTCTCTGGCTCTCTCTCTCTCTGTCCCTGTAAAATAAAGAAAAAGATACATACAGACAAATGAAAATGACAATAAGACATATCAGAATCTCAGTGATAGAGCAAGAGCAGTAATAAGAGGGAAGTTCATATCACTACAGGCTTATATGAACAAACAAGAGAGAGCTCAAATAAACAACTTAACATCACATTTTAAGGAACTAGAGAAAGAAGAATAAAGGCAACCGAAAACCAGCAGAAAAAAAGGAAATAATAAAAATCAGAGAAGAAATAAATGAAATAGAGAACAGAAAAACTATAGAAATAATCAATAAACCAAGAAGCTGGTTCTCTGAAAAGATCAACAAAATTAACAAACCCTTGGCATGACTCACTAAGGAAAAAAGAGAAAGGACTCATAAAAACAAAATTCAAAATGAAAGAAGAGAAATCACCACAGATATTATAGATATACAAAGAATTATCATAGAATACTATGAAAAACTATATGCCACCAAATTTAACAATCTAGAAAAAATGGATAAATTCCTAGAATAATACAATCTTCCTAGACTGAATCATGAAGAAGTAGATAGCCTAAACAGAACCATAAGCAGGGAGGAAATAAAAACAAGTATCAAAAACCTCCCAAAAAATAAAAGTCCAGGGTCAGACAGCTATACTAGTGAATTCTATCAAACATTCAAATACTTGGTTCCTATTCTACTCAAAGTCTTCCAAAAATTGAAGAAGAAGCAATACTTCCAAACACATTTTATGAGGCCAACGTAACCCTCATACCAAAACCCAGCAAGGACAACACAAAGAAAGAAAACTATAGACCAATATCTCTAATGAATACAGATGCTAAAATTCTAAACAAAATACTAGCAAATTAACTACAACACATTAAAAAAATAATTCATCATGATCAAGTGGGATTCATCCCAGAATCACAAGGAAGGTTCAACATATGTAAAACAGTTAATGTAATACACCATATCAACAAAACAAATAACAAAAACCATATGATCCTATCAATAGATGCAGAAATGGCATTTGATAAAATACAACATTCTTTTATATTTAAAACATAAAAAAGTCAACAAAATGGGTATATAAGGAAACATAAAAACTCAACAAAATGGGTATAGAAGGAAAATATCTCAACATAATAAAGGCCATTTATGACAAACCATCAGCTAACATCATATTAAATGGAATAAAACTGATGACTTTTCCTCTAAAATCAGGAACAAGACAAGGCTGCTCAATCTCTCCACTCTTATTCAACATAGTGCTGGAAGTTCTAGCCAGAGCAATCAGACAAGAGAAAGAAATAAAAGGCATTCATATTGGGAAAGAAGAAGTAAAGGTTTCACTTTTTGTAGATGACATGATCCTGTACATCAAAAACCCCAAAGACTCCACAAAAAGACTACTAGAAACAATAAACCAATACAGTAAGGTCACAGGATACAAAATTAATATACAGAAATCTATTGCCTTCCAATATGCCAACAATGAAACATCAGAAAACAAACAAAATATAATTTTTTTACAATTGAAACAACAAAAAATACCTAGGAATAAACATAACAAAGAATGTAAAGGATTTATATAATGAAAACTACAAAGCATTGTTAAGGGAAATTGAAAAAGATACAATGAAATGAAAATATATTCCTTGTTCTTGGATAGGAAGACTAAATATAGTAAAAAATGCCCATATTACCCAAAGTGATATACAAATTTAATGCAATTCCCATCAAAATTCCAATGTCATTTTTTAAAGAAATGAAACAAGAAATCATTAGGTTTATATGGAACTATAAAAATACCCAAATAGCCAAAGTAATCCTAAGGAAAAAGAACATAGCTAGGGGCATTACAATACCTGACTTCAAATTATGTTATAGCCACAATAATTAAAACAGCATGATATTGGCAAAAAATAGACACTCAGCCTGACCAGGCGGTGACGCAGTGGATAGAGCATCGGACTGGGATGTGGAGGACCCAGGTTTGAGACCCCAAGGTTGCCAGCTTGAGTGTGGCCCATCTGGCTTGAGCGAAAGCTCACCAGCGTGGACCCAGGGTCGCTGGCTCCAGCAAGGGGTTACTCAGTCCACTGAAAGCCCGCGGTCAAGGCACATGTGAGAAAGCAATCAATGAACAACTAAGGTGTTGCCACAAAAAACTGATGATTGATGCTTCTCATCTCTCTCCGTTCCTGTCTGTCTGTCCTTATCTATCCCTCTCTCTGACTCTCTCTCTCTGTCCTTGTAAGAAAATAAAAAATAGACACTCAGACCAATGGACCAGTATAGAAAGCCCAGAAATAAAACCACATACATATAAGTCAAATAATCTTTGATAAAAGAGCCAAAAACACACAATGGAGAAAAGAAAACCTCTTCAATAAATTGTGCTGGGAAAACTGGAGAGCCACATACAAAAGAATGAACCTCAACTACAAGTTGTCACTTTGTACCAAAATTAATTCAAAATGGATCAAAGACCTAAATATAAGACCTGAAACAATAAACTACATAGAAGAAAACATAGGTACTAAACTCATGGACCTTGGCCAATAAGAGCATTTTATGAATTTGACTCCAAAGGCAAGGGAAGTGAAGGCAAAGATAGATGAATGGGATCACATCATAATAAGAAGCTTTTGCACAGGAAAAGAAATTGACAACAGAACAAACTGACAGCCAACTAAAGGGGAGATATTTTCAAACAACAGCACAGATAAGGGCCTAAAAAACAAAATATACAAAGAACTCACAAAACTCAACAACAAACAAGCAAACAATCCAATTAAAAAATGGGGAAAAGACATGAATAGACAATTCTCCCAGGAAGAAATACAGATGGCCAATAGATATATGAAAAGATGCTCATCTTCACTAGCTATTAGAGAAATGCAAATCAAAACCACAATGAGATACCACCTCACTCCTGTTAGATTAGCTATTATCAACAAGACAGGTAATAAGAAGTGTTGGAGAGGCTGTGGAGAAAAAGGAACCCTCATTCACTGTTGGTGGGAATGTAAAGTAGTACAACCATTATAGAAGAAAGTATGGTGGTTCCTCAAAAAATTAAGAATAGAACTATCATATGACCCAGCAATCCCTCTACTGCAGGGGTCGGGAACCTTTTTGGCTGAGAGAACCACAAACGCCACATAGCTTAAAATGTAATTCTGTGAGAGCCATACAATGACTCGTGTACATTACACATTATCCAATAAAAATTTGGTGTTGTCCCGGAAGTCAGCTGTGATTGGCTCCAGCCACCCGCAACCATGAACATGAGCAGTAGGAAATGAATGAATTGTAATACATAAGAATGTTTTATATTTTTAACATTATTATTTTTTTATTAACGATTTGTCTACTAGCCAGATGCAGCCATCAAAAGAACCACATCTGGCTCATGAGCCATAGGTTCCCGACCCCTGCTCTACTGGGTATATACCTCCAAAACTCAAAAACACTGGTACGTAAAGACACATACAGCCCCATGTTCATTGCAGCATTGTTCACAGTGACCAAGATATGGAAACAACCAGAAAGCCCTTCAATAGATGATTGGATAAAGAAGAAGAGGTACATATATACTATGGAATACTATTCAGCCATAAGAAATGATGACATAGGATCATTTATGACAACATGGATGGACCTTGATAACATTATACTGAGTGAAATAAGTAAATCAGAAAAAACTAATAACTGTATGATTCCATACATAGATGGGACACAAAACTGAGACTCATGGACAGAGACAAGAGTGTGGTGGTTACCAGGGGGAGGGGAAGGGAAGAGAAGTAGGGAGTGGGGGAAGGGAGAGGCACAAAGAAAACCAGATAGAAGGTGACAGAAGACAATTTGACTTTGGGTGATGGGTATACAACATAATCAAATGTCAAAATGATCTGGAGATGTTTTCTCTGAATCTATGTACTCTAATTGATCAGTGTTTCCCATTATAATTAATTGTCTACATAAAATTTTTAAAAATACAGATGAGCCTACCAGGCGGTGGTGCAGTGGATAGAGCATTGGACTGGGATGCAGAGGACCCAGGTTCGAGACCCTGAGGTCGCCAGCATGAGCGTGGGCTCATCTGGTTTGAGCAAAGCTCACCAGCTTGGAGTCAAGGTCGCTGGCTCAAGCAAAGGGTTACTCACAGTCTGCTGAAGGCCCGCAGTCAAGGCACATATAAGAAAGCAATCAATGAACAACTAAGGTGTCGCAACAAAAAGCTGATGATTGATGCTTCTCATCTCTCTCCCTTTCTGTCTGTCTGTCCCTATCTATCCCTCTCTCTGACTCTCTCTCTGTCCCTGTAAAAAAAAAAAAATTCAGATGAAGAATTTACATGTCATTTTATAGGATATGAGAAAACTATTGAAAGCTTTGATTGGGATAATATGATAAAATTCACTATTAGAGAAAATAATCTGACAGTTGTGCTTAAAATGGATTAAAGCAGGAACAGACCAAAGATTGGTAGGAAGCAGTGGTGAGATTCAAATTATTTAATAACCGGTTCTTTGCCCTGATGACTGTTTCAAGTATTAAAAAATAATATAATGAAAGGTAGTTTATTATTTCATGCATTTAATACTGAAATAAGAACAATAAAAGAGGTACAGGAAACTAGATTATGTTATGAGTTTTAAAATATTAATGAAAATATTAAATAGTACCTGCCAAAAAACAATAAAACCGTTATTTGAGATATTTCCATATTGGTTTTTGATTGGCATCCTCACTTGAAATTTTCTTCACATTTATCTGAGCATCATTGACTATGTGACTTATCTTTTCACTACAGGAGTAGGATCTCATTCCTTTAGAGGTAGGCTGATTAGATTAATAGTTATGGTGTTTTATGTATTAGAAACAGTCAGGTGACTTCTCTTCTCTCAAAATATTATGTTCATATTTGAAAAACGCATTTCCGATGCATTTGGGGTGACACTAGAATCTATGTAAACACAATAAATTAAAATCAATAAAAAAAAAGAAAAACCCCTTTCCACTTCTGTTGAACTTACAGCAATTGTTCTGACAATATTTTTAGTTCTCTGAACACTTTCAGGAATTGCACAGTTCTGGGAAGTTTCTGTTTGTATTTTTCTGAAGTGAGAAGAGGGGAGGCAGAGAGACAGACTCCTGCATGAGCCCCAACTGGGATCCACTCAGCAAGCCCACTAGGGGGCAATGCTCTGCTCATCTGGGGCCTTGCTCCATTGCAACCAGAGCCATTCTAGCACCTGAGGTGGAGGCCATGGAGCCATCCTCAGCACCCAGGTCAAGTTTGCTCCAATGGAGCCTTGGCTGCAGGAGGAGAAGAGAGAGATAGAGAGAAAGGAGAAGGGGAAGGGTGGAGAAGCAGATGGGTGCTTCTCCTGTGTGCCCTGGCCAGGAATCAAACCCGGTACTTCTATACACCAAGCCAACGCTCTACTACTGAGCCAACTGGTCAGGGCCCTGCAAATTATTTAAAATGTTTTCCACAAAATCTCAATAATCATTCATATCAATTTGATAATTAATAATGTCATTAGCCCTGGCTGGCTAGCTCAGCAGTAGAGTGTTGGCCCGGCATGTAGAAGTCCTGGGTTTGAATCCCGACCAGGGCACACAGGAGACACACCCATTTGCTTCTCCACCCTTCTCCCTCTACTTTCTCTCTGTCTCTTTGCCTCCCACAGCCAATGCTCAATTGGAGCAGGATTGGCCCAGGCGCTGAGGATGGCTTCATGGCCTCTGCCTCAGGCATTATAATGGCTCTGTTGAAGCAGAGCAATGCCACAGAGAAATGGAGCATCGCCCCCTGGTGGGCTTGCCAGGTGGATCTTGGCCAGGTGCATGCAGGAGTCTATCTGCCTCCCCGCTTATCACTTCAGAAAAATACAAAAAAAGAAAATGTCATTAAATACAAGCAATTGTTCTTCAGCTGCTCTCCATGGAACTAGTACTTCTTCAATATTCTAGTAATCTGTGCTGTTGCACAGATGAATGTTAAAAAAAGAGTAAGGAATGTAAATTTGTGATTTCCATATTGGACAGCTGCCCAGACGCCCACCTTAGAGAGCACCCTGATTCCTAGTGCCACTTTAACAACTGGTTCACCAAACTGAACCAAAAATTAGGTATTGGTTATCCCGAACTGGTGCAAACTGGCTGAATCTCACCACTGGTGGGAAGTAGTGAGAATCTGAATTGGGCTAGTGGTAGTTGGGACAAAGAAAAAGGGATGGATGGGAGCTGTATTTCAGAGGTAAAATCTACAAGACTCAATTGATTGAACATAAGTGAGATGGGGAGAGAAACCACTATGGTTTCAAGCTGGGGTGACTGCAAGGCAATGCCTTTCAGAGAAATAGGATGTCAGGAGGGATCAAGCACAGTGCTGGTTGAGACAGGTTAAGCCTGAGGTCCTCATCTGGTGAAGTTCATCTGGCAGTTGCAATTTCAGTCTGTACAATGGGAAAGAAGACTGGGTAGAAATTGAAAAAGGAGTTTCCTAAGCTTCCCAAGTATGATTTTATTACACACTTTAAGTATCTAGACATTAGAAGAAGGAGAGGAGCATAGGTTTCTAAGAGCTGAGTCAACAGACACAGAGGCATGGGGGAAAGTACCATGGGTTGCAGTCTTGAAAGACAGGTCGTGGGATGGGGGAAATCACTAGGTTAGGAAATCATTGCAGAATGCTGTAGAGGAAAGGTGAGCGGCAGCTAGGAAGTGTTCACATACCTGTGGTATACCATGCTGCTGAGAAGGGGCCTTCGCCCACTGCACTCTCACCCTCACCTTCCCTTCTGGTTTATCAGGATGATCACCAAGGTCTCTTCTAAATCTAAATTTCTTCATTATAACGTCCTTTCTTACCAAAAATTATTTTTTTGTTTAGGAAGAGTCTTTTGTCTACTGGAAACACATAATCTATTAGCTTTACAGAATTTTAACTTTACCAGTAACCTCCTAGACAAAAAAAAAGGTGAAAAGTTGGTTATAGTAACTGCAATTTTCTTAAAGGTTTTTAGAGCTTAAGGAGTTAGCTTTCTTTTAATTTTTAATTTTTTTATTAACTTTAATGTGGTGACACTAATAAATCAGGGTACATATGTACAATGAAAACATCTCCAGATTATCTTATCATTCAATTGTGTTGCATACCCATCACCCAAAGTCAAATTGTCCTCTGTCACCTTCTATCTGGTTTTCCTTGTGCCCCTACCCTTCACCCTATCCCACCCCCGCTACCCTCCCCCCACCCCATAACCACCACTCTCTTGTCCATGTCTCCTAGTCTCACTTTTATGTCCCACCTATGTATGAATTCATGCTGTTCTCAGTTTTTTTTTTTCTGATTTACTTATTTCACTTCGTATAATGTTATCAAGGTACCACCATTTTGTTGTAAATGATCCGATGTCATCATTTCTTATGGCCGAGTAGTATTCCATAGTATATATGTACCAAACCTTTTTAATCCACTCGTCCTCTGACGGACACTTGGGCTGTTTCCAGATCTTCGCTATTGTGACCAATGCTGCCACGAACATGGGGGCGCATTTCTTCTTTTCAAACAGTGTTATGGTGTTCTTAGGGTATATTACTAAAAGTGGGGTAGGCGGGTCAAAAGGCAGTTTGATTTTTAATTTTTTGAGGAATCTCCAAACTGTTTTCCACAGTGGCTGCACCAGTCTGCATTCCCACCAGCAGTGCAGGAGGGTTCCCTTTTCTCTGCATCCTCGCCAGCACTTATTCTGTGTTGTTTTGCTGATGAGTGCCATTCTGACTGGTGTGAGGTGATATCTCATTGTGGTTTTAATTTGCATTTCTCTAATGATTAGTGATGTAGAGAATTATTTCATATGCCTATTGGCCATCTGTATGTCTTCTTTGGAGAAATTTCTATTCATTTCTTTTGCCCATTTTTTGATTGGATTGTTTGTCTTCCTGGTGTTGAGTTTTATAAGTTCTTTATAAATTTTAGTTATTAACCCCTTATCCGATGTGCTGTCGAATATGTTCTCCCATTGTGTGGTTTGTCTTTTTATTCTGTTCTTATTGTCTTTAGCTGTGCAAAAACTTTTTAGTTTGATATAGTCCCATTTGTTTATCTTGCCTTTTATTTCATTTGCCGATGGAGATAAATCAGCAAATATATTGTTGCTACAGATGTCGGAATGCTTGCTGCCTATGTTTTCTTCTAAGATGCTTATAGTTTCACGGCTTATGTTTAAATAAGTCTTTTATCCATTTTGAATTTGTTTTTGTGAACGGTGTAAGTTGATGGTCTAGTTTCATTTTTTTGCAGGTAGATTTCCAATTTTCCCAACACCATTTGTTAAAGAGGCTGTCTTTACTCCATTGTATGTTCTTTCCTCCTTTGTCAAATATCAGTTGTCCAAAAAGCGGCGGGTTTATTTCTGGGTTCTCTGTTCTGTTCCATTGATCAATGTGTCTGTTCTTATGCCAGTACCAAGCTGTCTTGAGTATAATGGCCATGTAGTAGACCTTGATATCCGGAAGAGTGATACCTTCTGCTTTATTTTTTCTTTTTAGGATTGCTGAGGCTATTCGTATTCTTTTTTGGTTCCATATAAATTTTTGGAATATGTGTTCTATATCTTTGAAGTATGTCATTGGTATTTTAATTGGTATTGCATTGAATTTATAAATTGCTTTGGGTAGTATAGACATTTTAATGATGTTTATTCTTCCTACCTATGAGCACGGTATATGCTTCCACTTGTTTGTATCTTCCTTGATTTCCTTTATCAATGTTTTATAATTTTCTGAGTACAAGTCCTTAACCTCCTTGGTTAAATTTACTCCTAGGTATTTTATTTTTTTGGCTGCAATAGTGAAGGGGATTGTTTCCTTAAGTTCTTTTGCTGACAGTTCATTGTTTGTATACAGAAATGCCTCTGATTTCTGCGTATTAATTTTATATCCTGCCACCTTGCTGAATTCATTTATAAGGTCCAGTAGTTTTTTGACTGAGACTTTAGGGTTTTCAATATACAATATCATATCATCTGCAAATAGTGACAGTTTTACTTCTTCTTTTCCAATTTGGATGCCTTTTATTTCTTCTTCTTGTCTGATTGCTATAGCTAGGACTTCCAGAACTATGTTGAATAAGAGTGGTGAAAGGGGGCAACCCTGCCTGGTTCCAGATCTTAAGGGGATTGCTTTTAATTTTTGTCCATTTAGTATGATGTTTGCTGTGGGTTTGTCGTAGATGGCCTTTATCATGGCAAGGAATGTTCCTTGTATTCCCACTTTACTGAGAGGTTTGAGCATGAATGGGAGCTGGATTTTATCAAATGTCTTTTCTGCATCTATTGAAATTATCATGTGATTTTTGCCCTTCCTTTTGTTTATGTGATGAATCACATTGATTGATTTGCGAATATTGAACCAGCCTTTCCTCTCCAGAATAAATCCCACTTGATCATGGTGTATGATTTTTTCATATATTGCTGGATCCGGTTGGCTAATATTTTGTTGAAAATTTTAGCATCTAAATTCATCAGGGATATAGGCCTATAATTTTCTTTCTTTGTGTTGTCTTTGCCTGGTTTTAGGATCAGAATTATGCTGGCCTCATAAAAGGAGTTTAGAAGTCTTCCTTCCTCTTGAATTTTTTGAAATAGCTTGAGGAGGATAGGAGTTATTTCTTCTTTGAATTTTTGATAGAATTCACTTGTGAAGCCATCAGGCCCAGGACTTTTCTTTTTTGGGAGTATTTTGATAACTGTTTCGATCTCATTTGTTGTAATTGGTCTGTTTCGGTGTTCTGATTCTACCAGATTGATTTTTGGAAGTTTATATGATTCAAGAAATTTGTCCATTTCATCTAGGTTGTCTAATTTTTTGGCATAGAGTTCTTCATAGTATTTTCTTACAATGCTTTGTATTTCTGTTGTATCAGTTGTTATTTCTCCACTGTCCTTTTTAATTTTATTTATTTGAAACCTCTCTCTTTTTTTTGGTGAGTCTAGTTAAAGCTTCATCAGTCTTGTTTACCTTTTCAAAGAACCAGCTTCTGGTTTCATTGATCCTCTGTATTGTTTCCTTAGCCTCTATGTCATTTATTTCTGCTCTGATCTTTATTATTTCCTTTCTTCTACTTTCCTGGGTTTTATTTGTTGTTGTTTTTCTAGTTCTTTTAGCTGCAGGGTCAGGTTGCTTATTTGAGCTTTTTCTAGCTTCCTATGATATGCCTGTAGTCCAATGAACTTCCCTCTCAGTACTGCTTTTGCTGTGTCCCATAAATTTTGAGTTGATGTATGCTCATTATCATTTGTTTCCAGAAACTTTTCTATTTCTTCTTTGATCTCATTGTTAATCCATTCATTATTTAATAACATGCTATTTAGTTTCCAAGTGTTTGAGTATTTTTCAGTTTTTCTTTTCTGGTTAATTTCTAGTTTCATGGCATTGTGATCAGAGAAAATGCTTGCTATGATTTCAATCTTCTTAAATTTATTGAGACTATTTTTGTGTCCTAACATGTGGTCTATCCTAGAAAACATACTATGAGCGCTTGAGAAGAATGTATATTCTACTGCTTTAGGGTGAAAAGTTCTGAAGATATCTATTAAATCAAGTTGATCTAGTGTATCCTTTAAGTCTGCTGTTTCTTTATTGATTTTCTTTCTTAAGGATCTATCCAGTGTTGTTAGTGGGGTATTGAAATCCCCTACTATGATAGTATTGCTGTTAATCTTGCCCTTTATATCCATCAAAGTCTGCTTTATGTATGTCGAGGCTCCTATATTTGGTGCGTAGATATTTATAATAGTTATATATTCCTGTTGAATTGTTCCTTTTATCATTATGTAGTGTCCTTCTTTATCTCTTACTACATACAGCCTTTGTTTTAAAGTCCATTTTGTCAGCTATAAGTACTGCTACCCCGGCTTTTTTTTCATTTCCATTTGCATGAAATATTTTCTTCCATCCTTTTACCTTCAGTCTATGTGCATCTTTTGTTTTAAGGTGTGTCTCTTGTAGACAGCATATGTATGGGTCCTGTTTTTTTATCCACGCAGCTACCCTATGTCTTTTGATTGGATCATTTAATCCATTTACATTTAAGGTTATTATTGATATCTAGTTGTTTATTGCCATTTTATTCTTTAAAGCTGTATTCTTCTTTTGCTATATTCATTCCTTCCTTTGAACTGTTCACAACAGGCCCCGTAGTATCTCTTGCAGAATTGGTTTGGTTTTAATGATTTCCTTCAGGCTTTCTTTTTCTGGGAAGCTCTTCATTTCTCCTTCAATTTTAAACGTTAGCCTTGCTGGATAGAGTAGTCTTGGTTGTAGGTTCTTGTTCTGCATTACTTTGATTATATCTTGCCATTCCCATCTGGCCTCAAGTGTTTCTGTTGAGAAGTCTGATGTCATCCTTATGGGGGCTCGTTTGTAGGTGATAGCCATTTTTTCTCTAGCAGCTTTTAAGATTTTTTCTTTATCCATTAGCTTTGGTATTTTAACTATGATGTGTCTTGGTGTAGATCTTTTTGGGTTTCTCTTTAATGGAGTTTTGTGTGCTTCCTGAACGTATGGAATGTTTCCCAGCCTTAATTTAGGGAAGGTTTCTGCTATGATTTGATTGAACAAAGTTTCCATTTCCTGTCCTCTTTCCTCTTCTTCAGGCACCCCTTGATGCTAATGTTGTTTCTCTTCATGTTGTCACAGAGCTACCTTAGAGTTTTCTCACATTTTTTGAGTCTCTTTTCCTTTTTCTTCTCTGCTTCTGTGCCTTTGTTTATTGTGTCTTCTAACTCGCTGATTCAATCCTCAGCGTGATTCATCCTGCTTTTAATTCCTTCCACTGTGTTCTTCAGTTCTGATACTGTATTTGTCATTTCTGTCTGATTCTTTTTTATTATTTCAATATCGTTCTTTATACTTGTTATCTCTTTATTTAGGTGTTCATAGTGACTATCCATTGTTGCTCTAATTTCTTTGAACATCCTAACTATCATTATTCTAAATTCTGCTTCTGGTAGTTTGGTTATATCTGGTTCATTCAGGTCCTTCTCTGGGGGTTGCTCTCAATTCATTTGGTTTGCATTCCTCTGCCTGCCTACTTTATCTGTGTATAGGCAAGTTGTGGGCACTGGAGTCCAGTAAGTGTTCCCTTTGTGTTCTCTAGGTGTCGTCTGTTTGCAGGCCTGCCACACCCTCTGCTGCTGCCTAGGGTAGTTGGGTATGGGCGTTGCCAGCGACAGCCTACTGCGGCTGTTGCTGTGATTTCCACCTCTCCTCCGTGGGAGGGGCTGTCACTCAAGCCACAAGCCTTAGCACCAAGGGCAGAGCGAGCACCTTTGCTCAGATGCGTAACCAGCCTTTTTCTGGAAGGCTTACGCCCAGCCCCCGCAGTCAGAGCCTGCTCGCCACAGTTTTGCAGGTTGGGCGGGGCTTTTGACGTGCTCTCAGCTGTGATCCTTTGCCCATCCAGAATTTAGCCCCGCCCTCGAGGCCGGGGCCCACCTGCAGTACGTTCGCATACTGCGGTTTATTGGGCCGGGAGTGTTTGCTGGCGTGTGCTCAGCTGCTAGCTTCCAATCGATCGGGACTCTACCACGCCCCCACGTTCGGCGCCAGCTCGCGCTCGTAGGGTGGCCAGCCATCGGGATTTCTCTGGCCAGGCAGGGCTAGTTGCGTGAGCTCAGCTGAGAAAGCCGCTCGCCCGCACAAAGGATTTCAAACCACTGCAGTTTCTCCGTCCAGGCGGGGTTGGCAGCGTGAGCTCAGCCGCGAGCCCCTCGCCCGTCCCTGGTCCTAGCCCTGTCCCCGCCGTCAAGGCCGGCTTGAGCAGGGTCGCAGAGCCGATCTCTGCCCGTATTTTTCCCCACAAGTGGGGTCACAGGCGGCCCGCAGCTGCCGGACCGCTTTCGCGCGTCCCCTCCACCCCTGCTGGGCTAGACTGAGCTCACATCAGTTGTGCCTCTGCCCACGCCGACAGGACCGCTTTTCAGCGTCCTGCCGCCCCAAACCCTTCAGCAACCCTCAGAGAGATAGCAGTGTCTTAAGTCTCCACACTGTAGGCCTGGGAGCTCCCTCTCTCTAAGCAGCTCTGCTCTAATTGCCGCGGGAGAGCTTGTTTGGCTAGTGTCTTGTCTCCCTTTGCTGGTATTGCTAGTTCCAGGGGAAATATTCGTTTTCGATTAGGGAAATGACTTAGCCCAGGGGTCAGGATGGCTGTCCCTCAGAGTGTCCTCGTGCCTTCAGTCCACTCTCTATTCCCACCTCTCTGTTCCTCTCCTCTGTCCCCGTTCCCCGGAGCCTCAGGTGCGTGGTTGTGAGAGAGGGTTTCTGCGCTGTCCCTTTGAAAAGATTCTTGGGTCTGAGAAAACTGTCTCTTTCTCACAAACAGTATCCTCACTTGCTTCACAGCTCAATACTGTCCATACGCCTCTTCTAGGCTCTGGGACTGCAGTCTGGGGCTTGGTTCCTGGGACCCAGGTCCCTCCCTCTCCGCCAAACTCTCCTCCCACCACACGGGTCTCTCTGGGCTGCCGTTTGCTCCGGGGAGCTGGGCAGCCCTCTTCGCATTTTCGCTATTCCTACCAGTCTCAATGTGGCTTCTCTTGTGTTCCTTGGTTGAAGAGTCCACTTAGTTTTGTTCAAAGTTGGTTTATCCAGGTGATGGTTCTTAAAATTGAGTTATAATCCACTTTGGTTCTGGGAATTGGAAGTTGGTACGTCTGCCTACTCCATCGCCATCTTCCGAGAACCCTTAATTTTTAATTTTTAACTTATTGTGTTGACATGGTTTCAAGTGTCTCACTCAATATAACACCCTGTACCCCCTGCATCACACCCTCCATGCTTTAAAAACGGTCTCTGTGTTCCGGTCAGGTTTCTCAAGGCTTTGGATGGTCTGATTATATTTGAAGCTGAAACATCAGACAAACTTTCTGGCTAAGACAGGGTTGACTGGTGAGCATTCTGTTTTGCATTGCAAACCATACAGAGCACCAAATGAACACCAGGCCCTTTACTAATGCTGGTATAGGGGAAGGGGCTGACAGTCTGTAAAACCAGATTCCTTCCACCAGGATTTCTCAATGGGGTGCTACTGGCATTTTGTGTGGGATCGTTCCTTGTTGTACAGACAGTCACACATTGTGGGACATGAGCTTCTGTGGTTCTTGCCCACTGAATGCCAGCAATGGCCCCCATTAATGTGGCAACTAAAACACAGTGCCACACATTTCCAGCAAAACCCTGTGTTGTTTTTAGCTAACGACACACTCATCAAGTTTGCTTGCACGTCCCCTTCCCTGTGCAGCCCTCTCTAGCCTTCCCTAGTAAGCATCCTTGCTCTCCTTATAAAATTCTGCACTTGGGTTTTTATTGACACCACAGTGTGATAACAAGAAAAATTTAAACCAGTTCCTCCTTTTCTGGGATTTCCGTTTTAATAGACATTGAAACCAGAAGCTCAAGGTAAGCTCCATCAGTAGAATTTTGTTTCAACAGTTTTTTTTTTTTAATTTATAATTGACATTCAATAAACTGAAATATTTAAAGTACGCAATTTGATACATTTTTTTCCACATGTATACACCAGTGAAACCAGCACCACAATCAGTATCTATCACCTACTTCCTGTGCCATGGCCTGGAAATTTTTTCAAGTCAGTAAATTGGGGCAATTGTTAGTTCCCATCTTGTTTCCCACCTCTCAGAGGTCACTCTCTTATGTTGTCTAATGTCCAGTGTCTTAAAAGCTGTTTTTGTTGTTTCAGGTGAGAGGTATATCTAGTTCCTATTATTTCATCTTGGCCAGAAGTAGAGAACTAGCTGAATTTTAAGCTTATACCAATATATATGGAAAAGGATTTGGACTGGTATTAGATCCTTCCTGGAGCCAGTGATGGTTCCAGAATTTCCTTAAAAGAGTGTAGCAAAAAGGGGAGATGAGGGGACTCATTTACTTAGAATGTATGCTTATTTGGAGTGGCTTAAAGCTCTGTTTTCTTTGGTAGGCACAAAGGCACTGCTTTTATGCAATGTGCGTATATATCGATTTGTGGTGGCTTGCTCAGGCTAGGGGCGGGTGGCTATTACTGGAGATCCTAGGGAGTGAGGGGCATGGAAGCCTCTGGCCCTTGGCCCCTGCCTTTGGAAACCTGCTGATTTAGGCCAATTCAACTCACCAGTTACAGTTCCAGACTAGGATAACGAAGACAACCCTCAAGCTCAAAGGGACCTTAATTCATGTATGCCTACTTTTCTGCCTTTTACAAAAAGAATAAACCACAACACTTTCAGAAAATTTTCTTAACAAGGTTAAATATCCAAAACAAGGTTAGAGAGTAAATTCAAACAGGGAGCTCATGTCCCCAAGTCCTCCTGCTATTTGAGGTTAGATTGGCTCTGGGGCTGGAAATTGGTTGAATAAGTAGAATCTGGGACACGGGTGCTGCTTTCTAATGTGTTGTTACTGCTCTGAGATTAGTTTGTGCTCTTACATGTGAAGGTGGGGCCATGAGAGGAGACAACCCAAAGCTTCTGGAGTGTGGGAATAGAGCCAACCTGGAGTAATGGCCAAAATTCATGGTTTTTACAAGACTGGCCTTGTATGAGAATCTCTAAAGGGCTTATGGAGAGTTCAGACTCCTAAACTCTACCCTAGATTATGAACCCTAAACTTCAGGGATAGGATTCAGTATTGTGGTTTTGTCAGCTCCCCAGCTGCTCCTGTTAGCTAGCTGCCAAGGTTTGGGGATCCTGGGTTAGTTAGTCAGTGTACTCCTGGATTATTGAAACTTCTGAGTTTTACACCCTTAATACATCTCTAACACATCAACTTTTTTTCTGTCTCCACCTGACAATGCCCCAGTCCAAGCCACTGCTATCTTTCACATGGGCTTGGAACACTTCTAACTCCCTTCACCTCCCCCATTCTTGGTACCTGCTGTGATCTGAAAGTTTCTGTACCTCCCAGATTCAGATGCTGAAATTCTAACCCACAAAGGAGATGGGATTAGGAGGTGGGGCTTTGGGAGGTACTTTAATCATGAGCGTGGAGCCCTCACGAATGGCATTATAAAAGAGGCTCTGGAGAGACCACTCACCCCTTCCACCATGTGAGGACACACTGAGAAGGCATTGACTATGAAGCAGGAAGAGGGTCTTCACCAGATAGCAACCATAGCACCCTCATCTTGGACTCCCCAGGCTCTACAACTGTGAGCAATACATTTTCTATGTTGATAAGCCACCCAGTCCGTGGCATTTTGTTACAGCAGTTCTCACAGACTAAGACTGTATCTCTCTGTCCTCTCCTGAATCCATTATCCACCCTAAAGCCAAAAAAAACCTTTTCCAAATGTTCCTTTCTTGCTTAAAATCTTTCAGGGAAGCTCTACTACACAGAAAAGAAAGCCCTCTACATGTCTAAACAACCAAGATGTGGCCTCTGCTTACCTCTCCAGGTTCATCTCAAGTCACTTTACCCCTTCTCACTACAGTTGCTAGAGCACCTCAAACCTTTTCCAGCTCAGATATTTCCATCTTCTTTCCCTTCTTAACATTGTTTTTCATATGTGACTCTCTCTTTCTCATCCTTCAGGTCTTAGTTTGAATGCCCACATCTCAGAGAGGTCTTGCCTGATTATCCAGTCTACAGGATAGCACACTCCAACAGACACGCATAGGTTTTCCTTATCAGAGTACTGTGTTTCTTTCATAGCACTTCTCATAAACTGTACTTACATGTTTATTGTTTATTGTCTGTTTTCTCACTAGGATGTAAACTAACATTGTGGCATATACACAGTTGTTTGTTTGTTTGTTTGTTTTTAGTGAGAGGAGGGGAGATAGAAAGACAGACTCCTACATGTGCCCTGACTGGGATCCACCTTGCATGTGCCCTGACCAGAATCCACCTGGCAATCCACAACTGGTGCTGATGCTTGAATCAACTGAGCTATCCTCAGTGCCCAGAGATGATGATCAGAACAACTGAGCTATCCTCAGTGCCTGGGGCCAATGCTCAAAACAAATAAGCCACTGGCTGTGGGAGGGGAAAAGAGAAGGGGGAGAGGGAAGGGAAGAGAAGCAGATGGTCGCTTCTCTTGTGTGTCCTGACTGGTAAACAAACACTCTATCCACTGAGCAAACTGACCAGGGCCAGTGCTTAATACCATATTTCCCCATGTATAATATGCACCTTTTTAAAGAAAAGTTTGGGGTCTAAAAACTGTGTGTTTCTTATATAGTAGTTGTAGATTTTTTTACTTGCATTTCCTGCTTTTTCATGTTTGTTTTTGTGCTCATTGTTGAAGACAGTGATTCGTCATCAGACACAGATGAGGACAAGCTAAGGATGGAAGTTCTGACAGTGATGAGGTGTTGTATGAATTTTATGATGAATAAAACTTGAGTTCAATAACTTTACATAATACAGTTTTGTTTTTCAAATTACGGGCCCCAAAATTAAGGTGCGTCTTATACATGGGAGCATCTTATACATGGGGAAATATGGTATGTTTAATGATTAATTATGTTCTTTACAGTCCATTCTGACATACATTATATAGGCTTTGGGGAGCATGATTTGATCTAAATCCATGTAATAACAAACTATGTTTTGAAGGGGTTCATGTACCGCCATTGTTGCCTTGAATGCTATAAGTAATTAGCTTCTGGGAGGAGGGATCTCTGTCTTGCTGTCACATGACACTAAGTAAAGTTCCTAATGTGTGACCTTTGCAACTGGAAGTACTGAGGGAAAGGCAGTACTAGTGATAGCCATCCATATCTCTCTGACTCAGTATTCCTCATTACACATTGTGGCATATAATGCCACAATTTTTCTAGACCACTCTTGATAGTTTTATTGTTTTCTTCCAATTTAGGAAAATAAAAAAGATTGCTAATTAATTTTTGCCTATTGCTTGCAAGTGTAAAACCACATAAAGGAAGATCCAGGTGATTAGAATACTTTTATAGTGCTGGCACAAACTAAGATCTACATAAATTTAATTGAGTTCACCTTGAATAACCAAAGAGAAAAAGAAAGAAGGATAAGGCTTAGCTCTCAGTCCAGATCTGCTAGGCCCAAACCCACCAACATGAATTTTGATCTGTTTATATCTATCTATAACCTCAACTGATATTTAGCTAATGAAAATATAAAAGCGGATTTTCTATATTTTTATTTATGAGTTTAATTTATTGTGTTTACATAGATTCAAGTGTCCCACTGAATATATCTCCCCCCACCCCCGTGTCCCCCTCAGCCCCCTAAAAGCAGATTTTCTAATCACAGGGCATGGCATATAGAGGGATGAGCTTCTGAAGAAACTCAACTGTTTAATATACAATTAGAGCTGACCAGCTTGGCATCCTTATGCAATAAGAATGTGTTACACTTAATTGTACATCATTAGCAAAATAGAAGAAAAAGAAAGAAACAAACAAGGGGGTGAACCTTATATTATCCTCTAAAAACAGTTCTCAAAGTGTGCGCCAGGGTGCACTGGTACACCCTAGAAGATTTCCAGGTGTGCCCTATGGCATTCCAGAGAAATATGTGCCTTTTGGGGATCAAAAAACCAACAGGGTTTTTGGAGTTTAGATTTTTGGGGGACAGAGGTGTGGGGAATTGGCTGTAAACTGACAGTCTGCCCAACCCCCCACCTCATTTGCCTGATTAGGTTGCAAAAGGCTGTTACGCTGTGGTGCTGGATTGTTTACACTACCCCCCCCATGTTCCCCGGAAAGACTGGAGGCAAGTTTCTTCTATGCTTTGTTTGGTGTAAAGTTAAGATGATATGTATGGTGGGGGTTTTCTGCACCCAACACATTTAAGAGTAAAAGGAGAGGAATTCTTCAATGTATTGATGAGGAAATGAGAGTTTGCCTCTCAAATATATGCCCGAACATTGAAGAAATCACTAGGACACATCAGGCTCATGTTTCTCATAAACACAAGAATGAAAAAACTTAACACATTTGTGCAGAGACCTGCCAAATTTACTAAATCTTACTAAGAATGTATCTACACAGATAATTTTTGTGTCATTTTTTTATTTTTTAACCCCTCCTTTTTATGAATTCTAAAAGCATAACTCAAAAAATGTAACATGAAAATGTTTTTAATGTCAGTATTAAAAACTAATAAGACTTATTTTTTAATTTTGTCATATTTCTTTCATTTAATTACCATAAAAGCATGCTTGAATTTTATATATTTTTCTTTAATATTTGACTTAATTATTATAACATATTTCTCAGAAATTTGTATATAGTGTACTTACAATTATTTGTAGGATTTTAAATGTGCCTTGACTTCAAAACATTTGAGAACCACTGCTCTAAGAAGTATTTCTTGGTAGAAAGTAGCAAAGGGGAGTTGTGTTATTCCTCTCTGCTTAGTAGATAAACATGTAGGCTTTGTAGCCATACTGGATGACTTCAAATCCTGACTCTGTCTTGCGCTATTTAATCTTTCCAGGTTCCCATCCTGGTCAGTAAGATGGGGTTCAGAATAGTAATTGTCCTAGTGGGATGACATGTAATTGCTAAATCAAGTACATGTAAAGTGTCTAAACTGTGTGTGGCATTTAGTGAATCCTTATTAAAATTTAGCTCCTTTGTTACTGCTGGTTATCACTAAGTCAGTCACTGAGCAGTCTTTTTGGTGAATTAGAATCCTTGATCAAGCCTTGGGACAGAATAACTTTCTTCTTTTCTTCTCTCACTAATAACCCTATAGTTATAGGGGCAGGATTAAAGTAATTTAACAACTGGTTCTCTACCCTAATGACCATTTTAAGTATAAAAAATAGATACACCGAGCCTGACCAGGCAGTGGTGCAGTGGATAGAGCATTGGACTGGGATGCAGAAGACCCAGGTTCAAAACCCCGAGGTCGCCGGCTTGCGCGTGGGCTCATCTGATTTGAGCAAGGCTCACCAGCTTGAGCCCAAGGTCACTGGCTTGAGCAAGGGGTCACTTGGTCTGCTGTAGCCCACTGGTCAAGGCACATATAAGAAAGCAATCAATGAACAACTAAGGTGCCACAACAAAGACTTAATGCTTCTCATCTCTCTCCTCCCTTCCTGTCTGTCTGTCCCTCTCTGTCTCTTTCACACACAAAAAAAAGATATAGCAATAGGTAGTTTATTATTTCATGCATTTAAAACTTAAATAAGAACAATAAAAGAGCTACACAAACTAGATTATAAGAAAGTTTTAAAATATTAATGGAAAAATATTAAATAATACCTGACAAAAAACAAAAAAACTGTTATATAAGATATTTCCATATTGCTTCTTGATTGGCATCCTCACTTGCAATTTTTTTCACCTATGGATGGGATGAACATTACTAGGGTGCTTATAATATGCTGCTGCACAGATGAACGTTAAACAAGAGTAAGGAATGTAAATTTGTGATTTCCACATTGGACAGCTGCCCAGGTGCCCACCTTAGAGAGAACCCTGATTACAAGGGCCATTTTAACAGCCTGTTTGCCAAACTCAACAAAAAATTAGGTATTGGATCTGCTGAACTGGTGCAAACCAGCTGAACCCCACCACTGCCTACAGTACTTAAAACATTTAAGTGCTGCTATGCAATAATTTGGCATGAGGGTACCATCTGTATTAATTTTTTAAAATTTTCTTATGCAATAGGTTGCTGTAGTTCTATTAGAGGACCAAGCCCCATGTTTATGTAATAAACTCTATGTGTAAGTATATGAATCCAGACTGGTTGAAATTCAAGAAAAAAGGATTCAAGGCCTCCAGCTGCTGTTAATATAACAAGCTGTTCTTGATAGTTCTCAATATTGACTTTGAAAACATTAAATAGATATATTCTCTTACATATAATTTGCTCATAGTTTATCATTATTAAGAAATAGTCATTATAAATTACACATATATAAAAATATAAAAAATTATTTATTGAGTATTAGGGTAGCATCAATATTCGTTCTTTCCTTCCTCACTCTCTTCCATCCTTTTTTCCTACCTTCCTCTTCCTTTCTTCCCTTTTATGGACCTGTGTAAAAAATTTCCCTGAGATCTATATTCAGGAGCAGAATTGCTTTGTACATTTAATATATTAACTCACTTATTGGTTTTAGATGTTAAAACTATCTCCTTCCATTTTGTCAGCTACCTATTAGCTTTGTCTATGTGGTACCTTTTTTTTTTTTAATTTATTGATTTTACAGAGAGAAGAGAGAGCAAGGGGGGTGAGTGAGAAGTATCAACCCATAGTTGCTTCACTTTAGTTGTTCATTGATTGGTTATTGTATGTGCCTTGACTGGGCAAGTCCAGGGTTTCGAACTGGCAACTTCAGCATTCAAGGTTGACACTCTATACACTGAGCCACCACAGGCCAGGAATGGTGTCTTCTACTAAATAAAATTTTAATTTTGGTGTAATCAAACTAATTAAGTTTTTGATTCTGATCAAGATAGAGTAAGCAGGCTTTACTCCACCTCTCCCTATAAATGTAAATAAAAATCCTGAATAGAATACATATTGTATTGATTGCCTAATTAAAAATATAATTTTTTTTTTTTTTTACAGGGACAGAGAGAGAGAGTCAGAGAGAGGGACAGACAGACAGGAACGGAGAGAGGTGAGAAGCATCAATCATTAGTTTTTCGTTGCGACACCATAGTTGTTCATTGATTGCTTTCTCACATGTGCCTTGACTGGGGGTCTGATGACCGAACAACCCCTTGCCGGAATCAGAGAACTTAGGTCCAAGCTGATGAGCTTTTGCTCAAGTCAGATGGGCCCGCGCTCAAGCTGGCGAGCTCAGGGTCTCGAACGGGTCTTCTGCATCCCAGTCCAACGCTCTATCCACTGCGCCACCGCCTGGTCAGGCAAAAGTATAAAATTTTTTAAAAAATCAACATTCTCCATAGAAGAATGGCCCAGAGTAAACAAGGCCTAGAGTCAACAACAGCTACAAACTTTCCTCTAAAATGCTTTAGTTAAGTTACATATTTTGAATTGTATTGTCATTCAGTTCTAAGTATTCCTTAATTGTTTTTATTATTTTCAGAAGTTTAATTATGATGTGTCTGATATGGAATTCTTGTTTGGAATTCACTGAGTTTCCAGAATGTTCGGCAGATAAAATATAATATGCTCACTTTGTTAAAGATGGTGCTGCCATCATGGAAGCCCGCCACCCAGGTGATATTATTTGCCCTTATGCTTGTGATGGCTATGGGGGAAAAGTTGTAATGTAAGCAGGCCGGGTCATTATAGCTTAAAGCTTTGTTTTAAGAGTAAGCTCTTCTCCACACCCTTGACTGATTGGATGATGTAGGGTGGTGCACTCTCCTGAAGAATCCCATTATACAGAGATTTCCTTGTTTGTATAATTGGATTAAAGGTTTTGAGTCTATGCTATAAAATGGGAGAGAGCAGTAGCTTGATCTCTCTCTCTTGGTTCCTGGGTTCCTGATATTAGTATTAGAGAGGAGAGCAGATTAAGGTCATGTGGAGGAGAAGTAGTCAAGATGGCAGAATGCTGAGGAAGAAGCCAGTTTGTTAAGAGTTTGTGCAGGAGGAGTTGGGGAACAGAGGTGAATAAGTCTGGTGAGCTAGAAACCTTTGATCCTAGGAAACTCGGATAAGTCAGTAGCTTTGTGAGCACTGAATGTATGGGTTTTGGAGCCCAGTGTGTGTTTTTGCTTGCGCTCCGGGTGCAAGCTAGAATTAAAGCTGATGGCTCACCAGTTTTTGGCTCCATTGTTTCATTGCCATCTGTCCGAATCCAATGCGAACCTGCACTGGCTGGGCGGCTGTGATAGTGGCCGCAACTACTGACTTTACACAGAATATGTAAATTTATGTCTTTTGCTAAATTTGGAGAGTTATTAGCTATTATTTCTTCAAATATTTTTTATGTACTACTCTTTGTCCTCTCATTCTAGTACTTTGAAGACATGAATATTAGACCTTTTCATACTGTCTCATAGACTTCTGACTGTCTATTCATTCTTTTCTTCAATCTTTATTTTCTGTTATTCAGACTAGATAATTTCTATTCATCTATCTTCAAATTTAATTACTCTTTCCTTTGTCATTTCCATTCTGTTTATTGACCATTTAGTGAATTTAAAATTTTCAATTATACTAATGTATTTTTCCCTCCTAAAATTTCCCGAAGTCACCAGCTTGAGCGTGAGGTCACCAGCTTGAGCATGGTGTTGCTGAGTTGAGTGTGGGATTATAGATATGACCCCATGGTAATTTGTTTGAAGCCCAAGGTCGCTGGCTTGAAGCCCAAGGTCGCTGACTTGAGTCCAAGGTCACTGACTTGAGCCCAAGGTTGCTGGCTTGAGCAAGAGGTCACTGGCTCAGCTGGAGCCCCTTGGTAAAGGCACATATGAGAAAGCAATCAATGAACAACTAAGGTGCCACAAAAGAGTTGATGCTTCTCATCTTTTTCCCTTCCTATCTGTCTGTCCCTCTGTGTGTGTGTGTGTGTGTGTGTGTGTGTGTGTGTGTGTGTCTGTCACAAAATAAATAAATAAAATAAAATAAAACAAAATTAGGAAATTGAGGCTTAAGTCAACCAAAGTCACATAATCACCACTGAGTGTCACAGCCAGGATTGGAATTTAGATCCCACCATGCTCTGCAATTTCTAAGCCTCTACAACTTGCTTCCTTGTGCAGCAGAATAGAAATGGGTTGTGGTGAGGTAGAGAGAAGTGGGAAGGTAAAAGGTTGATTCTGAAAAAAGTACTGAGGCTTTTGAGATGCATTTGGAAAGATAAGAAGAGTATCAACAACAGATAAATCAAAACATCATTAACAAGTCTCTTCATATTACATATGAATGGTTTTATCTTTATAGGATCCATTAGAAATGCATAATGAAATAAAAATCAGGTTTCAAAAGTAGAATGAGAAGTTCTTTCAATGGAAATATCAGGCTTTCTGAAGGACAGGCATAATACTTTAGATATAAATGTTTCTTTAAATGACATTGGGTAGAATTTTATTTCTGAAAAGCAGAAAAATGTATTGCAGAATTGTGCTGATCTCCCCTAGGCCAGTAAGTAAGATTAAATCACTGCGCTCTCTCTCTTTCTCTCTTTCTGACAGATACAGAGAGAGAGAGAGAGACAGAGAGAGAGACAGATAGGAACAGAAAGACAGGAAAGGAGAGAGATGAGAAGCGTCAATTCTTTGTTGCAGTACCTTAGTTGTTCATTGATTGCTTTCTCATATGTGCCTTGACTGGGGGGAGGGGGAGCTACAGGAGAGCGAGTGACCTCTTGCTCAAGCTAGCAATCTTGGGCTTAAGCCAGCAACTTTTGAGCTCAAGCCAGGGACCATGAGATCATGTCTATGATTCCATGCTCAAGCCAGCAACCCCGCACTCAAGCCTGCAACCTCGGGGTTTTGAACCTGGGTCCTCTGCCTCCCAGTCCAATGCTCTATCCCCTGCGCCACCACCTAGTCAGGCTTCACTGCCTTCTCTTAACAAGCATTCCTTTTATCTGAAAACATTTACTTTCAGAGTCTTAAACTGCTACAATTGGGCCATTGATTTCACTTTGTTCCTACTATTAAATTCTGAATATAATGTTTAATGCTAAATTCTACCTGACAGGCACCACCAAGAGAGCAGCACACTGTCTACGGACTCAACTCTCTGCCCAACTTTAGACCTCAAGAAGCTGTCCCTTCATGGCCAAAGGACCTTTCCACCCTTACCTACCTTCTCCAGGAGAAGCTATCAGCCCACATCAGCCATTGGCAAGGCTGTCAGCATGCCATCTTGCACAACAAACACAAAAGAACTTTAGGAACTTCTAGATCACAAATAGTCTAAGTGAAACACCTTTCAAGTGCAATGGGAAGGGAAATGAGTTTTACTTAGGAAATTCCTCCCTGGCCTCCCCTTTACAGAGCAACCTAAACCTAGAGAAAAAGGAGTCAGAACTTCATTTGTAAGTTATTTCCACATTATCAATATTTCTGTACTTAAAAAGTTAATGGAACAATTATAGTAAGTGTCTGTAGAAGTTAACTTTGACTTGAGCATTGCTTTTTAGAGTAGTTTCCATGTAAGAAACGTCCAAACCTGTTAGAATTTTTATGAGTTTATTTGAGCCAAACTGTCAATAGTTGCCTGGAAGCAAAATCATGACGGATTGAAAAAATGCTCCAGGAAGTAACAGTTCACCACTTATTTTATACATCAGAATCAAAGGGGTGTTACATGAAATCCGTTGGTGATAGATTAGGAAGGCAGAAGAATGCAAAGCTGGAGATATTTGTGAGATTGTATAAAAAGTAAAAGGAATAGATACATACTTACATAGGTGGACATAGGATAGTTAACAGTTAACATTAACATGATAATAACAATGAGGGTATTTGTGGTTTCTGCTCTGGATGGTTGGTTGTGCTCTGAGGGGGCTGGAAAAGACTAATCTTAGATTTTAAAGGTATCTTATCAGTTATGTTATTGTGTTGTAAAGTACCTTTCCGCTGGGATTACATAGAGACACCAAGTCCAAATGAATTTTTAAGGAGTTTTATTAAAGAAGGAGATTTATTAATATGCTGGCCGCATATGACAAACATGGAGCATAGCTGACCCAAATCGTGCCGTGTCCAATACAGCCCTGAGGCAGGTTATATACCTTTGATCACACATAGGTTGGCGGGGAAAGGAGGAGGGGAAGATGACACAATCATTAGCAAGCTTATAATATTCGTCTATAGGATTTATAAAAATATTCCTACATATCAAAACTTATAAGGTAACATAATAGCAAAAAACATTGTTTTATATATTAAAAGACATTCCCAAATCCTTTAGTGTTCATTTACCATCCCTTTGTCTAGAGGAATATACATAACTATACGCCTTCAGCATGGGAGGGGGGGCCATCATGGCGCCAGGGGATAAGCGTTTGTGAATGGCCCATTAAAGAAAGAAAGAAAGGAAAGGAAAGGAAGAGGGTTCCTATCTTTCTTCCCTTCCCCTGCACCTGGCTAGGTGTTTATCCTTTTTCTCACAGAGTGGGGGAAGGGACGGAATCCAAGTTTTCTCTCCACTTCCACTCAAAACCCAGCACAAAATCTTTCTATTTACAACACAATGTTGTCATCCATCCTGAGCTGGTTTAAATCTCACGCAAGTATAGAAATCATATTTACAAAATTTCTCTGTATGCTTAGCCCAAATTATAAAATGCCCTTTAAGCTTCCTAGTAAAAGGGGGTTTCCTACACAGTATATCTCTGTGAGCCAAGAAATTTTCACATTTCTCTCCCCTCACTCTCTACAGGAAGGAAGAGGCAAGAAACCTTACTCTTCCTAAAATATTAATATCAGTTTTTCCATTCTTTGGTACCTCACCACAATTGTAGATGCAAAAAGATGACAGACAGGCTCAAGTAAGATAAGCATGGACCTTTGTTAAAGAAAAATACTGCCCTAGGATAACTGCCCACCATGAACTACTTTTAGTTAGAAAGTTCTTCTTTCAGAACATTCTATACAGTTAGTTACTCTCTGAGTCTGCAAGGCCACCAGCAGCCTCCCCTGAGTTTGTCAGGGTCAGCATGCACCCCCGTTTTTGTCCTTGCTCTACCTTCCCACTTTGGAAATTTAGCCTTAGAATTTAATAATATGTGAAAGACAAAATGCCCTGGACAATTAAGGAAATGGTTTTGTTCAGCTATTGCAACAGAGAAAATGCTCATTAATGAGAAGTATCTGTCCTAAAGAAAAGGAACTAGACCTGGGTTTTACAGAGGCAGGTAAATAAGGGTGTCACCAGCAAGTCTCATGAGAATCATAAGGAGACAGGTCTTGGGATTTTTGTGAGCAGGGTAGTCTTTTGCAGTTAGCTGGGGTGACTTCTCAACCATTTCTACTTTCAGAGAATACAGAACTCAGGTAAAATTCAATATTGTTAACATAGACTGCTCACAAAAATGAGGGGATATTTCAAAATGAATATGAAGCGATAAAATCTCCCCTCATTTTTGTGAGCAGCATATTTCTGTATTTCTTAGCTGTGCTATTGAAAGTAGGTTGATGGGAGTCCACAACCTCTGGGTTCATAGACACTATTGTTGTGGTTGTAACCACCACGACTACCCAGCCTTGTCCTCTATGTTCTTGCTGGCTTCCCCCATAGCCACTGCCACCACCACCACCACTGTGGTCCTGATTGTCTTAACTGTTGTCACTGTCGTCACCACTCAGTTGAGAACTGATCTTGGCCATAGCTACTTCTACTACCCCCTCCATCTCCTCCACTGCTACTGTTGTACTGGTTCTGCTCTCCATAGCCCCAAGCAGGAATATAGGAGTTTTGCTGATATCCATAGCTAGGTTGTTATCCACCATAGCCAGACTGCTGACCATAGCCCCACTCTGGGGCTGCCCCACTGTTGCTGCTCTGAGAACTGCTACCAAAACTTCTCAAGATACTGCTACAAGCTGGCAGCTGGCCATAGCCAGAGTAGGGCTGCTGCCCATAGTAATGTGACCTGCTTTTGGCGGGACAGTCCCAATTTTTAACAATTTGTCCTGCGTCCTGCGGCATTTTAAAAAAGTCCCAATTTTTGGAAAGAATGCACGAAAAGCTAGGGAGCAGCAGGAGAATGGGAAGGGAATATACATTTTCAGTGGGGCGACCCTGCCTCAACCTGGAAGCGCCCGCACTGCTGCAAGAGCTGTCTGCCCCCCTGCGGGCCGGAAACAAAGAACTTCGGGCAGGACATACCTGCTGGGGCAGCGGCTGTCAAGTCCCCTAACTACCCATAGGCCTGCGTCCTGGATGCCGGTGTGTGGCTCTGGGCTCTGCGAGGTGCAAGCCGCCTGGTCTCCAGTGGGCGGCGGGGCTGGATGCCGGGAGTGCGGCCTTCGCAAGGACGAGTCCAGGCAGGGAGTGTGTGCGATGCTCCACGCTCGCGCCAGCGGTGCTGCCCTGCCTGCTCCCACCCACTCGTGCAGCTCCAGCATTGGTTTCCGGGCCATGTAACCCGACCCTTCTGACTCACTCAAAATTTCCCATATAGTAATATTTCTGAAAATGATCTTTTTAATGAGGTATCATTATTAAAAAATGTATATTGATAAGGAAAAGGTTAAATCTTGGGCATCAGCAAATTTCACAATAGAGAACAAATGGTTAGAAATATTTCATCATTTTGAAACAAACCATGTTCCATACAATAATGCACTAAAAATTGTGGAATACACGCTGTCTTTACCAGAAACTAATGCTGCAACTGAATGCGTTTTTTTCTACGCTAAATAAAGTGTGGACATCAGAAAAATCACAATTAAGTGTTGAGACTTTGAAAGCCATTTTATGTGTGAAATATAATTTAACAAATTCTTGTGAAAAATTTCATGACCTTTTAAACGACAGCAATCTACTAAAAAAAATTCACTCAAATGAGAAATATGCCAAAGAATAAAATATTATACATAATTTTTAATGTATTATATTTGTAAATTGTACTTATGTTGAAATTTAAAAAAATATATTACAATACTATTTTTGCATTCTATGAAAATTTTTTTGCTCCATATAGACCAAATTTTTAATCAAGAACCCCACACCCACACCCCCGTCAATGGTGTCCCACTTTACCAATTTTAAAATCTGGTCACCTTACCCATAAGACAACTGAGAACTCTGACCACTGTCATAGCCAGCAGTTGAACCATATCCCTGGGGAGCTGACTGAGTGCCATAGCTGTTCTGGGGCTATCTATAAGAGCCCTAGGTACTCTGGCCATAGCCTGAAGTGTGCCCTGACTGGCCACAGCCACCATAATTCTGCTATCCATTGTGCTGATTGCTCTGCTGAGACTAACCCTCCCTAAGCTGGTTGGGGTAGGTTTTGGGTTGTTTCTTTCTGTATATTAGCTCTTTTAATCTACACAACAACCCTATGAGGTACAACTGTTATTCTCATTTTATAGACAAGAAAATTAAGGCACTGAGAAATTAAACGATATATGAAAGTTTGCATAACCAGTTTAGAGCTAGAATTTGAATCCAGACAATCTGATTTTTTCTTTCTTTCTGTGGCTACTGGAATAAATGTGGGTGGAGGTTTATTATTTATGGGATACTACAATAAAATATCAAATAATGTTCTATCCTTTAAAAGATGGAAAGTGAGTAAGCAAACATTTCAGATATAAATGACGAGTCTTGTTAGCATTCTTTTTTTGTAAGAATAAGATATCATTTTAATATAAACATTCAAAAGCTGTGACTTTTGTGACATGGTTGGATTTTCTCATCAGGTTGGTCTTGTTTGGTTAGTCTGAGCAATGTCGCTGTAAGTTTTAAGAAATTGAAATAAAAAAGTCAGACTTATCTTATTTAACTAATCTCTTGTGCCTTAAGATCTAGAATGAGCTTTCATGTTGAGGCAGGGAAGTGCTCCTGGTAAAAGGAATAGGACATTTTAACTCTCTATATATTTTTAGTTTAAATTAACCTAAATATCCAATTAGAAATTAAAATCCATTTGGATTTTAAGGCTTTCCAACGAATTGAAGCTCCTTCAGTAACCCATTTTACTTGTAATTTTCACCAAAAACAATTACATTGAGGTTAACATCTCAAATTCTACACAGACGAAATGTGGCAATTTTTTGTTGTTTATGTGTTATGAAGATAGCTACTAGAAAGCTAAAGAATAAGAAATATTCCCAAATTAAAATTCTACATTTAACCAAGCATAAACATTTGGGTAGAAAAAATAAGGCAGTTGTTTTCTTTTTTTAATATAGAGCAATGAAAAAGTAGTAAGAAAGAGCACATAGTTCCCCCATCACCACCCACTCACACACCACCATACTCTGTTATTAAGGAATAAGGCAGAGATAAGCTTGTTTGGAGTACTTAATCATCAACAGTTCAGAAATTTCTTCTGAAATAACTTGTCTGTTAAACCTCAACATAAATAAAAGGTTATTTTGAAAACTGCTGAACACTACATGACCTTTTGTTTTGAAGACCCAGAATGAATGGGAAATGGCAACACTAAATATTTATTTATTTATTTATTTATTTATTTTGTGACAGAGAGAGGGACAGATAGGGACAGACAGACAGGAAGAGAGAGAGATGAGAAGCATCAGTTCTTCATTGTAGCACCTTAGTTCATTGATTACTTTCTCATGTGGGCCTTGACCAGGGGGCTGCAGCAGTGAGTGACCCCTTGCTTAAGCCAGCAACCGCGGGCTCAAGCCAGAGACCATGGGATCATGTCTATGATCCCACACTCAAGCCAGTGACCCTGTGCTCAAGCTGCTGAGTTCGCACTCAAGCCAGATGAGCCCGTGCTCAAACTGGTGGGATTTCGAACCTGGGTCCTCTGCATCCCAGTCTGATGTTCTGTCCACTGCACCACTGCCTGGTCAGGCAACACTAAAGATTTCTGGAAAAAATAACTTCATTAATGGGGGCCTTAATTACTTAGTTAACTTACTGTATAATTATGCAATGGAATGCTAGAAAATAATTTAAAAGATTGAAATAAATTTATACACACAGGGTCCTGGTCAGTTGGCTCAGCGGTAGAGTGTTAGCCTGGCATGTGGAAGTCCCGGTTTCAATTCCTGGTCAGGGCACACAGGAGAAGTGACCATCTACTTCTCCACCCTCCTCCTCCCACTTCTTTCTATCTCTCTCACTCTTCCCCTCCTGCAGCCATGGCTCAATTAGCTTGAGCGGGTTGGACCCAGGCCCCGAGGATGGCTCCATGGCCTCAACTCAGGTGCTGAAATAGCTCAGTTGCCGAGTAACAGAGCAGTGGTCCAAGATGAGCTGAGCAACCCCCTGTAGGGGGCTTGCCTGGTAGATCTGGTCAGGGAGCATGTGGGAGTCTGCCGCTCTGCCTCCCAACCTCTCACTTAATTAAAAAAAAAATCTATACACACAGACATGAAAAACTGTCTACTATGTATTAAGTGGGAATAAAAAGTTCCAGATTAATCTGTGTGATATAATTTAGCTAGTAGTAAATATATATTATAAAAATATATCATCTAATATTTAAATGTTATAAACTTATATGTTATAATTAGTATTTTATACACCTGAAAGGATATAAACCAAACTGATAATAGTGAGGTACTTTGAATAGCAGGACAGAAAGAATAGGGATAGACTTGAACTTATATCTTTTATTTTATACATTTATGTATTGTTTGATTTTGATAGATAATTTATAATAAACAAATATTATGTTTAAAACTTAAAATTATATATATAAGAAAAAGCTCCCTGCATTATTATCAAACACTGGAATGAGTTACATAAACAAATCATGCACTATAGAAGGCATTAAAGAATAGATCTATGATATTTACTAAAAGATGGATGAATAAAAATTCTAACTATATGTTAGTAAGCTCAGTCTTGCTGTTGGAGGTCAAAAGCCATAAAAGTAAGGAGTAATGATATGATATAGAGTTCCATGGAGGACTGTTTCCCTCTGTTTCTCCTAACTCTGTGTGTTGCTAACGATCACATTTAACCTCTACCTCAACTCTCTGCCCTGAATTTTAGGTCTGCAGACACTATTACCCACAGCACATTACCTCTTGTAGGTTCCTTAAAGTCAGCATATTCAAAACAGAATTCAGCATCTTCCTTCTGTTTTCTAACACAGGGCACAATGTTATTACCCCCAGATCCAGAGCCTTGGATGTCACCTTTACCTTCTCTCTCTCCTTCATTATCCCCCACATCCAGCCAATCACCATATAACTTATTGTGCTTTAATATATCTGGGTAACATCCACTTCTTTCCACTGTCACATGCTCAGGCACAGTCTGGGCTCCTAGAGTATCTTCCCAGCTGGCCTCTGTCTTCATTCTTGGCCCTCTCTAGAACACTATCTATTTCAACAGAGGTCTCTTTCAGAAGCACACATCTGATCATGTAACTCCTCCCTTAAAGCCTTGAAATGACTTCCTGTTTCCCTTAGGACAGTGGTTCTTAACCTTTTTTGAGGTACCGAACCCACCAGTTTCATATGCGCATTCACCGAACTCTTCTTTAGTGATAAATAAAATATGATTTTTTTTCCAAATTCAAGGCATAGGTATATGTTTTTTTACTGGTGCACAAAATGAGCCGTGCATAAACATCACCTTGCTCAAAGAACAAAACCCACAAAGTGCATGAACTCACAACAAATTATGGTATTACTTTATTCTGGCCTCCGCGGCAGAAGCTTCTCCGAATCCCTGAGACCGACTCATCGAACCCCTAAGGTTCGATAGAACCCAGGTTAAGAACCACTGCCTTAGGAGAAGATTCTAAACTCTTTAACAGCTTACACAGATCCTCCACATGTCTCTTTTCATTGTTTCCATCCTCAACTATTATGTCCTCCCCATTCCTGCCTTAAGCTCCTGTAACACAGGAGGCCCAGACCCAGGAAATGGACCTGGTATTATTGTGAGACTCCAAAAGAACCACACTGAGGACTACAAGGAGAGGACAGAGCCTTTATAACTTACACACAGGGGCAGTGTGGATGGTGGCCATTGATAAAAGTTCTGTGCCCTCAGGGTGGGGTCACAGTTTAAATAGCCAAACCCTGGTTGGTTACTCAAGCAAAACTTTTTGTATACGTGCAAGCAAGCAAGCACATAAGCAGGGGAGTGGGGGGAAGGGTATTGCCCCTCTTTAATACATATCTGATGACTCAGTTCCATCATTCTTAGTAAAACCTTAATTTTAATTTGACTACCCTTATCTCATGGCCTAAGGTCAGGATCTATGACTCTGGCACCATGTGGCTGGGGAGGGCCATGTCCACTATCGACCCTCTAGCACCTGATCCCCATAATCTCACAGTTCTCAGAATGTTCCCTATATTTTTCCTCTAAGTCCTAACATGATGGCCCTTATTCCAGAACCCTATTCTGTATTCCTCTTCCCTCTCACGAATAAGTTCAAGTCATCAAGCCTTAACTTACTATCCTTTTCTCTAAAAATAATTTCTCAAAATTAAGTTAAAAGGGACTCCTCCATAACATCCTGTGCTTACACATCATGTAGCACTTCACCAGTCTCTATTATAATTGCTTGTTTGATTATGTGCTCCCCTATTGTGCAGTGTGGTCCTTAAGGGCAGGGACTTGGTCACTGGCACATAGAGGCTGTCAATGAATAAGGTTCTATAGAATGAATGAATGAATGAAGCCCTGGCTGGTTGGCTCAGTGGTAGAGCATTGGCCCAGAGTGTGGATGTTCCAGTTTCAATTCCCAACCAGGGCACACAGGAAAAGTATCCATCTGGTTCTCCACCCCTCACCCCTCACTGCTTTCTCTTTTTTTTTCTCTCTCTCACTCTCCATCTCTCTCTCTTTCTCTCTCTCTTCCCCTCCTGCAGCCATGGCTTGATTGGAGTGAGTTGGCCCCGGGAGCTGCAGATGGCTCCATGGACTCTGCCTCAGGCTCTAAGAAGAGGTTGGTTGCTGAGCAATGGAGTAATGCCCCAGATGGGCAGAACATTACCCCCTAGTGGGCTTGCTGGGTGGATCCGGTTGGAGTGCATGTTTGAATCTCTCTGCCTACCCTACTTTCACTGAATTAAAAAAAAAAAAAAAGAATAAATGAATGAATAAATAAAGTAAATTAGAGGTAGGGACCAGATCATAAAGGCTTTATATTCAAGGCTAAGAAGTTTGGGTTTTATCCAGGTTTTATGGTTCTGTTAGCTTGCTGTTGCAGTCAGCCTTATACTGAAGTAGTTATTTGTGACGAGACTATCTCTTCCAGTAATTGTGAGACCATGTAAAGCAAACAGTACATCTTATTAATTTTTGTATTTTTTTCACTTAAAACTGTGCTCTGCACTCAGAAAGCACTCAGAGAATTGATGGCATCAACAATTTTGATATTAAGTTTAAGTCATTGGCAAATTTTAAAAGGTTTACGATAATGATGTATGTTGAGTTAAAAGTAAGTTAATTTTAAGAGATGCATATTTATTTCCCACTAAAGGAACCAAAGTTCCTTACAGGAACGACTGATTTTAGGTCTGGGGCAAGAAATACAGAAAATGAAACAGCTTGTGCTAGAATGCAAAGAGTAACAAGACCCCAAACAACTCAGGAGCCCACATGAAAAGGCTCCTAACAGCCCAAGATAGGACATTTGAATATCGGAAAAAATAATGAATGAGATGGTTGAAACACAATGAATATATAAAAATTCAAAAGTATATAATGATACATCATAGAGAGAAAGTCCTTTCTGCACCTCCACACAGAATGATAAAAATACATTGTACTCCATTGGAAGTAAATAGGCCATAAATCCCTTACTAGTGTTAATCAGCAAACAAATGGAAAGAATTAGCATATACCCTGCCTGCCTTTCCTCATGATCTGTAATCAGTTCAGGTAATCAAGCAGCCCGAGTTAATAAGGGAAATTCCATTTAACAGACTTCCAGCTAATGAATGTGGAAGGTTTAACAGAATTAGAAAATTACTTTTTTTTTTTTTTTTTTGCCTTACCTGTGGTGGCACAGAGGATCAAGTATTGACCTAGAATGCTGAGGTTGCTAGTTCAAAACCTGGGTTTGCCCAGTCAAGTCGCACATGCCATAGGAGAAGCAACTATTACGGGTTGATGCTTCCTGTTCCCCTCACCCCTTTCTCTTTCTCCTCTCTCTAAAATCAATAAATAAAATCTTTTTTAAATTACCATTTTTGCAACTCCTAATGAAATAATAGATTCAGGCAGCAACCCTTAATGGATCAAACCATTAGACAGAAAGATGAAGTATAACTTCAAATGGAGTGATTATTTTGTAAAAGACTAAACCCATTGGTCAGTCTTAGCATCACCCAAGTGGGACAGCCAGATGTTTGCGCCTTGTTATTTGATGTAATATGAAACACACAGTACCACTTATGAAGTATCTTGTTAAAACAATTAAATCTGAACCTGACTTTAAGCCAGGGGTCCCCAAACTTTTTACACAGGGGGCCAGTTCACTGTCCCTCAGACCGTTGGAGGGCCGGACTATAAAAAAAACTATGAACAAATCCCTATGCACACTGCACATATCTTATTTTAAAGTAAAAAAACAAAATGGGAACAAATACAATATTTAAAATAAAGAACAAGTAAATTTAAGTCAACAAACTGACCAGTATTTCAATGGGAACTATGGGTGCGGATGCATCCTGTGCTCCTTCCTCTCACTGACCACCAATGAAAGAGGTGCCTCTTCTGGAAGTGCGTTAGGGGCCAAATAAATGGCCTCAGGGGGCCATATGCGGCCTGCGGCCGTAGTTTGGGGAATCCTGCTTTAAAGTGCCAGCCTTAAAAAGGAATGAAATTCTGACACATGTGACAACATGGATGAATCTTGAAGAAATGATGCTAAGTGAAATAAGCCAGAGATAAAAAGGCAAATATTATATGATTCCACTTATAGGAGGCACCTAGAATAGTCAAATCAGAGAAACAGAAAGTTAAACAGAGGTTGCCATTGGGGAGAGGGAAATGGGAGTTATTGTTTCATGAAGAAAGAGTTTGTTTAGGAAGATGAAAAAGTTCTGAAAATTGATAGTGATGGTTACACAACATTGTGAATGCACTTAACACCACTGAATTGTACACTTAAAAATTATTACAATGGTAAATGTTATGTTATGTCAATTTAGAAAAAGGTAGGGATGCATGTGTGTGAGAGGAAATAGATAAAACATGATTAGCAAAATGTGAAATTGACTGAAGCTAGGTGATGGGTATGTGGGGTTTCTTGTATAATTTGCTTCATTTTTGTGTATGTTTAGAAACTTCCATAATAAAAGAAGAATAACACGCAAATACAAGTACCTTATTTATATCTTAATTTTAACAAACTGAATATAAAAAGTTATTTTTAAGGCAATAGAGGATATCTGAATATGGAATGGGTACTAGTTCCAAAGAATTATTTATAATTTTGTTGCATGTGATAATCATGATTTTGTAAGAAATGTTTGTTTATTTTGATATGTAGGGGTTAAATAACAATGTTTTCAATTTCTTTTTTTAAAAGATGGTAGGGGGAGGGAGTAGATGGGGAGAAGATAGAAGAGTATTATAGGGGGAAAACTGGTGATGGGCTGAGACTTGACTTGGGATGTAGAACACACAATACACTGTACAGATGCTATGTTGTAGAATTGTGCACCTGAAACCTGTATAATTTTGTTAACTAGTGTCACCTCAATAAAGTCAATAAAAATAAAAATATAAAAAGACAGTAATAGAGATAGTGTAGAATTTCTATGTTTCCATGTGTTACACTAAAAGAGCATTAGTTTTAATTTGGGTGTTTATTTAAAGTGATTTTTAAGCTAAATGTATAATAAAATAGACTAATTTTGTATAAATGTGGCTTGAAATTTATCCCTGAAGGCAAGAGGGAGAGTTCTGCTACTATCTTGACTCGGGAAGAGCATACTTCTTGCAAAGTTAATTCCTGAAGGCAACATAAAGTGTGGTGATTTAAAATACACTCTCAAAGATACAGTATATATACAAGATACACAAGAAATGGTCTTTGTATACAAGGCACCTTCAATTTAGAAGAAAGAAATACTCTTTACATTTTCAAATTAGAACGCTGTCACAAATGTGAGTTCTGTAACTTTACCATTGTGAACACATACACAGTGCCTCTGAGATAATGCTTTCCTAAATCACTAGTTGTGTGAGCTTGGACAGGTTACTTAGTCTTCCTGATATCCTAAAAATATAACAGTAATTCCCAGCTCAGACCCTTACTGGGACTGAATGAACTAGTGCATAAAAAGTATCTCATTTGGGCAAAAATGATGGACCTAGGGCTCTCTGGTCAGCAAACCACACCTAGAGAGCCACATGCAGCTCTTTGGGCCCTTGAGTGTGGCTCTTCCACAAAATACCACGTGCAGGCGCTACCTTGATAAGGAATGTCCCTACCTATACAGTTAAAAAATTTGGCTCTCAAAAGAAATTTCAATCGTTGTACTGTTGATATTTGGCTCTGTTGACTGGGAGTATTTTGGTAAGTGAAATAAGTCAGGCAGAGTAGTAAGGACGGCAAGATGGCGATGGAGTAGGCGGATGTACCAACTTCCAACTCCCAGAACAAAAGTGGATTATAACTTAATTTTAAGAACCACCATCTGGATAAACCAACTTTGAACTAATCTAAGTGGACTCTTCAACCAAGGAACACTGAAGAAGCAACATTGAGACTGGTAGGAAAAGAGAAAATGCGAAGAGGGCTGCCCAGCTCCCCGGAGCAAATGGCAGCCCGGAGAGACCCGCGTGGTGGGAGGAGAGTTTGTCAGAGAGGGAGGAACCTGGGTCCCATGAGCAAAGCCCCAGCCTGCAGCCCCAGAGCCTAGAAGAGGCGTTAGGACGGTATTGAGCTATGAAACAAGTGAGGATACTATTGTGAGAAAGAGACAGTTTTCTCAGACCCAAGATTCTTCTTAAAGGGACAGCGCAGAAAATCTCTCTCACAACCACTCACCCAGGACTCCGGGAAACTGGGACAGAGGAGAGAACCAGAGCAGCGGGAAGAGAATGTGGACTGAAGACACAAGGACAAACACTCTGAGGGACAGCCACCCTAACCCCTGGGTTAAGTCACTTCCCTAATCAAAAACAAATATTTCCCATGGAACTAGCAATATCAGCAAAGGGAGACAGGACACCAGCCAAAAAAGGTCTCCCGCGACACTTAGAGTGGAGCTGCTTAGACAAAGGGAGCTTCCAGAACTACAGTATGGAGTGTTAGGGTCTGAGCTGCAGTGCACCCCCACACACACACACACTGCTGAGGGCTGGCTGGAGGGATGGTGGCGGCGGGACGCTGAAACACGGTTCTGTCAGAAGGGGCGGAGGCACAGCCGGTGTGAGCTCGGTCTAGCCCAGCAGGGGTAGAGGGGATGCGCGAAAGCACTCCCGAAGCTGTGGGCCCGCCTGTAGCCCCACCTGCGGGGGAAAAGCAGGAGGCCAGAAACGGGCAGAGATTGGCTCTGCGACCCCAGACCAAGCGCAAGCCAACCCTGACTACGGGGACGGGGATAGGACCAGGGACAGGTGAAGTATCACGGCCAAGCACACGCCAACAGCATCGTCCAAACCGAGAAACTGTAGCGAGCAGGCTCTGACCCCGGAAGCTGGGCAGAAGCTGGGGAACAGGCTGGGTCTGCAGCTGAGAAAAGATGCTCACCTCTACCCTTGGTGCTGAGGCTTGTGGCTTGAGTGCAATGCGCAACCCAACCAGAGGGGGTAAGGCAAAGGCCCAGGCACGCTGAGGCTTGGAGAGCCAGGCACCAGAACACAGCCCCTCCCGCGGAAAAGAGGTGGAAATCACAGCAACAACCGAAGTGGGCTGGCGCTGGCAACACCCATACCCACCCACCCTAGGCAGCGGCAGAGGGGGTAGCGGGCCTGCAGACAGACCACACCTAGAGAACACAAAGGCAACACCCATTGAACTCCAGTGGCCATAACCTTCTTATACACAGATAAAATGGGCAGACAGAGGAATGCAAACCAAATGAATCAAGAGAAATCCCCAGAGAAGGACCTGAATGAACCAGATATAACCAAATTACCACATGCAGAATTTAAAATAATGATAGTTAGGGTGTTCAAAAAAATTAAAGCAACAATGGATAGTTATTATGAACACCTAAATAAAGAGATAACAAGTATAAAAAAGAAAATTGAAATAATAAAAAAGAATCAGACAGAAATGACAAATACAGTACCAGAACTGAAGACTACAATAGAAGAAATTGAAAGCAGGATGGATGAGGCTGAGGGTTGAATCAGCGAGTTAGAGGACACAATAAATAAAGGCACAGAAGCAGAGCAGAGAAAAGAAAAGAGACTCAAAAAATGTGAGGAAACTCTAAGGGAGCTCTGTCACAACATGAAAAGAAATAACATTCGCATCATAGGGGTTCCTGAAGAGAGAGAACAAAAAATAGAAACTTTGTTCAATTAAATCATTGCAGAAACCTTCCCTAAATTAAGGCTAGCAAACATTTAACACGTTCAAGAAGCACAGAGAACTCTATTAAAGAGAAATCCAAAGAAATCTACACCAAGACACATCATAGTTAAAATACCAAAGTTAAGGGATAAAGAGAAAATTTTAAAAGCTGCTAGAGAAAAAAAAGCTATCACCTACAAAGGAGCCCCATAAGGATGACATCCGACTTCTCAACAGAAACACTTGAGGCCAGATGGGAATGGCAAGATATATTCAAAGTAATGCAGAATAAGAACCTACAACCAAGACTACTCTATGCAGCAAGGCTAACATTTAAAATTGAAGAAGAAATAAAGAGCCTCCCAGACAAAAAAGCCTCAAGGAATTCATTAAAACGAAACAAATTCTGCAAGATATACTAAGGGGCCTGGTGTGAAGAGTTCAAAGGGAGGAAAGAATATAGCAAAAGAAGAATACAGCTTTATAGAATAAAATGGCAATAAACAACTACATATCAATTATATCCTTAAATGTAAATGGATTAAATGATCCAATCAAAGGACATAGGGTAGCTGCGTGGATGAAGAAACAGGATCTGTATATATACTGTCTATAAGAGATACACCTTAAAACAAAAGATGCATGTAGACTGAAGGTAAAAAAATGGAAAAAATTATTTCATGCAAATGGAATGTAAAAAAAGCCAGGTTAGCAATACTTATATCTGACAAAATGGACTTTAAAACAAAGGCTGTCGTAAGAGATAAAGAAGAACACTACATAATGATAAAGGGAACAATTCAACAGGAACATATAACTATTATAAATATCTGCACACCAAATATAGGAGCACCGAAATACATAAAGCAGACTTTGATAGATATAAAGGGCAAGTTTAACAGCAATACTATAATAATAGGGGATTTCAATACCCCACTAACATCACTGGATAGATCCTCAAGAAAGAAAATTAATAAAGAAACAGAAGACTTAAAGGATACACTAGATCAACTCGATTTAATAGATATCTTCAGAACTTTCCACCCTAAAGCAGTAGAATATACATTCTTCTCAAGTGTTCATGATACATTCTCTAGGACAGACCACATGTTAGGACACAAAAATGGTCTCAATAAATTTAAGAAGATTGAAATCATATCAAGCATTTTCTCTGATCACAAAGGCTGAAACTAGAAATTAACCACAAAAGAAAAACTGAAAAATACTCAAACACTTGGAAACTAAATAGCATGTTATTAAATAATGAATGGATTAACAATGAGATCAAAGAAGAAATAAAAAAGTTTCTAGAAACTAATGATAATGAGCATACATCAATTCAAAATTTATGGGTCACAGCAAAAGTAGTATTAAGAGGAAAGTTCATTGCACTACAAGCATATCATTAGAAGCTAGAAAAAGCTCAAATAAGAAACCTGACCCTGCATCTAAAAGAACTAGAAAAACAACAACAAATAAAGCCCAGGACCAGTAGAAGGAAGGAAATAATAAAGATCAGAGCAGAAGTAAATGACATAGAGGCGAAGGAAACAATACAGAGGATCAATGGAACCAGGAGCTGGTTCTTTGAAAAGGTAAACAAGATTGATGAACCTTTAACAAGACACACCAAGAAAAAAAGAGAGAGGACTCAAATAAATAAAATTAGAAAGGACAGTGAAGAAATAACAACTGACACAACAGAAATACAAAGTATTGTAAGAACATACTATGAAGAACTCTATGCCAAAAGATTAGACAACCTACGTGAAATGGACAAATTTCTTGAATCATATAATCTTCCAAAAATCAATATAGAAGAATCAGAACACCTAGACAGACCAATTAAAACAAATGAGATTGAAACAGTTATCAAAAACCTCCCAAAAAAGAAAAGTCCTGGGCCTGATGGATTCATAAGTGAATTCTACCAAAAATTCAAAGAAAAACTAACTCCTATCTTTCTCAAGCTATTTCAAAAAATTCAAAAGGAAGGAAGACTTCCAAACTCCTTTTATGAGGCGAGCATAATTCTGATCCCAAAACTGGGCAAAGACAACACAAAGAAAGAAAATTATAGGCCTATATCCCTGATGAATTTAGATGCTAAAATTCTCAACAAAATATTAGCCAACCGTATCCAGCAATATATGAAAAAAAATCATACACCATGATCAAGTGTAATTTATTCTGGAGAGGAAAGGCTGGTTCAATATTCGCAAATCAATCAATGTGATTCATCACATAAACTAAAGGAAGGACAAAAATTACTTGATAATTTCAATAGATGCAGAAAAGACATTTGATAAAATCCAGCACCCATTCATGATCAAAACTGTCAGAAACGTGGGAATACAGGGAACATTTCTTAACATGATAATGGCCATCTACGACAAACCTACAGCAAACATCATACTAAATGGGAAAAAATTAAAAGCAATCCCCTCAAGATCAGGAACCAGTCAGGGGTGCCCCCTCTCACCACTCTTATTCAACATAGTTCTGGAAGTCCTAGCTACAGCAATCAGACAAGAAGAAGAAATAAAAGGCAGACAAATTGGAAAAGAAGAAGTAAAACTGTCACTATTTGCAGATGATATGATATTGTATATAGAAAACCCTAAAGTCTCAGTCAAAAAACTACTAGACCTGATAAATGAATTCAACAAGGTGGCAGGATATAAAATTAATACTCAGAAATCAGAGGCATTTTTATATACCAACAATGAACTGTCAGCAAAAGAAATTAAGGAAACAATCCCCTTCACTATTGCAGCCAAAATAATAAAGTACCTAGGAATAAATTTAACCAAGGAGGTTAAGGACTTGTACTCGGAAAATTATAAAACATTGATAAGAGAAATCAAGGAAGATAGAAACAAGTGGAAGCATATACCGTGCTCATGGTTATGAAAAACAAACATCATTAAAATGTCTATATTACCCAAAGCAATTTATAAATTCAATGCAATACCAATGAAAATACCAATGACATATTTCAAAGATATAGAACACATATTCCAAAAATTTATATAGAACCAAAAAAGAACACGAATAGCCTCAGCAATCTTAAAAAGAAAAAATAAAACTGGAGGTATCACTCTTCCAGATATCAAGGTTTTACTACAAGGCCATTGTACTCAAGACAGCCTGGTACTGGCATAAGAACAGGCACATAGATCAATGGAACAGAACAGAGAACCCAGAAATAAACCCACACCTTTATGGACAACTGATATTTGACAAAGGAGGGAAGAACATACAATGCAGTAAAGATAGCCTTTTTAACAAATGGTGTTGGGAAAATTGGACATCTACCTGCAAAAAAATGAAACTAGACCATCAACTTACACCATTCACAAAACAAACTCAAAATGGATAAAAGACTTAAACGTAAGTCGTGAAACCATAAGCATCTTAGAAGAAAACATAGGCAGCAAGATCTCTGACATCTTTTGCAGCAATATATTTGCCGATTTATCTCCATGGGCAAATGAAATAAAAGGCAAGATAAACAAATGGGACTTTATCAAACTAAAATGTTTTTGCACAGCTAAAGACAATAAGAACAGAATAAAAAGACAAACCACACAATGGGAGAACATATTCGACAACACGTCTGATAAGGGGTTAATAACCAAAATTTATAAAGAACTAATAAAACTCAACACTGGGAAGACAAACAATCCAATCAAAAAATAGTCAAACGAAATGAATAGAAATTTCTCCAGTGAGGACATAAAGATAGTCAATAGGCATATGAAAAAATGATCAACATCACTAATCATTAGAGAAATGCAAATTAAAACCACAATGAAATATCACCTCACACTAGTCAGAATGGCCTTCATCAGCAAAACAACACAGAACAAGTGCTGGCGAGGATGTGGAGAAAAGTGAACCCTCCTGCACTGCTGGTGGGAATGTAGACTGGTGCAGCCACTTTGGAAAACAGTATGGAGATTCCTCAAAAAATTAAAAATCGAACTACCTTTTGACCCAGCTATCCCACTTTTAGGAATATACCCTAAGAACACCATAGCACTGTTCGAAAAGAAGAAATGCGCCCCCATGTTCGTGGCAGCATTGTTTACAATAGTGAAGTTCTGGAAACAGCCCAAGTGTCCATTAGAGGACAAGTGGATTAAAAAGCTTTGGTACATATATACTATGGAATACTACTCAGCCATTAGAAATGATGACATCGGATCATTTACAACAAAATGGATGGACCTTGATAACATTATACAGAGTGAAATAAGAAAAACAGAAAAAAACTGAGAACAGCATGATTTCATACATAGGTGGGGCATAAAAGTGGACTATAAGACATGGACAAGAGTGTGGTGGTTACGGGGTGGGGGGAGAGAAGAGAAAGTGGGAGAGGGGCTAGGGGAGGGGCACAAAGAAAACCAGATAGAAGGTGACAGAGGACAATTTAACTTTGGGTGATGGGTATGCAACATAATTGAATGATAAGATAACCTGGAGATGTTTTCTTTGAACATATGTACCCTGATTTATTAATGTCACCCCATTAAAATTAATAAAAAAAAAGTCAGGCAGAGAAAGACAAATAGTATATAGTATCACTTATATATAAAATCAAAAGAACAAAATAAACAGAACAGAAATAGATTCATAGATACAGAGAACAAATTGATGGTGTCCAGATGGGAGGAGGTTGAGGAGGGCTGGGTCAAAAAGATGAAGAGATGAAGAAGTACAAATTGGTAGTTACAAAATATTCACAGGGATATAAAGTAAAATAGGAAAAATAACCAATAATATTGAATTAACTATGTACAGTGCCAGGTTAGTATTAGACTTATCAGAGGGATTACTTCTTAAATTATATCAATGTCTAATCACTATGCGGTCCACTGGAAACTAATGTAAAATAATATTGAATGTAAACTGTAATTGAAAAATAAAATATCCAAACAGGAAAAAGAACTGTATTAAAATTTCATTAGTCACAAAGTTTTACATACCTGTCAATGACTGTTTATATTCTTCAAGTGCTCTTTTTTACATGAAAAGTTTTATTGTGTTTATGTAGATCTGAGGAGAAAATTAAGTGCTTCATTCAACTTAAATATGAACTTTGTCTTAAAGACAATACTTTGAAGAAGATACTTTGTTTAATTATGGATCTTAAAGTAGCAGCCCAGAAAAACTTCATTCTGAAAAGGCTTTTCTGGAAAGTAGGTATTTTATTTTTAACTTTTAAAACTTGTTTCACCTGTTTATCAAATGCAGTGTATTCAAGGATAAAGTAAAATACTGTATAAGTAAATGTCATCTTGTATTTTGATGCTGTATTTTAGGGTTGATTAAATATAATGCATTCCTTCCTTTACACTTGAAGTGCTGTGATGTAATCATCGTCTGTGTATGTGTGTTGGGTAGGGGTGGAGTAGACAGGAAGAGAGGAGAGTGGTAGCAAAAAGATAGGCGCTTACAAACAGAGGTAATTAAGGGTGGAAGCTCCGGCATGTGAGATATAAGAATACAGACAGTGAGGTGGGAAAGTAGATTTGAAGAAGTTTTATGTGCAGGTTTCTTTACAATAAAAATATGCTTTAAAAACTACGTTTGAGTGCAGGACTGTTATTTTTTAAAAGGTTACTCCTGGGGAGTCAAAACCATGTAGCTCTCACTCAGTAAGCTACAGACTTCTTGTGAGTCTTACATAGCTTCATTTCCAGTTTCAGTGAAAGGTGTGAGGAGGTACTGAGAAGCCCTGGTTAGTGCTGGCGCTGGTGCTAACTCAGAGCTGCCACCATTTTATTGAGCTGCTGTGAAGTGCTCAGTCTCCCCCGCTATACAGGACAGTCTGGCCACTTCTCAGATTAGAATTCCTTTGTATGTAGGATGACCAATTATCCTGTTTTCCCAGACTAGGGTGACCAACTGTCCCAGTTGACCATCCCACTCAAAATTTAGAACATTTCTATCACCCCAAAAGTTATCTTGTGCCCTTTCCCAGTCAGCTTCCTCCCAATCTGGCCTCAGGCAACTTTGTGCTTTCTGTCATTATAGATTAGTTTCGCCTGTCCTAGGATTTCACTTACATAGAATTGTACACTATATACTGTTTTCAGTCTGGCTTCTTTTGACATAATATTTTTGAAATTCTTTCATATTGATGCAGGTAGGTGGGAGATATTTTATGAGTTAGCAAGAGATAACATATTTATACTGCTAACAAAAATTAGGGGATATTTTATTGCTTTATATTTATTTTGAAATATTCCCTAATTTTTGTGAGCATTATATTAAGCACTTATGATGTGCTAAGTACTATCCAGGCTTTATAAACACTATTTTATTTAATCCTAACATCAACCCCATGAGGGGCTATTATTAAGTCCATGGTAGAGATGAAGAAAATGAGTCACAGAGTATATAAGTAATTTGCCAAATGTCATCCAGCTACTTCAATGGCAGAGCTGGGATTTCAACTCAAGAACCTGGCTTCAGAGTCAGTGTGTAAAACCACCAAGTGCTTCTGATGAACCTGTTACATCTTGCTCCTCCCCTTCTCCTCCCTCTCTTTACCTGCTATTCTCAGCCCCTTCTCATGCCATATCAACTAACCAAGGGCACTCATATTTCTGTCTAAACAAACAATCTAAATTAACACTAGTATAAGAAAAAATTCTGGGGAAAAAATGAACAACAGTAATAGAAAAGAGAAGCAATTACAGTATTTTTCTCATTACAACCAACTTGCCTGATTTCATGGGCCAGTGCATATCTGCATTCTTGATTTATCTCATGAGACTGGATAGTCACACAAAAAAATTGGTTCCCCCACTCTTATGTCAGTGTTTATTTTGGAAGAAATGACAATCTGCATTTTCACTGTATTAACAGAAGTATTAATATTATTCTGCACCATCTTCATAAGCTACACTAGTCTCTACATTTGTTTCTGTAATAGTAAACATTTTAAAATGAGAGCTTATCTAGCCTTGATTTCTTTATGTATTCGCAAAGACAAAATTACTTTGGCCTGATCAGGCGGTGGCACAGTGGATAGAGTGTTGGCCTGGGATGCTGAGGATCCAGGTTTGAAATCCCGAGGTCACCAGCTTGAGCACAGACTCACCATCTTGAGCACAGGGTTGCCAGTTTGAGTGTGGGATCATAGACATGACCACAGGGTCGCTGGCTTAAGCCCAAAGGTTGCTGGCTTGAAATCCCAGGTTGCTCGCTTGAGTACAAGATCACTGGCTTGGGCAAGGGGTCACTGGCTTGGCTGGAGTCCCCCCAGTCAAGGCACATATGAGAAAGCAATCAATGAACAACTAAGGCACTGCAACTATGGGTTGATGCTTCTCATTTCTCTCCCTTCCTGTCTGTCTCTCTCGTGCTAAAAAAAAATTACTTTGGAAAGGCAGGCATTATAGTAGCCCCCATTTAATATATATTCCAAGGTAACTGACTGATTTGCCTGAGATTATACACCTACTTATGGTTAATCTTCAATATTAATGGTCGAGCCATGTCTAGAAGGCATCTCCCAGCATCGCTCTCTAGACTTTAGCTCTTACTCTGTTCACCAGGACAGTGGTCTCCTGATTGAAAGTAAAAGTGTGTTTTCAGTTTGGGTTATGCTAGTAATAATAAGAGATATTGTAAATCATTTCATGATCGAAGAAGAAATAATTTCTTCTTGTTTTTTATTATGTAAGCATAGAGAGTTTTACCAACATCTTTCCTGCTTCCTTTCACAGATTAGTGACCTTTGCTATTTCCCAATGAACAAACTTAATGAGTACTTGCCAGAACCTGGGATAAGAATTCACTTCAAAATAAAAGCCAAAGAACTGATGAGTTCATATAAGTACTAACCAGATAGTCATAGATATTTTCCCCCAGCATGTTAAAGACAAATGGAAGGCACTAGACAAAATATGTACTGTTTTAATGATTAATGGTGCTGCAAGTTTTGCTTCACCTATAATTTTTTAAATAGCATTTATTTTGTTTTAATTTTTAAAGAAAGATTACATAAGAAACTAGTAATATTGTCTGTCCTAAAAGGCAAATTGGATGTCTGGAAGAAAGACACTTTTTATTGTATTTTTGTTTTTTACCTTTGAAACTTTGAGTAAAATATTACCTACTTGAAAAAGTTAAGACTACAGTTTGTCCCTGTGTACAAAAAATAATTCAAAATGCATCAAAGACCTAAATATAAAATCTGAAACAGTAAATTATTACATAGAAGAAAACTTATGGACCTTGGTCATAGAGAACATTTCATGAATTTGACCCCAAGGGCAAGGGAAGTAAAGGCAAAAATAAATGAATGGGACTATGTCAAACTAAAAAGCTCCTGCGCAGCAAAAACAAAACAAAATAATAACAACAAAACAAAAAGGCAACTGACCTGGTGGGAGATATTTGCAAATGACAGCTCCAACAAGGGATTAACATCCAAAATATATAAAGAACCCATAAACTCAACAACAAACAAACAATCCAGTTACAACATGGGCAAAGACCTGAACAGATACCTCTCCTAAGAAGACATACAAATGGCCAAAAGATATATGAGAAGATGTTTAACTTCCCTAGCTATTAGGAAAATGCAAATCAAAACTACAATGAGATATCACCTCACACCTGTTAGATTGACTATCATCAACAAAGACAAGTAATAAGTGCTGGAGAGGTTGTGGAGAAAAGGGAACCCTCATAGACTGCTAGTGGGAATGTAGATTGGTACAGCCACTATAAAAAACAGTCTGGTGGTTCCTCTAAAAATTAAGAATAGAGTTATCATATGACCCAGCATCCTTCTACTGGATATCTACCTGGAAAACTTGAAAACATTTATTTGCAAAGATATATGCAGCCCCATGTTCATCGCAGCATTATTCACAGTGGCCAAGACACAGAAACAACCAAAGTGTCCCTCAATAGAAGATTGGATAAAGAAGATGTGGTACATGTATACATTGGGATTCTGCTTAGCCATAAGAAATGATGACATATTTCCATTTACGACAACATGGATGGACCTTGAGAACATTATACTAAGCAAAATAAGTCAGAAAAAGCTAAGGACCATATGATTTCACTCACATATGGTATATAAAACTGAAACTCATAGACACAGAACAACATATGGTGGTTCAGAGAGTATTGGATGGTTAAAGGGGCCTAAATGGAAGATGGTTTGACTTTGGGTGGTGGGCATACATTGCAATGCACAGATTATGTATGATAGAAATATACACATGAAAACTACTATATGATTCAATTAACCAATGTCACTCCAATAAACAGAATTTAAGAAAGTAGTGTGTGATTTGTAAAAACTTCAGAAAAAAATATAAGTACAAAAATATGTAAAAATGACTTTTTAAAAAAATAGTTTTTAAGACTTTATTATGAGAGAGAAGAAAGAAGTAGGCGAGGAGCAGGAAGTATCAACTCCCATATGTGCCTTGACCAGGTAAGCCCAGGGTTTCAGCGTTCCAGGTTGATGCTTTATCCACTGTGTCACCACAGGTCAGGCCTAAAAAAGACTTTTAATCCTGACATCTAGCTATTTATTTTTTCAACAGATATTTTTGAGGGCTTACTATGTAGCAATTAATTACTCAGACAATGTTGGCAATTTGATTTATAGAATTTCCTTCCTGTACTTTTTTCTACATAGCTGTGAGTGCATTTTTATTAAGGAATATGGACTTTGTGAAATTCTGAACTTGTATTGAAATCATGTCATTTCCATGCTTTTTTCTCTTTGTTTTCTAGGGCATGCATTGAAATTGTACAGACTCAGGGACTGATGTCCAGAGAAATAGAAACAAAGTCATCACATCTGAACACATTGGCAGCTAATTTCTCTTAGAAAATATTGGGACCTTGTAGTTGCACCCCATTACCTACCCTGTTGAGTGTCTTCCAAAACTTATAGCTCTCTAACTTCTTTGATCAATCCCCTTATAAATATATTAACCTCTTTTGTCTCTGCACTTCTTTCTGGGACACACAGATTAATTGGCATATACTGAGTTCTGTCTCTCTGGATTATTAAGGGCACAAAGATGTTCTTAGCATACTTTTATCTTTTATCATTGTCTTATGAACCTGAAAAAGACCAATGACACATCATACATTAAAAACTGGGGGGGGGGGTTCTCTGCTAGAATTTTCCATAGTACTATTATATCCACTCGATAGAAAAATTACATTGCAAAGGCAGAAGTTGTAATAGCTTCATTTAATAATTAGTTATGTTACCCTGAAGTGAGTGATGTTGGAGGGTTTATTAACATATAGTATAAGCTGCTATAATAAAGATACTGTAAAATATGTGGCCAAAGAAGATAGACATTTACATCTTTTTCAGATAACAGTCCAGAGTAGATAGTCAACCTTATCTCCATAGGAGGAACCTAGGCTTCTTCCTTTTTGTTGCTCTGCTGGCTTCTCTCAGGCTTTGGCCTTATGGTTAAAGCTGGCTTACCTTCTTGATCTCATTACACACCATGGGAAGCAGTGAGCGAAGAAGAAGGCAAGCAAATTTCTTTTTTAAGCAAGACACATAAGACCTCTGCTCATGTTCTACTGGTGAGAGCTTCAGGCATGTGGCCATAACTAGCTGCAAGAGAGGCTGGAAAATGTGTCTGGAGTTGCACATTTATGTATCTAAATAAACTTTTGATGATAATGGAGAAATCTGTAATTAAAAGGAAGAATGCAAGAGTGTATAACAATGGGACAGTAGCATCCTTTGCCACAGAAGGTATGTGTTTGTATGCTTTGCATAGTATCTGCTTGACCTTTTTATGCTAAGCATGTTTGGCTTTTAAGACTATATAGTTGCATGCAATTACTCAACTCTGCCACTGTAGCACAAAAGCAGCCACGGACAATATACATAAATGAATGGGCACAGCTTTATTTACAAAAACAGGCTCTGGGCTATTCGGCCTACAGGCCAGTTTGTTGCTACTCCAATTTCCCCTATTGCCAAGATGGAAAGTCAAGATTACTGTTGAGAGAGAGAGAGAGAGAGAGAGAGAGAGAGAGAGGAGAGAGAGGGAGAGATGAGAAGCATCAACTCATACTGTGTCACTTTAGTTATTCATTGATTGCTTTCTCATATGTGCCTTGACTTGGGGGCTCAAGCTGAGCCAGTGACCCCTTGCTCAAGCCAGTGACCTTGGGCTCAAGCCAGCAAGTTGGGCTTCAAGCCAACAACCATAGGATCATGTCAATAATTCCATGCTCAATTTGGCCACCCCGCACTCAAGCTGGTGAGCTTGTACTCAGTCCTGATGAGCCCATGCTAAAACTGGTGACCTTGGGGTCTTGAACCTGGGATCTCACCGCACCACCACTGGTCAGGATCAAGATTATTTCTAATAGTTCTGTCTTCTACAACACTGAAATTACTGCTAAATCATGTTACTCCTTTTGTGTACTTTTCGGTCCCTACATTTTTCTATCCAAGTTGAAAAAAAAATCACTCTTACTAACCCTCTATCTAGTGCTGCATTAAATTGTTCTGTTTTACCTTGGTTTGACCATATCAGCCCTGCTATATCAAGTTCCTTTACTGATATGACTAATTCTTTTCACATCCTTCAATACATATGCTATATTGCTGTAATAGAGTGTGGTTGTAATACTAACTTTTCAGTCAATTTTGATATGCATAGGATCAAGTCATGTTATCCATAACATTACTAGCATGGTAAATATCTAAGATAACTGTATTAGTCTTCTATTGCCCTGTAACAAATTATCACAAAGCCAGTAGCTTTAAACAATGTAAATTTTTTATGCCACAGTTTCTGTGGATTACAAAATCTGAGCACGGTTTTGTTGGATCTTCCTCTCAGTCTCACATGGCTGAAATCAAGGTGTCTGAGGGTTGGGGTCCTCTTTCAAGCTCATTTGCGTAGTTGTTGGCAGAATAAATTTCCTTACAGCTATAAACTCATGATGGCTTGCTTCTTGGCAGGAGAATATCTCTGAGTTCTGGGAAGGCCTAAGTTCTTTTAATAAGGTCTTGCCTGATTAGATCAGGTCCTTCCAGGATAATCTTTCTTTTATTAATTTAAGCCAACTCATTAGGAACCTTAATAAAATATGCAAAATCCATTAACCTTTTTCATCTAATATAACACAATTATAACGTATTTACAAATTTTGCCCAAATTTAAGGGATAGGAGTTATATAGGGTATATATCTTGGAAACCATATTAGAATTCTGCCTATCACAATAACAAACACTGACTTCCGAGGATATGAGTTTGCCTTTCAAAGTCTGTATTTTAAGATATAATACATTCAAAATTCTTACACTGGAAATAATAACAATTTAAACAATAAAAGTATCAAACTGTTGGCACCATTTTTTAAGGCTGTGATGTCAAGTCTGTCTTTATTTTCAGGATGAAACTAACAGATGAAAATTTCTTCTATCTATTACGGGCCTAGTAGATTTTATTTATTTTTTATTTTTTAAAAGATTTTATTTATTGATTCTAGAGAAAGGAAAGGAAGAGAGAAAGGCAGGGGGTGAGGGGAGTGGGAAGCATCAACTCATAGTTGCTTTTCGTATGTGCCCTGACTCAGCTAGCCCAGGGTTTGGAACTAGTGACCCCAGAATTTCAGGCCCATGCTTTATCCACTACAGGTCAGACAATTACTGGACCAGTAGATTTTAAATTGAGTTGGCAGAAGGGGTAGATTACAAATTAAACTCCATTTGAGCAAATAAAAAGCATTTAATCATTTCAGTATTTGCCTCAATTTTTTTCAAAAGTGGAGCTTTTATTAGTTCAACCCACTTCCTTGTATTCTTCTTGAAATGTACCATAATCCTTTCATGTTTCAGTATTTTTATGATTGGATTCATATATTATCACAGCAAGTGAAGCAGAATTTGAACGTTCCTTCCCTTAGCCTTAGATATATTATACTTTGAAAGGAAGCTATTACTGAAAATAAAGTACTATAATTAAACATAACAGTAAATGGAATGTCAATTCAAACTTAATATCAGGAAAAGCTTCTAAATGGAGCATTTTGTTAATTTTGGAAGGGTCTTCTAAAAGTAAGATTGGTCATTTTTAAATAGCTGAATAAAACATTAGCAAATATCCTGTAAGACATATCCTGCTATTTTTTGAAAAATGTGCTAACTGACCTAATTCTTCTTTTGCAGATATGAGAACTAGATTTGATTTTTGAGTTGGAGAAAATTGGGGAGTTGCATTTTTATTAGAATTTTTGTTAATCTTAGACTTCTAATCATGGTAATGATGTAAATGATTGTAAAAAGATCAGGAAGCTTCAAATATAACTAAACAAGGATTGTTTATAGCCTTCTTTATTTCACTGTGAAAGCAATGCTTATGGTTATAGAGAATTTTTATATAATCCCATCTATAAATTTTACTACTCCTATGTGTCAAAATTTGGATCTTGTCTTCAGATAGGCAACCTTATTTCTAGTGGTCTGCTCTCAGCAACTTTTCAAGCATGCATGGGTTGCACTACACATGTGAAGATGGTGTTACTAACCCAGCTCCTTAGGATGCTCAGTTTGAATTATGATCTTTTTATTTATATTTTCTAATCACACAGTAACATTTAGGAATATATTAAAATGGGCAGTACACTGCCTTTGAAAGCAAAAGACCCGATGTTTTTTTGTTTCTGTTATTTTAGAGAGAGGGAGTGAGAGACAGGAGAGGAGAGAGATGAGAAGCGTCAATTGGTAGTTGTGCCACTTTAGTTGTTCATTGACTGCTTTCTCATATTTGCCTTGATGGGGTGGGGTGGGGTGGGGTGGCGGGGACTACAGCTGAGCCAGTGAGTAACCTTGGGCTCAAGCCAATGACCTTTGGGCTCAAGCCAGCGACCATGGGGTCATGTCTATGATCCCACGCTCAAGCTGGCAACCCCACACTGAAGCCAGATGAACCCCTGCTCAAGAGGGCAACCTCTGGGTTTCAAACCTGGGTCCTCAGCGTCCCAGGTTGATGCTCTATCCACTGTGCCACCACCTAGTCAGGCAAGACCTGAAGTTTAATTTAGTATTAGTTTTATTAAGCAAGTGGCCTTCCATGGAACAGTAAACCTCTGAAATGCTTTGTCTAAAAATGTGTTCTAGAGTCAAAACACTTGTGATCAAATAAGCACTTTAAGAAATGCTTCATACTGTTTCTTTGTCCTGGAGATAGAGAGTTCATGCACATGAGCATATGAAAGCCTCTGAGAAATCCAGCAGTAAAAATAGCCAGTGAACTTGGTTAAATCACGTACTTCTCCTTCCTCTTGAACACAATCTTTTTTTTACTATAACGTTGCCTGGAATTATAAAAAACCCTTTGGAAAATACTGCTATAAGAGAAATCACCCGAACTTCCCTTAAATCCAGATTTTCTAAGTTTTCCAAGTTATATAAACTTCTAGAACTGTACTTGCTCTGAGCCAAAAGAGCAAGAAATTATATTTTCATTTAAAGATATTATCTTTAGACATTTGTCTATATGCCCAAGGTTCCAAAAGTTGAGTCACAAATGGTCTGCAGTGCTTTGTGTTTTTAAGTATATTCAGTGTCTGGAAACTTGGCTTCACTGTTTCTCTTTTCAGACTTCACTCATTAATTGTTTTTTATCTATTTTCCAGGGGAACACTATTTAATCTCTTGGTAATTTTAATTAGCAAACCTCAGCTTCCAAAATCTTGCTCTATGTTTGACATCTAGTTGGTGGCTGAGTCAACTTTAGTTGAGATGTCTTTGGATGCTGAGGTGAGAAGAGAATTTGGGGATAGATTAAATATAATGTATACAGTCTTTGGCTTCTTGTCTTCTAATTTGGACTATGACATTGTAGACTATAGAACTATAATTAAATAAAAAAATAACTATTTTGTAATTAACCTCAAAACTTAGCTATTTTGTCAACATTAATATATCCATTTTATACCAATCATTTACTTATATGCCTATGTAAGGATACATATAGTAAGGAAATTAATTAGCATTCTCTATATGTTAGATAAATCTGTTTGTCTCTCTACAACATATGTATGTATATGTAATTCTACAGAAAGGGGTCTAATGAGTAAAAATGCACTGTCTTAGAGATTTTAGGTTAACTCTCTTGCGTTAGTCTATCATTTCCTTACTTATCTAAGTAATGCAATCTCAGCAAGTTACTTATTCTTCTAAAGTTTTAATAAAACCAATTGCCAAAAGTACTTATCCTGAAAGAATAAATCAGTTTATTATTAAGTTATTTTGAGCAGGCCAACAAAAATTTTTTTTAAGATGAAATATGATTTCATAGTTCTTATACATGTAATCAGTTATGTTTTAGAAAACTTTTTTTTTTTTGTATTTTTCCAAAGTTATTGTAGAAGTGGGGAGGTAGTCAGATAGACTCCTGCATTTGCCCAACCGGGATCCACCCAGCATGCCCACCAGGGAGTGATGCTCTGCCCATCTGGGGAATTGCTCTGTTTCGGCTGGAGCCATTCTAGTGCCTGAGGTGGAGGTCATGGAGCCGTCCTCAGTGCCCAGGCCAGCTTTGCTCCAATGGAGCCTTGGGTGTGGAAGGGGAAGAGAGAGATAGAGAAGAAGGAGAGGGGAAAGGGTGGAGAAACAGATGGGCATTTCTTCTGTGTGCCCTGACTGGGGATTGAACCCAGGACTTTTTTTTTTTAATTAAGTGAGAGGCGGGAGGCAGAGTGACAGACTCCCTCATACACCCCAACAAGGATCCACCTGGCAAGTCCTCTAAGGGCAATGCTTTGCCCAACTGGAGCAGTTGCTCTGTTGTTCAGCAACTAAGCTATTTCAGGGCCTGAGGCAAGGCCATAGAGCCATCTTTATCACCTGGGGCCAAACTTGCTCAAACCATTTGAGCAATGGCTGTGGAAGGAGGAGATAGAGAAAGAGAAGAGGAAGAGGAAAGGGTGAAGAAGCAGATGATCAAATCTCTTGTGTGCCCTGACCAGGAATTAAACCCGGGACTTCCACACACTGGGATGATGCTCTGACACTGAGCCAACTGGCCAGACTTTTTTTTTTTAAGTGAAAGAAGGGGAGATAGAAAGACAGACTCCCACATGAACCCTGACTGGGATCCACTAGGCAACCTTCATCTGGGGCTGATGCTCAAATCAACTGAGCTATCCTTAGCACCTGAGGACAATGCTCGGACCAACTGAGCCACTGGCTGCAAGAGATATAGAGGGAGAGAAAGGGGAGAGGGAGAGGAAGAAAAGCAGATGGTCACTTCTCATATGTGCCCTGACTGGGGATCAAACTCGAATGGCTGCATACCAGGCTGATGCTCTATCCACTGAGCCAACCATCCAGGGCCTAGAAAACTCTTAAGTTTACTCACCCACTCAATAAATACTTATTGAGAATCTATAATGAACTAAACAGTAGGTAATAGGATCCAAATAAGAAGCAACATTGACATGATCTCTGACCTCATTAGTTTATAGTCCGGTAGGAGAGACAGTTTAATCAAATATAACATGAATATATTGGTACAGACTATAGTGGTACCTTGACACACGAGTTTAATTTGTTTTATGGCTGACCTTGTGACTCAATTTGCTATGTGTTAAATTGAATTTCCCCATTTAAATTAATGGGAATGCAATTAATCTGTTCCAGCCCCCAAAAACCACACGAATTTTTTTATATGCTTTTAAAAAAGAGAATGTACTTTATATATATATATATATATATATATATATATATATATATATATATAGAGAGAGAGAGAGAGAGAGAGAGAGAGAGAGAGAGAGAGAATGTAAAGAAATAAACTGCTTTATGAAGTGTATTTACCTTCAAGGTCAGGTGAAGATGCTGGTGGAGGGGGAGGAGATATTAGCATACAATGGCCCTTCCCAAGCAGGAAGGTAATTAGCAATTTCACAGACAGCTGCCCAGTGCCATTTTTAACAATAGAAGGGAGCAAACTCAAAAAATACAAATTTTACAAACTCATTTGCCCAAAAATCATCATTTTCTTCTGTTGAGGACCGCAAGTCTTCAGGGTCTTTGCAGTTTAGATTTTTGGGGGACAGAAGTGTGGGGGACAGGCAGTAGGCTGACAATCTGCCCAACTCCCCATCTCACTTGGTTAAGTTGCTAAGGGCTAAGTTTTTCTCCACGCCTCCATGTTAGCTGTGATGCTGGATTGCTTCTACTTGTCCTATCCCCCATGTTCCTCAGAGAGACTGTAGGCAGTTTCCTTTTTATTCTTTGTTTTGTGAAGTTAAGATGTTATGTATGGTGGGGGTTCTCTGCACTTGGGAGAATTCTTGGGTTGCCTTGGAAATGTGATCAGAGATATCATTGATTTGCTAATGACTCTCTCTGTCCTATAATAAAGCAGGGTTGGGGGTGGAGAGCTCTCTCTGACTTGCCCTCAGCTTGCAGAAGCCTCCAGATCCCATCCTTTTTCTCTTTAATTTTATTTCTTAATTCCACATCATTCTCCCTCAGAACCTGGAATTACTAGTGTAAAGCCAGTAGCCAGGGTCACCATCACAGCCACCTGGCCCATGCAGGTTCGCATTAGATTCGAACAGTCGGTAATAAAACAATGGAGCCAAGAACTGGTGAGCCATCAGCTTTAATTCTAGCTTGCACCCGGCAGGCAAGCAAAAACACACACTGGGCTCCAAAACCCACTCATTCAGTGCTCACAAAGCTACTGACTTATCCGAGTGTCCTAGAATCAAAAGGTTTCTAGCTCACCAGACTTATTCACCTGTGTTTCCCATCTCCTTCTCTTTACTCAAACTCTGCACAAACTGGCTTCTTCCTCAGCAGTCCACAATCTTGGCTGCTTCCTCTTCTGCATGTGGCCTTACTCTGCTCTCCTTTCTAATACTTCAGGAACCGAGAGAGAGCAAGCTCCTGGCCTGCCCCACCTTATAGCATAGATTCAAAATATTTAATCCAATTATACAAACAAGAAAGTCTCTGGTACAAAGTCACCCATTTGAGGCATAATGGGATTCCTCAGGAGTGCACCACCCCACATCATCCAGTCAGTCAAGGATGTGGGGAAAATCTTACTCTTAAAACTAAGCCTTAGGCTATAATGACCCAGCCTGCTTACATTACAGCCTTTCCCCCACACCCTCCCAAGCATAAGGGCAAATAATATCACCTGGGTGATGGGCTTCCATGTGGGCAGCGCCATCTTTAACAAAGTGAGCATATAATATTTTATCTGCCGAACAACTAGCCATGCTGGTTTGTGGCATTCTTCATTGACTTTTGCCTTTTTAACCACACTTTCCTTGCTTTCACTTAGAGGTCATTTCAACAAAAACCTTTCCATGGAAGTTTCTTTCTCCCTTTCAGAACATTTGGCAGGTTATATAGCGGAGGGTGGTGGAAGCTCGTGATTCAAATATCCGCTCGTGACTTAAAGCAAAAAATCCATGAGTGACCGCTCGTCTCTCAAATTGCTCGTGATTCAAAGTGCTCATGTGGCAAGGTACCACTGTATATCTAAAATAGCACTTTCTTCAGTGGAGTGAGCGGATTAGGGATTAAAAAGTTAAGATAGGCTGAGCTGTTAAGAAATTAGAGCAGTAGCCCAGGTAAGGGAAGATATGGACCAGAAGAAAGTCTTCCTTGATTCCCCAAATGATACTTTGCTTTCTTTTTAGAGCTCTCCTAACTTCCCATGCTTTTCTTTTATAGCCCTTACTTGGTTTGCCACTGTGCATTTATTTATTTGATTATTAGATTGATGTATGTTGCCCAGTAGATTGTATACTCTGTAGGGTAAGGACCATGTCTCTGTTGCTCTCCATTATATCCCCAACACCTAGTACAGAGTCTGATACATATTTATTAAATGCTTTTGTTTATTGATTTTACTGTGGTGTCAGCAAGAAGTATCAACTCATACTTGCCTTACTTTATGTTGGGCAGATGAAATGTATTATGCTCACTTTATTAAAGATGGCGCTGCCCACATGGAGGCCTGTTGGCCAGGTGATGATATTAGTTGCCCTTCCTGCTTGGGAATGGGTGTGATTATGTTAATATGTGTTGGGGGAGGGCTTTTGCGCCAAAAGGTTTTAAAAGGAAGAGAGTTCACATTGTTCCTGGGAAGTGATTACGTTCTAGGGAGAGCAGAGAAAGGAGAGCAGAGAAAGGCCACGTGGAGGATAGGAGAAGCAGCCAAGATGGTGGAGTGCTGAGGGAGAAGCCAGTTTGTGCTGAGTTTGTGCAGAGAGAAGGAGATGGGGAACAGAGGTGAATAAATCTGGTGAGCTAGAAACCTTTGATTCTAGGAAACTCGGATAAGTCAGTAGTTTTGTGAGCACTGAATGAGTGGGGTTTGGAGCCTAGTTTGTGTTTTTACTTGCCTGTCGAGTGCAAGCTAGGGTTAAAGATAGTGGGCCACCAGTTCTTGGCTCCTTTGTTTCATTACCGACTGTCCGAATCTAATGCGAACCTGCACTGGCCAGGCGGCTGTGATGGTGGCTGCGACTACTGGTTTTACACTTTAGTTGCTCGTTAGTTGCTTATCATATGTGCCTAGACCAGGCAAACCCAGGATTTCAAACTGGCCACCTCAGTATTACAGGTTGACACTTTATCCACTGAGCCACCATAGGCCAGGCTAATGCATTTGTTAAATAAATAAAAGTAAAGCATGATAATTATAAGGAGGATAGATTCCAGAAATTTTCGGAAAATTGAGTTGGTAGATCGATGTAGAAATAAAGTATGTAGCTGACTTTTAGATTCTGGCCTGGGTGTCAGATAAGAATTACAAGAAGTGTAGGTTCAAAGCAGAAGTAATTGTTAGGTTGAAGCTGTGGGTGGCTAGTTCACTGGGGAAGAGGAAAGCCGCCTTTCAGCTTCCCTTGGCAACTAGCAGGTTGCCAACAGGCAGGTATAAACCCCTGACTAGGTCTGACCTGGAGAGAACCCCAGTGGACTGCCTTATCTGGTATGAAATAGATAGCCTACAGGCTCAGCCCTTTCCTGGATCTATGGGGGCAGAGGGGGAGGGCTGGGGAAAGCTGAACTGAAAACACAAGGCTGGTGTGTTCCAAAAGGAAATTTTATTTTATAAACACCTGGATGTGAGCATACAAGTGGGCTGAAGCCAGAAAAACTGTCCCCAAACTGCTGGAGGGGGCACTTGATATAGGGAATTTGCTGGCATGGGATTTGTAAACCTGGGCAAGCTTAGATTAGCATATTGGGTTTTTGATTTAACAAGGGGATTTCTGATGCAGAGACACAAGTTCTTTGATGTAGCACAAATTTGGTGTCCTTGGTAAATCCTGAGGACAGCCAGAGGTCAGTCTCCCAGTAATAGCTGGGGGCCTGAGACTGTGAACCTGCTTGCTTTCACAAACAACTATTGTGATTTAAAGCTCCCCTAATGGCCAGGCTCCTCCCCAATGAAAACTTTTTCAGACATTTTGTGAAGTAAGCTTTTACTACATTTCAAAGTGAAGGCCAGGCAGTTTTAGGAGCGAGAATAGCAAGCAAATTAACTCTATCGTTACAAAATGTTTGGGTGAGGGAAATAAGAGTTTTACAGGGGTTAATTTAACCCTAACAGTAATAAGTCTGGTTTGGGTTTAGTTGATTTCATTTGGCTATAGTATTTCCATATAAAAATATCTAGTGGGCAGAATAGAGAGGTTGGCATTTCCTGTTTTTGGACTTAATGATCCTTTATACTTGGGCTATTGAGCAGATCATATACATTTATGTTCCAAGGTCTAATAGAGTGGGAGATTTCAAACATATCTCTTCCTGGCAGACTACTGTCAGGGAAATATATGTTGGCCTACAGCCTGCCCACAGACAGTTTTCATATACCAAGTGGCCTATGTGCTAGAAGACAGCTTCAACAACTATGTGGAGTTCCTGAAAGGAAAAAATGTCTCTAAACCCTGTATTTTATCCCTACCATAGAAGGTAGGGTAAACAAGTTTCATATAAGCCTAAATTTCTGAGAATATCCTATCTTAATTCTGGGGAGCAGAGTTTTACTATTTTGAAAGGAAATAGGTTTGTGTTGATCTGCATAATTTTGAAAATCAAGTGTCCATTTATGGGGTGTCAGTATTCTTGGGGCCATAGTATCTTCTTTCCCTATAGCAAAATTGGTATCATTGGCACTTTCTTAGCCATTATTAAATGCATAGTCGTTTTATGAGAGCCAATTTTTTGAGAATGACCAAACCAAATGAAACAGGAAAACTGATCACACTAATTTTACTTTCAGTTAATCAAAAAGTCTTTTACAAGTACCTAAAAGGAACAAGGAGAGATTACCAATTTCTGACTCTGCCAATGACATTGCCTTGATTGTTATTTAAAATCCTAGTTACAGAAACTTATCCTAGAATATACAGATACAGCTACAGTACTTTTATATGAGATACTTCTTGTCTTTCAGCAGGTAAAATATATATTTTTATTATACATATTTGTAGGGAGGGCCAGTAGCCGTGGCCACCATCACAGCCGCCTGGCCCATGCAGGTTCCCATTTAATTCGGAAAGACAGTAATGAAACAACAGAGCCAAGAACCGGTGGGCCATCCTTTATTCCTTCTGGCAACCAGCAGGCGAGAAAACACACACAGCAGGAAAACACTTCCCTTTCCATTTAGGGCTCCCACAGCCACTAACTTTCCCTGTTTTTTTCCTAGAATCAAAGACCTCACCAGCCTCACTCAGTCCCCTCTGCATGCCTCCATTTTGGCTGCCTCCTCCCCTCCAACCACTGGCCTCTCTTCCCTGGAACAATGTGGTCTCCTCCTCTTCAAAATGGCCTCCTAATTCCTGTTTTCAAAACCTTTCTGAGGGACAATCCCTCTCCCAGCTCACATTAGCATAACCAAGCCCCTTCCCAAGCAGGAAGGTAATTAATATTATCACCTAGGCGACGGCCATTCATGTGGGCAGTGCCATCTTTAATAAAGTGAGCATAAAAATTACAGTTTACAAACTTATCTGCCCAGCAATATTATATTGTGTGATTATTATATATTATACAACTATTATATGCATATATTATATGATTAATACTATACTTTTAAAATGCTTGTATTAGACATAGTCTCCAAAATTGGTTAACATAAATGATACCAATTTTGCTGTTAAGCACTCTAGCTTATTTTTCTAAAAACTGATTTTAAAGATTTGATTAATTAAAGATAAAATGTATTTGAGAATGAATGTCCTTTTAGGCACAATTCAAACTCCCTGAATATAATTTGTTTATTTCCTTGAGTATTTTAGGGAAACTTTGGCCTGGGATCAACAAAGTTTGCTATTAGGTGGAGGATGTCCTTTCTACAAAGTCATCCCCCTATAGTAAGTCCCTAGAAGTTAAAACAAACCACCCGAGGCAAATTAAACAGATGATTTTGTGCTTAATTAATAAAACACATATTTTATCTATAAGTAGTCAAGCTTATAAAACAGAAGCAAAATATATCTGATTTTATTATTTAATTAAAATGTTTTTATATTTGGGCCTGAATGTTTTAAGGTACTAAAACAACATGTTAAATATGATCCCTATTTAATAGAAAATCCTAAAGTATATGTAGAGAACAGAATATAAAAATATTGGCTGAGTAATTAAGTGAAAAAAATGAACATTTACTTTAAATAGTAAGTCTGAGCTGGGATGTATGACTATAACACTTGGGATCATCTGGTCATTCTGTCCTGGCAGCCACCATCCTTGTCCATCATATCACTCTCTCTCACCATGACACTGCAATCACATCTACATAGATTGTCCTTATTGTCCCACCAGACTACAGTCAGAGGGATCTATTCACAATAAAAAAATCTGATTGTCACCTCTTGCTTTAAATTTCTCATAATAAATAAAGATGTAATGAATAAAGACTATATTCCTTAATGAGTCCTACAAGGTCATGCATGTTATGGCCCTACAGCCTCATCTAATCCCTCACTCTTCAGCTATGTGGGTCCTTACTCACTGCCCCCCACAACTCCATCACAGGACTTTTACTACCCATCTGTCTGTCTGTCTGAAATGCTTTTCCTTCCATTTCCCACTTAGTTAACTCCTACTTCAGGCCTTGGTATCTCTTCCTGGGGAGGATGGGGTGGATGATTCTCTGACTTCTAAGTCAGATTACCCCATTATACACATATATAAACATAGAACTTGTCACTGCTGAACTTCACATTTGTGTTATTATTTGTTTCTTTCCTATGATAGTCATTTGTGCCTACACAAATTCTGGGTCTCTCTCCTTCCAGACACAGGATTCCAGGACTGAACTTTCTTCCCCACTTGAAATTAGGTGGGTCTCTGGTTTTGCTTTCACCAACGGAATGTGAACAGTGGCAGAAGGCTTAGCAGTTAGTGCATGCTTCCCTGCATTCTTTTTTCCTTCTGGCATGATGACTGGCAACATTCCAGTTCTACCAACCCATTACAAGTAATAAGCCTTTGTTATTTTAAGCAAAGCATTGATATTTTGTGAAATATGTTACCATAGTATAGCCAAGTCTATCATGACTGATATGTCTTTCTCCCCTGCAGACTCCAAGTGCCACGAGGGTAGGAGCTCCTCAAACTTAGTTTCCTTTTATTCATTCATTTATTCATACATTCAATCAACATTCATTTGATTGGAAATCTCTCCAAAAAGTAATAATCCAAACTAAATTTTCATTGCTAATGCAGGCTTTGACATGAGATAACATGTTCTCTTTCTATACACAGATATTCCTCCACTGACCATCAATGGGTTCCTGCTTTGAACTGGTTTTCTGATATTGAGTCTGTCCTGTGAAATCTAGATTCTCATGCCAGATCCCTGTATCAAAAACCTGGCTGGAGCTAGAGAAGGGTATACCTGTCAGTAGTACAGCCAACTGCCTTATGCAGGGATTCAGCCCATGAACTTGACTCTTTTAGCACACGTAGACCCTAGCCAATCTCAGGCCCACATTGTGGAGTGTCAAAATTATAGTCATTCATAGCAACAGAAACTCATACACGCAAGATGGAAGATAGTGTGTCTGTGCAGTGGTTGAAGACCCTATCGTCTGAATTGATGCGTGAAATATGGGGTCCTAAAGGCTCCAAGCAAGAGGAATGTTCTTTATCAGCCTCTATGGTTGGTTCACAAAGGAACTGAGTTGACTATGAGGTCAGTCTGTGACCCTAAAGCATGTCAGGATGAAGGGTGGCAAACAAACAACCCCAACCCCACTAACACCATTGAAAGCTTTTATGTTAACCCAGTTCTAAGAAGTATGAGCAGAAAGAGACCATTTGAGAGAAATTTGCAAGGAAAGAAACTTTTGGGATCATTAAATACACCTGCATGTCAGTCAGTTCTGGCTGATTTTCTTACTTGGTTAGAGCAATATGCTAAAGAAGTTAAAAATTTAATCCCAAATGGCCATTGTTTTGTCCCAATGTTCTAGACCCTCTAGTTTCAATCTGTGTTTGCCTGACACAAAATTTAGTCAATATGTGTAAATGGATCAGAAAAACCCACTTCAGACCACCTACCCTACTTGGAAACGGCCAATTGCAACATCAGTAGAAAAGGTGACACATTAATTGATGCTAATTTAATGTGCATGCAGATAACTTGCTGGTTAGAGCTTGACAGGGCACTAATACCCCTTTCTGTTTTTTATAGTACCAATATTTACAGATTATAGTTTGAAAATGTAATACCCCCCCTCCAAAAAAAAAAGACTTGTGGACCCACTGTTCTTGTTTTTCTAAATATTTGGTTTTGTTGTGAATGACAGCTTTGAGTATGTGTGAGAAGCAAGAACCCAGTAACGTCACCTTATTGCTACTTCTTCCACTTTAATTTCTGCCTGAGAAATAACATAAGTGCTTTTTCTGATAAAACCCCAGCTAACAGTAACACCATCATCTCCTGCTTGTGTCAAGCCTCATTTTCTTTGCATTCTCACTTAGTGTTTCTCAATGTGTGGTCCAGGGAACAAATCCACCAGAATTGTTTATGGTAAATATCTGGAGGTGAAGCCCAGGATTCTGCATGCTCAATGAGTTGCCTAAGTGATTTTGATGCATACTAAAATTTGAGAACCATTGCCTTGTAGGAACCTTTGAAAGTCACATTATAATGGTAAAATGGAAGAGAAACCATCTTTCCTACTGTAGGAGGCTATAGAACTTTCTGTCCTCATTTCTGCTTCCAATATTATCTTTCCATTTTAGAGCCAAACTTCCTTGACATTCAGTACTAGTTCTGATCCTGCTTGTAGAAGGGCAGTTGGTGAACCCAATGGGTCTCTAGTCTCATGCTCTGAGTACCATTTCAATGAAAAATAGTGCAAGGACACTGGTGTAAGGGTGGTGAGGTCTTCAGCCTCGATTTCTACTTGAGGCTCCAGCTGAAATAGGTGTTCTTATGGGTGGCATGCAGCCTATGTCTAGGTTAACTGTGTGGCAGTAATGTGAAACAAGTGGTGAAGGGATTTTCAGCTTTGTTTCAGCTATTAAGTCCCAGCCAAGCAGTACTGTTGTACCAGCAGTTTTACATTCTCAAGAGCTGCCTGCAATACAACAAGACTTCAGCTGATTATATTAGGAATAACCACAGGGAAGAATTCAGGTAAGAAGTCAGAATCTAATCTGCAGTAAAATTCATTCATTTCTAACCTTCATGCAAAACTGCCAACATGGTCAAATGTTTAGAACAGTGGTTCTTAACCTTTTTTGAGGTACCAAACCCACCAGTTTCATATGCGCATTCACCGAACCCTTCTTTAGTGATAAATAAAATGATTTTTTTTTCCAAATTCAAGACATAGGTATATGTTTTTTTACTGGTGCACAAATGAGCCGTGCATGAACATCACCTTGCTCAAAGAACAAAACCAGCAAAGTGCATGAACTCACAACAAATTATGGTATTACTTTATTCTGGCCTCTGTGGCAGAAACTTCTCCGAACCCCTGAGACCAACTCATCGAACCCCTAAGGTTCGATAGAACCCAGGTTAAGAACCGCTGGTTTAGAAGATTAAGTGACAATAAGAAATTCTATTTTTGTTTTTAATAATATTTCACTATGATCAGTGGTAAGGTAGGATTTGGGGGAGCTCTAAAACCTATGGCCATTTGCTTGAGGGTGGGCTCACAAACATGACCCCATGCTCACTGGCTTGAGCCCAAGGTCGCTGGCTTGAGCAAGGGGTCACTGGCTCAGATGGAGCCCCCCTGTCAAGGCAAATATGAGAAAGTAATTAATAAACATCTGAGGTGCTGCAACAAGTTGATGATTCTCATCTCTTTCCCTTTCTGTCTGTCTCTCTTGTAAAAAAAAAAAAAAGAAAGAAAGAAGGACATTTGAAATACATTCCCAGGCCAGAAAAGACTAATGAAACATCAAACTCTCTTTGAAGTACAGTGACTCGCTCATTGTGTTTATTGCAGCCAGCATCTCACAGAAGTTGTAATAATTTTAGCATGCTGGGAGAATTAAGAATAACAAACCAGGCTTAAAGGGATGAGAAATTATGGATCGTAGATTCAATTGAGTCACTGGGGAAGAAATTGATAAAGGAGAAACAATGAATGTAGTTATTAGTTTTTTGTTACATGTACTCCTCTTAGTCTCTTAACAAAGCCGTAAGAAAGAGCAGTAGTAGCAAGCACTGGTTTTATCAGCCAGCTTGTTCTGTACCTCAAGGGTTCCTACTTCTATTAATAGGCTGGGAAAGCCTTGTGCACGCAGCTGTACAGACCTGCAGCGGCACCTAGTAAGGATTAAAACCAGCTTGAGTCTGACTTAAGATGAAAAGGGTGCAGCAGGCATAGCTTTGCTACCATTTTGCATGGAGACATACAAGATGCAGAGATATATATTATGGCCTCAGATTGGCTTTAAAAAAATCTGGCCAATTTGTGGATCCTGTTTCTTTTTGATGTGGTTTCACAATATAGGTTCTACTCTGGCTCCTAGAAAAGGGTTCTGTTCGGCCTGCTCTGAGTTGGTCCACATAATCTAGCTTTTTCCTTACTTTTTTTGGAGTTAAGATTAATATATCATGAAATTTACCACTGTAAACATTTCAAAGTGTACAGTTCAGTGGCTTTTAATACATTTTGCAATGTTGTGCAACCACATTCTAATTGCAGAAAATTTCATTACTTCCAAAGAAACCTGGTAACATGAAACAGTGATACCCTATTTTCCTCTCCCCCAACCCCTGAAAATTATAAATCTACTTTCTGTCTGTATGGATTTGCCTATTCTGGATATTTCATATGAAGGGACTCACACAAATATGGCCTTCTGTGTCTGGCTTCTTTCACGTAGCATAGTGTTCTCTAGGTTCACTTGTGTTGTAGCATCTATCACATAACTCAGTTTTTTAAAATAATTACATATGCACATTTTAAAATCACAAGTACTGGCACAAATGGCATCAAAATTCCACATGACAACACTAGACCAGAGCTCAATAGCAGCTACTCTCTTAGGTGATAACATATTGTTTAATTTGCCACTGTCTCCTCTCACTATTCTTATTCTTACCCTTATTCCTAATATGTTATCTGTGGGCATTTAGGTTTGTGACCCCTGATTTACTAGTGATTTTCAGCTTTCTGTGCATTAGAATCACCAGAGCAACTATTAAAAATTATTGATACTCAGGTCTCATGTGTAGAAATTCTGTTCAGTTTTTCTGAGGAGGAATCTCAGCATAGACACAAAAATAAAAATCTCCAGGAAACTCTAATGTGTACCCAGGGTTGAGAACCAATTTTTTTTTCTAAGTGAGAGGAGGGGAGATAGTGAGACAGACTCCCACATGCACCCCACCGGGATCCACCTGGCAACTCCCATCTAGGGCAGATGCTCAGACCAACCAACATACCCTCAGCACCCAGAGCCATACTTGAACCAACTGAGCCACTGGCTGTAGAAGTGGAAGAGGAAGTGAAAGTGGGGAGAAGCAGATGGTCATTTCTCTTGTGTGCCCTGATGGGAAATCAAACCCAGGCTAACATCAGTTCTTTAAGCCATCTGACAAGATGGCTAAAGGTTTTGTTATTTTTGTCTATCTCCTGGCCTCTCTCATACTTTTATTGAGGTCATGGGGATATAAACCTTACTCTTCTCTCTTGACTTGGCCCTAGTGGTCACCATGGCTTTTACTCTTTTATTTCAACTCCCAACTGTATATTGCCTGAGAAATCAAGAAGCCTCAGCTCACACTGTAGTAAAAACAGGTCTGGCTTCCTTATTCATGTTTTGATGACTGATGAGTTATTAATGAAATTCACTTCCTTGGCTGAAGTAAAATGCTTCCGTGAGCTAAAAGGGATACTTATTGTAGATCTTCTTGGTCACAAATGGGGGAGGTTAGAGGGCTGAGGATGCTGGCTGAGTGTCATGGTTGAGATTCCCATACCCAACAACCCTACACCAGTGAGTGTGCACCTACTAAAGAATCCCGTGTAAAATTCTTATTTTTAAAGCTCTCTATTTTGTTTCTTTTTTATTATGATCGCAGGTACTTTATTCACAGGCCAGCCTTGGAAAAATGTCTCCCATTATGTTAACTATTACCCAGCCTATCACTCAACTTTTCCATGAAGTTCTGAAATTGGCTAAACAAAAACCATGTGTGAAATGTTAAAAATTGAGTATAAAGGGTTAATCAGAAGCCAACTTACTATTTATGAGAAACATTTTTTTATTTATTTAGTACAGTGATACCTTGAGATACGAGCAGACCGACATACAAATATTAAGATATGAGCTGCGACTCGGTCTGTATTTTTGTTCGAGATCCTAGCGAAATTCCGAGATGTGAGTTGTGATTTGGGAAGCTGCCGCTAGTTGTCATGTTGGCGCACGGGTCCAGTATCGGCAGCACAACACCAGCATCTCGTTCTTTCTCATGTGTCATCCACAGAATCAAGTCAAATCTCGTGCGCTGTACTCGTTCTTACATCACTTTTGCATTTTTTACTAACCTTTTTTGTGTGCTAATGATGGGGCCAAAGAAAGTGAGTGTCAAGAACAGTGGTGAAAAGAAGAGAATGATGTTGATAAAAGCAAAGCAAGAAATAATAGAAAAACATGAGCGTGGTGTATGAGTGATTGAACTGGCAAGGCTGTATGACAACAATACATCTATAATTTGCACCGTCCTTAAACAAAAGGATGACATCAAAAGCACAAATCCAGTGAAAGGAACTAAAATTCTGTCCCAATTAAGGACAAATATCCATGAAGAAATGGAGAATCTTTTGCTGGTGTGGGTGAAAGAGAAAGAGCTGGCAGGAGATACAGTGACGGAGACTGTAATATGCGGAAAGGCACGTATTATTTACGGCAACTTGAAGAAGAAAGAACCATCAATCTCAAAAGAGGCAGCAGAGGCCTGACCTGTGGTGGCGCAATGGATAAAGTATCGACCTGGGAACACTGAGGTCGCCAGTTCAAAACCCTGCACTGGTCTGGTCAAGGCACATATGGGAGTTGATGCTTCTAGCTCCTCCCCCCTTTCTCTCTCTCTCTGTGTCTCCTCTCTAAAATGAATAAATAAAAAAAAGGGGGGCAGCAGAAGATATGTTTAAGGCAAGTCACGCTGGTTTGAAAATTTCAAGAAGAGATCTGGCATCCACTCGGTGGTGAGGCATGGCGAAGCTGCGAGTGCTTACATTAAGGCAGCTGAAGAGTACATCGCACGTTTTGCTGCGCTTATCGCAAAGGAAGGCTACATCCCCCAACAAGTGTTCAATTGTGACGAAACAGGATTGTTTTGGGAAAAAAAAATGACCTGTAGGACTTTCATCACCGCAGAGGAGAAGAAGCTGCCAGGCCATAAACCCATGAAGGACCGTCTGACCATTGCATTATGTGCAAATGCTAGCAGTGACTGTAAAGTAAAGCCACTGCTAATGTATCATTCTGAAAATCCTCGAGCCTTTAAGATTCACAAGACACTTAAAGAAAAACTGCAGGTTATGTGGCGTGCCAGTGCTAGGGCATGGGTTACGCAGCAGTTTTTTATTGAATGGGTAAATCTCGTCTTTGGTCCTGTAGTGAAGAAATATCTTCAAGAAAATAAACTCCCAATGAAAGCATTACTAATCCATGATAATGTTCCAGCCCACCCACCTGGTCTTGAAGATGACATTCTTGATGAGTTCAAATTCGTGAAAGTCCTCTACCTCCCACCCAACATGACTTCAATCTTGCAACCTATGGATCAGCAGGTCATTTCCAACTTTAAAAAGCTTTACACAAAGCACTTGTTCCGCCACTGCTTTGAGGCGACTGAGAATACAAATCTAACCCTTCAAGTTTTGGAAAGATCACTACAACATTGTGATATATTTATGCATTATTGATTTGGCACAGCAAGAGGTTACAAGAACCTTGAACTCGGCATGGAAAATGTTATGGCCTGATGTTGTTGCAGACAGGGACAACTTCAAAGGATTTGAACCAGAGACTGAGACCAAGGTAGAAGCACTGGAGAAGACTGTGTCCCCTCAGAAAGTCGATGGGTCTGGAGGTAGATGAGCTCGTCGAGAAACATGAGGAGGAACTCTCAACTGAGGAGTTGAAAGAGCTACAGATGATGCAACATATGAAGCTTTGACAAGAGATTAGTAGTGAGGAGGAGTTAAAGTCGGAGGAAGTGATTTCTAAAAGTGAAGTTAAAGACATGCTGGCAATGTGGGAGAAGCTTTCAAGTTTCATTGAAAACACCCAGGAAAAGTTTCAACTGGTCTTGCTTCAGCACTTTTTAATGACACTTGTTTGTCACATTTCCATAACATTTTAAAAGGCAGGCAAAAGCAAACCTCTTTGGATAGATTTTTATTCAAAAGTCCTACAAGTGAAAGTGCCGAAAGTACAGCCAAAAAGGCAAAAACAGGTGATGATTAAATGAAAAATATGTAATGTTAAACTTACGTAAAGTTTAAAGTTAAGAAGGTGCATTTTTTTGCAATTCAGTTTTTGTGGTTTCATTTTAAGTAAAGAAAGTGCAGTTTTAGTTTTGTTTAAGGTTAAAAAAATGCAATTTTAGCTTACATTTAGTGTTAAGAAAGTGCAGTTTTAGTTTACGTGTCTACAGTGAGTGCCTGCATCCCTTCCTCGCCCCATCGTCCTCCACCATTCACCTCCGTTAGTCACACTCGTCTGTCTCCAAGGTAAGAATACAGTACTAAATAACACTTTTTTCTTTTATTTCATATATTTTTTATGCATTAATAAAGTATACATGTGTGTTTCTTAATTAAAAACATGTCTTTTTTCATAATTTAGGATGGTTTGGGATGTTTCACAGGGCTGGAACAGATTAAATTTATTTGTTATTTTAAATGGGAGAAATTTGTTTGACTTAGGAGCTCAATTTCAGAACAAATTAAACTCGTATCTCAATGTACCACTGTACCTGGCTATCCCTGTGTACCATAAATAAAGATTTTATTTGAATGTTCCATAAATCTCTCACTAAGAGGAGTCTTTAAAGTATTTTATCTGTCACAAAAAAAGAAACCTTAATACACTGACATGTATAAAGTAATGCAAAAAAACTAGGGTTGCTCTTAAAATAAACTTTCTAAAGACATAGAAATCTATACAGGGAACAGAAGCCCATGGAGAGCAAATGGAGGAGTGAAGCCTGATGAGTTTTGTTGGTGTAATAATGGTGACTAGTGTAATAATGGTAAGCTATTCAAAGATAAGTTGTTGTGGGAAGTGTAAATTACAAAATGATCATCAGAGAAATGCTGAGCAATAGGATGACACCCTTGTTTTCCACCTGTAAAAATTCTAGTGATATAAGTATTCATGGAAGAATGAGCAGAAGAACACAGGTATAAGGAATGTGAGTTCTTCCATGGAGAAAGAAGCTTAGAATTTCTTCAACAAAACTAAATGCAGCTGTCACTCTGTTTTAAGCACCTGTGTGCTAATGAGAGCCGTCTAGTAGAGTCTCTGAGAAACAGAAACTGTCTATAAGCAGTTATGCTCTCCCAACCCTTAAAAAAAAAGCCTTCACTCTATCTTATGGCAATAAACTAACGTAATCCAACAAAAACTTAACTTTGGCATCACTGTGAGCTATTCTTAAATTTGGGCTTCTAAGAACTTAGAAGCGGGACCCTCCATTCAGTTCAGCATGACTTGAGGGAGTATTAGAAAGAAATTCTCCTCCAAAGGAAGAGCTCCTAAGTCATATTTGCCTGTACTGTGCAGTGAAGACAAACTCACTCAGGACATCTTACTTCTGGTTCTTCCTGAGCCATTAACCACCTATTTGACCTTGAACAAATCAGATACCCTTTCCAGGCCTCCTCTGGTATCTGAAAAGGTGTGAATAGAAGTTCTCCAAGTTCTCTCCCAGCACTAATATTCTCTGCCTGTGACAAGACACTTGACCCTCTGTAATGGGTAGTTTATTACTCTGCCATCCTGGCTCATTGGATGATTTCACGTTGATTCCAAATAGTCCTACTTTCTTTAGAACAAACATTTCCCTTTCAGCTATCACCAACATCACCCTGTAAAGTGTCCAAGCCTTCTCCACCATCATCAAGCAAGGACTACAAGTCTTCTACTCCCCCATCTGGAGGCGGAAAGGGGAACAAAATGGTGTCCATGAGTGTCCTGGGCTGTTAGATGGGGGATCATTCCCAAGAGATGGTTAATCAGAAGAGTATTAAAATATTCTAGAGACACAGGCAGGCAACACTTCAAACTGGACAAATGATAGCCAGTGGGTTACCCACTAGCAAATGATGGAACCTAAAGAATGACTGTGAGAGAATGAACTCAACTCTGCCTCAGCTTCTAAGCTGTGCCCTGGCTCTGGGCTAGCAGCAGTGCAGGCTCCAGAGGGCTAGGGGTTTCTCGCCCATGCGCCTTTTCGTCTGTGTTGCCTCTACTCTCCCACTGCTCTGTTTGCTCTAAGAATTTACCTTATCTAATCTCTGGGAGCAAAATCTCTGTTAGAATGTACCTGAATCTTTCTATGTCAGTAGCTCTTTTGGTTGAATATTTGTTGACCTGATTTTCTTATGACACGTCTATTCATTTGTACAGCCTGGGAGAGAAGAAGAAACCAGAAATTAATACTTTGAAGGGTAATACTGTCACAAGTCTTTTCTGCTGTGTGTTTTATGCTTGCCAAAACCAAGAAAATTATTAAATAATCCATCCCTGTTAGTGATCAGACACATTTCATTGGCTACACATTGACTCAGCCACAGAATAGTCAATTTTCAGGAAACCTAATAGTAGAAAATTTTTGAATATAAAAATCACATAAATAACAAAAAATGGCCAAAAAGATAAGCACATGTAGCCAGTTTTCAGGATTAATTCAAGATTCTGGACTCTGAACACCTTTATAAAACAAGCTTTGCCATTTACCACAACCCCACTAAGAATAAAATCACTTACACTAATCAGCTTTACTAGTAAAAGCAAACAAATATAGCCTGACTAGGTGGTAGCACTGTGGATAGAGCATTGGACTGGGACACAAAGAATCCAGGTTCAAAACCCCAAGGTCACCAGCTTGAGCACGGGATAATCTGGCTTGAGTGCAGGGTCGCTGGCTTGAGCCCAAAGGTCACTGGCTTGAAGCTCAAGGTTGCTAGCTTGAGCAAGGGGTCCCTCGCTCTGCTGTAGCCCCTCCACCCCCTGTCAAGGCACATATGAGAAAGCAAACAATGAACTAAGGTCCCACAACAAAGGATTGATGCTTCTCATTTCTCTTCCTTCTCATCTATCTGTCCCTCTCTCTGTCTCTCTCTCTGTCTGGCACAACAAACAAACAAACAAATAAAAACAAATATATACAGGGTGGGGAAAAAGTAGGTTTCAGTTGTATCTACCTTTTGAATACAATAATTAATAAATAATAATACAAGAATAAACTTGGCCCTGGCCGGTTGGCTCAGCCTAGCATGTGGATGTTCTGGGTTTGATGCATGGTCAGGGTACACAGAAGCAACCATTTGCTTCTCCAGCCCTCCCCCCACCTTTCTTCCCCTCTTGCAGCCACAGCTCAATTGGTTTGAGTGAGTTGACCCCAAATGCTGAGGATGGCTCTGTGAAGCCGTGGCCTCAGATGCTAAAAATTGTTTCATTTCTGAGCAATGGCCCTAGATGGGCAGAGCATCACCAGTAGGGGGCTTGCTGAACGGATCCTGGTTGGGGTGCATATGGGAGTCTGTCTCTCCGTCTCCCCTATTCTCACTTAAAAATAAAAAAGAATAAATTCTGTCTCATGTACTCCCAACTATAAATCTCCTTGCAAAACACAAAGTTTATTCTTGTTGTATTATTATTTATTGTATTAAAAAATGGATATAACTGTAAACCTACTTTTGCCCCACCCTGTATATATTACGTGGTAAGAGCACTGGTGTTTTAAGGCCAAAATGGTTGAGTTTAAATCTCATCTCTAGCCCTGGCCAGGTTGCTCAGTTGGTTAGAGCATTGTTCCTATACACCAAGGTTATGGGTTTGCTCCCTGGTCATAGCACAGAAAAGAATCAACCAATGAATGCATAAATAAGTGGAACAATAGATTGGTGTTTCTTCCCCCCCCCTAAAATCAGTAAATAAAAACTGATTTTTAAATAACAAAAACTATTTTTAAATAACAAAAAAAATCTCAGCTTTGCACTAGTTTTTGACCTTGGGAAATTATTTAATATCTGAGCTTCAGTAAAAACAAAGATAAGATAACCTACTTGAGCAGTGGTGGCCCAGTGGATAGGGCATTGACCTGAAATGCTGAGATCCCAATTTGAAACCTGAGGTCACCAACTTGAGCATAGACTAATTGACTTGAGTACAGGCTCCTAGGATCAAGGATGGGGTCATCGACATGATCCCAAGATTTCTGGCTTCAGCCCAAAGACCCAAGGTCGCTGGCTTGATTGAGCAAGCAACTGGCTCAGATTCAGCTCCCTGATCAAAACACATATGAGAAGCAACCAATGAGCAAAAGCAACTATGAATTGATGCTTCTCACTCTCTCTTTCCCCTCACTTTCTCCTTCCTGTCTCTCTGTCTCTGTCTGTCCCTCTAAAATCCATTGTAAAAGGGTTGTTAGTAGATTTAAATGAAAAACACATAATATGGTATCTAGCATCAAGTAAAGGTGTAAATGGTATTTATTATTATGATTACTGAGATAATACCAAAGCTGGCTGAGAAATTAAAGGTTAATAAGTACTATCCTTATTTTTTGGACCAGTCTGGGGAACTCAGAGAACCTTTACTCTATATAACATAGATTAACAGATTGATTAGTTATTAAATTGAAAACCCCATATTCCATTAGCAGACATGTGCTTTAATTGACAGGTGACCATTTCTATTGTTCACCATCATGAAGAACTATTAGCTGTAATTGACACTATCAATGCAAGAGCTATGTGTGAAATATTCTTCCTGAGGGTAGACAGAAAAGCTTTTTCAGTCTTTGACTTCAATAGCTAATTGCTAACTGCTAAAACTGACATAGCCATTCTATACTTACAGAGTTCCTAACTGATTCACAGGTAGTGTGAGAGGAAATAAATGAAGGGTTCATTTTACTGAAATCTATATACTTTAGATACTATGTAAAGAGGGAAAACCTTGATATTCCTATAATTGATAATCATATTTTACTTATGTCCATTTGACTCTCACTGGTAGTACCACTTTCAATTTCTGTGTGCAGGTATGCTTGAGAGTGCAGTAATAAATGTGCTATAAGGCATCTAATAAAAGTGGTCAAAGCTTGTTAACAGTGATATGCTCTGACCTGTGGTTAGAATCACTTTCCTGAGGTTAGAATCACTTGTTTCATACACTGCTCACAAAACTTAAGGGATCAGGGAACATGCAGATACTCCAGTACTTTCAGCCTTTTGTATAGTGCATTTTCACCAATGAAATAAAAGTTGGTTTTGCATCTCATTTGCATAATTGAACAACTTTCTTTGACTTCTTGTTTGCTTTTCTGATGTTCTCAAAAAAACAAATGCTTCTTTTTTATCACTTCATATTCATTTTGAAATATCCTCTAGTTTTTGTGAGCAGTATATTTAACATGGTAAATATGGAAGAAAAGCTGGAAATTTCTGGAAGAAATTAATATGATGGGAATTTTGGAGAAACCTTTAGTAGTGCTAACGCACTGAATTTTCTCTTTTTGCATTGCATTTAATTCTAAAATGCAATACCAGCCTGGAAGGTCCATTTGGATTTGGCTCTGACTCTCTGTAGGAGGGAGACAGTCAGCAATTCTCCACCTAAACAGACCAAGCACTTTTGAGTCTGTATAGCTGTGTCTTTAAGATCTAAAGTTTTCCTTATTTGGGGGGAAGGCAGCATGACTCCATGGCTACAAATCTGGGTAGTGGAACTTTGTGGCTAAGATTACAGGTGCTATGTCAGAAATACTTTGTTTTGATTCTTGCCTACCTACTTGTCATTAGACTTTTGGCAGGTATTTAACCTCTTTCGTAACGTTATTTTTATCAATTATAAGATAATAAAAAGCTTACCTTGATAGTATGTGTGAATGTTCATTCATTTTTATATAAACAAGTAGTTCTGTGGCTAGTATATACTGAATGAACCATATGGAATTGCCATTTTCAAGTCCAAACTTGTCAATATCTATAGTTTCATATGGTTCAACAAATAAAAACCCCTCCATAAATGGTAGCTATTATCTTAACAGAAACACTAGCTTGCTTAGTGAACTTACACTTTAAATACTATCAGTCTAATTTTCCAGATAGTATGGCACTTCATAATAACATGGCTTATTCCTGCACAAATCTGGATAAACCTTGAATCAAATCATATAGTTCAATTGCGGATTTTTGAATGGTCTTAGCATACTTAATCACATTCAAAATAGCCTTTAAAATTTCTTTGATTGCCTTCCTCAACAGTAAAACTCTGTTCTTCTGCCAGTCTTCACATCAGTAAATGGCACTTCCTTCCCTCCACTACTCAAGATGGAAACCCGAAAGACATCTGAGTCATCTCCTTTCTCTTCATTCCCCAAATGTGATACAGCAGAAGTACTTATTAGAAATTCCTCTAAAATGTACAGTGTGTCCGTAAAGTGATGGTGCACTTTTGACTGGTCACAAGAAAGCAACAAAAGACGATAGAAATGTGAAATCTGCACCAAATAAAAGAAAAACCCTCCCAGTTTCTGTAGGATGATGTGGCAGCATGTGCAGATGATGACATAACACCGTGTATACAGCGGAGCAGCCCATGGCCATGCCAGTCGAGTTGTGGACGGTACAGAGGAAAGTTCAGTGTGTTCTGTGGCTTGCTAAATTCAAATCCATGACCAAAGTGCAACGTGAATATTGGTGCATTTAAACGAAGCACCACCTCATAGGAATAACATTACTTGGTGGGATAAGCAGTTGAAGGAAACCAGCAGTTTGGTGGAGAAACCCCGTTCTGGTAGGCCATCAGTCAGTGACAAGTCTGTAGAGGCTATACGGCATAGCTACCTAAGGAGCCCTAAAAACTCTGTGCATGCATGTGCTCAACAATTACACCTAAGCAAGACTACAGTTCATAAGGTGTTAAGAAATGTCTCTGTTTTACGGGGTACAAATTGAGGCTGTTGCACGCTATCAAACCAGCGGATAGACCCACACGATGCGCATTTGCTACAGATATGCTTCATGAGATCGACAATGATGCAAGATTTTTGCAGAAGATTGTGTTTAGCGGTGAGGCGACCTTCCATATCTGTGGACATGTTCATTGCCATAATGTCCGAATATGGGTTGCTGAACATCCTCATGCCTACGTTGAGTACGAACGTAACACCCCTAAAGTGAACATGTGGTGTGGCCTGATGCATGATAAGGTGATAGGTCCATTTTTTTTTTCACGGAGCAGTCTGTGACGGCAAACACCTATCTTGACATGTTGGAATTGTATGCAGTTCCACAATTTCCAGAAGGTGTCATCTTTCAACAGGATGATGCTCCTCCGCATTGTGCCACCATTGTTCTTGAGTTTCTGGGTAAAACATTCCCCCGGCGATGGATAGGCAGGGGTTCTGTCAGATTCCCCCGGATCTGACACCCTTAGACTTTTTCTTTTGGGGTTATGCGAAGCAACATGTGTACATTAAACGTATCAACGACATTAATCACTTAAAACAGAAAATCACAGACATTATTCACTCTGTTACACCAGACGTCCTTACCCGTGTGGAAAGAACTTCACTATCATTCGGATGTGTGTAGGGCAACAAATGGAGCCCACATCGAACTGCACTGAATAGGTATGAAACTGGGAGAGTTTCCCTTTTATTGGGTGCAGATTTCACATTTCTATCGTCTTTTGTTGCTTTCCTGTGACCGGTCAAAAGTGCACCATGACTTTACTGACACACTGTATTTGTAATCGAATGGTTTCCTGTAATTACTGCTACTATCCTTATCCAAACCTCCATTAACTACAGCAGTTGCCTATTTAGTGACTCTGCTTTTACCCCTGACACCTAAGGTGACTGGAGTGATCTTTTGAACAAGAAAATCAATACAATTTCTGAATTAAAACTTTTCCATTGTTTCCCATTACCCAGGGTGAAATCCAAAGTCTTTGCCATGGCCTTCAAGGCCTTTCATGACATGGCCTCTGGCTACCTAGCTCTGTGATCTAACCCAGTCATTCTCCAGACACTGACCTTTGTGCTTTTCTTTCAAAAGAATATGTCAGCTTCTTTCAGGCCCAGGAAATTTACTAGAAAATGCTCTCCCCTCAGATCTTCAAATGTCACTTCAAAGAAAGCTGCTTTGATCACTTCAAAGTATCTCCCACCCACCTACCTCCACTTATAATGTATAAGTTTGCTTGCTTATTCTTTGCAATGTAAGGGTTTAAGAATGTAAGTTCCATGAGGGTCTGGATCTCACTGGTCTTATTTAGTAGTATATTCCCATACTGGAATAGTGCCTGGCACAAAATGCCTCTTTTACACTGAGTGAAGGAATGGACTAAGGAAACATGTAGACAAAGATCACACAGAGAGCCGCACCAGCCCCAGCTGCCACCTTACAGCGAACTCATGAAAGACCCAAAGTGAGACCTGTGGAAGAGCTGCCCACAGAATTGTGAACTGTAAAAAAGGATTGGTTTTTTCAGCTTTGAGGTATAATTGACAACACTGTAAGACACTTAAAATATATAATGCATGTACACTGTGAAAGGACTTCCCTCTGCTGAGTTAATCTATCCATCATCTCACATATTTACCTTTTTTTTAAGCGAAACATTTAAATTCTACTCTCTTACTTAGCAAATTTCAATTATACAATATAGTGTTATTAACTATGGTCACCATGTTATACATTAGATCCTCAGACCTTATTCATTCTATAACTGAAAGATTGTACCCTTGAAAGTTTGAAAATGTACCAACTTCTCCCTGTTTTCACATCTTGTAGCCTCTAGAACAACCACCTTCTACTCTGTTTCTATGAGCTTAACTTTTTTTATTTTTTAAATAAAGGATTGTTTTAAGCCTCTACGTTTTAGAGTGGTTCAATAGGTAGCAATAGATGAACATTTTCATTTATTTTAACTAAAAGTATGCAACATTAAATCAACGTCAGGGAAATTCCAAATTAAAAAATTCATCACAATCAGGCCATTCTAATGAAGCTAAGTGTTTTAGTTGTCTACGTTTTTCCAGCTATTTTTTCTACATCTTTACAATCATAATATAAATTTTCATTTTTGTCACTTTAAATGAATTCAATATTTCAGAGTTCTTCTAGTTCCTTTAAAATAGGATTTATATCTAAATTTATTTAGACACAGCAGACTCAACACTGTCACTGTCCCTAATCAGGGAATCACACAGCAAATAACAGCTGACCACGTAAGTGTTGATGGTACTTGATATATACCAACTACATACACTGCAATTGCTTCTTCCCTCAACCCTTCGTTTTCCAGCCAGCCCCTTAAGGGATTAGTGCATCAAGTTAGAAAGCTTGGAGAAGACAAGTCTTTGAAGATTATATATCTGAGAAATTACTGGCTTCCAGGTTTGGGGAAATGCTGCGTCAAAGGGTTTTCTTTTCTCTCTATTTTGTTCTGGCCTCTTTTTTCTTCCTTATTGACTTCTTCTTGGAAGGAGAACTTAGAGAGGCTATGAGTGGGGCAAGAAAAAAGGAAGCAAGATTTGCCTAATATTTGCTCCAATTCTAAGAAAGGCAAAGAGGATCTCTAAGTTTCCTTCTAGGTGGTCCACTTGTTTGAAGGCCCAGAGAGAGTATGGGGTTTCAAGGCAGAAGTTGTGCCTATGAACAACGATGTTGGATTTGACCAGAGCACCAAGCCCCGTCCCTCTTCTTTCTTCTTCTGGTGGTGATGGTGACAGAGCAGTGTGGTGGTGGCATTGACTGTGAATGTGGTGATTCGTTTTTTGGCAGTAAAGAAGGCAATGAAGGCCGGAGAAGGAGGATTTAGATTAAGGGACACAGGGCCAGTATGGGTTTTTGTCAGTGACCTTGCAACATCTGCTGTTATCTGTAACATTGTTTCTACAGGGAAATTATTTCTTCCACATGTTGACCTACAAATGAATTTTGAGAAGACACATTTATAAAGGGAATGTTTTACTTCTGTTAGCAACTATGACCAACAGAGGGCATAGTTGTATTAGGAAGACAATAGAATGAAAGCAAAAACTGTTCTAACCAAGAGCAAAGATAAATCTTACACTTTAAATATTCCTGCAAAAATTTTTTTGTTATCATGCTAGTTTAATATATACCAACATAAATCTAGGTGTAAGAAAGCTCCCTGTACTCTTATAAAATGACCACAAATTTATAATTTAAAAGTCAATAAAATTAAGTGCAAATTAATATCATTAGTGTCATACATGATGTTTTGCTGAAACTCGACTTCCTCTTGTAAAATCATTACAGTAGAATGTACAGCATAGGCTCCTGTGTTCAGTATCCTCACTATCACATTTCATTGTTCTCTTTCAAAGCTACTGCATGTCTCTTTTTTTATGTTAGCCATTCTCATTTTTTTTATCATTATTAATTTTAAAGGGTGACAAAAAAATCAGGTTACATATGTTCAAAGTAAACATCTCTAGGTTATCTTATCATTCAAATATGTTGCATACCCATCACCCAAAGTCAAATTGTCCTCTGTCACCTTCTATCTGGTTTTCCCTGTGCCCCTCCCCTCCCCCCTCCCTCCCTCTCCTCCCTCCCCCCACACCGTAACCACCACACTCTTGTCCATGTCTCATAGTCTCACTTTTATGTCCCACCTATGTATGAAATCATTCAGTTCTCAGGTTTTTTCTGTTTTACTTATTTCACTCCATATAATGTTATCAAGGTCCATCCATTTTGTTGTAAATGTTCCGATGTCATCATTTCTTATGGCTGAGTAGTATTCCATAGTATATATGTACCAAAGATTTTTAATCCACTCGTCCTCTGACGGACACTTGGGCTATTTCCAGATCTTCACTATTGTGAACAATGCTGCAACGAACGTGGGGGCGCATTTCTTCTTTTCGAACAGTGCTATGGTGTTCTTAGGGTATATTCCTATAAGTGGGATAGCTGGGTCAAAAGGCAGTTCGATTTTTAATTTTTTTAGGAATTTCCATGCTGTTTTCCATAGTGGTTGCCCCAGTCTGCATTCCCACCAGCAGTGCAGGAGTGTTCCCCTTTCTCCACATCCTTGCCAGCATTTCTTCTGTGTTGTTTTGCTGATGAGCAACATTCTGACAGGTGTGAGGTGATATCTCATTGTGGTTTTAATTTGCAATTCTCTAATTATTAGTGATGTTGAGCATTGTTTCATATGCCTATTGGCCATCTGTATGTCCTCTGTGGAGAAATTTCTTTCATTTCTTTTGCCCATTTTTTGATTGGATTGTCTTCCTGGTGTTGAGTTTTATAAGTTCTTTATAAATTTCGGTTATTAACCCCTTATCCGATGTGCTGTAGAATATGTTCTCCCATTGTGTGGTTTGTCTTTTTATTCTGTTCTTATTGTCTTTAGCTGTGCAAAAACTTTTTAGTTTGATAGAGTCCCATTTGTTTATCTTGCCTTTTATTTCATTTGCCCGTGGAGATAAATCGGCAAATATACTGCTGCTACAGATGACGAAGAGCTTGCTGCCTATGTTTTCTTCTAAGATGCTTATGGTTTCACGACTTACGTTTAAGTCTTTTATCCATTTTGAGTTTGTTTTGTGAATGGTGTAAGTTGATGGTCTAGTTTCATTTTTTTTGCAGGTAGATGTCCAATTTTCCCAACACCATTTGTTAAAAAGGCTATCTTTACTGCATTGTATGTTCTTCCCTCCTTTGTCAAATATCAGTTGTCCATAAAGGTGTGGGTTTATTTCTGGGTTCTCTGTTCTGTTCCATTGATCTATGTGCCTGTTCTTATGCCAGTACCAGGCTGTCTTGAGTACAATGGCCTTGTAGTAAAACCTTGATATCTGGAAGAGTGATACCTCCAGTTTTATTTTTTCTTTTTAAGATTGCTGAGGCTATTCGTGTTCTTTTTTGGTTCTATATAAATTTTTGGAATATGTGTTCTATATCTTTGAAATATGTCATTGGTATTTTCATTGGTATTGCATTGAATTTATAAATTGCTTTGGGTAATATAGACATTTTAATGATGTTTGTTTTTCATAACCATGAGCACGGTATATGCTTCCACTTGTTTCTATCTTCCTTGATTTCTCTTATCAATATTTTATAATTTTCCGAGTACAAGTCCTTAACCTCCTTGGTTAAATTTATTCCTAGGTACTTTATTATTTTGGCTGCAATAGTGAAGGGGATTGTTTCCTTAATTTCTTTTGCTGACAGTTCATTGTTGGTATATAAAAATGCCTCTGATTTCTGAGTATTAATTTTATATCCTGCCACCTCGTTGAATTCATTTATCAGGTCCAGTAGTTTTTTGACTGAGACTTTAGGGTTTTCTACATACAATATCATATCATCTGCAAATAATGACAGTTTTACTTCTTCTTTTCCAATTTGTCTGCCTTTTATTTCTTCTTCTTGTCTGATTGCTGTAGCTAGGACTTCCAGAACTATGTTGAATAAGAGTGGTGAAAGGGGGCACCCCTGCCTGGTTCCTGATCTTGAGGGGATTGCTTTTAATTTTTTCCCATTCAGTATGATGTTTGCTGTGGGTTTGTCAAAGATGGCCTTTATCATGTTAAGGAATGTTCTCTGTATTCCCACTTTACTGAGAGTTTTGAGCATGAATGGGTGCTGGATTTTATCAAATTCTTTTTCTGCATCTATTGAAATTATCAAGTGATTTCTGTCCTTCCTTTAGTTCATGTGATGAATCACATTGATTGATTTGCAAATATTGAACCAGCCTTTCCTCTCCTGAATAAATCCCACTTGATCATGGTGTATGACTTTTTTCATATATTGCTGGATACGGTTGGCTAATATTTTGTTGAGAATTTTAGCATCTAAATTCATCAGGGATATTGGCCTATAATTTTCTTTCTTTGTGTTGTCTTTGCCCGGTTTTGGGATCAGAATTATGCTCGCCTCATAAAAGGAGTTTGGAAGTCTTCCTTCCTCTTGAATTTTTTGAAATAGCTTGAGGAGGATAGGAGTTAGTTCTTCTTTGAATTTTTGGTAGAATTCACTGGTGAAGCCATCAGGCCCAGGACTTTTCTTTTTTGGGAGTTTTTTGATAACTCTTTCGATCTCATTTGTTGTAATTGGTCTGTTTAGGTGTTGATTCTTCTATATTGATTTTTGGAAGATTATATGATTCAAGAAATTTGTCCATTTCACCTAGGTTGTCTAATTTTTTGCATAGAGTTCTTCATAGTATTTTCTTACAATACTTTGTATTTCTGTTGAGTCAGTTGTTATTTCTCCACTCTCATGTCTAATTTTATTTATTTGTGTCCTCTCTCTTTTTTTCCTGGTGAGTCTAGTTAAAGGTTCATCAATCTTGTTTACCTTTTCAAAGAACCAGCTCCTGGTTTCATTGATCCTCTGTATTGTTTCCTTAGCCTCTATGTCATTTATCTCTGCTCTGATCTTTATTATTTCCTTCCTTCTACTGGTCCTGGGCCTTATTTGTTGTTGTTTTTCTAGTTCTTTTAGATGCAGGGTCAGGTTTCTTATTTGAGCTATTTCTAGATTCTTATGATATGCCTGTAGTGCAATGAACTTCCCTCTAGGTACTGCTTTTGCTGTGTCCCATAAATTTTGAGTTGATGTATGCTCATTTTCATTCGTTTCTAGAAACTTTTTTATTTCTTCTTTGATCTCATTGTTAATCCATTCATTATTTAATAACATGCTATTTAATTTCCAAGTGTTTGAGTATTTTTCAGTTTTTCTTTTGTGGTTAATTTCTAGTTTCATGCCTTTGTGATCAGAGAAAATGCTTGATATGATTTCAATCTTCTTAAATTTATTGAGACCATTTTTGTGTCCTAACATGTGGTCTATCCTAGAGAGTGTACTATGAGCGCTTCAGAAGAATGTATATTCTACTGCTTTAGGGTGAAGAGTTCTGAAGATATCTATTAAATTGATTTGATCTCGTGTATCCTTTAAGTTTGCTGTTTCTTTATTAATTTTTTTCTTGAGGATCTATCCAGTGATGTTAGTGTGGTATTGAAATCCCCTACTATTATAGTATTGCTGTTAATCTGGCGCTTTATATCCATCAAAGTCTGTTTTATGTACATCAGGGCTCCTATGTTTGGTGCATAGATATTTATAATAGTTATATCTTCCTGTTGAATAGTTCCCTTTATCATTATGTAGTGTTCTTCTTTATCTCTTACTACAGCCTTTGTTTTAAAGTCTATCTTGTCAGATATAAGTATTGCTACCCCAGCTTTTTTTTCATTTCCATTTGTATGAAATATTTTTTTCCATCCTTTTCCCTTCAGTCTATGTGCATCTTTTGTTTTAAGGTGTGTCTCTTGTAGACAGCATATGTACGGGTCCTGTTTCTTTATCCACGCAGCTACCCTATGTCTTTCAATTGGATCATTTAATCCAAAGGTTATTATTGATATGTAGTTGTTTATTGCCATTTTATTCTTTAAAGCTGTATTCTTCTTCTGCTATATTCTTTTCCCCCTTTGAAATGTTCATAACAGCCCCCTTAGCATCTCTTGCAGAATTGGTTTGGTTTTAATGAATTCCTTGAGGCCTTTTTTGTCTGGCAAGCTCTTTATTTCTCCTTCAATTTTAAACGTTAGCCTTGCTGGATAGATTAGTCTTGGTTGTAGGTTCTTTTTCTGCATTACTTTGAATATATCTTGCCATTCCCTTCTAGCCTCAAGTGTTTCCATTGAGAAGTTGGATGTCATCCTTATGAGGGGTCTTTTGTAGGTGATAGCCTTTTTTTCTCTATCAGCTTTTAAAATTTTCTCTTTATCCCTTAGCTTTGGTATTTTAACTATGATGTGTCTTGGTGTAGATTTCTTTGGGTTTCTCTTTAATGGAGTTTTCTGTGCTTCTTGAATGTGTGTAATGTTTTCCAGCCTTACTTTAGGAAAGTTTTCTGCTATCATTTAATTGAACAGAGTTTCTATTTCTTGTTTTCTCTCCTCTTCTTCAGGAACCCCTATGATGTGGATGTTATTTCTCTTCATGTTGTCACAGAGCTCCCTTAGCGTTTCCTCACATTTTTTTGACTATCTTTTCTTTTCTCTGCTCTGCTTCTGTGCCTTTGTTTATTGTGTCCTCTAACTCGCTGATTTGATCCTCAGCGTCATCCATCCTGCTTTTAATTTTTCCATTGTGGTCTGCAGTTCTGATACTGTATTTATCATTTCTGTATGATTTTTAATTATTTCAATTTCCTTTTTTATACTTTTTATCTATTTAGGTGTTCATAAGGACTATCCATTGTTGCTCTAATCTCTTTGAACATCCTAACTATCATTATTTTAAATTCTGCATCTGGTAATTTGGTTATATCTGATTCATTCACGTCCTTCTCTGGGGATTTCTCTTGATTCATTTGGGTTGCATTTCTCTGCCTGCATATTTTGTCTGTGTATAAGAAATGTGTGGCCACTGGAGTCTAATGGGTGTTTCCTTTGTGTTCTCTAGGTGTAGTCTGTCTGCAGGCCTGCCACCTCCTCTGCCGCTGCCTAGGGCAGTTGGGTATGGGCGTTGCCAGTGCCAGCCCACTGTGGCTGTTGCTGTAATTTCCGCCTCTCCTCCATGGGAGGGGCTGTGTTCTGGTGCCCGGCTCTACAAGCCTCAGCCTGCCTGGGCCTTCACCTCGCCACCACAGGTTGGGTTGTGCACTGCACTCAAGGCACAAGCCTCAGCACCAAGGGTAGAGGTGATCACCTTTGCTCATCTGCAGACCCAGTCTGTTCCCGGGCATCCGCCCAGCCCCCGCGGTCAGAGCCTGCTCACCACAGTTTCTTGGGTTGGACGGGGCTGCTGATGTGCATTCAGCTGTGAGCCTCCGCCTGTCCTGAGCTTCAGTCCCACCCCCGAGGCCAGGGCCTTCCTGCGCAGGAACACAAACTGTGGTTTATTGGGCCGGGCAGGGCTGCTGGTGTGTGCTCAGCTACAAGCCTCTGCTCGTCCCGGGTTCTAGCCTCACCCCTGTTGTGAAAGCCAACTCACGCATGCAGGATGGCAAACCGTGGTTTCTCAGGCTGGACTGGGCTGCTGGCATGTACTCAGCCGCAAGCCTCCGCCTGTTCCTGATCCTAGCACCGCCCCCACGGTCAGGGCTAGCTTGCACAGCGTCACAGAGCAGATCTCTGCCCGTTCCTGGCCTCCTGCTTTTCCACCGCAGGTGGGGCTGCATGCGGGCCCACAGCTGCCGGACCGCTTTTGTGCGTCCCCTCTACCCCTGCTGGGCAAGACCAAGCTCACACCGGTTGGGACTCCGCCCCCACCGACAGAACAGTGTTTCAGCATCCCGCCACCACTGTCCCTCCAGCCAACCCTCAGCAGTGTGGGTGGGTGCACTGCAGCTCAGACCCTAACACTCCATACTGTAGTCCTGGAAGCTCCCTCCATCTAAGCAGCTCTGCTCTAAGTGCCGTGGAAGAGCTTGTTTGGCTGGTGTCCTATCTCCCTTTCCTGATATTGCTAGTTCCAGTGGAAATATTCGTTTTTGATTAGGGAAGTAACTTAGCCCAGGGTTTAGGGTGGCTGTCCCTCAGAGTGTTTCTTCCTGTGCCTTCCAGTCCACACTCTCTTCTCGCTGCTCTTGTCTTCTCCTCTGTCCCTGTACCCCGGAGCCCCGGGTGAGTGGTTGTGAGAGAGGTTTTCTGCGCTGTCCCTTTAAGAAGAATCTTGGGTCTGAGAAAACTGTCTCTTTCTCACAAACAGTATCCTCATTTGTTTCACAGCTCAATACTGTCCAAACGCCTCTTCTAGACTCTGGGGCTACAGGCTGAGGCTTTGTTCCTGGGACCCAGGTTCCTCCCTCTCTGCCTAACTCTCCTCCCGCCATGTGAGTCTCTTCGGGCTGCCATTCACTCCAGGGAGCTTGGCAGCCCTCTTCGCATTTTCGCTTTTCCTAACAGTCTCAATGTGGCTTCTTCAGTGTTCCTTGGTTGGAGAGTCCACTTAGTTTTCAGTTCAAAGTTGGTTTATCCAGATGATGATTCTTAAAATTAAGTTATAATCCACTTTGGTTCTGGGAGTTGGAAGTGGGTACATCCGCCTACTCCATTGCCATCTTGCCATCCCCTGCATGTCTTTCTTTAATAGGCCATGCTGACCTTTGACTTCTCCTTGGCTTGAACATTTCATTACATGTCAGGGGTCGGGAACATATGGCTCGTGAGCCAGATGTGCCTCTTTTGAAGGCTGCATCTGGCTCGCAGACAAATCTTTAATTAAAAAAAAATGTTAAAAATGTAAAACATTCTCATGTATTACAATCCATTCATTTCCTACCACTCATGTTCATGGTTACGGGTGGCTGGAGCCAATCACAGCTGTTCTCCGGGACAACACCAAATTTTTATTAGATAATGTGTAACGTACACGGGTAGTGTATGGCTCTCACGAAATTGCATTTTAAAATATGTGGCATTCGTGGCTCTCTCAGCTTCTGTTCTCTTTTTGGCCAGGGACAAATAATGGATCAATGTACATAATGCAAACACAGGCATTCCACTTAAATGAAAACCAAACTTTAAGTTTGCTAAGAAACCCTACAGACTTTCAAGTTGAAATCTAGAACTGAATTTGACAGGCCATCCTAAAGGATAAGGGACTCCAAATGTTTTAAGTATGGTGACTTAACATCACAGCTTCCCTGGGCAGTTTATGCCTTTTTTCCCCAGTATCCCATTTCATTTTCAAGTGTCCTCATCTGCATGTTAAAGTGTAAGTTTGTATACTCTGGTTATAAGCCAGGCATAACATGGAGTTTTAAGATCAGGAAAGACCTGTGCCATAGCAATAGGAGCTGTGAAGCAAAGAAGATAAAACCATTTACAGAAGTTTCACAGGCTTCTCTCAGAAACTTATCTAGTCCAATACGAGTGAAGCTTTGGGGTTTAAACCAAACTTCAGACATGTTCTAATCTTCCTTTGTGATTCAGAGGCCTCAGGGGTTCCCCTCACTGGCCACACTCTCAAAACACTACCTCAAAACACAGGCTAAAGAAATAAAGCAAAAGATTTCACCACAATTAGGATTTTTTTATATATAACAATATATAAGGTAATTTTAAGGTAAGAGGAATGAAAATTCTGAAAGGGTCACATTTACTCTGAAAAACAGAAAGACAGGACAACCATTTTGTATTATGTGACATAACTTGGCTAACACTGCACATTGGTTGATACACAACAAAATGATTTCTCGTCACCAAGTGTCAAGACCCAATTCAGTTGCCAACATGATTTCAGATAGTTCAGGGTTAACAGTAATAAAAATATGCCATAAAATAGTGATTTTAAAGGAAACTGAGAAAGATTTCTTTATGAAATACATAAGTGTATGTGTGTATGTATACCGGACCAAATCCACAAACTGACATTTGCTGATATTGATCTGTTGAAGTGATACTAATTAAGAGGATTATAACAACCCTGAGTCTTCGCTCCTTCAGAAGATGAGTATTACTGATATTATTCATATTTATCAAGCCCCAACTGGGACAACTTGTCATAATAGATGAGGAAAGGAGAGGGGAAAAGCACATCATCTGTTCCTAGCATATGTGTTAGGGACATTCAATGGGGGAAATTGTCTTAAAAGTGGTCTGTGAAAAGGTTTAGCAGGTTCCATGTAGTTTTGAAGGATCTTGCTGTCCCATTTCAAAATTGATTCCATTTAATAAGCATTTCTTCTGAGTTAGCTGTATACTTAGAGTATACAGAAATAATTAAAGTTGGATGCCTGTTCTAATAAGCTAAGTTTTCTAAGCTAAATTATTTTAAGTACAACCTTCAAATTTTTTGCCACATCATCCTTACTTTTATTTTACTCAATAACTTTTAAATTTTTTTTTATTTTTAGTGAGAGGAAGGGAGGCAGAAAGACACCTCTAGGGGGTGATGCTCTGCCCATCTGAGGCCACTGCTCCACTGCTCAGCAACGAAGCTGCTTTTTTATTTTTAGCACCTGAGGCAGAGGCTACGGAGCCATCCTCAGTGCCTGAGGCCAATTCACTCGAACCAATGGAGTCATGGCTGTGGGAGGGGAAGAGGAGGGGGTGGAGAAACAGATGGTGACTTCTCCTGTGCATCCTGGCTAGAAAATTGAACCCAGGACAGCCACATGCCGGCTGATGCTCTACCACTGAGCCAACCAGCTAGGGCCCTATTTACTCAATAATTTTCTAGTATCTCTACCTATTTTAGCCATATCCTAAAGAATATCTGAGAAATCATGGAGTTGGATGTTCTAACTATATATTTTAAAATACTCAAATGTATGTATTTCTAATGTACACCTTTAAATAAACACAATTAAAAGATTTTTAATGTTTTTTCCTTGGACTATCTAAAATAGTCCACTCTAGGAATAATAGTAAGGAATACTAAAATTATTTTACAAGGGCAGAATAAGTCAGATGATAGAGGTACAAAGAAACTGTTACAGGATATCAGAGGAAGAAGAGTTTAATTCTGATTGGGTACATCAAGGAGGCCTACTTAGAAACTGTTTAAATATCTAAGTCTGTAATACTTTGTTAAGACTGAAGAACTTGGCAAAATGATAAGATGTGACAAAATTTGGTGGTGAGTGTGCAGACATTCCTATATTATTCTCTTTACTTTTCTGTATGCTTGAAATATTTCACAATAACAATAATAAAGTTATTATTATTGGACTTGGCGAAGAGAAAAAGCATTCTAAATAATATAGAAAGTATGAGCAGAAACACAAAATCCTGAAATTCATGCTGGGTGTCTTGGTTCTATTGAAGGTGAGTCCTGGAAAATTAAGATGCAAGTTAGATCATGCCTAACCCTTGCTAAGTGGTCCTAAGAGGTCTGCAGGTATGGGAAAGCCCTGGAGGTTTCTGATGAACACTGGATGATCAGAGCAGTGAATTAGGAATAGAACTCTAGGAGAAATTTGCAAGATGGGGAAGAGTCCAGATTTGGAAGAATCTTACAATAATGATTCAGGTGAAAATATGGTGGTCTATTTAAGCTCCCTATCATCCTGATTTCCTCCCTTGTTCTGCCAGCTTGTCTTCTGTTTTTATTTATTTTCTAATCTATTTCCACTGGGCAATGATATTTCCTTCTTCCTGTCCCAGATCTTTTGTAATCTCATCCAAGTATGTTGTAGAACAGAGTTGGTAAACTTTTCCGTAAATGACCAGATAATATAAATACTTTAGGCTTTGCCAGCCATATGGTCTCTGTTGCAATCATTAAACTCTGTTGTAGTGAGAAAAGCAGCCATAGACAATGCATAATGAGTGGGTGTGGCTATATTTCAATAAAATTTATTTATAGACATCGAAATTTAAACTTCATATTATTTTCATGTATCAATAAGAAATTGATGGCCTAACCAAGTGGTGGCACAGGGGATAGAGCATTGACTTGGGATTCTGAGGACCCAGGTTCAAAATCCCAAGGTCACTGGCTTGAGCACTGGCTCATCACCTGGAGCATGGGGTTGCCAGCTTGAACATGGGATCACAGACATGACCCCATGGTTGTTAACTTGAGCCCAAAGGTCACCAGCTTGAAGCCAAAAGTCAATGGCTTGAATAAGGGGTCACTGGCTTGGCTGGAGCCTCCTAGTCAAAGCACATATGAGAAAGCAATCAATGGACAACGAAGGTGCTGCAATGAAGAATATTGATGCTTCTCATCTCTCTCCCTTCCTGTTTCTCTCTCTTGCTTAAAAAAATCGATGTTTTGAAAAAGGTCAATTAAGCCAAGAAGACTATGAAATTACCTCAAAAATGGAAAATTATTTTGATTGAATATTAAAATATAAATTAGAATAAAAAGAATAAAAATAGGATCATGACATGATTAGAAAAGGAGGAAAGGCAAGAGAGAGAGAGATACAGGAAAAAAATAGACAGAATCACAGCTGTATTGCAAAAGGAGTGTGGTGAAAAGAAATTTATTTAAAATAAAAACTGGTGAGGACTTGCCTGGAAGAGCATTTATTTCAGTAATAATGCTTTTAAGAGACTTGGAAAATTATAATCCAGGACTGCTACCCATACACTGGTCAAAATAAAGACCATCCCAAATTTTGTAAAGGACAATTTTGACCATCTCTTTATATCATTTGTCTTAAATCCTTAGACTCTCCCAAATGAGATGTTGGCAGACAATATTTGGTTTTCTCATTAAGTTTCAGGAAGAAGTCATTTGTAGGAAGAAATGTTTAATAATATGCAGGAAGCACAGGCTTAAGGGTCTCCATGAAGACTTCTGCCTCAAATGTAAATGGATGAATGGATGAAAATGCCATCTTTTAGTAATGCAGGCAAGAAGACAGCAATGAAGGATCAGAGGAATTAAGAATTGAAGGATACAGCCTGACCAGGCGGTGGCACAGTGCACAGAGTGTTGGACTGGGATGCAGAGGACCCAGGTTCAAAACCCCAAGGTCGCCGGCTTGAGTGCAGGCTCATCTGGCTTGAGCACAGGCTTACCAGCTTGAGTGCAGAGTTGCAGGCTTGATCGTGGGATCATAGATATGACCTCATGGTTGCTGGCTTGAGCCCAAGGTCACTGGCTTGGGCAAGGTGTCATTGGCTCTACTGTAGCCCCTGGTCAAGGCACATATGAGAAAGCAATCAATGAACACCTAGGATGCTACAACAAAGAATTGATGCTTCTCATTTCTCTCCTTCCTGTCTGTCTGTCCCTATCTGTCCCTCTCTCTGTCTCTGTTTCTGCCACACACACACACACACACACACAAAAAAAAATTGAGGATACATATATACTTAAGGAAAAAATACTCAAAAGATCTCTGAGGAGCACAAGATAAGAACTGTAATCATGTTAATGATGTCACTGAAAAGAACCAAACAAGTCCCTGATCACTTAAAATACAAAGGAAGAGTTTTACTGAGTTCTTTAACCTCCTACAGAATTAACTAGAAAGAAGATGTTGAAAAAGGTACAACTTCAATCTACTTCTGGAGTTTGAATAATATCCATATATGAGAACAATATTTAGATTTTATTTTAAAAATTGATAAAAATTTGCTGGCATTCATTAGTATAGCATTAGCAAAAATGATTACTGTAATTATTTAGTGTCAACTGTATGTTAATCACTGTAAAGATTAATAAGACCCAGTGACACTATATATATATATTATAAGGTGGTTTATAATAATGAAGAAGTTCAAATTTTTATGAGACTTAGAGGCTTATAACTTCTTGAGGTAATCAGTACAATTATCATGAAGGAAGTAGCATTTGAGATGAAAAAAATAGTAACATTTTCATAGTCTGGATATGAGAGAAGAGCATTTCAGGTCGTGGGTATGGCAAATTAAAGGTACAAAAGTGGGAAAGCAGGAGGAGTGTGTCGAAAACTGAGTAATTATTATAAATTAAACTGGTATTTTTAACTGCCAGTCCACAGACTGGTGCCAGTCTACCAGAAATTTCTAAACTATGTTTGTTTGTTTTTTAAGAAGGGGGAGTCATAGGAAATAAAACCGAGTAAGAAAATAGAGATCAAATTGTGAAGAACTTTCCATTCATTTATACATTCAACAAACATTCACTCAGCACCTGTGCTGGGCATTGTGCTACTAAACACTGTGACAGAAATAGATGGGAGATTTTAGTGTTAAAACCACATCCTAAGAATACTAAATCACTGATTCACAAGAAGATATGTACTCCCATGTTTACTGCAGCATTGTTTACAATAGCCAAGATCTTGACACAGCACAACTGTCCATCAGTGGACAAATCGGTTAAAAAGCAGTGGTACATTTACACAATGGAATACTACACAGTCATGAAAAAGAAGGAAATCTTACCTTTTGCGACGGCATGGATGGACTTGGAGATTATTATGCTGAGTGAAATAAGCCAGACAGAGAAAGACAAATATCATATGATCTCACTTATATGTGGAATCTAATGAACAAAGTAAACTGAGGAACAGAATAGAGGCAGAGGTGGGGTCACAGGGAGCAGAGGGACAGCTGTCAGAGGGAAGGGGGATGAGGGTAATGGGATCAGAGAAGGTGAAGGAATTAGTGAAATTATATATGCATAACATAGATACAGATAACAGGACAGCAAACCCCAGAGGGAAGGGAGGAGGGATTTAGGGGGAGGGGGGAAAGGGGGCATAATGGGGGACACGGAGGTGGGGGGTAAGGGTGTTATATTGAGTGGGACACTTGAATCCATGTTAACACAATAAATTAAAATAAAAAATTTTAAATATAATAATAAAAACTACATTATCTGTGTGCTCATTGACTTTCACATCTAGAGACCTAAAACATTCTTTTGATAAAATGAAGTCACATGATTCCTCTGCTCCCTAAATTTCATATTGGATTTGTCAAGTTTATCAACAGTGGTGGTATTAATCCATGTGAAGAGAGAGGCCTTCTGTCTCCCAGGGGTTCAAAAGTAATTTTGAGGAAGAAGAAACACATGTCAGGCCAATTATACTTTCAAGTTACACTCTAGCTTCTAGGAATTAGGTCAAATTCCTTAGCAGGTTTGAAAGGATTTAACCTGTTCCTCTCTGGGAATAGTGACTTCTGTAGCTTGTTCCACAAGAAGTCGGTCCTGCTCAGTTTGTCCCAGTGAGAGTGCTATCACAATAATTGCGTCTTAGTGACTGATCTACCAGCCTGGACCAATTTGGGCTTTATCAACTGGAAGCTACTGCTAAAGAATTCCAAAGACAAATTCTTGCAGCTGTTTTCAGACTTGAACATAAATATCAATCTATTAGCTGGAGGTAGCACACTTGATCTGTTGAAAGTACAAGAACCAAGATTTTAAGTGGCAAATATGGGTACCACCGCTATCGCAATAAAGGTGTGTCCACATTTTAAGACTTTTAAAAAGAAATGTGAATTATAAAAATGGAACTGACTGACCAGGCGGTGGCGCAGTGGATAGAGCATCGGACTGGGATGCAGAAGGACCCAGGTTCGACACCCCAAGGTCGCCAGCTTGAGCGCGGGCTCATCTGGTTTGAGCAAAAGCTCACCAGCTTGGACCCAAGGTCGCTGGCTCCAGCAAAGGGTTACTCCACTCGGTCTGCTGAAGGCCCGCGGTCAAGGCACATGTGAGAAAGCAATCAATGAACAACTAAGGTGTCGCAATGAGAAACTGATGGTTGATGCTTCTCATCTCTCTCTGTTCCTGTCTGTCTGTCCCTATCTATCCCTTTCTGACTCTCTGTCTCTGTAAAAAAAAAAAAAAGAAACTGAAATGCAGAGCAATTATATAGAGAACAATTAAAATAAAATGTAAAACTATATTAGGGAAAAGGCTGTAATAAAAGGTAAGGAGGCTTCCCAGGCTTAGTATCAATTGTGTATAAGGTAGAGGTAGGGGTTTAAAAAGCTTTCTTGTTTTGAATTAAGCTTTTTCATTTTGAATCCTGAATCTGTGAACTCCCTGTCCTCAGGCCTGACATTAGACATTTCAGGAACTGCTGCTAAACTTGTCTAAGCACCCAGGAAACAGCAATGCAAGTCCCCACACAATGCTTCTGGACCTTGGAATGGCTTCACTGATGAAAATGAATTTACTTATTTTTCTACTACCACTCACACATTAGTCTTCTAATAATATAGTGTCTCAGAGGACCTAATCACTGTCCTTTCACCACCTCAACTTGAAATACATGATTGGGCCAGCCCAGTCAGGAACTGGCCTAGTTCTGATCCCATAAATGTAGGAGCCATTTTTTAAAAATCGAATTTCTGCCAGGTGACTCTCTCTATAGCTTGGGAAGGAAGACATAGCAGAAACATCATTTATTTAAGTCAATTAGTCAGTATATATATTTGAGTGCCTGATATATTCTTAACACTGTACTTCATGCTTTTAGGGAGAGAAAAGTCTAAGGATCACAGTCAGTGATATAAGATTAACACAACTAAATAAAGGTATAAGATAGCAAGCAATTAGCTGTTATATCTCTCCTTTCTAGGTACTGTGCTAAGAAGGCACCCTTGTCAAACTGCCTTGTTACCATGGTGACAGTTACTAAGAAATGTACAGATCCACATATGAACAGGTTACAGAGTTGTTCTGTAATTGCTGTTTTTAAATATACAGTTTCTCTAGTCAGATGAATAATTCTAATACTGGTCTCCAATTTTCTATGTGGATACTCTGTGTTCCAGTCCTTAAAGAAAACTGAACCAGGAGCATGTGGACCTATCCATGCTGACCGCACAGTTTGGGGGTTTTCCCATTGCTTGGGGATCAGCTTTAACCCTTGGGTATAGTCTGAAATGACCTCAAGTGTCCCAGGTTTCTAAATATCTCCTATCCCTTAATACAAAGGCATGACTCCCCGAGGTTACCCCCAAAGTCAAGAAGGAATACTTGACCATTTCCTAGTTTAAGTTCTTATTTTTGTCTCTCTTGTGGCCCTCTTTGTCCCACCTCATCCTATTTTTGACCATTGTCCTCTTCTCATTTATTCTCCAAGCACTATTATATACAAGTGGTTGTTTATAACAGACTGTTGAAAGTCTGGTAATAATGATATAGTGCAGGACAGGAAATATAAGTATCCAAAGTTCTCCGGCCATTTTCTTTGAGGAGGCAGGGAGAGAGAGACAGGAACATGGAGCTGCTCCTGTATGTGCCCTGACTGGGGATCAAACCAGCAGCCTCCACTTCTGGGATGATGCTCCAACCCACCGAGTTATCTGGCCAGGGCTTATTATTATTATTTGATTGATTTTTGCCCTGGTCAGGTAGCTCAGTTGGTTAAATCATCATTCTGAAGTTCAGAGGTTGCTAGTTCAAACCCCAGTCAGGGCACATACAGGAACAGATCAATGTTCTTATCTCTCTCCCCCTTCCTCTCTCTTAAATCAATAAACATTTTCTAAAAAGCAAGCACATTTATTTTTAAGAGAGACAGAGAGAGGAGGGGAGAGTGAGGGGAGGGGGGAGGGAAGCATTCATTTGTTGTTCCACTCATTGGTACATTCACTGATTGCTTCCCATGTGTGCACTGACCAGGGATCCAACCTGCAAACGTGCTGCTTCCAGACAATGCTGTTAACTGAGCTAACCCGCCAAGGCCTGGCCATTTTCAACATGGGAAATGTCTCACTGTATTTTCTCCTCAGGCCCTGCCTGCTGCCATTTTGCTCAAACTTCCTCTCCTCCATCTCTTTTCTGAGTTTTTTTAAAATTTTATTTATTTATTGAGTTTATATAGATTCTAGTGTCTCCCCAAATGCATCCTCCCTCCCCCATATTCCCCTCAACATCTCCCTCGTTCCCCCTCCCGAAAGCTCCCTCCACCCTTCCCTTCAGGTTTAATTCCATTCCTCAGTTCACATTGTTCCTTGGATTCCTCAAATCAGTGAGGTCATATGATAGTTTTCTTTCTCTGCCTGGCTTATTTCACTTAACATAACAGTTTCCATGTTGCTGCAAAAAATAATATTTCCTTCTTTTTCATGGCCCCATAGTATTCCATTGTATACAAGTATATGTACCACAGCTTTTTAATCTACTCGTCCACTGACTGACACTTGGGCTGTTTCCAGATCTTTGCTATTGTGAACAATGCTGCCATAAACATGGGGGTGCGTTTCTTTTTTTGAGTCAGTGATATGGTGTTCTTGGGATATATTCCTATAAGTGGGATGGCTGGATCAAAAGTCGGTTCCATTTTTAATTTTTTGAGGAATTTCCACTGAGTTCTTTGGGTTTAAATCTCTGTGATTTTATTATTCCAAGCAACGAAATTCTTGTTATCAAACCTACCCTATATGGACTAACTCACAATCACAAAGGCCTATCCTTTTTTTCCCCTCATACAAAAGTTTCATTTACTCCAGAGGAAAATTCGGTCATTCCCCCAGACTATAAACTGGCAGTTAAAAATAGCTATTTTTTAAAAGTTATTTTCTCTACTCATTCACATGCTTTTTGACTTAATTCTCTTATTTGATCTGTATTTAAGGTAGCTTTTTTCTTGAGACTGTCTGAATTACAGATATAAAGTCAAAGTTTCAAAAATATTTTGCATTGTGCATAAGTCATTCCTATGTTTGGGGAGAATTCTAGTTCCTTTTTTAAAACTTCATTATCTGAAAAGTGAGTCCTCAAAGAGTCAGAAAAGCTACAAAATGATTTGTGATTTTCAGATTGCCTTATAAGAGATGGGGAACAGAATAAAAACTTTTTATTATAGGATAAAAAGCAAAGTTTTCCTGTAGAATACTCCCTACTAACCTGGCATTATCCACAAACCAACACCCTTTTACATCACACAGCATACTTTTCATAAAAGAAATTTTTTTGCATTCAGCCACAGGAGTAGATGCTTGCACAGTGACCACAGCTCTGCTTTAAAGATAAGAATTGTATTTCTGACTATGGAGTTTCCAAAGGTGCTGAGTGCTGACTTCTCTGAGGCAGCCCTCAATTACAGTTGCGTGTCATCCCCAAAGGAAAGTAATGACATTAAGTACAGCTTCTTGTGAAGATGGATATTTCCCCTTGGACACACCTCAATCTATGTATACCTATGTATACACCTCTCATGAGCCTGTTATATACTGTGCAGAGCACCAGTCTATGTACCATGGAAAATGTGAGAAAAATAATATAAAACAAAATCAAGATTCTATAGGAACTCAGAATTTAAAGGATGAGAAAACTCTTGGATGTGGAAGCAATAATTATAGGATAAAGAACAAAGTAGAATTTATTTGGAGTTCTAAAATTTTAGAAATAGAATTATTTTTAAGATCATTCACTGATTTGCAGAGAAAACTAGAGCCCAGAAGGGTAAATGGTTATCTGAGGTTACACAGTGAATAAGTAGCAGAGGCAGGAAGAGACCACAGGTATCAAGAGCTTTGCCAACCTTACCATATGTAATAACTATTAAGCATCAATTCTACGCAAGGAAGTATATAGCCAGAGATACACGTGTAAAATGCCTAGCACAGTATTTGTGAAAATTTTATATAACTCATTTGCATGTGTATGTGTGTATACATATATATAGAAATTGCTCACATATTAGATGTTTCATAGTATTAATTAACCTACATAGGTATGCAGACAATCAGTAAAAGCACACAAAGTATTGGTGAAACTGTCCTTTGTCACGTCAAAAAAGAAAGCCAAAACGTTAATATTTACTGAACTTTCACTGTATACAGATACCAGCATAAGAAAGTACGGAATAAAGAAAATAGGAGAGACTGCGGTGGTGCAGTGCATGGAGCATCGGACTAGGATGCGGAAGACCCAGGTTCGAGACCCCGAGCTTGCCAGCTTGAGTGCGGGCTCATCTGGCTTGAGCAAAAGCTTGCCAGCTTGGACCCAAGGCCGCTGGCTCCAGCAAGGGGTTGCTCGGTCTGCTGAAGGCCCGGGGTCAAGGCACATGTGAGAAAGCAATCGATGAACAACTATGGTGTCGCAATGGCAACGAAAAACTAATGATTGATGCTTCTCATCTCTCTCTGTTCCTGTCTGTCTGTCCCTATCTATCCCTCTCTCTGACTCTCTCTCTGTCCCTGTAAAAATAAAAAAGAAAAGAAAATAGAAGAAATTCTATTTAGGATGTGATAAATAGGAACTATTTATTATTCTCAACAATATACACTGATTACTCACACAATGATAAATAAGACTGAGTTTCTGCTTTCAAGGATCTTGCAGTCTGGTGGAGGAAGAATCCAGACTATAACGACATGGAGGGATATATACATTGCAGAGCCAGTGCTAAGAGCTATGGATGCTCACAAAAGGGCAATCCATCCAGTAAGGCTGGATAGAGATTGGGAAGAAACTGGCAGAGAAGGTTTCCCAAATAAAAGAATACGGAGTTGCCCAATGACAAGAAGAGCTGGAGAGAGCCCAAAGCCACAAACCAGCTATGGTGGGTACTCTGAACTGGCTCTCAGCATGCCTTCTAAATCAGTACTGTGCTTTCTCATACTGTTAGGCTAAAGAAAGAAAAATCACATTTCCCCTATCTCCCTCCTTGCACCCAATTAGAATTACTTGGAAGGTGGATTACAGACCGGGGTCACCTGCTTTGTTTCCGCTGGCAAACTCAAGAGTGTACACACTGGGCTTTTCTGCAGCATTATTTCAGTGTCTATGTAGTCACAGATGCAGGAGTGGCTTCCTGACCCCTGGGTCACAGCTATAGTGGTCTATCTCTGAACTCAACAGCACCAGTGGAGTCCCCTGAACCCCCACCTTTCCGATTATTGCAGAGGTAACAGCTGTTTCAGTAGACCAGTTCAGCAGTCTTGTCCTAGGAATCATTCCTGAAGACCCCACTAACTTATCCTTCCTTTAGCCTTTTCAATGATTTTGCAAGTTCCTGATTCCTTATAGTAAATCCTCTTTTCCTTAAAATGGTGTGAGCGGTTCCTGTATCCTGCACCTAATACACCAACAGAATATAAAAATGCAAAATATGCTATGAGTAATATAGTTTGCAGGGGTCAGCAAAATTTTTCTGTAATGGGCCAAGATAGTAAATATCTTAAGCTTTGTGGGCCACTTATGATCTTGATCTCCTTCTCCTCCCACTCAGTGTTAAGTATAGTTACATTATTATACAACCATCTCCAGAACATTTTCATTCAAACTGAAAGTCTATATTCCTTAAATAACAATTCCCCATTTCCCTCTCCCTTTTTCCTGGCCACTGGCAACCACTGGTCTACTTTCTGTCTATAAATCTGACAACCCTAGATACCTCACATAAGTGGAATCATATAATATTTGTCTTTTTTTTTTCTCTTAGTGGCAGGGGGTAGGAGACAGACGAGAAGCATCAACTCATAGTTGTGTCCCTCGTTGTTCATCTCATACATGCCTTGACTGGATGTTCAAGCTGAGCCAGTGACCCCTTGCTCAAGCCAGTAATCTTGGGTTTCAAGCCAGAGACCTTTGGACTCAATCCAGTGATCATGGAATTGTGCTGATGATCCCACACTCAACCTGGTGACCATGCTCAGGCTGGTTAGCCTGCACTCAAGCTGGATGAGTCCGCACTTAAGCCAGTGACCTCAGGGTTTCGGACCTAGCTACCTCAGCATACCAGGCAGACGCTCTATCCACTGAGCCACCGCCTCCAGCCAGGCCAGTATTTGACTTTTTGTAACTGGCTTCTTTCACTTGGCATAATGTCCTCAAAATCCACGTTATAGCATGTGACAGTGTTTCCTTCCTTCTTTTTTTCCTTTATAAGGCTTAATAGTACACCATTGTATATATACACACCATTTTCTTTATCCAGTCAGCTATTTATGGATATTTGGGTTGCTTCCACCTCTTGGCTACCATAAATAATGCTGTTATAAACATGGATGTGAAAATACCTTTTCTAGATCCTGATTACAATTCCTTTGGGAGTATACCCTAAGTGGGATTGCTGTATCACAGATAATTGTATTTTTAATATTTTTGAGGAACCACCACACTGTTTGCCATAGGGCTGCACCATTTTACATTCCTACCAACAGTGCTCAAGCTTTCCAATTTCCCCAAACCCTTGTCAGCACTTATTGTCTGTTTATTTTTTATTATAGTTATTCTAATGAGTGTGAGGTGATATTATGGTTTTGGTCTGCATTTTCCTGTGATTAGTGATGTTGAGCTCCTTTTCATAAATGGTTGTTGCCATTTGCACAGTATTTTCTTTGTCCGTTTTTAAGTCAAGTTATATGTTTTTTCTTGTCATAACATTAGGAGTTCTCTCTATAGTCTGGATATTAATCTCTTAGCAGATAGATGATTTCCTTAGGTCGCTTTTTCACTCTGTTGCTGATGCCCATCCAGTTCTAGTCTGTGCTCACAAATGGAAGCCAAGTCTAGAGCAACTTGAAGGCAGTCTGGCCCGATCTGGAGCCATATCTTCTGTCCTAAAGACTAACTAGCACCTTTATTTTAGAACTTCAGGTCTTATATACTCTGATTTCCTATGATATTGAAAAGTATCTGCATGCCTTTATTTTAAGTCAGGCCCAACCTCAAGAATGGATGAGTAAGTGGTAGTCATGGAGGCAGACTCAGCAGATTTAGGTTTTGCATTGTCATGTGCCTGCCACTAGAAAGCTGAGATCAAATACAATTTCAATTATCTATTTTTCAATTAACTCTGCTCCTTTTTACTTTTGGTAGTCCATTGCAGCATCTTTGATTCTCTATATTTGTTCTGAGGTAATAAAACATCCCAACCCTACAGAACTTAGTGATTTTCAGCCAAACATATGGAGAGTTAATTCACACCATAGTCTAAAACACAACCCAGTTCACACACACTGTCTCTAAAAAAGAAATACTAAAAAGCAACCCCTTGCTGATTCTGTATTAGTGGATAATGAATAGCATGGTATGGTGCATTTGCCAAAATATCCTATTTGAAGACACAGATTCTGATTTATAAAAGCTCTATTTCCTGTCCTAACAACTTGTCTTTTAAGAAGAATTTAGGAAGCCTGTGTACACTATTTTTCTGGTCCCACAGCAGAAGATTATGGGAAGATTAAGGTAAGGACAGAGCTGGATATGGTTAAGATGAAGAAATGCTAGAAATTCAGGATCCTAATTCTCTTCCTCCCTGACTTTAATGTTATCCTGTTGCTATTCAAGCATTTATGTACAACGATGTTCATCATTGTATTACTTTTAATCATGCATGTCAGAAAGTGACTTTTATAAATGGCTTTAGATATAAAAAACAGAAACCCTAAACACAAGTTGATTAAAACAATAGTTATTTTTCACATTATAACAAGAAATTCAAAGATTGGTAGTTGTGGCATAGACTTAAAGGTTCATTAATCTCAGATACAAAGTCTTTAATTTTCTTAACTTTTCCCTCATGGATGAAATATGGCTAATATAGCTCTAGACATCTCATTTCTTACAAAGCAGAAAAAATAGGTAAACGATAATACAACTGTTGGTTGTCCCATTCAATATGGAAGGTGAAATTTCCTGGAACTTCCCCCCTCAACCTCAGAAATCTTCATCTTACTTCCCAATGGCTGGAATTTACACCACCCTGAGTTGTAATTGCGGCTAGGAAAATAAAATTAATTGAATTAACCCCATCATTGAGGCAGGCAAGCGAGAGGGAAGTCGGGAACTGGTGTTGGTCTACTGAGTTTTAGGGTCTGCTAAACAGAAAAATATGTAAGAGTACAAGATTGACTGAGTATGATGTGCCATATACTTAGAATCCCAGGTGGCTGCTAAATTGTGGTATAGAAAAATACTTAGTTGCATGCAAAATTCATAAAATGTTGTCAACTAAAAAATTAACATATAAAATAATAGGTAAGAAAACATCAAATATGTTGGGGTGGTATAAGTTTAGATAGATTTTAAAAATTTAAACAGATACATGAAAATAAATAAATAAATAAAACCTGGAACTTGCCATCTGAAAATGTTGACTTAGGTTGGCTTTTCCAGGAAACAGACCCTGAGGCAGAGATTTGCAGGCAGGTGGTTTACCAGAGAGCGCTCTCAGGAACAATACCTGGACAGGGCCAGGACTAGGCAGAGGGAGAAGGTAACTACAGGGTAGTTGCCCCCAGAGCTTTAACCATTCCCATGGGGAGTTCTAAATATGGATGTCCCAGAATGTCCCAATTGCGGGACTGTGTCTTTGTACCTCCACAGTGGACCAGTCACTGGGTTTGGGCTGCACCTAGGGAGGGGTATAAACTAGGGTGAGGCAGTTTCTTCCACAGGAGGCAACTGTGGAGAGCAATGCAACTGGGAGCCATCAGCAGCCAACACTCCTGGCAGCTGCATGTTGGGATCTGGGCAGCACACCACAGCATCCACCAGAAATGTCAACAGTGATTATCTCTGGTTTGGGGACTAAGGCTGGTGTTCTCTTTCTCTCTTAAACATTTTCCAATTTTTCCATAATGAACACAGCATTGTCCTAAGGATTCAATGAGTTAATTCATGTAAAGCACTAGGCACAATTCCTGGCAATTATTAAGTATTCAATAAGTTTAGCTATAATTATTTTTATGTAGAAATATGCATATACATATAAAACATTTTAAAGAGGAAAGCATAAATGTAGAGATTTTTAAATATAAAATAAAATAATAATGACAGAACAAGCTGTTCATTTTGGCTTATTTTGTTTTGCCTATGAAATTCTATTAAATTTTTTTTAATTGAATTTATTGCAGTGACATTGGTTAATAAAGTTTTACAGGTTTCAGGTGCACAATTCTACAATACATTATTTGTATATTGTATTGTGTATTTAGCACCCCAAGTCATGAAATTCTTTTTTTTTTTTTTTACAGGGACAGAGAGAGAGTCAGAGAGAGGGATAGATAGGGACAGACAGACAGGAATGGAGAGAGATGAGAAGCATTAATCATCAGTTTTTCTTTGCCGTTGCGACACCATAGTTGTTCATTGATTGCTTTCTCACATGTGCCTTGACTGCGGGCCTTCAGCAGACCGAGCAACCCTTTGCTGGAGCCAGCGACCTTGGGTCCAAGCTGGCAAGCTTTTGCTCAAGCCAAATGGTCCCATGCTCAAGCTGGTGACCTCGGGGTCTCGAACCTGGGTCTTCCGCATCCAAGTCCGACGCTTTATCCACTGCGCCACCGCCTGGTCAGGCATGGAATTCTTTATGACATTTTTTTTCAGCATTTCTCAATAGAATTTTCTATAAGGATGAAAATTTTAGTATCTGCATTGTCCAATACAGTAGCCACAGGCGGCTACTGATATTGAAGTGTAGTTACTGCAAAGCAAGAACTAAATTTTAAACTTTGTTTGATTTCCATGCATTTAAATGTAAACAGCCACATATTGCTAGTGCCTACCATCCCAGTCACTGCAGCTCTATACCAATACTAGGCAATGGTTAGAGAATAGATCTAATATAATCTTTTTCTCTTAAAGTTTGGATTAGTTCCTCAACTCACCTGGTATAATCTCCTAAGAGTGATTTCAAAATCACATTATATTTAGATGTGTAGAAAAACAAAATGGAAAGAATTAAATGTGAAAAAGTGGAGTTTTTTTGTTTTTGTTTTGTCAGACTTTTCTACATACAACAGGGAAAGTATTTAATTGAAAGTGAGGTGTGCCCTGGAAGATAGCTTGGTTGGTTAGAGCATGGTCCCGAAGCACAGAGGTTGCTGGTTTGGTCCCCTGAGAGGGCACTTACCGGAACAGATGTTCCTGTCTCTCTCTCCTGCTCTCTCTTTTTCTCTTTCTAAAATTAATAAAGTAAACATTAAAAAAAAGAAAGTGAGATGCTAAAGGGCTATATAATATATTGCTAATTGTATGGGGTTTTTTTAAAGTAAATAATCTGAAAAGAAAATGAAAGAGGTAGTTCTATAGCAAATGTCTGAAATGCCAACTTGCCAGACATGTGAGAGAGCCACTTTGTAAGTGGATTCTCCAGCTCCAAACAAGTCTTCAGATGACCACAGACCTAGCCAACATGTTAATGAAACTTTATGAGACTGAAACAGAAATGCCTGAGCTACTCATGAATTCCTGACTCACAGAAATTGTGAGAGAATATTTAATTTTTATTGTTTTAAGCTTTGGAATTATTTTATATGCAGCAATAAATAGCTAACACAACATCAGTAACAAACATTTATTGCTACTGTACAATATCCTGCTTATGGGCTAAACCATATGATCATTCAAGTAAACTTATTGCTTTATAGCTTCAATGTTTTAACAGCTTGACAAGTCATTAACTGTATATCCTTTCCTATAAAATTCTTATTAGACAAGAATTAACCAATCAAATATTTAGCAAATATCCATTAAGTTCAAAGTATTATTCTAGGTGCTCTGCTGATTAAAAAATACAATATAAAGTGTGATGGACAAACACTTGACTTGGGGGGATGGTGAACATACAATACAGCGAACAAGATATGTTGTAAAATTGTGCCACCTAAAACCTGTATCATTTTATTGACTATTGTCAGCCCAATATATTCAATTAAAAAGGAAAAAAGGAAAGGTGTGATGCTCATGATAATAATATAGTAGCAACAATAATCATAGGTATTACATATATTAAGCATCTGCTTTGTCTTAGACACTATTCTAGACACTGAACAGATACTATCATTTAATCTTAATATACACTGTATCGTCAAACATTTTCCAGAAAGGTCATACCAAGTTACACACCCATCTCTAATATGTAAGAACAGTCTCACATGTTTACCAGAACTTTAAAAAAGTTTTAAAACATTTGATAGGTGAAAAATAGAACTGTTTAATCTGCATTGGTATGATCACTAGATCTTGATAGGTTAAGTACATTAAACCTTTGTCTGACATGTTACAAATATTTTTTCCTAGGTTGGTATAATGTTTCCTTGATATTTTTATACAGTCAAGTTAATTTCTTCCTTTGTAATTTCTTCCAATTTTTATAAATAAAAGGTTCTTCTCTATCCCTAGATCAATTAAATATTCACTTGTACTTTTTTTTTTTTTTTTTTTTTTTTTACAGGGACAGAGAGAGTCAGAGAGAGGGTTAGACAGGGACAGACAGACAGGAACAGAGAGCAGTGAGAAGCATCAATCATTAGTTTTCGTTGCCGTTGCGACACCATAGTTGTTCATTGATTGCTTTCTCAGATGTGCCTTGACCCCAGGCCTTCAGCAGACCGAGCAACCCCTTGCTGGAGCCAGCGACCTTGGGTCCAAGCTGACGAGCTTTTTTGTTCAAGCCAGATGGGCCCACATTCAAGCTGGTGAGCTCGGGGTCTTGAACCTGGGTCTTCCGCATCCTAGTCCGACGCTCAATCCACTGTGCCACCGCCTGGTCAGGCTTCACTTGTACTTGGTTTGTTTTTTTTTACACATGTAATTTTTTTACACATGTAATATTTTTTCAGAATACAGGGTATTTATTTACTTTTCATAATCATGTCTCCTTTACTATTAATCGAATACTTTGTCCCTTCCCCACTGATTTATGATGTCACCTTTATTATCTAAGGAATTCTTATATTGCTTGGGTATGCTTATGAGCTTTAGAACCCTCTTTCATTGCCTGTTGGTTTTGGTGCTAGTAGTTCGCTTTTATTTAATTACTGGTTTCTACTCATCAAGAACCATAACATTCTTTCCAGGAAGCCTCCATTTCCCCATAAAACAATTGCTTCTCCTTTTTCACCTTTATAACGTTAAAATTCTGCCTTGTATCACAGTTAACAGGGTTGATAGTACCCAATTATATTCTCGAGAGCAGGGAACAGGTGTACTATATATGTTCATTAAAATTAAGCTATGGGATTTGTATTAAAAGGTAGTAATGGCAAAATAGTTCTAGATGGACAAAAAAATGAAAATAGAAAATTCCCTCATTTTTTCAATAAGCATCACTGTGATATCCATTAGAAAGAGAAAATAAAGGTGAGGGAACCCTGTATTTTGCCTTAGGGAATTCACCACTTAGTAGGGGAAAAGAGAAATGTGAAAATATACGTAATTAAATATAGTTATTAGATAGCATCTAAAAAGAAGGTACAAGGAAGGAGAAAGGAAAAAACCAATTTAATGAGTAGTGGACATAGCCATGAGCTGCGTGTATGGAGGATGTTAAATGTCAAAAGAATTTTGTAATTAATCTGAATGACAAAGCCTATTAATTCAGATCTTTAAACAGAAGTTACATTCCCTGATTGGCGGTGGGTCAGTGGATAAAGCATCAACCTGCACCGCTGAGGTCCCTGGTTTGAAACCCTGGACTTGCCTGGTCAAGGCAACTATGGGAGTTGATGCTTCCTGCCCCTCTGCCCCTTCTCTCTCTCACTCTCTTTTCTAAAATAACTTTTTTAAAAGTTACGTTAATCTATACTTCATTCCGAGGCCTTTTTAAGGAAGTATAACATAGTTTGGGTAGTATGGACAAGCTGAAGATAAGTTCTGCTTGGAAACTGATTCGTTAGCAGGAATCTAAGGTGATTAGAACGGGATACAGGTGAGACTTAACCCATAGTCTTTGACTGAGTGGAAATTATACACGGAAACAAGAAATAAACCATTACCTTTGTCAGGCCTCTCTATACACCACTTACATGAGTTCGCCTAAAAGCTATGAGGACGGACTCCTAGTCGTGCAAGAGCCAGCACAGTCCCAGCCAGGAGTCTCACTACCTCACCCCGCCCGTCTGGCCCCCAGAGCCCAGGCGAGAAGTTCGAGTAGAAACTACTGACGTCATGTCAACGTGACGTCACTGGCACTGACGCAGTCTCACAGGAGGGGCCTCTCAGCTCACCTAAGAACGCGGTCAGCTCCACAGAGCAGCAAGTTGGCCACCTTGTGTTCTGCGCTGAAGGTCTTAATACTCAGAGCTGCGGGAACTGAAGCTCCGACGCCGCTTAGGAGCTGAGGAACCGCCACCTCCTTCCTTGGCTTTTACCACCGCCCTCTTTAAGGCCCAGGAGCAGTGCCAGCGGCAGCGCGCTCACAGGCCCGCCGCCTGCGGCGGTCGCGCGCACGCACGCCTGTGCGCACGTTACCAGAGCACCCGGAAGTGCGAGGGAGAGCAGAGCCACGTGGGTGGGTCTGGAGCGCAGCTCGCATGGGGGAGTGTATCCCGCTGGCCGCCCCGGTCCCTGTGGAACAGGCTGTGCTGGAGACATTCTTCTCTCACTTGGGTATCTTCTCTTACGACAAGGCCAAGGACAATGTGGAGAAGGAACGGGAGGCCAACAAGAGCGCGGGGTGCAGCTGGCTGTCGCTGCTCGCGGCCTTGGCCCACCTGGCCGCGGCCGAGAAGGTCTATCACAGCCTCACCTACCTGGGGCAGAAACTAGGTACCTCCGCCCGCCCCTCGTGACCCTTGAGGAGAAAGGAAAGGGAGTTTATTCCCGGGTCGGTAGTGGCTTGGGTCCCCCATTTCCATCACTTCTAGCTGCTGGCTCAACGAGGCACTCCCAGGTCTTCTCCCACGGTTTCCTTCCCACCCTCGGCTTCCACAAGCCCCGCCCACCGGCCTCTGCTGCGGATAGATTGGCGGATGGGGTCGATTCTCCTTAAAGGGCTGTGCTCCAAATCGATGGATGTATCCATTTTGCCCAAATGCATGGATTGGTGACATAAATGAGAAGTTGAGCAAACTTTATGCCCTCGTTTTCTAACCAGTGACACTGTGGCCAGAGGAGCAGAACTTGGCAATACAACCTAGTTAGAGTTAATAACATAATTGTTTGAATTCTTATGAAAGGTTAAGGTCCCAGAGAGTTACAGATGAAGTCTTACCCCTCAATAAATGTTTAATGATTGAAGAAGTAAATGAATACTGACAGGAAAAGCAATAAAAGAGCCTAACAATAGCAAAAGGGGACTTATAGGAAAATGGTAAACACTCATCATCTCATGACAAATTTTGTCCCTGAAAAAAAGATGGAAGAGTAGATTCAATTGATTTTTACTAGTGGAAATAATTAGTGTAAGTAAATCAGAAGAAAATAATATACGTGATAGCCAAGGACTGTGAATATAAAGTATTACAACTTATAATTACCAGTAGTAAATACAAATCCCAGAGCTTTTAGGATTATTATAGTACTTTGACCTATTAGACGCTATAATTGTCCCAGGCACTGGTTCTGGTATGAATGAAGGGCACATATATACAATATAGAATAGAAATGTAACACTGAGTACAGATTCCATTTTGATTCTCCTCCACCCCCAGCTTCCTTATATTGCGTGAAGGTTAACATGTATGTACATCTTCCTTTCAGTAAACATTCACGGGACAAGGCTTTTTGAGATTTTAACTTCTGCCTTAGCTATTCAAATAATAACTTTTTATTTACTATGTTGACTCACTGGCAAAAACTGGTTAGATAGTTTCACCATGTGCATTTTTTTCTTCCCCTTTTTACAGTGGCACTTCTCACAAGTTTGCAATTGCTGGCGCAGTATTATTACTCCCCTTTCTACAGATTGGCAAATTCTGTATGTGCAGTTGTGTGAGTAGGGGACAGTCCAAACCAGAATACCTGTGTTTGAACTGTCAGATTGTTTGTATCCATAATTTATAAAAAAAAATTGTACATGTATTATAATTTACATATATATGTAAATAGGGAGGATTCTGACTATAAAATTGAAGGTGGGTAATTTTCTGGTATTTTAATTGTTTTTAGATTCCCCCACCTCATATAGTGTGGTAATTGATCCAGTACCATGATTCTTAATTTTTTTTTAACTTATCTATGAGAATTTAATTAAACCTGTGGACTTATCTATGAGAATTTAATTAAACCCCAGGAAAATATGCATGTAATACAATTTTGCATATAATCTGAGAGGATTCAGTTGAATTTCCTAAAGCCTAGTTATGGGCCCCTGTTTAAAAAAAAAAAAAAGTGGAAGTTTTTAGGTAAAAGAAACTGGCTGCCTTGTGTGTAAGAACATGTGTGAGATTATCCTTTTCTCTGACTTGGGTTCTGTGAAGTGGGCCTATTATGCCAAGAGATTGGTTCTGTGTGAACCCTATCTTGCATGGATGAGCTTGAGCACTGAGCCTTGAAATTGACCCACAGAACATTTTACACTGTAAAACATGCCCAGACACTATTCAGGATCCTAGGTGACCTGTCACTTCAGAGTACATGTTCTGAAAATGGCATGTTTAACTTGAATGCCTCTTAACTTATTCATATGTGTAGTAGATGTGTAGGTTCCAGATGTTAAAATTTAACTTTATAAATATCTTACAGTTTTTATGGTACTGGAATATTTGTGATATCAATGTGCTTACAGTACGACTTAATGATTATTGCACTGACTCCCATATTTTTAAAAAGTGTTTTGTGTTGCCATTTGAAATATTCCCATGTTCTTTAACTACTTTGCTAATTAGAACGTTTATGTGGTTTTCTTTAAAAAGCAAGACAAAAAGTTTACATGTATTTTATAAACATTTAAAACATGGTTCAAAAAAATGAGGCATTTTGACCTCATTCTTGTGACTGGTAATTACTGGAGACCTTAGCAGTCAATCCTGATTATAGATGTCTTTTAGACAAAGGACAGACCTGAAAGGGAGCCTTCTGTTCTTATCTAAACTCACTTGTGAAAAGCTTTGGGTGCAGTTCTTATCTTGGAGCTTTCTCTTTCCTTTAAGGGGAGAATATTCCTGTGTGCGGAATGATCAATGACTCAATGCCTGTGGAGGATTTTAGAAAGTCATACTTTTCTCCCCTTTGTTTCATTACTGGAGAATTTCCTCACCATATGTATGGTTGGTGGAATTTCGCATGGTAGAAAATGACTTAATTTAGAACTGACGTTTAAAAATTATCAAGAATAAAGTACTCAATTAGATGTTTTACATGATATACGTACTTATTATGTGAAATTTCAGGTTGTGAGATGGACTGTTGAAATCCTGAGAAATAAGGAGCATTCATAAATAGAGCCATCTTGACAGGAAGCCCAGACTCTTTTCTTGAAACATAGGTTGGGCGATGGATTAAAAACAATTTTGTGAATGACTGACCAGGTGGTGGCACAGTAGATGTAGGGTCAGCCTGGGATGCTAAGGACCCAAGTTGAAAGCCCCAAGGTCGCCACCTTGAGCAAAGGTTCACCCGGCTTGAGCACCAGCTCACCAGCTTGTGTGTGGGGTCGCCAGTTTGAGAGTAGGATCATAAACATGACCCATGGTCACTGGCTTGAAGCCAAAGGTTGCTGCCTTGAGTCCCAAGTCACTGCCTTGAGCAAAGGATCACTGGCCTAGCTGGAGCCCCCTGGTCAAAGCACATACGAGAAAGCAACTAACTAAGATGCCACAACAAAGAATTGATGCTTCCCATCTCTCTCCCTTCCTCTCTCTCTCTCTCTTTCTCTCTCTCTCTCTCTCTCTCTCTCTCTCTCTCACACACACACACACACACACACACACACACACACACAACAAAAACCCCCACAATTTTGTGAAATGTTTTATTCATTAAAAGGGTATTTTATAAATGCTTTGATAAATTTCACTCCTAATTGATATTTTAGAATAGTAACAAATTCAGTCATTAAAACATTCTGTATACATACATATATCAGTAGAAAACTTAAACTGCAACCCATCTCTGAGATTTTTATATATTTCCTAAGAATTACAGTTTTAAACCTGCCCTGTTTTTTTTCCTTGTTTTAATGTCTTATCTCTGACTTTTTTGGTGGTTTGCAGAATTGATTAAGGCAACATCTATGAAGCTGGCTTTTAATTATTGGAAATATAGTTGATTGTGCATTAATACAGAAGTAAGGAAATGATATCTGTGCCATTTTATCCATTCTGACTGTTGAAAAGGATGTGTTTGGTCTTATTTTTTGCTGATTTCCTTTGCAACCCCTCTTTTACAGCAGCAGTTATTTATAATTGCTTATTGTTCTTAATGACTTACAATGTGCTGCTTAGTATGTTAAAACTTATAATGTCAACTTTATCAAGAGAACTAAGATTTCCTTTACCCCCCTGAGATCCCAGGAGTGTGTGTTCTTGTATAAGGGAGAGATATGTGTATATATTATTTTCTAGTTTGAAAGATAAAAATAAAAGATGGCCTAAAAAGATGATATTAGATTCAAACAAAAATGTAACTCTAAAGCAGAAATAAAATCTTCTCATTTACCAGGAATAACAACAGTGTTTCATAATTGGGGTTCTCAATATATTTATGTGGAAGGAGGCCTTTTTAAATACAGCTCAATTATTTTCTGAAATGAATCTGAATCCTCGTTATACTGGGGTGGAGGAAAATTGGTTCATGTTTAAATAAATCAAACTCAGGTTCATTGCTACCCTAATGAGTTGTGCCAGGCATTTGTTTAACTTATTCCTCAGTAAAATTGTCAACCACAAAATATTTTTTTTTCTTTTCTTTAAGTGAGAGGAGGGGAGATAGTGAGACACTCCTTCATGCACTCCAATTGAGATTCACCAGACAACCCCTGTCTGGGGCTGATGCTCAAATGAACTGAGCTATACTCAGTGCCAGAGGCTGATACTCAGACCAGCTGAGCTGTCCTCAGTGTCCAGGTCTGACACTCGAATCAATTGAGCAGATACCTGTGAGAGGGGAAGAAGGAGAGGGAGAGAGAAAGAAGCAGTCGCTTCTCATGTGTGCCCTGACCAGGGGTCAAACCCAGGATGTCCACATGCTGGGCCAACGCTCTCTCCACTAAGTTAACTGGTCAGGGCCTCAACCGTGAAATATTTAAATCCCAATCATAGAAGTCAGAGAATACAGAGTAGATGAAAACTCACTGAGCTCAGCAGGTCCAGATCCTTTAATTTTGGATGCTGGGAGGTGTTTTGTGCTTCTGGTTTCTCTTCCTTACCTGTCATGTGCTTATGTCATTTGCCTAACAGGGAGCCAGTCTTTCTTCAGCAGGAAGGACTCCATCCGTACCATCTATACCTCCCTGCATAACGAGCTGAAGAAGGTGGTGACTGGCCGTGGTGCCCTAGGTGGGACCATTCCTCACGTGGAAGAACTCCTTTCCCACCTGTCAGAGCAGCTCTGCTTTTTCGTTCAGGCTCGGATAGAGATTGCAGACTTCTATGAGAAGATATACACCCTCAGCACACAGAAGTTCATCAATGCTGAAGAGCTTGTTGGCCTTTTGGACACCATCCTCAAGAAATACAGCTCCAGGTCAGTGTAGGTGAGGAAGGAAGCAGGGAAGGAGGGATAAAAGGTGGCAGCCTCTCGATCCCATACAAACCCTCAGTTTTTCCCCACACTCTTGTGAAAATCTCTGTGAAAAGAACAAAGGAGAATAACTGTTACATTTTGTACATATTGATTAATCAACAGGTATACATTAGGCACTTTCTTTGGGCTTAGTTAACACCTTCCTGGATGTTTACTTCTCTAAGCAATAACAAAAAAACAAAATGAAATAAGCCTTAAGTGATGTATTATAACTGATGAGCTTATAAAAGAGTTCATACAACAACAAGAGAATTGTATATAAAATAATGTGACTTTTTAACACATCACCATTTGAATAAGTGGCCCTTCAAAGTAATCACCTTGGTGAGTTACCCACTTACTCCTGCCACGTACCCGTTACTTATATGTGTTAGAAAGTCCTGTATAACTATTTTCAGGGTTTGGTTTTGTGGAGGCAGGCATCTGTACTTCTGAAGAGGCACCCTTCAGGGGGTTTTGAGAGTCAAGAAGTTATTTGTAGCCAATTTAATTTTTTTTAAAAAGATGTTGATCAACCAGAAAACTTTTATTTGAAAGAAATTGCTACTTATAAAGAAATGAGACTAGATATAATGGATTGCTCACTGCCTGACCCAAAAACAACATCAAAAGAATTTGAGAAGTGTTGTGAACATCATCGATGTGAATAACCCAGTTTTATTTTGGGGTCCATGGAGCCTGGCATAGTACTTTGCACATAGTAAGTGCTCAGTAATCTTATAATGGACCAAATGGAAAGAGATTACTTTGAAGGATATACCACTCTTTTGGATGTATGAGTTCATATGCATTTTCTTAAAAGAGAAAGATACGTTAATTTATATTCCCAATGAGGGATAATGCTCATCTGATTATGGACTGGGGAAGGAAGGCAAAGTATGGGGGGCGGGGGGAAAGAGACTTCATAGAGGAGGTAAAATCAGAGATGACTTTTAAGGGCAGGTAGGGTTTTGAAATCCAAAGTAGGAAAGAAAGGAGCAGAAGCTTTGACACAAGAAGGTGATTTCAGAATACTGAAAGGCCTCAGAGTTTTGGTACCTCTTCCTGGAACACTCTTGTCCTAACTGTCTCCTCATCATTTAAGTCTCAGTTCAAATGACAGAGAAGCCTTCGCTCCTTATTTTACCCTTAGTCACTATTCTGTTCCTTGTTTTATTTTTTCACATTCTTTATTGCCATCTGAAATACTGTTACTTGCCCAAGGTGTGTTTTTCTTTTCTCACAGCTAAAATGTGAACTCCGTGGCAGCTTCTGTGTCTTCAGCACCTTGAACAGAGCCTAACACCTCGTAGGTGCTCAGTAGGTGTTTATTGAATGAATCAGTGAATACTAGTTGCTAAATAGTGGGGAACCATGAAAGGTTTTTGATGACAGGAGTGTCATTTTCTCATCTTTGTCTTAGGCTGATTCCTGTGGCACTGAAGTGGGACGGGATGGGATGGAATTGGCTGGTGAAGGGAGAGGTCACAGGAGGAAAGGTTAATTTAGCAGGCCAGTGTGGTAATTTGGTCAGCGAGAGTAGTTGAAGAGAAGTCTACAAATTTTGGCAACAGAATGGTGGGAGGAATGACAGTTGCTGTCAAAGGTGATTCGGAGGTTTTGCACTTCCAATGATAATATCATTTATGGCAGCGTTTTTCAACCACTGGTCCACGGACTGGTGCCAGTAAGAAATCTCGTGCCAGTCCATGAAAGGGTTAACCACCCTGATGTTGAAGGATTATAGACCCAGTGATCTTAGTTGAATTTGCTTATGTTCAGGGTGATTTCTACCTCAGCAGTCCCCAAAATAATTCTTCTTTTTTTTAAGTGAGAGGAGGGGAGTTAGTGAGACAGATTCCCACATGCTCCCTGACCCAGATCCACCTGGCAACTTCTATCTGGGGCTGACACTCAGACCAGCCGAGCTATCCTCAGCACCCAGAGCCCATGCTTGAACTAATTCACTGGCTGCGAGAGGCGAAGAGTAATATAAAGGGGATAGAGGGGGAGAGAAACAGACAGTCACTTCTCTCTCATCCCCTGACCAGGAATTGAACCCGGTACATATGCATGCCAACCCAGTGCTGCACCACTGAGCCAACCAGCCATGGCCGTAATTCTGTTTTCATCGGTCCCCAAGTGTAAAAAGGTTGTATGATGTTGTATGAAGATTAGACACTCTCTAATTTTTTTTCCAACAGCAGGTGATTTACTCTTTCTAGTTTCTTGAAACCACTGGGGTGTCAGGAGGGACTGGCTTAGAAGGAAAGTAGCAAGCAAAATCTGGAGCAAGTTGAGCTTGAGTTGCTAGCAGGTTTTCAAGTGAAGGTTTCAGCAGGCCATTGGAAATGGGGATCTAGAACTCAGATGAAAAGCCAGAAACAGAAAATTATCTTGCTTTTTGGTTTCAAAACCAATGTTTCTGTGATATAGTAGCAGCTGATTTTTTTTTTATTATTCATTTTAGAGAGGAGATACAGAGTGAGAGAGAGAGAGAGAGAGAGAGAGAGAGAAAGGGGGGAGGAGCTAGAAGCATCAACTCCCATATGTGCCTTGACCAGACCAGTGCGGGGTTTTGAACTGGCGACCTCAGTGTTCCCAGGTCGACGCTTTATCCACTGCGCCACCACAGGTCAGGCGAACAGTAGCAGCTGATTTTTAATCTTGCAGGAAAAAGGGAGGAAGTATTTATACTTAGCTATTTTGAGGGAAACCAGCACATATTGAGCAACCGCTTTTGCCGGCACTGTGTGAGTGCCCTCTTATATAATTTCTGCTATTATGAGGTATAGGTATGGACAGTTCTTCAGTGGAGTCAAAGGAAAGTTCAGCATGCCCAGGGTCGTGTATCTTACCTTTGAAGCCACTTCTCCGTGACCCCAGAGCCAATACTCTGGATGCATTATTGCTTCTATCCAATACTGTAGTGAGATGCTTTTTATCCAGGCAAGGTAAATAATTTATCCCTGGTGATTATTTTGCAAGTCAATAAATAAGATTGATTTTTATTCGATGAATAAATAACAAGACAAAATAAGACTAAGAGGTAATAGTCTTCTATCATAGTAAGATGGAAAGCATTGGAAGCACACACTCAGCCCATGCAAGGAATAAGAGTTGTGTACTGCATAAAATCATGTAATGTGCATATTCTCTCTGAGCACAAGATAGTTCAGTTAACACAGTATGTTCTTATTCCATTATAAAGTTTCTCCCTAATTCTTTTTATTTTGATGTTTTTAATCCTACAGAAAAGTTGCAAGAATAGGATAATGTATGTAGAGTTGAATAGGGCCAGTAATTCCACTCTAAGGTATATACCCAGTGAAAAATACAAAATGCAAAAATATGGCTCCACATAAAAACTTCTGCATAAATGTTCATAGAAGCATTATTGATAATAACCAGAAGGTGGAAACAACCCAAATGTCCATCAACTAAAGGATGAATGGATAAATAAATGTGCTATATTCATACAGAGAGATATTATTCAGCAAATAAAAAGAATAAAGTACTGATACATGCTATAAAGATGGTGATCCTTGTAAAATTATGCTACATGAAGGAAGTCAGACACAAAAGATCACATATTGCATCATTCCATTTATATGTAATACCCAGGATAGGCAAAATGATAGACACAGAAAGTAAATTACATACTCATAGGCACAGAAAATGGTTACCACCTGACCAGGCGGTGGTGCAGTGGATAGAGCGTCAGACTGGCATATGGAGGACCCAGGTTCGAGACCCCGAGGTCGCCAGCTTGAGCGCGGGCTCATCTGGTTTGAGCAAAGTTCGCCAGCTTGGACCCAAGGTCGCTGTCTTGAGCAAGGGGTTACTCGGTCTGCTGTAGGCCCCAGACCTGTGATCAAGGCACATGTGAGAAAGCAATCAATGAACAACTAAGGTGTCGCAGCGGCAACGAAAAACTAATGATTGATGCTTCTCATCTCTCTCTGTTCCTGTCTGTCTGTCCCTATCTATCCCTCTCTCTGACTCTCTGTCCCTGTTAAAAAAAAAAAGAAAATGGTTACCAAGGGTTGGAGGGGAGGGAGGGAGAATGGGAGTAACTGCTAATGTGTGTGTGGTTTCTTTTCAGGGTCATGAGACTGTTCTCAAATTAGTGGTGATGGTTATACAATTCTGAATATATTAAAACCATTGATATTTATACTTTAAAAGAGTGTATGTTATATATGTGAATTAAATACCAGTAAAACTGTTACTATAAAAGAATTGAACAATGAACACATAGCCTTTACCTAGATTCACTTATTTAAATTTTTCCATGCTTGCTTTATCTCTCTTTGTATAATTTTATTTTCCTGAGTTGTTTGGAAGTCAGATGCAAACATCATGACATTTCACTCCTAAATACTCAGGTTGAATCTTCTAAGAACCATACAAAACTGTAACAGAGTTTCCAGACATAAAATTTAATACTGATTTCTATTGTTCTATAGTTTTTATCTTATTATATTCTAAATTTTCTTTTTATTTACTTTTAATTGGTAGTACATTAACATGGCTCAAATTTTATAAAGTATAAAAGAAAACATAGTGAAAAGTTTACCTGCTGCCTATCTTTTACAATTCCCTTCCTAAGAAGCAATGAATGTTAGCAAGTTCTTCTTGTCATGCCCAAAATATAGTCTATGCATAATAAATATACACATTTTCTTTTTTTAAACAAATTTTACATGTGTATACATTTTCTGTTTTCAAATACTGTATTTCTTTTCTCAAATCTGGTTACTATATATATATATATTTTTTAAATTAATTATTTGAAAACCAAAAACTAAAGTAAAATTGGAGATATGATTCTCAAGGGGAAGACATCTCATGTGGTGACTGCTAAGTACTAATGTGAAAGTAATTTACTGAACCATCTCTGAAGCTTAAGAAAACTCATACCTGGGCCCCTCTTTTATGTCCTTAAGAGGGTAAAATTTAGTGATTCTGGATTGAGTGGCCAGATTTGTATGTTTGAAAAGTTTCCTGTGATAGCCTGACCTGTGGTGGCACAGTGGATAAATTGTCAACCTGGAATGCTGAGGTTGCTGGTTCAAAACCCCAGGCTTGCCTGGTCAAGGCACATATGAGAGTTGATCCTTCCTGCTTCTCCGCCCCCACTACATTTCTTTCTCTCTCTCCCCCCTCTCTCTAAAATAACTAAATCTAAAATAAACAAACATCTCTTTAAAAAAATAAAAGTTCCTTGTGATACTGATAACATCATATTCATGAAAAAGTTGTTTGGGAAAATAGGAGAATGGTGCCAACACTAGGATACACTGAATACTGAACCATATAAGATGTGTGTGCATATGAGTTTTTGTGTGTGCGCATGTGTCTCTCCTAGGAATGATTACTACGATTTAACTTTTCATTTTTATTGTATTAGATTTGTGATCTGGCTACCATCTTTGTACCTTCTTCGAAACATTTCACTTCCCAGAGGCTTGAGAATTTATGCCATTTTCCACAAAAGCCGGATTGCATTCTTGAAACTCTTAGGGCAGTATTTGGTTGTGCCTGTCTGCCTTTTTATTGGATGCTGGTGGAATCAGATAGAGCTGGGTGGCAGTACCACTCAGTAGGTGTATTCATCTGCAGTCTCCATCTTCCACCCATGCTACCTTTCTGTGATCATTAGGGAATTACTGATCACAGATACACCCTAGCCTGAAAATTATCTAAATTAGAGGCTGTGGGTTAAATTTGAGTAACATAAATCCCTTAGTTAAGAAATTCAGAAAAGTTGAAATCCTGTCTAATATATTGATTTTCTTTAGGAAGTGGGATTATTTTAGTTATAAATGAACACGGTTTTTCCTTTGCCAGTATAACATCCTTTTTTCTATAGACTTTGATTTGGCATCTGTGCTACACCAAGCACATTTCTTTCATGATCCTGGTGTTTGAGAGGAAGCATTCATATTTTGGTATTTTGTTGTATTGAATGAGTTACTCCTTTTCCCAAAGGACCCAATTTATCTTTCAGGGATGCTTATTTGCCCCAATATATCTGTTCCATGTCAGAGCACTTATACAAAATTGTGTGAATCTTTCATCTTATACACCATGGAACGCTTTCATATTAAAAAATTAGCAAGTGTGATATATAGCATGGGGTCTAATCTTCTGGCCCTGATTTGAGATGCAGATCTTGTGTGAGTTATTGCCATGTCCAGTCTGCTTTCAAAAATGCATGGGCCTGACCTGTGGTGGTGCAGTGGATAAAGCGTCGACCTGGGAACACTGAGGTCGCCAGTTCAAAACCCTGCACTGGTCTGGTCAAGGCACATATGGGAGTTGATGCTTCCAGCTCCTCCCCCCTTTCTCTCTTTCTCTCTCTCACTCTGTGTCTCCTCTCTAAAATGAATAAAAAAAAAAAAAAAAATTAAAAAAAAAAAAAATGCATGGACAGCATGTTTGGTTTCTTCTCTGCAAGCCAGTTGTATTCAGATTAGAATGGTGTTAAAGGTTTCCTCTTTTGGTAAACTTAATACATTATTATACAATTACAAATTTTTGTTTAAGAATCACAATCATTTATGATGCTGCATTTCAAACTGAATAATTAACATTACTCATAGTAGTGTTTTTAGGTGCCCTCTAGAAAAAAACATGAATTTAGCTCATTTAGGACAAGAGTGTCTATTTTTTGAGGAGAGGTAAAACTGGGTTTTTTCCCCAAAGAAGCCTCAATGAAATGTCTTGAGTCTGTAGAATTTGTTTTGACTTTATTAACCTATTTTATACAGTGAGCATAAAAGAAAATTCTGGCTGTTTTTATTGTTTTGTGGCTAAAACAAAACAGGAAGATAGATTTAATGCAAATTAATATTTACTTTCTTAAATCAAGAATGTAATTTTAAGAAATAATGCTATTAAAAAAGTCAGCAATTACTTACAGACAGCTTTTTAAAATCCCTCTGGTGTGGGAATAATACACTGTTTAGTGATTTTTATTCCTTAGTAGTAATTTTATAGCTAGAATTTAAAGGACTTTATTTTAGTTACATAAAATTTCTGCTTGATTCAGATATTTTTATCTGAATTCTTCAAATGACAGAATTTTCACCAAAGGCAGAACTATGATTTGTTTAGGTTTTATGCCCCTTTTTCTTTAGAAAAAGATTTGTGATTTAAAGACTATTAATGAAACAGTTGTGTGTATAGTTCAACAGGGTTAATTGTGGCCCATTGAAAATTTCATAAGCAAAACCAATAATAGTGCAATTTCTGTGAGATGCTTTCTACTGTAGGTGCTTGTCATGCCTGAGTCTTAAGAGAGCAGACTGGAGGCCATTTTCAATCGTGCCCCAGCTAATTTTTTTAAATTTATTTAAAGCCCCACAGATGCCTCGAATTGCAGCCAAACTCTCAGTAAAAAGGAAGAAGCCTCAGAGAAACCTTTGAAGATTTTAAGCAGAAGCCAAAAAAACAGTGCATAATCTTGTGTGTTCCCCATTTCTTACCTCAGTTCATATTATTTATTTTGCTTAGAATGTCCTCAAATTTATAGAGAAGGAAAAATCTTTTTCTCTACCTTTCTGAGTTCTCAGCTGGGGCCCCTTTAACAAAAGAAAATTATCAAGAGAAAAGTGTGCAAAGCTATTTAATACAAGTTTTACATAACAGGGAAGCCTTCATAAGCAATGAAGTCCCAAAGAAGCCATTAAACCTGTATTTTTATGCAAGATTTGATGAAGAGCAGGAAGTTATGGGAAAAGGTACTAGGATGAAAAAGGCATGAGCTAAGTGTAGTAAACAGGGAAAGAGCAAGGCTCGTTCAGATTCCTCACTCTGTCCTTTGGCTTTTGGAGAGAAGGATGCTCCTTCCTCAGGACATGGGAATGGCACCTTTCACTTGAGGGTTTTATGACCTAATTCAAGGAAGGTCAGAAAGTCCTTTCTGCACATGTGGTTTCTCAAATTCCTTCATTTAAAAATATTCAATATCAAAATTATTAAAGATTTTTGCTTACCTATGTTCAGTCATCAATTTAAATGAAGACTGCAGCTAAGAAATTAAAGAAGGCGCCTGACCAGGCAGTGGCACAGTGGATAGAGCATTGAACTGGGATGTGGAAGACCCAGGTTTGAGACCCCGAGCTCGCCAGCTTGAGTGCGGGCCCATCTGGCTTGAGCAAAAGCTCACCAGCTTGGGCCCAAGGTCGCTGGCTCCAGCAAGGGGTTGCTAGGTCTGCTGAAGGCCCGCGGTCAAGGCACATGTGAGAAAGCAATCAATGAACAACTAAGGAGCTACAACGAAGAATTGATGCTTCTCATCTCTCTCCTTCCTGTCTGCCTGTTTCTCTCTCTGACTTTCTCTGTTTCTGTAAAAAAAACAAACAAACAAACAATTAAAGAAGGCTGAGACTAGGAAGGGCAGCATTGGGAGGATTAGGAAAGAGCATCAAGAGCAAAGAAGTGTCATTAGAGACCAAGGCTAAAATCATCCACAACCCTATATTTCCAGTTACTATGTATGGATATAAAAGCTGGACAGTGAAGAAGGCTGAAAGGAAAACAAATGGATTCATTTAAAATACTGGAGTTGAAAGAGAGCTCGACAGATACCCTGGACCACCAAAAAGACTAACATGTGAGTCCTAGAGCAAATTAAGCCTGGAACATCACCGGAGGCAAAAGTGACAAAATTGAAACTGTCCTACTTCAGGCATATCATGAGAAGGCAGGGGTCTCTGAAAAAGACAATAATGCTGGAGCAAAGAGAAGGCATCAAGAAGACCACTTATGAGATGGAAAAGAAGCCACAGGCATGAGTCTGTAAGAGCTCAACAGGGCTGTTTAGGACAAGACGTTGTGGACATCATTCATCACAGAGTTGCCAGGAATCAGAGCTGACTCGGTGGCATGTACCATATTTTGGAGCAGCATGTTCTGAATCCTGTCACATTGTTCAATCATGTATCGTTTAGCTATTGTCACAATCATTCTGTATAACCACCAACCCAGAATTCACACTTAACAGGCTTGCATGCCTATTTTGGGAGTTGCTTACCTGGGCTAATCGTAGCTGGTAATTTATCACTGTTGATCTCACTGAGCTTGGCTTATTGCTATGAAGTTTGAGTTTAGTCTGCTCCACAAGCATTCATTCTAAGCCCAAGGTTCAAGGGGAAGCTGCTCTATTTAGTGCCATGGCCAAAGTGCAAAATAACAAGGCCAGCCAAGCTCATTTTAAGCCTTTTGCTGGTATCAGATTTGTTAATATCCCTTTGGCCAAAGCAAGTCACATGGACTAGTCCATAGTTGAGGTTGGAAAAATACACTCCTCAGGTAGGAGAAGCTCCAGAGCCATATAGCAAAGGGTATGGAATTGGGTGGTTACAAATTGGGACCAGAAATGTAAGCCCTCATCTTCACATAGCTAAATCCTACCTGCTCCTTTTTTTTTTTTAATTGATCCTACCTGCTCTTTAAGCCTTATGGCTCATTTCAAACCCTTTCTTCTCTATGGCCTGCACAATCTTTCAACCAAAGGAATTGGTCCTACTTCTAAACTGTTATTTTATTTGTATTCCTCATTAGAGATGAATTACTTTTTATTTATATCCATTATAAATACATCCTTCTTGTATGGGAGGTCCTGCAGGGCAAACTTCTGGGTAATTCATCTTTACAATGTATTTGTGTCTAAAAACTAGTAAACTAATTATTTTAAATAGGAAGATAATGCAGTTTTCTTGTGGTAAAATATACATCACAAAATTATTATTTTAAACATTTTTTAAGTGTACAGTTTTGTGGTATTTAGTACATTCACATTGTTGTGCTACAGATCTGTTTTTTAATTGGGCTTCTGACTTCTCACATGCATGGGACCTGCGTACTTCCTTTGGAAAGAACTCCTTGATATAGAGGTTTATAAAGGAAGGAGTGAATTTGTGCATGAGTGCTCTTTTTCTGGATTTTTAAAAAGCCGATGTTTTCTACCACTGGTTGTCAGTTTTGTACTCAGACTCATTCAGGCTTGTTGCCATAGCGAGGTGTACATTATTGGGTTCCAACAATTCAACAGATTCCCCTATAGTGTGAGTCATGAATAGGTATTAGGCACTCTGCAGAGTGGAAGTGAGGATATGATACGTCATAATGCTAATCTCAGAGTCTTGGCAGAATAATTTTAACATGTATTTTTAGCTCTTAAGAATAAAAAATAGCTTTGATATTCACATTCATCCTAATAAATGTTGAGCATTTAAGTACTTTTGGTATATGTTTATGTAAAAGCCTGTTCAGAATTCTTTCTGAAGATTTGTACAGAGAATTCATGTTCTTCCAAGGAGAACATTGGGTATAAAGGATGATTTCCAACTGCAAGTAGGAGGATAACTGAGTATTGTTATTTGTGGTAGAATTTTCTCCACTCTCATACCATTTTTTGTTATTAACAGTCAATGTGTTTATAGTTCCTTGGGAAATTTTGCTGATATCCATGATTATAGACTCTTATGATACTTTATGCTCATTAAGTGTTAAGGGTCCTTAGCCTTTAGGCCAAGGGAGTAGGAGCATTTCTTATAATTCAAAGGTTTTGAGATCTGCTATTGTGTGTGTGTGTGTGTGTGTGTGTGTGTGTGTTAGACTTTCTTAATGTTTATTCAGAAGCATGTACAGGTATTGATCGACTTACGACCTATGCAACTATGACCATTCAACTTTACGACCACAATCGCTAGCCACGACTGATTCACGTCTGGAGCAGTTTTTGTATGTGCCTGTATTTTGTAATTTTGTATGTTTTGCAAATATTAAACCAGTTGTACTGGTAATGCAGTGTTTTACTTAAACCTGACGAATGTAAAAATAAGAAACAAAATGGTGTAGAGATGATACAAATGGCATAAAATGAACAAAGAGAATTATGATATATAACAATAATGAAAGAAAATTATAATAAAATATGACTTAAAGATTTTTATAACATCATTTCACAGTACTGTACATATAGCCTACTCAACTTACGACCAAATTGTGTTATGACCGGTCTGTCGGAACCAATTGTGGTCATAAGTTGAGCACTAGCTATATGTTTAGCCCTTCGAGTAGTGAGTTATTTTTATTCCTGATGACCCCCTGAAGTGAGTTTTTTCAAAAAATGAAGTTAGTTCCTGTTCCAGTTTTATTAACTTAAAATCATGTTTGTTTGATAACCAATTTATGGAAACAAGAATAATTTGCCTTTTTTTAATGTTGCCTTACATATTTTTAAAATAAATCAATCATACTCTGGATGGTCAGGAGGCACGATGACGTACATGAACGTTTGTACTACTCAAAGGGTTAAATAGTTCAAATTACTTAATTAATAACATGAGTTAGACCCCTGGTCGGCAAACTGTGGCTTGCGAGCCACTTGCGGCTCTTTGGCCCGTTGAGTGTGGCTCTTTCACAAAATACCACATGAGGGCGCTACCTCGATAAGGAATGTATCTACCTATATAGTTTAAGTTTAAAAATTTGGCTCTCAAAAGAAATTTCAATCATTGTTCTATTGATATTTGGCTCTGTTGACTAATGAGTTTGCTGACCACTGAGTTAGAGGATTTGATATCTATGTTATCCTTCTGATTCTTTGAGTATATTACTAGATAGCCCCTCCCCCCATGTTTTAGTTTCCCTATCTTGAGGGTAAAAATGCAAGGAATAGAAAAAAACAATATGTTGTTGTCATGTGAATAACTATATCCTATTGAGCACATGATAATCAGTTTCTGTCTTATAATGTCCAACCTAGTATGGGCTCTCTTAGTAGTAAACCCTTTAATTAGTGTTTAAGTACATTTTTTAAAACTCGAGGTATATGTGTGATAATTTTTCTCCCTAATTGTTTAATTGATAACCAACCTTTTCCCTTTCAACTGGGGCCAAAACTGAGCTATGTGAGAAGATTCTGTCTCATTGACAGTGAAACAATTTTATGAACTCAGTCCTGTATATCATCTCCTGTGTTGCTTGGGGCATAAGGTATGCTCAGTAAATTCTAGATCTTGCCCACTTGCTAAGATGATTCCTACAAATTTTGCAGATGCTTCAGATCTTTAGGAAGAGTATAAGGGCTTGATGTAGGCTTCTTGAGAAGGAGGGTGTACCAGACTAGGCAGACATTGAACCTCCTTGGGCATTTCTCAGAAGAAAAGACTGAGCAAGAAAGTTCTATATGGTTAATACAGAGAGAAATCTCCTTAGCTGTTCTATTCCATTGTTATAGAATGTAATTTAGATCATATGCAACAGGTAGAATCAACAAGGCAGAAACTAGGTTTCAGATCTTAACATAGCACATATACTGAATTTCTACTGTGTGCCATGTGTTATAGATATAAAGGAGTGAAAGAAGTAGGCAGGTTTCACTTTCCCTCAATGAGAGGTTCAAAACAAAGGTAACCATATTTCTGATAAATTATGAGATTAAGCTTCTAAAGAGGACAACAGATATTAAGAAACTAGAGGTTATAATTGAGGGACCTGGACAGGTCTAAGACATTCCTAAGGAAGTGACTCTGAAGAGGAGACCTAAAGCATCTGAAAGAAGTATTGATGAAAATGGCTCATGCTTGCCTGGCCTGTGGTGGCACAGTGCAGTGAATAAAGTGTCAACCTGAAATGCTGAGCTTGCAGATTTGAAACCCTGGGCTTGCCCAATCAAGGCACACATAATAAGCAACCAATGAACAACTAATGTAAAGCAATTGTGAGTTGATTTATTTCTCAGTCCCTGCCACCTTCTGTACAATTAATCAAATCTTTTTATTTATTTATTTTTATTAAGTGAAAGGTGGGGAGTCGAGTCAGACTTCTGCATGTGTCCAACCAAATCCACCCAGCAAGCCTCCTATGGGATGATGTTCTGCCTTTTTGGGTTGTTGCTTTGTTGCTCAGCAACTAAGCTATGTTTAGTGCCTGAGGCGAGGTCATGGAGCCATCCCCAGTGCCAGGGGCCAACTTGCTTAAATAGAGCCATGGCAGCAGGAGGGGAAGAGAGAGAGAGAAAGAGGGGGGTGGAGAGGGATGGAGAAACAGATGGTCACTTCTGTGTTCCCTGACTGTGAATCAAACCTGGGACATTCACTCGCCAGGCTGATACTCTACCACTGAGCCAAATGGCCAGGACCAATAAAATGTTTAAAAAAAAATCGTGCTCTCACTGATCTCAGGGTCTTTACACTTGTCCCTTTCCCCCACTGCCTGGAAGGGAGGATATTCTAACATTCTGTCCCCTTCCCCCTCAATATTGTTATTACAAGTAAAGTAGAATATTTTTACTAACAGCAGGTAGCAACTTCTGAGTCATAAAATTAATTTAGTGAGTAGTGATCCAATTTAAAAAGTATACATATTACTAAATATCAAGTAAGGGTAAATAAGTTTAAAAAAACCTTTTATTTGTGTGTGTGTGTGTGTGTGTGTGTGTGTGTGTGTATGTGTGTGAACTTAGTCACAATATAAAGTGTACTTCTAACTGTAAATCATGCTCAAAATTTTTTCAACATTTTGTCCAGAACAAGTAGAAATGAAATCACGCTACTACCTTGACCTTCTTTGTGATATCATTGCTTTTCCAATTAATTATTATCTAGAGAAAGTGAGAAGAATGGGAATGTGTCTCAAGCTAAGAAGGGACCAGATTATTCAAGCCTTTTTAAGGATTTCAGAATCTCCTAAGATAAATGGAAAATGTTTGAACTGTTAGATATTTTTAACTACCGCTTGTTTTTAATTGTGATTAAATATAAAGGGAATTTGGGAACTAAGATTGAATAAGGGCTTTCTGGCAAATGTTCTATTCCTTTAATAAACTTTTTGATTATATACTGTGTTTTAGGTATAGGTTTATAGTCTATACTTTTATCTGAAAAATAGGTTTAATAATACCTTATGGAGTTACTGTGAACATTACCGTAGTTACCCATGTATAAGATGCAACCTTTTTCAAAAAATTTGGTGTCTAAAAACTGGGTGCATCTTATACAGTGGTTATAGTTTATTTACTTGTATTTCCTGCTTTTTCGCATGGATGAGAAGTATGAATTTTATGATGACTAAAACTTGAGTTCAACAACTTTATATAATACATTTTGTTTTCAAATTTCAGGCCCCAAAATTAAGGTGTATCTTATACATGGGAGAGTCTTATACATGTGGAAATATGCTATATAAGTTTAGTGTGTTATGTACACACTTGAGATGTTTTAGTGACTTTTTCATTACTTGTGCCTCTTTAGGACCACACCCTGAAAAAAAAGATGCCTTGTTTTTGTGATAATGTTAGTTGTACAATTACAAGAATAAGTAAAATAAGTTTAGAAAGAATTAGAGCTAATTTAATTTCCCTGTATTTGAAAAGAAGGTAGCCACTACTCTCATTAAATAAAAAAGTCAATTTCCATAGAAGAATATGATGCTGACATAGTTCTGAAATGGTGAAGTTATGTCAATGAATTTTTAAATAAGTCAGCATGTAATCCTTCCATTTTTCCTTCCCCTGCCCCCCTGCTCCCAAATGTGATATTATTTGAACACTTTTTTTTTTCCTGAGAATAGAAAATGTCAACATGGAGTAATGTTTCCACTTATTTCTATTAATTTCTCTTCTTTCTTCAGATTTCACCATCCCATCCTCAGTCCTTTAGAAAGCAGTTTCCAGTTGGAAGTCGATGTCCTGAGCCATCTCCTGAAGGCCCAGGCTCAGGTCTCGGAATGGAAGTTCCTACCATCTCTGGTTAACTTGCACAGTGCTCACACGAAGCTGCAGACCTGGGGCCAGATCTTTGAAAAGCAAAGGGAGACCAAGAAACATCTGTTTGGAGGGCAGTCTCAGAAAGCCGTTCAGCCCCCACACCTTTTCCTTTGGCTGATGAAACTCAAAACCATGCTTCTTGCCAAATTTAGTTTTTACTTTCATGAGGCACTGAGCCGACAAACGACTGTTTCAGAAATGAAAGCGTTGACTGCAAAAGCCAACCCAGATCTGTTTGGGAAGATTTCCAGTTTCATCAGGAAATATGATGCTGCCAATGTGTCTTTAATCTTTGACAACCGAGGGTCTGAGAGCTTTCAGGGTCACGGCTATCACCACCCCCATTCCTACAGAGAGGCCCCGAAGGGTGTGGACCAGTATCCAGCAGTAGTGTCTCTGCCCAGTGACAGGCCGGTCATGCACTGGCCCAATGTCATCATGATCATGACAGACCGCACGTCCGACCTGAACAGCTTGGAGAAAGTGGTTCACTTCTATGATGACAAAGTTCAGAGCACCTACTTCCTAACCCGCCCAGAACCTCACTTTACTATTGTCGTCATTTTTGAATCAAAGAAATCTGAAAGAGACTCCCACTTTATTTTCTTCCTCAATGAACTTTCACTTGCCCTTAAGAACCCCAAAGTTTTTGCTAGTCTGAAACCTGGATCCAAAGGTTAGCAGGTTATTTGTGCAAAAGGTTTTCATGATAAGAAATTGTGTTCTCAATTGCTGTTATGATCTACAATGATTAGGTCTGTGATTAGAATTTTGATCCACTTATGCTTCTTTGAGAGCTAAGTTAAAGGCAGATCCTCCCTAATTGTGTCACATACTATATGCAGTTAAGGCCAATTGAATGAAGTATCCAAAGAGTAATCTAGGACATGATTATGGCTACTGTGTATCCCCATGGCACAGCAAGGTACTCTCAGTATTTTCTCCTCTTTTCTTGTATTTCATGAAGACTGAATATTTATTGGCTTTTAACTTTTTCCAGATGTCTTACATTCTAAACATTGTGTTCTAATGCCATTCCAAATGCCCTTTCTTTCCCCCTTCTACCTGGATGTGTAATTGGGGTAAGATATTAAATGGCCTTTTTAGAATTAAGGACTATATGTTTCCTATCCCATAAATGAGCCAGTTAACACTTAATTACTAGTTTTATGATTCTGATCTATAAATGGATATTTTTGATGCCAAAATTAGATTCTTGGTCAGAAATTTCTACCAGTTATTAAAAGTGAAGGTAAATCAGAGTAGTAGTATAACATTAGGTTTGAACAGTTCAGAAGACTCTGTGGCAATTTTTAATAGCTATGTTTTCTTTGGGGGTGAACTACACACCTAACTGCATTAGTTTTTAGCCTTATGAAGTATGAATTTTTCACTCTTTTAATGTCAGCATAAGCCATTGTGTGGGATTTCTTCACTCTTCAGGATATTATCTGCTTGGTTTTCTGTTTATCATCTTTCTGTGATTGTATCTTCATGTTTGGCTCCACTTCTGGTTATTTTTAGGCTGAAAAAGCACGCAGTCTTGGTTTATCAGCCACTCTTAGACTGATTCATGCAACTTAGCCTACTTTCATAAAATCAAATGGAATCACTACACTTGCTAAAAATCAATTGTACATTCAGAACACCTCTTTGACATTGAGTAATCACCTCAATACTTAAATGCATTTGAACTTGGGATTCATGCCTGTCTCCTCCCGATATTTTTAGAAGTAGAAATACATCTTAACACATGCTGCTTTAACCCTTTTGTTCAGTAGGTGTTCATGAGGAAGACTGCTGAGACCTTCACTTTTAGCTTATTGATTCAGAATAAAAATAAGCCACAAAGAGTATTTGAGTGGTTATTATTTGATTTGAAGTTCCTGCAAGCTTATGTATGGTGTAATAGTCCTGTCAGTCCTGTTTCTTCTGATTGCACAGAGCCACTGATTGACCTGGCAACCATGACAGACAAGCTGGTCACATTGGGAGAGACCAGAGGAGCCCCTCTGACTCCAGTCGGAGGCCTCCCACCTTAGTCTGGACTACTTGGTGGAAGAACCCTCTGGCCTATTTTCTGGGGAGAACACATGTTTTCTTTCCTTTTTTAAAAAAAGTCATATGATTTGTAAAAAACCTGTCTGCTTTAAATAGAAAGTAGTGATTTACCTCTGCATTTTATTCACTCAGGTTCTATAAAAATCTGAGTTATACCCTTAACCTTACATAACATTGAAAACAGTTGGAACGAAAAAGTCAAATAATTTTCCCTCCTTTTTGTGTTTTGCGAAGGAGCTGAAAAGTATTTCTTAGTGTGCGTGTATTATTTTCCTAGATAAAACCACCATCAGCCTTAATAATATGGTCTGCCATGTACCTGAAAAAAATATTCCTCAGTGTAACATGAAGAAGAGAGTAAATAAAGCATATACACAATACTTAAATAACCAGTCCTTGCCTAGACCATATTTGAATTATATTTTTGTTTTTAAACATATTTTGGTTCAAGCCAAGAAACAAAGTCATTTTACTTGGAGATTTGTCCTCTAAATTCAGTAATGAAGTGATCTGTAAAGTCTACGTTTTGTTAATTAGAATAGTAAATCTGCATATTTTCCACAAACTGCTTATTTTGAAATTTGTTTCTAAACCACAACTTGATTTGTATGGGTAACTGAGAATGTGGTCAACACTGAGTTTGCCAACCACTCCACCAAGGAGTGTTTTGTGTTAGGATGCTGTTTGGACACAGGGTGAACGTTTGCCACTTTCCTCTTTTGGGTCCAACCTGGTATGTGTCTTGTTTTAGGGAGTGTGTGAAAACGGAGCCGAATTCTTAACTGAGGAGCCATTCACTGTATATTTGAGCACATTGAAGAAATGTATATTTGAGCACTTTCAAGACAGAGAATAGTTGTTATTTCACTGCATTCCCAGTCTAGTCACTCAGGTGATCTTTAAAATACCATGTCCACCTTTTGATCTAGCAGCAAAATTGCAGTTTTGTTTCTTTGGCAAAAGTTGACTTTCTATGAACTTGATTTCCTTATCTATAAAATGGGGATAAGGAAATGTGGGCTCTATTTCAAAGAATATGTAAGATTGGAATGGGATTGTGTGTGTAAAAAAGGCTCAGAAAACTGCCTTGGGTTTGAAAGCTGTATAAATAAAAGATGGTCCACTCTTTCCTTAAACTCAACGCCTCTCCCGTTCTCGTCTCCTCTTCAGGTCTGGAACAAATTGGTGCTTAGTCATTAAGCTTGAACAGGACGTAAAGGACTGCCTCACTGCCTAACCAACCACCTACTCTCTTATTTTAGAAGCTTTGTGGTTCTTTGTTCCCATATTTTTATGGTTGGTTGATAGCATCATTTCAGTTCTAGATTCAAACTGATTTATTTTGTCAATTACTGAGAGAAGTGTGTTAAAAGTCTTCAACTGTGGCCTGACCTGTGGTGGCGCAGTGGATAAAGCGTCGACCTGGGAACACTGAGGTCGCCAGTTCAAAACCCTGCACTGGTCTGGTCAAGGCACATATGGGAGTTGATGCTTCCAGCACCTCCCCCCTTTCTCTCTTTCTCTCTCTCTCTCTCTCTCACACTCTGTGTCTCCTCTCTAAAATGAATTAAAAAAAAAAATAAAAATAAAAAAGTCTTCAACTGTGATTGTGGGTTTTTTCTGTCAGTTTGCATTTTGTATTTTGAAGCCCTTATATTCAGCTGATACACATTTATAATTTTTTTCTCATGTATTAACCACTTATAATGAAGTTTCCTGCTTTATCTCCATGACGACTACTAGCTTTGAAGTCCAATTTTTATGATTATTTCAGCTTGCTTATGCTTACTGTTTGCATTATATGTCTTTTTCTTCCTCTTAGTTCTCATCTAGTTGTACATTTTTAAAGTGTCTATAGTAAGAACTAAAGAGAGAAGACTGAGTAAAAAAAGAAATAACCAAGTTTTGCTCTCCGATCTGACAATCTCTGCCTTTTGACTGAAGTGTTCAGTTCATTTCTCCTGTATGTTTTTTTTTAGTCAGGATTTTGCTGATGGTATCCTTAAACGATTATTTAACATGTATTCCTACCTTTTTTTTTTTTGCCACCTTTATATTTGGAGTTAGATGAAGAGATCGGACCAGATTTAGTTTCATTTAGTTTAGTTTTCTAGTAGAAGTGTTGTCCATTTTATTAGGAGGCAGCTAATATCTGCCATTACCTAGCTCAAAATGGCAAAGTGGAGAAACTTCACCTGCCTGGCTACGTGGAGGAATAGCTCATACTAGAGTACCGGGGTAAACACTTGATTCTTATCACACTTATAAAAATAAAGAGTTCGTTCCCTTAGCATCTTCCAGAGATACTAGAAATATTTTTTAATGTATTAATTTATGAAGATTTCTGCCTCTTAAATTTTGCCCTAATAAAGTGGCCATTTTTTCCCCTTGCCACAAGCAGACGCTTAGATCAGTATTATGACCTTCCCTTATTTCTTCTTCATGGTTAATCTTCTTTCTTACTCAGAAGCAGATTAAGGTCAGTTGAGATCCTGGACACAGAAGAAGATATTTGACCCCTTAAAAATAAAAGAGGGAGCCTGACCAGGCGGTGGCACAGTGGATAGAGCATCGGACTGGGATGCGGAAGACCCAGGTTCGAGACCCCGAGGTCGCCAGCTTGAGCGCAGACTCATCTGGTTTGAGCAAAAGCTCACCAGCTTGGACCCAAGGTCTCTGGCTCCAGCAATAGGTGGCTCGGTCTGCTGAAGGCACATGTGAGAAAGCAATCAATGAACAACTAAGGTGTTGCAGTGGCAACGAGAAACTAATAATTGGTGCTTCTCATCTCCGTTCCAGTCTGTCTATCCCTATCTATCCCTCTCTCTGACTCTCTCTCTCTCTCTGTCCCTGTAAGAAAAAAAAAAGAATTCTCTAAATACATGATCATAAGTTTTGTAAATAAAGATATACTTTAAAAAAAGGAAAAATAAAAATACATGTTAACCATATTTTTAAATAAATAAAAAATATTATGTACTATTAGTGTTAAAATTGAACATATGGAACCAAATTTGGTGTCATTAGAAAAAAGTGTAAAGTTGGAGTTTTGCGGGGCCCTTCAGAAGTCAGGTCCCAGGGCGTGTGTCCGGTGCACCCGCCGTTAAATTCGCCTCTGCTCTTAAGTTACCATTGACTATTTCCCCCCACTTTTTTCCTTCTTTATTTCCTTCTTCCCACATCTTCCTCCCTCTCTTGCTTAGTTTCTAATATCTTCCTTACCAAGTTCACTTTATTTACTTCTTTCCCAAGACCCAAAGAGCCAGGACAGACAGGAAGGGAGAGAGATGAGAAGTATCAACTCTTCATTTGCAGCACCTTGGTGATTAATTGCTTTCTCATATATGCCTTGACGGGGAGGCTCCAGCCGGGCCAGTGACTCCTTGCTCAAACCAGCGACCTTAGGGTCATGTCTATGATCCCATGGTCAAGCCAGATGAGCCCATGCTCAAGCCAGCAACTTCGGGGTTTTGAACCTGAGTCCTATTCACTGTGCCACCGTCTGGTCAGGCTGAAAGTATTTATTTTGATGGTTTTACAACTTGTTAGTCTTTTTCAGGAAGCAACAGAGGAATACACAGAGCAGGAAAGTTCAGTCACTGATGGGGTGACCACAATTAAGCTCATCCATTTCAAGAGCACCCAAGACATTTAGCCAATTACAATCCAATATGTGTTTAGTTGATTATTTGGCAAGAAAAACTACTCAGAATTAAAATCTTTCCAATTATATTTTTACTACAATTTTTAATATTAAGTAAAACATTCTTAGTCTATTTGTGGTAATTCATCTGTATAAAAACAATGCATTGCCCTGGCCAGTGGCTTAGTGGATAGAACATTGGCCTGGCATATAAACATCCTTGGTTCGATTCCTACTCTGGGCACACAGGAAAAGCAACCATCTGCTTCTCCCCACCTTCCCTTTCCCCTTTTCTCTCTCTTCCCCTCCCACAGCAACTGGCTTGATTGATTCGAGTGTGGCCCAAAGCACTTGAGGATGGCTCCCTCAGAGTGCATCAGCCTCAGGCACTAACAATAGCTCGGTACTCAAGCATCAGCCCTAAATGGGGTTGCTGGGTGGATCCTGGTCAGGGTACATGTAGGAGTCTGCCTCCCTGTCTCCCCTCCTTCACCTAAAACAAACAAACAAAAAACAATGCACTAACTTCTGATTTTGTTATCCTTTATGTAAATGTTTAATAAAGTAGATTTTGTTCCCATGTAAATGATAAAGAAAAAAATATGCCTCATGACTCCCTGAGAAAGCCCTGTAGGTAGAGTTTAACTAACAATTCCTTCTACTTTTTCTACCAGGTTTCTGTTACCAATACAATTATTTCATGGCCTTTTGCCTGAATAATTAAAAGTAGCTTCTCCAGAGGAAATAAATCAGAAAAACAAGGTTTGATGTGCACTTCTGCCTTTTTGAGACCTCTCTTGATATCATGTAAATTCCTAAGTCTTCATTAATCCAAGTATTTTGACTTGTTTGTGTATTCTTTCTATGTGGTTTGATAAAGTCTGTTTCAGGGCTATTTCAAATTTAAAACCGCGTATAAAATACCAACACTACAAAATGGAGAGACACAAATGGGTTCCCATGTCAGTAGTTCCCTATGTCAGAACCTGGGGATAGGATTCTGAGTGACGGCTTAACTCGGAGGGTCATGAGGGGCAACATTCTGAACAAGGTGTCTCTGAACGAGGATCGCTTAGACATGAGGTGGCAATAGCAGAAAAATGTAGGATAGCACTTGATATTGATCTAGCAAAGAACTTTGACTAACTTTGTCCCCAGGGGGTGAATTCTGCTTTTGCTGGTCTTAAAAACTGTAGAGAAATTCCAGGATCCAGTTACATTTGAAAATCTGATGCCTCATTTGATCTGAGATGTATAATGACTTAGCTAATCAAACTTCTGGATTAAGTGTAGATTTATTTTATTTTTCATCTCACAAGATATGGCAGTGCAGGACACCCCTCAACTCTTTGATCTTAGTCTCAGGCACCCCAGAGTAGGCCAGTGTTAGAGAAGTTCCCAAAACAGAAGCAGATAGAGTATATGAATGACATTTTCTTGTATTCAACATCCATTTAACAATGATTTAACATCATTTATGCTAAGGGTGGTATTACAAAAGTCATCCAAGACAAATATGGGGCCTACTTGGTTAGTGCTGGTAGTGAGGAGAGCTCTGGGTAGGCCAGAGGCTAAGAAAACTTTATGTAGAAAGGCAATGAATATTCTTCAAACTTCTTTTACTTGCATACCTCCCTACCAATTTCGGGTGGGCTTTCTTTTTAAAATAGAAAATTATCATCATTATATTTAAAGTTTCAGAAGATACTTTTATATACCTTATCATATATTATATTGATGTGTAAAATTTAAATATTAGTTCTTTTCAATGTATCCAAAAAAATATTGGTACAATAGAAACTTGATAGCCACCATTTTCCATATTTAAAATTACCTTGAGCTTTGTAACAATTGGAAATATTTTATCTCTCCTCTTGTTCCTTGAATTATATTCTACTTCTCCCATAGAATTTTATTGTAATATGAATTTTTTGCTTAAAAGTCTTATTGATCATCCTATTAAATACTTCTCAGCATTATATATATAATATACATATAATACATACAATATTAAATTTATACTATATATACTATACTTTCTGTTCCATGGGGCTCTAAGAGTTTAATGACCAAGTGGCATATATATTAGAAATTTTGTTTGAAATACATCTTTCAATGAAATGAATAAGTACAGTGTTTATGGTGACTGGATTAAAGACATTATTTAAATGTTTGGTGGGCAGAGATTATTTTTTTTCTTTTATTAGAGATTGAGAGGGAGAGAGAGGTACAGACAGGGACAGAGATTGGAAGGGAGAGAGATGAGAAGCATTAACTCGTAGTTGCAGCACTTTAGTTGTGCATTGATTGCTTTCTCATAGGTGCCTTAACCGGGGACTCCAGCTGAGTCAGTGACCCCTTGCACAAACCAGCAACATTGGGCTTAAGCTAGCAACCTTTGGGCTCAAGCCAGTGACCATGGGGTCATGTCTATGATCCCACACTCAAGTTGGCAACCCTGGGCTCAAGCCGAATGAGCCCGCACTCAAGTCGGCAACCTTGGGTTTCAAACCTGGGTCCTCAGTGTCCCAGGTCGACGCTCTATCCACTGCACCACTGCCTGATCAGGCTGGTGGGCAGAGATTTTTATATCCTGTAGTAATACCTCATGTTAAACACTATGAAATATCTGAGATTTTACAACTTAGCCTGCCACAGTTTCATGTATGTAGTCAGAGGGCACAAGATAGTAATTACAGCAAGAACAGCATAATATCACCATTTTTACATTAGTTCCAGTGTGAATGTGCTCAGATGGATGCATGCTCATGCAATCGGTTGCATTTCAGGAAAGCTCAGGAAACGCAAATGTCTTATAATAGTGAGCAAGCATGTCTTCCATTTGTTTGTGGGAGACATTATTATTCTGGACCCTAAGTTCCCTAGGGCTGCCATAACAAAGTACCACAAATTGTGTGGCTTAAACAACAGAAATTTATTGTGTCTCAGTTCTGTAGGCTAGAAGTATGAATCAAAATGTTGGCAGGGCCATCTTATTTCCGAAACTTGTAGGGGAATCTTTTCTTCCCTTCATAGCTTCTGGTGGTTTGCTGGCAATTTTTGGTGTTCCTTGACACGCAGTTGCACAGCCCAGCCTCTGCTTTTGCCATCACATGGTGTTCTCCTTGTGTAGCTCTGTCTTCACGTGGCTGTCCCCTTATAAGGACACCAGGCCCACCCTACTCCAGTATGACCTTATACTAATTAAGGACCACTGCAACAACCCTCTTTCCAAATAAAGTCACATCCTGAAGTACTGGGAATTAGGATGTCAACCCATAACTAAACATATCTGCTCTCTGCTCCAAATAGAGGGAGACACTGTGTTCCAAGCATGTTTTCAAGGATATAAACATCCTTGAAAGACAGTAGAATTAAAGGCAGTTAGTGCCTCCCTCTCAAGACCTGCAGAAACACTAGAAACTCAAATTTATTTCATTAAAACGGTCTGTTTTTGTACCTCTGAAAAATACTCATGTACTCCAAACACAAGAAGCCCAGTCAGAGGATCACTTATTATGAGAGACATGGAGGTGCATCTGGGTTGCGAGTAGCTGCATCCATCACAACTTGGAGGTATTTTTGGTGTTGCAATGCCCTCTTCCATTTTCCTGAATTTCTTTTAAGAGAAGTCTTTGCCAAAGATCCCAGTTAGGCTGAGCACTGACATCAGATAATTTTAAAAAGTGTCTCTGCCTTTGCTGGGGCAGAAGAAGAACAGAGTAGTCAGTGGCAGCTAGAGCGAGATGAAATCCTGGAATGCCAGGAGGTGGTTTGCAGCAGAATGGTGAGCAGCCTGTACATAGAGAGCAAGGACTGGTGAGGAGACAGACCTGTGGCTGATGCAGCAGACAACTGGGTTCACATCCTGATTGCCAGAAATAGTGAGAAGAGGAATTTGTCAAGACCCTAGATACTCTGCAATAAGCAGGATGGGAGACGAAGCTTTTTTTACATGGGTATTAATAAATACATGTGATCTCATTTTACACTCCCTTTGACATGGTCTGCACATGCCAGTCATCTTTTTGTTTGTTTGTTTGTTTTATTTTATTCATTTTAGAGAAGAGACACAGAGTGAGAAAGAGAGAGAGAGAGAGAAAGAAAGAGGGGAGGAGCTAGAAGCATCAACTCCCATATGTGCCTTGACCAGACCAGTGCAGGGTTTTGAACTGGCGACCTCAGTGTTCCCAGGTCGACACTTTATCCACTGCGCCACCACAGGTCAGGCTGCCAGTCATCTTTTTGACTAAATTGTTTATGGATAACCTGATTTGGAGTCATGCAGTTCCACAGTAAATCATTAATAGAGGCAATGACATTTGCTTAACATTTTCAACTGTGTTTTTCAGTAACAAGGCCAGTTAACGAGACGTGTATTTGTAACCGTCTGGCTTAACAAGTGCAATTGTCCTTGGAAAGCTTGAGAAGGTGGTTCTTTATGTATTTTTAAAAAATATTTTAGTTTTAAAACCAACACAAATCTCCAAAGCTGATCCTCTACAGCAGGGGTCCCCAAACTTTTTACACAGGGGGCCAGTTCACAGTCCCTCTGACGGTTGGAGGGCCGGACTATAAAAAAAAACTATGAAGGACAGCAAGATGGCGATGGAGTAGGCAGACGTACCAACTTCCAACTCCCAGAACCAAAGTGGATTATAGCTTAATTTTAAGAACCATCATCTGGATAAACCAACTTTGAACTAAACTAAGTGGACTCTTCAACCAAGGAACACAGAAGAAGCCACATTGAGACTGGTAGGAATAGCGAAAACGCGAAGAGGGCTGCTCAGCTCCCTGGAGCGAATGGCAGCCCGGAGAAACCCCCGCGGCAGGAGGAGAGTTTGGCGGAGAGGGAGGGACCTGGGTCCCAGAAACAAAGACCCAGCCTGCAGCCCCAGAGCCTAGAAGAGGCGTTTTGACAGTACTGAGCTGTGAAACAAGTGAGAATACTGTTTGTGAGAAAGAGACAGTTTTCTCAGACCCAAGATTCTCTTAAAGGGACAGCGCAGAAACCTCTCTCACAACCACTCACCTGGGGCTCCAGGGAACGGGACATAGGAGAGGACCAGAGCAGCGGGAAGAGAGTGTGGACTGAAAGTACAGGGAGAATCACTCTAAGGGACAGCCACCCTAACCCCTGGGCTGAGTCACTTCCCTGATCAAAAACGAATATTTCCCCTGGAACTAGCAATACCAGCATAGGGAGACAGGACACCAACCAAACAAGTTCTCCAGCGGCACTTGGACCAGAGCTGCTTAGACAGAGGGAGCTTCCAGGACTACAGTATGGAGGGTTAGGGTCTGAGCTGCAGTGCACCCACTCACACTGCTGAGGGTTTGCTGGAGGGATGGTGGCAGAGAGACGCTGAAACACGGTTCTGTTGGTGGGGGCAGAGGTACAGCCGGTGTGAGCTCGGTCTAGCTCAGCAGGGGTGGAGGGGACGTGCGAAAGTGGTCCAGCAGCTACAGGCCAGCCTGTAGGCTCACCTGCGGGGGAAAAGCGGGAGGCCAGGAACAAGCAGAGATCTGCTTTGCGATCCTGCGCAAGCCGGCTCTGACTGCGGGGCTGGGGCTAGGACCAGGGAAGGGCAGAAGCTCACAGCTGAGTGCAAGCCAGCAGCCCCATCCGTCCCGAGAAACCCCGGTTTGCCATCCTGAATGCGTGAGATGGCTCTGAACATGGGGGCAGGGCTAGAGCCCTGGATGAGCGGAGGATCACAGCTGAGCAAATGCCAGCAGCCCCAACTGACGCAATAAACCATGGTTTGCGATCCTGCACAGGCAGGCCCTGGCCTCGGGGGCGGGGCTAAAGCTCCAAACAAGCAGAGGCTCACAGTGGAGTGCACGTCAGCAGCCCTGTCGAACCTGAGAAACTGTGGCGAGCAGGCTCTGACCACGGGGGCTGGGCGGAAGCACGGGAACAGGCTGGGTCTGCAGCTGAGCAAAGGTGCTCACCTCTACCCTTGGTACTGAGGCTTGTGGCTTGAGTGCAGTGCGCAACCCAAACTGTGTGGGCAAGTGGAAGGCCCAGCAGCCTGAGGCTTGTAGAACCGGGCACCAGAACACAGCCCCTCCCACGGAGGAGAGGTGGAAATCACAGCAACAGCCACAGTGGGCCTGTGCTAGCAACGCCCATAGCTAACCGTCCTAGGCAGCGGCAGAAGGGGTGGCAGGCCTGCAGACAGACCACACCTAGAGAACACAAAGGCAACAGCCAATGGACTCCAGTGGCCACAACCGTCTTATATACAAACAAAATTGGCAGGCAGAGAAATGCAACCCAAATAAATCAAGAGAAATCCCCAGAGAAGGACCTGAATGAACCAGATATAACCAAATTACCAGATACAGAATTTAAAATAATGATAGTTAGGATGTTCAAAGAAATTAGAGCAATAATGGATAGTCATTACGAACATTTAATAAAGAAATAACAAGTATAAAAAACTAAATTAAAATAATAAAAAAGAATCAGACAGAAATGACAAATACAGTATCAGAACTGAAGACCACAATGGAAGAAATTAAAAGCAGGATGGATGACGCTGAGGGTCAAATCAGCAAGTTAGAGGACACAATAAACAAAGGCACAAAAGCAGAGTAGAAAAAAGAAAAGAGACTCAAAAACTCTGAGGAAACTCTAAGGGAGCTTTCTGACAACATGAAGAGAAATAACATCCACATCATATGGGTTCCTGAAGAAGAGGAGAGAAAACAAGAAATAGAAATGTTGTTCAATCAAATCATTGCAGAAAACTTTCCTAAATTAAGGCTGGAAAACATTTCACATGTTCAAGAAGCACACAGAACTTCATTAAAGAGAAACCCAAAGAAATCAAGACACATCATAGTTAAAATACCAAAGCTAAAGAAAAAAAAAGAAAATTTGAAAAGTTGCTAGAGAAAAAAAGGCTATCACCTACAATGGAGCCCCTATAAGGATGACATCCAACTTCTCAACAGAAACACTTGAGGCCAGAAGGGAATGGCAAGACATATTCAAACTAATGCAGAACAGGAACCTACAACCAAGACTACTTTATCCAGCAGGGCTAACATTTAAAATTGAAGGAGAAATAAAAAGCTTCCCAGACAAAAAAAGCATCAAGGAATTCATTAAAACCAAACCAATTCTACAAGAGATACTAAGGGGCCTGTTGTGAACAGTTCAAAGGGAGGAAAGAATATAGCAAAAGAAGAATACAGCTTTAAAGAATAAAATGGCAATAAACAACTACATATCAATAATAACCTTAAATGTAAATGGATTAAATGATCCAATCAAAAGACATAGGATAGCTACGTGGATAAAGAAACAGGACCCATACATATGCTGTCTACAAGAGACACACCTTAAAACAAAAGATGCACATAGACTGAAGGTAAAAGGATGGAAAAATATATTTCATGCAAATGGAAATGAAAAAAAAAGCTGGGGTAGCAATACTTATATCTGACAAAATGGACTTTAAAACAAAGGCTGTAGTAAGAGATAAAGAAGGACACTACATAATGATAAAGGGAACAATTCAACAGGAACACATAACTATTATAAATATCTATGAACCAAATATAGGAGCACCGAAATACATAAAGCAGACTTTGATGGATATAAAGGGCGGGATTAACAGCAATACTATAATAGTAGGGGATTTCAATACCCCAGTAACAACACTAGATAGATCCTCAAGAAAAAAAATTAATAAAGAAACAGCAGACTAAAAAAATACACTAGAAACACTCGATTTAATAAATACCTTCAGAATTTTTCACCCTAAAGCAGTAGAATATACATTCTTCTCAAGCGCTCATGGTACATTCTCTAGGATAGACCACATGTTAGGACACAAAAATGGTGTCAACAAATTTAAGAAGATTGAAATCATATCAAGCATTTTCTCTGATCACAATGCCATGAAACTAGAAATTAACCACAAAAGAAAAACTGAAAAATACTAAAAAACTTGGAAACTAAATAGCATGATATTAAATAATGAATGGATTAACAATGAGATCAAAGAAGAAATAAAAAATTTTCTAGAAACAAATGATAATGAGCATACATCAACTCAAAATTTATGGGACACAGCAAAAGCAGTTCTGAGAGGGAAGTTCATTGCACTACAGGCATATCATAGGAAGCTAGAAAAAGCACAAATAAGCAACCTAACCCTGCAGATAAAAGAACTAGAAAAACAACAGCAAATAAAGCCCAGGACCAGTACAAGGAAGAAAAAAATAAAGATCAGAGGAGAAATAAATGACATAGAGGCTAAGGAAACAATACAGAGGATCAATGAAACCAGAAGCTGGTTCTTTAAAAAGGTAAACAAGATTGATGAACCTTTAACAAGACACACCAAGAAAAAAAGAGAGAGGACTCAAATAAATAAAATTAGAAATGACAGTGGAGTAATAACAACTGACACAACAGAAATACAAAGTATTGTAAGAAAATACTATGAAGAACTCTATGCCAAAAGATTAGACAACCTAGGTGAAATGGACAAATTTCTTGAATCATATAATCTTCCAAAAATCAATCTAGAAGAATCAGAACACCTAAACAGACCAATTAAAACAAATGAGATCAAAAAAGTTATCAAAAAACTCCCAAAAAAGAAAAGTCCTGGGCCTGATGGCTTCACCAGTGAATTCTACCAAAAATTCAAAGAAGAACTAACTTCTATCCTCCTCAAGCTATTTCAAAAAATTCAAGAGGAAGGAAGATTTCCAAACTCTTTTTATGAGGCGAGCATAATTCTGATCCCAAAACCGGGCAAACAACACAAAGAAAGAAAATTATAGGCCAATATCACTGATGAATTTAGACGCTAAAATTCTCAAGAAAATATTAGCCAACTGAATCCAGCAATATATGAAAAAAATCATACACCATGATCAAGTGGGATTTATTCTGGAGATACAAGGCTGGTTCAATATTCGCAAATCAATCAATGTGATTCATCACATAAACGAAAGGAAGGACAGCCTGACCAGGCGGTGGCGCAGTGGATGGAGCGTCGCACTGGAATGTGGAAGACCCAAGTTCAAGACCCCGATGTCGCCAGCTTGAGCGTGGGCCTATCTGGCTTGAGCAAAAGCTCGACAGCTTGGACCCAAGGTCGCTGGCTTAAGCAGGGGGTTGCTCAGTCTGCTGAAGGCCCACGGTCAAGGCACATGTGAGAAAGCAATCAATGAACAACTGTGGTGTCACAATGGCAACGAAAAACTGATAATTGATGCTTCTCATCTCTCTCCGTTCCTGTCTGTCTGTCTCTATCTATCCCTCTCTCTGACTCTTTCTCTGTCCATGTAAAAAAAAAAAAAGGAAGGACAAAAATTACATAATAATTTCAATAGATGCAGAAAAGGCATTTGATAAAATTCAGCACCCATTCATGTTCAAAACTCTCAGTAAAGTGGGAATATAGGGAACATTCCTTAACATGATAAAGGCCATCTATGACAAACCCACAGCAAACATCATACTAAATGGGAAAAAATTAAAAGCAATCCCCTTAACATCAGAAACCAGGCCAGGGTTCCCTCTTTCACTACTCTTATTCAACATAGTTCTGGAAGTCCTAGCTACAGCAATCAGACAAGAAGAAGAAATAAAAGGCAGACAAATTGGAAAAGAAGAAGTAAAACTGTCATTATTTGCAGATGATATGATATTGTATATAGAAAACCCTAAAGTCTCAGTCAAAAACTACTGGACCTTATAAATGAATTCAGCAAGGTGGCAGAATATAAAATTAATACTCAGAAATCAGAGGCATTTCTATATACCAACAATGAACTGTCAGCAAAAGAAATTAAGGAAACAATCCCGTTCACTATTGCAGCCAAAAAAATAAATACCTAGGAGTAAATTTAACCAAGGAGGTTAAGGACTTGTACTCGGAAAATTATATAACATTGATAAAGGAAATCAAGGAAGATACAAACAAGTGGAAGCATATACCGTGTTCATGGTTAGGAAGGATAAACATCATTAAAATGTCTATATTACCCAAAGCAATTTATAAATTCAATGCAATACAAATTATAATACCAATGACATACTTCATAGATATAGAACACATATTCCAAACATTTATATGGAACCAGAAAAGAACTTGAATAGCCTCAGCAATCTTAAAAAGAAAAAATAAAGCAGGAGGTATCATCCTTCCAGATATCAAGGTTTACTACAAGGCCATTGTACTCAAGACAGCCTGGTACTGGCATAAGAACAGGCACATAGATCAATGGAACAGAACAGAGAACCCAGAAATAAACCCACAGCTTTATGGACAACTGATATTTGACAAAGGAGGAAAGAACATACAATGGAGTAAAGACAGCCTCTTTAACAAATGGTGCTGGAAAAATTGGACATCTACCTGCAAAAAAATGAAACTAGACCATCAACTTACACCGTTCACAAAAACAAACTCAAAATGGATAAAAGACTTAAATGTAAGCTGTGAAACCATAAGCATCTTAGAAGAAAACATAGGCAGCAAGCTTTCCGACATCTGTTGCAGCAATATATTTGCCAATTTATCTCCACGGGCAAATGAAATAAAAGGCAGGATAAACTAATGGGACTATATCAAACTAAAAAGTTTTTGTACAGCTAAAGACAATAAGAACAGAATAAAAAGACAAACCACACAATGGGAGAATATATTCGACAACACGTCTGATAAGGGGTTAATAACCAAAATTTATAAAGAACTTATAAAACTCAACACCAGGAAGACAAACTATCCAATTAAATAAAAAATGGGCAAGAGAAATGAATAGAAATTTCTCTAAAGAGGACCTACAGATGGTTAATAGGCATATGAAAAAATGCTCAACATCACTAATCATTAGAGAAATGCAAATTAAAACCACAATGAGATATCACCTCACACCAGTCAGAATGGCGCTCATCAGCAAAACAACACAGAACAAGTGCTGGCGAGGATGTGGAGAAAAGGGAACCCTCCTGTACTACTGGTGGGAATTCAGACTGGTGCGGCCACTGTGGAAAACAGTATGGAGATTCCTCAAAAAATTAAAAATCGAACTGCCTTTTAACCCAGCTATTTCACTTTTAGAAATATAGCCTAAGAACACCATAGCACTGTTCGAAAAGAAGTAATGCGCCCCATGTTCGTGGCAGCATTGTTCACAATAGCGAAGATCTGGAAACAGCCCAAGTGTCCGTCAGAGGATGAGTGGATTAAAAAGCTTTGGTACATATATACTATGGAATACTACTCAGCCATAAGAAATGATGACATCAGATCATTTACAACAAAATGGATGCACCTAGATAACATTATACAGAGTGAAATAAGTAAAACAGAAAAAAACTGAGAACAGCATGATTTCATACATAGGTGGGACATAAAAGTGAGACTATGAGACATGGACAAGAGTGTGGTGGTTACGGGGGTGGGGGGGAGATGGTGGGAGAGGGCAGAGGGGAGGGGCACAAAGAAAACCAGATAGAAGGTTACAGAGGACAATTTAACTTTGGGTGATGTGTATGCAACATAATTGAATGATAAGATAACTGGAGATGTTTTCTTTGAACATATGTACCCTGATTTATTAATGTCATCCCATTAAAATTAATAAGAGAAAAAAAAATATTTTAAAAAGAAAGAAAAGAAAACTATGAACAAATCCCTATGCACACTGCACATATCTTATTTTAAAGTAAAAAAAACAAAACGGGAACAAATACAATACTTAAAATAAAGAACAAGTAAATTTAAATCAACAAACTGACCAGTATTTCAATGGGAACTATGGGTGTGGATGCATCCTGTGCTCCTCTCACTGACCACCAATGAAAGAGGTGCCCCTTCCGGCAGTGTGGTTGGGGGGCAGATAAATGGCGTCTTGGGGGCTGCATGCAGCCTGAGGGCCATAGGTTGGGGACCCTTGCTCTACAGTCTTTCTTAGTTTTTAAAAGGGGGGGGTGATACTGAGAAGGAAGAGAAGCTTCCTGTTTATGGTCAGGGAAGTGACTTCCAGTGAAGGAGGGCCTACAGCAGCTAAAGAGATTCCTAGCTTCCAAAAAAAAATTGTATAAAATTGTCAAACTTCAACTACATACAAGTGAGAATTATAACAACACTGAAAAATTGTCAGCTACTAAGCTGCCAATAAAATTCTTCTTGGGGAAAGTATTAAATTGGAAGAAATACTTGGAGAAGATACTGAGTAGAATCGGTTTGGTAATCTGCAGGATTTTCCTTTTGCTGCCCTGGAGGAAGAACTATGGTGGGTGGGGGAGGGGAGAGAAAGGATTTACTGGATATAATAGAAAGAGGAGCCAACAGCCTGTACACTGCCTGATAGAATAAACCCTTAGTGCTCCAGCAGGAGAAAAATGCCCAAGGGGAGACCTTTCAAGATATTAGTTGAGAGGTTGCAATGTAAACCTCTCCTCTCTACCCTATGAAACCTTTAGTAATTTCTTGAGTAGATTTTTTTTTTGAGGTGTTAGGAAGGCAAAGGACTTTGCCAGAGGGAAGGACAACTGACATCTCAGTTACATGTCAGTATAAAGTTATATTTTCTTTGTTCTTTTTTCTGTTCCTTAAATTATAGGAAGAAAGGAGTGTCCCTGGCCAGTTGGCTCAGTGGTAGAGCATCAGCCCGGCATGTGGATGTCCTGGGTTCAATTCCTGGTCAGGGCACACAGGAGAAGCACCCATCTGCTTCTCTACTCCTCCCCCATCACTTCTCTCTTTCTCTCTTCTCCTGCAGCCATGGCTCAGTTGGAGTGAGTTGGCCCTGGGTACTGAGGATGGCTACATGGCCTCCACCTCAGACACTAAGATGAGCCCACTGAGCAATGGTAATGCCCCAGATGGGCAGAGCATCATCCCCAAGAGGGCTTGCCAGGTGGATCCTGGTCAGGACGCATGCAGGAGTCTGTCTCTGCATCCCCTCCTCTCACTGAATTTAAAAAAAAAAAAGAAAGAAAGAAAGGAGGGAGGGAGGGAGGGAGGGAAGGAGGGAAGGAGGGAGTGAGGGAAGGAGGGAGGAAGGAAGGAAGAAACAGAACTATGTCCTTTCATTATCTACAAAGACCTCTTTAATTGTATATTAGATCAGATGGTGATGGTAACTTACATTTATCATCCATATACATTGATCACATAGTAAGGCAATAATGGAAAGAAAGGCAAAATGTAACCAGTTTTCTATTTTCTAGTTTTGAGATGTATTTGACAAATAAGTCTTTATTAGCTTACTGTGAAAATCACTTTCTGTATGCTACCTAATAAAGGTAATCAGTTTAAAATTTAAATATACATATTTTCAAGGTTTTTATTTCTTTATTCCATTCTGTGGGCACAATTTTTGATTTTCATAATATCTTTGCCTCTTCTGTTTATTTGTTAGCACTTCATATACATCACATTGAAAGAAAGAATACTTTGTCTTAATTATCTATAGTTAAATATTTAAGAAGCGTCAAAAATGCACTATGTTAAACAATGCTGTAGTTTTCTACTGATATTGTTACCATTTTGATATTGTTTTATTTTGTTTTTGGAGTTGGTGGATTTCTAATAAAGTTTTTTGGACCTTCTTGGTGTTTGAACTTTCTACAGGGGTGTAAAGCCAGTAGCCGAGGCCACCATCACAGCCGTCTGACCAATGCAGGTTCACATTAGATTCGAACAGTCGGTAATGAAACAATGGAGCCAAGAACTGGTGAGCCATCAGCTTTAATTCTAGCTTGCACCCGGAGCGCAAGCAAAAACACACACTGGGCTCCAAAACCCACACATTCAGTGCTCACAAAGCTACTGACTTATCCGAGTTTCCTAGAATCAAAGGTTTCTAGCTCACCAGACTTATTCACCTCTGTTCCCCATCTCCTCCAGCACAAATTCTTAACAAACTGGCTTCTTCCTCAGCACTCTGCCATCTTGGCTGCTTCTCCTCTCCACGTGGCCTTACTCTGCTCTCCTCTCTATACCTCAGGAACCAAGAAAGAGATCAAGCTACTGGTCTCTCCCACTTTATACCGTAGAATCAAAACCTTTTAATCCAATTATACAAACAAGGAAGTCTCTGTATAATGGGATTCCTCAGGAGACTGTACCACCCTACATCATCCAATCAGTCAAGGGTGTGGAGAAGAACTTACTCTTAAAACCAAGCCTTAGGCCATAACGACCTGGCCTGCTTACATTACAGTCTTTCCCCACACCCATCCCAAGCATAAGGGCAAATAATATCACCTGGGTGACGGGCTTCCATGTGGGCAGCGCCATCTTTAACAAAGTGATCATATTATATTTTATCTGCCCAACAAGGGGCTTTATCAAAAGCAGCATGTAAAGCCAATAGTCAAGGCCGCCATCACAGCAGCCTGACCCATGCAGGTTCACATTAGATTCGAACAGTCGGTAATGAAACACAGGAGCCAAGAACTGGTGAGCCATCAGCTTTAATTCTAGCTTGCACCCGGCGGGCAAGCAAAAACACACACTGGGCTCCAAAACCCACACATTCAGTGCTCACAAAGCTACTGACTTATCCGAGTTTCCTAGAATCAAAGGTTTCTAGCTCACCAGACTTATTCACCTCTGTTTCCCATCTCCTCCAGCGCAACTCTTAACAAACTGGCTTCTCCCTCAGCACTCTGCCATCTTGCCTGCTTCTCCTGGCCTTCACGTGGCCTTAATCTGCTCTCCTCTCTAATACCTCAGGAACCAAGAGAGAGAACTTTCTCCCGGACTGCCCCCGTTTATAGCATAGAAAATCCAAACCCTTAATCCAATTATACAAACAAGGAAGTCTCTGATACAAAGTCACCCATCTGAGGCATAATGGGATTCCTCCCTACATCACCACCCTACATCATCCAATCAGTCAAGGGTGTGGAGAAGAGCTTACTCTTAAACTAAGCCTTAGGCTATAATGACCCGACCTGCTTACATTACAACTTTTCCCCACAGCCATCACAAGCATAAGGGCAAATAATATCACCTGGGTGATGGGCTTCCATGTGGGCAGCGCCATCTTTAACAAAGTGAGCATATTATATTTTATCTGCCGACAATCCACCCCTATGCTCACTTTACTACCCACAATTTACACCACTGGCATTCCTGTACAAGGAAATTAGGCATATTACACAAATTACAGCAATAACACAAATCATACAGTTTCAATAATTACAAAGGTACTTTTCACCAGTCTCTAAGCACTTTGCCAAAAGTGCAAAATGTCCTCAGCTTTCTTTCTAGCCATGGGAAAAGCTTCCCGGGGCAGGAGGCCCTCCAGCAAAGCCATCCCCACCCCCATCAGGGTATTTCACATTGTCCAAAATCCGTAAGTCCATTCAACAAAGGAGCTTGTGCCCATCCGGTCATAGTCCAGGAAATCAGTCCACACGCATAGGGCTTTAGCCTCCCCCTTCATTCCTGCCATCATTGCAGGTTTCACACTATCCTAAAAGGAAGCATGTGGCAATGGCAGTCAGCATTTCCATCTCTGCTCTGGGGAGCATGATGGCATCCACCCCTATGTCCCAAAATCACAGACCTACCGGCAGCGTAGCTACTCCTTGCTGCTGGGCTCTCACCTTCTGGAGACTGCAGATTGCAACTCCAGCTTGATTCTCCTCATCCTCCAAAGAGGAACTGAAAACACCAGCTCCTGCTGCTGGGCTTGATCTCTGGGCCACTGCTGCCTTCTGCTCAGGAGGCCTTGCAGCTCCAACCCCGGCCTCAGCCCTGGTCCTGGCCTCAGCTCCGGCCCCAGCCTCAGGCCCAGCCTCATGCCGCTGCTGGCTCTCTACAACATCCAGGGCAATCTCCAACTCACGAACCTTTGATTCCTTCTCCAGCGTCTGCTCCATTTCCAGGCGAATCTCGCAAACCTGGTCGGCCTCCTTCTCCAGTGTTTCCTCCAGCTCCACGGTCGGCATCTCTTTCTCTGTTTCCTCCAGCTCCTTCCACTGCTCGGTTTGCAGGTCCTGGGCAACCTCTTTCATAGAGCTCTCAGTTTCCTCACACATGGCTGTAAAAGTCAGCCAGCCTACAGTCCCCCCCAAAACAGCTATGGGAAACCAAAACAGCAACCAGTCCTCTACTCCACCACTCAAAGGTGGTGGTGGCTCCATGCCGTTCTGTATTGAATCCTGCCACAGACTACGCCAAATGTAAAGCCAGTAGTCGCAGCCACTATCACAGCCGCCTGGCCAGTGCAGGTTCACATTAGATTCGAACAGTCGGTAATGAAACACAGGAGCCAAGAACTGGTGAGCCATCAGCTTTAATTCTAGCTTGCACCCGGAGCGCAAGCAAAAACACACACTGGGCTCCAAAACCCACACATTCAGTGCTCACAAAGCTACTGACTTATCTGAGTTTCCTAGAATCAAAGGTTTCTAGCTCACCAGACTTATTCACCTCTGTTTCCCATCTCCTCCAGCGCAAACTCTTAACAAACTGGCTTCTCCCTCAGCACTCTGCCATCTTGCCTGCTTCTCCTGGCCTTCACGTGGCCTTAATCTGCTCTCCTCTCTAATACCTCAGGAACCAAGAGAGAGAGAGCAATCTCCCGGACTGCCCCCGTTTATAGCATAGAAAATCCAAACCCTTAATCCAATTATACAAACAAGGAAGTCTCTGATACAAAGTCACCCATCTGAGGCATAATGGGATTCCTCCCTACATCACCACCCTACATCATCCAATCAGTCAAGGGTGTGGAGAAGAGCTTACTCTTAAACTAAGCCTTAGGCTATAATGACCCGACCTGCTTACATTACAACTTTTCCCCACAGCCATCACAAGCATAAGGGCAAATAATATCACCTGGGTGATGGGCTTCCATGTGGGCAGCGCCATCTTTAACAAAGTGAGCATATTATATTTTATCTGCCGACAATCCACCCCTATGCTCACTTTACTACCCACAATTTACACCACTGGCATTCCTGTACAAGGAAATTAGGCATATTACACAAATTACAGCAATAACACAAATCATACAGTTTCAATAATTACAAAGGTACTTTTCACCAGTCTCTAAGCACTTTGCCAAAAGTGCAAAATGTCCTCAGCTTTCTTTCTAGCCATGGGAAAAGCTTCCCGGGGCAGGAGGCCCTCCAGCAAAGCCATCCCCACCCCCATCAGGGTATTTCACATTGTCCAAAATCCGTAAGTCCATTCAACAAAGGAGCTTGTGCCCATCCGGTCATAGTCCAGGAAATCAGTCCACACGCATAGGGCTTTAGCCTCCCCCTTCATTCCTGCCATCATTGCAGGTTTCACACTATCCTAAAAGGAAGCATGTGGCAATGGCAGTCAGCATTTCCATCTCTGCTCTGGGGAGCATGATGGCATCCACCCCTATGTCCCAAAATCACAGACCTACCGGCAGCGTAGCTACTCCTTGCTGCTGGGCTCTCACCTTCTGGAGACTGCAGATTGCAACTCCAGCTTGATTCTCCTCATCCTCCAAAGAGGAACTGAAAACACCAGCTCCTGCTGCTGGGCTTGATCTCTGGGCCACTGCTGCCTTCTGCTCAGGAGGCCTTGCAGCTCCAACCCCGGCCTCAGCCCTGGTCCTGGCCTCAGCTCCGGCCCCAGCCTCAGGCCCAGCCTCATGCCGCTGCTGGCTCTCTACAACATCCAGGGCAATCTCCAACTCACGAACCTTTGATTCCTTCTCCAGCGTCTGCTCCATTTCCAGGCGAATCTCGCAAACCTGGTCGGCCTCCTTCTCCAGTGTTTCCTCCAGCTCCACGGTCGGCATCTCTTTCTCTGTTTCCTCCAGCTCCTTCCACTGCTCGGTTTGCAGGTCCTGGGCAACCTCTTTCATAGAGCTCTCAGTTTCCTCACACATGGCTGTAAAAGTCAGCCAGCCTACAGTCCCCCCCAAAACAGCTATGGGAAACCAAAACAGCAACCAGTCCTCTACTCCACCACTCAAAGGTGGTGGTGGCTCCATGCCGTTCTGTATTGAATCCTGCCACAGACTACGCCAAATGTAAAGCCAGTAGTCGCAGCCACTATCACAGCCGCCTGGCCAGTGCAGGTTCACATTAGATTCGAACAGTCGGTAATGAAACACAGGAGCCAAGAACTGGTGAGCCATCAGCTTTAATTCTAGCTTGCACCCGGAGCGCAAGCAAAAACACACACTGGGCTCCAAAACCCACACATTCAGTGCTCACAAAGCTACTGACTTATCTGAGTTTCCTAGAATCAAAGGTTTCTAGCTCACCAGACTTATTCACCTCTGTTTCCCATCTCCTCCAGCGCAAACTCTTAACAAACTGGCTTCTCCCTCAGCACTCTGCCATCTTGCCTGCTTCTCCTGGCCTTCACGTGGCCTTAATCTGCTCTCCTCTCTAATACCTCAGGAACCAAGAGAGAGAGAGCAATCTCCCGGACTGCCCCCGTTTATAGCATAGAAAATCCAAACCCTTAATCCAATTATACAAACAAGGAAGTCTCTGATACAAAGTCACCCATCTGAGGCATAATGGGATTCCTCCCTACATCACCACCCTACATCAACCAATCAGTCAAGGGTGTGGAGAAGAGCTTACTCTTAAACTAAGCCTTAGGCTATAATGACCCGACCTGCTTACATTACAACTTTTCCCCCACAGCCATCACAAGCATAAGGGCAAATAATATCACCTGGGTGATGGGCTTCCATGTGGGCAGCACCATCTTTAACAAAGTGAGCATATTATATTTTATCTGCCGAAAACAGCATAATCACAAAATCTTTCGCGTGCCAGTAAAAAGATGGGGAATAAGAGTAAATTGGAAGTGGCCAGTAGAGGGCAACACTAAAACATAGCTCCTGAGCTGTGGCTTCCTTTCTGTCCTAGATGACTTCTGTAGTGGAAAGCTAAGCAGTGCCTGCATTCTAAAAATGACCATTTTTAGTGTTAAAATTTGGGACTTTGATGACTGCTCTTGTAGAGACAGGTATTTGGGGAAGATTTGGTTCAAGAGATGAGTCAGAAACTACTGTCATCTGCATTGAATTTTGACCAAGAAATTCCAAACTCTTTCCTCATGTGGTGAGTATATGTTGAGCTTCTACTGACTCAGAACCACTCACAAATGACTGTAATCTCACTGCTGCTTCTTTACTGAGAATTGTTTGGTTTGTTCTGAGACTCATGTTCCCTTCTAAAATTATCAAAGAGGGCTTACTTTGCTTGGAGTAATCGAGAGTCACTAACTCCTGAAGGTTGTTAGTACTATGCCATAAATAAGTACTGAGTGTTCTCACATGGATGTCCCATAGGCAGCTTAGCACTTTCCTCGTTCTACTTGACTGCCCTGATGTTTTCTTGGTGTAACTCCTGTTCCAGAAACCCTGACTTAAAATGTTGCAGTCATCTTTGATTCCCCTCTGTCATACTCAGGGTTCAATCTTTGGAACACTCTCGTATTCAATTCTTTCTTTTGTTGTCATTGTCCCTTTGTTCATTAGTCAAGCCTGGATTAGAAATTTAGTCTCTCTCCTTCTGTTTGTTTGTATTCCAGTCCATTCTTTATAGCTTTACCAGGCAATTATTTAAAAATCCTGATTTGGTTAGGTGTCTCCTGCTGTGACCCTTTGCCGCCTTTTTAAAAATCCCAATTAAGTAGTTCCCCAGAATCTGCTGAGAAAAGTGTAGTTCTGATAATCAAGTTCAGACTTTTGTTCTTTTTTCTCTTCTATTGTTTCCTCACATCAGTCAAAATGGAGTACTTGCCCATCTCTGTATTTTCTCACCTCTTAGACTTTGTTCAATTTTCTTTGTCTAGAATCCTTCTAGTTTAGGGATTCTTAACAGCTTCTGACAAAGGAATCTCTTTGGCAACCTGTGAAGTTGATGGACATTTTCTCAGAATGTTTCTAATGCATACAATTATGTATACAGAATTACCAAGGAAACCAATTATACTGAAGTACTGTTATAAAAATCTGTAATATTCTATGTGCTCTTTATTAATGCATTTATAAATAGCAAGATCTAGCATCGATCCTTATATTATCATAGTAGTTTATTGCCTCCATCTGCAGTGGAAGAAAATGCTGGATTTTAGTTATACGTTAGTAGAAATAAAGATTTTTTTTTAATCCAAATTTTTGACCCCATGTTGAGAGGCTTAAATCTAGATCACTGATTCTCAAACCAGAGTATGTGTCAGAATCACATGGATGCTAAACACAGGCTGTTAAGATTCATTTCTGATTCAGCAGGTCAAGGGCAGACCCTGGAATTTGCATTTCTAACAAGTTTCTATGTGTTACCAATGTTGCAGGCCCAGGATCTACTCATTGAAAGCCTCTGATCTAGAATAGATAATTAATTCATGCCATCTTTATCTACCAAAATCCTATGCTTCCCTACACCTGGGAAAATCCACCCTCTGCATTTTCTTTGTCACCTCTATCAGAAGAAGTTTCTTCCCCTTCAAGGACCCTTGTCCTAATTGTTCATACCACTCTCATGGCATTTAGCTTTCTGTTTTATTTTATGGTGACTTGGATACAATGTGGTTGGTCCTCTGGACTTCCAGTCTCCTAAAGAATTTGTGCTTCTGGAAATGTTACAGTATTTTAAACTTCCATGAAGGAATAAGTATCTCCTTTCACTCATTAGATTATGAGCCCTTCTAGGGTATTAGACATGTCTTATATATATAGTTCACCCTTGAACAACACAGGTTGGAGTTGCTTGAATCTACTTAATACAAGACTTTTTTCAATTGACCTGCACAGTTCTAATTTGTGTTGTTCAAGGGTCAGTCCCTTAGTGGGGAATTCATGTATGCGGGAGGGCTAACTGTCGTTATGTGCCTGAGGTCGGTACCCCTAAATCCTCACTGTTCAAAGGTCAACTGCAATTTGTAGAAGGGAGGAGTGAGAAAAAGAAGGAAGGAGGGAAACTCCAATGGAGAACTCCTCAGTAGGAAAATTTATAGAGCAGCCTAGAAATTAGGTATGAAGGGAACACCTAGTCTATTCACTTAACATGCTTCCTAGGTGACACATATTTCAAGTCTTTAACTTGATTATAAAAGTTTTAACAAAGTAGGTTACATACTGGGCCTTCCAGCAAAATTTCACAAAGATGTCCACTGGCCCATGGTATTTGCGTTATACATGTCCTTGTTCAGGTCACTGGTAGAATGTTGGATAGGTCAGAGCCCTGAGGGTGTGTGCTGCTGGTGGTTGAGGCCAAGCAGATTCTCACGGAATTCGGGCAGGTGGTAGAGGAACTGCAGAGGCAGAAAGCACCTATTGGAGGTTCGCAATGATAGGTGAGAGAATAAACGAAAAAGGGAAAGAGCTAATAAAGAAAGGAAAGCCTGATTTTCACAGTGAAGGCAAGGGAGCAGGAAAACTGCACCTGACAGTGGCGGGAAAGCAATCTGGGAGAATCTCCGCAGAGGGAAAGCACCACAGCCTTACATAGACCACACACGTGGCGCTGCCTCCTGCTCACGCACTAATCAGGAAAAGTGCTTGCACCTGGTAAACCGGCGAGCTAGCCTAACACAGCTGTTTTCCCCACAGGGTGGGTCTGCATTTTCTACTAAGACTCCCATGTAGTACTCTGTAGTTATTGCTGAAAACAGAATGAACCATTGGGACCTTTAGCTCAGTATGGCTTATCTTTACCTGATCAAACCTCCTATCCAATAAGTGGCAATAGTTTGAAGTCAGACTGGGAGAAGACATAGAATTAGTTAGGTGTTGAGTTATAGGATTTTGATTTCATCCCTATAATGCCGGGGGCCGAGGCCAGGCAGGTCCACATTGGATTTGGACAGACGGTAGAGAAACTGCAGATCCAGAAAGGGTTGGGCCATTCTGCTTAACAAAGTCTCACAACAGTGGACAAGCACACAGGCAGGGGAAACTGCCTCTCAGGCAAACAAACAGCAAAATGGCCCCTCACAGCGGTGGGCAGGCGATCCAGGCATCTGCAATCCCCCTGAGCGCAAGTACCGGTAGCCTTATATAGGCCATACACATGTGCTGCCACGCACTCAAGCACTAATCAGGCAAAGGGCTTGCAGCCAATAATAAACATTTCTAAAGCACTAGCTTTCCAATTCTAAATGGCTTTGAGGAGACTGAATGCAGCCTTTTAATATTAGTCATTCTGTGTTATTTCTCATATTGGGTCAGAGGGTTGCTCTTGGACTGGAAACTCTGTTTCAAAGCCCCCCTCGCTGGGAAAGGGCTCATTTTAGTAGTTCTCATTTTTTTCCCCCTATGAGGCATAGTCCTAAACTTTTTACTTATCCTTTGTGGATTACATCTGCTCTTTTGGTACTAGCTGTACATCAGTTTCTATTCTCATATGTACATTTCAAATGAATTTATTCTCCTGTTGTGGCTACATGGGAAACTACTATTATTCAATTCTTTCCTAGGAGAGAAAAACTGAAACTGCTGAAGGCTTAGAATAGATGTGAGCATAAAACCCCGGTCTTCATAGTGGCATCCTGCCAGGTAATTTGGCGGATGTTTTGAACCCCTCTTTCCCTAAGATGATGGGCTAATGTAATTCCAGTGGCTGAGGCCAGGCAGGTTCACACTGGATTCGGGCAGACAGTTTAGAACCGTGATGGCACACCTATGACAGGTGTGTCAGCACTGACACGCATAGCCATTTTCAATGACACGCGGCCTCATGTGGGCGCATACCAGAGAAGTGTGGGGCCGCATGCTGAGAAGGACGTTTCATCCTCGGCTCCTGCACGGCCAGGTGCAGTAGCCAAAGATAAAACATTTGCTGTAGTGTAGACACTCTGTACCAGAGGTCTGTAGGCCAAAACAACAGAGCTCTGGCACAGAGCATCTAGTTCTGGGACTTCCAGTTAGGCCGTTTTTCTTGACATGACACACCACCCGAGTTATGCTCAGTTTTTTGGAAAAGCTCAAAGATTGCCCATCATTGAGATAGAAACTGCAGAGCTGGGAAGTGTCGGGCCACACCCACTTATTGGAGGCTCACAAAGGCCTGTGAGCAAATAACAAAAGGAAAGAGCTAACAAAGGAAAATCTGCTATTGGCAGTAAGGGCAGGGAAGCGAGAAAACCGCACCTCATTGTGGGGCGGCGGCGGCGGCGGCGGCGGCGGCAGGAGAGAGATCTGAGAGAATCGCTGCCCAGGGAAAGCTCCCACAGCCTTACAGAGGTTATGCACACATGCCTCTGCCACGTGCTCACGCACCAATCAGGCTGAGTGCCTACAGCTGGTAACCCCGCAAGCAAGCCTAGAACAGCTGTCCCACAGCTAACAATGCTAACTAACGTTGATTGAGTGCTGTAATGCCCATGGCCAAGGCCAGGCAGGTTCACATTGGATTTGGGAACCTGCCTGGCAGATGATAAAGAACTGTGGAGCCAAAAAGCATTGGACCGTTTGTTTAATAGAGCCTCACAACAGCGGACAAGCACACAGGCAGTCCTCAGGCACTCAAACAGCAAGAATGGCCCCTCACAGTGGCGAGCAGACAACCCACCATCCACAATCCCCCATCTCTCCCATAGCACCATAGTGCAAGCACCCATAGCCTTATATAGGCCATGCACATGTGCCTCTGCCAGGCGCTTACACAAAAATCAAGCAAAGTGCTTGCAGCTGGTATACCAGCAAGCAAGCCTAACACAGCTGCCCCACAAGTGCTATGTGTCAGGCACTTTATATGCTTTATCTTAATCTTCCAACCACCATATATGGTAGGAAACTAATAAATCTTGTTTTTCAGGTTGGGAAACTGAGGCACGGAGTAGCTAAGTAATTTGCCTAAAATTATACAGTAGGCAAAGCAGAGACTGGAATCTGCCATTATCTGACTCCAGAACCTAAAGTCCTAAAACTAATTTATACTGTTCAGTACTCAGGGATGAGTAAGGCAGTCCCTGCCTTGGAGACATTCATAGTTTGAAGACCTCAGCTCAGCTAGATGCAAATGTTCAGGTGAAGGGTGTCCCACACATGCACCTCTCTCTTTGGTCACTTTCTGAATATTCTAGATGAACTTGTATACTTCCGTGTATATGACTAGACTGTAAGAATCAAGTGGCTGGGTGTTAATATCTCTTTTTGCCTGTATAGACAGTGGAAGAGGCCTGTTTGTTGAGTCACAAATCCTCTGTATTTTAATCCTAAAGCCAAATTCCTTTTTTAAAATTCCCAACCAAAAACAAAATAATTGTTTCCTATGTGTAGATTTAATTCCTTTTTTATTATTGTTCATTTTAGAGAGGAGAGAGAGAGACAGAAAGAAGGGAGAGAGTAGAGGGGAGGAGCAGGAAGCATCAACTCCAATGTGTGCCTTCACCAGGCAAGTTCAGGATTTTGAATTGGCGACCTCAGTGCTACAGGTGGATGCTTTATCCACTACACCTCCACGTGCCAGGCTTTATGTGTAGATTTAAAGTAAATAGTATTACATTAATAGAGAATATAGTTTGACTTACTACATGATTAATGAGCTAAGGTAGCAATTTACAACTAGTGTGCTGCAAAAAATTTTAAAACACCCAATACCTGACTATTTAGTCAGGGGCTCTGACCTGTTTTCCTTTAGACTGTCAAAAAATGACAACAGCCAAGCCAACAATAACCATCCAATGTGAATAAATAAAAATTATACCTAACTATTTTTTCAGATTGACAAAAAATATATTTTATATGCTGCCGCAGAATTTTAATTGTTTATGTGTACCTTGAGATGGAAAAGGTTAAAAATCACTGATCTAAGGATTTACTATTCATTCATTAATTCATTAATTTATTCATTCATTAGTGAGAGGAGGGGAGGCAGAGACAGACTCCCGCATGGCCGGAACGGGACCCACCCAGGAAGCCCACTAGGGGGTGATGTTCTTCCCATCTGGAACCCTTGCTCCATTGCAACTGAAGCCATTTTTTAGTGCCTGAGGTGAAGGCCATAGAGCCATTCTCAATGCCTGGGGTCAACTCACTCCAAGTCATGACTGCAGGAGGGGGAAGACAAAGAGAGAGAGGGAAGTGAAAGGGGGAGGGGTAGAGAAGCAGATTGGCTCTTCTCCTGTGTGCCCTGACCTTGAATCAAACCCAAAACATCTACATGCTGGGCCGACACTCTACCGCTGAGCCAACCTGCCAGGGCTAGGATTTAATCTTTAGTAAATACTGCAATTTGAGTGTTGTCAGAGGTGTGCAGCCTGCCCCCTTTTCCAACCTCATCTCACATACTCTTCCCTTGCTCTCTTTGGGCCTCTGCACACCCCATGTTGTCTCAAGTGCTCTTCCTTTTCCTCCACCTTATGTCACACCTCAACTCCTCATTCCTTTGTCCTCCAGCCCTCATGTCAATATTCAGGTCCCCTGAATATCCCTGAGTCTTTTTCTCCCAGCTTTGCTCAATCTCCTTTGGCAGAGGGCTCTTGGTTTCTTTTCTTCAGAGCCCTGATCTCTGCCATAAGTAGATGGCCATTCATTCCTGTGTAACTCCCTCCTTTTCTGTTCTGTAAACTTCCTGAGGCCCAGGGATGAACCAGTTTTGCTAAGCTTTGTATATCCAGCCTTTTAGCACAGTGGCTAGGACATAACATGCAGGAGTGGCAGTGTCAACTGTCAAGAAATGCTTAAATTGGGGCTTCCCATAATATCCATTATCCTACACAAAAAACTTCTATTCCTTTTTTTTAAGTGAGAGGAAAGGAAATAGAGAGACAGACTCCTGCATGCACCCCAACCAAGATCTACCTGGCAACCACCATCTGGGGCCATTACTTAAATCAACTGAGTTATCCTCAGCGCCTAAGGATCATGCTAGGACCAACCAAGCCACTGGCTGCAAGAGGGAAAAAGAGAGAGAAGGGGGAGAGAAGCAAATGATCCCTTCTCATGTGTGCCCTGACTGGGGATTGAACCCAGAACGTCTGCACACCAGGCCGACACTCTATGCACTGAGTCAACCAGTCAGGGCACTTCTGTTATTACATATAGACATTTGCCATTGTCTCCACCTTATGTTAAATGTAACTGTAAGCTCCACAAAGGCAGGGCTCATTGTCTGTTAACTTATCTATCTCAAGCATCTGGAAGAGTATCTGCCAGGTAGCAGGTGCTCTGAAATATTTGTTGACTTAATGAAGGCATCTTGAGAAAACTGTGTTTTCATTGAGCTGTAATATTCAGTTGTACATGCAAACCCAGTTTCGACACAAGCCCCCTCCCTTTCTTCTCTGACTTTCTACCTCCTTTCTAACTAGATCATGCTTTCAAGCCCCTCGCTTCAGCAACATTAATGTTGCCCACAGGTAGGTTCTCAATACATATTTTATGAGACTCCAGAGCTGTAAAATATCAAGGAAGTTTCCCAATAGTACACACCTAGAAAAGCATGGCTGACTACAGAGTAGGCTAGGATAAGAATAGATTTCTCAAGGTATCTGTGCAATCCAAGGGCAATCTAGAAATAGTTCAAAAATATATAAGCAGTTTTCTTTGAGGAAGTACCAAGCAGGAATATCATGTGGAAATGTTTTATAAGATAAGTAACATTTTTAAAAGGGGAGCATTTTTTAAAAATCATTTTTGCCTTGTAAGTAATTGTTTATGTGCATATGTAAATAAGAATGATTGCAGTAAATAGAGCATCAGTCTGGGATGCTGGGGAGCCAGGTTTGAAACCCTGAGGTCGCAAGATTGAGCACGGGCTCATCTGGCTTGAGTGCAGCTCACCAGCTTGAGCATGAAATAGCTGGCTTGAGCATGGGATCATAAATATGACCCCATGGTTGCTGGCCTGAGCCCACGGTCACTGGCTTGAGCCCAAGGTCGCTGGCTTGAGCTTAAAGGTCACTGGCTTGCACCTATGGTCACTGGCTTGAGCAAGGGGTCACTGGCTCGGCTGGAGCTTCCCCCAGTCAAGGCACATAGGAAAAAGCAATCAATGAATAACTAAGGTGCCCCAACAAAGAATTGATACTCCTCCTCTTTCTCCCTTCCTGTCTATCAGTCCCTCTCTCTCAAAAAAAAAAAAAAAAAAGGAAAAGGAAAAGAATGCTGTTACATGCCTGAATCCTCCCCTTTCTGTTATTTTATAGGAGTGTCACTTGCCACCCCTAAAGGTTCCTTGCAGTTGACCTTGTCAGTGGTCTTGTTAAATAAAGAGAGCAGGAGGTCCAAGATGGCAGTGCCTAGAAGGACACTGAACTCATCCCCTTCTCTGAGCAAAATGCAAATATACCCATATGCAGAGGGCAGTTTCTCCTAAAAGACAAGTGGGCTGAATAAACAGTTTCTGAACAACAAAGGAGTGAAAGGGACCAAACATAGAATGCTAGGAAGCTGTAGAAACCCTTTGGAAGCTGAGAGAACTCTCCTGATGCCAGTGAGCATCATTGCTTAAGTCTCCCTCCACTCTCCGTAGGGATGGTAGAGCTCTATTCAGGTGCTTGCCTACCTGCTGAATTACCATGCATCCCCATCTGCATTGCCTGAAGCCTTTTGCCTCCTAATAAAGGGAGCAAAAAGGAAAACAGGCCAGTCACCACATCCATTTGTCCTCCCTGCCAGGAGCCACTCCAGCTCCTTTGGCCAGTGCCCCAGGAGTCTATAAGTGCCTTCCCTGCTCCAACAGGCTTTTCAAAGGTGCCCAACCCACAAAACCTACTCCAGACCACTTTCTCTACAACAAACCAAAGGGAGACTGCATAGAAAAGACTGGTATTGGGAAAACAGCTGTGTTAGGCTTGCTCACTGGTGAACCAGCTGCAAGCACTTTACTTGATTAGTGCATGAGCACCTGGCAGAGGTGTGTGCCCAGGTCTGTAGGGCTGTGGGTGCTGGTGCTCAGGGGAGATTGCAGATGGTGGCTTGCAGAGTGCCTGCCCATCACTGTGAGGGGCCATTTTGCTGTTTGTTTGCCTGAGAAGCAGTTTTCCCCTACCTGTTTGCTCTTTTGCTGTTGCCAGACTTTATTAAACAGTAATGGCCCAACATTCTCTGGCTCCGCAGTTTCTCTACCATCTGCCCAAATCCAGTGTGGACCTGCCTAGTCTTGCTGACTGGCCTTGCACTGGACAGCTGTGGGAGCTCCCCAGGGACTGCTAAAATTCTCTGGGGTCAGAGGGGCCTGGAAGCACCACTATTTACATCCCCTTTGACCTCCAGAAGGTGGGTGGGGGCTCTATTCAGGCGCTCTGTCCTACTTGTAAGTTTGCTGCGGCACATTCCTAGACATTTTGCTTGAGCCCATCTCACCCTCCAACTAAGGAAGCCAGTCATAAGTCATTATTACACGCACCTGACCCCGTTGGTGCCCTGGATTCCTGAGGTGCCTGCTCAGCTCCTACTGGCCTGCCAAAACCTCCTGGCACACACAGGGGATGCTTCTACATAAGGCCATTTGTTTAAAGACTGAAAGAAATAGCTTTGTTTTCTAGTCCATATAAACAAACACAGTAAGTCAAGTAAAAAGACAGAAGATTATCTTCCTTAAATGAAGGAACAAGAAAAATCCCCACAACAAAGCCCTAAGGAAATGAGGATAAATATAATTTTCCTGATAAAGAATTCACACAACGCAGAGTACTAACCATTATACGATCGCGGCTCTGATAAAGAATTCAAAGAAATGGTCATAAAGTTGCTCACCGAACTTGAGAGTAGAATAGAGGAATTTAGGGATAACTTTAATGAAGAGTTGGAAACTACAGTATAATAAACCAGGCCAGGTAGTGGGTTTGATCCCTGGTCAAGTCACATACAAGACTCAACCAACAAATGCACAAATATGTGGAACAACAAATCAAAGTTTCTCTCTCTCAAATCAATGAATTTTTAAAAAAGTATAATGAAGAACCAAGCAGACTTGAATACATAACTTAAATGAAATATACATTAGAAGGAATTAACTACAGATTAGCTGATACAAAAGTGACTTGGAAGACAGGCTAATGGAAAATAACCAATAAAAACAGCAAAACAAAACAAAATATAAAAGACAAGAATGAGAGCCCTCTGGGATAACTGGGAAATGTCAAATGCTGTAACATTCACATTATAGGGATTCCCAGAAGGAGAGGAACAGAAGCAAAGAAATAATGGTTGGAAACCTTTTTAACCCAGGAAAAGAAACAGACATTCAGGTCCAGGAAGCACAGAGAGTTTCAAACAAGATAAACCCAAAGAAACCCCACACCAAGATATACTGTAATTAAAATGGCAAAAATTAAAGAGACAATCTTGAAGAAAGCGTGTTACATACAAAGGAAACTCCATAAACCTATCTTTTAGCTGATTTCTCAGCAACATTGCAGGCCATAAGGGAATGGCAGCACTTCTTTAAAATACTGAAAGAAAGGAACCTACAACCTAGAATAATTTATCCAGGAGGATTACCATTTAGATTTGAAGGAGAGAGAGTTTTCCAAACAAGCAAAAACTAAGAGTTCACTATTAAACCAGCTTTACAAAAATGTTAAAGGGTCATCTTAAGGCAGAAAAAGAAAGGCCAGAAATAAGAAAATAAGACAAAGGAAAAAATATCACAACTAAAACTGAATATTTAATAAACATAGAGAATCAGACATTTAAAAAGCCACTATGAAGGTCAAAAGAAAAACATCTTGAACTTAATGAAAATGACATATAGTAGTTAGGAGATATACAATACTAAAGAGATAAAATGTGACATGTTTAAGAAGCAGGAGAAAACTAAATGGCTATCATCTTAAAACTGACTGCTATAGATATAGAATAACATACCTCCTACTGACCACAAACCAAAAATTTACAAATATAGAAAAAGAATAAAGAGAAAGGAACTCAAACAGAATACTAAAGAAAACCAGTAAACAACAAAGGAAGAGATCAATAAGGAACAAAGAAACTATAAAAAAAAATGAACAAAATGGCAATAAGTACATACTTCTCAATAATTACTTTAAATGTAAATGGACTAAATGCTTCAATTAAACAAATGGTGGCTGAACATGTTAAAAATCATGACTCAACTTTATGCTGCTTGTAAGAGACTCACTTCAAGTCAAAAGACACATATGTCAACATAAAACAATTTCCAAACCTGTAAGAATTTTTTGAGTTTACTTGAGCCAAACTGTCGACAATTGCTGAGAAGCAAAGTCTCAATGGATCAAGAAAGTACTTCAGAAAATGATGGTTTTACCACTTATTTATACAGAGACATAAGGGGGTTACATAAAAATGATTGGATTGGTGTTAGGAAAGTGGGAGAAAGTAAAGTGGGGTGTTCGGCAGATAAAATATAATATGCTCACTTTGTTAAAGATGGCGCTGCCCATATGGAAGCCCGTCACCCAGGTGATATTATTTGCCCTTATGCTTGAGATGGCTGTGGGGGAAAAGCTGTAATGTAGGCAGGCCAGGTCATTATAGCCTAAGGCTTAGTTTAAGAGTAAGCTCTTCCCCACACCCTGACTGATTGGATGATGTAGGGTGGTGCACTCTCCTGAGGAATCCCATTATGCCTCAGATGGGTGGCTTGTATCAGAGACTTTCTTGTATGTATAATTGGATTAAAGGTTTGGATTTTCTAGGCTATAAACTGGGGCAGTCTGGGAGCTTGATCGCTCTCGCTCTTGGTTCCTGAGTTCCTGAGGTTGGTATTAGAGAGGAAAGCAGAGTAAGGCTACGTGAAGGCCAGGAGAAGTAGCCAAGATGGCGGAGTGCTGAGGAAGAAGCCAGTTTGTTAAGAGTTTGTGCAGGAGGAGATGGGAAACAGAGGTGAATAAGTCTGGTGAGCTAGAAACCTTTGATTCTAGGAAACTTGGATAAGTCAGTAGCTTTGTGAGCACTGAATGTGTGGGTTTTGGAGCCCAGTGTGTGTTTTTGCTTGCCCGCCGGGTGCAAGCTAGAATTAAAGCTGATGGCTCACCAGTTCTTGGCTCCCGTGTTTCATTGCCATCTGTCCGAATCCAATGCGAACCTGCACTGGCCAGGCAGCTGTGATGGTGGCCCCGGCTGCTGGCTTTACACGGACCATCCTATATGGTTACTACAGGTCTCTGAGTCTGTAAGGCCACCATGCAGGTTTTCCCTGAGCTTGTCAGATTCAGCATATGGCACCTTTTCATTGACACATACAATCCAAAAGTAAAGGAGTGGAAAATATATTCCATGCAAATAGAAATGGAAAGGAATCTAGGGTAGCAATACTCAGAAAAATTCAACTTGAAAATAACAAAATATCCAAAAGACAAATAAGGACTGTTAGGCAAAAGAGTTTGTAAAAATTGTATTTTTTGAGCTTGCTCACTTTTATTGTTAAAAAATGGTGCTGAGCAGCCACGTGTGCTTGCCCTCAGAGCAGGGCAGTTGATTGCAAATTGCAGATTGCATTCCTGCTTAGGAGGGGCCATTGTTTTGGCTAATGTTTGCTGGAGGAAGGGTCTTTGTGGGCCCAGGCAGTTTTTGGAAGGAGAGCAGAGAGAATGCAGATTGCAGAAGAAGCCAGTTTGTGCAGAGAGAGAAGGTGTGCAGATGGGAAACCAGAGCAGAGGGGCTTTTGGAGACCTACTGAGGTTTGTGGGGACTTTGATTTTAGAAGGAACTAGAGAAGATTCTCCTGGTTGTGGAACCGGAGAATGCAGCAGGGTTTTGGGAGCTTTGAATGAGATGGAAGTGTTTTCCCTATGTGTTTGCTCATTGGCCAGTGCGAGACTTTAATAAAAAAATGGCCCAGCCTGACCTGTGGTGGCGCAATGGATAAAGCGTCGACCTGGGAACGCTGAGGTCGCCAGTTCAAAACCCTGCACTGGCCTGGTCAAGGCATATATGGGAGTTGATGCTTCCAGCTCCTCCCCCCTTTCTCTCTTTCTTTCTTTCTCTCTCTCTCTCTCTCACTCTGTGTCTCCTCTCTGAAATGAATAAAATAAAATAAAAAGAATAGAAAAAAAATGGCCCACCGTTTTTTGGCTCCACTGTTTCTTTACTGTCTGCCCAAATTTAATGAGAACTTGCATTGCCACGACAGTGGTGGCCACTGGCCCTACAAGGACATTACATAATTATAAAGGGGTCAATCTGAGAACAGCATATAACAATCATAAATATCTACACACTCAACATAGGAGTACCTAAATATATAAAACAATTATTTTTTTTTAATTTTATTTATTGATTTTTAGACAAAGGAGAGGGAGAGAGAGAAAATGGGGGGAGAAGCAGGAAGCATCAACTCATAGTAGTTGCTTCCTATATGTCCCTTGAACAGGCAAGCCTAGAGTTTCAAACTAGTGACCTCAGCATTCCAGGTCAACACTTTATCCACTGCGCCACCACAGAACAGGCTAAAACAATTATTAGTGAACATGAAGATAGAAATACACAGTAACACAGTAATAGTAGGAAATTTTAATACCCCATTCAGACAGAAAATTTAATATGAAAATAATAGCCTTAAATGTCCCATTAAACCAGATTGACTTAATAGACATTTTTAGAAGAGTTCATCCCTAAACTGCTAAATACACATTTTTTTAAAAAGTGCAAATGAAATATTCTCCAGGATAGATCACATATTAGGCAACAAAACTAGCCTTAATAAATTCAAAAAGATTGAAATCATATCAAGCATCTTTTTCAACCACAATGACATGAAACTGGAAATCAATTACAAGAAGAAAACTGGAAAAAAACACAAATATGTAGAGACTAAGCAACATTTTACTAAATAAACAATATACCAAAGAGGAAATCAAACAGAAAATCAAAAACTATCTTAACCTGACAGGGTAGCTCAGTTGGTTAGAGCATTGTCTCAGTGCACCAAGGCTGTGAGTTGGATCCCCAGTCAGGGCACATACGAGATCAACCACTGGCCTGACCAGGTGGTGGTACAGTGGATAGAGCATTGGCCTGGGATGCTGAGGACCCTGGTTTGAAATCCTGAGGTCATTGGCTTGTGCACAGGCTCACCAGCTTGAGTGTGGGGTCACCATCTTGAGAGTGGGATCATAGACATGACCTCAGGGTTACTGGCTTGAGCCCAAAGATCACTGGCTTGAAGCCCAAGGTTGCTGGCTTGAGCAAGGGGTCACTGACTTGGCTGGAGCTCCTTAGTCAAGGCACAGATGAGAAAGCAATCAATGGACAACTAAGGTGCCTGTTGGGCAGATAAAATATATTATGCTCACTTTGGTAAAGATGGCGCTGCCCACATGGAAGTTCATTGATATTAATGTGTGTTCTGGGACAGGCTGTCGGCAGGCCGGGTCATTATAGCCTAAGGCTTAGTTTTAAGAGACTGATTGGATGATGTAGGGTGGTGCACTCTCATGATGAATCCCATTGTGCCTCAGATGAGTGGCTTTGTATCAGAGACTTTCTTGTTTGTATAATTGGATTAAAGGTTTTGAATCTATGCTATAAAGAGGGCAGACCAGTAGCTAGTACTCCCTTGGTTCCTGAGGTAAAAGAGAGGAGAGCAGATTAAGGCCACATGGAGGCCAGGAGAAGCAGTCAAGATGGCTGAATGCTGAGGGAGAAGCCAGTTTGTTAAGAAGGAGTTTGTGCTGGAGGAGATGGGGAACAGAGGTGAATAAGTATGGTGAGCTAGAAAACTTTGATTCTAGGAAACTTGGATAAGTCAGTAGCTTTGTGAGCACTAATGTGTGGGTTTGGGGCCCAGTGTGTGTTTTTGCTTGCCCACCGGGTGCAAGCTAGAATTAAAGCTGATGGCTCACCAGTTTTTGGCTCCATTGTTTCATTACCGACTGTTCGAATCAAATGCGAACCTGCATGGGTCAGGTGACTGTGATCCTGACCGCGAATACTGGCTTTACAGTGCCACAACAAAGAATTGATACTTCTCGTCTCTCTTCCTTCCTATTTCTCCTTGTGTGTGCGTGTGTGTGCGTGTGTCTCTCTCTCTAAAAAAAAAAAAAAACCAATGAGTGCAAAATAAGTGGAACAATAAATTGATGCTCTCTCTCTTTCTTTCTGTCTTCCTCTCTCTCTAACATTTAAAATTTAAATGTTAGAGAAAAATTTAAAAAGTATCTTGTAACAGAGGGAAGCAAGATGGCGACGGAGTAGGCAGACATATCAACTTCCAACTCCCAGAACCAAAGTGGATTATAACTCAATTTTAAGAACCATCATCTGGATAAACCAACTTTGAACTAAACTAACTGGACTCTTCAACCAAGGAACACAGAAGAAGCCACATCGAGACTGGTAGGAATAGCGAACGCAGAGAGGGCTGCCCAGCTCCCCAGAGCAAACGGCAGCCGGGAGAGACCCGCGTGGCGGGAGAAAAGTTTGGCGGAGAGGGAGGGACCTGGGTCCCAGGAACCAAGCCCCAGCCAGCAGTCCTAGAGCCTAGGAGAGGCGTTTGAACAGTTTTGAGCTGTGAAACAAGTGAGGGAGCTCCCAGGTCTACAGTGTGGAGTATTAGGTCCCTTCCTACTCTGCTGAGGGTTGCTGAAGGGTTTGGGGTGGCAGGACGCTGAAACGCGGTTCTGTCAGCGTGGGCAGAGGCCAAGCCGGTGTGAGCTCGGGGTAGCCCAGCAGGGTCAGAGGGGACGAGTGAAAGCGCTCCGGAAGCTGTGGGCCCGCCTGTAATGCCACCTACGGGGACAAAGCGGGAGACCAGGAATGGGCAGAAATCTGCTCTGCGACCCTGAGCAAGCCAGCCCTGACTGCGGGGAATGGGCTAGGACCAGGGACGGGCAGGGGCACGCGGCTGAGCTCACACTACCTGCCCTGCCCAGCCGGAGAAACCGCGGTTTGCCATTATACGTGCGCGAGCGGGCTCCGAGCGCGGGAACGGGGTAGACACCGAGACAAGTGGAAGCTCGCAGCTGAGCCCACGCTACTATCCCCGCCAAGCTGGAGAAACCGCAATTTACCATCCTACGTGCACGAGGGGGCTCCGAACGCGGGGGGTGGAGTAGAGTCCTGGACGAGCTGAAGTACGCAACTGAGCGGAAGCCAGAAAACACACCCGGCCCAATAAACCTGGGTTTGCGACCCTGCGCAGAAGGGCCCTGGCCTCCAGGGCGGGGCTAAAGCTCCGGAGGGACAAAGGCTCACAGCTGAGAGCACGTCAAAAGCCCCGCCCAACCTGCGAAACTGTGGCGAGCAGGCTCTGACTGCGGGTTCTGGGCGGAAGTCCAGAAAAAGGCTGGGTCCGCAGCTGAGCCAAGGTGCTCACCTCTACCCTTGGTGCTGAGCTTCTGGCTTGAGTGACAGCCCCTCCCGCAGAGGAGAGGCAGAAATCACAGCAAAAGGCACAGTGGGCTGGCGCTGGCAACGCCCCTACCCAACCACCCTAGGCAGCGGCAGAGGGGGTGGAAGACCTGCAGACAGACCACACCTAGAGAACACAAAGGCAACACCTACTGGACTCCAGTGGCCACAACTTGCTTGTACACAGACAAAATGGGCAGGCAGAGGAATGCAAACCAAATGAATCAAGAGAAATCCCCAGAGAAGGACCTGAATGAACCAGATATAACCAAACTACCAGAAGCAGAATTTAGAATAATGATAGTTAGGATGTTCAAAGAAATTAGAGCAACAATGGATAGTCACTATGAACACCTAAATAAAGATATAACAAGTATAAAAAACAAAATTGAAATAATAAAAAAGAATCAGACAGAAATGACAAATACAGTATCAGAACTGAAGACCACAATAGAAGGAATTAAAAGCAGGATGAATCATGCTGAGGATTGAATCAGCGAGTTAGACGACACAATAAACAAAGGCACAGAAGCAGAGAAGAAAAAGGAAAAGAGACTCAAAAAATGTGAGGAAACTCTAAGGGAGCTCTGTGACAACATGAAGAGAACCAACATTCGCATCATAGGGGTGCCTGAAGAAGAGGAGAGAGGACAGAAAATGGAAACTTTGTTCAATCAAATCATAGCAGAAAACTTTCCTAAACAAATGAGATCGAAACAGTTATCAAAAAACTCCCAAAAAAGAAAAGTCCTAGACCTGATGGCTTCACAAGTGAATTCTACCCAAAATTCAAAGAAGAACTAACTCCTATCCTCCTCAAGCTATTTCAAAAAATTCAAGAAGGAAGACTTCCAAACTCCTTTTATGAGGCGAGCATAATTCTGATCCCAAAACTAGGCAAAGACAACACAAAGAAAGAAAATTATAGGCCTATATCCCTGATGAATTTAGACGCTAAAATTCTCAACAAAATATTAGCCAACCAAATCCAGCAATATATGAAAAAAATCATACACCATGATCAAGTGGGATTTATTCTGGAGAGGTAAGGCTGGTTCAATATTCGCAAATCAATCAATGTGATTCATCACATAAACAAAAGGAAGGACAAAAATCACATGATAATTTCAATAGATGCAGAAAAAGAATTTGATAAAATCCAGAACCGATTCATGCTCAAAACTCTCAGTAAAGTGGGAATACAGGGATCATTCCTTAACATGATAAAGGCCATCTACAACAAACCCACAGCAAACATCATACTAAATGGGAAAAAATTAAAAGCAATCCCCTTAAGATCAGGAACCAGGCAGGGATGCCCCCTTTCACCACTCTTATTCAACATAGTTCTGGAAGTCCTAGCTACAGCAATCAGACAAGAAGAAGAAATAAAAGGCAGACAAATTGGAAAAGAAGAAGTAAAACTGTCACTATTTGCAGATGATATGATATTGTATATTGAAAACCCTAAAGTCTCAGTCAAAAAACTACTGGACCTTATAAATGAATTCAGCAAGGTGGCAGGATATAAAATTAATACTCAGAAATCAGAGGCATTTCTATATACCAACAATGAACTGTCAGCAAAAGAAATTAAGGAAACAATCCCCTTCACTATTGCAGCCAAAAAAATAAAGTACCTAGGAGAAAATTTAACCAAGGAGGTTAAGGACTTGTACTCGGAAAGTTATAAAACATTGATAAAAAAATCAAGGAAGATACAAACAAGTGGAAGCATATACTGTGCTCATGGCTAGGAAGAATAAACATCATTAAAATGTCTATATTACCCAAAGCAATTATAAATTCAATGCAATACCAATGAAAATACCAATGACGTACTTCAAAGATATAGAACACATATTCCAAAAAATGTATATGGAACCAAAAAAGAACACGAATAGCCTCAGCAATCTTAAAAAGAAAAAAGAAAGCAGGAGGTATCACTCTTCCAGATATCAAGGTTTACTATAAGGCCATTATACTCAAGACAGCCTGGTACTGGCATAAGAACAGGCACATAGATCAATGGAACAGAACAGAGGACCCAGAAATAAACCCACTGCTTTATGGACAACTGATATTTGTCAAAGGAGGAAAGAACATAGAATGGAGTAAAGACAGCCTCTTTAACAAATGGTGTTGGGAAAATTGGACATCTACCTGCAAAAAAATTAAACTAGACCATCAACTTACACCATTCACAAAAACAAACTCAAAATGGATAAAAGACTTAAATGTAAGCCGTGAAACCTTAAGCATCTTAGAAGAAAACATAGGCAGCAAGCTCTCCGACATCTGTAGCAGCAGTATATTTGCCAATTTATCTCCACGGGCAAATGAAATAAAAGGCAAGATAAACAAATGGGACTATATCAAACTAAAAAGTTTTTGCACAGCTAAAGACAATAAGAACAGAATAAAAAGACAAAGTGCACAATGGGAGAACATATTTGACAGCACATCTGATAAGGGGTTAATAACCAAAATTTATAAAGAACTTATAAAACTCAACACCAGGAACACAAACAATCCAATCAAAAAATGGGCAAAAGAAATGAAGAGAAATTTCTCCAAAGAAGACATACAGATGGTCAATAGGCATATGAAAAAATGCTCAACATCACTAATCATTAGAGAAATGCAAATTAAAACCACAATGAGATATCACCTCACACGAATCAGAATGGCACTCATCAGCTAAACAACACAGAATAAGTGCTGGCGAGGATGTGGAGAAAAGGGAACCCTCCTGCACTGCTGGTGGGAATGCAGACTGGTGCAGCCACTGTGGAAAAACAGTTTGGAGATTCCTCAGAAAGTTAAAAATCGAACTGCCTTTTGACCCAGCTATCCCATTTATAGGAATATACCCTAAGAACATCATAGCACTGTTCGAAAATAAGAAATGCACCCCCATGTTCGTGGCAGCATTGTTCACAATAGCGAAGATCTGGCAACAGCCCAAGTGTCCGTCAGAAGACGAGTGGATTACAAAGCTATGGTACACTCCTTGCGCAGTAGTTTCAGTAGTTCCGTTTGCGAACTCGCGGCGCTCCCTCGTCCCCAGCGGCTTGGAATCCTCTGTGGGCTACTTTGTTGCAGCTTGAAGTCTTCGTCACTCCTTCGATTCTCACCAAGGGGAAAAATGGTTGAAGCCGATTACCCAGGAAAGCTCTTCATTGGTGGCCTCAATACAGAAACAAATGAGAAAGCCCTTGAAGCAGTATTTGGTAAATATGGACGAATAGTGGAAGTACTCTTGATGAAAGATCGTGAAACAAACAAATCGAGAGGATTTGCTTTTGTCACCTTTGAAAACCCAGCAGATGCTAAGGATGCAGCGAGAGACATGAATGGAAAGTCCTTAGATGGAAAAGTCATAAAGGTAGAACAAGCCACTAAACCATCATTTGAAAGTGGTAGATGTGGACCACCTCCACTTCCAAGAAGCAGAGGCCCACCAAGAGGACTTCGAGGCGGAAGAGGAGGAATTGGGGGTACCAGGGGGCCTCCCTCACGGGGAGGGCACATAGATGATGGTGGCTATTCCATGAATTTTAACATGAGTTCTTCCAGGGGACTACTTCCAGTAAAAAGAGGACCACCACCAAGAAGTGGGGGTCCTCCTCCTAAAAGATCTGTTCCTTCAGGACCAGTTCGCAGCAGCAGTGGGATGGGGGGAAGAGCTCCTGTATCATGTGGAAGAGATAGCTATGGAGGCCCACCTCGAAGGGAACCCCTGCCATCTCATAGAGATGTTTATTTGTCCCCAAGAGATGATGGGTATGTCTAAAGACAGCTATTCAAGCAGAGATTACCCATGTTCTCGTGATACAAGAGATTATGCACCACCACCAAGAGATTATACTTACCGTGATTATAGTCATTCCAGTTCACGTGATGACTATCCATCAAGAGGCTATAGTGATAGAGATGGCTATGGTCGTGATCGTGACTATTCAGATCATCCAAGTGGTGGTTCCTACAGGGATTCATATGACAGTTATGGTAACTCACGTAGTGCTCCACCCACACGAGGGCCCCCGCCATCTTATGGTGGAAGCAGTTGCTATGATGATTACAGCAGCTCACGTGACGGATATGGTGGAAGTCGAGACAGTTACTCAAGCAGCCGAAGTGATCTCTACTCAAGTGGTCGTGATCGGTTTGGCAGACAAGAAAGAGGCCTTCCCCCTTCTATGGAAAGGGGGTACCCTCCTCCACGTGATTCCTACAGCAGTTCAAGCCGCGGAGCACCAAGGGGTGGTGGCCGTGGAGGAAGCCGATCTGATAGAGGGGGAGGCAGAAGCAGATATTAAAAACAAAACTTTGGACCAAAATCCCTGTTCAAAGAAACAAACAAAAAGTGGAACCTATTCTGTCATAACTACCCAAGGACTACTAAAAAGAAAAAATTGTGTTACGTTTTTTAAATTTCCTGTTAAGTTCCCTTTCCATAATTATGTTCTTGTGAGGGGAAAAAGTAAATCATGTTTAAGCTCATGACATTGCTTTCAACAAGCAAATGTTAAATGTGGTAAGGATTGACTTGTATACTAGTGTTGTAATTTTCCAAGTAAAATTAAGTGAAGGCCACTTCCTAATTTTTTTCCCAGTAAATGAGGCAAGAAATTCTAAGATATACAAACATCTAACCATCTAAAATAGAGAGATGAATCCCTCCCTCTGCCTATATAAACAAGCTATCTAGTAGAGGGTGGTTGGGGTATGCTACTCTTAGGATATCATACTGTCTTCAAACTGAAATCTCAAATGTTCCCAGTATGAAAAACCTGAGATCAGATGCTTATGTAAAGAAAGTACTGTTCACTCAGTAAACCCAAAGCAAATGGATAGTGCTGGCTATATTTTGCCTTTCTGACATTTCCTTGGGAATCTACAAGAACCTCCCCTTTATCCCTCCCCAAATAAGACCATTTAAGTGTGTGTTAAGCAACTACAGAATACTAAATAAAAAGTTTGGCCAAAACCAACCATGAAAAAAAAAAAAAAAAGCTATGGTACATATATACTATGGAATACTACTCAGCCATAAGAAATGATGACATCGGATCATTTATAACAAAATGGACGGACCTTGATAACATTATACGGAGTGAAATAAGTAAATCAGAAAAAAAGAAAAACTGAGAACAGCATAATTTCATACATAGGTGGGACATAAAAGTGAGAATATGAGACATGGACAAGAGAGTGGGGTTACGGGATGGGGGGAGGGAGGGAAGAGTGGAATAGGGAGGAGGGGAGGGACACAGGAAAACCAGATAGAAGGTGACAGAGGACAATTTGACTTTTGGTGACGGGTATGCAACACAATTGAATGATAAGATAACCTGGAGATGTTTTCATTGTACATATGTACCCTGATTTATTGGTGTCACCCCATTAGAATTAATAATAATAAAAAATATATATATATTAAAAAAATATCTTGTAACAAATGAAAATGTTACAACTAACTCTAAAATTTATATGGAACCTCAAAAGACCCCTAATAGCCAAAGAAATCTAGAAAGAAAACAAAATGGAATGTGTATCATGCTCCCTGAGAGCAAATCATGCTACAAGGCTACAATAATAAAAACAGTATGGTACGGCCACAAAAACCACATATATAGGTCAATGGAATAGAACAGAGAACCCAGAAATAAATCCTTATGTGGTCAATTAGTCTATGACAAAGATGGCTAGGATATAGAATGGGGTAAAGATGGGCTCTTCAATAAGTGGCGTTGGGAAAACTAGACAGACACATGCAAAAAAAAAAAAAATTAGACCCCTTTCTTATATTATACAAAAATAAACTCAAAATGGATTAAAATCTTAAATATAAAACTCAAACCCATAAAATCCCTAGAAGAAAACATAAGTAGTAAACTCTGACATTGCTCTTAGCAATATCTTTTTGGATATATCTCCTTGGGCAAAGGCAACAAAAGAAAAAATAAATAAAAGGAACTACATCAAACTAAAAAGGTTTCGCACAGCAAAGTAAACGATCAAGAAAACAAAAGACAACTTACTGAATGGGAGAAGATATTCACAAATGATACATCTAATAAGTAATTTAACATCCAAAAAATATAAGAAACATACAACTAAACACCAAAAAAATCAATCCAATTTAAAAATGGCCAAAGAACTTGAATAGACATTTCTCTAAAGAAGACATACAGATGGCCAATAGAGATGAAAAGATGCTCAACAATGCTAATCATCAGGGAAATGCAAATTAAAACCACAATGAAGTATCACCTGTCAGAATGCTTATCATCAATAAATCAACAAATAACAAGTGTTGGCAAGGATGTGAAGAAAAGGGAACTCTTGTGCACTGTTGGTGGGAATGAAGATCGGTACAACTACTATGGAAAACATTATGGAGTTACATCAAAAAATTAAAATTAAAATTATGTGCTGCCATAAGAGCCTATAATTCCACTTCTGGGTATTTACCTAGAGAAAATAAAAACACTACTTCAACAAGATATATACACCTCCTATGTTCATTATAGTAATAGCCAAGATAAGGAAACAACCTAGATGCCCATCAATAAATGAATGGATAAAGAAGATGTGATATATATATTCACATTACATATATTATATGTATTATATATATATAAGATAACATAATATATATAAGATAACATTATATATAATTGATTATATATAATGGATTATTATTCAACAATAAAAAATAATTAAATCTTTCCATTTGTGACAATATGGATGGTCCTAGAGGTCATTAAGTTAGACTGAAATATAAATACCATATGATTTTACTTATATGTGGAATCTTAGAAAACAAAACAATGGAATAAACAAAAAAAATCATTTCATAAATGTAGAGAACAAGTTGATGGTTGCCAAAGAGAGGTGGGGTAGTAGAATGAGGAAAAGAGAATTTAGGGGCAAGATAGAAAGAAACGAATATTGCAAAATAGAGGGAAGCAAAAAAGCACAAACAACCTCCCCCACCAAATATTAAGTCATTCAATTCTCTTAACAATTTTCTGAGGTTATACAATCCTAATCGACATGTCACAGATAAGGAAAATGAGGAACAGAGCAGCTCTACATAGCAGAGCTAGGATGCAAACCTATGCAGTGTGAAGTAGCAAGCCAGGCTCTTACCCACTGTTCTGTACTGTCTCTTCCCACTATGTTGGAGGTTTTCAATCATAACTATCTAAATAAAATGTCATATGAGAAGAAAAAAAGGAGGAGGCTCAGCATGCCACACAGGGCCACATTGGGAAGCACTACCTGGTTGGTCAGGAGGCAAAGGAAGTAAGGGGAAAATATGGGCAAGACCCGCTAGGTTGGCTTCCATGGGAAGAGATGGACAAGGCAGGATAAGCGGGCTTAGGTTTGGCTGCTTTGATCATTCCAGTAAACTCTGGAATGTAGGGGTTGTCTCTAGTGGTCTGGAGTCTGACCTTGGGGTGCCTAGTGCAGGGGGATATTGGCCCTGAGTATGAAAGCCCAGTGAGGAAGGTAGTGGGATGTGTGGGCTATGGATTGGTGGAAAAATGAAAGTAAATAAATAAGACAACTTGTCACCAACAGCCAACAATTGGTTTTACATGTGGATAGAATGCCTTGCCTCTATAATACAGGGATGCCATAATTAAACTGCAAAGCATGGTGAAGAGTGTGGCTATCACATATTACCATACCTCTGGAAAATAAGAAAAGAAATGGTCTCAAATTTAGCAGTAACATGTGGGAGTATAATTATTATACACCTCTTGAAATAGTCTCATTCCAAAATAATCACATTTGGTTTTAGGGAATCACTTCAGAGAACTGAAACACATTGGAAAGCTAGAAATAGGTTAATATGATTGCAGAATAGTCTTTTTGGTATTGTTGTGTGGCTCCTAATGGCTTTCATTGGCCCCCCAATTAGGGAGCTTCTCTTTAGACAAATGCTATTCATCTGGTTAATATGGCAATGATGGAGTGCTAGTTGTTATGGCAATGAAATGGAAATTTTCGGGACCAGTTTCTTTAAAGGAGATGCATTCATTAAACCCTGTCTTTCCTTTAAACTTGAGCATATTGTATAGTACTTTTAAAAGGGGTTCATTTTTAAACTCTGTGACACAGTTAAGGATTTATATTATCTCCTCATATCTTTGGATCACGTAGCTTAAGTCTTTTCAATTCTGTAATGAGAAGAGACAGCTCCACAGAGAGTCTTTTCTGGCTCATATTAAATAATGACACTGAAGAAGCTAAATTTCTTTTTATCACCCCAAAAGGATTTTTGCCAAATGCCACTGGATTCCTCCAAAGTTATGCTTGCATGAAGTAGAATGAGATAAAAAATAAATATAATGGGCTGAAAATGATAAAGAAGACTTTTTCCCATAGCCTTATTGAAGTATATGTAATAAATAAAATGTATATGTATCTAAGATTAAATCCTCACATATGTACAATGTGATGATTTGATATATGGATCTATTGTGAAATGATTACCAAAGTTAAGCTAATTAACACACCTATCACCTCACATAGTCCTCCTTCTTTTTTATGGTGATAACGCTTAATATCTACTCTCTTAGCAGATTTCAAGTACGCGATACGTTAGTTTGTATAGCCACCATGCTGTACATTAGATCCCCAGAACTTGCTTATCTTATAATTGAAAATTTGTCTTTTTGATCAACATCTCCCCAGATTCTGGTAACACCATTCTACTCTGCTTCTGTGAATTCAACTCTTTAGATACCACATATTAAAAGGGAGACTTTTATCAATTCAACCCTCACTGGTGTCTTTATTAGAATCCTTCTTTGAAGCAAATACTTTTGAAGAGCAGCAGTAAAGCGTGGCTCTTGTTTGGTTATGTCTGTCTTTATTTATTACTCTTAGAAAATCTCATTAAATTTTATTTTATTTATTAATTTTAGTGAGAGAGGAAGGGGAGTAGAGAGAGAAAGAGAGAGACAGGAACATAGGTCTGTTTTTGTATGTGCCCTGATCAGGGATTGAACCAGCAATTTCTGTGCTTCAGGACAATGCTCTAACCAACCAAGCTGTTTGGCCAGGGCAGAAAATCTCATTTTTGACTAGACTCAGACTTAGAGGTAGAAGTTCTCAGATTAAACAGACCTATGTCTCTTGGGAATCTGTTCCTGGCATTTTTCTTTGGCCTCCTTCATTTTCTTAGCCAAAATTTTAGCACATTCTGTGGCCTCTTCCTTATTTTTCTTAGTGCCATTGTTTCTTCAGAGCAATATACCAGTGTTTGAGTTGCAGGACATGTATAGTAACAAGACGCTGAATCTTGGGTGCTTTGGTCCCGGCTTTCTCACAACATATTGGCAGACATCATCTTCTTTAGATGGAAAAGTTTGTGGATGCTGCTAGCCCCAGGCAATGAAGCACAGTAGTATGAGTGAGATCAGGAATATATTTCTCACCCTTTTTTACAATGACTAAGTTGAGAACACTGAGCTTAGCATCCACAATGCAACCCTGAACAGATTTGCACTTTCTCTCTCCTGTCCTCCTTGGTCCATAACAGGAATGCCTGCCTGGTTCTCAGCAGCAAGCAGGTGGACACAGCCTTGAGTCAAGACACCCTGCTTCATGGGGAAACCTTGCTTGTCTTTCCCAGCACTCATTTGAACCACATAACCCTTCAGTAAAGCCAGTAGTCGCGGCCACCATCACAGCAGCCTGGCCCATGCAGATGGTAATGAAACAACGGAGCCAGAAACTGGTGAGCCATCAGCTTTAATTCTAGCTTGCACCCGGCGGGCAAGCAAAAACACACACTGGGCTCCAAAACCCACTCATTCAGTGTTCACAAAGCTACTGACTTATCCGAGTTTCCTAAAATCAAAGATTTCTAGCTCACCAGACTTATTCACCTCTGTTTCCCATCTCCTTCTCTCTACACAAACTCTGCACAAACTGGCTTCTCCCTCAGCACTCTGCCATCTTGGCTGCTTCTCTTCTCCACGTGGCCTTAATCTGCTCTCCTCTCTAATACTTCAGGAACCAAGAGAGTATAAGCTCCCGATCTGTCCCACTTTATTATAGTGCAAAATCAAAACCTCCAATCCAATGAACACAAACAAGGAAGTCTCTAATACCAAGTCACCCATCTGAGGCATAATAGGGCTCCTCATGAGAGTGCACCACCCCACATCATCCAATCAGTCAAGGGTGTGGGGAAAAGCTTACTCTTAAAACTAAGCCTTAGGCTATAACGACTCGGCTTGTTTACATTACAGTCTTTCCCCCACACCCATCCCAAGCATAAGGGCAAATAATATCACCTGGGTGACGGGCTTCCATGTGGGCAGCACCATCTTTAACAAAGTGAGCAAAATATATTTTATCTGCCCAACACCTTCCATTTTTTTTTTTTTAATTAAGTGAGAGGCAGGGAGGCAGAGACAGACTCCCGCATGCACCCAACTGGAATACACCCGGCAAGCCCCCTACCAGGGGGATACTCTGCCCTCTGGGCTGCTGCTTCACTGCTTGACAACAGAGCAATTTTAGCATCTGAAGTGAGGCCATGGAGCCATAGTCAGTGCCTGGTGTCAACTTGCTCAAACCATTTGAGCCATGGCTGCGATAACTTTTCTGTTCTTCACCCAGAGCATCAGTAGCAACTTCCGTGGCCACATGCTTCTCGTAACAGGTACAAAGTTTCCGTTCATTGTCCACTGCAATGAGTTTCTGGCAGCCAGTGGCTGGGAAAGAGATGTGTAGTTTTATCCTGTAGCAGCTGACCACCTCTGAGGACCATGAGAAAGAGCTAGCCAGACTCTTCTGTCATCATGGCAATGATGGAGGTTTCATTTCTTTTGCTTAGAGTCTACTGTGTGGGTCATCGAAGGGAAATGTATGCTGTTCACATGTGTTGGGCAGATAAAATATAATATACTCACTTTGTTAAAGATGGCGCTGCCCACATGGAAGCCCATCACCCAGGTGATATTATTTGTCCTTATGCTTGGGATGGGTGTGGGGGAAAGACTGTAATGTAAGCAGGCCCAGTCGTTATAGCCTAAGGCTTAGTTTTAAGAATAAGCTTTTCCCCACACCCTTGACTGATTGGATGATGTGGGGTGGTGTGCTCTCCTGAGGAATCCCATTATGCCTCAGATGGGTGACTGAATCAGAGACTTTTTTGTCTGTAGATTATATTAAGAGTTTGGATTTTTACACTATAAAGTGGAGTGGGACAGACCAGTAGCTTGCTCGCTCTTGGATCCTGAGGTATTAGAGAGGAGAGCAGATTAAGGCCATGTGGAGAAGCAGCCAAGATGGCAGAGTGCTGAGGGAGAAGCCAATTTGTGCAGAGTTTGTGCTGGAGAAGGAGATGGGGAACAGAGGTGAATAAGTCTGGTGAGCTAGAACCCTTTGATTCTAGGAAACTCGGATAAGTCAGTAGCTTTGTGTGCACCGAATGAGTGGGTTTTGGAGGCCAGTGTGTGTTTTTGCTTGCCCGCCGGGTGCAAGCTAGAATTAAAGCTGATGGCTCACCAGTTTTTGGCTCTGTTGTTTCATTACCATCTGTTCGAATCCAATGTGAACCTGCGTGGGCCTGGCAGCTGTGATCCTGACCCCGGCTACTAGCTTTCCATTTGGCATAGTCTGTGGTAGGATTTGATACAGATCAGCATGGAGCCACCACCACCTTTGAGTGGTGAAGTAGAGGACGGGCTGCTGTTTTGGTTCCCTGTGGCTGTTTTTTGGGGGACTGTAGGCTGGCTGACTTTTACAGCCATGCATGAGGAAACCGAGAGCTCTATGGAAGAGGCTGACTGGGACCTGCAAACCGAGCCATGGAAGGAGCTGGAGGAAGTGCTGGAGGAGGAGGCTGACCAGGTTTGCGAGATTCACCTGGAAATGGAGCAGACGCTGGAGAAGGAATCACAGGTTCGTGAGTTGGAGATTGCCCTGGATGTTGTGGAGAGCCAGCAGCAGCATGAGGCTGGGGCTGGAGCTGCAAGACATGCTGAGCAGAAAGTGACGGCAGCCCGGGGCTCGGGCCCAGCAGCAGGAGTTTATGTTTTCAGTTCCTCTTTGGAGAATGAGAAGAATCAAGCTGGAGTTGCAATCTTCAGAAGGTAAGAGCCCAGCAGCAAGGAGCTCCTACTACACCGCTGGTGGGTCTGCGATTTTGGGACATAGGAGTGGATGCCATCATGCTCCCCAGAGCAGAGATGGAAATTCTGACTGCCATTGCCACATGCTTTTCTTTAGGACAGTGTGAGACCTGCCATGATGGCAGGAATGAGGGGGGAGGCTAACACCTCATGTGCGTGGACTGATTTCCTGGACTACAACCGGAGTGAGCATTGGTTCCTTTGTTGAATGGACTTATGGATTTTGGACAATGTGAAATACCCTGATGGGGGTGGGGTGGCTTTGCTGGAGGCCCTCCTGCCCCGGGAAGCTTTTCACATGGCTAGAAAGAAGGCTGAGGACATTTTGCGCTTTTGGCAAAGTGCTCAGAGACTGGTGAAATGTACCTTTGTAATTGCTGAAATTGTATGATTTGTCATGCTGTTGTAATTTGTGTAATGTGCCTAATTTCCTTGTACAGGAATACCGTTGTTGTAGATTGTCGGTAGTAAAGTGAGCATAGGGGTGGATTGTTGGGCAGATAAAATATAATATGCTCACTTTGTTAAAGATGGCGCTGCCCACATGGAAGCCCATCACCCAGGTGATATTATTTGCCCTTATGCTTGGGATGGATGTGGGGGAAAGACTGTAATGTAAGCAGGCCCAGTCGTTATAGCCTAAGGCTTAGTTTTAAGAGTAAGCTTTTCCCCACACCCTTGACTGATTGGATGATGTGGGGTGGTGCACTCTCCTGAGGAATCCCATTATGCCTCAGATGGGTGACTGTATCAGAGACTTTTTTGTTTGTAGATTGGATTAAGGGTTTGGATTTTTACACTATAAAGTGGAGTGGGACAAACCAGTAGCTTGCTCGCTCTTGGTTCCTGAGGTATTAGAGAGGAGAGCAGATTAAGGCCACATGGAGAAGCAGCCAAGATGGCAGAGTGCTGAGGGAGAAGCCAGTTTGTGCAGAGTTTGTGTAGAGAGAAGGAGATGGGGAACAGAGGTGAATAAGTCTGGTGAGCTAGAACCCTTTGATTCTAGAAAACTCGGATAAGTTAGTAGCTTTGTGAGCACTGAATGAGTGGGTTTTGGAGGCCAGTGTGTGTTTTTGCTTGCCTGCTGGGTGCAAGCTAGAATTAAAGCTGATGGCTCACCAGTTTTTGGCTCTGTTGTTTCATTACCGACTGTTCGAATCTAATGTGAATCTGCACGAATCAGGTGGCTGTGATTGTGGCCACGACTACTGGCTTTACAACATGTTACATAGATGTGATAGAGCTTTTCCTTGACTGTTTCCAATAACTGATTTACCAGTTCATTTTCTGAGATTCTGGGAAAAGAGAGTGTGGTAATATTAACCATTTGGTTCATTGGGGGTTGATAGAAGAACGTAGAGAAAATATATTGGAACAAATATTACTTCATGGACCTGTCGAGTTTTGAGATTACTTTTGGTATATGAACAAGAACTCTGAGGAAAAAGCTGTTTTAGTATATTTTTTATATTGAATATTTGCTAGTGTAGAATTTTTACATGTTATTTAAGGAAATGATTTCAAGCTCTATTGTGCAGGATAATTCCCTAAAGATTTTATAAACTGCAGGTCACTGGATCCTATTCCAACTCTATTGATTCAGACTTTTTGGGTAGAGCCTAAGAATTTGTATTTATACGCAAATATCCCAGGTGATCTAGAGGCAGTCTGTGGTCCAAATCACATTACATAACGGAAGTGGGAGGAAGTGTTTATGGGAATGAAACAAAATAATTTCTCATGTTCCATGCTTTTTTCTTATAAAAGAAAGTTCTGCACCAATATTAATTTGAATTGGAGTACAATTACAACCTATGCAGGAATAGATTCGTTCTGAAAAATCACAAACTTGGCAGAGACTTTCGGAGATCATTAATGCCATTTCTCTATCTCTGGATTTTAAAAGGAAATTTACAGGTAGCATGGGAAAGCACAAACACTCAAAACGGAGTAGGGATTGTACAGTAGGGAGTAGAGATGGCCAAGGAGGGCCGAAGTCCTTTCTTAGACAGATTGGGCATCTCTGCTGGTTCTCCAACCTCAATGATATTTTACCTCTCCCCTCCACACATTAAAATAACACTTTAATTTTTCTCTTATTGCAAAATAAGTAAATTTGTCATCAGTACTAAAAACAAAACACATAAGCAGAAAGGGAAAATAAACAATCACCTGTAATCTCACCACCCAAAGATAATTACTGTTAATAATTTGGTGTCTGTAGCATTTCAAACTCTTGCTAGGGGCAGAAACCCTAATGAAATTACCTTAAATTAAAAAAAGAAAATGTATTGGCTTAAGAACCTGGTAAGTTCAGGGTTATTCAGTATTTAGTTTTAGGCTTATCTGCATTCAAGGGCTCATACAATGTCATAAAAATTTGATGCCTGTCACTTTTTTTTCTCTCCTGATGTCTGTTTTCCTTTCTGTTGGCAATGTTCTCAGGCAGGCTCTTTGATGATGGCCCCCACAGTTTTAGATTTACATCTTATTGACTTAGCAACCTCAAGGAAAGGAGAGAAACTATTTTCCATAAGTAAAATACAAGCTCCAGCCTGACCAGGTGGTGGCACAGTGAATAGAGTGTCGGACTGGGGCACCCAGCCAACACGGGTTGCTGGCTTGAGCATGGGCTCATCTGGTTTGAGCACAGGCTCACCAGCTTGAGTGAGGGGTCGCTGGCTTGAGCGTGAGATCATAGACATGACCCCATGGTTGCTGGCTTAAGCCCAGAGGTCGCTGGCTTGAAGTCCAAGGTCGCTTGCTTGAGGATAGGGTCACTCGCTCTGCTGTAGCTCCCCCAACCTGGTCAAGGCACATATGAGAAAGCAATCAGTGAGCAACTAAGATGCCACAACGAAGAATTGATGCGTATCATCTCTCTCCTTTACTGTCTGTCTGTCCCTCTCTGACTCTGTCTGTAAAAATCAAACAAACAAAAAACAAAACACAAGCCCCAGGATTGATCCTAATGTGGCCCAGTTTGGGCCATGTGTCCACTCTTAAATCATTTGATCTTGTGAGAGGGATAGAATATTTTGATTGGGCAGGATTAGGTCCTCTTACCATTTGCCCATTCAACTCATGTATGTTTACTCCCAAACCCATCAACAAATCTTCCCTCCCCCTTAGAAGAAAGTCCAAACTCCTCACTATGGAAGCCATGCCCCTGCATGGTCTGGCTTAGGCTCACTTTCCTGCTTCACGTCTTCCATTCTTTCCTGTCTCACTCTGCTCTAGGCAATGCTTGCCATTGCCCCAACACTGATACTCTTTGCTGAGGGCCTCTGTACTTGTTCTCTCTGCTTAGAAAATTCTGAGCAATTGCTTGGATATCAGTGTGGCTTGTCTTCTCACCTCACAGTCATTGTTCAAAGAGGCTTTCCACAGTGCTGGGCTTAGAGTAGTGCCCTTGCCACGCTCTGCCTGGCTTTACTCTGTCATGGCATTTACTCTGGCTATTAGGCAATCAAAATTCTATGACCACTTAAAAGTTATAAACACAGCTTTGATTCAGCCATTTATAATTTTAAATCCTATAATATAAATAATGTAAACTTAATATTTAATTTGAATTAACATTCTCCTTTTCAACTCCAGCTGGGATCTCTCTTCTGGCTGTTTGCTTACTGCTGCCTCAGCACTTAGGAATCCAGCTCCATTGTTTGAAGGCTCTGTTCTTGCCTCCAGGCAATCCTCAGACCAAGACATAAGATAACACTAGCTCAGCCTTCTCTTCTCTTGCATAGAGTTGGGCTCACATCATGCATCCTCAGCCCTGCCACAGTTTGAGAGTGCAGCTGGCCCGTGCTGTGCCTCCTCCATCATCAGCCCCTACCCAGCCCAGCTCTGCCACACCCTAAAGATCTGACAGGGGAAGTTAACCAACTCCACTGCGTCCCTCAACTACAGAGAATAGATATCAAAACCTTTTTTGTTGTTCCATTGATGCCTTACTCACTAAAGTTGAGGTGAGGACCAGGCACCTCTAACCTTTTCCATGGAGAAAAGAGCACACTTCTCTCCAGAAATGCTCTTCATAAATCATTCTGTTATCTACAGTCTATACATCACTAGAGGCATTTGCCAGCTTTTCATGAAATCTTTTGAAAATTGCATGTTGATTTGGTCTCATACATTAGAATATGATGTTGTACTGCCCAGTGGAGCCTCCATTTGTATATCCTGTTACATAATGGTAAATGCTATATGAAGAAAAGAAAGCAGGGTAATAGAATAAAGGGGCTTTGGGAAAGTGCTATTTTATTTTCCTGCAAAATAAAAAATGATTTATAATTTATTTAGTTTTGAAAAGGTAATAGTCACATGAATCAGATGCAAAAATGTTTTAAAAAGTACTCCACAACGTCTCCTTTTCATCCCAGTCTCCCATTCACCAGCATCTGCCCATCCTGCCTAGCTAACCTCTGCAAATATTTTTGTGTATCCTACCTAGCTTCTTGATATAAACAAGCAAGTACAATAATATATTCTTATTTTAACCCCTCCTTACATAGATGGTAGTATACCACATACACTGTTTTGCACTTTGCTTTTTTACATAGATGTATATTTTGGAGAGCTTCCCATGTCAAGACTTGGAGATTTTCTTCATTCTTCTTTATAGCTGTAAAGTAATAGTCCATTACTTTAGGAATATAAATGCTTTATAATTTATTTAACTTGTCTCCTATTGATAAACATTGAGTTATGTTATTCCAGATATTGTAATGACTAACTTTATACATATATCATTTCCTCATGTGTGAATGCATCTGTAGGATAACTTTCTAGAGGAGGAATTACTGGGTCAATGGGAATATGTGTTTGTGATTTTGATCGCTGTTGCCAAATTGCCCTGCAAAAGGGAAGAACAGATTTACGTTCACTCAGCCTGTATCCAGGGTGTTCATTTAGGCAGATTGTAGGGGTGGCTTCTCTGCAGAGCTGACATTTGAGCAGCAAGCTGAATATCAAAAAGGAGCAATCCAGGTAAAATCTAGGGGAAGATCATTCTAGACAGAGGGAGCTGGGATAAAGGTCTGAGGCAGGATGGAGCCAGCATAGAGGAGGACTGCACAACTGCCAATGTGGTGGGCATGTCACTGTGAGGGGGACAGTGAACAAGATAGGGTGAAAGGGCTTAGCAGAAGCCAGATCATGAGGACCTAGGCTGGGTGTTTGGATTTTACTCTCAGTGGCACGGAAAACCATCACAGTGGGTTTAAGTGGGGAATGAGGTGACATATTATCCATCTTAGAAGATTATTGATGTCTTCTTAAAAAACATCTTTAATTGTCTCTCTTGCTCATCAGAGCAGACTGACTCCTACGTGCAACATAAACATTCTTCCTAAAAGCCTTTTCTCAGCAAAGATCTAACCGAGAGCTGTAGATGCCCAGGGGATTAAAGACTAGCAGATTTGGGTGAGGTGCTAAGAGTTAAGTCACACCATAGGTCCATATTATGTACATTAACTACAGTGTGTCCGTAAAGTCATGGTGCACTTTTGACCGGTCACAGGAAAGCAACAAAAGAGGATAGATATGTGAAATCTGCACCAAATAAAAGGAAAACTCTCCCAGTTTCATACCTATTCAGTGCAGTTTTATATGGGCTCCATTTGTTGCCCTACACACATCCAAATGATAGTGAAGTTCTTGCCACACACGGGTAAGGACGTCTGGTGTAACAGAGTGAATAACGTCTGATTCTGTTTTAAGTGATTAATGTCGTTGATACATTCAATGTACACATGTTGCTTCACATAACCCCAAAAGTAAAAGTCTAAGGGCGTCAGATCCAGGGATCGTGGTGGCCATGGCTTGACAGAAGTCCTGCCTATCCACCGCCGGGGGAATGTTCTATCCAGAAACTCACAAACAATGGTGGCGTAGTGTGGAGGAGCGTCATCCTGTAGAAAGATGACACCTTCTGGAAATTGTGGCACTGCATATAATTCCAACATGTCAAGATACTAGATGTTTGCCGTCACAGACTGCTCCGCGAAAAAAAATGGGCCTATCACCTTATCATGTATCAGGCCAAACCACACGTTCACTTTAGAGGTGTTACATTCATACTCAACGTAGGCATGAGGATGTTCAGCAGCCCATATTCGGACATTTGGCGATGAACATGTCCACAGATATGGAAGGTTGCCTCACCGCTAAACACAATCTTCTGCAAAAATCTTGCATCATTGTCGATCTCATGAAGCATATCTGTAGCAAACATGCATCGTGTGGGTCTATCTGCCGGTTTAATAGCGTGCAACAGCTGCAATTTGTACCCCATAAAACAGAGATGTTTCTTTAATACCTTACGAACTGTAGTCTTCCTTAGGTGTAATTGTTGAGCACATGCACGCACAGAGTTTTTAGGGCTCCTTAGGTAGCTATGCCGTATAGCCTCTACAGACTTGTCACTGACTGATGGCCTACCAGAACGGGGTTTCTCCACCAAACTGCCAGTTTCCTTCAACTGCTTATCCCACCAAGTAATATGATTCCTGTGTGGTGGCGCTTCATGATAAACGCGCCGATATTCACGTTGCACTTTGGTCAGGGATTCGAATTTAGCTAGCCACAGAACACACTGACCTTTCCTCTGTACCATCCACATCTCAACTGGCATGGCCGTGGGTTGCTCAGCTGTATACACGGTGTTACGTCATCATCTGCGCATGTGCACATGCTGCCATATCATCCTACAGAAACTGGGAGGGTTTTCCTTTTATTTGGTGAGGATTTCACATTTCTTTCATCTTTTGTTGCTTTCCTGTGACCGGTCAAAAGTGCACCATGACTTTACGAACACACTGTATAAAGGTAAAGGATGCCCACAGAAATGGTGAAGGCCTAGAACCATTCTGAGCTCAGTCTCACCTCCAGCGGCATGCAGAAGTTATTCTTCATTCCCTGGGTCCTAGATTCCCTAGCTCAGGAATATGGCAAAGATTTTCCAGTTTGTAGGAAGCTTATTTTGACTTGAGCATACCTAATTCTTCCTTTTGGTTTTCATAAGCCATAAGACAAAGGGACAAATAGAAAACTTAAATGTTAATAAGTTAACTTAATATATCTTGTTAGTTTAAAATAACATTACATTTTAAGCCAACTTTCAACTTTCTAGGACTTTCCCTGGGAATAGCTGGAAATAATGTCTTCTGGCAGTTGGATAAAATAGTAATCACCACCACATAAGTGATGAAGGGAAAGGCACTAGACCCAGTTATATGTATTAACACACATTGTCTTTAGAATCTATTTTTACTGAAATGCTGATTTACTCAATTGTTTGGTTGGCCACCACAGGCATGTGCCAACATGTGCCCGTTTGGGTCAGCATTGCCCATCTTAAATCTGCTACTTTGGAGGTTTCAGTCCCTGGGTCTGCTCCGAGTGCAGGAAGCTGGTCTAGCGCTGTGCTTTGGGCAGAACTCTAAAACGCCAGCAACTACTTGGCTGTTGTGACCTTTCTGCCACACTGTGTGTTGATACTGGATGGAGCCAGATAACCTCTGTAACCCCCAAGGTCCTTGGAAATGAGAAGGAAACTCTAGAGGGAGGAATGAGAACCTGGAAGGGAATAGATGGACTTTTTGGAATCTATTGTGAGTTAGGGGGTAGGGCTCAGGCGATTTAAGAATGTAATACGGATGAACTGCACCATCAAATCAGGTGGCTTAACAGTTTCCTTCTCTCTTCATTGTGATCAATATTTTCACTTTTAGAACATCCTGGTAGTTATTTTACAGAAATTTTCCACCTGGCTTGTGGTGGTTCAGTGGACAGAGCACTGACCTGGAATACTGAGGTCATTGGTTTGAAACCCTGGGCTTGCCTGGTCAAGGCACATACAATAAGCAAGCAAGGAACAAGTAAAGTGAAGCAGCTGTACCTCTCACTTCCTCCCTCCTCCTCTCTCTGTAAAAGTCAATAAAATCTTAAAAAAAGACCCACCAACTTTCCCCATTGTCTGTAGTCAAAACTCACTTATAATATTTTCATTCTAAATATATTTAATTCCAGTAGACTTTTAAAAGTCATGATCTGCCTATGACCCATATATCAAGTCTTATTTTGCAATTTCATTTATTTAATGTAAATTATTCTTAGAACCCATAGGTGATTTTTTCTCCCAGCATATAATCAGATACATTTGAACCTCTTTTTCTCCACATAGGTCATTGGAGACTTATAATTCTTTTCTTCATTAGCATGCTCTCATTCCAAACAAGCTATATTATAGCTTTTCCTTTTATAAGTAGAAATTTATGAGCTATTACAGTCATTTTACTTATTTATTTTGGTCAGGTGTTCTGTTTATTCAATAAGCATTTGTTGTTGTGTCTTTTGTTTCACACCACACACACTAAACAAAGTTTTCCTCATTTTTGATCATCTTATTTTCTTAAAAATATTTGTGCAAAAAAATAATAAAAGCCTAAAATACCTTAAGAACAAAATGAAATAATTTTCTCCCACTGTTTTGCTCCTAAATGTGATTAAATAAAATAAAACAAGGGTAAGTTTTGGTGGTGTCTTTTCCAAGCCATCTTGTCTTGAGGTAGCAAATGATATGCTCATAGCCTCTTGATGTAGAAACTATTTTCAACTGTTGTGGTCTGCAGAATTTGGAAAATTCTCCCTGGTTAAATAGTGATCTGGACTAGCGTGTACCTCTTTAATATTACTCTGCCTTCAAAAATAACTATTTTAGCCTCCTAGGTTCCCCTGCTATCCGAAAGTAGAGAGTTCCTATCAAGCCTTTTATAAGCTGAAATGGCCTAAAGTGAAAAAGCAATTGCCATTAATTTATATGGAAAAGTTTTTGAGACTTCTCAGGCACAAAATTCAATGCAGACATTTTTATTTTGTTTACACAGTCAAAAAGCTTGATTACATCCAGTTTATACTAAGGTAACAATACCCTTATGAGTTATCTTAGGCTCTTCTGTTCTCTTGAGACACATCTTGCTTTTGGATACACAGAATAAAATGAGATAAAGCACAGATACCCACAAAGTTCAAAGCTATGGTGGCTTAATGCTGAGATGCTGAGTGCAGTTCTTGGGATGGAGCTGGGTGGGGCCATTCTCACTGCCCCTGGGGTACATGCTGCCTCTATAACAGCTCGTTGTAAAACAAATGCTACTTGCTATCTTTGCTTTCCATTTTTTTCTTTTTGTGAAAGTGAAAATGCTCTACAGATTTCTTCTGGTTAACAAAAACAGGCACTAAGATAGGTCTTTCATAAAACTGAAGTGGTGTATCCTAAACTTTTGAAAAGTGAGGGATACCTGTATTAGGAGGAAAGTTCTTTCTGAATACATGCATCAATTAGGTTTCTCAGTCGCAAGCAACAGAAACCAACTCTGGCTGATTTAACCAGAAGGGATTTTGTTAAGAGGCTAAAGGAGGAGCTTCTGTTTAAAGGTGGTAATTTGAAGACAGACATTTACTTCTGTGCCTCTCAATTCCTCTCTAAATGACTATAAAGGACACACACTCAGACACAGACATAAACTCACGTTAGAGAGAACAAAAGAGATTGACCTTCAGTATGGAGGTTGCTGGTTTGCCCCCCCCGCCCCCCCCCCCCCGTCCCGTCAGAGCACATACAGGAACAGATGTTCCTGTCTCTCTCCTGCTCTCTCCCTTCCTCTAAAATATCAATAAAATAAAACATTAAAAAAAAAAATGAAAGAGGTAACAACGCAGGATCTCTCTCCCTTTCCTCGCCCACCTACAGACAATTTTGATATTCAGCCAAGTCCCAACTCTCTAGCAACTCTTGCTGAGGACAAACCTTGATAAAATGGCTGTTTCATTTATTTATTTTTGTTATTGTAGAAGGCAAATTTTTGGCCTTCTATGTATAAAGAGATAAAAGGCTACTGGAGAATCATAAACTTCATCATGGTTATTTTCTGAAGATAAACTGACCATATTTTCCAAAATCCAAATGGGGGTATGTAGCCTATGGAATGGAATTTGCTGTAGTTTTTGGCTTCCAGGAACTTTTTGGCACTTTAGATCAAGCTTGTGAAATTTTCCGCTGTAGGAGTCCCAAGTGCCCAAGGTAGGTAGAAATCAGAAAACTCCTTTTCCTGGCCTTCCTCATATTCTTACAGGGTGCTGGCCTAAGAGCAGTGGGAGCTGACAATCAGAAACACCACATGGGCCTCTAATTCGGGAGTGAGGAATATGGGTGCCTACAAAGGGTGGAGGATCTCGGATTTGAGAATAGCTGTGAGGCAGATGAAGGACAGTGAAGTCTTTTCTGGAACAATCCTATAATCTGAGTTGCATATTTGTTCTAGTGGGGAAGCCTCTGAATTTAGCTTTCTACTCCTACCTGCTTTCAGGTAGGCCTTCCAGTCAACGGGCTAGTTCAAAGTCATTCCACCCTGTTTTGGGAAAATATGTCCTTTAACAGGTGGGTTTACTTTTGCTGTTCATTTATTTGCCTGTGTTTAAAGGCTTCTGCAGATTATACCCAAAGTTTAATCAGGAAATACTAAAATAAATCTAACACCAAGCATACTAATGTAATAGAATTCTCTATAGCAGTGAAAATGGAAAAAAACCTTGTAACATGTAAAAACATGGACACCTCTCAGACATAAATTTCAATATAAGAAGCCAGACTCAAATCTATATACTGTAAGTCCATTTATAGAAAGTTATAATGACAGGAAACCAAGCCTGTTAGTCATCAGGATTGTCGATGAACTTTGAAGAGACACAAGCCTAGCTCCTGGGATGCTGATAATGTTCTCTTTCTCAATCTAGGTGGTGGATACATTACTATTATTTTGTGAAAACTCTTGTACTAATGATTTGTGTACTTTTCTGTATGTATTTTTATGTCAATGAAGTTTTTTCCTTTGATTTACATGCTATTTTTTTTTACTCTACACAGTCTATCAATATTCAACCCAACACATTGCTGATACAGTTTTAGAAAACTATTTATGATGTATTGTCCTCCAAAAGTTAGCTTTTCATTCTTTTTTAATTTTGAAAAAAAAAAGAATCAATACACAGGGGAATTCTAAACATAGGCTCTACTTAAAGATTGCATTTCAATTTATTCAAATGAAACCAAAGATCAGCTTCACAAGATTTACTATGCCAAAGGGTCCTCAAAAGAAAAAAAGATTTCAAGCTGGTGTGTGTTTAGAAGGACTGCCCTCTCTCAGTCTCTCGGCTGAGACTCTGCAAATCCTTTCCCCTTACCACATAGGAGTGCCCCAAGTATAATAACTGAAAAAATCCCTGGCTTCATGGTGAAGAGCCTGTGCATGAAGACTCATTTTCAAATTCACAAACCAACTGAAAGTAAGATAACATTTTTTTAAAAAAAGGCAGTTTCACATTATTTAACGCAGCTCAGCTCTCTGGGTGTAAACAGGGATTAGAAAAAGAAAGGAAAGGAATGAAAATACCATGAGGATCACACCAAAAGGGAAACAGACAAAGGCAGCTATAACTATCGTATTTATTATAAAGAGACAGTGTGAAGAACAGACCTGACTGTATACTGAAGCCATAATGTACAGTAGTATACATAAAAGTGCATTGTCATAACAGAATAACAAAACATTATTCTTCTCCCAAACTGTAAGAGCATCTCCCTGTATTTCATCTTGGAGATGGGGGATGTAATGGTAAGAGGCAGAACAGAGAGCAAGTGCCAGCGCGAGGGCATCAGCAGCACACAAATGGGAAGGGAAGGGTGGGAAGGGAGCACACAGGGACAGTTACTGTGGGGAAGGCACAGTCACAGCTACAAGGAAAGTAAAAGTCTGATGATAGTAAAGGATGCAAGACAGGACAATACTAAGCACCTGAGGCACAGACAGGTGTCGATGGAGAAGCCGGGAGAGAGTGGAGGACATTTCAACTGAAATGTGGGGGGTAGCGGAGTGGAGAGCGGTGGAAGAAGAGGATGGAGGTGGGCGGGGCAACAGTAAAGAGCCAGGCTAAAATTACTAAAATAGAAAGGCACTTCCACATGTACATACTACAGATGTACATTGACACGATTAGGTGACAGTCACAAGCCGGAAGCTACCTGTACTGTAATTGATCAAACAGACAGGAAAGGACAACACTGATTTAATTAGGTGGGCAAGATCTACCCTTGAGCCTGCAGGTAAACAGCAGTCTCTCCTGTTACACAACCACTTACTGTACTTTAAACATCCATAATAAGTATCACACAACACATTGAACTTGGATGAATGCTCTAATGGAGGCATTCATAAATGCACGGTTTATATACAGTGTGTCTGTGAAGTCATGGTGCACTTTTGACCTGTGACCGGTCAAAAGTGCACCATGACTTTACGGACACACTGTATTTTCTTTTACTAAACAGTTTCTATGGTAAGCATGTATGGAACCCAGTACAACTATTTAAACATACAAAATTCTCTATGTAATTTAAAGATACAGGTACCCATCTCAATTATACCATGTACACTTTTTGTTTTTTAAAATATACTAGGGTAAGTGAAAGCTCAAGTTCCAGTTTGGATTACTGGTCTGAAGGAAGCTGTGTCAAAGTCACCCTGCACCAAGGCCAACACCCCAGACCTGCTGGTGGTTGGACTTCAGTTCAGGGGAGGGTTTGAATAGGAAGCTCTATTTACACAGAGATAGAGCCTTCACTTTACAGCTGCTCTGTGGCTCAGGGCCTCTGTGGTGGGTAACTCAGAGCAAGACTCAGTCCTAAGTGCATTTCTTGTATTCATGGCCTCTTGCTCCTGGGTCAGGAATGAGAATGAGTGCCATCCCAAATATGAAGTCTTCTAAACCTCTCGAAAGACCCATATGCTTTTAGTTTTGGATTTTAGAGGTTGTAATTATCAGACTAAAGTTTCTTCAGATTGTAGACCATTAAAGGCTGTGTAATTCCCAAATGCTAAGGAGACCACTACTCTCCCCACTTTCTTCTTCTCTTAATTAAATTATAAGCCCATTCTGGAAATAGCAAAAATACAAAGACAGAAAACTGAATGGATACAATCTGACCCTGAGTGCTCTACATCTAGATAACTGTTCATGCTTGTGCAGTAGATTAAGTGGAAGGCTTCTGTAAATGATTATATGGATGACTCAAGGGCACCAAAGTCAGATTATGTTGTGTGAAAATGTGCAAAATTGTTGAACAATAGTGATGACACTGAACATGCACATGGAGCTCTACAAAGGGCCATCCAACATGTTGAAATAATCTAGAGCACTCATCAGAAAATGCATACTAAGTACCTTTCTCTCTCTGTTAATCCATACCCCAGCCAAACCAAAAGGCCAACTTGGTAAAACTACTTCAGTGAGTTCTGTGGAGGGGACATGACCGTTCAGTGATATCAGCTGTACATACATGTTCTGTGTAAGTGGAGTCAGGTAATCTTTGTAGAACCATCATTTCCCCACCTTCAAAACGACCCCTTTCCCATTCTACACACGAGGACTGATAAGGGCCTTGAAACTTCAGGCATACCATGTCAGGACTCATTTTCTTTCTTTTTTCCTCATTCCTGGCCCTTCCCACCTCCCCTCTGTGTGCTACATTTGTGGCTGGAAGGCTGGCTGTTTGTACCAGGTAAAGCTTCACAGCTGCTGAAGCTTTTAATGAGCTTACCAAGTGTTAGCTAGGATACTTTGTGAAGAGACAGCTTTGTCTTATCTGTGGAATCTGAAGACCTATTAAACAAAGTAAGGATAGGTGAGTCTCTATTGAGTCCCTACTCCATTCTGAGTCATATCCTTTCCTGGGAATTGGGGAGGAAAGTCTCAGGGTGGCAACACGGCTTCAGGGAGAAAAGATAGAGACGAGTAAAGTAAGGGAGTGATGGGACAGTATTAGGAGCTGTTTCCAGGAATGCACAGCCTCTGAGGCTCTGAGGGTCTAGAGCAGCATGTCCTCTGCTGTCCCAGGAAGCTGAGTCCTGATTTGGCAGCAGAAAGACAATCTTCATTCTATCACAGGTGTCAACAAAGAGAGGAGTCCCAGGGAGGATTACCAGGGCAGTCTGAAGACCTGAACATGGAGTGAGATCTGAAAACCTGCAGTTAAAGCTTATAAAGAACACCTCCATGCCTCCTCCATCCCCCTGCCGCCAAATAAGATATTCAAACACCTTCTGATGCCCTTTGTTAACACCTTACACTTCCATCAAGGATGTTAAGTGGTTTTTGAGAATCCAGTTTTATTTTAATTTCTAAAAGAAAGTTTCCATTCCTTCCTCTATTACTTCCATCTTTATTCTTTGCTTCTGGTTTCCCGTGTAGCAACAGAGAATTAGAAACCAAAGTGGAATCCAGAAAGAACTGGGAGGATTATTTAGGAAAGTTTAAATTTCCTAAGGAATTTGTGAAGACTGTTGAAAAGGGTGAGTGCTATGCAAAATTTGGGCTCCATGTGTCCATGGTGTTGAAGGACTACTAAAACTCAAGAGAAATGGTGAGGGGCTGGACAAGATGGTGAATGGGGCCTCTTTTTCAAAATGGGCAGAAAGGACAGTTCTGAAAATTAAGAGGCTTATAAGCTTACCAATCCTGGAAATACTTGGCAAAAAATTCACTGTTCAATACATTTATGAAATTAGGCTGTATATAGGCAAGCAACCAGTGGTGTGACTTGGAAAGGTAACTATCTCATCAATTTAATCCTTGTTTGTGTTAGAATGATTAGACTGGCATGGCAAACTGAGGTAGAGATCAAAGTCAAGATCTTGATTTTAGTTCAGATCCTTATTCTTTCCTGCACGATGCATTCACCAGTGGGCTGATAAAGTCCACACTATGTAATTCTTCAGTGGGCATGCAATTAGCTACCAGTTTGAAACCAGACTTAGAAGGAAATCAGTGGTGGTCCAGAGGGGTTAGTTCTGGCCATCCATTTATCTTAAAAAACAAAAACAGCTCACTTCATCAGGAAGTTCAATGATAGAATGGATAAAATGCTCATAGATTTATAGATGATATAAGCTACTGCTGGTAAGAGACTGGTGATTTGTACCTTAGTAAAAACAACTGAATTCAAAGCAACCTTTTTAAGACAGAGGGAAATATAGCATAAATATGGGCTAAAGAAAAACTGTCCATGTGGCAGGATATCAGAAAGAGAGGGCCCCTAATGGGGCTAGGTGACTATGTGAGTTGTCTGGAGATGACACGAGATGAGAAAATAAAAATTAAAGTCATGGTTCCAGGGTACAAGATCAGGAGGCAATGATCCGGGCACCGTAAGATCACCCTCCCAACGTGGCTGGCATGGCTCTACTCCAGTACCATGGCGGCCAGCTCTAGGTTGGCTCCGAGACAAAAGGAGAGCAAAGGCAGGGATGCCATTGGGTCTCTGCAGCATGGTCAAAGGAACCCAGGTCAGTTAGCCAGGGGAAGAGAAGGCTGAGTGGACCAAGGACTTGTGTGCTGCTTGCTTTCTCCATGTCCACAGAGGAAAACACAGCAATTTAGGGGAGCGGGAAATATTTTCTACGCAGTTATGTAATAACAGATCTTGGAAGGAGTGTGTGGAGTCGTGGAATCAGAAAGTCTTTAAAATTGGACTGTTCTAGTCCTTTGTGAACGCACATGATGGAGCTGGAAATCTTCTGGGGTTGGGTCAAACTTGTGACAGGAATCCCATTGACAGCTCTGGGGAACTGAGTCTCTTTCCTTTCCCAGGTTCAGTTCAAGCAGTAACTATAGAGGTCCACCCTCTTCCGCTGAGCCTTTAACCTGGACCCAGAGAAACGACTTATTATGAAAGAGGCAGTCATCCAATCTTTCATGCTATGAATTGAGGGTCCCCCTGTGACAAGTGCGAGGCTTTATAGCATGACCTGAACTCTGTACCCTGCATGGAATCAGAGGTGCTCACTGTCAGCTGCTGAACAATGCCATTGTTACTGGTCAGCTGCTACCACCAAGTGCCACCAACCAATACTAGTTATATTCCAAGGTCTGGCACTCAGATCCTCATGCCTTTGGACCCAGACATTTCTGACTTACCCAGGCTACACTAAACCTGAAGCACTGTACAATATGGAGAGCAGAGTAGTGTTGCCTTCATTACAAATGGTGCAGCACTGAATTTTCAAGTAAGTCTATTGTCTTTAAAATGCCATATGTCCAATTACTAAAAAAAAAAAAAAAAAAAAAAGAAATTACAAAATACAAATGCCTGTGTTAATTTAGCTATTAGCAAGTCTCAAACATATTCAAGAACATAGAAAAGCCAGATCTCCAGTTTTAAGCACAAAACTAAGGAAAGTTATGTAAGGATTGTTGACTTTTGTCACTAATCCTTTTTTTTTTTTTTAATATCACTTCCCCATATAACCTTGCTCAGTGGTTTTTTACATTGTGCAAGACTTGTCTGTTGGGCCCTGGGAAGGAGGTGCAGGTCCTATGGTAGGGTTTGTTTTTGGAAGAACAGCAGGTTTTGGCCTTAGGGCTGGAGGCTTTAGCTGCACACCCATTCTGGGTGCCACCATAGGTTTGAAAGTACTCATTGTGTCACTGGAGGAGCTAGTGCTTCGGCGAATCTGAGGCTCTGAGCTCCTGAGGGCCACACTGTGCAAAGGGCTGAGAGACTCTGTGGAAGAGGCAGGGGTGGGAGAATTTTTCACTTGTTCTAAGGTGTCCAGAACCACGTCAGGAGCATGCTTCGCTGTGCTCTGTCTTTCTAGTTCTCTCAGTTCATTCAGAGCAGTGTTCATTGTCTCTTCAATATCCTGTCGTAAAACCATTAGGAAAAGAGAAAGCAAACTTATCATTAATATTAATGTACAGAAACCCAGATATTTCATGTCCAAGCAAACAGGCCAGCAAAAGCATGAATGTTTTAACTTTATAGTAGGTAGAAAGTATATGAGGACAATTCTATCTTGTGTAATTATTTTGACTCCGAATGTTCAGGAGACCAAGATGCAATCAATGGCTCATGGAGCCATTTGTCAAATATTTGCACTTAAGGCACCAGGTACCTTCTACCTTATAGGCTGACTTTTTATATAGAATTTCACTTCACTTTACAGTAAAAAGGTAGCTTAAATTTAGATACTGCAATACTTTTGCAAGAAACACGAATAAATTGCAATAAAAAAATCAGTTTTCTTTTTCATTCAATAAAAATTTTTTGAGCACTTACTATGTACTTGGCTAACTCCTAGCAGTTCTTGAAAAATAGTGTATGTGTTCCCCTACTGATCATGACCAGTGGATCTCAATAGAAGTGGTTCTGCCCCATAGGGGGTATTTTTGTAATATGGTGTGTGTGTGTTTAAATGTCATAATAATGGGGTGGCATTATTAGCATTTTGTGGGCAGGAACTAGACATACCAGCTGTCTTACAAGTGTCCTGGGTAGTTTACATACAATAAATTGTCCCATGTCTAGTTCAATGTTTGAATGTCCCCCAGAGATTTATGTGAGTAAAGATCTGTTATAACCTGAGCCTACAACCTAATTCTTAAATATAAACACAACCTTTTTTTTTAATGGTGTTAAGTTTTCTAGGAATAAAGTGATCATGCAAATTATATTCTATTTTGATACGGATTGACCTAGGGCTGTCCACCATTTAAGAAAAATCACATCACTAATGAAAACACCTTTTATGGAATTTGGGTTAAGGCTAACTTAATATTTTTACATCAATGTGCATTTTTAATTGTATTTATGATAATTCTCCATGTTGGTAAAAGCATCTAACTAGTTCACTTGTCTTCAAGTGTTGTTAGGCATTAATTGAAATACATTGGTTTTAATATTTATTCTTTTTTATTTTTCCTTTATATTATATTCAGAGACATATATCTTTTAAAAATTAGGTATGTCATCTATCATTTTATTTCAAACAGTAAATGGGGAATTACAAAATATTTGTTTAAAAAAACGTGCCTGACCAGGCAGTGGTGCAGTGGGTAGAGCGTCGGACTGGGACGCGGAGGACCCAGGTTCAAGACCCTGAGGTCTCCAGCTTGAGCGCGGGCCCATCTGGCTTGAGAAAAAGCTCGCCAGCTTGGACCCAAGGTTGCTGGCTCCAGCAAGGGGTTGCTCAGTCTGCTGAAGGCCCGCGGTCAAGGCACATATGAGAAAGCAATCAATGAACAACTAAGGTGTCGCAACAAAAAACTGATGATTGATGCTTCTCATCTCTCTCCGTTCCTGTCTATCTGTCCCTGTCTATCCCTCTATCTGACTCTCTCTCTGTCCCTGTAAAAGAAAACAAAAAAACGTGGAGTATGCTCCATTAATAGATAAATGGATAGACAAAAGGTGGTATACACAGATAATGGAATATTATTTGGCCTTAAAAAGGAAGAAAATCCTGCTGCATGCTACAACACAGATGGACCTAGAGGTATTATGCTAAGTGAAACAGCCAGTCACCAAAAGACAAACAGTGTATGACTGCATTTATATAAGGCAGTCATACTCGCAGACTAAGCAGGAAGTAGAATGGTGGTGGCCAGGGATTGGGGAAGACAGGCCAAAGGAGAGTTGTTCTTTAGTAGGTATACAGTTTCTGCATCACAAGATGAAAAAAAGTTCTAGAGATCTGTTTCACAACAATGTGAATATACTTTACTGAATTGTGCAGTTAAAAATGGTTAAGATGATACACTTTACATTATGTATTTTTAGCATCCACATGCACAAAAGGTGGCGTATTGTGTGAGGTTCGGTGCATGGAGGGCCACTGCTCTTGTCTAACTGTGAGACCTCTTCTTTCACTCACCTGGAGCCTAATCCTCATGGCAGTGCACGGTGGTAACTGATTTCCACATCTCACTCCCTCACTGGCTTGTAAGCAACTTCAGGCAGTGGCTGGCTATTGATTTAACTCTGCCTCTGTAAAGCCTAGCATAAACCCGGCATACAGTAAGTGCTCAGTAAAGATTTACTGAATGAATAAACCAAAACATGATGATCATATATGGATATTACAGTTAAAGAAAAAAGAACTCCATCAGGGATTCCATTGATTTGTTTAAGAAAAGACTATGCATATTTTATGTATGAAAACTGACTGCAGGCTTAGTTGTCCTTCTGGGAAAATCTGGAGATGAGAGATGGAAAGATAAATAAAGGACACAGCTGAAAGCCATTCTGTGAGGATGACATCACTTTCCAAGTGATTATTTTCATATGTGACTTTCATTTGATGATAAGCATATGGATTTGTCTTTTAAAACAAGTATTGGCCCCAGAGAGAATGCAGAGAGCCTTGTTCGTCTGTTGAATTTTTGTTTTTATATCTTACTAGGAAAAGATTTCCTGGTTCTTGAAGCAAAAGGGTTAAACAGACCTTAGTATGTCTTCCTACCCCATAGCTTAAGGTGACCAGATGTCCCGCTTTTTAACAATTTGTCCTGTGTCCTGCGGCGTTTTAAAAAAGTTCCAATTTTTGGAAAGAATGCATGAAAAGCTAGGGAACAGCAGAACGGGAAGGGAATATACAGTTTTCGGTGGGGAGACCTCGCCTCGACCTGGAAGCACCTGCACTGCCGCAAGGGCTGGCTGCCCCGGGCGGGCCCCAAAACAAACAACTTTGGGCGGACGTACCTGCTGGGGCGGCAGCTGTCAAGTTCCCTAACTACCCGTAGGCTCGCGTCCTGGATGCCCGCGTGCGGCTCTGGGCTCTGCGAGGCACAAGCCGCTTGGTCTCCAGTGGGTGGCAGGGCTGGACGAGGGGAGCTCGGCAGCTGAGTGTGCTGGCCGCACTGCCCTGCCTGCTTCCGCCTGCTTGTGCAGCTCTGGCATCGGTTTTGGGACCGTGTAACCCGATCCTTCTGACTCACTCAAAATTTCCCATATAGTAATATTTCCGAAAATGGTCTTTTTAATGAGGTATCATTATTAAAAAATAGATTGATAAGAAAAAGGTTAAATCTTGGGCATCAGCAAAAATCACAATAGAGAACAAATGGTTAGAAATATTTCATCATTTTGAAACAAACCATGTTCCATACAATAATGCACTAAAAATTGTGGAATATGCGCTGTCTTTACCAGAAACTTATGCTGCGACTGAGCGTGTTTTTTCCACGGTAAATAAAGTGTGGACATCAGAAAAATCACAATTAAGTGTTGAGACTTTGAAAGCCATTTTATGTGTGAAATATAATTTAACAATTTCTTGTGAAAAATTTCATGACCTTTTAAACAACGACAGCAATCTACTAAAAAAAAATTCACTCAAATGAGAAATATGCCAAAGAATAAAATAACACTATACATAATTTTTTAATGTATTATATTTGTAAATTATACTTATGTTGAAATTTAAAAAAATATATTACGATACTATCTTTGCATTCTATGAAATTTTTTTTTGCTCCATATAGACCAAATTTTTAATCAAGACCCCCCCTCCTCCCCTGGTTCAATAGAGTCCTGCTTTACCAATTTTAAACTCTGGTCACTTTACCCTAGCTCCTAGTTCCCTGACCTTCTAACCCAAATCCTGTTTCATCCGCTTATTATATAAGCAATGATGTTATGGTTTTCTCAAATCATTAGTCAGCTATAGTCACATATTATCAGTTCTAAAAAGGTCTCAAGGGGCCTTGCATAGATAGCACTTAAGGTTAATAGTCTTTTGGACTTTTGCTGAAAAATTGTTGTGCACTTAAAATTGGTTTAATTTTTAAAAAACATATTAGCCTTCTTACAAAATCTAATTTGCTATCCAAAATTCTTTTTAGTTAGGACACTGAAAATATCTTGGACATTTGTCACATCAATGCAAGTTTCCTTGAGCGCTTTTTACTAAAAATAATGCATCTTTACTACTTCCCCTTGTTTGTTCCATTCATGTCCCATTCACTTCCTTTTCTGATCTATTTAGAGAAGTAGATGGTTGCTTCTCCTTTGTGCCCTGACCGGAATCAAACCTGGAACTTCCATATGCTGGGCTGATATTCTACCACTGAGCCAATCAGCCAGGGCCATGCCATTATTGTTTAAATCAATATAAACCTAACATACTTGGGTCCTTCCTGTAACAAACGGTTCTACAAGAGACCCATAATAAAGCCTTAAATTAAAAAAAATGGGCTAATTTCCTTTATGTTTCCATTAGTTGGTTTTATGCAAAATACTCGACTACAGAAAAGTAAATCCTGCCTATGTTCTTCATACCGCAGGTCCTTAGCATGCACTACTCCATTAAAGGTATCCTACCTGAGCAATTGTCTCTGGGTCCAGTGGCTTGTGGTCATTGAAGCCTGTGTATTGCCCCGATGATGTGGACCTTCTAATAGGAGGGCTGTCGATCTTCTTGAGGGAGTCATGCCGGCTGATGTTGGTCAGGCTGCCGTGGCCTAATCGGCGCCTCCTCTCTACACTGTCGTTGTTAAAGCCACGGCTCTGCAGCAGGCCCCGGGGGTGACTGACCAGGTTTGGGGACCCCAGGTCAACTGAAGAGTTATAAAGAGCATGTGGGGGGTGGAGGGGACAATGGCCATCACTGGTTCTACCAGGACGCCTTACTGGAGGGGGTGGCTCTCCTCTTTTTCTTTGTCTAGACACACACAGGAAAGAGATAGAAAAGGAGAGCTTATCAGACCAGCTAATACTGCAAAGATGCAGGTCCCGTGGCTCCTTGCAGCCCCCAGGGGAAGCAGAGATTCAGGAGGCTGATCACCAAACTCTACCGACCTGGCTAAGCAGCCCTCAGGATGACGGTCTGTAGGGGAGCTCATGTCCTTGGATGAAGACTTGTCCTCAGTGACTGGCCCACTGCTGGCCTCGCTGTCAGCTTTTTGGCTCAGAGTGTCTGAAAATGTATCATCCCTGAAATAATGAAAAATAAGAGTGATGGTCCTTTGCTTGATGAATAGGGAGAAAAAAAAAGTGACGGCATTTATGTATGTCTCTTACTACATGTTTTTCTGCTAATTATGAAAATAATACAACTTAATTGCACAAGAAGTGAAAAATTCAGATACAGAAAAGGAGTGAAATAACAACCACCCATAATATAACAGAACATCCAGAGACTACTACTGCTAGAATTTTAAAAAACATCTTTCCACATTTTTCATAATTTAATGTTTAAAAATTTTTATTTATTGATTTTAGAGAAAGAGACAGAGGAAAGGAAGAGTGGAAGAGGAGAGGGGGAGAGAGAGAAAGAGAAAGGGAGGGAGAAAGAGACAGAAACATCAGTTTGTTGTTCCACTTACTTAGGCATTCAGTGGTTGATTTTTGCATGTGCCCTGATGTGGAATCGAACCAACAACCTTAGTGTATCAGGATGATGCTCTAACCATCTGAACTACCTCACCAGGGTTCCTTCTATACGTTTTTTTAATGCCTGAAATACATATCTACAAGTATGTATATTTACATGGTGTGGCAAAATTAGATTTACAGTTGTGAGTATGTGAAACAGTTTATTCTTGTATTATTATTAACTATTGTATTATTTCCCATACAAACAACCGTAAACCTACTTTTGCCCTACTCTGTATATGTATAGGATTTACATTATATTGATAGATGCTTATATTTATCTACTTTAAATATGTACATATGATTGATATCTGTATAAACAGACATAATGTTTCTTGGCTTCTGAGGTACATATTTTAACATTTCTAAAATTAGACTGAATCATTTATTCACCTTATATGTTTTATGCGGTATATTTCTCTTATTCTTGAAAAGTTGTGCTTACATTGGTACTGCATGGTGAAATACTGCATTCACAAAATAGGGATGATATTGTACATAGTGCTCTGTAACCTGTTTCTTTCACTTAATATACTATGACCATGTCTCCATCTCTTTTTCTTTTTTTTTTTAATGTTTTATTTATTTATTTATTTTTTACAGGGACAGAGAGAGAGTCAGAGAGAGGTATAGATAGGGGCAGACAGACAGAAACAGAGAGAAATGAGAAGCATCAGTCATTAGTTTTTCGTTGCCGTTGCGACACCTTAGTTGTTCATTGATTGCTTTCTCACATGTGCCTTGACCGCGGACCTTCAGCAGACCGAGCCACCCCTTGCTGGGGCCAGCGACCTTGGGTCTAAGCTGGCGAGCTTTTTCTCAAGCCAGATGGGCTCGTGCTCGAGCTGGCGAGCTCGGGGTCTCGAACCTGGGTCTTCCACATCCCAGTCCGGCGCTCTATCCACTGTGCCACTGCCTGGTCAGGCTTCCCCATCTCTTTAAACAACTTTAAATTACAGCTTTTCATCAGCAAAATTAAAAAAATAAAAAAATAAAAAAGAAGCCTGGATAGGATACATTTTATAATTTAGACCAGTGTCTCTTCTTTTTTGGGAATCTGTAATTGAAATGATAGACACCACAAGAAGAACATTGCTGTTTCTGGAGATTTCAGTGCTATTTCAGCTTTTTTTTTTTTTTTTTTTTAAGAGAGAGAGACAGACAGGTAGGGAGAGAAATGAGAAGCATCAACTAATTGTTGTGTCACTTTAGTTGTTCACTGATTGCTTCTCATACATGTCTTGATTAGGAGGCTACGGCTGAACCAGTGACCCCTTGCTCAAGACAGTGACATTGGGCTCAAACCAATGACCCTGGGCTCAAATCAGTGACCTTGGGCTCAAGCCAGAGACCATGGAATCATGTTGATGATCCCACACTCAAGCCAGCGACCCTGCATGCAAGCTGGTGAACCCGCGCTCAAGTCCGATGAGCACTAGTCAAGCCAGAGACCTCGAGGTTTTGAACCTAGGATCTCAGCATCCTAGGTCGACATCCTGTCCATTGTGCCACCACCAGTCAGCTCTTAAAGTTATGCTCCGCACAAGTTCTAGGAATCTGCAAGCTTCAAAGGGCGTCTCTCACTAGTCCTTGACTCCAACCTCGTGGTAGAGTTTGGGAACTGAAAACCCACTGGGCCTGAAGTTCTGTTACCAGAGACTGGAGCGAGGTGAAGAACTATGTCCTGCTCAGAAGTGTTAGCTCTGTAATCTCTCCTGCTCTTTCCCCACAAGACTGAGGTCAGTGTAAGAACTAGGAGCACTCTGGCGATCAATGCTGGGACTACTCACATATCCTGCACCACTATGTACTGGTGAGGTACAAGGCCGTCGATCCCATTGTGCCTTCCTTCCCACCAGTCCTCGGATGCACGGTGATACAGCAGCAGGGATGCTCCCTTCTTGAAGGACAGTTCTCTAGCAGATCGCCCAACGTAGTCAAACTTGGCTATGGCTTCTATTGGTTCACATTCTACAAAACACATGCCAGAAAGTGGTGAGGGGCAGGGTTGTTGGGAAGGTATGGTACACTAGCTGGAAGGTCTAGCTGAGGCTTTAGAAATAAACAAGGCCATTTAAATTTCCAGACAGAGCAAGGGAATTAACAAATCATCAAGAAGGAGAAAATGAGGGTGTTAAAAGAGATAGAGAAAAACATTCTTTGGCAGTCAACAGTTTTTCAAAAAGGCAAAGAAAAATTGAACATTGGATCTTAATTTCTAGTCTCTTACTAGAGATATAATGACAGTCTAATAGGAAATATTTTGAACTTTACAATATGACATATAAGATCTTTCCTTGGGCTGTAACACTCTCCTCAATAGCTCCAATATTATTTTGACATTGATGGAGTTCCCCTGCATCAATGTTAATCCCATTTATAACATGGAAAAAATCACTCTCTCAGAACACTAGGAAATTTACATTTTATTTGCTTATTTTAAAAAAATCCAATTTATAAAAATTGCCACACAAAATCCTATTTGAATGTAGTTCATTTCCTCATCTACTTTTTTAGCACTATCAAATGTTCAAAGCACCTCCAATGGTAGAGATGACTTTATTTTCTCTAGAATCAGTAACATATTCTGGATATTGCCCATGAAACAAGCATAATTTAAGACTGTCCTGTACTGTAATTAAGAGACCAGATTCAAAAACTGCATTTTCTAGAGATCAAAACATGTTTAAGGGAATTATAGTAAGTGGAAAAAGTCAATCTGATAAGATTAGATCCTGTATGATTCCATTTATTTAGCATGCTTGAAATGATATAATATCAAGATGGAGAATAATATATTAATGGCTGACAGAAATTGGGTTGGGGGAGGTAACAGGAAGAAATGGCTATAAAAGAGCAGCACAAGGCATCCTTGGGTTGGAACTGTCCTTTATCTTGACTATCATTGAGATCACACCAATCTATACATGTGATAAAACTACAGAACCAAGGAAACACCTTACACCAGGAGTCCCCAAACTATGGCCTGCGGCCCCCTGAGGCCATTTATCCAGCCCCTGCCGCACTTCCAGAAGAGGCACCTCTTTCACTGGTGGTCAGTGAGAGGAGCAGAGGATGCATCTGCACCCATAGTTCCCATTGAAATACTGGTCAGTTTGTTGATTTAAATTTACTTGTTCTTTATTTTAAATATTGTATTTGTTCCTGTTTTGTTTTTTTACTTTAAAATAAGACATGTGCAGTGTGCATAGGGATTTGTTCATAGTTTTTTTTATAGTCCGACCCTCCAACGGTCTGAGGGACAATGAACTGGTCCCCTGTGTAAAAAGTTTGGGGACCCCTGCCTTACACAAACAAGTGCACATAAAACGGGAAAAATGTGAATATGGTAAACGGATTATATCAATGTCAATTTCTTGGTTGTGATGTTACACTACAGTTATGCAAGTAAACTGGGTGAAGGGTAGATGGAATCTCTCTGTACTATTTCTTACAACAGCTGTGAATCTACAATAATCTCAAAATAAAAAGTTTAAAAAGATATTGAATTCTGGGCCTAAAATTGGAATTTCAGCTCTGATCTAATTCCTTTTTTTTTTTTTAATTTTTATTTTATTCATTTTAGAGAGGAGACACAGAGTGAGAGAGAGAGAGAGAGAGATAGAAAGAGAGAGAAAGGGGGGAGGAGCTGGAAGCTCAACTCCCATATGTGCCTTGACCAGACCAGTGCAAGGTTTTGAACTGGTGACCTCAGTGTTCCCAGGTCGACGCTTTATCCACTGCGCCACCACAGGTCAGGCTCCTTTTTTTTTTTTTTTTTTAAAGTGAGAGGAGAGACAGAAAGACACACTCCCTTATTCCCTCTGACCAGTATCTACCTGGGAACCCCTGTCTGGGGCCAATGCTCAAATCAACTAAGTTGTCTCAGTACCTGGGTTTGATGCTCAAACCAATCGAGTCACTGGCTGAAAGAGGAAAAGAGAGAGTGAAGGGGGAGAGAGAGGGGAAGAGAAGCAGATGGTCCTTCTCAAGTGTGCTCTCACAGGGGATTGAACCCAGGATAACTACATGCCAGGCTGATGCTTTATCTACGGAGCAAACCAGTCAGGGCCAGCTCTGATCTAATTTTGACCACAAATATTGTAGGCAAATAAGCAGACAAACAACTACAAGAGGTGATTTCTGTGCTCCAACAAAAAGCTCTTCATTTGGAGCCATGTGATTTTTCTTCCTCTCTCTCACCATCACCCCATTCTCTTCCCTGCTACCAACCATAGTTTTGTTTTTTTTTTAGGTGAGAGGAGGGGAGATAGTGAGGCAGACTCCTATATGTGCCCCCACTGGGATCCACCCAGTAACCCTATCTAGAGCTATTGCTCTAGAGCTATTTTTAGCACCTGAGGCTGTTATGCAGCTCAGAAGGAGCTATCCTCAGTGCTCAGAGCCTTGAACCAATTGAGCCACTGGCTGTGGGAGGAGAAGAGGGAGAGAAGGGGGAGGAATGGAGGAGCATACGGTCAGTTGCATCTCCTGTGTGCCCTGATCAGAATCAACCCAGGAGGTTCACACACCTAGCCGATGCTCTATCCCCTGAGCCACTGTCCAGGGCCTGGTGAAAAAACTTCTAATCAATAATAAAAAAAACTATAAAGGGCCAATACAGGTGTATACTTAGAGAAATATACTTAGAGAAACCTATGCTATGAGTACTTTCTCATTTGCTAAAACTGAGCATATATTAGTTTCCAAATACTGTAGAATATGTATGTACACATAATAGATTAAAACCTACTCATTTGTCAAATATATTCTCAGGAAATTGCCTTCTGTGTCCCTTGGTAACAAACCTTCCCATTTGAAATAGTTAATTTCCCCCCACAGTTCATGCAGTATCTTCAATATCCGTTGTAGTTATATGAAATAACTGCCTAAGAAGTCCTTGGGTAGCCAGCTAAGCTTCTTTCTCACTTGATGAATTCAAACATTCCCTAGGACATGTAAGGCAAAAGCATAAAGATCAATAAACATATTGAAAAAGCTCACGATTTGCCTTATGTAAGGGCCTGGGTGAATTTCAGCTATACATTTAAAATAAAGACAAAATAATGCCCCAACTTTTTCCTAGTAGATAATGTTTAGGGTGAACAATATTGCATATTGCATTATAATCTGCATGTAATATACTTCTCAGTAAAGTAGATGTAAAAATATTTTTAAAACAACAGTTTAGTTAACAATTGACTATAACTTTAGATCATGTTAACACTCTGGTATTCCCTCCTAAAAATATTTTTTCTTTATTAAAACAATATAAATAGCAGCTTTATTAAATATCTACCAGTCTATCTCATAGAGGAGGAATATAACTTCATATTCAAAGAAATTGACTTTTTAGTTTGTTCCAAATTTACAGACACAGAATAATAAATCCTGGTGATCTGAGATGACAGAAAACATATATATTTTTTAAATTTATTTTATTTTATTCATTTTAGAGAGGAGACACAGAGTGAGAGAGAGAGAGAGAGAGAGAGAGAGAGAGAGAAAGAGAGAAAGAGGGGAGGAGCTGGAAGCATCAACTCCCATATGTGCCTTGACCGAACCAGTGCAGGGTTTTGAACTGGCGACCTCAGTGTTCCCAGGTTGACACTGCGCCACCACAGATCAGGCAGAAAACAAATTTTTTACCTTAGTTTTTCCTAATGGACAGAAATAAGCATGTCCATGGTACAGGGGACACAAATAAATATATCCATGGAAGAATGAAGACATGACAATTTATAAAAAGAGCTTCATGACATGTAATTTGTAAATTTCTATGTGAATACCTCCATGTGTTAAAATTTTGTTTTGCTGAAAAAAAAGGGAAAGATACCAGCCTATAACATAGTGTACAATCCATGTACATGTAAATGGGAACTGCAGAGTACAATTAATGCTCTTTAATTTTATTCAGTCATTCACCGTCAATGCTAGCCTAGGGCTATTTAAGACTATTTAATAGATATATACATATTTTATCATAATTTCATAATCATAACCCATGCTTATTATCTCTTCTTTCCATTTTTGAAACAACTAGCAACAGGATCATCTGTCTCTGCTAATCTAGTTCAAATGTAGAGAAGCTATGAAAGAATGACCAGATGAATCAGAAGTATATTTTATTGGTAACCTTGCTATATCAACTAGCAATTCTGAGCAACTTCATTATTTCAACTCTTTCTGCTCCCATGAGAGTCATTTCACAGTCAAGTGTCAATCATAAGCTATTTATACACATCTCAGTCTAGTCACTGCAGAGCAAATCAATCTTAGGGCATGGCAACACACCACATGCCTTTCATAGAGTGAGTACCATGCCCTTTCAGGTTGAGCAGAGACTCTGCAGAATGCTGCTGCTATCAAAAACAATAAGAACAAGAGTATAATACAATAGCTTCATTTTTTCTGCATGGCTATTGCAATTTTGTGCAAAGGAAAAGAAAATTCAGTAGAGCTGATTTTCTGACTGCCTGGTGCTATCGAGTTTTATATTTACCTTTCTCCTAATTTTATACAAAATGCTCGTACTGGCCCTTTCTCTTTGGGACTCTGCTGTCCCTGATACTTTTCCTCGTAGATCTGTTACCCACTGTCCTTGCAGATGATGGTTTTGTTCTGTGACAGTCTCTCTTTTGGAAACAAAGCTATTTTCTCTAGTGATACCATGACAGAGAAGAGATATCTGTTGTTTGTAGGCAATGCTTTTCTTTAGCAAAATCAGGTGAACGTGATCAAAATGTTATCCAAAATACAGGGTCCTCAGCAAAGCTTTCCTTTTATAGCCAAGAGGGAAGAGTAGAAAGACTTTGTCTTGGCTTCTCTGGCCACTGGGGGAATCAAGGAAACACTTAGAGAAGTCCTCAATGAAAAAGGAATGAGAATGAATCACACTGAGAAACAGTGACACTCAAGACAAAAAAAAAACAAATAATAGCAGAGGTAGGGCTTAGATGCTTTCAAAACAACATCACAGCTGTCACTTTAACAAATGTCTTCTAGCTTAAGATCTTCTAAATTAAGTTCTAAAAGTGTCAACTCATTTTACTTTTAAAAACACAAAGAAACTTTCCTTTTGTAGCAAAGGGTAGACATACTATATACCTTGATTACTGCCCTGCTGAAATCAACTAAAAATGTTGGATTAAAAAAAAAATCTTTGTAATGGCATTGTGAGCTATCATAACAGTAAGGCACACTAAAGACCAAGTGGGAATGCAGAGAAGTAAACAGAACACTAGAAAATGTGAGTCATAGTTTTTACTCTGAGGGCATTTTTCCTGACTGGTTAATTTAAGCTTTCATTTTATACAAAAGATTAAGTTCGGGGCTTGCTCAATGTGGAGAATCTAAGCCTATTCTGTCCCCAACCCCCCTTATACTCTCAGTGTCACAGTGAACTTCTAGAAACCTTCCTCCCTTCTAGCCCTCCATACTTTTCCATAGATTATAACTATCATCAGTCTCAAACCTTGAACCAAATCATGTCTGCCAATCCCAACTACAATACATTCCAGTCCTTAGCAGGTTTGGAGAGTCAGTTCATACTACAGTACCTGGGTGGCCTAGAAAACCTCAAGTTAAAAATTCAGTGTGGCCCCAAGTTGGTTGTACCCCAGGCAGAAGTAAATGTAAACCCTTTTTGGAGGAACTAACCTTCAACTGAGCCTAAAGAATTCTACGAAGTGCCAAAAACATGTAAAAGAAATTATAAAACACACTGGAAAACAAGACCAATAGGCAAGAGCCAATAAAAACAAATCCAGGAAGACTGCAGATATGTGAATGATCACACATGATCTGAAACAATGGAAAGGATTAATATTCTGAGTACAGAGCAAAAGACTATAAAATATGACCAAGCAGCAGATACAAAAGTGAGCCCAACAGAATTTGCAGAAAAAATTTCAACAAATGAGTTTATAGGGGATTAGTCACAGCTGAAGAGAGACTAAAAGGATCATGCATACCACTAAGGAGATACTATGAGAAAACTCACAGCTTTATATGTTCATATTAAAAAAGGGTTGAAAAGTAATATTAAGCATTAAACTTAAGACATCAGAAAAGAAAGAATCTCTAGAGAGAAAAGTACAAAAGTTTATTGGGAAGACATGAAGTAAGTAGAAATATGTTTGTGGATTGGAAGACTGAATATTATAAAAATATCAACTCTCTCCATACTAATATATGTAGTATCAGTGTAACTGTAGTCAAAACCCAAAAATTTTTAGGTTTTCTTTTTTAAGAACTTGAAAAACTGAGTCTAAAAATTATGTAAAACTGCAAAAGGCCAAGAACTGTTCAGAATGACGGAGTCAGGGGTCTTGATTTGCCAAATATTAAAGTTTATTAAAAGTTATCAAAATTAAGACAGTGCTGTAGGAATAGATTGGTAGGCCAGTGGAAAAGAACAGAGCCCAGAAACAGACTGACACACAGAAGGGACTAAAGAATTCTGTGTGAAAAACAAAACCTGAAAAGTTTTTAAAGAGACTATGGGAGAACTCTCATCACCTCAGGGTACAGAAGGATTTTTTTAAAGGAGACACAAAGTGAAAGAACCAGGAAGGAAAAGACTGGTAAATTCAACTCCTTTAAAATGAAGATATTTTCTTTAGCAAACAACATAATAAGCATATGAAAGACAAACTACAGAGCAGAAGATATTTGTAAAACACATACCCAATAAAAGACCTGATCCAGACAAGATGAACTCTTACAAATAAGAAATAAACCAAAGCCAAACCAATCTAAATCAAGAGAAAAAAGAAAAAGCCCAGAGAAGCTAATAATGGGCAAGTGGGACTTAATAGGCCAAAGAATTAATAGGAATTAAATAAAAAAAGAAATCCAAACATATAAAATAAAGCATATCTGTATTATCCATGGTATTGGTTTTTCTTCTTCTTCTTTTTTTTTTACTTTTTATATTCTAACATCTGGGGCCTTGCTGTATTCTGACAGTGCCCGGAGGGACTGTCCTTCTCAGGATCTGCCAATTCCTACAGATAGTAAACAACTCACCTAGTGTGTGCTTTTCAAATACAATCCAACCAATCTAACGCCCATACTCAACTACCTCTTCTCTGGGGTTCTCAACACTCTGGGCACTAGCCACCTGCCCTACCACGGAAGGGCCAGGTACAAGGCAACAGAGATAGCGCCTATGCCCCAAAGCCTGCTGAAATTATTCAAACCTGCTTATCTTGCCTCTCCTGTTCCTGTGGGAACCACAACAAAGGCTCTTGTTCAGTCACTCCTTCTCTCTCCTCACAGACCTTGGTGCTTTACTCTGGCGCCCATTAGGGCAAGATGTGCTCCTCCCTCTTGGAAACTGTGAGAAACAAAGTATCTTCAATGGCAATCAGCTCCTGATCTGTTGGTCTCACTATACCCCACATTTTCTATTAATACACTGTATTTTAAAACATCGTTGTCAGTAACCAGAGAAATGCAGATTAAATCATGAGATACCATCCCACAGTGACATACTGGCAAAGATGACACTATTTGATAAAATCAGGTGTTGATAAGTACATAAACAGAAAGGCTGATAATATGGTTGGTAGAAGTGTACATCATCACAGCCATTTTCAAAATCAGTTTGACAATATCTAGTAAAGCTGAAGACATGCTTGCTCACTCCTAGTTGTGTAGAACTTAGAGAAGTTCTTGTACATTTGCAGTGGGATACATGTTCAAAATATTCATAGCAGCACTGTTTTTAAGGTGAAAACTAGATAATACCCCACATAATCATCAATAATGAAACAGAGAAGTACAATAAAATATTATACAATAGTAAATTAAATGATTATGACTGTACACAACAATATAGATGAATCTTTGAAACACAATACTGAGTAGAAAAAGATAATGGAAATATATACAGTATGATTTCATTTATAGAAAGTTCAATAAAGTAGAAAATGAAACAACAACCATTAAAACACATAGACATCTAGTGGTTACCCTTGAGGGGTAAAGAGGCCAATGGGATAAGGGGAGCATAAAGGTGATGATGTCTTTTTCTTAAACTTGGTGGTGGATCCACAAGTGTTGACTGTAATATTATTCTTCATACTTTACACATATTTTATAAATATTCTTTTGTTTCTACTGAATACTTAATATAAGCAATTCCTGAAAATAGGAAAGACTAGTTTTATAATAGCAGGAACACAGGGCATACCGTCTTCACTGGTGTGGGGCTCTGTACCGGCGTCCTGATCCACTTCTTCCAATGTACCGTGCTCACTGTATGGGCTGTCGCTGTGGAGTGGAAATACAAATTCATGTGAAGCCGAAGTGGAAAGAATTTAAAAAGTGAACAATTGTTGCTGCAAGAAAAAATATAAGACATGGAATGGCAAAAGAGGTACTGGATAGCCTTGTAGTGGAATGCTGGAGCTTCCAAGGATTATCTGGTCCTACTGGAGTATATGTCCTTTCGTCTTTGACACAAAGGGTATTTTACAACTCTGCAAAGACAAAGTTAACTTGTGGAAAACTTGTAGTGTTACAAATAATTCTTATCCATAGAAAAGAAAGTTTGTTGCTTCTAGTGGGATGTGATTAATGCCCTATGTATGGACGTACCAGTTTTTGCAAATTCATTTCAACATTCCTACTGCATATAAATTGATGGTTCTTTGATTTCTGCTTAGAATGGATTGTAGTATTTTCCCCCTGTCTTGACAGATGTTCACTGTATATTTTTGTGTGAGAGTTATGATTTTATCTTTTTAAAAAAATTACCCTTTAACACTACTACTATTACCTCTCCTCAAATGCATGCTGACTAAATGAAACATGCTTTGGGCACAAATACAAACCTCCCTTTATGTAAAAGCCCATTCATATTGCTGGTGTTGGGTGACAAGAGTACCTGCTCTATCACTGGCTTTCTGTTTAGAATGAGGAATGCCCACAGAGAGTACTATGTATGGGAGAAGGCCATAATCAAGCACATGTTACTGCTGCAAGACTCTTATGGGGCTTTTACTCTGCAAATAAAAGTAGCACCCACAGGAAGTCTTACAGTACAATGCATCATATAATACTGATCGGGCATCCACCTACTTATTCATTTATCTTCTCAGAGCCAAGCTCAGTCAGTACATTGACACAGCTAAGTGCTCAAGTAAATATTTTGGAATCAACTTCCACATGTAAAATTGCTGGATATACTATAGAACTGGCATCTGTCATACTCTGTTGGTAATTTAGAATGCACTACTTCTGGAAAGAGTCAACTGTCAGATTTCTTATAGCATATGACCATGCTATGGTTCAAGAAAAAAAAAAAGTAGACCTTTAGTTACTTAAGATATTTCAGCTACTTACTCCACTGCTCCTTAATCTCTGGTAAGGCAATGGGAAACAAACCATCCTGAGGAGGGTGAAAAAGGGAGGCTTATACATATCTATGTCTATTTCCAGCTGCTCCTGCATTGGAGCTGTGCAGGGCAGTTTCCGGGATAGGCTGCGAGGCAGCCGTTGAGTGGGAGGACTCGTGTGGATTTTGGAATTGGACAGACCTGCGCTGTCTCCAGCTACTACCATTTTTGAACAGGCTCCTTGGTGTCTCTCAACTTTCTTGGGTAGAGTGGTTGTGGGGAGTCAAAGAGATCATATGCACTAAGTAGCTGGCATGCAGTAGAGGCTCAAGGAATCAAAGCTACTTTCATTGTAGATGATTTCCTAGAAGCTCGAACCTATATATCAAATAGTGAACATAAACCTATTATAGTTCCCACCACCGGTATTATTCGAGTGACTATACCTCCTCCATTTTACCACTTCACTGAAAGGTGTCTGCACTGCTGTACAAAAAACTTGTCCCAACAATACATTAATGTAACGGATTTGCTCAAAATAACAACTACTAAAATTGGTTAGGATAATATTATTAAGGATAAAAATAAAGTAAGAATGAAAACACTTTTGGTTGATAGTACTCCTTAAAAAAATGAGAATTTTGAAACCACTTTATATAGAATTAAAACTATCTCAGAAAGAAAAAAATCTGTCAATTCAAATAATTATCTTTTCTTGATATAATAGTAAAAATTAATATAGTTTTGTATAATATCAAAACCTTTGTTCTCTACAAAAGCCACAATAGGATGAATACCGTAGTTTTCACTCCATAAGACGCACCAGACCGTAACACATCTAGGGTTTTAAGGAGAAAAATAAGAAAAAAAATATTCTGAACCAAATGATATGTTAAAATATTTAATAAAATACCGTAGTTTTCACTCCATAAGATGCACAGGCATTTTCCCCTCCACTTTTTGGGGAAAAGAGTGCGTCTTATGGAGCAAAAACTGTGGTATATCTAAAATGATGTCGTCCATGAGGAAAAGGAAGGGATGGCTATGAGTTTCTGTAATAAGAAGTCAGTGTTGCCATGGGTCTTAGAATCCTAATTTATCTCAAGTGTTCCTGCCGTTGCTTCTTTTTTGTTAGTTAGAAGCATTGACAGCTTATGGGCAATTATTTTTCTTAAAAAGTTGATATCTATACTGTCATAATATTTCCAGGGGGAAAGGACTACAAGTTTTGAACTTACCAGTAGTCATCTCCAGCCATACATTTCTCATAAACAGGGCCCTCCAGCTCTTTAGCATCTGGGAAAATAGTCTCATGGTGGATGATGATGGTTTTGACAATTTCATTCACATGAGCTTGGCAAGACACTTGATCCTGTATTTCTGGGACAGGCATCAATGTGGGGCCAAAGCAAATGGCCAGGTTGTAAGGGTCCATCATGTTCTCATCACTGTATTGTGAAAGACTTTGAAAGAAAGAAGAAAGGAGTTATAAAAGAACAAGGGAGAGAAGAGAAAATAGATGTTTAATAAGATCCTCTGTATTCTGAAAATAGGGATCTAAAACATTGTCTCTGGTTAGAATAAAATGATATTCCATCCTATTTGAGGTTGGCTCTGCAAACACCAGAGAAGGTAAAGTGACTTATAACCTTTCAAAAAGATAGAAACGGAAAGGGGAATATAAGTCCTACTTGCTTAATTAAGTGGCATTTTTCAAAGCCACCAGAGAGTTTAAGATAATCTCTACTACAATGGAAATTAGAAATCAAGTAAGCGAGTTTCATTCGTAAACATTATGGTCAGGCTCTAAATACTGCTCACGTAAATGTGGAAAGGACAGTAGCAATCTCCACAGAGCTTTATGGATATCTTTAAAATTGTCTTCCCATTACTCAAGAAACTTCTCAGATTTCTGTTTTCTCCTATAAATCTTAAGGAAAGCCTAGAGGAAAACAAAGCACCTATTCTTTGTAACCACTGAGAGAAAGCAAAAACTCCAGATGCTATAATTTGCTTTTGGGTAAGACTACAAACACCAGGCAAAGAGAAGGGGGAAATAATACTCAATTTTCTCATTGCATTGAAAGCTGGGAAACTACAAATTTTGGGGAGATTTCTGGTTGTTGAGTATTAATTTCTAAATTCAATCCAATGGATATTTGTAAGATATTTTCCCACATGTGACGCAAAAGAAGCCAGCCCTTTATTCCTGTGCTTGTAACACATGAGCAAGGCACTGTTGCTCCAGGGAGAACCTGGAGGTACTAGTGTTCAGTGTATAAAATGTCATGTCAACCTTGACAGGAAATGTAAAATCCAGGTGAACAGATGACAAATGGAAGAAGAAAGAAGATACTAAACTCCCGCTGTGAGATGGTGACCGACACAAAGAAACTGAGAAACCACATACCCTGATACTTTACCCTTTTTTGGAAATAAGATAGCCTAGAAATTAGAAAACACAAAAGCATAATTTTTCCACAGCTAACATACGGCTTTACCTTCTGTCATTTCTCAAGCACACAATTAAAAAAAAAAAGTTCACAATAACAGCTACAATAATGTTACAGATCGTCTTGAAAATGGGTAAAAAAGTAAAATTCAGAATAAAAATAGTCTATCAAAAGACACGCTTAGGCTCAATGGGGAAAGTCACAATTAATCTTCCTGGGTCTTTAATTCAGTGCTGGCTTGAAAAGTAAAAACTTTACATAAAAAATGTTATTTATCTATGTTTTTATTTTATAATTTATTATTATTATTATTCAGTGAGAGGAGGGGAGGCAGAGAGACAGACTCCCCCATGCACCCCAATTGGGATCCACTGGCAAGCCCACTAGGGGGTGATACTATGCCTATCTGGGGCACTGCTCCATTGCTCAGCAACTGAGCCCTTCTTAGTGCCTGAGGTGGAGGCCATGGAATCATCCTCAGCGCCCAGGGCCAACTTGCTCCAATCAAGCCATGGCTGCAGGAGGCGAAGAAAGAGAGAGAGAGATAGAGAGTAAGAAGAACAGGAGGGGTGGAGAAGCAGATGGTCACTTCTCCTGTGTGCCCTGACTGGGAATTGAACCCAGACATCCACACGCTGGGCTGATGCTCTACTACTGAGCCAACCCTGAGCCAGGGCCTTGATTTTACAATTAAAAAGGAATAGGCAGATTACTTTTTCAAAATTCTTGTCCCAAACAACCTACCTTAAAGGCTCAGCTTTGTCCCTGCATGAAGGCAGGTACAGGGAGCCAGGGGCATCTTTGGGTAGAAATGCTGGAAGCAATGCTAGCTGCCTGACTCATGGTACATTCGCAATTCTGTTGAGACGCATGATGAGTTGGATTCAGGTTTCTAAAACTTCCTTAATTCTCTGCCTGCTTTCCTTGTCTGTAGTGGTTCATTGGTTCACAGTTGGTTTTGCTCAGGCCAAGCAGGAAAGTTTGGTCAGGACAGCATGGAGATGAATAGCAGAATTGCAAGGCACATGCAATCCAAGGTGACAATGGCAAGCCTCCAGATTTTATAACTGCCTGGGTGACTAGGCTTAATATTTTTAAAAATTTCAACTACAGTTTACATACAATATTATATTAGTTTCAGGTGTGTGACATAGTGATTAGACTAAGTGTACTTAAAGATAAATATTTATGCTTTTATTTAACCTAAACATCATTTATACCCATCCCTCTAGATACTGCTTATTTCTAGGGGTGATTTCTATACAAATGGGTTCCAGTCTGTATGGTTCCCTGTCAGCATTTCCTTATTGTGTGATACTTGGTTTCTACAGTCAACCTTAGTGGGTACAATTTCAGTAACAGTCAACAGGATCGTAAAAAATCCCCATGACTTCTGAGCACTTAAAAACTCTAGTAAAATAGGAAGGAAGAGTCCACGTCAGAATGAAAATGCAATTCACCAAGCTAAGTCCCCTGAATTTCATTTTTCTTTCCCCTTTCCTTCCCTTCCTTCTTTTTTCCTTTCTTTCTTTCTTTTTTTTTTTTTTTTCCTGAGAGAGGCAGGTAGAGAAAGATAGGAACATTGAGCTGTTCCTGTATGGGCTGACTGGGGAATTGAACTAGGAATCTCCATGGTCCAGGACAGTGCTCCAAACAACTGAGCTATTCGGCCAACACTTAATTTTTTATTTCCTTTAACTGATCAATTCTGAGAGAGACAGATAAAGGAGAGTGGAGGGAAAAGAGAAGTATCCATTTGTTGTTCCACTGAATCATGTACTCATTGGCTGCTTCCCATGTGTGCCCTGACCGGGGGTTGAACCCATAATCTTATGATTTTGGGACAATGCTCTTAACCAAATGAGCTAACAGGCCAGGACCCCTAGATTTCTTAATTTCCACATGCTTAATTGAAACAATGAACAGCAAGGGGACTCTTAGATAGGACTTGGGAAGATGTTCTTGTAATGGAGTCTATGTATCAGGAAGTAACACAACTTAAAGGTTGCTTAATTAAAAGACTAAAAGGTTTTTGAAAAGAATGCAGTGATTTTTAAGACTTCTGCTATATATATATTTTAAAGAGGTTTTAGAAATATCTTTTATTTGAAAAGATCTCATTACATTAAATTTGCCGAAATTCTTTCTTGGATCCACGTACAAGTCTCATCTATAATTTCCCTCCTTCCCCAACTACAACATTAAAAAATCACAGAAATTTTCTGGTGAGCAGGTAGTTTACATCATTTTGACAAAAACATTCAAGACATTAGCTTCAGATGAAAGTTCAAAAAATACATATTTCACTGAAAAGCGTTCTTTTTTCGTGATATTTGTATGTTTTTACATTTACGACCATAGTTTTCATTTTTCACCTGTTATGCAATGACCCTGGTCTGCTAAGAAAGGTACCTTCAGACTACATTCAATCATCTTTGTTTCTGCTGATCAATAAAACCCGATTTACAGAATCCTAGAATAAAGACAGCATTCAAATCTGTGCCAACAGAATGAAGATGGGCATTCTGGCAGGGCGTTGGGGTACTTACTGATTGAGGAAGGCAAAGAGGTACCTCATCACTATAAGGACCGACCTGGGCAAGGTCAGGAGGAGCTTGCGGATATGGAGTGCCCTCTCATAGAGATTATCTACTCCTGTGGACAAAAGGGGACATGGTTAGGATCCTTCCTCTTGCCACACTGAAGACAGAACACTGCGGTAGTAAATTCCACATTGAACATAGGCAGTCCCTTGCCCTTGGGTGAGATGCAATCACAGCCAATATTGGGAGTGATTGGCCTGGGCATAACACCATTTCTTAAGGCTTCTCCTCTGACCCATCACTATTTCTTCTGATTTTCATGGCTTTGGCCTTGAGCAATTTAGTCTTCTAGATTTAAAAATAATTTTTCATTTGCTGCTATGTCTAGATTTTGTATATGACATGGTTTCAACTCCTTTTTTGCTCCATGTTAACTAAAGTAGCTTTGGGGGACATTCTCCTTCACCCCATTATTCATGAATTTATATACATATTTGCCTATTACTATGATTTAGGCATTTCCTTCCCCAAACTACCATAGTATTTTATTCATGTGAATTTTGCCTAGCTTTACATTATTTCATTAACTTTTTAAACAATATATTTTAGAAAAGCCTACTAGGTTTCAAGCACTGAGTCAGCCATTAGGATTAATTAGTGATAAGATTCCTGTTCTCACAGAACATATACCCTGTGTTTGAAGCTACAACTGCTCACAAAAACTAGGGGATACTTTATCGCTTCATATCCTTTTGAACTATCTCCTAATTTTTGTGAGCAGTATATTTAGTTTCTCATTCTGTCTTCCCTGTAGGATGGTAATCTCTCTGAGAGATATGTACTTGGGACTTCCTAGTATCATTTTACCTCTTTACTAGGAATACAAATTATCCAAAGCTTCTCAATACTGACATGCTTATGATCAGCAGCAAAAAGGTTATTGTTAATAATCTATTATCTGCAAAATGGTTTATATTTTACAACATATTTTCACATTTGTTATCTAGTTTAATGTGGAAAATAATAATGTGGGATGGGCATGGCATATATTGTTATCCCCATTTAATGGACCAGGAAAATAAGGACCAGGTAAGCCGTTTACTCAAGGTCAGCTGGCTAGAGGGGTGGAGCTGGGCCTAGAATGTGTATTATGTTTCATTAGTCTGGCTGTCTTTCTTGGGTTTCAAAGTATCTTTATAAAGTACAACTTTGAATCCAATGAATATAGATTTGAGAAAAATATGTCAGAATATTTCAAAAACATTTTTAAAGCTTACTGTAATTTCATGTTATTACATTTATGCTTAATTGCTCTTGAGATAGTCATGTTTCCTCCTTGAAAATCTCAGGCTTAAGCTTCTGACACTACAGCCAATTGATTGCCCACTTCTTGAGTGTTCTGACCTTCTCCCATGCACAAATGTGGTTACCCCTCATGGGTCTTTATTTGTTTCTCTTCAAAGGTAACTTCATTCCAGTCTCAAGGTTAGGACCATCACTCCTATGAAGATGGTATCTGCTTCATTTTTCTCACTTGTATGGGACATGAGCCTTGTTGTTTTTACCCCCTGAATATGTCCCTTGAAATTTCCTAGTTGAAATCTTTTTCATTTTTAACTTGGACCATCATACTACTCTCCTAACTCAATTTTCTATTCTAGTTCTTCTTTAACCAGTGGTTCTCAACCTTGACTTGAAATCACTTGGGGAGATATTTTTAAAATGCTGATGCCCAAGATTCTTTTATGCAGCCAAGGTTGGGAACCACTGCCTCAATTACTCGTGCCAAGCCCAAGTACCTGATCTCCCGAGCTGACCTCAGTACTTTCCATTTATCAAACCACCAGGTGACCGAGGCACTTTGTTTTTCACTCTGCACAGCTGAACAAGTGAGAAATGTATTAGGAATATTCTCATTTAACCACTAATTAGGCTGCAAAACTACAAATACTTTACCAGGCTCCTTGGGACAAATTACTTTCATTCCCCTCTTTGAGTACACCATGGCTGGAACTATCATTGTCGTCTTTTAAAAAATGGGATTTCAGAAACTCTAACCCGAGTATAAATAAAACATGATCATCCAATTAACATTCCTAGAACACTAAAAATTTTAACATAAACCTAGAGTAATAATGTTATTTCAGGAATACTGAAATAAATACATTTATCTTCTGCCTTTTAATTTGTAAAGTATTCCATAATGGGGAAAAATATAATACTATGAACAAGTTAGATTAGGGGCACATCTAATGAGTTTAAGTATATTGTTTAATATACTTTCCAGACAATAATCTTGATTTTTTTTCAAAAAGAAGAGAATAAGAGGATTAAAAAAAAAGCTATTAAACAAGTACATAAATTTACTCATGTCACAAGAACTCAATAATTAAGTTATCAACATTTCCACCTAATTCAGTCCCAGTGTCTCAGGCGGTTCAAACATGTCCCAGAGTAATCGATTTGTCTTCCATGACAACTTCATGGGCCACTTGGCAAACTCACACTGGACAGAGAGAGGAGATGAAATAGCTACAGATAAAGTAATTTGCAACCCATTAAAAGTTTAATGGGGGTAGGGGAATTTTGCATCTATAAATGCTCTACATTTAGGCACACCTAGGTTATTGTTTCCTATCTGAAACTGAATGGTTAAAAGGTTATTACCCGAAATAACTGATTTTTAATAAAAGAATGACCGTGGTTGCTCTTTTCACAGTAAAGATGATTTAGTGCACCTGCATCAACAAACAAAATACTTTAAAGGTGAAATTATACATCTGATGATCCATTCTTTAAATTTTTATTAACTGTAATATTTTTTTTGAGAGACAAAAAGAGAGAGACAGGAAGGGAGAGAGGGTGAGAAGCATCAACTCGTTGCTTTCACTTTAGTTGGGCATTGACCTTCTCGTACATGCCTTGACCAGAGCCATAAGTTTCCTCTTGCTCAAGCCAGCATCCTTTAGTGTTTCATACCAGTGACCTTTGAGCTCAAGCTGGCAAGCTTTGGGATCATGAGGATGATCCCCCTGCCCAAGTCAGTGACCTGGTGCTGATGAGCCTGTGCGCAGAACCAACAAACTCAGGGTCTCAAATCGGTGACCTCAGAGTCACCACAGGTCAGACAGATGACCATTCTTTAATGATCTTTTTTTTTCTTTACAGGGACAGAGAGAAAGTCAGAGAGAGGGATAGATAGGGACAGACAGGGACAAAGAGAGATGAGAAGCATCAATCATCAGTTTTTCGTTGTGACACCTTAGTTGTTCATAGATTGCTTTCTCATATGTGCCTTGACCGCGGGCCTTCAGCAGACCAAGCAACCCCTTGCTGGAGCCAGCGACCTTGGGTTCAAGCTGGTGAACTTTTTGATTAAGCCAGATGGACCCACACTCAAGCTGGCATCGGGTCTCGAACCTAGGTCCTCCGCATCCCAGTCTGACACTCTATCCACTGCGCTACCGCCGGGTCAGGCCAGATGACCATTCGTAAAAGTAAACATTGAGATTTACTAGTATTTACTGTCTTGGTCATTAAAAATTGTGTGTGCATACATGGTTTTACATTTATATTTCAAACCAAACAGTCACGAAGTTGAACATATTTATGTAAATAATAAAGTATAAAAATGAATTGTCCCGGGGAGCAAGATGGCAATGGAGTAGGCAGACGTACCAACTTCCAACTCCCAGAACCAAAGTGAATTATAAATCAGTTTTAAGAACCATCATCTGGATAAACCAACTTTGAACTAAACTAAGTGGACTCTTCAATCAAGGAACACAGAAGAAGCCACATTGAGACTGGTAGGAAAAGTGAAAACGCAGAGAGGGCTGCCCAGCTCCCTGGAGCAAATGGCAGCCCGGAGAGACCCACGTGGTGGAGGAGAGTTTGGCGGAGAGGGAGGGACCTGGGTCCCAGGAACCAAGCCCCAGCCTGCAGTCCCAGAGCCTAGAAGAGGCGTATGGACAGTATTGAGCTGTGAAACAAGTGAGGATACTGTTTGTGAGAAAGAGACAGTTTTCTCAGACCCAAGATTCTTTATAAAGGGACAGCGCAGAAAACGTCTCTCACAACCACGCACCTGGGGCTCCGGGGAACGGGGACAGAGGAGAGGACCAGAGCAGCGGGAAGAGAGTTTGGACTGAAGACACAGGGAGAAACACTCTGAGGGACAGCCACCCTAAGCCCTGGGTTAAGTCACTTCCCTAATCAAAAATGAATATTTCCCCTGGAACTAGCAATACCAGCAAAGGGAGACAGGACACCAGCCAAAAAAAGCTCTCCCATGGCAATTAGAGCAGAGATGCTTAGAGGGAGGGAGCTCCCAGGTCTACAGTATGGAGTGTTAGGGTTAGGGTTATTTCTACAAGCTAATCCTCTGCATGAGGTTATAGTCAACTATCAGCGAGAGGGTTTTAGCAGCACAAAGCTAGTTTTGAGGTCTTAAAGTTAAAAGGAAAAGGAAAGAAAAGAATGTAAAAGGAACCACTCTTAATGTTTTATTGATCTTTAATCTTTGTCAAATCCCATAAGGTGCAAGTCATTTTTAGGCTAGAAAAGTGCACAGGCATTACTTCCAAGGGGCTAATGTTAATTCACAATCCTCTTGTTTCTACCTCTTAGCTCTAAACTTAGTTCTCCCACCCACAAAGACAGTTTCAAAATTAAAAAAAAAACAAAACTGGGGCAACAGATATTTATATACTAATTTCATTACAGCTTTATTCATAATAGCCAAGATGTGGAAATAACCTGTTTATTGATAAACTAATTGTGTATACACTCAAAGAAATATTACTCAGCCTTAAAAAAGGAATGAAATTCTGATACACACTACAAATTGGATAAACCTTGAAGCCATTATGCTAAGTGAAATAAGCCAGACACAGAAAGGCAAATATTGTATGGTTCCACTTACACAAGGTATCTACAGTAGTTAAATTCATAAGAAACAGAAAGCAGAATGGGGCTTGTCAGAGGTCAGAGGAAGGGAGGATTGGATAGTTATTGCTTAATGGGTACAAAGTTTTGGTCTGAGATAATAAAAAAGTTCCGGAGATCAATGGTTGAATGGCCCTAAACTGTATACTTAAAAATGGTTATAATGGTAAAATTTTATGTTATGCATCTTTTACCACAACAAAATAAAATAAATGGGGGTGGGGGGCGCTATGAGATGCAAATGTAAGATTTCAGGAGAAAAAAAGCAAAAGGAATGAAAAAAATGACACCCAAAGACTAGATAAAAAAGTGAGGCAAGCATACATTTTCTGCAACTGCAGCGAGTACAAATCAAAGCAAAACAGAATTGCTGGCATTCCTGAAGTAGCAAATCTATCTGTTCCGAAGGTTTCTTACCACAATGGCTGTGAGCAGGACTCAGATATTACCTGCCAGGCTGCTCAGCAGGCTTGCATCCTACAGCTGTCTTACTCCAGGACAAATGACTCATTTACTCCCCTGAGTCCAATTATTGGGTCAGAATTTATGATTGCTCCATACACTCTGATTAATGCACATTCCTACCTGGCTGTGAGTTTGGCAATTCAGGACCTTTCATAATTTTAAGCTACATGAAAAGATAGATCTTTTCTTCCCCTCCAGAAAAGCTGTCAGTGAGAAAAACCACTATTTCGTTTGGATTTCTTTTATGCTGGGCTTTGTTTCCACAATTCAGATCTTATGTAATTAGGTAAAAGTGGCATTCATCCAATCTTGATCACATGCTCTAGGCTCTGTAGGCTAATTTATGTTCTTTTTTAGCACAGCAAGGTTCCTATGTCAAAATCCCAACTTCACAGCACGAAGGTTTGACAGTTTCATGTATGTGTTTATGAGAAATTTCCCACAAAGCACAAGTTACTTCAGAAAATGGCAAAAAAGTTCAAGTGGTCAATATTTGAAAATACCAGTTTTTCTGTGGCACTATTTGCAAAAGTATTAGTTTGGCCGATCAATCCCAAGATGCAAATTTATCTTCAAGTATGAAGACAGGGAAGGAAATTAATGGCTACATTTTGAAATGGTTTATTTAAGAGCAGGCACACAAGTATTTCTGAGCTCCATTGTCCAAAAAACAGTATTCAAGGTGAATTTAACAGCCTCAGGGCAGTTAGGTTCATTGTTAGTTTGTAACAATGTTAAGGAATTAATCAGTTGTGTGTGTGAGTAACAGCCATGTATATGAATAAAAGGAAAAAAGAAAAACAGAGATTCTGGTACATCTGAATTGAGTTTAACCTAGTTTTGAGATGAGTTACCAGCTGTTCTTCTGCACAAGAAAGGAAATGCTAGCAACTCTCTCTAATTAACTATTAATAGACTGACTTCTGTGAATTAAGCCATGTATTCTTTTCTAGTTAAACAGTAAACTGTAGAAATATATACATGATGTTCCTCCTTCTGCTGAATTATATATAAGGTTAGTAAAGAAACTGGTCTTAGCCTAGGAAGCTTTACCTATTCAGTTCAGATAATAAGCCTACACTAGAGCACCAGGAAAACAACTGAAAAGCTTTCTTTTCATGACACAATTAGAAATGAGCAAATAGATTTATGTATTAAGAGGCTCAGTATAGTATTTCATATAACTGCAAAATCATTGAAAATCATCTAAAATTTTAAAACGAAGGGATTTGTTAAATAAAATAAAAACCATGATACGGCCACTAATATCTATATTTTGTTACATATTTATTAATATGAGACAATGTTAATAGTATCTTTAAATTTAAAAAATGGTTTATAAAGAGAAAATATAGTTTAATAAAAATTTTAGTGACAGATTTCTTAAGATATAACATATATAACTTGCACATTTAACATTTACAATTCAATGGTTTTTAGTATATTCAGTTGATCAATCATTTCTCTCAATTTTAGAACATTTTATTACCTCAAAAAGAAATCTTGATTGGCCTGTAGTGGCAGTGGATAGAGCACTGACCTGGAACACTGAGGTTGCTGGTTTGAATCCCTGGGCTTGCCCATCAAGGCACATACAATAAACAATCAATGAATGGTTACAGTGAAGCACCTACTTGTCATCCCCCCCCCCCCTGCAAAATCAATAAATAAAATCTTAAAAAAAAAGAAATCTCACATTCATGAGCAGACACTTGATACTGACACAATGATTATTCAAAGTACGTGATGTGGTGTATCAATATAATAAAATATTATTTGGTGATAAAATAAAGTACTGATACATGCACAACACAGAGGAACCTTAAGATATTTTGCTAAATGAATGAAGCCAGTCACAAAAGGTCACATATTGTATAATTCCATTTCTATGAAATGGCCAGAATAAGTAAATTTATAGCTAGAAAGTAGATTAGTAGTTGACTAGTCCTGAGGGTGGTGGTGATTGTGACTAAATGGGAAGTGTCTTCTATCTGGGGTTTCTTTTTGAGTCATGAACATGTTCTAAGGCTGACTGTGGTGGTGGGTGCATAACCCTGAGAACACACTGAAGACCACTGAATTACACACCTGAAGAGATGAACTGTATGGTATGAGATGAGAGTTATATCTTGAGAAGTTGCTTTTATTTTATTTAAAAAATTTTTTTTTAGCAAGAGAGAGAGAGATGAGAAGCATCAACTCATAGTTGCAGCACCTTAGTTGTTCATTGATTGCTTTCTCATATGTGCCTTGACTGGGAAGCTCTGGCTGAGCCAGTAACCCCTTGCTCAAGCCAGCGACCTTGGGCTTCAAGCCAATGACCTTTGGGTTATGTCTATAATCTCATTCTCAAGCCAGAGATCCCACGCTCAAGCTGGTGAGCCTGCGCTCAAGCTGGCAACCTCAGGGTTTCAAACCTGGGTCCTTAACATCCCAGGCTGATGCTCTATCCACTGCACCAACCACCCAGTCAGGCTTGAGAAGTTGCTTTTAAAAGTATATAGGTATGTGTAAAGAAAAAAATCTGGAAAGATACTAATAATGCGAACATTATCTTTGTGTAGAGGAATTACAGGTGATTTCTTTTTCTGGTTTATTTTCCAATTTTTCTAAGTGATAACATTAATAGCATAATAAAAAATTGCTTTTAAAAGAAAGCACTGATTGCTATTTGATCACTTCAATGAATCATTTTTTTTAGGCATGATAATAGTGTTGTGGCTACGAAAATAAAAGATTCCTCATCTTCCAGAGATATATACATACAGGTAAAGTGATATGATGTCAGAGGGATGATGAAAGGGGTATAGGTGGGATAATTTTGCCCAAGAAATGAAAATTGTTAAAGCTAAGTGACCATTTACACTGGGGTTTATTATATTTTCCTGTATCCTTTTGTATATGTTTAAAATTCTCTATAATACATAAGTCAAAAAGAAGGTTGATTCTGAACACAATGGACAGTCCCATTCGACTTTGGCTTTAAAAAGGTGAGTGTGCTGTGGAAAACAGTTTGGAGATTCCTCAAAAAATTAAAAGTCGAACTGCCTTTTGACCCAGTTATCCCACTTATAGGAATATACCCTAAAAACACCATAGCACTGTTCGAAAAGAAGAAATGCGCCCCCATGTTCGTGGCAGCATTGTTCACAATAGTGATGATCTGGAAACAGCCCAAGTGTCCATCAGAGGACGAGTGGATTAAAAAGCTTTGGTACATATATACTATGAAATACTACTCAGCCATAAGAAATGATGACATCGGATCATTTCCAACAAAATGGATGTACCTTGATAACATTATACGGAGTGAAATAAGTAAATCAGAAAAAAAAAAAACTGAGAACAGAATGATTTCATACATAGGTGGGACATAAAAGTGAGACTATGAGACATGGACAAGAGAGTGGTGGTTATGGGGTGGGGGGAGGGAAGGCAGGGTGGGATAGGGAGGAGGGGAGGGGCACAGGGAAAACCAGATAGAAGGTGACAGAGGACAATTTTACTTTGGGTGACGGGTATGCAACACAATTGAATGATAATATAATCTGGAGATGTTTTCATTGTACATATGTACCCTGATTTATTGGTGTCACCCCATTAAAATTAATAATAATAATAATAATAATAATAATAATAATAATAAAGGTGTGTGTGCACATGAATAGAAAGAGCAGAAGGAAATGCAGCAAAGCATACACACACCAGTGATTTTCTTTGGATGGTGGCATTATGCTTGACTGTGTTTTCTTCTATGTGCTTTGTGATGTATTTTTCAAATATTTTACCATGACTACATGCTGGTTTTGTGATAGGTAAAATCTCACCACCTAAGAATGTTTCCTCGTGTCCCGGGCAGTCACTTAGATAATGATACATAATGTAAAATGAAGTGCAAATGTTTCATTTGGGCTCTCGGCCTTGAGGCAGCCAGGAGAGCCCATGAATTGCTTGAGTAGCTTTTCTAAAAGCAAATCACTTGGACTTTCGCCCTAAAACATCTCAGAGCTATAATACACAGTCATTCTAGAAGCTGCCCAGACTGTGTGGGCATAATCTGGAGCATTCACAAAACCATTCACAAACTGGTGGTTTTTTTAAAAAAAACAACAAATCAATCCTTGGGTAGGAAACTGGGATACTGCCAGGTTTGTCACTTCAAATTTAGATTGTATCTGAGTCCACCAGGTCTTCAGATAAGCAATTTTTAAAAAGAAATTTGCAGTGAATTGGGGAATGAATAGTGCATATTGAAAAAAAAAAAAAAGAGACTGCTAAAAACAATTCTTTATTACTACATACACAGCAAGCTTCCAAAGAATGTGGTAATTAGGGGCATAAAAAATAATAATGCACCATAAAAAAATATCTTTCCCCAAACAATCCAAATATAGGTAAACAAAAAGTAGGAGGTAAGCCTGACCTGTGGTGGCGCAGTGGATAAAGCGTCGACCTGGGAACACTGAGGTCGCCAGTTCAAAACCCTGCACTGGTCTGGTCAAGGCACATATGGGAGTTGATGCTTCTAGCTCCTCCCCGCTTTCTCTCTCTCTCTCTCTGTCTCCTTTCTAAAATAAATAAATAAAAAAAGAAATAAAAAAAAAAAAGTAGGAGGTGCTCTAGAAGTTTATGTAAACTCTTAGAAGATGAAAAGTGATGAGTTTTCTGTACAAATAACTGTCACATGCAATCACCTTAATATAAGGTGACCAGACGTCCCGCCTGATTTTTAACAATTTGTCCTGCGTCCTGCGGCGTTTTAAAAAAGTCCCGATTTAAAAAAAATATATTACAATACTATTTTTGCATTCTATGAAAAATTTTTTTTGCTCCATATAGACCAAATTTTTAATCAAGAACCCACCCCCGCCCCCCGTCAATGGTGTCCCACTTTGCCAATTTTAAAATCTGGTCACCTTACCTTAATAGGAAAAGTCAAATCCAATTAAGGCAATGCCAGGAGAATATGGCATGAGTAAAAACAGCTGATCTTCAAGAGAGCTCTCTCTTCCCCATAATTTCTAAATCTTTGTTCTTCTTTCACCTACTAACTTTGATTGCATGTTTGTAAATATCTTATGTCCCCTACTAAATCTTCAGCCTTTCAAATGCAAAAAGTCAAATCCTCAAACTCCAGGAAAGTTTTGTACTTTGTAGGTAACTAATCCATGGTTCAAATAATCAAAAGTATGTAATATCAATGAAAGGACAGAATGATAAAGGACAAAGACTTTCTTGAAAACCCAGGAAAACTACAGCTACATCATGGTCACCGTGGTAAGAAAAAAAAATGCTTACCAAGAGATAAATGAATAATAGCCAGAAACTCCCTCTTTTAAAGAGATTAGATGTTGAAAGAAAAGGTGTTGTTATATATAGTGCCATCACATATTTTTTAAAAACTATCCTATTCTGCAAAACTTTGTACTAAAAATTTATGAGTGAAGGGTTGAGACAGACTGCTTAACACCTATGGGAGTCTGCACTAACAAAAACATTACGATACTCCTTAAATCACTGGCAATGTCACATATCTACTGGTGTGTACACTTAGCATCCTCACCAACCTTAAACCCCAGGGCTGCTGCTTCTCTGAGATGAAGGTCCTGGAGAGTGTTCATTTCTAATGGAGACTATTTTCATAAGATTTAACTCAAGAATTATTAATCCATGGTTTTCATTAATTTCCTCCATAGGTTTAATTAATACAGGGGTAAATGTCTCTGCTGCTTCTCCATTTGCACTTGCAGCATTTCATGTAAGGCAATGCTTGCAGGAAAGAAAGATTTTTCTGGATATTTTCCCATTGTTTTTCTTTATAGTCTTCATAGTTTGCTAAGCCTAACTCTTTAATTGTGTAAAACTTGTCTTTGATTGTTATAAAACTTTTAATGTGCTGGGCAAAATCATGCTGGAACCAATACAACTTTTGGCTTATGCTGACATCATTTCCAAATGCATGAAGTAATTATGTAAAGAAACTCCCCACATGTTTAGCAGAACAGACAGACTGGTAAATGGCTAACCCAGGTATTGGCATATGTGACTCGAGTTTATAGCAGGAGTAGTTGTAATGATGACAGTTAGCAATACTTATTGAGGCTTACTGTGTGCCAGGCATGATGTTAAACATTTTATATGGATTATCTCATTCATTTTTCACACAGACTGTATGAAGTAGATAAAGAAACAGATATTTAATAAGATTAAGAAGTAATTTTGGTCCAAGGTTTCAAAGTTGTTAAGTGGTAAAGCCAGGATTTGAACCTAGGTATTTTTGACTCAACAGCTTTAGCTTTTTTTTTTTTTACAGGGACAGAGAGAGTCAGAGAGAGGGATAGATAGAAACAGACAGGAACGGAGAGAGGTGAGAAGCATCAATCATTAGTTTTTTGTTGCTGTTGCGACACCATAATTGTTCATTGATTGCTTTCTCACATGTGCCTTGACCGCGAACCTTCAGCAGACGGAGCCACCCCTTGCTGGAGCCAGCGGCCTTGGGTCCAAGCTGGCGAGCTTTTGCTCAAGCCAGATGGGCCCGCGCTCAAGCTGGTGACCTCGGGGTCTCGAACCTGGGCCTTCCGCATCCCAGTCCGACGCTCTATCCACTGCGCCACTGCCTGGTCAGGCGACAGCTTTAGCTTTTAATAACCCCAATGAAATAATATTTCTTATCCAATGAAAGCACAAAATAATTTTACAGTATTGACAATGTAGCCTGATGCTCTTCATCTACTGGTATGTGTATAAATGTTGATACAATGTATGTCCCTAAAAAACCTCTAAGCCTTCATAGAGTGCTTATTATTTTTCCAGATCTAAGCTTTCTGGATGGGATGGGAGGGAAATCTTTGGACATGGCAAAGGAGAATTCCAGAAGCCAGACACCTCCTTTTCAGTTCTTTCCAGCTGGGTCAGAGGCTGACTGAGATGACTCAGACTGTGCAAGGGCCTTGCAATGGACACACAGACACACTTCTGGATTCCACATAAGACATCAGACTGCATGGGGTGGGGGTGAAGTTAATTATGACTGGGGAATTCACGTCCAGTGAGAGCCAGGAGTTAAGGCACAGATGTTACTAAAAAATTTTGGTGGAATGTTGACTCTTTTATGCACTTATTATGTGCCTGGAGTTTAACTATGACAAATGTTTAAACTACAAAACTGAGTAAATCATCAAGACCTCGCAGGCTCATGGTGCTTAATGATAGGTGTTTCATTGAAAAAACTGCCAGGCACTCTTCTTGGCGATTTACATGTAGAATTAACGCATTTAACTCTCACCACCCTGTGATATATGACCTAACAGTTTCCCTATTTTACAGCTGGTGAAAATGAAGTGCAGAGAGATTAAGAAACTTGCCTAAAGTTACACACCTGGACAGCAATTTGGACATAGGATTTGGTCCTAGGCTCTTTGAGTCCAAAGCCTACATTTTTAACCTTTCCCCTGAATTCTTTCTCTAGGAGAAGGAGACAGTGGGGTTAAAAAATTGCAATGTGGGGGCGATAAAAAAAATGATAGACATAGGTATATGGGAAAACATTAATAGAAGAGAAAGGGACTACTTCTGCTTTGGGGAGGATGGTGTCCTGGGAGGAGTACCATTTCAGCCAAGACTTCGGAGTAGATGTCAAGTGACTTTCAGGACAGCAGATGAAACAGCACAGGGAAAGGCATAGGGACAGGAGATGGCCCAGCATGCTGGCAGTTTGCTATTGTTGGAATATGAAGTGAATGGGGCCGGGGTGGCAGGAAGATGAACTTACAGAAGTATAAAGAGATCAGATACAGGAAGAATTCTAGTCTATGAACTGCCCATACTAAAGAGTTTGTTTTTAGGTGGGAAATACTGAAATAGGTTTTAAACAAGAGTAGGGGTGAAGTGATATAACCCAATTTGTCTTTTCAAATCTAGCTGTAGTATAAAACATGGAATGATGCGAAGGACAGGGAGAGAGGGCGAAACCTAGAAGCAGGAGATTATAACAACAGCCTCAGGGGGAAAATTGAGAGAGATGGGAAACAAAGGCTGAGTAGAGAGATATTTTTTTGAGGTAATGTAAATAGAACTTGTTGATTCAGGTGTAAAGTTGGAAAGCTGGGGCAGGAGGTTTCCTTATTAGAGTAAAGCTTCAGTCTTACAAAAGACGTCCCTATGTGATTTAAGTCAGCTCCAGACCCTTGCCCAAGAAAATAGACTTAAAGGGGCACTGCATTTTTCGATGTATGGAACTTGATAATAGTTAATACCTAATTCCTGACATTATTTCCATCTTCCCTCCAATAGTGTCTAAAGCCCCCACTGAAGAGAACAGCAATACTTCACTCTGCTGCTAATTATCGGTTTCATAACATATCACCCACAGTCCTAATACAGCTTTGTGGATGCCCACTAACAGATAATTACCTCTTGTTGCTCCTGAACTGTAATATCAATTTTTTTTATCTCAGTTTACCTTATTTCTTTTTTCTTTTTAATTTTTATTTATTTACAGGAACAGAGAGTCAGAGGGATAGACAGGGACAAACAGGAACAGAGAGAGATGAGAAGCATCAATCATCAGTTTTTCGTTGTGACACCTTAGTTGTTCATTGATTGCTTTCTCATATGTGCCTTGACCGCGGGCCTTTAGCAGACCTAGCAGCCCCTTGCTCGAGCCAGCGACCTTGGGTACAAGCTGGTGAGCTTTATTGCTCAAGCCAGATGAGCCCACGCTCAAGCTGGAGACCTCAGGGTCTTTAATCTGGTTCTTCCGCATCCCAGTCTGACGCTTTATCCACTGTGCCACCACCTGGTCAGGCAGTTTACCTTCTTTCTTTTTTTTTTATTAACTTTAATGGGGTGACACCAATAAATCAGGGTACATATGTACAATGAAAACATCTCCAGATTATCTTATCATTCAATTGTGTTGCATACCCATCACCCAAAGTAAAATTGTCCTCTGTCACCTTCTTCTGATTTTTCCTGTGCCCCTCCCCTTCTCCCTATCACACCCTCCCCTCCCTCCCTCCACCCCATAACCAACACTCTCTTGTCCATGTCTCATAGTCTCAGTTTTATGTCCCACCTATATATGAAATCATGCTGTTCTCAGGTTTTTTTTTCTGATTTACATATTTCACTCCCTATAATGTTATCAAGGTACATCCATTTTGTTGTAAATAATCCGATGTCATTTCTTATGGCTGAGTAGTATTCCATAGTATATATGTACCATAGCTTTTTAATCCACTCGTCTTCTGACGGACACTTGGGCTGGTTCCAGATCTTCGCTATTGTGAACAATGCTGCCACGAACATGGGGGCGCATTTCTTCTTTTCGAACAGTGCTATGGTGTTCTTAGGGTATATTCCTAAATGTGGGATAGCCGGGTCAAAAGGCAGTTTGACTTTAAATTTTCTGAGGAATCTCCGAACTGTTTTCCACAGTGGCTGCACCAGTCTGCATTCCCACCAGCAGTGCAGAAGGGTTCCCTTTTCTCCACATCCTCGCAGCACTTGTTCTGTGTTGGTTTGCTGATGAGTGCCATTTTGACTGCTGTGAGGTGATATCTCATTGTGGTTTTAATTTGCATTTCTCTAATGATTAGTGATGTTGAACATTTTTTCATATGTCTTTTGGCCATCTGTATGTCTTCTTTGGAGAAATTTCTATACATTTCTTTCGCCCATTTTTTGATTGGATTGTTTGTCTTCCTGGTGTTGAGTTTTATAAGTTCTTTATAAATTTTGATTATTAACCCCTTATCAGACGTGTTGTCGAATATGTTCTCCCATTGTGTGGTTTGTCTTTTTGTTCGGTTTTTATTGTCTTTAGCTGTGCAAAAACTTTTTAGTTTGATATAGTCCCATTAGTTTATCTTGCCTTTTATTTCATTTGCCCGTGGAGATAAATTGGCAAATATATTGCTGCAACAGATGTCGGAAAGCTTGCTGCCTAGGTTTTCTTCTAAGATGCTTATGGTTTCACGGCTTACATTTAAGTCTTTTATCCATTGTGAGTTTGTTTTTGTGAACGGTGTAAGTTGATGGTCTAGTTTCATTTTTTTGCAGGGAGATGTCCAATTTTTCCAGCACCATTTGTTAAAGAAGCTGTCTTTACTCCATTGTATGTTCTTTCTTCTTTTGTCAAATATCAGTTGTCCATAAAGCAGTGGGTTTATTTCTGGGTTCTCTGTTCTGTTCCATTGATCAATGTGCCTGTTCTTAAGCCAGTACCAGGCTGTCTTGAGTATAATGGCCTTGTAGTAAACCTTGATATCCGGAAGAGTGATACCTCCTACTTTATTTTTTCTTTATAAGATTGCTGAGGCTATTCGTGTTCTTTATTGGTTCCATATAAATATTTGAATTATGTTTTCTATATCTTTGAAGTATGTCATTGGTATTTTAATTGGTATTGCATTGAATTTATAAATTGCTTTGGGTAATATAGACATTTTAATGATGTTTATTCTTCCCAGCCATGAGCATGGTATATGCTTCCACTTGTTTGTATCTTCCTTGATTTCCTTTATCAATGTTTTATAATTTTCTGAGACAAGTCCTTAACCTCCTTGGTTAAATTTACTCCTAGGTATTTTATTTTTGTGGCTGCAATAGTGAAGGGGATTGTTTCCTTAATTTCTTTTGCTGACAGTTCATTGTTTGTATATAGAAATGCCTCTGATTTCTGAGTATTAATTTTATATCCTGCCACCTTGCTGAATTCATTTAAAAGGTCCAGTAGTTTTTTGACTGAGACTTTAGGGTTTTCAATATACAATATCATATCATCTGCAAATAGTGACAGTTTTACTTCTTTTCCAATTTGGATGCCTTTTATTTCTTCTTCTTGTCTGATTGCTATAGCTAGGACTTCCAGAACTATGTTGAATAAGAGTGGTTAAAGTGGGCAATCCTGCCTGGTTCCGGATATTAAGGGGATTGCTTTTAATTTTTGTCCATTTAGTATGATGTTTGCTGTAGGTTTGTCGTAAATGGCCTTTATCATGTTAAGGAATGTTCCCTGTATTCCCACTTTACTGAGAGTTTTGAGCATGAATGGGTGCTGGATTTTATCAAATGCCTTTTCTGCATCTATTGAAATTATCATGTGATTTTTGTCCTTCCTTTTGTTTATGTGATGAATCACATTGATTGATATGCGAATATTGAACCAGCCTTGCCTCTCCAGAATAAATCCCACTTGATCATAGTGTATGATTTTTTTCAAATATTGCTGGATCCGGGTGGCTAATATTTTGTTGAGAATTTTAGTGTCTAAATTCATCAGGGATAGAAGCCTATAATTTTCTTTCTTTGTGTTGCCTTTGCCCGGTTTTGGGATCAGAATTATGCTCGCCTCATAAAAGGAGTTTGGAAGTCTTCCTTCCTCTTGAATTTTTTGAAATAGCTTGAGAAGGATAGAAGTTAGTTCTTCTTTGAATTTTTGATAGAATTCACTTGTGAAGCTATCAGGCCCAGGACTTTTCTTTTTGGGAGTTTTTTGATAACTTTTTTGATCTCATTTGTTTTAATTGGTCTGTTTAGGTGTTCTGATTCTTCCAGATTGATTTTTGGAAGTTTATATGATTCAAGAAATTTGTCCATTTCAGCTAGGTTGTCTAATTTTTTGGCAAAGAGTTCTTCATAATATTTTCTTACAATGCTTTGTATTTCTGCTGTGTCAGTTTTTATTTCTCCACTCTCATTTCTAATTTTATTTATTTGAGTCCTCTCTCTTTTTTTCCTGGTGACTCTAGTTAAAGGTTCATCAATTTTGTTTACCTTTTCAAAGAACCAGCTTCTAGTTTCATTGATCCTCTGTATTGTTTCCTTAGCCTCTATGTCATTTGTTTCTGCTCTGATCTTTATTATTTCCTTCCTTCTACTGGCCCTGGGCTTTATTTGTTGTTGTTTTTCTAGTTCTTTTAGATGCAGGGTTAGGTTGCTTATTTGAGCTTTTTCTAGCATCTTATGATATGCCTGTAGTCTAATGAACTTCCCTCTCAGTACTGCTTTTGCTGTGTCCCATAAATTTTGAGTTGATGTATGCTCATTATCATTTGTTTCTAGAAACTTTTTTATTTCTTCTTTGATCTCATTGTTAATCCATTCATTATTTAATATCATGCTATTTAGTTTCCAAGTGTTTGAGTATTTTTCAGTTTTTCTTTTGTGGTTAATTTCTAGTTTCATGGCATTGTGATCAGAGAAAATGCTTGATATGATTTCAATCTTCTTAAATTTATTGACACCATTTTTGTGTCCTAACATGTGGTCTATCCTAGAAAACGTACCATGAGCACTTGAGAAGAATGTATATTCTACTGCTTTAGGGTAAAAAGTTCTGAAGATATCTATTAAATCAAGTTGATCTAGTGTCTCCTTTAAGTCTGCTGTTTCTTTATTAATTTTCTTTCTTGTGGATCTATTCAGTGTTGTTAGTGGGGTATTGAAATCCCCTACTATGATAGTATTGCTGTTAATCTCGCCCTTTATATCCATCAAAGTCTGCTTTATGTATGTCGGGGCTCCTATTTGGTGCGTAGATATTTATAATAGTTATATGTTCCTGTTGAATTGTTCCCTTTATCATTATGTACTGTCCTTCTTTATCTCTTACTACAGCCTTTGTTTTAAAGTCCATTTTGTCAGATATAAGTACTGCTACCCTGGTTTTTTTTTCATTTCCATTTGCATGAAATATTTTTTTCCATCCTTTACCTTCAGTCTATGTGCATCTTTTGTTTTAAGGTGTGTCTCTTGTAGAAAGCATATGTATGGGTCCTGTTCCTTTTTCCATGCAGCTACCCTATGTCTTTTGATTGGGTCATTTAATCCATTTACATTTAAGGTTATTATTGATATGTAGTTGTTTATTGCCACTTTGTTCTTTAAAGCTGTATTTTTTTTTTTCTCTATTCTTTCCTCCCTTTGAACTGTTCACAACAGGCCCCTTAGTATCTCTTGCAGAATTGGTTTGGTTTTATTAAATTCCTTGAGGCTTTCTTTGTCTGGTAAGATCTTTATTTCTCCTTCAATTTTAAATGTTAGCCTTGCTGGATAGAGTAGTCTTGGTTGTAGGTTCTTGTTCTGCATTACTTTGATTATATCTTGCCATTTCCTTCTGGTCTCAATGTTTCTGTTGAGAAGTCTGATGTCATCCTAATGGGGGCTCATTTTTAGGTAATAGCCTTTTTTTCTCTAGCAGCTTTTAAGATTTTTTCTTTATCCATTAGCTTTGGTATTTTAACTATGATGTGTCTTGGTGTAGATCTTTATGGGTTTCTCTTTAATGGAGTTCTGTGTGCTTCTTGAACATGTGGATTGTCTCCCAGCCTTAATTTAGGGAAGTTTTCTGCTATGATTTGATTGAACAAAGTTTCCATTTCCTGTCCTCTTTCCTCTTATTCAGTCACCCCTATGATGCGAATGTTGGTTCTCTTCATGTTGTCACAGAGCTCCCTTAGAGTTTCCTCACATTTTTTGAGTCTCTTTTCCTTTTTCTTCTCTGCTTCTGTGCCTTTGTTTATTGTGTCGTCTAACTCGCTGATTCAATCCTCAGCATGATTCATCCTGCTTTTAATTCCTTCTATTGTGGTCTTCAGTTCTGATACTGTATTTGTCATTTCTGTCTGATTCTTTTTTATTATTTCAATTTTGTTTTTTATACTTGTTATATCTTTATTTAGGTGTTCATAGTGACTATCCATTGTTGCTCTAATTTCTTAGAACATCCTAACTATCATTATTCTAAATTCTGCTTCTGGTAGTTTGGTTATATCTGGTTCATTCAGGTCCTTCTCTGGGGATTTCTCTTGATTCATTTGGTTTGCATTCCTCTGCCTGCCCATTTTATCTGTGTATAAGCAAGTTGTGGCCACTGGAGTCCAGTAGGTGTTGCCTTTGTGTTCTCTAGGTGTGGTCTGTCTGCATGCATGCCATCCCCTCTGCCACTGCCTAGGGTGGTTGGGTATGGGTGTTGCCAGCGTCAGCCTGTTGCGGCTGTTGCTGTGATTTCCGCCTCTCCTCCACGGGAGGAGCTGTCACTGAAGTCACAAGCTACAGCATGAAGGGCAGAGGTGAGCACCTTTGCTTAGCTGTGGACCCAGCCTGTTTCCGGAAGGCTTATGCCCAGCACCCGCAGTCAGAGCCTGCTTGCCACAGTTTCGCGGGTTGGCGGGGCTTTTGACGTGCTCTCAGCTGTGAGCCTTTGCCCGTCTAGAATTTAACTGCGCCCTTTAGGCCAGGGCCCTAATGCGCAGGGTCGCATACCCCGGTTTATTGAGCCTGGCGTGTTTGCTGGCGTGAGCTCAGTTGCGAACTTCCGCTCATCTCGGGGTCTACCCCGCCCCCGCCTTAGGAGCCCGCTCGCGCACACAGGATGGCAAATCACGGTTTCTCCGGCCGGGAGGAGTTGGCAGCGTGAGCTCAGCTGCGAGCCCTCCGCCCGTCCCTGGTCCTAGCCCCGTCCCTGCAGTCAGGGCCAGCTTGCGCAGAGTCGCAGAGCAGATCTCTGCCTGTTTTTTTCCCCCGCAGGTGGGATTTAAGGCGGCCCGCAGCTGCCAGATCGCTTTCGCACGTCTCCTCTGCCCCTGCTGGGCTAGACCGAGCTCACATCGGTTGTGCCTCCTCCCACGCCGACAGGACAGCGTTTCAGCGTCCTGCCGCCACCATCCCTTCAGCAACCCTCAGAGAGATGGAAGTGCCCTAAGTCTCCACACTGTAGACCTGGGAGCTCCCTCCCTCTAAGCAGCTCTGCTCTAATTGCCACGGGAGAGCTTGTTTGGCTGGTGTCCTGTCTCCCTTTGCTGGTATTGCTAGTTCCAGGGAAAATATTCGTTTTTGATTAGGGAAATGACTTAGCCCAGGGGTTAGGGTGGCTGTCCCTCAGAGTGTCCCCGTGCCTTCAGTCCACACTCTGTTCCCGCTGCTCTGTTCCTCTCCTCTGTCCCCGTTCCCCGGAGCCCCGGGTGCGTGGTTGTGAGAGAGGTTTTCTGCGCTGTCCCTTTAAAAAGAATCTTGGGTCTGAGAAAACTGTCTCTTTCTCACAAACAGTATCCTCACTTGTTTCACAGCTCAATACTGTCCAAACGCCTCTTGTAGGCTCTGGGACTGCAGGCTGGGGCTTGGTTCCTGGGACCCAGGTCCCTCCCTCTCCGCCAAACTCTCCTTCCGCCATGCGGGTCTCTCCGGGCCGCCGTTTGCTCCAGGGAGCTGGGCAGTCCTCTTCGCGTTTTCGCTATTCCTACCAGTCTCAATGTGGCTTCTGCAGTGTTCCTTGATTGAAGAGTCCACTTAGTTTAGTTCAAAGTTGGTTTATCCAGATGATGGTTCTTAAAATTGAGTTATAATCCACTTTGGTTCTGGGAGTTGGAAGTTGGTACGTCCGCCTACTCCATCGCCATCTTTGTTCCCCCAGTTTACCTTATTTCTTGAAGTAACATTTAAGATGGATAAATTCTCCCATTTCTAAGATTGGTGGAGAAAATCAAGAACTGAAAGCCAAAATAAAGTTGTATCTCCACGCTTAACACTTTCTCCTCTCCCTTTCTGCTGTATTCCAGCCAGTAAGTGGGAAGCTCTTGAGCTTTATGTAGCCTGAGCACGTTAAAGAGCAAAGCCAACTTGGCTAAGGGTGAGGCCACAGCTATGAGAATGATTCACGCTGGACCCAGAAGGAAACCAAATGGTCTCAGAAGTTTGGTGGTAATGGGGTAATGATGGGGGTGGGGGGATATGTGAAGAGGGGCCACTGCCTTTTCCAGGAAATTGGTTAGTGAAACAATTCTGTTGGGAAAAGACTAAAAAAAAAAATAAAGTCCACTTACTGATATAAGAAATCAGATCATTAAATCTTTCCTTAGGAAAGAGGGGGTTTTCCAGACCACGGAAATAGAGCTTCAGAACGCCAGCAACTGAGTTTATATCATGGTTACTCTGGTCATCAGCCAAAGGATTTTCACCTAAAAAAAATTAGTTACATTCTCAGTGTTTTTCTTTTTCTGAACAAAAATATATTTCTACATGTACACACACACACACACACACACACACACACTTTTTTTTTCTTCTTTCCCAAATGAGAAGAGGGGAGACAGAGAAAGAGAGTCCCACATGTACCCTAACTGGGATCCACCTGGCAAACCCCATCTGGGGCCAATGGTTTGCCCATCTGAGACCATGCTCACAACCAAGCTATTTTTAGTGCCTGAGGTGGAAGCTCTACAGAGCCATCCTCAGCACCCAGGGCCAACATGTACAAACCAATCAAGCCATGGCTGGTAGAGACTAAGAGAGAAAGAGAGAGAGAGAGAGAAAAGGGGAGAAACAGACAGTTGTTTCTCCTGTGTGCCCTGACTGGGAATTGAATCTGGGATATCCACATGCAGGGCTGATGCTCTACCACTGAGCCAACTGGCCAGGGCCCACACACACATTTCTAAATATATATGTGTTTTTTAATAATACTTTATAATAGATTATATGGTACTAAAATTAAAATTATTGGTTTAGATATACCACCCATGATTAACTTAAAAATAGTTGACTAAAATAAAGCTTTTTTAAAATCTTACTCTACCAAATAATCCCTTACAAATGACTAAAATCTTAAAATATTGTGGGATTTAAAATTTTATACAACTTTTTTTTAAGCTAAAATCTGTAATCTTAGTTTGATATGAATTCAAATACTACATTCTGTGCTTCTTAACCTACTGAGAAAAAGACACAGAATATATAGGTCTGTCTGGCTATATTAATATGGATCAGCAAAATATTATAGGCCTCACCTGATTGTGAATACCTACAATTAAATTTATAAGTGTTTCCCAAAGTGGCATGGTGCATTTCACAGCACATTTGAAAGCTGCCTTCAGCAGTCAAAGATTCTGAAATCAGACAGGGAGATTAGAAAATATACTCTTGGCCTGTGGTGGCGCAGTAGATAAAGTGTTGACCTGGCATGCTGAGGTCGCCGGTTCAAGAACCTGGGCTTCCCTTGTCAAGGCACATATAGGAGCTGATGCTTCCTGCTCCTCCCTACTTCTCTTTCTCTCTTTTATTTCTCTTCAAAATTAATAAATTTTTTAAAAATCTAAAAAAAAAAAAAAAAGAAAATGTACACTTAACTATATACCAAGAAATTTGTATAGAAAGTGGAAATTGAAAAAATATATCACAAATATATAATTATATTATTTCTTTATGGTAAGCAGTTGTGTGTGTGTGTGTGTGTGTGTGTGTGTGTGTGTGTGTGTATGTGTTTGAGAGAGAGAGAGACAGACAGGAAGAGAGAGAGATAAGCATCAATTCTTTGCTGCAGCTGCTTGGTTGGTCATTGATTGCTTTCTCATATGTGCCTTGACTGGGGGGCTCCAGTAGAGCAAGTGACCCCTTGCTTAAGCCAGCAACCTTGGGTTCAAACTGGTGAGCCCATACTTAAGCTGGAGGAGTCTGCACTCAAGCCGGCGACCTTGGGCTTTCAAACTTGCATCCTCTGCGTCCCAGGCCAATGCTCTACCCACTGCACCACCACATGGTCAAACTAGTATGATAAGCAGTTTTTAAATTAGGTAAGTGGCCTGGCTAATCCACCTCCCTAAGAAATTGAGATAAAATCCTAAAGTTCAAAATAATATTATGCAGCCTTAAATCGATATCTATTTTTATTCACAAGACTGCTCTTCTAAAGTTCATAAAAACCGTACACTGCATTTTAGCTTCCTATTCTTTTCTGTGTGTCTCTTGGGACGATTTATTTTCGGGAACATGCTTGTCCCCTTTTTTCTGCTCCTAGGGTGGAAATCATCGAACATGAATTTACCAAAGTATTTTCATTTTGCCCCATGCGAGACAGCTTCACCTAAAGAGAACGCAAACAAATAAAAACTATCAGGAATTTCCAAGGAAAAAAACTAAAGCCTGTGGTAGCTGATTGGAGCCTGAGGCTTTACTACATTTCAGTTTATCCCGAATGTGGTCAATGTTAGAGACTTGGAACACGATGCTGCTGACAGGGGAGGCCACTCTGCTCTACACATCCAATCAGTCGGAGAATTTGGAACAGGAAAACAGTCTGGCTTCAAGTTTACTCTTCAACCAAGGTTTCAAAATTTCAAGGGCTCTTTGCCAAGCCAGGGACAGGAAAAATGGGACTAAGAGAGAGAAAGCATGTCACGATACTTCTCCCTCTCCATTCTCCACTTGACCTCCACGCAGAGGAAGGTGCAGATGTATGCAGATCATTATAATTGGAGATTGTTCACAACTCAGAACCATCACTAAAGAGTTAGGTGCTTTCATGGATTATACCGAATCCTCACACCAATCCTAGACCTCTGCAGATGAGGAAACCGAGGCCAAAGTAAGAGAGGAGTAACTTGACCCAAATCACACATTAGTAAATATGAAAGAGTCTGTTTGGATTCTAGGTCTGCCTGGCACAAAAGGGTATGGATTTGCTAATCATAATGTGCTCATGAACAGTTTAGTAGAACTTATGTGACAGCCAATTGTGAACAAGAATAACTCACAGGGAAGGAGTCTCAGGTTGGGAATAAGAGAGAAGAAAGAGTTTCTAACAAAGGAAATAGACACGAAGCTAGGGCAAGTCACCTCACACACCTGGTGCCTACGCTCAGGGTTGTTCTTGCCACTCTTCTAGGACCCTTGCTGTGCTGCCTTTGACATAGATACTGAGGAGGATCACAGCAAGTCCTAAACCAGGGTAACAGACTTCATAAAGCTTTTCTTTCTTTTTTTTGTTTTTACAATGACAGAGAGAGAGAGAGAGTCAGAGAGAGGGATAGATAGGGACAGACAGACAGGAACAGAGAAAGATGAGAAGCATCAATCATTAGTTTTTCGTTGCCATTGTGATACCATAGTTGTTCATTGATTGCTTTCTCACATGTGCCTTGACCGCGGGCCTTCAGCAGACCGAGCCACCCCTTGCTCGAGCCAGCTACCTTGGGTCCAAGCTGGCAAGCTTTTGCTCAAGCCAGATGGGCCCCGTGCTTAAGCTGGCGACATCGGGGTCTTGAACCTGGGTCTTCCACATCCCAGTCCAACGCTCTATCCACTGCGCCACCGCCTGGTCAGGCTTCGTATGCTTTTCTATACGTAATAACAAAGCCTTACAATTTTGGCTTCATTTCTCAACTATTCTAAATAGATTCTTACCTCAATATCCAAAATGAAGTAAATGAAAAGAGAAAGGTTTTAAAGATATACAGAATGAGTATGCTACTTCACTGTACAGAAAATGCCCATTTATATGACTTGTTTATAGGTATTAGCATGCAAGTACCTCTCTCAAATGAATTTTTAATGTCATTGACTTCCACCTGGGAACCAGACACTCTGAAAATCCCCTGATGCTGAAGACCTAAAAAGAACAGAAGGAAAAGAGGGTAAAAATACCATTACATCCTCTTGATCCCCCTTTCTCAAGAATTAAATATTAAAGGGAAAGACACATTTATTGAAATATTCTTATTAATTACTTTAAAAAAGAAAAATCCCATAGTTTATGGCTTACCATAGAGATTGATGAAACGAATACAACTTTCCACAATGAGGGGGATAATCTGTCCTGAGTTCTGAGTATAAAGATGGAAACCAGTTAACTGCAAAGGAGAGGTATAAATCACACATAACAACAAAGCTCATGGTTTAACTACATGGAGTGCCTGGTGTTGATCACTTTTCATATGATTATTTCCAAATACCGCTACCCCAGTATTCCACAAGGGCCAAATATAAAAAGTTACATATTTAACCAAATGTATATTTCAGTTTTCAAGCAAACCGAATTAAAAACATTTAAAGCAATCCTGCTTCAATGTATCTCTGCTGTACCTAGAGATGGCAAAGCTAATTCTCCTCTTTTATTTACATTTAGGTTCACATGCCAAAATGAATATATGAATCACTCATTTTCAAAAAGGTTATTTATACAATTTATCTAATGGACCTAAAAAGAACTGTGCATTCTGACCATAGCATCTTAGGACTGACTAACCATACTAGTCACTAAATATAACCTTTCAGCCACCGCAGGCTCATTTCTGTGATATTTCTGAGAGGCTTATGTGTTTCCAGATGCATGATATGAGAATTGCTTTGCAGATGCTTATAATGCATAGTGTATTTATTTAGTTTGCATCACAACTTACTCATCCTTACAAATTTTTCATTGTTATTTTTTCATGTTTTAAGGATGAAAAAATGGCACACATACACATCCCAGTAGATCTTGTTTTCTTAGGAAAGAACATTTTTTGTGGCCATTTCCCCCTACATCTTATAATATAGTCAGAGCACTCTACTGAACAAATGTAAATACAAGAAAGAAATGCTTTAAAACATGTTCAGGATGACAAATGAGAAGAAGGAGCTGTAAAGGTCACAGTTAAATATGTATCAATGGCATGCACTCCGTGTAGTTAAAGAAGGTTACTGGTTTGGGAGTTATTTTTCATGTACTTTTAGATTCTGCTCTTTTAGAAATTAGATGTTTAAAGGAGACATGGAGCTTGAAAATGCTTAGCAGTCATTAGGTATGAATTCATGAGGAATTCTACTCTGAATCACAAGAAGAATTTGGTTGTCTTAACACTGTATCATTCAGAATCCACTAAACTTTCCAACTAAGCCACAGGAGAAGGGTTGGAAACAATGTGGCTCAGCAACTTAAACATTTGTACTATTCCTAGAACAGGTAATAGACTACTTGAGCCATGGTTTTATTTTAGGTTTTAAGACAATCCAATCAGTGTATAAACCAGTTAATGGTTCAGTTACTTCTGGTGACTACATTAAGTTTCTTCACCAGTTCATTTGTTTTAGGAATATAAACTTTAGTAATTTCTTAAAGAAAGTCCTTAAGAATAAAATTTCTTTTTAGTGTGGACTGGTCGACGCAAGAATGACAATGTAATTATATCAAAACCTACTGAATATGGGAGGGGCTTTTTCTTTAAGGTACAAGTATATTTTAGTGGAAGTAACCTTTATATGAACAATGCGTGTAACAGTGCAAAAAAGCAACAGATATTTAGAGGTAAGTGATAAAAGGAGAATATTAGTTTGCACGTCTGCTGAACTCAGTGTTAAAACAAAAAGAAAAAAAGAAGAATAAAAGGTTCTTAAAAGGAAAATGTTTGCACGAAAATAGTTCTAAACAAAAATGTCTTAGGTTTGCATTATTACTTAAAAATTACTTTTGTCTTTATATTTACTCAAGTAATTGCTAATCTCTTAGCTATTATCAGTACTTCATTCAGATATAATGAATTTTGGAGTCAAAAATACTGTATGTGTTTTAATTTAATTGCATGGATGCCAGATGCTTTGGTAGAATATTGTACAAGAAGCAAAACAATGAACTGTGTCTCACCTGCCCTTCCAAGAAGTCCCTTTGTGCCTCAGTTTCCCCAGGGAAAAGAGGAAAATGGTTTTGCTCTTGCTGTCTCGGTGACATTGTGGGGACATCCACTGATTGAGCACTTTTCCGAAGCATAAAGATCTCTGCACCTGCTGTTCTAGTGCTCTTACCAAGGACTCTTTAATGTGCCATCTGAGATAGCACAGGTCCATGGAAAGCAATTTCCCACAGTAACTAGTTTACTCCTTCTTTAGAGCCTAAACCCAGTTCCTTTAATAGTTCTTAAAGAAAAACCATTTAAAAATATGTGCTTTTCTATCATCTTAATATGGGCTCATCTATTCATCTCATGGCACACATAAACTAACTAAAATTCTGTGGCACACCAAAAACTGTATTATTTTTTTGCTGATCTGACCAAAAAATATATGTAATTTTGATTCACTCACACCATCAGCTGTTGTCATGTTTTCAAATTTGACAATCTAAGGGAAAAGAGGTCAGTGCCCCGACTAAATAGTCAGGTACTGCAAAGCCTAAAGATTCTTGCGGCACGTTGGTGTGCCACAGAGAACTGGTTGAAAGTGACGGCCTTAATCAGTCATTCTTATACTGTGTTATCAGATGCAGCAGAATCATACATCTGCTTTTCTGAGCTTTCCTATGTCCTCCTTCCCTGCTGGGCCTGTTCAGCTGCACCTCTCAGGGCTTCCATGTCATTGTTCTCTTCTCTTCATCTAATTTACCTATTTATAAGTCCTGGGCTGAGAAACTAGATAATCAAATTTGACAATACTTTTATATTAAATTAGAGCCAATAAGGTTCTTCTGGGTTTAAGGCTTATGACAGTGGATTTGTGATTTATTTAGGTTGTCCAGTGACCTTTCACTGAATTCCAGGGTCAGGGCTCTTTTTTAAGATTGCAAGAGGTATTTAATCTCTCTATGCATGTATGTATCTGTCTGTCCACACACATGCCACAAAGGTATGCACACATGTTTTACAACCATTAGTATATATAGTCAATAAAAGATCTGCCTTTAAAGAAAGTAAGATACCTGTAATATACTGTTAAGAAAGTAAGAGATCTGTAACATATTAAGGGAGAGTATTGGCAATGTAGTTTCCTATATAAATTTGGTCTTCAGAGAAACTGCAGCCTAAAATGTTAGCAATGTAAGACAAAATTCTTTTCTTTTGTGTATATCTTACACGAAGGTCCATAATACAGTGTTACATGTGCCCTTGGTATTTAACATTGTATTTCCTTGAAAAAAGCCCATGACTCAATTTGGTCCATTAGCCAAATACATAATATAAAAAAGATGAGTTTATCCAATTTTACTGGAGAAGATTATTCTTCCCAAATCAGTGTTTGATTTCTATAATTCTTTTCTAAATAAAGCCCATTTATAAGCCTGTCTAATTTCCAGCTGCAAACATTTTTCTTTTAAATACCTTAAAAAACCTAATTAAAACCAAGCATGACTATGATTTGAAAATGACACCAAAAGTGAAAGAGGCTGTGTCCTCACCCCTCTAGCACTATACCTGATGTCTCGCGTGCGAGTTCCTCCGTCCTCGGCTAGAAGCATTATCAGAAATACAGAATGAAAAAGAAGACAGAGTAAACGCAGCAGAGATACAAGATACAGACCACAGGGTCTTACAATTTATCCAATATAATGAATTCCTCAAGTCACGGGAAGTAGAAACTCTTGCTGAGAGCTACCCTAACGATGGACTTTAATAATTAATATATTTTGTGCCATCTCACTTGCATGAGTAAAAACAAAACATTTTACCAGGTAGCTCTTTTCCTTTTTGTACAAATTATGGCTTTTTTTTTTTTAATAAAGAGGGCTTTGTCTTTTGCCAGTATAATAATACCCACATTTATTTCCTCTTCTGAAGGCACTCAAACCAAATATTCATTTCTCCCTGACTTCAGGAAATATTATATTGATTTTCTGAGAAAGCAAAGAGCCCCAGAACAGACTTGGACATAATGACCTGCCTCCTTTCATGAGAGGCTGAGACCATTATAGTAAGAAGCATGGAGATCAGCCACTCAGATGGCTGGTGCCAGTACCTTGATGAATGTTTCCAAATCCCCATTAAACAACTTAGCATTATACTGGGAGCGGGGTCTGGACTTCCTGTGTTTCTGGGGTTTAGGGGGAACATTTGGAGGCCTAAGGGAAGGGAATATAATTACTGAGCATGGCAGAAATCAAACAATAAGTGAAACACCCATAAGTCACATCAAAATTAAAAAACACAGGAATTCTGTTTGTTCTCTACCCCCACCCATGGGAAAAATAGTCCTTCCCCTTTTCTAGGCATTGCTTCTACTTATGTATCAAAAATCATACAAACTATTAATTCAGACCAGTCTTTTCTTTTATGCTGTAGTTGACATTTATTTTCTAGTCTGTTTTAAAATGATAAGCATCACCAAATGGACCTGAGAACTATTTGGCCAAGTGTTACAAACTAAGATGTATGTTATATGGCTTACAAGTCACACAGAAGACAAGTCATAAAAATTAGGGCTCTGATAGACCCAATATGAAAAAATTACATAACATATTTTTTTAGTTACAACATAATTCTTCAATGTAAATAACATCACATCTGCTCAGTATCCTTCAGGTATTAATGGGCTTTGATTTTATGCAAAAATAACTATTAATGGATCCTAAGTGAAAAGATAGAGTTTGGTTTCAATGCTCCTTTTCAAGGAGGGGTATACACACTCATGTGAATTGTTATTTCTTTAAAACAAACTATCTTATCACCTATATATATACTGCTCAAAACAATTAGAGGATGTTTTATAGCTTCATTCATTTTGAAATATCCCCTAATTGTTGTGAGCAGTATATCTGTAGAGTATTAGGATGTACCAGTTTATTCTGTTCTGGATTTTCTCCCTCTCCAGACTGCTTTGTTTGCTGGGTAAGCCAGTCTCTCTGGCATACGCACATGCAGTGTACCATGTACCACATTTGGAAACCCTGCAGCATCTTGCTCTGTCATTGGGAGAGGGAACCTTTTCTGTCCTGTCCTCCCACTTTCAGACATAGAGGCCCAGGATGGCTCAGCTTCCTCAACTGTGCTGAATGGATACATGGAGGCAGAGTCCCAAGGCCTTTCTTTCTGGACATTCTAATGTAAACTTCTTAACTGGAAGGCTTATAGGAGGATGTACATCTCACCTGGAAACTAGGTAAAGCCCTTCATTAAGCTGCAAACTCTCTAGGAAGAATTACCATTTTAGTTCATTAAAGTTGAGAAAGGCCAGTTTGGAAACAAAATTCCAGAAATTTATGAGGAAGCCTGCCCAGCTTCATAAGATATTACCATTGCAATCAAGAGCAGCAGGAGAATGAGGTGCCCATACAGCCGTCCACAGACCACGTCTGACTCCCTGCAGGTGGGTTCATGTGACTAAAGGGGCATGCAGCAACCAGCACCTGAAACCCACGGTGCTGCGAGGTAAAAGGGCCCTCTGCAAATGTCCAGAAGCAAACACAGAAACTTTCAGGCAGCATGTCATAATCTGCCGCTGCTGAAACCTTTGAAATATCTTTTATGTACTGAATTCTGTACCATCCACAAAGGAAATAATCTGGTAGATTTAAAAAAAGAAAAAAAGTGCCCACCAAGGAATTTAACCATATGAGTTTGATTTTTATCCACTCTTTACATTATTTTCAAATGTAGGCTTTATTTTTATTCAAGGTTGGTGAGGCCAACAGATCAAAAGACAATTATCTTTGAAAAGATAGTTTATTACTCATAGTTCTCAAGAGAGGGGCATGCCCACATGGCAAGAGACAGAGGGAGTGAGGGAAAACGCTGGCAAGAGCCTTTGTTGTGGTTCCCATAGGAAGGAACAGACCAGGCAGGGCAAACCGGTTTAGGATCGGCTAGTTTGAATAATGTTGGTGGGCTCTGGGACAAGGAAACTGTCCCTAGTTGTCTTGTTCCTGGCCTTAGGGTGATTTGGGAAGGGGAAGAGTGGCCCTTAGTGTAAAAGCTGGGTAAAGGAGGTGGTGGAGGGGGGTAGGCTCTGGATTGGGAGGTTTGTATACAAAAGGCACACGTGTGATTAAGTCCTTTGCTGTCTCTATGAATTGGCTAACCCTCAGAGCGGTAGTCCCTTCAGAGTTAGCAAGACTCAAAGATATCAAAGCATCAAATAAGAAACTAGAAAGGGTGGTTATTACGAGGTCCAACAGACCTTCACATTTGACGATATCTGGAGCAGCTAACAAAGCTAAGACGATAAGAATGTAGGTTCATTTTAACTGGTCACTGATTCATGGGATAAGTAAAACTGCAGCTGCAGCCAAAGCCCCCTGTGGCACTGGACAATTGTTCCCTCATAACTGAGAGATGCAGAGTAAACCCTGGCTGGGGCTAATGCAGGGATGTCTTGAGTTTTCTGTCAAAGGCCTGAAAACTGCTTCTCCCAGGGGTTCTAAAATATGAGGCAAATGTGAAGATACGAATGTGTAAGAGTGACTTGTGATTCAAGCAAACGGCCCAAGTGCTTATCGAAGTAATTTCCCAGGGCAGAGGTGGCTTATTAGGCTGACTGGTGTGTGCTGATGGTGCTGGCTGTACTATGTACGCATCAGGTGCACAAAGCCAGGGCCATTCAGCACTGCATGACTGGTACTGGGTGTGTGCTTACTACACCACTTCCGGATAATCTGGATGCCTATGGAGGCTGCCCGTGCGGAGGAGAGAAAGTACCAGTCAGAGGGACTGAGTATAGTTTGGCAATTATAGCTCTTGCTGAAAATGAACATATTGGCATTTCTCCCTTTTTGAAAAAATTTTTTGAAGTGCCATACATTAATTATAATTTAGAAAAAATAGGCCAAATAGTTGGTAGTGCAAAGAGCTCCATAGCTGGATGTTATGATGGAGAAGTGATAGTCCCCTTTGTCACCGACAAAGGGAAGAAAAACTTCAGCATTTTTGTAAAGTTTGACAAGTCAGTGGCTGTCTCTTCCTAGTTAGTTCACCAAAAAGTAAGAGGGGGGTGCCTTTTGAATAACGTGCCCAGAGGGAACATTATAGATCCTTGAGATCAACTTGCCAATTATTGCAATAGGCATACCAGTGTTCCAAAGGCCTCTTACTTCAAAGATAACACAACCTCAAAAGTGTCAACTCTTGCTCTGTCAATTAGAATAATTTCTGGCTGTTGCACAAATGTGGAAACAGAAAAATAAAAGTTGCCATAAACTTTTCTCAACCCAAATCAGAATCAGTTTCCCAAAAGGCTTTTCTTCCTCAGCACAAGTTTCAAAATCCTTCCACTAATTAAAACAAAGAAAAGAAATGCTATCTGGTTGTAAGCATTAAAAGTTACATCTTTAAAGTGAACCAAAAGGGGTAGAGAGTAACAATTCTAAGAATAGCTCTAATTTTTATATACCACAAGGGAAAACAATAGAACCTAACTAATCATACTTTATATTTGTTAGCACAAATAGATAAGCACATAATATTGCTTGCTAATTAAATTATCAAAAATCTTGTTGAACTTTTTCTAGAAACTTAAAAGTGTTTTGGACTAGATAAACTAAACCCATCCAATTTAGGTCTTTTTCTTTTTTTTTCTGAGTCTGCTCATTAAAGAGCTTTACAATTCCTTTGAGAAATCATCAGCTCTTCCAGAGCAAATCTTACTTTGTGAGAACCTCAAACATTTCATGTTACTGTGTTTTGTTAAGCCCAAACAAACTAGCTTCCATGTTCATTAAACAAAGTATGTCCATTTTTGCATTTAAATGGTTGCTTCTTGTTAAGGGGAAATGCCAGTGAGATACCATATGTTATGATAAAATGTTTTCCTACCTCGTAGTCATATACTCAGCTCTATGACCTGCAAAAAAAAAAAAAAAAAAAAGAAAGAAAGAAAGAAAAGAAAAGAAAAAGAAATTAAAATAAATGAATGGAATCAGTGGAATGCAGCTGGTAATTTTTTGTATCATCTATTATTTTAATATTCTGAGTTTATAATAACTTACTTTATAGTGGAAAGCATGAGGATAGTACATAATTTTAGGCAAATAATTCAAAGTAAATATTTTATAAAATTTCTACATAAAATTTAATAAATTCTGTAGATTAGAGAAACATGTTTTACTTGGCAATTTGAGGCAGGGAAATTTATTTATTTATCCATTTATTTAAATAAGAAGTAGCTGTTTGATCTTAACTATATGTCCAGGGATGAAATACAAATAAAACATATCCCAGAATGTTACTTATTTCCTCTCTTTAGATTGACACCTCATAGAGGAGAGTAGAGGGTCAAACTCATTTTTCTTTAGATTAAACTGGTGTTTTTATAATATGAAATCGGGGAGAGCAGTTGCATTTTATATCAGAAATGATATTTGCAGACATTTAAGTACAAAGATATTACTATACTATACTCCGGCAACTTGTAGGATACAAGCTCTCTGTTATTTAAAACATGAGTTTCTTCTTATACATTCAGACTTCTTGACTTGTTTTAAATAGCAGCTCGGTCTTTTTGTGGTGTTCCTACAAGCTGTGCTAATTTCAAGTTTGAATGTGTCCATGGCTGCTGTCTGCTCTCTCTCACATTTAGGGTGGAACAGTGGGAAGGGCTGTGGGAAAGTGAGCCATTCAACTGGTTTGTTTGCAAAGTGACAATCCGGTCCTCAAACAGCTTGAAGATATAGCTGGCAGAGAACAGTCATGTTGTAGCACAAACAGGTGAGCCCAGCCCATCATATGATAATGCAGTGATTCAGACTTGTAGGGCAAGGCCAATATAACAACAGTAGAGCAAGCTGGCTTATTGGGAATGGTGAACGAACACTCCCACGCTGCAAAAGAAGTTTTGACTCTACGATCTCCTTTTCGATAATGTGTAACATAAAGTTTTTCATTAAAATGTATTCACTAAATAGGGGCTGACATTTAATATCAGAAAATACCTTTCTCAACACAAATGCAGGCTACTGTAAGTTTGGCAGAATCAGGTTTTAGCCATGACTTGGAGTGGGAATGAAGGGAAAGAAGAGGAATTAGATTCCCCCTTGCTACACAGCTCTACCTATCATTTAACCATAAGTCTTTTCCTTTTGCTGGCCTTCTGCTACTTTGAGGGAGAAGAAAAAAGAGGAGATGAATACAGTACTCCAGAATAATTTATAGCTAATTGTAAGTGGGATAGACCAGAAAGTGGACATGGCAGACGGTGAGCTGAGTGCAGCATGTGGTACCTATGGGATGACCTTCAGCAGGAAGCTGGTTGTGCAGAGTTAAAGTGCACAGAGGAGGAAGGGCTGGTGGTTAATATTTGAGAGTCACTACCATTTATGTCATGTTGGGGCCATGGGACCTAGCTGAGATCCCTCAGGGTGAGTCATTAGAATGAGTAAAGGGTTGAGGGCAGAGAAATTATCAGGCTTGTATTGTATTATATTCTGTCATGCTGCATGCTTTATTATAACATAAAAGTATGATATGAAATATATTAGTGACAACAATAGAAATAGTGATGATGTCTTTCATTTATTTAGACGCTGTTCTAAGCATTTTCTAGAAATTAACTCACAACTTTCAAAACAATGTTACTAAGTAGGTACTAGTATTACTCTTGTTTTATATAAGAGAATGGGAATAGAGAAGGCCAGACACAACCTAATGTCATGCTGTTAGTATGTGGTGGGTCTGGCCCTGGGGTCCAGGCTTGTTTTCATTGTAGACCTGAGCTCCCAAGTAATATATTATAAAAATGTGTTTCTTTCCCTCTATCAAATACTTTGAAAGATCCTAGAAGACAAGTAGGGATTATGGCTTACATCTCTGGCTGCTCCATACAGCTAAAGCCAAATATAAAATACCAGAGATTTAATAAATTTTACAAATTATTGAATATAATAAATACTTATCAAACTAAATTAAATAACACAAGTTAATCACTTTCAAATAATTCAGTGATAAAGATGCTAATAACGCCTTAAAAATGATATACTTTATAATTTGAAATTTTTCTATTTTTGTTAAAATATCCCAACCAAACATTTCCAGAGTTAGAAAAAGATCACACATAAAATGGCTTAAAATCATTTTGCTCCATCTATTCATGGTTAATAGTATGAGATAAAAAATTAAAAAAAGCATAAAAGTGTATTTTGATTAATGAACCCATAGTAAGCTTTGCAAGAACTATCATTCATAGTATAACCACCACCACCACATCCGTTTTTTTCAGCTAATAGTAATGAGTGTGTTTCAACTGATGAATGAGATTTATTTTTAATCAGTATCATCATTAATAGATCAATAACACACAAACTTAGAAGAATCTACTTCCCAGAGAAATGTAAAAGCTTCCAGTGGTCTGAAGATTAGATTTCAATAATTTTCTTTGGATAGTTACTTAATTATTAAAAACAACAGACAATTCATCCCCCCCAATACCCTCAATACATGCCGTTCGGAGGGAGAAAATGACTCAGGATTATCTTGTTCTTGATACAAACATCTAATTTGACTACTCTTACAATTTCACTTGAGAATCAGAAAGTAAATTATTTTTCATGCCCAAATGTGTTTCTTTTTCTCCACATAATAAAAGGACAACCAAGATATAGTTTGGTGCCAATTTGAGATTAAAAAGAAATAAACCCAACTAAATAAAATATTTAAAATATACACAACTCAAACTGAACAAAGGTCCCTAGTGAATGATTGATAAGGACTCCTGGAATTACTTTCCAATCCTTTTTCTTTCTTTCTTTCTTTTTTTTTTTTCTTAATGATTTTATTCTTTTTTTTTTTTTTTTTTACAGGGACAGAGAGAGAGAGTCAGAGAGAGGGATAGATAGGGACAGACAGACAGGAACGGAGAGAGGTGAGAAGCATCAATCATTAGTTTTTCGTCGCCGTTATGACACCTTAGTTGTTCATTGATTGCTTTCTCACATGTGCCTTGACCACGGGTCTTCAGCAGACCAAGCAACCCCTTGCTGGAGCCAGTGACCTTGGGTCCAAGCTGGGGAGCTTTTGCTCAAGCCAGATGGGCCCGCGCTCAAGCTGGCGAGCTCGGGGTCTCAAACCTGGGTCTTCCGCATCCCAGTCTGACGCTCTATCCACCGCGCCACCGCCTGGTCAGGCTCCTTTTTCTTTCTTAATATCAATTACTGCAGGGCTTTCTAAAAAACAAGTATTTACAATAATCTTCTCTTTTGAAAGTATGTTTGTACTTCTACTTAAAGACAATGAATTGTGTAAGAATAACCTATTTAATTCCTTTGTCAGAAACCTCGTGCCTGGTACTAGAAATAATATAAGATGGAACTTGTCTTCCAGGGTTAGATTTTCTGTGTTTCGTAACCATTGCAGATATTTATATCCTTTGAATTTCCAATGTGGCATACAAAGAAGCCAATGTGAACATTAAGGCTCATTATTGAAAAAGAAAATAATTTCAGTGTCCATTTACGGCGCTCAATTTAATGTCTCCAATTGAAAAACAAGTATCACAGAAGGATGTAACAGTGTTGGTGAAGGATAAAGAAGAGGTTGATGACTTTGGTCTGAACAACTCATGGGGTTTCTTTCTATCTCAATAGTTTTCAAAGATTTGGAATTTGGAATTTTGGTGGTGCTACTTTAAGCGCCCCATTTAGTTTATCAGAAATGCTGTAAATGTAAATCAAAGGACTCGCTCGGCCACTGGTAGCCTGCCAAAAGCGAGCAGTAAGACAAGCCAAACATATGTCTGTAGTTACAGTGTCAGCTGGGTATGATCAATTACTAAGTCCCGGGGTTAGGCTCTATTTGTTTTACTAGGAAGACAGTTTTTGGCTCTATTTGTTTTACTAGGAAGACAGTTTTTGGAGTGGTGAGTCTAGTATAATTTAGAGATGTGATCTCTATATTGGAAGTCAGGGATGTTCCCAAACACACCATTTAATCCTGTGATACTAACTTAATTTAGCCAAACCTAGACTTGGATTCCTTCAGAGGGGCTCGCCATTGAATTATCTCACTGTGAGATAGGCGCCATGAACTCTCCGAGTCTTCTGTGGTATAAGCCTATTTACCCGAAAGGGGCTCTCATGGAAAGCCAGCAGGCTCACAATAGTCGTGCTAAAAGGTGGGGAATGTTGTTTATGCTCAGTTTTTCTCTGGGCAAAGCTGCCAGTGTCAGTCCCAAGCAGTGACCAACAACTGGTGTGCTGCCAAGCTTCCACATGGAGCAGGCCCGGGAGCACAGCTGCCCGCCACCAGTGGGCAGAGGCTCGGGTGTCTGCTGCCACTGGATGACAACCATTCAGTTTCGCAAGCAGAATAAATCTAGTCTGGGGAAGGCTTGGTACTCCGGAACACAGCTTGTGTCACCAGGGCACTGGAAATTATTGAAAGAAATTCCAAGATAAAGAAATCCTGGCTTAGAGTTCATAGGGAACAGTATAGCTTAACACAGTTCAGCAGCTAAAGACAGACCCTGGAGCATGGATTCAGCAAACTGGTTAAAATAGAACCCTGTCTAATAATGGCATGTAAAATAATATTAACCACTGGGGCTTTTTCTCCTAGAAATATAAGGGAATCTATGTAGAATGAGTTCCATAAAAGTGTCAGAATGAGATCCCAGGCGTATTAACACATGTGTCTGCATGTGGTGCCAGAATGAATTCCCCCACTGCTTAATTCCCTCCAACTCACAGTTTCTAAAGTGGTGTCTGGTCCTGCAGGGAAGGACTTTGCACCTATAAGCATTCACAAACACAACAATCTCCACGGTCAGACTGGCAACTGCCCTTGCGGGCATCACTGAAATATCAGGCACTGTTAAAAATGAAAAAACAAAAAGCAAACAAAAACAAAAACAAACAAACAAAAAAAGAAGACCTGATACTATGAAGGAAAAAGGGGGAGAAATGGGACACAATTACTGAGGTATAACAACAATTCAAAGGATAAAAAGGTCTTTAAAATAATTTGTTTTTGAAACCTCTACCACAGAAGAGCTGAAAGCCTAGCACAGGGAATATGCAAGCATCCTTCACTTAGGGCTCCCAGTCGCTAACATTTTGTCACATTGGCCTTATTCTTTCTCTCCTGGTCATGTCTTTTTTCCTGAACCATTTGGAAAGTAAGTTGCAAATATTACACATTATGACACTGAGTAAACATTTCTTAAGAATAGGAATCTTCTCCTTCATAACCATTATATCATATCTAGGAGAATTAACATTAATTCATTAATATAATTTAAAAGTCTATATTCAAATTTTCCCAACTGTCTTTAAAATACTTTTCCAATGTTTGTTTTTTGATTCAAAATCTAATGAAAGCTCATACATTGTATATGGTTATTTTATAAGACATTTATAGTAGTATAAATGTTAATATTTTTCTAAATTAAATTGGTCTTTTATCTTAAATCTGGCATATTAACTGTGATACATGGAGTCTTGGGTCATGATGACTTTTCTCCATGTACCTATTCCCTTAGGATAATAGGTCCTTTGATGAAAACAAGGAAATAAGGTGACAGAGATCTTTATGGGTAAGGAAGGTTCTAGAATGGTAAGAGGCAAGAATTTACATCAAACAGAAGCAATTTGTTTTGGCCTAAGTTATTCTCACAACTCAGTCTCCTCATTTCTCACTCCCATTCATATTCCCTTTCACATTTTATAATTTCTAGCAGGATCTAGTGTGAATAAAAGATAATTAAAATGACAAACTATAAGGCACTTATGACAGGGATTTTGCTTGTATTTATTTTGTCCTTTCAAATTTCCCAAAGATGAAGAGAGAAACAGTAACATTTACACAGTCCCCTTTACCTATAATCCTTTCCCCCTAAGTTTTCTCATTTGTAAAAATGGGGAAATTTATAGTGTCCAGTTAAATCTATAGCTCAGAACAATGCCTGACACAGAGAAAGCCTTATATAAGTGGTAATTATTGTTTTTGCTATTATCAGATATAGCAATATATCTAATTAGGTTATTTCTTAACTAAAATCAATGCCTAAAGAAAGAAGAAAAAGCAACCCAACTGGTTTAACTGGTTTCTAGAGTCCAAAAAGACATCAGAAGGGATAAAAATATTGGCCTATTCAAACAAATGGGTTGTGTCTGGAGAAGTAGAAAAGTCTAAGAAGGGAAGGAAGAAATGACTAGGGGTTGGGGATCAGCAGTTGGGGGCATGGGAAGCTCCTTCCGCTCCTCTGTTAGGAGCACCATGCTATGAAGACCTTCCTCAGGAGCTCTGTGTTGGCTACTCGACCCTCCCTCGATTCCACAGTTCCTCCTCAAGGTTAGCACCAAGCTCATAAAGAAAATAGTTCCAGGGAGAACTTGGTTATTATGGAAACAGATAAAGGCAAATCTAAACAAACACTGTTCTCTGCTTCTTAAAGCACAAACCCACAATCCACACACTTCATGGAATATATACATGATACAATATCCAATCCATGTCATCTTCCCATCTATTTCAGATAACTGACCTTCTCCAAGGGTCCTCTGCAACAAGTCATGTTTGGCTTGAAGTTTTGTGATGAGATTACTACCTTCCAAATATTCTTTGAGTTTCTGCAAAAGGAAAGATTCGTTTTAACTTAAAAAAATGTATATATCCAATGTCAATAGGATATCTAAAATCTAGCCACTTTTGTCTTCTCAATCCTGGAAACTTGCTATTCAAGTGTGGTCAGATGCAGGTCAGCAGGAGCAGCAGCCATTACTGGGGAGCCTATTAGAGGTACAAACTCTCAGACCCTTCCCTCCCCAGACCTACTGAAATCAGAAACTACATTTTAACAAGCTCTCCTGATGACATGTGTGCCCATCAAAGTTTAAAAGTTCTATTTTAGTGCAGTCCTCTTTAAATGTGTCTGCATATCTGAATGACCTGAGGAGCTTTTGAAAAGTACTAACTTCTAAACCCTATCCCAGACTGACTGCATCAGAAACTCTGAGGGTAGACAGGAGTCCATATTTTAATCAGGAATGGTGATTCCGATGGAAGTCCAGGAGTAGCATTTGGGGACCCCAGATCTGAGCTCCAAGGGTGGCCGGGAAAGCAATGGACACACCATGAAGTAGAACTGCTCAGTCTCCTGCTGGTTCGCTCTTCTCTTGGCAATGCTGGGCTTACTCAAGTAGGTCTCAGAGATGGTAGACTTCACAGATTCTGTGGAGCGACTATGCTGGAAGCATTCAGAAACATCGTAGTCTTCGATGGTGACCATATCTTGTATGGTCTGCACGGTAGCTTCAGTTGTTTTCTTAACCTGGGCACAGAAACGTATTTCTCACACTAGGACATGTTTTGTGAATCCCACAAACAAGCAGTAAGAATCTTTTCTGTGAGGTGGGGCTGAGGACACAGGCCCTGCCCCAAGAAGTTCAGAGTCTATTAGGGGAGAGAGACAGATAAACATTACCCCATATCACCAATATAAAGGAAAGGCTTTCTTCAAAATTACCCTACAGAGGATATCACTTGATATTTGAGTCCTTATAAAATTCATGAATCACTAGATGCTCTCTTAATTACATTTAAAAAATTTTTACTCTTATTTTTTTTATTTATTGATTTTAAAAAGGAAGGGGGTGGAAGGAGAGAGAGAGAGATTTGTTTTTTCACTTATTTATGCATTCATTGGTTTATTCTTATACGTGCCTGATGGAGATTGAACCTGCAACGTTGGTGTACTGCGATAATGCTTTAACCAACTGAGTTACCTGGCCAGGACAATTACACTTTTTAAGAAATAATCTTTTCATCTGAAATAAAACTACATATAGGACTGTTAGTATATATATGGTTTGATGAACATCACAAATCAAACACTTACATGACCACCACCCAGATCAAGAAATAGAGTTCATTACAAATACTCTTGTGCTTCTCCCAGCCCCCATCCACCCTTTTCTCATCTCCAAAATTGGCCACTATCCTAATTTCTGATACCATATATCAATATTTCTCCTTCTGTACTTTACATAAGTTGAATCCTATAGCATGTGTGATTTTATCTTGGCTCTTTTGCTTAACTTTATGTAGTAAGATTTATTCATTTCTTGTGAGTATAGTATTTCATTGCTGAATATACAGTATAAAAATACATCGTAGCCTGGCCAGGCAGTGGTACAGTGGATAGAGTGATGGCCTGGGATGCTGAGGACCCAGATTGGAACCCAAGGTTGCCAGCTTGAGTGTGGGCTCACCTAGCTTGAACGCGAACTCACCAGATTGAGCATGGGGTGGCAAGCTTGAGCATCGGATCATAGACATGACCCCATGGTTGCTGGCTTGAGCCCAAAGGTCACTGGCTTGAAGCCCAAGATTACTGGCTTGAGCCCAAGGTCGCTGGCTTGAGCAAAGTGTCACTTGGTATGCTGTAGCCCCCCCACCCCAGTCAAGGCACATATGGGAAAGCAATCAATGAATAACTAAGGTACCACAACTATGATCGATGCTTCTTATATCTCTCCTTTCCTGTCTGTCTGTCTCTGTCAGTCCTTCCCTCTGCCTCTCTTGCTCACTAAGAAAAAAATACATCATAATTCATTCCTTTTACTGTTAACAGATGACTTCTAATTTGGGGCCATTATGAATACTGCTATGAATGCACTTTTGTTGGACCATACATACATAAGAAAAATGACAGGGTGATGTTTTCTAAAATTATTATTCTAATTTGTATTCCCACCAGCAAGGTAGGAGAATTCCTGTTTCTCTACATCCTCAAGAGTTGGTATTGTCAGCTTCTAAAATTTAAACCATTGTGTAGTTGTATAGTGGTATCTCCTTTTGATTTTAACACGCATTTCTCTAGTGAAGGAGATTGAGCATATAATATGTTTAAGGCATTTTGGATTTCCTCACTCAAACACTTTGTTCAAACCTCTTGCTCAAATTTTCTATGGGTTGTGAGTCTTTTTCTTACTTTGTAAATATAGATGAGTTTTTTGTTAGTTGTATGTATTGCAAATATCTTTTACCACTCTGTGCTTTGGCTTTTCACTCTTTCTATAGTGCCCAGATGAATGATCTCTTTTATTAATATAATCAATTTACTAATTCTTTCCTTTATGATTAGTGTTTTGTGTCCTTATTTAAGAACTGTTTTTCCTATTTCATGGCCATAAAAATACTGTTCTATGTTATCTTCTAGGAGATTTTTAACTTACCCCTCAAATTTATCTTCTGCAATTGGGTTGTAATCTACTTTTATCAAAGTTTAAGTGTAAATTGATAGCTGTATCCTTTTCCCCAGACAATGTAGGGTTTAGAAGACCTATCATCACTGACTTCTCCTGAATTATATGCTATTTTTGTAATGAATTACAATAGGATATATGTAAATATTTATATATTTAACTATAAGACATTAGTTGTTATATATAGTCAGCACTCATTTGACTTTATCCATATATTTTCTATTCTTTGATCTCTACTTCTTATATCTTTACTAGTACCCTCCCTTTAGAAATTCACACTAGCATGAGTCTGCTGGTGGTGAACTGGTTTTGGTTGATATGACAATATCTTTTATTTCACTTTCATTTATGAAAGATATTTTTCCTAGTTGGCAGTCTTTTACTTTCAATACATTGAACACGTCACTGTACCTTCATGTGGCTTCTATGTTCCTGATGAACAAGAAGTTTGCTGTCAGTCTTTCACTGTTTTGAATGAACTTTGCTTTTCTTTCTCCAGCTGCTTTTAGTTTTCTACAGTTTCACCATGATTTTTCCATGCATAAATTTTTTTTAAATTTTTCTTTTTTTTATTTTATTCATTTTAGAGAGGAGACAGAGTGAGAGAGAGAGAGAAAGAGAGAAAGGGGAGAGGAGCTGGAAGCATCAACTCCCATATGTGCCTTGACCAGACCAGTGCAGGGTTTTGAACTGGCAACCTCAGTGTTCCCAGGTTGTCACTTTATCCACTGCACCACCACAGGTCAGGCTCCATGCATAAATTAAAAAATATATTCTACCTGAAATTTTTGAGGGATTTTTGAATTATGTGATGTTTTTCATAATCTCTGATAAATTTCCAGCCTTTACCTTTGCAAATATTGTCTCTGCTTTCTTTTTTATCCTTTTCACTCTTGAGAGTTTAATTAAAATGCTAAAGATCACTGTATTCTCTATATTGGTTACCCTTCTCTTCATATTTGCTACCTTTTGTTTTTCCATGCTGCACTTTGATTATTTTCTTATGATTTGTCTTCCACTTTGATAATTCACTCTTCCACTGTGTCTAATCTGCTGTTAAAACCATCCACTGATTTATTACTTTGGGTTATTATATTTTTCAGTTTTAGAATTTCTATGTGTTTTATTTTCAAATGTGTTATTTTACTGCTTAAAATAGGTTGTAGCTCCCTGCTGAAATCTGTTTAGTTTTCATCTACATGATGAAATATAGTTTGTTTCTAAAAATCCCACCATTTAAAGTTTTTATAGTTATGTCTCAATTGTCTTATCTTTCTTCTTGCAATCATATTTTCTCAAATGCCTAGTTATTTTTGCTAAACATTTATTGTAGATATATTTGAAGTCTATGGTGAGCTTATCATCCTCCAGAAAGAATGTTTATTTTTCCAAACTATTACATGCACTAATAGTTAAGAATCACTGAATTTTATTTCTGATCAAAATATTTTATGCGATTCTTTTTACAAACATGGTTCCCTATATCATGGGCTGTAGGTTTGGCCATGCATCTTGTCCTGGATAGTGAAATGAGTGACTCTGTTTATCAATATAGGAAGTAGACCTATAATGCTCATTTAAACAAAACAATATTGTTTGTAGTTACTTTAAAGAAGTCATGATTATATATCTATTGGCTAAATGAAAAGACTCATCACTCTGTAGGTAATGTCAGCAAGATGGCAAATAGGAGGTCTTCTGCTCATATCTTCCCATAGCAACAATAATTTGGCAGCCATCCATGGACAAAAATGCATTTGTAGAAGCTCTGGGATCCAGGTAGGAGCTTGCAAAATGTTGGTGAAGTCCAAAACTGAGAAGGGCTATCTCAATGGGAGGCCTATGCCCAGAGGGCAGGCTTGCCAACTGTGATCCTGGCTACAGATGCAAAAACAGCCCTGTCCCCCTGTGGACTCATCTACAGTTCAATTTGGCCTTGGTCCTGCCACCAGTACCATCCTCCAAGGGACCCAGGAGGAGTCATACCTACTGGTGCCTTATGTAAAAAGCCTGCTGACCTTGATACAGTCTCATTCTTCCTTAGTTCTGATCTGTCTAGGAGCAGTCCTACTCTGCCCAAGGACTTGCCAGAAGGCATACTTCTCCACGCTCTTGGAGGTAGACTTGTTGACTCTGGTCCAACAGAAGATCTTGAAGTGGCCTTATAATTCTGCTCTAGCCCTTCCCAGCTGTAGTTCCGGAGCAGTCCTGTCTACTGAGGGGCCTGATAGGAGACATGGCCATCCATGCTTCCAGAAGGTCTGCCAACCTTGCTCTGACTATATATCTTGAAGTGGCTCTGTAGCTTGATCCAGACAAACTCAGCTACAATCTGGAAGCCGTTCTGCTTGATGAGGTACCAGGCAGGAGACACCTCTGTCTGTAACCTAGAGGTAGGCTTGCTAACTTTGGTCCAATTGTGGGTAAAGAAGTGGGCCTGTAACTTGGTTCCCATTTCTCTTAGCAATGACCTATGAGCAGTCATGTCTACCTGGGGACCCAACGAAAGACAAGCCTGGAGGCTGGCCCATCAACCTTGGTCCAAGTTTGGATCTTGAAGGAGCCCTGGCTCCATTCTTTCTCAGCAGTGGTCCAGCAGTGGTCTTGCACACCCAAGGGCCTAGACAGGGACAGGGACAGGCCCATCTGTGCCCCTGGAGGCAGGCTTGCAGACCTTGGTCCTATGTAGACCCTGAAGTAGACCCAGACACAGTTCCAGCCGTGTTTAGCTGTGATCTGAGGCCAGTCTTGCCTACCAGGGACATATTCAGTGGACTGGCAGGTACCACACCTATTATAGAACCTGGTAATCCACCTGCTATCTGTGGATGAGCTGTGGAACCTGGTATGGACTTCTGTCTTAGCACCAGATTAACTAACTCAAGTCTTGGTGGCAGTATCATCCACCTAGTGACCAGACAAGATACATACCCACCCAAGTCCCTGTTAGCAGGCTTATTTACTATAGACCCTACAGTAGACCCAGCAGCTGTCATCTAATTCCTTGTTGTTGTCAACAACAACACTGTTTTCTTCTTTTCTCAATTCTTCCTCAGAAGCAAGAGTGTTACATTTAAATTTGAAATTGTCAGGAAAAAGAAAAGATGTGACAGATAACGCCAGACACGATGGCTGGGACTACACATCACCCCATAGGATGTACTTGAATAATAACACTAGCATCTGACACACACAAGCCATGTTAATAAGTCACAAGGGGGAAGATAATGAGGCAAATATGAAACAGCTAACATGAGGCTTCCAATGACTCCCCATTAGCTGCAGGAAAACACAGTTGGGTTTAGTAGAAGGAAAGGCCAAAAAACATGAAAAGGAATTACAAAAACCCTGAAGAAGGTACTGCACTAGAGGCACGCCAGGTGGCAAGGACTCTGAGATAACGATCAAAACAAATGATTGGGGAGAGGTGACTTCTGTTGGCTTCTGTGGACTGGCTCTTCTGCCTTTTTCTTTTTTTTTCCTCCTGGGACATTACAATCATTAGATAAAACAAGAAAGATGTCTAAATGATTTCATTCTCGAAACACACTGTATTAGGTTCCTAGTGCTGCTGTAACAAAGGACAGCAGGTTAGGTGGCTAAAACAAATTTATTGCACTCAGGTCAGAAACCATGAAGTTTGAGAGCAACGTGTTAGCTGGGTTAGTTTCTTCTGAGCACTGTGGGGGAAAGATTGCCTCCTCGGCTTGAGGATAGCCAACCTTTATGCCTTTCACATCGTCTTCTATGTCTTGGTGTCTAAATTCCGTCTTTTATAAGGACAGTTTTATTTGTTTAGGGACCACCCTAATGGCTTCACTTAAACTTGATGTCCTTTGTGAAGACCCTGTGTTCAAATAAGGTCATATTATGAATTTAAATGTCAATATAAATTTCTGGGGAACATAAACCACATCATCTTATAACAGCAATTTTCAACCTTTCTCACTCCATGGTGCATATAAACTAATTATTAAAATTCTGTAGCACACCAAAAAATATATTTTTGGTTCATTCACATGGGATGGCTACTGTTGTGTTGGCTGTTGTCATTATTCTGTTTAACAATCTAAGAGAAAAGAGGACAGTGTCTTTGACTAAATAGTCAGGTATTGCATGTTTTAAGAATTCTCGTGGCACACCAGTGGAAAACCGCTGCTTGGTAGCACTGTGCCTTGCACCTTGCACCTGCTGTAGGCCTACTCCTCCTTTAACACTCATCAAGACTTTTGTGAAGGTAACCCAGAGAGCTCCCTTCCCCACTTATCTACTTACTTCTTGCCATTATTGACCTTGGATCTATGTCAATTACAGTACCGTATCATTTCAGATGTATTAAAAATGAGCAGAAAGAGACCATACACACATCCACATAAAGAGATATTGGATAAATGCTATAATTAATTAGCCAGGGTGGAGAAACATCCTGCCAATACCAGTCACAGAAGGCAGGAGCAGAGTCAGAGAGGCTTGCCATGGCCTTCCCTTGCTCCTAGTACCCAAACAGGGGAAACAGATGCTAGTGACCCTGTTTATGCTGCGAATAAGGTATTACCCAATCTGGAAAAGTAGTCCAATTTTTTTTGAAGGGGAGTCTACCACCATACCAGAGGAAGTCACACTAATACTCGATGTACTTGTATTTGAGGGAACATTTACAAATACCAGGATCTCCTGACTTTCAAACAAAATTCATTCTTAGCAACAATACAACTTAATCCCAAAAAGAAATCACCATCATTGCCCAAGGCTCTCTGAACAACATCCTGCCCTCAACCACGTCTCAGAAAACTTATTTCCTTACAGTCTATACTGACTCGGATTTGATGACCCATCTGGGTGAACGTGATATTAAGCATGGTCTGAGGAGCATGATGCCAGTGGTTATGAGAAATGGTTCTTGTAAGCACCTATCATAGTGTTTTAGAGAACTATGCTATCCATCTATAAGGGGAGCAACTTGAGGTCAGGGACAACCTATAAATCTTTATATAGCTAGGCACTAGCACTGTGCCTAGAATACAGCAGATTATACACAAAGTTCATTGAATGAATGGTGGAAGTTGAAATCATCCTCATTTCAAATCCACAGCCAATAGCATGTGGTTTCTTTGCTGACAGTCATCCTGAACTCTGTCATTTCTTTGGTGTGCCCTATACCTGAAGCCTCACATTTAGTTTCTCTCTAGAAACTCTCCTGATTCTGTTTGCTGTTCTTCTAGATTAAGGCCTCTTCACCTTCAGTGAGTTAAAACTTATTAGAATGTATACATATATACACATACTTATATACATTGCTTCTAATAATATGTGTTTTCAGTAAAAGACAGCTGATACTGTTTGCAATTTTGGCCAAGATGATGCTCTCATTTGAGAAATAAGTGGCAGTTGTCTTTATTTAGGCTTTTCTGTTAACCTCATTAGTAGAAGGTTGCAGGCAAGTAAGAAATACTTCAGTAAAAATGAAGTTAAAGCCACAGGAACCATCAGAAATAGCAATTATGTATGATTCAGTGGCTATCAAATTCCACATCTTATACCAAATCTTAAAAAGAACTTGACAGTTAGTTACCCATAAGGGTTTGGTCACTGATTTACATGACTTGCAATCATTGGTAGCATGGGAAAACTTGAAGGGAAACATGATTTTTCTATGGCATAACCAAAATATTTCTTACTTCGAGCAATTACCAACGTAATAAAGATTGTCTCAAATGTTTGCCTAACATCTCGTTCACTACTGTTGAAAATATCCTGTGCAAGAAATATATTGTTGGAACAGACTGTGAAATATTCCCTAGTAAACTGTTGGGGGAAGATTTTAAGTGATGCTAGGAAAATTTATATGGGTCTATCAGTTCATTAAACTTGTAAATTAATCGAGAAATCATAGGCTTCTTTCTGTCTTTTCCATTTCTTTCAGGGGGATAAATCTATAATGTAAGAGAGTCTCATTTTAGCCTGACAAGGCAGGGGTGCAGTGGATAGAGCATCGAACTGGGATGCAGAGAACCCAGGTTTGAAACCCCAAGGTCGCCGGCTTGAACGCAGACTCATCCGGCTTGAGCGCGGGGTTGCTAGCTTGAGTGTGGGATCAAAGACATGACCCCATGGTCATTGGCTTAAGCCCAAAGGTCTCTCTGGCTTGAAGCCCAAGGTTGCTGGTTTGAGCCCAAGGTCACTGGCTTGAGCAAGGGCTCACTTGCTTTGCTGTAGCCTCCTGGTCAAGGCACATATGAGAAAGAAATCAATGAACAACTAAGGAGCTGCAACAAAGAATTGATCTTCTCATTTCTCTCCCTTCCTGTCTGTCTGTCTGTCTATCTCTGTTAAAAAAAAGAGAGAGAGAGAGAGAGACTCATTTTACACATGAGGTTTTAGTCATAACACAGAAGTGACTTGCTTTTAAAATTCTATCTCCTGGACCAAATATTGGGACAAATGGTCTGAAAATGGGACAAGCTACTTAAAACCAAGACTCTGCTAAAAATATGAAAGGCATAATTTCTCCAGTTATGTCATTCATTTTTATTTTCTTTGGCTGTATAATAGATAAAGGAAAGAAGAAGAACTCTAAGAAAAGGGAAAAGCAATCTATAGGGAATTACTCCAAAGGCTAGCTTTGAAAGAAACACAAGGAATGACCCCTAAACTGAAACCCCTATGACAGAGGTGCAGTATAAACTTTAAGAAAGGGGACAGGGCCTGGCCTGTGGTGGCAAAGTGGATAGACACTGACCTGGAACACTGAAGTGCTGGTTTAAAACTCTGAGCTTGTCCGGCCAGGGTACATATGACAAGCAACAAGCAAGCAATGAACAACTAAAGTGAGGTAACTATTGAGTTGATACATGGAGTGTGAGGCAGAAACCATGTAGCCATCCTCAGCGCCTGGGCCAACTTTGCTCCAATGGAGCCTTGGCTGCCGGAGGGAAAGAGATAGAGAGGAGAGGGGAAAGGTGGAAAAGCAGATGAGTGCTTCTCCTGTGTGCCCTGGCTGGGAATTGAACTCAGGACTTCCACATGCCAGGCCGGCACTCTACCGCTGAGCCAACCGGCCAGAACCGAGCTTGGTTGATTTGAGCATTGGCCCCCCGGATGGGGGTTGCCAGGTAGATATCTGTTGGGGTGCATGCAGGAGTCTTGTTTTTTAGTCAGAGGAAGGCAGATAGTGAGGTAGATTACTGAATATGCCCCAACTGGGATCTACCTGGCAACCCCATCAAGGGCCAACATACAAATACTGAGCTACTTTTAGTGCCTGAGGCTGATGCACTCAAACAGAGCCATTCTCAGTGCCTGGAACCACACTTGAACCAACTGAGCCAATAGCTGTGGGAGAGAAAGTGGGAGAAAAGGGGAAGAAAAGCAGGTGGTCACTTCTGTGTGTCCTGACTGGGAATTGAACCCAGGGCATCCATATACTGGGCCAATGCTCTATCCACAGCTACCAGTTGGGGCCAGGTGTCTGTTTTTCTATTTCCCTACCTCTCACTTAAAAAAAAAAATCTTTAAAAAGGATTAAATTGTTAAATAAAAGTGGACTGCGCAACATCAGATTGTAAAGAGTTTGGAAAATGTTTATAGGGAGAAAGGTATAAATGATCATTTAGATTTTAGTTGCTTTTATAATGTTTTTTCTTTTTCTTACTCTGACAAACATTTTCTTTTATTAATTTTAATGAGGTGACATTAATAAATCAGGGTACATATGTTCAAAGAAAACATCTCCAGGTTATCTTATCATTCAATTATGTTGCATACCCATCACCCAAAGTTAAATTGTCCTCTGTCACATTCTATCTAAATTTCCCTGTGCCCCACCCCTCCCCCCTCTCCCACACTTGCCTCCCTACCCCCATAGGTAACCACCACACTCTTGGCCATGTCTCATAGACTCACTTTTATGTCCCACCTATGAATGAAATTATGCTGTTCTCAGTTTTTTTTGTTTTACTTATTTCACTCCGTATAATGTTATCAAAGTCCATCCATTTTGTTGTAAATGATCCGATGTCATCATTTCTTATGGCTGAGTAGTATTCCATAGTGCATATGTACCAAAGCTTTTTAATCATTGGTATTTTAATTAGTATTGCATTGAATTTATAAATTGCTTTGGGAAATATAGACATTTTAATAATGTTTATTCTTCCTAGACATGAGCACGGTATATGCTTCCACTTGTTTGTATCTTCCCTGATTTCTTTTATCAATGTTTTATAATTTTCCGAGTACAAGTCCTTAACCTCCTTGGTTAAATTTACTCCTAGGTACTTTATTTTTTTGGTTGCAATAGTGAAGGGGATTGTTTCCTTAATTTCTCTTGCTGACAGTTCATTGTTGGTATATAGAAATGCCTCTGATTTCTGAGTATTAATTTTATATCCTGCAACCTTGCTGAATTCATTTATAGGGTCCAGTAGTTTTTTGACTGAGACTTTAGGATTTTCTATATACAATATTATATCATCTGCAAATAATGACAGTTTTAATTCTTCTTTTATAATTTGGATGCCTTTGATTTCTTCTTCTTGCCTGATTGCTGTAGCTAGGACTTCCAGAAATATATGGGATAAGAGTGGTGAAAGGGGGCACCCCTGCCTGGTTCCTGATCTTATGGAGATTGCTTTTAATTTTTGCCCATTTAGTATGATGTTTGCTGTGGGTTTCTCATAGATGGCCTTTATCATGTTAAGGAACGTTCCTTGTATTCCCACTTTACTGAGAGTTTTGAGCATGAATGGGTACTGGATTTTATCAAATGCCTTTTCTGCATCTATTGAAATTATCATGTGATTTTTGTCCTTTCTTTTGTTTATGTGATGAATCACATTGATTGATTTGCGAATATTTGAACCAGCCTTGGTTCTCCAGAATAAATCCCACTTAATCATGGTGTATGATTTTTTTCATATATTGCTGGATCTGGTTGGCTAATATTTTGTTGAGAATTTTAGCATCTAAATTCATCAGGGATATTGGCCTATAATTTTCTTTCTTTTTGTTGTCTTTGCCTGGTTTTGGGATCAGAATTATGCTTGCCTCATAAAAAGAGTTTGGAAGTCTTCCTTCCTCTTGAATTTTTTGAAATAGCTTGAGGAGGATAAGAGTTAGGTCTTCTTTAAATTTTTAGTAGAATTCACTTGTGAAGCCATCAGGTCCAGGACCTTTCTTTTTTGGGAGTTTTTGATAACTGTTTCTATCTCATTTGCTGTAATTGGTTTGTTTAGATGTTCTGATTCTTCCAGATTGATTTTTGGAAGATTATATGATTCAAGAAATTTGTCCATTTCACCTAGGTTGTCTAATTTTTTGGCATAGAGTTCTTCATAGTATTTTTTTACAATACTTTGTGTTTCTGTTGTGTCAGTTGTTATTTCTCCACTCTCATTTCTAATTTTATTTATTTGAGTCCTCTCTTTTTTTCCTGGTGAGTCTAGTTAAAGGTTCATCAATCTTGTTTACCTTTTCAAAGAACCAGCTCCTGGTTTCATTGATCCTCTGTATTGTTTCCTTAGCCTCTATGTCATTTATTTCTTCTCTGATCTTTATTATTTCCTTCCGTCTACTGGTCTTGGGCTTTATTTGCTGTTGTTTTTCTAGTTCTTTTAGATGCAGGGTCAGGTTGCTTACTTGAGCTTTTTCTACCTTCTTATGATACGCGTGTAGTGCAATGAACTTCCCTCTCAGTACTGCTTCTGCTGTGTCCCATAAATTTTGAGTTGATGTATGCTCATTATCATTAGTTTCTAGAAACATATTATTTGTCCTTTGATCTCATTGTTAATCCATTAATTATTTAATAACATGCTATTTAGTTTACAAGTGTTTGAGTATTTTTCAGTTTTTCTTTTCTGGTTAATTTCTAGCTTCATGGCATTGTGATCAGAGAAAATGCTTGATATGTTTTAAATCTTCTTTAATTTGTTGAGACCATTTTTGTGTCCTAACATGTGGTCTTTCCTAGAGAATGTACCATGAGCCCTTGAGAAGAATGTATATTCTACTGCTTTAGGGTGAAAAGTTCTGAAGATATCTATTAAATCGAGTTGATCTAGTGTATCCTTTAAGTCTGCTGTTTCTTTATTAATATTCTTTCTTGAGGATCTCTCCAGTGATGTTAGTGGGGTATTGAAATCCCCTACTATGATAGTATTGCTGTTAATCTCGCCCTTTATATCCCTCAAAGTCTGCTTTATGTATGTCGGGGCTCCTATATTTGGTGCGTAGTTATAATAGTTATATGTTCTAGTTGAATTGTTGCCTTTATCATTATGTAGTCCTTCTTTATATCTTACTGCAGCCTTTGTTTTAAAGTCCATTTTGTCAGATATAAGTATTGCTACCCCGGCTTTTTTTTCATTTCCATTTGCATGAAATATATTTTTCCATCCTTTTACCTTCAGTCTATGTGCATATTTTGTTTTAAGGTGTGTCTCTTGTAGACAGCATATGTATGGGTCCTGTTTCTGTATCCACGCAGCTACCCTATGTCTTTTGACTGGATCATTTAATCCATTTACATTTAAGGTTATTATTGATATGTAGTTGTTTATTGTCATTTTATTCTTTAAAGCTGTATTCTTCTTTTGCTATATTCTTTCCTCCCTTTGAACTGTTCACAACAGGCTCCTTAGTAACTCTTATAGAATTGGTTTGGTTTTAATGAATTCCTTGAGGTTTTCTTTGCCTGGGAAGCTCTTTATTTCTCCTTCAATTTTAAATGTTAGCCTTGCTGAATAGAGTAATCTTGGTTGTACGTTCCTGTTCTGTATTACTTTGAATATGTCTTGCCATTCCCTTCTGGCCTCAAGTGTTTCTGTTGAGAAGTCCAATGTCATCCTTATGGGGGCTCCTTTGTAAGTGATACCCTTTTTTTTCTCTACCTGCTTTTAAAATTTTCTCTTTATTCCTTAGCTTTGGTATTTTAACTATGATGTGTCTTGGTGTAGATTTCTTTAGGTTTCTCTTTAATGGAGTTCTGTGTGCTTCTTGAATGTGTGAAATGTTTTTCAGCCTTAATTTAGGGAAGTTTTCTGGTATGATTTGATTGAACAAAGTTTCTATTTCTTGTTCTCCCCCTTCCGCTTCAGGAACCACTATGATGCGGATGTCATTTCTCTTCATGTTGTGACAGAGCTCCCTTAGAGTTTCCTCACATTTTTTGAGTCTCTTTTCTTTTTTCTGCTCTGCTTCTTTGCCTTTGTTTATTGTTTCATCTAACTCGCTCATCTGACCCTCTGCCTCATCCATCCTACTTTTAATTCCTTCCAATGTGGTCTTTAGTTCTGATATTATATTTGTCATTTCAGTCTGATTCTGTATTATTATGTCAACTTCTTTTTTTATACTTGTTATCTCTTTATTTAGGTGTTCATAATGACTATTCGTTGTTGCTCTAATTTCTTTGAATATCCTAAACATCCTAACTTTCATTATTTTAAATTCTGCATCTGGTTATTTGGTTATACCTGGTTCATTCAGTTCCTTCTCTGGGGATTTCTCTTGATTCATTTGGGTTGCATTTCTCTGCTTGCCCATTTTGTCTGTGTATAAGAAGGTTGTGGTCACTAGAGTCCAATGGGTGTTGCCTTTTTGTTCTCTAGGTGTGGTCTGTCTGCAGGCCCACCACCTCCTCTGCCGCTGCCGAGGGTTGTTGGGTATGGGCGTTGCCAGCGCCGTCCCACTGTGGCTGTTGCTGTAATTTCCGCCTCTTCTTCGCGGGAGGGGCTGTGTTCTGGTGCCCATCTCTACAAGCCTCAGGCTGCCTTGGCCTTCGCCTCGCCCCCACAGGTTGAGTTGCGTACTGCACTCAAGCCACAAGCCTCAGTGTCAAGGGTAGAGGTGAGCACGTTTGCTCAGTTGCGGACCCAACCTGTTCCCGGGCTTCTGCCCAGTCCCCGTGGTGAGAGCCTGCTTGCCACAGTTTCTCGGGTTGGATGGGGCTGCTGATGTGCACTCAGCTGTGAGCCTCTACCCGTCCGGAGCTTTAGGCCCGCCCCTGCGTTCATAGCCAACTCACACACACCGGATGGCAAACCGCGGTTTCTCGGGATGGGTGGGGTTACTGGCGTGCGATTAGCCACGAGCCTCTGCTCATTCGCTCATCTGGGGCTTTAGCCCCGCCCCGCACTCAGAGCCAACTCATGCATGCAGGAAGGCAAATGCAGTTTCTTGGCCCGAAGGGGCTGCTGGCGTGTGCTCAGCCGTGAGCCTCCGCCTGTCCCTGGTTCTAGCCCCACCCCTGTGGTCAGGGCCAGCTTGTGCAGGTCCAGGGTCACAGAGCAGATCTCTGCCCGTTCCTGACGGCCGCTTTTCCCCCACAGGTGGGGCTGCAAGCGGGCCCGCAGCTGCCAGACTGTTTTCGCATGTCCCCTCCACCCCTGCTGGGATAGACCGAGTCTCCGCCCCCATCGACAGAACTGTGTTTCAGTGTCCCGCCGCCACCGTCCCTCAGGCCAGCCCTCAGCAGAGTAGGAAGGGGCCCCGCACTTCAGATCCTAACACTCCATACTGTAGACCTGGGAGCTCCCTCCTTCTAAGCAGCTCTGCTCAAATTGCCACGGGAGAGCTTGTTTGGCTGGTGTTTTGTCTCCCTTTGCTGGCATTGCTAATTCCAGGAGAAATACTCGTTTTTGATTAGGGAAGTCACTTAGCCTAGGGGTTAGGGTGGCTGTCCCTCAGAGTGTTTCTCCCTGTGCCTTCAGTCCACACTCTCTTCCCGCTACTCTGGTTCTCTCCTCTATACCCATGCCCCGGAGCCCCAAGTGAGTGGTTGTGAGAGAGGTTTTCAGCGCTGTACTTTTAAAAAGGATCTTGAGTCTGAGAAAATTGAGTCTTTTTCACAAACAGAATCCTCACTTGTTTCACAGCTCAATACTGTCCAAACGCCTCTTCTAGGCTCTGGGGCAGCAGGCTGGGGCTGTGTTCCTGGGACCCAGGTCCCTCCCTCTCCGCCAAACTCTCCTCGCGCCACGGGGGTCTCTCCGAGCTGCCGTTAGCTCCAGGGAGCTGATCAGCCCTCTTCGTGTTTTCGCTTTTCCTACCAGTCTCAATGTGGCTTCTTCAGTGTTCCTTGGTCTTCAACCACTTAGTTTAGTTGAAAGTTGGTTTATCCAGATGATGGTTCTTTTTTTTAAAAAATAATTTTAATGGGGTGACACCAATAAATCAGGGTACATATGTACAATGAAAACATCTCCAGGTTGTCTTATCATTCAATTGTGTTGCATACCCGTCACCCGAAGTCAAATTGTCCTCTGTCACCTTCTATCTGGTTTTCCCTGTGTCCCTCCCCTCCTCCCTATCCCACTCTTCCCTCCCACCCCACACCCCGTAGCCACCACTCTCTTGTCCATGTCTCATAGTCTCACTTTTATGTCCCACCTATGTATGAAATCATGCTGTTCTCAGTTTTTCTTTTTTTTCTGATTTACTTATTTCACTCCGTATAATGTTATCAAGGTCCATCCATTTTGTTGTAAATGATCTGATGTCATCATTTCTTATGGCTGAGTAGTACTTCATAGTATATATGTACCAAAGCTTTTTAATTCACTCGTCTTCTGACGGACACTTGGGCTGTTTCCAGACCTTCGCTATTGTGAACAATGCTGCCACAAACATGGGGGCGCATTTCTTCTTTTCGAACAGTGCTATGGTGTTCTTAGGGTATATTCCTATAAGTGGGATAGCTGGGTCAAAAGGCAGTTCGATTTTTAATTTTTTGAGGAATCTCCAAACTGTTTTCCACAGTGGCTGCACCAGTATGCATTCCCACCAGAAGTGCAGGAGGGTTCCCTTTTCTCCACATCCTCGCCAGCACTTATTCTGTGTTGTTTTGCGGATGAGTGCCATTCTGACTGGTGTGAGGTGATATCTCATTGTGGTTTTAATTTGCATTTCTCTAATGATTAGTGATGTTGAGCATTTTTTCATATGCCTATTGGCCATCTGCATGTCCTCTTTGGAGAAATTTCTATTCATTTCTTTTGCCCATTTTTTGATTGGATTGTTTGTCTTCCTAGTGTTGAGTTTTACAAGGTCTTTATAAATTTTAGTTATTAACCCATTATCAGACATGCTGTCGAATATGTTCTCCCATTGTGTGGTTTGTCTTTTTATTCTGTTCTTATTGTCTTTAGCTGTGCAAAAACTTTTTTGATATAATCCCATTTGTTTATCTTGCCTTTTATTTCATTTGCCCGTGGAGATAAATTGGCAAATATATTGCTGCTACAGATGTCAGAGAGCTTGCTGCGCATGTTTTCTTCTAAGATGCTTATGGTTTCACGACTTACATTTAAGTCTTTTATCCATTTTGAATTTGTTTTTGTGAATGGTGTAAGTGGATGGTCTAGTTTCATTTTTTTGCAGGTAGATGTCCAAATTTCCTAACACCATTTGTTAAAGAGGCTGTCTTTACTCCAGTGTATGTTCTTTCCTCCTTTGTCAAGTATCAGTTGTCCATAAAGATGTGGGTTTATTTCTGGGTTCTCTGTTCTGTTCCATTGATCTATGTGCCTGTTCTAATGCCAGGACCAGGCTTTCTTGACTATAATGCCCTTGTTGTAATTCTTGATATCCGGAAGAATGATACCTCCTGCTTTATTTTTTCTTTTTAAGATTGCTGAGGCTATTCGTGTTCTTTTTTGATTCCATATAAATTTTTAGAATATGTGTTCTATATCTTTGAAGTATGTCATTGGTATTTTAATTGGTATTGCATTAAATTTATTAATTGCTTTGGGTAATAAAGACATTTTAATGATGTTTATTCTTCCTAGACATGACCACGATATATTCTTCCATTTGTTTGTATCTTCCTTGATTTCTTTTATCAATGTTTTATAATTTTCTGAGTACAAGTCCTTAACCTCCTTGGTTAAATTTACACCTAGGTACTTTATTTTTTTGGCTGCAATAGTGAAGGGGATTGTTTCTTTAATTTCTTTGGCTGACAGTTCATTGTTGGTATATAAAAATGCCTCTGATTTCTGAGTATTAATTTTATATCCTGCAACCTTGCTGAATACATTTATAAGGTCCAGTAGTTTTTTGACAGAAACTTTAGGGTTTTCTATACACAATATCATATCATCTGCAAATAATGACAGTTTTACTCATTCTTTTCCAATTTGTCTGCCTTTTATTTCTTCTTCTTGTCTGATTGCTGTAGCTAGAACTTCCAGAACTATGTTGAATAAAAGTGGTGAAAGGGGGCACCCCTGCCTGGTTCCTGATCTTATGGGGATTGCTTTTAATTTTTGTCCATTTAGTATGATGTTTGGTGTAGGTTTTTCATAGATTGCCTTTATCATGTTAAGGAATGTTCCCTGTATTCCCACTTTACTGAGAATTTTGATCATGAATGGGTGACTTAGCTCAGGGGTTAGGGTGGCTGTCCCTCAGAGTGTTTCTCCCTGTGCCTTCAGTCCACACTCTCTTCCCGCTGCTCTGGTCCTCTCCTCTGTCTCTGTACCCCAAAGCTCTGGATGTTTGGTTCTGAGACAGGTTTTCTGCGCTGTCCCTTTAAAAAGAATCTTGGGTCTGAGAAAACTGTCTCTTTCTCACAAACAGTATTCTCACTTGTTTCACAGCTCAATACTGTCCAAACGCCTCTTCTAGGCTCTGGGACTGCAGGCTGGGGCTTTGTTCCTGGGACCCAGGTCCCTCCCTCTCTGCCAAACTCTCCTCCTGCCACGCGGGTCTCTCCGGGGTGCCGTTCGCTCTGAAGAGCTTGGCAGCCCTCTTCACGTTTTAGCTATTTCTATCAGTCTCATTGTGGCTTCTTCTGTGTTCCTTGGTTGAAGGGTCCACTTAGTTTATTTCAAAGTTGGTTTATCCAGATGATGGTTCGTAAAATTAAGTTATAATCCACTTTGGTTCTGGGAGTTGGAAGTTGTTACGTCCGCCTACTCCATCATCATCTTGAAAGTCCCTCTAAAGTTTTATCTTTTAAAGTAATTTTTATCAATGTGTCACAGAAAAAGTTATACTTTGAAGTAAGAAAAAGAAAACAAAAGCTTGGAAATAGAATTTTGTAGAAGGCAGGCCCTGCTCTATTTTCTTTTCTTTTAAGTCAGTAAGAGGAGGTGAGGCAAAAACAGACTCCCCCATGTTCCCCAACTGGGATCCACCCGGCAAACCCACTATCAGGCGATACTCTGCCCACCTGGGGCATTGTTCCATTGCTAGGCAACCAAGCCCTTCTTAGTGCCTGAGATGGAAGCCATGGAGCCATTCTCAGTGCCTGGGTTCAACTTGATCCAGTTGAGCCTTGGCTGCAGGAGGGTAAGATAGAAAGAGAGAGAAAGAGAGAGAGAGAGAGAGAGAGAGAGAGAGAGAGAAAGAGGCAAGAGGGAAGGTAGAGAAGTAAATAGGCACTTCTCTTCTGTGCCCTGACTGGGAATTGAATCGGGGCATCCACACGCAGGCCCAACAGTCTACCACTGAGTCAACTGGCCAGGGCCAGCTGCTCTAATTCCATGTGCACGACACACAGTAGACAATAATATTTGTTAGATGGCTGACCAGAAGGGAACCACAAGAGTCAGGTACCACTGAAACAAGTTTGCCACATAATGAAAAGAAATGCTCATTTTAAAAGATTCCATAGGCAACTGTAAAGTTGTAAAATGACAATAAATGTCATAATTTCTTATGAATGCAATAACCACAAATTTAACTAAGTCTTTCTCAAACATTTTCTTTCAACTTTTACTACTTACGAGTATACTGAGTTCATTTCATAGAGGCTTACTGTTCACTTTCCTTTAAGGCAGATACTGCTAACTCAGCTATCTTTAGGGGCCAGCAAGTAATGAAAATCAGACAAGTGGGCTAAGTGGGGAGCATAGCAAACAAGAAGACATGCTCCGGGTCTAGGGAAGCATCTATTGCTCAGTTCAAGCAGGTTATCATCTTACAGAAATGTAGGGATAAAGTGTTAACAAGACTGTAATTTTTTAGAAGCTAAAACAAATCAATATTTTTATTCAAAATTTCCAATTTTTAAATGACAGAAACTAATTTTTAGAGATCAAGCACTGTAGAGCAAAGAAAATTAATATGGCTGGAGGGGTCTTAGCATTGAAATCCTTCTAAGACTTCCTACAGTTTCAAACGGTGCCCGTTATTTGTAGTTGTTTAAGGTTTGGTGGAAAGGTTCATGCACTTACTTAGCTGTACTGTCCACTCTTTTTAAACTTGGATAAAAGTTCTCTCAACTTTTATGAGCGGTCATAATTATTTTTAGTAAACTGTAATCTTACCAGTAAAATCTGGACTTCATGAATATGTATGTTTCTGCGCAAAGGCAGAGAATCATGTAGAACTATACTTGTTTCTTGGACATTTTGGTTTGATACCAATGTGCTCATTTTCTGTACTATCAGTGGAAGATCAGAGCCAAGTTCTTTATTTCTGTTAGAGGAAAGCGCTACTCCAAATCAGTAATGATTGCTATGCTGTTCCCAAGTTACATCTCTTATTTTTCACATTATATGAATGACTTCTTATAGTTTGGTTCTCATGCTTGATGCTAACTGTGACTATTTATCTCTATACTCTCCATACCTGGAAAAATATGTGAAATGCAGAAGTTGCTCAACAAATATTTATTGTACTGAGTTGAAGTGACCCACAATATCAAGTCTCCTTAGGTGGGCTCTCAAGCTCGCCCATCACCTGACCTCTGCTTCACCTTCGTCTCATCCCCAGGGAGAACCTGAGTGAGAACCAAAGTGCTCTGGGAAAACAAGGTTGTCCCAGGGAAACTTGAAATAGGTAGAAACATCTGTTTCTCCCTTTACACCTGTGGAAATACACTGATGGTCAACAATCCAATTTAAATCTTACTTTCACTGGGAATCCCATTCCACTAGAGTGAATTTATTCCATATTCACCAAACTGCAAACCACTAGTCATGCTCACAGAAATATCAGGACAATCCAATTCATTTGATTCTACAGTAAACTTTAAAGAAATTAACTCTCAAAAAGTGCCGCTTGTCTCATCAGTTTATAACGACAATGGGCGTCTCCAAATGATGCCCAAAGGGACATATATTAAACTTACAAACTCAGAGGCCTGCAGAGGCCAGACAGGTAACATAAGTAGAGTAGCCCAATGTAAGAAAATCAGGAGCTAAGTGACTGTGGCAAAGGGAAATTCAAATAACCCAGCACTTCCCTTCAAGAGGCAACGCAGGGCAGAGTCTGCTGTCTCCCACTGTTTCTTTTTTTAATTTTTAAAAATTTATTGAATTTAGTGAGAGGGAGAGAGGAAATGAGGGGGAGAGAGAGAAAGAGAGAGAGAGAGAGAAACAGAGAAACATCAGTTTATTGTTGCACTTATTTATGCATTCATTGGGTGATTCTTGTTTGTGCCCTGACTGGGGACTGAACTTTGGTGTATTGGGATGCTACTCCAACCAAGTGAGCTAGGGCTTTCCCTGTTTTCAGTAGGCTAAAACTGCAAGAGCCCAGTGAAACAGGTCTCTGGACTGCCAGTTTTGACCTTTTGTATAACAAACTATTTTCCTAGAGTTTAGAGAATGTTTCCAAATAAAACAGCAGGAGGACATCCATGAAAAAAAAAAAACAACAAACACCTGGAAGCCACATATAAACTGCAAATTCAACAGGATTCAGTAAACTGTATTAGATGAGCATTTTGTGAAGCCTTGCCCAAACCCTAATGCCTAAGCTCTAAAACACCTCAAGCAGAGCAATAGCTTTTCTTTGGAAAGGCTCATTTGTGGGACTTTACACAAATACTTAAGTATTAATCACATTGGTTTCATCTTTCTCTTTTTTTATTTTGTTTGTATTTTTTTATTTTTTAAGACTTTATTCATTTTTTAAAGAAGAGAGAGAGAGAGAGAGGAGAGAAAGGGGGGAGGAGCAGGAAGCCTCAACTCTCATATGTGCCTTGAGCAGGCAAGACCAGGGTTTCAAATCAGCGACCTCAGTGTTCCAGGTTGATGCTTTGATCCACTGCACCACCACAGGTCAGGCTTTTTTTTTTTTAATTTGTTTTTTATTTTATTAAGGGAGAGGAGGGGAGGCAGAGAGACAGACTCCCACATGCACCCTAACTGGAATCCATCTAGCAATCCCCCTTTGGGGCGATGTTTTGTAGCTTGACAACTGAGCTACTTTTAGCACCTGAGGTGGAAGCCATGAGCCATCCTCAGGGCCCAGGGCCAACTCTTTAGAACCAATCAAGTCATGGCTGCTGGTGGAAAAGGGGGGGGGATAGAGAAGCAGATGGTCACTTCTCTTGTGTGCCCTGACCAGGAATCGAACCCAGGATATCTACATGCCAGGCTGAGGTTCTACCCTGAGACAACAGGCCAGGGCCACATTGGTTTCATCTTAAATACACATATTAAATACACAATAGGCAGCTCTGTTCTTCTGAAAAGAATGGAAGCCAGAAGCTGCAATGCATTTTGACCAAACTATACTGGTCTTCAAACATATCACTCTTTTTAAAATAGAAACAAACACACATTCACGTAGCTCAAAACACCCCAGTGGGACTGAAGTAAAAGAGAGAACTAAAGTGAACTTTTGTGTGTGTGTGTGACAGAGACAGAGAGAGAGACAGAGAGGGGCAGACAGACAGGAAGGGAGAGGTGAGAAGCACCAATTCTTTGTTGCGGCGCCTTAGTTGTTCATTGATTTCTTTCTCATATGTGCCTTGACTGGGGAGGGGGGTTTACAGCAGACTGAGTGACCCCTTGCTCAAGCCAGTGACCTTAGGCTCAAGCTGATGAGCTTTGCTCAAACTAGAGGAGCCCACACTCAAGTTGGTGACCTTGGGGTCTCGAACTTGGGTCCTCCGCATCCCAGTTTGATGCTCTATTCCAGGAGTCCCCAAACTATGACCCAGGGCCGCATGCGGCCCCCTGAGGCCATTTATCCGTCCCCGCCCCCCCCCCCCAGCCGCACTTCCGGAAGGGGCATTTCTTTCATTGGTGGTCAGTGAGAGGAGCACAGGATGCAGCCGCACCCATAGTTCCCATTGAAATACTGGTCAGTTTGTTGATGTAAATTTACTTGTTCTTTATTTTAAATATTGTATTTGTTCCCGTTTTGTTATATTACTTTAAAATATGTGCAGTGTGCATAGGGATTTGTTCATAGTTTTTTTATAGTCTGGCCCTCCAACAGTCTGAGGGACAATGAACTGGCCCCCTGTGTAAAAAGTTTGGGGTCCCTGCTCTATTCACTGTGCCACCACCTGGTTGGGCTAAAGTAAATTTTGATAATTCATTTTATCAAGATGAATTCTTGTTTTTGATCTTGTTTTTCTGTTGCAGATTCCTTACTTTTGGGAATTGTTTATCTCTAGAAATAGGTATTTCTGTTGGGGTTGTCAATCAAAGGACTTTATGAGTGGGCACAGTATCTAGGCTGCCAAAGAGAAAGTCTATTTCCTATATGGAAGGGTTGGTTCAGAAGTATGCGTATCAGGTCAAGCCAGTGAAGGATCTCATTTTGAGATAAAAATGTTGGAGTGGGTGAGATGGCAACTGGCAGGGTCCATGTAGTCCTGGCTGTCCCAATAGGGGGAAGGGGGAAGGAAACTCCTACCAACACACATGAAGAAATTACTTCAAAGTGATGAAAAGAGATTCCTGATAGCATCTGAACATAGATCTACTTATGACTGCAACTACTGCAAACTTGATCACAAAGTAAACTTTCAATGAGTAAGTACGATTTGAGTGCCTATAAATTACAATTTAGAACCATGATAATACAAGAAACATCTGTGGTTCATACTCTTATTTAAGGAGAATGTGCAGTAATGCCATATTCAGTCCCAAAAATTGAGAGAATAAAAAAAAAGCCTTAACAATTATTAATTTCAAAAGTTATGATTAAATGAATGTCAGTCAAAAATTTCATGCCACACATTATTATATATTGTGGTACTCATGTTGAATTTGATAACCTATTGGAATGATTTTTAGTGTGAATTACAGATTTCATGCACATGCAATCAATCCTTGGGAAAGTAATCAACGGTACAATACAGAATCTGCATTTATCCTCTACAAAGGGTATTTTAGGAATCCTGATTTAACTGAAAATACATTTTCAGGACGAAGGGAGTGCATTTAGAATGCTGAATATGCCTAGGTCATGTGACAATGTCTTCCTGTTGACATCAGAATTCAGATTACTCGTGGAGTAGAAAGCACGCTCACCTCTTCATTCTCAATTTTGAGAGTTGCCAGTCGGGACTGCAGCTGCTGGTACCTGAGCATGAGCTCCGCCTGGACTGGCTGCTGAGCGCTGACCTGACATACCTGATGGGGAATCAGAGCCACAGTTACAACAGGGCACCATCAAGCCATCCTCCAGAGGCAGGGTTCTCCTATTCAAGTGCTGCACAAATCACGCTGGTCCCAAGATTCCAATTACATATTTACTTTTAACAGCCTCCTCAAAATCTCAGTTTTAAATATGAACTGGTTACGTAAGTGGCAAGAGCAGAACACAGCTGCTTGGCCTGGATATGAGTGGAAAGAGAGCAGCTGCAGGAAGCAGTGCTCTAAGAATGAGGCAGTTGTTGGAGACTGAGCTCTGATGCTGACTCTCACTCGTGGAATTTTTTTTTTTTTTTTTTAACTCGTGGAATTCTTAATGACTATCAGACAGAGGAAAGAGCACGAAGGATGATCCAAATGGACCATACAGACGAACCTAGGGCAGGCAGCAGAGCCCAATCACTGGTCATAGTCAGCTGGGTGTCTATGGTAAGTTATTGAATCTCAGTTTTCTTTTCTGTAAAATGGGGATAATAAAAGTTCTTATGCCACAGGGTTGTTGTAGGGATGAAATAAGATAATGTACATAAATCACTTAGAACACTGCCTGGAACAGTAGAATTTCAAAATATATGAAAAGCTATTATTAGCATCTTTTCACCATGGCTTGTCCTGTCCAATCACGAGGTTCAAGAATTTAAAAAGGTCACTTATCTTATACTTAGGCTTTGTCAGAAAAATATTTTGGCTATGATCTCAATTATGAATAAGATCAAACTTACAATATTTTATTTATATTAAAAATGTGCCAGAAACAATTTCTTCTTTCTTATTAGAGAAATTCCCTCAACAAATGAGGATTTTCTTTTCAAACGTCATCTCTAAATGATGGGGTCTCCAAAGCGTCATAAAGATTATTGCTCCCTGGAAGCAATGGCCATAAAAAAAAATAAAGGCAGCAGATTCACTTTATTAAAGTAATAATAGTGTAAAAAAGGTAAAAACTGTTAACCCAATTGAAGTCACCTGTCCCTGATATTTATTCTTCTACAGGGTGCGGCAAACATAGGTTTACATGTTTGTATGGAAAATACAATAATAAATAATAATACAAGAATAAAGTCTGTGTTTCAAACACTCACAACTGTAAACCTACTTTTTGCCCCACACTGTACATTTAACATATTCATAACTGAAAAATTAAAAGACAATGATTTTAGCCTACAGAAACATAACTCTGGGTAGCATAAGCCACTTGCCTGTCAAATTCATGTGCTATCAGTATAAAAACTGCTTACCATTTCAAGTCAAGTAAGTCTCTCTATCAAATCAAGCAAAATAAAATTAGATTACAAATATACAGATATACACATATATATATCTCATAAGTCTTAACATGAGGTGTTTTAGAAATAATTATGGCATTAAAGAAATCTGCCATGGGTATTATAATTACATCTATTTTTAAAAGCATACTGTCACCACAATAAGCTAAAATTGAAATTTTAATCTATGAGTATTGTTTTGCCAGCTGGGGTGTCAAATGCTATACAGCATGGCTCTTTTTGTTTTCCCTATCCACAGATAATAAAATATCCTGCTGTAACTCATAAATGGTTTAAGTAGATTTTTTCCCTTGGGAAAACAGAATAAAAAGGTAAATTCCTATAAAGCTTCATTGTTTTTAATGCTCATTTTACTAATTTAAAGTCAACTGGAATCTAAAAATAATGTTTTGCATTATCTCTCATTTTCCTGCCATTTACAGTAATTTTTCTTTCTGGGGATCTTTAAATCAGGATTATAAGAAGTCTTCAGATAGATTTTACTGTGCAAGCAAAATGTTTTGTTTTGAACTTAAATCCAAATGTCTTGAAGTGGAGGAAGAACTCTAACTCTCCTGGTATACCCAGCTGAGTTTGCACCTAAATTTGTTTGACTGCTATAAGCATCTAAGTATTTAATCATTGCCTTAAAAGGAGGTAGTAATGGCTGATCTTAGCATAACACTATGCAAAGATCTCATGCAACAGCAGGAGAGAGAAAACAACTGGGATTCTTACAACTGTTGGATAACAGCAGGTGAAGAATAATGTAAGTAAAGAGACAATTCATTAGTTTTAAAATAAAATAATTACTGACCTCATCCCCCATGTGAGACTGAAACTCAAATTTCATTGGTGGGCAGAAGGCAGCAGGGTACATCTCCATGAATCTCTGCTTATCACTCCTGGGTTCCAAATTGTCAACTGCATTCTCAATAATGTCTAAGCCCTCATGTCTGGAGGTTTCAAGGTTATACTCCGCAGAGAGATATGTTCTTAGGGCTCTGTTCAGACTTGCATGGTAGCCAAGATCACAACACTTAAAAATTAAAAGAACACCATATGAAGGAATTGAGAAGTACAGATTGGTAGTTACAAAATAGTCACAGGGATGTAAAGTACAGCACAAAAAATACAGCCAATAATATTGTAATAACTATGTATGGTGCCAGATGTGTTCTGGAAATATCAGGGGGTACACTTTGTAAATGATTGTCTAACCACTATGTTTCACACCTGAAACTAATACAAAATAATACTGAATGTAAATGGTAATTGAAAGAAATAAAAATTAAAAAAATTAAAAGATCATCAATCACCAAGATTAATTCAGAATGGGTTGAAAACCTAAATGTGACAGCTACAACTTTAAAATTCTCAGGAGAAAAACAAGAGTAAACCTTCAAAACTGCATTTATGCATTGGTTTTCTTGGATATGCATCAAAAGCACAAGGAACAAAAGAAAAAAATACAATAGATTTCAACAAATTTGAAGACTTTTATACTTCAAAGGGCATGATCAAGTAAAAAGATAATCGACAGAATGGGCAAATAATTTTTTTTGCAAAACACATATATGATAAGGAATTTTTATCTACAACATATAAAAGAACTCTTACAACTCAATAATAAAAAGACACACAGCCCAAAAAATGGACAATGGATTTGAATAGACATTTTTCAAAAAATGATCTACAAATGGTCACAAGCATTAGTCATAAGAGAAATTCAAATCGAAACCACAATGAGAGCCTGACCAGGCAGTGGTGCAGTGGATAGATAGAGTACTGGCCTGGGACACTGAGACCCAGGTTCAAAACCTGAGGTTGCCAACTTGAAAGAAGGTTCAACTGGCTTGAGATCGGGCTCACCAGCTTGAGCGTGGGGTCACCAGCTTGAGCGTAGGATCATAGACATGGCCCCATAGTCTCTGGCTTGAAGTCCAAGGTCGTTGGCTTGAGCAAAGGGTCACTTGCTTAGCTGGAGCCCACCCCACTGCCCTCCCCACATCAAGGCAGATATGAAAAAGTAATCAATGAATAACTAAGGTACTGCAATGATGAATTGATGCTTCTCATCTTTCTCTCCCTGTTTCCTGCCCCTATCTGTCCCCCACCTCTTTCTATCACTAAAAGAAAAAAAAAATTCTTGTCTCACATGAGCCAAGTCTGCTTTTATTTCTCTTGCTCCTCAAAATCCATACGTGTTCTTTGATGTAGTTTTATGCACCTCAAAGGGAATGAAAAACTCTATTATTCAATAAAAACTCATCTAATGAAAACAGGAATTTGTAAAGAAATGGCTTCATTTCTTTAAGATGGACCAGTGCTTCAAAACACCCCACTATTCTGCAAGAAGACAGATTCGACCTGATTATAATGAAGCATAAAATGCAAGCTGTTTTATTTTATGAGTACTGATCCCAATGGGATGTAAGAGAAAACTGATACTGAGAGGAAAGAAACAACCCCGAGAAACCCCTCCCTTACAAAACCAAGGCTCTTTTCAACCTAAAAGATAGGAAGAGAGGAAGAACAAAGAAAAAAGAGTAAGAAAAAAAAAAAAAAAGAAATCCAACTTCAACTACCCAACTTAGTTAGAACTCTGAAAAATATATACTAAGTTTTTATTATTCCCAGAATGAATTAACAGTTCATTCATCAAATTTCTAAGCGTGGAGATGGGGAAGATGGCGATGGAGTAGGCGGACGTACCAACTTCCAACTCCCAGAACCAAAGTGGATATAACTCAATTTTAAGAACCATCATCTGGAAAAACCAACTTTGAACTAAACTAAGTGGACTCTTCAACCAAGGAACACTACAGAAGCCACTTTGAGACTGGTAGGAATAGCGAAAACGCAAAGAGGGCTGCCCAGCTCCCCGGAGCAAACGGCAGCCCGGAGAGACCCGCGTGGCGGGAGGAGAATTTGGCGGAGAGGGAGGGACCTGGGTCCCAGGAACCAAGCCCCAGACTGCAGTCCCAGAGCCTAGAAGAGGCATATGGACAGTATTGAGCTGTGAAGCAAGTGAGGATACTGTTTGTGAAAAAGAGAGAGTTTTCTCAGACCCAAGAATCTTTTCAAAGGGACAGCGCAGAAACCCTCTCTCACAACCACGCATCCGGGGCTCCGGGGAACGGGGACAGAGGAGAGGAACAGAGCAGCGGGAACAGAGAGTGGACTGAAGGCACGAGGACACTCTGAGGGACAGCCACCCTGACCCCTGGGCTAAGTCATTTCCCTAATCGAAAACGAGTATTTCCCCTGGAACTAGCAATACCAGCAAAGGGAGACAAGACACTAGCCAAACAAGCTCTCCTGTGGCAATTAGAGCAGAGCTGCTTAGAGGGAGGGAGCTCCCAGGCCTACAGTGTGGAGACTTAAGACACTGCTATCTCTCTGAGGGTTGCTGAAGGGATGTTGGCGGCAGGACGCTGAAAAGCGGTCCTGTTGGTGTGGGTGGAGGCACAACCGATGTGAGCTCAGTCTAGCCCAGTAGGGGCGCAAGGGATGCGCGAAAGCGGTCTAGCAGCTGCGGGCCGCCTGTGACCCCACTTGTGGAAAAAAATACGGGCAGAGATCGGATACGGGCAGAGATCGGCTCTGCGACCCTGCGCAAGCCGGCCCTGACCACGGGGACGGGGCTAGAACCAGGGACGGGCGAGGGGCTCGCGGCTGAGCTCACGCTGCCAACCACGCCCTGACGGAGAAACAGCGGTGGTTTGAAATCCTTTGTGCGCGCGAGCTGGCTTTCGCGGCTGAGCTCACGCTACTAGCCCCGCCCAGTCAGAGAAATCCCGGTGGTTTGCAAAGCTACGTGCACGCAGCTGGGCTTTCGCGGCTGAGTTCACACTACTAGTCCCGCCTGGCCAGAGAAATCCCGGCAGCTGGCAACCCTACGTGTGCGAGCTGGCGCCGAATGTAGGGGCGTGGTAGAGTTCGGATCGATCAGAAGCTAGCTGAGCTAATGCCAGCAAACACGCCCAGCCCAATAAACCGAAGTTTGCGACCCTAAACAGGAGGGCCCCGGCCTCCAGGGTGGGGCTAAATTCTGGACCGGCAAAGGCTCACAGCTGAGAGCACGTCAAAAGCCCCGCCCAACCTGCAAAACTGTGGGGAGCAGGCTCTGACTGCGGGGCTGGGAGTAAGCCTTCCAGAAAAAGGCTGGTTCCGCAGCAGAGCAAAGGTGCTCACCTCTGCCCTTGGTACTAAGGCTTGTGGCTTGAGTGACAGCCCCTCCCGCAGAGGAGAGGTGGAAATCACAGCAACAGCCGCAGTAGGCTGTCACTGGCAACGCCCATACCCAACCACCCTAGGCAGCAGTAGAGGGGGTGGCAGGCCTGCAGACAGACCACACATACAGAACACAAAGGGAACACCTAATGGACTCCAGTGCCCACAACTTGCCTATACACAGATAAAATGGGCACGCAGAGGAATGCAAACCAAATGAATCAAGAGAAATCCCCAGAGAAGGACCTGAATGAACCAGATATAACAAAACTACCAGAAGCAGAATTTAGATAATGATAGTTAGGATGTTCAAAGAAATTAGAGCAACAATGGATAGTCACTATGAACACGTAAATAAAGAGATAACAAGTATAAAGAACAAAATTGAAATAATAAAAAAGAATCAGACAGAAATGACAAATACAGTATCAGAAATGAAGACCACAATGGAAGGAATTAAAAGCAGGATGAATCATGCTGAGGATTGAATCAGCGAGTTAGAAGACACAATAAACAAAGGCACAGAAGCAGAGAAGAAAAAGGAAAAGAGACTCAAAAAATGTGAGGAAACTCTAAGGGAGCTCTGTGACAACATGAAGAGAAACAACATTCACATCATAGGGGTGCCTGAAGAAGAGGAAAGAGGACAGGAAATGGAAACTTTGTTCAATCAAATCATAGCAGAAAACTTTCCTAAATTAAGGCTGGGAAACATTCCACATGTTCAAGAAGCACAAGGAACTCCATTAAAGAGAAACCCAAAAAGATCTACACCAAGACACATCATAGTTAAAATACTAAAGCTAAGAAAAAGAGAAAATTTTAAAAGCTGCTAGAGAAAAAAAAGGCTATTACCAACAAAGGAGCCCCCATAAGGATGACTTCGGACTTCTCAACAGAAACACTTGAGGCCAGAAGAGAATGGCAAGATATAATCAAAGTAATGCAAAACAAGAACCTACAACCAAGACTACTCTATCCAGCAAGGATAACGTTTAAAATTGAAGGAGAAATAAAGAGCTTTCCAGACAAAGAAAGCCTCAAGGAATTCATTAAAACCAAACCAATTCTGCAAGAGATACTACGGGGCCTGTTGTGAACAGTTCAAAGGGAGGAAAGAATATAGCAAAAGAAGAATTCAGCTTTAAAGAATAAAATGGCAATAAACAACTACATATCAATAATAACCTTAAATATAAGTGGATTAAATGATCCAATCAAAAGACATAGGGTAGCTGCGTGGATAAAGAAACAGGACCCATAGATATGCTGTCTACAAGAGACACACCTTAAAACAAAATATGCACATAGACTGAAGGTAAAAGGATGGAAAAAAATATTTCATGCAAATGGAAATGAAAAAAAAGCCGGGGTAGCAGTACTTATATCTGACAAAATGGACTTTAAAACAAAGGCTGTAGTAAGAGATAAAGAAGGACACTACATAATGATAGAAGGAACAATTCAACAGGAAGATATAACTATTATAAATATCTACGCACCAAATATAGGAGCCCTGACATACATAAAGCACTTTGATGGATATAAAAGGCGAGATTAACAGCAATACTATCATAGTAGGGGATTTCAATACCCCACTAACAACACTGGATAGATCCTCAAGAATGAAAATCAATAAAGAAACAGCAGACTTAAAGGAGACACTAGATCAACTTGATTTAATAGATATCTTCAGAACTTTTCACCCTAAAGCAGTAGAATATACATTCTTCTCAAGCGCTCATGGTATGTTTTCTAGGATAGACCACATGTTAGGCCACAAAAATGGTCTCAATAAATTTAAGAAGATTGAAATCATATCAAGCATTTTCTCTGACCACAATGCCATGAAGCTAGAAATTAACCAGAAAAGAAAAACTGAAAAATACTCAAACACTTGCAAACTAAATAGCATGATATTAAATAATGAATGGATTAACAATGAGATCAAAGACGAAATAAAAAAGTTTCTAGAAACAAATGATAATGAGCACACATCAACTCAAAATTTATGGGACACAGCAAAAGTAGTACTGAGAGGGAAGTTCATTGCACTACAGGCATATCATAGGAAGCTAGAAAAAGCTCAAATAAGCAACCTGACCCTGCATCTAAAAGAACTAGAAAAACAACAACAAATAAAACCCAGGACAAGTAGAAGGAAGAAAATAATAAAGGTCAGAGCAGAAATAAATGACATAGAGGCTAAGGAAACAATACAGAGGATCAAAGAAACCAGAAGCTGGTTCTTTGAAGAGGTAAACAAGATTGATAAAGCCTTAATTAGACTCACCAAGAACAAAAGAGAGAGGTTTCAAATAAATAAAATTAAAAAGGACAGTGGAGAAATAACAACTGATACAACAGAAATACAAAGCATTGGAAGAAAATACTATGAAGAACTCTATGCCAAAAAATTAGACAATCTAGATGAAATGGACAAATATCTTGAATCATATAACCTTCCAAAAATCAATCTGGAAGAATCAGAACACCTAAACAGACCAATTAAAACAAATGAGATCGAAACAGTTATCAAAAAACTCCCCAAAAAGAAAAGTCCTGGGCCTGATGGCTTCACAAGTGAATTTTATAAAAAATCTAAAGAAGAACTAACTCCTATCCTCCTCAAGCTATTTAAAAAAATTCAAGAGGAAGGAAGACTTCCAAACTCCTTTTATGAGGCGAGCATAATTCTGATCCCAAAACCGGGCAAAGACAACACAAAGAAAGAAAATTATAGGCCCATATCCCAGATGAATTTAGATGCTAAAATTTTCAACAATATATTAGCCAACCAGATCCCGCAATATATGAATAAATCATACACCATGATCAAGTGGGATTTATTCTGGAGAGGCAAGGCTGGTTTAATATTTGCAAATCAATCAATGTGATTCATCACATAAGCAAAAGGAAGGGCAAAAATCACATGATAATTTCAATAGATGCAGAAAAGGCATTGGATAAAATCGAGCACCCATTCATGCTCAAAACTCTCAGTAAAGTGGAAATACAAGAAACATTCCTTAACATGATAAAGGCCATCTACGACAAACCCGCAGCAAACATCATACTAAATGGACAAAAATTAAAAGCAATCCCCTTAAGATCAGGAACCAGGCAGGGGTGCCCCCTTTCACCACTCTTATTCAACATAGTTCTGGAAGTCCTAGCTATAGCAATCAGACAAGAAGAAGAAATAGAAGGCAACAAAATTGGAAAAGAAGATGTAAAACTGACACTATTTGCAGATGATATGATATTGTATATAGAAAATCCTAAAGTCTCAGTCAAAAAACTACTGGACCTTATATGAATTCAGCAAGGTGGCAGGATAAAAAATTAATACGCAGAAATCAGAGGCATTTCTGTATACAAACAATGAACTGTCAGCAAAAGAACTTAAGGAAACAATCCCCTTCACTATTGCTGCCAAAAAAATAAAATACCTAGGAGTAAATTTAACCAAGGAGGTTAAGGACTTGTACTCAGAAAATTATAAAACATTGATAAAGGAAATCAAGGAAGATACAATCAAGTGGAAGCATATACCGTGCTCATGGCTAGGAAGAATAAACATCATTAAAATGTCTATACTACCCAAAGCAATTTATAAATTCAATGCGATACCAATTAAAATACCAATGACATACTTCAAAGATATAAAAAACATATTCCAAAAATTTATATGGAACCAAAAAAGAACACGAATAGCCTCAGCAATCCTAAAAAGTGAAAATAAAGCAGGAGGTATCACTTCCGGATATCAAGGTTTACTACAAGGCCATTATACTCAAGACAGCCTGGTACTGGCATAAGAACAGACACAGTGATCAATGGAACAGAACAGAGAACCCAGAAATAAACCCGCCGCTTTATGAACAACTGATATTTGACAAAGGAGGAAAGAACATACAATGGAGTAAAGACAGCCTCTTTAATAAATGGTGTTGGGAAAATTGGACATCTACCTGCAAAAAAATGAAACTAGACCATCAACTTACACCATTCACAAAAACAAATTCAAAATGGATAAAAGACTTAAACGTAAGCCGTGAAACTATAAGCATCTCAGAAGAAAACATAGGCAGCAAGCTTTCCGACATCTGTAGCAGCAATATATTTGCTGATTTATCTCCATCGGCCAATGAAATAAAAGGCAACATAAACAAATGGGACTATATCAAACTCAAAAGTTTTTGCACAGCTAAAGACAATAAGAACAGAATAAAAAGACAAACCACACAATGGGAGAACATATTCGACAGCACGTCGGATAAGGGGTTAATAACCAAAATTTATAAAGAACTTATAAAACTCAACACCAGGAAGACAAACAATCTAATCAAAAAATGGGCAAAAGAAATGAATAGAAATTTCTCCAAAGAGGACATACAGATGGCCAAAAGATATATGAAAAAAAATGCTCAACATCACTAATTATTAGAGAAATGCAAATTAAAACCACAATGAGGTATCACCTCACACCAGTCAGAATGGCACTCATCAGCAAAACAACACAGAATGAGTCCTGGCAAGGATGTGGAGAAAAGGGAACCCTCCTGCACTTCTGGTGGGAATGCAGTCTGGTGCAGCCACTGTGGAAAACAGTATGGAGATTCCTCAAAAAATTAAAAATCGAACTGCCTTTTGACCCGCCTACCCCACTTTTAGGAATATACCCTAAGAACACCATAACACTGTTTGAAAAGAAGAAATGCACCCCCATGTTTGTGGCAGCATTGTTCACAATAGCGAAGATCTGGAAACAGCCCAAGTGTCCGTCAGAAGACGAGTGGATTAAAAAGCTTTGGTACATATATACTATGGAATACTACTCGGCCATAAGAAATGATGACATCGGATCATTTAAAACAAAATGGTGGTACCTTGATAACATTATACGAAGTGAAATAAGTAAATCAGAAAAAAAAAACTGAGAACAGCATGAATTCATACATAGGTGGGACATAAAAGTGAGACTATGAGACAGGGACAAGAGTGTGGTGGTTACGGGGTGGGCGAACGGAGGGGAGGGTGGGAAAGGGAGGAGGGGAGGGGCACAAGAAAAACCAGATAGAAGGTGACAGAGGACAATTTGACTTTGCGTGATAGGTATGCAACACAATTGAATGATAAGATAATCTGGAGATGTTTTCATTGTACATATGTACCCTGATTTATTGGTGTCACCACATTAAAGTTAATAAAAAAAAAAATTTCTAAGCGTGGCTTTTTGTAGGAATAAACATCAAGATTACAGAAGCTCCAGTGCATGTTTTCAAACCAAGTCAGCCAGGCGTATTTGGTAGGTCTAAACCAGGTCAGAGGTCCTTGACTTCACTGTGGTTGCCTAACAGGTTGGGGAGAAGCATGCATGTGGCTTGTTAACTGATCCAGGGGCCTTGTCAGTGTCTTCCAGACTTTGACTTGCTAAGCTTAGGAGGTTTCTGTGATGAGCTTTAATGAAAAGTTTCCTTCTCTGTCCCCTATAGTGCCTATCAGTCTCCAAGATCTCTTAATTGGCATTATGTTATTTCTAATTTGCAGTGTTTTCTCTGATCAAGATTTTTTAAGCATCCTGAATATTAAAATAAACAAAAATTGGGAACAAAACTCTTACTCAAGGTCTCCTGAGACAGCAGGGCTTGTTACAGAATCATCTTATTTTCTAAACTGAAGGTTAAAATGACACTGGATATGTTAAGATTAAGATACTTGATTAAAAAGACCTAAAATAATTATACGGAACTTATTAATTATTAATAATATGAAAAGTCAGCTTCTGCACAGAGTGAGTTATAACTCAAGCACATTTAATGATGAAAATACTTAAGAAACCAATAAAATAGTTCATGAAACAGAAGTGTTGTTCTCATGGATTAAAACACCCCCTCTGATTGGATATATAAAATTATGGAATAAAACTGGGGAAAAATAGACTGTTGGAACGAAGTATTTAATATATAATATATATATTTAATTTATATATATATATCTCCTAAGAGCTGCCAAGATAGACTCTGCTAGATACTAGTTTACATTGCCAAAGTAGGCTAATTTCCTTAGGTGAAAGGATTGCAATTAGTATCAAAAATGATGATGAAATCCAAGCATTGAAGACTGACAGATACTTTGTGTCGCAAAGGCTGAGAGGTCAGCTGACGTATACTTTTTGGGTATGATGTCAGGCAAAACTGGATCACAATTGTTTAGGGAGCTTTTTTTTTAACATGATGTGAGAAGCCTTTGTGGGGTAAAAGCCTAGTCCTAGATTGGAGTTAGTATAATGAAACTCCATAGAAAACAGGTCCTACATAACTTGTTTCCCCATGTATAAGATGTACCCTTTTTTGAAAAACTTGGGGTCTAATAACTGGGTGCGTCTTATACAGTAGTTGTAGATTTATTTTACTTGCATTTCCTGCTTATTCACGCTTGATTTTGTGCTCATTGTCAAAGACAGTAATTAGTCATCAGACACAGAGGAGGACAAGCTAATGGATGGGAGTTCTGACAGTGATGAAGAGTTGTATGAATTTTATGATGAATAAAACCTGAGTTCAGTAACTTTATGTAATACATTTTTTCCAAATTTTTGGCCCCCAAATTAAGGTGCATCTTATACATGGGGAAATATGGTACATGTTCCCAGAACAGTTAGAGCTAATGTCATTTCCAGGGCAGTCCTAGAAGTGCCTACAAGGTAGCCACTGGCTCTGTGTAACTTCAGAATTAAGCTGTTGTCATGAGAATGGAGAGGGAAGGAAGTCATCTGCAGAAGTATTCTATCTTATCTGCCTCCATCTGAGAGGTTTACACGATCTTCTGTCCTGGGTCTTCATCTCTGGCTTCTAGCAAGCTTGACTTTGACCATTCCACAGCCATGGGTATTGGGTAAAGACTCGATCTACTTCTTATTTTGACTCTTTCTGACAAATAATGCAACCCAAATAAACTAAATTGCAAAGGCAGCTTTTACATGACGGAGGGTAGCTTTGAAAGGTCCACGTCTCTAGCTATTCAGTACCTCACGCTAGAAACCACAAACACAGTTTTGTAGAGATAGGCATCTCAAAGGACTGAACAGGATGTCTAAACTTCTACAGGCAACTTTCACACACCTGCTTTCCTTGCTGGGCTCCCCATGGTCCACAAAAAGCTGTCAATTTAATTCTTGTTGCTGTTAGCAGAACTTGTTTTGAGCTCCTCTTGAACAACAAAAAGGTCAAAATGGTACATCTAGCTATGTGATAGGAATGGATACAAAGCAGGAAACATGAGAAGAACTGAGGTTTCATATGCCTCAACCCATGAGGAGGCTGAATGACCATTTGTTGCCTAATACAGCTGCCACCCACATAGGCAATCCCTTCCTTCAGAGGAGCTGCTACCAAAGACTCTTTTTTTTTTCCAGGCAAAATTTCTGTAACAACTATGAATCAAACCACAAGAGGACAGGGAACAAATAAAGCAACCAAATAAATGCAGATCAGGTGATAAATGCTAGAGAAAAGTAAGAGGAATAGGGAGTTCTAGCGGGAGGGATGTTGCTCTTTTATATAAGGCAGCTGGCAGGTGCAACATGAATAAAAAGAGGAATCAGTCCTGCAAAAGCTCTGGAACAGAGTGTCCTAGACTAAAGTATAGGAAGGCCCCAGGCAAGAAAAAAGCTTAGGGGTCCGGGGAACAGAAAGGCCAATGTACCTGAAGCATAGCATTTAGGGAAAGGTGCAGGACATGACACTGAGTTGGCCGGTGGGCGCCAGCTTGCACAGGGTTTTGATGAACAGTTTGGATTTTATTCTAAGGGCAATGGGAGGCCTTTGCGAAGTTTTAAATAGGTACTGACAGGCCTGATTTATCTACTTTAACACTGTGGCTGCTTGGGAAGAGAATGGATTTTTGATTGGAAGGTTTTAGTGGAAGATGCTTCCGAAGTGCAGGCAAGAAATGAAGAGGTTTTGTCTAGGACAATCAGTGCAGTGGTGAGAAACAGCATGGTCTGGGACATTTAGGAGGTAGAGAAGATAGGATCTGCTGATGCATTTAAATTTGGGGAATGAGAGGACTGAATTTTTGACCTGTATGATTTTTCATACAAATATTTGTTTCCTGTATGATTATTCTTCTAGTTGTAATAAATCCTAGTTCTTACAGAATAATAGGTACGGTCTTTTTCTGTACTTAATGTTGGGGCTATTAATGATCACAGCAGTGAAATCTATTATTTACAAAACCACAATCTGTTTCTCCTTATAATTAAGTCCCTTTCCCCTCCCAAACCAATTGAATTTCCTTTGGTGAATATTTGCGACATATTTCTTACAATTCACACTTATTTTTAAAATGACATATAAAAATCCTCATTGTGAAATGAACTCTATTCCACTTCCCACCTGATTCCAAACTAAGAGATTGCTACTCTGCAAACTAAATATACTTAGGACTTTCTTCAGAGACAGAAAAGCAGTCATCTTAATAGTCTTCTTCTGACACGACACCCTGGGTTAACTATTATCCAACTTATTCAGTAAAGCAGAGCTCAGCAAGCCTGTGAGCCAAATCCAGCCATGGCCTGATATGGTAAATAAAGTCTGATTGCAACACAACCACTTCCATTTACTTACTTATTATCTGCGGCTGTTTTTGCACTGGAGTTAAATTAAGCAGGGACAGGGACCATATAACTTATAAAGCCTAAAATATTTACTATCTGGACTCTTAAAAAGTTTGTGAGCCCCTACTCTAAAGCATACTGACCAATGCCAATACACTGAACACACAGCTAAATGGCCCTCTCTAATACTCCTATATGTTTCTTCTCTGTATGCTTCCAAGAGGTGACTGTATAATATTTGTACCAATCAGAATCTATTATAATGTAATTAATATGTTAAATAAATTAACGAAAATGAGAAAGGAGTTGTTGGAAAGATAAGAGTAAATAAAACTGCTATAAATTAGGCAAAGGTATGCCAGTTGTTCAAGATTATGAAAAACATTGTAAATATATGGATTATTTTCCCCTCTACATTAAGAACTCAAAATTAGATATTATAGATAATACACAATGGATGTGGTTTGTGCGAATAAAGACCACTCAGAACTCTAGACAAAAAAATAAGTCATAATATTAAAAAACTGACAATTGCAAGTATATTGGTGCACTTTAGATCAAAATATTTAAGGGATTTTTTTTTTTTTACCATTTTTTATAGCTATCTGCTTTTTTTCTTAAATGTAGGGTGGGGCAAGAGTAGGTTTATAGCACTGGTTATACAAAATGGAATTTATTCTTGTATCATTAATTATTGTATTATTTTCTCTATAAAAAATTAATTGTAGGTGTAGTTTGCCCAACCCTATATAAAATATGCTACACTTATAGATAAGTGCAAAACATATCTGCTCCCTTTGAATGAATAAGATATTGCTGATACTCCAGAAGTCCCCTAAAGTCCCCATTCCCAATCACAACTCCTTCCTTTTTCTTTAACTCTATCTCAAGTACCCCAAACTGTCTGAATCTTGTTTGGTATACTATATTAAAATACACTGCTCACAAAAATTAGGGGATATTTCAAAATGAATATGAAGCGATAAAAAAAGAATTTGATTTTTTTATTAAACAAGAACATCAGAAAAGCAAATGACAATTCAAAGAAAGTTGTTCAGTTATGTAAATAAACTCAAGTATCTTGATTGAGTAGCAAGTGACATATTGGTGGGGGTGAACAGAAGCGTGTCAAACTGGATCAGAGTACCCCACATTGACTGTTCAGTAGGATATATGGTCACACTGATTGCCAAGACACTGACAGCAATGGGGCAGGGACAAGTTCAGACTGTCCAGCAGTTCTTATGGGATCCTCCACCACTCTTGCTCCAGGGCAACTTCCAGCTCAAGAAGTGTTGTGGGAGGCAGTGGACAGTTTGCCAGACGTCTTCCCAGTGCATCCCAAGCACGTTCAATGGGATTCAGGTCTGGAGAACATGAAGGCGAGTTAATGCGTTCAATCCCTGCCTCCTGAAGCATGTTGTTGACAAGATGTGCACGGTGGGGCCTTGCATTATTGTCCATGAAAAGAAAGTTGTTTGCAACTGCTCCAGTGTAGGGTACCACTATAGGGTGCAGGACCTCATCTCGATATCTGACAGCAGTCAGCAATCTGTTTCTGATGTGTGGAGGTTGGTACGACCACCATTGCTGATGCCAGCCCACACCATGATTTCACCACCACCGAAGGAGTCCCTTTCTCTCATGAAACGTGGATTCTCTCATGTTCCTCGTTCACACCAGATCAGGACACGATGATTGTCAAGTTGCAGACTGAACCGTGACTCATCAGAGGACAGTTGACCACTCATCACGGATCCAATGATGATGCTCAGCAGCCCACCTTCTATGGTTTCTACGGTGTTCAGCAGATAAGAGGACGCATACCATTGGTCACTGGGCATGCAGTCCAACACGGAGCTGATTTCGTCTGGTCTGAGTGTATATCTGTTGTCTAGTGGCTGCAAGAAACTGTCCCCGCAGCTCTGACGCATTGTTGCGCCTATTCTTCTTGCCAATAAGGTCAAGTAGTGGTCACCTCTTGCTGTCATGGCAGATGGGCGACCCTGCCCTTGTCTTCTTCATACTGTGCCAGTCTCATAGCAGCAACTCCACAGTTTGCTGATCACACTTTGGGATGTTCCAAGGGCTATTGCCACTGCTGTCTGTGATTGACCAGCTTCAAGACGTCCTATGGCTCTTCAGGCTTCGCATTCGGGCAAATCGTGTTGCAGGGCCCTGCAAGGGCTGGGAAATTGCAGGATGTGCACTTTCAAGAACAGGGAACGTGCAGACACTCCAGCACTTTCAACCTTTTATTTTTAATGTTTTTTTCTTTTATTAATTTTAATGGGGTGACATTAATAAATCAGGGTACATATGTTCAAAGAAAACATCTTCAGGTTATCTTATCATTCAATTATGTTGCATACCCATCACCCAAAGTTAAATTGTCCTCTGTCACCTTCTATCTGGTTTTCTTTGTGCCCCTCCCCTCCCCCCTACTTTCAGCCTTTAGTATAGTGCATTTTCACCAATGAAATAAAAGTTGGTTGCATCTCATTTGCATAATTGAACAACTTTCTTTGACTTGTCAGTTGCTTTTCTGATGTTTTTGTTTAATAAAAACAGATCAGCCTGACCAGGAGGTGGCACAGTAGATAGAGCGTCAGACTGAGACATGGAGGACCCAGGTTTGAAACCACGAGATTGCTGGTTTGAGCGTGGGCTCATCTGGTTTGAGCAAGGCTCACCAGCTTGAGCCCCAGGTCGCTGGCTCGAGCAAGGGGTCACTCAGTCTGCTCTAGCCCCCTGGTCAAGGCACATATGAGAAAGCAATCAATGAACAATAAGGTGCCGCAACGAAGAATTGATGCTTCTCATCTCTCTCCCTTCCTGTCTGTCCCTCTCTCTGACTTTGCCACACACACAAAGAAAAGATCAAATACTTCTTTTTTTTTATTGCTTCATATTCATTTTGAAATATCCCCAAATTTTTGTGAGCAAAAATAAAAGAGTAAAGACTTGTTTAACAACTGAGCTATCATTTTCTTTAGTATATTTCCCTAAATATCAATAAACTTTAGCAGCCTGATATCTAATACTTTTAATTTGAACTTTATCAAGTTTATTTACTTAGTTTATAAAATTGCGATCAGTGGTAGAGTTCATTGCAAAATTAATTTATTGATCACAATAAGACACAACAAAAAGATTTATTAAAAATAAATTTCAGTAGAGATCCAATAACCATTGCTTAGAAATAGAGTGATTTCCCCTGGCCGGTTTGCTCAGTGGAAGAGCGTCTGCCTGGTATATGATGTCTCAGGTCTGATTCCTGTTCAGGGCACACAGGAGAAGCTCCCATCTGCTTCGCTACCCCTCTCCCTCTCTCACTTCTCTCTCTGTCTCTCTCTCTTCCCCTCCTATAGCCATGGCTCCATTGGAGCAAGATGATTTTGGGCATTGAGGATGGCTCCATGACCTCTGCCTAAGGTGCTAAGAAGATACTGCTTGCTGAGCAACTGGAGCAACGCCCCAGATGGGCAGAGAATCGCCCAATAGTGGGCCTGCAAGGTGGTTCCCCAGGTGGATCCCAGGTGGGGAGCATGCAGGAATCGGTCTCTGCCTCCCCTTCTTACCAAATTAAAAAAAAAAAAAAAGAAATAGAGTGATTTTTTCATTGACAGCTATTTCTCAGAGTGAGAGAGAATTTTACGAATTCAAACTAATATTGACAGGTAAAGATGAAATTAACCTAAAATTTATAAAAATTGGAATTATAGTTTTTTAAAAAAAACATTAGATCACCTCCAAAAATATAGAAAAACCTTTAACTAGTTTATCAAAGTGTTGAATTATTATAGTCTTTGGAACTATAGTAATTAACAAAAGAGGATTCCATTAAATAGGATGTCAAAGTATATATATATACTGATAGTCTGAAGTCCTTGAAAAGATTTTGAAATTACTATTCCTCTTTAATTTATGTGATTAATTTATAGTCCAAGAAAGCATTTTGCTTTATAGCTCAGATGTTGCTGAGATCCAAAGTCACAGATTTTTAATTTAGTAAAATCCAAATTCAAGAGGTTTCAGACCATCCATATTTTGTTGCACAGGGTAAAAATTTAACTATATGTTGGAGTAATGAGTCATCACCCTGTGCCAGTGATCAATTCTAGGATCACTACTGGCGGATTAAACAGATGTTGTGACATATCTACATAAAACATCGCAACATCATCTGTGATGGATTCTGGTTCAAAGTGCTTAATTTGAGTTCCTCGAGCATTTTATATACTCTGTACGAAATATGAGGGACTGAGAAACAGGCTAAATGACACAACTAAAAAAATCCCAATGCTAAGATACTCTAAGAAACAATTGTCTATGTTGCTTCAACAAGGCACTTGGCTGGATAAGAAAAATAAAAAGAATGAAGGAACATATCACCCAGATACCATGATGATCCTTAATTGGATCTAGTTCAGACACACCAGCTGTGAAACAGTTTTTAGGGCCATTAATGGGAATACGATCTGGTTATTAGATGAGAAGATTTTTCTGACATGGAAAGACAAAGATCAATGATTGAAAATAGCAGGTTAAAAAGCTGTTTGTAAAAATATAATTTCACACTCTCCTAATATAAAAATGTATGTGTGGACACATAGAAAAAGTCTGTTTTGAACAGTGATGATCTTTGCATGGGGTAAGAATGTGATAATTTTATTTTTGATTTTAGTATTTTTCTGTTTGTGCCAATGTACATAAACTGCTTCTGTAATAATAAAAGACTAGCTTTTAAAATATAAATTCTAGGAAAAATTATGACTTTATTTCTTTATATTAATAAATCAATAAATCATGGTCTATCACAGAAAACTTATATGAGACAAATATTGACATGAGAAACCAAGGGAAACTAGGTGTATACAAGAAAGCTCTCAACTCAAACTCTTTGATTATTTATAACGCTTTAATTTAATGAAGATACATCTAGTATCTTTTATGTCATTTCACATATAAACTGTTATGCATTAAAAATTTGCCTTTTTCTACCCTGGCCAGATGTCTAGGTTGGTTGGAGCATCGTCTCAAAGCGCAGAGGTTGCTGATTCCATCCCCAGTCAGGGCATATACAGGAAAGATCAATTTTCCTGTCTCTCTCTCTCCCTTTCCCTTCCTTTCTTCAAAATGAATCAATAAAATTTTTTAAAAATTTGTCTTTTGCTCACTAGAATTATAAAGGCTCTTTCAATAATTATTAGATAGCTCAGTATAGAAGGTATTTTGCTAAATAAGCTAACACACAATAAAGAATGCTAGATGCCTTTAGATAATGATCAGTCTGTTTCTTTCTCACGAGAAAGGGTCAAGCTTAATGGGTTTCTTTTATATTTTATTATTATTAATTTTAATGGGGTGACACCAATAAATCAGGGTACATATGTACAATGAAAACATCTCCAGGTTATCTTATCATTCATTTGTGTTGCATGCCCGTCACCCAAAGTCAAATTGTCCTCTGTCACCTTCAATTTGGTTTTCCCTGTGTCCCTCCCCTCCTCCCTATTCCCCCTTCCCTCCCTCGCCCCACCCCATAACAACCACTCTCTTGTCCATGTCTCATAGTTTCACTTTTATGTCCCACCTATGTATGAAATCATGGTGTTCTCAGTTTTTCTTTTTTTCTGATTTACTTATTTCACTCTGTATAATGTTATCAAGGTCCATCCATTTTGTTATAAATGATCCGATATCATCATTTCTTATGGCTGAGTAGTATTCCATAGTATATATGTACCAAAGATTTTTAATCCACTCGTCTTCTGACGGACACTTGGGCTGTTTCCAGATCTTTGCTATAGTGAACAATGCTGCCACGAACATGGGGGCGCATTTCTTCTTTTCGAACAGTGCTATGGTGTTCTTAGGGTATATTCCTATAAGTGGGATAGCTGGGTCAAAAGGCAGTTCGATTTTTAATTTTTTGAGGAATCTCCAAACTGTTTTCCACAGTGGCTGCACCAGTCTGCATTCCCACCAGCAGTGCAGAAGGGTTCCCTTTTCTCCACATCCTCGCCAGCACTTATTCTGTGTTGTTTTGCTGATGAGTGCAATTCGAACTGATGTGAGGTGATATCTCATTGTAGTTTTAATTTGCATTTCTCTAATGATTAGTGATGTTGAGCATTTTTTCATATGCCTATTGGCCATCTGTATGTCCTCTTTGAAGAAATTTCTCTTCATTTCTTTTGCCCATTTTTTGATTGGATTGTTTGTCTTCCTGGTGTTGAGTTTTATAAGTTCTTCATAAATTTTAGTTATTAACCTCTTATCAGATGTGCTGTCGAATATGTTCTCCCATTGTGTGGTTTGTCTTTTTATTCTGTTCTTATTGTCTTTAGCTGTGCAAAAACTTTTTAGTTTGATATAGTCCCATTTGTTTATCTTGCCTTTTATTTCATTTGCCCGTGAGATAAATCGGCAAATATATTGCTGCAACAGATGTCGGAGAGCTTGCTGCCTATGTTTTCTTCTAAGATGCTTATGGTTTCACGGCTTACGTTTAAGTCTTTTATCCATTTTGAGTTTGTTTTTGTGAATGGTGTAAGTTGATGGTGTAGTTTCATTTTTTTGCAGGTAGATGTCCAATTTTCCCAACACCATTTGTTAAAGAGGCTGTCTTTACTCCATTGTATGTCCTTTCCTCCTTTGTCAAATATCAGTTGTCCATAAAGCTGTGGGTTTATTTCTGGGTCCTCTGTTCTGTTCCATTGATCTATGTGCCTGTTCTTATGCCAGTACCAGGCAGTCTTGAGTATAATGGCCTTATAGTAAACCTTGATATCTGGAAGAGTGATACCTCCTGCTTTCTTTTTTCTTTTTAAGATTGCTGAGGCTATTCGTGTTCTTTTTTGGTTCCATATAAATTTTTGGAATATGTATTCTATACCTTTGAAGTATGTCATTGGTATTTTCATTGGTATTGCATTGAATTTATAAATTGCTTTGGGTAATATAGACATTTTCATGATGTTTATACTTCCCAGCCATGAGCACGGTATATGCTTCCACTTGTTTGTATCTTCCTTGATTTTTTTTTTATCAATGTTTTATAATTTTCCGAGTACAAGTCCTTAACCTCCTTGGTTAAATTTACTCCTAGGTACTTTATTTTTTTGGCTGCAATAGTGAAGGGGATTGTTTCTTTAATTTCTTTTGCTGACAGTTCATTGTTGGTATATAGAAATGCCTCTGATTTCTGAGTATTAATTTTATATCCTGCAACCTTGCTGAATTAATTTATAAGGTCCAGTAGTTTTCTGACTGAGACTTTAGGGTTTTCCATATACAATATCACATCATCTGCAAATAGTGACAGTTTTACTTCTTCTTTTCCAATTTGTATGCCTTTTATTTCTTCTTCTTGTCTGATTGCTGTAGCTAGGACTTCCAGAACTATGTTGAATAAGAGTGGTGAAAGTGGGCAACCCTGCCTGGTTCCTGATCTTAAGGGGATTGCTTTTAATTTTTGTCCATTTAGTATGATGTTTGCTGTGGGTTTGTTGTAGATGGCCTTTATCATGTTAAGGAATGTTCCCTGTATTCCCACTTTACTGAGAGTTTTGAGCATGAATGGGTGCTCGATTTTATCAAATGCCTTCTCAGCATCTATTGAAATTATCATGTAATTTTTGTCCTTCCTTTTGCTTATGTGATGAATCACATTGATTGATTTGTGAATATTGAACCAGCCTTGCCTCTCCAGAATAAATCCCACTTGATCACGGTGTATGATATTTTTCATATATTGCTGGATGCAGTTCGCTAATATTTTGTTGAGAATTTTAGCGTCTAAATTCATCAGGGATATAGGCCTATAATTTTCTTTCTTTGTGTTGTCTTTGCCCGGTTTTGAGATCAGAATTGTACTCGCCTCATAAAAGGAATTTGGAAGTCTTCCTTCCTCTTGAATTTTCTGAAATAGCTTGAAAAGGATAGGAGTTAGTTCTTCTTTGAATTTTTGATAGAATTCACTTGTGATGCCATCAGGTTCAGGACTTTTCTTTTTTGGGAGTTTTTTGATAACTGTTTTGATCTCATCTGTTGTAATTGGTCTGTTTAGGTGTTCTGATGCTTCCAGATTGATTTTTAGATAGTTATATGATTCAAGAAATTTGTCCATTTCACCAAGATTGTCTAATTTTTTAGCATATAGTTCTTCATAGTATTTTCTTACAATGCTTTGTATTTCTGTTGTGTCAGTTGTTATTACTCCACTGTCCTTTCTAATTTTATTTATTTGAGTCCTCTCTCTTTTTTTCTTGGTGAGTCTAGTTAAAGGTTCATCAATCTTGTTTACCCTTTCAAAGAACCAGCTTCTGGTTTCATTCATCGTCTGTATTGCTTCCTTAGCCTCTATGTCATTTATTTCTGCTCTGATCTTTATTATTTCCTTTCTTCTACTTGTCTTGGGTTTTATTTGCTGTTGTTTTTCTAGTTCTTTTAGATGCAGGGTCAGGTTGCTTATTTGAACTTTTTCTAGCTTCTTATGATATGCCTGTAGTGCATTGAACTTCCCTCTCAGAAATGCTTTTGTGTGTCCTATTAATTTTGAATTGATGTATGCTCATTATCATTTGTTTCTAGAAACTTTTTAATTTCTTTTTGATCTCATTGTTAATCCATTCATTATTTAATATCATGCTATTTAGTTTGCAAGTGTTTGAGTATTTTTCAGTTTTTCTTTTCTGGTTAATTTCTAGTTTCATGGCATTGTGATCAGAGAAAATGCTTGATATGATTTCAATCTTCTTAAATTTATTGAGACTATTATTGTGTCCTAACATGTGGTCTATCCTAGAAAACGTACCATGAGCGCTTGAGAAGAACGTATATTCTACTGCTTTAGGGTGAAAAGTTCAGAAGATATCAATTAAATCAAGGTGATCTAGTGTCTCCTTTAAGTCTGCTGTTTCTTTATTAATTTTCTTTCTTGAGGATCTATCCAGTGTTGTTAGAGGGGTATTGAAATCCCCTACTATGATAGTATTGCTGTTAATCTCGCCTTTTATATCCATCAAAGTCTGCTTTATGTATGTCGGGGCTCCTATATTTGGTGCATAGATATTTATAATAGTTATATCTTCCTGTTGAATCATTCCCTTTTTCATTATGTAGTGTCCTTCTTTATCTCTTACTACAGCCTTTGTTTTAAAGTCCATTTTGTCAGATATAAGTATTGCTACCCTGGCTTTTTTTTCATTTCCATTTGCATGAAATATTTTTTTCCACCCTTTTACCTTCAGTCTATGTGTATCTTTTGTTTTAAGGTGTGTCTCTTGTACACAGCATATGTATGGGTCCTGTTTCTTAATCCATGCAGCTACCCTATGTCTTTTGATTGGATCATTTAATCCATTTACATTTAAGGTTATTATTGATATGTAGTTGTTTATTGCCATTTTATTCTTTAAAGCTGTATTCTTCTTTTGCTATATTCTTTCCTCCCTTTAAACTGTTCACAACAGGCCCCTTAGTATCTCTTGATGAATTGGTTTGGTTTTAATGAATTCCTTCAGGCTTTCTTTTTCTGGGAAGCTCTTTAAACGTTAGCCTTGCTGGATAGAGTAGTCTTGGTTGTAGGTTCTTGTTTTTTATTACTTTGATTATATCTTGCCATTGCCTTCTGGCCTCAAGTCCAATGTCATCCTTATGGGGGCTCCTTTGTAGGTGATAGTCTTTTTTTCTCTAGCCGCTTTAAAATTTTTTCTTTATCTATTAGCTTTGGTATTTTAACTATGATGTGTCTTGGTGTAGATCTTTTTGGGTTTCTCTTTAATGGAGTTCTGTGTGCTTCTTGAACGTGTGGAGTGTTTCCCAGCCTTAATTTAGGGAGGTTTTCTGCTATGATTTGATTGAACAAAGTTTCCATTTCCTGTCCTCTCTCCTCTTCTTCAAGCATCCCTATTATGCGAATGTTGTTTCTCTTCATGTTGTCACAGAGCTCCCTTAAGAGTTTCCTCACATTTTTTGAGTCTCTTTTCCTTTTTCTTCTCTGCTTCTGTGCCTTTGTTTATTGTGTTCTCTAACTCGCTTATTTGATCCTCAGCGTGATTCATCCTGCTTTTAATTCCTCCATAGTGGTATTCAGATCTGATACTGTATTTGTCATTTCTGTCTGATTCTTTTTTATTATTTCAATTTCGTTTTTTATAGTTGTTATCTCTTTATTTAGGTGTTCATAATGACTATCCATTGTTGCTCTAATTTCTTTGAACATCCTAACTATCATTATTCTAAATTCTGCTTCCGGTAATTTGGTTATATCTGGTTCATTCAGGTCCTTCTCTGGGGATTTCTCTTGATTCATTTGGTTTGCATTCCTCTGCCTGCCCATTTTGTCTGTGTATAAGTAAGTTGTGGCCACTCGAGTCCAGTAGGTGTTTTCTTTGTGTTCTCTAGGTGTGGTCTGTCTGCAGGCCCGCCACCCCCTCTGCCGCTGCATAGGGCAGTTGTGTATGGGCGTTGCCAGCGCCGCCCCACTGTGGCTTTTGCTGTGATTTCTGCCTCTCCTCCGTGGGAGGGGCTGTCACTGAAGCCACAAGCCTCAGCACCAACGGTAGAGGTGAGCACCTTTGCTCATCTGTGGACCCAGCCTGTTTCCAGATTTTCGCCCAGAACCTGCAGTCAGAGCCTGCTCACCATAGTTTCGCCGGTTGGGCGGGGCTTTTCACCTGCTCTCTGTTGTAAGCCTTTGCCCGTCCAGAGTTTTAGCCCTGCCCTCAAGGCCAGGGCCCTTCTGTGCAGGATCACAAACCAAGGTTTATTGGGCCGGGTGTGTTTGCTGGCTTCCGTTCGTCTTGGACTCTACCCCTCCCCTGCATTCGGAGCCCGCTCGTGCACGTAGGATGGCAAACCGTGGTTTCTCCAGCCTGGCGGGGATAGTAGCATGGGCTCAGGTGTGAGCTTCTGCCCGTCTCGGGGTCTACCCTGCCCCCCCCCCCGCGCTCGGAGCCCGCTTGTGCACGTAAAATGGCAAACCACTGTTTCTCTGGTCGGGCGGGGCTGGTAGCGTGAGCTCAGCCGCAAGCCCCCTCCCATCTCTGGTCCTAGCCCCGTCCTCGCGGTCAGGGCCGGCTTGCGCAGGGTTGCAGAGCAGATCTCTGCCCATTCTTGGCCTCCCGCTTTGTCCCCGCAGGTGGGAGTACAGGCGGGCCCGCAGCTTCCGGATCACTTTCGCGCGTCCCCTCTGCCCCTGCTAGGCCAGACCAAGCCCACACCGGCTTGCCCTCCGCCCACGCCTCATGAATCACGTTTTGCGTCCTGCCGCCACCATACCCTTCAGCAACCCTCGGCAGAGTAGGAAGGGCCCTAATACTCCACAGTGTAGGCCTGAGAGCTCCCTCACTTGTTTCCCAGCTCAAAACTGTCCAAACGCCTCTTCTAGGCTCTGGAACTGTAGGCTGGGGCTTGGTTCCTGGGACCCAGGTCCCTCCTTCTCTGCCAAACTCTCCTCCCGCCACGCGGGTCTCTCTGGGCTGCCGTTTGCTCCGGGGAGCTGGGCAGCCCTCTTCGCGTTTTCGCTATTCCTACCAGTCTCAATGTGGCTTCTGCAGTGTTCCTTGGTTAAAGAGTCCACTTAGTTTAGTTCAAAGTTGGTTTATCCAGATGATGGTTCTTAAAATTGAGTTGTAATCCACTTTGGTTCTGGGAGTTGGAAGTTGGTACGTCCGCCTACTCCGTTGCCATCTTGCTCCCTTTAAGATCACCACTATATATGCAAATTGAATTCTTACTAAATAAGTAGCCAGTTTAGAATGTGCATATTCACATCTGAATGTGAATGTCAACAAAATGTATAATTACTAAGAAAGCATGCAATTTCAGTTGAATATGACAGTGAACCAATTTCATATTTCTTTTAAAATTAATATTTAAGTTGTATTTTTTGAGTCTTGTTCTTATTTTAAATTTAAGGGTGATCTTTTAAAAGTCCAATTTTTATTTTTCTTGGTATATTTAAGTATTACTTGTCTATATCAAAGTTAATCTGATCTGGAAGTTAACAAGTCTGAGTTTGAGTCCTACAATTTATTAGCTGCGTAACCTGAGGCAAATTATTTAGCCTAATTAAGCTTCAGTTCTTTTACTTTATGAAATGGAGAAAATGGTATTTATCTCACAAGGTCGTGATGATTAGATGAGATTATGCTTAGAAACTGGCCTATTTCATAATAAGAGCTCAATAAATATCCATGATAGTGATGATGGTGACTCTCATATAATCCTGACATGCTATTTCTGCTCTTTGTATGACAATAATAATTAGGATGCTACTCTACATCTCCACATAGATGCTCAATAAGTACTGCGATATTAGTAATGAAAACTACTGCTCTTTCCTCCCTTCAACCTGCTTCTTCTCCCCATGGTCCCCATCTCAGTAAGTCACCGCCATTAATATCATTACTAGGACCTGAACCAAAGAGTCATTTTTATCCTCCTTTTCACTCATGTCGAATTCCTATTAGCTCTGTCTTCACTATATTCTGAATCCATACACTTCTCACAGGTGTACCATACATGCCAGCCTAAGCCAGCATCATCTCTAGCTTGGACAACTGCAAAGGTTCTAGACATAGCTCAGATTTCACTCTTGTCCTCCTCAGCCACCTCAGTCTATTTTCTACCCAGGTGACAGAGTGAGTCTTTAAAATGTAAACCAGGTGATGTCATCTCCAGCTGAGAATCCTTCAATGGCCTTCTATCACACTTAGACCAAAATCTAAACCCCTTACCCTGTTGAAAAGATCCTAAGAGATGGGACTTCCTCTTACCTTTCCTCCTTGCACTTTTCTCCTCACTTATTCAGCTCTAGCCCTACTGGCTCCTTTGCATCTTGAGCTTGCCAAATGCTCATCTGCCTCTACACACTTAGCCTTGGCAGTCCTGAATGAGTGATTTCTTCCCTAGACCACCACATAGCTCTCCAGTTCCATTCTTTGCTCAAATATCAGGCTTTTCCTGACAACAAAATCAAAAGCAGCACCCCCACAGCTATATTTTATTTTGATTGATAACACTGTCACTACTGTGTATGTCTATGTGTCTAAATTCATTTGATTCATTTATAAACTAGCATATAAACTCCATGAACATGGGGATTTTGTTTCGTTCATTGCTGGATCCCCATTGTCAAGAATAGTACCGGGTACTTTTCTATACATGGAGACTTCTACTCGTGTTACAATGAGTTGAGTTTAGCCAAGTACTACAACTTAATAAGCTCTAAAAAATAAAGCAAGCAAAGTAGTGACATAGAGTTAGTTCTTCTACATTTCATATATTTTGCAGAATCTGTACAGATCTAAGTTGGAAAATAAAAAAAATTGTTCATTTTCATTCAGGACATCTAGCAGCAGCCTAACAGAAAAACATTCCTTTATTTCATCAGCATGCTAGAGGAAAATAAATATTTTAAAAAATTTACTGTATTTAAAATAATTAAGTGCATAATTAGTTACTTGATTGAAATAGTTGTAACAAAAGAAAAGAGAAAAAATTTTCCCTGGTTTTATTTCTTTCCAAATCATTCTGTATAAATAAATTTTGATACTGTGGGGTTAAATTTTAAGCCTCAAAAAAAAAGTCACATTAGAACATAAATGAACTAAAAAATAATTCCTGCCCATAACATTTCTTTTGTAAAATTTCCAAACTATGGTTCTAAAATAATAGGTAAATACATGAGATTTAAAATCACCATAAAATAAAGCTGGTTTAACCTACTGCATGTCTAAATTATGACAGATACTATTAGCCATAGAAAATAATTTTCTAATATCATGAAACTCTTGAATCCAATCACTACAAAGCAATATATAAGTGGAGTTTCTATAGCTAACTCTCTGAGCCCCTCTTACTTTGTGACTTTCTTATGACACCTCACTTTTTTTATTTTTTTGTTGATTGATTTTAGAGAGAGAAAGGGAGAGACAGAAACATTGATGTGTTCCTGTATGTGCCCTCACCAGGGATTGAACCCTCAACCTTTGCACATTGGGATGACACTCTAACCAACTGATCTATCTGTCCAAGGAACACATTTTTTATTACAAATATTGGCAGTTTTGGACACAGGATTTTTGTCTGTTTCATCTTTGCTGTCTCCTCTCCAGTGTTAGCACAGTGACTAGATACACAGTACACATTTTATGGATGAAAGAATAAATAATGCAGAAGGTTAAAGTTGGGGAGTAATGGCAGTAATCACTGCATAAATATAACGGTGGGTATATACTCGCAGAGTTCTAAATGAGCCCAATGACTGCTTTTCCATATCAGATTCCATGAGTGAAAAGTACAGTTAGATAAAGCTATTACAGTGGTTTACGCACATTATTTTATTTCACTGTATTGAACACAACTGTAATAAAGCAATCATTTCTGTCATCACTTGCTCAACATCTGCCTTCTCCACTTCAAATTCTAGAGGGAAAGGACTATAGGGCTTCTCATAGCCTTAGCATGTCACAATAGTAGAGGCCCAATAAATGTGTTTCGAATCAATGGATGCAGGATGCAGTTAAGGCTGTGCCCCTGTGTACCCTGAAAATGGCTGGCTCCATCTCCTAGCTGAGTTCACCAGGAACTCACAGCTCCACAGAACCTACTAATTTGCTTGTCATGGCTTTAGAATGCACCTTCTTTTCATATGTATCTTACAACTGAGAATTGAGAGTGTCTTAGTATCATGGACGGTTTAATTAGCAGTATTTTTTTCTTTTTGAGTATTACATAAAATAACATTGTTTTCATAAATGATGGTGCTTCAGAATCAATGAAATACAGTAATTGCTAATTTCGTCTTAACATGGAAATTATAAAAACTTCAAGTACTTACATCAATTAAATCTGAAAGATCATGAATATAATACTTGAACACTGAGGCATTGGTTGCTTCCAGGGTTAGGAGATACTCATTCCGTGCCTTAATGGATTTTAGTTTATTTTCTGAATACTTTGCTTGTCTCTGCGAATGACAATCCAGGCATTGGGAAAAGACAAGAAAGTCATTTTTAAACAAGATGCAGAAATATACATAAATTTTTATTAATCTAAACAATTTATATTCTACGTCTACAAGTGACCTTTAAGTCCTTTGAGAAAAGTACATTTCAAATATTATTTAAATAACAAACTAAAATTACCCAGCTACGGGGAATAACAACAATGTATTTAGGCTTTAGGCCCATTTGCAATGAAATCTCTTTGTTAATATTCAAGTTCTTCACATTGTGTAGTGAATAATTGGCATTCATCACTAAATGATGTCCAGCTGTTATTACATGATTTTCATGTTTCTTAAACGTTTTGCAATCCCATGGGAGTAAATTCATGCCTTTTCACAATAATAATACGTCTATCAGCTATTGCATCAATGTTCTTTAGTTTGTCACCTCAAATGAGGAAGACATGTCACTTCAAAGAAAGACAGAAAGACTTGGCAATCTAGTTTTACTTACCTTTTCTTTCATTTTTTCGATTTTCTTTACAGAGCTTCGCCGCTGATGTCTCTCTTCTAGTCTAATATGAAAGACTGGATCACTGGATCTTCCGATTTGCTTTTCTTCTTGTTTCTCAGCTTCTTTCAGCTTGCTCTCTGCACTGATGCTCTCTGAATGATACATATGGTATGTTTTCATCACCTGCGAAAATGTGACCCAAATTGTGAAAAGATGTCTGTAACTTAGAAAGTATATGGAAACCATCACAAGACATATATGCTAAGAAATATCGCCTTCCAACTTTCAGATTGTTATTAAAACAGATGAATTATGGAATATTGCTTCTACAGAAAGCATGAAAATTAAATTCACCTGCCAGGAAAAGGCACTTAGGGGACAAGCCTTGATGAGAAAATGATTGAGAGTCTTACGTACACTTTCAGTGTACTTGAAAAGTTCCCTTAAGCTTAAAAGTGTTTCTCTAAAATCTCTTCTGCATTATTAATTTGCAAAATAAATCATTAGTCATCAATAAATTTTAGCCTAACCTTGGATTTATAAAAGAACTCCAAATTAGTACAGCCCTTACTAAATTTATTGCTTAAAATCTACTTGTCTTGGGAGGGGGCAAGGGATATGTTGAGGGGAATATGGGGGATGGGGGTTGCAATCGGGGTGACACTAAAATCTATGTAAACACAATAAATTAAATTAAAAAAAGAACAAAAGAAATCTACTTGTCAAAATACAAAGCATATGTAATAAGGCTCAAACATAGTTTTAATTTAAAAATTTTGTTTTCTTTTTTTCCCCCTCCTTTTTCAAGTAAGAGGAAGGGAGATAGAGAGACAGACTCCCGCATGTGCCCTGACTGGGATCTATCTGGCAACTCTCATTTGGGGTTGATGCTCTGCCCATCTGGGGCCATGCTTGCAACCAAGCTATTTTTAGTGCCTGAGGAAGAGGCTCTATGTAGCTATCTTCAGTGTCTGGGACTGATGTGCTTGAACCAACAGAGCCATGACTATGGAAGGGAAAGAGATAGAGAGAAGGGGAGGGTAAGGGATGGGGAAACAGATGGTCATTTCTCCAGTGTGCCCTGACCAAAAATCAAACCAGGGACATCTACAAGCCAGACTGATGCTTTACCACTGAGCCAACCAGCCAGGGCCAAAAATATTTTTCTGACCAGAAAATAGTGGTTTATGTTCAACGTAGAAAACATACAATACAAAAAATAAATAAAGAAAATAAAGAGCAAGCAGAGATAACCACTATTAAAATTTTGGTATATAGCCTTCCAGTCTTTTTCCTGTGAAAAAATATATAGAGACATACTTCATTTTAAAATGATAAAGATCATTTCTCCTTCAAAAAAACTGATATTATACTGTACTTACCATTTTTAATGTCCTTTGTCCTTTTTCACTTAATGTATCAGAACATTTTCCTGTATCACTAAATATTCTTCTGAAATATAAATTTTAAGGGCTGTATATAGTATGTCTTTACATGACTTTGCCATAACTTACTTAACTAATTTCCTATGATGAACGTTTTAGGATAGTTCAATTTTCTGCTTTTTCACCTTCTCAATGCATAGCCTATCATAGCTTGTATTAGAAATGATGTACATTGTTTCGATTTTAATAAATTTAGAAATACACAGAAAATAAGCTTTTCCACATATACTGTAAACTTAAATGATAAATTCTTAATTATTAATAAATTTGGTTATATTATTACAAAAATATTTATTCACAAAATTGGGTCATATTTCCTAGGTTTCATTTCCAAAGAATTGCAAGGTTAGAGAATATGCACATTTTTGAGGTTTTTGAGACATACTACCAATTTAACACGTTGCTAATGTGAAAAAGATAATTTCTCAAAGCACTTTAGATAACGTATATGCTTAATTTTTCTCAAATAATAATTGTATTCATTTTTATTCCTATAATAAAAACTATTATATCTCTATATAATCTTCATATTCTTAGATACAGAATAACTGTCATAGCGCTACAAAGATTTTACATGAAAACTAGAATTTTCCAATATAATTTCAATGTTTTTACTTGCAGGGATGGGCTCAATTCTGAAACCTTTTTATTTTGAGTGCAATTATACTCCTTAAAAGAAGCAATATGAGCCTGACCAGGCGGTGGCGCAGTGGATAGAGTGTCGGACTGGGATGCGGAAGACCCAGGTTCAAGACCCCGAGGTTGCCAGCTTGATCGTGGGCCCATATGGCTTGAGCAAAAGCTCGCCAGCTTGGACCCAAGGTCGTTGGCTCCAGCAAGGGACTGCTCGGTCTGCTGAAGGCCCGCGGTCAAGGCACATGTGAGAAAGCAATCAATGAACAACTAAGGTGTCGCAACGGCGACGAAAAACTAATGATTAATGCTTCTCATCTCTCTCCGTTGCTGTCTTTCTCTATCTCTCTCTCTGTCCCTGTAAAAACAAACAAACAAACAAATAAATAAATAAATAAAAAAGAAGCAATATGAGTAAGGTGTGATGACTCCAATATGACCATATCAAGGAACATACCAGAATTTAGCACCCAAGTAATTATGGTGGCTCTTCCTCTTAAACTATGTCAAATTCTCATCCAATGATGATAGGTTTTATTTTGTTTATAAATAACCAGAGACAATTTTCTAATTAAGGTACAGTTGTTAAGAAGTTGAGATAATGTAATGTTTTAAAGGAACTTGATTCTTCTAATTTCAAAGTGAGTTATAGTTTGGGTACTGGAAGCACCACTGTTGGGCAGATAAAATATATTATGCTCACTTTGTTAAAGATGGCGCTGCCCACATGGAAGTTCGTTGATATTAATGTGTGTTCTGGAACAGGCTGTGGGCAGGCCAGGTCGTTATAGCCTAAGGCTTAGTTTAAGAGTAAGCTCTTCCCTACACCCTTGACTGATTGGATGATGTAGGGTGGTGCACTCTCCTGAGGAATCCCATTAAGCCTCAGATGGGTGGCTTTGTATCAGAGACTTTCTTGTGTGTATAATTGGATTAAAGGTTTGGATTATCTATGCTATAAAGTGGGCAGACCGGTAGCTAGCTCTCTCTCGGTTCCTGAGGTTAGTATTAGAAGAGAGGAGAGCAGAGTAAGGTCACATGGAGGCCAGGAGAAACAACCAAGATGGCAGAGTGCTGAGGGAGAAGCCAGTTTGTTATGAGTTTGTGCAGAGTTTGTGTAGAGAGAAGGAGATGGGAAACAGAAGTGAATAAGTCTGGTGAGCTAGAAAGCTTTGATGCTAGGAAACTCGGATAAGTCAGTAGCTTTGTGAGCACTGAATGTGTGGGTTTTGGAGCCCAGTGTGTGTTTTTGCTTGCCCGCCGGGTGCAAGCTAGAATTAAAGCTGATGGCTCACCAGTTCTTGGCTCCTGTGTTTCATTACCGACTGTTCGAATCTAATGCGAACCTGCATGGGTCAGGCGGCTGTGATGGTGGCCTTGGCTACTGGCTTTACAACCACTGAAATAAATACATTTACTTAGGTTGAACTATGTATATGAAATTGGTGTTTTTGTAGGCTATATAAAGGAGAAAAATCAGCCTATTTTTAAGTGGTTTAACTTAGTACACATTCTGAAGATGACTATTTTGAAAAATAAAACATAGGGTTAATGAAGAGTCTCTTACTTATTTTCATAAACTCTGATGATGTCTTTCCTTAAAAATGTAAGCTAGCAGATTATGTGGAAGGCACTGCTGAACCAGAACAAAATAAATGCTAAACTATCAACTTTGGCAGCTTTTTTTCTGAGCTACGGGTAACTATAAAGTTGTCTGTTTTTACTAATTAGCAAACCTACCAGAGGAAGTTTGGTTGGCTACTTCAGTTTAAAAGAAAAATAAAACAGCATAAGGAAGGAGCTGGGCAGCTGGGGAATGAAAAGATAGTCACCCTGCAGCTGGGCAAACAGCAAAGTCAATGAATCTACTATATACCTTGTATTTTTTAGGCTTGTCTCTGTTTATATTTGTTCGGCAGATAAAATATAATATGCTCACTTTGTTAAAGATGGTGCTGCCCACATGGAAGCCCATCACCCAGGTGATATTATTAGCCCTTATGCTTGTGATGTCTGTGGGGGAAAAGTTGTAAGCAGGCCGGGTCGTTATAGTTTAAGGCTTTGTTTTAAGAGTAAGCTCTTCTCCACACCCTTGACTGATTGGATGATGCAGGGTGGTGATGTAGGGAGGAATCCCATTATGCCTCAGATGGGTGACTTTGTATCAGAGACTTCCTTGTTTGTATAATTGGATTAAAGGTTTTGAGTCTGCTATAAAGTGGGAGAGAACAGTAGCTTGATCTCTCTCTCTTGGTTCCTGAGTTCCTGAGATTAGTATCAGAGAGGAGAGCAGATTAAGGCCATGTGCAGGAGAAGCAGTCAAGATGGCAGAGTGCTGAGGAAGAAGCCAGTTTGTTAAGAGTTTGTGCAGGAGGAGATGGGGAACAGAGGTGAATAAGTATGGTGAGCTAGAAACCTTTGATTCTAGGAAACTCGGAAAAGTCAGTAGCTTTGTGAGCACTGAATGTATGGGTTTTGGAGCCCAGTGTGTGTTTTTGCTTGACTGCCGGGTGCAAGCTAGAATTAAAGCTGATGGCTCACCAGTTCTTGGCTCCATTGTTTCATTACCGACTGTTCGAATCCAATGTGAACCTGCGTGGGTCAGGCGGCTGGGATGGCGACCCTGGCTACTGGCTTTACAATATTCCCTGCCCAAAGCAAACCCACACACCATTTAGGTGCTGGTTCCAGTTACATCTTTAAATAAGAGGGTGAAAAAACCAATCTCTGTCACTCTCTCTCTCTCTCTCTCTCTCTCTCTCACACACACACACACACACACACACACACACACACACACACACACACACCTCAGCTGCCGGTATTTTTCTTGCTCATAGATGGGAAAGAAGAAATGTGAACACTTGACTCCCATCATAGCTGGATGTAAAGCAATCCCAGACAGCTGTGGGTACCAGAGAATTAAAAAAAAAAAAAATCTCAAAGAATTCATCTCCTGACTCTTGCTTTACATAGATGCTAAGGATTAATGTAAGCAGGTAATTCGCATAAACTAAGCCTTAAGAAATAAGGATACCAAGCTGGCTGGCTACCAGTGTGGAATTTCTTATTAACTAGCCCAGGATAAAAGGAAAACATCTGAGTCTGACCTAACACTAGCAGGAAAGGGTGTAAATATCTCATCAGTATGTGTGGTTCGCGCAATAGCTGAGGATTCTTTAACCAGTTCAATGGTAATATACAGAAAGGAAATTCCTTTGTTCAGTTTTTCAATTTGACATAGTGTTGGGCAGATAAAATATATTATGCTCACTTTGTTAAAGATGGTGCTGCCCACATGGAAGTTCGTTGATATTAATGTGTGTTCTGGAACAGGCTGTGGGCAGGCCGGGTTGTCATAGCCTAAGGCTTAGTTTAAGAGTAAGCTCTTCTCTACACCCTTGACTGATTGAATGATGTAGGGTGGTGATGTAGGGAGGAATCCCATTATGCCTCAGATGGGTGGCTTTGTATCAGAGACTTTCTTGTATGTATAATTGGATTAAAGGTTTGGATTATCTATGCTATAAAGTGGGCGGACCGGTAGCTAGATCTCTCTCTTGGTTCCTGAGTTCCTGAGGTTAATATTAGAGAGCAGAGCAGATTAAGGCCATGTGGAGGAGAAGTAGCCGAGATGGCAGAGTGCTGAGGAAGAAGCCAGTTTGTGCAGAGTTTGTGCAGGAGGAGATGGGAAACAGAGGTGAATAAGTCTGGTGAGCTAGAAACCTTTGATTCTAGGAAACTCGGATAAGTCAGTAGCTTTGTGAGCACTGAATGTGTGGGTTTTGGAGCCCAGTGTGTGTTTTTGCTTGCCCGCCGGGTGCAAGCTAGAATTAAAGCTGATGGCTCACCAGTTTGTGGCTCCTGTGTTTCATTGCCATCTGTCCGAATCCAATGCGAACCTGCGTGGGTCAGGCGGCTGTGATAGTGGCCACGACTACTGGCTTTACACATAGGATTTCTACTATTCTCTAAAATGATAACAGTTTCAATGAATAAATTTTAAAAGTTGAGAAGAAAAACACTAAAAGTTTATTTGAGAACTCTAATTGCAGATAATGAATGCAAGTACAAACTGCATTATTTAAAAGGTGGGCTGTTGACAGAAGTTTTGTATTTAAAATAAAATAACCCAGGGTTCTCTTTTTCAGAGAAGTAAAAGAATGTGTCATTTGGTTCCTGTTCCTCACGTGGGGCACCACTTGTCAGGAGACAATGACTACTCAGAGACCACATGGAATGCACCCAGGGACCTAGAGGAGATAGCCTCATAATCCCCTATACAGGTTTCATGAGACAGCCCGACCTCCAGTCCTTACAGGTATGTACTGATACACAAAAATAGAAGCAGGGACGAGAATGAAAAAGTCAGGAAGCAAAAATAGAAACAGGAAGTCAGGAAGGGGAATTTCTTTAGAATAGATAAAAGGGAAAGGGAGTAGCTCAAATGTTTCCACCTATTGCTTAATCAGAATCGCTAATTCTATCCCTATTGTGCTGCATTCAGCACAGTACAGCTTTTGGCTCAGTACTTTCTGTCAGTGTCGTCACTGTGGCCTTTGCCTGAGGGCACTGAATTCTGTACCTGTTCTATGCTCCTATTCAGGGCCTGTACAAGAAAGCTTTTATTTTTTCAAAGGTTCATTTTGAATACATAGGCAAAGAAAACAACAGCTTCTCCACCAGCTTAATGCAAACACAAGTCTTTGCATATCAAATGACATTAGAGGCATTGTTCAGCAGATAAAATATAATATGCTCACTTTGTTAAAGATGGCACTGCCCACATGGAAGCCCGTCATCCAGGTGATATTATTTGCCCTTATGCTTGTGATGGCTGTGGGGGAAAACTTGTAATGTAAGCAGGCCAGGTCGTTATAGCCTAAGGCTTTGTTTTAAGAGTAAGCTCTTCCCCACACCCTTGACTGATTGGATGATGCAGGGTGGTGCACTCTCTTGAGGAATCCCATTATGCCTCAGATGGGTGACTTTGTATCAGAGACTTCCTTGTTTGTATAATTGGATTAAAGGTTTTGAGTCTATGCTATAAAATGGGAGAGACCAGTAGCTTGATCTCTCTCTCTTGGTTCCTGAAGTATTAGAAAGGAGAGCAGAGTAAGGCCACATAGAGGCCAGGAGAAGCAGCCAAGATGGCAGAATACTGAGGGAGAAAGCAGTTTGTTAAGAGTTTGTGCTGGAGGAGATCGGAAACAGAGGTGAATAAGTCTGGTGAGCTAGAAACCTTTGATTGTAGGAAACTCGGATAAGTCAGTAGCTTTGTGAGCACTGAATGTGTAGGTTTTGGAGCCCAGTGTGTGTTTTTGCTTGCCCGCTGGGTGCAAGCTAGAATTAAAACTGATGGCTCACCAGTTCGTGGTTCCTGTGTTTCATTACCGACTGTTCGAATCCAATGCGAACCTGCGTGGGTCAGGCTGCTGTGATAGTGGCCTCGACTACTGACTTTACAGGCATATACCCATGTAAATGTACTCCATGTAAAAGGAATAGCATATTTCCCTATTTGAAATCTTCTCTACTAAAACGTCATGCATAATTTTCTATTGAACTAAGGTGACCAATTGTCCTCCTTAAGAGAGGGCAGTCCTTCTTTTGTAAGTTCTGACCTCCCTTGAAAAGTGTCCTCCTACATGTCCTCCTTTTTGATATTGGAAGACTAATCTGTAAATGTCTGTATTAGATTGATGCAGAGTTGATCCACTGCATGTGACGTGACGTATTTGTATTTGACATGACGATTCGTCAAGAATCAGTACAGTGCAGCGAGACGCGATTATGGGACGCATGCGCTCCGCACAGGGGACCTTGAGAGAGAACGCAATATACAGAGCGTGCAATTGACTTTGTGTACTGTCGGTAAAATAAGTATGAAAATATGATATATATGTTTGCTTGCTTATAGTTTGCATTGGGTGTGGGAGACAGGCTGTAAGCCGGCAAAGTCATTATAGCCTAAGGTTTAGTTTTAAGACTAAGCCGTTCTAGCCCTTTAATATGAAGATCTTTTTAAAACTAAGCTTTTCCCCACACAGTTGACTGTTGCATGATGTGGGGTGGTGCACTCTCATGAGGAATCCCATTTATGCCTCAGATAAGTGACTTTGTATCAGAGACTTCCTTATTTGTATATTGGCTTAAAGGCTTTAATATCTACACTATAAAATGAGATAGACCAGGTGCTTTCTCTCTCAGTTCCTGAAATTAGCATTGCAGTGGAGAAGCAGCCAAGATGGCGGGGTACTGAAGGAGAAGCCAGTTTGTGCAGAGTTAGAGCAGAGAGAAGAAAATGGGGAACAAAGGTGAATAAAGCTGGTGAGGTAGAAACTTTGATTCTAGGAAACTCGGATAAGTCAGTGATTTTGGAAGCCCTAAATGGAAAGGGAAGTGTTTTCCCACTGTGTGTATTTCTCACCGGTCAGGTGCGAGCTAAGATGAAATGTAATGGCCCACCAGTTCTTGGCTCCGTTGTTTCATTACTGTCATAATCAAATGCAAACCTTCACGGGCCAGGCGGCTGTGATGGTGGCTGTGGCTACTGGCTTTACATGTACTTCTTACTGAAACAAAACATGGCACATATGACATTGTAGACTCACAATTATTTCTTTCTCAGTGAATATTCAATCATAGACAGGTAAGCACAATTCACGTTTTATTAATTATCTATTTAAAAATTTCCAAATATGTATAATTTTATTTTCAGGTACTTTCCCAAAATTCGAGTTTTAAAGTGAAAATCTAATCTCAAACCCTATCTATTAATAACGCATTTTGATTAGTTAGATTTTTTTTTTAATTAGAAAATGATAAATACACCTAAATATTACGCCAAATTAGTGGTTTTGTTGGATATTTAGTTTTATTAATTTAGCTTCTGGGAAATTCGCCTATCATGATGTAACGTTTTCAGTTCCTAATGTGCTTACATCGTTCATGTAGCTCTATATTTTATTTTTAATTTTAAATTTCATTTAAGGGATGGAAAAAACAAAGAAAGAGAAAATGCCATTTCAATGATAAATTGAAAAAGGAATTTCCATTCTTCATGTCAAAGAAAGATACCATTGTTTTCTGCAATATTTGCAATGGAGAATTTTGTATTGCAGTTGGGGCAGAGCAGCAATAAAGAAACACTTGACCACCAACAAACATAAGCACTCATTAGATCAGTGGTTCTTAACCTTTTTTGAGGTACTAAACCCACCAGTTTCATATGCGCATTCACCGAATCCTTCTTTAGTGATAAATAAAATATGATTTTTTTTTCCAAATTCAAGACATAGGTATATGTTTTTTTACTGGTGCACAAAATGAGCTGTGCATGAACATCACCTTGCTCAAAGAACAAAACCAACAAAGTGCATGAACTCACAACAAATTACGGTATTACTTTATTCTGACCTCTGCGGCAGAGGCTTCTCTGAACCCGAGACCGACTCATCGAACCTCTAGGGTTCAATAGAACCCAGGTTAAGAACCACTGCATTAGATGCATCAACTTCCAGTTATAAAGTAACAAGTGTTTTTAAAACTTCAAATTATTCTGAAGATGAAAAACAGTTGGCTGCAATGGAGGGAACATTTGCATTTCATACCATAATTCACAATCAAAGTTTTCGTAGTATGGATTGTAAAACTAAATCATTGAAAAAGTTTCACAATGCAAAATTTTCATGTGTCAGGACAAAATGCAAGGCTATTTTGAAATCAGTATTTAAAAATTACTGTGACAAAATACTTACAGAGGACTTGGAAACTGCAGCATTTGTAACGGTTTTATCTGATGCTTCAAATCATAACAAAATTAAATTGTATCCAATAATAGTAAGATATGTTAATGTTTCCAAGGGCATTCAAGTAAAAAATTAAATTTAGAATCCATTGAGGGGGAAACTTCTGAAATTATTTCAAACCATCTATACAGAGTAATAAATGAAAATAATTTGAAATCCAAAGTTGTTGCACTAACGGCTGATAATACAAACACATATTTTGGTGAGCAAAGATGCAAAAGTGTGAATAATGTGCATGTAAAATTACAAGTTACTCCAAAAGAAAATAGTAGGAACAGGTTGTAATGCACATATTTTGTCAAATGCAATCAACACAGCATCATGTGCCATGCCAATTGATGCAGAAGTAATAATAACTACAATTTATTTGCATTTTAGTCATTTTACCATTCGTATTGCTACTTTAAAACAATTTTGTGAAGAAGCAAATGTTGAATACAAAAAGTTTTAGGATATTCAAAAGTTACATGGCTTGTTCTAACACCTGCTATAGAGCGTGTTCTACAATTATCTGAGCCTCTCCATTCATATTTTTAAGTTTAGAAAACTGTCCTAAAATCCTAGAATCGTTTTTCAATAATAAAATATCTGAGATATTAATGTATTTTGTACATAATTAAGGATCTGTTTTTCACAAACAATTCAAAAGATTGAAGGTGAACACATTTCAGCTACGGAAGTTAGTCTTATTTTGAATGACTTTATCCTTCAATTAAATCTCATTTTGAAAAAGAATTTCTTCCTTTAATTATAAAAAGAAAATTGTCAGACTTAGAGGAATCAAGTCCAGGCATAACAAAAAGGTTTATCAAAGAAATACAGAATTTTTACCAGAAATGTTTTCAATATATCAAAGAATAGTCTGAAATAAACATCATGGGAAATAACAATTTTCAATGGTGATTTTTTATTTCATTGCAAGTATTGAACAGATATTGAATCTTGTTTTCAGTTTTTATCTAAAGAAATGCCAGACATTAAAATAGATGACAACTGTCTCTTGGAAGAAATTAGAAAACTGAATGTATATTTAAATTCTGAAAAATTAATACAATGGGAAAATGAACACGTCAAAATTGATAAAAGATGGGTGGAAATATTCAGCCATTTCAAAAATGAACATATTCCATGTGAAAATCTATTTATTCTGTTCAATTTACATTGTGCTGCCCTGGAACTAATGCAGCAGTTGAAAGAGTTTCTTCAATTGCTAATGATTTTTGTACAAGTGAAAAATTGAGATTGAATGTTGATACTCTAGCTCCAACACTTATGGTAAAATTCAATATAAAGTATATTTCTTGTTCAGATATAACAATATATTGTTACAAGATGAAACATTGACAAAAAAATTCATTCAATGGAATGAATTATTACAATTATTATTAGAATTCTTACAATTATTATTAGAAATTAGTAGGCATATAAGCATAATTACAATATAAAATATTACAAATGTTTTTATTATGCATTTATCATATTATAGTGTATTATTGTTGCAATGAATAAAATGTTTCTTTTATTTATGACATTGTTTTTTTTCAATTTATTTTTGTCCTCCTTTTCATTGTAAAAAAGTTGGTCATCTTAATTGAACACACTCAATTTATCTTTCTGCTGGATCTTTTTCTTTACTGCAGGTAGAATAGAGCCAAGAAGATGACCACTGAAATTGCAAAATCCTTACAGGTCGACATACTATATCTGACACTACTCTTGTATCATAAATCAAAATAATTAAAATATCTTTGGTAAATTCCAATATTTAACATCATGATATCATTAGATATTTAAAAATTATCCACATGTTAGAGAAGACCAGTGGATTAAGCTATAAATTCTATGTTTTGACCTCTGGCTCAGTTGTTGCACGGTTACTGAACACTTCTGCTCACCTGACCACGTTGTGTAGACACTCAATTGTGCATTGCTGTATATGTGTGTAACTTAAACTTTACTGAGTACTTATGATAAATGTGTTTATATGTATATTATTTATACCATTAATATATATGTAATACATATACATAATTTGTACATATTTAGTGTTGGTCAAATAAGTTTGTAAAATATGAATTTTATGTTTGCTCACTTATAGGTTGCATTGGGGGCTGGGCAGCACCAGGTATATGTGGTCTGTGAAATTGCAAATTACCTTCCTGCTTGGGAAGGACCATCATTTTGCTAATGTTTGCTGGAGGAAAAATTTTCATGCCAGAAAGCTTTGAAAAGAGAGAAGAGGCAGAAAGAAGCCATGTTTGCAGATCAGCAGGGAGAGATGCAGAGTGCTGAAGGAGAAGCCAGCTGTGCAGAGAGGTGTGCAGATGGGGAACTGGAGGTGAGGGGCTTTGCAAGCTCTGTTGAGACTTGTGAGACTTTTGATTCTAGGAGAAACCGGAGAAGATTCTCTTGGTTGTGGAACTGGAGAATGTCTCAGGACTTTGTGAGCTCTGAATGAATGAAGAGGGAGGTGTTTTCCCTGTGTGTGTTGCTCATTGGCTGCTGCGAGACTTTAATAAAGGAATGGCCCACCACTTTTTGGCTTCACTGTTTCTTTATCATCTGCCCAAATCTAATGAGAACCTACATGAGAATGGCCATAATGGCGGCGGCCCCTGGCCATACATTTAGCTAAACAAAAATTATATAATGCTATGTACTGGACATTGCTCTAAGCATATTACAAATATTATTTTATTTAATCCTTCTAAAATTTCTTTATCAGGTAGGTACCTTTATCTTCCCCATTTCACAGAAGCGAAAAGTAAGGTATAGAGAGGTTAAGTAACTTTACCAAGGTGTCATAACTGGCAGAGCAATGGCTGGAACCCTGACAGTCTGGCTCCAGGTTAGCTGTCCTGAACTTTTATGACATAACTTTTGGGTAAAATCTAAAGCATTCTAAAGATAGAAGGCCTCTTTACCTGGGGGATATACTTGCTCTTTGTTATATTTAGGAATAGAGAAAAAGGACTGAACAGTATGTATTTATCAACATTTGCTTGGTGCTCTCTACCCATAAGCATCGAAGGGTGTAAAATTAAAGACTTGGTTTTCATTTTCTGTAAGTTAACATTTTGGAGATTAAAAAAAATTGGGCCTTGGAGATTCTTATGGACACAGATGAAGGGCATTCAGGCTGGAAGTACACAACAGGCACAGGAACTGAGGGGTCCACACAAGTGAGGTGGGCACGAGTGGACCAAGGCGGCAGAGAAGGGGTCCAGGGAAGTGCTTGAAAAGTGGTGGCTTGGTAACTGAGCTGAAGGATAAAGTTGAAGTTGGCATGGAGACGATCAGAAGAGGCTTTAAGTCCCAACTAAGAAGTATTAAATCTATTCTACAGGGGTCTGTGAATCCACACAGGTAGAAACAGAATGGCCAAAGCAGCATCTTAGTAATAATCTGGGGAAGACATGCAGGATGGGGGTCAAGAGGCCTCAGAATGGAAGAAAGGGAATGGAAAGTAAGAAAGAGAAACCAGAACAACAGCTATAGGACCTTTCTCTGTTCTCACTCCCCGACCTTTAACTTGATGCTACTCCCTCTGTTTTACAGTTCAGATGTACTCATGGTCTGGTCCCAACACCAGCCCAAGCAGCACTTTGTCTTCCACTCTGAGTCAATCACTTGACGCTGCCTCCACAGAATTTGTACTTTCCTGCATCTGTGGCCTCCTCCCAAGCCAGTCCCACTGCCTGCGATGCCCTCCCCCAGTGCCTCCCCCTGTGCACATTTTGACTCACCTTCTAAGACAAACTCAAATTTCACCTACTTCTAACTGTTGTTCCTTGGTTCTTCAGCCAGAGAGATCCTGTTCTTCTGACCACCAATACATACTTACTGATAGCTCTTCAGACTCTGTACCCTATGTTATAGATATTTGTGTACCATTCTGTATCATAGATTGTCCTGTAAATTTAGCTAGGGCACCAATTATAACTTAGATGCCTTCAGATCCTTAGCATTGCCTCATATACAGTTGGAATATGATAGGAATTTGGTGAGAAACAAATGAAGGACAGGAATCCACTTTATAGTCAGCTTTTCTCTTCATTTAATATATATTTTCAAATATTGCTAGTATGTAACTGGCATTGTTCTTTTCCATCCCTGCATTCAAAATAGTACCACCAATGAACACCTGAGATTGGAATGATTAAATTACAAATAGTTCTCTATCTACTGAAATATAGTTAGCCCTGGAATTTATGGTCTCTAAAGAAAAAAATGTGGTGATTGGTGGCGGGTGGTGAAAAGCACTATGGTAGAGACAATATTTTCCTAATTCCATACATAGCCTGCTGTTTTACTAAATCCATCAACCACTGAAAGCTCTTCTGAGAAACTATATTCTTTGGGTTTCTTAAATATCAATAACCTGGGATAAAGATCTATCTTCTACTATCAATACACAGAGGACTCCAATTGTAACTGAGTTTCTCCAAGTGCCAGCCTAATAAACCATTGGGGTAAGGCCAGGAGCCTTGGAAGTGCATTCCTGTGGTTTCCCCGGAAGCAATCAGGTTCATGGTGAAAGCAGGGTTCCCAGCAACCCTCCGCAGAGCCCCAGGAGCTGTGCTGCAAGAAGCCTGGCCCCTCCGGGGGCTGTCATAGCCTCAGTCTCTCCTCCTCCTACAGTCTCTGCTCTGCCAAGCCATGTCTCTGGGGGCTTATTTTATTAGACAGGGGTGGTGGGCAGGAACTATGTTTAAGATAGCACTCGTATGCTGCCTGCTGAGATCTTTACACCTGCAATCTCGAGCCTTCTTGCTCTTTTCTCTACTGAGCCAACCCTGGGGATGAATTTAGCCTCTGGAGCCAGGCGGACCTGGATTTGAACTCTGGTGCTACCACTGACCAGCTGGGTAAGTTTCTGAGTTTTCTTGAGCTCCAGTTCCTCTAAGGTAAAATTGGAATCAAATGATAGAATACATGGAAGAACATCAGAAGGTGGATAATTCTCATTCTTGAGATTTTCTAAGGTATAATATAAAGTAATAATTCAGGCTTTGGGGCCAGGCTGCTTCGGGTCAAGTCCTATCTGTGCAGTTACTCGCTGTGTGGTCTTGGGCATATAACTTGACCTTTCTGTGCCTTGATTTCCTCACTGTAAAATCAGTATAACAATATTACTCACTGCATAAGGTAGTTGGAAAGATTAAACGTGCCAGCATATGTTAAGAACACAGAAAAAGGAGCTTGATTGACATTATGTTAAGTGCATACTAAATGTCATCTACTGATATTGGAAAAAATTGCCATAAAGTAATTCATTTTAATAATGATAATAAATTTCACAGAACTAGAACAAATATTCCAAAAATTTATATGAAACTAACGAAGGATCCTGAATAGCCACAGTGATATTGAGAAAGAAGAAAAATGTTGGAGGAATCACACTACACTAAAGAGCCCTAGTAATCAAAACAGCATGGCAATGGCATAAAACTAGACATATATATAGATCAATAGGACAGACTAGAGAGGTCAGAAATAAACTCACACTTTACAGTGAATTAATATTTGACAAAGGCGGCAAAAACATACAATGGGATAAAGACAGTCTATTCAACAAATGGTGCTGGAAAAATTGGGCAATACATGCAAAAAAAATGAAACTAGACCACCTTCTTACACTATACATAAAAATAAAGTCAAAATGAATTAAAGGCTTAAATGTTAAAGTCAAAACCATAAAATCCTAGAAAAAAAATAGTAAAATCTTGGACATTTCTCATAGCAATATTTTTTTTCTGATGTATCTCCTTAGACAAAGAAAACAAACAAAAAATAAACAAATGGGATGATATCAAACTAAAAAGGTTTTGTACAGCAAAGGAAATAATCAACAAAATGAAAAGAAAACCTACTGAATAAGAACATATTTGCCACTGGCACATCTGATAAGTGGTTAAGATCCAAAATCTATAAAGAACTTAACACCAAAAAACAAACAATCCAATTAAAAAATGGGCAAAGGGCCTAAAAGGACACTTTTCCAAAGAAGGCATACAGATGGCCAATAGATATATAAAAAGATGCTCAACATCACCGATCATCAGATAAATGCAAATTAAGAGCAAAATGAGATATCACCTCACACCTGTCAGAATGGCTAACATCAATAAACAACAAGTGCTGGCGAGGGTGTGAAGAAAAAGGAACCCTCCTGGCACTGCTGGTGGGAACACAGATTGATGCAGCCACTGTGGAAACCAGTATGGGGTTACTTCAAAAATAAAAAAAAAATGGAACTGCCTTTTGACCAGTGATTCTACTTTGTGCTTTTACCCAAAGAAATACCGAACACTAATTTGAAAGAATACATGCACCCCAAAGTTCATTGTAGCATTATTTATACAATATCCAAGATTTGGAAGCAGCCAAGGTGCCCATCAGTGGATGAGGGGGTAAAAACCACAGTGGGATACAATGTGGCCATAAAAAAGAAGAAAATCTTACCCTTTGCGACAGTATGGATGGACCTGGAGATTATTATGCTAAGTAAAATAAGCCATTCAGGGAATGACAAGTACCATTATTTCACTTATATGTGGCATCTAATGAACAAAATAAACTAACAAAACAGAAACAGACTCATAGAGAACAGACTGACAGCTGTCAGAGGGGAGCAGGGTTGAGGGGCTGGGTGAAGAAAGGTGAAGAGGTTAAGGAAAAAACCCTCATAAACACAAGACAACAGTGTGGTGATTACCAGGGGGAAGAGGAAGTGGGGAGGAAGAAGAGGGTATAGGGGTAATGGTAATGGAAGGAAACTTGACTTGGGGTGATAAACACACAATACAATATACAGATGTATGCCTGAAACCTATATTGTTTTATTACCAATGTCACCCCAATAAATTCATTTAAAAAAGAATTAAAAATTCTGTTAAGTAAGAAAAAAAGAATGTATAATGATTTGTCTGTGACTGGAAAAATGACACCCCCTTTATTTTCTTTTTTAAGTGAGAGGAGGGGGGAGATAGAGAGACTGACTCCCACATGCACACCAACCGGGATCTACCCAGCAACTCTGGTCTGGGGGCCAATGCTTGAATCAACTGAGCTATCCTCAGCCCCCTAGCCCAGTGACTTAATCAACTGAGCCACTGGCTGTGAGAAAGGAAGAGGTACAGAAGGGGGAGTTGGAGGGGAAGAGAAGCAGATGGTCGCTTCTCACGTGTGCCCTGACCAGGGATTGAACCGGGGATGTCTACACTCTGGGCCAACGCTCTATCACTGAGCCAACCAATCAGGGTCAAGATGGCCATTTCTAACAGAGGTAGTGGGAAAAAAATTAGCAATACTTCCAATTGAAGTGTATGTTAAGAATTTTAGCAAAGCTCTTTAGAATGAGCAAATAGATCAAGATGAACAAATAAATAGCATGACATACTCTTTATTTTTTCATTTTATTTTTTTGAGAGAGAGGAAAGGGGAGAGGGGGAGAAAGAGAGAAAGAGAAAGAAAGAATGAGAGAGAGAGAGAGAAAAAGAGAGAGAAAAGCATCAAGTCATTGTTCCTCTTAGTTGTGCCACTGATGGCTTCTCGTATGGCTGACTGGGGCTTAAGACAGTGACCCTGTGGGTTGAGCCGGTGCCCTTGGATCGAACCAATAACCTAGGATTGAGAATGCAATGCTGGGACTGTGCCAGACCTCGGCGCTCTATCCACTGTGCCACAGGCCAGGGCTGAGATGCTTTAGTTATAGCTAGTTTATCAAAGGAAACTTGAGGTATGTTGTAACTCCACTGAAATGAAATCAGTAAAACCATAGAGCGCACATGCACAGGGAGGATCCGGTATAGGGTTAAAGATTTTGTTTCAGGATTAATTGTATAGAGCAGCATTCTAATAGAAAGAGCTTAGGTCTTTGAAATAATATAAACCTGAATTTTGGCCCTGCCTTTATGTAAAATAGCTTTAGAATTCAGCCTATTTGACCCTCAGCATGAGTCTTATCTAATGAGAGATACCATGACAACATGAAGTCTCCCTACAGGATCAAAATTAGGGGACAATTAAATCTAGCTATACACCTCAAACACCTTGAAAAGTGTGAAACAAAAGAAAAAGAACAAGGCCAGCAGGTTGGCTCAGCAGTAGAGAGTTGGCCAGCATGTGGAAGTCCCAAGTTTGATTCCTGACCCGGGCACACAGGAGAAGCATCTATCTGCTTCTCCTCCCTTCCTCCCCTCCTTTCTCTTTATCTCTCTCTTCCCCTCCCGCAACCAAGGCTTCATTGGAGCAAAGTTGGCCTGGGCGCTGAGGATGGCTCCATGGCCTCCACCTCAGGCGCTAGAATGGCTCTGATTGCAGTGGAGCAATGCCTCAGATGGGCAGAACATTGCCCCTTGTTGGGTATGCCGGGTGGATCCCAGTCAGGCGCATGTGGGAGTCTGTCTTACTCCCTGCTTCTCTCTTTGGAAAAAAAAATAGTACAGACTTGAGGCCTGAAGGCTTCTTTATAGACGGGAAAACTGATAGTGTAACTAGAAGGCTTCTTTCCGAGAAAATTTTAATGTATCCCTCTAAAAAAAAAAGTATTTGATGAAGCCCAGAGGAAATAAGGTGAGATGGTATTGAGCAGTCTGTCTGAAAATGAATCCATAGTATCATTCCTGTTTTTTATTTTCTATTGGAGATTTACTGTTTTCTTATCTTCAAGAGCCCATGTCAGTGGAAGGAGCATCCATGTCCTAAGGGTGAGAGCTCCCAATCTGCCACTGTCCTCGCTGTGTGACCCTGCAGAAAGACTTCATTGAACTTGGCTAGCCCACAGCTTTCTCACCTGTTAAGGAGGTGGTTGGACCACGTGATATCTCCAGCCTTTTCTCACCTCTGAAATTCTGTGGGCCCATGATTTCCAATATTAATCTAGCAACAACCAAATACCATAAGAATTTACTTTGGGGAAAAAAATATATATATATAATATACTTCTCAGAGACTAAACTGGTTGATTTTTTTCAGTGTCAGGGCAGATGGCAGATAAATTTTAACCAAAACAAAAAACCAGCGTAACAACGAATCACACTAATTAGCTCCTACTCCTGTTGACTTGAGGCAGCAAAAAGTATACGACACTACGGCAAAGACAGAAAGTCCCTCTGAGAATTCCCTACTGGCTCTGAGGCCATAACTCACCTGCTGTGCTGCATAGAAAATATCCACATGGTCTAATACACTGTCACACTGTTGAACCTCAAACTGAGGTGTCTATCACTCTAGTGACTTTAATTAGCTCCCAAACTGATCACCAATCAATCATTAACTGCTCATTAAGGAGGTAAACCGAAGAACTATTTGGTATGTGCAGGGCTGACACATGGATTTGCTGCATGCTTTTATTTTTGACTGTTATATTAAAATTAAAGCTGGGCATTAGTCATCATTTTTGAAACATTAAATTGAACAATAATTTTTCAATGGCAACATAGATTATAATTAGTTTCACAAGATTTTGCTACTTTAATAAAATTACTGAGTGAAAAATGACTAATTTTTCCTATAGAGGACAAATTGTTTTATGTCTTACCAAAAAGAAAATGTTTCTATTTGTACCACAAGCAACATGTATTTATTAACCTTAATCTGTGCCAGTTCTATTTCCAGGCAGTTTCTAATTAAAGTCTTTGAGTCATAAACAGGGGTTGTTAGTTTTGTTTGTCTCTAATGAACTCTCCATAAACATTCATATTCAGCAAAATTTCTTGAGCTCCCTAGTATGCATCACAAATAGACCTTGTCCTACTTGATTCCATTACATCCTATTGCTAGAAATCCAATTATACATATTTTACTTTTTATTGGTTCATATTAGTTCATTAGTTTATAAGGGTAATTTTTTAGGAGCATAATTAACAATCTGGTGTAATCTCTGCCCACTTCACAATTATCAAAGATTTCTAACATGAAAAAATTGTCATTTTACCCAGAAAATCTAATTTTGCAGAAGATATTTTCCTTTCTTATCTCCCAAGTCCTTTATTTGTACTAGGGTAAAGAGAAAGTGGTAAGGGCAGAAGTTTTTGGGAAAGTCCAGCTTAACATTCTTTTTATTTCCAGATCAATGATTTGCTAACACAATGATTTGCAACAATATCAAAGTGCATGGAGTTCCCTGCACAGGCAATGTGGTCTCACGCATCTGTGCTTCCCTCTTTTCCGAACGTCCATCCCACCTCCCCCTATATTTCAGGTATCAGCTTCACCAAGGAGCCTCCCCCCAACCCAGGCTCTGCGCTTGCACAGAGCTGAGCTGTGGAGACAGTGTGACCTAGCACCCCACTCCATGTATGGAAATATCCTCACCAGTCTAGCTCATCGATGACAGGGCTGTGCGTCTGTCACTGATGCATTTGTAGGACCTGTGTATTTGTTGCAAGGCATCTTCCAGCCATTTGGTGTGTATTTCTTGGATGCAATAGAAATGACCCTTTGATAATTGTAGAGTGGAGGCAACAAGGCTTTTATTGCTTTTCATTTAACTGACGTAGTGACAGGGAATAGATCCTGAGATTTAGGACAAATGCAGAAAAACTGCATTCTGTAAATGCTAGCACCTTACAAATCATAACCCCTCTCCACACACTTGCTGGGCAGCCACCCTCTGCAGAAGGAGAGAACTGTTTAAAAAAGATAACTCATTCCATTTCTGAAAAGCTTTAATGCTTAATTTCAGGAATTGTACCACCTGGGTTCAAATCCTTGTTTTGCTAAAAGCATGTTCTGTAGATTTCTCACCTCTAATTAGAAATGAGAACAGTTCCTTCCCTATATGTCAGGCGCTTGCAGTGCTTACTGGTACACAATGAATGCTTAATGAATGCTATTAATAAAACACTGTACCCTTCTATCACGTCTTTTAAGCCCACAATAAGCCTTAGCCCTGCCATGGCTCACTTGTTTATTCTCAGACACCCGAGAGGCTGAGAACAGAAGAATGGTTTTTGTTTTATGGATCGAAGAAACAGATCTGCAAAGAGACTTAATCCTTGCCCAACAAGTCAACAGAAAAAGTCAGTGAGAGAGAAGGTCATGCAGCAAGTCCTTATTTCAAAAACAGTTTTCGTGGAAATCTTCAGAGGCACTGAAATACATGTTTAATCTACGGAAAAAGAAAATAGCCAAGAGTTGGCACATGGTGTGCATATTAAACAGGACACAGTGACAGCAGAAGTGGCAAAGTGTCAGGAACCTGGCACTGCTGGGGGGAAAGCACATGTATAATGAAAGGCCAACAAGTTATCAGAGTTGCAAAGTCACCTGCATTTTAAACATTTAATTCTTTTCAGGGAAACGTTTCCATATCTTCAATATTACAAGTGTGTATTAGAGAATTTGAGCTCTAGGGTTCAGAAGATGACATATTTAAGCTGAGGTACAAGACACTCGAAATCTTAAAAGCCTTGTATTCAGCCCTTCGGATTGCAGCACCAAGTAAAATGGAAGAACTGATGTGGAATCCTTTTCTTTCAATGAAAAATGACTTGGAATTTGACACATATACCTTGCACCTCAAATCCATAACTTCTAACTTCACTTATTGAGGAGGGGGGGAGGGGAAGCTGTGCAGGAAAGCTTTTTGAGTTTTCAAATTGCTTTGGAGTAGACGTTCAACCATTTTTTTCATGCCTATGTTCTCGATACGCTCATTTTGTTATTCTCTGGAAACAACTCAACTCCTGTTTTTTCTTTTCCTCTCTGCATGTGGTGGCAGAGGGAAATTCTATGAATATCTTGTTTTTCCTAATATCTTCTGCTCACATTGTTCCTGGAGCCTCAAAAGCCTCCCTACCCTCTCTCAGTCTCTCCTGTTACTGAAAACCTGTCCATTTTCAGATCCTTTCCTCTGAATTCTTCTTAATCCTTAACGTGGAATTTTCTCTTTGGGTCTCTAAAACCCTCTGCCTGAACTTCTCTGTTGGTACATAATGATCTGCTTGATGTTATAATCATCGATAAAAAGAGAGTTCTGCCTGGTCTGAGACTTTCTAGCTGTGTGTCCTTTGGCAAGGTGTTCCATCTCTCTGTGCAACTCCTACATGAAGTTGCTGGAAGAATTTAATGAGCTAATTATGTACTTAGAATAGTGCTTGACAAAGGTTAGCTGTATATATATATATATATATATATATATATATATATATATATATATATGGCATATTTAAACACATAGTATATAAATATATGTGATGAATAATGGTAACCAACATCAAGTACTTTAATTACTTAATTACCCAATTAAAAAATCCTTGTACCCTCATTTATTACTGTCACCCCATTAAAATTAATTAAAAAAATCCTGATTAATATGTCTGTTATTAAAGCATTCTAATAATTTAAAAGTTGTAATACTGTATTTCAGAATGTAAGTTTAGAGAATATATTCTTTCAGAAGAGTTATTGATATGAAACAGTCTCTAGAAATTTTTTGTTTTTACTAAATTATACTTTCTAACACTTTCTTTTTCTTATCCAAGGCAGACAATATTTTTCAGTTCATACTGCTCATTTTTATTTCTTAAAATTTATTGAATTTACTGAGGTGACATGGGTTATTAAAACTATGGATTTCAGATGCACAGTTGCAACATCATCTGCATGTTGCATTGTGGGTTCACCACACCCTGTCAAGTCCCGTCCATCACCATCCACCCACCTTTACCCTCCTCCACCGCCCCCTCCCTTTCCCCCTGCAATCCCCGCACTGTTGTCTGTGTCTATAACTTTTTTCTCTTTGCTTTGCTTAATCCCTTTACCTTTTTCACCCAGCCCTTTACTGTTCACTTCTTTTTTTAAAAAAATTTTTAATTAATTAATTTATTTTTAAATTTCTTTTTATTTTATTCATTTTAGAGAGGAGATATAGAGAGAGAAAGAGAGAGAGAGAGAGAGAGAGAGAGAGAGAGAGAGAGAAAGGGGGGAGGAGCTGAAAGCATCAACTCCCATATGTGCCTTGACCAGACCAGTGCAGGGTTTTGAACTGGTGACCTCAGTGTTCCCAGGTTGACACTTTATCCACTGCGCCACCACAGGTCAGGCTGCTCACTTCTTTTAAAAAATAGTCTTATTTGTAGTTTATAAGTACCAGTCATAACTAATTCTCAAATCTCTGAGAGAAAAATAAAAATTCCAAGCAGGAGCTAGGTGCTCTTGGCTTCATTAATTAGCAGGGTGTCCTAAAAGACATCTACATACAATGTCTTTATCAAACAGCTGTCCTCACAGATCCTTGTGATGGACACTGTATTAATCCCAATCATTTTGGCAGGAAAATGAAGCCAGGTTAAATTAGCTAACCTAGTTTCCAAAGTCAGTTTTTGTCAACACCGAGATTAGAACTCAGAAGTTGGCCCAGCGTCAGATAATCCCAACCTCTTTCTTTCCAGCTAAGTGTCTAGTAATAAAACCATGGAAAGGATATATGGGGACACTTTATCAGCCCAAGATCTCTAAATACTATGCTTTAAAAAAAGTTTTCCAGGTGGGATAACAAAATGTGGTATTCCAAAAAGGTTTTCAACTTGGGAGATTTTTACTTATCATTTACACCTTATTTCGCTTTGTTCAGAGTTTTGTTCCAAGACCCAGACTTCTTTGTAGTCTACTGCAAAAGAATACATGTTCATTTTCACTACAGAAATATATATTTCAAATACTCAAAATGCCCTTAAGCTAAAATAAATACTTAACCAAAAAATAAAAATAAAAAATCTCTTTGAGGCTCAGAGGAAAATCTTCTGATATGAGGTGGCAAGTATCTTCGGTTCTTTCTAAATGACTTTTCAACCTTGACTTGGTTATGTTTCTGCACTAGAGAGGAATGCTTTAGCGCCTGCTTCTCAAGCAGCTCACAGAGCCAGCCAAAAAAGCTTTCTTCAGCAGTCCTCTGAGGCGGAGTTTTCAAGAAAGGGCTTGAAACAATACACAGTGTCTTCCCTCCCATCCCCTCTAAAAAACAATTAGCTTTTCATTTTAACATTTTAAAGAGATAAGTAGTTCAAGGGTACATAAAGGATAGAGAGGATTATCTGTGTGCATTCAGCAACCCCGTTTTCCATATATAACTTCTGTACAAGATGCTCAGCAGCCTCTGGCTTTGTACCAGGACAGCTTCCATTCTCTAGGTATTAACATTTGTTAGGCAAGTCAGAGCTAGAGCTCAGAAGGAAAAACCAAGGGTGAATGGAGTACCCAGTAATGGAATCTTAGCAGCAATCCCTGTGTGTGAATACATAGTAAGCAGGTGGTGTTGACATATACGTATAACACCAAAGCTAAAATGAGGGATTATGTTTTAAAGTGGGACTCCAAATAAACATATCCTAATATAAAAGCAGAATGTCAAAGCCATTTGGGTTTGCCTATTTTGTAACCCATAGCGATAGTCTGAAAAGCTCAAGTTTTAACAAGTGTCAATCAGAGCATGCAGTTTAAGAGTTTTCCAGTGAGTTTTATCTAAGTGATCAGGTTCCATGCTTCTTCCCCCCCACCTGCCTTGCGCATCCATCCTTAGGCAGCTGTCCAGTAGGGCATGATGGGCCTCAAGGGCGGGATCTGGGTTTAGGCTTGGAGCATTCATTTACTGCCAGAGGGATCCTGAGCTAATTATTCTGAGTCCCAGCTCCCATTTGTTAGCACTGGAATTAGGAATACCTGCCTCCCAGGGCTGCTGCGAGAAAGGATGGGGATAATGTGCTAGATAATTCGTGGTAAGGGTCCTATAAATCTTCGTTCTTTCAGTTCTTTCCTCTTAATGGAAGTTGAGGATGGATTACCTCCTGACTCTGGCTCAGCCATGTGTGTCACGGATATGCAGAGTGAGATAATCAATTACACATAATTAGCAATCAATTTCATGCGGATTTATAGTGATGTCTGTGTTGATCTCTATTAGAATTTGCTTATTGTTTTTTCAAATGCCATATTTAATGCTGAAAAGCCTAGGCAAAAATAAAAAAATATTAATGTAGGACAAATGATTGTTTTTCTACTAAAATCCACCCTAACCTTTTTAAGACTTTGGTATTAGGGGGGCAGGCTTAATACTTTATTCCTCTGTTTTAGGAGGAGCCCTTTAACAGACTGATGAAGGTATATTTTGTTTCAATGTTCCTCTAAACTTTTATGTCGCTGTTATTCTGTTTTTGTCTTTTCACTTCCCCACTAACCCAGTCACAGCACTGTGCACATTTATGATGCATTTGGTTTTCTCAGGGGAAGTTACCCTCCTTTCTCTTTTTGTACAAAAGTAATATATACTCACTGTAAGGAAAAACCACCTACATATCATCTGTAATTACATTAATATCATCCCTGATCTCTATATTCACTGTGAGAGGTCGTGAAGGAGCTGTTACCATCCCCCCGCCACTGACGGTGACAAAGAAGACACTGACTACTAACTTTGTTAAGTACCTGTGTGCCCAACACTGTTCTGAATGCTTTATTATCCATATTAACTCAGCTTTATTTTTCCATTTTAGCACTTACACCTGCCACACTATTAAATACACAATTATTTGTTATGGTCTGTTTCTTCTCACTAGACTATAAATGCCTTGAGAGGAAGTATATGGTCTGTTTTTATTCACAGGTATAGCTAAAAGTGCCTGGCACTGTAGCAGGCATTCAATGATTGTTGAATAAACAGTCTTTGTAACAATGTGGGTGGGACTCATCTAATTGGTGAAGGGGTTAAAGAGAACAAAAGGGCTGAGTAAAAGAAGACACTGTGCTTTCTCTGCCTGACTCTGTTTGAATGAGACATCATCTTCTCCTGCTTTGGACTTGAACTTGGGCTAGAATTTATACCATCGGCTCTCCCGGTTCTTTCTTAGGCCTTCAGACTTGAATCAGAATTATAATCTGGCTCTCTAGTTCATTGACTGTATCCATCTCTCCCTCTCCCCCGCCCCCCTCTCTCTCTGTATATATATATATACATAATACATATATTTATATAACATATAAATATATTTACATCTCATTGATTCTGGAGAACACAGACCAATGCCCAGATTGGCTAAGTGACTTAAATACAAGTTTCAAATACAAGTTTGTTGATTGCCAGTCTAGGCATTTTTGTTTCTTATAGCACAATATTCTCCCTATTTTCTTAATCCCCTTTTGGTTCTCTTTCAGAAGTTAAACTCAAAAGAAGTTAATTAGACTCAGAAAGGGAGTCCAGGGATCTTGGTTCACCTTTTTACTTTTTAGTCCAATGAATTCCATCTGTTGGGTCATTAAGATCAACATTTCCAAGAAGTCAGGTTGCCACTGAAGCACAGGTTTAATTTTTCACCTATGTTTTTGTTAAAGCGACGAATGCCATTGACTCTAAAATACACATGTAAGTAAGTGAGAAACTGCTTACATGCTTTGTGTTGTTAGGGTAGTATTAATATTTAGAGATCTTTGCTAGAGAATGGTTTCCCAAAACTATGGCACTAGAGATGAAATGGCAGTAAAAGGCAGGGGCTCTGTGCCTGGACTTGAGCTCCCACTCTACTATTTTCTGAGTGACCTAGGGCAACTCTCTGAGCCTTCGTGTCCTTTACTGTAAAATAGGGATGACAGTAACTACCTCACAGAGATGCACTGAGGATTGTGTGAGAAAATGCAAGTAATGTGCTTAGCACAGTAACTAGCACACACATAATAAGCATGCATAAATGTTAGCTACTCTGACAAGCATGGCTAGTTACCTACAAATACCTCCCCTTCTCTCTCAAAGTCACAGAGTTCCCAGTTTTTAACTGGTTAGCAATGATCTGGCCAGCTAAAACACTCTACCTCCCAGGTGCGTGCAGCCTGATGGGACCGTGTTCTAAGATCTGGCCAAGGAGACATTAGATAAGTGTTATATGTGACTTTCATAAAGTCTCCTTAAAAAACAGGGAACCTACCCTTCTTTCTTTTCTCTATTTCAAGAATGCAGATGTACGGGCTGGAGCTCTAGAAACCAACTTGACTTATAAGGACAAAGCTTACGATTAGGAGCCTGATCATGGATGGTTTCCTTTCACCCCCATACCAGCCTTGGGCTGACAATCTCTGAACTTCTTTTATATGAGAGACACTACAAACCTCTATTTTGAATATGCCACTATTCTGAGTTACTGTTGCTCAAAGCCAAACTCATTCTAACTGCTGTGGCTGGCACTTGTGGTCCAAGAATTCTTTTGGAGGCCTGATAAAATTTTGAGGCCCTGCTTCTGCAAATAAAGGCAAAGTTGAGGCAAAATACAGAAAGCTTTCCTCCTCTTTCAAATGGCACTCTGTTGCCACCATCCTCTTTTCTCTGCAGAGAAGTCCTGATGCACACAACCTATATTAAAAGAATTCAGCCCGACCAGGCAGTGGCGCAGTGAATAGAGCATTGAACTGGGATGTGGAGGACCCACGTTTGAAACCCTGAGGTCACCGCTTGAGCACGAGCTCATCCAGCTTGAGCACAGGCTCAACAGCTTGAGTGTGGGACCAAAGACATGACCCCCTGGTCACTGGCTTGAGTCCAAAGGCTGCTTGCTTGAAGCCCAAGGTCACTGGCTTGAACAAGGGGTCACTCTGTCTACTGTAGACCCCCGGTCAAAGAACATATAAGAAAGCAATAAATGAACAACTAAGAAGCCACAACGAAGAACTGATGCTTCTCGTCTCTCTTTCTACTTATCTGTCCTCTCTCTCTCTGTCAAAAAAAAAAAAAAAAGAATCCAAAAAAATCTGGTTTACAGTAGGTATAATGATCATAGAGTATTTCTTCCTATTTTTCCTCGGTATTTATATTTTAGGACAAAGTTTTCTTATATAATGTATGGAATAATCAACAGACCTATGGGAGAAATATTTTTTGGGTAAAGAAGTCCAGAGAAAAGGCTGCTGCCCACGACTTAGGCTAACTATAATTTAGTACAAAGCTCTCCTCTTATAAGAAAACTCTCCACTGTTATAAGAAAACTCATGTACTCAGAGTGTCCACTTTCAACTCCTGAGGAACATCCAGGACTAAGAGAAGGGAAGGATTGAATATCTGTCTGAAAAGGCAATTAAATAGCATCCTCGATTCCCAAAGGCTACTTATTTTATACCTGTTATTTTAGTAATCACTATTGCACCATAAGTTGTACAAAATTCTATGCATGATGAAACTCAGAAGGTTATTTGTTCATAACCAGTCAATGGTTAAATAAGGAACCAAAACTACATTCTCCCAACTCTTGGTCCACTGCTCAAATACTCCTCAGCTTTTCTCATTTTCTGAATGTAAATTCAGTATGCATAATGGATAGATTTCATTTGAACAGGACAGAATTTGTATATATGAATTTAAAGTATAAGAGAAATCAGACATTATCTTCTCTTAGAGTAAAAGGTGTGTGTGTGTGTGTGTGTGTGTGTGTGTGTGTGTGTGTGTGTGTGTAATATAAAGGTCTTTCCCTATGAAACATGACCTCTGACCTTGGCTGAGCATGATCTCTGGTTAAAATAAAATTATTTTCTCATGAATTCAAAGTGCTCTACAGACTACCTAATGAACTCATTGCTTGTCTCTTCTACCCCTTAATTCCTCTACTGATTCTGAGAGGTAAAATGATTCTGACAGGGTCATTCAAACTCTGGTGGTCATTTCTAGAACCTGGCTCCTTCAAGCTTTTAGACTAATACTGATGAGAGTTTCAAGAAAGTGCCAGCTTACTTGATTCAAGTAGCAGTCTGCTAAATGTCTAAGCCCACTTAATGGAATGAATCCAGGAATAATTTCACTATACACATCTTTCATTGAGATAAAATTTTCATAACATTCTATTGAATTTTCATATTCAACGATTAAGTTTATCTTTGCCACTATTGTTTTGACTAGTACTACTAGTTTCAGACCAAAATCAACAGGTTCTTGTCTCTGATATCATGACAACCATCAGACTTATTTTTTAAACAATGCCCAAGCAAAGGGAACCACAAGGAAAGTGCCAAGAAGCCCTCATCTTAAAATAGTTCAATAGAAGATGATATAGCATTTCTTTTCTGGAAGTCTCAGAGGCACAATACTTATTTAACTTTTAATTTCTAAATCCAAAATTTCTAGAAAGGTTCATATCTTAGGTTATCAGAAATTAATAAATCACAGGCTAATAAATGGTCTCTATCATTTAAAACTCTATTTCATTAGGTATTTTTTAAAATATGACCTTATAACATGAGACTTTTGCATATACAGTGAAAAGTTTCTGAAGGAGAGCTTGATCAGTGGTGGTGCAGTGGATAGAGTGGGATGCTTAGGTTCCGGGTTCGAAACCCTGAGGTCACCAGCTTAAACACAGGCTCAACCAGCTTGAGTGCAGGCTCACCATCTTGAGCATGAGGTTGCCAGCTTGAGGTTGGGTTCTTAGATATGACCCCATGGTTGCTGGCTTAAGCAAGAAGTCACTGGCTTGGCTGAAATCCCCCACCCCCATCAAGGCACATATGAGAAGCAATCAATAAATAACTAAAGTGCCACAACTACAAGTTGATGATTCTTATTTCCCTCCTTTCCATTCTCTCTCTCTCTTGCTGAAAAACAATACTTAAAAAAAAGTTTCTGAAGGAGAAACTGGGCCTGACCTGTGCTGGCACAGTGGATAGCGATGAGGTTGCCAGTTTGAAATCCTGGGCCTGCCTGTCAAGGTACCTACAGGAAGTAATGACTATGAGTTGATACTTCCTGCTTCTCGCTCCTCTCTTTCATTCTCTCTCTCTCCTCTTTCTAAAAAAGTTAATAAATTAAGAAAAAGAAGGAACTAACACACAGAAACTGTGACTTAAATTCATAGGTACAAGTGTAGCAGATGTGCTACATAAAAATATAAATGTATCACACATGTACAAAAAATTAGAAAGTAAATTTTATAAGAATACCACTAGTTTCAAAGGTTTAAGATTATGGATTCTTTTAATTAGCAAGTATCAATGAAGCATTAGAAACAATTTAATTCACAAAACTGCATTTTACACACATAGCTTTTTAGGAACAAATTGAATTTGTAAATCAAAAAGATTTTAATTCTAAGTTTCAGGTTTAATTTGCCTGTAAAAAAAAAAATTCAAATAATCCTGTGTAATGAAAATGCAAATATCTATAGTTAGAACAAATTAGTATTATTAATTTCTCATTATGTTATTCTCTCTTATAAAATAAAAACTCATAAAATTTCTCCAAAAGGAATTTGCATTTAATAATATGATCATTAAATGTAAAAAATATTACACAGGCGTATGACTAATTCCAACTTGCTACCTCATTGGTTTTGATTTTCTTAATAAAATAATCTTAAATTATTTAATCTCTGGTGATTATATGTAGTAGCCTGAATAAAATTTAAATTCAGCCTGACCTGTGGTGGCGCAGTGGATAAAACGTTGACCTGGGAACACTGAGGTCGCCAGTTCAAAACCCTGCACCGGTCTGGTCAAGGCACATATGGGAGTTGATGCTTCTAGCTCCTCCCCCATTTCTCTCTCTCTGTCTCCTCTCTAAAATGAATAAAATAAAATAAAATAAGAAGTTAAAAGAAAAAATAAATTGTTTAAAAAAAAATTAAATTCAGAAAAGCAAATTATTAACAAAAAAAGATACATCCCCAAAAAGTAATTTTAATATAGTAAGTCATTAACCAAACAACTTAACTGAAATTGGGGAAAAAAATTAAAGTACCAGAATAAAGCAACTCTAAATTTCTCAAGTCCCAGAATAACTAATTTAAGAATGGTAACGAGCGAAGCAAGATGGCGACGGAATAGGCGGACGTACCAACTTCCAACTCCCAGAATCAAAGTGGATTATAACTCAATTTTAAGAACCATCATCTGGATAAACCAACTTTGAACTAAACTAAGTGGACTCTTCAACCAAGGAACACAGAAGAAGCCACATTGAGACTGGTAGAAATAGCAAAAAGGCGAAGAGGGCTGCCCAGCTACCCGGAGCAAACGGCAGCCTGGAGAGGCCCACGTGGCGGAAGGAAAGTTTGGCGGAGAGGAAAGGAACTGGGTCCCAGGAACCAAGGCCCAGCCAGCAGTCCCAGATCCTAGAAGAGGCGTTTGGACAGTTTTGAGCTGTGAAACAAGTGAGGGAGCTCCCAGGCCTACAGTGTGGAGTATTAGTTCCCTTCCTACTCTGCTGAGGGTTGCTGAAGGGTTTGGGACGGCAGGACACTGAAACGTGGTTCTGTAAGCGTGGGCAGAGGCCAAGCCGGTGTGAGCTCAGGGGAGCCCAGCAGGGTCGGAGGGGACGCGCGAAAGCGCTCCGGAAGCTGCGGGCCTGCCTGTAATGCCACTTACGGGGACAAAGCGGGAGGCCAGTAACGGGCAGAAATCTGCTCTGCGACACTGCGCAAGCCGGCCCTGACCGCGGGGCCCAGGCTAGGACCAGGGACGGGTGGGGGCTCGCGGCTGAGCTCACGCTACCAGCCCCGCCCGGCCGGAGAATACGTGCGCGAGCGGGCTCCGAGCGCGGGAACGGGGTAGACCCTGAGACAAGTGGAAGATTGCAGCTGAGCACACGCTACTATCCCCACCCGGACGGAGAAACCGCGGATTGCCATCCTACTTACACGAGCGGACTCCGAACGCGGGGGTGGGGTAGAGTCCGGGACGAGCGGAAGTACGCAGCTGAGCGAAAGCCAGCAAACACGCCCGGCCCAATAAACCTGGGTATGCGACACAGCGCAGAAGGGCCCTGGCCTCCAGGGCGGGGCTAAAGCTCAGGACAGGCAAAGGCTCACAGCTGAGAGCAAGTCAAAAGCCCAGCCCAACCCGCGAAACTGTGGCGAGCAAGCTCTGACTGCGAGTTCTGGGCGAAGTCCGGAAACAAGCTGGGTCCGCAGCAGAGCAAAGGTGCTCACCTCTGCCCTTGGTGCTGAGGCTTCTGGCTTGAGTGACAGCCCCTCCCTCAGAGGAGAGGCAGAAATCACAGCAAAAGGCACAGTGGGCCGGCGCTGGCAACGCCCATACCCAACGACACTAGGCAGCGGCAGAGGGAGTGGTGGGCCTGTAGACAGATCACACCTAGAGAACACAAAGGCAACACTACTGGACTCCAGTGGCCACAACTTGCTTGTACACAGACAAAATGGGCAGGCAGAGGAATGCAAAGCAAATGAATCAAAAGAAATCCCCAGAGAAGGATCTGAATGAACCAGATATAACCAAATTACCAGAAACAGAATTTAGAATAATGATAGTTATGATGTTCAAAGAAATTAGACCGACAACGGAGAGTCATTATGAACAACTAAATAAAGAAATAACAAGTATAAAAAACAAAATTGAAATAATAAAAAACAATCAGACAGAAATGACAAATACAGTATCAGAACTGAAGACCACAATGGAAGGAATTAAAAGCAGGACGAATCACGCTGAGGATTGAATAAGCGAGTTAGAGGACACAATAAAGGCACAGAAGCAGAGAAGAAAAAGGAAAAGAGACTCAAAAAATGTGAGGAAACTCTAAGGGAGCTCTGTGACAATCTGAAGTGAAACAACATTCGCATCATAGGGGTGCCTGAAGAAGAGGAGAGAGGACAGGAAATGGAAACTTTGTTCAATCAAATCATAGCAGAAAACTTCCCTAAATTAAGGCTGGGAAACATTCAACACGTTCAAGAAGCACACAGAACTCTATTAAAGAGAAACCCAAAAAGATTTACACCAAGACACATCATAGTTAAAATACCAAAGCTAATGGATAAAGAAAAAATTTTAAAAGCTACTAGGGAAAAAAAGGCTATCACCTACAAAGGAGCCCCCATAAGGATGACATTGGACTTCTCAACAGAAACACTTGAGGCCAGAAGGGAATGGCAAGATATAATCAAAGTAATGCAGAACAAGAACCTACAACCAAGACTACTCTATACAGCAATGCTAACGTTTAAAATTGAAGGAGAAATAAAGAGCTTCCCAGAAAACCAAAGCCTGAAAGAATTCATAAAAACCAAACCAATTCTGCAAGAGATACTAAGGGGCCTGTTGTGAACAGTTCAAAGGGAGGAAAGAATATAGCAAAAGAAGAATACAGCTTTAAAGAATAAAATGGCAATAAACAACTACATATCAATAATAACCTTAAATGTAAATGGATTAAATGATCCAATCAAAAGACATAGGGTAGCTGCGTGGATACACAAACAGGAAACATACATATGCTGTCTACAAGAGACACACCTTAAAACAAAAGATGCACATAGACTGAAGGTAAAAGGATGGAAAAAAATATTTCATGCAAATGGAAATGAAAAAAAAAGCCAGGGTAGTAATACTTATATCTGACAAAATGGACTTTAAAACAAAGGCTGTAGTAAGAGATAAATAAGGACACTACATAATGATAAAGGGAACAATTCCACAGAAACATATAACTATTTAAAATATCTATGCACCAAATATAGGAGCCCCGACATACATAAAGCAGAGGATATAAAGGGCGAGATTAACAGCAATACTTTCATAGTAGGGGATTTCAATACCCCTCTAACAACACTGGATAGATCCTCAAGAAAGAAAATTAATAAAGAAACAGCAGACTTAAAGGAGACACTAGATCAACTTGATTTAATAGATATCTTCAGAACTTTTCACCCTAAAGCAGTAGAATATACATTCTTCTCAAGCACTCATGGTATATTTTCTAGGATAGACCACATGTTAGGACACAAAAATGGTCTCAATAAATTTAAGAAGATTGAAATCATATCAAGCATTTTCTCTGATCACAAAGCCATGAAAATAGAAATTAACCACAAAAGAAAAACTGAAAAATACTCAAACACTTGCAAACTAACTAGCATGTTATTAAATAATGAATGAATAAACAATGAGATCAAAGAAGAAATAAAAACGTTTCTAGAAACAAATGATAATGAGCATACATCAACTCAAAATTTATGGGACACAGCAAAAGCAGTTCTGAGAGGGAAGTTTATTGCACTACAGGCATATCACAAGAAGCTAGAAAAAGCTCAAATAAGCAACCTGACCTTGCATCTAAAAGAACTAGAAAAACAACAACAAATAAAACCCAAGACAAGTAGAAGGAAGGAAAAAATAAAGATCAGAGGAGAAATAAATGACATAGAGGCTAAAGAAACAATACAGAGGATCAATGAAACCAGAAGCTGGTTCTTTGAAAAGGTAAACAAGATTGATGAACCTTTAACTAAACTCACCAAGAAAAAAAGAGAGAGGACTCAAATAAATAAAATTAGAAAGGACAGTGGAGAAATAACAACTGACACAACAGAAATACAAAGCATTGTAAGAAAATACTAGGAAGAACTATATGCCAAAAAATTAGACAACCTAAGTGAAATGGACAAATTTCTTGAATCATATAACCTTCCAAAAATCAATCTGGAAGAATCAGAACACCTAAACAGACCAATTACAACAGATTAGATTGAAACAGTTATCAAAAAACTCCCAGAAAAGAAAAGTCCTGGGCCTGATGGCTTCACAAGTGAATTCTATCAAAAATTCAAAGAAGAACTAACTTCTATCCTCCTCAAGCTATTTCAAAAAATTCAAGAGGAAGGAAGACTTCCAAACTCCTTTTATGAGGCGAGCATAATTCTGATCTCAAAACCGGGCAAAGACAACAGAAAGAAAAAAATTATACTCCTATATCCCTGATGTATTTAGACGGTAAAATTCTCAACAAAATATTAGCCAACTGCATCCAGCAATATATGAAAAAAATCATACACCATGATCAAGTGGGATTTATTCTGGAGAGGCAAGGCTGGTTCAATATTTGCAAATCAATCAATGTGATTCATCACATAAACAAAAGGAAGGACAAAAATCACATGATAATTTCAATAGATGCAGAAAAGGCATTTGATAAAATCCAGCACCCATTCATGCTCAATACTCTCAGTAAAGTGGGAATACAGGGATCATTTCTTAACATGATAAAGGCCATCTACAATAAACCGACAGCAAACATCATAGTAAATGAACAAAAATTAAAAGCAATCCCCTTAAGATCAGGAACCAGGCAGGGATGCCCCCTTTCACCACTCTTATTCAACATAGTTCTGGAAGTCCTAGCTACAGCAATCAGACAAGAAGAAGAAATAAAAGGCATCCAAATTGGAAAAGAAGAAGTAAAACTGTCACTATTTGCAGATGATATGATATTGTATATTGAAAACCCTAAAGTCTCAGTCAAAAAACTACTGGACCTTATAAATGAATTCAGGAAGGTGGCAAGATATAAAATTAATACTCAGAAATCAGAGGCATTTCTATATACCAACAATGAACTGTCAGCAAAAGAAATTAAGGAAACAATCCCCTTCATTATTGCAGCCAAAAAAATAAAGTACCTAGGAGTAAATTTAACCAAGGAGGTTAAGGACTTGTACTCGGAAAATTATAAAACATTGATAAAAGAAATCAAAAAAGATACAAACAAGTGGAAGCATATACCGTGCTCATGTCTAGGAAGAATAAACATCATTAAAATGTCTATATTACCCAAAGCAATTTATAAATTCAATGCAATACAAATTAAAATACCAATGACATACTTCAAAGGTATAGAATACATATTCCAAAAATTTATATGGAACCAAAAAAGAACACGAATAGTCTCTGCAATCTTAAGAAGAAAAAATAAAGCAGGAGGCATCACTCTTCCAGATATCAAGGTTTACTATAAGGCCATTATACTCAAGACAGCCTGGTCCTGGCATAAGAACAGGCACATAGATCAATGGAACAGAACAGAGAACCCAGAAATACACCCACAGCTTTATGGACAACTGATAATTGACAAAGGAGGAAAGAACATACAATGGAGTAAAGACAGCCTCTTTAACAAATGGTGTTGGCAAAATTGGACATCTACCTGCAAAAAAATGAAACTAGACCATCAACTAACACCATTCACAAAAACAAACTCAAAATGGATAAAAGACTTAAATGTAAGCCGTGAAACCATAACCATCTTAGAAGAAAGCATAGGCAGCAAGCTCTCCGACATCTGTAGCAGCAGTATATTTGCCGATTTATCTCCACGGGGAAATGAAATAAAAGGCAAGATAAACAAATGGGACTATATCAAACTAAAATGTTTTTGCACAACTAAAGACAATAAGAACAGAATAAAAAGACAAACCACACAATGGGAGAACATATTCGACAGCACATCTGATAAGGGGTTAATAACTAAAATTTATAAAGAACTAATAAACTCAACATCAGGAAGACAAACAACCCAATCAAAAAATGGGCAAAAGAAATGAATAGAAATTTCTCCAAAGAGGACATACAGATGGCCAAGAGGCATATGAAAAAATGCTCAACATCACTAATCATTAGAGAAATACAAATTAAAACCACAATGAGTTATCACCTCACACCAGTCAGAATGGCACTCATCAGCAAAACAACACAGAATAAGTGCTGGCGAGGATGTGGAGAAAAGGGAACCCTTCTGCACTGCTTGTGGGAATGCAGACTGGTGCAGCCACTGTGGAAAACAGTTTGGAGATTCCTCATAAAATTAAAAATCGAACTGCCTTTTACCCAGCTATCTCACCTTTAGGAATATACCCTATGAACACCATAGCACTGTTCAAAAAGAAGAAATGCGCCCCCATGTTCGTGGCAGCATTGTTCACAGTAGCGAAGATCTGGAACCAGCCCAAGTGTCTGTCAGAAGACGAGTGGATTAAAAAGCTATGGTACATATATACTATGGAATACTACTCAGCTATAAGAAATGATGACATCGGATCATTTATAACAAAATGGATGTACCTTGATAACATTATACGGAGTAAAATAAGTAAATCAGAAAAAAAAGAAAAACTGAGAACAGCATGATTTCATACATAGGTGGGACATAAATGTGAGAATATGAGACATGGACAAGAGAGTGGTGGTTACGGGATGGGGGGAGGGAGGGAAGAGTGTGATAGGGAGGAGGGGAGGGACCCAGGGAAAACCAGATAGAAGGTCACAGAGGACAATTTAACTTTGGGTGATGGGTATGCAACACAATTGAATGATAAGATAACCTGGAGATGTTTTCATTGTACATATGTACCGTGATTTATTGGTGTCACCCCATTAGAATTAATAAAAATAAAATATATATTAAAAAAAAAGAATGGTAACAATTTAAAACAAAATACTTGGGATTGAATATATGTACAGATTACGTATAATCCAATCAATTAAAAACGTATTGGAGCACCTATCATCTAGTTTCTTTCTTTTTTTTTAAGATTCTATTTCTTGATTTAGGGAGTGTGGGGCGCTTGAGAAGTATCAACTCATAGTTGCTTCACTTTAGTTGTTCATTGATTGCTTCTGATATGTGCTTTGACAGGGCAAGCCTGAACCAGTGACCTCAGCATACCAGGTTGATGCTCCATCCACTGCACCATCACAGACCAGGCTGATATTGTTCCTTAAAGTGTAATAACTGTATATACATATTTATTTGAATAGTTTCCCCAAATTGGGAGAGAGCAGCAAAAGACTATAGAAGTGTGCATCTATACACTTAGTTCATTTCAACTGGACAAGGATCCATCAATGCCCTTGCTTGGAATGAGTTATAATAAAAGCAATATTTGGCCCTGGACAGTTGGCTCAGTGGTATAGTATTGGCCTGGTATGTGGATGTCCTGGGTTTGATTCCCGATCAGAGCACACAGGAGAAGCGTCCATCTGCTTCTCTACCCCTCCCCATCTTGCATCTCTCTCTCTTTTCCCCCTTCAGCAGTGAGGACTCAATTGAAGTCCTCAAAGCCCTCAGCATTGAGAATGGGTCCATGGCCTCTGCCTCGGTTCCTAAGCAATGGAGCAACACCCCAGATGGGCAGAGCATCGCCCCCTACAAGGCTTGCCAGGTGGATCCTGATCAGGGTGCATGCAGGGGTCTGTCTCCGCCTCCCTTCCTCCCACTGAATGAAAACAAAACAAAACAAATAAAATAAAACCCTAGTATTTCTGCAAACCATAATTGTAAATCAAAGATTCTTGCAAAAGAAATATTATGTGCTTACTGTATACAGCTCATTAAGAATCTTCATTAAATCCTCATGAAGTTGGAATGCAATCTCCTTGCTCTGTAATTAAGAAGTTAAGAAAGAATATTTAGAAATGTAATAGAAACTTGTTTATAAATTTTTTATATCTTAAAAAGTCCACTGACTAAAGATAAAAGAATACAGTATATAACACAACAGAAGGACAGCATGTCCTAAGAAAATAAACATCTTTGACCAAATGGTTCCTTCAAAATCCTACATATATGTGCCAAGGGTCACCACAGGCTGGACAGAGACAAACAGTGATTGAACAATCTGAATGGCTCTCCCAACATCTAAATCCGAATTTATCAAGAAGAGAGAGAAAAGGTAAGCAGGATGAAGCATCATGCTTGCTCAGAAGTTGAGTTGCAGAACTAAAGTCATTAAAAGATGTATTCCTGCATCCCATCTCCCACATTGGTATCATCCAAAGGAGTTTTGCAGTGTGATTCCCTAAAAGCTAAGTTAAAAACCAAATGGAATATTAAGTCTTTCTTTCCAAAATAACTATTTGACTGACTACAATTTTAAGAAAGCACTTTCAAAGCAATGAGAGGGTAAGGCCACTTAATGGTTCACATACTTTTGCCTCTGTTTTTATTGAAATTACTTTCTTTTTAAAAATCAATTTTATTTATTCATTTATTTTAAGGGGTGAGAGAGATAGAGAAAGAAACATCGATTTATTGTTCCACTTACTCATGCATTCATTGGTTGATTCTTGTATGTGCCCTACTTGGGACGGAAGCTGCAATCTTAGTGTATTGGAATGATGCTCTAACCAACAGAGCTGCCTGGGCTAGGGATATAATTATTTTCTTTTAGACATAAAAGAAATTAAGTCTTCTACTTAGTTGGTAAATAACAACATTTAAAGTAGTCTTCCCTAGGTGAATTCTGAGAGCTTGGAAGAGAAATATCTGAATATTTTTTTCAGCCAAATCTGTAAGCAATTTTATTGGAAATCATATATTCAAATTTTTTTTTCTGCTTTGGGTTCATTATATAAGTCAATCATAGAGAATGGAAAAAAAGATGTGTAGAATGGCTTGATTTATAGTTTGAGACAGTAACAACAACCAGTGTTTCCTTTATGTGTCTGACGATGAACTGTTGGGATGAGGGCTAAGGGCTGTATCTTCATCAGCCCTTGGGCCCCGGGGTCCTACACTGTGCTTGGGCCAGGCCAGGCCCAGGTAGGGTGAGGCAAGTGGGATTTAATGAGGCACTCACTCTATACCTAGTCCAGGTCCTGCTTAGACACATAAGAAGCTTCCAATAAAAACTTGCTAAGTGAATCTGTAAACGAGCTGAAACACTGTGTTTGTGTACTAACTGAAGTCATTACCATAATGGCTAAAAGCTGGTGAGAGGGCAGAAAGAAAAGGCCCACAGACCACTCTTAAGAAAACATCAGGGCCACAATGAAACAGTTCAGCTGTGAACACAAGGCCGTTGGGTCAGGCCTCCCTCAAGAAAGGCCAAATGTGATGAAGCAGTATTTGTGGAACATAACAGAGTGTGTGAGAAGATGACATCAGAGCCGTACCTAAATCTGGTGAAATACGAATTCATTTGTGATCAAGAGTACTGCTGTTTATGAAGCTCCAGCAGCTTCTAAAAGTCTCTACATTGGAGTTAGAGATTGTGTTTACTGTGTCCCTGATATGGAAAAAGGGTTCAGAATCACTCAAGAGAGAAAGTCACAAGTGAGCAAATGAAGCCAAGGGAAACTCATTTTATTTTCCCTAAATCTTGGTTATTCTGACCGTATATATTACACTACAGTCTCCTATGGCTTCAGCTTGGTGTTATTTTAATATCAAATTTCATTCAAGGATCTGGGCCACCAATTCAGAACTCTCTAATGGGATCAAAGGTCAGCAAGGAACTGGGCTCAGCTGCCTGTCCTTTAGGAAGCAAGTCCAAAAGGAAAATGTTTTTTGGTGAAGGCTTTAGAACAAAAACAAAAACAACCCTCCTGCACTGCTGGTGGGAATGCAGACTGGTGCAGCCACTGTGGAAAACAGTATGGAGATTCCTCAAAAAATTAGAAATGGAACTGCCCTATGACCCAGCTATCCCACTTATAGGAATATATCCCAAGGACACCATATCACCGATTGAAAAAAAGAAATGCACCCCTATGTTTATGGCAGCATTGTTCACAATAGCTGGAAACAGCCCAAGTGTCCAACAGTGGATGAGTGGATTAAAAAGCTGTGGTACATATATACAATGGAATACTATGGGACCACGAAAAAGAAGGAAATATTACCTTTTCCAACAATATGGAGGGACCTGGAAACTATTATGTTGAGTGAAATAAGCCAGGCAGAAAAAGAAAAATATTATATGACCTCACTCATTTGAGGAATCCAAGGAACATTGAGAACTGAGGAAAGGGATTGAGACAGAGGAGGGATCAAAGGGACCAGAGGAAAAGAGGACAGAGGGAGAGGGGATGATAGGATGGGATAAACCTGAAGGGAAGGGGGGAGGGCACTATAGGGAGGGGGGTAAAGGAGATGTGGAGGGGAATATGGGGGAGGGGGATGCAGTCGGAGTTACCCTAGAATCTATGTAAACACAATTAATTAAATAAAAAAAAGATATGCAAAAATCCACAAAAAAACAAAAACAAAAATGCCTTAGGTTCAATTAGCTTCAAGCTAAGAATATTCAGGATCAGATTAAAGATTTAGGTTTGGATGATAAGGACAGTCCAAACTATCCTATACAACGTATCTTAGAATAAACAGGAAGATTCTCTGTATATTTCCAATTTTACAAGAATTCAGGTAATAAGGTAGAATGAATCTACCATAGACCAAGTACTCTGCTGAGGAGACTTACATTTTTCTTACACCTTTCCCCAGAGGTTCTGAACTATAAAAAATTTGCATGGAAGCAATATAGCATAATGCTTAAACGGATTCTGGAGTCAAAATGCCTGGGTTTGAAGTCTCAAAGACTTGGGATTTCCCTGGGCTTCAGTTTCCAGATCTGTAAAATGAACAGTCCTTGCACCTATCTCGTAGGGTCAATGAGAGCAGTAATCGGAAGACACATACACAGCACTCAGAATGGTACCTAGCACACAGTAAATATCCCATAAATTTATCTTTATTATTATTTTTTTTACTGACACTGTTTATAAAGGCTTGAATGAAAAGGCTACATCATATTTTTCTTTCTTTTGGTCACTCTGGACACTTAATTCCATTGATTTCCCCATAGGAAGTGCTTGGCTGACATAGGTTGACTTGATTTGAAATCCCTCCCTACTGCTCTGGCCTTCAGAACCCCCTCCAAGTGACTCCTGATTTGGAAAGGCCCCAGGATCGTGCTCTAGCCTTTGGGCATTTCTTACACCCCTACTTCCTTGCTGTATTCTACACTGAATTTACCTGTCTACCTTCCATTTTCGTGGGGGCCCTATTACTAGTGGTACTGGATGAATTTATCCAACATCTACTAGGAAATGGACAAATCCAGAGATGCATATCAAGCCTATTTCCAATTGCTTATTAATATTGTCACTTTTATGTGTCAGATTCCTCAAGTCAGCTTGATGAAGATAAATATAACTCATGAAAGAGACCCTTAGGGAGCCAAGCTCCAGTGGGAATTTTAGATTTTGTGAGAAGTTAGTGAGGAGTTCCTTTCGGGTAGGTCTCCCGGCTAGCTTCATGACACATCACCAAAGTCTCTGCCTGTGTTAGCTCTGACTCTCCACCCAGACCCTCCATGATAGAGTAAATAACTTTGTTATTAACCTTCGTCTTCCCACCACCACTCCTTTTGTCTGCAAAGATTCTTAAAGAACTAGACTGTGCCCTGAAGCACTACTGCTTATGACTACAGTGTGAAACATGAATCCACACACTCTCAGATTCAGATACTTGGCTGGACACATCACCATCCTACTCTGAGCCTGGGGTCATGGTCCCTGTCCTCCCAGCACAGAAACAACTAAAGGATCATCTCACGCCACCCCCTGCCTCTACTGCGCACATGTCTCCAATTTATTATAGGAACAGTGAAAAGCAATCCTTTCTTCTAGATACTACTCTAAGCCCCCCAAAAGAAGCAATCTTAAACCAAAACACACCTGCTCAGACACAGTACAATGGCTTTCCAGACTAATGGACTGAAAACCTCTCCATAAAAAATATCAGGATTATCAAAAGTCCATCAAAATTCAATAGGTTAAATATGCCTCTGGATTCTATTTCATTAAAATTTGAAAACAGTGAGAGCAGACCCTTGACCTTTCAAGAAGAACTGTTGAGTAAGGAAAACGACACTAGCATTAAGGAAAGCAATCAATGTTCTCTTTGTACAGGAGAAAAAAGTAACTTGATGAAATAATATACTGTATGTTTGAAATAAAGTATCTTCTATGTTACTTGAGATTGGATGATTAAATTGACTTTTGCACAGAAAGAAGATTCTCTTAAATGGCTTCAGGAATGGAGATGAAAAAGGGAAGAGGTTTTTCTCCCCCCCCATTAATACAAGCCTTGCTCAAATGCTGGTAAAACTTCCGATGCATTGCAATAGGATTCTGGGATTCTTACCAAAAAGGAAGAAAAATAGTTAGAACTTCCATTCAGTTGACATTTATTAAACATTTCTAATGCATAAACCCAGAGTTGAATACAGGCCTATTTTCAACTGTTTACTGTTTATTGTCACTTTAATATTTTAGATATCTCAAACATAAGTACAAAATTAATAGTCCCCAAGTTTTTACCTTTTTCTATTTAAAAACAAATTAAGCATATTAAAGAATATTGGGAATCAATGAAAAACTAAGGTGTCACAATGAAAAACTGATGATTGATGCTTCTCATCTCTCTCCATTCCTGTCTGTCCCTATCTGTCCTTGTAAAAAAAAAAAAAATAAATAAAAAGAATATTGGGAAAAAAAGAGAACAGGACAAAACCACCACCATTATGATTTAATGCATTTCTTTCAAGTTTATCTAAACATAGGTATGAGTTGAATCATTCTATAACAACAAAGTATTTTTTCTACCCTTTGTTTCAGTTACCATAAAATGTTCCATGTCTTTATATAAATTTCCAGAGCCATCATTGTAATTGGATTCATAAAGAACTACCCAGTGAATGTATATTAAACATTTTTCTATTATGGCTTCCAATGTTCCCACTCTTTCCCACCAATCATTCAATTATTTACTTCTTCATTCAATTCCACAAATATGTTTTAACACTCTGAAGTATTATCACAAATACTGATTTCAGGCTTATCTTGCATTTTCTATTGTTTCCTTAATATAAATTCCCAGACATGAAGTTCCTAGGATAAAAGTATTGACATTTTTTAGGCTCTGGTTGTTTGGCTCAGTGATGGAATGTCAGCTGCTTATACACCCCTCCCCCTCCACTTTCTCTCTCTCTTCCCCTCCTGCAGCCATGGCTTGATTGGTCTGAGCTCATTGGACCTGGGTGCTGAGTATGGCTCCTTGGAGCCTCTTCCTTGGGTGCTAAAAATAGCTTGGTTGCAAGCATGGTTCCAGATGGGGAGAGCATTGGCACCAGGCGGGGGTTGCTGAGTGGATCCCAGTTGGAGTGCATGCGAGTGTGTCTCTCTGTCTTCTCTCCTCTCCTTTTAAAAGAATAAAAAGAATATTAACAGTTTTAAGACCCTTAATATATACTACAAGGTTTTTAAAAAGGTTCTAATACATTTATATTTCTTCCAGGACAATAGTCTCATGGAAGTCATAATCTGGGGTTCATCCCCTTGAAGGAGAAGCCAACAATCCAATCTGTTCTGGCTGACCCATTTTGTTATATGTCATTAGAATTTAAAAAAATAAAATAAAAGATCAAAGTATGTCTTTCCTCCTATTTAAAACCCATCACACACTTACTATATTTTTTTCAGAATAGAATTAAATTTTTTTTGAAAGAGAGAATGACAGAGAGGGGGAGGAGAGAGGTGAGAAGCATCAACTCGTAGTTGTGGCACTTTAGTTGTTCAGTGACCTTGAATGAACATGCCTTGACCAGGTGGCTCCAGCCAGTGACCTTGGGATCATGTGGATAATCTTGCACTCAAGCAGCAACCTGGCGGTGAGGGGGGGGGTTGAACCTGAAAAATTTAATTTTTTTAATCACCCATAATTTCCCCCATCTAACTTCTTTGCTTTACATCCACAAATCTCCAACCATATCCTGTAGTCTCAGCATAAACCGTTAACTTGCAGGTCTCTGCTTTGCCCAAGCCATCCCTGTGCTGGGCCTCTCCTTCCTTCTCTTGCCTGGTACAATCCTACATGTTACTCTGTGAAAGTGTTCTTATAACTCTGCTTTGATTCCCAAATTAAAAATAAATTACACCCTCCCTTCTTTATCATTTCATAATACATTATCCACTTATCACCACTCCTGGGCTCTATAATTTAGTGGTTACGAGTTTAAACTTTAAAATATAATAGCCTGTTTTCAAACTACCTTATGATAGTCTGTATCAGTTAAATAATTTTTTGGGAAGTCAGTTATTTCAATGGCAAAGGGAGATGCCAATAGTCTGTATGTCCCAGTTTTATTGGGGTGGTCCTTCTGAGACACTTAACACAGGACCTGGCACAGGGAGTGTTAAACTGATGCTACCCATTAGTATTATGCCCCTCACATTTATTTCTTCATAAACAGAGTTTGAGAGCATAGGGTCCATCCTAATCATCCTTGCATTCCCAGGGCTCGCTCTAGTACCTGGCACAGGAGGTGTTCCATATGTTTGTTGAATTAATGGGACCCAGAACTGAGTAAAGCATGGCCTGTGCTCTCCAGAGTCCACACCGTCATGGTGGAGCCAGCTGTACCCAACTAGCTTTCACTACCAAGCACTAGGAAGCGGAGCACTGGTGGGTCTTGGCCAGGATGTCCGTTTTCTCCCAGAAAGGAGAGAAAAAAAGGCAAAACAAAGAACAGTAATACAACCACATGTGAGTACAGTGAGCACTCAATCAAGTGATCTCTGTGGTTGGGTTAATGACCAACTCAGAGGGCATCTGGCCCCTGACAGAGATTTTTTTTTTTAAAAAGTAAATCTATTGTGATGACCAGTTAAGAAATCCTGACCTTATGCTGAATCAGAGTGGGAAGAAGGGAGAAAAAGGAAAACCACATTAAATATTTAATGAGAGGGTTTCAAATGATATTAGTGTCTCATGCTTGTTGAGTTTTGGATGTAGATTCTGGTTAAAGGAGTCAGGCCCTCCTTCCCCAGTATGTGTGCTTTTAAGTCCAAAGTATATGTTGATCTGTCTTTAGAATAACCAGGTTCCCTTAAATTCTTGTAAATTATGAAGACAGGCAACAGCATCCTCCAAAATGCCTAATGGAGAAAGCTGGGTTGGGTTTAATGGCCTGAACCAAGCTTCTGGATAATATTTATAGTGCTTCTGTACATTTCCCTTCTATCTGTGCCTATTAGAGTAGCCAGCTAAATATCAGCACATGGAATTCACCTCATAGTCTGCTTCTTCCCAAGAAGAAAAATAATCAATGTCCTTTCAGACAAACCCCTGTGCCACTAGAAAACATGGGAAAATTATAAAGAATCATAATTCTTTTTTTTGAAACAAGAACCAGAGCTTCATTTTTGAAATAATAAAACTTAATCTTAAAGAAAATATCTGGGGCACCTCAGAGTATTTACTGAAGTAACTGCTAGGCAGATGTGGTATCCAGGTGAAAAAGGTCTGTGGTGGCTGTGTTCAGCCCCTGAGCAGACAATTTTAAAGGAGCAAAGTCACATACACCAAAGTCACTCATCACCTCTCAGGGGCAAACAGCACTTGAACTGACAGGTAAAGTAATTCAAAATTGAGATGTAAAATCCTACAGGGAATAAAGTAGATGACACAACTATTTCCATTTTCAGCTTGCATTTCCTTAACTCTTTAAGAAACACCATTTTTCATGCTAGGGTTGCTTCTCTACTCAAAATGGTGGCACAATAGAAATTACCTTTCCGGAGCCACTAAACGAATCATCACTTGCAGTGGCTGATGGAAACAAACTCACCCAATTAAAATCAGAATGTGTGATGAAACTCTGATTCACACTGTAATATAATTTAAAATATCAGAAATATATTTCCAGGCCATTTTTTCAATATGCTAAATATATTTCCAGGCCATTTTTTTCAATATGCTAAACTTTACAAAAATTTAATAACAGCTTTACTGACGTTTTCTCAATAATAATATGAGAAATAATATTATTTCTCATAATAATGTTTTCTTTAGAAGAGTGATTTTTTAACCAGTTTGCTGCAAGAACATTTAAAACATGCAATCCCTGACTACTTAGTCAGGGGATTGACTTCTTTTTCCTTAGATTGTCAAAGAAATGACAATGGCAAACACAACAATAGCTCAGTGTGAATGAATTAAAATTATACCTATTTTTTTGTTTGTCAGATCGGCAAAAAGTACACTATACTTTTTGGTGTGCCACAAAATTTTAGTAATTAGTTTATGTGCATCATGAGATGAAAAAGGTTGAAAATCACTGCTTTAGCAGATGAACCTGAGTTTAGTATTTTATCACGAGCGCCAACTATCTTTCCCTTTACTGACTGAAATTCTAAACTATACTGCTCCCCAGTGAGATCAAAAGCTTACATCTATGGCATGGCTGGATGGGGCCACAAATATAGTCTGTGGTGAGGCAAACTAGACCATGTAGTGGAGAAAACCCATGATTTTAGTCTCCATAGCACTGCAACAAGAAAAATCCAGGGACTGTTTACAAAAGCAAATTGATAAGTGAGAGATTTGCTCACTTATAAGTCATCCATTGAATTACTAAGCAAAAGGCAAAGATTCTTGAGATATTGATAAAAGTTCATTCATTCACATTCTCATTCATTCTACCAGTTTTTAGGAGTACCTTCTACGTGTCAAAGATAGAAAAGTAGCCTGACCAGGCGGTGGCGCAGTGGATAGAGCATCAGACTGGGATGTGGAGGACCCGGGTTCGAGATCCCAAGCTCGCCAGCTTGAGCGTGGGCCCATCTGGCTTGAGTGAAAGCTTGCCAGCTTGGACCCAAGGTCCCTGGCTCCAGCAAGGGGTTGCTCTGTCTGCTGAGGGCCCATGGCCAAGGCACATGTGAGAAAGCCACAATGAACAACTATGATGTCACAACAGCAACGAAAAACTAATGATTGATGCTTCTCACCTCTCTTCATTCCCATCTCTCTGTCCCTGTCTATCCCTATCTCTGTCCCTGTAAAAAAAAAAAAAAGATAGAAAAGTAGCCTTATAGTCCAGTGAGAAAGGTAAAGAAAATAATTTTTTTTTTCTTTTTCTTTTTTTTAATTTTGAGAGGAGGGGACATAGAGAGACAGACTCCCACATGTGCCCCAACTGGGATCCACCTGGCAACCCCATCTGAGAATCAACAAAGCTATCCTCAGTGCCTGAGGCCAACACTTAAACCAATCCTGCCACTGGCTGCAAGAGGGGAAAGGAGGGAAAAAGAAAGGGAGCAAAGGGGAAGGGAGAGAAAAGCAGATGGTTGCTTCTCATGTGTGCCTTGACCGGGGATCAAACCAGGGATCGAACCCTGGATGTCCACACGCCTGGTCAATGCTCTATCCACTGAGCAAACTGGCCAGGTCCAAAAATCAAAATTCTTGTACCACCTCCTCAACCTGCCTTTCTGGAACTCAGGTAACTGTTACCCCACTATGTAAGTCTCACCATTCTATAGGTTACACTCTTCACTGCAGTTAGCTGTGTAACTGAGGTAAGCTTAGTCCAGGCATAAGAGGTGCTCTGATACATCTATGAATTGAGTAGGTGTGGCCACCGAGAGCCTCACCTACACCCATCTTCTCAGAACCCCAAGCCCTTTCCTTTCCTGTATAGAAGAATACACTTGCCCTAATCCTGCAAATCTCACCAAGTTTTAAGACTTTAAGCAAATGCTACTCTCTCTGTGAAACCTTTCTCCATTTTCCTAGGCATACACATTGCTCGATCCTCTGCACTCTTGTGGTCTTCGGCCCTTTCTTTGGAAGGGCAGTTACTGATTTATAATGTTATTTTTACCTCTGCAATTCTTTTCCTTTTATCAATTATAAGCTCCTTTGGGTACCAATTAAGGATTTGTGTCTTACTTTGTGACCTTAACACTAATCATTGTATGTGCCTGTCACATAATGATAATCAATAAAGGTTTGTTGAATGAATAATGAAATAGGACGTTTATTCTGTTTTGAAAAACAAAAGAAAACTGATCTCATTAATAAGGTTCAGGGAAAATATGAAAATGGAAGGAAGGAAAATAAGTTACAGTAGATTTGTCATGACTCTTCAGTGGAATTAAAAGATATTGCCAAATAATAAAAGATAATTATTTTAGCAATCTCCATCTTTAGAGCTAAAGAAATGACATTTTTACGGGTATGTTTCTTCAAGCCAGTGCATTAACCAATTATGATTCTCTGTTCAATTGCACCTATCAAATTTTAAAAAGTAAAAATAGTGCATGTATTTATTTACTGTCAATTATTGAACATTACTGGTTCTCCACAATCTAAATAGTTCATATTTTTAAAAAAATGACTGATTTTTAGAGAGAGGAAGGGAGAGAGAAAGAGAGAGAAACAGAAGTGTTGTTCTACTTATTTATCCATTCATTGGTTGATTCCTCCTGACTGGGGATCGAACCTGCAACCTTAGCATGTTGGGACAATGCTCTAACCAACTGAGCTATCCAGCTTGAACCTCATAATTTTTAATTTTTACAAATGTTTATGTTGATCTGACATAGTATTTAGTTGGTAAAATATTTGTTTATTTCTGTTTAATTATCTAATAATAAGAAAATATTTTTTTCTTTGATTGAGATTTAAAAGGTACTGAAATCAATCTGACAACATTTTCAGTACCTCATTACAACTGCATATTTTTGGGTTGCAATAATTTAAGGTATCACACATGTTCCTTAATTCAAATATCTGCTATATATGTAGTACCCCTTAATATGGCATTTACTGCAGCTGCTGAAAATCTTTTAGAATTCTACATGTGGACTTAAACATAGTCTTCAACTGATAAGAAACCTTGGCTAGCAACCTGAGTACTGCAGACACCTGGACGTATGGTAAGATGTTCTCCTCTCATCAGTTCTTTTCTTAAGACTGCAATTTCCAGCCCTGGCCAGTTTGTTCAGTGGATATAGCGTCAGCCCTGGGTGCTGAGAGTATCTCAGTTGGTCCAAGTGTCAGCCTTAGGCACTGAAGATAGCTTGGTTGATTTGAGCATCAGCCCCATATGGGGGTTGCCAGGTGGATCCAGGTCAAGGCACATGCAGGAGCCTGTCTATCTCCCCTCCTCTCACTTAAAAAAAAAAAAGTAATTTCCTTCTTGTATGAGGAGAGTGAGTAAAAATTCAATGTCTATGGCTCTTTGAAAATGAGCTTTATTAAGTCCCTATCTTTATTTATTTATTTTAATTTATTGTGTTTATATAGATTCTAGTGTCACCCTGAATGCACCACCCCCACCCCTGTATTCCCCTCAACATCTCCCTTGCCCTCTTCCCCATAGCACCCTCCTGCCTTCCCTGCAGGTTTATCCCATCCTATCCTCCCCTTTCCCTCTGTCCTCTTTTCCTCTGGTCCCTTTGATCTCTCCTCTGTCTCAATTCTGTTCCTCAGTTCACATTGTTCATTGGATTCCTCAAATGAGTGAGGTCATATGATATTTTTCTCTTTCTGCTTGGCTTATTTCACTTAACATAATAGTTTCCAGGTCCATCCATGTTGTCGCTTAAGGTAAGATTTCCTTCTTTTTTCATGGCCCCATAGTATTCCATTGTGTATATGTACCACTGCTTTTTAATCCACCCGTCCTCTGACGGATACTTGGGCTGTTTCCAGATCTTCGCTATTGTGAACAATGCTGCCACAAACATGGGGGTGCATTTTTCCTTTTGAAACAGTGACTGAACCAAAATAAACTTGGTACCAAATGGTCTTTTTTCCCTCCTCTTTATGGCAAATGAGGGACTGGGTGCCTTTTGACTTACTCCATGTATGTTAATGTACTCTAGTGTTGTAAACCATGTGATTGACAAGAAGAAAATAAAATTGGAATATTTAAAAAAAAATCTATTTAGGGGAATAAAAGAGTCAATCTGAACCAAGAGTTCTAAACTGGTGCCAATTCCCTTGGCACCCCCACCCCGATATCTGTTACTATTTAAAGATATTTCATTTTAATTTAAGTAATTGTGTTTACATAGATTCTAGGTTGCCCCGAATGCATCTACCTCCCCCTTATTCCCCTCCACATCTGCCTTGCCCCCCTCCCTATCGTGCCCTCCCCTCTTCCCTTCAGGTTTCTGATTGTCACAATAGGGAAGGTGCTACTGGAATTTAGTGGGAAGAAGAATCCACATTCATCCAATTGTCCTCTGGCTGCTTTCAATATTTTTTTCTTTATCTTTAATTTTCAGTGTGACTATAATGTGTCTGGCTATAAACTTCTTTGGATTCATCTAGTTTGGCTTTTGCTGACCTTCTTGAATATGTAGGTTTATTGTATTTGCCAAATTTTGAAGTGTTCTTGCAGAGCTTTTTTTTTCTTTCCAAGTATATATTTTACCTGCACACATTCTTGTTCCTCTCCCTCTCCTTCAAGGGCTTTGATGACACAAATGTCAAGCCGCTTAGTATTGTCCCAAACATTACTGAGGCACTAATTATTATTTTTTTTGGTCTTTTATTTTTCTATGTTAAGATTGGATAATTTCTATTAGTCTGTCTTTAAGATTAACAGAAATTAAACACTTTTTCTACTGTAAGCTCCACTCCACTACTGAACTCATTGGGTGAGTTATTTTCATTTTGATTACTGTATTTTTGAGTTCTAAAATTTCCATTTGTTTATATCTTCTGTTTCTTTGTTGAGACTTCCTATCTTCCCATTTCATTTCAAGAATGCTTGCCCTTATTTCTTGGAACATTTTTATCATGGATGCTATAAATGTCTTTTTTAGATAAATTCCAATGCTTGTGCCATTCAGAATTGGTGTCTGTTGATTGTCTCTTCCTAGGTGAGTGGAGGTGTTTGTAAGGTGAGTAATCTTGGATTTTACTCAGGATACTTTGAGTGTTGTGTTATGAGAATCTGGGTCTTATTTAAACCATATGTAGAATACTGATTTTTTTTTTTTAAATCAGGAAACCACCCTGGTTGGATTCAGAATGCAAATTCTGACCAGCTTTGATGGGCTGCAGTTTCAAATCAGTTTTCTTCCCAACAGTATTATAGCACTGTTTGGATCTGTCTTGCATATATATCATTCAGTGGCCAGTCTGGAACACACACAATGGTCTATTTCTTAGTTTATTGCTCAAAGTCATTGGTAGGTATACTGCTAAAGATGAGACCCAAGCTTGTATAGTTCAGGGGTGATCCTGGGAGTTAAAAAGAAGTTGATGGAATTGCTTTTTTAAATCTTCACCATCTCTGTAATCTCCCTAGTACTTTTCGGTCTCCTGGGACATCCCTTTTCTGACTTCTCTCTCTTAGGAAGTACAATGCATATGACAGTATTGCTTAAATCCAGCCCTAGAAATCAATACTGGATCTTGCTAAAATGCTTTGAACTTTCTGTTATGTGGATCACATTCATCTCTGGTTTCTAATATAGATGTAAGTATTCGTTATTTACTCATTCAATAAATATTTACTGAGCATCTACTGTGCACTGTTTCAATGCACAATAGTAGGTCACTCCTTTCGGAAACTTATATCTAATTTGAGGGGAAACAGAAGTGAACAAACATTAAGTAAATATACAATATTTCAGAACGGGATAAGTGCAATAGAGGAAAATAAAGATAGAAGAAAAAGGAGGCAGGGTACAGACTTTTACTCAGAGGGAGATGAGAGTGAGCAAAGGTGTACTGGGATCTGCTTGAAGTTAAAAGGATGGTTTTCCTATTTCTATATTTGACCAGTCATTTCAAAGACAGCTTGGGAGGTAAGGCAGTTGGAGAACATGTGCAGGCTGCCATCCTGCTCAGCAGTTCCCTGATTTCATGTATTTTTCATTTAATCATCCTAATACTATATATACAAAGCATACTTGTCAAGTGTACCTGGAGAAAAGGCTAATTCTCTGTTAATAAGCAGCAGTTGGGGCTGAATTAGTTAATGCATATAGTTTCCCTACTTCTTTACGGTAAATACTGACTGGTGAACTCTGGGCTGTTTCTTTCAGTGTTTAGTTTACAACACATAATTGTTTTCTTGTGTATCATACCATATATTCATTATAAAAAATCAGAAACTACAGATAATAGAAGATAATAAAATAATTAAGTGATATGCATTTAAGATAATTTTGGTCCACACACATCCAGATATATATTTACCATAAATAAGTTTCAAGTGCTTTTTGACAACTGTTCTCAGTGTAATTATGGGTTCAACTACTGACAGGAGTGTTGGTAATACCAAACCATGCTGCAGGATGTTGGACAAAACGTCCAATTTAGCCAATATCAGGGTTTTGAAAATGAGATCACTTTCCGAGGTGACACGCATGTATCATCTGCTTAGTGTCCTCTTTAAAAGTCTTTGAGAAAGCTTCTGAACTACAGTGCACACTCTTATCTTGTAACTCACCAGCTAAATCTATACCCAGGTGTATCACACCTGTCCTATTGTCACTCACCAGCACCGAAAACTGCTGTATATTAAGCCCTTACTGTGTGCCAACCATCCTGATCAGCAACTTATAAATATAAATTACAAATATTTTCCAAAGTATTTCAGAAACCTACACCTTTGTAAGAAATGAGTGTGGTTCTGCCTGGCCTGTGGTAGTTCAGTGGATAAAGTGTCGACTTGGAATGCTGAGGTCGCCAGTTCAAAACCCTGCACTGGTCTGGTCAAGGCACAGATGGGAGTTGATGCTTCCTGCTCCTCCCCCCTTTCTCTCTCTCTCTCTCCTCTGTAAAATGAATAAATAAAAAAACATAAAAATAAAGAATAACTTTAAGCCTGACCTATGGTGGCTCAGTGGATCAAGCGTCAACATGGAACACTGAGGTCGCTGTTCAAAACCCTGGGTTTGCCCAGTCAAGGCACATATGGGAGTTGATGCTTCCTGCTCCTCCCCCCTTCTCTCTCTCTCTATCTCTCTCTCTGTCTCTCTTCTCTAAAATAAATAAATAAAAATATATTTTTAAAAAAAGGTATAAAAAAATGAGTGTGGTTCTGATATATTTCTAGAGAAATTAGCTACCTAGAGGGTCCATAAAACTCAAGAGAAGCAGCAAATAGTGTTAGATTGAACTATTCTCACTTATTTTTCCAGACCCCATCAATAATTAAGCTGTCTCCAGAGTCCACCAGCATACCATTTAATTCTTCTGCTACACAGCACTAAAATGCTTTGAAAAAGTTCCTCTGTTACATTATTTACTACTGTTGCATCAGCATACTAAATCACGTGGTAGCTCTCTGCTAAAAAACAGTCACTTTATTTTCCAGGGGACAGGTACTCATTGGTAAATCACAGCCACGGCCATCTTCATTCCACAAATGCAAAAGGCAAACATTTCATCAAGAGCATGAAATTTGAATGCCACCCTTTTACCTAATAATTCTACTTCACAGATGTAGCATAAAGAAAAAAAGCAAACACAGGCATGTGAAAGATTTAGATGTCCAAACAATAGGAAACTAACAAGGCCGTGCAGGCAGTAAAACACTATGCAAGCACCAAGCATCCTGTTTTAAAAGACTGTTTCCAGACATGAGAATACTTACAATATTTTACACAAAAAGGGCTGGTTCCCAAGGTATATGCAATAAAATTTCAATTTTCTAACATACATATATATGTATGCTTATATACTGCACATACATGTTTAACATATAAATACTGAAAATAGACTAAAATAAGTTCGTGTTAATATGGGTATTCTTATTTTCATTTTTATATTTTTAGTGCTTTCTAAATTTCTACAGTGAATAGATATCTTTATGTTAAAAAATAAAGAGGTTCTTTTTTTTTTTCATATATAGACTAGTAGTTTTCAGAATGAAGGGTCCTTTTCTTTGAAACAAGGTTGGAGCCTCCAAGACCAAACCAAGGAAGGGTTAAAAACATTAATAATTTGAAAACAATCCATGGGGAAATGACAGACTTCAGGACAATTTAAAACACACAGAGATAATTTAACATATTCAAATGCTACCATTTTATGGTGTTCCCTCTAAACTACATACTTCTATTAATATTCTTAATATTGGAAAATCATATCATGTATAAGTAAACTGGTATCTTTTACTTATATATTAAAGCATCTGTCTGAATTTTAACTTATTTTAAAAGATCTAATTGGCCTGACCAGGCGGTGGCACAGTGGATAGAGCGTCGGACTGGGATGCGGAAGACCCAGGTTCGAGACCCCAAGCTCGCCAGCTTGAGCGCGGGCCCATCTGGCTTGAGCAAAAGGTCACCAGCTTAGACCCAAGGCTGCTGGCTCCAGCAGGGGTTGGCTCGGTCTGCTGAAGGCCTGTGGTCAAGACACATGTGATAAAGCAATCAATGAACAACTAAGGTGTTGCGACGGCAATGAAAACCTAATGATTGATGTTTCTCACCTCTCTCCGTTCCTGTCTGTCTGTCCCTGTCTATCACTCTCTCTGTCCCTGTAAAAAAAAACCAAAAAGATCTAATTGGAAACACAGCATTCCCCTCCCCCCATGAAATGTCTTTGTTTTCTTTTATATTTGGGATATTTAAATAGAACATGATAGGCTCTGATCAAAATAAAAAATAATTACACATTTCGAAATCTTCCTAGTAATCTGTCATCATCCTTCCTTTCAAATTAAGCCACACAATCAGCAATACCGAAGTGGGTTAATTTAGTTCTTGGGAGTCTGAATCTGATAACCTATGGCATTTACATCAAAGCGGGGTAATTCTCAGTGGCTTGGGGCCAGTCTCTGCTGCTTTGAATCCCTATTAACTCAGATGACTGACAGATTTTGCTGCCTTATCCAGAATTATTGTCCTTCAGGATTTTCACAATAAATAAATAGGGCCAAGAACAAACAATTCTGAGAAATTCTGACCTACACATTGAGTATCACCTCTAGTTATCACCAAAGAACACCAAGAATCATAGTAACTATGTACCATCTAAAACATATGGGCAAAGACAAGAATATATATACCAGTCAACCGGGCTCTACAATTTGTATCTCTGAGCCCTTTGCTTCCCCATCCCTGAAATGTAGATTTTAATATCTGTTCACTGGGCAACTCTGAGAATGTGTGAGGTAATGTGTAGAAAATGCAGAGCACAGTGCTCGGTGCAAAGTTAAAATTCAGTAAGTGTTAGCACACATAGTCAGTATTACCGGTGAAGAAACAAAATAAATTATACTCGTGCACATACTTGTGCAAACCAAGGAAGGATTAAAAACATTAATAATTTGAAAACAATCCATGGGGAAATGACAGACTTCAAGACAATTTAAAACACACAGAGATAATTTAACATATTCAAATGCTACCATTTTATGGTGTTCCCTCTAAACTACATACTTCTTTTTTAAATTTCTTTTTATTTATTCATTTTAGAGAGGGGACACAGAGTGAGACAGAGAGAGAGAGAGAAAGAGAGAAAGGGGGGAGGAGCTGGAAGCATCAACTCCCATATGTGCCTTGACCAGGCCATCGCAGGGTTTTGAACTGGCGACCTCAGTGTTCCCAGGTCGACACTTTATCCACTGCGCCACCACAGGTCAGGCGCTACATACTTCTATTAATATTCTTAAAATTGGTAAATCAGATCATGTGATACGGCACTTAAATAAAGTGATTACTGCAATCTGGCTGCAGTACTTCCTGCAACCGTGACTGCTGACATTAATTACTTGTGTGTGTGTGTGTGTATATGTGCGCGCGCGCGCGCGTCTGTGCATGCGCATGTGTGTGTGTGGCACGTGAACTGCACATTTTCTGGCTGCAGCTTCAAAGCAGATGCAGAACACTCTCTTTCAGCATGAGTCATGAAAAGAAGGCAGCAGCATCACTCCAGGAGGCAGGGCTGGAAAACTGGGCAGAGGCATCCCACCAACCCTTGTTCTTTGGGAGAGAAGTGAGAACTGATAATGGAGCAAACCCATGTGTACAAGGAGTCTCCAATTTCTGACCTTCTAAAAAGTCAAAGCAGAACTTAAGAGAGTAAAAGCAGAATCCTACTCTGCCCATACATAACAAAGATCCTGGAACTGAATAATGTTATTGCTGAATGAATGAACAAATCAGTGAAGCTGCAAAGCTAAGGCTCTCCTTGTGAAACAGCTTTGGGGGAAACTGAGAGGCTCTGGGGGTGGACCACACAGGTATTCACTGGGCCATTCTCTGATTTCCCACTAATTGTTGAAATGTGAGGACTAAAATTTTAATTCAGCTGCAAGCCAGGATGTTATGAGGGCATTTCTCAGAGTGTACTTACAACTACGGGTTGGAACTTCCTAAGAAGTGATGTAGAAATGACTGCTGATGATCTGGATGTGATCATCAGAGTTGTGCCACATATTCTCCTTAGGAGGAGGACACTTCGTATAATGTCCAGTGTAATCTGATATCACATGATCATTGCGGTATGTGGAATAAGTATATACAATACAGATAATAATAAAGATAACAGCTAAAAGTCAGGACTGACTAAATCCAGACACTGAGCTAAGTGGCTTTCTACGTATGACTCATGAATCCTCCATACAATTATTTGAAATAGGTTGTTATATCTACTTCATACATGTGGAAACTGAGATTTAAGAGGTTTACAAATACTTCTGAGTCCACACAGCTACTAACAGTGGCAAAGCTAAGATTCACATCTACAATATCCGACTCAGAGCCTCAAAGATGAATTGCTGTGTTATTCTGACCAACAACCTTCATTTACAACTTTCAAGGTCTAAATCTGAAATAATCAATATTTAAATAATTGAGTATTGTTTTTATTTTTTATTTTTATTTTTTTTATTTTTCCAAGGACAGAGAGAGAGAGAGAGACAGAGAGAGGGATAGATAGGGACAGACAGACAGGAACGAAGAGAGGTGAGAAGCATCAACGATTAGTTTTTCGTTGCCGTCACAATACCTTAGTTGTTCGTTGATTGCTTTCTCACATGTGCCTTGATCACGGGTCTGGGGCCTACAGCAGACCAAGTAACCCCTTGCTCAAGCCAGCGACCTTGGGTCCAAGCTGGCGAGCTTTTGCTCAAGCCGGATGGGCCCGTGCTCAAGCTGGCGACCTCGGGGTCTCGAACCCAGGTCTTCCGCATCCCAGTCCTACGCTCTATCCACTGTGCAACCTCTTGGTCAGGCAAGTATTGTTTTTATTTTTAAAAAGCTTCACTTTTTCTACCTGTTGAAAACTTTATCAAGTGGAGGCAACTATTTCTGTAACTGGTTCTGATGTGATTTAAACTTTAAGTCTTTTTCTTTTTTTGTGTGAGATAGAGCAAGCGAGAGAGAGTGGGACAGACAGGGACAGACAGACAGGAAGGGAGAGAGATGAGAACCAATTCTTCATTGCGGCACCTTAGTTGTTCATTGATTGCTTTCTCATATGGGCCTTGACCTGGGGGAAGGGGGGTCCAGCCAAGTCAGCAACCTTTGGGCTGAAGCCAGCAAGCATGGGGTCATGTCTGTGATCCCACACTCAAGCCGATGACCCCGCACTCAAGCCGGTGACCTCAGGATTTCGAACCTGGGTTCTCTGCCTACCAGGCTGATGCTCTATCCACTGCACCACCACCTGGTCAGGCTAAACTTTAAGTCTTAAAGCTGTTACCTATACCTATGCATAGAATTAGGTAATCCTATATATGCCTTCTTGATGATTAATTCCATTTGGTTATAAAAACCTTCCCAGACTTTGTTGACACAGCAGATTGGTAAAGGACTCTCTACCACTGACTGAACTGAATAAAGCACAGCTGTGTGCAGAGGCGGACCCGGCCAAGCACCAGCATCTCCCTGGACCTCCATACAGAGGGGGGGATATGAGGAAATCTTACAACCCTCTCCCAAGAAGAACAGTGTTACTCTCACTAAGAACTCCAGAGAAGTTCTATAGGTCACTTCAGACTGGCTCTGATGACTTATTTCCGTTCTGATAGAACCATACACTGGTAGAACTGGAAAAAGGAAAGTTGGTGATGGAAGAAATAAGCAGAAAAGACTAGTCTTGCTTTCCATTCTAAAGGGACTTGAACATTTTGGTAGATACAAGTTCTGGCTTCCAGTTCTTTCAGATGACAGATGTGTCTCAATGGGCTGATCAGGCTCTTCAAAAACCTCTGGTCTTTCCCTTTTGCCCTCTGCTCTCATTCTTTCTTTTCCAGCAATAATATCCATAAAAAGGTGGGTGTGGTGTCTGCTGGGTTTGCTTGAGGAAGGCAGGATTTGATACCTATCATTGCAAGGACTTAACTTTCCAGTGGTCAGTGTAAAGCCCAGAGCCGAGACCATCATCACAGCCGCCTGACCCGTGCAGGTTCACATTTGATTCAGACAGTCGGTAATGAAACAACAGAGCCAAGAACTGGTGAGCCATCAGCTTTAATTCTAGCTTGCACCCAGCAGGCAAGCAAAAACACACACTGGGCTCCAAAACCCACTCATTCAGTGCTCACAAAGCTACTGACTTATCCGAGTTTCCAAGAATCAAAGGTTTCTAACTCACCAGACTTATTCACTTCTGTTCCCCATCTCCTCCAGCTCAAACTCTGCACAAACTGGTTTCTCCCTCAGCACTCTGCCATCTTGGCTGCTTCTCCTGGCCTCCATGTGGCCTTAATCTGCTCTCCTCTCTGATACTAATCTCAGAAACCCAGGAACCAAGAGGACAAGCTCCTGGCCTGCCCCACTTTATAATGTAGAATCCAAACCTTTAATCCAATCTACAGACAAGGAAGTCTCTGATACAAAGTCACCCATCTGAGGCATAATGGGATTCCTCAGGAGAGTGCACCACCCTACATCATCCAATTAGTCAAGGGTGTGGGGAAAAGCTTACTCTTAATACCAAGCCTTAGGCTATAACGACCTGGCCTGCTTACATTACAGCCTTTCCCCCACACCCATCCCAAGCATAAGGGCAAATAATATCACCTGGGTGACGGGCTTCCATGTGGGCAGCTCCATATTTAACAAAGTGAGCATAATATATTTTATCTGCCCACCAGTCAGCAATGGTCAGAAGACTGTTCCCCCACTAAATGCCAAAGTAACCAGGGCTCTTCTACAAACAGGCGATTTTCAAGAACTGCAATATTTTGAGTCCCAGAAGAGCTAGATAAGAAGAAAATTCTAGATAGCCAACAAGCATGTGTGTGTGTCTTTACTGTAGTTCTCCAGACCTTTTCTTCAAGAGCCAAGAACTCATTTCTCCAATCATTGGGAATATAGGTTGAAACTCATAGCTTTCTGAGACTTATCCTCCACAAAAGGGACCTGTGTCACCCCAAGATTACTGAGCTCCTCCCCTATGGCAGCTCAAATGCAATGACTGAAAAACAAAGACAAGGCCCTTTGCCTGGACAGGAGACAAAAAATGAGACAAGCCCAAAGGGCCATTGTAAAGCCAGTAGCTGAGGTCAGGATCACAGCTGCCTGACCCACGCAGGTTTGCAATAGATTCGAACAGTCGGTAATGAAACACAGGAGCCAAGAACTGGTGAGCCATCAGCTTTAATTCTAGCTTGCACCCGGCGGGCAAGCAAAAACACACACTGGGCTCCAAAATCCACACATTCAGTGCTCACAAAGCTACTGAATTATCCGAGTTTCGTAGCATCAAAGCTTTCCAGCTCACCAGACTTATTCACCTCTGTTTCCCATCTCCTCCTGCACAAACTCTTAACAAACTGGCTTCTTCCTCAGCACGCTGCCATCTTGGCTGCTTCCTCTCCTCCATGTGGCTTACTCTGCTCTCCTCTCTAATAACTCAGGAACCAAGCGAGAGAGACCAAGCTCCCGGACTGCCCCAGTTTATAGCATAGAAAATCCAAACCTTTAATCCAATTATACATACAAGAAAGTCTCTGATACAAAGCCACCCATCTGAGGCATAATGGGATTCCTCAGGAGAGTGCACCACCCTACATCATCCAATCAGTCAAGGGTGTAGAGAAGAGCTTACTCTTAAACTAAGCCTTAGGCTATAACGACCTGGCCTGCCCACAGCCTGTTCCAGAATACACATTAATATCAACAAACTTCCATGTGGGCAGCGCCATCTTTAACAAAGTGAGCATAATATATTTTATCTGCCCAACAGCCATCCTAGGTGCAGAGCCTCCACAGGGACAGCTTCTCCCTCTGCCCAGTCCTCCCTTCCTGGCTCCCTCTGGGAGAGAGAGCAGAGCTCACCTCCAAAGGTCACCAAGCAAGTCAGCAGGAGAGCTAGCATTCAAATGCAAATCCACTTGACTCTTATCTCCAGGCTCTATCATTTTATCAAGCCCTTGACTTTGAAGTACAAAATACAAATCTAACATCTGAGCAAGACAAACAGAGTCCCCTTTTTTTTTTTAAACTTTATTTTTATTTTATTCATTTTAGAGAGGAGACACAGAGTGAGAGAGAGAGAGAAAGAGGGGGGGGGAGGAGCTGGAAGCATCAACTCCCACATGTGCCCTGACCAGACCAGTGCAGGGTTTTGAACCGGCAACCTCAGTGTTCCCAGGTCGATGCTCCATCCACTGCGCCACCACAGGTCAGGCCAGAGTCCCTTTTTATAGAACCGTCCTTTCCAGCCTCACATCCCATCACTCATGCATATATAACTCCTGGTCCAGTCACATCAAACTCTTCCCTATCCCTGAACATGTCATGCTTTGCTTCCTCTGAGCCAGGTAGTTGTCCCTGTCTGCTTGATGACCACCTCCGTCTCCCACAGATATTACTTCAAGTGTTCCCTCTTCTGTGAAGCGTTTTCTTCAAGCTCCCACAATCCTGTCTCCCATTAGCATGGTAACTGTTAATTATTGTAATGAGTTCCCTGCAGGCAGAGACATGCCTTTTAAGCTTTGCTTCCCCAGCCAGGCATTTTAAAGATGTTTTGTTAAATGGATAAATAAATGAACTCAATTAAGGTGTTGGTTCCAAAGGTCCTGGATGAATGGTTGCCAGCACCCTCATGACTGGCAAGCATATAGCGCCATCGAAATCTGGACAAACTGTGACCACCTGGAACAGAAGGACCAGTTTTTCTTCATCTATACAGTTTCTCCAAGACCTAACAACATTTCCTGCTCATAAAAGATGCTCAAAAACAAAGGCAAAAACAAACCAGTGACCAAACGAGGTCATGGCTGAAAGGGCTGATGTATGAGAAAATAAGTTCACTTTCATGGCTCTGTCTAAACTGTATTTTTACAATCTCCACTTTTAAAGATACATAGGGTATTCTTTTATTTATTTCCTTCCTAATATGTTCTTAGTTCTAAATATTTAACATTTATTCTTTGTTTGAAACATCCTCTGTTGGGCGGATAAAATATATTATGCTTACTTTGTTAAAGAAGGCGCTGCCCACATGGAAGTTTGTTGATGTGTAATGGGGAACAGGCTGTGGGCAGGCCAGGTTATTATAGCCTAAGGCTTAGTTTTAAGAGTAAGCTTTTCCCCACACCCTTGACTGATTGGATGATGTAGGGTGGTGCACTCTCCTGAGGAATCCCATTGTGCCTCGGATGAGTGGCTTTGTATTGGAGACTTCCTTGTTTGTGTAGATTGGATTAAGGGTTTGGATTTCTACATTATAAAGTGGAACAGACCAGTAGCTTGCTCACTCTTGATTCCTGAGGTATTAGAGAGGAGAGCAGATTAAGGCCATGTGGAGGCCAGGAGAAGCAGCCAAGATGGTAGAGTGCTGAGAGAGAGCCGAGTTTGTGCAGGAGGAGATGGGGAACAGAGGTGAGTAAGTCTGGTGAGCTAGAAACCTTTGATTCTAGGAAACTCGGATAAGTCAGTAGCTTTGTGAGCACTGAATGAGTGGGTTTTGGAGCCCAGTGTGTGTTTTTGCTTGCCCGCTGGGTTCAAGCTAGAATTAAAGCTGATGGCTCACCAGTTCTTGGCTCTGTTGTTTCATTACCGACTGTTCAAATCTAATGTGAACCTGCATGGGCCAGTTGGCTGTGATCCTGACCTTGACTACTGGCTTTACATCCTCCCTGCCCCATTTACTGGAGCAAAAAATGACTCAGAGTTTGCTAAATTACATTTCTAGGTCAGAAATCAAATCTAATGTGGATACATCAAACATGACTAAGAAATCTTCCAGCTGGCCTGCTTAACACTACATCTTTGTTTCTAGAGGCCCCTCTGAACATGAATGTGTCATTAATATACATGTTGGCTTTTTCTCCCGCTTTCTGAAACTAATTACTGAGTAGAGGTACCGATATTGGTGTAGACAACAAACACCACCAGTACGAAGCTGAGGTGGGGGTGTGTTGGGCAGATAAAATATAATATGCTCACTTTGTTAAAGATGGCACTGCCCACATGGAAGCCCGTCACCCAGGTGATATTATTTGCCCTAATGCTTGGGATGGGTGTAGGGGAAAGACTGTAATGTAAGCTAGCCAGGTCGTTATGGCCTAAGGCTTGGTGTTAAGAGTAAGCTTTTCCCCACACCCTTGACTGATTGGATGATGTGGGGTGGTGCACTCTCCTGAGGAATCCCATTATGCCTCAGATGGGTGACTTTGTATCAGAGACTTCCTTGTCTGTAGATTGGATTAAGGTTTTGATTCTACACTATAAAGTGGGGCAGGCCGGGAGCTTGATCGCTCTTGGTTCTGGAAGTAATAGAGAGGAGAGCGGAGTAAGGCCACATGGAGGCCAGGAGAAGCAGCCAAGATGGCAGAGTGCTGAGGAAGAAGCCAGTTTGTGCAGAGTTTGTGTAGAGAGAAGGAGATGGGAAACAGAGGTGAATAAGTCTGGTGAGCTAGAAACCTTTTGATTCTAGGAAACTCGGATAAGTCAGTAGCTTTGTGAGCACTGAATGAGTGGGTTTTGGAGCCCAGTGTGTGTTTTTGCTTGCCCGCCAGGTGCAAGCTAGAATTAAAGCTGATGGCTCACCAGTTCTTGGCTCTGTTGTTTCATTACCAACTGTTCGAATCTAATGCGAACCTGCATGGGCCAGGCAGCTGTGATCCTGACCCCGGCTACTGGCCATACAGGGTGGAAGAACCCCATCTTACAAACATAAAAGCTGAAAGCCCATCCAACTGGGCAAGTAGCTGCATTCTCTACACAGGAAATGGTCCACTTTGTTATTGTTCTCAACAATAACAAAAGTCTAAACAACAGCTATATTGCTGAGAGCTGGCTGAGACTAGTAACAATGATAAGAAGCCTTAAAAGCCCCATTTCTTCTTCTTTTTTAAATGGACTTGGAAAGGAGGAAGCTCTCTGGCCTGTGAGGGAGAGAATTTTCTGTGCCCTGTGGAATTATGTGCACGTCACTCTATCACAGCCTCCGCTGTGGGTCTGGTGGGAGTAAGAGACTGTGATAACATTTTCCCGAAAGAGTTGCACATCCATTTATCTTGTTCCTCAAGTTTCTGATCAGGCGTCAGCCCAAAGAACAGACTTGAAGGCTTTTCCTCTGTGTTCTGTTTTTTTTTTTTTTTTATAGGGACAGAGAGAGAGTCAGAGAGAGGGATAGATAGGGACAGACAGACAGGAACGCAGAGAGATAAGAAGCATCAATCATTAGTTTTTCGTTGCCATTGTGACACCTTAGTTGTTCATTGATTGCTTTCTCCCATGTGCCTTGACCGTGGGCCTTCAGCAGACCGATCAACCCCTTGCTGGAGCCAGCGACCTGTGTTCTGGTTTTTCAAAACTGCAGACAGTCTGTTCCTGAGGACAGAGGTACAAACTGGCATATAAATTTCAGAATTCTGTTCACAGTGCTTAGGTCACAGGTTCAGTGATTTAACTTTGCAAGTATGCTTGCTCAGGCTTCACTTTTAATTAAAATACAAATTCATTTATTTCTTTAGCTAATATTTTATTGAGTCCAGTTAAGTAATCAAGGCACCAGCCCCTTCTCAGGCATGGTTATATGCAGAGCAGGATTGTTGGAGGGTACCTTTTTAAACATCCTGGTGGAATCCTCGCTTATCTGCATGAACCGCATAATCACATTGTTCAGATAGATGTCACTCAAGGTTGCATGATCTTTGCTTTCTCTCCTCACTTGGTTCAGGAGCAAATACCAGCAATTCACAGGAGACAGCAAGTTCTGGTCCTTCCTAAGAAGTGAACAAAGACAGAATTATCATCTGTTTCAAAGCTGTACCAACCAGCTGAGGGAAGATACCAAGGCAAACTAGGAGCCACAAGGGACAGGTTTTGTCGCTGTTCTTTCTACTCTGGGTATTGCTCATTCCAGAACACGGAACAGCCAGCAGAACAGGCTTCCTGGCTGTGAGGGCCCAGAGCCAGCTATTTCTAGGCTTGGAAGGAAAAAGGAGAACACTGATCAAAAACCCCTCTCCTGAAAAGGGCAAAGGGACCATACAGAGTACACAGGCAGGCCTTCAGCTTTAAATACTCCATTGAAGAAAGCCGTTCATGTTTACAAAAGGTGCCTGTAGACTACTGTCTTACAGGCAGATGTGGTTTGCCACTAAGCACAAAGTCAGCTTTGAATGTCAGTCTGTTGGGAATGAGATTTGGCTAGGTACGCTTTCCATGGAACATAAACTTAAGGGTTACTTATTAATAACCCCTGATCCACAACCTCCAGCCTCCCCAAAAGAATCAGAGCTTTATAGCATTGTCTTAAGGCTCATGAATAGAACCAAGAAGTTTGCTGGCTTTTATAACTTGTCACACATCCTGTTTAAACCCAGTAAACTAGTTCAGATTTCTAACTGTTCCTTGTTTATTCTAGTTAATAAGGCTAAGAGGAAATATGAACCGCAAGAGAAGACTTGTAAAAAAAATCTTAAAAAGAAAAACTCTGAACAAAAGCATTGACCAACAGGGATGTTACTGCTAAAAAAAAAAAAAAAAATTAAAAGTGCAAAGTATTATGTGTGTTTTTGTTTTGTTTTGACATTAAAATCTAACTGTAAAATGGTGAAATGGAATGGAATGTTTATCCTAACTCAGGGACACAAGTGCCATTTTATCAGACATGTTATCCTCCTATTATTCACGATCATTTATAACTCTTGAATATTAAGTAAATTAAAAAAGAAATCATTCAGTTGGCTCTTTTTGCCAATAAGCCCCTCAGGTTCAGGTCTTAACACTGCATTAACTCCAAATCCTCTCTAGAAAAAGGAGGAAGTAGAGGATGGGGAAGAATGGTGTAGGGGCAGAAACCCCTGATGCAGGGCCTTAGCACTGTACCCCCAGAGAAGTCACCCATCCCCCCAGCTGGCATACTGAGAATAACTTCTCCCACCAGAAGGACCCCGTTTTTTTTCTCAAAGGGCTCAGGCAAAGGGCAGTGGCTTTGCAGCAGATGAATGGAGCCTTTCTATTGACAGTCTCTATCTACCCAGCCCAAGAAGTAAATGTTAGCTTATTGTGTTAACTACTATGCATAGCCTTTACATTGAAATGTCCATAAATTCTTTAAGAACATTTCATACATTTTTTGTTTTCTTAGTGCCCTGCCCATAGTAAGCATTAAATAATTTGGCCAAGATCACATAGCTGGCAAGTGGTCATCCTGGGAACGGAACCTAGACAGTAACCGAAGTGGATAAAAACACAGTATGTATCTCATATTATTATGGAGATTATTTGAGTTAATATACATACAGGGGGTCCTCAGGTTACAACACAGTTCTGTTCCTACAACAGTGATGTAACCTGAATTTTGGTGTAAGTTGAAACATATTGTAGCCTAAGTCAGTTACCTGTCCTAACACAGTTATAAAATCATAATCTAGAATATGAGAACACAACTAAGCCACAGAAAAAGAAAAAGGACATAAATATACTGTATAATAGTAACAGAAAAAATGAGTGTAAAAAAAAATCCTTACCTTTCTTCCTGTGGTTGGCATTATATACACTGGAAGCAGCATTATAAGGTGAGAGGGAGTGACTTATTGGGAGGAGGAAGCTGGAGAGGCAGGAGAACCTGCAGAAAGTGCTGGAAACACTGGGTCAGGTGGATTAGGATTGACTAAGAAACATGCTGGAGATGATTCTACCTGCACTACATGTGTTTCATCTCGAGAAGCAGCTGATGTAGGGGGTACAGGATCTGTTGCAGGCCTCTCTACCTTAAAGAATTGTTCCAGGCTAGTCAAGAACTAGTTCACCTATGTAGCCCGTAAGTACAACATTAACAGTATAAGCTGAAACACTTACGTCTCAATTTTTTAAAAGTTTTTATGGGAGTGAGCGTCATAAACTCAAAATGTCATACGTTAAGACTATCGTAACTCAAGGACCCCCGGTATTTAAAATGTTAACTAAAAAGCCTTTGGCTCATATTAAGTGCTATATAAAGTTGGCTGTTTTTATCCAGGGTTTGCTCTAAAGATTTACACACACTAACTCAATCTTTACACTACCATTTAAGGCAGAGATTTTATATCCCTTCTGTCAATGACAGAACTGAAGCTTAGCAAGGCAAGTGACTTGCTAAAGATCAAATCTAGTGTCAGAGAATCTTTTTTTTTTTAATTTCTCATTATATATATATATATATATATATTTTTTAATTTTAATATATATTTTATTATTATTAATTCTAATGAGGTGACACCAATAAATCAGGGTACATATGTACAATGAAAACATCTCCAGGTTATCTTATCATTCAATTGTGTTGCATACCCATCACCAAAAGTCAAATTGTCCTCTGTCACCTTCAATCTGGTTTTCTCTGTGTCCCTCCCCTCCTCCCTATCCCACTTTTCCCTCCCTCCCCCCATCCCATAACCAACACTCTCTTGTCCATGTCTCATACCCTCACTTTCATGTCCCACCTATGTATGTAATCGTGCTGTTCTCAGTTTTTCTTTTTTTCTGATTTACTTATTTCACTCCGTATAATGTTATCAAGGTACATCCATTTTGTTATAAATGATCCGATGTCATCGTTTCTTATGGCTGAGTAGTATTCCATAGTATATATGTACCATAGCTTTTTAATCCACTCGTCTTCTGACGGACACTTGGGCTGCTTCCAGATCTTCGCTATTGTGAACAATGCTGCCACGAACATGGGGGTGCATTTCTTCTTTTCGAACAGTGCTATGGTGTTCTTAGGGTATATTCCTAAAAGTGGGATAGCTGGGTCAAAAGGCAGTTCAATTTTTAATTTTCTGAGGAATCTCCAAACTGTTTTCCACAGTGGCTGCACCAGTCTGCATTCCCACCAGCAGTGCAGAAGGGTTCCCTTTTCTCCACATCCTCGCCAGCACTTATTCTGTGTTGTTTTGCTGATAAGTGCCATTCTGACTGGTGTGAGGTGATATCTCATTGTGGTTTTAATTTGCATTTCTCTAATGATTAGTGATGTTGAGCATTTTTTCATATGCCTATTGGCCATCTGTATGTCCTCTTTGGAGAAATTTCTATTCATTTCTTTTGCCCATTTTTTGATTGGGTTGTTTGTCTTCCTGGTGTTGCGTTTTATAAGTTCTTTATAAATTTTAGTTATTAAACCCTTATCAGATGTGCTGTCGAATATGTTCTCCCATTGTGTGGTTTGTCTTCTTATTCTGTTCCTATTGTCTTTAGCTGTGCAAAAACTTTTTAGTTTGATATAGTCCCATTTGTTTATCTTGCCTTTTATTTCAGTTGCCCATGAAGATAAATCGGCAAATATACCGCTGCTACAGATGTCGGAGAGCTTGCTGCCTATGTTTTCTTCTAAGATGCTTATGGTTTCACGGCTTACATTTAAGTCTTTTATCCATTTTGAGTTTGTTTTTGTGAATGGTGTAAGTTGATGGTCTAGTTTCATTTTTTTGCAGGTAGATGTCCAATTTTCCCAACACCATTTGTTAAAGAGGCTGTCTTTACTCCATTGTATGTTCTTTCCTCCTTTGTCAAATATCAGTTGTCCATAAAGCTGTGGGTTTATTTCTGGGTTCTCTGTTCTGTTCCATTGATCTATGTGCCTGTTCTTATGCCAGTACCAGACTGTCTTGAGTATAATGGCCTTATAGTAAACCTTGATATCAGGAAGCGTGATACCTCCTGCTTTATTTTTTCTTTTTAAGATTGCTGAGGCTATTCGTGTTCTTTTTTGGTTCCATATAAATTTTTGGAATATGTGTTCTATATCTTTGAAGTATGTCATTGGTATTTTAATTGGTATTGCATTGAATTTATAAATTGCTTTAGGTAATATAGACATTTTAATGATGTTTATTCTTCCTAGCCATGAGCACGGTATGTGCTTCCACTTGTTTGTATCTTCCTTGATTTCTTTTATCAATGTTCTATAATTTTCCGAGTACAAGTCCATAACCTCCTTGGTTAAATTTACTCCTAGGTACTTTATTTTTTTGGCTGCAATAGTGAAGGGGATTGTTTCCTTAATTTCTTTTGCTGATATTTCATTGTTGGTGTATAGAAATGCCTCTGATTTCTGAGTATTAATTTTATATCCTGCCACCTTGCTGAATTCATTTATAAGGTCCAGTAGTCTTTTGACTGAGACTTTAGGGTTTTCAATATACAATATCATATCATCTGCAAATAATGACAGTTTTACTTCTTCTTTTCCAATTTGTATGCCTTTTATTTCTTCTTCTTGTCTGATTGCTGTAGCTAGGACTTCCAGAACTATGTTGAATAAGAGTGGTGAAATTGGGCAACCCTGCCTGGTTCCTGATCTTAAGGGGATTGCTTTTAATCTTTGTCCATTTAGTATGATGTTTGCTGTCGGTTTATCGTAGATGGCCTTTATCATGTTAAGGAATGATCCCTGTATTCCCACTTTACTGAGAGTTTTGAGCATGAATGGGTGCTGGATTTTATCAAATGCCTTTTCTGCATCTATTGAAATTATCATGTGATTTTTGTCCTTCCTTTTGTTTATATGGTGAATCACATTGATTGATTTGCGAATATTGAACCAGCCTTGCCTCTCCAGAATAAATCCCACTTGATCGTGGTGTATGATTTTTTTCATATATTGCTGGATCCGGTTGGCTAATATTTTGTTGAGAATTTTAGCGTCTAAATTCATCAGGGATATAGGCCTATAATTTTCTTTCTTTGTGTTGTCTTTGCCTGGTTTTGGGATCAGAATTATGGTCGCCTCATAAAAGGAGTTTGGAAGTCTTCCTTCCTCTTGAATTTTTTGAAATAGCTTGAGGAGAATAGGAATTAGTTCTTCTTTGAATTTTTGATAGAATTCACTTGTGAAGCCATCAGGCCCAGGACTTTTCTTTTTTGGGAGTTTTTTGATAACTGTTTCGATCTCATTTGTTGTAATTGGTCTGTTTAGGTGTTCTGATTCTTCCAGATTGATTTTTGGAAGGTTATATGATTCAAGAAATTTGTCCATTTCACCAAGATTGTCTAATTTTTTGGCATATAGTTCTTCATAGTATTTTCTTACAATGCTTTGTATTTCTGTTGTGTCAGTTGTTATTTCTCCACTGTCCTTTCTAATTTTATTTATTTGAGTCCTCTCTCTTTTTTTCTTGGTGAGTCTAGTTAAAGGTTCATCAATCTTGTTTACCTTTTCAAAGAACCAGCTTCTTGTTTCATTGATCCTCTGTATTGTTTCCTTAGCCTCTATGTCATTTATTTCTGCTCTGACCTTTATAATTTCCTTCCTTCTACTTGTCTTGGGTTTTATTTGTTGTTGTTTTTCTAGTTCTTTTAGATGCAGGGTTAGGTTGCTTATCTGAGCTTTTTCTAGCTTCTTATGATATGCCTGTAGTGCAATAAACTTCCCTCTCAGAACTGCTTTTGCTGTGTCCCATAAATTTTGAGTTGATGTATGCTCATTATCATTTGTTTCTAGAAACTTTTTTATTTCTTCTTTGATCTCATTGTTAATCCATTCATTATTTAATAACATGCTGTTTAGTTTCCAAGTGTTTGAGTATTTTTCAGTTTTTCTTTTGTGGTTAATTTCTAGTTTCATGGCATTGTGATCAGAGAAAATGCTTGATATGATTTCAATCTTCTTAAATTTATTGAGACCATTTTTGTGTCCTAACATGTGGTCTATCCTAGAAAACGTACCATGAGCGCTTGAGAAGAATGTATATTCTACTGCTTTAGGGTGAAAAGTTCTGAAGATATCTATTAAATCAAGTTGATCTAGTGTATCCTTTAAGTCTGCTGTTTCTTTATTAATTTTCTTTCTTGAGGATCTATCCAGTGTTGTTAGAGGGGTATTGAAATCCCCTACTATGATAGTATTGCTGTTAATCTCGCCCTTTATATCCATCAAAGTTTGCTTTATGTATGTCGGGGCTCCTATATTTGGTGCATAGATATTTACAATAGTTATATCTTCCTGTTGAATTGTTCCCTTTATCATTATGTAGTGTCCTCCTTTATCTCTTACCAAAGCCTTTGTTTTAAAGTCCATTTTGTCTGATATAAGTATTGCTACCCCTGCTTTTTTTTCATTTCCATTTGCATGAAATATTTTTTTCCATCCTTTTACCTTCAGTCTATGAGCATCTTTTGTTTTAAGGTGTGTCTCTTGTAGACAGCATATGTATGGGTCCTGTTTCTTTATCCATGCAGCTACCCTATGTCTTTTGATTGGATCATTTAATCCATTTACATTTAAGGTTATTATTGATATGTAGTTGTTTATTGCCATTTTATTCTTTAAAGCTGTATTCTTCTTTTGCTCTATTCATTCCTCCCTTTAAACTGTTCACAAGAGGCCCCTTAGTATCTCTTGCAGAATTGGTTTGGTTTTTATGAATTCCTTGAGGCTTTCTTTTTCTGGGAAGCTCTTTATTTCTCCTTCAATTTTAAACGTTAGCCTTGCTGGATAAAGTAGTCTTGGTTGTAGGTTCTTGTTCTGCATTACTTTGATTATTTCTTGCCATTCCCTTCTGGCCTCAAGTGTTTCTGTTGAGAAGTCTGATGTCATCCTTATGGGGGCTCCTTTGTAGGTGATAGCCTTTTTTTCTCTAGCAGCTTTTAAAATTTTTTCTTTATCCATTAGCTTTGGTATTTTAACTATGATGTGTCTTGGTGTAGATCTTTTTGGGTTTCTGTTTAATGGAGTTCTGTGTGCTTCTTGAATGTGTGGAGTGTTTCCCAGCCTTAATTTAGGAAAGTTTTCTGCTATGATTTGATTGAACAAAGTTTCCATTTCCTGTCCTCTCTCCTCTTCTTCAGGCACCCCTATGATGCGAATGTTGTTTCTCTTCATGTTGTCACAAAGCTCCCTTCTCATTATATATTTTTAATTGAATTTATTGCAGTGATATTGGTTCACAAAACCATACAGGTTTCAAGTGGACAACTCAGTGAAATATCATTTGCACACTGCACCATGCACCCATTTCCCCATTTATACCCACTTATTTCCCCTTTGCTCACTCCCCTTTTCCCTCTGGCTATTGCCACACTGTTGTGTGTCTATGTGTTATGGGTGTGTGTATATATCTATCTATATCTATATCCATATCTATTTTAACCCCCTCACCTTCTTTCATCCAAATCCTTACCCCTCTCCTCTGACAGCTGTCAGTGTGTCCCCTTTGTCCATACTTTTGTTTTTATTTTGTTCACCAGTTTAGTTTGTTCATTAGATTCCACATATAAATGAGATCATATAGCACATGTCTTTCTCTGACTGGCTTATTTCACTTAGCATAATAATCTCCGGGTCCATCCATGCTGTTGCAAAAGGAAAGATTTCCTTCTCTTTTACAGCAGAGTAGCATTCGATTATGTAAATATACCAGTTTTTATCCACTCATCTACTGATGGACACTTGGGCTGTTTTCAGGTCTTGGCTACTGTAAATAACACTGCAATGAACATAGGGGTGCATAAATTCTTCTTAATTAGTGTTTCAGGTTTCTTCAGATATATTCCCAGAAGTGGGGTGTCAGAGAGTCTTTGAGTCTAGGGAGGCTGATCCAACCCTTGGTGTTTGCACTATGTAGTGGCAATGTTAGACAAAGGACTGTCCTACACTATAAGCATCCCCAAAGTGAATAAGGCCTAGACTCAAAGTGTAGCTTAAATGATTTGTAAAGTTGCAGTGCTGACAATTTACTATATGGTGAAGAGGAAAAGAAATATTGTATGTAGATCCCATGCCAGCAACCAATCACATCAAGAACTTTGTCAAGATTCTTATTTAGTGGCCATAAAGTCTCATTGTACAAGTTAGGAAACAAAGCTTGAGAAGTTAGATAACTTTACCAAAGGAATAAAGTAGAGTCAGTATTCAAACGGGGTCTGTCTGACTATCCACCCCCAAGTTTGACTGAGATATCATTGACAAACACCACTGTATAAGTTTAAGGTGTACAACATAATGATTTGACTTACATATACTGGAATATGATTACCTATTTGACTCTTTAATAAAGCCTGTTTTTGAGTTTTGCATGATCCTGGTTTGTCCTTTCTGTAGACATATTATCCATCTATCTTCAGTCCCATTATCAATAATAAACTTACGCAAGTCAAAGAGCATTCTAAGTTGCTTACCTTTTAAAGAAAATTAATGAACAAACCAGGACAAACAATAAGAGACAACTATCCACTAAGGGACCAGGCTAAGGTGCACGGGCCTGTGCATGTTTTCAGTTCACAACCAATTGCTGAGTACAGAACACAGAGGGCGACATTTGAAAATATTTACTGAATTGATGAATAAGCTGTCTTCTTATTTGCAATCACTTTAAAAAGGGACAGTTACTATAAAAAGAGGAAAAAAAGTGCTGGCTCCAGCTTCCTCTTTTTAGCTTCAGTCTCTGTCAAGTACATTTGACATTTGTTTGCCCTGGAAATCATCACTAAGATTTATTTCTATCCTGGACCAAGACTAGAGGCTAAACTCATCCAAACAAAATAAAGGTATTCCCTATGCAGACTAGTTTTGCATTTGCTTCTGCAAAAGTAGCCCTCCCTATGTTTTACGTGGGATCCCAATACCCGAAGTAGTGTAAAATGGGACTGCAAGCCAATAGTGAAGGCCAAGTCGGGGATCTCTGAGTCCCCCTCTGATATGGAGCCAGGCCAAGCAGACCTCGTTGCCACCCTGTGCAGGTGGATAGACAGTTTTCGGTTTCCCCACTTCACTAAGGTAGTTCTACTGGTCCTGAGTCTAGGCTGGGATACAATGCAATAGCGTTGGTGGTGGGGAAGCCCTCAGTTCTAACTCTGTGCCTTGCTGTGGCCTCATTGTCTGTCCCCACGTGGGTCTGAAGAGTGGATACAACTGCCAACTTGGTTTTCAGTTCCTTCTTCCTTTTCTGTCCCCTGGAAATTCCCCTTACTTTGCTGAGTTCGGTTATACATTGAAAAAAAAAATCCATTATATTTGAATCAGAATTTCTGGGAGTTCTGTGGCAGAAATATTTTTCAGTTTACCTAGTCTGCTGCATTTCCAGAAATGTAAGTGCTGCCTTTTTACTGTCTGCTAAACAAGTCTATTCCCACCAGCAGTGCGGCGAGTTCACACCATCACTGTGTGAGCCTCTGCATGGTCACCCTCTTGATGACAGTTTCCTCCGGTGTGAAAGCCTATCTATGGTATTTGTCGTCATTTTAAAATGTGGTCTGAGCTGGTCATTCTTCTACTTACAACTCTCCAAAGGCTTCTTATGCCTTCAGGATGAAATCCAAACTGTTAGTATGATCTATTGGCTTCCATGACCTGACACAATTTACACCTGTAGCCACGTAACTCACCACCTCACTACTAATTCTCATAAGATTGCTTTCTGCTCTGCAAAGTTGTCCTACACTCCTTCCCTCTGGTCCCTTATGCACGATGTTCCCCTTGCCTGGAACACCCTGCTCTGGTCCCTTAAATGGCCAGCTAGTCCCCCAGGTCTTCACTTATGTACACTATTACTTCTTCCAGCACCTCCCCCTGACCTGCCCTTCCCCACCTTCACTACAGTAACATTTCCATCAGGCTGGTTCCTGACAGCTTGGGCTCAGCCCTGTTGTAGTACTTGTGTTGTCTGCGTACTTGTCTCTTTTTGTCTCTAGGATTTATTACAAAGTAAATTTCAGTATCAGAAAAACTTGTAGGTATTTTTTAAACAAATGAAGTACAAGTAATAAAAGGTTTCACTACACTCCATCATAAGCATTTCACCAAAGATCCTTGTTTTAAGTCGGTCTCAACTGCAATGATCATAAACATGATTTATATGGGGTGGAGGGATTAAGCTTAAGCAACCCTTATAGCTTACCTTCCTAGAAAATTACCGCAGAAATCCTGAAGTCTCAGCTTAAACAATCTGCTATTTAAAATTTGCCCATCCTTCACCAGCTTCAGCGTGGGGTCACCAGTTTGATTGTGGGATCATACACATGACCTCTTGGTCACTGACTTGAGCTCAAAGGTCACTGGCTTGAAGCCCAAGATCGCTGGCTTGAGCAAGGCATCACTGGCTCAGCTGGAGCCCCCAGGTCAAGGCACATATGAGAAGCAATCAATGAACAACTAAGGTGCCACTAAGAAGAACTGATGCTTCTCATCTCTCTCCGTTCCTGTCTGTCCCTCTCTCTCTCACTAAATAAAATAAAATAAATAAATTTGCCCATTCAACCTGGAGAGTATTAAGCTAAGTGAAATAAGCCAGTCAGAGAAAGATAAGTATCATATGATTTCATTTATACATGGAATCAAATTAACAAAATATAAATGGACTCATAAATACAGAGAACAAACTGACAGTTGTCAGAGGGGAATAGATTAAGCAAAGAGAAAAGATCATAAACACAGACAACAGTGTGGTGATTACGGGAGGGAAAAGGAAGGGGGGAGGGAGGTAGAAGAGGATAAAATGGGGACAGATGGTGATGGAAGGAGACCTGAGTTGGGTTGGTGAGCGCATGGTGCAGTGTACAGATGCTGTGTTACAGTATGGTGCACCTGAAACCTACGTAGTTATTAACCAATGTCATCCTAATAGGCTTTATTTTTTAAAAATTTGTCCATCCAAATATCTACCTGTGGCAGATATTAATGCCTAGTTTTCTATAATCAAGAAGTTTATAAAGAACATAAATTTTAGCCTGATCTGTGGTGGCACAGTGGATAAAGTGTCAACCTGGAATGCTGAAGTCACTGGTTTGAAAACCTGGACTTGCCTGGTCAAGGCACATACAAGAAGCAATGAGTTGATGCTTCCCACTCTCCCCTCCCTCCACCCTTTCTCTCTCTAAAATCAATAAATAAAATCTAAAAAAAAAAGAACATAAACTTTATATTCTTAATATAGTTACCCATGCTACATAGTTACTGGAAAGACAAAAGTGTGAGAATACTTTTAATTTAAGATGTGATAAATTGATGCTTATAATTGCAGATGGTTGCCCTTGTCCGTGGGGATATGCCAATCAATAACTTATTAGACAAAAATGGAAAATTCTGAACACAGCAAAGGTAGCATAAAGGTAAGATAGCACCATAGAAAGGTGAATCTGAGCCAAATCCCTCTTACTTGTACTGCTGATGATCTTTAGTGCTTCTTGTTTTCGCCATGAACCTTTCTGCTAACTTCTCTAGGTTCCGAGAATATTCTGTCTCAATTTCGGCTTTCTTCCGAAAGAAATCTTGCAGGTCCTGGAGAAGCTGCACTCGCATCTCTGTTTGCTGCTCCAGGCATTTTTGTTGTTCTACCAGTTGAGCTCGAATTTCTAAGGAGAGAAGAGAATCCGCATGATTTCATGAAAAGTACTGAGGTGTGCTGGTATGTGCAAGATACAAGTAACAAATCCTATTATACATTTAGCTCTGTATTGGCTTTTTATGAGATCACATGTCCAGGTTGGTTCTTTAAATGAGGTATCAGTGAACCCTTTAAGCCAGTGGTGGTCAACCTGGTCCCTACCGCCCACTAGGGGGCGTTCCAGCTTTCATGGTGGGTGGTAGCAGAACAACCAAACAGCGCTGCAATTACATACTAATAGACTAACTGTTGACCAGTCAAGATCAGGACAGCGGTCAGACTCTGTTACAGGGCATTTGTATTGGGACCGCACCTGACCTCTTTCACGACCACGTGGCCCGCATCCGCGAGTGGCCAGGTACCTGACCCCGGATCCACACCCGCTGCCTGATCGGACAGGCAGTTTATGACTGCTATTGTTGCCCCAAAACTAGCAATTTGTCGTTTTATTACCCCGTAGACAAAGAACTCCATGGTTCGTCTGCCGGACAATGGAGACACCAATTATCTCATATTTTTGTCTCGATTCCTGGATTTTAGGATAATAGGGTGACATTCTAGGAACCCCCCTTGGACTGCCCAAACTAGCTGATGTCTCGCTACTTTGCCCCAATTGCAAAGAAGTGATGCCACTGGCCAACACCCGCTACATAAAATTTTATAAAATGCACAACCACGGATACTCACTAACTTAGTCTTGTCTCAACAAACTCTTGCTCAACCACGACACTTGTAATGTCGCGACCACGCAACAGACTTCAACTGCATAAGTTTTGTTCACATTACATAAGTGAACCTAAATCGTTACATAATCAAAACTAAAGTCAGTATGTATACATTTCTGAGAGCAAGCACGTGCTTACAGCTTCAAACAATATATTGTGAAATATTGTGAGCCCATGTCTCAAGAAAAGAAAAAATACGCACGCGGCTATTCGCCATAAACCCATCTATGAAGATGGGTTTCATAGAATCTGTTGCAAATAAACAACATCCAATGTGTTTATTGTGCCATAAAACATTATCCATTGAGGCAATGAAGCCAAGTCGATTGCGAGAACATCTTTCTACAAAGCATCCAAATGACAAGGACAAGCCCATTGAATATTTTCAGGAAATATATAAAAAATTTCAAAATCATTCAACTATCATTGCATCATTTAAGAAACAACATACAACGAATGAAGATGGATTAATTGCCACTTATCGCATTTCAGAAATAATTGCAAAATGTGGTAAAAGCTATAATATTGGAGAAACTGTAATAAAACCCTCTATAAAATAATTTATCTCAACAGTAATGCATCAGGATATACCTCAAATTTTAAAAACGTTGCCCCTACGCGATAGCATAGTAAAGCGACAAATTGATGAAATGGCAGTTAATGTTAAAAACAAACTTATAAGTATTCTCCAAAACTCTTCATTTTCCATGCAATTGGATGAATCTACCATTGCAGATAATGATGCTTTATTGATGGTATATGTACGCTATTTTGATGAAAACAATATATTATGAGAAGAAATGCTATTTGCAGTAAATCTCATCAAAGATATAAAAGGATTATCTATATTTAATACCGTGAGAACATACTTTACAAAAAATAATATTCCTTTGAATAATATTGTTGCATGTGCTACTGATGGAGCACCATCAATGGTAAGTTGCTATCGTGGATCTGTTGTTTATTTGAAGCAGGAAGTGCCAAATGTTTTATGTATTCATTGTGTAGTGCACAGACAACATCTTGTAGGAAAAACATCTAAGTACAAGTCTCCATTCATCATTAACTATAATAATTCGAGCCTAAACAAGATCAAATCCAATGCAAAGAATGACAGAATGTTTTGGCAGCTTCGGCAGGACAATAATGAAGATTTTATTAAGTTAATTCCTTTTGCACACAGAAGTTCGGTGGCTGTCAAAGGGTACATCTTTGGCTAGATTTGTAGCATTATATGATAGTGTCATACAATTTATTGAAAGTAATAATGAGACCAATCTGTGTCGACAGTTAAAAACAGTAAAGAATAATGCCTTTTAGTTGGCAGATATTTTCAAGAGATTTAACGATGTCAGTTTGCAGCTTCAAGGAGCTAATAAAACTCTTATAGGTTGCCAAAGTATTGTGCTATTATTTATTGACAAACTTGAACTACTTCGTCATAATCTATTGAAGAGAGAATTCCATCAGTTTCCTCAATTATCATCTATAAAAGATGATGTAACTCCAGAGGATATTGACAGATTCAGTAGCCACCTCAACGAACTTAAATTGAACATGGAAAAATGATTTGAAGATATTTTGATACTGAAGGTATATGACTGGATGAAAAATTCTTTTACCACAAATATTGAAGAGGCTGATACAACTTGCCATGAAGAACTGTTAGAAATTAGATATAATGAAGAAAGTAAATATAAATTCGACAGTGGTGGATATGAAAACCTAGGGCAAAATAAAAAAATGCTGGCAAAATAAAAAAATTTCCAAATATGTGGAAAATGGTATTCAGTTTATTGATACCTTTCCCTACCTCATATCTTGTGGAATCAGGATTTAGTGCTGTTAATCATATTATGACGAAAGAAAGAAACTGCCTGAATATTTCCGAAAGAGGAGACCTTCGTGTGTTCCTCACAAAAATTGAACCGGATATTCAATATTTAGTTTCCCAGCATCAGCCTCAGGGATCCCACTAATAATTCAATTAACTAATGTAATTTCTATGTATGCAAAGTATAAATAAAAAGGTAGACTTAACTATAGTAAGTTGTTTTATAAAGATTTATTCTGCCAAACTTAGCTAAAATCCAACATAAAGTACTCGGTAAGTAATTATTATTATATGCTTTAAATTGCTGTAACTCTGCTTTATAAATTTTATAAAGTAAAGTTACTTCCCTACTTTATAAATCACCATTACTGTGGAACCGGTGGGCGGTTAGAAAATTTTACTACTAACAGAGATACAAAAGTGGGCAGTAGGTATAAAAAGACTGACTACCCCTGCTTTAAGCAAATGAGACAAGCCACTGGAATGAATGTAATAAATTAGAACAGAAACATGGGTTTACATTTGCAATGCCACAAACATGTATGGAGCCATGAAGGGGAAACAATTAAAGCCTTTAGATAACAATTCGTAACATGTGACGTCTTTGGGTAGCTGAGTATATTGTAATTTTTTCAATAGCATTATACCTCAACTCTCCCTTTTGCATCTAAATGGCAAAGGAGTGAGCATCATTTCTTCAGGACTGAACCACCACACGTTTGCCAGGTGGCACATATGGACACTGATATCTGGTAATTTTTATGTACTATACAAACTTTTTGTTTGTGAAACACATAGTTTCAGGTTTGTCGGAATGCTGTGCCTAATACCCAGATAACCCACTCACAGCGGGCAACCCCTGGGCTCCACTTTACTTTTGTGTTTATCAAGGGCTCTCCCCTGGTAGACATTGTTCAAACTAACGGCCTTATCAGCACATAATTCTAATAGAAACCTTTTGACAATTTTAATGTATCGGGAACACGATGTTAGTCATTTAGTGATTTAGCAAAAACACAAAAGCAGAATATGTCCTGTAAAACTATCTGCAAATGACTGTAACAATGAAACATGTGTTTTGGAAAACAAGATATAGTAACTAATAACTACTGATTTGTTTTTGTTCTAAGATCCAGGGCTAACCTCCTATGACAAGAATATTCATATTGGAAAAATTGTTTTACTTTATCTTTCCCAGTGCAAAATCTCTAAAAGTGAGTGCTGAATCTAATTTATTGGAGTTAACAGAGATTGGTGTCCAAATAACACCTCTCCAATTTCTATTATTTTTCAACAGAGAATGACTGAGCTTATGATATATATGCATAACACTTGCTCATGTTTTTCTTTACTTTTTATTGAATTTATTGGGATGACACTGGTTAACAAAATTATACAGGTTTCAGGTGCCCAATCCTTCACACACTACCTACACACTGTATTGTGTGTTCACCCTGCCAAGTCTTCATCCCTCACCATTTATCCCCCCTATACCCTACCTCCAACCCTGCCTGCCTGCCCACAGAAATCATCAAACTGTGTCCGTGTTGTTGTTTTGTTTTGTTTTTGAGAGAGAAAGAGGGAGGAAGGGAGAGAGAGAGAGAGAAAGAGGGAGGAAGGGAGAGAGAGAGAGAGAAAGACAGGGACAGACAGGAAGGGAGAGAGAGAGAGAGAAAGAAAGACAGGGATAGACAGGAAAGGAGAGTGATGAGAAACATCAACTCATGGTTGCTGCACTTTAGTTGTTCACTGATCGCTTTCCCATATGTGCCCTGACCAGGGGGCTCCAGCTGAGCTAGTGACCCCTTGCTCAAGCCAGAGACCATGGGGTCATATCTATGATCCCACGCTCAAGCCGGATGAGGCCATGATCAAGTTGGCAACCTCGGGGTTTCCAACTTGGGCCCTCAGTATCCCAAACTGATGCTCTATTCACTGTGTCACCACCTGGTCAGGCTGTCCATGTGTAATTAAGCTCATTAACAACAGGGTCGTCAAGTTCTGAATAGGGAGTCAGGAAATTCACTCAATTTAATAACAGCTAATAATCAAACACTTACTCTTTTATACCTTATTTAAGTTAAGTACTAGTACGTATAGCATATACCTATTTTACAAATATGAAACTGCGGTCTAAGGAGGTTAAATACTTTATCTAGGGACTTCAGGTAGTAAGTGGCAACCCCAGGACCTCTAACCCAGGTCAGATAAGTAGAACACTTCTGCCCTCCTTCCACCCATGCAACATATTTTGAGCACCTGTAGCATGTCAGGCCTATATCCTAGCAAGGGAGACACAATAATTATGAACCAAGGTCTCTCTGCCCCAGTAAGGTTCTGTTCTAGGGCAAAACTGTTTCTGAGGAACCTTGATAGAAGATAGCGGAGTATTTCTCAAGTGTCCTCTCTTGGTTTTTCCACTTCTAGTTTGGGGAATCCTATTATTAATCTCATGGAAATGCGGTGAACAAGAGTGAAGACATTATTACAGGCTTTTAACTACCATGAACAGGATCTGGTTTTTCGTGAATCAAAGCAAGTGTTTTTTCAAAGCGTTATTGTAATCATGCCTGCCAAACTCTTTCACCTATATATATATATATATATAGAACTATTTTTTTTTTAAAATAAAGAGTGGAGTGTTTCTCACTCAGGAGTCCCAGTAAGTCTTTCAAGATTTAGTAATTTTTGCACATTTTGCTGTATGAAGAGAAAATAAATTAATCAGCTTAGGCTGCCAGCTAGTTTTCTCTGTTTTATGTGTATGTATCTTTAAGCTGCCTTAATGCCAAATAAGAAATTAAATTGGGTGAGAGTACAAATCTCATCAGGTGCACACAAAAACTAAATGGCTTCTTTCTTCAGTCTTATTCTTAGAGTCTCTTGCTTGCTTCCTTCAGGGCTAAAAATCAAGAACAAGGGAGTTTTGTGAAGGAAGACTGTATTTCAATAGTTAAAAGCTCATCCTCATTTTTCAGGGAGTAACCACTACTTCACGGTATCTATAACACAGGAACAATTTCTTTTTCATTTTCTGTTGCATGAGGGTTTAGAACTATTTCTATATATTTCTTCTGCATTGCTGATTCCAAACCTGAAATCCATTTTTGGGTGCATACTCTAGTTTTTATGCAATTTTAATTCCTTTTTGTTATAGTTAATGGCATGCATTGGTTTTTAAATTGGAGTTAAAGGACAACGACTTTTGGATTGAACATAACCACAAGGCAATTAATGTTTTACAAACATCACTTTTACATAATTGGAGTTGCTTTAAAATGGAAAAAAAATATTATCTGATAGAAACACCCGCTTATTTTGTTTTAAGATTGAATCACGGCTTCTTCGAGTAGGCGTAAATGTAAGAATAGTCCTAACACCTTCTGTTATATATGTGGCTGTTACACACTTCAACATCAAAGGCACAATATTTCATCATTTGTGACATGTGCATATATTGCCTATTTTCAAGTTTCCCCTTGGTGATCAAGACAAGAATTGGGCTCCTCATATTGTGTGTCATAATTGTGAGGAAATGCTTCATGACTGGACAAAAGGAAAAGGCAAAGGAATGCCTTTTGGTATTCCTGTGGTTTGGCGTGAACCTAAGGACCACAGCAGTGACTCTTATTTCTGTCTGATCCATACAAAGGGTATTGACAAGAGAAAAAGGCATATGATCACATATCTTAATATTCCTTCAGCAATATGACCTATCTCACACTCTGAGACACTCCCGGTTCCAGTTTTCCATGGTTTTATTTCTTCTAAGGATGAAGAAAGTGAATATGGTGATCAAGTGTATTTTGATAAGATGCATGAGGAAATGGTTGTAGAATCTGAAGGGTCTTTTTCTGATGCCAAGAAGTCATTAACCCCTCAGCAGTTTAGCCAAACTGAATTGAATGACTTAGTAAGAGATTTGGGCCTATCAAAGAAAGCAGCTGAGTTATTAGTCTCCAGGCTTCAAGAAAAGAATGTACCTCACTGGTTAACTAAAATATCCCATTTCAGGAAGCGCAAACAAATTTTTGTGGACTTTTTTTCCAAAGACAAACACTTTGTTTACTGTCATGATATCAGTAGTCTTCTCAGCCAGCTATGTGTTACCACTTACAGTCCAACAGAATGGTGGCTATTTCTTGACAGCTCTAAACAGAGTCTGAAATGTCTTTTCCTACACAATGGTAATGTTTATGCAGCGGTTCCAATTGGTTATTCAACTTATCTGAGAGAAGATTTTAATGACATAAAAATTGTCCTTGACTTACTAAAAAGTATGAGGAGCATAACTGGATCATTTATGTGGATTTTAAATGGTAAATTTCCTGCTAGGACAAAAGAGAGGTTTCACAAAGTATCCTTGCTTTCTGTGTTTGTGGGACAGCCGAGCTCGGGAGAAACACTGGACACAGAAGGAGTGGCCGAAACATGAAGCTCTGGAAATAGGGATGCAAAATATTGTGAATGAACCTGTAGTTAATTGAGACAGGATCATTTTTCCTCCACTTCACAGTAAACTTGGCTTAATGAAGCAGTTTGTTCAGGCTTTGAATAGAGAAAGTGAATGCTTTCAACAAATTATTTCTGCTTTTCCTGCCTTGTTTTTCGAGAAGATAAAAGCAGGTGTATTCGATGGTCCTCAAATTTGAACCCTCATATGTGATGAAGAATTTGCCAGGAAGATGAATATGGAGGAGAAAGCAGCATGGCAGTCTTTTGTGGCAGTTACAAAGAACTTCCTTGGCAACAAAAAAGCAGAAAACTATGAACTTCTGGTTGAAAGGATGCTGTTGACTTTTCGCGACATTGGATGGACCATAAGTGTTAAAATTCACTTCCTAAACAGTCACCTTGATAGGTTTCCCAAAAATCTTGGAGCTGGGAGAACACTTTCATCAAGATCTGAAGATGATGGAAGAACGTTATCGGGGCGATGGGACAGTAATATGATGGCAGACTACTGCTGGAGTTTTATGATTAAAATAAGTGTTTTAATATGTTCTATTTCATAATTGTAGGCAAATTCTGATGCAATCATATTTTTTAGTGTATTAGTGTATTTACTTAATTATATATATTATTATATTTTCACAAAGATGATGCCCAAGAAGACATTCAAATTCATTATGTTAAACTAAATGTTGAAAATTTTACAATAAGATGAAAACCTAAAATCTTGAATTGCAAAAAAAACTGTAGCTTACAGAGAAAAACTAATGTCAGGTTTGAGATCAGCACACTCAAATTAGGTAAGAACAAGTGTTTTTGTGGATGCAACAAAAATTTTGTTCCCCAGTGTAATTTTTCCAATCAAAATAGGATATTGGCAGCATTTATAATAGTGAAAATATGCAGGGGGAGAATGTATTGTTGAGAGAAAATAAAATGTGCTCCAAAAACTGGAGAAGAAGAAACCCTTTGATTACATCTTCAACTTAGAAAAGTTTGGACAAATGAGAAAAAGATAAATTAAAAACAAACAAACAAAAACCTGGCATACAGACATCCTGGGTTCAGTCCCCGGTCAGGGCACACATGAGAGTGACCATTTGCTTCTTTTCCCTTCCTTCTCCCTCCTCTCTCTCTTCACCTCCCACAGCCAGTGGCTCTATTGGTTCAAGCGTTGGCCCCAGGCACTGGGGATAGCTCGGTTTCCCCAAGTGTGCCAGCCCCAGGGTCTGAGGATAGCTCGGTGCATCAGAGTGTGCCAGCCTCAGGTGCTGAGGGCAGACTGGTTGATTCAAGCATAGGCCCCAGATGGGGGTTGCCAGGTGGATCCCAGTCAGGGTACATGCAGGAGTCTGTCTTTCTGTCTCCCCTCCTCTCACTTAACAAAAAAATCATAAGGATATAAAATATCAATATAAGGGTACAGTCATAAGAAATGTCTTGTTAGGCCTGACTGGTGGTGGTGCAGTGGAAGAGCGCTCACCTGGGACACAGAAATACCAAGTTCGAAATCCCGAGCTCATTGGTTTAAGCAGAGGCTCATCCAGCTTGAATGCAGGCTCGCCAGCTTGAACACAGGGTTGCCTGCTCGAGTGTGAGATCACTGACATGACCTCATAGTCAATGGCTTAAGCCCAAAGGTCACCAGACCAGGTGGTGGTGCAGTGGATAGAGCACCAAAGTGGTATGCAGAGGACCCAGGTTCGAAACCCCCAAATCACTGGCTTGAGCATGGGCTCACCAGCTTGAGTGTGGGGGTCACTGGCTTGAGCATGGGATCATAGACATGACCCATGGTTGCTGGCTTGAGCAAGGGGTCACTAGCTCAGCTGTAGCCCCCCTCCCATCCCTGTCAGGGCACACATGAGAAATCAATCAAGCCTGCCCTGTGGTGGTGGGGTGGATAAAGTGCCAACCAGGTCGCCAGTTCGAAACCCTGTGCTTGCTGGGTCAAGGCACATATGGGAGTTGATACTTCCTGCTCCTCCCCCCTTCTTTCTCTCTCTTTCTATTTCTCTCTCTCTCTTTTCCCTCTCTAAAATGAATTAAAAAATCTTAAAAAGGAAAGAGAGAAAGCATTGATTGAACAACTAAAGTGCTATAACTATGAGCTGATGCTTCTCATTTCATCTCTCTCCCTTCCTGTCTGTCTCTCACAAAACAAAACAAAACAAAAAACAGTCTTGTTAGGAGAGAAAATACTTTGGATTTCTCCCACCACATCAGAGCCTCAAGGCAGTACAATACAATAGTAGGTCACCTCCCTGCACATATAGTAGGGCTTTATTAATATGACCCCACTAGATCTGCTGCCCAATATAGCACTAAAAAATTGAAAAGATTTTAAAATAAATGAGTAAAATAAATGCTTGGTCATATAAATTTTGGCCCACTGCTCAGAAGATATCAAAGCAGCCTGAGGTGCACTTGGTCCCCTATTATCAATCCTTGTGATGGGTCCACAGATGGTTACAGAGCATAGCACCACTGCCAGCCCACCATAGAATCATTAGGGCTGGAATTGATGAAAGCATCATATTAGGTAGTGATTTCTAGAAAAATTATTATCCTATTTCTGTAGAAGGAATTGCAATTTCCTTCCTTCCTGCAAATTCTTTAAGGACACTCTTTCAGGGTCCTTTCTATTAGCTCCCTGGAATTAGTATTGACCTGCTTCATTTTTCTCTTTTTTTGACTCAAACTTCATATTAAGTTAGTTGGCCAAGCCCCTGTTGCTTTCCCATTTTGTGTTAGGCACAATCCTAGGCACTGGAGTTATAAAACATGTAAGATAGCTTCCTTTCTCTAAGCTGATACTATCAATATACTGAGCTCAGTGCTGTTATAAAGGATGTACCTAGAAGCTAGAGAAAGAGGGGCTGACTCAGACCACGAACAAGCTTAGAGTATATAATGCCCTGAAAGATCAGTTACAATTACACAGCTGTCACCACCAAGAAAGTGAAATGCAGCCTACAGAATGGGAGAAAGTATTTGCAAATCATGTATCTAATAAGCAACTTGTAGCTAGAAGGGAGACTTGTATCTAGAATAGGAAAAATATTGATTCATTTGAAATAATACTATGTTGGAGGAGAGCTCTACAGATACCCGGGACCACCAGAAAGATGAACAAGGGGGTCCTAGAGCAAATGCAGCTTGAAAGACTGCTGGAGTCAAACAAGACAAAGCTACACCTGTCCTGCTTCAGGCACACCATGAGAAGGCAGGGTTCTTTAGAAAAGACAATGCTGGGAAAAGCAGAAGGCAGCAGGAAAAGAGGAAGACCAATTATGAGATGGATTGACTCCATAAAAGAAGCCACAGGCATGAGTCCATGGGAACTGAGAATGGCCACTGAGGATAGGACGCTGTGGGTATTACTCATTCAGAGTCACTGGGAGTCAAAGCCGACTTAACAGCATGTAACACACAGCTAGAATATATAAAGAACTCTTACATAGTACAAACATAAATAACTGACCTTAAAAATGGGCAAAACATCTCAACAGAAATTTCTCCAAAGAAGAGAGATAAGTGGCCAATAGCATCTGAAAAGTGGCTCAAGATCATTACCACCAGGAAGCTGCAAATCAAAAGCACAATGAGCTACCACCTCCTTTCTATTAGGATGGCCATCATCAACAAGACAGATCACAAGTGCTGATGAGGATATAAAGAAATTGGGACCCTCATGCACAGCTGGTGGGAATGTAAAACGGCACAGCCATTTTGGAAAAACAATCTGGTAGCTCCTTAAAAGGTTAAATGCCAGGTTGACATAGATTCTGCAAATCCCCGCCCAGGTAGATGTTCAAGAAGAATGAAGCCATGAAACCATATTTTCACACCAAAACTTGCATATAAACGTTTACAGCAGCATTATTCCTAACAGCTGAAAAGTGGGAACCACCTAAATGTCCATCAGCTAATGAGATAAGCAAACTGCGGCCACAAAAAGGAAGGAAGTACTGATTCATGGCGCAACATGGATTAACTTTGAAAATATAAGCACAATGAATGAAACTAGTCACAAAAGACCACACTGATTCCATTAATGTGAAACATCCAGATAGATGAGTCCACCGAAACAGAAAGATTAGTTGTTAACTAGGGCTGAGGAATCAGGGGAAACAAAAGGTGATTACTAAGGGGCGCAGAGTTTCTTTTTGGGGTGATGAAAAATGTTCTCAAAATGGCTGTGGTGATGGTTCTAAACTGCGAATCTGCTCTACCTGGTGAGCTGTACACGCTGCACGGGCAAGACAGAAGACAGGTGCATTACATCTCGATATAAAAGTAATATAAAAAAAAGACATACTGTCGTATCACAATTCTATGAAATTTTATTGTTGAGACACTTCTAAGGATGATAATAGTAATAACAAAATAACTCCATGCTAGTACTTTCCAGTAGTTTAAGTTAGACAACATATGGGATGAGCACTTTAAAATGATACCTTCATGAAATGGCTCTTGCTTCATTATCTGTATTTCATCATGAATTTATCTATAAGCCAGGAGAGTAAATTTCCTGATTGGCCGGCATCATTTGTATATACATTTGTATGTATCTTTACAATTTTTAATGATACAGAAAGACTTACCTAATAGAACATTAGGAGGGGCTTATCACCATGACTCCCAACAGAATTAAACAATGCAATCTCTTTATGCAGAAAAATGGCATTTCTTAGGAGGCTGTAGTCAGTCATTATTTAAATCTAGGACAGGACCTACCAAATAAGAACAATGGCCTTTTGAGCAGGGCTAGAATTTAGTGATTTTTTAAATGACTATTATTTCATTTCTGTTCTACCAGATCATCACCACAGAATGACTCAACATCTATAATCCAACAATACACAAAAAGTTTGCTTTCAGACTACTCAATTAATTTGTAAAAAAATAAAAACAAACAAAACCATAAAGTAGTTCCTCTAAGCCAGGGGTCCCCAAACTTTTTACACAGGGGGTCAGTTCACTGTCCCTAAGACCGTTGGAGGGCCGAACTATAAAAAAAACTATGAACAAATCCCTAGGCACACTGCACATATCTTATTTTCAAGTAAAAAAACAAAACGGGAACAAATACAATATTTAAAATAAAGAACAAGTAAATTTAAATCAACAAACTGACCAGTATTTCAATGGGAACTATGGGTGCAGATACATCCTCTGCTCCTCTCACTGACCACCAATGAAAGAGGTGCTCCTTCTGGAAGTGCGGCCGGGGCCTGATAAATGGCCTCGGGGGGCCACAGTTTGGGGACCCCTGCTCTAAGCTATAAAAATCTGCTGACTAATACTTACTAAACAAAATGGAAGTGCCTAGAAAATGGAGAAACAAAGGTATTTCTTGCTCTGCTAAAGGGTAGTCCTAACGTAAAATAAATTTGTGCAAGACCAAAGAATGATGCATGTTTCACAGAAAGAGTCCAGACTGGTTGTTTCTCTGTAAGTTACTGAATGCCCAAACTAGGGCATAAAATTGATAGATTGGATGTGATTCTCATGATTATCTATCAAATAAAAACATTCGTAAAGCATCACAGGCCGTCTCAATTATCTCATAGTCTTGTTTGGTCAGATGTTTCTTATGATAACAAAAGAGTCTCCATTCTGTTTGGATGTATTAATATCTTTACCCAAAGAATATAAGGAATTTTCCCAACAGTCAAATAAGAGCCACTGGAATGTCTTTAAGAGAAGAACCCAATGGGATTCTAACTGGTTCCATCAATTGTTCACATGCATTTTTGCTCATGTGAAAATATATACAGCCTTGCAGCCACTGATGAGCTAAACACCAGGCACAAACTTTTGTGAAATACATGCCTTAGAAATTTGGAGCAAAATAATTCATAAAAATGAGCACTGACTTTTTTTAGTGAATGGATTGAATAAGCAAAGGCCATGTCTTCATTTCTCTGAAAATCGGAACCTAGGATTTATGTTTCTGTTACACTGTGCACAAAAATTAAGCAACACCTGAATGGACTCAGGATGGCATTACAGTCATGTGGCATGCAGAAAGTCATTTAGGCCCTCAAAGTTTCATCTTGTAAACTCATAAGGACTGCTGAGAATTAAACAAGAGATGTAAATAAAAGCATGCTCTAATCTGAAAACCCACTAAGAAGCAGATGAAGATGTTATTATTACCGGTTTCAGCAGGCTTTCATTTGAAAAATATGTATTGAATATTTCCTTGTGCCATACTCCTTCCTAGAAGCTATAAAGAGCTGAAAGTCATGAGTCCCATCCTCAGTGAGGAGCCGGCAATGGAAACAGACAGTGAGAGCTAGTGACCTTCCCGGTGTTAACCTATGAATGTCAAGAAGCAATGAAAGGGACAAGGGCCAGGAGGAGCACCATAGTCAATTAATGTTGGAATTAAAATTTTTAGACATATTGGGTTAAATAAAAGATACTATTGAAATTAATTTCACCTATTCATCTGTTTCCTTTTACTTCCTTTTTTTTTTAATTATTATTAATTTTAATGGAGTGACACCAATAAATCAGGGTACATATGTACAACGAAAACATCTCCAGGTTATCTTATCATTCAATTATGTTGCATGCCCATCACCCAAAGTCAAATTGTCCTCTGTCACCTTCTGTCTGGTTTTCCCTGTGCCCCTCCCCTCCTCCCTATCCTACCCTCTCTTCCCTCCCCCCACCCCGTAACCACCACTCTCTTGTCCATGTCTCATATTCTCACTTTTATGTCCCACCTATGTATGAAATCATGCTGTTCTCAGTTTTTTTCTGATTTACTTATTTCACTCCGTATAATGTTATCAAGGTCCATCCATTTTGTTGTAAATGATCCGATGACATAATTTGTATGGCTGAGTAGTATTCCATAGTATATATGTACCAAAGCTTTTCTTTTTTTAATTAACTTTAATGGGGTGACACCAATAACTCAGGGTACATATGTACAATGAAAACATCTCCAGATTATCTTATCATTCAATTGTGCTGCATACCCATTACCCAAAGTCAAATTGTCCTCTGTCACCTTCTATCTGGTTTTCCCTGTATCCCTCCCCTTCACCCTATTCCACCCTCCCTTCCTTCCCCCCATCCCGTAAACACTACTCTCTTGTCCATGTCTCATAGTCTCAATTTTATGTCCCACCTATGTATGAAATCATGCTGTTCTCAGATTTTTTTTTTTCTGATTCACTTATTTCACTCCGTATAATGTTATCAAGGTACATCCATTTTGTTGTAAATGATCCGATGTCATCATTTCTTATGGCTGAATATTGTTCCATAGTATATATGTACCAAAGCTTTTTAATCCACTCGTCTTCTGACGGACACTTGGGCTGTTTCCAGCTCTTCGCTATTGTGAACAATGCTGCCACGAACATGGGGGCGCATTTCTTCTTTTCGAACAGTGTAATGGTGTTCTTAGGGTATATTCCTAAAATTGGGATAACCGGACCAAAAGGCAGTTCGACTTTTAATTTTTTGAGGAATCTCCATACTGTTTTCCACAGTGACTGCACCAGTCTGCATTCCCACCAGCAGTGCAGAAGGGTTCCCTTTTCTCCACATCCTCGCCAGCACTTGTTCAGTGTTGTTTTGCTGATGAGCGCTATTCTGACTGGTGTGAGGTTATATCTCATTGTGGTTTTAATTTCCATTTTTCTAATGATTAGTGATGTTGAGCATTTTTTCATATATCTTTTGGCCATCTGTATGTCTTCTTTGGAGAAATTTCTATTCATTTCTTTTGCCCATTTTTTGATTGGATTGTTTGTCTACCTGGTGTTGAGTTTTATAAGTTCTTTATAAATTTTGGTTATTAACCCCTTATCCGACGTGCTGTCGAATATGTTCTCCCATTGTGTGGTTTGTCTTTTTATTCTGTTCTTATTGTCTTTAGCTGTGCAAAAGCTTTTTAGTTTGATGTAGTCCCATTTGTTTATCTTGCCTTTTATTTCATTTGCCCGTGGAGATAAATCGGCAAATAAATTGCTGCTACAGATGTCGGAAAGCTTGCTGCCTATGTTTTCTTCTAAGATGCTTATAGTTTCACGGCTTATGTTTAAGTCTTTTATCCATTTTGAATTTGTTTTTGTACATGGTGTAAGTTGATGGTCTAGTTTCATTTTTTTGCAGGTAGATGTCCAATTTTCCCAGCACCATTTGTTAAAGAGGCTGTCTTTACTCCATTGTATGTTCTTTCCTCCTTTGTCAAATATCAGTTGTCCATAAAGCTGTGGGTTTATTTCTGGGTTTTCTGTTCTGTTCCATTGATCACTGTGCCTGTTCTTATGCCAGTACCAGGCAGTCTTGAGTATAATGGCCTTGTAGTAAACCTTGATATCCGGAAGAGTGATGCCTCCTGCTTTATTTTTTCTTTATAAGATTGCTGAGGCTATTCGTGTTCTTTTTTGGTTCCATATAAATTTTTGGAATATGTGTTCTATATCTTTGAAGTATGTCATTGGTATTTTAATTGGTATAGCATTGAATTTATAGATTGCTTTGGGTAATATAGACATTTTAATGATGTTTATTCTTCCTAGCCATGAGCACGGTATATGCTTCCACTTGTTTGTATCTTCCTTGATTTCTTTTATCAATGTTTTATAATTTTCCGAGTACAAGTCCTTAACCTCCTTGGTTAAATTTACTCCTAGGTATTTTATTTTTTTGGCTGCAACAGTGAAGGGGATTGATTCCTTAATTTCTTTTGCTGACAGTTCATTGTTGGTATATAGAAATGCCTTTGATTTCTGAGTATTAATTTTATATCCTGCCACCTTGCTGAATTCATTTATAAGGTCCAGTAGTTTTTTAACTGAGACTTTAGGGTTTTCTATGTACAATATCATATCATCTGCAAATAGTGACAGTTTTACATCTTCCTTTCCAATTTGGATGCCTTTTATTTCTTCTTATTGTATGATTGCTGTAGCTAGGACTTCCAGAACTATGTTGAATAAAAGTGGTGAAAGTGGGCAACCCTGCCTGGTTCCTGATCTTAAGGGGATTGCTTTTAATTTTTGTCCATTTAGTATGATGTTTGCTGTGGGTTTGTCGTAGATGGCCTTTATCATGTTAAGGAATGTTCCTTGTATTCCAACTTTACTGAGAGTTTTAAGCATGAATGGGTGCTGGATTTTATCAAATGCCTTTTCTGCATCTATTGAAATTATCATGTGATTTTTGTCCTTCCTTTTGATTATGTGATGAATCACATTGATTGATTTGCAAATATTGAACCAGCCTTGCCTCTCCTGAATAAATCCCACTTGATCATGGTGTATGATTTTTTTTCATATATTGCTCAATCCGGTTGGCTAATATTTTGTTGAGAATTTTAGCGTCTAAATTCATCAGGGATATAGGCCTATAATTTTCTTTCTTTGTGTTGTCTTTGCCCGGTTTTGGGATCAGAATTATGCTCGCCTCATAAAAGGAGTTTGGAAGTCTTCCTTCCTCTTGAATTTTTTGAAGTAGCTTGAGGAGGATAGGAGTTAGTTCTTCTTTGAATTTTTGATAGAATTCACTTGTGAAGCCATCAGGCCCAGGACTTTTCTTTTTGGGGAGTTTTTTGATAACTGTTTCGATCTCATCTGTTGTAATTGGTCTGTTTAGGTGTTCTGATTCTTCCAGATTGATTTTTAGATAGCTATATGATTCAAGAAATTTGTCCATTTCATCTAGATTGTCTAATTTTTTGGCATAGAGTTCTTCATAGTATTTTCTTACAATGCTTTGTATCTCTGTTGTATTAGTTGTAATTTCTCCACTGTCCTTTCTAATTTTATCTATTTGAGACCTCTCTCTTTTTTTCTTGGTGAGTCTAGTTAAGGGTTCATCAATCTTGTTTACCTTTTCAAAGAACCAGCTTCTGGTTTCATTGATCCTCTGTATTGTTTCCTTAGCCTCTATGTCATTTATTTCTGCTCTGATCTTTATTATTTCCTTCCTTCTACTTGTCTTGGGTTTTATTTGTTGTTGTTTTTCAAGTTCTTTTAGCTGCAGGGTTAAGTTGCTTATATGATCTTTTTCTAGCTTCTTATGATATGACTGTAGTGCAATAAACTTACCTCTCAGAACTGCTTTTTCTGTGTCCCATAGATTTTGAGTTGACGTATGCTCATTATCATTTAATTCTAGAAACTTTTTTATTTCTTCTTTGATCTCAATGTTAATCCATTCATTATTTAATATCATGCTATTTAGTTTCCAAGTGTTTGAGTATTTTTCAGTTCTTCTTTCGTGCTTAATTTCTAGTTTCATGGCATTGTGATCAGAGAAAATGCTTGATATGATTTCAATCTTCTTAAATTTATTGAGACCATTTTTGTGTCCTAACATGTGGTCTATCCTAGAAAACGTACCATGAGCGCTTGAGAAGAATGTATATTCTACTGCTTTAGGGTGAAAAGTTCTGAAGATATCTATTAAATCAAGTTGATCTAGTGTATCCTTTAAGTCTGCTGTTTCTTTATTAATTTTCTTTCTTGTGGATCTATCCAGTGTTGTTAGTGGGGTATTGAAATCTCCTACTATGATAGTATTATTGTTAATCTCGCCCTTTATATCCATCAACGTCTGCTTTATGTATGTCGGGGCTCCTATATTTGGTGCGTAGATATTTATAATAGTTATATGTTCCTGTTGAATTGTTCCCTTTATAATTATGTAGTGTCCTTCTTTATCTCTTACTATAGTCTTTGTTTTAAAGTCCATTTTGTCAGATATAAGTACTGGTACCCCGGCTTTTTTTTTCATTTCCATTTGCATGAAATATTTTTTTCCACCCTTTTACCTTCAGTTTATGTGCATCTTTTTTTTTAAGGTGTGTCTCTTGTAGACAGCATATGTATGGGTCCTGTTTCTTTATCCATGCAGCTACCCTATGTCTTTTGATTGGATCATTTAATCCATTTACATTTAAGGTTATTATTGATATGTAGTTGTTTATTGCCATTTTATTCTTTAAAGCTGTATTTTTTTATTATTATTTTTCTTTGCTATATTCTTTCCTCCCTTTGAACTGTTCACACTAGGCCCCTTAGAATCTCTTGCAGGATTGGTTTGGTTTTAATGAATTCCTTGAGGTTTTCTTTGTCTGGAAAGCTCTTTATTTCTCCTTTAATTTTAAACGTTAGCCTTGCTGGATAGAGTAGTCTTGGTTGTAGATTCTTGTTCTGCATTACTTTGATTATATCTTGCCATTCCCTTCTGGCCTCAAGTGTTTCTGTTGAGAAGTCCGATGTCATCCTAATGGCGGCTCCTTTGTAGGTGATAGTCTTTTTTTCTCTAGCCGCTTTTAAGATTTTTTCTTTATCTATTAGCTTTGGTATTTTAACTATGATGTGTTTTGGTGTAGATCTTTTTGAGTTTCTCTTTAATGGAGTTCTGTGTGCTTCTTGAACATGTGGAGTGTTTCCCAGCCTTAATTTAGGGAAGTTTTCTGCTATGATTTGATTGAACACAGTTTCCATTTCCTGTCCTCTTTGCTCTTATTCAGGCACCCCTATGATGCGAATATTGTTTCTCTTCATGTTGTCACAGAGCTCCCTTAGAGTTTCCTCACCTTTTTTGAATCTCTTTTCCTTTTTTTTCTCTGCTTCTGTGACTTTGTTTATTGTGTCCTCTAACTCGCTGATTCGATCCTCAGCGTGATTCATCCTGCTTTTAATTCCTTCTATTGTGGTCTTCAGTTCTGATACTGTATTTGTCATTTCTGTCTGGTTCTTTTTTATTATTTCAATTTCGTTTTTTATACTTGTTATCTCTTTATTTAGGTGCTCATAGTGACTATCCATTGTTGCTCTAATTTCTTTGAACATCCTAACTATCATTATTCTAAAATCTGCTTCTGGTAGTTTGGTTATATCTGGTTCATTCAGGTCCTTCTCTGGAGATTTCTCTTGGTTCATTTGGTTTGCATTCCTCTGCCTGCCCATTTTATCTGAGTGTATGCAAGTTGTAGCCACTGGAGTCCAGTATGTGTTGCCTTTGTGTTCTCTAGGTGTGGTCTGTCTGCAGGCGTGCCACCTCCTCTGCCGCTGCCTAGGGCAGTTGGGTGTGGGCGTTGCCAGCGCCGGCTCACTGCAGCTATGCCTGTGGTTTCTGCCTCTCCTTTGCGGGAGGGGCTGTCACTCAAGTCACTAGCCTTAGCACCCAGGGCAGAGGTGAGCACCTTTTCTCAGCTGTGGAACCAGCCTTTTTCCGGAAGGCTTATGCGCAGCCCCCTCAGTCAGAGCCTGCTCGCCACCGTTTCGTGGGTTGGGCAGGGCTTTTGACGTGCTCTCAGCTGTGAGCCTTTGCCTGTCCAGAATTTAGCACTGCCCTCGAGGCCAGGGTCCTCCTGCGCAGGGGATTATTTGGCCGGGCGTGTTTGCTGGTGTGAGCTCAGCTTCTAGCTTCCGGTCATTCTGGATCCTACCCCGCCCCCATGCTCGGAGCAAGCTCGGGCACGTAGGGTGGTAATCCGCAGTTTCTCTGTCCGGGCGGGGTTGCCAGCGTGTGCTCAGCCATGGGCCCCTCGCCCGTCCCTGGTCTTAGCCCCGTGCCCGCGGTCAAGGCCTGCTAGCGCAGGGTCGCAGAGCTGATCTCTGCCCGTATTTTTCCCCACAAGTGGGGTCACAGGCAGCCCGCAGCTGCCGGACAGGTTTTGCGCTTCCCCTCCGCCCCTGCTAGGCTAGCCTGAGCTCCCACCGGTTGTGCCTCCTCCCACACCGACAGGACTGCGTTTCGGCGTCCTGCCGCCCCAACCATAGCCTTCAGCAAGCCTCAGAGGGCTAGAAGTGCCCTAAGTCTCCACACTGTAGGCCTGGGAGCTCCCTCCCTCTAAGCAGCTCTGCTCTAATTGCTGCGGGAGAGCTTGTTTGGCTAGTGTCCTGTCTCCCTTTGCTGGTATTGCTAGTTCCAGGGGAAATATTTGTTTTCGATTAGGGAAGTGACTTAGCCCATGGGTCGGGGTGGCTGTCCCTCAGAGTGTCTCCGTGCCTTCATTTCACTCTTTGTTCCCGCTGCTCTATTCCTCTCCTCTGTCCCAGTTCCCCGAACCCTGGGTGCGTGGTTGTGAGAGAGGCTTTCTGAGCTGTCCCTTTAAAAAGATTTTTGGGTCTGAGAAAACTCTCTCTTTTTCACAAATAGTTTCCTCACTTGCTTCACAGCTTTATACTGTCCAAACGCCTCTTCTAGGCTCTGGGACTACAGTCTGGGGCTTGGTTCCTGGGACCCAGGTCCCTCCCTCTCTGCCAAACTCTCCTCCCGCCACGTGGGTCTCTCCGGGCTGCCGTTTGCTCCGGGGAGCTGGGCAGCCCTCTTCGCGTTTTCGCTATTCCTACCAGTCTCAGTGTGGCTTCTGCAGTGTTCCTTGGTTGAAGGGTCCACTTAGTTTAGCTCAAAGTTGGTTTATCCAGATGATGGTTCTTAAAATTGAGTTATAATCCACTTTGGTTCTGGGTGTTGGAAGTTGGTACGTCCCCCTACTCCATCGCCATCTTCCCTCCCCTCTTTTTACTTCCTTTTAATGACCACTGAAAAAAGTCTCAAGTTAGAAATGTGGCTCATCAATAGGCTGATGCACCTCTTAGATATAAGTGGATCGGCATTCCAGCGTCTTATGAGTGGGATCTGAAATGTGTAGTTCCCATCAGAAAAGATCTTTGAAGGGTTAGTGAGCTTGATCATAAGACAAGACTTATGCACAAAGCAAATATGGAATAGAATACAGAGTATCTAAGGATAGCAGTTTCAGTTAAAAGTGTGACCTTGGAGAAGTAGCTATCTCTGGGGAACTAACTCATGTTTCCCAAACTGCAAGATGCTCACTAACCATAACTGCCATGTTTCCCTTAAAAGGCAATGGGAGACCTCCATAAAACAAGATATGAAAATGCTTTCCCATCATGTAAAGCACTGTACTGGCCAATTATCATACACTGTAATAAAAAAAGATAAAAGTTCTAGATTTGATGGTATCAACTACACAAGCTAAAGGACTTTCAGAAAAGGGAAGATCACGGGACCCCTGGGGTCATCATCAGGGGGTGAGTCCTACAGTCCTACACTAATTTTAAAAGACTGATGCAGGATTTGAAAGATTGTAAATTTGGAGAGTGAAAATGTAGTTCCTTAAATAAGCTAAAAGTGATATTCTTGATACCCTGCCCCCAAAGAGTTAGGTTCTGGGGAAGGAAGTTTAGGGCGGCTGGATATACTGTAATCTTTCAGGTAGTGCCTCATGGAAAATAAAAGTCCTAAAGTTTTTCTCTATTTTTTTAAAAAATTAAATTCGTTGGCATGACATTGGTTAATAAAATTATATAGGCTTCAGTTGTACAGTTCTACTGTATGTCATGTGTATATTGCAGTGTGTGTCCATCACCCCAAGTCAAGTCGCCTTCCATCATCATTTATCCCCCCTTTACCCTCCTACCTCCCACAACCCCATTCCCTCTTTTTCTACTTGTTTATTATGATATCACTAATAATTTATGCAAAATGAGTAGCACAGACACATGAAATCAGGTTATTTCCATTCTAAGCTCAAAATCATGGTCTCATCCTAGAACTCAAGAGATGATTAGCATATTTGATAAAACCATTTGGAATAAATAAGGTAAGAAACTCTCCCCTAAGCACAGTTAATCCTCATTGTCTCAGAAGTAAAAATAAAGTCAATTTCACATTTCTGACACTTAAGGAGAGATTGTATTCATTTTTCTCTAACTTCTCATTATAATACCTTCATTTGAAATTATACTAACCTCAGTATTATTTTCGAATAAAATTTTACCTGACCTGTGGTGGCGCAGTGGATAAAGCGTCGACCTGGGAACACTGAGGTCGCCAGTTCAATACCCTGCACTGGTCTGGTCAAGGCACATATGGGAGTTGATGCTTTCAGCTCCTCCCCCCTTTCTCTCTTTCTCTCTCTCTTTCACTCTGTGTCTCCTCTCTAAAATGAATAAAATAAATAATTTAAAACAAATTTTACTACAAAAGCATCTGTTTTCATAGCTTTTGAAAGCTGAATATTAAATTATGGCCTAGATAATATTTTCAGGCCAGTATGAAAAACAAATTTGTATTTTTTTTCAAATGAAAGCTAGCCAGGATAAAAGACATAAATTAAGGTGATCAATTATTGCAGTTTAACTGTAATGTAGGAAAGGCTAGTTTAACAAAGTACAGATCTAAATGACTCACTATAGCACTTTCATTTAGAGTGCAAAAGAGGCAGGATTTCATTAACTTCTTCATAATTAAACAAAGACATTTAAGACCATATTAACAGACTGATTTTTTACTAAAAGAAAAAGACAGTGTGCAGAAATCATTGATCTGTATAGAACACAAAGAATTACATTTTAGAATGGCGGTGTTACTGACAAAGGTGGAAGGCATTCTCTAAATACTGACTTTCTTTCCTGTTCTGACTCAACATGAAGTCTCATGGAGTAAACATAAAATTTTTAACATGTTTTTCTCTGAATAAGGTTTAAGAATGAAAGCTTTTAAATCTTTTGTACTGAATTAATTATAAATTGAAGGTTCATAAAATAAAGGCTATTTCCTGTAAATTCTATTTACAATTACAAAGTGTCTACTGCAATACAGTTTAACCAGTCAAGCAATTTACCATTAACATCAAGCTGTAGAACATTTATAGAGTTCCTACTAGGTTCCAGACCCTGGGATAATTGCTTGATATAGCTTAGCTCATTTAATTCTTACAGCAATGCAATTCTATTATGCAGTGTCTCCATTACATAGATGAGGACACTGAAGCACAGAGGGTTACGTATTTTGTCCAAAGTTACACAATAAATACTAAAGCTTGAATTCCTATTTCGGTTTATCTGACTTCAAAGTCCATGATACACAATTATAATACTCAACAATTACAAACAGTGTAATAACACAAAGGAAGCCAAGTGATCCAGGCCTGCCTGGCCTTCTAATTTGTTAGACTGTAGATAGATGCTGGATATGTATAATTACTAATGTATCAAATAAATGTTTAAATGCCAAGTGTCTAGGTCATTTAGAAAAGCAATGACTGTATTTCTACTATTTAAAGTAAGAAAGCCAAAAGACAACACCCCCCCAAAAATAAAAGGATTCAATTTTTTTTTTTTTACTTTGCTAAGTGGCTAATGCCAATTTACTAGTATTTCCTGAATGTCATGGCTTTAAGAGAAACTATATTTAAGTCAATTTGTTTTAAAATTATTATTGTACTATTACTATTCTGTTATAATTACTGTTATGCTTGGCACTATACAGTTTACAAATTACTGCCTTGAAAATGAAAATCACCTCTCTAAATTTTCTCATAGCACATAATATGCAATAGCTATCTCTGATAAATGTTTGCTTCAGTAAAAAGATAGTAAGTTATCAAAATGCTTAGTTATGCATGAATTTAGGACCCCAATTTTGCTAATTCATAAAATGGTTTTCTTTTCCTCTCTCCCTGCAACCCACTGCCCATCCCCACCTTTTATTCTTTGCACCATACGGTCCTCTGGCATCCAGCCCTACAGGGTTTCTCCCATAAACAATGTCCTATTTGGTCAGTGGTGGAAAAGAATCCAGGTAAGTGCAGTGAATATCATAATGTTTTAAACATTTCTCAATCAAAGATTTATTTTATATATCTACTATTACCATAAAAAAAAGCCTTCATCTTGGAGAACAACAAAGGATATGCCAATTACTTCACTTAGTCTTCTTCAGATTTCTATTATACAGACTCTGGCCACTTCATTTCTTATTTTGATTGAATTACATGTTAGTAAATAAGAGCTCCACTAACATCTGGCTCCAAGTGAAATAAGACTGGCTCAGGAGCAGTAGGGAACCAGGAAGTGGTCCAGTTAGCCATGTTTCCTCAGCATTCACTGCACAAACAAAAGCCACAATCTGCATCACATAATATATACCTTCCAAGCTTTAGGCTACAAAATCCTTAAAGAGATGGCAATTTAAAAAATCAGCCATGCCTGACCGGTAATAGCACAGTGGATATAGTGTCAACCTGGAATGATGAGGTTGTGGGTTTGAGGCTTCAGGCCTGCCTGGTCAAGGCACATACAAGAAGCAACTACTATGAATTGATGCTTAATGCTCCTCTCTCTCCCATCCCCCCCCCCACTCTCTATATCCTCTCTCTAAAATCAATAAAATATATATATATTTTTTTTTACAGGGATAGAGAGAGTCAGAGAGAGGGATAGACAGGGACAGACAGACAGGAACGGAGAGAGATGAGAAGCATCAATCATCAGTTTTTTTTTGTTGCAACACCTTAGTTGTTCATTGATTGCTTTCTCACATGTGCCTTGACCTCGTGCCTTCAGCAGACCGAGCAACCCCTTGCTGGAGCCAGCGACCTCGGGTCCAAGCTGGCAAGCTTTTGCTCAAGCCAGATGGGCCCGCGCTCAAGCTGGCGACCTCGGGGTCTAGAACCTGGGTCTTCTGCATCCCAGTCCGACGCTCTATCCACTGCACCACCACCTGGTCAGGCAAAATCAACAAAATCCTTTTAAAAAATAAAAAATCAGTCATATATGTACTATATATAATCAATCTATATATATAGTCAATATGTACATATATATATATGCAATGTATATATATCTATGTTTAAGATTTTTCAGGCCTAAGCAAATATTGAACATCAACCAGCTTTGTTTAAATGTTAGAAAATACTAACTCTCTCTTTTTTAAATCTCTTCAAAGTACAAGAGACAATGTTGAAATCGACAGACAACCTATGTATAAACAATAATACAAAGGTGGGCCTGATACATGATAGTGCAGATACAGCATTGACCTAAGATGCTGAGATCCCTGGTTCAAAACCTAGAGCTCACTGGCTTGAGCATGGGTTTGAGCGCAGGATCATTGGCATGGTCCCAAGTTCACTGGCTTGAACCCAAAGGCCGCAGGCTTGAGCAAGGGGTCACTGGCTTGGCTGGAGCCCCCAAGTCCAGGCATGTATGACAAGCAATCAATGAACAACTAAAGTGAAGCAACTATGCATTGATGCTTTTCATTTTCTCTCCTCCCTCCCTAAATAATTAAAATATAAAATAATTAATTATAATAATAATACAGGGGTTGGCAAATGTAGGTTTACAGTTTTGAGTATGTGAAATAGTTTATTCTTGTATTATTTAATAATTATTGTATTATTTTCCATATGAACTTACAAACCTACTTTTTCCTACCCCTGTATTCTATTTTATCCTCAGATATGAGTCAAACTCTATAATAAAAGTGTACTTCTAGTCCTTCATCCAACTTTTTCCCACATAATCTAAAAAATGCTAAATTTCACAATGTTCATTCAATAATGTCCACTCAGCAAGTGAACAACGAGAATCAAAATGCTTACACTACTCATCGGACACTCACTGTGCACCTTCCAGGAGAGACAAAGATCACTGCATTGCTTTTTGCCCTCAGGGATTCCCAGTTAGCTCCTGGTTTACAGACATGAAAGCAATTATTTTTATAATAATCATCATTTACAATGTAATGTGTAAGTCCTATAATGAAAGCATGATCTAGTGCTGTGAGGACAACACATAAGAAGGAACAACAAATTCTGCCCAAGTAAATCAGGGGAGGCTCTGAGGTGACACTGGAGCTAGCAGCTACGTAGGAATATGACTGGTTAGGGGGGGAGAGTATGGGAAACGTATCATGGGCAAAAGGAGTAGCTTGTGCAAAGGCCCAGGGCACCATGATGACATCAGTGGTGCCTGGGATGGATTAGGGACAATAAGGTCAGAGGCAGGCCAGGCTGGCATTGTGGAACCAGGGAGCAGGCAGCTGTCTGCAGGAATAGTGGCTGGAACTCAGCAATTGAGTGGGAATAGGGGTAGAAATAAGGGAAGGAACAGAGAATCCTGAAAAGCAAGGGTCCTTAACTTGGGGTTCTTGGCTCTCTAGGACTTCAGGTAGTCTGCAGAAACTCCCAACATTAGATGAAAACTTGGGGTATTTGCAAGTTTTCTTTGGAATACGGTCCACATCCTTTATCAGATTATCAGAGGGCTCTGTGACTCCAGGAAGGTAAAAGTCACTGATGTGTTTTTAATACATTGCTGTATGTATAGACAAGTATACATAATGGCATTACATAGATGGCAGTTTGTTACTTTCTGTAGGGCAATAAACTAAGTAGGGGCTGGGTCAATTATTGTGCAGCCACTGTGGAAAACAGTATGGAGATTCCTCAAAAAATTAAAAATCGACTGCCTTTTGACCCAGCTATCCCACTTTTAGGAATATACCCTAAGAACACCATAGCACTGTTCAAAAAAAAGAAATGCGCCCCCATGTTCGTGGCAGCATTGTTCACAATAGCGAAGATCTGGAAACAGCCCAAGTGTCCGTCAGTGGACTAGTGAATTAAAAAGCGTTGGTACATATATACTATGGAATACTACTCAGCCATAAGAAATGATGACATCGGATCATTTACAACAACATGGATGGACCTTGATAACATTATACTGAGTGAAGTAAGTAAATCAGAAAAAACTAAGAACTATATGATTCCATACATAGATAGGACATAAAAATGAACTCAGAGACATAGACAAGAGTGTGCTGGCTACTGGGAGGGGGTGGAAGGACATGGGAAAGGGGGGTGGACAGGAAGGGGGTAGGAGGAGGGGAGGGGCACAAATAAAATCAGACAGAAGGTGACGGAAGACAATTTGACTTCGGGTGATGGATATGCAATATAAATAAATGTCAAAATAACCTGGAGATGTTTTCTCTGAATATATGTACCCTGATTTATCAATGTCACCCCATTAAAATTAATAAAAGAAAAGAAAATATAAAATTAAACGCCGAGTAATATAAGATAAGATAGTATATTTTTTCAGCTCTCTATTCACTTATTAGGAATGCCTCAATTTATTTGACAAGTTAAAAACAAAAGCATTTTATTTGCAGAAAAGATAGCTGCAGACCTATGCTCTAACTGATGACAGTTTCAGGAATGACACTTCCTGCCAAGTTCTGACAACAGATTTTTAAAAACTCTTTTATGCTAATTTAGATAAGAGAGGGCAGGGTCAGCTATATTTAATAGAATACAGAGGATGTGGGATGGAAGTACAAGAATGTGATCAGAGACACCCTTCATTTCACTATAATTAGATTTCACTTTTAAAGTGGCTTTAAAAATGACAAATTATTTAAAACAGGTACCTTCTACCATTCTTATTTATTCTGGTTCCTTCACCTTGCAATTTACTTTAAAAAGGTACACTTCTTAAATGATATTATATATTTTAATCTTTAAATAAAGCAGTTCAAAATACTAAGGTAAAAATGCTAGCATTTTCTAATCTTATACCTCATTATAAATTCTATGTAACCTCTTTCTTGCTTCTGCCACACACATTTTTTTTTGCATAGCTGTTCTTATCTGGAAGTAATTCATTTTTAAACACGATCAGATGCACAAACAGCTCTAGTGCACTGTTGAGAAATACAGATTCTCCCTACAAATCCCTTGTATGTACTACTTTGCTTTTCCACTCCTCCACAATCACGCATTTAGCTTTCTGCCCACACTGTGTAACCCCCTCAGTTAAAACAGCAAACAGTGGACTGATAAACCATGGGAAAGAGGAAAGGCGGGAACAGGAACAGGGTAATGGGAAATATAGATTACTGAGAAAAGAAAGGAGAAAAGAATTAAGGAAAGCAAGAGGAATAAGAAAGAAAAAAGGAGGGATATGTGAAAAAGAGGGCATGTGAAGATAAAACAAATGTAAAGTAAGCAACCAAGGTCTTCAGGAAGTCACTGAATCAGAGGGGGCATCTGAGGGGCTTGGAGAGCGCTTTGGTCTACTCCCGCTTGTCTTAGGCTCTTATATTTCTGAAAAGTACATTTTGCTTTTAACAAAGTCCAGACATCAGACTTCAGTCTTGGGCCAGCATGAAAATAAAATTTCAAGGACAACATAAAGAACAACTTCTTTTTCTTACTAGAACCAAAGTGCTGGTTGTTCAGTTCCCCGCCCCCAAGTCAAAATTGGTCATAAATGTGTAATTTCAGTTATAATAAAATTTGCTGTAAGCAGCTCTTCTCTCACAGAACCCTAATTCTCTGTAGCTCTGAGACCAAACTGTACTTTTAATTTCATTTATTTTCATGGTTCGGTTTTGCAGCTCCTCGAGCATTTTAACTATTTTGGCACCCCCTGGGGTAGGGTGGAAAGGCCATTAAAAAGAGGTAAAGTTCTCCCAAATTCTTTGCGCCTTCTTCCTTCTCTGTAAAAATGAGCCCGATTCAATAGGACCCAAAGTGCAATTTTTTTCCCTTTGAAGTTTAGACAGTTCTAGCAAGCACCCACACTACTTGCAGGCACAGCTGATATGCTCTTGGCTGCTGGCATTCAGAAAGCTGCTGAATGGATGTCATTGAGCCTGCTGCCACTCCACTGGATCCTTCTCCAGTACAGGTACCAAGTGACCCTGAGCTTAGGCAACCAACAGTCTGCAGGATATGTCAGGTCCTGTCTACTGGACTAGCACTGTCCTGAATGCCAGCATGAAGCAGGGGATAAATCTGGATAAATACATTTTTTCTTCCTCACTCTGGTTACAGGGTTGGCTGGCTGGGATCATCCCAAAGGTAGAACACTCTACCTAAGTCCAATGAAACACTTTATAGTATCAACAATCCCCTCTTGCAGCTGCCATTATAGCTACTTATAGTTTTAAGACCTGCATGTGAACATTATATAGAGAGCCAACTCAAATGCCCTCATAGGCCAGACATGTCCCATATATAAATGAAGCAGGAAGGAAATAAAAAGAAAACAACAAGGGACAATAATGACTGTACTTAAATAAATACTTTCTAGCCACCAAGCTCCCGGTCATGATTACCATGTAGGAAGCCTGGTGGAATTATGCCAAAAATGATTGTTTTTATAGAGAAGATAGAAATATGAATTTTTGGGTAAAATCTCCAAAATTTTAAATATCAGCAACTAATTAAATTAAGACAAAATACTGTACAAGCCACATAAAACCCATCCTCAGGATAGATTTTTTTCCCCTGGACTACCATTGGGTGATCTCTGACAGAGAAATTCTAAAATTACTAGACAAAATTAGTATCTTCTTCAGTTGTTATAAATAAGAGAGAAACAAAGTTGAGATTAAAGATGATTTTGGGGACCTCAAGAATGAGACAGTAATGTAAATGGTGTGTGGAAATCAGAGAAAAAGAGCACTTCTGCTCTAGTGATGGTAAAAATGCCACGAGCCATCATTGTGATGAGAGGCGTTATGGGGTAGTCGGTGGTTCCAATTTACTTTTCATATCTCCCCTTTCTGGACACATGATAGAGAAACAGAATAATCACAGAATCTCAAATTTACAATAAACCTTAGAAATCATTTAGTCTTATCTGCTGTTTGGTGAGCAAATTGCCCAAGTCCATTGTTGGGCAGATAAAATATATTATGCTCATTTTGTTAAAGATGGAGCTGCCCACATGGAAGCCTGTCACCCAGGTGATATTATTTGCCCTTATGCTTGGGATGGGTGTGGGAGAAAGGCTGTAATGTAAGCAGGCCAGATCGTTATGGCCTAAGGCTTGGTTTTAAGCATAAGCTTTTCCCCACACCCTTGACTGATTGGATGATGTGGGGTGGTGCACTTCCCTGAGGAATCCCATTATGCCTCAGATGGGTGACTTTGTATCAGACACTTCCTTGTCTGTAGATTGGATTAAGGGTTTAGATTTCTACATTATAAAGTGGGACAGACCAGGAGCTTGCTCTTGGTTCCTGAGGTTAGTATTAGAGAGGAGAGCAGATTAAGGCCAGGTGGAGGCCACGAGAAGCAGCTAAGATGGCAGAGTGCTGAGGGAAAAGCCAGTTTGTTAAGAGTTTGTGTAGAGAGAAGGAGATGGGGAACAGAGGTGAATAAGTCTGGTGAGCTAGAAGCCTTCGATTCTAGAAAACTCAGATAAGTCAGTAGCTTTGTGAGCACTGAAAGTGTGGGTTTTGGAGCCCCGTGTGTGTTTTTGCTTGCCCACCGGGTACAAGCTAGAATTAAAGCTGATGGCTCACCAGTTTTTGGATCCGGTGTTTCATTACAGACTGTTCGAATCTAATGTGAACCTGCATGGGTCAGGCTGCTGTGATGGTGGCCCTGGCTACTGGCTTTACATCCATGCTTGCCCAGAAGTCAGTATCTCTCTCTCTCTAGAACAGCCTGTGCTCCCATCAGGAAGCTCCAACCCTTTAAAAAAATCTTGAACTGAAACAAGAACTCATCCATTGGTTCAACAAAAATGTATCAAATGCCAACAATCTGACTCATGCTAATTGCTTTTATAGAAAGGTGAATAAATAGGGACATCCCTCCCTCTCCGCCAACAAGTTACAGAAACACTTTTCAAATAAAATATCAAACTTCCAAGTGTATTTTATGTAAGTGAGCACACACAAGAGACTGGACAAAGCCAACCAATCAAAAAGCCCAGGATATAAGACAATTCATGGGAAGTAAACACAGAAATACTGAAAAGAAAGGCTTAATAGTTATGGGGAAGTAGTTATGAATACTCAGATATGAAACTTCCTTCATGTTGGGCAGATAAAATATATTATGCTCACTTTGTTAAAGATGGCGCTGCCCACATGGAAGTTCGTTGATATTAATGTGTGTTCTGGAACAGGCTGTGGGCAGGCCGGGTCATTATAGCCTAAGGCTTAGTTTAAGAGTAAGCTCTTCCCTACACCCTTGACTGATTGGATGATGTAGGGTGGTGCACTCTCCTGAGGAATCCCATTATGCCTCAGATGGGTGGCTTTGTATCAGAGACTTTCTTTATGTATAATTGGATTAAAGGTTTGGATTTTCTATGCTATAAACTGGGAGAGACCAGTAGCTTGATCTCTTTCTCTTGGTTCCTGAGTTCCTGAGGTTGGTATTAGAGAGGAGAGCAGAGTAAGGCCACATGGAGGCCAGGAGAAGTAGCCAAGATGGCAGAGTGCTGAGGAAGAAGCCAGTTTGTTAAGAGTTTGTGCAGGAGGAGATGGGAAACAGAGGTGAATAAGTCTGGTGAGCTAGAAACCTTTGATTCTAGGAAACTCGGATAAGTCAGTAGCTTTGTGAGCACTGAATGTGTGGGTTTTGGAGCCCAGTGTGTGTTTTTGCTTGCCCGCCGGGTACAAGCTAGAATTAAAGCTGATGGCTCACCAGTTTTTGGCTCCTGTGTTTCATTACGATCTGTTCGAATCCAATGTGAACCTGCGTGGGTCAGGCGGCTGTAATCTTGGCCGCGACTACTGGCTTTACACTTCAAAACTCACCTAACACTTTTTTCTAATCACCCTGCGAACCAAAGGCCAAAGGGAAACACTTGGCAAACTCCTTACTATCAAAGGAACACATTTAATCATCCATAATCTTCATACTTGGCATGGTACAAAACCAGGTTTTCCCTTTATAAACCTCTTCCCTTACTGATACTTGTACTCTCTTTCTCCTGTGCTGTCCCTTAAGCATAAAGCAATGAAGAGATATTCAATCAAAACCATTCCCATATTTCTCAATCCCAAATTTGCCCAATTAAGAGAGATTTGAGAAGAAAATTCAGTAAATGGTAGTTTAAGGTTTGAGTAACAGTTGACAGACAAGAAGACTTGTTCCAGTGCAAACCTGGCCTTAAATGTGGTAAGCTTTGTTTCCCCAGCTGAGCATAAAAAAAAATTTCCTCTGATGCTATGATCAAGATTTTTCTTTTCATTAATAACTCAAGTTTAAATTGTGAGTCCTGACCACAGGTAATTATTATAATCTAGTCCTCAACTGAAACTAACCTTATTGAGTTGTTGTGTGGATTAAATTAGATAATGAATTTAAGAGAAATTCAAATAGAGCCTCACATAGAAAATGTTTGACAATGGTACCTATTCACATTATTATTACATCTATTGGTCCTAAAGCATTTTCACACATTTCTCAAGAATCCATACATTTGTGAGTTCTAATGTACTGTAAATTCTACTTGGGGGTGGTGATTAATCCTAGTAAAAATGCACTTTTATTTTCTTCATTATTCATGAAAACTTTCATTTTAGAAGATTAGAAAAGTAGAAAGAAGGGGGTGAAATCACCATCTTGGGACCCGTACCTGTTAATATAGTGCAATTACTTTTTGTGGAGTTCTTTGATCTTAAAATATGATTCTTTTAATTTAAAAGGAACTGTTTATTGCTACAAAAATAGACGTATAAATGATAAAATGTTGAAAAATGTAATTTTAAAAACCCACTTGATTTTCTATCACCTAATGATTAGTATTAGTAATATTTTATTGTATAGTCTTCCAAATATTTTATTAATATGCTTAACTCTCCAGATTATCCCCATTTTGATTTTCAAATCCCTGATGATTTGCTCACATGCTGTTTTTGGTGTAGAGCATACAAGTCTACCTGTACACAGGTAGAAATTCCAGAGCATCAATAACCACCATAATTGGTCCTCAGGGCCAAGCTCTTAATTAGGTTACAGGAAATCCTTATGACAGTCCAACCATTTACATTCCAACATCCCTATTTTGCAAATGAGAAAACTAAGATTCAAAAAGATTAGGTGACTCATCTAATTAGGTGACTCAAGGCCACAAAGCACTGCAGGCTTAGGTCTCAATCCATCTTTGTTTTTGACTTTGCCAAAACCTGTGTTTTCTCCCCTTGTAGCAGCCTAAAGTTAAGCAAGACTACAGATTCTAAAAATTGAAAGCAATTAAATGAGCTCAATCAATCCAAATTCTTATTTTGGGATCCAAATAATATGATTCTCATTTACAAAAGGAAAAAGGTACTCGAAGTTACATATGGAAAAGGGATAGATTTGGGCCTTAAATACAGCTAAGTTAGATGAGGATACCAGCATTTTAACGCAGAGATAATGCACTGCTATGAAATGTCTGAATTTAGAGTTTGCTGGGATGTTAGGTATAATCTAGCACAAGTAGTCACTGGTGAACTGTTCCTGGGATATAATTCAAAGAGGAAAAACCACAATGTAAATTTCCCTGGGATTTAACAAATCTGTTTATCAGGCTAGTGGGAAGGATAAAATAGAAACTCATAGACCTGGATGGGATTACCAGTTCAGTCACTAAATACCTAAGTGACCTTGGGCAAGTGACTGACCTTCTTCTGGGCGCACTTGACTTTAGCTTTAAAACAGGTGCTTCAGAAGGATGAAGGTATCAATGGCAAAGGGCTTAGGAAATTTTAAGTTTTTAATTTACATGTAAGATACAAAAGTGATGACAACTATAGTAATAATATTTTCTACAGCCAAATCTGATTGTGTATTATGTCAGGTACTGTTTTGTTTTTATATGAATTAACTCATTTATTTGTCAAACCAATTCTGTTACATAAATATTATTATTGCTTCAATTTTATAGAGGAGTAAACTAAGGCAGAAACAGGTTAAAGGCTAGCAGCCCATGGTGACCTGGCTAGTAAGGGAAACTGGGTTCTGAATCCAGGCAGTCTGGCTCCAGCACATGCTTTTAACTGGATGACAAGCCGGTTTCTAGAATCCTTCTCTCGCTGCCAACAGCCCCTTTGCCAGCCCCCCATGGGAAAAAATATACCAGAATATATATTCTGTATATATTCTGCAACTTTTGCTGTTTCCAATTACATAATTTTCTTTATAAAACAAGAAAATCTTGAAGCTATTCTGACAAACCTGTTGATTTAAGAAGACGATTTTATCTTTTTCAGCCATGTTACTTTAGGCATAACAAAGTATATTCATAAGAGAATATTTTAAAGGTTTACAGTTCTTTCAAATACTCAATACTGTTTTAAAGACAGTTAATGTTAGCCCTGGCAGGGTGCTTAGTTGGTTAGAGCACTGTTTTGATACACCAAGGTTGAAGGTTTGATCCCTGGTCAGCGCACATACAAGAAGCAATCAATGAATGCATAAGTGAATGAATGGACCAACAAGTCGATTTTTTTCTCTCAAATTAATAAATTTTTAAAATTCATCTTAGAGAGTAGAGAGAGAGAAAGAGAGAAAGAGAGAAGGAGGGGGGAGCAGGAAGCATGAGCTCCCATTGTGCCTTGATCAGGCAAGCTGGGATTTCAAATCGGTGACCTCAGAGTTCCAGGCCAATGCTTTATCCACTGTGCCACCACAGGTCAGGCTCAAATTAATACATTTTTAAAAAATTGTCGATAAAGACAGTTCTTGTTAAAACTTTCCCCAACAGTTCTGAAAAACTATCATACTTTGCTCTGAAAGAGATGACACTTGCTATCTTAAATATTAAGTTTCTGGGGGAAATCTAAAAAAGAAGTAAGTGTGCAATGGAGATAAAAATCCTAAAGTAGATAACAGTCATCTTTCAAAGAATCTTATTAATCTACTAAACAGTGCACTGTCTAGTTAACCCTCTCAACTAGTGGTTCCTATGAAATTATACGGTATGGCATAGAACTTGGTCTCGGGGCTCCTGGTGAGCACATTTCTCCCCCACATTTTAATTTTTTCTTTAAGGTATCACACCCAAATGATATGCTCGAACTATAGATGAACACCCTCAGAAAGCAAGCAGGTGGAAATAGGATATAAAGCACAAATGCAGGCTACATATGTAATTTAAAATTTTTTAGTAGTTACTTTAAAGAAAGAGAAACAGGTAAAATTAACTTTATATATTTAATTGAACATAACAAAATATTGTAACTTCTACATGTGATTAATATTTAAAAGTCAATAATGAGATATTTTGCACTTTCTTGTGTTATGGCTTTAAATCTGATGTCTATTATAGCCTTACGGCTCAGAGCACACTGCAATGTGGACTGGCCACCTTTCAAGTGTCAAATAGCCACATATGGCAAGTGGCTGCCAAACTGGACAGTGCAGTTCTATGGAGTGGTTTTAAGAATATACAGTAATGAGAATGAGAGACTTGGCCAGTGTCTCGCTGTCAGTCTGTAAGCAGAGGCCAAGGAGAAAGATACCATAGTTTGGTAATTCACTGCTCAGAGGTACAAGGTACATGATGTCTCAAAGTGTATGTCCTCTTCAACCAGAAGTTAAATAATGGCTTAGTTTGCAAATGTGTGTGTGTATCAACACACATTATACAATATCCAGTACCTAAATAATGATGATCAATAAAATAATAAAATCTTGGCCCACTGTGGACTCCTAGTGTGACCACACAACGGGAATCAGTGCAAGAGAATGTGCAAAGTGTACTACTGGGGGGCATAGGGTTCTAAATGACAGTAATTAAAACTGAACCTCGTATCAATTAAAACTGAATCTCACTTCACTGAGGTATAGCCTCAGGTGTCACCTCCCCTCAAAGGTTTTATCCAATTATCCAAACCCTACCGACTATCCTTAAACCCCACCAATCCATCCTGTTACTATAGTTATTTTCCTTCACATCATCTATTATTCCCTGACATTAGAATGTATATTTACGTATTAATTAATTAGCTATTTTTTCCCTAAAACGTAAGCTTCATGAGGACAGGAAAGTTGTTTTATTCATGGCAAAATCTCAGTACTTACACAGAGCCAGGCATGGGTGGGTTTTGAGTAAGTTTGTATATTCAATAATACTATGCATTTATCATCCATTATTAGGAATCATGACAGGTGCAAAAAGGACATTGTTAGACTAAATCCGTGATGGCAAACCTATGACACGCATGTCAGCACTGACACGCGTAGCCATTTTCAATGACATGTGGCCGCATAAAGTATGGGGCCACATGCCGAGAAGGACGTTTCATCCTCAGCTCCTGCACAGCCAGGCATAATAGCCGAGGATAAAACATTTGCTGTAGTGTAGACACTCTGTGCCGGAGGTCTGTAGGCCAAAACATTTTTGTTATTTAAACTATAAATATCGCAAAATTATGGTTTTTTTCTTGAAGTGACACAGCACCCGAGTTATGCTCTTTTTTTTTTTGGCAAATTTGACACACCAAGCTCAAAAGATTGCCCATCACTGGACTAGATGAAATGGTGCTCCTGTGCCAGTAAGGAGCACTGGGACCAAGGGACTGCCTTCTTGCTGACCCTACCCCACATGCAGAGTTTGCTCTAAATTCCTTATCCATACAACTTGAGCCTACTTCCAGGGCTCCAGACTCACCCAAGGCCCTCTGCAGTAAAGAAGAGAGTTGGGGGTGATGATAGAACAAGTCAAATCTATATACATGGGCACAATCTTTGTCCTAAGCAGTGCTGTCCAACAGAATGTGCTGCATCTATGAAATTATTCTAGAGCTATTCAGTCCAATAGAGTAGCCAATGACCTTGTGCAGCTAGTAAGCACTTAAAATGTGACATGACTGAGGAACTGAAACTTGTAATCTTTGTATCTAATTTTAAAGTTAAATTTAAATAGCTTTCATATTGGATAGCACAAGTCTTGTGGGAAAGAAAATCAAGGATGCATAACAGGTTTGCATTAATTTCCTATGGATGCTGCGATAAATCACCACAAATCAGGCCTGACCTGTGGTGGTGCAGTAGATAAAGCATTGACCTGGAACACTGAGGTTGCTGGTTTAAAACCCTGGGTTTGCCTGGTCAAGACACATATGGGAGTTGATGCCTCCTGCTCCTCCCCCTTCTCTCTCTCTCTCTCCCCCCTCTCTAAAATGAAAAAAAAAAAATCTTAAAAGAAAATTACTATAGATCCAGCTCAAAACATCACAAATTTATTCTGTTACAGTTCTGGAGGCCGGAAGTCCAAAAGTCTTTGGGGGCCAACATCAAGATGTCAGGAGTGCTAGCTCTTTCTGTTGGCTCTGAGGCAGAATCCATTCCTCGCCTCTTCAGAGTTTCAGGAGCCTGACAACATACCTTGGCCCTGAATTAGAAACACACTCCAATCTCTCTCTGTTTCTATTGTCACCTCACCACCTTCTCTCCTGCTGACCTCCCTGCTTCTCTCTTGTAAGAACCCTTGTGATTAGAGCAAGCCCTTTCAGATGATAGGATAACCCACCCATTTCAAGATCCTTAACATAATTGTATCTACAAAGTCCTTTTATCATCTAGGGTAACATTCACAGGTTCCGGGGATATGTATATATTTAGGGGGGTATTATTCAACCTACCACAGGTTATTACATGTTACAAGAAATAGAGAGACAGAGAACGAGTAGAGAGACAGAGACCTACAAGAACTTTCATCAGAAAAGTGACACGAAAAATATCACTCTGGTGGCAGATGACTGGAAGGAGTCAGACTGGGGCAGGAAGACCAATGAGGCTGACCACTGGAATAGCAGGAGCCTCCCTCCAGTTAGAGGTGGTAGGCAACGAGAACAAAAAGTGCGTTAAGGAGGTAGAACACACAGATCCTTCAGAGGGAACCTTGGTTTCAGGAGGTGCTGGCGGGAAGGACAAGGTGAGTGACAACTTGAATGCCTACCTCTTGGAATTCCAGTTGGTGATTTAGAGTATTTGTGCCATTTTCTTGTCTACCAGTTACCTTACATTGATTCTACTAATGGACAAAATCACGAGGCATTTGACAACATGAGGTGTTATGAAAGAGCTGATCCAGCATATAAGACTGCACTACGGAGAGTTTTCATCGGCTACTCAAAGATGCAGATGCATGCATTGCTCAAGAAGGAAAGAGGGTCAGTCTGGCCTCCAGAGGTATTTTGTTGTTGTTGTTTTGGTCATTTTGGCCTAATGTCAAAGTATGTTCATGAGGGCTCTGGACTGTTTAAAAGATGTAGTGCCCAGGCCTTGCAAGTTCCAATGCCAGAATATAAATTTGGTGGATTCATATTAAAACAGTCTAGTGATGAAGCCTGTGTGAGCTTTGGTATCTCAAAGACCTAGGTTCAAATACTGCCTTTGCCACTGTACTAGTTTTGTGATCTTTGAGGAACCTACTTAATTCTGGTCACCAGTTTCTTCATCTTTAAAGGAAAGATAATAATGCAAATTATTAGGTTGCTATGAGGATTAAGTAATACCCGATTTTATGCCCAGTATTAGTATAGGTAATCAATAAAGGTGTTTACTATGAACTGAAAGCCTTGTTTGGAAGAATCAGTCAGAAAATCATATTGTTTATTATTAATAAATCTAATAAGGCTTCACACACACACACACACACACACACACACACACACACACACACAGGAATTTTAAGTCTGGAAAGAAACACATCAGCAAATCCTCACAGAATAACTAAGGATAATCTAATGACATGGATTTAAAATTTCAGGATAAATGCCAATTGGAATTTCCTTAGTTTCAACCCCAGCTTTAAACGATGCATCAGGCTTGACTACTGTTTTAAAGAACATAGCAGAATTCACACCAAGCTTTTCCACTTATCCTGACATCAGAGCTGAAGGAATAAATATGCTGCAGATTAGATTTTGGTAATCAAACTAATTTTCCCAATCATAATTTCAGAAACTGATTTCTCTGGAAATATGCAGTAAAACTTTTCTAGAACACAGGATTAGGATAGATAGCCTTTGGTACTCTGGCACAGAGGAAATTAAATAGATTGCTTCTCACTAAATTCTGGGTTCACTAGGGCTGTGTTTTGACTAAAATGGCAAAGTAATCTGCAACTTCTGGTAATAAAAACTAGCTCGCCTCGTCACTGACCAATGTCTGACAACTGAAGGTGGCCAACTAAAGTATAATATGTTTATTTATATTACCTACCCGAGGCAAGGTACTTCACTTACACGAAGACAGCAATTATTACCCACCTTCAAAACATGTTTTAGTGCAGTGGTTCTTCACCTGGGTTCTATTGAACCCTAGGGGTTCGATGAGTTGATCTCAGCGGTTCGGAGAAGCCTCTGCCGTGGAGGCTAGAATAAAGTAATACCGTAATTTGTTGTGAGTTCATGCACTTTGTTGGTTTTGTTCTTTGAGCAAGGTGATGTTCATGCATGGCTCATTTTGTGCACCAGTAAAAAAACATGTACCTATATCTTGAATTTGGAAAAAAAAATCATATTTTATTTATCACTAAAGAAGGGTTTGGTGAATGCGCATATGAAACTGGTGGGTTCGGTACCTCAAAAAAGGTTAAGAACCACTGCTTTAGAGAAATTGGACAATGTCATGAATAAATGAACCATTAATCTGACAGACACATAGGGCAGAAGGAGACTGTGTAGTGGAAATCGGGGCTTAAATATATGAAATGATTAAAATCAGCATTCTGGTGATAAGACCTATCTATATAGTAAGACGTATTGTGTAATTTTTAGGACTGTATTCAAATTCAGTCATGTTTTTAAAAACGTGCCAGTTGCAGAGAGCACGTAAACAACTTGCAATACAGGTTAGTGAAGTAACACAATTTGACCAATCAGCTTCCTATGTATAAACCCTACTTACTAAGGATAGCAAATTAAATGCTAATTTTCCCTGTCCACCAACAGTATTTTAACAATGATATCCTCTGTACTCTACTTCACCTTACTTAGCACTCAGTGAAGTTGCTTATAAAGTCAAGTCATTCAAAAAGGACGATAAAACATAGTTAATGGGCACTATGCAAACTGGCCTGCAATGCTTAATAATAGACAGTTTCGTTGTTATGAGCAGGCATGGAATGCGGCCTTCTGGTGAGTAGGGTTCTAATTCCTGTGTTTGCTGGGGGGTGAAGAGGGGTGCTCGGGGGTGAGGAGGGGTACTGGGGAGTGAGGAGGGTTGCTGGAGGGTGAGGAGGGGGTGCTGGGGAGTGAGGAGGGGGTACTGGGGGGTGAGGAGGGGTGCTGAGTGTGAGGATGGGTGCTGAGGAGTGAGGAGGGGTGCTGGAGGTGAGGAGGTGATGCTGGGGGGTGAGGAGGTGGTGCTGAGGAGTGAAGAGGGGTGCTGGGGGTGAGGAGTGGGTGCTGAGGAGTGAGGAGGGGTGCTGGGGGTGAGGAGGGGTGCTGTGGGGTAAGGAGGGGTGCTGAGGAGTGAGGAGGGGTGCTGGGGTGAGGAGGGTGCTGGGGGGGTGAGGAGGGGTGCTGAGGGTGAGGAGAGGTGCTAGGGAGTGAGGAGGGGTAGTAGTGAGGACTGAGCAAGTAGAACTTTCTGGGATTCTTCAAAGTTTCTGAGAAGGAATCCAAGGGCCATAGTAACAGTACTGGGTGGCAGGGGGTTTTAGCTGCCACCTGCCTTACCCCTACACCGAGCATGTTCTGAGTTATTTTAGTGACATTTTGGGAAAACTCGGTCCCCACACTGTACTGGCATAAACGTGAAGCTAGAAAGAAAGGCAGACTCAAAAGTCTCCAAACAGGTACTCAGAGACTATTCTGCACCCTAAGCCCCACCGGGACTGCACTCTCGCTGCTGTGGGGAGCAGCCTGTGCTGGTGCCATTCCCTTTGTCCTCCTGGGGGTTCCCAATGACCAGTGTTTACTATTACCCAAGACTCAGCTCCCACTGTGTCATGTAGGATGAAGATGCAATTCCAACTAAGAAACCATTTCTGGAGGTTCTTTTATATTACATGTCTCATTCAAGATTAAATCATGCATAGTTCCCCCAGTAAACCTTCCAAGAAGAAAACCAATACAAGGAAAAAACATTACGAAGCCAGCAGACAAGTAACAAAGTCGAGTAGATGGACAGACCTGTATTATTTTACCTCACAGCCATATGCTCATTCTCAGTTCCCATCTGGTTTTCCTTTCTCAATATGGGGGTTGGGTAGGGGCAGAAATGAACACAAAAGTTACCACAGGCACAAAGTATCCTAAAATAGCAGAGAGAGGTCAAGTTCGATGTGGGCCCTACCGGGCTATGGCATGCCCCAAGTCTGGCTCCTCCTTCCCGTCTCACCCGAGGGTCAGTTACTTCCAGATGTTTGATCACAAGCACAATTATGGGCTCTCTGGTCCAGCTGAGGGCATTTTTCTCCTGTTCCCATGGTCTCCTGCCTGAGGCCTAAACCTGAGCAGCAGACTGACAAACTTGAGTTTGCCAAGCAGGAAGAAGCCCAGAAAAGCCAGCAGTACCTGCTCCTTACCTAGACCAGTTAGGGTAACAGATGGGCCCTTGGCCCATCGATAATTCCTTTTTGACTTGGCTTCCTTTGCTTAGCATGATGATTTCAAAGTTCATCCACATTATATATTGCATGTACAATACTGCATTCTTTTCTATTCCCAATAATACTTCATAATATGGTCCTGGCCAGTTGGCTCAGTGGTAGAGTGTTGGCCTGGCGTGTAGATGTCCCAGGTTCAATTCCTAGTCAAGGCACTTCCCCCTTTGGTTTCTCTCTCTCTCTTCTCCTGCAGCCATGGCTCAATTGGAGCAAATTGACCCTGGGCACTGAGGATGGCTACATGGCTTCTGCCTCAGGTGCTAAGAAGAGCACAGTTGCCAAGCAATGAAGCAATGCCCCAGATGGGCAGAGCATCATCCCATAGTGGGTTTGTTGAGTGGATCCAGGTGGGGCGCATACGGGATTCTGTCTCTTTGCCTTCCCTCCTCTCACTGAATAAAAAAAGAAAAAATTAAAAAAGTTTCATAGTATGGATACACAATATTTTATTGGTCCATTCATCCGTTGGTGGACATCTGAGTCATTTTTACTTTTTGGTTATTATGAATAATGCTGCTATGAATAACTGAAGGCAAAATATTTTGCAAGGTCCTATTATCATTGAGGATTTGAACTGCAGGTGGCAACCTGCTGAAACAATAGATATGCCATGGGCCCCCATTGTTTCCCTAACTGGTCTACGTAAGGAGCAGGCCCTGGTGGCTTTCTTAGGCAAAAGTAGGTTTACAGTTATTTATTTCATATTGTATTATTTATTGGTATTACTTTTCCTCTTCTTATTATTGTTATCATTTCATATCCTTACTTATGATTTATCTTTTAGGTAGTGATGGCTGGTAATTGAACCAACGACCAATGAAACTGTTCACAAAAATTAGTGAATCAGGGAACGTGCAGATACTCCAGTACTTTCAGCCATTTGTATAGTGAATTTTCACCAATGAAATAAAAGTTGGCTTTGCATCTCATTTGCATAATTGAACAACTTTCTTTAATTTGTTGTTTGCTTTTCTGATGTTCTTGTTTAATAAAAAAAGATCAAATGCTTCCTTTTGTATCACTTCATACTCATTTTGAAATATCCCCTAATTTTTGTGAGCAGTATAGTTACTTAAACAAAAACCGGCTTTTGCCCACCCCTGTATTATGTGATTCCATTTATATGAATTGTCCAATATAGGCAAATAAATAGACAAAATAGATTTTGGTACTTGGTGCTACGGGTGGGGGTAAAAGAGATGGAAAATGATGACTAACGGGTACAAGATTTCTTTTAGGGAAGACAATGTTCAAAAATTGATTGTAGTGACGGTTACACAACTCCAAATATACTAAAACCAATTAATTTTACAGTGTAAATGGCAAAGTGTATGCTATACAATTACACCTCAACAAGTTGTTACCCCCTAAAAAGTGTGTCTTGTTAATTGATCCTCAAAAGACAAATTTATATCCTATCAATTAAGGGAGCATGCCCATAATCTGGGGCTAGATGATGGGAGCTCCCTTACATTTTTGTGCTTTCAGGAAATATTTTTTAACTTTACTTTTTAGAGCAATTTTAAGTTCACAGCAAAATTGAGCAGAAGAAACAGATGTTTCCTATATCCCCCTGCCCTCACACATGCACAGCCTCCCACATTGTCAACATCACTCACCAGAGTGGTACAGTGGTTAGAATCAATGGACATACACTGACATATCATAATCATGCAAAGTCCCAAGATTTTCATTCTTAGTGTATTCATTCTGTGGACTGGAAAAATGTGTAATCATACAGAGTATTTTCACTGACCTAAAAATCTTCTGTGCTCTGCCTAAACATCCTTCTCCTGCCTCAACTGCTAGCAACCACAGATCTATTTCCTACCTCCACAATTTTGCTTATTCTAGAATATAATAGTTGGAGTCATTCAGTACATAGTCTTTTCAAGATTGGCTTCACTTAGTAAAATGCAATTGAGGTTCCTCCATGTCTTTTCATGCTTGATAGCTTATTTCTTTTTATTTTTTAATTTTGTTTTCCTCCAACTAGAATCTTTATTTTTTATTTTGTGTTTTTACAGGGATAGAGAGTCAGAGAGAGGGATAGATAGAAACAGACAGACAGGAACGGAGAGAGATGAGAAGCATCAATCATTAGTTTTTCGTTGCCATTGCGACATCATAGTTGTTCATTGATTGCTGTCTCACATGTGCCTTGACTGTGGGCCTTCAGCAGACTGAGGAGCCAGCGACCTTGGGTCCATGCTGGCGAGCTTTTGCTCAAGCCAGATGGGCCCGTGTTCAAGCTGGCGACCTTGGGGTCTCAAACCTGGGTCTTCTGCATCCCAGTCCGACGCTCTATCCACTGCGCCACTGCCTGGTCAGGCAATAGCTTATTTCTTTTTTTAAAAATTTATTTTATTTTTATTTTATTCATTTTAGAGAGGAGACACAGAGTGAGAGAGAGAGAGAGAGAGAAAGAGAGAAATGGGGGAGGAGCTGGAAGCATCAACTCCCATATGTGCCTTGACCGGACCAGTGCAGGGTTTTGAACTGGCGACCTCAGTGTTCCCAGGTCGATGCTTTATCCACTGCGCCACCACAGGTCAGGCATTATAGCTTATTTCTTTTTAGGGATGAATAATATTCCATTGCCTGGATGTACCAAAGTTTATTTATCCATTCACCTACACCTTATAAAGAAATTTCAACAACTGATGTTTTATGTGTTCAAGAGAAATTTCTGGTTCATCTCCTGGTCTATAATTAAACATTTATTATAAAAAATGTCAAAGCATATTGCTTATTTGCAAAATATCATACCATTTTTAGTGGTTCCCATTTCTTACAAACCTAGATTGCCTAAAAGTATGAATCATTCCTATGTCATGCAATAGGGCTAACAGACATCAGTAATTTGTCAGTCATGTTACACAATCAGTGGCTCAGTCATAACAAATTTCAAAGCACATGATTGCTTTTGAAGAGAGTCTTTTTAAACAGGCCCACTATCCTAGCTAGAGCTCTGCCTTCTTTAGATGGAGAATACAAAGTTCTTTCAGGGCAATGACTTGTAATTAGCACTGTATATCTTTTCAAGGGATTTTAAATAAATGGACCCAGGGGAACTAATAGTCACCAATCAAAAGAAATGAATTTGCTAGTATTATACTTTGTATTTTTTTATTTACTCCAACTCAAATGTCCATGAGCAACTCATTATTTTTACTCAAAGACAACTTAGTTTCAGGTATCTTGTCAAAAAAAAGAAGAAGAAGAAGAAGAAGAAGAAGAAGAAGAAGAAGAAGAAGAAGAAGAAGAAGAAAGAAAACCAATATGCAGAATAGTAATCCTTTCCACCAGTTTGTCTTATTGTATGTCTCAATAAGTTATCCGTATAGTTAAATTTTAACTTATTCAATTCAGTAGGCACTTATTAAGCCCCTCAGGAAGAGCTGAACATGAGTGTTAAGTCCAGCTAAAGTAAGTGTTTAGAAAGAAAGAAAAAAGGAAGGAGGAAAATAATACTAACATTCGTTGACACCTGCCATATAGCACTTCACATATTAAAACAACCTTGAAAGTAGTTACTGCACTCATTTTAGGTATAAAAAGAGTTAAGGCTCCAAAAGGATAAGTCACCAGCTCATTATCTGCATGAGTAAATGGGTGGGCAGCTGCCCCACATTATTCCCAGTTACACAGAGCTGGCTAAATCACACATAACCAACAAAAAAATACCTGGATCCACTGAATATAAGTATATTCTCTTTATAAAACATAAAATGTTCTTATAATTTCTATAAATAGTTACACAATTTATCAGTTACTAAGTCCAAAATAAACCAGATTTCCCCACCACCCCATAGCAAAAGCCTTTAAATGAGAAAATTATTAGAAGCATGCCTGAGAAACAAGGTATCTGTAATGTTAAGGAAACTCATCTTCATACCATCAATATAAACATTCCAATAGGATTAAAAAAATACAAATTCTGATAAAATGAAGAGCCATAGTGGAGAAGCTTTTCTTTTAAGTTTAGTATTTCTTTTTTCCAAAAAAGTAAACAAGAAGCAATACTTCCAAACACATTTTATGAGGCCAACATAACCCTCATACCAAAATCTGTCAAGGAAAACACACAAAAATAAAATTACAGACCAATATCTCTAAAGAATGCAAATACAAAAATCCTAAACAAAATACTAGCAAATCGAATACAACAACACATTAAAAAAATAATACATCACAATCAAGTGGGATTCATCCCAGAAGCACAAGGATGGTTCAATATATGTAAAATGATTAACGAAATACACCATATCAACAAAATAAAGAACAAACACCATATGATCCTATCAATAAATGCAGAAAAGGCATTCAATAATACACAACATTCTTTTATGTTTAAAACACTTAATAAAATGGGTATAGAAGGAAAATACCTCAACATAATAAAGGCCATATATAAGAAACCATCAGCTAACATCATACTAAATGATAAAAAGCTGAACATTTTAGCTCTAAAATCAGGAATAAGACAAAAATGCCCACTCTCTCCACTCCTATTCAACATAGTGCTAGAAGTTCTAGCCAGAGCAATAAGACAAGAGAAAGAAATAAAAGGCATTCATATCAGGAAAGAAGGTTTCATTTTTGCAGATGACATGTCCTGTATATAGAAAATCCCAAAACTCCATAGAAAGACTATTAGAAACAATAAATCAATATAGTAAGGTTGCAGGATACAAAATTAATATACAGAAATCTATTGTTTTCATATATGCCAACAATGAAACTTCAGAAAATGAACTAAAAGAAATAATCCCTTTTACAGTTTCAACAAAAAACATAAAATACCTAGGAATAAACATAACAAAGAATGTAAAGGACCTATATACTGAAAATTACAAAACATTATTAAGGGAAATCAAAAAAGACACAATAAAATGGAAAAATATCCCATGTTCTTGAATAGGAAGAATAAATGTAGTTAAAATGGCCATATTACCAAAAGAAATATACATGTTTAATGCAATTTCCATCAAAATTCCAATGTTATTTTTAAAAGAAATGGAACAAAAAAGTATCAGGTTTGTATGGAACCATAAAAATACCCAAACAGCCAAAGTAATCCTGAGAAGAAAAAGAAATGAAGCCAGAGGCATTACAATACCTGACTTCAAATTATACTATAGAGCCACAAGAATCAAAACAGCGTGGTATTCGCAGAAAAATAGACATGCAGACCTATCGAACAGAATTGAGAGCCCAGAAATAAAACCACATATATATGGTCAAATCATCTTTGAAAAAGGAGCCCAAAAACACACAATGGAGAAATGAAAGCCTCTTCAATAGATGGTACTGGGATAATTAGAAAGCCACATGCAAAAGAATAAAACTTGCCTATAGTTTGTCCCCCTGCACAAAAATTAATTCAAAATGGATTAAAGACCTAACTAAATGATCTGAAACAATGAATTACATGGAAGAACACATAGGTACTAAACTTATAGACCTTGGCCGTAGACAACATTTTATGAATTTAACTCCAAAGGCAAGGGAATAAAGGCAAAGATAAATGAATGGGACTGTATCAAACTAAGAAGCTCCTGCACAGCAAAAGAAACTGATAACAAAACAGACAGCCAATTAAATGGGAGATGACATTTGCAAACAACAGCTTGGATAAGGGGTTAATATCCAAAATATATAAAGAACTCACAAAACTCAGCAACAAACAAGCAAACTTTTCAATAAAAAAAATGGGAATTGGCCTGACCAGGCAGTGGCGCAGTGGATAGAGTGTCGGACTGGGATGTGGATAGACCCAGGTTCAAGACCCTGAGCTCGCCAGCTTGAGTGCGGGCCCATCCGGCTTGAGCAAAAGCTCGTCAGCTTGGAACCAAGGTCCTTGGCTCTAGCAAGGGGTTGCTCAGTCTGCTGAAGGTCCGTGGTCAAGGCACATGTGAGAAAGCAATCAATGAACAACTAACTATAGTGTTGCAACGGCATGAAAAACTAATGATTGATGCTTCTCACCTCTCTCCGTTCCTGTCTGTCTGTCCTTATCTATCCCTCTCTCTCTCTCTGTCCCTGTTAAAAATAAAACAAATAAAATATTAAAAAAATACTACAATGAGATACCACCTCACACCTGTTAGATTAGCTATCATCAACAAGACATGTAATAACAGGTATTGGAGAGGCTGTGGAGAAAAAGGAGTCCTCATTCATTGTTGGTGGGAATGTAAAGTAGTACAACCATTATAGAAGAAAGTATTGTGGTTCCTCAAAAAATTAAAAATAGAGCTACCATATGATCCAGCAATCCCTCTACTGGGTATATACCCCCAAAACTCGAAATAATTGATATGTAAAGACACATGCAGCCCCATGTTCATTGCATCATTGTTCACAGTGGCCAAGACATGGAAACAACCCTTCAGTAGAGGATTGGATAAAGAAGATGTGGTACATATATACAATGGAATACTACTCAGCCATAAGAAATGATAACACAGTATCATTTAAAACAACATGGATGGACCTTGATAACAGTATACTGAGTGAAATAAGTAAATCAAAAAAAGCCAGGACCTGCCTGACCAGGCGGTGGCACAGTGGATAGAGTATCAGACTGGGATGCGGAGGACTAAGGTTTGAAATCCAGAGGTCACCAGCTTAAGAGTAGGCTCATCTGGCTTGAGCACAGGCTCACCAGTTTGAGCAAGGGGTCACTGGTTTGAGCATGGGATCATAGACATGACCTCATGGTTGCTGGCTTGAGCCCAAATGTTAATAACTTAAAGCCCAAAGTTGCTGGCTTGAGCCCAAGGTTGCTGGCTTGAGCAAGGGGTCACTTGCTCAGCTGTAGTCCCTGGTGAAGAAACATGAGAAAGTAATCACTGAACAACTAAGGAGCTGCAACAAAGAATTGATGCGTCTCATCTCTCTCCATTCCTGTCTGTGTCCCCATCTGTGCCTCTCTCTGACTCTCTCTGTCAAAAAAAAAAAGAAAAAATGTTAAGACCTGTTTGATTCCATACATAGGTGAGACACAAAATTGAGACTCAAGGACATAAATAGCAGTGCAGTGGTTACCAGGGGGAGGAGGAAGGCATAAAGAGGGACAAATATAAGGTGACGAAGGATCATCTGACTTTGGGTGATGGGTATGCACATAATTGACTGTCCAAATGATGTGGAGATATTTGCCCAAAATCTATGTACTATAGTTGCCCAATGTCTGCCTGTTATATATAATTGTCTAAAATTTTTTTTAAATAAAATTAAAACTAAAGTTATACAATATCATATATTTGAATGAAAAAATTATTTTAAAAATCTGTTTTTTTTGTGAACAAAAGTGTACAATGCTCTTAAAAATACCTGCCTAAATTGGAGCAAAAACACTACAGAAGTTCAGATGAACAGAACTATTTCTGAGGTCAGGTTCATTGCTGTGGCTGCTGGAACTTGTTACTAACCCAGCACACAAGCTGAGGCCGGTGCTTAAACTAGTTCTCAATGGTATGGATTGGTCCATTTGCAGACATGAATTAAATACCTACCGTGTGTCAGGTAGTCAGATTAAATACCTGCGATAAAAATAAGAATAGGAATGGGCTCCTCCCTAATGTCTTAGTAGCTCACCTTTATTTAAAAAAAACAACAGATAATTGTCACACATTCGGGTAAATGCCATGACAGGAACAATCAAGAAGGGTAAGAAAACTCAGATGTGAGGCACCAAATGCAGACTCAGAATATGGGGGTGCAGAGAGGCAGGTTGGTGATTCTAGAAGAGATAACTCTATGTAAAGAATATTCGGGAATGGTGTTGTGTAGGGAATGGAGTGTTAACAGAATCCCTGATTAATGAGCATGACACATGGCTTCCAATGCTGGACTGGAGGTCAAGGATACATTCCAAGGATGAACTAAAACTGTATCACCAGCTCTACCCTGATAGTTGTCCTAGCCATGAAAAACGTCACTGGAGCCTCATTAAATCAGACCATAACTGGTGATCTTAAAATACTCTCCCCGTGAAAAAAATATCAAGAGTGACAATCTAAGATATATGTCTACGACTTCAAGAAAGTTCCTATACCAGCCAACAACAGCCTAACACAGCAGTTAGTTTCTCTGGTCATTAAGCACGATGTGTCTAACCCATCAGTAAGTCAAAAAATCAATTCTGTGAGTCATGATGTAAATTTTTAAGACAAAATACAATATAAAATAGAAATATATACAGTATGTCCGTAAAGTCATGGTGCACTTTTGACCATGTGACTGGTCAAAAGTGCACCATGACTTTACGGACACAGTGTATATATACACACACACACTCAGAAATGGTTCACTCTTTGAGAGGGAAAGTCCCAAGTAAGGCTTCTAACACATCTCAAATGTTTCTGTAACATATATAGAATGTCAAATAATTCTATGGAATGTGAAGGTTTGTGCAGCTTTTATCACAAACTCATCTGACAACTAAAAGTCTTTGTAAAACGGTGAACCTTGGCGTGAAGGAAGGACATGGAGGGATTTAAAAGGAACACTATTCCAAAGTTCCGCTGAGAGTGAACCAAAAGCCCGTCATGAGCTGGAGACATGGGGCCGCCCAAAGAAGCATGTACTGTACATTACAGCCATTCTCATGCAAGGATACAAAGATGGAACCTAATAAAAAATTTTAAAAAATAGCTGAGTTCTCATAAACCACAAAGGCTTGTAGTATTTGTATAATTCCTTGAAGAGGGAATAGTTAGAAAGAAAACTACACTCTTAATACAGGGTTTTACAAAGAATAAATCTTTCAGGATGGGGGTTACAAGGGAGAAATAGCTGTTTAGTTCTTTCCTGAGTTTTTGAGAACCTAAACATACCTCTCTCTGAGACCTGAAGGTACTTTCAAACAAGGTAAGTAGAGGCTCAGGGCAGGCAGGCAGACAGAAGGGATAAAAGTTAGTAGGTTGAGTGAGGGCTTTATTCTTTCCTTCTTTGAGAAGATGTGTCTCTTTCATAGGAAGTTTATTCACATTCTAGCCAGCTGCAAACAGGGTTAAGAGCCAAGCTCCTATTGACAAAGTTCACTCCTCAAACCGGCAGCCTGAGGTCTGATAACCAGTTAAAATGCTCAATGCAATCATTGCCTTTTGGTGGAAAACAGAGGCTCCATTGTTCGGAGATACATTTTCAAGTTTAACCCTTTTAGAATTATGAAATTCAAAACAAGAGCTATTAGGTTCACTCAGTATCAGAGTGAAGGAAGTTCTTTTGTGTGTGTGTTAGTTTGGATCCCCCTCCCAAAAGAGTAATTGCATTACTCTGGTAGTGATCAGAAAAATAAATTGTCAGTAACTATGGGTACTTTAAAAACTGTAAAACTGTTTCAAAGTCATAAAATTTCATGTACATGATCCATCATATTTCTAAAATATGTTATATTCTTCAAAACGAAAACATTTGATCCGAGTCTAGGTTTCCTAAATACCAATGGCAAAAAGCACTAACCCAGCAATGATCATAGAATGAAAGAGTACTTACAGAAGTGGAAGTAAAAAAATATTTTCCATTTGTACCAAAGGCATATTCTCTTAGTTGGTATTAAATATGTATTTGTGGAAATCACATAAGTTATGTTCATTTACTCATTAGATAAACATATACAAGATGCCAGCCATATACAAGGCACTATATTAGAGAGGCATTATGGATATACAAAAATCAATCCAACACAGCTTGTATATTCAGCTGGCCACACTCTTGTGGAAAATATAAAACAGAAACAGACATAGAAAAAGATAAAACAATGCGTGACGAGTGTCCTAAAGTACATATAAGAACACAGATATCGGAAGTGAACATATATATTTAGACTGGATCAAGAAGGGTAGGAATGAACTACCCCTCTAGGGAGAGACAGACTGTGAGAGACAACGACCTCCCTGTAGAGCAGATAAAACTTATTATGAGGGTGATGAGGAGTCTGTGATAGTTTTCATTATGAGAACAACTGACACTATGACGAGAGGTGCTCCTTAGGAAAATTTTTCTCAGTTCAGGAAGAGAAAGAGTTGGGGAGAGAACAGTTAAGAAGCTAATCCACTCTTCCAAATTAGAGGTGATTAAGGCCAGAATTAGGATGGTGACAATGGCAACTAAAGGAGAAAATGGTATCCAGGTCTTCTTTCAGTTGAAATGACTTGCCATACTGCTAAGGTGATAGCTACAGAATCAAATAAAAGAAACCATGTGACATCTTAATAGATGCATAAAAAATAATTTGACACAATTCAAATCCATTCATTATAAAACTTGCAGCAGCCTGCCCAGGCAGTGGTGCACTGGATAGAACATTAGCCTGGAATGCTGAAGGGTCAGGTTCGAAACCCTAAGGTCACTGGCTTGAGAGTGGGCTCATCGACATGACCCCAGGGTTGCTGACTTGAGGCCAAGGTCACTGGCTTGAGTAAGGGGTCACTAGCTCAGCTGGAGCTCCCCAGTCAAAGCTCATATGAGAAAGCAATCAGTGAACAATGAAAGTGCTGCAACTCTGAGTTGACGCTTCTCATCTCTTTCCTTTTCTGTCTGTCTGTCTCTGTTGTTTAGATAGATAGATAGATTAGATAGATAGATAGATAGATAGATAGATAGATAGATAGATAGATAGATAGATAGAATAAAACTCGCAGCAAACTAGAAACAGAAGAAAATTTCCTCATCCTGATAAAGGGCATCTATGAAAAGCCTATAGCTAATACTATACTTAATGGTAAAAGACTGCACTCCCTGAGATTAGAAACTCTGCCACTCTTACTGCTAGTCCACATTAATAGGGAAATAAGAAGGTCCTAGAATAGCCAAAACAATTCTGAAAAAAAGTCTGGTAGTTCCTCATTTTAGGACTTATTATATAGCTATAGTAGCCTGAAGTGTGGTATCAACACATAGACACACAAATAGACCCACACACATATAATTAATTGGTTTTTGAAAACCATTCAATGGGTAATGGAAAATCTTTTCAACAAATATTGCTGGAACAAGTATATACATATGGGAAAAAACTTAAGCCTTTAACTAACACCATAAACCAAATTAACTCAAAACAGGCCCAAGACCTAAATGTGATAGTTAAAAACATACAACTTTAACAAGAAAACATAAAAGAAAAATTTTAGTGACCCTGATACAAATTAAAACTGCAATTAAATACTACTACTCATTTAACATACTGGCTACAATTTAAAAGGCCTGCAATACCAAGTGTTAGTGATGATACAGAGCAAATGTGACATTTGTGAACTACTGGTAAGACTGTACAATGGCACCGTCATTCTGGAAAATAGTTCGGCAGTTTCTAATGAAGTTAAACATAGAACTATCATGTGATCCACCCACTCCATTCCTAAGCACCCAAGACAAGGGACAGTTGTTGTCCACATAACATATACACAAATGTTCATAGCATCTTTATCTATAGTAGTCAAAAGTGGAAACAATTAAATGGTTATCAGCTAGGTCAATGAGAAAACAATGGGATACTTCTCAACAATAAAAAGAGGGTAACTATTGATAAAGCAGCATGGATGAAACTCAAAATAATTATGCTAAGTGAAAAAAGTTCGAACCCTTCCCTCAAAATAAATACATATATAAGAAAGACTACAGGATCTCATTTACCTAAAACTCTATAGAATTCAAACCAATTTAGTGACAGAAAGCAGATCAGTGGGGGGCTGGGAGGGTACAAAGGAAGACTTACAAAGGAGCATGACAAAATGTATGGGCACTGGTGACAAAAATGTTCGCTGTCATAATTTCATAGGCAACTGTCAGAACTCATCAAATTGTATGTTTTAAATATGTGCAATTTATTGTATGTTAATTAGGTATTAATAAAACTGTGTATTTTTTTAAAATAAGCCTTCCATGAATCCACATACAGGTAATTATGGCCAAAATTAGGATGGTGACAATGGTAATATCAAGGAGAAAATGAGATAGTCCCCATTATTAACTTATGCTGTCTTGTTTTTATTGTTCATTGCAAAACACCTCCAGTCATAATGCAGGTTAGGGCAAAAGAAGGAAAGAGGTATTTTTAGTTAAAAAGCTTCCTTGTGTTGCCAGGATGACTTCAGAGCCCTGACGAGTTGAGGGTGGGGTGATCAGACATAAAGGCTGTTGCGGAGAAGGCCGTGAGTCTGGCCGAAGTACTCATTCCTCCAGCTGACAGGAGTTGGCTGTGGATGGTTCACAGCTGATTTCCTCCTCCCCAGTCATTGTCCTTGGTTGAAGTAAGCCACCTCATCCAAGATTCAGGCCCCTCCCTAGAGATTTCCCAGTTCCAGAGTTCCCTGTGGGATCAGTACAAGCTTCTGAAGTGCCATTCCCAAAACACTACCCGATAATCTACCTGCACACAAAGCTCCACCTGTTTCCCAGGGAGCTGGTCTTGAGATGGCTGCCCAGAGCAGCGTCCTAGAGAAAGCTGACATATGGGTGAGAGCATATGGAAGGGTTCGAGACTGAAAGGCAAAGAATATTTTTAAAAGATTTTATTTATTGATCTGAGAGAGAGGGCGGGGGGAGCATATAGGAAGGAGAACTGGGAAGTATCGACTCGTAGTTGTTGCTTTTCATATGTGCCTTGACTGGGCAAGCCCAGGGTTTTGAACTCGCGACCTTAGTAGTCCAGGCTGATGCTCTCTAACCACTGTACCACCACAGATCAGGTGAAAGGAAAATTTTTAAAGAGAAAAGGAAAAGCATTACAGAAAATGCTCCATTTTCAATAAAAAGACTGAACGATCATCATTATCATTGACAGACCATAAAAACAAAGCTAACAAAACTAAGAGTGTACATACTACACAGTGGCAGTGTCCTACAGCACTCAGACATCCCTAGAGTGATAATGAGAATAATGACACTTGGGAGCTGCTGGCTCCATAAGCTGAGTCAGCTGAGGTGTGGAGCAGTAAAGTACTGGGGAGAAGATGGCTATTAGGAACTTAGCTGAACCCTGGAAATGACTACAAGGGGAAAGGAGGAGAGAGAGGCATTTGTCCCACAAGAAGAATCATTCATTAATAATAATGGCAATAAAGAGTTAAAAGTAAAAGTGCTGAATCCAAATTTCTCCTGTCTCTCTTGGGGGAGGGTGGCAGAAAGAGGATGTCAGAATAGGGGAATAGGAAGAGCTCTGTATGTTTTGTTTCCTGGGGCTGGGGTAGGAGGGCGCTTCCTAAGGGCTCTGCCAGGAAGTCATCGTTCTGCCTGAGTAACTGATAAGTGGATCAGTGAGTGGCCCATGCACGACACTGAACAGTCAGGAAGGACACGAGGCAGCCTCCCGAGGAGAGGGGGCTCACTGCCTGCGTGGGACATTCACGGAGGGCAGGAGCAGCTGGGGTACTGTGTTGCTCACTCACCCGTGTGCACCTGCTCCAAAGCAGATCTTCCTTTACTACATAGGGTTCTTTTATGTGAGGAGTGACGGGACACCAGTAACCCGTGCCCTCAGAGTCTGTTCGGATCGGGTTACTGCTTCCATGCACTACCAGAGGCAGCTAAGGGACGTTGACTGTATGTCTAGTCTGGTCTCATTCTGTGAGGAAAGCTGAGTCCACTCTCACACCCACATTGGTCCCTGTGACGCAAGTCTATGCAGCAGGGGGACAGGGCACAGCGAAGTCACAAAGCTCTGGCTTTTAAAACCCTAGCTCTGCCACAGATAGCTGTGCAGCCCTGGCGCACTACTTAATTTTCTGGGACTCAGTTTCCTAACTGTAAAATGGGGATAAGAGCACCTTCTTGAAAAGAGCCACGAGACCCAAGGTGACATGTGTCTCAAACATGGTTGGCAATTACAAGAGGAGAAAAGGGCTTACCACTCATTCATTCCTCTTTATTAAGGAACTTAATCCCAGCACCTAACATGTTTATACACACAGATCCGATTGCCAGAGGGTTACATATCTTTATACTACAGTAGTGATATCTTTAATAATTAATGTTCTTGGGTCTTTTGTTTTCCTGAGAGATTTTAAAAATGTATTCCTCTCCTAGATTTCATAGGTTTTCTCCTTATGGCTTAATATATCAACCACGTGCTGTTGGCACCTAAAAATCAGCTGAATGCTGGGCCAGACCTCTCTGCCCAGCTGCACAGCTCCACTGGCATCTAGAGTTTTGATACTTTCAGGCAATTCAAGTTCAACATATTCCAAAACAGTCATCCAGTCATCTCTACAGACTCCCAGCCCCTATAAATCTGTTTCATTTATTTTTCTTATCCCCTAAAGAAGCCATACAGAATAGTTGTTTAAAATTGTTGGCTTGGGTCTCACCTGTGGTGGTGCAGTGGATAAAGTGTTGACCCGGAACACTGAGGTTGCCTGTTCAAAACCCTGGGCTTGCCTGGTCAAGGCACATATGGGAGTTGATGCTTCCTGCTCCACCCTCCTTTCTCTCTTTCTCTTTCTCTCTCTCTCTCTCTCTCTCCTTTCTTCCTTCCTCCCTCTCTCTATCTCCCGCAAATCAATGGGGGGAAAAAGGAACGTTTCTAAGAAAAACAGACAGAAACGCTCAAAATTCACAACCAGGTGAGGTCATTCCATTCAATGGAATCTAGGCTCACTAGCATCAATATTTTAGGGAATAGTGTTCAGTTATTTCCAGAAAAATTTAAGATATTGGGCAAAAAGAAAAAAAAATACTAATATGCTACAAAGACCTTTCCACTCAAAGGAATCAACTCTCGCTTTTTTGTTGCTAAACTGATGTGTTGGGAGGAAGGGCTGTAAAATCTTTATGAAAAAACTGGGCCACATTGAGAATTTTTCAAAGACTGTTTACACATTTTACTGTTAAGGGCCAGATTTGATGAAATCTAGGTAAAATTCTGAAATAAAATCCCACTCATAATTTTAGAGAAAACCATGAGTTTCGCTCCTTATGTATTTAGCTTATTGTATTAGCTACAGCTCAGCACATAAGTTGCTAGTTGAGCTGACAGTCAAATCCAAAAGTTTTGACTAATATTTTTTTAACCACAAAAGCCATATCATCTAGGTCTCCAGTCTAAAAAGAATAATTACTTCATGTTTGGGCATGGTGACAAGAGCTAATACATTCCTTTTTTGATCCATACAGAAGGACAAGAGATTTCAGTTAATTTGGCAGGTGTATCAACTGCAATGGTGCAAACAATAGTAGAAAGGTGTTTGTGGGAAAGAAAGCTGAGTAATTTAGTGTGTATTTATCAGGCATTAACTCTATCCCAAATACCATATTTATCACAGTGGACTTACCTTTCATAGACCTGCAACACTAAGTGATACCAAAGTGTCACTACCATTCAGAACCCATTAGTTAAGCCTCTGACAATCTCTAGAGAACACCTGGAAGAAATAATCACAATGCCCATCTAGGGGAAAGCTGCCTCTTATCAGGTCACTGGAAGGTAGGGTACAACTATTGCACTGATAATGGGGTTTAGCTGCTTCCTTAGGCAGCCTCCACGTGCTCCATATGACGACTGAGCATAATTCATAGGGGATGCCACATGGCATCTAAAGCAGGTGCCCTTGTGAGTCTTCATGGTGACACTTCGGGGCATGTGGCCTCCAACGATGAAAACACTGGAATGTAAGAAACAAATGGAGGCAAAAACAATTTCCCTAAACACTGTTTTTTTTTTTAATTTTATTCATTTTAGAGAGGAGACACAGAGTGAGAGAGAGAGAGAGAGAGAGAGAGAAAGAGAGAAAGGGGGGAGGAGCTGGAAGCATCAACTCCCATATGTGCCTTGACCAGGCCAGTGCAGGGTCTTGAACTGGCAACCTCAGTGTTCCCAGGTTGACGCTTTATCCACTGCGCTACCACAGGTCAGGCCCTAAACACTGTTTTTAAGCTGATACTGTAGTTAGTGGTCGGCTGAGCACAAAAGAATACAATTAAGAGCAATTAGCCATTCAGCTGCACTACCATAGACAGTGCTCCTTGTGGCCTATATTTTAAACAAAAGCCAAGCTTTCAAGCGGAATACTCGACCATCCTGCAAGTGAAGGAAGTGCAAAAACTGCCTCCTGTTTCCTGACAGACCTCAATTCCAGACAGCACCCCCCCTTTCCTCTCAGGGCATAACACACTAGGGCCCTAGCTCTGTGGCTCAGCTTTTCTTTTCTATTTTTCTAAAGTAGAAAAAGTAGATAAGCAGCTGTCTGAGAAAGACAAGGTTGACCAAATATCTGGTTGGGCACCAGCAAAAACAAGGCTTGGAGAGGAAGGTGGAAGGAGAGTGTAGGAAGAAAAAGGAGGAGAGGGAAAAAAGTTACACTTTCTAGGAAAAAAATGACTAGGAGGGAGGAGAGCACACTCATTGGACTGAGAGTTGCAGGCCTGAACAGATCTTTGAGTTCAATCTCTCCGTTTTATAGAGAGGAGATACAAGTGTAGAGCCATTCAGCTCCCTTCCCAGGGTCACAATGCCAGGCAATTAACATAATTGAAGCTTCTCTAACTATGCACACCCTGGATTGAAAATGCTATCTTAACACTATGAATAATTACTCTTCTGAAAAACAACATGTTTTCCATTTCAAGGTTGCTGTGAAGTGTTTAGCATTCCAGGCAGTATGGGGTGCATTTTCTGAACTCACTTCTAGCTCCCTTCTACGCCTTATTTCCTCCTTTCCTGTAGGTCCTCCTTTTCATCTTTGTTCTCTTGCACTTAAGGATTCTTACAAACCCCCTTAAGTCCTTTCTGGAACTAAAAGAGCATTTCACAAATATTTCATACTAACAATTGCCCTTCCAAGGAACGTGCTGTATTTCACAGGCATGTGTTCATGGACTCTCATCGCAACTCTAGAGGAGGGAGGTCAAGTGTTAATGCTCCACCCCACATGGGCATGTAGAGAGCTTGTGACCAGTCCTGGGACTGGCTCTCCCATACTTATTCCTTTAGAACATGGTTCCTCCTGACTGAGATTTTATTGGAAACTCAGTTCAGATTTTTACATTTTTAAAAATATGGTATTTTGCTCAGATTAAACTTAAAGTATACTCGCAAACCTTATGCCTTGAAGGGACATCTTCATTCAAGTGAAAGACATTTCAAGCTGGGGAAAATGGGGTACACTTCCGAAGGAATTTCCCCAACAGCAGCAAAATGTGCCAAAGTGAAAAAAATCATTATTTTATTTTATTTCCATACCTTCACAAATAGCATTATAATTAACATCATCTTATAGCTGCTCAAATGGCCAAGGCATCATTTTTATTTTATTAACCAGAAAGTGAAAAAAAAAAAAGAAAAGAGAGAGAGAAATAACGCAAGCAAACAAGTATTCATTTCTACTCAATTTCTCATGAGGATGGGGTTAAGGTTGCGTTTAATACTTTTCCAGCTTTGGGACACAAGAAACCAGGAACTAAGAGCACACTACGGCTCAGCTGTGACAGGTGACAGGTGAGTATAACCCCATTTTAAGCCTGGAAGATTCTTCCCCAAACCAGTGTAGCACCTGCTCATCCCCATCTGCAAGGGCTCTTAAAGGTCCCTACATAATTTATGTGGCTCGAGCAGAGTGAAATGTAAACTGACTAAAATGTAAGCATTTAAATATAGAAGCAGAGAAGGCACCAAGCCAGGCTTAGGCATCCAAACACTTGTTAAAAGACAAGCCACCTTCGCTGAGGCCCTGCAGCATCCACCTCTAATCCCCTGAGAATCTCCACTGTTCTAGTTCCTTTAAGAAGCAGTCTACTTGGGCCACTCAGCCAGCTTTCCGTTTTTCCAATGCACTCATCTCAGTAGAAAGCATTCGACCCTCTCCGGAAACCAGTTCACATGTGTGGTGTGGTAATGTGCAAAACACTCAACTTACTCTTTGGCTGACCTGGTAAGCCAGGGCTGCCTGCTGCTGTGCGGGAAGGTCACTGGAGGGTCAGGCTAACTGTCCCCCGCGGTGCTTCTAGGACCAGTGCATGGTTTTCTGGTATTGAGGGGCGGGGTTGGCACTGGGAAAAGCAAAGGCTGCTGCCGTGGGTGAAAACAATATAGGAAAAGAAAGCGCTTTGGCTTTCCTCTTAGAGTGCACTTGTTTTATTAGTTATTACTGAGGAAGAACAATTTTAGGCAGGCTCCCGGGTGTTAACAGAACAGTTTTAGGCAGGCTCCCGGATGTTAACAGAACACACTACACATCTTATTAAGAAGCTACAAAAGGCTGTTCATTGTTCTCAGGTTAAAGGTTATGCAGAGAAATCAAAATGTCAGGACTTTCCTGTCTTTGTCCTAAGGGAGATCAATATTTGAAGAGGACATCAAACTATCCAAATTCAGCAGTCCTACTTTAATTAATCTATGAGATGGAGCTCAGATGTCATGGACAAGTTTGATTTGACTATGTGATTTAGAAAATAATGATAAATTTCTTCTGAGGCATAAATAGTGCTATGTTATCCACACTACAAAGAAACATTCTTGATGGTTTCTGGATTTTCTTTATTTCAAGTTGTATGGTAGATTATACATAAACTATAAGAAACAATTTAGAAATTGTCACCAAGATGAAAGGACTTTCATTTTTTATTTTTAGCTAGAGAGGGAAAGGGACAGACGGACATTAGTTGTCCATTGATTGCTTTCTCATATGTGCCTTGACCAGGGCGGCTCCAGCTGAGCCAGTGACCCCTTGCTCAAGCCGGTGACCTTGGGTTTCATGTCTATAATCCCACGCTCAAGCCAGTGACCCTGAGTTCAAGCTGGCAACCTCAGGGTTTCAAACCTGGGTCCTTAGCATCCCAGGCCAATGCTCTATCCACTGCACCACCGCCTGGTCAGGTAGTGAAAGTACTTTTAAAGACCCTCCTCTTTTTTTTTTTTTTGGTCTAAATGATTCTGGACCTTGGGACGTTGTCATCAACATCACAGCTTTTCCCACTTATATAAGAATTAACTCTTCAGCATAAAATTCTTAGGTCTCCACAATCTAGTCCCTACTTAACTTTCTGACCCAACCATCAATGGGTATCATCTACCAAAGCCAACAGGAGACTTGATGAGCCCAACACCGAGCACATTCTCATTCTCTATTATCTTTCCTCCACCTCCTCCACTTTGGGTCCCTGGCCCCTAGAATATTGCTTGAGCAGGCATTCAGTTCAGGATGGACCCACTGATTAGAAACACCACATTTGCATGAAGGTGCTCTTCCACTTGAAAGAGCACAAAGAAGGTAGAAAAATTTAAGTTAGTACACCTGGAGCTGAAGTCCTAGGCAAGTTGTATCTGCTTAACTTAAGTTTCATCATCAGTATATGGGAATAATTATGATTAATTTTGTGTGAACTTGGCTAGGCCATAGTACCCAAATATCTGGTTAAACACTATTCTGGATGTTTTTGTGAGGTGTTTTTGTGGATGAGATGGACATTTAAATCAGTAGGCTCTGAATAAAACTGAGTATCCTCCATAGTGTAGCTGGCCAATCAGCTGAGGCCTTAATGAAACAAACAATGACCTCCTCCAAGCAAGGAGGAATTGTGCTGTCAGGCTGCCTTTGGACACAAACTGCAACTGTCTCCAGAGCCTGCTGCTAGCTTCCCCTACAGATTTTGGACCTGTCAAGTCTCTGATTATGTGATCCAATTCCTTAAGTCAGTCTCAATAACCAATCAATCAATCTACACACACACACACACACACACACACACACACACACACACCTGTTGGTTCTTTCTCTGGAGAACCCTGTCTTAACAATTTCATAGAGTTCAGATTAAAATCAATATAGGATATAAACAGATTAGCAAATTATAATACTGTTGTCAGTGAGGATGCTTTCAGCACAATTCAAACTGCCTTTAAACAATAAGAAAATTAGTTAAATTATATACCTATCAGTAGAGAAGAAGAAAATAGTTCACCCAAAGCACGGCAGCTGAATAATGGCATTGATGACCCTGGTTCTATTATCCTGAGTGTGGCTCCTCTTGTAACTATGAGAGGTTCCTCTACCTCAGCAGCTCCAAGTGCCATATCAGGCCAGACAAAGTACACAGGCAACAAAGGATCTTCTCTGTCAGTGTCTAAAAAAACTTCCCCAGAAGTACCTGAGCACACCGTCCTTCACCATCTCGCTGGCTCAAACTGGGTCACATGTCCAATCCTGAACCAATCCCTGACAACTGGAAAGGAACCATCATAACCGAACAAAACTAAGACTCTTCCAACAAAGAAAGAAAAAATATGTAGTGAGGAGACAATCAGTCTGTTCAAAAAGTTAACATATAAGTTTAAGAAACCATCTTTATTGTGGTATTACCTACTCTTCAAGACCTAGTCCGGGTCCCAATTCTTTTGTGTATCCCAGCTGCCCAACCCCAAGTGAGTTCATTCCCCCACACAAAGATCCCTTCCTAACCATATCTCATTTGTTACTCACTGTACACTGTTGGACAACCTTTTTTTATTCTTTTTTAAGAGACAGAGAGAGCCAGATAGGGACAAAAACAGGAAGGGAGAGAGATGAGAAGCATCAATTCTTTGTTGCAGGACCTTAGTTGTTCTTGGATTGCTTTCTCATATGTGCCTTGACTGGGGGGAGGGGAGTTCTAGCTGAGAAAGTGACTGACACCTTGCTTAAGCCAGTGACCTTGGGCTCAAACCAGCAACCCTGGCTTCAAGCCAGTGACCATGGGGTCATATCTCTGATCCTATGCTCAAGCCAGTGATCCTGCGCTCAAGCTGGTGAGCCTGCACTCAGGCTGACAACCTCGGGGTTTTGAACCTGGGTCCTCAGCATCCCAGGCTGACACTCTATCCACTGCACCACTGCCTTGTTAGGCAGGCAGCTTCTTTGTTAAAAATATTTTTAAAAATTCTGCCAGTTATAGCCTGACCTGTGGTGGCACAGTGGATAAAACGTCGACCTGGGAACACTGAGGTCGCCAGTTCAAAACCCTGCACTGGTCTGGTCAAGGCACATATGGGAGTTGATGCTTCCAGCTCCTCCCCCCTTTCTCTCTTTCTCTCTCTCTCTCTCACTCTGTGTCTCCTCTCTAAAATGAATAAAATAAAAAAATAATAAAATAAAATAAAAAGAAAAAAAATCTGCCAGTTATACATGTTCATGGGGAAAATTTTAGAAATATACAAATAAAAATCACTCTTAGTTTCAGCATGAGATAACCATTAATATTGTTAGGTATTACATATAATATTAAATGAAATTATTAATATTTCAATATATATCCCACTATTTTTTCTTTTTTCTATTTATGTGTGTTTACATATGAGAGAAATGTCTCTATTTTGGTATAAATTTTCCTATCTTTTCAAACTCAAATTTACACTCAGAGGATTGGGATGCTCAGGCTTCTTTCCAACCCCAAATTCCAAAACATGTACACTAACTTTCCAGGTGTGCTCTCTTGCTTTGGTGTGTGTGTGTGTGTGTGTATGTGTGTGTGTGTGTGTTTAACCAAGACTTATAAGAAAACTTATTAAACTTTCTGGCAATAAGATATACTGCATTTTTATGAGTAAATGTTGTTTTTAGACCAGAAAGTATTGTGTAATTAATATCCCTGATGTTTAGCAATTTTCTTTATAGTAATAATTAAGCTATTCCTCTGTTTAAAGATATGACACTGAATAAGGTAGGATACATATAATTTTAGAAAGCATAATTCTCAGATCCATTGCTCAAACATTCCATAGGCGTTCGTGGGCTTATTTTTATTTAAGAAGTACTAGGTTGCTGGTCATCTACCATGCGCCAGGCTGTGTGCTGGCTACTGGCGATTGAGTGTACAAAACAAAGCCATGCCTGGCAGTCTGGTGCTCACAGGTTGGTAAAGCCCCAAGGGTATGGCTGAGAGGCTCTGTAGGGCATTAAAGACTTCTGTCCCAACAACAACACCAGTGACAAAGTACCTGGCCTCACCATCTTTTTGCCCTTCTGTTCTCCATCTTCACTAATTAAACAAGAGCAAACAAGTCTGAACTGAAACACAAGGAATTTAGACTAAAATAGTTATTGGGAAAAAGTGGGAATGAGGCGATAAGTTAAAAATGCTAAAGGATGTTTTGGGGCCTCCTCAGGAAATGCATGAAAATTGGTAGAACAATCTGAAAGTCCAGGAGGAAAAGGATGTGCAGTGGCTACAATGAGACCTCAAATGCCCTTCTACACTTGTTAGCTAATTTATTGCAGTTAGTATCTTCAAGGGATCCAGAAATCAGCCGGCCTACAGGTATTTAGTGAGCATACAGAGGGTTCTAGGCCTCAGACCTTGGAAGAATCACAGATTATAGAACACTAAAGGGTGACATAAGCTTGAAATAATAATGTACAGGAATAGACAAAAATATAAGAATTGTTGCAAGGTGGGTTATGAGCATAGCAAAAAATGTCACAGTAAAGAGTTCTATGAGTTCAGAGGAAGAAAGGGCTCCAGGAGGCCAGTACACATTGCAAGGACTTAATGAAAGTGGTGGGATCCCTGCTGGGCTTCTTAGGACAGGTGGAATGGAGGGAGGAGGCCACCCCCAGCAGGTGGAATGGCCTTGGGAGGCCAAGTCAATGGAACTGACTCAAAAGAAGCTGGCAGTATGGGCGCAGGGCTGAAGGCTGAGGCCTGGGTTTACTGCATGACTCAGGACTCTGGGGCAGAGAAATGACAGCTGAGCACTACAATAGATGGGTTCTCCGAGCATTTACAGGTCTTGCCAAGCACAGAGTTTCCACAACAGCAATAATTAACTGACATTGTGTAAGAAGAATCTCTTCCCTATCTTTTCAGGTTAAAATTTCTACCCTGATGAGTTACTGTATCTTAAGGCAAAAGGACAGTACTTCTAAGGGCTTTGGACACAACTTCTTTGCCTTAAGCTTGACTTTTGCATAAAGGTTCTTTCAAATGTCAATACTGACTTTTTCCTTGGGTGCCTTCTCACATATGCCCAAATTACTTATATTTATAGTCAGTGGTTTTACTTTGTAAACTATTCCTTGACCTTGGACCCTCTCTAATAAAAGTTCTTCTGACCTGTAGTGCCTGGCATCAGGGGTTGTGCATGGTAGGCACAATAATATCTGCTAAATAAATGAATGAATAATTCCACTGATTCAACTAGAAAACCACTCAACTGATATGTCTTGTTCAAGGAATTACCACAGCACTTTGTCTATATGTAGGAGGGGGCATTCCATAAGTATTTATTAAAGGAAGGAAGGAAGACAGTTTTAACTGCAGAACAGAAACACATCAAACAGAAGTGTCAACAGTAAATTGTGAGAAAAAAAATTTAAGCAAACTGATTTGACCAACTCATTGAAAGTTCTATAGCATTTGCTTACTTTTTCTCAAAATTAAAGCCATTTTAATTCATTTTAAAAATGAAGAAATTGAGGCCTAGAGGGGCTACATGATGAGGGGATCAGGGAAGGACCACTGGTCTCATTTCAAATGTATCACTCTCATGCTGTCCCTCACTTCTTACCCATTCATGATGAATTTCTGAGTCAAGCCAGACACAGTACAAATGTGAATCATCTGCCAAAAACTTTTACAAAAATAAAAAAACTACCAACATCATCTCGTTATTGATGAAGAAACACACTGCAATAGTTGGAAGAGATTTCCTCTACGTGACTGGATTCTTTTTCGCCTAAAAATAAATGACAGGGGAGGGTGGAGGTACGCGGGCTATACATACACAATCAGATAGAATCATAAACCAGTCTGCTAGCAACTGATTATCAGTAAGAGGCATGTGACCATAATCAAAAATAGCTATAGAAAAAGAAACAAATTGGACACTTTACAAAAACTCTGGCTATATTCACTGTCAAATGTAAAAACATAACATGACAATATTACTAGAAATTGCTTGTCTGTTAGTCTAGTGCCATATGTGGCTTTTAGTGACACTCTTGACACTTGCATTTTTCCCTCCTTATCCCAATGATTATCTTTTCCATTAACACAATTGCAAACAATTCACTCTATCACTTCCAACAAAAGTGAGGTACTTTGATTTTTCTTCAAGAGACATTTTAAAAAGTTGATGTAAGGCATTTCCTCATACTATTCAGACTCTTGTTCTTCCAGCATTGCCTGCATTCACAACTAAAAGGGAAAAGTGACACCTAGCATTTAGAGAGCTTTGAATAGAAGGGCCAAGAGCCTTATGATTTTATTTTGGGTATTTTAAAGTTTCTATGCTTATCATCTCAACTTTGAGTGCTGCTTTTTCTCCTCAAGCAATTTAGATACATAAGTTTTTCACTGGCCGGATAGCTTGGCTGGGTAAGTGGCTCATGCCGATACACAGAGGTTGCCAGTTTGATCCCCAGTCAGGGCATACACAGGAAGAGACTAATGCTCCTGTCTCTCTCTCTCTCTCCCTTCTTCTCTCTCTAAAATCAATATATAAATTTAAAAAAAATTTTCACTCTGAGAAAGAGAAAAATTATTTGAACACAAAAGGAGGTGTTTTCAGGGGTCCCCCTTGAATGTTACAATTTTCTGTTGTTTCTCCTTGGAAATACAATAAAGTGAAAATTCAATAATTATTAGATTGACCCTTTTTGTTTTCTCTGGGAAGGTTTTCAATGTTATTGAAAATAAAACAAATAGAATTCCCCTTGTCAAACTGTGTCATTAAGGAAAATTGAGAATATCATTATAATGCATAGCATTTCTCATCAAAATATAGTTTAAAAAATAACTAAGATTGCTGAGGTTTTTAACTTTAGCTACATATTAGAATCACCAGGGGAGCTTTATAAAGAAACTGTAATGCTCAGATCCCATCCAGACCAATTATACTGAATCCCCGGAACAGAGTCCAGATATTGTTATTTCTAGAAATCTCCCCAGGTGATTCTCAGATGCTGCTAGGGATGAGAAGCTTGGGGGTATTAGGAAGATTAGAGTGCTTTATTTTTTAAATTTTATTTAACAAGCACTCAAAGAGCACTAACAAATAATCTAACTCATTTAATTCTCGTAACATCCTTATAAGATAAATACTAATTTCAGACGTATTTGACAGATAAGGAAACTGAAGCAGACATAAGCCGTTCACCAAAGGTCCCAGAGGCAATGAGTGGGGAGAGTCAGGATTTGCTGCCAGGCAATCTGGCTCCAAATCACAGGCTCTTAACTGTTGAGCTGGCCTGATTCTCCCAGAAATAATTCATCTACAAAAAAATACACAGGATTCAGGCATTCAATTCAAAAAGGTTTGACAACTGTATGCACCCATATAACCACCACCCAAGATTTAAGAAATTTTCATGGTTTTAAGATTTATCTTTGCCTGACCAGGTGGTGGCGCAGTGGATAGAGCATAAGACTGGGATGCAGAAGACCCAGGTTCAAGACCCCGAGCTCGCCAGCTTGAGCGTGGGCCCATCTGGCTTGAGCCAAAGCTCACCAGGTTGGACCCAAGGTCGCTGGCTCCAGCAAGGGGTTGCTCGTTCTGCTGAAGGCCCGCGGTCAAGGTACATGTGAGAAAGCAATCAATGAACAACTAACTATGGTGTTGCAACAGCATGAAAAACTAATGATTGATGCTTCTCACCTCTTTCTGTTCCTGTCTGTCTGTCCCTATCTATTCCTCTCTCTGACTCTTTCTATGTCCCTGGGGGGGGGGGGGGAGATTCATCCTTGTTGTGTGTATGAGAAGTCCCCACTCTTCCCCCTCAGCAGGCCATGGTGGTATGGATATACCAAAATTTATCCAGTTACCTGTTGACATTTTATATTCATTATATCCATTTTATTTGCTATTATGAACCAGGCTTCTATAAAAACTCTTGTTCAAGTCTTTTGAGGATATATGGTTTCTTATGGTTAAATGCATAGGAGGGAAATTGCTGGATCATATAGCAGGTATATGTTTAACTTTATAAAAAGCTGTCAAACTATTTTCCCCAAGTGGTTGTACCATTTTATACTCCCCTTAGCAACATGTATCTCAGAGTGCCTTTTAAGCAGAGCATGCTACACTTTCCAGTGCACTCATCCAGAAGAAGGTGAAGTTTGGTATTTGACAATGATGCAATGACTACAGCACCACTTCCCAAAAGATAAAGGGAAAGGAAACCTAAACACTACCACCACTGCTGCCACATATGTTTGTCCTACAGCAGCATATCCTTGAAATACATATACTCGTGCTCCTCACTTGAAGCTTCACAATGCATTCTAGCATATTAAATGATCATCAGCTCTGAGAAATTCTGGAATAAAGGAACAGTAAGAAAATCAGTAAACTGATTAGTCACATTTAATTCATCTGTTCTCAATTGTCCCCCAATTCTAGAAGATAAGAAACATGGAGCATATTATAGTGTCCCCAGTGTTTGGGGGAAACAGGAGAGAGCAACTGCCTGTCTGAGTAGGTTGGCTATGAGTTCCTGATGGACATAATATTTTATATGAATCTTGCTGGACAGTAAGATTTTAGACTTTGTAGAAATAGAAGAGAATAGAAAGTCTCTCATTCTGAACTTCAGATAGACTGTGACTTAAAGAACAAAGAGGAAAGTTTGAAGGGAATAAATGAGAATTCTGCTGAAAGAATTAAGTCACTGCTGAGTTAAGGAAGAGTCAGGGTCAGACATGGAAATTTGCAGTTTTCCATGTAAACAAGACTGCTATTGCTACTGCTATATGTTGAATGGCAGACAATAAAAGAGTGGCAATCAGTCAGTCAACATATATTTTACCATGTACCTTATCTGGGCCAGCAAGGGACCACTTCAGGCACTGGAGTAAAGCGATAATCTGCCAATCCAGTGTCTGCTCTTGTAGATCTTGAAATGCAAGTGGTAGGCCGTGCCTATACAGGGCAAGTTCTAGAACTCATGGCTGGGAATGGATGATCATCCAAAGTCCCCTGAGCCACAGGAACAGAATCTATTCCACTTAATAATTACAGAAGAAACTACTAACAGACATATAAAAATGAAATATGTATGAACATAGTCATTAATCCTTCATTATTATATACTTGAGATGGGAAGAGTCAGATGTGTTGAGATGAAGAGTTTGAGATGTTGAAAAAATATCCAGATAAAGATGCTTGGGAAACAGAATAAAGTTTTGGATGAAGTGTTTGGGTCCATTAACATACAATATGACAAATGAAATAATTTCAATAAAATTGATTACTCTTATAGTTAAATCATATAAAAACTATGATATCAGACTATAAACAAACAAATAAATAAAAAGCCTTACCCAGAAAGAAGGCAGAGTGCTCAGACTCAGTAGGTAGACAAAGTTGGTCCAAATCCCAGATGGACCACTTGCAACTTGGGTGACCTTGACCAAGATACTTAACCTGAGCCTCACTTTCCTCATGTGAAAAACAGATGATAACTACTTTCACATCTTCCACAGAAATGTCATGAAGATTGAACAAAATCAAATAGTAAAATGCCCAATATATAGTAACAGCTCAGCCAATTCTTAGCTATATTTATATCAAAAAAGTCACATTTGCTTTTTGTTAAATCAAAGTTGAAGAATTTGGGAACATCAAAAATCTACATAATGATAATGGGAGAAAGAAAGACTCAGAGACCAGTAGTACAATATCACAGGACTGTAAATATACATTATCCAATAATTTTTAGAATGAGAAAAAGAATAAATTTGGAGAAAACAACAGAAGGAAAATCCTCTTGAAACTTAGCAGCGCTGTGGTACTCCTTGGTCCAAACTTATTAACCTCTTGCCACAAGAAACCATCTTATTTTAGCATGTTCAATATGTCCTACAAAATTAATTTTACTCCTTTCCTTCTCCTCTTAACATTCCACCATTCTCTTTTCTTCCATGCTGAGATTTTCTACTTTTGGTACTAATACCTTGGTGGCTACAAAAATTAAGTAACAAAAATTCTCAGTAAATGTCACTACTTTCCTTAATTTTTTTTTGCTATAACACCTTCCCAGAAAATCTGAATTCTAGGACACAGAGTGACATGATGATGTCACATAAATTTCAATTTCCACACTGCAGATACAGCCTCCTAATTGGAATAATTTAAGAATAAAAATTTTCAATGTATGAAATATTAGCAATTTTTCTTCTTCTAATTTAACTTAAAACTCATAAAAATTAAGATGCTATACATCTCACTTATTTTTCCAAATGACCATGAAGTAAAAATGTAAAAGCTTAAAAATGTAACGGCCTAGCATTTAACTGCCTAGGTGAGATCTTAAGTCATTGATATTAGAAGCAAATCATTCACAACAGTGATGCCAACAATAAATCCACCTTGAATATGCTGGTATGATATGCATCTATAGCAGACTACCTTTGATCCTAGGCCAGAGAAGGCAGGCCATTCATTCTGAAAGAACTTCTGCTGCTAAATCAAGACAACAAATCACACCTACTTTAACTCATCTGTTCTTTTAAGCATTATGGACATATACTTACGGATAACATCAAGTGTAGTGACAGTCATCCCTCCTGGAACATGCCAAAAGGATACCACTTAAGAGCTATAAATAGCCTGACCAGGCAGTGGCGCAGTGGATAGAGCATCGGATTGGGATGTAGAAGACCCAGGTTCGAGACCCCGAGCTCGCCAGCTTGAGCGCTGGCCCATCTGGCTTGAGCAAAAGCTCACCAGCTTGGACCCGAGGTTGCTGGCTCCAGCAAGGAGTTGCTTGGTCTGCTGAAGACCCGCGGTCAAGGCACATGTGAGAAAGCAATCAATGAACAACTATGGTGTCGCAACAGCAATGAAAAACTAATGATTGATGCTTCTCACCTCTCTCCGTTCCTGTCTGTACCTATCTATCCCTCTCTCTCTGTCCCTGTAAAAAAAAAAAAAAAAAAAAAGAGCTATAAATAACCTTCAACTAGAGGCATGATTTGGCTCAAGTTGTGATCTCATTTTTTTTTTTAATTTCTTTTTATTTTATTCATTTTAGAGAGGAGACCCAGAGTGAGAGAGAGAGAGAGAGAGAGAAATAGAGAAAGGGGGGAGGAGCTGGAAGCATCAACTCCCATATGTGCCTTGACCAGACCAGTGCAGGGTTTTGAACTGGCGACCTCAGTGTTCCCAGGTCGACGCTTTATCCACTGCACCACCACAGGTCAGGCTCTGTGATCTCATTTTTTAAAACAAAGTTTTAAAATAATTCATTCTTATTTCAATCATTTATTTGGCAAATATTTACCACCTCACTACCATATGCCAGGCACTGGGAAGACAATGACTAAAGGTGAGAAGTCTCTTAGAGACATTCACAAGTTTCACATCCTCAAACAAGTTGGTTCTCAAAGGCCAAGACATGAAGAAACCAGGTAACATCCAAGAAGACTTCCAGTTAAGATGGCAACGTAGATAAACACAGTACTGAATCTTCCCACAACCACATCAAAATTAAAACTAAACTACAGTACAACTATCATTCAGAATTTCCTGAAATCTGGCTGAATGGAAGTCCTACAACTAGGGCTATAAAGAAGCCACATTGAGATTGGTAGGAGGGGCAAAGACATGAAAAGGGCTAGTTCCATACCCACATGTGACAGTTTAAAATCTGGAGGGATATCTTGACTGCAGAGGTCCTAGCCACACACCAGGTCTCCAAGCTCAGGGTTCCAGTGCCAGGAAGAGAAGTCTCTATAACTTCTGGCCAATGGGGATTGTGGCTGAGTGAGTCAAAGAGCTGCGGGAGTCCCAGGCAGCTCCCCTTATAGGGCCCACGCAGAACTTACTTGGACTATCTCCTGTGAATTCCAGCACTGGGGTAGCAGCTTGAAAGGAACCAGGTACATAGAAAGAGAAACTGGATTGTCTGCCATCAGGGCAAGAACTGAAGGGGCAGCTTTCTGACAGTTAAAAGTACTGGCAGAGGCCATTATTTTTTTTCGAAGACCTCCCTCCCCACAGGCAGTAGCATATCTGAGTCTCCATCCACCTGGCTCACATTGACTGCTTAAGATCCTGCCCCAACCAACTTGTGGGCCCACCCAAGCAGTTTCCAGTGACTTTTCCATACAAATGGCCTCTCTTGCCTCATGCTTCAGACTTTACTAAAAATCTCTCAAACAAGCAGCATCTAGCCTCTGTGTATCCTGTACCTCTAAGATGCTAAGTGGCCCCCGAAATAGCATTTGTAGCAGCAAGCTTTGGTTCATAGCTTAACCTCTCCTGGGTGCTCCCATGCCTAGTACAAGTAGCAGCCATCGGCACATCACTCTGTAGATCGTGCCAAGTGGCCCTAGCAGGGCAGACTTGGTGAGAACCAAAGCCCTCCTGAAGCAAGTACTGCTCTGTAGTGTTGACTTCTGCAAAGCAGCTCCTCCACTGGAGTCACAGTGGTCCTCATAGCCAATCAGCCTGGGGGTCAATATCTTCCAGTGACACCATCCGCAATCAGGGCTTAACTACAACAGGATAGTGCACATAGCTCACACAGGGGCACACTTGGAGTGTCCAGCTCAGGTGACTGGGGAGGCTGTGCCACTGTACTCTACAGGACACCTACTATACAAGGCCACTCTACCAAGTCTGGGGGATGTAGCAGCTCTACCTAATACATAGAAACAAACACAGGAAAACAGTCAAAATACACAGACAAACAAGTCCCAAACAAAAGAACAGGAGAAATCTCCAGAAAAAGAACTAAATAAAATGGAGGCAAGCAAATTATCAGATACAGAGTTCAAAACAATGGTTCTAAGGATGCTGAAAAATGTAGTGAGGACAAAGAAACCATAAAAAAGTTAGAAATGAAGGGTAAACTAACTGAAATGAAGAATAATTTACAGGGAATCAACAGTATAGAAGATGAAGCCAAGAACCAAATCAGCAATTTGTAATGTAAGGAATCAAAAAAACACCCAAGCAGAAAAGCAAAAAGAATAAAAAAATGAAGATAGTGTAAGGAACTTCTGGGACAACTTCAAGCATACTAACATTTGCATCATGGGGATGCCAGAAGAAGAAGAAGAGAGAAAGCAAGTAATTGAAAACCTATTTTAAAAAAATAATGAAAGAAAACTTCCCAACCCTGGTGAAGGAAATAGACAAATAAGTTGAGGAAGCACAAAGTGTCCCAAACAAGACGAATGCAAAAGCGGCCACACCAAGTCACATCATAATGAAAGTAGAAAAGGTTAAAAAAGACAAAGAGAGAATCTTCAAAACAGAAAGAGAAAATCAGTTACCTACAAGGGACCTTCTATAAGACTATGAGCTGATTTCTTAACAGAAACTTTTCAGGCCAGAAGAAATTGGCACAAAAATATTCAAAGTAATGAAAAGCAAGGATATACAACCCAAATTACTCTACCCAGAAAAACTATAATTTAGAAATGAAGGACATATAAAGAGCTTCCCAGACAAGGAAAAGCAAATGGAGTTTCTCACCACCAAACCAGTATTACACGACGTGTTAAAAGGTCTTCTTTAAGAAGAAGATAAAAGATAAAAATATATAAAGAATAAAAGGCCAATAAACGCATCAATTAACAATTGAATCTAAAACAAAAAATAAATGAACAAACAGAAAAGAAACAGACTCATAAATACAGAGAACATTTTATGATTTGCCAGATAGGAAGGGAGTTAGAGAGATGAATGAAACACTGAAGGGATTAAGAAGCACAAATTGGTTGTTACAGACAGTCATGGGGTTGTAAAGTACAGCATAGAAAATATAGTCAATAATATTTTATTAACGAGTAGGGGTAAAAGGGGAGCGCAGAAGTCCGCTCAGTCCGCCCCGCCGGAGGGGAGAGGAGTCAGGCTGCAGGGCAGGGCAGAGGGAGGGGGCCGAGACATGCCTAGGGGCTGGTTGCGGGAGACCAGAGTGCCCCCGAAACCCAGAGAGGGGGCGGGGCGGAGCTGAAAGCGGGCCTGAGCAGCGCACTCTGGAGCCCTGAGCCCTGGCTCCCCTGCTCCTCACTCCAACCTCGTGCGCAAAGTGTCATGTCTAGAAATTATTTTCGGCTCTAACCATGAAGTCTGGGACACCATGACAACTGGATCAGAAGAGAGTGGGGAAATAAGGAGGAGCAAGATGGAGACGGAGTAGGCGGACGTACCAACTTCCAACTCCCAGAACCAAAGTGGATTATAACTCAATTTTAAGAACCATCATCTGGATAAACCAACTTTGAACTAAACTAAGTGGACTCTTCAACCAAGGAACACAGAAGAAGCCACATTGAGACTGGTAGGAATAGCGAAAACGCGAAGAGGGCTGCCCAGCTCCCCGGAGCAAACGGCAGCCCGGAGAGACCCGCGAGGTGGGAGGAGAGTTTGGCGGAGAGGGAGGGACCTGGGTCCCAGGAACCAAGCCCCAGCCTACAGTCCCAGAGGATAGAAGAGGCGTTTGGACAGTTTTGAGCAGTGAAACAAGTGAGGGAGCTCCCAGGCCTACAGTGTGGAGTATTAGGGCCCTTCCTACTCTGCTGAGGGTTGCTGAACGGTATGGTAGAGGTATGGTAGAGGCAGGACGCTGAAACGCAGTTCTGTAGGCATGGGCGGAGGCCAAGCCGGTGTGGGCTTGGTCTAGCCCAGCAGGCGGAGGCGATGAGCGAAAGCGCTCCGGAAGCTGCGGGCCAGCCTGTAATCCCACCTGCGGGGACAAAGCGGGAGGCCAGGAACGGGCAGAGATCTGCTATGCAACGCTGCGCAAGCCGGGCCTGACCGCGGGGAAGGGGTTAGGACCAGGGATGGGAGAAGGCTCGCGGCTGAGCTCATGCTACCAGCCCCGCCAGGCCGGAGAAACTGCGGTTTGCCATTCTACGTGCACGAGCGGGCTCCGATAGCAGGGAGGGAGGCGGGGTAGACCCAGAGATGAGCGGAAGCTCACAGCTGAGCCCACGCCACTATCCCCACCCAGCTGGAGAAACCGCGGTTTGCCATCCTACCTGCAAGAGAGGGATCCGAATGTGGAGGAGAGGTAGAGTCCGGGACAAACGGAAGCCAGCAAACACGCCCGGCCGAATAAACCTTGGTTTCCGACCGTGCGCAGAAGGGCCCTGGCCTAGAGGGCGGGGCTAAAGCTCCGGACAGGCAAAGGTTCACAGCTGAGAGCACGTCAAAAGCCCCCCCAACCCGCGAAACACTGGCGAGCAGGCTCTGACTGCGGGTTCTGGGCGGAGGTCTGGAAACAGGCTGGGTCCGTAGCTGAGCAAAGATGCTCACTGCTACCCTTGGTGCTGAGGCTTGTGGCTTGAGTGACAACCCCTCCCGCGGAGAAGAGGCAGAAATCACAGCAGAAGCCACAGTGGGCGAGCGCTGGCAAAGCCCATACCCAACCGCCCTAGGCAGCGGAAGAGGGGGTGGCGGGCCTGCAGACAGACCAAACCTAGAGAACACAAAGGCAACACCTACTGGACTCCAGTGCCTACAACTTGCTTATACACAGACAAAATGGGCAGGCAGAGGAATGCAAACCAAATGAATCAAGAGAAATCCCCAGAGAAGGACCTGAATGAACCAGATATAACCAAATTACCAGAAGTAGAATTTAGAATAATGATAGTTAGGATGTTCAAAGAAATTAGAGCAACAATGGATAGTCATTATGAACACCTAAATAAAGAGATAACAAGTACAAAAAATAAAATTGAAATAATAAAAAAGAATCAGAAGTGACAAATACATTATCAAAGCTGAATACCACAATGGAAGCAATTAAAAGCAGGATAAATCACGCTGAGGTTGAATAAGCGAGTTAGAGGACACAATAAACAAAGGCACAGAAGCAGAGAAGAAAAAGGAAAAGAGACTCAAAAAATGTGAAGAAACACTAAGGGAGCTCTGTGAAAACCTGAAGAGAAAAAACATTCCCATCATAGGGTGTCTGAAGAAGAGGAGAGAGGACAGGAAATGGAAACTTTGTTCAATCAAATCGTAGCAGAAAACTTCCCTAAATTAAGGCTGGGAAACACCCCACACGTTCAAGAAGCACACAGAACTCCTTTAAAGAGAAACCCAAAAAGATCTACACCAAGACACATCATAGTTAAAATAATAAAGCTAATGGATAAAGAAAAAATTTTAATAGCTGCTAGGGAAAAAAAGGCGATCACATACAAAGGAGCCCCCATTAGAATGACATCGGACTTCTCAACAGAAACACTTGAGACCAGAAAGGAATGGCAAGATATAATCAAAATAATGCAGAACAAGAACCTACAACCAAGACTACTCTATCCAGCAAGGATAACGTTTAAAATTGAAGTAGAAATAAAGAGCTTCCCAGAAAAAGAAAGACTGAAGGAATTCATTAAAACCAAAACAATTCTGCAAAGATACTAAGGGGCCTGCTGTGAACAGTTTAAAGGGGGGAAAGAATATAGCAAAAGAAGAATAAAGCTTTAAAGAATAAAATAACAATAAACAAGTACATATCAATAATAACCTTAAATGTAAATGGATTAAATGATCCAATCAAAAGACATAGGGTAGCTGCATGGACCCATACATCTGCTGTCTACAAAAGACACACCTTAAACAAAAGATGCACATAGAATGAAGGTAAAAGGATGGAAGAAAATATTTCATGCAAATGGAAATGAAAAAAAAGCCGGGGTAACAGTAGTTATATCTGACAAAATGGACTTTAAAACAAAGGCTGTAGTAAGATATAAAGAAGGACACTACATAATGATAAAGGGAACAATTCGACAGGAAGATATAACTATTATAAATATCTATGCACCAATTATAGGAGCCCCGACATACATAAAGCAGACTTTGATAGATGTAAAGGGCGAGATTAACAGCAATACTATAATACTAGGGGATTTCAATACCCCTCTAACAACACTGGATAGATCCTCAAGAAAGAAAATTAATAAAGAAACAGCAGACTTAAAGGAGACACTAGATCAACTTGATTTAATAGATATCTTCAGAACTTTTCACCCTAAAGCAGTAGAATATACATTCTTCTCAAGCGCTCATGGTACGTTTTCTAGGATAGACCACATGTTAGGACACAAAAATGGTCTCAATAAATTTAAGAAGATTGAAATCATATTAAGCATTTTCTCTGATCACAATGCCATGAAACTAGAAATTAACCACAAAAAAAACACTGAAAAATACTCAAACACTTGGAGATTAAATAGCATGATATTAAATAATGAATGGATTAACAATGAGATCAAAGAAGAAATAAAAAAGTTTCTAGAAACAAATGATAATGAGCATACATCAACTAAAAATTTATGGGACACAGCAAAAGCAGTTCTGAGAGGGAAGTTTATTGAACTACAGGCATATCATAAGAAGCTAGAAAAAGCTCAAATAAGCAATCTGACCCTGCATCTGAAAGAACTAGAATAACAGCAGCAAATAAAAACCAGGACAAGTAGAAGGAAGGAAATAATAAAGATCAGAGCAGAAATAAATGACATAGAGGATAAGGAAACAATACAGAGGATCAATGAAACCAGAAGCTGGTTCTTTGAAATGGTAAACAAGATTGATGAACCCTTAACTAGACTAACCAAGAAAAAAAGAGAGAGGACTCAAATAAATAAAATTAGAAAGGACAGTGGAGAAATAACAACTGACATAGCAGAAATACAAAGCATTGAAAGAAAATACTATGAAAAACTATATGCCAAAAAATTAGACAATCTCAGTGAAATGGACAAATTTCTTGAAGCATATAACCTTCTAAAAATCAATCTGGAAGAATCAGAACACCAAAACAGACCAATTACAACAAATGAGATAGAAACAGTTATCAAAAAACACCCAAAAAGAAAAGTCCTGGACCTGATGGCTTCACAAGTGAATTCTATCAAAAATTCAAAGAAAAACTAACTCCTATCCTTCTCAAGCTATTTCGAAAAATTCAAGAGGAAGGAAGACTTCCAAACTCCTTTTATGAGGCGAGCATAATTCTAATCCCAAAACCGGGCAAAGACAACACAAAGAAAGAAAATTAGGCCTATATCCCTGATGAATTTAGACGCTAAAATTCTCAACAAAATATTAGCCAACCGGATCCAGCAATATATGAAAAAAATCATACACCATGATCAAGTGGGATTTATTCTGGAGAGGCAAGGCTCGTTCAATATTCGCAAATCAATCAATGTGATTCATCACATAAACAAAAGGAAGGGCTAAAATCACATGATAATATCAATAGATGCAGAAAAGGCATTTGATAAAATCCAGCACCCATTCATGCTCAAAACTCTCAGTAAAGTGGGAATACAGGGAACATTCCTTAACATGATAAAGGCCAACTATGACAAACCCACAGCAAACATCATACTAAATGGACCAAAATTAAAAGCAATCCCTTTAAGATCAGGAACCAGGCAGGGGTGCCCCCTTTCACCACTCTTATTCAACATAGTTCTGGAAGTCCTAGCTACAGCAATTAGACAAGAAGAAGAAATAAAAGGCATCCAAATTGGAAAAGAAGTAAAACTGTCACTATTTGCAGATGATATGATATTGTATATAGAAAACCCTAAAGTCTCAGTCAAAAAACTACTGGACCCTATAAATGAATTCAGCAAGGTGGCAGGATACAAAATTAATACTCAGAAATCAGAGGCATTTCGATATACCAACAATGAACTGTCAGCAAAAGAAATTAAGGAAACAATCCCCTTCACTATAGCAGCCAAAAAAAATAAAGTAACTAGGAGTAAATTTAACCAAGGAGGTTAAGGACTTGTACTCGGAAAATTATAAAACATTGATAAAAGAAATCAAGGAAGATACAAACAAGTGGAAGCATATACCGTATTCATTGATAGAAAGAATAAACATCATTAAAATGTCTATATTACCCAAAGCAATTTAGAGATTCAATGAAATTTCTATTAAAATACCAATGACATACTTCAAAGATATAGAACACATATTCCAAAAATTTATATGGAACCAAAAAAGAACAAGAATAGCCTCAGCAATCTTAAAAATAAATAAATAAAGCAGGAGGTATCACTCTTCCAGATATCAAGGTTTACTATAAGGCCATTATACTGAAGACAGCCTGGTCCTGGCATAAGAACAGGCACATAGATCAATGGAACAGAACAGAGGACCCAGAAATAAACCCACAGCTTTATGGACAACTGATATTTGACAAAGGAGGAAAGAACATACAATGGAGTAAAGACAGCCTCTTTAACAAATGGTGTTGGGAAAATTGGACATCTACCTGAAAAAAAATGAAACCGGACCATCAACTTACACCATTCACAAAAACAAACTCAAAATGGATAAAAGACTTAAACGTAAGCCATGAAACCATAAGCATCTTAGAAGAAAATATAGGCATCAAGCTCTCCGATATCTGTAGCAGCAATATATTTGCCGATTTATCTCCACGGGCAAATGAAATAAAAGGCAAGATAAAGAAATGGGACCATATCAAACTAAAAAGTTTTTGCACAGCTAAAGACAATAAGAACAGAATAAAAAGACAAACCGCACAATGGGAGAACATATTCGACAGCACATCTGATAAGGGGTTAATAACTAAAATTTATAAAGAACTTATAAAACTCAACAAAAGGAAGACAAACAATCCAAACCAAAAATGGTCAAAAGAAATGAATAGAAATTTCTCTAAAGAGGACATACAGATGACCAATAGGCATATGAAAAAATGCTCAACATCACTAATCATTAGAGAAATGCAAATTAAAACCACAATGAGATATCACCTCACACCAGTCAGAATGGCACTCATCAGCATAACAACACAGAATAAGTGCTGGCCAGGATGTGGAGAAAAGGAACCCTTCTGCACTGCTGGTGGGAATGCAGATTGGTGTAGCCACTGTGGAAAACAGTTTGGAGATTCCTCAAAAAATTAAAAATCGAACTGCCTTTTGACCCAGCTATCCCATTTATAGGACACCATAGCACTATTCAAAAAGAAGAAATGCGCCCCATGTTCGTGGCAGCATTGTTCACAATAGTGAAGATCTGGAACCAGCCCAAGTGTCCGTCAGAAGACGAGTGGATTAAAAGGCTATGGTACATATATACTATGGAATACTAATCAGCCATAAGAAATGATGACATCGGATCATTTATAACAAAATGGATGTACCTTGATAACATTATACGGAGTGAAATAAGTAAATCAGAAAAAAAGTATAACTGAGAACAGCATGATTTCATACATAGGTGGGACATAAAAGTGAGACTATGAGACAAGGACAAGAGAGTGGTGGTTACGGGGTGGGGAGAGGGAGGGAAGGGTGGGGTAGGGAGGAGGGGAGGGACCCAGGGAAAACCAGATAGAAGGTGACAGAGGACAATTTGACTTTGGGTGATGGGTATGCAACACAATTGAATGATAAGATAACCTGGAGATGTTTTTATTGTACATATGTACCCTGATTTATTGGTGTCACCCCATTAAAATTAATAATAATAAAATATAAAAAAATAGTATTTTAATAACTATCTATGGTATCAGATGCGTATGAGACTTATAATGATGATAACTCAGTAAGTTACATAATGTCTAAGGACTGGGTTGTACACCTGAAACTAATATAATATTGTATGTCAACTGTAATTAAAAATGAGAAATAAACATACAATCTTCCAAAACTCAATCTGGAAGAATCAGAAAACCTAAACAGACATATTACAGCAAATGAAATAGAAACAGCTATCAAAAAACTCCCAACAAACAAAAGTTCTGGACTGGGTGGTTTCACTTGCGAATTTTACCAAATATTCAAAGAAGAACTAACACCTGTCCTTCTCAAGCTATTTCAAAACATTCAAGAGGAGGAAAGACTCCCACGCTCCTTTTATGGGGTAAGCATTATCCTCATTCCAAAACCAGGTAAAGACACTACAAAATAAGAAAACTATAGATTAATATCTCTAATGAACATAGATGCTAAAATTCTCAACAAAATATTAGCAAACCAGATCCAGCAATAAATTAAAAATGTCATACATCATGTTCAAGTGGGATTTATTCCAGGGAGGTAAGGCTGGTACAATACTAGCAAATCAATAAATTTGATTCATCATATAACCAAAAGGAAGAATAAAAATCACACAATTATATCAACAGATGCAGAAAATGCATTTATTAAAATCTAGCATCCATTTATGGTAAAAAAAAAACTCTCAGCAAAGTGGGAATACAGGGAACATACCTCAACATAAGAAAGGCCATCTATGACAAACCAACAGCTAACATCATACTCAATGGGAAAAAATTAAAAGCAATCCCCTTAAGATCAGGAACAAGGCAGGGGTTCCCCACTTTCACCACTCTTATTCAACATAGTTCTCAAAGTCCTAGCCACAGCAATCAGACAAGAAGAAGAAATAAAAGGCATCCAAATTGAAAAAAAAGAAATAAAACCATCATTATTTGCTGATGACATGATAGTATACATAGAATACCCTAAAGTCTCAGTCAAAACACTATTAGACCTGATAAATAAATTAGGCAAAGTGGCAGGATATAAAATTAATATTCAGAAATTAGTGGTATATTTATACACCAACAATGAACTGCCTGAAAGAGAAATTAAGGAAACAATGCCCTTCACTATTGCAACAAAAATAATAAAATACCTAGGCGCAAATTTAACCAAGAATGTAAAAGACTTATACTTGGAAGATTGTAAGACATTGAAAAAGGAAATCAAGAAAGATACAAACAAGTGGAAGCATATACCGTATTCATGGATAGAAAGAATAAACATCATTAAAATGTCTATATTACCCAAAGCAATCTACAGATTCAATGAAATTTCTATTAAAATACCAATGACATACTTCAAAGATATAGAACAAATATTCCAAAAATTTATATGGAACCAAAAAAGAACATGAATAGCCTCAGCAATCTTGAAAATGAATAATAAAGTGGGAGGTATCCCACTTTCTAATATCAAGCTATACTACAAGGCCATAGTAATCAAAACAGCTTGGCATAAGAGCAGGCATACAGATCAATGGAACAGAACAGAGAACCCAGAAATAAACCGACACCTTTATGGTCAATTGATATTTGATAAAGGAGGTAAGAGCATACAGTGGAGTAAAGACAGTCTCTTTAAAAAAAAAAAAAAAAAAAGACAGTCTCTTTAATAAATGATGCTGGAAAAATTGAACAGTTACATGCAAAAAAATGAAACTAGACCACCAACTTACACTATTCACAAAAATAAACTCAAAATGGATAAAAGACTTAAATGTAAGTCATGAAATCATAAACATCTTGGAAGAAAACATAAGCAATAAACTCTCCGATATCTCTCGTAGCCATATTTTTGCCAACTTATCTCCACAGGCAAGTGAAATAAAGGACAAAATAAACAAATGGAACTATATCAAACTAAAAGCTTTTGTACAGCAAAAGACTCCATGAAAAAAATAAAAAGACAACCCATACAATGGGAGAACATATTCACCAATACGTCTGATAAGGGATTAATAACCAAAATTGATAAAGAACTTCTAAAACTCAACATCAGGAAGGTAAACAATCCAATTAAAAAATAAGCAAAGGAACTGAATAGACACTTCTCCAAAGAGGACATACAGATATCCAATAGGCATGTGAAAAAATGTTCAACATCATTAATCATCAGAGAAATGCAAATTAAAACCACAATAAGATACCACCTTATACACAGAATGATGCAATTAACAAATCAACACACAATAAGTGCTGACGAGGTTGTGGAGAAAAGGGAACCCTCTTGCACTGTGGGTGGGAATGCAGACTGGTACAGCCACTCTGGAAAACAGTATGGAGTTTCCTCAAAAAATTAAAAATAGAACTGCCTTTGTCCCAGCTATCACACTTTTAGGAATATATCTTAAGAATACCAAACCTCTGATTCAAAAGAAGATATGCACCCCTATGTTTATTGCAGCATTGTTTACAGTAGTCAAGATCTGGAAACAGCTCAAGTGTCCATCAGTGGACAAGTGGGTTAAAAAGCAGTGGTGCATATACACAATGGAATACTATGCAACCATGAAAAAGAAGAAAATTGTACCTTTTGCAATGGCATGGATGGACCTGGAGATTATTATGCTAAGTGAAATAAGTCAGGCAGAGAAAGACAAATATCATATGATCTCACTTACATGTGGAATCTAATGAACCCAGTGAACTGAGGAACAGAAAAGAGTCAGAGGAGGGGTCACAGGGAGCAGAGGGACAGTTGTCAGAGGGAAGGGGGATGAGGGGAATGGGATCAGAGAAGGTGAAGGGATTAGTGAAATTATATATACATAACACATAGAAACAGATAACAGGACAGCAAATTCCATAGGAAAGGGGAAGGGAGTTAGAAGGGGGAAAAAGGGGGTATAATAGGGGACATGGGGGTGGTGGGTGAGGGAGTTATATTCAGTGGGACACATGAATCCATATTAACACAAATTAAAATTAATAAAAAAACTAATAAATAATATCTTGACCAGGTGGTTGTGTAGAGGATAGAGCATCGACCTGGAATGCTAAGGACCCAGGTTCAAAACCCTGAAGTTACCAGCTTGAGCATGGGCTCACCATCTTGAGCGGGAGATCACAGATATGATCCCATGGTTTCTGGCTTGAGCCCAAAGATCACTGGTTTGAAGCCCAAGATTGCTGGCCTGAAGCCAAGGTCACTAGATTGAGCAAGGGGTCACTGGCTCAGCTGAAGCCCCAAGGTAAAGGCACATATTTTCTAATATGAACAACATGCAATTGATGAACAACTAAAGTACAGCAACAACAAGCTGATGTTTCTCATCTCTCTTCCTTCCTGTCTGTCTGTCCTGCCTGTTCCTCCCCTCGCTTAAAAAATAAAGTAAAAATTCAATATAAGAAATAAAATTAAAAAAAGAAAGAAAATGAAAAAAATTCAAAATGTTCTCTCTGAGAGTTCCCCAAACTACTCCCTCCTTGATCCTCCATAAGAGATGGCACAAGCCAAAAAATAGTCTAGAAAGTCCCCATTCATTTAAGCAACAAGATCATTAAGGTGTAAATTTGCTCAGTCTTGTACTGTTGTCATCAGAATGACTGCAAATATTCCTTTTTAAAATTATACAGTGAATTAGCTATAATTGGCATGTTTAAAAATCCTGGCACTTTTTGGAAAAAATGAAATAGCTTGTGTAAATGAGATGCCTAAATGAGAGGACTTACTAAAAAAGAATCAGGAAACACAGCATAATCATAAAAAGTTAATATAAAATTTGTTTGTCATCTGCTTAACTCCTTTTTTTAAAAGATTTTATCTGTTGATTTTACAGAGAGAGGAGGGGGGAAGGAACAAGAAGTATCAACTCATAGTTGCTTCACTTGAGTTTGTCGTATGTGCCTTGACCAGGGTAAACTCAGGATTTTGAACTGATAATCACTCTGTTCCAGGTTGATGCTCTATCCACTGCACCACCACAGGCCAGGTAATGTGAACTGCTTAACTCTTGATCAAAGGCCACATTAGGTTGAGGTGGAGAAGTGCCTTTTAGAAAACCAATTCAAGGCTATATCCGGTTGCCTCAGTCTGTTAAGAGCATTGTCCCAAAACGACAAGGTTGTGGGTTCAATCTCCGGTCAGGGCACACACATGGGAAGCAACCAAAAAATATACAACGGAGTGGAACAACAAATAAATGCTTCATTTTTCCCCTCCCCTCTCTCTCTCCGTTCCTCTCTCTGTCTCTCTAAAAATTAATAAAAGTTAAGCCCTAGCTGGATAGCTTGGTTGGAGTGTCCTCCCAGAGCATGAAGGATTGAATTCCCTGGTCAGAGCACATACAGAAGCAGCTTGATATTCTTGTCTCTCTCTCCCTTCCTCTCTAAAAAAGAAGAAGAAAAAAAATAGAAAGAAAGAAAAAAAGAAACCAATTCACCTGTAACTCAGATCAAAAGAAGACTGACACCCACATTTTTTCAGGCTTAATCAGAATAATGTAATAAATTGAAAAACCTCAGAAGTAAAAAAAACTTGGCAATATAAAGGTTTGGTAAAGCTCACACCTTTTTTTTTGTAATTTATCAGACTGTATAAATGTCTTCTGTTCAAGTTACCAATTAATTAAATTCCCTAAAAGCCAATGGTACACACTGTAGCTTTTTCTCAAGTGATTGCCTTCTGAAATTACCAAATTCTGTTATTTTGTTATCTTGTATATTTCTTGTGCAAAACTAAGAAGCTCAAAAGAGACTGTTATTATAGTGTCTTAGTCTAATAAGGGAGGAAATTGATTATATTATGCAATGAAGGACTTTTAAAATGGGCATTTGGAGGTAGATGATTTTGATTAGAGAGATAGAATGAGGCTATTAAATACCATCTTCATTATATATCCAAGTAGCTATCACCTCAAATTTTTCTTTCCTCTAGAAAATCATGTGAAATATCTTTGATAAGACTGGTTAAAAATATTGTAAGAAACTATTTCCTTATCCTATTCACTCCCTATATAAAAACAAACAAAAAAACAAATTAAGCTACAAACATATGAAAAATATATTTAGAAGTCTTTGTAAAATGATGTAAGTATGGAAGAACTATATATAGTAACATGGATAAGAGAAGAAGAATGTTACCAAAAAGGAGGGATGGTCTGATCCCCTTTTAGGAAACTAATGCATATAAGCACAGACAAAAGACTGGTAGAGTGTTACAAAATATTAACAGTTGACCTCTAAGTGACAGAATTACCACTTTAATTCATGGATTGGTCAATATATAACTTCAGACTCAGGTAGGTGAGTATTATAAAGGAAGGTGACAAAGTCCTTTTTCTTTGTGCCACTAGAGTCCTCAGGAAGGGTAGCAGCAAACTCAGTGTAGATGTCCTGGAGGGTATGCCATCAAATGTTCTGCTGTTCTCCAGTTACCCTGATGGTTATCCTGGTCAGTCTGCTTTCTAAACAGGAGCTCACTGCTGAAGTTTAGTCCCACAGCCCAGAGCGAAGGTAACCCCAGCAACATAAAGGAGAGGAGCAGAGACTAACAGACTAGAATAGATGAAGCTCTTGATTATCACATTGGTCTTCCAGGAAATATGGATCAAGTGGCCAGGCTTGGATGTATGCTCCCTTCAATAACCAGACAGACCTATTCCTATGTTTGACTACAAGTTCATTCACTCATTCATCGAGCACTGGACTGAATTACTACTCTGTACCAGGCTCTACACTACTAGGGATGAGTAGAAAAAGAAATTACATTGTTTCTTCCATTAAAGAGCTCACAGTAAACTGGGAAAGACAAACAGATACCTACCATGCAATGTATGCCCAGTGTTACAGATGCACAGAGCAGGGGCATTCGATCTAACCTGGGAAGCTACAAACAGCTGGGTGATGCTGCAATGTGAAAGATAACATAAGATATGATGCAGGCTTGGCTGGGTAGCTCAGTTAGTTTGAGCATCATCACAGTACACCAAGGTTGCAGGTTTGATCCTTGGTGAGGGCACATGCAAAAATTAACCAATAAATGCATAAATAAGTGGAAATAATAAACCAATGTTTCTCCCCCCCAACTCCTCTCTATATATAATCAATAAATAAAAATAATTTATTTAAGAAATAGATGTGGTGAGCATTAATGCTGGAAATGCAGTCTGAGATAGGATCCTGGAGGCATAGTCTACCTTAATAAAGAACTAAGACTTTGTGTGCATAATGGAGACTATTTAAAAGATTTTACTGGTGAAGTTACATGCTTCTCTGGTGTGCAAAGGGTATCCCTAATGCAAACAAATGTATTAAAATGCTTATTATTTACTACTATGCTCCTTTACATCTGGGCATTTGCTCTGAAATAAAGAATGGAATATTCACAGTTAAAGTTTGTGTCCACAAATTCTTTAGACTAAATTAAAAATAAATAATCAATTATTGATTTTGTCTACAGTAAACAGTAAATGTAGAGCTGTGACTACTAAGAAAATCTAAAACAGAACTGGCAGAAGGCCTTAAGAAGGCCTAAAAAATCATTTCAGATATTGAGCAAGGCTACCCCTCCCCTTTCACTGATTCACTCAACAGATGTTCAGTAAATGTTTTTAATGTGCCAGGCACTGTCCTAGACCTTGAAGATACAATGGTGCCCTAATAGTGACTTATGGACCTCGCATAATTTATTTTCCAGGGAAGGAGAGATATTAATAACTATGCAAATATATAAATATATACTGTGATAAGTGCTATGAAGGAAAGCATGAAATAAAACTCTTTAAGACTTGTAACAGGGAAACCTAACCTAGTTGTAGCAGGTATGGAAGAGTTGGAGGGAGGACGCATATGGCTTCTCTGAGGAAGCACCAGTAGAGCTAAAATCTGAAGGATAGTGTTATGTAGGGTGAGAAGAGGCAGTATTCCAGGAACAGCATTTGCATAGGCCCAGGAAGGGAAAGGGACAGGTGCCTTCAAGGAACTAAGAGATGTCCAGTAAGGAGTGAGACTAGAGATGAGGCTAGAGATAAGAGCAAGGGCTCCTCATTGATGGCCTGTAGTTATGTTATTATTGATTAATCCTAAAAGCAATTTTTACAAAAAGTCTTTAAAAGGTTTTAAACTTGGGGGTTCAAAGTAAGCGAATGCATAGTGGACAATGGATTGGAAGAAAGCCAGAGCAAATGCAGTTAGGAGCCTATGGTATCACTCAAGGCAAAGCTATGGTAACTGGGACTGGGGTTGTTGTGGTGGAGATGGAGAGAACTGAACAGATTCCAGAGCTACTTCAGAGGTAGAAATGGAGTGGTAACGGTAATAAGCCAAAGGGAGGTGCTAAAGATGACTCCCAAATTTCTAGCTTGTCCAACCAGATGGATGGGCCACCACTCACTGGGACAGGGACGAGGTCTTAGTGTGAGATGAGAGAGCACCTGTTTGATTTTGTCTATGTTTAACTGAAGATGCTTCTGAGATATCAACAGATGATACATCAAGTAGGAAGCTACATACATAACAAATATACACTCTCTGTATTAAAAAGTCTGTATTCTTCATAGTGCTGCTCTTCTCCCCAATGTCATTCCTATTTTAGTCAATAGACCTACATATTCTGCTATTTATTCTCAAACTAAGACATCATTTTTCTCTCCTTCACACTTCCATCCAAACCCCTCAACAGGTCTTACAACCTTACCTTCAAAATATATCCTGAGTCCAACTTCTCACCACTTCTTCACCAACACTCTGGCCGAAGGCAGAACCTTCTCTCATCTTAACTTCTGTATGCCCCTGACTCTTCTCTCTGTTTCTGTTCTCAACGCCCCCTCGAGTCTATTCAAGTAGAAGTCAAAGGGATTTTTTAAAAGCATCACTTAAAATCATGTTCCTTCCTTTTTAAAGAGCCCTCTGACATCTTCCCATAACTCTTACAATAAAGTGTAAAGTACAATGTTTACCATGGGCTTTCAAATTCTAGGAGACCCAGCCCTTCTGCTTTCCTTCCTGACCTCTTTCTCTTGGCTCAATTCTCTCTTGTCACAACTGATCTCTTGTTGCTCCTTGAATACCACATGATAGTCTCTTTGCCTTGGAACACGCTAGCACCAGTTTTACATGGCTTGCTCCCTCACTTCATTCATGCTTTGGCTCAAAAATCAGCTCCTTGGTCTCATTAGTTATTGTGGAAATGCTATGGAAGAGCACATGCAATATTATCTTACACCCAGTAGACTAGCAAAAATTAAGATGTCTCATAATAACAAGTGAATCAACTGGAACTCTTAATCACTTATGGATGGCAATGTAAACAGGTACCACCCCTTTGGAAAACAAACTGGTATTACTATGTGAAATTGAACATTGATCTAGCAATTCCACTCTGGGAATGTCATGGAAAAATAAGATGCTTGTGGATCTAGAGGCACACTTGAGAATGTTTAGCAGCACTTTTCAAAGAACCAAACTGCAAAAAAAAAAAAAAAAAAAAAAGGCAAAGAAAAAACACCCCAACTATACCTCAATGGGTAAATGAATCGATTGGTTTTGCACATTTACCTGACATACCATAACTCTGCTGTTAAAATGAATGAACTACAGCTACAGGCAAAATGAGGAACTGTGATACTATTCTTAGGGCAAAACAAACAAGCAGAGCTAAATAATATAGTACTTATGGTATATTCATAGGTGATAAAACAGTTTTTTTTCTAATAAAAGACAAGAGAATTAACAAAAGATTTAGTGGTTACTTCACAAGATGGGCAGGTAGATGAGACAAAACAAGGTATAGAAATATGAAACAAAATTGTAATTCTTAGTTCTTAAATCAGACAGCAGATTGACAGGTCATTATACTTCATAATTTACAAACATGTTGGCAAGTATATATTAAATATTAGATAATAAAATAAAAAGTAAGACTGAACCAAGATGATGGAAAAGGTTACTACTTTCAGTAACATTTTACTTCTTCCCGACTATACAAATTAGCACACATCACTCCCAAAGGTGTGTGTGTGTGTGTGTGTGTGTGTGTGTATACATACATATACATACATAACACATATATTAATTTCTTTGTTTATTTTAAGTCTTTTCCACTAGAATGTAAACTCTATAACTGGAGTCTCTGATACTCTAGGTCACCTCAGTATCTCCAGGGCTAGAAGAGTACCTGACACACACAATACATATTTATGTAATAAATGAATGGATGAACAAGCAAAGGAAAAGAGCATAAAGGATTTTAGTGCGTGGACTCCGGAGTCAGACACCTCCGGGTTCAAATCCAGGCTCTAGTCAGTCTTCTGAGCTGGGTGACCTTGAGTCAGTTACTTTACTTCATTGGAAATCATTTCCCTCATCTATAGAACACGGTAGTGCAGTGCTTATGATGACTAAAGAAAAATGTAGCACTCTGTCCAGCACAAAATTATTCTCATGCAGTAATAACATAATTTCTCCCATAAAAAATTTTTTTTCTATGTGGCTGTCAACAATTTGAATTCTTTAGGCAGTTTTTTCTATAACTAAGTTTCTCCACACCCAACTTTAAAACATGGAGCAATCTGGAATACTATAATTATTTCTGCAGTTTGGTCAAACTGAAGAGGTGTGGCTAGGGAAATCTTATAACCACCAAACTTCCAGTGAGAATGGCATAATATAATTTTGCATCTGCTCTAGCCACAAGCTTAGGAGATCAGCCAGACCAGAAGAGTAAAAATAGCACCTGCCATAGACTGAGGGTTTTCTGTGTGTCAAAAAAGATGTAGACACATTATCATGCTAATTCTTCACGACTACTTCAGAAGTTGGTATGTACAAGAATTCTAGAAAGCAGGCTGACTGTAAACTGTTTTCAACTTGGGACTGAGAAGATTCTGGAGTGGAGATGATATTCAAATAGTCATTAGTAATTCTTGAGAACAGATTTGCACTATCAACTGTAATACATTCTTTAAAAAAAAACAAGCACAAAAAGCAAAATCTGTCTTTCACATGGTAAATTGATACATTATTTCACAGCAGTAAAACTTAGCGCCTTCATTGCTATGAAACCCATGGAGTCCCTTCTGAAAATAACTAGAGCAACACCACTACCTCCAAAGGACTAAAGTCTGCAGTGTCATTGGCTCCCAGCACCCCCAGCATACTCCCAACAGAGACAAACCTTTCAGTTAAGCTCACCCATGTTTTATATGTGGACTATATATAGCCAAGGATCCAGGCTATCCCTCCCTCCAGACACACCAACTCCTCTTGGAAAGCTCTAGGTCACCTGGGAGACCAGCGCCCACTTTGGTCAGGCTACCGTTACTTTGGACACTTTAGGGGTTCCAACAACTTGGAAGAATCTGAGATGAATAATAATAATGACCTATAACAATGATAACAAATCTTTATCTGGTACTTACTAAGTATCAGACAGTATTTATTCTAAGTCAGTGGTTCTTAACCTTTTTTGAGGTACCGAACCCACCAGTTTCATATGCGCATTCACCGAACCCTTCTTTAGTGATAAATAAAATATGATTTTTTTTTCCAAATTCAAGACGTAGGTATATGTTTTTTTACTGGTACACAAAATGAGCCATGCATGAACATCACCTTGCTCAAAAAACAAAACCAACAAAGTGCATGATGAACTCACAACAAAATACGGTATTATTTTATTCTGGCCTCTGCGGCAGAGGCTTCTCAGAACCCCTGAGACCAACTCATCGAACCCTTAGGGTTCGATAGAACCCAGGTTAAGAAGCACTGTTCTAAGTGTTTTACACATATTTGCTCATTGAGTCTGCATAACTATCTCATGGGATAGGTATCAAGCTTACAATTTGACTTAATCCCCTAAGTGAGAGCCCTGGACATGAACACATGATTTCTATATGCACACTGATCTTGCAGCAAGATGAGACAAGGGCAAAAATCCCAAATGGTGCCTAGTCAGAGAGTCAGTGGTTCCTCACAGCCTGGCCACCTGGTTTAGATCAAGCTCCTCCCTCTCCAGTTCAAACTGCTATTTCTCCAGAATTAACCAAGTGGAACTAAATGAGGAGAGGTGGGAGAGAGCAGGAGAAGAGGTAATTAATTTTTGTCACAGCCCACATCCCAACTACTTCTCATCAAGTCAACTGGCCCGCTTGCAATTCTGAGACCTGGCTTATGTCCCAGGAGGTTTACTTCATCCAGGGCACCTTATCCCCTCCTCAGCTTTCAGAACAGCCAATCCTTGCTCTTGGAATTCCTTCCTGAACCACATCACCCTGTCATTTCCGGCTAGCCTGTCTGCTCCAATCACCCTGAGCACATTCCCTATGCCATGGAATTACTGGTGTCCTTTTTATTTTAGTTTGTCCACCTCCCCTTTAAACTTTTGGTATCTCGACACCACGGTGACACTTGCTTTCCCAGCATCTGATATAAACCTGGCAGGGCTGCTGCAGATAAGCGCTAAGTGCTTACTGACTGAATAAACTAAGGACACCATTGCTCCAGCAGAGAGCACGTCATTTCTCACCATCTGCCTGCAGAACCAGCAGGATGGAAAGTTCAGAAAAAGGAGGTGTCCCTACCTGGCTACTAATGAAAAACTTACCAGAGAACCCTGTAGGGAGCTTGCTTCCAGCCCTAGAATTTCAGCTTGCATCTTTTTCAATAAAACAATAACCATTACTACCACCTATGACCAAAGCTTGCATTGAATCCTCGGGACATGTCACTTCATTTAATATCCACGTTTCTGAACAGCTTTCTTTTTTAAGTTTAGTGAAAAGCTGCTCTCAATGTTGTAGCAGAGTTTCTGTTCTGAGAGTTACTTTTCCTCTTCAGGGTAAATCACATTTGGTTTTTCTTTCCTTTTCTAATAAATGATGTTTAAAAGGCTGGAGGCATTGAAGGTGAAGAGAGAAAGATACATCTAGAAGCTGTTAATGAATATGGAATTTCTCCGGGCGCCTGTGTGACCTCAGCATTTTTCACATTTCCACAGGTTTCCTTGGAGATGGTTGCTATGATCACTCAGTGTCCCCGGCTAAAATCTTCTAAATGTGGAGCGCTGCCTTTATTTTCTGTTGCCTCCTCTTTATTAGCTTTTTTCCTTCACACGTAGTTTCTTTCTTAATGAATGCAATCTGCTCATTTTTGGTATTATGTAATATTCCATACAAACAGAATGCCCCCTTTCTTTGGGCTCCTCTGGAAATGCTTTTATTTGAATTGTAACATTTGGCGGTGCATCAGCAATGTCATTTGTATTTTTCTTTCCTGGTTTGCTGAAACTAAATTATTCATATAGCAGTTTACCCTGCCTATCTCCTCTATTTCAAAAATACTAATCTGTACTGGAAGAAAGTGAATGTTGACCATAAAAATACCCAACTTGGCTACTGAATAAGTTCTTGGCTTGGAATGTCTCGATTAGTTTTTAAAGTATACACCTTTTCTATTTCACCTTTTGACTGAAGTTACTCTATCATACTTTTATTTGATTCTACCCGATTATTCATATTTCAAATGCTTCAATTATTTCATGATGGCTATTTCTTATAAATGTATCAGAGGAAAAAGAACATGGCATGCTGTAAAACTGAAACAAAATCTAAGTACTGACTGCCCAATGACCAGGGAAAGCTAAAATGCACTCCCCTAGCAAGGTTAGATGCTTTGGTGACAGCTAGAATTCAAATGTAAATTACAAAATAAGTCCTTCACGGTGTTTTTAGTTCTAATTAGGTAAATCTGCAGGAAAGGAAACATCTACAAAAAAAAAATAGTGAGTGAATCTTAGGGAATAGTTTTTAGACTGAAACTTGTAGGGTTTCCTTTACCTCCCATATTTTTGAAAAGAATAGCAACTCAGGGACAGAGACAAATTTACATCTTTAAAGGTGGGATGCATAGGCAGCAAGATTATAAAGTGAATCGGGGCAACGCCATATAAAGACCTTTCATTAGTGAAGGTTATACATAAAAGAATGCAAATCTCACTTTTCTCGTATGGACAAAAATAGAGCTAAACAAATTTAGGTCAGTAGTGTTTATTTTTAACAATATTAAATTGTAGTAGACTTGATAAATAGTGACACATTAGAAATGCATTCTTCTGGACCATGTTTTAAACATTTCTTTAACATATAGTAGTGGTTCTCAAACTTTTTGAAGTTGGGGTGCATTTAAAATCCTACAAATAATTGTAGGTGCACTAGATACAAATTTCTGAGGAATATGTTATAATAATGAAGTTAAATATTAAAGAAAACATATAAAGTCCAAGTGTGCTTTTATGGTAATTAAATGAAATAAATACAACAAAATTAAATTTATTCTGACATTAAAAAACATTTTTGTTACATTTTCTGAGTTATGCTTTTTAGAATTTGTAAAAAAGAGGGGTTAAAAAACAACAAAAAAGTTATCTTTATATATATATAGATACATTCTTAGTAAGATTTAGTAAATTTGGCAGGTCCCGGAGTGAATGTGTTAAGTTTTTTCATTCTTGTGTTTATGAGAAACATGAGCCTGATGTGTCCTAGAGATTTCTTCAATGTTTGGGCATATATTTGAAAAGCAAACTCTTATTTTCTCATCAATACACTGAAGAATTCCTCTCTTTTTACTCTTAATTGTGTAGAGTGCAAAAAACCCCCACCATACATATCATCTTAACTTTACACCAAACAAAGGATAGAAGAAACTTGTCTCCAGTCTTTCCAGGGAACATGGGGGATAGTATAAACAATCCAGCACCACAGCTTAACAGACTTTTGCAACCTAATCAGGCAAGTGAGGTGAGGTGTTGGACAGATTGTCAGCTTACAGTCAATTCCCCACACCTCTGTCCCCCAAAAATCTAAACTCCAAAAACCCTGTTGGTTTTTTGGTCCCTAACAGGTACATATTTCTCAGGAATACCACAGGGCGCATCTGAAAATCTATGGCGCACCAGTGTGCCCTGGCGCACACTTTGAGAACCACTGATAAATAGGGTTAAATCATTGGTAATCTATGTAGTCTGTGAGCAGATGAATCAAGTTAGGTCACTGCCTGACCAGGCAGTGGCGCAGTGGATAGAGCATCAGACTGGGATACAAGGAACCCAGGTTCAAAACCTTGAGGTTGCCGGCTTGAGTGTGGGTTCATTTGGTTTGAGCACGGGCTCAAAAGCTTGAGCTCGGGGTCACTGGCTTGAGCATGGGATCATAGAAAGGACCCCATGGTCACTAGCTTGAGCTCAACGTCACTGGTTCTGCTGTAGACTGCCCCCACGCCTAGTCAAGGCATATGAGAAAGCAATCAATGAACAACTAAGGAGCTGCAATGAAGAATTGATGCTTCTCATTGCTCTCCCTTCCTGTCTATCCTTATCTGTCTCTCTCTCTCTCTGTTACACACACACACAAGCACACACACGTGCGTGCGCACACACACACACAGAGTTAGGTTACTAAAAACAAAGAATAAACAGCTAGAATTCATTCATTCACATGTCCATTAAATCAACCCTTAATGAACACTCACTTTGTACCGGGCACTGTGGTTGGCATTTGGGATACACAAGTGATGAAGACCTGCCTTAACCACCCTTAAGGATTTAGTGGGAATCAGAACCATAAGGAGATAACTACAGTGTGCTATAAGTCCAATGACAGAGGCACAGAATAGCATAATTGAGTCTTTAAAAAGGGACAAGTGCTGTTATGAAAAACAGTTTTATGAGAACTGCAGATTCATTGTTCTGCATGCCATATTCATTAGTGTTGACACAAAAATACTGTTCATAAAAGATGAACCTTGCCCTGAAGGTGCTATCAGCCTAGCAAAGGAGACAGGGAAGAAAAAAATTACAAATACTGCTCAAACTATTCATGGTAAAGAACCAGTTTTTAAAAAATTTAAATCCTTCAGACTGAGACTTTCATAAAATAAATCTGTAAAAACTAAAAACTAAAAAATAGAAATAAAAATTCTAAATGCTTACCTTCAGTTTTTGTACTTATTTCACAAAGAACCAACAACATATGTTTCAGTCTATGAACTAGCACTGTACTAATGTATTACAGGGACTAAAATAAAATTATATGAGCTGCTGTCCCACTGGAGGAAGTGATCAGTTTATGGAGATAGTGATAGAGTCAATCTAAAAAAAAAGCTTTCTAGAAGAAATGACCTTTGAACCATGTCTTAAACAAGTAGGATTTGACAAAAAAAAAAAAAAAAATACAGTGAGGGGTAGAAAGAATAGAGGTAGAAAAAGCAAGAAGTTCTACATAATTGAGTAATGAGGCATGGGAAGAGGCCAGTTAGGGAGGATCTTACGAGTGGAATATGTGCCCCATTTGGTGAAATTTTATACAGAGGAATTAAAAAAGAAAGCAGCTGATCCCCTTGCTGAATATTTAAAATATTATTAGAAAAACAACAACTCCAGTGACAGTCACAAGTGGATTTAATCCCTTTGGGTGGGGCTCATTAAATACCTCCTTATATTTATGAGTTCCTTTTTCTTTAGAGCTGGCATTGCAGGGCTAGACTAACTCTAAAATGCTGGAGAAAAATTCCCATCATGCCAGACGTAAAGAGAGTTTTCAGATGCAAAGGGATAGGGTTTATAGTCCTTTTAATTTTTGGTTTTATTTTTGTGTCTCTCCTTTCACGTGGACATAGCGGTAGAGTGTGGGATCTGTCTAGTGCTGACTTTTACTTGCTCATGACCTTGGACAATTTACTTACCCTTCAAGTTTCCTCAACTCTAAAAGAGACAGTGACAGTCCTACCTCACAGAGTTACCATAATGTGCGGATTAAGTGAATTCATGTAAGTGAAGCACTCATCATAGTACCTGTCAAATTGTAGGTGATCAATAAGTGTCACTGAGTTATTAATATTATTAAAACTAAAAGGAAATAAAAATGGATGCATGAATAACATCACTCTTCTCCCCTACCCCCGGAGTCATTCATATAAGTATCTAAGCGCAGGGCCAAGTAGGCTCCCTGATTCTAACTGTGTCAGTTATGCACTATTTCTCCAACATCACAGTAAACCTAGAATGTATTACAGTGGAGAAAACAGAGCTAATTATAGGTCTCTGGAGTAAAATGACTGAGGAAAATCAATAGAGAAAGGGCTTATTTTTTGTGTGGATCCTACCTTCATTACTCCTAAACGTAGAAGCCAGTAGTTCTGGGTTACTGAAACACACTTCCTCTGTGAGAGGAAGCCAGAAGGAGACAAGACTGTGTAGGCAGGCTTTATTTAAAACCTTTAGCACCTTTCAGAAATGTAAAGTAACCAGGGTGATGCGTAAATAGTTTCAAGTCTGAGCTGGTCATCCAGAGTTCACTGAGAGTTGGACAACAACTGGGGACTACAGAATATGCAACGTGGTGCCGCTTCACACAGAGGCTGAAACAAGCGGACGCAGTAATTTCTGGTCAGGAATGTAAGAGTTTATCTTAATTTAGCAGCTGTAGAGCCTGCGGCAGTCAAATCTAGTGAATACTTTTCAGAGAGATCAGTTTAGGGCATAGGCGGCAAGACAAAACACCACTACCACGCAGATGTGCACAGAGGCTCCCCAGTATCGGGACGAATTCCAGTGGAACCAAAGATGTCTTTGATGTTGCTGGCACATCAGCAGAAACAGTAAGAACTCTAGAGGCCAAATTGTTCTAGGAACCACCTTAAGGGTGCTAAGGACAATTTACAATGGCATTCAATAGGCATTTAGTATCTTAGATAAAATTAAACTTTTGTCCCCCTTATACTTCAAATTTATTGTCAAGTGTATTGTTTCTGAGACCTACTCTTCTCTCCTGTGTTCTCCAAACACTTCTACATCTTCATGCTGTAGTTGTCAGGACAAATGTTAGAGCTCTTCAACCCTAGAGGAGGTCTTTAAACCCAGGATGGCCTAACCTTTCCATTGTTCCCACCAGACAAAAGTCTGTCCTACAGGAAATTAGTAGAAGCAATGTCCCTTAAAAGCAAAAAAAAATTACATTGGTTTTACCATTACTTACACAGGGAATATAAAAGAGCAAGAGCAAATACTATTATGGTATCTACAACCATGACCAACAACCTCTACATTCATATTTGCTTTCATTATGTTTTTAACCTCTTAATTCTTGGCTACCATGTCTTATAGACTTACTAAAATATTTCTGTAAAGTTCCGTGCATTTTTTTTCTTTTTTTAAAATTTTTTATTAATTTTAATTTATTGTGTTTACATGCATTCAAATGTCCCACTCAATAACTCCCTCCCCCCTTCCCTCTGGGATTTGCTATCCTGTTATCTATATCTCTGTGTTATGTATATATAATTTCACTAATCCCTTCACCTTCTCTGATCCCACCCCCTCATCCCACTTTCCTCTGATAGCTGTCCCTCTGCTCCCTGTGACCCTGCCTCTGTCTCTATTCCGTTCCTCAGTTCACTTTGCTCATTAGATTCCACATGTAAGTGAGATCATATGATATTTGTCCTTCTCTGCCTTGCTTATTTCACTTAGCGTAATAATTTCCAGGTTCATCCATGCTGTTGCAAAAGGTTTCCTTTTTTCATGGTCGCATAGTATTCCATTGTGTATATGTACCAGTGCTTTTTAATCTACTCATCCACTGATGGACACTTGGGCTGTTTCCAGATCTTGGCTATTATAAACAATGCTGCAATAAACATGGGGGTGCATATCTTCTTTTGAATCAGTGATTTGTTAATTCTTAGGATATATTCCTAAAAGTGGGATAGCTGGGTAAAAAGGCAGTTCCATTTTTAATTTTTTAGGAAACCCCATTCATGTATTTTTTCTCAACAATGTACCCTGACTTCAATGTGTTTCAAAATACCCCATATCACTTTACCTGCACAGAGAGGAATACAGGCAGTGGCATGCCAAATGCCTGCAAGCTTAAAATAGGGCAGAAGAGGATGGGATAGGAATTGTGCTATATACTAAGTTACTTTGAATGCTAAGTTTAATAATCAAATACAGTCAGAAGGATAGTCAACCAAAGAAAATAAAAAAGTAGTTTATATTTTAGTGACCTTGAGGTAGGAATGAATGCAGAACAGAAAGCATCTATCTATCATCTATCTATTTTTCATTTTAGTGAGAGGAGGGGAAGCAGAGATAGACTCCCACATGTGCCCCAACTGGGATCCACCAGGCAAGCCACTAGGGGGCAATGCTCTGCCCATCTGAGGTCCTTACGCTGTTGTATTTGGAGCTATTTTTTTTATTGCCTGAGGTAGAGGTCATAGAGCCATCCTCAGCACCTGGGGCCAACTCGCTGTAATAGAGCCTTGGCTGCAGGAGGGAAAGAGGAGAGGGAGAGAGAGAGAATGAGAGAGAGAGAGAGAGAGAGAGAGAGAGAATGAGAGAGAGAGAGAGAGAGAGAGAGAGAGAAGTGAGAGGGGGAGGAAGCAGATGGGCGCTTCTCCTGTGTGCCCTGACCAGGAATTGAACCTGGGACTTCCACATGCTGGGTCAACAGAAGGCATAGATATATTTAATTAGAATAATGGGACTGTCAAAGATTGAGGAAAAACTTTTCTGCTACTAATACATGACAAAGCAACACACCTGCTAAGTAGCACTAATCTTGCCAAAATTATAAGTCTCAAGTCTTCGAATTAGGATTTGGACTTAACCTTGTTCAAGTCATTCAATCATCCAATCAAGCATTTATAAAACATCTATTGATTATTAACTTTGTATTTGACTCCCTAGAATAAATAAGATAGAAGATATAAATCCTTTCCAACAGAAATTTATACTTTGATAGTTAATTCTGTGTCAACTTGGATAGGCTATAGTACCCTAAGAATTTAAGCAAACACTAATCTAGATGTTAACATCCTGGAGGGCAAGGCTCAAATCAACTATGCCCTTATAAATTCACAGCAGTTCAGTTAATTTTTGTTGATTTTAAAAATGCATAAATTAATGTTAATGAATTACATTAGACTTATTGCAAAAATAATGTAGTTTAAAAAGAGAAGTAGAATCATTTAAGCAATCTGGCAAGACATAAAATTAACATACAAGAATCAATTTTATTTCTATACATTCACAATGAGCAATCTGAAAACAAAATTAAGAAAACAATCTCATTTACAATATTACAAAAAAAATAATAGTAAGGAAAAACTTAAAACAAGTACAACACTTGAGCACTGAAAAAACTATTAAACACTGTTGAAAGTTATTAAAGAGATCCAAATTAGTGGGAAGATGTGTTCATAGATCCAAAGACTTAATATTGGTAAGAAGGCAACAGTCTCCAAATTGATCTACAAATTCAAAGCGATCCTTATCAAAGTCTCATCTTGTTTGATCTTTTGCAAAAAATTGACTAATTCCTAAAATTAATATGGAAATGGATGTAATTGTAGGATGGCAAAAAAACCCGAACTTGAAAAGAACAAAGTTAGAGGACTCATGTTTCAAAACTTACAAAGAAAGCTACATTAAGCAAGACTGTGTAGTGCTAGATAAGGGAAAACATATATCAAAGGAACAGAAATGAGAAGCTAGATATAAACCCTCACATTTATGACTAATTGAAGTTCAATAAAGGTGACAAAAAAATTCAATGGAGAAAGAAAAGTTTCAACAAATGTGCTAGAAAATTGAATATGTACATTCAAAAGAGTACATTTTGATTTCTACCTCACACAAAATAGATCCCAGATCTAAATGTAAGAGGTGAAACCATAAATCTCCTAAAAGAGAACATATAAGTAAATATTTATGTGCTTAGGTGATGCAATGGTTTCTTAGATATAACACCAAGACCAAAAGAAAACAATGGTAATACTTCATGATAATAAAGGCCGTATATAACAAATCTAGAGCCAATATCATACTCAATGGACAAAAACTAAAAGCAATCCTCTTAAGATCAGGAACAAGACAGGGATGTCCACTTTCACCACTCTCATTCAAAGGGTGCTAGAAGTTCTAGCCATAGTAATCAGACAAGTAGTAATAAAAGACATCCAAATTGGAAAGGAAAAAGTAATATTGTTATTATTTTTTACTGATGGCATGATATTGCATGTAGATAACCCTAAAGTCTCCACCAAAATACTATTAGAGTAAATAAATGAATTCAGCAAAGTAGCAGGACACAAAATTAATATTCAGAAACCAGTGGCATTTTATATACCAATATTGAATTATTAGAAAGTGAAATTAAGAAAACAACCCCATTTACTATTTCAACAATAATAAATAAAAATAAGGTGCCTAGGAATAAATTTAAACAAGGAGGTAAAAAAAAAACTTATACCTAGACAATTATAAGACATTGAAAAAATAAATCAAGGAAGATACAAACAAGTGGAAGCATATACTGTGTTTATGGATAGAAAGAATAAACATCCTTAAAATGTCCATATTACCCAAAGCAATCTATAGAGTCAATGCAATTCCTATTAAAATACCAATGGCATACCTCACAGATGTAGAACAAATATTCCAAAATTTATATGGAACTAAAACTGAACCTGAATAACCTCAGCAATTTGAAGAATGAAGAACAAAGCGGGAGGTATCACACTTTCTGACATCAAGCTGTACTACAAGATTACTGTAATCAATACAGACTGGATCCGGCATAAGAACAGGCACACAGATCAACAGAACAGAACTGAGAACCCAGAAGTAAACCCACGCCTTTATGGTCAATTAATATCTGACAAAGGAGGTAAGAGTACACAATGGAGTAAAGACAGCCTCTTCATTAAACGTTGTCGGGATAATTGGACATACATATGCAAAAAGAAAACAGTGTAACTAGACCACCAACTTACATCATACACAAGAATAAATTCAAAATGGATAAAAGACTTAACTGCAAGTCGCAAAACCATAAACACCTGGAAGAAAACAGGCTGTAGGACCTCAGACATCTCTCCCAGCAACAGTTTTGCCGAAAAATCTCCTCAGGCAAGCAAATAGGATGACACCAAACTAAAAGCTTTTATCCAGCAAAAGAAACCACCAATGATGAAAAGGGAACCCACTGAATAGGAGAACATATTCATAAATAATATATCTGATAAAGGGTTAATTCCAAAATATATAAAAAAAGGTATAAAACAACACCAGGAAGACAACCCAATTAAAAAGTGGGACAGCATGATTCATGGTGGCACAGTGGATAAAACATCAACCTGGGATGCTGAGATCCCAGGTTCTAAACCTCAAGGTCGCCAGTTTGAGCATGGGTTCATCCAGCTTGAGTGCAGGGTCGCCGGCTTAAGCATGGGATCATTGACGTAATCCCATGTGGTCACTGGCTTGAGCCCAAGGTCACTGGCTAAAGCCCAAGGTTGCTGGCTTGAGTGAGGGGTCACTGACTCTGCTTGATCCCCCTCCGCAGTCAAGGCATTTATGAGAAGCAATCAATAAACAACTAACGTGACACAATTAGGAGTGGATAATTCTCATCTTTCTCCCTTCCTGTCTGCCTGACTGCCTCTCTTTCTCTCTCTCATTCACTAACACACAAAATAAAATAAAAAAGAAAAATGGGCAAAGGACCTGAATAGACATTTCCCAAAAGAGGGCATACAGATATCAACAGGCATATGAATAAATGCTCAATATCACTGTCATCAGAGAGATGAAAATTAAAACTACAATGAGATACCACATCACACCTGTCAAAATGGCTATCATCAATAAATCAACAAATAAGTACTGGAGAGGGTATCAAAAAGAGGGAACCCTCCTCCTGCACTGCTGATGGGAAGCAGACTTGTACAGCCACTGCGGAAAACAGTATGAGTTTCCTCAAAAAATTAAAAGTGAATCTGCCTTTTAACACAGCTACTCCACTTTTGGAAATCCCAAAACACAAATTCAAAAAAAGATATGCACCCCCCATGTTCACTGCAGTGTTACTTACAATAGCCAAGATCTGGAATTAACCCAAGTGCCCATCAGTGGATGAGTGGATAAAAAAGCGGTGGTACATTTATACAACGGAATACTATGTGGATGTAAAAAAAGAAGGAAATCTAACCTTTTGCAAAAGCATGGATGGACCTGAAGATTATTATGTCAAGTGAAATAAGCCAGGCAGAGAAAGACAAATATCATACAAGCTCACTTACCATATTTTTTGCTTCATAAGACGCACTTTCCCCCGCCAAAAGTGGAAAGGAAAGTGCCTGTGCGTCTTATAGAGCTAAAAATACAGTATTTTATTAAATATTTTAACACACCATTTGGTTCAGAATATTTTTTCTTATTTTCCTCCTTAAAACCCTAGGCGTGTCTTATGATCAGGTGCATCTTATGGAGTGAAAAGTATGGTATATATGAAATCTAATGGACACAATAAACTGAGAAATAAAATAGAAGCAGAGGCATGGACACATGGAACAGATGGACAGCTGACAAGACTGACAGGAGGGAGGGTGAGGGGACTGAATGAAAGAAAGTGAAAGGTTTACCCAAAAAACATATATACGTAACAAACAGATACAGACAACAGGGTGGCAATAGGCAGAGGAAAGGGGAGAGGTAGAGGCAGAAGGAGGGGTGGAAAGGGGGAAAATGCAAGTGAAAAGAGACTCTGCATAGGGTGGGTGTGTGCATGATGCAGTGTGTAGCTGGTATTATATTGAGTTGTACACTTGAAACCTGAATGGTTTGGAGAAACATATCATTCCAATAAATCATAAATAAATTTTAAAAAATAGGTAAATTGGACATGACAATTTAAAATTTTATGTATCAAAAAGAAAATGAAAGACAACCCACAAAGTGGAAGAAAATATTTCCAAGTCATGTATTTTACAAGGGGTTTGTATTCAGAATACTGTATATAGAGAATTTATATTTCTACAATAAAGACAAATAGCTCAAATTTAAAACTCAGCCAAGAATTTGAATAGAAGATATACAGAAGGCCAATAAGCACATGAAAGATGCTTAATATCACTAGCCATCAGAGAGATGCAAATCAAAACCAAAAAGTCAGATAATATCAAATGTGGGTAAGAATGTGAAGAAAATCAGCACCCTCATGTACTGCTGTTGGGAACATAAAATGGTACAGCCACTTTGGAAAACAAGTTGGCAATTTTTCAAAATGGTAAATATAGATGAACAACATGACTCAGCTATTCTATTCCTTGGTAAACACCCAAGCAAGCAGAAAAATATATGACCACACAAGAACTTATGCACAAATGTTCATAGCATCATTCATAATCGTTATCCTCCCCTCAAAAAAGCCCCTTAATGGCCATCAACTGATGAGTGGATAAGCAAATATGACATAGCCATACAATGGAATGAATATCAGTCATAAAAAGCAATGAAGTACATACTAGGTGCAACAAACATGAACCTTAAAAAGATATGACAAGTAGATGAAGCCAGTCACAAGAGACCACATACTGTATGATTCTCTTCATGTGAAATGTCCAGAATAGACTAACACAGAGACAGGAAGCAGAAGAGGGAATGCTTGGGGTGGGAGAAGGGTGCAGCAGAGATGAGAGCAGCCACTGGGAGGCTGAAAACAAATGGTTAAGGAGATTCTTCAGGGCCTATGGAAAGTGTTCTAACCATAGATTGCAGTGACACTGTGAATCTTCTAAAAGCCACTGGACCACTTACACTATGTGAACTATGTCTCAATAAAGCTGTAAAAAGGGGGAGCAGGAAGTAGATGATCAAGGTGGATAAACAACCATTTAAAAATAGTGAAGATATATTACAGGTAAGGTTCGACTAGAAAAAGGAAGAAAAAAAGGAAAAGCATGGGAGATTGATGTTTCCTCAAGGTGGGTCTCTTGTGGCTAATCTCCATGCTGAACCCCAGGGATAAACATATAGCCCAGCCTCCCAGGAATTTGATTTGAGCAGAGTCACACCAGGACTGAAGGCTTTTGGAGTTGAATTATTTGAATGTCAGCATCCCAGAGGCACTGTCCATGAATTCTTACAACTTTGCTCCCCAGAATACTCTGGATCCTGACTGTTTAGCTCTTCAATTTGGTGTTCCATTATTAGAATTCCAATAAATTCCCTACCACTTAAATTATCCAAGTCAGTTTGTTAGGAGGAGATGGACTTCTATTTTTTAGGTATTCAGGGAAGGCGAGAGGATAGATGCAAGCACCATGCGATTTATTGAGGAAAAGTGTAATATCTAATTTCCTTTGAAGAACTGATACAGAATAAATATTCCTTTAGGCATCCACTTAATGATACTGATAGGTTATTGTAACAACTTGTTCTAACTTTATTAGGCAGAAACCAAGAAATGGTGTTCACTATGTATTTAAGCAAACCATATCGACAAATACAAATGTTGTTTTATCTAACACTTTAAGGGGGAGGTGAGTCCAGTCCAGTCACTAGGATACTGATCATATTTTTTACATTTTTAAACAAGGTTTCTTAAATTTGAATAATGGATGGACCCTTTTAATACTAAGGAATCTTGGAAAATAATTTTAGTAACCTTAAATTGAGAAATCCTGTTATAACTTTAAATTTATGATGGTTATTGCTACCAATCTGATTGTACACACAAAAAGTAAACATGCCTAAAAAAATCCAATTTACAAGTGTGATACACCATGTAAATCCCATACAATGGCACACGACTTGGCAATGAAGGGAAATAACTACTGACCCATGCTACCATGTTGGATGAACCTCAAAAACATTAAGTGAAAGAAACCAGGTGCAAGATAATGCATACTACTTGATTCCGTGCATATAAAATGTCTATAACAGGCAAATTTATAGAGAGAGTGCACTGAAGCGTCGCCTAGCACTGGGGTTGGGGTCAGGAATTAGCTAGACAAAAACATGATAAGCAGTTGTTTGCGGGTAATGGAAAAGTTTTCAGCCTAGACAGCAGTGATGGCTACACAGCTCTATAAATGTACAAAAGTCATTAAAACACACATTTATGATGGGTGAATTTTATGGTAATTATATCTGAATAAAGTTGCTTCTTTTTTTTAAAGTAAATGTGAGGCAACAATCTGTCATGGGGTCATCATCATATAATCCAAAATATGACATTTTAATTTCTTTTTATTTTATTCATTTTAGAGAGGAGACACAGAGTGAGAGAGAGAGAGAAAGAGAGAAAGAGGGGAGGAGCTGGAAGCATCAACTCCCATATGTGCCTTAACCAGACCAGTGCAGGGTTTTGAACTGGTGACCTCAGTGTTCCCAGGTCGACGCTTTTATCCACTGCACCACCACAGGTCAGGCCAAAATATGACATTTTAAAATCACACAGAAAACTTTTAAAGTATTTAAATTAAAATTACCATAGAATTTCAGGCCTTGGAGAATACTGTCACAAATCCCTACATAGTTATCAAGAAAAATTACCCAAACGGTGTAAGACAGTCTTCACAGAATTTTCTGGGGACCTAAATATTTTTATCCCTTTCACATGTACAAAGACAAAACAAACAAAGGATCAGAAATGTCATATACTTATTTAGCTGACAATCTTTCCAGAATGCTTTATTCAAAGTCTTGTGCCTTCCTGTTATATTTTAATTTATCCTCATATGTATTTATTATTATTAAGTGTAAAAATACTTATTTTTAAAAGTAATATAGTTCTACTACCTTTGCACAAACTTTTTTCTTTCAACCTATCAGCTGCATAGACTCTACACCCTATTTTCTAGTAAACCCCTCTGTAGGTTATAATATTAACCCTCTGCCTGTTACAAATAGTAAAACTAGTTTTTCCAGTTTATTGTTTGCCTTATTTTATTTTCATTTCTTTTTTCTGCATGTAGAAGTTATTAATTTTGACACAGCTGAATCTGTCAGTGTTCCCAGGGTTTTTTTGTTGTTTTTTTTTTTCCTTACAGGGACAGAGAGAGAGTCAGAGAGAGGGATAGATAGGGACAGACAGAAAGGAATGGAGAGAGGTGAGAAGCATCAATCATTAGTTTCTCGTTGCCCTTGCGACACCATAGTTGTTCATTGATTGCTTTCTCACATGTGCCTTGACTGCGGGCCTTCAGCAGACCAAGCAACCCCTTGCTGGAGCCAGCGACCTTGGGTCCAAGCTGGCGAGCTTTTGCTCAAGCCAGATGGGCCTGCACTCAAGCTGGCGACCTCGGGGTCTCGAACCTGGGTCTTCCGCATCCCAGTCCGACGCTCTATCCACCATGCCACCGCCTGGTCAGGCTCTTCCCAGTTTTTTTTTCCCATATAGTCTCAGGGCTACAAGTTACCATTTCTCCAAGCATTTCAGTGATTCGAATCTGTTAAAACACAATGCACATAGCACACTATGTTGATGACTCAGGCTCATCTCCATAAACACTAAGTGTTACACTCTGTTGCACTACAGTTTCAACAGAGCAAAAGGGTTTACTGAGGTATGTGGGAGTATCTGTCCCAGGCGGCTGAGGCTTACGTCCTTCCTGTGTTGTCATCCCCTCTGCTGTTACTTCTCACTTCTGTCTGTGGGCCTGCTTATACAGCAAGCACCCTCTCCAGCTTCCCCATATACTCACTCCATTGTTGTATGAATTAGGAAGCAGACTTACTACACTGCCTAGAGTTCACAGCTGTGTATAAATCAAAGCTGGAATTTGAGGTTCTGAGTAGATCTTTTAAACTCTGCCATATGAAAACTGCATGAGTTCTGGTGCATCTACTTGGCTTTTTCAAAAGATGCTAGTCCTTTACCAAGATAGTCAGACCACCTACTTATTCCTGAGCTGGGACTCCTCTTTGCTCAGCGCTCCTCAACTCAGTGAGAATGACAGCTCAGTTATAAGATAGTCTGGGCATACGCAGCTACTACTTTCTCCTGTGCCCAGACTTTGATAAATGATAACACTTTGTTCTGTAATGGAACATAGCATACTTTAGAATTGTTTTTCTTAAACTGAGATACAGCTGACATATATTAACTTCAGATGTATTGAAACTGATTTGGTATTTGTATATGTTGCGAAATGCTCACCACAATAAGTCTAGTTGACTCCATCACTATACACAGTTACAAATTTTCTCATGTGATAAGACCTTTAAAGACCTATGCTCTTAGCGACTTTCAAATATACAATACAGTATATCAGCGTTCTTTCTGACAATCCTTTAGTAAAACACTAATAATGTCAGAATTATCACTTAAAGTAAAACCCAGAACCAGTGCAAAAGCAGGGATCCTCAGATCCTCAAGTGGTGCTTGACTGTGCCTGTATTACTTTGTCAAAAACAAATATTTTTAAAAACTTACCAGGTTATATCAGTTAAATGATCAGGGAAGTGCCATGTACTTCCTGCCTAACCTGGATTGGGCCAAACAAAACCTACTTCTTCAATCTTTTTGCTTTCTATCCTCAACCCCTGGCTTCTGGATCATGATGCCTGAGACACTGCTTCACTTACTATCATCATGTCCACTTTTCGACTAATAGAAAGGGGAAAAGAAGAGAAAACAATCCTTCTGAGGACACAGCATAGACAGTTCACTTATCATTTCTGTTTACATCACAGGGTCAGAACTTGGTTGCAGGATATATGTAACTGCAAGGGAACATGTCAGTCTTTAAAAGGCATGTATCCAGCTAAAACTTGGGAAGTTATAAAGAAGAAAGGAGCATAGGTGCTGGTGAATAACATATTGTGGCAATTTTGGCAACAAATGATTAACACAATTTCAGGATAGGCTCAGTTGGTTAAGTTGGTTAGAGCATCATCCCAATATGCCAAGGTTGCAGGTTCGATTCTGATCATTTTGCCCTCCCCCATCCCTGTTCACCTCTGATAACCAACAATCTTTGTATAGAGCTGTATGCTTGTTTTTGTTTTGTTATGTTTGTTCATTTGTTTGTTTTTGTTTCATATCCCACATAAATTAAATCATATGTGTTTTTTTTCCATCTCACTTACTTCACTTAGCATCATACCCTCCAGGGCCATCCATATTATTGCAAATGGCAAGATTTAATTTCTTTTTTTTAAGTGAGAGACAGACAGGACAGATAGGAAAGGAGAGAGATGAGAAGCATCAGCTCATAGTTGCAATACCTTAATTGATCATTGATTGCTTTCTCATATGTGCTTTGACCAGGGTGCTCCAGCCAAGCCAGGACCCCTTGCTCAAGCCAGTGACCTTGGGCTCAAGCCAGAGACCTTGGGCTCAAGCCAGCAACCTTGGGCTTCAAGCCAGCAGCCTTTGGGCTCAAGCCAGTGAGCATGGAATCATGTCTATGATCCCATACTCAAGCCAGTGACACCCCCCCCCCCCAATTCCAAGCTGGTGAGCCTGTGCTCAAGCCAGTGACTTCAGGGTTTCAAACTTGGGTCCTCATCATCCCAGGCCAATGCTCTATTTACTGTGCCACTATCTGGTCAGGCTCAACCTTTTTTTCTTTTCTTTCTATTTCTTTTTTTATGGCTCAGTAGTATTCTATCACACAATACTATTTTATTTTTTTAGCAAGAGACAAAGACAGAGAGAGAGAGACAGATAAGGACAAACAGGAAGGGGGAGAGATGAGAAGCACTAAGTCTTTGTCGAAGCTCCTTAGTTGTTCACTGATTGCTTCCTCATATGTGCCTAGACTGAGGGGGCTCCAGCAGAGCGAATGACTCCTTGCTCAAGCCAGTTACCTTTGGACTCAAGCCAGTGACCATGGGGTCATGTCTATGATGATCCCATGCTCAAGCCAGTGACCTCAGGATTTCAAACCTAGGTCCTCTGTGTCCTAGTCTGATGCTCTATACACTGAGCCATTGCCTGGTCAGGCCATAAAATACTTATTAAAAGCTTATATTGTAATAAATATTGTCCTAAATGTTGTGTTAATACATGAGCCTGACCTGTGGTGGCACAGTGGATAATGCGTCAGCCTGGAATGCTGAGGGTGATGTTTCAAAACCCTGGGCTTGCCTAGTCAAGGCACATATGGGAATTGATGCTTCTTGCTCCTCCCTCTTTCTCTCTCTCCCCCCACTCTCTTCTCTTTCTAAAAATAAATGAATAAATCTAAAATAAAATACATGAATATACTATATACAAGAGAAATAAAAGATTATATCATCCTTAAAATGTTTATAATCCAATAGTGAGGTCAAGATAAATAATACAGTTTGTCCGTAAAGTCATGGTGCACTTTTTTTTTTCTCTTTTTTTTTCTTGTGAAAAATCTTTTTATTTTCTTTTTTTTTAATTTTTTCATTATTTATATATATTTTTATTATTATTAATTCTAATGGGGTGACAACAATAAATCAGGGTACATATGTACAATGAAAACATCTCCAGGTTATCTTATCATTCAATTGTGTTGCATACCCATTACTAAAAGTCAAATTGTCCTCTGTCACCTTCAATCTGGTTTTCCCTGTGTCCCTCCCCTCCTCCTTATCCCACTCTTCCCTCCCTCCCCCCATCCCCTAACCACCACTCTCTTGTCCATGTCTCATATTCTCGCTTTTATGTCCCACCTATGTATGTCATCATGCTGTTCTCAGTTTTTCTTTTTTTCTGATTTACTTATTTCACTCCGTATAATGTTATCAAGGTACATCCATTTTATTATCAATGATCCGATGTCATCGTTTCTTATGGCTGAGTAGTATTCCATAGTATATATGTACCATAGCTTTTTAATCCACTCGTCCTCTGATGGACACTTGGGCTGGTTCCAAATCTTCGCTATTGTGAACAATGCTGCCAGGAACATGGGGGTGCATTTCTTCTTTTCGAACAGAGCTATGGTGTTCTTAGGGTATATTCCTAAAGTGGGATAGCTGGGTCAAAAGGCAGTTCGATTTTTAATTTTCTGAGGAATCTCCAAATTGTTTTCCACAGTGGCTACACCAGTCTGCATTCCCACCAGCAGTGCAGAAGGGTTCCCTTTTCTCCACATCCTCGCCAGCACTTATTCTGTGTTGTTTTGCTGATAAGCGACATTCTGACTGGTGTGAGGTGATATCTCATTGTGGTTTTAATTTGCATTTCTCTAATGATTAGTGATGTTGAGCATTTTTTCAAATGCCTCTTGGCCATCTATATGTCCTCTTTGGAAAAATTTCTATTCATTTCTTTTGCCCATTTTTTGATTGGGTTCTTTGTCTTCCTGGTGTTCAGTTATATAAGTTCTTTATAAATTTTAGTTATTAAGCCCTTATCAGATGTGCTGTCGAATATGTTCTCCCATTGTGTGCTTTATTTTTATTCTCTTCCTATTGTCTTTACCTGTGCAAAAACTTTTTAGTTTGATATAGTCCCATTTGTTTATCTTGTCTTTTATTTCAGTTGCCCGTGGAGATAAATCGGCAAATATACTGCTGCTACGGATGCCTATGTTATCTTCTAAGATGCTTATGGTTTCACGGCGTACTTTTAAGTCTTTTATCCATTTTGAGTTTGTTTTTGTGAATGGTGTAAGTTGATGGTGTAGTTTCATTTTTTTGCAGGTAGATGTCCAATTTTCCCAACACCATTTGTTAAAGAGGCTGTCTTTACTCCATTGTATGTTCTTTCCTCCTTTGTCAAATATCAGTTGTCCATAAAGCTGTGGGTTTATTTCTGGGTCCTCGGTTCTGTTCCATTGATCTATGTGCCTGTTCTTATGCCAGTACCAGGCTGTCTTGAGTATAATGGCCTTATAGTAAACCTTGATATCCGGAAGAGTAATACCTCCTGCTTTATTTTTTCTTTTTAAGATTGCTGAGGCCATTCGTGTTCTTTTTTGGTTCCATATAAATTTTTAAAATATGTGTTCTATATCTTTGAAGTATGTCATTGGTATTTTAATTGGTATTGCATTGAATTTATAAATTGCTTTGGGTAATATAGACATTTTAATGATGTTAATTCTTCCTAGCCATGAGCATGGTATATGCTTCCACTTGTTTGTATCTTCCTTGATTTCTTTTATCAATGTTCTATACTTTTCCGAGTACAAGTCCTTAACCTCCTTGGTTAAATTTACTCCTAGGTACTTTATTTTTTTGGCTGCAACAGTGAAAGGGATTGTTTCCTTAATTTCTTTTGCTGATATTTCATTGTTGGTGTATAGAAATGCCTCTGATTTGTGAGTATTAATTTTATATCCTGCCACCTTGCTGAATTCATTTATAAGGTCCAGTAGTTTTTTGACTGAGACTTTAGGGTTTTCTATCTACAATATCATATCATCTGCAAATAGTGACAGTTTTACTTCTTCTTTTCCAATTTGGATGCCTTTTATTTCTTCTTCTTGTCTGATTGCTCTAGCTAGGACTTCCAGAACTATGTTGAATAAGAGTGGTGAAAGGGGGCATCCCTGCCTGGTTCCTGATCTTAAGGGTATTGCTTTTAATCTTTGTCCATTTAGTATGATGTTTGCTGTCGGTTTATCGTAGATGGCCTTTATCATGTTAAGGAATGATCCCTGTATTCCCACTTTACTGAGAGTTTTGAGCATGAATGGGTGCTGGATTTTATCAAATGCCTATTCTGCATCTATTGAAATTATCATGTGATTTTTGTCCTTCCTTCTGTTTATGTGATGAATCACATTGATTGATTTGCGAATATTGAAACAGCCTTGCCTCTTCAGAATAAATCCCACTTGATCGTGGTGTATGATTTTTTTCATATATTGCTGGATCAGGTTGGATAATATTTTGTTGAGAATTTTAGCGTCTAAATTCATCAGGGATATAGGCCTATAATTTTCTTTCTCTGTGTTGTCTTTGCCTGGTTTTGGGATCAGAATTATGCTCGCTTCATAAAAGAAGTTTGGAAGTCTTCCTTCCTCTTGAATTTTTTGAAATAGCTTGAGGAGGATAGGAGTTAGTTTTTCTTTGAATTTTTGATAGAATTCACTTGTGAAGCCATCAGGCCCAGGACTTTTCTTTTTTGGGAGTTTTTTGATAACTGTTTCGATCTCATTTGCTGTAATTGGTCTGTTTAGGTGTTCTGATTCTTCCAGATTGATTTTTGGAAGGTTATATAATTCAAGAAATTTGTCCATTTCACCAAGATTGTCTAATTTTTTGGCATATAGTTCTTCATAGTATTTTCTTACAATGCTTTGTATTTCTGTTGTGTCTGTTGTTATTTCTCGACTGTCCTTTCTAATTTTATTTATTTGAGTCCTCTCTCTTTTTTTCTTGGTGAGTCTAGTTAAAGGTTCATCAATCTTGTCTACCTTTTCAAAGAACCAGCTTCTGGTTTCATTGATCCTCTGTATTGTTTCCTTCGCCTCTATGTCATTTATTTCTGCTCTGATCTTTATTATTTCCTTCCTTCTACTTGTCTTGGGTTTTACTTGTTGTTGTTTTTCTAGTTCTTTTAGATGCAGGGTCAGGTTGCTTATTTGAGCTTTTTCTAGCTTCTTATGATATACCTGTAGTGCAATAAACTTCCCTCTCAGAACTGCTTTTGCTGTGTTCCATAAATTTTGAGTTGATGTATGCTCATTATCATTTGTTTCTAGAAACCTTTTTATTTCTTCTTTGATCTCATTGTTAATCCATTCATTATTTAATAACATGCTATTTAGTTTCCAAGTGTTTCAGTATTTTTCAATTTTTCTTTTGTGATTAATTTCTAGTTTCATGGCATTGTGATCAGAGAAAATGCTTGATATGATTTCAATCTTCTTAAATTTATTGAGACCATTTTTGTGTCCTAACATGTGGTCTATCCTAGAAAACGTACCATGAGCGCTTGAGAAGAATGTAAATTCTACTGCTTTAGGGTGAAAAGTTCTGAAGATATCTATTAAATCAAGTTGATCTAGTGTCTCCTTTAAGTCTGCTGTTTCTTTATTAATTTTCTTTCTTGAGGATCTATCCAGTGTTGTTAGAGGGGTATTGAAATCCCCTACTATGATAGTATTGCTGTTAATCTCGCCCTTTACATCTATCAAAGTCTGCTTTATGTATGTCGGGGCTCCTATAATTGGTGCATTGATATTTATAATAGTTATATCTTCCTGTTGAATTATTCCCTTTATCATTATGTAGTGTCCTTCTTTATCTCTTACTACAGCCTTTGTTTTAAAGTCCATTTTGTCAGATATAAGTATTGCTACCCCTGCTTTTTTTTCATTTCCATTTGCATGAAATATTTTTTTCCATCCTTTTACCTTTAGTCTGAGTATCTTTTGTTTTAAGGTGTGTCTCTTGTAGACAGCATATGTATGGGTCCTGTTTCTTTATCCATGCAGCTACCCGATGTTTTTTGATTGGATCATTTAATCCATTTACATTTAAGGTTATTATTGATATGTAGTTGTTTATTGCCATTTTATTCTTTAAAGCTGTATTCTTCTTTTGCTCTATTCATTCCTCCCTTTAAACTGTCCACAAGAGGCCCCTTACTATCTCTTGCAGAATTGGTTTGGTTTTTATAAATTCCTTCAGGCTTTCTTTTTCTGGGAAGCTCTTTATTTCTCCTTCAATTTTAAACATTAGCCTTGCTGGATAGAGTAGTCTTGGGTGTAGGTTCTTGTTCTGCATTACTTTGATTATATCTTGCCATTCCCTTCTGGCCTCAAGTGTTTCTGTTGAGAAGTCCGATGTCATCCTTATGGGGGCTCCTTTGTAGGTGATAGCCTTTTTTTCTCTAGCAGCTTTTAATATTTTTTCTTTATCCATTAGCTTTGGTATTTTAACTATGATGTGTCTTGGTGTACATCATTTTGGGTTTCTCTTTAATGGAGTTTTGTGTGCTTCTTGAACATGTGGAGTGTTTACCAGCCTTAATTTAGGAAAGTTCTCTGCTATGATTTGATTGCACAAAGTTTCCATTTCCTGTCCTCTCTCCTCTTCTTCAGGCACCCCTATGATGCGAATGTTGTTTCTCTTCATGTTGTCACAAAGCTCTCTTAGAGTTTCCTCACATTTTTAAAGTCTCTTTTCCTTTATCTTCTCTGCTTCTGTACCTTTGTTTATTGTGTCCTCTAACTCCCTTATTCGATCCTCAGCGTGATTCATCCTGCTTTTAATTCCTTCCATTGTGGTCTTCAGTTCTGATACTGTATTTGTCATTTCTGTCTGATTCTTTTTTATTATTTCAATTTCGTTTTTTATACTTGTTATCTCTTTATTTAGGTGTTCATAATGACTATCCATTGTTGTTCTAATTTCTTTGAACATCCTAACTATCGTTATTCTAAATTCTGCTTCTGGTAATTTGGTTATATCTGGTTCATTCAGGTCCTTCTCTGGGGATTTCTTTTGATTCATTTGGTTTGCATTCCTCTGCCTGCCCATTTTTTCTGTGTATAAGCAAGTTGTGGGCACTGGAGTCCAGTAGGTGTTGCCTTTTTGTTCTCTAGGTGTGGTCTGTCTGCAGGCCCCCCACCCCCTCTGCCAGTGCCTAGGGTGGTTGTGTATGAGCGTTGCCAGCGCCGGCCCACTGTGGCTTTTGCTGTGATTTCTGCCTCTCCTCCGTGGGAGGGGCTGTCACTGAAGCCACAAGCCTTAGCGCCAAGGGTAGAGGTGAGCACCTTTGCTCAGCTGCGGACCCAGCCTATTTCCGGACTTCCGCCCAGAACCCTCAGTCAGAGCCTGCTTGCCACAGTTTCGCGTGTTGGGCGGGGCTTTTGACGTGCTCTCAGCTGTGAGCGTTTGCCCGTCAGGAGATTTAGCCCCACCCTCGAGGCCAGGGCTCTTCTGCGCAGGGTCGCAAACCCAGGTTTATTGGGCCAGGCGTGTTTGCTGGCTTCCGCTCAGCTGTGTACTTCCGCTCATCCTAGACTCTACCCCGCCCCCGCATTCGGAGCCCGCTCGGGCACGTATGAATGCAATCCGCGGTTTCTCCGGCCGGGCGGGGATAGTAGCGGCGGGGATAGTAGCGTGAGCTCAGCTGCGAGCTTCCACTTTTCTCGGGGTCTACCCGGTTCCCGCGCTCGGAGCCCGCTCGCGCACATATACTGGCCAACCGCGGCTTCTCCGGCCCCGGGGGGGGGGGGGTCGCTTGTAACGTGAGCTCAGCCGCGAGCCCCTGCCCGTCCCTGGTCCTAGCCCAGTCCCCACGGTCAGGGTCGGCTTGTGCAGGGTCGCAGAGCCGATTTCTGCCCGTTACTGGCCTCCCGCTTTGTCCCCGTAAGTGGGATTAAAGGCCGGCCCACAGCTTCCAGACCGCTTTCGCGCGTCCCCTCCGACCCTCTGGGCTAGACCGATCTCCCACCGGCTTGGCCTCTGCCCACGCCGACAGAACCGCGTTTCAGTGTCCTGTCGCCCCAAACCCTTAAGCAGCCCTTAGCAGAGTAGGAAGGGACCTAATACTCCACACTGTAGGCCTGGGAGCTCCCTCACTTGTTTCACAGCTCAAAACTGTCCAAAAGCCTCTTCTAGCTCTGGGACTGCAGGCTGGGGCTTGGTTCCTGGAACCCAGGTCCCTCCCTCTCCGCCAAACTTTCCTCCCGCCCCGCGGGTCTCTCCGGGCTGCCATTTGCTCCGGGGAGCTGGGCAGCCCTCTTCGCGTTTTCGCTATTCCTACCAGTCTCAATGTGGCTTCTTCTGTGTTCCTTGGTTGAAGTGTCCACTTAGTTTAGTTCAAAGTTGGTTTATCCAGATGATGGTTCTTTAAATTGAGTTATAATCCACTTTGCTTCTGGGAGCTGGAAGTTGGTACGTCGGCCTACTCCATCGCCATCTTGCTTCCTCTCAAGTCATGGTGCACTTTTGACTGGTCACAGGACAAAAGTGCACCATGACTTTACAGATACACTGTACTATATACCAATAATTTTCAACTGCGTGCCCCAAGAATTCTTAAAAATTTGTACTACCTATTAGTCAGGGGCACTGACCTCTTTCCCCTTAGAGCAGTGGTTCTTAACCTTTTTTGAGGTACCGAACCCACCAGTTTCATATGCGCATTCACCGAACCCTTCTTTAACGATAAATAAAATATGATTTTTTTTTCCAAATTTAAGACATAGGTATGTGTTTTTTTACTGGTGCACAAAATGAGCCGTGCATGAACATCACCTTGCTCAAAGAACAAAACCAACAAAGTGCATGAACTCACAACAAATTACGGTATTACTTTATTCTGGCCTCCATGGCAGAGGCTTCTCCAAACCCCTGAGACCAACTCATCGAACCCCTAGGGTTCGATAGGACCCAGGTTAAGAATCACTGCCTTAGACTGTCAAATAAAAAAATGACAACAGCCAACACAACAATAGTCATCTGGTGTGAATGATTCAAAATTATACCTATTTTCTTGTCAGATAGGCAAAAAAAATATATTTTTTTGGTGTGCTACAGAATTTTTGTAATTATTTTATGTGTGCCATGAGATGAAAAAAGTTGCAAAACCACTGCTATATATGTTGGAGTGACCAAATGATAAATACAGACAGAATCCAGAAAAAGGAGAGATCAATTTGGTGCAGAGTGAGGTTGCCATGACCCTTGGAAATAAGCAAATGTGATAAAAATAGTAAAAGCAGTTAAGAAAAGTAATAAGAAACATGCAAACTAATTTTAATCAATTAGATTTGTGCAGGGCTCTTCATGTGGCAATCATTTGTTTCAAAGTTGAGAAACAAGTAAAATGTGATTGGAGGGAACAGAAAATAAAATATAGCCTGACCTATGTTGGCACAGTGGATAAAATGTCAACCTGGAAAACTGAGTTCTCTGGTTGGAAACCCTGGGCTTGTGTGGCCAAGGCACATATTAGAAACAACTTGTATGAGTTGATGCTTCCTGCTCCTCCTCACTGCTGAGTCCTCTCTCTAAAAAAAAATTGGTAAGTTAAATCTTAATAAAGGAAGGAAAGAAGGAAGGGAGGGAGGGAGAGAGGGAGAAATGGCATGTCCTGAGCTGACTGTATTAGACCAGATTTCATAACTGCAAAACCAAGCTCTGAGCAGACATATTGGTCTCCACATTTCTGAATGAATTAAAAGACTTCCAATAAGTTTCCTAGCCAGCCCAGAAAATCCTGTTGGGAGTCCCCCTGCAAGTATGCATCATGCTCACAGCTTCTCTCATTGCAGCCCTTTAAAGGCCAACACTAGCTGTATTTCACAGGAAGTTCTTGCTTTATTGCCTTAATAGTTTGTAGGATAAACTTTGGTTGGTTGGTTTAGCATATATTGGGCTCTGCTTTCTTATCACAGTGAGGCAGCCCTGCTGAGGATGAGACACCACCACCTCACGTAACGGAATCTAGCTGTTCTCAGTGTTTGAAACCCATTCAGCTTCAGGTGAGTAGACCTTCTATGCCCTGTTGTTTTCTGATTACTATATTGATAGCAAGAAATACCTTTGAAAAATTTCAAGGGGAAAATAATCTATTTCCCACCCCCAAATCCAAATGCTAACCAAAATGTAATCCCCAGAAAGATCTGTATGAGTTAACTGTGTTCCCACATTGAATTTGAGGCTCATAATAAAAAACAAACAAACAAAAAAATGAAAATGCAATTAAATGAAATCTAATCCAGGAAATGTTGTTACTAAGTGGAGAAGCACCATCATTTCAAGAAGTCTGTGGAAAATCGTGCTAATTTAAGAGATCTGAAAGAGCAGGCAAGGTATATTGGGTTATTAGCAAAGGAATAATGACAGCATGTTTAAGAGTTACTGCCTAAATAGATGGTTCACTAAATTCCTTTTCATTTTTTTACCTCCTGCTATAGACAGTGCACAGACTTCATCGATGAGGGTGAAACTATCCCTTTGTTCCAAATAACCAAGCCATAAATCTTACGGCAATAGTAAAGTTAATACCACAGTTTGTAACATCCAAACATTTTCTTAAACACTGTTTTGGTAGCCTTTTTCTCATAGTATTTCCCCTCCTAAATTTGGCTGCATATTGTTATGGAGCATATTAGTAAGGTGACTGTTGGGCAGATAAAATTAATTATTATGCTCACTTTGTTAAAGATGGTGCTGTCCACGTGGATGCCCATTACCCAGATGATAATATTAGTTGCCCTTCTTGCTTAGGATGGGCGTGACTATAGTATATGTGTTGGGGAAGGGCTTTCATGCCAAAAGATTTTAAAAGGAAGAGAGATCATGTTGTTCCGGGGAAGAGTGATTACGTTCTAGGAAGAGCCCATGGAGGAAGGGCAAGGAAGCTACGTGGAAGAGGCAGCCAAAATGGCGGATTAGGAGAAGGAATGGGGAATAGAGGTAAATAAGACTGGTGAGGCTGTAAGCAGGCAGAGTCATTATAGCCCAAGGCTTAGTTTTAAGACTAAGCCTCTCCCACTCTAATTGACTTTGTATTAGAGACTTCCTTGTTTGTATATTGGACTAAAGGTTTTGATTTCTATACTATAAAGTGGGGCAGACCAGGAGCTTGCTCTCTCTCAGTTCCTGAGATTAGCATTAGAGAGGAGAGCAGAGAAAGGCCACATGGAGGAGAGGAGAAGCAGCCAAGATGGCAGAGTGCTGAAGAAGAAGCCAGTTTGTGCAGAGAGAAGGAGATGGGGAACAGAGGTGAATAAGGCTGGTGAGGTACAAACCTTTGATCCTAGGAAAACTTGGATAAGTCAGTGGCTTTGGGAGCCCTGAATGGAAAGGGAAGTGTTTTCCCACTGTGTGTATTTCTTGCCCGCTGGGTGCAAGCTAGGATTAAAGCTAATGGTCCACCAGTTCTTGGCTCCATTGTTTCATTACCATCTGTCCGAATCAAATGCGAACCTGCACGGGCCACGTGGCTCTGATGGTGGCGGTGGCTACTGGCTTTACAGTGACCAGTCATCCTTTTTTAGGGATGACAGTCCTTCTTTTGTAAATTGCATCCTCCCTTGAAAAGTGTCCTACATGTCTTCCTTTTTGATATTGGAAGACTAATCTGTAAATATCCATATTTGATTGATGCGGAGTTGATCCATTGCATGTGATGTGACACATCTGTATCTAAATGAGTACTTTTTTCTTACAATTATTATTAAAAATTAATAGGCATGTAAGCATAATTATAATATAAAATATTACAAATGTTTTATTATGCATTTATCATATTATAGTGTATTACTGTTGCAATGAATAAAATGTTTATTTACGATATTGTTTTCTTCAATTTATTTTTGTCCTTCTTTTCTTTTTTTTTCTTTTTTGTTTACAGGGACAGAGAAAGAGTCAGAGAGAGGGAAAGACGGGGACAGACAGACAGTAACGGAGAAAGATAAGAAGCATCAATCATCAGTTTTCGTTGTGACACCTTAGTTGTTCATTGATTGCTTTCTGGTATGTGCCTTGACAGCGGGCCTTCAGCAGACTGAGCAACCCCTTGCTCGAGCCAGCGACCTTGGGTCCAAGCTGGCGAGCTTTTGCTCCAGCCAGATGGGCCTGCGCTGAAGCTGGAGACCTCGGGGTCTCGAACCTGTGTCCTCCGTGTCCCAGTCCAACGCTCTATCCACGGCGCCACTGTCTGGTCAGGCTGTCCTCCTTTTCATGGTAAAAAGTTGGTCACCTTAATATTAGCCTAAGTCATATGGACAACACAGGACTCTGTAACAAATCCAACCTAAAGTAACCTCACAGGGTAATCTGATCATAAATTACTAACTGGGAGGGGTATGGTAGCAGTCATGCTGCAGGCCTATATGAGGCTTATCTTCATTTTAAGCAAGCCCTGTCCATTGTTTCTGTGTATCTAGGTTAACACACCTTTGAAATGCCTTTTTAGACCCCTCCTTCTAAAAGGTGACCACCTTTTAGAGCATATAATCTTGTTAAATATAAATCAATCCTGGCCTGGCTTGCTCCCATTCTCATGTAATCTGTCTTCATTTCATATGCATAAAATCCCTCCCTAATTTCAAATGCATAAAAGAAACTGTCAGTCTCTGAAGCATTTGAGATCTTGTTTTCTTCCCAGTAATTGTCATCAGTGTTGGCTCTTATAAAAATTTTTTACAGGTTTGAATGTTTCTTCCTCGACAGACACAGTCTAGTATGTATAGACTTTGAAATAAAACTTGAGCTAATACTGGAAATTTAGAGATACTCATATAAACATTTAAATTTTATAACACTCTCTTCCCTCATGGTAGTAAGTAGCTGAAGCTTAGCAGTGGATTTTAGACCACTTGACCAGGGTACATACACATTCTTCAGTTTGGTGCAATCCTTTCCTTTCCCTACAGTCTCTCACACTGTAGGTTCTATGCATGGGCATTACTTGCCTGTTTCTCTTAGGCATTAATTTGCCTTTAAGATTCTGTGAGAGGAAAGGGGAACACAAAAGGGGAACTAGAAGCCTGTTGCCTTGAGTTGAGCAATTATAGGTTCAGGGAGAAATTCCATCCCTTATAAATCACAGAACTTTCAATGTCACATCTTTTCTTCTTGAGTGCTTAATCTCTGTACTTAGACTTTGTATTCATACCAGATACCTCCATTAGAATATTCTGTAATGTGTTTTCCATACTAACTTCTCATCATCCCATTATTTACAACAGCAATTTATTGAGCACGTACTAAGTTCTGGACACTAGACTAAGTACATTGGTATTATATCATTTAACTCCCATAGAAACTCTATGGTACGGCATGTGTCCTTTTATTATCCCACTTATTGATGAGAAAACAGGTTCAAATTGCCAATGTCACACAGTGAGTATGTTTGACAGAGCTGTCAGAGCAAGCTGTTTGCAGAGCCTACCGTCTTAACCATTATACTTCATTTATTAAAAAAACTAAACCCAGTGAAGAACAGACCCCAGGGAGAAGTTTGGCAGAATGCAATGTCTCGTCTTATCAAAGAATAAAGGCATTCCTCCACCTACTGTTGCAGGATCAGAATTCATTCAGATCTGAAGAATTGGAGACACCATACATATCGTGAATTCCCCATGAAGCAAGCAATGAGTCAAAGACCTCCCAGTGCCAGTATCTTTCAACAGAAACCAAGTTAACAACCCCAACTTCTACTTTTATGTAAACACTTTAGGTGTGACATGACGATTTCAGAAACTGGAGGATATGTAACCTCATTTTACCAAAAGAAACACAGCATTCTGTCTGGGTTAAGGACCTGCCTGAGACCTTACAGTTTATATAACAGGGTGAACAGTGAATGTGGATTCAAAATCAGGTCTTTAGAGCCCATATCTAGATTCATAGTAAATGGAAAGGGATAGAACAGTGCTGGCCAAAACAATCTAAAGATGGTTTTATAATTAGGAACTAAAATTTTAAGTATATGTTGAGCAGATAAAATATAATATGCTCACTTTGTTAAAGATGGTGCTGCCCACATGGAAGTTCATTGATATTAATGTGTGTTCTGGGATAGGCTGTGGGCAGGCTGGGTCGTTATAGCCTAAGGCTTAGTTTTAAGAGTAAGCTTTTCTTCACACCCTTGACTGATTGGATGATGTGGGGTGGTGCCCTCTCCTGAGGAATCCCATTATGCCTGAGATGGGTGACTTTGTATCAGAGACTTTCTTGTTTGTAGATTGGATTAAGAGTTTGGATTTCTACACTATAAAGTGGGGCAGACCATTAGCTTGCTCTCTTGGTTCCTGAGGTATTAGAGAGGAGAGCAGATTAAGGGCACATGGATGCCAGGAGAAGCAGTCAAGATAGTGGAGTGCTGAGAGAGAAGCCAGTTTGTGCAGAGTTTGCGCTGGAGGAGATGGGGAACAGAGGTGAATAAGTCTGGTGAGCTATAAACCTTTGATTCTAGGAAACTCGGATAAGTCAGTAGCTTTGTGAGCACTGAATGAGTGGGTTTTGGAGCCCAGTGTGTGTTTTTGCTTGCCCGCCGGGTACAAGCTAGAATTAAAGCGGATGGCTCACCAGTTCTTGGCTCCGTTGTTTCATTACCGACTGTTCAAATCCAATGCGAACCTGTATGGGCCATGCTGCTGTGATGGTGGCCTCGACTACTGGCTTTACAATATACATATTTTAAAATAATTTTTTATTTGTATTTCAACAGCCAACTATCTACCTAACAATAGCATCAGATCTCACAGTTAAGGGTTCAGCCCTACAAGACTGTTCTACTTCAGATTGTCACCTGGGCTTCTGATCAACTGGATGGTTCCCACAACTCTTATGACATTTAAATAGGTAGTAACTAGTTGCTATGTGTGTTATTGTGATTTATAATTGTAAAGCCAATAGCCAGGGCCACTACTACAGCAGCCTGACCCATGCGGGTTCACATTTGATTCGAACAGTCGGTAATGAAACAACAGAGCCAAAAACTGGTGAGCCATCAGCTTTAATTCTAGCTTGCACCCGGCGGGCAAGCAAAAACACATACTGGGCTCCAAAACCCACATATTCAGTGCTCACAAAGCTACCGACTTATCCGAGTTTCCTAGCATCAAAGCTTTCCAGCTCACCAGACTTATTCACCTCTGTTTCCCATCTCCTCCTGCACAAACTCTTCCTCAGCACTCTGCCATCTTGGCTGCTTCCTCTCCTCCATGTGGCCTTACTCTGCTCTCCTCTCTAATATTAATCTCAGGAACCCAGGAACCAAGAGAGATCAAGCTACTGGTCTCTCCCACTTTATAGCATAGACTCAAAACCTTTAATCCAATTATACAAACAAGGAAGTCTCTGTATAATGGGATTCCTCAGAAGAGTGCACCACCCTACATCATCCAATCAGTCAAGGGTGTGAGGAAGAGCATACTCTTAAACTAAGCCTTAGGCTATAACGACCCGGCCTGCCCAGAGCCTGTTCCAGAACACACATTAATATCAACGAACTTCCATGTGGGCAGCGCCATCTTTAACAAAGTGAGCATAATATATTTTATCTGCCCAACAATAATGAATATATTTGTAAAGCTAGTAGCCACGGCCACCATCAGGGCCACCTGGCCCGTGCAGGTTCAGGTTTGATTCAGACAGACAGTAATGAAACAACGGAGCTGTAAAGCCAGTAGTCAAGGCCACCATCACAGCTGCCTGGCTCATGCAGGTTCGCATTAGATTTGTACAGTCGGTAATAAAACAACCAAGCCAAGAACTGATGAGCCATCCGCTTTAATTCTTTCTATCTTGCACCGGTGGACAAGCAAAAACACACACTGGGCTCCAAAACCCACTCATTCAGTGCTCACAAAGCTACTGACTTTTCCGAGTTTCCTAGAATCAAAGGTTTATAGCTCACCAGACTTATTCACCTCTGTTCCCCATCTCTTCCTGCACAAACTCTGCACAAACTGGCTTCTCTCTCAGCACTCCACTATCTTGACTGCTTCTCCTGGCCTCCATGTGGCCTTAATCTGCTCTCCTCTCTAATACCTCAGGAACCAAGAGAGAGAGATCAAGCTACTGGTCTTTCCCACTTTATACCGTAGAATCAAAACCTTTAATCCAATTATACAAACAAGGAAGTCTCTGTATAATGGGATTCCTCAGGAGAGTGCACCACCCTACATCATCCAATCAGTCAAGGGTGTGGGGAAAAGCTTACTCTTAAAACCAAGCCTTAGGCCATAACAACCCCGGGCTGCTTACATTACAGCCTTTCCCCCACACCCATCCCAAGCATAAGGGCAAATAATATCATCTGGGTGACGGGCTTCCATGTGGGCAGTGCCATCTTTAACAAAGTGAGCATAACATATTTTATCTGCCCAATAGGAGCCAAGAACTGGTGGACCATTAGCTTTAATCGAGCTTGCACCCGGCAGGCAAGAAATACACACAGTGGGAAAACACTTACCTTTCACTTCAGGGCTCCCAAAGCCACTGACTTATCCAAGTTTCCTAGAATCAAAGATTTCTACCTCACCAGTCTTATTCACCTCTGTTCCCATCGCATTCTCTCTGCACAAACTCTGCACAAAGTGCGTTCTCTTTCAGCACTCCACCATTTGGCTGCTTCTCCTATCCTCCACGTGGCCCTTCTCTGCTCTCCTTTCTCTGCTCTCCCTAGAACGTAATCGCTCTTCCCCTGAACAACGTGATCTCTCTTCCTTTTAAAACCTTTTGGCGTGAAGCCCTCCCCCAACACATATTAACATAATCATGCCCATCCCAAGCAAGAAGGGCAACTAATATTATCACCTGGGTGACGGGCTTCCACGTGGGCAGTGTCATCTTTAACAAAGTGAGCATAATATATTTTATCTGCCCAACAATATCTTTTGGTTTTTGTTCATAGTTCCTGGCACAGAGCTTCTAAAACCCTTGTAATTTCTAAAGTGATAAGAGTGTTATTCAAAACAAGTCCTTTCAACATCCCTGGGATTATGTTCATGAAGGACTGGTTATCAGAGAGCCAACCATATGATTAGAGGATTGGAGTGGTGGGATTCAAATAATTTAAGAACCGGTTCTGGACCCTAATGACCATTTTAAGTATAAAAAAACAATATACCAAAAAGTAGTTTATTTTTTCATGCATTTAATACTTAAGAACAATAAAAGATGTACACAAAACTAGATTATGTTATAAGAAAAGTTCTAAAATATTAATGAAAAAATATTAAATAATACCTGACAAAAAACAATAAAACTATTATTTAAAATATTTCCATATTGCTTCTTGACTGGCATCCTCACTTGCAATTGTTTTCACCAATGGATGGAATGAACATTACTATGGCACTTAGAATATGCTGTTGCACAAATGAATGTTAAAAAAGAGTAAGAAATGTAAATTTGTGATTTTCACACTGGGTGGCTGCCCAGGTGCCCACCTTAGAGAGAACCCTGGTTACAAGTGCCATTTTAACAACCGGTTCGCCAATCTCAACCAAAATATTCGGTATTGGTATCGGTTCTGCCAAACCAGTGCAAACTGGCCGAATCCCACCACTGGAGGGTTGGAACTTTCAACCCTACCCCACACTTTCAGGGAGCAGAGAGGGGCTGGAGTGTGATTTTGGTAAAATGACGTTACATATCCTCCAGTTTCTGAAATCTCCATGCCACACCAATGGCCAATTAATCAAATGTGCCTAAGGAATGAAGCCTCCACAACAGCCCAAGAGGACAGGGTTCGAAGAGGTTCCACATTGGAGACATCACGGAGATGCTGGGCGAGTGGCACTCCTAGAGAGGGCCTGTGTGCACCTCACCACTTTCCCTATACATTGCCCTAAGCTTGTTTTCCATCACGTGTTCCTCAGCTGTATCCTTTTATAATAAACTGGTCATCTAGTTAGTAAACTGTTTTCCTGTGAACCATTCTAGCAAATGACTGAACCTGAGGTGAGGGTTGTGGGAACTTCCAATTTATAGCTGGTTGATTAGAACCTCAAATGACCCCCCAAAACATGCAATTGGCATCTGAAGTGGGCACACCATATCAACAAAACAAAGAACAAAAACCATATGATCCTATCAATAGATGCAGAGAAGGCATTCGATAAGATACAACACCCTTTTATGTTTATAACAATAAAAGCGGTATAGAAGGAAACTACCTCAACATAAAGGCCATATGTAACGAACTATCAGCTAACATCATACTAAATGGTAAAAATCTGAAAGCTTTTCCTTTAAAATCAAGAACAAGATAAGGCTGTCCACTCTCTCCACTCCTATTCAACATAGTGCTGAAAGTTCTAGCCAGAGTAGTCAAACAAGAGAAAGAAATAAAAGACATTCATATAAGAATAGAAGAAGTAAAGGTTTCACTTTTGCAGATGACATGATCCTGTATATAGAAAACCCCAAAGACTCCACAGAAAGACTATTAGAACAATAAACCAATACACTAAGGTTGCAGGATACAAAATTAATATATAAAAGTCTACCGCTTTTATATACACCAACACTGAAACTTTGGAAAATGAACTAAAAAAATAATCCCTTTTATACTTGCAACAAAAAACAAATACCTAGGAATAAACATAACAAAGAATGTAAAGAATCTATATACTGAAAACTACAAAGCATTATTAAAGGAAATTGAAACAGACACAATGAAATGGAAAAATATCCCATGTTCTGGACAGGAAGAATAAATATAGTTAAAATGGCCATATCACCCAAAGCAATACACACATGTAATGCAATTCCCATCAATATCCCAATGTCATTTTTCTAAAGAAATGGAACAAAAAATCACCAGGTTTGTATGGAACCATTAAAAACCCCATATAGCAAACCACATATATATGAACAAATCATCTTCAACAGAGGAGCCAAAAACACACAATGGAGAAAAGAAAGCCTCTTCAATAAATGGTGCTGGGAAAATTGGAAAGCCACATGCAAAAGAATGAAACTTAAAGACATTATATCCCTCTGCACAAAAATTAATTCAAAATGGATCAAAGACCCAAGTATAAGATCTGAAACAATAAATTACATAGAAGAAAACATAGGTACTAAACTCATGGACCTTGGCTATAGAGGACATTTTATGAATTTGACACCAAAGGCAAAAATAAATGAAACTATATTAAACTGTTGGGCAGATAAAATATATTATGCTCACTTTGTTAAAGATGGAGCTGCCCACATGGAAGCCTGTCACCCAGGTGATATTATTTGGCCTTATGCTTGGAATGTGTGTTCTGGAACAGGCTGTGGGCAGGCCAGGTCATTATAGCTTAAGGCTTTGTTTTAAGAGTAAGCTCTTCTCCACACCCTTGACTGATTGGATGATGTAGGGGGGTGATATAGGGAGGAATCCCATTATGCCTCAGATGGGTGGCTTTGTATAATTGGATTAAAGGTTTGGATTTTCTAGGCTATAAACTGGGGCAGTCTGGGAGCTTGATCGCTCTCTCTCTTGGTTCCTGAGTTCCTGAGATTAGTATTAGAGAGGAGAAGCAGCCGAGATGGCAGAGTGCTGAGGAAGAAGCCAGTTTGTGCAGAGTTTGTGCAGGAGGAGATGGGAAACAGAGGTGAATAAGTCTGGTGAGCTAGAAACCTTTGATTCTAGGAAACTCAGATAAGTCAGTAGCTTTGTGAGCACTGAATGTGTGGGTTTTGGAGCCCAGTGTGTGTTTTTGCTTGCCCGCCGGGTGCAAGCTAGAATTAAAGCTGATGGCTCACCAGTTTGTGGCTCCTGTGTTTCATTGCCATCTGTCCGAATCCAATGCGAACCTGCGTGGGTCAGGCGGCTGTGATGGTGGCTTTGGCTACTGGCTTTACATAAACAAAAAAGCTTCTGCATAGCAAAAGAAACTGACAACAAAACAGAGCCAACTAAATGGGAGATATTTGCAAATATCAGCTTAGATAAGTGGTTAATATCCAAAATATACAAAGAACTCACAAAGCTCAGCAAAAAACAAGCAACGAATTCAATAAAAAAAAATGGAAAGAGAATATAAACCAACACTTCTTCCAAGAAGAAATACAAATGGCCAAAAAAAAAAAAAAGAAATACAAATGGCCCATAGATATATGAAAAGATGCTCATCTTCAATAGATATTAGAGAAATGCAAATCAAAACTACAATGAGATACCACCTTACACCTGTTAGATTGACTGTGATCAATAAGACAGGTAATAAGAAGGGTTAGAGAGGCTGTGGAGAAAAAGGAACCCTCATCCACTGTTGGTGGGAATGTAAAGTAGTACAACCATTATGGAAGAAAGTATGGTGGTTCCTCAAAAAATTAAGAATAAAACTACCATATAACCCAGCAATCCCTCTATACTGGGTATCTACCCCCAAAACTCGAACACATTGGCATAGACATGTAAAGACACATGCAGCCCATGTTCATTGCAGCATTATTCACAGTGACCAAAACATGGAAACAACCAAAGTGTACCTCAATAGAGGAATGGATAAAGATGTGGTACACATATACAATGAAATACCACTCAGCCATAAGAAATAATGAGATAGTATCATTTATGACAACATGGATGGACCATGATAACAGTATACTGAGTGAAATAAGTAATCAGAAAAAGCTAAAAACTGTATGATTCCACACATAGGTGGGATACAAAATTGAGATTCATGGACATCAATAAGAGTGCAGTGGTTATGAGGGGGAGAAAGAAGAGGAGGGGGAAGGAGGTTGTGAGGAAGGGTATAAAAAGGGACAAATACAAGGTGACAGAGGATGATTTGACTTTGGGTGATGAGTGTACAACATAATTGACTGTCCAAATGATGTAAAGATGTTTACCCCAAATCTATGTACTCTTGTTGACCAATGTCACTCCGTTAAATTTAATTTTCTAAATAAAAAGAAACGGTCCTACAATTTAAGAAACTGACCTGGGTTCAATCACACCACCATTTTCCCTGCTGAGTCTTTCATTCTGCTTTGAAAACTTCACAAAAATAAAGACATTCAGAGTTAAATGAGAAAGGTCCCTTTTGACCTGACCCTAAGTAGTAATAATGGCAATGGCAGGTGGGCTTGTATGGCCTGCTAGGCAGATGTCAGCATCAGGCTGTCAGCCTGCCTGTGAAGGACAATGTGGTCACATGAGGAACCAGATCTGCCCTCTCCCTGGGTTGGAACTGGATACTCCCTGCCCTGTTCAGGAACCAGAGATGACCTCTGGGGATCCCTTTAACGGATCACAGAGCAAGTTTCTGCTGCTAACTTCACACCAGCGTTGAAAAGTTCTTCTATAAAATGTCTACCAAATGTCATGAACTAAGTTTTAAGATAATTGTTTCGGGTCCCGTGTAGTTATGTAATTAACATGTGGGTATCTTAACATAAAACCAAGAGACCTTGTTTGTTCTTAGCCAACTAGAAAGTTACTTAATTTACAAAGCAGTTTCTTGATTTTAACAAACATTTTGTAAATAAATTCAATAAATTTGCTAGCTAATTTAAATAAGTAAGTAAATAAAAGACTTACTTAGATTCAATATGATTTTTTAAATGTCTATTATTTTGAGCAATTAGAGTAAATAATAGATGTTTGGTCTTTTAAAAATCTTAATTATAAAAACCTTACAGCAAAATTATAAACTTTGGAAGGTGGAGGGAAAAAAAGAGCCATCCTTAATCCCAACACTCTACTATTGCTATTATTTATCTATCCATCTTAAAATGCAAAACTTACTTCTGTTAAGGCTGTATAACATGGTTTGCTTACTGTTTTTGCTAGGGTTTCAGTCTTTTATTTTAATAAGCTGTAAATCACCTCAATGTTAAATGTTTAAAAGTTAAACATTTATTTTAACTTTTAAAATAAATAACTTCTATTTCAAGAAGTAACTTTTATTTCAAGAAGGAGTCCAGAAGAATAAATTAATGTACATAAAATGGTTAAATATTAAATTAGCAGTCTGCACATAAAAGTAGTTTGAAAGACAAGTGCTATGGGTGCTCTGAAGGCTATTTCTTTTCAAAAGTGTTTCCACAACAACAAATAATCTACACATATTAAGTGGTAATCACAAGCGCTAAAGAAATATTGGTACCACTAAGTGCTTTACGTTAATTAACATATTTAATCTTCACAATAATCTATGCCTCCGTACTATTATTACCGCCATTTTACAAAGAAGGAAAGGAGAGGCTCTAAGAGGTCACAGAACTTGAACGAGGTCATACAGCTGGGGTGGGAGCCAAGCATCCTGCTCCAAAGCCAGCATTCAGTCGGTATGCTATGAACGTCACTGGTCCACCACAAAAAAGCACAACTAACTGCCCAAACCCTAACCTACTACTGTAGGCTACCAACTTACTTTTGGTAAATTCTCCTTCCTTGCAACTGATTATTACCAACCAAATGAAATTGTGATACCTTTTTCTATTCCCATCATAGAGTGACATTATTTCATATACGTATCAGAAAATACCCATTAACGGGGTTTCCTGTAATGTGTCAATGACCCTTAATATCCCATGCAAACAGTTTGATACATTCCAGCCCAGTTATGTGTTCACACACGGTTGTGTCTACTCCAAAAGAATTACTATCTAAAATCTCAAGAGCTCAATGCCACTGAACGTCAGCTAAAGTGTGGCCCTGACAGTTCCCAGAAAGTCAATGTGACAGCTTTGCAGGTGCCAGCAGTGCTGTTGGCTTATTACACAATCAGCATCAAGAAATGAGAAAGACTTCCCCAAACACACAGTCCATGTTCTTTTGGATCATGGGCACTGAAAATTTGTTGATGGCACTGTGTTATTCTGGAGTGAGCCCTTTTTCTCCCTTGCCCCTCCCAAACTGGTTATATTTTTGAGAGGGCGTCCAGCAATGTAAAGAGCATGCAGATAAAGAATGTCAGGCTGGTGAGAGGCCTGGATAGCATCACCCATTCATTCTCACATCAATACATTTTCAAGATGCATCTAAGGTGTGCCAAGACCTAGGGAGTCAAAAAGAATAAAATAATTCCAAATCTTGTAAATTCCACAATTTTGGGGGGAGTCAGAGAAAACAATGGCAACATAGTATGTACATGACTTAATAGAGGTAATGGGAGGAGCTGTTAGATGACAGGGGATGGAGGGAAGCTCAGCACCTGAGATTCCTATGCCCACACTCTATGAGGGCTAGACTCTCAGGGTCAGCACCACTGTCACTGGTACCCCCTGCCAAGTATTATCTTGGTCTGCAGCAAACTGTCAAGGCCTACTCTCTTACAGGGATTTCTCGTTACCTTCAGTCAAACCACTCTACATTAGCAGTGAAGGGGGGTCGAGTTGAACATGAATTTAGGTAAGTAAATAATTCACTTGTAGCTGGTGACTACCTTTGAAGAAGAAGAGAAAACTTTCTATTTAGTGACTACCTTTGAAGAAGAAGGAAAAAATTTCTATTTAGTGACTAAGTCTATTCAAGAGGTCACTAACATGGGTATTTTAAAAGAACCCACATGGACTGGCTTCCCCCTAAAGCAGTGCTCCTGAAAGTGTGGAGTGTGGACCAGTAGCAGCCAGCCACTTGTTTTCTACCAGTCTCCAAAGAAATGAGCAGGGAAATTAGAGTAAGCATTTGGAACTTGATGCATTTGCTGGCTCTCATAAGAAGAAAAACGGGGCTTTGTAGGTGTTCTGTTTGTCTTTATTTCATTTTTGTAATAAATTCATTTTATAGTAGTTCCCCCTTATCCAAGGTTTCACGTTGTGCAGTTACCTGTGATAAATGTGATCTGAAAATATTAAAAGAAAAATTCCAGAAATTAACAATTTATAAGTTTTAAATTGCATGCCATTCTGAGCAGCAAGAGAAAATCTTGCACTGTCCCACTCTGTGGGGCCTGGGATGTGAACCATTTCTTTGTCCAACAAATCTATGCTGAACAAGTTCCCCTCCATCAGTCACTTAGCCATATTAGTTATCAGATTAATAAGGGAAAGTTTTATTACAGTATATTGTTATAATTTTTCTATTTGTCATTACTTATTATTAATCTCTTGCTGTGCCTAATTTATAAATTAAACTTTATCTTAAGTATGTATATATAGCTATTAACGTAGCATATACAGAGTTCAGTGCTTTCCATGATTTCAGACATCCACTTGGGGAGTCTTGGGATATATCCTTCATGGGTAAGTGGAGACTACTATATTATATATTAAAAAGGCATTTGTCCATGACAGATTAGGAAAACAAAAAGGTAGTCTTTCAGCCCAAATAGTTTGAGAGGCATAGCTCCAAATAATTTTGAGTGTGTGAGTACACAGATGTGTATTTTCTCCTTTGAAAAAAACAAAAAAATGTAAAATAACAAAGTTTTTTATAAACCATGTAGGTTTCAGGATAAGATTCGCACCCAAGTTTTCTGAGAACTACCATTGATGGGGTTTATCTTGTCTAGGGACAAAGCCCCTCATTTTAAGTGCACACTCATTCAATCCTCACAAGAAGGAAACAATTAGTATTTTACCAATGAGAAAACTCAAGCCTAAGAAAGTATACCATAAGCTAATGACTTGTAGCTATGAGATGACAGAACTACAAGGTAAAGCTATCTAACTGCAAAGCCAGAACTTGATACTACCTAATATATGCAAAATGTACAAAACTATGAATAAGAAGGTATGATGTCTAATCCCTCAGGCAATCAAGGCATTCCCCCTTACCCCACCCAGTTCCTAGACATGAATTAACTAACACACAGCCTCAGCAATCAAAAGTTGGCAATTTATCCTTTCAGGATAAAAAAATCCCCAAATATTTATAAAACCAAAAAGAATAGAACATTATAGTGCTTATTTAAATTTGGATAAACTAAATAATGAATTACTACAGCTTTGAAGGCAAGAATTTTATCTCTGATTCTAAAAAGAAAACATCGCCTGACTAGGCGGTGGCACAGTGATCGAAGCGTCAGCCCAAGGTCGCTGGCTTGAGCAAGGGGTCACTCAGTCTGCTGTACCCCCCAAGGCATATATGAGAAAGCAATCAATGAACAACTAAGGTGCCGCAATGAAGAATTGAGGCTTCCCATCTCTCTCCCTTCCCATCTGTCTGCCCCTGTCTGTCCCTCTCTGTCTCTTGCTGAAAAAACAAAACAAAACAAAAACAAAAATCACTGTCTCAATTATCTGCATCAGGGTTCATAAACTGCAGTCCATGGGCCAAATCCAGCTGACAGCCAGCTTGTATAAGCACAGCTTCAAGGAGTACAGCCATGCCCATTAATTTACATATGTCAGTGACTGGTCTTGGTGGTATTGATAGAGCAGACTGGTTATAAAAGGGACTAGAAGATCTATAAAGACTAAAATGTTTACTTCCTGGCTCTTCTCAAAAAATTTTTGTCACCTGATCGGGCGGTGGCGAAGTGGATAGAGCATCCAACTAGGATGCGGAGGACCCAAGTTAGAGACCCCGCAGGTCACCAGTTTGAGAGAGGTTCACCAGCTTGAGCAGAAGGTCGCTGGCTTGAGCAAGGGGTCACTCGGTCTGCTGTAGCCCCCCCCAACCCCCATTCAAGACACACATGAGAAAGCAATAAATGAACAACTGAGATGCTGCAACGAAGAATTGATGCTTCTCATCTCTCTTTTTGCCTTTCTGTCCCTTTCTCTGTCTCTGTCACAAAATAAATAAATTAAAATTAAAACAAAATTTTTGGTCAGCACCTGTTTTATACGAATAAGGCAGGCAATTGGCACACAATGAGTCAATAAATTAAGCCCCAATCTCATTTTAGGCATTAGGATCAAGCCTCTGATTTATCAAAACTTTTCTAACTCTGTTATTAGACAAAGAGAACTAAGTTGCATCCTGGATTTTGTTTTTCTTTGTCAACTTTTAAAAGGAGAGAGTACCAACTAGGGAAGGTGGAAAGGCAATGGGTTTTAAATACATAACCCACAACATAAAGAGTCTCGATCATCAACTGTGTAATAGCAACATAGGAGATCATTAATACCTCCAGGCATACATTCTTGGCACTTTCTACATATTTGTAAAGATTTCAGGTAATCCTCCACAAACCCCAAGAGAGTGAGGCCACAGCTTAGAATGACAGTGACTAAGCAAAGTGAGTGCTGGATCTAGAATTTGTTCTTATCACCCTAGTCCAGAGCTCACTGTCCCAGTCACTTCTCTCTAGTGTCCACCAAGGACAGAAACAGGCAAATTAACCTAAATTAATCTAAATTAACCTCAAGATGTAAAGTAACTAGACAAGCCCAAATTTTATAAAGGGAGCATTTGTTAATATTTTAGAGAATCAAAATGAAGTAGCCAGATTATTTGTAACATTACTATAACCTTTGAAAACGATGTTTCACCAACTGACAGTTTTATTTACTTAAATGAATCCATGTTTCTGTTGCAACAAATAACAGGAAAAAATGTGACTGAGACACATCTTAATTATAGAATTTTAGTTGTTGTTGTTCTAATATGAACTGTATTTTCCTATTAGATTATATTTCCCAGATGAACAATGAACATTTAAATCCTACTGAAGGGAAACCTTCCTGGGTCTTCATGTTTGCAAAGAAAGCATTGGCAGAGAGTCAAGTTTTCCCAAAATATACACACACTAAAGAAGTACTTTCTTTCTTTTCTTTCTTTCTTTCTTTCTTTCTCTCTCTTTCTCTCTCCCTCTTTCCTTTCTTTCTTTCTGTGTGTGTGTGTGTGTGTGTGTGTGTGTGTGTATGATGCTCATTAATAATTTCTAAGAAGATAAGGACCAAAAATGATATAAACGCAACTGAGAAAATATAAAAAATTGTACTTGATCCTAAAAGTGAAAATACTCTAGTTCATTGTTTTAAAATTGCAAGTCCAAAAGCTATTTCCTGTCAGTCCGTGAAAGAGTTAACCAGCCTGATACTGTATGATTATAGACCCAATAATAAATTTCTGGTGGACCAGCAGTTGAAAAACACTGTTCCAGTTGGTTATTTATTTTTGAATAAAAAATAAATAAATTGTCTTCATAGTTAGTTTTGACATACATCATTTCTGTTTGTCACAGTATTTTAGTCAGAAAACCCATAGGATACAGGCCACTGCTAAAAACTGTAGAAACATCTTGAATTTTGTACTATTTAAATACAATTATTCTCCATCAAAAGGTTGTATACTTTTTTTAGAATTTCAGTTCCATAAGCACTGTAATTTCACTGTTAAATATATTTACGGGGTCATAAATATTCCAATTATGTAATAAATAATACAAGCAGCTGAGAAAATGAGATTAACATTCATTAACAGTAGCTCAGCAGGCTTTGCCAAATGCTACTTTTCATAACAGACTATGAGGCTCTGATTGCATAAAACTTCCTGAATATTTTCTTTTTTTTTTCACCCCCGCCCCAATGAGTGTTCACCACACCCAGTCAAGTCTCCTTCCGATCACCATTTATCCCAACCCTCTTTTACCTGCCCTGATCATTCTTTTCCATCCGATGGTATTTCAACACTATTTCTAAGATTTCAAAAATCATCAAGATTTTAAGGTTTTTTGAAGTTCATGAGGTCTATGGTTCATATTAGAAATTTTTCCAGGTGCTTATGTTGAGCTCATATTTCTAAATTGCTTATATTTTCCAAGCAATTGTTACTCTTCAATTATACAATTTTTCCAATTGAACTTTATAAAACTGAGACCTCTGATAAAGGGTTCTTCAAACATTTTATATTGGTTTCATGTAAATAAGGGTACACTTAAGATATACTCTGTCTCAAAGAGATAAAATAAACATGATTATTATGCTTTAAACAATAAACTCTGCTGTCAGTATATTATTTTCATTAAGTGAGTATGATCAGCTGGTTTCATAAACAGCAGCTGATAATTCTTGCTAAATTTCATTACTCCCTCAGAGTGATCAGCAAGCCTTGGGAAGTGACTATTTATAATTAAGAAACTTTGTATAGGCCCTGGCCAGTTACCTCAGTGGCCAGAGAATGGTCCCAAAACACCAACGTTGCAAGTTCAATCCCTGGTCAGGGCACATAGGTGAAGCAACCAATGAACATACAACTAAGTGGAACAACAAATATATGCCCCCCCCTCTCTTTTTCTGTCTCCCTCCCTCTAAAAATCAATCAATAAAAAAAGCTTTAAAAAACTTTAAATATTACAGAGAAACTCTGTATATTACAACTTGTAGCCAACAACAGATTTAAATTATGTCCTTTTATAGAATCATGGATCTTTGTATAACCAAATACTCTCCAATGCCCATCGAAACACCTTCTAGGCCATAACAAGTGCTCATTCTTGCTTAAACTTCCAACCTTAGGGCCAGTCTAAAAGAATGTCTGAGGTAGCTTTGTCATATAAATATTTTTTTCGTGCTTGAAATTTGAAAACTATAACTTAGGAAAATCTTTGAAAGACATCTCAGTGATAATCTATATACAAAATATGTCAATAAACATATTTCTGGTTAACAACATACTATTAATTTAGCACATGCAATTTCCTCATTCATTTACATTTCAACATTCACAGAAACATGAAATGTTAGTTGTTCCCAACTGAGAATTTTTAACAGCTTTCTCACTGTTGACCTTCTTGCTAGAAATCAAAATAAGAGAAAACATTTGAAGTTATAATCTTTGATGGTCTAAACAATTATTTATTGAACACTTAACTATGTGTCTGGTACCATGTTATATGGTGGAGGATGACTTTCTATAACAGATAATGCACCACAGTCAATGAAAGACAGATATTAAAACAATGTTTACACAAGGAAAAAAAAGATAAAAATTATGAACAATAAAATGGCAATAAATACATAACTGTCAACAACTGAATCTAAAAAATAAGTTAGATGAACAAGCAGAACAGAAACAGACAACATTTTGACAGTTGCCAGATGGGAGAGGATTGGGGGATGAGTAAAGAAGGTAAAGGGATTAAAAAGCACAAATTGCATGTTACAGAATAGTCACCAGGGTGTAAAGTCCAGCATCGGGAATGTAGTCAATAATATTCTAATGACTATATATGGTGTCAGATGGGTAGGAGATTTATCAGGATGATCATTTAGTAAGTTATGTAATGACTAATCACTGGGGTGTACACCTGAAATTAATATATAATAATGTATGTCAACTATAATTAAAAAATTAAAGATTAAAAATAAATATATAAACCAGTAAAAGAAAGTTAAAAATAAAAAAAATCAAACTTTTAGAAACAAAAGAGTAGAATGGTGGTTGCCTGAGGTTGGGGGTGGAGAAGAACGGGGAAATATTGGTCAAAGAGTACACACTTCCATTTATAAGATGAGTAGGTTCTGGGGAACTAATGTATAGCTTGGCGGTATTCTATTATAGCTAATACTATATTATATACTTGAAAGTTGCTAAGACAGTAAATCTTAAATGTCCTCACCATACACACAAATAATTTTAACATGTGAGATAATGAATGTGTTAACATTACTATGGTAATCATTTCATAATATATATGTTTATCAAATCATCAATGTTGTATAACTTAAACATACACAATATTTTATATCAGTTATATCTCAGTAAAACTGTGGGAACAAAACAGGATAACCTCCATTAACTGATATAATAGAACTGAACTACCAATATAAAATTAAACAAAGATATACATCATGTTATACATAAATTTTAAAAATCTTATTTGAAATAAGATAGGAAATGTGAGTAAATTTACATTTGTTGCACACCTAACTCTAAGCAAATCTTTTTACAATAACTTTACAGGAGATATCTAATTTAATCTTCCCAACAGTGCAGTGAGGTGGACAGCAGTATCTCTATTTTATGGACAGGGAAACTGAGGCTCAAGAAAGCAACAGAACTTCGCCCACGGTTTTGTTACTAGAAAATGGTAGAACCAGAACTGAAACTCAGGTCAGAGGGCTTCTGGAGCTTCAGTGTCTCCTCTACAAAATATGCAAATCAGGCACGGCCAGTGTTTACAGAGAAAAGAAGTAAGATGCTCTTCCACGGGACTCTAATCTCAACTGACTCATTTCTTTCATCAGAACAAATACACACTGCTCACTCCACAGAAGAGTTGTGAGTATCAGGTGTGACTGTGCACGTGTGTGTGCTTGGTAAACCGTATACACCATGTATAATGTTGTTGACTATAACTATATATTTTAAGGCAAGGAGAGGACAAATGTATAAGATAGGAGCTGCCTGCATATAGAGGAGCAATGTGCACCTTGTACAAGGAAGAACTCTATACCAATTACATCTGTCCAAACATCCTTGTGAAAGACTGGGCTGCCTACTTCTCAAAGGGTTCAAGCAGGACGACTATTGTCTGAGACTCTTGATGGGTAGGAAGAAGCCCGACTAGATGGCCTCCATGTCCATTTCACATCTAACACTTCAATGCTTTAACAGCTTAAAACAGCATCCTTTCTGCAGGAAAGGAATACCTCTCCCCTTTGGTGCTTTTATCCCAACCTTAAAGATGTTTTGGATTGTTCTGAAAAGAAAAAGACAAATGGCTCAAAAAGAGAAAAAGGAATTGACCACCTGCAAAAGTGAAAGTACTGGCAGCCATTCTTTCCCCTTGCCCATTCAATCTTCCTTGCCCAGTGGCTTACTTACCTCTGGATGGCGACGCATCTCTTGGATTCGTTTGGATCAGTAGCCTCCAAATTTTTTGTGTATATCCCGTAAAGAAAAAAATGAGCATAATCCCAACCTGTTTCCAATTCTGTATTTATAAATTATGTCCATGTACTACTATGATAATATATATTTTTTAGATATTATATATATATACACACATACAACACACAAAACCATAAAGTTTTAAAGAAGACAAAAAATACATGGTATTTTCTTCCAGCACATCACCATGTATGTCTGTTGTTCTCTCTTTTTTTTAAAGGGACAGAGAGAGAGTCAGAGAGAGGGATAGATAGAAACAGACAGACAGGAACCGAGAGAGGTAAGAAGCATCAATCATTAGTTTCTCGTTGCCGTGGCGACACCATAGTTGTTCATTGATTGCTTTCTCACATGTGCCTTGACCGCAGGCCTTCAGCAGACTGAGCAACCCCTTGCTGAAGCCAGCAACCTTGGGTCCAAGCTGGCAAGCTTTTGCTCAAGCCAGATGGGCCCGCGCTCAAGCTGGCGAGCTCGGGGTCTCGAACCTGGGTCTTCCGCATCCCAGTCCGACGCTCTATCCACTGTGCCACCGCCTGGTCAGGTATGTTGTTCTCTCTTTTGTAAACTTATTATTTCCTTCTTTCTCCCACAAATCCTCAAGTCCTCTTGATTCTACCTCTCATAACTCCTTCATAACTCTGAATGGTTTCTACCCTCAAGGTCAAGGACAGAGCTAAGGCCTGCAGTAGGCCACTGTAGAATACAAGAAGTCTTATAAACTGGCCTCCGTCCACTCAAAGTTTCCCACCCTCGCATCTGACCATTCCATCCTGAATGGCTCCCCACTGAACAGAGTCTAAATTGCTTGAATGCCATCTAAGAACATAAAACATCATGGTGGTCATTTCATGAACCGAGCAAAAGAATCTTTTCTCAATTTTCTAATCTGGGAAATGGAATTAGCAGTGTCTACCTCAGTTTTTGTGTCAGATGCCAACAAAATAATGTCTGCAAAGTGCAGATCCACTGCCAGACCCACAGTCGGCATTACCATCCCGTTCTTATCCCATTACTGTATCCAAAGTGTTTAAAACGCTAGACTAATAATTCCTAAAATAGAAAAACACAGAATCATTCAGGGAGACTTTCCTTTACCTGGGATGCTTTTCCTTTCCCAGGGACTCCCCCACAGTCATCAAGGCTGATTCAGATGTCTTCCCCATAAGTTTGGACTGTACTTTCTCCCAGGCAGAACAATTTTTTCCTGCACAACGTTCCTGCAACTTTACAACACCTCTAACATAATCATAATATATAACAAATCTTTGTTTACTTCTCCATCTCTAAATCTAGGACATGATCCATAAAAACACACAGGCTGTGTTTTGTTAGTTATTAATTCAGTGAACTGCCTGAACATCTACTGCAAGCCAAGGTGGGTGCCTTATAAAACCATCCAACCCAGGGGCCATCTATATTTTTATAAAGGAGGCATCCAAAAGCTGTTTGGTGAATGAATGAATGATATTTAATTCCAGCATAACCAAAAAAGAATTCAAACCAGTGGTTCAGAATCAAATGCTTTAATTATCTTTTTTTTTTTTTTTTTTTTTATTATATATATATTTTATTTTTATTAATTCTAATGGGGTGACATCAATAAATCAGGGTACATATGTACAATGAAAACATCTCCAGGTTATCTTATCATTCAATTGTGTTGCATACCCATCACCAAAAGTCAAATTGTCCTCTGTCACCTTCAATCTGGTTTTCCCTGCGTCCCTCCCCTCCTCCCTATCCCACTCTTCCCTCCCTCCCCCCATCCCATAACCACCACTCTCTTGTCCATGTCCATACCCTCACTTTCATGTCCCACCTATATATGTAATCGTGCTGTTCTCAGTTTTTCTTTTTTTCTGATTTACTTATTTCACTCCGTATAATGTTATCAAGGTACATCCATTTTGTTATAAATGATCCGATGTCATCGTTTCTTATGGCTGAGTAGTATTCCATAGTATATATGTACCAAAGCTTTTTAATCCACTCGTCTTCTGACGGACACTTGGGCTGTTTCCAGATCTTCCCTATTGTGAACAATGCTGCCACGAACATGGGGGCGCATTTCTTCTTTTCGAACAGTGCTATGGTGTTCTTAGGGTATATTCCTAAAAGTGGGATAGCTGGGTCAAAAGGCAGTTCGATTTTTAATTTTCTGAGGAATCTCCAAACTGTTTTCCACAGTGGCTGCACCAGTCTGCATTCCCACCAGCAGTGCAGAAGGGTTCCCTTTTCTCCACATCCTCGCCAGCACTTATTCTGTGTTGTTTTGCTGATAAGTGCCATTCTGACTGGTGTGAGGTGATATCTCATTGTGGTTTTAATTTGCATTTCTCTAATGATTAGTGATGTTGAGCATTTTTTCATATGCCTATTGGCCATCTGTATGTCCTCTTTGGAAAAATTTCTATTCATTTCTTTTGCCCATTTTTTGATTGGGTTGTTTGTCTTCCTGGTGTTGAGTTTTATAAGTTCTTTATAAATTTTAGTTATTAACCCCTTATCAGATGTGCTGTCGAATATGTTCTCCCATTGTGTGGTTTGTCTTTTTATTCTGTTCCTATTGTCTTTAGCTGTGCAAAAACTTTTTAGTTTGATATAGTCCCATTTGTTTATCTTGCCTTTTATTTCAGTTGCCCATGAAGATAAATCGGCAAATATACCGCTGCTACAGATGTCGGAGAGCTTGCTGCCTATGTATTCTTCTAAGATGCTTATGGTTTCACGGCTTACATTTAAGTCTTTTATCCATTTTGAGTTTGCTTTTGTGAATGGTGTAAGTTGATAGTCTAGTTTCATTTTTTTGCAGGTAGATGTCCAATTTTCCCAACACCATTTGTTAAAGAGGCTGTCTTTACTCCATTGTATGTTCTTTCCTCCTTTGTCAAATATCAGTTGTCCATAAAGCTGTGGGTTTATTTCTGGGTCCTCTGTTCTGTTCCATTGATCTATGTGCCTGTTCTTATGCCAGTACCAGGCTGTCTTGAGTATAATGGCCTTGTAGTAAACCTTGATATCAGGAAGAGTGATACCTCCTGCTTTATTTTTTCTTTTTAAGATTGCTGAGGCTATTCGTGTTCTTTTTTGGTTCCATATAAATTTTTGGAATATGTGTTCTATATCTTTGAAGTATGTCATTGGTATTTTAATTGGTATTGCATTGAATTTATAAATTGCTTTGGGTAATATAGACATTTTAATGATGTTTATTCTTCCTAGCCATGAGCACGGTATGTGCTTCCACTTGTTTGTATCTTCCTTGATTTCTTTTATAAATGTTCTATAATTTTCCGAGTACAAGTCCTTAACCTCCTTGGTTAAATTTACTCCTAGGTACTTTATTTATTTGGCTGCAATAGTGAAGGGGATTGTTTCCTTAATTTCTTTTGCTGATATTTCATTGTTGGTATATAGAAATGCCTCTGATTTCTGAGTATTAATTTTATATCCTGCCACCTTGCTGAAATCATTTATAAGGTCCAGTAGTTTTTTGACTGAGACTTTAGGGTTTTCAATATACAATATCATATCATCTGCAAATAATGACAGTTTTACTTCTTCTTTTCCAATTTGTATGCCTTTTATTTCTTCTTCTTGTCTGATTGCTGTAGCTAGGACTTCTAGAACTATGTTGAATAAGAGTGGTGAAAGTGGGAAACCCTGCCTGGTTCCTGACCTTAAGGGGATTGCTTTTAATCTTTGTCCATTTAGTATGATGTTTGCTGTCGGTTTATCGTAGATTGCCTTTATCATGTTAAGGAATGATCCCTGTATTCCCACTTTACTGAGAGTTCTGAGCATGAATGGGTGCTGGATTTTATCAAATGCCTTTTCTGCATCTATTGAAATTATCATGTGATTTTTGTCCTTCCTTTTGTTTATGTGATGAATCACATTGATTGATTTGCGAATATTGAACCAGCCTTGCCTCTCCAGAATAAATCCCACTTGATCGTGGTGTATGATTTTTTTCATATATTGCTGGATCCGGTTGGCTAATATTTTGTTGAGAATTTTAGCATCTAAATTCATCAGGGATATAGGCCTATAATTTTCTTTCTTTGTGTTGTCTTTGCCCGGTTTTGGGATCAGAATTATGCTCGCCTCATAAAAGGAGTTTGGAAGTCTTCCTTCCTCTTGAATTTTTTGAAATAGCTTGAGGAGAATAGGAGTTAGTTCTTCTTTGAATTTTTGATAGAATTCACTTGTGAAGCCATCAGGCCCAGGACTTTTCTTTTTTGGGAGTTTTTTGATAACTGTTTCGATCTCATTTGCTGTAATTGGTCTGTTTAGGTGTTCTGATTCTTCCAGATTGATTTTTGGAAGGTTATATGATTCAAGAAATTTGTCCATTTCACCAAGATTGTCTAATTTTTTGGCATATAGTTCTTCATAGTATTTTCTTACAATGCTTTGTATTTCTGTTGTGTCAGTTGTTATTTCTCCACTGTCCTTTCTAATTTTATTTATTTGAGTCCTCTCTCTTTTTTTCTTGGTGAGTCTAGTTAAAGGTTCATCAATCTTGTTTACCTTTTCAAAGAACCAGCTTCTTGTTTCATTGATCCTCTGTATTGTTTCCTTAGCCTCTATGTCATTTATTTCTGCTCTGACCTTTATTATTTCCTTCCTTCTACTTGTCTTGGGTTTTATTTGTTGTTGTTCTTCTAGTTCTTTTAGATGCAAGGTCAGGTTGCTTATTTGAGCTTTTTCTAGCTTCTTATGATATGCCTGTAGTGCAATAAACTTCCCTCTCAGAACTGCTTTTGCTGTGTCCCATAAATTTTGAGTTGATGTATGCTCATTATCATTTGTTTCTAGAAACTTTTTTATTTCTTCTTTGATCTCATTGTTAATCCATTCATTATTTAATAACATGCTATTTAGTTTCCAAGTGTTTGAGTATTTTTCAGGTTTTCTTTTGTGGTTAATTTCTAGTTTCATGGCATTGTGATCAGAGAAAATGCTTGATATGATTTCAATCTTCTTAAATTTATTGAGACCATTTTTGTGTCCTAACATGTGGTCTATCCTAGAAAACGTACCATGAGCGCTTGAGAAGAATGTATATTCTATTGCTTTAGGGTGAAAAGTTCTGAAGATATCTATTAAATCAAGTTGATCTAGTGTCTCCTTTAAGTCTGCTGTTTCTTTATTAATTTTCTTTCTTGAGGATCTATCCAGTGTTGTTAGAGGGGTATTGAAATCTCCTACTATGATAGTATTGCTGTTAATCTCACCCTTTATATCCATCAAAGTCTGCTTTATGTATGTCGGGGCTCCTATATTTGGTGCATAGATATTTACAATAGTTATATCTTCCTGTTGAATTGTTCCCTTTATCATTATGTAGTGTCCTCCTTTATCTCTTACCAAAGCCTTTGTTTTAAAGTCCATTTTGTCTGATATAAGTATTGCTACCCCTGCTTTTTTTTCATTTCCATTTGCATGAAATATTTTTTTCCATCCTTTTACCTTCAGTCTATGAGCATCTTTTGTTTTAAGGTGTGTCTCTTGTAGACAGCATATGTATGGGTCCTGTTTCTTTATCCATGCAGCTACCCTATGTCTTTTGATTGGATCATTTAATCCATTTACATTTAAGGTTATTATTGATATGTAGTTGTTTATTGCCATTTTATTCTTTAAAGCTGTATTCTTCTTTTGCTCTATTCATTCCTCCCTTTAAACTGTTCACAAGAGGCCCCTTAGTATCTCTTGCAGAATTGGTTTGGTTTTTATGAATTCCTTCAGGCTTTCTTTTTCTGGGAAGCTCTTTATTTCTCCTTCAATTTTAAATGTTAGCCTTGCTGGATAAAGTAGTCTTGGTTGTAGGTTCTTGTTCTGCATTACTTTGATTATTTCTTGCCATTCCCTTCTGGCCTCAAGTGTTTCTGTTGAGAAGTCCGATGTCATCCTTATCGGGGCTCCTTTGTAGGTGATAGTCTTTTTTTCTCTAGCAGCTTTTAAAATTTTTTCTTTATCCATTAGCTTTGGTAATTTAACTATGATGTGTCTTGGTGTAGATCTTTTTGGGTTTCTCCTTAATGGAGTTCTGTGTGCTTCTTGAATGTGTGGAGTGTTTCCCAGCCTTAATTTAGGAAAGTTTTCTGCTATGATTTGATTGACAAAGTTTCCATTTCCTGTCCTCTCTCCTCTTCTTCAGGCACCCCTATGATGCGAATGTTGTTTCTCTTCATGTTGTCACAAAGCTCCCTTAGAGTTTCCTCACATTTTTTGAGTCTCTTTTCCTTTTTCTTCTCTGCTTCTGTGCCTTTGTTTATTGTGTCCTCTAACTCGCTTATTCGATCCTCAGCATCATCCATCCTGCTTTTAATTCCTTCCATTGTGGTCTTCAGTTCTGATACTGTATTTGTCATTTCTGTCTGATTCTTTTTTATTATTTCAATTTCATTTTTTATACTTGTTATCTCTTTATTTAGATGTTCATAATGACTATCCATTGTTGCTCTAATTTCTTTGAACATCCTAACTATCATTATTCTAAATTCTGCTTCTGGTAATTTGGTTATATCTGGTTCATTCAGGTCCTTCTCTGGGGATTTCTCTTGATTCATTTGGTTTGCATTCCTCTGCCTGCCCATTTTTTCTCTGTATAAGCAAGTTGTGGCCACTGGAGTCCAGTAGGTGTTGCCTTTGTGTTCTCTAGGTGTGGTCTATCTGCAGGCCCCCCACCCCCTCTGCCGGTGCCTAGGGTGGTTGGGTATGAGCGTTGCCAGCGCCGGCCCACTGTGGCTTTTGCTATGATTTCTGCCTCTCCTCCGTGGGAGGGGTTGTGACTGAAGCCACAAGATTAGCACCAAGGGTAGAGGCGAGCACCTTTCCTCAGCTGCGGACCCAGCCTATTTCCGGACTTCCGCCCAGAACCAGCAGTCAAAGCCTGCTCGCTACAGTTCCGCGGGTTAGGCGGGGCTTTTGACATGCTCTCAGCTGTAAGCTTTTGCCCGTCCGGAGCTTTAGCCCCGCCCTCTAGGCCAGGGCCCTTTGCGCAGGGTCGGAAACCAAGGTTTATTGGGGCGGGCGTGTTTGCTGGCTTCCGCTGAGCTGCGTACTTCCGCTCGTCCCGGGCTCTACCCCGCCCCCGCGTTCCGAGTCCGCTCGTTCACGTATGAATGCTATCCGGAGTTTCTCCGGCCGGATGGGGATAGTAGTGTGGGCTCAGCTGCGAGCCTCCACTTGTCTCGGGGTCCACCCCGTTCCCGCGCTCGGAGCCCGCTCGCGCACGTATACTGGCCAACCGCGGTTTCTCCGCCCCGGGGGTGGGGGGGGGTGCGGGACTGGTAGCGTCAGCTCTGCCGCGAGCCCCTGCCCGTCCCTGGTCCTAGCCCGGTCCCCGCGGTCAGGGCCGGCTTGCGCAGGGCCTGCCCGTTCCTGGCCTCCCGCTTTGTCCCCGTAAGTGGGATTAAAGGCGGGCCCGCAGCTTCCGGACCGCTCTCGCGATCCCCTCTGACCCTCTGGGCTAGACCGATCTCCCACCGGCTTGGCCTCCGCCCACGCCGACAGAACCGCCTTTCAGCGTCCTGCCGCCCCAAAACCTTAAGCAGCCCTCAGCAGAGTAGGAAGGGACCTAATACTCCACACTGTAGGCCTGGGAGCTCCCTCACTTGTTTCACAGCTCAATACTGTCCAAACGCTCTTCTAGGCTCTAGGACTGGAGGCTGGGGCTTGGTTCCTGGGACCCAGGTCCCTCCCTCTCCACCAAACTCTCCTCCCGCCCCGCGGGTCTCTCCAGGCTGCCGTTTGCTCCGGGGAGCTGGGCAGCCCTCTTCGCGTTTTCGCTATTCCTACCAGTCTCAGTGTGGCTTCTGCAGTGTTCCTTGGTTGAAGAGTCCACTTAGTTTTGTTCAAAGTTGGTTTATCCAGGTGATGTTTCTTAAAATTGAGTTGTAATCCACTTTGGTTCTGGGAGTTGGAAGTTCGTACGTCCGCCTACTCCGTCGCCATCTTGCTCCTCCTCGCTTTAATTATCTTAACAATATAATGAAGTCACATAGAAAGGACATTTAATTTATCAGAATTTAAATTTAACTACATGTCCATATTTAATTGGAAGGGACTGAAAGATGAAGGGAAAATCTTATTTTCCTCAACAATCTTTGATCTATGAACTAGACCTTGGCCATATGGAAGTATGAAGCCATATTTTATAAGCAAAGAGAAATGTAAGTTGATTTCTAGTTTCTGAACTTCCATGGATATATTTCTTGGTAACCTGGTGACTTAAACATTTTCATGAGTATAATTTAAAAAGTGTTTTTCTTAATGTTTGACTTGAGAGCCTAACCCTCATATAAAGTTGTCATTTCTTTGTAACTACTGCTATAGGAATTTCACGAATTGTCAGTGGGCCTAGGATTCTTTTTTTAAAAAATCAAATAACAGCTCATAAAAAAAATAACAGAATTACCTATTTATAGAAAAACTCCCATCCTTACACTAACTTGAATTAACACAAAACTGAAAGCACGTCAGTTGTTCCACAGATAGGTGTCAAGTCTCCAGACTGTCCTAAGAGTTGGTGGTGACAGCAGAAAACAAAGACTTGCTGCAGGAGGTCCTAAAAAGGGCACCTTGCCTGTCTTCTTTTTCCTTAGTTCAAAAGCACATGCAGAGTCTGGGGAAATCAAATCTTTATTCCCATAGGGCTCATCACGTTCCCACTTTAGTTTCCAAACTACCCAGGTGATACATGAAAAGGCTCTTTGTAATCTCGAGACACAAACAAATTAAGAAGGGGGAATGGGCAGCAAAGCAAGGAGCTGGGGGGGCCTATTGCATTTTCTACAATCTTAGTTTATAAACTGTCCTGATTAAATGTTCATTTATAGGACTGGAGAGCAATGGTAAGAAAGGTAAACATCTTTGAGAAACTGGAAGGAAAATCTGCATCTAAATTGGTCACAAAACCGCCTTGATTTTTAACGCAACGGTTCCCAGAGAGCGGTCTGCCGCCCACAGTGCCAAAGCCACCTGGAAACGTGGAGAGAAGGAACACGGAAGAAACGAGCGTGGCTCTGGAGCTGGGGGCAGGGACCAGCGCCGCTTACACAATCCCGCCAAGTGTTTCTGACATATGCTAAGCGGTTCTACCACAAGTCCTAACACCACTCAAAGAGAAACCACAGCAACAAAGTCTTAAAGTAAATTTAGAGAACTAGCTAAGGAGATACAATTACTTTCCCTGGAGAAATCAAGTCAGGGCAAGGCCTCCTCACAGGAAGCCATCAAGGCCTTTCAGCAGAAGTAACAAAGGAGCGAATGCAGAGATTTTTATTACCTCCAGGAATGAGGCACTAAATTTAGCAAATGTTCCAGTTTAGGGCTTTTTAGATATTGCTCCCCCTAAATGGCTTTTCTATTGCATACAAAGGAGAAACTCCACCATGAGTTTCCTCATCAAGTAATCCATTGAGATAATAATAAGGCAACAATTTAATGTTAGTTCACATCATCAAACAAAAAGCACTTTTATCTAAATTGATATAAACTCTTTATTAAGACAAAGATGGTCATTAGTCTTCCTAGCTTTTTGGAAGTTTAAGGAGAATGGCTGACATTAAATCTAAGCCTTTAACTTTTCATAAGATGGCACCCTTACCTAGCTCTGCGGACGGTTGGAACACAAGTTTGAACATCAGTGGCTCCACCGTTAGTATCTATATTGTGAAAACTACTTCAGATTTCTAAGGTTTGAGTTTCATTTTCCCTATAAATATGAAAATAAAACCAGTATGACCTCCCTCATAAGCAACACACTGTAAATGTTAGATGGTGGGTACTGCAAGCAACATTTATATAATAATAATCAAGCATTCTATATCAGGTCACAAGTACCAGTCTGGACCCAAGCGTTTTCCTGATTCATTTTTAGGACACACCAGATCTTACTCCAAAACAATCACATTATAAAGGCTTTAATGGCAATAGCAAATACCTGTAGGCACACATGGAAGAGAAATCATAGTGAAGTTACTGGAAGACCTGTAACAGTCAGCTGCTGACCAAGGACATGCAGTGAGTGTCCACCTGGGTATTATCTAGGAAGGGTACTACAATACTTCAAGGGAAGAAAGAAATATACATGAACACTGTTCAGCAAATGAGTTTGTAAAATCTGTATTTTGGGGGTTTGCTCACTTTTATTGTTAAAAATGGCTGCTGCTGAGAATGACAAGATGGCTATAAAGTAGGCAGACATACCAACTTCCAACTCCTGGAACCAAAGTGGATTATAACTTCATTTTAAGAACCATCAACTGGATAAACCAACTTTGAACTAAACTAAGTGTACTCTTCAACCAAGGAACACTGAAGAAGTCACTTTGAGACTGGTAGGAAGAGCAAAAATGTGGAAAGGGCTGCCCAGCTCCCTGGAGCAGACAGCAGCCCGGAGAGTTTCACATGGCGGGAAGAAACTTTAGCGGAGAGGGAGGGACCTGGGTCCCAGGAACAAAGCCCCAGCCTGCAATTCCAGAGCCTAAAAGAGGTGTACGGACAGTATTGAGCTGTGAAACAAGTTAGGATACTATTTGTGAGAAAGAGACAGTTTTACCAGACCCAGGATTCTTCTTAAAGGGACGGCACAGAAAACCTCTCTCACAACCACTCACCCAGGGCTCCGGGGAACGGGGAGAGGGGAGAGGACAAGAGCAGCGGGAAGAGAGTGGTCTGGAAGGCACAAGGAGAAACACTCTGAGGGACAGCCACCCTAAACCCTGGGCTGAGTCACTTCCCAAATCTGAAACGAATATTTCCCCTGTAACTAGCAATACCAGCAAAGGGAGGCAGGACACCAGCCAAACAAGCTCCCCTGCGGCACTTAGAGCACTGCCACTTAGAAGGAGGGAGCTTTCAGGACTACAGTATGGAGTGTTAGGGTCAGAGCTGCAGTGCCACCCAAATGGCTGAGGGCTTGCTGGAGGGACGGTGTCAGGGGACGCGGAAAAGCGGTTCTGTCGGCGGGGGCAGAGGCTGGGCCAGCCGGCCATGAGGTCGGTCTAGCCCAGCAGGAGTGGAGAGGACGCATGAAAGTGGTCCAGCAGCTGCGGGCCAGCCTGCAGCTTCACCTACGGGGGAAAAGCGGGAGCCCGGGAACAGGAGGAGATCTGCTGCTGAGCAGGGGCACGGGGGCCCACAGAATCACCTGGCCTCTGGGGATTGCGACCCAGTGCCAGCCGGCCCTGACAGCAGGACGGAGGGGGGGGGGGATCAGGGCAAAAGCCTGGGACAGGTGGAGGCTCGCAGCAGAGCAGGCACCAGCAGCCCTGGAGGTTTGTAATCCTGTGCAAGCACACCCAGACCGCGGGGGTTGGGCGGAAGCCTGTGCACTAGCTGGCTCTGATTGCGGGGGCTGTGCTGAAGCCCAGGAACAGGTGGGGACCACAGCTGAGCAAAGAGGCTCACCCCTGCTCTTGGTGCCAAGGCTAGTGGCTCCATTGTGATGCACAACACCACACGTGGGGGCGGGGCAAAGGCCCAGACAGGCTGAGGCTTGTAGAGCCCAGAGGAGAACACAGCACCTCCCGTGAAGGAGAGGCAGAAACCAAAGCAACAGCACATTGGGCCGGAACTGGTGAGCCCCATACACAACCGACATACGCAGCTGCAGAAGGGGTGGCTGGCCTGCAGGCAGAACACACCTAGGGAACACAGATGCAACAATCATTGAACTCCAGTGGCCACACCCATCTTATACACAGACAAAATGGGCAGGCAGAAAAATGCAACCCAAATGAATCAAGAGAAATCCCCAGAGAAGGACCTGTATGAACCAGATATAACCAAACTACCGAATGCAGAGTTTAAAATAAAGATAGTTAGGATGTTCAAAGAGCTTAGAGCAACAATGGATAGTCATTATGAACACCTAAATAAAGAGATAACAAGTATAAAAAAGGAAATTGAAATAATAAAAAGAATCAGGCAGAAATGACAAAAACAATATCAGAATTGAAGAACACAATAGAAGGAATTAAAAGCAGGATGGATGAAGCTGAGGATTGAATCAGCGAGCTAGATGACACAATAAACAAAGGACCAGAAGCAGAGCAGAAAAAAGAAAAGAGACTAAAAAAGACGGAGGAAACTCTAAGGGAGCTCTTTGACAACATGAAGAGAAATTATATCCACATCAGAGGGGTTCCTGAAGAAGAGAAAGAACAAGGGATAGAAACTTTGTTCACCCATTTCATAGCTGAAAACTTCCCTAAATTAAGGCTGGAAAATGACTCACATGTTCAAGAAGCACAGAAAGCTCCATTAAAGAGAAACCCGAAGAAATCTACAGCAAGACATATAATAATTAAAATACCAAAGCTAAGTGATAAACAGAAAATATTAATAGCTGCTAGAGAAAAAAAAAAGCTATCACCTACAAAGGAGCCCTCATAAGGATGACATCTGACTTCTCAACAGAAATGCTTGAGGCCAAAAGGGAATGGCAAGATATATTCAAAGTAATTCAGAACAAGAACCTACAACCAAGACTACTTTATCCAGCAGGGCTATAGTTTAAAATTGAAGGAGAAATAAAAAGCTTCCCAGACAAAAAAACATTCAAGGAATTCCTTAAAACCAAGCCAATCCTGCAAGAGATGCTAAGGGGCCTGTTGTGAACAGATCAAAGGGAGAAAAGAATATAGCAAAAGAGGAATACAGTTGTAAAGAATAAAATGGTAATAAATAACTACATATCAATAATAACCTTAAATGTAAATGGATTAAATGACCAAAGCAAAAGATATAGAGTAGCTGCATGGATAAGAAAACAGGACCCATACATATGCTGTCTACAAGAGACACACCTTAAAACAAAAGATGCACATAGACTGAAGGTAAAAGGATGGAGAAAAATATTTCGTGCAAATTGAAATAAAAATAAAATGGGGTAGCAATACTTATATCTGACAAAATAGATTTTAAGACAAAGGCTATAGTAAGAGATAAAAAAGGACACTACATAATGATAAAGGGAGCAATTCAACAGGAAGATATAACCATTATAAATATCTACACGCCAAACATAGGAGCTCTGAAATACATAAAGCAGACTTTGATGGATGTAAAGGGCGAGATTAACAGCAATACTAAAATAGTAGGGGATTTCAATACCCCACTAACTTCACTACATAGATGTTCAAGAAAGAAAACTAACAAAGAAACAGCAGACTTAAAGGATACACTACATCAACTCGATTTAATAGATATATTCAGAACCTTTTCACCTTAAAGCAGCAGCATATACATTCTTTTCAAGTGCTCATGGTACATTCTCTAGGATAGACATGTTAGGACACGAAAATGGTCTCAACAAATTTAAAAAGATTGAAATCATATAAAGCATTTTCTCTGATCACAATGCCATGAAACTAGAAATTAACCACAAAAGAAAAACTGAAAAATACTCAAACATTTGGAAACTAAATAGCATGTTATTAAATAATGAATGGATTAACAATGAGATCAAAGAAAATAAAAAAGTTCCTAGGAACGAATGATAATGAGCATACATCAACTCAAAATTTATGGGACACAGCAAAAGCAGTATTGAGAGGGAAATTCATAGCACTACAGGCATACCATGGGAAGCTAGAAAAACTCAAATAAGCAACCTGACCCTACATCTAAAACAGTGGTTCTTAACCGTTTTTGAGGTACCGAACCCACCAGTTTCATATGTGCATTCACTGAACCCTTCTTCAGTGATAAATAAAATACGATTTTCTTTCCAAATTCAAGGTATAGGTATATGTCTTTTTACTGGTGCAGAAAATGAGCCGTGCATGAAAATTACCTTGCTCAAAGAACAAAACCAACAAAGGGCATGAACTCACAACAAATTACGGTATTAGTTTATTCTGGCCTCCGCAGCAGAGGTTTCTCCGAACCCCTGAGACTGATTCACCGAACCCCTAGGGTTCAATAGAACCCATGTTAAGAACCACTGAACTAAAAAAATTAGAAAAACAACAGCAAATAAAGTCCAGGGGTAGTAGAAGGAAGGAAATAATAAAGATTAGAGTGGAAATAAATGACATAGAGACTAAAGAAACAATACAGAGGACCAATAAAACCAGGAGCTGGTTCTTTGAAAATGTAAACAAGATAGACGAACCTTTAACTACACACCAAGAAAAAAAGACAGAGGACTCAAATAAAATTAGAAAGGAGAGTGGAGAAATAACAACTGACACAACAGAAATACAAAATATTGTAAGAAAATACTATGAAGAATTGTATGTCAAAAAACTAGACAACCTATATGAAATCGACAAATTCCTTGAAACATACAATCTTCCAAAAATCAATCTGGAAGAATCAGAAACCTTACACAGACCAATTACAACAAAGGAGATCAAAACAAACAGTTATCAAAAAACTCCCAACAAAGAAAAGTCCTGGGCCTGATGGCTTCACAAGTGAATTCTACCAAAAATTCAAAGAACTAACTCCTATCCTTCTCCAGCTATTTCAAAAAATCAAGAGGAAGGAAGACTTCCAAACTCCTTTTATGAGGCAACCATAATTCTGATTCCAAAACCAGGCAAAGACAACACAAAGAAAGAAAATTATAGGCCAATATCCCTGATGAATTTAGATGCTAAAATCCTTAACAAAGTATTAGCCAACTGGATCAAGTAATATATGAAAAAAATCATACACCATGATCAAATGGGATCTATTCTGGGGAGGCAAGGCTGGTACAATATTCGCAAATCAATCAATGTGATTCATCACATAAACAAAAGGAATGACAAAAACCACATGAAAGTGTGAATACAGGGAACATACCTTAACATGATAAAGGCCATCTATGACAAACCCACAGCCAACATCATATTAAATTTGCAAAAATTAAAAGCAATCCCCTTAAGATCAGGAACAAGGCAGGGGTGCCCCCTTTCACTACTCTTATTCAACATAGTTCTGGAAGTCCTAGCTACAGCAATCAGACAAGAAGAAGAAATAAAAGGCATCCAAATTGAAAAAGAAGTAAAACTATCCTTATTTGCAGATGATATGATATTGTAGATAGAAAACCCTAAAGTCTCAGTCAAAAATCTACTGAACCTGATCAATGAATTCAGCAAGGGGCAGGATATAAAATCAATACTCAGAAATCAGAGTCATTTTTATACACCAACAATGAACTGTGTCAGAAAAAGAAATTAAGGAAACAATTCCCTTCACTATTGCAACCAAAAAAAATAAAGTACCTAGGAGTAAATTTAACCAAGGAGATTAAAGACTTGTACTCGGAAAATTATAAAACATTGATAAAAGAAATCAAGGAAGATATAAACAAGTGGAAGCATATACCGTGCTAATGGTTAGGAAGAATAAACATCATTAAAATGTGTATATTACCCAAACCAATTTATAAATTCAATGCAATACCAATTAAGATACCAATGACATACTTCAAAGATATAGAACACATATTCCAAAAACTTATATGGAACCAAGAAAGAACACGAATAACCTCAGCAATATTGAAAAATAAGAATAAAGCAAGAGGTATCACTCTTCCTGAAATCAAGTTATAGTACAAGGCCATTGTACTCAAGACAACCTGGTATTGGCATAAGAACAGGCACATAGATCAGTGGAACAGAATAGAGAACCCAGAAATAAACCCACACCTTTATGGACAACTGATATTTGACAAAAGTAAGAGCATACAATGGAGTAAAGACAGCCTCTTTAACAAATGGTGTTGGGAAAATTGAACATCTACCTACAAAAAAAATGAAACTTGACCATCAACCTTCACCATTCACAAAAACAAACTCAAAATGGATAAAAGACTTAAATGTAAGCATTGGCAGTAAGCTCTCTGACAGCAATATATTTGCTAATTTATCTCCACGGGCAAGTGAAATAAAAGACAGGATAAACAAATGGGACTATATCAAACTAAAAAGCTTTTGCACAGCTAAAGACAATAAGATTAGAATAAAAAGACAAACTACACAATGGGAGAACATATTTGTAAATAAGTCTGATAAGGGGTTGATAACCAAAATTTATAAAGAACTTATAAAACTCAACACCAGGAAGACAAACAATCCAGTCAAAAAATGGACAAAAGAAATGAATAGACACTTCTCCAAAGAGGACATACAGATGTCCAATAGGCATATGAAAAAATGCTCAACATCACTAATCATTAGAGAAATGGAAATTAAAACCACAATGAGATATCACCTAACACCAGTCATAATGGCGCTCATCAACAAAACAATACAGATTAAGTGCTGGCGAGGATGTAGAGAAAAGGGAACCCTCCTGCACTGCTGGTGGGAACACAGACTGGTGCAGCCACTGTGGAAAACAGTATGGAGATTCCTCAAAATATTAAAAATCGAACTGTCTTTTGACCCAGCTATCCCACTTTTAGGAATATACCCTAAGAACATCATAGCACTGTTCAAAAAGAAGAAATGCGCCCCCATGTTTGTGGCAGCATTGTTCTCAATAGCGAAGATCTGGCAACAGCCCAAGTGTCCTTCAGTGGATGAGTGGATTAAAAAGCTTTGGTACATATATACTATGGAATACTACTCAGCCATAAGAAATGATGACATCGGAGCATTTACAACAACATGGATAGACCTTGGTAACATTATACTGAGTGAAATAAGTAAATCAGAAAAAACTAAGAATATATGATTCCATACATAGATGGGACATAAAAATGAGACTCAGAGACATGGACAAGAGTTTCCTGGCTATCGGGTGGGGAGGGGGTAAGGGGGAGGAGAGGGAGGGGTAGGGGTTGGGGAGAGGCACAAATCAAACCAGATAGAAGGTGACCAAAGACAATTTGACTTTGGGTGATGGGTATGGATTATAATCAAATGTCAAAATAACCTGCAGATGTTTTCTCTGAACCTATGTACCCTGATTTATCAATGTCACCCCATTAAAATTAAAATTAATTTTAAAAAATGGCTTCTGCCCAGGTATGTGATTTGTGAAACTGCTAATTACCCTCCTGCTTGGCAAGAGTCATTGTTATGCTAATGTGTGCTAGAGGTGGGGTCTTTGTGAGCCCAGGTAGTTTTTTAGAAGAGAAGAAGGAGGAAGAAGGAGGCCATTTTTTAGAGGAGAAGGGGAAGGAAGAAGAAGGAAGCCATATTTTTGCAGAGTGAGTGCAGAGAGAAGGCAGAGTGCTAACGGAGAAGGTAGTCAAGATGGAAGGAAAGGAGAGAGAAGCCAGTTTTGCTGAGTAAGAAGCTATGTTGGCAGATGGGGAACCAAGAGGTGACTTAGAATGGTGGGGGCCTTTGATTCTAGGAAAAACCAGAAAAGATTCTCCTGGTTTTGGAACCAGAGAATGTGTGAGTGTGCTTTGGTGCCCTATGTGTGTTTTACTCGCCGGCCAGTTGCGAGGCTAGAATAAAGGAATAGCCCACCAGTTTTTGGCTCCGTTGTTTCTTTACCGTCTGTCCGAATCTGATGGGAACCTGCACCTGCATGGCTGTGACGGCAGTTGTGACCACTGGCCTTACAAACACATATACATACAGTGCAGATATACCCTCACTGGAAGCAAATGAGAGGATTATGCCTTTGACAGTAACTGAAATAACTAAAACCTCTTTGGCAAAGGATTTATTTTGGGCAATTCTTAATGAACCCCTAGTGCAGGTTAATAGTAAGCAATCTCCATCTATAGCTGCAATCTTACACACAGAGAACAAAGAATTCCTTAGCCCGCAAGGTTCTCTAACAATGATGATACAAGGAATTGTAACCAAGTGTCTCTTTGAGGTTGTCATAGGAAACCAACCAACAGAGTGGGCCCATTATTGCTTCTGGTGGTTGGCTAGATGTCTCCATTGCTTTTCTAAAGAACCATTAAAACTTATATTTTTAGGTCTGACCTGTGATGGCACAGTGGATAAAGTGTTGACCTGCAATGCTCAGGTAGCCCATTCAAAACTCTGTTCTTCCCTGGTCAAGGCACATACAAGAACTAACTACGAGTTGATACTTCCCGCTTCTTAGCTCCTTAACCCCTCCCTACTCTCTCTAAAATCAATTGATAAAATTTTTTTTTTAAAATCATATTTTTAGTGTTTGCCTGGTAAGATTTAAGTCTGTTAAGTAATTTTAATCTTTCTGAAGATGAGTAAATTAATCATTTAAGAACAAAATGTGTCACTAATTAAGACAATAGCTTCCTGTAGTAGTAAATAGTAATAATATTGATAGTATTATTATAAATAACCAGTACTAATAATAGTAAATTATTATTGTCCTTGTTATTATTGTTATTATAGCAGCTCGCTTTCATTGAGCCCTATTTGCCAAGAGCATTGCTAAGCTCTGTACAGGTATAATCTCATTTAATTCTCACAAAATTTTATAAAATAGATGCAATCATCATATTCATTTTCAAATTAGAAAATTGAGGTTCTAAGAGGAACCATAATTTGAACTGGACTTACCTAAAATATTAACCTTTACTCAGGCTGCCTTCCTAAAGAAGGTCCAATCATGGAAACTTGTGATGATTAAAGTACATTGCAGTCAATGGTGGATGTCACCATTATTCTATTCGAAGGGCAATCTTGTCTCGAAATCAACAAAGAGATAATAGACATAGTTATTAAAGGCATAAGGCAGATCTCTATAAATTTTTGTGGAATGGTACTGACCAGGGCTACTCAAACGAAGATCAGTGAACTGTTTGTAGCAGATAGATCCCCAAGAGATAAAGGGCTTGTGCCAGAACCTAAACCATCCCATCACTAAGCACTGTTTAGTTTAGCTGACATTCTTTATAGAAAGACTTTCTGGATAAAGGAAGTGGTACCATGATTTATTTTATCTCCTGGTAATAAGTACTTTACTGAACAACACTGGTCTATGGACCAGCTCTGAGTAGCCTGGTGTAGATGATATATTGTTGAGCAAAAAGAACGTCTATATTCATCAAATGATCACATTGGTTCAGTAAGTAAATAAATAAATAAATAAATATTATAGATAGATACAAATAGAAATGATGCCATTGGAGAGTTTCCATTTTTACCCTACCAATTCTGTATTTTAGCCAGCAAGGTTGTTTGTTTTTATAACCATTGTCATATGAGTGAGATTTTTTAAAACAGAAGATGTTTTATTTTCCTACTCTTGATAGGGGGAACTCAAGAATTTAAATTTTAGCTTGAGTAATGGTGGCTTTGATTATGGTCAGTGGACATAATGGCAAATGCAAGTAAAAGCTTTGTTTCAGCCTGTGGTGATGCAGTGGATAGAGTGTCAACCTGGAATGCTGTGGTTGCTGGTTCGAAACCCTGGGCTTGTCCAGTCAAGGTACATATGACAAGCGAGCAATGAACAACTTAAGTGAAGCAACTATCAGTTGATACCTTTTGTTCCCCTCCTTTTCTCTGTAAACTCAATAAAATCTTTTAAAAAATTTTAAAAAAAAGCTTTGTTCCAGGAACTGAGATGCCTGAACAGCCCTACATGACTATTTATAAATGATCTACCTTTGTCGGACCTACAGGACTTAACATGGTCTGGGTTTCCCTAATATTTTCTTAATGGCCTTTTCCTGTTCCTGAATCCCATTTAGGATACCATTTTACAGTTAGCCCTAATATCTCCTGAGGCTGCTTGGCTACTAAATCTTTTGTAACTGAAAGCTTATTATTATTGCTTCCAGAGCCAGAGTTGACATACTAACATTTTTTTTTTTGAGCATTTACTGTGTGCCAGTTTCTTGGTTCAACATTCCACTTGTCTCAACAAAGCTCTGATGCTGAGTACTACTATTGTCTCCACTTCATAGGCAAGGAAAGTGGGCAGGATGAGCGCTAGTACCTTCTCCACTGGTAAAAGGCTGGAAACTGGCTGGGCCAGAATTCAGACACCAGCAGTCTGATTAAATTATTCTACAATTTCATTCTAAGACCACTGTAGGAAATGAGATGCCTGACAGAAAAGACAACAATGCTAAACAAACTGTAGAAGTAGAGTTCCCAGCTTCAAACAAGAGGTATTTATAAGGTGACCAACTTTTTTACAATGCAAAGGAGGACAAAAATAAATTGAAGAAAACAATATCATATAAAAGAAACATTTTATTCATTGCAACAATAATGAACTATAATGATAAATGCATTATAAAACAGTTGCACTATTTCATATTGTAATTATGCTTACATGCCTATTAATTTTCAATAATGATTGTAGGAAAAAGTACTCATTTAGATAATATAATCTAAATGAGTACTTTTCCATTGTATGAATATTTTTTGTCAATGTATCATCTTGTAACAATATATTGGAAAAATATGAACAAGAAATATCCTTCATATTGAATTTTATGTGAATTGTGCTTGCCTGTCTATGATTGAATATTCACCGAGAAAGAAATAATCGTGAGTCTACAACTGTTGTATGTGCTGTGTCATGTTTCAGTTAAGAAGTACACAAAGCCATTTGTGTGCTCGGTATATCGTGTGCTTTCTCAAGGTCTCCTGTGCGGAGTGCATGCGTCTCATAATCGCATCTCGCCGCACTGTACTGATCCTTGAAGAGTCGTCATGTCAAATAAATATACGTCACATGAAATGCAATGGATCGACTCTGCATCGATCAAATACGGACATTTACAGATTAGTCTTCCAATATCAAAAAGGAGGACATGTAGAAGGACACTTTTCGAGGAAGGACAGAACTTACGAAAGAAGGACTGTCCTCCCTAAAGGAAGATGATTGGTCACCGTAGTATTTATTTGTAGATTAGGTATCTGGAAATCTTTCAAACATTGACTTTTGGTGAAACATTTGAGAGTTCTGATAAACATTTTTTAACACAATTGTAATAGAAGTTCAATTAAAATGAAGCAGCCGTATGAAAAAGCATTCATTACCTCTTTCTCTTTTTGTAATAATAGTAGTTTCCCTTCATACTCAGAAAAATGTTCCAAGACCCACACTGGATGCGTGAAGCCCTGAATAGTTCTAAACCCTACATATACTATATGTTTTTCTTGTGCATACCTACCTTTTCATTTAAAGGAAATATTTTATGGCTTCTTTTAGGCATATTCAATTTTCCAGCATTAATATTCATGCTCTTGGGGCCATTATTAATAACAGTTACTTCCACACTCGCAGTGTGATACTGTGATAGTGGATATAACAGAGATGGCTACCAAGTGACTAAGGAAAAGAGAGCGTACACAGCATGGATGTGCTGGGCGGAGGGGTGATTTGAATTCTGGGCTTGAGGACATTGCAAAATTTCACCACCTACTTAGAACAGGACATGATTTCAAATTTATGAATTCTTTACTTCTATTATTTTCTACTCTTAAAAAAAATTATTTTTTAATTTTAATGAGAGGAGAGAAAGGGGGGTGATGAGAAGCATCAACTCCTAGTTGCTCCTCGTATGTGCCTTGAGCAGGCAAGCTCTGGATTTTGAACCGGCAACCTCAGCATTCCAGATTGCCATTTGTCGGTCAACTAAGTTTGTAAATATGATATACTATGTTTGCTTGTTTATAGAATGCTTTGGGTGTGGGAGACAGGCTATAACCCAGCAAAGTCATTATAGTCTAAGATTTAGTTTTAAAAATAAGCCTTTCCCACCCTTTTAATACTAAGAGCTTTTCAAAACTGAGCTTTTCCCAACATCCTTGACTCTTTTTTTTTCTTAATGTTAAAGGTGTGACATTAATAAATCTGGGTACAAATGTTCACAGAAAACATCTACAAGTTATCTTATCATTCAATTATGTTGCATACCCATCACCCAAAGTCCAATTTCCTCTGTCACCTTCTATCTGGTTTTCCCTGTGCCCCTCCCCTCCCCCCTCTCCCAGCCTCTCCTCCCTCCCCCTAACCCGTAACCCCCACACTCTTGTCCATGTCTCATAGTCTCACTTTTATGTCCTACCTATGTATGAAATAATGCTGTTCTCAGTTTTTTTGTTTTACCTATTTCACTCCGTATAATATTATCAAGGTATATCCATTTTGTTGTAAATGATCCAATATCATCATTTCTTATGGGTGAGTAGTATTCCATAGTATATATGTACCAAAGCTTTTAAATCCACTCGTCCTCTGACGGACACCTGGGCAGTTTCCAGATCTTTGCTATTGTGAACAATGCTGCCACGAACACGGGGGCGAATTTCTTCTTTTCTAACAGTGCTATGGTATTCTTAGGGTATATTCCTAAAAGTGGGATAGCTGGGTCAAAAGGCAGTTCAATTTTTAATTTTTTGAGAAATCTCCATACTTTTTTCCACAGTGACTGCACCAGTGTGTATTCCAACTAGCAGTGAAAGAGGGTTCCCTTTTCTCCACATCCTCGCAAGCACTTGTTCTGTGTTCTTTTGCTGATGAGCGGATTCTGACTGGTGTGAGGTGATAACTCATTGTGATTTTAATTTGCATTTCTCTAATGATTAGTGATGTTGAGTAATTTTTCATATGCCTATTGGTCATCTGTATGTCCTCTTTGGAGAAATTTTTATTCATTTTTTTTTGCCCATTTGTTGATTGGATTGCTTGTCTACCTGCTGTTGACTTTTATAAGTTCTTTATAAATTTTGGTTATTAACCCCTTATCAGACATGTTGTCGAATATGTTCTGCCATTGTGTGGTTTATCTTTTTATTCTGTTATTATTGCCTTTAGCTGTGCAAAACATTTTAGTTTGATATAGTCCCATTTATTTATCTTGCCTTTTATTTCACGTGCCCATGAAATAAATCGGCAAATATATTGCTGCTACAGATGTCAGAGAGCTTGTTGCCTATGTTTTCTTCTAAGATGCTTATGGTTTCATGGCTTACACTTAAGTCTTTTATCCATTTTGAATTTATTTTTGTGAATGGTGTAAGTTGATGGTCTAGTTTCATTCTTTTCCAGGTAATGTCCAATTTTCCCAACACCATTTCTTAAAGAGGCTGTCTTTACTCCATTGTATGTTCTTTACTCCTTTGTCAAATATCAGTTGTCCATAAAGGTGTGAGTTTATTTCTGGGTTCTCTGTTCTCTGCCACTGATCTATGTGCCTGTTCTTATGCCAATACCAGGCTGTCTTGAGTACAATGGCCTTGCAGTAAACCTTGATATCCAGAATAGTGATACCTCCTGCTTTATTTTTTCTTTTTAAGATTACTGAGGCTATTCGTGTTCTTTTTTGGTTCCATAAAATTTTTGGAATATGTGTTTTACATCTTTGAAGTATGTCATTGAAATTTTAATTGGTATTGCATTGAATTTATAAATTGCATTGGGTAATATAGACATTTTAAGGGTGTTTATTCTTCTTAACAATGAGCACAGTACATGCTTCCACTTGTTTGTATCTTCCTTGATTTCTTTTATCAATGTTTTATAATATTCCGAGAACAAGTCCTTAACCTCCTTGGTTAAATTTACTCCTAGGTACTTTATTTTTTTGGCTGCAATAGTGAAGGGGATTGTATCCTTAATTTCTTTTGCTGACAGTTCATTGTTGGTATATAGAAATGCCTCTGATTTCTGAGTATTAATTTTATATCCTGCCACCTTGTTGAATTCATTTATCAGGTCCAGTAGTTTTTTGACTGAGACTTTAGGGTTTTCTATATACAATACCATATCATCTGCAAATAATGACAGTTTTACTTCTTTTCCAATTTGTCTGCCTTTTACTTCTTCTTCTGGTCTGATTGCTGTAGCTAGGACTTCAGAACTATGTTGAATAAGAGTGGTGAAAGTGGGCAACCCTGCCTGGTCCAGACCTTAAGGGGATTGCTTTTAATTTTTACCCATTTAGTATGATGTTTGCTGTGGGTTTGTCGTAGATGGCCTTTATCATGTTAAGGAATGTTCCCTGTATTCCCACTTTACTGAGAGTTTTGAGCATGAATGGGTGCTAGATTTTATCAATAGCCTTTTCTGCATCTATTGAAATTATCATGTGATTTTTGTCCATCCTTTTGTTTATGTGATGAATCACATTGATTGATTTTCGAATATTGAACCAGCCTTGCCTCTCCAGAATAAATCCCACTCGATCATGGTGTACGACTTTTCTCATATATTGCTGGATCCGGTTGGCTAATATTTTGTTGAGAATTTTAGCGTCTAAATTCATCAGAGATATTGGCCTATAATTTTCTTTCTTTGTGTTGTCGTTGCCTGGTTTTGGAATCAGAATTATGCTCGCCCCATAAAAGGAGTTTGGAAGTCTTCCTTCCTCTTGAATTTTTTGAAATAGCTTGAGGAGGATAGGAATTAGGTCTTCTTTGAATTTTTGGTAGAATTCACTTGTGAAGCCATCAGGCCCAGGACTTTTCATTTTTGGGAGTTTTTTGATAACTGTTTCCATCTCTTTTGTTGTAATTGGTCTGTTTAGGTGTTCTTATTCTTCCAGATTGATTTTTGAAAGATTATATGATTCAAGAAATTTGTCCATTTCACCTAGGTTGTCTAATTTTTGGCATAGAGTTCTTCATAGTATTTTCTTACAATACTTTGTATTTCAGCTGTGTCAGTTGTTATTTCTCCACTCTAATTTCTAATTTTATTTATTTGAGTCCTCTCTCTTTTTTTCTTGGTGAGTCTAGTTAAAGGTTCATCAATCTTGCTTACCTTTTCAAAGAACCTGCTCTTGGTTTCATTGATCCTCTGTATTGTTTCCTTAGCCTCTGTGTCATTTATTTCTGCTCTGATCTTTATTATTTCCTTCCTTCTACTGGTCCTGGGTTTTATTTGCTGTTGTTTTACTACTTCTTTTAGATGCTGGGTCAGGTTGCTTATTTGACCTTTTCTAGGTTCTTATCATATACCTGTAGTGCAATGAAATTCCCTCTCAGAACTGCTTTTGCTGTGTCCCATAAATTTTGAGTTGATATATGCTCATTTTCATTCGTTTCTAGAAACGTTTTTATTTCTTCTTTGATCTCATTGTTAATCCATTCGTTTTTTAATAACATGCTATTTAGTTTTCAAGTGGTTGAGTATTTTTCAGTTTTTCTTTTGTGGTTAATTTCTAGTCTCATGGCATGTGAACAGAGAAAATACTTGGTATGATTTCAATCTTCTTAAATTTGTTTAGACCATTTTTGTGTCCTAACATGTGGTCTATCCTAGAAAATGTACCATGAGTGCTTGAGAAGAATGTATATTCTACTGCTTTAGGGTGAAAAGTTCTGAAGATATTTATTAAATCGAGTTGATCCAGTGTATCCTTTAAGTCTTCTGTTTCTATATTAATTTTCTTTCTTGAGGATCTATCCAGTGATGTTAGTGGGGTATTGAAATCCCCTACTATTATATTATTGTTGTTAATCTCGCCCTTAATATGCATCAAAGTTTGCTGTATGTATGTCGGGGCTCCTATATTTGGTGCATAGATATTTATAATAGTTATATCTTCCGGTTGAATTGTTCCCTTTATCATTATGTAGTGTCCTTCTTTATCTCTTACTACAGCCTTTGTTTTAAAGTCCATTTTGTCAGATATAAGTATTGCTACCCTGGCTTTTTTTCATTTCCATTTGTATGAAATATTTTTTCCATCCTTTTACCTTCAGTCTATGAGCATCTTTTGTTTTAAGGTTGTCTCTTGTAGACAGCATATGTATGGGTCCTGTTTCTTTTTCCACGCAGCTACCCTATGTCTTTTGATTGAATCATTTAATCCATTTACATTTAAGGTTATTATTGATATGTAGTTGTTTATTGCCATTTTACTCTTTAAAGCTGTATCTCCTTTTGCTATATACTTTCCTCCTTTTGTACTGTTCACAACAGGCCCCTTAGTATCTCTTGCAGAGTTGGTTTGCTTTTAATGAATTCCTTGAGGTTTTTGTTGTCTGGGAAGCTGTTTATTTCTCCTTCAATTTTAAACATTAGTCTTGCTGGATAGAGTAGTCTTGCTTGTAGGTTCTTGTTCTGCATTACTTTGAATATATCTTGCCATTCCCTTCTGGCCTCAATGTTTCCGTTGAGAAGTCCGATGTCATCTCTATTGGGGCTCCTTTGTAGGTGATAGCCTTCTTTTCTCTTCTTTTCCTGGTAGCTGAATAGGAGAAATAACAGGAAATTCCAGCCTTAATCCAATCTACAAACAAGGAAGTCTCTCATACAACGCCACTTATCTAAGGCATAATGGGAGGATTCCTCATGAGAGTGCACCACCCACATCATCACTCAGTCCCACAGCAGTTATCACACCTTTGGCTCTGGCAGATAAAATATATTATGCTCACTTGAGCAGCTTTTAAAATTTTCTCTTTATCCCTTAGCTTTGGTATTTTAACTATGATGTGTCTTGGTGTAGATTTCTTTGGGTTTGTCTTTAATGGAGTTATCTGTGCTTCTTGAACGTGTGAAATGTTTTCCAGCCTTAATTTCGGGAAGTTTTCTGCTATGATTTGATTGAACAAAGTTTCTATTTCTTGTTCTCCCTCCTCTGCTTCAGGAACCACTATGATGCAGATGTCATTTCTCTTCATGTTGTCACAGAGCTCCCTTAGAGTTTCCTCACATTTTTTGAGTCTCTTTTCTTTTTTCTGCTCTGCTTCTCTGCCTTTGTTTATTGTGTCCTATAACTTTCTGGTTCGATCCTCAGCGTCATCCACCCTGCTTTTAATTCCTTCTGTTGTGGTCTTCAGTTCTGACCAAGTATTTGTCATTTCTGCCTGATTCTTTTTAATTATTTCAATTTCCTTGTTTATACTTGTTATCTCTTTATTTAGGTGTTCATAATGACTATTCATTGTTGCTCTATTCTCTTTGAACATCCTAACTATCATTATTTTAAATTCTGCATCTGGTAATTTTGTTATATCTGGTTCATTCAGATCCCTCTCTGGGAATTTTTCTTGATTCATTTGGGTTGCATTTCACTGCCTGTCCATTTTGTCTGTATATAAGAAGGTTGTGGCCACTGGAGTCCAATGGGTGTTCCCTTTGTGTTCTCTAGGTGTGGTCTATCTGCAAGCACGCCACCCCCTCTACCGCTGCCAAGGGCTTTTGCATATGGGGGTTGCCAGCGCCATCCCACTGCAGTTGTTGCTGTGATTTCCGCCTCTCTTCCGTGCGAAGGGCTGTGTTCTCTTGCCCAGCTCTATAATCCTCAGCCTGCCTGAGCCTTCGCCTCGCCCCCACAGGTTGGGTTGCGCACTGAACTCAAGCCACAAGCCTCAGCACCAAGGGTGGAGGTGAGCACCTTTGCTCAACTGCAGACCCAGTCTGTTCCCGGGCTTCCGCCCAGCTCCTGAGGTCGAGCTTGCTCGCCACAGTTTCTTGGGTTGGACGGGGCTGCTGACGTGCACTCAGCTGTGAGCCTCAGCCTGTCTAGAGCTTTAGCCCTGCCCCCAATCCAGGGCCTGACTGCGCAGGATCGCAATTCTCGGTTTCTGGGGCCGGGTGGGGCTGCTGGCATGCACTCAGCCATGAGCCACTGCCTCTCTCTGGTCCTAGCCCCTCTCCTGTGGTCAGGGCCATCTTGCACAGGGTCGCAGAGCAGATCTCTTCCCTTTTCTGGCCTCCCGCATTTCCCCTGCAGGTGGGGCTGCAGGGGGGCCCGCAGCTGCCGGACCGCTTTCACGCATCCCCTCCACCCCTGCTGGGCAAGACCGAGCTCACACCGGATGGGCCTCCGCCCCCGCCGACAGAACCACATTTCAGCGTCCTGCCGCCACTGTCCCTCCAGCAAGCCCTCAGAAGTGTTGGTGGGTGCACTGCAGCTCAGACCCTAACAGTACATACTGTAATCCTGGAAGCTCCCTTTGTCTAAGCACCTCTGCTCTAAGTGCCGTGGGAGACCTTTTTTGGCTGGTGTCCCGTCTCCCTTTGCTGGTATTGCTACTTCCAGGGGAAATATTCACTTTTGATTAGGGAAGTGACTTAGCCCAGGGGTTAGGGTGCCTGTCCCTCAGAGTGTTTCTCCTTGTGCCTTCCAGTCCACACTCTCTTCCCGCTGCTCTGGTCCTCTCCTCTGTCCCCGTTCCCCGGAGTCCTGGGTGAGTGGTTGTGAGAGATGTTTTCTGCGCTGTCCCTTTAAGAAAAATCTTCTGTCTGAGAAAACTGTCTCTTTCTCACAAACAGTATCCTCATTTGTTTCACAGCTCAATACTGTCCAAACGCCTCTTCTAGGCTCTGGGGCTGCAGGCTGGGGCTTTGTTCCTGGGACCCAGGTCCCTCCCTCTCCACCATATTCTCCTCCGGCCACGCGGTTCTCTCCGGGCTGCCGTTTGCTCCGGGGAGCTGGGCAGCCCTCTTCGTCTTTTCACTATTCCTACCAGTCTCAATGCGGCTTCTTCAGTGTTCCTTGAAGAGTCCACTTAGTTTAGTTCAAAGTTGGTTTATCCAGATGATGGTTCTTAAAATTAAGTTATAATCCACTTTGGTTCTGGGAGTTGGAAGTTGGTACGTCCACCTACTCCATCATCATCTTGCCGTCCCCACACCCTTGACTTTTGCAAGATGTGGGGTAGTGCATTCTCATGAGGAATCCCATTTATGCCTCCGATAAGTGACTTTGTATTAGAGACTTCCTTATTTGTATATTGGCTTAAAGACTTTAATTTCTACACTATAAAATGAAATAGACCAGGTGCTTCCTCTCTCAGTTCCTGAAATTAGCATTGCAGAGCAGAAGCAGCCATGATGGCAGGGTACTGAAGGAGAAGCCAGTTTGTGCAGAGTTAGAGCAGAGAGAAGAAATTAGGGAACAGAGGTGAATAAGTCTGGTGAGCTAGAAACCTTTGATACTAGGAAACTCAGGAAAGTCAGTGGCTTTGGGAGCCCTGAATGGAAAGGGAAGTGTTTTCCCATTGTGTGTATTTCTTGCCTGCCAGGTGCAAGCTATGATTAAAGACGATTGCCCACCAGTACTTGGCTCCATTGTTTCATTACCATCTGTCCGAATCAAATGCGAACCTGCATGGGCCAGGCGGCTGTGATGGTGGCCGGGGCTACTGGCTTTACATTAGCGTAGTCAGTGGGATTTGATACAGTTCAGTATGGAACCACCACCACCTTTGAATGGTGGAGTAGAGGACTGGCAGCTGTTATCGTTCCCCATGGCTGTCCTTTTGGGGGCCATAGGCTGGCTGACTTTTACAGCCATGCGTGAAGAACCCAAGAGCTCTGTGGAAGAGGCTGCCAGGGACCTGCAAACCGAGCAGTGGAAGGAGCTGGGGAAAACGTGGGAGAAAGAGATGCCGACCCTGGGACTGGAGCAAGCACCAGAGGAGGCCAACCTGGTTTATGAGATTCTTTTGGAAATAGAGCAGCTGCTGGAGGAGGAATCACAGGTTCCTGAGTTGCAGATTGCCCTGGATGTTGTGGAGAGCCAGCAGCAGTGGGAGGCTGGGGTTTAGACCGGAGCTGGGGCTGCAAGGCCTGCAGAGCAGATGGTGGCAACAGCCCGGAGCTTAAGCTTGGCAGCAGGAGATGATGTTTTCAGTTCCTCCTTGGAGAATGAAGAGAATCGGTCTGGAGTTGTGATCCGCAGTCTCCAGAAGGTGAGAGCCCAGCAGCAAGGAGCTCCTACTACACCCCTGGTAGGTCTGCGATTTTGGTCCATAGGGGTGGATGCAATCATGCTCTCTGGAGCAGAGATGAAAATGCTGACTGCCATTGCCATGTGCTCCTCTTTGGGACAGTGTAAGACCTGACAGGATGGCAGGGATGAGGGGGGTGGCTGAGGCCCCATGTGCATGGACTGATTTCCTGGACTATGACCGGAGTGGCTCCTTTGTTGGATGGACTTATGGATTTTGGACAATGTGAAAGACCCTGATGGGGGTGGGGGGTGGCTTTGCTGGAGGCCCTCCTGCCCCGGGAAGCTTTTCCCATGACTAGAAAGAAGTCAGAGGACATTTTGTGCTTTTGGCAAAATGCTCAGAGACTGGTGAAGTGTACCTCTGTAATTGTTCAAATTGTATGATGTCATGATGTTGTAATTTGTGTACCTAATTGCCTTGTACAGAGATGCCAGTGGTGTAGATTGTGGGTAGTAAGGTGAGCAAAGGGGTAAATTGTTGGGCAGATAAAATATATTATGCTCACTTTGTTAAAGATGGTACTGCCCATGTGGAAACCCATCACCAGGTGATGATATTGGTTTCCCTTCTTGCTTGGGATGGGCGTGATTATATTAATGTGGGGGGGGGGGGACAGGCTGTAAGCAGGCAGAGTCGTTATAGCCCAAGGCTTAGTTTTAAGAGTAAGCCTTTCCCACCCTTTCTGATGTAAGGTGGTGCACTCTCATGAGGAATCCCTTTATACCTTAGATAAGTGACTTTGTATCAGAGACTTTCTTCTTTGTATATTGGATTAAAGGTTTTGAATCTACACTATAAAGTGGGGCAGACAGGGAGCTTGCACTCTCTTGGTTCCTGAGATTAGCAATAGAGAGGAGAGCAGAGATAGGCCACATGGAGGAGGCCAGGAGAAGCAGCCATGATGGTGGAATGCTGAAGGAGAAGCCAGTTTGTGCATTGTTTGCGCAGAGAGAAGGAGCTGGGAAACAGAGGTGAATAAGACTGGTGAACTAGAAACCTTTGATTCTAGGAAACTCGGATAAGTCATTAGCTTTGTGAGCACTGAATGAGTGGGTTTTGGAGCCCAATGTGTTTTTACTTGCCTGCTGGGTGCAATCTAGGATTAAAGATGATGGCCCACCAGATCTTGGCTCCATTGTTTCATTACCATCTGTCTGAATCAAATGCGAACCTGAATGGGCCAGGTGGCTGTGATGGTGGCCATGGCTACTGGCTTTACAACGGCCCACCAGTTCTTGGCTTCATTGTTTCATTACCGTCTGTCAGAAATCCACGGGTCAGGCGGCTGTGATGGTGGCTGCAAATATTGGCTTTACACTGCTCTATCCACTGCACCACCACATGTCAGGCTGTTATTTTCTATTTAACATTTTCAGAGCATCATTGACCACAAGGAAACTATGAAAAGACAAACTATGGATGAGGGGTATTGTACTCAGAAAACTTTTTTCTAAGAAATACAAAACCAAACAAATTCTCTTTGTTAAATTATCAAAATATAACAGTTTTCTGTACCATGTTATTAGCAAGCAATGGGTCCACTGTCTGTAGTAATGAAAAGAAAGGTGAAAACTTGGCACAGTGAAGAAATAAGGCAAATTAATTAAGTCAAGGAGTCTGCCAGACCCCTTGAGGTGCTCTTTTGACCAACTTTTTATCTCTCCTTCTTCTAGAGTCAGTGAACAGGCCACACTCAGTCCCACAGCAGTTATCACACCTTTGGCTCTGAGTTCTTACTTTTTTCATGGTGCTTACGGATTATAATTTGACCGAATGCACTCAATTGTGGACAATCAATATGAACACACACACATACAAATCATCACGGATCCTCACATGAGAACTTGTGTCACAATAATGCCACACAGTCACTACAAATGCAGAGCAAGATGAGCAGATTGACTTCTTCCAGCTCCCTAGCTTTGGTAAATAATTTTTAGTGGCTTAATTCCACTTTTTTATACATGCTATTTCACAACCATTCCAAAATGTGAACCTCCTCAGAAGTGTAAATTGCCTGATTTAAGATAAGCAGACACCTATTGTTGTCTCTTAATTGCTGGAGGTCTGAGGAAGGGAGCTGTTTTTATAAACCACAGCTTCAGAGTAATAAAAGCTAAGGGCAAAAGTCCAGAGATCTTCCACAGACCAGCTGAGGAGGGAGTTAGAAATGACAGCCCAGAAACTGGGACATCAAGCCCTTTGAGAATGACTAGAACAGTGTTTCTTAACCTGGGTTCTATCGAACCCAAGGGGTTCGATGAGTCGGTCTCAGGGGTTCGGAGAAGCCTCTGCCGCGGAGGCCAGAATAAAGTAATACCGTAATTTGTTGTGAGTTCATGCACTTTGTTGGGTTTGTTCTTTGAGCAAGGTGATGTTCATGCACGGCTCATTTTGTGTACCAGTAAAAAAAACATATACCTATGTCTTGAATTTGGGAAAAAAAAATCATATTTTATTTATCGCTAAAGAAGGGTTCGGTGAATGCGCATATGAAACTGGTGGGTTCGGTACCTCAAAAAAGGTTAAGAACCGCTGGGCTAGAACCTTTGTAAAGGCTCCCGTTGAGCCAGGCGGGCTGTCCTGGCCCGATGAAGATGGCTGCAGGGTGCTGCGTCTTCCATGGGGCCCTGAATGATTATAGCTCCCCGCAGGCTGCTTAGGAGTGGAACCCTAAGCGGTAAAATGGTAGAAGCAGCTCCACGAGAAAAGAGGAGTTGTCACCTACAAACTGCAACAATGAAAGACCAAACTCTGGATGTTTAACAAGACCCCAGATTCCCCAGTAGAATCTCAGATTAATCAGAAAAGTGTGGACATTTTCATGCTCTGCTAGTCAGAGTGTGGATGGGGGGAAAAAAAGGTGGGGGGAAGGGTTGTATGGAAAGGAACCTCACAGGGTTTTCTGATCATAAATTCCTAACTAGGCAGCTCATGGAGGGTTGCCATGTCTCCAGCCCAAGGCTTCTTCAGTAAGAGTTTTAAGCATGCCCTGTCCATTGTTTTTGTTCATCTAGGTTAACACACCTTTGAAATACCAGAAGTAATAATACCAGAGAGGCCTTTAATCTTGTTAACTATCCTGAAACCTGACCCTGCCTTGCTTTCTTCCTTACATTCCCTCCTTAATTTTAAATGCATAAAAGAAGCTGCAAAACTGTTGTTCTTTGGGCCATTTGAGATTTTGCTCCCTGGCATATAGGTTTGGACATTCTTTTGTTGAGAGGTTTTCACTAGTCCTCACTGCACATTTCCATTCCCAAAATCCATATATCCTGGTATGGACATATTTATATATAAAGAACATAAAAGTGTTAGTTTGACATTATTTGCTTCCTTCTATGTATATCCTCAGTGTATATATCATGGATTATAAACATCATTTCTGGATGAAAAGAACCAGATCTGTGTAATTCTCTTTAAGAAAAAACACTTATTCTTCCCAGTGTAATTTGAACTATTTGTACTCTAAGGTTCTCTTCCTAAAACATAACAATATGAATAAATTAAAAATAACTGTATGAAAGTTGCTAAGTGTAAAGCCAGTAGCCAAGGCCACCAACACAGCCGCCTGGCCAGTGCAGGTTCGCATTAGATTCGGACAGTCGGTAATGAAACAATGGAGCTAAGAACTGGTGAGCCATCAACTTTAATTCCAGCTTGCACCCGGCGGGCAAGCAAAAACACACACTGGGCTCCAAAACCCACTCATTCAGTGCTCACAAAGCTACTGACTTATCCGAGTTTCCTAGAATCAAAAGGTTTCTAGCTCACCAGACTTATTCACCTCTGTTTCCCATCTCCTTCTCTCTACACAAACTGCACAAATTGGCCTCTTCCTCAGCATTCCGCCATCTTGGCTGCCTCTTCTCCTCCACCTGGCCTTAATCTGCTCTCCTTTCTAATACTAATCCCAGGAACTGAGAGAGAGCAAGCTCCCCGTCTGCCCCACTTCATAGTGTAGAAATCCAAACCCTTAATCCAATCTACAAACAAGGAAGTCTCTGATACAAAGCCACTTATCTGAGGCATAATGGGAGGATTCCTCATGAGAGTGCACCACCCCACATCATCCAATCAGTCAAGGGTGTGGGGAAAAGCTTATTCCTAAAACGTGCACGTGGGCAGTACCATCTTTAACAAAGTGAGCATAATATATTTTATCTGACCAACACTGAGAGAATAAATCTTAAGAGTTCTCATGGCAAGAAGGAAAAAAACTAACTTTGTGTGGTGATAGATGTTAACTCAGCTTATTGTAGTGATCATTTCACAGTATTTACAAATATCGAGTCATTATGTTATATACCTGAAACTAATATAATGTTATATGTCAACTGGATCTCAGTTTTAAAAAGTGTAATGTAATAATGGGTTAAAAAAAAATCAACTTCTATTTTCTACAGTGTAGTAAATATAGATAGGTACTGCTGCATGATCCTTTTGGTTGAAACTAAAATGCTGGATAAAATAATTTTAAAATATAATTTTAATCACATCATCAGCTTTCACATTAAGTAAGGAATTTAAAAAGCCCCCCTTGGCCTTGGCCAGTATCTAAGTGGATAGAGTGTCAGCCTGGTGTACAGATGTCCCAGTTCGATTCCCAGTCAGGGCACATAAGACAAAGGACCATCTGCTTCTTTCTCCCTCCTCCTCTCCCTTCTCTCCCTCTTCTTCTACAGCGAGTTGTTCGCTTGGTTCAAGCATTGCCTGGGCACTGCTCATTTGGTCCCAGCGTGTCAGCCTCAGGCACTAAAAAGAGCTTGGTACTCAAGTATCAGCCTCAGATGGGCTTGGCATGTAGATACTGGTCAGGGTGCATATGAGAGTCTGTCTCACTATCTCCGTTCCTCTAAAAAAAAGAACCACCAGCCAAACAAGATGAAGTAAGAAGAGTTCAGATCAGAAAAAGTACTATGAAGAAATGTAAAGAGGAAAGGGGTTAAGGCTTATAATCTTTTTTTTTTTTTTAAGATTTTATTTATTCATTTCAGAGAGGTGGGAGAGAGACAGAGAAAGGGTGCAACAGCCTCAACTCCCATATGTGCTTTGACCAACAAGCCCAGGGTTTCAAACTGTCAACCTCAGTGTTCTAGGTCAACACTTGATCCACTGTGCCATCACAGGTCCGTCAAATCTATTTTCTTAAATCTATTGGGGTAACACTGGTTAAAGGCTTATAATTGTAAACAGTAAGCATGGTCAAAGAAACTGTTGTCAACAAAAAGTTTCAAAAGTTCAGTATAATCTGACCATATTCTAGGATGACAATGGAATTAAGTCAGAAATCCGTAACAAAAAGATAACTGAAAAATTTAAAACACATTTGTAAAAGGATCATGAGTGTTAAGCCAGTAGCCACGGCCACCATCACAGCCGCCTGGCCCATGCACGTTCACATTAGATTTGGACAGATGGTAATGAAACAATGGAGCCTAGTACTGGTGGGCCATCGTCTTTAATCCTAGCTTGCACCCACCGGGCAAGAAATACACACAATGAGAAAACACTTCCCTTTCCATTTAGGGTTCCCAAAGCCAATGAATTATCCGAGTTTACTAGAATCAAAGGTTTCTAGCTCACCAGACTTATTCACCTCTGTTCCCCATCTCCTCCCTGCACAAACTCTGTACAAACTGGGTTCTCCTTCAGCACTCTACTATCTTGCCTGCTTCTCCTGGCTTCCTTCACGTGACCTTTCTCTGCTCTCCTCCCTAATGCTAGTCTCAGGAACCAAGAGAGCAAGCTCCCAGTCTGCCCCACTTTAAAGTGTAGATTCCATACCTTTAATCTAATATACAAACAAGGAAGTCTCTGATACAAAGTCACTTATCTGAGGCATAATGGGATTCCTCTTGAGAGTGCACCACCCTACATCAAAAAGGGTGGGAAAGGCTTAGTCTTAAAACTAAGCCTTGGGCTATAACAACTCTGCCTGCTTACAGCTTGTCGTCAACACACACATTAATATAATCATGTCCATCCCAAGCAAGAAGGTCAACTAATATCATCATCTGGGAGATGGGCTTCCACGTGAGCAGTGCCATCTTTAACAAAGTGAGCATAGTATATTTTATTTTATCTGCTGAACAATGAGTCACAGAAAAAAATCATAAGATAACGAGAAAATGCACAAAACTTAAAAATAAAAACACTACACATAAAAATTTGTAAGCCTGACCTGTGGTGGCGCAGTGGATAAAGCGGCAACCTGGGAACACTGAGGTCGCCAGTTCAAAACCCTGCACTGGTCTGGTCAAGGCACATATGGGAGTTGATGCTTCTAGCTCCTCCCCCCTTTCTCTCTCTCTCTCTCTCTCTCTCTCTCTCTCTCTCTCTCTCCTCTCTAAAATAAGTAAATAAAAATAAATAATAAAAAACAAATTTAAAAAAACTGAAAAAAATGTTTAAAAAAAATTTGTAGACTATACTTAGAGGAAATTTTATTACCTGACATATTTACATTAGAAGAGAAATGAGAACTTCAAACAAACAAACAAAAAAATCAACAAAATAAAGCTCACTAATAAAATTAAAGAAAGGGAACTATAGGGAGGACAAACTAATGGAACAGAAAACAAGTATAAAATACAGCAAACCAAGGAAGCAAAATCAGTTCTTTGAAAAGACTAATAAAACATACATCTGGAAAGGTCAACCAAGAAAAAGGGAGAAGACACACTGTTGGGCAGATAAAATATATTATGCTCACTTTGTTAAAGATGGTGCTGCCCACATGGAAGCCCGTCACCCAGGTGATATTATTTGCCCTTATGCTTGGGATGGGTGTGGGGAACAGGCTGTGGGCAGGCCAGGTCTTTATAGCCTAAGGCTTAGTTTTAAGAGTAAGCTTTTCCCCACATCTTTGACTGAATGGATGATGTAGGTTGGTTCACTCTCCTGAGGAATCCATTATGCCTCAGATAACTGACTTTGTATCACAGACTTCCTTGTTTACAGATTGGATTAAAGGTTTGGATTTCTACACTATAAAGTGGGGCAGACCAGGAGCTTGCTCTCTCTTGATTCCTGAGATTAGCATTAGAGAGGAGAGCAGAGCAAGGATAAAGGCCACGTGGAGGCCAGGAGAAGCAACCAAGATGGCGGAGTGCTGAGGAAGAAGCCAGTTTGTGCAGAGTTTGTGCAGAGAGAAGGAGATGGGGAACAGAGGTGAATAAGTCTAGTGAGCTAAAAATCTTTGAAGCTAGGAAACTCGGATAAGTCAGTAGCTTTGTGAGCACTGAATGAGTGGGTTTTGGAGGCCAGTGTGTGTTCTTACTTGCCCGCCGAGTGCAAGCTAGGGTTAAAGCTGATGGCTCACCAGTTCTTGGCTCCGTTGTTTCATTACCGACTGTCTGAATCTAATGGGAACCTGCACTGGCCAGGCAGCTGTGATGGTGGCCTTGGCTCCTGGCTTTAAACACACACAAACAATTGTTATTCATTGCTATTCACAGAGAAGAGGCAGAACTGCAGAAGCTACATAGATTAAAAAGGTATAAGAATAACTATAAACAGATTGATGTCACTTAATCAAAAAAATTTTAAATATGAAAGCAATGACAATTTTTCTTTCTTGATGAAAACACTAGATCTAAATGACTTTACAGATGAATTCTACTAAACGCACGAGTCAGATAATTCTAACTTTACCTGAACTCCTCCACAGCAAAAAATCACCAACAAATTTCAAACACTATTACTTTCAAATCATACTGTAATTATATATATTTAAAAGATAAATTAAAAATCCCACTTTTTAGAAAATGTAAATGCATATATTTATATACTCCCTGGTAGATAAGAAGCCATGCCTACAGTAGCAAAAAACATAAAAATAAATGCAGAATGTGGGCAATGTAAGATAATAAACAACAATAATCCCAAAGAAAATGAGAAAGGTCATAGTAAAGATAACAGTAAAAAAAAAAAAAAAAGAAACCTCTTTAAGATTCATCAAGAAAGAGAGAAGGTAGAAATAGACACTTTAAAATGACATTTTAAATTCAATACAGATCAGCCACTTAAAAAAAAAAAGAGAGAATACTACCATCAATGTTGTCTATATACTTGAAAACATACATAATAAATTTCTGTCAAATATAACTTTTCAATGAAGAAATAGAATAATCCTATAACTAATCAAGAAAATAACTAACTTCTGATTAGCAGTTAATAGGTTCCCCACACAAAGAAAATAACTACCCAAGTAAATAGTTCTACCAAACTTTCAAAAAAAGAAATATTCCAAAATTTCAAACTCTTCCACAAAATAATAAGAAGCAGTACTCTCCAATATTACATATGTAACTTAGATATAAATCCAAACACATTATCAGAAAGGAAAACCTTAAACCTATTTCATTTAAGAATTTAGAGACAAAACATACACACACACATCTAAACTATTGGCAAACTGCATTCAACTGTTTATAAAATATAATGAAGATAGGTTTAATTCTGGAATGCAAAGATGGTTTAATATTAGAAAAGCTACAAATATTACTCTCATATTAACAGATTAAAAAGATAAAATATGAAATACAAAAGATTTTACTGACTGATAAAGAGTATCTATAATAAACCCAAAACAATCATCATCCTTTAAGGGAGGAAGAGACTAAAATCCAAAAGACAAAAAAAAAAAAAAAGCCAATGTTACCACTTAACTTTAACTCAAAATTCTATTTAGGGCAAAAATACAAAAAGTTAATTAATTTCTGGAGATATTTTCTCTGAACCTATGTACTCTAATTGATCAATATCACCCCATTAAAATTAATTATCTAAGTAAAATTTTTAAAAAGTTAATTAATTAAATACAAAGTTTGGAAGAAGAAAATAATACTGTATTTGCAAAAAAGTCTTAAAAAATTTTTTGATTGTTAGAAATAATAATAGACAAATATTTTGGATATCAAGACCAATATATAAAAATAAACTGCATTTCTGTATACCAGAAACAATTAAAACTATTTTACATAACATTAGTAATAAAATTTATAACATATCATAAAATAAATCTAACAAAAACATAAGATATAGAAAACTTTACAGTAAGATATTTTTAAAACAACTAAATAAATGGAGAAATAGTCATATTCATGGGTAGGAAGAATATCATAAAGATTCCAGTTCTCTTCTAATTGATTTATAGTGTCACGCAGTTTCAATCAAAGTGCCAATGGATTTTTCCACATAAGGAAAACTGATTCTAAAATGTATTTGGAAAAGAAAGTTCTAAGATCACCAAACTTCAGAAAGAGACTAATGAAAGAAGATTTGACCTACTAGATATAAAGCTATAGTAATTAAGATAGGGTAGTATTGGTGCAAGAATCTATAAATTAACCAATGAAAATAGAAGAGTGTACATATATGAAATTTTGATCAAGACACAAATAGGTAGTAGATCACGTTTTTAAAAAAGGGACTAGTTAGCAAATGGAAGTAAAAAAATATATATATATGGTCATCCATATGAAAAATATATCCCCAGTTCACAATATAAAAAACAAACTTCACATGATTAAACACTTAAATGTCAAAAGCAATTTCTTAACACACACACACACACACACACACACACACACACACACACACACTACTGGCTGAACTCAAAGCAAGAAAAAACCAAAGTACAGTGTGTCCATAAAGTCATGGAGTCATGGTGCACTTTTGACCAGTCACATGGTCAAAAGTGCACCATGACTTTACGGACACACTATCTACCACCAGGTTGTATGCAAACAAGAAGTCTGATGTTGTCCTGTGGACAAATTCGATTATCATAGGTTCAATCCAAAGACTTAATTTTCCTTGAATTTACCTTCCTCCCTTCTCCCCATCCTGAAGGAGGGTGGAGCTCAAAGTGAGATTGCTGCATTAAACCAGAAAACCTGCTAAGGGGTGGGTATACTGTGATCCAAAACAACAGGAAATACAACATATGCTGAACAGGAGAAATAACAGGAAATTCCTCCTGCCATGCATTTTAGCTTGGTATGTACATATATAACTCCGTTTACCCATGCAAAGCAGCCAGTAACTGTTGGATTGTTATGATTATTATAAACGCTTGGCTTCATAGAACATCTGACATTGGGGAAGTAATATTTTCTTTTATATGACAAATGACATAAGACTTAGGTCTGACTAGGCTTTCTCCTTATGCTGAATTCATGTCACCAGATATGGGAAGCACATACATGGCACAGCTATGCATCCATTTAGCTTGTCATAACCAAGATCTTTCTTTTTTTAAGTAATTATTACAATATATTTCCTCATACCATAAAAGTTTTTTCAAAAACCATTGAAATAAGTGCATAACATTCCCTGTATACAGTTAACTATTCCCCAGTGGAATTTAGTTAACCATTCCTCACTGTCAGACATTTAGATTATTTACAGCTTTGTTACTTTTTAAAGAAGTTAGACACAATTTGAATTTAACTTTGTGGTAATTGTGGGTCAAATAAGTTTACAAATATGATGTATATGTTTGCTCACTTATAGTTTGCATTGGGTGTGGGGGACAGGCTGTAAGCAGGCAAAGTCATTATAGCCTAAGGCAGTGGTTCTTAACCTTTTTTGAAGTACCGAACCCACCAGTTTCATATGCGCATTCACCGAACCCTTCTTTAGTGATAAATAAAATATGATATTTTTTCCAAATTCAAGACATAGGTATATGTTTCTTTACTGGTGCACAAAATGAGCCATGCATGAACATCACCTTGCTCAAAGAAAAACTAACAAAGTGCATGAACTCACAACAAATTACGGTATTACTTTATTCTGGCCTCCGCGGCAGAGGCTTCTCCGAACCCCTGAGACCAACTCATCGAACCCTTAGGGTTCGATAGAACCCAGGTTAAGAAACACTGGCCTAAGGCTTAGTTTTAAGACTAAGCCTTTCTCCCCCTTCTAATACTAAGGTCTTCTCAAAACTAAGCTTTCCCCCACTCCCTTGGGATAAGGGGTGGTGCACTCTTATAAGAAATCCCATTTATGCCTCAGATGAGTGGCTTTGTATCAGAGACTTCCTTATTGTGTATTGGCTTAAAGGCTTTAATTTCTACGCTATAAAATAAGGGAGACCAAGGGCTCTCTCTCTTGGTTCCTGAAATTAGCATTGCAGAGGAGAGGCAGCCAAGATGGCGGAGTGCTGAAGGAGAAACCAGTTTGTGCAGAGTTTGTGCAGAAAGAAGGAGATGGGGAACAGAGGTAAATAAGGCTGGTGGGCCTTGGATTCTAGAAATACTCAGATGAGTCAGTGGCTTTGGGAGCCCTGAATGGAAAGGGAAGTGTTTTCTCACTGTGTGTATTTCTTGCCCACTGGGTGCAAGCTAGGATTAAAGATAATGGCTCACTAGTTCTTGGCTCCGTTGTTTCATTATCGTCTGTCTGAATCAAATGCAAACCTGCACGGGCCAGGCAGCTGTGATGGTGGCTGCAGCTACTGGCTTTACAGTAATACTTCATTGGACACCCTAGATAATTCTGACTGATCACCGTGTGAATTATAACACTGATTTAAAAATAAAATAAAATGAAATAAATATTGCCAAGATATTCACTTAAAATAGGAAGCTATTAAAAAAAGTGGAGCCTATGCACATCTCATGCCTCAGTACCCAGTGCTGCTATTAAGTTGTTAAACCTGTTGCTAAACTCAGCTATAGGCCCAGACAGAAGCATCCTGGAGCATAAACATCCTGGAACAACAACTGCCACATGGACATATATCAGTGGTTCTTAACCTTTTTTGAGGTACTGAACCCACCAGTTTCATATGCGCATTCACCGAACCCTTCTTTAGCGATAAATAAAATATGATTTTTTTTTTGCAAATTCAAGACATAGGTATATGTTTTTTCACTGGTGCACAAAATGAGCCATGCATGAACATCACCTTGCCCAAAGAACAAAACCCACAAAGTACATGAACTCACAACAAAATACGGTATTACTTGATTCTGGCCTCCACGGCAGAGGCTTCTCAAAACCCCTGAGACCGACTCATCGAATTCCTAGGGTTAGATAGAACCCAGGTTAAGAACCACTGACATATATATATATATGTTTTACTTTCTTTTTGTAGTTTCACCTGCCTAGTTTGTATATAGGTTTTACTTTCTTTTTGTAGTTTCACCTGCCTAGTTTGCATATTGAAATTTATCAATCCTGTTAACCTAGTCAGCAATCCTTAATTTGCATGAAAGAATTTCATTTTGTGCTTTTTGTTTTTAAAAATCCCATCTTTCCTAATTCTTTCCAGAGAGCATTTTGAATTGCTACCTAAATGCATGTCTCTTAGATTCAAATCCTTTAAGATCCCAAATGAAATTTAAATTTGTTCTACAGCCTCAAATCATTATTGGTTAACACTATAAAGACATAATAACCCAAAACTATTATTCTAGTCTTTCAATAATTGTTTAATAAAGCCCTGTACCAGAAGACACATACCATATTTCTCCATGTATAAGATACTCCCATGCATAAGACGTACCTTAATTTTGGGGCACAAAATGTTAAAATAAAAAGTATTATATAAAGTTATTGAACTCAAGTTGTATTCATCATAAAATTCATACAACTCCTCATCACTGTCAAAACTCCCACCCATTATCTTGTCCTCACCTGTCTGATGATGACTCGCTGTCTTCAACGAGAGCAAAAACAAGCATGAAAAAGCAGGAAATGCAAGTAAAAATATCTACAACCACTGTATAAGATGCACCCAGTTTTTAGACCCCAGATTTTTCGAAAAAAGATACATCTTATACATGAGAAAATATGGTAATTTTTAATATCAAAGTGCTGTCTGTTATATGTCAATTATATCTCAATAAACCTAAAAAAATCTGCTTTCAAATGAAGCCAAAGAAATAAGCAGTTATAAGTGAAATTTTCATTTCTATATTGATCTTAAAAGAAAACCTTTTTCTCAAGACTATGAAATTTAGTCAGTGACTTTATCTGATGTCATAAGGATTCTTTTTACCACAGGTAAACAAAATCCATTGACTGGATTCATTTTCGATATCGCATCACTGAACAAAGGTAGAGAAAATATAAAACAAAAGTTATAAGCAAACACACGGCAGCCCAGATCCAGGAAATGTGTTTTTAGGTTCTATTACATTATACTAAGATGAAAAATAATGACAATATAAAATCTACCTTATAAGGAGCTGGAAATCTGTCTGGTTTGCGTATTACATTTCCCTTTTTATTTCTACCATGAAATTCACTCCATTCTAATAGTACATGGCATTTTATCATAGTGAATCAAGATCTGGCTACTTTCATATCTATTCAGGTAACAGATTGGACATTATGTATTTGAATTTCAAAAAGCTTATGTAAATCAGAATGTAATAAGAAGCGAAAATGTAAGGAAAACCAAAATTAAACAGAACAATTACTAATTTTTATTGACTATTTATTATGTGCCAAGTCTGTCATAAATGCTTTCCACAAATTACCTCACTGAAGCCTCAGAAGAAAAGGAGGCAAGCACTTTTATTAACACAGTCGTGGGATTCAGCCAATTCACACCAGTTTGGCAGAATCAATACCTAATATTTTGTTGATTTCAGTGAACCGGTTGTTAAAATGGCACTTGTAATCAGGATTCTCTCTAAGGTGGGCGCTTGGCAGCTGCCCAATGTGTAAATCACAAATTTACATTCCTTACTTTTTTTTATTGTTCATCTGCACTAAAGATGAACATTAAATAAGATGTTCTTATTTAAGTATTAAATGCACAAAGTAATCAACTACCTTTTGGTAAATCATTTTGTTATACTTAAAATGTTCATTAGGGCAGAAAACCAGTTGTTACATTATTTGAATCTCACCACTGTATTAACCCCATTTTACAAATGAAGAAATTGACTCTTAGCCCTGGTCAGGTAGCTCAGTTTGTTGGCACTTCATCCTGATAGGCCAGGGTTGTGGCTTCGCTCCCTGGTCAGGGCGCAGACAAGAAGCAACCAATGAATGCATTAATAAGTGGAGCAACAAATCCATTTTTCTCTTTCCCTCTCCTTTGCTCTCTAAAATGAGTCAGTTGGCTCTTAGAGGTCACACATATAATTAGTGACAAAGCTGCATGGCTAACACCAAAAGTTTCTACTTTTAAGCACTATGTTCTATTTCTTCCCAACTCAAATATCAACAGGCTAACACACACACACACACACACACACACACACACACACACAGTCATATATAATGTCAATAAACAAGAAAGTAACTCAGGACCAACAAATAAAAACACCTTCAAAAATTCAAAAATACAAAGAGATCTCTTCAAGTAACTGTCTCTAATCCCAACTTCTGCCTTCAAACTGCTAAAACAAAAATAGACAGAATGATCAGACACACAGCTAACTCCCATTTCTTTATTCTAATCCTTAGTTGTCTGAATTGAATTGAAAACAGGAAGCATCAATGAAATAAGGGTCTGTCTGGTCAATTCACAAAGTAAACTCAAATCAGAAGCAGAGTTAAGGGTGCGTGGCTCCTAAACTGGACAACATAAGGAAACCCACCTCAAGTGTCAGAGCTGAGGTTGACCATCTTTAGTATACTCCAAACTCACTGTTTCAGGACATGCTTTTGCTCAAAAACTTCTCCAAACCTATTCCTTAATATTGTTGAACTCCATCTAACAAATCAGGTTTTCTGAACAACAACATATGAGGGCTCAGCAGAATTGCTGCAATTAGCTTGATCAAAATACTAAGTAAGTTAGCTGCATTTATACATACTCGCCACAGTGTTTCTTGATTGGAACGCCAGTATGTGAAGCTGCTGCCAGGGCACCACAGTTTCTTAAAATGATCTGGGTCAAAAGGACAACTTAGTACAGTTCATCAATTTAATTAACTCCTCCTGTTAACAGACCAGAGTTGCTATTCCTTCTTAAGTCCAACTCTGTTTCCTTCAGTGAATACAAAGTCTAGGTAAGTGTTCTATCTCTGCTTTACTTTGTGAGGACTAAAAGTAAACCATTGGTACTGAAAAGCAGATGACCTGGTGGAGGCAAAACAGCTGTGTTAGGCTTGCTCACTTGTACTCTGCATGATTAGTGCATGAGTGTGTGGCAGAGCCACGTGCGTACAGTCTATGTAAGGCTACAGGTGCTTTCATTCACGCGGACTGTGGATAGATTGCCTGCCCGCCACTGTGAGGGGCCGTTTTGCTGTTTGTGCACCTGCTGCCATGCACAGAGGTTTCCCCTGCCTGTGTGCTCCTCCGCCGCTGCAAGACTGTTAAATGGGAATAGCCCAAAGCTTTCTGGCTCCACAGTACCTCTACCATCTTCCCAAATCCAACGTGAGCCTGCCTGGCCTCAGCCACTGGCATTATATCTGGTGATGTGAGCAGGATTTGGAGCAGATTGGTATAGAACCACCAACACCTTTGAAGGATGGAATAGAGGAGTGGCTGTTCCCTGTGGTTGCCCTATTGGGGGCCATGGGTTGGGTGTTTTATACAGCCGTGAGAAGAACACAAACCCTCTACGTGAGAGGCTGCAGGAGGTCAACAGCTCCAGGATAAACTGTAGACTGAGCACCAACAGCAGCAGGAACTGCAACAGTTAGTGGAGAAGCAAAGTGACTGGGTTCGAGAGCTTCAGTATAAAATGCAGGCTGAACACCAAAGGTGCCTGGAACTGAAACAGTTGCTTGACAAGGAATTGTGGGATTGAGAACTCCAGTTTTCCCTAGAAGCCAAACGCTGTCACCAGCAGGTGATAGAGAAATAACTACAGGTTTAAGATCTCCAGTTTCAGCTTCAGGACAAGAGCCTGCAGCCACAAGAGCCAAAGAGCCAAAGTGGTTGCTGATGAAGGGGCTGCATTCGTTCCAGTGGAGTGGCTCTTAGTTTGCGGTTGTAGTCGTTTCCGACTCTTCTGAGGAGGAGGAGGAGGAGGTTCAGGCTGAAACTGCCACTGGGAGACTCATAGTCCAGCTAGTGGTCAGCCAGAAGGTAAAAACCCAGCAGCCAAAAGTACCCCATGGGTAGACACAACCTCCTTCTGCAAGTGTCCGAGCACTTTGTGATCCAGCCCTACACCCAGACAGAGTTGATGGAGTTAGGGGTGAAATTAAGCCAGAAACTTGAGTCCCTGGCAGCCTGGTTGCTGAAGTTGTGGGACATAGGGGGTGGATGGTATCATGATCTTCAGAACAGAGGGGGAGAAATTAGCCGCCATTACCACACACTCCTCCTTGAGGCAGCATCTTCAGAACTGCCATGACAACCCAGGAAACCATGACCTAATAGAATGGCTGATGGCTGCCATTCATACTGTCTGGCAGAATGCCTGGGACTTGTGAGGAGCAGTGTGAGTCAGTGGCAGTCATATACTGAGCTGTAGCTAGGTACTCTGGGAACTAGGTATGAAGAATGCTGCTGTCAACCTGAGGTCCCGTGGGCCACATAAGGAAATATTTATGTCAGGGATGAGAGACCTTATTCTCTATAGTGCCCTGAGAGCCCCTTTAGGGACATTGGTGGCTCTCTTGAGCCCCTAATGTGGGGCAGCCCACCAACACTGTTACCCAGATGGTAGCAGACTTGGGGGAGGTGGAGGCAGCATGGAATCATAAGGTTGTGCAGGCTGCTGCCCATGTTGCTGCCCCACCTAACAAAAGAAATGGACCTGTAAAGGTTACCCAAACACAGATGTGGGTACACTTGATTGTGGCTGGGGTAGAGAGGGAGACGTTAAATGGCAGGTCTAATAAACTTCTTCTAGAGCCTTGGCAATAGCTTAAGTAGGAACAGAGGTTCCAGCCACTGTAAAAGTGAGGGAAATGGGTGGCTCTGGCAACTGCCAAGAAAATAGCTGGCATTTGGGTTGCACAGTTGCAGGATTACTTGTTGGAATCATCTGAGGGAGAGGAGGATCTCCAAGACCCATTGAGCCAGTTTGAATAGGGGGAAGGCCAAGGGACTCATCTAACAGGGATGGGGGAGGGGCCAGAGACCCTATGTGAAATTGGCAATCCACTGGTTCCCTTCTAGTGTGCAACAGGTGTTGGCCTTAAAAGATAACAGGTGCTTTTTTGCAGCAATAGCAGCAGCAGCTAAGAAAACTGTCAAGGCAACACAGGCTTTGAATGTGTTTGACCCCACCATGTCCTTGAACCTCTGAGGGGTTTGGATGGGGCTTGTGGCAATGGACAGCACACTTTGGAAAGGTGCTGAGGTCCATTATCAAAGAGCTGTATGGCTAGCTGCCTGTAATGGACCTTCACCATGGTGATTTGCACAAAACAGCTGGGCTGTCTACTGTGGTCTAACGAACTCTTAAAGCAGGGACTATGACAAGAGACGGGACACTGGCTCCCTTTCTAGATGGACATGCCACTTCTGGACAGTATTACAAAAGAATGTGATGGGGGCGCCACGGCACCTGTGGAGGCCTTCCAGCACCAGGAAACTATTGCCATCCAGTTGCAGAGACGCACTAAGGATACTTTCTTCAACGGAAATGGCCCTGGATCTGACAGGTTCCTCTACCTATGATGGGTGGCCTTGTTGGCATTGTGGAGTAGGGGGATTGAGGTGGGTCTCCAGTTACTCCCTGGGCAATGTGCTCAGGGAAACATTATGAAGGACAGACACCTTTGTAATTATTGTCATTTTTGGTATACCTTGTGCCTTTGTAATTAATTCTGTTGCTGTTAGTCTGGAACAGTTTCTGTGATATACTGTATCTCACTTTTTGCACAGGGACCACCACAGAAGATACCTGTCACATAGATTGTGACGCGAGCAACCCTAAGGGGTGGAATGTAGGCAAAACAGCTGTATTAGGCTTACTCACTTGTACTTTGCATGATTAGTGCATGACCATGTGGCAGAGCCACGTGTGTATAGTCTATGTAAGGTTACAGGTGCTTTCATTCAGGGCAGATTGTGGTTATGGCGGATCGCTTGCCTGCCACTATGAGGGGCCATTTTTGCTGTTTGTTCGCCTGCTGTCTTGAGGAACAGTTTGCCCTGCCTGTTTATTCATCTGTAGCTGCAAGACTCTCTTAAACAGGAATGACCCAAAGCTTTCTGGCTCCACAGTTCCTCTACCATCTGCCTGAATCCATTGTGAACCTGCCTGGCATCAGCCACCAGCATTACACCTGGGCTCTAGTCCCTAGCAGGTAACTGTGTACCTCTGTCATTATGCCTCCTGTAAATGAGCGAGTTGGACAGGACATGTTTAAAGTCCCTCCCAGCTATAAAGTTTTAATTCATAACTTATATTGTTGCTGTTTTCAATTCCACATCCAATGAAAGAACATTAGATGTAGACATAGGTTCCATATTAATGATCACAGAATTTTTAATTTCCTGATTAAAACCTATTGCATGAGATGGGGTCATTTCAAATTGAAGTGCATTTCCTCACGTTCCATCTGTAATTCAGGCAGCAGAGGAGCCGAAGAACAACAGATTTTTGTGACACTTCCTGTACATATGGCAGGTAGATGAGTATGAGATTATTCAAAGGAAAATACTGCAAATAATAGCTGCCAACTCTTAGCAACTAACAATATGCATTATTAAAAGTAAATACATTGCATCCAGGCATTCCACCTCACGAAATACTTTTTGATACTTTTGGTTCCTATATATGAACCATTATTTTTTTATATGTGCTCCACAATATTTTTGCCACAGAATTCAAAAATTATATACATCACTAAAACCCAAAGATAATCCCCAAATCTTCCGTTAGCCACTTGGTTAACAATCTTTTCCACTGCTAAGCTTTTTGCCAGAGATGCTAACCAGTAGCATAGTCAATGGTTTGTACTTCATTCACTTTTCCAGGCAAGCTTGCTTTTTAAGGGCCTGCACAAACAAGACATTAGCTTCTCTGCACCTTTGGGAGTTTGACCAACATTTATAAAATGGTCAGTCTTTTTCTTCCTCACTAACACATTCCTTTTAAGTTATTGCTTGTGGTCCTTTTGTCCCTGATTTAAACCTATTCTTTAACTCAGTGATGGGCAATCTTTTGAGCTTGGTGTGTCAAAACTTGCCAAAAAAAAACCCGAGCATAACTCGGGTGGTGTGTCACTTTGAGAAAAACGGCCTAACTGGAAGTCCCAGAACTAGACGCTCTGTGCCGGAGTTCTGTTGTTTTGGCCTACAGACCTCCCGCACAGAGTGTCTACACTACAGCAAATGTTTTATCCTCGGCTACTGCACCTGGCCCTGCAGGAGCCGAGGATAAAACATCCTTCTCGGCATGCGGCCCCATACTCCTCTGGTATGTGGCCGCATGTCATCGAAAATGGCTACGCGTGTCAGTGCTGACACACGTATCATAGGTTCGCCATCACGGCTTTAACTACTTGTATAATTCCCAATTCTCCTTCCTCTTACAATTCTACTACACTTTTATGAATATGGCTTTATTATTTTCATGTATTCTCTACTGCATTATATTTTAATTCCGAGAGCTCAAAATACACAGTGTTTGTGAATTCATTATGAAAAAGTGAAAGCACGCCTGACCTGTGGTGGCGCAGTGGATAGAGTGTCGACCTGGAATGCTGAGGTTGCCGGTTCAAAACCCTGCACTTGTCTGGTCAAGGCACATATGGGAGTTGATGCTTCCTGCTCCTCCCCCCTTTCTCTCTCTCTCTCTCTCTCTCCTCTCTAAAATGAATAAATAAAATAAAGTTTTTTTAAAATAAAAGAAAAAGTGAAAGCAAAGGTGATTCTCCAACAACACATGGCAGCTCAGAGAAAATGCAAAAATGCTTGAAAATTTTACTAGCTGATTAACACAAATTAACATGACATCTTCAATTAGACTCACAGACCCTTAAGATTTAGAGTATCCAAACTCTTTATCTTATAGGGGAAAAAAACCTGAGAGAAGCCAATATGATACAACTAACTGGATACATTTATAATCTGACACATAAAATTACACATTATCACCTAGGATGGTTCTTTCAACAGTTGAGAATAGCTCCATGGAGTCTGTTCCCAAAACATGTGCAGGCAGCCACAATTACAAAAAAATCCCACATCTGGAGTCATTTCTTTAGATTAAAACATTATCTCAGAAATTCTGAAATAAATGCAACTGGTTTAGGGAAAAAGGAAAGAATAAGAAAAAAACTACTCTCCTGAGTATTAGGCTCTTAGAATGTTTTTTAAAAAAATCACACATAATCAAAAATGACTCTTGAAATCATCCATACACCTAAATCACTCAGAGCATCCAGTATCTGTGGCTTTATTCATTGGAAAAAGACATCTATCTTCTCCTAATAAGGCCAACACAGCCAGGTTTTCCTTCAGCAATAGAATAGGCAACATTTGCTCTGGCCAGTTAGCTCAATCAGTTAGGGTATCACACAGAAACACCAAGGTTGTGGGTTTGATTCCTGGTCAGGGCACATGTGAAAAACAACCACTGAGTGCATGACTAAGTGTAACAGCAAATGGATGTTTCTCTTCCTCACCCTTCTTCTCCCTAAAATCAATCAAAGAGAGAGAGAAAAAAAGAAGAGGCACCATTTCTTTTGTTTTCATCAGTTGAAATAGCTGGTAGAATTAAAGAATTGGATGTTCCTTGCTCTGGCCAAATAGCTAGATCAGTGGTTCTTAACCTGGGTTCTATCGAACCCTAGGGGTTCGATGAGTCAGTCTTAGGAGTTCGGAGAAGCCTCTGCCGCGGAGGCCAGAATAAAGTAATACCGTAATTTGTTGTGAGTTCATGCACTTTGTTGGTTTTGTTCTTTGAGCAAGGTGATGTTCATGCATGGCTCATTTTGTGCACCAGTAAAAAACATATACCTATGTCTTGAATTTGGGGGGAAAATATCATATTTTATTTATCACTAAAGAAGGGTTCGGTGAATGTGCATATGAAACTGGTGGGTTCGGTACCTCAAAAAAGGTTAAGGACCACTGAGCTAGATGGTTAGAGCATGATGCCGAAGCACAGAGTTGCTGGTTCAATTCCCAGTCAGGGCACATACAGGAGTGGCTCGATGTTCCTGTCTCTCTCTCTCTCTCTTTCTCCCCCCCTTCCACTCTCGCTGAAATCAATTAAATAAAAATGTAAAAATTAAATAAGTAAAAGAATTGGCTCTTCCAAAAACATATCTTTAAACACTGGACTAGCACTCTGCCAGGTTAAGACATTCAGCCTTAAAAAAGGACTCAAAAAATGAAGCAAAATTGAAGTCCTGACTTCCATGCTATCCTTTTTAAGGAATCTACTCTCACTGCATAGAACAGCTCTCCTTGGGCACTATTTTACCAGCCTTGCTCTCCCACTATCTTCTTGATTTTGCCTACAAGTACAAGCAAATTTGTGTCGTTAAATGTGTGCATGACCTGACTCCACTGTATTATCCTACTCCCATATGTGCATATGGATATAATGATCTGGGTTAGACACGAGATGTGTAAGTATTGCAGGAGAGGTCATTGAAGTCTGGACACAAACCCTCATGAGAAGGGCAGGTCAGGTGTGCAGTAAAGAGTCATAAAGCAGTCTGAGGACTTCAGCATATGTGTCTAAGTGAGGACAGTTGAAGGGAATAGAGAAAAGATTGTTTTTTATGGGATAGAATTTGCTCCAAAAATAACCTTTAACATGTTCATATTTTTTCCTTGGATTGGGTTTGATAGACACATTTTAAACATTGTTTAACATACCCCTTTGATTGACTTTTAATTAATGTTCAGGGTCTATATTCTCAAGCATATAAGTAACCACAGAACTATAGAATCCATGCTTGAAGAAAATAATCATGAGACTATTTTTCAGACAAGAACTTGATCATGGACAAATGACCTTATAATAGAAATAACTCAACCAATACCAGGAAGTATATGCATCAGGAAAGCCAGACTGCCACCCTGCCATAAAGACTCATGTGGAAAACTGCACAGAGGAATAGTGATTATGAATAAGAGTTCTACCTTAGTATGAAATGTTTTAAGCTGTGTTTGACTAATTCATAAAAGAAAGGATATGCTCACCACAAACTATACCTGTCTCTAAAGAAATAATTACTTCTGCCTGACCTGTGGTGGCGCAGTGGATAAAGCGTCGACCTGGAACACTGAGGTCGCCAGTTCAAAACCCTGCACTGGCCTGGTCAAGGCACATATGGGAGTTGATGCTTCCAGCTCCTCCCCCCTTTCTCTCTCTCTCTCTCTCTCTCTCTGTCTCTCTCTGTCTCTCTCTCTCTCTCTCTCTCTGTGTGCTCCTCTCTAAAATGAATAAAATAAAAAGAATTTTAAAAAAACTTTAAAAAAAATAAATAAATAAAATAAAACGTCCATGTTAATGGCACCAGTTCCTGTAAGTATAAATTATCTTATTTACAAGCAGATAAAAATTTTCCTGAGCCATGTTTAGCTCAACTCTATTGGAGGGGTCAGCATAAAGGAAACCTGATTCCCTGGGTTTGTTTGCACATTGTGTGTGCCTGGTGTCAGGATGAATTGGTTCAGATCCACAGGCAGGATCTGATAGAGGGTGTCCCCATCCCCGCCCCCCCCTCCCATTCTCTCACAGGACTCCAGGCATTTTCACAACTTGACCACACAAAAGAACACCCAGGCTGCTCCTCCTGCCTTTCCCAAGGCAAGTACAGGAATGCCTTTCTTCGCAGCCCTTTCATAAGATTGTAGCTGTACAAACACAGGTGTCTACATAGCCATTTTAATGAACTTTACATTTGAATATTCCAAAGAACTCTAGCAACCTCAACACTCCATCTATTGTCTCAATAGAGAAAACTACCCTTGAGAGATCACAAAAGAGAAAAAATAAAATAAACATATATGTTTATGAAACATTTCAACAGCAATACAAAATACTTGGTCTAGAGAGAAAATATATTTTCTCAAACCACAAAGCACGTTAAATAAAAATGTTTCATCAACCTTAATTAGGTTCCTTCATTAGTTGACAATGTAAATAGAGTAAATATTTACTACTTAAATATTCAAACCTTGATTTTACAAGCAACTGGCTTCCAACAAATTCCAGGAAGAGTGTGAAAGACGGCAATGAATTCTGGCCCATTATAAAGGAGGAGTCAGATTCCACTAGTCCCTGCTTGGTTTAACTGCCAGGCTTCCAGGGAGTTGTTATATAAAAGGGGGCCTCGCCCTAATAAATTAAGAGTGAACAGTGTAAATTTCAAAATTGCCTTCACTCAATGAAGCTCCAGACCACATCATACCCAGACTTTAGAAACACGACTCTTTAAAAAATTATGTTGTAACAATAGTATCATTTTATAAGGAGGAAGAGGAGGGGGAGGGGAAGAGAGAGGGCAAGGGAGAGGATGATAACCGCGCAAGAACCACTGCTGCTGCCTGCCGCCAGCATAAGTTAGTTGTACAGCTGATGATGGTGAAGTTAAAGCCAGTTTTCTCCCTTGAGAAGTGCGCGCTGGCAGCCACGGAAAGCCACCGGGTTTTCAGCTCTCTGTGGGTTTGAAGGGACTAGGACTGGGATTGGCTTGTACCAAGCCCCGGGTGGCTCAGCCAGGCGCTCGAACTCGCAACCTTCCCCCAACGCAGACCCCAAGTTGAAAATGCAACTCCCTGAGAGCACAATGACAAGAAAGCACACAAAAGAAGGCGGCCGCTCCCATTCTTACCTTTGACTTGACTTTCATACTCGGCTATGATCTCTTTGTCCTTTTTGAATCTGCTCGGAGTGGACATTATCCAGCTGTTCTGGGTTTGCTTTCAATGGGCAAGTTCGGTTAGGTGGCCATAAACCAGTCTCCTTGGAAAGGCGGAGAGTTGTACTACCACACCCGGGAGCCCAGAGGCAGCACAGCCGGGCGGTAAGGGAGGAGGGGGAGGAGGAAAAAAGAAGCGAGCCCAGTACTAGATTAACCCGGACGCTGGCACCATACTCCCGGGACCGAGCTACCGTTGGTGATCCGGAGGGGAGCCCAGGGCTCGGGGCAGGAGAGGCACGGTACGCACGCAAACTCCAGCGAGCGAGTGACCGGGGGCGTCTCCCTGCCTATCCTACCCGGTGCTGGGCCACTTCCTCTACGACAGCTGAGTGGACGCGGGGTTCGCGCCGGCGCTCCGCACCATTGTTAGAAACCCGCACCCGGTGCTCCGGACAGGGCCAGCAGAGAAGGGCGGGCGCCGGTAAAAGCGCCTACCACCTGCGCAGCGATCCTCCTTTCCTGCTCCAGCCTCCGACTCCGGCGCTCAGTGGTCCCGCCCGGGATGGAGATGCTGCTGCCGTGCCCGCCGCTTTTCCGTCCGCACAGGCTTCTGCCGCCGCCCGGGCAGATAGGAGGAGTAGCAATCCTAAAGCGAGTCCAGTTGAAGACAGGAGAGCGGTGGCTGCACCATTCCAACGCGTCCTGGTCGCAGCCCCGCCGGAGTTCAGGTTCCCCGAGCCGGCTCTGCGAGGGACCTCTACCTCCTGGGCCACCCGGCACCGAGGTTACCTCTTTCTCCTCGTCTCCCTTTCCGCTGCTGCCCCCAGGAGGCCGCTGGTGACACTTGCACCCGCACCGGGAGGAGCCGCGCCCCCAGTGGCGCAAAGTTGCGGGCAAGCCCAGTGCTCGCGGCTCCGGGCGCCCAGTAAGTGAGCTGCGGGTGGCGGTGGCTGGACGGACAGCGCGGTACTCGCGGGAGGGACAGCGGCAGTCGGCTCTGCCATTCTCTGTCCCGGCCCGGCGGGGCGGGGCGGGGAAGATGGATGCCTCCCTGCCCCGCCCCCGCACCTCCCTCCGCTGGGCTCCGCGCTGGCGGGAATAGCAGCCCCGGCAGCTAGGAAACCCAGTGCTAGGCTGAGGGTGGGAGATCCGGAGGGAGCTCTTTTCAGACTCCATTGCAGAAATCCAGAGTTGGATGTCTCCCTGACAAAAAAGGGATATGACTCCAAGATGTTGAACCCAGTAGGAAAATTGGAGACTGAATTGTGAACGACGCAGTTAAAAATCCAAGGACGGTGAAGCTCCTCAGTCGAAGCGGAGAAAATACCTATCTCCGTCACAACATTCTCCCTACCCTAGAAGTAGCTCGGGGAGCTAGAACGGTGGGAAATCGTGGTGTAGGAATAGGTCACATTTAGGAGGGCACTAGCTTTTTGACGGGACACATTTACCTCTTGTGACCTTTTCTGACTCCTTTCAAATAATTTCCCAAATATTATGGGCCTGATTTATCAAAGTGATTGTGTACAAAGGCGTGCCCGGTATGAAAATGTTTTCCTTGCAAGATCAGAAGCGAGTAGGGGATTTCAAGCTTTGATCATTCATTCATGTATCCTGATACAAACTTTCAAGTTCTTCCTGTGGACCAAACACCAAGCTAAGGAGTCAGTAGTTAGGACCTTGCCCTAAAGGATCTCACGGACTGTTGTTTTATAAATAAATAATTACAGGCAGCACAGTAACGCTGTAAGACAGAGGAATACACGGCTTTGGGAGTCCGGAGGAAGGAAAAATGGGCAGAATAAGAGACGGGGGATAAAGGCTTTTCAGAGAAGTGGTATTTGAACTGGATTTAATGGATGAACAGTTTGCCATCCCAGAGAATTTATGGATTGCGTTCCAGGGGGGAAACGGGGAATCACGCTCAGGCCATTGCAAATGGAGTTACACAATGTCCTCTACTAACACCAAATCTCCATAGGCGAGAAATAGCAATATATATGCATGTTTCAATAGATAGTGAGCGCACATTGCTTTTAATTGTACAGCTTTGAAATTTTTAAGTAAATCTTTTTACTTTATAATAGAATATAAGGGAAAAAATTGAAATTTTGTTTAAGTTTCATTGCCCCCCACCCCCATTTTGCCACACAGGTTAACTACTGAACTTTGCTCTAATTTCCTGTGGAATTAGAGTGAAGAGCCGAAATATCCAAAGCAGAGGCTAGGAAGGAGTCAGGGCCACCTGGGAGAGGCCTCCCATACTTTTTTTTAATATATATATTTTATTGATTGATTTCAGAGAGGGAGGGGACATTGATCTGTTGTTCCACCCATCCTTGCACCTATTGGTTGGTTGACTCTTGCATGCACCCTAACTAGGGACCAAACCTGCAATCCCGCTGTATCCAAGTGACACTCCAACCAACTGAGCCACCTGCCCTTGGCCCTGCTGTGTTCTTGAACACAGTTCTGTAGACAGCAGTGAGCTTTTTAAGTAGACAAGTGGCATGATCACCTATATGTTTAATAAAGATAACTGTTGGCAGTGGGTAAAAATGGGTTGGCCATGGGGAGAAAGAGACCAGAGTCAAGCACCTTGCTTTGGTGGTTATTGTAGTTAAATCTAAATGTGATTCATATCAGTCATCCACAGTGCTACTGGAATTTATATTTGTACCTGAGAAGTGCAATTTATTATTATTTCAGTATATTTTTTAAATTGATTATAGAGAAAGTGGAATGAAAATGAGAGAGAAAAAGAGATCAATTTGTGGCCATTTGTGTTCCACTTATTTATGCATTCATAGGTTGATTTTTGCGTGTGTCCTGACCAGGGATCAACTAACAACCTTGGCATATTGGAACGACGCTCTAACCAACTGAGCTACCCAGCCAGCGTTATTATCTGTTTTAATCTTCTTTGAAAGAAAGCTATTTAAAAATCAAGGGCAGTGTCTTAATTATCTTTGATTTCATCATGGTGTCCAATAAATAGTCAATCAATTCTTTTGAATGTTAATGTGTAAATATTAGTAAACCACCATTTTGTTGTTGCTGAGGATTGAGTCCAGTAAACAAGGCATTTTGCATATACTTTTACAAGAACATACAAGGTGGACAACATTGTCCTGATTTTACAATGAGGATCTAGAAAGTTCAGTGAATGTATAAAGGCCTGCAGAGGCCAGAATTCCAGCCCCTGTCATCTTGCCTCCAAAGTCAGTTTTCCTAATTTTCTATTCTACTTTCTATGTGACCTTATTATCCCTTTACACATGTGTAACAGGTTCACCTACCATAAAATGTGCACGACTGATTCATGGGGTTTTTGTTGTTGTTGTTGTTGTTGTTGGGTAAGCTCTTCTGGTCCAGCAATTCAGTCTGATTAACAAGTCATTATTCTTTTCATAGTTTTCTCTTTTTTTTAAGTCCTTCCTATCTTTCCTATACTTAAGAGTCCACTTTGCTTCACAAAGCTGGATATGGAGAATGCCTCAACTTAAAATGCAGAGTGCCAGGGAGACCCAAGTTTGGAAAATAGGCAACTGTGATTCTAATTCTGTGACTCTTCTCCACCTGGTGGTAGCTGTTTTCTGAACTATAAAACTGCGATTGCTATTTGTACATTGCCCTCTAAAGTTTATCACCCCTATCACTCTTTAGAGAGCATGTTGTGAGAAATTTGGAGGGCCTGACAGTGGGATCCCTAATACAAACTATTCCACCCTGTTACCTAGTATTTTTGTTTCTGGATCATTCCAGATTTAGAAATTATGATACCATCGGCCCTGGCCAGTTGGCTCAGTGGTAGAGCGTCGGCCAGCATGTGGAAGTCCCAGGTTCAATTCCCAGCCAGGGCACACAGGAGAAGCGCCCATCAGCTTCTCTACCCTCCACCCTCTCCTTTCTTTCTCTTATCTATCTATCTATCTATCTATCTATCTATCTCTTTCCCTCCTGCAGTCAAGGCACCATTGGAGCAAAGTTGGCCCAGGCGCTGAGGATGGCTCCATGGCCTCCACCTCAGGCACTAGAATGGCTCCAGTTGCAATGAAGCAACCACACAGATGGGCAGAGCATCGCCCCCTGGTCAGCATGACAGGTGGATCCCTGCCAGGCGCATGCAGGAGTCTGTCTCTCTGCCTCCCCGCTTCTCACTTCAGAAAAATAGCCCCCCCCCCCGAAAAAAAAGAAATTACTGTACTATCTAACCATATACCTTGGAGTAGGTCAGGGTCCTTGCAGCCACAAAGTAAATCATGCATCTTACTACAGTTCACTTTGGCCTGGTGGTAAATAATTTAAATCATTTTTTAAAAGTCAAATACAAACACATTAAGGAGTCTATGCCAAATTCACACAATTTTTAAAGCTATGGTTTCAGTGTCTAAGAAGTTCATGTCTGAGATAAGCCATTCTTCTCTCTTTTATGTAAGGGATTCATTCTGTTTTACCTGTAAGAAAGGAAAAATAAATGCAGCACTGCCAATACCCTAGGTTTGGTTCTTAGATCCAGCCAAAGCCTCAGAACAGCAACTGTTGTGCACACATGTCTGTTGTCATGACTCCTTGACCCCTGGGCTTCTCAAATTGTCTGCAGAAACGCTCTTAGAGGTTTGAATTTTGGCATCGTGTTCTGGGGCAGTGTCTTATAAAAGTGTGATCTTACCATTAATCACCTACGTCAGAATCACCTTGGGAATCTGTTTAGAACTCAGACACATGGGGTCTCCTCTTCCCTCAAAACCCTTCTTCTCAAATTTCATGTGCATCACCTGGGAATCTTATTAAAATAAGGTTCTGAGGCCTTCTGGAGTGAGGCCTGAGATTCTGCATGTCTAACAATCCAAGCCACACTGGTGATACTGTCATAAAGATCACATTTGGAGGAGCAAGGACTTACAGGGTCCAAATTCTGGGTGAAGTTTCCATGTGATTCTTTGGGGTCATAACCTTTGCCCAAGGTCAAGGGATATAAAAGAATATTCTTACAAAAGATTTCTGCATTTACTCAAGTCATGTTGACATTGTCAAGATTGTTTTCCAATTTAATGCAGCTCTAAGAAACTAAACTGTTTTCTCTTCCCAGATAATAAACATTTTGTTTTAACCGTTTCATTTGTAAAATGGAGATCATAATTACCTCGAGAGGTTTATGGTAGAGATTAAATGCAAAGTGTATGTAAAGCACCAAGCTACATACATGATAAGTGCTAAATGAATGTTGGTTGTCCTTATCATTGTCATTGTTAGTACTTTGGTGCTGCAAGTTAACTTCCAAGTTTATAGGAGAACCCTTGCAATCTGGAAGGACCTATAGTCTGTTTATCTGTGTCTTGTTTTCCTCCTTGTTTAAACCTCCTATGTCAGTTGAGAATTTCTTTGGTCTGAATGGGTTTACTTTGTAATTTATTAGTTTCCTGTATCTGCATTTCCTATACCTTACCTCAAATCTTTTATAGATTAATTTCTATAGTCTATTCTCTTATAGACTATTTCTATAGTCTAAGCAACACATATTTATATCTATTAAGGTAGCAGAGTGAAATGCTTAGCCTCTCTAACTCCATCTTGTTCAAGCCTGCACTGTCCCCATGGCCTTCAGGTCAATATACTGCTCACAAAAACTAGGGGATAATTTATCGCTTTGTATTCATTTTGAAATATCCCCTAATTTTTGTAAGCAATATAGTTTCTGCTTAGTCTTGCATATGGATATGCTTAGCAGTAGAGGAATCCTGCTTGCAACTTGAGTTTTACAAAAATAGCCCCTTACCAGAAAGTACCTCTCCCAAGGAGATAAGGGAAGTATGTACAAAAATCTTTGTTTATCAAAGATTTTCTAGGAATCTTGTGACCAGAATCACATTAAGTAGATTTAGTAGACTAAGAACAAAGAAGTGTCACTATCTCCCTCGGACCACTGCTGGGGCCCAGCTGTCTGTGTTCGTCAATCACCTGTTGCCCCTTCTGTTTCCCCCTTCCCTAGATATAAAAGAAGGCAGAATTCTCTACTTTCTTAAGATGGACTTGAGACACCACTAGGGCTCCCATCTTCTTGGCTTGCTGCCTTTCCAAATAAAGGAACAAGGCTGCCCGAACACCTTGTCACTTGATTTATTGACTGTTGTGTGATGTGTGGTATGAGCTTCTACTTTGTTATATTAAGTTGAACTATCAAACATTGCTATTTGACCATTTTCAACATGAAATATGGCAATGCCACTTGAGTCAATGAAATAGTAGAACACCACACTCTATAACTGGTGTAAACCAAATTTAACAAAAGCCCACTTCTGAACATCCAAGTGAAGTCTCACTAGAACCCTGTCCAAATCTAAGGAAACCCCACTCAGATGTTGGATTAGTCCAGTGCTATTTGCCAGGTAGTCAGTCAATCAAGAAATATTAATCATTGTTTAAAAAAAGAAACTTGGCCCATAATGTAACAGCAGCTTATGGAAATGGACCCTATAAATAGCCATTTCCTCTTCTGGCATCGGGGTATTAAAAGCTGTGAAAAGATCTTGCCAATTTCATTCTGACTCATTTTCCCCAGTAGGGAAGAGGGTCCGGTGTAACAATAAGGAAGAGTTTAGAGGGGGCCCTGGAGGTCAATGCGAGAGATACTAAGGAGAGCAGCGGGCTGGGACAAACAGAAAGGAAAGAGGTAAAGCAATTAAAGGTCATAGGGAAAGAAAAAGCAAAAGAGAATAATAAAATAAATAATTCTTTTAAAATGTTCAGTTGTATCATTTAGCTCCCCTCCCTCCAAAACCCGTATCTCTGATTTTCAAGAAAAAGCTACAATAAATCAGGGCTTTTAAATATCTTCAATTTCCTTGACTAAAACTGCTTTATAATTTTTTGTGCTTTATAATATTTTTAACCAACAGCTCAAAATCACCTGTTCCATTTTGTACAAAACAGTATTAAAATAGAATTTCTGTGTTCAATCTCATACTCATAACTTTCAAACTCCCACACATAACCCTCTTTTCATCAGAGTTACTATTTTTTGCTTTGAGATCCTACTAAAACTTCCCAATGTGGCTGTTGCACAATATAAGCAGAATATGAATATTCAATGAGCTCATCTTGATGGAAGTATTAAATCCCATCACTTCTACCAAAAAAAAAAAAAAAGATGGTATTATTACTCAGAGGAAAACAGTCAAAGTTAGTCAAGAAATGGAAGCTGCAATTCCCTTGTCAGAATCAGAGATGGATTAGCATGTAGCACGAACTCCAACAAGATTTATTATGCCAAGAAATAGATGTATCTCTAATGCTTATATTTTAGGAGATAAATGACAGATTCCTCCCCTTCTTGACATTATTACTTTGACAGCACACATTTTAAGGCTGCCTAATTTTATCACCTGTCTGAATGCAGGGTTATTTGTTATTTTATATACAGATATGCACCTGGTGAGTGAACCAGGGAAGCCAAGGTTGGTAAATAGAACTCTATTCAAACAGAATGGAGAAATTTGCTGTTTAAAAGAATCTCAAAGGTATAGCCTTTTATAAAGCAAAGAACATATTTAGAACATGATTATCATCTATTTTAATGGGGTTTTTTTTGTTTCGTTTTTTTGAGGGAGGGGACAGACAGAGATAGACAGGAAGGGAGAGAGATGAGAAGCAACAACAAGTTGATGCAGCACCTTAGTTGTTCATTGATTGCTTTCTCATATGTGCCTTGACCAGGGGCTCCAACTGAGCCAGTAACCCCTTGCTCAAGCTGGCAAACTTCAGCAAACATGGGGTCATGTCTGTGGTCCCACTCTCAAACTGGCGACTCCATGCTCAAGCTGGTGAGCCTGAGCTCAAACCAGATGAGCCCACACTCGAGCTAGCAACCTCGGGGTTTTGAACCCGGGTTCTCAGTGTCCCAGGTTGAAGCTCTATCCACTGAGCAATTGCCTGGTCAGGCTGTTTTAATGTTTTGGTATAAATGTGAACTTTTATGTGTCAGGCCTTTCTGTAACACAGTAGTTCTCAAATCAATCAGAACCAGTGATGCCTTGAAAAAAATATTGAATATATTTGTTAATTTTTTTGAGCAGTTTTAATTTTACAGAGGGTAAAATGCATGGTAGCAAGTATAAATAAATTTTGATCTATTCACATAATGGAATTTAATACAGCAGTGAAAAACCAACAACTATGGTTAATAATACAAATAATTCTTCTAAACATGATGTTGAGTTAAAACAACAGAATCAAGTCCTAGAGGACAGCATATAAAATGAACCTGCTTTTATAAAGTTCAAAAACAATAGTATGTGTTTAGGCATACATCAATACAAATATTTTTTTAAAGAAGGCAAAAAAATGATAAATAAAATTTAAAGTAGTGGTTACTTCCGAAAGAAGGACACAGGCATAAGAAAGGGAAGTATATTGGTAGATGCAACTTACTCACAGGGTAATGAGTTTACAGGTGATAATTGTAGTATTATTCATCATAAGTATACATAGTACACATATACACATGTGGATGTAACATTTATTTTTAAATACAATTAACAAGTGAAATAAATGAAGGTGAATTCATTTGGCATTACTGAGGTTTATTTATAGCTCACTGAGAGTCTATTGAGAAAATTTCACATGCAGGCATTGTAGATGCCAGAGATCCAGTGATGTGAAGAGACAGATAGGGTTCTTGGAAGCTTCTGTTTTAGTGATAAGAGAGAGGAAGAGAAACTGGATTCAGTGGTTTGCTTCTTCCAGAAGAGCCAGCCTGAGGATGAAGTTCAGAGACACAAGTGTAGAACTGAGAACTGCAGCCATACCTGGTGCAATGGGCGGAGACTCTAGACCACTCAGACTTCAGCCAAATTGCTGGACTTCTGTTCCAGTGAGCAAGTAGTTTCCCCTGGGCTGCTGATGTTCTTTACACTGGTTTGAGATGGGGTTTCTGGTATTTGCAACATAGTAAGTCCTAATGGACCTAGCCTTAGAGAGTGAAATAGTAAGCCCTATTGCCAGGGGTGGCATAAGCAACTCAGAGGAGGTATGTATATCAATTTACTTCCTAATGTGGTGGCTAGTTTAGCATTTTTATAGGGTTTTCATATGCCCTATGGATAATGGGGGTCAAATATATGGTGACAGATGAAAATTAGACTTTTGGTGAATATGCTACGATATACACAGATATCAAATTATAATGTCATGCACCTGAAACATATATAATGTTATTAACCAATGTTACCTTAATAAAAAACCAAAAATAAAATAAAACTACCTGTAATAAAAAGGCAGAGGTGAAGGGATTTGCACATGGCTGTCCACGTAGTAGAAGTCCCTGGAACTTTAATAGAGGACTCTGGATTTTCTAAATCTTGAGAGTTTTCTGTTAATCCCTAGGGACTAAAAAAGTCAAATTCACTGATATAAAATTTCTCTATCCTACTGAGATGGTGTAAAGGAATCACATTTATTTTATTTTAAATGATAAACTATTCTAATAAGCATATAGAAAGCATAGAGAATAACAAAATAAATACCCATGTTTGCATTAATCAAGCTTTATCAAATCTAATGTTGCTTTATTTCTCATTCTTTTTTTTCCCAAAAGAAATAAACATTTCTATATCATTAAAGCTCTGTGTATTCCTTTGCCAAACTATCCTTCTCCTGAGGCATTTTCATGCTGAAATTTATGTGTTATTATTCACATGCATGCTTTTATACTTTTAATGCATGTGCAGGCACTCATAAGCAGTATGTCGTAGCAATGTTTAAAATAACATCTAGTGTAAAGCAATATATAGTGTTGTTATTGTTTTAAAACTTTATATGAATAGTATCACATAATACACATCACTCTTTAACTTACTGTCTTTTATTTATATATTATTTTTGAGACTTGTGGTAGGCAGGGAAATCCTCTCAGCTCTTTCCCCACTTTACCCCAAGATATCCTCATCCTCATCCCTGGAGCCTGTGACTGTTACCTTCCATGGCAAAGGGGAATTAAGGTGGCAGATGGAATTTAGGTTATTAATCAACTGACCTTAAAGGATGGAGATTATGCTGGATTATCGGGGTGGACTCAAGAGTAATTCTAAATCAAAGAAAGAGGCATAAGGGGGAGAACCAGAGACAGGCAGGGGAGCAAGACTCACTGTGATGTTGCTGGCTTTGAGGAAAAAGGAAGGTTGCCATGAGCCAAGGAAGGCCAGTGGCCTCTCTAAGATGGAAAAGTCAAGTAAACAGAGCCTCCTATACAGTCTTGGGAAAGGAACATAGGTCTGCCAACATCTTGGTTTCAGCCCAGTGTGCTCCAGTTTGGATTTCTGATTTCCAGAAATGTATGGTTAAGTTCAGGGGTCCCCAAACTACGGCCCCACGGGCCACATGAGGCCCCCTGAGGCCATTTATCCGCCCCCCCCCACTCCGGCACTTCCGGAAGGGGCACCTTTTTCATTGGTGGTCAGTGAGAGGAGCACAGGATGCATCCGCACCCATAGTTCCCATTGAAATACTGGTCAGTTTGTTGATTTAAATTTACTTGTTCTTTATTTTAAATATTGTATTTGTTCCCTTTTTGGTTTTTTTTTCACTTTAAGATATGTGCAGTGTGCATAGGGATTTGTTCATAGTTTTTTTTATAGTCTGGCCCTCCAACATTCTGAGGGACAGTGAACTGGCACCCTGTGTAAAAGGTTTGGGGACCCCTGGTTAAGCTAACAAACTGGTGGTGTTTTAAGCCATTAAAGTTTTGGTGATATTTTATAGCAGCCACAGAAAACAAATACAAGATTATTTGTAAGCTTAATTCATTCATTTTAAACTGCGTTATAGAATTCCATGTGGTGTGTTCTTTGCCTGTTCTCAAATTTTTCTTTGGGAGATTCAATCATGTTGCTGTATGTACCTGTAGTTTGCAGGTTTCACTAGTTTTCTATTGAATAATTAATTATACCACATTTCACTTTTCAATTCTCCTGCTGATGGGACATTTACGTCACTTCTAATTTTTTGTTCTTGTAAAAATGTTGCTATGAATTTTTTAAAATTTGTTTCCTTATGCATAGTAGGGACAGCCAGGTTTTCAACTTAAGGGGATTGCAAGGTATATGCCTCATTAACTTTCTTATACATGCTAACCTGCTCTCTGGCACGGTTGTACCAATTTCTCCTCTTTCAGCACCAGTGCACGGGGGAAGGCGTCCAAATCTGACTTTAAAATGTTTGCCAATATGATGACTCTAAACCAGTATCTCCTTTTTATTTCAACTTGCATTTCCCTGGTTACTAGCAAGGATGAACATGTTTACGTGTGTGCATGGGCTGTTTGTCTCTCCCTTTCCTTGAATTGTCTGGGGAATGTGAAACAATATATTGCAGAACGGACCCCACTTACACAGGATATGAGCATGTGAACATGTAATCGGATACCCATAGGCCGTGATGGTTATTTGAGTAGAGCTTTTTAACTTCCATAAGGTTAAGTGACATTTACATGAGGAACTAATGAATATATTACATTTAATAAAATATGAGTAATCACATTTGTCTTTGCACATTAAGAAGAATTTAAAAACTTTTGGAATTCTGAGGAAGTTGAACACTGCTCTTTTGACAAAAATTTCCTACTCTTTAGGTTTCTGATTGTGCAATTAAACTTCAATAACACAAACCCACCTTTCATTAAACAATGAACACATTTTGGATTCTATACCAGTGTATTTACGAAGATTGAAAACCTTCTGATAATAAATATCAGCTCGATTCTTCCGTTGTAAAGGAAAGGGACTCAACAGAAAATCATGCGTGGGCGCTGGTGGCCTGGGATCCTGTTCAGTGGTTCTAAAGCTGCAGTGTGGGAGACAATGGCTCACTTAGAAGGCTTTTCAGTCAAAAATCAATGGCATTCTTCTCTTCGGTTCCTTACTTTCCTTTCTTCCCTCTGTTGAGAAATAACAGAAGCAAACGCAGGAACCCATGATGCTGTTTGTGGTTTCACAGCTCTTTCCTCTGGACAAAGTTGAAATTGCACCATGAATGTCATCTATCTCCCACTGCATATTACAATTAAAATTTTGTTTCTTTATTTCTACTTTATAACCTAAATTTATCAAAATATACGTAATATATAAAAAGCCCAAACGAAATACATAATGAGGCAAAAGTAGGTTTGCAGTTGTTCTTATGGAAAATAATGCAATAACAAATAACTGATAATACACAAACTCTATTTCAAGTACTCACAACTGTAAAGCTACTTTCGCTCCACCCTGTATTTATCTACCCAGTGTCTTTCATCTACTTGTTACAGAAAGATTGATAATTACTTAACGAACAACATGATTTTCCTTCTCTCTTTTCTCTTAAGTCTGTGTGACATAAAAATCCCCTTAATAAAATATTTAAAAACATTGTAATCAATTAATAATGTATCCGTTTTTTTTTTTTTGACGAAGAGTCAGAGAGAGGGACAGATAGGGACAGACAGAAAGGGAGAGAGATAAGAAGCATCAATTCTTCCTTGCAGCTCCTTAGTTGTTCATTGATTGCTTTCTCATATGTGCCTTGATGAGGGGATGGGGTGGGGACTAAGCAGAGCGAGTGACCTCTTGCTCAAGCCAGCGACCTTGGGCTCAAGCCAGCAACCATGAGGTCGTGTCTATGATTCCACACTCAAGCCAATGACTGTGCTCAAGCCAGATGAGCCCACGATCAAGCTGGTGACCTTGGGGCCTCGAACCAAGGTCCTTTGCATCCCAGTCTGATGCTCTATCCACTGCGCCACCACCTGATCAGGCAATAATGTATTCTTGATGATGTCTTTTCCTTATATACTAACTATTCTTTATGTTTTAATCTTGTCAATGAAGGAAATGTCCAAACCCAAGAAGAATGTGTGTGTGTGTATGTGTGTGTGTGTGTGTGTGTGTGTGTGTGTGTGTGTGTGTGTGTGACAGAGAGAGACAGAGAGAGGGACATACAGGAACAGAGATAGGAAGGGAGAGAGAAGAGAAGCATCAACTCTTCGTTGCAGCACCTTAGTTGCTCATTGATTGCTTTCTCATATGTGCCTTGACTGGGGGACTATAGAAAGGGCAAGTAACCCCTTGATCAAGCCAATGATCCTGGGTTCAAGCTGGTAAGCTGTGCTCAAACCAGATAAGCCCGTGCTCAAGCCAGTGACCTCGGGGCTTTGAACCTGGGTCCTCCACGTCCCAGTCTGACACTCTGTTCACTGCACCACCGCCTGGTCAGGCCGTGAAGAATTTTTATAAGAATTTATTTTAGTTGGAGGGTAAGCCTGGAAGCAAGATCTCAACAGAATGAGAAAAATGTTTCCTAAATGATAATTTTCTACTTCTTTTATGGAGTTTGAATTAAGGAGGGAAATTAAAGAACATGAAGGTGGGAATCAGATTACAGGATAGTTAACAAGATTATGTGCTCTCTTGAGAGTGGTTTGTCTTTTAAGGGGCCTGAAAAGGTACATTTCAAAGGTGGGTTAAGCTAGATGCCCAGAAACAATGGACAGGGCTTGCTTAAGGCAAAGAGAAACCTTTTACTAAAGAGTTATATGCTTGAGGCATGACAACCACCATGAACAACCCAGTTAGGAATTTATGATCAGATCATCTTGTGAGGTTATTTTTCATAGAACCCCTTTTTTTGGTCTACAATCTTGATAATTGCCTAGTTCTCTGAGTCAATTTTCCCCCCAAAAGAAGTTGTCTCAGCAAAAGTCATGAACTTGATCACACTAGCGCACATCCTCCTTTACTTTCCACTCTCCCCTCCCCCGTCCCCCCTTTTTTATTCTTTTGTAACTACTTAGATACATTTTACTGTGTGGGGGAAGAACAGACTTTCCTTTACCCTCCAGGTTTTTTAAAATTATATTTATTGATTTTACAGGAGGGAGGTACGAGAAGTAGTTGCTTTACTCTAGCTGTTATTGGTTGCTTGTCATATGTGCCTTGACCTGGCAAGCCCAGAGATTCAAACTGGTGACCTCAGCATTTGATGTCAGTACTCTATCCACTGCACCACCACAGACTTGGTATACTCAAGGTTCTTCTGGCTGGTCTAATGATCAAATAGACATGAGACAGATTAACAAGCGAAAATAATCAAATTTAATACATACATATGTATAAGAACCTCACATACATTAGAGAGTCACAGACCCAACATGCCGGAGAGGTTCAGAGATAGAAAGGGAACATAGGCATATAAGACATCCTGAGCTAAGGGTAAGATAATGTACCTGGGAGGCCTCAAAGTTTCATTGCAGGATGCTAAAAAGAACAGAGTTTTAGTAAATAGAAGTTTTCCCTCCATGATTCAGTGGGATATAATCCAGGGATGGAAGATTGGTACAATATCTGCAAATTAATAAATGTGATACACCACTAAAACAAATGAAGGCTAAAAATCACATGATCATATCAATAGATGCAGAAAAAGCATTTGATAAAACCCAGCATTCATTTATGATAAAAGAAAACACTCAGCAAAGTAGGAATAGAGGGAACATACATCAACATAATAGTGGCCGTCTATAATAATCCCACAGGCAGCATCATTCTCAATGGGCAAAAACTACAAGTGTTTCCCTTCAGGTTGGGAATAAGACAGGGATGTCCACTTTCACAACTCCTATTCAACATAGTACTGGGAGTCTTATCCACAGCAAACAGACAAGAAGAAATAAAAAGCATCTAGCCTGGCCTGTGGTGGCACAGAGAATAGGATAAAGTATTGACCTGGAATGCTGAGGTCGCCAGTTCAAGACCCTGGGCTTGCTTGGTTAAGGCACATATGAGAAGAAACAAGCAACCAATAAACAACTTAAGTGAAGCAACTATGAGTTGATACTTCTTGCTCCCCCTCTCCTCTCTCTCTGTAAAATCAGTAAATAGAATCTTTTAAAAATAAGGCATCTAAATTGGAAAGGAATAAATAAAACTGTCATTATTTGCAGATGACATGATACTCTACATAGAGAACCCTAAAGATTTCATCAAGAAACTACTAGAACTGATAAACGAATTCAGTAAAGTAGCAGAATACAAAATAAATACCCAGTAATCAGTGGCACTTTAAAAAAATTTTTAATTTATTGTGTTTACATAGATTCTAGTGTCCCCCTGAATGCATCCCACCTCCCCCATGTTCCACACAACATCCCCCTTTCCTTCCTCCCCAAAACACCCTCCCCCTTTCCCTCCAGGATTAGCTTTTCTGCTCTCTATAACGTTGTGTTATGTGTGTACAATTTCACCAATCTCTTTACCTTTTCTGATCGCATCTTCTCATCCCCTTTTTCTCTGTCCACTTTCCCTCTGGACCCAATGATCCAGCCTCTGTCTCTATTTCATTCCTCAGTTCATATTGTTCATTGGATTCCTCAAATGAGTGAGGTCATGATATTTTTCTTTTTCTGTCTGGCTTATTTCACTTAACATGCTAGTTTCCAGATCCATTCATGTTGTCGCAAAAGGTAAGATTTCCTTCTTTTTCATGGCCCCATAGTATTCCATTGTGTATACGTACCATAGCTTTTTAATCCACTCGCCCACAGATGGACACCTGGGCTGTTTCCAGATCTTCGCTATTGTGAACAATGCTGCCATAAACATGGGGGTGCATTTCTTTTTTTGAGTCAGTGATATGGTGTTCTTGGGATATATTCCTAAAAGTGAAATGGCTAGGTCAAAAGGCAGTTCCATTTTTAATTTTTTGAGGAATCTCCATGCTGTTTTCCACAGTGGCTGCACCAGTCTGCATTCCCACCAGCAAAGTGGCACCATTTTTTTTAATTTTTAAATTTTATTTAGAAAATTAACTTTAACATGGTGACATTGATCAATAAGAGTACATAGGTAAACATTTCTATAGCATTTGAACTGTTGATTATGTTGTGTGCCCATCACCCAAAATCAAATCATTTTCCATCACTTTATATTTGTCCCTCTTTACACCTTTAACCCCACCTCAGGTATATTCTTATACACCAGTAATGAACTATCAGAAAGGAAAACTAAGAAAACAATACCATTTACAATTGCTTTAAAAAGAATAAAAATCCTAGGAATAAATTCAACCAAGGATGCAAAAGAGCTGCATTTGGAAAATTATAAAACACTAAAGAAAGAAATTGGAGAAGATGCAAATAAGTGGAAGCATACACTGTGTTCATGGATAGGAAGAATTAACATAATTGAAATGTTCATACTACCCGAAACAATCTATAGATTCAATGCAATTCCTATTAAGATCCCAATTATGTATCTCACAGAACTAGAACAAATATTCCAAAAAGTTGTATGAAACCACAAAAGACCCTGAAGAGCCACAGTGATTTTGAGAAAGAACAACAAAGTTAGAGGACTTACACTACCTGATATCAAACTATACTACAAGGATAGAGTAATCAGAAGAGCTTGGTACTTGCATAAAACCACATATATCGATCAACGGCACAGAATAGAGAGCCCATAAATAAACCCATCTGCTTTTATGGTCAATTGATATTTGACAAAGGAGGCAAAAACATATAATGAGGTAAAGATAGTCGATTCAATAAATGGTGTTGGGAAAGTTGGATAGATATGAGCAAAAAACATTACACTAGACCACCTTCTTACACCACACATAAGAATAAACTCAAAATGGATTAAAGACTTACATGTCAGGCCTGACCTGTGGTGGTGCACTGGATGGAGGGTCAACCTGGAGTGCTGAGGTCACTGGTTTGAGACCACAGGCTTGCCTGGTTCAGACATATACAAGAATCAACAACTATGAATTAATGCTTTCCTCTCCTCCCCTCACCTTCATATCTCTCTATGCTCTCTCGAGAATCAATAAATAAAATTTTAGAAAATGAAAAAGACTTAAACGTTAGACAGAAAACCATAAAAATCCTAGGAGAAAACATAGGCAGTAAAATATTGGATATTTCTGATAGCAATATTTTTTCTGTTATCTCCTTAGGCAAGGGAAACAATAGAAAAATAAACAAACGGGCCTACATTAAACTAAAAGGCCTTTGCACATCAAAGAAAAACATCAACAAAATGCAAAGACAACCCACTGAATGAAAGAATATATTCGCCAATGATTCATCTGATAAGGTGTTAATATACAAAGTTCATAAAGAACTAATAAAACCCAATACCAAAAAAACAAACTATCCAATTAAAAACTGGGCAAAAGACCTGAATAGACACTTCTCCAAAGAGCACATACAGATGGATGATAAAAATCTGAAAAGATGCTCAACGTCACTAATCATCAGAGAAATGCAAATTAAAACCACAATGAGATATCACCTCACACCTATCAGAATGGTTATCATCAATAAATCAACAAATGACAAGTGCTGGTGAGGGTGTGGAAAAAAGGGAACCCTTGTGCACCACTGGTGGGAATGTAAACTGTACAACTACTGTGGAAAGCAATATGGAGTTACCACGAATAATGAAAAACAGAGCTGCCTTTTGACTCAGCAATTACATTTTGGGATTTTACCTGAAGAAACCTGAAACACTAATTCAAAAGAACATGCGCCCCTATGTTCAGTGCAGTGTTATTTACAATAGCCAGGATTTGGAAGCAGCCCAAGTGCCCATCAGTAGATGAATGGATAAAAAAAAGCTGTGGTACATTTACACAGTGGAATACTACGCAGCCATAAAAAGGGGAAATCTTACTTTTGGCAACAGCATGAATGAACCTGGAGAACATTATGCTAAGTGAAATAAGCCAGTCAGAGAAAGAAAAGTACCATGATTTCACTCATAGGTAGAAATCTAATGAACAAAATAAACTAACAAACAAAATAGAAACAGACTCATAGAAAAAGAGAACCAGACTGACAGCTCTCAAAGGGGAGCAGGGTTGAAGAGCTGGGTGAAAAAGGTGAAGGGATTAAATAAACCCTTTCCAAAAAAACAAAACCAAATAAACTCCCTCATAGACACAGACATCAGCATGGTGATCACCAGAGGGAAAGGGGCATGGGGGGAGTAGAAGAGGGTATGGGGATAAATGGTGATGAAAGAAGATTTGTCTTGGGGTGGGGAACATACAGTACAGTGTACAGGTGATGTGTTGTGGAATTGTTCACCTGAAACCTGTATAATTTTGTTGACTAAAAAAAGTTTGCCCTGCCCTACAGATAGGTCAATCTCTGATAATCTCCCATTATGGGCAAGGCCCCTAATTCAGGTTTTTCCAGGCAGCCAAGTGAGGGGCAGAATTTCCTTCTGAGACTGAAGCTAAATCTGCCTTCAGCTCTAAACAATCTGCATACCACTAAGGCACATCTTGGGATAACTTGGTCTGGACCCCCACAACTACAATGTGTGAGGGAAGAAAATAATCCTCTACCCTTGAAGGTTTTCTGGATGGATTAAAAATCAAATTGCTTGACCAGGTGGTGGCACAGTGGATAGAGCGTTGGACTGGGACTCAGAGGACCCAGGTTCGAAACCCTGAGGTCACCAGCTTGAGCACAGACTCATCCAGCTTGAGTGCGGGGTCACTGGCTTGAGCATGGGATCATAGACTTGATTCCATATTCACTGGCTTGAGCCCAAAGGTTGCTGGCTTGAAGCCCAAGGTCGCTGGCTTGAGCAAGGGGTCATTTGCTCTGCTGTAGCCCCTGGGCAAGGCACATATGAGGAAGTAATCAATGAACAACTAAGGTGCCTCAACGAAGAACCAATGTTTCTCATCTCTGTCCCTTGCTATCTGCCTATCCCTATCTATCCCTCTCTCTATCTCTCTCTCACACACACACATACACACACACACACACACACACACACACACACACACACACACACACAAGGCAGAGTAGCAGGAGTAAAACAAATCCAAGTTGAATAACAGGTATGACCCCTGTGTACATGGGAGAGACTTGAGAGCACCAAGTGACTCACCAGAACAGCAGATGCCTGGAATGCCACCTTCAGCTAAAGACAGAATTGACTCCTTTTTTGGAAAAAGTTTTTTTGACAGTAAAAGAGGATGCAGTGTAATAAAATGATTTTAACAAAATTATGTGCTGATAGGTGAACAGCCCAGACCGTAACTTACCCTCGCTGTTAGGCACCACTTCTAGAAGCATCACTTTCAGAATACACTCAGGACTCCCAGGGACAGAGACTGCAAATCACAAAGAAAGAACACAGTTTCTTCCAATGGGCAACTTTAAAAAATATATGTATTTCTGTTACAGAAAATAATGCCACTAGAATGTATAAAACTCAAAGATACATTTTTGTCTTACTGACTTACTTAAATAAAATAACTATAGCCCTTATTATGTTATTTTAATTACTGTTTTCTTGGTAACAAATGTAATTAATGACTAAACATTAATAATTGGTGATGTTTGTGAAACTAATTCTCATTAGACATTTAAGTAGTTTCATACAGCTAGTGCTCGACTTACGACCACAATTGGTTCTGACAGAGCGGCTGTAACATGATTTGGTCGTAAGTTGAGTAGGCTATATGTACAGTACTGTGAAATGATGTTATAAAAATCTTTAAGTCATATTTTATCATAATTTTTTTTCATTATTGTTATATATCATAATTTTCTTTGTTCATTTTATGCCATTTGTATCATCTCTACACCATTTTGTTTCTTATTTTTACATTCGTCAGGTTTAAGTAAAACACTGCATTACCAGTACAACTGGTTTAATATTTGCAAAACATACAAAATTAAAAAATACAGGTGCATACAAAAACTGCTCCAGACGTGGAGCAGTTGTGGCTAGCGATTGTGGTTGTAAAGTCAAATGGTCCTAAGTCGCATAGGTCGCAAGTTGATCAATACCTGTATTTATGGAGGGCTTATAGTAGAAATAATAATTATTTTTATTGACATAACATCACATTAGTTTTCAGTGTACAACATAATAATTTGGTATTTGTATATATTGGGAAATGATCAGCACAGTAAGTCTAGTTAACATTTGTCCCACTCCATAGCTACAAAGGTTTTTTTTTCTTGTGATAGGACTATGTTAGAAATTATTGATACCATACTAAACTTTATATTTTAGAAGTTCTGTTTGCCACATATAGCCTTCAATCTCAAATTACATTATAAATTAATATTGTATTTGCAGGTAAGGTTTTCTACATGATAAATCATATTTTTCTAAATTCAGAATTAATCTAGCAATATTATTTCTGCAGTAATTTGCTTCCTGAAAAAGATTTTATTTGGAAAATCTGCCTAAATCAAATATGAATTTGAAGAGCACCAGAAGTACAGAACTTGGTGATTAATTGGGGGGGGGGGATGACAAGCAGGAATTTACAGACTCCAGCCTGAGAAATAGCATGGTTCACAATGGTGTTCACTGAAAGTAAGACTGTTGGAGAGAAAATAGGTTTGGTGTGTGTTTTAAAAGATGAACAATTTTAGTAATATGGATGACCATGCATGAAAGACTCTATCTGTAGCTAAGAGTCATTTCAGGACTAGTGACACACAGCCATATGCTAGACAACTCAAAGCAAATGGGACTTATTACCTCTGGGGAGACTCAAGAACTACTACCCCAGTGAACCGCTTTTCAGGGATCCCCTCGGCAATGACTTCATCCTGATGGATGCAGGTGACAGGAACCCACTGCCTACCCAGGTCGGTGGGCCTGCAGACCACGAGGTAGTTAGTGTGAGCAGCCTATAGTCACCACAGGCGTCTCCGTCTTCTCCTGAGCTGATGCACCTAGAAGGTCTCGGACCCAGCTGACTTGAAAGGGGAAGTAGAATTGCTGCCTCCATGACCCTTTACTGATATGGAAAGATGTTACCAAATCCATTTATACTTTAAATTCAATTCAAGACAAGTCCGGAAGCTTTACTCCTGCACAGACAGGTTCCCATAGCTCTTTGTAAATGTATCTACTGGAATTCTTAGCACAATAGTCTGTAATTATTTATGTAGTTCCTCTCCCACCAGGACAGAACTAGATTTTTCTTTTTCTTGCTTTCTTCTTCTTTTTTTTTCTTTTGTATTTTTCTGAAGTGAGAAGCAGGGAGGCAGAGAGACAGACTCCCTCATGCACCTGACCCGGATCCACCTGGCAAGCCCACTAGGGGGTGATGCTCTGCCCATGGGGGTGTGCAGGGGTTTGCTCCATTGCAACTGGAGCCATTCTAGCGCCTGAGGCGGAGGCCATGGAGCCATCCTCAGCACTCAGGCCAACTCTGCTCCAATAGAGTCTTGGCTGCGGGAGGAAAAGGGAGAGATAAAGGAGAAGTGGAAGGGTGGAGAAGCAGATGGATGCTTCTCTTGTGTACCATGGCCGGGAATTGAACCTAGGACTTCCACACACTGGGCCGATGCTCTACCGCTGAGCCAACTGGCCAGGGCTTTTTTATTTATTTTTTAATTAAAAAGAAAGTATTCCTTACATTAGGTAAGTTTCTCTTACATAGTGTATATTGCAAAATAGTTAATGTATAAATCTGCTGGCCGATTACTTCCTGCAGTGGAAGATCTCTGGTATTGATAGAAAAGCAACCTGTAATAGTGGAGTCCCATTCCAGCATTGCTCTCAAACTCTATTTCTGGTTCGGTGAAGCTTTGAATTCGACCCGATATATTCTGGAGTTTCAAACCTTACAGACTTCAACTTTGTAATATAAACCACCACAAGTAGCAGTCAGATTCCCAACTACTTCTAGAGGAAACTGATGGCTTAGAGTAGGCTTCATAATAAGTCACCTACATACTCCGTATGGTAAGAAAGAACATTGGAGGGCATTAGAAATTTAATTTTTTTAAAAGAGGGAGAGACAGAGACAGGAAAAGACAGGTAGGAAAAGAGATGAGAAGCATCAACTCATAGTTGCAGCACCTTAGTTTCCTTAGTTGTTCATTGACTGCTTTCTCACATGTGCCGTGATGGGGGCTCCGGCCGAGTCAATGACCTCTTGCTCAAGTCAGCCACCTTGGGCTCCAGCCAGCAACCTTGGGCTCAAACCAGTGACCTTTGGGCTCAAGCCAGCGACCATGGGGTCATGTATATAATCCCACACTCAAGCTGCGACCCCATACTCAAGCTGATGACTCTACACTCAAGCTGGTGAGCCACCACACTCAGATGATGACCTTGGGGTTTTGAACCTGGGTCCTCAGCATCCCAGGAAGATGCTGTAACCACTGTGCAACCACCTGATCAGGCTAGATATTTTCTTTTGATATGATTCACTTGTGTCTTGCCCCTTTGACATTCCAAAGGTTTTGCTGGCAACAAATATATCAATGAAGAATGTATTCTTTGAAAAAATTACGGGCAACAGCAAGTACCACACGAAGAGAAAAATATTTCAGTTTTGATGGTAAAATACAGTAAAGAGACTTCTTTAACCGAGTCAAAGGAGAACTGTGTGATAACCTTGGACCTGGCAGCACTCCTCCTGTTCAGAGAAGACAAAATGGGGACTCAAATATGAAGTGGATGGTCATAGTTTTGGGGAGGTTCTTTTGATTTAGAAGCCAGCTTAAGTACCCAGGAGCAAAGAGGGATGAAGGCTGAATAAAAGAGATATATGATCCTGAAAATACACAATGGGAAAATTAAAAAGCCATCGCAAAATTCACAGGCATTGGAGCTGGCAACCCCTTAGGAACCATCACAGTTCTGGGGCAGATCTTCCTTCTTGAGCACATCCTCAGCATCTTTGCCTCCCTCACAGCCTCACTGCACTCCACAGCCCCATTCCTCCTCACAGCTCCACCCCACAGCCCTGCCCCTCCTCCTGGTCTGGCCCCTCCTCATGGCCTGCCCCACCTCACAGCTCCACAGTGTCCTTTTAGTTCTGCTCCTGCTGGTGACTCTGTGTCTTGGTATCTCCTAGTTCACAAAGGCCAGAACTAGCTACCTGCCTCAGTTACTATTGTTTGGTATAAAAGGTCAGGGTCACCAGGGTACCCTTGAATAAAGTGTTCATAGTTTACACCTGAAGTGGGTCACAACAGGAGGGACACAGAGTATAAAATGGTTCCCTACCTGTGGTGTCTTTATAATTAAATAGGGCTGTGGTGGGCACTATGGTTTTTCAGTATAACATTAATATCCTTTATATCCAGGCTGCCGGACGTCCTGATGATGTAGAGACCCTGTGTAACCTCCAGGTCCATGCAAGGATGGGGGAATTTACACCTATTGAATATCTATGGCCATTCGTATAATGAGGAGACAAAAAGCATTATTAACAATGATGTTAATCTGATTTCATAGAAATTAAGCCATAGGATTTCTGAGAACGTAAAAAGCCAGGCAAAGCAATAGACTGAGCCTGTTTCTCAGCATCCTCTCAGAGCCTGACGACCTGAAGATCAAGACCACTCATCAGCCTTCACCAAAGCCACTAATCTCCACAGCATCAGTCAACCTTCACATGAAGTGCTCTCGAGTTGGCTACTCTTTCTCTGTCCTTCAGTGATAACTTCTGTAGAGTTTAGGAACAAATTTTCTGGTTCTGACTGCTCCAGTTCATGTTTTGTATGGATCATGACTAACTGCATCCAGGCACGCACCTCAACATGATCCAACAAATCTTGAATCATCTAAACGTCTAACTTCACAAGATTTGTCCACATACATTTCCAATACAGCATATCGATTACTCCCAAATTATGTAAATGAGCATGTGATAAAATATTTAACTCTTACCTAGTAAGGAATGAAAAATGAATTAGAAATTACTAATTATTTAGAGTTTACTATTAGTAATGGGTGCTTTATATATTATTTCATTTCATATTAACAACTTATCCTGTGAGGTACCATTACCTCTATTTTACACCAGAAGGAACCAAGACTCAGAGAAATTAGGTAGCTCTTTCAAGTCCCCAGATGGTAGGTGCAGAGGTAAGGTTTGAACTCAGGTTTTACCTGACTCCAAAGCTCAGTCTTTCCACTACACAATGCTACTTCCTTAGAGTGAGCTTAATGGGTGAGAAGAGTTAATAAATATTGAATCATTACATTTTGTAAAAGTGAGTTAATATTTTAGCTTCATTTTCAGGAGTGGCCCAGCAAGGGAGCACTTGGTCAACCATGACAGACATAATCTGGGGTCTTCAAGGCCACTTTAAAGACCATCTATAAATACACAATCTCTTCTCTCTCTCTCTCTCTCTCTCTCACACACACACACACACACACAATGTTTGACATAATTTAAAAAATCAGGTATTAGTCTGACCAGGTGGTAATGCAGTGGATAGAACATCGAATTAGTACTCAGAGGACCCAGGTTCAAAACCCCAAGGTTGCTGGCTTGAGCGCGGGCTCATTTGGCCTGAGTGCATGCTTATCAGCTTAAGCATGGGATCATAGACATAGAGGTGGATTTAATGGCGGGTACACACTGGGAGCGTGCCCTGGGCCCAACTTCTGAAGGGCCCCGCAAAACCCCAACTTTACATTTTTTCTAATGACACCAAATTTGGTTTCATATGTGCAATTTTAACATTAATAGTACATGATATTTTTTATTTGTTTAAAAATATGGTTAACATGTGTTTTTATTTTCCCTATTTCTCTCTCTTTTCTTAAGGGGCCCAATATTTTCTTCGGCACTCGGGGCTTCAACCGACCTTAGTCCACCTCTGCATAGACATGATCCCATGGTCGCTAGCTTCAGCCCAAAGGTCAGTGACTTGAAGCCCAAGATTGCTGGATTGAGCAAGGGGTCAATGGCTCTGCTGTAGCCCCCCAGTCAAGGCACATATGAGAAAGCAATCAATGAACAACTAAGGTGCTGCAACAAAGAATTGATGCTTCTCATCTCTCTCCCTTCCTGTCTGTCTGTCCCTATCTGTCCCTCTCCCAGTCTCTGTCAAAAAAAAAAAAAATCAGATATTAGCCCTGACCAGGTGGGTCAGTGAATAAAGTGTTACTGTGGCACATCAAGGTCATGGGTTTGATCCCTGGTCAGGGGACATACAAGAGGCAATCAATGAATATATAACTAAGTGAAACAATTAAGTGGAGCAGCTAGTTGATTTTCTTTCTTTCTCTCTCTCTCTGTCCCACCCTCTACATTTCCCCTCTCTCAAAATCAAAGTAAAATTAAAAAGAAAATCATATCTTAGCTAAAAAAATGTAATTAATAGTTAACCTTTATTGTTCATTAAAAATGAACTTTCTAAAATATTAGTTAATCTCATTTTGAGCTCTGTTTTGAAGTGTTGATACCAGTGAAGTAACATTTTTCTTCTGTCAATTTTTTCTTGTAAAATTATAGTTTTCTCTTTTTCTAGAAGAGCAGGAAGTTCCTTCCAGTTCTTAATAAAGATAAAGGGAGCATCCATGGACTTGAGTAACTGCAGAGGAGCATTATGATAAACAGATGCGTTTCCACAGCTGCCAGCAGTCATCACGTCCTCCACCACAGGGACAGAGCCATAGGAGCAAGCCTCGTATATCCTGTAGCATTCTGTGTTTACTCCTACGGGGCACAGTGTGAGGTCACTCTGAAGCAAAGCTTCTTGATAATTCTTAAGGCTTTCATTTGTTTCCTGAGGCTGCCACCTAGAAAATCAGAAAAACACAACTGTAGTTTTCACTTTATTAAGCATATCTTTTGTGAAAATAAGATTTTGCCTTTTAATGTCAACTACAGGCAATGGTAAAACCATTATAGAAAAGACAGGTGGAAAAGATAGATAAAATCTTGCCAGATAGATTTGTTAAAAATATTTTAAAATTTGAAAAGTTTATAGCTACACATTTGAAAAACCCAGTGGTCACCATAACATTTCTAAATGAATGTTAACTCAGCCAATATTTTCCAAGTGCCAGGTCTTCTGTCCCTGCCTCACCCTCCAAGGCCCTCCCCCGTTGGAGCTTACACTCTAGTTCTAGTGGTGGAGACAGGTAGTAACAAGTCAAGTTAGTAAATTATTTACAAGGTGTGAAGTGCTGTGAGGAAAAATGAAGCAGAGGGTAAGGAGTCTAAGGGGATGGTGTTGCAATTTTAAATAGTAGATCAGGAATGTCTCACTACAAGGGCATCTGAGCTTGGAGCTGGAGGTGAGGGAGCAAAACATGCAGACATCCGGGGGGAGACCAGAGGACAGAGAAAGCATAGGGGCCAGGAGACAGTGTGTGCCTGGCATGTGCAATGGACGCAAGCCAGAGGCTTCAACAGAGCAACTAAAGGGGAAGGTGCAGAAGAGGAGGTCAGAGAATCCTGTCACACGGGGCATGGCGCAAAGGGCTGGCTGATCTGACCTACGCCTTATCAGAATCAGTGTGACTGTTGTGTTAAGAACAGAGTATCCAGAGGCAAGGGTACAAGCTGAGAGGCCAGTTAGAAAGCTAGATGTTCTCCCCTGACTGTCCCTATGTTCTCAGAGAAATAAGCAATTGGGTCTTAAGGCAAGAGTAGTTTGGAAACGAGAGAACAAAGTATAAAACTGTCTTCTAGGAGCATGGAAGAATACACGGACAAGGGAAATGTGTGATTGTTGGGCACTTGAAGGTGAAGGTCGTGTTAAAAGTGAGACTGATCGGCAGCTTTCTCCAAGTGTGTTTGATTTCATGGATACAGGTTTGGTGCAGGTAAGAGAGCTGGATTTAACTAGAGTAGGGTTTACTAGATTAGGAAACTTGGGAGGTGGATATATATCCAGTTATGATTGACTATAACTTGGGGTGAAGAAAGTAAAGATACGATGTGAGCAAAGGACAGTGAAAAGGGAGTAGGAACAATAGGTTGTAAATCTCAGCTAAACTGCAGGTTACGGGGAACGAGTTGGCATGACAGGAAATGTGGTTACAGAGAGAGATGCTGGAACCTGAGATCATGGAGAAGAAGCAGTATGTCCATGGATAAAGTGTGGGAAGTGACCATGATAGTGAATAGTTGAGGTCAAGGGGAGACCAGGATCAGGGAGGGGAGGAGAAGAGGTAGAGGAACTGCAAGACTAAGGTGATGGAAGGACAAGCTCTGTAGATATAGAAATCACCAAAAGTGAGACTGGAGTCATGTCAGAGACAGTATGCCAGGAACTAAAACCCTCAAAGAATTAAGGAGATAAACACAAGGGTCAGAATATGACTTCAAAGAGTAAGAATAACAGGTAATTTTGTTTGCTGGCATGAGATTCAAAATTGGAGGTTTTAGGGAGGGAAAATGGAAAATGGTCTGGAAGTAGCAATGAGAAGCAAGGAGAACACTTGCTCAACCTCATGGCCCAATGGTATGAGAAGAATTACAAGAATAATTCTATTCCCACAATAAACTTGGTCATTTCTCACTGCTCTCACTCATTCCATTCCAGGTACACTGTCCCTTGTTCCTCAACCATGGGAAGCATGCCTCTGCCTCAGGCCCTTTACATGTGCCTTTCCCTCAGCCTGAAATCCTCTTCTCCCAAACAGACACAGGGCTCATTCCTGGACCTTCTTCATGCCTGTGCTTAAATACCACCTTTATACTAGTGCTTTCCTTGGCCATTCTAAAACAGCAAGTGCTCTACTCCTGATCCCCAGTCCTCTCTATATTGTTCCTCTGCTCAATTTATTAATGTTGCATTTGTCATCTTCTGACATATGATACATTTTACTGGTTTGTCTCCTCCAAGAAGCATGTAAGTTCTAAGAGGGTATGCCCTTAGAAAGTTTTATTCACTGCTGTATATACCTCATGGCTAAAACAATTTTGGGCACAAAGCAGCTGCCTGATAAATACTTGTTCACTATGGATACAATGTGGTTACACTACCAATAGAATTGGGAGTTATGCTTTCTAAAGAAAATATCTGCTACAATGAATACATTTCTAGACTTAGGACACTTCTTAGGCATTATGTCTGATGAGTTGGCTTCAAACATAACCTCCATTTAAAAAAAATGAAATGAGTAATTCCAACATTTCTTCCTTCACTCTACAAACACCTGTTTCATGACTACCATGTAAAAAAGTGGAAGAAAATCAACCCTATTAAACCAAGGCATGCATCCACCCATCCACTGCCCATTTATCCTGGCCTACTTTATACAAGGTCCTGTGTTAGATTATTATTAGTTTGAAGACTAATAATAAGTGGCCCCTGTCTTCAGGGTGGTGGCAGGTCCTTGAAGGTGTTAGGACGGCAAGATGGCGATGGAGTAGGTGGACGTACCAACTTCCAACTCCCAGAACCAAAGTGGATTATAACTTAATTTTAAGAACCATCATCTGGATAAACAAACTTTGAACTAAACTAAGTGGACTCTTCAACCAAGGAACACTGAAGAAGCAACATTGAGACTGGTAGGAAAAGCGAAAACGCAGAGAGGGCTGCCCAGCTCCCCAAAGCGAACGGCAGCCCGGAGGAGAGTTTGGTGGAGAGGGAGTGACCTGGGTCCCAGGAACAAAGCCCAGCCTGCAGTCCCAGAGTCTAGAAGTGGCCTTTAGACAGTATTGAGCTGTGAAACAAGTGAGGATACTGTTTGTGAGAGACAGTTTTCTCAGACCCAGGATTCTTCTTAGAGGGTCAGCGCAGAAAACCTCTCTCACAACTACTCACCCGGGGCTCCGGGGAACGGGGACAGAGGAGAGGACCAGAGCAGCGGGAAGAGAGTGTGGACTAAAGACACAGGAACAAACACTCTGAGGGACAGCCACCATACCCCTGGGCTAAGTCACTTCCCTAATTGAAAACGAATATTTCCCCTAGAAGTAGCAATACCATCAAAGGGAGACAGGACACCAGCCAAACAAGCTCTCCCGCGGCACTTAGAGCACAGCTGCCTAGATGGAGGGAGCTTCAAGGACTACAGTATGGAGTGTTAGGGTCTGAGCTGCAGTGCCTTTACCCACAATGCTGAGGGCTTGCTGAAGGGACGAGGACAGCGAGACGCTGAAACGTGGTTCTCCCAGTGGGGTCGGAGGCCCAGCAGGTGTGACTTGGTCTAGCTCAGCAGGGGTGGAGGGAACGCAAAAGCGGTCCGGCAGCTGTGGCCCGCCTGTAGCCCCACCTAAGGGGTAAAAGCGGGAGGCCAGGAAAGGACAGAGATCTGCTCTGCGACCCTGCGCCAGCTGGCCCTGACTGCAGGGGCGGGGCTAAAGCCAGGGACAGGCAGAGGCTCGCAGCTGAGTGCACACCAGCAACCCCGTAGAACTGGAGAAACTGCGGCGAGCAGGCTCTGACCGCAGGGTCTGGGCGGAAGCCCGGGAACAGTCTGGGTCTGCAGCTGAGCAAAGGTGCTCACCCCTACTCTTGGTGCTGAGGCTTGTGGCTTGAGTGCAGTGCGCAACCCAACCTGTGGGGGCAAGGCGAAGGCCCAGCCTGAGGCTTGTAGAGCCAGGCACCGGAACACAGCCCCTCCCGTAGAGGACAGGCGGAAATCACAGCAACAGCTGCAGTGGGCCAGCGCTGGTAAGGCCCATATCGAACCACCCTAGGCAGCGGCAGAGGGTGTGGCAGGCATGCAGACAGACCACACCTAGGGAACATAAAGGCAACAGCCATTGGACTCCAGTGGCCACACCCTTCGTATACACAGACAAAATGGACAGGCAGAGAAATACAACCCAAATGAATCAAGAGAAATCCCCAGAAAAGGACCAGATGAAACAGATATAACCAAATTACCAGATGCAGTTTAAAATAATGAGTTAGGATGTTCAAAGAGATTAGAGCAACAATGGGTAGTTATTACGAACAACTAAAGAGATAACAAGTATAAAAAAGGAAATTGAAATAATAAAATGAATCAGACAGAAATGACAAATACAGTATCAGAACTGAAGACCACAATGGAAGAAATTAAAAGCAGGATGGATGAAGCTGAGGATCGAATCAGTGAGTTAGAGGACACAATAAACAAAGGCACAGAAGCAGAGCAGAAAAAAGAAAAGAGACTCAAAAAATCTGAGTAAACTCTAAGGGAGATCTGTGACAACATGAAGAAAAATAACATCCACATCATAGGGGTTCCTGAAGAAGAGGAGAAGTTACAAGAAATAGAAACTTTGTTCAATCAAATCACAGCTGGAAAACTTCCCTAAATTAAGGCTGGAAAACATTTCACATGTTCAAGAAGCACAGATTACTCCATTAAAGAGAAACCCAAAGAAATTTACAGCAAGACACATCATAGTTAAAATACCAAAGCTAAGGGATAAAGAGAAAATTTTAAAAGCTGCTAGAGAAAAAAAGGCTATCACCTACAAATGAGCCCCCATAAGGATGACATCCTACTTCTCAACAGAAACACTTGAGGTTAGAAGGGAATGGCAAGACATATTCAAACTAATGCAGAACAGGAACCTACAACCAAGACTACTCTATCCAGCAAGGATAACGTTTAAAATTAAAGAAGAAATAAAGATCTTCCCAGACAAAAAAAGCCTCAAGGAATTCATTAAAAGCAAACCAATTCTGCAAGAGATGCTAAGGGGCTTGTTGTGAACAGCTCAAAGGGAGGAAAGAATAGAGCAAAAGAAGAATACAGCTTTAAAGAATAAAATGGCAATAAACAACTACATATCAATAATAACCTTAAATGTAAATGGATTAAATGATCCAATCAAAAGATATAGGGTAGCTGCGTGGATAAAGAAACAGGACCCATACATATGCTGTCTACAAGAGACACACCTTAAAACAAAAGATGCACATAGACTGAAGGTAAAAGGATGGAAAAATATATTTCATGCAAATGGAAATGAAAAAAAAGCCGGGGTAGCAATACTTATATCTGACAAAATGGACTTTAAAATAAAGGCTGTAGTAAAAGACATAAAGAAGGACACTACATAATGATAAAGGGAATAATTCAACAGGAAGATATAACTATTATAAATATCTACGCACCAAATATAGGAGCCATGACATACATAAAGCAGACTTTGATGGATATAAAGGGCGAGATTAACAGCATTAGTATAATAGTAGAGAATTTCAATACCCCACTAACATCACTGGATAGATCCTCAAGAAAAAAAATTAATGTAGAAACAGCAGACTTAAAGGATACACTAGATCAACTCGATTTAATAGATATCTTCAGAACTTTTCACTCTAAAGCAGTAGAATATACATTATTTTCAAGCGCTCATAGTACATTCTCTAGGATAGACCACATGTTAGGACACAAAAATGGTGTCAACAAATTTAAGAAGATTGAAATCATATCAAGCATTTTCTCTGATCACAATGGCATGAAATTAGATATTAAACTGAAAAATACTCAAACACTTGGAAACTAAACAGCATGTTATTAAATAACGAATGGATTAACAATGAGATCAAAGAAGAAATAAAAATGTTTCTAGAAACGAATGATAATGAGCATACATCAACTCAAAATTTATGGGACACAGCAAAAGCAGTACTGAGAGGGAAGTTCATTGCACTACAGGCATACCAAAAGAAGCTAGAAAAAGCTCAAATAAGCAACCTGACTCTGCATCTAAAAGAACTAGAAAAACAACATCAAATAAAGTCCACGACTAGTAGAAGGAAGGAAATAATAAAGATTAGAGCAGAAATAAATGACATAGAGGCTAAGGAAACAATACAGAGGATCAATGAAACCAGGAGCTGGTTCTTTGAAAAGGTAAACAAGATTGATGAACCTTTAACTAGACTCACCAAGAAAAAAAGATAGAGGACTCAAATAAATAAAATTAGAAATGAGAGTGGAGAAATAACAACTGACACAACAGAAATATAAAGTATTGTAAGAAAATATTATGAAGAACTCTATGCCAAAATATTAGATGACCTAGGTGAAATGGACAATTTTCTTGAATCATATAAACTTCCAAAAATCAATCTGTAAGAATCAGAACACCTAAACAGACCAATTACAACAAATGAGATCGAAACAGTTATCACAAAACTCCCCCCCAAAAAAGAAAAGTCCTGGGCCTGATGGCTTCACAAGTGAATTCTACCAAAAATTCAAAGAAGAACTAACTCCTATCATCCTCAAGCTATTTCAAAAAATTCAAGAGGAAGGAAGACTTCCAAACTCCTTTTATGAGGTGAGCATAATTCTGATCCCAAAACCGGGCAAAGACAACACAAAGAAAGAAAATTATAGGCCAATATCCCTGATGAATTTAGATGCTAAAATTCTCAACAAAGTATTAGCCAACCGGATCCAGCAATATATGAAAAAAAATCATACACCATGATCAAGTGGGATTCATTCTGGAGAGGTCCTTGAAGGTGTTAGGAGTACTCTATGCCAAAACTAGAACGCTGAACTGGTCTGCAGAATGTCTCAGGGATGAACCTAAGACCCTATTGGCATATTCATCATTCCCTGTGTGTCAAGTCTCACTAACAGATATTACTGAGGAAAACCAGAACAATTGACATTTGCATAAGACAGTAACTAGTGTTCTGTTTCAAGATGAACTACAGCTATAGGAGATTTTCCCTGTATTAATGTCTACAAACCAAGTTCTTCATAGCTCTGATAACCAGTCTATCTTCTGGGGAGACTGATATAAATGGAGGTAACATTGTCTCTCTGGAAACCTGTGCTGCCACATAAAGCAACTCTCAGGGAGAACAAAGTGAACAAATCAAGGAAATGCAGAACTTACTGGTCTCTTACTGAAACCCAACATAGCTTGTCAATTCTATCTTGTTTCAAAATGTTCATTAGTGCTTGTCTGGAGGAATTTTCATAAACAGTTCCTAAGAAATTACATAAGTAGGGCCGTTCATTATGCAGCATTGACCAACTTGCCTCCACCACAGGAAAATGCCTGTATCTGTAGAAACAAGAACAGGTGAATTAATAGTATATAAAAATAGACTTGGCAAAATTCCCATAACCCAACATCTTAGCATGTTACAGAAGAAAAAAACTTAAATTATGACTTTCTAAACCTCAAACTAATTTCCATGCTTACTTTGAAGAAGTCCTTTAATCTACTGACTTAAAAAAAGATTCTCACAATGACATCTTTACAAAATTTCTAGAGAGAGTATATGCCAAAGTGCTTTTTTTATATTCCTCAGTTTCTATTACATGCCTGTAGTTAGATTGAATTCAAGACCTTAAAAGTATAAATAACCTTTTACATTCATAATGATCATGACTTAATGAATGTTCTATCCAGAGCTCCCATTTCAAAGGCTATACAAGTAGATTGAAAAAAAAGAAGCAATCCTAAAACAAACAAACAACCCTGCATACATACTCCCTCTCTCTCTTCCTTCCTCCTTCCCTTTCTTCCCTTTTTTTTGAGAGAGACAGGAAGGGATAAAGATAAGCATCAACTTTTGGCTACGGCACTTTACTGTTCATTGATTGCTTTTTATATGTGCCTTGACTGGGGGTGGGGGCTCCAATCATGCCAGTGAGTGACCCCTTGCTCAAGCCAGCGATCCTGAGCTTCAATCCAGTGACCTTTTGGCTCAAGCCAGTGACCAGAAAATCATGTCTGTGATCCTAACCTCAAGCTGGCAACCCTGTGCTCAAGCTAGATGAGCTCACACCAAGATGGTGACCTTAGGGTTTTGAACCTGGGACACTAGCATTCCAGGTTGATCTATTCACTGAGCCACCACCAGTCAAGTGCAACTGGCCCATTTGGAAGTAAAAGAAATTAAATTGTGTGCCTGAAACACAAACTTCATCTCAGAGCAATGCTTTATATAACAGTCTGAAATAGGTTTTCTCAACCTGTCTGTGTCTCTTTATTGGTGAGTTCATTTACATTTAGGGTAATTATTGACACTTGAGGATTTCCTATGGCCATTTTATGTTTCATTTTCTGGTAGCTTTGCGTCTTATTTGGTTCTTCTCTTTTTTGTTTCTGTCAGTTATTTTTGTTTGGTAGTATTCTATACTTCTTTACCCTGTTTCTTCTTTTTTAAGCTGTGTTTTAGTAGTGGCTTTTTCATGGGTGGTTACAATTAGGTTAGAAAAAAATGTTCATATGTACAAGAGTCCTATGTCATATGAGTGCTTCTGTATAGTCCATTCTCTTTTGCTACTGCAGATCTTTATCCTCTCTCCTTTTATGTTATTGTTGTTACAGATTATAATTTTTATTGTGACATTTTTGTAGCATTTACTGTAGTTTTGATTTGTTTTGTTCTTTGTTCGAATAACCACCTTGAGTATTTCCTGTAGTGGGGATTTCTGGTGATAAATTCTCTCAGCTTTTGTATGTTTGTAAAAGTTTTTATTTCTCCTTCATATCTGAAGAATAACTTTGATGGATATAGTATTCTTGGCTAACAATTCCTCCCTTTTAATACTTTGAATGTTTGGGTCAAGTCTCTTCTGGCTTGTAGAGGTTCTGTTGGGATGTCTGATGATAACCCAATGGGCTTTCCTTTATATGTTATGGTCTTCTTTTCCCTAGCTGCCTTGAGGGTTCTTTTTCTGTCATTGATGACTTTTGATAACTTATTACACTGTACCTTGGAGTAGGTCTGTTTAGGCTGCGGTAACTTGGTGTTCTGTTTGCTTCTTGGATTTGAGGCTCTAACTCTTTTCATAGGTTTGGGAAATCCTCATCAATTATTTGTTTGAACAGGCTCTCCATTCCCTTCTCCCTATCTACTTCTGATATACTCATTATTCTTATATTGTTCTTTCTGATGGAGTCAGACAATTCTTGTAGAGCTCTCTGTTTTGTTTTGTTTTTAATTTATGAATCTTTATCCTCTTCTCTCTGTAGCATCTCTAGTTGCCCTGTCTTCAATGTCACTGATTCTTTCTTTTATCTGGCTTGTTCTATTAGGTAAACTTGCTACCTCAGTCTTCATTTCACATAATGAGTTCTTCATCTCTGTTTTTAAAGTTTTACTCTCCTTGGTGAGGTATTTGTTTTGTTCATTAATGTGTTTTCTGAGCTCATTAAGTTGCCAATTGGTGTCTTCTTGCATCTTCTTGAGTATTTTCAGAACTCCAATTTTGAATTCTCTATCATTTAACTCCAAGTTTTCCATGTGATGAAGATTTTTCTGGAGATTTTTTCATTTCCTTTCTGAAATACATCTCTGTTTTGTGTAGCCATGGTATTCAATTTCTTCTTCCTTGATTGCATTTGAGGGTTGTATTGTTAATAATTCTAACAAAAAAACAAGTAAAAAAATATAATAAAAATATAAAAATTTTAAAAATTGTGAAAAGAATAAAAATCACAGGAAAGACAGAAAGCAAAGAATAAAATAAAAAACAAAACATCCACTTAAAAATAAAAATATAAAAATTATAAACATAAAATTTAGAAATTTATAAAAAGAAAAAGGAAAAAGAAGAAAAAAGGAAAAAAAAGGGGAAAAATAGAAAAAAAATCAGTTTTGAGAGGTTTATTCCAGCAGGTGTTGCTGTATTACAACTTTTAGCTCTGTGAAGTTCCTGGGTTCTCCACTGAGATGTTGCTGTTGCAATAGTATAGGTGGGGCTTTGGTTATGTTGGTGAGTGGGGTGTTAGGTGTTTATGGCTCTAACAATGGCAATCTCAGGCTTTCAGCTGCTCCTTCCCATGTCTCAACAGACCTGGGGACTGGACATGGAGCACCTCTGTTCTTCAGGAGAGAGTGTGGCTCTGAACAGTTAGCTATGGGGTTTGTCTCTGCCACTTTCCATACCGTGAGGTGAGGGAGGTGGGATCTGGGAGGTTGGGGGGCTGCACTTTAGCTTTCTCTGTCTCTGTCTAGCATGGGCTGTGGGCAGACCATGGGGACACTGGCCATGACCCTGCGCTCTGGCTGCTTTGGTTTATCTCCCCCTCTGACCCTCTATCTCACCACTTCTCCCAGCAGAGTAAGACCCAGTCATTCTGAGTTTCCTTCTCTGTACCCCTCAGACAAAATCCAGAGCCTGAGCTTCCCTCTTCCCCACAGTCCAGCAGATAAAAAAAAAAATCCCAGTCACTCAAGGTTTGTCTCTTCTCCCCTCCAAAGCCTACCACGATTGTGTTTTATCTTCCACTCCCTCTCTTCACCCTGTCTCACCTTTAGTCCATTTAATGTATGGATCTTTTAGGCACCCCTGCAATCCCTGCTGGGGTTCCTTTGCTGGGTTATAGTTGTTTAATTTGTTGAAATTTCCAAGGGAGAGATGAGGAGTACCTCTCACACCCCCATTTCTCTACGTGTCTAAGTTTTCCATTTTATAGAAAGCCTTTATATATATGACATTAAAAAACCTTAGTTATTAATTCCTGTTTTTAATAGATATTTGTGCAAATTCAATCAGTCTTAGTGACAGATCTGAGCATAATGTAATGTTTCCAAGACCAAGGGCACAATGTGCTCCTGATTTAATACTGCCTTTAAAAAAAGTGTTTTTTACACTATTAATTAGAGCAGTGGTTCTTAACCTGGGTTCTATCGAACCCTAGGGGTTCGATGAGTCAGTCTCAGGGGTTCGGAGAAGCCTCTGCCGTGGAGGCCAGAATAAAGTAATACTATAATTTGTTGTGAGTTCATGCACTTTGTTGGTTTTGTTCTTTGAACAAGGTGATGTTCATGCACGGCTCATTTTGTGCACCAGTAAAAAAACATATACCTATGTCTTGAATTTGGAAAAAAAAATCATATTTTATTTATCACTAAAGAAGGGTTCGGTGAATGCGCATATGAAACTGGTGGGTTCGGTACCTCAAAAAAGGTTAAGAACCACTGAATTAGAGCTTCTATAATAATTGTTTTAAAAAGGTCTATTTTTCTGCTATCCTCTCCTAAAGGAACTGCTGATAAACTTATAAATTCATCCTATGATTGGCGATTTTAAAACACAGATAATTTGCCTGACCAGGTGGTGGCGCAGTGGATAGAGTGTCGGACTGGGATGCGGAAGACCCAGGTTCGAGACCCCGAGCTCGCCAGCTTGAGTGCAGGCCCATCTGGCTTGAGCAAAAGCTTGCCAACTTGGACCCAAGGTCGCTGGCCCCAGCAAGGGGTGGCTCAGTCTGCTGAAGGTCCGCGTTCAAGGCACATGTGAGAGAGCAATCAATGAACAACTATGGTGTCACAATGGCAACGAAAAACTAATGATTGATGCTTCTCATCTCTCTCCGTTCCTGTCTATCTGTCCCTATCTATCCCTCTGACTCTTACTCTGTCCCTGTAAAAAAAAAAACAAAAATCAAAACACTGATAATTTATTTGCCTTCCTCATGAAAGGCTAAAATACTCTAGAAACATGATTATTGTTATAAAAGCATCAGATCTAGCCATATATTTGCCCATGGAAAAGATTGTACCTGGCCTCAATGATCTCAAAAGAACTACACTTATTACAAATTTGAAACACAATCTTCCTGATTATGAAATTTAGGTCTTAAAGCCTACAAATATGTTTAATATGTTGTACTTACGTTGCTACTCCTAAAGGCCACTGAAAAACATCCATATCATTAATCCAGGGGCTGTCATATATTATGAAAAGCAGCTCCACGAAACCTCCATTTCTTTTGAGGAATTGATTGATCCATTCATTGTTACAGTGTTCATTTCCAAGCAAAACAACAGCAACATGCTGGAGTTTTTGAGTCAGTACTAAATTTTGTACATAAAGTAACCACTGGGTGGCAAAAGAGACCTTTGCTTCTTCTCTCCCATTTAAAATGAGTACCACATTGCTCACATCAACAGAGAAGTAACCTGGGACTACAGCTGGACCAGTGATGAAGCTGTCAAAAACAAAACAAGAGATAAATAAAAATGAGAACAAAGATATTTTGTGTCAGAAGTTTTAAATCATTTTATATAAAAGTTATGAGATTAAATTCATATTCTTTCTAGAAACATAATTTCTATAATACAAGTTTTTTTTGTTATTTTTTAATACAAATTTGGATGATGGGGCTTTGCTGTAGCTTAATAAAAAGTTTTGGTTGTACACAGATCAACTTTCAGATGATAATCAGAAATGCGGTATTTTTTAATTTATTTTTCAACCACATTCAAAATAAGTGCTGGATGGAATTTGAGCTGTTAAGCGAAGAAATACAATTGAATCTTGTGAAATCCTGTGTAGTTCGTACTAGAAAAGTGTTTTAAGCCAGTAGTTCTTATCTCTTTTATAGTGTGAGCTGCTTTTAAGCATTCCATATAGGTTAAGTCTCAAAAATATACTGTTAGGATAAAAGCATGTGGTAGAACACTCATAAAATGTGACAATTTTGCAAATTTAAAAGTAAATTCAGAAAAATAATTTATGCTTATGTATCTAATAGAAGTATAAATGTAACAATTTGAATGGGAAGATATACATCAAATTCATGACAGTGGTTGCCTCTGAGGAGGAAGGAAGAAGGAAGGGCCCGGGGAAATAGTACAAAGAGAGCTTCACTTTTATTGAAATATTGAATTATTTTAAGAGGGAAGTTAAATATCTGAAGCAAATATGAAATAAAGCTGGAATTTGTTAGTGGGTGGTGGGTATATGAAAATCTGTTGAATTACTCTGTGTTCTTCACATTAAAAAATCTGTCAAAAGAAATAGATGTTTCAGCCCTAGTGCGATAACTTGGTTGGTTAGAGCATCGTTCCCAAGTGCGGAGGTTGCTGGTTTGATTCCTGGTCAGGGCACATACAAGAACAGACTGATGTTTTTGTCTCTCATCTCCCTTCCTCTTTGTCTAAAATCAATAAATAAAAATTTTAAAAAGAAATAAATGTTTTATAATTCATATTATGTGCTGCTCAGAACCGATACCACTAAAATATTTTTAACTACTCTGTATAAAATATAAAAATACCATTTAATCTATCTTAAAATTACCCATGATGGTCCTGGATTCCTTACAACCCGCTCAACCATTTCCTTATAACCTGCTAGAATCTTTTACTCTTCATATAGATATCCTAAAATCCTGCCTTTATTGTTTGTTATTTGCCTGGTGTGTGGGAGAATAAAAACTGACATTTATTATATGCCTTTTATATACATTATATACATAGGCACTTTCCATAAATTATTATTTAACCTCTACAACTCTGCAGATTAGTCCCCTATTTTGCACTTGGGAATTCAGGTTTAAGTTGCATAACCTGTGATGGCAACATTGAAGGTTTTAAAAAATTTCAATTACAGCTGTTATATAATATTATATTAGTTTCAGGTGTACAACATTGTGATTACACATTTATATAACTTACAAAGTGATCACCTTGATAAGTCTAATACCCATCTGACACCACCCAGTTATATTACTGACTTCCTGTTCTGTACTTTATATCCCTGTGACTGTTTATATAACTGACAATTTGTATATCTTAATCCCTTACCCTTTTTTAAACTTCCTCACCAACCTCCTTCCAATCTGGCAACCATCAATTTGTTTTAACTACAATTTGTCGTTTGTTTTTTAGATTCTACATATAAGGGAAATTATATGGTATTTGTCTTTCTCTGTTTGACTTATTTGACTTAGCATAATACCCTGTAGGTCCATCCATGCTGTTGCAAATGGCAAAATTTCATTTTTTTTTTTTTATGGCCAAGTGATATTCCACTGTATGCATGTACTACTTCTTTATCCAGTTGCCTAGTAATGGACACTTAGGTTGTTTCTATATCTGGGCTATTGTAAATAATGTGGCAATGAACAAAGGGATGCATATATCCTTTTGAATTAGTGTTTTGAATTTCTTTGAATAAATACTCAGAAGTTGAATTGCTGGCCCATAGGTGGTTCTACTTTTAATATTTTAAGGAATCACCATACTGTTGTCCATAGTGACTATACCAATTTGCAATCCCACCAACAGTACATGAGGGTTCCTTTTCTCCACATCCTCACCAACAGTTGTCATTTGTGGATTTCTTGAGGATAGCTCTTCTGACAGGTGTAAGGTGATATCTCATTGTGGTTTTAATTTGTATTTCTTTGATTAGTGATGTTAAGCATTTTCTCATATGTCTATTGGCCATCTGTATGTCTTCTTTGAAGATGCATCTATTCAGGTCCTCTGTGTACTTTTTATTTTATTGTATTTTTTTAAAAAAGAGTTTATTCATTTTTAGAAAGATGGGAGAGGGAGAGGCACGGGGAGGAGCAGAAAGCATTAACTCATTGATGCTTCTCGTATGTGCCTTCATCAGTCAAGCCTGGGGTTTTGAACTGGGGACTTCAGCATTCTAGACCACTGCCTTATCCACTGTGCCACCATGGGTCAGGTCTCTGTTTACTTTTTAATAGAATTGTTTATTTTCTTGGTATTAAGTTACATGAGTTTCTTTTGTGGTTGTTGTTGTTAAGTGAGAGGTGGGGAGGCAAACAGACAGGATACTGCATGCACCCCAACTGGGACCCACCTGGCAAGCCCCCTACTGGGCAATATTCTTCCCATCTGGGGCTGCTACTCTGTTGCTTGGCAACCACAACTGAGCTATTTTAGCTCTTGAGGCCATCCTCAGCGCCTGGGGCCAACTTGCTCAAACCATTTCTGCCATGGCTGCAGAAAGGGGAAAGAGAGACAGAGATAAAAGGGGGATGGGTGGAGAAACAGATGGTCACTTCTCCTGTTTTCCCTGACTGGGAATTGAACTCAGGATTTCCATACACTAGGCTGACACTCTACCACTAAGCCAACAGGCCAAGGCCCTTACAAGAGTTCTTTATAAATTTTGAATATTGGAGAGATTCCAAGATAGTGAAGGAGTAGGTGGACATTCCAACTGCCACCTTCCAGGACCAAATTGTATTACAACTTAATTTAAGAACAATCATTTTGAAAAACCAGTTTTCGGCTTAATGAAGAGGAGTCCATAACCAAGGATCATAGAAGAAACCACACCAAGACTGATAGGAAGGACAGAGGTGCAGAAAGAGCTGCCCTGCTCCCAGGAGTCAGTGGTGGCTGAGGGTCTGGAGGGACTCTCACTGTGGGGAGGGTTGCTCTGAGAGTTGTGGGTGCTCAGCCCGAAGGCTGGGTGCCCCAGCCTAGAGCACCAGAGCCTGTAAGAGGTGCCCACACAGCATTTGGTGGTGAAAAGAGCCAAGGTTTCTGTCTGTGAGAAAGAGACAGGGCTCTTGGTGACACAGGCTCCATCTTAAAGGGCCAGCGCAGAAAATCTTATTCACAGCCACTAACCCAGGGCTCCAGTGCAAGGAGACCTGAGAGGACTACAGTTTCATGAGGAGAGTGTAAAGTTGGAGGCCTAGAGACACTGTGGAGGTCAACCACTGGAACCCCTGTGCTGAGTCATTCTCCAATATTGCAGTTGCTATCTTTCTCTAGTAGAGTGTTCCCTCTAAGCAGCATCAGTCTGGGGAAAAGCAACTGCTCTGCCTTCGGAAGTCTTGCCTGCCCCAATCATGGAGACCGGGCCATTCTGAAAAGCCAGGAAGCAGGGGGTGTCAGTGACTTAGTTTTCTGGTATTGAGATTGGAGCTTTCTCCCACACACTCCTGAGTCTATGACTGGTGCTTCTGCCTCACAGGAGACTCAGTAGAAACTGTCCAGAATGTGGGAAGGCCACATCTCTGGGTCTCAGAGGCCACACCCACTCGACTCCTGGGGCCACACCCCACTGAGGTCTGTGAAATGAATCTGGACAGACTGACACCTGGGGTTGAGGGGCAGAGCCACACCCACCACCCTTACTAATTTCTGTATTACCACAGGTTCTAGACTCTACCAGAGGTTTTTCAGTGGCTGAGCCCAACAAGCAGCCAGAAGATAAGAGGGTGCAAGAGGTGGGACTCAGGGAACCTTGGCCTTTTAAGGGAACCTTCCCCCAGGCCCAGTGTGGGTAAAAGTCAGCCTACGTGTGCAGCTTGGTATTTCAATGTGCACCTGGGCCCACCAGAGGCAGCCACAAACTCTGGATTTCTTGTAGCTCCAAGAATGTTGCTGAGGGCCAGTCACAGGCAGTGTCTCCCACTGGTCTGTGCCGAGTTCCTGCCAGAGAGGCTCAGGGCCAGCACAATCCAGCGGCCGGCTGCGGAGAGCATTGGTTCATGACCTAACAACCATTGCTAGAGTGGTGTCCTAAGGAAGGGCTCCTTAGACCTGGCCCAGATGAGGCAAGTTCCACTTTGTGTGATCAGCAACTGCACAGTGGCTCATGTGCACTGGATAGGGTGGAACTTCAGTCTTCTGGCCTGGGTGCTGAATTTCCTGCCTCGCTGGGCTAGAGTCCACAGGGGAAAGGAAGAGACACTGGAGCATGGCCATTTAAAGTGTGGGTCTCTGTAAGCCTATTGTTGGGTCTGGTAAAGGAGCTTAGCCACTTTTGGGGGGGGGCACAGTCGGCCCCAGGAAAGGACTCTCAGTCTTCCTCCCAGAGACCAGGGTCTTACCAGCTATAAGAACTTGCAGAGGGGACCGTTGGCTCTACTTGATATGAAACTGCTACTCACCTTGTTGGGGAGAATTAAAATTTGAGTATTCAGCAGTGGCTGAGGGATTAGGCTGGGGAATAGGGGCCACATTCCCCATATTGAGCTCCTGACCAAGGGACCTCTGAAGTACGGGGTCCCACTAATGTTGTATTCCCAACCTCAGCTGCCCTAACCCAACAAGCTTGCAACGTGTAGAGAGGTTGGTTGGGTGAGACCAGTCTGGGCCCACACTTCAGTCTTTCTACAGAAGACTCTGTGGGAAGATCAGGCAGCTGCAAGAGGAGGTAGAGCACGTGAAAAGTGGAGGCAAATCTTATGGAGCTTGGGCTTTTATGGAGATACTGTCATCTCTGTGCAGGAAGAAGCTGATCTGTATATACAGGTTGGCCCCTTCCACACTACTCAGGCACAGAAAACGCAGACACAAACAGTAAAAAGTGCCGTAGCTACAGACAGGAAGCCCAAAGCAGGTTATAGACAACAGCTGATGCCAACCCAAGAAGTTCTAGAACCAACACTACCGGTAGTGGGTGGCAGACAGTACCAAGCCTAGACTCAGATAACTACACAAGTGGCACACCCAAAGGAAGAGTTTAGCAGGCACTAGACACTGGGGAGACTAAATTCACCCAACAGGATAGACACTGCACAGTATGTTATACGTATGATCAAGGTTGACCCTTAGAGCCAGCCAGCCTGAAGGGATAATGGTACCCACAAAAGGACCAACTACATTCAATAATCACATACAACAGGAAGGAAAACAGTACCCTCAAAAGCATTCCTAGAGCTAAGAAAACAGGTGGCCTGGAAGTCAGTACCACTGAGCCCATCATCCTCATAAAGACACCACAAAAATTTCAAAGACAGACAGTGCCACCTAATACACAGATAAAATGGGCAAAGAAATGTGACCCTAATGAATCAACAAGAGAAATCCCCAGAAAAACAACTAAATAAAAGGGAAGTAACCAAAGTACCAGACTCAGAGTTTAAAATAATTATTTTTAGGATGCTCAAGAATCTTAGTGCAACGTTGGATGGTCGTAAGCACCTAAATAAAGAGATAGCAAACATCAAAAAGGACATTGAAATCATAAAAAAGAACCAGTCAGAAATGAAAAATACAATATCAGAAATGAAGGCTGCACTAGAAGGAAATAGCAGGCTGGATGAAGCTGAGGACTGAATCAGTGATTTAGAAGACAAGATAAACATAAGCACAGAAGCAGAGCAGCAAAATGGAAAGAGGTGCAAAAGGACTGAGGAAACTGTAAGAGACTCCTATGACAATAAAAAAAGAAACAACATCCACATCATAGGGGTTCCTGAAGAACAAGACTACAAACAAGGGATAGAGAACCTGTTTGAAAACATTATAGCTTAAAATTTTCCTAAATTGATGAAGAAAAATGTCACACAAGTTCAAGAAGCACAGAGAATCCCATTAAAGAGGAACCCAAGGTCTACAACAAGACACATCATAATTAAAATTGGTATTTTAATTAAGTTAAGAGACAAAGAAAGAATACTAAAACCTGCAAGAAGTTCAGTTAATTACCTACAAAGGAGCCACCATAAGGATGACATCTGACTTCTCAACAGAAACACTTGAAGTCAGAGGGAATTGGCAAGAAATATTCAATGTGATACAAAACAAGAACCTACAACCAAGGCTACTTTATCCAGCAAGGCTATCATTTAACATTGAAGGAGAAATAAAAAGCTTCCCAGACAGACAGACAGACACACACACACGATAAAACAACCTACCCCCCAAGGAATTCATTACAACCAAACCAGTATTGCAAGAAATATTAAGGGACCTGCTGTAAAAAGAGCAAAGGCAAAAAAGAAATCAAGAAAGAGAGGATTGTAGATTTAAAAAGGAAAATGGCAATAAGTAAGTACATATCAATAACAACCTTAAATGTAAATGAGTTGAAAGCTCCAATGAAAAGACATAGGGTAGCTGTATGGATAAGAAAACAGGACCTGTACATATGCTGTCTACAAGAGACCCACCTCAGAACAAAAGATACACATAGACTGAAAGTGAAGGGATGGAAAAAAGTATTTCATGCAACTGGAAATGAAAAAAAGATGGGATAGCAATACTTATATCTGACAAAATAGCCTTTAAAACAAAGACTATATAGTAAGGGAAAGAAGGTCACTACATAATGATATGGGGAGAAATCCAACAGGAGGTTATAACCATTGTTAAGTATTTATGCGCCTAATATAGGGTCACCTAAATATAAAGCAGATTTTGATGGACATGAAGAGTGAGATTTTAATACTTCATTGACATCAATGGACAAATCCTCCAGAAAGAAAATTAACAATGAAACAATGGCCTTAAATGACACACTAGATCAACTGTATTTAATTGACATCTTCAGAACCTTTCACCCCAAAGCAGCAGATTATACACTCTTTTGAAGTGCTCATGGTACATTCTCTAAGATAGACCACATGTTAGGACACAAAACAAGTCTCAATAAATTTAAGAACTGAAATCATATCAAGCATCTTCTCTGATCACAATAGCATGAAACTAGAAATCAACTACAATAGAAAAACTGAAAAACATTCAAACACTTGAAGGCTAAAGAGCATGTTAAATAACAAATTAATAATGAGATCAAGAAAAAAAAGTTTTTGAAACAAATGAAAATGAACATACAACAACCGCAAATCTATGGGACACAGCAAAAGCAGTCCTGAGAAGGGAGTTCATAGGATTACAGGCATATCTTAAGAAGCAAGAGAAAGCTCAAATAAACAACCTAACCCTGCACCTAAAAGAACTAGAAAAAGAACAACAAATATAGAGCAGAGGAAGTAGAAGGAAGGAAATTATAAAGATCAGAGCAGAAATAAATGGCAGAGAGGCTAAAAAATCAATACAAAAGATCAAGGAAACTAAGAGCTGGTTCTTTGTAAAGGTAAACAAGATTGATGAACCTTTAACCAGACTCATCAAGAAAAAGAGAGAGAGGACCCAAATAAATAAAATTAGAAATGAAGTGGAGAAGTAACAACTGACACCACAGAGGTACAAAGGATTGTAAGAAAATACTAAGAAGATCTATATGCCAAAAAAATTGAACAACCTAACTGAAATGGATAAAGTCTTAGAAACATACAAACTTCCAAAATTCAATCTGGAAGTATCAGAAAACTTAGAGTGATTACAACAATAAAATTGAGATAGTTATAAAAAAACTTCCAGTACAAAACGTCCTGGACTGAACTGCTTCACAGGTGAATTTTACCAAACATTCAGAGAAAAACTGACATCTATCCTTCACAAGCTATTTCAAGAAATTCAAGAGGAAGGAGCCTTCCAAGCTCATTTTATGAGGCAAGCCTTATTCTCATTCCAAAAACCAGGTAAAGACACTACAAAGAAAACTGTAGGCCAATATTCCTAATGAATATAGATGCTAAAATCTCAACAAAATATTAGCAAACTGGCAGCAATACATTAAAAAGATTATACATCATGATCACATGGGATTTATTCCTGGGAAGCAAGGATGATACAATAAGTATGATTATTCACATAAAAGGAAAAATAAAAATCACATGATTATACCAATAGATGTAGAAAAAACATTTGATAAAATCTAGCACCCACTTATGATAAAACTCTGAACAAAATGAGATACAAAGAACATACTTCAATGTAATAAAGACAATATATGACAAATTGACAGCCAACATCATGCTCAGTGGGCAAAAATTAAAAGCAATCCCTTTAAAATCAGGATCAAGACAGGAGTGCCCCCTTTCACCACCCTTATTCAACATAGTTCTGGAAGTCCTAGCCACAGCAATCAGACAAGAAGAAGAAATAAAAGGCATCCAAATTGGAAAAGAAGCAGTAATTACTTGCTGATGACATGACATTGTACAGAGAAAACCCTAAAGTCCCAGTCAAAATACTACTAGACCTGATAAATGAATTTGGGAAAATGGCAGGATATAAAGTTAATATTCAGAAATCAGTGACATTTTTATACACCAAAAATAAACTGTCAGAAAAAGAAATTAAGGAAACAATCCCCTTCACTATAGCAACAAAAAAATAAAATACTGCCTAGGAATAAATTTAACCAAGGAGGTAAAAGACTTGTACTTGAAAAATCATAAGACATTGAAAAAAGAAATCAAGGAAGATGCAAACAGGTGGAAGCATATACCATATTCATGAATTGGAAGAATAAACATCATTAAAATGTCTATACTACTCAAAGTAATCTTTTTTATTTTATTTTATTCATTTTTTTTAGAGAGGAGACATAGAGTGAGAGAGAGAGAGAGAGAGAAAGAGAGAAAGGGGGGAGGAGCTGGAAGCATCAACTCCCATATGTGCCTTGACCAGACCAGTGCAGGGTTTTGAACTGGCGACCTCAATGTTCCTAGGTCGATGCTTTATCCACTGTGCCACCACAGGTCAGGCTACTCAAAGTAATCTATAGATTCAATGCAATTCGTGTCAAAATACCAATGACTAAGATACAGAACAAATATTCCAAAAATTTATATGGAACCAAAAAAGAACCTGAATAGCCTCAGCAATCTTGAAAATGAAGAATAAAGTGGTAGGTATCACACTTTCTGATATCAAGGTATAGTAAAAGGCCATAGTAATTAAAACAGCTTGGTACCGGCATAAGAACAGGCATACAGATCAATGGAACAGAACAGACAACGTAGAAATAAACCCACACCTTTATGGACAACTGATATTTGACAAAGGAGGAAAGAACATACAATGGAGCAAAGACAGCCTCTTTAACAAATGGTGTTGGGAAAATTGGACATCTCCCTGCAAAAAAATTAATCTAGACCATCAACTTACACCATTCACAATGGGCAGAAATCTGCTCTGTGACCCTAGACCCTGCGCAAACCGGCCCTGACTATGGGGGCGGGGCTAGGACTAGGGACAGGTGGCCACTCATGGATGAGCGCAGGTCAGCAGCCCCGCCCTGCCCGATAAACCGTGGTTTGCGATCTGGCGCAGGGGGGCCCTGGCCTCAGGGGCGGTGCTAAAGCTACTGATGGGCGAAGGCTCAGAGCTGAGTGTATGTCCGCAGCCCGGTCCAACCCAAGAAACTGTGGCAAGCAGGCTCTGAGAGTGGGGGCTGGGCAGAAGCCTGGGAACAGGTTGAGTCGGCAGCTGAGCAAAGGTGCTCACCTCTACCATTGGTGCTGAGGCTTGTGGCTTGAGTGCAGTGCGCAACCCAACCTGCGGGGGGCAAGGCGAAGGCTGAGGCAGGCTGAGGCTTGTAGAGCCGGGCACCAGAACACAGCCCCTCCCGCGGAGGAGAGGCGCAAATCACAGCAACAGCCGCAGTGGGTCGGCGCTGGCAACGCCCATACCCAACCGTCCTAGCAGTGGCAGAGGGGGTGGAGGGCCTGTAGACAGTCCACACTAGAGAACACAAAGAAAACACCCATTGGACTCCAGTGGCCACACCATCTTATACACAGACAAAATGGGCAGGCAGAGAAATGCAACCCAAATGAATCAAGAGAAATCCACAGAGAAGGATCTGAATGAACCAGATATAACCAAATTACCAGATGCAGAATTTAAACTAATGATAGTTAGGATGTTCAAAGAGATAAGAGCAACAATGGATAGTCATTACAAACAACTAAATAAAGAGATAAGTATAAAAAACGAAATTGAAATAATAAAAAAGAATCAAACAGAAATGACAAATACAGTATCAGAACTGAGACCAAACAGAAGAAATTAAAAGCAGGATGGATGAAGCTGAGGATCGAATCAGCGAGTTAGAGGACACAATAAACAAAGGCACAGAAGCGGAGCAGAAAAAAGAAAAGAGACTTAAAAAATGTGAGGAAACTCTAAGGGAGCTCTGTGACAACATGAAAAGAATTAACATCCGCATCATAGGGGTTCATGAAGAAGAGGAGAAAAAACAAGAAATAGAAACTTTGTTCAATCAAATCATACCTAAAAACTTCCCTAAATTAAGGCTGGAAAACATTCCACACGTTCAAGAAGCACAGATAACTCCATTAAAGAGAAACCCAAAGAAATCTACACCAAGACACATCATAGTTAAAATACCAAAGCTAAGAGATAAAGAAAAAATTTTAAAAGCTGCTAGAGAAAAAAGGCTATCACCTACAAATGAGCCCCCATAAGGATAACATCCGACTTCTCAACAGAACCACTTGAGGCCAGAAGAGAATGGCAAGATATATTCAAAGTAGTGCAGAAGAAGACCCTACATCCAAGACTACTCTATTCAGCAAGGCTAACGTTTAAAATTGAAGAAGTAAAGAGCTTCCCAGTTAAAAAAACCCTCAAGGAATTCATTAAAACTAAACCAATTCTGCAAGACATACTAAGGGGTCTGTTGTGAAAAGTTCAAAGGGAGGAAAGAATATAGCAAAAGAAGAATACAGCTTTAAAGAATAAAATGGCAATAAACAACTACGTATCAATAATAACCTTAAATGTAAATGGATTAAATGATCCAATCAAAAGACATAGGGTAGCTGCGTGGATAAAGATACAGGACCCATACATATGCTGTCTACAAGAGACACACCTTAAAACAAAAGATGCACACAGACTGAAGGTAAAAGGATGGAAAATATTATTTCATGCAAATGGAAAGGAAAAAAAGCTGGGGTAGCAGTACTTATATCTGACAAACTGGACTTTAAAACAAAGGCTGTAGTAAGACATAAAGAAGAACACAACATAATGATAAAGGGAACAATTCAACAGGAACATATAACTATTATAAATATCTACGCACCAAATATAGGAGCCCCTACATACATAAAGCAGACTTTGATAGATATAAAGGGCGAGATTAACAGCAATACTATAATAGTAGGAGATTTCAATACCACCCTAACATCACTGGATAGATCCTCAAGAAAGAAAATTAATAAAGAAACAGCAGACTTAAAGAATACACTAGATCAACTCGATTTAATAGATATCTTCAGAACTTTTCATCCTAAAGCAGTGGAATATAGATTCTTCTCAAGCGCTCATGGTACATTTTCTAGGATAGATCACGTTAGGACACAGAAATGGTCTCAACAAATTTAAGAATATTGAAATCATATCTAGCATTTTCTTTGATCACAACACCATGAAACTAGAAATTAACCACAAAAAAAACCCCTGAAAAATACTCAAACACTTGGAAACTAAATAGCATGTTATTAAATAAATGGATTAACAATGAGATCAAAGAAGAAATAAAAAAGTTTCTAGAAACAAATGATAATGAGCATACATCAACTCAAAATTTATGGGACACAGCAAAAGTAGTACTGAGAGGGAAGTTCATTGCACTACAGGCATACCAAAAGAAGCTAGAAAAAGCTCAAATAAGCAACCTGACCCTGCATCTAAAGGAACTAGAAGAACAACAGCAAATAAAGCCCAGGACTAGTAGAAGGAAGGAAATAATAAATCAGAGCAGAAATAAATGACATAGAGGCTAAGGAAACAATACAGAGGACCAATGAAACCAGGAGCTGGTTCTCTGAAAAGGTAAGCAAGATCAATGAACCTTTAACTACTCACCAAGAAAAAAAGAGAGAGGACTCAAATAAATAAAATTAGAAATTAGAGTGGAGAAATAACAACTGATACAACTGAAATACAAAGAATTGTAAGAAAATACTATGAAGAACTCTATGCCAAAAAATTAGACGACCTAGGTGAAATGGACAAATTTCTTGAATCATATAATCTTCCAAAAGTCAACCTGGAGGAATCGGAACACCTAAACAGACCAATTACAACAGATGAGATCAAAACGGTTATCAAAAAACTCCCCCAAAAGAAAAGTCCTGGGCCTGATGGCTTCACAAGTGAATTTTACCAAAAATTCAAAGAAGACCTAACTCCTATCCTCCTCATGCTATTTCAAAAAATTCAAGAGGAAGGAAGACTTCCAAACTCCTTTTATGAGGCGAGCATAATTCTGATTCCAAAACTGGGCAAAGACAACACAAAGAAAGAAAATTATGGACCAATATCCCTGATGAATTTAGACGCTCTAATTCTCAACAAAATATTAGCCAATCTGATCCAGCAATATATGAAAAAAATTATACACCATGATCATGTGGATTTATTCTGGAGAGGCAAGGCTGGTTCAATATTCGAAAATCAATCAATGTGATTCATCACATAAACAAAAGGAAGGACAAAAATCACATGATAATTTCAATAGATGCAGAAAAGGCATTCGATAAAATCCAGCACCCATTCATGCTCTAAACTCTCAGTAAAGTGGGAATACAGAGAACATTCCTTAACATGATAAAGGCCATCTATGACAAACCCACAGAAAACATCATACTTAATGGGCAAAAATTAAAAGCAATCCCCTTAAGATCAGGAACCAGGCAGGGGTGCCCCCTTTCACCACTCTTATTCAACATAGTTCTGGAAGTCCTAGCTACAGCAATTAGACAAGAAGAAGAAATAAAAGGCAGACAAATTGGAAAAGAAGAAGTAAAACTGTCATTATTTGCAGATGATATGATATTGTATATAGAAAACCCTAAAGTCTCAAAAAACTACTGGACCTGATAAATGAATTCATCAAGATGGCAGAATATAAAATTAATACTGAGAAATGAGAGTCATTTTTATAAACCAACAAAGAACTGTCAGCAAAAGAAATTAAGGAAACAATCTTCATCCCTATTGCAACCAAAAAAATAAAGTTGCTAGGAGTAAATTTAACCAAGGAGGTTAAGGACTTGTACTCGGTAAATTATAAAACATTGATTAAAGAAATCAAGGAAGATATAAACAAGTGGAAGCATATATCATGCTCATGGTTAGGAAGAATAAACATCATTAAAATGTCTATATTACCCAACACAATTTATAAATTCAATGCAATACCAATTAAAATACCAATGACACACTTCAATGATATAGAACACATATTCCAAAAATTTATATGGAACCAAAAAAGAACACGAATAGCCTCAGCAATCTTAAAAAGAAAAAATAAAGCAGGAAGTATCACTCTTCCGGATATCAAGGTATACTACACGGCCATTTTACTCAAGACAGCCTGGTACTGGCATAAGAACAGGCACATAGATCAATGGAACAGAAGAGAGAACGTAGAAATAAACCCACACCTTTATGGACAACTGATATTTGACAAAGGAGGAAAGAACATACAATGGAGCAAAGACAGCCTCTTTAACAAATGGTGTTGGCAAATTTGGACATCTACCTGCAAAAAAATGAAACCGGACCATCAACTTACACCATTCACAAAAACAAACTCAAAATGGATAAAGGACTTAAATGTAAGCCGTGAAACCATAAGCATCTTAGAAGAAAACATAGGCAGCAAGCTCTCTGACATCTGTAGCAGCAATATATTAGCCAATTTATTTCCATGGGCAAATGAAATAAAGGCAAGATAAACAAATGGGACTATATCAAACTAAAAAGTTTTTGCACAGCTAAAGACAATAACAGAATAAAAAGACAAACCACACAATGGGAGAACATATTCGACAACACGTCTGATAAGGGGTTTATAACCAAAATTTATAAAGAACTTATAAAACTCAACACAAGGAAGACAAATAATCCAATCAAAAAATGGGCAAAAGAAATGAATAGAAATTTCTCCAAAGAGGACATACAGATGGCCAATAGGCATATGAAAGAATGCTCAACATCACTAATCATTAGAAAAATGCAGATAAAAACCACAATGAGATAACACCTCATACCAGTCAGAATGGCGCTCATCAGCAAAACAACACAGAACAAGTTCTGGCAAGGATGTGGAGAAAAGGGAACCCTCCTGCATTGCTGGTGGGAATGCTGACTGGTGCAGCCACTGTGGAAAACAGTTTGGAGATTCCTCAAAAAATTAAAAATCAAACTGACTTTTGACCCAGCTATCCCACTTTTAGGAATATAGCCTAAGAACACCATAGCACTGTTCGAAAAGAAGAAATGCACCCCCATGTTTGTGGCAGCATTGTTCACAATAGCGAAGATCTGGAAACAGCCCAAGTGTCCCTCAGAGGACGAGTGGATTAAAAAGCTTTGGTACATATATACTATGGAATACTACTCAGCCATAAGAAACGATGACATCGGATCATTTATAACAAAATGGATGTACCTTGATAACATTATACGGAGTGAAATAAGTAAAACAGAGAAAAACTGAAAACAGCATGATTTCATACATAGGGAGGACATAAAAGTGAGACTATGAGACATGGACAAGGGTGTGGTGGTTATGGGTTGGGGGGAGGGAGGGGAGGGTGGGGGAGGGGATGGGGAGTGGCACAAAGAAAACCAGATAGAAGGTGACAGAGGACAATTGGACTTTTGGTGATGGGTATGCAACATAATTGAATGATAAGATAACCTGGAGATGTTTTCTTTGAACATATGTACCCTGATCAATTAATGTCAGCCCATTAAAATAAAGAAAGAAAAAAGAAAAAAAAGTAGGCAAAGGAACTGAATAGACACTTCTCCAAAGAGGACATACAGATGGCGTATAGGCCTATGAAATAATGTTCAACATTACTAATCATCAGAGAAATGTAAATTAAAAATATAATGAGATACTACCTCACACCTGTCATAATGGCTGTTATTAACAAATCAACATACAAGTGCTGGTGGAAAAGGGAACCCTCCTGCATTGCTTGTGGATATGAAGACTTGTGCAGCCACAGTGGAAAACAGCAGGTTGCAGGTTGTTTCCTCAAAAAATGAAAAATGAAACTGCCTTTTGATTTAGCTATCCCACTTTTAGGAATATACCTTAAAAATACTAATCCACTGATTCAAAAAAAGATATGCACCCCCATGTTTATGGTACCATTGTTTACAATAGCCAAGATCTGGAAACAGCACAAGTGTCCGTCTGTGGATGAGTGTATAAAAAAGCGGTGGAACATACACAATGGAATACTATGTGACTGTGAAAAAGAAAGAAATCTTACCTTTTGCGATGGCATGGATGGACCTGGAGATTATTATGTAGGTGGAATAAGCCAGAGAGAGACAGAAAAATATCATATGATCTCACGTATATGTGGAATGTAATGAACAAGGTGAACTGAGGAATGGAATAAAGGAATGAAAAAGAGGGTCACAGGGAACAGAGGGACAGCTGTTGGAGGGAAGGGGGAGGAGGAGATGGGATTAGAGAAGATGTAGGGATTAGTGAAATTATATATACATAACATAGATAAAGAGAACAGGAAAGTAAATTTCAGAGAGGAGAGAGGGAGTTAGGGGGAGGGGGCAAAGGAGGTATAATGGGGGCACGTGGTTGGGGGTGGTGAGGGTGTTACATTGAGTGGGACACTTGAATCCATGTTAACACAATAAATTAAAAAGTTTAATAAAATTATTTTTAAATAATGAAAAATAATAATACATGTACATGAAAGAAAAAAATCATAGTTCATTCTTAACTAACCTCAAATACTTAGTATGTGATGTGTGAATCTGCTGAGCACTATACAACTTCTTAAACTTTGGTATCCGAGTGAACACTGACGCTGTCATTGTCTGTTCCTCTTGGATATTTGCATGGTACTTGTATTTTATCATAGCAATCAGGAAGAGCCAGCTCCACAAAGGTATGACATCACTAGAATTAATGTAGGGTGATCTAATATTGAAACTGTTAGCTGCCTTGAGCTCACAGTTTGCATGTTGTCCAACAGATGTAAAGTGTAAATGTATTTTCCACAAATAGTTAAAATATTATGTTTTGCTTCAGGATCGTTAGTACAGTCTGGGACGCAAAGATTTAGGTAAAAAAACTTAAGGAATTAAAATCAAATCCTGTGGCCCTGGTCGGTTTGCTCAGTGGTAGAGTATTGGCCAGGTGTGTAAAAGTCCTGGGTTTGATTCCTGGTCAGGGCACACAGGAGAAGCGCCCATCTGCTTCTCCACCCCTCCCACTCCTCCTTATCTCTCTCTTTTTCTGTCTCTCCCCTCCCACAGCCTTGACTCAAATGGTTTGAGTACACTGGTTCTAGGCTCTGAGGATGGCTCCATGGCCTTGCCTCAGACCCTGAAATAGCTCAGTTGCTGAGCAACAAAGCATTGGCCCCAGATGGGCAGAGCATACCCTGTAGGGGGCTTGCTGGGTGGAACCCTGTTGGGTCATATGTGGGAGTCAGTTTCTCTGTCTCTCTGCTGCTCACTTAAAAAAAATCCTATAAAATTCAGATAGGTGTGTGTGTGTGTGTGTGTGTGTGTGTGTGTGTGTGTGTGTGTGTGTTGGGAGGTATATTAGAAAATTCAGAGAAACAGAAAGAGAGACACATTGATTTTCTGATCCATGTCTTTATGCATTCATTGGTTGATTCTTGTATGTTCCCTGACTGGGGACTGAACCAGCAACATTGGTGCATATGGATGATGTTTTAACCAACCGAGCTCCCCAGTAAGGGCAAGGTGATCAATTACTTTTAATTCACTTTGTCAAATAAGGATGAATGTGATGAAACATTTTAGTACCCATGCAGCTCAATTCAACTCAAAACTTGCAATTCCATAAAAGTTTATTAATATAGATAAGTGAGACAGAAATACTTAGGAAGCAGATGATTTCACTCATATGTGAGATATAAAACTGAAAGCAGCAAGTGAACAAACAAGAAAATCAAACAAAAACTCCTAGATGCAGAAAACATAGGAAAGAAGAATGAGAGGATGGACAGTAAAGGGTAAAGTATGACAAATATATGGTGACAGAAGATGATTTGATTTGTGATGGTGGGCACATAATGCACTATACAAATTATGTGTCATAGAAATGTGCACTTGAAACCTATATAATCTTATTAACCAATGTCACCCCAATACATTTAATAAAAAAACTTATTAATTTTAGATAAATAAATTAGGTGTACTACTTTTCATAAGCCTAAAATTTTAATAAATTGTTTAAATAATCTTCCACAATAGTAAACTTTTTTGAATACATAGTTCTCTTAAATCCTAAGAGTGGCCCTGGCTGTTAGGCTCAGTGGTAGAGTGTCAGCCCAGGGTGTGGATGTCCCAGGTTCAATTCCCACTAAGGGCACACAAGAAAAGTGACCATCTGCTTTTTTGACCCTCCCCCTTGCTTCTCTCTCTCTCTTTTCTCTTGCAGCCATGGCTCGATTGGAGCGAGTTGGCCCTGGGTGCTGACGATGGATCCATGCCCACTGCCTCAGATGCTAAGAAGAGCTCAGTTGCTGAACAACAAAACAATGCCCCAGATGGGCAGAGCATCATCCCCTAGTGGGCTTGCTGGGTAGATCCTGGTTGGGGTGCATGTGGAAGTCTCTGTCTCTCTGCCTTCCCTCCTCTTACTGAATAAAAAAATCATAAGAGGAAATAGTATTGCTATTTTATCATAATATAAAATCCCAGGTAGCCTGACCAGGTGGTGATTCACTGGATAGAGCGTCACACTAGGATGTGGAGAATCCAGGTTCAAAACCTGAAGGTCGCCAGCTTGAGCATGGGCTCATTTGGCTTGAGTGTGGGCTTGCCGGCTTGAACATGAGCTCACTGGCTTGAGCGTGGGGTCACTGGCTTTAGTGTGGAATCAGACATGACCCCATGATTGCTGGCTTGAGCCCAAAGGTCAGTGGCTTGAAGCCCAAGGTCACTGGCTTGAGCAAGGGTCACTCAGTCTGCTGTAGCCCCTTGGTCAAGGCACATATGAGAAATCAGTCAATGAACAACTAAGGTGGCGCAATGAAGAACTGATGCTTCTTATCTTTCCCTTCCTGTCTGTCTGTCTCTATCTGTCCCTCTCTGACTCTCTGTCTCTGTCCAAACAATTAAATAAATTAATTAAAAAAATAAGATCCCAGGTAAAAATTTCAGAAGGAAAGATTTTCTTTTGGGAGTTAATGCTGTTTGCTCAAATCCTTTGCTATCATTATAGTAACAGTATATAATAACTGCTCTATGATTTTTAAAGAAATTTTCTGAAAATTCTATATATTTAAATACCAAAATATCAGCTTTACATGCATAATAAGCATTTACTTTCAAACACCCAAATTCAACTGTTGTAAGTTTAGGATCATGTATAAACTCTTGACTGGAATTAGATCAGTAGAAACCTGGAGATGAAAGGAAAAATAATCATTACTAATGATGATATGAAAAAACTGCCTACATTTTTAAGAACGATTACTTTGAAAAGGTTCATGCAATAAAATTGCTTTCCAAGTGTATATAAAGTAGATAAAAAATTAAAGACACAATAAAAATTCAACTAGAATTAAATATTATCTATAATGTTTCCTCTCAATTTCTCTAAGAAATAGAATCCTAATAGCCTGACTGTGGTGGTGCAGTGGATAGAGTGTTGACGTGGGTCACTGAGGTCCAAGGTTTGAAACCCCAAGGTCGCTAACTTGAGAGCAGGCTCATTTGCCTTGAGAGTAGGGTTGACAGCTTGAGCACAGGGTTGCTGGCTTTAGTGTCAGCCATGGACACTGGCTTGAGCCCAAAGATTTCTGACATGAAGCCCAAGGTCACTGGCTTGAGCAAGGTGTCACTGGCTCAGCCTGAGCTCCCCCAGACCCCTCCTGTCAAGGCAGGCATGAGAAGCAATCAATGAACAACTAATGTGAGCAACTCACAGTTGATGCTTCTCATCTTTCTCTCTTCTTGTATTTCTCATTCTCTCTCTCAAAAAAAAAAAAAAGAAAAAAAAACTGGAATCCTAATAGAAAACAGATTATTTGGTTCACATATTTTCTTTTAATAATGTATTTCTACATGAAAAAAGCATTTTAAAATAATTATTTTTATATTTTATTTCAATAAAAAGTAAAACCTAATAGAAAATATTCTTTCATGGTAAAATTATCATAATTTAATTTTCCCTGAGACTTAACATACAATTTTATTGCAAAATAAATATTCTTAGAATATGCAATACACTAATTTCCTTGAAAAGCACATTCCAATTTGGTAAAGACAAGTTTAGTCATTTAATACCTAATTTTTTAAAATTTTATTTAGAAAAGTAAATTTAACAGGGTGACATTAATCAATAAGAGTACGTAGGTTTCAGGTAAATATACCTATAACATTTGAACTGATGGTTGGTTATGTTATACACCCATTGCCCAAAGTCAAATCATTTTCCATCACTTTATATTTGTCCCTCTTTATACCCTTCAACCACCCACCATATTTCCCTCCCCCTGGTAACCACTTCATTTTTATCTATGCCCACTAGTCTCAGTTTTATATCCCACCTATGTGTGAAATCATACAGTTCTCAGCTTTTCCTGATTTACATATTCAACTCAGTATAATGTTCTCAAGGTCCATCCATGTTGTCATAAATGGCACTATGTCATTGTTACTTATGGCTTAGTATTCCATTGTATATATTTTCCACATCTTCATTATCCAATCCTCTCTCAAGGGATACTTTCCATGTCTTGGCCACTGTGAATAATGCTGTGATGATCACGGGGTGCATGTGTCTTTATGTACCAATGTCTTTGAGTTTTGGGGGTAGAGAACCAGTAGAGGGATTGCTGGGTCATATGGTAATTCTATTCTGTTTCTGAGGAACCACCGTACTTTTTTCAATCGTGGTTGAACTAATTTGCATTCCCACCAGCAGTGAATGAGGGTTCCTATTTCTCCACAGCCTCCCCAACACTTGGTATTACCTGTCCTGTTGATAATAGCCAATCTAAGAGGTATGAGGTGGTATCTCATTGTAGTTTTGATTTGCATTTCTCTAATAGCTAGTAAAGATGAGCATCTTTTCATATATCTGTTGGCCATTTTTGTATGTCCTCTTGAGAGAAGTGTCTGTTCAGGTCATCTTCCCATTTTTTTTTAAATTTCTTTTAATTTTATTCATTTTAGAGAGGAGACAGAGAGAGAGAGAGAGAGAAAGAAAGGGGGGAGGAGCTGGAAGCATCAACTCCCATGTGTGCCCTGACCAGACCAGTGCAGGGTTTTGAACTGGCGACCTCAGTGTTCCCAGGTCGACGCTTTATCCACTGCGCCACCACAGGTCAGGCCATCTTCCCATTTTTTTTTTTTTAAAAGCTTCTAATGCTAGACTTGTGAATTTTATTTATTTATTCATTTTAGAGGAAAGGGAGGGAGGGAGGGAGGGAGGGAGGGAGGGAGGGAGGGAGGGAGGGAGAGAGAGAGAGAGAGAGAGAAGGGGGGGAGGAGCAGGAAGCTTCAACTCCCATATGTGCCTTGACCAGGCAAGCCCAGGGTTTTGAACCAGCAACCTCAGCATTCCAGGTCAACGCTTTATCCACTGCGCCACCACAGGTCAGGTCATCTTCCCATTTTTAATTGGATTGTTTGCTTGTTCATTGCTGAGCTTTGTGAGTTCCTTCTATATTTTGGATATTAATCCCTTATCAGAGCTGTTGTTTGGAAATATAATCATCCATTTAGTTGGCTGCCTATTTGTTTTGTTGCCAGTTTCTGTTGCGGTGCAGAAGCTTTTTAGTTTGATATAGTCCCACTCGTTTATTTTTGCCTTTACTTCCCTTGCTTTTGGGGTCAAATTCATAAATTGTTCTCTATGGCCAAGGTCCATGAATTTAGTACCTATGTTTTCTTCTATGTAATTTATTGTTTCAGATCTTATATTTAGGTCTTTGATCAATTGGAGTTAACTTTTGTGCAGGAAGACAAAACTGTAGTCAAGTTTTGCTCTTCCAATTTTCCCAGCACCATATATTAAAGAGGCTTTCTTTTCTCCATTGTGTTTTTTAGCTCCTCTGTCAAAGATAATTTGTTCATATATATGTGGTTTTATTTCTGGGCTCTTCATTCTGTTCTTTTGGTCTGTATGTCTGTTTTTTTTCTGCCAATATCATGCTGTTTTGATTATGGTGGCTCTATAGTAAAATTTAAAGTCAGGCAGTGTCCTTTTTCCTCAGGATTGCTTTGGCTATGCTGGTTTTTTTATGGTTCAATACAAACCTGGTGACTTTTTGTTGTATTTCTTTATAAAATGGCATTGGGATTCTGATGGGGAGTGCGTTAAATTTGTATATTGCTTTGGCAATATGACCATTTTAACTATGTTAATTCTTCCAATTCCTGAACATGGAATATTTTCCCATTTCATTGTGTCTTTTTAAATATCTTTCAGTAATGTTTTATAGTTTTCAGTATACAGGTCTTTCACATCCTTTATTAAGTTTATCCCTAGTTATATTTTACTGCTCACAAAAATTATGAGATATTTTATCACTTCATATTCATTTTGAAATATCCCCTAATTTTTGTTGCAATTGTAAAAGGAATTGTTTTTTTGAGTTCATTTTCTGAAGCTTCATCATTGGCATATAAGAGAGCAATAGACTTTTGTATGTTGATTTTGTATCCTGTATTTTACTGTATTGGCTTATTGTTTCTAATAGTTTTTTGGTGGAGTGTTTGGGGTTTTCTATATTCAGGATCATGTCACTTACAAAAAATGATACTTTTACTTCTTCTTGCCTGATATGGATGCCTTTTCTTTCTCTTGCCTGATTGCTCCAGCTTAAACTTTCAGAATTATGTTGAATAAGAGTGGAGAGAGTGGTCAACATTATCTTGTTCTTGATTTGAGAGGGAAGGCCTTCATTTTTCACTACTTAGTATGATATTAGCTGATAATTTGTCATATATGGCCTGCATTATATTGAAGTAGTTTCTATTCTGATTGTACTGAGTGTTTTAAACATAGAGGGATGTTGTGTCTTATCTAGTACCTTTTCTGCACCTATTGATAGGAACATATGAATTTTGTTCATAGTTTTATTAATGTGGTGTATTACATTAATCCAGTGGTTCTTAACCTTGGTTTTATTGAACCGTAGGGGTTCAATGAGGCGGTCTCAGGGCTTGAGAAGCCTCTGCCGTGGAGGCCAGAATAAAGTAATACCGTAATTTGTTGTGAGTTCATGCACTTTGTTGGTTTTGTTCTTTGAGCAAGGTGATGTTCATGCACGGCTCATTTTGTGCACCAGTAAAAAAAAACATATACCTATGTCTTGAATTTGGAAAAAGAAATAATATTTTATTTATCACTAAAGAAGGGTTTGGTGAATGTGCATATGAAACTGGTGGGTTTGGTACTTCAAAAAGGTTAAGAATCACTGCATTAATTGATTTCTATATGTTAAACCATCCTTGTGCTCCTGGAATGAATCCCACTTGATTTTGGTGTATTATCTTTTTAATATGTGTTGTATACAATTTGCTAGTATTGAGTTTAGGATTTTTCCATCTGTATTCATTAGAGATATTGGTCTCTAGTTTTCTTTTGTTTTTGTTTTCCTTAATAGGTTTGGTATGAGAGTTATGTTGGCATCATAAAATGTGTTAGGGAGTATTGCTTCTATTTTGGGGGAGACTTTGAGGACAGGTACCAAATCTTCTTTGAATGCTTGGTAGAATTAACTAGTGTATTCATGTGGCCCTGGACTTTTGTTTTGGGGGAGGTTTTTGATAGTTGTTTCTATTTCCTCCCTGCTTATAGGTCTATTTAGGTTTTCTACTTCTTTGTAACTAGGAAAATTGTATAGTTCTAGGAATTTATCCATTTCCTCTAGGTTATTGAATTTGTTGGCATATAATCTTTCATAGTATTCTACTGTGATCCTTTGTATATCTATGATATCTGTGGTAATTTCTTCTCTTTTCATTTAGGATTTTATGTACGGTATATGAGTCCTTCCTTTTTTTTTCCTTAGTGAGTCTACCCAGTGGTTTGTCAATTTTATTGATCTTTTCAAAGAACCAGCTCTTTGCTGCATTCATTTTTTCTATAGTTTTTTTGTTCTCTATTTCATTTAGTTCGACTCTAATTTTTACTATTTCCTTTCTTCTGGTGACTCTGGGTTGCCTTTGTTCTTCTTTATCTAGTTCCTTAAGATATGATGTTAGGTTGTTTACTTGGCGTCTCTCTTGTTTCTTGATATAAGCTTGTCATGGTATAAACTTCCCTCTTATTACTGCTTTCTCTGCATCCCAGAAATTTTGATATGTTCTGTTGTCATTTTCATTTGTCTGTATATATCCTTTGATCTCTGCTTTTATTTCTTCTTTAACCCATTCATTTTTTAGAAGTATGTTTAGTATTCACATTTTTGTCGGTTTTACTTCCTTTTCGCAGTTACTGTAATTTTTGCTCAATAAGATGCACCTGACCATAAGACACACCAAGGGTTTTAAGAAGAAAAATAAGAAAAAAAAATCTGAACCACATGGTGTGTTAAATATTTAATAAAATACCATCTTTTTCGCTCCATAAGATGCATGGGCATTTTCCTCTCCATTTTTTGGGGAAAGTGTGTCTTCTGAAGTGAAAAATATGGTAAATTTTAATATCAAACCCTATGGTCAGAAAATATGCTTTATATAATTTCAATCTTCCTGAATTTGTTTATGTATTTTTGTGGCCCAACATACTACCCTTGAGAATGTTCCATGAACACTGGAGAAGAATGTATATAATCTGATGGTTTGGGATGAAATGTCCTATAAATGTTTATTATGTACACTTGGTCTAGTGTAGTGGTTCTCAAACTTTTTGAAGTTGGGGCACATTTAAAATCCTACAAATAATTGTAGGCACACTATATACAAATTTCTGAGAAATATGTTATAATAATTAAGTCAAATATTAAAAAAAATATATAAGGTCCAAGTGTGCTTTTATAGTAATTAAATAAAATAAATACGACAAAATTAAATTTATTCTGACATTAAAAACATTTTTATGTTACATTTTTTGAGTTATGCTTTTTAGAATTCATAAAAAAGAGGGGTTAAAATGACAAAAAAGTTATCTTTATATATAAATAGATACATTGTTAGTAAGATTTAGTAATTTGGCAGGTCCTGGCACAAATGTGTTAAGTTTTTTTCATTCTTGTGTTTTTGAGAAACATGAGCCTGATGTGTCCTAGAGATTTCTTCAATCATACATATCATCTTAACTTTACACTAAATAAAGGATAGAAGAAACTTGCCTCCAGTTTTTCTGAGGAACATGGGGGGTACTGTAAACAATCCAGCACCACAGCTTGACAAGTAAGGCGGGGTGTTGGGCAGACTGTCAGCTTACAGCCAATTCTCCAAACCTCTGTCCCCCAAAAATCTAACCTCCAAAAACCCTGTTGGTTTTTTGGTCCCCAAACAGGCACATATTTCTCTGGAATACCATTGGGTGCACCTGGATATCTTCTAGGGCGCACACTTTGAGAACCACTGGTCTAGTGTGTCATCTAAGGCCAAAAATTGTTTACTGATTTTGTTGGATGATCTATCTAAAGCTGTAAGTGGTGTGTTGAGATCTCCAGTAAGATTTTCTTTTTATATCTGCTTCTATTTTTAAGTCTGTTAGTTGGTGTCATATATTTTAGTGTTCTCTGGTTCAGTGCATATATATTAAGAAGCATACCTCTTCTTGATACAATGTCCTCTTTATCATTATGAAACATCCATCTTTGTCTCTGGGTACCTTTGTTGTCTCGAAGTCAACATTTTCAGATATGAGTATGACTACACCAGCTTTTCTTTGGATATTATTTGCTTAAAGAATCGTTTTCCAACCTTTCACTTTGGGTCTACTTTTGTCCTTGCAGCTTAGTTGTGTCTCTTGAAGGCAGTATATGGTTGGGTTTTGCTTTTTGATCAAATCTGCTACTCTGTGTCTCTTTATTGGTGAGTTCAGTTCATTTACATAATTATATTGACACTTGAGGATTTCCTATAGCCATTTTATGTTTTATTTTCTGGTAGCTCTGTGTCTTAGTTGGTTCTTTTCTTTTGTTTTTCTGTCAGTCGTTTTTTGTTTGGTGGTAATCCATACTTCTTTCCCTTGTTTCTTCTTTTTTTAAGCTGTGTATTTGAGTAGTGGCTTTTTTGTGGGTCGTTACCATTAGGTTATTAAGAGAAAACTGTTTATATGTACAAGAGTCCTTTTCTCTTATGAATGTTTCTACACTGCATCCTCTTTTGCTACTGCAGATCTTTATTCTTTCCCTTTTATGTTATTGTTTTCACAGATTAACCTTATTTTTCTTGTGATCATGTTGGAGCTTTTACTTGTAGTTTTGATTTGTTTTGTTCTTTGTTTCTGGTCTAATAATCCCCTTGAGTATTTCTTTCAGTGGGGGATTTCTGGTGATAAATTCTCTCAACTTCTGTATGTCTACAAATATTTTTTATTTCTCTGTCATATTTGAAGGATAACTGAAGGATATTGCATTTTTGACTGGTAATTCCTCTCTCTCTGTACTTTGAATGTTTGGGTCCACTTTCTTCTGGCTTGGAGAATTTCTGTTGAGATGTCTGAATGATAACCTAATGGGCTTTCCTTAATATGTTATGTTCTTATTTTCCTTAGCTGCATGAGGATTCTATTATTCTAATTAATTTTTGATAATTTTTTAAAAATGTGCCTTGGAGTAGGTCTGTTTGGGTTGCGGTAACTTTACATTCTATTTGCTTCTTGGATTTGAGGCGCTAAGTCTTTTCAAGGGCTTGGGAAATTCTCATAAATTATTTGTTTGAATAGTGTCTCCATTCCCTTCTCCCTCTCTTCTTCTAAATATACGCATTATTCTTATACTGTTCTGATAGAGTCAAACAATTTTTGTAGCATTCTCTGTGTTTTTAATTCACTAGTTTTTCTCCTTTTTTCTCTGTAGCATCTCTAGTTGCCTGTCTTTAATGTCACTGATTCTTTCCTGTTTATGGCTTGTTTTATTAGCTTAACTTGCAACATCAGTTTTCAATTCATGTATTGAGTTCTTCATCTCTGTTTTTAAAGTTTCAATCTCCTTGGTGAGGTGTTCGTTTTGTTTCCTGAACTTATTATGTTGCCTATTGGTGTTTTCTTGTATCTCATTGAGTATTTCCAGAACTTCTATTTTAAATTCTCTATCATTTAACTCCAAGGTTTTCATGTGATTGAGATTATTTTCTGGAGATTTTTCATTTTCTTTTTGAACTATGTCTCTGTCTTGTGTAGCCATGGTATTCAATTTCTTCTTCCTTGATGGCATTTGAGAGTGCTGTTGTTAAAAACCCTAACAAAACCACAACTAAAAAAACAAAAAATGAAAATTAAGAAATACACATTAGCAATTATAAAAACTAAAGAAAATTAAATTCAAAAAGGAATCGGAAGAAAAAAAAGGAGAAAATGAAAAAGAAAAAATAAATTTCCATTTTGAGAGGTTTCTTTCCATAGGTGTTGCTGTCATGATGATATAGGCAGGACTGCAGTTGCATTGGTGGGTTGGCCATGTTTTGAGGGCTTTATGACTTTGGGGGTATAGCTTTGGTTTCCCGGCTTTATGGTATTAGCAATGGCGACCTCAGATGTGTGGATGCTCCTCCTCATATCTACATAAACCCAGGGACCGGACATAGAGCACCTCTGTTCTTCAGGGGTGAGAGTGGCTATGGAGAGGTAGCTTTGGGGGTTTTTTTGCCACTCTCCATATTGTGAGGTAAGGGAGGTGAGATCTGGGAGGCTGGGCGGCCACGCTTTAGTTTTGTCTGTCTCTGCCGAGTGTGGGCTGCAGGCAGACTGTGGGAACACTGGCCATGACCTAGCTCTCTGGCTGCTTTGGTTTAGTTTCTCCCCCTCTGTCCCTCTATCTCACTACTCCTTCCCAGAAGAAGGAGACTAAGTCACTCTGGGCTTCCCTCTCCATATTCCCTCAAACAAAATACAGAGAGCCCGAGTTTCCCTCCTCCCTATAGTTCAGCAGAGAAAAAATCCCAGTCACTCCGGCTTTGTCTTCTCTCCTGAGATTACCACAAATGTGTTTTATCTTTCGTCCCCCCTTTTCACTCCATCCCTTCTTTAGTGTGTTTGGTGTATGGTCTTTCAGGCATACAGGCATCCCTTGCCATATTGTGGTTCACTTTTCAGTCTCACTGTATTGTGGGGATTTTTTTGTGACAGAAACAGAGAGACAGAGAGAGGAACAGATAGGTACAGACAAGAAAGGAGAGAGATGACAAGCATCAATTCTTTGTTGCAGAACCTTAGTTGTTCATTGACTGCTTTCTAATACAGTGGTACCTTGAGATACGAACAGACCAACATACAATTTTTTTTTTTTTTTTTTTTTTAAGATACAAGCTACAACTCAGTCCGTATATTTGTTCAAGACCTGAGAAAAATTCTGAGATACGGGTTGTGATTCGGGAAGCTGCCGCTAGTTGGCGCTTTAGCATACAGGTCCAGTATTGGCAGTTTGATATAAGAGTTGACTGACTTACGAGCTCAGTTACAGAACAAATAAAATTCGTATCTCAAGGTACCACTGTATATGCCTTGACCGGGTGATCCCTTGCTCAAGCAGAATGAGTGACCCCTTGCTCAAGCCGGCAACCTTGGGGTTTCGAACTTGGGTCCTCTGCATCCCAGTCCGACCTCTATCTACTGTGCCACTGTCCTGTCAGGCATATCGTGGGCTTTTACATTGTATATATCTAATTTTGTATTGTGAATTTTTCACTATATTGCAGGATTTTGCAGTATATAGGTATTTTTATATATATATAATTTTAATTTTTTGTGTGATAAAATAAGCATTTTCTATCCTAAAAAATTGAAAATATAAAAATATTAGTTAAAACATATTAAAAGAATATTAAATTGAAATTAAACATGTAGCGTAGCGCAGATGAGTGCACAAAGACTCACACGTATAGAAAACCCATAGGAAGTGTTTGTAAGAATGTGGGAAAGGTTAATAATAACTGTGCGGGAAAGGTTTATAAGAGTGTGGGGAGGGTTTAGAAAGCCTTAAAATATATACAAATAATAAAATAAATATAAGGTCACTACTTTGCAAATTTTTGCCTATTGAGGAGGTTCTGAAACCTAACCCTTATGATAGACGAGGGACCACTGTACTTGCACGCCCAGCTTGAGATCCGTCGCTGTGCTATAGTTGTTCAATTTGTGGAACTTCCAAGGGGAGAGATCAGGGGTATCTCTCATGCCACCATTACTCTGGCATCATCCAGAGTAATTTTTCTAAATAATTTTTTTTTAGGTGAGAGGAGGGGTGATAGTGTGGCAGACTCCTGCATGTGCCTGGAGGGGGATCCACCTGGCAATCTTGTCTGGGGTGTATACTCAAGTACGAACCTATTTTGGGGGCCTGAGCCTGACACACTTGGAGTAACCAAGCTATCCTTAATGCCTTGGGCCATGTTCCAGTCACTGGCTCCAGCAGGAGAAGAAAAGCAGATGGTCACTTCCCCTCTTTGCACTGACTAGGAATTGAACCTGGGTCATCCATATGCTGGGCCAACACTCTGTCCATTGAGCCACTGGTCAGAGCCATAAATAAAATCTTAATTCTACCTATTAAAAATCTTTAGAAAATATGCAGTCATAATTAAAAGTTCTCATAAAAAAATAAAAGCTCAAAGATGTCTTAACACATTGGTTTTATTGAGTGTAAAGAATAGATTTCTAGTACTGTAGCAAAATGGTAACCTATACCATCAAATCATTATAGAACTCATATATGACTTTATTTTTCTTGAGAGAGAGAGAGAGAGACATGCAGACAGATAGGAAGGAAAAGAGATGAGAAGCATCAACTTGTTTTTGTATCAGTTTAGTTGCGCATTGATTGCTTCTCATATGTGCCTTGACCAGGGGGCTCCAGCTAGTGACCCATTGCTCAAGCCAGTGACTCTGGGTTTAAGCCAGTGACCATGGGGTCATGTCAACGATCCCATGTTCAAACTGGCAATCCAGTGCTCAAGTTGGTAAGCCTGTGCTCACGGCAGATGAGCCCATGCTCAAGTTGGCCATGTTGGGGTTTCGAACCTGGAACCTCAGCATCTCAGGTTGATGTTCTATCCATTGTACCACCAACAGTCAGGAAGAAATATGTTTTAATGAATAAAAATTTCAAAACTCATAGCAACAGCTTTGATATCACCTATTATTATAAATATATGTGAACATAACTATTACATGAAACAGAAAAACTGAAAATAATCTTAAGTTTTATTAAAGTTACGTCCTCATCAACAATTAAATGTTACAAAATCTGAAACATGAATTCTTTTCATGTACTCAGAAATATTTTGATAAAAATAAGACACAATTCCAAAAAAAGAGGAGTATATAAAATAATATAATATATTCTTAATTTCATAAGAAAATGTTCAAGGTAAACTTTAGCTACGAATATCTATTCATGAGATTTATTTCCTTATTCTTCACAAATTGAAGTGGGAATATTTTCTATGAATATCATGTCCTCTTATTTTTATTCTAGTATTTACATAAAACATTGTATGGCAACACAGCAAAGGTTAACATTGTGCAATGAATACCTGTAATGTGTACTTCCTACAATTGAACTTCCTTCTCTCCACAGAGCAGTCACAGCAGTGGGATCAAGTAAGCCTTCAAAAATATGCTCCCAGAGATACAAACCTGGTAATTAAAAAATAAAGTTATTATCTGGTCTACTCTGGTATGTGGGATAGCTTAAGTTTTGCTCTTTTGTCATTCGATTAGGAAAGCAGGTTTTTTTCCTTCACGGTCCCTTGGCAGGCAGTGCTAGCAAGCAATAGCTCAAAATCATCAGTATGGCAGCTACTGTATCAGAGGCAGAACTCAGACGTTGTCAGTGTAAGAGAATAATCTCTCTTACTCTAAATTTGAGAAATGCCTAATTATCACTAAACCATTACTACCTGTTTTATCCTGAAGTGTTACAGTACTATGTAAATTATTACAGTAAGTCCTCATTTAACGTCCTTGAATATGTTTTGTGATTCTAGATGAAAGGGCATAAAACAAAACCAATTTTACTGTAGGCCAATTAATATGAACAGAAGTTAGGTTTCTGTGGCATCTCATCAACATTATAATGAAACAACTTGAATGAAAGGACATTAGGAGGACCTGCTATGATACATGCTATGATTATAACAAACTGGGAGGATTTACTATTTTATGCCCAACATAATCAGAGAAACCCATGTATGTATATATACATTCATTATGTCATTACCTCCTTCTCACTTAAACACACATCCCTCACTGCAATGATGCGCTCTGCAAACAAATATCATTGCATCTTTTCTCCTTAGGGCAGTTGCTGATGTTTTATCATGATTTCACCTGACTGAAAGGTCTGTGAGTACAGGAAAGTAGTGTCACACAATGAAGAAATCTGGAGACAATGAGGTAATCTGTGAACCTTTTTTAGTGACATTGAAAGATGAGTTTTGTTTCATTCTCATTACATCCTGGAACAAAAAGAACACACACAAAAAAATGTTTAAAGATAAGGCTTTTTTAATGTGGTAGGCTGAATAATGCCTTCCATCCCTAAGTGTCCAAGAATGTAACCTTAAGAACATGTGAATGTGTTACATTACATGGAAAAAGAAACTTTCTAAATGTGATTAATGATGCTGAGGTGGGGAGATTATATAGAACCCTCACAAGAGGGAGGCAGGAGGGTCAGAGTGAGGGAAGGAGATGTGAGGATGGAAGCAGAGGTCAGAATGGTGTAGAACCATGGAAAAGGAAATGTGTGTAGCCTCTAAATGGGTCAGGAACCTATGGCTCGCGAGCCAGATGTGGCTCTTTTGATGGCTGCATCTAGTTCGCACACAAATATTTAATAAAAAAATAATAACGTTAAAAATAGCTCGCAAATATTTAATAAAAAAATAATATTAAAAATATAATACATTCTCATGTATTACAATCCATTCATTTCCTACTGCTCATGTTCCTGGTTGTGGGTGGCTAGAGTCGATCACACCTGTCCTCCGGGACAACATCAAATTTTTATTGGATAATGTGTAATATACACAGGTCATTGTGAGATCAGGAAGTAAACTTCCCTCCTTTTAATTAAGTAGTCAGCTAGCTAATTGCAGAAACCCTTCTGACAAAGAAGATGGATAAAAGAAAAAAAGATGGAGTATCGTACTTTTCAGCAGGAATGGACAGAGGAATTTGCCTTTGCGGAGAGAGAAGGTTCTGTGTCTAATATGCAATGATAAAATTGCATCAATGAAACGGTCCAATATAAAGCAGCACTTTGACACACGCCAAACTACATTTGCATCAAAATATCCAGCGGGGGAAAGCAGGAAGAAAGCATGTCAAGAGCTACTGTGCAGAGTGCAAGCTAATCAACAGCAACTCCGTGTTTGGACCCAACAAGGTGACTGGAATTCAGCTAGTTTTGCTGGTGCTTTAGCAATTGTGAGAAACGGAAAGCCATTCACAGATGGGGACTATGCCAAAACATTCACGCTTAATGCTGCCAATGAACTTTTTGGATAAAGACAAGATAATCAAATGAATAAAAGACATGCCTCTGTCGGCAAAAGCTGTTCAAATCGTACCATCAAGATGGCAAATCAAATTGAGGCAACACAAGTGAAGGACATAAATACAGCACCATTATTTTCTCTCGCTTTGGATGAGTCAACATATGTAAGCCATTTATCCCAGTTCAGCGTGATTGCAAGGTATGCTGTCGGTGACACACTATGTGAGAAAAGTCTTGCTGTTTTGCCTATGAAAGAGACAAAAGAGGGGAGGACTTATTCCAGTCTTTCATTGAGTTCGCTAAAGAAAAAATCTACCGATGGATAAACTTATTTCAGTGTGTACTGATGGTGCTCTGTGCATGGTGGGGAAAAAACAGAGGAATCGTAGTACTTCTTTGTGAACGTGAAAAGAGACCCATCCTAAGTTTTCACTTTATCCTACATCAGGAGGTGCTTTGTGCTCAGATGTGTGGCGAGCAGCTTGGTTAGGTGATGTTGCTGGTCATTCGAGTGGTCAACTTTATTGTTGGCTGAGCTTTGAATGATTGCCAGTTTAAAACACTGCTGGATGAAGTTTGGAATAATTATCCTGGTCTGCTTCTGCAAAGCAATGTGTGTTGGTTGTCAAGAGGAAAAGGCCTCAGTCATTTTGCGGCTTGTCTGAGCAAAATCTGGAAATTTCTTGAAATGAAAAACGTGGAGCATCCTGAGTTAGCTAACACTGAGTGGCTCCTGAACTTCTACTATCTCGTGAACATGACTGAACACCTGAACCAGTACAATGTGAAAATGCAAGGTGTTGGAAATACAGTCTTATCCCTTCAACAAGCAGTGTTTGCATTTGAAAACAAGCTGGAACTCTTTATCACCAACATTAAAACAGGTAGTTTACTACACTTTGAAAAACTGGGAGAGTTTAAAGATGCATGCACAACAAGTGACCCTGCTCAACATCTTGATCTCCAGCAGCTAGCAGGTTTCACATCTAATCTCCTGCAGTCATTCAAAGCGCGCTTTGGAGAATTTTGTGAGTGCACTTGTCTTTTTAAGTTCATCACACATCCACATGACTGTGCAGTGGACAGCGTCAACCTGAGTTATATTCCCAGTGTCTCTGTCAGAGATTTTGAGCTACAAGCTGCCAACCTGAGGCCTCAGACATGTGGGTGAATAAGTTCAAGTCACTGAATAAAGATTTGGAAAGACTTGCACGACAGCAAGCAGAGTTGGCAAGCAAACACAACTGGGGAGAAATGAAAAAATTTCAACTTGTGGACCAGCTGATTGTCAAAGCTTAGAATGCGCTTCCTGCCACAAACCACAAACTGCAGCATATGAGTATTGCTATACTGACAATGTTTGGCTCTACGTATGCATGTGAGCAGCCTTTCCCATAGCTAAAGAGCGTTAAGACCAACCTACAATCATGTTTATAGGATGGAAGTCTCAACGCCTGCATGAAGCTTAACCTCACCACGTATCAACCAGACTACAAAGCCATCAGCAAAACCATGCAGCACCAGAAGTTGCATTAATGGTAAGAAGTACTTTATTCATCATTGGTTAGCAACAGCACAATGTTATTAAAAAGAATTCAGAGACTTATTGTACTTTAAAAGTATTGGTTTTATATAAAATGCACACATTTACTTGTATTTAACACATTGTATTTAGTGTTAAACATATTGTATGGCTCTCATGGAATTACACTTTAAAATATGTGGCGTTCATGGCTCTCTCAGCCGAAAGGGTTCACGATCCCTGCTCCAGAAGATCTAAAACGCAAGGAGACTAGTTCTTCTATAGCACCTCCAAAAGAAATACAGGCCTGTGGCCACATTTTTGACTTCTGCCTTCAGAAATGTAAGATAATAAATTTGCATTATTTTAAACCACTAAAATTTTGGTAATAGTTTATAGTAGCTCTAACTAAATCCATAGGAAACTATAGATTATGTAGTTATAGATTATGATACCTCGAAATGGGGTACTGACGTAACAAGTATTTAAAATTCTGGAGTAGCTTTGGAATTAGGTAATGGGAAGAGGCTGAAGTTTGAAGAATCTAATAAAAAAAAATGAAAGCCTAGATTAGATTGCCTTGAACAAACTGGAGGTATAAATATGGATGTTAATAATTCAGTTAGTGAGAACTCAAAAGAAAATTGGGCGCATGGTAGGAAAAAAACTATATCATCTTCGGAAATACCTAAATCATACAGACTGTTGGTAGAAAAATGTACATTAAAAGCATTGCTGGTGAGGGATCAGGAAATGAGGAACATGTTATTAGAAACTGGAGAAATAGGGATCCTTGTTATACAGCCATGATGGCGAACCTATGACACACGTGTCAGCACTGACACGCATAGCCATTTTCGATGACACGCGGCCGCATGCAGCCACATACCGGAGAAGTATGGGGCCACATACCGGAGAAGTATGGGGCCACATGCCGAGAAGGACGTTTCATCCTCAGCTCCTACACGGCCAGGTATAGTAGCCGAGGATAAAATGTTTGCTGTAGTGTAGACACTCTGTGCCGGAGGTCTATAGGCCAAAACAACAGAACTTCGGCACAGAGTTTCTAGTTCTGGGACTTCCGGTTAGGCCGTTTTTTCTCAAAGTGACATACTACCCGAGTTATGCTTGGTTTATTGGCGAATTCTGACACACCAAGCTCAAAAGATTGCCCATCACTGCTATACAGTCATGCACCATATAATGACATTTCTGTCCATGATGGACTGAATATGTGATGGTGTTTCCATAAGATTATAATGGAGCTGAAAAATTCCTATGCCTAAAAATGTTGTAAAGTCATAGTATAAAACATTACTCATGTAGTTGTAGTGATGATAGTATAAACCTATTGTGCTGCTAGTCATAGAAAAGTATAGCATATACATTTGCAGTAGTAGGATATACCATCCAGGTTTGTATAAGTATACTTTATCATGTTTGCACAAGGATGAAATTGCTTAACAACACCTTTCTCAGAACATAGCACTTTGTTAAGTTGCACATTACTATAGAACAGCAGAGGCTTAGCTGAATTGTGTTCTGACGTTATGTGAAAAACAGAACTTGTAAACAATAAAATTGAATATTTAACTGAAGAGATTTCTAAACAAAGTTTTAAAGCTGTGACCTGTTTCTTCTTGCTGATTATAGTAAAACATGAAAGGAAAGAGAGATTGAGGTAAGAACTTATTAAGTAAAAAGCAACCAGTATTTGATGATTTGGGAAGTTCTCTGCCTATTCTGATTGCAAAGAGGTGAAAACTTAGGAGATTCATGGTCAGAAAAGATTAGCTACATGGGTTCTAAATGTCATGAATCACTCTCTACGGTTATCACCCACAATAATACCCTGACCAAGAGAAGGCCAAGGATGTGACTTGATATTCTTTGGCTTGTGCCTCAGAAGATGAAAAGATCATAATATTTAGTCATACAGAGAGCTCTCTGAAGATATTAGATGTGTAATTTATGAATTTCCTTCAGTAATCTTTGCAGAAGCCAGAAATAGAGAGATTGTCCATGAAAGACCTGTGGAAGAGCCCTTTCTAATGTGGTAAAAATCCTTATGACATATACAGGAGACCCACAAGGTTCTTGAGAATGTTTTATCAGCAGAAACACTGGCAGCTTGGATTAAAAGGGACCAAGAGGCTGAAATAAAAGAAGGCCGTTGAAGCTTGTGGACTCCCAAAATCTTACATTCTGAAAACAGAGTGTAAAACTACTGATCTGAAAACACATGCTAACCTTCATGAAAAAGGAATAACTCTTAACAGCAGAACTGAAAGGCCAGAAGCAAAGCTTTGAGCAATAGATTATTCCCAGGCCTTCAAACCTAAAAGACTTGTCTGGCTAGATTTCAAAATTGCTTGGACCAGCGACTCAATTTTACTTTTATTTTCTCTTTTAAAATAGGAATGTCTATAACTGGCCTGCTATGACTATGTCTGGGAAACATGGTGATGAAAACAGGGTTTCATAAAACTCATCTGTCCACTTTGTGCATATTGGTTTAAAAAATCTGGAAATATGAAAACTTAAGATGTAGATTTAATTAAAAACTAGAATGAGGAAATAAATGGTCATTTAAAAGAAAAAATTAATATTAGAGATTTTATTTATAAAATTGTTAGAACTTGATGATTAAAAGTATGGGTTGAGGTACGTAAATTTTAGAGGTCAGCAGTAATCTTCAAGGATGTATATTTGAATGTGAATGAATTAATGAAACAACATGGCTCAGGCTTTCTCCTCTGTTTACTTTCCTCTCATCGGGTGCTTTCTACCCACATCCCTCACATTACATATAAATCCAACTCATGTTTAAAGCCCAACCGCAGTCTCTTCTTATTCACTAAATTTTTTCTGACTCTTCTAAGAATTGAGGGTTCTCTTCTCTAATTGAGTATAATCTATAACTTGGAATGCTAGGCTCTCATGACATTCAGAGGAAAAGGCTTTTGTAGGCCATCAAGTTTAAACACCTACATATTATATCCCCATCTTGAACACCGACAATGAATACTGGCCTGTGAAATCACTAAAGAACCTGGTTTAATTTTTAGTTCAATGTTTCCCAAACTTGTTTGCCCATCAAGGGCAGTGGCCACAACTTATACTTGTGTATCAAGTGTCAATAAACATAGATTCAAGAAAATTTAGTTGACATAGCCATTTAACTGTAATAATGCTTATACAACCCATTCTTTGTATCTACAAATAAACCTGTGTTCAGCTAAAGACCAACAATATGTGTGTGCATGTACCTGCAGATATTGCCTAACAGAAAGGAGAAATAAAATATTGAAAAAAAAGAAAAGAATGCATTATACCTTAATAAATGATGAAATAAACTATAAATTAGAAAGAATTGAATTTAATATTAATAAAATACCTTTTCTGCTGAGTTTTACATATTTTAGTTCTACACATTAACTTACCAATGGCAGCTTTGCCCCAGATTTGTACTCGGAAGTCTGTCTTCCCTTTCGTAGACTTTTTTAATATTTGAAGGCTAGTTTTAAATCTGTGTTGTAGATCATTTTTTTCATCTCCTTCCCAAGGATTCCATTCTTCACTTCCCAAAGTAGATTGTCCTGTGTTTTTAGAAAGAGCAACAGTGTTTTATCATTAAGGTAGAGCTGGAGTTGTGGATAAATGCAAGCCATTTAAGTGAGATGTTAGATTTATAATTTCATCCTAAATTCAATATTTTCAGAGGTAATGCAACTACATTTGAACTGGTTAAAGATACAGGTTAAAATAAAAAAAGAAATCAGAATTTAATTTTTATTAACTCTTTACTCTGAAAGATTTGAGATAAAATTGAACACAAAACACAAAATTCTCTCTCCCAAACAAAAACCTTCTTCTAAAATAACGATGTGTCAAGTTACAAATGTAATTTAGTGCAGTTCTTTATAGATTATTTATACGTAGTCTGTACATAAAAACTTGACTTCAGAATAAAGTGTCCTAATAGTTTTAGACACTATTGTGAAAAATTCTGAAAAAAGGGAGAGATGAGCAAGGCAGGGAACCAGGATTTGGAGGGAAAGCGCACCTGCTTCCAAAATCACGATATGATTAGAGAAGGCTCTTGGTTTCAGTACGGAAATAGAAGCCTTAAACCCAACAGCATTCCCGAGAATCGGTGACATTTTGTGACGTCTTGGGTCTTTAAGACACGTTTTAAGGCTTGCAGGGTGCTAAGCGGGGCAGCGTGCGGGATTCGGGCGGGGTCGAGATACCCTCCAGACCGGGGCGGGTTAAGGAGAGCCGGAGTGGGAAGAGCGAACCACGGCCCGGGACAATCCCGGATTGAGAGCGAGTTCCCGGCCCCGCTGCCCGCCCGGCAACCCCGCGTCAGGGCGCGCCGCGGAGGACTGAGGTCGCTGATCCCCGTCCTACCTCGGACGCGCCCCTCAGGCGCCGGGGCCGCCCCCTTCCTGAGGCCCCTCAAAGATACGGCCCGTCCCTGGCGCCCGAAAAAGACGTGGTATGCGGCGTAGAGAGAGAAGAGGCAGTACAGGGCGATGAGGAGCAAGCACAGCCGTTTCCGCGTCGGCCGCATGCCACTTAGGCTTCCCGTCAGGCCCCGGCTACCAACGAGCGAGGCCGAAGGTAACGGCCACGGCCCCAGCAGGGCCCGGCGCAGGCCCAGGCGCGGGCGTAGGGACTCGCCAGGACCCGCCCAGCCGGCCGCTCTCACGCACCGCCGAGGCCCCTCCCACAGCCCCTTCGCTAGCCCCCGTCCAAGCGCAGCTCAGGCCCCGCCCTGAGCCCCCGCCGCCTGTGTCCCCAAGCTCCTCCTATAGCTCTTCCGCTCTGCCCTGTCATAGGCCCCGCCCCTTCAGGGGCGCAGAGAACCTGCCATACTCTGATCCTCAATTGGGCTTTGGAATTCTGGCCATCCCTCTGTGCAGCTCCTTGACTTCTACAGTGTACTCACCGTCTCTTTCAATCCCGCCCTTTTTCCCATGTACACTCAACCGCGGTCCGTGAAGGTACAGATCACCTCAATTTTTTGTTTGACTTGAAATCCCCAGAGTTTAGCATAAGGCCTGCAGCGTTGACGGATGCATGAATATAAAAGTCCATTAAAGCCTGACCAGCAGGTGGCGCAGTGGATAGAGCATTGGATTAGGATGCAGAGGACCCAGGTTCAAGACCCGGAGGTCACCAGCTTGAAAGTGTGGGCTCATCTGGCTTGAGCAAAAAGCTCACCAGCTTGGACCCAAGGTCGCTGGCTCAAGCAAGGGGTTATTCCATCTGCTGAAGGCCTGCATCAGAGTCCATTAAAAAAATATTAAGCTGTGGTCCTGGCTGGTTGGCTCAGTGGTAGAGCATCTGCCTGGTATGTGGAAGTCCTGGGTTCGAATCCTTGCCAGGGCACACAGGAGAAGCGCCCATCTGCTTCTCCACCCCTTCCCCTCTCCTTTCTACCTCTCTCTTCCCCTCCTGCAAACAAAGCTCCATTGGAGCAAAGTTGGCCCAGGCGCTGAGGACAGCTCCATGGCCTCTGCCTCAGGCACTAGAATGGCTTCTGTTGCAAGGAAGCAATGCCCCAGATGGGCAGAGCGTTGCCTCCTAGTAGACTTGCTGGGTGGATCCCAGTAGGCCCATGTGAGAGTCTGTTTCTCTGCCTCCCTGCTTCTCACTTCAGAAAAAAAAAAGAAAAAGAAAAAAGAAAATTAAGCTGTGCCAGTGGTGGGCTTCAGTCAGTTTGCACAGGTTGAGCAGACTGATACCTAACTTTTTGTTGAGTTGGGTGAACTGGTTGTTCAAATGGCACTTGTAATCAGGGTTCTCTCTAAGGTGGACATGTGGGCAGTCATCCAATGTGGAAATCACAAATTTACATTCTTTACTTTTTCTTAACGTTCATCTGCACAACAGTGTATTTTAAGCGCTTGTAATAAAATGTTCATTTTGTCCATAGGTGAAAAAAATTTGATGGAATTATGCTTGAAATATTTATTCATTTTATAAAACTCATTATACCTTTGATGAAATACTACATTTTAACTCCCTTGCATTTGTTACTTCAGTAAACAAATATATAACGTAAAGAGAAAAAGTGCCAGACAACCAGGGAGGTTGACAACTTACATTGTTTTTTGTCAGGTATTATTTAATATTTTTTATTAATATTTTAAGACTCTTTCTTATAACATCTAGTTTTGTGTACCCCTTTTATTGTTTTTACTTAAGTATCAAATGCATGAAATAATTAACTTCCGGTATATCTTTTTTTATACTTCAGATGGTCCTTAGGTCAGAGAACTGGTTGTTAAATTATTTGAATCCCACCACTGTGATAGATGCAAACGTTGTGAATGAGATTAATGCTGCTCAGAAATGGTTAGAATGGTGAACTTTATGATATTTATACCTTATCATAATAAAAGTATTTTTAACAATTAAGTTTTATTACTGTATCAAGCCTTGTGAAGTTGGACTACAACTTTTTGTCAGTTGTGTCTGGTATTGTTGAACTGGTCTGGCAGTCTTGGTAGCCAGAGAACTTGTGGGCCAGGAGTGAAATAGTCCATTAGAGCCTTCAGTTGCTGAGCCCTGACTAATTCAACTCTAAACTGATGCAAGTTCTCAATATTTTTGGATAAAGTTTCTATCCTATCCATTAGAAAAAATTTACTTTTCCCGAATTTGATGCTCTTGAGGTCAGAGCTCTGTCTTCTAAAATGACGTTATAGATCATTTGATCAGGGCAAATTTTTGACTGAAAGGAAATTTAAGTCCAGAGAGGTGAGGTGACCCAAATTGTGTACTTTGATAATGGCTGTACTGAGACCAGAATCTCTGCATCTGTTCTTAGTTTTCTGTGTTTTTGACATCATGGTAACTGTGTCCTTGTTTTTCATCTAATCTTGTTTTTCTGGGGTTTTTGTTGGTTGATTTGTTTTTGCTTAACAATATCAGATATTAATAATGACCTGAGATCATATTTGGTGAAATTTCTTCTCTGTTTACAAAAGAAAGAACTGTTTATCATTAGAATCTGATATTGCTAAGCCCTAATGCCTTTTATTAGCTGCCTGAGAACAGTACATATTTATTAGAAGTCCGCAAGTACAAATTTCGTGTGATGCCTGGACCAAATTCTTTCCTAAGTTTATCAAGTTTTCAGTAATACTCAAGAAATGTATTAACTACTTTGATTTTTTCACAGCTTGTTACTTCTAGTAGAGTTTGGCTATCTAATAACAGTAGATCTATTAAATTTATAAAAATTATTTCCAGTAGGGTACATTTTTCTTTCTATGTAAGTATGATGGTGATAAAATAAGTAAAGAAACTACAGAAGTTTATTGACATTGGGAAACAGTCAGTAAATTTTATTTTTTAAAAATACAACCAAGCAAATAGCCAAACAAACAAAATGAGGAATATAAAGGTTGGGACAATAGAACCATGAGGTGGAATTGAAGCTAGATGAGTAGAAACGGATTCTGTGCAAACATCACTCCTCTGTCAATCTTTCTCTCATTTATGCCCCACCCCAGCAGCCATTAATCACTATGCACAATTTCATCTGTAATATTTCAGTACAATTTTTTGTTTATGTACTACATGTGATCCACCAACTTTAATCAAAATATATTTAGGATTATTATTTTTATATCCATAAATGTTATAGGTGTCTGTGGACTCTATTTTACTACAAGCCTTCTGGGTGGGTATTATTGTGGGTGATAGCCAGAGAGTGATTCATGACATTTAGAACCCATGTTGCTAATCTCTAATTTACTGCTGACTTCATTTGTATGTACTCTTTTTCTAGTATTATCATCAGCTTGGAAAAGGAGTTTAATGGAGGGGACTAAAAGTGATGTAAATATATTTCAACTTCGTTTAGTGCCATTTAGTTAAACCTTTCTGTATATTTTGCTCACCTAATTTTTGTGTTTGCGAGTATGTAGACATATGGTATACTCTCCTTCCTAATTCTTACCTTTCATCACAAGGTCTTGATGATTGGCAATCCAACAAAACAGACTCTTTGATTAATTTTGCACATTCAGTAGTTTGAGGCTTACTTTTATTAACACTACTCTGCTTGTTTTATAGCAGAGTTATTGCTAGCTACCCTAAATGGATTGGCTAGCAGCCCAGCTTTTCTTAGACCTAGAAGAGTTTATTTAGCATAGAAACACTTAGTTCTTGACAGTTTGAACTTTCCAGTAGTATTTGTTGGCCCTAGAACTATTTTCTGAGGTAATTTTTGGTAATGTTTCATGAGTTTATTCATGTCTGTAATATTTCAGTCTGTTTTGGCAGTTTTTATTTTCTGAGAGAACAATTCACTTCATTGGGATTCAAGAATATTCAGATATATCCTTCTTTCATTCTTAATTTATTTTATTGTATTTTCTTTCTTTTCTTAAATCTAATTTTTTTTTATTTTAGTGACAGGAGGGGAGGCAGAGACAGACTCCCACATGTGCCCCAACCAGGATCCACTGGGCAAGCCCATTATGGGGCGACAATGCTCTGCCCCTCTGGGACCCATGCTCTGTTGCAACTCGAATCGTTTTTTTGGAGCCTGATATAGAGGCCATGGAGACATCCTCAGTGCCCAGGGCCAACTCACTCTAATCGACCCACGGCTGCAGGAGAGGAGGAGAAGAGAGAGAGATTGAAGCTAGAGAGGGAAGAGTGGAGAAGCAGATGGGTGCTTCTCCTGTGTGCTCTGACTGGAAATTGAACCCAGGACATCCACACGCCGGGCTGACCCTCTACCACTGAGTCAACTGGCCAGGGCCTGTATTTTCTTTCATATTATATTATTTTCAAATTGCGTTCTATCTTTCATATTTAATTTGATTATTTTTCCCTTTGCCTTACAGCCATCTTTGAATTTATCAGTTCTGTTTTTATTGTTTTGAAGTTAATAGATTGTTCATTATTTTGATTATTTTCTTTCTTCTCTTTTTCCTGTTTGACTTTTTCCCTAAATTTTTAAACTGTAAAGTTGTTTAAATTTTTTATCATTATTTTTAATAATGAAATAATGAAATAACTCTACAGGAATAGTTATATTCTGAAAGTGCAGTGTTTTTACTTTCTGCAATTAGGGCTTATTTAATATAGTTGTTATTATAGGACAGAGTGTGATATTTTAATTACCAAGTGGTAAAGATTTGATTTGGTTTTTTAATTTTACCAATGTGATGGGTGAAATATTTGGTTGTTTTTATTATCATTTCTCTAGTTAATATTGAAATTATCTTTTAATATATTATTGGTTTTGGTTGTTTTTTCTTTGCTTTTTTCTGTAAATGTTCATGTTTTGTACAGTTTTCTATTCATGGTTTATCATTTACATTTGATAGCAGAACTTCTTTATTTACTTTACATAGCAATCATTCATTGTTTATATATATTGCCAAAGTATTCTTTCAGTTTTTGACTGGTCTATTGATTTTATTTATATTATTTTTTTATTGTAAAGACATTCTAAATTTTAATACAGCTAAATTTATTAACCTTTTCCTTCATAGGTTGGTGTGTTTGTGTGTATGTGTGTGTGTGTGTGTGTGTGTGTGTGTGTGTGCCAGTGTGCATACTTTAAGAAAAACTCACCTGGATAATCCTATTGGAATCTCAATTAAAATTGTGTTGAATTTATAAAATGCTTTGGGTACAATTGACATGTTACAATATTAAGACTTCCCATTCAAAGGTATTATCAATACAAGTTATCCCAGTAACAATGATCAATATAGCATCCTTTAATGACTGATCTGCAACACCTCTTCTGCCAGCACGAGGCTTTCTTATATGTGTGGATCTAGTTCTGATTTCTCTGCCTTTCTGGTGTCATTTACTATAACTATTACTGTCTCAGTTACTATTTATTAACTCTCTCAGTTACTGTAGTTTTATAATAAATCTTCATGTTTAGAAGGACAAGTCTCCCTAACTTGTTCTTTTTCTTCTTTTTAAAAACTGTCTTGGCTATTATTGAACCTTGCTTTTCCTTGTACATTTTAGAATTAGCTATTCAAATTTCACTTAAAAACCCTCCTGAATTGTATTTGGAACTTTATTTCATTTACAGAATAATTTGGGGATATCTGACCTTTTATACAATATGAAATCTTTCATCTATTTGTGGGCATTCCAACTGTGCCCAATTCAATTCTATATGAGCAATGCTTAAGGGAATATCCTTGTGTTTGTCTTCTTGGGTCCTGTGAGATATCTTCCAGGGCACAGCTCCTGATGTACACATGTCAATGGAAAAACATAAAAAACATACTTTGAGTGACAAAAGTAAAGCATAGAAGGAAATGGATAGTGAGATTCCATTTAGTCTAACTTAATGTCTTTAGATAAAGCTTCCTATTTTTACCTATAAAGTTTATAAATCTTTTATTGAATCTTCTGTAATAGTTAAGTTTAGCTACACATAGCAGAGGCTTAAACTGACAGTGACTTAAGAGATAAATTTATTTTATACTGAATTAAAGTTTTGAATAAGCAATATTTTCACTTGTCTCCGTAATCCTGATGAAGAGGGAAAAAATTGACAATTAACCGAAATCTCTATTGCAAGAATAACCTGTACTTTACTCAAAGACTTTTTGAACAAGCATATTAACACAACAGAACTGAAAATGATCCTAGTAACTGAACTGATATCTTAATCCCTTTATAATAAAACTAAGGAAGACAAGCCAGAAAGGCATTCTTTGAAACACACTGCAGCTTACTATCAGTAAAAAGGGGTAGTCCTTGAATATTTTTTTTGTTTTATTTTTACTTAATATGTATGCTACTACTTTTGAAAATTTTTATTTTAAAAAATTATTTCTTACTAATTTATGTTCAAATAACATTTTAAAAACGTTAATTTATATTTTTATTCATTGTGATTATAAATGTTTTTTTTGAAACTATCACTGTACATCATTTTTTAATTTGAAAATATAATTTTTGTGTGTAAATATATACCTACAAATATACACACATCATTTTGTATTTTATTTGAGAATATAGATATATATCACTGAAAAGAACATGCTTTCTTGTCTCTGTGCTAATCAATTTTGGACCAAGTCATAGTTTCCTGGTTTTGACTACCCAGTAGTAGGACCAGCCAAGTCTAGCTTAGCTACTTGGTCCAGGAAGAAATTGTTTCTGGAGGTGAAGTTTCCAAATCATCCAAAATAGCTTACTTATCAGGAACTTGCTACAAGATCCTAGTTTCACTGTGTTCATCTATCCAACACTATTATATTATAAATTTTACCTAATCCCAAACAGTTCCCTGCCCTCTAAGACTCACCTTACAATCACCTAACCCAGGCCCTAAACCCCATGTGTATTGTGTCCTGATTTTCCTGAGACATTATTACTAAGTCTCTACCCAGGTTGTGTCCTTCCTTATTTCAGGAACTGTCTTAATTCATATTGATCAATAGTTTTCATTGATCAACAGATACTTCTGGTATTTTTAGGGGGAATGCAAAATTTATAGTTACAAATACTGTTATCATCACTGTTAGTATATGTCATATTTGAATATTTAAAATTTGTGCTTGTGATTTCATGAGCCAAATATAACTTTCTTTCTGAGAGAGTTTCATTTCTTCTAGGTAAAGGACAAGTGAAAATTGCCTTAGGTTGTAAAGTGTCTTTAGAGGGTGAGATTTTGGTGTTTTTTTGTTTATGTTTGTTTTTTTGTTTTGTTTTATTCTTTTAGTTTCAATAGATTAGGAACTATTTTCCTTTAATTTTATTGAAGTTTAACATATAATAGAAGTATTTATTGAAGTATAAGATGTAATCTTCATATACTAAGGTGACCAGATTCTAAAATTGGTAAAGCAGGACACCATTGATGGGGGTGGGGGTTCTTGATTAAAAATTTGGTCTATATGGAGCAAAAAAATTTTCATAGAATGCAAAAATAGTATTGTAATATATTTTTTAAAATTTCAACATAAGTACAATTTACAAATATAATACATTAAAAATATTATGTATAGTATTATTTTATTCTTTGGCATATTTCTCATTTGAGTGATTTTTTTTAGTAGATTGCTGTCATTGTTTAAAAGGTCATGAAATTTTTCACAAGAATTTGTTAAACTCTATTTCACATATAAAATGGCTTTCAAAGTCCCAACACTTAATTGTGATTTTTCTGATGTCCACACTTTATTTACCGTAGAAAAAAACGCGTTCAGTCGCAGCATTAGTTCCTGGTAAAGACAGCGCATATTCCACAATTTTTAGTGCATTATTGTATGGAACATGGTTTGTTTCAAAATGATGAAATATTTCTAACCATTTGTTCTCTATTGTGATTTTTGCTGATGCCCAAGATTTAAACTTTTCCTTATCAATATGTATTTTTAATAATGATACCTCATTAAAAAGATCATTTTTGGAAATATTACTATATGGGAAATTTTGAGTGAGTCAGAGGGAGTGGGTTACACGGTCCTGAAACCAATGCTGGAGCTGCTCGAGTGGGCAGGAGCAGGCAGGGCAGCACCGCCAGCAGGCTCACACATGAGCAGTCGTGCACACTCCCCACCTGGACTTGTCCTTATGGCGGCCGCGTTCCCTGTGTCCACCCCACTGCCCTCTGGAGACAGAGTGGCTTGCGCCTCATGGAGCCCAGAGCCTGGGGCCCCACGCTGGTGTCTAGGACGTGGGCCTATGGGTAATTAGGGGATTTGACAGCTGCTGCCCCAGCAGGTACATCCCACCCAAATTTCTTTGTTTCGGCCCTGCACAGGCGGCCAGCTCTTGCGGCAGTGTGGGCGCTTCCAGGTAGAGGCGGGTTTCCCTGCCAAAAACCATATATTCCTTTCCCATTCTCTCATCGTTCCCTAGCTTTTCGTGCATTCTTTCCAAAAATGGGGACTTTTTTAAAACGTTGCGGGACGCGGGACAAATTGTTAAAAATTGGGACTGTCCTGCCAAAAGCGAGACGTCTAGTCACCTTACCATATACAAAAAAACAACATCATGAGTACACAGCTTAATATATTTTCACAAAGAGAACCTTTTCTGCAGCTCTCACTGAGTAAACAATATTACTAGCACCTCAGAGCCAGCTGTGCACCCTTTCAGTCAATGCTAAGCCCATCCTGCATAAGAGTAATCATCTTTGTATTTTAAAATTTTTTTTAGGATTAGACTTAAATTCAGAGATTAGGTTTAGGGTTAGGTTTAAGTTTAAGATTAGGGTTATGTATAGGGATAGGTTTAGGACTAGTTTCAAGGTTTGGGTTATCATTAGTTTTATACCATCCTGTCTTTTAACTCTGTTGATTAGGTCTGTTTGTATTTAAACTTTATTTAATTTTCTGAATGGCTTCTTTCATTCAACATTGTATTTGCAAAGTTCCCCCATATTTGTGTGTGGTGCTGTTGATCATCTCATGGTTGTATTTCAATTGAGAAGATAATACAATTTATTTACCTGAACTAATTTTAATATTATTTTAGCCTCTGGTTTTTGTTCTAAGCAGGTCTTAAACATTTGGATCCCACATATGTGACTGTAGCAGGCTTTAGATTTTTATTCTTTTCTGGGTGACTTTGCTTTTCTTCCAAGTTTCTGAGCAGTCAATATGCTAATTCACAGCTTTCTAGAACTATGAGCGGAATATCACATTTTTTTTCTATAGATGAGACAGACTGAAATTCTAGATTTTATGCAAGTGGTTTATTTCTACTCCTTGCTTTACATAGGGCTGAAGTTGTATCTTTCGTTTCTGTGGGGACATATCTGATATATATTAGTTAATAACTACTTTCTCTCCATTGTAAATTATTTTGTTCACTATTAAATTACCCTGCTTATTACACTTAATTTATTTTTGATTTAACACGACTTCCTTGAGTTGATATTTCACTATCAGCTTTTTTGTTTTTGGTCACAGTTTATTTATTTATTAAAATATTTTTCAGAGAGAAGCAGGGAGAGAGAGACAAAGAGACAGGAATATCAAACTGTTCCTGTATGTGCCGTGAGTATAGAATGAGTAACCTCTATGCTTCAGGACAACACTCCAGCCAGGGCTTATTAATTAATTAATTTATTTTACTGATTGATTTATTTTTTTAGAGAGATGGAGAGAGGAAGGAGAGAGGGAACAGGGGGAAGGGAAACATTCATTCATTGTTCCATTTAGTTTTGTATTCACTGGTTGCTTCCTATGTGTGCCCTGACCCATGGAACCCACAACCTTGTCATTTCAGGACAACGCTCTAATTGACTGAGCTAACTGGCCAGCACTATTTGTTCACAGTTTTTTGTTTTTTTTTTTAAGCAAAGCAGGGGGTGGGGGAGAAATAGGGAGAGATAGACAGGAAGGGAAAGAGATGAGAAGCACCACATCGTAGTTGCGGCACGTTAGTTGTTCATTGATTGCTTTTTTATGCATACCTTGATGGGGGCGGGGGATTCGGCTAAGCCAGTGAGGGCTTGCTCAAGCCAGTAACCTTGAGCTCAAGCTAGCAACCAGTGGGCTCAAGCCAGAAACCATGGGGTCATGTCTATTATCCCATACTCAAGCTGGTGACCCCTGTGCTTAAGCTGATGAGCCCGTGCTCAAGTCGATGACCTTGGGGATTTGAATCTGGAATCCTCACTGCGCCACAGTCTGGCCAGGCATGGAATTTAAATTTTCTATTTCTACAAACAAAGTGTCCCTTGATGGAGGATTTGATCCAGAAGATGTGGTACATATATACACACAATGGAATACTGCTCAGCCATAAGAAATGATGGCATATTGCCATTTACAGCAATGTGGATGGACCTTGAGAACATCATACTGAATGAAATAAGTAAATCAGAAAACTCTAAGAACTGTATGACTTCACACATAAGTGGGATATAAAAATGAGACTCATGAACATAGATAAAAGTGAAGTGATTACCAGGTGGAAGGTGGAGGTGGAGGGGCAGGAGGAGAGTAAAGACGGACAAATACATTGTAAGGGAAAATGATTTGACTTTGGGTAATGAGCACACAATATAATCAATAGTTCAAGTGCTATAGAAATGTTTAATCGAAACCTGTGTACTCTTATTGATCAATGTCACCCCGTTAACTTTAATTTTTAAATTAAATAAGTAAATAAATAAATTGTTTATTTTTTTATTTTTACCCTTTTTGTTTTATTTTACTTCAGGTTTGTCTCTCAGGCAACACATAGTTGATTTTTATTTATTAACTAGTAGTTGCCTCTTGTTATGGGTCTTTAAACTTTTTCTGTATAGAGTAATAATTGCCAAATGTAGTATTCTGCTATATTTTATTGAGATTTATATCATTTGTGCATCTTTGCTCTTTTTAAAATATCTTTCACTATATTTTAAATTTTCTCTTATCTTCTCCAGTGATTTGAAAGAAATTCTGTAACTGTTTTACTTAATTTTATAATAGTTCCTGTGAAAACTAGTGAAAAAATCTTTTAGCTTATATTTAGCCAATTAATAAAATAGAACATAAAATGGCATATTGTGGTCATTTTTTTTCTAGTCTTGGTGAGGATGACTTGGGTTAGACCCAGATTACATTAAAGAACTTGACATTCTTTACCTTATTTTTCAGTACATGTGGTGGTAGAATGAATTACTGTTTACCAATATTTGCATCCCCTTCTTAGAGGAAAATGATATATTCTTGACCTGTGGCTTGATTTGAGGTGTGAACATGTAACCTGCATTGACTAATAAACTGTTGAGCAGACGCATTATGCGGCACTTCCAGGCAGAAGCTTAGGACCAGGATATTCTCTGCCGTTCTTTCTTTTCCCTCTGAAACTGTGACTGGCATGGTCTGACTGCTTCTCTATTACCTCGATGTGGGTGTTGCTGGGCTGAGGGTGACTATTCTGCACAGAGCCCCACTGTTGATCAGTGGTGGAGCTATGCTGTGAGTGAGAAAAGCTAAGGTCAAGTTTCATAGGCCACTAAAGATTTTAGACTTATATATTATCTCAGCATTACTTCGCCTTTGCTTCCCCAGACTGATACAATCATGTTTGCAGAAGTACCCAACCAGAGGTTGGGGATGAATTGGCCTTTAGAATATTAATCTACTAAAATCTATCTACAGTATGGCGATGTGTCTATTTTGGTAGTCAGGCAGAGAGTCTTTGTAAATGTGTTTTGGGATATGCAAGAATTGTACTGGGGAAAAGCAGTTCTGCTTTACAGGACAGGAAATAGTGGTCTCCTCAAAAGATATAAGTAGAAAGGCCATGGAGAGCTAAGTATTCAATAATGAAGAATTTTGTCTTTATCCTGAAGACGGCAGGAATCCGGTGGATGGTAATAAGCACTCTTTTTTTTTTCTGACTGTATTATTTTTTTTTTATTAATTTTAATGGGGTGACACCAATAAATCAGGGTACATATGTTCAAAGAAAACATCTCCAGTGTATCTTATCATTCAATTATGTTGCATACCCATCACCCAAATTCAAATTGTCCTCTGTCACCTTCTATCTGGTTTTCCCTGTGCCCCTCCCCTCCTCCCTATCCCAACCTCTCCTCCCTCCCCCAACCCCGTAACCATCACACTCTTGTCCATGTCTCATAGTCTCACTTTTATGTCCCACCTATGTATGAAATCATGCTGTTCTCAGTTTTTTTCTGTTTTACTTATTTCACTCCGTGTAATGTTATCAAGGTCCATCCATTTTGTTGTAAATGATCCGATGTCATCATTTCTTATGGCTGAGTAGTATTCCATAGTATATATGTACCAAAGCTTTTTAATCCACTCGACCTCTGATGGACACTTGGGCTGTTTCCAGATATTCGCTATTGTGAACAATGCTGCCACGAACATCTGGGCGCACTCATTTTTTAACAATGTGCTCATCACTATTTTCAGTGATGGCACCAGCAATGCATAAAACAGAGTTCCTGTTCAAATGGATCTTCCTGTGGCAAGATGACTAGCTCTGTCCCTGACACTGTGGTAATACTAGCACAGCCAATGCAATAGTCTCTGATAAGACTATCCTTGCTTATTGCCTTAAAAGTTACTATGAGAAAATTTTGATCAACAGTTTGTGGTGTAATTAATTCTACAAATTTGTATGAAGCTGTGTGCAAGATGTGTTACACAGTTAGCCAAGACAAACAATACCGGAAAGATAGGGGCCAATTTTTTAGTTTAAAGTAAAAATATAGGCTTGAAAGCTGTCCTTTGATTATATAAACATTGAGGGTTTTGGATGCGAGATATTTGTATAATCTTTGTAATAGCGTTTGTGCTCTTTGATCTGACATTGTAGCTTTTTAACTTAGCTAAAAGAAAAATGTTAGTCAATAAAAATGGAGTTATCCAAAGAAAACCCCCTGAAAATTTTGGAATAAAATGATGCTGTCAATTTTAATTATCTTTAGGAATAGAAGGGAAACTGTATTTAAAGAAAGTGAACAGAGGAGGGAGCTGTAGGTAGAATTTTAACTATGAATACAACAGATATTAGAGATTTATGATATGTTAATATATATATGATCACATTAAAATTGTATTACACATAAAAACTGCATGTTTCTGGACACATGAATTGGCAGTGTTTGCTTGGGGAGAAAAGAATGTTGCCAGGTTAATTCTAAATTGTCATTAAAGATATTTGTATTCAGAAGTGAGGTCACTTTTTAATAAGTAAACTATGTTTCCTAGGTTACTCCAATCTAGGGGGCAATATAGAATAATAATAACAATTAAGAAGAAGAAAGATTTCTCTGGCTCTACTGCCTTCCACTATGCATGGACACTTATCTTCTTGATATGCCTGCTAAAAGTGTCTTCTTCATGGTCTATGACATTTATTATTTGCTTCCTCTTTCACTGTGATTTGCTGATGATACCTTTTACATGCAGCACCTATATAAGGCCAGGGCAGGGACCATCACCACTGATTCTGGGAGACATCTACTTGGAAACTGCCCAGTCACTGATAAGGGTGGTACTGCTATCTGTGCCAATAGTGGTTCCTTTTTTCCCTCTGCTTAATCCTTTCACCCTTTTTACCTATCCCTTCACCTCCTCCCATCTGACTGCTGTGAGTCTGTTCTCTGTATCCATGAGTCTATCTCCCCTTTATTAGTTTTGTTCATTAGATTCCACATATAAGTGAAATCATATGGTACTTGTATTTTTTGACAGTTTTTTTCACTTAGCATAATACTCTCTAGGTACATCCATGTTGTTCCAAATGGTAAGAATTTTTTTATGGCTGAGTAATATTCCATTGTGTATACGTACAACCTATTTTTTATCTAATTGTCTATTGGTGGGCACTTGGTTTGAAGAATCTGTTTCATCACTATTGTAAATAATGCAATGAACATAGGGATGCATATATTCTTTTGGATTAGTGTTTGGGGTTTCTCTGAATATATATCCAGAAGTAAAATCGCTGGGTCATAAGGCAGTTCCACTTTTAATTTTTTTTTGTTTTTTGTGACAGAGACAGAGAGACAGAGAGAAGAACAGGTAGGGACAGACAGACAGGAAGGGAGAGAGATGAGAAGCATCAGTTCTTCATTGTGGCAACTTAGTTGTTCATTGATTGCTTTCTCATATGTGCCTTGACCAGGGTGCTACAGAAGACCCCTTGCTCAAGCCAGCGACCTTGGACTCAAGCTGGTGAGCCTTGCTTAAACCATATGAACCCGTGCTCAAGTTGGCGACCTCAGGGTTTTGAACCTGGGTCCTCTGGGTCCCAGTCTGATGCTCTATGCACTGTGCCGCCACCTGGTAAAACCATTTTTAAATTTTTGAGGTTACTCCACACTGTTTTCCATAGTGGTTGCACCAATCTGCATTCCCATCAAGAGTGCATATGGGTTCTCTTTTTTCCACATCCTCACCAAGTGTGTTCTATTAATTTAATAACAAATTCATGTTACACAATGGCTTTTAGTTTTTCCTAGTAGAAAATAAAAGCATTTATAAGCCTTTAGTGATTTACATGGATATTCAAATACTAGAGGAAATGATCATTCTATTAGATCCAGCAACCCCATATTAATGCTATAGTCTCTCAGGATATCAGGAAAGGAATTGGTTCTATCATTAGTTTGTTGTGAAATCCTGGGCAGGTCATTTGCAGTCTCTTGACCCTAGTTTCATTACCTCATGAATGGAAACATAAACCAAATGCTCTCACCAGACTATGAGAACACACAAGGCTACATAAGTGCTCGGATTATGACGGCTTTTATCACTCCTTGATCACCCAGAATCTTAGGGTGCAATCCTGATAAGTCTCCTTGGCCTATTATTTCTGATATCCCCAGGTGATAGAGAGGGGAGACATCTCAAAATTTCTCTTCAACAAATCTTTTCTAGTTTTCCATGGTATCTTCCTGGCAAGGTGTCTCACAACTTCTTTAGCTAATGCCCTTCTTGAGAATGATGGTTTCCAGGCCATCTATTGGTAATGTTTGAGCCGTCAGGGTATGCAAAACAGTACCAAGTCCATGGTAGAGTGAAGATCAGGCATGCCCCCCACCAATTCTACTCAGCATTTTGTTAACACAACACCAAGTTTGCTCTCCTTACTTACAGAAACTCATAAAGTCATTCATGAATGTTTTTAAAGCATCTGCCCCCCCCAAGGCTAAATTCAGATCTCCAGGCTGTTGGCAGTTGGCTGCCATCCCATTTCCCTACAATGGCTGTCACTCACTTCCCCCCAGAACTTTCATTCTCCTTCCATATCCTCCCATACCCAAAACAAAACCCAGACTCTTTTCTAGCAACTCATGGAAACATAGATTGATTAAAAAAAGAAATGAACACTTCAAAAAAAAAATCTCTATTTAGTAATGAGGTTATGTATATAGTCAACAACCAATTGTTAAAACATGTTTTCTATTAGTAGTTTCTATGATATAGGAAAGAACAGAAAATTGCTATAATATGGTCCTCTCATGTCACATGTAGTGCCATATCACATAGCACACATTATTCTGTAATCGAATTCATCACAGACTTTTGTAACATTCACCATCAGTGACTAAAATATCTACTCACAATGCTGCTATTTCATTTGCTTAAGGCTGCCAAAAGGAGGTGGTACAAATGTGAAATTGTTTACATAGCCCCATGTGAATATAAATGAAATCTGTATCTAGTCATTGAGAAATTTTTTTAAAAAGCCTGACCTGAGGTTGCACAGTGGATAAAGTATCACCCTGGAAGGCTGAGATAGCTGGTTTAAATCCCTGTTCCTGCCCAGTCAAGGTGCATACAAGAAGCAACTACTACTATGAGTTGATGCTTCCAGCTCTTACCCTCCTTGCTCCCCTCTCTAAAAATTAATAAATAAAATCTTAAAAAAAGAGAGAGAAATTAAAATTTTGAATGTTTTCAATTCTTTTTAATTTACTTTGTAGAGTACTCAGTTTTTCATCCAGCACTACCAGCCAAATAACCCTATCTTAAACCTCAGGTGCAATTTGAGATCTACTAGACCCTGCTGCTAAGGCATTAGACCAAAGAACATTTGTTTCCTTCTGGCTCTAAATTGTGTGATCATATACTAAAGGCATAGAACATTGTACTTTAGGTAGGGCTGGTAAATACAAACAGAATTAAAGAAAATGAAAGACAACAGTGTACTTAAAGAGCACAAAGAAGAAGGAAAACATCAAGAAATGATCACGAGTATCATGGCTTTGAAGCTGGGATTTGAAGAATGAGGATTGGCTGGACGGAGCTGGGATAACAAATTCCCCCAGAAGAGAGCACCACAGTTTTCTTTCAGGGAAGAACTTTGCTCTGATTCTGTTGGGTCTTGCCTCATTTTCCATCAGTTCTGGGTTTTTTTTGCTGTTTGCTTTTCTCATTACGTGAAGCTTAATGCCAGCTTTTCACAAATAAGTTAGTGTTGCAAACAAAGTAATTTATTGCCTGACCACTGAGCCAAACACAACTCAATCTCATTGATTAACATGGATATTTCGTCTTTGCTCAAAGTTGTTTCAAAAATTAAAATTTTAATTTGATTGATTTTCTTTTCTCCAAATTTTTATATGAATGATCTGGTACTTCAGCTCTTTGGAGAATGAAAAAGTCCATTAAAATTGATTGAATGGTAATATTTTCTTTAATGAATGCTATTTATATCCATTCTTCCATCCAACTTGTTACTTATTAACTAGTCACTTTTAGTTATGAACAAATATAACTTACTTCTTGCTCCTTTGAAAGCAAGACATCTAGATTTGCTTATTGTAGCAATGAGATTTACTTGAATTCCTAAGTCCATAAAACAAGACTTCTACTTCTATAACTATAAGAGATACCTTCTTTAACATCATTTTCATCTATAATAACTAAGTTTGGGTTAGAGTATATAGAACACTGAATAGAAAGTTACATTGAGACTAACAAAACCCAGTTCCACTTTAATTTTCCATTAAGTTTTTGCAATATTACTTTGTTCAAGTACATAAACCTTTGAGTTATAGTCTCTTTATTTTCACTACCATTCCTGCTTTGTTTTTAGGAATGATAACAGAATTACAGTATTATATTTTCAAATATTTAGTTTATTCTTTTAATCTCTGTTGTGTTTTTGAAAATATAATTATTCACAGGTTAATTTTGTACTCTGGAATCAAGTAATTTATAGCTTGATGTTATAAATTATTGCTTGGTGACCAGAAGCAACTATTTAAGGTACATAAAATGAGTCTAAAGAGATTTTAAATATAAACTTTATTATAATCAAGGTGGTGTCATATTTTTGCAAAGCCTTTCTTACTATCCTAGAAGTTTAATTTCTTCTTTCTAGTCCTGTACCTTATATAGCTAATATGGCACATGTCATATATTATAATTGTTGTCTGGGTTTGCTATGGGTCTATAAGCTTCTTCAGGGGCAGGGGCTGGGTTTTATTTCTCATTAGAGGAATTAAGGTCTGAAATACGTAAGATACAGGCTCAGAAACCAACCTAGTAGAGTTGACATCCATGTCTAACCACTTGTATCTTTGTCACCTTAGTATTTCTACTTCTTTATTTCATTTCACTACTCTACTTCAGTAAGTGTTAAAATAATTAATGCATGTAATTTAGGGTCAATTCAAGCTTTTATTTCCAATTAAAATTTTTTTCAAATTCCCATTTTAGAGGCCTAAAGTTTAAACACAATTTTGTGCCACTCCTTAAATAAAGAAAAATAATTAACATGAAAATAACCATATTTAAAAGGAGATAAAGCCTGACTAGGTGGTGACGCAGTGGATAGAACATCGGACTGGGATGCGGAGGACCCAGGTTTGAGACCCCGAGGTCGCCAGCTTGAGCGCGGGCTCATCTGGTTTGAGCAAAGCTCACCAGCTTGGGCCTAAGGTCACTGGCTCGAGCAAGGGGTCACTTGGTCTGCTGTGCCCATATGAGAAAGTAATCAATGAACAACTAAGGTGTCACAAAGAAGAATTGATGCTTTTCATCTCTCTCCCTTCCTGCTGCCTGTCTCTGTCCCTCTCTCTGACTCTCTCTGTCTCTGTCACAAAAAAAGGAGAACAAAATAACAAGTTACACATTGTGAAAAGCTAAAGAATATTAAAAATGTCATAGGACCCAGAAAAATACTTTAAGAAAATTAATGGCTTAAATTATTTTAAAATATATTTTCAGCAATATATTACTTGATTGCTTTTTCATATAAAATAATTTTGTATTGTCTAATAGATTATATTTTTCTCTAGCATAGTGGATTAAAATTTGTTCTTTATTATTGATCATTTAGAAATGTTTATTTCTGTTTCATGACTCTTTGAGAGTACAATACACATTTTTAAGATCATCATCAAATTTAGAAAATCTTTATCAAGATAGAATTTCTAGCCTGCACCTTCATGTAACAATGCCTGGTGGGTATGAACCATGGGCAGTAGCAACAGACTAGCTGTACAATGGAATGACTGTGCTACACATACATACTCTTCTCAAACTAAATACATGCTTAATTTAATTTCCTCCTAGCTAAATCTCCAAAATTTCTGTGATGTCACTACACATTTTTAAAAAATCATTTAAAATTTTTTTCAATTACAGTTGACATACAATACAGTGTGTCCGTAAAGTCATGGTGCACTTTTGACCGGTCGACCAGTCAAAAGTGCACCATGACTTTACGGACACACTGTATTATGTTAGTTTCAGGTGTACACCCCAGTGATTAGACATTTCCTAACTTACTAAGTGATTGTTCTGATAAATATCACAACCATCTGACACAATACATAGTTATTAGAATATTATTGACTACATTCCCTATGCTGTACCTTACAAATCCATGACTGTTCTATAACAACCAGTTTGTATAGCTTAATCCCTTAACCTTTTTCACCCATTCCCTTATTCCCCTCCCATCTGACAATCATCAAAATGTTCTCTGTATCTATGAGTCTGTTTCTGTTCTGCTTGTTTGTTTATTTGTTTATTTAAACTTGACAGATATGGCCTGACCAGGCAGTGGCGCAGTGATAGAGCATCGGACTGGGATGCAGAAGACCCAGGTTCGAGACCCCGAGGTTGCCAACTTGAGCGAGGGCCCATCTGGCTTGAGCAAAAGCTCACCAGCTTCAACCCAAGGTCGCTGGCTCCAGCAATAGGTGGCTCGGTCTGCTGAAGGCCCACAGTCAAGGCACATGTGAGAAAGCAATCAATGAACAACTAAGGTGTCACAATGGCAACGAAAAACTAATGATTGATGCTTCTCACCTCTCTCCTTTCCTGTCTGTCTGTCCCTATCTATCCCTCTCTCTGACTCTCTCTCTGTCCCTGAAAAAAAGAATTGACAGATATGTATTTCTTGCCATTTTATTGTTCATATGCTCTTATCTTTTTCTTCTTCTTAAAGACCTTTTAACATTTCATGCAATTCTGGTTTGGTGTTGATAAAATCCTTTAGCTTTTTCTTGTCTGGGAAGCTCTTTATATGTCCTTTGCTTAGCTTTGTTGGGTAGAGTAATCTTGGTTGTAGATTCTTGCTTTTCCTCACTTTGAGTATTTCTTGCCAATTCCTTCTGGTCTGTGAAATTTCAGTTGAGAAATCAGTTGTTTTAAGAGAGTTCCCTTGTAGGTAGCTAATTGCTTTTCCCTAGGTGCTTTGAAGGTTGTTGTTCAGCAGATAAAATATATTATGCTCACTTTGTTAAAGATGGTGCTGCCCACATGGAAGCCTGTCACCCAGGTGATATTATTTGCCCTTATGCTTGTGATGGCTGTGGGGGAAAAGTTGTAATGTAAGCAGGCCAGGTCATTATAGCTTAAGGCTTTGTTTTAAGAGTAAGCTCTTCTCCACACCCTTAACTGATTGGATGATGTAGGGTGGTGATGTAGGGAGGAATCCCATTATGCCTCAGATGGGTGACTTTGTATCAGAGACTTCCTTGTTTGTATAATTGGATTAAAGGTTTTGAGTCTGCTATAAAGTGGGAGAGAACAATAGCTTGATCTCTCTCTTGGTTCTTGGTTCCTGAGGTGTTAGAGAGGAGAGCAGAGTAAGGCCATGTGAAGGCTAGGAGAAGTAGCCAAGATGGCAGAGTGCTGAGGAAGAAGCCAGTTTGTTAAGAGTTTGTGCAGGAGGAGATGGGAAACAGAGGTGAATAAGTCTGGTGAGCTAGAAACCTTTGATTCTAGGAAACTCGGATAAGTCAGTAGCTTTGTGAGCACTGAATGTGTGGGTTTTGGAGCCCAGTGTGTGTTTTTGCTTGCCTGCCAGGTGCAAGCTAGAATTAAAGTTGATGGCTCACCAGTTCTTGGCTCCGTTGTTTTATTACCGACTGTACGAATCTAATGCGAACCTGCATGGGTCAGGCTGCTGTGATGGCGGCCTTGACTACTGGCTTTACAGTTGTCTCTTTGTCTTTAACCTTTGGCATTTTAATTATTAAAATTTTTTATTTAGAAATTAAATTTAATGGGGTGGCATTGATCCATAAGAGTACATAGGTTTCAGGTAAACATTTCTATAGCACTTGAACTATTGATTACTTTGTATGACCATAGCTCCAAGTCAGATTATTTTCTATCACTGTGTATTTGTCTGTTTTTACCCTCCTCCTCACTCCCCCCCCCAACTCCATCCCCTAGTAACCACTTCAGTTTTATCTATGGCATTTTAATTATGATGTGTCTTGGTGTAGGCATCTTTGGATTCATATTGTTTTGGACTCTCTGCTCTTCCTGGACTTGTATGTCCATTTTCTTCACCATGTTAAGGAAATTTTCCATCATAATTTTTACAAATAGGTTTTCAATTTCTTGCTCTCTCTCTCTTCTGCTTCCAGCACCCTCATGGTGTAAATGTTGATATACTTGATGTTAGCTCTAGCCTAATTTTTTTTCTTTTTGCTGTTCTAATTGGGTAGTTTTTGCCTCCTTATATTCCAAATTTCTGATTTGATACTCAGTTTCACCTACTATATTGTTGATTACCTGAATATATTATCGGTGTATTCTTTATTTATGACTGGTTCTTTTTGTTTTCTATCTCTGTTTTTATGTTTCTTATCTCTTTGTTGAAGTTCTCAGTTAGGTCATCTACTCTTCCCCTAAGTTTATTAAACATCCTTATACAGGTATCAATTGACTTACGACCTATGCATCTTATGACCATTCGACTTTACGACCACAGTTGCTAGCCACGACTGCTCCGTGTCGGGAGCAGTTTTTGTATGCACCTGTATTTTGTAATTTTGTATGTTTTGCAAATATTAAACCAGTTGTACTGGTAATGCAATGTTTTACTTAAACCTGACGAATGTAAAAATAAGAAACAAAATGATGTAGAGATGATACAAATGGCATAAAATGAACAAAGAAAATTATGATATATAACAATAATAAAAGAAAATTATGATAAAATATGACTTAAAGATTTTTATAACATCATTTCACAGTACTGTACATGTAGCCTACTCAACTTACGACCAAATCGTGTTATGACCAGTCTGTTGGAACCAATCTTGGTCATAAGTCGAGCACTAGCTGTAACCAGTGTTTTGAACCCTGCTTCTGATAGATTGCTTTTCTCTTTTTTATTTAGTTATTATTCTGGAGTTTTGGTCTGTTCTATCATTTGGGACATGTTTCTTTTTCTCCTCATTTTGGCTGCCTTTCTGTGTTTGTTTCTATGTATGTGTTAGAGCTGTCACATCTATCAGGCTTAGCAGAGTGACTTTATGTAGTAGATGTACTGTCAGGTCCAATGGAATAGCCTCCTTGATCACCCAAACTGGCCATTCAGGTACAATCCTCCCCTATCTGGTTTATGTACACCCTCCTGTCATAGTTGATCCTTGATTGCTGTTGGCATGTTAACAGGAGGTATTAACACCCAGGGTGATAAGCTGCAAGAACTGGCTGTGATAACTGACCACTTGCCTTTAACCCCATGGAGTATCAATGGTGCATGGACCCAAACCACAGAGCAGGACTTAGCAGGACTCTGGTGCCTTCTGAGTTTACCCCTTGAGTGTGTCACTTCTGGAGGTGGTTGGGTGGTGCTTTGATATGGTCTGAAACTGTCCACTGGGTACTTGGGTTCTGGGGCCTCCTGAGAAGAGCAAGCCAAGGTCAGCTACTGCCTGTGTTCTGCCTAAGGCCACCTGCCATAAGCTACAAAGCAAACTGTGGATGACTACTACTTTGTTGGGCTTGGAGGTGTCTAGGTGAGGCCTAGTTGCAAACTAAGGCCAGCTGCTGCTAGTGCCAGACCTGGGTCCACTTAACAAGAAGTATGGGACATGCTGAGGCCAGATGCTGCTTGTCTGAAAGATTTTAGGAAAATATAAAGCCTGATCCAACATAGACTGTACATATGGAAAAGTCATTGGAAACAGTTTGGGTGTGCCTGAAATTTGGATGGGGTGAAATCTTAGGGAGTTGCCAGGGTGGGGTGAACAGTATGAGATAGGTTGATGGAGTGTCAGATGTGGTGCCAATCTACTGACTCTGTTGCGAGGAGGGCTCATCGAAGGAACAATGACTTGTCCCAGCACATCTGTTTCAGAGAAAGCCGCCTCCTAGCTCTTGTCTTGAATCCAGATAATTGAGGTCCTCCTTGTGTGTTTCTGGTATCTTTCAAGCTTCTGCCCTGGAGTTCAGAGGGAGTGAATCCAAGTAAATCTGTACGTGGGCCCTTTGAGGGGAACTGCTTGGAACTCCAACAGCCTTACCAAATTTACACTGCTCAGGCAAGGGGCTCAACTCCATACCAGCCAAATGAGGGGTAGAGAAGGGGTTTCTTTGGATGTCAGGAGTGATCCGGTCCTGACTCACTGGACCCCATCACCCAGGTGTCACCTGAGGATCATTGTGTGGGCAGGTGACTCCATGTCCAGAGGGCAGGCTTATCTTCCTTCTCAGCATTGACAAGGCACATTTTGACAAAGGATTACTTCATGGCTGACAGGTAGGTTTTCTCCACATTCAGAATGAGTACTAACAGGAAAGATGAATTAGAGAGTAAAGAAGAGATAACTCCAGGTCCTATCTGAGTCACCCAAGAATGTTTCCAGTCCCAGAGTGAGTCTCCCTCAGGCGGGCTGGTAGTGTGTGGTTTCATGACTTTGTGCAGGAAATATTTTAAAATATGAGTCCCGGTGATTTTGAGAGTGTGTTAATTAAAACTAGGGACAGTGAAACAAAGGAAGGACTTAGGTAGAAGAAGCAACAGGAAAGAGCCTAGGCAGTGCTCTGCTTTGTCTTCCTAAAAATGTTATAGTAGGAAAGAAGTGAGCCAAGGCGGGGTCACTTTTACATCACTGAAAAGTCAGAGGAAAATGAGGCACTGGAGACAGATTTGGGAGGTAAGCTGAGGACAACCTGCTGCTGCCCACTGCACTCCTAGTTGTAAGTCTTGTGAAAACCCTTAAAGTTTAGGGAAAAGAAAATAAAAAGCTTGTGCCCGAAAAGGGGCATGGGTGTGCTCTAGAGTGAGCTGTGCCGAGTCTTTCTTTTGAGGGTTTTTATTTTTCTTTTGTGGGTAAGAGTCTTAGCGGAAAGCCCCAGCAACACACTCAGATGTTTTCCAGGTTTTTAACATGCCGTTGAATCAAAATGAGCATATAGGGAAGTTTGGGATTATTCTTTCGTCAGCTTTACTGTTTTACTTTTATCTTGGGTTTGTCTGGCTCTAATTGGGTTTTTGTTATTTGTTCTCTTGACTTCGTTTGTCCTTGGGTTTGGCTGGCACAAATGGCATTAATTGGGTTTCTGTCCTTTATTTCCATGAGCACAGTGATTTAAGCTATTTTTTCTCTGGCCATGGAGGACAGGTATGAACCATTAATTCTCAAGTGTCCTTGGTTAGGGAAGATAAGGCCTTGTGATTCACCAGTTGGCTATAAATTGTTCAAATTGTTTGGCCTTCTTTAATTATCTTGTTTCAGATTCCCTATTCCACTTGCCCAGTTTTCCTAGCCTCTTATTATCCTTCTTCAATTTGTTAAGTAGCAATAGATAATGAATAAGTGGATACAAATGTAGAAGCAAGGATAAAGATTGTAAATCTAATAAAACAACACATAGACAAATCAAGGCTAAGATACTAGACATAAATAAAAAATTTCTGTCTTCAAATTGTTTTCACAGATCAATGACGCTTTAAAGAGTATGTGGTGACTAAAGAGTACCTAGCTTGATGGTCCCGAGGTCTTGATGAACTCTAGGTCAGGAAACAAGCAAGCACATAACTTAAATTTATATTGGCTTTTGGTTTTGTAATTCTTTGGATGTAAGTGATATTTTCTAGGCCAGGTCATAAATGTTTAAGTTCATCCATTTCTCTTGTCTATGAAGATAAAATCTAAGAATAAATATTACTGATCACGTGATTTAAAAAGCTAGAGCAGAAGAATGATATTAGGTTTCATCATCTTTTCCTATGAAAGCAATACATGAAAAGGTTGATAATTCACTTAAACATTAATACAATGCTTTTGACAGCAACAATAAAAGATCTGAAGAGAATGACTCCTATGCATATATTGTCTTATTTCAACAAATATTAAACACCAGATTTAAAGAATTCTGTTTCATTCCTTAGAGGTCTAATACTTCTCATGATGTAAATTTGATGGTTACTAACTGCCGACATTGCCTACTATGTTAACTTGCACAGATACTGGGTATTTTTTTTTATATTTTATTATTATTAATTTTAATGGGGTGACACGAATAAATCAGGGTACATATGTATAATGAAAACATCTCCAGGTTATCTTATCATTCAATTGTGTTGCATACCCGTCACCAAAAGTCAAATTGTCCTCTGTCACCTTCTATCTGGTTTTTCCTGTGTCCCTCCCCTCTTCCCTATCCCACCCTTCCCTCCCTCCCCCCACCCCGTAACCACCACTCTCTTGTCCATGTCTCATAGTCTCACTTTTATGTCCCACCTATGTATGAAATCATGCTGTTCTCAGTTTTTCTTTTTTCTGATTTACTTATTTCACTCCGTATAATGTTACCAAGGACCATCCATTTTGTTATAAATGATCCGATGTCATAATTTCTTATGGCTGAGTAGTATTCCATAGTATATATGTACCATAGCTTTTTAATCCACTCATCTTCTGATCAAACTAAAAAGTTTTTGCACAGCTAAAGACAATAAGAACAGAATAAAAAGACAAACCACACAATGGGAGAACATATTCGACAGCACATCTGATAAGGGGTTAATAACTAAAATTTATAAAGAAGTTATAAAACTCAACTTCAGGAAGACAAACAATCCAATCAAAAAATGGGAAAAAGAAATGAATAGAAATTTCTTCAGAGAGGACATACAGATGTCCAACAGGCATATGAAAAAATGCTCAACATCACTAATCATTAGAGAAATGCAAATTAAAACCACAATGAGTTATCACCTCACACCAGTCAGAATGGCACTCATCAGCAAAACAACACAATAAGTGCTGACGAGGATGTGGAGAAAAGGGAACCCTTCTGCACTGCTGGTGGGAATGCAGACTGGTGCAGACACTATGGAAAACAGTTTGGAGATTCCTCAAAAAATTAAAAATCGAACTGCCTTTTGACCCAGCTATCCCACTTATAGGAATATACCCTAAGAACACCATTGCACTGTTCGAAAAGAAGAAATGCGCCCCCATGTTTGTGGCAGCATTGTTCACAATAGCGAAGATCTGGAAACAGCCCAAGTGTCCGTCAGATACTGGGTATTTTTATGAGTGAATGATAGAGGGTGGGCAAAAGTAGGTTTGCAGTTGTTCTTATGAAAACTTATACAATAATAATACAAGAATAAACTCTGTGTTTTGTGTACTTATAACTGTAAACCTACTTTTACCCCACCCACTATTTATATTAAGTTCTACAGTAATATAATTCTAAGACTTTTTTGATCCCTTAAACTACTCAATCCTATTCATAAAGTGTATGCAATTACTAATTACCACATTCAGCTGTACAATCATTATAACACAATTAATTGATAAGTTTGTGCCATTAAGTAATTGATTTTAGAAGCCTAAAAGTAATAATCAAAAAGAAAAACATATAATATGATTAGTATCTTAATCACTATATTGTTAGTTATTCAAGGTGTTTTAATGGCTGAGAAACAGTGCTACAGCTGACTGGGATCAATCAATGTAAAACTGCTTCAGGGGAGAAAAGCGAGAAGATTGTTAGATATTAACAATCTAGAAGAGATTTCTACCCTTGAGAAGATGTGTTGTCTAGGGATAGCCAAGGCCCTGGTTCCATCAGATTACCTGAGGAAATATGGCCGTCGGGATCCCAAGACACCTAGACTTCCCTCGGATTTTTCACTTTGGTACTGTCGAAGCTTCTCGTGGTGTCTGTGGGTCTGAGCAGAAAGAGCGCAGTTTAGTTCACTTTTAGTTAATGAAGTGACTTTTGCCAATAGGAATCCTGTATTCCTATTGTATCAGGAATTCCTATTAAGTGTATTGTATTTCAATCAAGGGGAAGAGGAAATAAAGTAGTAGCATATTCTTAGCAACACATGGCTATCGTGGCATTGCTAAACCAACTTCTCTTCTACATGCCACGGTAAAGCATAGCATTCTCCAGGGAGATGCACCTACTTCTTGCTCTCACTAGTATTATCAATTCTAGATTATATCTTGCTCCAAACGAATTTGTCACAAAGTTTGTGCCTCCTGTGACTGACAAATTATGGTACTTCCCTCCCTGTCTCTGAGAGGGAGAATTTGATGAGGTTATCAGGAAGATGCTATTAACATGTGTAGGAAATGAGAGCAGACAGGCCCACATATATCACTTTGTGGACAGTATTACACTTGCTTGGAATCCTATACTTCCTAAATGTACCAGCAGGAAAATAGCATCTTGCGGAAATGGTGTAGAACTCGGAGTCTGATGTAGTTCACATCCTTGATTTGTCAATTGCTGGCTACATGACCTTTAGCAAATTACCAAACATTCATCAGTCTTAGTTTTCTAATTTGTAAAAATTGAATAATTATATATACCTAATAGGAGTGTTGTAAGATTCAAATTATATCTAGGACAGTGTATTTTAGGCATGTAGTAAATTTTAGCTCTTATATGGCTCACCTCATGAAACTGACCATGCTTAGCTTCTAGTGATCATTAGTAACTAAAATTTGTGTAGTGCTTTTTGCAGGTTACAGAATGTTTTAAAATACACTTTCTTACTTGCTGCATAGAAGAGAAGGGTTCAAATCACTGAGAAAAGTGCCTATCACATAAAAGGTTGCAGAGTGGGGACTCAGAAACCCATCATCTGGCTCAAAATTCCACATTTTTACTACAATAAAGAACTGCCTCTCAGAAATTTATTCCTTCTTTGCTCTCCTATGAGATATTGTTTTTACAACTCATTTGGTATTATTTCCCATTGCTTCCTTCAGTAATTTCTTTTTTGTTTTGCTGTTGTGACAGAGACAGAGAGAGTCAGAGAGAGGGACAGATAGGGACAGACAGAGAGGAAGGGAGAGAGATGAGAAGCATCAATTCTTTGTCATGGCTCCTTAGTTGTTTATTGATTGCTTTCTCATTTGTGCCTTGACCAGGGAGCTACAGCAGACCGAGTAATACCTTGCTCAAACCAGCGACCTTGGGCTCACACTGGTGAGCCTTGCTCAAACCAGATGAACCGGTGCTCAAGCTGGCGACCTCGGGATCATGCAGTAATTTTTTCTTGAGAATCTATGTTCTGTTTTCCTAGTGAGTTAGGAATAAGTACCATGCCTTATGAATCTCTGTAGCCCCCTCAATGTCCTAGCTTAGTGCTTACTCTAAGAAAACATTCAATAGAATTGAATTGATATATCAGTGGGGGCTTTTTTATTATAAACAACAGAAATAGATGATTTTAGCTCATTTAAGCAAGAAGTAAACTATTCAAGCTTGCACAGGCTCACATAATTTATGCAAAGCTAAAGAACAGATTTACCCAAGGTTGCCCTGGAGATGGAATCATCCCACTGAGCTTTTTATAGGAAATGCGTGGTCAGGACCCTGCTATTTGGGGGATGAACTAAATGTTAGCCATTTTCATTTTCTATGTCACCCTACTTAAGAATCATATTTCAGGGAGAAAGTACTTGAATGGCCCATTTTGGAGTGTGGGTCTGCTCCCCATTGAAGGGAAGCCAGGGTATCTTGAGTCCCACCAGACCATATCCAATGGGTTGAGTTAATTCCTGAAAATGAAATTTAAGTGCTATTAGAAAGGAGGGACAAGTGCTGGCAAGCCAAGCCCTCAGCTCTCAAAAACATGCAAACAGTCCACTACAATTAGTTGAATTACTTTAAAAGGCCTTGCTAATTGTTTTCAATTTTGTACGGATCCAAGAAAATAGGATGTGGATAGTGAATGGCCTAGATTTATAAAGTTTAATTAATTTATTTAAAAATTTTCAATATTCTGTATTAGTTTCAGATGTGCAGCAAAGTGGTTAGAAAATCATGTAGTCCCCGAACTGCTTCAAATACCCACCTGACCCCATACATATTTATTACAATATTATTGACCATATTCCCTATACTGTGATCTGCATCTCTGTGACTATTCTGTAACTACCAACTTACTATATAAAGTTTAATTTAAAATATTCAAGGATGTGACATCAAAGATTTTTGGTTTGCATTTCCCCAGATCTGAAACCACACAAATGTGTTTATGAAATGCTAAAAGCACCAATACATTTAAATTGATTGACCTATACTGTCACTTCAGATAATGAAGATTATGTTGCATCTTAATCTATCATATATCATATTGGCTTCTCTATCAATAATCAAAAGAATTACAATTTGTTAAGCAAATACTATATATCCCACACACTGAAGTAGGTCTTGTTTATATTCATTACTTCATAATAATCCCTAAACTGTAGGTAGGTGCTGTTGGTTTCACTTCACAAATGAGAAAACAGAGGCAAATTAGATTAAGGAATTTGACTTAGGCTACTCAGAAATTAAGTAATTATGTTCGGATTGAAATCCAGGCTAGGAATCTCAGACTTCACTTAATTATTCTGTGGTTCAATATCAGGGATTTTTATAAAACAACAAAATTATGAATTGAAAAAGTACGGTATTGTGTGTTTAAAGCAAATTTCACTATGTTGCTCCATTTACAAAATATATTTCATAGCTGAGTAGGAAGCAACTGTTACAGAAAAAATAGCACTCAATAATATACAGTAATTTATTTACATAGGAGAAATGAAGGGATAATCCTATTACAGATTTAATCATAAATAATATACCATATGAGTAGCTTAAGTGCCACACACATATATGTTTTTCATTTACAAATGCTATATAATTTTGATTCCACAGATAGATAACTTTTCTCAATATTTTAAAATTGCTTCATAAATCTGGTATATAGTATTATATATTTATAATTCATAATAATATGACATATTTTCTATCCAAGATGTTTAAGCTAAAGAATTGTATTTGCATAAATAGATTTTATATTATTAACACCTTTCAATACAGATAAGTAACAATTTTAATCTCCACTGCTAGAAATAATTTCTTTGGTATGTCTTAATGTATTTATAAAAACAATATTTAAACCATCAAAAACATTTTTTCATAGTCCTTACGTAATAACATATAGGACCAGCTGACACGTCTCATCTGAGTCCCAAGCAAGTTCTGCGATAGATGTAGAGCAGGTGTTCCTATTTTACAGTCTCAGACAGGAGATTAGTGGTTAAGGAGGACTAGATAACAGGCTTAACAGGGGTGGACACAGAGCATTCCATAAGGCACAAAGTCTATGCACATATCCTTATTTTAACATTTAAAAGAATCACATATGCATTCTGACTATTTTACCAGGTGTGGCCACCCATAAGTCACACACACACTTAAGTACTTGGAAGGTCATTACACAAGGACGCCTTACTCCAAACAGACTGTGAGGTGGCTCATCTTGAATCTTGCCTAGAAGATGAAACCTGTGAAGTTAGCACACTTCTCATGCAGTAGTGGGATTCAGTCAGTTTGTATCAGTTTGGCAGAACTGATACCTAATGTTTTGTTGACTTCAGTGAACTGATTGTTAAATGGTACTTGTAATCAGGATTTTCCTTAAGATGGGTGCCTGGGCAGCCACCCAATGTGGAAATCACAAATTTACATTCCGTACTCTTTTTTAACATTCATCTGTGCAACAGCATACTCTTAAGTGCCCGTAGTAATGTTCATTCCGTTCATAGGTGAAAAAAATTGCAAGTGAGGATGCCAATTAAGAAGCAATATGGAAATATCTTAAATAACAGTTTTATTGTATTTTGTCAGGTATTATTTTTGTGTGTGTGACAAAGAGAAGGACAAATAGGGACAGACAGAGAGGAACAGAGAGAGATGAGAAGCATCAACTCTTCACTGCGATAACTTAGTTGTTCATTGATTGCTTTCTCATATGTGCCTTGATGGGGGGGGGGTGCAGACCAAGTGACCCCTTGCTCAAGCCAGCGACCTTGGGCTCAAGGTGGTGAGCCTTGCTCGAACCAGATGAGCCTGCGCTCAAGCTGGCAGGTGACCTCGGGATTTTGAACCTGGGTCCTTCGTGTCCCAGTTTGATGCTCTATCCACTGCACCACAGCCTGGTCAGGCTTGTCAGGGATTATTTAATATTTTTTCATTACTATTTAAAAACTCTTCCTTATAACATAAGCTAGTTTTGCTTACCTCTTTTATTGTTCTTATTTAAGTATTAAATGAATGAAGTAATAAACTACCGTTTGGTATTTTTAATATTTAAAAGAGTCATTAGGGCAGAGATATCAGCTGCTAAATTATTTGAATCTCACCACTGTTCTCATGCCTACTTTTACTTCAGAGTGACCATTTATTGAAGTGAAACTTTCTTAATGGAGAGGATGAGGTACTTACCTACTATTTTTCTTAATTTTTTATATTTATTTTTATTTGTTTTATTTTTTAGTTAAGTGAAAGACAGGAAGGTGGAGTGACAGACTCATGCATGCCCCAGGACCAGATCCACCTGGAAAGCCCCCTACCGGGGATGCTCTGCCCATCTTGGGCCATTGCTCTGTTGCTTGGCAACTGAGCCTTCTAAGTGCCTGAGGTGAAGGCCATGGAGCCATCCTCAGTGCCTGGGCCAACTTGTTTCAACCGAGCCATAGCTGTGGGAGGAGAAGGGAGAGAGAGAGAGAGAGAGAAAGGGGAGGGGTGGAGAAGCAGATGGGCACTTTTCCTGTGTGCCTTGACCAGGAATCAAACCTAGGACTTCCACCACACAAGGCTAATAATGCTTTACCGCTGAGCCAACCATCCAGCGCCTTGCCTGCTATTTTCTGTAGTATTGAAAGCCTTGCAGATTTCCAGCAAGAAGTCAGAAGTAAGATAATGTCAGGAGTCTGTTTCTGACTGATTATACACCAGCCCTGGCTCACAGCATTCTCCCCCTGCAGAGTATTAATATTCTTGCTAGTTGATTCTTGGTTTGCTTATTTTGTTTTGTTTTTGGCTACTTGATGGTTTTAAGAAATTTGTTATGATCCAGGAGTGCAGGTGTGTTTGAATACTTCTTTCAGGGTCAGCCTATGCATCAACAATCTTTTTTTTTTTTTAAGTGAGAGGAGGTGAGATAGAGAGACAGACTCCTGCATGCCCCCTTTCCAGGATTCACCTTCTGTTTGAGGCTGATGCTCGAAATCAACTGAGTTATCCTCAGCACCGGGGGCTGACACTTGAACCAATAGAACCACTGACTGCAAGAGGGAAGATAGAGAGAAGGGAGAGAGGGAGGGAAAGAGAAGAAGATGGTCACTTCTCATGTGTGTCCTAACCAGGGATCAAACTCAGGACATCTGCATGGTTGACTGATGTTTGCTATCCACTGGGCAAACCAGCCTGGGCACATCAACAGTCATGAAGTGGGCTCTGAAATGAGGCCTCTGGCTCCCTCTGATACAAACTCAGGAAATGTGAATTTAACCCACAATTTCCTTTTTCAGTCTTTTGGTGTAATGCCACTGGCTGAGGCCAGGCAGGTTCACATTGGATTTGGGCCAACGGTAGAGAAACTGTGGTGCAGGAAAGTGTTGGGCCATTGCATTTAATAGAGTCTCACAATGGCAGACAAGCACACAGGCAGGGAAACCACCTCTCAGGCAAACAACAGCAAATGGCCCCTCACAGTGGTGGGCAGGCCATCAGCCATCTGCAATGCCCCTGAGCGCAAGCACTCATAGCCTTATATAGGCTATACACATGAGGCACTGCCATGCACTGACACACCAATCAGGCAAAGGGCTTGCAGCCAGTACATGAGTGAACAAGCCTAACACAGCTGCTTCCCCACACTTGGTATGTGCTTACCGCAAAAGGAGGCTTCCCTACTAAAAATTTATAGCAAAGGACTCCAGGGCTGTAGAGATCCACTTTCTCACTGGACATTCAACCTTCAATCATCCCAGGGAACAGGTGGTCCAGGTTGCAACGAAGGGTGGTTCTTCTGGAGGATGGGGCATGTATGGACCACCCGAAATCTGCAATCTTATACTCTCCAGCTGATCCCAGGAGCAGATTCCCTGGCTTAATAACTCTTAGAGTGACAGTAAGACAGGACATTTGCCAATTCTGTGATTCAAGTAGCAGTTCTCTGCTCATCAAACTTGGACAGTTTCAAGTTCTCTATAGACAGGTACAAGAAGTACATATTCTAGTATTAGGTAAACTCTGGTGACATTGTGGAAATGACATACAATCTGAGAATTTGGATGCCTGAGGTGGGATTATATTTCTATTTTTCTTCTCATCTGATGAGCAACTCCTGCTTTCTCTAGTTGAGCTTTAAATAAGACGTTCAAACCTGACTTTTGGTGGTGCAGTGGCTAAAGTCTCCACCTGGAATGCTGAGGTCACTGGTTCAAAACCCTGGGCTTGCCTGGTCAAGGCACACATGAGAAGCAACTACTATGAGTTGATGTTTCCCTGTTTCTCCCCCATGCCCCTTCTCTCTCCTCGCTTTAAAATCAATAAGTAGAATCTTTAGAAAAATAAATAAATAAGACTTTCATAGCCAGGATAAACTGGCTTTGTTTTTCTCTCACCAAGTAAACATTTCCAAACTTTCCTTTATCCAGAGAGCAACCAATGTCAAAATCTTCCAAAGCCCATTGTATTATTTTGACTCTTCATTTGTTTTGATGACAGTTTCTTCTCAGAATTATTTCCAGGGGCTGGTGGCTGGGGCTGCTTACTCTTTTGAATAACTTCTGTTATTCGGTGGCCCAGAGACAGAGGAGACAGAGCAAGGGACACTGTTTGCCTGCAGTTGCTTCTGCTCCTGATTCCGAACCAGTTTATGGCTGGAGACATGCTTTTGTGCTTGTGAAGGAAATTGCTGGGAGGAATTGGAAGGACACAGACCCACTGAGCTTGGCCACTATTTGCAGATAACGGATGCTGAGAAGGAAATTGCTGAGTCACAGGAATATGTTTCAGACCATCACCAGGTAGAATTGTAGTCTTAACAGGCCCTGAAATACATTTTTCTTTAGATTTGACCATAATATCTGTTGACTCTGGCCTCTGACCCAAGACCACTCACTGAGTAGTCCAGAGAGCCTAGCCCTTCAATGTGAAAAATCTTTGCATCTGATCTTCTAGACTTCCATAACCTACCTATGTGAAAATTCATTTTCCTGGGGTTACGAATGGGAAAAGAAACACATTTGAGTCATATTTCTGATATAAAGAGAGCAAGTGATTTCTGCTTGATGGGGACTTCATTTCTTCAGGGGACCAAGTTGCCCACTCTGCTAAGCACTTCAAATAAATCATAACATTCAAAACTCATGACAACTACGTTAATTTTGAATTTAAAATTTTTATTTTATTTTATAATTTTGAATTTTAAAAACAAACTTTAGCTAAGGTTTCTTTTATTTCCACCTGAAAGGCAGTTCTGTTCACAGGCCATTGAGCATGTTCAGAACAAAGATTCTGACATTCCTTGAAAGATGCTTCATTGTCTTTTTCTACACATTTAGAGGCAAACAAAAAGGGAGAGGAGAGAAAAGGAAGAGGAGGTTATGGAAACTCATTACTGGACCTTGAATTATTTAGTAATGCCAACAAAGAAACAGGCAAGTCCTGGAACTTGAGAATTTATGTTCATGAAATTGTTCTATGTTGGGGCTGGTTTCCTCAAGGTTTTAAATATTAATTTTTTGTATGTGCATCTATTTTGTGGATAGCACAGTGTTAATCTATGTGGAGGAAACACTGAAGATATCTATTCTCAAAGAGTTTATACCATGGATGGGGAGATGGAACTTATGTACATGAAAAACTCAACAACGGAAAGATGACACTAGAAAGGGCACATGATAGTAAAAGGTTAATGATGATAGATGATAGATAGATGATAAATACTGTTGGTCAAATAAATTTATAAATATGATATATATGTTTACTCGCTTACAGTGTGCATTGGGTGTGTGGAACAGGCTGTAAGCAGGCAGGGTAGTTATAGCCTAAGGCTTAGTTTTAAGACTAAGTCTTTTCCACTCTTGACTGTTATATGATGTGGAATGGTGCACTCTCATGAGGAATCTTCCCATTATGCCTCAGATAAGTGACTTTGTATCAGAGACTTCCTTGTTTGTATATTGGATTAAAGGCTTTGGTTTCTACACTATAAAATGGGGCGGACCAGGAGCTTGCTCTCTCGGTTCCTGAGATTAGCATTAGAGAAAGGAGAGCAGAGAAAGGCCATGTGGAGGAGAGAACCAGCCAAGATGACAGAGTACTGAAGGAGAAGGAGAAGCCAGTTTGTGTAGAGAGAAGCAGGTGGGGAACAGAGGTGAATAAGGATGGTGAGGTACAAACCTTTGATCCTAGGAAAACTCAGATAAGTCAGTGGCTTTGGGAGCCCTGAATGGAAAGGGAAGTGTTTTTCCACTGTGTATTTCTTGCCCGCCAGGTGCAAGCTAGGATTAAAGCTAATGGCCCACCAATTTTTGGCTCCGTTTTTTCATTACCGTCTGTCTGAATCAAATGCAAACCTGCATGGGCCAGGTGGCTGTGATGGTGGGCATGGGTACTGGCTTTACAGATAGATAGATAGATGATAGATAGATAGATAGATAGATAGATAGATAGATAGATAGATAGATAGATATAGATATTGAGAGGTGGCTGGGCCCAGGGAAATTCTTGCAAGATAGTAGATTTGATTTGAGGCCTAAAAGAGAATAAAATAAATAAGGAAGATATTCTTCAGTGAAAAAACTTACAAAAAGTCATAGAAGTGAACAGAGTAAATCTAGCATCTTCTGCAAGGGAGAAGTAGAAGAGATGAATGAATGTAAAAACAAATTGTGGAAGGGTTATAGGTCAGGCTAAGAAGTGTAAATTTTATTTTATATGTGTTTGGAAACTAATGAAGATTTTTGGGGAAGAACAGAACATGTTAGAAGTAGTATTTTATGAAAATTAACTCATATTGAAACTAGAAACAACATTAGGAAGCTTTAGTAATAATGTTGGAATGAAAGCAGGCTTATATTAAGATGGTATTATAGAAATAGAAAGCTATTTAAAAGAGATGTTTGAAAGGAGACTAGACTTTGGGTGGTGAGTACACAATGGAATATATAGATGATGTATCATAAAATTATACACCTGAAATTTATATAATGTCATTAACTAACATTACATCAATGCACTTAATTAAAAAAGAAATATGTTTATAGGAAATTAAGTAAGAATGATAAAAAATAAAGACAAACATACTTCTGAGGTTAAGCCCAGGGAACCATGAATGTTTCACTATTGACAAAATTGTTGAAGGCAGTTGTGCAATCCGATTTCGGGGAGATAACAAATTCAGGTTTGATACATGTTTGCTTTTGGATAAGGTGTCAAGAAACTACAGAACTGTTGATACTGGTATTTCAAAAAGAAGAGCCAGGCCCCCTTACCCCTCCTTTCTGAGAAAAAAAAAAAAAAAAACAGAAAAAAACAAACCTGTATTCTGTAACATTTTATATGCTTTCTAATAATTATCCTTCTAATATTCTTTATATGTACAACTAAGCAAGTGGGACTAGCTTGTTAGGTTTTCTAGCCCCAACACTTTTAGCGAAAGTAATTTCATTTACCTTCTCTCCTTATCCTAGATTAAATATAAACATATCATTTCCCACTACATGGTGTGGGGACCAGGATAAGTGTAAACCCTGGAATATGTGAAATGTCTTTGATATGTAAAATGACATTTATCTCTACTGTGTTAGTATGTAAAACATTTATCAGTACTGTATTATCTTGTAATCTTGATATGTAAGAATGTTTTTCCTTTTAATAGATCCTATAGATAAATGTTGCAAGCTTATCAGTAAATAACTTTTGTATCGTGTGCCCCCTCCTTTTCCCCCCAACCTGTATGTGATCATGTCTATATAACTAGCCTCAGAGCTATATTCGAGGCTGCATGATTTGGGTAAGCTGTACCCCGTGTAAATCATATATGTAGCCAGCTTATTAATAAATCTCCTAAAATTTCTTCTGTATCCTGCCTTGGTGTCTCTATGTAACCTGCATATTGAGTTACTTTAGAACAGCTTAGGACAGTGATGGGCAATCTTTTGAGCTTGGTGTGTCAAAATTCGCCAAAAACTGAGCATAACTTGGTGGGGTGTCACTTCGAGAAAAAACGGCCTAACCGGAAGTCCCAGAACTAGACGCTCTGTACCGGAGATCTGTTGTTTTGGCCTACAGACCTCTGGCACAGAGTGTCTACACTACAGCAAATGTTTTATCCTTGGCTACTGCACCTGGCTGTGCAGGAGCTGAGGATGAAATGTTCTTGGCATGCGGCCCCTTACTTCACTGGTATGCAGCCTCATGCGGCCGCGTGTCATCGAAAATGGTTACGTGTGTCAGTGCTGACACATGTGTCATAGGTTTGCCACCAGGGGCTTAAGATGTAATAGTAGAATATACAGGTTTTGTTAAAACACTACATACTAATTTTGTACATATAATTACTCTTTTAAGGAAACTGTTGAATCCATTTTTAAAAGAGATATTGTTATGTAAATCATACACCCTTATTTTATAAATTTTAGTTTTCCATTGTTAAATTTTTTTTTCTTATATATGTTTTGATTTGGGATCAACACACAACCTTTATATACTGCTATAATGCTCTAACCAACTGGGGAATACAGCCAGGGCTTGTTGAATACTTGGAAGTGGCATATACTCATAATGTCAACTGTCATCTGTAAAATCTAAGAAGTTCCCTATGCATCCTTTTTCATTTCCTCCATGGCCCAGAGTCATTTTCACTGCAGCTCTAGTCTCCAAATTTGGCTTTACATTGGAATAAACCTGGATACTTAAATATATATACTGATGCCTGAGCTCCACTTCCAGCAGCTCAGCAGCTATGTTTTTACTTCGTTTGGGATGTGCCCTGGGTGTTGGGATTTCTAAAAGCTTCCCAGGCAATTCAAATGTGCAACAAAATTTGAAAACCATTAATTCACAGCTAACGACCATGGGAGGAAAACATTTTCCTATAGGTTAACGTCTAAAAGCAATCAGTATGAACTTAATGAATCTTTATAAATGTTCCTTATCTCTGTTTATTTTCCTGTTTGCTCATTTTTCAAAGTTATAATCAGGGATAAAACTGAGCACTAAAGATAGCCCATACTTCAAAGAACTTGAAAGTTAGAGGCTGCCCATTCTTCAGGACCCTAGGCACTTGGTGGCACTCAGGGGGAATGAGGTGGGAAGAAAGAGTTATGACAAGGAATGGGGCTTCTGGAGATAAGTACCATCACTGGAGGCAACCCAGCCTCAGTAGTCTGCCCTCCAGGGCTGTTAACACCTTATTCTGCCAAATATCCAGAAGCTTGCATACAATAGTCAACCATGGTGGGTCCATGATTCTACTACTGAAACACTCAAAATTTTCCTGTGCTGCATTCCTTCCCCTTTATCTGTTGAAAACAAAAATAATTGAAAAATCTATCATCTAAATATGCCTCGCTGCCTTTTATAATTTATCCCATTTTCTAAATTATTTCCAGATAAATGAGATACCAGATAATTTGCCATAATTTCAAAAGCCCTAGGACTGCTAGCTGCTGAGTAGAGAAGGCACCTTTGGAAAAAAATTATAAATCATCACTGATCTGAAATTAAATTAGTTGACCCAATGGTCATTTTAACTTTATGAACAAAATAGAATTTAAAATGCAGAACAATGTAATCTGGAGGCAAAGTCTAATGAAAAATTTCTTTTTCAAAATATACCAAAGTATCTTTCATACAGATGTTAAAGCATAATTAACAGGTACTAAAATTTAACTGAGAATTCTGCTTATTCAGTAAGGATAAAAAGTTATTTGAATGTAATTATTTTAGGTTCAGTTTTGGCTAAGTTTACAAGATGACAAATGGGAGGTCACCTATCTAACTTGCAAAAGAGATAAACAAAAGTCATTTCATGATGCTTAAATTATTCTTCCAAATAAAATTTTAAATAGATTAGGAGGTTAGAGATTAGAAGAGACTATAAAGAGAGCTGGGTTTATTATTTTTTTGGGGGAGGGGTCCTGAATCATCCTCTTAAAAAGAAGAGGTATGTATGTGTATAGACTTTCCTCCAGCTGTAGAATTGCTTTTATCCTGTCCCAGGATACTGAGAAAATGAAAAGTGGAAATATATGCTAGATCATAGGGAGAGAGGAAAAGCTGTAAATGACTGACCAGAAAAATTGCTTATATATATATTTTCAATATTTCAATGCTGGTGAAAGATGACCTGTGACTGGTTGTTAGGAAGACCCAATGAGGAAGCTCAATGAGAAAATATATGGAGGCCCTGGCCAGATGGCTCAGTGATAGAGCATTGACCAGCCTGTGGATGCCTATGTTTGATTCTCAGTCAGGGCACACAGGAGAAGCAACCATCTGCTTCTCCACACCTTCCCTTTTTTCTCTTTTTTATGGTACCTTTAGTAATATATTAGCTACTAAATGAAGACTGTTTTTTGCCTAGAAGGGACTAAAAACTCTTTGTTACCTAAAGGTGACCAGAAAGGTTGTGGAATTTGCTCTAAATTTTTCCATGGTCAGAGAAATATCTAGTCCCACTGTTGCAGGAAAATGATCCTGATGTAGGAGACACTCAGACAACTTAATTAATAGAGGAAGAAGAATTTATTAGTAGCCAGTGGAGCACATGAGGTTAGTAGCACCAAACTACAAGCTCCCCGAATTAGATTTTCTTACAGGTTATATACCTTTACAGTATCTAAGCAATGGACATTTGATCTCTCTGTTTAAGGTTTCCGAGGACTCAAGGAGAGGGGAGGGGTAGTTATGGTGGGTATTTATTTATTTATTTATTTAAATGGGGTGACATTGATAAATCAGGGCACATATGTTCCGAGAACATATTTCCAGGTTATTTTGACATTTGATTATATTGCGTACCTATCACCCAAAGTCAAATTGTCCTCCGTCACCTTCTATCTAGTTTTATTTGTGCCCCTCCCCTCTCCTTACCTCCTCCCTTGCCTCCCCCTCCCCCCTGGTAGCCAGTACACTCTTGTCCATGTCTCTGAGACTCATTTTTATGTCCCATCTATGTATGGACTCATATAGTCTTTAGTTTTTTTAGATTTACTTACTTCACTCAGTATAATGTTATCAAGGTCCATCCATGTTGTTAGAAATGATCCGATGTCATCATTTCTTATGGCTGAGTAGTATTCCATAGTATATATGTACCAAAGCTTTTTAATCCACTCGTCCTCTGACACTTGGCTGTTTCCAGATCTTCGCTATTGTGAACAATGCTGCCACGAACATGGGGGCGCATTTCTTCTTTTCGAACAGTGCTATGGTGTTCTTAGGGTATATTCCTAAAAGAGGGATAGCTGGGTCAAAAGGCAGTTCGATTTTTAATTTTTTTTAATTTTTCTTTTTTTATTTTATTCATTTTAGAGAGGAGATACAGTGTGAGATAGAGAGAGAAAGAGAGAAAGGGGAAAGGAGCTGGAAGCATCAAATCCCATATGTGCCTTGACCAGACCAGTACAGGATTTTAGAACTGGCGACCTCAGTGTTCCCAGGTCGACGCTTTATCCACTGCGCAACCACAGGTCAGGCCCGATTTTTAATTTTTTGAGGAATCTCCATACTGTTTACCACAGTGGCTGCACCAGTCTGCATTCCCACCAGCAGTGCAGGAGGGTTCCCTTTTCTTCACATCCTCGCCAGCATTTACTCTGTATTGTTTTCTGATGAGTGCCATTCTGACTGGTGTGAGGTGATATCTCATTGTCATTTTAATTTGCATTTCTCTAATGATTAGTGATGTTCAGCATTTCTTCATATGCCTATTGGCCATCTGTATGTCCTCTCTGGAGAAATTTCTATTCATTTCGTTTGCCCATTTTTTGATTGGATTGCTTGTCTTCCTGGTGTTGAGTTTTATAAGTTCTTTATAAATTTTTATTATTTACCCCTTATCAGATGTGTTGTCAAATATGTTCTCCCATTCTGTGGTTTGTCTTTTTATTCTGTTCTTATTGTCTTTAGCTGTGCAAAAACTTTTTAGTTAGATATAGTCCAATTTGTTTATCTTGCCTTTTATTTCATTTGCCTGTGGAGATAAATCGGCAAATATATTGCTGCTACAGATGTTGGAGAGCTTGCTGCCTATGTTTTCTTCTAAGATGCTTATGGTTTCACGGCTTACATTTAAGTCTTTTATCCATTTTGAGTTTGTTTTTGTGAATGGTGTAAGTTGATGGTCTAGTTTCATTTTTTTGCAGGTAGATGTCCCATTTTGCCAACACCATTTGTTAAAGAGGCTGTCTTTACTCCATTGTATGTTCTTTCCTCCTTTGTCAAATATCAGTTGTGCATAAAGGTGTGGGTTTATTTCTGGGTTCTCTGTTCTGTTCCATTGATCTATGTGCCTGTTCTTATGCCATTACCAGGCTGTCTTGAGTACAATGGCCTTGTAGTAAACCTTGATATCTGGAAGAGTGATACCTCCTGCTTTATTTTTTCTTTTTAAGATTACTGAGGCCATTTGTTTTCTTTTTTGGTTGCATATAAATTTTTGAAACATGTGTTCTATATCTTTGAAGTATGTCATTGGAATTTTAATTGGTATTGCATTGAATTTATAAATTGCTTTGGGTAATATAGACATTTAAATGATGTTTATTCTTCCTAACCATGAGCATGGTATATGCTTCCACTTGTTTGTGTCTTCCTTGATTTCTTTTATCAATGTTTTATAATTTTCCGAGTACAAGTCCTTAACCTCCTTGGTTAAATTTACTCCTAGGAACTTTATTTTTTTGGCTGCAATAGTGAAGGGGATTGTTTCCTTAATTTCTTTTGCTGACAGTTCATTGTTGGAATATAAAAATGCATCTGAATTCTGAGTATTAATTTTGTATTCTGCCACCTTGCTGAATTCATTTATCAGGTCCAGTAGTTTTTTGCCTGAGACTTTAGGGTTTTCTATATACAATATCATATCATCTGCAAATAATGAAAGTTTTACTTCTTCTTTTCCAATTTGGATACCTCTTATTTCTTCTTCTTGTCTGTTGCTTTGGCTAAGACTTCCAGAACTATGTTGAATAAGAGTGGTGAAAGGGGGCACCCTTGCCTGGTTCCTAATCTTAAAAGGATTTCTTTTAATTTTTGCCCATTTAGTATGATGTTTGCTATAGTTTTGTCATAGATTGCCTTTATCATGTTAAGGTATGTTCCCTGTATTCCCATTTTACTGAGTTTTGATCATGAATGGGTGCTGAATTATATCAAATGCTTTTTCTGCTTATATTGAAATTATCATATGAATTTTGTCCTTCCTTTTGTTTATGTGATGAATCACATTGATTGATTTGTGAATATTGAACTAGCCTTGCCTCTCCAGAATAAAACCTACTTGATCATGGTGTATGATATTTTTTATATATTGCTGGATTTGGTTGGCTAATATTTTGTTGAGAATTTTAGCATTTAAATTCATCAGGGATATTGGCCTATAATTTTCTCTCTTTGTGTTGTCTTTGCCTGGTTTCGGGATCAGAATTATGCTCACCTCATAAAAAGAGTTTGGAACTTCCTTCCTCTTGAATGTTTTGAAATAGCTTGAGGAGGATAGGAGTTATTTCTTCTTTGAATTTTTGATAGAATTCACTTGAGAAGCCATCTGGTTCAGGGGTTTTGTTTGTTGGGAGTTTTTTGATAACTGTTTCGATCTCCGTGGTTGTAATTGGTCTGTCTAGGCGTTCTGATTCTTACAGATTGATTTTTGGAAGATAATATGTTTCAAGAAATTAGTGCATTTCACCTAGGTTGTCTAATATTTTGGCAAAGAGTTCTTCATACTATTTTCTTACAATACATCGTATTTTTGTTGTGTCAGTTGTTATTTCTCCACTCTTATTTCTAATTTTATTTTTATGAGTCCTCTCTCTTTTTTTTGGTGAGTTTACTTAAAAGTTCATCAAACTTGTTTATCTTCTGAAAGAACCAGCTCCTGGTTTCATTGATCCTCTGTATTGTTTCCTTAACCTCTATGTCATTTATTTCTGCTCTGATTTTATTATTTACTTTCTTCTACTGGTCCTGGGTTTTATTTGCTGTTGTTTTTCTTGTTCCTTTAGATGCAGGGTCAAGTTGCTTATTTGAGCTTTTTCTAGCTTCTTATGATATGCCTGTAGTGCAATGAACTTCCCTCTCAGTACTGCTTTTGCTGTGTCCCATATATTTTGAGTTGATGAATGCTCATTATCATTGGTTTCTAGAAACTTTTTTATTTCTTCTTTGATCTTATTGTTTTTTGTTTTTTTCTTTTTAATCTATATTTTATTATTATTAATTCTAATGGGGTGACACCAATAAATCACGGTACATATGTACAATGAAAACATCTCCAGGTTATCTTATCATTTAATTGTGTTGCATACCCATCACCAAAAGTCAAATTGTCCTCTGTCATTTCGATCTGGTTTTCCCTGTGTCCCTCCCCTTCTCCCTATCCCACTCTTCCCTCCCTCCCCCCATCCCATAACCACCACTCTCTTGTCCATGTCTCATATTCTCACTTTTATGTCACACCTATGTATGGAATCATGCTGTTCTCAGTTTTTCTTTTTTTCTGATTTACTTATTTCACTCCGTATAATGTTATCAAGGTACATCCATTTTGTTATAAATGATCCGATGTCATCGTTTCTTATTGCTGAGTAGTATTCCATAGTATATATGTACCATAGCTTTTTAATCCACTCATCTTCTGATGGACACTTGGGCTGGTTCCAGATCTTCGCTATTGTGAACAATGCTGCCACGAACATGGGGGCACATTTCTTCTTTTCGAGCAGTGCTATGGTGTTCTTAGGGTATATTCCTATAAGTGGGATAGCTGGGTCAAAAGGCAGTTCGATTTTTAATTTTCTGAGGAATCTCCAAACTGTTTTCCACAGTGGCTGCACCAGTCTGCATTCCCACCAGCAGTGCAGAAGGGTTCCCTTTTCTCCACATCCTCACCAGCACTTATTCTGTGTTGTTTTGCTGATGAGTGCCATTCTGACTGGTGTGAGGTGATATCTCATTGTGGTTTTAATTTGCATTTCTCTAATGATTAGTGATGTTGAGCATTTTTTCATATGCCTCTTGGCCATCTGTATGTCCTCTTTGGAGAAATTTCTATTCATTTCTTTTGCCCATTTTTTGATTGGGTTGTTTGTCTTCCTGGTGTTGAGTTTTATAAGTTCTTTATAAATTTTAGTTATTAACCCCTTATCAGATGTGCTGTCGAATATGTTCTCCCATTGTGTGGTTTGTCTTTTTATTCTCTTCCTATTGTCTTTAGCTGTGCAAAAACTTTTTAGTTTGATATAGTCCCATTTGTTTATCTTGTCTTTTATTTCAGTTGCCCATGGAGATAAATTGGCAAATATACTGCTGCTACAGATGTCGGAGAGCTGGCTGCCTATGTTTTCTTCTAAGATGCTTATGGTTTCACGGCTTACATTTAAGTCTTTTATCCATTTTGAGTTTGTTTTTGTGAATGGTGTAAGTTGATGGTCTAGTTTCATTTTTTTGCAGGTGGATGTCCAATTTTCCCTACACCATTTGTTAAAGAGGCTGTCTTTACTCCATTGTATGTTCTTCCCTCCTTTGTCAAATATCAGTTGTCCATAAAGCTGTGGGTTTATTTCTGGGTCCTCTGATCTGTTCCATTGATCTATGTGCCTGTTCTTACACCAGTACCAGGCTGTCTTGAGTATAACGGCCTTATAGTAAACCTTGATATCTGGAAGAGTGATACCTCCTGCTTTATTTTTTCTTTTTAAGATTGCTGAGGCTATTCGTGTTCTTTTTTGGTTCCATATAAATTTTTGGAATATGTGTTCTATATCTTTGAAGTATGTCATTGGTATCTTAATTGGTATTGCATTGAATTTATAAATTGCTTTGGGTAATATAGACATTTTAATGATGTTTATTCTTCCTAGCCATGAGCACGGTATATGCTTCCACTTGTTTGTATCTTCCTTGATTTCTTTTATCAATGTTCTATAATTTTCCGAGTACAAGTCCTTAACCTCCTTGATTAAATTTACTCCTAGGTACTTTATTTTTTTGGCTGCAATAGTGAAGGGGATTGTTTCATTAAGTTCTTTTGCTGACAGTTCATTGTTGGTATATAGAAATGCCTCTAATTTCTGAGTATTAATTTTATATCCTGCCACATTGCTGAATTCATTTATAAGGTCCAGTAGTTTTTTGACTGAGACTTTAGGGTTTTCAATATACAATATCATATCATCTGCAAATAGTGACAGTTTTACTTCTTCTTTTCCAATATGGATGCCTTTTATTTCTTCTTCTTGTCTGATTGCAGTAGCTAGGACTTCCAGAACTATGTTGAATAAGAGTGGTGAAAGTGGGCAACCCTGCCTGGTTCCTGATCTTAAGGGGATTGCTTTTAATCTTTGTCCATTTAGTATGATGTTTGCTGTCGGTTTATCGTAGATGGCCTTTATCATGTTAAGGAATGATCCCTGTATTCCCACTTTACTGAGAGTTTTGAGCATGAATGGGTGCTGGATTTTATCAAATGCCTTTTCTGCATCTATTGAAATTATCATGTGATTTTTGTCCTTCTTTTTGTTTATGTGATGAATCACATTGATTGATTTGCGAATATTGAACCAGCCTTGCCTCTCCAGAATAAATTCTACTTGATCATGGTGTATGATTTTTTCCATATATAGCTGGATCCGGTTGGCTAATATTTAGTTGAGAATTTTAGCGTCTAAATTCATCAGGGATATAGGCCTATAATTTTCTTTCTTTGTGTTGTCTTTGCCCGGTTTTGGGATCAGAATTATGCTCGCCTCATAAAAGGAGTTTGGAAGTCTTCCTTCCTCTTGAATTTTTTGAAATAGCTTGAGAAGGATAGGAGTTATTTCTTCTTTGAATTTTTGATAGAATTCACTTGTGAAGCCATCTGGTTCAGGGGTTTTGTTTGTTGGGAGTTTTTTGATAACTGTTTCGATCTCCGTGGTTGTAATTGGTCTGTTTAGCTGTTCTGATTCTTCCAGATTGATTTTTGGAAGGTTATATGATTCAAGAAATTTGTCCATTTCACCAAGATTGTCTAATTTTTTGGCATATAGTTCTTCATAGTATTTTCTTACAATGCTTTGTATTTCTGTTGTGTCTGTTGTTATTTCTCCACTGTCCTTTCTAATTTTATTTATTTGAGTCCTCTCTCTTTTTTTCTTGGTGAGTCTAGTTAAAGGTTCATCAATCTTGTTTACCTTTTCAAAGAACCAGCTTCTGGTTTCATTGATCCTCTGTATTGTTTCCTTAGCCTCTATGTCATTTATTTCACCTCTGACCTTTATTATTTCCTTTCTTCTACTTGTCTTGGGTTTTATTTGGTGTTGTTTTTCTAGTTCTTTTAAATGCAGGGTCAGGTTGCTTATTTGAGCTTTTTCTAGCTTCTTATGATATGCCTGTAGTGCAATAAACTTCCCTCACAGAACTGCTTTTGCTGTGTCCCATAGATTTTGAGTTGATGTATGCTCATTATCATTTGTTTCTAGAAACATTTTTATTTCTTCTTTGATCTCATTGTTAATCCATTCATTATTTAATAACATGCTATTTAGTTTCCAAGTGTTTGAGTATTTTTCAGTTTTTCTTTTGTGGTTAATTTCTAGTTTCATGGCATTGTGATCAGAGAAAATGCTTGATATGATTTCAATCTTCTTAAATTTATTGAGACCATTTTTGTATCGTAACATGTGGTCTATCCTAGAAAATGTACCATGAGCGCTTGAGAAGAATGTATATTCTACTGCTTTAGGGTGAAAAGTTCTGAAGATATCTATTAAATCAAGTTGATCTAGTGTCTCCTTTAAGTCTGCTGTTTCTTTATTAATTTTCTTTCTTGAGGATCTATCCAGTGTTGTTAGAGGGGTATTGAAATCCCCTACTATGATAGTATTGCTGTTAATCTCGCCCTTTATATCCATGAAAGTCTGCTTTATGTATGTCGGGGCTCCTATATTTGGTGCATAGATATTTACAATAGTTATATCTTCCTGTTGGATTGTTCCCTTATTGTTATCATTATGTAGTATCCTCCTTTATCTCTGACTACAGCCTTTGTTTTAAAGTCCATTTTGTCTGATATAAGTATTGCTACCCCTGCTTTTTTTTCATTTCCATTTGCATGAAATATTTTTTTCCATCCTTTTACCTTCAGTCTATGAGCATCTTTTGTTTTAAGGTGTGTCTCTTGTAGACAGCATATGTATGGGTCCTGTTTTTTTATCCATGCAGCTACCCTATGTCTTTTGATTGGATCATTTAATCCATTTACATTTAAGGTTATTATTGATATGTAGTTGTTTATTGCCATTTTATTCTTTAAAGCTGTATTCTTCTTTTGCTCTATTCATTCCTTCATTTAAACTGTTCACAAGAGGCCCCTTAGTATCTCTTGCAGAGTTGGTTTGGTTTTAATGAATTCCTTGAGGCTTTCTTTTTCTGGGAAGCTCTTTATTTCTCCTTCAATTTTAAACGTTAGCCTTGCTGGATAAAGTTGTCTTGGTTGTAGGTTCTTGTTCTGCATTACTTTGATTATATCTTGCCATTTTCTTCTGGCCTCAAGTGTTTCTGTTGAGAAGTCCGATGTCAACCTTATGGGGGCTCCTTTGTAGGTGATAGCCTTTTTTTCTCTAGCAGCTTTTAAAATTTTTTCTTTATCCATTAGCTTTGTTATTTTAACTATGATGTGTCTTGGTGTAGATCTTTTTGGGTTTCTCTTTAATGGAGTTCTGTGTGCTTCTTGAATGTGTGGAGTGTTTCCCAGCCTTAATTTAGGAAAGTTTTCTGCTATGATTTGATTGAACAAAGTTTCCATTTTCTGTCCTCTCTCCTCTTCATCAGGCACCCCTATGATGCGAATGTTGTTTCTCTTCATGTTGTCACAAAGCTCCCTTAGAGTTTCCTCACATTTTTTAAGTCTCTTTTCGTTTTTCTTCTCTGCTTCTGTGCCTTTGTTTATTGTGTCCTCTAACTTGCTTATTCGATCCTCAGCGTCATCCATCCTGCTTTTAATTCCTTCCAGTGTGGTCTTTAGTTCTGATACTGTATTTGTCATTTCTGTCTGATTCTTTTTTATTATTTCAATTTCGTTTTTTATACTTGTTATCTCTTTATTTAGGTGTTCATAATGGCTATCCATTGTCGCTCTAATTTCTTTGAACATTTTAACTATCATTATTCTAAATTCTGCTTCTGGTAATTTTGTTATATCTGGTTCATTCAGGTCCTTCTCTGGGGATTTCTCTTGATTCATTTGGTTTGCATTCCTCTGCCTGCCCATTTTTTCTATGTATAAGCAAGTTGTGGCCACTGGAGTCCAGTAGGTGTTGCCTTTGTGTTCTCTAGGTGTGGTCTGTTGCAGTCCCCCCACCCCCTCTGCCGGTGCCTAGGGTGGTTGGGTATGAGCGTTGCCAGAGCCGGCCCACTGTGGCTTTTGCTGTGATTTCTGCCTCTCCTCCGTGGGAGGGGCTGTCACTAAAGCCAAAAGACTTAGTACCAAGGGTAGAGGTGAGCACCTTTGCTCAGCTGCGGACCCAGCCCATTTCCGGACTTCCGCCCAGAACCAGCAGTCGGAACCTGCTTGCTACAGTTCCGCGGGTTATGCGGGGTTTTGACGTGCTCTCAGCTGTAAGCTTTTGCCCGTCCGGAGATTTAGCCCCACCCTCGAGGCCAGGGCCCTTCTGCGCAGGGTCGGAAACCAAGGTTTATTGGGGCGGGTGTGTTTGCTGGCTTCCACTCAGCTGCGTACTTCTGCTCTTCCTGGACTGTACCCCACCCCCGCGTTCGGAGCCTGCTCGTGCACGTCTGAATGCATTCCGCGGTTTCTCCGGCCGGGCGGTGCTGGTAGCGTGAACTCAACTGCGAGCTTCCACTTGTCTCAGGGTCTACCCCGTTCCCGCCCTCGAAGCCCGCTCGTGCATGTATACTGGCCAACCGCGGTTTCTCCGGCCCGGGGGGTGGGGGGCTGGTAGCATCAGCTCAGCCGCGAGCCCCTGCCCGTCCCTGGTCCTAGCCCGGTCCTGGCCTCCCGCTTTGTCCCCGTTAGTGGGATTAAAGGCGGGCCCGCAGCTTCCGGACCTCTTTCGTGCGTCCCCTCTGACCCTCTGGGCTAGACCGATCTCCCACCAGCTTGGCCTCTGCCCACGCCGACAGAACCACGTTTCAGTGTCCTGCCGCCCACCATGCCCTTAAGCAGCCCTCAGCAGAGTAGGATGGGACCTAATACTCCACACTGTAGGCCTGGGAGCTCCCTCACTTGTTTCACAGCTCAAAACTGTCCAAACGGCTCTTCTAGGCTCTAGGACTTCAGGCTGGGGCTTGGTTCCTGGGACCCAGGTCCCTCCCTCTTCGCCAAACTTTCCTCCCGCCCCGTGGGTCTCTGGGCTGCCCTTTGCTCCGGGGAGCTGGGCAGCCCTCTTTGCGTTTTCGCTATTCCTACCAGTCTCAATGTGGCTTCTTCTGTGTTCCTTGGTTGAAGAGTTCACTTAGTTTAGTTCATAGGTGGTTTATCCAGATGATGGTTCTTTAAATTGAGTTATAATCCACTTTGGTTCTGGGAGTTGGAAGTTGGTACGTCCGCCTACTTCATCGCCATCTTGCTTCCCCTGATCTTATTGTTAATCCATTCATTATTTAATAACATGCTATTTAGTTTCCAAGTGTTTGAGTATTTTTCAATCAAGTGGGATTTCTTTTGTGGTTAATTTCTATTTCATGGCATTGTGATCAGAGAAAATGCTTGATATAATTTCAATTTTCTTAAATTTGTTGAGACCATTTTTGTGTCCTAACATGTGGTCTTTCCTAAAAAGTGTACCATGACAGCTTGAAAAGAATGTATATTCTACTGCTTTAGGGTGAAAAGTTCTGAAGATATCTATTAAGTGGAGTTGATCTAGTGTATCCTTTAAGTCTGCTGTTTCTATATTAATTTTCTTTCTTGAGGATCTATCCAGTACTGTTAGTGTGGTATTGAAATCCCCTACTATTGTAGTATTGCTGTTAATCTAGCCCTTCATATCCATCAAAGTCTGCTTTATTTATGTCGTGGCTCCTATATTTGGTGCGTAGATATTTATAATAGTTATATCTTCCTGTTGAGTTGTTCCGTTTATCATTATGTAGTGTCCTTCTTTACGTTTTACTACAGCCTTTGTTTTAAAGTCCATTTTGTCAGATATAAGTATTGCTACCCCGGCTTTTTTTCCATTTCCAATTGCGTGAAATATTTTTTTTCATCTTTTTACCTTCAGTCTATGTGCGTCTTTTGTTTTAAGGTGTGTCTCTTGTAGACAGCGTATGTATGGGTCCTGTTTCTTTATCCACGCAGCTACCCTATGTCTTTTGATTGCATCATTTAATCCATTTACATTTAGGGTTATTATTGATATGTAGTTATTTATTGCCATTTTATTCTTTAAAGCTGTATTCTTCTTTGGCTATATTTTTTCCTCCCTTTGAACTGTTCACAACAGGCCCCTTAGTATGTCTTGCAGAACTGGTTTGGTTTTAATGAATTCCTTGAGGCTTTTTTGTCTGCGAAGCTCTTTATTTCTCCTTCAATTTTAAACGTTAGCCTTGCTGGATAGAGTAGTCTTGGTTGTAGTTTCTTGTTCTGCATTACTTTGAATATGTCTTGCCATTTTCTTCTGGCCTCAAGTGTTTCTGTTGAGAAGTCAGATGTCATCCTTATGGGGCTCCTTTGTAGGTGATAGCTTTTTTTTCTCTAGCAGCTTTTAAAATTTTCTCTTTATCCCTTAACTTTGGTATTTTAACTATGATGTGTCTTGGTCTAGATTTCATTGGGTTTCTCTTTAATGGAGTTCTGTGTGCTTCTTGAATGTGTGAAATGTTTTCCAGTCTTAATTTAGGGAAGTTTTCTGCTATGATTTGATTGAACAAAGTTTCTATTTTTTGTTCTCTCTCCTCTTCTTCAGGAACCCCTATGATGCAGATGTTGTTTCTCTTCATGTTGTCCCAGAGCTCCGTTAGTTTCCTCAGATTTTTTGAGTCTCTTTACTTTTTTCTCCTCTGCTTCTGTGCCTTTGTTTATTGTGTCCTTTAACTCTCTGATTCGACCCTCAGCTTCATCCATCCTGCTTTTAATTCCTTCCATTGTGGTCTTCAGTTCTGATACTGTATTTGTCATTTCTGTCTGATTCTTTTTTTATTTCAATTTCCTTTTTTATACTTGTTATCTCTATCTAGGTGTTTGTAATGACTATCCATTGTTGCTCTAATTTCTTTGAACATCCTAACTATCATTATTTTAAATTTTGCATCTGGTAATTTGGTTATATCTGGTTCATTTAGGTCCTTCTCTGGGGATTTCTCTTTATTTATTTGGGTTGAATTCCTCTGACTGCCTATTTTGTCTGTGTTTAAGAAGGTTGTGGCCACTGGAGTTCTATGGGTGTTGCCTTTGTATTCTCTAGGTGTGGCTGTCTGTAGGCACGCCACCGCCTTTGCCTCTGCCTAGGGTGGTTGGGTATGGGCATTGCCAGCGCCGACCCACTGTGGCTGTTGCTTTCATTTCCACTTCTCCTCCACGGGAAGGGCTGTGTTCTTGTGCCCGGCTCTACCAGTCTCAGCCTGCCTTGGCCTTCGTCTCACCCCCACAGGTTGGTTTACGCACTGCACTTAAGCCACAAGCCTCAGTACCAAGGGTAGAGGTGAGCACCTTTGCTCAGCTGCAGACTCAGCCTTTTCCGGGGCTTCTGCCCAGCCTCCGCTCTCAGAGCTTGCTTGCCACAGTTGCTCGGTTTGGACAGGGCTGCTGACATGCACTCAGCTGTGAGCCTCCGCTTGTCTGGAGCTTTATCCCCACCCTCGAGGCCAGGGCCCGCCTGCGCCAGTTTGCAAACCATGGTTTATCGGACCGGGCGAGGCTGCTGGCGAGTGCTCAGCCATGAGCGTCCACCTGTCCCTGGTCCTAGCCCCGACCCCAAAGTCAGGGCCGGTTTGCCAGGGTCCATGGTCACAGAGCAGATCTCTGTCTATTCCTGGTCTCCCACTTTTCCCCCGCAGGTGGGGCTACAGGCGGAACCACAGCTCCCGGACCGCTTTCGTGCATCCCCTCCACCCCTGCTGGGCTAGACTGAGATCACACCAGCTGGGCCTCCTCCCCGGCTGACAGAACCGCGTTTCAGTGTTCTGCCACCACCGTTCCTCCTGCAAGCCCTCAGCAGTGTGGGTGTGTGCACTGCATCTCAGACTGTAACACTCCATACTGTAGTCCTGGAAGCTCCCTCCGTTTAAGCAGCTCTGCTCTAATGGAGAGCTTGTTTGGCTGGTGTCCTGTCTCCCTTGGCTGGTATTGCTAGTTCCAGGGGAAATATTCATTTTTGATTAGGGAAGTGACTTAGCCCAGGGGTTAGGGTGGCTGTCCCTCAGAGTGTTTGTCCCTGTGCCTTCAGTCCACACTCTCTTCCTGCTGCTCTGGTCCTCTCCTCTGTCCCTGTTCCCCGGAGCCCCAGTTGAGTGGTTGTGAGGGAGGTTTTCTGCGCTGTTCCTTTAAGAAGAATCTTGGGTCTGAGAAAACTATCTCTTTCTCACAAACAGTATCCACACTTGTTTCACAGCTCAATACTGTCCAAATGCCTCTTCTAGGCTCTGGGGATGTAGGCTGGGGCTTTGTTCCTGGGACCCAGGTTCCTCCCTCTCCACCAAACTATCTTCCTGCCACGCGGGTCTCTCCGGGCTGCCATTTGCTCTGGGGAGCTAGGCAGCCCTGTTCACGTTTTCACTTTTCCTACCAGTCTCAATGTGGCTTCTTCAGTGTTCCTTGGTTGAAGAGACACTTAGTTTATTTCAAGTTGGTTTATCCAGATGACTGTTCTTAATGTTAAGATATAATCCACTTTGGTTCTGGGAGTTGGAAGTTGGTACGTCCACCTACTCCATCGCCATCTTGCCATCCACTACAGCCTTTGTTTTTAAGTCCATTTTGGCAGATATAAGTATTGCTACCCCGGCTTTTTTAAAATTTCCATTTGCATGAAATATTTTTCTCCATCCTTTTACCTTCAGTCTATGTGCATCTTTTGTTTTAAGGTGTATCTCTTGTAGATAGCATATGTATGGGTCCTGTTTCTTTATCCATGCAGCTACCCTATGTATTTTTTTAAAATTAATTAATTAATTAATTTATTTATTTATTTATTCATTTTAGAGAGGAGACACAGAGTGAGAGAGAGAGATAGAGAAAGAGAGAAAGGGAGGAGGAGCTGGAAGCATCAACTCCCATATGTGCCTTGACCAGACCAGTGCAGGGTTTTGAACTGGCGACCTCAGTGTTCTCAGGTCGACGCTTTATCCACTGCGCCACCACAGGTCAGGCTACCCTATGTCTTTTGATTGGATCATTTAATCCATTTAAATTTAAGGTTATTATTGATATGTAGTTATTTATTGCCATTTTATTCTTTAAAGCTGTATTCTTCTTTTGCTATATTCCTTTCCCCCTTTGAACTGTTCACAAGAGGTCCCTTTGCCTCTCTTGTAGAATTGGTTTGGTTTTAGTGAATTCCTTGAGTTTTTTTTGTCTGGGAATCTCTTTATTTCTTCTTCAATTTTAAACGTTAGCCTTGCTGGATAGAGTAGTCTTGGTTGTAGGTTCTTGTTCTGCATTCCTTTGAATATATCTTGCCGTTCCCTTCTGGCCTCAAGTGTTTCTGTTGACAAGTCGAATGTTCTCCTTATGGGGCTTCCTTTGTATGTGATAGCCTTTTTTTCTCTAGCAGCTTTTAAAATTTTCTCTTTATCACTTATCTTTGGTATTTTAACTATGTTTGTCTTGGTGTAGATTTCTTTGGGTTTCTCTTTAATGGAGTTCTCTGTGCTTCAACGTGTGAAACGTTTTCCAGTCTTCATTTTAGGAAGTTTTCAGCTATGATTTGATTGAACAAAGTTTCTATTCCTTGTTCTTTTTCTTCTTCTTCAGGAACCCCTATGATGCGGATGTTATTTTTCTTCATGTTGTCACAGAGCTCCCTCAGAGTTTCCTCAGATTTTTTAGTCTCTTTTCTTTTTTCTGCTCTGCTTCTGTGCCTTGGTTTATTTTGTCCTCTAACTCGCAGATTCGACCCTCAGCTTCATCCATCCTGCTTTTAATTCCTTCCATTGTGATCTTCAGTTCTGATATTGTATTTGTTATTTCTCTCTGATTCTTTTTGTTATTTCAATTTCCTTTTTATACTTGCTATCTCTTTTTTTAGGTGTTCCTAATGACTATCCATGGTTGCTTTAAGCTCTTTGAACATCCTAACTATCATTATTTTAAACTCTCATCAGGTAGTTTGGTTATATCTGATTCATTCAGGTCCTTCTCTGGGGATTTCTCTTGATTCATTTGGGTTGCATTTCTCTGTCTGCCCATTTTATCTTTGTGTTAGAAGTGTTTGGTTACTGGAGTCCAATGGGTGTTGCCTCTGTGTTTTCTGGGTGTGGTCTGTTTGCAGGCCCACCACCCCCTCTGCCACTGCTTAGGGTGGTTGGGTATCGGTGTTGCTGGCGTAGACTGCTGCGGCTGTTGCTGTGGTTTCCGCCTTGCTTCTGCCTCTGAGGGAGGGGCTATGTTCTTGTGCCAGGCTCTATAAGCCTCAGCCGGTCTCAACCTTCGCCCCTCTCCCACAGATGGGGTTCCATACCACACTTGGGCCACAAGCGTGGGCACCAAGGGCAAGGGTGAGCCCTCTTGCTTCGCTGCGGGTCCTGTCAGCTGGTTCCTTCAGCAGGAGAGGCTGATGATGCATGCTCAGCTGTGAGCCCGGCTTCCCCCCCACCCCCGCCAACCTTGGCTTCTTGGCTGTGAGGGGCTGCTGTTATGTGCTCAGCTTGGAGCTGGGCTTCTGCCCCTCTCCTGCCAACCTCAGCTCCTCAGCCGGGCTGCTGGTGTGCACTCAACTGTGAGCCCGGGCTTCCGCCCCACTTCCGCGTGCAAAGCCGGTTTGTGCTGGGCTTCAAGCCTCAGAGGCCGGGTAAGGCTGCGCGTCCTCTTGCCCCTGCCCAGAGGCGGATCTCTGCCCGTTCCAGTCTCCCGCATTTCCCCCACAGGTGGGGTCGCAGGCGGGCTCGCAGCTGCTGGACCACTTTCATGCGTCCCCTTTGGCCCCCCTGGGCTAGACCGAGCTCACACCAGCCGGCTTGGCCTCTGCCCCTGATAACGGAACCTTGCTTTCACGTCCTGCCGCCCCGGGCCCTCTAGCAAGCCCTCAGCAGTGTGGGTGGGTGCACTCACCTCAGACCCTAACACTCCATACTGTAGTCCTGGAAGCTCCCTCCGTCTAAGCAGCTCTGCTCTAAGTGCTATGGGAGAGCTTGTTTGGCTGGTGTCCTATCTCCCTTTGCTGGTATTGCTAGTTCCAGGGGAAATATTCGTTTTTGATTAGGGAAATGACTTAGCCCAGGGGTTAGGGTGGCTGTCCCTCAGAGTGTTTGTCCCTGTGCCTTCAGTCCACACTCTCTTCCCGCTGCTCTGGTCCTCTTCTTGGTCCCTATTCCCCAGAGCCCCTGTTGAGTGGTTGTGAGAGAGGTTTTCTGTGCTATCCCTTTAACAAGAATCTTGGGTCTGAGAAAACTGTCTCTTTCTCACAAACAGTATCCTAACCTGTTTCACAGCTAAATACTGTCCATACGCCTCTTCTAGGCTCTGGGGCTGTAGGCTGGGTCTTTGTTCCTGGGACCCAGGTCCCTACCCTTCCGCTAGCCTCTCTTCCCACCACACGAGTCTCTCTGGGCTGCCTTTTCCTCCATGGAGCTGAGCATTCTTTCCATGTTTTCGCTTTTCCTACCAGTCTCAATGTTGCTTCTTCAGTGTTCCCGATTTGAAGAGTCCTCTCTCAGTCCAGTTCAACGTTGGTTTATCTAGATGATGGTTCTTAAAGTTATAATTTACTTTGGTTCTGGGAATTGGAAGTTGGTACGTCCGCCTACTCAATCGCCATCTTGCTGGAAGTTCAGATCCTGCTTTTCTTGTTTTGTGTTGCAAGTGGCTCTAAGCAACCACTTAGAGAACTATGGGATGTAGTTAATTTATAACTGGCTGACTTAGTTATCCCTGCTGGCTCCTTTCTTTTGTATTCTTCTGGTTTCTCCCATCTCAAAGCAGAAGAAAAATTTGCCTTCTCATTTCCTTCTTTGAGACTCTAGAAATTTCTTTTATGCTGGAGTCTCACATTCTTCATCAAAGCCGTGGGGGTATGCCTGATAGTGGTGGGTAAAGTATATATGGGCCTTAGTTTGTTGCTATACTGTGGCCTCTATCATGTTCCTTATGCTGTTCATTAACAGTGGCAACAAACAGAGACATATCAGGCAGATTCCTAGGAGCAGTAAAACTGCTCCTATTAGAGTTTTAAATCTACCAAAGGCTGAAAACCATCCCCCAAAAAGGCTAACGGGGTCCCATCCATGCCAGATTTGCATGGGCACAAGTGCCAGTTTTGTCATCTTTTTGACAAGGTTCTCAATTGCCTGGCCACTGTCATCTATCTGCAGGCAACAACTGGTGAGATTAAATTTCCCACACACTCCTTTTGTTGTCAATAGATAGTCTAATGCCAACCATTTTGGTAGATGGCATTTCTCATCTGAGTTTGTTGATGTGCAAGGAGGGTTAGGGCTTTCCCAGTCTCATTGGTAATGATTTCTATTACTGCCTGCAGTTGGATAATCTGGTTTAGCATGTAAATGAGGGTATGGTATCCCCAAGATCCATCCTCTGCCCACATGGCAGGCCCATAGTGCTGGACATCAACCTGGTGTGTGGAAGTTTCAAATTTAGGAAACCATCAGACATGAGGAAATGATTTTGACTGTGTGATAATTATGGTGTCTAGTCTCTGTAGGGAAACAGATGACTCCAAAGTTGAGAATTTCAAGTCAGGCAGCAGCGCACCACTGTCCCATGACAGAGCAGTGGGGAAGATGTCTTTTGGCCTACCCTCACACTTCATACCGTGAGAAATTAATACAGTCCTGGAGGTAGGGATAGCAACAAACAAACAAATGGACTATTCAATATAGGAGAGTTGAATGATAAATTTGGAAACTGAACCTTATTATTAGTTTTTAAATTTAAGATGAAACATTTTTAAGTACATTCTGGATATACTTTTTAATCCCTATTCCTCTGAGTCATAGTTTAATTTTGTGTCTTAGTACTCTTGCCTCTCTATTCCACAGGTTCAAAAGTGCATGGTATTTTTTTAAAAAGGGCATGTTATTGTACCTTTAAAAGGCTTTGGAGATGTTCTCAGTACTATTTTCTTCAAAAATTGTTTTCATTAAACTGGGTCATGCCTGACCAGGTAGTGGCGCAGTGGATAGAGCGTCGGACTGGGAAGCAGAAGGACCTTGGTTCGAGACCCCGAGGTTGCCAGCTTAAGCGCGAGCTTATCTGGTTTGAGCAAAAGCTCACCAGCTTGGACCCAAGGTCGCTGGCTCCAGCAAGGGGTTACTCAGTCTGCTGAAGGCCTGCGGTCAAGACACATATGAGAAAGCAATCAATGAACAACTAAGATGTTGCAATGGCAGCAAAAAACTAATGATTGATGCTTCTCATCTCTCTCCATTCCTGTCTGTCTGTCCCTATTTATCCCTCTCTCTGACTCTTTCTCTGTCTCTGTAAAAAACAAACAAAAAACTGGGTCATATAACTCAAAGGTAAATAATTCTCAGGCTCAAGTTCCATCCACAGTTTTATTACTCCCATATTTTATTTTTTTCGCTGGAAAGACCAATAAACTGAGATAGGAAGTCTAAATACATCTTTTTCTCTCTTTTTTTTTTTTTTTTGTATTTTTTTGAAGTGAGAAGCAGGAGGAGGCAGACTGGGATCCACCCGGCATGCCCGCCATGGGGCAATGCTTGGCCCATCTGGGGCATTGCTCCACTGCAATCTGAGCCATTCTAGCATCAGAGGTGGAGGCCATAGAGCCATCCTCAGCACCCGGGCCAACTAGCAAAGTTGGAGTCTTGGCTGTGGGAAGGAGGAGAGAGAGATAGAGAGAAAGGAGAGGGGGAAGGGTAGAGAAGCAGATGGGTGCTTCTCTTGTGTGTCCTGGCTGGGAATTGAACCCGGGACTTCCACACTCTGGGCCGATGCTCTGCTGATGAGCCAGCCGGCCAGGCCCTAACCACATCTTTTTTTGGTTGTCCAGAAAATCTGGAATTAAGCTCAGGCCTGATTTAACCTAAAACTTACTATTAAAATTCTTAATTACCATTTCAATTTTATTATTATGAACAATCTGTAAGTCATTTAATTTAAATTAATTAGTTTCATAAGTGCCATTTTATTCTTTCTTTCTTTCTTTCTTTCTTTCTTTCTTTCTTTCTTTCTTTCTTTCTTTCTTTCTTTCTTTCTTTCTTTTTCTTTCTGTTTCTTTCTTTTATTAAGTGAGAAGCAGGGAGGGAATCCACCCGGCAAGCCCCTACCAGGTGATGCCCTGTCTGTCTGAGCTACTGCTCCATTGCTCAGCAACTGGGCTATTTCAATACATGAGGCAAAGCCATGGGGCCATCCTCAGTGCCCATGGCCGATTTCGCTGGAAGCATTTGAGCCATAGCTGAGGGAGGGGAAGAGAGAGACAGAGAGAGATGGGGGAAGGGTGGAGAAGCAGATGGTCGCTTCTTCTGTGTGCCCTGACAGGGAATAAAACCTGAAACTTCCACACACCAGTTTGATGCTCTACTGCTGAGCCAACTGGCCAGGGTTCCATTTTATTTCTGTTAAAAATGCTCATTTATTAAAGATTTTAAATGTCACATGTTTGACCAGACTTGCATATAATACCATTTTTTTTTCATGGTTTTTCAAAACCAAGTTTTTTCAAAACTTCTATCTAAAAATTTTTGGATAATTTACACTGATCTTTGACACACACAGAGTATTAGCTGGTATCATATTTGTGACCAAGTATTTTTTGGCTTTGACCCACTTAATAACCTTAATATTAATATTATTAACCTTAAGTATAATAAATTTTCCCTTGACTATATTTTTTATTATTATATGCAATTTTATAGCTAACTATTATTATGCTGATTTATGTCAATTTTTAAAATGTATTTGTTAGTAGGATAGCCATTAACAAGCTTTTTATAGTTTAAAACAATTGCCCACCCCCATATAATTTTACTGAAATATATAAATATAATCATTTGACAGATATTTTAAAACCAATATATTTTTTAAATTTTATTTTTTAATTTTTAAAAGCAATTCTTAGTGAGAGGGACAGAGACAAAGAGAGAGAGACAGAGAGAAGGACAGATATGGACAGACAGACAGAGAAAGAGAGAAGCATCAATTCTTTGTTGCAGCATCTCAGTTCTTCATTGATTGCTTTCTCATTTGTGTCCTGACTGGAGGGCTCCAGCCGGGTCGGTGACCCCTTGCTCAGGCCAGTGACCTTGGGCTTCAAGTCAGTGATCTTGAGTTCAATCCAGCAACCATGGGGTCATGTCTATGATCCCACACTCAAACCGAAAACCCCACACTCAAGCTCTTGAGCCCATACTCAAACCAGGTGAGCTTCCACTCAAGCTGGTAACCTTGGGGTTTCATACCTGGATCCTCTGCATCCCAGGCCAATGCTCTATCCACTGCACCACCATCTGATCAGGGTATATATATATTTCCTCTTTGGGCTTAGATTTCTTTATAGTTCTTTTCTCTGTACCCCTTATATCACCTCTTTTTTCAATATCCAAAATAACCCATAGTAATAACTTAGTATGAATCACTCCAACAAATCCAGTGTATCACCTGCAATTTTCTGTGCACTTACATAGTACTACACTGACTTATACACATATAGGATTTCCAGATATTGGGATTCCTGTCTCTCCAAAAACTGATTTTATGTACAGTTTTCTGCATCTTGATTTATCACTCAATAATATCTCTTAGAATATCTTTAAATCATGTAATATATCTCTTGGTTATTTACAATGGCCACATAATATTCTTTATTTGATGTATTTCTCAGCTATCTATCGAAAGTATTCATTTTCTTTCTTTTTCCCCCCCCTTTTTTTCTAAGTGAGAGGAAGGAATATGAGGAGACAGACTTCTGCATGTGCCCTGATTGAAATCCATCAAGCCACCCCCGTCTGGGGCTGATGCTCTGACCACCTGGGGCCATGCTTGCAATGGAGCTACTTTTAGCTCCTGAGGTGGAGACTCCATGAAGCCATCCTTAGCGCCTGAGCAATGCACTTGAACCAATCAAGCCATGGTCATAGGAGGGGAAGAGATAAAGAGAGAGAGTAAGAGAGAGAAGGGGAGGGGAAGGAGTGGAAAAGCAGATGCTCTTTTCTCCTGTGTGCCCTGACCAGGAATAGAACTTGGGACATCCACATGCTGGGCCAATGGTCTACCACTGAGCCAACTGGCCAGGGCCATTCATTTTATTTCTATGCTTAAACTCTTCTGATAAATGTTGTAATAATCATTTCTATAAGCATGCTCCCACAAATTGTCTTTTTTGTTTGTGGGATAGATTCCCAAGAGTGCAATTACTGTGTTAAGGGTATTTGTAGTTTTATTTTTAATAGGGCTTCATATTGCTTTCTGAAAAAGCTGAAATACTTCAAACTTTTAGCAGTGCATGGGAGGACCACTTTTCCCACACCCACCAGTGATAAGTTCTGTAGCTCTATTCAATTATTTTCCTCTAATCTTATAGGTGAAATATGTAATGTGCCTGTCACTTTAATTTGCATTTCCTTGAGTACTAGTAAATTTGAACCTTTAAATGTTTTTTTCATTTTATTGATTTTAGAGACAGAAGAAGGGAGAGAGAGACAGAAACATCGATCTGTTCCTGTATGTGCCCTGATCAGGGATTGAACCAGCAAACTCTGTGCTTGGGTTAATGTTCTAACTAACTGATCTATCCAGCCAAGGTGATTTGAGCCTTTTATTAAACCTCTGTTGTCCATTTGAATTTTGTTGGGCAGATAAAATATATTATGCTCACTTTGTTAAAGATTGTGCTGCCCATGTGGAAGCCCATCGCCCAGGTGATTGCTTAGATGGGCATGATTATGTTAATATGTGTTGGGGAAGGGCTTTCATGCCAAAAGGTTTTAAAAGGAAGAGAGATCATGTTGTTCCAGATGAAGAGGGATTACGTTTTAGGAGGAGAGAGCAGAGAGAGGAGAAGAGAGAAAGGCCATGTGGAGGAAGCCAGGAGAAGCAGCCAAGATGGTGGAATGCTGAGGGAGAAGCCAGTTTGTGCAGAATTTGTGCAGAGAGAAGGAGATGGGGAACAGAGGTGAATAAGACTGGTGAGCTAGAAACCTTTGATGCTAGGAAACTCGGATAAGTCAGTAGCTTTGTGAGCACTGAATGTGTGGGTTTTGGAGCCCAGTGTGTGTTTTTAGTTGCCCGCCGGGTGCAAGCTAGAATTAAAGCTAATGGTCCACCAGTTCTTGGCTCCGTTGTTTCATTACCAACTGTCTGAATCTAATGCAAACCTGCATGGGCCAGGCAGCTGTGATGGTGGCCATGGCTACTGGCTTTACAAATTTATTTTGTCAATTATCTGTTCATATATTTTACTTATTTCTTCTTTCCCCCATTGAATGGTGTGTGTGTGTGTGTATGTGTTTGTCATGTGTAAATACATGATAGAAAGTTTATATATATATATATTATAGCTATTAGCTTTGTGTTAAAGCGATTTTATTTAGTTCAACTTTGGTTATTGTATTCTGGCTACTGTTTTTTTTTGTTTGTTTTTACTCATTTTAGAGAGGAGACACAGAGTGAGAGAGAGAGAGAGAGAGAGAGAGAGAGAAAGGGGGGAGGAGCTGGAAGCTCAACTCCCATATGTGCCTTGACCAGACCAGTGCAGGGTTTTGAACTGGCGACCTCAGTGTTCCCAGGTCGACGCTTTATCCACTGCGCCACCACAGGTCAGGCTTATTCTGGCTACTGTTTTTATACAGTCAAATTCGGTAACTGCACAAAATGGCAAAAGGACAGTGAAAATGATCTATAATATCAACATCTTTTTAATGTTTTTTTGAAGTATATAATGAGTCTCTTTCTTTGACTCCTTACTCCTATGCTCCAGAAATAACTACAGTCAATATTTTGGGATGTAGCCTTCCAGTTTTTAATTTATGCATATAAAATATATCTAAGTCTTTATTGTGAAGAGGTGATATGAAATATTGGCATGTGTAGTCCTCCAGCTCACTGGGAACTAACTACCAGTGTAGCATGGAAAAATTGCTTAAGACACAAAACTGCTGTCAAGAGGGAGAAGGAACCTCACCAGGTGGTGGTGCAGTGGCTAAAACATTGGACTAAGATGCAGAGGATTCATGTTTAAAACCCCAAGGTTGCTGGCTTGAGTGTGGGATCATACTCAAGTCAAGGCACTCCATGGTCGGTGCCTTGAGCCCAAAGGTCACTGGCCTGATGCCCAAGGTTGCTGCCTGAGCCCAAGGTCACTGACTTGAGTAAGGGGTCACTTGCTCTACTGCAGCTCCATGGTCAAGGCACATATGAGAAAGCAATCAATGAACAAGTAAAGAGACTAAGGAGCCTCAACAATTCTCATTTTTCTTTCTGTCTGTTTCTATCAGTCTCTCTTTCTGATTCTCTGTCTCTGACACACACACACACACACACACACACACACACACACACACACACACACGGAAGAGGGAGAGGCTATCAAGGCAGGCAAACCTCCTGAATCTTCTTCTTCCTCAGCTTTTATTGATCAGAAGCAGAACAAGGGTAATAGGATTATAGGGGAGGGAAATCAGGTGATAAGGAAAAGAATGACTAATGTGCTTCTTGCTAACATGGATAAAAGTCTAATTTTGGTCAGTACATTCTTTTTCTTTTGCTAATTAACAAGCACAAAGGGAGAGACAATCTAGAATCTCTAGGCTAATTTTTTAAAAGCCCATTTATATGTATTCCTTTGTGTTTACACAAAGGTCACTCACACAGTTTCTTTGTGTTTCCATCCAAAAGACATTCACATTCAGGGCTTTTAACTAAAGTTATTTTTTGACCTGAGATTTAAACAAAAAGAATCAGAAAAGAAGCAAGATAACTAGACTTGACTGTGGATCTTTGAGAAATTGGCCTTGAATTCTGGCTCTTCCCCTGTAAAGCCAGTAGTCAAGGCCACCATCACAGCAGCCTGACCCATGCAGGTTCGCATTAGATTCGAACAGTCGGTAATGAAACACAGGAGCCAAAAACTGGTGAGCCATCAGCTTTAATTCTAGCTTGCACCCAGCGGGCAAGCAAAAACACACACTGGGCTCCAAAACCCACACATTCAGTGCTCACGAAGCTACTGACTTATCCGAGTTTCCTAGAATCAAAGGTTTCTTGCTCACCAGACTTATTCACCTCTGTTTCCCATCTCCTCCTGCACAAACTCTTAACAAACTGGCTTCTTCCTCAGCACTCTGCCATCTTGGCTACTTCTCCTCCACATGGCCTTAATCTGCTCTGCTCTCTAATACCAACCTCAGGAACTCAGGAACCAAGAGAGAGAGATCAAGCTACTGTTCTCTCCCACTTTATAGCAGACTCAAAACCTTTAATCCAATTATACAAACGAGGAAGTCTCTGATACAAAGTCACCCATCTGAGGCATGATGGAATTCCTCAGGAGAGTGCACCACCCTACATCATCCAATAAATCAAGGGTGTGGAAAAGAGCTTACTCTTAAACTAAGCCTTAGGCTATAACGACCCAACCTGCCCACAGCCTGTTCCAGAACACACATTAATATCAACGAACTTCCATGTGGGCAGCGCCATCTTTAATAAAGTGAGCATATTATATTTTATCTGCTGAACATCCCCTTTAGGCCAGAAACTCTTTGTGAGGTGATAAAGCCCTCAGATGTTTGGTGATTTGAGAACAGTGCATCAGCACCACCAGCAGACGTGGGGGGACCACTCCCAAGTGGCAGCAATAGGGAGGCTCTCATCCCTACACAAACAGCCCACTAGTACCCAGTGGAAGAGGCAGCAGTGACGTAGGGATAAAGAAGTGTCCCTGGATTGCTACTACTTATTGGGTAAATTCTTTTATGAATACCTGAAATAGTAATAAAGGCCCTATAAGCTATTTCTCAGTCAGTCAAGACCTTGGTTACAGATACAGTAAGTCGTCACTTAATGTTATCAATAGGTTTTGAGAAGTGCAGCAAAATGATGTATAAGTGATTTTTATCATTTTGCATTTTGATATAAACAAAAGTTAAGTTCCTACAGCATCTTATCAACATTATAATCAAATGACGTTGAATGAAAGATTTTTGGAGGACTTAACGGTATTTCTGAAGGACGGCAAAAAGAAGAAGAAAACAAAAGAGACTAAATGATGGTCAGGGTAGGCTTATGTTCCTTCTTATATGAGGCATCTTTGGCAGCTGTTTAAAGGACTACAATCTTGCCTGACCTGTGGTGGCACTGCGAAAATGTGCCAAAGAATTGCAAAAATTGTTAACATTAGTATTTTAAAAGGAAGAGTCAGGCCCCCTTACCCTTCCTCTCTAAAAAGAAAAAACAACAACAGAGAAACCGGCAAAAATTAGTAACTAATCATAGTTCTCTGGAAGGATAAAACTTATCTGGAAACTCCCTCTTGCCCTTCCTTAAGATCCTTTAGAAGACAATGTATACATATCTTAATTAAAAATTCCCACACTGATTCTAACTCTTGGAATCCTGAGAGGTATTTCTAAACAAAGGAATTAAGAGACCACTCCCCTTGCTTGAAAAACCTGCATTCTGTAACATTTTATATGCTTTCTAATAATCATCTCTTTTGAATCCTTTACATGTATAAAAACTTGTAAACTAAACAAGTGGGGACTGGCTTATTATATAAGCTAGCCTCAACACTTTTAGCAAAGGTATTTTCATTTGGCCTCCCTCCTTATCCTAAGCTAACCATTTCACTGTGGAGACAGGGGTGGGGGGTAGACACTAGAACAGGGTTGCCCACACTTTTTCAGCTTGCGAGCTACTTATAAGATGACCAAGTCAAAATGATCTACCTACAATAAAAATGCAAAACATAAATTTATTTCTTCTATATTATCATTATTTAAGTTACTATTATTAAAATTTAATATTGTGTATTCTTCTTTCACCTTTCTCCTTCTCGACTCTCTTTTCGGAGGAAAGTCAATGTCATAGTTTTTATGAACAGTCCAAAAAAGCAGCTCCACATTTCCCTTCTTTGGAATAGCAATGGCATGCAGACAGATGAGGTGAATGCACTTAGAATATGACATAGTGAAAAAAATCCCCTCCCGTTCTGTATGAAAGTGGTACGTTTTAGGCTTCTTACTCGGACCAGCTACGGCACTCATTTTTATACCCTTTGTTGTATTTAGTTTAAATAAATTGAAGGCTAACTACGCAGCAATGTAACTGAACAAGTTAGCACAGTTTAACGCGCATGCATAGGGTGTCAAAAGTTCAGACGTCAGATTGGCTACCCTTTTTGCCAATCAAAAGACAAATGTCTTTCTAATGTCATGCAATTTACCCACACTTCCTTCGCGATCGACCCGTAGATTGTGATCGACATATTGAGCACCCCTGCACTAGAAGATTTGGGAATGTCTTTGCCGGGTGTTGGGCAGATAAAATATATTATGCTCACTTTATTAAAGATGGTGCTGCCCACATGGAAGCCCATCACCCCGGTGATATTAGTTGCCCTTATGCTTGGGATGGGCGTAATTATATTATTGTGTGTGTGGGGGGATAGGCTGTAAGTAGGCAGGGTAGTTATAGCCAAAGGCTTAGTTTTAAGACTAAGCTTTTCCCCACACCCTTGACTGATTGCATGATGTAGGGTGGTACACTTTCATGAGGAATCCTCTCTGTTGGGCATATAAAATATATTATGCTCACTTTGTTAAAGATGGTGCTTCCCACATAGAAGCCCGTCACCCAGGTGATATTATTTGCCCTTGTGCTTGGGATGGGTGTGGGGGAAAGGCTGTAATGTAAGCAGGCCCGGGTCGTTATAACCTAAGGCTTAGTTTTAAGAATAAGCTTTTCCCTACACCCTTGACTGATTGGATGATGTAGGGCGCTCCTGAGAAATCCCATTATGCCTCAGATGAGTGACTTTGTATCAGAGACTTCCTTGTTTGTATAATTGGATTAAAGGTTTGGATTTCTACAGTATAAAGTGGGGCAGGCCGGGAGCTTGCGCTCTCGGTTCCTGGGATTAGTATAGAGAGGAGGGCAGATTAGGGTCACGTGGAGAGGAGAAGCAGCCAAGATAGCAGAGTTCTGAGGAAGAAGGCAGTTTGAGCAGAGTTTGCGCAGGAGGAGATGGGGAACAGAGGTGAATAAGTCTGGTGAGCTAGAAACCTTTGATTCTAGGAAACTCGGATAAGTCAGTAGCTTTGTGAGCACTGAATGAGTGGGTTTTGGAGCCCAGTGTGTGTTTTTGCTTGCCCACCAGGTGCAAGCTAGAATTAAAGCTGATGGCTCACCAGTTCTTGGCTCCATTGTTTCATTACCGACTGTTCGAATCAAATGAGAACCTGCATGGGCCAGGCTGCTGTGATAGTGGCCTCGGCTATTGGCTTTACACTCTCCTTATGCCTCAGATAAGTGGCTTTGTATCAGAGATTTTCTTATTTGTAGATTGGCTTAAAGGTTTGGATTTCTACAGTATAAAGTGGGGCAGACTGGGAGCTTGCTCTATCTCAGTTCCTAAGGTTAGCATTAGAGAGGAGAGCAGATTAAGGTCACGTGGAGGACAGAAGAAGCAGCCAAGATGGTGGAGTGCTGAGGAAGAAGCCAGTTTGTGCAGAGTCTGTGCTGGAGAAGGAGATGGGAAACAGGTGAATAAGTCTGGTGAGCTAGAAACCTTTGATGCTAGGAAACTCAGATAAGTCAGTAGCTTTGTTAGCCCTGAATGAGTGAGTTTTGGAGCTATGTGTGTGTTTTTGCTTGCCTGCTGGGTGCAAGCTAGAATTAAAGCTGATGGCTCACCAGATTTTGGCTCCGTTGTTTCATTATTGACTGTCCGAATCTAATGCGAACCTGCATTGGTCAGGCTGCTGTGATGGTGGCCTTAGCCTCTGGCTTTACACCGGCTATGTAAAACAATTATTACTACTGTGTTATATTGTAGTCTTGATGTGTAAGAATGCTTTTTCCCTTTAATAGATCCTATAGATAGATGTTGTAAGCTTGTTAGTAGTTGACTATTGTACTAGTCTCCCTCCTTACCCACGTTAAACAGTACTTTATTTTGTATAAAAGGTCTAGAGAGCTACATGATTTGGGAGCTAGCTGGCTAATTAATAGACTCCTCAAATTTCTTCTGTAATCTGCCTGGTGTCTCTATATAAGTCATGGATTGCAGTACTTTACAACAGCGCAATGGATAAAGCATTATCCTGGAACACTGAGGTTGCAGGTTTGAAACTCTGGGCTTGCCCAGTGAAGGTACATATGGGATTTGATGCTTCCTGTTCCCCACCTTTCTCTCTCTTTCTCTTGAAAATGAATAAATAAAGTGTTAAAGAACTGTGGTCTCACAATAGCAAATGGACACATGAACTAGTAATATGGCTTCTATTTAAAATCTTCAGACCTGTGTGGCATATGGAAAGAAAAATTAGAAAACTATTGTGAAGAAGGAGAAACCAGAAGACTGCAGAGGAGAGGGGGGCCTGCAGTGTCTGAGGTCTTACACTCTAGCCTATGACCTCAGTGTTCTTTATTGAGGGAACAAGGGCAGACAGAAAAGTTTGAAAAATAACAAACCATGGTGTGGACCCTGCTTCTTATTAGTTCCTTGAAATGAACTTGCAGCTCCAGTAAGAAGAATGAGTGATAGGATTATCAAGGACAGACCCTCCGGCTACCTCTCTCCACCCTTCCCTAAGACACAAAAATCATGTAGGCCTGCTGTTGCTCAAGTAAGTTTGTAAAATATGATTTTTATGTGTGCTCGCTTATACTTTGCACTGGGGGCTGGGCAGCACCAAGTATATGTGGTCCATGAAATTGCAAATTACCTTCCTGCTTGGGAAGGGTCATTGTTTTGCTAATGTTTGCTGGAGGAGAGGTTTTTGCACCAGAGAGTTTTGAAAAGAGAGAAGAGGGAGAAAGAAGCCATGTTTTCAGAAAGGAACTGAAGGAGCAGAGAGAATGCAGAGTGCTGAAGGAGAAGCCATATTGGCAGGGAAAGAGAAAAAGAACAGATGGGGAACCAGAGGTGAGGGGCTTTGCCAGCTTTGCTGAGACTGGTGAGGCCTTTGATTCTAGGAGAAACCAGAGAAAATTCTCCTGGTTGTGGAACTGGAGAATGCATTAGGGCTTTGGGAGCCCTGTGTGTTTGCTTGTCATCCAGTGTGAGACTTTAATTAAGGAATGGCCCACTGTAAAGCCAGTAGTCGAGGCCACCATCACAGGCACCTGGCCCATGCAAGTTCACATTAGATTCGGACAGTCGGCAATAAAACAACGGAGCCAAGAACTGGTGAGCCATCAACTTTAATTCTAGCTTGCACCTGGTGGGCAAGAAAAAACACACACTGGGCTCCAAAACCCACTCATTTAGTGCTCACAAAGCTACTGACTTATCAGAGTTTCCTAGAATCAAAAGGTTTCTAGCTCACCAGACTTATTCACCTCTGTTTTCTATCTCCTTCTCCAGCACAGACTCTGCACAAACTGGCTTCTTCCTCAGCACTCTGCCATCTTGGCTGCTTCTCCTCTCCTGCACGTAGCCTTAATCTGCTCTTCTCTGTAATACTAACCTCAGGAACCAAGAGAGCAAGCTCCAGGACTGCCCACTTTATAGCATAGATTTAAAACCTTTAATCCAATCTACAAACAAGAAAGTCTCTGGTACAAAGTCACTTATCTGAGACATACTGGGAGGATTCCTCATGAGAATGCACCACCCTACATCATCCAATCTGTCAAGGGTGTGGGGAAAAGCTTACTTTTAAAACGAAACTTTAGGCTATAAGGATCTGGCCTGCTTACAACCTGTCCCCCACACCCAATAATATAATTATGCCCATCCCAAGCATAATAGCAAATAATATCACCTGAGTGAAGGCTTCCATGTGGGGAGCGCCATTTTTAACAAAGTGAGCATATTATATTTTATCTGCCCAACACCCACCATTTTTTGGCTCCACTGTTTCTTTACCATCTTCCTGAATTTAATAAGAACCTGTGTTGGGCAGATAAAATATATTATGCTTACTTTGTTAAATATGGCACTGCCCATGTGGAAGCCTGTCACCTAGGTGATAATATTAGTTGGCCTCATGCTTGGGATGGGTGTGATTATATTAATGTGTGTTGGGGGACATGCTGTAAGCAGGCAGGATCATTATAGCCTAAGGCTAAGTTTTCAGACTAAGCTTTTCCTCACACCCTTGACTAATTGCATGATGTGGGGTGGTGCACTCTCATGAGAAATCCCATTATGCCTCTGATAAGTGACTTTGTATCAGAGAGTTCTTTGTTTGTATATTGGATTAAAGGTTTTGATTTCTACACTATAAAATAGGGCAGACCGGGAACTTGCTCTCTCTCAGTTCCTGAGATTAGCATTAGAGGGGAGAGCAGAGAAAGGCCATGCGGAGAGGAGAAGCAGCTAACATGGTGAAGTGTTGAAGGAGAAGCCAGTTTGTGCAGAGTTTGAGCAGAGATGAGATGGAGAACAAAGGTGAATAAGGCTGGTGAGGTACAAACCTTTGATTCTAGGAAACTCAGATAAGCCAGTGGCTTTGGGAGCCCTGACTGGAAAGGGAAGTGTATTTTTCACTGTGTGTATTGCTTGCCTGCCAGGTGCAAGCTAGGATTAAAGCTAATGGCCCACCAGTTCTTGGCTCCATTGTTTCATTACCATCTGTCCGAATCAAATGCGAACCTGCATGGGCCAGGCAGCTGTGATGGTGGCAGTTGCTACTGTCTTTACAACCTGCATGTGAATGGCCATGGTGGCAGCGGACAGTGGCCTTACACCTGCAAACAAAGAAGTCATAGAAATCAGGTATTTGTTACATGAAAGCTAAAGCTTTAAAGGTATATAAGATGTAAGAAATCTAACTTTGGGGAGCACATGTTTGATTGCCTCTTTTGGGGTCAAGCATCTCTGCTGGCTAAATAAATCCTACTTCCGTCATCAAGTTGTCTGGGCATTTTTGTCCTCCTTTGATTCCTGCAATAATTAAGCTTCCCTAGTATTCAAAGAAATTTAAAACTATTTAAATTTTTACTTATTAATTTTAGCAAGTGAGGAAGGGATAGTGTAAAGCCAGTAGCCATAGCCACCATCACAGCCGCCTGGCCCATGCAGGTTCACACTTGATTTAGACAGACAGTAATAAAACAATGGAGCCAAGAACTGGTTTGGGCCATTAGCTTTAATCCTAGCTTGCACCTGGTGGGTAAGAAATACACACAGTGGGAAAATACTTCCCTTTCCATTCAGGGCTCCCAAAGCCACTGACTTATCTGAGTTTTCCTAGAATCAAAGGTTCTACCTCACCATCCTTATTCACCTCTGTTCCCCATTTTCTTCTCTCTGCACAAACTTTGCACAAACTGGCTTCTCCCTCAGCACTCAACCATCTTGGCTACTTCTCCTCTCCTCCCCATGGTCTTTCTCTGCTCTCCTCTACCATGGGCTCCTCTGCCCCACTTTATAGTGCAGAAATTAAAACCTTTAATCTATTATACAAATAAAGAAGTCTCTGGTACAAAGTCACTTATCTGAATCATAATGGGATTCCTCAAAAGGGTAGAAAAGGCTATAATATCCCTGCCTGCTTACAGCCTGTCCCCCACACCCAATGCAAACTATAAGCGAGCAAACCTATATATCATATTTACAAACTTATTTGACCAACAGGTAGATAGACAGATAAGTACATTAATCTGTTCCTATATCTGCCCTGACTAGGATTGAACCAGTAACCTCTGCATATTGGAACAATGCTCTAATCCACCGAACCACCGAACCAGGGCCAAAGAAATTAAAGTTTAAACAATGAGTCTGACCTGTGGTATCACAGTGGACAAGGCATCAACCTGGAACACTGAGGTTACTGGTTGGAAGCCCCAGGCTTGCCCTGTCAAGGCACATGCTATGATTTGATGCTTTCTGCTTCTCCCCCTTGCCTTTCTCTCTTCTCCTCTCTCTAAAATCAATAAATCTAAAAAAAAAAAATTTAAACAACAAAATATATTACTTTTCATGGTCCAAATTGGCAGACACTGAGCAAAGATCATATTCCATGCTTTCAAGAGTGGGGTATTATTTTATACTGCTGCTACATATCTTCATTGGCATACTTTATTTTTAATGGCAATTTGAGAATATGTAAAAAGAGTCTGATGTAATAATTCCATTGGTTGGAATTTAATAAATTAATCAGACTGACCAAGTCGTGGTGCAGTGTATGGAGTATTGGCCTGAGATACTGAGATCCCAGGTTTGAAACTCAAGGTCACAGGTTTGAGTGTGGGCTCATCCAACTTGAGCACAGGCTCACCAACTTCGGCATGGGTAGCCAGCTTGAACATGGGATCATAGACATCACTCCATGGTTGTTAGCTTGAAGCCCAAGGTCACTGGCTTGAACCCATGGTTGCTGACTTGAGCAAGGGATCACTGGACCTGCTGTAGCCCCCTAGTCAAGGCACATATGAGACAGCAGTCAATGAACAACTAAGGTGCCACAATGAAGAACTGATACTTCTCATCTCTCTCCCTTTCTGCCTGTCTGTCCCTCTCTCTCTTTCTCTTTCTCCCCCTCTCTTGCTAAAAAGAAAAGAAATTAATCAATGAAGAAACACAAAGACTTATCTCCCAAGAGAGATTTATTACATTATTTTTTAGAGCAAAAATTAGAAATAACCTAAAAAAATAATAATATATTTGCTCATACTTTCTAAACTTTATTTAATAAGCATGCATTTCTTTTGTAGAGGGATGTATGGCCAGTAGCTGTGGCCACCATCACAGCCTCCTGGCCCATGCAGGTTCGCATTTGATTCGGACAGACGGTAATGAAACAATGGAGCCAAGAACTGGTGGGCCATTAGCTTTAATCCTAGCTTGCACCCAGCGGGCAAGAAATACACACAATGGGAAACACTTCCCTTTCCAATCAGGGTTCCCAAAGCCACTGACTTATCCGAGTTTTCCTAGGATCAAAGGTTTTTAGCTTACCAGCCTTATTCACTTCTGTTCCCCATCTCTTCTCTGCACACACTCTGCACAAACTGGCTTCTCCTTCAGCACTCTGCCAACTTGGCTGCTTCTCCTCTCCTCCACGTGGCCTTTCTCTGCTCTCCTCTCTAATGTTAATCTCAGGAACTAAGAGAGAGCAAGCTTCTGGTCTGCCCCATTTTATAGTGTAGAAATCAAAACCTTTAATCTAATATACAAAAAAGGAAGTCTCTGATACAAAGTCACTTATCAGAGGCATAATGGGATTCCTCATGAGAATGCATCACCCCACATCATCATGCAACAGTCAATGGTGTGGGGAAAAGTTTAGTTTTGAAAATAAGTCTTAGGCTATAACGACCCTGCCTGCTTACAGCCTGTCCCCACACGCAATGCAAATTATAAACAAGCAAACATATATATCATTTACAAACTTATTTGACTAACAAGGGAAAAATAACTTGAAAATAAAAAAATCATTGGGTAGTTCTGGTTAATATAAAAGTGTAATCAAATACAGAACACTTCTGAATCACATGGCTGTGACCTGAATGACTAATGTATGTCCATTGCCAAGACAAGATAAAAACACTGTTCTTCAGGACATTGCAGTGTTTATTTAGAAGGACATGTCATATAATAAATTTAATTTCAATAATCAAAACAACATTAGAGAAATTTTCTACCCATCAAATTATCTATCCACAAATTGTCCCATTTTAACTGTCTAGAACATTCAGATGTAACCAAAAAATGTTTTCTTCTCAAGTAAATTAGAAAAATTTTTGGACCACCTATGAACTTCCTACATTCAAAGAAAATAAAAAAATAAGTTAAAGTCTTATGATAAAAGAGGAAGAGGGACTGATAATAGGAAAACCTAAAAGAAACACAAACAAGAGAGGGACTTGTAAGGAGTAAAGCTATTTAACATTTTTATTTTTACTTAAAAAATCATGATAGCTTCTGATTCTAACATAATATATAATTATTTTTATTTTATATGAATGATATTGTATGGCCAGTAGCCAAGACCACCATCACAGCCGCTGGCCAGTGCAGGTTCGCATTAGATTCAGACAGTCGGTAATGAAACAACGGAGCCAAGAACTGGTGAGCCATCAACTTTAATTCTAGTTTGCACTCAGCGGGCAAGCAAAAACACACACTGGGCTCCAAAATCCACTCATTCAGTGCTCACAAAGCTACTGACTTATCTGAGTTTCCTAGCATCAAAGGTTTCTAGTTTACCAGACTTATTCACCTCTGTTCCCCATCTCCTTCTCTCTGCGCAAACTCTGCACAAATTGGCTTCTTCCTCAGCACTCCACCATCTTGGCTGCTTCTCCTCTCCTCCACGTGACCTTAATCTGCTTTCCTCTCTAATGCTAACCTCAGGAACAGAGAGATTGCAAGCTTCAGGCCTGCCTCACTTTATAGTGTAGAAATTCAAACCTTTAATCCAATTATACAAAGAAGGAAGTCTCTGATACAAAGTCACTTATCTGAGGCATAATGGGAGGATTCCTTATGAGAGTGCACCACCCTACATCATCCAATCAGTCAAGGGTGTGGGGAAAAGCTTACTCTTAAAACTAAGCCTTAGGCTATACCCACCTGGCCTGCCCACAAGCTGTCCCCCAACACACATTAATATCAACGAACTTCTATGTGGGCAGTGCCATCTTTAACAAAGTGAGCATAATATATTTTATCTGCCCAACAGATATCTTAATAAATTTTCTGAGTAAAGATACTTTTAACGTTGATGGGTTAAGAAAGTATTCTCAAATATCTGTTATTACAGTTCATTCCTAAATGTTTCTCAAATCCTTTTTCTCTTTTCCATTTTTCCCCCATCACTGCTCTTTCAAGCTACCATTTGAACAGCTACAATAGCTCTAAGTCGTTTCTGTGCATCCACTAGACACTATCATGAATCCATTCTTTGCAATGCATTAGACTAGTGCTTTCAACTAACAAATCCAATCAATTCAACTTCCTGCTTAAAACTCTGACTTTGAAGATAAAGGCAGCATTAATCAACATGACCTACCAGGCCCAATATCACTCTACTCTTTTTTGTTTTCTCTCCCCTTCAGCCACAAGGTCTTGTTTAAATTTCCTCATATTCAGGAGGCTGCTTCCTCTACATAGAACTCTCTTCCATTTATCTTTTGATTATCATTCAAATGTTACTCCCCCTCCCCCCCAGCCTCCTTCACAAACCTTAATTGCACTTATCATTTTATTTTATTGTGCTCCTTATGGTTGCAACATTACTTTTGTGTGTAATTAATGTCTGTCTTTACAGACTTTAAGTCACATAGGGCAAAGACCACTAGTTCTGTGACTGTAAACAAACTACTTGATGGCAGAAAAAGCTTCTTTCTGTTTTATATTCCTATGAGCAGAAGGTCTTATTTTATAGCTTCCCTTGTAATTAGATGTGACACAGTTCTGGTAATGAAATGTGAGTGAAACTGATGTGATTCATAGATTCTGAGGATCTGGAGTATATTACTGTTAGTCAAATAAGTTTGTAAATATGATATATATGTTCACTCACTTATAGTTTGCATTGGGTGTGGGAGATAGGCTGTAAGGTAGCAAGGTCCTTTTATAGCCTAAGGCTTACTTTTAAGACAAAACCTTTCCCACCCTTTTAATACTAAAATCTTTTCAACATCCTTCTAATACTAAGATCTTCTCAAAACTGAGCATTTTCCCACATCCTTGACTATTGCATGATGTGGGGTGGTGCACTCTTATGAGGAATCCCATTTATGACTCAGATAAGTGGCTTTGTATCAGAGACTTTCTTATTTGTATATTGGCTTAAAGGCTTTAATTTCTACACTATAAAATAAGGCAGACTAGGCCTCCCCTCCCTCTCTCAGTTCCTGCCATTAGCATTGCAGAGGAGAGGCAGGCAAGATGGTGAAGTGCTGAAGGAGAAGCCAGTTTGTGCAGAGAGAAGGTGTTAGGCAGATAAAATATATTATGCTCACTTTGTTAAAGATGGTGCTGCCCATGTGCAAGTCCACTGATATTAATGTGTGTTGGGGGACAGGCTGTGGGCAGGCCGGGTTGTTATAGCCTAAGGTTTTGTGTTAAGAGTAAGCTTTTCTCCACACCCTTGACTGATTGGATGATGTGGGGAGGTGCACTCTCATGAAGAATCCTCCCATTATGTCTCAGATAAGTGACTTGGTATCAGAGACTTCCTTGTTTGTAGATTGGATTCAAGGTTTGGATTTCTACACTATAAAATGGGACAGACTGAGAGCTTGCTTTCTCTCTGTTCCTGAGATTAGCATTAGAGAGGAGAGCAGAGAAAGGCCACGTGGAGAAGGCCAGGATAAGCGGCCAAGATGGTGGAGTGATGAGGGAGAAGCCAGTTTGAGCAGAGTTTGTGCAGAAAGAAGGAGATGGGGGACAGAGGTGAATAAGTCTGGTGAGCTAGAAATCTTTGATTCTAGTAAACTCGGATAAGTCAGTAGGTTTATGAGCACTAAATGAGTGGGTTTTGGAGCCCAGTGTGTGTTTTTACTTGCCCGCCGGGTGCAAGCTAGGATTAAAGCTGATGGCTCACCAGTTCTTGGCTCCATTGTTTCATTATTGACTGTCTGAATCTAATGCGAACCTGCATGAGCCAGGCTTCTGTGATGGTGGCCTTGGCCACTGGCTTTACAGAAGGAAATGGGGAACATAGGTGAATAAGGCTGATGAGGTAGAAAACTTAGATTCTAGGAATACTCGGATGAGTCAGTGGCTTTGCGAGCCCTGAATGAAAAGGAAAGTGTTTTCTCACTGTGTGTATTTCTCGCCCACTGGGAGTAAGCTAGGATTAAAGGTGATGGCTCACAGTTCTTGACACTGTTGTTTTATTACTGTCTGTTCAAGTCAAATGCAAACCTGCATTGGCCAGGTGGCTGTGATGGTTCCCGCGGCTACTGGCTTTACAGTTACTCTTATAAGACAGAAAGTGCCTGAATCCCAGTATGACCACATGGAAAATTGCTCAACCAATATGCCTGCATTGGATTGTGATATGAGATAGATATAAACTTTTATTGTGTTAAGCTATAGGGATTTGGGGTTTATTTATCAGAGCAAATGATATTGGTTTATATGAGTTGACATTTCCTTCAGAGAAACAGACAAATGTTTATTTTTGGAAATTAAAGCAATATGAGCACCATGATTTGTATATGGTAGTTATTTAATAGATATTGTCATTTTTTTTATCATTACTTTTTTTCCCCAGTGAGTGAAAAAATGCATTACTTCTTTTCAGTTATTTTTCACTCTCATAGTGAGATTTTTGGTAGAATTGGAATACTACTCCTTATTCATTAGAACTGTTACAGCATTCATATGGTTTTCAAGGGATTTTAAAGTACTTCTCTTTTGACAGCCCATGAAGGAGGTTTGGTTGTTCAAATATCGTACCCCCCTCCCAATTCTGTAAAGTAGTTATTTCCTTCTTTATATAATTTCAAAGTGAGTTCTGATATGGAATTAAGGGTCACAAAAGAATGGGTTAATTCTCTATGGAAACATAATGAAGTGACTTTTTCATAGTTGTATGAAAACCTGAGAACAGCCTAGAGATTCAACTTTTTACATTGTTATATTATATGAACATTCCTGAAATCTGACTAGAGTTTGCATATTTGCTTTGTCTCTCTCAAGCAAACCTGAACTTTCAGGATTTATCCATCATACTTTTTCCCCCTTTCCCATTAACTGACAGCCAAGAATGTGAGCAGAGTACAAAGAGGGTAAATAAACATGTTACCTGTTGAGTTTTATTTGCAGATATTCTTGCCTTCTGCACCTTGGAAACACATCATTCCAAAGTTCGTTTGGAAAGATTTTGCTGATTTGTGACTTTATGAAAACACCTCAATATATAGATAATCCTTATTCAGATACTTTGGCTCTAAGTAATTTAAGTCTTGAATTCAGGGAGAATGACTTTAGATAACGAGTGAATTTTAATTTTTTTTTTTCAGGCCTTCAGGATGCTAGGTTTCATTGAAGCCATGTATTCTGGGGATCAGCCTACACATCTTGCCTTTAGTATTTTCAAACTCCTTTGGAAAATTTGCAATGATTTTAGTCTGACATATTTTTATGGATATGTGATCATAAGATTAATAATGATCATGATAATCACTAGAGTTTATTAATCACTTTCTATGTGTCAGGTACTATGCAAAGGGCTTTGGCTGCGTTATCTGGTTTAATGTAAAATAGCTAACACAATTTGCATTTGTCCAATCCAACTAAATTCATTTTAATGCAACAATTATTGAGCCTTTCTTAATAGCCATGTACTAGTCACAGAAGAAAAGTAGATTACCAACATGCTTCCCCTACAGACTGGTTCCAACACTAATTACCTTTTCTGATTGTAGTCTTTGTTTGCTTATATTTTGGAGAGAAAAACGAATTCAGATCAAGGGACTGCCTCAAGGTTACATAACTTAAGAGCTAGATTGGGGAGTCAAATTCATTTTAGCAGATACCTTTCCAGGCATTTTGACTTCTCCATACTCATAAAAAATAGCATTAGAGTAAGTATTCTGTTTTCTATTTTGTAGTTTCAGTCAATATGTTTTACATATCTTTTCATGACAGCAAATATGCTTCACAGAAAGCCTCTTAAGTAATTCACACACAAATATCTCTCAATTCAAACACAGTAAAATTTTTATCCATAAAAATTTTATGTTTTTAGTTAAATATTTTAAAATTTGTTGTTTAGAGAGTAGCTTTCCACATAAACCAATATTCTTGAGACCCTGAACTCTCTGAACAAAGTGTGTAGTTCAATAAACACATAATATGCCTGTGTGAATCACAGCACTCCAAGGACTTCTTGGAGGAAATAAATACTTTAATCTGTAAAAATAAAAGATCATTTAACAAGGTGAAAAATTGCTTACAGTTATGCTCATGTAAATGATAGTTTCTTCCACAATGCCTTCGCTATAAAATAAGTATTTACTTCATTTTTTATTTTTATTGTTTTAGTGAGAGAGAGAGAGAGAGATAGACAGACAGACAGACAGGAAGGGAGAGAAATGATAAGCATCAACTCATAGTTGTGGCACTTTAGTTGTTCATTGTTTTCTCATATGTGCCTTGACCAAGAGGCTCCAGCTGAACCAGTGACCCCTTGCTCAAGCCACTGACTTTGGGCTTCAAGCTAGTGACTATGGGGTCATGTCTACAATCCCATGCTCAAGCTGCAACCCTGCACTCAAGCTGGTGAGCCTATGCTCAAGCCAGATGAGCCCATATTCAAGCTGGTGACCTCGGGTCCTTTGTGTCCCAGGCTGGGTCCTTTGTGTTCCAGGCTGATGCTCTATCCACTGCATCACTGCCTGGTCAGGCACAAAAGGAATATTTACTTCTAATAAAAGTAATTCTCTGCCCTCTAGCCCTGAGCAATAGAAGTTTGCTCTGAAGAATAAGTTACTCCATTTTAGTCTATTTCCAGTTAAGTCCTGGTCAATGGAGGGATTACTCTCAGTAAAATAGACTTTCCTTGGGAAGAAGTTTTTAGCCTACTTGTGTCATTGAAGAGAATTTATTTGAAAGTTATGCTGGGTATTTAAAATCTATGTTTTATAGGATGTGTCTTACTGAGGACTCAGGGAATATAGTAATTAGAAGACTCTGAAAGAAGAGTCCCTGGCACCCCAAAGATGGACAGCTGGTGTTTGCTTGGCAAATGAATGGCATAGGTCATTAGTGTCAGAAAAAGAGGAGGGACCTAATAGTGGTTCTTAAAGGGGGAAGCATTTTATATGGAGGGAGCATCTGTGTAGGTCTTGGGAGAAAGTTTCCTTCTCTTTTATTTTTTTGTTTATCTTATTGATTTTAGAGACAGAAAGTGAAAGGAAGAGGGAGAAGAAGAAAGAAAGAGAGAGACAGGAACATCAATCTGTTTCTGTATGTACCCTGACCAAGGATCCAGCTAGCATCCTCTGTGCTTCAGGATGATGCTTTAACCAACCAAGCTATCCAGCCAGGGCAAGAGTTAGGTTCTTTCAATAACTTCAGATTCTACAAATATTTGTTGCCTAGGACTAGTTTTATACTACATTATGCCTGGTAGTCTTATGCTAACTAGAATTATTTCACCTAACAAGGCAATAGTACTTCGTTGAAAAATCAGAATGATCTTAGGCTTTGTAAGGAAAAATAAAAATGAAAAATAAGAAGCTTAATTATACCTGTTAAAAATTAAAGAAGCGATTCATTTCCTCTACTTTTTATTAGAGCATTTACTTTAGAAAACTATTTGTACATACTTTCTCTTCTCTTTGAAATGCATTGAAATCCTTTTGAAAACTAAGGAGGCCTTTTGTAGGCTATATGATCCAGGAATGTCTTTCTCAAGAACCTGGGAGCCATCTTTTTGAAATGCAAAATTAAGAATGATAGCACCTCTCTCACCTCTTTCTGTGGGAGAGTAGCAGCCTAACTTTGGGTGCCTTGCTGCAAGTTGCAAAAATACCTTCTATCATAAATACAGTGTGTCCTAAAGTCATGGTGCACTTTTGACCGGTCACAGGAAAGCAACAAAAGACGATAGAAATGTGAAATCCTCACCAAATAAAAGGAAAACCCTCCCGGTTTCTGTAGGATGATATGGCAGCATGTGCGCCTGCGCAGATGATGACATAACACCATGTATACAGCAAAGCAGCCTATGGCCATGCCAGTCGAGAAGTGGACGGGTACAGAGGAAAGTTCAGTATGTTCTGTGGCTCGCTAAATTCGAATCCCTGACCAAAGTGCAAAGTGAATATCGGCATGTTTATAATGAAACGTCACCACATAGGAATCACATTACTCGGTGGGATAAGCAGTTGAAGGAAACTGGCAGTTTGGTGGAGAAACCCCGTTCTGGTAGGTCATCAGTCAGTGACGAGTCTGTAGAGGCTATACGGGATAGCTACCTAAGGAGCCCTAAAAAATCTGTGTGTGCATGTGCTCGACAATTACACCTAAGCAAGACTACAGTTCATAAGGTGTTAAAGAAACATCTCTGTTTTACGGGGTACAAATTGCGGCTGTTGCACGCTATCAAACTGGCCGATAGAGCCACACGATGCCTGTTTGCTACAGATATGCTTCATGAGATTGACAATGATGCAAGATTTTGGCAGAAGATTGTGTTTAGTGATGAGGCGACCTTCCATATCTGTGGACATGTTCATCACCATAATGTCCGAATATGGGCTGCTGAACATCCTCATGCCTACGTTGAGTACGAATGTAACACCTCTAAAGTGAATGTGTGGTGTGGCCTGATGCATGATAAAGTGATAGGCCCATTTTTTTTCACGGAGCAGTCTGTGACGGCAAACACCTATCTTAAAATTATTTTTATTTATTTATTCATTTTAGAGGAAAGGGAGAGAGAGAGAGAAAGAGAGAGAGAGAGAGAGAGAGAGAAGGAGGGGAGGAGCAGGAAGCTTCAACTCCCATATGTGCCTTGACCGGGCAAACCCAGGGTTTTGAACCGGCAACCTCAGCATTCCAGGTCAACGCTTTATCCACTGCGCCACCACAGGTCAGGCAAACACCTATCTTGACATGTTGGAATTGTATGCAGTGCCACAATTTCCAGAAGGTGTCATCTTTCAACAGGATGATGCTCCTCCACACTACGCCACCATTGTTTGTGAGTTTCTGGATAGAACATTCCCCGGCGGTGGATAGGCAGGGGTTCTGTCAAGCCATGGCCACCACTATCCCCGGATCTGACACCCTTAGGTTTTTACTTTTGGGGTTATGTGAAGCAACATGTGTACATTGAATGTATCAATGACATTAATCACTTAAAACAGAGAATCACAGACGTTATTCACTCTGTTACACCAGACGTCCTTACCCGTGTGTGGCAAGAACTTCATTATCATTTGGATGTGTGTAGGGCAACAAATGGAGCCCACATCAAACTGCACTGAATAGGTATGAAACTGGGAGAGTTTTCCTTTTATTTGGTGCAGATTTCACATTTCTATCCTCTTTGGTTGCTTTCCTGTGATCGGTCAAAAGTGCACCATGGCTTTATGGACACACTGTATTTGAGAAATCTGTTTTTCTGCTGCCTAAAGCCAATTTAACTAACACAGATGATCACCGTAATTAAAAAGTTTAGCATGAACTACATGTATATAAAAATGGTCTTGCCAAATCTTAATTGAGGGCTAGTTATTATTTATCTTTAAAACATCTATATACTGGGCTTTATTTGCATGGCTAGATAAAAAGGTGAGATTTCTTTCTGTCTTGGCAATTTCTTAATGGGTAGCTTGTGATGCACCTTACATTCTGATTTAAGGTTCATTTGGCCACAAAAGTGTATTCTTTCTCTATTACCTTGTGGGAAGGATTTCTGAATAAGGAGAAGATTTAGTTTAATTGTATTTATCCTATATCTCCTGTGGGGAAACCAGAGTGCACTATCATTCTTGTTATGTGTCTAGAGGAGTAACAGATGGGCATTGCTGAGGCTTAGCTGGTCACGTGTTTTGTTTGTTTGTTTTTTTCCACTGGCTTAGTTACTATAAATTTTCAGGCTTAGAAACACCATGAAGGAACTGGGTCATGCAATTCCTCTAATGTTTTTGTTTGATTTTTTCCTCTTGACAGCTTATTGCTGTACTTGGAATTAGAATGAGAAATGCATTGACTAATCATAAGAGTCTAAAATCTAATCAGGTGACAAATTCTATTGGCAATTACAGATTCTTAGTATAGACAAAAGAATCAGAGAGTGCTTATATAACTTTGAATCCAAGGATATGGGTCTGAGACCTATAAAACCAATACATTTATTTGTTCTCTCAGGTTTTAATGCCTTTGATGTGGCCAACTATGACATAGATCTTAGTGAATTCTAACAGGGTCACCAACAACAACCTTATCTGTGTCTTGGTTTAAATCTCTGGTTATTGGTAATGTCAAGAATACTGATAGCTCAGTTGGTTAGAGCGTCATCCTCAAATATGAAGGTTGCGGTGTTGATCTTGATCCCCTGTTAGGGCACATATAGAAACAGATGTTTCTGTCTGTCTGTCTGTCTGTCTGTCTCCCTCTTCCTCTTTAAAATCAATCAATAAATTTTTAAAAAAGATGAAGGATACTGAGAAGGTCATTCTAAATTACTTAATATGATATTGTAGTTTTTATCAATTGTGAGAATTGCTTTAGATGCCTGAATCTCCTGTTGCCTTGCTGAAATCTTTTGAAATAAATAACTTTAACTAGATGAAAACTATCTTTATTAATGAGTTGCTTCCTCTAGCTGAGGAAAAAGTTAACCTTAAGTGTGGAGGGGTTAAAACAAAAAAAAATAATAGTATTAATATGTGTGTTGAAAGTAAAATTTAAATATTTGTTATAGACTTGTGTATAGTTTTTGATATGTAACAGCACTGTATAAGTGTTTACTATTACCATCATTTATAAGAGAACTTGGCTAAATACAGTATAACCTCATAAATCTAATCTGAGGTATCTAATTAAGTAGTTGATTGATTCTCATAATATTATGTTCAAAGCTTACTAAATTTTTAGTTAAAAGTGGAAAATAAATTTAGTTTCCACATACTAAGTTAAATTTAAAGATGTATTAGTATTATTTAATAGTAATAGAGGTTTTAGTTGATGAGCAAAGTAAAAAAGAAAATTAATTAAAAAACTAAAATGTTACAATATTTTAAATTGGACCAAACATTATTCAAAGACTTCAACTGACTTTAAAATTTTGCTGATGGAGAAAGAATAAATTTTTCCAGCTACACTTAAATTGGAGCCCTTAGGTTTTTCTCTCCCTGTGGCAGCTTCAATCTTGATGAGAAAGGACATTCCTGTTGGCGTCTGTACAGGCTCAGTGAAGGCACAGAGGTAATATCGAACAATTGTGTAGAGATTCTTTCAAATAATAACTGTAGTAGCAATTTGGGAGGTAGACAGAAATTGGGAACAATTGATGAGGGAGAGACCAGACAATAGGTCATTGCAGTAGTTCTGACATTTTGAAGTCTTGAAATAGTCATGGCAATAAGGAAGGAGAAAGAGATTAGAAGTACAGATCAGTCCTGTGATAAAATTGACTTGATTTGGTGCTTTGTGAGATATAAATATTGAAGCAAAAATAAAAATTGAAGGTAATATTGACACATCTAGTATGGGTGACTAGGTGCATGGTGATACTTTTTCCAAAAGAAAAATTTTATGTAATTGAATGGGTGGGTTCATGAAGGAAAATAAATTCAATGTAAAAATATTTATTTTTAATAAATAGTTCATAATTCTAGAAAAAATGTAAGAAGCATAGAAGAATATACAATGAAAAATTCTTAATTTTCTTCCAGAGACAACCAATATTACCACTTTTTGTTATGTCTGTCAGTTACTTATCAAAATCAATTCTCTTTTCTTCTTTAGCAACAGAATTCCACTTTTTTGGAGGGCTCAATAAACATATTTTTCAGGTTTCCTTATAAGTATAAATGGCTATGTTACTAAATTCTGATCAATGACATTAAATAGGAACTAATGAATTGGATTTATGGGAAGTTTCCTTAAAAGAGATTAAACAACACTTACTCCCTCCTTTATTTCTATTTGGCCTGGAATGTGGATATGAGGATATGATGACTAGAGGTCTAGTAGCCATCTTGGGGAAAAATAAAAAATATAACCATGAGGATGGAAGCCATTCACTGGTGATGGTGAACCAGAAAGATGAAAAGGGGTCAGGTGTCTAATGGCTATGTAGACAACATACCAGTCCTGGACTACTTCCTTCCTGATGTCTTTAATATTAAATAAATGAAACCATCTTGTTTAGAAATTTTCCTCTGCAGCCAAACCTAATCTTAATTGGTATAGGATTCTTTAATGAATTTCATTTTGAACAAGTTATATATAAGGATATCCAGATACAAATACCAGGTAGATAGTTAACACATGCATTGTAATTTCTTCAAGTGCCTGATACATACATACATAGTGGATGCTTGAAAAATATTTGTTTCATGAGCTCATGAGAAAGTTTTGGAGGTAAAAGATTTTGGAATTATTGGCAAAGGAGTGGTGGTTGTAGAATAACTTCACTTAATGGAGATTATGTAGAGTAAAAAAACAACAACTGAATATAGAACAACTGAGATACAAACATTTAAGAGGCATAGAGTTTTTTAGTTTTTCAATCTTATCTATCATTCCATTTATTCAGGCCTTATTTAATGCCTTTAGTAAAATTTATAATTTTATATGTACTGGTTTTGTATATTTTTGGTTAGGTTTATTCTTAGGTACATTGTACTTTTTATTACTATTATTAGATTTTTTAAAAATTACACTTCTCTAATTAGATACCATGTTTGAAAGCTATAAAGCTACTTTGTTGACCTTTATCTGACCACCTTGCTAGACTATAATTCTAAAATTTCTCAGTTGATTCTCTAAATTGATGATTATATCACTGCCAATAGTAATAGTTGCATCTATTTATTTCCATTTTAATTTCTTTTCTCTTTCTTTTTTTTTTTAATATATATTTTATTATTATTAATTCTAATGGGGTGACACCAATAAATCAGGGTACATATGTACAATGAAAACATCTCCAGGTTATCTTATCATTCAATTGTGTTGCATACCCATCACCAAAAGTCAAATTGTCCTCTGTCACCTTCAATCTGGTTTTCCCTGTGTCCCTCCCCTCCTCCCTATCCCACTCTTCCCTCCCTCCCCCCATCCCATAACCACCACTCTCTTGTCCATGTCTCATACCCTCACTTTCATTTCCCACCTATGTATATAATAGTGCTGTTCTCAGTTTTTCTTTTTTTCTGATTTACTTATTTCACTCCGTATAATGTTATCAAGGTCCATCCATTTTGTTATAAATGATCCGATGTCATCGTTTCTTATGGCTGAGTAGTATTCCATAGTATATATGTACCAAAGCTTTTTAATCCACTCATCTTCTGACGGACACTTGGGCTGTTTCCAGATCTTCGCTATTGTGAACAATGCTGCCACGAACATGGGGGCTCAATTCTTCTTTTCGAACAGTGCTATGGTGTTCTTAGGGTATATTCCTAAAAGTGGGATAGCTGGGTCAAAAGGCAGTTCGATTTTTAATTTTCTGAGGAATCTCCAAACTGTTTTCCACAGTGGCTGCACCAGTCTGCATTCCCACCAGCAGTACAGAAGGGTTCCTTTTCTCCACATCCTCGCCAGCACTTATTCTGTGTTGTTTTGCTGATAAGTGCCATTCTGACTGGTGTGAGGTGATATCTCATTGTGGTTTTAATTTGCATTTCTCTAATGATTAGTGATGTTGAGCATTTTTTCATATGCCTATTGGCCATCTGTATGTCCTCTTTGGAGAAATTTCTATTCATTTCTTTTGCCCATTTTTTGATTGGGTTGTTTGTCTTCCTGGTGTTGCGTTTTATAAGTTCTTTATAAATTTTAGTTATTAACCCCTTATCAGATGTGCTGTCGAATATGTTCTCCCATTGGGTGGTTTGTCTTTTTATTCTGTTCCTATTAAGCTGTGCAAAAACTTTTTAGTTTGATATAGTCCCATTTGTTTATCTTGCCTTTTATTTCAGTTACCCGTGGAGATAAATCGGCAAATATACCGCTGCTACAGATGTCGGAGAGCTTGCTGCCTATGTTTTCTTCTAAGATGCTTATGGTTTCACGGCTTACATTGAAGTCTTTTATCCATTTTGAGTTTGTTTTTGTGAATGGTGTAAGTTGATGGTCTCGTTTCATTTTTTTGCAGGTAGATGTCCAATTTTCCCAACACCATTTGTTAAAGAGGCTGTCTTTACTCCATTGTATGTTCTTTCCTCCTTGTCAAATATCAGTTGTCCATAAAGCTGTGGATTTATTTCTGGGTTCTCTGTTCTGTTCCATTGATCTATGTGCCTGTTCTTATGCCATTGCCAGGCTGTCTTGAGTATAATGGCCTTATAGTAAACCTTAATATCAGGAAGAGTGATACCTCCTGCTTTATTTTTTCTTTTTAAGATTGCTGAGGCTATTCGTGTTCTTTTTTGGTTCCATATAAATTTTTGGAATATGTGTTCTATATCTTTGAAGTATGTCATTGGTATTTTAATTGGTATTGCATTGAATTTATAAATTGCTTTGGGTAATATAGACATTTTAATGATGTTTATTCTTCCTAGCCATGAGCACGGTATATGCTTCCACTTGTTTGTATCTTCCTTGATTTCTTTTATCAATGTTCTATAATTTTCCAAGTACAAGTCCTTAACCTCCTTGGTTAAATTTACTCCTAGGAACTTTATTTTTTTGGCTGCAATAGTGAAGGGGATTGTTTCCTTAATTTCTTTTGCTGATATTTCATTGTTGGTGTATAGAAATGCCTCTGATTTCTGAGTATTAATTTTATATCCTGCCACCTTGCTGAATTCATTTATAAGGTCCTGTAGTTTTTTGACTGAGACTTTAGGGTTTTCAATATACAATATCATATCATCTGCAAATAATGATAGTTTTACTTTTTCTTTTTCAATTTGGATGCCTTTTATTTCTTCTTCTTGTCTGATTGCTGTAGCTAGGACTTCCAGAACTATGTTGAATAAGAGTGGTGAAAGTGGGCAACCCTGCCTGGTTCCTGATCTTAAGGGGATTGCTTTTAATCTTTGTCCATTTAGTATTATGTTTGCTGTCGGTTTATCGTAGATGGTCTTTATCATGTTAAGGAATGATCCCTGTATTCCCACTTTACTGAGAGTTTTGAGCATGAATGGGTGCTGGATTTTATCAAATGCCTTTTCTGCATCTATTGAAATTATCATGTGATTTTTGTCCTTCCTTTTGTTTATGTGGTGAATCACATTGATTGATTTACGAATATTGAACCAGCCTTGCCTCTCCAGAATAAATCCCACTTGATCGTGGTGTATGATTTTTTTTATATATTGCTGGATCCGGTTGGCTAATATTTTGTTGAGAATTTTAGCATCTAAATTCATCAGGGATATAGGCCTATAATTTTCTTTCTCTGTGTTGTCTTTGCCCGGTTTTGGGATCAGAATTATGCTCGCCTCATAAAAGGAGTTTGGATGTCTTCCTTCCTCTTGAATTTTTTGAAATAGCTTGAGGAGAATAGGAGATAATTCTTCTTTGAATTTTTGATAGAATTCACTTGTGAAGCCATGAGGCCCAGGATTTTTCTTTTTTGGGAGTTTTTTGATAACTGTTTCAATATCATTTGTTGTAATTGGTCTGTTTAGGTGTTCTGATTCTTCCAGATTGATTTTTGGAAGATTATATGATTCAAGAAATTTGTCCATTTCACCAAGATTGTCTAATTTTTTGGCATATAGTTCTTCATAGTATTTTCTTACAATACTTTGTATTTCTGTTGTGTCAGTTGTTATTTCTCCACTGTCCTTTGTAATTTTATTTATTTGAGTCCTCTCTCTTTTTTTCTTGGTGAGTCTAGTTAAAGGTTCATCAATCTTGTTTACCTTTTCAAAGAACCAGCTTCTGGTTTCATTGATCCTCTGTATTGTTTCCTTAGCCTCTATGTCATTTATTTCTGCTCTTATCTTTATTATTTCCTTCCTTCTACTGGTCCTTGGCTTTATTTGTTGTTGTTTTTCTAGTTCTTTTAGATGCAGGGTCAGGTTGCTTATTTGAGCTTTTTCTAGCTTCTTATGATATGCCTGTAGTGCAATAAACTTCCCTCACAGAACTGCTTTTGCTGTGTCCCATAAATTTTGAGTTGATGTATGCTCATTATCATTTGTTTCTAGAAACGTTTTTATTTTCTTTGATCTCATTGTTAATCCATTCATTATTTAATAACATGCTATTTAGTTTCCAAGTGTTTGAGTATTTTTCAGTTTTTCTTTTGTGGTTAATTTCTAGTTTCATGGCATTGTGATCAGAGAAAATGCTTGATATGATTTCAATCTTCTTAAATTTATTGAGACCATTTTTGTGTCCTAACATGTGGTCTATCCTAGAAAACGTACCATGAGCGCTTGAGAAGAATGTATATTCTACTGCTTTAGGGTGAAAAGTTCTGAAGATATCTATTAAATCAAGTTGATCTAGTGTATCCTTTAAGTCTGTTGTTTCTTTATTAATTTTCTTTCTTGAGGATCTATCCAGTGTTGTTAGAGGGGTATTGAAATCCCCTACTATGATAGTATTGCTGTTAATCTCGCCCTTTATATCCATCAAAGTCTGCTTTATGTATGTCGGGGCTCCTATATTTGGTGCATAGATATTTACAATAGATATATCTTCCTGTTGAATTGTTCCCTTTATCATTATGTAGTGTCCTCCTTTATCTCTTACTACAGCCTTTGTTTTAAAGTCCATTTTGTCTGATATAAGTATTGCTACCCCTGCTTTTTTTTCATTTCCATTTGCATGAAATATTTTTTTTTATTCTTTTACCTTCAGTCTATGAGCATCTTTTGTTTTAAGGTGTGTCTTGTAGACAGCATATGTATGGGTCCTGTTTCTTTATCCATGCAGTTACCCTATGTCTTTTGATTGGATCATTTAATCCATTTACATTTAAGGTTATTATTGATATGTAGTTGTTTATTGCCATTTTATTCTTTAAAGCTGTATTCTTCTTTGCTCTATTCATTCCTCCCTTTAAACTGTTCACAAGAGGCCCCTTAGTATCTCTTGCAGAATTGGTTTGGTTTTTATGAATTCCTTCAGGCTTTCTTTTTCTGGGAAGCTCTTTATTTCTCCTTCAATTTTAAATGTTAGCCTTGCTGGATAAAGTAGTCTTGGTTGTAGGTTCTTGTTCTGCATTACTTTGATTATTTCTTGCCATTCCCTTCTGGCCTCAAGTGTTTCTGTTGAGAAGTCCGATGTCATCCTTATGGGGGCTCCTTTGTAGGTGATAGTCTTTTTTTCTCTAGCAGCTTTTAAAATTTTTTCTTTATCCATTAGCTCTGGTATTTTAACTATGATGTGTCTTGGTGTAGATCTTTTTGGGTTTCTCTTTAATGGAGTTCTGTGTGCTTCTTGAATGTGTGGAGTGTTTCCCAGCCTTAATTTAGGAAAGTTTTCTGCTATGATTTGATTGAACACAGTTTCCATTTCCTGTCCTCTCTCCTCTTCTTCAGGCACCCCTATGATGCGAATGTTGTTTCTCTTCATGTTGTCACAAAGCTCCCTTAGAGTTTCCTCACATTTTTTAAGTCTGTTTTCCTTTTTCTTCTCTGCTTCTGTGCCTTTTTTTATTGTGTCCTCTAACTTGCTTATTCGATCCTCAGCGTCATCCATCCTGCTTTTAATTCCTTCCATTGTGGTCTTCAGTTTTGATACTGTGTTTGTCATTTCTGTCTGATTCTTTTTTATTATTTCAATTTCATTTTTTATACTTGTTATCTCTTTATTTAGGTGTTCATAATGAGTATCCATTCTTGCTCTAATTTCTTTGAACATCCTAACTATCTTTATTCTAAATTCTGCTTCTGGTAATTTGGTTATATCTGGTTCATTCAGGTCCTTCTGTGGGGATTTCTCTTGATTCATTTGGTTTGCATTCCTCTGCCTGCCCATTTTTTCTGTGTATAAGCAAGTTGTGGGCACTGGAGTCCAGTAGGTGTTGCCTTTGTGTTCTCTAGGTGTGGTTTATCTGCAGACCCCCCACCCCCTTTGCCGGTGCCTAGGGTGGTTGGGTATGAGCGTTGCCAGCGCCGGCCCACTGTGGCTTTTGCTGTGATTTCTGCCTCTCCTTTGTGGGAGTGGCTGTTACTGAAGCCACAAAATTAGCACCAAGGGTAGAGGTGAGCACCTTTGCTCAGCTGCGCACTCAGCCTATTTCCGGACTTCCGCCCAGAACCAGCAGTCGGAGCCTGCTCGCTACAGTTCCGCGGGTTAGGCGGGGCTTTTGACGTGCTCTCAGCTGTAAGCTTTTGCCCGTCTGGAGCTTTAGCTCCGCCCTCGAGGCCAGGGCCCTTCTGCGCAGGGTTGGAAACTAAGGTTTATTGGGGCGGGCGTGTTTGCTGGCTTCCGCTCAGCTGCGTACTTCCGCTCATCCCGGACTCTACCCCGCCCCCGCGTTCGGAGCCCGCTCGTGCACGTGTGAATGCTATCCGCGGTTTCTCCGGCCGGGTGGGGATAGTAGCGTGGGCTCAGCTGCGAGCCTCCACTTGTCTCGGGGTCCACCCCGTTCCCGCGCTCGGTGCCCACTCGCGCACATATACTGGCCAACCGCGGTTTCTCCGGCCCGGGGGTGGGGGACTGGTAGCGTCAGCTCAGCCACAAGCCCCTGCCCGTCCCTGGTCCTAGCCTGGTCCCCGCGGTCAGGGCCGGCTTGCACAGGGCCTGCCCGTTTCTGGCCTCCCGCTTTGTCCCCGTTAGTGGGATTAAAGGCAGGCCCGCAGCTTCCGGACCGCTTTCGCGCGTCTCCTCCGACCCTCTGGTCTAGACCGATCTCCCACCGGCTTGGCCTCTGCCCACGCCGACAGAACCGCCTTTCAGCGTCTGCCGCCCCAAAACCTTAAGCAGCCCTCAGTAGAGTAGGAAGGGACCTAATACTCCACACTGTAGGCCTGGGAGCTCCCTCACTTGTTTCACAGCTCAAAACTGTCCAAACGCCTCTTCTAGGCTCTAGGACTGCAGGCTGGGGCTTGGTTCCTGGGACCCAGGTCCCTCCCTCTCTGCCAAACTCTCCTCCCGCCCCGCGGGTCTCTCCGGGCTGCCGTTTGCTCCGGGGTGCTGGGCAGCCCTCTTCGCGTTTTCGCTATTCCTACCAGTCTCAATGTGGCTTCTTCTGTTTTCCTTGGTTGAAGAGTCCACTTAGTTTTGTTCAAAGTTGGTTTATCCAGGTGATGTTTCTTAAAATTGAGTTGTAATCCACTTTGGTTCTGGGAGTTGGAAGTTGGTACGTCTGCCTACTCCGTCGCCATCTTGCTCTCCTTCTTTTCTCTTTCTTATTTCATGAACTAACATCTCTAGTACAGTACTGTATATTAGTGAAAAGAGCAGCCAAACTTGTCTTACACCAGTTTTTCCTTATCTGTGACAGATGTGTTCCAAGAGCCCCACTGGATGTCTGAAACTGCAGACAGTACCAAATACAGCTGTCTATCTACCTGTCTGTCTAACTATTTATCTATCATCTATCTATCTATCATCTAATCTATCATCTATTTATCATCTTTTCCGTTCATGACTTTCACCCACACATTTAATGCCTTTTCTATCTTAACTAAGCACTTACACATTATGGTCGTAATTTTTACAGTTTGACATGTGACAGCAAAACTAGCACAAACTTTTTTTTCCCTCTTCACAATTTCACAGATGTAAGATTCTTTGTTACTGTAGATCTTAATGAGCTCAGTATATGATTTTTTTCTTTCCTTATTAAATTGAGAACTTTACATTTTCACTTAAAGGAAGCGTTTTATGGCTTCTCTTTGGCCTATTCGAACTGTCAGCATCACTATTCCTGCTCTTTGGGGCCATTATTAAGTAAAATAAGGGTTACTTGAATACAAACACTGCAGTACCAAGACAGTTAACCTAGTAACTGAGACAACTACTAAGTGACTAATGGGCAGGGAGAATATAGAGCATGGACAAAGGGATGATTCACATTCTAGAGGGACAGAGCAGATGGTGTGAGCTTTCATCACACTTATCATAATGACATGCAATATAAAATTTAGGAATTGTTTATTTCTGGAATTTTTCATTTATTATTTTTGGACTGAGGTTGACTACAGGTAACCAAAACTGCCAAAAGCTAAACCTTGGATTGGGTGGGACTACTGTATTTACTTCTTTAATTGAAATTATTTTAACATCTCAGCATTATGCATGTGTTTTATAAAAGTATTTCTAGAAGATGTGCTTGATCAAGTTAGAAGATCACCTTGGTATTTTGCCAATAAACAGTGCTTCTAACCCCACATACTGGGTCAGCTTCTTGTTCCCATCGCTTCATAGTCATTTGGTATAGCTCACATCTAAAGATGTACTTAATTGTGTGCACCTAGGCTGCAATTTCTATCTTCACCAGGACCCTGTATGCTTCAAGTATTTCACTAATTCCTTACAGACACTTCTCCTTTTAGAGCATGGCTATGTATTTATCATTTTAGTACTGTACCTTTTAGAACATTTCTGTGAGTGTGATGCAGGTAGGGAAGGCTCAAGTTTGTATACTGTACAAAAGTTGACAACCAACAGTTTGCATAAGCATAGTGAATACTTATAAGAATTTAATGGAGCTTGACCAAGAGGTGGCACAGTGGACAGAGCATTGACATGGGATGCTGAGTATCTAGGTTCGAAACCTGAGGTTGGGCCTGAGCTTGGGCTCACCAGCTTGAGCACGGGTGGCTGGCTTAAGTGTGGGATCATAGACATGACCCCATGGTCTCTGGCTTGAGCCCAAAGGTCATCGGCTTGAAGCCCAAGGTTGCTGGCTTAAGCAAAAGGTTACTGGCTTGGTTGAAGCCCCCTAGTCAAGGCATATATGAGAATCAATAAATGATCAAATAAAGTGCCACAACTACGAGTTGACACTTTTTATCTCTTTCTGTTCATATCTGTCTCTGTCTCTCTTGCTAAAAAAAAAAAAAAAAAAAAAAGAAAAAGAAAAAATATGGAGTTAAGGATATATTTATTTGAACTTTAAAATGTTCAGAAATTTTAAGTATCAATTGTTAAATACTTGTTTCCTATATAAACTCTATATATCAATTTTTTTTATTATTTATTCATTTTAGAGAGGAGAGAGAGGGAGAAGGAGGCGGATCAGGAAGCATCAACTCCCACATATGACTTAACCAGGCAGGCACAGGGTTTTGAACCAGTGGCCTCTGTGTTCCAGGTCAATGCCTTATCCACTGTGGCACCACAGGGCAGGCAATATATCAATGCTTTAAAGACAATTGCATGCACTTTTAGCAATTATTGCTATAAAAACTCAATGTGTATTTTGTAATTTTTTCTTAATCATAACTTTGAAGTTTCAAAAAATATATAGAATTCTTAATTATGTACTTTTAAAAGAGTGCTATCTTTCAAATGGCTGATTTCTTATTTTTTCACAGTATGGTGAGTTTGTAGAGGTTGTATGAAAAGAATTTGTTGGAAATTGTTTGTATTTCATTTGTGGCCTAGTGTTCTACTAATTGTTGTAAACATCCCAGCAGTGTTCAAGAAGGTGTGTTAAATAAGCCAATTGGTTGCTAATAACTCTCTTTAGTAATTGCTTTTACGTGGTACTTTGGGAAATTAGGCTCTGCTCTACTGAGAGTGGATTTCTCAAATTCTCCTTATAATTCTAACAATTTTTAAATGCTTATGTTGAAGCCATGTTATTAATTGTATAAATATTCATGATATATATTAATCTTAGGTCTGTAAATTTCTAATATTGTATTCTTTGAGTTCTATCTTGCCTGATTTTAAAATACTTTGCTAACCATCTTTATATTAATATTTTCATGTTATATCTTTTCTTGTTTCTTTAATTTTTAACTTTTCTGTATCAGTTGGTTTAGTTTATTAAAAAAGCACCAGTCTTGATTTTTTAAAACTCAATCTAACAGTTACTGTTATAACAAGTAAGTGTATCCATTTATATTTATTTTAATTGCCACTATGTTTGCAGCCATTAAAACCATCTTATTTTATGTCTTACAGTTACATGCTTTTCTTATATTTCTATCCTCACTTTAATTGGAAAATTAAGTTTTCTTTGTTCTTCTTTCTCATATTCTGGATATATATTATACTAAACACATATGGTTCTAAAAATATTTAGTGTAAAATACTTCTCACTGTAAGATAAAAATTTAATGTGTTTTTAATCCTTTTGTTTTCACTTCCACTTCTTTTCTGTCTTGAAATTTACATTTAAAAATTATTGATTGATTTTAGAGAGACAGATAGAGGAAGGGAGAGAGAGAGAGAGGTTGATAGAGAGAGAGAAAGAGAGAAAAAGAGAGAGAGAGAGAAGCATTAACTTGTTGTTCCACTTAGTTGTGCATTTGTTGGGGAATGGTCATTTCCCATATATGCCTGGTCTAGGGATTGGGACTATGCTCTTACTGACTGAGCTAACTGGCTGGGCTCTGAAATTTATATTTTTATACAACCTGGACTTTTAGATATAGATAAAAAAATTGATAGTTAATGTTTTACTCATTATATTTTGTTGCATTCTATTATTCTTCTTAGATTCATTTTTCCTCTTGCTGTAAAACACTTAATAACTGCCCTAAAGATAAATTATGAGTATTAAATAGTATGTGAATTTTTGAAAAGTCTATCTTATTTTGATTTGATAGTTTGGTTAAGTAAAGATCTCTGAGTTTATAGGTTAGATAGATTGCAAAAGTGGCCTTGGTTCTGCCAGCCAGGTGGCTCGGTTTGGTAGAGCAGCGTTCTGAAGAGCAGAGGTTGCCAGTTTGATCCCTGGTCAGGGCACATACAGGAACAGATCCATGTTCCTGTCTCTCCCTCTCTCTCCTTTCCTTCTTCTCTCTATAAAAATCAATAAATGAATTCTTTAAAAAAAAATGGCCTTGGTTCTGGGCTTGGGTCACCTGACTTGCTTTGGCAAACTGAATGTGATCAAATACAACTCAAGAAGGGTATAGAGAAGCAATGAACTTATTACTCTTATATTCAGCCTTTGCCATGAGAGCATGACTGGGCCAATTTACTCCAATTATCTTATAGGAAGCCATCCTAGATTGGCCAATAGTTAGTTTACCCCCATGAATGAGGGCAAGCTCAGCTGAAACCAGAAGAACCAATGAGGTGAGCTCAGCCTAACTTGGCAATTTGCAGATTGATGAGCTAAATAAATCTGTATGGTTTCAAGGCTCTGTTTTTAAAGTGGCATTTTTGTGGTAGTAGATGACTGATATATAGGTAATATTCTTTGTCACTGGGAAGATATTTCTCTGTTATCATCTTGCATACAGTGCTATTATTAAGAAGTAGAGTAGACATGTGATTGTTTTTCTTTTATAGATAGAAACATTCAGGACTTTCTCTTTGCCTTGACATTCTGAAGTTTTGCCTATTACTAATATAGTTTTAGTGGATGCATTTATAGGTATGCCAATACAAAGAAAAATGTATGCAAGACTACTGGATGCAGCTTGGGAAAGGGGTATGTCATTTTTCTCTCATTACTTCAGAAAGTTATAAATCAAGATTCAATTTGAAGAGCAAATGATTAGGGCAATGGCAGAATAATGAAGATTACTGCTATAATGCAAAATATTTAGATTGGCGTGAAGATCTAAGATTCATAGTATCATATGTTTTTTGGCTTTGGATAGTTGCCTAGAGAATTGCCATCTGGAGTTGATCAACCCTAGAAGTTAAATGCTCATTTTGCTTCTTTTGCCTCTACCCAAAGTCCCCAAATCAATAACAAGAAGAAGGAGTCACTAATGTTAAGAGGAATTCTCCCAGTGCTTTTCTTAGAAGTGATCTTCAAGAACATTGAATAAAGACTTTCTTCCCAGAGCAAAATTAAGGAAGTTCTATTATTGGTTGGCAGTCATCTGTAGCTTCCTCTTCTCCGCTGTGTCAATTACTAGTTCTTATTCACTTTCTGTCTTCAAAATATTTTGGCACCTCTAAATCATTCAAAAACCAGTTATTAGAATTACTAGCATATGTCTTCCATTAAAAAGAGAAATTAATCCAAGAGCAGCTAAAAATTAAACAACAAACAGCAAAAACAATATCTCAGTTTCTGCCTTTTATTAAAAAGCTGAATTCACAGAAATTTCCTTGCTTCTTCTTTTTCTATTCTTTTAAATTTTATTGGTTTCTATTTATATATTTGTTCTGTAAAAATTCTTTAAGAAAAAGTAGTAGCACACTGTTCCTGCCAAGAATATTAAAGGCAGTGATAATGTAAGCATCAATTATGCTCCCATTGGGATGATGGGGGAAGGGAAATGACGTGAACGAGAGCATATCAAAGAGTCAAAAATAATAACAAAACCATTAAATCAAAAAGTGGCAGCATACACATATTTAGGAGTACAGAAGAAATTGAAAGGAAAACAGCCCAAGAAAGTGGATGCCTCTGTGGGGAGCAACACTCTCTGGTGGGACTGGCATGTGGTGGGAAGAGGAACTGCTATTTTTCTATGTACTTTTCAGTAGCACTTGATTTTTTAAAATAATGTGCAACATTTAAAATGAACACACTATTTTTAAAAATAAAATATATCTTTAATATTATTTTATTGACTATATAAGCAATATTCAAAGATATAACAGAAAGGAATATAATGAAACTATAAGAATAAGTTTCTGAGGTAGTAAAAAATAAATTATATCAAAGGACATAATATTAATTTCATTTTATAAAGGAACATGAATAGAATATGAAGAATAAAAACAAATTCTTACAAAGCTCTAAACAAATGAAATAAAATTAGATTGAGGTTGGCTTTTTATTTTTAAGTTCTAAGCATCCTATTACTGATGTAGAATTAACATTCCAAAGATTTTGGTTCAGCTAAACCATTTATAGGAAAGCTATAATTCTTCAAGTTGATAGATTACATTTTAATTTTGAGAAAAATGGAATTCAAGAGATTAAGAAAAAAGAATAAGAACAAATTATAGAAACTCATTAAAACATTGCTGAGAAAAGTAATGAGATATGAAATTCAATAAAAATCATTATTTGGGAAAGATATTATTGCCAAAATTCTTTAGAATGAAAAGCTCAGAAAGTAGAAAGTAATCAAGTGCAATAAATGTAAAAATAAAAATAAAAGAAAATGGTGCAATGAGTTCTTTAGAAATTCTATTGTACTCTAGGATCAAAGGTCCATTGATAAGTGGGATGAAACCAAAGAAGTAACTTTGTAATGAAAACTTGTTGATATGTTTGTGTTTAAAAACTGTGTATTTTTGTGCTTTCTCTTATGTTCTTATCCTTTTCTATTTTCTTTCTGTCTCCTTTCTTTCCTTGTTATAGATTAATTACTTTTTGTCACTCCATTGTTTCTCCTTTATTAATTTGGACCATAATTATAGATATGTTTTAAAAGTAATAGTGATACTATCAGTTCTTTTCTGCAAATGAAGAACTAAAGTTGATAACATCAATTTGATGTACATATTATTTGGTGATTAACTCATATATATTCTATCTGAATGCCTTTAAAATCTTGCTTTTCTGAAGAAACAGTGAGCAGCTACAAACCAAAAACAGTGTATCCGTACTGTCCCCAACTTATGTTCATATTATTACTTTAAAATCTTCCAGATATTACTATTATTTATAAATCATAGTTAATGGATCTACACTATTATTTATTTGTTTGTTTTTATGACAGATACAGAGGGAAAGACAGAGAGAAGGACAGATAGGGCCAGACAGACAGGAAGGGAGAGAGATGAGAAGCATCAATTCTTTGTTGCAGCACCTTAGTTGTTCATCGATTGCTTTCTCATATGTGCCTTGACCAGGGCCTTCCAGCAGAGTGAGTGACCCCTTGCTCAAGCCAGTGACCTGGGACTCAAGCCAGCAACATTGGGGTTAAGTTTATGATTCCACGCTCAAGTCAGTGATCCTATGCTGAAGCTGGTGAGCCTGTGCTCAACCTGGTGACCTTGGGGTTTTGAACCTGGGTCCTTCACATCCCAGTCCAACACTCTATTCATTGTGCCACTGCCTGGTCAGTCTAAACTATTATTTGTTTATAGTGAGTGCTCTCTATGAACTAATCCAAATAATTTGAAACAATCAAATGACATGTTGCAATGACAATTTAATGTGGAATAATTGCTTTTACGTTGAATAACTCCAACTTCATTAAAGAAGTCTATGAACTAAAGATCTTTTCCTTGAAAGAATTCTCAAAATCTCTTTTGATACAGTTCTATGCTTCTAGACAGATGCCATTATTTCTGGTTTGTTTCTGGAAGAACTGAGGCTTAAAGTCGTTACATTCCTAGCTTAAGTTCACACAACTAGTAAGTGAGAGAGGAAAGAGAGAGAACTGAGAGTCAGAGTCTTCCAGAAAAAGCTGCTTATCCTCTTTCAGGGGTATTTAGATCAGAAATCAGAGGACAAGCAAATAATCCTAGTGAAGCTCTTAGTTAACTGGTTTTCCATATCTTCCATGACAGTTCATTTATCTCTCCTCAAATCAAAGGCAAAAGACAGATACTCTTTAGTGACAATAATTTCTTAAAATTGGGCATTTCATAATTTTTCATCTCTTCCTGTCATTTACTGATCCAGTAGCTAGAATTAAAGAATAAGAGTAGAATGGGTTCTGTTTTCAGATGTCTTGACACAATTGCTGTGATTCCTCTCTTAATCTCTTGAGTGACTTTCACAGTTCAATTCAACCATGTGAAGTTTCATGCTTCAACATATTCTAATACACATGTTTTTTAGTAGATACATGGTTTAATAGGTGCTACTTAAAAAATGCTCTGAAGGACAAGTGAATTGTCTTAATCTCACCAGGTATATTTGTAATTTTACTGATAAACAGATACCCAATTTTATTACATCATACAATTTTGGTTTTCTTATTTTCTAACTTATGAAAATGGAATTCAACAAGAAAAAGATGCAGTTTTATATTTGAGAATGACCTAAGATCCAGTTTGACTAAGTTTATTTACAGAAGTTATTTACAAGAAGAAATCTACTTGGATTTTAATTCCATTCTTCCACCCTTGGGAAATTTGCTTGAAAAGTTCTGCTCTGTCTGGCTCTATCTATGTATCATCTATCTATCTAACATCTATCTATCTATCTATCTATCTATCTATCTATCTATCTATCTATCTATCTAATCATCTATATATTACCTATCATCTATCATCATCTATCTTCTATCTATCATCTATCTATATCATCTATCTATCATCTATCTATCTATATCATCATCTATTATCTATCTATCTATCCTCTATCTATCATTTATCTATTTATTTATTTTTAGAAAATTGAATTTAACAGAGTGACACTGATCAATAAGAGTACATAGGTTTGATAGCAGGTGAGATCCCAAGGTGAGGTTTTAGTTCCCCGCCCTGGCCCCCAGCGCCCACTGGGTCAGTCTGGCTCAGCCATGATCAAAGTGATTCTTATCTTCAACAACCACGGGAAGCCGCAGCTCTCTGAGTTCTCTACCAGCCTTACAGTGAAGAAACACAACAGCAAATTATCAGAGAGACATTCCATTTGGTATCTAAGAGAGATGAAAATGTTTGTAATTTCTTAGAAGAAGGGTTATTAACTGGAGGATCTGAAAACAAGCTGATTTATAGACATTATGCAACATTATATTTTGTCTTTTGTGTGGATTCTTCAGAAAGTGAACTTGGCATTTTTAGATCTAATTCAAGTATTTGTGGAAACATTATACAAGTGTTTTTGCAAATGTCTGTGAACTGGATTTAATTTTCCATGGAAACAAGGTTCACAATATTCTTGTAGAAATGGTGAGGGGGGAAATGGTATTAGAGACCAACATAAATGAGATTGTTACACAAATAGACGCACAAAATAAGCTGGAGAAACCTGAGGCTGGCTTAAAGCAGCCTCAGCTCATGCTGTATCAGCTGTAAAGAATATGAATCTTCCTGAGGTCCCAAGAACAAGTAACATTGATGACATCAGTATAAAAGTGCCAAACTTGCCCTCTTTTAAGTAAAAAAAATATTTTTAAAGTCTACTCCCAGGTAAAATCCAGGAGGAAAAGTCATCTAAGTTTACCATGCAGTTGTTTACTAAAAATAGAGGAAGAGAGCCTTAACCTTTGCTCTTAGATTTAAGTCAAGGTACTGTATAGAAGCTGTGTGAAATTAGTATGGTGGTTCAATGTAGTTTTTCTTGCTCAGTGATTTTGAAGAAATTGAATTGTTCCAGTGTGATTTTTTTCTTTCTTTCTAAACTACATTCCTATGCCCACATAAGGCATGTTTCTATGTATTGGTTACAACAGTATTTCGAAAAGTGTTTGAAACATTTCTTTAAATTATGTACAACCCAAAATTTTGGTTCTGTGAATTACAAGTACAGCATTCCTTAATTATTTCTGTTATTTGTCACATTTGTTATTTTAAAAAACCAAGTATGTGTTGCATAAAAACATTATGACCTTTTCTTCTTAGTTTAAATAAATTCCAAGATAACTGAAAAGAAAAAGAGTACAGAGGTTTCAGGTAAACATTTCTGTAGCATTTGAATGTTGATTATGTTGCATACCCATCAACCAAAGTCAAATCATTTTCCATCACCTTATATTTGTCCATCTTTACCTACTTCTCCCAGTTCCTCCCTCTGGTAACCACTACACTTTTATCTGTGTCTATGGGTCTCAGTTTTATATCCCACCTAAGTGTAAAATCAGTTCTTAGCTTTTTCTGATTTACTTATTTTACTCAGTATAATATTCTCAAAGTTCATCCATGTTGTCATAAATGCCAGTATGTCATCATTTCTTATGGCTGATTAGTATTCCATTGTATATATGTACCACCTCTTCTTTATCCAGTCCTCTATCGAGAGACACTTTAGCTGTTTCCATGTCTTGGCCACTGTGAATACTGCTACAATAAACATGGGGGTGCATGTGTCTTTACATTCTAATGTTTTTGAGTTTTGGGGGTAGATAACCAGTAGAGGGGTTGATGGATCATATGGTAATTCTATTCTCTAATTATTTGAGGAACCACCATGTTTTTTCCATAATGGTTGTAATAATTTGCATTCCCACCAGCAGTGAATGAGTGTTCCTTTTTCTCCAAAGCCTCTCCAACACTTGTTATTACCTGTCCTGTTGATAACAGCCAATCTAACAGATGTGAGGTGGTATCTCATTGTAGTTTTGAGTTGCACTTCTCGATTAGCTAGTGAAAATGAGCATCTTTTCATGTATCTATTGGCCATTTGTATGTCCTCTTGGGAGAAGTGTCTGTTCAGGTTCTCTCGTTTTTAAATTGGATTGTTTGCTTGTTTGTTGCTGAGCTTTGTGAGTTCTTTATATATTTTGAGTATTGGAGCTATTGTTTGCAAATATCATCTCCCATTTAGTTGGCTGCCTATTTGTTTTGTTGTCACTTTCTTTAGCTGTGCAGAAAGAAGCTTTTTAGTTTGATGTTAGTCCATTCATTTATTTTTGCCTTTACTTCCCTTGCCTTTGGGGTCAAATGTGTAAATTGTTCTTTATGGCTAAGGTCCGTGAGTTTAGTACCTATGTTTTATTCTATGTAATTTAAGGTTTCAGATCTTGAACTTAGATCTTTGATCCATTTTTACTTAATATTTGTACATGGGGACAAACAATAGTCAGGTTTCATTCTTTTTCTTGTGACTTTCCAATTTTCCCAGCACCATTTATTGAAGAGGCTTTTTTTTCTCTATTGTTTATTTTTGGCTCCTCTGTCAAAGATGATTTGTCCATATAGATGTGATTTTGTTCTGGATTCTCAATTCTGTCCCATTGGTCTGTATGTCTGTTTTTCTTTATCCTCTATGTTTTATGTTATTGTTGTCACAGATTATCCTTGTTTTTTATTGTGACCTTGTTGGAGTTTTACTTGTACTTTTGATTTCTATTTTTTTGTCTGGTCACATAACCCCCTTGAGTATTTCCTACAGTGTGTATTAGTGGTGATAAATTCTGTCAGCTTCCATATGTCTGCAAATGTTTTTTATTTCTAATTTATATTTGAAAGATACTTTGATGGATATAGTATCCTTGGCTGGTAATTTCTCTCTCAGTAATTTGAATGTTTGTGTCTACTCTCTTCTGGTATCTAGAGTTTCTGCTGAGAAGTCTAATGATAACCTAATGGGCTCTCCTTCATATGTTATGTTTTTCTTTTTCTAGGTGCCTTGAGGATTCTTTCCTTGTCATTTATTTTTGACAATTTTATTACGATGTGCCTTGGAGTATGTCTCTTTGGGTTTAGGTAAGTTGGAGTTCTTTTTGCTTCTCATATTTGAGGCTCTAATTCTTTTCATAGGCTTGGAAAATTCTCATCAATTATTTGTTTGAATAGGTTCTCCATTCCCTTCTCCCTCTCTTGTTCTTCTGATATACCCATTATTCTTATATTGCTCTTTGTGATGTAGTCAGACAGTTCTTGTAGAGCTCTCTCAGTTTATTTTTTTAATTTGTGAGTCTCTTTCCTCTTTTCTCTGTAGCTTCTCAAGTTGCCTGCCTTTTGTGTCACTTATTCTTTTCTCTATCTGGCTTGTTTTATTAGCTAAACTTTCTACCTCTGTCTTTAATTCATATATTGAGTTCTCCATTTCTATTATTAAAGTTTCAGTCTCCTTGTTTAACTCATTAAGTTGCCTATTGTTTTCTCTTATCTTGTTGAGCAGTTTCAGAACTTCAATTTTGAATTCTCTATCATTTAACTACATGGTTTTCATGTGATTGAGATTATTTTCTGGATATTTTTTATTTTCTCTCTGAAGTACACCTTTGACCTATGTAGCCAAGGCATTAGATTCCTTCTTCCTTGATGGCATTTGAGAGTGGTATTGTTAAGAACACTAAAAATAACCTAAAAGATGAAAAATTAAAATTAACAAAATAAATAAAAATATAAAATTTTAAAACGAATGATAAATATAGAATCCCACCTGAAACAAAGAATGAAAACAAAAACAATCAAAAACCACCCACAAAAAATAAGAATAAAAATATAAAAATTAAAGAAAATAAAATTCACAAAAAAACATAAGAAGTAAAAAAGGAAAGAATAAAAAAAAGAGGAATAATAAATTTTGGTTTTGAGAGTTTTTTTCCAATAGGTGTCCCTGTATTACAAGTTACAGCTCTGTGAAATTCCAGGGCTGTTCTCCATTAGGATTTGCTGTCTCAATGCTGTAGGTGTGGCCACAGTCATGTTGGTGGGTGGGTTGTGTTGTGAGGGCTTTATGGCTTCTGGTTAAAGCTTCAGCTTTCTGGTTTTCTGGCTCTAGCAATTGTGATCTCATGCCTCCATGAAATTGCAGCATGACCAAACTGGGGACCAAATGTAGAGCACCTCTGTTCTTAAGGGAGAGAGTGGCTTGGGAGAGCTAGCTGTGGCATTTGTCTCTGCCCCACTCTGTACCACAAGATGAGAGAGGCTGGATCTGGGAAGCTCGGGGTCACATTTTTGTTTTCTGTCTCTGCTGAGTGCTGGCTACAGGCAAACTGCAGGAACACTGACTGTGACCCCTATGCTCTGGCTGCTTTGGTTTATCACACCCTCTGCCCCTCTATCTTACTGTTCCTCCTGGCAGAAGACCCAGTCTCTCAGGGATTGTCTATCAGTGCCCCTCAGACAAAATCCAGAGAACCCAAGCTTTTCTTCTCCCCGTATTCCAGGAAAGAAAAAAATACCCAGTCACTCCTGGTTTCTATACTCCCTTTTAAACTGTCATGTTGTTTAAATCACATTTGATCCCACTACAAATGTGATTTCTCTTCTGTCTCCCTTTTAAACCAGTACCACCTTTAGCTCATTTGGTGCATGGATCTTTCAGGTGCGCCTGTGAGCCCAGCTAGAGTTCCTTCACTGCATTATCATTGTTCAATTTGTTGAAATGTCAAGGGTAGCAATCAGGAGTATCTCTCACACCACCATTGCTCTGATATCATCTATCCAAATCCTCCTTCTTCAACTTCATGAACCAATTTTTGTCTCTATTCACAGCAGACCGCTTATTGTCTCTGAATATGTAATGAACTTGCTCCTACATTCTTTTGTCTTTGATTTTCTCCCTTTCCTTCAGGTTTGCCCATATTTTGAAACTCAATGCCATTGTCATCTCCTCTGCCAAATTATTTTAATATCTCCCTGCTCTCTGTTGCTTCTCCACTTCCTACCACACCTCTTCAGGCTTACATGATTGGAAGATCATTATTTATTTATATTTCCAGTTGATTGAGTTTCTCCAAGACACAGATTAGAGTTTAGTAATTTTCAAACCCCAAAAGATCTGGTATATGATTGGTACTTACTGTGTTTCATAAAAGAACAATAAATGAATTAATGAAAGAATGAGTGAAAAAATGCATTTAAAGGCTTTTGAAGTTGAGAGAAGAAATGAGAGTTGGGAAGAGTATTTCATCACTCCCTTGTGTTTTCTGTGTGGAATCTTCCACTGGGCTGGCTTGTTCTGTTAGTGTTCCATGATCATCAGCACAGTCTATCACACTGTGTTGTGGGTTACATAAGACTATTTTGGCCTTTGTTTCTAAGTGATTATGTACTTAAATGACTCAAAGGAAGCTGGAATAGCTTTCTTGTGTACAACTTACTGTGCATTTTCTTGTATTTCCCCCAGTGACTGGATAGTTTCTGGGAAGCCAATTATAAAAGGCAGAGCTTACCTGAGATAAGTGACCCACATGCCCTTTAAGTAATTAGAGTCTAAAAACATCTAAGATGTATATACTTTTTGCCTGGCAGGTACTGAAGTGTGAACAGAGACATGCAAAAGAGGAACATTGGGTAATGGGACACCAGACAACTTTAAGCAATAAAAAAAATGTGTCAAGGGAAAATTTATAAAGCCATAGTCATGACTAGCAAAGAAAACATCAGACCACACAACTGAGGACAACTCAGTAATATGAAATCAAAATATGAAGTATGAAAACAATCAATCCACATGAAGAAAACTCAAGAGGAATTAAACTACACAACACAAATATTAAGAAAAGTGGATTTCCAGAACTGGCAAAACATGAGCAATTTAACAGGAACAGTTTGTGCAAATGAGCTTGTTCCTCTAGCACTGTGGTATATAAAAAAAAAATTAAGAAATGTTATTAGCCCCCTTTATTGCTACTATTTTTTTTTTTGAGATAGGAATTATGAGACAAACCAAAAAGGAAGGGATTGACATTTTAAAATCTCTACACGATGGCAGGCAATTTACATAAACTATCTCACTGAGCCCTGCCAACAGCTTATGAGATAAGTATTATTCTTGTTGGCTCAGGGTGGTCAAATAGGTCATGTGGTGCAGTAACAGAGCCAGGACTCAAACCCAATATGACCTCAAATTTAATTCATTTATTTCATTGTGCTACTGTCAGAATCTTACAGAAAACCTCATTATGGGAAATCTCTTCTATGTTTTGGTGCCACTGCATTGAATCCAGAGATACAGTTAAAGTGACATTCCTAAGTAACAATGTGGTTACATTGGCAGTTACAGAACATTTTTTTTCCTTAAAAGAAATTTTTAAAATTGAGAAAAGTATATGAATATTGTAACAACATTTATGTACTTAACAGAACTAATAATTAGAACTATCATATTTTATTTGCATCATTTTTCCTACCAAATAATGATTAAGTTTAAATTATTTTCTACCCTCTTTCATTCTCCCACTGCCTTACCCACTTCTGTTTACAGAAATTGGGTGATCTGTGAACTTCTTTTCATATAAGAGTAGATTTTGAAATCTTTCTATGTTGATATAAGGAAATACATTATATAAAAATAGATCATTTCTCTTAACTGCAGCATAAATTCTCTTTATAAATATAGGTAAAATTTATCTGTTCACCTCTGATGAGCAGTTAGGTTGTTTTCTCTTTTTTCCTTCTGTTTTGCTATTATAAACATTGCCACAGTAAATAGCTTTCTGTAGTTTTTTTGAGCAAAAATACAAGAACCATTCTAGAATATAAGGATATAGTTAAAATATATTTGAATGTTTTATGAGATATTGCTAAATTGCTTTCCAAAACAGTTGTTACAATGTTTACATTTCTAGTCATGCATAGCGCTCCCATTTCCCTGTATTCTTGCCAACACTTTAACATCTTGACATTTTGATGAGGAACAATACCTTTTTGAAATTTTCAATTTTCAAATCTAAACATTTTGTCAGGCCATTTTCTCTTATAATTATTACTTGTTCATATTCTTTGTCATTTACTATGGGGTTTTCTTTTTCTAATAGATTTTTGAAGGTTTTATAAAATATTCTGTGTTTTACCTGACCAGTGGTGGTATAGTAAGTACATAGAGTGTCAAACAGGGATGTTGAAGTCCCAGGTTTGAAGCCCTTAGGTCACCTGCTTGAGTCCAGGCTCGTCTGGCTTGAATGCAAGATCACTGACATGACCCCAAGGTTGCTGGCTTGAGCCTAAGATTGCTGAATTAAGCAAGAGGTCACTAGTTCAGCTTGAGTTCTTCGATTAAGGCACATATGAGAACACAATCAATGAACAAATAAAGTGATGCAACTACAAGTTGATACTTCTCTCTCCCTTCCTATCTTTCTCTCTCACTCACTCTTTCTCAAAAAAACCTTGTGTTTGAATTTGCTTATTTTCCATCGTTTTGTGCCCCTTACTTACAACTTTTATTATGTATTTTTGTTGGACGTGCATTTTTAATTTTGACATAAAATTTATTCATGTTTTTATCCTTTTTCTCTTTTTTTAATATAAGACAATCTTTCTTACCACCAGTTTTACAAATTCATTTTTACATTTTTTTCTAATGTTTAAATAGTTTCATTCTAGGCCTCAATTTATCTGGAATGTATTAAGATAGATATCTAATTTTATTTTTTCCATGTAATAAATTAATAGTTCCAATGTCATATATTGAAGAGTTTTCTTTTTGTTGATTTGTGATGTTATCCCTCCCACCTTCTAGCTCTGTAATTTGGGCAAGGTATTTCATGTCTCTGTAAAATAGGAAAATAGTAATAATTTTTTATAGGGTTATTGTGAGTAATAAACTGTATATATGTGTGTGTGTCTATATCTATATCTATATCTATATCTATATCTATATCATCTATATCTATCTAAATCTATATCTACATCTACCTTGGAATGATAACTGGCATTTGGTTATTAGTGTTATATATTTAAAAGCCATTAATGTATCATGTTATACCAACAATATTTTTTGGAAGTAAACATGTAACAAAAATTTTTAAATAAAGAGTATATAATTTGATGGGCAGTACATATTTTCAATGATCTATTAGTTCAAATAAGAGCTGGTCCTTTCAAGAGACCAACCACTTTAGACTTGCTCTGCTCACTTGAAATAAATCATATTAGACATGGGTAATAAGCATAAACTATATGAACATATTTTTTTTGTACAGAAACACAGTGAACATAATAATTTCTTTTTAAAAAAAATTTATTTAGACAATTAATTTTAATGAGGTGACATTGATCAATTAGAAGACATAGATTCAGAGAAAACATCTCCAGATCATTTTGACATTTGATTATGTTTTATACCCATCACCCAAAGTCAAATAGTCTCTGTCACCTTCTATTTGGTTTTCTTTATGCCCCTCCGCTCCCCTCACCTCTTCCATCTCCTCCCTTCTCCTCCCCCTGGTAACCATTGCACTCTTGTTCATGTCCATGAGTCTCAGTTTTGTGTCCCACCTATGTATAGAATCATACAGTTCTTAGTTTTTTCTGATTTACTTATTTCACTCAGTATAATGTTATCAAGGTTCATTCATGTTGTCATAAATGATCCTATGTTATCATTTCTTATGGCTGAGTAGTATTCCATTGTATATATGTACCACATCTTCTTTATCCAATCTTCTATTGAAGGGCTTTTTAGTTGTTTCTAAGTCTTGGTCACTGTGAACAGTGCTGCAATGAACATGGGGCTGCATGTGTCTTTACATACCAATGTGTTTGAGTTTTGGAGGTATATACCCAGTAAAGGGATTGCTGGGTCATATGGTTTTTTGAGGAACTACCATACTTTCTTCCATAGTGGTTGTACTACTTTACATTCCCACCAACAGTGACTGAGGGTTCCTCCTTTTTCTACACAGCCTCTCCAACACTTGTTATTCCCTGTCTTGTTGATAATAACTAATATAACAGGTATGAGGTGGTTTCTCATTGTAGTTTTGATTTGCATTTGTCTAATAGCTAGTGAAGATGGGCATCTTTTCATATATCTGTTGGCCGTTTGTATTTCTTCCTGGGAAAAGTGTGTGTTCATGTTCTCTTCCCATTTTTATATTGAATTGTTTGCTTTTTTTTTGTTGAGTTTTATGAGTTATTTGTATATTTTGGATATTAGGCCCTTATCTGTGCTGTTGTTTGAAAATATTATATTCCATTGAGTTGGCTGTCAGTTTGTTATGTTGTCAGTTTCTTTTGCTGTGCAAAAGCTTCTTAGTCTAATGTAGTCCCATTCTTTTATATTTGCCTTCACTTTCCCTTTGGAGTCAAAATCATAAAATGCTCTTTATAACCTAGGTCCATGAGTTTAGTACCTATGTTTTCTTCTGTGTAATTTATTGTTTCAGGTCTTATATTTAGGTCTTTTACCTATTTTGAATTTTGATACAAGGGGACAAACTGTAGTTGAGTTTCATTCTTTTGTATGTGGCTCTCCAGTTTTCCCAGAAACCATTTATTGAAGAAGTTTTCTTTTCTCCATTGTGTGTTTTTGGCTCCTTTATCAAAGATTATTTGACCATATATATATGGTTTTATTTCTGGGCTCTCTATTCTGTTCCATTGATCTGACTCTCTATTTCTCTGCCAATACCATGCTGTTTTGATTATCATGGCTCTATAAAATAATTTGAAGTCAGGAATTGTAATGCCCCCAGCTTTGTTCTTTTTCCTTAGGATTACTTTGGCTATTTGAGGTTTTTTTATAGTTTCATATAAATCTGATGATTTTTTTTCTATTTCTTTAAAAATTGACACTGGAATTTTTATGAGAATTGCATTAAATTTGTATATTGCTTTGGGTAATATAGTCATTTTGACTATGTTTACTCTTCCTATCCAAGAACAAGGAATATTTTTCCATTTCATTGTATTTTTTTTATTTCCTTTAAAAATGCTTCGTAGTTTTTATTATTAGGTTCGGTTCTTTACATTCTTTATTATGTTTATTCCTAGGTATTTTATTTTTTTATTGCAACCGTAAAAGGAATTATATTTTTTGAGTTAGTTTTCTGATGTTTCATTGTTGGCATATAGGAAGGCAACAGACTTCTGTATATTAATTTTGTATCCTGTGACTTTACTGCATTGATTTATTGTTTCTAATAGTCTTTTTGTGGAGTCTTTTGGGTTTTCAATGTACAGGATCATATCATCTGCAAAAAATGAAACTTTTACTTCTTCTTTCCCAAAATGAATGCCTTTTATTTCTCTTGTCTGATTGATCTGGCTAGAACTTTCAGCACTACAATGAAAAAGAGTGGAGAGAGTGGGCAGCCTTGTCTTGTTCTTGATTTTAGAGGAAAAGTCCTCAGTTTTATGCCATTTATTATGATGTTAGCTGATGGTTTGTCATAAATGACCTTTATTATGTTGAAATATTTTGTTGAGTGTTTTAAACATAAAATGATGTATTTTATCGAATGTCTTTTCTGCATCTATTGATAGAATCATATGGTTTTTATTCATTGTTTTGTTGATATGGTGTATTATGTTAACTGTTCTATGTATGTTGAACCATTCTTGTGATTCTGGGATGAATCCCACTTGATAATAATGAATTATTTTTTTAATGTGTTGTATTCGATTTGCTGGTATTTTGTTTAGTATTTTAGCATCTGTATTCATTAGAGATATTGGTCAGTAGTTTTTTTTTTTTTTCTGTGTTGTTCTTGCCAGGTTTTGGTATGAGGATTATGTTGGCCTCATAAAATGTGTTTGGAAGTATTGCTTCTTCAATTTTTTTGAAGACTTTGAGTAGAATAGGAACCAAGTCTTCTTTAAATGTTTGATAGAATTTACTAATATAGCTATCTGGCCCTGGACTTTTATTTTTTTGGGAAGTTTTTGATAGTTGTTTCTATTTTCTCCCTGCTTATGGGTCTGTTTAGGGTATCTACTTCTTCATGACTCAGTCTAGAAAAATTGTATTGTTCTAGGAATTTACCCATTTCTTCTAGATTGTTAAATTTGGTGGCATATAGTTTTTCATAATATTCTATGATAATTCCTTGTCTATCTATGATATCTGTGGTGATTTCTCCTCTATCATTTTGAATTTTTTTATATGAGTCCTTTCTTTTTTTTTTGGTTAGTGACTCTTGTCAAGAATTTGTTGATTTTGTTGATCTTTTCAAAGAACCAGCTCCTGGTTTTATTCATTTTTTTCTATAGTTTTTCTGTTCTCTATTTCATTTATTTCTGCTCTGAATTTTATTATTTCCTTTCTTCTGCTGGTTTTGGGTTGCCTTCATTTTTCTTTTATTAGTTCCTTGAGATGTGATATTAAGTGGTTTACTTGGGCTCTCTCTTCTTTGTTCATATAGGCCTGTAGTGATATGAACTGCTCTCCTATTACTGCTTTTGCTGCATCCCAGAGATTCTGATATGTCGTATTGTCATTTTCATTTGTCTGTATGTATCTTTAGGTCTCTGCTTTTATTTCTTCTTTAACCCACTCATTTTTTAGAAGTATGTTGTTTAATTTCCACACTTTTGTGGGCTTGTTTACTTCTTTTTTGCAGTTAAATTCTAGTTTCAAAGCTTTATGGTCAGAGAATATGCTTGGCATAATTTTAGTCTTTCTGAATTTGTTAATGTTAATTTTGTGGCCCGACATATGGTCAATTCTTGAGAATGTTCCATGTACACTGGAGAAAAATGTATACTCTGGCACTTTGGGATGAAATGTCCTGTAGATGTCTATCATATCCAATTGTTCTTGTGTTTCATTTAAGACCCATATTTCTTTATTGATTTTCTGTTTGGATGAAAGATCTAGACCACCAACGGTATACTGAGGTCTCCAAGTATGATTGTATTTTTGTCGTTTTGTTTTATTTTGATTTTTAGATCATTTAGTAGGTGTCTTATATACTTTGGTGCTCCCTTGGTTTGGTGCATATATATTAAGAAGTGTTATGTCTTCTTGGTTCAATGTTCCCCTTATCATTATAAAATGACCATCTTTGTTTCTGATTACCTCGCTGTTTTGTAGTCAGCATTGTTAGATATGAGTATGGCTACACCTGCTTTTCTTTGGATGTTAATTTCTTGGAGAAACATTTTCCAACCTTTCGCTTTGAATTTGTTTTTCTCTTTGTAGCTTAGATGTGTTTCTTGAAGGAAGGATACAGTTGGATTTTTTTTTTATCCATTCTTCTAATCTGTGTCTTTTTTTTTAATATTTTTTTTAATTTTTATTTTATTCATTTTAGAGAGGAGACACAGAGTGAGAGAGAGAGTGAGAGAGAGAGAGAGAAAGGGGGGAGGAGCTGGAAGCTCAACTCCCATATGTGCCTTGACCAGACCAGTGCAGGGTTTTGAACTGGCGACCTCAGTGTTCCCAGGTCGACACTTTATCCACTGCGCCACCACATGTCAGGCTAATCTGTGTCTTTTTATTGGTGAGTTTAATCTATTTACATTTAGTGTAATAATTGACACTTGAGGGTTTCCTATAGTCATTTTATATATTGATTTCTGATAGCTCTGTATCTTGTTTGGTCCTTCTCTTTTGTTTTTCTGTCATTTGTTGTTGTTTGATTGTATCCCATACTTTCTTCCTGTATTTCTTCCTTTTTTTTATTATTATTAATTTTAATGGGGTGACACCAATAAATTAGAGTACATATGTACAATGAAAACATCTCCAGATTATCTTATCATTCAATTGAGTTGCATACCCATCACCCAAATTCAAATTGCCCTCTGTCACCTTCTATCTGGTTTTCCCTGTGTCCCTCCCCTCCTCCCTATCCCAACCTTCCCTCCCTCCCCCCACCCGTAACCACCACTCTCTTGTCCATGTCTCAAAGTCTCACTTTTATGTCCCACCTATGTATGAAATCATGCTGTTCTCATTTATCTTTTCTTTTACTTATTTCACTCCGTATAATGTTATCAAGGTCCATCCATTCTGTTTAAATGATCCGATGTCATCATTTCTTATGACTGAGTAGTATTCTATAGTATATATGTACCAAAGCTTTTTAATCCAGCTGTCTTTTGACAGACACTGGGGCTGTTTCCAGATCTTCGCTATTGTGAATAATGCTGCCACGAACATGGGGGCGCATTTCTTCTTTTCGAACAGTGCTATGGTGTTCTTAGGGTATATTCCTATAAGTGGGATAGCTGGGTCAAAAGGCAGTTCGATTTTTAATTTTCTGAGGAATCTCCAAACTGTTTTCCACAGTGGCTGCACCAGTCTGCATTCCCACCAGCAGTTCAGAAGGGTTCCCTTTTCTCCACATCCTCGCACGCACTTATTCTGTGTTGTTTTGCTGATGAGTGCCATTCTGACTGGTGTGAGGTGATATCTCATTCTGGTTTTAATTTGCATTTCTCTAATGATTAGTGATGTTGAGCATTTTTTTCATATGCCTATTGACCATCTGGATGTCCTCTTGGGAGAAATTTCTATTCATTACTTTTGCCCATTTTTTGATTGGATTGTTTGTCTTCCTGGTGTTGAGTTTTATAAGTTCTTTATAATTTTGGTTATTAACCCCTTATCAGACGTGCTGTCAAATATGTTCTCCCATTTTGTGGTTTGTCTTTTTAATCTGTTCTTATTGTCTTTAGCTGTGCAAAAACTTTTTAGTTTGATATAGTGCCATTTGTTTATCTTGCCCTTTATTTCATTTCCCCGTGGAGATAAATCGCCAAATATATTGCTGCTACAGATGTCAAAGAGCTTGCTGCCTATGTTTTCTTCTAAGATGCTTATGGTTTCACGGCTTACATTTAAGTCTTTTATCCATTTTGAGTTTGTTTTTGTGAATGGTGTAAGTTGATGGTCTAGTTTCATTTTCTTGCAGGTAGATGTCCAATTTTCCCAACATCATTTGATAAAGAGGCTGTCTTTACTCCATTGTATGTTCTTTCCTCCTTTGTCAAATATCAGTTGTCCATAAAGGTGTGGGTTTATTTCTGGGTTCTCTGTTCTGTTCTACTGATCTATGTGCCTGTTCTTATGCCAGTACCAGGCTGTCTTGAGTATAATGGCCATGTAGTAAAACTGACATCTGGAAGAGTGATACCTCCTGCTTTATTTTTTCTTTTTAAGATTGCTGAGACTATTCATGTTCTTTTTTGGTTCCATATAAATTTTTGGAGTATGTGTTCTATATCTTTGAAGTATGTAATTGGTATTTTAATTGGTATTGCATTGAATTTATAAATTGCTTTGGGTAATATAGACATTTTAATGATGTTTATTCTTCCTAGCCATGAGCACGGTATATGCTTCCACTTGTTTGTATCTTCCTTGATTTCTTTTATCAATGCTTTATAATTTTCTGAGTACAAGTCCTTAACCTCCTTGGTTAAATTAACTCCTAGGAACTTTATTTCTTTGGCTGCAATAGTGAAGGGGATTGTTTCCTTAAGTTCTTTTGCTGACAGTTCATTGTTGGTATATAGAAATGCCTCTGATCTTTGAGTATTAATTTTATATCCTGCCACCTTGCAAAATTCATTTATCAGATCCAGTAGTTTTTTGACTGAGACTTTAGGGTTTTCTATATACAATATCATATCATCTGCAAATAACGACAGTTTTACTTCTTTTCCAATTTAGATGCCTTTTATTTCTTCTTCTTGTCTGATTGCTGTAGCTAGGACTTCCAGAACTATGTTGAATAAAAGTGGTGAAAGGGGGCATCTCTGCCTGGTTCCTAATCTAAAGGAGATTGCTTTTAATTTTTGCTCATTTAGTATGATGTTTGCTGTGGGTTTGTCGTAGATGGTCTTTATCATGTTAAGGAATGATCCCTGTATTCCCACTTTACTGAGAGTTTTGAGCATGAATTGGTGCTGGATTTTATCAAATGCCTTTTCTGCATCTGTTGAAATTATTATGTGATTTTTGTCCTTTCTTTTGTTAATGTGCTGAATCACATTGATTGATTTGCGAATATTGAACCAGCCTTGCCTCTCCAGAATAAATCCCACTTGATCATGGTGTATGATTTTTCTCATATATTGCTGGTTGCGGTTGGCTAATATTTTGTTGAGAATTTTAGCGTCTAAATTCATCAGGGATATATGCCTATAATTTTCTTTCTTTGTGTTGTGTTTGCCCAGTTTAGGGATCAGAATTATGTTCACCTCATAAAAGGAGTTTGGAAGTCTTCCTTCCTCTAGAATTTTTTGAAATAGCTTGAGGAGGATAGGAGTTAGTTCTTCTTTGAATTTTTAATAGAATTAACTTGTGAAGCCTTCAGGCCCAGGACTTTTCTTTTTTAAGAGCTTTTGATAACTGTTTTGATCTCATTTGTTGTAATTGGTCTGTTTAGGTGTTCTGATTCTTCCAGATTGATTTTTGGAAGGTTATATGATTCAAGAAATTTGTCCATTTCACCTAGGTTGTCTAATTTTTTGGCATAGAGTTCTTCATAGTATTTTCTTACAATGCTTTGTATTTCTGTTGTGTCAGTTGTTATTTCTCCACTGTCCTTTCTAATTTTATTTATTTGAGTCCTCTCTCTTCTTTTCTTGGTGAGTCTAGTTAAAGGTTGGTTCATCAGTCTTGTTTACCTTTTCAAAGAACCAGCTTCTGGTTTCATTGATCCTCTGTATTGTTTCCTTAGCCTCTATGTTATTTATTTCTGCTCTGATCTTTATTATTTCTTTTCTTCTACGTGTCCTGGGTTTTATTTGCTGTTTTTTTTCTATTTCTTTTAGATGCAGGGTCAGGTTGCTTATTTTACTTTTTTCTAGCTTCTTATGATATGCCTGTAGTGCAATGAACTTCCCTCTCAGAACTGCTTTTGCTGTGTCCCATAAATTTTGAGTTGATATATGCTCATTATCATTTGTTTCTAGAAACTTTTTTATTTCTTCTTTGATCTCATTGTTAATCCATTCATTATTTAATAACATGCTATTTAGTTTCCAAGTGTTTGAATATTTTTCAGTTTTTCTTTTGTGGTCAATTTCTAGTTTTATAGCATTGTGGTCAGATAAAATGCTAGATATGATTTCAATCTTCTTAAATTTATTAAGACCATTTTTGTGTCCTAACATGTGGTCTATCCTAGAAAACGTACCATGAGTGCTTGAGAAGATTGTATATTCTACTGCTTTAGGGTGAAAAGTTCTGAAGATATCTATTAAATAAAGTTGATTTAGTGTATCCTTTAAGTCTGCTGTTTCTATATTAATTTTCTTTTTTGAGGATCTTTCCAGTGTTGTTAGTGGAATATTGAAATCCCCTACTATGATAGTATTGCTGTTGATCTCGCCCTTTATATCCATCAAAGTCTGTTTATGTATGTTGTGGCTCCTATATTTGGTGCATAGGTATTTATAATAGTTATATCTTCTTGTTGAATTGTTCCCTTTATCATTATGTAGTGTCCTTCTTTATCTCTTACTACAGCCTTTGTTTTAAAGTCCATTATGTCAGATATAATTACTGTTACCCTGGCTTTTTTTCATTTCCATTTGCATGAAATAATTTTTTTCATCCTTTTACCTTCAGTCTATGTGCATCTTTTGTTTTAAGGTGTGTCTCTTGTAGGCAGTAGATATATGGGTCCTGTTTCTTTATCCACGCAGCTACCGTATGTCTTGTGATGTGATCATTTAATCCATTTACATTTAAGGTCATTATTGATATGTAGTTGTTTATTGCCATTTTATTCTTTAAAGCTGTATTGTTCTTTTCCTATATTCTTTCCTCCCTTTGAACTGTTCACAACAGGCCCTTAGTATCTCTTGCCGAATTAGTTTGGTTTTAGTGAATTCCATGAGGCTTTCTTTTTCTGGGAAGCTCTTTATTTCTCCTTCAATTTTAAACATTAACCTTGCTGGATAGAGTAGTCTTTGTTGTAGGTTCTTGTTCTGCATTACTTTGATTATATCTTGCCATTCCCTTCTGGCCTCAAGTGTTTCTGTTGAGAAGTCTGATGTCATCCTTATGGGGGCTCCTTTGTAGGTGATAGCTTTTTTTTCTCTAGCAGCTTTTAAAATGTTCTCTTTATCCATTAGCTTTGGTATTTTAAGTATGATGTGTCTTGGTGTAGATTTCTCTGGGTTTCTCTTTCATGGAGTTCTGTGTGCTTCTTGAACGTGTGGAATGTTTCCCAGCCTTAATTTAGGGAAGTTTTCTGCTATGATTTGATTGAACATAGTTTCTATTTCTTGTTCTCTCTCCTCTTCTTCAGGCACCCCTATGATGCGAATATTGTTTCTCTTCATGTTGTCACAAAGCTCCCTTAGAGTTTTCTCACATTTTTTGAGTCTCATTTTCTTTTTCTTCTCTGCTTCTGTGCCTTTGTTTATTGTGTCCTCTAACTTGCTGATTCGATCCTCAGCGTGATTCATCCTGCTTTTAATTCCTACCGTTGTTGTCTTCTGTTCTGATACTGTATTTGTCATTTCTGTCTGATTCTTTTTTATTATTTCAATTTCGTTTTTTATACTTCTTATCTCTTTATTTAGGTGTTCATAATGGCTATCCATTATTGCTCTAATTTCTTTGAACATCCTAACTATCATTATTCTAAATTTTGCTTCTGGTAATTTGGTTATATCTGGTTCATTCAGGTCCTTCTTTGGGGATTTCTCTTGATTCATTTGGTTTGCATTTCTCTGCCTGCCCATTTTGTCTGTGTATAAGCAATTGTGGCCACTGGAGTCCAGTTTGTGTTGCCTTTGTGTTCTCTAGGTGTGGTTTGTCTGCAGGCCCGCCACCCCCTCTGCCGCTGCCTAGGGTGGTTGGGTATGGGCGTTGCCAGCACTGTCCCACTGTGGCTACTGCTGTGATTTCCGCCTCTCCTCTGCAGGAGGGGCTGTCACTCAAGCCACAAGCTTCAGCCTATAGGGTAGAGGTGAGCACCTTTGCTCAGCTGCGGACCCAGCCTGTTTCCGGGCTTCTTCCCAGCACCCACTATCAGAGCCTGCTCGCCACAATTTCACGGGTTGGGCAGGGCTTTTGACATGCTCTCAGCTGTGAGCCTTTGCCAGGCCGAAGCTTTAGCCCCGCCTTTGAGGCCACGGCCCTCCTGCACAGGTTCGCAAACCGCAGTTTATTGGGCCGGCCTGGCGTGCACTCAGCTGCGGACTTCCGCTGTCCAGGGTTCTACCCCACCCCTGCGTTTAGAGCCAACTCGCACACGCAGGATGGCAAACTGCGGCTTATTAGGCCGGGCGTGTTTGGTGGCGTTCGCTCAGCTGCTAGCTTCCGCTCGCCCTGGGGTCTACTTCGCCCCCGCATTTGGAGCCAGCTCACGCATGTACGGAGGATGGCAAACCGCGGTTTCTCTGGCAGGGAGGGCCTGGTAGCGTGATCTCAGCCGCAAGCACCTGCCCGTCCATGGTCCTAGCCCCATCCCCGCGGTCAGGGCCGGCTTGCGCAGAGTCGCAGAGCAGATCTCTGCCTGTTCCTGGCCTTTCACTTTTTCCCTGCAGGTGGGGTCACAGGCGGGCTCGCAGCTGCCAGACCACTTTTGCGCGTCCCCTCCACCCCTGCTGGGATAGACCAAGCTCACACGGGTTGGGCCTCTGCCCCCACCGACAGAACCGCATTTCAGTGTCCTGCTGCCATCATACCCTTTAGCAACTCTGAGCAGAGTAGGAAGTGCCCTAAGTCTCCATACTGTAGGCCTGGGAGCTCCCTCCCTCTACGCAGCTCTGCTCTAATTGCCACGGGAGAGCTTGTTTGGCTGGTTTCCTGTCTCCCTTTGCTGGTATTGCTAGTTCCAGGGGAAATATTTGTTTTCGATTGGGGAAGTGACTTAGCCCAGGGGTTAGGGTGGCTGTCCCTCAGAGTTTTTGTCCCTGTGCCTTCAGTCCACACTCACTTCCTGCTGCTCTGGTCCTCTCCTCTGTCCCCGTTCCCCGGAGCCCTGGGTGTGTGGTTGTGAGAAAGGTTTTCTGTGCTGTCCCTTTATAAAGAATCTTGGGTCTGAGAAAACTGTCTCTTTCTCACAAACAGTATCCTCACTTGTTTCACAGCTCAATACTGTCCAAATGCCTCTTCTAGGCTCTGGGACTGCAGGCTGGGTCTTGGTTTCTGGGACCCAAGTCCCTCCCTCTCTGCCAATCTCTCCTCCCACCAGGCGGGTCTCTCTGGGCTGCCGTTTGCTCCGGGGAGCTGGGCAACCCTCTTTGCGTTTTCGCTATTCCTACCAGTCTCAATGTGGCTTCTTCTGTGTTCCTTGGTTGAAGAGTCCACTTAGTTTAGTTCAAAGTTGGTTTATCCAGATGATGGTTCTTAAAATTGAGTTATAATCCACTTTGGTTCTGGGAGTTGGAAGTTGGTACATCTGCCTACTCCATCGCCATCTTCCCGTCTTCTTCTTTTTTTTAGTCATGTGTTTCTGCAGTGGTTTTCCAGGGGTACTTACCATTAAGTAATAAAAAAGATATATATCATATTCATTGTAGTATATTATCTCATGAGTGCTTCTGCACTCCATCCTCCTTGCTACTGTTAATTTTTGTCCTCTCCCTTTTTTGTTTTTGTTGTCACAGATTAATCTTCTTTTTATTGTGATCTTGATGGAGCTTTTACTTGTAATTTTGTTTTATTTTGTCTTTGTATCTGGTTGGACAACCCCCTTTAGTATTTCCCGAAGTGGGAGTTTTCTGGTGATATATTTCTTTATCTTTTCTATATCTGTGAATGTTTTTATTTCCCCTTCATATTTGATGGATAGCTTTGATGGATATAATATTCTTGACTGGGAGTTCCTCTCTTTCAGTACTTTAAATATTGGAGTCCACTCTCTTCTGGCTTGTGGGGTTTCTGCTGAGAAATCTGACAATAAAATAATGGGCCTTCCTTTATATGTTGTATTCTTCTTTTCCCTGACTGCCTTGAGGATTTTTTCTTTGTCTTTGGTTTGTGGTAATATCATTACAATGTGTCTTGGAGTAGATCTGTTCAGGTTAAGGTAACTCGGTGTTTTGTTTGCGTCTTGGATTCGAGGTACTAACTATTTCTACAGGCTTAGGAAGTTCTCATATATTATTTTTTATTCCATTTTCTCTCTCTTCTTCTTCTGATATACCCATTGTGCTTATGTTGCTCTTTCTGATGGAGTCAGACAATTCCTATAGGGCTTTCTCATTTTTTTTTATTTGTGAGTCTCTCTCTTCTTCTCTCTATAGTGTCTGTAGTTCCCTGTCTTCTTTGTCACTAATTCTCTTCTCTATATGGCTTGTTCTATTAGCTAAGCTTGTTACCTTGTTTTTCAGTTCATGAATTGAGTTTTTCATCTCTGTTTGATTCCTTTTCATAGTTTCAATTTCCTTGGTGATGTGTTCTTTTTGTTCATGAAATTGTTTTTTGAGCCCTCTAAATTGCCTTTCTGTGCTTTCTTGTATTTCCCTGAGTATTTTTAGGACTTCAATTTTTAATTCTCTGCCATTTAACTCCAAAGTTTCCAAGCAATTAAAATTTTTTCTAGAGATTTTTCATCATCTATTTGAGCTACATCTCTGTCTTTTATATCAATGATATTTGATTTCTTTTCCCTTAATGGCACTTGAGAGTGATATTGTTAATAACACTAATAAAAGATGATTAAAAAATAAAATAAAATTGAAAAAATACAGTGAAAATTTTATTATGATAAATGGAACAAAAACTACATAGCATGGGGAGCCAGAGCTGGGGGAAAATGACAAAGAGATAAAAATTAAAGTAAAAAACACATAGAATGCCACAAAGAAAAATATGAATCCAGAATAAAATAAGTTGTTGATAAATGATGATCAAATGAGAAAAAGGAAAAGAGAAAAAAAAGAGAAAAGAAGAAAAAAAGGTTAAGGTTTTTGAAATGTAACCCTCATAAGAAAAACAAGAATGAAAATGTAACACCTGTGGATAATAAAGTTCAAAAGGAAAAGGAAAGAATAAGACAGAAAGAAGATAAAATGACCAAAGTGGAAAAAAAGGATATAAATACAAGAAAATAATTTATAAAAAATTTAATTTTTTCCTGGCTTTGAGAGGTAGCTTCTTCTTCTTTTTAACAGATGGCGCTGTACCACAGGTTTTGCCCCTGTTGCACTCTTGAATAGAGATTTTCTGATGTGTCACTATGGTGATGATGTAGGCTGGGCCTAAATCCCATTGGTAGGCAGGGCTTGTTAGGGTTTGCTGGCTCTGACAATGGGAGAGTCAGTTAGTTTTCCAGGTGCCTCTCCCCACATCTCTCCCTCTTGTACTAGAAGCCTGGGGACTTAGCTGTGAGGTTGTCCCAGCCACTGCTTGCAGAGCAAAAGGCCCCAAGAGCTGCCAAGTCTCCCCAAGAGCTGCCAAGTCTTTACTCCAGCAATGCTCAAAGCACAGTTCTGGGTAAGGCTGTGCCAACCAGAGCCGCCAGTGAAAACAGGCAGGGCAGGGAGCTGATTGCTGTTCAGGAGCCTTTCTAAGGGTTCCCAGGCATGTCTAATTTGCCTCAGTGCTCTGTAGTTCTAATCTTCACAGGCTTTTCTCCCTTGAACCCTGTTTGGAAGCCTTTAGCCCAGCCCCCATGACTTCCGTAGTGCACTCAGATGTCTGCTCCACAGGAATGTGCTTTGTGACTTGTATTGGCTAACAGAGGCACCCTGCCCAGACAGGTCCAGGCCTAGGAATCCCAGCCCTTGTGCACTTCCCGTGCTGTTGGTCGGGGAGCCTGGACCACCCAGAAATGCTGGCTATAGCCCACACAGAAGTTCACTGCTGACAATCTTGGGCCTAGCCCCTCCACCTGCCAATGCACGTGCCCATGCCAGAGGCGGCAGGTGAAGCCACTCACACACTGCCTGTGATCGCAGACTAGGAGCACACAAAGCTCAAAGCCACTCCAGCATTGGCGTCTATGAGCAACCCACTTTGGCAACCTTTCTGGCAGTCTGCCACCCGCACTAGCCTCGCATTCGTGATCTCAGGTTGAGCCAGCATGCTCTCTCCTCTGCTTGATTATTCACCCTAGCCCTAGCCCAGCTTCTTCCCTCTGCCCCAAAATCCTTCATTTCTCTAGGTTCCAGGCGAAAGCGGCCCTTCCTCAGATCAGTGAGAAAAGTGGAATACTCTGTTCTCTGTCTTATTTCCTTCAGAGTGGATTATATATTCAGCCACCTTTTTGCCCAATCACCTTTGTCTGTTGTGTGTGTATTTCAGATGCTCCTGAGATTGTTTCTCTGTCTCTAGTCTTGAATTTGTTGAAATTTCAGGGAAAGATATTGGGAGCACCCCTCATGGCTCCATTTCTCTAACATCACTTGATAATTTCTTTAAAAAATAATTATTGACTTAATACTCTTTAACATAAATAAAAATGACAGTTGAGGCATTATCAAAATGTCCAGCTGTTCAATTTTGGAAGCACTAAGAGATGTCAGCAATTAAGTCTGAATTTAAAAAAGTGATGCAAATTGCAGATGAAGAGGGGAAACACAAGGTTTATGATGACTTATGGACAATAAGAAATAGAAACTAATCAACAGAAATGAAAGTTAGGGGAAAAGCTAAAAGAATATAAAACTGGAAGCAGCCAAGGCTCACAGGTAAATTATTTCATCCTAGGTCTCAGACCTCACAAAGTCAGAAGGAAGATTTGAACCCATGTCTGTCTAAGTTCAAAATTTGAGCTCTTACCTATACTAAATCCCCTTGGGTACAGAATATGTACAGAATGTGTGTAGAATGTGAAAAATACATGAGAGATCGTGCATCAGAAAGATTTGTGTCTCTCCGGTGCCACTATTAGATCTGTGACCTTGTCTAACTTCCTTCTCACTAAATTAAAAAAAAATAACCATCTTCTTTCAGTTGTTGGAAGAATTAAGATAATGTTTGTGATATTCCTGACATGGTCAGTGCCCAAGCAATGTTAGTTCCTAGCTCCTTTCCTGAGAAATCTTATAGTTATTTAACTAGCAATTAAATTAAACCATCCTCTGCTTCTTTGTACAAAGCATTTCTACAGAACAATTGTATTCACTTAACTTTGTGCCCTTTTAAGAATAAAATATTTTGGCAAAATTCGGATGACTTTGTGACTTGGAGATGAAACAGCAGCCTATGTCTGAGCATGTCATGCACATGCATGTGCACACACATGTCTGGTGTCCTAGACATAGGTCCTCCAGCTCAGTCCCAAGATTCTGTCTCTTTATCAAAACATGTTCCCAGGTTATTAAAAATACCAAGCCTGAGATGATAGAAACTTTAGCAAGTATCAAAGATTATATAGAATGATGAGAAAATGTCATGACATTATTCTTATAATTTGATTATAGGTACTGGCAAATGGGTGAAGAAAGTAGTTAAAGGGAAGAGAAGGTTCCCTTGTAGACTTTGGAATATATGATTTCTAAACTTCTTTTCAGATAAGAGTGAATTTGGGACTTGACTTATGTCACAGAAATCCCCAGTTGTAAATCACAATGCAGGCTAATCCAAGGGCCAGAATTTGGAGTATAAAACCAAGTGCTAGTTTGAATATTGTATTCGTGCAAAGATGCTAGGCAGGGAGACAGAATCCGGGTCAGAGGAATGGAACAGACATTGAGCAAGAGGGTTCATGATGTGAGAGAAGAGGAAGAACAGAAAATATGTCGATTCCCTAGAGTTTGTCCACACAGAGCTCTGTGTGGAGAGGATGCCAGAAGTAGGATATGTACTATCCCTGAGTAAGGTGTCTCCTGCAAATAAAGCTATAAAATGGACTGAGAACTGTCAGTTTAGTGCTGGAGAACACAGATCACATCCTTTCAAAATGAAGAACTTGTAAAATGAAACAGCAGAATGTCTGCAAACTGCTCCTGGAATAGTGAGTGTATATTCTGAAATAAATGCAGTTGTCCAAACAGCAATCATGAGAGTTCATGGATGTTAGAAATATTTCAGAGCCTGTATTTGCTCTTAGTGATATCATTTTGTTTTCAGTGTTATTTTTAATGAGTTAGTCACATCACGTTTTTGTGTCATAGTTGTACTTTTTGTGTTCAGCTATGTATCAGTTCAAAGCTGGGACTTTTTAAAAATTAAATTTATTGGTATTACATTGGTTAATAAAATTATATAGGTTTCAGGGGTACAATTCTATAACACATCATCTGTATATTGTAGTGAGGGCTCACCATCCCATGTCAAGTCTCTTTCCATCACTATTTGTTTCTCCTTTACACTTTCCTCTCTCCCACCCACCCCCCTTTCCCTCTGGTAATCACCATATTGTCTGTGTCTGTGGGTTTTTTTCCTAATCCTTTCACCTTTTTCACCCAACCCCTCTACTCACTTCCTTCTGACAGCTTTGAGTCTATTCTCTGTATCTATGAGTTTCTATTTTGCTTGCTAGTTTATTTTGTTCATTAGATTCCACACATGAGAGAAATCATATAATTTTCTTTTTGTGACTGACTTGTTTGACTTAACATAATATACCTCAGTTCTATCCATACTGTTGCAAAGGGCAAGATTTCCTCGTTGTTTTTTTTACAGCCCAGTAATATTCCATTATGTATATGTACCACAGCTTTTTAATTCACTCATTTACTGATGGGCACTTGGGTTGTTTCCAAATCTTGGCTATTGTAAATAATTCTGCAATGAACATAGGGGTGCATATGTTCTTTTGAACTAGTGTTTTCAGTTTCTTCAGATATATTCCAGTAATGGAATTGCTGGATCATAAGGCAGTTTCATTTTTAATTGTTTTGAGGTAACTCCCTACTGTTTCCCACAGTGGTTGCATTCCCACCAACAGTGCAAGAGTGAGTACTGGTATAAATACAGACCTATAGATCAATGGAACAGAATAAAGAGCCCAGAAATAAAGCCACACCTTTATGGTCAATTAATATTTGACAAAGGAGACAAGAACATACAATGGGGTAAAGACAGTCTATTCAATAAATGGTTTTGAGAAACTGGATGGATATATGCAAAAAATGAAACTAGATCACTTTCTTACACAAGAATAAACTCAAAATGGATTTAATACTTAAATGTAAGTTTCAAGTCCATAAAAATCCTAGAAGAAAACAAAAGCAGTAAGATCTCGGACAAATCTTTCTTTTTTGTGTGTGTGACTGAGTTAGAGAGACAGAGAGAGGGACCGATAGGGACAGACAGGAAGGGAGAGAGATGAGAAGCATCAGTTCTTCACTGCGGCACCTTAGTTGTTCATTGATTGCTTTCTTACATGTGCCTTGACCAGGGGGCTACAGCAGACCGAGTGATCCCTTGCTCAAGCCTGCAACCTTGGGTTCAAGCTGGTGAGCTGTGCTCAAGCCAGATGAGCCCGTGCTCAAGCCTGCGACCTAGGGGTTTCGAACTTGGATTTTCTGCGTCCCAGTCCGACACTCTATCCACTGCGCCACCACCTGGTCAGGCTCAGACATTTCTCACAGTAATATATTTTCTGATATATCTCCTTGGGCAAGGGAAACAAACAAGTCAAAACAAAGAAACATATGGGACTACATTACACTAAAAAGTTTTTTCACAGCAAAGAAATCCAAACCATCAACACAATGAAAAGACATCTCACTGAATGGGAGAATATATTTGCCAATGATAATTCGGATAAGTGCTTAATATCCAAAATTTAAAAAGAACTTATAAAACACAGCTAGGACTTTTAAAGACATTTGTTGGCAGCATTATGCCACCATATAACTCCAGCCTTTTCAGTTGAAACCCAGCTTACTCATATTCAGTGTATATTTTTCTTTATTATTTAGGAGCTCCATGAATTTGAATTGGACCTCTATATTTCTCTGTGTGTGTAATCTTTAATTAAATACAGAAAGAATGTGTTTCAATATGTTCCACATCACGAGTTACAAGGAAGAGACAGGGAAGGGTTTAAACAGCAAAGCCTGGCTGCCGAGAGAATGGTGAAGTGTGGCCAGAAAGGGTCAGTGTTTCAGTTCGTGGTACAAGTCCATTTTATGATGGGGCAGCAAAATGGATATTTCTTTACTTTTTTTTTCTTCTTTAGCAAGTGAGAGGAGAGAAGATAGAGAGATAAACTCCTGCAAGCCTCCCAACTGGGGTCCATCTACCAATCGCCATCTGGGGCCGATGCTTTGCCCATCTAGGGCTATGCTTGCAACCTAGCTATTTTTAGCACCTGAGGCAGAGGCTTCAAGGAGCTATCCTCAGAGCCTAGGTTGCTGTGCTAAAACCAATCAAGCCATCGCTTCAGGAGGGGAAGAGAGAGAGAGAGAGTGAAAGGGAGATGGAGGGGTGGAGAAGCAGATGGTTGCTTCTTCTGTGTGCTCTGACCAGGAATCGAACTAGGACATCCACATGCCAGGTGGACGCTCTATCACTGAACCAACCGGCCAGGGAAGATATTGCTTTTCTATAAAAAGTTTGGACTGTGACTTCACTCTTCAATAAAGTGTAGGCAGAAGAACAAAAAATATGTAGGATAAATTTTGCCAAGAGTTGGAAGAAAGCAAGTGACTTTTGAAACACAATGGAAGAAAATATTTTCTGATGCGAAAGTTGAACAAGTATGTACATCATTAGAGACAGAAAGCAAGGACCCTGATCTTCACAAAGCAGGAACCACATGAAACACAAACAAGGAAAATCAGCAAGATATGGACTATGCAAGAAGAAAGAATATCATCTGGATCAGAACAGAGATGAATCTTTATATGTGACTCATACTCTACTATTATAAAACACAGCGGGGACTTTTAAAGACATTTGTTGGCAACACTATGAATGTGAATACTTCCCATATTCAGGGAAGCTGTTTAGTAAAAGTGGGTATATTTTTTATTTCATAGCATGAGGCTCAGCCATCCTCAACTAATCTACTATTTTCATTAAAACCTCAGAGAAACAAGTTTTATGCCAGGTTATAGTTTAAAAATATTAATCATATTGTGTCACAGACTGAGAAACAAGTTTTGTGCCAGGTTATATTGTAGATTGCATATTAATAATCACATATGTGCCCAATTGTTATATCCAACCATAGGCTTTTTTATAGCATTGAACAGTATCTTCTGCATGTTAGGAGGCTAAGAAAGAAAAAAAACACTACTGTTTGCTATACCAAAGAGTTAACTGTGCCATAATTATTATGGTTCTTTGGTTGTATAAGGAGAACCCTAGCGTCATTCTTGATATTGTTCATTCTCTCATTACCCACCACCTGATAATCAACAAATTTACTGCCAGTTCCTAATAGGAGGGAGCATTCTCCAATACTCATAGAATCCAGTTCAAAAAGCATAATCCATATTGACCACTGCTTGCTAATTCTGTTGCTACCATCCCTGTCCAAGTGACCCAACAGCAGCCCCCGAAAAGGTCTCCTGGATTCTGCTCTTACCTTCGATATTCTTTCTTTTTATTTTATTTTTACAAGAAAGTCAGTTTATTTTTAATTAAAAACTAAATTGTATATATTTAAAGTGTACAGCATATTTCTCTATACATAGAAAATTAACTTATTCAACTTCTCACATAGTTACAAATTTGTGTGTATGTGTGTGTGGGGGTGGGGGGGAGTGAGAGCACCTGAAATCTACTGTTAGCAAATCTCCAGTATGTACTCCCTATATTTTTTTCACCACATAAACTGAACTAGTTAAAAAATATTATATTGTGTCACTGACATCTTAAATTTTTTTCTGTGGCTTTCCATTTTAATTTTGAATATAATTCAAACCCCTGCTGTGGCTGGAGCCTCTTTGTGTCTCAACCTCTGCCTCCCTCTTCTTGATCTCTTACCCCTTCTCCCTGGCTCACTACACTTCAGCCATAAGGGTCTTCTCTCTGTGCTTTGATCATGACATACCCACCCCCATCTTAAGACCTTTGCACCAGGTGCCTTCTCTGCCTTCAATGTCCTCTCCAAGACCTTTGTGTGACTGCCTTCTGTTCAACATTCATGTCTCAGAGAAAACCTCATCCTACTTGCCACGTCGATAGCAGCCACAGACAGCACAGCCACGTCTTTGTTTCACTGCACAGTTTTATTATGTAAAATTACACTATATTTGTACACATGTTTTTGTATGTATATGATTTCTGTCTGTTACCCTATTCCCTCCACAGATTATAAGCTTTGTGAGGGCAGTGACTTTGTCTTCTGTGTCACAGCCTAGTACCAAGGACAAGGGAAAGGCAAATAATGTGATGTATCTGGCAGATACTAAAGGTTTGGTAAATACTTGAGTGATATATAGAACATATTGGTATAAGGACATAGGAAATTTTACTTCCCAGGGGTTCTTTTCTGGGGGAGCCCAGTATTTGTAATAGAAGACATAGTTTAAAAAGCCATTATTGTGGACAGTGAGCCCCCCAAGGATGTTCTTAAGCAAATAGAAAATGTGACTTAGATTCATTTTTCCTGAAAGGAGATGAAACTGAAGCGGAAAAAGGATTGAGAGAGAAGACTGAAGGTTAAATGATTCATAATCCTGCTTGTTTTTTGTCATCTGTATATGTTCACTTTGTGTTTATAAAATGCTTGCTAGAAATTATTTTAATGCAGAGGTCTTTTGACATCTGAATCAATACAGAGTGCCAGGACTTGGAGGTTGAAGAAGCATTGAGAAAATAAATCTCTGGAAAGCTAATGAAATCTATAGAGAAGATTCAAACTTGGCCAGGTCACGAAATTGGTGGGAATCTAAACATACTTCAAGCTCTTAAAGGCAAAGGGCTTGAAATAGTACCTACATTTCATTTGTATTTGTCATATGCTGATTCTAACACTAAGTCCACTACTTCCAATGGTCAATCTTGAATTCTAACACATGATTCTGTGGCAGAATTCATTATTCTGAGCTTGCAAGCCAGTGGCTATTCACAAAAACACAGTCCCAGTAGGACGTAATGTTCTCCCATAATCATAAGTCACTTATACTTGTCTTTCAAAGATTCTATTGGAATGCTTTTCTTTTTCTTTTTCTTTCTTTCTTTCTTCTTTCTTTCTTTTTCTTTCTTTCTTTCTTCTGTCCTTCCTTCCTTCCTTCCTTCCTTCCTTCCTTCCTTCCTTCCTTCCTTCCTTCCTTCCTTCTTTCCTTCTTTCTTTTTTCTTAACACATGTTTAGAAACTAATATCTTTGGGTATTTTCAAAGTTACAATTTTGAAATATATACAATAATTGTGTAAATATTTAGGAAAGCAGTTAATAGCCATAAAAAATAATGTTTCAGAAGCCCTTCTTGGTTCTGAAGGTTAGTGAATAAAAATGCACATACATATTTAAGTCGATGGAATGTATAAATATGTATTTGATGAATTCTTTGGAGATGTTTTATCTGAGACATTTTACCTTCATCATACTTAAAAATATTGAGCTTTCATGACCAGAGGTGCAAGAGAACATGTGTCAGAGCAGCACGATGCTGTCAAAGTGTGGGCACTGTGCTCCCTCTGCTCTCTGCCAGGGGCCTTCCTCCCAAAATGACATTTTACCTTTAGCACAAAAGTACTCAATTTGTCTATAAAATCACAAGCAACTTTCTACCCTTGGACACAGTTAAGTTAATCTAATACACACAGACTACATAGACATTGATTATCTAGGTCAGAGTGTGGGGGTGGTTGCAAATGTTCATATGTACAAAGTTTTATGCAAATTTAAAGAAGAAAAAGACAAGCATTTCTCTGTACAAAAGTAATAAAAATGTAAGTTTAATTGTACAATTGTTACTTTTAATTACACCTAGGGTTATCTTAAAATTTTCAGTGGTTTTATTTTCTTTTTCCATTCTACCTTAATGTACAACTGTAGGAGTAAAGTTTTTCAAATGAACATTGCAGCTGTTTCCTAGACGCACATGGGTTAAAACTAAGATTCTAAAGCAGAGAAAGAGATCTCTCAAGGTCTCTTGGCCTTGCCAATGACTTATGTTGTAATCCTGCCTTGCTCTGCTTTTCCATATTTTTTTCGAACAATCATGGAGACACAGTACTCAATGGGGATCTCAAACCATTTGGGTAGACATTATAAGTCAATTATTTCTTTTGCTCCTAAAATATTAGAGCCTGGGAGAAATTCTCAAGTCTTGTTTCCCTCCTGTGTCCTAACCAGGAAAGTGGTATGGTGCTTTACTTATTCTCTTAGTTCTTCAGATCTATCCAGGGTCCTCTAATCTTTAACACTCCATCCACCTGGCTTTTCTGGGGAGAGGAATAAGGACCCTGTAATTTTTTAACCTTTTTATTTTTTTTTCAGCCTTTCTGCTCCCATTGGATTCAGCAACATGCTAGGTGTTTATCCCTATTTGAAATATTTATTTTTATGTTGACTTGTTTATTATCAGTCTCTGATTACTACAAATGTACTAAAACCCACGAGATTGATGGAGACTTCTGTCTCATTCACCTCTGTAATCCCAGTACCTAGAATAGCTCTTAGCACAAAGCAGGTACTCATTAAATATTTTTTGAATAAATGAATAGAATTAAGAAGACACTTTATTTAGTCATGGATAGGACAGTTTAAGAAGAACAAACCTGATAAGAGATTTAATCAACTATCCAGATGGATTTCTATGTCAATAACTGATTCCTTGATTCTGGTTTTATTTCAGAGGGAGACATAGTGTAATTTCCATGAATGCAGAAGCACAAAGCTCCTTTTGAAAAGGGTTACATATAAGTGACAAGAACATCCTAAGAGAACAGCAGTGAAGTGAGGTGTGTTGAATGTGTGTCACTGAGGGGTGGAAAGGAAGGACACTTAGGGAGAAACAACTGTGGCTACATTTGAAAATGTGAGCGCCTTCTCATTGTGTCTTCACATGGTCTTTTCTTTGTATGGGTTTGTGTTCAAACTAATTCTAAATACAGATACCAGTCATATTGGCCCACTCTAATGACCTCATTTAACTTAATTACCTTTTTAAAGACCTTATCTCCAAATATGGTTATATTCTGAGGTACTGGGGATTAGGACTTCAATATATATACATGTCAATAAATATAAATTTAGGGGAACACAATTTAGCCTATAACAACAGGTATTTAGGAACTTCTTTTTTGTTGTTTCACCTTTTTTGTTTTATTGAAATTTTTAAAACTATAAAGTTGCAAAAAATATTTGGTTTAAGTTAAAAATATTCTTCTATCCATCCAGTTGGCTGTGGAAAAGTAGAATTATGATAAAAAACAAATGGCTTATTAAAATTAACTGACTTATATCAAAAATACACATTCATTTTATAGTTCTGGTATTCTTTAAAATTTTTTTTTAATTTATTGATTTTAGAGAAAGGAAGAGAAGGAGGGGGAAAAAGAGAGAGAGAAAGAGAAAGAGATCAATTAATTGTTTCACTTAGTTTTACAGTCATTGGTTGCTTCTTGTATGTGTTCTGACTGGGGATCAAACCCAAAGGATAAATCTTTGATATATTGGGCTGATGCTCTAACCAGTTGAAGTACCCAACCAGGGCTAGTTTTGGTATTTTTCAGTTGTGTTACAGCTCTCCACTACAAAGTATGCAATATAATAAAGCTTACATATTGCCTATGCTAACCATAATGAAACACTTGAAATATTAAGTTTCAAATGTACATAAAGTTTAGGTATTTTTATTTCTCTGTAAATAAAATCTGAATTTTGAGCTTATTTCTATTCTTTGGGGGGAAAATCTTCATTTAAATGCATAATGGACCTCACCATATTGAATGTTTTGCTTGAACAATTGCTATGCCAATTCTGATGTGCTGAGTGATCTATTTCTACTTGAAAAAGGATTAAATATGTCATTACGATATGGAAATTAATTTGCTATGATTAAATTATTTTTGCTATTTGAATTTCTCAAAAGAGAATATTGAAAATTAGCATCTAATCATTGTACACTAGCTTCAAGTATCTTTTCAATGAAATTTTATGTTTGTGGGCACAACACAGGACTATAAGTGCATAATAGGGGCTACTTATCTCTTGTTAGAAACACAATGGAGGGTTCACAAAAAAAATTTCCATTTGTTTTGAGGTTTTATAGACAATGTTTCTTAGAAGTCTGGATTGGCTCACAAACCATATGTGAGATAGTGTTCCATTATAAGAAACTGCTACAACATATTGGTCTTCCTTAAGGTACTTACCACCTTATACATATTATGTCTCCCAGTATACTTATTATGTACATGTCTTGCTCTTCTTCTTGTTTCTTAGCATAAGCTCACAGAGGCACATATTCTTCCTTATTTCTGTTCTATCTCCAGGATTACAATGCATCCTCACACAACACTGCGCTCCTCCAATTGTAGTAATTAACTCACTGCTTTATGACTCCCTAATTACATTCCCATCTCTTCAATTATACTGCAAACTCTTGAGGACAGACTTGTTCAGTATTGTATAATGCCTGCTATAGGCTAACAATAGTAAAAGCTATTATTTGTTAAACACTCACTGCTAAGTGCTCTATCCTTAACAACTTGGGGAGATGATATATTATTCTCAATTTACAGATAAGGAAAGTGAGGCTTAAGAAGGGTTAAAAGTGTATGAAAGTCTATTCAGCTAGCACTGTCAGAATTAACATAAAAAGCAAGCATGTCATACTTCAAAAATAGTGTTCTTAATTAAGGATGAGCCTGAGTACAAATGGATAAGGGAGTGTCGCTGAAATTTTAAGTTGGCAATGAAGATTTAACAGCCTATCACACAAGTATCCTAAACTTGTTACTCAAATCAATTGATTTCTGTTCATAAATTCAGACTAAAATATCTTAGACTAAAATAACTTGTTTTTCTCTTAACATAGAAATTATTTTTCTTATTTTCTGATATAGTGACTATTTGTAAAGTTTTTTTTAGTTGAAATAATTTATAAAATAACTCATATGGCAGTACTGTCTGCTAATAATATTTACTACTTATTGACCCCCTACTGAATAGCATCCTGTACCTATTTTGTTACATGCATTACTTTTTAAATTACTTGTTCAATGTTTACCTTCGAGGATAGAGACAATGTTTTTCTCATTTATCCCTCTCTCTCTCTTTCTTTTCCTCCATCCAGCATGGTAGGATTTGTAGATGCCCAACAATTATTTTTTGAAAGAATCTGCCAGGTATTTAAGTATATTTTAGTGTTTAATATTCACAATAAGTAGGGGGTGTTATTATAAATAATTTAAATAACTCGTACAGAGTCTCATAGTAAATGCCAGAGCTAGAGTCTTACCTCATTCCGTTTAATTCTATAACTCATTCTGCCTCATACACTGCCTCTTATGAGCAGGTCATCCTCTGTGATGTCTTTTGAATGTAGAATTTCAATTTTTTATGCATGTACACTGCATATGATAAGACAGTAATAGTTGAATAATATTATTTTACTTCTAAGTTGATATCAGTTGCTCTGGGGCAGCCCTGTTTTTTTTTTTTTTTAATTTATTTTATTTTATTTTATTCATTTTAGAGAGGAGACAGAGAGAGAGAAAGGGGGGAGGAGCTAGAAGCATCAACTCCCATATGTGCCTTGACCAGACCAGTGCAGGGTTTTGAACTGGCAACCTCAGTGTTCCCAGGTCGACGCTTTATCCACTGCACCACCAGAGGTCAGGCGGGGCAGCCCTGTTTTTGAACAGTGTATTTCTGGAATTGCATTTTCTAAGACAACCTTGCTTGACTTGTTCTTGACAATCATAAAACAGCTTTAGAAGTTACTGGCTGTAAGTTATTCTGTTTTGCCACTATTGCCAACAAAATATCTGGTTTACCAGTTAATTCCTTCAAAGTTACATTTTATCAGATAACAAGCAAAGAAGAAAACAACAACAAAAAAAAGGAAAATTGATAATTAACTAGAATCTCTTTTTTTTTACTATGCCAGCAAAACAATAATCCTTACCAGATACTCAGTATTTTTATAGCAATTTCTAGGAAGAAGAATACTGCAAAATTCCAGGCCGAATGTGATGGTCCCCAAGTGGTCAAAAACAGTAAAGCTAATCTAGGGCTGCTCTGAGTTCTTTCCTGATGTGAGATGGTACTGACCTCTCTGATTAAGCTCTATCTGGCCAGGGAGTGGGGAGACTTACTCTGCATGGAAGGAATGGTTCCTCCTCCCTCCTTTCTTTACTCCACCCCCTTAAGCAGCTGCTGTCACCCAGATTTACAGCAGAAGTACTGTTGAGCTGATTCGAACTGCCACACCCATTGACACGGGAGAAATCTAAGTAAAGAGTAAGTTAAAAGTAATACTGTCTTTGAGGTTTTGTTTATTTTTCTTGTTTGTTCATTTGTTTCTTTCAGTTTTATATCCCACATAAGTGATACCATATGATTCTTGACTTTTTCTGTCTGACTTATTTTGCTTAGCATGATATTCTCAAGATCCACTCATGTTATCGCTAATGGATGGAAGATTTGTCCTTGAGGGGTGGGCACACAATATAAATACAAATGATGTATGATAGAATTGTATACTTGACACCTAAACAATTTTATTAACCAGTGTCACTCCAATAAATTTCATTTTTTTAAAAAAGTAGCACCATTTTGTTCTAAAACATCACCAGTTGTCTGGAAACATAAAGAACATAAAGAAGGACTGAAACTAGAAGAGATCTGGGGACAGATTTCTATCCGTCTGCTGTTATTCCCCAGATGAAATAAGCCGGGCCAAAAGAAAGACTTTGAGGCCGGAAGAATGGAGTTGAGTGAAGTAAATATTTCCCTGTGCCTCTAAGAAGAAAATTAGGCTTGTAAAAAAGTATGGGAAAAAGATTGTCATATGCATATAGAGCCTTCAGAAAACAGCAAGCGACTCTCGTTAATATAACAATTGTCTGAGTTTCTATTGTTAGCTTATTTAAAAAAGTATAAAGAAAATGTCTTTTATATTTTTGCCAAGCAACAAGCACACCGTTTTTACTTATATTGTTCTTTTTCTGTCACCTCAAAGGGATAATTATAATTTCTTAGTACATTCATTCTGTATACCATTTGTTCAGCTTTAAGAGTATTTTTAAATTTCTATCTGCATCCCTAACCATTTCCGTAAAATCTGGAATTCTATTTTTAACAGACTGCTTGACTTGTTCATCAAGATTTCTCACTGGGAACAGGAACACATTAAATTCAATACTGAATTCCTTATCAGCCACCCGAGCCAGCTCTTTCTAAAGACTTGCCCACTCATGTTGACCTTGCCACTAAAATGAATCAGGTTGACAATCTGAGCCTCATATTTTACTTCTCTCTCTTTCTCACCCTATTATATTTCACCCTAACATCTAAGCAGTTCCCAAGATTTTTGTTCTGCCTCCATGAGAACTTCATTTCTTTTTTAGCTGTGTGACCTTGGATAAGTCATTTAACTTCTTTAGGCTTTAGATTCCTACGCTGTAAAAGAGGATAATAACTCTGCTACCCAATTTGATAAACTCCTTGTGAGGAGTCAGTGGTATATAATATGATGTGCATTGCTTGAAACAAATAAACAGTCCAATGGAAACATTGTTTTCCTTATTAGATTTGGGTGTTTGAGTCCTCTCAGAAACGGAAAACTACCTGACCGCTGAAGAAAGCTGTGCTGCTAAAAGTTGTAAATTAATGAGTTGCTAATTTCACAGCTCTTGGGGAGGGAGATCCCTGTGACCTTTGCAGGTAGCATCAGGCTTCCCTGGTACCTAAGGAAACTTAAACTCAGGAGAATGGGCCCTGGGAACAGGAGTCCTTAACAGCAGTGTGCCCCACCATAACACCCTGATGTGATGGTGGACAGACCGTGGGGATAATGACATGGTACTGCTTTGACTTCTGAGGTTTCCTGCAGGGTTAGGTCAGGACTAGAGTATTCAGAGCTCATGGTAGGTCTCCTCTGGCTGCAGCAATTGCTTTCCATTTGCCCAAATCCACTGGATAATTAATGTCACCTTCCATTTGTGCAGTGAACTCTATTTTATAGAATCTAGGTGCAGGAGGTTCATTAAATTCTGTTTAAACAGCACTGCGTCTAATATATTTTTCTGTATTTTCTAAAGGCTCATCATTATATATAGTTAAGAGTACAGAGGTCAAAACTTTAATGGTTTTCATTGGTAAATATAACAATTTCAACTCCTTATCTGCAGTGTTTGGCCACAAATGACCTTTTCACATTTTCTCCCATAATCCCCTTTTCACATGTGCTGTTTTTTCACCACATTGAATATTTTGCAGATCCCTGATCTATACATTGGGCTTTCTTAACCTGTGTGTTTGCTCTCTAATCCCTTTACGTGGAACTTATTTATTTATTTTTATTTACTTAATTATTTTTAAGACGTTAATTGAATATTCTATATGTGCCAGGCACTATGCTACAACAATTAATTAACCACAAAGAGTCCAAGACATATATAGATCCTGCCCTCATGAAGTTGATGTCCTAGTGAGGAAAACAAACAGAAAATAAATAATCACATAAATAAAAGAAATTGTTACTGAAATTAGGGTAAATGTAGTGCAGGAGACAAATAGCTGAAAATACAGACTATTCATGTATGGTTGGGAGAGAAGCATTAAAGATAAAATGGTTAGAGAAGATCTCTCTGAGGAGGTCACAGCTTAAGCTTAGATATAAAGGACTAGGAGTTCATCAATTCAAAAGTAACGGAGGAGTTTGCAGGACAGGAGGAACATCTTCTGCAAAAACTCAAAGACAGGAATGAGGTTGGCATAGCCTAAGACCTGACAGAAAACAAATATGGCTGAAGTGTAGTGAGTGATGTGTTTGGTATAAAAGTCATTAAGATTATGTCATTCCCTTGCACAGAACCCTTCAATTGCTTCTTATCACATAAGCAAGTCCCTCAAGATTCTTGTTATGACTTAAGAAGTCCTGTAATATGGGGTCTCTGGCTATCTTTCTAACCTTTCTTGACTATGCTAATATACTCTCATCTCAGGACATTTTCACTGTGGTTCCCTCTGCTTAGAAAGCTCTTTCTTATAATAGCTGCATGATTTGCTCAGTTCTATGATGAAATGTTATCTCTTCTTGAAGATACCTTATGTAAAATAACCGTTCCCCCTCTCCCAAATCCTTGGCTTCAGGAACTTTTAATTTTGGGGGTGGAGAAATAACATTTATTACTACCTTATATTCCATTATATGTTGTTTTTTTCTATCTTTTTCTTCCTATAATAAGTTCCATGAGGATGGGGACCTTATTACTACTATTATTCCTAATGTACTCAAAAGAGTATCTGGTATATAGTAAGGTCCTAATACATAGTTGTTGAATGAATGAATCAATATATAAATTATCTACATCTGGGGTTATTTGTTGTGAAGCTTGAATAAGATAATACATGATAAGTGTTTTTAAAAAGTTGCTTTTATAAAAAGATTAAAAGAGATTGTGTTGTATTTTAAAGTATTGCCCAGGGCCACACTTGTACATACATGAATTCATACCATATAAGACCATTAATATTTTAGACTTCTGTATAAAATAGGTCATTTTTCAGATTTTTATCTGACCCATTATATTGAAATAAAAGTTAAATTTTATGAACTTTATTAGGTCTATGAGTCTATAAGTTTTGTTTCCTCAAGGAATCCATAGTCTAAGAGGAAAGATATGTCATTATGATGTGGGGTAGAAAATCCCACATGCTGTCAGTGGTTAGAGAGAAAATGCCCTGGCTGTTCCGACTCGGTAGAGACATTTTCTTTCGGAAGTATGGAGTGCATGTGTCTCCACAGTCACTTGCAAAGGAAGGTTGGTAAATCATCTGGAGTTAACATAAGACAAATAACTAATTTCAGAATATTAGGGAAAGAATTACAATAATACTGTTCCTGTCAGTCAATGAATGCAATTTTCCAATAAGAACCCCCTGTCCAACCTCTCTGAAACTGTTAAAGGAGGTTAAAAAAAGGGGGAACTAGAAAATGTGCGGGCTGACCAAGGAATGCTAGCAAATACGCATAAAGTACTTTCAGGAAAAAGACCAAATCAAAATTTATTTATTTACTTAAGTTTATTTGGGTGACATATGTTAATAGGATTATATCAGCTTCAAATGTACATTTCTATGATACATGATCTGTATATTGTATTGTGTGCCCACCACCCAAGGTCACACCATCTTCCGTCATTGTATGTCTGTCCCCTTTTATCCATCACCACCAAAATTTATAGGTGGAAGTTTTGAGAACATTTACAGCTTAAGGACTTCGTAGAACATCAAACAGAAGTCTACGAATTTTAAATGAAGTTCATGCATAATCACAGTGAGTGGTTCTGCTAGTGGTTGTGCTCTGGCTGCAGACCTTATTATCATTAATAAGTATTTTGTTTAATTGACATTTTATAGGGCACTCAAGCCTACAACAGAGCCAAAGTTAGAAAAAACTCTCAGTTCTTGGCCCTATGTTTATATATATTGTGTTATAAGGTTTGTTTGCAAAACTGTGAGATGCATGAAGCTGAATTGTTTTTCAAATTTTATAATGAACTAGCTTAGATAGACTGAGCTACCGTCTACTCCACACCTACTTTCCTTTTGAAAAGTGGGCGGTTTCTAGAAAAAGATTGACCATTAAGGCCTAGGCGCTACTGAGCTCCATGCAAGCACTATTTTTAACTTACAACAGGGTAAAGGAGGCATTCCAGTCCATATTTTTTCAGGTAAGAAAATGGAGGATTATATTTTTTGTCTAATATCACATGGCATGTTATAGAACTTGAGCCCAAATAGACATGCTACACTATATAACATTGCTACCAAGCTGATCAATACACATTTATTGAGATCCAACTATATTGAAAGCACTTGAAAAGTCACATGCATACTGACAAACTTTTACTGCAGTGCAAGCATTGCTTGCTCTGTGGGTTAGAACCTTACCTATTGGGACTGTAAACTGTATGAAGCCAGGCACTATGCTGTCCCCTGCATTGACTCATACACACAGCCTTTTCTCCCTGTTTACTAAGTGAGAAAAGAGAGCAATGCTCTTTTATGTTATTCTCAGCCAAAATATACAGGTGATGCTCATTAGTATTAGCAATTAGAACTAACATTTATTGCCTGACCAGGTGGTGATGCGGTGGATAGAACATCAGCCTGGGATGCCGAGGACCCAGATTCAAAACACTGAGGTCGCCAGCTTAAGCATGGGTTTATCTGGTGTAAGCACGGGCTCATCAGCATAATCACAGGGTTGCTGGCTTAAGCATTGGATCATAGACATGATCCCATGGTCACTGCTTTGACCCCAAAAGTCGATGGCTTAAGCCCAAGGTCTCTGGCTTGAGCAAGGGGTCACTGGCTCAGCTGAAGCCTCCTGGTCAAGACACATATGAGAAAGCAATCAATGAACAACTAAGGTATGGCAACTCTGAGCTGATGCTTTTCATCTATTTTCCTTCCTGTCTGTCCCTCTCTCTTTCTTTTTCTCTAAAAAACAAACAAACACTAACATTTATTATCTGCCATGTGTCAGTATTCCAAGAATTTAATACCCCCCCCCCTTTATATGAGGACACTGAAGTTTATAGATATCTAGTAACTGGACTAAGATTATACATCTGGTAAAGTAGATTAGCATTTGAATCCAACAGCCTGGTTCTAGCTAGAGATTGCTGTACTTCTGCTCTGTTTCTCTTAGCAAAAGAAATCTAGATGAAGGCAATGAAGCTTCTCAAATGTAAATCATTGTGAAAGAGACCAGATATATTCTACCCTGATATTCTAACACCTGATTTATGCAGAAGTTCTACTTTCCTTCTCTTTTATTTCCTGAACTGTTTAATTTCATTCTCAGATTTGAAAATCCTGAAAATAACACACCAATGCCTCAACGTAAACATTTATTATTACAAAAGTCCCTAAAGAGTTAACACTCCCTCTACGTCATTCTCTACCTTGTACCTCACCCAGGGAGGAGGCTCCACTCAGAACTTCTTCTAGGAATGCATATACTCATTCAATTACACACTTTGGTTTCTCTCTTGGTGTGCTTATAAGTAGCACAACATAACAATACAACATGCATATAATATGACTTACTTTTTGCAAGAGCTTCACCTAACTTCGGACTCTTTCCATGTAGGTTATATTCATCTTCCTTACTCCTTTTGACTACTCTGCACACCCAAATATAAATGTATTTATAAATTATATATAACTTTTATAAATTATATATCATTAAAGTATACATAAATGTATTTATTAATATATTTATTAGTCATCCTTATAAAAAAATAAAAATCTTATATCTCAAATAAACTTTATATTATATATTTATATATTTCGTATTTCTTCACTTAACATATTCTACATATATTATTTTTAGATGCTATACTTTTTATATTTCAGTGAGTTCTGAAATAAACTGATGTAACTTTTTTTGGTGTTTATATAAATTATTCTTTTAAGTAGATACTTAGGAGTAAAATTGCTGGGTCTAAGAGTACAATTGCAAATTTTAATTGAAACTACTAATTACTTATCAAGGCAGTAGCAATTGAAAGCACATCAATCATGTTTGAATACCTATTCCCCCTTATGTCAACACTTGTTATTTTCTATTTTTCAATGTGCTCATCTAAAGGCCAATATCATACCATTGCTACACAATTTTTTTAATTGAATATCTTTTTAGATGTTATTGTCTGTTCCTTTTTTATCTTTATACCTTTTTAAATCATTTGCCAATTTTTCTATTATTTTGTTTACTCTTATTTATAAAAAAACATATTTCCTAGCTATTAAATGTGTATTTTTTAGTATGTTGCCAATATTTCTTCAAATCAGTTGTTGGTCTTTTCATCTTTTTAAGCTTTATTGAAGTATAAATGACACTAACATAACAAGATATTTACAATATATTTTAGTCTTTTCTATACATAAACACATACTTATTTTTTGTCCATAATTTTCTATAGGGTTAAATCTATTAATCTTTTCTTTTAAAATGTTGGGGTTTGTTGTTTAGAAGAACTTTCACTACCATGGATTATTTTTTAGAACTTCAGTATTTTCTTCAAATATTTTAAAAATTCAATTTTCCCCCATTTACAGATATTTTTTGGTGAGGCGGAGCACAGTCATGTAGTCTTATAGTGCGTTAGAAACCAATGTAAGCATTCCCTTTCAGACCTCAACATTTAAGATTATGTGGTGGTATTAAGACTCTCAATTTATGCACACACAGAGAGTTCCTTTTTTGCCGCAGGCACAGATTTTAGCTCTTTTAAAATCAGCAAGTAAAATATAATGGTATGTGGGTTGTTTTTTTCTCACATTATTTAAGCATTACAGTGTGCCAATGATTGCTTTCTGGAAGTGGCCAGAAATATTTTCCAGTAGAAACTGTCCTCTTTTGAACTGGGAACCGTGGGAAGGATCATGTCTCGGGGTAGCTCTCATGGTTAAACTACTCTGAGATGGGTTCATGAAAATGATTTGATTAATAATTTCAAGAAAAAAAATGGGCCTAAATACCTCAGCTGGTGCAGGTATTTCACCAACTGTTAGCACTGGAAGGAATTTTTTTGTTTGGTTTAATGTCTATAATTCTATATGTTTATAATTATACATGAGGAAACTGAGGTAACAAAGCATCAGTTGTCTAAGATCTCCAAGCTAGAAGGACAATGATAAGAATATTGTACAGATGATGGGGTAAACAGAGAGCTTTGTTAGGCTTAGCAACAAACTCTGTGGCCTGTTGTGCTGACCTTTCAGCATTTCTGACATTCAGGAAATATTTTAACCTTTGAGGTTATTTAGAGTCCCAAAATATGAAAAAGCAAATATAATCCTGTAAATGCTCACATGAACTCATTTTGTGATAGAAAAGTCCTCATTATTTCTCATACCCTAAAGCAGTGGTTTTTAAATATTTTTACACTTGGGGGCTGGTGAAAATAGAATTATTTGGGAACCACTAAGGCAGAAATCACCCTGAGCCTAAGCAAAGTCAGCTAAGATCATTGGGTCTATAATCTTCACACAACATCAGGGTCGTTAACTCTTTCACAGACCAGCATGATATTTCTGGTAGACCAGCACCAGTACATGGACTGGCGGTTGAAAAACACTGCCCTAAAAGACCCCAGATCTCTAAGAGTTTACCTTAATATTAAAATTGTATTACTTATTCTCATTTTCAAAATACTTTCCCCTGCATTTCATTGATATTTACTTAAATTTGCCTCAAAATTAAAATAAATATAAACAAACAAACAAATAAATAACATCTTCTGGTTGGGGGTGTATCACCAGAACATATTATGGCCACTACATAGTACTGAATTTTCACTGTCCTACCACCTTAGCCTTTTAATTATGCAGTATCTCCTTCCTTCAGGCAGTTTGTTGGTTTTTTCAGTGAAACCCTGTGGCAGTGCCTGGCACAAAGTAAGAAATCAGTAAACTTTAAGAAAGATATGTTTGCCCTTTAATAAATGTTTTTATTTATTCACTTATGAATAAGTGATATTTTTACAAAAGGGTATACTATAAAAAGTTACCCTTGCCTGACTGGTGGTGGCACAGTGGATAGAGGATCAACCTGGGACACTGAGGTCTTAGGTTAAAAAATCTGAGGTTGCTGGTTTGAACACAGGTTCATCTGGCTTGAACTCAGTGTTGCCAGCTTGAGTGTGGGATCGTCAAAATGATCCCATGGTCCAAAGGTCTCTGGCTTGAAGCTCAAGGTTGCTGGCTAAAGTGCAAGGTCTCTGGGTTAAGCACAGGGTTACTGGTTTAAGCAAGGGGTCACTGGTCAGCTGGAGCCTCCCAGTGAAGGCACATTTGAGAAGTAATCAATGAACAACTAAACTGCTGCAACTACGAGTTGAAGATTCTCATCTCTCACCCTTTCTGTCTCTCTCTTTCTCTCTCTCAAAACAATAAAAAATAATAAAGTAACCATCTTTCTCATACCACTCAGTTTTAATTCCATAGGAATACTCCCAGGTAGGCACCTAGCAGCTGATTTAGAACTAGTGTGTGCCTGGCAGTTTTCCAGTTCTGTGATCCACGAAACTGTCAGTCCCTGCACCTTAACTCCATTCTAGATTTTGGGAGCTAATCAATGGTTATTTAAGTTTTTTAAACTTTTTTAAAAAATCACAAGCACATTAAAACACATACTTTTTAAATAACATAACTTATTTCAGGAAATGATATTCACTCTTACTATATAAGACATACTTTAATGTTTTCTGTTTCATTTACCTTTTTATTAGAGAAACAGAGAGAGAGACAGAAAGGGTAAAATAAAAGGAGGAGAGAGATGAGAAGCATCAACTCTTAGTTGTTTCACTTTAGTTGTTCACCGCTTGCTTCTAATACATGCATTGACCCAGGAGCTCAAGGTAAGACTGATTTCTTGCTCATGCCAGTGACCTTGGGTTCAAGTTAGCAGCCTTGAGATCATGTACATGATCTCATGCTCAAGGCAGTAATGAAGCTGGCAAGTCTATGCTCAAGCTGACGACCTTGGGGTTTCAAACAGGGAACATCAGCCTCCCAGGTTAATGCTTTATCCACTGTGCCACTACTTGTCAGTCTGTTTCATTTAATTTTTTTAACTATCTACTAAACATATACATATATATTTCATCTCCCCAACCCAATTTAATTTAAGAACATTTTTTGGAGAATCCAAGATGGTGGTAAAATAGGTGGAAGGTACATTACTGCCTCCTAGGACCAAACTGGAATTACAACTAAGTTATAGAATAATCATTCTGAAGAACCAACCGAAGACTAGCCAAAGAGAAGTTTTATACCCAAATATTTATAGAAGAAATCCTGTGGAGATGGGTAGGAAGGGTAAAGATATGGAAAGGGTGGGCTCGAACTCCATATACAGCTGCTGAGGTTCTGACGGAATATCTCAGGTGTAGGGTTTTCCCTTAAGATGTATGGGATCTCAACCCCAAGCAGGGATCCCCAACCCAGAGCACTAAAGTCATGAAGAGGTGCCCACATACTCCCTACTTGTGAAAAGCAGCAGGGTTTCTGTGTGTCAAGGAGAGACTAGACCCTGCTAGAGACACGGGCACCCTCGTCAAGGGCCAACACACAAAACTGTGTTTGTAGCCATTTACCTTGGGCTTCAGAAAAGGGAGGGCAGAGCAGATAGAGTTACATGAGGAGAGTTTAGGATTTGGGAAGAGAGCAAAGAGACAGCCACCAGATCCTTGTGCTGATTCTACTTTCACACCACAGACACCGTCTTTCTTGGGCAGAGCACTCCACTTCATGTAGCACCAGCCTGGGGAAAAGCAATAGCCCCACACTCTAAACTTCCTCTTTCCCCACCCTGTGGCATTTACACCTTGCTGAAGAATCAGCAGCTTTGGCCAGGGTGTAGAGGTCTGGACAGACTCAGGGGTGTCAGTAACTAAGTTGTGTGGCATCAGGACAGGGGCCATTCCACCTACTTTTCAATGAGCCTAATTGTCATTTTCCCCTGACAGGAAACTGCACTGCTGGATCCAACAGGATAGCTATTACATAAGGCCATTGCAGAAAGACTGAGATTCATAGTAGATACATGTAATACATAGAAACAAAAACAAAGAGGCAGCCAAAATGGGGAGACAAAGAAACAGGCCCCAAATGAAAGAATAAGAAAAATATGCACAAGAGTACCTTAATAAAAGGAAGGCAAATAAGTTATCAGATATAAAGTTCAAATGAATAGTTATAAAAATTCTCAACAGCATAAAAAAGACATAGAAACCATTAAAAGATCAGTCAGAAATGAAGAATACATTATTTGAAATGAAAAATACACTGGGCCCTGGTCAGTTGGCTCAGCAGTAGAGTGTTGACTCAAGTGTGTGAATGTCCTGGGCTTGACTCCTGGTCCGGGAATACAGGAGAAGCAACCATCTGCTTCTTCCACCCCTCCCCCTCTTCTTTTTCTCTCTCTTCCTCTCCCACAGCCATGGCTTGATTGATTTGAGTGCAACAGCCCAGGGTGCTTGGTTGCAAGCATGGCTCCAAATGGGTAGAGCATTAACCCCAGATGGGGGTTGCTGGATGGATCCCAGTCAAGGTGAATGCAGCAGTCTGTCCTTTTGTCTCCTCTCCTCTCACTTGAAAAAAGAAGAAGAAGGAAAAAAGAATACACTGGAAAGAATAAACAGTAGGTTAGATGAAGCAGAGGAGTGAATCAGCATTTTGGACAACAGGGGAGAGAAAAACTATGCGCAGCAAAAAGAAAAAGCAATTTAAAAAATTAGGATAGTGTAAGAGACCTTTGGGACAACATGAAATGTAACAACATTTATATCATGTGGGTAGCAGAATAAAAAAGAGAAAGCAAGAAATCAAAAACCTATTTGAAGAAATGACTGAAAACTTTTCTAACCTGGTGAAAAAAAAATTCACACAAGTCCAGGAAGCACAGAGAATCCCAAACAAGATGAACCCAAAGAGAACCACAGCAAGACACATTATAAATAAAATAGTAAAGGTTAAAGACTAAAATAGAAAAGCAGTTAGTTACCTACAAGGGAGCTCCCATAAGACTGTCAACTGATTTCCCAAGAGAAACATTTCAGGATAGAAGGAATTGGCATGAAACATTCAAAGTAATGAAAAGCAAGGGCCTACAATTAAGTCAAATTTATCCAGAAAGGCTATAATTTAATTTGAAAGAGAAATAAAGAGCTACCCAGACTAGAAAAACTTAAAGGAATTTGTTACCACCAAACCAGTATTATAAGAAAAGTTAAAGGGCCTTCTTGAACAAAACAAGAAGAAACAGAAGGAGAAACATAGGAACATAGTTAAGAAATAAAAAGGCAATAAATATGTACCTATTAATAGTCACTTTAAATGTAAATGGGTTAAATGTTTCAATTAAAAGACATGGGGTAGATGAGTGGATAAGAATATAAGACCCATATATATGCTGTCTACAATAGACCAATATATATGCTGTCTACAAGAGAACAAAAGATACACACAGACTAAAAGTAAAAGGATGGATAAAAGATATTTCATACAAATAAAACAGGGAAAAAAAGCTAAGGTAATAATTGATAAAATAGACTTTAAAACAAAGGCTATAGTAAGAGACAAAACAAGATTCTATGTAACAATAAAGGGAGAAACCCAACAAGAGGATACAACCCTTGTAAACAATTGTGTACCTAACATAGGAGCACCTAAATATGTAAAGCAAATCATGGACAAAAAGGGAGATATTGACAGTAATACACATATAGTAGGGGATTTTAACAACCCATTGACATCAATGGATAAATCTTCAGAGAGATATCAACAAAAAATGACAACCTTAAATGACACACCAGATCAGATGGATTTAATTGATATCTTTAGAGCAGACCCCAAAACTGCAGAATATACATTCTTTTCAAGTACACATGAAAGATTTTCTAGGAAAGACATGTTAGGACCCAAAACAAATCTCAAAAATTTAAGAAGATTGAAATCATATCAAGAGACTTCTTTGACCATAATGGTATAAAACTAGAAATCAATCACAAGAACAAACTGAAAAATACAAAGCATAGAGGCTATATAACATGTTACTAAACAATAAAAGGGGTAACAATGAGATCAAAAAAGAAATCAGGAGATACTTTGAAACAAATGAAAATAAGAACACAACAAACCCATATCTTTGAGATACAGTAAAAACAGTCCTAAGAAAGAAATTCATAGCATTACATACAGCTTTATCTCAGAAAAACAAGAAAAATGTCAAATAAATAATCTAACTTTACACTTAAATGAACTAGGAAAAATAAAAAAAGCCCAACATGGAGGAGAAGAAAGAAAGAATACAGATCAGAGTGGAAATAAGCAAAATAGAACCTAAAAATACAAGACAAAAGATCAATGAAACCAAGAGCTGATTTTTTGAAGAGGTAAATAAGATTAATGAACCTTTAAGCAGACTCATAAGAGAGAGAGAGAGAGAGAGAGAGAGAGAGAGAGAGACCCAAATAAATAAAATCAGAAATAAAAGAGGAAACACCTGACACCACAGCAATACAAAGGATTGTAAAAAAATATGATGAACAACTATACACCAACAAATTGGAAAATCTGGATAAAATGGGCAAATTCCTAGAAATATATGTTCTTCCATTACTGAATCAAGAAAAATCAGAGAACCTGGACAGACAGATTACAACTAGTGGAATTGAAGAAATAATCAAAAAACTGTCAACAAACAAAAGTCCTGGACTGATGGTTTCACAGGTAAATTTTAACAAATTTTCAAATAATAACACCTACCCTTCTTAAACTATTCCAAAAAATTCAAGAGGTGGGAAGACTACCAAGATTATTTTATGAGGCCAGCATTATCATAATTCCAAAACCAGATACAGTACAAAAAAAAATTTATAGACCAATATCCCTGATGAATATTGATGTTAAAATCCTCAACAAATTACTAGTCAACTGAATTTAGCATTACATTAAAAAGACAACACACCATGACCAAGTGGGATTTATTCCGGGGATGCAGGTTGATACAATATTCACAAATCAATAAATGTGAGATAACACATAAACAAAATGAAAGATTAAAACTCATGTTGAGATCAACAGATGCACAAAAAGCATTTGCTAAAATCCAGCACCCATTTATGATAAAAACTCTCACCAAAGTGGGAATAGAGGAAACATATCTCAACAATAAAGGTCATACATGAGAAACACACAACCAACATCATACTCGGTGAGAAAAAACTACAAACACTTTCTTAAAATTATAAACAAGACAGGGATGTTTGCTTTTACCACTTTATTCAACATAGTACTGGAGCTTCTAGCCAAAGCAATCTGACAAGAAGAAGAAATAAAAGGGGTCCAATTTGACTTTGGTGATGGGTATACACATACCTAACAGTTCTAATGCTATAGAAATGTTTACCTGAAACCTATTGATCAGTCACCCCATTAAATTTAATTTTCTAAATAAATTTTTAAAAAGGCATCCAAATTAGAAAGGAAAAAAATAAAAACTATCATTATTTGCAGATGATAAGGTACTGTATGTAGAGGACCCTAAAGATTTTTACCAAAAACTACTAGAACCAATAAATGACTCAGTAAAGTAGCAGGATACAAAATAAATGTCCATAAATAAGTTGCATTTTTATACACCAGCAATAAATTATTAGAAAGGAAAACTAAGAAAACAATCCCATTTACAGTTGCATAAAAATAAATAAAATTAAATACTTAGGAATAAATTTAACCAAGAATGTAATACTTGTACTCAGAAAATTATAAAACACTGAAAAAAGAAACTAAAGAAGATATAAATAAATGGAAACATATACTGTGTTCATGGATAGGTAGACTTAACATCATTAAAATGTCCATACTACGCAAAGCAATATACACTTCTAACACAATTCTTATCAAAATATCAATAGTGTATTTTATAGAACTGGAACAAGTATTCCAAAATTCTATTTGGAACCACAAAAGACCCTGAATAGCCACAGAAATCTTGAGAAAGAAGAACAAAGTTGTAGGAATTATGTTACATAATATCAGACTATATTACAAGGCCATAGTAATCAAAACGGCAAGATACTGATATTAAAACAAACATATAGATCAATGAAACAGAATAGAGAACCCAGAAATAAAATCACACCTTGATGGTTAACTAATATTTGACAAAAGATGTAAGACCATACAATATAGTAAAGATAGTTTATTCAAAAAATAGTGTTGGGAAAACTTGGACAGATACATGCAAAATACATGAAACTAAACCACCTTCTCATACCATACACAAGAATAAACTCAAATATGTTAAATACTCAAATGTTAGACTCAAAATCATAAAAAATTCTAAAAGAAAATATAGGCAGTAAATTCTGAGACATTTCTCAAAGCAATATTTTTTCTGATATATCACCTTGGGCAAGGAAAGCAAAAGAAAAAATAAACAAGGGAACTATATTTAAAAAAGATTTTTTTGTATAACAAAGGAAACCATCAACAAAATAAAAAGAGAACTCACTGAATGGGAGAATATATTTGCCAATGATTCATCTGATAAGGGGTCAGTATTCAAAATTTATAAAGAACTTATAAAACTCAATACCAGAAAAACCCAAATAATCAAATTAAGAAATGGGCAAAGAACCTGAATAGACACTTCTCTAAAGAGGACATATAGATGCCAACAGACATATGAAAAGATGCTCAACATTAGTAATCATCAGAAAATGCCAACTAAAACCATAATAAGATATCACCTCACATCTATCAGAATGACTATTATCAATAAATCAAAACACAACAGTGTTAAGGATGTGGAGAAAAGGGAAGCCTTGTGCTCTGTTGGTGAGAATGGAGATTTGGTGCAGTCACTATGGAAAACAATATGGATTTACCTAAAAAATTAACAATGAAACTGCCTTATGGCCCAGCACATCCACTTCTGGGAATGTGTCCAAAGAATCCCAAAACACTATTTGAAAGAATATATGCATCCCTATGTTCATTGCAGCATTATGAATAATAGCCAAGATTTGGAAGCAGCCCAAGTGTCCATCAGTGGATGAGTGGATAAAAAGGTGTGGTACATATACACAATGGAAAACTATTTGGCTGTAAAAAAAAAAAAAAAGTAGAAAATCTTAACCATGTGACAGCATGGATGGACTAGGAGAGTATTTTTCTAAGTGGAATAAGCCAGTCAGAGAAATACAAATACAATATGATTTCACTTATACAAGCAATATAATGAACAAAATAAACTAATAAACAGAATAGAAACAGACTCATAGAGAACATACTGACAGCTGTCAGAGAGGAGGGTAATTGGGAGGCTGGGCAAAAAAGGTAAAGATAGCAAGCAAAGAAAAATATTAAAACAAACTCATAGACATAGACAACAGTATGGTGATTACCTGAGGAAAAGTGGGATGAGGGGAAATAGAAGAGGGGATAAATGGTGGTGGAAGAAGACCTCACTTTGAGTGGTGAACACACAATATAATATACATATAATGTATTACAAAATTTTACACCTGAAACCCATATAATTTTATCTCAATACACTCAATAAAAAAGGTAAAAAAGAGTATTTTTTTACTGTTTTGTTGTAAAAGTATACAGAGACTTTAAAAATTTTTTATTTAGAAAGTTAAATTTAACAGGGTGACATTGATCAATAAGTAGATTTTAGGTAAACACTCCTATAGCATCTGAACTGTTGATTATGTTGTATTCCCATCACCCGAAGTCACATCATTTTCCATCACCTTATATTCTTCTCTCTTTACACCCTTCCCTCCCCTTCCCCCACGATTTTCTCCTCCATATTCCCTGTCCCCTGGCAACCACTTCACTTTTATCTATGTCAATGAGTCTCAGTTTTATATCCCACCTATGTGTGAAATCATACAGTTCTTAGCTTTTTCTGACTTACTTATTTCTCTCAGTATAATGTTCTCAAGGTTCAAGCATGCCCATATGTCATCATTTCTTATGGCTGAGTAGTATTCCATTGTATATATGTACTGCATTTTCTTTATCCAATCCTGTGTTGAAGGACAGTGGTTATTTTCATGTCTTGGCTACTGTGAATAATGCTGTGATGAAAATGTGAGTGCATGTGTCTTTACGTACCAGTGTCTTTGAGTTTTGGGGGTCGTTACGAGTAGAGGGATTGCTGGGTCATGTGGTGATTTTATTCTTACATTTTTGAGGAATCACCATGCTTTTTTCCATAATGGTTGTACTAATTTGCATCCCCAACAGCAGTGAATGAGGGTTCCTTTTTCTCCACAGCCTCTCCAACACTTGTTATTACCTGTTCTGTTGATAATAGCCAATCTAACAGTTGTGAGGTAGTATCTCATTGTAGGTTTGATTTGCACTTCTCGAATAGCTAGTGAAAATGAGCATCTTTTCATATATCTCTTGGCCATTTGTCCTCTTGGGAGAAGTGTCTGGTCAGGTCCTCTGCTCAGTTTTTAACTGGACTGTTTGCTTGTTTGTTGCTGAGCTTTGTGAGTTCTTTATATATTTTGGATATTGACTTCTTATCAGAGCTGATGTTTGCAAATATCATCTTCCATTTTGTTGGCTGTTTATTTGTTTTGTTGTCATTTTCTCTTGCTGTGAAGCTTTTAAATTTGATACAGTCCCACTCATTTATTTTTGCCTATATTTCCCTTCCCTTTGGGATCAAATTCATAAATTGTTCTCTAAGGCCAAGGTCCATGAGTTTAGTACTTATGTTTTCTTCTATGTACTTTATTGTTTCAGATCCTATATTTAGGTCTTTGATCCATTTTGAATTAGTTTTTGTGCAGGGGGACAAACAATAGTTAAGTTTTATTATTTTGCATGTGACTTTTGAATTTCCCAGTACTATTTATTGAAGAGGCTTTTTTCTCTCCATTGTGTGTTTTTGGCTCCTCTGTTGAAGATAATTTGTTTATTTATATGTGGTTTTATTTCTGGGCTCTTGATTCTGTTCCATTGGTCTGTATGTCTGTTTTTCTGCCAATATCATGCTGTTTTGACTATTGTGGCTCTATAGTATAATTTGAAGTGAGGTAGTGTGATACCTATGTCTTCAATCTTTTTCCTCAGGATTGCTTTAGCTATTTGGGTTTTTTATGGTTTGATGCAAACCTGGTAATATTTGTTCTATTTCTTTAAAAAATGATATCTGGATTTTGATGGGGGTTGAATTAAATTTGTATATCGCTTTGGGTAATATGGCCATTATATCTATTGATTCTTCCAATCCATGAACATGGAATATTTTTTTATTTCATTGTGTCTTTTTCAATTTCTTTTAATAATGTTTTTTAGTTTTCAGTATATATATCCCTCACATCTTTTGTTAAGTTTATCCTACATACTTTTGTTGTTGTTGCAATTGCAAAAGGAAGTGGGTTTTTTTTTAGTTTATTTTTTGTAGTTTCATTGTTGGTGTATAGGAAAACAATAGACTTTTGTATTTTAATTTATATCCAGAGACTTCACTGTATTGGTTTATTGTTTCTAATAGTTTTTTGGTCGAGTCTTTAGGATTTTCTATATACAGGACCATCTCATCTGCAAAAAGTGATACCTTTACTTCTTTCCCATTATGAATACCTTGTATTTCTTTCTCTTTCTTGATTGCTTTGGCTAAAACTTCCAGACTATGCTTAATAAGAATAGACAGAGTGGGCAGTCTTGTCTTGATCCTGATTTTAGAGGAAAAGCCTTCATTTTTTCACCAGTTTGGATGATGTTAACTGATGGTTTGTCATATATGGCCTTTATTATGTAGAGGTATTTTTCTTTTATTCTGATTTTATTGACTGCTTTAAACATAAATTGATGCTGTATCTTATCAAATATATTTTCTGCATCTATTGATAGATCATATAAATTTTATTCCTTGTTTTGTTGATGTGGTGTATTATGTTGATTGATTTTCATATGTTGAACCACCCTAGTGCTTCTGGAATGAAACCCAATTGATTGTGATGTATTATTTTTTAATGTGTTATTGTATTCAGTTTGCTAGTATTTTGTTTAGAATTTTTGTATCTGTATTCATTGAAGATACTGACCTGTTGTTTTATATTTTTGTGTTGTTCTTGCCAGGTTTTGGTATGAGGGTTTTGTTGTACTCATAAAATGTGTTAGGCAGTGTTACTTCTGCTATTTTTGGGAAGACTTTGAGAAGGATATGTTCCAAGTCTTCTTTGAATGTTTGATAGCATTCACTAGCATAGTCATCTGGTCCTGGACTTTTGTGTTTTTTTGGAGGTTCTTGATAGTTGTTTCTATTTCTTCCCTGCTTATAGGTTTGTTTAGGTTTTCCATTCTTCATGATTCAGTTCAGGAAGATCGTACAGTTCTAAGAATTTATCCATTCTCTATAGGTTGTTGAATTTTGTGGCATATAATCTTTCATAACATTCTACTATGATTCTTTGTATATCTATTATGCCTATGGTAATTTCTCCTCTTTTATTTCAGATTTTGTTTATATGAGTCCTTTCCCTTTTCTCCTTAATGAATGTAGCCAGTGGTTTGTTGATTTTATTGATCCTTTTTAAAGAACCAGCTCTTTGTTGTATTGATTTATCTATAGGCTTTTTGTTCTTTGTTTCATTTGGTGGTGCTCTAATTTTTACTATTTCCTTTCTTCTGCTAACTTTGGGTTGCCTTTGTTCTTCTTTTGCTAGTTTCTTATGATGTGATATTAGGTTATTTACTTGAGATGTCTCTTGTTTCTTGATATAAACCTTTAATGATATAAACTTTCCTCTTATTACTGCTTTCACTGCATCCCAGAAATTTTGATATGTTGTGTTGTCATTTTCATTTGTCTGTATATATCTTTTGAACTCTGCTTTTGTTTTTCTTTGACCCAGTCATTTTTTAGAACTATGTTGTTTAATTTTCATACTTTTGTGGGTTTCTTTACTTCCTTATTGAAGTTGAATCCTAATTTCATAGGCTTATGGTCTGAGAATATGCTTGGTATAATTTCAAAGTTCCCGAATTTGTTGGTCTTAGTTTTGTGGCCCAACATATGATTTATCCTTGAGAATGTTTCATACACACTGGAGAAGAATGTATAATCTGACGTATTCGGATAAAATGTCCTATAAATGTGTATTAGGTCCATTTGGTCCAGTGCGTCATTTAAGGCTGATATTTCTTTATTGATTTTCTCTTTGGATAATCTATCTAAAGCCATCAATGGTGTGTTGAAATCTTCAAGTATGGTTATATTTTTACTGCTTTTATTTTTAGATCTGTTAGTAGATGTCATATATTTTGATCCTCCATGGTTTGTTGCATAAATATTAAGAAGTGTTATGCCTTCTTGATACAATGTCCCCTTTATCATTACAAAATGCCCATCCTTGTCTCTGGTTACCTTTGTTGTCTTAAATTCAGCATTGTCATATATAACTATGGCTACACCTGCCTTTCTTTGGATATTATTCACATGGAGGATCATTTTCCAACCTTTCGCTTTGAGTCTATAATACTTTTTTTCTTGCAGCTTAGATGTGTCTTCTGAAAGCAGCATAAAGTTGGGATTTGCTTTTTGATTCAATCTGCTGCTCTGTGTCTCTTTATTGCCGAGTTCATTCCATTTACATTTAGGGTGATTATTGACACCTGAGGATTTCCTATTGCCATTTTATGTTTTGTTTTCTGGTAGATCTGTGTCTTGTCTGGTTCTTCTCTTTTATGTTTCTGTCAGTTGTTTTTGTTTGGTGGTATTCCATACTTCTTTTTATTTTAACCTATGTATTTTAGTAATGACTTTTTCTCGAGTGGTTACTATTAAGTTATTAAGAGAAAAATGTTCATATGTATAAGAGTCCTTTGTCTTATGAGTGCTTTTGCACTCCATACAGATCTTTATCCTTTCCCCTTTTATGTTATTGTTGTCATAGATTATTCATATTTTATTGTGACCTTGTTGGAGCTTTTACTTGTTGTTTTGTTCTTCATGTCTGGTTGAATAACCACCTTGAAGATTTCTTGCAGTGGGGGGTTTCTGGTGATAAGATCTCTCAGCTTCTATATGTCTAATTTTTTTTTTACTTCTCCTTCATATCTGAAGGATATCTTTGATAACTATAGTATTCTTGGCTGGTAATTCCTCTCTTTCAGTACTTTAAATGTTTGGGTTCTCTCTATACTGGCTTGGAGAGTTTCTGCTGAGAAGTTTGATAATAACCCAATGGGCTTTCTTTGATCTGTTATGTTCTTCTTTTCCCTAGCTGCCTTGAGAATTCTTTATCATTGATTTTTGACAATTTTATTATGATGTGCCTTGGCATAGGTCTGTTTGCTTTGAGGTAACTTGGCATTGTGTTTGCTTCTTGGATTTGAGGCTATAACTCTTTCCCTGGGCATGCGAAATTCTCATTAGTTATTTGTTTGAATAGACTCTCCATTCCCTTCTCCCTCTGATATATCCATTATTCTTATATTGCGCTTTCTGATTGGGTCAGATGATTCTTGTAGGGCTCTCTCAGTTTTTTAAATTCATGAGTCTCTCTCCTCTTCTCTCTGTAGCATCTCTTAAAGATGTTGCCTGCCTTTGATATTACTAATTCTTTCTTCTCTCTGGCTTGCCCTATTAGCCAAACTTGTTACCTCATTTTTCAGTTCATATATTGAGTTATCTCTGTTTTAACATTTCAATCTCCTTAGTGGGGTGTTTGTTTTGTTTTCTGAGCTCATTAAATTGCCTATTGGTGTCTTCTTATATCTTGTTGAGTATTTTCAGAACACCAATTTTGAATTCTCTATCAACTTCAGGTTTTCCATGTAATTGAGATTTTCTTTTAAAGATTTTTAATTTTCTTTCTGAAGTATGTTGCTGTCTTGTATAGCCATTGTATTCAATTTATTTTCCCTTAATGGCATTTGATAATGGTATTTTAAGAGCCCTAAGTAAAAAACAACTAAAGAAGTGATAAGTTAAAAAATAATACAATAAAAATTATAAAGGTTTAAGTAACTATGACAAGTAAAAAAAGAACAACCACAGGAAAGAGAACCAAATAAAATATATAAAAAACAAAAGTAAACAGAAAATGATAAGAATAAAATATATAAAAATTAAAGAAAATAAAATTCAAAAGTGGAAAAAAGAATAAGAAGAAAAAGAAGAAATGAAATTTCAGTTTTGAGAGGTTTCTTCCAGTATGTGTCACTGTATTACAAGTTTTAGCTTTGTGAATTCCTGGGCTATTCTCTGCTGAGATGTTGCTGTCACAATGATGTAGGTAGAACCCCAGGCACGTTGGTAGATGGGGCATGTTAGGGTTTTACAGCTTTACTGCTCTAGCAATCTCAAGTTTCTGGATGCTCCTCCCCATGTCTCAACAGATGCAGGTTCAGATGCAGAACACCTTTGTTCTTCAGGTGAGAGAGTGGCCCTGGAGAAATAGCTTTGGGGTTTGTCTCTTGGTACCACCGGGTGATGGAAGAAGCATCTGGGAGTCTGAGGGGCTGCACTTTAGCTTTCTTTGTCTCTGCCAAATGTGGGCTATAGGCAGATCATGGAACACTGCCTGTGACCCTGGACTATGGTCACTTTGGTTTATCTCCTCCACTGCCCTTCTATCTCACCACTCCTCTGGCAGAAGGAGACCCAGTCACTTTGGGTTTCTCTCTCCATACCCCTCAGATAAAACTCAGACAGCCTGAGCTTTCCTTTTCCCTATAGTTGGACAGAGGAAAGAACAGACTTAGTCACTCTGGGTTTGTCTCTTCTCCAGAGCCACGAATGCATTTTATTTTTCGCCCACTCTTCACCCCATCCCACCTTTAGTCCATTCCTTTGCATGGATCTTTCAGGCATGCCTGTGAACCCAGCTGGGGTTTCCCCATTGTGTTATAGTTGTTCAATTTGTTGTAACTTCAGAAATATCTCTCATACTGCTATTATGCTAACATCATCTCTTATAGAGCCTTTTGGTTGAACATAGGACTGAATACTCAAAATTTCAAGAGTTCCCTAACAACCTTAATCCCACTCCAAATCATAATAAAGGAATTTAAATAAAAAGGCAAAACTCAAGGACTAAAAGAAAAAAATAGCAACAACCATTTAAAAGCTGAACAGTAGATGGACAAGTTATAACAAATTTAGCTGGAAGCTTTTCCCTGGGTAAAAACACAGAAGCTGAATGTTTTCTGCTATAAAATCTCAGGAAAACCCTAGAAATGGAGTTTGAAGCTGTGTGTGGAAATAAAGCATTAAAATGTAGATCTGACTCCCTTTACCAAGGGAGCTACTTTTGCCTGAAGTGTGTGACTTTTCCATCTGAGAATTTTCTACCCATTTGGGGAAGGGGCACAAAATGAATCAAACAGCTTATAATAGACATGTCCAAAGAATCTCTCTATTTTATGCTCCACTTCTCATTGTTGCCCTACCACAGCTGACATTTCCCTGGCTACATGTCTCTATAGTTCAGTGGGGTTATCTCTCTTCAGCTCTATGCTCCACACATTTTGGCTGCAGCTTCCCCTCACCCCCATGCTTCATTAGCCACCCTCTACACTTACTTTCTATTTCAGAAGTGGGTAGAAAGGTTTTGTTAGCTAATGGCTTTTTTTTTCTTTGTGTTTTTCTGAATATTATTATTATTATTTGTTTTTGTTATCAGTATTTGTTATTTAATGAGGGTTTAGAAAGAGACCAGGTAAGAGCACATGTTCATTCTGAGCAGAATGAGATACATTTTTTCTTGGTTAATATATGTACATACAAAAGAATATTGATACCACATATGCAAATTACAAAGCACGATGTTTAACCCAACCCCTGACCTGAGAATGAGAATCTGGTCAATTCCAGGGAAACTCCCAGACATCCCTCCTTAAGGTGTCTCCCTCCACTCCAGAGGCAACCTTTCTCCTAGATTGTGTCTTGACTCTACTTTTGCTTTCTTTAATGGCTTTATCACATATGTATGTATATATATTCATTTTTCTAATTTGCAGGTTTGAATCATATATAATTTTTTGTGACTTACTTTTTTTCCTTGAACACTTGGTTTCTAAAATCATCTCTGGTGACCTGAGTAGTTGTATCCTTACATTTTTCACTGCTGTGTATTGTGGATATGCTGCCATTTATTTATCTGTTTCCCTGATGCTAGGGTTGAACATAGGACTGAATACTCAAAAGAAAAACATCGGAGAAAGTTTATTTAATTATGCCTAATATTTCTTTTATTTCTCTTTTTTAAAAATCCATGAAAAATGCTTCCATGACCATTCTTTTATATGATTTCTGCTACAGATAGATAAGAATGTTTCTGGTTTAGAAATGGAATTGCTGAATTGTAACATGCTCAGCCTTTCAAGATAATGCTAAATCATTTGCCAGTTTACACTTCCCATTTTCCACATTCTTGAGAAAACTTTGCATAGTCAAGCTTTAAAATTTTTCTTATTTTCCTGGGTATAAAATTGTTCCCCATTGTGGAATTATTTTTTTAACGTTATATTCCTCATTGTGTATTATATAATACAGATAATTGCACAGATTATAAGTATACAGTTAGATTAATTTTCACAAAATGAACAGTCAGATCAAGAAACAGAGTATTATAAGCACCCCATGTTTTTTCCATTCACTCCATCCCTAAAGAACCACTATCCTGACTTCTATCAGCATAAATAAGTTTGTATATGTCCTTTTTTTGTGTGTATAGCTGGCTGCTTGCCTCAGTGTACTGGTTTTTAGATTCATGCATATTATAGCATGTGGTATTAATTTTGCATTCCCAGCAAGCTCACTGTTCTTCCACCCCTTTCTCTCTTTTTTCTTTATGACTCAACACATTTGGGACACAGAGGTTTAGAATTGTTGCCTTAAGCAGCTTAAAAGTCTGCATTCTGTTATCTTGTTCAAAGGGAAAACACAAATTGGGAGATGAGAGATGGACCCAAAAAGATTAGATGCCAGACAGACGCAGGGCCAGAGTAAGGAGGACCAAGGTTAGAGGACCCAGAAGAACTTCTTCCAATGGTCTGGGGGTATCTCAGTCTCCTGGCAATGTTGGTGGTCATCTTGCTCTAAGTAGACTTAAATAAGCAGGCTTATATTCATTCATTATGCAGGTTGCTCAAGGTTGAATAGCACCGAGGTCATAAGTAGGCTTATATTCATTCATTACACAGGGTTTAGAGGATTGAATAATACACAGATCATAAGTAGACTTATATTCATTCATTATGCAGGGTACTGGGGTTGAATAGTACACAGATCTCACCCTTAAGAAACTCAGAATATGGGAGAGAGTTCAGACACAGAGACAAACAAGTGAATTGCAATTATAAGTGATAGGAACTTTGAGGTAAGTGTAACATGTACAGGGGAATATCATCTCTGGTTGGGAGGGCGAGGGAGGGTAGTCAAGAAAAATTTGTCCAAAAAAGTACCTGCTGTCTTAGTTTTTAGAGGATATGTGAAAAAAAGTATATCAGAAGAGTTTTCAGACAAAGAATTATGTGCAAAAGAATGATATCTGAGAAAGTGTATTTAATTATGGGATCGGAAAGTCTTTCACTACACAGGCAGCAGAGTATGCATGTAGGCACTGAATGTTGAAGTCTAAGAAAGAATTTTGATCATTAACCCCCTTGCATGCCATAAGAAAGATTTAGGATTTATCTACTAAACCACTAAATTATTTTGTGTAAGGAAATAATTTTTGGATCAGTATTTTGGAGGGACTAAGGAAGACTGATTAATGAGGAGAAGATTGGACAGAAGTTTTCTTGCTTACTCCATTTTTGCTCTGTTCTAGGGCCCACCTGCTTCAGACTCTATGGCTAAGTGTCCTACTCACTGATGCTTTTATTTAGGACTTGACAACAGAAAATGACTTCTATGGTTTAGGCAATGTAGATGAAAGAAAGATAATGATTCCATTTAAAGGTCTGGCCTAGGATGTAGACCAGATGGCGGATGGCTAAAGAGAGGGTGGAATGAAGTCTTAGGAATCAAGGAGATGAAGAAACTACTTAAAGGTGAGTCAGCACCATGGGCACTTAGGACACCCAGGAGAATAGTATATTGAGTTAAGAAAGAAATACTGCAAGTTAGCCGCAAGAACCTTAAATGAATGTGAAGTACTGACCAGCTAGAAATTGACAGTGAGATGAAGAGGTAACAGGGGTCATAACCTATTAGCTAAAGCTTGAAGGAAGATAGCTTTCTGCACAAAGTGGGGGTGGGGGGATGGTCTGGAAGTGACACTGGGCTGCCAAGAGAATGACAACATTGTTCTGAGTCCCCTGTCTATGGTATATTGGAGGAAAGCAGTTTCATTGTGGGAAAACCAGGTCTCATTAAGGTAAGAAATGAAAGAAAATATTAAAAATAAAACTATTGTTTTTCTTCATTGTGATGGTCAATTTTATGTGTCAACTCAGAGGGTGTTTTTAGATAATAATAGCTTTTATATCAGTGAACTTTGAGTACAACAGATTGCCCTCCATGTTGTGAGTGGGACTCATCCAATCAGTTAAAAGCCTAAACAGAACAAAAAGACCAGCTTCCCAAAGTTAGAGTGACTTCTCCAGCAGACTGCCACTGCACATTACCTGCACTACCGGCTCTCCTGGGGCTGCAGCCTGACAGCCCATACTGCAGATGTTACATTTGCCAGGTTCCATAATTACCTGAGCCAATTCTTATAATAAATTTATCTCCCTCTCTTTCTTTATGTGTGTGCACACACATACTGTTGGTTCTGTTTCTCTGGAGAGCTCTGACTAATACATTCATCTTTCAGATTTTCTTCCTATAGTATTTCACACAATTCTCAAGAGATTTAGGATTCAGGAGAGTTTGTTTACAAAGCAGCAGTGGATCCAGAGAGCAAAAGGCAAAAATTTTAGAAGGTGCCTCTAAGTCTTTGGAATAAGTGTCAATACATGACTAAGAAGTCTGCATGATGAGAAGCCCATGATATTAAAATAATTATTCTTCATATTGGAAATTGCAAACACGAGGAGAGCCAGAAATATTCCAGAGAATATACATTCTAGAGGCTGCTTGCATTTCAGGAAAGAACTCCTGTCTGTCTCTTCAGGTCAGCTCTAGAAGCCACAGGACTGAGACCACCCCTGTCAGCACAGGACCTGCAGTGCAGCAGGACCTAAGTCTAACAGGCGGTTCAAAAACTTTTGAATCTTCTTCTTTGAACATCAACTTCAGGTGTGTTAATAGAAAGTTCTTCTTCATTCTTTCTTAAACAAAGCCCTCCAGTAATTTGCTTCCCTGCTCAAATGTCCCAAGGTGAAGGAAACCCCCTTCTGGTGTCCATACCATACACCTACTGACAACCATGTCCTGTTTCTCAGTTTGCCTGCAGCAACTCTCTTCTTCTCATCAGAGTTCATCTCTCTAGGAAATGGGACTCAGTACAGCCCCCTTCAGCCACACTGGTAATTAAATGGCTTGTCTTTCAGGGTCCCTTAATGTACTCTACTGACCCCAAGTGCTTCCTGCATAATCTCTTACTGTGCCTGAAATTTCCACCATTAGTGACCACTTCTTACTGGCAGGAAAATATAACACCCCCCAGAAACCTTGATGGTGTCTATTTCCCAAGCCTATATTAAACAGAAAGAGAAAAAGCAATGAATTAGAGATGATGTATGATTATGCCTAATTATCTTTTTCCTCCCAGGGCCCATTCAGAAACGGAAGAAAATTATTATTTTGCACAGTTGCTCTGTTTTTTTTATTTTTAAACAAAGTTTTTGTAATGCTTAGTAATAAGGACAATGTTTCCTCTAGGTGTCTCTGATATTAACAAATTGTATGTTAATCACATTCTTATAATGATGAATTTTACTAATAGTCTATGCAGGTGCATTATGCCATCATCAATATCATATAAAACCTTCCCTAGACAAGGATAATGCAGTTCATATATCCCAATAAAGAATGCTGTGAGAAGCCTCATATGTACATCTTCTCATGTGCATGTGTGGTTGCTCATCTCACCATCAGTAACCCCTCAGGGTCCTTCCTGCAGCTTTGCGGCTGACCCATCACCCTTAGGGATAAAAAATTGTAAGTCACTATTAAAATAGAAAAGATGAATTCTCAATTCATTAACAACACTGGGGAACAATATTTTTATTTTCTGTTGTATGATGTTTTAGAACATTTTCTATATATTTCTGCATCGCTGATTCCAAATCTGAAATCTGTTTTTTGGTGCATGCTCTAGTTTTTAATGCAATTTTAATTTCTTTTTGTTACAGTTAATGACATGCATTGGTTTTTAAATTGGAGTTAAAGGGCAATGACTCTTGGATTGAACATAACCACAAGGCAATTAATGTTTTACAAACATCACTTTTACATCAGCGTAGTTGTTTTTAAATGTAAAAAATTATTATCTGATAAAAACACCCTCTTATTTTGTTTTAAGATTGAATCATGACTTCTTTGAGTAGGCGTAAATGTAAGAATAGTTCCCGACACCTTCTGTTATATATGTGGCTGTTACACACTTTAATGTTAAAGGCACAATATTTCATCATTTGTGACACGTGCACATATTGCCTATTTTTAAGTTCCCCTTGGTGATCAAGACAAGAATTGGGCTCCTCATATTGTGTGTCATAATTATGAGGAAATGCTTCATGACTGGACAAAAGAAAAATGCAAAGAAATGCCTTTTGGTATTCCCATGGTTTGGCATGAACATAGGACCACAGCAGTGACTGTTATTTCTGTCTCATCCACACAAAAGGCATCAGCAAGAAAAAATGGCATGTGATTGCATATCCTAATATTCCTTCGCAATACAACCTATCCCACACTCTCAGACACTCCCAGTTCCAGTTTTCAATGGTTTTATTTCTTCTAAGGAGGAAGAAGGTGAACATGGTGATTAAGTGTATTTTGATAAGATGCATGAGGAAATGGTTGTAGAATCTGAAAGGTCTTCTTCTGATGCCAAGCAGTCATTAACTGCTAAACCCCTCAGCAGTTTAGCCAACCCGAATTAAATGACTTAGTAAGAGATTTGGGCTTATCAAAGAAAGTAGCTGAGTTATTAGCCTCCAGGCTTCAAGAAAAGAATGTACTTCACCGGTCAGCTAAAATATCCCATTTCAGGAAGCGTGAACAAATTTTTGTGGACTTCTTTTCCGAAGACACTTTGTTTACTGTCATAATATCAGTAGTTTTCTCTGCCAGATAGGTGTTACCACTTATAGTCCAACAGAATAGTGTCTATTTCTTGACAGCTGTAAATGGAGTCTGAAATGTGTTCTCCTAACAAAAGGTAATGTTTATGCAGCAGTTTAATTGGCTATTTAACTCATCTGTGAGAAGATTATAATGACATAAAAGTTGTCCTCAATTTTATGAAATATGAGTAGCATAACTGGATCATTTGTGTGGATCTTAAAATGGTAAATTTCCTGCTAGGACAACAGAGAGGTTACACAAAATATCCTTGCTTTCTGTGTTTGTGGACAGCTGAGCTTGGAGAAACACTAGACACAGAAGGAGCAGCTGAAACATGATGCTCTAAAAGTAGGGATGAAAAATATTGTAAATGAACCTGTAGTTAATCGAAACAGGACAATATTTCCCCCAATTGACATCAAACTTGGCTTAATGAAGTTTTATTCAGGCTTTAAATAGAGAAAGTGAAAGTTTTCAACATATTATTTCTGCTTTTCCTGCCTTGTCTTTCAAGAAGATAAAAGCAGGTGTATTCGATAGACCTCAAATTTGAACCCTCATACTAGAAGAAGAATTCACCAGGAAGATGAATAAGGAGGAGAAAGCAGCATGACAGTCTTTTCTGGCAGTTACAAAGAACTTCCTTGGCAACAAAAAAGCAGAAAACTAAGAACTTATGGTTCAAAGAATGCTGTTTGCTTTCTAAAACATTGGATGGAACATGAGCATTAAGATTCACTTCCTGGAGAGAGCAAGATGGCAATGGAGTAGGCGGACGTACCAACTTCCAACTCCCAGAACCAAAGTGGATTATAACTCAATTTTAAAAACCATTATCTGGATAAACCAACTTTGAACTAAACTAAGTGGACTCTTCAACCAAGGAACACAGAAGAAGCCACATTGAGACTGGTAGGAATAGCGAAAACGTGAAGAGGGCTGCCAAGCTCCTTGGAGCGAACGGCAGCCCGGAGAGACCCGCATGGCAGGAGGAGAGTTTGGCAGAGAGGGAGGGACCTGGGTCCCAGAAACCAAGACCCAGCCTGCAGTCCCAGAGCCTAGAAGAGGCATTTGGACAGTATTGAGCTGTGAAACAAGTGAGGATACTGTTTGTGAGAAAGAGACAGTTTTCTCAGACTCAGGATTCTTCTTAAAGGGACAGCACAGAAAACCTCTCTCACAGCCACTCACCCGGGGCTTCGGGGAATGGGGTCAGAGGAGAGGACCAGAACAGTGGGAAAACAGTGTGGACTGGAAGGCACAGGAAGAAACACTCTGAGGGACAGCCACCCTAACCCCTTGGCTAAGTCACTTCTCTAATCAAAAACGAATATTTCCCCTGGAACTAGCAATACCAGCAAAGGGAGACAGAAAACCAGCCAAAGAAGCTCTCCCGTGGCCTTAGAGCAGAGCTGCTTAGATGGAGGGAGCTTCCAGGTCTACAGTATGGAGTGTTAGGGTCTGAACTGTCGGGCCCGTTCCTACTGTGCTGAGGATTGCTGGAGGGACGGTGGCGACGGGATGCTGAAACGCAGTTCTGTCGACAGGGGCGGAGGTTCAACCGGTGTGAGCTTGGTCTAGCCAAACAGGGGCAGAGGGGACGTGCCTGCGGAGGAAAAGCGGGAGGCCAGGAACGGGCAGAGATATGCTCTGCGACTCTGCGCGAGCCGGCCCTGACCGCGGGGACAGGGCTAGGATCAGGGATGGGCAGAGGCTCACGACTGAGCTCACGCCAGCAGCCCCAACCGGCCAGAAAAACCACCACGGGTTGCCATCCTGTGTGCGCGAGTAGGCTCTGAGCGCGGGGGTGGGGCTAAAGTTCGTACCTGAGCGCAGCCTAGCAGCAACACTGGGCCCAATAAACCGTGATCTGGTATCCTGCGCAGGAGGGCCATGGTCTCGAGGGCGGGGCTAAAGTTCCAGATGGGCAAAGGTTCACAGCTGAGAGCATGTCAGCAGCCCCATCCAACCCGAGAATGTGTGGCAAGCAGGCTCTGATTGCGGGTTCTGGGCGGGAACCGAGAAACAGGCTGGGTCCGCAGTTGAGCAAAGGTGCTCACCTCTACCATTGGTGCTGAGGCTGGTGGCTTGGTGACAGCCCCTCCCGCGGAGGAGAGGCAGAAATCACAGCAAAAGCCACAGTGGGCCAGCGCTGGCAATGGCCATACCCAGCCGTCCTAGGCTGCAATAGAGGGGATGGCAGACCTGCAGACAGACCACACCTAGAGAACACAAAGGCAACACCCACTGGACTCCAGTGGCCACAACCTTCTTATACACAGACAAAATGGGCAGGCAGAGAAATGCAAACCAAATGAATCAAGAGAAATCCCCAAAGAAGGACCTGAATGAACCAGATATAACCAAATTACCAGAAGCAAAATTTAGAATAATGATAGTTAGGATGTTCAAAGAAATTAGAGCAACAATGGATAGTCACTATGAACACGTAAATAAAGAGATAACAAGTATAAAAAACGAAATTGAAAGAATAAAAAAGAAACAGACAAAAATGACAATTGCAGTATCAGAACTGAAGACCACAACAGAAGGAATTAAAAGCAGGATGAATGATGCTGAGAATCGAACCAGTGAGTTAGAGGACACAATAAACAAAGGCAGAGAAGCAGAGCAGAAAAAGGAAAGAGACTCAAAAAATGTGAGAAAACTCTAAGGGAGGCTGTGACAACATGAAGAGAAACAACATTCGCATCATAGGGGTTCCTGAAGAAGAGGAGAGAGAACAAGAAATAGAAACTATGCTCAATCAAATCATAGCAGAAAACTTCCCTAAATTAAGGCTGGGAAACATTCCACACGTTCAAGAAGCACACAGAACTCCATTAAAAAGAAACCCAAAGAAATCTACACCAAGACACATCATAGTTAAAATACCAAAGCTAAGGGGTAAAGAAAAAATTTTAAAAGCTACTAGGGAAAAAAAAGGCTATCACCTACAAAAGAGCCCCCATAAGGATGACATCTGACTTCTCAACAGAAACACTAGAGGCCAGAAGGGAATGGCAAGATATATTCAAAGTAATGCAGAACAAGAACCTACAACCAAGACTACTCTATCCAGCAAGGCTAATGTTTAAAATTGAAAGAGAAATAAAGAGCTTCCCAGACAAAGAAAGCCTCAAGGAATTCATTAAAACCAAACCAACTCTGCAAGAGATACTAAGAGGCCTGTTGTGAACAGTTCAAAGTGAGAAAAGAATACAGCAAAAGAAGAATACAGCTTTAAAGAATAAAATGGCAATAAACAACTACATATCAATAATAACCTTAAATGTAAATTGATTAAATGATCCCATCAAAAGATATAGGGTAGGTGCGTGGATAAAGAAACAGGACCCATACATATGCTGTCTACAAGAGACACACCTTAAAACAAAAGATGCACATAAACTGAAGGTAATAGGTAGAAAAAAAATATTTCATGCAAATGGAATGAAAGAAAACCCAGGGTAGCAATACTTATATATGACAACATGGAATTTAAAACACTACATAATGATAAAGGGAACAATTCAACAGGGGGATATAACTATTATAAATATCTATGCAACAAATATAGGAGCCCAGACATACATAACAGACTTTGATGGATATAAAGGGCGAGATTAACAGCAATACTATCATAGTAGGGGATTTCAATACCCCTCTAACACCACTGGATAGATCCTCAAGAAAGAAAATTAATAAAGAAACAGCAGACTTAAAGGATACACTAGATCAACTCAATTTAATAGATATCTTCAGAACATTTCACCCTAAAACAGTAAAATATACATCCTTCTCACGCGCTCATGGTACATTTTATAGGATAGACCACATGTTAGGACACTAAAATGGTCTCAATAAATTTAAGAAGATTGAAATCATTTCAAGCATTTTCTCTGATCACAATGCCATGAAACTAGAAATTAACCACAAAAAAACTGAAATATACTCAAACACTTGGAAACTAAATAGCATGATATTAAATAATGAATGGATTAACAATGAGATTAAAGAAGAAATAAAATAGTTTCTAGAAACAAATAATAATGAGCATATATCATCTCAAAATTTATGGGACACAAAAAAGCAGTACTGAGATGGAAGTTCATTGCACTACAGGCATATCATAAGAAGCTAGAAAAAAGTAAAATAAGCAATCTGACCCTGCACCTAAAAAAACTTGAAAAACAACAGCAAATAAAGCCCAGGACCAGAAGAAGGAAGGAAATAATAAAGATCAGAGCAGAACTAAATGACATAGAGGCTAAGGAAACAATACAAAGGAGAAATAAAACCAGGAGCTGGTTCTTTGAAAAGGTAAACATGATTAATGAACCTTTAACTAGACTCACCAAAAAAAGAGAGAGAGGACCCAAAATAAATAAAATTAGAAAGGACAGTGGAGAAATATCAACTGACACAACCGAAATACAAAGCATTGTAAGAAAATACTATGAAGAACTCTATGCCAAAATATTAGACAACCAAGGTAAAATGGACAAATTTCTTGAATCATATAACCTTCCAAAAATCAATCTGGAAGAATCAGAACACCTAAACAGACCAATTACAACAAATGAGATTGAAACAGTTATCAAAAAACTTCCAAAAAGGAAAAGTCCTGGGCCTGATGGCTTCACAAGTGAATTCTACCAAAATATTCAAAAAAGAACTAATTTCTATCCTCCTCAAGCCATTTCAAAAAATTGAAGAGGAAGAATAACTTCCAAACTCCTTTTATGAGGCGAGCATAATTCTGATCCCAAAACTGGGAAAAGACAACACAAAGAAAGAAAATTATAGTCCTGTATCCCCGTTAAATTTAGATGCTAAAATTCTCAACAAAATATTAGCCAACCGCATCCAGCAATATATGAAAAAAATTATACACCATGATCAAGAAGGATTTATTCTGGAGAGGCAAGGCTGGTTCAATAATCGCAAATTAATCAATTTGATTCATCACATAAACAAAAGGAAGGACAAAAATCACATGATAATTTCAATAGATGCAGAAAAGGCATTTGATAAAATCCAGCACCCATTCATGCTCAAAATTCTCAGTAAAGTGGGAATACAGGGAACATTCCTTAACATGATAAAGCCCATCTATGACAAACCCACAGAAAACATAATACTAAATCAGCAAAAATTAAAAGCAATCCCATTAAGATCAGAAACCAGGCAGGGGTGTCTCCTTTCACCATTTTTATTCAACATAATTCTGGAAGTCCTAGCTACTGCAATCAGACAAGAGGAAGAAATAAAAGACATCCAAATAGGAAAAGAAGAAGTAAAACTGTCATTATTTACAGATGACATGATATTGTATATAGAAAACCCTAAAGTCTCAGTCAAAAAACTACTGGACCTTATAAATGAATTCAGCAAGGTGGCAGGATATAAAATTAATACTCAGAAATCAGAGGCATTTCTATATACCAACAATGAACTGTCAGCAAAAACAATTAAAGAAACAATCCCCTTCACTATTGCAGCCAAAAAAATAAAGTACCTAGGAGTAAAATTAACCAAGGAGGTTAAGGACTTGTACTCGGAAAATTATAAAACATTGATAAAAGAAATCAAAGAAGATACAAACAAGTGGAAACATATACCGTGCTCATGGCTAGGAAGAATAAACATCATTAAAATGTCTATATTACCCAAAGCAATTTATAAATTCAATGCAATACTAATTAAAGTACCAATGATATACTTCAAAGATATAGAACACATATTCCAAAAATTTATATGCAACCAAAAAAGAACACGAATAGCCTCAGCAATCTTAAAAAGAAAAAATAAAGCAGGAGGTATCACTCTTCCAGATATCAACGTTTACTACAAGGCCATTATACTCAAGACACCCTGGTACTGGCATAAGAACAGGCACATATATCAATGGAACAGAACAGAGAACACTGAAATAAACCCACAGCTTTATGGACAACTGATATTTGATAAAGGAGGAAAGAACATACAATGGAGTAAAGACAGCCTCTTTAACAAATGGTATTGGGAATATTGGACATCTACCTGCGAAAAAATGAAACTAGACCATCAACTTACACCATTCACAAAAACAAACTCAAAATGGATAAAAGACTTAAATGTGAGCTGTGAAACCATAAGCATCTTAGAGAAAACATAGGCTGCAAGCTCTCCGACATCTGTAGCAGCAATATATTAGGATATTTATCTCTACAGGCAAATGAAATAAAAGAAAGATAAACAAATGGGACTATATCAAACTAAAATGTTTTTGCACAGCTAAAGACAATAAGAACAGAATAAAAAGACAAACCACAGAATGGGAGAACATATTCGACAGCATGTCTGATAAGAGGTTAATAACCAAAATTTATAAAGAACTTATAGAACTCAACACCAGGAAGACAAACAATCTAATCAAAAATGGGCAAAAGAAATGAATAGAAATTTCTCCAAGGAGGACATCCAGATGGCCAATAGGCGTATGAAAAATGCTCAACATCACTAATCATTAGAGAAATGCAAATTAAAACCACAATGAGATATCACCTCACACAAGTTAGAATGGCACTCATCAGCAAAACAACACAGAATAAGTGCTGTCGAGGATGTGGCGAAAAGGAAACCCTTCTGCACTGCTGGTAGGAATTCAGACTGGTGCAGCCACTGTGGAAAACAGTTTGGAGATTCCTCAAAAAATTAAAAATCAAACTGCCTTTTGACCCAGCTATCCCACTTATAGGAATATACCCTAATAACACCATAGCACTGCTCGAAAAGAAGAAATGCACCCCCATGTTTGTGGCAGCATTGTTCACATATGCGAAGATCTGGAAACAGTTCAAATGTCCGTCAGAAGATGAGTGGATTAAGAAGCTATGATACATATATACTATGGAATACACCTCAGCCATAAGAAATGATGACATTGGATCATTTAGAACAAAATGGATGGATCTTGATAACATTATACGGAGTGAAATAAGTAAATCAGAAAAAAAACTGATAACAGCATGATTTCATACATAGGTGGGACATATAAGTGAGACTATGAGACATCAACAAGAGAGTGGTGGTTGTGGGGTGGGGCGAGGGGAAAGAGGGTGGGATAGGTAGGAGGGGAGGGGCACAGGGAAAACCAGATAGAAAGTGACAGAGGACAATTTGACTTTGGGTGACTGGTATGCAACACAATTGAATGATAAGATAATCTGGAGATATTTTCATTGTACATATGTACCCTGATTTATTCGTGTCACCCCATTAAAATTAATAATAACAATAATAATAATAAAAAAATTTCCAGAAGTGGAATCACTTGGGAAAAAAAGTTTCTAGAAATGAATGATAATGAGCATACATCAACTCAAAATTTATGGGACACAGCAAAAGCAGTACTGAGAGGGAAGTTCATTGCACTACAGGCATACCAAAAGAAGCTAGAAAAAGCTCAAATAAGCAACCTGACCCTGCATCTAAAAGAACTAGAAACACAACAACAAATAAAGCTCAGGACCAGTAGAAGGAAGGAAATAATAAAGATCAGAGCAGAAATAAATGACATAGAGGCGAAGGAAACAATACAGAGGATCAATGAAACCAGAAGCTGGTTCTTTGAAAAGGTAAACAAGATTGATGAACCTTTAACTAGACTCACCAAGAAAAAAAGAGGACTTAAATAAATAAGAAAGGACAGTGGAGAAATAACAACTGACACAACAGAAATACAAAGCATTGTATGAAAATACTATGAAGAACTATATGCCAAAAAATTAGACAGTCTTGGTGAAATGGACAAATTTCTTGAATCATATACCCTTCCAAAAATCAATCTGGAAGAATCAGAACACCTAAATAGACCAATTACAACAAATGAGATCGAAACAGTTATCAAAAAACTCCCAAAAAAGAAAAGTCCTGGGCCTGATGGCTTCACAAGTGAATTCTATCAAAAATTCAAAGAAGAACTAACTCCTATCCTCCTCAAGCTATTTCAAAAAATTCAAGAGGAAGAAAGATTTCCAAACTCCTTTTATTTGGCAAGCATAATTCTGATCCCAAAAACGGGCAAAGACAACACAAAGAAAGAAAATTATAGGTCTATATCCCTGATGAATTTAGACGCTAAAGTTCTCAACAAAATATTAGCCAACCGGATCCAGCAATATATGAAAAAAATCATACACCATGATCAAGTGGGATTTATTCTGGAGAGGCAAGGCTGGTTCAATATTCACAAATCAATCAATGTGATTCATCACATAAACAAAAGGAAGGACAAAAATCACATGATAATTTCTGTAGAAGCAGAATAAGCATTTGATAAAATTCAGCACCCATTCATGCTCAAAACTATCAGTAAATTGGGAATACAGGGAACATTCCTTAACATGATAAAGGCCATCTAAGACAAACCCTCAGCAAACAAAATACTAAATTTGCAAAAATTCAAAGCAATCCTTTTAAGATCAGGAACCAGGCAGGGGTGCCCCCTTTCACCACTCTTATTCAACATAGTTCTTGAAGTCCTAGCTACAGCAATCAGACAAGGAGAAGAAATAAAAGGCATTCAAATTGGAAATGAAGAAGTAAAACTGTCATTATTTGCAGATGACATGATATTGTATATAGAAAACCCTAAAATTTCAGTCAAAAAACTACTGCCCTGATAAATGAATTCAGCAAGGTGGCAGGATATAAAATTAATACTCAGAAATCTGAGGCATTTCTATATACCATAATGAACTGTCAGCCAATGAAATTTAGGAAACAATCCCCTTCACTATTGCAGTCCAAAAAATAAGGTACCTATGAGTAAATTTAACCAAGGTCTTGTCCTTGGAATATTATAAAACATTGATAAAAGAAATCAAAGAAGATATAAACAAGTGGAAGCATATACCGTGCTCATGGCTAGGAAGAATAAACATCATTAAAATGTCTATATTACCCAAAGCAATTTATAAATTCAATGCAATACTAATTAAAGTACCAATGACATACTTCAAAGATATAGAACACATATTCCAAAAATTTATATGCAACCAAAAATGAACACGAATAGTCTCCGCAAACTTAAAAAGAGAAAATAAAGCAGGAGGTATCACTCTTCCAGATATCAAGGTTTACTACAATGCCATAATACTCAAGACAGCCTGATACTGGCATAAGAACAGGCTCATAGATCAATGAAGCAGAACAGAGAACCCAGAAATAAACCTACAGCTTTATGGACAACTGATATTTGACAAAGGAGGGAAGAACATACAATGGAGTAAAGACAGCCTCTTTAACAAATGGTGTTGGGAAAATTGGACATCTACCTGCAAAAAAATAAAACTAGACCATCAACTTACACCATTCACAAAAACAAACTCAAAATGGATAAAAGACTTAAATGTATGCCATGAAACCATAAGCATCTTAGAAGAAAACATAGGTAGCAATCTCTCCGACATCGGTAGTAGCAATATATTTGCCGATTTATCTCCACGGGAAATGAAATAAAAGACAAGATAAACAAATGGGACTATATCAAACTAAAAAGTTTTTGCACAGCTAAAGACAATAAGAACAGAATAAAAAGACAAAGTGCACAATGGGAGAACATATTCGACAGCATGTCTGATAAGAGGTTAATAACCAAAATTATAAAGAACTTATAAAACTCAACACCAGGAAGACAAACAATCCAATCAAAATATGGGCAAAAGAAATGAATAGAAATTTCTCCAAAGAGGACATCCAGATGGCCAATAGGCATATGAAACAATGCTCAACATCACTAATCATGAGAGAAATGTAAATTAAAACCACAATGAGGTATCACCTCACACCAGTCAGAATGGCACTCATCAGCATAACAACACAGAATAAGTGCTGGCGAGGATGTGGAGAAAAGGGAACCCTTCTGCACTGCTGGTGGGAATGCAGACTGGTGCAGCCACTGTGGAAAACAGTTTGGAGATTCCTCAAAAAATTAAAAATCGAACTGCCTTTTGACCCAGCTATCCCACTTATAGGAATATACCCTAATAACACCATAGCACTCTTCGAAAAGAAGAAATGCGCCTTCATGTTTGTGGCAGCATTGTTCACAGTAGCGAAGATCTGGAAACAGCCAAAGCGTCCGTCAGAGGACGAGTGGATTAAAAAGCTTTGGTACATATATATTATGGGAATACTACTCAGCCATAAGCAATGATGACATCGGATCATTTACACCAAAATGGATGGACCTTGATAACATTATATGGAGTGAAATAAGTAAATCAGAAAAAATACTGAGAACAGCATGATTTCATATATGGGTGGGACATAAAAGTGAGACTATGAGACATGGACAATTGTGTGGTTTTTCCGGGGTGGGGAGAGGGGAGAGAGGGTGGGATAGGGAGGAGGGGAGGGGCACAGGGAAAACCAGATAGAAGATGACAAAAGACAATTTGACTTTGGGTGATGGGTATGCAACATAATTGAATGATAAGATAACCTGGAGATGTTTTCTTTGAACATATGTTCCCTGATTTATTGGTGTCACTCCATTAAATTTAATAAAAAATTAAAAAAAAAAAAGATTCACTTTCTGAACAGTCACCTTGATAAGTTTCTCGAAAATCTTTGAGCTGTTAGTGATGAGCAGAAAGAATGCTTTCATCAAGCTCTGAAGACAATGTAAGAGCATTATAAGGGGCAATGGAACAGAAATATGATGGCAGACTAGTGATGGAGCATGAAATGAGATTGTCCTCAGCAAGTACACAAACTCAAGAGTTACAAACACAAATTTTTGCCTGAATAGAACTTAAATAAATTTTGCGCAAATTTTATGATTAAAATAAGTGTTTTAATATGTTCCATTTTGAAATTGTAGACAAATTCTGATGCAAGCATATCTTTTAGTGTATTAGCTTATTTACTGCATTATATAAATTATTATATTTTCACAATGATGATGCCCAAGAAGACATTCTACTTTATTATGTTAAGCTAAATGTTGAAAATTTTACAATAAGATTAAAACCTAAAACCTTGAATTGCAAAAAACAGTAGCTTACAGAGCAAAACTATTGTCAGATTTGGGATTAGCACACTTGAATTAGGTAAGAACAAGTGTTTTTGTGGATGCAACAAAAATTTTGTTCCCCAGTGCAATTACTAAAACCTCAGTAGTAAGTGGGTTTATCAGAGTCAATCAGGATGCAATTAGGAGTCTGAAGGACTGGAGTGGACAAAAGGTACCCTTTGCTGAGGAACAAAACAAAAGAGGATTGAAAGACTCAGAGCCTAGTGTTTTCTTAGAGAAGACAGATGTGGAGATGCCCCACAGCAAGTCCTCTGGGGGACTAGAGCAGCAGAAACACCAGACCCTTAGTGGAGTTTCTGCTAGGCAAGAGGCTCAAGAATGTTAGAAGAGATGGAGCTAGATCCTCAGAGGGGGGGAAACGGGAGTGAGTGATTATCTTTCTTCCCTGTTTTGCCTGGGTCCTGAAGCTTCATTAACTTAAAGCATGAGCACCCTGGAAGCAACACACGAAGTGGGGACTATGTTCAAATAATCTTTGATAAAGGGGCCAACAACACACAATGGAGAAAAGAAAGCTCCTTCAATAAATGGTGCTGGGAAAACTGGAAAGCCACATACAAAAGAATGAAACTCAACTACAGTTTGTCCCCTTGTAGTAAAATTAATTCAAAATGGATCAAAGACCTAAATATGAGACCTGAGACAATAAATTACATAGAAGAAAACATAGGACTAAACCCATGGATCTTGGTTACAAAGAGCACTTTTTGAATTTGACTCCAAAGGCAAGGGAAGTGAAGGCAAAAATAAATGAATGGGACTACATCAGACTAAGAAGCTTTTGCACAGCAAAAGAAACTGACAACAAAACAAACAGACAACCAACTAAATGGGAGATGATATTTTCAAACAACAGCACAGATAATGGCCTAATATCCCAAATATACAAAGAACTCATAAAACTCAACAACAAACAAGCAAACAATCCAATAAAAGAATGGGAAGAGGACATGAGCAGACACTTCTCCCAGGAAGAAATACAAATGGCCAACAGATATATGAAAAGATGCTCATCTTCATTAGCTATTAGAGAAATGCAAATCAAAACTATAATGAGATACCACCTCACACCTGTTAGATTAGCTATCATCAACAAGACAGGGAATAACAAGTGTTGGAGAGGTTGCTGAGAAAAAGGAACCCTCATCCACTGTTGGTGGGAATGTAAAGTAGTACAACCATTATGGAAGAAAGTATGGTTATTCCTCAAAAAATTAAAAATAAAACTACCATATGACCCAGCAATCCCTCTACTGAGTATATACCCTCAAAACTCAAACACACTGGTATGTAAAGACACATGCAGCCCCATGTTCATTGCAGCATTGTTCACAGTGGCCAAGACATAGAAACAACCAAAAAACCCTTCAATAGAAGATTGGATAAAGAAGATGTGGCACATATATACAATGGAACACTACTCAGCCATAGAAATGATGACATAGGATCATTTACAACAACATGGCTGGACCTTGATAATATTATACTGAGTGAAATCAGTAAATCAGAAAAAACTAAGAACTATATGATTCCATACATAGGTGGGACACCAAAATGAGAGTCAGGGACATAGACAAGAGTGTGGTGGTTACCGGGGTGGAGGGTGGAGGGAAGAGAGAGAGGGGTCGGGGAGGGAAGGGGCACAAAGAAAACCAGATAGAAGATGACAGAAGACAATTTGACTTTGGGTGTTGGGTATGCAGCATAATCAAATGTCAAAATAACCTGGAGATGTTTTCTCTGAATCTATGTACCCCATTAAAATTAATAATAAATAAAAATACTGGGGACTGGGTTTGAAAACCCTTTTGTTGTCTGGGGGAGAGAGTAGGACAGCAAGAAGAGTTCATCTAACCACTGTAGGTAAAGACAGAAAATATGCATTATTTTGAAAGGTTTGAGTTGGAGGTTTCTGAGACAGAGTAGAATAGAAATTGAGAAATAAAAGTAAAGGGGTTATTTTGAATGGCTGAGAGGAAGAGAGAGAAACAGGGAGGGGAGGGGAGAGAGGGATAGCAGTTTATTAGCACGGTCCTGAAGAACTCAGATAAAATCTAATCAGCTCAGAAACTTCTCAGGTTTAAAAAAGTCTCAAGGACAATACATTTCTCTGAATAAGACCAGAGTTGACCTGATGGTCATTTGAGCAAATGAAAATCACTGCAGGGCTTTTTGTAGAGTACCAGTCTGGCAAGAAAACGGTGATCTATTTGACGTTCTCTATTTCTGACTCATCTAGTTCTATGACAGGAGATCTCTTCTTGGAAAATATTGTGGCTGAGATACGCTATCAAAACATTTTTCTAGACCTGTGGTGGCACAGTGGATAAAGTGTCGACCTGGAAAGTTGAGGTCACCGGTTCAAAACCCTGGGCTTGCTAGGTCAAGGCACATGTGGAAGTTGATGCTTCCTGCTCCTCCCTTCCCCTTCTCTCTCTCTCTTCCTGTTTCTCTCTCTCTCTCAAAATGAATAAATTTAAAAAATCAAAACATTTTTCTAATTTTATATAATTTCTAAGTGAACTTCCCTGAGACAAAGAATAAGGGATAGGGGAATAAGCTACTTCAATTTATTGTATTTAATGGAGATTTAACTAATTCTACCACCTCTTATTTAATGCAGGCATTTTCCCTAACCCTTGTAGAATTGATAAAAATTTCAGATTAGTTCAAGAAGTCATCCTAATTCTCTCAACTTGGAGCCACAAACACTAATTACAGCTATTATATTGCATGTTTCTTATCCTCATGCCTCATGATACAACTACTTCTTACAGAGCATCCGTTCAAGGAAAGCTCAAGACTTAGCTAAGACATGAATTATGTGAATTAAAATGCATGCAAAGATCTAAACAAAAGAAGACTGTTGAAGGGTTTATACCAGAAAAGAATAACCTTACCCCCACTACATAACAAAACAGTAAATCTGCCCATTGAAAGTTGTCATAACCAATTTAATGTACAGTAAATATCTTAGACAGAATCATAGAGACTCCTGAAACTACATATAAAAATAACCTAGAGCAGTGGTTCTCAAAGTGTGTGCCAGGGTGCACTGGTGTGCTCTAGAAGATTTCCAGGTGCTCCTTATGGTATTCCAGAGAAATATGTGCCTGTTGGGGACCAAAAACCAACAGGATTTTAGATTTTTGGAGGACAGAGATGTGGGGAATTGGCTATAAGCTGACAGTCTGCCCAACCCCACACCTCACTTGCCTTATTAGGTTGCAAAAGGCCATTAAGCTGTGGTGCTGGATTGTTTATCCTACTCCCCATGTTCCCCAGAAAGACTGGAGGCAAGTTTCTTCTATGCTTTGTTTGGTGTAAAGTTAAGATGATATGTATGGTGGGGGTTTTCTGCACTTGGTAAAAATTCTTGGGTTGCCTTGGAAACATGATCAGAGATCATTGATATGCTAATGGCCTCAATTTGCTATATAAATAAAACAAGATGCGGTTTAGGGGCACGCTTTGTTTTTGCTAGCAGCCCTCTGTGCCCCATATTTTCTTAATTCTGCACAGTTCTTACTCAGGACCTGGAATTACTAGCTGTGCTGGTTGGCGGCATGTGCCCAAATATAAAAATAAATATAGTTACTTTTATTATACCATTTCATTACAGAAATACTGCTCTTTTTGTTAACACATCATTATTATATTTATTATTAACACATCATTATATTATTTTTAGATAAATGCACCCAAATAAAATAGATTTCTCAAAATGAAGCATGATATTGAAGAATTCGATTCTGGAAGTGAGCAAAAATTAAATGTAATTAAATAGGACTTAAAGGCTGATGTACAGAATTTAATTTATAGACTTTTCCATCACTTAACACTGAACAATATGATTGGATTAGAAATCCATTCGTGGAAGCCTCCAGTGATTTTGGTTTAACATTAACAGAAGAAGAAAACTGGCAGATATATCCAGTGATCATGCATTGATGATTAAACATAAGGAATTATCTCTTGAAGACTTTGGATTTCTATAAAAGAAGAATATGTGGCAATATCTAAAAAGCCTTGAACATTTTACTACAATTTTCAACATCCTATTTATGTGAATTAGGATTTTCTACCTTCAATACAATTAAGAGTAAAAAGAGAAGAATTCTTCAATGTATTAACAAGGAAATGAGAGTTTGCCTTTCAAATATATGCCCAAACATTGAAGAAATTGCTAGGACACATCAGATTCATGTTTCTCATAAACACAAGAATAAAAAAGCTTAACACATTCATGCCAGGACCTGCCGAATTTACTAAATCTTACTAAGAATGTATCTATATATATAAAAAGATAACTTTTTGTCATTTTTTAATTTTTTAGCCCATCTTTCTTATGAATTCTAAAAAGCATAACTCAAAAAATGTAACATAAAAGTGTTTTTTAATGTCAGAATAAATTTAATTTTGTCATATTTATTTAGTTTAATTACCATAAAAGCATGCTTAGACTTTTTTCTTTAATATTTGACTTAATTATTATAACATATTTTTCAGAAATTTGTATATAGTGTGCCTACAATTATTTGTAGATTTTTAAATGTGCCCTGACTTTAAAAAGTTTGAGAACCACTGACTTAGAGTTAGAAAGTAGGAAGAACTTGGGAAGTAATTTGGCACAGCTGTCTGGCTTTATGAATATAAGGAGACTGACTTCTGAGGCCACCCAGCTAGTTAATGGCCACAGGAGAATCAAATCCTATGTTCCCATCTTTGGTACATGTTATCTAGAGTTAATAAAATGTTCTTAAATATTTTTTATGATAATTTAGAAAAGAGAGTCAAAACCCCAATAGATTTAATGACAGGGTTCAGAAGAGTGATTCCCGGAAAGAATAGTTATTTTTATCAAAAGAATAACTTAGAAATTTATGGCTATATGACCTAGCTCAGGAGACATTGAAGAAAGTTTTCTTCAATTAAAGTGTGGGAGAGGAGGAAGGCAACATTTTTAAAAAACCAACTTTTTATAATATTTTTCTTCCATATCATTTCCGCGAAGCACAGACACCTTCACAGAAGCACAGTGGAGTTCTTCACTAACAGAGCAAACATTTTGACATTTTTTCTCTATTACACCCACATTACCACTAAAAGTTTCCCTAGCCTAGGCTATTGAGAGGAAGTATGTTTCCCTCTTTTTATATATATTTAATTCATATTCTATGAATATATATTTTTAAATATCTCTGATGTCAAAAAAGGAGTTATGATCAAAATGACAAATTCTCTTTCCACTTATACTGTAATAAAAACATCAAATTTTTGCCTGACCTGCAGTGGCGCAGTGGATAGAACATCAGACTGGGATGCGGAGGACCCAGGTTCGAGACCCCAAGGTCGCCAGCTTGAGCGAGGGCCCATCTGGCTTGAGCAAAGAGCTCGCCAGCTTGGACACAAGGTCGCTGGCTCCAGCAAGGGGTTGCTCGGTCTGCTGAAGGTCTGCGGTCAAGGTACATGTGAGAAAGCAATCAATGAACGACTAAGGTGTTGCAACAGCAATGAAAAACTAGTGATTGATGCTTCTCATCTCTCTTCGTTCCTGTCTGTCTGTCCCTATCTATCCCTCTCTCTGACTCTCTCTCTGTCCCTGTAAAAAGAAAAATATTTTTTTCTTGGCTTAAAATAAATTTTAGCATATGGATCAAAAGTAGATAGGATAATTTTTCTCTTTGTTTTAGAATGAATTTTATATTTTGCTTTTCTTTCTGGGACCTTTGGAGTGAACTTTCATAAGACTTACTGTAGACAGGAAAAGATATGATAATGCCCAAAACATTTATCTTCACAGCTCAGAAGGCTGGAATTAAACAAGTATTATAAGACTAAGAAGACATGAAATGGTTGTCAGGATAATCAAATAGAGTTATAGGTCTTAAAGCAACTACAAAGAGCACCTTTTTGCCCTTTTACATAGAATTATAACTAGATTTGAGCCTTTTTGATTTAAATACAGGAAAATACATCCTACTCTGAGGTAATTTTCTTGAATTTCTAATGGGAGCTGAAGCATTGAAGCAGTTTTTAAGCAGTTGAAGGAAAGAAAAAAGTGTTCATCAGTGGAGACTTTAGTGAAGTAATAGGGTATCTCCATGAATAAGTTGCATTTGCTGCCTATTCAGGATGTCTTTGAAACAAGATGATGAACCAGGTAGAATTTTCTTCTTTTCAACCAACCCTCTTTTTAGGTCAAATTAAATGACTTCAACTTTCTAGTGACTTTAAGATTGGCATGAAAACAAAGGAGGAAAACGAGTTCACGAAAGTTCTTGTCTGGTGGCTTTCTGTCATAAACTGACTTTGGGAACTTGCAGGCTGGCTTAAGTGTAACATGGCCTTCTTGGGTCTCCCAAGGCTCTTTCAGACCTTCTGTCAGGCCCCTGCTAAGCCTGGACAATGTCTCTCCATTGCCTATGGTGGACAATGTTTCACTTCATGTAGACTGTGATAGAATACCCTTACCCTCCCAGTTTGTCCCCTTGACCGTGATTTAAAATGCCTTTGGTTCTGTTCCTCCTACCACAGGATTCACATCTATTTTATGGGGAAAACAAACTCATGGTCTCTTTTTCCTATAAGTGTGAGAATGGTTACTTCCCAAACTCAGCCCTTTACTCTCTCTGCCAGCAAAGGTGATTTTAGCTTATTTCAGGGGTCAGTCTGTGATGTTCTTCAGTGCAGAGAATGCTTATCAAGTGAAGGAGAGGACAGAAGTACTTTGATGATGGTTAGGGAAGGAGACTGGAATCCAGACATGGAAGTAGCTTTCGCCTCAGTGATTTTCAACCCGTGTGCCACAAGAAATTTTAAAACACGTAATACCTGACTATTTAGTCAAGAGCACTGACCTCTTTTCCTGTAGAATGTCAAATAAAAAAATGGCAACAGTGAACACAACAATAGCCATCCACTGTGAATGAATCAAAATTATACCTATTATTTTTGTCAGATCAGCAAAAAGTATATGTTTTGGTGTGCTGCAAAATTTTAGTAATTAGTTTATGTGTGCCATGCGATGAAAATGGTTGAAAATCTGTTCTAGGTCTTTTTATTTAATGCCACACATAGAGAAGGATAATGCTTATGCGAACTGTTGGAGTAAACTAGAAGGGATTTAGAGTCATTATATCAAGACAAATAGAATTAGAAAACTGGTGATAGCCTAATTTATATAAAACTTTTAATAAGTTTTATACAAATGTTGTGAAAACTTGAGCTCACTTCTATGAAGATAAATTTTGAACATCAAGTTTTAATTTTGAAATGGCTACATGCAATTCCTGAACAACAATTTTAATCAGGATCTCTTAAAGTCTTTGAAGGACACCTCTGAGGGGAAAACCAGTGAGCAATAACAAATGGCAGAAGAGAATGTATTGCTTTTTCTCTCATTAATAGAAACTATTTTCTCATCATTAGCAGGATTTGGTGTAATTCAATTTCTTTATTGTATCTTAAGGATCTAAACATTTTTAACATTTCCCTTTCTTTCACTGTTCAAATTTTAATGGGAATTTAAATCCAACTGAACACTCTCATATCAATTATTCACATTTATAATTATATCATTCTATTATATTTTATAATACTTCTCTAGGATTCAGTTATCTTATTAACTGAATATCACTAGAGAACATTTTAACCTCATTTTCCAAAAGTTCTTAAAAATTTACAAACTCATTGTATTCTTTTAAGTTCATTTAGGTGCTCAAAAATATCAGTTAAATAAGTTATTATTTTTAAACCAATGACTACTCTTTATAAATCTATAAAGTGAGAATTACTCTTATAGAGTCTTACTTTTTTTTCTAAAGCTTGTAAACTCTTAAAAAACTACTTTTTTTAGATAGCCAAAACACTACAGCCTGAGACAGCAGAGAGGTATCTGATTCCATTCTTCACTTAAAGTTGAGGTCACGAGGGTTCCCTTTTCTCCACATCCTTGCCAACACATTGTTGATGATAGCTATTATGATGGTATGATGAAATATCTCATTGTGATTTTAATTTGCATTTCTCTGATGATCAATGGCATTGAGCATCTTTTCATATATCTATTGGCCATCTGCATGTCCTCTTTAAAGAAGTGTCTATTCAGATTCTTTGCCCAGCTTTAATTAGATTGTTTGTTGTTTTGGTGTTGAGTTTTATAAGGTTTTTTAATGAATTTTGGGTTTAACCCCTTATCAGATGAATTATTGGCAAATATGTTCTCCCATTTAGTGCATTGTCTTTACACTTTGTTGATGGTTTCCTTTGCTATGGAAAAAACTTTTAAATTTGATGTAATCCCATTTGTTTATTTTTTTTTGTTTCCTTTGTGAGATGTATCAGAAAAATATTGGTACAAGAAATGTTCAAGATTGCCTACGTTCTCTTTCAGGATTTTTATGGAATCAAGACTTATATTTGTCTTTTGAGTTTATTCTTGTGTTTGATCTAAAAAGGTGGTCTAGTTTCACTTTTTTTGCATGTATCTACCCAATTTTTCCCCAAACCATTTATTGAATAGACTATCTTTACCCAATTGTATGTTCTTTCTTTTCGTTGCTGTCACAAACCTTAGTTGTTCATTGATTGCTTTCTCATATGTGCCTTGACCACGGGCCTTCAGCAGACCGAGCAGAGCAACCCCTTGCTGGAGCCAGCGACCTTGGGTCCAGGCTGATGAGCTTTTGCTCAAGCCAGATGGGCCCCGTGCTCAAGCTGGCGAGCTCAGGGTCTCGAACCTGGGTCTTCTGCATCCCAGTCCGACGCTCTAGCTACTGCGCCACCACCTGGTCAGGCCAATTGTATGTTCTTGTCTCTTTTGTCAAATATTAATTGATCATAAAGGCATAGTTTTATCTCTGAGCTTTTATTCTGCTTCACTGATCTATATGTCTGTTTTTATGACAGTACTTGTGAACTGTTGGTGGGAATGTAGATTGGTGTAGCCACTGTGGAAAACAATACAGAGTTTCCTCAAAAAATTAAAATTGGAACTGCCTTATGACCCAGTAATTCCACATCTGAGAATATATCCCAAGAAACCTGAATCACTGATTCAAAATATACTGCTCACAAATATTAGGGGATATTTTATAGCTTCATATTCATTTTAAAATACCCCCATATATACTTTTGTGAGCAATATATATGTACAGCAATGTTTATTGCCATATTATTTACAATTGTCAAGGTCTGGAAGCAGCCCAGGTACCCATCAGTAGATGAGTGGATAATAAAAGCTATGGTACTTTATACAATGGAATAGCTACTTAAAGCAAACTCATAGATACAGAGAACAGACTGACAACTGTTGGTGTGTGGAGGGGGAGTGGGGGGCTGGGTAAAATAAATTTAAGGTATTAAGCAAACAACAACAACTCATAGATCTAGACACAGACATCAATATGGTGATTACCAGAAGGAAAGGGGTTGGGGGCAGGAAGAAGAGGGTAAAAGAGGGATAAATGGTGATAGAAGGAGACTAGACTTTTAGTGGTGAAGTCACAATACAATATACAGATGAGGTATTATACTATTAAACACTTGAAACCTATATAATTTTATTAGCTGATGTAACCCCAATAAATTCACTAAAATATTTTTAAAATAAATAAATTTGAGGTTAGATTGGACTTTAAAACTTTGAATATATTAGATTTCCCATTTTTGATAACATTCAATGTGGAATTTGATTTACACGTAAACTTTTAAAATATGAATATTTCTTTGTGAATCAAAAAATGCATTATATAAGCCTCAAGGGTTTTGGCTCTTGATGTAAAACATTCTTGTCATTGCAACCACATCATCAGTTTACAGACTTACCCAGTGTTTACACAATACCTTATTTGCTCAAGAGTGTTCATTAGCCACTTTAATACTTTATCTCCAGTAGTTTTTCATCCATCTTTGCAGAACATATAATATGCTTTCAAACACATCTCTTCAGGGATTCTAACTTATGCTTTTAACTGTTTACAATTACTCGTGTCTATAAACTCATCAATTCACAATAGTATTCTTTAAATTTAATAACCTTCTAGATAAATGCAGCTTTTGTTTCACTTAATTTTTTTTGTTTCAAAATGTTTCACTGCCATTTTGTTTATTAATGGTATTATTTGAAAGTGGCTTATTTTCATTTCATTGTTTAATTAGCTCCAAATATAGAATTAACATACTTCAAAAACCTATTAAAATGGGAAAAAGTCTGCATATTAGGTCAGAAAATTGATATTATCATTTAATAGCTTGCTCCTATGATTACCTTACTAAGTTTGAACTGACAATATTGCAATGTTACTGAGAGAGATAATACATGGGAATGAATGCTATAGGCAAAGTTTTATGTACTAAAATAATTATTACTAAATTTAAGTAGTATACATAGGAAACATATAAATACATTTAAATGTGTGATTTCAGCTGTTCTAAATTTGAAATGGTTATTTTAGAATTAGTCTGAGGTCTCTTTGTAATCAATATTGACACATCATTTGGGGACTCTGCTCCACTAAGCTCAAGTCTCTTCACAAACTCTTTTCTCAACTGACTCATAGTTTTGAAGAGAATAAGGGGGCTTAGAAGGAGAACATCAGGTTTAAGGATTCCAGTTTCAAGTTTTGGTATCTGATATTCTATTTTGAGACCTCATTAAAAACTTTAATTCTAACATTTGTCACATGTTAATATGAAACTTTATTGGTTGTGTAGTTTTCTATTTATTTAATTTATACATGTGTTTTAACTTTTTATTCTATAAGATCTTTAAATCTAAAGCTTTTATGACAAGTTTATAGTATTTCAATATAATAATGAACAATTTTTGTCTATATAGCAGTTTTAGAAACTTTTACTTAGTAAGGGGCTCATACTTTAATCAAGTGAGAAAAAAACTGTTCTAAGTGAATTAGGCTAATTTCTATATAAACTAATAAATATCTGAAATTTAAAGTGTATTAAATGTTACAATTATATATATCAGAATAAATAACATTTTTACTTTTATTTGGGTATGTTGTCTCATGTTAAAATAAACTTAATCTGAAAAGTTCTATTGAAGTAGAAAGATCATGATTTTTACAATTTCCTAAGAGAATTTCAAAATGAGTTGCAAAGTAAGTTGTTAATTTTTTTAAAGTGTCATAAATTTCCCAACTCTACTTTATCTTCCTGTATGCCACAGTGTATCTAAAGTACACAAGTGATTTCCATATTGATTAATAGAGATTTATAATTCTTAATACCATATAAATTTGTTTAATAATCAATATTTATATTTTTACAAAAAAGCTAGCAATGTTTGGATTCTCACAAATGTGGCTGTAGTTGTATAAAAACATCTAAAATATTTAAAAGTAAAATATATTGTATATATATGTATATATATTTGATATATATTTAAATAATATATATTTATTTAAATAATATATATTTAATTAAATAATATGTTTAATGTGTAAAGAAAATACTATTATAATTTTGAAGCTTGACCTATAAATTAATCCATATTATGGTAAGAAATATATTGTGCAGTTCAGTATTCTTACAGCAACCTGAATCCTTCAAATAGTATAGAGACTCTTTCAAGAGAAAAGTTTACATCATGAAGGTTTTACTATCACATTCTATGGCACTATATAACAGATGTCCAATCAGTCATGTTTCTTACCATAAAAAAGTAGACAAATCTCTATTACAACTCTTTCTAAAACACAGGACAAAAAAGCATAGAAAAATTTTGCAGTCTTATATTAGAAAATGACCAAAAACATAAGCCATTCTGTCTTTAAATCAATTATATACATGTTTTAAAAAATACAGTGGCCTGACCACCCGGTGGCACAGTGGATAGGGCATCGGATTGGGACCCAGAGGACCCGGATTCGAGGCCCCAAGGTCTCCAGCTTGAATGCAGGTTCATCTGGTTTGAGCAAAACTCATCAGCTTGAGCCCAAGGTGACTGGCTTGAACAAGGGGTCACTCAGTTTGCTGTAGCCGCCTGGTCAAGGCACATATAAGAAAGCAATTGATGAATGACTGAGGTGCCACAACAAGAGGCTGATGCTTCTCATCTTTATCCCTTTCAGTCCATCTGTCCCTGTCTGTACCTCTCTCTGTCTCTCTCTGTCTATGTCACACACAAAAAAAATACAGTGGATATCATGAATGGTTTTAAGTTTTCTGAAGCATTAAACTTTAAATTGGATAAGTAAAAACTTTAAACTTTATTGTCATAGAAAAATATATGAATAACATAAATGTTTAAATTGAAAGGCCAAACCAAGAAACTCTCAAAAAAAAGAAAAAATTTAGAAAGAAATGAAGTAACATAATATAAAAATATATTTTTATAAGCATTCCATATATGACATGATTACAAAATGTCTAACTTGAATGTCAAATATTTTATTAAGCTTAAACTAAACTGCACACAAAAATTAGGGGATATTTCAAAATGAATATGAAACGATAAAATATCTCTCCCAATTTTTGTGAACAGTATACATAGCATTTTCAAGAAGTGTATTAATCTAAATAGAGCAATTAGCTGAACATTTCACATTTCATTACATTATGCTTTAAAACTCTATGCTGGGCCCTGGCCGCTTGGCTCAGCAGTAGAGCGTCAGCCCAGCATGGGGATGTTTCAGGTTCCATTCCCCGTCAGGACACATAGGAGAAGCAACTATCTGCTTCTTTACCCCTCCCATGCTCCCTTATCTCTCTCTACCTATTTCTTCCTCCCGCAGCCATGGCTCAATTGGAGCAAGTTGGCCTGGGTGCTGAGGATGGCTCCATGGCCTTGCCTCAGGTGCTAAGATAGCTTGGTTGCTGAGCAATGGATCAACCAACACCAGATGGGCAAAGCATTACCTATAGAGGGCTCGCTGGGTGGATACCAGTTGGGGAGTATGTGGGAGTCTATCTCTCTGCCTCCCTGCTTTTCTCTTAAGAAAAATAAGAAAAAAATAAAAATAAATTAAAAAACAAGAACACTATGCTGTGGACATCCCAATTCCCACACAGGTACTGAAACTTCATCTCATGGTCTGAGAATTATTGGAGTAGAACAATAATTTTTAACATCTCTCATTACACAAATAAAATAATTACTAAAAATCCATGGCACACCAAAATATATATATTTTTTGCCTATCTGACCAAAAAATAGGTGTAATTTTAATTGATTTACAAAAAATTTATTATAATAGTAAATACCTATTCTTTTTGCTCCAATATGCCTTTTTAAAAATCAGGTGCCTATACTTATTTATAAGGATTTCTGGTATCAAGAATTAACTGATTAGACACAAACTTATTATGTGACATGGCTAATAAGATACAATTTTATTATATGACCCACATATTTATGGTTGAGGACAGGTCATTCATACAAGACAGCTATTGTTGTATTGACTATTGTTCATATTTTTATTTGACAATATAAAGGAAAAGAGGTCAGTGCCCCTGACTGAATAGTCAAGTATTATATGTTTTAAAAATTCTTACAGCACATCAATTGAAAATCGCTGGTGTAGAACATGCTTTGATGTAATGATCATTTTCTTGATGTATTTAGAAGAGGATATATAGTAATTTAAAATATTTTTTCCAAGAAAATCACAAAGCTACTTTGCTTTGGAATCATACTGGCTTACAAATTCTTTAAAATATTTTATTTGGAACTTCTCTAACACACAAGTCTCCTATATTTTTTCCTGTTGTTTAATTTTATTAGTTTCAGTTGTTTAATGTTTAAAAGTTGATTCTTCAGTGTAAAATATCAGCAAAAATGTTGTTGGGTAAAATATCTATTTGATAGCTACAGTGCCACAATGTTTTATTCTTGAAATTTAATCCTTCCTTACATATAGCACAGGCAATTTCCACTTAAGTTAAGGTGACCAGATTTTAAAATTGGTAAAGCGGGACACCATTGACCGGGGGGCAGGGCTTCTTGATTAAAAATTTGGTCTATATGGAGCAAAAAAAATTTTCATAGAATGCAAAAATAGTATTGTAATATATATTTTTAATTTCATCATAAGTACAATTTATAAATATAATACATTAAAAATTATGTATAATATTATTTTATTCTTTGGCATATTTCTCATTTGAGTGAATTTTTTTTATTAGATTGCTGTTGTTTAAAAGGTCATGAAATTTTTCACAAGAATTTGTTAAATTATATTTCACACATAAAATGGCTTTCAAAGTCTAAACACTTAATTGTGATTTTTCTGATGTCCACACTTTATTTACCGTAGAAATAATGCGTTTGGTTGCAGCATTAGTTCCTGGTAAAGACAGCACGTATTTCACAATTTTTAGTGCATTATTGTATGGAACATGGTTTGTTTCAAAATGCTGAAATATTTCTAACCATTTGTTCTCTATTATGATTTTTGCTGATGCCCAAGATTTAACCTTTTCCTTAAAAATCTATTTTTTTTTTACTAATGATACCTCATTAAAAATATCATTTTCGGAAATATTAATTTATGGGAAATTTTGAGTGAGTCAGAGGGATGGGGGTTACACGGTCCCGAAACCAAAGGCGCCTTGTGGAGCCCGAAGCCTCATGCTGGCGTCCAGGACGCGGGCCTATGGGTAGTTAGGGGACTTAACAGCCAGTGCCCCAGCAGGTATGTCCTACCCGAAGTTCTTTCTTTCAGGGCCCTGCATAGGGCAGCTAGCTCTTGTGGCAGTGTGGGCTCTTTCAGGTCAAGGCGGGGTCTCCCCGCTGAAAACCGTATATTCTCTTCCCCTTCTCCCTAGCTTTTCGTGCATCCTTTCCAAAAATGGGGACTTTTTTAAAACGCCACGGGACATGGGACAAATTGTTAAAAATTGGGACTGTCCCACCTAAAACTAGACATCTGGTCACCTTAAGTACTTTATTTCTACCTAATGATCTAGTCCTGTTAGACAGAAAGTATAGTTTTTATTTTCACACTTCAGACTCTAGAGTGTTTAGAAACATGCACTTATAACTGAACATATACTCTCGTAGAATACAAAATGCTGTGAATGAATCAGCAGGTATTAATAGGTTGTGATTTAATTTTTAATAAATTTGGGGGTCACTTGTTTGGAGAGACTCAGAATTAGAATTCATGGGGCTTTGTTAATTACTGATTGTCCTTGCATAAAGAAAAGAAACAGTGAACATCTTAAAAGCTGTTTTTCTCTGGGAGTATGAGATGAAAATGCTAATATAAATTATAAAACTTTATGAGTTCATATGTTTGAATTATGTCAGCCTGCATTTTTAGTTCCAATGTAATCCTGGGCTCATGATGTTTTTCTTAAAAGTACAATTTTAAAACAGTTACTATAGCTAGGCATTATATTTTTCAAACTAATTCTATACTTAGTGCATGCTAGAGATCTACTGATATCAAAGGATTTTTTTTTTATTTTTTTTACGGGAACAGAGAGAGAGAGTCAGAGAGAGGGATAGATAGGGACAGACAGACAGGAACGGAGAGAGGTGAGAAGCATCAATCATTAGATTTTCGTTGCCGTCGCAACACCTCAGTTGTTCATTGATTGCTTCCTCATATGTGCCTTGACCGCGGGCCTTCAGCAGACCGAGCAACCCCTTGCTGGAGCCAGTGACCTTGGGTCCAAGCTGACGAGCTTTTTGCTCAAGCCAGATGGACCCGCGCTCAAGCTGGCAAGCTCGGGGTCTCGAACCTGGGTCTTCCGCATCCCAGTCCAACGCTCTATCTGCTGCGCCACCGCCTGGTCAGGCTCAAAGGAATTTAATTTTGAATTTATGCACAGTCTTCTTTAAAACCCATTGCTCATTTGAAAGGAAACATTCACGTGAATCTAAGTGAAATAAAAACATGCTTCAAAATGCATTTAGCATTTTAAAAATAAGAATGTATTTTAACCTTAATAATAATTTTAATATTTAGAATTGGGTTTGTTCTAAGATTATTTTCATAGAGCATGACTATGCTGATTATTTTGTTATAATAGTTTTAAAACATTAAGTATATTCAGAACAATATCACTGTAATAAAATGTTCCATTTATACTGCCTTCTCCTCTAAGGAAATTAGTCTTTCTGCATCACAGAAGAAGCTGTCTGACATACTCTAATAATCACCCAACAGTTCAAGTCGATAGAAAACTCTTGACTCATACATATTACATGTAAGGTGCTGCAAAAGATAGAACCGCAAATGCAGGACATGTCCCACTTTGAGGAGTTTATAACTTAAAAGGAGATAATCAAGGACTGAAATGGTTAAAAACATGAATATGAATCTTACTACAACAAAGGGAGAAATAACATATTAAGAAAGTACAAAAGAGACACAGATCATCTCTGAAAAGGAAGATGAGGAAAGGATTTAAAGAAAAGTAAACCTGCCCATAAGGCCAAAGCTCTGGGACAAGCAAAAGGAGTACTTTTACAAAAAGAACTGTGGTTGTGTCTGTTCTGTGCCCTGGGGGTAGTAGCTGGCTAAGAACTGTCTCCCCAATTGTTACAGTCCCATGGGGTATTAGTACACAAGCACCCCTGGCCTCTAGAGCCAAGTGAACAAGGGACACCCTCTGGGTGGCACTCATGAGTACATCCCAGGATTTTCTTAGATCCTTCTTCCTGTCACTTCCACATTCAAACCTTATTTGTGTAAATCTCTGTTCAATTCAGGGAACTGTTCTATTCACAAGGGATTTCATTTTCCCAATGAATAAACCCTCACAGAATTCTCTGCTGATATAATTCTTTTTCACTCCATCTCCAGTTCAGGCAGCACTAGGCTAGCCTGGGTTAAATGCCTCAGGAAAAAGATGGGTTAGGAGAAATAAGAAAAGGAGTTTCATTTAGGTTTGAGTTCCTAAAGTCTGGATCCAGAAGGAAACAAAGAGATCCAAGCATAAGCAATAAACTTGGAAGACTTTGTAATGGATGAGGGAAAGCTTCCCACCCTAGAGCTTAAGTTTCCAGGGCTGGAGAAGAAAGAGGAAAAGGGAAAATGTTGCTTAGTGTTAGCTAGTGGGGTCCTAAATGACACTCTTGCCATCACCACAGTGGGAATTCTCAGGCTCGTGGGGAAGGTAAAACTCCCAAATTTGCTTGTGATGTGCAGGAGCAAAAGGGATCTGAGCCTCATTGCTGAGGAGAGGCCTAGGAAAGATGGAAGGAAATGACTGGAAGTATTGTCTAGGCAGAAAAGGCCCAATCATGCACATGAGCTACCAAATGTTATTGTGCTTATAAGTGTATTAATTCTTCCTTTTCTTAACAAGCAATTGCACAGTTGCTTATTTTTGTGTGCAAAGTTAATCGCTTATTGTGTTAATAACTCTCTTCCTTGAAAGAAGATACAGTTTCAAGAATTCCTAATTCAATTGAGAGGACAATACACATACATTTGGAGTGGTGAGAAAGAATACAAAGAAAGCACCATCATACAAGTTCAAAATCAAATCTCATTAACTATATATAAAAAGCTCTTAATTTTCTAGGTCATTATCTATAAAATTGAAATTTAATTCCATTTCATAAAGAGAACAAATCTGTTGTTTAATTCTAATTATTGAAGGAAGTAGAGATAATCTCTTCAAATTTTACTCTAAGCATGCAAATTGGAACTTAATCAAAATTCGAGAGAAAAGAAAAGAAAATCTTAACAATATTTTTCTATAGCAATCTTTTTCTAATTTTTCTCTCTCTCCACTTAGTGGTCCTGTTTAAAGGTAGATGTATTGATTTGAAGTACATTATTACAAAGTTTTAGGTTGCTATGGATAAGTGAATAACTATTTACAAAAGGCAACTACAAAGTGGTTTCTTATTTCCATTTTTACTTCTTGCTTGAAAATAGAAGTTTAAGACAAGTGTACAAGTACTTGTGCGACGTGCACCACAGCTTCATAAGTTTCAAACATTAAAACAGTTTTTCTCTGTTTTCACATTCAAAACAGGGCCATTAGTTAAATGAGAACTTTCCTACCCAATTAAAATTCTTTTTTTTCATGTGGTCTCAATCCCAAATGGCTCAAAGATATCCCTTTTTAAGTTACATCTACTTAGTGAAGAATTAATTTTGTAGCTCACTAAAGACATGGATAGTTTTAAGGAGGTGGTTCATAACTGATTAACTGTATATAGAGCCCTGAAGGAAGAGTTCTATTTATGCTCGAAGGACTAGAACCCACAGTCTCTATCTTCAAGGAACTTAGAGTCTCTTGGGACCAAATCTAAATACTGAAAGCATTCTGTGAGAAATTGATATTAACTTTTTTAAATGAAAATTAAATTTTTAATGAAATTGCAGGCTAAATAGCTGAAGGAACAGAGAATAAGAGTACTTTGAGTGAGATCATTTTAGAAGGCCCTTGGAGCACGTTGGCAATATAATTTTTAAACATTCTGCCACCCATATATGATCCAGAAGATATTTGAGTTGTGTCAAGGAGAATATATGGTCCTTTTTGAAAAGCTTCATTCTCTGGCAGCAGAACATTGCTTACTTAAGATTGAACAACTGAATCTGATCCAAAGCGAAATAACATACTGCTGTAATTTTTGTAAGGTTGTGACTTGGGTGTTTCAGTATATATCTTTCAGGCCACTTAATATCTTCTGAGTACTCTCCAAGTTGACATTTTACCTTGGAATTATCTCCATATGAAGATAATCCAGGTCTGTGCATGTTCTGTAGCTAAATACTTCTTATTTTTTTTGAAAAATAGATGTTTTTCTGTATGTTGTTTAATGTACACTATAAATCCATTGGGATGAAATTTGCACATTGGCAAATGAAAAAGAAGTGGCTAAGTTAGATAAAAATAGGAGAAGATGATATGACTGTGATTATCTTTATCTGATGGCCATACTTTATTTTTTTGTCCTTTTTAAAGCAACACAAATTTACTCTTTTATTTATTTTTTATTTTAATTCATTGTGTTTACATAGATTCTAATGTCGCCATGAATGCAGCCTCCCTCCCCCATATTCCTCTCAACATCTCCCTTGCTCCCCTCCCCAAAACACCCTCCCCCCTTTCCTTCAGGTTTATCCCATCCTATCATCCCCTTTCCCTCTGTCCTCTTTTCCTCTGGTCCCTTTGATCCCTCCTCTGTCTCAGTTCCGTCCCTCAGTTCACTTGGTTCATTGGATTCCTCAAATGAGTGACGTCATATGATATCATTCTCTTTTTGCCTGGCTTATTTCACTTAACATAATAGTTTCCAGGTCCATCCATGTTGACGCAAAAGGTAATATTTCCTTCTTTTTCATGGCCTCATAATATTCCACGGTATATATGTACCACTACTTTTTAATCCACCCGTCCACTGATGAACACTGGGCTGTTTCCAGCTCTTCACTATTGTGAACAATGCTGCCATAAATATGGGGGTGCATTTCTCCTTTTGAAACAGTGCTATGGTGTTCTTGGGATATATTCCTAAAAGTGGGATGGCTGGGTCAAAAGGCAGTTTGATTTTTAATTTCTTGAGAAATCTTGATACTGTTTTTCACAGTGGCTGCACCAGTCTGCATTCCCACCAGCAGTGCAGAAGGGTTCCCTTTCCTCCACATCCTCGCCAGCACTTATTCTGTGTTGTTTTGCTGATGAGTGCCATTCTAACTGGTGTGAGGAGATATCTCATTGTAGTTTTAATTTGCATTTCTCTAATGATTAGTGATGTTGAACATTTTTCATATGCCTATTGGCCATCTGTATGTAGTCTTTGAAGAAATGTCTATTCATTTCTATTGCCCATTTTTTGATTGGATTATCTTCCTGGTGTTAAGATTTTCTTTCCTTTTCTCTCAAATTTTGATTAAGTGACAATTTGCATGCTTAGAGTATTGAAACACCCAAGTCACAACCTTACAAAAATTCCATCCCAATGGATTTTTATTTTGGGGGATGCTTTGGGGATGGTGAGTTTTACAAGTTCTTTATAAATTTTGGTTATTAACCCCTTATCAGACATATTGTCGAATATGTTCTCCAATTGTGTGGTTTGTCTTTTTATTTTGTTCATATTGTCTATAGCTGTGCTAAAGCTTTTTAGTTTGATATAGTCCCATTTGTTTATCCTGTCTTTTATTTCACTTGCCTGTGGAGATAAATCAGCAAATATGTTGCTGTAAGAGATGTCGGAGAGTTTACTGCCTATGGTTTCTTCTAAGATGCTTATGGTTTCACGACTTACATTTAACTCTTTTATCCATTTTGAGTTTATTTTTGTGACTGGTGTAAGTTGGTGGTCTAGTTTCATTTCTTTGTGTGTACTTGTCCAATTTTCCCAACACCATATTTTGAAGAGGCTGTCTTTACTACAATGTTTGCTCTTACCTCCTTTGTCAAACATCAGTTGTTCATAAAGGTGTGGGTTTATTTCTGGATTCTCTGTTCTGTTCCATTGATCTATATGCTTGTTCTTATGCCAATACCAAGCTGTTTCGAGTACAATGCCCTTGTAGTATGACTTGATATCAGGAAGTGTGATACATCCCACTTTATTCTTCCTTTTTAAGATTGCTAAGGCTATTCGTATTCTTTTTTGGCTCCATATAAATTTTTGGAATATGTATTCTATATTATTGCAGTATGTCATTGGTATTTTAATTGGTATTGCATTGAATTTATAAATTGCTTTGGGTAATATAAACATTTTAATTATGTTTATTTTTTCTATTCATGAACACGGTATATGCTTCCACTTGTTTGTATCTTTCTTGATTCCTTTTATCAATGTTTTATAATTTTCAAAGTACAAGTCTTTAATCTCCTTGGTTAAATATACTACTAGGTACTTTTTTTTTTTGGTTACAATAATGAAGGGTATTGTTTCCTTAATTTTTCTTTCTGACAGTTTATTGTTGGTGTATAAAAATGCCTCAGATTTCTAAATATTAATTTTATATCCTGCCACCTTGCTGAATTCATTTATAAAGTCTAGTAGTTTTTTGACTGAGACTTTAGAGTTATCAATATACAATATCATATCATCTGCAAATAGTGACAGTTTTACTTCTTTTCCAATTTGGATGCCTTTATTTCTCCTTCTTGTCTGATTGCTGTAGCTAGTACTTCTAGAACTAAGCTGAATAAGAGTGGTGAAAGGGGGCATCCCTGCCTTGTTCCTGATATTAAGAGAATTGCTTTTAATTTTTGCCCATTGAGTATGATGTTGGCTGTGGCTTTGTCACAGATGGCTTTTATCACATGAGGTATATTCCCTTATTCCCACTTTACTGAGAGTTCTGATCATAAATGGGTGCTGGATTTTATCAAATGCTTTTTCTGCATCTATTGAAATTATCATGTGATTTTCGTCCTTCCTTTTTTTTTTGTGATGAATCACATTGATTGATTTGCAAATATTGAACCAGCCTTGCCACTCCTGAATAAATCCCACTTGATCATGGTGTATAATTTTTTTCATATCTTGCTGGATCCGGTTGGCTAATATTTTGTTGAGAATTTTAGCATCTAAATTCATCAGGGATATAGGCGTATAATTTTCATTTTTTGTGTTGTCTTTGCCCGTTTTTGGGATCAGAATTATGCTCGCCTCATAAAAGGAGTTTGGAAGTCTTCCTTCCTCTTGAATTTTTTGAAATAGCTTGAGGAGGATAGGAGTTAGTTCTTCCTTGAATTTTTGATAGAATTCACTTGTGAAGCCATCAGGCCCAGGATTTTTCTTTTTTGGGAGTTTTTTGATAACTGTTTCAATATCATTTGTTGTAATTGGTCTGTTTAGGTGTTCTGATTCTTCCAGATTGATTTTTGGAAGATTATATGATTCAAGAAATTTGTCCATTTCACCAAGATTGTCTAATTTTTTGGCATATAGTTCTTCATAGTATTTTCTTACAATGCTTTGTATTTCTGTTGTGTCAGTTGTTATTTCTTCACTGTCCTTTCTCATTTATTTGAGTCCTCTCTCTTTTTTTCTTGGTGAGTCTAGTTAAAGGTTCATCAATCTTGTTTACCTTTTTAAAGAACCAGCTTCTGGTTTCATTGATCCTCTGCATTGCTTCCTTAGCCTTTATGTCATTTATTTCTGCTCTGATCTTTATTATTTCCTTCCTTCTACTGGTCCTGGGTTTTATTTGCTGTTGTTTTTCTAGTTCTTTTAGCAGCAGGGTCAGGTTGGTTATTTGACCTTTTTCTAGTTTCTTATGATATGCCTGTAGTGCAATAAACTTCCCTCTCAGAACTGCTTTTGCTGTGTCCCATAAATTTTGAGTTGATGTATGCTCATTATCATTTGTTTCTAGAAACTTTTTTATTTCTTCTTTGATCTCATTGTTAACCCATTCATTATTTAATATTATGCTATTTATTTTCCAAGTGTTTGAGTATTTTTCAGTTTTTCTTTTGTGGTTAATTTCTAGTTTTATGGCATTGTGATCAGAGAAAATGCTTGATATGATTTCAATCTTCTTAAATTTATTGAGACCATTTTTGTGTCCTAACATGTGGTCTATCCTAGAAAACGTACCATGAGCGTTTGAGAAGAATGTATATTCTACTGCTTTAGGGTGAAAAGTTCTGAAGATATCTATTAAATCAAGTTGATCTAGTGTCTCCTTTAAGTCTGCTGTTTCTTTATTAATTTTCTTTCTTGAGGATCTATCCAGTGGTGTTAGAGGGGTATTGAAATCCCCTACTATGATAGTATTGCTGTTAATCTCGCCCTTTATATCCATCAAAGTCTGTTATGTATGTCTGGGCTCCTATATTTGTTGCATAGATATTTATAATAGTTATATCTTCCTGTTGAATTGTTCCCTTTATCATTATGTAGTGTCCTTCTTTATCTCTTACTACAGCCTTGGTTTTAAAGTCCATTTTGTAAGATATAAGTACTCATACCCCGGCTTTATTTTCATTTCCATTTGCGTGAAATATATTTTTCCATCCTTTTACCTTCAGTCTATGTGCATCTTTTGTTTTAAGGTGTGTCTCTTGTAGACAGCATATGTATGGGTCCTGTTTCTTTATCCATGCAGCTACCCTATGTCTTTTGATTGAATAATTAAATATTTACATTTAAGGTTATTATTGATATGTAGTTGTTTATTGCCATTTTATTCTTTAAAGCTGTATTCTTCTTTTGCTATATTCTTTTTCCCCTTTAAACTGTTCACAACAGGCCCCTTAGTATCTCTTGCAGAATTGGTTTGGTTTTTATGAATTCCTTCAGGCTTCCTTTTTCTGGGAGGCTCTTTATTTCTCCTTCAATATTAAACGTTAGCCTTGCTGGATAAAGTAGTCTTGGTTGTAGGTTCTTGTTCTGCATTACTTTGATTATATCTTGCCATTGCCTTCTGGCCTCAAGTGTTTCTGTTGAGAAGTCTGATGTCATCCTTATGGGGGCTCCTTTGTAGGTGAGAGTCTTTTTTCCCTAGGAGCTTTTCAAATTTTTTCTTTACCCATTAGCTTTGGTATTTTAACTATGATGTGTCTGGTGTAGATCTTTTTGAGTTTCTCTTTAATGGAGTTCCTTGTGCTTCTTGAACGTGTGGATTGTTTCCCAGCCTTAATTTAGGGAAGTTTTCTGCTATGATTTGATTGAACAATGTTTCCATTTCCTGTCCTCTCTCCTCTTCTTCAGGCACCCCTATGATGCAAATGTTGTTTCTCTTCAGGTTGTCACAGAGCTCCCTTAGAGTTTCCTCACATTTTTTGAGTCTCTTTTCCTTTTTCTTCTCTGATTCTTTGCCTTTATTGTGTCCTCTAACTCGCTTATTCGTTCCTCAGAGTGATTCATCCTGCTTTTAATTCCTTCCATTGTGGTCTTCAGTTCTGATCCTGTATTTGTCATTTCTGTCTGATTCTTTTTTATTATTTCAATTTCATTTTTTATACTTGTTATCTCTTTATTTAGGTGTTCATAATGACTATCCATTGTTGCTCTAATTTCTTTGAACATCCTAACTATCAGTATTCTAAATTCTGCTTCTGGTAATTTGGTTATATCTGGTTCATTCAGGTCCTTTTCTGGGGATTTCTCTTGATTCATTTGGTTTGCATTCCTCTGCCTGCCCATTTTGTCTGTGTATAAGCAAGTTGTGGCCACTGGAGTCCAGTAGGTGTTGCCTTTGTGTTCTCTAGGTATGGTCTGTCTGCAGGCCCGCCACCGCCTCTTCCGCTGCCTAGGGTTATTGGGTATGGGCGTTGCCAGAGCCGGCCCACTGTGGCTTTTGCTGTGATTTCTGCCTTTCCTCCGTGGGAGGGGCTGTCACTCAAGCCACAAGCCTCAGCACAAATGGTAGAGGTGAGCACCTTTGCTCAGCTGCGGACCCAGCCTGTTTCCGGACTTCCACCCAGAACCCGCAGTCAGAGCCTGCTCACCACACTTTCGTGGGTTGGGCAGGGCTTTTGACGTGCTCTCAGCTGTGAGCCTTTGCCCGTCCAGAGCTTTAGCCCCGCCCTGGAGGCCAGGGCCCTTCTGCGCAGGGTCGGAAACTAAGGTTTATTGGGCCGGGCGTTTTTGCTGGCGTGAGCTCAGCCTTGAGCTTCCGCTCATCTCCAACTCTACCCCGCCCCCATGTTTGGAGCCGCTCGTGTACGTAGAATGGCAATCCACGGTTTCTCCGGCCAGGCGGGGCTGGTAGTGTGAGCTCAGCCGCTAGCCCGTGCCTGTCCCTGGTCCTAGCCCCATCCCCGCGGTCAGGGCCGGCTTGCACAGGGTCGCAGAGCAGATCTCTACCCTTTCCTGGCCTTACGCTTTTTCCCCGCAGGTGGTATTACAGGTGGGTCCGCAGCGTCCAGACCGCTTTTGCGCGTCCCCTCTACCCCTGCTGGGCTAGACTAAGCTCACACTGGCTTGGCCTCTGCCCACGCCGACAGAACCGCGTTTCAGCATCCTGCCACCACCAGACCCTTCAGCAACCCTCAGCAGAGTAGGAAGGGTCCTAATACTCCACACTGTAGGCCTGGGAGCTCCCTCACTTGTTTCACTGCTCAAAACTGTCTAAATGCCTCTTCTATGCTCTGCGACTGCAGGCTGGGGCTTGGTTCCTGGAACCCAGGTCCCTCCCTCTCCGCCAAACTCTCCTCCCGCCACGCGGGTCTCTCCGTGCTGCCGTTTGCTCCGGGGAGCTGGGCAGTTCTCTTCGTGTTTTTGCTATTCCTACCAGTCTCAATGTGGCTTCTTCTGTGTCCCTTGGTTGAAGAGTCCACTTAGTTTAGTTCAAAGTTGGTTTATCCAGATGATGGTTCTTAAAATTGAGTTATAATCCACTTTAGTTCTGGGAGTTGGAAGTTGGTACGTCCGCCTACTCCGTCACCATCTTGCTTCTCCTCAAAGCTCTTGTTCTGCATTACTTTAAATATTTCTTGCCATTCTTTTCTTGCCTGAAGTGTTTCTGTTGAGAAGTTGGATGTCATCCTTATGGGGGCTCCTTTGTAGGTAATAGTCCTTTTTTCTCTAGCAGCTTTTAATATTTTCTCTTTATCACTTATCTTTGGTATTTTCATTATGATGTGTCTTGGTATAGATATTTTTGGATTTCTTTTTAATGGAATTATCTGTGCTTCTTGAACTTGTGTGATTTTTTCCTGCATCAATTTAGGGAAATTTTCAGCTATGATTTGATTAAACAAGTTTTCTATCTCTTATTCTTTCTCTTCTTCAGGAACCGCTATGATGTGGATGTTATTTCTCTTCATATTGTCACAGAGCTCTCTTGGGGTTTTCTCAGACTTTTTGAGTCTCTTTTTGCTGCTGTGCTTCTATGCCTTTGTTTATCTGACCCTCTAGTTCGCTTACTTGATCCTCAGGTTCATTCATCCTCCCTTTAATTCCTTCCATTTTGGTCTTTATTTCTGATATTGTATTTATCATTTCTAACTGATTTTTTTTATTATTATGTCAATATCTTTTTTATACTTGCTATCTCTTTATTTAGGTGTTCATTATGTCCATCTATGGTTATTCTAAGATTTTTAAGCATTCTAACTGCATCTGGTAATTTGGTTATATCTGACTCATTCAAGTCCTTTTCTAGGGATTTCTCTTGATTCATTTGGGGTACATTTATCTGCCTTCCCATTTTGTCTATGTGTAAGAAGAGTGTGGCCACTGGAGTCCAATGGGTGTGGCCTCTGTGTTTCCTAGGTGTGGTCTGTCTGCAAGCCGGCCACCCCCTCTGCCACTGCCTCAGGCATTGGAGTATGGGCATTGCCAGGGCTGGCCAGCTACGTCAGTCACTGTGGTTTATGCCTTTCCTGCACAGGAGTGGTGTGTTCACGTATGGTCTACCATCATCTGCTGACCTTGGCCTTTGCCCTACCCTCATGGGTGGGACTGCGTGCCATGCTGGGGCCACAAGCCTCAGCACCACTGGTCATGTGCTCATTCGTGTGTCTCTGCCTGTTCCCCAGCTTTTGCCTTTCCCCCACTCGTGGAGCTATGCTTGTGCACCTGCTGCAAGCCCTGGTTCCACAGGAGACAGGGCTTCATGCCTGGGCTCAGCCACGGATCTTTGCAGTTCCCTGGCTTGCATCTTTCCCTGGTGGGTGGGATTGCAGGCAGGATTGCTCTTGCTTACCTGGCCAGCAGCCAGGTTGAACCACTTTCGTGTGCCTCTTCTGTCCCTGCTTATCAGAACTGATCTCACGCTGGGCCTCAGTAGTGGCCATGTGGCTTATTCCCCTGCCTGTGGGACCGCACTTCTGATTCCTACTGCCACCCACCCTCTGGCAAGCCCTCAGCAGTGTGGGTGGGGGTGTTCCAGTTCAGACCTTAGCACTCAACACTGTATTCCTGAAGGTTCCTTCCTTCTTAGCGACTCTGCTCTGAATGCCATGGGAGAGCTTGTTTGGATGGTGCCCTGCTTCCCTTTGCTGGTATTGCTTGTTCCAGGGGAAATATTCACTTTAGATTTGGGGTTGACTCAGCCCAGGGGTTAGGGTGGCTGTTCCTCAAAGTGTTTCTCCCTGTGCCTCCTAGATTACACTCTCTTCCTGCTATTCTGGTTCTCTCAACTCTCCCAATCTCTTAGTGTTCCAGGTTAGTGGTTGTGAGAGAGTTTTTCTGCACAGTCCCTTTAAGAATCCTGGATCTGAGAAATCTGTCTCTTTCTCACAAACAGTATCCTGACATGTTTTGCAGCTAAATACTGTCCATATGCTTCTTTTAGTCTCTGGGGCTGCAGGCTGGGGCTTTGTTCCTGGGGCCCAGGACCCTCCCCTCTTCACTAAACTCTCTTCCTGCCATGCAAGTCCCTCCAGGCTGCCGTTCACTCCCGGGAACTGGGCAGACTCCTCCACATTTCTGCTTTTCCTACCAGTCTCACTGTGGTTTCTTCAGTTTTCCTTGGTTAAAGAGTCCTCTTAGTTTAGTCCATAGTTGGTTTTTCCAGATGATGGTTCTTACAATTAACTTTTAATCCACTTTGGTTCTGGGAGGTGGAAGTTGGTACGTCCGCCTACTTCATCTCTATCTTGCCGCCCCCATACTGTCTGTTTAATGCCTGATACATCACCCAGTGGGTCTTACAACAATTGGAAAAATCAGAATATGTGCCTCTATATAAGCTATTATATAGATGAAATGAAATAATTTATGTAAAATACTTAGTAAACTTCCTGGCATGTAATTAGCTCTCAAAAATATTATCATTATTGATAATAACAGTACCTACCTCTGAGAGGTGTTGTGGAGATAAATTGAGACTTATAAAGGGTTTAGAATAATGACTCACAAATAGTAATTACTAAATATATATTAACTATAATCATTACCTTACATTTTTGTACCAATTTGTTTTTTAATTGGTTCCACCTCATTAATTATAAGCTATTTGATATCAGAACCATTGCTTAGGTAACATTAACAGTAACCAGCAATGGGTACACAGTAAATGTTTAATATTTGTTGTCTGAGTGAAGTCAAAGTTATATGTAAATTATTCAGAATGAGGGAAGAGAAAGAAATACACTCACATATTGAGTGCTACATACTCATGTCACATATATTATATGAATTCATTTTCATACACCGTTGTGTGATGTAAAATGCTCATCATAAAGTTTGGTGCATTAATTGCTCAATGAATATAACATTTATTTAATATCAGTAGAAAAAAAGAGGCCAAATATTTTACCTCATTTTATAGGTAAAGCAACTGAGATTAATAGAAGTTAAATCAATAGCCTAAAGTCAAACGGTTATTAAGTAATGCAACAAGGAATTGAAACTATGACTTTGGGTTTTACTGTCTCTATTATACTAAAAGCTGCTGAAATTTTTTTTGAAAAAAGGCTTTGAGTTTCTGTTGATGAAGTGGAACTCTATTAAGATATCTCTCCCAAATAACTTGGTTTAATTTTCTACTGCTGTCAGATGATCTCCAGACAAGGAGCAGATACTGGATGAATGATAGGGTCAGGAAAAAGAGCAATGAAGTTGTAGCCAGAATCTAGTTCTAATCTTGACTTTGCCTTTATATAACTGTTTGCAATTGAGTTTCCCTGAGCTTCAGTTTCCATCTGTAGAAGAGAAGAGTGAAATAGAAGAGAAAGAATCTCTCTAAATTCCTTTTAACATCTGACATTCAAAACCCAGCATAAGGAATATTAAGATGTAGCACTCAATCAATACAGAAAAAATTTTCTTGTTTTGTCCAGTCAGAGTAGAACTTTTTCCTGTCTTCATGAAGAAGATGAAAAAATTTTTTTGAACTACACATTTGAATGAAATAATATTTTTGTAGTATGCATTTCTGATTCTGCCATTGGACCTTAGTTGCATGGATACAAAACACTGAAATAATTTCTTATTAATTGTGAGGAGAACGTTGAGGGACTGCTAGTCTTTTTAAAATTAATTTATTATTATTATTATTGCTTCCAGAAGTGCAGAGTAAACATTATCTTCCAAACTACTTCCGAGATTTTCTCATCTAACCATACTAAGACTTTAGTAATGTCATATAAGTTCCCAAGAAATACATGTTATTCTAAGAAAAGTGAGGTGGAGTCTGTGTAATGCTATATGTCTGAAGGATTAAAAATATTGTGTATCAAAGGGATATTTTCATATATATAGATATTTTATATTGGGTATATTTTATTTTTATTATTTAGAAATTAAATTTAATGGGGTGACATTGATCAATAAGAGAGCCTAGGTTTCAGGTAAACCCTTTCATAGCATTTGAACTATTGATTGTGTTGTGTGCCCATCACCCAAAGTCAAATCATTTCTCATCACCATATATTTATTTCTCTTTACTCCCTCCCAATACCTCCATTAACCACTTAACTTTTATCTATATTGGGTATGATTTTAGATATACTGTGTGTGTGGGATACCGGTAAATGAAGTATTTCCAAATGTGCATCAAAGAGAGGGCCATAATAAAGAAATACATCCTGCTTTTAATTCAAAGGCAGATTGGATCTATGATATGCAGTTTTATGGGATCCTTAGAATACCATTTACTAATTGTATTGGTGGGAGCAGATTATAATATGAATTATTAGACTTTGGACAAAACAAAGAATGAAAGTGCTCTGAACTAAATGTGAGATGAAGAAAGCCCCTTATTGAGAAAAAGAGCTCTGTGGTTCCCATGCATGCCTGTGAAGACTGGCAATAAACCCTGGCTCCTCCTCATCTGACAACAGAAATGGGGAAGACAAGAAAATACAGAGGTAGATGAAACCTATTATATTGAGACTTAAGTGGTCTAATTCAAAGAAACAAGCCATTAGTTTAACTCTTTATACCAGAAAGCAGCATCATTAAATGTTATTCAAAGTTGTTTCTTTTAAACCAATAATTCCTAGGAAATTTGGATCAAATAAGTGAGAATAAATAATGATTTAAAAAACAAAAAATTAGATCAAACAAAAAAATAACGAGGTTAGTTGCAGTTAGACCCACTTGGAGATACTTTTCCTTCATGGATTTCAAGGTTAAAGAAAATTCAACTTGTAAAGCTCTGGCATGACAGCAACCAATGACCATGAAACATGGACAGAGGGCATTTATTTTACAACCACCTGTGGGGACAACAATGGGGTTGACAGGTCAGCTGGACCCACTTCCAGATATATATTATCCCTTCAAGGAAGATTAGCAGTAGAGATAAGGGCAAAATGTCAAACCTTTCATTTATAGATCTACCCCAAATATCTACCCACCCCCATCTATGTACAAACATACTCTTTTTCTTGATGCTTATATATTCCAGATTGTACTGGGAAAATGCTGTCACAAACAGTGGGTTTCTAGTCCTTGGGGAGAAAGGAGAGGGGAAAGGAAAAAAAAGAATCACTTTTTTAAAGAAGGAAATGTACAACATTAATGTCATTCTGATAATTTCTTAGATAATGAAACAAACTTCTGTATTTGAAGGCAAAATGTTTTTGCTGGAGGAATAATGTGTTACTACTTCTTTGAGAATCTTTAGATTTTATTAATCAATGTTTTATCTTATGTAATGCTTATGCTAGGCATGAAATATTCTAGACATTGTGGATATATGCACAATTCCTGCACCCAGGAATAGTGTAGTTGAACACATTAAACAGTTGGAAAACAAAGCAGGATGCTAAATTGTGAGGCACAAAATGAAACATTGTCACAAAGTTAAAACATTCATTTGGGATGAGCTGCCAGGGAAGAGTAGCAACTTGTTAGACTTCAAGTGTCATTTTAAGATTATGCTAAGAAATAAACAGGAAATGGAAAATCAGTAACATTTTCTTATGTTTATCATCCCCCCCCCCCCCCCCCCCCCCCCCCCCCCCCGCCCCATTCCAGTTCTTTGTTCATGGTATTCTTTCCTGGCTCGAGTACTACTTCTGTGAATGCAATAATTTCTTTCAAAATCTGGCTCAGAGCAAACTTCTGTAGGAAATTCATCCTAATTCCTTTGCACTTTGTCATTTTCAATAATTCCATTTTGGCTCTTTGTCATTTCAGCTGTTTTTATATCGTTGGCTTGGGTATGCTGGTTTAGCTGAACTTAAACCACTAATAAGCAAAAAATGTAGCATCTAGTTCATTTGATGATATCTGTTATTATTTTCCTTTTATACTTTTGTCACCTAGTACAAGTTTTTGCATCTACAAGGTTGCTTGTTTCCTATGAATTTATAATTCTGAACTTTTTTTCAGTTTGCCATGTTTTGCTTCCCACACCCATTCTTTTTAAGTGAGAGGAAGGGAGACAGGCAGACTCCCACATGTACCCTGACTGGGATTCATCTGGCAATCCACATCTGGAGCCAATGCTGGAATCAACCAAACCACTGGCTGCCAGAGGAAAAGAGACAGAGAAGTGGGGGCGGGGAGCAGATGGTCACTTGTCCTGTGTGTCCTGACTGGGAATCAAACCCAGGATGTCCTCACGCCCAGACGATGCTCTATTCACTGAGCCAACCAGCCAGGGCCACCCCCACACCCTTTTAAATGAAGACTTGTTTTCTGGGTTTTCCTGCTTTGTTTCCTTCTGCCACTTGGTTCTAAACTTTCACTTTCTTTTGTCTCTGCTGTTCCTAACGTACTCAATATATATTTTAAGACATTTTATTTTATTAAATTTTTATCACTGTTTCATTTTACTTACTATTTTTCTTTTTGTAAATGAATTTATTGGGGTGACATTTGTTAGTAAAATTATACAGGTTTTAAGTGTACAATTCTATAATACACCATCTGTATATTGTAGTGTGTGTTCACCACCCCAAGTCAAGTCTCCTTCGATAACCATCTATCCTTCCTCTACCCTCTTCTACCTCCCCCAATTCAGCCCAGAAATGAACTCATGCCTTTATTGTCGATTAATATATGACAGAGGAGACAAAAACATTCAATGGGGTAAATATAGTCTAGTGACTAGACTCTAGTCAATAAATGGTGTAGGAAAAATCGGGCAGATATGTGCAAAATATTAGACTAGACCGCCTGCAAACACCACAAACAAGAATTAAGTCAAAATGAATTAAAGACTTAAATGTTAGACTTGAAACCATAAAAATTATGGAAGAAAACACAAACAGTAAAATCTTTAATTTCTTGTAGCAATATATTTTTCTAATATATCACCTCAGGATAGGGAAACAAAAGAAAAAAATAACAAATGGGACTATAGTGAATTAAAAGTTTTTGCAGCAGAGAAAACCATCTAAAAAATGAAAAGACAACCAAATAAATGAAAGAATATATTTGCCAATAATACATCAGATAAGGGGTTAAAATCCAAATTTTATAAGGAACTTATAAAGCCCAACAACAAACACCCAAAACAATTCAATATTTATTTATTTATTTATTTATTTATTTATTTATTTATTTATTTATTTAATGTGGCTGAGACAGAGAGAGATAGAGAGAGGGACAGATAGGAACAGACAGACAGAAAGAAAGAGAGGTGAGATGCATTGATTCTTTGTTGTGGCACCTTAGTTGTTCATTGATTGCTTTTGCATATATGCCTTGTCCGGGGGCTATCGCAGACGGAGTGATCCCTTGCTCAAGCCAGCAACCTTGGGTTCAAGCCAGTGAGCTGTGCTCAAACCCGATGAGTCTATGCTCAAGTTTGTGACCTCAGGGTTTCAAACATGGGTCTTGTGTCCCAGTCCAATGCTCTATCCACTGTGCCACCACCTGGTCAGGCAATATTTAATTTATTTTTATTATTATTATTTTCAAATTTTATTTAGAAAATTAAATTTAACAGAGTAACATCAATCAACAGATGTACATAGGTTTCTGGTGAATGTTTCTATAGCATTTGAATTGTTGATTATGTTGTCTACCCATCACCCAAAGTCAAATCTTTTTATGTCACCTTATATTTGTCCCTCTTAACACCCTTCACCCCACATTAAGGAAAGCAATAGTGGTTACCTTGCCCTGGTAACCACGTCATGGGTCTCAGTTTTATATCTCATCTATGTGTGAAATCATACAGTTCTCAGCTTTTTCTAATTTACTTATTTCATTCAGTATAATGTTCTCAAGATCCAGCCATGTTGTCATAAATCGCACTATGTATTCATTTCTTATGGCTGAGTAGTATTCCACTGTATATATGTACCACATCTTCTTTACCCAATCCTGTATTGATGGACACTTTGATTGTTTCCATGTTTGGTCACTGTGAGTAATGCTGCAATGAACATGGGGGTGCATGTGCCTTTACATACCGATGTTTTCGAGTTTGGGGGTAGAGTGGTTTCTGAGTCATATGGTGATTCTAAGTTTTTGTGAGGAACTATCACACTTTCTTCCATCATGGTTGTACTAATTTGCATTCCCACCAGCAATGAATGAGGGTTTCTTTTTCTCCACAGCCTCTCCAACACTTGTTATTATCTGTCTTGTTGATAATAGCCAATCTAACAGGTGTGAGGTGGTGTCTCATTGTAGTTTTGATTTGCATTTCTTGAATAGCTAGTGAAGATGAGCTTCTTTTCATATATCTGTTGGCCATTTGTATGTCCTCTTGGGAGAAGTGTCTGTTCAGGTCCTCTCACTATTTTTAATTGGATTGTTTGCTTGTTTGTTGCTGAGCTTTGTGAGCTCTCTCTCTATATATATATATTGGATATTAACTCCTTATCAAAGCTGTTATTTGCAAATATCATCTCCTATTTAGTTGGCTACCTATTTGTTTTGTTGTCAGATTTATTTTGCTGTGCACAAGCTTTTCAGTTTGATATAGTCCCATTTATTTATTTTTGCCTTTACTTCCCTTGCCTTTGTGGTTAAATTAATAAATTGTCTTCTACAGCTAAGGTTCATGAGTTTGCTATGTAATTTATTGTTTCAGATAGTCTTTGCTCCATTTTGAATTAATTTTTGTGTAGGGAGACAAACTGTAGTCAAGTTTCATTCTTGTGTGTGTGGCTTTCTAATTTTCCCAACACCATTTATTGAAAAACTTACTTTTTTCCATTGTGTTTTTTGCTCCTTTGTCAAAGATTATTTGTCCAAATATATGTAGTTTTATTTCAGAGCTCTGCCTGTACATCTGTTTTTCTGCCAAGACCATGCTGTTTTTATTACTGTGGCTCTATAGAGTAATTTGAAATCAGTAGTGTGATAACTTTGACTTCATTCTTTTTCCTCAGGATTGCTTTGGCTATTTGGTTTTTTTTTATGGTTCCATAAATACCTGATGATTTTTTTGTTCTATATCTTTAAGAAATAGCATTGCGATTTTGAAGGGGATTATATTAAATCTGTGTATTGCTTTGGGTAATATGGTCATTTTGACTATGTTGATTCTTCCAGTCCATAAACATAGAATATTTTTTTCATTTCATTGTGTCTGTTTTTGTTTCTTTAAATAATTCCTTGTGGTTTTCAGTATATAGGTCCTTCACATCCTTTAAGTTTATTCCTAGGTTTTTTGTTTGTTTGTTTGTTTTGCTGTTGTTGAAATTGTAAAAGGAATTTTTAAAGTTCATTTTCCTAAGTTTCATTATTAATGTATATATTGGAAAGCAATAGATTTTGATATATTGATTTTATATCCTCCAACTTTTCTGTATTGGTTTATTTCTAATAGTTTTTCCACAGAGTCATTATGGTTTTCTAGATACAGGATAATGGCATCTACAAAAAGTGAAACCTTTACTTTTTCTTTCCTGATATGGATGCCTTTTGTTTCTTTCTCTTGCCTGATCACTCTGGCTAAAACTTCCAGATCTATGTTGAATAAGAGTAGACAAAGTGGGCAGACTTGTCTTGTTCCTTATTTTAGAGGAAAAGCCTTCATTTTTTCACCATTTAATATATTAACTGATGGTTTGTCACATATGACCTTTGTTATGTCGAGGCACTTTCCTTCAATTATGATTTTATTGAGTGTTTTAAACATAAAAGGATGTTGTATCTTATCAAATGCCTTTTCTGCATCTATGGATAAGATCATATGGTTTTGGTTTTTGTTTTGTTGATATGGTGTCTTACACTGATTGATTTATGTATGTTGAACCCCTGTGCTGAGTCATTCTCTAATACCACAGGCATCATCTTTCGTGGGGAGAGTAGTCCCCTCTGTGTGGCATCAGCCTGGGAAAGGAAATTCTGTGTCCTTGGGAATCCCTCCTGCTCCACCCTAGGGAGACTGGGTTGTTCTGAGAAGTCAGCCTGGAATCAGGGGCATGTCAGTGAGTCAGTTTTCTGGTGTTGAGACCAGAGCTTTCCCCCACTCTCCCAAGTCTATGACTGGTGCTTCGGCCCCACAGGACACTCAGTAGAAACTGTCCAGACTGTGGGAAAACCACATCTCTGCATCTCAGAGGCCATACCCCACTGAAGTCTGTGAGAAAAGTCTGGACAGACTGACACCTGGGGCAGAGCCACAACCACCATCCTTCCTAATCCCTGAATTGCCTCAGGCTTTAGATGCTACCAGAGGTTTTATTTCAGTCTCTGAGCCCAACAAACAGCCAGCAGATAGATGCTACAGGAAGTGGACCTCAGAGAACCCTGACCTTTTGTGGACCATCTCCCAGTACCAGTGCAGGTAAAAGCCAGCCTAGGTATGCGGCTTGGTATTTCCATGTGTACCTGGGCCCAGGAATAGGTGGCCACAAACTCTGGATTGCTTGTAGCTCCAAGAAGGTGGCCGAGGGCCAGTCATGGGCAGTGTCTTCCAATGTTCTGTGTTGGGTTCTCTCTAGGGAATCTCAGGGCTGGCAAATCCAGTGGCCAGCTACAGAGAGCATTGGTTCAGGACCTAACAACCCTTGCTAGTGGTATGCCATAAGAAAGCATTCCTCACACCTGATTCAGCTGAAGCAAGTTCCACTCTCTGTCATCAGCACTGGCACAGTGGCTCATGTGCATTTGACAGGGAGAAATTTCACAGTCAGCTATCCCAGGTACTGGCTATCTTGCCCTGTTGGGCTACGTTTCATAGGGAAAAGTAGAGAGAGGCTTGGAGCATGGACATTTAATGTGTGGGTCCCCACAAGCCTATTGTTGATCTAGGTCATTGGTTGGCAAACCACAATTCGCGAGCCACATGTGGCTCTTTGGCCCCTTGAGTGTGGCTCTTCCACAAAATACCACATGCAGGTGCTACCTCGATAAGGAATGTACCTACCTATATAGTTTACATTTAAAAAATTTGACTTTCAAAAGAAATTTCAATCATTGTACTGTTGATATTTGGCTCTTTTAACTAATGAGTTTGCCAACCACTGACCTAGACCACTGACATCTAGGTCAAAGGGTTTAGCTACTTTATGGGGGGCACAGTCAGCCCCAGGAGAGGACTCTCTTGGTCTTCCTCCCTGAGACTAGGGTCTCACCAGCTGTAAGTACTTCTGCAGAGGGTACTGTTGGCGCCACTCTATCTTAACCTGCTGCTCACCTGGTTGAGGAGAAATGAAATTTGAGTATCTAGTAGTGTCTGAGGGATTAGGGTCAGGAGTAAGGAACACTTTTTTCATATAAAATAAAATTATAAATGAAAGTGAAGAAGTAATCATTAATACCACAAAAATACAAAAGATTATAAAACAATACAAAAAAGATCTATATGCCAAAAGGTTGGACAACCTAGGTGAAATGGATAAATTTTTAGAAACATACAATCTTTCAAAAACTCAATCTGGAAGAATCAGAAAACCTAAACCGATTACAAAAAATGAAATTGAAAGTTATCAAAAAACTCCCAGCAAACAAAAGTCCTGCACTGGATGGCTTCAAAGGTGAATTTTACCAAACATTCAAAAAAGAACTAACATCTATCCTCTCAAGCTATTTCAAAATATTTAAGAGAGGGAAAACTTTCAATCTCATTTTATGAGGCAAGCATTAGCCTCATTCTAAAACCAGGTAAAGCCACTACAAAGAAAGAAAACTATAGGCTAATATTCCTGATGAACATAGATGCTATAATTCTCAACACAATATTAGCAAACCGGATCCAGCAATACATCAAAAAGATAATACATCATGATCAAGTAGGATTCATTCCAGGGAGACAAGACTGGTACATTATTTTAAAATTACAAATACAATTCATCACATAAACAAAATGAAGGATAAAAATCACATGATTATATCAATAGATGTAGAAAATACATTTAATAAAATTCAGCACCATTTATGATCAAAACTCTGAGCAGAGTGAGAATACAGGGAATATATCTCAACATAATAAAAACCATCTATGACAAATCCACAGCCAACATTATACTCAATAAGCAATATTTAAAAGCAATCCCCTTAAGATCAGGAATAAGACAGGGGTGCCCCATTTCACCACTCTTATTCAACATAGTTCTGGAAGTTCTAACCACAGCAGTCATACAAGAAGAAGAAATAAAAGACATACAAATTGGAAAAGAAGTAAAACTATCATTATTTGCTGATGACATGATACTGTACATAAAAAACCCTAATGTCTCAGTCAAAAAACTACTAGACATAATAAATAAATTTGGCAAGATGGCAGAATATAAAATTAATATTCAGAAATCAGTGGCATTCTTATACAGCAATAATAAACTGTCAGAAAGAAGATGCAGGGAGAAAAGTAAAGAATACCATCAAACAAAAACAACTGAGTCAGAAAGAGAAATTAAGGAAACAATCCCCTTCACTTCTGCAACAAAAAAAATAAAGTACCTAGGAAGAAATTTAACCATGGAGGTAAAAGAATTGTACTCAGAAAATTATAAGACATTGAAAAAAGAAACCAAGAAAGATACAAATAAGTGGAAGCATATACTGTGTTCATGGATAGGAAAAATAAACATCATTAAAATGTCTATACTACCCAAAGCAACTTATAATTCAATGCAATTTCTATTAAAATACCAATGGCATATTTCAAAGATATAGAACAAATATAATACTATGGCTACACAAGACAAAAATATAGTTCAGAAAGAAAATGAAAAGTTTCCAGAAAAAGATCTCAATCACATGGAAACCTTGAAGTTAAATGATGGAGAATTCAAAATTGAAGTTCTGAAAATACTCAATGAGATGCAGAAACACTAATAGGCAACTTACTGAGCTCAAAAAACAAAATGAATACCTTGATGGCATTTGAGAGTGATATTGTTAAGAACTCTAACAAAAAAAAAACCCTAAAATATGAAATATTAAAATTAAAATAATAGAGAAAATATAAAAATTTATAACATAACAAGAATATAGAAAAACCACAGAAAACAAAGATAGAAAACCAAAAACTAACAATAAACAAACAGCCATAAAATAATAATTAAAAATATAGAAATTAAAGAAAAGGAAATTCGAAAGAGAAAGGGAGAAAAAGAATAAGAAGAAAAAGAGAAAAAAAGGGAAATAAAAAGGAACAATAATTTTCAGTTTTTAGAGGTTACTGTTTTCTTCCAGTAGGTTTTGCTATACTACAAGTTTTAGCTCTGTAAAATTCCTGGGTTGTCCTCCAGTGAATTGTTGTTGTCACAATGAGGTAGGTGCAGCAGCAGTCACGTTGGTGTGTGGGGCATGTTGTGAGGGCTTTACATCTTTGGCTCTGGCTTTATGGCTCTACCAATTGCAATCTCAGGCCTCTGAACACTGCTCCTCATGTCTCAATAGACTTGGGGACCAAATGCATAGCACTGCTATACTTCAGGGGAAAGAGGTACTCTGGAGAGGTGGCTGTGGGGTTTGTCTCTGCCACTCTCCATATGGTGAGGTGAGGGAGGCAGGATCTGGGAGGCTGGGGGGCTGCACTTTAGCTTTCTCTGTCTCTGCTGTCTGCCCACTGTACGTCTCTCCATGGCTCTGCTGGGAGTTTCCAATTCAATATTTTTAAATCTGCTTACTCAGAGTATAATTTGCATATAATAAGTTGCAAAACTTGATTAGTTTGATGCATTCATGCAGTACTGTTATTATCCTCACAATCATGATCTAGAACATTCTATCTCCCTGAAAGTTCTCTCAAGTCCCTTTTAGAGAAAAACCCTCCCTCTTCCCCCAGAAACTTTTGATATGATTCTGTTACCAGTTTTGTCTTTTCTAAAATTCTATATGAACAGAATTGTACAGCAAGTAGTGAGTTTGATATGAAAGCTTATGGTCTTTACCAGCACCTATTGCCTCTCTTTAAAAGACAGAAAGTGGTGAAGTAGTTGAAATTTTACACATTGCCTGGGGTTGCCTTTTGGCTGCCAAGGAAATCCAATCTGGTTCCATTCAAACTCAACAGCCTTATTATTAATAAGTAAATTAAAAAAAAATAAGTGGAGAAACTACTATTAATTATAAACAACTGAAAGAGATCTTGGGGATCCACAAATGAGTAAAATATATTTCCTGCTTTCTAGAGCTTGTTGCTAATAGAATAGATGAGACAAGAGCAGAAAAAACCCAACTATACCAGAAAGTAGGGGACAGGGAGATCTAGACAAAGCATTCTAGGAATTCAGTGGAGGAGGAGAGAGCATATTTAACTAGAGAACTGAATCTTTTATAAAAGCTATATTTGATATTGATCTTGAAAAATGGCTCAGGTTTCAAAAACATGTGAGGTTGAAGTGATATTTCAGGGGGAGATAGCAACAGGGGTTTGGAACACGGAATGATGGTCTCCTATAGATGTCCATGTCTTAGTGTCTGAAGCCTGTGAATGTTATCTTATATGGCAAAATGTTCTTTGCAGTGTGATTAAGTTAAGGATCTTGGAATAGGGAGGTTATCCTGGGTGGGCCCAATGTAATCACAAAAGTCTTTATAAAATGGTTGCAGAGGGGTCAGCATTTTAGAAGGAGGGGTGATGACAGAAACATAGGTGAGAAAGACAAAGAGAGAGGGACTGAGATTCTTGAAGCTGCTGTGTAACTAGTCTTGTAGATAGAGAAAGGGGCCATGAGCCAGGGATTGGTGGGCCTCCAGAAGCTAGAAAAGACAAGAAAACATTCTTCCCCATGCCTCCAGAAGGAAGGTACTTCTGCAAACCCCTTGATTTAGTCTGTAAGACCCATTTTGGATTTCTCACCTCCAGAACTATATGGTAATAAATTTATGTTTTTAGGCTTCTAAATGATAATTTGTTACAACAGCAATTAGAAACTAACACCATGAGAAAATACAGCTTTTTAAGGAAATAGTGAGTTTGGTTATAGTCTAAAGTATTTGTGGGAAAATAGTGAGAGATAGGACCGAATCTGTAGGTTGGGAAAAAGAGCATGTCATCGTGGTATATAGTAAACATTCATAACTATTTGCTAAGTGCATTTGTCACATGTTACTATGGCTTGAATTGTGCCCCCTTCAACATCATATGTTAAAGTCTCAACCTCTTAGAACCTCAAAATGTGACCTTACTTGAAAATAGGATCATTGTGAATATAATTAAGATGAGGTTATATTAGGGGTGGGTCCCTAATCCAAGTAGACTGGTATTTTTATAAAAAAGGGGAATTTGGACATAGACCCACACACAGGGAGAACACCAGGCAAAGATGAAGGCAGTGATGAAGTTAACACTTCTACAAGCCAAAGAACACTAAAGATTGCCAGCAAGCCACAGGGAGCTAGAAGAAAGGCATGGGACAGATTTTTTCCTCAGAGCCCCAACAGGACCAAACCTGTAGACACCTTGATCTGACTTCCAGCCCCCAGAACTGTGAGATAGTAATTCTATTGTTTTAGCCATAGATTTCATGGCAGGTATTCTGTTATGGCAGCACTAGGGAATAACGCACATATATTTAGGAAAATATGAGGAGACTGGGAAGGAGTTAAAACTGTGACTTAAAAAATTAATTGTCCTAACCTGTGGTGGTGCAGTAGATAAAAGTGTCAACCTGGAATGCTGAGGTCACCAATTCAAAACACCTGGGCTTGCCTGGTCAAGGCACATATGGGAGTTGATGCTTTTTGCTCCTTCCCCTTCTCTCTCTCTCTTTCCTCTCTCTAAAATGAATGAATAAAATCTAAAAAAGGAAAAAAAGGAAAGAAAAGATTAATTGGACTGTGGTGGGGGGGTGTAGTCTCAAGAGTGAGGAGTCATGAGGGAGGAAATGGAAACTTTGAGTTCAGAGAACAGTACATTTTGATGATTTAAATTTCTAAACCTGGAGTCACAGCACATAATGCTTAAAGGGGACAACATGATAGAAGATTGGAAATAATGGCTGACCTAGAAATCCGAATCTGTGTCAGCAGTTCCCAAGTGTATTACACAAAACACTAATCCCACAAAATACTCTAAAAAAAAAAATAACAACATGTTATCAGACAAATAAATGAGGAAAACACAATATTTTTAAGTATTAAAGTTTAGAAGGAGTCTTGAAAAAAAATCAGTTCAACTTTGCATGATTTGGTACTTCTCATACTTATATGAACAAACAACCCATTTTTGTTGTTGTTGTTGTTGAACTTTTACTTATATCCATGGAACATTCTTGGGTCATCTTGTGCTAGTTACATCTCACTCTCTAAGACCTATGCTGCCAGTACTGTGTCAGTAGGTACACATGACTATTGAACCTTTGAAATCTGACTAATCTGAATAGAGATATGCTGTGGGTAAAAATATACATTTGATTTCAAAGCCTTAGTATGAAAAAAGAATGTAAAATATCTAAATAAATTTTATATTAATTACAATATTAAAATAATACTTTTGATATACTGTGTTAAAGAAACTTTTATTCAAGTTAATTTTACTTATTTCTTGAAAAGTTTTAATATGATTACTAGAAATTTAAATTTTCATTCGTGGCCAAAATATTTCTGTCAGACAGCACTGCTCTTTATCCTATTTGCTTAGTATTCTCTGATTTCTAGGTGCCTTTTAAGAATTTTGAAGTGTCTTGAGGCTTTATCCTATATGCATACTAATCGGTTAGCTTTTCATAGTGATAAGAATGCTAGTACAAGACATGATACTCATGGATCAAAGATAGGGTACAGTTTATTATTTATACCAATGATTCTGAAGCCAGAATAAAAGCATTATTTTTTATATTAGTTCCCTGAGTCCCAGTTCTCATGGGCAATGTGAGGATACTTACATACCTAAAGGGCAGAATTCCAGGAGAATTCTGAGTTTAGGAAACCCAAATTTTCCCTAATGATCAGTTAAAGTGCCTAGCCCAGTGATGGGCAATCTTTTCAAAATTCGCCAAAAAACCGAGCATAACTCGGGTGGTGTGTCACGTCAAGAAAAACGGTCTAACCAGAAGTCCCAGAACTAGACGCTCTGTGCCGGAGTTCTGTTGTTTTGGCCTACAGACCTCCGACACAGAGCGTCTACACTACAGCAAATGTTTTATCCTCGGCTACTGCACCTGGCCCTGCAGGAGCTGAGGATGAAACGTCATTCTCGGCATGCGGCCCCATACTTCTCTGGTATGCAGCCGCATGGGGCTGTGTGTCATCGAAAATGGCTACGAGTATCAGTGCTGACACGCATGTCATAGGTTCGTCACAACGGGGCCTAGCCTTTGCTCCAAAGGGATGCATTATCTTCATTACACTGAATAGTAAGCATGTTGCCCTTTGCTCTGGAAGAAGATATTGTATATTTTAAGACTGTAAGTAAACTTGCCCTTTGCTCTGAATGGAGACATTCACTCTATCTTTGCTACACAAATACTCTTGAAAAAATAATCTGGAACAAGGAGCAATCAGTGCCTTGTTTGCAACATGGGAGACAGTTCTTGTGTTTCTGTATAACAGTTATCTTATTCAAGACATTGTGACTAAGAACAGATGTGGAAATAAAGACCAGTCTGATGTCTAATCTGTATTTAAGAAATTAAAGATGAGGAAACTCTTACATGGGTATCCAGGAGAGTCTCATTCCTCAGTGTAAAGGAGAATATCAGAGTCCAGAAAGGGTTTTGCTTTTCCTGCCACACTCTTGCCCTCCTGGGCAAAATAAAAGATAATCTCTAGCACTTGGAGAAGCTTCCTAGACCACACCTACCATCCTTGTTGGTTGGTGCCAATCATGTCTTAATCACATTTTTTCTACACAATAATAAAATATAATATTATAGTGATAAAGCACTAAATATATAATACATATATAATAATAAAGTACAGTATTTATAGAACTTATTTGGCCAAAGTATATCATTCACCTTTAGAAATTCTTAGGGTGGCAGACATTAAATTTAATAATATCACCATTGTGCAAAATACCTTCTGTAATCATTCTCTGCATTTTTGGAGTATTCTTTTGAGTATTTCCAATGTTGGAATTTATTTCTCATTTTGCAAATGGTTACATTTCTGTGAACATCTAAAAGTTATTCATAGCCAAGTCCTGTGAATAATTTGAGTGATATAGTAGGGTGTTAACTACTTCTTAAAAAAGCAAAGTATGTATTAAGTCTTTCCTTTAAGTGGCTTGTAAAGTAGTTATTAAGGCAATTTCCAAAAAAAACTCCCAAAATTAACTGAGTAAAGGCAACGTTTACCAAATAATTAAATAGCTTAATATAGTGACTGATTTAAAAATATATGCCTTTTCTGATCACATAAATGTTAGTAATAATATTTTGAAATCATTCTTTCATTCAATAGCCATGTTCTGTTTCTAGTGAGTGTATTAATGATAATAGCTGATAATTATGGATCACTTACATGGTGCTAAATACCTTATATATATTAATCATCTAAAATTTTATTTACAGGGATAAAACTGAGGAACAGAAAGTTTTAGCCACTTGTCCAAGATCACCCAGCTAGTTTGTAGCAGGCTCAGAATTTGAACAAGGGAATACTTTGCATATGTACTATTTCATCAAGCCAAACTAAATTTAAAAAGTTTAAAATATGCATAATTACATGCCAACTTCTGTATTTTTAAAAACATTTAACCAAAGACTTGTGCTTCTTATACTGAAAAGATAAAGTTCTTTCAAAAACTACCATATATTTTGGTTCCATTCAGTTTCAATAGCTCATTTTCATAATCAGTGTCTCCCTTGAGTACAAAAAAGAATGAGAAAACCTCATTAGAGATGTAAATAAAGTTTTGACTTTAAATGGGTTTTCAGTATGTTTTATTTATAGGTTCAAAATAATAGACAAAAAATAAGATACAGAAAAGCTTTGAATTCTATTAAACCATGTATTTATAAACGCTGCATATTGCTAAGATGAAAATAAACAGCTACAGAGATCAAAGAGCTAAGTATCAGTCTTAATATATAGTCATAGGCTGCTTTGTGTAGACGTTTCTAGTTGTGGGGAAACAGTAATTAAATTTATTCTCTGAAGTCTTGGAAACAGAATATAAATGTAGTCCCTGATTTTGAAAAGTAATGTAAAAATGCATCCCTGGAGAATAACCTGAAAGTACGACTCGTTCATTCAGCTACTCATTCACTCATTCATTCATATTTTTAATTCAAGAAATAGTTCTATAAGGTATTCTATGTGTGTATTGCAGTACCAGGGGATGCAGAGGATACAAAGACATATGAAACAAGATACCTCACAGAGTTTACAATTAGTTGGGGAAAGAAAGCATGTACATAAAACATGGCCAAGGAAATCTATTTCAATGCAATCCAGACAACTTCATTGAGCACTGTGTGTCTATTCTTTACTAGGCATTGAGGATACAAATATGAATGACACACCTGTAAACTAGCAAAGGTCTTAAAGTTGGTCCTTCTGAGGAATAACTGTGTGACATTTAGAGCTTAAGGAAGTAGTAAGTTTCTCGTCATCATAGGTATGATTCACAGGCTGATGGTGACATTTTGGGAATATAGAGAAAGAGAGTTAAAAGATAGACTGATTGTTTGTAGTATTTGGCCATTACATTTCTTCACATCATCAGACTCTGTGACTTTAAGATTCTATCTGCTTCAGAGGTAGATACGTGTTTCAGAATTCTCAAGTCACGTGTCTACAGTTGCCAATTCTAGGTTTAGATGGAGTCTTCCAACTATGGAGGAGTTGAAATTCTTCCTTAGCAGTTCTAACTAGTGTTTTTAAATGTTTAATTTCTCAGCAGTCCAGAAAACAGTTTGTTGTTGTTTATTCTTTTATTTTCTTTTTAGAAGCCTCATTCAAGAAGCATGTTTCTTTACTTAAAAAAGTGAAGTAATCATGAAGGTTGATAACATTTAGTCTTTCTTCTAGCATGCAGAGTATTGCACTTGGGAAACTAACTGGATTTATGAAAAGGGAAAAAGAAAATTGAGTTCTATTATAGCAAATATTATGATATGGCTAAAACACTCACTTATTAAATATATTTTGAGGTATTTTACTCTGAGTCAATCTGTTTTTAATTTTAGTTTAAAGGCTTGAAAGTAATTAAAATAAAAAAAATTTACATCGAAAACAGCAAATTTTCACTTTTTTCCTATAAAATTAGCCATAAATAATTGGATTTAAAATATATATCCTTAAGATTTAGAATTTTTATTGTAAAATTTTACTTTTCAGTTTTTCTTCTTCAGGCTTCTATCATTAATTTTTCTCAGAAGGGAGAAAACTTTCAGTGATTGTATCACTGCTTGGGTTTCTAGTGAAGAGTTTTTGTTCTGTCATGAGCTCTTACTAAACATCTATTAGAGCAGACAGTGTTCATCTGGTGGCATGTGGAGGGATTTGGATAAGTTGGAGTTACAGAAATAAGTCGTTCCAATGTTAAAGTCATCTTAATTGTAGTCTATGTGAGTAAACCACCAGGACATCTGGATGGCAATCTAGGGTTGGTCTGGCTGCTCGTAGACAGAAGATCAGAGTGGGAAAACAGCAGAAGAGCATGTTTGCTTTCGAAAAGTGGTTTCAGGAGTTTGTTGCTATTTTAAACTAATTTTCAAAAATGCAGAATGTAGCATCAATAAGACTGCAGATTTATAACCACATAGGCTAGGTTTATAGCCAGAGACTACTGCTCACTAGCATTTGATTTTTTCTTCAGAAAGTTCCTTAACCATTCTTTGCCTCTGTTTCCACATCACTAAATTGGGGATAATATTAGTACAGGGGGTCCTCGGGTTACAATAGTCTCAACATATGATGTTTTGAATTTACAACACTTACTCCCATAAAAACTTTTTAAAAAATTGAGACATGAGTGTTTTGGCTTGTGCTGTTAGCTTTGTACTTATGGACTATGTGGGCAAACTGGTTTGGTTGTATGCAGCAGACGAATATTCAGTAATGCAGCATGAGTGAGGGAGTGGGCATCCCTCAATATGCATATCTATGCCATTTTGGACTGTTAAAAATGCAAGTGTTCTGTTTGTGTTGCTTTGTTTGGTGACTTTTTGGTCCTTATGATGGCTTCTAAACAAACATCAGAGTCTTCATATGGTAGTGCTTCGAATAAGAGGAAAGCCATCATGATGGAAGTGAAATTAGACATTGTAAAGAGATCAGAAAAAGGAGAATCAGCAATGAACACTGGCCACATGCTAGGCCTTAGCCGCTCTACTGCAGCAACCATTATCAAGGGTAAAGACCGTATCCTAGAGCACATAAAGAGATCAGCCCCTATGAAATCGACTGTGATTACTAAACAGCAAAGTGCCATGATGACCGAGATGGAAAGAGTGCCAGTTTTGTGGCTGGATGACCAGCATCAGCGGCATGTCCCAGGCAGTCTAATGTTGATCCAGGAAAAGGCTAAATGTTGTTTGAGGCAATAAAAAGTGAAAAGGGGAGGGGGGGCGATCCCCGGACACTTTGTCCATCGTCACCGCCAAAATGTGTATAGGTGCGCCTGGCGGTCCAAGCGTTTCCTCAGGCAGTAATCAAAGACTTCAGCAGACACAGAACCAAGTGGATGAAGTGGTGGACATCATGAGAGTCAACGTGGATAAGGTGTTGGAAAGAGATCAGAAGCTCTCTGAGTTAGATGACTGTGCAGATGCACTGCAGGAAGGAGCTTCCCAATTTGAAACAAGTGCTGCCAAGTTGAAGTGAAAATATTGGTGGAAGAAATGCCAGATGTGGGCCATAGGAATTAGCATTGTGGTCATCGTCATCACCATCATCATCACTGTGTGGAGTGTTTCCTCATGAACAACCAGTGAACTCCAGCCTGCTGTTCCAGAAACCTCTTCAAGACTTCTGACTTAGAACCTGCTATATTATCCAGCTTACGTATCTGAGCATAACATCTAAAATGATTACTCTCTGTTAGTTAATATAAAGTTGATTTTTAGAAAATGTGCCTTTTTTGAAATATGCACTCTAAGCTAGAAGTGTGGTCAGCCCAGCCCACATTTTACACAGTACCTTTACCAATTTACATATGGACTGACAAGAAGGACTTCTTCATTTCTAGAGTGTTATAACCTAGAACAAGGGTTCCCAAACTTTTTACACAGAGGGCCAGTTCACTGTCCCTCAGACCATTGGAGGGCCAGACTATAAAAATAACTATGAACAAATACCTATGCACACTGCACATATCTTATTTTAAAGTAAAAAAACAAAACGGGAACAAATACAATATTTAAAATAAAGAATAAGTAAATTTAAATAAACAAACTGACCAGTATTTCAATGGGAACTATGGGTGCGGATGCATCCTGTGCTCCTCTCACTGAACACCAATGAAAGAGGTGCCCCTTCCAGTATTGCAGTGTGGGCCAGATAAATCGCCTCAGAGGGCTGCATGCGGCCACCAGGCTGTAGTTTGGGGGCCCCTGATCTAGAAGTACCATTGTCTGATTACCACCATTAATTCTAGTTAAAGGAATGTTTTTCCAAGTCAGCTATCCTTGTCATATGATCTTATCTTCAGAACCACATTTAAAACCTTTGGGTAATCAGATTTCCAATTTGTTCCTTTCAGAGAGAACACTACTGTCTAACTCAAATCTGTGACGATGACAGGTTGTGCCTTATTTTGCAACTTTTCTGATTCCCTATAAGGGAACCCTCTGCTGTTTATAAGCACCACTGACTTCCACTGACTTATTTAAAATAAGATGCCAGTAAAGAATTTTTCCTCTTACATTAGACACAAAGATGTTTATTTTCTTGTTACGGTTTTTGTATTATTTGCTAAAAATATTTTAGTCAGAAGTAACATCTTTGAAACATTTTCATAGAAACTATGCCTATAACCAAAATTTCTATTTTGCCAAAAAGTGAAGTCCCAGTAAAATGCCCTTAAGTCTGCTCCTGACAAATAAATTCTGAAAACTGACCAATGGAACCAAGTTGCCCTTCAGAGTTAAAGTGGTCACATTGCTTGTGAAGCTCCTGCACCCTGACTGGCATTAGTCGCCTTTGGTATACATGGGTGGTATAACTCTCCTTTCTAGTCAGCACTTTCCTTGGGCTAGAGGAGGGCAGAGCCAGACCCTGCCTGGCTCACACTAGAGCCATGATGGCGAACCTATGACACGCGTAGCCATTTTCGATGACACGCTGCTGCATACCAGAGAAGTATGGGGCCGCATGCCGAGAAGAACGTTTCATCCTCAGCTCCTGCATGGCCAGGTGCAGTAGCCAAGGATAAAACATTTGCTGTAGTGTAGACACTCTGTGCCGGAGGTCTGTAGGCCAAAACAACAGAACTCCGGCACAGAGCGTCTAGTTCTGGGACTTCTGGTTAGGCCGTTTTTCTCGAAGTGACACACCACCCGAGTTATGCTTGGTGTTTGGGCGAATTTTGACACACTAAGCTCAAAAGATTGCCCATCACTGCCCTAGAGACATTGCAGAATACCAACTGCAGCCTCCGCTGTGTTTCTGAGAACTGTGTGAGCAGCAATTTTGTAACCTTCAAGCCAGACCACCTGTGAAGCGGTCATTGTTCGGTCCACACTTTCTGGAGTTTGTTTCTATCTTTATTTATATTCCACTTCTTAAATCTGTCTCCTACATTGTGCTTTCAGTTAGCATTGGTGGGGGTGACTGACCTTTCACGGGAGCATAGCTAGCCAGAGACACTGTCTTCGAGGTCCTAGGCTGTCTGCACAAGATGCTGCTTTGGAGGTAGCTGTTGTCATCTGACAGACTGTCCACATCAGGCTATGTGGCTTAAGGACAGGAATTCAGGTATGAATGAAAACAGGCACTGAGAGCAAGATGCACAGGCTTTCTCTTCTGTGGCCCATTAAACTGAAATAGTCTAAACTTCTTTGTCACATGCTAGTCTGTGACTTACAGAGCAACAACAGTGGAGGTGCACCAGGACATGGGGCCCATTTCTTTGGAATCTGTTGTGCTGACAGCCCTGAAATGACTTAATGTTTAGCACATGCCCAGCTGTGAGAAAGAGGCAGCTGACAGTGTCAGGATGTCACCCCGTCTTGGGACTAGGTCTCTGGCCCGTCTGACACTGAAACTTAGGTGCTCTCTCCTTGATATTCAGTCACATGTAACACACCGGCTCCTGTATTAACCCCAGAATACCTTGCTTGGTCTGTGTATTTCGCTGGGAACTTGCTCACTGTAATTAACTGAATAAAGTGTTGGTAAACAAAATAAAGAAAAACAGAAGAAAATAAAAGAGAAAAATAAAAGTGAAAAGGGGGGAGGGTGTGAAGAGTTTGTGGCTAGTAGGAGTTGGTTCACGTCTTTCAAAGCTTGTGCTAACTTGCATAAACTAAAGGTGCAGGGTGAAGCTGCTAGTGAGGATGAGGAAGCAGCAAGCAAATTTTCTGATAGGTTGTCTAAATTAATTAAAGGGGGGAGCTACTGCGCTGAACAAGTGTTTAATATTGTGAGACAGACCTTTTTTGGAAGCGTATGCCTAACATAAGGTGACCAGACATCCTGTTTTTGGTGGGACAGTCCCAATTTTTAATAATTTGTCCTGCGTCCCATGGCGTTTTAAAGAAGTCCCAATTTTAAAAAAACATATTACAATACTATTTTTGCATTCTATGAAAAATTTTTTTTGCTCCATATAGGCCAAATTTTTAATCAAGAACCCCCCCGTCAATGGTGTTCCGCTTTACCAATTTTAAAATTTGGTCACCTTAGAACAGGACCTACATTGCCAAGGAGGAGAAGAGAGCACCAGGCCATAAAGCTGGCAAGGAGAGACTGACTTTGCTTCTTGGGGGAAATGCTGCTGGTGACTTCAAACTCAGGCCTCTGTTGGTGTACCAGGCAGAGAATCCAACAGCATTAAAGGGCATTTGGAAGGGTCAACTGCCTGTCGTCTGGAGGTCTAACAGGAAGGCATGGATGACACTTCAGATTTTGGGGGAGTGGTTTTCCAGCCATTTTGTGCCTGCAGTGAAGGGCTACTGTGTTAGCAAGGGGCTATCTTTCTTTTTTTTTTTTTTTTTTTTTAATTTTTTTTATAAATTTCTTTTTATTTTATTCATTTTAGAGAGGAGACAAAGAGTGAGAGAGAGAGAGAAAGAGAGAAAGGGGGAGGAGCTGGAAGCATCAACTCCCATATGTGCCTTGACCAGACCAGTGCAGGGTTTTGAACTGGCGACCTCAGTGTTCCCAGGTCGTCGCTTTATCCACTGCGCCACCACAGGTCAGGCGCAAGGGGCTATCTTTTAAGGTGTTGCTAGTGCTGGACAATGCCCCTGGTCACCCTGCCCACTTGACTTTAACCCTAATGTCAAGGTGGTTTACCTTCCACCTAATACCACTACCCTTTTACAGACCATGGACCAAGGCATCATTACCTCTATAAAGACCTACTGCCTCTGGAGGACATTAGCTTTGGCCCTAATGCAACTGAGAGGACAAGAACCTGACACTCAAAGACTTTTGGAAGTCTTATAACATTTACAATGCTGTACAAAACACTGCTTTTGTCTGGGATGAAGTGAGGTAAACAAACTTAAATGGTGTGTGAAAAAAACTGTCCCCAGGTTGTGTATGACTTCCATGGCTTTGAGGAGTCAGTGGAGGCTGTAACAGAGAGGGTTGTTGCCATGGGTAAACAGCTTTATTTGGAGGTGGAGGCTGAGGATGTCACAGAGCTACTGGAATCCCATGGAGAGGAGCTGTCTGCTGGGGACCTCATTCAGCAGGAGAAGCAGCTCATAGAAGAGGAGGAGATAGACACCCCAGAACCCAAGAGATTTACTACCAAGGGTTTGGGAAAACGTTTTTCTATGGTAGAGGATGGTTTGGCAAAATTTCAGGCTGAGGACCCCAGTGGTGACAGATTCAGTAAGGTCCACAGAGCTGTTATGGATGCCTTGAAATTCTATAAGCAGATTTTGGAAGAGAAGAAGCCATCAACCTTCCAGACTAGCCTGGAACAATTCTTTAAGAAGGTAGAGGCCTGCAACAGATCCTGTATCCCCTACATCAGCTGCTTCTTGAGATGAAGCACCTGTAGTGCAGGTAGAATCATCTCCAGCATCTCCTGCATGTTCCTTAGACAATCCTTATTCACCTGACCCAGTATCTCCAGCACCTTCTGCAGGTTCTTCTGCCTCTCAAGCTTCTTCCTCCCAATAGATCACTGTCTCCCACCTTGCAATGCCCCTTCCAGTGTGCACGCCAACCTCAGGAATAAAGGTAAGAATTTTTTTAAACTCATTTTTTTGTTACTACTTTACAGTATATTTATGTCCTTTTCCTGTGGCTTAGTTGTGTTTTTATGTTCTAGATTATGATTTTATAACTGTGTTATGATACCTAAGTGACTTAGGCTAGGGTGTGTTTCAACTTACACCAAAATTTGGGTTATGGCCCTGTCGTAGGAATGGAACCATGTCATAACCCGAGGATGACCTTTACTTCAGTAGTTGTAAGGATTGAATGAGTATTGCATATAAAGAGCTTTGACCAGTGCCTGGCATAGTAAATAATCAATAAATTCTCAACCCTTTGAGGTAAGTGTGACAATTAATTTCATGGATCACCTTGACTGGGCTAAGGGATGCCCAGATAGATAGTAAACATTATTTCTGGGTGTATTTATGAGGGTGTTTCTGGAAGAGATAAGCATTTGAATTAGTAGACTGAGTAAAGAATATTGCTCTCACCATGAGGGTGAGAACATCCAATTATTGTGGGTCTGAGTAGAACAAAGAAACAGAGGAAAGGTGAATGCAATTTTTTTTGCTTGAGCTGAGACATTCATCTTCTACTACCTTTAGGTATCATAATTCCTGGCTATTGGGCCTTCAGACTTGGATGGGGACTTATATCATTGGCTCCCCTGCCTGGTTGTCAAGACTTGTGTTTTATTGGAACTACCTCATCAGCTTTCCTGGGCCTCCAGGTTGCAGAAAGGCAGGTTATGAGACTTCTCATCCTCTACAACTGCTTGAATCAATCTCTTATAATAAACTTCTGTCTACATTTATATATCATACATGTATATCCCATTGGTCTTTTTCTTTAGAGAACCTTAATTAATATTAATATCAAATCATACCTTATAGATGAAGAAATAAAGACAAAAAATAAGTAATTTGCTCAAGAGCACATAGCTGGTGAGGGGCAGAACTAGAATTTGAACCTAGGTACTGTGGCTGGAGACTGTATATAATGACTCCAGTAGGTTTGAGAAATTTTGATTAAATTTTAGTTGAATTGTCAAGATAAAAATCTCAGTTTATCAAAATATTGAAAACTACATGAGAAAAATGTTTTGAAATATGGGTATTGCTAATAAAAACACAGTTAAGCCTATTAAACTTCAAGAGAAAAAGAATAAAAGTTTCCTACAACTATGTAACCAAACACTACTTTATAGATAAAAAGAGAATGTTGTTATAAAGGCTACATTCAGATGAAATTTGAACCAGTGAGCAAGAATGAGTGGCTTAGCGTTCAGCTCACTCACTTAGGAATATTAATCTAATAAAATTGAATGAATTCCTTCCATTATTTTTTTTTGGCCCACAGAAAATTCAATAAAAACTAAAGTATGACTGAGTCACATTAGGTCAGATTTAACTAAAAGTAGGAGTCTTGAGGAAATTGAATTTTTACAACTGTCCTTTTGGCTCCTCTAGGCTGACCAGAGTTGAGTTTATATTGAACTTACTATCTACAATTTACAGTTTAAAGTATTTGCTTCCCGAAGCTACTTGCTTCCTGAAGCACTTGTGCGTGACATAGGACAGTGAGAAATGGTCATTCTGACATTGCAGTATAGCCCAGTGATCTAAGAGCACATATGATAGGGTTAGACCAAGGGAGTTTATAATCTAGTTCTGCCACTGCCTTGCTACACAACATTAGACAAGTTACTCAATGGCTCAGCACTTCATTTTCTTTGTGCACAAAAGGGAGATAATAACAAACTCGCCTCATATGGTTATTGTGAGGATTAAATGAGTTACTATTAGTAAATCTTAGATAGATGACCAATAATGGAAAGGTTAGCAATTGTTAACGCTATTGCTGATGGCACCAGTTTGTCTTGTTAACTTGGCTGATGTATCTATTGGTGATAAACTTGCATATATTTATACTTCAATGACTGTAATTTTAGCAGAGTAAAATCTTAGTTTAAGCTTCATAAGACTAATCAGACACTTAGTTAACATAATTTAAAAGTCAGATCAATTTTTATAAGGAAGTAGTAAATAAAAAGAACACCATCATATTTTAAGAACTGAGTAAACAGAAAATAACTGTTTAGACAAAACATCAGCAAACTCCCAATTTTAAACCCTTCAGAATATCTCCTAAAATCAGTTCAAGTTCAGTCCCATTTCCAATACCTTCTAAGTCTATCATATGATGAACTCATCACCAATAAATTCTGACAATATTCCTCATGTGTCCCAGGTTAGTCCCTTAACATTTCTGAGCCTCAATTTTCTTGTTTATAAAACCAAAGTATTCCTGACTCACTGGATAGCTAGGAGGGAGATGAGATGCTGTTCTAAAAGAAATCCATTACATATAAAATATCAAGGTATTGTATGTTGGACAAAATATGGTATTACTTTAATAATGGTTGTTGGCCCTGGCCGGTTGGCTCATGTGGAGCATCAGCCCAACGTGTGGAAGTCCTGGGTGTGATTTATGGTCACGGCACACAGTAGAAGTGAACACTGCGTCTCCATCCCTCTCCTTCTTTCTTTCTCTCTCTCTCTATCCTCCCGCAGCCATGGTTTGAATGGTATGAGCAAGTTGACCCTGTGTGCTAAGGATGGCTCCATGGCATCACCTCAGGCACTAAAATAGCTCAGTTGCCAAGCAACAGAACAGCAGCCCCAAATGGGCAGAGCACCCCCCAGTAGGGGGCTTGCCAGGTAGATCCTGGTTGCCGCGCATGTAAGAGTCTGTCTCTGCCTCCCCACTTCACATTCTCTCACTTAATTAAGAAAAAAGATTCTTCTTCAGTATCACAACATCCTCACATTTAAAAAGGCAAATTAACCTAAAATTACAAGTGCAAAAAAATAAAATTTTACGATTTTCATCAAGTTTTAAAAGGAAAAGATGGGCTGATTAAACTAGATACATAAATTCCTGCCAGTATTTCAGCTGTAGAGGATGTTACCACTCTCAAATTGTGTGAGCCTATCACTCCACTGAAAAGGGGATACAGAAGGCTACTAAGGACTTTAGTTTTTTCTGGGAATTTCATGCTTTTGAACTTGCCGGGGAAGAGAGCAGTTTTAGCCAGAAAAACTTTTAGGGACTCCATACCATATCAGAGGGGTGTCCCTCTTCTCTGCCTGTGTGTCCTGAATTCCTCTGCTGAGGGGCCGGACACTGGAGAGGTAGGAGAAATCAGGCTGCAGAAGCTGCTCCTATCTTTGCATTCATTCACAGTATAAGAGAACACACTGACCCAGCAGTTCTTATAAGAATTGGTCCTACAGAAGTACTCGCACTAACAGCCATTGCTATATATATCTACTATGCAACATTGCTTATAATACTGATAGCTAAAAATTGGAAACAATCTAAATGCCCATTGATAAAGAGTTATTTAAATAAATTGTGGTACAGTTGATCTATGGAATATTTATTCTATTTTTTTAAAACATTAAAAAAACAAAGATTTACATGAACAGATATGGAATGATGTTCATGATGTATCAGGTGAAAACAGAGAGCTATATACTACAATACATGCAGTATGATCCTACATTTGGAAAAAAATATAAAGCTTATTATCCCTCTCCTTACCCATATGTAAACATGTATACATACCATATATGTTAAAGTACAGAGAAAAGTGTTTGTGAAAATGTACACCATATGTTAATAGTGGTTCCTTTTGGAAGTAGGACTTTGGAGAAAAGACCAATTTTTTATTTTCTGCCTTTGTAGATTGTTTGGATATATTTTTTTTTACAGTGAATGTTACTTTTCAGTTAGGAAGAAAACTTAAATGCACAGACACAAGCACATACACCAACTAAACTCTAGGTAAATGTCATAGTCTCTCTCTTTAGTACCTTTCTATGTATTTCTTCTTCCTCATTATCCTTACCGAGGCTGAAGAATCCAAGTTCAGCTCTGGACTGTTTGTGTCAGCTCAAGGTCTAAATTAAACAAGGAGAACCCATTAAATGTAGACTAGGGGGAGTGAATGCGCCCACTTCCCTTGTTGTGGGACAGATGTTAGTAGCACTTTGTGTAACAATCTTTGCGAGCCCAAACCAGGCTACTGCCAACTCATCTCGTATTTATTACTTCAGCACTCTATTCAGAATCCCTTGCACCTGCTGTGAGTCTGCTTTTCACTTGCTATCATTATATGTGTGTTTTCTCAAATTCAAAGTTTGCTGCTTGTTTGGGTTTTATATTTTAACTAAAAAGGCAACATTTGTATATTTTTCCCCCTAAAATTTTCTTTAGCAACATGTTCTTTTGGTCTGTATTATCCAATACATTGATCTGTAAGTCCTGTTAAGTTGGGTGAGCATCTGTTGAAACTGGAACAACTGTTCTACTCACTGGACCATTGCCAGTATTGGACAGACATGTGACCACTGCATATAGCAGACTGGAAGCTACACTACCAGATATGCTGTTTGCCTTCATCTCTTTCCAGTTAAATGCACATCTTCAAATTTTCTCATTATAAACAAATGCTTTTTTGGTCTAGAATCAAGAGATTTCCTGACATTTCAATAAATAATAGCACTAGCTCCTGACATTTATAAGGAATACATTTTAAAATGTTCTGATTCACAAACACAATTTTCCCCATATGGTGCAATAATAAGGCAGCACTAAAATATTTAAACAATCACTTAAATATTTAAACAATAAATCTCTAATAATTTAATAAATACAGCACTGAAGTTATGCATGAATTGTTTTAACTTTCTTTATGGAGGTTTTAATTTTTTTGTTCATTTTTTTATTGATATGCATTTTGAACAGAATATTTTTAGCATTTACAAACGTCCTCATGTACAAGAAACAAGTACAAACAATGAAGCCAATTTGAGATGTAGACACTAGGCAGACAGTCAGGCTCACTCACAAGTGAGGAGACTCACTCCCACATATAAGCCTCATTGTATCTTTGATACAAAAAATTTGTAACCTTAGCAAAATTACAACCTATTATGGGAATCAGTCCCTTGTAAATGGTTAAACCATGAAGGTTAAATTTGTGCATGCTAAAACCCACTATATTTAGGGTGAACTAGCCGATACTAATTAGACCTTCTCTTGTTTGCTCCTTATCACTTTGTGGAAGAAAAGTGAAGCAGCAGTATACAGCTCCATCCCTGCAAGTTCCTTCAGTCTCCAAGTGAACCTCCTGAAACCTTTATTCCAGCACAATGGAAAAGGGTCAGGTGGGAAAATATATTTTCTTTGTTTCAGGGTTCTTATTTGTATTGGCAAGAGCACTGGATTGGGATTCTGGCTGTCTGTAATTTCTAAGCTATGGTCTTGATCAGGTCACTTAATTTCTTTGGTCTACAGTATCTATATCAAAACGTGACCTGTTAGGGCAAGAAAAAAAAAACAAGCTCCTTAGCTTCAGAACCAAATGTCTACATGCCCATTTGATTATTTTACTTGGCTGTTCTTTGCAATCCGTCAGACATCTCAAAGGTAACATGTCAAACTTAATTTTTCTCGTCAGATTTGCTCCTGTTTTGCTTTTTACACATTTCAGTGAAGGGTTTTCCATGTATCCAGTTTTTCAGGACAAAAACCTAGAAGCCAAGACAGCAGTGTAGGAGACACCAGCCTCCTTCTCCCTATAAAGATCAACAGTTAGGCAGTTTTCCCCACACAAAACAGGTTTAGAGTCCACTTCAGGTACTTCAGCAACACAGTGGAACAAAAACCCTGAGAATAACCACCCCAAGAAGGAAGAAGATGCAGGCAACTTCATTTTGCCTGCGTCATGCCATTCTCCAGGCCGGGGTGCTCAGCACCAGGAAAGAACTTCCAGCTGGGAAGGGAAAGGAAGAGCAGGGTGAGCAATGAACTTCTCTAGCCTCTTAGGCAACGCAGGAAGGTGCTTCCACATCACCCCACCCAGACCAGCAAAGCTGAGAGGTATAGGAACAAATAGGAAGATGGAAAGAAAAAGAGCAGGGATTACTAGTACAAGGTTTTTCCTAGCGACCTCCTCTACAAATGACCCTGGCAGCTTTCTTCATTAAAGAAATCAAGGGCCAACAGAGCTGCCACAGACCACAGCAGATTCTACTGGGTTTTGTCTCACAGATATCCTTGTTCATGGAATTCAGTTGCCAGAGTTCCACCCTGTTGCCTCTGCCCCCTGGGCGTCCAGCACCTGCTCAGGCAGCCAGTCCAGCCCTCTGTAGCTCAGTAAGTCTAAGATGCCAGTCTAGAGCTCCTCAGTTGATGCTCACTGTGCATGCACTCCCTTGGGGCTAACCCCTATAGCTGTGCACTTACACACCTCTGGCCTGACACCTCTCACTGCCTTCCATTAATGTGTGGGTACCCGTGGGAAGATACTGTAGCCATGGATATGCATGCTGACAGCCAAAGCCCATGTAACTGCTTGTGGCATAGATTTGGTCCTCTTGCCTGTCACTGGCCTGTATGACCGGGTTCACCTGCAGCTAGTCCACCCAGCTGTGTACCAGCATACTTTGCATTTATCACTAGCCTCCACTGTTACCTGCACACTTATGGGGAGACTGTGCAGCCACAGGAGGGCACACTGATAGCTGCTTGTGGGCCTAAATTCAACCCTATCTCCTGTCTCTGACTTGCACTACTGGGTTCCCCTGCAGCTAGCCCCTCCTACTGTCTATCTACATGCGCCTGGCCTGACTCTCAACACTTGCCTCCATAGCAGTGCACCCACTGCATTACCCACTAGCCACAGCAGTGCACATTGACAACCAGGCCCCTTCAGCTGCCCATGTACCTGCACTTGGCCTCGGTCTTTGCTGCTTGCCCTGGCTCCCATCACTATGTCTGTAGCAGGTTCCATCAATCCAGCCCCTGCAGCAGAGTGTGTGCATACCGTGGACTCCAGCTACCACAACTGCTTGCCCTGGTCCCCAACCACTGGGCTTAGAGGCACCACTGAGAACTCTAAGAGCCCTTGCAGCCTCCGTGGACTTTCCCTAGTGCTTGCTAGACCACACAGTTATCAATGTTGTGGACTCCAGTGGCCTGAGCTAACAAATCACCACGTCTCACCCATCCTCTGGCCACCATGCCCTGGTATATGGCACTCTGTACTGCTAGACCAACGTCATAGCAAGCTCCAGTGTGCTATAACCTATGGATGAAAGACTTTAAAAGAAAAAAAAATCCCAGTTCATAAAGTCTCGAAGGTGATGGCTTCTTCAAATGTGCAGACATTACACAGGCTACAGGGATCACCAAGCATCAGGGAAAGATGACTCCACCAAAGGAATGCAGGAAACTTCCAGTAACTGACTCTCCCCAAAAATTAAGATCCAGAAATTATCTGGCAAAGAATTAAAAAAAAAAATTTAAAACATCCTAAGAGGTCTCCAAGAGAACACAGATAAGCAACTACTGTCTTTTGAAAATGCCAAGCTCATTTCAACCTTGGGGCCTTTGTGCTTGTTGTTATTTCTACTTGGAAAACTCTGCCCTAGATCTGTGTTCAAATGCCTCCTCTTTATTGTGCAGGTCTTTTATAAGTGCCACTTGCTGGGAGAACTTGCTTGCCAGTCAGTTGACACAGACCTACCTGCCTTCGGGTCACTCTCTGGACTACCACCTTGCTTCATTTTCTTCATAGCACTAGTCACCACTGAAATTACCTTAAGTTTTTATTATTGATTTATTTGTAAGTTACCCAAGAACAATTTTGTTCCTCATTGTAACCCTAGTGCTGACAAAAACATAGTAGGTACTCAATAAATATTTGTTGAATACAATTTAAGTATCTTTCATCCTTTTCTCTTTTAATAAAGTTTTATTTTTTTTCCCAAGGATAGAGAGAGAGAGAGTCAGAGAGAGGGATAAATAGGGACAGACAGACAGGAACGGAGAGAGATGAGAAGCATCAATCATTAGGTTTTCGTTGCCGTTGCGACACCTTAGTTGTTCATTGATTGCTTTCTCACATGTGCCTTGACCACAGGCCTTCAGCAGACCAAGCCAACCCTTGCTGGAGCCAGCGACCTTGGGTCCAAGCTGATGAGCTTTTGCTCAAGCCAGATGGGCCCGCGCTCAAGCTGGCGAGCTCGGGGTCTCGAACCTGGGTCCTCTGCATCCCAGTCTGACGCTCTATTCACTGCGCCACCACCTGGTCAGGTCATCCTTCTCTGTTTTAACACTTTAATCAGAGACTCTCTCACAAAGAAGCAGATTTAATGGTGGGCGCACCACGCACGTGCCCTGGGCCCCAGCTTCTGAAGGGCCCCGTAAAACCCCAACTTTACACTTTTTTCTAATGACACCAAGTTTGGTTTCATATGTGCAATTTTAACATTAATAGTACATAATATTTTTTGTTTATTTAATAATATGGATAACATGTATTTTTATTTTCCCTGTCTCTCTCTTTTTTTTAAGGGGCCCAATATTTTCTTCTGTGCCCAGGGCCTCAACTGACCTTAATCCGCCTTTGCTACCATAGCTTAGCATGATCTTGGAAACTCAAGGATTCTGGAAATGCCAAACTAAGAATATAATCTTTTCTATCATTTTCCATTATGACCCCACATCCTGAAAGTGACCCTCTTACTAGTGACTGTTTAAAGGCTAAAAAAAAGTATTTACTTTTATAATCATCACTTTGGGTTCTTTCAATGTGAGAAGAATTCAGTCCTGGAATCACCCTTGTTTCTATATTGTGGGAATTCCAACTATTCCTACTGAATTGCTGGTGCTCCTCTTGGTTCATGACATGAGAAGCCCCAGCTGGAAAGAAGGCTTAGCGTCAGTTGTCTGTCTGTATCTTCTCCACTTTTCTGAATCCAAATATGAAACTAAACACATCATTCTACACCAAAATATAAACTGCTTGCTCTTTGCTGGCATTCATAATTATCTGTAGCCTCCCACTCTCAGAGAGTTGGAATCAGCCTAAATTAAGAAACTAGGCTGGGTTCTGAATTTTGCTTCTAAGGAGAAAGCTATGAGCAAAGACTTAAGAGAAGAAAAATAAGAACATTTGTCACAAAAGTGAATTCGCCTCTGGAGAAAAAATAATTTCCCTTAAGCATTTGAGATGAGAGCTCTTCAATAAACATTAGGTCCACTGCTGAGAAACTGGCCTCCCAATGCTGTTTTCTTTATGAAAACACTTTCTAAGTGATGTACCTCTTCTTAATAACTATGATGGCCTTAACAGATAAGAAAATAATTTTGTATATATTTAGCAAGAGAGAGAGAGGAACAGACAGGGACAGAAAGACATGAAGGGAGAGAGATGAGAAGCATCAACTCATAGTTGTGGCACCTTAGCTGTTCATTGATTGCTTTTTCATATGTGCCTTGACCAGGGGGCTCCAGCTGAGCCAGCAACCTTGGGGTGATGTCTATGATCCCATGCTCAAGCTGGCAACCCCACACTTAAGCTGGTGAGCCTGAGCTCAAGCCGATTACCTCAGAGTTTTGAACCTGGATCTTCAGCATTCCAGGCTGATGCTCTATCTACTGTGCCTCTACTTGGTCAGGCATGAGGAAAAGAATTATATTTTCTAATTCTCTTTTGTTAATAAAAAATGAGAGAACAAAGTAATTTTGAAATCCAATTTCATTTCCAGAGGCTGTACATTCTTATTTTATTTTTACATCCTTGTTTTTTCTTGCCTGAAGCAATGGTATTTTATGACCTTTTACTTCCCAAAGTATAAGAGACATGGCCCACAGAAATCCCACTAGTACTGATAGATAATATCTACTTTTCTTTTATCATAATAGTCACTTTGTATTTACTTAAACTTCCCTTTTAATCATAATTAATCTTAAATTCTTATATAAATTGACCCAGTGCCAAGTCACACGTAAATATAGATTTATAGGTGAAAAATTGAAACAAAGATGATAAAAAAAATAGTCAGTTGTAAATATAGGCAAAAATTGATCTAAGGGAACAAAATAATTGGACCAGTTTTGTGTTTCTTTGTGAAGAAAGACAGTTTGGGTTGAACCATTTACATGCTTAGAATCCAATCTGTAGTGAAGTTATTTGCATAGTGATTAAAATAAATACTTTAGTGTTGACTCAATCTGTACTTACACCTCACTAAACAAACAACAACAATATACAAATAACCAACTTAATGTCAGGCTACCTTGGTTCTCTGTTTCTGCTGTAAGATTACCACAAACATAGCTGCTTATAACAACACACAATCATTATCTTTCAGCTCTGGCAGTGAGAAGTCCTGGTGGGTCTGACTGGTTCTTATGTTTTGGGTCAGACAAGGTAAAATCAAGGTGTTGATTTTACCAGCTTGGGCCCTTACCTGAATGTTTTGGGGGAAAACTCACTTCCAGGCTCATTCAGGTTGATGGCAGAATTCATGCATTGAGAATAATGGCATTCAGATGGCAGAATTCTGCGGAGCTGTCTCTGTTTCTCTGGTGGTTCTAAGTGGGAACCTCTTGCAGCCCCTGGCTGCCTGTACCTCTCTTCGTGTTGCCCCTCCTTCTAAGGCTTTCAGGCTCTCTGACTTCTGTTTGCCTCATTGCTTCACCTTCCACCAGCTGGAAGTATTCTGCTTCTAGGGGCTTAAGTGACTATATTGGGCCCACCTGGATTACCCAGACTAATCTCTCTCATTAGGTCCGTAATTTAATTACGCCTGCAAAATCCCTTTTACGATATTCGCAGATTTCAGCTATTAGGGTGTGGCCATCTTGGCAGGACCATTTTGCACAACACATTGGCTTATAAAGTTCCCCCTCTCTCTCTTGTGGAGAGATGTGGAGTCTGCCTCACTCTCTTGTTTTAGTGTGTGACACTCGCACCAGCCTTCTTTCTGTTTCTTCAGTATGCCGTGTCTGTTCTTTCCTCAGGATAGCTGCACTTGCTGTGCCTGTAGCTGGGGTTTCTGTGCCTCAAATCTCCACAGAGTGGATGCTCTCTCCTCACCGAGCTTTGAGTGTAAATGGCACCTCTTCTGAAAGGCAATCCCTGTCTACCTTGTAAAGCTGCCTCCCAGTCCTTCAATCACTCTATCCAATTCCTTTATTTTATTTTCTTTAAAAATTATTATTTGTCTACCTGTTTATTGTTGTGCTTCTACCCACCATGAGTCAGCTTCCCAAGGCCAGGGCTGTAGCTGCCTTGCTTACTCCTCCTGCATCACCTGTGTCAAGGTCAATGAGATCAATATTGGTAGCTGAGCTGTTTGGGTTTTTTCTTTAAATGAATAAGTAAAATTAACAAATTTGTGCCATACAATTTTTTAGTTTTGCCAAAATGTTATTTTAATGAAAGATATTGGCCATGAAAATAAGGCCACGTCTGAAATAGAACCAGGCTGCAAGGCAACTGAGCAGCTACCGCACTGTCAGGTGTGAAGCAGGGCTTCTCTGTCCTGGCTGCACGTTAGAATCACCTGGGAAACGTGAGAAAAAAGTGATTTTCAGGCTCCTTACCAAAAGGGTGAAGGAAGAATCTCTAGAAGTGGGGGTCTGGTCTAATTGAAAGTCTTCTCAGTGTCCTCCCGTGATGACCAGCAGCTGTTGCAAGTGCCCCAGATTCTGGAGACTGAGCTGAAGGGGAAGAAATGCAGGGTGCAGTCACCCAGAAGGGCCCGGAGGGAAGCACCACTAACAGAAGCAAAAAATCCACAATGAGGGGGAGTAGTTGGTGTGGGACCTATCCTTCGCCTACAACGTATTCATTAGTTTGCAAGGGCTGCCATCACGAAGGACCAAAGCTAGGGGCTAACACAACAGACATGATTGTCTCACAATCTAGAGCAGGGGTTGGGAACCTATGGCTTGAGAGCCAGATGTGGCTCTTTTGATGGCTGCATCTGGCTCGCAGACAAATCTTTAATAAAAAAAACCCAATAATGTTAAAAATATAAAACATTCTCATGTATTACAATCCATTCATATCCTACTGCTTATGTTTATGGTTGCGGGTGGCTGGAGCCAATCACAGCTGTCCTCCGGGACAACACCAAATTTTTATTGGATAATGTGTAACATACATGGGTCGCTGTGAGGTCAGGAAGTAAACTTCCCTCCTTTTAATCAAGTAGTCAGCTAGCTAACTGCAGAAACCCTTTTGATGAAGAAGATGGCTAAAAGAAAAAAAAATGAAGAGTATCGTACTTTTCAGCAGGAATGGACAGAGGAATTTGCCTTTGTGGAGAGAGCAGGTTCTGCAGTGTGTCTAATATGCAATGATAAAATTGCATCGATGAAACTGTCAAAAATAAAGCAGCACTTTGACACAAGCCATACTATATTTGCATCGAAATATACAGCAAGAAAAAAGCATGTCAAGAGCTACTGTGCAGAATGCAAGATAGTCAGCAGCAACTCCGTGTTAGGACCCAGCAAAGTGACTGGAATTTGGCTAGCTTTGCTGGTGCTTTAGCAATTGTGAGAAATGGAAAGCCATTCACAGTTGGGGAGTATGCCAAAACCTTCATCCTTGATGTTGCCAATGAACTTTTTGACAACTTTTTGGATAAAGACAAGATAATCAAATGAATAAAAAACATGCCTCTGTCTGCAAGAACTGATCACAATTGTACCATCATGATGGCAAATCAAATTGAGGCAACACAAGTGAAGGACATAAATGCAGCACCATTCTTTTCTCTCGCTTAGGATGAGTCAACAGTCAGCGTGATTGCAAGGTATACTGTGGGTGACACACTACATGAGGAAGTCTTGCTGTTTTGCCTATGAAAGAGAAAACAAGAGGAGAGGATTTATTCAAGTCTTTCACTGAGTTCGCTAAAGAAAAAAATCTACCAATGGATAAACTTATTTCGGTTTGTACTGATGGTGCTTCGTGCATGGTGGGGAAAAACAGAGGATTCGTAGCGCTTCTTTGTGAACATGAAAAGAGACCCACCCTAAGTTTTCACTGCATCCTACATCAGGAGGTGCTTTGTGCTCAGATGTGTGGCGAGCGGCTTGGTAAGGTGATGTCGCTGGTCATTCGAGTGGTCAACTTTATTGTTGGCCGAGCTTTAAATGATTGCGAGTTTAAAACACTGCTGGATGAAGTTGGGAATAATTATCCTGGTCTACTTCTGCAAAGTAATGTGTGTTGCTTGTCAAGAGGGAAGGGCCTCAGCCGTTTTGCGGCTTGTCTGAGCAAAATCTGGAGATTTCTTGAAATGAAAAACATCGAGCATCCTGTGTTAGTTAACACTGAAGTTCTACTATCTTGTGGACGTGACTGAACACCTGAACCAGTACAATGTGAAAATGCAAGGCATTGGAAATACAGTCTTATCCCTTCAACAGGCAGTGTTTGCATTTGAAAACAAGCTGGAACTCTTCATCGCTGACATTGAAACAGGTCATTTACTACACTTTGAAAAACTGGGAGTGTTTAAAGATGCATGCACAACAAGTGACCCTGCTCAACATCTTGATCTCCAGCAGCTAGCAGGCTTCACATCTAATCTCCTGCAGTCATTCAAAGTGCACTTTGGAGAATTTTGTGAGTGCACTCTTTTTAAGTTCATCACCCATCTACACGAGCGTGCAGTGGAGAGTGACAACCTGAGTTACATCCCTAGTGTCTCCATCAGAGATTTTTGAGCTATAAGCTGCTGACCTGAAGGCCTCAGACAGGTGGGTGAATAAGTACAAGTCACTGAATAAAGATTTGGAAAGACTTGCACAACAGCAAGCAGAGTTGGCGAGTAAACACAAGTGGGGAGAAATGAAAAAACTTCAACCCGCGTACCAGCTGATTGTCAAAACTGGGAACGTGCTTCCTGGCACATACCACACACTGCAGCATGTGAGTATTGCTGTACTGACAATATTTGGTTCTACGTATGCATGTGAGCAGTCTTTCTCACATCTAAAGAACGTTAAGACCAACCAACGATCACGTTTAACGGATGGAAGTCTCAATGCCTGCATGAAGCTTAACTTCACCACATATCAACCAGGCTACAAAGCCATCTGCAAAACCATGCAGCACCAGAAGTAATGGTAAAAAGTACTTTATTCATCATTGGTTAGCAACAGCATAACAACATTATTAAAAAGAATTCAGAGACTTATTGTACTTTAAAAGTGTTGGTCTTACATAAAATGCACACATTTACTTGTATTTAGTGTTAAACATGTTGTATGGCTCTCACAAAAGTACATTTTAAAATATGTGGCATTCATGGCTCTCTCAGCCAAAAAGGTTCCTGACCCCTAGTCTAGAGGCTGGACATCTAAGATCCAAGTGTTCTCAGTGTTGGTTTTTTCTGAGTGCTGTGAGGAAAGGGTCTGTTCCAGGCTATCTCCCCCCTTCTGGTAGTTTGCTGCAATCCTGGGTGTTCCATGGCTTGTGAGTCTCCACCCTCATCTTCACGTGGTGTCCTTCTTGTGTTGATGTGTCCCCACATTCCTGTTTTATACAAGAATAAGTCATGTTGAATAAGGGGCTGTCCTACTTCAGGGTGACATCATCTTAAGTGGTTATTACCTTTTGTGATGGCATGAATAGACCTAAAGGTTATTATGCTAAGTGAAAGAAGCCAGGCAGAGAAACACAAATATATTATCTCATTTATATATGGAATCTAATGAACACAATGGACTGAGGAACAAAATAGAAACAGAGGCAGGGTCACAGGAACAGAAAGACAGCTGTCAGAGGGAAGGGAGACGAGGGGGTGGGATTAGTAAAATTATATATGCATAACACATAGATACAGATAACGTGGCAGCGAGTTCCAGAGGGAAAGGCTGAAGGGAAGTAGGGGGAGGGAGGGACAAAAGGGGTGAAATGGGGGGCATATTGTGGGGGATTGAGGGTCGCATATTGAGTGGGACACTTGAAGTTATGTTAACACAATAAATCAAAATTTTTAATTAAAATTTTTAAAAGAGTCTGAAAAAAATATTGGTGAGGATGCAGAGCAAATGTAATCCTCATACATTGTAGATAATAGTGTAAAATGGTATATCCACCCTGAAAAACTGTTCAGCAGTTTCTAACATAACCATTTCCATTCCTAGGTATTTAACTAAAACAAATAGAAATTAGAATTCCATCAATAGGGAAATGGATAAATAAATCACAGAATATTTATACAATGGCATAACAGGATATTAAAAAGAGTGAAAAACTACTCCACTCACCAACATGGTTAAAATTTTAAAACAGCCTGACCTGTGGTGGCGCAGTGGATAAAGCATCGACCTGGGAACACTGAGGTCGCCAGTTCAAGACCCTGCGCTGGTCTGGTCAAGGCACATATGGGAGTTGATGCTTCCAGCTCCTCCCCCCTTTCTTTCTCTCTCTCTCTCTCTCTCTCTTTCTCTTTCTCACTCTGTGTCTCTCTAAAATGAATAAATAAAAAGAAAATTAAAAAAAATATTTTTAAACAGTGTATTGAATGAAAGAAGTCAGACACAAAAGATTACCTTCTGAGTCATAACATTTATGGGAAGCTCAAGAACAGACAACATTAACGTATGGTGATTGGTGATTTGCTCTGGGGTGGGGAACTGAGGCACAAAGGAAATACCTAGAGTGAGGAACATATATTAATCTATATTGGCATGTTGGTTTTACAAAGTGTACACTTAAAATATATGGAATCTATAATATATATTGACTTTAATGAAAATTTTATAATTGAAAAAGTAAAATAAATAAATAATAAATGAATAAAGACAAAAGAAAGGGCACTATGGCCAAAAGCACATTAAAAAAAAAATTTGTATCCATCCTCCTATTTGTCTGCTCTACTGGTAGACTCTTTAGCTTGCCCAATAGGAGCCAGATTCCAGGTGGAACACTGGGTTCTCAGCAGTTTGTGGTTGACTGTTGGAGCTATGACTGTGGAACTCTGTGGTGGGTTTCATTTCCACAGGAAGGGGTGTGAGCCATTATGGCACTTGGTTTCTCAATGATCCTGGGGAAGTCACAGGAAGTGGTAGCGGAGCTGCTGCCAGATGATATAAGACCTGGGTTTGTCTACAGCAGATTTCAGTGGGAGTCAGTGATGTGTGTCATTGGCTTTTTGGTGTGTCTCTTATATTTGTTCAGCCTTAGGCCTTAGACTGGAAGCAGAATTTACCTGAAAGAAGAAATTGGAGTTGCACAAACATGCTGCACTGACTCAGGTGAAGCATCAAGTTTTTTTGACATGTTAATTTGTTCAAAAGGAATATTTAGATTCTGAGTAACCCTTAGAAGATACCAGCCTACAAAAAAGAGTTAAAAAATAAGTAAAAAAGACCTTGGTGGACACATTTAAAGTTGAGCATCAATGTTACCCTGAAGAAGGAAATGACTTACTTAATAAAAAGAAGCAAATAAAGGGAAGCCCAAACCCTCAAGACAAGAACAGATGATATCCAAAATGATAAGAATGATCCGGTCACCAGGAAATGATTTAGAAGTCATCATCTCACAAGATTTTCCAAACACTGCAGTGGCCGGAAGCCAGTTTCCCTACTGTCCCTCACTAAGGGTCTAAAAGCTGAGCTTTTTACTTCGCTCGACTGGTACTCTTTGTACTACCAGGCTCTGTTCTCTAGGCCTCCTTCCTTCCAGTATGTAGTCCTTTGTTGTCTGTGCTTCTGGGAAGCACTGAAGAACTCACTTCAGCAGACTGAAGTTCTCTTGCCACCTTCACACTGTAAAAACAGATGCCAGTTCCTTTAAGGTTAATTCAGACTTCAAATGAACCAGCTATTGAAACTAAGAAATACACCATAAAACTTGGACTTTTTAAAGTGGTCTCACTTCAACAGAAATTTTAATCTCCTGTGTTATTTTGAGAACTTATGACAAGAGACCAAATTTGAGCTGAAAAATATAGCATCATGAAACTTAGTTCTCCAAATAGTGTTCTCTAAACGTTTTCCAATAAATTTTATAAGTGAATTATTTTATTACATTTTTAACCCTATATCATATACATATCATATATATATAATATATAATATTTAATATATACAGTTTAGCAAAAAAAGATATTTAAAATGCAAAGGCAATTTTGGTTTGCCCAGAACTCTATTTATTATAGATATAAATCAAATATAAAAGGATCTTTTTCCTTAATAGTGCTTAGTTAAAGAAAAAAATTTTCTTTTTACGTGAACATAACACATATTATTATGGTGTGTAGCAAAAGTGATATAGAGGGAAATAGATAGTATTTAATGTTTCTTTTTAAATTTAATTTATTGTGTTTACATAGATTCTAGTGTTACCCCGATTGCATTTCCCCACCCCCATAGTTTCCTCAACATATCCGTTAGCCCCCTCTCAAAAGCTCCTTTCCCCCTGCCCTTAAGGTTTAATTACGTTCCTCAGTTCACATTGGTCCTTGGATTCCTCAAATGAGTGAGGTCATATGATATTTTTCTGTCTCTGCCTGGCTTATTTCACTTAACATAATAGTTTCCAGGTCCATCCACGTTGTTGCAAAAGGTAATATTTTCTTCTTTTTCACGGCCTCATAGTATTCCATTGTATATATGTACCACAGCTTTTTTTTTTTTTTTGGAAGTTAAGTGGCCTGGGGCCTGTCTTTTTTTATTAATTTTAATGGGATGATATTGATAAATCAGGGTACATATGTTCATAGAAAACATCTCCAGGTTATTTTGACATTTGATTATGTTGCATACTCATCACCCAAAGTCAAATTGTCTTCTGTCACCTTCTATCTAGTTTTCTTTGTGCCCCTCCCCTCCCTTCCCCCCAATCCCTCCCTCTCCTCCATTTGCTCCCCCCCCCCCGTAACCACCACACTCTTGTCCATGTCTCTGAGTCTCATTTTTATGTCCCACTTATGTATGGAATCATATAGCTCTTAGTTTTTTCTGATTTACTTATTTCACTCAGTATAATGTTATCAAGGTCCATCCATGTTGTTGTAAATGATCCGATGTCATCATTTCTTATGGCTGAGTAGTATTCCTTAGTACAGTGTGTCCATAAAGTCTTGGTGCACTTTTGACTTTTGACCGGTCAAAAGTGCACCATGACTTTACAGACAAACTGTATATATGTACCACATCTTCTTTATCCAGTCATCTATTGAAGGGATTTTTGGTTGTTTCCATGTCTTGGCCACTGTGAACAATCAATGCTGCAATGAACATAGGGCTATATGTGTCTTTATGTACTAATGTTTTTGAGTTTTGGGGGTATATACCCAGTAAAGAGATTGTACGACAGCTTTTTAATCCACTTGTCCACTGACAGACACTTGGGCTGTTTCCAGATCTTGGCTATTGTGAACAACGCTGCCATAAATATGGGGGTGGATTTTTTTTTTTTTTTAATCAGTAATATGGTATTCTTGGGATATATTCCTAAAGGTGGGATGGCTGGGTCAAAAGGCAGTTCCATATTTGATTTTTTGAGAAACCTCCATACTGTTTTCCACAATGGTTGCACCAGTCTGCATTCCCACCAGCAGTGCAGGAGGGTTCCCTTTTCTCCACATCCTTGCCTGCACTTAATCTGTGTTGTTTTGCTGATGAGCGCCATTCTGACTGGTGTGAGGTGATATCTCATTGTGGTTTTGATTTGCATTTCTCTAATGATTAGTGATGATGAATATTTTTTCATATGCCCATTGGCCATCTGTATGTCCTCTTTGGAGAAGTGTCTATTTAGTTCTTTTGCCCAATTTTTAATTGGATTGTTTACTTTCCTGGTGTTGAGTTTTACAAATTCTTTGTAGATTTTGGTTATTAACCTCTTATGTGATGTGTTGGTGAATACGTTCTCTCATTGTGTGGGTTGTCTTTTTATTTTGTTTATGTTGTCTTTTTCTGTGCAAAACTTTTTAGTTTGAAATAGTCCCATTTGTTCATCCTGTCCTTGATTTCATTTGCCCATGGAGTTAAATCAGCAAATATATTGCTGCGAGAGATGTCGGAGAGCTTAATGCCTATGTTTTGTTTCAAGATTATCATAGTTTCATGACTTACATTCAAGTCTTTTCCTTGTGTTCCCACTTTGCTGAGAGTTTTGGTCATAAGAAGGTGCTAGATTTTATCAAATGCTTTTTCTGCCTCTATTGATATTATCATTTGCTTTTTATCCTTCCTTATATTTATGTGATGAATCACGTTGATTGATTTGTGAATATTGTACAACCTTGCCTCCCTAGAATAAATCCTACTTTATTATGATGTATGATTTTTTTTTTCAAGTTGTGCTGGATCCGATTTGCTAATATTTTGTTCATCAGGGATATTGGCCTATAGTTTTCTTTTTTGTAGTGTCTTTGCCTGGTTTTAGAATGAGGATTATGTTCACCTCATAAAGGAGCTTGGAAGTTTTCTCTCCTCTGGAATTTTTTGAAATAGTTTGAGAAGGATAGGAGTTAGTTCTTCTTTGAATATTTAGTAAAATTCATCTGTGAAGCTATCTGGCCCAGGACTTTTGTTTGTTGGTAATTTTTTGGTAACTGTTTCAATCTTATTTGTTGTAATCGGCCTGTTTAGGTTTACTGATTCTTCCAGATTGATTATTGAATGATTATGTTTCAAGGAATTTATCCATTTCATCAAGGTTCTCCAATTTTTTGGCATAGAGTTTTCATAGTATTTTTTTACAATCCTTTGAATTTCTGCTGTGTCAGTTGTTACTTCTCCATTCTCATTTCCAAATTTTTAAAATTTGAGCCCTGTCTCTTTTTTTCATTGTGAGGCTGATTAAAGGTTCATCTATCTTGTTTACTTTTTCAAAGAACCAGCTCTTGGTTTCATCGATCTTCTGTATTGTTTGTTTTTTTGCCTTTATGTTATATATTTCCACTGTGATCCTTATTATTTTTTTCCTTCTACTTCCTCTGGGCTTTACTTGCTGTTCTTTTTCTAGTTCTTTTAGGTGAAGGGTTAAGTTGTTAATTTGAACTTATTCTTGCTTCTTGTTTTTTTTACAGGGACAGAAAGAGAGTCAGAGAGAGGGATACATAGGGACAGACAGACAGGAATGGAGAGAGGTAAGAAGCATCAATCATTAGTTTTTCGTTGCCGTCGCTACACCTTAGTTGTTCATTGATTGCTTTCTCACATGTTCCTTGACTGCAGGCCTTCAGCAGACCAACCAACCCCTTGCTGGAGCCAGCGACCTTGGGTCCAAGCTGACGAGCTTTTGCTCAAGCCAGATGGGCCCGCACTCAAGCTGGCGAGCTCGGGGTCTCGAACCTGGGTCTTCCGCATCCCAGTCTGACAATCTATCCACTGCGCTACCACCTGGTCAGGCTTATTCTTGCTTCTTAAAGTATGCTTGTAATGCTATGAATTTTCCTCTCAGTACTGCTTTTGCTGTGTCCCATAAATTTTAAGTTGTTGTATGTTCATTTTCATTTGTTTCAAGGTAGTTTTTGATTTCTTCTTTGATCTCATTGTTAACCCATTCATTATTTAATAGCATGCTTTTTAGTCTCCAAGTGTTTGAATGTTTTTCACTTTTTCTATTATAGTTTATTTCTAGTTTCATACCATTGTGATCAGAGAAGATGCTTAATATAATTTCAATCTTCTTAAAGTTATTGAGACTCATGTTGTGTCCTATCATGTGGTCTATCCTAGACAATGTACCAAGAGCACTTGGAAAGAATTTATATTCTGCTGCTTTGGGGTAAAAGGTTCTGATGTTATCTATTAAATCCAGTTAATCTAGTGTGTCATTTAAGGCCACTGTTTCTTTGTTAATTTTCTGTCTGGAGTTTCTATCCATTGATTTTAGTGGGATATTAAAATCCCCTACTATTATAGTATTGCTGTTGATTTTGCCCTTTTTGTCCATCAAAATCTGTTTTATATATTTAAGTGTTCCTATATTAGGCACATATATAATAGTTATATCTTCCTGTTGTATTGCTTCTTTTATCATTATGTAGTGACCTTCTTTATCTCTTACTATAACCTCTGTTTTAAAGTTTATTTTGGCAGATAATAATTAGTGTAGCTACCCCACCTTTTTTTTCTTTCCGTTTGTGTGAAATATTTTTTTTCCATTCCTTTACTCCATGTGTATCTTTTGTTCTGAGTTGGGTCTCTTGTAGACAGAATATGTACGGGTCCTGTTTTTTTATTTATGCAGCTACCATGTCTTTTGATTGGATCATTTAACTCATTTACATTTTAGGTTATTATGATATGTAGTTGTTTATTGTCATTTTATTCTTTAAATCTATAATCCTCTTTTTTTCTATTTCTTTTTTTCTTTGCTTTTTTTACAGCCAGCCCCTTAACATTTCTTTTTTTTTTAATTGCAGTTTTCTTTTATTAATTTTAATGGGATGACATTGATAAAACAGGGTCCATATGTTCAGAGAAAACATCCCCAGGTTATTTTGACATTTGATTATGTTGCATACCCATCACCCAAAGTCAAATTGTCATTCCCTCATCTTTTTTTGTATCTGTGAATGTTTTTATTTCTCTTTTGTATTTGAAGGATAGCTTTGATGGGTATAGTATTCTTGGCTGGAAGTTTCTTTCTTTCAGAACTTTAAATATTGGGGTCTACTCTCTTCTAGCTTGTAGAGTTTCTGCTGAGAAATCTGATAATCATCTAATGGGACTTCCTTTATATATTGTATTCTTCTTTTCCTTAGCTGCCTTGAGATTTTTTTCTTTGTCATTGGTTTGTGCCAATTTTATTATGATGTGCCTTGGAGTAGGTTTGTTAGGGTTAAGATAACTCGATGTTCTGTTTGCTTCTTGAATTCGAGGCACTAATTATTTCCACAGGCTTGGGAAGTTCTCATCTATTATTTGTTTGAATATGTACTCCACTCCATTTTCTCTCACTTCTTTTTGTGATATACCCATTATTCTTATGTTGCTCTTTTTGATGAAGTCAGACAAGGGCTTTCTCTTTTTTTAAAATTTGTGAGTCTCTCTCCTCTTCTCTCTGTAGTGCCTCTAGTTGCCTGTCTTGTATGTCATTAATTCTCTCCTTTATCTGGCCTGTTCTATTAGCTAAGCTTGTTATCCCGTTTTTCAGTTCATGAATTGAGTTTTTCATCTGTTTGATTAGTTTTCTTAGTTTCAGTTTCCTTGGTGATGTATTCTTCCTGTTCATTGAATTGTTTTTTGAGCTCCCTAAATTGCCTTTCTGTGCTTTCTGGTATATCCCTGATTATTCTTAGAATTTCAATTTTAAATTCTCTGTCATTTAACTCCAAGGTCTCCAAGCTATTGAAATTTTTTTCTATAGATTTTTTTCTCATTTATCTGAGCTACATCTCTGTCTTTTGTATCCATGATATATGATTTCTTTTTTCTTAATGGCATTTGAGAGTGGTATTGTTTATAGCATTAATAAGAGTTGATAAAGAATAAAAAATAAAGATAAAAAATTAATAAAAATTTTGAAATAATACAGTGAAAAACTGAAAATTATATTGTGCTAAATGGAACAAAAACTGCATAGAATGGAGGGCCCGAGTTGGGGAGAAGTGACAAAGAGGCAGAAATGAGGTAAGAACCCACAAAATGCTACAAGGAAAAAATTTGGATCAAGAATAAAATAATTTGTTTGTAAATGATGGTCCAATGAGAGATATATACAGTGAAAGAGAAAAGAAGAATAAAGAAGAAAAAGAAAAAATATACAGTGAAAGATGCAATTTCTATTGTATTAGGTGGAACAAAAATTACATAGAATAAAGAGCTGGAGTTGGGGGGAATGCTAATGAGATAAAATAGGAAGTTAAAAGCACACAAAATGCCACAAAGAAAACATTTGAATCCAAAATAAAATAATTTGTTAGTGAGTAAGGATTAAATGAGAGGAAAAGTGAAAGAGAAAAGAAGAACCCAAAAGAGAGGGTGAAAAAAAAGAGAAAAGAAAATAAAAAAAGGAGAGAATTAAGGTTTTTGGAATGTAACCCTCATAAAGAGAGAAAGAAAAAAAGAATAGAAAATGTAGCACCTCTGGGTAATGAAGTTCAAAATGAAAAGAAAAGAATAAAATTGGAAGAGATAAAAGGACCAAGGTGGAAGAAAAAAAGATACAAAAATAAAAAGAAAAACAATGGAAAAGGTTTTAAAGACTGGAATTTTTTCTGGTTTGGAGAGGTTATTTTCTTCCTTTTTCTTCTTTCTCTCTTTTTGGCCGGTGGCACTGTACCTCAGGTTCTGCCCCTGTGGCACTCTTAGGTAGAGATTTGCAGTTGATGTGTCATTATGGCGATGACATAAACTAGACCTCAGTCCCATTGGTAGGCGAGGCTTGTTAGTGTTTGCAGACTTCAACAATGGGAGAGCCTCTCCCCCTTCCTGAATGAGCAGCCTGGTGGCCCAGCTGTGAAGTTGCCACTGCCACTGCCTGGAGAGCAAGAGGCTATAAGAGCTGCCAGAATCCCCCTCCATCCCCACTCAATGCAGGGTTCTGGGTAAGGTCTTTCCAGCCCAAGCCGCCAGCATAATCAGGCAGGGTTGGGAGCTGATTGCTCCTCAGGTGTCCTTCTTTGAGCCTCCAGGTATGTCTAATATGCCTCAGCACCTCACAGGACTACTCTCCCCAGGCTTTTTGCATTTTGTAACCTGTATTGGCTGGTAGGAAGATGCCCCAGTCACTGCCTGCAGAACAAGAGGTCTTAAAAACTGCCAAGTCCCTCTTCCAGGTCCTTTTAAAGCACAGCCTTGGGTATAAAAGCTCTGCCGACCAGAGCAACCAGCTTAAGCAGGCACAGGGGCGAGCTGACTTCTGGTCAGGATCCTTTCTAAGGTTCCCCAAGTATGTCTAGTTAAATTTGCCTTAGTGCTCTGTGGGTCTGCTCTTCACAAGCTTCTCCCTTATTGAGAAGCCTACAGCCCAGCCTGCCCAACTTCTGCAGTGTTCTCTGAGGCCTGTTCCATAGGAATGTGTTTTTTAACCTGTATCAGCTGGCAGGAAGTTGCCCCAGCCACTGCCTGCTGAGCAAGAGGCCCTAAGAACTATTAAGTCCTTCCTCCGGGTTCTCTTAATTCATAGACCTGGGAAAGAAGACCTTGTCAGCCAGAGCCGCTGCCAGTGTAAGCCAGCCGGGCAGTGAGCAGACTCCGGGTTAGGCTCTGTTCAGTGATCCACGGGTCTGCTCTCTAAAGGCTGTCTCCAAAGCTGCCTGTGTGTCTGTGTGCCCTTGCCACAGCACTTCCATAGTTTTCTTCCCGGAGAATTTGCTTTGTTAGCCTGTACAGCTGGGGGAGGTGCCCTACCTGGAGAGGTCCGGGCATAGGGAAGCCGATTTTCATGCGCTCCCTGTGCGCTGTTGTTTGGAGAGCAGGGATTATACAGAGACTCTGGCTGCAGCCCATGCAGAAAGCTACTGCTGACAGTCTCTGACACAACCCCTCCATCCGGGAACACTGGAGCCCATGCCCAAGGCACTAAGAGGAACCACTTGTCACTGCCTGTGCTCACTGATTCAGAGACCAGGGGTAAATAAAGCCCCCTCTGCAGGCAAGCCACTTGTCCACCTCTGCCAGGGTTTGCTGCTGGTGTTAGCTCCAGGAAGGTTGAGCCATGGGCACACTCTCTCCTTGGCTTGAACGTCTCCTAGCCCTCCCTTCCTCTCAGTTCCAAGTAAAAAAAAGTTTCCTCGGGTCAGTGAGGGAGGTGGAATACTCTGTTCTCTGTCCTATTTCCTTCAGAGTGGTTTTTCAGCCACCTTTTCGCCCAATTGTACCTTTGTTTGATGTATGTGTATTTCAGATGCTCCTGGGATTATTTTTCTGTCTCTAGTTGTGGAATTCGTTAAAATTTCAGGGAGAGGTATCAGGAACCCTCCTCACAGTGCCATTTCTCTGATGTCACTCCCCCTTAACATTTCTTACAGTACTGGTTTGGTTGTAATAAATTCCTTGAGGGTTTTTTTTTGTGTGTGTGTGTGTGTGTGTGTGTGTGTGTGTGTGTGTGTGTGTGTGTGTGTGTGTTTGTCTGGGAAGCTTTTTATTTCTCCTTCAATTTTAAACAATAAACTTGCTGGATAAAAAGTTTTGGTTGTAGGCTCTTGTTTTGCATTACTTTGAATATTTCTTGCCATTCCATTCTGACCTAAAGTGTTTCTGTTGAAAAGTTAGATGTCATCCTTATGGGGGCTCCTCTATAAATAATTGACTTCTTTTCTCTTGAAGCTTTTAGTATTTTTTCTTTATCTCTTAACTGGTATTTTAATTATAATGTGTCTTGATGTAAGCCTCATTGGGTTTCTCTTTTCCAGGACTCTCTGTGCTTCTTGAACTTATGTGACTTTTTCCTTCATCAAGTTAGAAAAGTTTTCAGCTATGATTTGTTCATACAGGTTCTCTATCCCTTGTTTTTTCTTTTCTCCTTCAGGAACCCCTATGATGCAGATGTTATTTCTCTTCATATTGTCATAGAGTTCTCTTATAGTTTCCTCAGACTTTTTGAGCCTCTTTTCTTTTTGCTGCTCTGTTTCTGTGTTTTCATTTATCTTGTTCTCTAAGTCCCTAATTAGATCCTCTGCTTCATCCAGCCTGCTGTTGATTCCTTCTAGCGTAGTCTTCATTTCTGATATTGTAATTGTCATTTCTGATTGATTCTTTTTTATGATTTCAATGTCCTTTTTGATGCTTGCTATTTTCTTTTTAATTTAGGTGCTCATTATATCCATCCATTGTAGCTCTAAGATCCTTAAGCATACTAAAAATCATTATTTTAAACTCTGCATCCAGTAATTTGGTCACTTCGATCTCATTCAGTTCTTTTTCTAGGGATTTCTCTTGTTGATTCATTGGGATTGCATTTCTCTGTCTTCCCATTTTTTTTCTGTGTGCTGATTGCAAGCTTGTTGGGTTAGGGCAGTTGAGGTTGGTATAGGGAATGCTGTCCCTCCTCTAGGGCTTAATCCCTCAGCCTCTGCTGGTTGCTTGGATTTTAATTCTCCCTAACAAGGTGAGCTGCATGAAAGTCTTAATTTCCTGGTGTTTGTTTGCTGAGCCCAACATGGAACTTCTGTGATTAGGACAGGGGTAGTGGGTGTATCTTGCTCTTTGGCCCAGTTGAAACTTTATCCAGGCCTTTTTTTTTTCTGTCTGGTAAGTCCACAAGAATGTGGTAGGTGTGACCTCTGAGATCCAGAAGTTGTGGTCGTGGTCTGCTCAGTTACTCTCTGGGATGGGACGTGTTCTTTGTATCAGAAGGGGGAGGTGTAGCTCAGATCTCCCTGGAAACCTGAGTCACTGCCCCTCCCTCTTCCTTCTTTCTTTCCTAATAGTCTTTCACACTTATTGGAGCTGGAGAGATTTCTGGAGGTGGGTCAATTGGCCTTACACTAAGCTCATGCTGGACAGCATAATTTTTTGAAGATTACCAAGTTCATTTCCTTTTATTGCTGGGTTGCATGTTATTATATAAATGTACTACATTTTGTTTATTCTCACATTAATAAACACCAGGAATGTTCTTACTTTTAAACCAATATGGATAGTTCTCATACAAGAGCTTTTATGGACATGTGTTTTCATTTCTCATAGTTAAATAGCTAGGAGTAGAAGTGCTTGATTACAGGGTAGTTGTGTTTATAAGAAACTATCATATTTTTCTACAAGAGGTTGTACATTTTTTTATGATTCTGAAATAAACAAAAAAGCACCTGCTGATGAGTTGTTTTTTATTGTAGGGAGTCTGAGTGAAGGTATTGAGGATGCATGTGGCTCAGGGTACAATGTCTTGAGTTAGAATCTGTCTCTCTGTTTTGGACTGTTCTTTTCTTAAAATCTTTTCTTCTTTACCTATAAGCATGTAGTGTTTGCAATGCAGACAGTGAAAGGAGGAAATATAAAAGGCTCAGTCAATCCATCTGCTCCTGCTGTTACCTGATTCTTATCCCAGCCAGTGTCCAATAGCATGTAATTTTTTCCAGCCCTTTTACACTATACTCTGAATTGCCTGCTTTTTAAAAAGTTAAATTCATGGTGGCACAGAGGTTTGTGGTGCAGTTCCACCCAGGGCTGTGTAGGGGAGAGAACAGAACAAACCAAAAACTCATTCCCTCCTTTTCCCCCATTGTCATTTTCTTTCTGTCTGGTCCTCTTCCACTCTCTGCTGCTCTTCTCCTTTTACCCTACCCCCTTCTCCATACTTGGACCTAATCCACATCTTCTTGGCTCAAGAATTTCTCAGAATTTCAAAGTTAGTTTAACAGATCCATCAACTTCTTCACTTAAAGGCAGCTTCTGAGGTATGTCCAAAGTCAGGTGAGTAATCAACAGCTACTCTCATTTTTCATCATTTCAGGAAGTAAAGTGTGTGTGTGTGTGTGTGTGTGTGTGTGTGTGTAACAAGTTTATTGAGATGTAAATTACATTAGTATAACCACTTTAGGTATACAATTATTTTAGGTGTACAATTTAATTCAAAGTTTGGGCCAGCATATAAAGTTATATAACCTGTACCACAATGAAGACATAAAATAGTTTTGTCATCCCCTAAATTTCTCTAATTTCCCTTTATATTCATTCTTAATGCCAATAAAAGTCCCTGATCTGATTTCTGTCGCTATGGTTTTATGTTTTGAATATATATAAATGAAATTATGCAGAATGTTGCATTTTGTGTGTTGTTTCTTTCACTTAGCATGATGCTTCTTAAAATTTAAGCATGCTATTATGGTTATTAGTAGCTCAAGGAACCAATATTTTTATTATGAAAAATAAACTCAAAAGAGTTAACAGGCAACATAATAATCTCAAGTGTTCTCCAGAGAAGAATTTTCCTGGACTAGGTCCAGGAGCCATCAGTTCTATTACATAGAATTCTCATTGCCTATTCAAACTATTTTTCTGTCCATTAATAATATGTATACCATATTTTGTATTGCAACCCCTTATGAAAGATTTCTTTCCATTTTTAAAACTGATATCTCTGAGCCATAATTTTATTATCATGTGAAAAAGCAAATTTTGATTAAATAAATTTAGAAATGTTTCATGTTATAGCCCCCTCCTAGAGATTTACATTTCCATATCTAAGGTTCAGTCAAATTCTGGGTTGAAGAACTTCAATTCATGTCGTTTAAGCCAGCATTTTCTAAAGTATTTAAACTATAAAACAACACTGTCCAATAAAATTTTCTATGATGGTAGAAATGTTCTATAGCTGCAATATCTCACATAGTAGACATTAGCTACTTGTGGCTACTGAACACTTGAAGTGCAATAGAAAATTTCAAATTTTAATTTAATTAAATTTACATTTAAATCTAAATAGGCACATGTGACTAGTATCTTTGTTCATATTTGACAGTGCAATTATAGGTCTTAAAATGTCTCTATAACATTTCTTTTTACTTCTCACTGAACTATTATTCCATGTGGGACCAATCACATAATTTGCAGGGCCAGTACAAAATGAAAATGTCAGCCCCTTTGTTCAAAAATCTGAGAAAAAGTGCCATTACAGGTGCTAAAGTATAAAATAAAGCATTTTCTATGCCTTCTGTGCTTTCTGTTGCCTTGTCATGAGAGTTTTTAATTTACTGTTCGATGTCGTTCTAAGTGAAGTTAAAACTGAAAATTATGACCTTGAATTTTACCATTTATCTTGTATTATGCAATGCCAGAGTAAATTACAAATATTTGAACATTTAACTTATATAAGTAATTTCCGAAGTTGCATAATTCATAATTAGTAGCTTTCACTTCGATTGTCTTTCATTCTTGCCAGAACAGTGGAAGTGCTGCACAAAACTTACTTGACTGTTTTTGTTTCACTTCTTGATACATGTTCATTTTGCCAATGTGCTCTGCCTCAGGCTCAATGATGAGAAAATGGGGACTAACAAGAAAAGAAAACATGGGTTACCTGATCTTTCTATGTCCATGTATAAGTGGTCAGCTGATAAAAGGAAGTAATATGATTTAAAAGGGCACAATAAGGTTCCTTGGTTGTTTTTGTTTCTTAGAAATTGCCTTTTAAATTTTTTCTCCACAGATTTTATTGATTAGAGCACTTTTAGATTCATGGAAAAATTAGGCAGAAAGTACAGGGATTTCCCTTTTGCTTGCTGCCCCCACACCTGCATAGCCTCCTCCACCATCAACATCCTTCACCAGAGGGGTGTACATTTGTTACAGTTGATGAACCTACATAACTCATTATAATCACCCAAACTCCATAGTTTTCATTAGCGTTCTCTTTTGGTGGTGTACTTACTACAAAGAAATGTAAATGCATCTTATTTAGTGAAAGAAGCCAATTTGAAAAGGCTATGTATTGTATGGTTTCAACATTCTAGAAAAGGTGAGTCTCTGCTAAAAAGATCAGTGGTTGCCAGGGTTTAGTGGGGAGGGAGGGATGAATAGGATGTGGTAGAGAAGTGACACCATTCTGTTCTGTATGACACTATACTGTACATAAGAGCAGACACATGCCATTTGTTCAAACCTGTTATTGCCTTCTTTCTGTGTACAGAGTAAGTTTTGGTTCAAATGTGCAGTTATGTGGTACTGGTGTCCAGAGACATGATTACAATACATTGTTACAAAGGTAGCTCCATCTCCAGACCAGAGTATCAAGTCTATTTAATTCATTCTGTGACTATGGATTTTAGTATTTGACCAAGACTGGCTCCTGAGAGCAGAATTTTTTTAAATTTATTGATTTTAGAGTTAGAGAGAAGAAGGGGGGGGGGAGAGAGAAACATTGATCTGTTCCTTTATGTGCCCTGTCCGCAATCAAACCCGCAACCTTTGTGTAACAAGGCATAGCATCAACCAACCAAGCTATCTGGCCAGGTCAAGAATAGAAATTCTTAATAAGAAACAGCTTCAGAGGAGCTATGAAACCACTAAATATCTATAAAAAAATTAGGTTATATATGTGTATGAGAATTTTTCTAGGAATTTTGTCCACAACTATTAATAAAGTCTCAAAGGGGTTCATGACACAAAAAAACCCAAGAGCTACTAATTCAGAACATTGTTTATAAGAGAAATGGCTTTTCAGACCCAGAAAAACAACTTACAAACTTTTGGAAACCAGCCTGTTGGGGAGTTGAAGATTACAAATGTATCTTGTAATGATGAATAATACCAAAATATGGTTTTATGAAATCACTAAATGCTTGCTTTTAGTGATTTCACTAAATGTTTTGCTCTCAGTTCAAATTAATCTAAAAATGGTTCTTACACTTCATATCCACTCTCCCCTTCCCCAAATTATCCAAGATACCTGCAACTCCAATATCAGATATCACTATGGAATCATATGTCTAGGCCTTTGTACTCTTTATTTTGCACCGAAAATATACCTATCTCTTTGCTGGGAAATCAAAGGATCAAAGGAAAGAGAGAGAGCTGAAGGCTGTGTTTGAATGTAAAAAGTAAAAGTTTGGTGATAAGACCCTCTCTCTGTTGGAGAGTGACACTGTTGATCTTTAGGGATTTGTAAATAATTCTGAATAAATTCAGCCCTGACCCAAGCTCTGCAAAGGTTCAAAAACTGAGGTCTAATTTTGTGGGTTTGATGAATTTTCACATAGTCCCCAGAACCTGTTTCCAGCTGGAACTGGACATGGAAATACTTATATTGAAATAACATTAGGAAGGGGGGCCCTGTGAGGTTTCTGATCAAGCAGGAAACAAGAAAAACTAAAAACCCCAGGAGACCCACTCTTTTATTATTTTCATCTTTTCTTCTACCTCATCCTAAGACAGTATCCCGGCTAACAACGGTCTGCATATGAGACCTTTTGTGAGACACATCAGTCTTGGATCTCTTTAGAAATTCCAACTTTGAAGAAGCTTACAATAAAGTGAGTTTATCTTCCAGTGAATTAATTGCTCAAGAAATCATCCTTCTCAACAATGTTGATATTACTGGGCTGCCACATTTTTGAGTTAACTTTTTTCCTTGATTTCTGATAAAGAAATTAAGTGAACATTTTTAGAAGGAGCAGTTTCCCAGTTCTAGTCAGATTAGGTTTTCAGTTTCTCTCGAAAGCAATTTATACATTTATTTTTGCTTAGAGTCTACTAAAATTACTGAGAAGCAAAACACATATAAACCAAAACTTAAATAGTGATTCTGCTTGGTCCAGAATAGACTTCTATGTTTTACTTACCCACATACTGCACACTGTAGCCAATAAACTCTTCAAAGAATATATGTGTGGGCAAGATGGGTGACTATCGACCTATGTGAGAGCAACAAGATTTAAAAGGAGCAACAGGAGCAAAGAAAATAGACCTGAGCATGTACCACTGGGCTCTTTGCTTCTGCATTCGCCTGCAAGGATGGTGGGTTCCTTTAGCTACCTCTCCACAGGCCTGGTTCATATGAGAAACAAGTGCTTCTTTCCCAGTCCTGAGGCCTCATGTGAGTTGGAATCAGTTTTGGGTTTTCTATTTTTTTTGTTTTTTTTGTTTTTGTCAAGAGAGGGAAGGGCAGGTCTGTACATAGCATTATGCTTATTGTCACTTTGTGCGGTTCATCGAATACAAAACTAATTGACCACATTTTCACATTTTGCAGCAAAATTGTACTTTGATAACATAACACTTCTAATGGAAGAAATAAAAAGAGAAGGATGTTCCCAGGATTCTCCCCAAAACAGGAGAACTCCATAATCTTAGTTAAGTTGGGCAATGTTTTTTTATTCCTTTGTTTTCTTAACATACTAAATTAACCAAAAATTTTTCTGAGTGATCTCCGGTAAACAAACAATATTCTTTCTTGAATGTTCCAAAGTCAAATTATTGTATTGTGTTATGAGTCTTCATGGGCAAACAGTATATCTTTATCTTTGTTACTGAATTTTTGTTTTTGTCTTTAATTCCTCAGAACTTGGCATGGTGACTGGCACATAGGAGAGACCCTATATATGGTTATTTCATTTGCTCAGTTTGGTCAAATAAAGTAGGAATTCTAAGGTTCAGGCTCCAATTTCAAGCATGAGCATCTTTGGGTAGAACTGTTACATGGGGAAAATATGTTTCCAGAATATATCTATTTTTCCTTCCACTGTACACATCACAGCTGCAAATGTAAGTTTGCTGTGGTCTGGTCGAGATTATGTTTTTCCACTGCGACACTGACACCAGGACTTGATCAGACTCTTCCTTGATCAAATAAGGGCAGGTCACAATGATTCAGTATAGGAGATCGCCATATAACTTCTCTGCTTTGAGCCTCTGGGAATGGTACTCATATTAACGGGAGGTTTTAGGGTGTGATGTCCTTGCAAAACCTCTTGGATCACAAATCATATCAAATAGGAAACAGCCTTACTTTCAGTTTTAGTTTTAAGGACTAGAGAGAAAGCAACACATCATCCCCTTGAAACAACGCATCATTCTCCTCATTTTGCAGATAGAAAAGTTGAAAAAAAAATTGAACATAAGTGACTGTTCAATTTGACATTATGAATTAGGGTCAGAGTTAGAAATAAAAACAAGGGGTTATATTAGATTTTCTATTATGTTAAGCCTCTATTTACCCAACGATGTATAAATTAACTTAATCTACAATTCTGAATCTTTCTTTAGAAACGGGTAATTATTTTTCCATATGCAACAAATATAAATCTTCCTCTGTGATTCTAGCCTATCCAGTTTTCTGGGTCAGTATGTTTTGTGCTCCTAGAGTTAAATAAATTTTTAAATACTATTTTGAAACAATTCAGATACAGTGACAAATTTTTTTTTTAGGGAATCACATTTGCTGTATACTAAATTTAGACAAAGCATGTTTTCCCACATGTCTGTCATTTCAGCAAGATGTTGAAGACTGAGTAATAAAATTGGACTGTGGCATTAATGTAATATTTTAATGTAAAAAATTCTTCTTGATTTTTAGAAAGCTACTTTAAGAGTATTTTTTTGCAACAAACTGCCATTCTTGTTAAATTCTTTTAGCATAATTTTAATGTTCTAGCTCATGTCTCAAAAGCACAGGGCAGAACAAAAATAAGAAAAAGAACTATTTAAACTGTTTAGAAAATACTTTAATTTGGAAGGCAGATAATCTTCTTTATAAACAAAATATTTTATCAGCTGGGTTTTCCCAAATTTATATAAGGAATTTTACTTTATAATATAATTTAAGGCATAGAAATATTCTGATCATATTTTGACTGTGTGAATTAAAACACAAAATTAGATTTCCTTAGTCCATCCCACATGGTGGTAGCAACTGTATAGAGAGCTATCCTGACTATTTTGGGCAACAAGAATCTGGTTTTTAGATCTGTGCTAATAAGAAAAGTGTCTGTATAATCTTTAATACCCTTTATCTGTGACTCTGTCTGCATGCTCTCGGCATATACAATAAGCAGTAGTTTTTGAAATACAGAACAGAAAAGATAGCTTTCTCCAATTCCAAATGAGGTCTCTGATAATGTACTTAACACATGATAACCCTGGCAATTATAGCACATTTTAGAATAGATAACGTCTAAAACAAATTCCCAAGAACTTAGAGGGTAAGTCCATACCTGAAACACTGATTCATCACTGTACTTGGTTTTCTATGCCCCAAAGCATTTACACCGCTTTCAGAAGTGCCAAATTGTACTTTGGGAGTGCATGGAACCTCTGGGCAATTAGAACATTCATCTTGCTTTAATCTTAGCCTTTAGTTAGAAAAGCACTTGTTCCATTGGATTCTATTTCATCTATTTTTTTTCATTTAGAAAATTAAATTTAACGGGTGACATTGATGAAGTGTACATAGATTTCAGATAAACATCACTATATTTTGAATAGTTAATTATGTTGTATACCCAAAGTCAGATCATTTTCTGTCACCTTATATTTGTCCAGTTTTATACCCTCTCCCTACCCCCCCCCTATATCTTTCTCTCCTGGTAACCACTGCACTCTTATCTATATCCATGAGTCTCAGTTTTGTATCGTGTATTTGTGAATCTCATATGTGCCAAAGTGGATAGGAATTCAAAAGTAGCCTGCTGATGACTTTGTTTTTAGTTATCTGAAAATGTAGTGATTTCTTCTTTTCTTGTATTTTTCTGAAGTGAGAAGTGGGGAGGCAGACAGACAGACTCCTACATGTGCCCAACTGGGACCCACCCAGCATGCCCACTAGGCGGTGATGCTCTGCCCATCTGGGGCATCACACTATTGCAACCAGAGCCATTCTAGCACATGAGGCAGAGGTCAGGGAGCCGTCCTCAGTGCCCAGGCCAACTTTGCTCCAATGGAGCCTTGGCTGCTGAAAGGGAAGAGAGAGATAGAAAGGAGAGGGGAGAAAAGCAGATGAGCGCCTCTTCTGTGTGCCCTGGCCAGAAATCAAACTTGGAGCTTCCACATGCCTGGCCAAAGCTCTACCATTGAGCCAGCCAGCCAGGGCCTGTAATGATTTTTATATGTCATGAATTAATGCACTGTTTTTAATTGACTTAATACCAGTTTGTGATTCCCAAGAATTGTTTTAAGTGTTTTATAGGTATTCATTTATTTAATTTTCACAATAATATGAAGGTAGTATTATTATTAGCACCCTCATTTTACAGATGAGGAACAGAGAAGCAAAGTGAATTGTCCAAGTCACACAGATAATAAGTGGCAGAAGCAGGGTCAAACCCTGGTAGTCTGGCTCAATAGATGTGCTCATCAGCACCACATAAAAGTGCCCACCCATGAGATGGGCCTGCCATATTAGTTAGGATTAAGTTGGACTGTAGAAAGCTAAAACCAGTATGCTGACCAGCATGATTTAGGATGTAATCAAAATGCAATGTTGTTTTTATTACTACTTTTCTGTTTCATAGTTCCTTTTATGTCATTTAGTAGAAGCAATATTCCTCCAACCCTAAATGAAAACTTAGCAAGTTCATGAACTTTCCTGTTCACTCTTAGATCATAGGTAGCCCTACAGTGAGGATACAGTAAAAACATAGTCTTAGTTTGAAATAGAAAATCTGAATTGATTTCAGTTTCATTCTTCTTTCCTCTCTCTCTGGAAGTCTGTGGTTGGCAGAGATGTATGGCAAGGCTGACTGCTCCATTTTTTCCTCCGCCTTCCCCAGAGCTGGACTGAGGGGACAGGATGAGAATGGGGCAGGGAAGAGCTCACTTGAACTGAGAGCACCCTGAGCTGCCTTCTGCTATATGCTTGGTAGAGTTTAAAGATGATGCTTTCTTTAACAGAGAATTGATGTGGTCTCCTCCTCCTGCAGTTCTTTTTCCTTGAAGGATGCATCTCCATTCTGGTTGTCACTGGAACCCTCCCTGAACCCCTTAAGCAATCTTTCCAGCCTCTTAATACCAAAGTCCCTGTGCTTCTCCACATGGCCTTAGCAGAGCAAGTCCAAGACAATCCATGTCAGCTGACTCCTGCACAGCCTTCTCTGGTACCTGGGAATACCCTGCACCTCATCTTCACAAGTTTGAGAGTTTGGGCCCATCTCATCTCAGAAGTTCAGCAGCCTCTCTTATCCTCTAATGTCTCAGGCAGGAACCAGTCCCTGGCCCATTCTGCCCCCAGCTCTATAAGTAATGGGCTCCTTGAGAAGCATCATGACCCTCTTCAATAAAAATGCAGTTGGTGAGAGGAGTGAGGCTCACAGCCCAGCTCCATGTTGGTTAAGATGCACAGTAGATATTCAAGCAGAGATATAAAGTACAAAACTTAATGTACAAGCTGACCCTACCTACTTTAGAACTGCCTTTTCTATGAACACCCTGTTCATTGTTAATGACACTTAAGTCACACTGGTCTTTTTTCTGTTCCTCAAACAGGACAAGTTTATTTCTGTCTTAAGCCTTTTGCACTTATTTTCTCTACTTGGACTCTCCATCTCCAGATGTTAGTGGTGCTATTATGAAATAAAGCAAATTAGTAATTATGTTGCTGTCGCTGAAAACTGGGAATGTCAGCATTGGAGAGGAAAGATAAAGATGTAAGTTCAATAAAGTTTAAGTAAAAACCCTGTAGTTCTAAATTTGAGTTGAAAATAATATAAACTCATGGGATAACTTATCTTAAAGTTAAAAAAAGTTTTCTACTTCTGTCTACTGAAACGGCCAAGAAATAGTGAACAACCCGGTAGCAATGAGAGAATCCCAATGCCTAACCTGTTGTCTATTGAGAGCAGTCTTTAATAAAAAGAATCAGGGTTCCTTGAGGAAATGGCTTATTCTAGATCTGAGGCAGGGAATTTGTAAGATGAGCCCAGAACATTTTGTCAAAGCAGAAACCCAAAGCTATTAAAAATAAAAAACAGTGGGGCCACATCAAGGCATCAGAAACCCAAAATAAGAAAACTTGATTATCAATACAGGTAATACTAACGTCAACAAACTGATATGCCACAAATGTATTTAAATCCATGAGTTCATAATCATATTTTAGAAATAAAACTTACTGGCTGCCTCTGTAGGATGTTATCTTGAAAATTAGTAGAGGAAAAGAATCAAGTATTTATCCTGTCTTTTCTACAAATGCATCTCAGATTAACCAAATATTTGAGAGAGTCTTTTTTTTGTAGATATATTTTAGTCAATGACTGAAGAAGATATTAAAGAACATTACTATTTTAAAACCATATTTAAAGTATTAAAGAGCCCATGCAATTATCATTCAAAATTGCCAGCATCTCAGAAAAAACAATCAAATACTATTATTTCTGATGGAAGTGCATAATACTATCCAAAGGTTCACACCAAGAAAGAAAAAATAATCCAACCTGAAACTAATAAAACCTCTACTAATTTTCCAACAATATAAGAGCAACAAAGACCATGTTGAGTGACACTATTGGGATGCAATCAGCAAAATCTAGCCAATAATAAACAATACAGGATAAATTATGCCATTTATTTAAATATATATATTTATTTAAATATACATATATATATATATATATATAGCAAGGAATAAAAAAAGAAAGGTAAAGGGGAAATCAGTTGCTTGCAATAGCCTTGAGAGACCTATTGCAATATATAAACTTTATTTGAATTCTGGTTTGAACAAACACACTATAAAAAAATAAGAACAGGCATATAAATCAATGGAACAGAACAGAGAATCCAGAAATAAACCCACATCTTTATGGACAATTGGTATCTGACAAAAGAAGTAGGAGCATACAGTGGAGTAAAGACAGTCTTTTTAACAAATGGTGTTGGGAAAACTGGACAGCTACCTGCAAAAAAATGAAACTAGATCACCAACTTACACCATTCACAAAAACAAACTCAAAATGAATAAAAGACTTAAATGTAAGCCATGAAACCATAAGCATCTTAGAAGAAAACATAGGCAGTAAGCTCTCCGACATCTGTCGCAGCAATATATTTGCCGATTTATCTCCACTGACGTGTCCCCTGCTTCATGGCTTACTTCTCAGAACTGCCCAATTTCCATAGAGAGGGGCAGTAGATGTTTCCAAGGTTAGGAGAGTTGCTTTTCCCCAGGCTGATGCCACAGGGAGGGAACTGCTCCATCCATGAAAGATTACAGCATTGGAGAAAGACTCAGCACAGGGGTTTGGGTGGCTATCCCCAAAAGTGTCTCTCCCTGGGCCACCAACTTCACATTCTCTTTATGCTACTCTATTTTTCTCAGCCATCCATCACTGGAACCCCAGGAAAGTAGCTGTGAATGAAATTTTCTGTATGGGCCCTTTAAGGTGGAGCCTGCATCTCTGAGAGCTCCCATCTCTTTTTTGCAGACAGAAACTTCACCTCTTTTCACTGCCGAATGCTATGTGAGCATCTCTTCTAGGCTCTAGTGCTCTAGGCTGGGGTGCCATGCCTGAGACTTAGGACCCTTACCTCTCAGGGCAAATCTCCCTGCATCCTGGCTTTCCTGCTGCTTGCTCCTGGGAACAGGGGTGCCCTTTCTACTTCTCTGTCCTTCCAAACAGTCTCAATGTGCTTCTGTGACTCCTTGGTCATGACTCCTCTTCATTTAGTCCTAAGTTGGTTTTTCAAGATGATTGTTCTTAAATTTAGTTATAATCCAATTGGTCTTGAGAAGTAGCATCTAAAATGTCTGCCTACTTTATTACCATCTTAGAATTCTTTGTACATCCTTGTTATTCTCACAAGTTCTCCCTTATAAAAAAAAAGAAGAACAGTGCCCATTAGTAGATGAGTGAATTAAAAAGTGTGGTACATTTATACAATGAAATACTTGACTATAAAAAAAGAAAAAAATCTTATCATTTGTAACGGCATGGATAGACCTGGAGAGTACTATTCTAAGTGAAGTAAGCCAGTCAGAGAAAGACAAGCACCATATGATTTTATTTATATGTGGAACATAATGAACAAACCAGATTCTTACAAGGACATGCTCAACCTTGTGGATTCTCTCTCTCTAATGACTTCTGGCTTCAAAAAATTCTTTAATTTAGTCATAACTTATCCATACATGGAAACATTTGTTATTTATTATTTTAATATAAGCTGTATAGGGAAATCTTTCTCATAACCTAGTCTATAATATTGCTAAAAAGTAAAATCTAAAATTTATTAATGAGTATTTATAAAGTTATTCTTATTGAAACTCAATATGCAACAAACAAATGCACTTAAAATGTTTAAAATAAATGACAAACCTCAACAAATACAAATACACTATGTCATGAATAGGAAGAATTAAGATCATTAAAATATTCATATTATTCAAAGCAATCTATAAATTTTACACAATTCCTATTGAGATACCAATGATACATTTCACAGAACTAGAACAAATATTCCAAAAATGTATATTTTTGGAACCATAAAATAATTCAAATAGCAACAGCAAAACAGTAAGAACAAAGTTAGAGAAATTGCACTACCTGATATCAACCTATACTACAAGCCCATAGTAAGCAAAACAGCATGGTACTGGCCTTAAAACAGACACATAGATTAGTGGAACAGAATAGAGAGCCCAGAAATAAATCAAAGCCTCTATAGTCAATTAATATTTGACAAAGGAGGTAAGAATATACAATAAGATTTTTGGTCAAATAAGTTTGTAAATATATATATGTTTGCTTGCTTATAGTTTGCATTGGGTGTGGGGGACAGGCTGTAAACTGGCAAAATCATTATAGCCTAAGGCTTAGTTTTAGGCTTGACTATTGCATGATAGGGGTGGTGCACTCTTATGAGGAATCCCATTTATGCCTTAGATAAGTGGCTTTGTATCAGAGACTTTCTTATTTGTAGATTGGCTTAAAGGTTTGGATTTCTACACTATACAATGGGGCAGACCAGGGCTTGCTCTCCCTCTTGGTTCCTGAGATTAGCATTAGAGGGGAGAGCAGAAGAAGACCATGTGGAGGAGAGGAGAAGTAGCCAAGATGGTGGAGTGCTGAAGAAGAAGCCAGTTTGTGAGAGTTTGTACAGAGAGAGGGAGGTGAGGAACAGAGGTGAATAAGGCTGGTGAGCTAGAAACCTTTGATTCTAGGAAACTAGGAAAAGTCAGTGGCTTTGGGAGCCCTGAATAAAAAGGGAAGTGTTTTCCCACTGTGTGTATTTCTTGCCCGCCAGGTGCAAGCTAGGATTCAAGCTAATGGTCCACCAGTTCTTGGTTCCATTGTTTCATTACCATCTGTCCAAGTCAAATGCAACCTGCATGGGCCAAGCAGCTGTGATGGTGGCTGTGGCAACTGGCTTTACATTTGGTGTAGTCTGTGGCAGGATTTGGAGATCAGTATGGAGCCGCCACCTTTGAAATGCATAGTAGAGGACTGGTTGCTGTTATGGTTGCCCATGGCTGTCCTTTTGGGGACCGTAGGCTGGCTGACTTTTACAGCCAGGCATGAGGAAACCGAGAGCTCTGTGGAAGAGGCTGCCTGGGACCTGCAAACCGAGCAGTGGAAGGAGCTAGAGGAAGCGCTGGAGGAGGAGGCCGACCAGGTTCATGAGATTCGCCTGGAAATGGAGCAGCTGCTGGAGAAGAAATAACAGGTTTGTGAGTTGGAGATTGCCCTGGATGTTGTGAAGAGCCAGCAGCAGTGGGAGGCTGGGGCTGAGGCCGAAGCTGGGGCTGCAAGGCCCACAGAGCAGAAGGCGGCAGTGGCCCAGGGCTCAAGCCTGGCAGCAAGAGCTGATGTTTTCAGTTCCTCTTTGGAGGATGAGGAGAATCTGGCTGGAGTTGCAATCCACAGTCTCCAGAAGATGAGATCCCAGCAGCAAGGGGTACCTACTACACCCCTGGTAGGTCTGCGATTTTGGGACATAGGGATAGATGTCATCATGCTCTCCAGAACAGAGATGGAAATGTTGACTGCCATTGCCACATGCTCCTCTTTGGGGCAGTGTAAGACCTGACAGGACGGCAGAGATTTGGGGGGTGGCTGAGGCCCCATGTGCATGAACTGATTCCTGGACTATGATCAGAGTGAGCACTGGCTCCTTTATTGAATGGACTTATGGATTTTGGACAATGTGAAATACCCTAAGGGTGGGGGGCGGCTTTGCTGGAGGCCCTTCCCCTGTCCCAGGAAGCTTTTGCCATGGCTAGAAAGAAGTCCAAGGACATTTTGTGCTTTTGGTAAAGTGCTCAGAGACTGGTGACGTGTATCTTTGTAATTGTTGAAATTGTATGATTTCTCATGCAATTTGTGTAATGTGCCTAATTTCCTTGTGCAGGAATACCTGTGTTTTATATTGTGAAGCAAGCAAAAGGGGTGGAATGTTGGTCAAATAAGTTGTAAATATATATGTTTTTCTCACTTATAGTTTGCATTGGGTGTGAGGGACAGGCTGTAAACTGGCAAAATCATTATAGCCTAAGGCTTAGTTTTAAAACTCAGCTTTTCCCCACACACTTGACTGTTGCATGATAGGGGTGGTGCACTATCATGAGGAATCCCATTTATGCCTCAGATAAGTGGCTTTGTATCAGAGATTTTACTTGTAGATTGGCTTAAAGGTTTGGATTTATACACTATAAAATGGGGCAGACTGGGGCTTACTCTCTCTCTCTCGGTTCCTGAGATTAGCATTAGAGGGGAGAGCAGAGAAAGACCATGTGGAGGAAAGGAGAAGCAGCCAAGATGGTGGATTGCTGAAGGAGAAGCCAGTTTGTGCAGAGAGAAGGAGATGGGGAACAGAGGTGAATAAGGCTGGTGAGGTACAAACCTTTGATTCTAGGAAACTCGAATAAGTCAGTGGCTTTGGAAGCCCTGAATGAAAAGGGAAGTGTTTTCTCACTGTGTGTATTTCTTGCCCACCGGGTGCAAGCTAGGATTAAAGCTAGTGGCCCACAGTTCTTGGCTTCATTGTTTCATTACTGTCTGTCTGAATCAAATGCGAACCTGCATGAGCCAGGCGGCTGTGATGTGGCCGTGGCTACTGGCCTTACAGGGATAAGATAGTTTATTCAATAAATAGTGTTGGGGAAATTGGACAGATACATGCAAAAAATATTACTGAATGACTTTCTTCTACCATACAGAAAAATAAACTCAAAATGGATTAAGATTCAAATGTTAGACTCAAAACCATAAATATTTTAGAAGACAACATAAGCAATAAAATCTCAGACATGTGTCACAGCAATATTTTTTCTAATATTTTTCCTGGACAAAGGAAATGAAAGAAATAATAAACAAATGAGACTACATCAAAATAAAAATATTTTGCACAGCAAAAGAAACACCAACAAAATAAAAAGACAACCCAATATATGGGAAAACAAATTCACTGATACGTCTGTTAAGAGCTTGATATCCAAAATTTATAAAGCATTCATACAACTAAACACCAAAAACCAAACAATTCAATTTAAAAATGGATGAAGGACCTGAATCAATACTTCTCCAAAGAAGACATACATATGGCCAATATAAATATGAAAAGATGCTCAACATCACTAATCATCAGAGAAATGAAAGTTAAAATCACAATGAATTATCACCTCACACCTGTCAGAATAGCTATCACCAATAAATCAACAAACAAGTGTTGGTGAAGATGTGGAGAAAAGGGAACTATTGTGCACTGCTGGTGGGAATGCGGATTGGTGCAGCCACTGTGGAAAGAAGTATGAAGTTAACTCAAAAACTTAAAAATGGAACTATTGCATGACCCAGCAATTTCACTTCTGGGAATATGTCAAAAGAAACCTGAAACAGTAATTCAAAAGAATATATGCACCCCTATGTTCATTGCAGCATTATTTACAATAACCAAAAATTGGAAGCAACCCAAGTTCTCATCAGTACATGAGTGGATAAAATAGTTGTGATATACTTAGACAATTGAATTCTACTCAGCCATAAAAAAAGAAGGAAATCTTGGCCCTGGCTGGTTAGCTCAGTCAGTTAAGAGCATCATCCTAAAATGACAAGCTTACGAGTTCGAACTCCTGTCAGGTCCTACATAGGAAGCAACCAATGAATGCACAACTGAGTAAAACAACAAATTAATTCTTCCCTTCCCTGTTCCTCCTCTGTCTCTAAAAAAATTAATTAATTAATTAATTAATTAAGCCCTGGTGGGATAGCTTGGTTGTTTGGAGTATCCTCCCAGAGCACAGAGGTTGCCAGTTTGATTCCTCAGTCAGGGCACATACAGGGTTCTTGTTTATCTCTCCTTGTCTCTCTCTCTCTCTCTCTCTGAAAAAAGAAAAAAAGGAAAAAGAAAATCTTACCTTTTATGACAGCATGGACGGACCTGGAGATTATTATGTTAAATGAAATAAGTCAGAGAGATACAAGTACCATATGATTTCACATATATGTGGAATCTAAAGAACAAAATAAGCTAACAAAGGAAATATAAACAGAGGCATGAATACGTGGAACAGACTGACAGTTGTCCTAGGGAATGGGGGTTGGGCTGGATGAGAAAGGTAAAGGGATTAAGCAAAGAACAATTTATAGACACAGACAACAGCAGGGAGATTCCTAGAGGTGAAGGGGATGGGGAGGTGGAGAGGAGTAGAGGGAAAATAGGTAGTGATGGAGGGAGACTTGACTTGGGGTGCTGAACACACAATACAATTATCAGATGATATGTTATAGAATTGTACACCTGAAACCTATGTCACCCAAATAAATTCAATAAAAATTAATTAAAATAAAATAGCAAACTTCAAAAGAAAAACCAAACTATGACTAGAATTACATCATTTACATTTGTGTTTACTTAAAAATCATTTTTATCTTAAATACCAACTAGATAATTATTTTACATCCACTAACCTGCCACATACATATGTGACAACTTTTTCTACTGTAGCAATTTAGCTGAGAAACTAATTATTTTTCATAGAGCACTATTATACGATACAACTCCTATAATAACCAGAGTCCTAAAGCTTCCCAATGAGCCTTGCTTCTTGGTGTTCACATCCTTGCATAGTCTCCTCTCACACTAAATAAAGCTGATATTTGCAATAAGGTCCAGTGGAAATTATGATGTGGGGTTTGCAAGGCTAGATTATATGATGTGGGGCTTCTCTCTGGATTATTCACTCTATGATAAGTGAGTCACCATGGCATGATAGCATCTAATAGCTTTATGAAAAAGTCTCTTGTCAACAGCCAGCACTAACTGACATGCCCTAGAAATGAACCATCTTAGAAGCAACTCCTCCAACTCAGTCAAGCCTGCAGGTTGCAGCCATGGCTGACAGCTTGACGGCTGCCTCACAAAAGACTGCTAGCTAGAACCACCAGCTAATCTGCTTGTGATGTCCTGACCCGCAGAAACTATGTGAAATAATAAATGTTTATTTCTGTGGTAAGCCACTAAATTTGGGGTTACTTTGTTATTGTAGCAATACATAAATAGTACAATTACTATACAAGTTAGGTATGGTGCTATTTTCAGTTAACTGAAAATTTTACATCACTTTTTTTTTAAATAACCAACTGATGATCTTAGCTGAGCATCTATTAGACTAACAAGATCCATGTAGGGACTGAACTCAGCTTAGGAGCTCTTGTGGCTAAATACAATAAACAAATACTGGAAAGGTGAACATATCTCTGGAGATCAGGGTGTCTGTGACCCACTGATGGCTGACTCCAGCAATAGCAGACATCTGCATTGTTTATATGCAAAAGCTCTTAGCCCTGGACTACTAGTTTAAAACACACACACACACACACACACACACACACACAATCCAATTCTTCTGGAGGGTTTGTGTAGTGGGAGCACCTATTATATATCACAGAACAGATTTCCAAAGATGTGAATTGCGTCACTTATTTCATATAGCATTTAACCCTTTCACATTCTCCACAGTACTTGAATAAGGAAACTAGAAAAAATAATAGGTTTGACATTTTTTTCTCTTTTATACCTCTTCCTGCCACACCACATTTTTACATTGAATTCTTTTAGTCCTTCTGTACTTGATCCTTTTGTATACTGACCTCATAACTTTTCTCTCTCTTTACCTATTAAGAAATTTTGCTCTCAGGGAAAGCCTGTTAGTGATGGAGTAAATCTAAGTTCTTCTACAACTTGGATTCAAACTGCCTTTCTAGCCTCTCTCTCATCCTGCTGCCCCAATCAAGTCCTCCACACAAGCAAAAATACCCCCTTCCTGGGCTTCACGTATTTCTGCTTCTGATGGTGGCACTCAAGTTGTTTCTCCCCACAAGAGACCCTTTCTTCTTGGTTCAGGCATATCTTCTTACCCTCTGAGTCCAGCTCTGATGTCCTCCATGAGATCTCCATCACTGTCACAGTGACCCCTGGTTTTCATTTTCTCAACTATTACAGCAATCTTTTTTACCTCCTTTCTGGCACCTGGGACTTACTGCTAACTTTCCATTAATGCTGGTGCCTGATTAACATCACCTTCCCTCACCGCCCCTGTTGGGGACCGAAATATAAACAGGGTAATTTTGCAACTTGAATATATCTTGGGGACAGAGGTGCTAGGCCCAACCCTTACCTCACCTGCCTAGTTAACAAAGAGCTATACCTGATTCTCGCTCGTCCCACCATGTTCTCCAGAAGAGGCTGGAAGCTAGTTTCTTCTTAGTGTAAAGTTAGATTTGAATGGTATGGTGGGGGTTGTCTTTAAGCTGTCTTGGAAACTTAATTGAATTGCTCATGGACCATGTTTTTTCCATGAATAAAGACGGATGTGCTTCTGGGAGAAACCATGTTACGGCTCAGGAACACTAGAGACTGTTTGCCGTGCCATTGTCCCGAACCCATCTGTATGTATAGATCTTTAAGTCTCCGTCTATTCAACTCCATACCTTTTCCCGTTCCAGACCCCAGAATACACTCCTCGCGGCTCGCCCGCGACAACCCCCACTCCCTAAAAGCACACAGATGAGCCGCAATTCTCTGTCCATCTAGCCTTAAGGTCTTGGAAGGCAAGAATGATGTCATTTTGTCTTCTCCATGGCTCTTAGCACAGTCCATTCTCTGTACATAGAACTTATTCAGGGGAGAAGGCCTGGAAAAGATAAACACCTCTCTAGGTAAGATGGGTCACTGTGTGTGGTGGCCAAGGCCCTCAAGGGGGCAGTAGAGGACTAGATGTTTAATATCCACCAGCAGAAACATTTAATATAGGGTCCTTAAAATTTTGTCAGCTGGTCTCCAGGGGTAGCGGTGAGGGAGGAGGGTGGAGGATGGTAAATTAAATCCAGAAAGTGGGGAGGAAACAAACAGAAATTATTTGGAATACAGACTAAATAAGATCAGGAACCTGGAACAGAAACCAACCACATGATGACCATCAAATGGGGAAAAAAAACCAGAAAGGCCATACAAAGAAAGCCATGAAGGTCCCAAAACACACATGTAAGAGACAGAATTCAGGCTGAGCAAGAGACAATGTCTAGACCAGGTTCATGTTTCAGGTGCATGTTTGACAAGAAGGAGAAGTAAGTATGGAAACCAAAGACTCTGAGAAGAATGTCAGGAAACCACCCAAGGTCATGATCAAATTACTCTAAAACTTCACTGAATTTTTGAAAATTACACTGTAATTTTATCTATGAATATAAGACAAAATCTCAAGTAAAATATTGGTAAACAGAATTTATCATCACCTTAAATAGGGTTCATTTCAGAAATATATAAGTATAGTTCAATATTAAGAAATATATTTATAAGAACTAATATTATACAGAAGAAAGATGACAGATCTTCTCCATAGATTTTAAACGGACTTTTAATAAGATCCAATGCTCATTATTCATAACAACACTTAATAAAATCAACAATTTCTCAACATGATAACATTTTAATATAGGCAGTATTATCCAGTGCAGTTTAAACAAGTCGATAAACCACAGCCGTGACACTTGGAGATTACACTTCTCTCGATATTTTTTATTATAAAGCTGACAATCCTCCAAGATTCAACTAAAAATGTACTATAAGCAATAAGAGCCTTTAATAAAAAATTGTAAAATAAAAATAGTATGCAGAAATTAATGTCCTTTAGAAATATAAGCAACACATAACTGAGGCATATAATGAAGGAAAATCTCATCTTCAATGGCAACAAAGTGATAAAACACTTAGAAACAAATCTAATGAGAGATGTACAAAACATAAGAAAAACATTAAAACGAGGAGGGAGCAAGATGGCGACGGAGTAGGCGGACGTACCAACTTCCAACTTCCAGAACCAAAGTGAATTACAACTCAATTTTAAGAACCACCACCGGGATAAACCAACTTTGAACAAAACTAAGTGGACTCTTCAACCAAGGAACACAGAAGAAGCCACATTGAGACTGGTAGGAATAGCGAAAACGCGAAGAGGGCTGCCCAGCTCCCCGGAGCAAACGGCAGCCCGGAGAGACCCGCGGGGCGGGAGGAAAGTTTGGCGGAGAGGGAGGGACCTGGGTCCCAGGAACCAAGCCGCAGCCTGCAGTCCTAGAGCCTAGAAGAGGCGTTTGGCCAGTATTGAGCTGTGAAACAAGTGAGGGAGCTCTCAGGCCTACAGTGTGGAGTATTAGGTCCCTTCCTACTCTGCTGAGGGCTGCTTGGGGTTTTGGGGCGGCAGGACGCTGAAAGGCGGTTCTGTCGGCGTGGGCAGAGGCCAAGCCGGTGGGAGATCGGTCTAGCCCAGAGGGTCAGAGGGGACCGCGAAAGCGGTCTGGAAGCTGCGGGCCCGCCTTTAATCCCACTAACGGGGTCAAAGCGGGAGGCCAGGAACGGGCAGGCCCTGCGCAAGCTGGCCCTGACCGCGGGGACCGGGCTAGGACCAGGGACGGGCAGGGGCTGTGGCTGAGCTGACGCTACCAGTCCCCCACTCCCCCACCCCAACCCCCCCCCCCCCGGGCCGGAGAAACCGCGGTTGGCCAGTATACCTGCGTGAGCGGGCTCCGAGCGCGGGAACGGGGTGGACCCCGAGACAAGTGGAGGCTCGCAGCTGAGCCCACGCTACTATCCGCGCCCGGCCGGAGAAACCCCGGATAGCATTCATACGTGCACGAGCGGGCTCCGAACGCGGGGGCGGGGTAGAGTCCGGGACGAGCGGAAGTACGCAGCTCAGCGGAAGCCAGCAAAAACGCCCGCCCCAATAAACCTTGGTTTCCGACCCTGCGCAGAAGGGCCCTGGCCTCGAGGGCGGGGCTAAAGCTCCAGACGGGCAAAAGCTTACAGCTGAGAGCACGTCAAAAGCCCCGCCTAACCCGCAGAACTGTAGCGAGCAGGCTCCGACTGCTGGTTCTGGGCGGAAGTCCAGAAATAGGCTGGGTCCGCAGCTGAAGAAAGGTGCTCACCTCTACCCTTGGTGCTAATCTTGTGGCTTCAGTCACAGCCCCTCCCACGGAGGAGAGGCAGAAATCATAGCAAAAGCCACAGTGGGCCGGCGCCGGCAACGCTCATACCCAACCACCCTAGGCACCGGCAGAGGGGGTGGGGGGCCTGCAGATAGACCACACCTAGAGAACACAAAGGCAACACCTACTGGATTCAAGTGGCCACAACTTGCTTATACACAGAAAAAATGGGCAGGCAGAGGAATGCAAACCAAATGAATCAAGAGAAATCCCCAGAGAAGGACCTGAATGAACCAGATATAACCAAATTACCAGAAGCAGAATTTAGAATAATGATAGTTAGGATGTTCAAAGAAATTAGAGCAACAATGGATAGTCATTATGAACACCTAAATAAAGAGATAACAAGTATAAAAAATGAAATTGAAATAATAAAAAAGAATCAGACAGAAATGACAAATACAGTATCAGAACTGAAGACCACAATGGAAGGAATTAAAAGCAGGATGGATGACGCTGAGGATTGAATAAGCGAGTTAGAGGACACAATAAACAAAGGCACAGAAGCAGAGAAGAAAAAGGAAAAGAGACTTAAAAAATGTGAGGAAACTCTAAGGGAGCTTTGTGACAACATGAAGAGAAACAACATTCGCATCATAGGGGTGCCTGAAGAAGAGGAGAGAGGACAGGAAATGGAAACTTTGTTCAATCAAATCATAGCAGAAAACTTTCCTAAATTAAGGATGGGAAACACTCCACATATTCAAGAAGCACACAGAACTCCATTAAGGAGGAACCCAAAAAAATCTACACCAAGACACATCATAGTTAAAATACCAAAGCTAATGGATAAAGAAAAAATTTTAAAAGCTCCTAGAGAAAAAAAGACTATCACCTACAAAGGAGCCCCCATAAGGATGACATCAGACTTCTCAACAGAAACACTTGAGGCCAGAAGGGAATGGCAAGATATAATCAAAGTAATGCAGAACAAGAACCGACAACCAAGACTACTTTATCCAGCAAGGCTAACATTTAAAATTGAAGGAGAAATAAAGAGCTTCCCAGAAAAAGAAAGCCTCAAGGAATTCATAAAAACCAAACCAATTCTGCAAGAGATACTAAGGGGCCTCTTGTGAACAGTTTAAAGGGAGGAATGAATAGAGCAAAAGAAGAATACAGCTTTAAAGAATAAAATGGCAATAAACAACTACATATCAATAATGACCTTAAATGTAAATGGATTAAATGATCCAATCAAAAGACATAGGGTAGCTGCATGGATAAAGAAACAGGACCCATACATATGCTGTCTACAAGAGACACACCTTAAAACAAAAGATGCTCATAGACTGAAGGTAAAAGGATGGAAAAAAATATTTCATGCAAATGGAAATGAAAAAAAAGCAGGGGTAGCAATACTTATATCAGACAAAATGGACTTTAAAACAAAGGCTGTAGTAAGAGATAAAGGAGGGCACTACATAATGATAAAGGGAACAATTCAACAGGAAGATATAACTATTATAAATATCTATGCACCAAATATAGGAGCCCCAACATACATAAAGCAGACTTTGATGGATATAAAGGGCGAGATTAACAGCAATACTATCATAGTAGGGGATTTCAATACCCCTCTAACAACACTGGATAGATCCTCAAGAAAGAAAATTAATAAAGAAACAGCAGACTTAAAGGAGACACTAGATCAACTTGATTTAATAGATATCTTCAGAACATTTCACCCTAAAGCAGTAGAATATACATTCTTCTCAAACGCTCATGGTACGTTTTCTAGGATAGACCACATGTTAGGACACAAAAATGGTCTCAATAAATTTAAGAAGATTGAAATCATATCAAGCATTTTCTCTGATCACAATGCCATGAAACTAGAAATTAACCACAAAAGAAAAACTGAAAAATACTCAAACACTTGGAAACTAAACAGCATGTTATTAAATAATGAATGGATTAACAATGAGATCAAAGAAGAAATAAAAAAGTTTCTAGAAACAAATGATAATGAGCATACATCAACTCAAAATTTATGGGACACAGCAAAAGCAGTTCTGAGAGGGAAGTTTATTGCACTACAGGTATATCATAAGATGCTAGAAAAAGCTCAAATAAGCAACCTGACCCTGCATCTAAAAGAACTAGAAAAACAACAACAAATAAAACCCAAGACAAGTAGAAGGAAGGAAATAATAAAGGTCAGAGCAGAAATAAATGACATAGAGGCTAAAGAAACAATACAGAGGATCAATGAAACAAGAAGCTGGTTCTTTGAAAAGGTAAAAAGATTGATGAACCTTTAACTAGACTCACCAAGAAAAAAAGAGAGAGGACTCAAATAAATAAAATTAGAAAGGACAGTGGAGAAATAACAACTGACACAACAGTAATACAAAGCATTGTAAGAAAATACTATGAAGAAATATATGTCAAAAAATTAGACAATCTTGGTGAAATGGACAAATTTCTTGAATCATATAACCTTCCAAAAATCAATCTGGAAGAATCAGAACACCTAAACAGACCAATTACAGCAAATGAGATCGAAACAGTTATCAGAAAACTCCCCAAAAAGAAAAGTCCTGGGCCTGATGGCTTCACAAGTGAATTCTATCAAAAATTCAAAGAAGAACTAACTCCTATTCTCCTCAAGCTATTTCAAAAAATTCAAGAGGAAGGAAGACTTCCAAACTCCTTTTATGAGGCGAGCATAATTCTGATCCCCAAACCGGGCAAAGACAACACAAAGAAAGAAAATTATAGGCCTATATCCCTGATGAATTTAGACGCTAAAATTCTCAACAAAATATTAGCCAACCGGATCCAGCAATATATGAACAAAATCATACACCACGATCAAGTGGGATTTATTCTGGAGCGGCAAGGCTGGTTCAATATTCGCAAATCAATCAGTGTGATTCACCACATAAACAAAAGGAAGGACAAAAATCACATGATAATTTCAATAGATGCAGAAAAGGCATTTGATAAAATCCAGCACCCATTCATGCTCAAAACTCTCAGTAAAGTGGGAATACAGGGATCATTCCTTAACATGATAAAGACCATCTACGATAAACCGACAGCAAACATCATACTAAATGGACAAAGATTAAAAGCAATCCCCTTAAGATCAGGAACCAGGCAGGGTTGCCCACTTTCACCACTCTTATTCAACATAGTTCTGGAAGTCGTAGCTACAGCAATCAGACAAGAAGAAGAAATAAAAGGCATACAAATTGGAAAAGAAGAAGTAAAACTGTCATTATTTGCAGATGATATGATATTGTATATTGAAAACCCTAAAGTCTCAGTCAAAAAACTACTGGACCTTATAAATGAACTCAGCAAGGTGGCAGGATATAAAATTAATACTCAGAAATCAGAAGCATTTCTATACACCAACAATGAAATATCAGCAAAAGAAATTAAGGAAACAATCCCCTTCACTATTGCAGCCAAAAAAATGAAGTACCTAGGAGTAAATTTAACCAAGGAGGTTAAGGACTTGTACTCGGAAAATTATAGAACATTGATAAAAGAAATCAAGGAAGATACAAACAAGTGGAAGCATATACCGTGCTCAAGGGTAGGAAGAATAAACATCATTAAAATGTCTATATTACCCAAAGCAATTTATAAATTCAATGCAATACCAATTAAAATACCAATGACATACTTCAAAGATATAGAACACATATTCCAAAAATTTATATGGAACCAAAAAAGAACACGAATAGCCTCAGCAATCTTAAAAAGAAAAAATAAAGCAGGAGGTATCACTCTTCCTGATATCAAGGTTTACTACAAGGCCATTATACTCAAGACAGCCTGGTACTGGCATAAGAACAGGCACATAGATCAATGGAACAGAACAGAGGACCCAGAAATAAACCCACAGCTTTATGGACAACTGATATTTGACAAAGGAGGAAAGAACATACAATGGAGTAAAGACAGCCTCTTTAACAAATGGTGCTGGGAAAATTGGACATCTACCTGCCAAAAAATGAAACTAGACCATCAACTTACACCATTCACATTAAGTCTTTTGACTTAAATGTAAGCCGTGAAACCATAAACATCTTAGAAGAAAACATAGGCAGCAAGTTCTCCGACATCTGTAGCAGCGGTATATTTGCCGATTTATCTTCATGGGCAACTGAAATAAAAGGCAAGATAAACAAATGGGACTATATCAAACTAAAAAGTTTTTGCACAGCTAAAGACAATAGGAACAGAATAAAAAGACAAACCACACAATGGGAGAACATATTCGACAGCACATCTGATAAGGGGTTAATAACTGAAATTTATAAAGAACTTATAAAACTCAACACCAGGAAGACAAACAACCCAATCAAAAAATGGGCAAAAGAAATGAATAGAAATTTCTCCAAAGAGGACATACAGATGGCCAATAGGCATATGAAAAAATGCTCAACATCACTAATCATTAGAGAAATGCAAATTAAAACCACAATGAGATATCACCTCACACCAGTCAGAATGGCACTTATCAGCAAAACAACACAGAATAAGTGCTGGTGAGGATGTGGAGAAAAGGGAACCCTTTTGCACTGCTGGTGGGAATGCAGACTGGTGCAGCCACTGTGGAATACAGTATGGAGATTCCTCAGAAAATTAAAAATTGAACTGCCTTTTGACCCAGCTATCCCACTTTTAGGAATATACCCTAAGAACACCATAGCACTGTTCGAAAAGAAGAAATGCGCCCCCATGTTCGTGGCAGCATTGTTCACAATAGGGAAGATCTGGAAACAGCCCAAGTGTCCATCAGAAGACGAGTGGATTAAAAAGCTTTGGTACATATATACTATGGAATACTACTCTGCCATAAGAAACGATGACATCGGATCATTTATAACAAAATGGATGTACCTTGATAACATTATACGGAGTGAAATAAGTAAATCAGAAAAAAAGAAAAACTGAGAACAGCACGATTACATATATAGGTGGGACATGAAAGTGAGGGTATGAGACATGGACAAGAGAGTGGTGGTTATGGGATGGGGGGAGGGAGGGAAGAGTGGGATAGGGAGGAGGGGAGGGACACAGGGAAAACCAGATTGAAGGTGACAGAGGACAATTTGACTTTTGGTGATGGGTATGCAACACAATTGAATGATAAGATAACCTGGAGATATTTTCATTGTACATATGTACCCTGATTTATTGATGTCACCCCATTAGAATTAATAATAAAAAAATATATATAAAAAAAAAATAAAAAAAAAGAAAGAAAAACATTAAAACATCCCTAGAGAACATACACACACACAAAGATTTTTACTATACTATGTTTATGAATAAAAAGATTCAAAATTGTATAAATTTTTGTTTTATCTAAGGTAATTTATAAATTTAATATGATTCCCATTTAAAGATATTAATAGTTTTTTCCTTTGATTTGCCTTTCTCTTGAACACAAGCAAATCAAGTTCGTTTTGAAAAGTAGGATAATGACTTCTTAAATTTTTCCTTTCTCCCTCTACTGAGCAAGAACTTGGGCTTATGTGAAGATGAGGCTAAGAAACTTAGCATGTTCCTAGAGAATGGTGAGATAAGTAAGGACGGGAAAGAAAGAGAAAAAAGGAATGAGGACAAAAAGAACACATGGATTCTAAAGTTCATATAAAGAAATAAAGCAAGAAAATACAGAAAGGAAGTTTCTTAGAAGAGCAATGAAGGCATCAGATACTAACACAAGATAAAGCCTCAATAATTACCGGTTCTTTCTGTGATATATAGAGAGAATGGTACATAGAATAACATGTAAAATCCATGAATGGACCCAAATACATATAAGGAAATTAGTATATAATAAAGATGTCACATAAAATCAGTGGGATAAAAATCAACCTTTAAATAAATGATTAAGATGCTTGGCTGGATTCGGTACAAGAAGTCCCCAGGAGTGTAATCTTTTAAAGCGAGAGAAGTGTTTCTCAGACCATCTCATCAGAAAAACCATGTACATGTTGAAATGTAGGTCCCAAGGCTACATTTGAATCACCCACTAAATTAAAAATCGTTTTAGGTAGCTCCTGACAATTTGCATATTTACCAAGTGTTCCTGCTGATTCTGATAAACACAAGTTTGAGAGTCTCTCCTTTAAGTCAACTGCTGATTTTGCCTATCCTGTTAATTTAGTTCTCCCAGCTTTTTTCCCAGTAGAGTCCACAGCTTTCAGCACTACATCTGGGCAAATGAAGCCAATTGAAAGGGCAGTTTAGATCTCTACCTATTTCATTTGACTGAAATATATAAAAGCCTCCTTCAAACCTTTATTTTAGCTTTAGTAAGGTTGGAATTTCTTTAAAGAAGTGTTCAGTTCAAAAATAAAACAAATGCAAAAATATACATATGGGTTTGCCTAGTGCTGATATCTTATTGTCATTTATCTGCGGTTGAGCCTCTAAGTTCCAGATACTTATGTACAGCTACTCTCTTGACATATCCTCCTGTATATTAGTTATGCACTTCAAACACAACATTTTCAAAACTGAATTATTTATCTTTATCCGCCCAGCAATAGCCTCCCCAGTCCCCCACCCAAACCAGTCTACTTTCAGTGTTTCCTGTTTCGGGCAATAGCACCACCATCCATCCTGTTAGGTAAGCCTGAAATCCTAAATTTTTCTTTGACATAATCCTCTCCTTCACTTCTCAAGGTTAATCCATCTTAAATCTTGTCAATTTTCCCACTTAAATGTCTCCCAGATTCATCTACTTATCTCTACTAACGCAGTACCCTCCATCCAAGCTACTGTAATCATAAGAGCTTCCTAACTTGTCTCCTTGCTTCCATTAAGCAGATGAATTGATCAATATATACATGGATCATGTTCTAGGGCACTTCAACCTGGTTAATAAATTTTTTAGTTTCCTATTGCTCTCAGAATCAAAACAGAAATCCCTTAATGTGGCTTCAGAGGTCCTGCAAGTGCTTACCTTCGCTAACCTTTCATTTTCCTCCTACTGCTGCCTTTGCCCTCTTTGCTCCAGCAACAGTGGTCTGTTACTAACCATGCTCTCTCCCAGCTCAGACCACATTCACACCTCAGTACTTCCACTTGGCATTCTCTTCACCCTCTTTTGACCTATTTAGCTCTTATTCATCCTTCCATTTCTTAGCTCCATTGTCACTTTCCAGGGATACTTTCCCAGAGTTTTCTATCCAGGTTAAATTTTCTTTTTAGCCTGGCCTGTGGTGGCTTAGTGGATAAAACATCAGCCTGTAACACTGAGGTCGCTGGTTCAAATACCTGGGCTTGCCTGGTCAAGGCACATACAACAGGCAATCAATGAACAACTAAAGTGAAGTAACTATGAGTTGGTACTTCTCATCTTGCCCCCTCTGCCCCCATAAAATCAAGAAATAAAAATTTAAAATTTCCTTTTCATTTATTACTTATTTTATTTATTCACTTACTTTTAAGTGAAAGGAGGGGAGATAGTGAGACAGACTCCTGCATGCACCCCCACCAGGACCCACCTGGCAACCAGGTCTGGGGCCAATGTTGGAATCAACCAAGCTATTTTTAGCACCTGAGGCTGACATAATGGTTGTCATTCTTAGCACTTGGGGCTGACTCTCGAACCAATCAAGCCACTGGCTGCAGGAGGGGAAGAAGCAAAGAAAGGAAGAGGGAGGAGAAGAGAAGTAGATGGTCACTTCTCCTGTGTGCCCTGACTGGGAATCAAACCCGAGATGTTGATAGGCTGGGCCGATGTTCTATATCTACTAAGCCACTGGCCAGGGCCAATTTTTATATTTTAAGTCACCTTTTATTCCTGATTTAAACCCCAAACCCCATTTTGTCAGATACTGTTGAATTCTTTTTGCTAATATTTTGTTAATGATTTTTGAGTCTGTGTTAATGAAGGATATTTATCTGTATTTTTTTGTGTGTGTTACCTTTGGTTTTGGTATTAGGTTAATAGTGAGCTTATAAAATAAACTGGGAAATGTTTTCTTTCCTTTTGTTTTATGAAAAACAGGTAAAATTAGTTTCTTTTTTTTACTTAAATGTTTGCTAGTGACAAGAGAAAACTTCTGAGGTATTCTAAATTAAATTACATCAACTGAAGAGAGAGAAAGACAAGAATAGTTAGTTAACCAGTTAATAACTGTGGGCCAACTCACAAAAGACTGCTCACATTCCTGAATGTATGTTGGAGCTTTGAATCAAACTCCAAGCTTTTATAAGCAGACCACTAGATACCATCATATCCTGCATATGCACAAACTTTTAAGACTATTGCCCATAACCATCAAAAGTAGTAAATATTTCTTCCTTATATATTGTGCACCTGTCATAGAACTGCCCCCAGTTCACATTGTCCCACCCCTTTATTTGTATGTAACCAATGTAAATTCTTTCAAATAGCTTACATCTTTATTCCACAAAAAAATTAGTGTATAAAAATGCCCATCAACTCCAAGATGTGAACCTGCTTATCTTTTCTATCTAGCCATGCTGCTGGCAACTTAGACTGCATGTCCCAGCATCTGGTCTTTTGTTGGCTAGCATACTTCTCAATAAACTCTTTCTCTTAGAAAAGCTTTTGGCTGTGTAAGTGGTTTTTTATTTTTGAATTTTTATTTAACATGTCAATTCACTAATGAAGCCATCTTAGTCTGAAGTTTTCTCCATGAAAAGATTTTCAATCGTGAATTTATTCTCCTTAATTGATGTAGATATTTAAACTTCTAATTGACTCAGTTCTTAGCAGATACTGTAACAGTCTTTCAAGAAGAAATTCTTCTCAAATTCCTGCTGCCTTTGATCATTTTCCAGGGCTTTCATTTTTTTATTTTAAATAATCTTTCCTGGTTTTCATAATTATGAGAGGAATTGTCTAAATTTCTCATGCCCTGATTACCCAATGCTTTCAGCTGAGCTCTGGATCACCTTGAGTCACCTATGCTGAAGCCAGTATTAGTAGACAGAGCAAGGGAAAAGGCTGTTTATCACCTTAAGATGGATTGGGGCCCTGGATGGTTTGCTCAGTGGATAGAGCATCAGCCTGGCATATGGATGTCCAGGTTCAATTCTCAGTCAGGGCACACAAGAGAAGTAAGTGACCATATTCTTCTCTCTCCATCCCTCTCCCTGTTCTCTTCTTGCAGCCAGTGGCTCAATTGGTTCATGTATTGGCCCCAGGCCCTGAGGACAGTTCAGTTGGTCCAAGTGCATCAGCCTCAGGCACTAAAAATAGCTTTACTTATTCAAGCATTGACCAAAGACAAGGGTTGCTGGTTAGATCCAAGTCAGGGTACATGCGGAAGCCCATCTCACTATCTCTGCTCATCTCACTTAAAGAAAAAAACAAATTAGAATGAACTATCTTTCTTTGTTTCTCTCTCTCTCTTTCTTTCAGAGAGAGAGAGAGAGAGAGAGAGAGAGAGAGAGAGAAAGGCAGGAAGAGAGAGGAAGACAGACAAGAACATTGAGCTGTTCCTGTATGTACCCTGACTTGGGATGGAACCAGCAACCTCTGCACCTTGGGATGATGCTCCAACCAACTGAGCTAATTGGCCAGGGCCAGAATGAGCTATATTGATGAAATTCAGTGAGGACCAGTGAAAAGCAGGTAGATCAGATATCTTTGTACTGTTCTCATCAGGTTTCCCACTATATCCATACTCATCTAGGAAGGAGGGGGCAGGAAGAACCATTAAAAAAAAAAAAGAAAACAGCCTTGAAAGATAATTTTAAGTTTTAATTAAGTGAATTTAAACATTAAATTGACTGAATGTGCAAAGCAAAGGAAACTTTAAGATCATAAACCAACTAACCTAAAGGAGTAAAAATTAAGCAAATTTGTTGTTGCAGTCATTGGTATTATTGTTTTGCTCTTACTTCTGAGTAGAGAGACTGTGAACAAGTTGAGTTTGGCTATATAGAATTTTCTAAATTTATATTCTATCCCTATTGGAGGCTAGCGTCATTTTCCACCTTGCCAGCACTCAGTCTGCCAAGATTGGGCAGAGAAAACAGCAGCATAAAATATAAAGCTAAGGTTTTCCTCTAGTTTGCATCATGCAAAAAAGAAGTCAGGAGACAAAGTCTTATTTGTGAGAAGGTGAGGCATTTCTGAAGGTAAATACAACTGAAAGAGTCTTGAGGAAGGAATTTAATGCAACTCAGAGATGTACAGTATAATAAAGAATTTAACCTTGCTCAAAAAGAGATCTGGCCTTTGACCTTGGCTTCTGGATAATAAGAACATCTTTCCTGACAGGAGTGTCTTTGTTTACCTGGGGGACTTGAGTCACACTGTGTTGTCTAGCAGTGTGATTTAGGGTCAGGAGTAGCCACACTGAATCTCAGAGTTGGGTTCCTGAAACTAGATACATGAGGCCCTAAGGTTATGACACAGTTCCGTTCCTACAACAGTGATGTAACTCAAATTTTGGTTTAAGCCGAAACATACCCTAGCCTAAGTCACTTACCTATCCTAACATAGTTGTAAAATCATAATCTAGAACATAAAACACAACTAGCCCATAGAAAAAGGAAAAGGACATAAAGAATACTGTACGCTGTACTGCGTATTCTTCCACCACACACAACCAAACTACATCATCTGTAAGTAGTTGCCCACAGAGTCTGTAAGTACAATGCTAAGGGCATAAGCCAAAACACTCAAGTCTCAATTTTTTAAATTTTTATGAGAATGAGCATCATAAACTCAAAATGTCGTATGTCGAGACTATTGTAACCTGAGGACCTCTTGTAGTAACAATGTGATTTAGGATGAAGACTTTTCATCAAGCCAGCTGGTAACAACATGATTTAAGGTGGGGGCTTTGGATCACATGGTGCCAGCTGACTTGAAGACTGAAATTAACCATATGAGCAATCAATCAGTCAGTCAATCACATCTATGTGATGGATCCCCAATAAAAGCTTGGAATTCAATATTCTTTTAAGCCTTCCCAGTTGGCAATACTCCATGTATGTTCTCACACATAAATGCTGAGAAAATAATGCGTCATAACTTCATAGAGAGATAACAATGAAAACTCCACAATTCGTACTTTTCTGGAGTGTATTTCTCCCTTAGAAGGTTTTAGTCTTTATTCCTTTCTTGTAATAATCATAACTGCTTACAGTGAGTTTTGTGAGTCCTAGTGAATTATCAACCTTCTGGGTAGCTTTGGCTCCCTCTGAACTCTCAGTTGGGGTCAGAGAGGGTAGGTATTGTAGTATGGGGACTGTGCTCCTTCATTGAGCTTTTCATTGTCAACTGGTGAAGAGAACACCAGAAGAAAGATACAGGTTAGTAGTGGAGAGAGATGTTGGATGACATACTCCTTCAAAAATTTAACATTTAAAGCGTTTTCTCTTGTTTACAAGAGGATGTTAATTAGAGTCTCAATATTTGTCCTGCCATTGTTAAACTTCTAAAATCTCCTTGGTCTTTCAATAAAAAACAAACCAAATATATATATATATATATATATATAAAACCTTTTGTCTGTTTACATAGTTGATGCTAATATTTTGTCCGACCAGTCCAACCGAGTATGTTGGACAAAAGAGAGCAAGGCAGGTTCCCTCTATTACTTTCCAAGTTCTCCTGGGGAAGCGAGTGGAGATGCATGGGGACCCTGAGGTGGAACCCAGTACAGAAAGTCACCACTGTCAGGAGGGAGAAGTTACATTTCAGAAATGGGAGAAGAGAGTCTTGTCCCATTTTTTAACTTTTATAAGCTCAAAATAACTTCTTGAAGATACCAGTCTTCAATTTATCACAAACTCCAAGTATATGACACTAATCATTAGTCCTGATCCAGTCACAATGTCCAAAATCATTTAATTTACTTGAATCATATTATGCTTATTGATTCAATTAAGAGAAATGGTCATGAGGAGTACCAGTACCAGTGTGCCTATGTTTCCAAAATCCAGTCCTGAAATGTTTGAAAACAATTCCTCAGCCTAAATCCAGATTATATCAGTTTGCAAATTCTTTTTCTAGTCAGTTGTTATTTTCACAAAATTATGTGCTCTAAATTATACTTTTGTACATCTTTCAACTTTCTCTCATAAAATTCTGAGAACTATTATAGTCTATGAGGACAAAATGAGGTGACTCCAAGAATATAGAGATAAAGGAGACAAGGTTGTCTTCTGAGAAATAACCAACTTAAATCAGCACATGATGGGAAGAGACAGAATGTCTCCTGGCTCCGGAATAGTTTCTTGACTAGGGACAGATAAATTGGCTCAATCAGAAATATTTACATCTGAGTAAGAAAGTATCAACAGAACTTGGGGGACAAGCAAAGAAAATGAAGCAATGTCTGAATTTAGGGAACTTGAAAATTCTAGAGCTGTATTTTGCTGTGAGGTTAGCACATTTCAGTTAGTCAAATCCTCTTTAGAATATCCACCATCTTTGGCTTTATTCTTTAATAAGATAGTCAAATTCTGAGGGAAGGAGATGCTTTAATTAGTGTGATCGATCATTTTCGTCATTGATAAGGTATTACCACCTTCACTATGAAAGAAATAACTGCATTCTGTTTTACACGTTTAAGTCCGGAGTCGTGATTTTCAACCGGTATGCTGCTGCACACCGGTGTGCTGCAAGAATTTCTAAAACAGGGAGTACCTAACTATTGAATCAGGGGTGCCGACCTCTTTTCTCTAGGACTATCAAATTAAAAAGTGAAAACAGCCAACACAGCAATAGTCATTCAGAGTAAATGAATAAAAATTATACCTATTTTTTTGTCAGATTGAAAAATACAGTTTTTGGTCTACTGCCAAATTTTAGTAATTAAGTTTATATGTGCCATGAGGTGAAAAGGCTAAAAATCGATAATGTAGAGTTAGGTTTGATTAGCAATTAGTTCGTTGACCAGAGACAGATTACCAAAAGGTGCTGTACATTCTAGTTTCAGAGAAGGTAATGCTGAGGACCCGATGCTATACTTTGATAGCATCACCAGGTTCACCCTACCCCTGAGGCCTATAGGCAGTCAGCAAGCCCTCACGAGGTGACTCACCTTCAATTTCTCCTTTATGGCCTTTTCTTTCATATAAAAGTTCTATTCACACCTTTATAACCACTAGGTTAATTATTAAACTGCCAAGTATTCTGTGAGAAAAGTAGGCCACAATTATTAGTAATTACTAAATGAGTGTGTGTATAAGTGAATTAATAATTAAGTTGTTACAAAACAGAGATTAAGGTATTAATTTACACAGAAAGCCAATCAAAAAGGTATGATTCAATGATTTTACATTTATGGCCTTTTCAGTGGGTTTCCTGACCATTCCCACCCCCACACCTCATAGAATGACATATCAAAGACTTTTATAAACTCTACCAGAATGATAGCTCAGATTTAATGCATTCAGAGATCCACAAAATATACATTTAAACTTTGTCAGTGATTCTAGATAACTTCTCCTTCCAATCCTATGGTACTTAATGATAATTAGTAGAACACTTTAGAGTTCATAAAGCAATTTCTTGTTAGAATTGAAGTGATGTAATCCAATAATTATTCTTGGGATGTTTTTTTTTTTTATTTTAATGTTTTCTGCTGAATCTAAGAAAAAAAATAGGCAACTTGTTTTTTCTTTTGTTTATTTCCAAATTCACTGATTCACTCTGAAAATTATTAATATAGATTTGGCAAAATAATAAAATTTAATCCACTAAGCCCATAATTACTAACAATATAATCCTTTTAATTTTATGAAAGAATGAAAAAAATAAAATTGTCCTTTCTTTATCTGTTTTAAAAATTTCAAAGTGGTATATTTAGGGAAAACATCAGAACACTTTACTATCATGCCTTGTAATTTAAATATTTTTTATACTTATTCTAGTAGCACTCAATTCTATTTGAATAGTGATAGAACATTTGCATTTATAAAATGAAGATAAATCAATACAGGAATGAGTAGGATTATTTGACAGTAGCATGACACAGCCTTTATTTTAAGATGACAGTTTACTCAAAAGATAAGGGCATTTCATCGTAAATGGTGCCTCATTGTATTGTTCAGACACACTAGGACTAATCTTTCATTAACTTGTCATAGAAATTTAAATACTCATTCATAAATACTTATTTCAAGTTGTATATGACTCAAGTATATAAACAACCTTCGAATAGACAGAATTTTCTAAACTTTATTCCTTTCCAAGTAATTAAGAGAATTTTATTGCATTCTAATTTTATTATTTTATTTTATTTTTATATATATATATATTTTTTTATTATTAATTCTAATGGGGTGACACCAATAAATCAGGGTACATATGTACAAGGAAAACATCTCCAGGTTATCTTATCATTCAATTGTATTGCATACCCGTCACCAAAAGTCAAATTGTCCTCTGTCACCTTCTATCTGGTTTTCCCTGTGTCCCTCCCCTCCTCCCTATCCCACTCTTCTCTCCCTCACCCCATCCCATAACCACCACTCTCTTGTCCATGTCTCATAGTCTCACTTCTATGTCCCACCTATGTATGAAATCATGCTGTTCTCAGTTTCTCTTTTTTTCTGATTTACTTATTTCACTCCGTATAATATTATCAAGGTACATCATTTTGTTATATATGATCCGATGTCATCATTTCTTATGGCTGAGTAGTATTCCATAGTATATATGTACCAAAGTTTTTTAATCCACTCGTCCTCTGACGGACACTTGGGCTGTTTCCAGATCTTCGCTATTGTGAACAATGCTGCCATGAACATGGGGGCGCATTTCTTCTTTTCAAACAGTGCTATGGTGTTCTTAGGGTATATTCCTATAAATGGGATAGCTGAGTCAAAAGGCAGTTCGATTTTTAATTTTCTGAGGAATCTCCAAACTCTTTTCCACAGTGGCTGCACCAGTCTGCATTCCCACCAGCAATGCAGAAGGGTTCCCTTTTCTCCACATCCTCGCCAGCACTTATTCAGTGTTGTTTTGCTGATGAGTGCCATTCTGACTGGTGTGAGGTGATATCTCATTGTGGTTTTAATTTGCATTTCACTAATGATTAGTGATGTTGAGCATTTTTTCATATGCCTATTGGCCATTTGTATGTCCTCTTTGGAGAAATTTCTATTCATTTCTTTTGCCCATTTTTTGATTGGGTTGTTTGTCTTCCTGGTGTTGCATTTTATAAGTTCTTTATAAATTTCAGTTATTAACCCCTTATCAGATGTGCTGTCGAATATGTTCTCCCATTGTGTGGTTTGTCTTTTTATTCTGTTCTTATTGTCTTTAGCTGAGCAAAAACTTTTTAGTTTGATATAGTCCCATTTGTTTATCTTGCCTTTTATTGCATTTGCCCGGGGAGATAAATCGGCAAATATACTGCTGCTACAGATGTCGGAGAGCTTACTGCCTATGTTTTCTTCTAAGATGCTTATGGTTTCATGGCTTACATTTAAGTCTTTTATCCATTTTGAGTTTGTTTTTGTGAATGGTGTAAGTTGATGGTCTAGTTTCATTTTTTTGCAGGTAGATGTCCAATTTTCCCAACACCATTTGTTAAAGAGGCTGTCTTTACTCCATTGTATGTTCTTTCCTCCTTTGTCAAATATCAGTTGTCCATAAAGCTGTGGGTTTATTTCTGGGTCCTCTGTTCTGTTCCATTGATCAATGTGCCTGTACTTATGCCAGTACCAGGCTGTCTTGAGTATAATGGCCTTATAGTAAACCTTGATATCTGGAAGAGTGATACCTCCTGCTTTATTTTTTCTCTTTAAGATTGCTGAGGCTATTCGTGTTCTTTTTTGGTTCCATATTAATTTTTGGAATATGTGTTCTATATCTTTGAAGTATGTCATTGGTATTTTAATTGGTATTGCATTGAATTTATAAATTGCTTTGGGTAATATAGACATTTTAATGATGTTTATTCTTCCTAGCCATGAGTACGGTATATGCTTCCACTTGTTTGTATCTTCCTTGATTTCTTTTATCAATGTTTTATAATTTTCCGAGTACAAGTCCTTAACCTCCTTGGTTAAATTTACTCCTAGGTACTTTATTTTTTTGGCTGCAATAGTGAAGGGGATTGTTTCCTTAATTTCTTTTGCTGACAGTTCATTGTTGGTATATAGAAATGCCTCTGATTTCTGAGTATTAATTTTATATCCTGCCACCTTGCTGAATTCATTTATCAGGTCCAGTAGTTTTTGGACTGAGACTTTAGGGTTTTCAATATACAATATCATATCATCTGCAAATAGTGACAGTTTTACTTCTTCTTTTCCAATTTGGATGCCTTTTATTTCTTCTTGTCTGATTGCTGTAGCTAGGACTTCCAGAACTATGTTGAATAAGAGTGGTGAAAGGGGGCACCCCTGCCTGGTTCCTGATCTTAAGGGCATTGCTTTTAATTTTTGTCCATTTACTATGATGTTTGCTGTGGGTTTGTCGTAGATGGCCTTTATCATGTTAAGGAATGATCCCTGTATTCCCACTTTACTGAGAGTTTTGAGCATAAATGGGTGCTGGATTTTATCAAATGCCTTTTCTGCATCTATTGAAATTATCATGTGATTTTTGTCCTTCCTTTTGTTTATGTGATGAATCACATTGATTGATTTCCGAATATTGAACCAGCCTTGCCTCTCCAGAATAAATCTCACTTGATCATGGTGTATGATTTTGTTCATATATTGCTGGATCCGGTTGGCTAATATTTTGTTGAGAATTTTAGCATGTAAATTCATCAGGATTATAGGCCTATAATTTTCTTTCTTTGTGTTCTCTTTGCCCGGTTTTGGAATCAGAATTATGCTCGCCTCATAAAAGGAGTTTGGAAGTTTTCTCTACTCTTGAATTTTTTGAAATAGCTTGAGGAGGATAGGAGTTAGTTCTTCTTTGAATATTTGATAGAATTCACTTGTGAAGCCATCAGGCTCAGGACTTTTCTTTTTTGGGGAGTTATTTGATAACTGTTTCGATCTCATTTTTTGTAATTGGTCTATTTAGGTGTTCTGATTCTTCCAGATTGATTTTTGGAAGGTTATATGATTCAAGAAATTTGTCCATTTCACCAAGATTGTCTAATTTTTTGGCATATAGTTCTTCACAGTATTTTCTTGCAGTGCTTTGTATTTCTGTTGTGTCAGTTGTTATTTCTCCACTGTCCTTTCTAATTTTATTTATTTGAGTCCTCTCTCTTTTTTTCTTGGTGAGTCTAGTTAAAGGTTCATCAATTTTGTTTACCTTTTCAAAGAACCAGCTCCTGGTTTCATTGATCCTCTGTATTGTTTCCTTAGCTTCTATGTCATTTATTTCTGCTCTGATCTTTATTATTTCCTTCCTTCTACTTGTCTTGGGTTTTATTTGTTGTTGTTTTTCTAGTTCTTTTAGATGCAGGGTCAGGTTGCTTAGTTGAGCTTTTTCTAGCTTCTTGTGATATGCCTGTAGTGCAATGAACTTCCCTCTCAGAATTGCTTTTGCTGTGTCCCATAAATTTTGAGTTGATGTATGCTCATTATCATTTGTTTCTAGAAACTTTTTTTTTTATTTTTATTTATTTTAGAGAGGAGACACAGAGTGAGAGAGAGAGAAAGAAAGAGAGAAAGGGGGGAGGAGCTGGAAGCATCAACTCCCATATGTGCCTTGACCAGACCAGTGCAGGGTTTTGAACTGGCAACCTCAGTGTTCCCAGGTCGACGCTTTATCCACTACGCCACCACAGGTCAGGCTGTTTCTAGAAACTTTTTTATTTCTTCTTTGATCTCATTGTTAATCCATTCATTATTTAGTAACATGCTATTTAGTTTCTAAGTGTTTGAGTATTTTTCAGTTTTTCTTTTGTGGTTAATTTCTAGTTTCATGGCATTGTGATCAGAGAAAATGCTTGATATGATTTCAATCTTTTTAAATTTACTGAGACCTTTTTTGTGTCCTAACATGTGGTCTATCATAGAAAACGTACCATGAGTGTTTGAGAAGAATGTATATTCTACTGCTTTAGGGTGAAAAGTTCTGAAAATATCTATTAAATCAAGTGATCTAGTGTCTCCTTTTAGTCTGCTGTTTCTTTATTAATTTTCTTTCTTGAGGATCTGTCCAGTGTTGTTAGTGGGGTATTGAAATCCCCTACTATGATAGTATTGCTGTTAATCTCGCCCTTTATATCTATCAAAGTCTGCTTTATATATGTCGGGTCTCCTATATTTGGTGCATAGATATTTATAATAGTTATATCTTCCTGTTGAATTGTTCCCTTTATCATTATGTAGTGTCCTTCTTTATCTTTTACTACAGCCTTTGTTTTAAAGTCCATTTCGTCAAATATAAGTATTGCTACTCCTGCTTTTTTTTCATTTCCATTTGCATAAAATATTTTTTTCCATCCTTTTACCTTCAGTCTATGTCCATCTTTTGTTTTAAGGTGTGTCTCTTGTAGACAACATATCTATGGGTCCTGTTTCTTTATCCATGCAGCTACCTTATGTCTTTTGATTGGACCATTTAATCCATTTACATTTAAGGTTATTATTGATATGTAGTTGTTTATTGCCATTTTATTCTTTAAAGCTGTATTCTTCTTTTGCTCTATTCTTTCCTCCCTTTAAACTGTTCAAAACAGGCCCCTTAGTATCTCTTGCAGAATTGGTTTGGTTTTTATGAATTCCTTCAGGCTTTCTTTCTCTGGGAAGCTCTTTAATTCTCCTTCAATTTTAATTGTTAGCCTTGATGGATAAAGTAGTCTTGGTTGTAGGTTCTTGTTCTGCATTATTTTGATTATATCTTGCCATTCCCTTCTGGCCTCAAGTGTTTCTGTTGAGAAGTCTGATGTCATCCTTATGGGGGCTCCTTTGTAGGTGATAGTCTTTTTTTCTCTAGCAGCTTTTAAAATTTTTTCTTTATCCATTAGCTTTGGTATTTTAACTATGATGTGTCTTGGTGTAGATCTTTTTGGGTTTCTCTTTAATGGAGTTCTGTGTGCTTCTTGAACGTGTGGAGTGTTTCCCAGCCTTAATTTAGGAAAGTTTTCTGCTATGATTTGATTGAACAAAGTTTCCATTTCCTGTCCTCTCTCCTCTTCTTCAGGCACCCCTATGATGCAAATGTTGTTTCTCTTCAGGTTGTCACAGAGCTCCCTTAGAGTTTCCTCATATTTTTTGAATTTCTTTTCCTTTTTCTTCTCTGCTTCTGTGCCTTTGTTTATTGTGTCCTCTAACTCGCTTATTCAATCCTCAGTGTGATTTATCCTGCTTTTAATTCCTTCCATTGTGGTCTTCAGTTCTGATACTGTATTTGTCATTTCTGTCTGATTCTTTTTTATTATTTCAATTTCATTTTTTATACTTGTTATCTCTTTATTTAGGTTTTCATAATGACTATCCATTGTTGCTCTAATTTCTTTGAACATCCTGACTATCATTATTCTAAATTCTGCTTCTGGTAATTTGGTTATATCTGGTTCATTCAGGTCCTTCTTTTGGGGATTTCTCTTGATTCATTTGGTTTGCATTCCTCTGCCTGCCCATTTTTTCTGTGTATAAGCAAGTTGAGGCCACTGGAGTCCATTATGTGTTGCCTTTGTGTTCTCTAGGTGTGGTCTGTCTGCAGGCCCGCCACCGCCTCTTCCGCTGCCTAGGGTTATTGGGTATGGGCGTTGCCAGCGCCGGCTCACTGTGGCTTTTGCTGTGATTTTTGCCTCTCCTCCACGGAAGGGGCTGTCACTCAAGCCACAAGCCTTAGCACCAAGGGTAGAGGTGAGCACCTTTGCTCAGCTGCAGACCCAGCCTGTTTCCGGATTCCGCCCATAACCCGCAGTCAGAGCCTGCTTGCCACAGTTTCGCGGGTTGGGCGGGGCTTTTGACGTGTCTGAGCTGTGAGCCTTTGCCCGTCCGGAGCTTTAGCCCCACCCTCGAGTCCAGGGCCCTCCTGCGCAGGGTCGCAAACCAAGGTTTATTGGCCAGGCGTGTTTTCTGACCTCCGCTCAGCTGCGAACATCCGCTCGTCCCGGACTCTACCCCGCCCCCGCGTTCGGAGCCCACTCATGCATGTAGGAAGGCAAATCGCGGTTTCTCCAGCCGGGCGGGGATAGTAGCGTGGGCTCAGCTGCCAGCTTCCACTTGTCTCAGGGTCTACCCTGTTCCTGCACTCGGAGTCCGCTCGCGCAGGTAGAGTGGCAAACCGCGGTTTCTCTGGCTGGGCGGGGCTGGTAGCGTGAGCTGATCCGCTAGCCCGCACCCATCCCTGGTCCTAGCCCCGTCCCTGTGGTCAGGGCCGGCTTGCGCAGGGTCGCAGAGCAGACTTCTGCCTGTTCCTCGCCTCCCGCTTTGTTCCCATAGGTGGGATTACAGGCGGGCCCGCAGCTTCCGGACCTCTTTCGCGCGTCCCCTCTGACCCTGCTGGGCTAGACCTAGCTCACTCCGGCTTGGCCTCCGCCCACGCTGACAGAACCGCGTTTCAGCGTCCTGCCACCAACAAACCCTTCAGCAACCCTCAGCAGAGTAGGAAGGGACCTAATACTCCACAGTGTAGGCCTGGGAGCTCCCTCACTTGTTTCACAGCTCAAAACTGTCCAAACGCCTCTTCTAGGCCCTGGGACTGTTGGCTGGGGCTTGGTTCCTGGGACCCAGGTCCCTCCCTCTCCCCCAAACTCTCCTCCCGCCACCTTGGTCTCTCCGGGCTGCCGTTTGCTCCAGGGAGCTGGGCAGCCCTCTTTGTGTTTTTGCTATTCCTACCAGTCTCAATGTGGCTTCTTCTGTGTTCCTTGGTTGAAGAGTCCACTTAGTTTAGTTCAAAGTTGGTTTATCCAGATTATGGTTCTTAAAATTGAGTTATAATCCACTTTGGTTCTGAGAGTTGGAAGTTGGTACGTCCGCCTACTCCGTCGCCATCTTGCTCCTTTTATTTTATTTTTTATATAAAGATTTTCTCTGTTATTTTCCAGGGTAAAATCAAAATATATTTTAAATTATGTGTTATGCAATTATCAAACATAATTTTGAATGAGCTCTGATGAAATTTTTGTAAATTAATCTATGGTGTTTTGGTTTCCAGTAAATATTTACAAACCATAAGATGTAATGTGTTTTAAGTAGAATGGTATTTTCCAGTTTTTGAGAAAATTTTAAATTGTATAACAAAATTTTAACAGCAAAAATGACCTTTGAATCTATTACAGTTAATTTATGAGAAGAGAAAACAAAATCTATAGAAGTTTAGCAAATTATTCCATGTCACACTAACTCAAATTAGTAATAGTTTCATGATTGAACTTAGATTGTTTGACTCCAAGTATTATAATTTTATCATGTTATATTTGTAAACATATATGTACTCTTTAATTTTTAGATTAGGATATTATGAGTATTTAATTATTCTTATAAACTCTTAACTAAATGTTATTCCAAGGAGTGTTTTCTTACCATTTTTAAATCAGAGGTCATTTTGTAAGTTGCACTTGATGAGTTATCATGCTGCCTGTATTACCACTTCCTGGCTCTAGGACTTTCCACCATAAACATCTCTCCTGGGTAAGAATTATTCTGTAGCAGTGAAATTAACTCACTCAGCCTCAACACAGACTCAAATAGATGAACACCAGAATATTAAACTGATTACTATGTAAGCTTGATTTCTAGACATGTTCTAATGGTAAAGTTTGGTCATGGAGCTCAACTACATGTGTTCTAGCCCTTGCTCAAGGATCTTAGGCAAGGTACAGAACATTTTGTGTGTGTGTCTCAGTCTCTTCATTATTAAGATGGGGTTAGTGAATAACTACCTCATATGTATTCTATACATGAATAAAAGTAAATATATACAAATGACTTAGGCTAATCTAGGTACAGTGGTGCTTAGCAAATGTTAGCTTACATCATAATCATTATTATTATGTAACTTTTATTGCAAGTTTACAGGTAAGTCACATATTTTCTATTAAAAGTTGACCCTACCCTCAATTATAGTAATATCATAGTTTCTCAGGCAAATAGCTTTGCAGGATTAAAGTCAAGAAACTATTAAAGGAAAAATGCAAAAGTATCCCAGTCCAGCTGTATGAATATAGAGTTATAGCCACCAAGCCTTTATGCCATGAAACAGAATATACAAAATGAAGTATATATTTTATTTCTTTACCAAAAGCAATTTTTCTAGATATAATGGGTCCCAGGCAAGTAGATTCCTACAAAACTAAACTCTGCAAATTACATTAATAAGAGAGTCTTCATGGAAAAACATGCTCTGAACATGCAACTAAATATAACTTTTTAGATGTTGAATTGTCATTAAAAAACTAGGTATTTGATGATAATTTTATGTTTTCTATAGAAATGGGAGTATTAGGAGGATCTTAACCTTAGAAAAAGAGGTAGAGTTTTGCATTAGACAGTTTTACATAAGATGATGAATAATTACAAATGAGAACACTAAATCTGATATTGGGTTAGAGATAGATTAATGAATCAAGTTATCCAAAAATAAGAGAAACATGTTTATATATTTAAATGAGAGTGAGTTTAAAACTATAAAAGACACTCACGGTATTCTATACCTATGTCTTTCAGGACCTAGAGATCCAGTTGACTTGAGAAGTTGCTAGAATTAAAGCAAAAATAAATTTTTAAAATCTTCATCTTTTATGGTTTTAATTTTGCTGACTTTATGAAAATATCCTTTTGGTTTGGTTTCAAGTTTAACAATTAGAGGAATATTTATTTTAATATTCTGTTATATTAGTCTTATTAAGTTTTAAATCAGCACAAAAAATACTGGTGATTGAATAAGTATTCAAAATTTTAATAGTCAATCAAAGTGAATTCATCGCACCACTTAGTATTCTGGTGAAAACATGCATGAATGTTCTCCTTTGCTGTTTCAGGTCAGTCAGGATTTTACTGAAAACTGTCAAAAGGAAATGAGCTTTATCCCCCAATTGGCCATACTCGAAAATAATCTGTCTTTAAATTTCATAAGCCTCACTAAATTTTGGATCATTAGATGCCCCCTATTTTAAATATTTTCAAATATAAGCATAAAGCTCTACATGTAAGCAGTACAAATTGAATCTGTGGATTCGATTCTAATTATGAGTAATAGATATAAAATGAATTTCCATTTAGCTTTTTTTCAAAAGTCAGGTTCATTGAGATATTGTAGTATTATTTAACATGGCTTTATAAAACATATATGAAATCAGATATTTTTTCAGAATAAAAAATGTCTAAATAAACCTGGAACATAGTCTAGTGTTAGTTTTCCTATTTTGGGTCATTTAATGATTTTTAAAATGTATGCATCTCCTTAGTTTAAGCAGAAAATCAAATTGACTTAAAAGTTTCAAGGATTGCCCTGGCAAGTTAGCTCAGTAGTAGAGCATTGGCCAAGTGTGTGGATGTCCTGGGTTTGATTCCTGGCCAGGGCACACAGGAGAAGCGCCCATCTGCTTCTCCACCCTTTCCCCCTCTCCTTTCTCTCTCTATCTCTCTTCCCTTCCCTCAGCCAAATCTCCACTGGAGCAACGTTGGCCTGGGCGCTGAGGATGGCTCCATGGCCTTTGCCTCAGGCGCTAGAATGGCTTCAGTTGCAACAGTGCAACGGCCCAGATGAGCAGAGCATCGCCCCCTGGTGGGCATGCCAGGTGGATCCCAGTCAGGCACATGCAAGAATCTGTCTCTCTGCCTCCCTGCTTCTCAGTTCAGGGGAAAAACAGTTTCAATTATTCGATAATCAAACTAAAAAAGATGATCCCTACCTGTGTTTTTAAATCAGCAAACACAAGTTATCAGATTACAGTATAGAATAGGTATAATGAGAAAAGGAGGTACTAATTTAGAAACTATTTTTTAGACATTGCGAACACCTATTTAATTTTCAACTCAACTTTTAACTAATAATTATATGTAAATATTACTTGTCTTTTTGATAGCAAAAGACATTGCATAAACTAAGTCATTCTTTTCCTTATACAACCCCAGTATCTACCTAAATACAGCTCCTTTGTACTACCTTTTTTCTACTCTGTGCAAGAAGAAAGATCTGCCCTTGGATTGTTGATCTTCAGACACTTCTTCGTGGAAATATCACCTGGTGCCTCCCACAGCACCTGTCTCTCTACTTATATTTATTGCCCTTAGTTGAATTTTAACAGGTTTCAGCTAGTAAGCAACAAATCACTCACCCAGACTTTCCATAAAACAAAAAGCTACTTATTTTGTGAAACTATTCAGCATTAATCACTTTAAAAAGAGAAATTTAATAAGTTACAATAATTGACCAGATTTCTAGCACTTTTTCCTTTTCAACTAAATAGAGTGGACTGAAATTGTGAAAACTTTTTTTCTATTAAAACTCATGTGGCATGGGCCTTTTTACACAAATGAACAGATAGGTGAATGAATGAATGACCGAACAAGGGAGCCAAGGAAGGAACAACCAAAAACACTTGACTCAATGTTTCATTATCCTCCATGCTATTCCCAGACTCTGCTTAAAAGTCCACTCAGAAGAAAGAACTCACTGCTTCCCAAGAAGCCAGTTCACTTTCGCATACTTTAACTGCTATGGATAGCTCCTTGTGTTGACTTGAAATTATTTTCTTTACACTTTACAACTATAGAATTCTAGTGTAGTTCTCTAGGTTCACAAACTATAAATCCAATCTCACCCAAATATTTTTCAAATATTTGAAAATATAGTATGAAACACTTCATCTATCCTCTTCCCTACGCGCTCGCGCGCACCCCCCCCCCACACACAGTCGCATACACCCATGCCACTACCGAATTATATATGTTTGTTAAACATTTCCATTACTTTCATCCTTTATTCAAATGACAGACTAGCTCTTTCACTATTCTGGATGCAGGTTTATTGTGAGTCTTTAAAAGTATAATGCACAGAGCCAAATCTATTCTGGAAATCGTTGTGTCAGAGCAGGCTTGGGTATGATTATCTTCTCCTTCTCTCTCACATCTGCCTTTATGTTTTCTTAGTTCTTTTTTGAGATCACTCTTCTTTGGCTTCTACGTTACAGTTCTGACGAGTATTCTCTAGAGGCCTCTGATCCATCATCTTCTGAGGTAGCATATATCTCTATTCAGTTCTTACCAAAAGCACAAAACAGATTTTCCAGTCACATGAAATTTTGTGAAGGTATGTCTCTTATCTGTGCATACTGAATCATAGAATTTTAAAATTAAATTTATTGGGTGGCATTGGTTAATAAAATTATATAGCTTCCAAGATGATGTATTATTGAATTAGAGAATTTTAAGGCTATTTAAGAAAACTGAGATCCAGAAAAGGGAAATGACCTGCTCCTTGCCACACAGCTAGATATTGACAGATCTGGGGCTAGAGCCCCTTCTTCCTGACTGGTACTGTATCTCCATATACACTGTCCAGCTGTATTTTGAATTAGTGGGAGGCCCTATATTTTTTTCAAGGAAACTTTAACCTTACCATAGTCATTTGGGTATGTTTTGTAATAACAACAGTTAAAATTTCTCAATTTAAAATATAAACTAAACACTACCTCACTTGAATCACACTTTGTAGTTTGCAGTGTACTAGTTGTCCATTATCATTTATTTTCTTGAAATCCCTCCCAGACCATCTTAACTGCAGATTTTCTAAGACTTCCATTCGTGTCCTCACCTGATTCATTATTAAAACTATTGCACTGAATAGAATCAGGATAGAGGTCTTTAAAAAAATTCTAGCCTGACCTGTGGTGGCGCAGTGGATAAAGCGTCAACCTGGGAACACTGAGGTCACCAGTTCGAAACCCTGCACTGGTCTGGTCAAGGCACATATGGGAGTTGATGCTTCTAGCTCCTCACCCCTTTCTCTCTCTCTCTCTCTCTCTCTCTCTCTCTCTGTGTGTGTCTCCTCCCTAAAATAAATAAATAAAAAGAAATAATAAAATAAATTCTAGAAACCTTGCGAGATATATCAACCCATTAATAATAAAGATTTGGATTTGGTCAGTCAACCAATTAGAGATCCTTCCATCCACCCTCTTTACTCACACCTGCCTCACTACTCATGCCACCTCCATTATTCCAAAATGAATCTCACGAATTTGTCAAGCATCCTGATGAAATCCAGTGATGCTGCTCACGTTATTATAACAGCCTTATAGAGGAAAGGAAATTGGATCTTTCTGATGTTGTAGTCAATTGAAGTAGTTCAAGGACTTTCTCCAAAATCTTAATACTCAAAGTGTGGTCACTTGGGATGTGTTAGAAATACAGGATTTGAGCTGAGATATCTCTGACCCAGAGGCAATGAAGCCAGAATATTTATTTCAACAAAATCCCTAAGTTATCATGTTCATGGTAAAATATGAAAAGCATTTTTTAAAATCTGTTTTACTATATAAAATAACTTCAGAGGCTAGATACCATGCCTAATTTCTTTATTGTCTTATTGTATGTCAACAAGAAACTACCATCAAATTATATCAAATGAAGATACTGATTAAAGTACTAGTTGTAAATATTAAGGTACAGAATTTTATACACAGAAAAATAGATAGATAAAAATATATAGTATATTAACAACAGTTTTATTACAATAAGAACTTCTAAAGAGATGGAAACTAAATGTTCCAAAATAATTCTGATTTTCTTTAGATACTAAAATGTGGTTTGCATGATATTAGATATGAGCTGGTTAAAAAAATAGTCACTGAATGTTCTGTACCATAAGGAAAGTAGGGGATTAGTGGTTTTGTCTGAGAAGTCTTAAAGGCTCCATATATTTGTCCAGTGGAGGGAATTAATTTTCAATTTAAGCATCTACTAAGAAGTGGCTCTTCCTCTGAATACATACAGCATCCATCCTATCCATCCCTGCCTTAGGGAAGACAACAGGAGGTGGTGCATTCAGTCCAGAACACTTAATGGCAGTGGTTTTGCATTTTATTAATGGTCTTATCGCTGCTAACAAAGTGGACTCTAAGTCAGGTTATAAACAGAGGCTGACAGTAAGTAAGTACACTGATACAGTGTAATGATCCAGCCCAGTTAAGACCAGATGGGACCCAGAAGAGGATGAGTAGAACCTGAATAAGCAGAATGTAAGCCAGGTGGGACAGGGATCCTCTCAGAAGCACACATAATATCGGAATCTTATAATATGCCTTTTAACTTAGTAGCATATAATAGGTTCAAAATAATGTATCATTTTTATTCAGAGCCTGTATTACATCATTCTGAAACATTCTTTTTTGTTTGTTTTCTAAATGTTTATGTTAAAAAAATAAATTTTAGGTAGCTATCTGGCCTCATTGTACTTTACTGTCAAGACCTTGCTGAGTAAGCAAAATCAAGTGAATGCCATGACTTGCACAAAATTCTCCTTAACTATTAAACAGAGATTGTTGGGCTTAAAAAAATAGGAGTGATTTCCTGACTTTCTCTTATTTTCACTTTTAATAGTATTTCACATCTTCTAAAATGAGTTCATATTGCTTTTATTTATTTATTTAAATTATGGTAAGGTAACATGAGATCTACCCTCTTGACAAATTTTTTTTTAATAACTTCTTTTTTTAATTTTTTTTTATTTTATTCATTTTAGAGAGGAGGCACAGAGAGAGAAAGAAAGAGAGAGAGAGAGAGAGAGAGAGAGAGAGAAAGGGGGGAGGAGCTAGAAGCATCAACTCCCATATGTGCCTTGACTAGACCAGTGCAGGGTTTTGAACTGACGACCTCAGTGTTCCCAGGTCGACGCTTTATCCACTGTGCCACCACAGGTCAGGCCTTGACAAATTTTTAAGTGTACAATTCTCTATTGTTAGCTATAGGCACTATGCTGCACAGCAGTCATGTAGAACTTACTCAACTTGTATAACTGAAAATTTATACCAGGAACAGCATCTCCCCATTTCCCTCTTTCCCAAGTCCCTGGTAATTACCATTCTATTCTGCTTCTATAAGCTTGACTATTTCAGATATATTATGTAAGTGGTGTCATGTAATATTTCTCCTTCTGTGTCTGGCTTATTTTATTTAACATAATTTCCTCCAGGTTTAGCCAAGTTATTGCTTCTGGCAGGTTTTCCTTCCTTTTTATTACTGAATAACATTTTATTGTATTATGTACTACATTTTCTTTCCATTGGTCCATTGATGGCCATTTCAGATTATATATATATATATATATATATATATATATATATATATATATATATATATATATATATATATATATATTAGATTCTATTTATTAATTTGAGGGAGAGAGAGAGAAAGGCAGAGGAAGAGCGGGAAGCATCAACTAGCTGTAGTTTATTTTCTCATATGTGCCTTGACCAGGCAAGGTCAGAGTTTGAACCGGTGACCTCAGGGTTCCAGGTTAATACTCTACCCACTGTGCCACCAAAGGTCAGGCTGCATTTTATTGTCTTTTGAATTATTTTACAATGCTGTGATTTGTAGAAATTTTTGTGGGTTTTTTAAATTTTGTTTTTGTTTTTCTGTTATTTGTTTTTAGTGAGAGAGAGAAAGAGAGAGAGAGACAGGAAAGGAAAGAGATGGGAAGCATCAACTCATAGCTGCACCATCTTTAGTTGTTCATTGATTGCTTCTCACACATACCTTGATCAGGAGACTCCAGCTGAGTCAGTTACCCTTTGCTCAAGCTGGTAACCCCATACTCAAGTTAATGAGCCTGTGCTCAAGCTGGTGACCTTGGAGTTTTGAACCTAGGAACTCAGCATTTTAGGTTGTCACTTTATCCACTGTGCCACCACAGGTCAGTCCCTCCATGTCTTAACTATTGTGAATACTGTCACAATGAATATGGGAGTGTGACTATCTCTCTGAGATCCTGATTTCAATTTTTCTGAATATATACCCAGAAATGGGATTGCTGGATCATATGGTAGTTTTATTTTTAATTTTAATTTTTTCTTTTAGCAATATATATATATATATATATATATATATATATAGAGAGAGAGAGAGAGAGAGAGAGAGAGAGAGAGAGATAGGGACAGATAGGAAAGGAGAGAGATAAGAAGCATCAATTCTTCGTTACAACTCCTTAGTTGTTCATTGAGCTTTCTTATATGTTTCTTGACCAGGGGGGCTGCAGCTGAGCCAGTGACCCCTTGCTCAAGCCAATGATTTTGGGCTTCAAACCAACAACTTTTGGGCTTAAGCCAACGACCATGGGGTCATGTCTATGATTCCATGTTTAAACCAGCGACCTCAGGATTTCAAACCTAGGTCCTCTGTGTCCCAGGCTGATGCTCTATCCAGTACACCATTGCCTAGACAGGCTTATTTTTAATTTTTTTTGAGAAACCTCCACACTGTTTTCTACAGTAGTTGTACCATTTCACATTCCACCAATAGTGTACAAGTTACTAATTTTTCACATACTCACCAATACTTTTATTCTTTTTTTTTCTTTTTGAAGAAAACTCTACTTAAAAGTATTTTAAAAATTTAAGAAATATATTAACCAGCCATAAATATGAACCTTATTTGGATACTGATTCAAATAAACTATAAAAATTAATAACATTAATAAAATATTTGAAAATTTTAACATTATTTTTTAATAATATAACATTTTTTGTTTTGTAATGACTTTATGTTTATTTTTAAGTAGGTATCATTAAATGCATATACTGACCTATTGATAAGTATCTAGGATCTGGTTTGGAAATATAATAGAAAAGGAATTAGAGATATAAACTAGACAAAATTGTTCATGAGTTGATAAGCAATGAATCTGGGTGACAGGTATTTAAAGATTCATTTGACTCTTCTGTTTTATGTATGTTTAAAAATCTTCCATTAAAAATGTTAAATACAATTTTGTCATAAATTTTCAAACCATTGAATCCTTTTAGTTTTTGTTATTTTTTAAATTTATTTTTTTATTTGCTTTTTTCAATAACAACCCTTATTTTTTTTCAAGTGCAATCTGGTTTGTCAGACTCACTCCCTTAATAATCTGAATCCGGATTTAATATCCCAGGATATTAAGTCTTCTTGGCTTACAACACAAATATTTTGCCTTGGAAAATTCTTGATCAGTCATTTTCTTGACAAACTGTAAAATACATACTGTCTTTATTTTTCTGGTTACCTTTTATAGAACCATCACGAGGTTCTTGATGTAGAGCAAGATGTTTGTGTGAATACTTGCATCTAAAATCTTATAAACATGGAGAAACAGTACCTTTTCCTGAAAATTCTTTCACATGATGTCCTTCTTTGCCTTACCTCTAATTTGCTTGCTGCCTTTGATTATTTTGAGTAGTTTCTTAGGAAACTGAACAAAGAGTTTTGAGGTGAAGCAAGATAATATTTTTGTTAGCCTACTGAGAGATAGATGCCAATTTTAAAATTAGTTCCTACTTCTCTACCAGCGGGATATATAGTTTCAGCCCAAGTCAAATAACTTTTGTAGGGTGGTCAGCAATGGGGGACGGTCACGTGAGGAACTCAGACCCGGGTCCTTTGACTAGAACCGCCCACACAACCAAGCACATCAAAACTAAACTTCCCAGAGGTCTTTGGGAAAGGAGTGACTGTCCATCAGCCAGTGAGATTTCACCATGTCATAATTGCTTGCCTACCCTAGAGGACCCATTTAAATACCTCTCATGCAGTCTAATTCGCGCAACTCCTCTGGCTTCTATACCCCGGGAATGGAGGACATCATCGGGCGGGATGCGTAGCACTTAATAAATCCTTTGCTATTCCACACTTTGTGGCTTTTGGCCCCCCTTTCTTCTTTCTCGGTGGGGAAAAATACCTTACAACTTTCAATTCCTTCAAATATATATACGTAGATGACTGACATCTTTCAGAATATTTATTAAAATGATGTCTCAATTTCTTCAAATATATGTTAGAAGAAGACAAGATGTACTTAGACTGGGACATAATGTTTATTATTTTATTTTAAGTTCATATGTTAGGTTTTGAGATCATCTTCCAAGATTACACAAAATTTATTCTTGTATTTTGTTTCTTACCAGTGTTTCTGAATTGCAAATGTCCTGTAATTCCAAAGATGTCCATTCAGTCTTTTTTGATCAGGAATCATTTGGAAATAGAAGTTAATTCAAGTGGCAAAAATCTTTTCAATTATCTCTCAGTATAACTTTGTAAATATTCTTTTTGTCACCAAATACCAAATTATAAATTTTCTTTTTTGTTAAAAAAAAAATTAGCCTGACCAGGTGGTGGCGCAGTGGATAGAGCATCGATCTGGGATGTGGAAGACCCAGGTTTGAGACCCCGAGCTCGCCAGCTTGAGAGCGGGCCCATCTGGCTTGAGCAAAATCTCGTCAGCTTGAACCCAAGGTCGCTGGCCCCAGCAAGGCGTTGCTTGGTCTGCTGAAGGCCCGCGGTCAAGGCACATGTGAGAAAGCAATCAATGAACAACTATGTTGTCGTAATGGCAATGAAAAACTAATGATTGATGCTTCTCACCTTTCTCCATTCCTGTCTGTCTGTCCCTATCTATCCCTCTCTCTGACTCTCTGTCCCTGTAAAAAAGAAAAAAAAATTAAAGCAAACCACATAGTAAAATAAAACTAATTTTGAGTTTTAAGTATGTGAATACTGGTTATTAAAAATAACAGTAGAATTAAGAATTCTTAGCCAAGCATTAGATACTAAAGCTGGGGATAAACAGTTGCTGAAATGTATTTTTTCACTTGTGAAAAACAAAGGTTCAAATTTGCATAATCATTAACTTTATCTGTTTCTGGACTTAGCTAGTCTTTTGAAATACTGTACCTATTTTGTTTGATGTGGCCTCCAAAATATATTTGGGCAACAAGCGTGGTAAATGTTTACTCTCACACCATACCAACCTTACTCTTTGTGTAAGCTTTTTCTTTATTATTTGTTTTTAGGGGGAGAAAGAAAGAGAGAGAGAAGGGGTGAGGAGCAGAAAGCATTAACTCCCATTTGAGCCTTGACCAGGTAAGCCCAAGATATTAAACCAGGGACCTCAGCGTTCTAGGTCAAGGTTTTATCCACTGTGCTACCACAGGTCAGGGGTATGTAAGCTTTAATAACCTCCAGTAACCTAATTCATTCAAAAGTATGCTTCTTGTAGAGAGTGTTTCAATGATTCCATTGCAATTTGCATTTTCTACATATCTATGTGCTAATTTAACCCCATGTGAGCTTTGTTCTAAGCATTGAACATGATATCAAAATAGGACTGTAATGCTGGTGGCTGAGGCCATGCAAGTCCACATTGGATTGGGGCAGATTGTAAAGAAACTGTGGAGTGGAAAATGGTGGGCTATTCTGTTTATTAGAGTCTAGCAATGGTGGACCAGCATGCAGGCAGAGAGAAAACCACTTCTCTCTCTCTCTCTCTCTCTCTCTCTCTCTCTCTCTCTCTCTCTCTCTTTCTCTCTCGGGGCACATAAGCAAAACAGGTGGGGTGGTGGGGACCCCTTCTCTGGCAAAGAACAGCAAGCACTGGTCCCTCCCAATGGTGGCAAGGCAATCCACAATCTACAATCTGCCGCCCTGAGGGCAAACACTCGCAGCCTTACCTAGACTATACATACCTGGTGCTGCCCTCTGCTCATGCACCAACCAGGCAAAGTACAAGGCAGGCAAGCCTAACACACTTGTTTGCCTGACAAGGACACAGAGATTTTTTTCCCCATTCTCAATCTGTCTCATGTTTCTGTTTGTGTGGACATCTTGAAACTGCTGATCTGGTTTTCTGTGTGCCCTCTGCCTTTGTAGAAGTTTGCACTTACAAAGTGTTGTGCCCAACACAGCTGATTTTGAAATTCCAGTTTGGAAAGCTTTATTTACTCAGATTCCATAACACTGGTCATTAGAAGCTGAATTTGCTCCTTCTAGTGTAAGGGTTGTGGAAAAGAAAACATCAAAACTGTTCTCTTCTCAGGAGTCTCCCCATTATTTCTGTTGGCTTTGGAGTAGTCAGGAAAACAAAACAAAATAAGAAAACAGAAACAAACTTGTCTCCTAAATTTCTTTGGCTCACCCGACATTCCCCTTCACACCCCATGTTGATGCATCAGGAATTTTAGGCAGTCAATAATACAAATCATTCAGCTTAAAGAAGTTGACTGAGGAGTCTCCTATCATAAAAATTTCTCGCCAAGCTGGCAGTGTAATGTGGGGTATGCTGTGACAGTGGCCATGGCTCATCCAGACTTCTGGACACAAATGTTGTCATAAGCACAAAGTACTCTGTGTCCACCCACCAGTGGTAAGAAAGGGTGAGGAGCCCTCAAGAGGCTCCTGAAAAGAGCTCACTGCGAGTCTTGTTGACCTCCACAATCACAGCAAGTAGCACTTTACATATAAGGCAAAAACTATTCTTAAATGTTAAGCATTAAACACTTGGTGCCCCTGTGACACATGTTTTGCAGCCAAGATTATTTGTTTAAGCTCATCATAACATATCACCAAAAAGGCAATAAGTTATTTCTTTTTATAATGCAATTGAAATATTCATATGGTTAAAATTTTAAACAGCCCAAAACAATATATAATGCAAAATAAGTTTCCTTTCACCTATTCCGAAATCTTCCATTTAATAAACATAGAGGGATAGATGAGTAAATATTGATATAGCTGTATATATAATAAAGTTTATTCATATCAAGTAATATTCTGAAACTGTTAAGAATAAAGTGCTGACATAAATTCTAAGAAATATTAGTGTAATGTATAAATACATTTTTCACCTAGTTTTTACAAATTCCTAGTTATGAGTATACTTTAATTTATTTAACCAATTTTATTCATATTTTATGGTTAACACCCTTGTGCAATATCATTGTACGTTTGTAAAGTATTGGTTTCTAGAAGCTGTATTAAAGAGCAAATTGATTTCCAAAGAGATGTGATGAACAATGTGTAAATTGGTCTGATTTTCTTGCTGGCTATTGGTAGTATCAAATATTTTCATTTTTGCTAATTGATAAGATAACCACATTATTTACTAGCACTGCTTAATTATAAATAAGTTTGAAAAACATTTCATATATTTATAAACCATTTGTATTTGCTTGGTGTAAATTTACTTATCTTTTTTTTTCTATTTATCTACCTGGTTGTTTACATTTATTTATTAATTTAGAAAACTCTTTACTTCTCATATTTTAAGAAAATTTGCTGAAGTTAAGGAAATTAATACTAAATATTTTCCCCTTTGTGATTAAACTTAGTTTATGGTTTTTATTTCCCTTAATGGTTAAGCAGAAAATTTTAATTATCATGCAGCCCAATTTTCCTGTTTTTTCTTCTGTGGCTTCTAAGTTTTTATGTCTTGCTCAGAAAGGCCTTCTCCAATCCAGCATTATGAAAATGTTTATCTGTTTTACTAATTTTACAATGTCATATTTCTACTATATTTGTACTCATCTCGAAAATTTTTTGTGTTAAAAGTGAAGACAAATTTTATTTTCTCCAAATGGCTAGCCTTTTGTTTCCACAACCTTTACTGAGTATTTTGTCTGTTTTACCATTGGCATAAAATTCCACCCTTATCATACACTGAATTCCAGAATGATTTTGTCTTCCTTTCTGTCTGAACTTTCTGTTATATTTTATTGATCACATTAATTTTCATGAACTTAAAGTATATTTCTAATGAATACTTAAATGTCCTTCACTCCTCTATTGCTATACAATAAATCATTTTAAAACTTAAAACAATAGTTTATTGTTCATTATGATTCTGTGGGATGGCAATCTGGGAAGTCCTTCTGATAGTATCTCCTAGGATCTCTCATGTGGATTCACACATCTGACTGCTTGATAGAGTAGAGAGTCCATATGGAGTCACTCACATATCTGGCAGTTGGTGCTGGCTGCTCACTGGGCCACCATGGTTCTTCTTCATGACTTTTCATTCCCCAGATTTTCCTCTATGTTTCCTCACATTCTGGTGGTCTCAGAATTCCAGGAAGGCAAGTCTCAACACAAAAGTATATATCGAATTTCTGGCCACACCCCACCAACCCTGCCTACACACACATTTACTCATGCTCCATTGGATAAAGCAAGTCATATGGCCAAGCTCAGAGGCCATATTTGGGAGAACTTAGGCTTCTCCATTGAGGGTAGAAGTAGGTGAGAATTTGTTACCTTTTTAATTCACCACTGTGGTTATTAATTCAATTCTATTTTTAATTTTGTATGTTTGTTTTCTTTTTCCTTTATTCTTAATGGGGATTTACTGTGGTTTATGTATTTTATTGTTTCAGGAATTTTCTCTCCAGAAAACTTTAGTAAACTTTATTAGGTCTTGGGTATGTTTATTAGATTTAACATTTTTCTCTGTGTTTGTATAAAATACATATATATTTTATTTATTACATATAATACTAAAATATATTTTATAATATAAAAGTGTATATTATTATATGTTAATATAAATTATATACAATACCTACATAATACATGGATATTTTATTGGGCACTGCTCTAGCTTAGTCGTATTGATTATATTTTCATTCTTATTATTTTCTAAATATTCTGCAGTTGCAATTCTGTTTTCGATTTTGAATGGGGCAAGTTAAAAGAGAAAATATTTTACATATTGATCATAACATTTTTGGTATTTTTATAACCAGAGACTAGAGTTTGTTTTTTCTTTAATTGGATTTATTGGGGTGACATTGGTTAAAATAATTATATATGTTTCAGGTGTACAATTCTATAATACATCAAATACATCATCTGCTCATTGCACTTTGTGCTACATTAAAGTTTCAGCAATTGTTGAGCTATTAATAGTGACCTAACTTATGACCCATGTTTTATAAGTTGGAAACGTGAACAAAAAGGTTTATTCTATGTCTTCAGATTATAGCCTTTGACATGGATGTATGTAATTGATAAAGGAAATATTATAAATATATATATAGAAAGAGTATATGTACATAGTCTTTGACATTTTACAGATATGAATTCAACTAATTCATAAGGGAATTTGTATACATATTACATTGTCATAAATTAGTCCACAAAGATTACCTTGGTAATTTCTAAATTTAAAACAGATCAAAGTATAACTTTTAATTTTTATAAAAAAATGCAATACAAAATAAAAATTTTTCTTAATCCCATTCAAAATAAAAATTCAAATTCAAATTGCGTAATATTTAAAAATAATCAGAATGAAAATAGAATGAATGGGATCAGGTTAAAGCTATTCTCAGAAGACAAATGTATATATCCATGTCCATATATATATATATATATACATATTTTGTTTAATTTTATATGGAATTTTTATGTTTCCTTATTTTTTATCTATTTAATTTGCGTTTCTATTCATTATAGTATTTCCTGAAGATTTTGCCTTAGTCATTTTGATAATGTCATAAATAAAATTTCTTAAGATCTAATCTTCATTCTGATTGTACTGTTTATCATGATAAATTCTCTTCATTTTTTTCCAGTGCTTTTTGCCTAGAATTCAGTTTTCTGACATTTACATTGTGCCCTTTTTTTTCAGGGATGGCAATTTCCTTGTATGTATTTTCTCTGGTATTCTTTATCTATGAAACTCAAAAACTTGATTTTTCCTCCCTAAAACATAAAATTTCAAGTATAAAAATTAAAATTTGTCTCACCCCAGAGATATTTTCTTGTATATATATTTGAATTTTTTATCTTTCATTTTTGGTGCTCTTTACTTTCATCTTTTAGTTCTTCTTTATCTGATCTGCACATTTATTATTTTTTCTTCTGCTTCTTCAATCTTAGGGTCTTTTTTTTTATAGAGACAGAGAGAGAGTCAGAGAGAAGGATAGACAGGGACAGACAGACAGAAACAGAGAGAGGTGAGAAGCATCAATCATTAGTTTTTCGTTGCCGTCGCAACACCTTAGTTGTTCATTGATTGCTTTCTCACATGTGCCTTGACCGCGGGCCTTCAGCAGACTGAGCACCCCCTTGCTAGAGCCAGCGACCTTGGGTCCAAGCTGGTGAGCTTTTTGCTCAACCCAGATGGGCCCGTGCTCAAGCTGGCAAGCTCGGGGTCTCGAACCTGGGTCTTCCACATCCCAGTCCGATGCTCTATCCACTGTGCCACCACCTGGTCAGGCAATCTTAGGGTCTTTTGTATGTTTATACACTGAAGGCTTTTTCCACATCAATCATTGTATTTTTAGTTGTACATTTTGCTTTATTGTTTTTTGTTTTGTTTTTGTTCAGTGAGAGGAGGGGAGGGGAGGCAGAGAGAGATAGACTCCTTCATGCAACCCAACCAGAATCCACCTTGCAAACCCACTAGAGGGCGATGTTCTGTCCATCTGGGGCATTGCTCCATTGCTCAGCTACCGAGCTCTTAGCACCTGGGGCAAAGGTCATAAAGTCATCCTCAGCACCTGAGGCCAGCTCGCTCCATTTAAGCCATGGCTGTGGGAAGAGAAGAGAGAGAGAAATAAGTGAAAAAGGGAAGTGTGGAGAAACAGATGGGCACTTATCCTGTGTGTCCTGACCAGGACTCAAGCCAGAGACATTCACACGCTGGGCTGACACTCTACCACTGAGCCAATTGGCCAGGGCTTATTGTTTCTAGTGTGTGTTGGTTATACAATAACGTTAATGAACCTTAATTTGTTTCCTTAGGTCTACAATGTTCTTTTAGTCTCATTCTGTTGTTTTGTATTGTAAGGGACTAAAAAATTTTCTCAGCCCTCCTTGAATGAGTCTGAAAGTTAAACTATTAGATTAAAAGAAGAAAAGAATACAAAGTTATTCAATATAAATTTTATGTGATATTGGGCCCTTCATAAGGAAATGAAGACAAAAAGAAACAAACTTGATTATTTTTATACTGGGTTTGATCAACTAGGTAGATGTGGAGGCATATGAGAGGTCAAAAAGTATGAAGTAATTATAGTAAACTGGGGTATTTAGCAAGGCCTGTTTGTTTGAATTCTTCTAGGTGTCCCTTTGTCAACTGAGACAAGGATGCTTCACTTTGTATAGGGAGGATACCTCTCTCATGAGGTTTTTAATGCCCGTTTCTAAGCAGAAGGGTAGAAGAAAGATCAGAGAGACCTTCCTGCTTCTGCTGTTTTCTCAAACTCCTTCATCTTAAAATATTTAGTATGCCAAGGTGCCATATTTTGGAGTAGTATGTCTTGAACCACATCAGTATTTACTATTTTAATGCTTATTTCATTGACTTTGGCTCTCATTCATTTATTCTAAAACATGAAACTCTTGTAAGAAACTTCTTTCTTATTTCCTGGAGTATGTTTTCTTTCAACTGTATTCTCCACCAACTTTTTCTTGATATGTTGTGTTGTTTTTTTTCCTACTTCTTTTGTATATTCACATTTTTGCTTATGTGGCTAAGCAGTGGTTGTGATAGAAAACTGTGGTAAAAATTGAGACAACACAGAAGGACTTGAAACTCTTGATTTTTTTTTCCTCTTAACTCAAATCTACACTAAAAGATACTCATGTATCCCATAGTATCCTGTACTTGCTGCCACCTTAGAACTTATATTTTATTGTAACTGTTTATTTGTTTGTATTTCCCATTAGATCATTGCTGTTCAGAGAATAGTTCCAATTAATTTGCATCAGAGTCACTCCAAGAACTTACTGAAAATAAAAATGCTTGAGTCACTGTCCTATTTACTGAATCTAAATTAGTGAGGGTGAAGCTTAGAAATCTGTATTTGAAATTCAGATCCTAGTAAATCTTTTTGATAAACTCTGAGTTCCTTGGAGGTATCCTGTTTGTCATGGCTTTACCATAGTGTCAAAAATAGAGTAGGGGTTTAAGATATTAGTATTAGATAAATGAATAAATTAATAATGAAGTTTCATATTGCATGTACCTTATAATGTATGTGTTAGAAAAAAAAAGGTGACATCGGTAGTTAAATTCCAGTTTTTTTTTATTTTACCATTGCTTAGTCTAGTATTGTTTTATGAAGTCTTCCATGAGTTTTTTCTCTGCCTTTTTCATTTTCAGGATCTTAAAAAAAAGATTATTTCAATGAAATGTAGAAAAGACTCATGCAATAAAAACTGTGCTGAAATAACTTGGCTTGGAATGTCATTTAATGATTGATAACTATTTGATTCTAGAAGCAGCATCACTAGCAATCCATTGTTGATAAATTCTGACAGATTTAGGTTTGCCAAATACCTTTACCCTTAGTTGGAACTGAAAGAAGTTACTGCAATAACCATAGTGTTGTGAAATATGCTGGCACTGGAATCTGAAAGAGATAATTTTGAGTCTCATTTCTGTCTCTTGCTAGCCAAAACTCAGTACTTTTTCAGGAGCACTTTTGATAGATGATTCAACGAGATCATAGGTCAATAATTAAGCACAAAGCATGCACTGATAAGTTATAATGATTATTTTTAAATATAAATAATTTGAGGATAAAGTATAATAATTATGTCTTGGAGGCACTGTAGTTTAATAATTGTAGCTACAAGCAAAGAAGATTTCAGTATAAAGTATTAGATTAATTATGTGGAAAAGTATTTTAAAATTGGTAAATATGAACTATATAATGAACACTTGGAAAAGTGGGTAAAAGTATAATATAGAATAAATCCAAATTTACCAATCAAAATGTTTTTAATTAAAAGGATTCTGGGAATTAGCACAAGGTTCATTTCAATTGCCTGAGCAGTGATCATGGAGGATAAAACAGAGTTGCTTAACATGGCAGAAGATTCTGTTCTCTTCATCAAGAATGATCAAAACATCAATCAAAAAAATTAACATAAGTGATGTCAGAGAAATGGCGGAGTGAGAGATAGTCCCAATCTTTCCCCTTAAAATCTCAACAAATTCAACAACCATATACAGAGAAAAAAACCCAGGAGCACCTGAAATATATACACACCAGATAATCTAAGGTATGTTTGGAAAAAGCAACTAAAGATAGAATCCACTCCAGGAGGAAAAAAGCAGGAGGATGGAGTTTCTCTCTTTCCTCACTGATCTGAGGGACTGAGGCACTTTTAGAATGGGTTTTGTTTCGGATCTGGGAGAAGTTGCGAGACTGAGGGACAGAGGAGAAGTAACTGAATTAAGGCAGTGCGCAAATAAGAGCAGGACTGCGACATCTGCCTGCATGGTGGGGCTCCATCAGAAGTCATGGGTGCTAGGCATGAGCACAGCTTATGGCGAGCTCCTGAATCCGGAGCGCAAATAGAGGGTGGAGATAGGTTGGCGGATCACTTGAGGCGTGCTCGATCTGTCCCTGTAGCCCACAGAGTTTGGCATGCCTGATGCAGAGGCAGGATTGATCTGCGATCTGTGCCCTGCCCTTCCTGCTCCCAAAGCTTATAGCACATAGCCTCTGCACTGCCCAGGACTGCACTTTGAGTGGTATCAGAGGAAGGACTCAGCTGTGCATTGCTTTGTGAAGTGGGTGGTAGCGGGTCCCGCACAGCTGAGTCTCCAGGCCATTCGCTCCTGTGAGAAGCAGAGGTGCTGAGCATTTGTCCTATTGGGACATGGGGAGAGATACCTGGAGATCTGAGATTGCCATTGCTAGAGCCATAAAATTGCAAAGCCCTAATGGCAAGCCCCACCTACCAACATAACTTTGGCCCTGCTACTTCATTATAACAGCAACACCTCAACAGAACTCCACCCAAGAGCCCCACAGAGGCAAAACTTGTATTACAGTGCCACCTGCCAGAAAAAGGAAAAAGTTACCTCTCAAAACTGCAAAACACATTTTTTTTTCTCATTTTCTCTTTTTTACTTTTTTTTTCTTTCTCTATTTTTCATTTGAACTGCATTATCCATAGTTGCTATATTTTTTATTCTTATATTTTTGGTGAGAATTTTATTTCTGACACCTTCGCTTTTACTTTCTTTTTATCTCTCTTCCCTTTTCTTTTCCTTCCCTTTATTCTTTTTCTTATTTTTTTCTTTTTCTCTCTCATCTGAATGTCATTTTTTGTCAAATTATTACATTTTGAACTCATACTTTTTGTGGCATTTTGCTTGTTTTTTACTTCATTTTTTTCTATTTTTTTTTATTTTCCCTCAGTTCCTGCTCCTTGTTCTCTGTAGTTTTTGTTCCACTTATCATTATCTATAGAATTTTAATTTTTTCATTCTATTTTTTAAATTTCTCTTGTTATCTCTTGTTAGTGTTAACGATACCACCCTCAAATGCCATCAAGGAAAAAGAAATAAAATATCATGGATACACAAGACAGAGATGTAGCTCAGATAGATGATGAAAATCTCCAGAAAAAATCTCAAATACATGAAAACCTTGGAGCTAAATGACAGAGAGTTCAAAATTGAAGTTCTAAAGAGACTCAGTGATATAATAAAAGGTAATTTAGTGAGCTCAAAAAACAATTTAATGGAAAAAAAGAGTACTTCATCAAGGAAATTGAAATTATAGAAAATAATCAAAGATAAAGAACTCAATACATGAACTGAAAAGTGAGGTAGCAAGCTTGGCTAAAAGAGCAGGACAAATAGAGGAGAGAATTAGTGACATTGAAGATAGCCAACTAGAGATATTACAGAAAGAAAAAGAGAGAGACTCACAAATTAAATATATATATATATGAGAAAGCCCTACAAGAATTGTCTGACTCCATTAGAAAGATCCATATAAGAATAATGGGAATATCAGAAGTAGAAGAGAGGGAAAACAGAATGGAGAACATATTCAAAGAAATAATTAATGAGAACTTCCCACAACGATGGAAAGAGTTAGAGCCTCAAATCCAAGAAGCAAACAAAACACCAAGTTACCTTAACCCAAACAGACCTACTCCAAGGTACATTATAATGAAATAATCACAAATCAATGACAAAGAAAAAATTCTCAAGGCAACAGGGAAAAAGAAATATATAATATATAAAGGAAGGCCCATTATGTTATCATCAGATTTCTCAGCAGAAACTTTACAAGACAGAAGAAAGTGGACCCTGATATTTAAAGTACTGAAAGAGAGGAATTACCAGCCAAGAATACTATATCCATCAAAGCTATCCTTCAAATATAAAGGGGAAATAAAAAACATTTATAGATACAGAAAAGATGAGGGAATTTATCACCAGAAAACCCCTACTTCAGGAAATACTAAAAGCGGTTATTTAACCAGATACAAAGAAGAAAACAAAACAAAACTACAGAAGCAAGATGGCGACGGAGTAGGCGGATGTACCAACTTCCAGCTCCCAGAAGCAAAGTGGATTATAACTCAGTTTAAAGAACCATCATCTGGATAAACCAACTATGAACTAAACTAAGTGGACTCTTCAACCAAGGAACACTGCAGAAGCCACGTTGAGACTGGTAGGAATAGCGAAAACGCGAAGAGGGCTGCCCAGCTCCCTGGAGCAAACGGCAGCCCGGCGGGAGGAAAGTTTGGAGGAGAGGGAGGGACCTGGGTCCCAGGAACCAAGCCCCAGCTTGCAGTCCCAGAGCCCAGAAGAGGCGTTTGGACAGTTTTGAGCTGTGAAACAAGTGAGGGAGCTCCCAGGCCTACAGTGTGGAGTATTAGGTCCCTTCCTACTCTGCTGAGGGCTGCTTGGGGGTTTAGGGCGACAGAACGCTGAAAGGCGGTTCTGTCAGCGTGGGCAGAGGCCAAGCCGGTGGGAGATCTGTCTAGCCCAGAAGGTCGGAAGGGACGCGCGAAAGCGGTCCGGAAGCTGCGGGCCCGCCTTTAATCCCACCTACGGGGACAAAGCGGGAGGCCAGGAACAGGCAGGCCCTGCGCAAGCCGGCCCTGACTGCGGGGACCGGGCTAGGACCAGGGACGGACAGGGGCTCGCGGCTGAGCTGACGCTACCAGCCCCCCACCCCCCGGGCCAGAGAAACCGCGGTTGGCCAGTATAGTGCGCGAGCGGGTTCCGAGCGCGGGGGCGGGGTAGAGTCCGGGACGAGCGGAAGTACTCAGCTGAGCGGAAGCCAGCAAACAGGCCCGCCCCAATAAACCTTTGATTCCGACCCTGCGCAAAGGGCCCTGACCTCGAGGGCGGAGGTAGAGCTCCCGACGGGCAAAAGCTTACAGCTGAGAGCACGTCAAAAGCCCCGCCTAACCCGCGGAACTGTAGCGAGCAGGCTCCGACTGCTGGTTCTGGGCAGAAGTCCAGAAATAGGCTGGGTCCGCAGCTGAGCAAAGGTGCTCACCTATACCCTTGGTGCTAAGTATTGTGGCTTCAGTAACAGCCCCTCCCACAGAGGAGAGGCAGAAATCACAGCAAAAGCCACAGTGGGCAGGCGCTGGCAACGCTCATACACAACCACCCTAGGCACCGGCAGAGGGGGTGGGGGGCCTGCAGACAGACCACACCTAGAGAACACAAAGGCAACACCTACTGGACTCCAGGGGCCACATCTTGCTTATACACAGAAAAAATGGGCAGGCAGAGGAATGCAAACCAAATGAATCAAGAGAAATCCCCAGAGAAGGACCTGAATGAACCAGATATAACCAAATTACCAGAAGAAGAATTTAGAATAATGATAGTTAGAATGTTCAAAGAAATTAGAGCAACAATGGATAGTCACTATGAACACCTAAATAAAGAGATAACAAGTATAAAAAATGAAATTGAAATAATAAAAAAGAATCAGACAGAAATGACAAATACAGGATCAGAACTGAAGACCACAATGGAAGGAATTAAAAGCAGGATGGATGACGTTGAGGATCAAATAAGCGAGTTAGAGGACACAATAAACAAAGGCACAGAAGCAGAGAAGAAAAACGAAAAGAGACTTAAAAAATGTTAGGAAACTCTAAGGGAGCTTTGTGACAACATGAAGAGAAACAACATTCGCATCATAGGGGTGCCTGAAGAAGAGGAGAGAGGACAAGAAATAGAAACTGTGTTCAATCAAATCATAGCAGAAAACTTTCCTAAATTAAGGCTGGGAAACACTCCACACATTCAAGAAGCACACAGAACTCCATTAAAGAGAAACCCAAAAAGATCTACACCAAGACACATCATAGTTAAAATACCAAAGCTAATGGATAAAGAAAAAATTTTAAAAGCTGCTAGAGAAAAAAAGACTATCACCTACAAAGAAGCCCCCATAAGGATGACATCGGACTTCTCAACAGAAACACTTGAGGCCAGAAGGGAATGGCAAGATATAATCAAAGTAATGCAGAACAAGAACCGACAACCAAGACTACTTTATCCAGCAAGGCTAACGTTTAAAACTGAAGGAGAAATAAAGAGCTTCCCAGAAAAAGAAAGCCTCAAGGAATTCATAAAAACCAAACCAATTCTGCAAGAGATACTAAGGGGCCTCTTGTGAACAGTTTAAAGGGAGGAATGAATAGAGCAAAAGAAGAATACAGCTTTAAAGAATAAAATGGCAATAAACAACTACATATCAATAATAACCTTAAATGTAAATGGATTAAATGATCCAATCAAAAGACATAAGGTAGCTGCATGGATAAAGAAACAGGACCCATACATATGCTGTCTACAAGAGACACACCTTAAAACAAAAGATGCTCATATACTGAAGGTAAAAGGATGGAAAAAATATTTCATGCAAATGGAAATGAAAAAAAAGCAGGAGTAGCAATACTTATATCAGACAAAATGGACTTTAAAACAAAGGCTGTAGTAAGAGATAAAGGAGGACACTACATAATGATAAAGGGAACAATTCAACAGGAAGATATAACTAATATAAATATCTATGCACCAAATATAGGAGCCCCAACATACATAAAGCAGACTTTGATGGATATAAAGGGCGAGATTAACAGCAATACTATCATAGTAGGGGATTTCAATACCCCTCTAACAACACTGGATACATCCTCAAGAATGAAAATTAATAAAGAAACAGCAGACTTAAAGGAGACACTAGATCAACTTGATTTAATAGATATCTTCAGAACTTTTCACCCTAAAGCAGTAGAATATACATTCTTCTCAAGCGCTCATGGTACGTTTTCTAGGATAGACCACATGTTAGGACACAAAAATGGTCTCAATAAATTTAAGAAGATTGAAATCATATCAAGCATTTTCTCTGATCACAATGCCATGAAACTAGAAATTAACCACAAAAGAAAAACTGAAAAATACTCAAACACTTGGAAACTAAATAGCATGTTATTAAATAATGAATGGATTAACAATGAGATTAAAGAAGAAATAAAAAAGTTTCTAGAAACAAATGATAATGAGCATACATCAACTCAAAATTTATGGGACACAGCAAAAGCAGTTCTGAGAGGGAAGTTTATTGCACTACAAGCATATCATAAGATGCTAGAAAAAGCTCAAATAAGCAACCTGACCCTGCATCTAAAAGAACTAGAAAAACAACAACAAATAAAACCCAAGACAAGTAGAAGGAAGGAAATAATAAAGGTCAGAGCAGAAATAAATGACATAGAGGCTAAGGAAACAATACAGAGGATCAATGAAACCAGAAGCTGGTTCTTTGAAAAGTTAAAAAAGATTGATGAACCTTTAACTAGACTCACCAAGAAAAAAAGAGAGAAGACTCAAATAAATAAAATTAGAAAAGACAGTGGAGAAATAACAACTGACTCAACAGAAATACAAAGCATTGTAAGAAAATACTATGAAGAAGTATATGCCAAAAAATTAGACAATCTTGGTGAAATGGACAAATTTCTTGAATCATATAACCTTCCAAACCTCAATCTGGAAGAATCAGAACACCTAAACAGACCAATTACAACAAATGAGATCGAAACAGTTATCAAAAAACTCCCAAAAAAGAAAAGTCCTGGGCCTGATGGCTTCACAAGTGAATTCTATCAAAAATTCAAAGAAGAACTAACTCCTATCCTTCTCAAGCTATTTCAAAAAATTCAAGAGGAAGGAAGACTTCCAAACTCCTTTTATGAGGCGAACATAATTCTGATCCCAAAACTGGGCAAAGACAACACAAAAAAAGAAAATTATAGGCCTATATCCCTGATGAATTTAGACGCTAAAATTCTCAACAAAATATTAGCCAACCGGATCCAGCAATATATGATAATAATCATACACCATGATCAAGTGGGATTTATTCTGGAGAGGCAAGGCTGGTTCAATATTCGCAAATCAATCAATATGATTCATCACATAAACAAAAGGAAGGACAAAAATCACATGATAATTTCAATAGATGCAGAAAAGGCATTTGATAAAATCCAGCACCCATTCATGCTCAAAACTCTCAGTAAAGTGGGAATACAGGGATCATTCCTTAACATGATAAAGGCCATCTACGATAAACCGACAGCAAACATCATACTAAATGGACAAAGATTAAAAGCAATCCCCTTAAGATCAGGAACCAGGCAGGGTTGCCCACTTTCACCACTCTTATTCAACATAGTTCTGGAAGTCCTAGCTACAGCAATCAGACAAGAAGAAGAAATAAAAGGCATCCAAATTGGAAAAGAAGAAGTAAAACTGTCACTATTTGCAGATGATATGATATTGTATATTGAAAACCCTAAAGTCTCAGTCAAAAAACTACTTGACCTTATAAATGAATTCAGCAAGGTGGCAGGATATAAAATCAATACTCAGAAATCAGAGGCATTTCTATTCACCAAAAATGAAATATCAGCAAAAGAAATTAAGGAAACAATCCCCTTCACTATTGCAGCCAAAAAAATTAAGTACCTAGGAGTAAATTTAACCAAGGAGGTTAAGAACTTGTACTTGGAAAATTATAGAACATTGATAAAAGAAATCAAGGAAGATACAAACAAGTGGAAGCATATACCGTGCTCATTGTTAGGAAGAATAAACATCATTTAAATGTCTATATTACCCAAAGCAATTTATAAATTCAATGCAATACCAATTAAAATACCAATGACATACTTCAAAGATATAGAAAACATATTCCAAAAATTTATATGGAACCAAAAAAAAACACGAATAGCCTCAGCAATCTAAAAAGAAAAAATAAAGCAGGAGGTATCACTCTTCCAGATATCAAGGTTTACTATAAGGCCATTATACTCAAGACAGCCTGGTACTGGCATAAGAACAGGCACATAGATCAATGGAACAGAACAGAGGACCCAGAAATAAACCCACAGCTTTATGGACAACTGATATTTGACAAAGGAGAAAAGAACATACAATGGAGTAAAGACAGCCTCTTTAACAAATGGTGTTGGAAAAATTGGACATCTACCTGCAAAAAAATGAAACTAGACCATCAACTTACACCATTCACAAAAACAAACTCAAAATGGATAAAAGACTTAAATGTAAGCCATGAAACCATAAGCATCTTAGAAGAAAACATAGGCAGCAAGCTCTCCGACATCTGTAGCAGCAGTATATTTGCCGATTTATCTCCAAGGGCAACTGAAATAAAAGGCAAGATAAACAAATGGGACTATATCAAACTCAAAAGTTTTTGCACAGCTAAAGACAATAGGAACAGAATAGAAAGACAAACCACACAATGGGAGAACATATTCGACAGCACATCTGATAAGGGGTTAATAACTGAAATTTATAAAGAACTTATAAAACGCAACACCAGGAAGACAAACAACCCAATCAAAAAATGGGCAAAAGAAATGAATAGAAATTTTTCCTAAGAGGACATACAGATAGCCAATGGCATATGAAAAAATGCTCAACATCACTAATCATTAGAGAAATGCAAATTAAAACCACAATGAGATATCACCTCACACCAGTCAGAATGAAACTTATCAGCAAAACAACACAGAATAAGTGCTGGCGAGGATGTGGAGAAAAGGGAACCCTTCTGCACTGCTGGTGGGAATGCAGACTGGTGCAGCCACTGTGGAAAACAGTTTGGAGATTCCTCAGAAAATTAAAAATCGAACTGCCTTTTGACCCAGCTATCCCACTTTTAGGAATATACCCTAAGAACACCATAGCACTGTTCGAAAAGAAGAAATGTGCCCCCATGTTCGTGGCAGCATTGTTCACAATAGCGAAGATCTGGAACCAGCCCAAGTGTCCGTCAGAAGACGAGTGGATTAAAAAGCTATGGTACATATATACTATGGAATACTCCTCAGCCTTAAGAAACGATGACATCGGATCATTTATAACAAAATGGATGTACCTTGATAACATTATACGGAGTGAAATAAGTAAATCAGAAAAAAAGAAAAACTGAGAACAGCATGATTTCATACATAGGTCGGACATAAAAGTGAGAATATGAGACATGGACAAGAGAGTGGTGGTTATGGGATGGGGGAGGGAGGGAAGAGTGGGATAGGGAGTAGGGGAGGGACACAGGGAAAACCAGATTGAAGGTGACAGAGGAGAATTTGACCTTTGGTGATGGGTATGCAACACAATTGAATGATAAGATAACCTGGAGATGTTTTCATTGTACATATGTACCCTGATTTATTGGTGTCACCCCATTAGAATTAATAATAATAAAATATATAAAAACAACAACAAAAAAACAAAACTACAAGTTAAAGCTCCAATAAGACCACAATAAAAGCAGGGATAACCTGTGACAACAATAACATAAAAGCAGGGAGGACAAAAATTAACAGTAGCAAAGGAAGATAGACTGCAGAAGCACTCATGAGGTAATGGACTATAATTAATATAATAAATTTTTTTTTACTAACCTAAAGGTAACCACCTCTGAAGATGCCACTACTGAAACACATAGATTAAAAAAGAAGAAGAAACAGAGGAAAAAAGTAAGAAATACCACCAAGCAAAAGCAAATGACAGAAAAACAAACAAAAAATAATCAAATAAGACACAGAGCTATCATAAAGCAATATATAAAATGGCAATAGGAAACTCTCAAGTGTCAATAATTACATTAAATGTAAATGGATTGAACTCACCAATAAAGAGGTACAGAGTAGCATATTGGATCAGAAAACAAAACCCAACTGTATTCTGCCTTTAAGAGATATATCTAAGCTATAATGATAAAAATAGATTCAAAGATAAAGGTTGGAAAACAATTCTCTAAGCAAATAATACTCAAAGAAAAGCAGGAATAGCCATACTTACATCTGTCAATGCTGACTATAAGACAACAAAGGTAACCAGAGACAAAGCTGGGCATTTCATAATAATAAAGGGAACATTGTATCAAGAAGACATAACACTTCTTAATATATGTGCATCAAACCTGGGAGCACCAAAATATATATGACAACTACTAACTGATCTAAAAATAGAAAACAACAAAAATACAATCATACTTGGAGATCTCAACACACCACTGATGGTTCTAGATTGTTCATCCAAACAGAAAATCAATGAAGAAATATTGGCCTTAAATGAAACACTAGAGTAAATGGATATGATAGATATGTATAGGACATTTTATCCCAAAATGTCAGAGTATACATTTTCCTCCAGTGTACATGGAAGGTTCTCAAGAATAGACCATATGTTAGGCCACAAAACTAACATCAACAAATTCAGAAAGATTGAAATTATACCAAGCATATTCTCTGACTATAGGTTATGAAATTATAATTCAAATGCAATAAGGAGGTAAAAAACCCACAAAAATTTGAAAATTAGACAATATACTTCTAAAATATGACTGGGTCAAAGAAGAAATGAAAGCAGAGATCAAAAGATACATACAGACAAACAAAAATTACAACACAACATATCAGAATCTCTGGGATACAGCAAAAGCGGTAATAAGAGGTAAGTTCATATCATCACAGGCCAATATAAAAAACAAGAGAGATCCCAAGTAACCAACTTAACATCACATCTTAAGGAACAAGAAAAAGAAGAATGAAAGTAACCCATAACCAGCAGAAGAAAGGAAATAATAAAAATTAGAGCAGAAATAAAAGAAATAGAGAAAAGAAAAACTATAGAAAAGATAAATACAACAAAGAGCTGGATCTTTGAAAAGATCATCAAAATTGACAAACCCTTGGCAAGACCCACTAAAAAAAGAAAGAACTCATATAAACAAAATATGAAATGAAAGAGGAGAAATTACTACAGATATCATAGATATACAAAGGATCATTGTAGAATACTATGAAAAACTATATGCCACCAAATTCAACAATCTAGAAGAAATAGACAAATTCTTAGAACTATTTAATCTTCCTAGACTGAATCATGAAGAAATGAAAAGCCTAAATAGACCCATAAGCAGGTAGGAAATAGAAACAACCATCAAAAAACTCCCCCAAAATAAAAGTCCAGGGCCAGACAGCTACACTAGTGAATTCTATCAAGCATTCAAAGAAGATTTGGCTTCTGTCCTTCTCAAAGTCTTTCAAGAAATTGAAGAAGAAGCAATACTTGGAAACACATTTTATGAGGCCAACATAACCCTCATATCAAAATTTGGCAAAGACAAAAGAAAACTACAGACCAATATCTTTAATGAATACAGATGCAAATTTCCTAAACAAAATACTAGCAAATCGAATACAACAAAACATAAAGAAAAATAAGACATCACAACCAAGTGGAATTGTCCCAGAAGCACAAGGATAGTTCAACATACATAAAACAATTATCATAATACACCATATCAACAAAACAAAGAACAAAAACTGTACATTCCTATCAATAGATGCAGAAAGGCACTCAATAAAATACAACATCGTTTTATGTTTAAAACACTCAACAAAATTAGTATAGAAAGAAAATACCGCAACATAATAAAGGCCATATATGATACACCATCAGCTAACATTATACTACATTGTAAAAAAACTGAAAACTTTTTCTCTAAAATTAGGAACAAGACAACGTTACCCACTTTCTCCACTCCTATTCAACATAGTGCTGGAAGTTCTAGCCAGAGCAATCAGACAAGAGAAAGAAATAAAAGGCATTTATATTGGGAAAGAAGAAGTAAAAGTTTCACTTTTTTGCAGATGACATAATCCTGTTCATAAAAAAAACCCCAAAGACTCCACAAAAAGACTAATAAAAATAATAAACCAATACAGTAAGGTTGCAGGATACAAAGTTAATATACAGAAATTTATTGCTTTCATATATGCCAACAATAAAACTTTGGAAAAAAACAAAAAATAATCCCTTTTACAGTTGCAACAACAACAAAATAAAACACCTAGGAATAAACATAACAAAAATGTAAAGGACCTATATACTGAAAACTACAAAGCATTATTAAAGGAAATCAAAAAAGATACAATGAAATGGAAAAATATTCCATGTTCTTGGATAGGAAGAATAAATATAGTTAAAATGGTCATATTATCAAAGCACTATACAAATTTAATGCAATTCCCATCAAAATTTGAATGTCATTTTTTAAAGAAATGGACCAAAAAAATTATCAGGTTTATATAAAATCATAAAATAACCCCGAATAATCAAAGTGATCCTGAGAAAAAAACAAAGCTGGAGGTATTACAATACCTGACTTCAAATTATACTACAGAGCCACGATAATCAAAACAGCATGGTATTGGCAGAAAAACAGACACACAGACCAATGGAACAGAATCAGGAGCTCAGAAATAACACCACATAAATACGGGCAAATCATCTCTGATAAGCCAAAAACACACAATGAAGAAAAGAAAGCCTCTTTAGTAAATGGTGCTGGAAAAATTAGAAAGCCACATGCAAAAGAATGAAATGACTACAATTTGTTCCCCTGCACAAAAATTAATTCGAAATTGATGAAAGACCTAAAAATAAGACCTGAAACAATAAATTACATAGAAGAAAACATATGTACTAAACTCATGGACCTTGACCATAGAGTTTTATGAATTTGACCCCAAAGGAAAGGGAAATAAAGAAAAAGATACATGAATAGGACTGGACCAAACTAAGAAGCTTCTGCACAGCAAAAGAAACTAACAACAAAACAGACAGCCAACTAAATGAGAGATGATATTTGCAAACAACAGCTCAGATAAGGGGTTATTATTCAAAATATATAAAGAACTCACAAAACTCAGCAACAAACAAGAAAACAATCCAATAAAAATGGGGAGAGAATATGAACAGACACTTTTCTCAAGAAGACATACAAATGGCCAATAGATATATGAAAATGTGCTCATCTTCACTAGCTATTAGACAAATAAATGCAAATCAAAACTACGATGAGTTATCACCTCACATCTGTTCGATTAGGTATTATCAACAAGACTGGTAATAATAAGTGTTAGAGAGGCTGTGGAGAAAAACCCTCATTCACTGTTGGCGGGAATGTAAATTAGTACAACCACTATGGAATAAAGTATGGTGGTTCCTTAAAAAATTAAGAATAAAACTACCATATGACCCTGCAATCCCTCTACTAGGTATATACCCTCAAAACTCGAAAACATTGTTATGTAAAGACACATGCACCCCATGTTCATCGCAGCAGTATTAACAGTGGCCAAGACAGAGAAACAATCAAAGTGCCCTTCAATAGAGGATTAGATAAAGAAGATGTGGTACATATATACAGTGAAATACAACTCAGCCATAAGAAACAATGACATGGTATGATTTATGACAACATGGATGGACCTTAATAACATTATACTGAGTGAAATAAATAAATCAGAAAAAGCTAAGAACTGTATGATTTCATACATAAATGGGACACAAAATTGAGACTCATGGACATAAAAAGAAATGCCATGCTTACTGTGGGGAGAGGAAGATGGGGGAGGGGAGGGACATAATAAGGTGATGGAGAATGATCTGACTTTGGGTGATGGGGTATAAAACACAATCGACTGTCCAAATGATGTGGAGATGCTTACCTAAAATATAGGTACTCTACTTAACCAATGTTACCGTATTAAATTTAACCATCTAAATAAAAATTTTTAAAACAATTGACAGACTATATTGAAAGTTTAGAAGCTGGAGCTAACATGACAATGACAATTTCATCAAGGAGCCAGGAAAGATTGTTGAGACAAGCTCCATATCGATACAAAGATAAAACTCCACTGTTCAACTTGGCTAGGCATGTGGTCCCTGGCTAACACTAGCATCTACAATAAATATAACTATCAAATATAAAATTTGAGAATAACTTTGATAAATTGTATATAGAAGTAGAACACCCAGTAAAACATTGTATTTGTGGCTAAATTTGTCAAGCTATTCTCTTGAAATTTAGCTTTAAAATATTACATTTCCAGCCTGACCTGTGGTGGCGCAGTGGATAAAGCATCGACCTGGGAACACTGAGGTTGCCAGTTCAAAACCCTGCACTGGTTCGGTCAAGGCACATATGGGAGTAGATGCTTCCAGCTCCTCCCCCCTTTCTCTCTTTCTCTCTTTCTCTCTGTCACTCTGTGTCTCCTCTCTAAAATGAATAAAATAAAAAGAAATTAAAAATATATATATATTACATTTCCACCTGACCAGGCGGTGGCGCAGTGGATAGAGCGTCAGACTGGGATGTGGAAGACCCAGGTTCGAGACCCTGAGCTCGCCAGCTTGAGAGCGGGCCCATCTGGCTTGAGCAAAAGCTCATCAGCTTGGACCCAAGGTCGCTGACTCCAGCAAGGGGTCGCTCGGTCTGCTGAAGGCCCGCGGTCAAGGCACATGTGAGAAAGCAATCAATGAACAACTAAGGTGTTGTGACGGCAACGAAAAACTAATGATTGATGCTTCTCACCTCTCTCTGTTCCTGTCTGTCTGTCCCTATCTATCCCTCTCTCTGTCCCTGTAAAAAAAAAAAAAAAAACATGAAAAAAAATAATACATTTCCAAATTTTTTATTGGATATGCATTGACCACTCTTATTTCACTATCAGATTTTAATGCCAAAGCATTAAATTAATTATGTTAATTTAATTAGATAATCATTTTTCTTTTATTCTCTTAAGCAAAAGTATTTTTAGCTTCTAGTTGAATTTAATCAGAGGTTAGATCCAGATAAAGTTTTTTTCTTCAACCATGTAAGAATTTTATTTCTTCAGAGACCCAGATCAGATAGCAATATATTGCTTACTCTTTCACATGCCTGCTATGTTCTATAATGCTATTTGCACTTTTCACCTTCCATTGACATTCATTTTAGAAAGTACATCAATCCTGTGTAAATATCCCTCACATAAGGGAAAACTTATTTCTCTCCCCATGTTTTCCTCACACTAGCTCACCCCACATTTACTTGCAAAAATGACTGGCAAACCAAGCACTGCAACAGATAAATATATCTTTTCAATAAAATAATTTTTTTTTCTCAAACACACTGATTTTCTCCAAGCCTAAAATTCACCAACTTGATTAAAATGTATATTATATCTTAATATTTGAGCCAAAGAGTACTCACTCACTATGATGCAAAATTTCTTTTGGAGGGGAGAGGATTTTTACATATTTATTTCATATATTTTAAATCAAATTTTAATTTTTAATTACAGTTGATACATGTTATCATATTAATTTCAGATGCACACATCAGTGATTAAACATTATATAATTTACTAAGTGATTATTATGATAAATTTCACATCCATCTGACACCATACAGAGTTATTAGAATATTATTGGCTGTATTTTTATGCTGTACTTTACATCCCCATAACTAATTCTGTAACTACCAGTTTGTACTTTTTAATTCCTTCACCTTTTTCACCCATTCTCCAAACCCCCTTTCATCTGGCAACCGTCAAAAAATGTTCTCTGTAGGACTTCAGTCAAGATGGTGGCATAGGTAAATGCGATACTGAATCCTCCCATAACAACATCAAGATCACAACTCGAAATCCAGCTGAATGGAAGTCCTACAACTCAGAATTTAAAGAAGAATCCACATTGTGACTGGTAGGAAGGACAAAGATGCAAAATGGGCAGTGATTTAAAATTGAGAGTGATATCTCAGCTGCAGAAGTCTCCCCTGAAAAACAAGGGGTCCCAGAAACAACCAGACCTTCCAGCCCAGGGTTCCAGATCAAAAAGAGAAGTCCCCATGATGTCTGGGTGTAAAATTCAGCAGAGATTGAATGAAACACTGGGATGCAGAAATCCCAGGCAGCTCCTCTTAAAGGGCCCACACATCACACATGGACCTACTCACATTCACTCCCTCTGAACTCCAGCACTAGGGCAGCAGCTTTGAAGGAACCAGGGACATACAGGAAGGAACTGAATTGTGTGGCCTAATGTAGTAGGTGTTCTTTAGGGTCCAGTGGCACAGCCTCCTTCTTTACTCAAGCTGGGCATGTTACTCGAAGTGCATCCACTATGTTGGCTGTATACCTCCCCTCCTGTTGTAGTTGAGTCTTGATTGCTGTTGGTACATCAATGGGAGGGAATAATTCCAAGGCTGATCAGCTGCAAGAACTGGCTTTGACCACCTACCACCAACCTCCAACCCCCATGGGTGATCAGCTGTACAGGGGCCCATCCTACAGAACAGGACTTCCTTCAGTAGGGCTCTTGTGCCCACTAAGTCTGCCCCCTGACTGTGTTGCTTGTGGAAGTGGTTGGGTGGTGGTTGTTCAATGTGGTCTGAGGCTGTCCGCTGGATGCCTGGCTCTGGAACCTCCTGGGAGGTACAGGCTAATTTCAGCTGCCACCTGTGTTCTGCCTGGGGCCGCCAGGTATAAGCTACAAAGCAATCTGCGGATGGCTGCTACTTGTGCTAGACTTGGAGTTGTCCAGGCAAGGCCAAGCTATGAACCAAGGTCAGCTGCTGCTAGTACCAGGACTGGAACCACTTAGCAAGAGTTGTGGGGTACACAGAGGCCAGATGCTGCTTGTTTGAGATGTTTTAAGAAAATCTAAAACATGAGCCAAGACAAGCCAAACAGTATGAGCCAGGTTGATGGTGTCTTAGATATAACCCCTGCCTGCTGACTTTGAGGGGGGAGGGCTCATCAAGAAACAATGGCCTCTTCCAGCATTTGTCTGAGATAAAGTTGCTCTCCCCCAGATTTTGCTTTGATGCTGGACAATTCAGGTCCTCCTGGTATGCCTCTGGTGCCTTTCAAGCTGCTGCCCCATTGCTGGAGCTCAGAGGGAGTGAGTTTCTGTAATTCTGAATGTGGATTCTTTAAAAGGAACTGCCTGGGCCTCTCACAGCCTTCTGACTCCCTCAGCCTCAATTCTCACTGGTTTTTACAACCAGATGTTATGGGGACTTCTCTTCCTGGCACCCTAGGTTGGGGTTCTAGTGTGGGGCTGAGAGTTCTCACTCCTCAGGGGGGTTGTCTGTAGCCAGAATACCACTCCAAATTTTTATCTGCCACACGTGGGTGTGGAGCCAACTCATTCCATGCTTCTGCTCCTCCTACCAGTCTTGATGTGCCTTCTTTTTTAAATCCCTAGTTGTAGGACTTCCATTCAACCAGGTTTCAGGTGGTTCTGAATGATGGTTATTCTGTAGTTTAATTGTAACTTTTGATGTTATTGTGGGAGAAGGTGAGTACCACATTTTTTAAGATGCAGAGTTTCTTAGTACCACTGAATCCATACCTCCTCTAGGTCCAAGTTTACTCCAAAATACTTTCACTTAGAAAAACAATTTATGATTCACAGTGTCTATAACATGATTATTTATAACACACTAAAATATGATTTTATAATAATCACAATGTCACTTATTAGGACAAGCATCATATTATATTTTTTACACACATAATCTCATTTTTTATTACGTCTGTCTTTTCTTATCTTGGTATTAAGTAGAGTAAAATGCTTGTTGAATGAATAAATGCATGCATTAATGCATGAGTTAAGATATATAAACTCAATTTCAGATTGTTTATATTTCTGAACTTACAACTAAATAGGTTTCTTTTTCTTTTAAAATTGACAGTCGGATTTTACTAGGAAGACATCTATACCCTTTACATACTTTATCTCGACTCATCCTCAGAACCACCTTATTATCACAATCCCTCTTGTAAGAATGAGGAGATAGAAACACAATGGGGCTGGTGGGTTAAGTAGTTTTCCCATGGCCATTACACTCACATGTAATAAAACTAGGGTCATAAATCCATGTGGCCTGGCACCAGAGAACACTGCTAAACAAGAGTACCCAACCCTGCCTCCAAGAGACATTATGGGTGGGATCTACACAAACACAACCCTCTGATCCAACACACATCATCCCCAGACTTAGATAAAAAGGAAGACTTCCTAGCCCAGCCCTCCCCTTCAGGCAGGTTGGCCATGCTGCCAGTAGAGAAAAGGAGGGAATTTAAGCATTTCATGAGAAAAGTGGATCCTGACCCACATGGTCAGAAAACCAGTAACCAACATCAGGATAGCCAAGCGGTCTAGGTTGCTGTGTTCAGAAAACCAGCAGTCAGTAGTTGTAGAATCTGGTAATTGCACGTGTGTTTTTATTTTACAGAATTGGAATCAGGCTTCCCCAGAGAGAAAATGAACCCAAATTTAAAAGGGTATAATCCTGACTCTGTAAGATTGGCTAGGCATTCAGAAACTAGGTTGATCAGACACAAGTACATACCAGCCTTTTATAAACATGCTAGTACATCATCCAAATCTTGACATTTTAAATACGGTATTTGAAAATGAATTTAAACTACTGTATTATAATCAAGTTGAAAAAGCTTGCTTCATATCTAAGGTTTATAGGCATCAGGGGAGAAAGCTTCAGTATAAAGAAATGACTACAAGGGGAATGCAAAATCCTAGAGGATTTTTTCTATTGAGTCCCCTTAGCAATATATTTTCTTTATGTGGTGAATTATTCAAAACAGAAACCCCTCAGAGAGAAATAAATACAAAGAATCAACTTTATATATATTAGTTCTAAATTAATTTGTTTTTCATTAATCAAGAATCATTTATTTATACCTTTAGCCTAATAATTCTACTTTTAGGACATTTCAAGAACAGAAAGAAATTGGGGGGAAGCAAGATGGCGATGGAGTAGGCAGACGTACCAACTTCCAACTCCCAGAACCAAAGTGGATTATAACTCAATTTTAAGAACCATCATCTGGATAAACCATCATTGAACTAAACTAAGTGGGCCCATTGTTGAGCAGGTAAAATATATTATGCTCACTTTGTTAAAGATGGCGCTGCCCACATGGAAGTTTGTTGATATTAATGTGTGTTCTGGGACAGGCTGTGGGCAGGCCGGGTCGTTATAGCCTAAGGCTTAGTTTTAAGAGTAAGCTCTTCTCCACACCCTTGACTGATTGGATGATGTAGGCTGGTGCACTCTCCTGAGGAATCCCATTATGCCTCAGATGGGTGGCTTTGTATAAGAGACTTTCTTGTTTGTATAATTGGATTAAAGGTTTTGAATCTATACTATAAAGTGGGGCAGGCCGGGAGCTTGCTCTCTCTAGATTCCTGGGTTTCTGAGATTAGTATAGAGAGGAGAGCAGAGTAAGGCCACATGGAGGCCAGGAGAAGCAGCCAAGATGGCAGAGTGCTGAGGGAGAAGCCAGTTAGTTAAGAGTTTGTGCTGGAGGAGATGGGGAACAGAGGTGAATAAGTCTGGTGAGCTAGAACCCTTTGATTTTAGGAAACTCGGATAAATCAGTAGCTTTGTAAGCACTGAATGAGTGGGTTTTGGAGCCCAGTGTGTGTTTTTGCTTGCCCACCGGCTACAAGCTAGAATTAAAGCTGATGGCTCACCAGTTCTTGGCTCCATTATTACATTACCGACTGTTCGAATCTAATGCGAACCTTCGTTGGCCAAGCTGCTATGAAGGTGGCCTCGACTACTGACTTTACACCCTTCAACCAAGGAACACAGAAGAAGCCACATTGAGACTGGTAGGAATAGCGAAAATGCGAAGAGGGCTGCCAAGCTCTTCGGAGCGAACAGCATCCCGAAGAGACCCGTGTGCTGGGAGGAGAGTTTGTCGGAGAGGGAGGGACCTGGGTCCCAGGAACAAAGCCCCAGCCTGCAGTCCCAGAGCCTAGAAGAGGCGTTTGGACAGTATTGAGCTGTGAAACAAGTGAGGATACTGTTTGTGAGAAAGAGACAGTTTTCTCAGACCCAAGATTCTTTTTAAAGGGACAGCGCAGAAAACCTCTCCCACAACCATGCACCCGGGGCTCCGGGGAACGGGGACAGAGGAGAGGACCAGAGCAGCGGGAAGAGAGTGTGGACTGAAGGCACAGGGACAAACACTCTGAGGGACAGCCACCCTAACCCCTGGGTTAAGTCACTTCCCTAATCAAAAACGAATATTTCCCCTGGAACTAGCAAAACCAGCAAAGGGAGACAGGATACCAGCCAAACAAGCTCTCCCGTGGCAATTATAGCAGACCTGCTTAGATCGAGGGAGCTTCCAGGACTACAATATGGAGTCTTAGGATCTGATCTGTGGGGCCCCTTCCTACTCTGCTGAGGGTTGCTGGAGGGATGGTGGCGGCAGTACGATGAAACGCGGTTCTGTCAGCGGGGGCAGAGGCCCAGCCAGTGTGAGCTTGGTCTAGGCCAGCAGGGACTAAGGGGATGCGCGAAAGCAGTCCGGCAGCTGTGGGCCCACCTGTAACCCCATCTGCAGGGGAAAAGCGGGAGGCCAGGAATGGGCAAAGATCTACTCTGGGACCCTGTGCAAGCCAGCCCTGACCGCAGGGAAGGGGCTAGGGCCAGGAACTGGCAGAGGCTCACGGCTAAGCTCACGCCAGCAGGCCCAACCGGCCGGAGAAACCGTGGTTTGCCAGCCTGCAAGTGCAAGTTGGCTCTGAATGTGGGGTGAGGTAGAGCCCGGGACGAGTGGAAGTTCGCAGCTGAGTGCACACCAGCAGCCACACCTAGCCCAATAAACCTTGGTTTGACACCCTGTGCAAGAGGGCCCTTGCCTCAAGGGCAGGGATAAAGCTCCAGACAGGCAAAGGCTCACAGCTGAGAGCACTTCAGAAGCCCAGTCCAACCTGCGAAACCCTGGCGAGCAGGCACTGACTGGGGATGCTGGGCAGAAGCCCGGAAACAGGCTGGGTCCACAGCTGAGCAAAGGTGCTCATCTTTACCCATGGTGCTGAGGGTTATGGTTTGAGTGACAGCCCCTCCCGCAGAGGAGAGGCAGATATCACAGCAACAGCCGCAGTGGGCCGGCACTGGCAAAACCCATACCCAAAAGCCCTAGGCATTGGCAGAGGGGGTGGCGGGTCTGCACACAGACCACACCTGGAGAACACAAAGGCAACAACTACTGGACTCCAGTGGCCACAACTTGCTTATACAAAGACAAAATAGGCAGGCAGAGAAATGTAACCAAAATGAATCAAGAGATATCTCCAGAGAAGGAACTGAATGAACCAGATATAACCAAATACCAGAACCAGAATTTAGAATAATGATAGTTAGGATGTTCAAAGAAATTAGAGCAACAATGGATAGTCATTATGAATACCTAAATAAAGAGATAACAAGTATAAAAAACAAAATTGAAATAATAAAAAAGAATCAGACAGAAATGAAAATACAGCATCAGAACTGAAGACCACAACGGAAGAAATTAAAAGCAGGATGAATGACGCTGAGGATCAAATCAGCGAGTTATAGGACACAATAAGCAAAGGCACAGAAGCAGAGAAGAAAAAGGAAAAGAGACTCAAAAAATGTGAGGAAACTCTAAGGGAGCTCTGTGACAACCTGAAGAGAAACAACATTCGCATCATAGGGGTTCCTGAAGAACAGGAGAGAGAACAAGAAATAGAAACTGTGTTCAATCAAATTATAGCAGAAAACTACCCTAAATTAAGGCTGTGAAACATTCCACACATTCAAGAAACACAGAGAACTCCATTAAAGAGAAACCCAAAGAAATCTACACCAAGACACATCATAGTTAAAATACCAAAGCTAAGGAATAAAGAGAAAATTTTAAAAGCAGCTAGAGAAAAAACGGCTATCACCTACAAAGGAGCCCCCATAAGGATGACATCTGACTTCTCAACAGAAAAACTTGAGGCCAGAAGGGAATAGCAAGATATATTCAAAGTAATGCAGAACAAGAACCTACAACCAAGACTACTCTATCCAGCAAGGCTAACGTTTAAAATTGAAGGAGAAATAAAGAGGTTCCCAGACAAAGAAAGCCTCAAGGAAATCATTAAAACCAAACCAATTCTGCAAGAGATACCAAGGGGCCTGTTGTGAACAGTTCAAAGGGGGAAAAGAATATAGCAAAAGAAGAATACAGCTTTAAAGAATAAAATGGCAATAAACAACTACATGTCAATAATAACCTTAAATGTAAATAGGTTAAATGATCCAATCAAAAGACATAGGGTACCTGTGTGGATAAAGAAACAAAACCCATACATATGCTCTCTATAAGAGACACACCTTAAAACAAATGATGCACATAGACTGAAGGTAAAAGGATGGAAAAAAATATTTCATGCAAATGGAAATGAAAGAAACGCCGGGATAGCAATACTTATATCTGACAAAATGGACTATAAAACAAAGGCTGTAGTAAGTGATAAAGAAGGACACTACATAATGATAAAGGGAACAATTCAACAGGAAGATATAACTATTATAAATATCTACATACTGAACATAGGAGCCCCGACATACATAAAGCAGACTTTGATGGGTATAAAGGGTGAGATTAACAGCAATACTATAATAGTAGGGGATTTCAATACCACACTAACAACACTAGATATATCCTCAATAAAGAAAATTAATAAAGAAACAGCAGACTTAAAGGAAACACTAGATCAACTCAATTAAATAGATATCTTCAGAACTTTTCACCCTAAAGCAGTAGAATATACATTCTTCTCAAGTGCTCATGTTATGTTTTCTAGGAGAGACCACATATTAGGACACAAAAATGGTCTCAATAAATTTAAGAAGATTGAAATCATATCAAGCATTATCTCTGATCACAATGCCATGAAACTAGAAATTAAACACAAAAGAAAAACTGACAAATACTCAAGCACTTGGAAACTAATAGCATGTTATTAAATAATGAATGGATTAACAATGAGATCAAAGAAGAAATAAAAAAGTTTCTAGAAACGAATGATAATGAGAACACATCAACTCAAAATTTATGGAAGACAGGGAGGAAGCAAGATGGCGACGGAGTAGGCAGACGTACCAACTTCCAACTCCCAGAAGCAAAGTGGATTATAACTCAATTTAAAGAACCATCATCTGGATAAACCAACTATGAACTAAACTAAGTGGACTCTTCAACCAAGGAACACAGAAGAAGCCACATTGAGACTGGTAGAAATAGCGAAAACGCGAAGAGGACTGCCCAGCTCCCCGGAGCAAACGGCAGCCCGGAGAGACCCGCGGGGTGGGAGGAAAGTTTGGCGGAGAGGGAGGGACCTGGGTCCCAGGAAACAAGCCCCAGCCTGCAGTCCCAGAGCCCAGAAGAGGCGTTTGGACAGTTTTGAGCTGTGAAACAAGTGAGGGAGCTCCCAGGCCTACAGTGTGGAGTATTAGGTCCCTTCCTACTCTGCTGAGGGCTGCTTAAGGGTTTGGGGCGACAGGAGGCTGAAACGCGGTTCTGTCGGCGTGGGCAGAGGCCAAGCCGGTGGGAGATTGGTCTAGCCCAGAGGGTCGGAGGGGACGCGCGAAAGCGGTCCGGAAGCTGCGGTCCCGCCTTTAATCCCACTTACGGGGACAAAGCGGGAGGCCAGAAACGGGCAGGCCCTGCGCAAGCCAGCCCTGACCGCAGGGACCGGCCTAGGACCAGGGACGGGCAGGGGCTCACTGCTGAGCTCACGCTACCAGCCCCCCTACACCCGCCCCCCCCCCCAGGCCGGAGAAACCGCGGTTGGCCAGTATACGTGCGCGAGCGGGCTCTGAGCGCGAGAACAGGGTAGACACCGAGACAAGTGGAAGCTCGCAGCTGAGCTCACGCTACTATCCCCGCCCGGCCGGAGAAACCGCGGATTGCATTCATACGTGCACGAGCGGGCTCCGAACGCGGGGGCAGGGTAGAGTCCGGGACGAGCAGAAGTACGCAGCTGAGCTGAAGTCAGCAAACACTCCCGCCCCAATAAACCTTGGTTTCCGACCCTGCGCAGAAGGGCCCTGGCCTCGAGGGCGTGGCTAAAGCTCCGGACAGGCAAAAGCTTACAGCTGAGAGCTCGTCAAAAGCCCCGCCTAACCCGCGAAACTGTGGCGAGCAGGCTCTGACTGCTGGTTCTGGACGGAAGTCCGGAAATAGGCTGAGTCCGCAGCTGAGCAAAGGTGCTCACCTATACCCTTGGTGCTAAGTCTTGTGGCTTCAGTGACAGCCCCTCCCACGGAGGAGAGGCAGAAATCACAGCAAAAGCCACAGTGGGCCGGTGCTGGCAAAGCTCATACCCAACCACCCTAGGCACCAGCAGAGGGGGTGGGGGGCCTGCAGATAGACCACACCTAGAGAACACAAAGGCAACACCTACTGGACTTCAGTGGCCACAGCTTGCTTATACACAGAAAAAATGGGCAGGCAGAGGAATGCAAACCAAATGAATCAAGAGAAATCCCCAAAAGAAGGACCTGAATGAACCAGATATAACCAAATTACCAGAAGCAGAATTTAGAATAATGATAGTTAGGATGTTCAAAGAAATTAGAACAACAATAGATAGTCATTATGAACACCTAAATAAAGAGATAACAAGTATAAAAAACGAAATTGAAATAATAAAAAAGAATCAGACAGAAATGACAAATACAGTATCAGAACTGAAGACCACAATGGAAGGAATTAAAAGCAGGATGAATCACGCTGAGGATCGAATAAGAAAGTTAGAGGAAACAATAAACAAAGGCACAGAAGCAGAGAAGAAATAGGAAAAGAGACTTAAAAAATGTGAGGAAACTCTAAGGGAGCTTCGTCACAACATGAAGAGAAGCAACATTCGAATCATAGGGGTTCCTGAAGAAGAGGAGAGAGGACAGGATACGGAAACTTTGTGCAATCAAATCATAGCAGAAAACTTTCCTAAATTAAGGCTGGGAAACACTCCACACATTCAAGAAGCACACAGAACTCCATTAAAGAGAAACCCAAAAAGATCTACACCAAGACACATCATAGTTAAAATACCAAAGCTAATGGATAAAGAAAATGTTTTAAAGCTGCTAGAGAAAAAAAGACTATCACCTACAAAGGAGCCCCCATAAGGATGACATCGGACTTCTCAACAGAAACACTTGAGGCCAGAAGGGAATGGCAAGAAATAATCAAAGTAATGCAGAACAAGAACCTACAACCAAGACTACTTTATCCAGCAAGGCTAATGTTTAAAATTGAAGGAGAAATAAAGAGCTTCCCAGAAAAAGAAAGCCTCAAGGAATTCATAAAAACCAAACCAATTCTGCAAGAGATACTAAGGGGCCTCTTGTGAACAGTTTAAATGAAGGAATGAATAGAGCAAAAGAAGAATACAGCTTTAAAGAATAAAATGGCAATAAACAACTACATATCAATAATAACCTTAAATGTAAATAAATTAAATGATCCAATCAAAAGACATAGGGTAGCTGCATGGATAAAGAAACAGGACCCATACATATGCTGTCTACAAGAGACACACCTTAAAACAAAAGATGCTCATAGACTGAAGGTAAAAGGATGGAAAAAATATTTCATGCAAATGGAAATGAAAAAAAAGCAGGGGTAGCAATACTTATATCAGACAAAATGGACTTTAAAACAAAGGCTGTCGTAAGAGATAAAGAAGGACACTACATAATGATAAAGGGAACAATTCAACAGGAAGATATAACGATTGTAAATATCTATGCACCAAATATAGGAGCCCCAACATACATAAAGCAGACTTTGATGTATATAAAGGGCGAGATAAACAGCAATACTATCATAGTAGGGGATTTCAATACCCCTCTAACAACACTGGATAGATCCTCAAGAAAGAAAATTAATAAAGAAACAGCAGACTTAAAGGATAACCTAGATCAACTTGATTTAATAGATATATTCAGAACTTTTCACCCTAAAGCAGTAGAATATACATTCTTCTCAAGCACTCATGGTACGTTTTCTAGGATAGACCACATGTTAGGACACAAAAATGGTCTCAATAAATTTAAAAAGATTGAAATCATATCAAGCATTATCTCTGATCACAATGCCATGAAACTAGAAATTAACCACAAAAAAAAAAACTGAAAAATACTCAAACACTTGGAAACTAAATAGCATGTTATTAAATAATGAATGGATTAACAATGAGATCAATGAAGAAATAAAAAAGTTTCTAGAAACAAATGATAATGAGCATACATCAACTCAAAATTTATGGGACACAGCAAAAGCAGTTCGGAGAGGGAAGTTTATAGCACTACAGGCATATAATAAGAAGCTAGAAAAAGCTCAAATAAGCAACCTGACCCTGCATCTAAAAGAACTAGAAAAACAACAACAAATAAAACCCAAGACAAGTAGAAGGAAGGAAATAATAAAGGTCAGAGGTGAAATAAATGACATAGAGGCTAAGGAAACAATACAGAGGATCAATGAAACCAGAAGCTGGTTCTTTGAAAAGGTAAACAAGATTGATGAACCTTTAACTAGACTCACCAAGAAAAAAAGAGAGAGGACTCAAATAAATAAAATTAGAAAGGACAGTGGAGAAATAACAACTGACACAACAGAAATACAAAGCATTGTAAGAAAATAGTATGAAGAACTATATGCCAAAAAATTAGACAATCTTGGTGAAATGGACAAATTTCTTGAATCATATAATCTTCCAAAAATCAATCTGGAAGAATCAGAACACCTAAACAGAGCAAATACAGCAAATGAGATCGAAACAGTTATGAAAAAACTCCCAAAAAAGAAAAGTCCTGGGCCTGATGGATTCACAAGTGAATTCTATCAAAAATTCAAAGAAGAACTAACTCCTATTCTCCTCAAGCTATTTCAAAAAATTCAAGAGGAAGAAAGACTTCCAAACTCCTTTTATGAGGCGAGCATAATTCTGATCCCAAAACCGGGCAAAGACAACACAAAGAAAGAAAATTATAGGCCTATATCCCTGATGAATTTAGACGCTAAAATTCTCAACAAAATATTAGCCAACCGGATCCAGCAATATATGAACAAAATCATACACCACGATCAAGTGGAATTTATTCTGAAGAGGCAAGGCTGGTTCAATATTCGTAAATCAATCAATGTGATTCACCACATAAACAAAAGGAAGGACAAAAATCACATAATAATTTCAATAGATGCAGAAAAGGCATTTGATAAAATCCAGCACCCATTCATGCTCAAAACTCTCAGTAAAGTGGGAATACAGGGATCATTCTTTAACATGATAAAGGCCATCTACGATAAACCGACAGCAAACATCATACTAAATGGACAAAGATTAAAAGCAATCCCCTTAAGATCAGGAACCAGGCAGGGTTGCCCACTTTCACAACTCTTATTCAACATAGTTCTGGAAGTCGTAGCTACAGCAATCAGACAAGAAGAAGAAATAAAAGGCATACAAATTGAAAAAGAAGAAGTAAAACTGTCATTATTTGCAGATGATATGATATTGTATATTGAAAACCCTAAAGTCTCAGTCAAAAAACTACTGGACCTTATAAATGATTTCAGCAAGGTGGCAGGATATAAAATTAATACTCAGCAATCAGAGGCATTTCTATACACCAACAATGAAATATCAGAATAAAAAAATTAAGGAAACAATCCCCTTCACTATTGCAGCCAAAAAAATAAAGTACCTAGGAGTAAATTTAACCAAGGAGGTTAAAAACTTGTACTCGGAAAATTATAGAACATTGATAAAAGAAATCAAGGAAGATACAAACAAGTGGAAGCACATACCGTGCTCATGGCTAGGAAGAATAAACATCATTAAAATGTCTATATTACCCAAAGCAATTTATAAATTCAATGCAATACCAATTAAAATACCAATGACATACTTCAAAGATATAGAACACATATTCCAAAAATTTATATGGAACCAAAAAAGAACACGAATAGCCTCAGCAATCTTAAAAAGAAAAAATAAAGCAGGAGGTATCACTCTTCCTGATATCAAGGTTTACTACAAGGCCATTATACTCAAGACAGCCTGGTACTGGCATAAGAACTGGCACATAGATCAATGGAACAGAACAGAGAACCCAGAAATAAACCCACAGCTTTATGGACAACTGATATTTGACAAAGGAGGAAAGAACATACAATGGAGTAAAGACAGCCTCTTTAACAAATGGTGTTGGCAAAATTGGACATCAACCTGCAAAAAAATGAAACTAGACCATCAACTTAAACCATTCACAAAAACAAACTCAAAATGGATAAAAGACTTAAATGTAAGCCGTGAAACCATAAGCTTCTTAGAAGAAAACATAGGCAGCAAGCTCTCCGACATCTGTAGCAGCGGTATATTTGCCGATTTATCTTCATGGGCAACTGAAATAAAAGGCAAGATAAACAAATGGGACTATATCAAACTAAAAAGTTTTTGCACAGCTAAAGACAATAGGAACAGAATAAAAAGACAAACCACACAATGGGAGAATATATTCGGCAGCACATCTGATAAGGGGTTAATAACTAAAATTTATAAAGAACTTTAAAACGCAACACCAGGAAGACAAACAACCCAATCAAAAAATGGGCAAAAGAAATGAATAGAAATTTCTCCAAAGAGGACATACAGATGGCCAATAGGCATATGAAAAAATGCTCAACATTACTAATCATTAGTGAAAAGCAAATTAAAAGCACAATGAGATATCACCTCACAGCAGTCAGAATGGCACTTATCAGCAAAACAACACAGAATAAGTGCTGGCGAGGATGTGGAGAAAAGGGAACCCTTCTGCACTGCTGGTGGGAATGCAGACTGGTGCAGCCACTGTGGAATACAGTTTGTAGATTCCTCAGAAAATTAAAAATCGAACTGCCTTTTGACCCAGCTATCCCACTTATAGGAATATACCCTAAGAACACCATAGCACTGTTCGAAAAGAAGAAATGCGCCACCATGTTCGTGGCAGCATTGTTCACTATAGCGAAGATCTGGAACCAGCCCAAGTGTCCATCAGAAGACGAGTGGATTAAAAAGCTATGGTACATATATACTATGGAATACTACTCAGCCATAAGAAACGATGACATCGGATCATTTATAACATAATTGATGTACCTTGATAACATTATACGGAGTGAAATAAGTAAATCAGAAAAAAAAACAGAGAACAGCATGATTTCATACATAGGTGGGACATAAAAGTGAATATATGAGACATGGACAAGAGAGTGGTGGTTATGAAATGGGAGGAGGGAGGGAAGAGTGGGATAGCGAGGAGGGGAGGGACACAGGGAAAACCAGATAGAAGGTGACAGAGGACAATTTGACTTTTGGTGACGTGTATGCAACACAATTGAATGATAAGATAACCTGGATATGTTTTCATTGTAAATATGTACTCTGATTTATTGGTGTCACCCCATTAGAATTAATAATAATAATATATATATAAATAAAAATAAAAAAATTTATGGAACACAGCAGAAGCAGTACTGAGATGGAAGTTCATTGCACTACAGGCATACCAGAAAAAGCTAGAAAAATCTCAAATAAGCAACCTGACCTTGATCTAAAACTACTAGAAAAACAACAGCAAATAAAGCCCAGGACCAGTAGAAGGAAGGAAATAATAAAGAGCAGAGCAGAAATAAATGCCATAGATGCTAAGGAAACAATACAGAGGATCAATGAAACCAGAAGCTGGTTCTTTGAAAAGGTAAACAACATTGATAAATCTTTATCTAGAGTCATCAAGAAAACAAGAGAGAGGACCCAAATAAATAAAATTAGAAATGAGAGTGGAGAAATAACAATGGACACAACAGAAATACAAAGCATTGTAAGAAAATACTATGAAAAACTCTATGCCAAAATATTAGACAACCTAGGTGAAATGGACAAATTTCTTGAATCATATAATCTTCCAAAAATCAAGCTGGAAGAATCAGAACACCTAAACAGACCAATTACAACAAATGAGATCAAAACAGTTATCAAAAAACTCCCAAAAAGGAAAAGTCCTAGCCTGATGGCTTCACAAGTTAACTTAATATGATAAAGGCCATCTACGACAAACCCACAGCAAACATCATACAAATGGACAAAAATTCAAAGCAATCCCCTTAAGATCAGGAACTAGGCATGGGTGCCCTCTTTCACCACTTTTATTCTACATAGTTCTGGAAGTCCTAGCTACAGCAATCAGACAAGAAGAAGAAATAAAAGGCATCCAAACTGGAAAAGAAGTAAAACTGTCATTATTTGCAGATGATATGATATTGTATATAGAAAACCCGAATGTCTCAGTCAAAAAACTACTGGACCTGATAAATGAATTCAGCAAGGTGGCAGGATATAAAATTAATACTCAGAAATCAGGGGCATTTTTATATACCAACAATGAACTGTCAGCAAAAGAAATTAAGGAAATAATCCCCTTCACTATTGCAACCAAAAAAATAAAATACATAGGAGTAAATTTAACCAAGGAAGTTAAGGACTTGTACTCGGAAAATTATAAAACATTGATAAAAGAAATCAAGAACGATACAAACAAGTAGAAGCATATACCGTGCTCATGGCTAGGAAGAATAAACATCATTAAAATGTCTATATTACCCAAAGCAATTTATAAATTCAATGCAATACCAATTCAAATACCAATGACATACTTCAAGGATATAGAACACATATTCCAAAAATGTATATGGAACCAAAAAAGAACATGAATAGCCTCAGCAATCTTAAAAAAAAAAAAGAAAGCAGGAGGTATCACTCTTCCTGATATCAAAGTTTACTATACACGGCCATTGTACTCAAGACAGCCTGGTACTGGCATAAGAACAGGCACATAGAGCAATGGAACAGGGCAGAGAACCCAGAAATAAACCCACATCTTTATGGACAACTGATATTTGACAAAGGAGGAAAGAACATACAATGGAGTAAAGACAGCCTCTTTAACAAATGGTGTTGGGAAAATTGAACATCTATCTGCAAAAAAATGAAACTAGACCATCAACTTACACCATTCACAAAAACAAACTCAAAATGGATAAAAGACTTCAATGTAAGCCATGAAACCATAAGCATCTTAAAAGAAAACATAGGCAGCAAGATCTCTGACATCTGTAGCAGCAGTATAGTTGCCGATTTATCTCCAAGGGCAAATGAAATAAAAGGCAAGATAAACAAATGGGACTATATCAAACTAAAAAGTTTTCACACAGCTAAAGAAAATAAGAACAGAATAAAAAGACAAACCACACAATGGGAGAACATATTCGACAGCACGTCTGATAAGGGGTTAATAACCAAAATTTATAAAGAACTTATAAAACTCAACACCAGGAAGACAAACAATCCAATCAAAAAATGGGCAAAAGAAATGAATAGATATTTCTCTAAAGAGGACATACAGATGGGCAATAGGCATATGAAAAAATGCTCAACATCACTAATCATTAGAGAAATGCAAATTAAAACCACAATGAGATATCACCTCACAGCAGTCAGAATGGCACTTATCAGCAAAACAACACAGAATAAGTGCTGGTGAGGATGTGGAGAAAAGGGAACCCTTCTGCACTGCTGGTGGGAATGCAGACTGGTGCAGCCACTGTGGAAAACATTTTGGAGATTCCTCAGAAAATTAAAAATCGAACTGCCTTTTGACCCAGCTATCCCACTTATAGGAATATACCCTAAGAACACCATAGCACTGTTCAAAAAGAAGAAATGCGCCCCCATGTTTGTGGCAGCATTGTTCACAATAGCGAAGATCTGGAACCAGCCCAAGTGTCCATCAGAAGACGAGTGGATTAAAAAGCTATGGTACATATATACTATGGAATACTACTCAGCCATAAGAAACGATGACACCGGATCATTTATAACATAATGGATGTACCTTGATAACATTATGCGGAGTGAAATAAGTAAATCAGAAAGAAAAAAACCTGAGAACAGCATGATTTCATACATAGGTGGGACATAAAAGTGAATATATGAGACATGGACAAGAGAGTGGTGGTTATGGGATTGGAGGAGGGAGGGAAGAGTGGGATAGGGAGGAGGGGAGGGACACAGGGAAAACCAGATAGAAGGTGACAGAGGACAATTTGACTTTTGGTGATGGGTATGCAACACAGTTGAATGATAAGATAACCTGGATATGTTTTCATTGTAAATATGTACCCTGATTTATTGGTGTCACCCCATTAGAATTAATAATAATAAAATATATATATATAAAAAATTACGGAACACAGCAGAAGCAGTACTGAGATGGAAGTTCATTGCACTACTGGCATACCAGAAGAAGCTAGAAAAATCTCAAATAAGCAACCTGACCTTGATCTAAAACTACTAGAAAAGCAACAGCAAATAAAGCCCAGGACCAGTAGAAGGAAGGAAATAATAAAGAGCAGAGCAGAAGTAAATGCCATAGATGCTAAGGAAACAATACAGAGGATCAATGAAACCAGAAGCTGGTTCTTTGAAAAGGTAAACAACATTGATGAATCTTTATCTAGAGTCATCAAGAAAACAAGAGAGAGGACCCAAATAAATAAAATTAGAAATGAGAGTGGAGAAATAACAATGGACACAACAGAAATACAAAGCATTGTAAGAAAATACTATGAAAAACTCTATGCCAAAATATTAGACAACCTAGGTGAAATGGACAAATTTCTTGAATCATATAATCTTCCAAAAATCAAGCTGGAAGAATCAGAACACCTAAACAGACCAATTACAACAAATGAGATCAAAACAGTTATCAAAAAACTCCCAAAAAGGAAAAGTCCTAGCCTGATGGCTTCACAAGTTAACTTAATATGATAAAGGCCATCTACGACAAACCCACAGCAAACATCATACAAATGGACAAAAATTCAAAGCAATCCCCTTAAGATCAGGAACTAGGCATGGGTGCCCTCTTTCACCACTTTTATTCTACATAGTTCTGGAAGTCCTAGCTACAGCAATCAGACAAGAAAAAGAAATAAAAGGCATCCAAACTGGAAAAGAAGTAAAACTGTCATTATTTGCAGATGATATGATATTGTATATAGAAAACCCGAATGTCTCAGTCAAAAAACTACTGGACCTGATAAATGAATTCAGCAAGGTGGCAGGATATAAAATTAATACTCAGAAATCAGGGGCATTTTTATATACCAACAATGAACTGTCAGCAAAAGAAATTAAGGAAATAATCCCCTTCACTATTGCAACCAAAAAAATAAAATACATAGGAGTAAATTTAACCAAGGAAGTTAAGGACTTGTACTCGGAAAATTATAAAACATTGATAAAAGAAATCAAGGACGATACAAACAAGTAGAAGCATATACCGTGCTCATGGCTAGGAAGAATAAACATCATTAAAATGTCTATATTACCCAAAGCAATTTATAAATTCAATGCAATACCAATTCAAATACCAATGACATACTTCAAGGATATAGAACACATATTCCAAAAATGTATATGGAACCAAAAAAGAACATGAATAGCCTCAGCAATCTTAAAAAAAAAAAAGAAAGCAGGAGGTATCACTCTTCCTGATATCAAAGTTTACTATACACGGCCATTGTACTCAAGACAGCCTGGTACTGGCATAAGAACAGGCACATAGAGCAATGGAACAGGGCAGAGAACCCAGAAATAAACCCACATCTTTATGGACAACTGATATTTGACAAAGAAGGAAAGAACATACAATGGAGTAAAGACAGCCTCTTTAACAAATGGTGTTGGGAAAATTGAACATCTATCTGCAAAAAAATGAAACTAGACCATCAACTTACACCATTCACAAAAACAAACTCAAAATGGATAAAAGACTTCAATGTAAGCCATGAAACCATAAGCATCTTAGAAGAAAACATAGGCAGCAAAATCTCTGACATCTGTAGCAGTAGTATAGTTGCTGATTTATCTCCACGGGCAAATGAAATAAAAGGCAAGATAAACAAATGGGACTATATCAAACTAAAAAGTTTTCACACAGCTAAAGAAAATAAGAACAGAATAAAAAGACAAACCACACAATGGGAGAACATATTCGACAGCACGTCTGATAAGGGGTTAATAACCAAAATTTATATAGAACTTATAAAACTCAACACCAGGAAGACAAACAATCCAATCAAAAAATGGGCAAAAGAAATGAATAGATATTTCTCTAAAGAGGACATACAGATGGCCAATAGGCATATAAAAAAATGCTCAACATCATTAATCATTAGAGAAATGCAAATTAAAACCAGAATGAGATATCATCTCACACCAGTCAGAATGGCGCTCATCAGCAAAACAACACAGAATAAGTGCTGGCAAGGATGTGGAGACAAGGGAACCCTGCACTGCTGGTGGGAATGCAGACTGGTGCAGCCACTGTGGAAAACAGTATGGAGATTCCTCCAAAAAATTGAATATCGAACTGCCTTTTGACCCAGCTATCCCACTTATAGGAATATATCCTAAGAACACCATAGCACTGTTCTAAAAGAAGAAATGCGCCCCCATGTTTGTGGCAGCATTGTTCACAATAGCGAAGATCTGGCAACAGCCCAAGTGTCCCTCAGAGGACGAGTGGATTAAAAAGCTATGGTACATATATACTATGGAATACTACTCAGCCATAAGAAAGGATGACATCGGATCATTTACAAGAAAATGGATGGACCTTGATAACATTATATGGAGTGAAATAAGTAAATCAGAAAAAAACTGAGAACAGCATGATTTCATACATAGTTGGGACATAAAAGTGAGACTATGAGACATGGACAAGAGTGTGGTGGTTACGGGATTAGGGGAGGGAGGAGAGGGTCGGTTAGGGAGGAGGTGAGAGGCACAGGGAAAACCAGATATAAGGTCACAGTGGACAATTTGACTTTGGGTGATGGGTATGCAACATAATTGAATGATAAGATAACCTGGAGAGGTTTTTGTTGTACATATGTAACCTGACTTATTGGTGTCACCCCATTAAAATTAATAAAAAAAAAAGAACAGAAAGAAATTATCAGAGTTATAAAGACTTGTGTTAGTGTTAGTATCTATATGTGTCACCAATGTCTGGGGTCCTTGGGAATTCCTGAGATGGAAATCAAGAGAGTTCACCACACACACCACACACAGAATAATAATAATAATGCTCAGTGGGAGGTTTATTATAGCTCGGTTATGCAAAGGAGACATCATTCAAAGGGGGAAAATACTGCTGTTCTTCAAACAAAGGCCAGGGAGAAGTTTTCAAGAAATGTAGTGAGAAAGATGACGTCTAAGTATGCAGAGGTAGAGGTAGTACTCTTCTGCACTTGTAGTACAACTACATGTTTGTTCATGTGTCATATGTTTCATTAGCATGTTAATTTTCCACCCAGGGGTGTGAATTTTACTACTGTAAGGGGGATAAGGTAACGCAGGAATGGTTCTGAAGCTGAACTGCAAATGTGCTAGAGTTGAGAAAATCTCAATGGAAATTCCAGTCTCCCTCTCTCTTCCTTTTTCTTTCTTTCTTTCTTTCTTTCTTTCTTTCTTTCTTTCTTTCTTTCTTTCTTTCTTTCTTTCTTTCTTTCTTTCTTTCTTTCTTTCTTTCTCTTTCTTTCTTTCTTTCTTTCTTTCTTTCTTTCTTTCTTTTTTTTTTAGTGGGAAAGAGAGAGAGACAGACAGACAGACAGTAAGGGAGAGAGATGAGAAGCATCAACTCTTCATTGCAGCATCTTAGTTGTTCATTGATTGCTTTCTCACATGTGCCTTGATAGGAGGGGGGACTACAGCAGAGTGAGTGACCGCTTGTTCAAGCCAGAGACCTTGGGCTCAAGCCAGTGACCATGGGGACATGTCTATGATCCCATGCTCAAGCTGGTGACCCCTGTCTCAAGCCAGCAACCTTGGGTTTCAAACTTGATTCCTCAGCATCCCAGGTTGGTGCTCTATCCACTGCACCACCGCCTGGTCAGGCAGAAATGTCAGTCTTATCAGGAGAGGTTCAACCTGTCTCATTTGTAATAGGAAACAATTAATAATATGGAAATAAAGAAAATTTAATCATGTACAAAATTTTAGTTAATTATCATTATTTGTACATCAAAATAGTCTATAGCTATTATAAGTCATGATACAGCAACAGAAATGTTTCTAATATTATACTTAAGTAAAAAAAAAGATATACAGCATAATCTCAATCTTGTAAAAGAAAAACAGATATGCATAAAAAAGGACTAGAAAGGAAACACATCAAAATGTGATATTGGATATCTCTGGATTATAAGTGTATAGATGATTTCTACTTTTTCAAAGTTTTCAATCTCTAAATTTTTCTCAAGTGATAAGTTAATTTTCATATTGGAAAAATGCTGTGATAATCTAGTAATTTCATGATAAATTGCTAGCTTTAAACATCACAAAGGCAGAGTCAGCTATGGGGCTATGAATCAAGGCTTTGTGCAGCATTTGGCAAGGTAAGGAGACTGCTCATTCCGTCTTTTATGCTACAATTACACATGAGGGCCTCCAAGATTAAAATGTGGCCAGTGAGTGTGCTTTAGAAGGGAATAAGACTATGTTTCTATAGTGCTTTTACTATTTCTACAAATGAACATTATCACTGTTTTTCTTGAGTGAGTCTTGTTTTATTAACCAGAAATATAGCTTTAATTTTATTTTTATATTTTATTATGTGGTTGATATTTTGAACACCTATTCCTAAACATCTATTGCCAAGACCCTCTGATTATGTATGTTTTTACTCAGTTAGCATGAAGTGCCTCAATGGAACTGAATGCCCTGGATGTTAGTTACTAGTGACAGAAATGAGTTGCTTTTGAAAGAATTTGTTGCAACTTCCATGCAATAAAGAATGGCTACTTCTACTGCACATTCACAACCAAGCTTCTAGGAATATCAGATATATGATTATTGTAACTGCGAGGCCATATAACTTTAGCAATGATTTTGGCAAGAAAATATTGTGGAAGCATCATAACCAAAATAAATGTACATACTGGGTTGTAATTCATGAATAGTGATGAATAGTGCAGCAAACATTACATTTTTGGAAACTGTGCATCTAATAACTGCATGACATAGACTCTCAATTCTTTAGATTTCATTCTAATGGTTCATAAATGCTACAGTTTCGCCAAGTGGCTTTTTGCTTAGTTCTTAAATCTGCAAATGGGTTATTGGTGCAACACATAGTCTTTTGAGCAGGAGCTGGTATGTGTGAACTGAGAGACAATTATGGAGGGTTATGATCTATCTTTTAAACATTCTGTTGCTAAAGATATATGTCCAAGAAATTGCTCATAAGATTTCATTCACAAGTAATACTGTTTCACAGACCTTTCCATAGGCTGTAACACATGCCAAATTTGGTACACTGAAGAGTTAAGAATGTCTCCATTGCCCTGGCCAGATAGCTTGATTGGTTAACATCACCCCGAAGCACAGAAGTTGCTGGTTCAATTCTGATCAGGGAACATTCAGGATTGAATTGATGTTCCTCTCTCTCTCTCTCTCTCTCTCTCTCTCTCTCTCTCCCTCTCTCCCTTCCTCTCTGGCTAAAATCAATAAATAAAAATTAAAAAAATATATATCTCCTTGGCTCAGAGTTGTATGTTATAATGTATTTGATAAGTACCCAGAAAAATGGTGTGGTTTTCAAGATAAACTTTGATTTTCTTAAGAAGCAGCCAATGGTCTTTTACTAAGCAAAACTACTTAAGGTCAACCTTTTTCTAAACCACTGCAGCAAAACCCACAGAAACTCAAGAAATGAATCTTACTGTGTGAACCATTTCATCTCTTGCCATATCTGGCATAGATTATAACTTCTGTTTCCCTCAGGAAAGAGTTTATGGCTTCATTAGAACTATTATGTACTGAGTGCCAGCCACTTGCCTGAATTTACCTACATTAAACTCATAACCATATTTAGAATTTAATGAACTTGTCCCCAAATCTCATAACTGTTCAGAGAAAGCACCTCAAAATTCTGGCCTATTGATTCCAAAGTCTGTGCTCTTTCAAAAAAAATAGCTTTATGATTTCTTATTTACTATTTCAAAAGTGAGATAATTCCTATAAGGTTGGGGGAACAAAGGGAGAGCCATTTTCACCAGAACTCAACTCAAGGGATTACTTGTTTTATTTTAGGGAGAAGGGATAATCATTCACTTAATTCCTTTCATTTGTGATGTTTTTATGCCAGTGCAGGAAACGGTCTTAATATTCGGTCCATGTTTGCAGTAGTAATATGAAGTTTTTTTCAAATATTTATTCATTAAAATAAGGTTTCTAAGAAACAGACAACCATTAAGTAAAGCCAGTTATTGAGAAGTTTCCATCCAATGCAATTGAGTAGGTATTGTTCTTAGCCTCACTGTACAGAAAAGGAAACTAAGGCACAGAGTGGGTTAAATAAGTTAACCATAGTGAACTCTTCAACCAAGGAACACTGAAGAAGCCACATTGAGACTGGTAGGAAAAGCAAAAATGTGGAAAGGGCTGCCCAGCTCCCTGGAGCAAACAGCAGCCCGGAGAGACTCGCGTGGAGGAAAAAGAGGTTAGTGGAGAGGGAGAAACCTGGATCCCAGGAACAAAGCCCCAGCCTGCAGCCCCAGAGCCTAGAAGAGGCATATGGACAGTATTGAGCTGTGAAACAGGTCAGATATTGTTTGTGAAAAAGAGACAGTTATCTCAGACCCAGAATTCTTCTTAAAGGGACGGCGCAGAAAACTTCTCTCACAACCACTCATCCGGGGCTCCAGGAGACAGGGAGAGAGGAGGGGACCAGAGCAGCCGGAAGAGAGTGCGGTCTGGAAGGCACAGGGAGAAACACTCTGAGGGACAGCCACCCTAAACCCTGGGCTGAGTCACTCCCCAAATCTGAAACGAATATTTCTCCTAAAACTAGCAATACCAGCAAAGGGAGGAAGGACACCAGCCAAACAAGCTCCCCTGCTGCTGCTTAGAAGGAGGGAGCTCTCAGGACAACAGTATGAAGTGTTAGGGTTTGAGATGCAGTGCCCCCACCCACACTTCTGAGGGCTTGCTGGAGGGATGGTGGTGGCGGGATGCGGAAACGCATTTCTGTCTGCGGGGGCTGAGGCCCAGCCAGCTGGCATGAGCTCAGTCTACCCCCGCAGGAGCAGAGGGGATGTACGAAAGTGGTCTGGCAGCTGTAGGCCTGCCTGTAGCCATACCTGTGGGAATTAAAGTGGGAGCCCGGGAACGGGCAGAGATCTGCTGCTGAGCAGGGGTGCGCAGGCGCACAGCATCACCTGGCCTCCGAGGTTTGCAAACCTGCACAAGCTGGCTCTGACCACAGGAGGTAGGCAGAGGCCAGGAACAGGCAGGACTGCAACTGAGCAAAGGTGCTCACCCCTGCCCTTGGTGGTGAGGCTTGTGGCTTGAGTGCGATGCGCAACCGCACCTGTGCAGGCAAGGTGAAGGTCCAGAAAGACTGAGGCTTGCAGAGCCAGGCACAAGAACAGAGCCCCTCCTGTGGAGGAAAGGCGGAAATCACAGCAACAGCAGCATTGGGCCAGTGCCAGCAACTCCCATACCCAACCATCCTAGAGCGACAGAGGGGGTGGCAAGCCTGCAGAAAGACCACACCTAGGGAACACAGAGGAAACATCCATTGGACTCCAGTGGCCACACCCTTCTTATACACAGACAAAATGGGCAGGCAGAGAAATGCAACCCAAATGAATCAAGAGAAATCCCCAGAAAAGGACCAGAATGAACAAGATATAACCAAATTACCAGATACAGAGTTTAAAAGAGTGATAGTTAGGATATTCAAAGAGATTAGAACAACAATGGATAGTCATTACGAACACCTAAATAAAGAGATAACAAGAATAAAAAAGGAAATTGAAATAATAAAAAATAATCAGACAGTAGTGACAAATACAATGTCAGAATAGAAGAACAGAATGAAAGAAATTAAAAGCAGGAAGATGGATGAAGCTGAAGATCAAATCAGCGAGTTAGAGGACAAAATAAACAAAGCCTTAGAAGCAAAGCAGAAAAAAGAAGAGACTCAAAAAATCTGAGAAAACTCTAAGGGAGCTCTGTGACAACATGAAGAGAAATAACATCCGCATCATAGGGGTACCCAAAGATGAAGAGAAAGAACAAGGGATAGAAACTTTATTCAATCAAATCATAGCTGGAAACTTCCCTAAATTAAGGCTGGAAAACATTTCACACGTGCAAGAACCACAGAGAACTCCATTAAAGAGAAACCCAAAGAAATCTACACCAAGACACATCATAGTTAAAATACCAAAGCTAAGTGATAAAGAAAAAATTTTAAAAGCTGCTAGAGATAAAAAGGCTATCACCTACAAAGGAGCCCCATAAGGATGACATCTGACTTCTCAACAGAAACACTTGAGGCCAGGAGGGAATGGCAAGATATAATCAAAGTAATGCAGAACAAGAACTTACAACCAAGACTACTCTATCCAGCAAGGCTAACGTTTAAAATTGAAGGAGAAATAAAGAGCTTCCCAGACAAATAACCCTCGATGAACTAATTAAAACCAAACCAATTCTGCAAGAGATGCTACAGGGTCTTTTGTGAACAGTTCAAAGGGGGAAAAGAATATAGAAAAAGAAGAATACAGCTTTAAACAATAAAATGGCAATAAACAACTACATATCAAATAATAACCTTAAATGTAAATTGATTAAATGATTCAATCAAAAGACATAGGGTAGCTGCGTGGATAAAGAAACAGGACCCATACATATGCTGTCTACAAGAGACACACCTTAAAACAAAAGATGCACATAGACTGAAGGTAAAAGGATGGAAAAAATATTTCATGCAAATGGAAATGAAAAACAAGCCGGAGTAGCAATACTTATATCTAACAAAATGGACTTTAAAACAAAGGCTGTCGTAAGAGATAAAGAAGGACACTACATAATGATAAAGGGAACAATTCAACAGGAAGATATAACCATTATAAATATGTATGCACCAAACGTAGGAGCCCCGATATACATACAGCAGACTTTGATGGATATAAAGGGCGAGATTAACAGCAATACTATAATAGTAGGGGATTTCAGTACCCCACTAACAACACTGGATAGATCCTCAAGAAAGAAAATCAATAAAGAAACAGCAGACTTAAAGGATACACTAGATCAACTCGATTGAATAGATATCTTCAGAACTTTTCACCCTAAAGTAGTAGAATATATATATTTTTTCAAGACCTCATGGTACATTCTCTAGGATACATCACATTTTTGGACACAGAGGTGGTCTCAACAAATTTAAGAAGACTGAAATTGTATCAAGCATTTTCTCTGTTCACAATGGCATGAAACTAGAAATTAACAACAAAAGAAAAACTGAAAAATACTCAAACACTTGGAAACTAAATAGCAGGTTATTAAATAATTAATGGATTAATAATGAAATCAAAGAAGAAATAAAAAAGTTTCTAGAAACGAATGATAATGAGCATACATCAACTCAAAATTTATGGAACACAGCAAAAGCAGTACTGAGAGGGAAGTTCATAGCACGACAGACATACAATGAGAAGCTAGAAAAAGCTCAAATAAGCAACCTTGACCCTGCATCTAAAACTACTAGAAAAACAACAGCAAATAAAGCCCAGGACCAGTAGAAGGAAGGAAATAATAAAGATCAGAGCAGAAATAAATGACATAGAGGCTAAGGAAACAATACAGAGGATCAATGAAACCAGGAACTGGTTCTTTGAAAAGGTAAACAACATTGATGAACCTTTAACTAGACTCACCAAGAAAGAAAGAGAGAGGACTCAAATAAATAAAATTGGAAAGGAGAGTGGAAAAATAAAAACTGACACAACAGAACTACAACGTATTGTAAGAAAATACTATGAAGAATTCTAAGCCCAAAAATTAGACAACCTAGGTGAAATGGACAGATTTCTTGAATCATATAACCTTCCAAAAATCAATCTGGAAGAATCAGAACACCTAAACAGACCAATTACAACAAAGGAGATTGAAACAGTTATCAAAAAACTCCCAAAAAAGAAAAGTCCTGGGCCTGATGGCTTCACAAGTGAATTCTACCAAAAATTCAAAGAAGAACTAACTCTTATCCTCCTCAAGATATTACAAAAAATTCAAGAGGAAGGAAGACTTCCAAACGTCTTTTATGAGGCAAGCATAATTCTGATCCCAAAACCAGGCAAAGACAACACAAAGAAAGAAAATTATAAGCCTATATCCCTGATGACTTTAGATGCTAAAATTCTCAACAAAATATTAGCCAACCGGATCCAGCAATATATGAAAAAAATCATACACCATGATCAAGTGAGATTTATTCTGGAGAGGCAAGGCTGGTTCAATATTCGCAAATCAATCAATGTGATTCATTACATAAACAAAAGGAAGGACAAAAATCACATGATAATTTCTATAGAAGCAGAAATAGCATTTGATAAAATTCAGCACCCATTCATGATCAAAACTTTCAGTAAAATGGGATTACAGGAAACATTCCTTAACATGATAAAGGCCATCTATGACAAACTCACAGCAAACATATACTAAATGGGAAAAAATGAAAAGTAATCCCCTTAAGATAAGGAACCAGGCAGGGCTGCCCCCGTTCACCACTCTTATTCAACATAGTTCTGGAAGTCCTAGCTATAGCAATCAGACAAGAAGAAGAAATAAAAGACATCCAAATTGGAAAAGAAGAAGTAAAACTGTCACTATTTGCAGATGATATGATATTGTATATAGAAAACCCGAATGTCTCAGTCAAAAAATTACTGGACCTGATAAATGAATTCAGCAAGTTGGCAGGATATAAAATTAATACTCAGAAATCAGAGGCATTTCTATATACCAACAATGAACTGTCAGCCAAAAAAATTAAGGAAACAATCCCCTTCACTATTGCAGCCAAAAAAATAATGTACCTAGGAATAAATTTAATCAAGGAGGTTAAGGACTTATACTTAGAAAATTATAAAATATTGATAAAAGAAATCAAGGAAGATACAAGCAAGTGGAAGCATATACCATGCTCATGGTTAGGAAGAATAAACATCATTAAAATGTCTATATTACCCAAAGCAATTTATAAATTCAATGCAATACCAAATAAAATACCAATGACATACTTCAAAGATATAGAACACATATTCCAAAAATTTATATGGAGCCAAAAAAGAACACGAATAGCCTCAGCAATCTTAAAAAGAAAAAATAAAGCAGAGATATCACTCTTCCGTATATCGAGGTATAGTACAAGGCCATTATACTCAAGACAGCCTGGTACTGGCATAAGAACAGGCACATAGATCAATGAAACAGAACAGAGAACCCAGAAATAAACCCACACCTTTATGAACAACTGATATTTGACAAAGGAGGAAAGAACATACAATGGAGCAAAGACAGCCTCTTTAACAAATGGTGTTGGGAAAATTGGACATCTACCTGCAAAAAAATGAAACTAGACCATCAACTTACACCATTCACAAAAACAAACTCAAAATGGATAAAAGACTTAAATGTAAGCCGTGAAACCATAAGCATCTTTGAAGAAAACATAGGCAGTAAGCTCTCCAACATCTGTTGCAGCAATATATTTGCCAATTTATCTGCAAGGGCAAATGAAATAAAAGGCAGGATAAACAAATGAAACTATATCAAACTAAAATGTTTATGCACAGCTATAGAAAATCAGAACAGAATAAAAAGACAAACCACACAATGGGAGAACATATTCGACAGCATGTTTGATAAGGAGTTAATAACCAAAATTTATAAAGAACTTATAAAACTCAACACCAGGAAGACAAACAGTCCAATCTAAAAATGGGCAAAAGAAATGAATAGATATTTCTCTAAAGAGTACATACAGATGGCCAATAGGCATATTAAAAAATGCTCAACATCACTATTCATTAGAGAAATGCTAATTCAAACCACAATGGGATATCACCTCACACCAGTCAGAATGGCACTCATCAGCAAAACAACACAGAATAAATGCTGGCGAGGATGTGGAGAAAAGGGAACCCTCCTGCATTGCTGGTGGGAATGCAGACTGGTGCAGCCACTGTGGAAAACAATATGGAGATTCCGCAAAAAATTAAAAATTGAACTGCCTTTTGACCCAGCTATCCCACTTATAGGAATATACCCTAAGAACACCATAGCAGTGTTTGAAGAGAAGAAATGCGCCCCCATGTTTGTGGCAGCATTTTACAATAGCGAAGATCTGGCAACTGCCCAAGTGTCCTTCAGTGGACGAGTGGATTAAAAAGCTTTGGTACAGCCTGACCTTGTGGTGGCGCAGTGGATAAAGTGTCGGACTGGGATGCGGAGGACCCAGTTTCGAGACCCCGAGCTCGCCAGTTTGAGCGCGGGCCCATCCGGCTTGAGCTGAAGCTCACTAGCTTGGACCCAAGCTTGCTGGCTCCAGCAAGGGGTTGCTCGGTCTGCTGAAGGACCACGGTCAAGGCACATGTGAGAAAGCAATCAATGAACAACTAAGGTGTCGCAACAGCAACGAAAAACTAATGATTGATGCTTCTCACCTCTCTCCATTCCTATCTATCCCTATCTATCCCTCTCTCTGACTCTCTCTCTGTCCCTGTAATAAAGAAAAAAAAAAAAGCTTTAGTACATATATATTATGGAATATTACTCAGCCAAAAGATATGATGACATCAGAGCTTTTACAACAACATGGATGAACCTTGATAACATTATACTGAGTGAAATAAGTAAATCAGAAAAAACTAAGAATAAATGATTCCATACATAGATGGGACATAAAAATGAGACTCAGAGACATGGACAAGAGTTTGCTGCTATCTGGGGGGTGGGGGGGTAAGCGTGAGTTGAGGGACGGGGAGGGGCACAAATAAAACCAGATAGAAGGTGTTGGAAGGCAATTTGACTTTGGGTGATGGGTATGCACTATAATCAAATGTCAAAATAACTTGCAGAGATTTTCTCTGAACATATATACATATAAAACTATTAAAAGATCATTTGTTTTTCATCTTGTTGGATTCTTGCCTATACAGAAGATCTGGAGACACAAATGAGGTTTTTCAATTATTTTACATGCACTGCCAAAGAAAACTGTCTTAGTCAGTTTAGGCTGCTATAAAAATATTGTTGCAGGAGGTGACCCCAATGGAGAATAAGACACTCAGATAACTTGATTAATAGAGGAAGGAAAATTTATTAGTAGCTGGTACAGCATACGGGGTTAGTATTATCAAAGCATGAGCTCCCTATAGATTTTCTTACTGGTTATATACCTTTACAGTATGTAAGCAATGGGTATATAATTCCTTTGTTTAAGGTTTTCAAGGACTCAAGGAGAGGGGAGGAGGAGTTTTGGTGGGGTCAGCAAGGGGGGAGAGGTTTCCCAATCACTGGTTGTAGCTACCTATAGATTCTGCTTTTCTTGCTTTGTGTTGCAAGCGGCTCTAAGCAACCATTTAGAGAACTATGGGATGTAGTTAATTTATAACTGGCTGACTCAGTTATCACTGCTGTCCCCTTTCCCTTGTATTCCTCTGGTTTCTTCCCACCCAAGGGAGAAGGGAGACTTATTTCCTCCTCATTTCCCCCTTTGAGACCCTAGAACTTCCTTTTATGCTGGATTCTCACATTCTTAGCACATATATACTTTTCTTCTACCCTATAGCTTCTCTCCCAGCTGAAAGGCCTGCAGGTCTTTCCCTCTGCCCATGGCACCTGGTTTATGGCTGCACATGCATGAAACCTCAATGTAACTTGACCGAGGTTTCCTTTAACTTTGGACTGAGCTATTGTTGGTCCTAACTATTTTGGTCCTATCTGCCTGCTGCTATCTTTACTTCAAATACTATCATGGTAGGAGGATCTGTAGGATGATAAGACATAAGGCAGGTTATTCCCTGGGTTACACACTGAATATTGAGTCTGATTATAGGTACAGGTTCCTTTCTGAGTTCCCTTACACTCATAGAAGCTATAGAAAAGCAAGGTGGTGGAGACCTTTTGACCTTCCTTGGTGATATGGATACACAGTTCACAGTCCTCTGCCCTAGTTGCCCTCCCTCTTCAGAGTTCAATTATAAGAAGCCTCACAGTGAGGTTCCTCGGGCTTTCACTGTATGTGGATCAGCCAGTGTCTAGTTTGTGGCTGGAACAGGGCATGTTGTCTTTCTCAGGGTCAAGTTACAAGAGTTGGCGGGGTCAGTCTCTGCTGACTATGAGGGCATCTCCACAGGGGCTGCAGGCTTCAGCCAGTTGTGGTGAATCCAGGCAGGTATGCCTTCTACCTTGGCAGCAGTAGGAGTGGTCAGGATCACAGTGTAGGGTCCTTTCCACCTGGGTTGGAGGGGAGCTGGCTTCCAATCCTTAACACACACCTGATTCTGGTGGGGCAGTGGGAGGCACCTCTGGCTCGGGTGAGCTTATGCTGGAACTTGATAGAGCTGTCGCTAATGGGCCTGAGTCAGTAGCAGTCTCTGGGGTAGCCAGGGGGCCAGGTATGAAAGGGTAAAACCTTGCCCATACAAAGATTTTGCTTCTTCTGTTCCCTAGGGGTTAAAATTTCTGGTACCAGTGATGGCAGTGGCTCTCTGCATTTCGTGGAATGCTTACCTATCTTTGCTACCAACACAGTGGAAACCTGATCTCTAAGCCAAGGGGGAGGGTGAAATACCAGTGTCAGCCAGGTGTCTATGTAGGAAAACTGGGTGGCTAAATATCTAGTAACTACCTGCCACACTTTCTGCATAAGAAACCTATCCAGGCTCCCTTCTGTTGGCTACCCCATTCCAAAACTGGGCCATTCTAGTTCACACAAGGTCCTCAACTTCTCTGGGGACAGAGTAACTCCATAATCCCCTGAGAATCCTTTCTTAAAGTTCTTGATCATTGTGGCCAGGAAGTAGGTTTTCCCTGTGAATCCCCCATGCCTCCCAGACAAAACACCAGTCATGCCATAAGAAGGGATTGGGGGTCAGGTAGGGGAAACTTGGAGAGGATACCACTCACTTCATCCATCACCTGCTGCTCCCCTCACAGAGATAGCAGACCCTCTTGGATTGTGGCAGGCAGATATAAACTATCAGCATGCAATTCTGCCTCTTAGCCATAGAAGGCACCCTATAGAACCTTTAGACTCAACACTTTCTTTAGCCCTGTGGGAGACAGTTGGAACCCTCTCCTGGTATTCATCTCGTTCACTCCACACTCACTCTTTTTCATACAACCTCCCACAAACCATGGAGGGTGAGGAGTCACCACTCCAAATCCACGGGGCCCACTCCCCACACCTGTGGAGGGTGACAAGCCCCCACTCCTAACCTGTCCTGTGGAGAGTGATCAGTCACCACTTCAAAGGGTAATCAGGCCTCCCTTCTGCCTAGTGGGGCAGGACTTCAGCTAGCTACCTTGTGCCTCATATGCCTTACCTTGGCTCTGATGTGCCATTGTCTAATCCTTACTGGGACCAGCAGATGAAACTTCCCCTTCTGTCCTATTAGGCATCCACACAGGAAAATCCCCAGTGCACACTCAGTGGTTGCATCTAGACCGTGATGGCGAACCTATGACAGGCATGTCAGCACTGACATGCGTAGCCATTTTCGATGACATGCGGCCACATGCGGCCGCATACCAGAGAAGTATGGGGCCGCATGCCAAGAAGGACGTTTCATCCTTGGCTCCTGTATAGCCAGGTGCAGTAGCCAAGGATAAAACATTTGCTGTAGTGCAGACACTCTGTGCCGGAGGTTTGTAGGCCAAAACAACAGAACTCCGGCACAGAACATCTAATTCTGGGACTTCCGGTTAGGCCGTTTTTCTCAAAGTGACACACCACCCAAGTTATGCTCTTTTTTTTGGCAAATTTTGACACACCAAGCTCAAAAGATTGCCAATCACTGAAATAGAGGGCTGTTCGGGGGGCTCCCAGTGGGGTACCTGAAGTCTGCCAAATGCAGGTGTAATTTCTCCTTGCTTCTCAACCAATGCACCAGAAATCTTTTTCAGAAAGCAACCCCAACAGAGGCTAAGACACTCAGACAACTTGATTAATATGGAAGGAAAATTTACTAGTAGCTGGCAGAGCATGTAGGGCTAGAAGTACCAAAGCACAAGGTCCTCAAATTGGATTTTTTACAGGTTATATACCTTTACAGTATCTAAGCAATGGGTGCATAATTCCTTTGCTTAAGATTTCCCAGGACTCAAGGAGAGAAGAGGGGGAATTTTTGTGGGGTCAGCAAGGGGGAAAGGGTTTCCAGATCACTGGTTGTAGCTACATACAGATCCTGCTTTTCTTGCTTTGCATTGCAAGCAGCTCTAAGCAACCATTTAGAGAACTATGGGTTGTAGTTAATTTATAAGTGGCTGACTCAGTTATCACTGCTGGCTCCTTTCCCTTGTATTCTTCTGGTTTCTCCCTTCTCAAGGAAGAAGGGAGGCTTGCTCCCTCCTCAATATATTATAAACTGAGTAGCTTGAATAACAAGTATTTATTGCTAACAGTTCTGGAGTCTGGAATGTCCAAAATTAAGGTGTTGGTAGAGCCAATTCTGAAAAGAGTTCCTTCCTGACTTGTAGATGACTGCCTCCTTGCTGTTTCCTCACAGGGCTGAGAGCAAGCTGTTCTCCCTCTTCTTACAAAGACACTAATCCCATTGTGAGGGCTCCACTCTCATGACCTCATCTAAACCTAATTGTCTCTCAAAGACCTCACCTCCAAATACCATTACATTGGGATTAGGGGATTCAACATATCAATTTTGGGGTGACACAAACATTCAGTCTACCGCTATAAGAGTATAAAAAATTCAACAATAATAATTATAAATTATTTGCCTGTAAAATATCATGGATAAAGGAGCTTCTATTTATAACTCTGTCATAGTTTCTCCTATCATTTGTGATAATATTTTTCCTAAGGCCTTAAGCAGGGACTATGAAAGGAGGAAAACCTAATAAAGAAAGTGTTTTTTTGTTTTGTTTTGTTTTTGGTATTTTTCCAAAGTTAGAAATGGGGAGGCAGTCAGACAGACTCCCACATGCGCCTGACCGGGATCCACCTGGCATGCCCACTAAGGGGCAATGCTCTGCCCATTTGGGGCATTGCTCCATTGTGGCCAGAGCCATTCTAGCACCCAAGGCGGAGGCCATGGAGCCGTCCTCAGTGTCCGGGCCAACTTTGCTTCAATGGAGCCTTGGCTGCGGGAGAGGAAGAGAGAGATAGAAAGGAAGGAGAGGGGGAAGGGTGGAGAAGCAGATGGGCGCTTCTCCTGTGTAACCTGGCGGGAATCAAACCAGGGACTTCCACAGGCTGGGCTGATGCTCGACCACTGAGCCAACTGGCCAGGGCCAAAAAAGATATTCTAAACTGAGATACTAGGAGTATTATAATACATTCTGCGGTTTGATTCTAACGAGGTCCCTGGAGTCCTTAGTAAAGTTCCATGTTGTGAGAGTGACTGCCTTTTTAATGAGGTTCTTTTGAAGTTTAAGTCAGCAAATTATTTTAAATTAAGGCCACCCATGGTGGACTAGACATGATATAATTCTGAAGAACTTTTTTTTTTTATTTATTAACTTTAATGGGGTGACACCAATAAATCAGGGTACATATGTACAATGAAAACATCTCCAGATTATCTTCTCATTCAATTGTGTTGCATACCCATTACCCAAAGTCAAATTGTCCTCTGTCACCTTCTATCTGGTTTTCCCTGTACCCCTCCCCTTCTCCCTATCCCACCCTCTCCTCCCTCCCTCCATCCCGTAACCACCACACTCTTGTCCATGTCTCATAGTCTCACTTTTATGTCCCACCTATGTATGAAATCATGCTGTTCTCAGTTTTATTTTTCTGATTTACTTATTTCACTCTGTATAATGTTATCAAGGTACATCCATTTTGTTGTAAATGATCCGATGTCATCATTTCTTATGGCTGAGTAGTGTTCCATAGTATATATGTACCAAAGCTTTTTAATCCACTCGTTCTGAAGAACTTTTTATGATTAATCATAATTCTCTCTCTCTCCTGCTTATTGTTCCTACCTCCTTCCTTTCTTTTTATTCTCTTTTTTTTTTCTTGATGTTTTTAAGCTTTTTTTTTTTCAGGGACAGAGAGAGAGTCAGAGAGAGGGATAGATAGGGACAGACAGACAGGAATGGAGAGAGGGGAGAAGCATCAATCAGTAGTTTTTCGTTGCCATCGCAACACCTTAGTTGTTCATTGATTGCTTTCTCACATGTCCTTTGACCATGGGCCTTCAGCAGACCAAGCAACCCCTTGCTGGAGCCAGCGACCCTGGGTCCAAGCTGACGAGCTTTTGCTCAAGCCAGATGGGCCCACACTCAAGCTGGTGAGCTCGGGGGTCTCGAACCTGGGTCCTCCGCATCCCAGTCTGACACTCCATCCGCTGCATCACCGCCTGGTCAGGCATTGTTTTTAACCTTTTTGAGGAGATGATACAACCAATGTGTCTGATGTAGGTGAATACCACTTCAACCATCTCCATGTTGAGAAAGACTATCTCTTCAAGATTTATTTTAGTGGTATCCAAAGATAGATTAGCTAGTGACGCCACATTTATTTAGAAAGAAACACAAGGAAGTTGTTTCAATTTTGCTGCTTCATGGAAAGAAAATTCCTATTTTCTTATTGCCTCAAATAGGCCGTAAGCAGTTTCTACTAAGAACAGGTAAAATCAAGACATGTGGGCAACAAGACACATGACCATGTAACCTCATGTTTTGTAAACTGAGTGGAGGTTTCCAAACATCTCAATTAGTTCTTTCCCAAGGGTAGGAGAATGTTCAAGATCATTCAAATTCTTTTCAGATGGAGAGGGTTAGAATAGCAGAGAACAATGTAATTACTTCAATTGAGCCAACATTTTTGTTTCTCTATATAATGATGAAAATATGCCATAGTATTTCAGGATTTCCTCAGAGAGATTTTCTTTTTGGATCTATATAAAATCATTTAGACCACATAGAATAAAGTTTGTTACATAAATTTTAGAGATTCAACAAATCTCCAGTGATAATACAGGTGACATGCACTCAGTTATCTTGTCCCTTGCATAGTAGCCTTGGTTTCCTGCCCAGATATCTTTCTCATTATAATTATTAAAGTTATTTATAATGTCATCCTGAAAATATGGGGGAATTAAGCATCTTCTATAGTCATTAAGATATTATACATAATTCTAAATTTTCTAATTTTTTTATTGCTAGATTGTAAAAAATTCCCTAAATCTACTTAAATAATTCACTGAAGCTATAAATCCTGTTTCTACAAAAAGAAGAAATAATTATGGACAGAAATCAGACATATATAATTCTTGTTTTATTACTTTCCCAATGTAAACTTGTACTTAATTATCCTTATCCTGAGTGAAGTGTCTTATTTTTTCTTTGATAGAAGTTATTTTTACCTATATTATTAAATTAAAAATATACTCACAATTCTTGGGCCTAGGATAAATTTAAAAGTGTTCTTTATGATGATGTGTAATTAGAAAATATTTGGATGTTATGTAGAATAATTTATTCATTCAAAAATACCATTAGTCTGTTCTCTGTATCCATACGTCTATTTCTGTTTTATTTGTTTGTTTATTTTTCTCTTCAAATTCCACATAGTAGTGAAATCATATAGTATATTTGTCTTTCTCTGACTGACTTATTTCACTTGGCACAATACCCTCTGGGTCCATCCATGCTGCAAATGGTAAGATTTCATTCTTCTCAGAGAAGAGAGGTTTGGGGAACTGAGTGAAAAATATGAAAGCATTAAAAAGTACAAATTAGTAGTTACAAAATATTCATGAGTATAGGAAGTATAGTCAATAATATTTTAATAATTATATACAGTGCCAAGTGGATACTGAAAATATATAGCGGACCACTTTATAAAGTATGACTATGCTTTACACCTAAAACTAATACAAAATTATATTGAATGTAAACTGTAATTGACAATAAAAATTTTTTTTTAAGACGATTTTATTTTCTACACACACTTATGTATACACACCCATATTTCTCAATAGAAAACAATTATACTCTGATGTGTCTTAGCACATGCTTAATGTCATTGAAGCCTGACAGTGTCTTTAATTATGAAAAAGTATTTGTGTGTGATAAAAAATTGTATTAAAAAATGTGACAATACATCTGAGCTGCTGTGGCACAGTGGATAAAATGTCGACCTGGAACACTGAGGTCACTGGTTTGAAACCCCAGTCTTGCCTAGTCAATGCAAATATGGGAGTTGAAGCTTCTTGCTCCTCCCTCACCCATCTTTTCTCTCTAAAATGAATAAATAAAAAATCATTTAAAAAATGTTACAATTAGAGGAATCTCCAAGACAATTGTTAAATGATCTTATTTAATAGTAAAATCCCAGAGAGAATATTTTCTTACACTATTTTTTATGTATCTAGGCTGCCTCTATATCAGGGTTGGCCAACTAGCGAACTAGTGATGGTGGGACAAATCTGGCCCACTGCCTGCTTTTGTGAACAAAATTTTATTGTAAGACAGCCAGGCCCATTTGATAACATATTGTCTATGACTGCTTTCACACTACAAGAACAGATCTGAGTACTTACAGCAGAGACTATAAGGCTTTTCAAAGTTAAAATATTTATTATCTTGTCTTTTGCAAGAAAAGTTTGCTAACCTTGAACTATATAAATGTATAATGTCTGATTATATTATTTGACCTCAAACTTTAGCCTGCCTTCTTTCATTAGTGTTCAAAGAACCAAAGTTTCAAACATGTAAATTTATGCTTTTTCAAGTCCCAATATTTCTTTTTTTTAAAAAAAAGAACGCATTTTATTTTCTTCTACTTTTGAAATGGAATTTCAGAATGCCCTGGTCAGGGCATTTGTCTGCTGCCGCCTGTCTTGGCATCAGAGTGGACTCATTTCCTCCTTCTCCCTCACCATCCATAGTCCTTTGTGAACAAGTCTTTCCCCTTTCACTCTTTGTCCACCCACCTTCCTTTTCTCAGAATTCTAACCGGCACAACTTCAACTGCTTTTCTTTTTTTTGTTTGTTTGTTTGTTTGTTTTTTGTTATTATTAACTTTAATGGGGTGACACCAATAAATCAGGGTACATATGTACAATGAAAACATCTCCAGATTATCTCCTATTCAATTGTGCTGCATACCCATTACCCAAAGTCAAATTGTCCTCTGTCACCTTCTATCTGTTTTTCCCTGTGTCCCTCCCCATCTCCCTATCCCACCCTCCCCTCCCTCCCCCCATCCCGTAACCACCACACTCTTGTACGTGTCTCGTATTCTCATTTTAATGTCCCACCTATGTTTGAAATCATGCTGTTCTCAGTTTTTCTTTTTTTCTGATTTACTTATTTCACTCCGTATAATGTTATCAAGGTACATCCATTTTGTTATAAATGATCCGATGTCATCATTTCTTATGGCTGAATATTGTTCCATAGTATATATATACCAAAGCTTTTTAATCAACTCGTCTTCTGACGGACACTTGGGCTGTTTCCAGCTCTTCGCTATTGTGAACAATGCTGCCACAAACATGGGGGCGCATTTCTTCTTTTCGAACAGTGTTATGGTGTTCTTAGGGTATATTCCTAAAAGTGGGATAGCTGGGTCAAAAGGCAGTTCGACTTTTAATTTTTTGAGAAATCTCCAAACTGTTTTCCACAGTGACTGCACCAGTCTGCATTCCCACCAGCAGTGCAGAAGGGTTCCCTTTTCTCCACATCCTCGCCAGCACTTGTTCTGTGTTGTTTTGCTGATGAGCGCCATTCTGACTGGTGTGAGGTGATATCTCATTGTGGTTTTAATTTGCATTTCTCTAATAATTAGTGATGTTGAGCATTTTTTCATATGTCTTTTGGCCATCTGTATGTCTTCTTTGGTAAAATATCTATTCATTTCTTTTGCCCATTTTTTGATTGGGTTGTTTGTCTTCCTGGTGTTGAGTTTTATAAGTTCTTTATAAATTTTGGTTATTAACCCCTTATCAGACGTGCTGTCGAATATGTTCTCCCATTGTGTAGTTTGGCTTTTTATTCTGTTCTTATTGTCTTTAGCTGTGCAAAAGCTTTTTAGTTTGATGTAGTCCCATTTGTTTATCTTGCCTTTTATTTCATTTGCTCGTGGAGATAAATCGGCAAATAAATTGCTGCTACAGATGTCGGAGAGCTTGCTACCTATGTTTTCTTCTACGATGCTTATAGTTTCACGGCTTATGTTTAAGTCCTTTATCCATTTTGAATTTGTTTTTGTGCATGGAGTAAGTTGATGGTCTAGTTTCATTTTTTTGCAGGTAGATGTCCAATTTTCCCAGCACCATTTGTTAAAGAGGCTGTCTTTACTCCATTGTATGTTCTTTCCTCCTTTGTCAAATATCAGTTGTCCATAAAGCTGTGGGTTTATTTCTGGGTTTTCTGTTCTGTTCCATTGATCACTGTGCCTGTTCTTATGCCAGTACCAGGCCGTCTTGAGTATAATGGCCTTGTAGTAAACCTTGATATCTGGAAGAGTGATGCCTCCTGCTTTATTTTTTCTTTTTAAGATTGCTGAGGCTATTCGTGTTCTTTTTTGGTTCCATATAAATTTTTGGAGTATGTTTTCTATATCTTTGAAGTATGCCATTGGTATTTTAATTGGTATTGCATTGAATTTATAAATTGCTTTGGGTAATATAGACATTTTAATGATGTTTATTCTTCCTAGCCATGAGCACGGTATATGCTTCCACTTGTTTGTATCTTTCTTGATTTCTTTTATCAATGTTTTATAATTTTCCGAGTACAAGTCCTTAACCTCCTTGGTTATATTTACTCCTAGGTATTTTATTTTTTTGGCTGCAATAGTGAAGGGGATTGATTCCTTAATTTCTTTTGCTGACAGTTCATTGTTTGTATATAGAAATGCCTCTGATTTCTGGGTATTAATTTTATATCCTGCCACCTTGCTGAATTCATTTATAAGGTCCAGTAGTTTTTTAACTGAGACTTTAGGGTTTTCTATGTACAATATCATATCATCTGCAAATAGTGACAGTTTTACTTATTCTTTTCCAATTTGGATGCCTTTTATTTCTTCTTTTTGTCTGATTGCTGTAGCTAGGGCTTCCAGAACTATGTTGAATAAAAGTGGTGAAAGTGGGCAACCCTGCCTGGTTCCTGATCTTAAGGGGATTGCTTTTAATTTTTGTCCATTAAGTATGATGTTTGCTGTGGGTTTGTCGTAGATGGCCTTTATCATGTTAAGGAATGTTCCTTGTATTCCCACTTTATTGAGAGTTTTAAGCATGAATGGGTGCTGGATTTTATCAAATGCCTTTTCTGCATCTATTGAAATTATAATGTGATTTTTGTCCTTCCTTTTGTTTATGTGATGAATCACATTGATTGATTTGCGAATATTGAACCAGCCTTGCCACTCCAGAATAAATCCCACTTGGTCATGGTGTATGATTTTTTTCATATATTGCTGAATCCGGTTGGCTAATATTTTGTTGAGAATTTTAGCGTCTAAATTCATCAGGGATATAGGCCTATAATTTTCTTTCTTTGTGTTGTCTTTGCCCAGTTTGGGGATCAGAATTATGCTCGCCTCATAAAAGGAGTTTGGAAGTATGCCTTCCTCTTGAATTTTTTGAAATAGCTTGAGGAGGATAGGAGTTAATTCTTCTTTGAATTTTTGATAGAATTCACTTGTGAAGCCATCAGGTCCAGGACTTTTCTTTTTTGGGAGTTTTTTGATAACTGTTTCAATCTCCTCTGTTGTAATTGGTCTGTTTAGGTGTTCTGATTCTTCCAGATTGATTTTTGGAAGTTTATATGATTCAAGAAATTTGTCCATTTCATCTAGATTGTCAAATTTTTTGGCATAGAGTTCTTCATAATATTTTCTTACAATGCTTTGTATCTCTGTTGAATTAGTTGTAATTTCTCCAGTGTCCTTTCTAATTTTATCTATTTGAGACCTCTCTCTTTTTTTCTTGATGAGTCTAGTTAAGGGTTCATCAATCTTGTTTACCTTTTCGAAGAACCAGCTTCTGGTTTCATTGATCCTCTGAATTGTTTCCTTAGCCTCTATGTCATTTATTTCTGCTCTGACCTTTATTATTTCCTTCCTTCTACTTGTCCTGGATTTTATTTGTTGTTGTTTTTCAAGTTCTCTTAGCTGCAGGGTTAAGTTGCTTATATGTTCTTTTTCTAGCTTCTTATGATATGCCTGTAGTGCAATAAACTTCCCTCTCAGAACTGCTTTTGCTGTGTCCCATAGATTTTGAGTTGACGTATGCTCGTTATCATTTGTTTCTAGAAACTTTTTTATTTCTTCTTTGATCTCAATGTTAATCCATTCATTATTTAATAACATGCTATTTAGTTTCCAAGTGTTTGAGTATTTTTCAGTTTTTCTTTTGTGGTTAATTTCTAGTTTCATGGCATTGTGATCAGAGAAAATGCTTGATATAATTTCAATCTTCTTAAATGTGTTGAGGCCTTTTTTGTGTCCTAACATGTGGTCTATCCTAGAAAACGTACCATGAGCGCTTGAGAAGAATGTATATTCTACTGCTTTAGGGTGAAAAGTTCTGAATATATCTATTAAATCTAGTTGATCTAGTGTATCCTTTAAATCTGCTGTTTCTTTATTGATTTTCTTTCTTGTGGATCTATCCAGTGTTGTTAGTGGGGTATTGAAATCCCCTACTATGATAGTATTACTGTTAATCTCGCCCTTAATGTCCATCAAAGTCTGCTTTATGAATGTCGGGGCTCCTATGTTTGGTGCGTAGATATTTATAATAGTTATATCTTCCTGTTGAATTGTTCCCTTTATCATTATGTAGTGTCCTTCTTTATCTCTTACTACAGTCTTTGTTTTAAAGTCCATTTTCTCAGATATAAGTACTGCTACCCCGGCTTTTTTTTCATTACGATTTGCATGAAATATTTTTTTCCATCCTTTTACCTTCAGTCTATGAGTATCTTTTGTTTTAAGGTGTGTCTCTTGCAGACAGCATATGTATGGGTCCTGTTTCTTTATCCACGCTGCTACCCTATGTCTTTTGATTGGATCATTTAGTCCATTTACATTTAAGGTTATTATTGATATGTAGTTGTTTATTGACATTTTATTCTTTAAAGCTGTATTTTTCTTTTTTTTTTTGCTATATTCTTTTCTCCCTTTGAACTGTTCACACTAGGCCCCTTAAAATCTCTTGCAGGATTGGTTTGGTTTTAATGAATTCCTTGAGGTTTTCTTTGTCTGGAAAGCTCTTTATTTCTCCCTCAATTTTAAACGTTAGCCTTGCTGGATAAAGTAGTCTTGGTTGTAGGTTCTTGTTCTGCATTACTTTGATTATCTCTTGCCAATCCCTTCTGGCCTGAAGTGTTTCTGTTGAGAAGTCCGATGTCATCCTAATGGGGGCTCCTTTGTAGGTGAGAGTCTTTTTTTCTCTAGCAGCTTTTAAGATTTTTTCTTTATCTATTAGCTTTGGTATTTTAACTATGATGTGTCTTGGTGTAGATCTTTTTGGGTTTCTCTTTAATGGGGTTCTGTGCGCCTCTTGGACATGTAGAGTGTTTCCCAGCCTTAATTTAGGAAAGTTTTCTGCTATGATTTGATTGAACAAAGTTTCCATTTCCTGTCCTCTTTCCTCTTCTTCAGGTACCCCTATGATGCGAATGTTGTTTCTCTTCAGGTTGTCACAGAGCTCCCTTAGAGTTTCCTCACATTTTTTGAATCTCTTTTCCTTTTTTTTCTCTGCTTCTGTAACTATGTTTATTGTGTCCTCTAACTCGCTGATTCGATCCTCAGCGTCATCTATCCTGCTTTTAATTCCTTCCATTGTAGTCTTCAGTTCTGATACTGTATTTGTCATTTCTGTCTGGTTCTTTTTTATTATTTCAATTTCATTTTTTATACTTGTTATCTCTTTATTTAGGTGCTCATAGTGACTATCCATTGTTGCTCTAATTTCTTTGAACATCCTAACTATCATTATTCTAAAGTCTGTTTCTGGTAGTTTGGTTATATCTGGTTCATTCAGGACCTTCTCTGGGGATTTCTCTTGGTTGATTTGGTTTGCATTCCTCTGCCTGCCCATTTTATCTGAGTGTAAGCACGTTGTGGCCACTGGAGTCCAGTATGTGTTGCCTTTGTGTTCTCCAGGTGTGGTCTGTCTGCAGGCTTGCCACCCCCTCTGTCGCTGCTTAGGGCGGTTTGGTGTGGGCGTTGCCAGCGCCGGCTCACTGCAGCTATTGCTGTGGTTTCTGCCTCTCCTTTGCGGGAGGGGCTGTCACTCAAGCCACTAGCGTTAGCGCGCAGGGCAGAGGTGAGCACCTTTGCTCAGCTGGGGACCCGGACTTTTCCCGGAAGGTTTATGCCTAGCCCCCTCAGTCCGAGCCTGCTCGCCACCGTTTTGTGGGTTGGGCGGGGCTTTTGACGTGCTCTCAGCTGTGAGCCTTTGCCCGTCCAGAATTTAGCCCCGCCCTCAAGGCCAGGGCCCTCCTGCTCAGGGACTGAAACCGAAAACCGGGGATTATTGGGCCGGGCGTGTTTGCTGGCGTGCGCACCGCGGCTAGCTTCCGGTCATTCCGGCTCCTACCCCGCCCCCATGCTCGGAGAAAGCTCGCGCACGTAGGGCGGTACTCCGCGGTTTCTCCGGCCGGGCAGGGAGAGCAGCGTGATGTCCGCAGGGAACTTCCCCTGGTCTCAGTGTCTCCCTCGCCCCCGACTTAGGAGCCCGCTCGCGCCCACAGATGGCACGCCGGGGTTTCTCCTTCTGTGCGGGGTTGGCAGCGTGAGCCTCGGGCCCCTCGCCCGTCCCTGGTCTTAGCCCGGTGCCCGCGGTCAGGGCTGGCTAGCGCAGGGTCGCAGGGCTGATCTCTGCCCGTATTTTTCCCCACAAGTGGGGTCACAGGCGGCCCGCAGCTGCCGGACAGCTCTAGCGCGTCACCTCTGCCCCTGCTAGGCTAGCCCGAGCACTCACTGTTATGCCCACACCGACAGGACTGCTTTTCGGCGTCCTGTCCCGCCCATAGGCTTCAGCAACCTCAGGGGGCTAGAAGTGCCCTAAGTCTCCACACTGTAGGCTTGGGAGCTCCCTCCCTCTAGGCAGGTCTGCTCTAATTGCCGCGGGAGAGCTTGTTTGGCTAGTGTCCTGTCTCCCTTTGCTGGTATTGCTAGTTCCAGGGGAAATATTCGTTTTCGATTAGGGAAGTGACTTAGCCCATGGGTCGGGGTGGCTGTCCCTCAGAGTGTCCTCGTGCCTTCAGTCCACTCTTTGTTCCCACTGCTCTGTTCCTCTCCTCTGTCCCAGTTCCCCGGAGCCCCGGGTGCGTGGTTGTGAGAGAGGCTTTCTGAGCTGTCCCTTTAAAAAGATTTTTGGCTCTGAGAAGACTCTCTCTTTTTCCCAAATAGTATCCTCATTTACTTCACAGCTCGATACTGTCCAATCGGCTCTTCTAGGGTCTGGGACTGCAGTCTGGGGCTTGGTTCCTGGGACCCAGGTCCCTCCCTCTCCGCCAAACTCTCCTCCCGCCACGCGGATCTCTCCAGGCTGCCGTTTGCTCCGGGGAGCTGGGCAGCCCTCTTCGTGTTTTCGCTATTCCTACCAGTCTCGGTGTGGCTTCTGCAGTGTTCCTTGGTTGAAAAGTCCACTTAGTTTTGCTCCAAGTTGGTTTATCCAGGTGATGGTTCTTAAAATTGAGTTATAATCCACTTTGGTTCTGGGAGTCGGAAGTTGGTACGTCTGCCTACTCCATCGCCATCTTCCACCTTCCGACAATAAAAAATTTTTAAAGTCCATTAGTAGCCTCCAAATGGGGATTGTACTGCCTGGTGTTATTTAGCATCATGAGGTTACAATCCAGTGTGTGGGCCACAGAAATGAAAATAATTCTTAGGGACATTTGAGGCCAGTGGTTTCAATATTTTATCTATTTACAGCAGAATCTGAGGCTGAGGGCATAGGTAAAGAGTCCAACTTTCCCAAGGCAGAGAATTAGAAAATTATAAGTGAAGAACAAACCTGAGGTTTGTTCCAGAGCTCTCATTACAGTGAAGGGTGCTCACCGGAAAACAAAGCCAGAGGTCCAGTCAGGTCTACTTCACCAACTTAAAAAGAGGCAGAAACTTAGCCTCTGTGCGAATGCCCTTTCTTGCCACTCACTAGGCAGATATTGGGAGGACTACCTTAAGATTTCCCTTTCTGATGCATTGATCAGGACTGAATCAGAAAGCAGTGAACCTAAGCTCTGGGTTGGAAGTGTCCGGGGAAGGCAGAGACTCATGAAATATAAAATTGCAGCCCTGGAAGAAGCATAGTAAAAGCTCTAGTTTATTACTTTTACCTCTTAAAATTAATCTACCCTTGATACAAAGCCCTTTATCAGAGTTGAAAATTGTCCTTCGGCCTTAAATGGGGAAACTCTGGGATAGTACTAGAGGTGGTCCAGAGAGTAATGGTAATTAATGCACATGGGTGCTTCTCATTCTCTGAAGTGTCCAAAGTACATTAACTTATCTAATTCACACAACAACCTATGAGAGATGATTTTACAGATGAAGAACTGAAGCATAAAAAGATTAGGTGGCCTGCCCTGTGGTGGCGCAGTGAATTAATTGTCAGCCTAGAATGCTAAAGTTGCTGGTTTGAAACCTTAGGCTTGCCTGGTCAAGGGATTTGATGCTTCCTGCTCCTCTCCCCTTTTCTCTCTCTTTCTCTCTCTCCTCTCTTTCTAAAATAAATAAATAAATTTTAAAAAATATTTTTTAAGGTTTACGCACTCAGTGAGGACTTAAACACAAGTATTCGCCTCCAGAAGTCATGCTTGTAACCACAAAAATATGTTTTCTCTTCAGCACAACCCTCCTTTTGTACTCCTCACTGTGATTGATTCCTTGTACATAATCAAAGCCCAATAAAAATCTGTTGGACTGGAAGATAAATGAGGACAGATACATTAGTGAATGGATAGATGGAAGCTATCCCAGCTGAGAGAATACAAGCTTTGTTTGAAAAATAATACTGAGAAATTTTCTATTATAGTCTCATAAAGCAGAAAACCATCACTTCACTAATAACCCAGCCAGCTTCATCTTTTATTAGCAAATGCTTTCTGTAAAGCTTTCAAAACTAAAATAGGACCCAAACTGTCTAAATACCATAAATAATGTGCAGTTCTTTAAAAAAAATAGAAATAAAAGGGAACATTAGAATAAATGGAAAAAAATGTTTTGAGCCAAGCATAAAAAATTGCCTACACTCTTTTATTACTGTTTTTATATGTCAAAAGTAGTGCTTTAAATACTCATTACTCATATTTCTAATAAATGACATAATATTTTTAAAATTCTAACTTGAATGAAAGTGGATGGGAGGAAAGAGCTTTGTCATCAATATTTACCCTCCTAACATAATTTTGTCTTCATTATATTGTAAAATTAAGTCTAAGATTATAACTAATTTTTCTGGCACATTATAATGATCGGTAATGGACATCCTTGCTACTATTATTGCTGTTCTTATTTTAGTATTTTACTAATATGTTCACTGAGCATGATTTCTATTAGAAGTGTTCTTGACAAAGAATTATCTCAGGTGTCTTTTACACTGATACTCTAAAAACACATTTCTTTCTTTTTTATTATTAAGATATAAATGGCTTACAATAGTATATTGCTTTCAAATGTACAACATAGCATTTTGAAATTTATGTTTTCCTATGTAATCACCTCACTATCTCTAGTAACCGTCTAGACACACTGCCATCAGGCCAACTTATTACAATATCACTGACTATATTTCCTGTGCTGGTATACTATATCTCCATGGCTTATTTATTTTATAACTGAAAGTTTGTACCTTTTATTCCTCTTTACCTGCTTCACCCATAACCCCCACATTGCCCCTCTGGCAATCATCAATTTGTTCTCTGTTTCTGTAACTATGTTTTTATTTTGTTTGTTTTTTGTTCATTTGTTTTCTTTTTAAGATTTGACATATAAGTGAAATCATATGGTATTTGTCGTTGTCTTACAAATTTCACTTATAATAGCCGCTAGGTCTATCAATATTACTTAAAATGACAAGATCTCACTCAATTTTTACTGCTGAGTAATATTGCATTTCACACACACACACACACACACCACACACCACACACCACACACAACACCTTCTTTATCTATTCATCTATTGATAGTCCACTAGGTTGCTTCCATATCTTGACTATTGAAAATAATGCTGCAATGAACATAATGGTGTATATATCTTTTTAAATTAGTGTTTTTATTTTCTTTGGATAAATACCAAAAAGTGAAATTGCTAGGTTATAGGGAAGTTCTATTTTCAATTTTTTGAGGACTCTCCATATTGTTTTACATATTGGTTGCACCAATTTGTACTCCCACCAACAATGCACAAGGTTTCCCTTTTCTTCGCATCTTTGTCAACACTTGTTATTTGCTGACTTTTTAATACTAGCCATTCTGACAGGTGTGAGGTTATATCTCGTTTTGGTTTTGATTTGCATTTCCCTAATGATAAGTGGTGGAGCACTTTTTCATATGTCTATTTGCTTTCTGTGTGCTTTCTTTGGAGAAATATCTATTCAGATCTTCTGCCCAATTTTTAGTCAGATTGGTTTCCTCTTCTATGATGAGCTGTACAAGTTTTTTATATATTTTGAATATTAACTGCTTAACAGATATATCATTTACAAATCTCTTTTCCCATTCTGTAGGCTGTCTTTTCAGTTTTTTGGTGGTTTCCTTTGCTGAGCAGGAGCTTTTTAGTTTGTTGTAGTCCCAGTTTGTTTATTTCTTCTTTTGTTTCCATTGCCTAAGAAGACATACCAAAAATGTATCTTGAACACTGATGTCAAAGACCTTACTATCTATGTTTTCTTCTAAGAATTTTATCATTTCATGTCTTAAGTCTTTAATTATTTTAACTCTATTTTTGTATATAGCGTAAGAGGCTGGTGCAGTTGTATTTTATTTATTTGTCTGTTTATTGCATGTTGACCAGTTGTGTACACATGCCTCATCACCCTGTTGGCTGGCTGCAGTGAGCTCCAGGATGGAGAGGCAGGAAACAGGATGCAGCAGCCTTTCAGATCGGCATGAGCACCTGAAGAGACTTCCCACTTGCACCATCTAGGTGGAGGAGAAACATAAACAATGGTGCTCACCAGCACCTTTTTTTTTTTTTTTTTTTTTTTTATATATATTTTATTATTATTAATTCTAATGGGGTGACATCAATAAATCAGGGTACATATGTACAATGAAAACATCTCCAGGTTATCTTATCATTCAATTGTGTTGCATACCCATCACCAAAAGTCAAATTGTCCTCTGTCACCTTCAATCTGGTTTTCCCTGCGTCCCTCCCCTCCTCCCTATCCCATTCTTCCCTCCCTCCCCCCATCCCATAACCACCACTCTCTTGTCCATGTCTCATACCCTCACTTTCATGTCCCACCTATGTATGTAATCGTGCTGTTCTCAGTTTTTCTTTTTTTCTGATTTACTTATTTCACTCCGTATAATGTTATCAAGGTACATCCATTTTGTTATAAATGATCCGATGTCATCGTTTCTTATGGCTGAGTAGTATTCCATAGTATATATGTACCATAGCTTTTTAATCCACTCGTCTTCTGACGGACACTTGGGCTGGTTCCAGATCTTCGCTATTATGAACAATGCTGCCACGAACATGGGGGCGCATTTCTTCTTTTCGAACAGTGCTATGGTGTTCTTAGGGTATATTCCTAAAAGTGGGATAGCTGGGTCAAAAGGCAGTTCGATTTTTAATTTTCTGAGGAATCTCCAAACTGTTTTCCACAGTGGCTGCACCAGTCTGCATTCCCACCAGCAGTGCAGAAGGGTTCCCTTTTCTCCACATCCTCGCCAGCACTTATTCTGTGTTGTTTTGCTGATAAGTGCCATTCTGACTGGTGTGAGGTGATATCTCATTGTGGTTTTAATTTGCATTTCTCTAATAATTAGTGATGTTGAGCATTTTTTCATATGCCTATTGGCCATCTGTATGTCCTCTTTGGAGAAATTTCTATTCATTTCTTTTGCCCATTTTTTGATTGGGTTGTTTGTCTTCCTGGTGTTGCTTTTTATAAGTTCTTTATAAATTTTAGTTATTAACCCCTTATCAGATGTGCTGTCAAATATGTTTTCCCATTGTGTGGTTTGTCTTTTTATTCTGTTCCTATTGTCTTTAGCTGTGCAAAAACTTTTTAGTTTGATATAGTCCCATTTGTTTATCTTGCCTTTTATTTCAGTTGCCCATGAAGATAAATCGGCAAATATACCGCTGCTACAGATGTCGGAGAGCTTGCTGCCTATGTTTTCTTCTAAGATGTTTATGGTTTCACGGCTTACATTTAAGTCTTTTATCCATTTTGAGTTTGTTTTTGTGAATGGTGTAAGTTGATGGTCTAGTTTCATTTTTTTGCAGGTAGATGTCCAATTTTCCCAACACCATTTGTTGAAGAGGCTGTCTTTACTCCATTGTATGTTCTTTCCTCCTTTGTCAAATATCAGTTGTCCATAAAGCTGTGGGTTTATTTCTGGGTTCTCTGTTCTGTTCCATTGATCTATGTGCCTGTTCTTATGCCAGTACCAGGCTGTCTTGAGTATAATGGCCTTGTAGTAAACCTTGATATCTGGAAGAGTGATACCTCCTGCTTTATTTTTTCTTTTTAAGATTGCTGAGGCTATTCGGGTTCTTTTTTGGTTCCATATAAATTTTTGGAATATGTGTTCTATATCTTTGAAGTATGTCATTGGTATTTTAATTGGTATTGCATTGAATTTATAAATTGCTTTGGGTAATATAGACATTTTAATGATGTTTATTCTTCCTAGCCATGAGCACGGTATGTGCTTCCACTTGTTTGTATCTTCCTTGATTTCTTTTATCAATGTTCTATAATTTTCCGAGTACAAGTCCTTAACCTCCTTGGTTAAATTTACTCCTAGGTACTTTATTTTTTTGGCTGCAATAGTGAAGGGGATTGTTTCCTTAATTTCTTTTGCTGATATTTCATTGTTGGTGTATAGAAATGCCTCTGATTTCTGAGTATTAATTTTATATCCTGCCACCTTGCTGAATTCATTTATCAGGTCCAGTAGTTTTTTGACTGAGACTTTAGGGTTTTCAATATACAATATCATATCATCTGCAAATAATGACAGTTTTACTTCTTCTTTTCCAATTTGTATGCCTTTTATTTCTTCTTCTTGTCTGATTGCTGTAGCTAGGACTTCTAGAACTATGTTGAATAAGAGTGGTGAAAGTGGGCAACCCTGCCTGGTTCCTGATCTTAAGGGGATTGCTTTTAATCTTTGTCCATTTAGTATGATGTTTGCTGTCGGTTTATCATAGATGGCCTTTATCATGTTAAGGAATGATCCCTGTATTCCCACTTTACTGAGAGTTTTGAGCATGAATGGGTGCTGGATTTTATCAAATGCCTTTTCTGCATCTATTGAAATTATCATGTGATTTTTGTCCTTCCTTTTGTTTATGTGGTGAATCACATTGATTGATTTGCGAATATTGAACCAGCCTTGCCTCTCCAGAATAAATCCCACTTGATCGTGGTGTATGATTTTTTTCATATATTGCTGGATCCGGTTGGCTAATACTTTGTTGAGAATTTTAGCATCTAAATTCATCAGGGATATAGGCCTATAATTTTCTTTCTTTGTGTTGTCTTTGCCCGGTTTTGGGATCAGAATTATGCTCGCCTCATAAAAGGAGTTTGGAATTCTTCCTTCCTCTTGAATTTTTTGAAATAGCTTCAGGAGAATAGGAGTTAGTTCTTCTTTGAATTTTTGATAGAATTCACTTGTGAAGCCATCAGGCCCAGGACTTTTCTTTTTTGGGAGTTTTTTGATAACTGTTTCGATCTCATTTGCTGTAATTGGTCTGTTTAGGTGTTCTGATTCTTCCAGATTGATTTTTGGAAGGTTATATGATTCAAGAAATTTGTCCATTTCACCAAGATTGTCTAATTTTTTGGCATATAGTTCTTCATAGTATTTTCTTACAATGCTTTGTATTTCTGTTGTGTCAGTTGTTATTTCTCCACTGTCCTTTCTAATTTTATTTATTTGAGTCCTCTCTCTTTTTTTCTTGGTGAGTCTAGCTAAAGGTTCATCAATCTTGTTTACCTTTTCAAAGAACCAGCTTCTTGTTTCATTGATCCTCTGTATTGTTTCCTTAGCCTCTATGTCATTTATTTCTGCTCTGACCTTTATTATTTCCTTTCTTCTACTTGTCTTGGGTTTTATTTGTTGTTGTTTCTCTAGTTCTTTTAGATGCAGGGTCAAGTTGCTTATTTGAGATTTTTCTAGCTTCTTATGATATGCCTGTAGTGCAATAAACTTCCCTCTCAGAACTGCTTTTGCTGTGTCCCATAAATTTTGAGTTGATGTATGCTCATTATCATTTGTTTCTAGAAACTTTTTTATTTCTTCTTTGATCTCATTGTTAATCCATTCATTATTTAATAACAAGCTATTTAGTTTCCAAGTATTTGAGTATTTTTCAGTTTTTCTTTTGTGGTTAATTTCTAGTTTCATGGCATTGTGATCAGAGAAAATGCTTGATATGATTTCAATCTTCTTAAATTTATTGAGACCATTTTTGTGTCCTAACATGTGGTCTATCCTAGAAAACGTACCATGAGCGCTTGAGAAGAATGTATATTCTACTGCTTTAGGGTGAAAAGTTCTGAAGATATCTATTAAATCAAGTTGATCTAGTGTCTCCTTTAAGTCTGCTGTTTCTTTATTAATTTTCTTTCTTGAGGATCTATCCAGTGTTGTTAGAGGGGTATTGAAATCCCCTACTATGATAGTATTGCTGTTAATCTCGCCCTTTATATCCATCAAAGTCTGCTTTATGTATGTCGGGGCTCCTATATTTGGTGCATAGATATTTACAATAGTTATATCTTCCTGTTGAATTGTTCCCTTTATCATTATGTAGTGTCCTCTTTTATCTCTTACTACAGCCTTTGTTTTAAAGTCCATTTTGTCTGATATAAGTATTGCTACCCCTGCTTTTTTTTCATTTCCATTTGCATGAAATATTTTTTTCCATCCTTTTACCTTCAGTCTATGAACATCTTTTATTTTAAGGTGTGTCTCTTGTAGACAGCATATGTATGGGTCCTGTTTCTTTATCCATGCAGCTACCCTATGTCTTTTGATTGGATCATTTAATCCATTTACATTTAAGGTTATTATTGATATGTAGTTGTTTATTGCCATTTTATTCTTTAAAGCTGTATTCTTCTTTTGCTCTATTCTTTCCTCCCTTTAAACTGTTCACAAGAGGCCCCTTAGTATCTCTTGCAGAATTGGTTTGGTTTTTATGAATTCCTTGAGGCTTTCTTTTTCTGGGAAGCTCTTTATTTCTCCTTCAATTTTAAACGTTAGCCTTGCTGGATAAAGTAGTCTTGGTTGTAGGTTCTTGTTCTGCATTACTTTGATTATTTCTTGCCATTCCCTTCTGGCCTCAAGTGTTTCTGTTGAGAAGTCTGATGTCATCCTTATGGGGGCTCCTTTGTAGGTGATAGTCTTTTTTTCTCTAGCAGCTTTTAAAATTTTTTCTTTATCCATTAGCTTTGGTATTTTAACTATGATGTGTCTTGGTGTAGATTTTTTTGGGTTTCTCCTTAATGGAGTTCTGTGTGCTTCTTGAATGTGTGGAGTGTTTCCCAGCCTTAATTTAGGAAAGTTTTCTGCTATAATTTGATTGAACAAAGTTTCCATTTCCTGTCCTCTCTCCTCTTCTTCAGGCACCCCTATGATGCGAATGTTGTTTCTCTTCATGTTGTCACAAAGCTCCCTTAGAGTTTCCTCACATTTTTTAAGTCTCTTTTCCTTTTTCTTCTCTGCTTCTGTGCCTTTGTTTATTGTGTCCTCTAACTCGCTTATTCGATCCTCAGCGTCATCCATCCTGCTTTTAATTCCTTCCATTGTGGTCTTCAGTTCTGATACTGTATTTGTCATTTCTGTCTGATTCTTTTTTATTATTTCAATTTCATTTTTTATACTTGTTATCTCTTTATTTAGGTGTTCATAATGACTATCCATTGTTGCTCTAATTTCTTTGAACATCCTAACTATCATTATTCTAAATTCTGCTTCTGGTAATTTGGTTATATCTGGTTCATTCAGGTCCTTCTCTGGGGATTTCTCTTGATTCATTTGGTTTGCATTCCTCTGCCTGCCCATTTTTTCTGTGTATAAGCAAGTTGTGGCCACTGGAGTCCAGTAGGTGTTGCCTTTGTGTTCTCTAGGTGTGGTCTATCTGCAGGCCCCCCACCCCCTCTGCCGGTGCCTAGGGTGGTTGGGTATGAGCGTTGCCAGCGCCGGCCCACTGTGGCTTTTGCTGTGATTTCTGCCTCTCCTCCGTGGGAGGGGCTGTGACTGAAGCCACAAGATTAGCACCAAGGGTAGAGGCGAGCACCTTTCCTCAGCTGCGGACCCAGCCTATTTCTGGACTTCCGCCCAGAACCAGCAGTCGGAGCCTGCTCGCTACAGTTCCGCGGGTTAGGCGGGGCTTTTGACGTGCTCTCAGCTGTAAGCTTTTGCCCGTCAGGAGCTTTAGCCCCGCCCTCGAGGCCAGGGCCCTTTGCGCAGGGTCGGAAACCAAGATTTATTGGGGCGGGCGTGTTTGCTGGCTTCCGCCGAGATGCGTACTTCCGCTCGTCCCGGACTCTACCCCGCCCCCGCGTTCGGAGCCCGCTCGTGCACGTATTAACGCTATCCGGGGTTTCTCCGGCCGGATGGGGATAGCAGCCGTGGGCTCAGCTGCGAGCCTCCGCCTGTCTCGGGGTCCACCCCGTTCCCGCGCTCGGAGCCCGCTCGCGCACGTATACTGGCCAACCGCGGTTTCTCCGGCGGGCGGCGGGGGGGGGGGGGCGGACTGGTATCGTCAGCTCAGCCACGAGCCCCTGCCCGTCCCTGGTCCTAGCCCGGTCCCCGCGGTCAGGGCCGGCTTGCGCAGGGCCTGCCTGTTCCTGGCCTCCCGCTTTGTCCCCGTAAGTGGGATTAAAGGCGGGCCCGCAGCTTCCGGACCGCTCTCGCGCTTACCCTCCGACCCTCTGGGCTAGACCGATCTCCCACCGGCTTGGCCTCTGCCCACGCCGACAGAACCGCCTTTCAGCGTCCTGCCGCCCCAAAACCTTAAGCAGCCCTCAGCAGAGTAGGAAGGGACCTAATACTCCACACTATAGGCCTGGGAGCTCCCTCACTTGTTTCACAGCTCAAAAATGTCCAAACGCCTCTTCTTGGCTCTGGGACTGCAGGCTGGGGCTTGGTTCCTGGGACCCAGGTCCCTCCCTCTCCGCCAAAATCTCCTCCCGCCACACAGGTCTCTCCGGGCTGCCGTTTGCTCCGGGGAGCTGGGCAGTCCTCTTCGCGTTTTCGCTATTCCTACCAGTCTCAATGTGGCTTCTTCTGTGTTCCTTGGTTGAAGAGTCCACTTAGTTTTGTTCAAAGTCGGTTTATCCAGGTGATGGTTCTTAAAATTGAGTTGTAATCCACTTTGGTTCTGGGAGTTGGAAGTTGGTACGTCCGCCTACTCCGTCGCCATCTTGCTCTCCTTTCACCAGCACCTTTAATCCCAGAGAGTTCCCTCAGATTTCAGAGAGCGCTCACAGTTGCCCAACCTTCTAATTTTGGTCTTTCTCTCTTGTTTGTCATGAAGAAGCTGCTCAACCACTCTCAGTTGTCTCTCAGGAGAAATGTTAATGTACATTTGGTGTGTTCATGTCAGGGGGCGAGTCCCACATCCTCCTATGCCACCATCTTGGACCTGAGTCTCCAATAACACATTTCTTTTCAGAATAGCAATTCTAAACCCAATATAGTTAATCCTACTGGGCTTGAGTTAAATTTTTCCTTTTGCTTATTCTGAAACCAAATTCTCTTTCACTGAGTGGGAAGAAAAATACAGGAAAATAATCTGGCATTACCTTAAGCATTTAAATTTTCATCCAAGTATTATTGACGTAGTCAATGCATGGCAGATTGTTTACACATAATTAAATTTTAAGATTTGGCAAATTTTCAAGTAACTGAAGGCTGTATGTTACCCTTGATAATAATTACTTTGTACAGAAAGTCTGTGTGAATTGACTGTTAAGAAATCATTTGCATGTTTTGGGGATTTTGGCTTCCAGACCACTCAGTTTAGCCCTCATCTGGTCATCTAGTCATGTTTTCACAACAACTCAAGTGATAGGATCTTTTCCAGTATCATTTGAAATGCCGTACAGCTGTTCTTGTTAGCCTTCCTATTCACCCGTACAGAGAGCAAAGGGCAAATTCTTTTCTCAGTTGACTTAAGCAAAAATTTTTAGTTTCAGGTCTCACCTATGTCATTTCTTTTTATCCTCTTTTTAAAGACTAATGCCTTGGTGCCCTGATCTTTAAGTCAAAGTGGTTTTCTATAGTCATTCTTCTTTTCATTCATTTATTAACTTGTTCACTCAACATAATTTCACTGAGTTCCCAATATGTATCCAGTTGTATAATACATAAACAAATACTAGTTAATTGGCAGTCTAATAGTGATAAAGGATGTGTACACAGGAATTAGAATGTCATGTGCAAAGTAAATTGTAGAGGTAAATACTAAGGTTAGGAGATCTAAGATAAGAGAGAAGGGGAGTAGGAAGAATTGAGGGGAGCACTAAAAACTATTTAATATTTTATTCTAAAACATTTTGATTTTCAATGTTTTTGTTTCCTTTCTTTTTTTAAGTGAGAGTACAGGAGACAGACTCCCAATGTGCCTCAACTGGGATCAGCCCCACAACCCCCGTCTGGAGCCGATGCTTGAATCAACCGAGCTATCCTCAGTGCCTAAAGGCAACCCTCGGACCAACAGAGCTATCCTCAGCACTCAGGGCCAACACTTGAACCAACTGAGCCACTGGCTGTGAGAGGGGAAAAGAAAGAGGAGGGGGAGAGGGAGGGGAACAGAAGCAGATGGTTGCTTCTCATGTGTCCCCTGACTAGGTATCAAACCTGGGATGTCCACTTGCTGGGCCATTCACTGAGCAAACTGGTCAGGTTCTTCATTCATTTCTTGACAGAAACACATATACTAGAAACAGAACAAACCTGAACTCCAATTCTGTCACCTACTACTTTGTGTCTTGACATATAATTATTCTATACCTTGCATATTAAAGTTTTATTACTATAGTGGCTGGCCCACTTCCAGACTCCCCTTTAAATTTATAAGACTGTTTTTGTTGCCTGAATCTTAGTGTTGGCCTATTTGCCCTACAAAAATTAAAGAATAATGATACTTGCAAAATTATACACAATTTTGGAAGTTAGAGCTCAGTATAGCATCTACTCAGACTGTTCTTTGTGGTTCCTGCCACTCAGCCTCCAATGCCACCTGCTCATTTTCAATACTTGGTTCTCCAACCTTCTTCACATTCTCCCAATTAATTCCTTTTCTGATTCAGTTAGCCAGTATTCATTCTGTTCCTTGATACCAAGAACCTTGAATAAGATATTTATTTAATGTCTCAGGTAAGATTTTGTTGATTTAAGGTTTTGTTGATGATTTAAAATGATAAGGTAATTAAAGTTCCTAAAGCAAACTATCACACTATGGATTCATTTTCAAGGTGGAATTTTTTTTATTTTGTATTTTTTTGCAGTGAGAGGTGGGGGAGGCAGACAGACACACTCTTGCATGCCCCTGACTGGGATCCACCCGGCATGCCCACCAGGGGGTGATGTTCGGCCCCTCTGGGGGCATTGCTCTGCTGCAATTGGAGCCATTCGAGTGCCTGAGGCTGAGGCCATGGAGCCGTCCTTAGAGACTGGACCAACTTTGCTCCAATTGAGCTTTGGCTGCGGGAAGGGAAGAGAGAGAGAGAGGAAGGAGAGGGGGAAGGGTGGAGAAGCAGGTGTGCACTCCTCCTGTGTGCCCTTGCCGGGACTCAAACCTGGGACCTCCACATGCCGTGCCAATGCTCTACCACCGAGTCAACCAGCCAGGACCTTCAAGATGGGATTTTTTAGGTGTTTGGTGAAAGCCCAAGAATATACTAACAATCATATCTCAAATTCTTCTCAATAAATTCAATAGGAGGGTTATTTGTCAAAGACACAAAGTAGTAATGGACAAAACTGGGATTCAAGTATGTTTTTTGTTCTCAATAGATTCTGCATAGTGAGGCTCAAAATACACTTTCATTGGTAGCTGCACCTAATAATAATCAATGTTGATATCTCGTGAAGCTGTTTTAGAGTATGTGACTTTGGATCTCAGGACTAAAGAAGTATGTCACATTTTTGAAGATCAAACTCAATTTTTGAAACCTTTCAACATCCTAGTTAACTATGGGATATAAAGACATAATTGCTTCATTCAGGCAAGAGACAGAGAACCATGTTTACTTATAACTGGTGTTAATAGCACAGTGAAGACATCCATTAATAAATGTGTGTAAATTTCTCTCTCCAAACTTAGATTTTGCATTTCAAGCATTCAGAGTTGAATTACTCACTATTTACTCACACACCCATTGTTCATAGCACGATATCATTATTAGTCTAAACAAGACCCCTCTTCTATTTCATTTATAATTTCATTACAAATCTCACCTTTATTCTCAAATACCAATTCATTTCCTTTCTTACATAGGCATGCACTCTGAGTCGTTTGATACATGTCCTCAAATGTTTACATATCCTAATAGATTATGCAGTTGTTGTTGGGTATATGCTTAAGTGCACGTATATTGTTGAGCTATAAATTTTTTGTTCTTACTATGCTAATACAATACTGTTTTTAAAACCAATTAGACTGCATGTGTCTCTGGAGCTTCTCTTTTAATTATTGCATAATACCCCACGTATGCATCTACCACGTTCTATTTATCCATACTGAGTGACAACCAGGTTGTTTCCTATACCTCCTACTACAAACATCATGGAGGACAAATATCCTTGTATCATCTATCCTATACAGACCTGTGCAAGAGTTACCCTGACATATACCTCAGAAGGGTAATTACTGGACTACCGAACATAGACATATTTTATTTCTCTAATACTTCTTTCCAGAATAGCTGTGACCATTTACACTTCCACCAACTGATCATGAAAGTTCCTGTCTATCCACATCTTGCACAATATTTGTTATCACCCATGTTCTAATTTTGTGTCATTCAAATGGGAATAAAGTGGTATCTTATAAAAACTAAAATATGGGGGTCTTGTTTAAGAAGTGTTTTCCAATTTCTAGGTCATACAGATTCTCTATTACATTTTCTTTCTATTAGTTTGTAATTTTACCTTTCACATTGAAGTCATTAATTCATCAGGATTCTATCTTTAGGATGTATGGTAAGGTAGAGAAATCTAACTTAATTTTATACATATAACGAGCTGTTTTTCTCAACCTTATTTACTAAATAAGACATCCTTCTTTCTAGGACCATCATTGTCAAATAACAAGTACCCAAAAATACATGGAACCATTTGTGATCTACCTGTTCTGTCCCAATAGTTTACTTGTCTATTCCTGAACTAGTACCATATTTCTAGTCCATATTTCTAGGGACTGTGCAAAGTTATATTTCTATGCACAGTTCCTTAATGGGTAAACCTCTCCACTTTGCTCTTTATTTTTAAAATTAACTTTTCATGAACCTTTATTCTTCCATATATTTTTTAAAATGGGTTTGTTGTCTTCCTCAGGAATATGGTAGACATTTATTGAGTCAATAGAAAGTAATTTTCTATTTATTATTGAAAAACTTTAAATTTTCTATTTTTCTATAAATTTATATATTTCATCTGGAATAAAATATTTACTTCCAAAGAGATGTCTATAATCTTTAATTAAATTTTAGAAATTTGTTCTGTATGGTTATTTCATCCTTTTGCTCTGTATTTTTATTTATATATTTTAATAGAACGGTCTTAAAAGAGATTCATTAATCTTATTGTTTGCAAAAAATGATACATTAAAAGTTTTATAATTTTCTTTCTAAGCACTGCTCTATCTCTGTTCCACATAATTTGACATGCATTGCTTTGTTATATGACTCTAAATATTTCATTGTTTCTTTAATGTTTTCTTCTTTAACTCAAAGTTCCACACTATTATGTTGTTTTCTGTTTTGTTTAGTGTTTAGTTTTCAAATTTGTAGAATTTTATTAATGACTTTTGTTATTAACTTTAATTGAATTATAGTTAGAGAATATAATCTGTATATTGTTAATTCTTTGATATATCCCTTGTGACTTTGCTCCTGGTCTGTTGTGTGTGATTGTTCCACGTATATACAAAATAAACAAAAAAAGTATTAATGACTAGTTTTATTAGTTCAAACTTAATGTATTATTCAAATATTTTCTACCTTTGTTTAAATTTTATTTGATATCTTATAAATTTCTAAAAGGACTTTGTTAAAATAATAACTACAATAATTGATTTATCTCAGTAGTTATGACATATGTTTTAAGGATATGTAAAGATTTTATGTATCCTTATTCTTTTGACTATTAGTTAATGACTTTCTTTTTATGAATTTTTAACCTTAAATTTTATTTTGACATCAAATTGTTACTCATATTTTTGTGATATGTCTTTTTCAATCTGTTACAATGTTTTACAAAACATTTTTTTAATTGAATTTATTGGGATCACATTGGTTCACAAATCCAAACAGGTTTTAAGTGCACAACTCAACAAACCAACATATCTGCCCACCACATTGTGTGTCCTTCGCCCCTAGTAATGTCTCTTTCTGTCCCCAGTCTCCTGTGCTTTGCCCACCTTTGGCCGGCTTCCACCCCCCTTTCCTCTGGCTGTCACCATACTGTAGGTTGTGTTTATGTGTTGTGTATATATGTTTTTGGTTAATCCTTTTGTTTTAAGTATATGTTATGCTTCTGGTCCCTTATTTTATTGAAATCCTCTATGTTTTTTTTTAAATATATATATTTTTTATTAATTCTAATGGGGTGACACCAATAAATCAGGGTACATATGTACAATGAAAACATCTCCAGGTTATCTTATCATTCAATTGTGTTGCATACCCGTCACCAAAAGTCAAATTGTCCTCTGTCACCTTCTATCTGGTTTGCCCTGTGTCCCTCCCCTCCTCCCTATCCCACCCTCTCCTCCCTCCCCCCGCCCCGTAACCACCACACTCTTGTCGATGTCTCATATTCTCACTTTTATGTGCCACCTATGTATGAAATCATGCTGTTCTCAGTTTTTCTTTTTTCTGATTTACTTATTTCACTCCGTATAATGTTATCAAGGTACATCCATTTTGTTATAAATGATCCGGTGTCATCGTTTCTTATGGCTGAGTAGTATTCCATAGTATATATGTACCAAAGCTTTTTAATCCACTCGTCTTCTGACGGACACTTGGGCTGGTTCCAGACCTTCGCTATTGTGAACAATGCTGCCACGAACATGGGGGCACATTTCTTCTTTTTGAACAGTGCTATGGTGTTCTTAGGGTATATTCCTATAAGTAGGATAGCTGGGTCAAATGGCAGTTTGATTTTTAATTTTCTGAGGAATCTCCAAACTGTTTTCCACAGTGGCTGCACCAGTCTGCATTCCCACCAGCAGTGCAGAAGGGTTCCCTTTTCTCCACATCCTCGCCAGCACTTATTCTGTGTTGTTTTGCTGATGAGTGCCATTCTGACTGGTGTGAGATGATATCTCATTGTCGTTTTAATTTGCATTTCTCTAATGATTAGTGATGTTGAGCATTTTTTCATATGTCTATTGGCCATCTGTATGTCTTTTTTGGAGAAATTTCTATTCATTTCTTTTGCCCATTTTTTGATTAGGTTGCTTAGTCTTCCTGGTGTTGAGTTTTATAAGTTCTTTATAAATTTTAGTTATTAACCCCTTATCAGATGTGCTGTCGAATATGTTCTCCCATTGTGTGGTTTGTCTTTTTATTCTGTTCCTATTGTCTTTAGCTGTGCAAAAACTTTTTAGTTTGATATAGTCCCATTTGTTTATCTTGTCTTTTATTTCATTTGCCCGTGGAGATAACTCGGCAAATATACTGCTGCTACAGATGTCGGAGAGCTTGCTGCCTATGTTTTCTTCTAAGATGCTTATGGTTTCACGGCTTACATTTAAGTCTTTTATCCATTTTGAGTTTGTTTTTGTGAATGGTGTAAGTTGATGGTCTAGTTTCATTTTTTTGCAGGTAGATGTCCAATTTTCGCAACACCATTTGTTAAAGAGGCTGTCTTTACTCCATTGTATGTTCTTTCCTCCTTTGTCAAATATCAGTTGTCCATAGAGCTGTGGGTTTATTTCTGGATCCTCTGTTCTGTTACATTGATCTATGTGCCTGTTCTTATGCCAGTACCAGGCTGTCTTGAGTATAATGGCCTTATAGTAAACCTTGATATCTGGAAGAGGGATACCTCCTGCTTTGTTTTTTCTTTTTAGGATTGCTGAGGCTATTCGTGTTCTTTTTTGGTTCCATATATATTTTTGGAATATGTTTTCTATATCTTTGAAGTATGTCATTGGTATTTGAATTGGTGTTGCATTGAATTTATAAATTGCTTTGGGTAATATAGACATTTTAATGATGTTTATTCTTCCTAGCCATGAGCACGGTATATGCTTCCACTTGTTTGTATCTTCCTTGATTTCCTTTATCAATGTTTTATAATTTTCTGAGTACAAGTCCTTAACCTCCTTGGTTAAATTTACTCCTAGGTACTTTATTTTTTTGGCTGCAATAGTGAAGGGGATTGTTTCCTTAATTTCTTTTGCTGACAGTTCATTGTTTGTATATAGAAATGCCTCTGATTTCTGCGTATTAATTTTATATCCTGCCACCTTGCTGAATTCATTTATAAGGTCCAGTAGTTTTTTAACTGAGACTTTAGGGTTTTCAATATACAATATCATATCATCTGCAAATAGTGACAGTTTTACTTATTCTTTTCCAATTTGTATGCCTTTTATTTCTTCTTTTTGTCTGATTGCTGCAGCTAGGACTTCCAGAACTATGTTGAATAAGAGTGGTGAAAGTGGGCAACCCTGCCTGGTTCTTGATCTTAAGGGGATTGCTTTTAATTTTTGTCCATTTAGTATAATGTTTGCTGTGGGTTTGTCGTAGATGGCCTTTATCATGTTAAGGAATGTTCCTTGTATTCCCACTTTACTGAGAGTTTTGAGCATGAATGCGTGCTGGATTTTATCAAATGCCTTTTCTGCATCTATTGAAATTATCATGTGATTTTTGTCCTTCCTTTTGTTTATGTGGTGAATCATATTGATTGATTTGCGATTATTAAACCAGCCTTGACTCTCCAGAATAAATCCCACTTGATCATGGTGTATGAGTTTTTTCATATATTGCTGGATCTGGTTGGCTAATATTTTGTTGAAAATTTTAGCGTCTAAATTCATCAGGGATATAGGCCTATAATTTTCTTTCTTTGTGTTGTCTTTGCCCGGTTTGGGGATCAGAATTAAGCTCGCCTCATAAAAGGAGTTTGGAAGTCTTCCTTCCTATTGACTTTTTTGAAATAGCTTGAGAGGATAGGAGTTAGTTCTTCTTTGAATTTTTGATAGAATTCACTTGTGAAGCCATCAGGCCCAGGACTTTTCTTTTTTGGGAGTTTTTTGATAACTGTTTCGATCTCATGTGTTGTAATTGGTCTGTTTAGGTGTTCTGATTCTTCCTGATTGATTTTTGGAAGTTTATATGATTCAAGAAATTTGTCCATTTCATCTAGATTGTCTAATTTTTGGGCATAGAGTTTTTCATAATATTATCTTACAATGCTTTGTATTTCTGTTGTGTCAGTTGTTATTTCTCCACTGTACTTTTTAATTTTATTTATTTGAGTCCTCTCTCTTTTTTTCTTGGTGAGTCTAGTTAAAGCTTCATCAATTTTGTTTACCTTTTCAAAGAACCAGCTTCTGGTTTCATTGATCCTCTATATTGTTTCCTTAGCCTCTATGTCATTTATTTCTGCTCTGATCTTTATTACTTCCTTCCTTCTACTTGTCCTGGGTTTTATTTGTTGTTGTTTTTCTAGTTCTTTTAGCTGCAGGGTCAGGTTGCTTATTTGAGCTTTTTCTAGCTTCCTATGATATGCCTGTAGTGCAATGAACTTCCTTCTCAGTACTGCTTTTGCTGTGTCCCATAAATTTTGAGTTGATGTATGCTCATTATCATTTGTTTCTAGAAACTTTTTTATTTCTTCTTTGATCTCATTGTTAATCCATTCATTATTTAATATCATGCTATTTAGTTTCCAAGTGTTTGAGTATTTTTCAGTTTTTCTTTTGTGGTTAATTTCTAGTTTCATGGCATTGTGGTCAGAGATAATGCTTGATATGATTTCAATCTTCTTAAATTTATTGAGATAATTTTTGTATCCTAACATGTGGTCTATCCTAGAAAATGTACCATGAGCGCTTGAGAAGAATGTATATTCTACTGCGTTAGGATGAAAAGTTCTGAAGATATCTATTAAATCAAGTTGATCTAGTGTATCCTTTAAGTCTGCTGTTTCTTTATTGATTTTCTTTCTTGAGGATCTATCCTGTGTTGTTAGTGGGATATTGAAATCCCCTACTATGATAGTATTGCTGTTAATCTCGGCCTTTATATCCATCAAAGTCTGCTTTATGTATGTCGGGGCACCTATATTTGGTGCGTAGATTAAAATAGTTATATCTTCCTGTTGAATTGTTCCCTTTATCATTATGTAGTGTCCTTCTTTATCTCTTACTACAGCCTTTGGTTTAAAGTCCATTTTGTCAGATATAAGTACTGCTACCCTGGCTTTTTTTTCATTTCCATTTGCATGAAATATTTTTTTCCACCCTTTTACCTTCAGTCTATGTGCATCTTTTGTTTTAAGGTGTGTCTCTTGTAGACAACATATCTATCGGTCCTGTTTCTTTATCCACGCAGCTACCCTATGTCTTTTGATTGGATCATTTAACCATTTACATTTAAGGTTATTATTGATATGTAGTTGTTTATTGTCATTTTATTCTTTAAAGCTGTATTCTTCTTTTGCTATATTTTTTCCTCCCTTTGAACAGTTCACAACAGGCCCCGTAGTATCTCTTGCAGAATTGGTTTGGTTTTAATGTATTCCTGAGGCTTTCTTTGTCTGAAAAGCTCTTTATTTCTCCTTTAATTTTAAACGTTAGCCTTGCTGGATAGAGTAGTCTTGGTTGTAGGTTCTTGTTCTGCATTACTTTGATTATATCTTGCCATTCCCTTCTGGCCTCAAGTGTTTCTGTTGAGAAGTCCAATGTCATCCTTATGGGGGCTCCTTTGTAGGTAATAGCCTTTTTTTCTCTAGCAGATTTTAAGATTTTTTCTTTATCCATTAGCTTTGGTATTTTAACTATGATGTGTCTTGGTGTAGATCTTTTTGGGTTTCTCTTTAATGGAGTTCTCTGTGCTTCTTGAACGTGTGGAATTTTTCCCAGCCTTAATTTAGGGAAGTTTTCTGCTATGATTTGATTGAACACAGTTTCCATTTCCTGTCCTCTTTCCTCTTCTTCAGGAACCCCTATGATGCGAATGTTGTTTCTCTTCATGTTGTCACAGAGCTTCCTTAGAATTTCCTCACATTTTTTGAATCTCTTTTCCTTTTTCTTCTCTGCTTCTGTGCCTTTGTTTATTGTGTCTTCTATCTCGCTGATTTGATCCTCAGCGTGATTCATCCTGCTTTTAATTCCTTCCATTGTGGTCTTCAGTTCTGATACTGTATTTGTCATTTCTGTCTGATTCTTTTTATTATTTCAATTTTGTTTTTTATACTTGTTATCTTTTTATTTAGGTGTTCATAGTGACTATCCATTGTTGCTCTAATTTCTTTGAACATCCTAACTATCATTATTCTAAATTCTTCTTCTGGTAGTTTGGTTATATCTGGTTCATTCAGGTCCTTCTGTGGGGATTTCTCTTGATTCATTTGGTTTGCATTCCTCTGCCTGCCCATTTTATCTGTGTATAGGCAAGTTGTGGGCACTGGAGTCCATTAGGTGTTCCCTTTGTGTTCCTTAGGTGTGGTCTGTCTGCAGGCCTGCCACCCCCTCTGCTGCTGCCTAGGGTGGTTGTGTGTGGGCGTTGCCAATGACAGCCTACTGCGGCTGTTGCTGTGATTTCCACCTCTCCTCCGCAGGATGGGCTGTCACTCAAGCCACAAGCCTTAGAACCACAGGCAGAGGTGAGCACCTTTACTCAGCTGCGGGACCAGCCCGTTTCCAGAAGATTTACGCCCAGCCCCCGCAGTCAGAGCCTGCTCGCCACAGTTTCGCGGGTTGTGCGGGGCTTTTGACGTGCTCTCAGCTGTGAGCCTTTGCCTGTCCAGAATTTAGCCCCGCCCTCGAGGCCGGGGCCCTCCTGCGTAGGGTCGCAAACTGTGGTTTATTGGGCTGGGCTTGTTTGCTGGCGTTAGCTCAGCTGCTAGCTTCCGATCAATCAGGACTCTGCTACGCCCCCACGTTTGGCGCCAGCTCAAGCATGTAGGGTGGCCACCAGCCGGGATTTCTCTAGCCAGGTGGGGCTAGTAGGGTGAGCTCAGCCGCAAAAGCCACTCACGCACCGGGCGGGGCCTCGGACGAGGCTTGGGTGCCAGGCGGTGCCGGTTGCGCGGGCCCAACCGCAGAAGCCGCTCGCACGCCGGGCGGGGCCAGTGGCGTGAGCTCAGCCGCAGAAGCCGCTCGTGCACACAAAGGATTTCAACCCACCGCAGTTTCTCCCTTTGGGCGGGGTTGGCAGCATGAGCTCAGCCTCGGGCCCCTCGCCCGTCCCTGGTCTTAGCCCCGTCCCTGTGGTCAGGGTTGGCTTACGCAGAGTCTTAGAGCCGATCTCTGCCCGTATTTTTCCCCCACAAGTGGGGTCACAGGTGGCCCGCAGCTGTCGGACCGCTTTCGTGCGTCTCCTCCAGCCCTGCTGAGTTAGACTGAGCTCACAGCCTTCCGCCCACACCGACAGGACCGCTTTTCAGCGTCCTGCCGCCAACCGCCTTTCAGCAGCGTTTAGAGAGATAGCAGTGTCTTAAGTCTCCACACTGTAGGTTTGGGAGCTCCCTCCTTCTAAGCAGCTCTGCTCCAATTGCCGCGGGAGAGCTTGTTTGGCTAGTGTCCTGTCTCCCTTTGCTGGTGTTGCTAGTTCCAGGGGAAATATTTGTTTTCGATTAGGGAAATGACTTAGCCCAGGGGTCAGGATGGTTGCCCCTCAGAATGTTCTCGTGCCTTCAGTCCAATCTCTGTTCCCGCTGCTCTGGTCCTCTCCTCTGTCCCCGTTCCCCGGAGCCCCGGGTGCATGGTTGTGAGAGAGGGTTTGTGCGCTGACCCTTGAAAAGATTCTTGGGTCCGAGAAAACTCTCTCTTTTTCACCAACAGTATCCTCACTTGCTTCACATCTCAATACTGTCCATACGGCTCTTCTAGGCTCTGGGACTGCAGGCTGGGGTTTGGTTCCTGGGACCCAGGTCTCTCCCTCTTCCCCAAACTCTCCTCCCGCCCCGCGGGACTCTCCGGGCTGCTGTTTGCTCCAGGGAGCTTGGCAGCCCTCTTCGCGTTTTCGCTATTCCTACCAGTCTCAATGTGGCTTCTGCAGTGTTCCTTGGTTAAAGAGTCCACTTATTTTAGTTCAAAGTTGGTTTATCCAGATGATGGTTCTTAAAATTGAGTTATAATTCACTTTGGTTCTGGGAGTTGGAAGTTGGTATGGCCGCCTACTCCATCGCCATCTTGAACCCCCGAAATCCTCTATGTTTTAAACCATTATTTATACCTGGTATTATTGCCATTGTGTCAGCTCATACTTCTGCCATATTATTTGTACTTCCTATTTATCATAATGTTTTCTCCTTTCTTACTTTCCTTTGGAGAGATAAATTTTTCTCCTACTTGTTTGAAGATTAATTTCTGAAATTTAATACTTACATCTTCTCCCCAAGGAAGACCATTGCTTTTACATGCATGCATTATTTCTCCCTACTCTCAACCCCCTTTCTCTTATTGATAGTTTTGAAATATCATAAATATACTTTGTTTGTGGCCTGTGCTAATCTTCAATGAACTATTTATCTTTTCTTTCCATGTAGTGCAAAGATTCCTTAATTTACTCTCTGTTATACTTCCTACAAAAATAATGCTTTCTTCTCTGCATGAAAGACTTTCTGAAGCTTATGTATCTGAGAATATCTTTATAGCAATTCACATTTAAAATATTATTTAATTAGATATAAAATTCTAAGTTTAAGTTCTTTTCAGCACCTAGAAAATATTACTCCATTATCTTTCTCTTTTCTTTGTCTCTCTTCCAAAGTTTTATATCAGTCTTGCTGTGTTTTCTTCTTTCTCTCTGGAAGCATTTTTCTTTTTAATGTTTCAAATCTTATAATAATTTATCTATATGGGGTATTTCTTTTTCTACCCAATTTGATTCCAGGAATATTTGGCTCCTAATTTCTTCACATATTTCTGTTTTTCTTCTTCTTCTTTTCCAAGTCAGAGGTAGGAGATAGAGAGACAGACTCCTACATGCACCCTGACTGGGATTCACCCAGCAACCCCTTCCCCTATCTGGGACTGATGCTCTTCCCATCTGGAGCTATGCGCTCACAACTGAGCTATTTTTAGCACCCAAGGTGGAGGCTCCATGGAGCCATCCTAAGTGTCTGGACCAACGTGCTAGAATCAATTGAGCCATAGCTGTGGGAGAGGGAGAGAGAGAGGAACAGAGAGAGAAGGGAGAAGGGGATGGGAATGGAGGAGAGGCAGAAGGTTACCTCTCTTGGTCAATTGTCTGACTGGGAATCAAACCCAGGACATCCACTCGCAGGGTCTATGCTTTACCACTGAGGCATCCAGCTAGGGCCACATATTTCCTATATAAGAACATATAGATCTTCACCTTTCCTCTTTCATCACCATGTTTACTAACTCTTCTTTAAAGAAATATCTTTTCTTTTTCCTTCTGATGTCCTTTGGAAAATTCTTTAACAGATCATTAGTGTACTTGAACTATAGTCTTTTTAATAGTTAGACTATCTTTTTTGTTCTTGATCTCTACTATAATATTTGTTATACCCATTATTTCCAAATGCCTCTTCTTTATAATGACATATTCCTGTTTCTCTTTTTTCTCTCAGAGGAAATTTGTTATGTTTATTTCAATATTTTTTAATTTGTTTCATAATCCTGCCTTGTATAGCATAAATCATTCATTTTTATATTTTAAATAAAATCATTGTGCTTCTCACATGTTTGGTTATTATTCCTGAGAACTCATTTTCCCTTGGGGGCATCACTCACTCTGGTAGGCAATGAGGTAAGCAAGAAAGCCAAGCATAAGCCCTGCTTAACTGCTCTGGAATTTTAAGTGATCAGAGAGTGATGGAGGTGCTTTTTTCCTTCAGAGAACCTCCCTATTCTTTTACTCACTCACTGCTCTTTTCCACAACTTGAATGCCCTTACTATATCATGGCATAAGGTAGAGAAAGAAGTGAGGTTAGGAGACCCAAAGGCTGGATACTCAACTGCATTCCCCAGTCAGTTCTCTGACTCTCCTAATGCTACTCCTACAACCCTAGGCAGCTATTGCATTTCTAGTTCTACTTGCAATGCTCCAAGTAATGATCTGGCCAGTGCCATGTGAAGATGATGAAAGAGAACCACTTCAAGAGTTTCCCGGGGAGGGAAGATGGCGATGGAGTAGGCAGACGTACCAACTTCCAACTCCCAGAACCAAAGAGGATTATAACTCAATTTTAAGAACCATCATCTGGATAAACCAACTTGGAGCAAAACTAAGTGGACTCTTCAACCAAGGAACACTGCAGAAGCCACATTGAAACTGGTAGGAATAGCGAAAACGCAAAGAGGGCTGCCCAGCTCCCCGGAGCAAACGGCAGCCCAGAGAGATCCGCGTGGCGGGAGGAGAGTTTGGCGGAGAGGGAGGGACCTGGGTCCCAGGAACCAAGCCCCAGACTGCAGCCACAGAGCCTAGAAGAGGCATTTGGACAGTATCGAGCTGTGAAGCAAGTGAGGATACTATTTGTGAAAAAGAGAGTCTTCTCAGAGCCAAAAATCTTTTTAAAGGGACAGCTCAGAAAGCCTCTCTCACAACTACGCACCCGGGGCTCCGGGGAACTGGGACAGAGGAGAGGAACAGAGCAGCGGGAACAAAGAGTGGAATGAAGGCATGGAGACACTCTGAGGGACAGCCACCCCGACCCATGGGCTAAGTCACTTCCCTAATCGAAAACGAATATTTCCCCTGGAACTAGCAATACCAGCAAAGGGAGACAGGACACTAGCCAAACAAGCTCTCCCGCGGCAATTAGAGCAGACTTGCTTAGAGGAAGGGAGCTCCCAAGCCTACAGTGTAGAGACTTAGAGCACTTCTAGCCCCCTGAGGTTGCTGAAGCCTATGGTTGGGACAGGACGCCGAAACGCGGTCCTGTCGGTGTGGGCGGAACAGTGTGGGCTCGGGCTAGCCTAGCAGGGACGGAGGTGATGCGCATAAGCTGTCCGGCAGCTGCGGGCCGCCTGTGACCCCACTTGTGGGGGAAAAATACGGGCAGAGATCAGCCCAGTGACCCTGCGCTAGCCAGCCCTGACTGCGGGCACCGGGCTAAGACCAGGGACGGGCGAGGGGCCCGAGCTCACGTTGCCAACCCCGCCCAGAATGAGAAACCTCGGTGTGCCATCTGTGGGCGCGGGCGGGCTCCTAAGACGGGGGCGAGGGAGACACTGAGACCAGCGGAAGTTCCCTGCTGAGCTCACGCTGCTCTCCCCGCCCGGCCGGAGAAACTACGGAGTACCAACCTATGTGCCCGAGCTTGCTCCGAGCGCGGGGGCGGGGTAGGAGCCGGAACGACTGGAAGCTAGCCGCTGTGCGCATGCCAGCAAACACGCCTGGCCCAATAATCCCGGGTTTTCGGTTTCAGTCCCTGAGCAGGAGGGCCCTGGCCTCGAGGGCGGGGCTAAATTCTGGACGGGCAAAGGCTCACAGCTGAGAGCACGTCAAAAGCCCCGCACAACCCACAAAACGGTGGCGAGCAGGCTCTGACTGAGGAGGCTCCGCGTAAGCCTTCCAGAAAAAGGCTGGTTCCGCAGCTGAGCAAAGGTGCTTACCTCTGCCCTGGGTGCTAACGCTAGTGACTTGAGTGACAGCCCCTCCCGCAAAGGAGAGGCAGAAACCACAGCAATAGCTGCAGTGAGCCGGCGCTGGCAACGCCCACACCCAACCGCCCTAGGCAGCGACAGAGGGGGTGGCAAGCCTGCAGACAGACCACACCTAGAGAACACAAAGGCAACACATACTGGACTCCAGTGGCCACAACTTGCTTACACTCAGATAAAATGGGCAGGCAGGGGAATGCAAACCAAACCAACCAAGAGAAATCCCCAGAGAAGGACCTGAATGAACCAGATATAACCAAACTACCAGAAACAGACTTTAGAATAATGATAGTTAGGATGTTCAAAGAAATTAGAGCAACAATGGATAGTCACTATGAGCACCTAAATAAAGAGATAACAAGCATAAAAAATGAAATTGAAATAATAAAAAAGAACCAGACAGAAATGACAAATACAGTATCAGAACTGAAGACCACAATGGAAGGAATTAAAAGCAGGATGAATCACGCTGAGGATCGAATCAGTGAGTTAGAAGACACAATAAACATAGTTACAGAAGCAGAGAAAAAAAAGGAAAAGAGATTCAAAAAATGTGAGGAAACTCTAAGGGAGCTCTGTGACAACCTGAAGAGAAACAACATTCGCATCATAGGGGTACCTGAAGAAGAGGAAAGAGGACAGGAAATGGAAACTTTGTTCAATCAAATCATAGCAGAAAACTTCCCTAAATTAAGGCTGGGAAACATTCTACATGTCCAAGAGGCACACAGAACCCCATTAAAGAGAAACCCAAAAAGATCTACACCAAGACACATCATAGTTAAAATACCAAAGCTAATAGATAAAGAAAAAATCTTAAAAGCTGCTAGAGAAAAAAAGACTCTCACCTACAAAGGAGCCCCCATTAGGATGACATCGAACTTCTCAACAGAACACTTGAGGCCAGAAGGGAATGGCAAGATATAATCAAAGTAATGCAGAACAAGAACCTACAACCAAGACTACTCTATCCAGCAAGGCTAACGTTTAAAATTGAAGGAGAAATAAAGAGCTTTCCAGACAAAGAAAACCTCAAGGAATTCATTAAAACCAAACCAATCCTGCAAGAGATTCTAAGGGGCCTAGTGTGAACAGTTCAAAGGGAGAAAAGAATATAGCAAAAAAAAAAAAAAATACAGCTTTAAAGAATAAAATGGCAATAAACAACTACATATCAATAATAACCTTAAATGTAAATGGATTAAATGATCCAATCAAAAGACATAGGGTAGCTGCGTGGATAAAGAAACAGGACCCATACATATGCTGTCTACAAGAGACACACCTTAAAACAAAAGATGCACATAAACTGAAGGCAAAAGGGTGGAAAAAAATATTTCATGCAAATGGAAATGAAAAAAAAGCCGGGGTAGCAGTACTTATATCTGAGAAAATGGACTTTAAAACAAAGACTGTAGTAAGAGATAAAGGAGGACACTACATAATGATAAAGGGAACAATTCAACAGGAAGATATAACTATTATAAATATCTACGCACCAAATATAGGAGCCCCGACATTCATAAAGCAGACTTTGATGGACATTAAGGGCGAGATTAACAGTAATACTATCATAGTAGGGGATTTCAATACCCCACTAACAACACTGGATAGATCCACAAGAAAAAAAATCAATAAAGAAACAGCAGAATTAAAGGATACACTAGATCAACTTGATTTAATAGATATATTCAGAACTTTTCACCCTAAAGCAGTAGAATATACATTCTTCTCAAGCGCTCATGGAACATTTTCTAGGATAGACCACATGTTAGGACACAAAAAAGGCCTCAACAAATTTAAGAAGATTGAAATTATATCAAGCATTTTCTCTGATCACAATGCCATGAAACTAGAAATTAACCACAAAAGAAAAACTGAAAAATACTCAAACACTTGGAAACTAAATAGCATGTTATTAAATAATGAATGGATTAACTTTGAGATCAAAGAAGAAATAAAAATGTTTCTAGAAACAAATGATAATGAGCATACGTCAACTCAAAATCTATGGGACACAGCAAAAGCAGTTCTGAGAGGGAAGTTTATTGCACTACAGGCATATCATAAGAAGCTAGATAAAGAACATATAAGCAACTTAATCCTGCAGCTAAAAGAACTTGAAAAACAACAACAAATAAAATGCAGGACAAGTAGAAGGAAGGAAATAATAAAGATCAGAGCAGAAATAAATGACATAGAGGCTAAGGAAACAATACAGAGGATCAATGAAACCAGAAGCTGGTTCTTTGAAAAGGTAAACAAGATTGATGAACCCTTAACTAGACTCACCAAGAAAAAAAGAGAGAGGTCTCAAATAGATAAAATTAGAAAGGACAGTGGAGAAATTACAACTAATACAACAGAGATACAAAGCATTGTAAGAAAATACTATGAAGAACTCTATGCCAAAAAATTAGACAATCTAGATGAAATGGACAAATTTCTTGAATCATATAAACTTCCAAAAATCAATCTGGAAGAATCAGAGCACCTAAAGAGACCAATGACAACAGAGGAGATTGAAACAGTTATCAAAAAACTCCCAAAAAAGAAAAGTCCTGGGCCTGATGGCTTCACAAGTGAATTCTATCAAAAATTCAAAGAAGAACTAACTCCTATCCTCCTCAAGCTATTTCAAAAAATTCAAGAGGAAGGCAGACTTCCAAACTCCTTTTATGAGGCGAGCATAATTCTGATCCACAAACCGGGCAAAGACAACACAAAGAAAGAAAATTATAGGCCTATATCCCTGATGAATTTAGACGCTAAAATTTTCAACAAAATATTAGCCAACCGGATTCAGCAATATATGAAAAAAATCATACACCATGACCAAGTGGGATTTATTCTGGAGTGGCAAGGCTGGTTCAATATTCGCAAATCAATCAATGTGATTCATCACATAAACAAAAGGAAGGACAAAAATCACATGATAATTTCAATAGATGCAGAAAAGGCATTTGATAAAATCCAGCACCCATTCATGCTTAAAACTCTCAATAAAGTGGGAATACAAGGAACATTCCTTAACATGATAAAGGCCATCTACGAAAAACCCTCAGCAAACATCATACTTAATGGACAAAAATTAAAAGCAATCCCCTTAAGATCAGGAACCAGGCAGGGTTGCCCACTTTCACCACTTTTATTCAACATAGTTCTGTAAGTCCTAGCTACAGCAATCAGAGAAGAAGAAGAAATAAAAGGCATCCAAATTGGAAAAGAAGAAGTAAAACTGTCACTATTTGCAGATGATATGATATTGTACATAGAAAACCCTAAAGCCTCAGTTAAAAAACTACTGGACCTTATAAATGAATTCAGCAAGGTGGCAGGATATAAAATTAATACGCAGAAATCAGAGGCATTTCTATATACAAACAATGAACTGTCAGCAAAAGAAATTAAGGAATCAATCCCCTTCACTATTGCAGCCAAAAAAATAAAATACCTAGGAGTAAATTTAACCAAGGAGGTTAAGGACTTGTACTCGGAAAATTATAAAACATTGATAAAAGAAATCAAGGAAGATACAAACAAGTGGAAGCATATACCGTGCTCATGGCTAGGAAGAATAAACATCATTAAAATGTCTATATTACCCAAAGCAATTTATAAATTCAATGCAATACCAATTAAAATACCAATGACATCCTTCAAAGATATAGAAAACATACTCCAAAAATTTATATGGAACCAAAAAAGAACACGAATAGCCTCAGCAATCTTAAAAAGAAAAAATAAAGCAGGAGACATCACTCTTCCGGATATCAAGGTTTACTACAAGGCCATTATACTCAAGACTGCCTGGCACTGGCATAAGAACAGGCACAGTGATCAATGGAACAGAACAGAAAACCCAGAAATAAACCCACAGCTTTATGGACAACTGATATTTGACAAAGGAGGAAAGAACATACAATGGAGTAAAGACAGCCTCTTTAACAAATGGTGCTGGGAAAATTGGACATCTACCTGCAAAAAAATGAAACTAGACCATCAACTTACACCATGCACAAAAACAAATTCAAAATGGATAAAGGACTTAAACATAAGCCGTGAAACTATAAGCATCGTAGAAGAAAACATAGGCAGCAAGCTCTCCGACATCTGTAGCAGCATTTTATTTGCCGATTTATCTCCACGAGCAAATGGAATAAAAGGCAAGATAAACAAATGGGACTACATCAAACTAAAAAGCTTTTGCACAGCTAAAGACAATAAGAACAGAATAAAAAGACAAACTACACAATGGGAGAACATATTCGACAGCACGTCTAATAAGGGGTTAATAACCAAAATTTATAAAGAATTTATAAAACTCAACACCAGGAAGACAAACAATCCAATCAAAAAATGGGCAAAAGAAATGAATAGAAATTTTACCAAAGAAGACATACAGATGGCCAAAAGACATATGAAAAAATGCTCAACATCACTAATTATTAGAGAAATGCAAATTAAAACCACAATGAGATATCACCTCACACCAGTCAGAATGGCGCTCATCAGCAAAACAACACAGAACAAGTGCTGGCGAGGATGTGGAGAAAAGGGAACCCTTCTGCACTGCTGGTGGGAATGCAGACTGGTGCAGTCACTGTGGAAAACAGTTTGGAGATTCCTCAAAAAATTAAAAGTCGAACTGCCTTTTGACCCAGCTATCCCACTTTTAGGAATATACCCCAAGAACACCATAACACTGTTCGAAAAGAAGAAATGCGCCCCCATGTTTGTGGCAGCATTGTTCACAATAGCGAAGAGCTGGAAACAGCCCAAGTGTCCGTCAGAAGACGAGTGGATTAAAAAGCTTTGGTATATATATACTATGGAACAATATTCAGCCATAAGAAATGATGACATCGGATCATTTATAACAAAATGGATGTACCTTGATAACATTATACGGAGTGAAATAAGTAAATCAGAAAAAAAGAAAAACTGAGAACAGCATGATTTCATACATAGGTGGGACATTAAAGTGAGACTACGAGACACGTACAAGAGTGTGGTGGTTACGGGATGGGGGGAGGGAGGGGAGGGTGGGATAGGGAGAAGGGGAGGGACACAGGGAAAACCAGATAGAAGGTGACAGAGGACAATCTGACTTTGGGTAATGGGTATGCAGCACAATTGAATGATGGGATAATCTGGAGATGTTTTTATTGTACATATGTACCCTGATTTATTGGTGTCACCCCATTAAAGTTAATAAAAAAAAACTATACATGCAATTACCTTACCATTCAGAAATGTATCTGCAAAATAAATATTTATGTCCACACACACACACACAAAAAAAAAATTTATATGGAACCAAAAAAGAACACGAATAGCCTCAGCAATCTTAAAAAGAAAAAATAAAGCAGGAGGCATCACTCTTCCGGATATCAAGGTTTACTACAAGGCCATTACTCAAGACTGCCTGGTACTGGCATAAGAACAGGCACAGTGATCAATGGAATAGAACAGAAAACCCAGAAATAAACCCACAGTTTTATGGACAACTGATATTTGACAAAAGAGGAAAGAACATACAATGGAGTAAAGACAGCCTCTTTAACAAATGGTGTTGTGAAAATTGGACATCTACCTGCAAAAAAATGAAACTAGACCATCAACTTACACCATGCACAAAAACAAATTCAAAATGGATAAAGGACTTAAACATAAGCCGTGAAACTATAACCATCTTAGAAGAAAACATAGGCAGCAAGCTCTCCGACATCTGTAGCAGCAATTTATTTGCCGATTTATCTCCACGGGCAAATGAAATAAAAGGCAAGATAAACAAATGGGACTACATCAAACTAAAAAGCTTTTGCACAGCTAAAGACAATAAGAACAGAATAAAAAGACAAACTACACAATGGGAGAACATATTCGACAGCATGTCTGATAAGGGGTTAATAACCAAAATTTATAAAAAACTTATAAAACTCAACACCAGGAAGACAAACAATCCAATCAAAAAATGGGCAAAAGAAATGAATAGAAATTTTACCAAAGAAGACATACAGATGGCCAAAAGACATATGAAAAAATGCTCAACATCACTAATTATTAGAGAAATGCAAATTAAAACCACAATGAGATATCACCTCACACCAGCCAGAATGGCGCTCATCAGCAAAACAACACAGAACAAGTGCTGGCGAGGATGTGGAGAAAAGGGAACCCTTCTGCACTGCTGGTGGGAATACAGACTGGTGCAGTCACTGTGGAAAACAGTTTGGAGATTCCTCAAAAAATTAAAAGTCGAACTGCCTTTTGACCCAGCTATCCCACTTTTAGGAATATACCCTAAGAACACCATAACACTGTTCGAAAAGAAGAAATGCGCCCCCATGTTTGTGGCAGCATTGTTCACAATAGCGAAGAGCGGAAACAGCCCAAGTGTCCGTCAGAAGACGAGTGGATTAAAAAACTTTGGTATATATATACTATGGAATACTACTCAGCCATAAGAAATGATGACATCGGATCATTTATAACAAAATGGATGTACCTTGACAACATTATACAGAGTGAAATAAGTAAATCAGAAAAAAAGAAAAACTGAGAACAGCATGATTTCATACATAGGTGGGACGTTAAAGTGAGACTATGAGACACGGACAAGAGTGTGGTGGTCACGGGATGGGGGGAGGGAGGGGAGGGTGGAATAGGGAGGAGGGGAGGGGCACAGGGAAAACCAGATAGAAGGTGACAGAGGACAATTTGACTTTGGGTAATGGGTATGCAGCACAATTGAATGATAAGATAATCTGGAGATGTTTTCATTGTACATATGTACCCTGATTTATTGGTGTCACCCCATTAAAGTTAATAAAAAAAAATTGTTAAGATGGTAAGTTCTATATTATATATATATATATATATTTTACCACAAAAATGTTTTGGCTTCAGGTACATAGGTACAGTGAAAATCATTTCCATGAGCCAGGCTGAATGATTTATAGGATTTTTTTTAATGCTAATATGTACTTTGGGGGTTTCATTCATAAACATTCATTGACAACTTGCTGAGGTTACAAAAAAGAGCCAAACAGACATAGTTACAGCCACAGCAGAGCTTATAGTTTATTTGGGGAAATAGATAAAAAAGAAAGTAAACAAGCAAATAACTTAAGTAATAATAAATTATGGTAAGTATGAAGATGTAAACATTGTGATAAGATGCAGATTAATGGGTGTGAGGAAGACTTACTACTTTAGATGGATCTGATAGATGGTCTTCTAGGGCTGAGTGATATAATACAAATAAATATATACATTTTTTTGTCCTAGTTTACTGGCATACAGTTCTTAAAACCTTTGGAATCTCGAGTGATGATGAGTATCTTTTGAATGCCAATTAGATGACTGGTGGCTGGGGGACTCTAGATAATTTTCGGATAGGGGTTAGTTGCCAGATAGACCAAGGCATGATTAAAGGGATGGAACTTTGAGCTGTACTTACTGGTGTCAGGGAGAGAATAAGGGCTGGAAATTGAGTTAATCACCAATGACCAATGATATAATTAATCATGCTTATGTAATGAAACCTTCATAAAAACCCCTAAATGATGGGGTTTGGAAAGCTTCTGGGTTGGTGAACATGCTGAGGTGCTGAGAAGTTGATATGCCTGGAGAGACCATGGAAGCGCTTCAGCCCTTCCCCCATACCTTGCCCTATACCTCTATTTCATTTGGCTGTTCCTGTGTTGTGTCTTTTATAATAAACTGGAAACAGTAAAAAAAAAAAAAAAGAGTTTCCCCAGTGCTTCCTATGACCATAGCAACCGCTTCAACACAGGCTGCCTTTCCTCCCCACCTACTAGGAAAAAATTATCTTCTGTCCCCCTATTTTTTCTTGGGTTCTTCAGATTTACACCCTTACCTCTCACCTTGAAATAATCATTTGACATTGAGTAGAAATGTGGAGTCTTCAGTCTAGTTCATAATAATATTGTTTCTACTCACCCTTTCTACCCTCATTCCTGACCATCCTTCTTTCCTCTGCCTCCACAGAAAACATAACCACACAAAGGGACCCATTAAGATAGTGATTTCTTAAAAAAAACAAACAAATAAAAAAACCCTGGTGGGGCAAAGGAGGAAAACGAATAAGGAAGATGTACACATAGGAAAGAAGAGAAAATTATTTGTTCTCCTGGGCATTTCAGTGACTCCTGTCTGCAGATTTCTACTTGTAGTAGATCCACTTTAAGTATGGTTCTCAACTCCAGTTACATATTATGATCATCTGTCATTTCCAATACTTCCCAGATGATTCTAATGTGTAGCCAAGGTTGAGAATCACTTGCTTTATGGCAACCCAGATGTATCTTATCTTAATACTTAACCTTTGGTATTTAGAAATTCCAAATTGGCTTCAACCGTTATAGACAGAGCGCCACTATCACCAGTGATGTGAATCCTGGGGTGTAAGGGAGTCACATACGGCTGATACATACAGCGTAAAAGTACACAAATGCAAACTTCAAGAGACAGCTGTTTACCGAAGTCTTTTGGATAATAACACCACATGGTAACAATTCATGGTAGGGAAATTTATAAGAAAGTGCAAAATTTCATCGATGTAAGAGGATATCCTTAACAAGCTATTGAGTAGTGTTTAACACCTGCTGTTGGGATATGTAACAGCATTATAAAATTGGATTAGTAGGCAATATGTTTACTTTCTATGGCAAATAAAAACACCTGGTCATAATAAATGCACATAATTTTAGTTAAGAACAAAAATATTAATACTTGAATCCTTAATTTTCATATTTATGAAATTATTCTATTGCACAAGGTGTTCAAAGTATTATTACATAAAAATGTCTGGTGTATTGTTTTTAATCTACAGATAATCCATTTGGCAGTTTGTTCTGTAATATGAGGGCTGTTATTTTAAGAAATATCCTTTCCCTAATGTCAGAATGAATTGCCTAACATTGCCTTCAAAAATGTGATGTTGGAAAGCAACACTAAAATTTCTCAAAATATTTGTCTCAGTAGCTAGGAAAGAATCATCCTGAGCAAAAGTTCTAGAAATTCATTTTGAGCTCTTTTATTAAAGACTCAGCAAATATTTACTATAAGCTAGTGGTATTTAAGGCCACTTAAATGTTAGAACTACATGTGAGGCATTAAACATCTTAAAGTCCCTACTGTTTCCTCCAATATCAATATAAATGTGTTGGTAGACTTTCATATTTTACTAGATTAACTCAGCCTTTTAGGTACATTTTCTGTTAATTCAAGGTTGACTTTTCAATCAGGGATCCTTCTGTCCTTTCGAACAATCATCTTGTTTGCCTGAGATTGCCTTGAGTTATATTACCAGTGGACAGTATACAAAAAAAATTCAGAAATACATTATTTCATGAGTATCCTTAATCCATAAGTTCCTCCTTAAATAATTTATTAGAGCTGACATACAAAAGTTGACATAAAACCAGTGGAGTTCATATGTAAAGGCCAATATTGAATAAATGCTCATCAAACATTTGTTGAGTTAATGAATAATAAAAGGAATAGAAAATTTGGCAACTGAAAGGGAAGTATTTGATTGCAGAACATCCCAGAGTTACCCAGCATCAGTGAAACTTAAGTGGAACATGCTAAGATTGATGGGAACAAAACAGCTGCCAAATTTTTGAAAATTTCAAAAGGGGACTACTTGGTGCTAACATTTCATACTAACATTTCAAATATGAAACTTGGAGAAATATTTTTCCCTCTTTTATTAACCATTAAGCAAAATTTTTCATGCTAAAAGAAAGTGTTTTAGATGAGATGTAACTAAAAGAAACATAATCAACATCATCTCTAGATAAGTGTCCACAAAGTCATTAGTTCTTGTTCAATGTTCTAACTAGAAAGCTCTCTTTGCTTACAACAGTGCTATGCCTCTGCACCCTCATCTCACATCTTTTCTTCATCTCAAGCCTTTACTTATAAATTATATAAAATATAATTATTATTTTCATTAATACTATTATTATATATATGCAAAGTGCTTATTACCCATCCCACACATTTTCAAAGTTGTTTGTCTTATAAAGTATTATTCTCTAATTGCATTAGGTTTATATACCTTGGTTTCCTTAACTGGCAGAAAAATCCTGTAAAAACATGACAGTTCGCTGCCTTCTATATACCCCCTCAGTGTCAAGCACAGTGGGCCCTAAATTAAAATTGATTAATCTAATTAAACAAATGACAATATAGCAAAAAGTGTGACACTCTTTATGTGGGAACGACACAGCTTGAATCATTTTCAGAAAGTACTAATGACTAATGCTCACTCATTAGAAATAACCAGACTTAAGATGCTTGGGTTAACATATTTTCTAAAGCCTGACCAGATGGTGGCACAGTGGATAGAGCATCAGACTGGGACGCAGAGGACCCAGATTCAAAACCCATGGTCGCAGGCTTGAGTGTGGGCTTATCCAGTTTGAGCGCAGGTTCACCTGGCTTGAGTGTGGGAATATAGGCATGACCTCATGATCACTGGTTTTAGCTCAAAGGTCACTGGCTTTAGTCCAAGGTCACTAGCTTGAGCAAGGGATCACTCACTCTGCTGTAGGTCCTTGGTCAAGGTACATATGAGAACACAATCAATGAACAACTAAAGATCCCACAATGAGGAATTGATGCTTTTCATCCCTCTCCCTTCTTGTCTGTCTTGTCTATCCCTATCTCTCCTTCTTGCTGCCTCTATCTCTGTAAAAAAATAAATTACACACACACACACACATATTCTAAGAAGTGGTATGCATGTGTTTTTTATTATGCAAAACCAAAATGTTCAGTGATCCTTGTGAGGTTTCCTTTTCACATCTATACCAAAATAAACTATAAATACACTTTAATTCCTTCACAGATGTTCCATGATGTGGATTGTTTCGGTTATACTGGGGAACAATTTTTTTTTTCATCTTCTGTTGCATGAGGTTTTAGAACTGTATATATATGCATTGCTGATTCTAAATCTGAAATCTGTTTTTTGGTCCATGCTCTAGTTTTTATGCAATTTTAATTATTTTTGTAACAGTTAATGGCATGCATTGGTTTTGAAATTGGAGTTAAAGGACAACGACTCTTGGATTGAACATAACCACAAGGCAATTAATGTTTTACAAACATTACTTTTACATAATTGTAGGTTTTTTTAAATGTAAAAAAAATATTATCTGATAAAAAACACCCTCTTATTTTGTTTTAAGATAGAATCATGGCTTCTTTGAGTAGGTATAAATGTAAGACTAGTCCTGACACCTTCTGTTATATATGTGGCTGTTATACACTTCAACGTCAAAGGCGAAATATTTTATCATTTGTGACACATGCATATATTGCCTATTTTCAAGTTCCCCTTGGTGATCAAGACAAGAATTGGGCTCCTCATATTGTATGTCATAATTGTGAGAAAATGTTTTGTGACTGGACAAAAGGAATACCTTTTGGTATTCTCATGGTTTGGCATGAACCTAAGGACCACAGCAGTGACTGTTATTTCTGTCTGATCCATATAAAGGGTATCGGCAAGAAAAAAAAGGCATGTGATCGCATATTCTAATATTCCTTTAGCAATATGACCTATCACACACTCTGAGACACTCCCGGTTCCAGTTTTCAATGGTTTTATTTCTTCTAAGGACAAAGAAAGTGAACATGGTGATCAAGTGTATTTTGATAAGATGCATAAGGAAATGGTTGTAGAATCTGAAGGGTCTTCTTCTGATGCCGAGCAGTCATTAACCCCTCAGCAGTTTAGCCAACCCAAATTGAATGACTTAGTAAGAGATTTGGGCCTATCAAAGAAAGCAGCTGAGTTATTAGCCTCCAGGCTTCAAGAAAAGAATGTAATTCACTGGTCATCTAAAGTATCCCATTTCAGGAAGTGTGAACAAATTTGTGTGGACTTTGTTTCCAAAGACAAACACTTTGTTTACTGTCATATCAGTAGTCTTCTCAGCCAGCTAGGTGTTACCACTTATAGTCCAACAGAATGGTGACTATTTCTTGACAGCTCTATGCAGAGTCTGAAATGTGTTCTCCTACACAACGGTAATGTTTATGCTGCGGTTCCAATTGGTTATTCAACTCATCTATGAAAAGATTATAACATAAAAATTGTCCTCGACTTTCTGAAGTATGAGGAGCATAACTAGATCATTTGTGTGGATCTTAAAATGGTCAATTTCCTGCTAGGACAACACAGAGGTTTCACAAAGTATCCTTGCTTTCTGTGTTTGTGGGAAAGCCGAGCTCGAGAGAAACACTGGACACAGAAGGAGTGGTGGAAACTTGAAGCTTTGGAAGTAGGGATGCAAAATATTGTGAATGAACCTGTAGTTAATCAAGCAGGATCATATTTTCTCCACTTCACATCAAACTTGGCTTAATGAAGCAGTTTGTTCAGGCTTTGAACAGAGAAAGTGAAGGCTTTCAACATATTATTTCTGCTTTTCCTGCCTTGTCTTTCGAGAAGATAAAAACAGTTGTATTCGATGGACCTCAAATTCGAACCCTCATGTGTGACAAAGAATTTGCCAGCAAGATGAATAAAAAGGAGAAAGCAGCATGGCAGTCTTTTGTGGCAGTTACAAAGAGCTTCCTTGGCAACAAAAAAGCAGAAAACTATGAACTTCTGGTTCAAAGGATGCTGTTGGCTTTCTGAGACATTGATGTAACATGAGTGTTATGATTCACTTTCTAAACAGTCACCTTAATAAGTTTCTGAAAAATCTTGGAGCTGTTAGTGATGAGCAGCCTACTGCTGGAGCATCAAACGAGATTGTCCTCAACAAGTACACAAATGCAAGAGCTACAAATGCAAATTTTTGCCTGAATAAAATTTAAATAAGTTTTGTGCAAATTTTATGATTAAAATAAGTGTTTTAATATGTTCTATTTTGAAATTGTAGACAAATCCTGATGCAATCATATCTTTTAGTGTATTGGTGTATTTACTGCATTATATAAATTATTATATTTTCACAAAGATGGTGCCCAATAAGACATTCTACTTCATTATGTTAAACTAAATGTTGAAAATTTTACTTTAAGATGAAAACTAAAATCTTGAATTGCAATAAAACTGTAGCTTACAGAGAAAAACTAATGTCAGATTTGAAATCAGCACACTTGAATTAGATAAAAATGAGTGTTTTTGTAGATGCAACAAAAATTTTGTTCCCCAGTGTTATCTATTATTATATAAAATGAATTGCTTTAAACAACTTTATTTTGCTCAAAATCTTGTGGGCCACGAATGCTGAAAAGTTTCAGTGGTTTAGCTTGTCTCCAATCCATGAGGTGCAGGAGCTAGAGAATCCCATGTACAAAGTGGTTTTTCCATTCACACGTTGGGTGCCTTGGTGTTTTTCAGCCCATCTTCCTCTCTACATGGTATCTCATCTTCTAGGGTCTCTTCATGTGTGTTAGGCTTCTCACAGTATGGTTATATCAAAGTCATCAGATCTCTAATAGAGCAACTGGCCTCCAAGAATATTCCAAGAAAGAGGAGGGAGAAACTGCCACTGGAACTTCACTTCTGTTGTTTTCTTAGGTCGAAACAGTCATGATGCCTGCCTTGATTCAAGGAAAGGAGACACAGACCTCCTCTTTTCAATGAAAGGAAAGGTTTAAAATATGCACCCTTTTAAAAATCTGTCACATGAGTTTACCATCTTTCTATAAAACTAAGCTTCGGTGTAAAATTGTCAACTTGGTTTGCCTTGGACACATGAGCTTCTGGACACATTTGGAGCTTATGACCCATGAACACTCATATTCAGGTTAAACAAAATGCCTGGGCTAACATGTAAAACTTTTCTAGAACAGCTTTGGAGTAGGAAAGACCAAACGGTGCCTCTTCTGCTTTGTCCCAAACTACTTTCAACAGATTAGTCTTTCCTGTGTCTTTCTGTTATGTAGCCAGATTCATAAACTGGAATCCATGGTTCTTCAGAAGTGGATATCAGAAGTCCAGAATTCCCTGAAATTGTAACAAAACTGTGTATATGTATTTTTTCAATGAAAAGAACTATTGGTTTAATAAAATTCATTGAGTATTGTTCATTCCCTAGAAAAGATTAAGAACCACTCTGCTAGAATGAGCTATACTGATTATTTTTCTCTTTAATTCTTTGTGTTTGAAATGTATTCATTGTCAATTGAAGACAACAGCAAGTATTCCTAATCCTCTATCAAGGCCAGCAACTCTTTCAAGGTATAGCTGAGGTGTGATACATACTGGATGTAAATAGAATGTGATGAGGCTTGCTGATGACTAGTGGTAAGATTCTTGCCCTTGAATTGCTGAAACCTCAAATAAAACATTCAACATTCAATACAGGTGGGGGTAATTTCCAAAATATTTTTTGGCTATTAGTGAGACAAAATATTCATGATGTAGGAATTTCTTTCATTCTATTGTCTACTATGATTGGTCTAAGGATGGGCAAATAATCCAGCCTGAACAAAACTCTCCTTAGAAAATTTCTATTATGTCTAGTAAGAAATATACTCTATTTTTAATGAGGTGGCCAATATATCAGGATAAGAATCTTGGGCTTCTGGGGCCATTTTGACCAAAACAGTAGAGAATCTAAAAAAACAGTAGGAAAATAGAGGTCCGGTGACATTGTATACCTTTTTGATCCAACCTTGCATGAGGCTTTTGCCTCTGCACTTCTCTCTCTCTCTCCCTTTTTTTTTTTTTTTTTTTTTTGCTAAAGCAAGCTAGTGCTGAGTCTGCTCTTGGAAAGACAAGTACTTATTAATATAGTGAGACTTCTAAAAGCTCCTATTATTGAATTGGATGATATTTAATGGATTTAGACTTGTTATAAACCTTCTTTACACTTACTTATTTAAAATACAAAATATCACTGATGATTTAATTTTATGAAACTCCAAGAAAAAAAACCATATGAAATATCATAGAATCTTAATATGTAATAAATGAAAAAAACCTGTAAGGTCATATTAATTGTCAGTAATTACTTTGGGAAGGAAGAAAGAAAGGCTGTAGCCCATTTGCTTTTGTGAGCTAGACTGGCTAGATCCTCCTCATCTCATTTTCCTTCCTTGGCACAAAGGCAGACCACGTTTCCCAGTCTTCCTTACAGTTATGTTAGAAAGATGAGATGAATTTTGTAATGTGGTCAAAAGTCATGTATGACACTTCCAGATTTGGCTCCTGAAACTTCTCTTTGAAATTCTTGGCCTATTACCCTGCCCTCCTATTTACTACCCACTTGAGAATGAGTCTGGAAGTGGGAGATTCTAAGAAAGCCCTTGGTAGAAGAAGTCTGGACCTCTATGTCACTACTTGGAGGAAACCACTCAACTAGCATTAGACTTTGCATGAGCAAGAAATAAAATTTTGTGTAAAGTCACTGAGATATCAGAGGTTTTCTTAAAGTTGTTTTTGTATGTTTGTTTAATTTTTATTATTTTTAACTTATTGTGTTAACATGGATACAAGTGTCCCTCTCAATATAATATCCTCACCCCCAACCCTCGTGTGCCTATTTGTACCCCTTTGTACCTCTTCCCCTAACTCCTTCCCTCTTCCCTTTGGAATTCGCTGTCTTATTATCTGTATCTTGGTGTTATATATATACATATATATAATTTCACTAATCCTTTTTCCTTCTCTTATCCCATCCCCTCTTCCCCCTTCCCTCTGACAGCTGTCCCTCTGGTCCCTGTGACTCTGCCTCTGCCTCTATTCTGTTCCTTAGTTCACTTTGTTCATTGGATTCCACATATAAGTGAGATAATAAGATATTTGTCTTCCTCTGCCTGGCTTATTTCACTTAGCATAATAGTCTCCAGGTCCATACAAGCCATTGCAAAAGGTAATATTTCCCTCTTTCTCAGCTGCATAGTATTCTACTGTGTATATGTACCACAGCTTTTTAATCCACTCGTCCGCTGACAGACACTTGGGCTGTTTCCAGATCTTGGCTATTGTGAACAATGCTGCAATAAACATGGGAATGTGTATCTTCTTTTGAATCAGTGATTTGATATTCATAGGATATATTCCTAAAAGTGGAATAGCTGGGTCAAAAGGTAGTTACATTTTTAATTGTGTGTGTGTGTGTGTGTTTGTGTTTAACAGAGACAGAGAGAGGGACAAACAGGGACAGAAAGACAGTAGAGGAGAGAGATGAGAAGCATCAATTCTTCACTGCAGCACCTTAGTTGTTCAGAGATTGCTTTTTCATATGTGCCTTGACTAGAGGGCTATAGCAAACCAAGTGACCCTTTGCTCAAGCCAGAAAGCTTGGGCTCAAGCTGGTGACCTCAGAGTTTCAAACCTTGGTCCTCCACATTCCAGTCAGGTGCTCTATCCACTGCACCACCGCCTGGTCAGGCAATCTTTTATTTTTTGAGGAAATGACATACTGTTTTCCACAGTGAATGCACAAGTCTGCATTCCCACCAGCAGTGCAGGAGGGTTCCCTTTTCTCCACATCCTTGCCTGCACTTAATCTGTGTTGTTTTGCTGATGAGCGCCATTCTGACAGGTGTGAGGTGGCATCTCATTGTGGTTTTAATTTGCATTTCTCTGCTGATTAGCAATGTTTAACATTTTTTCATATGCCTATTGGCCATCTGTAGGTACTCTTTGGAGAAGTGTCTATTCAGATCCTTTGTCCATTTGTTAAATTGGATTGTTTACTTTCTTGGTATTGAGTTTTAGAAGTTCTTTATAAATTTTGGCTATTAACCACTTATTAGACGTATTGGTGAATACGTTCTCCCATTGTGTGGGTTGTCTTATTTTGTTAATGGTGTCCTTTGCTGTGCAAAAGCTTTTTAGTTTAATATAGTCCCATTTGTTTATTTTCTTCTTTATTTCACTTGCCCGTGGAGATAATTTGGCAAAAATATTGCTACAAGAGATACCAGAGAGTTTACTGCCTATGTTTTCTTCCAAGATGTTTATGATTTCACAACTTATTTAATTCTTTTATCCATTTTGAGTTTATTTTTGTGAATGGTGTAAGTTGGTGATCTAGTTTCATTATTTTTCAGGTAGCTGTCCAATTTTCCCAACACAATTTGTTAATTGTCTTTACTCCACATATGCTCTTACCTCCTCTGTCAAATATCAGTTGTCCATAAAGGTGTGGGTTTATTTCTGGGTTCTCTGTTCTGTTTCATTGATCTATATGCCTGTTCTTATGCCTGTACAAAGCTGTTTTGAGTACACTGGACTTGTAGTATAACTTGATATCAGGAAGTGTGGTACCTTTCACTTTATTCTTCATATTCAAGATTGCTGAGGCTATTCGTGTCCTTTTTAGGTTTCATATAAATTTTTTAAAGATTTTGTTCTATATCTTTGATGTATGCCATTGGTACTGTATTTTAATAGTAATTGCATTGAATTTATATATTTCTTTGGGAAATATAGATTTTTAATGATGTTTATTCTTCCTACCCATGAACACGGTATATGCTTTCACTTGTTTGTATCTTCCTTGATTTCTTTTCTCAATGTCTTATAATTTTCTGAGTACAAATCTTTTACCTCCTTGATTAAATTTACTCCTAGGTCCTTTTTTGTTGTTGTTGGTACAATAGTAAAGGGGATTGTTTTCTTAATTATTTTTCAGACAATTTATGGTTGTCATATACAAATGTCACTGATTTCTGAATATTAATTATATATCCTGCCACCTCGCCAAATTTATTTATCAGGTCTAGTAGTTTTTGACTGAGACTTAAGAGTTTTCTATGTACAGTATCATGTCATCAGCAAACAATGTTAGTTTTACTTCTTCTTTTTCCAACTTGAATGCCTTTTATTTCTTTTTCTTGTCTAATTGCTGTGGATAGACTTCCAGAACTATGTTGAATAAAAGTGTTAAAAGGGAGCACCCCTGCTTTGTTCCTGATCATAAGGGGATTGCGTCTAAATTTTGCCCATTGAGTATGATGTTGGCTGTTGGTTTGTCAAAAATGACCTTTATTATGTTGAGGTATGTTCCCTGTATTCTCACTTTGCTAAGAGTTTTGATCATAATGGGTACTGGATTTTATCAAATGCTTTTTCTGCATCTATTAATATAATCATGTAATTTTTATCCTTCCTTTTGTTTATGTGATGAATTACATTGTATGAATTGCAAATGTTGTACCAGTCTTGCCTTCCTGGAATAAATCCCACTTGATCATGGTGTATGATTTTTTTAATGTATTGCTGGATCTGGTTTGCTAATATTTTGTTGAGAATTTTATCATAAATGTTCATCAGGAAAGTTGGCCTATAGTTTTCTTTCTTTGTAGTGTCCTTACCTGATTTTGAAATGAGGATAATGTTTGCCTCATGAAAGGAGCTTAGGAGTCTTCCCTCACTTGAATTTCTTGAAATAGCTTTAGAAGGATAGGTGTTAGTTCTTCTTTAAATATTTGGTAAAATTTGCCTGTGAAGCCATCTGGTCCAGGACTTTTCTTTGCTGGAATTATTTTTGATAACTGTTTCCATTTTATTTGTTGTAGTGGGTCTGTTTAGGTTTTCTGATTCTTCCAGATTGAGTTTTGGAAGATTGTTTGTTTCTAGGAATTTATCCATTACACCTAAGGTGTTCAATTTTTTGGCATACAGAACTTAATCGTATTTTTTAAAAATCCTTTGTATTTCTGGGCAGTCAGTTTTTGCTTCTTGACTTTCATTTCTAATTTTATTTGAGTCTTCTCTCTTTTTTTCTTGATGAGTCTGGTTAAAGGTTCATCAATCTTGTTTACCTTTTCAAATAACCAGATCTTGGTTTCATTGATCTTTTGTATTGTTTTCTTAGCCTCTGTGTTACTTATTTCCATTCTGATTTTTATTATTTTCTTCCTTCTACTTCCTCTGGGTTTTATTTGTTGTTCTTTTTCTAGTTCTTTTAGATGCAGGGTTAAGTTGTTCATTTGAGTTTCTCTTGCTTCTTAAGGTATGCCTGTAATGCTATTAATGTCCCTCTCAGGACTGCTTCTGCTGTGTCCCATAGATTTTGGGTTTTCGTATGTTTATTTTTATTTGTTTCAAGAAAATTTTTTATTTCTCTTTTGATCTCTTTGTTAACCCATTTGTTATTTAATAACATGCTATTTAGCCTCCAAGTATTTGAATGTTTTTCAGTTTTTCTGTTGTAGTTCATTTCTAGTTTCATGCCATTGTGATCAGAGAAAATGCTTGATATGATTTTAATCTTCTTAAATTTATTGGTACTTGTTTTGTGTCCTAACATATGGTGTATCCTAGAGAATGTACCATGAGCACTTGAAAAGAATGTATATTCTGTTGCTTTGGGCTAAAAGGTTCTGACGATATCTATGAAATTCAATTACTCTAGTGTGTCATTTAAGGCTGCTGTTTCTTTGTTAATTTTCTGCCTGGAGGATCTATCCATTGATGTTAGTGGGGTATTAAAACCCCCTACTATTATAGTATTGTTGTAGATCTCACCCTTTTTGTCCATCAAAATCTGCTTGATATATTTAGGTGCTCCTATATTAAGATCATAAATATTTACAATGGTTATATCCTCCTGTTGGATTGTTCCCTTTATCGTTATGTAGTGACCTTCTTTATCCCTTACTATAGCCTTTGTTTTAAAGTCTATTTTGTCAGATATAAGTATTGCTATCCCAGTTTTTTTTTCATTTCTCTTTGCATGAAATACTTTTTTCCATCCTTTCACTTTCAGTCTATGTGTGTCTTTTGTTCTGAGGTGGGTCTCTTGTAGACAGCATAAATAAGAGTTCCGTTTTCTTACCCATGAAGCTACCTTACATCTTTGGATTGAAACATTTAATCCATTCACATTTAAGGTCATTATTGATATGTACTTATTTATTGACATTTTATTTTTTAAATCTACAGTCCTCTTTTTCTTAATTTTTTTTTTTTATTTTTTGCTTTTTTACAGCAGGCCTCATAACATTTCTTGCAGTACTGATCTGGTTGTAATAAATAATAAATATTTTGAGGGTTTTTTTTTTTTTTTTTGTCTGGGATACTTTTTATTTCTCCTTCAATTTTAAATGATAACCTTGCTGGATAAAGATATTTTAGTTGTAGGTTCTTGTTTTGCATCACTTTGAATATTTCTTGCCAATCCCTTCTGGCCTCAAGTGTTTCTGTTGAGAAGTCAAATGTCATCCTTATGGGGGCTCCTCTGTAGGTAATTAACTGCTTTTCTCTTGCAGCTTTTAGTATTCTTTCTTTGTCTCTTAACTTTGACACTTTAATTATGATGTGTCTTGGTGTAGGCCACCTTGGGTTTCTCTTTAAGGGAATTCTCTGTGCTTCTTGAGCTTGCTTGACATTTTCCTCCATCAATTTAGGGAAATTTTCAGCTATGATTTAGGGAAATAACAGGTTCTTTATACCTTGTTCATTCTCTTCTCCTTCAGGAACTCCTATGATGCAGATGTTTTTTCTCTTCATGTTGTCACAGAAATCTCTAAGAGTTTCCTCGGTCATTTTGAACCTCTTTTTCTTTCTTTTTTTTTGCTGCTCTGCTTCCATGCTTTCATTTATCTTGTCCTCTAAGTTGCTGATTCCATCCTCTGCTTTATCCAGCCTGCTTTTAATTTCTTCTAGTGCAGTCTTCATTTCTGATATTGTATTTGTCATTTCTGACTGATTCTTTTTTATGATCGCAATGTCCTTTATAATGCTTGCTATCTCTTTATTTAGTTACTTATTATGTCCTTCTATTGTTATTCTAAGATCCTGAAAATCATTGTTTTAAACTCTGCATCTGGTAGTTTGGTTACTTCCATCTCATTCATTTCCTTTTCTCTTGTTGATTCATTCAGGTTTCATTTTTTTGTCTGCCCATTTTGTCTGTGTATTAGGTAGTGTTGTCTGACTTTGAAATTGTTGTGGTGTCTTTATGAGGATGATGGGCTCGGTGGTACTGACCTGTAGGACACCTGTTTTTTATGTTTTAGGAATGCTTCTTGAGGATACTATGTTCCCTCTTATTGTATGTGAATATTCAATGTAGTTTTCCCTTTTGTGGGTACTGTTATCCCTTTAGGCTGGTTGGCTCTAAGAATCAACCTTGATCATATGTATTACACACTGTTCAATGTCAGCCCTGTTGTGTGTTTTTGTTCCCCACAGTGTCTTGTACCTGCTAGACTCCTACTCTGGGTATGCTACTTGTGTAGCTAGCTGAGTCTAAGATTTGTGCTGTTCTGTCACCTGCTACCAGTTGTGTTGGCTCTGTATCTTCTTGGGTTGGTGTCAGTTGTTGCTTGTAACCCACTGTGGGCTGCCTGTCTGGAGCTACTGCTATTTTCACTGTTTGTGTCTGTGTTTTCTGTGCCTGAATAGTGTGGGAAGGGCCAATCTTTTATAAGAATCAGCTTCCTCCTGCTTAGAGGTAACAGCAGCTCTCTAAAAGCCACAAGCTCTGTACAATATATCTTCACTTTTCAGCTGCTCCTCCTCCTCTTGCAGCTGCCTGGTCTTCCCACAGAATCTTCTCTAGAAATACTGTGTTGGGCTCAGACTGGCCTCATCCAACCAACCCCTCTACAGGTCGCATGCTTGGTGGGTTAGGGTTGCTGAGGTTGTGAGTAACATGTTAGTGGGACTCCCTACTTCAGAGGTCTCTTGGTCAGGAGTTCAGTATGGGGAATGTGGCCCCTATACTCCAGAGTTTAATCCCTCAGCCACTACTGGATACTCAAACTTTATTTCTCCCCAACAAGGTGAGCAGCAAGTTTAGATCGAGTGAGACCAATAGTTCCCTCTGCAGAAATTCTTACAGCTGATGAGACCCTGATCTCAGGGAGGAAAACAGAGAGTTCTCTCCTAGGGCTGACTGTGCCCCCCCAGAAGGTGGCTAAGCCCCTTGACCAGATCCAACAATAGGCTTACAGGAACCCACACATTAAATATCTATGCTCCAAACCTTTCTCCCTTCCCCTTATGTAATCTAGCCCAGCAGGGCAGGATATCCAGGGCCCAGGCCAGCTAACTGTGAAGCTCCACCCTAATCAATGCATATGAGCTGCTGTGCCGGTGCTGATCACAGAGAGTGAAACTCACCTCAGCTGGGCCAGGTGTGAAAAGCCTTTCCTTAAGATACCACTCTAGCAAGGGTTGTTAGGTCCTGAACTGATGCTCTCTGCTGCTGGCCACTGGATGTGCCAGCCCTGGACCTCCCTGGTAGAAACCCAGTGCCAACCAGTGGAAGACACTGCCCATGACTGACCTTCAGCAACCTTCTTAATGCTACAAGCTATCGAGAATTTGTGGCTGCCTCTGCTGGGCCCAGGTGCACATGGAAATACCAAGCTGCACACCTATGCTGGCTTTTACCCACTCTGGGCCTGAGAGAAGGTCCACTTAAAAGGCCAACGTTCCCTGAATTCCAATTCCTGCAGCCTCTGTCTGCCGGATGCTTGTTGGACTTGGCCTCTGAAAAAAACCCTGGTAGAGTGGAGCCTGCAGCAATTTAGGGATTAGGAAGGGTGGTGGTTGTGGCTCTACCACTTAGCCCCAAGTGTCAGTCTGTTCAGACTTTTTTCACAGGAGTCTGGTGGGTGTGGCCTCTGAGACCCAGAGATGTAGTCTGCCTGCACACCGTATAGTTTTTACTAAGTCTCCCGTGAGGCAGAATTACCACTCTTAGCCTCAAGAGTGTGTGGAAAAGCTCCAGCCTTCACACCAGAAAACAGTCACTGAAGAGCCCCCTACTTCCTGGCCTCTCAGAATAATCCAATCTCCATGACTGGGGCTGGAGAGACTCCTGAGGACAGAGCAGTTGCTTTCCCCCACACTGATGCTGCTCAGAGGGGACTGCTCCACCCAAGAGAGATGGCAACTGCAGTATTGGAGAATGACTCGGCACAGGGGTTCTGCTGGCCGTCCACCATCATGTCTCTCCCTAGGTCTCCAACTTTACACTTTCCTCATGCAACTTTATTTTTCCCAGCTCTGCCTCTACTGGAGCCCTGAGTAAGTGGCTGTGAACAAGATTTTCTGCACAGACCCTTTAATATAGAACCTGCATCTCTGAGAGTGTCTCTTTCTCACAGACAGAAACTTGGCTCTTTTCACCTCCAAATGCTGTGTGGATGCCTCTTCTAGGCTCTGGGGCCATAGACTGGGGACCCACACCTTTTAATGCAACCATCTCTGCTGTGAGGGTCCCTCTGGACCCTCAGCCATGCCTTGCTCCTGGGAGCAGTGCAGTCCCCTCTGCATCTCCACATTTCCTACCAGTCTTGGTGTGGTTTCCTCTGTGATGGTTATAGACTCTTTTTTGTTTAGTCCAAAGTTGGTTGTTGTTTTGGGGGGTTTTTTTGTTTTTTTTTACAGGGACAGAGAGAGAGTCAGAGAGAGGAATAGAGAGGGACAGACAGGCAGGAATGGAGAGAGGTGAGAAGCATCAATCATTAGTTTTTCGTTGCTGTCGCAATACCTTAGTTGTTCATTGATTGCTTTCTCACATGTGCCTTGACCACGGGCCTTCAGCAGACCGAGCAACCCCTTGCTGGAGCCAGCGACCTTGGGTCCAAGCTGGTGAGCTTTTTGCTCAAGCCAGATTTCACGCTCAAGCTGGCGATTTCGGGGTCTCGATCCTGGGTCTTCCGCATTCCAGTCCGACGCTCTATCCACTGCGCTACCGCCTGGTCAGGCCAAAGTTGGTTTTTAAAGATGATTGTTCTAAATTAAGTTGTAATCCAATTTGGTCCTGGGAGGTGGCAGTCAGAACTTCTGCCTACTCTGTTTCCATCTTGGAATCTCCCAGGGTTTTATGTTATAATAGGGCATAAGCTTTTTTATACTAATGCATTTGTTAGTTATTGGAGTATTTTGGTGTGCGTGTGGTGGAGATTTTGAGTAAGGGGCAAAGTGAAAATGAAACTTTAAGAAGTGTATTTTTATAGAGATTAAAATGATGTTCATATGATGATGAGAAAAGAAAGAGAGAAGGGTTTCATTGGCAAAGTATGGTAGTTTGTTGAATGAAAGTAGGTGAATATGTGATAATTTGAGAGAAGGGGAGAAATTCTTGCAGAGTTTGAATTAGGCCCTCTAATTTTTCCTTAAATTGCAGAGATAAAATTAGAAATTTTATTTAACTAATTTTTACTGATAGACTAAGATTTTTAAAAAATAATCTCATGCAAATTCTCTGTTTCTTTTTGGTTGAGTCTTGGAAGATTGTTCATTTCTAAAAATGTATCCATTTCTTCTAGAGTCTCAAACTTGTTGGCATATGATTGTTTATAGTATTCTTTAATGATCCTTCACATTTCTGTGGTGTTGATTATAACCTCTCCTCATTCATTTCTAATTTTTTTGTGTGTGTGTTCTTGCTCTCTTTTGCTTGAGGCTTATCAATTCTATTTATTCTTTCAAAGAACCAGCTCTTAGTTTCATTAATCTTTCCTATTATTTTTCTAATTTTTATTTCTTTCCACTCTGATCTTAATTATTTTCTTCCTTCTGCCTACTTTGGGATTTGTTTGTTGCTCTATTTCTAGTTTATTTAGGTGTAAATTTAGATTATTTGTTTGAGATTTTTCCTGCTTCTTGAGGTAAGCCTGTATAGATACAAACTTTCCTCTTGTAACTGCTTTTGCTGCATTCCACAGAATATGTAAGGTTGTGTTTTCATTTTATTTGTCTCAAGGTAGTTTTAGATTTCTTGCATGATTTCCTCTGTATCATTGGTTATTTACAGGCATGTTGTTTAATCTTTACATATTTGTGTGTGTTTGCTTATTTGTATTTTCCCTGTAGTTGATTTCTAGTTTCATGCCATTGTGGTTAGAAAATAGGTTTCATATAATTTTAATCTTTCTGAATTTATTGAAGCTTGTATTGTGGCCTACTATGTGATCTATCTTAGAAAATGTTTCATGTGCTCTTAAGAAAAATATGTGACCAACAGTTTTTGGATGAAATGTGCTATAAATGTCTATCAAGACAAACTGCCCCAATGTGGCATTTAAGACCATAGTTTCCTCATTAATTTTTGTCTGGATGATCTATTTATTGAAGTGAGTGGAATATTCAAGTCCCCAACTATTATAGTATTATGGTTTATTTCTGCCTTTATATCCATCAGCATTTCTGTTATATATGTGGGTGCTATGTGGAGTGTGCAGCTATCACAATTATTACATCCTCTTCTTGGATTGACCCCTTTGAATTTTTGTAATGTCTTTTTTTTGTCTCTTTTCACATGATTTGTTTTAAAATCTATTTTGTCTGATATAAATATTGCTACCCCAACTTTCTTTTTATTTCCATTTGCACAGACTACCTTTTTCTATCCCTTCACTTTTAGTCTGTGTGTGTCTTTTGATCTGAAGTGAGTCTCTTGTAAGCAGCATATAGGTAGGTCATTTTTTAAAAATCTAATCTGCCACTCTACATCTTTTGATTGGATTACTTAGTTCACTTGAATCATTTGAATTTAGAGTAATTATTGACAGGTATATGCTTATTTCCACTTTGTTAATTGTTTTTTGGTTGTTTTATTGTTCTCCACTCTTCCTTTCTTTTTTTCCTATATACAAGGTTGAAAGGAGAGGAGACAGACTCCCACATGCAACCCAACTGGGATCCACCCAACAACCCTTGTCTGGGGCTGATGCTCTGCCCATCTGGCGCCATGCTTGCAATTGAGCTACCTTTAGTGCCTGAGATGGAGGCTCCATGGAGCTGATGCACTCTAACCAATTAAGCCATGGCTGCAGGAAGGGAATAAAGAGAGAGAGAGAAGGGGTAAAGAAAGGGGTGGAGAAGCAGATGATCACTTCTTTTGTGTGCCCTGGCTGATAATAGAACCTGGAACTTCCACACACCAGGCAGATGCTTTACCACTGAGCCAAACAGTGAAGGCCTCTTTTTTTATTTAGAAAGTTAAATTTAATGAGGTGACATTGATCAATAAAAGTACATAGGTTTCAGGCAAACATCTCTATAACATTTAAACTGTTGATTGTGTTGTGTACCCATCACCCAAAGTGAAATCACTCTCTGTCACTGCCTATTTGTCCTTCTTCATTCTCTCCTCCACTCCCCTCCCCCATTACTCCTTCCCCCTGATAACCATTTCACTTTTATTTATGTCCATGAGTCTCAGTTTTATATCCCACCTATGTTTGAAATCATATAGTTCTTATTTTTTATTTACTTTTTCACTCAATATAATGTTCTCAAAGTCCATCCAGTTGTCATAAATGGCAATGTGTCATTATTTCTTATGTGTGAGTAGTGTTCTATTATATATATGTACCACATCTTCTTTATCTAATCCTCTATAGAAGAACACTTTGGTTGTTTTCATGTCTTGGACTTCTCCTGACCTTTTTCCTTTTGATTTGTTGGTTTTCTTTAGTGTTTCTGTTGTATCTCCTTTCCCTCCCATATATCTATATCTATAGGAGTTTATTTTAAGCTGATAAGTATTTAAGATCAAGAAATTCTAAAAGCACTACATTTTTATTTCCTTCTTCACTTTATGTTCTTGATGTAATGTTTTATATCTTTTTCTTTTGTGTATCTCCTGATTATTTATTGTAGTTATAGTTAATTTTGCTACTATTGTCTTTTAAATTTCCTAATACTTTTGAAGTGGTTGGCTCATGGTGGTTATTATATATTATAAGTCTAAGTAATATCTTTTTGAATATATTCCTTTGAGTAAAGTATACAAAAGCAAAAATAAAAATAAACAGACTGGACTTTGTAAAACTAAAAACCTTCTGCACAGTGAAGGAAACCTTTAACAAAACAAAAACAACAACCTACTGAATGAGAGAATATACTTGCAAATGATATATCCAATAAGGGATTGATATTCAAAATATATAAGAAACATACATAACTTAATACCAAAGAATAAACAATCCAATTGAAAAAGAGGACATAAAAAGACATTTCTCCAAAGAAGACATACAAATGTCCAATAGACATATAAAAAGATGCTCAACATCACTAATCATCAGGGAAAGATAAATCAAAACCACAATGAAATTCCACCTCACATCAATCAGAATTGCTATTATAAAAAAGCCAACAAATAACGTGTGTTGGTCAGAATGTGAAGAAAAAGAACTCATTGTGCTCTTTTGATAGGAGTGCAAACTGATGCAATACTTATGAAAAACAGTATGAAGAGTCTTCAAAAAACTAAAAATAGATATACCATATGACTCAGCAATTCCATTTCTGGGTAATTATTCAAAGAAAAAAATATATGCAACCCTGTGTTCATTAAAGCATTATTTACAATCACCAAAATATGGAAGTAACATTGGTGTCCATAGGTAGATGAATAGATAAAGGTGTGGTACCTATAAACAATGGAATATTACACAGCAATAAAAAATTAGGGTCTTGCCATTTGCAACAACATTGATGGATGTAGGTGGTCATATGCTAAGTGAAATAAGTCAGGTAAAAAAAGACAAAAACTGTATGGTTTCACTTATATGTACAATCCAAAAACAAACAAACAATACAAAACAAAAAGAAACTCAGAGGAATAGAGACCAAAGGGATGGTTACCAAAATGAAGGGAGTAAGAGGATCAGTGAAAAAGGAAGAAAATATAGTCAATAAAGTCATAAGTTTGTGCAATGATAGACTACTAGAATTAGTGGGATAATCACATTGTACACCTGAAATATAACCAATATAAGATTGTATAACAGCCCTAGCCAAATAGCTTAGTTGGTTAGAGCATTATTCCAATATGCCAAGGTTGTGGGTTTGATCCCCAGTCAAGATACATATAAGAACAAATCGAAGTTTCTGCCTCTCTCCTTCACTCTCTCTCTTCCTTCCCCTCTCTCTCTAAAATCAATCGTTTTTAAAAAGATTGTATACCAACTATACTTAAATAAAAAAGAAAAGTAAAAAGAACAAAAAAAGAAAATAACCCTATGCTAGAGTGAACTATGTAAGTTGTCAGTTTGCACATTGAGATATTTACTTAAGTATCTTCATTGTACTATTTTTGTGATGAAGAAATAGATATTTTAATGGCATTATTTTGATTTTTTTAATAAATCATTATTTTCAAGTACAGTTGATATATAGTATTATATTTGTTTCAGGTGTATACCCCAGAGGATAGATATTATATAACTTTCTAAGTGATCATCCTGATAAATCTTGCACCCACCTGACCCCATACAGTTATTAGAATATTAACTATAGCCCCTATTCTGTACTTTAAATTCCCATGACTATTCTGTAACATCCAATTTTTACTTCTTAATCTCTTCACTTTTTCACCCATTCCTCAACCCCAGAGGCAGATACAAAGGCAGGCACATGCCCTTAGCCCCACTTCTGAAGGGCCCTGCAAAACCTCAACTGGACTATACACATACTACACTGCATAGGCCCTGCGTGGTTGTGCCCGGGGCCTCACCAACCTTAATCCGCCTCTGCTCAACACCCTCTTCTATCTGGCAACTGTCAAAATGTTCTCTGTATCTATGAGCCTGTTTCTGTTCTGCGTGTTTATTTAGTTCGTTTTTTTAAGATTTAATTGTTGATAGATACGTATTTATTGCCATACTATTGTTCATATTTTTTATCTTTTTTATCCCTCTTCTTATTAAAAAAAAAACTTTTAGTATTTCATGTACTACTGGTTTAGTGATAATTAACTCATTTGTTTTTTCTTATCTAAATGGTAGCTTTGCAGGTAGAGTAATCTTGGTTCTAGGTTCTTGCTTTCATCACTTTGACTATTTCTTGCCAATCCCTTCTAGCCTGAAACATTTCTGTTAAGAAGTCAGCTGGTACCCTTGTAGGTAACTGCTTTTCTCTTGCTGTTTTGAAAATTCTATCTTTGTCTTTAACATATGACATTTTGATTATAATGTGCCTTGGTGGGGGTCTCCTTGGGTTCACCTTGTTTGGGACTCTCTTCACTTCCTGTACTTCTATGTCTATTTCCTTTACCAAGTTAGGGAATTTTTCTGTCATTATTTTTTTCAAACCAGTTTTCAATTTTGTGCTTTCAGTCTTCTCCTTCCAGCACCCCCATAATACAAATGTTGGTATGCTTGAAGTTGTCCCAGAGGTTTCTTACAGTATTCTCATGTTTTTGAATTCCTTTGTCATTTTTGATGTTCTAATTGGTTTTTGATTTATTGTTTGTCTGTTTTTTCTTCGTTATATTCCAAATTGATGGTGTGATTCTGGGCCTCATCTACTCTACTATTGATTTCCTATAAATTATTATTTCAGTTAGTGAATTCCTCATTTCTGAGTGGTGCTGTTTTGTGGTTTCTATATCCTTTTCCATGCTGTTGAAGTTCTCACTGAGTTCCTTGAGCATCCTTATGACCACTGTTTTGAACTCTGTATTTGGTTGTTTGCTTGCCTTCATTTTATTTAGTTCTTTTTCTGGAGATTTCTCCTGTTATTTCATTTAGACTTGTTTCTTTGTCTCTGCATTTTGGTTGCTTTCCTGTGTTTGTTTCTATGTATTAGGTAGAGCTGCTACATCTCCCAGACTTTGTAGAGTGGCCTTGTGTAGTAGGTGTCCTATAGGGCCCAGTGACATAGCTTCCCCAGTCACCTGAGCTGGACATTCAAGGATTACCCCTGTCTGGGATATGTACACTGTCCTGTTGTGGTTAAGCCTTGATTTCTGTTAGCATCACTGGGAGGGATTGACTCCCTAGGCCAGCTGGCTGTAAGGACAGGCTACAACAGGTGCTCCTGTGCAGGAGCTAACACAATGGAGTAGAACTTGCTTCAATGGAGCTTTGGTGCTAACTGAGTCCACTCCTTCAATGTGTCACTCATGGAGATAGTAGAGTTGTAAACTGGCTTCATTTGAAGATGTCCACCTGATGCACTGACTCTGGCACCACCCAGCATGGGCTACAGAGCATTCTGCAGATGGCTGCTACATGTTCTGGGCTTGGAGGTGCCCAGGAGAAGCCAAGTCATGTACTTACCTATTTTGATTTTTTTATTCTCCAGCAGCTTCCCTCTGAAAGAAGCACTTGCTATGAGTAGGCAACCCAAACATCTAGAAAGGTATTTGCATGACAAGTAACAACTATCCACCTTGCACCCTCCCAAGTAATTTCAAAGAAGAAAATAAAAAGTGAGTCATGCACCCTGGCATTTTATGTTATTTACAAATCAAAGTAATCATAGCATCAAAAGAATAAGAATACCACCAGTAATGGGAGGTCTTATTTTTGAGCTCAGAAAGAACAAAAAAACACTTGACAATAAACTTCAATGCTGTTGCACAACATATGTGGTTCTCTCTTCCTGTTTTGGGGCACACAGAAATTTTTACTTTCCTGACCTCTTAGGTTAAGCATGGCTAATCAATGAGATAGCTAGCTATTGTCAATAAAATATCAGCTCTGGATATTTTAGTTGGCTCAGTGGTAGAGCATTGGCCCAGTGTATAGACATTCTGGGTTCAATTCCCAGGCAGGGCACACAGAATCTACTTCTCCATGCCTCTCCTTCTCCCTTCTCTCTCTCTCTTTTCCCCTCTCACAGCCATTGCTCAGTTGGAGCAAGTTGGCCCTGGGCACTGAAGATGGCGCCATGGCCTAGCCTTCGGTACTAAAATAGCTTAGTTGCCAAGCAACAGAGCAACGGCCCCAGATGGGCAGAGCATCACCAGTAGGGGGCTTCCAGGGTAGATCCTGCTTGAAGCACATGTGGGATTCTGTCACTCTCCCTGCTTCTCACTTAAGAAAATAAAATAAAATAAATAAAAATCAGTGTAAGTGATGGGTGTCACTGCTGGACAAAATTATTTACGAGCTTGTGCATGATTTTCCATCTCTCCCTCTCTCTGCTTCAGCAGCTGGTGACATTGCAGATGACAGAGCCGCCATCAGCTGAGTTCCTGAATGGAGTAAAGCCCCATGATAAACATGAGCATAAATAAGAATCTTTATTGTTTTAAGCCCCTAAGATTTGTAGTTGTTTGTTGCTTTAGAACCTGGGTTATCCGGAGTGATATACACAGTAGTCCCTCACCATATTGCAGATGACTTTTCACAGACTCACTATATTGCAGATTTTAAAATTGTATATATCTAATTTTGTATCATGGATTTTTCATTATATCATGGGATTTTGTGGTATATAGGTATTTTTATATAATTATTATCTTAATTATTTAGAAAGTGTTTAAGATCATAGGAAGTGTTTATAAAAGTGTGGGAAAGATTAATAACAGTCTGGGAAAGGTTTATAACAGTGTGCACAGGGTTTATAAAGCCTTAAAATATGTTTCTATTTAGATAATTAATTTTAACGGGATGACATTGATCAACTAGAGTACATAAAATTCAGAGAGAACATCTACAGATCATTTTGACATTTGATTATGTTGTATACCCATCACCCAAAGTCAAATTGTCCTTCATCTCCTTCTATTAGGTTTTCTTTATGCCTCTCCCCTCCCCCATCTCATCCCCTGACTCCCTTCCCCTCCACCTAGTAACCGGCACACTCTTGTCCATCTCCATGAGTCTCAATTTTGTGTGCAACTTGTGCAAGGAATCATACAGTTTTTAGAGTTTTCTGATTTACTTATTTCACTTCATATAATGTTATCAAGATCCATCCATGTTGTCATAAATGATCTTATATCATCATTTCTTATGGCTGAGTAGTATTCCATAGTATATATGCACCACATCTTCTTTATCCAATCTTCTATTGAAGAGCTTTCCCGTTGTTTCCATGTCTTGGCCACTGTGAAAAATACTGCGATGAACATGGGGGTACATGTGTCTTTACATACCAATGTTTTTGAGTTGTGAGGGTATATACCCAGTAGAGGGATTGCTGGGTCATATGGTAGTTCTATTGTCAATTTTTTTTTATTTTAATTTACTGTGTTTACATAGATTCTAGTGTAGCCACAAATGCATCCCTCTTCCCCGGTATTCCCATCAACATCCCCCTTGCTCACCTGCCCATAGTGCACTCCCCGCTTCCCTTCAGGTTTATCCCATCCTATCATCCCCTTTCCCTATGTTCTCTTTTCATCTGATCCCTTTGATCCTTCCTCTGTCTCAGTTCTGTTGCTCAGTTTGCTTTGTTCATAAGATTCCTAAAATGAGTGAGGTCATATGATATTTTTCTTTTTCTGCCTGGCTTATTTCACTTAACATAATAGTTTACAGATCTATCCATGTTGTCACAAAAGGTAAAATTTCCTTCTTTTTCATGGCCCAATACTATTCCATTGTATACATGTACCACTGCTTTTTAATTGACTCGTCCACTGAGGGACACTGGGCTGTTTTCAGACCTTCAATATTGTGAACAATGCTGCCATAAACATAGGGGTGCCCTTCTCTTTTTGAATCAGTGATATGGTGTTCTTGGGATATATTCCTAAAGGTAGAATGGCTGAGTAAAAGGCAGTTCTACTTTTGATTTTTTGAAGAATCTCCATACTGTTTTCCACAGTGGCTGCACCAGTCTGCATTCCCACCAGCAGTGCAGGAGGTTTCCCTTTTCTTCACATCCTGCCAGCACATCTGTTTTGTTTTATTGAAGAGCGCCATTCTGACAGGTGTGAGGTGGTATCTCATTGTGGTTTTAATTTGCATTTCTCTAATGATTAGTGATGTTGAACAGTTTTTCAAATGCCTATTGGCCATCTGGTGTCCTCATTGGAGGGGTGTCTATTCATTTCTCTTGCCCATTTTTTGATTGGACTGCTTATCTTCCTGGTGTTGAGTTTTACAAGTTCTTTATAAATTTTAGTTATTAACCTCTTATCAGACATATTGTTGAATATGTTCTCCCATTGTGTAGTTTGTCATTTTATTCTGTTCATATTGTCTTTAAATGTGCAAAAGCTTTTTAGTTTGATATGGTCCCATTTGTTTATCCTGTCTTTTATTTCTCTTGCCAGTGGAGATAAATAAGCAAATATATTGCTGTGATAGATGTTGGAGAGCTTACTACCTATGTTTTCTTCTAAGATGCTTATGGTTTCATGGCTTACGTTTAAGTCTTTTATCCACTTTGAGTTTATTTTTGTGAATAGTGTAAGTTGGTGATCTAGTTTCATTTATTTGCAGGTAGCTGTCCAATTTTCCCAACACCATTTGTTAAAGAGGCTGTCTTTACTCCATTGTATGCTCTTACCTCCTTTGTCAAATATCACTGGTCCATAAATGTGTGGGTTTATTTCTCGGTTTTCTGTTCTGTTACATTGATCTATATGCCTGTTCTTATGCCAGTAACAAGCTGTTTTGAGTACAATGGACTTGTAGTATGACTTGATATCAGGAAGTGTGATACCTCCCACTTTATTCTTCTTTTTCAAAATGCTGAGGCTATTCGTGTTTTTGTTGTTGTTGTTGTTCCATATAAATTTTTGGAATATGTGTATATCTTTAAAGTATGTTATTGGTATTCCATTAAATTTATAAATTGGTTTGGGTAATATAGACATTTTAATGATGTTTATTCTTCCTATTCATGAACACAATATATGTTTTCACTTGTTTGTATCTTCCTTGATTTCTTTTATCAATGTTTTATAGTTTTACGAGTACAAGTCTTTAATCTCCTCGAAGAAATTTACTCCTAGGTACTTTAATTTTTTTGGTTGCAATATGGAAGGGGATTGTTTCCTTAATTTCTCTTTCTGACCATTCATTGTTGGTGTATAAAAAAGTCTCTGATTTCTGAGTATTAATTTTATATCCTGCCACCTTGCTGAATTCATTTATCAGATTCAGTAGTATTTTGACTGAGACATTAGGGTTTTCTATGTACAGTATTATATCGTCAGCAAATAATGATAGTTTTACTTCTTCTTTACCAATTTAGATGCCTTTTATTTCTCCTTCTTGTCTGAATGCTGTGGCTAGGACTTCCAGAACTATGTTGAATAAGAGTGACAAAAGGGGACACCCCTGTCTTGTTTCTGATCTTAAGGGGATAGCTTTTAATTTTTGCCCATTGAGTATGATGTTGACTGTGGGTTTGTCATAGATGGCCTTTATAATGTTGAGGTATATTCTCTGTATTCCCACTTTGCTGAGAGTTTTTATGATAAATGGATGCTGGATTTTATCAAGCACTTTTTTTGCATCTATTGAAATTATCATGTGATTTTTCTCCTTCCTTTGTTTATGTAATGAATCACATTTATTGATTTGAGACTATTGTATCAGCCTTGCCTCCACAGAATAAATCCCACTTGATCATGATGTATGATTATTTTCATATGTTGCTGGATCCAGTTTCCTAATATTTTGTTGAGGATTTTACCATCTAGATTCTTCAGGGATATGGGCCTATAATTTTCTTTCTTTCTGGTGTCCTTGCCTCGTTTTGGAATCAGAATTATGCTCACCTCATAAAAAGAGTTTGGAAGTCTTCCTTCCTGTTGAGTTTTTTGAAATAGCTTGAGTAGGATAGGAGTTAGTTCTTCTTTGAATATTTGGTGGAATTCACCTTTGAAGCCATTTGGCCCAGGGCTTTTGTTTGTTGAGAGTTTTTTTTATAACTGTTGTAATCGATATGTTTGGGTTTTCTGATTCTTCCAAATTGACTTTTGAAAGATTATGTTTCAATAAATTTGTCCACGTCACCTAGGTTGTCTAATTTTTTTGCATACTGTTCTTCATAGTATTTTCTTATAATCCTTTGTATTTCTGTTGTATCAGTTATTTCTCCACTTTCGTTTCTAATTTTATTTACTTGAGTCCTCTCTCTTTTTTTCTTGGTAAATCTGATTAAAGGTTTATCGAGTTTGCTTACCTTTTCAAAGAACCAGCTGTTGGTTTTATTGATCCTCTGTATTGATTTTTTTTAGCCTCTATGTCATTTATTTCTGCTCTGATCTTTATTATTTCCTTCCTTCTACTACCTCTGGGCTTTACTTGCTGTTCTCTTTCTAGTTCTTTTAAATGCAGGGTTAAGTTGTTTAGTGGAGCTTTTTCTAGTTTCTTAAGGTATGCCTGTAATACTATGAACTTTGCTCTCAGAACTGCTTTTGCTGTGTTCCATAAATTTTGAGTTGTTGTATGCTCATTATCATTCATTTCTAGGAATATTTTTATTTCTTCTTTGATCTCATTGTTAACCCATTTATTATTTAATATCATGCTATTTAGTTTCCAAGTGTTTGAGTATTTTTCAGTATTTCTGTTGTGGTTGATTTCTAGTTTCATGCCCTTGTGATCAGAGAAGATGCTTGATATGATTTCAATCTTCTGAAATTTGTTGAGACCTCTTTTGTGCCCTAACATGTTGTCAATCCTAGAGAATGAACCATAAGCACTTGAAAAGAATGTATATTCTTCTGCTTTATTGTGAAAGATTCTAAAGATATCTATTAAATCCAGTTGATCTACTGTGAAAGGTTCTAAAGATATCTATTAAATCCAGTTGATCTACTGTATCCTTTAAGTCTGCTGTTTCTTTATTAATTTTCTTTTTTGAGAATCTATCTAGTGATGTTAGTGGGGTACTGAAATTTTTTACTATTATAGTATTGCTGTTGACCTTGCCCTCTATATCCATCAAAGTCTGCTTTATATATTTAGGTGCTCCTATATTAGGAGCATAGATATTTATAATGGTTATATCTTCCTGTTGGATTGCTCCCTTTGTCATTATATAGTGACCTTCTTTATCTCTTACTATAGCCTTTGTTTTAAAGTCTATTTTGTCAGATATAAGTATTGTTACTCCAGCTTTTCTTCATTTCCATTTGCATGGAATATTTTTTCCAACCTTTTACTTTCAGTCTATGTGTATCTTTTGCTTTGAGGTGGGTCTCTTATAGACAGCATATGTATGGGACTTGTTTTCTTATCCACACAGCTACCCTATGTCTTTTGATTGGATCATTTAATTCATTTACATTTAAGGTTATTATTGATATGTAGTTGTTTATTGCCATTTTATTCTTTAAAGCTGTATTTCTATTTTATTATATTCTTTTCCCCCTTTGTTTTGTTTTACAACAGGCCCCTTAACATTTCTTGTAACATTGGTTTGGTTGTAATGAATTCCTTGAGTTTTATTTGTCTGGGAAACTTTTTATTTCTCCTTCAATTTTAAACAATAGCCTTTCTGGATAAAGAAGTCTTTGTTGTAGGCTCTTGTTCTGCAATACTTTGAATATTTCTTGCCATTCTTTTCTGGCCTCACATGTTTCTGTAGAGTAGTCAGATGTCATCCTTATGGGGGGTCCTCTGTGGATAATATACTGCTTTTGTTATAGCTTTTAGTATTTCTTATCTTTTAGTTTTGGTATTTTAATTATAATGCGTCTTGGTATTGATTTCTTTGGGTTTCCCTTTAATAAAACTCTATGTACTTCTTGAATCTGTGTGACTGTTTTCTGCATCAATTTAGAAAAGTTTTCAGCTATAATTTCTTGGAACAAAGTCTCTATCCCTTGTCCTTTCTCTTCTTCTTCAGGAACCCCTATGATGCAGATGTTAGTTCTCTGCATGTTGTAACAGAGGTCTCCTAGAGTTTCCTCAGACTTTTTGAGTCTCTTCTTTTTGTTGTTGCTCTGCTTCTGTTTCTTCATTTATCTTGTCATCTAACTCGCTGATTCGATCCTCAGCTTCATCCTTCCTGCTTTTAATTTCTTCCATTGTGGTCTTCATTTCTGATATTGTATTTTTCATTTTTCATTGATTCTTTTTTATATCAATGTCCTTTTTTATACTTGCTATCTCTTTATTTAGGTGCTCATTATTTCCATCTATTGTTGTTCTAATATCTTTGAGCATCCTAACAGTCATTATTTTAAACTTTGCAGATGGTAATTTGGTTATATCTGACTCATTCAATTCCTTTTCTAGGTATTTCTCTTCATTTATTTGAATTACATTTCTCTGCCTTCCCATTTTGCCTGTGTATAAGAACGGTGTGGCCACAGGAGTCAGTTGGTGTGACCTCTGTGTTCCCTAGGTGTGGTCTTTCTGTAGGTCCGCCACCACCTCTGCCTCAGCCTCGGGCATTCAGGTATGGCCGTTGCCAGTGCCAGCACACTGTGGCTGTCACTGCGGCTTCTGCCTCTCCTCCTCAGTCATGGCTGTGTTCATGTGCCCAGGCTACAAACCCTGGTGGGCCTCAACCTTTGTTCAACCCCAGTAGGCAGGGCTGTGCCTATGCACCAATGCACCATGCCCGGGCTTTGAGCCTCGGCACCACAGGCTGGTCTGCGTGCCCATGCTCAGCAGTGGGTATCCCCTGGTTCCCAGGCATTCACCCCACCCCTTTGGGTGGGGCTATGCTCTCATGCCTGGCTGCAAGAACCAGATCCACAGATGAAGCCATGCGCCAACTCTCAGCCGCATGTATCCACTGATTTCCTGGCTTTCACCCCACCCCCGCAGGTGAGACTGCAGCTTGACTGCTCTTGCTCCCCCGGCCTATAGCCTTTCTGTCCCCATGGCTGCCCTCAGCCTCCACCCCCACCTGGAAGGACAGAGCTTCAGCCAGGCATCAATAGTGGCTTGTCCAGCTTTTGCCCCACTGATGGGACTGCGGTTGCACCTCCCGCCACCACCTGCCCTCTGGCTAGCCCTCAGCAGTGTGGGTGGGGGCAATGCAGCTCAGACCCTAGCACTCAATACTTTATCTCTGATGGAGCCCTCCTTCTAAGCAACTGTGCTCTGGGTGCAGCAGGAGATGTTCTGTTTGACTGATGACCTGCTTTTGCTGGTTCCAGGGAAAATATTCGCTTCAGGTTTGGGGAGGGACTCAGCCCCTCAAAGTGTTTTTCCCTGTGCTTCCTAGATTACACTCCCTTCCTGCTACTTCGGTCCTCTGCTCTCTCTCTCTGTCCTCCAGAGTTCCAGGTGAGTAGTTGTGAAAGAGGTTCTCTGCGCAATCCCTTTAAGAAGAATCCTTGGTCTGAAATATTTGTCTCTTTCTCACAAACAATATCCTGATTTGTTTTGCAACTAAATACTGTCTGTACACCTCTTCTACGCTCTGTGGAAGCAGTCTGGGGCTTGGTTTCTGGGGCCTTGGACCCTTCCCTCTCCACTAAACTCACTTCCCGCTGCATGAGTCCCTCCAGGCTGCCGATTGCTCCTGGGAGCTGGGCAACCCTCTCCGCGTTTCTGCTTTTCCTACCAGTCTCAGTGTGGCTTCTTCAGTGATCCTTGGTTAAAAAGTCCTCTTAGTTTAGTCCAAAGTTCATTTTTCCAGATGATGGTGTTTAAAATTAAGTTGTAATCCACTTTGGTTCTGGGAGGTGGAAGTTCGTATGTCCGCCTACTTCATCACCATCTTATCCACCATTCTTAATTTTTTGAGGGACCACCATACTTTCTTCCATAATGGTTTTAGTACTTTACTTTCACACCAACAGTGAATAAAGGTTCCTTTTTCTCCACAGCTCCTCCAACACTTGTTATTACCTGTCTTGTTGATAATAGCTCATCTAAAAGGTGTGAGGTGGTATCTTATTGTAGTTTTGATTTGCATTTCTCTAATAGCTAATGAAGATGAACATATTTTCATATATCTATTGGTCATTTGTATTTCTTCCTGGGAGAAGTGTCTGTTCATGTCCTCTTCCAATTTTTTTTATTGGATTGTTTGCTTGTTTGTTGTGGCGTTTTGTGAGTTCTTTGTACATTTTGGATATTAGGTTCTTTTCTGAGCTGTTGTTTGAAAATATCATCTCCCATTAGTTGTCTGTCCATTTGTTTTGTTGTCAGTGTCTTTTGCAGTGCAAATGCTTCTTAGTCTGATGTAGTCTCATTCATTTATCTTTGCCTTCACTTCCCTTGCCTTTGGAGTCAAATTCATAAAATGTTCTTTATGGCCAAGATCCATAAGTTAGTACCTGTTTTTTTCTATGTAACTTATTGTTTCAGGTCTTATATTTAGGTCTTTGGTCCATTTTGAATTAATTTTGGTACAAGAGGACAAACAGTAGTTGAGTATCATTCTTTTGCATGTGGCTCTCCAGTTTTCCCAGCACCATTTATTGAAGAGGCTTTCTTTTCTCCATTGTGTGTTTTTGGCTTTTTTTATCAAAAATGATTTGCCCATATATATGTGGTTTTATTTCTGGGCTCTCTGTTCTGTTCTATTGGTCTGAGCGTCTATTTTTCTGCCAATACCATACTGTTTTGATTATCGTGGCTCTATAATATAACTTGAAGTCAGGTTTCATTCTTTTTTCTTAGAATTACTTTGGCTATTCAGGTTTTTATATTCCATAATAAACTTGATGATTTTTTGTCCCATTTCTTTAAAAAATGACATTGGGATTTTGATGGGAATTGCATTAAATTTGTATATTGCTTTGGATAATATAGTCATTTTGACTATATTTATTCTTCCTACCCAAGAACAAGGAATACTTTTGCATTTCTTGTGTCTTTTTAAATTCCCTTTAATAATGCTTTGTACTTTTCAGTATATAGATATTTTACATTCTTTGTTAAGTTTATTTCTAGGTATTTTGTTATTTTGTGCATGTTGCAACTGTAAAAAGGGTTATTTTTTTGAGTTCATTTTCTGAAGTTACATTGTTGGTGTATATGAAAGCAATAGACTTCTGTATATTGATTTTGTATCCTGTGATCTTACTGTATTGGCTTATTGTTTCTAATAGTCTTTCTGTTGAGTCTTTGGGGTTTTTGACATACAGGATTATGTCATCTGCAAAAAGTGAAACTTTTACTTCTTCTTTCCCAATATAAATACCTTTTATTTCTTTCTCTTGTCTGATTGCTCTGGCTAGAACTTCCAGAACTACGTTGAATAAGAGTGGAGAGAGTGGGCAACCTTGTCTTGTTCTTAATTTAAGAGGAAAAGTCTTTGGTTTTTTGCCATTTAATATGATGTTAGGTGATGGTTTGTCATAAATGGCCTTTATTATATTGAGATATTTTCCTTTTATACCCATTTTTGTTGAGTGCTTTAAACATAAAATGATGCTGTATTTTATTGAATGCCTTTTCTGCATCTATTGATAAGATTATATGGTTTTTGTTCTTTCTTTTGTTGACATGGTGTATTACGTTAATTGTTTTACGTATGTTGAACCATCTTTGTGATTCTTGGATGAATCTTACTTGATCATGATGAAATATTATTTTAATGTGTTGCTGTATTTGATTTGCTAGTATTTTGTTTAGGATTTTAGCATCTGTGTTCATTATGGATATTGGTCTGTAATTTTCTATTTTTGTGTTGTCCTTGCCAAGTTTTGGTATGAGGGTTACGTTGCCCTCATAAAATGTGTTTGAAAGTATTCCTTCTTCTTCAATTGTTTGGAAGACTTTGAGTAGGATAGGAACTAAATCTTCTTTGAATGTTTGATAGAATTCACTAGTATAGCCATCTAGCCCTGGACTTTTATTTTTGGGGAAGTTTTTGATAGTTGTTTCTATTTCCTCCATGTTTATGGGTCTGTTTAGGCTAGCTACTTCTTTGTGACTCAGTCTGGGAAGATTGTATTGTTCTAGGAATTTATTCATTTCTTCTAGATTGTTAAATTTGGTGGCATATAGTTTCTCATAGTATTCTACAATAATTTTTTGTATATTTATGATATCTGTGATGATTTCTGCTCTTTCATTTTGGATTTTGTTTATAGGAGTCCCTTCTCTTTTTTCCCTACTGAGTCTTGCCAAGGGTTTGTCAATTTTGTTGTTCTTTTCAAAGAACCAGCTCCTTGTTTTATTAACTTTTTCTATAGTTTTTCTGTTCTCTAATTCATTTCTTTCTGCTCTGGTTTTTATTACTTCTTTTCTTCTGATGGTTTGGGATGCCATTTTTCTTCTTTTTCTAGTTTCTTAAGATGTAATGTTAAGTTGTTTAGTTGGGCTCTCTCTTGTTTGTTCATATAAGCTTGTAGTGATATGAATTTTCCTCTTATTACTGCTTTTGCTGCATCCCAAAGATTCTGATATGTTGTGTTATTTTTGTTTTTCTGTATGTATCTTTTGATCTCTGCTTTTATTTCTGCTTTGATCCACTCATTTTTTTAGAAGTATGTTGTTTAATTTTCAAATTTTGTTGGTTTGTTTACTTCTTTTTTGCTGTTGAATTCTAGTTTCAAAGCTTTATGGTAGGAGAATATTCTTGGTATAATTTCAATTTTTCTGAATTTGTTGATGTTAGTTTTGTGGCCCAGCATATACTTAATTCTTGTGACTGTTCCGTGTACATTGGAGGAAAATGTACACTCTTGTGTTTTGGGATAAAATGTTCTGTAGATGCCTATCATATCCAATTGTTCTAGTGTTTCATTTAAGGCCCATATTTCTTTATTGATTTTGTTTGGATGAACAATATGGAACCGTCAGTGGTGTATTGAGGTCTCCAAGTATGATTGTATTTTGTCAGTTTTTATTTTTATATTAGTGAGTAAATGTCTTATATATTTTGGTGCTCCTTGGTTTGGTGCATATATATTAAGAAGTGTTATTTCATTTTTATGTCCCATCTATGCATGGAATTATATAGTTCTTAGTATTTTCTGATTTACTGATTTCACTCAGTATAATGTTATCAAGGTCCATCCATGTTGTTGTAAATGATCCAATGCCATCATTTTTTATGGCTAAGTAGTATTCCATGGTATATATGTACCACATCTTTATCTAGTCATCTATTGAAGGGCTTTTTGGTTGTTTCCATGGCTTAGCCACTGTGAACAATGCTTCAATGAACATGGGGCTGCATATGTCTTTACATACCAATGATTTTGAGTTTTAGGAGTATATACCCAGTAGAGGGATTGCTGGGTCATATGGTAGCTCTATTTTTAAATTTTTGAGGAACCATCATAGTTTATTCCATAATGGTTGTACTACTTTACATTTCCACCAACAGTGGATGAGGGTTCCTTTTTCTCCACAACCTCTCCAACATTTGTTATTACCTGTCTTGTTGATAATACCTAATCTAACAGGTGTGAAATGGTATCTCATTTTAGTTTTGATTTGCATTTCTCTAATAGCTCAGAGACACGGACAAGAGTGGTGGGGGAGGAAAGAGAGGAAGGGAGTGAGAAGAGGGGAAGGGAAAGGGCACAAAGAAAACCAGATAGAAGGTGATGGAAAACAATTTGATTTTGGGTAATGGGTATGCAACATAATCAAATGTCAAAATAACTTGGAGATGTTTTCTCTGAACATATGTACCCTGATTTATCATTGTCACCCCATTTAAATTAATTTTAAAAAGTGTTATTTTTTTGTTTCAATGTCTCATTTATCATTATGAAATGACCATCTTTGGCTCTGATTACCTTTGTTGTCTTGTAGTCAGCATTGTTAGATGTGAGTATGATTACACGTGCTTTTCTTTGGATGTTATTTGCTTGGGGAGTCATATTCCAACCTTTCACTTTGAATTTGTTTTTATCCTTGTAGCTTAGATGTGTTTCCTGAAGGCAGCATGCAGTTAGATTATCTTTTTTGATCCATTCTGCTACTCTGTGGGTTTTTATTGGTGAGTTCAATTCATTTACATTTAATGTAATTATTGACATTTGAGGGTTTCTTATTGCCATTTTATATATTGCTTTCTGATAGCTCTGTATCTTGTTTGGTTTTTCTCTTTTGTTTTTCTTTCATTTGTTTTTGTTTGGTTGTATTTCATACTTCTTACTTCTGTTTCTTCTTTTTTTTAAGTCATGCGTTTCTGCAGTGGTTTGTTCAGGGGCGGTTTAATAAAAAAAGTAATAAAAAAAGGTAATATTTTAGGTAATAAAAAAAGATATATGATATTCATTGTAGTACATTATCTCATGAGTGTTTTAGCACCCCATCCTTCTTGCTACTGTTAATCTTTGTCCTCTCCCCCCTTTTTCGTTGTCACTGATTAATCTTGTTTTTATTGTGACCTTTTTGGAGCTTTTACTTGTAATTTTGTTTTGTTTTGTTCTTTGTATCTGGTAAAAAAAGACTCTTTAGTATTTCCTGAGTAGGGGTTTCCTGGTGATAAATTTCCTCATCTTTTCTATATCTGTAAATGTTCGTATTTCCCCTTTGTATTTGAAGGATAGCTTTGTTCGATGTAGTATTCTTTGCTGGAATTTCCTCTCTTTCAGTAATTTAAATATTGGGGCCCACTCTCTTCTGTTTTGTAGAGTTTCTGCCGAGAAATCTGATGATAGCCTAATGTACTTTCCTTTATATGTTGTATTCTTTCCCCTGGTTGCCTTGAGGGTTTTTTCTTTGTCAATGGTTTGTGATAATTTCATTACAATGTGTCTTTTAGTAGGTCTGTTTGGGTTACAGTAACTCAGTGTTCTGTTTGCTTCTTGGATTCAAAGTTCTAATTTCTTCCTCAGGCTTAGAAAATTCTCATCAATTATTTGTTTGAATATGTTCTCCATTCAATTTTCTTTCTTTTCTCCTTCTGATATACTCATTTTCTTATGTTGCTCCTTCTGATGGAGTCAGACAATTCCCGTAGGGCTTTCTCATTTGTTTTAATTTGTAAGTTTCTCTCCTCTTTTCTCTATAGTGTCTCTAGTTCCCTGGTTTTTATGTCACTAATCTCTTCTCTATCTGGCCTGTTTTATTAGCTAAGCTTGTTACCTTGTTTTCAGTCCATGTGTTGAGCTTTTCATATTTGTTTGGTTCTTTTTTATAGTTTCAATTTCCTTGGTATTCTTTTTTGATTTTGGGTAATGAATTGTTCATTGAATTGTTTTTGAGCTCTCTAAATTGCCTTTCCATGCTTTCTTGTATTTCCCTGAGTATTTTTAGGACTTCATTTTTTAATTCTCTGTCATTTAACTCTAATATTTTCAAGCAAATAAAATTTTTTATAGATTTTTTTCTCATCTATCTGAGCTACATCTCTGTCTTTTGTACCCATGATATTTGACTTCTTTTTTCTTAATGACATTTGAGAGTGGTATTGTTAATAACATTAATAAGAAATAATTTAAAAATAAGATAAAAATTGAAAAGATACAGTAAAAAAATAAAAATTCTATAATGATATGTGATACACAAACTACAGAGAACAGGGAGCAGAAAGTGAGGAAAAATAACAAAGAGATAAAAAATTAAGTTGAAAACTGCAAAATTCCACAAAGAAAAATATGAATCCAAAATAAAATAATTTGTTGATAAATGATGATCAAATGAGAGAAAAAGAAAAAGAAAAAAATAGAATAAAAAGTTAAGAGTTTTGAAATAAAACTCATAAAAATAACAAGAATAAAAAATGTAACAACTATGAATAATGAAATTCAAAAGGAAAAGGAAAGAATAAAAAAGAAAGAAGGTAAAATTACCAAGTTGAAAAAAAAAGATATAAAATGTGTAATTTTTTACTGGTTGTGAGAGGTAGCTTCTTTCTTTCTTTTCGGCAGTTGGTGCTGTACTAGAGGTTTTTCCCTTGTGGGGCTCTTGGGCAGAGGTTTGCTATTGTGTCACTATGGCAATGATGTAGGCTGGGCCTTAGTCCCATTGGTAGGCAGGCTTGTTAGGTTTTGGAGGCTCTGACAATGGGAGTTTCAGTTAGTTTTCCAGGTGCCTCTCCCCACATCTCTCCCTCCTGAACCAGCAGCCTGGGGACTTAGCTGTGAGGTTTGCTTCAGCCATTGCTTACAGAGCAAGAGGTTCTAAGAACAGCCAGGTCCTTCCTCCAGCACCACTCAAAGCACAATTCTGGTAAGGCTGTGCCAACTAGAGTGGCCTGTGAGAGCAGGCAGGGCTGAGAGCCAATTGCAGATCTAGCACCATTCTAAGGGCCAACAGACAGATCTAACACATCTCAGCATGCCACAAGCTGGGAGCCATTTGCAGATCAGGCACCTTTTTAAGGGTTCCCAGGAATGTCTAGTATGCTTCAGTGCTCTGCTGGTTTAATATCCACAGACTTCTCCTTTGTGCTCTGTTTGGTAGCCTGCAGCAAGCCATGTGCATGCCCAGCCCCCATGACTTCCACAGTGCACAGGGAGGTCTGATCCCACCTGCTTAAGCACACAGTGCCTATGATCTTAGAGCCAGGAATGCAGAAATGCTCTTTGAAACCCGTATTGGCTCACAGAGGCACCCCATCGGGACAGGTCCAGGCCTAGGAATCCCAACCCTTGCATACTTCCCATGCTGTTTGTCGGGGAACCTGGGATACACAAAGACACTGACTATAGCTCATGCAGAAGTCCACTGCTGATAATCTTGGGCTAAGTCCTCCAGCTATTGAGCACCCACACCCACACTGGGGATGCCAGATTGAGCCACTTGCACACTGCCTGCAGTTGTGGACCTGGGAGCACACAAAGCTAATGGCACCGGTACTGGCTCCTGCAGATCCTGCACCAGCAATCCTTGTTGGGGTCCAATGATCGTGCTCGCCCCACATCTGCAATCTTAGGCAGAGCTGATGTGCTCTCTCCTTTGCTCGATCATCCACCCTAACCCAGTTTCTTCCCTCTGCCCCAGAGCCTGCACTTCTCTCAGTTCCAGACGAAAGCTGCCTTCCTCAGATCAGTGTGGAAAGCAAAAACTCCATTCTTTGTCTTATTTCTTTCAGAGTGGATTATATATTCAGCTACCTTTTCACCCAATCATACCTTTGTTTGGTGTGTGTATATTTCATGTGCTCCTGAGACTTTTTTCTCTGTCTCTAGTTGTTGAATTTGTTGAAATTTCAAGGGGAGATGTCGGGAGCACTCCTCACGGTGCCATTTCTCTGACCCTTAAAATGTTTATAAATAATAAAATAAATATAATGTTGCTACTTCGCAGATTTTTGCCTATCATGGAGGTGTCCTGCAACCTAAACCCCACAATGGATGAGGGACCACTGTATACCAAACAATGGTGATGGGAAGAGTGACAATCCCAATTTAAAGTAGAAAATTGGAAGGACACATTCTTATATTGAAAATACTTGGTATAACACTAGGTCTTTCTAAAATTGTTATAAAATTGGTATTAGAATCCTTATTTTTTAAAAAGTTTTAAGTCTTTAAAAATTATTTGGTCAGAAACAGGATTCAAACAAGATCTTTCTGAATGAAAAACCAGGTTTAATTTGCTAACTGGTTGGTGATATCAAGAGAAAAGTTACAGAAAAGTTCAAACTGTTTTTAGATATCTAGTAGTTCTGAAAAGGGTAGTCTATTCAGAATGAGCTAAAATTCAATTTCTTGAAAAAGAAAAATTTTCTGTTGAATTCAATAAGGTCTCTACAATTGAAGCTAACTAGCCAGTTAGGGAGCAACATAATAAATGAAATAACTTCATGTGGGAGAATTCCAAAAAGAAATGTTTTTTAAAATGTTTCAATAGCTAATTCAAAATAAATTGTTCTCCTTTCTTCATAATGGCCGCTACAAATTATTTCCCAAGTTAGGACAGCACATTAACAAGGCCAATATGTTTGAAGACACAGAGGAACAAGTAATGCCAACCTTTTGTTGAAAGCCTAAGGCAGAAATTAATTCACTTACTGACTAGTCATTAGAGATTAGCTGAAAGTTCACTAAGAACTACAATGGAGGAAGACTGACATCAATAGACAAAGCTAGTCAAATATTTTAAAAAATGAATAAGGGAGAAAAAAATTAATAATAATATTACATTAAGAAATGAGACTTTCCAGAGTTTGATTAATAACCAGAAAGAATATAGAGAGACATGATATAAGTAAGTATAGATGGAACAAATTAACTATTGCAATGGCCTAGACAGAAAGAATCCAGTCAAAATATTCACAGTACAAAACTCAGGGGACCCTTATAACTGAATAAACATACTGCTGAATTTTAAGAAATATCATTAGAAATTCCACGACAGAAAGATAATGAAAGAAATAAGAGTTGTTCTGGCAATGGCAAAACTCAGAAGCATTGGGATTTTGAGTGCATTCTGAAATGTGGGAGTGAAATTTATGCCTTTGTAAACTTGTTTAATTTTATCAGAACAGTGTGGAGGGGTTGCTTTGCATTTTTTTAATATTTTTAATGCGCCTAAGGGTAACATGGACTTAGTCATCTAAATATGATTTCCCTCACTTCCTACACTGTTCTATGGTTCAAATAAATGTTACTTGTCTGGTCTCTGAAGGAATTTCCCTGATTTACAGAAAAATTAAAACTACATTTTATTAAAACAGAGTCTTAAATCAGAATGGTACCTCCATAAGACACTAGTTATGGGGGTATGGAGAGTATAAAAATGAGATGGGGAAGTCCTCGCCAGTTGGTAGAGCGTCAACCTGGCATGTGGAAGTTCTGGGTTCAATTCCTGGTCAGGGCACACAGGAGAAGCATCCATCTGCTTCTCCAGCCTTCCCCTTCTCCTTCCTCACTGTCTCTCTCTTCCCCTCCTGCAGTCAAGGCTCCATTGGAGCAAAGTTGGCCTGGGCACTGAGGATGGCTCCATGGTCTCCGCCTCAGGTGCTAGAATGGCTCCAGTCACAATGGAGTGAAGCCCCAGATGGGCAGAGCATTGCCCCCTGTTGGGCATGCCAGGTGGATCCCGGTTGAGTGCATGTGGGAGTCTGACTGCCTCCCCACTTATAACTTTGGAAAAGTACACAAAAATACACAAAAAAATGAGATGGGGAGAAGAAAAGGAAACAAAATGAGCAGCAATAGATTAATAAGATTATGTATTTCATATTTATTAAACTTCCCAAAATAAAGCACTTTTATGATGTTGGATATTTATTTAAATGCTTTAGAAAAGACTCTGTTGAAAACTGCAAATGTTAGAAGAGAGAGAGAACACAAGATTTTTTTTTTATGTTGGGTTGCTTTTAATTAAAAGTAATTCTTTTTAAATCCACAGCTTTTAATGTTTTGCTTAGCATAATATGCAGAAAATGAAACATTAAAAATACTCCCTTGAAATTATAAATCTTGGGAGGGTGACCTTCAGTGGGCATATGTAGGAGAAATTTCAAAAATATTTCAGAATCATTTTCCAACAACATAAGATCTCATAATACTGTCTCTCTTTCTACAGCTTCTCAGAAATTCTGCTATGCCTTTCTTTTCTCCTTTTCATGGAAATCACTGTCCTAACACAATTGTTAGTAATGGGTAAATGTGAGGTCACTTGGTGCTTTGGACAGTGGAGAAAAGCTAGTAACTACTGGGTTATACTATCTCATAAAATGCATTAAAATATATAAACACTTTTAAAAGAGAAGTCTTGTAGGTCTTAACAAGCAATATTTGGAAAGTGTATAAGAGTTTATACTTTTCATTCACTTTAATATCTTAAGATAGAATTATCTTCAAATTCAATCCTCTGAGAAAGTTCAATTTATTATTTGCAATAAGAGCATTAATATTCTCAGACATCTGGATCAAACTGAAAGAAGGATGGAGGGCCAAAGAGGTGGCTTAATAGTTTATTTTCTGATCTGACACACAGTAAGCATGTCAAGCTCAGAAAGATGTTTCCTGAGATGCAGTTAGAATGAGAAGAAAGTGCATTAATACTGTCTCATATTTTGAAAAATAATGATGCATGCAGAAGTACTTGAAAATATCCACTGATATATTTTTTTATTCTCAGTAATTTCTACTTTTTTCAAGTTGCTTAGCAGCTTTTCTCACAGTATGCTCTCTGTGCCTGAAAGGGAATAGGGGAGGTCAAAAGAGAGAGGTGCAAATCTACCCTGAAATCAGTCATTGTTCAGCTTTGAATTTTAAAATAGAGTTAAGTCCACAGCAGATAAAGGAATGTTCTATTTAGAAATGCCAGGATCTTGAAAAAACTAAAATAAATGTTTAGGTATTTCAAAACATGGCTTTACATTTCAAGAGAAGATCTTGGCTAATGTAGAGCGTATCATGCTTTGGATCACAATGGTGGAAGAGGATCCTGCACTCTAAGACTAATGATGATTCTTCCCACCAATAAGAACCCTTTCTAGATAGTGGCAAGGAATCAAGATAGGGTTCAGAGAAAAGATAGATCTTAGTGTGGGACCCTCTTTTATTCCCACTACATTTTAACTTTGAAAGCACAGGAAGGGGGGTGATTCCAAGATAGCGACATAGTAGGCAGGCATTCCAACTGCCACCTCTCAGGACCAAATTGGATTACAACTCCATTTAAGAACAATCATCCTGAAAAACCAAGTTTGGACTTTATCAAGAGGAGTCTATAACCAAGGAGTCACAGAAGCCACACCAAGACTAACTAGTAAGAAGAGCAGAGATGCCAAAAGAGCTGGCCCGCTTCCAGGAGCGAGTGGTGGAGGAAGATTTGGAGGGGCTCTCACTGCCAGGTGGTTCACCCTAAGAGGTGTGGGTCTTAAGCCCTGGGCTAGACACCCCAGCCTAGAGCTCCAGGGCTTAGAAAAGGCAGCCACATAGCTGTGAAAAAAGCTGAAGTATTGGTCTGTGAGAAAGAGATGGGAGCTCTCAGAGAGAGAGGTTCCATCTTAAAAGGCCCATGCAGAAAATCTCATTCACAGCCACTTACCCAGGGCTCTAGCATGAGAGGGCCGAGAAGATTAGAGTAGCATGAAGGCAGTATAAAGTTGGTGGCCCAGGTAAAAACGTGTTGGGAGATGGCCATGGGAATCCCTGTGCTGAATCATTCTCTTATATTGCAGTTGCCATCTTTCTTGGGAGGAGCAGACCCCTCTGAGCAGCATCAGCCTGGAGGAAAACAACTGCCCCACACTCAGAAGTCTCTCCTGCCCCACCCCATGGAGACTGGACCATTTTAAGAAGTAAGCAAGGCAGCAGACATCAGTGATTCAGTTTTCTGGCATTGAGGCCAGAGTTTCTCTCCCTTACCAACCCTCTAAATATTCCCAAGTCTATGACTGGTGTTTCCACCTCATGAGAGACTCAGTAGACACTGTCCAACTGCGGACAGAAATCAGTGTTTTGTTTTGTTTTGTTTTTTTACAGGGACAGAGAGAGAGTCAGAGAGAAGGATAGATAGGGACAGACAGACAGGAATGGAGAGAGGTGAGAAGCATCAATCATTAATTTTTCGTTGCCGTTGTGACACCATAATTGTTCATTGATTGCTTTCTCACACATGCCTTGACCGCGGGCCTTTAGCAGACGGAGCCACCCCTTGCAGGAGCCAGCGACCTTGGGTCCAAGCTGGCGAGCTTTTGCTCAAGCCAGATGGGCCCGCGCTCAAGCTGGCGAGCTCAGGGTCTCTAACCTGGGTCTTCCGCATCCCAGTTCGATGCTCCATCCACTGCGCCACCTCCTGGTCAGGCGAAATCAGTGGTACTTTTATACACCATAATAATCTGTCAGGAAGAGAAATTAAGAAAACAGTCCCCTTCATTACTGCAACAAAAAAGTAAATAAAGTATCTAGGAATAAATTTAATCAAGGAGGTAAAAGACTTGTACTCAGAAAATTATAAGACATTGAAAAAAGAAATCAAGAAAGATACAAACAAGTGGAAGCATATACTGTGTTTATGGATAGGAAGAACTAACATCATTAAAAAGTTCATACTATCCATAGCAATCTATACAGTGCAATCTAAAATGTCCATATTACCCAAAGCAATAAATGCAATTCTTATAAAAATACCAATGACATACTTCAAAGGTATAGAACAAATATTTTAAAAATTTATATGGAACCCAAAAAGAACACAAATAGACTCAGCAATCTTGAAAAGGAAGAATAAAGCAAGAGGTATCACTCTTCCTGATATCAAGTTATACTACAAGGCCATTGTAATCAAAACAGCTGGGTATTGGCATAAGAACAAGCATACAGATCAATGGAATAGAACAGAGAACCTAGAAATAAACCCATGCCTTTATGATCAATTGGTATTTGACAAAGAAGGCAAGAGTATACAATAAAGACAGTCTCTTCAATAAATGGTGTTGGTAAAATTGGACAGGTACATGCAAAAAATGAAACTAGACCATTAACTCACACCATTCATAAAAACAAACTCAAAATGTATAAAACTTAAATGTAAGTCACAAAACCAAAAAATTTTGGAAGAAAATTTAGGCAGTAAATGCTCCGATATCTCTCATAGCAATATTTTTGTTGATATATCTCCATGAGCATGTGAAATAAAGGACAAAATAAACAAATGGGACTATACCAGTAAAGAACTTCTAAAACTCAACACCAGGATAGTAAACAATCCAATTAAAAATGGGCAAAGGAACAGAATAGACACTTTTCCAAAGAAGACATACAGATGGCCAATAGGCATATGAAAAAATGTTCAATATTCATCAGAGAAATGCAAAGTAAAACCACAATGAGATACCACCTCACACCTGTCAGAATGGTGCTCTGCTCATTAACAAATCAACACAAAGTAAGTGCTGGCGAGGGTGTGGAGAAAAGGGAACCCTCCTGCACTGCTGGTGGAAATGCAGACTGGTGCAGCCACTGTGGAAAACAGTATGGAGATTCCTCAAAAAATTAAAAACAAAACTGCCTTTTGACACAGCTATTCCACTTTTAGGAACACACTATATCTTAAGTAAGAATCTCAAAACACCAATTCAAAAGAAGATATGTTTATTGCACCCCCATGTTTATTGCAGCATTATTTACAATAGCTAAGATTTGGAAACAGCCCAAGCATTCATCAGAGGATAAGTGTATGAAAAAGCTGTAGTACCTATACACAATTGCCTAAGCAACCATGAAAAAGAAGGAAATCTTACTTTTTGCGATGGCATGGATGGAACTGGACACTATTATGCTAAATGAAAAAAACTAGGCAGAGAAAGACAAATATCATATGATCTCACTTATATGTGGAATTTAATGAACATGGTAAACTGAGGAACAGAATAGAGGCAGAGTCAGGGTAATGGGGTACAGAGTGTCAGCTGTCAGAGGGGAGGAGGATAGGGGAACAGGATCAGAAAAGGTGAAGGGATTAGTGAAATTATATATACATAACACAAAGATACAGATAACAGGACAGCAAATCCTTGAAGGAAGGAAGGAACGGTGTCAAGGGGGGGCAACGGGGTGTAATGGGGGCAAGTTGTTGTGGGGTGAGGGTGTTATATTGAGTGGGACACCTGAATCCATGTTAACAAAATAAATTTAAATATTTAATAAAAATAATAATAAATAAAAATAAATAAATATTTTCTGGCCTGATAGCTTGGTTGGTTAGAGCTTCATCCAGAAGCACAGAGGTTGCTCGTTTGTTCCCAGTCAGGGCACATAGAGGAACAGATAGATATTCCTGTCTCTCTCTTTCTATCCCTTCCTCTCTTGCTGAAATTAATCAATTAAAATATTTTTAAAACCAATAAATAGAATCTGTTAAAAATGAAATATTTTTTAACTGAACAAATATCAGACATTTCTGTTCTTTATCCCTGTTGGTCTTTAGACCAGTATTCACACAGCCTGTTACTTTTTACAGTTTTTGTTTAATTATTTTTCACAGAGAGTTCTTACACAGAAAGAAAATAATTTTGTGAGATAAAAAGCATGGGGATGGATGCTCGTACATTCTCCTATAAATGTAATTCATTTAAGCAAACAGTGCTTTAGCAGATATCCCCTGGTGATGTTAATGAGAGATGACAATATTTCCGAATGTTTCACTTAATTGGAGCTTGAAACATTTGACCTGTACCTTCAACCAAATCAGAATAATTGTTATTAATAAAATAATGTGCTTGATTTCCTTTATAATTTATAATTAAATCTCACTTAAGAGCAATATGTATCAAAGCAAGTGCATAATTTCTCTGAAACTGTCAATTATACTAAAAATAGGTCTCTAAAACTCAGGGAAGCTATTCTGATTAATGACAGATCTTCAAGCAAAATCAAAGTATTCCATCTTCAGATAATACAGAAATAAGTAAAGATATTTTTTTACATTAATTGCTCCTTCTTTGAACTTTTCAAAACAATCCTCATAGCAAAAAAAAGTAACAAAATCATGGGTATAATTTTTTTGTAGCCTATAATAGTCGATAACTCCTTCCTTGAAATGTACTTTATTCTTGAATGTTGTGATACCACACTGCCATATAATGCACTTTAAAATCTCCTTTACTGACTCAATATATTGTTATACATTAGTTTTATGTATACAATAAATGAAAACAGATCATTCTTCATCTGCATTATAAACTATCGTTTTTGCACAATCTGGTCTTTGGTCTATAAAATATAAAAATTAGAAAAAAATTACTGTTTAGACACAGAAACTAGAAAACACATTTCAATGAAAATGTTGTTCCAAACAACTCTTCTTAATTAAAAATAATAGAGGTTCAAAATACATGAAGCAAATCTAATAGAATTGCAAGAATAAATAGATCCACAAGTATCATAAGAAATTTCAATACCTCTTTCTCAATAACTGGTAGAACAGTAGACAGGAAATCAATGAGGACACAGAAGAATTGAACAACACTATCAACATTTAACCATATCAACATTTATAGAACAATTAATCCAACAACAGATGTACATTCTTTTCAACTACACACAATATTTACCAATATCTTATATATCTAAGTTTACCAATACTATACCCCTCTCTTGGGCTAAAAAAAGGTTCAATTGTGCCCACTGATATTACCTAATAAGTTATTTTTATAAATTGGATATGGTTGATTATTGAATCAGAGGGCTTAACACAGACGAATGATTTCCTAATAGGCCACCACCACCTTCTTGGAATAAGAACACCAAAAGGAACTTCGGTGACACTGTCCCTTAGATTCCTACCCATTAGGAAATCTAAATACTGTACTCAAAGACATAGTGCCAAAAGCAACAAAATTGCCGGGTTCTGGTCAATAGACCACTTTTGCAATACCCAGGGTCACTAGGGTCATTATACTAGGGTATTTATCATAAGGAGCAATAATGTCATTTGTGACTTAAAAAAGGTCACCTCTCCAAGTCAGGGATTACTGCCTATTTGAAAGATTTTTCCAGGCATCTCTGAACTTTTAAAATCTTGTTCCTCTTAAGTATCTTGGAAAACATGAAACAAGGCAGCATAATTTGCAGTTTTAAGAGCATTTCCCCACACAGAATATTGTCTTACTTGATCCTCAGGATAACCTTATAGTAGGGGTAAAGGTCATTTTAAAATTTATATTTATATAAAAGTAGATACTTTTATTTCCACTTTTAAGATGTATCTACTGAGATTTTTACAGCCACAATGAAGCAGGACTCCAAAGGTCAAGTCCAGCACCCATAATGCCACAACCTTGGGACTCTGCAGGAAGGAACTGGGAAACTAAGTGGAATTGCCATTGACAACTGCACATAAGAAAAGCTTTGGTTTATTTTCCTACATTTCACGGATATTTTTCTGAGACAAATTTATACCACAGCCACAACACACAAACATTCTGATCAAAAAGTCATGTTCCTGTATCTACAGAATGTGCAACCTTATAAAGTGTTGTTGGCGTTTGTTTTTTCTTTCTTTCCTGTAATAGCCTGAAAATAGCTCCCCCTTGCTGTCCTTCAAAGCATATCTTAACCAAAATTAAAATGCAGAGCTCATGTAGAGTATTTCTACCTCGCTTGGGCCCACAACTGAGCTTCAACTGTCCAGGGTAGCTAATTAATAGGTAGGTGGCCCTTTCTCTCTTCCTTCAGAGATCTCTTCCTTCCTGGAGATTGCCTCTTCCTCACTGCCCTTCACGCCCTCATCCCCTGGCGCAGGAGCCCGGCAGTTTTCTCTGCTTGGGTGGCCGGTCTCCAGCAGCTGCTTTCTGTCCACCCCAAGAGATATCCTCACGATTAAGCAGTAACCATATGATGTCCCTACGGACTACTGTAGTCCAATTCCTGCCCCAATTCCCGCCCATCCCCCCTGTGGGAATCAGGCTCTCACCCGTTGAAAACCCCGGGAATCTAGTTTAGAGAAAACGCCGCAACTCTTTTCCCACCCCTACTTCTCACCCCAGGAGAAAATGGAAAACCGGGAGACTATCCTTTTCACCGCTGTAGATTCACGCACCCGGGCCTTGAGGGCTGCAGTGGGACGAGCGCGTCCTTCCAGCGCGAAATGTATACAAGGTAACAAAGAGCAGGCATCAAAGAAGTTACTGTAGGGAGGGTTCCCTCTAAGTGTCCTTTGTTGTTACCCTGCAAAGGGGGTTGGGGAGTAGCGGGGCAGGAAGAGATGGAGTGTGGGTAGTCAAATTGCTCTGGGAATAAACTTGGTCAGGCTTGCTGCGGAGGGAGAAACCCGGCTGAAGGAGGTGAAGACCGCGCCAAATCCAGGTGCAAGAGCGCGTGCGCCTGGCAGTGGACTTTCTCTGCTGAAGTCAATCAAATGAAGGGTTAAAGAGGCTATTTAGTGGGGCTTGAGAAAGGGGTGGTAAATCCAGAAAAGGCACGACACGTCCTGTTCTCTAAGATTTGTGGAGAAGAGCGGGAAAAGCGCCACGATCCCGCCTATTATGCCGAGGAATCAGCAAGTCTCCCAGCCCCACCCCCGCAGTCGTGATGCAGAGGACAAATCGCCGAAGTAAGGAAGGGAAAATACACACACACACACACACACACACACACACACACACACACACACACACACACACACATCAGGGGATAGGGAGGTGGAGGGAGTGGGCACAGAGCAGTTTCCAACCGCTGGGACGAGAGGGAGATGGTTATGGGGAAACAAACCCCGCCTATGTAATCGAGTTGGGAGCCCAGTGCTTTCAGAGGCTCACAGCGCACCTCCCCAGCTTCGTCCGAGTTGGGAAAGAGCAGAACAGAAAAAGCGGCCGGCGAAGGGACCGAGATCAGTTCAGTTGGCTGGTGGGACGCTGTGCCCGGAGACGCCTGCAGGAGAGAAAGCGAGCCTGGCGAGCAGCGAGAGCGGGAAGGAGAGACCTCATTCGACCAGGAGCCCACACCTGTGGAGGCGCAAAGGGAGAGATCCTCCACCGAGGTCGAGGAGGCGCTGCATGGACAGCATGCATTTCGCCAGCGGCCCCCATGTGGGGCCCGCAGATAACTCCAGCCCGTCGTGGTCTCTGACCACCAGCGGGGCCAACGCCAGTCGGGAAACTGAGGTGCCCGAGGAAGTGGGAGGTCCTCAGACGGACATGCGCAACGAGGAGCTGGCCAAGCTGGAGGTCGCTGTGCTCGCCGTAACTTTCGTGGTGGCTGTGTTGGGTAACAGTACTGTATTGCTGGCGCTGCACCGCACGCCTCGCAAGACGTCCCGCATGCACCTCTTCATTCGCCACCTCAGCTTAGCAGACCTGGCCGTCGCTTTCTTCCAGGTGCTGCCGCAGCTGTGCTGGGACATCACCTACCGTTTCCGGGGACCCGATGGGTTGTGCCGCGTGGTGAAGCACTTGCAGGTGTTTGTCATGTTTGTATCAGCTTACATGCTGGTAGTCATGACTGCCGACCGCTACATCGCGGTGTGCCACCCGATGAAAACGCTGCAGCAGCCCGCGCGCCGCTCGCGCCTGATGATCGCTGCCGCCTGGGTGCTGAGCTTCGTGCTGAGCACGCCCCAGTACTTCGTCTTCTCCATAGTCGAGGTGAACAACGTCACCAAGGCCTACGACTGCTGGGCCACCTTCATCCAGCCCTGGGGTTCCCGTGCCTACGTGACCTGGATGACAAGTGGCATCTTCGTGGCACCGGTGGTCATCTTGGGTACCTGCTATGGCTTTATCTGCTACCACATCTGGCGCAACGTCCGCGGAAAGACGGCGTCGCGCCAGGGTAAGAGTGCGGAGGGTACGGGTGGCGCCTTCCACAACGGGCTCCTGCTCGAGCCCTGTGTCAGCAGCGTAAAGAGCATTTCCCGCGCCAAGATCCGTACAGTGAAGATGACTTTCGTGATCGTGACGGCTTACATCGTTTGTTGGGCTCCATTCTTCATCGTCCAGATGTGGTCAGTCTGGGATGAGACGTTCATCTGGGCCGGTAGGTGCCGGGACAATGGAGGAAGGTGCAGGGATGGAGCCCTTGGGCGGGATAAGGGGGTATCTTTTCATAATATTCTCTAGGGCAGTCGTTCTTAAACTTCTGTAAGCGTAAGAATCACACCTTGGCTGAAATTATCAGAAAGGCAAAGCCCTCACCCCGACATTTTGATTCAGTAGCCCAGGAATCTGCATTTGTAGCTTGCAGTGGTCCCAAGACCACAAATCCAGAAAGCATGCCCTAAAATGTCCACACAACTACAAAACAGAAGGACTTTTGCCAATCACTAACCTCTGTTAAGACCCTGCTTTAAAGTCTATCGGAATCACAGCTGCTTTTTGCTAGTTTATGCAAAGTATCACAGTTAATATATAAATTCTGTAAAAATGCCCCGCAGACAAGGGTAAAGCAGACATGTGTTTTCTGAAGAAAGAGTCTTAAGAAGTCAATTCTAACTTAGCATTTAGCTAGTGTTCTGTTTCTAATAATCTTTTAATTATTTTAACAATTACATTAACATTCTTTTTAATGTTATGAATTGAATGTTTAATAAAACACTGCTAGTGTTTCAAAACAGGATTATTAATAAACCCTAAATTTGTTAGACTATGGGCAATAACGTGACCATACCACTATACACCTCTTCATGCAGCCCTTGCAGTAGTTTACCCAGAATGTTTCCTATACCTGCAGGCTTGTTTGATTTTAATTCCTTCACAAACTAGAAAAACTAGCTTCACAAGAATTTACCCCAAAGGTAATTATTTAATATTGTATCTTGAAAAAATCCTTTTAATAAGAAAAATCTTTCAAAAGAATTATGTTACAGAAATGTTACCAACAGCAACTATAGCTGGGAAAGAACTGTCTTGTTATTTGGGATTAGGAGGGAGTATGTGTGAAACATACTTTGGAAATTACATATGCAAATAAAACACTTGAGAGTGAATTAAACTCAAACAAATGAAAATTCTTGCATGACTAATATTACTGATGAAAGATAGAGGCTATATTTTTGGTTTACCATTTCCTGTCTAGGTTGGTCTTAGTGGCCTTTTAATTATTGCCAATCAACTAAAGAATTCAGTTGAATAATTAACAGGATTTAGACATGATTACTAAAAACTTCTTTACTCATATGTAGGTATGTTGATGGTTTCCATTCTTTTTGAATAGTGTTAGTCATGGATCTCTATACATCTTTAAAAGTATAGCATCTTAGCACAAAGTATGAGTAAATAACCTGTAACTTATTCTAGCACAGCATGAGTGAGAAGACCTAGCTAGTCTTATATTTTATAATCAAGGGAAAGTCAGTGTTTGCTGATTATTGTTATCTTCAGAAAGGACATACTATTATTCTACTGTGAAAGGTTATAATACGTATGTAGTTTACCAGTGCAAACTAACATAAAATATTTCAACAGCCTGTTGCATTTCTCAATTCAGCTGTTCTTAATAATATAAAATTGTTTAAACCAGAAAGATTTTTTTTATTTTAAAATCAAGAGAGTTTTCTAATTAACCAAAGAAAAACAACTAAGTATTGTATCTTTCAGGGACCTAGTTTAACTGTCCCCTTCAGTATAGTTTTGTTATTATAAAACTACTTAAACATTTAAAATATTAATTAAAAATTTAAAACTACTATACATAGTCCATAATGTCATACTTTTGCCTGAGATACTGGAATGAAAACAGTTTGGTGTATGTGGTTACACACTTTGAAATTTCATTGAAATTGCAATCATTCTATTAGTGCTCCGTCCTCTGGCACATGCTGTTGCTAGTATAGAGAATACAGAAAAAATACTTTAACTACTTAATATTCTTAACCTCTTGATAGCTCCACTCACTCTACTTAAATATTGTAATAGTGTTTTAAAATATTTTAATTAACTTTGAGGCATTTTGCTTAGAAAACTATTTTATAACCAGGCAATTTCTGTATACCACCTATTTCCCTGATTGTTAAACAAAAGACTTCATTTTCTATATTAACCCATAAATTGTTTCCTGCTTTCATTAGTCAGTAGAAAAATTATCCAGTGCTTAGTTACTTGTATTTGACTATTTGAATACAATCTCCCCTTATATTTTCTTAGAGTCAGAAAACCCCACTATTACCATCACTGCATTACTGGCTTCCTTGAATAGTTGCTGCAACCCCTGGATATACATGTTTTTTAGTGGCCATCTCCTGCAAGACTGTGTCCAAAGCTTCCTGTGCTGCCAAAACATGAAGCACACACTCAACAAAGAAGATTCTGATAGTATGAGCAGAAGACAGACTTCTTACACTAACAACCGAAGCCCGACAAACAGTATGCGTACTTGGAAGGACTCGCCTAAATCTTCCAAGCTTGACAAATTTATTCCTGTTTCAACCTGAGCCCCTTGTTCATGCAGCTGACTCTTGTAACAGACTTTCTGGCCCATTGGCTGAATCCAGCTAGCAATCATAATAAAAAAGAGAACTGTATGAGATAAGCTTAAATGAATTCATTGGGTACACGACTGTGTTTCTAGTTGTATTTTCGCATTGCTATGACCAAAAGCTGTGAATTGTTTTGTACAGAATAGTAATAAAAACATGCTACACCATAAAATTTTCAGGCATAATTCCCAGAGATATAACAAGTTTCTAAAGGAAATATAACAGAGGTTTCTAAAAAAAAAAAATCATAACCATTCTGACTTTATATTTTGTTGTTTGTTCCTTTTATTTTCTTTTTTTTTTCTGACATAACTAAGGTTTAATTGGTTTAGAAGTCATATAATGTAGTGGCCTTATTTCTGAACAAAGTGAGCTCACCATCAATCAGCCTTAGTGTTTGAAAGACATTAGAATAGACGTCAAAGAAATTGTTTCCACCCAATAAAATCAATTTATACATCAGAAAATGCAGCTTCGAACAGTGGCCTAGAGATGGGATGATGCCTTAAAGAGGCCTGAGTGCTTGACTCACGTGTGGCTAAGGTGGATATGTGGTTCAGAGTGGAAAGAAGGAAGTTCTGTTAGAAGCTATAAATCACCTACATTTTCAAAACAGAAACTTTGGAACTGGCAGGTCCCTCTTTTAGGTTCCTCATATTTTATTGGTTGTGAAAAGCCAGTGCACTAAGATGCTGATGGGTGGAAAAAAATGTGTCAATTTGCTGATGATATATTTTTTTCTCCCACAGCAAGGTCGTTTTAAAGTCAGATTTGTATCAGGAAATCTCAGTTGTATTAGGAGAGCAGAAGTGAATTGCCCAAGGTGCTATGCAGACTATCTCTAGAACATTATAAACATGTTTTGATCAGTGTCAAACAATAACACTGTGCTATTGGACAGTACCCTTAACAAAAGGGTATGCTGGATATTAAGATGAGCATTACTTTATGTTTGGGGAATCCAGATTCATAGATAAGAAAGTCCGCTAAAGAGTAACTCAGGATATACAATGTCCCCTTATGTTTTATTTTTTAAAAAAACTTGTCTTTCCTTCCTATCTCCCACCCATCTAACAGTGTCAGTAGAAGAGAGACAGAGTTCCCACTGGGATGCAGTGGGAGATGGAAGGAAAACTGCTCTGTACCTCGTCTGGTTTCCCTCGTTACTAAATGCATGACTTTAGGCAAATTACTTAAAAATATATAAAACTTCTATTTCCTTGGCTGTACAATGGAGTTGATAACATTTACCTCACAGGTTTACTGTGAGGGCTAAATGAAATCAAGTATGTGAAAGACCTTTATAAATAAACTGCCAAGTGCTATAAAATCTAGCAGTTGCTTTTATTATAGCTTTTTTCTTTTTACTTTTCATTAACCAAAATTTGTTGGTTTCATGTCTGGGGTATAGAATCCTAAAATTTAAATATAGCTTCGCTGATTCATTAGAAGGCTCTGGCACTAAGACTGACTTCTGCCTAACTCAAGTTTTACAATACAAAGATAGAATGTGCTTACCTTTAAATTCAGGTAAATCAAAGCCAGCCAAAAGCATCAATTTCTTTCATTTCTAAACAGAGATAAATTACAACATTTGAATGTTGTCACTGCATTTTTTTATTAATGGAACTCTGGGTTTCTTGAGCTATTTTGTCTGGTTCTTTTCCTTCTTAAAGACCATGCAATGATCTACAGATACATCATAAATATTTTGCATCTCTTAAAGGAAGTAGTAGTTATTTTAATAGTATTGTTGGGGCTTTTTATTATTATTATTATCTCTATAGGTAAGAAACTGAGGACTGGATGGCACTGTGAGAACCTGGAACCATCAGCTTCACTCCTCTTCATTCTCTTGCCTTTATAAATTCTCAGGCCTTTCACTCCCTGCCTAAAAAAATATTCACAAATGTTTTGTAGAAATTAAGCACTTAGGTCTTAGAATTCTGCTGTTCAAAAATAGCAAACATGTTTCTTAAAGGTCATTGTCTAATATGAGCCACCAATTAATTAATTCTTTATTATCTGAGGCATAGCAGCATTGCAGTAACCCTGCCCTCTGTAACACTGTCAGCCCTGTTGACAACTTCTCTTTGACAGTGCAGAAACTAAGCCCTTTTGGGTTGGAACAAAGATGAGCCCACTTTTTTTCTAAATCTAATTGCAAAATTAATAACTTCTTAATTCTAGTATAGATTGTTTAAATGTGGAATAATTCAGTTTGAATCTTATTTATAGGAATATCTCCCAAATAAAGTGCATATCAGCCTACCCAGCTATGTTGTCTCCTTTTAAATGCATCAGGAGACAAGATATACAAAAAGGGCTGGGGACACCAAGAGATCTCCTGCAAGTTCTGCACTGAGCAAGTTTATGGTCTTATTCTCTGTGGTTTAGGCTGAGAAGCTTAACTTCCATAGTTGCTAAATTTTCTTAATGTTATGTATCCAAGAGAGACATTCCCATGTCACAAAACCATATTTCAAATTGGAATACTTTTGCCGTCTATTTCATAAGAGAAGAAACTATAGGTGGTAAGGAAAAAGTGTGTTGGGAAAAGATTTCCATTTCTTGACCAAAGAGATCTGAGATATTATGCCAAATGAAGGCAGTTAAAAGTAAATGTGTTGTACCCATGCAAGTATACAACTTTAATGTATCTATCTATGTGGGTATGGGGAAGTGATTCATAATCACACATAAGGAGAAACTAGTGGTATTGTCTGTTGAGCATTTGATAAATATTAATTGATGATGAAGAAAACATTTTTTTAAATTTATTCATTTTAGAGAGGAGACACAGAGTAAAAGAGAGAGAAAGAGAGAGAGAGAGAGAGAGAGAGAAAGGGGGGAGGAGCTGGAAGCATCAACTCCCATATGTGCCTTGACCAGACCAGTGCAGGGCTTTGAACTGGCGACCTCAGTGTTCCCAGGTCGACGCTTTATCCACTGCACCACCACAGGTCAGGCTTGAAAAGAACATTTTTAAGTACATAATACATTTAATGGGTAATTTTTGAACATGCAATTTTAAGGTATAAAATTACCCAGCTTTTATACTAAAATATCATTTGGAACATAGCTGTGAAGAAAATTAGTGAAATTCCAAGCTTAATTATATACTAGTCCTACATACCTAATTTCCTTTTTTTTTTTTTTTAGTGAGAGGAAGGAGGATAGTGAGGCAGATTTGAACATGTACCCCAACTGGGATCCATTGGGCAACCCCATCAGGAGCTGATGCCCAATGCTCCACTACTAAGCTATTTTTAGTGCCTGAGGCTGATATGCTCCAACAGAGCCCACACTCAAACAAATCGAGCCACTAGCTGCAGGAGGGGAAAAGGGAGAGAAGTGGGAGTAAAGGGGTGTGGTAGAGAAGGGAAGAAGCAGATGATTGCTTCTCCTGTGTGTCCTGACCAAAAATTGAACCTGGGACATCTATATGCAGAGCTGACACTCTATCGACTGAGCCACCAGCAGGGCCAGAATTTCTATCATTATCAAAGCAGTCTTCAGCCATGATTGAGGGAAGCATATGGTAGAAAAAAAAATCAAGTAGTCCTGATAATATGCAGTACCTTCTTAAACTTATTATAGCTCCTTGACTCGACAAGCCATTGATGATTAAGAAACACAACTTAAATCTGTTATTTCGCAAGTAAAGCAATCCCATTACATTAAAGTTTTATGTTTTCCAGATTCTAAAATCTATATTTTTGTAATATAATTGGACACTCAGAGCTTTAAATTATAGCTTTAGAGTTTTTTCTACCACAAAAGCATAATTAGGAGCAATCTAGTCAGACATTGAGCCTAGTCCTTCACCCCAAATATCAGAGATTTGTCTTCTTTAAGTCCACATAAACTGAGCCCTTCTGGATTTTTATACTGGAAGCAACAATCATATTTAGAATAAGCCCAGGGAAAGGCCATTTGGGTGCTAGTCCAGGAGGTGCAGAAGCATCCACTGTCCCTTTTCCTCTCTCTCCTTCTCTGTAGCCCTTTCAGTACACTTAGTGTCACTGGCAACCCTTGGAATCATGAGTAACACAAGACAATAAATATTAGAGAGTAATTCTTTATTATGATTTGGCCTCAGCCCATTTGAGCAAAAATTCAATAACTGTTCATAAGAAGGGTTATGTTCTCAAGGCAACCTAAATGTGTTGAGTCACACAATTGTGTAATTCCATTGCATACACAGCCATTTAAAAAATTGTTCTAAGTTTTTTAGATATAGTATGTCAGTATCAATTTATATATAGATAGGTTATAGATAGATATAGGTATAGATATAGATGATACAATGATATAGACATAGATATAGATGTTTGGGCTACATATTAATGCCATTATTTATTTTTAATTTTATATAATATAAAATCATATCACATCTTTTTACATTGATATTCTAAATAAAAACAAAATGTCATAGAATGAATTAAATATTTTTGTGTCCAAGAGTCAAATTAGCAAATACAGAAAAGAAAATCTTATAATAAATCTGATATTAATATAATTATTATTAATATAAAATAATTAGTATTTCCACACATGAAGGTAGTTGTCGTTATATCACAGGATTTAGAACATATACTATGATGTATTAGTTCATTATTGTAACAAATTTATTAAGAATTAACACTTTAGTATTCCAGTTTTGGAATTGTTTTTCAAATGTTCTATATCCCCTTGCTTATTATGCTATATAGAAGAATTTCAATGTGTTCTCTCTTGTATGATTCTGGTTTTGATGGACATTGAAATGTTTTGTGATTGTACCTAATATTTGGTCCTTTATAGAAAGAAAAATGGCTTGTTGTATTATAGTGAAAGAACTGGTGAATTTATTTTTTAATTTTTTTGTGTATTGGCTTGATTCTATAAATAAAAATAAATCTCAAAATTGTTTGAAATATTTTTTTACAATATAGTTTGTTTGTTTTTTAATATATCTTAAATTAAATCTTTAATTTATCTATTTCTCGGCAACCAAGCTAAATAGCACCTGAGGGGAAGCCATGGAGCCATCCTCAGTGCCCCAGGCCAACTTGCTTCAATGGAGCCTTGGCTGCAGGAGAGGAAGAGAGATAAAGGGAGAGAAGGGAAAGGGAGAGGGGTGGAGAAGCAGATGGGCCATGACTGGGAATTGAACCCAGGACATCCACACACCAGGTCAATGCTCTACCAATATAGTTTAATAATGAAATATATTTCAATTTAATGATGCTGATTTTGAGAAACAAAGGAATGTTTCCAATATAGTTTAATGATGAAATATAGTTTAATGATGAAATATATTTCAATTTAATAATGCTGATTTTAAGAAACAAAGGAATGTTTTATATAGCTGGTGACTACTTATAACTTTATTTTTTATTTTTATTTATTTATTTTAGAGGGGAGGGGAAACATCGATTTGTTGTTCCAATTATGCATTTATTGAATGGTTCTTCTTCGTTCCTTAACTGGTAATCAAACCCACAACCCTGGGTTATCCAAACAAGGTTCTAACTATCTGAGCTACCCAGCCAGATTGGATTGATAGCTTTATATTTGAGCACAAAGATGTTCATGTTTCTCTACTCTTTGACTATAGCAAAATAGATGAAACTTCATAACCACCTTTCAACAAATTACAATGTTGAAAGCAAATTAATTTTATTTTAGTCTGTATTAAGACAACCAAAATAATCAATTAGTTCTGGTTTTGTATGTCATCCTAGCCTAAAACTGTCATCTCTATTTCCTTCTAGAATTTGGTGAGACTGACTTCTAGGCTCATAGATCAAGACTCTTTCTGTTTCAATCATTAAAGATGGAATCATTTACCCTGTGGGTGATATATTCAAATCACATTAACTATCAATGTTTTTTCTTTTACAAATTAAACTTAATAGCATAGACTAACAGGCTTATTTTGGGTTTGGTTTTAACTCTAGAAACAGTGAATGACCAGAATATAAGAAAGGGAATTTAAAGTCTCTATTTTAAATACTGTTATTTTAAAACTCATTGTTATTTTCAAATACTTATAAATGTTTAAAAATAGACATAATTTTCACAAAAACTTATTTTTAAAAGATCCTTCCTGACCTGTGGTGGCACAGTGGATAAAATATCGACCTGGAATGCTGAAGTCAACAGTTTAAAATCCTGGGCTTGCCTGGTCAAGGCACATATGGCAGTTGATGCTTCCTGCTCCTTCCCCATCTCTCTTTCTCTTTCTCTCTTTCCCTAAAATGAATAAATAATTTTTATTTAAAAAAATATTTAAAAATAGGTCCTGTTAATCAGGTATAATAGAACTAATAGTTCCACTGTATACCAGAAACACTCATATAAAAAATTGCACTAGTGTAAAATTTATTCATTCATTCTCTTTTATTTTTTATAATCTCTACAGTTAAGCATTTCTTCCTTTCTTCTTTTCAAATGCCCTTTAAGAATAATAGTGGCATGAGAGATACTCCTGATCTCTCCCCTTGAAATTTCAAAATATTGAACAACTATAATGTAGTGAAGGAACTTCAGCTGGGCTCACAGTGTACCCAGTCTACTAAAGGTGGGATGAGTTAAAAAGCAGGGTGGAAGATAAAAGAACTTGTGGTTGGCTCCTGGAGTGACTGGTTGTTGTTGTTTTTTCTCTGCTGAAACTGTGGGGTGGAAGGAAGCTTGGGCTGTCTGGGTTTTGTCTGCCAGGATACAGAGAGGGAAATTGGAAGTGCCTGGGTCTCCTTCTGCCAGGAGGAGCACTGAGATAAAGGGGCAGAGAGGGAGATACTGAAACAAAGTGGCCAGAGGACAGGGTCATGGCCAGTGTTCTCACAGTCTGCCCACAGCCTGTTCTCAGCACACAGGCAGAGAAAACAAAAGTGCAGCCTCCCAGATCCTGCCTCCCTCACCTCCTGGTACAGAGAGTAGCAGAGATAGACCCCCACACCTAATTCTTCAGACACTCTTTCCCCTGAAGAAGAGAAGGGCTCTGCATCTGGTCCCCTGGTCTCTTGAGATGCAGGGGCAGAGTGCCGAAAGGCCTTAGATTGTCATTGGTCCTTAAGACCATAAAACCTTAAAGCCCTCAAAACATACCCACTCACCAATACGGCTTTAGCCCCATCTACAGCATTGTGACAACAACACCTCAGTGAAGAGCAGCCCAGGAATGTCACAGAGCTAAAACTTGTAACACAGTGGCATTTACTAGAAGATAATAGTAACATCTCAAGACTTATTATTTTCCTTTTCTTTTCCCCCCATCTTTTTCTCTTTTGAATTTAATTTTACTTAATTTTTGTATTTTTATTCTTATTTTTTGTGGCTGTTTATATTTTTTGTTCATTTTTGCTCTTTGTTTTATGTGGGTTTTTTCCTACTTGTCATTATTTTTAAATTTTTATTGTATTTTTTAAGTTTTCAATTTTTAGTGTCTTTGTTGTTGTTATTATTATTAGAATTCTTAACCATACCACTTTCAAATGCCATCAGGAAAGAAGAAATTGAATACCATGTATACACATGACAAGGAAGAAGTTCAGAAAGAAAATAAAATCTCCAAAAAGCAACCTCCATCACTTGGAAACCTTAGAGTTAAATGATAGAGAATTCAAAATTGAAGTTCTGAAAATACTCAATGAGAATCAAGAAAACACTGATAGGCGATTTAATGAGCTCAAAAAACAAATTATTGATCAAAATTAGTACTTCACCAAGGAGACTGAAACTTAAAATAAAAAACAAATAAAAATTAAGAATTCAATACATAAATTGGGAAATTAAGTAGCACGTTTAGCTAATAGAATAGGCCAGATAGCAAGAGAAAATCAGTGACACTGAAGACAGACAAATACAAATGCTACCAAGAGAAGAAGAGAGAGACTCACAAATTAAAAATAAAAAATGATAGCCTGACCTGTGGTGGCGCAGTGGATAAAGCGTTGACCTGGGAACACTGAGGTCGCCAGTTCAAAACCCTGCACTGATCTGGTCAAGGCACATACGGGAGTTGATGCTTCCATCTCCTCCCCTCTTTCTCTCTTTCTCTCTCTCTCTCTCACTCTGTATCTCCTCTCTAAAATGAATAAAATAAAAATTAAAAAAATAAAAATAAAAAATGATAGAGCTCTACAGGAATTGTCTGACTCCATCAGAAAAAGCAATATAAAAAGCAATGTAAGAATAATGGGTATATCAGGAGAAGAAGAGAGTGAGAAGAGAATGAAGAGCCTATTTAAATAGTTGATGGGAACTTCCCAAGTCTATGGAAAGAGTTAGAGCCTCTAATCTAAGAATCAAACAGAATGCTGAGTTACCTCAACCCAAACAGGACCTACTCCAAAGCACATCATAACAAAACTGTCAAAGATCAATGATTTGTTTTGTTCTTTGTGTCTGGTCGAATAACCCCCTTGACTATATCCTGCAGTGGGGGTTTTCTGGTGATAAATTTCCTCACCTTCTTACATATGCAAAATTTTATTTCTCCTTCAAATTTAAAGGGTAACTTTGATGGATATAGAGGGAAAAAAAGGGAGGACTCACATAAACAAAATTAGAAATGAAAGAGGAGTAATTACTGCTGACATCATAGATATAACAAGAATCACAGTAGAATACTATAAAAGATTATATGCCACCAAATTTAAGAACCTGGAGAAAATGGACAAATTTCTAGAACTATACAATCTTCCTAGACTGAGTCACAAAAAAGTAAAAAACCTAAATAGATCCATAAGCAGAGAGGAAATAGAAACAACTATCAAAAACCTCCCCCAAAATGAAAGTCTAAAACCAAATGGTGACACTAGTGAGTTCTACCAGACATTCAAAGAAGATTTCGTACCAATTCTTTTCAAAGTCTTCCAAAAAATAAAAGCAATACTCCCTAACACATTTTAAGATGCCAACATAACCCTGATACCAAAGCCCGACAAGGACAACACACACACACACACACACACGCACACACACACAAAAACTACAGACCAATATCTCTAATGAATACAGATGCAAAAGTCCTAAACAAAATACTAGTAAATTTAATACAACACATAAAAGAATAATGCATCATGATCAACTGGGATTCATTCCAGGAACACAAGGATGGTTCAACATACAGAAATTGATCTATGTAATATACCACATCAAAAAAAATTATATGATCTTATCAATAGGTGCAGAAAAGTAATTCTATAAGATACAACATTCCTTTATGTTTAAAACACTCAATAAAATCAAAATAGAAGGAAAGTACATTAACATAATAAAGGTCATATATGACAAACCATCAGTTAACACAGGGGTCAGGAACCTATGACTCGCGAGCCAGATGTGGCTCTTTTGATGGCTGCATCTGGCTTGCAGACAAATCTTTAATAAAAAAAAATAATAACGTTAAAACTATAAAACATTTTCATTTATTACAATCCGTTCATTTTCTACCGCTCATGTTCATGCTTGTGGGTGGCTGGAGCCAATCATAGCTGTCGTCCAGGACAAGACCAAATTTTTATTGAATAATGCGTAATGTACACGGGTCATTGTGAGGTCAGGAAGTAAATTTCCCTCCTTTTAATCAAGTAGTCAGCTAGCTAATTGCAGAAACCGTTTTGATGAAGAAGATGGCTAAAAGAAAAAGATGAAGAGTATCGTACTTTTCAGCAGGAATGGACAGAGGAATTTGCCTTTGTGGAGAGAGCAGGTTCTGCAGTGTGTCTAATATGCAATGATAAAATTACATCAATGAAATGGTCAAATATAAAGCAGCACTTTGACACATCTATACTACATTTGCATCGAAATATCCAGCTGGGGACAGCAGGAAGAAAGCATGTCAAGAGCTACTGTGCAAACTGCAGGCTAGTCAGCAGCAACTCTGTTTGGACCCAACAAGGTGATTGAAGTTCAGCTAGTTTTGCTAGTGCTTTAGCAATTGTGAAAAACAGAAAGCCATTCACAGATGGGGAGTATGCCAAAACATTCATGCTTGAAGTTGCCAATAAACTTTTTTTTCCCACCTGAACAGAGAGAGGGAAAGATAGGGACAGACAGAAGGAACAGAGAGAGATGAGAAGCATCAATCATTAGTTTTTTGTTTCAACACTTTAGTTGTTTATTGACCGCTTTCTCATATGTGCCTTGACTGCGGACCTTCAGCAGACCAAGCAACCCCTGCTGGAGCCAGCGACCTTGGGTCCAAGCTGGTGAGCTTTTGCTCAAGTGAGATGGGCCCGAGCTCAAGCTGGCAACCTCGGGCTCTCAAACCTGGGTCCTCCACATCCCAGTCCGATGCTATATCCACTGCGCCACTGCCTGGTCAGGCTGCCAATGAACTTTTTGACAACTTTTAGGATAAAAACAAGATAATCAAATGAATAAAAGACATGCCTCTGTCAGCAAGAACTATTCACAATCGTACCATCATGATGGCAAATCAAATTGAGGCAACACAAGTGAAGGACATAAATGCAGCACCATTTTATCCTCTTGCTTTGGATGAGTCAACAGACATAAGCCATTTTTTCCAGTTCAGCATGATTGCAATGTATGCTGTCCATGAAACACTACATGAGGAAAGTCTTGCTGTTTTTGCCTAGGAAGGAGACAACAAGAGAGGAGGATTTATTCCAGTCTTCCACTGAGTTTGCTAAAGAAAAAAATCTAGTGATGGATAAACTTTTTTTGGTGTGTACTGATGGCGCTCCATGCATGGTGGGGAAAAAACAGAGGATTTGTAGTGCTTCTTTATGAATATGAAAGAGACTCATTGTAAGTTTTCACTGCATCCTACATTAGGAGGTGCTTTGTGCTCAGATGTGTGGCGAGCAGCTTGGTGAGGTGATGTCACTGGTCATTCGGGTGGTTAACTTTATCGTTGGCCAATCTTTAAATGATCGCCAGTTTAAAACACTGCTGGATGAAGTTGGGAATAATTACCCTGGTCAGCTTCTGCACAGCAATGTGCATTGGTTGTCAAGAGGAAAGGTGCTCAGCCATTTCATGCCTTGTCTAAGTGAAATCGGGACTTTTCTTGAAATAAAAAACATCGAGCATCCTGAGTTAGCTAACATTGAGTGGCTTCTAAAGTTCTACTATCTCATGGACATGACTGAACATCTGAACCAGCTCAATGTGAAAATGCAAGGCCTTGGAAATACAGTCTTATCCCTTCAACAAGCAGTGTTTGAATTTGAAAACAAGCTAGAACTCTTTATCCCCAACATTGAAACAGGTCATTTATTACACTTTGAAAAACTGGGAAAGTTTAAAGATGCATGCACAGCAAGTGACCCTGCTCAACACCTTGATCTCCAGAAGCTAGTGGGCTTCACATCTAATCTCCTGCAGTCATTCAAAGCACGCTTTGGAGAATTTCATGAGCACACTCGTCTTTTTAAGTTCACCACCCATCTAAATGAGTGTGCAGTGAACAGCGCCGACCTGAGTTACATCCCCAGTGTCTCCGTCAGAGATTTTGAGCTACAAGCTGCTGACCTGAAGGCCTCAGACATGTGAGTGAATAAGTTCAAGTCACTGAATGAAGATTTGGAAAGACTTGCACAACAGCAAGCAGAGTTGGTGAGCAAACACAAGTGGAAAGAAATGAAAAAACTTCAACCCATGGACCAGCTGATTGTTAAAGCTTGGAATGCTTTCTGGTCACATACCAAACTGCAGTGTATAAGTATTGCTGTACTGACAATGTTTGGCGCTATGTATGCTTGTAAGCAATCTTTCTCACACCTAAGGAACACATTTAACGGATGGAAGTCTGAACGCCTGCATGAAGCTTAACCTCACCACATATCAACCAGACTACAAAACCATCAGCAAAACCATGCAGTACCAGCCTGACCAGGTGGTGGTGCAGTGAATATAGCATCGGACTGGGATGCAGAAGACCCAGGTTTGAGACTCCGAGGTCACCAGCTTGAGCATGAGATCATCTGGCTTGAGCTAAGAGCTCGCCAGCTTTGACCCAAGGTCGCTGGCTCCAGCAAGGGGTTGCTCAGTCTTCTGAAGGTCCGAGGTCAAGGCACATGTGAGAAAGCAATAAGCAATCAATGAACAACTAAGGTGTCACAACGGCAATGAAAAACTAATGATTGATGCTTCTCCCCTCTCTCCATTCCTGTTTGTCCCTATCTATCCCTCTCTCTGACTCTCTCTCTGTCCCTGTAAAAAAAAACAAAAACAAAAACCATTCAGCACCAGAAGTCTCATTAAAGGTAAGAAGTACTTTATTCATCATTGGTTAGCAACAGCATAACAACATTATTAAAAAGAATTCAGAGACTTATTGTACTTTAAAAGTGTTTGTCTTACGTAAAATGCACACATTTACTTGTATTTAGTGTTAAACATATTGTATGGCCTCACGGAATTACATTTTAAAAAATGTGACGTTCATGGCTCTCTCAGCCAAAAAGGTTCCCGACCCCTGAGTTAACATCATCCTAAATGGTGAAAAATAAATGAAGGTTTTATTTCTCTAAAATCAGGAAGAGGAGAAGGTTGCCCACTCTCTCCACTCTTATTCAACATAGTACTGGAAGTTTTAGCCAGAGCAATCAAGCAAGAGAAAGAAATAAAAGGCATCCATATAAGGAAAGAAGAAGTAAAGTTACCATTTTTGCAGATGGCATGATCTTGTACCTATAAACCCTAAAGACTCTACCAAAAAACTATTAAAACAATAAACCAATACAGTAAAGTTGCAGAATACAAAATCAATATACAAAACTTTACTGTTTACCTATACACCAATGATGAAACTTCAGAAAATGAACTCATAAAAATTTTTTTTACAATTGCAATGAAAAATAAAATACCCAGAAATAAACTTAACAAAGAATGTGAAGGACATATATACTGAAAACTACAAAGCATTATTAAAAGAAATTGAAAAAGATACAACAAAGTGGATTTTATGTTCATGGAATAAAAGAATCAACATAGTTAAAATGGCCATATTATCTAAAGTAATATACAAATTTAATTCAATCCCCATCAAAATACCAGTCATTTTTTTAAAAAATAGAACAAAAAATTGCCAGGTTTGTATGTAACCATAAGAAACACTGAATAGCCAAACCAATCCTGAGAAAAATGAATGTGTGTGTGTGTGTGTGTGTGTGTGTGTGTGTGTGTGTGTGTGTGTGTATATATATATATATATATATATATATATATATATATATATGGACAAATCATCTTCGACAACGGAGCCAAAAACACACAATGAAGAAGAGAAAGCCATTTCAATAAATAGTGCTGGGAAAATTCAAAAGTTACATGCAAAAGATTGAAACTTGACTATAGTTTGTCCTCCTGCACAAAAATTCATTTAAAATGGATTAAATACCTAAATAAATATAAGATCTGAAACAATAAATTTCATAGAAGAAAACATAGGTACCAAACTCATGTACCTGGACGGTAGAGAACAATTTATGAATTTGACTCCAAAGGCAAGGGAAGTAAAGGCAAAAATAAATGAATGGGACTATATATCAAACTAAAAAGCTTCTGCACAGCAAAACAAAATGACAACAAAACAGATAGGCAGGCAACTAAATGAGAGATGATATTTACAAACAAAAACAGCTCTGATAATGTGTTAATATACAAAAATATATATAGAACTCACAAAGCTCAGCAACAAACAAACAATCCAATAAAAAATGAAGAGAGGACCTGGACAGACCCTTCTCCCAAAAGGACATACAAATGGCCAACAGATATACGATAAGATGCCTGTCTTCACTATTCAAGGAATGCAAATGAAAACTACAATGAGATATCACCTCACACCTGCTATTACCAACAAGACAGGTAATAACAAGTGTTGGAGAGGCTGTGGAGAAAAAGGAACTCTCATTCACTGCTGGTGGGAATGCAAATTGGTACAACCATTATGGAAGAAAGTATGGTGATTCCTCAAAAAACTAAGAGTAGAACTACCATATGATTCAGCAATTCCTCTACTGGCTATCTACCGCAAAAACTTGATAACATTGTTATGTAAAGACACATGCACCCCCATGTTCATCGCTGCATTATTCACAGTGGCCAAGACATGGAAACAACCAAAGTGTCCTTTGATAGAAGATTCAATAAAGGTGTGGCACATATACACAATGGAATACTACTCAGCCATAAGAATTAATGACATAGTGGCATTTACAACAATATGGATAGAACTTGAGAACATTGAGAACATACTGAGTGAAATAAGTATATCAGGAAAAACTAAGAACTGTATGATATCACACATAGGTGGGATATAAAACTGAGACTCATGGACACGGATAAAGGTGAAGTGATTACCAGGGGTGGGGAAGGGAGTAAGGAGGGATAAATATATTGTCACAAAAAATGATTTGATTTTGAGTGGTGAGTATACAACATAATCAACAGTTCAAATGCTATAGAAATGTTTACCTGAAACCTATGTACTCTTATTAATTGTCACTCTGTTAAATTTAATTTTCTTCATAAAATTAAGAAAAAACAAAACAAAAACAAATGCCTTCTAAATATCTTCACTATGACATATATCAAAATGATTGCAACATTGGTTTATTGCTCTATCTTCTCCACATAACAATCATAATTATATTAATATTAAAAATAGGAAATATTTCCTCTTCATCTTTGCTTCTTCATATAGTAGTAGCAGGCTATAATATTTGCTTAATTAATAAAATTAATGTAGATATTACATACACATATAATATTTCCTGCAATTGGAAAATCAAAGCAAAGTCTGTGTCTTTCCCTAGATTTAAGAGGTATCCTGAGGATTATTATGAATTCCTGCTTATGTTGAACTCTGAATCCACAGCCCATTATTTTACTTCTGATGACTACTTTTCCTTCACTCATTCCCCTGCCATTTTTCTTCCAACAATTCTGAGCTCTTGGATGTCCTAAGTGGTGGGGTTTCCCTGAAGGTTGAGGGTCATTGGGGGCTATATTATGCCTCAGAAGAGACCATGATTCATATGCACTCCTCTAAAGGTTCATGGTCAATAGTTCTAAGAGGGATTAGTCTCTATTTTTTTCTTTGTGACCTTGATGGCTGCTATCTTGCTCAACCCTCCTCTTACTACCAAGACCCAAAATGCTTGTTTTTCCAACTGTCAGACATTAACGGCCCTGGCTAGTAGCCCAGTGAATAGAATGTTGGCCTGGCATGGATGTCCTGGTTTGATTCCTCTGTCTCCCCCTTCTCTCCCTTTTCCCCTCCATAGCCAGTGGCTTGATTGGAAGAGTTGGCCCCAGGTGCTGATGATGGCTTGGTTGGTCCCAGCACATCAGCCTCAGGTGGTAAAAATAGCTCAATTGATAGAGCATCGGCTGCAGATGGGGTTGCCAGGTAGATCCTGATTGGTGAGCAGGCGGAGGTCTGTCTCACTATCTTCTCTCCTCTCAATTAAAAAGTGTATATATCCACTTTGTTCTGTAGAACTATTTAACTTTTATTTGTCTACAACACTTTCACTTAGACTGTGCCTTTCAAAACAGCTCATTGTCTTTAAAGGTGTTTACCCAAAGCCTAAGAGCCATTGTCACTCCAAAATGAATGTTGTTTTTCCTAGATCAAATAATTCAAACTGAGTTAAGCTTTTTAAGTCACCTCTGTTCTCGGGATATATTCCTAATAGTGGGATGGCTGGGTCAAAGGGCAGTTCCATTTTTAACTTTCTGAGGAATCTCCATACTGTTTTCCACAGTGGCTGCATCAGTCTGCATTTCCACCAGCAGTGCAGGAGGGTTCCCTTTTCTCCACATCCTCGTCAGCACTTATTCTGTGTTGTTTTGTTGATGAGCGCCATTCTGACTTGTGTGAGGTGGTATCTCATTGTGGTTTTAATTTGCATTTCTCTAATGATTAGTTATGTTGAACATTTTTTCATCTATTGGCCATCTGTATGTCACTGACTAAACAAAAGAAATGCACCCCCATGTTTATGGCAGCATTGTTCACAATAGCGAAATCTGGAAACAGCCTAAGTGTCCGTCCGTGGATGAGTGGATTAAAAAGCTATGGTACATATACACAATGGAGTACTATGGGGCCATGAAAAAAGAAGAAAATATTACCTTTTGCAACAACATGGATGGACCTGGAAACTATTATGTTAAGTGAAATAAGCCAGGCAGAAAAAGAAAAATATCATATGACCTCACTCATTTGAGGAATCCAATGAACAATGAGAACTGAGGAACAGAATTGAAACAGAGGAGAGATGAAAGAGACCAGAAGAAAAGAGGACATAGGGAAAGGGGATGATAGCATGGGATGAACCTGAAGGGAAGGGGGGAGGGTACAGTTGGGAGGAAGGAATGGGAGGTGTTGAGGGGAATACGGGGGAGAAGGGATGCATTCAGGACGACACTAGAAACTATGTAAACACAATTAATTAAATTTTAAAAAGTCACCTCTGTTCTCATCATTTCTTTTATAATAGTTGTAAAACTTATAAGGTGCTTAAATATTTCAAATTTTGCCCTTTTAACACATTTATGTAACTTTCACATGATTGATATTTCTCCATGTTAGATTGCCTCTATTTTCATATGTGCACAATTACAGGATCATCTCAAAATACTCTATCAGATATTCATCTTATAATACTCTTAGAGGAAAATTCTGTAACATTTCTTGCCATAGAAGTCAAGCACAAGCAAATGTACAAGGTATTGGAATAGACATAAAGATACAGATACTTCACATACTTTATTTTTTAGAGCAGTTTTAGGTTCACAGAAAAATGAAGTATAAGGTACAGAGATTTGCCATATAGCCCCTACCCCTATCAGAAGGGTACATTTGCTAAACCTGATGAACCTACATTGATACCTCATATCCACCAAGAATCCATACTTTAGGGGTAAATCCTCTGAGCTCCACCTCTTTTCCCCTAACCCTTGGAAACCAGTGACTTTTTTATTGTCTCTATAGCTTTATGTGTTATATTTTAACATCCACTCTGTTCTTAAAGACTTGGCCCAGATCTCTGCTCCAACTTACTTACTTATTACTTTGTTGTAAAACAATATCATATAAAATAGACTCCACAACAGCTCTAAGATATTTTCAAACAACGGAAGAAAAAAATCCTGCCACGATTAACCTTTCAACTTGAGCCCAGACATTTTTCAAAACCTCTTCTACAGGTCATTCACAACCTACTCTTCTTTCTCTTTTCCTTCCTCCTCATACCAACTTAAAAGTATCCTCCATTTACCAGGCTCCACTTTCCATACGCAATTGTTAGGCACTAGCATAACACTTTTCAAAGGAACAGCAGTTTCACAATCTAAATGCACATGATGCATCTTACCCTTAAGTCCTGTAGCTTGTCAGTGAGAAATCCAGGGCCCAGGACATGCCAAAAATGCCTACTCCTGAGGACCTCTTAAAACAGCCTACCAACAGTGAGAGCCGTTAAAAAAGCAAAAGAATCCAGAGATAGTATTAGGAAATAGCAAAGAGCTCAGATAAGATTCTTATCTAACTTCAATTTTTTAAAACCTACAAAATATTAACTTTTTTGAGGTTATTTCAATGATAATTATCCTTCAATTACTTCATTTTGAAAAATACCATTTACTACAAATAATTCAAACTGAGTAATAATAATTACTACAGCATCTAAATAATATGCCCACCTCTGACCCAAAACACTGCAGATAAATGGTTAACATGCTTGGGATGGATGGAAGCAGGAATCCTAATGACAAAGAGAGAAGAGGAAAACCTGTCATTGGGAAGTTTTTGTAAATATGCATAATTGCATTCTTCCCTTCTACCTCTATTTTAAGTTACCATTTATCTGGTAAAATTCCTGGAGGAACTTCAATAAGATGGTTACAATATAGATGACTATAAAAATCAACCTCTGGGTTTTTTTTAAAAAGGCTTACTTACCTAAGCAAATCTGCTAATTTCCTGAAACAAATATATAAACTATTCTATAAAGAAAGTAATTTTTGCCTGACCAGGCAGTGGCGCAGTGATAGAGCATTGGACTGGGACGCAGAGTACCCAGGTTCAAAACCCCAAGCTTGCCAGCTTGAGCATGGGCTCATCTGGTTTGAGCAAGGCTCACCAACTTGAGCCCAAGGTCGTTGGCTTGATCAAGGGGTCACTTGGTCTGCTGTAGCCCCCACTCACCACCCCCGGTCAAGTAACATATGAGAAAGCAATCAATGAACAACTAAGGTGCCGCAACAAAAATTGATGCTTCTCATCTCTCTCCCTTCCTGTCTGTCTGTCTCTCTCTCTCTCTCTCTCTCTCTCTGTCTGTCTCTGTCACAAAAAAATAATCTTTAAAACATATACAGATCTTTAATATATTATCAATAAATTTTTACATAAATAGTGTGGGAATGAATGTTTTGAGTGAGTGAATAAGGCATTGTTTGGGTGTCAAACACAGGCTAAGTATGACAGAGTTAATTTGTTTCAAAACTAGTCACTGCTTTTTCTGTTTGTGTAATGGAGTCTGATTGTCAAGGCCTATGCTGATATTACAAGAGATATAAGAAGTTCAGGATCTTTGGAAAATAAAATGCTAATATACTTTATATCTTTATTGGAATAAAGAGCTACTACAATTAGTCTTAACCATTTCAAATCTTTTGATTAATGAATTTCTCTGTAGAAATTAGAAGTGTGTGACCAGTTCAGTGGTCCCATTGGTAAATGAGAGATGAAGAGTCACCTATCATTAGGGTTTCATGAATTTTCCTATTCCTTTTGAATATTTTAGGATTAATTAGGTGTTATTTGTCTCTAGTTCAAATGCAGAAAATAGGTCTCTGAACGTTTCAGGAAGAGGGAAGAAATAATTTCTCCTCAGCTGTAACTTTTTTTTTACCTTGAAATTAGTCTCTATTTCTAACCATCTTGTACATGACTTTCCAGTTTGCCTGTCCAGCTTTGGGATAAGGGGAGGGCAGGTTACTGGAGCTACAGACAAGTCTCTAAACTAGAATATTTCATTTCTTAATCTGAAAATTCTCTCTCCTTCCCAGGAATTGGCATCAGACATTGATTCTAGCACATATGGCTGGCCCATCTAGCTCTCTAATGCAGCCCTCCCTGTAGTCATTGGTTTCTGCCATCCAGCCTAATGTCAGCCTATTTTTACGTGGAGAGCAACTCCTTCCAGCTTGGCTTGTCAAAACATGTTCACACAATTCTCTTCAGCTCCCGTGATGGTCTCTGCATCCTGGTTCTTTAGACCAGTGCTTCTCAAACCTTATTTATAAAAAATCCAGGGATGTTATTCAAATGTATATGATATGATTCAGCAGATTATGATTCCCTAGGGATGATTATAAGATTCTGGATCTCAAACAGCTTCTCTGGTGGTGACAGGGCTGCTGATCTGTCTATCGCACTCCAAGTAGCAAAAGCCTCAGGGGGTCTTGGAGCTTTTTTCTATGTGGTGATGAAAAGTATTGCCTAACCATTTTCAAAGTTTCATCCCAGACTGGTCCCATATCTGGTATATGTAGCATCTGAAATGGCAACCTAAAATCAAGTTGTCCAGTCTGGTCATTTCCTGAGAAGTGGTCTCTGAAATTCCTCACTCTATTTCTTATACCAGAATCTTGCCCTCAAAATTTCCTGTTGTAGTTATCAGATTCCAGACCTAGAAAGCAGAAAGAGAGAATGGTTCTGGAATTCAAAGGCTAAAGTAAAAATGACTTTGGAAAGGGAGCTTATGTTTCTGATGAAACAAGGGGTAAACTGTCCTCCAGTACAGATTTTCCCTACCTAACTGCCCTGTGATTGCAATCTATCTCATAAAGGCCCATCTCTTAAACCTCTTGATTCTACACATGTATCTCCCATAATAGGTCTTTCCCCACAGGCAAGATGATTAAGCTATACCTGTATTCCCATAGTACGTGGGCATAGTTATCTCATTGTAGCATCATTAATCTATTATTGAAAATGGCCTATAGGATAACTGCATATTTTTATCTTTACTATGTTTATATTGTTTATTCTTTTTCATTTTAACTTTTTCCTATTTTAACAGTGTAATACATACATAGGATCTAAAAAATTAAATTGTACTAAGATAATGAAAAATAAGTGTTTTCCAGAGGTTAAGGTCCATTATACATTTAAATACACTGCTCACAAAAATTAGAGGACATTTTATCACTTCATATTCATTTTGAAATATCCCCTAATTTTTGTGAGCAGTATAATATACTTATTCTTTAATTTGTTGATTTACTTAGGTCATCTATTGACTTCCTGTTGTAAGAGAATCAGCATACTCCCCTTCATCGTTTCTCTCCAACCTCCCAAATACAGTCATACCAATATAAATACTTCAGTTATTTCAAAAATCTGTGTTTTATTATTATGATTAGAAAGTAAGACTTTAAACTCAAAAACTGCTGGGGGCTGTCTGGGGAGGGGAGAAGGAATTGAGCAAAGAAGGACAAAAAAGAAAAAAATGAACATAGACAATAATGTGGTGATTGCTCAGGGGTGGGAGGGGTGTAGGAAGATATAGGGGGGAAAAGATGATGGATGAAGACTTGAATTGAGGGTTACCCCAATAAATTTATTTTTTTAAAAAGATGATATTTATTTATAAGAATTCCATAGGGGAAGGAAAAAGGAGCATGATCATGAACCAGCACCTGGGCACACCATTTCTGGGTTCCATAACACATATACATTACAGGATTTCTTTTTTACATGAGGACAATCTAAGACCCTAAGACTCTTTCCACACATAGCCTTGTAATTATCAGGATTGGAGGGTCCCCAAATAAATCCGGTAAGGAAAAGAACACTTCACAATCCTCAAAATGGATCCCATACTATAAATAATGAGCTTCTAGAAGACTTATAAGAGGTGCCAAAAGCATATATTGTCACAATATTGGTCCAGTAAAGCATTTAGAACATACAATATGAGAAGCCACAGTGCTAGTCTAGGAAAATAAAACATTAAGTATGTCTTTGATATTAAAATTTTAACTTTTTATCCTAATTATTGGCATGTATCACTCATCCTTTCTCAAGAAAGAGTCTAATATCTTTACAAAATGGAATCCCACCTGAGAGAAAAATAAAAAATAGTTACTATTCATTGCCCATTTTCTAAATCTGATAGAAGTTGCCCTCAGTATTATCCTTCTAGTTTTACCCTTAATACTTAGGAAAAGCTTATTATTTAAATTCAGAGTAAATTGCCAAAGATCTTAGAGGCACAAATTCAGAGCAAGAACTTAAAGCCAGGCCTGTGACTTTTGTTCCCCCTCACAGTGAGGCTGGGCAGTTACTGGAGATGAGCATCAGCCATTTGTGCCCCCAGCTTCTCTATTCTGTGTCATTCCCCTCCCTTCTACCAACATGTGCTCAAGAAACAAATACACTATCAGTCACTTCTTTAATGAAGTATTAACATGTTGATTTTATTTCTTTATGAATGAAGTGAATGGCTTTCCCCACTATTAAAAGAATCTAAGGTCTTAATGGACTTGATAAACTTTTTGTTTTTGTGAATATTTCTATAATCATTCTATGTATCTCTCCAATCTTGAACAGAGTGAAACCTCTATAAATAGAAATTAGACTCTACTGCCTGATGGGTGGTGGTGCAGTGGATAGAGTGTGGACCTGGGATGCTGAGGACCCACATTCAAAAACCTGAGGTCACAACTTGAATGCAGGCTCACCCAGCTTGAGCACCGGGTCGTTGGCTTTAGAATAGGATCATCAATATTATCCCATGGTTCCTGGCTTGAGCCCAAGGTCACTGGCTTAAGCAAAGGTCATTGGCTTGGCTTGAGTCCCAGGGTCAAGACATGTATGAGAAGTCATCAATGAACAACTAAAGTGCGGCAACTAGAAGTTAATGCTTCTCTCTCTCTCTTCCTGTCTCTCTGCCCACTCCCCTCAAGAAAAAAAAGAAAGAAAGAAAGAAAGAGAAGAATAAGAAACTAGATTCTAGTGAATAAATTATCCCATTCTCAGAATCTTTATATAAACTTTCTAGCACAGGGCTTGCACCCCGGAGATGCATTATATATATATATATATATATCTTTTTATGCATTTTCATATCCTTATATTGTTAATTGCAAATGTATTACATACTGTCATCATACATTAACATTTATTAAATACCAACCTACTAAATGCTGTAGAGTTTTCTAGGCAGTGGAGATATATTAGTGAACAAGACAGACAGGCAAACAAGCAAACAAAATGTGTCAAATTAAAATAAATACTATGAAGAAAAACGATACAGAGGTCATTGTAACTAGAGTAGAGAAGGACTATTTTATATGGTGTGATGGAAGAAAGCCCCATTGATCAAATGTTATTTTAAGCAGGGCAAACTGAAAACACTAAGAAAGTCTTGTGGACATCTAAAGAAAAGAATGTAGCAGATAGAAAAAGCAGTAAGTGCAAAAGCATTGAGACAGGAGAATAATGGTCAGCCAGGTGCAGGCAGCTGGAGTGGAATAAGCAACTGGAGAGTAGTACAGGCTTACATCAGAGGCAGGAGTGCGGTGAGGAGTGGCAGTTCTGGCAGACTTAGGAAGGAGGATTTGGGGTTTTATCAGTTTAAAATGGAAGGCCAATGGAGATTTGTGGTGGAAGAACAACAACAACAAAAATCTGATGTGAGTTTTACCAGATGACTCTGGCAGCTATATTGGGAATAAACCACATAGAAACAAAGTCTGCAGGGGAGAGCGCAGCTAGGAAACTTTGGCAGGCAGGCCAGGCTCAAGGTGGAATGGCAATGGGTAGACAGTGAAAAGTGGTAGGATCCTAGGTAAGTTTTAAATATAAAATTGGTTAATTTGCTAATGGATTGGATGAAGATTTGAGAGGAAGAGAGGAGTCATAAATGACCCAGGTTTTTGAGCTGAACAAGTGAATAAACAGAGTTTCCATTTACTCTAATAGAGAAAACAAGGAAGGAGCAGGTTTAAAGATCATGAGTTCTGTTTTGAACCTATTAAAATTGACTTATTAGACATCTAAATGAAACACTTGAGACTCCATGCTAGTCTGCCTTTCAGGTCAATAGATACTATACAAAATGTTATAACATTAGAGACATTTTGGTTAATATCAGGAATAAGAATGTCAAATATAGATAGGCAGTTGGACATGTGAATCTGTAGAACAGAGCTGTGGTCAGGGCTAAAGAAAAAACTTTGGAAGTTATTAATATATGAATGGCATTTAAGTCTTGCATTTAAGATGAGATTCTCAAGGGAATGAGACTACTACCTACGTAAAGAGAATGTTTGTGAAGCTGGAGACATACTCTCCAACATTTAGTTGTCCTGTCTTCCTGGAGCCCCAGGTCCCACATTTCCAATCATATCTATGCTGACTAAGCAGAGCCAAATATATGGCAGAGATTGACCATAGAAGACACCTTAAACTTCCAATTCCTTTAAAAATTAAATAGCAGTATTGTATTTAGAAAAATGGTAAAAAGCCAGTGGAGTCAGCTTAACCAACAGGGTAACAGAACTACTGAATATCCACACTCCATTTCAAGCAGCCTACACCTATGGAAATACAAATGGTACTAATTTACACAAATTCTAAATAATAAACAATATTCTTTGGGAAATATGGAATAGGAAATACTGAACTCATTTAATATACTTTACCATGAAATAAAGAGAAAAAAGAAAAACACTGAATACTACACTTTAGTAGTTGAACGTTTTTAAACCAGTACATTGCCATTGTTTTGATTAGTCAACATTGAATGTATCTAAAAGGCATTGATGAAACAAAGCACTAATTCTGAATTCAATGCTTACTCTTGGTGTCAAAATTCTTATAAGTGCTTAAAGAATTTATGTAATTCTTATAAGAATTGTATGAGGTGGAAACTACTATTACCCCCTTCTTAGACATTAAGAGAGTGAGGTATAGAAAGTAAAAGAAACTTGCTTACGTTTATATCTCTGGAATGATCACATCCAGAATTTGAACTAAGCAATAAGGCAGCTGAGACTTCACTTGTAGCTAATTCTGCCTCTCAAAGACTTTCAGTTTTACACTAAATATTGCATGTTGGGCAGATAAAATATATTATGCTCACTTTGTTAAAGATGGTGCTGCCCACATGGAAGTTCATTGATATTAATGTGTGTTCTGGAACAGGCTGTGGGCAGGCTGGGTCATTATAGCCTAAGGCTTAGTTTAAGAGTAAGCTCTTCCCCACACCCTTGACTGATTGGATGATGTAGGGTGGTGCACTCTCCTGAGGAATCCCATTATACAGAGACTTCCTTGTTTGTATAATTGGATTTAAGGTTTTTATTCTACGGTATAAAGTGGGAGAGAACAGTAGCTTGATCTCTCTCTCAGTTCCTGGGTTCCTGAGATTAGTATCAGAGAGGAGAGCAGATTAAGGCCACGTGGAGGAGAGAAGAAGCCAAGATGGCGGAGTGCTGAGGGAGAAACCAGTTTATTAAGAGTTTGTGCTGGAGGAGATGGGGAACAGAGGTGAATAAGTCTGGTGAGCTAGGAAGCTTTGATTCTAGGAAACTTGGGTAAGTCAGTAGTTTTGTGAGCACTGAATGTGTGGGTTTTGGAGCCCAGTGTGTGTTTTTGCTTGCCTGCCGGGTGCAAGCTAGAATTAAAGCTGATGGCTCACCAGTTCTTGGCTCTGGTGTTTTATTACCGACTGTTCGAATCAAATGCGAACCTGCGTGGGTCAGGCGGCTGTGATGGCGGCCTCGACTACTGGCTTTACATTGCAGTTGGAGACACTGTGGTTATCATCAGGACCAATAAGATTTTCTGTTTTTACCAGTGCTCCTTAATGTTATTCAAAAGTTTTCAAAAAGCAATAAAATCTTATTCAGAAACAAAGGTCTAAGTATAGAGGACATAAAATTATCATAGTTTCCTCATTATGTAATTATGTAGTAAATAAACCCAAAGTATTAAGTTGCAAAGCTATTAAAATGAATAAAAGACAAAAACAAGGAGTGTTTGTTTATATCGCCAGTGATAAGAAAGACAATACAGTGACATTTGAACAATGCAGTGTTTAGAGGCTGACCCCTGTGCCATCAGAAATCACATACTCCCCAGAAACTTAATTACAGTCCCTAAGCACAATCTCTAGGTGTTGGTTTCAGGACATCTGCCCCAGTACCTCCATGGATGCTCAAGTCCTTTATATATGACATAGAATGATGACTCTAGTTGGCCTCTCTATCCGCAGATTCCCAACCATGTATGTAAAATGCAAGGATATGGAGGGCCAAATGTAAATTTATTTAAAAAGAATCTACATATAAAGTGAACTCATGCTGTTCACCATAGTGTTTGAGGGTTAACGGTATATTGAGAATAGCAATTCCTTCACAATATTAAGTGTCTAGAAATAAACAATGCAAAATGCTGAAACTTATATAAATAAAATTAAGTTTTAATGAAATATATAGAATAAGGCTTAAGTAAATGGATGTCATATGTTTTTGAATAGGAAGACTGAATATAAGATGTCAATTTTTTTTAATGTACAGCTTTAATACAATTCTAACAACAAAAAGTTACTGATAATTTTGGAGCCCTGCCAAATGTTTGAGAGTTGAACTGGACATACCCAACTGTTAACAGTGGCTAAGCTAGGAAATGGAGGAAGTAGAAAAGTGAGAGTGAGGAAGAACATAGAATATCAGTTTTTCCTATTTATACATTATTGGGCAGATAAAATATAATATGCTCACTTTGTTAAAGATGGCACTGCCCACATGGAAGCCCATCACCCAGGTGATATTATTTGCCCTTATGCTTGGGATGGGTGTGGGGGAAAGGCTGTAATGTAAGCAGGCCAGGTTGTTATGACCTAAGGCTTGGCTTTAAGAGTAAGCTTTTCCCCACACCCTTGACTGATTGGATAATGTAGGATGGTGCTCTCTCCTGAGGAATCCCATTATACAGAGATTTCCTTGTTTGTATAATTGGATTAAAGGTCTTGATTCTACGGTATAAAGTGGGAGAGACCAGTAGCTTGATCTCTCTCTCAGTTCCTGCTTTTGCCATTGCAGGGGTCTCCCTGATCCCTTGCCCTGCATGGGAAAAGCTGGTTTTCTGCTTCTCCCTTGTCTTCTCTTGTGGCTTGCCTGTATTGGTGAGACACCAATAAACAGAATGGCCTACCATCCTCTGACTCTGCCATTTCTTCACCGTCAGCCCGAATCCAATGGGAACCTGCATGTGAATGGCAACGATGGCGGCTCCTGGCCTTACATACATCAATAATTTATCTTTTTCACATTATTACAATTTAAAAATTAACAAAGATAAAAAATAAAGTCCATCTAAAGAGTAGTGTGGCAAGAATGGATAAGATTTTTAAAGAAATATCAGCCCCCCCCCCATATACTGACACGTATTTCAAGGCCACAGCACAGACATAAATTTAAAGAACCTGATGAAACAGAGTAGATTTATTTCACAATTCATATGAATTTTATATAAAAATGTTCTGACAAATCAATAAAGGAGAGAACTACTATCCTAATAAATGGTAATGACACAATTGCTTAGTAATTCAGAACCAAAAAAATCAACTTATTTTCTCATTTCATTCCATGGTCCCATATTAAATTTGGAAAGACTGAAAAGTTAAATAGCAGAAGAAAACAAATTTGAGACCTTACCAAAGTCCTGGAGTGAAGAGAATCTTCTGAGTCTCAATTATGTGAAAAAAAAACAAAGTAAAAGATGAATAGATTCAACCATATTAGCTTTAAAATTTTCCTCAGCACTCTTAAGGAAGAAAAAAAAGAAGCAGAAGTAAGGCATAAAACATATTTAAAAATATTATGATCTCTTATTAATTTCCATGGCTGGAATTTTCCTATATAGCCCTGAAATATGCTATCTTGGAAGACAGAAGTCAAACAAAGATTATTTGTAAGAGACAGAAAGACAGCATGGCCCATTGATCTGCTCAGAACAAAGATAATATCAAAAATATATACAGATTTATAGCCATCTAAAATATTCCATCAGGCTATATTTAAGTTGCAAAGGAGAAAAAGAAGAACAGATAATCCAAGTAAAGGTAAAAAACACATTTCCACACTGAATCTTTACTTAGTAACTACATCTCTGACAAGACCCAGTTGACCTTGAACTTGGTTGAAAAGCTAATCCTTTTTTTTTTTTGCCTGTGACCTCATCTAGACATGAAGTTAAAAGGTATAAATCACATGAGTATTTGGAGAAACTAATTTTCAAACATGGGAACAAAATTTTACTTTTAAGAACTGTTTTCGTCTGAGTTTCTGTAACAAACTGCCATAGGCTGGTTGGCTTTTAAACAACAGAAATCTTTTTCTCATTATTCTAAATGAAGACACTGACAGATTCAGTGTGTGGTGATAGTGCTTTCTGGTTCATAAACTGTCTTCTTGCTGTAACTTTACTGGATGGATGCGGTGAGTGATCTCCCTGGGACCTTTTCTAATCCCATTCCTGAGGGCTCCATTCTCATGATTTGATCACCTCTTAAGGTTCCACCCTCCAAATACAATCACATTGGGAATTAGGTTTCAACATATTAATTCTAAGGGGACAAACATTTTTTCCTGTAAGTTTTCCTCCAAATTTTAAGAGTTAAAAAACAAATAAACATTTTGTTGAAATCCATCTCTAAAATTGCATTTAGCTGTTCTGTATTTACCTATTGCCATCTTCTCAAATTTGATGGGCTATGAAGTTGAACTGTAATCTGAATGACAGCTTTTTACTAAAAGATATTTTGATTGTATCCATGGAGCTAAAGGCACATGAGTCTTCATCTAAAAGTAATTTCCTTACTGACAAAAGAACCTTTATCTTTCCACTTGTTTTTAACATGACTGCACACTGAGAAAATATTTTTATGATTTTAGTATTTTCTAAATAGGGTGTATATAAAGGCAATGTATGGAATAAGAATTCAAAATGCAGTTGAATTATTAAAATTTCATAACATTGCAGATATTTTATACAATTTTTTAAATTCACTTGAACTTTTCCCTTGAATAACAGGGACTTTTTCCCCTAAAAATTTGTATCTAGTTACAAGTTTATAGAGCTCATTTGACATTCAGTAACTTCCAGAAAAAAATCTTCAGGAACCCCTGAACCCCAGCTGCCAGACCTGATTACTTGCCCATTGATCAATATCATCCCAGACCAAGGACAAATTTAATATTCCCCCGCTGACACTGTGATTTGGATTATACCCCAGCAAGAGTCAGGCTCCCCTTCATCTGGGCTATTTCTCCTAGCCCTATGATTATTTAGCTTAATCGATTTTGAATTTTTATAGTGTTGTTTGAGATATTTTTAATTTACAAATCTGTTTTACCACTAGATCAATGATTATGAAGCATTTTGTGCACATTTAGATCACCTGAGGAGCTTATAAAAAGTAATATACCCCACCCCTGACCAGAATTATGTCAGAGTCTCAGAAGAGAGACCAAGAATTGATATTTTTTTAAAAGGCTTCTCAGGTAATTCAAATACACAACAGAGTGTTGGGCAGATAAAATATAATATGCTCACTTTGTTAAAGATGGCACTGCCCACATGGAAGCCCATCACCCAGGTGATATTATTTGCCCTTATGCTTGGGATGGGTGTGGGGGAAAGGCTGTAATGTAAGCAGGCCAGGTCGTTATGGCCTAAGGCTTGGTTTTAAGAGTAAGTTCTTCTCCACACCCTTGACTGATTGGATGATGAAGGGTGGTGCACTCTCCTGAGGAATCCCATTATACAGAGACTTCCTTGTTTGTATAATTTGATTAAAGGTTTTGATTCTACGGTATAAAGTGGGAGAGACCAGTAGCTTGATCTCTCTCTCGGTTCCTGGGATTAGTATAGAGAGGAGAGCAGAGTAAGGCCTCGTGGAGGCCAGGAGAAGCAGCCAAGATGGCAGAATGCTGAGGGAGAAGCCAGTTTGTTAAGAGTTTGTGCTGGAGGAGATGGGGAACAGAGGTGAATAAGTCTGGTGAACTAGAAACCTTTGATTCTAGGAAACTCAGATAAGTCAGTAGCTTTGTGAGCACTGAATGAGTGGGTTTTGGAGCCCAGTATGGGTTTTTGCTTGCCCGCTGGGTGCAAGCTAGAATTAAAGCTGATGGCTCACCAGTTCTTGGCTCCATTGTTTCATTACCAACTGTCTGAATCCAATGTGAACCTGCATGGGCCAGGCTGCTGTGATGGTGGCCCTGGCTATTGGCTTTACACAGAGTTAAAAACAACAGCACCAGGCCACAAGATCCTCAAAAGCTGAAGCTCTTGGAGTCCCCATTTTTTAGTACTGCCAGCTTCCTGGGGTGGGCACTGACATACATGATCTTATTTATTCCAGATACATAAACCCATTGAATAAGTATTAATACTTTCATTTTGCAAATATGAAAAGTGAAGCTCAAGTAGACTAAGAAATTTTTCTTAGGTTACGCATATGTTAGATTTGGAAGCAGGACAGTATCTCAGTACCTGGAAGATAGTATGCATTCAATAAATGTTGATCAAATAAATGTGGCCATGAATGAATGCCTCTAAATCCCATGGCTTTGCACTACAGCATACTGCCTCTCTCATCTTCATATTCTCAGGGGACTCAACCTTTATGAAGCCTAAAACAAGTTTTCAATAATAACTGGTGAATAAATTAATCAACCAATCGGTCAACAGATTGATTAATAAACTAACAGAAATAAATGATTGAATGAGTGTGAGATACTTTCTGCCCAATATTTTTGGAGAAAACAGAGTGATCTAATGTCTTACAGATTTTAAATGCCAGAGGATTAAAACTAGAAATGTTGTTTCCTCCCTGCTGTCTGCTTTTCATTTTTCTAAATCTCCACAAAACTCTAGAAGACTCTATCTCCAGGTAGATTTCACCAGCATTTCCTAATACTGCTACTGCTGCCATGCCCTTTCTTGCTTCCTTGCATCTAATTGGATTAATCAGAGGCTAAATATTTCCAAATGGCAAAGTGGCTATTTGTGGAGAGAGTTACTTGGTGGTACCCAGACTGCTATTTCAGGATTAAGCACTCCCCTGAAGTTTCTAAATCAACAGAAAAGTTGAAATTTCTCAGAAAAGAGACTATATTATTTCTTCATCATACACTTCAGCATAGAATATGGTCCAGTGGTTGCCTGAACCAAAGGCACAGGATATTTTCCAATCTTATGTTCCCTTTACTTTCATTTTGGAGCCAGTAGATACTTCTTGTTTATGGGTTCTGGTTGTCTGTAATAATCAGGGTCCTGAGGTGGTCATGAATTGTTGATCTGTCTATTGTTCCCTATATACCTTTGACCACTTTGCAGTCATAATCTGTATAACCTAAGTTTTTAAAAAATATTTTATTTATTGATTTTACAGAGAGGAGAGTGAGAAAAGGAGGAGGAACGAGAAGCATCAACTCATAGTTGCTTCACTTTAGTTGTTCATTGATTGCTTGTCATATGTGCCTTGATCAGGCAAGCCCAGGGTTTCAAAGTGGTGACCTCAGCATTCCAGGTCAAGGATCAGTCCACTGTACCACCACAGGCCAGGCTTACCTAAGTTTCAAGATAGACACATACAAAAGAAAAGGTCAGGAATTTCCTATGGCCTTGGACCATGGCAGTAGAATAGACTAGGAGAGATTCCACATTGAGGGCTCTGAGCAATGTGAGGGCATCTGTATTAAGCAGGAATTGAGGAGACAAGCAGAAAGTAAAACAGGATAAATGGATGGAAAGGAGGAGCTGAGTCACAGCCTTTAAGATCTGTGTAGTAAAGTATTTGTAAATCAGTATTATTCCATGGCATCCAAAGCCTTCAATTCAGTAATGTGGAATAAATACAGTGGTTCCTTATCTATTACAGAGGTTAGGTTCCAGAACTCCCTGCAATAGGCGAAAATCGCGAAGTAGCGACCTTATATTTATTATTTATATATTTTTAAGGCTTTATAAACCCTCCCACACTCATATAAACACTATCTATGCTCTTAAACACTTTCTATACTCTTAAATCTACATAACTTTAACAACATATAAAATTCTATATGAGTACCCACCAGTGAATATATTACAACTTGAATGATTATGATATAATATTCTTTTCATATGTTTTAATTAATATTTTATATTGTTTTCAATTTTTTAGGCTAGAAATGCTTATTTTACCACAAAAATAATTAAAATAATAAATATATAAAATACCTATATACCGCAAAACCCCACCATATATAAAAATATCTGCAATACAAAATTAGATGTATACAAATTTAAAATCCATGATACAGTGAGACCACAAAAAGTGAACCATAATATGGTGACAGAAGACTGTATAAATAAATAAAACATTGACTCAGACCTTAAAATACTGTAATACATGGACATGCAAGCAGGAACAGGGATATACATATAATATAGTAAGTTATAAGAGAGAAGTATATAGGGAAAGCCTAGAGAGCACAAAGAGTTGGCAGGAAATCAATCACATGGCAGATAATTTTCTAGATCAATTATCTGATTTGTGGCAGACATATGGATTGAATTTTATCAAGCCCTGTTCATTTTCTTGACAATCAAGCTAACTTCAATCCTCACTTCCATCATGTCTACTGAGGATTATTTTTCAAGTTTAGTGAAGAATATCACCAGCTGACACAACAGGTGCTAGAGCAGGAGATGAACTCTGGGGATCAACAAAGAAGAGAAGAGGGTTGTATCAGAGAGAACCTCAGGAGGAAATATACAATTAATGCAACTCAATATCACAAATTCAACTTTGGGTATGTCCGACTTGTCCTGTTTCACACATACCACCAAAATGTGTTCCAGATGAGAGCTTTGTAAAGAGAGTGAAAATGAACCCAACTCTCCCCCGGCATCCACGTTTTATCACACCTGAGATTTAGCCAGATCAATGTAGAGGAAATAGCTCTCTCTCCTAGGTGTGATCTAAGTATGCACACTATATTTCTGATGCCTTAGCCATAGAAATCACAAAGTTCTCCTTGGTTCTCTTCTTTGACATCTGATTTTTCTAACAAAACTCTTCAATTTACTGTATTTGAGGCAATTCAATTTCAATTCAAACTCTAAGTTACAAGATTGACATAAGATACTAAGTTTTCCCATTTATATAAGGTCTCTTGTCATTCTGCTTTTACCATCTCCCTCCCTAACCCATGCTGTCCACTGCTAAAACTCATCTTCAAAAGTACACTTTTAGTCAAATATTTACAATTCCCTTTGGCTCTCAAATGAAGCTGAAACAGTCTCCCCAGCATTCAGTGTCCTTGAAGTCAAAGAACTGAAATTAACATAAAAGAATAATACACTGGCTGATCGTAAGGTTAGTACAGTGGAATCTTAGAGGAAAGCTTTTCATCTCTACCCTTCAGGAAAGAATACTGGCATTTCTATATTAGACAAAAAAGGTGAAATCAAAAACAGTTGATTGGGCTATTTAAAGAGTCTATTATAAATAAGAAAACTACCTTAAAAAGGTTGTTTGAAATGCACTTGGGTAACATTATGTTTGACTCTGATTCTGTAGATTTGTAGTAAATGACAAAATAAATGTTCAGTTTTGTTCTTTTTTAATCACAAACCATTATTCATACCTAGGAAAAATTTGCCTGCACACAATCCCAGAAGCTCACGTTATCTTTTATGTAACAGGTTTGCTAAGAGGAACACTGTCCTCCAGGATCCCCAGGGCTGCTCTCTGGGCAGAATCTTTGACTTCACCATTTTCTTTACATTCCATCTGCAACCAGTAATCTAGTTCTGCAGGTGTATCCATCTGATGGTGTGGCAAGTGTTTTTCTTTCTCTATATATCACTGCCAATACTTAGAGAAAGCCTTCTATCACCTCCTCACTATAGAACACAAATAATCCTGAACTCAAGAGTTGAAGAGGCTTCAATTCCTGTCTCTTTTCTCTGTACAATGTTGGCCAAGTCATTATTGTTTCCAACTTCCTTCATCCTTAAGACAAGACTATTCTTATTTCTACTATCCTCCCTTCCTAATCCACTCTTCCCACTGCTCAAAATCAAATATTTTGGAAATATTCCTGTAATCATATTGCTTTTTTAGCTCAAGAATTTACAGTCACTCGTTTCGACTCTCAAAATAAGCCCAAATTATCTCCATGATATTTAAAGCCCTTCACGTCAGTGAACTGGAATTGGCATAGATGAACAAAACAGGGACTGTAGCTTAAAAAATAATCAACATGTATGGACCTATAAGCAAGACACTGTGATATACATTTCATATGGTAAATTTAAAAGGGAAGAATATACATGGAGCCTAGGAAGCACAAAGAGTGGGCATGAAGTAAAATATTAGAGATCAAAGAAAGCATTCTGGAGGCCATTAGGACTGAACTGAGTTTAAAAAGATAAGCAGGCACAGAGGACATTCAACTACTCACAGTCTATTCAGACTTAGTTTTAGTTCTCAATATGAGAAGATATGCCTTGTTTAAATTCTACTTCCCTAGAATACTCTAACTTTCCTATTTAAATTCCATGTTTAGTCATTGGAGCCCAAGAATCATCTCTCTAGGGTTTTCCCAGGCAAAACCTTCCTTATCCTAACTTTTCTTTTACTCTGAGTGCCATTAGTACTTAGGGACAGGGTATGTTCATGTGGTCTCAGGCTTGACTATATGTGGTCATAAATCAACTTCCCAGTTGTTTCATATTATTAAAACAAGTCTGTTTTAGTTTAAGTCATTGATTTATTAAATGTTCTTTTGATCATATGAGAAAAAAAACAGATATAAAGTTATTTAGATTCTTGTGCAAAAGAAAAAAAAGAAGGTGAAAATTTCATATAACTTTGTAAATTATAAACACCAATTTGAATACTGTACCCATAAAAACCAGTTATCATGCAATGTTTTGGAATTAAAAGTTACTTTCCACAGGAAATAACACTAAATGTTAGATGTTCATATACTGTATTTCCAAAAGTTTTGTTTTATAGATAGCCTTGTAAGGAATTGTTTATTATTGGTTAATAAAGCAGAGGGCTTTATTCTTGAAATAAAAATAAATTACTTTACTATTCAGAACAACTCCCATTTGCAACAGTGGTCTCTTTCCCATCTTACCTGTCTGCAATTCTCTTTACTAACAAATTAGATAGCCTTATAGTTCTGAGCCAGGAAATTCTGGGCCTAAATAAAACTATCACTTACTAGACATATACAGAATAACATAAATCAATCAAATTATAAAGCAGGGAGTATGTTGGGGTCCATTTTTCAATCCCTGCACCAGGGAAAGTTCTGGCTTGCGCTAGCTGTACATTGACTGAAGAAATTACACAAAAACCCTACTCAAAATTCCAATTTGTATTTTATTTGTTTGTTTGTTTATTTATTGCATAAGAAAGATAGACAAAGATAGAGATAGACAGGAAAGGAGACAGATGAGAAGCATCAATTTGTAGTTGTAACACTAAGTTTTTCATTAATTGCTTCTCATACATGCCTTGACCAGGGGGCTCCAGCAGAGCCAATGACCGTTTACTCAAGCCAGTGACCTTGGGCTCAAGCCAGTAACTATAGGAACACTTTGATGATCCCACACTCAAGCCGGGAACCCCATGAGCAAGCCTGTGGCCTCAGGATTTTGAACCTGGGACCTTAGTGTCCCATGTCAGTGCTCTATCCACTGTGCCACCACTGGCCAGGCATCCAATTTCCATTTCTTAAGCAAATGGCTTAATATCAGGGCTGAACTCAAGACAACAGCTCACATCTGTCATGTTTACAGGGCAGCAAGATAAAATGTATGCAGGTATTAGACAGAATTCCTTGATCTCAGGGAAGACGACCCCCACTCCCACCCCTGGCAGGGGAGAGAGGCATGTGACCAGTCTTGGCCACTCAAATGTAGAAGATATATTTATGGCTTTTAGGAAAGATAAGGGAGAGGAAGAAGTAGAAATTCTCACCCTGTGCTGTCTCCTGCTTCACAACTTCAAATTCAGTTGATTGCTAACATCATGCTTGGGCAAGTGAATGTAGGGGCACAGGTCTAGAACACCAACACCACTGAGCTCTAATGCATCCCTGGAGCTGCCTACCTCTGGGCATCAGGTGATATAATAAAAGTAAATCTTTACTCTCTATTTAAGCAACTGCACATTAGGGTCTTTTACATACTACACATAAGTCATTTGTACTTGTGTCTGCAGCTGTCCTGACTGGTACATCTGTGCAGTATATGACTTTGGGTTAAGTCTTATAGTTTTGAGAAAATAATTTTTAGCATCGACTTTATACAAAATTAAATGAATTAATGCATGTAAGATGCTTGACTCATGGTAAATGTAAGTACAGGTTAGTATTATTGTTATCATTATTATGGCATAGCAGTCTGACATATGCCACAAAATTTATGAAGAAATTTGTTGGCTTGTACCCCATATGCTGTTTGGGATGAAAGCCCAGGAGCATAACATTGTCAGAGCAAGATTTCTTAGGGGCAAAACAAGGGCAGAGATCCAAAACAACTGGAAAAAGATCCAAAACAAACTCATTTAATTCTCTCAGTAACCATATAAAGTAGGTATAACTATTAGCCTATGTGGCTAATAAAAAAAAAGTGAAGATTAAGAATGACAGAGAACTCTCTCTCCTGGAGTCTCATGGCTAGTCAGTGGTATAGCAGGGAATGAAAGGCAGGCCAGCTTTACACCGACTTCATACTCTTACCTACTATGCAATACAACCTTTATCTTCGAAAGAATGAGATTTTTCTCCCAGGGGAACACCCCCTCCCATCTATATCAATTACTCTGTTAACTGAAACAGTAAAGATTTACATGTTTGCCTTCTAGGAATCCAACAACTTGCTTATGTGACTCTATTCATTGTGACATTCTCCTTTTACACTAATATTTTTACAAGTCTTAAACATAAATATATAAAGTGCAGTTCAGGAAAAAATAAAACATGCTTTAGTCACACTTTATTTTGTCCTTTTAGTAACTTATGCCTGCTCAGTCAACTTCATATATCACAAAAGGAATTTTATTAATGGTGGGGAAATCATTTCATAAATAAAATAAGGCCAGGGGTAGAATCATCCATGAGAATACATGTCATACTATTTTGTATGGTTAACAGAGATGGGCATCCCATTTGCAGTTTCCTGGTAAAGAGGAGATGTGATCAGTTACAAGAATCACAATGTGCATAAGTTAAAACCAAACCAGCCGTTCCAGAGAACAGTTTGTCCTCACACTGAGAAATGAGAAAGTTTTCTTCCACTGTCTTCCAAAACAGAAATATTGTATCCAAAAACTAGGGGAGAAAGTTAATGTATTTGAATATCCTGCTGTTTTCTTTTTGGGTGCTCTGTTTTCAAAGAAAATTATACCCAACCTCAAATTACTACTAAAAATTTGACTTTGTAAACCATTTCCCTAGTTTTAGAATAATTCTGACAAAGAATATCGGAACATTTTTTGCTTACAGGATATAATTTGAATCACTGACACATTCATATTTGGGGGGACATAAATTTAGGTAAATTTAGATATGCTACATTACACAGAATATAAAGCAACTCTTACTGAGAAAAAAAATCCCTGGACTAGATGTTAGTGGTAATAATTGATTTTCAGAGCTCAGTTTTAGATTCAGACAGAGATAGGTTTGAAACAGTGATCTGCCATTTACTGGTAGTATATTTGGATGTGTTATTTTATCTTTCTGAATTTAGTTTCTTTATTTTTAAAATAGGATGATATGAACTGCCATTGGGTGTTGTTTTAAAATTAATTGAATACCCAGTTAATGAATGACAGTAACATCATGACTATTCTAACAGTTGCATGATGTTCAGCATTTCTGGCTCTTGGTTTCCTGATTTATAAAATGAAGGAATTAGACTAGATAACCTCTAATTCCTTGTCCAGATCTTAAATTCTATGAATCACATCATTCACTATTGTTTCCTTTTTTGCATCGTCACAGCATATTGACATACATATTACTGTGCTTGACACCAGGTATAGTTTCCTTATTGTAATACCAGTTCCAGGCATGTCCACATTGGATTCAAGCAGATGGTAGAGAAACTGTGGAGCCTGGAAGTGGTGGGCCATTCCTGTTTAACAGAGTCTCACAATGGTGGACCAGCCAACAAACAGAGAAAACCACTTTTCAATGGCAGCATGCAAACAAACAGCAAAACATCCCCTCACAGTGGCAGGCAGACAACCCACAATCTACCCTAAGTCAAAGCACCCATAGCCTTAAACAGGTCATGCACACGTGGTTCTGTCATGCAAAGTGCAAGCGAGCAAACCTAAAACAGCTGTTTTCCCAACACTCCACCCCTTTAGGGTTGCTCGCCTCACAAGCTACATGACAGGCATCTTCCCCGATGGTCCCTATGTGAGGAGTGAGGTAAATTATATCACAGAAACAGCACAGACTAGAGTAACAGAATTACAAAGGCACAAGCTATACCAAAAATGACAATAATTACAAAAATGCCTTCCACAGTTACATCTCCCTCAGCATTTTGCTAAGGAAGTTAAGTGGAGACCCACCCCTAGCTCCCTACCCTACGGTAGGTGGAAGGGCCTGTGTAGTTCAGGAATATGTACATTAAAGCTGTAAAGTATCTTTGGTGCATCTCTGAAACTGGATGGGAACAGCTTCCCATTGCAGGAGGGCCTCTACAGATGTCAGGGTCTCTCATACTGTCCATAAGTGGCATGTCCATCCAGCAAGGGAGCTGGTGCTCTGTTCTTATTGCAGTCACTGTTTTAAGAGTTCATTACACCATTCAGTGATCAGTCCACCATAGACAGCCCAGCTGCATGTGCAAATCACCCAAGGTGAAAGTCCATCACAGGCAACTAGCCATACAGCTCTTTGATAATGGACTTCAGTGCCTTGCCATAAGCACTCTGTTCATTGCCACAAGCCCCATCCAAACACCTCTGCAAGCTTGGAGGGGTCAAACACATTCAAGTCTTGTGCTGTATTGACAGTTCCTTTAGCTGGTACAAAAGCACCTTGTTCCTGCTAAGACCAACAGTTGCTGCAAATTAGAAGGGGACCAGTGGATTGCCAATTTCACATGAGGCCTCCAACCCCCTCAACTCTCCCTGTTCAGCGGGTCCCTCGGCCTTCCTCCATTCAAACCGGGACAACAAGTCTTGGGGATTCTCCTCTTTCTCAGCTGTCTCCATCATATAATCTTGCAATTGTGCAATCTGAATACCAGCCATTATTTTGAAAGCTGCCAGGACTGCCCACTTTTTTCACTTTTTCAGAGGCTGGAACTTCTGTTCTAGCTCAAGCTATTGCCAAAGTTCTAAAAGCATTTTATTAGACCTGTCGTCTAATTTTTATCTGCCCCAGCAATGATCAAATCTACCAACATTTGTGTTCAGGTAACCTTTACAGGCCCATTTCTCTTGTCAGTTGGGGTTGGGGGCAGCATAGGCAGCAGCTTACACAGCTTTATGGTTCTATGCTGATTCTACCTCCCCAAAATCTGCCACTGTCTAGGTAACCATGTTGATGGGCTGCCCCACATAGGGGTTCAAGATAGATACTAGTACCCCAAAAAGGGATGATGGGGCATTACAGAGAATAAGGACCCTTATTCCTGCTATAAATACTTCCTTATCTGGCCTACAGGACCTCAGGTTGAAAGAAACATTTCTTAGACCTAGTTCCTGGAGGACCTGCTGCAGTTCAATATGTGACTTCCACTGATTCACTGCCCTGGCAAGTCTCTAGCATTCTGCCAGACCATACAAATGGCAGTCATCATCTATTTTAATAGGGTGTGGTTTTCTGGGTTGTCATAGCAGTTCTGAAAATGCTGCCTCAAGGAGGAGTGTGTAGTAATGGTAGCCAATTTCTCCATCTCTGTTCTGGAGAGCATGATGCCATCTACACCCCCTATGTCCCACAACCACAGCAACCAGGTTGCCAGGGGCTCAGTGGGTTTCTGCCTGAATTTCGCCCTTAACTTCATCAACTCTGTCTGGATGTAGGGTAGGATCACAGAGTGCCCCACTTCCTGTGGAGGGGGTTGTGCCTGCCCTGAGGGACTCCTGGCTGTTGGGTTTTTACCTCCTGGGTGACAGCTGACCAGGCTCTAAGTCTGCTGATGGCACTTTTAGCCCAAACCTCCTCCTCCTCAGAAGAGGAGGAGTTGTAAATTCCCACTACCACTGACTCGGGGCCACTCTGCTAGCATGAGTGCAGTGACTTCTTCAGCAATCACTTCAGCTCTGTGGCTGCAGGCTCTCAGACTAAAGCTGAAGCTGGAGCTCTGGAATCTGTAGTTGTTTTCTACCAAGTGTCAGCGCCAGTGTTTGGTTTCTTGGGCAAACTGCAGCTTTTGAATCCACAACTCCTTCTCCAGCAACCATTCCAGTTCCAGACGCTGTTGGTATTCAGCCTGCATTTCACACTGAAGTTCTTGAAATCAGTCAGTTTCCGTCTCCAGCAACTGTTGCAGTTCAAGCCATCACTGGCTTTCAGTCTCAAGCTCATACTAGAGTTCTCAAACTTGGGTGGCCTTTTGCACAAAGCTTTCAGTTTTTTTATCACCAGGCTATAAAAAACACCCAGCCCATAGTGCCCAACAGACTAGCCACAGGGAATCACATGCTCAAGAACAGCCACTCCTCTATTCTACCCTTGAAGGATATTGGCAGCTCCATACCAATCTGATTTGAATCCTGCCCACTACTCCAGATGTAATGCTGGTGGCCAAGGCCAGGCAGGTTCACACTGGATTTGGGCAAACAGTGGAGAAACTGTGGTGGTAGAAAGCAGTGGATCATTCCCATTTAGTAGATTCTCGCAACATCAGACAACCAAGCAGGCAGGGAAAATCACTTCTCACAGCAGCAGGTGAACGAACAGAAAACAGCACCACAGAGTGGTGGGAAGACAATTCACAATCCACCCTGAGTTAAAGCACCCATAGCCTTACATAGGCTATGCACACGTGGCTCTGCCATGTGCTCACTCACACACTAATCTTACAAAGTGCAAGCAAGCAAGCCTAAAACATTTGTATTTTTCCCATGCCTGGTTCAGTGCCATGCCTGGCATATAAAGGATTGTTAATAAGTGTTTATCTTTCAATAAGTAAATAAATGAATGACTAGATGGATGAGTAAATGGATGAATCACTTAATATCATATAATCCATAATAATGAAGAAAAATTTAAAAGAAATAGGAGTTATTCATTTCAAAACATATTTTAAGGTATATTTTGAAGAAGTCTTAAGAAAAATAAAAAATAATAAGAATTTTTCTTCTTATCTAAACTAATTAAAAATTAGTTAAGGTGGGAGTTTTGTGGTAATGCAAGGAAAAAGACAAATCTAAGACTATTAATATGAATCAATGCTTTTGTAAGCAATCTGCACATCACTAAATTAGCTTATATAGTTCTCAATTCATGACAGCCCAGTAGTTACTAAGGAAGAATCTGAAATTTCTTCTCTTTGGATAATTTCAAAAATGTATTGCCTTCAAGTATACTCAAGAAAATAAATTAGTTTTTTCTTTAGTTAGCTTTGCTTGTTTGGTTTATATTTATATAAACCAAAGGAATAATTCTATAATCATATTTAAGAAGTAAACCTATGTCTACAATTTACTTATGTATTAACAGAGTGCCAACAAGTGTCTGATACTATGTTTAGCAATTTATAAACAAAAGCAAGTAAGACATTTTTGTTGCCTATGGGACTAATCTGTAGCCCTTAGATTAAGTTTGTTTCCACCTGGGCATTGTTAAAGTGGTTGAACACCTCTGGATTTAATAAAATTTCAATTTTCTCTCAGGTTCTTACTCTCAAAAGGATGTAGTACAATTATTTGAATGTGGACTAAGATTGAAGTGGTCCCATGTCACTTGAGATCATTTTAAATTGCTTCCACAAACCTTGGGAAATTTAGAATAATCCTCTCCAGTACCCTCAGTTTGAATACCTACTTTAAACATTTTTTTTTCCTTCTTGGCTAAGCCAGCAGTCTGTATCTCATCAGGTGAAAGGAATACTTATCAGAGTTACCAGAGTTTCAGCAAGGAATGAAAGGAAATTCCAAAGATAATGAAGTCGTTTTCTTTGTTAAGATATGTATTACCTGTGCTGCTTTATATTTAGAACATCATTAGATAATTTGAGTTTAAATGGTGTACTGAATCAAGTAAATAATAGCAATAGATGACAAAGATTTTCTTAATCTATAGTTGTTGGTACAATTGTAGAAAAATTGACAGTTTTTTTTAAAAAGGTGATAGACAGCCCTAGCCATTTCGTTGGCTCATTGGCAGAGCATTGGCCTGGTGCATGGAAGTCCCAGATTCAATTCCCAGTCAGGGAACACAGGAGAAGCAACCATCTTCTTCTCCATCCTTCCTCCTTCCCTATTCTATTGGTCCCTCTCTTTCTTCCCCTTCCACAGCCATGGCTCGGTTGGAGCAAGTTGGTCCCGGACCCTAAGAAGGACTCCATAGCCTCATGCCAGGCACTAAAAAATAGCTCAGTTGTTGAGCAATGGAGCAACAGCCCCAAATGGGCAGAGCATTGCCTAGTAGGGGGCTTGCCAGGTAGATCCCAGTTGAGGCACATGTGGGAGTCTGTATCTCTGCCTCCCTGCATCTCACTTAAGAAAAATTTTTTATAAAGAAAGAAGGAAAGAAAAATAGTGGAATATCAATATGGCAGCAGAGTACTTAAAAGCTAAACTTGCCTGACCCATGGTGGCGCAGTGGATAAAGCATCAAACTGGAATGCTGAGGTTGCCAGTTCAAAACCCTGCACTTGCCTGATCAAGGCACATATGGGAGTTGATGCTTCCTGCTCCTCCCCCCTTGCTCTTTTTCTTACTACTCTCTCCTTCCTAAAAATGAATAAATAAAATAAAATTTTTTTTTAAATGCTAAACTCACCTTCTCCCAGGACCAAACTGGAGTTACAACTAAATTTAAGAACAATCGTCCTGAATAACCAACTGAAAATTAATTTAAGTCTTAAAACCAAGGATATACAGAAGCAGCCACATTTAGACTGGTAAAAAGAATAAAGATGCAAAAAAGAGCTAGCCCCTCATCCCACAGCAGCATCTGAGGTTCTGGAGAGAAAGCACAGCTGTAAGAAGCTTCCCCCAAAGAAGTGCGGAGCCTAAACCCCAAGCCAGGATTCCCACCCCAGAGCACCAGAGCCTAGAAGATGCACTGACCAACATTCAGCTGTGAAAAGCAGGTGGCTTTTTATATGCCAGGGAGAGATGGCTAGAGACACAGGCACCTTCTTAAAGGACCAATGCACAAAGTTCCATTTGCAGCCACTCACCCTGGTTCCAGCAGAGGGAGGGCAGAGCAGACTAGTGTTTCATAATAAGACTCTAGGATGTGTGGCTTTATGGACAGACACAGAGGAACAGCTACCAGGATGCTGTGCTGAGTCATTTTCCAATATCACAGATATCATCTTTCTTGGGTGGAGCACTCCACTCCATGGGACATCAGACTAGGGGAAAGCAATTGCCCCAACCTTCAAAATCCCTTTTCCCCCACCCTACAGAGCTTAGGCCCTGCTGAAAAGTCAGCTACCTAGGCCAGCATGTAGAGTTCTGAAAAGACTCAGGGGATGTCAGTGACTTCAGTGTCTGGCTTTGAGGCAGAGGCCATTCCCCACACTTTCTTGTGAACCTGCCTAGTGCTTCCCCTTCACAGAAGATCCAATAGAACCACCCTCCCAGCTTCAGAAAGACCTCCTTCCTGGCTCTAGGGGCCCCACTGGCCTGACTACTTGTGGCTCTGCCTCTGGTTTTAAGGCAAAATCATGGTCAGACTGAGTCAAGTGTCTCTGGGCCAGGGATCATGCACACCACATTAGCTTGACCTGTACCTCCCCTAGCCAGAAATCCACTAGGCATATCTTCCTAAATCCAAAAGAGGTTCTTTCAGTGACTGAGTCTAACAGGCAGCTGGCAGCTGGAGGCAGATTGAAGGGTGCCTTAAGAGTTTTGCTGGCCTGCCCCCAGGCCCAACACTGACAAGAGCTAGCTTTTGTGTACAGCTTGGTTCTTCCCGGTACCTCAGGCTCAACAGAGGCAGCCACAAACGGTGGAACACTTGTAGCTTTAAACAGGTTGCCAAGGGCCAAACACAAATGGTGTCTGACATTGGCCTACACCAGAGTGACTTCCAAGAGGCCCAGAATCAATACACCTGGTGGAAAGATTCAGAAAAAAATTACATCAGGATCCAATAAGCTTTACAAGCAGCATATTCAAAGGATGATATCAGCAGGAATTCAACCCTACTGAGGTGCATTCTGCTTCCTGAGGTCAACACTTGCACAGTAGCTCACATGCCATGGTGGAGATTGAGCCCCACAGACAGCCAGCTTGAGGGTTGATCCCATTCACAAATTGGCCAATAACAATCAAGACTACTACAGCAGGTGGGCCCACAAGGGACATTCCTGATGCACCCAAATCAAGTAACTAGGAAGTCTACACCACTGAATCCCACAGGACACATACTATATAAGGCCAACCCATGAAAACAAGGAGTCACAGTAGACCAAATTAATTCACAGAAAAAAAAAGAGGCAGCCAAAATAGGATGACAAAGAAACAATCTCCAGATGACAGAACAAGAGAAGTCTCCAGAAAAAGAGCTAAATGAAATGGAGGTAAGCAAACTATCAGATATAGAGTTCAAAGTAAAGGTTATAAGAATGCTCAACATTATGCAAAAGTAAATAGAAATAAAAAAAGAGCAGTCTGAAATAAAATATACAATATCTGATATCACTGGAAAGGATTGGCCAGTGGTGATACAGTTGATAGAGCATCAAGCTGGGATGCTGAGGTCCCAGATTCAAACCCTAAGGTCAATGGCTTGAGCCTCTGCTCCTCTGGCTTCAGCACAGGTTCAATAGCTTGAGCACAGGGTCACCAGCTTGAATGGGGGATCATAAACATGATCCCATGGTTGCTGGCATGAGCCCAAAGGTGGCTTGCTTAAAGCGCAAAGTCACTGGCTTTAGCTCAAGGTCACTCACTGACTTGAGCAAGGGTAAACTGGCTCATCTGGAGCCCCACCCCCACCCCCCACAGCCAAGGCATCTATGAGAAGCAATCAATGAACAACTAAAAGTGCCACAACTATGAGTTGATGCTTCTCATTTCTCTTCCTTCTTGATTGTCTGTCTCTCTCGCAAGAAAAAAAGGAAAAGAAAAAAAAAAAAAAACAGTGGAAGGAATAAACAGTAGGTTGAATAAAGCAGAGGAGCAAATCAGCAATTTGAAAGACAAGGTAGAAAAAACACCTAATCAGATAGGAAAAAAAAATCTCAATTAAAAAGAATGGGCAAAGAAAAGAAAGACATTAGTGATAGTATATACACGTAACATGGAGATATAGAGGGCAGGATAGTAAATCATGCAGGAAGGCAATGGAGAGAGGTGGCAAAGGGGGTATCAAGAAGAACAAGGGAGGGAGGGAAGGAGATATATTTGGGGGTACACTTGTAACTATGTAAATACAACAAATTAAAATTAATTTTTAAAAGAAACAGAAAAAAAAAAGAATGGGTAGAGTTTAAGTGAACTTTGGGACAACATGAAGAGTAACAACATCCATTTTATAAGGGTGCCAGAAAGAGGAGAGAGCAATGGAGCAAAAACTTATTTGAAGAAATGACATAACATCCCCTAACCTGGTGAAAGAAAAAGGGCACACAAGTCCAGGAAGTGCAGAGAGTCCCAAAAGAGATGAACCCAAAAGGGCCCACATCAAGATACATTATAATTAAAATGACAGTTTACAAACTAAGAGAGAATCATCAAAGCAGCAAGAGAAAAGCAGTTACCTACAAGGGAGCTCCCATAAAACTGTCAGCTGGTTTCTCAACAGAAACATTTTAAGACAGAGGAATTGGCATGAAATATTCAAGTAATAAAAAGCAAGGACCTACAATGAAGACTATTTAACCCAGCAAGGCTATTATTTAAAATTGAAGAAACAATAAAGAGCATCCAAGATAAGAGAAAGCTAGAGGGGTTTGTTACCACCAAACCAGTATTACAAGAAATGTTAAAGGCCTGTTTTATTTATTTCATTTTTTTGTATTTTTCCGAAGTGAGAAGCAGTGGGGAGGCAGACAGACAGACTCCCGCATGCACCCAACCGGGATCCACCTGGCATGGCCACTAGGGGGCAATGTTCCGCTGCCATCAGAGCCATTCTAGTGCCTGAGGCAGAAGCCATGGGTCTATCCTCAGCGCCTGGCCCAACTTTGTGCCAACTTTGATCCAGTGGAACCTTGGCTGAGGGAGGGAAAGAAAGAGACAGAGAAAGGAGAGGGGGAAGGGTGGAGAAGTAGATGGGTGCTTCTCCTGTGTGCCCTGGCCAGGAATCGAACCCTGGGACTTCCACATGCTGGGTTGATGCTCTACTGCCAAGCCAACCAGCCAGTGCCTAAAGGCCTGTTTTAATAAGTAGAAGAAGTAAAAGAAAAACAAGATAGAAGAATAAAGAAGAAGAAAAAGAAGAAGAGGAGGAGGGGGGCAGGAAGAAGAAGGAGAAGAAGAAGAAAAAGAAGAAGAAGAAACAGAAGACCATAGTTAAAATATTAAAATGACAATAAACATGTACCTATCAATAATTACTTTAAATGTACTTGGCCCTGACTAGCAGCTCAGTAGATAGAGTGTTGGCCTGGTATATGGACATCTGGGTTTGATTCCTGGTCAGGGCACACAGGAGAAGCAACCATCTGCTTCTCTCCCCGCCCTTCTTCTTTCCCTTTTCCCCTCCCACAGTCAGTCACTTGAATGATTCAAGTGTGGCCCTGGGTGCTAAGGATAGCATCTCTGGAGTATATCAGCCTCAGGTGCTAAAAATAGCTTGGAACTCAAGCATTGGCCCTAGATAGGGTTGCCAGGTGGATCCTGGATAGGACATATGCGGGAGTCTGCCTCACTGTCTCTCCTCCTCTCACCTAAAATAATAATAATAATAATAAATGCTTTTAAATGTTCCAATCAAAAGACATAGGGTAACTGAATGAATAAGAAAGCAAGATATATATATATATATATATATATATATATATATATATATATATATATATATATATATGCTGTCTATAAAAGAACTGCCTTAGAACAAAAGATACATAAAGATTAAAAGAGTAAGATATTTTATGTAAATAAAAATTTTAAAAAGCTGACGTAGAAATATTTATATCTGACAAAATAGACTTTAAAACAAAGGCTATATATAGTAAGAGACAAAGAAAGACATCACATAATGATAACGGGAGCAATTCTACAAGAGTATTAAACCCTTGTAAGCAGTTACACACTCAACATAAGAGCAGTTAAATATGTAAAACAAATCTTGATGGACACAAATGAAGAGATTGACAGAAATACAGTCATAGTAGGATATTTTAACACCCCACTGACATCAATGGATAGATCTTCCAGATAGAAAATTAACAAGGAAATGACAGGCTTACAAGACACATTAAATCAGCTGAATTTAATTGATATCTTCAGAGCATTTCAGCCCAAAGCAACAGAATATACATTTTTTTCAAGTCCACAGGAAACATTTTCTAGGACAGGCCACATGTTAGGACACAAAACAAGTCTCAATAAATTTAACCCATTTATGACAGAGGTTGAAATTTTTGAAATTCAGTTCTTCAAAACTTTTCTGAAAATTCACATCACTTTTGACAAGTTCCCAGCATGCCAGTATCTGCAGCAGTGACTAACTTTGTGCACCTCATGATAACACATACCCTCAGAAGGCAAATATGAGTGAAAAATCAGACCTTGAGTAGTAGAATATAAGTAACTCCCTCATCAATGCTGTTCCAATAATGAAACATGAGGCATAAATGGATTAAGAAGATTGAAATTATACCAAATATCTTCTTTGACCATAATGGTATCAACCACAAGAAAACACACACACACACACACACACACACACACACACAAGAGATGAAGGCTAAACAACTTGCTGCTAAATAATGAATGATGTTAAGAATGAGATCAAGGGACGGCAAGATGGCGATGGAGTAGGCGGACGTACCAACTTCCAACTCCCAGAACCTAAGTGGATTATAACTTAATTTTAAGAACCATCATCTGGATAAACCAACTTTGAACTAAACAAAGTAGACTCTTTAATCAAGGAACACTGAAGAAGCCACATTGAGACTGGTAGGAAAAGCAAAAACGCAGAGAGGGCTGCTCAGCTCCCCGGAGCAAACTGCAGCCCAGAGAGACTTGCGTGGTGGGAGGAGAGTTTAGCAGAGAGAAAGGGTCATGGGTTCCAGAAACAAAGCCCCAGCCTGCAGCCCCACAGCCTAGAAGAGGTGTTTGGACAGTATTGAGCTGTGAAACAAGTGAGGATAGTGTTTGTGAGAAAGAGACAGTTTTCTCAGACCCAGGATTCTTCTTAAAGGGACAACACAGAAAACCTCTCTCACAACCACTCACCCGGGGCTCTGGGGAATGGAGACATAGGAGAGGACCAGAGCAGCAGGAAGAAAGTGTGGACTGGAAGGAACAGGGAGAAACACTCTGAGAGACAGCCTCCCTAACCACTGGGCTGAGTCACTTCCCTAATCAAAAACGAATATTTCCCCTGGAACTAGCAATATCAGCAAAGGGAGACAGGACACCAGCAAAACAAGCTCTCCCGTGGCACATAGAGCAGAGCTGCTTAGATGGAGAGAGCTTCCAGGACTACAGTATGGAGTGTTAGGGTCTGAGCTGCAGTGCCCCTACCCACACTGCTAAGAGCTTGCTGGAGGGACAGTGGCAGCGGGAAGCTGAAACACGGTTCTGTCGGCAGGGGAAGAGGTCCACCCGGTGTGAGCTCAGTCTAGCCCAGCAGGGGTGGAGGGGACATGCAAAAGAGTTCTGGCAGCTGCGGTCCTGCCTGCAGCCCCACCTGTGGGGGAAAAGCAGGAGGCCAGAAATGGGCAGAGATCTGCTGCTGAGCACGGCCTCTGTGGGCAAGCAGCATCACCTGACCTCCTAGGATTGCTGCCCTGCGTGAGCCGGCCCTGACCGCAGGGGCAGGGCTAAAGCCAGGGACAGGTGGAGGCTCTCAGCTGAACGCATGCCAGCAGGCCCGCCCAGCTGAGAAAATGCGGCGAGCAGGCTCTGCCAGCGAGGGCTGGGCGGAAGCCAAGGAACAGCTTGGGTCCACAACTAAGCAAAAGTGCTCACCCCTACCCTTGGTGCTGAGGCTTGTGGCTTGAGTGCGGTATGCAACCCCACTTGTGGGAGTGAGGCGAAGGTCCACACAGGCTGAGGCTTAAAGAGCTGGGCACCAGAACACAGCCCCTCCCACGGAGGAGAAGCGGAAATCACAGCAACAGTACCAGTGGGCCAGTGCTGGCAACGCCCATACCCAACCGCCCTAGGCAGCAGCAAAGGGGGTGGCAGGCCTGCAGACAGACCACAACTAGGGAACACAAAGGCAACACCCATTGGACTCTAGTGGCCACACCCTTCTTATACACAAACAAAATGGGCAGAAAGAGAAAAGTAACCCAAATAAATCAAGAGAAATCCCCAGAAATAACCAAATTACCAGATGCAGAGTTTAAAATAATGATAGTTAAGATGTTCAAAGAGATTAGAGCAACAATGGAAAGTCATTACGAACACATAAATAAAGAGATAACAAGTATAAGAAAGGAAATTGAAATAATAAAAAAGAATAAGAAAGAAATGATAAATACAGTATGAGAACTGAAGACCACAATGGAAAAGATTAAAAGCACGATGGATGACACTGAGGATCGAATCAGCAAGATACAGGACAAAATAAACAAGGCACAGAAGTAGAGCAGAAAAAAGAAAAGAGACTAAAAAAATTTGAGAAAACTCTAAGGGAGCTCTGTGACAACATGAAGAGAAATAACATCCGCATCATAGGGGTTCCTGAAGATGAAAAGAAAAAACAAGAAATAAAAACTTTGTTCAATCAAATCATAGCTGAATACTTTTCTGAATTAAAACTGAAAAACATTTCACACGTTCAAGAAGCACAGAAAACTCCATTAAAGAGAAACTCAAAAAAATCTACACCAAGACACATCATAGTTAAAATACCAAAGCTAAGAGATAAAGAGAAAATTTTAAAAGCTGCTAGAGAAAAAAAGGCTATCACCTACAAAGGAGCCCCCATACAATGACATCTGACTTCTCAACAGAAACACTTGAGGCCAGAAGGCAAAGGCAAGATATATTCAAAATAATGCAGAACAAGGACCTACAACCAAGACTACTCTATCCATCAAGACTAACGTTTAAAATTAAAGAAGAAATAAAGAGCTTCCTAGACAAAGAAAGCCTCAAGGAATTCATTAAAACCAAACCAATTCTGCAAGAGATGGTAAGGGGCCTGTCGTGAACAGTTCAAAGGGGGAAAAATATATAGCAAAAGAAAAATACAGCTTTAAAGAATAAAATGGCAATAAACAACTACATATCAATAATAACCTTAAATGTAAATGGATTAAATGATCCAATCAAAAGACATAAGGTACCTGTGTGATTGAAGAAACAGGACCCATACATATGCTGTCTACAAGAGACACACCTTAAAACAAAAGATGCACATAAACTGAAGGTAAAAGGATGAAAAAAAATACTTCACGCAAATGGAAATGAAAAAAAAGCCGGGGTAACAGTACTTATATCTGACAAAATGGACTTTAAAACAAAGGCTGTAGTAAGAGATAAAGGACACTATATAATAATAAAGGGAACAATTCATCAAGAAGATATAACTATTATAAATATCCACGCACCGAACATAGGAGCCCTGACATACATAAAGCAGACTTTGATAAATATAAGGGCAAGATTTAAAGCAATACTATAATAGTAGGGAATTTCAATAACCCACTAACATCACTGGATAGATCCTAAAGAAAAAAATTAATAAAGAAACAGCAGACTTAAAGGATACACTAGATCAACTCGATTTAGTAGATATCTTCAGAACTTTTCACCCTAAAGCAATAGAATATACATTCTTTTCAAGTGCTCAAGGTACATTTTCTCGGAGAGTCCACATGTTAGGACACAAAAATGGTCTCAACAATTTAAGAAGATTGAAATCATATCAAGCATTTTCTCTGATCACAATGCCATGAAACTAGAAATTAACCACAAAAGAAGAACTGAAAAATACTCAAACATTTAAACACTAAATGGCATATTATTAAATAATGAATGGATTAACAATGAAAACAAATAAGAAATAGAAAAGTTTCTAAAAATGAATAATAATGAGCATACATCACCTCCAAATATATGGGACACAGAAAAAGCAGTACTGAGAGGGAAGTTCATAGCACTACAGACATACCACAAGAAGCTAGAAAAAGCTCAAATAAGCAAACTGACCACGCATCTAAAAGAACTAGAAAAACAACAGCAAATAAAGCCCAGAACCAGTAGAAGAAAGGAAGTAATAAAGATCAGAGCAGAAATAAATGACATAGAGGCTAAGAAAACAATAAAGAAGATCAATGAAACCAGAAGCTGGTTCTTTGAAAAGGTAAACAAGATTGATGAACCTTTAACTAGATTCACCAAAAATAAAAGAGAGAGTACTCAAATAAATAAAATTACAAATGAGAGTGGAGAAATAACAACTGACACAACAGAAATACAAAGTATTGTAAGAAAATACTCTGAAAAACTGTTTGCCAAAAAATTAGACAAGCTAGGTGAAATGGACAAATTTCTTGAATCATATACTCTTCCGAAAATTTGTCTGGAAGAATCAGAACACCTAAAAAGACCAATTACAATAAATGAGATTCAAACAGTTATCAAAAAACTCCCAACAAAAAATAGTCCTGGGTCTGATGGCTTCACAAGTGAATTCTACCAATTATTCAAAAAAGAACTAACTCCTATCCTCCTCAAACTATTTCAAAAAATTCAAGAGAAAGGAAACTTCCAAACTCCTTTTATGAGGCGAGCATAATTCTGATCCCGAAACCGGGCAAAGACAACACAAAGAAAGAAAATTATACGCTTATATCCCCGATAAATTTAGACGCTAAAATTCTCATCAAAATATTAGCCAACCAGATCCAGCAATATATGAAAAAAATCATACACCATGAACAAGTGAGATTTATTCCGGAGAGGCAAGGCTGGTTCAATATTTACAAATCAATCAATGTGATTCATCACATAAACAAAAGGAAGAACAAAAATCACATAATAATTACAGTAGATGCAGAAAAAACATTTGATAAAATCCAGCACCCATTCATGATCAAAACTCTCAGGAAAGTGGGAATACAGGGAAAATTCCTTAACATGATAAAGGCCATCTATGACAAACCCATAGCAAACATCATACTAAATGGGCAAAAATTGAAAGCAATCCCCTTAAGATCAGGAACCAGGCAGGGGTGCCCCCTTTCACCACTCTTATTCAACATAGTTCAGGAAGTCCTAGCTACAGCAATCAGACAAAAAGAAGAAATAAAAGGTATCCAAATTGGAAAAGAAGAAGTGAAACTCTCATTATTTGCAGATGATATGATATTGTATATAGAAAACCCTAATGTCTCAGGCAAAAAACTACTGGACCTGATAAATGAATTCAGCAAGATGGCAGAATATAAAATTAATACTCAGAAATCTGAGGCATTTCTAATTACCAAGAATGAACTGTCAGCAAAAGAAATTAAGGAAACAATCCCCTTCACTATTGCAACCAAAAAAATAAAGTACCTAGGACTAAATTTAAGTAAGGAGGTTAAGGACTCGTACTCGGAAAATTATAAAACGTTGATAAAAGAAATCAAGGAAGATACAAACAAGTGGAAGCATATACCATGCTCATGGTTAGGAAGAATAAACATCATTTAAATGTCTATATTACCCAAAACAATTTATAAATTTAATGCAATACCAATTAAAATACCAATGACATACTTTAAAGATATAGAACACATATCTCAAAAATTTATATGCAAATAAAAAGAGCACGAATAGCCTCAGCAATCTTAAAAAGAAAAAATAAAGCAGGAGGTATCACTCTTCCAGATATCAAGGTATACTACAAGGCCATTGTACTCAAGACAGCCTGGTACTGGCATAAGAACAGGCAATTAGATCAATGGAACAGAACAGAGAACCCAGAAATAAACCCACAGCTTTATGGGCAACTGATATTTGATAAAGCAGGAAGGAACATACAATGGAGTAAAGACAGCCTCTTTAACAAATTGTGTTGGCAAAATTGGACATCTACTTGCGAAAAAATGAAACTAGACCATCAACTTACACCATTCACAAAAGCAAAGTCAAAATGGATAAAAGACTTCAATGTAAGTCGTGAAACCATAAGCATCTTAGAAGAAAACATAGGCAGCAAGCTCTTCGACATCTGTTGCAGCAATATATTTGCCTATTTATTTCCACGGGCAAATGAAATAAAAGGCAAGATAAACAAATGAGACTATATCAAACTAAAAAGTTTTCACACAGCTAAATAAAATAAGAACAGAATAAAAAGACAAACCACACAATGGGAGAACATATTCGACAGCACGTCTGATAAGGGGTTAACAACCAAAATTTGTGAAGAACTTATAAAACTCAACACCAGGAAGACAAATAATCCTATCAAAAAATGGGCAAAAGAAATGAATAGAAATTTCTCCAAAGAGGACATACAAATGGCCAATAGGCATATGAAAAAATGCTCAACATCACTAATCATTAGAGAAATGCTAATTAAAACCACAATGAGATATCACCTCACACCAGTCAGAATGGCGCTCATCATCAAAACAACACAGAGTAAGTGCTGGCGAGGATGTGGAGAGAAAGGAACTCTCCTGTACTGCTGGTGGGAATGCAGACTGGTGCAGCCACTGTGGAAAACAGTATGGAGATTCCTCAAAAAATTAAAAATCGAACTGCCTTTTGACCCAGCTATCCCACTTATAGGAATATACCCTAAGAACACCATAGCATTGTTCAAAAAGAAGAAATGAGCCCCCATGTTCATGACAGCATTGTTCACAATAGCGAAGATCTGGAAACAGCCCAAGTGTCCGTCAGAGGCCGAGTGGATTAAAAAGCTTTGATACATATATACTATGGAATACTACTCAGCCATAAGAAATGATGACCTCGGATCATTTACAACAAAATGGATGGTCCTTGATAACATTATAGAGAGTGAAATAAGTAAAACAGAAAAAAACTGAGAACAGCATGATTTCATACATAGGTGGGACATAAAAGCAAGACTATGAGGCATGGACAAGAGTGTGGTGGTTACGGGGTGGGGGAAGGAAGGAGAGGAAGGGAGAAGGGGAGGGGTGGGGCACAGGGAAAACCAGATAGAAGATGACAGAGGACAATTTGATTTTGGGTGATGGGTATGCAACATAATTGAATGATAAGATAACCTGGAGATGTTTTCTTTGAACATATGTATCCTGATTTATTAATGTCACCCCATTAAAATGAATAATAAAAATAAAACAATAAAAAATAGGAAAACAATGAGATCAAAGAACAAGTCAAAAGATTCCTTGAAACAAATGAAAATGAGAACACAACAACCCAACATCTATGGGACACAGCAAAAGCAATTCTAAGAGGAAAGCTCATGGAATTACAGGACTATGACCTTTAATAGTGCAGTAGATAAAATGTCAACCTGGAACGCTGAGGTCACAGGTTTGAAACCCCAATCATTGCAGATTAAGGCACATATTGGAGTTAATTCTTTCTGTTTCTTCCCTTTCTCTTTCTTTCTTTCTTTCTTTCTTTCTTTCTTTCTTTCTTTCTTTCTTTCTCTGTCTTTCTTTCTCTCTCTCTTTCTCTCTCTCCTCTTTCTCTCTCTTCTCTAATATAAATAAAATTCTAAAAAAAATTTTTAAAAGAAAATTACAGGCCTACCTCAAGAAACAAGGAAAATCTGAAATAAACAACCTTACCATCCACTTAAAGGAACTGAAAAAGAACAACAAACAAAGCCCAAAGTGAGTAGAAAGGAAAGAAACAATAAAGATCAGAACAGAAATAAGTAAAGTATAATCTAAAAACAATCAATAAAACTAAGAGCTAGTTCTTTGAAAAAATTAACAAGATTAACAAACCTCTAACCAGATTCATAAAGAAAAAAATAGAGTACTCAAATAAATAAAATCAGAAATTAAACAAGAGGAGTAACAACTGACACAAAGAAATAAAAAGGATTGTAAGAAAATATTACAAACAACTATATGCCAACAAATTGGACAATCTGGATGAAGCAGATAAATTCCTAGAAACATAATCTTCCAAAACTGCATCAGAAAGAATCAGAGAATCTGAATAGACAAATTAGTAAAGTTGTAGTCATAATCAAAAAAACTACCAGCAAACAAAAGTCCTGGACCAGATGGCTTCACAAGCGAATTTTACAAAACATTCCAAGAACTAACACCTATCCTTGTCAAGCTATTTCAAAAGATTCAAGAGAGTGAAAGACTTCCAAGCTCATTTTATAAGGCCACTATCTTAATTCTAAATCCAGATAGACACTACAAAGAAAAAATTATCAACCTATGTTCCTGATGCACATAGATACTAAAATTCTCAACAAAATATTAGAAAACGAGTTCCAGCAATACACTATAAAGATCATAGACCATGATCAAATGGTATTTATTCCAGGGATGTAAGGTTGGTGCAATATTTGCAAATCAATTAATGTGATAACTTCATAAATAAAATGAAGGCTAAAAGCCACATGACCATATCAATAGATATAGAAAATGCAATTGATAAAAATCAGTGCCCATTTATGATAAAAACTCTCAGCAAAGTTGTAAATAGAAGAAACATACTCAGTATAATCAAAGCCATATATGACAAACCCACAGCCAACATTATATTCAATGGGCAAGGGCAAAAACTAAAAGTGCTTTTCATTAAGATCAAGAACAAGACAGAGATGTTTCCTTTCACCACTTCTATTCAACATAGTAGTGGAAGTCCTAGCCTCAGCAATCAGTAGAGTAAATAAAAAGCATTCAGATTGAAAAGGAAAAATTAAAGCCATCATTGTTTGCAGATGACATGATACTGTATAGAAAGAATACATATAGACCCCACCAAAGAACTACTAGAACTGATAAATAATTCAGCCAAGTAGCAGGATTCAAAATAAATATACAGAAATCAATTGCATTCTTATACACCAATAATGAACTATCAGAAAGGGAAACTAAGAAGACAATCCCATTCACAATTGTTTCAAAAAGAATAAAATACCTCAGAATAAATTTATCCAAGGATTTAAAACACCTGTACTTGAGAAATTATAAGACACTGAAGAAATTGAAGAAAATACAAATAACTGAAATGACTTACTGTATTCATGAATAGGAAGAATTAACTTTATTAAAATGTTCATACTACTCAAAGCAATTTATAGATCCAATATAATTCCTATCAAGAAACCAATGGCTTATTTCACAGGACTAAAACAAATATTCCAAAAATTTGTATGGAACCACACACACACACAAAAACAGTGATTTTGAGAAAGAAGAACAAAGTTGAAGGGACTATATTACCTGATATCAAATTATACTACAAGGCCACAATAATCAAAACAGAATGATAATGGCATGAAAGAGACATATAGGTCAATGAAATAGAACAGAGAGCACAGAAATAAATCCACAACTTTATAGTCAATAAATATTTGAAAGAAGTCAAGAACATACAGTGGGGTAAAGAGTCTGTTCAATAAATGAAGGTGCAGAAGTTGGACAGATATGCACAAAAAAATGAAACTAGACCACCTTCTTACACCATATAGTGGTCCCTCATCTATCGTGGGGGTTAGGTTCCAGAACCCCCCACAATAGGCAAAAATCTATGAAGTAGCAACCTTATATTTATTTTATTATTTATATATATTTTAAGGCTTTATAAACCCTCCCCACACTCTTATAAACCTTTTCTACACTGTTATTAACATTTTCCACATTTATTTTGCTTTTTTACCACAAAAATATATAAAAATATCTATATACCACAAAATCCCATGATATAGCAAAAAAATCCATGATACAAAATTAGATATATACAATTTAAAAATTTGCAATACAGTGAGACTACGAAAAGTGAACCACAATATGGCAAGGGACGACTGTACACAAGAATAAACTCATAGTGAATTAAAGTCTTAAGTGTTATATTCGAAGCCATAAAAATCCTAGAAAAAAACAAAGGCAGTAAAATCTTGGACATATCTTATAGCAATATTTTTTCTGCTATATCACCTCAAGCAAGGGAAATTTTTAAAAAATAAACAAATGTGACTACATCATACAAGTTTTTGCACAGCAAAGGAAACTATTGAGAAAATGAAAAGACAACTCACTGAATGAGAGAACATATTTGTCAATACAATTGATAAAGGCTTAATATGAAAAATTTACAAGGAACTTATAAATCTCAAAACAAACAAAAAGAATCACCCAATTAAAAAATGAGCAAAAGAACAGAATAGTTACTTATCCAAAGAAAACATACAGTAGATGGTCAATAGACATATGAAAAGATGCTCAACACCAGTAATCATCAGAGAAATGCAAATTACAACCACAATGAGATATCACCTCACATTTGTCAGAATGTCTGTCATCAATAAATCAACAAACAACAAGTGTTGCTGAAAATTTGGAGAAAAGGGAACCCTCACTGGTGGGAATGCAGATTGGTTCATCCACTGTGGAAAGCGGTATGGAACATTCTCAAAAAATAAAACATGAAACTGCTTTATGACCCAACAATTCCACTTCTGAAAATATCCAAAGAAACACAAAACAAAAAATATAGCACCCTTTACAAAAAGTAGCACCCCATCTGATGAAGCTGTGTCAAAGTGGATAGAGAATTGGACTAGGACACAGAGAACCCAGGTTCGAAACTCCAAGGTTGCCGGTGTGAGCGCAGGCTCACCAGCTTTAGCACAGGGTTGCCAGCTTGAGCATGGGATCATAGCCATGACCCCTAGTCACTAACTTGAGCCCAAAGGTCACTGGCTTGAGCCCAAGGTCACTGGCTTGAGCAAGGGGTCACTCGCTCTGCTGTAGCCCTCTGATCAAGGCACCTGTGAGAAAGCAATCAATGAACAACTAAGATAGTGGTTCTCAAACTTTTTGAAGTCAGAGCTCATTTAAAATCCTACAAATAATTGTAGATACACTATATACAAATTTCTGAGAAATATGTTATAATAATTAATTCAAATATTAAAGAAAAAATATAAAGTCCAAGTGTGCTTTTATGGTAACTAAACAAAATAAATATAACAAAATTAAATTTATTCTGACATTAAAAAACATTTTTATGTTACAGTTTTTGGGTTATACTTTTTAGAATTCGTAAAAAGGAGGGGTTAAAAAAATAAAAATAAATGGCAAAATATTATCTTTTTATATATAGATACATTCTTAGTAAGATTTAGTAAATTTGGCAGGTCCCAGGGTAAATGTGTTAAGTTTTTTCATTCTTGTGTTTATGAGAAACATGAGCCTGATGTGTCCTAGCAATTTCTTCAATGTTTGGGCATATATTTGAAAGGCAAACTCTCATTTCCTTGTTAATACATTGAAAAATTCCTCTCTTTTTACTCTTAATTGTGTTGAGTACAGAAAACCCCCACCATACATATCATCTTAACTTTACACCAAACAAAGGATAGAAGAAACTTGCCTCCAGTTTTTCTGGGGAACATGGGTGGTAGTGTAAACAATCCTGCACCACAGTTTAACAACCTTTTGCAACCTAATCAGGCAAATGAGGGGGGGGGCAGATGTTAGCTTACAGCCAATTCCCCAAACCTCTGTCTCCCAAATATATAAACTCCAAAAACCCTGTTGGGTTTTTTTGGTCTCCAATAGGCACATATTTCTCTGGAATACCATAAGGCACACCTGGAAATCTTCTAGAGTGCACCAGTGCACCCTGGCACACACTTTGAGAACAACTGAACTAAGGTGTCGCAACAAAGAATTGATGCTTCTCATCTCTCTGCCTTCCTACCTGTCTGTCCCTATCTGTCCCTCTCTCTGCCTCTCTCTCTCTCTCTCTCTGTCTCACTAAAAAAAAAGTAGCATCATATTTTAGCATTTAATTACATATTCATCAACAAGGCTTAGTCAAGAATCTTTGAGAATGTCATCACAGTCTATGGCCATACCACCCTGAATGCACCTGATCTCGTCTGATTTCGGAAGCTAAGCAGGGTCGAGGATGGTTAGTTCTTGGATGGGAGAATGTCATCACAAATAAAAGAATGTTGTTAGAAGTGTTATTACATAAAGAGTAGTGTCTTGAATAATAGATTACTTTATAAACTGAACATTGGCAATGAGGAAGAGTTTTAAATGTTTTTATTTATTTATTTTTACAGGGACAGAGAGAGAGTCAGAGAGAGGGATAGAGAGGGACAGACAGACAGGAACAGAGAGAAATGATAAGCATCAATCATTAGTTTTTTGTTGCCGTTGCGACACCATAGTTGTTCAGTGATTGCTTTCTCACGCGTTCGTTGACCGCGGGCCTTTAGCAGACCGAGCCACCACTTGCTGGAGCCAGCGACCTTGGGTCCAAGCTGGCGAGCTTTTGCTCAAACCTGATGGGCCCGCGCTCAAGCTGGCGAGCTTGGGGTTTCGAACCTGGGTCTTTCGCATCCCAGTCTGACGCTCTACCCACTGTGCCACCGCCTGGTCAGGCAAATGAGGAAGAGTTTTAATATTATTATTCTACATGTGAAAATAAAATGGCTCTACATAGGAAATTGTTCCATAACATTATTTTTTTTATTTTTAGGTACTATCATAGAATCTCTTCCTTCAAAGGATCAAAATTTAAATATTAAATTTAAAATATTATTAAATGATATGGTATTTTTTATATCTATTTGAAATGGTAAATGGGTTACTTAAACTGTAAGGAAATTAGAGGAATTTAAATAAAACAATTATCATGAGCTCTATCAACAAACTTGTATAATTTAAAATTAATGTTGATTACTGATTATTTCCAGTTTTCACTTTGCAATAGCTGGGGGGAAACCAGGCTTAAAGATATTGATTCTAGAAGGTGACAGAGGACAATTTGACTTTGGGTGATGGGTATGCAACACAATTGAATGATAAGATAATCTGGAGATGTTTTCATTGTACATATGTACCCTGATTTATTGGTGTCACCCCATTAAAATTAATAATAAAAAAAATAAAATAAAGATATTGATTCTGAAATATTAGTCTTAGTTGGATACTAGTTTTATAGACTAATAATTAGATTTAAAGATTCCTGTGAACTCACAACCCCCCTATTGAGTCATTAATTCCTTTGAAAAGGATTTGAAACCCTTTAGCCAATTTTATGTAAACCCTTTTTGGGTTAAAGAGGCTGAAATACTTGTTTTAAAATTTCATACTTATATTTAGTGTAGCTACTTCAAAGGTTTGTAAATGCAACCATTTACAAATATATACAGTGCCATGTTGCTGAAAACATTTAAAACGCAAAGACCTCCTATAATTTTATTAATAAAAATTTTTTTTAAATAATTCACTTTATAAAATGACAAAATAAAAACACGGGTAGCATTTTACCTTGTAGGACATGGTTAACTCTGTCTGAGTTCAGAAAAATCCTTAGTAAAAGAGATATCATCTGAGGTAGGTCTTAACAAATAAATCAGATTTCAGACAGAGAGAAATTCAGCGGGGTCTGGCCGGTTGACTCAGTGTTAGAGCATCAGCCCGGCATGTGGATGTCCCAGTTGCAATTCCTTGTCAGGGTGCACAGGAAAAGCAACCATCTGCTTCTCCATTTCTCCCCTTTCCCTTCTCTCTCTTCTTTCTCCTTCTGCACCCATAGCTCTATTGGTTCAAGTGCATCAGCCAGGGTGCTGAGGATGTCTCCATGGAGCCTCTGCCTCAGGCACTAAAAATAGCTCGGTTGTGAGCATGGTCTCAGATGGGCCCCAGATGGGGGTTGCCGGGTGGATCCCAGTCAGGGCACATATGGCAGTCTGTCTATTTTCACTCCTCTCACTTGAAAAAGAAAAGAAATTCAGGATAGATATGATTCAAATTAATGCATGCTATAAAATTTTGACACTAGCTTTCACAGGTAGATATCAGAAGGAGTTAGCTTAATTTTGAAAGATATAGTAAGAAAATTATATTTTCTTGAGTGTTTTTCCTACAATAAATAATACTTTATTTTATTTTTTGAGATTTTATAAAACAATAATTTAAGTATTATGTTGTAAAACTTCTATATTGAAATTATTAAGTTTTGGAGCTGGCTGCTGTATTTTTATCTTACTCTAAAGGATTATTCCACAAGTTTTCTATAGTTCCTTTTATTACTATTTTTTTTTCCAAGACAAGCCTTAAGCACCATCACCTTATGAAGGATTTGGTCTCTGAGATTTTTTTTAAACACTAGAGACTGACTAAAAATTTTTGATACTGCATTTGATTGTAGACCCTGACACCCTCTAAACCAACTGTGGTAATTTATGTCCACTCTCTCAATCCCAATGCACTCTGCACACAATTATAAACACTTCTCAGAGTGTAAGAAAATAGTCTGCAATAGGAAAAAGGTGAACGAAAGAGAGAAGTGGAGTTGCTAAAAGTATTAAGGGTCCACTTAGGTTAGTGCTATGAAATGAAGACGATGTCATTCTCAAAACTATGCGCTTCCCACCTATAATCAGCTGCTTTAGGCCAGGCAGAGTCATTTGTGAATACAACAGAGTTGTATTTAACCAGATTCTGGATTTGACCAAAGAATATAACCTTGCAATAGTGGGTCAATGGAATTGAGGCTCTGCACAACAGATTATATTGAATGAAATAACTGCAATCACTGTTTTTCAAATTATGACACCACTGTCCTTGCATTTGTCCATGCCCCTGAATCAATATCAATTTCACAGGACTTGTGTCTATGCCCTCCAAACAGAAATCATCATTTTACTTTCAAAATTAAATATCTTTTTTTATAGGAAGTGAGGAAATTATGTTAGTGTTTTACGAGGGACACTAAATTTGTTTGTATTCTTTATCTATATAACCCACACTAATAAATTTTTATCAACAAATGTTATGTAAACATTTGTTTAGATAAAAAAAAAATCAATCACCTTACTGTGAAGGACTTTCAGATAAAGATTTGGCCACATAAAGCAATTTCCCCTTTAGTCAAGTTGACTTAACTGCTAACAAGCTTCTTGGCAGAAATGGCAAGCAGTCAGTGGTTGAAGTCAATGGAAATTTCATCCCTATCCTTTATGTCACAAAACACAGATGTGTTTTCATTCCAAAGCAGGTAAACAAGTCAAACAAATAAGCCAAGAAAATGTCACCTTTTATGTTTGAGGGCTATGCTGCTGTAAATACTGCTTAATTTAAGGTCTTCACAATGATTAAATCATTGCCAATGTTTTATTTAGAGTCTCAGCTGCCTCTCTTTGGGAGTTTCCAGGAATAAGCCATGGCATTTGCTCCCTTAGGCCAACAGCTACTGGCTTTAGCTCCTCAAAAGCATCACTAGCCCATCCTTAGGAAAACTAAGCACACAATGACAAAACATGTTTTATCCATAGGAAGGGGGGGGTAATTTCATTACTCAAAAGTAATTTCAGTTTTCAGGATTAAATCCACTAAGGTAACAAGAAGCAGAAAAAATATTCCGAAAACAGAAGGGTTCAATCTATCATATTCTTTTAACAACTGAAGAGAGATGACTTGAGGGGAGAAGATCAATGACAACAGGTTAAGAAGATGGCTCATAGCTTGCCTAAGAAAGTTTCAACATACTGATAGCCTATTTGTCAAAAAGAAAAATTTATCCTAGAAAAAAAATGAAATGATCTGAGAACAAAATATTCAGAGGTACCTACAAGTGGTTAGTTATGAGGTCAACTATTTAAAACTGAACTTACTAGTCACTTCAAACACCTAGTCAAATACATTTTTTTTCTATTTGACCATGAGTAGTTTGTTTTGATGTGTGACAAGAAGGAAAAATTGTTATTGGGGGTAGGGGAAGAAAAATTACAGCCAACTTTTAAATAGAGTCTCCCAGATGGATGACCTTTTTAATTATGCAAAGCAAGTCCCAAAGCCCATAAAGGGAGCACTTAGGCAAAGAAGAGTTAAATAAACATCCCTGCATATTAAAGTGTTCAGATGTCTGTAATTTACTTTGATATACTTCAGCATAGACAGTGTGATATTATGTATTAAGCTAAAATACAATGCTGGCGCATTTGGATGTTCTAATCAGGATTTCACACTAGAGTGGTAAAAGGGAATTGAAAAGCTGTTTTGAATTTTATCAAAAAAGCTTCACACTCCAGAAAGAACTACTATAACCACTTTAGTAACCTTCTCTGATCAACAAGATATTTTATTACCATAATGGTATAATGTGATTATCAGTATAAGTGAAATTACACATAGATTCTCACCAGTGAAAGTAGAACTACTCAAGATATGTGAATTTGCTAAAATACTATAGAGCAAGGATTAGCAAACTATGACCCACAGGCCAAACCCAGTTTACCTCGGTTTCAGTATAACCTGTAAGCTAAGAATGTATTTCACAGTTTTAAATGATTGTAAAAAAATGTTTCAGAATATTTTCTGATGTAAAATTATATACAATTAGAACTTTGTGTTCATAAATAAAGTCTTATTAAAATACAGCCACATCATTTGTTTATACATTTTCTATGACAGGGATAAAAAAAGATATTCTGTAAAGGGTAAGATGGTAAATAGTTTAGGCTTTATGGGGCACACCATCTCTGTCACAAAACTCAGCTCTGTTGTTAAAGACAGATATACCTAGAGGAAATATAGAAGCAAATGAGTGTGGTTGTATTCCAATATAACTTTATTTATAAAAGTAGATATTGGGCAAAATTTGGCTAACAGGCCATAGTTTGCCAATTTCTGAACTATGGATGCTTTTGCAAAACAATAGCAGTTTGTAGTTGCAACAAAGACCATGTGACCTCCAAAGCCTAAAATGTTCTCCACTTGGCACTTTACGGAAAAAAGTTTGTCAACCCAACTCTACAATATAAATTCCACGAGATCAGGGACCCTGTCTTTCTTGTCTGTAACTACATTCCCAAAATTTAGACCAGTGTCTGACACATAGTAGTCACTTATAATTATTTGTTGAATGAACACATACACATAAACTTGCTGTACCTGAAAATTCACAATTCCATCATGCAACCAGTTCCATTTTTGGAACAGCCTTGTGTTCTAACTGCCTTCCAGTGATGCTGAATTCTGTCTCCATGTAACTTCCACCCAATTATGTACTCCTTTGCTACTTATAAAAACTTAATGTCGCCTGACCTGTGGTGGTGCAGTGGATAAAGCGTCGGCCTGGGAACACTGAGGTCGCCAGTTCAAAACCCTGCACTGGTCTGGTCAAGGCACATATGGGAGTTGATGCTTCTAGCTCCTCCCTCTTTTCTCTCTCTCTCTCTCTCTCTCTCTCTCTCTCTCTCTCACACACACACTCTTTGTCTCCTCTCTAAAATAAATAAATAAATAAAATAAAATAAAAAAACTTAATGTCTTCCACTTGCAACTTATTCAAATATTTGAAGATGATTTTCATGTTCCTTGAATTGTCTCTTTCGACTGGATTATCTAAAGAGTATCTTCAATGCTACATCTCGTGAAGCAATTTTTGAGTTCGTTAGAAAACTAGTAAAGATTAGTAATCCCCTCATGAAGATTAGTAATCTACAAATTTGTTTGTTTATAAAAAAAAACTAATGATGAGATTAAAAACAAAAGGTCAGAGAGGACGTCAGAGAAATGGCGCCATGAGGAGTGCTCCTGATACTTCTCCCCAAAATTTCAACAAGTTCTACAACCAGAGACAGAAAAATCAATCCCTGGAGCGTCTGTAAATCCCACACACTGAACAAAAAGGTATGAAGGGGCGAAAAACTGACTAAATTCATAAGCAACCCTAAAGGAAATAAGACAGAGAATGAAACACTCTGCCTCCCTCACTAACCTGAGCAAGGACTGCTTTCACTTGGAACTGAGAGAGTGAGAGCTTTGGGCATGAAAGGAGCCGGGCTGGGGCACAGACGTGCAAGCCGAGGAAAGAGTGTGCCCGCTGCAGCTCAGCCCATGTGAGCTAATGCCGGTGCCGGTCCCGGCAAAGGCAGGCAAGTGGCAGCCTCCATTACCCCAATATCCTGGTCGGTGAGCACGGGCAGTGTGCGAGAGGTTCCTCTTAGGACCCCGGGCATGGGCGCCCCATGTTCCCAGACAGAGAGGCAGGGTCAGAGACTTCTGCGTGGGCTGCGAGCAGAGGCACAGTGTAATCCCTGCTCCACCAACAACAGTGCACGGGGAGAGCGCGAAAGTGAACTTCCCTACGCCCAGTCTTCTCCCGGCCGGCGGGGTGCCCCGGCAGCCATTCAGGCTAGCACTGAGGGAGGGGCGTGCAGGCAGCTTGCAAACAGTCTCTGTAGCAAATCTGTGGATCCAATCGCACAAGTTAGCTTAACTCACAGTCGGCTCACCGCCCAACTGGCTTACACGGTTCTGGCTGACAAGGTTTCTCTCAGCTCAGCTATCTAAGACAAGAGACATGATATTTTTTAGTGGTTCTTGTTTTGTACAAGGGGTGGGGGAAACTTCCAGTCAGCCGATACAGGGTGAAAAACCTGCTTATGCTGGTGGCTCTGATTAGCAGAGCTTTCATACTCAGGGCTGTGTGCTAAAAAAGAGGGATTTGGCAGCTTTTAAGACCTCCTGTTCTGCAGGCAGCAACTGGAGCATCTTCTTCTTAGCCAAGACAGGATACAAAGTGCAAAAATCCTGGGGAGAGTGTTCCCACAGAGTACTGAGAAAGTCACCTTGAGAGTAATTGGCTCCCAGCCCTGCCTGATTATGCTGGCGGCTCTGACTGACAGAGCCTTACCCAGAGCTCTGCACTGAGTGGAGATAGAGTGGGGATTTGCCAGCTCTTTGAGCCCCTACTATCCAGGCAGTAGCAGCGGCAACCTCATAGCTGGATTACCAGGCTGCTAATTCAGGAAGGAGAGAGGCTTCAAGAAGACAGACTCTCCCATGGTTCTAGCTTGCAAATGCTAACAAGACCCAACTACCAACGAGACTGAAGCCTATTATATGACATCACCATAGTGACACATCAACTACAAATCTCTTCCTAAGCATGCCACAGGGGCAGAGCCTGGGGTACAGTGCCACCGACCAGGAAGAGGAAGAGGAAGGAAAAAGGAAGAGGATAACCTCTCAATTTTAAGAAAAATCCACAAACATAACTTTTTCCACTTTTTTTGTTTCTTTTAACTTCTCTTTATTTTTTCTCCACCTTGGTCCTTTTATCTTCTGCTCATCTTACTCTTTTCTCTTCGTCTTGAACTACATTACCCATAAGTGTTACATTTCTCATTTCTTTTATTTTTCTCTCTATGAGGGTTACACTCCAAAACCCTTAACCCTCTCTTTATTTTCTTTTCTTTTTCTCCTTTTTCTTTTCTCTCCCTCTCTTATTTTCTTCTTTTCTCTTTTATTTTCCCCCTCATTCGATCCTCACTCACAAACAAACTATTTTATTTTGGATTCAAATTTTTCTTTGTGGCATTTTGTGTGCTTTTTACTTCACCTTTTAACTCATTAGCATTTCCCCCAACCCCGGCTCTCCATTCTATGTAGTTTTTGTTCCACTTAATATAATAGTTTTTTTTCTTTTTTCTTTTATTTTCTTTTTCTTGTTTCCTTCTTATCCCTTTCACTATATCTCTCCTTTGACCATCATTTACAAGCAAATTATTTTATTCTTGATCCAAATTTTTCCTTTTTTGCATTTTGTGGGTTTCTACCTCCTTTTCTGCACCTTTATCACTTCTCCCCAACTCAGCACCCCCCCCTTTTATAGGTAGTTTTTGATCCATTTAGCACAATATAATTCTCAGTTTTGCATGGCATTTTTTTAAGAGGAAAGGAGAGAAAAAAAGGGAAACAAATAATAATTTTTGTTTAATTTGGTTTTATTATATTTTATTTATTGTCTTCTTTACTGTCTACTCTCTTTTTTTACTTTTTTTATTAATTCACATTAGTTTATTAACAAAATAACCCTCAGAGGTCATTAAGGAAAAGGAAATGGAATATAATGGGTACAAAAGACAAAGAAGTAGCACAGATAAATGAGGAAAAATTTATAGAAAAAAATTTTAATAGATTGGAAACCTTGGAGTTAAATGACAGAGAATTTAAAATATAAATCCAAAAATACTCAGATATACATGAAAACACAAAAAGGCAATTTAGGGAGCTCAGAAAACAACTCAATGAACACAAAGAATATATTACCAAGAAAGCTGAAACTATAAAAACAAATCAAACAGATGAAAAACTCAATTCATGAACTGAAAAATGAGGTAACAAGCTTAGTTAATAGAACAGGCCAGATAGAAGAGAGGATTAGCAACATAGAAGACAGGCAACTTGAGGCACAACAGAGAGAAAAAGAGACTCAAGAATTTTAAAAAATGAGAAAGCCCTACAGGAATTGTCTGACTTCACCAAAAAGGGTAACATAAGAATAATAGGCATATCAGAAGGAGAAGAGAGAGAAAATGGAATGGAGAACATATTCAAATAAATAATAGATGAGAACTTCCCCAGCCTGTGGAAAGAACTAAAGCCTCAAATTCAAGAAGCAAATAGAACACCAAGTTATCTTAACTCCAACAAACCTACTCCAAGGCAAATCATAATGAAATTGGCACAAACCAACAACAAAGAAAAAATTCTCAAGGTAGCCAGGGAAAAGAAGAATACAACATGTAAAGGAAGGCCTATTAGATTATCATCGGATTTCTCAGCAGAAAATCTACAAACTAGAAGAGAGTGGACCCCAATATTTAAAGTTCTAAAAGAGGAACTTCCAACCAAGAATACTATACCCATTAAAGCTATCCTTCAAATATGAAGGAGAAATAAAAACATTCACAGATACAGAAAAGATGAGGGAATCTATCATCAGAAAACCCTCACTTCAGGATATACTAAAGGGGGTTTTCCAACTAGATACAAAAAACAAGACAAAACAAAACCACAAGTAAAAGCTCCACCAGGAACACACACACAAAAAAAATTTAAACTATGACAGCAAAAACAATAAAGGGGAGAGGACAAAGATTAACAGTAGCAAAGGACAATGGAGTGCAGAAGCACTCATAAGATAGTGTACTACAATGAACATGGTAGGCACCCTTTTCATTACTTAATGGTAACCACCCCTGAAAAAAAAAACACAGAAGCACATGACTTGAAAAAGGAGGTAACAGAGGAAAGAAGTATGGATTACAACCAAACAAAAACAAATGACAGAAAAACAAAAGAGAAGTATCAAACAAGATACAAAACTAACAAAAAGCTATATATAAAATGGCAATAGGAAACCCTCAAGTGTCAATAATTACACTAAATGTAAATGAATTGAACTCACCAATAAAAAGACACAGAGTAGCAGACTGGATTAAAAAAGGAAATCCAAATATATGCTGCCTACAAGAAATACATCTAAGCAACAAGGATAAAAACAAATTCAAACTGAAAGGCAAATAATATCCAAAAAAAGCAGGTGTAGCAATACTCATATCCAACAATGCTGACTATAAGACAGCAAAAGTAATCAGAGACAAAAATAGTCATTTCATAATGATTAAGGGGACACTGAATCAAGAAGACATAACACTTCTTAATATATATGCACCAAACCAAGGAGCACCAAAATATATAAGACAGCTACTGACTGACCTAAAAACAAAAACTGACAAAAATACAATCATACTTGGAGACTTCAATACACTGCTGACGACTCTAAATCGTTTCTAGAAGAAATGGATAAATTCCTAGAACAATACAACCTTCCTAGACTGAGTCATGAAGAAGCAGAAAACCTCAACAGACCAATAAGCAAGGAGGAAATAGAAAAAACTATTAAAAACCTCCCCAGAAATAAAAGTCCAGGCCCAGACGGCTATACTAGTGAATTCTCTCAAACATTCAAAGAAGATTTGGTTCCTATTCTACTCAAAGTCTTCCAAAAAATTGAAGAAGAAGCAATACTTCCAAACACATTTTATGAGGCCAACATAACCCTCATCGCGAAACCTGGCAAGGAGAGCACAAAAAATAAAAACTACAGACCAATATCTCTAATGAATACAAATGCTAAAATACTAGCAAATCAAATACAACAACATATTTTAAAAAATAATACCCCATGATCAAGTGGGATTTATCCCAGAATCTCAAGGATGGTTCAACATACGTAAAACAGTTAACATAATACACCATATCAACAAAACAAAGAACAAAACCCACATGATCTTATCAATCGATTCAAAAAAGGCATTCCATAAAATACAACATAACTTTATGTTTAAAACACTCAACAAAATGGATATAGAAGGAAAATATCTCAACATGATAAAGGCCATTTATAATAAACTATCAGCTAACATCATATTAAATGGCATAAAACTGAGGGCTTTCCCCCTTAAATCAGGAACAAGACAGGGATGTCCATTCTCTCCACTCTTATTTAACGTGGTGCGAGAAGTTCTAGCCAGAGCAATCAGACAAGACAAAGAAATAAAAGGCATCCATATTGGAAAAGAAGAAGTAAAGGTTTCACTTTTTGCAGATGATATGATCCTATACATCAAAAACCCCAAAGACTCCACAAAAAGATTACTAGAAACAATAAAACAATACAGTAAGGTCACAGGATACAAAATTCCATAGCATTTCTATATGCCAACAACAAAACATTAGAAAAGGAACTCAAAAAAAAAAAGAAATAATCCCCTTCACGGTTGCAACAAAAAAAATAAAATACCCAGGAGTAAACATAACAAAGAATGTAAAGGACCTATATAATGAAAACTAGAAGGGAAATCGAAAAGGATACAATGAAATGAAAAAATATTTTTTGTTCTTGGATAGGAAGAATAAATATAATCAAAATGACCATATTACCCAAAGCAATATACAAGTTTAATGCAATTCCTATCAAAATTCCAATGACATTTTTTAAAGAAATGGAACAAAAAATTATCAGATTTATATGGAACTATAAAAAACCCTGAATAGCCAAAGCAATCCTAATGAAAAAGAATGAAGCTGGGGACGTTACAATACCTGACTTCAAATTATATTATAGCCTGACCTGGCAATGGCGCAGTGGATAGAGCGTCAGACTGGGAGGCGGAAAACCCAGGTTTGAAACCCCGAGGTCACCAGCTTGAGCGTGGGCCCATATGGCTTGAGCAAAAGCTCGCCAGCTTGGACCCAAGGTCGCTGGCTCCTGCAGGGGGGTGCTAGATCTGCTGAAGGTACGAGGTCAAGGTACATGTGAGAAAGCAATCAATGAACAACTAAGATGTCCCAACAACAACAAAAAACTAATGATTGATGCTTCTCACCTCTCTCCGTTCCTGTCTGTCTGTTCCTCTCTATCCCTCTCTCTGACTCTCTCTCTGTCCCTGTAAAAAAAAAAAATTATATTATAGAGCCACGACAATCAAAACAGCATGGTATTGGCAGAAAAACAGACACTCAAACCAATGAAACAACAGAAAGCCCAGAAATAAAACCACATGTATATGGTCAAATAATTTTTTTTAAAAAAACAACACATTTTTTCTTTTATAAGTCTGAACTCAAGATGCCATCAGGGCCATACTTCCTCTAAAGTCTCTTCCACCTTCTGGATGGCCTTGGTCTTGACTTACAGCAGTGTAACTCAATCTCTGCCTCCATCTTCACATGACCTTCTTCTCTATGGCCCCTCCTCTTCTTTTTTTTTAAATTAATTTTAATAAGGTGACACCAATAAATCAGGGTACATATGTTCAAAGAAAACATCTCCAGGTTATCTTATCATTCAATTATATTGCATACCCATCACCCAAAGTCAAATTATCCTCTGTCACCTTCTATCTGGTTTTCCCTGTGCCCATCCCCTCCTCCCTATACCATCATCTCCTCCCTCCCCCAACCCCATAACCACCACACTCTTGTCCATCTCTCATAGTTTCACTTTTATGTCCCACCTATGTATGAAATCATGGTGCTCTCAGTTTTTTTCTGACTTACTTATTTCACTCCGTATAATGTTATCAAGGTCCATCTATTTTGTTGTAAATGATCCGATATCATCATTTTTTATGGCTGAGTAGTATTCCATGGTATATATGTACCAAAGCTTTTTAATCCACTCATCCCCTGACAGACACTAGGGCTGTTTTCAGATCTTCGCTATTGTGAACAATGCTGCCACGAACATGGGGACACATTTTTTCTTTTCGAACAGTGCTATGGTGTTCTTAGGGTATATTTCTATAAGTGGGATAGCTGGGTCAAAAGGCAGTTCAATTTTTAATTTTTGGGGGAATCTCCATACTGTTTTCAGTATGGCTGAAACAGTATGTTTTCAGTATGTTTTCAGGTGGCAGCACCAGTCTGCATTCCCACCAACCACTAGCAGTGCAGGAGAGTTCCCTTCTCTCCACATCCTCGCCAGCACGTGTTCTGTGTTGTTTTGCAGACGAGAGCCATTCTGACTGGTGTAAAGTGACATCTCATTGTGGTTTTAATTTGCATTTCTCTAATGATTAGTGATGTTGAGCATTTTTTCATATGCCTATTGGCCATCTGGTGTATGTCCTCTTTGGAGAAATTTCTATTCATTTCTTTTGCCCATTTTTTCATTGGATTGTTTGTCTTCCTGGTGTTGAGTTTTATAAGTTCTCTATAAATTTTGGTTATTAACCCCTTATCAGACATGCTGTCGAATATGTTCTTTCATTGTGTGGTTTGTCTTTTTATTCTGTTCTTATTGCTTTAGCTGTGCAAACCTTTTTAGTTTGATATAGTCCCATTTGTTTATCTTGCCTTTTATTTCATTTGCCCATAGAGATAAATCGGCAAATATATTGCTGCTACAGATGTCAGAGAGCTTGCTGCCTATGTTTTCTTCTAAGATGCTTATGGTTTGATGGCTTACGTTTAAGTCTTTTATCCATTTTGAGTTTGTTTTTGTGAATGGTGTAAGTTGATGGTCTAGTTTCATTTTTCTGCAGGTAGATGTCCAATTTTCCCAACACCATTTGTTAAAGAGGCTGTCTTTACTCCACTGTATGTTCTTTCCTCCTTTGTCAAATATCAGTTGTCCATAAAGCTGTCTTGAGTATAATGCCTTGTTATAAACCTGATATCGGAAAGAGTGATACCTCCTGCTTTATTTTTTCTTTTTAAGATTGCTGAGGCTATTCGTGTTCTTTTTTGATTCCATATAAATTTTTGGAATATGTGTTCTATATCTTTGAAGTATGTCATTGGTATTTTAATTGGTATTGCATTAAATTTCTAAATTGCTTTGGGTAATATAGACATTTTAATGATGTTTATTCTTCCCAGCCATGAGCACAGTATATGCTTCCACTTGTTTGTATCTTCCTTGATTTCTTTTATCAACATTATATAATTTTCCGAGTACAAGTCTGTAACCTCCTTGCTTAAATTTACTCCTAGGTACTTTATTTTTTTGGCTGCAATAGTGAAAGGGATTGTTTCCTTAATTTCTTTTGCTGACAGCTCATTGTTGGTATATAGAAATAACTCTAATTTCTGAGTATTAATTTTATATCCTGCCACCTTGCTGAATTCATTTATAAGGTCCAGTAGTTTTTTGACTGAGACTTTAGGGTTTTCTATATACAATTTCATATCATCTGCAAATAATGACAGTTTTACTTCTTCTTTTCCAATTTGGATGCCTTTTATTTCTTCTTTTTGTCTGATTGCTGTAGCTAGGATTTCCAAAACTATGTTGAATAAGAATGATGAAAGAGAACACCCCTGCCTGGTTCCTGATCTTAAGGTGATTGCTTTTAATTTTTGCCCATTTAGTATGATGTTGGCTGTGGGTTTGTTGTAGATGGCCTTTATCATGTTAAGGAATGTTCCCTTTATTCCCACTTTACTGAGAGTTTTGATCATGAATGGGTGCTGGATTTTATCAAATGCCTTTTCTGCATCTATTGAAATTATCATGTGATTTTTGTCCTTTCTTTTGTTTATGTAATGAATCACATTGATTGATTTGCAAATATTGAACCAGCCTTGCCTCTCCAGAATAAATCCCACTTGATCATGGTGTATGATTTTTTTCATATATTGCTGGATCTGGTTGGCTAATATTTTCTTGAGAATTTTAGTGTCTAAATTCATGAGGGATATAGGCCTATAATTTTCTTTCTTTGTGTTGTCTTTGCCTGGTTTTGGAATCAGAATTATGCTCACTTCATAAAAGGAGTTTGGAAGTCTTCCTTCCTATTGAATTTTTTGAAGTAGCTTGAGTAGGATAGGAGTTATTTCTTTTTTGAATTTTTTGTAAAATTCACTTGTGAAGCCATCAGGTCTAGAACTTTTCTTTTTTAGAGTTTTTGATAACTGTTTCCATCTCATTTGTTGTCATTGGTCTGTTTAGGTGTTCTTATTCTTCCAGATTGATTTTTGGAAGATTATATGATTCAAAAAATTTGTCCATTTCACCTAGGTTGTCTAATTTTTTGGCATAGAGTTCTTCATAGTATTTTCTTACAATGCTTTGTATTTATGTTGTGTCAGTTGTTATTTCTCCACTCTCATTTCTAATTTCATTTCTTTGGGTCCTCTTTCTTTTTTTTTTTTTTTTTTTGGTGAATCTAGTTAAAGGTTCATCAATCTTGTTTACCTTTTCAAAGAACCAGCTTCTGGTTTCATTGATCCTCTGTATTGTTTCCTTAGCCTCTATGTCATTTATTTCTCTTCTGATCTTTATTATTTCCTTCTTTCTACTGGTCTGGGGATTTGTTTGCTGTTGTTTTTCTAGTTCTTTTAGATGCAGGGTCAGGTTGCTTATTTGTGCTTTTTCTAGCTTCTTTTGGTATGCCTGTAGTGCAATGAACTTCCCTCTCAGTACTGCTTTTGCTGTGTCCCATAAATTTTGAATTGATGTATGCTCATTATCATTTGTTTCTAGAAACTTTTTTATTTCTTCTTTGATCTCATTGTTAATCCATTTATTATTTAATAACCTATTTAGTTTCCAAATTCCTCAACTGCGGACCAGCCTGTTTCTGGGCTTCCACTCAGCCCCGTGGTCAGCGCCTGCTCGCCACAGTTTCTCGCATTGGATTTTGCTGCTGATGTGCTCTCCGCTGTGAGACTTTGCCCATCAGTAGCTTTAGCCCCGCCCTCAAGGCCGAGGGCCATCCTACGCAGGATCATAAACTGCAGTTTATTGGGCCGGGCATGGCTGCTGGCATTCGCTCAGCTGCGAGCTTCCGCTCATCTGGGGCTCTAGCCCCACCCCCACGTTGAGAGCCAACTCGCGCATACAGGATGGCAAACTGCTATTCCTACCAGTCTCAATGTGGCTTCTTCTGTGTTCCTTGGTTGAAAAGTCCACTTAGTTTAGTTCAAAGTTGGTTTATCCAGATGATGGTTCTTAAAATTGAGTTATAATCCACTTTGGTTCTGGGAGTTGGAAGTTGGTACATCCGCCTACTCCATTGCCATCTTGCTCCTTCTTCCCTCCTGTTCTTATGGTCAAATAATTTTTGATAAAGGAGCCAACAAACCACAATGGATAAAAGAAAGCCTCTTCAACAAATGGTGCTGGGAAAACCGGAAAGCCACATATAAAAGAATGAAACTTGACTACAGTTTGTCCCCTTGTACTAAAATTAATTCAAAATGGATCTAAGACCTAAATATAAGACCTGAAACAATAAAATACATAAAAGAAAACATATGAACTAAATTCATGGACCTTGGTTACAAAAAACACTTCTTGAATTTGACTCCAAAGGCAAGGGAAGTGAAGGCAAAGATAAATGAATGGAACTACATCAGACTAAGAAGTTTTTGTACAGCAAGAAAAACTGACAACCTACTAAATGGGAGATGATATTTTCAAACAACAACTCAGATAAGTGGCTAATATCCAAAATATACAAAGAACTCACAAAACTTAACAACAAACAATCCAATAAAAAAATGGGAAGAGAACATGAACAGACACTTCTCCCAGGAAGAAATACAAATGGCCAACAGAAATATGAAAAGATGCTCATCTTCATTAGCTATTAGAGAAATGCAAATCAACACTACAATGAGATACCACCTCATGCCTGTTAGATAAGTTATTATCAACAAGACAGGAATAACAAGTGTTGAAGAGTCTGCGGAGAAAAAGGAACCCTCATCCACTGTTGGAAGGAATGTAAAGTAGTACAACCATTATGGCAGAAAGTATGGTGGTTTCTCAAAAAACTAAAAATAGAACTACCATATGACCCAACAATCCCTCTACTGGGTATATACCCCCCAAACTCAAAAACACTGGTATGTAAAGACACATGCAGCCCCATGTTCATAGCAGCATTGTTCACAGTGGCCAAGACATGGAAACAACCAAAAAGCCCTTCAATAGATGACTGGATAAAGAAAATGTGGTATATATATATATATACTATGGAATACTACTCAGCCATAAGAAATGATGACATCAGATCATTTACAACAAAATGAATGTATCTTGATATAATTATACAGAGTGAAATAAGTAAATCAGAAAAAACTAAGAACTGCATGATTCCATACAAAGGTGGGACATAAGAAAGAGACTAAGAGACATGGACATGAGTGAGGTGGTTATGGGGGGCGGGGAGCGAGGGAGTAGTGGGAGGGGAGAGGCACAAAGAAAACCAGATAGGAGGTGACAGAGGACAATTTGACTTTGGGTGATGGGTATGCAACATCACTGAATGACAAGATAACCTGGAGATGTTTTCTTTGAACATATGTATCCTGATTTATTAATGTTACCCCATTAAAATTAATAAAATAAAAAAATGAATGCAAAAAAATCTGTGATGAACAAAATGTCAAAATTTTAAATAAAAAAAAGAAAGAAAGAAAAGGTCAGTGTTGTCAAAATCTGCTAATGTGCTACTTTGTCACTGGAACACATGTGGCAATACATAATGTTATTCTTCTTTAAATTTCCAATAAGTAAAATGATTTGCCAAGTATTGGAAACTATTCTAATTACCTGAAGAATTTATCACCCACACATTGGAGTTCTACTGATCTCAATTTATTTTTATCCTGACTAAAAAGTTATCTTTCTGTCTAAACATTGGAAAGATAAAGTTATTCTTAAATAAATAATTTTAATAAGTCAATTTGTTTCTTTCACAAGTCATGCTCAATTAGTAAGTGACAACTAGCAACTTTAAGTTACCTTTAATTTTCTCATTGGCATTTATACAAATGCCACTCCCAGAACATCATTATACAACCCTGTGGTTGCCTTAATTTTAGTTCCAGTGTAGAAACATTCAGCTTATTTTTAGTTGCATTTTAGACCCTATAAGCTACATTTATACTTAGCTATTTATGTCATTCTCCAACCTCCTCTCCCCTGAGGTTATCCCATGACTGAAGGACAATTTTAAGCTACTTTGCTTAGTCCTATTACAGTGAACTGAGACTGATAATAGCATTTCTAACATAATAAAATATTTGTAATATAATTTTGCCGTTAATCGATGTATCTTTTACAGCAGATGAGCCATTATACAATATAATTAACTGAGATGTTGAAAACTTACCTGGAGAGCTAGATGGAATTACAGATTGTTAGAATTTAATTGACTCCAACTATAGTCTCTGGGCCACTAGTGAACATGATACCTTACAGTAGCCTCAAGTTTGGTTCTGTTTCCAGCACAGGGTGCTCTAATGTGTTATACCTTCTCTTTCTGTACTGAAAGACAAAGCAAGAAGGTGGAGGAAGTTTACTTCAAAAAACTGTAGTTTTGTAAACTTACTAATGAGAGCTCAACTGTAATAGACTGTTGAGCTAGAAATTATGTTCCCGCTTCCCTCATTTAGAAACACTTTTCAAAGACCCTAGAAAATCAAATTGCAACTTAAAATTCAAAAATAAGACCAGTAATAAGAGTGGAGTGATGGAAAGAATGCAGGCATTAGATCAGAAAATACCTGAACCATCCTTCTGCATTTGCTAGCTCTATCATACAAGGAAGTTTCGGAATTATTCCTCATCTGTGATATGGGATCAGCCACCTAGCAGTGTAACTATGAAGATGAAGCAATATAAATGTGTAAGGCATCTAATACAAAACAGACACCCAACAAATGTCAGTTCTCTTCATCATCAACAAATGCAGAGTGCTTCCCCTTCTTTGGTTTCTACAAAATAGAAAAGTAAAGAGCAAGGGGATGGTTTCTAGAAGTTAAGAGTTTCAATGCTGACATCCTGAGCAAACCAAGACATATTGTTCAAAGGTCTGCATTTGATAAACTATTCCAAGTACTGAGTATATGGCTATTATTTCCTTTTTAAAATTGTAAATAGTGTTTTCCATTGTTCTGTGGAGTAGAGTTGAAAAATTGGTGCTCATTAGGTTGATAGTTTATTTTCAATCACTTAATTGAAGACTATAACTGCTTTTACAATAATGATTCTTAATGGTACACTTGGTAATTATGGAAACGTTTTTGGTTACCATAAGTGGGAGCTGTAGTAGAGTGCTCCTGGCATTTAGTGGGTAGAGGTCAGGGATGCCACCACAGATTTGACATGCACAGGAGACCACCCCTCTTTTCCTCTCCCTTTCCTCTTCTCCATCACAACATAGAATTATCCAGCCCAAAATATTAGAGCTGAGGTTGAGAAACCCTGTTTCTACAGGCTAAATAATCCCTATTCTCTTTACATTTCTTTATAAATATACATAAAAATATCTCATACCAAACATTTTATAGAAAAAAATTAACACCTACTCTACTCAAATTATTTTAAAACACTGAAGAGGAGAGAAGGCTCCCAAACTCATTTCACAAGCTTAACATTACACTGATACCAAAACCAGCAAAAATATTACAAAAAAATTAAAGTATAGGACAATATCCTTGATGAATTTAGATGCAAAAAATCCTCAAAAAATATTAGCAAACTAATTTCAGCAATATATTAAAAAGGGCATAATCATGATCAAGTGGAATTTATTTCTGTGATGCTAGTTTATTCAATATCCACTAAACAATCAACATGATATACCACATAAACAAAATTAAGGATGGAAATTGTATGCATATCAACAGATGCAGAAAAGGGATTTGACAAAAGCCAACATCCATTAGTGATTTAAAAAAACTCTCAGAAAAATAGAAATAGGGGAAACATATTTCAACATAATAAAGGTCATATATGACAAACCCACAGTTAATATCATACTCAATGGTAAAAGCTGAAAGCTTTTCCTTTAAGATCATGAACAAGACAAGGATATCCACTTTCACCATTTTTTTGAACATAGTACTGAATTCTAGCTACAGCAATCAGACAAAAATAAATAAATAAAAGGCATCCAAATTATAAAGGAAGAAATAAAATTGTCATTATTTGTAGATGACATAATACATACTATTATTCCAGAAACTATAAGACATTGAAGAAATTAAAGAAGATGTAAATAAATGGACGAATATACCATGCTCTTAAATAGAAAGAATTAACATTGTCAAAATATTTATACTACCCAAGCAGTCAACATACTCAATGTAATCCCTATCGAACTACCAATGGCACTTTTCACAGAAGTAGAAAAAATAATGATAAAATGTATATTAACCCATAAATACTCCAAATAGTCAATACAACAAAGTTGGAGTTATTATGCTACCTGGTATCAATCAAACAATATGGTACTGGTATCAATCAAACAGTATGGTACTGGTATCAATCAAAACAGTATGGTACTGGTATAAAAACAGAAACATCAATCAATGAAACAAAATAGAGAGCACAGAAATAAACTCAAATATATATGCTCAACTAATCTATGAAAAAAGAGGCAAGAGATATATAATGAAGTAAAGACAGTCTCTTCAACAAATGGTGTTAGGAAAACTGGACAGATACTTGCAAAGAAAAGAAAAAAAGAAATGAAAATAACCCTTTTTCTTATACCATATACCAAAATAAACTCACAATGAATTAAAGACTTAAATGTAAGATCTGAAACCATAAAAATCCTATAAGAAAACATGGGCAGTAAACTGTGACATTGCTCTTCACAATAGTTTTTTGGACATGTATCCCCAGGCAAGGAAAACAAAAGAAAAAATAAACATATGACACTACATTAAACCAAAAAGGTTTTTTACAAGGAAACCATCAACAAAATGAAAAGACAACAACCTGAATAAGAGAAGTTATTCACCAATGATATAACTGACAAGGGGTTAATAGCCAATATATATAAGGAACTCATACAAGTTAACACACACACACACACACACACACACACACATCCCATATAAAAATGGGCAGAAGGACCCTGGCCAGTTGCTGCAGTGGATAGAGTGTTGGCGCAACATGCAGACATCCCAAGTTCCATCCCCAGTCAGAGCACACATGAGAAGCAACCATCTGCTTCTCTTCCCCTCCCTCTCCTGCTTCTCTCTCTCTTCCCCTCTTGCAGCCTGTGGTTCTACTGGTCTGAGCGTCAGCTCCAGGAACTGAGGATAACTCAGTTGATTCAAGTATCGGCCTCAGATGGGAGATGCCATGTGGATCCTGGTCAGGTCGTATGCAGGAGTCTGTCTCTTTATCTCCCCTCCTCTCACTTTAAAAAAATGGGCAGAGCCCCGGCTGGTTGGTTCAGTGGTAGAGCATCGGCCAGGCGTGTGGAAGTCCTGGGTTTGATTCTCAGCCAGGGCACACAGGAGAAGTGCCCCTCTGCTTCTCCACCCCTCCCCCTCTCCTTCCTCTCTATCTCTCTCTTCCTCTCCCTCAGCCAAGGCTCCACTGGAGCAAAGATGGCCCAGGTGCTGAGGATGGCTCCATGGCCTCCACCTCAGGTGCTAGGATGGCTCCAGTTGCAACAGAGCAACTGCCCAAATGGGCAGAGCATCACCCTCTTGTGGGCATGCCGGTAAATCCCAGTCCAGCGCATTCGGGAGTCTGTCTCTGCCTCCCTGCTTCTCACTTCAGAAAAATAAAAAAAAATTAAAAAAATAAAAGAAAACAATAGGCAGAATACCTGAATAAAAATTTTCCCAAAGAGGACCTACAGATGGCCAGGAGACATATGAAAAGAAGTTCAACATTACTAATAACTAGAAAAATGTAAGTTAAAATCATAAGTTATCACCTCATACCTGTCATAATGGCTACCATCAATAAATTAATAAATAAGTGTTGGTGAGGATATAAAGAAAAGGGAACCCTCATGTACTGTTGGTGGGATTGTAAATTGGTGTAGCCACCATGGAAAACAGGATAGAGGTTCCTCAAAAAATTAAAAATAGAAGTGCCACAACACAGCAATTCCACATATGAGTATTTAAAGAAATCCAAAACACTAATTCAAACAGATCTATATATTCCTATGTTCATTGCAGCCCTATTTATAATGGCCAGGACGTGCAAGCAATCTAAATTCCATCGATAGGCAAATGGATAAAAATAATAATACATATGTACAAAAGAATATTATTCAGCCATAAAAAAAGAATGAAATCATGTCATTTGTGACAGCATGGCTGGGCCTAGAAGAAATTATGCAAAATGAAGTAACAGAAAAACAAATACCATATAATTCTCATTATATGTGGAATCTAAAACAGAAAATAAATGAGCAAATGAGAAAGAAACAGACTTATAGATACAGTGAACAAACTGATGGACACCAGATGCGAGGAAGTTTGAGAGCTGGGTGAAAAAAGTTAAAGATTAAGAAGTACAACTTGCTAGTTATAAAAAGCAGTTATGGAAATATAAAGTACAGTATATGGAATATAGTAAAAAATATTGTCAAAATTATATATGGTGTCAGATGGATTCTAGACTTACTGCAGTGGTCACTTTGTGAGTTAAATAAATGTCTAATCACTATGTTGTACACCTGAAACTAACATAATACTGTATGTCAACTGTAATTGAAAAACAACTTTTTAGATTTTTTAGATTTATTAATTTTAGAGAGGAGAGAGGGTGAAGGGGGGAGGAGCGGGAAACATTGACTCCCATATGTGCCTTGACCAGGCAAGCCCAGGGTTTCAAAACAGTAACCTCAGCACCCCAGGTTGAATCTTTATCCACTGTGCCACCACAGGTCAGGAAAAAAATATTTTAAAAAAAATGCAGCTCAGAAAACAGCTAATGGCATATCTGCCATCTCTCCCACCATCAGCACTTAACTTTTATATAGCTCACCGACTATACTAGTATAGATTTGTGTGCTTTAGAATTTACAAGGTGCTTTAATATAACATCTCATTTAACTCTAGCAAAAGTATTGTAAGAAATCTATTATTAATAATTCTCTTTTGAAGATGTAGAAGTATTTTACCTAAGACCATATTTTAAGGCAGAACTAATACTCAAACCAAAGACTGAAACTAAACCACACATGCTTTCCACGGCCCCCCACTCCTCTTGGCCTTGTTCTGAAAAAAGCTGTTATTAGTAGAAAGGACCCATTAAGGCAATGGGTCTCAACTGAGGATGCACATGAAACTCACCCAGAGTTTTTTAAAGTATAGATTTATGGCCCATTAAAACTATTATAATTGAATCTCTAAGGACAAGGCAAGACATACATTTTCCAAGAGCACACACACACACACGTCCACTTCTGGTGAGTCATCTTGTTCAGAACACAAATCAAGTAATAATGATCCAGGAGCATTTGCATGTTAGCATTCCTTAATCCAGAGAAATAAATCTCTAATGGTATTTTAGGCATCAGGGAGCCTTGAGTATGATTTGAATAGTTTTGTGTTAAGGAAGTCCTTCGACTACATGAAACTGACTGCTATTTTTACTTACTTTTAAAACGTTTTTGATTCTGGTTCAAAGTTATTTTTTAAATGGGGTGTATTTATTAGGGTTTTTTCTGTATACTCTATGTCTCTCATATACATTACATATAATATATTTCATAACAAAAAAACTAACATATTAAGAAGAAAGACACTGGCAAGAAAACATTATCAAAGGTCTGATTAATGTGGAAGATGTCAGAACCATAGTCATACAGCTCCTGTCTCTGTGCTTCAGGTCATTCTAGTACCACCTGTTATTTTTCAATCTTGTTTACATGGCGAGTCTACAGGTGACTCTCTACCTGGCCTTTTTACCACAATCTTCCTGATGGTTGGTTTAGGCTTGTAATGATATTTACAGATTACTTACTCCAGTGCATTGCTATACAGTACTCTGGTCCAGCAACATGGACAGCAGGTGGTACCTATTAGATATGCAGAATCTGCATTTTAATAAGATCCCCAGGTGGTGCACATTCAAGTGCATGCACTGTTCTAGTGAGTTTTTCCCCCCAACACCCCTCAGGGGCTTTCCCTACCCATTCATACTACTAACAGCTCAATAGTGTGGCAATTCTCTAGGACAGTGATTTCTAAAAGATGGTCCCTATAACAGCAGTGTCCACATCATCTGGGAACTTGATAGAAATGCATACTTCTGGGCCTACTTCACGCCTACTAAGTCACAAACTCCGCAGGCCTCACCCAGCAATCTTGTGTTTCAAAAAGCCCTTCAAGTCATCTATAGGTAAAACAGCTGTGTTGTTAGGGTTACTCGCTTGCACATTGCAAGATTAGGGCATGAGCACGTGGCAGAGCCATATGTGTATATCCTGTTAAGGCTAGAGGTGTTTTGACTTGGGGCAGATTGCAGATTGCCTGCCTGCCACTGCCAGGGACTGTTTTGTTTTTCATTCGCCTGCTGCTGTGAGAAGCAGTTTTCCCTGCCTGTGTGCTTATCCGTCAATGAGAGACTCTATTAAATGGATGTGTCCCAACGCTTTCCAGCTCTGCAGTTCCTCTACCATTTGCCCAAATGTAATGTGAACCTGCCTGGCCTTGGCCCCCGGCATTACATCATCTTTGTTGGATATGGTATGGTAAAGTTGTTGCAGCCCCAAAAGAGAAGAGAATGAGGTTTGAAAGATGTTCATTAAACCCACAGATCCTAGAGAGAAAGTCACCTCATGCCATGCAGGGTCACAGGCAAAAACACTATGTGTCCAGGAGGCAGAAGACAGAAATGAATGGAAAGTTTAAGGTAAAACCTTTATTGAGGTTTCCAGGGAAAATGAAGATAGGCCAGAGCGAACAGTTTAGGATTGGATATTGTGAATAATTCTGGTTGGCTTTGGGCTAAAGTTATGGCCTCTAGTAATCTGGTACCTAGCCCTGGGATGATTTAAGGCATGAGAAGTACTGGCTTGGTGTGTGAGTTAGATAAGGAGGTAGTTGGAGGCATAATTGATGGATTGGTTGGTTTGCATATGAAGTTATTGTTAGGAATTATCTGGCCCTGGAAATGTCACTCTCTCCCCAGCCAGAAAGGCTTTTAATATGTCAAACTATCTTAATATACAGAAAAGTAAAAATACATATATTTACAATTCTTTTTGATGCTTGCTAAAGTTTTAAAATTACTTCTCTGGGCCCTGGCCAGTTTGTTCAGCAGATAGAGCATTAGCCAGGGTGCTGAGGTGTTGTTGGTCCTAGCACATCAACTTCACACACTAAAAATAGCTCCTTTGATTAAAGTATTGGCCCAAGACAGGGCTTGCCGGGTGGCATTCCAGGAGTCTTTCTCACTATCTCCCCTCCTCAAAAAGAAAAAGAAAGAGAGAGAGAGATTACTTCTCTGAAGCAGAATTTATCAACTCTGGCTCATACTGAAATAATTTGGGGAGGTTTTGCCAATAACACTTGAGCCCTATCCCAGATTTCTTGAGCAGACACATTGCTCAGTTCATAACTGAGACTCTGAATAAAGGTTAGTGTGGTTGATAAAGTATTACAAATCTAATCTAGTGTTTCTCAACCTTGATTGATTAAGGAGAAAAAGAAAACGCATCAACTTCCCCATTCCTAGTTTATTTAAGTTGTTGTGAGGGACTACATTTTATTCAATGCTTCTCACATGATTCTAATGCGCAGCCAGGATAGGAAAGTGTTGGTCAAAATTTACCTTTCTCTTTATAGTCAAGAAGTATGAGGTTTAGAAATTAAGTGGTTTATTTTAAATTTGTAAGATAGACCTCAAGGGGATGGGTATTAGAAGTGCCAACTCTTGATCCCTAAGCCAATGCCCTTTCCCATATACATAGCTCTGTTGTCCTCTGCATGCACGTTGGTTAGCCTCTGCCTTCGACTGAATTTCAGTTCCCAAATTCACTTAAGATCCCTAAGAAATCTGACCTTCGTCTTCCAAAGGCCTAGGCACTTAGGCCAAGAAATTTTTAGGATGAAAGATATGACCTGTGACTTTTTTTTATTAACTTATTGTGTTTACATATATTCTAATGTCACCCATGTTCCCCAGTACATGCCCCCAGTCTCCCTCCACGTAACGCCCTCCCCACTTCACTCCAGGACTTGCTTTTCTGCTCTTATCCCATCCTATCACCCTATCATCCACTTTCCCTCTGTCTGCTTTCCTTCTTGATCCTTTGGTCCCGCCTCTATCTCTATTCTGCTCTTCAGTTCATATTGTTCGTAGATCCCTCAGATGAGTGAGGTCATATGATATTTTTCTTTCTCTGCCTGGCTTATTTCACTTAACATCATACTTTCCAGATCCATCTGTGTTGTCGCAAAAAATAATATTTTCTTCTTTTTCGCGGCCCCATAGTATTCCATTGTGTATACGTACCACAGCTTTAAAATCCAATCGTTCACTGACGGACACTTGGGCTGTTTCCAGATCTTCGCTATTGTAAACAATTCTGCCATAAACATGGCGGTGTATTTCTCCTTTTCAAACAGTGCTATGGTGTTCTTGGGGTATATTTCTAAAATTGGGATGGCTAGGTAAAAAGGCAGTTCAATTTTTAATTTTTTGAGGAATCTCCATACTGTTTTCCACAGTGGCTGCACCAGTCTGCATTCCCACCAGCAGTGCAGGAGGGTTCGCTTTTCTCCACATCCTTGCCAGCACTTATTCTGTGTTGTTTTGCTGATGAGTGCCATTCTGACTGGTGTGAGGTGATATCTAATTGTGGTTTTAATTTGTAGTTCTCTAATGATTAGTGATGTTGAGCATTTTTTCATATGCCTATTAGCCATCTGTATGTCCTCTTTGGAGAAGTGTTTATTCATCTCTTTTACCCATTTTTTGATAGAACTGTTTATCTTCCTTGTGTTGAGTTTTAAAAGTTCTTTATAAATTTTGGTTATTAAGCCCTTATCAGACGTATTGTCGAATATGTTCTCCCATTGTGTGGTTTGCCTTTTTATTTTGTTCATATTGTCTTTAGCTGTGCAAAAACTTTTTAGTTTGATATAGTCCCATTTGTTTATTTTGTCCTTTATTTCCCTTGCGCGTGGAGATAAATCTGCAAATATATTGCTGCAATTGATGTCTGAGAGCTTATTGCCTATGTTTTCCTCTAGGATGCTTCTGGTTTCATGACTTACATAAGTCTTTTTATCCATTTTGAGTTTATATTTGTGAATGGTGTAAGTTGGTAGTCTAGTTTCATTTTTTTGCAGGTAGCTGACTAATTTTCCCAACATCATTTGTTAAAGAGACTGTCTTTATTCCATTGTATGCTATCATCACTCTTGTCAAATATCAATTGTTCATAAAGGTGCGGGTTTATTTCTGGGTTTTCCGCTCTGTTCCATTTATCTATATGCCTGTTCTTATGCCAGTACTGTTGGGATCGCGGGGGCGTTAAGAATTCATGTCTAGGACAGCATGACCCAGAGAAGGAACAGGGAAGATAAAAGGCGTAGACCATAGGAGTTAGGCACAGTTAACCGCACCCACGTCATGTTATGTTTAGCTAAGATAGCAAAACCGTTATAGAAGGTTTAAGCAATAATTGCATGAACTGTTTTTAAAAATTGTCCACTGACCGCTTGTTACTACACCATGTGACTGTGTGTAATTTTCTGCCCACCTATAGCTAACTGCCAAGTTTGCTTCTGGATCTGATGCTTGCTTGCTCAGCTATCTAAGCCATAGTCTGTAAGCGCTCAGTGTGACTCCATTGACAGCCTTTTTGAGTGCTGTAGGAGCTCACCCCTGCGCAGGTTTGCATTTTTGGCCATAAATATTTTTTTGAACTCCTGAAAGTCTCTGATGTTTGTTTCTGCACCTGGCGAATGCAACAAGTACCAGGCTGTTTTGAGTACAATGGCCTTGAAGTATAATTTGATGTCTGGAAGTGTAGTACCACCCACTTTATTCTTCTTTTTCAAGATTGCTGAGGCTATTTGTGTTCTTTTTTGGTTTCATATGAATTTTTGGAATATTTGTTCTAGTATTGTTGAAGTATGTTCTTGGTATTTTAATAGGAATTGCATTGAATTTATAAATTGCTTTGGATAATATGGACATTTAAATGGTGTTTATTCTTTCTAGCCATGAACATGGTATATACTTCCACTTGTTTGTATCTTTCTTGATTTCCTTTATCAATGTTTTATAATTTTTTGAGTACAAGTGTTTAACCTCCTTGGTTAAATGTACTCTTAGGTATTTTATTATTTTTCTTGCAATAGTGAAGGGCATTGTTTCCTTAATTTCTCTTTCTGACAGTTCATTGTTCATGTATAAAAATGCCTCTGATTTCTGAGTATTAATTTTATATCCTACACCTTGTTGAATTCATTTATCAGGTCCAGTAGTTTTTTGACTGAGACTTTAGATTATCTAGGTACAGTATCATATCATCTGCAAATAATAATAGTTTTACTTCTTCTTTTCCAATTTGGATGCCTTTTATTTCTTCCTCTTATCTGATTGCTGTGGCTCGAACTTCCAGAACTATATTGAATAAGAGTGGTGAAAGGGGGTACCCCTGCCTTGTTCCTGACCTTAAGGAGATTGCTTTTAACTTTTGCCCATTGAATATTATGTTGACTGTGGACCTGTCATAGATGGCCTTTATCATGCTGAGGTATGTTCTATGTATTTCCACTTTGCTGAGAGTTTTAAGTATAAATGGGTGCCTGATTTTATTGAATGCTTTTTCTGCATCTATTGATATTATCATGTGGTTTTGTCCTTTCTTTTGTTTATGTAATGAATCACATTGATTGATTTGCAAATATTGTACCAACCTTGCCTCCCCAAAAGAAATCCCAACATGGGAAAGCACAGGCAGGGGAAATACATTTTTCATGGCAGCAGGTGAACAAACAGCAAAATGGCACCTCACAGTGGCAGGCAGGCAATGCGTAATCCATCCCAAGTCAAAGCACCTGTAGCCTTACATAGGCTATGCTGCCATGTGCTCATGCACTAATCATGCAAAGTGCAAGCGAGCAAGCTTAACACAGCTGTTTTTCCGAAACAAGAAGAGTTCATTAAAAAGCCTTGGAACTTTTGCCTGGAATTCATGGAGTGTTTGGTCCTGACACATGTCCACCTTGAATCCCAGTTGCCATGCTGGGAGAAGGCCAAGCTATACAGAAAGTCCAGGTGTCAGGACTCTTGTTCACACCCTCAGCTGAGCTCCCATCTAACAACTAGCATCAGCCTTCTTGATGATAGGAGAAAACCAGCTTAGACTACCAGCCCAACACTCCTCTGATTACTGCAGCCCAGCCGAAACCTGACTGCAATGGCATGGAAACCTCCAAGCAAAAACTACCCAGCTCAGCCCCGCCCACTGCAGGATTAAGAAAGAGGATAACTTCTACCTTTTTTTTTAAACTTGATCTATAACATTATTTTTCTTTCATTTTTCCTTTTTATTAAATTTATTGAGTGACACTAGTTAACAAAATTACACAGGTTTCAGGTGTGCAATTCTACAACCCATCATCTTCATACTGTATTGTGTGTTCGCCACCCCATGTCAAATTTCTGTCCATCACAATTTATCCCTCCTATATCCTCCTCCACCTCTCCCAACCTCTTACCCCCACAATCACCACATGAGTTTTTTCTCTTTTCTTTTTTCTTTCATCAATCCCTCCATCCCAAGCAGCAACCCCACCATGACAGCTGTCAGCCTCTATGTATGAGTCATTTTGTTAATTAGATTCCACATATGAGTGAGTTTATATGGCGGTTGTCTTTCTTGGCTTGGCTTATTTCACTTAGCATAACAATATCCAGGTCTATCTGTACTGCCATAAAGCAGTCCCTAGCTTTTGAGATGGTTTGTTGAGCAGCAAAAAATACCTGGAACAACAGAATACAACTAGAAAAAGGTATGATATTAGTGAGTTAGTAGTGTATAAAAATTGAGAGAGTAACAATACCAGTAGGGGAAGTAGAAGAAAAATCAGAAACACAAAATTATATGTATTTAAGAAATTTCAGAACAGAACTATATTGCCTTCTTAGACAGTCAAAGAGATATAATTATTACACTTTTTAATTAATATTTGGAAGCATTTAAAAATAGATAAATTTGGTCTAGAAAATATTTTTGCTAATAGTAATTTTTTTGAAATTACCCAAACTCCCCAAAAGTTTAAAGATTAAAAGAAAAGTTAAGAATAAAGTTGAAAAAGAAAACATTTTTTGGAGTAAAATTATGGGCAAACAAATTAATAATTTCTATTCCTACCTACTTGGAATGTTGGACATATATCTTTATTGTGACCATAGACATTACACCAAAAAATTAGTGAATGATTTCAGCAGGATAGTGTTCTAAGTGTACAGGTAAACAAGAGCATTTCCAAATGACAGTTCTTTGCTTGGCTGGGTAATCTGGCACTCCATCAGAAACTCAAGCTGCGAACCCTCCTTTTCATAGTTAATATTTTCCAACAAAAATAATGGTTCTGAAATTGGATTTGGATGACAATTGCTTTTGAATCAACACACAAAAAAAGGCTATTGCAGTTTATTCATGCTCCAGTTTTTATTATAATACACTGATTCTGCAGTGATTTTCACCATCAAAATATATTTTTATTAACATTAGAGATGACACATGGAGCACAGGTAAATGCTGTTTTTTGTTGTTGTTTTTTTATTATTATTAATTTAAATGGGGTGACACCAATAAATCAGGGTACATATGTACAATGAAAACATCTCCAGGTTATCTTATCATTCAATTGTGTTGCATACCCGTCACCCAAAGTAAAATTGTTCTCTGTCACCTTCTATCTGGTTTTCCCTGTGCCAATCCCCTCCTCCCTATTCCACCCTTCCCTACATCCCACCAACCCGTAACCACCACTCTTTTGTCCATGTCTCATAGTCTCACTTTTATGTCCCACCTATGTATGAAATCATGCTGTTCTCAGTATTTTTTTTCTGATTTACTAATTTCACTACGTATAATGTTATCAAGGTACATCCATTTTGTTGGAAATAATCCGATGTCATCATTTCTTATGGCTGAGTAGTATTCCATAGTATATATGTACCAAAGCTTTTTAATCCACTCGTCCTCTGACGGACACTTGGGCTGTTTCCAGATCTTCGCTATTGTGAACAATGCTACCAGGAACATGGGGGTGCATTTCTTATTTTCGAACAGTGCTATGGTGTTCTTAGGGTATATTCCTATAAGTGGGATAGCTGGGTCAAAAGGCAGTTTGACTTTTAATTTTTTGAGGAATCTCCAAACTGTTTTCCACAGTGGCTGCACCAGTCTGCTTTCCTACCAGCAGTGCAGAAGGGTTCCCTTTTCTCCACATCCTCGCCAGCACTTATTATGTGTTGTTTTGCTGATGAGTGCCATTCTGACTGGTGTGAGGTGATATCTCATTGTGGTTTGAATTTGCATTTCTCTAATGATTAGTGATGTTGAGCACTTTTTCATATGCCTATTGGCCCTCTGTATGTCCTGTTTGGAGAAATTTCTATTCATTTCTTTTGCCCATTTTTTGATTGGATTGTTTGTCTTCCTTGTGTTGAGTTTTATAAGTTCTTTATAAATTTTGGTTATTAACCCCTTATCAGACATGCTGTCGAATATGTTCTCCCATTGTGTGGTTTGTCTTTTTATTCTGTTCTTATTGTCTTTAGCTGTGCAAAAACATTTTAGTTCGATATAGTCCCATTTGTTTATCTTGCCTTTTATTTCATTTGCCCATGGGGATAAATCGGCAAATATATTGCTGCTAAAGATGTCGGAGAACTTGCTGCCTATGTTTTCTTCTAAGATGCTTACGGTTTCACGGCTTACATTTCAGTCTATAATCTATTTTGAGTTTGTTTTCTTAAATGGTGTAAGTTGATGGTCTAGTTTCATTTTTTTGCAGATAAATGTCCAATTTTGCCAACACCATTTGTTAAAGAGGCTGTCTTTACTCCATTGTATGTTCTTTCCTCCTTTGTCAAATATCAGTTGTCAAAGGTATGGGTTTATTTCTGGGTTCTCTGTTCTGTTCCATTGATCTATGTGCCTGTTCTTATGCCAGTACCAGGCTGTCTTGAGTATAATGGCCTTGTACTATACCTTGATATACTGAAGAGTGATACCTCCTGCTTTATTTTTTCTTTTTAAGATTGCTGAGGCTATTCATGTTCTTTTTTGGTTCCATATACATTTTGGAATATGTTTTCTATATCTTTGAAGTATGTCATTGGTATTTTAATTGGTATTGCATTAAATTTAAAAATTGCTTTGGGTAATATAGACATTTTAATGATGTTTATTCTTCCTAGCCATGAGCATGGTATATGCTTCCACTTGTTTGTAACTTCCTTGAATTCTTTTATCAATGTTTTATAATTTTCCGAGTACAAGTCCTTAACCTCCTTGGGTAAATTTACTCCTAGGTACTTCATTTTTTTGGCTGCAATAGTGAAGGGGATTGTTTCCTTAATTTCTTTTGCTGACAGTTCATTGTTGGTATATAGAAATGCCTCAGATTTCTGAGTATTAATTTTATATCCTGCCACCTTGCTGAATTCATTTATAAGGTCCAGTAGTTTTTTGACTGAGACTTTAGGGTTTTCAATATACAATATCATATCATCTGCAAATAATGACAGTTTTACTTCTTCTTTTCCAATTTAGATGCCTTTTATTTCTTCTTCTTGTCTGATTGCTGTAGCTAGGACTTGCAGAACTATGTTGAATAAAAGTTGTGAAAGGGGGCACCCCTGCCTGGTTCCTGATCTTAAGCGGATTGCTTTTAATTTTTGCCCATTTAGTATGATGTTTGCTGTGGGTTTGTTGTAGATGTCCTTTATCATGTTAAGGAAGGTTCCCTGTATTTCCACTTTACTGAGAGTTTTGATCATGAATGGGTGCTGGATTTTATCAAATGCTATTTCTTCATCGATTGAAATTATCATGTGATTTTTGTCCTTCCTTTTGTTTATGTGATGAATCATATTGTTTGATTTGCGAATATTGAACCAGCCTTGCCTCTCCAGAATGAATCCCACTTGATCATGGTGTATGATTTTTTTCATATATTACTGGATCCGGATGGCTAATATTTTGTTGAGAATATTACCATCTAAATTCATCAGGGATATAGGCCTATAATTTTCTTTCTTTGTGTTGTCTTTGCCTGGTTTTGGGATCAGAATTATACTCATCTCATAACAGGAGTTTGGAAGTCTCCCTTCCTATTGAATTTTTTGAAATAGCATGAGGTGGATAGGAGTTAGTTCTTCTTTGAATTTTTGATAAAATTCACTTGTGAAGCCATCAGGCCCAGGACTTTTCTTTTTTGGGAGTTTTTTGATAACTGTTTTGATCTCATTTGTTGTAATTGGTCTGTTTAGGTGTTCTGATTCTTCCAGATTGATATTTGGAAGATTATAGGATTCAAGAAATTTGTCCATTTCACCTAGGTTGTCTAATTTTTTGGCATAGAGTTGTTCATAGTGTTTTCTTACAATGCTTTGTATTTATGTTGTGTCAGTTGTTATTTCTCCACTGTCATGTCTAATTTTATTTATTTGGGTCCTCTCTCTTTTTTCTTGGTGAGTCTAGTTAAAGGTTCATCAATCTTGTTTACGTTTTCAAAGAACCAGCTTCTGGTTTCATTGATCCTCTGTATTGTTTCCTTAGCCTCTTTGTCATTTATTTCTGCTCTGATATTTATTATTTTCTTCCTTCTACTTGTCTTGGGTTTTATTTGTTGTTGTTTTTCTAGTTCTTTTAGATGCAGGGTCAGGTTGCTTATTTGTGCTTTTTCTAGCTTCTTATGATATGCCTGTAGTGCAATGAACTTCCCTCTCAGAACTGCTTTTGCTGTGTCCCATAAATTTTGAGTTGATGTATGCTCATTATCATTTGTTTCTAGAAACTTTTTTATTTCTTCTTTGATCTCATTGTTAATCCATTCATTATTTAATATCATGCTATTTAGTTTCCAAGTGTTTGAGTATTTTTCAATCAAGTGGGATTTCTTTTGTGGTTAATTTCTAGTTTCATGGCATTGTGATCAGAGAAAATGCTTGATATGATTTCAATCTTCTTAAATTTATTGAGACCATTTTTGTGTCCTGACATGTGGTCTATCCTAGAAAACGTGCCATGAGTGCTTGAGAAGAATGTATATTCTACTGTTTTAGGGTGAGAAGTTGTGAAGATATCTATTGAATCAAGTTGATCTAGTGTATCCTTTAAGTCTGCTGTTTCTTTATTAACTTTCTTTCTTGAGGATCTATCTAGTGTTATTAGTGGAGTATTGAAATACCGTACTATGATAGTATTGCTGTTAATCTCGCCCTTTATATCCATCAAAGTCTGCTTTATGTATGTCAGGGCTCCTATATTTGCTGCGTAGATATTTATAATAGTTATATCTTCCTGTTGAAGTGTTCCCTTTATCATAATGTAGTGTCCTTCTTTATCTCTTACTACAGCCTTTGTTTTAAAGTCTATTTTGTCAGATTTAAGTACTGCTACCCCACCTTTTCTTTCATTTCCATTTGCATGAAATATTATTTTCCATCCTTTTACCTTCAATCTATGGCATCTTTTGTTTTAAGGTGTGTTTCTTGTAGACAGCATATGTATGGGTCTTGTTTTTTTATCCACACAGCTACCCTATGTCTTTTAATTGGATCATTTAATCCATTTACATTTAAGGTTATTATTGAAATGTAGTTTTTTATTGCCATTTTATTCTTTAAAGCTGTATTCTTCTTTTGTTATATTCTTTTCTTCCTTTGAACTGTTCACAGCAGGCCCCTTAGTATCTCTTGAAGAATTGGTTCGGTTTTAATGAATTCCTTGAGGCTTTCTTTGTCTGGGAAGCTCTTTATTTCTCCTTCAATTTTAAACCTTAGCCTTGCTGGATAGAGTAGTCTTGGTTGTAGGTTCTTGTTCTGCATTACTTTGATTATACCTTGCCATTCCCTTCTGGCCTCAAGTGTTTCCGTTGAGAAGTTCGATGTCATCTTTATGGGGGCTCCTTTGTAGGTGATAGCCTTTTTTTTCTCTAGCAGCTTTTAAAATTTTCTCTATTTATTAGCTTTTGTATTTTAACTATAATTGTCTTGGTGTAGATTTTTTGGGGGTTTCTCTTCAATGGAGTTCTATGTGCTTCTTGAACATGTGGAATGTTTCGCAGCCTTAATTGAACTATTTATTTTTATTCATTTTACAGAGGAGACTCAGAGTGAGTGAGAGAGAGAGAGAGAAAGAGAGAAAGGGGAAAGGAGCTGGAAGCATCAACTCCCATATGTGCTTTGACCAGACCAGTGCTTAATTTTGAAATGGCGACCTTAGTGTTCCCAGGTCGACGCTTTATCCACTGCGCCACCACAGGTCAGGCCCAGCCTTAATTTAGGGAAGTTTTCTGCTATGATTTGATTGAACAAAGTTTCCATTTTCTGTCCTCTCTCCTCTTCTTCAGGAATCCCTATAATGCGAATGTTGTTTCTCTTCATGTTGTCACAGAGCTCTTTTAGAGTTTTCTCACATTTTTTGAGTCTCTTTTCCTTTTACTTCTCTGTTTCTGTACCTTTGTTTATTGTGTCCTCTAACTCGCTGATTCAATCCTCAGCGTGATTCATACTGCTTTTAGTTCCTTCCATTGTGGTCTTCAGTTCTGATACTGTATTTGTCATTTCTGTCTGATTCTTTTTTATTATTTCATTTTCTTTTTTTATACTTGTTATCTCTTTATTTAGGTGTTCATAGTGACTATCCATTGTTGCTCTAATTTCTTTGAACATCCTAACTATCATTATTCTAAATTCTGCTTCTGGTAATTTGGTTATATCTGGTTCATTCAGGTCCTTCCTTGGGGATTTCTCTTGATTCATTTGGTTTGCATTTTTCTGCCTGCCCATTTTGTCTGTGTATAAGCAATTTGTGGCAACTGGAGTCCAGTAGGTGTTCCCTTTGTGTTCTCTAGGTGTGGTCTGTCTGCACAGTGGGCCAGTGCTAGCAATGCCCATCCCCAAATGCCACCCCCTCTGCCGCTGCCTAGGGCAGTTGGGTATGGGCATTGCTAGCACAGGCCCACTGCAGCTGTTGCTGTGATTTCTGCCTCTCCTCCATCGGAGGGGCTGTCACTCAAGCCACAAGCCTCAGCACCAAGGGTAGAGGTGAACATCTTTGCTCAGCTGCAGACCCAGCCTATTTCTGGGCTTCCGCCCAGCATCTGCAGTTAGAGCCTACTCGCCCCAGTTTCACGTGTTGGGCAGGGCTTCTGACGTGCTCTCAGATATGAGCCTTTGCCCGTCCAGAGCTTTAGCCCTGCCCTCGAATCCAGGGCCCTCCTGTGCAGGGTCACAAACTGCAATTTATTGGGGCATAGCTGCTGGCGTGCGCTCAGCTGCGAACTTCCGCTCCTCCCGGGTTCTACCCTGCCGCCGCGTTCAGAGCTAACTCGCACACGCAGGATGGCACACTGCAGTTTTCCTGTCCAGGCGGGGCTGGTGGCATGAGCTCAGCCACGAGCCCCGCTCGTCCTTGGTCCTAGCCTTGTCCCCGTGGTCAGGGCCGGCTTGCACAGGGTTGCAGAGGAGATCTCTTCCCATTCCTTGCCTCCTGCTTTTCCCCTGCCGGTGGGGTTACAGGCGGGCCCGCAGCTGCAGGACCAGTTTAGCGCGTCCCCTTCGCCCCTGCTGGGCTAGACCGAGCTCACACCGGTTGGGCCTCCGCCCCCACGGACAGAACCGCGTTTCAGCGTCCTGCCACCACCATTCCTCCAGCAAACCCTCAGCAGAGTAGGAAGTGCCCTAAGTCTCCATAATGTAGTCCTGGGAGCTCCCTCACTCTAAGCAGCTCTGCTCTAATTGCCGCGGGAGAGCTTGTTTGGCTAGTGTTTTGTCTCCCTTTGCTGGTATTGCTAATTCCAGGGGAAATATTTGTTTTCTATTAGGGAAGTGACTTAGCCCAGGGGTTAGGGTGGCTGTCCCTCAGAGTGTTTGTCCCTGTGCCTTCAGTCCACACTCTCTTCCCGGTGCTCTGGTCCTCCCCTCTGTCCCCGTTTCCCAGAGCCCCGGGAGCGTGGTTGTGAGAGAGGTTTTCTGTGCTGTCTCTTTAAAAAGGATCTTGGGTCTGAGAGAACTTTCTCTTTCTCACAAACAGTATCCTCACTTGTTTCACAGCTCAATACTGTCCAAATGCCTCTTCTAGGCTCTGGGACTGCAGACTGGGGCTTTGTTCCTGGGACCCAGGTCCCTCCATCTCCGCCAAACTCTCCTCCCGCCATGCAGGTATCTCCGAGCTGCTGTTTGCTCCGGGGAGCTGGGCAGCCCTCTTTGCATTTTCGCTATTCCTACCAGTCTCATTGTGGCCTCTTTTGTGTTCCTTGGTTGAAGAGTCCACTTAGTTTAGTTCAAAGTTGGTTTATCCAGATGATGGTTCTTAAAATTGAGTTATAATCCACTTTGGTTCTGGGAGTTGGAAGTTGGTACATCTGCCTACTCCATCGCCATCTTGCTCCTGGCAAATGTTGTTTTAAGGCACCATTTTATGACCCAACCTCCCCGCTTCACTTCTTGAATTATCTCCTATGCTAATCTCTGGCTAATTGAGTTTAGGTGGCTAAGTTCAGTCACAATAAAACTAAGGTCAGGATTTTGTTCTCTGGGAGTACCTGTTACCTTTGCTCTCTTTGATAGCTACAAGTAAGTCATCTTGTAGGTATAGCTTATTAGTCAAGAGAGGAAAATTAGGAGACTGTCTTTACTGCATTCTCTGCTCTTGCTTTCTTTGTCATATATAAATTTACCATAAAAACATGGGTTTATTTCTAGGCTCTCTGTTCTGTTCCATTGATTTATATGCCTGTTCTTATGCCAGTAACAAGCTGCTTTGATTACAATAGCCTTGTAGTATAGTTTGATTTTAGGTAGTATGATACCTCCAACTTCATTCTTTTTTCTCAAGATTTTTGAGGCTATTTGGGATCATTTTGGGTTTCATATAAATTTTTGGAATATTTGTTCTAAATTGGTGAAATATGCCATAGAAATTATATTGAATCTATAGTTCACATACAGTGTCTTCAATGAATGGTGTTGGAAATATTGGACAGGTATATGCAAAAAGAAAAAACTAGATGATCTTCTTATACCACACATGAGAATAAACTCAAAACAGATAAAACTTAAAGGTAAGTAATAAAACCTTAAAAATCCTTGAAGAAAACATGGGCAGTAAAATCTCAGTCATCTCTCATTGGAATTTTTTGCCAATATATAACTTTAGCCATGGAAAACAAAGGAAAAAATAAAAAAATGGGACTACATCAAAATACAAAGCTTTTACACAGTAAAATATACCATCAACAAAATGAAAAGGGAATCTACTAAATGGGAGAACATATTTGCAAATAATACATCTGATAAGCAGTTAATTTCCAAAATATATAAAGAACTTATAAACTCAATACCAGGAAGACAAAGAACCCAATTAATAGATAGGCAAAATACCTGAATAGACACTTCTCTAAAGCAAACATACAGATGGCCAATAGACATATGAAAAAATTCTCAATGTCAATAATCATCAGAGAGATGCAAACAAAAACCACAATGAGATATCACCTCACAACTGCCAGAATGGCTATCTACAATTAATTAACAAATAAGTGCTGATGAGATGTAGAGAAAAGGTATTTCTCATACACTGTTAGAAATGCAGACTGCTGCAGCTATGATAGAAAACAGTATGTAGCATCCTCCAAAAATTAAAAAGGCACTGACCTATGGCCCAGCAACTCTACTTCTGGGTATATATCCAAAGAAACACAAAACACTAATTCAAAAGAATATATGCACCCCTATGTTCATTGCAGCATTATTTATAATAGCCAAGATCTGGAAACAGCCCAAGTGCTCATAAGTAGCTATGGATAAGAAAAGTCATAGTACATACACAGTGGAATACTACTTTGCCATAAAAGAAAAGAAAATCTTCTCTTTTGTGACAGCATGGATAGACCTGTAGATTATTATGCTAAATGAAATAAGCCAGTTAAGAGAAAGATAAATACTGTATGATCTCACTTATATGTGGAATCTAATGGACAAAATAAACTGTCAAACAAAATAAAAATAGAAGCATGGACACATGGAACAGACTGTTGTTAGAGGGAAGGAAGTTGGGGCCTGGATGAAAGAAGGTGAAGGTATTAAGAATATATATATGGACCAGGGTTAGCAGCCTGACACGTGAGCAGGCTGCTCCCATGGGGGCGGGGCAGGAGCCCGAAAACAGACAGAGACCGCAACTCAGCAAAGTTACTCACCCCTGCCTGCAGTGCGGAGGCTTGCAGCCCAGTTGTGGTGAATAACACCACCAGCAGGGCCAAGGTGAAAACTGAGGCAAAACAAGGCTTGTAGACCCAGGCACATGAACATAGCCCCTCTCATAAAAGAAAGGTGGAAACGGCAGCGACAGCCACAGCAGACTGGTGCTGACAACACCCATACCCAAACACCCTAGCCAGCGGCAGAGGGGGTGGCAGGCCTGCAAACAGACCACACCTAGGAAACACAAAGGCCACACCCATTAGACTCCAGTGGCCAAAGCCTTCTTATACACAGACAAAACGGGAAGGCAGAGAAACGCAACCCAAATGAATCAAGAGAAATTCCCAGAAAAGAACTTGAATGAGTCATATATAACCAAATTTCCAGATACAGAGTTTAAAATGATGATTGTTAGGATGCTCAAAGATCTTAGAACAACAATAGATGGTCATTACAAACACCTAAATAAAGAGATAGCAAATATAAAAAAGGACATTTAAATAATAAAAATGAATAAGTTAGAAATGATAAATACAATATCAAAAATGAAGACCACAATGAAAGGAATGAAAAGCAGGATGGATGAAGCTAAGGATCTAATCAGCGAGTTAGAGGACAAGATAAACAAAGACATTGTGGCAGAGCAGCAAAAAGGAAAGAGACTCAAAAAGTCTGAGGAAACTCTAAGAGAGCTCTGTGACAACATGAGAAAAAATAACATCCATAAGCATCATAGGCATTCCTGAAGAAGAGAAAGAACAATAGATAGATACTTTGTTCAATTAGATCATAACTGAAAACTTCCCTAAATTGATGCACAAAAAAGTCTCACAAGTTCAACAAGCACAGAGAACTCCACTAAAGAGAAACCCAAAGAAATCTATACCAAGAAACATCATAATTAAAACATCAAAGCTAAGTGATAAAGAGAAAATATTAAAAGCTGCTAAAGATAAAAAGGCTATCACCTACAAAGGATCCCCCATAGGGATGACATCTGACTTCTCAACAGAAACACTTGAGGCCAGAAGGACATGGCAAGAAATATTCAAAGTAATGCAGAAGAAGAGCCTACAACAAAAACTACTTTATACAGCAAGGCTATCATTTAAAATCAAAGAAGAAATAAAAAGTTTCCCAGACAAAAAAAAAAAAAAAAATCAAGAAATTCACTAAAACCAAACCAATACTGCAAGAAATGTTAAGGGGCCTGTTGTAAACAGATCAAGGGGAAAAGAATATAGCAAAAGAGAAATACAGCTTTAAAGAATAAAATGGCAATAAACAACTACATATCAATAATAACCTTAAATGTAAATGGGTTAAAAAATTCAATTAGAAGACAAAGGGTAGCTGCATGGATAAGAAAACAAGACCCATACATATGCTGTCTACAAGAGACACACCTTAAAACAAAAGATGAACATAGACTGAAGGTAAAAAGATGGAAAAATTATTTGATGCAAATGGAAATGAAAAAGAAGCGAGGGTAACAATACTTACATGAGACAAAATGGACTTTAAAACAAAGTAAGAGATAAAGGTCACTACATAATGATAAAGGGAGCCATCCAACAGGAATATATAACCATTATAAATATCTACGCACCTAATATAGGAGCACCGAAATATATAAAGCAGACTTTGATGGACATAAAAGGAAGAACAGCAATACTATAATTGTAGGGGATTTCAATACCCCACTAACATCATTGGATAGATCCTCAAGAAAGAAACTAACAAAAAAACAACAGAATTAAGAAATACACTAGATCAAATGGATTTTATAGATATCTTCAGAACCCTCCACCCTAAAACAGCAGAATATATATTCTTTTCAAGTGCTCATGGTACATTCTCTAGGATAGACCACATATTAGGGCATAAAATGAGTCTGAACAAATTTAAGAAGATTGAAACCATATAAAGCATCTCCTCTGACCATAATGGCATGAAACTAGAAATCAACTACAATAGAAAAACTGAAAAATACTCAAACACTTGGAAACTAAATAGCATGTTATTACATAATGAATGGGTTAACAATGAGATTAAAGAAGAAATAAAAAAATTTAGAAAGGAATGATAATGAGCATACAACAACTCAAAATGTATGGAACACAGAAAAGCAGTCCTGAGAGGGAAGTTCATAGCATTACAGGCATATCTTAAGAAGCTAGAAAAAGCTCCAATAAACAACATAACCCTGCATCTAAAAGAACTAGAAAAAAAACAGCAAATAAAGCCCAGAGGTAGTAGAACAAAGAAAATAATGAAGATCATAGCGGAAATAAATGACATAGAGGCTAAAGAAACAATACAGAAGATCAATGAAACCAGAAGCTGGTTCTTTGAAAAGGTAAACAAGATCAATGAACCTTTGACCACTCAACAGGAAAAAAAGAGAGAGGACTCAAATAAATAAAATTAGAAATGAGAGTGGACAAATAACAACTGACACAACAGAAATACAAACTATTGTAGAAAAATACTATGAAGAACTGTATGCCAAAAATCTAGACAACCTTGATGAAATGGACAAATTTCTTGAAACATATAATAGTTCAAAAATCAATCTGGAAGAATCAGAAAACCTAAACAGCCTGACCAGGCAGTGGCGCAGTGGATAGAGCGTCTGACTGGGATGCAGAGGACCCAAGTTAGAGACCCCGAGCTTGCCAGCTTGAGCGCGGGCCCATCTGGCTTGAGCAAAATGCTCGTCAGCTTGGACCCAAAGTCGCTGGCTCCAGCAAGGGGTTGTTCAGTCTGCTGAATGCACGCAGTCAAAGCACATGTGAGAAAGCAGTCAATGAATAACTAAGGTGTTGCGACGGCAACAGAAAACTAATGATTGATGCTTCTCACCTCTCTCCGTTGCTGTCTGTCTGTCCCTCTCTATCCCTCTCTCTGACTCTCTCTCTGTCCCTGAAAAAAAGAAAGAAAAGAAAAGAAAACCTAAACAGACCGATTACAACAAATGAAAACAAAAGAGTTATCAAAAAACTACCAACAAACAAAAGCCCAGGGCCCAATGGCTTCACAAGTGATTTCTACCAAATATTCAAAGAAGAGCTAACTCCTATCCTTCTCAAGCTATTTTAAGAAATTCAAGAGTAAGGAAGACTTCCAAGCTCCTTTTATGAGACAAGCATAATTCTGATTCCATAACCAGGCAAAGACAACACAAAAAAACAAAAACTATAGGCTGACATTACTTAAGAATCTACATGCTAAAATCCTCAACAAAATTTTAGCCAACTGGATCCAGCAATATGTGGAAAAATATCATACACCATAATCAAGTGGGATTTATTCTGGAGAGGCAAGGCTGGTAAAATATTTTCAAATCAATCAATGTGATTCACCACATAAACAAAAAAAAGAAAAACCACATGAAAATTTCAATAGATGCAGAAAAAGCATTTGATAAAATCAAGCACCCATTCATGAATTAAACTCTCAGCAAAGTGGGAATACAGGGAACATACCTCAAAATGGTAAAGGCCATCTATGACAAACCCACAGAAAACATCATACTCAATAGGCAAAAATTAAAAGCAATCCCCTTAAGATCAGGAACCAGGTAGGAGTGCCCACTTTCACCACTCTTATTCAACATATTCCTGGAAGTCCTAGCCACAGCAATCAGACAAGAAGAAGAGATCAAAGGCTTCCAAAATGGAAAAGAAGAAGTAAAACTAACATTATTTGCAGATGATATGATATTGTATGTAAAAACTCCTAAAGTTTCAGTCAAAAAATTACTGGACCTGATCAATGAATTCAGCAAGGTGGTAGGATATAAATACTCAGAAATCAGAGGCATTTTTATACACCAACAATGAACTGTCAGAAAGAGAAAAAAAAGGAAACAACCCCCTTCACTATTGCAAAAAAAAAAAATAATAATGTACCTAGGAGTAAATTTAACCAAGGAGATTAAAGACTTGTACTCAAAAAATTATAAAACATTGATAAAAGAAATCAAGGAAATACAAACAAGTGGAAGCATATACTGTGCTCATGGTTAGGAAGAATAATCATTAAAATGTCTATATTACACAAAGCAATTTATAAATTCAATGAAATACCAATGACATACTTCAAAGATATAGAACACATATTCCAAAAATTTATATGCAACCAAAAAAGAACACGAATAGCCTCAGCAATCTTAAAAAGAAAAAATAAAGCAGGAGGTATCACTCTTCCAGATATCAAGGTTTACTATAAGGCCATTATACTCAAGACAGCCTGGTACTGGCATAAGAACAGGCACATAGATCAATGGAACAGAACAGAGAACCCAGAAATAAACCCATACCTTTGACAACTGATATTTGACAAAGGAGGAAAGAACATACAATGGAGTAAAGACAGCCTCTTTAACAAATGGTGTTGGCAAAATTGGACATCTACCTGCAAAAGAATGAAACTAGACCATCAACTTACACCATTCACAAAAACAAACTCAAAATGGATAAAAGACTTAAACGTAAGCCGTCAAACCATAAGCATCTTAGAAGAAAACATAGGCAGCAAGATCTCTGACATCTGTAGCAGCAGTATATTTGCCGATTTATCTCCACGGGCAAATGAAATAAAAGGCAAGATAAACAAATGGGACTATATCAAACTAAAAAGTTTTTGCACAGCTAAAGACAATAAGAACAGAATAAAAAGACAAACCACACAATGAGAGAACATATTTGACAGCATGTCTGATAAGGGGTTAATAACCAAAATTTATAAAGAACTTATAAAACTCAACAACAGGAAGACAAACAATCCAATCAAAAAATAGGCAAAAGAAATGAAAGAAATTTCTCCAAAGAGGACATACAGATGGCCAATAGGCATATGAAAAAATGCTCAACATCACTAATCATTAGAGAAATGCAAATTCAAACCACAATGAGATATCACCTCACACCAGTCAGAATGGCACTCATCTGCAAAACAACACAGAAGAAGAGCTGTCTAGCATGTGGAGAAAAGGGAACTCCAAAGACTCCACAGAAAGACTAGTAGAAACAATAAATCAGTACAGTAAGTTCACAGGATACAAAATCAATATACAGAAGTCTATTGCTTTCATATACACCAACAATGTAACTTCAGAAAATGAACTAAAAAAAAAAATCCTTTTTACAGTTGCAACAAGAACAACAAAAATACCTAGAAATAAACTTAACAAAAAATGTAAAGTATCTATGTACTGAAAACTACAAAACAGTATTAAAGGGAATTTAAAAAGACACAGGAAATCCAAAAATATTCAAGGTTCATGGATAGGAATGATAAGTATAGTTAAAATGCCCATATTACCCAAAGCAATATATGAATTTAATGCAATCCCCATCAAAATTCCAAAGTCACTTTTTAAAGAAATGGAACAAAAAATAACCAGGTTTATATAGAACCATAAAAACTCCAAATACCCAAAGCAATCCTAAGAAAAAAGAACAAAACCAGATGTATTACAATACCTGACTTAAAATTATACTTCAGAGACACAGTAATCAAAACAGTATTGTCTTGGCAAAAAAAAAAAATAGATATACAGACCAAGACAGGTATAAGTGTTGGAGAGGCTGTGGAGAAAAAGAAACTCTTATTCACTGCTGGTGGGAATGTAAATTAGAGCAACCACTATGGAAGAAAGTATGGTGGTTCCTCAAAAAACTAAGAATAGAACTACCATATAACCCAGCAATCTTTCTACTGGTTATCTACCCCCCAAAGTCAAAAACATTAGTACATAAAGACACATGCACCCCCATATTCATCACAGGATTTTTCACAGTGGCCAAGACATGAACACAACCAAAGTCTCCCTTGATAGAAGATTGGATAAAGATGTCGTTCATATATACAATGGAATACTACTCAGCCATAGAAATAATGACATAGTATCATTTATGACAACATGAATGGACCTTGATAACATTATATTGAGTGAAAAAAGTAAATCAGAAAAAAGCTAAATATTATATAATTTCACATATAGGTGGGGTACAAAACTGAGACTCATGAACATAGGTGAGATTGCAGTAGTTACCAAGGGGAAATGGGGGAGGAGGAGGGGAGAGAGGAGGTTGGGGAAAGGGTATAAAGAGGGACAAATATAAGGTGATGAAAAATTATTTGACTTTGGGTGATGGGTATACAACATAATCTACTGTTCAAATGATGTGGAGATGTTTACCTGAAATCTATGTACTCTTGTTCATGAATGTCATCCTGTTAAATTTAATTTTCTAAAAAAAAAAAATCTACCCCCTGGTTCTCTTTCAAATGCTCCACCATTATCATTTAGGGCATGAAACTGATAGGGAAATGCTTTCAACTTTCTCCTATCTCTTACTATTCTCAGATCACATCATACCTCCATGCTCAACCCTCTCTGCTTGAAACTCTCTTCCACTTATATTCACTTGGCCAACTTCTACTCATCCTTCAAGATCCTGTTCAAATGCCAATTTACTTAGAAACCTTTGCCCAACCGCATGTCTCACCTCACAGTGATTATTCCTTTATGATGACACTAATCTGCTGTATTATAATTATTAATCAATTGAGTTCAACCAACCATGCTTTTCCATATTTGTATCCCCAATACCTACCACACAAAGAGGCTTTTCCAGGTTGGAAGCTGTGGAGGTGCTGAAAGGTGCTTGAGTTCAAGTTATATTTTGAAGGTGGAGCCAATGGAATTTGGTGGTATCAATTGGAAGTACATTATGTATAAAAGAAAGAGAGGAGCCAAGGCTGACACTAAGGTTTTTGCCTGCAGCAACTGGAAGTGCACAGTTTCTGTTCATGGATATGGGAGGAGCAAGGTGGGCAACCAGTTTTAATCTGAGATGTTGATTAAGCACCGATGTGAAGAGGTTGAGGAGGCCATTGAATATATGAGTTCAAGTTTCAGAGAAAAGACTTGTATTCTTTTTTTTTTTTTTTTTTTTAACAGAGTCAGAGAGAGGGACAGATAGAGACAGACAGGAAGGGAGAGAGATGAGAAGCGTCAACTTTTCATTGAAGCACCTTAGTTGTTCATTGACTGTTTTCTCATATGTTTCTTGACTGGGGGGTTCCAGCAGAGCAAGTGACCCCTAGCTCAAGCCAGCGACCTCGGATTTTAAACTTGGGTCCTTAGCATCCCAGTACATCACTCTGTCTATGCACCACCACCTGTTCAGGAAGGCCTATATTCTTTAAACTGGGAAATTATCAGTATATACCTGTTATTTAAAGCCATGAGACAGATGAAATCTCCAAAGGTTAAGTATAAGTAAACAAGAGAAGAGGTCGAAGCACTGAGACCTTGGGCACTCCAACTCCAACATGGACAACTCTAACACCCCCACAGCATGACATATGAATTAGGAGGGGAAGTGTAGGAGAAACCAGGATGCAGCATGTGGTGTCCTTGAAAGTTAACTGCGAAAAGTATTTCAAAGAAGATCTCTCTCAAGAAAATTCACTGGGTTCAAGAACGAGGTCACTAATAACCTTATAAGAGGTTTTAGCAGAATAGTGATAGTTAAAGCCTCATTGGAATGGGGACAAATGACAATGGGAGGAGAGACCTCCAGGAAAGTGTGTGTAGACAACTCTTTAAAGGAGTTTTGCTGTAAAGAGGAGCTCAGAAATTACAGAGGCTAGAAAAGAATCACCAAAGTCTTCTTTTGGTATTGATATATCTTTTTAGGATGGGAGCTACTGTAGAATGCTCCATATTATTAAGAATTATCTAGCAGAAAGAAAGAAATTAATGATGAAGTAGAAAGAATCTGACTAAGGTTCTGACAAATTCTAAATAACGAGCAATGTCTTTGAGAAGTAGAGGGACTGGGCTTAAATAGGGAGTGATACAAACAGCAACAGGAAGGAGAGGTGAATATGATTACAGGCAGACTGGCAGGTGAACAAGTTCTCTTCTAATTCCCCCTAATTTCTTAGTAAAATGTCATCATATAGCAGTGAGGAGATGAAGATGGTGATAAAAATTTTAGGAGTGAAGAGAAAATGTAAAGCAATTTTTTGAGATGTAAAATAAAATTTCTTTATTTTTTAGCACAAAATACATCTTACATCCTAACCCAGCACACATGAATATATAAATGTGTAAATATAAACTGAAACAAGAATTTCAAGAAATAATATTTATCCTTATTATATGCTATGAACTCTATTAAGTTCTAGTCAGCTCTAATCTGTTTAATATTTTAAGTGCACAGTTTGAAACTTGATGAATAATAGTCCAGAAAAGTGGGAGGAGTGGACTGGGAAGATAAAGTAGATGGCTAGGCAGCAGGATGGGTCCACATGAGGTTCATAGAGATAAATTTCACTTGAGCTACACAGTCATGGTTGTGGGTTTTTATCCAGTCATGTTCAGCTTCAGGGAGGCAGGCATGGAGTAAGCACAAAAATTAACTAGGATTGGGGTTTTCCAAATATTTGTAACGAAGGATGAAGCAAGAACATCCAGGAGTTGGGAAGGAGGTTACTAGAATGCAAAGTATGGATGGAATCCCGGCTGGACAATGCTGTAAAATGAGTGAGAGGGAGCGGGAGAAGGAGAGGGAGAAGTGAGAGTGTGGTCATATCTATGAATTGAAGGTCTGGTGAGCTGGAAACATGAGTGAAGGCACCAGAGGGAATAAGTTAAATAGACAGGATGTGGTGGTAGCAAAGCAAGTGCTTGAATGAGGTTAGTGCTGTTTTGGGAAATACAAGGGCAAGGGCATGACCATGAGAGAGAATGACTGAGCTAAAGAAAGGGATAAGATCCCTGGAGTAAAGGAGGTTAAGAAACCAAGAGCACGAAGTGTTGAGAGGATCATTTATTTGGATGTTGAAATAGCTAAATATTACCACAGAAATTTTAAGAGGAAAATGGCAGTGAACCAGAAGCTAAAAATGTTAAAGAAATTGAGAAGGGGCAGGAAGTAGATGACTGCGGCCAGCAGGGGTTGTGGAAGAGTCTAAAGTGAGGATTTTAAAGTCCAAGTTTCTGGAGGTAGAAGAGAGAGCAGTGGGGACAGCAATGAGGAGCCCGCAGTACCTCTGGCCCCCGCGAGCCCAGTGGTGAGAGGGCCATGGGAGAGATGGCAGCATGAGAGAGCAGCAGGGAGATCCCCACCAAGGTCCCCACCAAGAGCCAGGTTTTCCTTGAACGGAAACCTAAAATAAACATTCAGAGAAGCGCAGGTCCTATGAATTTTGCATGTGACAAATCCTGAGTTCTAGAGAGCTCAATGGAAGGTTTCCAAAGTGGGAGGGGAGAGAGACGGGCCACATGATAATGAACGTCCACTTAACTGACTCAAGAAAGAAAACTAAATATATCAATTAATGTCATTCAACTGTGTGATATTTACATGAATGCCAGGTCTTTTTAACTAAGTGACATGGAAAATTCCTTTCATTCTCTTGTCCTTTAGAATAAGGTGACCAAATATTAAAATTGATAAAGCGGGACACCATTAACGGAGGGGGGGGGGATTCCTGATTAAAAATTTGGTCTATATGGAGCAAAAGAAATTCTCATAAAATGCAAAAATAGTATTATAATATATTTTTTCAATTTCAACATAAGTACAATTTACAAATATACATTAAAAAATTATGTGTAGTATTATTTTATTCTTTGGCATATTTCTCATTTGAGTGAATTTTTTTAGTAGGTTGCTGTCGTTGTTTAAAAGGTCATGGAATTTTTCACAAGAATTTGTTAAATTATATTTCACACATAAAATGGCTTTCAAAGTCTCAACACTTAATTGTGATTTTTCTGATGTCCACACTTAGTTTACCGTAGAAAAAAACGCGTTCAGTCGCAGCATTAGTTCCTGGTAAAGACAGCGTGTATTCCACAACTTTTAGTGCATTATTGTATGGAACATGGTTTGTTTCAAAATGATGAAATATTTCTAACCATTTGTTCTCTATTGTGATTTTTGCTGATGCCCAAGATTTAACCTTTTCCTTATCAATATATTTTTTTTATTAATGATACTTCATTAAAAATATCATTTTTGGAAATATTACTATATGAGAAATTTTGAGTGAGTCAGTGAGATCAGGTTACATGGTCCTGAAACCGATGCCAGAGCTGCACGAGTGGGCAGGAGCAGGCAGGGCAGTGCCGCAGGCACGCTTGGTGGTAGCGCTCCCACGTCCAGCCCCACCGCCCAGTGGAGACCAAGCGGCTTGCGCCTCACAGAGCCTGGAGCGGCACACCGGCTTCCAGGGTGCAGGCCTATGAGTAGTTAGGGGACTTGACAGCCGACATCCCAGCAGGTACTGTCCCCACCGAAGTTCTTTGTTTTGGGGCCCGCACAGGGCAGCCAGCTCTTGTGGCAGTGTGGGTGCTTCCAGGTTGAGACTGGGTCTCCCCGCCGAAAGCCGTATATTCCTTTCCAATTTTCCCACCGTTCCCTAGCTTTTCGTGAAATCTTTTCAAAAATTGGGACTTTTTAAAAAATCCGTGGGACGCAGGACAAATTGTTAAAAAGTGGGACATCTGGTCACCTTACTTTAGAAGGCGTCAGCATAGTCAGCATTCATGTTACATTCTTTACCACATTTTAACCTTTCATTCTCTTTTAAACAGACTTTTACCACTCTTTAACAGTCTCAGTTTTGTTACTCAGAAATAAATGCAACAAAATTTAGCAATCTAGTTGAATTTGGTAGAGAGAAATGAACTTTCCACTTGACATTAACTCCAGAACCAAATGATTTAAATTTTGTTAGAAAGCTATTAAACACTAAAAGAATTGAAACTTGGTAGCAATTAATACTTCAAAGAAAAACTAAGCTTATTACAGAGTTCCCACAGAATCACCCAAAATTCACCCAAAGATACGGAAGCATTTATCCAAAAGCTTTTCAATCCTTAATTTGTGTACACTATGAACAAAATGCAACAGGGGCTCTACCCAGTGGACATTTTATGTTACTGCAATGTTACCTTTTAACATTGGCAAATAGGTTTTCATTCATTCAATATTATTAATTATTGGTAAATATTATTTATTTATTTATTCTATGTGCCAAACATTGTCATAGATCCTTGAGATAAAATATAGTAAGCCCAAAAGAGAAAATTTTCTGTTCTCGTGGAGCTAATATTGTAGTGTATAAAATTCCTATTTTGTTCAACATAATAAATTACAAGCCATTTCTGTGTAATAGATATCCTAGATAAGACTGAACCCTTAGATTTTAGAAACCTGATGAATAAAAGAAAAAAAGGCTTCTTGTGGGAAATGTTTGTTCATTTTCCCCCTCGTTCTTATTTTATGTCATTTATGCTTTTCTTATTCCCAGTATATTCTTTTAACTCTTTATTTTAAAATAATTCAAACTTATAGGAAAGTTGAGAGAAAAATACAAAGCATTTCTATGTATATCTCTTTCACCCACTTCACAGCTATTAACATTTTATCACATTTGTCTTAAGATTCTCATTCTCTTCTCTGTGTCTTTCTCTCCTTCTTTCTCTCTTTCTGCTTGTTTGTAAGCCTGTGTAATTTTTTTTCTCTGAACCATTTCATAGAGTAAGTTTCAAGCATGATACCCCATTATCTATCAATACTTGAGTGTGGGTTTTCTAAATACAAAGATAGACTCCAAATAGTCTAAAACAACCATCATAATCAAGAGAATAGCATTGATATAGCACTACCATCAAATTCACACACTCCATTAAATTTTTCCAATTGTACCAAAAGTTTCTTTCAAGGTCCTGGATGTCACCCAGGATCACATGCTGCATGTAGTTGCATGTGGTTGTCCTTAGTCTTCAATCTGGAACTGTTCCTGGTCTTTCGACTTTCATGATCTCAACACTTTTGAAAAGTGCAGGCCAGTTATTCTGTAGAATGTTCCTTATTTTGGATTTGTTTGTTGTTTCCTCATAATTAGGTTTAGATTATGCATTTTTTTGGCCAGAATATAACTGAACTGACTCTGTCCTTCTCAGTGTATTCAATATGGAGAAACATGATGTCAGTTTGTCCCATTACTGGTGAATTTAACTTGTTTTTATTTTAGATGAGAGGAAGAAAGATAGTGAGGCAGACTTTTGCATGCCCTCAGACTGGGATCCAACTGGCAACCCCATTTGGGACCGATGCTCAAGTACTGAGCTATTTTTAGTGCCTGAAGCTGATGCATGTCAACAAAGCTATCTTCAGTGCCTGGGGCCATGCTCAAACAAATTGAGCCACTGCCTGCAGGAGGGGAAAAGGGATAGAAGGGGGGAGAAGCAGATGGTCTCTTCTGTGTGCCCTGACCAGGAATTGAACCTGTGACATCCATATGGTGGGCCTACGCTCTATCCACTGAGCCACCAGCCAGGGCCTGAAGTTAACTTTTATAAACTGGTTAATTTCTCTACTATAAAATTATGTAATAATTTTAATTTATTACTATCTAATTAATAAGCAGTTGGAATACAGAAAGTCCTCACTCAATGTCGTCAGTAGGTTCTGGAACTTTAAATAAATCACATGTAACAAAACAAATTTTATTATAGACTAATTGATTTAAACAAAAATTAAGTTCCTGTAGCATCTCATCAACATTATATGTAACAACATTACTCAAGGACTTTCTGTACTTCGATACTATTTAAATATCTACCCCTATTTTCCCTCATACATACACCATTGTCTTAATCACAGCTTCACATTAAATTGTGATATCTGGTACTTCAGAAGTATCTGGGCTATTTTGGACCCTTTACTCCTCCATGTAAATTGTGAAATCCACTCAACAAGTTTCATGATTTTGATTCAATTTATTTGAAACTATAATTCAAGTTGGAGAGAATTGGCATCTTTATGATATTATCTTCCTTCCCATAAACATGATATGTCTCCCCATTTACTTGGGTTCTCTTTTATATCTCTTAATAAAGTTTTATTACTTTTCTTGTGAAGTTTTACTTGGAGAAATACCTCAAGGCATGTGAACAACTAGTTTCAAGTGATGAAGAACTGAAATTTGGGACAAAAAAAAAAAGGATATGAATTTATAAACTTTATGTTGAACTGGAAGTGAGCCTAGACTGAACTGGGCTTGCTTCAGCTCAACTTGAAGTATGTATTGGAGTCGTATCAGTACATTGTAAATATTTAAAATTGATGGTGAGCCTGACCAGGCGGTGGTGCAGTGGATAGAGCATCAGATTGGGACACGGAGGACGCAGGTTCGCAACCCTGAGGTCCCCGGCTTCAGCGCGGGCTCATCTGGTTTGAACAAGGGTCACCAGCTTGAGCCCAAGGTCACTGGATTGAGCAAGGGGTCACTCAGTCTGCTGTAGCTCCCCAGTCAAGGCACATATGAGAAAGCAATCAATGAACAAGTAAGGTACCTCAGCGAAGAATTGATGCTTCTCATCTTTCTCCCTTCCTGCCTGTCACTATCTGTTCCTCTCTCTGTCTCTGTCACTACACACACAAAAAGAATTTTGATGATGAACTCTTCTGGTGTTTGCCACATGAAGGACCATGAGCAGCAAACTCTCTTTCAACACCCTCTAGAAGGTGATACAGGAAGTCCTCCACAGGAACCAGTGCAAGCGCCAGAAGTTTTTGGAGATGGTAGAGCTCCAGATCAGACTGAAGAACTATGAACCTCAGAAGGATAAACACTTCTCAGGCACCATCAGGCTTAAATCCAGTCCCCGCCCCAAGTTTTCTGTATTAGTTTTGAGGGACCAGCAGCACTGTAACAAGGCCAAGTCTGTGATATCCCCCACATGGACATACAGGTGATGAAGAAACTTAACAAGAGTGAGAAACTGGTCAAGAAGCTGGCCAAAATGTATGATGCCTTTTGGGCTTCAGAATCTCTAATCAAGCAAATTCCACGAATCCTAGGCCCAGGCCTGAGTAAAGTTAGTAAGTTCCTTTCTTTGCTGGCCCACAATGGGAACATGGTGGCCAAGGTCAATGAAGTAAAATCCATGATCAATTTCTAGATGAAGAATTTTCTGTGTCTGGCACTGGCTTTTGGTTCCGTGAAGATAACAAATGATGAGCATGTGTACAACATCCATTTAGCTGTCAATTTCCTGGTGTCATTGTTCAAAAAGAACCGGGAGAACGTCAGGTGTTTACACATCAAGAGCACCATGGACAAGCCGCAGTGCCTGCACCAAGGTCTAGCTTAATTAACCATACTGTTAGCAAAAAAAAAAAAAGATTGATGGTGACATGTGCTTGACTTTAGATACTTTAATGGAGTTGAAGCATCCTACCACTTCCTCCATCTCTCCTGACCTGCAACCAGTGTTTCACTTTCCCTCTTGAGAAGTCAGTAGGAGCTAGAGTGGATAGAGAGACTGTTATGATTCAGGAGAAACCTGAGAAAGAAGGACCTCAGGCCGGAATTCTGTAATCCTAAATGAAAGATGGTTGTCCTGTGGAAGAGGATGACAGCACTAAGCAATGGGGGCTGTGGAAGCAATCCAGGAAGAGGGTTGTGGAAAGAGATACTTAGGAAATCAAGCAACACCTAGGAGGAAAGATCTTTGAGTAGAGAGTGATGAACCATTATTCCATAAACATTCTATTGCCATAAACCCATCCATTGTAAATTATCAGCCACAGGCGTGTCCCAATTAGTAGACCAAGAGATCATAAGGCAAAACACCCTGGGTTCTACTATTGACACTGTTACCCATCAAAACCAGAGTAGAAAAAAAGGTTTTATGCAAATGGAAAGAGAAGCTTTGCTACTGAGCTATAAATTCAACAGTGACCAACTCACAGCAGTTTAAAATCCCAATGAGACACAAGAACACAGTCTCCAAGGGAGTACAATTCCACAAAAGCCAACACCATGTGATCTCTTGTGATTTGGCTTGATTCCTACTAGAATTCAGAATACCAGGGGAATCAATGGGCTGGTGGCCTCATGACAGTGCTTTGAGATTTGATATTCAGAATTGTGCAGTGATAGTTCAATAGGAGTAGACAAGTAACTGAGAAAAAGATAACAAGGTAGTTATCTTGTCTAAATCAAAATGCCTAACCAGGACTCATGCCCATTATGAAGAGCCACCACAGAAGTGTGCCAATAAAGTCCCGTGGACAAAGCCTATCTTTCCTCACAAAATAGTTCTGGTGCTGCTTCTTCCCATACACAATTTAAAAATCAAAGCTCAAAAATGATTCTTTTAATCTGAAATCTGAAATTTTGAAAGTAGCAGATGGTTTTCCACTATACTATTAAAACTCAGTAATGGTTTGAAATGTCAAATTTTGAATTATGTAACTTTCTAATGAGTTTTCAACATAATTTAGCAGAAACATGTACTTCCAGGTAACTAAATGTATTAATGAATTGCATAAGCCAAATAAAGGCTGCTGCCTAAAATGACAGTTTTGCTTTAGAATGGTATTTAAGTCGTGTGTGTGTGTGTGTGTGTGTGTGTGTGTGTGTGAGAGAGAGAGAGAGAGAGAGAGAGAGAGAGAGAGAGACAAAGACAGGAACAGGCAAACAGGAAGAAAGAGATGAGAAGCATCAATTCTTTGTTGTGACACCTTAATTGTTCACTGATTGCTTTCTCATATGTGCCTTGATGGGGGGGGGGACTACAACCAAACCAGTGACCCCTTGCTGAAGCCTGTGACCTTGGACTCAAGTCCATGGCTTTTGGCTCAAGCCAGCAACCTTTGGGCTTAAACCAGCAACCATGGGGTCATAGTTATGATCCCATGCTCAAGCCAGCAACCCTGTGCTCAAGTTGGTGAACCCACGCTCAAGCAACGACCTTGAGGTTTCAAACTTGGGTCCTCTGCATCCCAGGCCAATGGTCTGCTCCACCTCCTAGTCAGGCTTCAGTCTTTTTTTTCCCGACAAATTAGATACAGAACTAGTTGTCTGTGGAGTCAAATTTATGACAGATTTTCTACACATCTCCTACGACAATTATAGCCCCATTCTGCCAGTAACTCACTTTGTGTCCTGTGGAAGAATGCAGCTTATTAATGTGTTTAGGTTTAGAAACTGTCAAATATATTTTTTATTTCATTTAATTTAAGTTTGTCAAAAAGAACTGTGGTATGGAGACACCAATTATAACAACTATTGTAGCCATCAGAAGTTAAACCAAGATATGATATAGTCAGTGGAGAAAAAAATGTAATTCAAGTCAGGAAAGGAAAAAATGAGAAAAGAATCCCAGTGAATTCAATTTGAGGAGTTAGAGATCTGAAATTTTTTATAGTAAGTTCAATTGATAAAATATTTCTACCTTCTAGTCTAGTCATAATTTATGATATTTTATAGTTATTTAATCTATGTTTTAGAAAACATGATCTTCATGGATGCAGAGAAGTTGAGATCTGTATTTTTAAACACATAAGAATATATGCTGTATACACTTAGCTATTCTTTTCTCCTTGGACTCCATGGGTGAGAGAGCTCACAATATTTAACAAATAATTTGGCTTGAGACCTTTGTTCTTAGCTTAATAAATCCAGCTAATGACGTTTGTAAGCCACCACCCCCTAAGACATTTTACATAGTTCATGACATAGAAAATGTACTTTACATAGTTCATGACATAGAAAATGTACTTTACTGAGGAATAAATTTAGATAAGCAAAGATTGCTTCCTTTCATTAATCCAAAATTACTCTTATAATTCTGATTTCAGATATTCCCTTTTCAAAGACTTTCATTTGTTCCTCTATGAAACAAATATAGAAAGAGTTCTATAGACCTCTAAGTTCCCTTTTAGCCACTGCAGTACCTCTTCCATGTGCAACATCTTGTGCTGGTTCTTATTGAAAAGAAGCAGGGACAACCTGGGACCAAAACATCGTCCAACTGCTTCTTAACTCAGTGACTTAGAGTACACTTTTCACCAGCCTGCGTCTCAGTATCCTCTTTGTACATCCATCTTTCAGAGTGGTTGTGTGGATTTAAAATAATATATGTATAGTATCTGGCTCATAATAACACTTAGAAATGTAGAGCTATTCTCTTCACCACATAAATCATGTCCCCCATGAATACAATGCTGCCCCTCTAGCTACATGCTTTCCTTTGCTAACTAAACAACTGTGCCCTTCCTTCTGACTCAACGCTTTCACGTTCCATTTACATCTACTATGCAACCAACTATGCCAAGCAGATCTTTGATTTATTTTTTAATTAGTAATCTTCTTTAATCCACTTCACGTGTGACCTGAATGTTAGTGCCACATCATTATTTGTAATGAACTCATGAAGAATAAGGCATCCCAGGAGTCCCTTTGGAGCCGAAGTACTCACAGATACAGAAGCAGGGAGTGGAAGAGGGGCACTCTTTCCTTGCCCCTCTCAAAAAAATGAAAATAAAATAAAAATAAAGCTATTTTAATTTTTCATAAGAAAAATAGTATATAAATTAAGTTTTATTGGGCATATTTTTACTCAAGCCTTCTTTATGAAGGTGGTACCAATGGACAAAAATAGGACAGTCACTTTGGCCCCTCTCCCATCTCATTTTATTAACTCAAGAGGTTGGTCAGTCAATTCTCTGCCTAGTCCCTAAACCACAGATATCTTGCCAGCTGGAAAAATTTGAGGATAGGAAAGCTGTGCTGATGGGTCTAAGACCTTCACAGTAAAAAAGAAAAAGAAAATTACAGATGCTAAACATGTTTTTTTTGTTGTTGTGTTAATGCATGCCTCAGTGTAATGCTTATCCCCTGAAGAAAGTGTCTTTAAAAAAATAAAAAAGATTGGTTGTCTGACAAAGAAGGAAGGAAGGGAGGGAGGGAGGGAGGAATGGAGGAAGGAAGGAAGGAAAAGAAAGAAAAAGATTAACTGGCCATGGGATCATTATAATACCCCTGGTGGTAGTTACCGAGAAGACGTGTGTGAACTTTGCTGGAAATACTCTTTATTCTACCTCAGCGCGTCAGTGTGAGACCCGGGGGTGGGGGGAAGCCCTGTAAACTGCGTCAGAGCAAGTAAACTGTACCCAATTCGTGTTCAACAGTAGCTTTTCCTGCTCTCACAAGTATGAGGGCATGCGTGGAGAAACGGCTAAAAGGGAGTAAAAGGGAGGGCTCTGGAATCATATCGCCTGGGTTTTAAGCCTTCCTCCTTCACTGCTGGCTAAGTGCCCTAGGACGACTGATTTAAATTGCGTCTTCCTCAGGAGTCTCATCTGGACAATGCAGACAAGTTAGTATGCAATTGTTAGGTTGTTGTGAGGATTAAACTACAGAATGTAAAGTGCTGGATTCTCAAATATTTTTTACTTGCTTTCTTTCCTGCCTCCCTGAAGAACTCCACCTGCACGAACAAATGAAGTGTACTAGCCAAGTCGCTGCCCTGAAATTGCCCCATTTTTTCCTCTGCTCCTGCTCCCTGACAACCAGCCCCCTCACCTCATGGTGTCCCCTAGGTACCACAGTCTCCCACAGGTCCCAGTGTTGGGGCTTCTGGGCACTGTCACCCAGCACTGTCCCCAAGGAGCCCCCATAGGAGCCAAAGCTGATGTGGGAGGGTGATATAAAGTCCCAAGACATTCATCCTAGTACCCTAAGGTCTAACAGAGTTTTGTAAAATAGTTCTTTTTGTAAAAACAGATCTCACTTGCCACTTAGTCCACAAGGATCGGGCTAAGAACAAAGATGAGGGAGCAACACAAAGTGCCAGGAATTCACCTCACTCTGCCTTTCAGGATCAAGCTGGAGGTCCCCAGAGATGAGCTCACTGCCAGGAGAGTCTTTAGTCCCTTATGGACTTACACCTGTCCTTGGCCAGGCTCCTTGGTGGGAAAGGAGGTAGGAAAGGAACAGTAAGAGATGAGTAAGAAGTCTTACCCATTCGCCTGCAGATACTATTTATGCCAGAAACCCCAGTCATGGACAGCATGTTTCCCTCCTATGCCAACACCCTTAGTTTCTGACTCAACTCATTTTTCCTCCATTTACTACAAAACCTTCATACTCTCTCAGCACCTCCCCTTCTCTCACCCTTCAAAAAGGAGAACTTCCATCTCTCTTAGTCTCTTTTTTATGTCCCACCTATCTATCGAATCATGCAGTTCTTAGTTTTTTCTGATTTACTTATTTCACTGCGTATAATGTTATCAAGATCCATCCATTTTGTTGTAAATGATCCAATGTCATCATTTCTTATGGCTGAGTAGTATTCCATGGTATATATGTACCACATCTTCTTTATCCAGTCATCTATTGAAGGGCTTTTTGGTTGTTTCCATGTCTTGGCCACTGTGAACAATGCTGCAATGAACATGGGACTGCATGTGTCTTTACGTATGATGGGCAGATAAAATATATTATGCTCACTTTGTTAAAGATGGCGCTGCCCACATGCAAGTCCGTTGATATTAATGTGTTTTGGGGGACAGTCTGTGGGCAGGCCAGGTGGTTATAGCCTAAGGCTTAGTTTTAAGAGTAAGCTTTTCCCCACACCCTTGACTGATTTGATGATGTAGGGTGGTGCACTCATGAGGAATCCTATTGTGCCTCAGATGAGTGACTTTGTATCAGAGACTTTCTTGTTTGTAGATTAGATTAAGGGTTTGGATTTCTACACTATAAAGTGGGGCACACCAGGAGCTTGCTCTCTCTCAGTTCCTGAGGTTAGTATTAGAAAGGAGAGCAGATTAAAGCCACGTGGAGGAAAGGAGAAGCAGCCAAGATGTCGGAGTGCTGAGGGAGAAGCCAGTTTGTGCAGAGTGTGTGTAGAGAGAAGGAGATGGGAAACAGGTGAATAAGTCTGGTGAGCTAGAAACCTTTGATTCTAGGAAACTCGGATAAGTCAGTAGCTTTGTGAGCACTGAATGAGTGGGTTTTGGAGCCCAGTGTGTGTTTTTGCTTGCCCGCCGGGTGCAAGCTAGAATTAAAGCTGGTGGCTCATCACTTCTTGGCTCCGTTGTTTCATTACCGACTGTCCAAATCTAATGCGAGCCTGCACTGGCCAGGCGGCTGTGAAGGTGGCCTTGGCCACTGGCTTTACAATGTACCAATGTTTCTGAGTTTTGGGGGTATATACCCAATATAGTGTGGTGGTTATGGGGGGGGAAGAAAGGGAGAGTGGAGAGGGGAAGGGCACAAAGAAAACCAGATAGAAGGTGACAGAGGACAATTTGACTTTGGGTGATGGGTATGCAACATAATTGAATGACAAGATAATCTGGAGATGTTTTCTTTAAACATATGTACCCTGATTTATTAATGTCACCCCATTAAAATTAATAAAAGAATCAATCAATTAATTAATTTATAATAAATAAATAAATAATTTCATTCACTGTGAAAAAAAAGAAAAAAGGAGAACTTCCTTTTCAGGTGTCCCATGCCATTTTACTATAATTAAGATCTGGAAAGCCAAGGGAAAAAGTATACTTTCACTATGCTTTTAAAGACAAATAATACAGCTTACTATTGACATTCCCCAGAGAGTCAACAGTTATCTTTAGAGATAAAATTTTCTTTATTAGTTTTCTCACAAACTTTGTTCACCTCCTTCCAGACCTTTATTAACCTGGGATATATGGTTCTGAATCTCGCTCTTTTGGATAAAAAGGATCCTTTTTTATCTTCATTTTTTATCTAACCTCAGGGTAAACAGAAATACAGGCTAGGATGAAGAAAAGATAAAACTAATCTTACATTTCAGAGAAACTATCAAGCAACTCTTCCACAGGTATCTTCTTTTATCACTGTATTTCTTCATAAAAGTTGCAAGAACCCTGTGAGAAAATGCCCCAGAGGTAGATCTCTGGCAGAAGTGAAAGGGAAGATGTTTTAAAAGGTGAGTTTGAGGTTACTGTTATTTCTGCTGCTGCTACAGCTGATAATGATGATTATCACTGTGGCAATATTTCCCATTTATTGAACCCAGATACTTGACCTCATTTGTATGTTCACATGAGCCCTGATAGGTCTATTATCTTCACTTTTCAAATGCAAAAATTCTAATTTAAAGCTAACAAGTAGTAAAATCATAAGTCAGATGCTATGTTGTCAGTCACCAGTGGGCTGCCCCTGCCGTGATAGTAAAGCCAGCATGCCGCTGAAAATAGAGAGCAGATGTGGAAAAGTTTGCTCTTTTCTCCTGTCTTCTATTTCTCCTCTGTGTCCTGACACTGCCTATGGTTGCAGTCAACATTTATTATAGCGCTGTTATAAAACACCCTAAAATTCAATAACCTAAAGCAGCAAGCATATATGCACATGTGTACAGCTCAGCAGGGACCTATACTGGATCTGACTGGGCTTCACTCCAAGCACAAGTTTGGATCCAGGTCTGCTCTACTCATCCTCCCCAGACAAGAGAGCCATCTGGCATGTGTTTTCTTTAGGACATTAACATGAATGCTCCACAGCAAGCCTCACTACACAAGCATGTTTCAAGCCTTGGGATCACATCTGTTGACAAACAAAGAAGCAAAGGAAGAACTGACCAGAGCTACAGAAGATGGTTCCAAGATCATGGAGATCTATAACTGTGAGAGGTTAGGGTTAAGTGACTGAAAAGATTGAACAGGAAATTCCAGGTTGGAAAGAAGGGAAATAACTGTTACAATGGTGCTTGGTCTGCAGTTTACTTTGGGGTCCAACATAAGGATTTAGTTCCAGTGTATAAGTCTGAAAGCCTGGCCCTTGCAGAAACCCTGGGCACATCTAATAAGGGTCAGAACTGCTCATTGTCATGAAAAGAAAATGCTTTCCAAACTTCTCTGTTTCTTCATTGTATGTGTTCTTTGACAAAATTGTAGCTTAGTTGAAGTATATAACATGTTTGATACCAACACTTGCCAAATTCAAGTTTTGCTGGTTTACAAAAGCCAAGAAACTTTTACATTTCCTGTTACTATATAAAAATGCCAGCCGGAGATCAACTGTCATTTATCAATTCAAGGAATGATACGATCTCAAGAAACTTCAGTTGTTAATTGCACAACACCAAAAGTAGGCAAGCATGAAACACTATAGTTTTTTCTTACAGAGCATTATTGTGTTTTCTCTTACCATGTTTGTAATAATGATACTGTGGTTCCTGGTTATTTTCCCATAAGCATTCTCTGGAACTTAACTGTAAACTATTTTCTATTTGGCTAGTAAATAAATAACTATTTGAAATACAGTATTAATCCAGATATTCAGTGGATAGCTGTTGTGGACCATAAATGGCAAAAAGCCTTTGTAGATTCGAGGCTTAGCAAAAGGCTAAGTTCTCCCTCCTCCACCTATGATGCTGAGTATTTGCACCTACTTCACTTGCTTGCTTAAGTTGCTGGAAGCAATTTACATGCCTTTCTTGTTACCATTTGTTTTTTCAGATGTTGGTTAATTTCACTTATGCATGGTAGGGGGATTCCTGTTTATGCATTGGGAGAGTTCCTGTTTTATGTGTAACTTTGTATAAAGGACTTCCTTTATTTGCATATGGCTATATAATAAAGCAAACTGGGGCTATGGGGCACTCCGATATTGCCATCAGCATTGAAGAGTCCTACCGATCCCATCTTTTTTTCTTAGTAAACCTGTTTCCTTAATTCCGCACCGTTCTTAGGAGCCATGCGGGTCTGCAGCTAGTGGCGCCCGAACAGGGACTTGAGTACACGGAAACTAACTGAAGGCAGGTGACGGAACTCCCCAAGTGCAATGTGCACAGTGAGTAAAGAAAGTTTTTTGAGGGAAAGTATAATCATCAGGAGTATATAGGACAGTTAGGGTAAAAAATAAGGGACCTTTTTATAGAAATGTTTCTGTATGAGGACAGATCATTGTCTGAGGAGTATCAGGGTGAGCTGGAAACAGAGGGATGTGAATATGAGGATAACTTGGAGTCTGAGAATGACTCAACAGATAAAAAAAATTCGCAGCTATGGTTGCCATAGCCGTGGGGCCTCTGCTGCCCTCAGCTCCTTCCTGCGTTCAACCCTCTGCTCCTCCGTTCCCTTATCGGACTGATTTCAGAGTCTATAGCTCAAAATCTGGGAAATTCCCTCTCCAACAATCTATACACCAGGCTCGAAGTATAGGGGAAACAATAGATGGCTTTACCTGTTTTCTTGTTGTAGAAAGACAGGACGATAGGAGGAGAGTAGTGTGAGAACATGAACCTGTACCTTTTAGAACTCTGAAAGAGCTTAAACTTGCTTGTGTTCAGTATGGGCCTACTGCCCCTTTTACACTTGGTTTATTAGATATTATTAGTGCAGAAAGTCTCTTCCCCCAAATGACTGAAAGGCGATTGCTCATGCTTGTCTCTCCGGGGGTGATTATTTGATAGAATTTGAGAATGGATAAGAGACTCAGGTATTAGGAAAGTTATAGCTTTTTCTGTTATGGTCTGATTTTCTTTAATGTTTTAACTACAATCTTCTGAACTATCATTTTGTTTCTTTCTTATTCTTTGCCTGGAAATAGAGGCAGGGGACCTGTATTGGATCTGACTATGGAAAATATTCCAGCAGCTGCTGAGAGCAAATTTTCTCAGGGAGATTTTGTTTAGTCCCATTCTTCAATTCCTCTGTCAGAAAATGCCCTAATATCAAGCAGGCATCTTTCTAATCTGGTTGTACTCTGAAATCCTGGGTTTCTCTCTGGTTTGTCTGGTTCATCTAATTCTTGCTTGTTTAGTCTTTGTTTAATGTTGTCTAAAATGTGTCTGTTTTTAAGGCCTGAATTCTTTTTATTTATTTATTTATTTTTTTGCATGCAAAAATTGGAAACGCTGACTCTAATATTTAGACAAAATAAAGTGATTTTAAAACTTGTAAGGAGTGCTCATTTAAATTTAAATAGAATAGAATGTAGATCCTTAAGACTTACTAATTTGGTTAGTGCATTGTGACATGTGTTCAGAGTTAGGAGCCAAATAGCAATTCAAGTATTAGGATTAATCAAAGTTATGTTATACTTGTGTTTTTGTGTGTAAATTGTCTTATGTGTAAGGTAGGCAAAACAAAGGGATTGAGAAAAATTAAGCAGGGCCCTAATAAGTCAGCTCAAAAAATTATCTCAAGCTGCTTCAGGCAGTTAGAAGAATAGTATAAGGATAGTAATTATACTTCTCAGGCCAAACCCTGCAAAAAAGACCCCGAGAAAATCGAGGATTTGTCTCCTCTGATTTTGTCAATTGGATTCAAAAAATAGGTCAAGAACTCCCTGAAATGAAACTAACAATACAAGGGCATATATTTAAAGAACTTTAAGATACTGGGGCTGATGTATCTGTTATTGCTAAGCTACATTGGCCTCCTTCCTGGCCCACTTATGCAGCAGCCACAGAATTACAAGGTATAGGGCAGAGCAAATCCCCTCAACAAAGTTTCAGTTTTTTACAATGGGAAGATAAAGAAAGTCATTCTGGATTTTTTCAGACTATGTGCTCCCTGGATTGCCAGTTAATTCATGAAGTAAAGATGTTTTGAAAAATACGGGAGCGTTGCTTGTCAGTCCTAATAGTTTAGTCAGTACTCAAATGCTTGATCAGGAATTTTTGCCCACTAAGGGACCAGAGAAAGAACAGCAGAGAATTCTCACTCCCATAGAAGTGGCACCAAATACCAGAAGGCATGGATTAGGATATCAAGATTTAGCATAGGGGCCTTGGTAGCTCCTGCTACCCCAATAATGCATTATTCAGACACAATGACTTGGAAATCAGATAATCCTGTATGGGTAGACCAATGGCCCCTTTCTCAGGAGAAACTTAGGGCAGCTGCTCAATTGGTACAAAAGCAGATACAGCTTGGGCACATTGAACCATCTAATAGCCCATGGAATATGCCTATATTTGTCATTAAAAAGAAATCAGGAAACTGGAGGCTATTACAAGATTTGAGAGCAATAAATAAGATTATGGAAATTATGGGTCCTCTCCAGCTAGGACTTTCTTCTCCTACTGCCATTCCATGGAATTATCACCTTGTAATTATTGACTTGAAGGATTGCTTTTTTACTATTCCTTTGAGCCCTCGTGATTGCAAGCATTTTGCATTCAGTGTTTCTTCACTTAATTTCCAGACTCCAATGGAGCACTACCAGTGGCGAGTTTTGCCTCAAGGTATGGCTAACAATCCTACCTTGTGCCACAACTACGTTTCTCAAGCTATTGCTCCAGTGCAAAGGCAACACCCTAAGGCATACATAATTCATTATATGGATGACATTCTTATAGCTCATCCAGGTAAAGATATAGTGTTGACCATTTTGCAACAACTGGAATGTTCTTTTAAAGAATCAGGACTTTATATAGCTCCTAAAAAGGTACAGCAACCTTTATCTTTCTCTTATTTAAAACAAATTATTGAGGGACAAAAAATTCGTCCACAAAAAATAGAAATCAAGACAGATCCTTTTCAAAGGATCAACAACAATGGCTCTGGGAAACTTCCACTAAATGTCAAATTGCTTTTGCAAATTTTACAGGCCAAATTGATTCTCACTACCCAGCTGATAAAATAGTTACATTTGTATTTGTTACAATTGTTAATGAGCCCATTCCTAAAGCACCTACAGTCTTTATTGATAGGTCCAGCTCAAGAAGAGCAGGCTTAATAATCGATGGACAAGCTTATACTGAAACAGTCACCTTAAAAATCAGCTCAAAGAAAAAAAATATTTCATGCAAATGGAAATGAAAAAAAAGCCGGGGTAGCAGTACTTATATCTGACAAAATGGACTTTAAAACAAAGGCTGTAGTAAGAGATAAAGAAGGACACTACATAATGATAAAGGGAACAATTCAACAGGAAGATATAACTATTATAAATATCTATGCACCAAATATAGGAGCCCCAACATACATAAAGCAGACTTTGATGGATATAAAGGGCGAGATTAACAGCAATACCATAATACTAGAAGATTTTAGTACCCCATTACCAACACTGTATAGATCCTCAAGAAAGAAAATTCATATAGAAACAGCAGACTTAAAGAATACACTAGATCAACTCTATTGAATAGATATCTTCAGAACTTTTGACCCTAAAGCAGTAGAATATACATTCTTCTCAAGCACTCATGGTACATTTTCTAGGATAGACCACATGTCAGGACACAAAAATGGTCTCAATAAATTTAAGAAGATTGAAATCATATCAAGCATTTTCTCTGATCACAATGCCATGAAACTAGAAATTAACCACAAAAGAAAAACTGAAAAATACTCAAACACGTGGAAACTAAATAGCATGATATTAAATAATGAATGGATTAACAATGAGATCAAAAAAATAAATAAAAAAGTTTCCAGAAATGAATGATAATGAGCATACATCAACACAAAATTTATGGGAAACAGCAAAAGAAGTACTGAGAGGGAAGTTCATTGCACTACAGGCATATCATAAGAAGCTAGAAATAGCTAAAATAAGCAACCTGACCCTGCATCTAAAAGAACTAGAAAAACAACAGCAAATAAAACCCAGGACCAGTAGAAGAAAGGAAATAATAAAGATCAGAGGAAAATAAATGACATAGAGGCTAAGGAGACAATACAGAGGATCCATAAAACCAGGAACTGGTTCTTTGAAAAGGTAAACAAGATTGATGAACCTTTAACTAGACTCACCAAGAAAAAAAGAGAGAGGACCCAAATAAATAAAATTAGAAATGAGAGTGGAGAAATAACAACTGACACAACATAAATACAAAGCATTGTAAAAAAATACTATGAAGAGCTCTATGTCAAAAAATTAGACAACCAGGGTGAAATGGACAAATTTCTTGAATCATATAATCTTCCAAATATCAATCTGGAAGAATCAGAACACCTAAACAGACCAATTACAACAAATGAGATCGAAACAGTTATCAAAAAACTCTCAACAAAGAAAAGTCCTGGGCCTGATGGGTTCACAAGTGAATTCTACCAAAAATTCAAAGAAGAACTAACTCCTATCCTCCTCAAGCTATATCAAAAAATTCAAGAGGAAGGAAGACTTCCAAACTCCTTTTATGAGGCGAGCATAATTCTGATCCCAAAACCGGGCAAAGACAACACAAAGAAAGAAAATTATAGGCCTATATCCCTCATGAATTTAGATGCTAAAATTCTCAACAAAATATTAGCCAACTGGATCCAGCAATATATGAAAAAAATCATACACCATGATCAAGTGGGATTTATTCTGGAGAGGCAAGGCTGGTTCAATATTTGCAAATCAATCAATGTGATTCATCACATAAACAAAAGGCAGGACAAAAATCACATGATAATTTGAATAGATGCAGAAAAGGCATTTGATAAAATCCAGCACCCATTCATGCTTAAAACTCTCAATAAAGTGGGAATACAAGGAACATTCCTTAACATGATAAAGGCCATCTACGAAAAACCCTCAGCAAACATCATACTTAATGGACAAAAATTAAAAGCAATCCTCCTAAAGATCAGGAACCAGGCAGGGGTGCCCCCTTTCACAACTTTTATTCAACATAGTTCTGGAAGTCCTAGCTACAGCAATCAGACAAGAAGAAGAAATAAAAGGCACCCAAATTGGAAAAGAAGTAAAACTGTAATTATTTGCAGATGATATGATATTGTATATAGAAAACTCTAAAGTCTCAGTCAAAAAACTACTGGACCTGATAAATGAATTCAGCAGGTGGCAGGATATAAAATTAATACTCAGAAATCTGAGGCATTTCTATATACCAACAATGAACTGTCAGCAAAAGAAATTAAGGAAACAATCCCCTTCACTATTGCAGCCAAAAAAATAAAGTACCTAGGAGTAAATTTAACCAAGGAGGTTAAGGACTTGTACTCAGAAAATTATAAAACATTGATAAAAGAAATCAAGGGAGATACCAACAAGTGGAAGCATATACCGTGCTCATGGGTAGGAAGAATAAACATCATTAAAATGTCTATATTACCCAAAGCAATTTATAAATTCAATGCAATACCAATTAAAATACCAATGACATACTTCAAAGATATAGAACACATATTCCAAAAATTTATATGGAACCAAAAAAGAACACGAATAGCCTCAGCAATCTTAAAAAGAAAATATAAAGCAGGAGGTATCACTCTTCCAGATATCAAGGTATAGTACAAGGCCATTGTGCTCAAGACAGCCTGGTACTGGCATAAGAACAGGCACATAGATCAATGGAACTGAACAGAGAACCCAGAAATAAACTCACATATTTATGGACAACTGATATTTGACAAAGGAGGAAAGAACATACAATGGAGTAAAGACAGCCTCTTTAACAAATGGTGTTGGCAAAATTGGACATCTACCTGCAAAAAAATGAAACTAGACCATCAACTTACACCATTCACAAAAACAAACTCAAAATGGATAAAAGACTTCAACGCAAGCCATCAAACCATAAGCATCTTAGAAGAAAACATAGGCAGCAAGATCTCTGACATCTGTAGCAGCAATATATTTGCCAATTTATCTCCACGGGCAAATGAAATAAAAGGCAAGATAAACAAATCTTGCCTATATCAAACTAAAATGGGACTATATCAAACTAAAATGTTTTTGCACAGCTAAAGACAACAAGAACAGGATAAAAAGACAAACCACACAATGGGAGAACATATTCGACAGCACGTCTGATAAGTGATTAATAACCAAAATTTATAAAGAACTTATAAAACTCAACACCAGGAAGACAAACAATCCAATCAAAAAATGGGCAAAAGAAATGAATAGAAATTTCTCCAAAGAGGACATACAAATGGCCAATCGTCATATGAAAAAATGCTCAACATCACTAATCATTAGAGAAATGCAAATTAAAACCACAATGAGATATCATCTTACACCAGTCAGAAAGGCACTCATCAGCAAAACAACACAGAACAAGTGCTGGCGAGGATGTGGAGAAAAGGGAACCCTCCAGCACTGCTGGTGGGAATCCAGACTGGTGCAGCCACTGTGGAAAACAGTATGGAGATTCCTCAAAAAATTAAAAATTGAACTGTCTTTTGACCTAGCTATTTCACTTATAGGAATATACCCTAAGAACACTATAGCACTGTTCGAAAAGAAGAAATGCACCCCTATGTTCGTAGCAGCATTGTTCACAATAGCGAAGATCTGGAAACAGCCCAAGTGTCCGTCAGAAGACGAGTTGATTAAAAAGCTTTGGTACATATATACTATGGAATACTATTCAGCCATAAGAAATGATGACATCGGATCACTTACAACAAAATGGATGGACCTTGATAACATTATACGGAGTGAAATAAGTAAGTCAGAAAAAAACTGAGAACAGCATGATTTCATACATAGGTGGAACATAAAAGTGAGACTATGAGACATTGACAAGAGAGTGGTGGTATGGGGTGGGGGGAAGGAGGGAAGAGTGGGATAGGGAGAAGGGGAGGGGCACAGGGAAATCCAGACAGAAGGTGACAGGACAATTTGACTTTGGGTGATGGGTATGCCACATAATTGAATGATAAGATAACCTGGAGATATTTTCATTGTACATATGTACCCTGATTTATTGGTGTCACCCCATTAAAATTAATAATGAAAAAAATCAGCTCAAAGAGTAGAATTACATACCATTATCATGGCTTTTCAGCATTTGCCATAGACCTCCTTTAATCTGTACACAGACAGCAAATATTTGCTTATGGTTGTTTCCACTATAGAGACTGCTGTCTTAGGGACAACTGCTGATGAGGAACTATTTCAGCAATTTCTCCTTCTTCAAAGATTTGTATGTCAACTTAGAGCTTTATGTTTTATAGGACATATTTGAGCTCACTCTATACTCCCTGGAGCTTTAGCACAAGGGAGTGCCCTTGTTAATCAAGCTACCCAAAAATAAAATTACTGGAACAACCATGACAGATCAAGCTATTCAGTCTCATACTCATCACCAGAACACTGCAGCCCTGCGTAAACAGTTTTAACTTTCTTGGGAAGCAGCATGGCAGATTGTTAAATCCTGTCCAAGGTGTCCTATACTACAATCTCTCCCTTCATTTGGAGTTAACCTTCAAGGACTCCTACCAGGACAACTTTGGCAAATGGATGTTACTCATGTACCTTCATTTAGCAAATAGTCCTTTGTCCACATTACATTAGATACTTATTCTGGATTTATAGTAGCCTCTGCCAGAACAGGAGAGGCTGCTAAGCATGTTATAACTCATTGTATGTATTTTCTATTATTCAAATGTCCTAAACTGGTTAAAACTGACAATGCTCCTGCATATGTAGGAAAAACATTTACTATATTTTGTCAAACTTTTCAAATTACAGGTATTTCTTATAATCTTTAAAGACAAAATATTATTAAAGTGTACTCAGCAAATATTTAAGGTCAATTTTTAAAAAATATAGAAGGGGGAGTCATATCCTGGAACTCCTGCATATCTACTTTATTTTTAAAAAATTTATTTTGAATGCTGATGTACAGGAGACGCCAAACCTCTTTCTCCTGCAAACTTCTACCCTCTTTTATTTGATCCAGCTAATAATGCTGTTTTGTCTTTTTACAAATAACTCCAGATATATGGAAAAGGTTTATATAGGCAGATGGGGATCCTCAAACTCCTCAGCGAGATCTTCTGAGCATGGCTTTTAAGGTCTGTAATGACCAAGAGGCAGAAAAAGCCCAAAAGAGATCAGGTGAAATACCAGCTCTTGGCATATGCCCTTAAGGGCTCCAACGCCCCAAAGTGGCCTCATAGAACTCCATCTGGGCCCTGCTTAATAGTGGAAAGAAAGGTCATTGAGCTAAAGCCTGCCAGGCTTCTCGGCCCCCACCAGGACATGCCTTTGCTGTGGGAAAAAGGGACACTGGAAGGTAGGCTTTCCCCTCACTCCTCTTAGGGAGGGTTCAGTCTCTTCCAGCCCTGCTCCAGCCACCTGTGACCTAACCTTGCCCAGCTTGCTGGGACTTGCCACTGAAGGCTAAAGGTGCCCAGGACTGTTGGCCCCATCTCATGTCTCCGTGGATGAGCCTAGGGTACTTCTTCCAAGTAGCAGGTAAATTGATCTAATTTCTTATGGACACAAGAGCCACTTACTATGTCTTGCCTGAATATTCAGGTTTTTATTCATCCCTCGAAGATCTCTGTTGTGGGTGTTGATAGTCCTATTTTCTACTGCTTCGTTTAATATATAGTGTCTCTTTTATTTCTCCTGCCTCAATGCCCCATTCATATTTTAGGCTGGGACCTACTCCTAATTTTGAGCTCTCCCTTTCTCCTTTTTGCCAACTTGTGTTACAAATTTACCTTTGCCACCCAGCTTAGTGTATCCCAGGGTTCTCCTCACCACCCCATGGCTGTGAAGCTCCAGGGAAAGGTCCCCTGGATTCATCTTTCCAGTTTTGAAGAAAACAGAAGCTCCATCTTCACAGAAGCTCCATCTTCACACATGCTGCAGATGGCTTTTCCAGTCTACCTGAATCGTTACAAGCTAGAAGCAGCGGTCATTGGGACCTGGATGCAAGCTGCAAAGTATAGAAATGTGACAACAATTCCAGTGCCATGTGGACTTTTCCTGGACTCCTGCTCCTTGTGACAGCTCTTAATGGACTGAACTGGGGTTGGGTTGCATTTGCAGTGAATGCAGAATGATGATGTGTCAACATGGACTTTGTGAACATGTTAAGGATATTCAAAACAGCAAAGATTCTTTTATAGATCCTGTTATATTGGCTAAGAATTTGCTTAAAGGCTTTAATCCCTGTAATGTATTAGAATGCTTGTTTTGGGTATCTGTTAGCATTGGCTACACTAATTTTGTGTTTGTTCTGTATTTCTTTCAGACTGCCTCCAAATTAGAATCTGGGAAACTAGAAAATCAGATGGGTGCAAATCTCAGCACACAAATTAAAAATAAAAAAGAAAATGGGGATATGTTGTGGACCATAAATGGCAAAAAGCCTTTGTAGAATCAAGGTTTATCAAAAGGCTAAGTTCTCTCCCCCCTCCACCTCTATATTGGCTATGATGCTGAGTATTTTTTTTAAGATGCACCCAGTTTTTTTTAATTCATTTTAGAGAGCACACACACACAGAGAAAGAGAGAGAGAGAGAAAGGGGGGAGGAGCTAGAAGCATCAACTCCCATATGTGCCTTGACCAGACCAGTGCAGGGTTTTGAACTGGCGACCTCAGTGTTCCCAGGTCGACTCTTTATCCACTGCGCCACCACAGGTCAGGCAGATGCTGAGTATTTGCACCCACTTCACTTGCTTACTTAAGTTGCTGGAAGCAATTTACATGCCCTTCCTGTTACCATTTGTTTGTTTAGATGTTGGTTGATTTTACTTATTCATGGTAGGGGGGTTCCTGTTTATGCCTTGGGAGAGTTCCTGTTTTAGCCTCAAATGTGTAACTTCGTATCAAGGACTTCCTTTATTTGCATATGGCTATATAATAAAGCAAACTGGGGCTATGGGGCACTCAGATATTGCCATCAGCATTGAAGAGTCCTCCCAGACCCATCATTTTTTCTTAGTAAGTCTGCTTCCTTAATTCCGCACCATTCTTAGGAGATAGCTTCTGAGAACTTTGGATGTTATCAAGAGTTGTATACTCTGTTTAATATCCACAGCTACAATTTTATATTGAAAGTAGTTGGAATCAAAACTTTTCTAGAAAGATCTCTGGTCCAAGGTCTGACATTAACTAGCTCTACAACTTTGGGCAGCTCATGTATGTGCAACTGAAGGCTTTTCACTATCTGGCACCAACCAGCTTCTTAAGAAATATCTTCAATTTCTTATTTTTACCCACAGTTACAACCCTCTTCCCTTCCCCTATCTCACTGCCTTTTTATTCCATCATTTTTCAGAGAAAATGCATCGATTTCTTTGCAGGATAAGCCCTGGAGGGTCTTACTCTTCACTCTCAAAAGGGCCTTTACACCTGACAAGGAGATGGCGCAGTCAATAGAGAGTCAGACTGGGATGCAGAAAACCCAGGTTTGGAACACCGAACTCACTGGCTTGAGTGTGGGCTCAACAACTTGAGTGTAGGGTCACTACCTTGAGCATGGAATCATAGACATGACCCCATGGTCTCTGACTTGAGCCCAAGGTCATGAACTTGAGCAAGGGGTCACTGGCTCTGCTGTAGTCCTCCCTTCCCCAGTCAAGGCACTGTATGAGAAAGCAATCAGTGAACAACTAAGGTGCCACAATGAAGAATGGATGCTTCTCATCTTTCTCCCTTCCGGTCTGTCTGTCCCTATCTGTCCCTCTCTCTGTCTCTGTCTCTCTCTCTCTGTGTCTCTGTCATGATAAATAAATAAATAAAAAGCCTTCAGGGCGTTTTCCAAAATAGAGTGAAATCTATGCTGATAAACACTTTTCCATGGGGCAAGTGTATCAAAGTCTTCATTTTTAAGGGTAGCAGCTTTTTCTTTTGTTTACATCAGTACAATAATAGGCTTTCAGTGAGCTTATTGAATAAATAAAAACAAATCTTGTTTTTATGCTTACCATGTTTTGGCCACTAATCTGGCTTAAACATTTTTACAAACCTCTGTACTTACTATAGCTGTGAGAATAAAATTGGCTGAAAAAAGTTAAATAATTTTTACAAAGCCACATAGCTTGTAAATAGTGAAATTGGGATATTAAATCCACATCTTTTGATTTCAAAGACTCCATTTTCTCACCAAAAAAAAAAAAAAAAAGGAAGTTTAATCATATAATCTCTGAGGTTCCTTGAAATCTAAATTTCAGTGAGTTTGTGTGCAATAAAGGGTTAATTCAGGAGGCCCAGGTTATCCGAATCCTGCACACTCCAAAAAGAATTTTGGCCCTTGCCTAGCTCTTAGGAGATAACCTCCAAGACTTTAAACTAGGGGTCCCCAAACCTTTTACACAGGGGGCCAGTTCACTGTCCCTCAGACTATTGGAGGGCCAGACTATAAAAAAAAACTATGAACAAATCCCTATGCACACATCTTATTTTAAAGTAAAAAGACAAAATGAGAACAAATAAAATATTTAAAATAAAGAACAAGTAAATTTAAATCAACAAACTGACCAGTATATCAGTGGGAACTATGGATGCGGATGCATCCTGTGCTCCTCTCACTGACCACCAATGAAAGAGGTGTCCCTTCCGGAAGTGTGGCGGAGGCCAGATAAATGGCCTCAGGGGCCGCATGCGGCCCATGGGCCATAGTTTGGGGACCCCTGCTTTGGACTATCCTTCCTGATAAGAGTATCCTGGTTTGCCTGGGATCTTAGGCCACTTTAGATAGTTTTTGCTAACAATGTTACTTGTGGTGAGGACCATGTGCCATGTGATATCATCTTGAGACAAAGTAAATAAGGTCAGCCATGTAAGTGATCAGCCATGCTTATGTGACCAAGCCCCAATAAAAAGCCTAGATGCCAAGGTCTGGATGACTTCCCCTGGCAGACAATACTGCATATGTGTTGTGACACATCATTGCTAAGAGAATAAAGCACTGAAGAACATGTGAAAGCTCACATCGGGTCTCTGCTGGACTCTGCCATAGGAGCCTTTACTTTAGCTGCTTTTGTCTATCTCTCTTTGCTGTAATAAACTATAGCAGCAAGTATAACAGCTCTTTTAAGTTCTCTGAGTCCTTCCAGCCAACCATTTTACCTGAAAATGGTCTTAGGGGTCCCCAGACATACTATGACTGGACTCTTTTTATTTATTATTAAATGTATTGTGGCAACACTATATAAATTTCAGTTTTACACTTTATAATACAAAATCTGTATACTGTACTATGTGCTTACCACCAGAAGTCTGGTCTCCTTCATTTTCCATCTGACTTATTTCCCTTAGCATGATGAAAAATGAAGGAGACCAGACTTCTGTTTAAGTTGTTGGCCTGACCTGTGGTGGCGCAGTGGATAAAGAGTCGACCTGGGAACACTGAGGTCGCCAGTTCAAAACCCTGCACTGGTCTGGTCAAGGCACATATGGGAGTTGATGCTTCTAGCTCCTCTCTCTCTGTCTCCTCTCTAAAAAAAAAAAAAAAAAAAAAAATATCTATTTAAGTTGTTAAAAATAGCAATATTTCATCCTTTTTATGGCTGAGTAGTATTCCATTGTATATATGTACCACATCTTCTTTACCCAATTATCCATTAAAGGACACTTAGGTTGTTCACATATATTGGTTATTATAAATAATACTGCAATGAACATAGGGATACATATATCTTTATAAATAAGTGTTTTCAAAAATTTAAGGTAGTTACCCAGGAAGAGAGATTGTTGGATTTTGTGATAGTTTTAGTTATAATTATTGGCCTTCCATGTTGTTTTCCATAGAGACTGGAGCATTTTAGATCCCCGTCAGCAGAGTATGAGGGTTCATTTTACTCCACATCCTCTCCAACAGTTGTTATTTCCTGCCTTATTGATAATAACCATTCTAACAGGTATGAGGTGATATCTCATTGTGGTTTTGATTTGCATTTTTCTTATAACTAGTGATTTTGAGCATCTTTCCATATTTATTATGACTATTCTCAATTGTTTGTTGTCAACTCATTACTACTGCTTTTCTACAATCCAAAGGAGAAACCAAGAGTAAAATTCCACCTGATCAGGTGGTGGCGCAGTAGGTAGAATGTCGAACTGGGATGCTGAGGACCTAGGTTCAAAACCCTGAGGTCGCAGGCTTGAGTGCAGGGTCATCGGTTTGAGCATGGCATCATAGACATGAACCTATGGTAGCTGGCTTGAGCCCAAGGTTGCTGGCTTGAGCAAGGGGTCACTTGCTCTGTTGCAGTCCCCTGGACAAGGCACATATGAGAAAGCAATCACCAAACAACTAGGATGCCACAACGAAGAACTGAGGCATCTCATCTCTCTCCCTTCCTGTCTGTCTGTCCTTATCTCTCTCTCTCACACACACACAGACAAAAAGAGTAAAATCTCCTCAAATTATTCTCCTGTATGACTCTAAATATTGGCCTATGAGAGACATTCTCATGAGACTTGGAAAGCAGAAGAGAAAGAGAAACCATTATTTTCCAGAAATAGCTGTAGTCAGATGCATAGACCAATTATTTCTGTGAAGGAGTAGATATATAATAGTAAGTAAATATTTTAGTCCTTATGGGTCATTTAACCTCTGTCACAACTACTAATCTCTGCCATTGTAGTACAAAAGTATCTATAAATGATATACAGTGTGTCCGTAAAGTCATGGTGCACTTTTGACTGTGTGTCCTGTCAAAAGTGCACCATGACTTTACGGACACACTGTATAAACAAGTGAGCACTACTATGTTCCAACAAACCATTGTTTGTGAACATTGACATTTGAATTTCATGTAATCATCACGTCACAAAATATTATTCTGCTTTTGGTTTATTCAACCATTTAAAAGTGTAAATCCATTCTTAGTTTACACACTGTACAAAAGCAGGGGGCATATTTTCCTCATGAGCCATTATTTGCCAACCGCTCACATGGAGTTAGCAGATATAAGATTCACAGTGATGTCTGCATGAGCTCTTGAGATTTACCTACTTCAGTGTTTCAGAATGAGACTTTCAGAAATGGCCTTTCTGATTCTGGTCCCCTCACCTTTCCAATGGTTTCTAGGTCTTTAATTCTCTATATTTAAATGCTACATGGTAGAATATGTAGTAGTTTCTGCTTTGATGACCAAACTCTGGCACTTGGAACATTTAGTATTGGCTGAAGTTTTGGGAAAACATAACCTTAAAGGAGAGACTCTGGGATGTGTTGCATGATCTGAATAATCTCATTCCTAGTACAAAGTGAGAGTTTTGGGTACGTAACAAGCAATGACAAAATAATTCCTTAAATTTCTACTACTAGTTGCCTGTAATTAAGTGGCTATAGAAAACTAAATATTAAAAGACCATATGAACATTGCAACAGAATGTTCTAGTACGAAATTTGACAACAAGGATTATGGAACTGACTGGATACATAACAATGTAGCTTACAGAAAGAAAGCCTTTAAATTCTCAAACACAGTTAAAGAACCAAAAAACGTTTAAGAATGTCCTGAAAGACCCTTTTATTTCTTGTAGCTTCAGGGTTGAGATGTCTGAAAATCAAATCCAAAATGTGATCTTAGAGTTTGCTGGATAATAATGAAAGTTGAACTTACAGTGAACTTTGTCAAGCCTCTTTTGTAAAAATTAGGGCGTTAACTGGGAAAGAATGGGGCCATGAGAACTGAAATGGAGCACTTGAGGAGATTCCAAAGGAGAAAAAAAAAAACATTTTTCTTTGTAGCAGATGCTGAGCAGATGGTGGATAAGAAACACAGTGTTATCTTTTGTGCTCTAGAGGACCACCCACTTAAGTGTTACTGGCTGAAATTGTTGACAGTTGGTTACTCAACCTGCCTTATCTATTTCCTCTGACAGGTGTGAAACCCCTAATACCTTGTATTAAAACACAAAGAGTGGCATGACCTATAGTGGCACAGTGGATAAAGTGTCGACCTGAAATGCTGAGGTTGCCGGTTCAAAACCCTAGGCTTGCTTGGTCAAGGCACATAAGGGAGTTGGTCCTTCCTGCTCCTCCCCTCTTCTCTCTCTCTCTCTCTCTCTCTCTCTCTCTCTCTCTTTCCAAAATGAATAAAAAATGTCTTTAAAAAAATACAGAAAGCAACTACTGTTTACTTAAATGAACACTGACTGATAAAATGACTAAACACCAGTTATTCAAAACATTAAGAAATTTAATACAACATTTCACTTCTCAGCAATGTTAAACAAAAGAATTGTGCAGACATGAATGCAATGTTCCTAAACCAGATAGAAATGGGTAGATACTGGTGAGTATTTTCAGCCATGTACACCAGGTAACACGTTAGTACCTATGTATGTTTGCTAAACATATACTGAAGAAACAGGTTCTTGCTGAATTAAGAGCTTTTGAGACTTTTTACTTTTACAGCCCAAGACCTTGTCCCAATGCCTAGCACACCAGAATGCTCAATAAGTATTTATTTACTATTTGAATTTGCTTGGGCAGGATGAATCCCTCTGTGCCCTCTGTGGGAGGAGGGAGGGAGGATGGGATAGGGAGGAGGGGAGGGACACAGGGAAAACCAGATAGAAGGTGACAGAAGACAATTTGACTTTTGGTGACGGGTATGCAACACAATTGAATGATAAGATAACCTGGAGATGTTTTCATTGTACATATGTACCCTGATTTATTGGTGTCACCCCATTAGAATTAATAATAATAAAATACATTTAAAAAAAAAAGATTAGGAACATAAACTTAGAATAGTTAGTTCCGCTTATTATAGACACAACAGCCAACATTGCCAGAAACAGAGTCAAGGATATTTTTGGAGTCCTATTCCCAATAAAAACATTTTCTGCCTCAAAAAAAAAAAAAAAATTTAATAGTTAACAATATAGCATTATCACATTAAAAGTCTCAAAGTCTAGCCTGACCTGTGGTGGCGCAGTGGATAAAGCGTCGACCTGGGAACACTGAGGTCGCCAGTTCTAAACCCTGCACTGGTTTGGTCAAGGCACATATGGGAGTTGATGCTTCCAGCTTCTCCCCCCTTTCTCTCTTTCTCTCTCTCTCTCTCACTCTGTGTCTCCTCTCTAAAAATGAATAAAAATTAAAAGAAAAATTAAAAGTCTCAAAGTCTACCTGTCTCACAAATATCTTCAGATATGGTTTATGGATTTTTTTTGGTCTAAAGCAGTGGTTCTTAACCTGGGTTCTATCGAACCCTAGGGGTTCGATGAGTTGGTCTCAGGAGTTCGGAGAAGCCTCTGCCACGGAGGCCAGAATAAAGTAATACCATAATTTGTTGTGAGTTCATGCACTTTGTTGGTTTTGTTCTTTGAGCAAGGTGATGTTCATGCATGGTTCATTTTGTGCACCAGTAAAATAACATATACCTATGTCTTGAATTTGGAAAAAAAATCATATTTTATTTTTCACTAAAGAAGTTTTCGGTGAATGCGCATATGAAACTGGTGGGTTTGGTACCTCAAAAAAGGTTAAGAACCACTGGTCTAAAGTATCCAACTTTTACTTCCTACTTGCAAATTTGCACATTTCTAAACAAGAACAATTTAGAACTTGGATGTATTCAATAAAATTACAGCTTGTTTTCCAAAATTTATGTGAATATATTTTAGAACAAGAATACCTTATTTCTACTATGAATATTATTTTCCTAGATTTACACATAATCTTCCAAAATTTCAACCTAAAACATACCTTTAAGCAAGCATATTTTACCATGGAATTTAGCTTTAAGTACCCAAATCCTTGGGAAGAAATTTATTGAATATTTCTTTTAAATAATATTTTTTATTTTAAATTATAGCTGACATATAATATAATAGTAGTTTCAGGTATATAACCCAGGGCTTAGAAATTATACAATTGACAAAGTGATCACTTCAATCATCTGACACCATACATAGTTATTAGAATATTACTTTTTTTTCTTCTTTTCCAAATGAAAGGAGGAGAGAGAGACAGACTCCCACATGCACCCCAAATGGAATCAACCCGGCAACCCCCATCTGGGGCCATCCTTGCAACAGAGCTTTTTTTAGCTGCTTAGGTGGAGGCTCCAGAGAGCTATCCTCAGCTCCTGGAGCCAATGTTCTTGAAACAATTAAGCTGTGGCTGCAGGAGAAGAAGAGAGAGAAGGGGGAGGGGAGGGGTGAAGAAGCAGATGGTCACTTACTTTTTTTAGCTCAACATTTTTTTATTATTATTAATTTTAATGGGGTGACATAGATCAATCAGGGTACATAGTTTCAGAGAAAATATCTCCAGGTTATTTTGACTTTTGATTATGCTGCATACCCATCACCCAAAATCAAATTGTCTTCCTTCACCTTCTATTTGGTTTTCTTTGTGCCCTTCCTCCCCACCCCCTCCCCCTTCTTCACCCCTAGCCCCAGTAACCAGCACACTCTTGTCCATGTCCCTGAGTCTCATTTTTATGTCCCACCTATGTATGGAATCATATAGATCTTAGTTTTTACTGATTTACTTATTTCACTCAGTATAATGTTATCAAGGTCCATCCATGTTGTTGTAAGTGATCCGATGTCATCATTCTTATGACAGTAGTATTACATAGTATATATGTACCACATTTTCTTTATCCAGTCATCTATTGAAGGGCTTTTTGGTTGTTTCCATGCCTTGGCCACTGTGAACAATGCTGCTATGAACATGGGGCTGCATGTGTCTTTACGTACCAGTGTTTTTGAGTTTTGGGGGTATATACCCCATAGAGGGATTGCTGGGTCATATGGTAGTTCTATTTTTAATTTTTTTGAGGAACCAGCATACTTTCTTCCATAATGGTTGTACTACTTTACATCCCCACCAACAGTGAATGAGGATTCCTTTTTCTCCACAGCTTCTCCAACACTTGTTATTACCTGTCTTGTTGATAATAGCTAATCTAACAAGTATGAGTTGGTATCTCATTGTAGTTTTGATTTGCATTTCTCTAATAGCTAATGAAGATGAGCATCTTTTCATATATCTGTTGGCCATTTGTATTTCTTCCTGGGAGAAATGTCTGTTCATGTCCTCTTCCCATTTTTAATTGGATTGTTTGTTTGTTTGTTTGTTGTTGAGTTTTATGAGTTCTTTGTATATTTGGGTTATTAGGCCCTTATCTATACTATTGTTTGAAAATATCATCTCCCATTTAGTTGGCTGCCTGTTTGTGTTCTTTTGTTTGTTTGTTTGTTTTTATTTATTTTTATTATTTTACAGGGACAAAGAGAGAGTCAGAGAGAGAAATAGATAGGGACAGACATACAAAGAGAGATGAACACAAAGAGAGTGAACACAAAGAGAGATGAGAAGCATCAATCAGTTTTTCATTGCGACACCTTAGTTGTTCACTGATTGCTTTCTCATATGTGCCTTGACCGGGGGCCTTCAGCAGACTGAGTAACGCCTTGCTTGAGCCAGCGACCTTGGGTCCTTGGGTCCAAGCTGGTGAGCTTTTTGCTCAAGCCAGATGAGCCCACACTCAAGCTGGCGATCTCAGGTCTTGAACCTGGGTCCTCCGCATCCCAGTTCGACGCTCTAGCCACTGTGCCACCGCCTGGTCAGGCTGTCTGTTTTGTTGTCCATTTCTCTTGCTGTGCCAAAGCTTCTTAGTGTGATGTGGTTTCATTCATTTATCTTTGCCTTCACTTCCCTTGCCTTTGGGGTCAAATTCATAAAGTGCTCTTTATAACCAAGGTCCATGAGTTTAGTACCTATGTTTTCTTCTATGTAATTTATTGTTTCAGGTCTTATATTTACATCTTTGATGGATTTTGAATTAATTTTAGTACAAGGGGACAAACTATAGTCGAGTTTCATTCTGTTACATGTGGCTTTCCTGTTTTCCCAGCACCATTTGTGGAAGAGGCTTTCTTTTCTCCATTGTGTGTTGTTGGCCCCTTTATCAAAAATTATTTGACCATATACATGTGGTTTTATTTCTGGGCTTTCTCTTCTGTTACATTGGTCTGAGTGTCTATTTTTCTGCCAATACCATGCTGGTTTGATTATTGTGGCTTTATAATATAATTTGAAGTCAGGTATTGTAATGCCCCAGCTTCGTTCTTTTTCCTTAGGATTGCTTTGGCTATTCAGAGTTTTTTATAGTTCCATATAAACCTGATGATTTTTTGTTCCATTTCTTTAAAAAAAAGACATTGGAATTTTGATGGGAATTGCATTAAATTTGTATATAACTTTGGGTAATATAGTCATTTTTACTATATTTATTCTTCCTATCCAGGAACAAGAAATATTTTTCATTGTATCTTTTCCGATTTCCCTTAACAATGCTTTGTAGTTTTCATTATATAGGTTCTTTACATTCTTTGTTATGTTTACTCTTAGGTATTTTGTTTGTTTGTTTTTGTTACAACCATGAAGGGGATTGTATTATTTTTAGCTCCTTTTCTGATGTTTCATTGTTGGCATATAGGAAGGCAATGGACTTTTGTATATTAATTTTGTATCCTGCAACCTTACTGTATTGATTTATTGTTTCTAGTAATCTTTTTGTGGAGTCTTTGGGGTTTTCAATGTATACGATCATATCATCTGCAAAAAGTGCTTTACTTTACTTCTTCTTTCCCAATATGAATGCCTTTTATTTCTTTCTCTTGTCTGATTGCTCTGGCTAGAACTTCCAGCACTATGTTGAATCAGAGCAAAGAAAGTGGACAACCTTTTCTTGTTCCTGATTTTAGGGGTAAAGTCCTCAGTTTTATGCCATTTAATATGATGTTAGCTGATGGTTTATCATAAATGGCCTTTATTATGTTGAGATATTTTCCTTCTATGCCCATTTCGTTGAGTGTTTTAAACATAAAATGGTGTTGTATTTTATCCAATGCCTTTTCTGCATCTATTGATAGGATCGTATGGTTTTTGTTCTTTGTTTTGTTGATATGGTGTATTATGTTAACCGTTTTACGTATGTTGAACCATCCTTGTGTTTCTGGGATAAATCCCACTTGATCATGATGAATTATTTTTTTAATTTGTTGTACTTGATTTGGTAGTATTTTGTTTAGTATCTTAGAATCTGTATTTATTAGAGATATCGGTCTGTAGTTTTCTTTTTTTGTATTGTCCTTGCAAGGTTTTGGTATGAGGGTTATGTTGGCCTCATAAAATGTGTTTGGCAGTATTGCTTCTTCTTCAATTTTTTGGAAGACTTTGAGTAGAATAGGAACCAAGTCTTCTCTGAATGTTTGATAGAATTCACTAGTATAGCCGTCTGGCCCTGGAGTTTTATTTTGGGGGAGGTTTTTGATAGTTGTTTCTGTCCGGTAGTTACCTCTGGGTTGGGTTGTGAAACCCTCCCTTGCCCTGAGCTGTCCAGCAGTTGTTAATCTTACTCAAACGGTCTGGCAGTTGTTAATCTTGCTCAGACTGCACACACCCAAATTCTCGAAACTGTCTGTCCCCAAGGCTGTTCCATGAACTGCACGCCCCACCAAACCGGTCGACCATTACCATCCTCCCCCTCTGCAGATATAAAAAAACCCTCCACGGGTGTGCCTTCACAGACTCGCATTCTAGGGTCAGTGAACTCGCCCGAAGCTCCCAATAAAGCCTGATTTCGCTTAATCGGCTGTTTGGTTCTTCGCTTATTCGTCCATTGGCGGCACGTTGGGGTCTCCCATCTTTCAGTTTCTATTTTCTCCCTGTTTATGGGTCTGTTTAGGCTTTCTGCTTCTTCATGACTCAGTCTAGGAAGATTGTATTGTTCTAGGAATTTATCCATTTCTTTTAGATTGTTAAATTTGGTGGCATATAGTTTTTCATAGTATTCTACAATAATTCTTTGTATATCTATGATATCTGTGGTGATTTCTCCTCTTTCATTTTGGATTTTGTTTATATGAGTCCTTTCATTTTTCCTTAGTGAGTCTTGCCAAGGGTTTGTCAATTTTGTTGATCATTTCAAAGAACCAGCTCCTTGTTTTATTAATTTTTTCTATAGTTTTTCTGTTCTCTATTTCTTTTATTTCTGCTCTGATTTTTATTATTTCCTTTCTTCTGCTGGTTTTGGGTTGCCTTTGTTCTTCTTCTTCTAGTTCCTTAAGATGTGAGGTTAAGTGGTTTACTTGGGCTATCTCTTGCTTGTTCATATAGGCCTGCAGTGATATGAACTTCCCTCTTATTACTGCTTTTGCTGCATCCCACAGATTCTGATATGTTGTATTGTTATTTTTGGTTGTCTGTATGTATCTTTTGATCTCTGCTTTTATGTCTTCTTTGACCCACTCATTTTTTAAAAATATGTTATTTAGTTTTCACATATTTGTGGGCTTGTTTACCTCTTTTTTGCAGTTGAATTCTAGTTTCAAGGCTTTATGGTCAGAGAATATGCTTGGTATAATTTCATTCTAAATTTGTTGGTGTTATTTTTGTGGCCCGACATATGGTCAATTCTTGAGAATGTTCCATGTACACTGGAGAAAAATGTATACTCTGGCACTTTGGGATGAAATGTCCTGTAGATGTCTATCATATTCAATTGTTCTAGTGTTTTGTTTAAAGCCAATATTTCTTTATTGATTTTCTCTTTGGATGAATGATCTAGAGCCATCAGTGGTGTATTGAGGTCTCCAAGTATAATTGTATTTTTGTTAGTTTTTGTCTTTAGGTCAGTGAGTAGCTGTCTTATATATTTTGGTGCTCCTTGGTTTGGTGCATATATATATATATATATATATATATATATATATATATATATATATATATATATACTGAGAAGTGTTATCTCTTCCTTGATTCAATGTCTCCTTTATCATTATGTAATGACCGTTTTTGTCTCTGATTACCTTTGCTTTCTTGTAGTCAGCATTGTTAGATATGAGTATTGCTACACCTGCTTTTCTTTGGATGTTATTTGCTTAGAGTATTGTTTTCCAACCTTTCACTTTGAATTTGTCTTTATCCTTGTAGCTTAGATGTGTTTCTTGAAGGAGGCATACAGTTGGATTTTCTTTTTTAATCCATTCTGCTATTCTGTGTCTTTCTATTGGTGAGTTCAATCCATTTACATTTAGTGTAATTATTGACACTTGATGGTTTCCTATTGCCATTTTATATATTGCTTTCTGATAGTTTTGTATCTTGTTTGGTTCTTCTCTTTTGTTTTTCTTTTGTTTTCTTTGGTTGTAATTTATACTTCTTTCCTTTGTTACTTCTTTATTCAAGCCATATGTTTCTGTGGTGGTATTTTCAGGGGTAGTTACCATTAAGTAATGGAAAGGATACATATCATGTTCATTGTAGTACATTATCTCATGAGTGCTTCCGCACTGCATTCTCCTTTGCTACTGTTAATCTTTGTCCTCTCCCTTTTTTGTTTTTGTTGTCACAGATTAGTCTTGTTTTTATTGTGATCTTGATGAAGTTTTCTCTTATAGTTTTGTTTTGTTTCATTCTTTGTATCTGGCTGGAAAACCCCCTTTAGTATTTCCTGAATTGAGGTTTTCTAGTAATAAATTTCCTCATCTTTTCTGTATCTGTGAATGTTTTTATTTCTCCTTTGTATTTAACAGGTAGCTTTGATAGGTATAGTATTCTTGGCTGGAAATTCCTTTCTTTCAGAACTTTAAATATTGGGGTCCACTCTCTTCTAGCCTGTAGAGTTTCTGCTGAGAAATCTGATGATAATCTAATGGGTCTTCCTTTATATGTTGTATTCTTCTTTTCGCTGGCTGCCTTAAGAATTTTTTCTTTGTCATTGGTTTGTGCCAATTTCATTATGATGTGCCTTGGAGTAGGTTTGTTAGGGTTAAGATAACTCAGTGTTCTGTTTGCTTCTTGAATTCTAGGCTTTAGTTTTTTCCACAGTCTTGGGAAGTTCTCATCTATTGTTTGTTTGAATATGTTCTCCATTCCATTTTCTCTCTTCTTCTGATATACTCATTATTCTTATGTTGCTCTTTTTGATGGAGTCAGATAATTCCTGTAGGGCTATCTCATTTTTTTTTTAATTTGTGATTTTCTCTTCTCTTCTCTCTGTAGTGCCTCTAGTTGCTTGTCTTCTATGTCACTAATTCTATCCTCTATCTGGCTTGTTATATTTGCTAAGCTTGTTACCTCGTTTTTCAGTTTATGAATTAAGTTTTTCATCTCTGTTTGATTCACTTTCATAGTTTCAATTTCCTTAGTGATGTATTCTTTCTGTTCATTGAATTGTTTTTTTTCAGCTCCCAAAATTGCCTTTCTGTGCTTTCTTGTATATCCCTGAGTATTTTTAGGATTTCAATTTTAAATATTCTGTCATTTAACTCCAAGGTTTCCAAGCTATTGAAATTTTTTTCTATAGATTTTTCCTCATCTATCTAAGCTATATCTTAGTCTTTTGTATCCGTGATATTTGATTTCTTTTTCCTTAATGGCATTTGAGAGTGATATTGTTAATAACACTAATAAGATTTGATATAAAAAAAAAATTTTGAGAAAATACAGTGAAAAACTGAAAATTCTACTGTGCTAAGTGAAACAAAAACTACATAGAATGAAGGGCTTGAGTTGGGGGGAAGTGACAAAGAGGCAAAAAATGAGGTAAGAACCCACAAAGTGCTACAAGGAAAAATTTGGATCAAGAATAAAACAATTTGTTTGTAACTGACAGTCGAATGAGAGAAATAGTGAAAGAGAAAAGAAGAAAAAAATAAAAAGAAAAAAGCAAAGAAATACAGTTAAAAATGAAAATTCTATTGTATTAAGTGCAACAAAAACTACATAGAATGGAGAGCTGGAGTTGGGGGAAATAAGCATCAAAATTTTGAAATGAAAGAACGAGATTGTTTTTTATCCCTAACATGGATGGTTCAGTTTTGCCTGGGCATGCCAGATTTTAAATGCCTGATAGCTCTAGATATAAGTCAAGACTACAATAGCTACCCTGTAATAGAGATCTTTCCAAAGCAGCCTGAAGCAACAGGGCACACATTCAGGGTTTGTGGCAACTGTTGCTCCTACTAAGATCCACTGGAAGGAGAGGTGCTATTAACAGAATGAGCTCAGCCCCTTTGGACATCCACCAAGAACCACAACAACATTGTCCTTTCACTGTGTGCAGGTGCTGGTGTCTGAGGGTGAGAAATCATAACCCTTCACTCCCACCGCTAAGTCTTTCCTCTTTCCTCTATATAATAAGAGAGCAGTACTTCAGTTGTGCCCATAACTGTTGAATCTGTGCACCCTAAGGCTCACTTTTTCACAGAAAGAGAGACCCACTTCAGGTCTCACTCTTGAACTCTGACCAAGCACAAATAGACTTCAAATTATGTCTCTAATAGTGGTTATAGGCTACACCCAACTTACGAGTATATTTATTCCTTTATTCTCCATGTGAGCAGTAGACTGTATTTATAAGGCTGCTAGCTAGATTGGGACTTTCAACTTTTGCCAATGAGCAAAGAAAAAAAATAAAGAAGCTGAATGGTGATATGGTTTTTGACTATAAGTATAGGATTTGTACTCATGCCAACCTAAATTTGAACTCCCATTCTACCACTTTCTAGCTCTGTAACCCTTGATAGGTTTTTAATCAGTCTGGGCCTAGGTTATGTGGACAAAATACTACCCACATTATTATAAATGTATTTAGAGTACTTAACACACATATAGTAAGTGTTTAATAACTGTTAGCTCTAATAAACAAATATACCCAGAAAGATAAAAGTACCAAACCTAAATAAAAACCCGCATTTAGAGGCAGGGTCAAAAAAAGAAAACCGTCTCAGGTGGAGAAATACCACATTCTTTGTATTATTACTATCTGGTATAGTATGAGGCAGCCCTGGAAAGAGGTCAGAATGAGGAGCAGCAGCTGACTTGAGAGTCGAAGGTAAACCCTTATACAGAGCCTATCATCAAAGATAAATTTCTTTTATGAAAATATAGGTGAACACCAAAGCCCTGTATTGAATTGACCTGGAGTGAGTGTGTGAGTGTGTGTGTGTGAAGTTAAAATGAGTTATTTTCTGATTATACACACACACACACACACACACACACACACACACACACACACATGGCACATCCAATCTTCATTTCAAAACCCCTTTCAATACCAACATCCTCAGAGGTGGGAGCTGGATTTCAAACCCATGTACCTCAGGTACTTGAACTCACACACTAAGGTGGCTTCTTGCCCTGGTATTTTGCCTTATAGTTCTTACTAACTTGGGCACTCCCAAATCTTATGTATCAACCCAGCCATCTCATCTAGCAAAATGAGAAACAAGCTGAGAACTTGTCCTACACTTCAGTAATGCAAATTTAGAAGACACACGTGACCCAGCCATTCTGTGCAACTCTAATGGTGCCCTTAGTTTGTTTTGCTCTGGAGGCCAATGATATTAACACATAGAATGACATGGGAAGAACTTGAGGACCAAGCAACAGTCACAGAACCTATTTTCCACCTGGAAGAAGGACAGGGTCTCCTCTTTTCAGGCTGAACTTTTTATCAGCAGGCAAAGGCTACATTCTTTTTCTCCAAAGAAGAAAAATAGCTATTGAATTCCATCCCCTGTTTTCTTATATGGAAATATTCTGCTTTCTTTGAAAGTTTCTGTTTGCAGGATCTAGAGTCTCTTCTTTTTCAAGTACTGAATAGCATATGTCTGACCTGTCTTTGTACTCAAAATCAAGTCCTGTTTGCCAGTTTCCACTTAAGTACACAATGCATCAATCCTATAATTTCAGTTGGGAAAAAAAAGTGTATGGGGAAACTATTTATTAAAGACATTTTTGTTTCATCTTAAGTATGCTTCCTGGTGCTATCATGTTGGTAACAACAAATTCCTACTGTGGAAAAATAAATTGTATTTGAAGAATAAACATGTTATTAGTTGACAGTTGGCAGTAAATTTTTATAGTAATTTTTTTTTATTGATAGAGCAGATTCTGGTGTCAACCCCTGGACTCACTAGGGTGTGCATGATATTAGATGAGATTTTATTAGTAAGTTTCACTTTACCCATCTGTGAAATGGGGTCTTGATGATAAATATTATTAATGCATAGGTATAAGTAAGAGTTAAACAGCATCCTCCATACACAAGGCCTAACACAATACCTGCCAAATATAGGCACTTAATATATATTAGCTATTATGATTGATCATTTGAAAAAAATTGCAAAATAATTCTGATTTTATTTCTTTTTCATTTAAATCTCCTATAGGTTCTGTAAGATGCTTAGGATGTATGTCCCCTAATCAAACTTTTCTCCAATTAATGTGCTCTAACTCCAAAATCAGTCTTATTCATTATTGAAGGTGTGATGTGTCTGTGGGCTTTGTACCATAATTGGTAAAATAGGACCCTTAGTGACTATAACATGATGAATTAAATTCTCTCATCTGAAAATAAATATGTTTAATTAAATTTATTTGGGTGACACTGGTTAATAAGATTATATAAAGTCCAAGTGTACAATTCCATATACTATATATCATCTGTACATTGCATTGTTTTTCATAATGACTGTACCGATTTACATTTCCACCAGCAATTCTTTTTCTCCACATTCTCTCCAACTCTTGTTATTTCTTGTCTTACTTGATCATAGCTATTCTAACAAGTGTTAAGAGATATCTCATTGTGGCTTTGATTTGCATTTCCTTTATAGCTAGCTAGTAAAGTCGAGGTGTTTTCATATATCTGTTGGCCGTTTGTATGGCTTCTTGGGAGAAGTATCTGTTAGTTCTCTGCCCATTTTCAGTTGGAGTATTTGGGTTTTCTGTTTTTGTTTTGCTGTAGAATTATATGAGTTTTCTTTATATGTTTTGGATATGAGCTCCTTATTGAGGTATTATTTGCACATATCTTCTCGCATTTGATTGATTGTGGAAAAATTATTTGTTTCTATATCTATACATGTAGCTTAACATTTTTCTGAGATGTATCAGCCAGTATTTTTTTAATACTTATGCATGGCTAAGATCATTGGAAAGAACACATTTGAGTGGCACAGACCTAGATTTATTTACTTCCTGTGCCCATAATTTACCCTCTGTGTAGCTTCAGGTATGCAGCTTCTCTGACCTTTAGCCTTTCCTTCCTTCCAGACAGGAAACAAAAACAATCACCCATTTTTCAAGTGAATCTTTATGAGTTGTTTAGTATCTTGTTAACACCTAATTTTGAACATCAGCTCTCACTACAAAATACTAAGAAATAAATTAAGAAGGTATTGGAAATTATACCCAGACCTAAAAAATTCACTAAAAAATTCACTAAAAAATGGTGCTCATCATCACAGGTATTTTTCATAGTAATTCCCAAAAGGTTTTTATTATAAAATGAGAATAACAAAGAAAAGATGTGTCATTTTTGGTTCATAGTCAAGTCTTTCTAATAATGGGGTAAGGTAATTAGGACCCAAGGCCACAGACATCTCACTAATAAGCCTACCCTGGTCATTATTATTAGAAAGAGCCATGAAGGTCCTGGGAAATGATGTCAACCTTCATCCACTAAAGTTTTTTTTTTATATATAGGACTTTTTTTTTCTTTTTATTTTATTCATTTTAGAGAGGAGACACAGAGTGAGAGAGAGAGAGAGAGAGAAAGAGAGAAAGGGGGGAGGAGCTGGAAGCTCAACTCCCATATGTGCCTTGACCAGACCAGTGCAGGGTTTTGAACTGGTGACCTCAGTTTTCCCAGGTCGACGCTTTATCCACTGCGCCACCACAGGTCAGGCCATCCACTAAAGTTTTAAGAAGCTTCTTTTCTCTGCTCTCCTTGGCCTGTGTCATTCACAGACAAGCTTCCTATCATCCCTCCTTTTCCAGACAGGCATCCATTTTTGTACTTCAGAAAGCCAGCTTCTTTCCTTTCCTTTTTGTAATAAAGAGTTGTGTTCATATTAGACTGATTAATACAGAAAGGCCTTGTTATTATGGAACTTTATTAGCAATCTCAATTATTTTATCAAAAAAAATTTATTCTTCATGAAGGACTTCTGAGTTCCAACTTCATTGGCAAGTGTGGAAGGAACAAGAAGTGAAAGAGCCTCAGAGGGGGTAGAGCAGACTCTACCGCGAAGGTGGAAGGAGCTGAGCTCATTCTGGGAAGAGTGTGGCACTGATGTGATGCTTCAACTGCTCCTCCCTCAGCGATCATCCTGGTGCCAAGAATGAACTTTGGGAAACTGTTGTAAATGTATGACTACTGCATAACTTGAATACAAAAGACAAAGTGACATTTTCCTGCCCTCATACTAGTAAAGGAAGATATCTCAATTATACTTTTAATGCATAAATTTAGTTTCTGACAATAATACTTATTCTGTTTTTCATGTTTATGTATCAATTCAGAAGCTGAATTACATAAATATTTTTGGAGCCGCCACTAAGTACATTGTGCCAGGTTTTCATCTGCCTGCCCATTCAGGGACTGACAATTTGCCCATCATTGCCCCAGGTGCTACACATACAAATCCCCAAAGAACAGGGAGACAAGTCAGTAAACACGTATAATAGGCAATAAAAAAAAGAATTATATAAGATTAGGTCAGATTACAGAAGAGAAATTTATGAACTCTATGCGTGCAGATGAGGAAAAGCTTCTCAGAGCTGAGACTTGAAGAATAAAAGGTTGAAGGGAGGAAGCAAAGAGGAGGTTCAGAGAACACACGTGGAGGCAGAGAAGTGTTAGAGAAGAACTATGAGAGTAAAGATAAGTCAGCTTAAAATATAGCAGAAAGACCAATGGTAGACGGGAAGACCAAATTGCAGGGAGTCCCTGGTAACGGCACCTGGACACCTTTGCTTCCTTACATTCCAGCTCCAGCCTTGCCATCAGTTCTAAAACTTGCCCTGCTCTCTGGTACAGAACTGTTGAGTCTTTCTTGCTGAGAAGAGTGGAGCATATGGAGAACCATCCTTTACATGGAATAGTCCAATCAATTCAGGCATTCTAGGGGTCTAGGAACCTGAGGGTCCATGACTACTGTTGGTTCTTGGCTTGTGCAGGAAATAATTCAAATGCATGCAAGCCAGCATAGAGTTTAAAGGGAAAGTTAATTTATTAGTGAAGCAGAGAGACAAGGTGGGCTATTTCACAGATAGAGCAGCCCACCTTTAGTGGGATTAGTTTCATTTATTGAGGTTCATTTAATCAGAGAGAAGTGTATTCAATAAGGGAGAGGAATATTCAGGATTTTCCCGAAAAAGGGGTGGAGATTTCTCAAGGGAGCTCCATCAGCCATTTTGTATCCTAATATGAGCTTTCCACTTCTGATCATGGTAGCGTGGGGTGCATTGTTTTGCATGTTAATGTATTACAAGGAGTGTATAATGAGGCTAAGGGTTACTGTTAGGTGAAATTAGTTGCCATGTTGGCTAGAGCTGGTCTCGGCCAGTTTTCAGCCATAAATTCGGTGCGTTTGGGAGATGGGGAGATTGGTCTTCCTTCTTCTTGACAATTTTTGTAGCTTTTATCAGTTGCAGCTGTTCTGCCACATACTCTATCTCAGAATGCATTTCAGTTCATTAAAAGAAATTTCTATTTGTTACTCTGTTCTATGATTTGGGGCCAAACACTGTGTGTGTGTGTGTGTGTGCACGCACACACACACACACATACATACATATATGAATAGGTGCATCTTTTCAAAATGAGTAATCTATTTAATTCGAGATCATTGGAGAAAGTTGCGTCTTGCAAGGTACAGTAAGAGCATAAGGACAAGCCCAGAACAGGGTCAAGCTCTACCTGGGCCAACCACAGGGAGTACTAGCTAGTCCATTGCCCTTTCTGAAGTTCTCTTTCCTCACCTATAAATAATTCAGAATTGAAGATGTGGCCACCGCCTTTCTTCAAGGAAAGGTAATAAAGCCAAAAGCAGTATCTCAATTTTAGAGGTTATGTTTTATTTTAACTTCCAAAAGAAAATATAACTTTGTCCAAAAATATAAACAGGGTAGAATATGATTCCAGAAACATCAGAAGGCAGAGGGAAACATACCCAAAAATGTAAAGAGAAATCATGTGGAATAATACAAATTTTAAGAACAAACATGGCAAAAATATACATAACAAATAAGTTCTTCCTAGTCCTTACATCAGTAAATGGACATTTCTCAACCTTTCCTCTCATACACTCTGAAAAACATAATATATAAAATGCTCGCCTTACTTGCAAAATTGATTTCAGTGATGATGAAAGAGCCAAGAAAACTAATAAAGTAGCAAACAAACAAATAAATAAAATGACTACTTGAGTTACCGTGAGGCTGCACCCTGCTGAAGGGGATTAGTGCCCTTGTAAAAGAGACCCCAGAGTTTTCCTCACACACTTCCTCCATGCGAGGATGCAATAAAAAGTTCAGAGTCTGCAACTCAGACAAGGGTCTTCACCAGCCGCTATCCTTGCTGGCACTTTGATTTTAGACTTCTAAGCCTCCAGAATTGTGAGAAATACCAATTTGTATTTTGTTGTAGCAGCACAAATGGACTAAGAAATATTATGAGTACTCTTTGGTGTTTGGTGTATTTCTTTTAGTATGCTGTTTCTGAGGTCATGCATGTTGTTGCATGTATCAGTAATTTACTTCTTTTATTGCTGAATAGTATTCCATTGAATACATATACCTACATTTTATTGATTCGTTTTGTTTATCAGTTGATGGGCATTCAGTTATTACTAGTTCAGGGCTATTACCAATACTCCTGCCATGAACATTCACATACACCTACCAGTGTATGTGTAGCATATGTGTTTTTACTTCTCTTAGGTACTTAGGCAGGAAGGGTGGATTATAGTAGCTATATGTTTAACTTTTTAAGAAACTGCTAAACTTTTCTAAGTGACTGTCACATTTTGCATTACTGGACTGACTTTGAATTCAGAATCTTTTCATTGATATTTATTGTTCGTTGAAAAACTAAATTCTATATTTGGATCTGTTTTGCGTTCTCTAATTTTTTTCTGAGACTCTGCTTCTCAGTTACACACACACACACACACACACACACACACACACCAGAAGCAAGCAAAATCCCTTAAGCATCTCTGCCCTTGACTTGGGGGTCTCACAGCCAGGCTAAGTAGTAGGGAAACCAACAACATATTGGATTTAGCTAATGATTATAACTGATTGTTTTACTTATGTGATTAGCTTCCTTTTCAAAGTCAGTGCTAAGACAAAGAACAAAATACCCTTCTGGACAAACAAAATAGCAACAAATCTATACAAAAATGGAAGATGGCCTGAAGCAGCTTGTTCTTAAGTGACCCTTAAAATAAAACTGGAGAAGGAGTTACCTTTTTAGAGAGAGGGAAAACAAAACAACAAAAGAATTCTCCCTGAGGAGAAAATACTTGCTAACTACACATTTCACCATTTTTAAAAATGCCTGCATAACTGATTATCAGTCCTCTGAAAAACCTTCTTGAAGACTCCAGATAGACATAAAAAAGAATGTTGAACTGACAAGTATTCGCCTGAAAGCAAGAAAATGAATTTCTTATGGTTCAGAAAAGACTTGTTGCTTTATATAATAATAATAAATATAATGTTTTCAACCATAGTCCCTTGCTGTAAGAAGGCTTTTTTCTGGAAGAAAAGATAAAATGGGAATATATAAGTAAACATCTGCAAATTGATAAAGAGCTTTGCAAAGCTTTTTCTTTTAAATCAATCTGCAGGTTTGATTTGTTACACTATTTTAAAACTAGATGGAAATAACAGAGAAACTAATTCTAAGAAGAATTATCAAAATTGACAGCTTAATCTCATTCTCTTACCTTAGCCTGAGCTTTACACCTAGTTCTGTTAAAAAGGATCAGTTTTATGTTATTTAAGAAACTACAATCTTCCCTAAGCCAACAGTACATGTGTTAATAAAAACTACTTTTGCTAGTAAGAGAATTTAGAATTACCCCAAATTTTCAATTCTTTTCTTTTCAAGAGAGAGAAGCAGGAAGGGGGGAAGGAAGAAAGAGAAAAAGAAAGAGAGAAACATGAACTTGTTCCACTTATGTGTCCCCATTGATTGCTTCTCATATGTGCCCTGACCAAGGTTCAAACCTGCAACTGCGGGATTGAGCTGGTAACCCTGGAATAAAGCTGGCAACCTCAGTCTCCAGCCTGCACCTTTGGCACTCCAAGACGACTGCTCTATCGACTACACACCGGCCAGGTCTAACATTTTCAATTCTTATCCAAGAATAAAAAGATGCCTGTCCTTTCTTGTTTGGTATCTTTTAAACAGTCATTTAAATTATTATAGAAATAACATTAATGACACAATTACATTAGATTCATCCACACTAATAAAATGACCTTGTAAAAAATATAATAATAATAAGAAAAATAAATAAAATAAAAAATAAATTAAAAAAAGAAAACTACCTTGAAAAATGTCCTTGGTATGCATTTTAAGCTTGCTGGCTAATGTCCCTCCCACCTGCTTTCGGCCATTTACTCTTTGTCAGGAGGAATAACATTACTGTCATGAGTTGTGCTTGTGCCTTGAGTTTTCTATGAGTGGGATGAGTTTGACTTAACCCAGTTCTACTCACCAAGCCCTTGTGACTAATATCAGGTAGTTATGGAATTCATTACAATTCAACTACAAATTTTATAGACATCACCAAAAAATAAGTTAGACTATTTAAAATCATATTGTATATACTATACCTAGAAATTCTTATGAATTCAGATCATATTCAAGTTAGAATTTAGAAATGTGTTTAAGGGCACTCACACCCCTCCTTTAGCTATTTTTTCTCAGAACATACCTCTGCTTGTAGCTGCTGTGTGCTTATTACTGAAAGGCAGAAACCGCTGGCTGAACCAAAAACATAAGGCTAATGTATTCAAAAAAGAAATTTTAAATTTTAAAATCCCCTGGGTTCAAGTGGGCTGAGACCAGCAAAGTATGTCAGCCCTGAGGGAGAGATAGGGCAGGGGTTATATAGAATAATCAAAGAACCTTGGACAGAGTGCCTGACATTGCTGCATCCACTGGTGCAAGACAGTTTTCCTTCGTATGTGGATTAGAGTGGCACCACAGGCTCTCAAAATTATTTGCACTTTGACTCAACTGTCTCTTATCAGCAACCAGCTACAAGAGGGTTTGGGCCAGGTTATTAAGTAAGTCAGTTCTTCTTCCTCCTTTGGGCCTGCATTGTTCTCAAGATGGCAGCTGAGTACCCATTTTATCTATCAATTATTGCCTCATGACCTCACCAAAGTCCAGTCCCAGACCTACCACCAGATTATTGGACAAAATTGGACATTTGATTAAATGAAGTTAATCCACTGGCTGAACAATAACCATATGAGTCCCTGTCTGGAAAATTTGAACCAAGAAACAAAATGACTATTGAAAATGGTACAGGGATCCAGCCCTAAAAGCTCACACAGAAGTAAAGCCAGATTTGGGGCAATGGCAAGTCAGAGCTGCTCCCACACTGATATTATGGAAGATGGCAAAATATAAATGAGCAGAGGAAGGTGATCTATACAGAGAGGAAAATAAAACAGACAAAGAAATCAGAGATGAGAGACCAAACAGCAGGAGAAAAATAAAAAGAAAGAAGAGAGACTTTATTGAATCCTGACATTGCAATTCTTTCCAATTTGCAGGAACTTTGGATATATTTTATTTCGAGATTTCTAGTTTATCAATGACTTTAGAATTATTCATCAAGTTTTTATGAAATGGGTATATTAATCAAGAATAACTGTTAAGAATTAATCATAAAGCGACTTGAATTTTTTTTTCTCCTGAGTCCACCTTACACTTTATTTGGGGTGGAGAGTTCCTTTCTGCTCATTTTTATATAGTATGACACCCTGTGGTCAATTTAAATAGTAAACAAAAGTCTCAAATCTTTCTATTAAAAAGGTGTAGCTCCAAGTTAAAGACAAAGCTTCCAATTTCCCTCAAAGTTTTATAGCTACTTCCTGTGAGGGGGATGATTCTTCTCCATGAGTCTCTCCTGTCTCTGCATATGTTGCCAGAGAGGCACTGACTTCCGTTTGTTCTATACTACTGTATCTTTTCAAGGATCTTTGTCTAGTTCACAGACTTAAAAGGCAGAGATAGAGTCTCCCTCAATAGAAAAGAGCAAACTGACTGCTGTCCAGTTCAATAAAGCTAATGTCTCCCTCTGGAGAAAAGGGCAGGCATGTTTACTGCCCATTAGGAAATATTCAGGTTCCTTAAATTGAGAGTTCCTCTCTATAATCTATTACATGTGCAGATGAAATCCATGTCACCCCAAGGTTCAGGGAACTATCATAAAAGTACCATTGCCGTGAACAGTAAGTTGTCTGTTGTCTCTGGTCTGAGTCTTTCGTCTCCTACCAGCACCCAATGAACTATAGCAGGCTAATTTGCATGTCGGGTAAATTCCCAGACCCTTCCCAGTTTTGACACAATTCCTTCCCTCCAGGTAGGAACATCTACCCTAGGGAAGGTATGGTAGTAGAATTTAGATCAGTGCTTCCCTACCTCCTCTCTTACTCATTGGCTACCTTCTGATACCTTAAGGGTTAAGGGAGTGGTCAGTGGGAAGATAGAGATACAAAGAGATACTTACTTCTGTCAAAAGATTCTCTATCTCTGGGAGCCTGATATATGTTTTCATTAGTTTTATGGGTTCTTTTAAGAATCCATTGCCAAAAGTAAGTTGTCTGGAGTCAGCTGGCAGGTGCCCAAGACCCAAAAGTTGAGAGCTTCCTGGTCTCTATAATTTTCTTTCTTTGTGTTGTCTTTGTCTGGTTTCGGGGTCAGAATTATGCTCTCCTCATAAAAGAATTTGGAAGTTTTCCTTCCTCTTGAATTTTTTGAAATAGCTTGAGGAGAATAGGAGTTAGTTCTTTAAATTTTTGGTAGAATTCACTTGTGAAGTCATCAGGCCCAGGACTTTTCTTTGTCAGGAGTTTTTTGATAACTGTTTTGATCTCATTTGTTGTAATTGGTCTGTTTAGGTGTTCTGATTCTTCCGGATTGATTTTTGGAATATTATATGATTTAAGAAATTTGTCCATTTTACCTAGGTTGCCTAATTTTTGGCATAGAGTTCTACATAGTATTTTCTTACAATACTTTGTATTTCTGTTGTGTCAGTTGTTATTTCACCATTCTCATTTCTAATTTTATTTATTTGAATCCTCTCTCTTTCTTTCTTGGTGATTCTAGTTAAAAGTTCATTGATCTTGTTTACCTTTTCAAAGAACCAGCTCCTGATTTCATTGTTCCTATGTATTGTTTCCTTAGCCTCTATGTCATTTATTTCTGCTCTGATCTTTATTATTTCCTTCCTTCTACTGGTCCTGGGCTTTATTTGCTGTTGTTTTCCTAGTTCTTTTTGATGCAAGGTCAAGTTGCTTATTTCAGCTTTATCTAGCTTCTTTTGGTATGCCTGTAGTGCTATGGACTTCCCTCCCAGTACTGCTTTTGCTGTGCCCCATAAATTTTGAGTTGATGTATGCTCATTATCATTTGTTTCTAGAAACCTTTTTATTTCTTCTTTGATCTCATTGTTAATCCATTCGTTATTTAATAACATGCTATTTAGTTTCCAAGTGTTTGAGTACTTTTCAGTTTTTCTTTTGTGGTTAATTTCTAGTTTCATGCCATTGTGAACAGAGTAAATGCTTGATACAATTTCAATTTTCTTAAATTTGTTTAGACCACTTTTGAGTCGTAACATGTGGTCTATCCTAGAGAATGTACCATGAGTGCTTGAAAAGAATGTATATTCTACTGCTTTAGGGTGAAAAGTTCTGAAGATATCTATTAAATCGAGTTGATCTAGTATATCCTTTAAGTCTGCTGGGGTTTTTTTTGTTAATTTTCTTTCTTGAGGATCTATCCAGTGATGTTAGTGGGGTATTGAAATCCCCTACTATGATAGTATTGCTGTTAATCTCACCCTTTATATCTCTCAAAGTCTGTTTTATGTTGGGGCTCCTATGTTCGACGTGTAGATATTTATAATGGTTATATCTTCCTGTTGAATTGTTCCCTTTATCATTAGGTAGTGTCCTTTATCTCTTACTACAGCTTTTGTTTTAAAGTCCATTTTGTCAAATGTAAGTATTGCTACCCCAGCTTATTTTTTATTTCCATTTGCATGAAATATTATTTTCCATCCTTTTACCTTTAGTCAATGGCATCTTTTGTTTTAAGGTGTGTGTCTTGTAGACAGCATATGTATAGGTCCTGTTTCTTTATTCACACAGCTACCCTATGTCTTTTGATTGGATCATTTAATCCATTTACATTTAAGGTTATTATTGATATGTAGTTGTTTATTGCCATTTTATTCTTTAAATCTGTATTCTTCTTTTGCTATATTTTTTTCTCCCTTTGAACTGTTCACAACAGTCCCTTTAGTATCTCTTGCAGAATTGGTTTGGTTTTAATGAATTTCTTCAGGCTCTTTTTGTCTGGTAATCTCTTTATTTCTCCTTCAATTTTAAATGTTAGCTTTGCTGGATAGAGTAGTCTTGGTTGTAGGTTCTTGTTCTGAATTACTTTGAATATATCTTGCCATTCCCTTGTGGTCTCAAGTGTTTCTGTTGAGAAGTCGGATATCATCCTTATGGGGGCTCCTTTGTAGGTGATAGCCTTTTTTTCTCTAGCAGCTTTTAAAATGTTGTCTTTATCACTTAGCTTTGGTATTTTAACTATGATGTGTCTTGGTATAGCTTTCTTTGGGTTTCTCTTTAATAGAGTTCTCTGTGCTTCTTGAATGTGTGAAACGTTCTCCAGTCTTAATTTAGGGAAGTTTTCAGCTATGATTTGATTGAACAAAGTTTCTATCCTTTGATCTTTCTCCTCTTCTTCAGGAACCCTTATGATGCAAATGTTATTTCTCTTCATGTTGTCACAGAGCTCCCTTAAAGTTTCTTCAGATTTTTTGAGTCTCTTTTCTTTTTTCTGCTCTGTTTCTAATGCCTTTGTTTATACTGTCCTCTAACTCGCTGATTCGATCCTCAGCTTCATCCATCCTGCTTTTAATTCCTTCCACTGTGGTCTGCAGTTCTGATACTGTATTTGTCATTTCTGTCTGATTCTTTTTTATTATTTCAATTTCCTTTTTTATACTTGCTATCTCTTTATTTAGGTGTTCATAATGACTATTCATTGTTGCTCTGAGATCTTTGAACATCCTAACTATCATTATTTTAAACTCTGCATCTGGTAGTTTGGTTATATCTGATTCATTCAGGTCCTTCTCTGGGGATTTCTCTTGATTCATTTGTGTTGCATTTCTTGTCTGCCCATTTTGTCTGTGTGTAAGAAGGGTTTGGCTACTGGAGTCCAATGGGTGTTGCCTCTGTGTTTTCTAGGTGTGGTCTGTCTGCTGGCCTGCCACCCTATCTGCCACTGCCTAGGGGAGTTGGGTGTGGGTTTCGCCGGTGACAGCCTTGGCTGCTGAGGTCTCTGGCTTGCCTCCACAGAAAGGGCTGTGTTCTTGTACCAGGCTCTATAAGCCTCAGCTGGTCTCGGCCTTTGCCCCTCTCCTACAGGTGAAACTGTGTACCACACTTGGCCACAAGCCTGGGCACCAAGGGCAAGGGTGAGCACTTTTGCTTAGCTGCGGGTCCCTGTCAGCCTGTTCCTCTGCCAGGAGGGGCTCTGGTGTGCGCTCAGGAGCTAGCCCAGGCTTTCTCCCGCCCCTGCAAACCTCGGTTCCTCAGTTGGGATGGGCTGCTGCTATATGCTCATTCGGCACTGGGCTTCCGCCCCACCTTCGCTGGCAAAGCCGGTTCAGGCAGGGCTTCAAACCTCACAGGCCTGGTGCCACTGAGTGCCTGCTGCCCCTGCCCAGCGGTGGATCTCTACCCGTTTTGGGCTTCCTCTTTTCCCCTACAGGTGGGTTTGCAGGTGGGCCCGCAGCTGCCAGACCACTTTCACACATCCCCTTCGCTCCGGCTGGTCTAGACTGAGCTCATGCCAGCCGGCTCGGCCTCTGCCCCCAACAACGGAACCGCACTTCTTCCTCCTACCACTGCCTTCCCTCCAGTAAGCCCTCAGCAGTGTGGGTAGGGGCACTGCAGCTCAGACTCTAACACTCCATACTGTAGTTCTGAAAGCTCCTTCCTTCTAAGCGACTGTGCTCTAATTGCCTCAGGAGAGCCTGTTTGGCTGGTGTCCTGCTTCCCCTTGCTGGTTCCAGGGGAAATATTGTTTCACATTTGTGAAGTGACTCAGCCCAGGGTTTAAGGTGGCTGTCCCTCAAAGCTTTTCTCCCTGTGCCTTCCAGACTACACTCTCTTCCCACTGCTCCAGTCCTCTCCTCTCTCCCTGTCTCCCAGAGTCCCAGGTGAGTGGTTGTGGGAGAGGTTTTCTGCACCATCCCTTTAAGAATCCTAGGTCTGAGACTATTGTCTCTTTCTCACAAACAGTATCCTAACCTGTTTCCCAGCTAAATACTGTCCAACCGGCTCTTCTAGGCTCTGGGGCTACAGGCTGGGGCTTTGTTCCTAGAACCCAGGTCCCTACCCTTCTGCTGGCCTCTCTTCCCGCCACACGGGTCTCTCTGGGCTGCCTTTCGCTCCAGGAAGCTGGGCAGAACTTTCCGTGTTTTCACTTTTCCTACCAGTCTCAATGTTGCTTCTTCAGTGTTCCCCGGTTTAAGAGTCCTCTCAGTCCAGTTCTACATTGGTTTATCCAGATGATGGTTCTTAAAATCAAGTTATAATCTACTTTGGTTCTGGGAGTTGCAAGTTGGTATGTTCGCTTACTCTATCGCCATCTTCCCAAGTGTCATCAAATGATCTTTAAAAAGCAGCTCAATACTGATCATTTAATATATTTTTTCTACCTCCACAAACAGTAGAATTTTGAGATACCCCAATACTTTAACATTGACTTTCATGGGGTTTTGTTTCATTTTATAAAATGATGTGTTAATATCAAGTTACCTATATCTAAATAATAAAATGTATAAATTGCATGCCAACACATTAGATAACCCAGATGAAAACACTAAATTTCTAGAGAGACACAAACTATTTAAACTGAATAAAGAAGAAATAGAAAATTTGAATTTACCTTTAATGGGCAAAGAGATTAAATTAGTAATCAAAATACTCACCAGAAATGAAAGCCCAGGACCAGTTGGCTTTGCTGGTGAATTCTACCAAATTATTAAACATTAATTAACACCAATTTTTAAAACATTCTTCCAAAAAATGAAAGAAGGGAACACTTTCTAGCTCATTTTATGAGTCCAGGATCACCCTAATATCAAAACCAAAGATATCACAAGAAGAAAAAACACAGTCCAATATCCCCTGTGAATATAGATGTAAAAATTTACATCAAATCACTAGCAAACTGAATCCAGCAACATATAAAAAGAATTATACACCAGGACTGTATTAAGCATGTCTTTTTATTAAATTAATTTCTTTTTATTCAATGAGAGGAGTGGAGGTAGAGAGACAGACTCCCGCATGCACCTGGACCAGGGTCCACCCAGCAAGCCCACTAGAGGGTGATGCTCTACCCATCTGGGGTCGTTGCCCTGTTGTTCAGCAACTGAGCCATCTTTTTAGTGTGAGAAGCAGAGGCTAGGGAGCTATCTTCAGCAACTGAGGTCAACTCAGTGGAACCAATTGAGCCACAGTTATGGGAGGGGAAGAGAGAGAAAGAGAAGGAGGAGGAGGAGGGGTGGTGAAACAGTCGCTTCTCCTGTGTGCCCTGACTGAGAATTGAGCCTGGGATATTCACAAGCCCTACCACTGAGCAAATTGGCCAGGGCCAAGCATGTCTTTTAACCCTAATGCTTTGTCATCTGAGACCTTGCTGACTATCCTTTACAGAGCTAGCCAAAACCTAGAGAAAGTAAATAATTCATCTATTAGTGCTCTTTCAATATACAAGCCAACAAATCCAACCCATATCTCAACCATCATGGGTACCAGGCTCTTATAAGGTACTCATACTCTGGGTCACTATAGCCTTTACCCTAAACATTCACAGCCAAGTGCCAGACAACTAACCCTAGCCTCTACATCCCAGAGACCACCACAATTATTCAAACTAGCCAGCTCCAAACCTGCCTTCCCTGACTTGTCCATTCCCTCCCATGGGAACCACAACAGTCTTGTCCAAATTTTCCCCTTACTCTCTCTATCTCCTAACTAACCACACACAGTGCTTCCCCCAGGGAAGAACATGCCCCCTCCTTTTAGGAACTATGAATTAAAAACTACCTTTTCAATGCCAGTCATCTCCTAATATGTTGGCTTCACTACCCCTGAATAATAATAAAACCTACATTTTAGACAATCACAAGTGTTGGTAGTTACAAAATAATCATAGGACTATAAAGTCAAAAATATAGGGAATATATTCACTAATTTGTAATAAATGTGTATTGTGCCAGGTGCGTACTGAAAATATCAAGGTATACTCTTTGTAAAATATTTGATTATCTAGCCACTATGTTATACATCTGAAACTAATGTAAAATAATATTGAATGTAATTGAAAAATAAAATTTAAAAAATTTTAATAATAAAAATAATGACAAGTAAAACTTATCTCAGGAATGTTTGGTTGATTCAACATACAAAAATTAATCAATGGCCTGACCAGTGGTGGTGCAGTGGATCGACCTGGCATCTACCTACAATGCTTAGATCCCTGGTTCGAAACCCTGGACTTGCCTGGTCAAGGCATATACAAGAAGCAATTGAGTTGATACCTCCCATTCATCTCCCTCTCTCTCTCTCTCTCTCTCTCTCTCTCTCTCTTCTCTCTAAAATCAAATAAAATCTCTAAAAAAATTAATCATTTTAATATACCATATTAGTCAAATAAAGAATAAAAATAGCATTATTATATCAGTAGTCATAAAAAATGCATTTGACAAAATTCAACACTTTTTCATCATAAAAACATTCAGCCAACTTTAAAGAGATTAGAGTTCCCTAAACTTGATAAAGGACATCTACAAAAACCCACAGCTACCATTGAACTTAAAGGTGAAAGATTAACAAATTTTTCCCTAAGATGAGGAACAAGACCAGAATGTTTAATCTTAACACTTCTATTCGGCATTATACCAGAGCTTCTAGACAGAGAAGTTAGGCAAGATTAAGAAATAAAAATCATCCAGATTGAAAAAGAGGTATAACTATCACCATTTGCAAATGATATGATGTTCTCAAAGGAAAATCCCAAGAAATCCACAAAAACTATTGGAGTTAATTAATTAATTTAGCAAACACGTAGGTTTCAAGATCAATATAAAAATAATTTGCATTTTTATACACTAACAATGAGCAATTCAAAAATAAAATTAATAAACAAATCCATTTACAACAGTGGTTCTTAACCTGGGTTATATCGAACCCTAGGGGTTCAATGAGTCGGTCTCAAGGGTTCAAAGAAGCCTCTGCCGCGAAGGCCAGAATAAAGTAATACCGTAATTTGTTGTGAGTTCACGCACTTTGTTGGTTTTGTTCTTTGAGCAAGGTGATGATGTTCAAGCACGGCTCATTTCGTGCACCAGTAAAAAAACATATACCTATGTCTTGAATTTGGAAAGAAAAATCATATTTTATTTATCATTAAAGGTTTTGGTGAACACGCATATGAAACTGGTGGGTTTGGTATCTCAAAAAAGATTAAGAACCACTGATTTACAATAACATCAAAAAATTTAAATAGGATTAATTTAAAAAATAAGTGCAATGTTTGTATATGTCGAAAGAAATTAATAAGACTTAAAAAGCAGAAAGGCATCTATGTTTAGAGACTGGAAGACTTAATTTTGTTCAGGTGACTGTACTACCCAAACTGTTCTCTGGATTCAGTGCAATCTCTCTCAAAATGCCACCTGTTTTTTTTATAGGTGGGATTCATATGGAAATGCAGAAACCCAGAATAGTTAAAACAATCCTTTTGAAAAAAACAAAGTTGAAAGACTTGCATATCATGATTTCAAAAGGTACTACAAAGCTAAAATAAGCAAAACTATGTGGTATTGGAAAGAAAAAGCATAGGTATAGAGATCGATGAAATAGAATTGAGAGTCCAAAAAGAAACCCACATATTTGTGGTCAATTGATTTCTGACAAGGGTGCAAAGAAAGTTCAATGGAAAACAAAGTGGTCTTCAAATGGTGCTGGGATATTTTTATATCTGTGTGCAAAAAAAAAAAAAAAAAAAAGATTTTGAACTCCTACCTGATACCATTATCAAACACTAACTTAAAAAATAAAACAAAACCTAAATATAAAAACAGGAAAAAATATTTGTAAGTCTTCATGACCTTCTATTAGGCCATGGTTTCCTAGATAGAACACTAAAAGCACAAGTAATAAAAAGAAAAAAGTAGATAAATTGAATTTAATCAAAACATAAAACTTTGTGCTTCAAAAGGCACTATCAAAAAAGTGAAAAAAATAGAAAAAAAATTTGCAAATTTTCTATTTCATAAAGACCTATATAGTATCCAAAATATATAAAGAACACTTACAATATAACCAAACAGTCTGACCAGGCGGTGGCGCAGTGGATAGAGCGTTGAACTGGGATGCAGAAGACCCAGGTTCGAGACCCTGAGGTCGCCAGCTTGAGCATGGGCCCATCTGGCTTGAGCAAAAGCTTGCCAGCTTGGACCCAAGGTTGCTGGTTCCAGCAAGGGGTTGCTCTGTCTGCTGAAAACCCGCAGTCAAGGCACATGTGAGAAAACAATCAATGAACAACTAAGGTGTCTCAATGAAAAACTAATGATTGATGCTTTTCATCTATCTCCGTTCCTGTATGTCTGTCCCTATCTATCCCTCTCTCTGACTCTCTCTATGCCCTGTAATATATATATATATATATATATATATATATATATATATATATATATATATATATATATATATTTCAAGATATACAAATAGCCAATAAAGCACTCAAAACATTATTAGTAATTAAAGAAATGCAAATTAAAACCACGATGAGATACATGGAGATACATGTTCTTGGTCAGGAAGATAACAGCATATGAAGATCACCACTTTTATAAATAATATTAAATATATTTTCAATTAAAATTCCAATGAAGTTTTGTTATGATTATTTCATTTTGATTTTGGAATTGAATAAAATTAATTTAAACTTTATATAGAGGATAGTGCGCAAGAAAAGTCAAAGAAAATACAAAAAGAAAAATACCGGCCCTGGCCAGTTGGCTCTGTGGTAAAGCATCGGCCTGGAGTGTGGAAGTCCCGGGTTTGATTCCCAGCCAAGGCACACAGGAGAAGCACACATCCCCTTCTCCACCCTTTCCCCTCTCCTTTCTCTCTCTCTCTTCCCCTTCCACAGCCAAGGCTCCATAGGAAAAAAGTTGGCCCAGGCACTGAGGTTCACTCCATGGCCTCCACCTCAGGTGCTAGAATGGCTCTGGTTGCAGCAGAGCAATGCCCCAGATGGGCCGAGCATTCCCCCCTGGTGGGCATGCTGGGTGTATCCCGGTCAGGGACATGTAGTTTGTCTGTCCACAACCCCGCCACCCCGCTTCTAACTTCAGAAAAATACCCCCCCAAAAAATATATATATACATACACAGACACACACACACACACACACACACACACACACACAAATAAAAGAATAAAAATAAATTAAAAAATAAAAAGAGAAGATAACTAGTGATGGGAACTTTTTTTAAGAAATGTGAAAATATACAATAAAGTAATTCTAATTAAAAAAGGAAGGCATTAGCATACAAACTGACAAACAGATCAATAGCACCAGCTAGGATATGCTTCCTATTCTCCCTAATAAGTACTGGTAGCCATACATCTGAGCTCTGGATTATTAAATGAGCATGAAAATGCTGTTTACCACCTACAACTTTGGCTCATAAAAATCTTACATGTGATTTTTTGGAGGACAGCAAGATGGCAATGGAGTAGGCAGATGTACCAACTTCCAACTCCCAGAACCAAAGTGGATTATAACTTAATTTTAAGAATCATCATCTGGATGAACCAATTTAGAACTAAACTAAGTGGACTCTTCAACCAAGGAACACAGAAGAAGCCACATTGAGACTGGTAGGAATAGCGAAAACGCGAAAGGGCTGCCCAGCTCCCTGGAGCAAACACAGAATAAGTGCTGACTAGGATGTGGAGAAAAGGGAACTCTCCTGCACTGCTGGTGGGAATGCAGACTGGTGCAGCCACTGTGGAGATTCCTCAAAAAATTAAAAAGCAAACTGCCTTTTGACCCAGCTATCCCACTTATAGGAATATACCCTAAGAACACCATAGCACTGTTCGAAAAGAAGAAATGCACCCCTATGTTCTTGGTAGCATTGTTCACAATAGCGAAGATCTGGAACCAGCCCAAGTGTCCGTCAGAGGATGAGTGGATTAAAAAGCTTTGGTACATATATACTATGGAATACTACTCAGCCATAAGAAATGATGACATCGGATCATTTACTACAAAACCGATGGACCTTGATAACATTATACGGAGTGAAATAAGTAAATCAGAAAAAAACTTAGAACAGCTTGATTTCATACATAGGTGGACAAAAAATTGAGACTGTGAGACAAGGACAAGAGTGTGGTGGTTACGGGGTGGGTCGAGGGAGGAGAGTGTGAGATATGGAGGAGGGGAGGGCACAGGGAAAATCAGATAGAAGGTGACAGAGGACAATTTGACTTTGGGTGGAGGGTATGCAACATAATTGAATGATAAGATAACCTGGAGATGTTTTCTTTGAACATATGTACCCTGATTTATTGGTGTCACCTTATTAAAATTAATAATAATGAAAAAAGATTGCTGAGGCTATTCGTTGTCTTATATATATATAGCTTTACATACATTAATTCATTAATTCATCTAATTCTCACTCTTTTTTGAGGTAAGTATTATGATGTTTATTTTATAGGTAAAAAAACTGAGTCACAGAAGTTTGTAAAACTTCCCCAAGATCATGCCAGATATTGCTTCTTATATCTATGTTCTTAATCACACACGTTTTTAGGTCACTAATATGATTTGCAGGTGAAGGCAAAGGATAGGAGGGTGGAAGGAGTAGGAAGCTAAATAAATGTAGAAAAATGGCTGATTAAAAAAAACAATATTACAATATCATGTTATTTATACATTTGTAAAGTTAATATATGTGTATAAAGCCATTTTTACCAGTAAAAGGAAAATTAAATACTATAAGAAAACATAAACTGAAATTTTAAAAACTGTTTTGTCCCACTCAAATTAAAATTGTCTTAATTATAACAAATTCACCGTAGTTCCTCGATTTACTAATATTTCATTCATTCAATAACTATTTAATGAGCACCTACTATATGCCGGGTGGTATACTAGATACTATACAATATGGTTTCTGTCTACAGAAGGCATCAACAGTAGTGGGAAATAAAGATTAGAAAATTTGCTATAAATGAAGTAATGTGACCCTCCTCACACCTGTAATCCCAACAAGACAGACATAATTTGGACATTGATATCTGCAAATCAAGTATGACAATCAACTATACTAACCTCTCTCAATTCCTCCTAGCAAAACTTTCCACACAGCTACGCTAAAAAAAATATAGATGTGCCTAGCATTATCAAGTGACCATAAAATCTAAACTGAAAGGGGATAAACAAAAAGCAAATAATATTTGACTTCTAAGTCTTTTTGAGATTTCTAAAGTTAAATAGATGATTAGAGTTTTGACCATAGCAAAAACAAGACATCATATGTATCTTTTGATCCAGGGTTTAAGTTAAGTGGTTTGGATTTATATACAGAAACTAAATCTATAATTGTACAAGTACATGCTGATTCCATATGGATGGACACGTTCAGCTGTATCATTTGTTAGGATAAACACAGAGACTAGGTGGAGGCTTTTATCAGAACCACTCTTCAAATTACTTTATTCATTGAAGTCTATTACATTAACAAAGTATTTGCTGAATGGGTATCTCAGAACATTTGCTAATTAAGCAAAAATCCTCCCAATTACAATCCCATTGTGGAAGCCTAAATATGCCAAATAAGGGAGCATTTGATTATTAGGCTCACTGAAACAAAGAGTGCTGGTATTTATTCCTATTTCATAAATAAGCTTTAAAATAGGCATGGAATAATGTCTTGTGGTTTTTTCTATGAAACTACATTAAGGCAAAATAAGGACGTTAAACAACTCACTGCAGAACAGGAAGGAGAGAAACAAGATACTGAGGCCCACAGGGCAGGGCATTGTATCTCTTCAATTATATGATTCTGGGAATCTTGGAAAAGAGCCTCCAAAAAAAGGTATAGAAGTTTCCTCTGAAGCAGGATCTAGTGCCCTGATTATAAGGTGACCAATCGTCCTCCTTTAGGGAGGACAACTCTTCTTTTGTAAGTTCCGTCCTCCCTTGAAAAGTGTCCTCCTACATGTCCTCCTTATTGATATTGGAAAACTAATCTGTAAATGTCTGTATTCGATCAATACAGAGTCGATCCATTGCATGTTATGTCACGTATTTGTATTTGACATGACGATTTGTCAAGGATCAGTACAGTGAGGTGAAATGTAATTATAAGATGCCTGCACTCTGCACAGGGGATCTTGAGAGAGCTTACGATATACCAAGTGCACAAATGGCTTTGTGTACTTCTTACTGAAACCCAACACAGCATATACGATATTGTAGACACACTATTATTTCTTTCTCAGTGAATATTCAATCATAGACAGGTAAGCACAATTCACATTTTATTAATTCATTATCTATTTAATAATTTCCAAATACATATAATTTTACTTACAAGTATTTTCTTGAAATTTGAGTTTTAAAGTGGAAATCTAAGCTCAAACCATATCTATTAATAATGCATTTTGATTAAATAGTTGCATAAAACAGATGTTTTTTAATTAGAAAATTACAAATACACCAGAATATCACTCCAAATTAGTGGTTTTGTTTGATATTTAGTTTTGCTAAATGAGTACTTTTTCTTACAATTATTATTATTATTAAAAATTAATAGGCATGTAAGCATAATTACAATATAAAATATTACAAATGTTTTCATTATACATTTATCACATTATAGTGTATTATTGTTGCAATGAATAAAATGTTTCCTTTATTTACAATATTGTTTTCTTCAATTTATTTTTGTCCTCCTTTTTATTGTAAAAAAGTTGGTCACCTTACTGATTAGCATGTAGAATTCAATCTTCTTTGGCCCTGGCTGGTTGGCTCCATGGTAGAGTGTCAGCCCGGCATGTGGAAGTCCCAGGTTTGATTTCCATTCAGGGCACACAGGAGAAAAAATCATGGGCTTCACCTCTCCCCATTCCCCTTCTTTCTCTTTCTCTCTCTCTCTCCTCCTCCTCCTCCTTCTCCTCCCACAGCCATAGCTAGATTGGTTCCAACAAGTTGTCCCCGGGTGCTGAGGATAGCTCCATGTCCTCCCCTCTGGTGCTAAAATAGGTTGGTTGCCAAGCAACAGAGCAGCAGCTCCACATGGGCAGAGCATCGCCCTATAGGGAGCTTACAGGGTGGATCCCAGTTGGGGTGCATGTAGGAGTCTGTCTCTCTGCCTTCCCACCACTTACTTAATAATAAAAAAAATCAATTCAAAACAATTCACTTGACCTGTGGTGATGCAATGGATGGAGCATCAACCTGGAATGCTGAGGTTGCAGGTTCGAGACCCCAGGCTTGCCTGGTTAAGGCATATATGGGAGTTGATGCTTCCTGCTCCTCCCTCCCTCCCTCCCTTCTCTCTTTCCCTCTCTCTCTCTCTCTCCCCCCTTAACTAAAATGAATAAATAAGACTTTAATTTAAATAAATTCAATCTTTTCTGAATGAATAAATGAATGGAGAGAAAACACTAACACAAGAAAACTGCAAATCCCTGTTCAAACTCAAATTAGATACCTTCATTGAATTTTCTTTGAAAATTCACTGAAATACTTGTATAGATTTAGAATTCTTTTTTTAGAAAATTATTAGGTGACTAAAATCATGTTGGGTATTTCTACTTGAATCTCACAAGACTAACCAGCAATTTTTGCTCCACAGCATTTTCTTATTTCCTGCCCAATCTGGGTCAAGGTTGAAAAAACAGAAGAAAAGGTGAGAGAGGACCATTAAATCAACAGAGTTGGTTTTATGTCCCAGATGTCTCTAGTTCATTCATGCTTTGGGCAAGACTCTTAGACATCTGTTATTTTAAATTCCTCTTCTCAACTTGTGGGACTAATATGTCTATTATGAAGGTTAATTGAGATCACATTTCTATAATGCTGACAGTACCATATAATTTTTTAAAACCTAATCAGGGCCCTAGCTTGTTGGCTCAGTGGTAGAACATTGGCCTGGCATGTGGATGTCCCAAGTTTTAATTTCTGGTCAGTGCACACAGGAGAAGCAACCTTCTGCTTCTCCACCACTTGCCTTCCCCTCTTTCTCTCTTTTTCTCTCTCTCTACCCCTTCCATGGCCATAGCTTGATTGGCTTGAGCTCATCTGCCAGGCATTAAGGATGGCTCCATGGAACTTCCACTTCAGGCACTAAAAATAGTTTGGTTGCAAGCATGGCCCCAGATGAACAGATTATCAACCCCAGAGGGGACTTGCTGGGTGGACCCCAGTCAGGGTACATGAGGGAGTCTATCTTCCATCCTCTCACTTGAAAAAGAAGAAAATAAAACCTAATCAAAACTCTATTTCCTTCTCTTCTTGGCTTTTGTTGTTGTTTCTAACGCACAATCCAGGTTTTCATCTCCTCCCTCCCACAAATTACAGAAAGTCACTGCCATTATATAACTGCAATTTAAATGGGCCTTTGAGATAAGTGTCTATTTTGTAAACCACAGCTTTCTCTGCCTCCTGACACTAACCTACCAGATGTGTTGGTAAGCACAATGATGGTAATGGCTCTGACAGCCTATTCCATTCAGGCAACATTATGGTAGGAATCATCAGGCACCCAGGCCACATCTTAGTTACAAAAGCTGATGAATTCTAACCATTAACACTGCAAGTATACAAACACTCCTGATGACTTGGCTCTTCTCATTATTTTTATCATTTGGGAACTCATTCAAATGTTTCATAAAAATATTTTTAAGTGTATCTGCTAATGCATGCCTCCATGGGTTTTACTGTTTGTTCTCCGTCACCCCCACATTGTTTTTGCTTATTTGTCAGGACAAGGAGAGTTGTGCCAAAGGGTTTACAGTTTGTTAAAAGTTCTGATAACCTCTGTGCACTACTCCCAGTAGCTACACGCAGACAAAGCATGCACTCCCCAGCAGTGGGACCAACAGCGAAAATGAAAAGACAACATTGCTACCAGCTAGCTGTGGGAAAACTAATACAGTGAGTGACGGAGCCTGAGCTTTCTTGGACAGTTTACAACTTTACAGAGTAGCAGTATGAAGCTTATCACCATCCTTCAGGAGCAAAAGCATGCAGTCGTCTGTCTGCTGGAGTTTCCTGGAACCTGATATCCAGGACGCTGAACCCCTACTCTGGTCTTTTACTCATACAACTTTGGGATCTTCCCTTCTCAAACATGCCACACATACCTTCCCAATTTAGGGCCTTCCATTGTGCTTATTCTGTCTACCTGGAACTCTATCTTCTCAAATCTACGAAAACTTAGTGTCTGATCATCCTTTTGGTGTAAATGAAATGTCATGTTCTTGGTAGAAACGTCCGTGATCCCCCACACTAGATCACGTATCATTTAGAAAGTCTTGGCTGCAAGCAACAGCATACCCAACTAAAAGTGTCTTTAACAATGAGCATTTATTTTCCTCTCCTAACAATAAGTCTATAGGCATGTAGTTCTGGATGGACTCACAGATTCAAAGTTATGTTAGAGCCAGGGATGAGCTTTCTGCCGTTTCCCTGACTGTCCCCACGTTGTCACACCTGGCTACCACAGCTCCGAGCATGATGTTCTCACACAGCAATGTCTAAAATAAGAAAGAAGAAAAGGGTTTTCTCCTCATGTGTTTTTCTTTTATCAGGAAAAAAATCTTCCCCCAAAGGGCCTCTGTCTTCACATATTCCCACTTAGGTAGCATTAAACAGGATTTCATCACATACTCATGCTCTCTCTATGCTAATGAAGTGGTAGTCTGGCAGTTCTAGTGTCTAAAGCAGGCAGATTTTGTTAGCAAAGGAGAAGGGCTGTTGAGTAGGCAATCAGTAATGCCCACCACAGCACGTTCTTCCTGGTAAATGGCCTCACAACACCCTGTAACTTTCCTCTGTATTTCTTATAACAACTGCTGTTATGTAATTAACCCTTTGAAATGTAAACTTAATGAGGGTAGAGGCTGTCTTACTTGTCCATCATTATACTCCTGTTTCCTAGAACAATCCCTGGCCCCAGGTTCTCTCAACTTGGCATGGTGTTTTTATTTGCCTAGTATGATTGTTCTAGGAAAAATTCAAATTGGAATTGGTGAGGATAAATTTTTACCATGCATCTTTATATTGTATGTTGCCAGCTGCAAATATAAGTTCACTTAATTTATATGTGGAATCATAAAAGCTACAATTTGTATTTTGTAGCTCACAATTACAAATATATATTCTTTCCAGAGTAGTAGAAATGCTACATCCAACTAATTCAACTATTTTAATTCACTTCTTTATATATGCACATCCTGCTAACACCATCTACCCTCATACATAGCTTACCAAGTATGGAATGACTAAAAGTAAAAGGAATGATCTTGCCCTTTATATATCATCATTTTCAGAGCCCTTTATATATCATCATTTTCAGTGAAACAAAACTAAGAAAGAATATGATAAGGTTCCTGGATCATCTATGACTCTTAGAATACCAATGCTTTCTTTCTGTGTTTGAAGAAAGTTCTGGCCTGTGGGCAGCAGGGAATGAGGTAGGCACACATGTATGTGTCTCCTCTGCTCACATGCATGCTCTACTGTCCCACCGGACTTCACTTTGCAAAACCCATATTCAATCATAAATGTATAAAGAACATCAAGATGACAACAACAAAGCATTAAAATTCAGTACAGGGACCTCCTGAGTATGGGAACCTCTATGACAGGACAGGTCACACACCCATAACACTGGGTCTGTCTGAAACATCTAGGTGCTCAGTAAATAAAATGAGTAATGAATGAGTGAATGCATCTCTTTGAACCACTTTCTGATCACTTCCTGAATAGTTCACGCATGTAGGGATAATCTGGAAGAAGGGAAAAACTGGGCCAGATGGCCAATAAGCATATGAAACTACTCATATGCTTCAACGTCACTAATCATCAGAGAAATTCAAATTAAAACCACAATGAGATACCACCTCACACCTGTCAGAATGGCGCTCATTAACAAATCAACACACAATAAGTGCTGGCGAGGATGTGGAGAAAAGGGAACCCTCCTGCACTGCTGGTGAGAATGCAGACTGGTGCAGCCACTATGAAAAACAATACGGAGTTTCCTCAAAAAATTAAAAATGGAACTACATTTTGATCCAGCTATCTTACTTTTAGGAATATATCCTAAGAATCCCAAAAAGAAAATATGCACCCCTGAGTTTACTGCAGCATTATTTACAGTAGCCAAGATCTGGAGACAACCCAAGTGTCCATCAGTGGATGAGTGGATTAAAAAGCTGTGGTGCATATACACAATGGAATACTATGTGGCCATGAAAGAGAATAAAACCTTACCTTTTGTGATGGCATGGATGGACCTGGACATTATTATGCTAAGTGAAAAAAGCCAGGCAGAGAAAGACAAATATCATATGATCGCACTTATATGTGGAATCAAATGAACATAGTGAACTGAGGAATGGAATAGAGGCAGAGGTTGGGTCATAGGGAGCAGAGAGACAGCTGTCAGAGGGAAGGGGGAAGAGGGGATAAGATCAGAGAAGGTAAAGGGATTAGTGAAATTATATATATATAATGTAAGGTAATGTAAGATATTTTTCCCTGCTGAGAAAGAAGGAAGGGGGGCTGGAGCCACAAAGTGTGGAATAATAAAAGGCTTTATTGAGTACAGAGTGCATCCCGTCCGACGAGGTTCCCTAGCCCTGGGGACAGAGGCTAGGGAAGTTGCATGAATTGAACCACATGCGAGGTATTTAAAGGGGTCCTCTAGGGTGGGTGAGCTAATATGACATGGTGAAATTTCACTGGCTGATGGATGGTCACTTTTCTCCCAAGGACTCCTGGGCAGTTTCTTTTGGCGCGCTTGGTTGTGGCTCTAGCCAAAGGTCCTGGGTCTGAGTTCCTCACGAGACTGTCCCCCATTATCCACCAACCTTACATTCTGACCTTTTGTGTTAAATAGAATAGGGGCGCTATTTATTCATCTGGTTACTTCCTGCTGGTTAGGGGCATCATGGGGAGGGGAGGTCGTAAGGTGGTGACTTTGAGGGGAGTCAAGAGGAACGTCTGTTTGGCCATGAGTTAAGAAACTTCGCAAATGCGGTTCTGTAAGAATTTTAAAAAGAGGAGCAAATATGAGTTATACACTATTAATTAGAAGAATATTTAGGATAGGGGCAGCCCAGGTAAGAATAGATGGCTGCCATCAGGAGCTAAGCAGGTTGTAAGAAGAGAGATTCTTGCTTAATTTCTCTCGCAGACAGTTGAGGAGATTGAAGCTTCTTTCATCGGCCAGTCTTACTGAACAGCATTGCTCCCTGCTTCAGCTCACTTTGAAGGCAGGTTCCTGGTGGGAGGGACAAGAACAACAAAAGGATCTGCAGGGCCCAACCTTTTGGTGAGCCGCAGACGAGTAGAGCCCATTGGCTCTGACTGCCAGCGATCCTGCATGGGAGCAAGCTTAAGGCAAGAAACATGGTTATAAATGAGGGTTGCATTGATTATGGGGGAGCTCTTGGTAGTGAGGAATGGTAAGAGTAAGTGGGGAGATGCTGTCAGCTGGATAGTGGCTCCAAGACTGTGAAGAATGTCTCGACCCAGAAAGGGTACAGGGCATAATGGCATAACTAAGAAGGAGTGCAAAAAAGGGGATTCTGTTTAAACTGCATGTCAGGAGTGGCATGTGAAAGGGAAAAAAGGGGTCCATTTCTCCCATAATGTGAAAGAATTAGAGTTCCAGAGTGTAATGGCAAAACAGAGAAGGTAGCCCCCGTGTCCACAAGAAATGAAATGGACTTACCCACTAGTTGCAGCATACCCTGGGTTTTCCGAGTCCAGGCCATGTCCTAGGAGTTTGAGCCATGTGCCCACATGGCTGGCTTGTCCTCTACGTAGAGGTGTTGAGGAAAAAGCCTGTTTCCCAAACAGGCAATCACTCTGCCAGTGACCGGGCTGCTTGCAGTTAGGGCAGGGCTCAGTGGGCAGCTGAGGGTAGGGGCACTGCTTGCCACACTTAAAGCAAGCTGCTGGTGTGATTCCTCTTTGCGATCCAGACTTGGACCAGGCACTTCCTGTGCCTTGCCCCTGTTGCTCCGCTGGCCTCAGGGTTGCCACAGGAGCCTGGGTTTGGAGTGTTACCTTCTGCTGCATGCAGACCTGGATAGCAGCCTCAGCCGTTTCCTACTAGCCACGATTATTTGAAAACTTTAAATGCCATGTTCACAGGTCCTGGATAGGGGTTTGTGGGTTGAGAATAAGAGGAGGAGGGTTCCTAGGGAACTCGGCACCCAGATCCAGCTGGAAACGCTGGAACCAGAGGCAGGACAGGATCAGAACTTCCTGCAAGCAGATTGGGGTTGGGCATTCTGCAAACCGATGTAAGAGCAATGGTAGGCGGACAATGGCCTGATGGAGGAGGGACTTAAGAACACAGTGGAGAAGGGAGGGGCCCCTGGCCAGCAGGGGAGGAAAAAGAGAGAATGGTATTTGCAAGTGAATGTGAAACAGGATTTAGTGAAGGGAGGGGGTTCTTGGAGGGAAGAAACCCAAGCGGAAGAGGTCCACAAAGGGACCAAAGAAGGGTCCCGAGAGAGGGGTGCCCCTGGGGGTCAGGCAGGAGTGGGAGAGAATTGGGAGTCCGTGGAGAAGGAAAGATTAGGAGCGGAGGTTTTAGGTGAGGTTTCTCTGGCCAAAAACGGCCTGCGTGTAGAACAGGCAGCACAGAGATTAAGGACAGGCACGCGAATAACTAGAAGCCCTGTATGTAAGGGATCTCCAGTCAGTTCCCAGCTTTTTTGGTGATAGTTAAATTAGTGAGGGTGTTAAAACTGAAAATTCCTTTAGGAGGCTACCTGGTCTGATTATCCAGTGGGTTCTGTGGCCTGGCCACAGTGGAAATGAACAGTTTCCTCTTCTTTAGGGAGGGAGGAATTTCAGATAAGGCAACTCCCGGAGTGTTTTTGGATTAGGTTTAGATTCAAGTGGTCCGAGATGAGAATTGGTGTCCCCAAACTCAAGCTCTGGCCACAGACGGATAGGGAAAGTGGATGTGCTTGGGACATCTCCACAGGCACACATGCACTCAGATGGAAAGAGGTCCCTGACATAGCTACAGTTTCAGACAGGGAGTCTCGGGGAAAATAACCGAGGGGAGTTTGGAGGCAGGGGACTTACCACACCGTGCGCCAAAGTGAGTGGAAGGTTGGAGATCCTGGTTCTTTCTCGGAGGGGATGGGGAGAGGAGCGGCCCAGCAGCCTTCTAACTCCTCCCAGGTTTTTGGCACCAAATGTAAGGTATTTTTCCCGGCCAAGAAAGTAGGAAGGGGGGTCGGAGTCACGACGTGTGGAATGATAAAAGTCTTCATTGAGTACAGAGCGCATCCCGTCCGACAAGTTTCCCTAGCCCTGGATGAGCTAATATGACATGCGAAATTTTACTGGCTGATGGACGGTCACTCTTCTCCCAAGGACTCCTGGGAAGTTTCTTTTGGTGCGTTTGGTTGTGGTTCTAGCCAAAGGTCCCAGGTCTGAGTTCTTCATGTGACCATCCCCCATTATCCACTGACCTTACACGTAACACATAGATACAGATAACAGGACAGCAAATCCCAGAGTGAAGGGGGGAAGGAGTCAGGAGAAAGGGAATGTAATGGGGGACATATTTTGGAGAGTTAAAGGTGTTATATTGATTGGGACACTTGAATCCATGTTAAAACAATAAATTTTAAAACTTAATAAAAATACATATGAAAAAGAAAAAAATTTAAAAGAGAGTGAAAGCACTAAAAAGAGAGAGAAAGAATGAATATACTGTACTAGGAAAACTAAAGACGTTTGTTATAGAAGCTAGGTTAAAATCTTAGAACTGCTCTCTAAAGCTCTATGACCTGGGCCAGGGGTCTGGATTTTTCAGTTTCAGTTCCTTCATTCCGTTCATATGAAATTCTGTTCATAGGATTACTGTCTCTCATGTGCATGTATTGCCAGTCACATGGGCGCTCTTCAATAAGTGGTTTCTATGGTCTTGAAAGAAAAATAAAATTCAGTCCACACCATGACAGTCTTCTTTCATTCTTCCCCACCACCAAAGAACCAAGGGATTAAAGGAGGTACTGTAAGACATAGGGCATGACTATTAGATTAGACAATAATCTAATACATTTAATTTAAATCTTGTTTTGAGACTATTTTGCAGGATTGTATGAACCCCTGAAGTAATAAGAGGAAGTACTCTCAGATGTCACAAAACTATGAATGGGAAACATCAACATCATATATCCAAATATTAAACTTCAAAGTATTACTTAATAATGATCTACTACTAGTTTATCATTGTCCATGGTAACTGGGAAATGCATTGACAAGTAATATCAGATATAATTGGAAAATACTTAATTTAGTTTGTCAGTTATCACCTCCTCCCTTTAAATGTTTGCAAGCATTGCTAACAAGGGAAAAAATACTGATTTTGACCTTTATTTCCATTGTCACAGGCAAATAAATAAATAAAAAGTGAGAAGCAGAGAGCATGAATAGCCAGATAAGATACCTAGACCTGGCACAGTAGAATGCTGGCCAGCTCACCAACCAGGCAAAGAAAAAAATGACATTTGGCAGCTCAATGCTGCCACCATTTTAGGGAGCAACTGCTTCTACTCTTTTATATTTTGATCCAGGAAGCATTTACAGCTCCTTTACTTATTCATTATCTCTCTCTCTCTCTCTCTCTTCCTCCCTCCCTCCCTCCCTCCTTCTCTCTCGGCTTCTGAAGAGTTTCTTGTAAAGTACACTTTACATTAGTAGTTCTTCTTATTCTTCATAACTGTAACCCAGATGAGCCAAACAAACAAAAAAAATCTCACCACAGCTGCTTGTCTAGCAATTTCAATGGGCTCAACATTTAATCAGCTGTTGATAGCTCCCACCAAGTAGTAGAATTAAACTAATCCCTTTGAAACTTGACCCATTTCTCAATATCATTTGAGAGAATTTTTAACCATTCGTTTATACAACTAAGAGATAATAATACAATTATTCTCCTGGCAAGAAAGTGTTTACTTTTTTAGCCTGGATTTTAATCTGCACTATACTTATTTCCACAAGGCTTGTCAATTTACTAAGTGAAACATTTCTGAATATCCACTAAAAAGAGGAAGACAATATATTAAAAGGAACTCACAAACCACAGGACAAGTCACAAGAGATATCTGGGTGCTCTTGGGCCCCAGGTCATTTCAGTCTCTAAGGCTGATGAAGGAGATGCAGAAAAACAATATGTGTAGACTCATGGTCATCTAATAAAAAAGAACGTAACAGCAAAACCAGTGAGCCATATAATGCATATTTTACAATAGAATGAACTTCAAGACACTTTAAATTGGAAATATGTACTGCAACATTAATTCTAAGTGTTTGGATGGATTTTAGAATTCCAAAAAGTGTGTGTGTGTGTGTGTGTGTGTGTGTGAGAGAGAGAGAGAGAGAGAGAGAGACAAAGCTTAAACATTATATGTCTCGTTTGTGATAGACTATTCTAAAAATGAAGGGTTTTTAAGTTTGAATGGTAAGTACAGCCTGAGGCTCAAAAGCAAAGACCTTTAATTTATAAACTATATATATACATATATATATACATATATATATATAAAGTGAATGTGAAGTAGGTTATTTTGGGAATGCAGTTTGAGCAATCTTAATGACTAACTTGTGGCAATGAAAAAACTACCTATGAACTTTTCAGTTAGTATTTTCTATTTAAATTTTTTGTTTTACATTTTAATTTGGACTCCTACTTCTACTATATGTCTACATACAAAATCAACTACAAGTTCAAGGCATCAATCTTTATAGCACTCAGTCATCTCTATGTGATCACATGCTTTTGTTTTCCAGGATGTGTGTATGTGCATGTATTGATATGCTAACAGCCCTTTCTACACTGAACATAAATTTTTTAAATTGATTTTAGAGGGAAGAAGAGAAAGAGACAGAAACAGGCAGAATATTGATCTGTTCCTGTATGTACCCTGACCAAGGATCGAACTCACAACCTTTGCATCTTGGATGACACTCCAACCAACTGAGCTATACAGCAAGGACTAAACAAGAATTTATGTCTCTAAGTGTTACACCTGAACATAGGATACAAAAAGGCACAAATGACTCTCAGCTTTCTCTATTTGATCTTCTTGCCTGGAACCATTATGATGATTGAATAAATATTGACTGAATACTGAAACTAATGTCAATACTGAAAACCATAGATATTCATGACTCTTAAAAATCTGCACTTACATATTGCTTTCACTTAAAAAGAACACTGTTGCTTTTAGCTCATAAAGAAGTGACTGTTTGCTTGACCAGGCAGTGGCACACTGGATAGTGTTGGACTGGGATGCAGAGAACCCAGGTTCAAAATCCCAGGGCCACTGGCTTTAGCACAGGCTCATCCGGCTTGAGCGAGGGGCTGCTGACTTGAGTGTGGGATCGTAGACATGACCCCATGGTTGCTGGCTTGAGCCTAAGGTCACTGGCTTGAGGAAGGGGTCAGTTGGTCTTCTGTAGCCCCCCTGTCAAGGCACATATGAAAAAGCAATCAATGAACAACTAAAGTGCTGCAACAAAGAATTGATACTTCTCATCTCTCTCCTTCCTGTCTGTTTGTCCCTCTCTGTCCCTCTCTCTGTCTCTTTCTCTGTGTCTCTGTCCAAAAAAAAAGTAACTGTTTTTCAGTTAACCAAGTAGGTTATCTCACTTTAAGCTCTATTTCAATAACTTTTTAAACCATTTATCCTTCCCTGATTTTTGATACCTTTTACTAGTGGCAGGACCAGTGAGAAATAAAACCAGGGACAAATGGCATTAGTATATGATTATATGCCTGGCCTAAAATAAATACACAACTTCAGAAAGGAGATGGACAAGTAGGGAAAGGTTAAGGGAGAAAAGGGGAAGGAAGCACATAGGTGAAGGGCCTAGAGAAATACAAGTGGCTCGTGGGTCCAAAGGTAGAACAAGCATACTGAATATAAGAAATAAAAAGTTCACAAAGCACTATTGCAGACATTATTTCACAGCAACTGAGTGAAGTAGAGATCTTGATCTCAGAAATGAGAAAAGGGCTCAGAGAGAGTGAGTGACCTTCCCAAGGTCACACAGCTAGTACACAGGTAGTAGAGCTGATATCTAACCTCAAATATTGTCACTGTCATTATCATTGCTGTCATCATCATACCAGACTACTATATTTTCTCTGAGCACATGAACAACCTCATGCCATTCCTTTGACCAAGTATTTGTAGATACCACAATTAAGTAAATATATTGAAATACTACTTAATAAAGGGTAAGTGTAATTATTGGAGAAGGACAAACTTTCTAGATATCAAGCAAATTATCATTACTTATTTTTAATTATAAATTGGATATATGAACAATGAACTATGAGAGATCATTAACATTTATATATATATAAAATAACAATAACAACATAGTGACAGCTCAGTAACTTTATCTGTATATATTTATTGGAAAATCATTCGATTATATAATATGCCATTTAAGCTTTTCTAATTGGTAAATTCTTTAAATGACTTAAGAACATCAAGTCCCTATGACATTTAAAAATAGTTATACATCTTTTTTAATTACTAAAGTAAGCATAACTCTAGCATACAAAAAAGCATGAGGTTTGAGTGCTTGCTAGGCAATCACATGGGAGATGAACTCCCTGATTTCACACTGTGATGAGCCTCCCAGCTCACTGTCACTGTCATTATCATTGCTGTCATCATCATATCAAATCACATGGGAGATGAACTCCCTGATTTCACACTGTGATGTGCCTGGACCTGCAGTTCCCCCAAGTCAGAGGGTCCAGTTTGCATTAAAGGAAGTAGAGACCAGAGAGTAATGGCATCTGAGGGTCAGGTCCAAGAAGAGACAAAAATTCTGAAACCTATGATGGCTGATAAAGAAAATGTCAGTAAACCTCCAAGGAACAAAAAAAAACACAACAATGGAAAAAATTTGTATTCCTTTAAAACCTTCTAATGAATTAACCAATTCAACTTTAGTAATGGATACTTATAATTTGGAAAAAATCAAACTCTGCAATTGTTATCAATAAAAGATGAGTCCCAAGGTCAATATATGACACTAACACAAGCATTTCATATTAAAAAGAAACAGAAACAAGTGACTACTGAAACCCTAAAGAAATGGGGGGAGGGCAAGATGGCGATGGAGTAGGCGGATATACCAACTTCCAACTCCCAGAACCAAAGTGGATTATAACTCAATTTTAAGAACCATCATCTGGATAAACCAACTTTGAAGAAAACTAAGTGGACTCTTCAAACAAGGAACACAGAAGAAGCCACAATGAGACTGGTAAGAAAAGCGTAAACGCAAAGAGGGCTGTCCAGCTCCCTGGAGTGAACAGCGGCCCGGAGAGACCCGTGTGGCAAGAAGAGAGTTTGGCGGAGAGGGAGGGACCTGGGTCCCAGGAACAAAGCCCCAGCCTACAGTCCCAGAGCCAAGAAGAGGCGTTTGGACAGTACTAAGCTGTGAAACAAGTGAGGATACTGTTTGTGAGAAAGAGACAGTTTTCTCAGTCCCAAGCTTCTTCTTAAAGGGACAGCGCAGAAAACCTCTCTCACAACCACTCACCTGGGGCTCCGGAGAACAGGGACAGAGGAGAGGACCAGAGCAGCAAAAAGAGAGTGTAGACTAGAAGGCACAGGAAGAAACACTCTGAGGGACAGCCACCTTAACCACTGGGCTGAGACACTTCCTAATCAAAAACAAATATTTCCCCTGGAACTAACAATACCAGCAAAGGGAGACAGGACACCAGCCAAACAAGCTCTCCCGTGGCACTTAGAGCAGAGCTGCTTAGATGGAGGGAGCTTCCAGGACTACATTATGGAGTGTTAGGGTCTGAGCTACTGTGCCCCTACCCACACTGCTGAGGGCTGGCTGGAGGGTTGGTGGAGGCAGGACGCTGAAACGTGGTTCTGTCGGTGGGGGCAGAGGCCCAGCCAGTGTGAGCTGGGTCTAGCCCAGCAGGGGTGGAGGGGATGCGCGAAAGCGGTCCGGCAGTTGCGGTCCCACCTGCGGGGGAAAAGCGGGAGGCCAGGAACAAGGAGAGATCTGCTCTGCGACCCTGCACAAGCCAGCCCTAACCGCCTAATGGGGCTAGGACCAGGGACAGGCGGAGGCTCGTGGCTGAGCGCACCCCAGGAGCCCCACTCGCCCAATAAACCGTGGTTTGCCATCCTGCCGGCGTGAGTGAGCTCTGGCCACGGGGGCGGGGCTGGAGCTCCAGATGAGCAGAGGCTCGCAGCTGAGCGCACACCAGCAGGCCGGGCCGACCCGATAAACCGTGGTTTACAATCCTGCGCAGGCAGGCCCTGGCCTCGGGGGCGGGGCTAAAGCTCCCGACTGGCGGAGGCTCATAGAGAGTCCACGTCAGCAGCCCCGTTCAACCTGAGAAACGGTGGTGAGAAGGCTCTGACCGCAAGGGCTAGGCAGAAGCCCGGGAACAGGCTGGGTCTACAGCAGAGCAAAGGTGCTCACCACTACCCTTGGTGCTAAAGCTTGTGGCTTGAGTGCAGTGCACAACCCAACATGTGGGGGTGAGGCGAAGGTTGAGGCAGGCTGAGGCTTGTAGAGCCAGTCACCAGAACACACCCCTCTCGCAGAGGAGAGGCGAAAATAACAGCAACAACCGGAGGGGGCCAGAGCTGACAACACCCATACCCAACCACCCTAGGGAGTGGCAGATGGGGTTGGCAGGCCTGCAGACAGACCACACCTAGAGAACACAAAGGCAACACCCATTGGACTCCATTGGCCACAACCTTCTTATACACAAAGGAAATGGGCAGGCAGAGAAATGGAACTCAAATGAATCAAGAGAAATCCCCAGAGAAGGACCTGAATGAATCAGATATAACCAAATTAGCAGATGCAGAATTCAAAATAATGATAGTTACGATGTTGAAAGAGATTAGAGCAACAATGGATAGTCATTACGAATACCTAAATAAAGAGATAACAAGTATAAAAAAGAAAATTGAAATAATAAAAGGAATCAGACAGAAATGAAAAATACAGAATCAGAACTGAAGACCACAGTCAAAAAAATTAAAAGCAGGATGGATGATGCTGAGGATTGAATCAGCGAGTTAGAGGACACAATAAACATAGGCAGAGAAGCAGAGCAGAAAAAAGAAAAGACTCAAAAAATGTGAGGAAAAATGCCTGATCTGTGGTGGTGCAGTGGATAAAGCAACAACCTGGGAACACTGAAGTCACCAGTTCAAAACCCTGGACTGGTCTGGTCAAGGCACATATGGGAGTTGATATTTCCAGCTCCTCCCCCTCTCTTTCTCTCTCTCTCTCTCTCTCGGGCTATCTCCCTCTCTGTCTCCTCTCTAAAATGAATAAAATTAAAAATTTATTTTTAAAAAAAGGTGAGGAAACTCTAAAGGAGCTCTGTGACAACATAAAGAGAAATAATATCAGCATGATAGGGGTTCCTGAAGAAGAGAAGAGAAAACAAGAAATAGAAACTCTGTTCAATCAAATCATAGCAGAAAACTTCCCTATTTTAAAACTGAAAAACATTGCACACGTTCAAGAAGCACACAGAACTCCATAAAAGAGAAACCCAAAGGAATCTACACCAAGACACATCATAGTTAAAATACCAAAGCTAAAGGATATAGAAAAAATTTTGAAAGCTGCTAGAGAAAAAAAGGCTATCACCTACAAAGGAGCCCCCAAAAGGATGACATCTGACTTCTCAACAGAAACACTTGAGGCCAGAAGGGAATAGCAAGATTTATTCAAAGTAATGCAGAACAAGAACCTAAAACCAAGACTACTCTATGCAGCAAGGCTAACATTTAAAATTGAAGGAGAAATAAAGAGCTTCCTAGACAAAAAAAGCTTCAAGGAATTCATTAAAACCAAACCAATTCTGAGGAGAAAGATGGCGATGGAGTAGGCGGATGTACCAACTTCCAACTCCCAGAACCAAAGAGGATTATAATTCAATTTTAAGAACCATCATCTGGATAAACCAACTTTGAACTAAACTAAGTGGACTCTTCAACCAAGGAACACAGAAGAAGCCACATTGAGACCGGTAGGAATAGCGAAAACGCGAAAGGGCTGCCCAGCTCCCTGGAGCAAACGGCAGCCCAAAGAGACGCGCGTCGTGGGAGGAGAGTTTGGCGGAGAGGGAAACACCTGGGTCCCAGGAATCAAGCCCCAGCCTGCAGTCCCAGAGCCTAGAAGAGGCGTTTGGACAGCTTTGAGCTGTGAAACAAGTGAGGGAGCTCCCAGGCCTACAGTGTGGAGTATTAGGTCCCTTTCTACTCTGCTGAGGGTTTGCTGAAAAATATGGTGAGGGCAGGACGCTGAAATGCGGTTCTGTCAGTGTAGGCGGAGGCCAAGCCGGTGTGAGCTCCGTCTACCCCAATAGGGGCGAAGGGGACACGTGAAAGCGGTCCTGAAGCTGTGGGCCCGCCTATAATCCCACATACGGGGACAAAGCGGGAGGCCAGAAACGGGCAGAGATCTGCTATGCGACCATGTGCAAGCTGGCCCTGACCGCAGGGACCATGCTAGGACCAGAGACGGGCAGGGGGCTCGCGGCTGAGCTCATGCTACCAGCCCTGCCCAGCGAGAGAAACCGCAGTTTGCCATCCTACGTGCACGAGCGGGCTCCAAACACAGGGGCGGGGAAGAGTCCGGGAAGAGCGAACGTTCGCAGCTGAGCGGAAGCCAGCAAACACGCCCGCCCCAATAAACCTTGGTTTGCGACCCTGCGCAGAAGGACCCTGGCATCGAGGGTGGGGTTAAAGCTCCAGACGGGCAAAGGTTCACAGCTGAGAGCACGTCAAAATCCCCGCCCAACCAGCGAAACTGTGGCAAGCAGGCTCTGACTGTGGGTTCTGGGCAGAAGTCTGGAAACAGGCTGGGTCCGCAGCTGAGCAAAGGTGCTCACCTCTACCCTTGGTGCTGAGGCTTGTGACTTGACTGACACCTCCTCCTGGGGAGGAGAGGCAGAAATTACAGCAAAAGCTACAGTGGGCCGGCGCTGGAAATGCCCATACCCAACCACCCTAGGCAGCGGCAGAGAGGGTGGGGAGCCTGCAGACAGACCACACCTAGAGAACACAAAGGCAACACATACTGGACTCCAGTGGCCACAACTTGCTTATACACAGACAAAATGGGCAGGCAGAGAAATGCAAACCAAATGAATCAAGAGAAATCCCCAGAGAAAAACCTGAATGAACCAGATATAACCAAATTACCAGAAGTAGAATTTAGAATAATGATAGTTAGGATGTTCAAAAAAATTAGAGCAACAATGGATAGTCATTATAAACACCTAATAAAGAAATAAGTATAAAAAACAAAATTGAAATAATAAAAAAGAATCATATAGAAATGACAAATACAGTATCAGAACTGAAGATGACAATGGAAGGAATTAGAAGCAGGATGAATCACGCTGAGGATCGAATAAGCGAGTTAGAAAACAGAATAAACAAAGGCACAGAAGCAGAGAAGAAAAAGGAAAAGAGACTCAAAAAATGTGAGGAACTCTATGGGAGCTCTGTGACAACCTAAAAAGAAAAAACATTCGCATCATAGGGGTGCCTGAAGAAGGGGAAAGAGGACAGAAAATGGAAACTTTGTTCAATCAAATCATAGCAGAAAACTTCCTTAAATTAAGGCTGGGAAACACCCGAAACATTCAAGAAGCACACAGAACTCCATTAAAGAGAAACCAGAAAAGATCTACACCAAGACAAATCATAGTTAAAATACCAAATCTAATGGATAAAAAATAATTTTTAAAGCTGCTAGGAAAAAAAAGGTTATCACCTACAAAGGAGCCCCCATAAGGATGGCATCAGACTTCTCAACAGAAACACAAGAGGCCAGAAAGAAATGGCAAGATATAATCAAAGTAATGCAGAACAAGAACCTACAACGAAGACTACTTTATCCAGCAAGGATAACGTTTAAAATTGAAGGAGAAATAAAGAGCTTCCCAGAAAAAGAATGCCTGAAGGAATTCATAAAAACCAAACCAATTATGCAAGAAATACTAAGGGGCCTGTTGTGAACAGTTTAAAGGAAGGAAAGAATAGAGGAAAAGAAGAATACAGCTTTAAAGTATAAAATGGCAATAAACAACTACATATCAATAATAACCTTAAATGTAAATGGATTAAATGATCCAATCAAAAGACATAGGATAGCTGCATGGATAAAAAAACAGGACCCATACATATGCTGTCTACAAGAGACACACCTTAAAACAAAAGATGCACATAGACTGAAGGTAAAAGGATGGAAAAAAATATTTCATGCAAATGGAAATTTAAAAAAAGCCGGGGTAGCAGTACTTATATCTGACTAAATAGACTTTAAAACAAAGGCTGTAGTAAGAGATAAAGAAGGACACTACATAATGATAAACGGAACAATTCAACAGGAACATATAACTATTATAAATATCTACACACCAAATATAGGAGCCCCGACATATATAAAGCAGACTTTGATGGATATAAAGGGCAAGATTAACAGCAATACTATTATAGTAGGGGATTTCAATACCCCTCTAACAACACTGGATAGATCCTCAAGAAAGAAAATTAATAAAGAAACAGCAGACTTAAAGGAGACACTAGATCAACTTGATTTAATAGATATCTTCAGAACTTTTCACCCTAAAGCAGTAGAATATACATTCTTCTAAAGCACTCATGGTACGTTTCCTAGGATGGACCACATGTTAGGACACAAAAGTGGTCTCAATAAATTTAAGAAGATAGAAATCATATCAAGCATTTTCTCTGATCACAATGCAATAAAACTAGAAATTAACCACAAAAGAAAAACTGAAAAATACTCAAACACTTGGAAACTAAATAGCATAATATTAAATAATGAATGGACTAACAATGAGACCAAAGAAGAAATAAAAATGTTTCTAGAAACAAATGATAATTAGCATACATCACCCCAAACTTTATGGGACACAGCAAAAGCAGTTCTGACAGGGAAGTTCATTGCACTACAGGCATATCATAGGAAGCTAGAAAAAGCTCAAATAAGCAACCTGACCCTGCATCTAAAAGAACTAGAAAAACAACAGCAAATAAAACCCAAGACAAGTAGAAGGAAGAAATAATGAAGATCAGAGCAGAAATAAATGACATAGAGGCTAAGGAAACAATACAGAGGATCAATGAAACCAGAAGCTGGTTCTTTGAAAAGGTAAACAAGATTGATGAACCCTTAACTAGACTCACCAAGAAAAAAAGAGAGAGGACTCAAATAAATAGAATTAGAAAGGACAGTGGAGAAATTACAACTGACACAACATTAATACAAAGCATTGTAAGAAAATACTATGAAGAACTCTATGCCAAAAAATTAGACAATCTAGATAAAATGGACAAATTTCTTGAATCATATAACCTTCCAAAAATCAACTGGAAGAATCAGAAAACCTAAACAGACCAATTACAACAAATGAGATAGAAACAGTTATCAAAAAACTCCCAAAAAAGAAAAGTCCTGGGCCTGATGGCTTCACAAGTGAATTCTATCAAAAATTCAAAGAAGAACTAACTCCTATTCTCCTCAAGCTATTTCAAAAAATTCAAGAGGAAGGAAGACTTCCAAACTCCTTTTATGAGGCGAGCATAATTCTGATCCCAAAACCGGGCAAAGACAACACAAAGAAAGAAAATTATAGGCCTATATCCCTGATGAATTTAGACGCTAAAATTCTCAACAAAATATTAGCCAACCGGATCCAGCAATATATGAACAAAATCATACACCACGATCAAGTGGGATTTATTCTGGAGAGGCAAGGCTGGTTCAATATTCGCAAATCAATCAATGTGATTCACCATATAAACAAAAGGAAGGACAAAAATCACATGATAATAGATGCAGAAAAGGCATTTGATAAAATCCAGCACCCATTCATGCTCAAAACTCTCAGTAAAGTGGGAATACAGGGATCATTCCTTAACATGATAAAGGCCATCTACGATAAACCGACAGCAAACATCATACTAAATGGACAAAGATTAAAAGCAATCCCCTTAAGATCAGGAACCAGGCAGGGTTGCCCACTTTCACCACTCTTATTCAACATAGTTCTGGAAGTCCTAGCTACAGCAATCAGACAAGAAGAAGAAATAAAAGGCATACAAATTGGAAAAGAAGAAGTAAAACTGTCATTATTTGCAGATGATATGATATTGTATATTGAAAACCCTAAAGTCTCAGTCAAAAGACTACTGGACCTTATAAATGATTTCAGCAAGGTGGCAGGATATAAAATTAATACTCAGAAATCAGAGGCATTTCTATACACCAACAATGAAATATCAGCAAAAGAAATTAAGGAAACAATCCCCTTCACTATTGCAGCCAAAAAAATAAAGTACCTAGGAGTAAATTTAACCAAGGAGGTTAAGGACTTGTACTCGGAAAATTATAGAACATTGATAAAAGAAATCAAGGAAGATACAAACAAGTGGAAGCATATACCGTGCTCATGGCTAGGAAGAATAAACATCATTAAAATGTCTATATTACCCAAAGCAATTTATAAATTCAATGCAATACCAATTAAAATACCAATGACATACTTCAAAGATATAGAACACATATTCCAAAAATTTATATGGAACCAAAAAAGAACACGAATAGCCTCAGCAATCTTAAAAAGAAAAAATAAAGCAGGAGGTATCACGCTTCCTGATATCAAGGTTTACTATAAGGCCATTATACTCAAGACAGTCTGGTACTGGCATAAGAACAGGCACATAGATCAATGGAACAGAACAGAGAACCCAGAAATAAACCCACAGCTTTATGGACAACTGATATTTGACAAAGGAGGAAAGAACATACAATGGAGTAAAGACAGCCTCTTTAACAAATGGTGTTGGGAAAATTGGACATCTACCTGCAAAAAAATGAAACTAGACCATCAACTTACACCATTCACAAAAACAAACTCAAAATGGATAAAAGACTTAAATGTAAGCCGTGAAACCATAAGCATCTTAGAAGAAAACATAGGCAGCAAGCTCTCCGACATCTGTAGCAGCAGTATATTTGCCGATTTATCTTCATGGGCAACTGAAATAAAAGGCAAGATAAACAAATGGGACTATATCAAACTAAAAAGTTTTTGCACAGCTAAAGACAATAGGAACAGAATAAAAAGACAAACCACACAATGGGAGAACATATTCGACAGCACATCTGATAAGGGGTTAATAACTAAAATTTATAAAGAACTTATAAAACGTAACACCAGGAAGACAAACAACCCAATCAAAAAATGGGCAAAAGAAATGAATAGAAATTTCTACAAAGAGGACATACAGATGGCCAATAGGCATATGAAAAAATGCTCAACATCACTAATCATTAGAGAAATGCAAATTAAAACCACAATGAGATATCACCTCACACCAGTCAGAATGGCACTTATCAGCAAAACAACACAGAATAAGTGCTGGCGAGGATGTGGAGAAAAGGGAACCCTTCTGCACTGCTGGTGGGAATGCAGACTGGTGCAGCCACTGTGGAAAACAGTTTGGAGATTCCTCAGAAAATTAAAAATTGAACTGCCTTTTGACCCAGCTATCCCACTTTTAGGAATATACCCTAAGAACACCATAGCACTGTTCGAAAAGAAGAAATGCGCCCCCATGTTCGTGGCAGCATTGTTCACAATAGCGAAGGTCTGGAAACAGCCCAAGTGTCCGTCAGAAGACGAGTGGATTAAAAAGCTATGGTACATATATACTATGGAATACTACTCAGCCATAAGAAACGATGACATCGGATCATTTATAACAGAATGGATGTACCTTGATAACATTATACGGAGTGAAATAAGTAAATCAGAAAAAAAGAAAAACTGAGAACAGCACGATTACATACATAGGTGGGACATGAAAGTGAGGGTATGAGACATGGACAAGAGAGTGTTGGTTATGGGATGGGGGAGGGAGGGAAAAGTGGGATAGGGAGGAGGGGAGGGACACAGAGAAAACCAGATTGAAAGTGACAGAGGACAATTTGACTTTTGGTGATGGGTATGCAACACAATTGAATGATAAGATAACCTGGAGATGTTTTCATTGTACATATGTACCCTGATTTATTGGTGTCACCTCATTAGAATTAATAATAATAAAATATATATTAAAATTAAAAAAAAAAAAAAAGCTTGGTACATATATACCACAGAATACTACTCAGCCATAAGAAATGATGACATCGGATCATGTACAACAAAATGGATGGACCTTGATAACATTATACGGAGTGAAATAAGTAAAACAGAAAAATACTGAGAACATCATGATTTCATACATAGGTGGGACATAAAAGTGAGACTATGAGACATGGACAAGTGTGTGGTGGTTACGGGGTAGGGGGAGGGAGGAGAGACTTGGAGAGTGGGGAGGGGAGAGGCACAAAGAAAACCAGATAGAAGGTGACAGAGGACAATTTAACTTTGGGTGATGTGTATGCAACATAATTGAATTATAAGATAACCTGGAGATGTTTTCTTTGAACATATGTACCCTGATTTATTAATGTCACCCCATTAAAATTAATAAAAGAAAAAAAAAGTTAAAAAAAAAAAAAAAAAGAAAGAAAATTATAGGCCTATATCCCTCATGAATTTAGACGCTATAATTTTCAACATAATATTAGCCAACTGGCTCCAGCAATATATGAAAAAAATCATACACCATGATCAAGTGGGATTTATTCTGGAGAGGTAAGGCTGGTTCAATATTCGGAAATCAATCAATGTGATTCATCACATAAACAAAAGGAAGGACAAAAATCACATGATAATTTCAATAGATGCAGAAAAGGCATTTGATAAAATCCAGCACCCATTCATGCTCATAACTCTCAGTAAAGTGGGAATAAAGGGAACATTCCTTAACATGATAAAGGCCATCTACGACTAACCCACAGTAAACATCATACTAAATGGACAAAAATTAAAAGCAATACCCTTAAGATCAGGAACCATGCAGGGATGCCTCCCTTCACCACTCTTATTCAACATAGTTCTGGAAGTCCTAGCTACACCAATCAGACAAGAAGAAGAAATAAAAGGCATCCAAATTGGAAAAGAAGAAGTAAAACTGACACTATTTGCAGATGATATGATATTGTATATTGAAAACCCTAAAGTCTCAGTCAAAAAACTACTGGACCTTATAAATGAATTCAGCAAGGTGGCAGGATATAAAATTAATACTCAGAAATCTGAGGCATTTCTATATACCAACAATGAACTGTCGGCAAAAGAAATTAAGGAATCAATCCCCTTCACTATTGCAGCCAAAAAAATAAAGTACCTAGGAGTAAATTTAACCAAGGAGGTTAAGGACTTGTACTCGGAAAGTTATAAAACATTGATAGAAGAAATCAAGGAAGATGCAAACAAGTGGAAGCATATACCATGCTCATGTCCAGGAAGAATAAACATCATTAAAATATCTATATTACCCAAAGCAATTTATAAATTCAATGTAATACCAATTAAAATACCAATGACATACTTCAAAGATATAGAAAACATATTCCAAAAATTTATATGGAACCAAAAAAGAACATGAATAGCCTCAGCAATCTTAAGAAAATAAATAAATAAAGCGGGAGGTATCACTCTTCCAGATATCAAGGTTTACTATAAGGCCATTATACTCAAGACAGCCTGGTACTGGCATAAGAACAGGCACATAGATCAATGGAACAGAACAGAGGAACCAGAAATAAATCCACAGCTTTATGGACAACTGATATTTGACAAAGGAGGAAAGAACATACAATGGAGTAAAGACAGCCTCTTTAACAAATGGTGTTGGCAAAATTGGACATCTACCTGCAAAAACATGAAACTAGAACATCAACTTACACCATTCACAAAAACAAATTCAAAATGGATAAAAGACTTCAACATAAGCTGTGAAACCATAAGCATCTTAGAAGAAAACATAGGCAGCAAGCTCTCTGACATCTCTAGCAGCAATATATTTGCCGATTTATCTCCATGGGCAAATGAAATAAAAGGCAAGATAAACAAATGGGACTACATCAAACTAAAAAGTTTTTGCACAGCTAAAGACAATAAGAACAGAATAAAAAGACAAACCACACAATGGGAGAACATATTCGATAGCACATCTGATAAGGGGTTAATAACTAAAATTTATAAAGAAGTTATAAAACTCAACAACAGGAAGATGAACAATCCAATCAAAAAATGGGCAAAAAAATGAATAGAAATTTTTCCAAAGAGGACATACACATGGCCAATAGGCATATGAAAAAATGCTCAACATCACTAATCATTAGAGAAATGCAAATTAAAACCACAATGAAATATCACCTCACACCAGTCAGAATGGCACTCATCAGCAAAACAACACAGAACAAGTGCTGGCAAGGATGTGGAGAAAAGGGAACCCTTCTGCACTGCGGGTGGGAATGCAGACTGGTGCAGCCACTATTGAAAACAGTTTGGAGATTCCTCAAAAAATTAAAAATAGAACTGCCTTTTGACCCAGCTATCCCCCTTATAGGAATATACCCTAAGAACACCATAGCACTGTTCGAAAAGAAAAAATGTGCCCCCATGTTTGTGGCAGCATTGTTCACAATAGCGAAGATCTGGAAACAGCCCAAGTGTCCGTCAGAAGAGGAGTGGATTAAAAAGCTATGGTACATATATACTATGGAATACTACTCAGCCATAAGAAATGATGACATCGGATCATTTATAACTAAATGGATGGTCCTTGATAACAATATACGGAGTGAAATAAGTAAATCAGAAAAAAAGAAAAACTGAGAACAGCATGATTTCATACATAGGTGGGACATAAAAGTGAGACTATGAGACATGGACAAGAGAGTGGTGGTTACGGAGTGGGGGGAGGGAGGGAAGGGTGGGATAGGGAGGAGGATAGGGACACAGGGAAAACCAGATAGAAGGTGTCAGAGGACAATTTGACTTTGGTTGACGGGTATGCAACACAATCGAATGATAAGATAACCTTGAGATGTTTTCATTGTACATATGTACCCTGATTTATTGGTGTCACCCCATTAAAATTAAAAATAATAAAATATTTTTTTAAAAAACCAAACCAATTCTGCAAGAGATGCTAAAGGGCCTGTTGTGAACAGTTCAAAGGGGGAAAAATATATAGCAAAAGAAGAATACAGCTTTAAAGAATAAAATAGTAATATAAAACTACATATCAATAATAACCCTAAATGCAAGTGGATTAAATGATCAATCAAAAGGCATAGGGTAGCTGCGTGAATAAAGAAACAGGACCCATACATATGCTGTCTACAAGAGACACACCTTAAAACAAAAGATGCACAGCCTGACCAGACGGTGGCGCAGTGGATAGAGTGTTGGACTGGGAAGAGGAATACCCAGGATTGAGACCCCGAGGTCGCCAGCATGAGCACAGGCTGTTCTGGCTTGAGCAAAAGTTCTCCAGCTTGGACCCAAGGTTGCTGGCTCCAGCTAGGGGTGGCTTGGTCTGTTGAAGGTGTGCGGTCAAGGCACATGTGAGAAAGCAATCAATGAACAACTAAGGTGTCGCAACAGCAATGAGAAAAAATAATTGATGCTTCTCACCTCTCTCCATTCCTGTCTGTCTGTCCCTATCTATCCCTCTCTCTGACTCTCTCTCTGTAGCAGTAAAAAAAATTAAAAAAAAGATGCAGATAGACTAAAGGTAAAAGGATGAAAAAAAATATTTCATACAAGTGGAAATGAAACAAAAGCCGGGGTAGCAATACTTATATCTGAAAAAATCAACTTTAAAACAAAGGCTGTAGTAAGAGATAAAGAAGAACACTACATGTTGATAAAGGGAACAATTCAATAGGAAGATATAACCATTATAAATATCTACACACCGAACATAGGAGCCCCAACATAAAACAGACTTTGATGAATATAAAAGGCGAGATTAACAGCAATACTATAATAGTAGGGGATTTCAATACCCCACTAACAACACTGGATAGATCCTCAAAAAAAAAATTAACAAAGAAACAGCAGACTTAAAGGATACACTAGATCAACTCAATTTAATAGATATCTTCAGAACTTTTCACCCTAAAGCAGTAGAATATACATTCTTCTCAAGCGCTCATGGTACATTTCCTAGGATAGACCACATGTTAGGACACAAAAGCTGTCTCAACTAATTTAAGAAGATTGAAATCATATCAAACATTTTCTCTGATCACAATGCCATAAAACTAGAAATTAACCACAAAAGAAAATCGGAAAAATATTCAAAACTTGGAAACTAAATAGCATGTTATCAAATAACAAATGGATTAACAATGAGATCAAAGAAGAAATAAAAAAGTTTCTTGAAACCAATGATAATGAGCATACATCAACTCAAATTTTATGGGACACAGCCAAAGTAGTACTGAGAAGGAAGTTCATAGCACTAAAGGTATACCATGAAAAGCTAGAAAAAACTCAAATAAGCAACTTGACCCTGCATCTAAAAGAACTACAAAAACAGCAGCAAATAAAGCTCAGGACTAGTAGAAGGAAGGAAGTAATAAAGATCAGAGCAGATAAAAATGACACAGAGGCTATGGAAACAATACAGAGAATCAATGAAACCAGGAGCTGGTTCTTTGAAAAAGTAAACAAGATTGATGAACCTTTAACTAGACTCACCAAGAAAAAAAGAAAGAGGACTCAAATAAATAAAATTAGAAATGAGAGTGGAGAAATAACAACTGACACAACAGAAATACAAAGTATTGTAAGAAAATACTATGAAGAACTCTATGCCAAAAATTAGACAACCTGGGTGAAATGAACAAATTTCTTAAATTATATAATCTTTCAAAAATCAATCTAAAAGAATCAGAAAACCTAAACAGACCAACTACAACAAATGAGATCAAAACAGTTATCAAAAAACTCCCAAAAAGAAAAGTCCTGGGCCTGATGGTTTCACAAGTGAATTCTACCAAAAATTCAAAGAAGAACTAACTCCTATCCTTCTCAAGCTATTTCAAAAAACTCAAGAGGATGGAAGACTTCTAAACTCCTTTTATGAGGCAAACATAATTCTGATTCCAAAACCAGGAAAAGACAACACAAAGAAAGAAAAGTATAGGCCAATATTCCTGATGAATTTAGATGCTAAAATTCTCAACAAAATATTAGCCAACTGGATCCAGCAATATATGAAAAAAATCATACACCATGATCATGTAGGATTTATTCTGGAGAGGCAAGGCTGGTTCAATATTCGCAAATCAATCAATGTGATTCATCACATAAACTAAAAAAGGACAAAAATAACATGATAATTTCAATAGATGTAGAAAAGGCATTTGATAAAATACAGCACCCATTTATGATCAAAACTCTCAGTAAAGTGGAAATACAGGTAACATTCCTTAACATGATAAAGGCCATCTATGACAAACCCACAGCAAACATCATACTAAATGGGCAAAAATTAAAAGCAATCCCCTTAAGATCAGACACCAGGCAGAGGTGCCCCCTTTCACCCACTCTTATTGAACATAGTTCTGGACGTCTTAGCTACAGCAATCAGACAAGAAGAAGAAATAAAAGGCATCCAAATTGGAAAAGAAGAAGTAAAACTATCATTATTTGTAGATGATATAATATCGTATATAGAAAACCCTAAAGTCTCAGTCAAAAAACTACTGGACCTGATCATTGAATTCAGCAGGCTGGCAGGATATAAAATTAATATTCAGAAATCAGAGGCATTTTTATATACCAACAATGAACTTTCAGCAAAAGAAATTAAGGAAACAATCCCCTTCACTATTTCACCATAAATATAAAGTATCCAGGAGTAAATTTAACCAAGGAGGTTAAGGACTTGTACTCTGAAAATATAAAACATTGATAAAAGATATCAAGGAAGATACCAACAAGTGGAAGCATATACCGTTCTCATGGTTAGAAAGAATAAACATCATTAAAATGTCTATATTACCCAAAGCAATTTATAAATTCAATGCAATACCAATTAAAATACCAATGACATACTTCAAAGATATAAAACACATATTCCAAAAACACATATTCCAAAACACGTATAGCCTCAGCAATCTTAAAAAGAAAAAATAAGCCTGACCTGTGGTAGCACAGTGGATAAAGCGTCGACCTGGGAACACTGAGGTCGCCAGTTCAAAACCCTGTACTGGTCTGGTCAAGGCACATATGGGAGTTGATGCTTCCAGCTACTCCCCCCTTTCTCTCTTTCTCTCTCTCTCTCTCTCTCTCTCTCTCTCTCTCTCTCTCTCCTCTCTATAATGAATAAAATAAAATTTAAAAAAATAAATAAAAAAAAAAGAAAAAATAAAGCAGAAAGTATCACTATTCCGGATATCAAGGTATACTACAAGGCCATTGTACTCAAGACAGCCTGATACTGGCATAAGAACAGGCACATAGATCAATGGAACAGAACAGAGAACCCAGAAATAAACCCACACCTTTATGGACAACTGATATTTGACAGAGGAGGAAAGAGCATATTATGGAGTAAAGACAGCCTCTTTAACAAATGGGATTGGGAAAATTGAATATATACCTGCAAAAAAATGAAACTAGACCATCAACTTACACCATTCACAAAAACAAACTCAAAATGGATAAAAGACTTAAATGTATGTCATGAAACCATAAGCATCTTAGAAGAAAACAGAGGCAGTAATCTCTCTGACATCTGTAGCAGCAATATATTTGCCGATTTATCTCCACAGGCAAATGAAATAAAAGGCAGGATAAACAAATGGGACTATATCAAACTAAAAAGGTTTTGCACAGCTAAAGACAATAAGAACAGAATAAAAAGACAAACCACACAATGGGAGAACATATTCAACAATACGTCTGATAAGGCATTAATAAGCAAAATTTATAAAGAACTTATAAAACTCAACACCAGGAAGACAAACAATCCAATCAAAATTGGGCGAAAGAAATGAATAGAAATTTCTCCAGAGAGGACATACAGATGGCCAATAGGCAGATGAAAAGATACTCAACATCACTAATCATTAGAGAAATGCAAATTCAAACCACAATGGGATATCACCTCACACCAGTCAGAATGGCACTCATCAGCAAAACAACACAGAATAAGTGCTGGCGAGGATGTGGAGAAAAGGGAACCCTCCTGAACTGCTGGTGGGAATGCAGGCTGGTGCAGCCACTGTGGAAAACAGTATGGAGATTCCTCAAAAAATTAAAAAGCAAACTGCCTTTTGACCCAGCTATCCCACTTTTAGGAATATACCCCAAGAACACCATAGCACTGTTCGAATAGAAGAAATGCGCCCCTATGTTCGTGGCAGCATTGTTCACAATAGCGAAGATCTAGAAACAGCCCAAGTGTCCGTCAGAGGACGAGTGGATTAAAAAGCTTTGGTACATATATACTATGGAATACTACTCAGCCATAAGAAATGATGACATTGGATCATTTACAACAAAATGGATGGACCTTGATAACATTATACAGAGTGAAATAAGTAAAACAGAAAAAAACTGAGAACTGCATGATTTCATACATAGGTGGGACATAAAAGTGAGACTATGAGAGATGGACAAGAGTGTGGTGGTTACGAGGTGGGGGGAGGGCAGAGAGGGTTTTAGAGGTTGGAGGGGAGTGGCACAAAGAAAACCAGATAGAAGGTGACAGAGGGCAATTGGACTTTCGGTGATGGGTATGCAATATAATTGAATGACAAGATAACCTGGAGATGTTTTTTTTGAACATATGTACCCTGATTTATTAATGTCACCCCATTAAAATTAATAAAATAAATAAATAAAATCAAGGGGAAAGGCCTAGTTTTTATTTCTGGTCCTGCTATTTAGTAGGGGTTTGTGTGTGTGTGTGTGTGTGTGTGTGTGTGTGTGTAAATAGACTTTATTTTAAAGAGCAGTTTTAGTTTCACAGCAAAATTGAGCCACAATGCAGATATCCCACTTACCCCCGACCCTACACTCGCACAGCCTCCCCCACTATCAACACTGGGCATCCGAGTGATACATTTTTTACAATTGGTGCACCTACACAGAGATATCATTATCACCAAAAGTCCACAGTGTAGATTAGGGTTCACTCCTGGTGTTCATTCTATTGGATTTGACACAGAATGTCATGAAACAGTGATGTAAATAACCTTGTTTAGACTTAAGTGTTGTTAGGAACAACAGGGGAGGAATTGGTTGACAAGGAGCAACTGAGAGCACTTGGCACAAAACCTTTTTAGCAGGGCTGCTCACAAATTAAAAACGAGGAATGCTAGAGTTGTGCTCCTTTCAATTTCTCCCACCTGTGTGTTTGAGCTCCTCCCCCCATCCCCATGAAAATGGGGATCATAGTATCTAACTTATGAAGGTCATTGTGAGGATTAAACTAAATCAGATCATGGATGTAAAGCAAATCACCTGCCTTGCACAAAGTAAGAACACATTAAATGGAGCTAATATGAATTTTTGTATGAAGGTGATCAGTGTAAACCTAGCTGTTTAACCCTCCTGAGTCTTTCACTTGTTCTCCTTTACCTCAGCCAGAGCCTCTAGTCTGGGCCAAGATAATTCTACAGAGATGAGTTCTAGTGGTTCCTTACATATATCAGTCCACTAAGATTCACTGCGTTGCCAAGAGGAACTTCAATTTTAAGTTTGGTTCTTGGAGGAGGAAGGCTAAGTGAAGCAGTGATAAAACGCATGGACTTTTACAAAACCCTCAAGTTGGGCCACAGGACAGGAAGGTTCTGATTTGGACAACTTGCCAAGAGAAACAGAAGGGAAGAGAAAGTGCAGAAGGGTTTGAGGTGAGTTGCTACTTGAGTTACTGTGAATGTGAAATCAATGTTTTCAATGAAAGTTTATCAAAGGAGACCTTTAATACTGCAAATGATAGAATATGCAAACCGAATGAGTCCACACACATATAGCCCTTCTCCTTCACACCACCTACCTTTGCAGAAGGCAGCTGGGGGAAACTGAAAGGAGCAAAGCTCCAGCATCCCTCATTTCTAATTTGTTAACGGCCCTGATGAAAAGGTTTTGTGCCAAGTGCTCTCAGTTGCTCGTTGACAACCAATCCCCCCCCCCCCTGCTGTTCTTAACATTTAGAACCTGTACAATAGTACGTACACCACTGTTTCCTATACAACCAGTCAGTAAGCTTGTTGAGAACAGGAATCATGGCTTCTACTTCTGAACCTCACATAGGAGTTGGCCTGGCAGACAAGCACAGAGTGGGTGATCCTGGGTTTCTGCATAGTGTCCTGCTAATGTTCCCCAACCAAGTCAGATGCCCAAAGACATTCTTGTTAGAAAAACTGCGGATAACTCAGGCCTGAGTGAGAGTGTATAGAACTGGAAGTTCAGTTTCCTCGGTATTTGTCATAATGTGACATCAATTGCTTTGTGATCTCAAGTGGATCATTTCCTCTCTGTCACCTTGGTTTCACTCATCTGCAAAATGGGAAATACAATTTTATAAAAGACTTATATTCACCTTTCTTCCTGATTAAAAAGTAATATATGTTCATTTTGGAAAACATAGAATATACAGAAGAGTAAGAGATATAATAAAAATCACCCAAAGACAAACACTATTAATATTTTGGTTTATTTTTTCAATCTTTTCCCTGTGAGTGTGTGTGTGTGTTCCAGAACCAGCTGTATAATTTGCAGTGCCCAGTGCAAAATGAAAACGTGGAGCCTCTTGTTCAAAGAGTATTACAAATTCTAAGGTGGTGACAGTAGAGCATTAAACCAAGTACATAAAAATGGCACAAATGGCCTGACCTGTGGTGGCGCAGTGGATAAAACATCAACCTGGAATGCTGAGGTTGCTGGTTCAAAACCCTGGGCTTACCTGGTCAAGGCACATACGGGAGTTGATGCTTCCTGCTCCTCCCCCTCTCCTCTTTCTCTCTCTATCTCTCTCTCTACCCTCTCTCTCTAAAAATGAATAAATAAAATCTAAAAAAAAGGGGGGACAAAGAAACTTTAAAAAAAATGGCATAAATGGTGATGGAAGAAGACTTGACTTGGGGTGATGAACACACAATACAATATACAGACAATGTACTATAGAATTGCACACCTGAAATCTATATAATTTAATAAATGTCACCACTTCCTGACCAAGCGGTGGCACAGTGGATAGAGTGTCGGACTGGGACTCAGAGGACCCAGGTTCAAAACCCCAGTATCACCAGCTTGAGCATGGGCTCATCTGGTTTGAGCAAGGCTCACCAGCTTGAGCCCAAGGTCACTGGCTTGAGCAAGGGGTCACTCGGCCTGCTGTAGCCCCCTGATAAAGGCATATATGAGAAAGCAATCAATGAACAACTAAAGAGCTGCAACAAAGAATTTATGCTTCTTATCTCTCTCCCTTCCTGTCTGTCCCTACCTGTCCATATCTTGTCCCTCTCTGTTTTTATTTTATTTTATTTTTTTATTTTATTCATTTTAGAGAGGAGACACAGAGTGAGAGAGAGAGAGAGAAAGAAAGAAAGGGGGGAGGAGCTGGAAGCATCATATGTGCCTTGACCAGACCAGTGCAGGGTTTTGAACTGGCGACCTCAGTGTTCCCAGGTCGACGCTTTATCCACTGCGCCACCACAGGTCAGGCTCTCTCTGTTTTTGTCACAAAAAATAAATAAACAAATGTCATCCCAATAAATTCAATTAAAAATGAATTTAAAAAAGAAAAAGAAACAAGTACAGAGCCTTCTCAACACAGGGCTCTGTGTGACTACACAATTGTATGCCCAGGAAGTTGCCTCTTTATTTTCCCTCCTCAAAATAATAAGAAAATCATTTATTGACTGCTTTCTCTGTGTCAAATATTTTACCAAAATTATTTTTAATTTAATTCAATTTTCCCTAAGTAAATGTAATTCCTTTCCCATACCCTTCATTTTGCAGATAAAACAACTGGGATTTGTTTTATCTGAAAACAAACAGAGAATTTAAGTAGTTTGCCCGAGTTCATATAGCTAGTAAGAGGCAGAGACCATATTCACACCTGAGTCTTTCTAATTGCAAGTCAATGCTTTCTTCAACTACAACACATTGCCTCTCATACTAACTTATTAATTAGTAAAATAAATTTTGTGTGTGTGACAGAGACAGAGAGAGAGACAGAAAGAGGGACAGATAGGGACAGATAGACAGAAAGGGAGAGAGATGAGAAGCATCAATTCTTCGTTGCAGCACCTTTGTTGTTCATTGATTGCTTTCTCATATGTGCCTTGACAGGGTGAGCGACAGCAGAGTGAATGACCCCTTGCTCAAGCCAGCAACCTAGGGCTCAAGCCAGTGACCTTGGACCTCTAGCCCGCAACCATATGGGGTCATGACTATGATCCCACGCTCAAGCCAACAACACTGCGCTCAAGCTGGTGAGCCCCCGCTTAAACCGAATAAGCCTGTGCTCAAGCTGGTGACCTCAGGTTTTGAACCTGGGTCCTATGTGTCCCAGTTCAATGCTCTATCCACTGCGCCACTGCCTGGTCAGGCAGCAAAATAAAGTTTTAATGATATTCAGATTATACTATATATAAAACATTATATTACAATCTTTCCCATTTTATATCATGAGTGTTATTTTCCCCGTGTGTCTTACTTAGTCCATTCAAGCTAATAACACAGACTGTACTTATAAATAAAAGAAATTTATTGCTCACAGTTCTGGATGTTGGAAGTCTGAGATCAAGGTGCCAGCATGGTCTGGTGGGAGAAATCTTCCAGGTCACAGACTTCTTGTTGTATCCTCATGTAGTGGAAGGGGTCAAATATCTCTGAGGGATCTTTTTTAATACATTGAAGAATTTTCTTTTAGATTTTTATTTATTATCTTTAGAGAGAGGAGAGAGGGAGAAGGGGGGTGGGAAGAACAAGAAGCACCAACTCATAATAGTTGTTTCTCTTATGTGCCTTGACCAGGCAAGCCCAGGGTTTCAAACCAGTGACCTCAACATTCCAGGTCAATGCTCTATCCATTGAGCCACCACAGGTCAGTGTGGGATCTTTTTTATACGGTTCCACTCTGATGACCTAGTTACTCCCTTAAGGCCACACCTACTAATACCATCACCTTTGGGGTTAGAATTTCAACATATGAATTTAGGGGGACACAAATATTCAGGTCATAGACTATGCAATACATATAGGAGAAAATAGTGGCTATTTGTGAGAATTATTGAAGGTCTAGATGATCAAGTATTAAATGTGATGATCAGGTATTAAAAATAATTTCATTGCAAAATTATATTAAATAGACATCACCAATAAGACAAAGCAGGAACATAAGGCCAGTGGAAAATTAACCCATATCCCCTATCTGATAAATATCATCTCATTCTCCTTGCTCTGAATGTCTTTCAGATGAAAGAAGCTAGCTCTGCATATCCCAAACAGTCAAGAAGATTTTTGTCAATTTCACTTTCTATTGTTTCCAAATTAAAAGCAATGGTGTTAATTTTCCAAATACAAATAATATTATTAAATGGAATTAAATTTTCAACCTCCCTCTCAGACAGACAGACAGACTCAAACATACTCAAATATCCCAATAGGGGGACTGTATTTCCCTCTACCCTTTGACAATCACTGAGCTATGTACATGTAAAAAGAGTCACTTCTAAAGCTAATAATAGAAACCTTAAAATATACCACTCCAGAGTTTGGAAATTTTATTTAATCACAATAAGTTAAGTCTCAGTAGCCATATCTGTTATATGGAGCTCATAAGAGCTACTTCAACAGTGTAATGAGGAAAACTTCTAATAGGTAGGCTTTTCCCAGAGCCAGGGATCTCTAAGCCGAGAGCCAGGCTTAAATCACTGTAAATTAGAATTTCTTTGGTGGCCTTAATTCCTCAGTGAAAACTGTGACCATGACTGTGGTGCTTGGGATCAGAAACGGGGAGGAGAGTAAGGCCTATCACTGTACATACTACCTCCCACATGTCACTTTCATTTTTGGCTGATGAACTGTGGTTAAAAGAAAGACAGCTACCTTTTCAGAAAAGAAAAATCACAAAATATAACCCACAGGCTTAGGGGTATGAAAGAGAAAGAATATTCAAGTAGTTATTTGTTCCCAAAGTCAACTAAGTCCTGGGGAGCTGAGGTAGGAACACCAGCCTGAATCCAGTTTCTTATTTTACCAGAGCTTTATCACAGAAGATGAAGGGCACTGGGGTAAAAAGCAAACAAACAGAGGAGGGAGCAAGATGATGACGAAGTAGGCGGACGTACCAACTTCCAACTCCCAGAACCAAACTGGATTATAACTCAATTTTAAGAACCATCATCTGGATAAACCAACTTTGAACTAAACTAAGTGAACTCTTCAACCAAGGAACACAGAAGAAGCCACACTGAGACTGGTAGGAATAGTGAAAACGCAAAGAGGGCTGCCCAGCTCCCCGGAGCAAACGACAGCCTGGAGAGACCCGCGTGGCGGGAGGAGAGTTTGGCGGAGAGGGAGGGACCTGGGTCCCAGGAACAAAGCCCCAACCTACACTCCCAGAACCTAGAAGAGGCGTTTGGACAGTATTGAGCTGTGAAATAAGTGAGGATACTGTTTGTGAGAAAGAGACAGTTTTCTCAGACCCAAGATTCTTTTTAAAGGGACAGCGCAGAAAACCTCTCTCACAACCACGCACCTGGGATACAGGGAACGGGGACAGAGGAGAGGACCAGAGCACAGGGAAGACAGTGTGGACTGAAGGCACAGGGACAAACACTCTGAGGGACAAACCCCCTAACCCCTGGGCTAAGTCACTTCCCTAATCGAAAACGAATACTTCCCCTGGAACTAGCGATACCAGCAAAGGGAGACAGGACACTAGGCAAACAAGCTCTCCCGCAGCACTTAGAGAAGAGCTGCTTAGAGGGAGGAAGCTCCCAGGTCTACAGTGTAGAGTATTAGGGCCCTTCCTACTCTGCTGAGGGTTGCTGAAGGGTATACTGGTGGCAGTAGGCTGAAACGCGGTTCTGTCGGCGGGGGCGGAGGCCAAGCGGGTGTGAGCTCAGTCTAGCCCAGCAGGGGCGGAGGGGATGCGCGAAAGCAGTCCGGCAGCTGCAGGCCCGCCTGTAATCCCACCTGTGGGGACAAAGCGGGAGGCCAGGAACGGTCAGAGATCTGCTCTGCAACCCTGCAAAAGCCGGCCCTGACCGTGGGGACGGGGCTAGGAACAGAGACAGGCGGGGGCTCGTGGCTGAGCGCACGCAACCAGCCCCGCCCGGCCAGAGAAACCGCAGTTTGCCATCCTGCGTGCGCGAGTTGGAACGCGGGGGTGGGGTAGAGTCCAGGACGATCGGAAGCTAGCAGCTGAGCGAAAGCCAGAAAACATGCCTTGCCCATTAAATCTCAGTTTGCGACCCTGCGCAAGAGGGCCCTGGCCTCAAAGGCAGGGCTAAAGCTCCAGATGGGCAAAGGCTCACAGCTGAAAGCACATCAAAAGCCCTGTCCAACCCGCGAAATTGTGGCGAGCAGGCTCTGACTGCAGGTGCTGGGCGGAAGCCGGGAAACAGGCTGGGTCCGCGCTGAGCAAAGGTGCTCACCTCTACCCTTTGTGCTGAAACTTGTGGTTTGAGTGACAGCCCCTCCCGCAGAGGAGAAGCGAAAATCACAGCAACAGCCGAAGAGGCAACGCCCATACCCAACCGCCCTAGGCAGTGGCCGAGGGGGTGGCGGGCCTGCAGACAGACCACACCTAGAGAACAAAAAGGCAACATCTACTGGACCACAGTGGCCACAACTTGCTTATACACAGACAAAATGGGCAGACAGAGGAATGCAAACCAAATGAATCAAGAGAAATCCCCAAAGAAGGACCTGAATGAACCAGATATAACCAAATTACCAGAAGCAGAATTTAGAATAATGATAGTTAGGATGTTCAAACAAATTAGAGCAAAAATGGATAGTCATAATGAACACCTAAATAAAGAGATAGCAAGTATAAAAAACGAAATTGAAATAATAAAAAAGAATCAGACAGAAATGACAAATACAGTATCAGAACTGAAGACCACAATGTAAGGAATTAAAAGCAGGATGAATCATGCTGAGTATCGAATAAGCGAGTTAGAGGACACAATAAACAAAGGCACAGAAGCAGAGAAGAAAAAGGAAAAGAGACTCAAAAAATGTAAGAAAATTCTAAGGGAGCTCTCTGAAAACAGGAAGAGAAACAACATTTGCATCATAGGGTATCTTGAAGAAGAAGAGAGAGAACATGAAATGGAAACTTTGTTCAATAAAATCATAGCAGAAAACTTCCCTAACAAAAGGCTGAGAAACACCCCACATGTTCAAGAAGCACACAAAACTTCATTAAAGAGAAACCCAAAAAGATCTACAACAAGACACATCATACTTAAAATACCAAAGCTAATGGATAAAGAAAAAATTTTAAAAGCTGCTAGGGAAAAAAGGCTACACCTACAAAGGAGCCCCTATAAAAATGACATTGGACTTCTCAACAGAAACACTTGAGGCCAGAACGGAATGGCAAGATATATTCAAAGTAATGCAGAACAAGAACCTAAAACCAAGACTACTCTATGCAGCAAGGCTAACGTTTAAAATTGAAGGAGAAATAAAGAGCTTCCCAGACAAAAAAAGCCTGAAGGAATCCATTAAAACCAAACGAATTTGCAAGAGATACTAAGGAGCCTGTTGTGAACAGTTCAAAGGGAGGAAAGAATATAGCAAAAGAAAAAAACAGCTTTAAAGAATAAAATGGTAATAAACAACTACATATCAATAATCACATTAAATGTAAATGGATTAAATAATCTAATCAAAAGACATAGGGTAGCTGCATAGATAAGAAACAGGACCCATACATATGCTGTCTACAAGAGACACTCCTTAAAACAAAGGATGCACATAGACTGAAGGTAAAAGGTTGGAAAAAAATATTTCATGCAAATGGAAATGAAAAATAATCTGGGGTAGCAATACTTATATCTCACAAAATGAACTTTGAAACAAAGGCTGTAGTAAGAGAATAAGAAGGTCACTACATAATGATAAAGGGAACAATTCAACAGGAAGATATAACTATTATAAATATCTACGCAACAAATATAGAAGCCCCAACATACATAAAGCAGACTTTGATAAATATAAAGGGCAGAGATTAACAGCAATACTATCATAAAAGGGGATTTCAATAACCCGCTAACAACACTGGATAGATCCTCAAGAAAGAAAATTAATAAAGAAACAGCAGACTTAAAGAATACACTAGATCAACTTGATTTAATAGATACCTTCAGAACTTTTCACCCTAAAGCAGGAGAATATACATTCTTCTCAAGCGCTCATGGTACGTTTTCTAGTATAGACCACATGTTAGGACACAAAAATGGTCTCAACTAATTTAAGACGGTTGAAATCATATCAAGCATTTTCTCTGATCACAATGGCATGAAACTAGAAATTAACCGCAAAAGAAAAACTGAAAAAATACACTTGGAAACTAAATAGCATGATATTAAATAATGAATGGATTAACAATGAGATCAAAGAAGAAATAAATAAGTTTCTAGAAACAAATGATAATGAGCATATATCAACTCAAAATTTATGGGAAACAAGAAAAGCAGTACTGAGAGGGAAGTTCATTGCACTACAGGCATATCAGAAGAAGCTAGAAAAAGCTCTAATAAGCAACCTGACCCTGCATCTAAAAGAACTAGAAAAACAACAGCAAATAAAACCCAGGACAAGTACAAGGAAGGAAATAATAAAGATCAGATCAGAAATAAATGACATAGAGGCTAAGGAAACAATACAGACGATCAATGAAACAAGAAGCTGGTTCTTTACAAATGTAAACAAGATTGATGAACCTTTAACTAGAATCACCAAGAAAAAAAGAGAGAGGACTCAAATAAATAGAATTAGAAAGGACAGTGGAGAAATAACAACTGACACAACAGAAATACCAAGCATTGTTAGAAAATACTATGAAGAACTCTATGCCAAAAAAATTAGGCAACCTACGTGGAATGGACCAATTTTTTGAATCATATAATTTTCCAAAAATCAATCTGGAAGAATCAGAACACATAAACAGACGAATTACAACAAATGAGATCGAAACAGTTATCAAAAAAACTCCCAAAAAAGAAAAGTCCTGGACCTGATGGTTTCACAAGTGAATTCTATCAAAAATTCAAAGAAGAACTAACTCTTATCCTCCTCAAGCTATTTCAAAGAATTCAAGTGGGAGGAAGACTTCCAAACTCCTTTTATGGGGCGAACATAATTCTGATCCCAAAACCGGGCAAAGACAACACAAAGAAAGAAAATTATAGGCCTATATCCCTGATGAATATAGACTCTAAAATTCTCAACATAATATTAAACAACCGGATCCAGCAATATATGAAAAAATCTTACACCATGATCAAGTGGGATTTATTCTGGAGAGGCAAGGCTGGTTCAATATTCACAAATCAATCAATGTGATTCATCACATAAACAAAAGGAAGAACAAAAATCACATGATAATTTCAATAGATGCAGAAAAGGCATTTGATAAAATCCAGCACCCATTCATACTCAAAACTCTCAGTAAAGTGGGAATAAAGGGAACATTCCTTAACATGATAAAGGCCATCTATGACAAACCCACAGCAAACATCATACTAAATGGACAAAAATTAAAAGCAATCCCCTTAAGATCAGGAACCAGGCAGGGGTGTCCCCTTTCACCACTTTTATTCAACCTAATTCTGGAAGTCTTAGCTATAGCAGTCAGACAAGAAGCAGAAATAAAAGGCATCCAAATTGGAAAAGAAGAAGTAAAACTGTCATTATTTGCAGATGATATGATATTGTATATAGAAAACTCTAATGTCTCAGTCAAAAAACTACTGGATCTTATAAATGAATTCAGCAAGGTGGCAGGATATAAAATTAATACTCAGAAATCTGAGGCATTTCTATATACCAACAATGAACTGTCAGCAAAAGAAATTAAGGAAACAATCCCCTTCTCTATTGCAGCCAAAAAAATAAAATACCTAGGAGTAAATTTAACCAAGGAGGTTAAGGACTTGTACTCGGAAAATTATAAAACATTGATAAAAGAAATCAAGGAAGATACAAACAAGTGGAAGCATATACCATGCTCATGGCTAGGAAGAATAAACATCATTAAAATGTCTATATTACCCAAAGCAATTTATAAATTCAATGCAATACCAATTCAAATACCAATGACATACTTCAAAGATATAGAACACATATTCCAGAAATGTATATGGAACCAAAAGAGAACACGAATAGCCTCAGCAATCTTAAAAAGAAAAAATAAAGCAGGAGGTATCACTCTTCCAGATATCAAGGTTTACTATAAGGCCATTATACTCAAGACAGCCTGGTACTGGCATAAGAACAGGCACACAGATCTAAGGGTCAGAACAGAGAACCCAAAAGAAACCCACACCTTTCGTGACAACTGATATTTGTAAAAGGAGGAAAGAACATACAATGGAGTAAAGACAGCCTCTTTAACAAATGGTGTTGGGAAAATTGGACATCTACCTGCAAAAACATGAAACTAGACCATCAACTTACACCATTCACAAAAACAAACTCAAAATGGATAAAAGACTTCAACGTAAGCTGTAAAACCATAAGCATCTTAGAAGAAAACATAGGCAGCAAGCTCTCCGACATCTCTAGCAGCAATATATTTGCCGATTTATCTCCATGGGCAAATGAAATAAAAGGCAAGATAAACAAATGGGACTATATCAAACTAAAAATTTTTGCACAGCTAAAGACAATAAGAACAGAATAAAAAGACAAACCACACAATGGGAGAACATATTCGACAGCACGTCTGATAAGGGGTTAATAACCAAAATTTATGGAGAACTTATAAAACTCAAAACCAGGAAGACAAACAATCTAATCAAAAAATGGGTAAAAGAAATGAATAAAAATTTTTCTAAAGAAGACATACAGATGGACAATAGGCATATGAAAGAATGCTGAACATCACTAATCATTAGATAAATGCAAATTAAAACCACAGTGAGGGAGCAAGATGGTGATGGAGTAGGCGGACGTACCAACTTCCAACTCCCAGAACCAAAGTCGATTATAACTCAATTTTAAGAACCATCATCTGGATAAACCAACTTGGAACTAAACTAAGTGGACTCTTCAACCAAGGAACACAAAAGAAGCCACATTGAGACTGGTAGGAATAGCGAAAATGCAAAGAGGGCTGCCCAGCTCCCCGGTGCAAACAGCAGCCCGGAGAGACAAGCGTGGCGGGAGGAGAGTTTGGCGGAGAGGGAGGGACCTGGGTCCCAGGAATCAAGCCCCATCCTGCAGTCCCAGAGCCTAGAAGAGGCGTTTGGACAGTTTTGAGCTGTGAAACAAGTGAGGGAGCTCCCAGGCCTACAGTGTGAAGTATTAGGGTTCTTCCTACTCTACTGAGGGTTGCTGAAGGGTATGGTGGCAGCAGGGCGCTGAAACGCGATTCTGTTGGCATGTGCGGAGGCCAAGCTGGTGTCAGCTCGGTCTAGCCGAGCAGGGGCGGAGGGGATGCGCGAAAGCGGTCGAGAAGCTGTGGGACCGCCTGTAATCGGACCTGCGGGGACAAAGCGGGAGGCCAGGAACGGGCAGACATCCACTCTGCGACCCTGCACAAGCCAGCCCTTACCGCGGGGACGGGGCGAGGACCAGGGATGGGCGTGGGCTTGCGGCTGAGCTCACGCTACCAGCCCTGCGTGGCCGGAGAAACTGTGGTTTGCCATCCTATGTGCGCGAGCATGCTCTGAGCGTGGGGGAACGGGGGGCAGGGGACGGGGGGGGTGGGGTAGACACTGAGAGGAATGAAAGCTCGCAGCTGAGACCACGCAACTATCCCTGCCCGGCTGGAGAAACCACACTTTGCCGAATTACGTGCGCGAGCGGGCTCCGAGTGCAGGAGGCGGGGTAGCCCTGAGACAGCGAAAACTCACAGCTGAGCTCACGCCAGCAAACACGCCTGGCCCAATAAACCTGGGTTTGCGACCCTGCGCAGAAGGGCCCTGGCCTTGAGGGCGGGGCTAAAGATCTGGACGGGCAAAGGCTGACAGCTGAGAGCACGTCAAAAGCCCCACCCAACCTGCGAAACTGTGGCCTGCAGGCTCTGACTGCGTGTTCTGGGTGGAAGTCCGGAAACAGGCTGGGTCTGCAGCTGAGCAAAGGTGCTCACCTCTACCCTTGGTGCTGAGGCTTGTGACTTGAGTGACACCTCCTCCTTGGGAGAAGAGGCAGAAATCACAGCAAAAGCCACAGTGGACCGGCGCTGGCAATGCCCATACACAACTGCCCTAGGCAGCGGAAGAGGGGGTGGCGGGCCTGCAGACAGACCACACCTAGAGAACACAGAGGCAACATCTACTGGACTCCAGTGGCCACAACTTGCTTATACACAGACAAAATGGGCAGGCAGAGCAATGCAAACCAAATGAATCAAGAGAAATCCCCAGAGAAGGACCTGAATGAACCAGATATAACCAAATTACCAGAAGCAGAATTTAGAATAATGATAGTTAGGATGTTCAAAGAAATTAGAGCAACAATGGATAGTCATTATAAACAGCTAAATAAAGAGATAACAAGTATAAACCATTATATCAAGACAGCTGGTACTGGCATAAGAACAGGCACATAGATCAATGGAACAGAACAGAGGACCCAGAAATAAACCCACACCTTTATGGACAACTGATATTTGACAAAGGAGGAAAGAACATACAATGGAGTAAAGACAGCCTCTTTAACAAATGGTGCTGGGAAAATTGGACATCTACCTGCAAAAAAATGAAACTAGACCATCAACTTACACCATTCACAAAAACAAATTCAAAATGGATAGAAGACTTAAACATAAGCCGTGAAACTATAAGCATCTTAGAAGAAAACATAGGCAACAAGCTCTCCGACATCTGTAGCAGCAATTTATTTGACGATTTATCTCCACGGGCAAATGAAATAAAAGGCAAGATAAACAAATGGGACTACATCAAACTAAAAAGCTTTTGCACAGCTAAAGACAATAAGAACAGAATAAAAAGACAAACCACTCAATGGGAGAACATATTCGACAGCACGTCTGATAAGGGGTTAATAACCAAAATTTATAAAGAACATATAAAACTCAACACCAGGAAGACAAACAATCCAATCAAAAAATGGGCAAAAGAAATGAATAGAAATTTCAATGAAGACATACAGATGGCCAAAAAACGTATGAAAAAATGCTCAACATCACTAATCATTAGAGAAATGCAAATTAAAACCACAATGAGATATCACCTCACACCAGTCAGAGTGGCACTCATCAGCAAAACAACACAGAACAAGTGCTGGCGAGAATGTGGAGAAAAGGGAACCCTTCTGCACTGCTGGTGGGAATGCAGACTGGTGCAGACACTGTGGAAAACAGTTTGGAGATTCCTCACAAAATTAAAAGTCGAACTGCCTTTTGACCCGGCTATCCCACTTTTAGGAATATACCCTAAGAACACCATAACACTGTTCGAAAAGAAGAAATGCGCCGCCATGTTCGTGGCAGCATTGTTCACAATAGCAAAGATCTGGAAACAGCCCAAGTGTCCGTCAGAAGAGGAGTGGATTAAAAAGCTATGGTACATATATACTATGGAACACTATTCAGCCATAAGAAATGATGACATCGGATCATTTACAACAAAATGGATGTACCTTGATAACATTATACGGAGTGAAATAAGTTAATCAGAAAAAAAAATCTGAGAACAGCATGATTTCATACATAGGTGGGACATAAAAGTGAGACTATGAGACATGGACAAGAGTGTGGTGGTTTCGGGATGGGGGGAGGAAAGGGAGGGTGGAATAGGGAGAAGGGGAGGGGTACAGGGAAAACCAGATAGAAGGTGACAGAGGACAATTTGACTTTGGGTGACGGGTATGCAGCACAATTGAATGATAAGATAATCTGGAGATGTTTTCATTGTACATATGTACCCTGATTTATTGGTGTCACCCCATTAAAGTTAATTAAATAAATAAATAAATAAATAAAATAAAGATATGGGTTTATTTCTGGGTTCTCTGTTCTCTTTAATTGATCTACGTTCCTGTTCTTATGCCAGTACCAGGCTGTCTTGAGTATAATGGCCTTGTAGTAAACCTTGATATCCGGTAGAGTGACACCTCCTGCTTTATTTTTTCTTTTTAAGATTGCTGAGGCTATTCGTGTTCTTTTTTGGTTCCATATAAATTTTTGGAATCTGTGTTCTATATCTTTGAAGTATGTCATTGGTATCTTAATTGGTATTGCATTGAATTTATAAATTGCTTTGGGTAATAGACATTTTAATGAAGTTTATTCTTCCTAGCCATGAGCACGGTATATGCTTCCACTTGTTTGTATCTTCCTTGATTTCTTTTATCAATGTTTTATAATTTTCCGAGTACAAGTCCTTAACCTCCTTGGTTAAATTTACTCCTAGGTACTTTATTTTTTTGGCTGCAATAGTGAAGGGGATTGTTTCCTTAAGTTCTTTTGCTGACAGTTCATTGTTGGTATATAGAAATAACTCTGATTTCTGAGTATTAATTTTATATCCTGCCACCTTGCTGAATTCATTTATAAGGTCCAGTAGTTTTTTGACTGAGACTTTAGAGTTTTCTATATACAATATCATATCATCTGCAAATAATGACAGTTTTACTTCTTCTTTTCCAATTTGGATGCCTTTTATTTCTTCTTGTTGTCTGATTGCTATAGCTAAGACTTGCAGAACTATGTTGAATAAGAGTGGTAAAAGCGGACACCCCTGCTTGGTTCCTGATCTTAAGGGGATTGCTTTTAATTTTTGCCCATTTAGTATGATGTTGGCTGTGGGTTTGTCATAGAAGGGCTTTATCATGTCAAGGAATGTTCCCTGTATTCCCACTTTACTGAGAGTTTTGAGCATGAATGGGTGCTGGATTTTATCAAATGCCTTTTCTGCATCTATTGAAATTATCATGTGATTTTTGTTCTTCCTTTTGTTTATGTGATGAATCACATTGATTGATTTGTGAATATTGAACCAGCCTTGCCTCTCCAGAATAAATCCCACTTGATCATGGTCTATGATTTTTCTCATATATTGCTGGATCTGGTTGGCTAATATTTTGTTGAAAATTTTAGCATCTGAATTCATCAGGGATATTTACCTATCATTTTCTTTCTTTCTGTTGACTTTGCCTGGTTTCGGGATCAGAATTATGCTCGCCTCATAAAAGGAGTGTGGAAGTCTTCCGTCCTCTTGAATTCTTTGAAATAGCTTGAGGTGGATAGGAGTTAGTTCATCTTTGAATTCACTTGTGAAGTCATCAGGCCCAGGACTTTTTTGGGGGGGCAATTTTTGATAACTGTTTCTATCTCATTTGTTGTAATTGGTCTGTCTAGGTGTTCTGATTCTTCCAGATTGATTTTTGGAAGATTATATGATTCAAGAAATTTGTCCATTTCACCTAGGTTGCCTAATATCTTGGCATAGAGTTCTTCATAGTATTTTCTTACAATGCTTTGTATTTCTGTGTGTCAGTTGTTGTTTCTCCACTCTCATTTTTAATTTTATTTATTTGGGTCCTCTCTCTTTTTTTCTTGGTGAGTCTAGTTAAAGAGTCGTCAATCTTGTTTACCTTTTCAAAGAACCAGCTCCTGGTTTCATTGATCCTATGTATTGCTTTCTTAGCCTCCATGTCATTTCTTTCCCTTCTGATCTTTATTATTTCCTTCCTTCTAATAGTCTTGGGCTTTATTAGCTGTTTTTTTTCTAGTTCTTTTAGATGCAGGGCCAAGTTGTGTATTTGATCTTTTTCTATCTTCTCATGGTTTGACTGTAGTGCTATGGACTTACCTCTCAAGACTGCTTTTGCTGTGTCCCATAAATTTTGAGTTGATGTATGCTCATTATCATTGGTTTCTAGAAACTTTTTTATTTCTTCTTTGATCTCATTGTTAATCCATTCATTATTTAATAACATGCTATTTAGTTTCCAAGTGTTTGAGTATTTTTCAGTTTTTCTTTTGGGGTTAATTTCTAGTTTCATGCCATTGTGATGAGAGAAAATGCTTGATATGATTTCAATCTTCTTAAATTTGTTGAGACCACTTTTGTGTCCTAACATGTGGTCTATCCTAGAAAATGTACCGTGAGCACTTCAGAGGAATGTATATTCTACTGCTTTAGGGTGAAAAGTTCTGAAGACATCTATTTAATCGAGTTGATATAGTGTATCCTTTATGTCTGCTGTTTCTTTAATTTTTTTTCTTGAGGATCTATCCAGTGATGTTAGTGGGGTATTGAAATTTTCTACTATTATAGTATTGCTGTTAATTTCGTCCTTTATATCCATCGAAGTCTGCTTTATGTATGTTGGGGCTCCTATGTTCAGTGCGTAGATATTTTTAATAGTTATATCTTCCTGTTGAATTGTTCCCTTTATCATTAGGTAGTGTCCTTCTTTATCGCTTACTACAGCCTTTGTTTTTGAGTCTATTTTGTCAGATATAAGTTCTGCTACCCCGGCTTTTCTTTCATTTCCATTTGCATGAAATGGGTGGGGGCACTGCAGCTCAGACTCTAACACGCCATACTGTAGTCCTGAAAGCTCCTTCCTTCTAAGCAACTGTGCTCTAATTGCCACAGTAGAGCCTGTTTGGCTGGTGTCCCTCTTCCCGTTGCTGGTTCAAGGGGAAATATTTTTTCAGATTTGTGGAGTGACTCAGTCCAGGGTTTAGGGTGGCTGTCCCTCAAAGCTTTCCTCCCTTGCCTTCCAGACCATACTCTTTCTCGCTGCTCTGGTCCTCTCCTCTCTCCTGTCTCACGGAGTCCCAGGTGAGTGGTTGTGGGAGAGGTTTTCTGCGCAGTCCCTTTAAGAAGAATCCTGGGTCTGAGACAACTGTCTCTTTCTCACAAACAGTATCCTAACCTGTTTCACAACTAAATACTGTCTATACGCCTCTTCTAGGCTCTAGGGCTGCATGCTGGGGCTTTGTTCCTGGGACCCAAGCCCCTACCCTTCTGCTGGCCTCTCTTCCCACCACACGAGTCTCTCCGAGCTGCCTTTCGCTCCGGGGAGCTGGGCAGCCCTTTTCGTTTTCGCTTTTCCTACCAGTCTCAATGTTGCTTCTTCAGTGTTCCCCGGTTGAAGAGTCCTCTCAGTCCAGTTCAGCATTGGTTTATCCAGATAATGGTTCTTAAAATCAAGTTATAATCCACTTTGGTTCTGGGAGTTGGAAGTTGGTACGTCCGCTTACTCCATCGCCATCTTGCCCCTCTCATGCCAGTATGTTTTCCAAAGCAGTTATATCACTTTACATTTCTCCCAACTGTAAAGTCTAATATATCTATTTTTTATTGTGGTTGCTTGTGCTTTTGGTGTCATATCTAAGAAACCATTGCCTAACTAAAGCCCACAAAGATTATTTCTGTTTTCTTCTAAGTGTGTTAAAAGTTTAGCTTTTTCATTTGGGTCTATGATTTATTTTGAGTTAATTTTCATGTATGGTGTAAAGCAGATATTTAATTTCATTCTTTTTCCTGTGGCTATCCAATTGTTCCAACATCATTTGATGAAAAGACTATTCTTTCCATTGAGTGGTCCTGGCATTCTTGTTGAAAATCAACTGATAATTTCTGGACTTTCAGATCTAGACCATTGATCTGCATACAGGTGGTCCTCAGATTACGACAGTCTTGGTATGCGATGTTTCGAGTTTACAAGGCTCACTCCCATAAAAACTTTTAAAAATTGAGACATGAGTGTTTTGGCTTATGCCGTTAGTGTTGTACTTATGGACTACATGGGCAAACTAGTTCCAGATTAAGCTAGAACAATTCTTTAAGAAGTTAGAGAGGCCTGCAACAGACCCTATACTGTACTCTCTACATTAGCTGCTTCTTGAGATGAAACACCTGTAGTACAGGTAGAAACATTTCCTGCATGTTCCTTAGGCAATCCTGACTCACCTGACCCAGTATCTCCAGCACCTTCTGCAGGTTCTCCTGCCTCTCCAGCTTCCTCCTCCCAATAAGTCACTTTCTCCCACCTTACAATGCCCCTTCCAGTGTGCAAGCCAACCACAGAAATAAAGGTAAGGAACTGTTTTTACACTCATTTTTTTCTATTAATACAGTACAGTGTATTATGTCCTTTTCCTTGTTTTCTGTGGCTTAGTTGTGTTTTCATGTTCTAGATTATGATTTTACAACTGTCTTAGGATAGGTAAGATTTAGGCTAGGGTGTGTTTCAACTTACACCAAAATTCAAGTTACGTCACTGTTGTAGGAACAAAACTGTGTCATAACCTGAGGACCCCTGTATATATCTGTATGCTAATACCACCCTATCTTGATTTCTGTAGCTTTGTCATATACTTTTAAAATCAAGAAGTGTAAATGTTTTAAATTTATTTTTATTTTTTTAATGTTTATTTTATTGATTTTAGAGAGAGGAAAGGGGGAGAGAGAGAGAGAGAGAGAGACAGGAAAGTCAGTCTGTTCCTATAAGTACCCTGGCTGGGAATCAACCAGCAACCTCTGTACTGTGGCATGACACTCTTAACCAACTGAGCTATCCGGCTAAGGCTTGTGTTTTTCTTTTTCAAGGTTGTGTTTGCTATTCCCTTGAAATTCCATACAAATTTTAGGATCAATTTATCAATTTTTGCAAAGAAGTCAGTTGGGATTTTGATAGGGATTATGGTGAATCTACAGTTTAATTAGAAAATATTGCCATCTTAATAATGTTAAGTCTTTCAAACAATAAACATAGGATGTCTTTCTATTTATTTTGGTCTTCCTCAATTTCACTTTTTTTTCTTTCTTTTCCTTTTTTTTAGCAAAGGAGAGGAGGGGGTACAGAGACAGGAAGGAAGACAGATGAGAAGCACAAGTAAGCTTTGGAGGTATGTATTTCATTAACAACAACAAATAAAAAGGAAGATAGGAAAGACAAAGGAGGGAAGGAAGGAAGAAAGAAGGAAAACCACCATTTGGTCTTCCAATTGTAACTTAAAATTCTCAAGCTGAATACTCAAATGAACAAACCTGGTATAAAAGAAACCTTAGACTTTATCAAATATTCAATTAAGAAAAGCAATAGATCGATTATACTACATAAATACTATTTGATAACTGGGGACTATGGATAGGCTTTAAAAGATTCTTAAACTCCCTGCATGGCCTGTGCAAATGAAGAATTTTGTGTCTATATTCTTTTAGTATATGTGCTGCCGAAGCGAGCACGTGTCTATATTCTTTTAACAGAAAGGTGCATAGTTTTTATTGCACTCCTAAAGGTGTCTTTGATTCCCCTCTGTCAAAGAAAAACAGCTTACAAACCACTAATCCTTTCCTCTGAATGTAATGTACAAACACCTGAGCCCAACTACAAGTTCGTTTCTATTTCATGCTAGCAGTAATAAAGAAAAAGGTATTTTGACCAAAACATTAACCTTGTTCAAGGATACGTTATGTTTATGCAAAATTGGTAGAGATATAGCATCAATTTTATAATCCCTTGAATGGTATTATATATAATATATATAATGTATTGTTGTGGATTAATTGACAATGGGAGAAGAAATAGCATGGAAAAATAAAATCCAAAAATAATCCAAAATTTAAATGGTAGCCATAATTTTTATCCCCGCATTCCACTCCTCATTTTTTCCCCTAAGTTTCTTTATATTTTGACTCCTTTATCCAAAATATATGTAGTTTAAAAGATAACAGGCTGAGAAGTGAGAAAAAAGGTACAAATAATCCACAATCTAATATGAACCTGAATTATGAAAAGAAGTTGATATACAATGATGTGATCTTACCATTAGCAAAATCAATTCCCTATTGGAACTTGAAGTCTTTTTTACTCAACAAACATTTGCCATTTTAAAAAGTAACACTGTAAATTTAATATGCCTGGCTTGTAGAAAAATGTTAGAATCTTGGGATAAATCATATGGTTTCCTTAGGTCACAGTTCCTTTACCTATTTTTAAAGGGTTGGGGGAGCATCCATTGATGAATGGGACTAGATTATTTCTAAGGGCTCTTCAAGCTTCTAAGAGCCTGTTTTATGATCCCATTTATTTTATTTTCCATCTAGGTCAGTGGTTCTTAACCTTTTTTGAGGTACCGAACCCACCAGTTTCATATGCGCATTCACCGAACCCTTCTTTAGTGATAAATAAAATATGATTTCTTTTTCCAAATTCAAGATATAGGTATATGTTTTTTTACTGGTGCACAAAATGAGCCGTGCATGAACATCACCTTGCTCAAAGAACAAAACCAACAAAGTGCATGAACTCACAACAAATTACGGTATTACTTTATTCTGGCCTCCACGGCAGAGGCTTCTCTGAACCCCTGAGACCGACTCATCTAACCCCTAGGGTTCAATAGAACCCAGGTTAAGAACCACTGATCTATGTTCTGTTTTATATGCTCCACTAATGTAACTTAAAAAAAAACAAAGTAGGTAAAAACACTTTTTATTCTTATTTGGGGACGATGAGAGGGGTGATGGTGTTAAGAGATCTGACTACCATGACGAGAATTAGAGAATGAAAGAATCTTACAAATTCCTTAGTGGTCATCCAGACAAACCTACTGTCCCGTTTGAAAATTCCTTTCAATAGCATCAACTAAAGATCAGTTGTCCAAATTCTGTTTCAACATTTCCTGTAACAAGGAGTTCACTGGCTCACAAGGACAGTTAGATTCCAATTTAAGGCAGCTTTAATTACTAGTAAATTCTTGCTTACATTAAGCTGAAATCTGTTTCCATGTCACTTCTACCCTCCTGCTCTGTGGAGCCACACAGAACAATTTTTTGTTGTTGTTGTTTGTTCGTTTGTTTTTTACAGGGACAGAGAGAGAGTCAGAGAGAGGGATAGATAGGGACAGACAGATAGGAACGGAGAGAGGTGAGAAGCATCAATCATTAGTTTTTCATTGCCGTCGCGACACCTTAGTTGTTCATTGATTGCTTTCTCACATGTGCCTTGACCGCGGGCCCTCAGCAGACCGAGCAACCCCTTGCTGGAGCCAGCGACCTTGGGTCCAAGCTGGTGAGCTTTTGCTCAAGCCAGATGGGCCCGCGCTCAAGCTGGCGACCTCGAGGTCTCCAACGTGGATCTTCCACATCCCAGTCCAACACTCTATCCACTGCGCCACCGCCTGGTCAGGCCACACAGAACAATTTTAACCCATTTTATACACAAAGTCCTTCAGATATTTGAACAATGTTATGTCCCCTAACACAAATTTTCTTATCTGTGCTGTTTCCCAGGTTTCTTCAACTGTTATTTTTCTTTCTTTCTTTCTTTTTTATTAAGTGACAGGCGAAGAAGGAGAGAGATAGACTCCCACATGCTACCCAACCAGGATCCCCGGGGGATCCACTCACTAGGGGGCTATGCACTGCCCATCTGGAGCTGCTTCTCTGTTGCTAGGCAACTGGGCCATCTTGGCACCTGAGGCGAGGCCATGGAACCATCCTTAGCGCCTGGGGCCAATCTGCTCAAACCATTTTGAGCCATGGCTGCAGAAGGGGAAGAGAGACAGAGAGAGAGAGAGAGAGAGAGAGAGAAAGGGGAGCAGGAGAGGTGGAGAAGCAGATGGTTGTTTCTCCTATGTGCCTTGACTGGGAATCGAATCAGGGACTTCCACACACCGGGCTGACGTTCTACCACTGAACCAACCAGCCAGGGCCTCTTTAACTGTTTTTATATGATGTGATTTCCAAGTCATTGGCCATCCTGGGCTCTATTAACTGGCACTTGTTTTTGTTTGTTTGTTTTTAAATCAATCTCTCCTTTACAAATAGTGCTAACAGCTTAACACAAGTAGAATGGATCAGTGGTTTGTAAGCTGTTTTTCTTTGACAGAGGGGAATCAAAGACACCTTAGGAGTTCAATAAAAACTATGCACCTTTCTGCTAAAAGAATATAGACACAAAATTCTTCATTTGCACAGGCCATGCAGGGAGTTTAAGAATCTTTTAAAGCCTATCCATAGTCCCCAGTTATCAAATAGTATTTATGTAGTATAATCAATTTTTGCTTCCCTTAATTGAATATTTGATAAAGTCTAAGGTTTCTTTTATACCAGGTTTGTTCATTTGAGTATTCAGCTTGAGAATTTTAAGTTACAATTGGAAGACCAAATGGTGGTTTTCCCTCTTTCTTCCTTCCTTCCCTCCTTTGTCTTTCCTATCTTCCTTTTTATTTGTTGTTGTTAATGAAATACATATCTCCAAAATTTATTTGTACAGATAATTATTTAAATGTAAATTTATATTTTTTATATTTTTATCTTTGTAAAATTATATTTTGATCATTTTGGCTCATTATCTAAGCCTTAAGATCTTTTAAAACCTTGGTTGGATGCTCATGGTATTAATCAGCAATCCCTCTAAGCAATCCCTCTAAGCCTCATGTCATCTGTAATTTATTATTTTTTTTCACGATTTTATTTGTTGATTTGAGAGAGAAAGAAAGAGAGAAAAAGGAGGGAGGAACGGGAAGCATCAACTCATAGTAGTTGCTTCTCATATGTGCCTTGACTCGGCAAGTCCAGGGTTTCAAATGGTGACCTCAGCATTCCAGGTCAAGGCTTTATCCACTTCATCACCACAGATCAGGTGTCATCTGTAATTTAATTGGTGTTTCTTTTAATGTTTGTTGAAGGCATTGATTAAATTGCTGAATAGTACTGATCAAGGACAGCGTTTTCGGGCATGTGCCTGAAGACCACCCTCCAAAATAACAGTGATACTCTTTGATATCTTTTAGCTCACATTTTTCTACCTTGTCCTTAAAAATAACCACAAAGGCTTTATAATAAGCCTTGATAAAAATAAAAAGACACAATGCTTTAATGGCATTTCCTTGATTTACCAGATTAGTACTCTATCAGAAAAGGAAATAGGATTATTACAAGGAGTTAGTTTTAGGGTTGGTACATATTTATCATTTTATTCAACAGTTGCATTTCTAAGAAGATTTGTGCAAATAATACCATGTTAATGATAACGAATAGTTATATAGAGCTTACTAACAGTCAAGAACTGTTCTAAATTTTTTTATATCCACTTACCTATATATTTAACCTGGCAAACTTATGAGGTAGAAAAAACGGCTGAGGGAGGTTAAGGTACTTGATGAGTTAAGTAGCTATTAAGTGACATTCAAGGTTTGAAATCAGATAGTTTGTCTAGAAAATTCATGCACTTCTACAGCCTTGTATTTTAAAAATCCTGGTTCAGTATAAGAAAAACTCTTGACTAACTATTTGTAAATTTAGTTTGCTCTCTCAGGATGTCTACCCTGGTTCCACATTACATTTCAGCCAAAGAGAATGAATAGAGCACTCTTAGCACTTGCTATTTTCCCAGAAACATATGTTTTGAGATAGGCAAGTTTCTTTCTAATTAGTAAATATAAGGGGGAAAAACTCCAAAGATTCAGTAAGATCAAGTGCCTCGTCTAGAGGGAGTAATCTGAACATTAGAGAACCTGGTCAAGTTTAGTTACCAGCAGGGTGACTAGGGCCAAACTCCTCCCCTTTCTGTGTTACAGTTTCTCCATCTGTTTTATCCCATTTTCCTCCCTTCCTGAGAGGGATTGTGAGAAAATGAAAATAAGAGTATGCTTATGTGAAGAGCTTCAAATTTGAAAGATACTAAGAAAATACAAAATGCTATTAGAATTGATCTGCCCTGAGCAATAACCCATTAAAGACAAATTAACACATTTTGAGAATTAAAACTATAGTAAAATAGCCATTTTTTTACTATACCATTGCACACAATCTTTTAAAAACACAGACATGTAAACCTAGTTAGGAAACTATTTAATCCTAAATTAAATGTGAAGATTAGGATTTCTGGTGAAAGTCACATAAACCGCCAGCTGCAAATTCAGGGACTATTGTTGATAAGACAGGTCAGACATTATTTGACACAACATTAATCCCTGGTGCCTTTATTTTTACCTGAAAAAAAATAAACTGACTGGGAAGACCTTCAAAAAAAGAAAATTCTGGCCCTGACCAGTTGGCTCAGTGGTAGAGCATCTGCCCAGCATGTGGAAGTCCCGGGTTTGATTCCTGGTCAGGGCACACAAAAGAAGTAACCATCTGCTTCTCCACCCCTCCCCCTCCCCCTCTTTCTCTCTCTCTCTCTCTCTCTCTCTCTCTCTCTCGGCCCCTCCCACAGCCATGGCTTGATTAGTTCAGGCGAGTTGGCCTCAGATTCTGAGTATGGCTCCATGGCCTCTGCCTCAGGCACTAAAAAAAATGGCTCGGTTGCTGAGTAACAAAGCAGTGGCCCCAGATGGGCAGAGCATTACCCTCTAATGGGCTTGCTGGGTGGATCCTGCTCCGGCCCATGCAGGAGTCTCTCTCTCTCTCTGCCTCCCCTCCTCTCACTGAACAAAACAAAATAAAATAACCCAGTTTATATTAAATAAATACTAAAAGCTAATAGTGTGTTACAAGCTGACAAGGTATCATAATATCTAAATGGATTTGTTGACCTTTAAAATGGAGCTTGGCTCTCATGTCTCTTTGTCACAATTTCCTACTTATTTCCTTCCCCACCTTTTCCCCATTGTCAGCTTGTGTTATTCTCAGTGGTCATGGAAAAAAGGTCATGAGGGTCTTAATGTGATCAAAACGACATAGCCTGTCAGTTCATCTCTTTTCCTTACTGAACTATTTCTTTTCCTTTTTAATTAAGGTATAATTGAGAAACAACATGATATTAGTTTCAGGTGTACAACATAATGGTTCGATATTTGTATATAACAGTGACGGGCAATCTTTTGAGCTTGGTGTGTCAAAATTTGCCAAAAAATGGAGCATAACTCAGGGGGTTCGAGAAAAATGGCCTAACCAGAAGTCCCAGAACTAGATTATCTGTGCCGGAGTTCTGTTGTTTTGGCCAACAGACCTCCGGCACAGAGTGTCTACACTACAGCAAATGTTTTATCCTCGGCTACTGCACCTGGCCATGTCCTTCTAGGCATGCAGCCCCATACTTCTCTGGTATGCGGCCGCATGCGGTCGCGTGTCATCAAAAATGGCTAAGCGTGTCAGTGCTGACATGTTATATACCTGTGATGGCTGGTCATAGGTTCGCCATCACAGGTATATAACATGAAATGATCACCACAATATGTCTAGTTAATATCTGTTCACTGAACTATTTCTGATTGAGCTCATTACAAAACCTTCAACAGTAAGAATAAAAGACTTTTAAACATGAAGCCTGTACCAACAAGCAGAATGTCATTAAGAAGTTCACTTTGGCCTTCCCCCCAACTCCTCAAAAAAATGCTCTAGTGATAATATCCAATCCAATTATAAATTTCTTACATGAAATTAAAGTGCAACAGGATTAGTAGATTGCATAAACTTTGACATGGTCTTCTTATGAAGTAAACTGTCATTAGTATTAGTATGAAGAAAGAAACCAATTCTTTTTAATGTTTATTTTGTTTATTTTAGAGAGAGGAAGGAAGAGAGTGAGAGAGAGAAAGGAACAGCAATCTGTTCTGGTATGTGCCCTGACTGGGGATCAAACCAGCAGCCTCTCTGCTTCAGGACAATGCTTAACCAACTGAGCTATCCGGCCAGAGCAAGAAACTGATTTTTTGAAGGGAGGAATGAATAAAAGATGAATTGGGGTAAATTGGGAGACTCAAGCTGGAATGGAGAGGTAAAGAAAATGAAGCTCTATATCTTATTTTTAGTATTTAAATAATAATTTGATAAATCTTTCTTAAAGGAGGTCTGTTAGTGTGCCAGGCCTGGGAAAAGAGAAAGTCTCTGTGATAGTGGAGTCTATCCTATCTCTAGTCCCCATTGCATGTAACTTCCACTTACAGACTTGGGAACAGAGACAGTCTGTCTCATTTATAACAGTGAAATATTAGTAACAACTTAAAAGTCCAAAATTAAGGTAGTATTTAAACAAGTTTTGGTTCAGCTACATGATGAAAACCTATGGTTTCATTTAAAATGATAATGTAACTAAAATAATTAGTAAAAACTTCATGGCAATATAATTATTTTGTTAGGTAAAAAAATATAAAACATGTACAGTAAAAGAAAAAAGAAGAAACACACTCACACATAAAAGCATAGAAAAATATTGGGGAAAATGTATCAGAATGTTAATGTGGTTGTCTCTCTGTGGTAGAAGTATGGGTGGTTTTTCCTTTTTTTGCTTATTGTTACTTTCTTCTTCTCTTTTAAATTATAAAGAAAATTTTACTTAGAAAGTTACAGAGGTAGAAGAAGGGCCCCTGGAGCTTAGGAGAGAGCTTACCCTGGAGCAAAGATAATGTATGTTGGGGGGTGGGAGTGGGGTAAGTGGGAAGGAAAGTTGAAAGCATGCTCCCAAGGAGGGCTTTCCTTAACTTTTTCTAAAATTAAAAAAAAAAAAAAAACCTGTATATTGCTAGAATGAGAAAGCAATAAAAGTTCATTTTTAAAAGAGTGCAATAAATTAATAAGAATGTTTACTGGCCATTAAAGGGAAAAATAATTAATTTTAAAGGTATGACTTTTACTGTTATATGAACAGTACTTATTAAAAGTCTAGCTTGTGTATGTGTAGACATATGTGTGGGGTTGGTCTTTGATACACAAGGTTAAGTTTAATATTTTAAATTAATCACATAGTTAACATCTGTTATGTCTTGGGCTACCTTATAGATAATTGTAGGGAACACTTAATTATGAGACATAGACCTTGTTTTCAGCAGGCTTACATCTGATTGTGGGAATAAAGTTTAAATATGTGGGAATGTCAATAATAATCCTCATGGCTAGCTAGTGTGTTTTTCCACAAGTCACTACTGATGTTTCATTCATGTCACTTGATGACTAGAAGATACTTCTTGAGAGATCTGTACACTTGAAAATATCTCAGTCAATCTTTTTTTTTTTTTTTTTTTTTTTTTGGAATGTTATCTGACCTTAGGTAATAGCTATGCACCACAGGAGTCTGAAGAGGTAACACATTTTTTTGCATTAAAATACTGAATCAAAATTGACTTGGCAATAAGATAGGAGCTCAGTCTTTGTAGGGGTTTAAAATTTCTCTTTGGGCCTGTGTTCAGCCTTTTGGGCCCCTTCTAATTACTGCCCATGACTTTATATTTTCTAATCAAGGCCTAGCACTTCTGTTATGATTCTTTTTCATAACTAAACCAACACTTCAACCTGCCATAGTTTGGTATAGGCAGAAATAAGTGATAAGATTCTTTAATCCTATTCTGTCATAATTTAATATCTCAGTGATAAGAGCTGTAAAGATGTACAGACAGAAAGCTAAAATCAGAACACTGAGGTTGCTAGGTTGCTGATTAGAAACTCTGGGCTTGCCAGGTCACAGCACATATGGGAGTTTATGCTTCCCACTTCTCCTCTTTTCTCTCTCTCTCTCTTTATAAAAATGAATAAATAAAATAAAAATTTTAAAAAAAAGCTAAGATCAGCCTGACAGTTGAAAGGGTCCACTTTGAGAAGCTACTCTCAATATGTACTAAGATAAAAGGCAACATTATCCTGTCTTTCACTAGGACCACCGGCACCCACACCCCACCATATACACAAATTTAGATTCCTCACACATATCCCTAACCTGACCCTTATTCTCATCGCGACCATTATTTTTGCTTATTAGCCCCTTATTGAAGAATTTAAATTACACTGCATACAAAATGTGGAATTAGACATACTTCCTCTCCAATAGAAACCTAATCTAGACATGCACACAAATTTAGAAATATCTTAGGAGAGGATGAGGTAAGAAAAAGCAGTGGAAGTAAAAAATTATTATTTTAGAATTTTACTAGAGAAAGTATTAAGAAACTTCACAGAAATTCCCAAAGGGAGTAAACTGAGGTAATTTGTCAATTGAAAATGGAATACCAATTTATTTATTTATTTTACAGAGACAGAGAGAGGGATAGATAGGGACAGACAGACAGAAACGGAGAGACATGAGAAGCATCAATCATCAGCTTTTTGTTGCGACACCTTAGTTGTTCATTGATTGCTTTCTCATATGTGCCTTGACCGCGAGCTTTCAGCAGACTGAGTGACCCCCTTGCTCGAGCCAGCAACCTTGGGCTCAAGCTGGTAAGCCTTGCTCAAACCAGATGAGCCTGCGCTCAAGCTGGCGACCTCGGGGTCTCGAACCTGGGTCCTCCACATCCCAGTCCGACGCTCCATCTACTGACTACCGCCTGGTCAGGTCCAATTTATTAGTTCAATTCATTGAAGGGTTTGAGAAGGCAACTTTGCTAAGGCTCATCCACTACTGACCTGGATAGCCTGGGTTCCTTTTTTGTCATTCCCCACTATGTATTCTTGTATACTTTTATGAGCTTTGTGACTTAAGTTGGAGAAAAATGAGCCTACTATTTCAGGACTATTATTACTGTCTTAAAAGAATGTATGCGTCTGTCCATAGTACAGCTAATGCACCCAATGCAGAACATGGAGCTCTTTTTCTAATTCTTAGCCATTCTAAGACAGCAAATTTACAACACTGTTTTCAATTTATCTAAATGAATACCTACATCTGGTAGATGATTTTATTATGGTGGTTGTTACTGAATTTGCTAAATACTCTTTCTAGTTGCAGAGTAACCTGGTTTTAAAACAAACTCTTTTGTATATCCAAAAGTGCAGCTTTTGACTAAAAAACCAACCAACCAACCTGTAAGCTAGTGTATTTTACGTACCAGAACAATAATATAAACTGTATAGCAAATTTCTCTACATGGAGCTCATACAGATAAGTGTGGGCATTTCCAAGGAAACTAGTGCTACACAAAGAATCTTCTGTAAAGCTGTTTCTAAACTACTTGTATGTAGCCTTAGGGTGGTCCTCTGCTACGCAGTGCGCTTCTGAGCTAGTTCCACAGCGGGCGCTGATGAGAGGCAGGTGTGTTTCGACGTTCTGATGTCGTTGCGTACTTTTAAGTGCTTCCCATTCTTATCCCCTGGGCTTCAACTTTTAACTGCCATCACGCTCCCTAGTCTGGCTTCTTACTCTGCTTGGTGCCCCCTAGTGCTCATCACTCGCACAATCTTGAGTAGCTCAGAGAGGCAAAGGGTCCAGCATTCAAGAAAAGCATGCCAGACGGTGGCGCAGTGGATACAGTGTGGGACTGGAATGTGGAAACCCAGGTTCAAGAACCGAGGTCGCCAGCTTGAGCACGGGCCTATCTGGCTTGAGCTAAAGCTCGCCAGCTTGGGCTCAAGGTCGCTGGCTCCAGCAAGGGGTTGTTTGGTCTGCTGAAGGCCGTGGTCAAGGCACATGTGAGAAAGCAATCAATGAACTAAGGTGTGGAATGAAAAACTAATGATTGATGCTTCTCATCTCTCTCCGTTACCATCTGTCTGTCCCTATCTATCCCTCTCTCTGACTCACTCTCTCTCTCTCTGTCCCTGTTTAAAAAAAAAAAAGGAAAGCATTCCATTACCGTGAACTGTATGGATCCAGATTTCCTCATGGCCAAAGTTATGGTATAAACTACGTGTATGCTCTCATATACCTGTGGACAAAGCGGGGATGTTGTTTTACTAAGTCACCAAGCAAAGGAAAAATGGTGTCCGGTAGTTGCCTCTGGGTTGGGTAGTGAAACCCTCCCTGGCCCTGAGCTTTCTGATAGTTGTTAATCTTGCTCAAACTGCACACACCCAAATTCTCGAAACTATCTGTCCCCAAGGCGGTTCCATGAACTGCACACCCCACCAAACCGGTTGACCGTTACCATCCTCCCCCCTCTGCAGATATAAAAAACCCAGAAACCCTCCCCGGGCGCGCCTTCACAGACTCACATCCGAGCGTCAGTGAACTCGCCCGGAGCCCTCCCAATAAAGCCTGACTTTTGCTCATTTGGCTGTTTTGGCTCTTCGTTCGTTCACCGGCGGCACCTGGCAATCTTTCAGATGGAAATTAACAGAAGTCAACTCAGATCTCCCAAGTTTGTGGTAAAAGACGCAAAGCTCACTACCCTTACCACACCGTTCATTTTATTCTCCTTTATTTCAGTAGGGCAGCTCATCTTTGAGAGCCAGAATGTCTGTTTTGGGGCTGGAGCTGAGAATGCCCACAACTTATCTTAGTTGCTATGGAAGGGAGGAGGGTAGAAGATAATTCTCCCTGTTTCCTTCTCCAACCCCCTTAATCAATATTAATCTCATGTGCAATCCAAAAGTTTGCTTTACTCTACCGAAGCAGTCGTTAGCTCCTGTTGCTCTCTGAGCTCAGGCTCTGGTTCTACTGCTTTGCATTTCCCCTCCACCCCCATACCACTATAGTCACACAACACTACTGCAGCTTTCTCCATTAAAGATGAACAACAGATCATTTATCTTTGCATGGCAACTTCAAGAGCTCTCTATAGCCTCAGCAGAGCATTGATAGAAATATCTCCCCTCGTCCTGCCTCTTTTCTTTTTTTTCCCCTTCCTTCTCTTCTTCCTTAATTAATCCCTAAACAATGATTTCCCCAGCTAGCGCTGACTGAAGGATAAGGTTTAGCGACTCACGATGACGCTCCCATCAGCCTTCCAGAAGGGGCGGTTTCCAAAAGAAAACTACAACTCCCATAAAGCAGCAAATTAAAGCAGCCGCTGGGCATCACGGGAATCGTAGACTCCTTCCTCTTGAGCTTTTTTCTTTAAATGAGTCAACTACAAGTCCCAGGAGCCTCGGTACTGGCACGCTTGCGCGACAGCCCCGAGAGTGGGGTGGGGGTGGGGTGGGACTGGGGGTGGCCCGTAGGGTGGTGGGGTGTCCCGGGCGGTTGCGGGCGGGATCCGATCGGGCTGTGTGGAACCTTCAGAGTCCCGCCGCCGTTTAGCGCGGCGAGTTTCTTCGGCAGAGGCGGCTCTTCACTCTCGACCGCTCTGCACCCCCGTCTTTGGTGACAGAAGGCGCCTGTTGGGGTGACTAATCTTTTCTTTCCCGATCCCCCTTCACTCAGTCCTCTTGGTCTCCTCTGCTCTCGGCCCAGAGAAGCAGCGGAGCTCGGGCCCCGCGGTGAGCGGCCCTCCCCTTCCCACCGTTCCTCCCTCCGTCAGCCCCCGGCTCCGGCCCGGGAGGAGAGGGAGTTTGCCAGACCCGGGGCGGGCGGGGAGGCTTCTGGGAAGTGGGGACCCGCTCCTCAGGTACCAAGGCTTCGAGCCTCCACGGGGCGATGGACTTGTGAGACTTGTTCCCCTCGCTGGGGCGCGTTTGAGAGGCGGCGACCGACTGACTGACGGTCCGGAGCCCCCGGGCCGGGCCCTCCCTCGCCTTCCTCGGCCCCTCCCCTCTTTGGCCCTTGAGCTGCCGCAGCTCGGGAGTCGGTGCTGGTCGCTGCCTCGCGTTAACGCCGCCCTCCGGGCCTAGGCAGCCCAGCCCAGCCCAGCCCAGCCCGCGCGTGGCGGCGGCGGCGGCGGCGGCCGATAAGGAGGAGGCGAGGAGCTGCAGCCACCGCCGCATCCGCCTCGACTCGGTGCCGGCTCCTTGCTCTGCCCTTATGACTGAAGCGCCCCTTCTGCTCCAGCCTCCTCGGCCGCCACTTGCCACAGGATGGATGCGGATGGCGAGGCGCTAACCCTGGTGGCTCAGCTCGATAGCCCGCCGTCGAGCACGCCTTGTGAGCCGCAGCAGCCGTCGCAGCTGGGCCCCTTGTCCCGCCTCGCCTTCGGGGAGACTTGTCAGTGCTGAGTGAGGAGTCGTCCGCTTTGACCCGCACCCTCTGGGAGCAGGAGCCGTCATCCCAGGACCTGCCGCCCTTCAAGGCGCCTCGGGCCGCCCCTCAGCCCTCTCTTCATTCACAAGTTCGAGCCGGCTCGCCGCGCTCCAGCTGACCGACCATGTCTGGCGGTGCCGCGGAGAAGCAGAGCGGCGCTGCGAGCTCGCTGTTCCTCTCGCCGCCGGCGCCTTCCCCCAAGAATGACTCCAGCTCCGACTCCTCTGTGTGGGAGAAGCTGGGCACGGCGGGGGCCGACGCCGGAGCCGGCCGGACTGAGGAGTACCGGCGTCGCCGCCACACCATGGACAAGGAGAGCCGGGGGGCGGCCGCGACCACCACCACGGAGCACCGCTTCTTCCGGCGCAGCGTCATCTGCGACTCCAACGCCACTGCGTTGGAATTGCCCGGGCTCCGGTTTTTATCTCAGCCCAGCGTCGCCGCTGTGGTTCCGCAGGATATTCTGCCAGAGCCCCAACGCGAGGAGACCGTCACCGCTACCGCTGCTGCCCAGGTAGCCCAGCAGCCTCCCGCCGCCGCCGTCGCTGCCCCCAGGGAGCCCGCCGCCGCGGGCCCTGCGGCCACGACTGTCCCCAGCAGTATCAGCAAAGACCGCCAAGTGTCCCAGCCCGAGCAGGTGGGGAGCAAAGAGGAGCCTCCATCATCCAGAAGCGGCAGCGGGGGTGCCAAGGAACCGCAGGAGGAACGGAGCCAGCAACAGGATGATATCGAAGAGCTGGAGACCAAGGCCGTGGGAATGTCCAATGATGGCTGCTTTCTCAAGTTCGACATCGAAATTGGTAGAGGCTCCTTTAAGACGGTCTACAAAGGACTGGACACTGAAACCACAGTGGAGGTCGCCAGGTGTGAACTGCAGGTACAGCCCCGCCTACTTCTTTATTTTACAGTGGTTTGGATCCCAAATGTGGCTCAGTCAAGCCAGTTTATCGAGTTCACCCTTTGCTTTTGATTCTCTAACTTTTCTCTCTGAGTGGGGGGAGGCGAACTTGGGAAAGAGGTTGAAATTACATTTGCTGCTAAGGATGGAGTGAAAATTGTCGATACTAACGCATTGCCTATTTGTTATTATTACAGTATTTTAGCAGGGAGCTTAGAATTAGTGAAGAAGTTTTTGAGTTAGGCAAGTACAGCCTCGATTCGTGCATTTCAGTCCCATCAAAGGCTCTGTAGTGATGAGCTGCTGGTGTGTTATATGCGTGCTTCCATCCCTGAGATCAAGCTGTTCCTCTTAAATAAGAGCGACCTTGTTCATGAATGACCTTCCTTTGGCTGTATGTATCTTGGTGGTTGCACAAGCATTTAATGATCACTACTTCAAAAAAGACTTTCTTCTCTGACTAGGTGCCTTGAGACTGATAAGATGCAGTAAGTATCTGATATTGTACCACCTAATGATGCTTAAGCCCCTTGATATCTAGCAGTGATCTGACATTGTTAATTAAAACTGGTGTGTCTTCAGCCCATTCACTGTACAGTGAATAATATGATCCATGCAAAATTGTGTGCTTTAAGAGTTGTAACGTCATTATTGTTTTAATTTTGTTATAAAAGGTTTTTAAGCCAAACTTTCCCAAGAGTCCACAGGAGTCACAGTGCTTCCTTTTTAACCTCTGAGGGAGGTCTTCATGGTGTAATGGTGTGTCATTCCGGTCGACGAGTTTTAAATAGTTGGGTTTGGACTGCTTGTGGCTTGACCACAAGGAAGTGAGCATAGGTCATTGGAAGAGGAAGAGTTACACTGGATGGGATGAAAAAGTCAGCTACATTATACATGAAGAATGCCATTGTCCATATTCTTATTGCTAAGAAAATGGACCAAGCTGAAATAGGATATGAAAGTAACTGAATGATCTGTGAATTTTGTTTTATCCATGTTAACAATAAATTCTTTGAATGTCACTTTCCAGATGACCAAGGCCATAGCAAATGTGAAGGGAAATTCACTCAATATGTGTAAGGAAGTAAACTTAAAAACTGACGAGTTCTTTAGAACATAATTTTTTAGGTTTTACTGTTAATGATATAGAACTTATGAGGCATTGTGTAATAACTACTCAATTTTACAGTGGTTTAGAGATGGGAAGATGGGAGAACTTTAAAAAATTAAACTATACTTGTATTCTTATTGGTCAGTCTTACTCAAAAACTTAGGTCTGATTTCTTTTGGTTTACAGGCAAAAATTTGGTTTACAGGCAGACGCCTATTTTCTTTTTTGTACCCAAGGTGCCTATTGCTACTGATCCTGGATTTTATTCTTCTGTTACAGTTTTATCTTTGAATATGTGTTTTTAAACAATTTTTTTTTCATTAATTGGTTATCTTATCCTTTTAAGACGGATCCAAATAAATGTTGAGCACTTTATAGATTTTGGTGGTTTCAATTATTTAACTTTGAAGACTTCTTTATGTGTATGTTTTTCTTAGTCATCTGGAGTTTTCTGATAGTTTATTATTTTAGAACTAATGGTAAAGTGGAATAAGTCTTAATTTGTTTAATGTGACAGTAAGAAGTTTGAACATCTCAGTTTTTCTTAGAACTCATGACTTTTTGGATTTTTGTTCTCTGTCTAGGCAGGGACATGATCAAACTAAAGAATATCAGGATTTGGTTGCAGAACCTCTAGCTCATTGAGTGGTACCCTGGTTTAGAAACTTCCAAATGTCATTTGACCCTGTTTTTATAATTTATCGTTCTGTTTTTTAAAATATTATTATGCCTGACCAGGCAGTGGCGCAGTGGATAGAGTGTTGGACTGGGATACAGAGGACCCAGGTTCAAGACCCCGAGGTCGCCAGCTTGAGAGCGCGCTCATCTGGTTTGAGCAAAGCTCACCAGCTTGGACCCAAGGTCGCTGGCTTCAGCAAGGGATTACCTTGGTCTGCTGAAGGCCCATGGTCAAGGCACATATGAGAAAGCAATCAATGAACAACTAAGGTGTTGAAACGAAAAACTGATGATTGATGCTTTTCATCTCTCTTTGTTCCTGTCTGTTCCTATCTATCCCTCTCTCTTGACTCTTTCTCTGTCCCTGTAAAAAAAAAAACGTGATTATCCTGGACCCAGGATCCTTTAAAGCAGTAAGTGGGCAGTGTTTTTAGTTTGTTTTTTGTTTTTTTTGGACCGGGATCTTTGCCTATTAACCTATTCACTAGGTTAGTGTGTGAGTTTTTGGTTTTAGATCCAAATGAAAGGACAAGCCCCAAGGGGTTACTAAAGTATTGGGAAGAAGGAAAAGCTCTTTTCGCTAAATGTGTACTTCTAGTATACATATTTTTTCTGAAGGGAGACAGGAGAAATACTGTGTTCAGTTGTTGAATTAAATACTGAGGGTATTAAAACTGAAAAATCTTAGGTTATTTTGCCTATTTATTTGGCAAAGAATAAATATTTGCCTATTTATCTAAGCAGAGAAATAACTTGCTTAGATTGGTAAAGAACACAAATGAAACTGGTTAGGACCTAATAATTTGGGAAATGTTAGAGCATTTTGTAGTTTAGTAGCTAATTAGTACATTTCAAATGAAGCAATTCTGTTTTGGTGTGGAAGTCATCAGATTTCTGACTTCTGATGTGGGTATTGATTCTATAACTTCATATGGAGAAAGGCTTTTTGGGATGGAGAATGAGTAAGTATGGTCTATAAATCAAACTTATTTCCATCAAGCTTATTTTTAGAGTCACAGTATGCATAGCTGTCTTAAATAACTATCAGTAGGTAATGCTTTGATACCACAGAATCTTAAGTGATAACAGGTCTTTTAAATACAAATTTCTTTACCAGGTTTTATTAGGCAAATGATGTGCCTTGGTAAGAAAATTTTAAGCTGGACTTTGCAATTTACATTGCTATTTTAGGAAAGGATTTTTTTTTAAAGAAACAGCTTAATTGGCTTTAAAAAAACTTATTGATAGATAGTTTTAGGATAGATTATTAGGTCCTAATCAATAGGTCCTTACCTACTTCAAGCACTTTCTTCCCCAAGTTGTTTCTAACTATAGAGTACACTTGATAAATTCACTTTATGTATTGATAAGATTGTCTCCAGATCCACCGGAAAGGGGAAATCAAATCAAATTTTTTTTAAGCTCCAGTAAATATACTAAATGTTTGCTTTCGTGTGGCTTTTAGTAAGTTAAGGTTATTGTTTTGAGTACATAATATTAATTTTTAAAATTTTTTATTTGATTTTAGTGAGAGAAGGGAGAGAGAGAGAAAGACAGGAACATCAAGAGTTTAGCAGTTCTTCAGAAATAAGATGCAATTGTATGATTAAGAAACTATAACTTATTTTTTAGCTACAGTTCTTAAAATAACTGACAAGTGAATCCATTTGCATATTGAAGTTGTTTTTACCTTTACTTTTTAAATTTGTGGCATATTCCTTGCCTTTGAGGATCAGAAGTTGCCATCCCAGGAGCTAGATTTCAGGGAATATTCTTTGGTGTTGTTTGTTGGTTGGTTAGTTGATTTTTTAAATAATTTTTATTTGTTGATTTTAGCGAGAGGAGAAACGGGGGAAGAGGGAGAGAAAGAGAGAGAGACAGAGACAGGAACATCAGTCTCTTCCTGTATGTGCCCAGATCAAGGATCTAAAGGGCAACCTCTCCACTTTAGAACCATGGTCTAACCAGCTGAGCTGTCTGGCCAGTGCTGTTGATTTGTTTTTAATTCTCACAGTCCTTGTTGAGGATGGGCAAAATTGAGATAACTCAAGGGTAGCTTCTATACATATTAAAGAATGATTGGAGACGGCAAGATGGCGATGAAGTAGGTGGACGTAATAACTTCCAACTCCCAGAACCAAAGTGGATTATAACTTAATTTTAAGAACCATCATCTGGATAAACCAACTTTGAACTAAACTAAGTGGAATCTTCAACCAAAGAACACTGAAGAAGCCACGTTGAGACTGGTAGGAAAAGCAAAAACGCGAAGAGGGCTGCCCAGCTCCCTGGAGCGAACGGGAGCCCGGAGAGAACCACGTGGTGGGAGGAGAGTTTGGCAGAGAGAGATGGACCTGGGTCCCAGGAAAAAAGCCCCAGTCTGCAGCCCCAGAGCCTACAAGAGGCGTTTGGACAGTATTGAGCTATGAAACAAGTGAGGATAGTGTTTGTGAGAAAGAGACAGTTTTCTCAGATCCAAGATTCTTAAAGGGACAGTGCAGAAAACCTCTCTCACAACCACTCACCTGGGGCTCTGGGGAATGGGGACAGAGGAGAGGACCAGAGCAGTGGGAAAAGAGTGTGGACTGAAGGCACAGGGAGAAACACTCTGAGGGACAGCCACCCTAACTCCTGGGCTAAGTCACTTCCCTAATCAAAAACGAATATTGCCCCTGGAACTAGCAATACCAGCAAAGGGAGACAGTACACCAGCCAAACAAGCTCTCCTGCGGCACCTAGAGCAGAGCTGCTTAGATGGAGGGAGCTTCCAGGACTACAGTATGGAGTATTAGGGTCTGAGGTGCAGTGTACCCACCCATACTGCTGAGGGCTTGCTGGAGGGACGGTGGCGGCGGGATGCTAAAAGCCGGTTCTGACGGTGGGGGCAGAGGCACAGCCAGTGTGAGCTCAGTCTAGCCCAGCAGGGGTGGAGGGGACGCGCGACAGCGGTCCGGCAGCTGCAGGCCCACCTGTGGGGGAAAAGCAGGCCAGTAATGGGCAGAGAACTGCTCTGCGACCTTGGGCCCTGCACAAGCCAGCCCTGATTGCACGGGCGGGGCTAGGACCAGGGACAGGCGGAGGCTCCCGGCTGAGTACAAGCCAGCAGCCCCGTCCACCGGATAAACCAAAGTTTACGATCCTGCACAGGTGGGCCCTGGCCTCGGGGGAGGGCTAAAGCTCCGGAAGGGTGTAGGCTCACAGCTGAGAGCACATCAGCAGCCCCATTCAACCCGAGAAACTGTGGCGCACAGGCTCTGACTGCAGGGGCTTGGCGGAAGCCCGAGAACAGGCTGGGTCCACAGCTGAGGAAAGGTGCTCACCTCTACCCTTGGTACTGAGGCTTGTGGCTTGAGCACAGTGCGTAACCAAACCTGTAGAGGCGAGGCGAAGGCCCAGACAGGCTGAGTCTTGTAGAGCCAGGGACCAGAACACAGCCCCACTCACGGAAGAGAGGCATAAATCATAGCAACAGCCGCAGTGGGCCGGTACTGGTAACACCCATACCCAATCACCCTAGGCAGCGGCAGCGGGAGTGGTGGACATGCAGATATACCACACCTAGAGAACACAAAGGCAACACCCATTGAACTCCAGTGGCCACAACTTTCTTATACACAGAAAAAATGGGCAGGCAGAGAAATGCAACCCAAATAAATCAAGAGAAATCCCCAGAGAAAGTCTGCATCTGGTAATAACCAAATTACCAGATGCAGACTTTAAAATATTGATAGTTAGGATGTTCAAAGAGCTTAGAGCAATAATGGAGTCATTACGAACACCTAAATAAAGAGATAACAAGTATAAAAAAGGAAATTTAAATAATAAAAAAGAATCAGACAGAAATGACAAATACAGTAACAGAACTGAAGACCACAATGGAAGGAATTAAAAGCAGGATGGATGAAGCTGAGAGTTGAATCAGCGAGTTAGAGGACACAATAAACAAAGGCACAGAAGCAGAGCAGAAAAAAAGAGACTCAAAAAATGTGAGGAAACTCTAAGGGAGCTCTGTGACAACATGAAGAGAAATAACATCCGCATCATAGGGTTTCCTGAAGAAGAGGAGAGAGAACAAGAAATAGAAACTTTGTTCAATCAAATCATAGCAGAAAACTTCCCTAAATTAAGGCTGGAAAACATTTCACATGTGCAAGAAGCACACAGAACTCCATTGAAGAGAAACCCAAAGAAATCGGCACCAAGACACATCATAGATAAATACCAAAGCTAAGGGATAAAGAGAAAATTTTAAAAGCTGCTAGAGAAAAAAAGGCTATCACCTACAAAGGAGCCCCCATAAGGATGTCATCTGACTTCTCTACAGAAACACTTGAGGCCAGAAGGGGAATGACAAGATATATTCAAAGTAATGCACAACAAGAACCTACAACCAAGACTACTCTATGCAGCAAGGCTAATGTTTAAAATTAAAGAAGAAATAAAGAGCTTCCCAGACAAAAAAAAGCTTCAAGGAATTCATTAATACCAAACCAATTCTGCAAGAGATGCTAAGGGGCCTGTTGTGAACAGTTCAAAGGGGGAAAAGAATATAGCAAAAGAAGAAAACAGCTTTAAAGAATAAAATGGCAATAAACAACTACATATCAATAATAACCTTAAATGTAAGTGGATTAAATGATCCAATCAAAAGACATAGGGTAGCTGCGTGAATAAAGAAACAGGACCCGTACATATGTTGTCTACTAGAGACACACCTTAAAACAAAAGATGCACATAGACTGAAGGTAAAAGGTTGGAAAAAAATATTTCATGCAAATGGAAATGAAAACAAGCCGGAGTAGCAATACTTATATCTGACAAAATGGACTTTAAAACAAAAGCTGTAGTAAGAGATAAAGAACACTATATAATGATAAAGGGAGCAATTCAACAGGAAGATATAACTATTAAAAATATCTATGCATAAATATGGGAGCCCCGACAAAATTAAGCAGACTTTGATGAATATAAAGGGCTAGATTAACAGTAATACTATCATAGTAGGGGATTTCAATACCCCACTAACATCACTTGATAGGTCCTCAAGAAAGAAAATTAATAAAGAAACAGCAGACTTAAAGGATACACTAGATCAAATCAATTTAATAGATATCTTCAGAACTTTTCACCCTAAAAACAGTAGAATATATATTCTTCTCAAGCGCTCATGCTACATTTTCTAAGATAGACCACGTGTTAGGACACAAAAACGGTCTCAACAAATTTAAGGAGATTGAAATCATATCAAGCGTTTTCTCTGATCACAATGACATGAAACTAGAAATTAACCAGAAAAGAAAAACTGAAAAATACTCAAACACTTGGAAACTAAATAGCATGTTGTTAAATAATGAATGGATTAACAATGAGATCAAAGAAGAAATAAAAAAGTTTCTAGAAACCATTGATTATGAGCATACATCAACTCAAAATTTTTGGGACACAGCAAAAGCAGTACTGAGGGGGAAGTTTATTGCACTACATCATAAGAAGCTAGAAAAAGCTCAAATAAGCAACCTGACCCTGCATCTAAAAGAACATAAAAAACAACAGCAAATAAAGCCCAGGACCAGTAGAAGGAAGGGAATAATAAAGATCGGAGAAGAAATAAATGACATAGAGGCTAAAGAGACAATACAGAGGATCAATAAAACCAGGAACTGGTTCTTTGTAAAGGTAAACAAGATTGATGAACCTTTAGACTCACCAAGATATAAAGAGAGAGGACTCAAATAAATAAAATTAGAAATGAGTGGAGAAATAACAACTGACACAACAGAAATACAAAGCATTGTAAGAAAATACTATGAAGAACTCTATGCCAAAAAATTAGACAACCTAGGTGAAATGGACAAATTTCTTGAATCATATAATCTTCCAAAAATCAATCTGGAAGAATCAGAACACCTAAACAGACCAATTACAACAAATGAGATCGAAACAGTTATCAAAAAACTCCCAAAAAAGAAAAGTCCTGGGCCTGGTGGCCTCACAAGTGAATTCTACCAAAAATTCAAAGAACTAACTCCTATCCTCTTCAAGCTATTTCAAAAAATTCAAGAAGAAGGAAGACTTCTACACTCCTTTTATGAGGCGAGCATAATTCTGATCCTGAAACCAGGCAAAATTAACACAAAGAAAGAAAATTATAGTCCAATATCCATGATGAATTTAGACGCTAAATTTCTCAATAAAATATTAGCCAACCTGATCCAGCAATATATGAAAAAAAATCATACACCATGATCAAGTGGGATTTAATCTGGAGAGGCAAGGCTGGTTTACTATTCCCAAATCAATCAATGCGATTCATCACATAAACAAAAGGAAGGACAAAAATCACATGATAATATCAATAGATGCAGATAAAGCATTTGATAAAATCCAGCACCCATTCATGATCAAAACTCTCAGTAAAATGGGAATACAGGGAACATTCCTTAACATGATAAAAGCCATCTACGACAAACCCATAGCAAACATCATACCAAATGGGCAAAAATTAAAAGCAATCACCTTAAGATCAAGAACCAGGCAGGGGTGCCCCCTTTCACCAGTCTTATTCAACATAGTCCTGGAAGTCCTAGCTACAACAATCAGACAAGGAGAAGAAATAAAAGCAATCTAAATTGGAAAAGAAGTTAAACATGTCACTATTTGCAGATGATATGATATTGTATATAGAAAACCCTAACGTCTCAGTCAAAAAACTACTGGACCTGATAAATGAATTCAGCAAGGTGGCAGTATATAAAATTAATACTCAGAAATCGGAGGCATTTTTATATAACAACAATGAACTGTCAGCGAAAGAAATTAAGGAAACAATCCCCTTCACTATTGCAACCAAAAAAATAAAGTACCTAGGAGTAAATTTAACCAAGGAGGTTAAGGACTTGTACTCGGAAAATTATAAAACATTGATAAAAGAAATCAAAGAAGATACAAACAAGTGGAAGCATAAACCGTGCTTAAGGTTAGGAAGAATAAACATCATTAAAATGTCTATATTACCCAAAGCAATTTATAAATTCAATGCAATAGCAATTAAAATTCCAATGACATACTTCAAAGATATAGAACACATATTCCAAAATTTTATATGGAACCAGAAAAGAACACGAATAGCCTCAGCAATCTTAAAAAGAAAAAATAAAGCAGGAGGAGGTATCACTCTTCCAGATATCAAGGTTTACTACAAGGCCATTGTACTCAACACAGCCTGGTACTGGCATAAGAACAGGCACATAGATCAATGGAACAGAACAGAGAACCCAGAAATAAACCCACACCTTTATGGACAACTGATATTTGACAAAGGAGGAAAGAACATACAATGGAGTAAAGACAGCCTCTTTAACAAATGGTGTAGGGAAAATTGGACATCCACCTGCAAAAAAATGAAACTAGACCATCAACTTACACCATTCACAAAAACAAACTCAAAATGGATAAAGACTTAAACATAAGCCGTGAAAATATAAGCATCTTAGAAGAAAACATAGGCAGCAAGCTCTCCGACATCTGTAGCAGCAATATATTTGCCGATTTATCTCCACGGGCAAATGCAATAAAAGACAAGATAAACAAATGGGACTATATCAAACTAAAAAGTTTTGCACAGCTAAAGACAATAAGAACAGAATAATAAGACAAACCACACAATGGGAGAACATATTCGACAGCACGTCTGATAAGGGGTTAATAAGCAAAATTTATAAAGAACTTATAAAACTCAACACCAGGAAGACAAACAAACCAATCAAAACATAGGCGAACGAAATGAATAGAAATTTCTCCAAAGAGGACATACAGATGGCCAATAGACATATGAAACAATGCTCAACATCACTAATCATTAGAGAAATGCAAATTAAAACCACAATCAGAGATCACCTCACACCAATCAGAATGGCGCTCATCAGCAAAACAACACAGAACAAATGCTGGCGAGGATGTGAAAAGGAAACCCTCATGCACTGCTGGTGGGAATGCAAACTGATACAGCCACTGTGGAAAACGGTATGGAAATTCCTCAAATTAAAAATCAAACTGCCTTTTGACCCAGCTATCCCACTTTTAGGAATATACCCCAAGAACACCATAGCACTGTTCGAAAAGAAGAAATGCGCCCCCATGTTCCTGACAGCATTGTTCACAATAGCGAAGATCTGGAAACAGCCCAAGTGTCCGTCAGAGGACGAGTGGATTAAAAAACTTTGATACATATATACTACTCAGTCATAAGAAATGATGACATCGGATCATTTACATCAAAATGGATGGACCTTGATAACATACGGAGTGAAATAAGTAAAACAGAAAAAAACTGAGAACAGCATAATTTCATACATAGGTGTGACATAAAAGTGAGACTATGAGACATGGACAAGAGTGTGGTGGTTACGGGGTTGGGGGAGGGAGGAGAGGGTGGGGAAGGGGGGAGGGGAGGGGCACAAAGAAAACCAGATAGAAAGTGACAGAGGGCAGTTTAACTTTGGGTGATGGGTATGCAACATAATTGAATGATAAGATAACCTGGAGCGCCTGACCTGTGGTGACGTAGTGGATAAAGCGTCGACCTGGGAACACTGAGGTCACCAGTTCAAAACCCTGCACTGGTCTGGTCAAGGCACATATGGGAGTTGATGCTTCTAGCTCCTCCCACCTTTCTCTCTCTCTCTATCTCTCTCTCTCTGTGTGTGTGTGTGTGTGTCTCCTTTCTAAAATGAATAAATAAAATTTAAAAAAAGATAACCTGGAGATGTTTTCTTTAAACATATGTACCCTGATTTATTAATGTCACCCCATTAAAATTAATAAAAGCCTGACCAGACGGTGGCGCAGAGTATAGAGCATCGGACTGGGATGCGGAAGACACAGGTTCAAAACCCAGAGGTTGCCAGCTTGAGCAGGGGCCCATCTGGGTTGAGCAGAAAGCTTGCCAGCTTGGACCCAAGGTCGCTGGCTCCAGCAGAGAGTGGCTTGGTCTGCTGAAGGCCTGCGGTCAAGGCACATGTTGGAAAGCAATCAATGAACAACTATGATGTTGCAATGGCAATGAAAAACTAATGATTGATGCTTCTCACCTTTCTCCGTTCCTGTCTGTCTGTCCCTATCTATCCCTCTCTCTGACTCTGTTCCTGTAAAAAAAAAAAAAAAAAAATTAAAAAAGAAAAGAATGATTGATGACTTGCTTGCAATAATCTGTTGTCCTTTCTAAGCACAGTAGGAATTGAAAATTCCTATATTTAGGTTGATTTTTAGTGATATAGTTAGTCCTTACTTAGTTTTAAGGGTTTATTTATATGCTTTCCTTTTATTTATTTTTTTTGTACTTTTAGTATCACAGTTGTTTCTAGTGTACGAACTTGGAAAGAAGATTGTTTGTTTGTTTCTTGGTAAAATAAATTGGAAATCTCTGGTTGCCCGGTAACAGTTTGTTTCTTGACATTCAGATTTTAGTGCAAGATTCTTGTGATTTGAAAATCATACTAGTTAAACTAAACACTAGCAAAACATTCAACTAAAACTGGATCCTTATTTGAGAAATCATACTAACCTTGTTATTTGGGTTTTCTTGTAGATTTAAAGTTTTTAGATAAAGCTGCAAAGGCAGCGGGAGTAGTTAAGCTCAAATTACAATTTCTGAGCATGTTAATAATAATTCCAATTACTAGTTTTTGCTGTACCAGTTCTTTATATTTATTTACTTTTAGCATCTTGCATTTTATTTGAGTTTTTCTTTTTTCTTTTTTAAACATAGGACCAATCTAGTCTGCAAGAATAGGTAAGACTTAGCATGATGTGAATTTATATTTGAAGAGGGCAAAATTTTTCTGTAGTGTAACAGAAATTAAGAACTAAACTGCCTGGCTCAGCTAATGATTGCGTCATTGTGGGCAAGTTCTGTACTAGTTTAACTGTAAATAAGATAGCAAGTACCTATTTTGTAGAGTTGTTGTGATAGTTAAATGAACACACACATATATATACATATATATAAAACATTTAGGACAGGGCTTGGCACATAAATATTAACTAGAATGGTGGTTGCCAGTGCCTGAGAGCTGAAGGAACAGGCAATTATTTTTTATTGCATATAGAATTTCAATTTTACAAGATGAATTTTCTGGAGATGTATGGTGGTGAAGATTGCACAATAATATGAATATACTTAGTACTGAAAATGGTAGATTTTATGATATATCTTATAATAAAATGTTAGGGGGATCTAATATGTTCCAATTCTCTCAAAATAAAGTAGAGGCAAAGAATTAAGTGTCCAGTTCATTTTATAAGGTTCAGCATAACACTAATACCAAAACCTAAGGTATTTAGAAATTTATTTAGAGCAATGTCCCTCATGAATATAGATTAAAGAAATCTTTTATAAAATAATAGCAAATTGGATCCAGGAGACACAGTAATACATCAGTACCAAATAGGGTTTATCCCAGGTTTGCAAAGTTGGTTTAACATTGAATGAACTAGTGTTATTCAGCATGTTAACAGAATACAGGAGAAAAATCATATATATGATCATTTCAATATAAGAGGGAAAAGTACTTGACAATTCAGTATCTATCCATGACTAAAAAACTCTTAGCAAAATACAAATAGTAGGGAACTTCCTCAAACTGATAAAGACCATTTATGAAAAAACCTATAGTTAAAGTCATACTTTAACTGTTTATCCCTGAGATTTGGAACAAAGCAAGGACGTCTGTTTCCACCATTTACATTCAGTATTTGTTCTAGAGGGCTCCCTTATTGCAGTAAAGCATAAAAAATTTGAAAGAAATAAAACTACCCATGTTTGCAGATTATGTAATTGTGTATATAGAAAATGCTAGTGATTCTAAACAATTTTAGTGAGTTATAAGATACAAGGCTTATATCTGACCTGTGGTGGTACAGTGGATAAAGCATCTACCTGGAATGCTGAGGTCGCTGGTTTGAAACCTGCGACCTGGTCAAGGCACATATGAGAAGCAACTACTATGAGTTGATGCTTCCTGCTCCTCTCCCCCCAACTTCCCATTTTTCTCTCTCTCTTATTAAATGCCCTATACCTCTTCCCAGGCACCCTTCCTTCATCCTTCAGAGGTTACTGTGTTTTGATATTTATTTTAAATAATAGTTTATAATTGATATACTATATTGTATCAGTTTAAGTGTACAACATAGTGATTAGATACTTATAGATCTTACTAAGTGATCACCCCAATAAATATAGTACCACCTGGCACCATACATAGTTATTGCAATATATTATTGACTGTATTCCCTATGCTATATTTTACACCCTCATGAACATTTTGTAAACCAATTTGTACTTCTTAATCCTTTCCCCCTTTTTACCTATTCCCTAAGCACCTCCCCATCTGGCAACCATCAAAATGTTCTCTGTATCTGAGTTTGTTTCTATTTTGTTTGTTCATTTATTTTAATTTTTAGATTTCACATGTACAGAAATATATGACAATTTTTTTTCTCTGTCTGACTTATTTCACTCAGCACAGTACCCTCTAGGTCCATCCAGATGGTTGCAGATGCAAAATTTCATTCTTTTTTATGGCTAAGTCATATTCTGTTGTATATATGTACCACTTCTTTATTCATTCACATATTGATGGACACTTAGGTTGCTTCCTTATCTTGGCTATTGTAAGTACTGCTGCAATGAGCATATGGATGCATATGTTTTCAAATTAATGTTTGGTTTTCTTTGGATAAAGACCCAAGTGTGAAATTACTAGGTCCTTCTTGTCTCTTTACAGCCTTTGTTTTAAAATCTATTTCATCTGGCATAAGTATTATTACCCCAGTTATTTTTTTTCTTTTGCTTGTTTTGTTATATTTTATTTTGTTTCCATGTCGTGAAATATCGTTTTACATTCCTTCACTTTCAGTCTGTGTATGTCTTTCCATCTAAAGAGAGTTTCTTGTAGAAAGCATATATAAGGGTCTTGTTTTCTTATCCATTCAGCCACCCTTTGTCTTTTTATTGGAACATTTAATCTATTTACATTTAAAGTCTTGGTTGGTAGATATGTATTTGTTGTCATTTTATTAGCCATATTTTTAATTTTTTTTTTTCTTCTTAAAGCAGTCCCTTTAATATTTCTTGTAATACTGGTTTGGTGGTGATGAACTTGTTTAGTTTTTTCTTGCCTGGGAAGATCTTTATCTGTGTTGATTCTAAATGATATCTTTGCTGGGTAGAATACTCTCAGTTGTAGGTCCTTGTTTTTCATCACTTTGAATATTTGTGCCTATCCCTTCTGATCTATAGAGTTTATGTTGAGAAATCAGCTGACAGTCTTTTGGGAGCTCTCTTATAGTTAACCAACTGCTTTTATGTTGCTGCTTTTGATTCTTTGTCTTTAACCTTTGGCATTTTATTTATGATATGTCTTGCTAATGGGCCTCTTTGGGCTCATTTCATTTGGGACTCTGCTTACATATCTATTTCCATTGCCAGATCAGGGAAATTTTCAGTCAGTATTTCTTCAAGTAGGATTTCATTTCCTTACTCTCCTCCTTCTGGTACCTCTGTGATGCGAGTTGGTATGCTTGATGGTGTCCAAGAGACCTTGTAAACTATCCTCATTTTTCCTTTTGCCATTTTGATGGGGTGTTTTCTGCTATCTTATCATTCAAATTGCTGATTTGATCTTTTACTTCATCTCATCTACTGTTGATTCCCTCTAATGCATACTTTATTTCAGTTATTATATTCTTCTTTTCTGAGTGGTTCTTTTTTTTAATGTCTTGTTTCCTATCTTTTTATTGAAGTTTACACTGTGATCATTGAGCGTCCTTAATACCAATGATTTGAACTCTGCATCCGATAGATTGCTTGTCTTCATTTTGTTTAGTTCTTTTTTTGGAGTCTTGTTCTGTTCTTTCATTTGGGACATGTTTCTTTGTCTTCTCATTTTGGCTGCCTTCCTGTGTTTGTTTCTATGTATTGGTAGAGCTGCTACATCTCCTGGTCTTAGCAACGTGACCTTATGTAGTAGGTGTCCCATGGGATCAAGTGGTACAGTTTCTCTGGTCACCTGAACTTGGTGCTCTAAGTGTGTCCCTTGTTTAGATTGTGTGTGCCTTCTTTTTGTAATTGAGACTTAATTGCTGTTGGTATGTCAGTGGAAGGGATTGACCCTCAGGCTGATTTGTTGTGAGGAGTTGTTGTGCAGGGCCTGACCCTGTAGAGTAGGATTTGCCTTTGCTTTAACCAGGCTCTGGAGCCTGCCAAGTCTGCTTGCCCTTTGAATGTGTCATTTGTGGAGGTGGTTGGGTGGTACTGTGGTATTGTTTGAATCTGGCTACAGGGGCCACTTCAGAGGTGTAGGCCAAGGGAGATGCTGCTGAGCTTCACCTGGGACCACGTGGTAGGAGCTACAAATACCTTGATTGCTGCAAACAATTGCTGCTTGTTCTAGGCTGGAAGGTGCCCGGGAGAGGCTAAGCTACAAACTGAGGCTGACTGCCACTACTGTCAGACTTGGGGCTGCTTAGCAAGAGCACACAAAGGCCAGATGCTGCTTGTTTAGGGTTTGTGAACATCTGACAGTCTTTAGGAAAGTCTACAACAGTGGTTCTTAACCTGGGTTCTATCGAACCCTAGGGGTTCGATGAGTCAGTCTCAGGGGTTTGGAGAAGCCTCTGCTGCGGAGGCCAGAATAAAGTAATACCGTAATTTGTTGTGAGTTCATGCACTTTGTTGGTTTTGTTCTTTGAGCAAGGTAATAATGTTCATGCATGGCTCATTTTGTGCACCAGTAAAAAACATATACCTATGTCTTGAATTTGGGGAAAAAAACCATATTTTATTTATCACTAAAGAAGGATTCGGTGAATGCACATATGAAACTGGTGGGTTCAGTACCTCAAAAAAAGGTTAAGAACCACTGGTATACAACATGAGCTGTTTGTATGGGAAAAGCCATTGGAAGCAGCTTAGGTGGGTCTGCAAGTTGGGAGGGGTAGGGCCTCTGGGAATGATGGTGGGAGAACAGAACGTATTAAAATTGAGCCTTAGATACAGTTCCGACCTGCGCCTGTAAGGGGAGGCCCAAGCAAAGAAACAGTGGCTTCTGCCAACACTTCTTTTGGGGGGGTAGCTGCCCCTCAAGCCCTCACTTTGAAGCCTGACAATTTCAGTTCCTTCCTTACTGCCCTTTCAGTACTGGAGACTATAATAAGTTAGTCCATGTGCTGATTCTTTAAGAATGCCTAGGTCTCCTGCAGCTCTCCATCTCACTCAGCCACAATTTCACTGGTCTTCACAGGCAGAAGTTATAGAGACTTCTTTCTGGACACCTGAGCCATTGGTTAAGGGGCCTGATGTGGGGCTGGGAACCCTTGCCCCTCAGGGGAGTCCTTTGTAGCTGAGGTTTCCCTTCTAAGTTTTAACTGCCACACGTGGGTGTGGTACCTGCCACTTCCATGTCACTGCCTCTCCTACCAGTCTCTACCTGGCTTCTTCAGTATACCCTTAGTTTTAGGATTTCTGTTAAGCTAGTCTTTAATCAGTTCTGAATGATAATTGTTTTGTAATTTAGTTATAATTTTGATATGGTCATGAGAGGAGAGTCCCGTGTTTACCTGCTCTGCCACCTTGACTGGAATTTGATATTTTCTGAAACCAGAAAATCAACTTTCACCATTAGTGTTCTTTATATGAAATAAAGAATATTTCATTTTAGTTTCTTTATTAACTCTTTAGTTAACATCCTTGGATCTGGGGGCGGGGGTTGTTTTAAAGCAGTTAGTTGTTCTAGAGATTGTAGCTATATCTTTAACTTTTCACAGTATGCTTTGGGTTGACACTATATAATTTCTTTCAAAACAAAGGAAAGTTGCTCAAATATAATGTAGTTTCATTTGTCCCTGATATTTACTCTTTATGCAGTAATTTTTATGTTACATTTACATTTCTATAGACCATATGTACAATGTAATGAATTTCCCTTTATTCGGATGTATTTTTAAAATAGTAAGAGGGAAATGTTAATCTTTTATATTTACTATTTTTAGAGCTCTTGACTTTTTTCTTGACTATTTCCAGATAAAATGTGTATCTGAACTCAATCTCCAAACTTTATCTTTCTTGTAGAGGGTAGGCAGCATCAGCAGAAACCTCTGTTCATTCTTTTAGCACTATCTGGACTTCTTGGAATCTTACCATTATGTACATATTTCAGAGGTTTGGGCAGGGTGAATATGCAGAATACAAAGTTCCCCTTCTATACTTCCCTTCTGGAATTTTCCCCATTTACTTATTAAGTTCCTGCTATCCAATAGAATTTTCTGTGGTGATGAAAATGTTCTACAATATGCCCTGTTCACAGTGGTAGCCATTTGCCACATGAAGCTGTTGAGGACTTGAAATGTGTCTGATGTACCTACTAAATAGAATTTTTAATTTTAATTAGTCTCCCTTTAAATCTATATATTTACATTTGTCTGGTGGATATCATTGGAAAACATTCTGTTGGACAGCACTACTCTAGATGCTGTGGTCATCTTGAGCTCTGTCCTTATTCACTTTAATTGTTCATTGATTGCTTCTTGTATGTGCTCTGACCAGGCACACCTGGGGTTTCAAACAGGCAACCTCAGAGTTCCAGGTCGACACTCCATCCACTGTGTCACCACAGGTCAGGCGAGCTCTGTCCTTATTTTTCTCATCTAATAAGGCTACAGGTTTCTATCCAGGTTTGAGCTGACCTGCATAATCAGATTGAAGCCTCCCTCAGCTGAAAAGGTATTGAAAGTAGGAAGCTCAAAGCAGTGCTTTCTGTTTTTCGTCATGTGAACTCCCTTCCAATTTATACTTGATTTTGATTGGTCTTCAGAGCCTTCAGGTAATTGTTTTGTATATAGTTTCACTAGAGTTTATAATTATATGTGTCCAATAAGAATTGCTCCATCATTTACTAGAAGTTGAACTCTACCTCTTAACTTTTAAATCATTTTAGTAGTGATTTAATTTTAAGGAATTAATTTTTTTGTGCTTTGTTACCAGAATTCACTTCCCAACCACTTATTATGCATCTCCTTTAACCTTACTGAAAGGATCACAAACATTTAAAGTTCTTAATATTCTAAACTTGATATTCCTATCTCAGAAATGCTAGAATTTAATAGAATTCTTCAAAGCTGTAAACTTATATCATTGATATCCTATTTGGTATACCTTGCCTTTTCTAGGTACCTGAAAAGGTTTAAGTTGATGAAGTTCAACGTTCTAAGAAGCTGGTGCCAGCAGATCCTTAAAGGACTTCAGTTTCTTCATACTCTAACTCCATCTATTATTCACCGTGATCTTAAGTGTGACAACATCTTTATCACTTGCCCTACAGGCTCCGTCAAGATTGGAGACTTTAGTCTGGCAACCCTGAAGTGGGCTTCTTTTGCCAAGAGCGTGATAGGTATGTTTCAAGTGTACCTTGCAGCCTAACTGGCTTTTTGACATTCCTTTTACTTAGAAGTCAGATCCTGTCAGAGCTTTTATTATGCAAAATAAACCTTCAAATATTCACAACTTGAGCTTAGGAAGCAATCAGTTCCACTTATGAGATGTGTAGTTTTCTATACTTATACACTTCTAGAATAATCTTGTAGACTATTAACGTTTTTGTAAATTATATAAAGAGAAGTAAGGGGACATGACCAGGCGATGGTGCAGTGGATAGAGCATGGGATTGGGATGTGGAGGACCCAAGTTCGAAACCCTGAAGTTGCCGGCTTGAGCAACAAGGTCGCTGGCTTGAGCAAGGGGTCACTTGCTCTGCTGTAGCCCGCTGGTCAAGGCACAGATGAGAAAGCAATCAAGGAACAACTAAGGTGCCGCAATGAAAAATTAATGCTTCACATCTCTCTCCTATCCTGTCTCGATCTGTCCCTCTGTCTGTCTGTCTCTCTCTATAAAAAAAAAAAAAAGAGAGAGAGCAAAATAAGGTGAATTAACAAAACTTTAGGTGACTATTAATCCTATTGGCTCATTCTGTTGATATTCATATTATATACTAATAAATATATAGATACCATTTTACTTTCCATAGAAACAATATATATGTATTTTAGTTTTTAAAATAATTTGTTGGGTATATACGTATATTGAACAATATCTGCCTATTAAAACTTTATTTTAAAATGTGAAAATATGAGTTCATTCTGACAGTTTGGTTTTATCAACTTTGTCCTTAGTCCTACTCTTCAAAATAATGATACAGTATATCTAAAACAGGATTTTTCAACTGAAGTACTTTGACATTTTGGGTAGACCAAGTTCTTTGTCATAAGGGATTTCTTGTACATTGGAAAATTATTTAGCAGCATCCCTTGCTTCTCCTCACTAGATGCCAGCAGCACACCCTCTGTCCTCCCCCTAGTTCTTAACCACCAAAAATGTTTCTGAACTTGCTAAATTCTAACCTTACAGCTACCATACAGTAGGGGGCAGACAAGATTTTTTTTAACCCATAGTTCTGTCTTATAGGTATATACCCTTATATCTATTTTATTCCTTGCTAGTTTCTTACCTTTTCCTTTTATTTGTTTTCCAAATAAGTTATATCAATTTATCTTTTATCTAAGGCTTTACTTTTGATTTTGTACAATAATCCATTTGAAATAGTAAATAAAACACTTGCACACTGTCCTAGTTTCTTTTATAAAAGGACCCTGCAGTGGACTATCTATAATATATCTAATGAAACAGATATATTATTCCTCTTCCTAATACCCCTTCAAACTTTCCCTCTTCCACTTTATTCTCTCTTATAGGTCAACTCCTGCTTCTTCCCTGGGTGAGTAACACCTGCAGCTTCTGAATCTGAATCATTCTTTTAATGTAAGGTGCCCCAGAGTTCATGGCCCCTGAGATGTATGAAGAGAAATATGATGAATCTGTTGATGTTTATGCTTTTGGAATGTGCATACTTGAGATGGCCACGTCTGAATACCCTTACTTAGAATGCCAGAATGCTGCGCAGATCTACAGTTGTGTGACCAGTGTAAGTCTTCCCCTCACTGACTAGTGAGCTTAGGTCACATTAAGAAGGAATCCCAGCTGGAGAACATCAAACCATGCAGAAAGGAGCAATAGTGGAAAATGTACTGAGGTATTGGAGGAAGTGGGAGTTGAGTTATTTCTTGCTCATGATACATTGAAAGCAAACATAAAAATCAAAGAAGCATCAGCCTGACCAGGAGGTGGCACAGTGGATAGAGTGTCAGACTGAGATGCAGAAGACCCAGGTTTGAGACCCCGAGCTCGCCAGCTTGAGTGCGAGGCCATCTGGCTTGAGCAAAAGCTCGCCAGCTTGGACCCAAGGTCGCTGGCTCCAGCAAGGGGTTGCTCAGTCTGCTGAAGGCCCGTGGTCAAGGCACATGTGAGAAAGCAATCAATAAACAACTTAGGAGTTGCAACAGCAACGAAAAACTAATGATTGATGCCTCTCTCTGTTCCTGTCTGTCTGTCCCTATCTATCCCTCTCTCAGACTCTCTCTCTGTCCCTGTTAAAAAAAAAATTAAACAGGAAGAAGCCAAGATGGCAGAGTGCTGAGGAAGAGTTTGTGCAGGAGGAGATGGGGAACAGAGATGAATAAGTCTGATGATATATATTCAAATGGGACTCCCCATACAGTAGATACTGAAATGGAGATTTGCAAGTAAGAAGAACACTTGCAGGGAGGAAGGGAAGCAGCAATGGGTAAAAGGAGAAGTTGTTCATGATGAGGCTGTGAAAGAAAGCTCAGTTATCACGCAGCTCTGAAGCTGGAATGACTTTTGTACTATTATAAAAATCAACTGAGAAGAAGCAAGATGGCGACGGAAGAGGCGGACGTACCAACTTCCAACTCCCAGAACCAAAGTAGATTATAACTCAATTTTAAGAACCATCATCTGGATAAACCAACTTGGAACTAAACTAAGTGGACTCTTCAACCAAGGAACACAGAAGAAGCCACATTGAGACTGGTAGGAATAGCGAAAATGCGAAGAGGGCTGCCCAGCTCCCCAGAGCAAATGGCAGCCTGGAGAGACCCGTGTGGCAGGAGGAGAGTTTGGCGGAGAGGGAGGCACCTGGGTCCCAGGAACCAAGCCCCAGCCTGCAGTCCCAGAGCCTAGGAGAGGTGTTTGGACAGTTTTGAGCTGTGAAACAAGTGAGGAAGCTCCCAGGCCTACAGTGTGGAGTATTGGGTCCCTTCCTACTCTGCTGAGGGTTGCTGAAGGGTTTGGGACGGCAGGACGCTGAAACGCGGTTCTGTCGGCGAGGGCAGAGGCCAAGCCGGTGTGAGCTCGGTCTAGCCCAGCAGGGTTGGAGGGGACGCGCGAAAGCACTCCGGAAGCTGTGGGCCCGCCTGTAATGCCACCTACGGGGACAAAGCGGGAGGCCAGGAACGGGCAGAAATATGCTCTGCAACCCTGCGCAAGCCAGCCCTGACCGCGGGGACCAGGCTAGGACCAGGGACGGGTGGGGGCTCACGGCTGAGCTCATGCTACCAGCCCCGTCCAGCCGGAGAAACCGCGGTTTGCCATTATACGTGCGCGAGCGGGCTCCGAGCGTGGGAACGGGGAAGACCCCGAGACAAGTGGAAGTTCGCAGCTGAGCCCACGCTACTATCCCTGCCCGGCCGGAGAAACCACGGATTGGCATCCTACGTGCACGAGCGGGATCCGAACGCAGGGGCGGGGTAGAGTCCGGGACGAGCGGAAGTACGCAGCTGAGCAGAAGCCAGCAAACACGCCCGGCCCAATAAACCTGGGTTTGCGACCCTGCGCAGAAGGGCCCTGGCCTCGAGGGCGGGGCTAAAACTCCGGACGGGCAAAAGCTCACAGCTCAGAGCACGTCAAAAGCCCCACCCAACCCGTGAAACTGTGGCGAGCAGGCTCTGACTGCGGGTTCTGGGTGGAAGTCCGGAAACAGGCTGGGTCCGCAGCTGAGCTAAGGTGCTCACCTCTACCCTTGGTGCTGAGGCTTGTGGCTTGAGTGACAGCCCCCCCCAGGAGGAAAGGCAGAAATCACAGCAAAAGCCACAGTGGGCCGGTGCTGGCAACGCCCATACCCAACCACCCTAGGCAGCCGCAGAGGGGGTGGGGGGCCTGCTGACAGACCACACCTAGAGAACACAAAGGCAACACCTACTGGACTCCAGTGGCCACAACTTGCTTATACACAGACAAAATGGGCAGGCAGAGGAATGCAAACCAAATGAATCAAGAGAAATCCCCAGAGAAGGACCTGAATGAACCAGATATAACCAAATTACCAGAAGCAGAATTTAGAATTGTGATAGTTAGGATGTTCAAAGAAATTAGAGCAACAATGGATAGCCATTATGAACACCTAAATAAAGAGATAACAAGTATAAAAAATGGAATTGAAATAATAAAAAAGAATCAGACAGAAATAACAAATACAGTATCAGAACTGAAGACCACAATGGAAGGAATTAAAAGCAGGATGAATGACGCTGAGGATCAAATCAGCAAGTTAGAGGACACAATAAACAAAGGCACAGAAGCAGAGAAGAAAAAGGAAAAGAGACTCAAAAAATGTGAGGAAACTCTAAGGGAGCTCTGTGACAACAGAAACAACATTGGCATCATAGGGGTGCCTAAAGAAGAGGAGAGAGGACAGGAAATGGAAACTTTGTTCAATCAAATCATAGCAGAAAACTTTCCTAAATTAAGGCTGAGAAACACTTCACACGTTCAAGAAGCACACAGAACTTCATTAAAGAGAAACCCAAAAAGATCTACACCAAGACACATCATAATTAAAATACCAAAGCTAATGGATAAAGAAAAAATTTTAAAAGCTGCTAGGGAAAAAAAGGCTATCACCTACAAAGGAGCCCCCATAAGGATTACACCGGACTTCTCAACAGAAACACTTGAGGCCAGAAGGGAATGGCAAGATATAATCAAAGTAATGCAGAACAAGAACCTACAACCAAGACTACTTTATCCAGCAAGGCTAACATTTAAAATTGAAGGAGAAATAAAGAGCTTCCCAGAAAAAGAAAGCCTCAAGGAATTCATAAAAACCAAACCAATTCTGCAAGAGATACTAAGGGGCCTCTTGTGAACAGTTTAAAGGGAGGAAAGAATAGAGCAAAAGAAGAATACAGCTTTAAAGAATAAAATGGCAGTAAACAACTACATATCAATAATAACCTTAAATGTAAATGGATTAAATGATCCAATCAAAAGACATAGGGTAGCTGCATGGATAAAGAAACAGGACCCATACATATGCTGTCTACAAGAGACACACCTTAAAACAAAAGATGCACATAGACTGAAGGTAAAAGGATGGAAAAAAATATTTCATGCAAATGGAAATGAAAAAAAAGCTGGGTAGCAATAGTTATATCTGACAAAATGGACTTTAAAACCAAGGCTGTAGTAAGAGATAAAGAAGGACACTACATAATGATAAAGGGAACAATTCAACAGGAAGATATAACTATTATAAATATCTATGCACCAAATATAGGAGCCCCGACATACATAAAACAGACTTTGATGGATATAAAGGGCGAGATTAACAGCAAACCTATTATAGTAGGGGATTTCAATACCCCACTAACAACACTGGATAGATCCTCAAGAAAGAAAATTAATAAAGAAACAGCAGACTTAAAGGAGACACTAGATCAACTTGATTTAATAGATATCTTCAGAACTTTTCACCCTAAAGCAGTAGAATATACATTCTTCTCAAGCACTCATGGTACGTTTTCTAGGATAGACCACATGTTAGGACACAAAGATGGTCTCAATAAATTTAAGAAGATTGAAATCATATCAAGCATTTTCTCTGATCACAATGCCATGAAACTAGAAATTAACCACAAAAGAAAAACTGAGAAATATTCAAACACTTGGAAACCAAATAGCATGTTATTAATTAATGAATGGATTAACAATGAGATCAAAGAAGAAATAAAAAAGTTTCTAGAAACAAATGATAATGAGCATACATCAACTCAAAATTTATGGGACACAGCAAAAGCAGTTCTGAGAGGGAAGTTTATTGCACTACAGGCATATCATAAGAAGCTAGAAAAAGCTCAAATAAGCAACCTGACCCTGCATCTACAAGAACTAGAGAAACAACAACAAATAAAACCCAAGACAAGTAGAAGGAAGGAAATAATAAACATCAGAGCAGAAATAAATGACATAGAGGCTAAGGAAACAATACAGAGGATCAATGAAACCAGAAGCTGGTTCTTTGAAAAGGTAAACAAGATTGATGAACCTTTAACTAGACTCACCAAGAAAAAAAGAGAGAGGACTCAAATAAAAAAAAAATTTTTTTTAATTAAAATAAAATCAAAGAAGCATCAATTTATATCCTTATCCTCCTTGCATTTATTTACACGTTCCTTATGAGATATATAAGTTGTCATTTTCTTCCACCATAAAACTTATTATCTGAGTTAAGAGTAATGCTCTTAACCTAAGCTGCTTTGTTGCGACTATTCCCTGAATGGCTTAAAATTGATGCACTAATTTATTAAATCAATTCTAAGTAAACTTACCCATAATGTTTAAGGTATAAATTTAAACCTTATTCTAGTTTAAATTACACATAGTAATTCATCTCTGCCAAAAGATATATTTCTGGATTTTGTCCAGTTAATACTTAAGCATATGTTAGGTCCATAATATAAAGCACTGAAAGAAGTTTACTATAAGAATGTGAAGGCTTTCCATGCAATGCATGGAAGTTAAGCAAAGTAATTTCATTGAATATTTTTGTAACTTTTTCTCTTATGAAAAAGATCAAACATATATAAAAGTACAGAAAATCGTACAATGAATTTCCATTTATTCAATACAACATGAATATTAAGACCAATTTTTCAACACTTGCTTCTACCTTCTACATTTCTGTAAACAGAAATTTAGCTTAAAGTAGTGAAGGGGTGTCAGTGATGTAAAAATAATTTGTCTTTTTCACTCATTTGTACAAAAGTGTACATTGTAGTTTTCCAGAGGCTAAATGATGTGTGATATTGCAGCAGATTAAATATGGAAGCAGATATGACAATCTATTTGTCTTCTTTGAAGCCATACATTAAATATTGCAAAAATGTAAAACAATGCTACTGTTCTAAGTTTTCTTTGTTTTGGAAAATACTGGATTTTTTCTTTTAATTTTAATTGTTATATATTATTAACATTTAGTGAAGTTTATTATAACTTTTTATTTATATTTTTAGAGAGAGAGAAAGACAGAAACAGACAAACAGGAAGGGGGAGAGATGAGAAACATCAGCTGATAGTTGCATCACTTTAGTTGTTTGTTGATTGCTTCTCATGGGTGCCTTGACCAAGGGGCCTCCCCCCAAGCCAGTGACCATGTGGTCATGTCTGTGATCCCACACTAAAGCTGGTGACCCCATGCTCAAGTCATCGACCTTGGGGTTTCAAACCTGGGTCCTCAGTGTCCAGGTCGATGCTCTATACTCTGTGCCACCACTGGTCAGGCTATATTTATTATAATTTTTAATGAATTAATATTTAAATTTTTATCCAGTTTTAATTTCTAACATGGTAAGTGGCAGTAATATAACACATAAGCAAAAGTCTTTGGGATCCTCAATAATTTTTAAGAGTATAATGGGTGGGGGTCTCAAAAGAAAGAAGTTTGAGATCACTAGTTCCAAATGCTTGATAAAATTAAGTTTAAAATTTTTTGCAAGAATAATATTGGTTCTCTGTATTTCATATTATATTACATCAAGAGGCACATAGTATCTAATTAACTTATTTTTTAGTGATAGTTTCATTGAATTTTGATATATTAGGAGATGTGATTATAAACTATTTAAATTTGGATAGGTGGTAGAATGCTAATTTAGTGTATTTCTAAAAACGTATGGGAAACATTTGTTTTAGATAGACCAAATTAGTTTTATATCTTCCAAAATAAAGTTTTCAGGAGAAACTTTGATTGCCTCATTAATTATAATTGCTGTGAATATTCCTGTGTCTTATTTTGTATGTTTATTGTAATTCTACCATGTGATGCATGTGGAACTACTTTGGACAGTTAATTTATTCAGCATGAATGGTAAGAACCATTAGGTTCTTATACTCAATAAAAATAATAAGTATTATTTTTATAGAAAGGAGCATTACTCTCAAGTTATTCCTGGCTTTTATAACTATAATGGTATTTTATTGATTGTTGTTACTGTCTCCAAGTCTTTTTTATTAGTCTTTACTGTTGTATTTATCAGCCTCTTTTCAACACCCACATACCCCATTTCACCCCAGTTTCTAATTCTTAATAGGGCGTGAAAGGATTGGTCCTCAACTCAGGCTGGGTGGGGACAGGAGAAATGTAGTTTATTTAGCCTTTAGGTCGAATAAATATCTTAATCACTATTCTACAGTTTTTCCCTTAGAAAGCTCATCTGCTTTGCATCTTAGCGTTCTAGATCTGTATTCCAAGTTCAGGTATTTTATTATTATTATCCTTCCTTTCCTCAATGAATAATAATTTACATTTTCCCTTTATCTTTGAGGACAGGATGGACTGTTTACTGGATAATTTTTCCCTTTTTTTTACTTAGAATTCTTGAAATCTCAAGAAGTGTATGTGATTCCTTGTTGTTTTTTTTACTACTTCCAGTTTACCATACTTCAGTTTCAGAATAATTCTTACATGCAAGCTTTCTTTATTTTCATTGCCAGAACTCTGATTTCACACTTACTTCACACCTTACACCATCTTCCAGAAATAGTTTATGTTATGAATTACCATATACCACCATGTATAAGACACACCTATTTTCAAAAAATTGGGGGTCTAAAAACTGGGTGTGTCTTATATACTATGGTTGTAGTTTTTTTACTTGCATTGCCCACTTTTTCGCACTTGTTTTTGCACTCATTGTTGAAGACAGTGATTCATCATCAGACACAGATGAGGACAAGCTAATGGATGGGAGTTTTGACAGTGACGAGGAGTTGTATGAATTTTATGATGAATAAAACTTGAGTTAGTAACTTTATGTAATACATTTTTTTCTTCCCAAACTTCGGGCTTCGGAATTAAGGTGTGTCTTATAGATGGGAAAATATGGTAGTTTTTCTTGTTCACTTAAACTGGTTGAATTCTCTCTCTTTCTATCTCTTGCTGGTATAAAAACTTACATAATACCAGTATGCTTATCAAAGCATGTACAAATTTTTAATATTCTCTTTTACTATTCCTTGTCTTCATATAAACACTTTTCCAATTAAGCCAGTCCTCTTTATCTTGCGCATTAGTTACATCCTTTATTCCTGCGTACTTATACATGGTGCTTACCTTCTCTACATGTCCTTCTGCTGTCCAGTGAATTTTTATACTGTACATAAACAGACTTCTTTCACAAAATTTTATTTGAATGGCTTTACTGCATAATGAGCTATCTATTCTCTGAGCTGGGCTTTTTGGTTGATCTGAATCACTGAATTTTATTTTTAATTGATTGTTTTACTTACGAGTTCAAAAACGGAATCAATGTAGAGCATTTAGAATAGTGCTTAGCATTATATATACACTTGCAGTTTATCCCGCTTAACATTTACAAAAATAAATAATGAAAAAAAAATAATGAAATGAGAAATACCTATTGTAAATACATATCTTCTTAAGAAGATAAGATCTAACTCAACTTCAAATCTGATTATGTGGTTAAAAACGACTTTAAATTTTAGTACTATAAAATTTACAATTTGTATGTGGAATGTTTCTTTTGTATATTTTATTTACTAACTTATGGTCTATTACTTTTCTTCATTCCATTATACTCTAAACCAGGGATTGCCAAACTGTTACACAGGCCAGATCCAACCTACTGCCCATTTTTATACACCCTGTGAACTAAGAATAGTTTTTACATTTTTTAAATAGTGAAAATTAAAAGCAGAATAATATTTCATGATGTGTATAAATGATATGAAATTCATATTTCAGTATCATAAATAAACAAAAGCAGTCACACTCATTTTTTTCTGTATTTATGTCTGTTTTTAAATATTTCAATGACATAATTGAGTAATTGCAATAAATTTGTGTGAGTCAAAAAGCCCAAAATATATACATACTGTCTGGCTCTCAGAAAAATTTGCTGCCTCTTATTCTTAACACCTATCACCAGAACTTCTTAAATTTTTTTCTTTTAAATAGTTCTGTAAGTAATTTCTAATCTGCAAATAGGGTGGTAACATTCTATTAGAATGCTATTAGCCAGCTTCTGTATTTAGAGTGTATATGAGAATCTTGGTGCAAGCAGGTGGCTACTTAAATTATTAGCTCTGAAAATTTGTGGGCAGTCTTCTCTTTGTTAAGAATAGAACTATCACTTTAATACTTTAATGAAAATATAAGAGGTTTGCCCTGGCCAGATAACTCGATTGGTTAGGGCATCGTCCCAGTAAGCAGGGATTGTCAGTTCGGATTCCTGGTCAGGATACATGCAGGAACAGATCAATGTTTTCTGTCTTTCTCCCTTCCTCTCCCTATAAAATCAATAAATAACTTTAAAAAAATAAACATTCTTATTGTTAGTATTGACCTAAGAATAAATAATATCTTAAACCAAGTATTAGTGCTTGAAGTGAACATTCTGGATTTTGAACATAAGGGTTTATGAACTGGTATCCTTTATTTACCTTCTAACAAGGCTAAATGTTTGATACCAAACCAACTAGGAGAATAAAGTAGACATAAGATAGTCATATTTTTTAAACATCCTCTGCTGTCTCTTTCAGCCCCCAGCCTTCTTTGTTTCTCTTGCAGTACTTCCAGTTTGAAACTGGGGTAGATTTAATTATGTACCAGCAGACAACCGCTCTTTTGTTGTGTCGGCTACTGTTACACTGACTAGGCACTGACTGGGCTGTCTCTATTATTTAGTGATAAGTGTCTTTGATTAATCTTATGAATTCGCTTCCTGATCATTTCTCTTTCTCTCTCTCTCTCTCTCTCTTTTTTTAAATTAAGTGAGAGGCAGGGCGGTAGAGACAGACTCCTATATGTGCCCCAATCAGGATTCACCCAGCCCGACCCCTACCATGTTATGCTCTGCCCTTCTAGAGCCCTTGCTCCATTGCTCAGCAACTGAACTATTTTAAGCACCTGAGGCAAGGCCATGAAGCTATCCTCAATGCCAGGCGCCAACTTGCTTGAACTAATCGAGCCATAGCTACAGGAGGGGAAGAGAGAGGGAGAGAAGGGAGAGGGGGCAGGGTAGAGAAGCAGATGGTTGCTTCTCCTGTGTGCCCTGAATGGGAATCGAACCCAGGACATCCACACGTGGGCCAGTGCTCTACCACTGAGCCAACTGGCTAGGGCCCTGATCATTTCTCTAAACAAAGATTGGAATTTGAAATGTTGCAGGAGATCATGGAATTTTAGATTTCTTTATATAAAATGAAGTATAAAAGTAACTCTACTGGCCTGGCCTATGGTGGCACAGTGGATAGAGCACCAACCTGGAACACTGAGGTTGCTGGTTCAAAACCCTAGACTTTTAGGCAGAGGCACAGTGGATAGAGCATTGGACTGGAATGCAGAGGACCCAGGTTTGGAATCCTGAGGTCACCAGCTTGAACCCAAGGTCGTTGGCTTGAGCAAAGGGTCGCTTGGTCTGTTGTAGTCCCCCCTCGCTCTCCCCCCACACACGGTTAAGGCACATATGAGAAAGCAATCAATGAACAAGTAAGGTGTTGCAACAAATTGATGCTTCCCATCTCTCTCTCTTCCTGTCTGTCCCTCTCTCTGTCTCTCTCTCTGTCTCTGTCACAAAAAAAAAAAACCACCCTGGGCTTGCCTGGTTGAGGCACATAGATAAGCAACCAATGAACAACTAGAGTGAAGCAACTACAGTGTGTCCGTAAAGTCATGGTGCGCTTTTGACTTTTGACTGGTCGAAAGTGCACCATGACTTTACGGACACACTGTATTTCTCATCCTTTACACCCCCCTCCCATAAAATCAATAAATAAAATCTTTAAAAAATAATTAATGTTTAAAGACATCAAGTTAAATAATATGGTAGAACCAATTATTTAAAATTTATCCCAGCAAATATGATTAACTGGTTAAAAATAATGACTGTATAGGATGAGTAGGTGAAAAATATGACTAAACACTAGTGATTAAAAAGTTGCTTACCAAAGGCTCAGGGCTAAAAGCAGTATGCTTCAGACTATCAAGCACAGCACTACCATAATATTAGATAAAAATTTATATAAGAAGTTATTTGATAAAAGAAAACAAGTTGATTTTTAAGAAAAAAGCAGTTGAGACAGTGTTTAATAAATAAATGCATCTTTATTTGCAAATGCGCACTCCAGCTCAGTTAAGAAGAAAATCTCCTTCTCAAATGAAAGAAGCCTTCAGTGTTAGTTTAATAGAACCTGGAAAGACCAATATAACTCTATGTTCTTAGTAAAGTATTTATTTACCCTGTTGTCAGTTTTTCAATGTTTTATTTTTAGATAAAAGTCATCATTTAGATCATTTTAAGGTGTTCAATCCAGTGGTTTTTAGTATATCTACAATAATATATTGGCAGCTATTACCACTAATGCCAGAACTTTCCATCACCCCTCAAGAAGAAACCCCATGTCCATTACCATTCATTCCCCATTTCCCCCTTCTACCCAGTCCTTGGCTACTTAAAATCTTCTTTTGTCTCTGTAGATTTGATTTGCCTATTGTAGACATTTTATACAAATGAATTATGCAATATATGTCCTCTTGTATTATGCTTTGTTTGTTTTTATGTTATACTTTGACTTAGTGTCTTCAAGGTTTATCCATGTTATAACATGAATCAGTACTTTATTCCTTTTTATGGTTGAATACTATTTCATTGTATGGATATACCATAATTATGTTCAACGGGTTTTATTTCTCATTAATTCTGTAGTTTCTTCCTTCTTTTCTCATTGTTAAATTGTATGAACCTTCACCTCTGGAGAGGAATTGGGAACAGGAAGGATGAAATATAACAAGTGTCTTGAAGGCTATTATCCTAGAACCTATTTTATTAAATCTTTGTTTACACATACTATGTTCATAATATATGGTACATTGTAGGAACTTAGCAATATTTTGAAGAATAAACATTTCAATGAATGGAATCCTAAAATATTGCCATTTAGACATTATGTAAGTTTAGGAGAGTTGAATTTGCCCTGCAATAGAGAAATGGAACTTAGGTCACCTTTGAAATATTTTAAAAATTACCCTACAGAAATGAAAGTGAATAGTAGCAGCTAGAAACTGAGACACACATATAAGCAATACATTTTATTAAAGAGGAGAAGTATTTGCTACAAATAGAGCAGAAAACAATAATTTTAATAGTGTCAAAATTTCAGGAGTAGAAAGCATTTGAAAAAATGTTATTTGTTCACATGCTCTTACACCGATTTTTAATTCTCAAAGTTGTACATAATATCTAAACTGGTTTAAGTAACTCTAAGGCTAAATCTGTGTTTTGTTTTATTGAATTGTTTTTACCCTATAATTATTCTTACTTTGGTCTTTGAAATTTCACAGGGAAAAATCAAATCATAATTTCATGTTAGTCTCTAAAATGTTTCAAGACAATTCCTTATGTCATCAGTCCCTTCTGATTAAGACCAATATTTTCAGTTTTTAGAACTATTCTTTTTAATTTTTTGAGGGAAGGGGTTACATGCATAATCAGAAGAGGGGGGTGCTCAGCAATTGTTTTCTTAACTTAGAGGAGACTGAATAAGGACAGGAAATTTGTAATTGAACATAAAGAACTTTGCAAAAGAAAAAAGTTGGAATAATGTATATCATTTTCTTTACTGAGGTTATGTATTTGTGTGTGTGTATGTAAAGAATATAAAGTAATATACATTTCAAATTGTAGCTTATACTATTATTACTTCAAAAAGTACTTACAGAGTTTAAAGAAAAAGAGCTTGGCAAGATAATTTTAAGACATTGCAACTGTAGAGGGTTTTTTTTGTTTTGTTTGCTTTTTTACAGGGACAGAGAGGGAGTCAGAGAGAGGGATAGATAGGGACAGACAGACAGGAAGGGAGAGAGATGAGAAGCATCAATTATCAGTTTTTCGTTGCCGTTGCGACACCATAGTTGTTCATTGATTGCTTTCTCACATGTGCCTTGACCGTGGGACTTCAGCAGACCGAGCAACCCCTTGCTGGAGCCAGCGACCTTGGGTCCAAGCTGACGAGCTTTTGCTTATGCCAGATGAGCCCACGCTCAAGCTGGCGAGCTCGGAGTCTCGAACCTGGGTCTTCTGCATCCCAGTCTGACGCTCTATCCACTGCGCCACCACCTGGTCAGGCGCAACTATAGAGGTTTGAGTTCTGTCCATTTGAGACCTTTTGAGAAGGGATCAATATAGCAGTTACTAGACTTTAATGATTTAGCTCAGTGGCTCTCAAATTCTTTTGTATTTCACCCCCTTAATACTTTAAAAATTATTAATGACCCCAACAAACTCATTTACTTATTTTATATTTAGTTGACCATATTAAAAAATAACATGGAATTTTATAATTAATTTTCTAATTAGGAAATAACATAAGCCTAGTACATGTTGACATTAATAACATTTTGCAAAATTTTTTCCCCAAAACTTATTTTAAAAGTCTAATGAAAAGAATGGCATTTTTACATTTTTTTATATCTCTTAAATCATCAAAAAGAAGATAACCAGATTCTAGCACCTGCCTCTCTGTTCAACCTGTGGTAATAGATTGTTTTGGTTGCAATATGTGAAGAAAATTGACCTCGCACAGATATGTCCTTGGAAAAGGAAGCACACTGAAGACCCCCTAAAAGGATATTGGGAACCCTCAAGGGTCTTGATACCACACATTTGAAAAGTCACTAGTATTTAGATCTTTACTACGCAAAGTGCAGTCCTCAGACCTGCAGAATCTGCATCCTTAGGGTACATGTTAAAAATATAAAATTGTGGCCCCATCCCAGACAGATGGAATTAAACCTTTATTTTATAAGATCCAAAGATGATTCATGTACACATTAAAGTTTGAAAAGTTTAAGCTGAGGTCCCTTTCAATTCTGTGTAATTTATTTTCATTAAATACATTAAAAGTAGGCTAAATAGTCTAATAAATTATCCCATTGTTCAAGGAACCTTTTTACTAAGTACCCAAATTGGCTAAGAAATTTAACCCTGCTTAATTGCATTATTTTTCTTTCTTATTCAGGAGTTGCTTTTTTTTAAAAGCAACATAAATCAAAGTATAAAAGAATAAAAAGCTTGAGGCATTCAGTCAGTGGAACTGCATTACAATCCTTAGTTTCTAAATATTCTGTAGGGATGCCCTTGTGCTTGATTTTCCTCTCAGCTGTGAAAATTTAGTTCTCTGTTATCTACAGTCCATTACTTTGTACTGTCAATTTTATTTCTTATCTGAGTAATGCTGTCTTGATTTTACCAACCTCCATTTCTGGCTTTCAATGAAGAATAAAAAGGACTGTGTCCTTTTTAAATTTTGGCTTCTTGTGGGGTTTTTTGTTTGTTTTATTTTTGGGTTTTTTTTAGCAAGAGACAGGAAGGGAGAAAGATGAGAAGCATTAACCCATAGTTGTGGCACCTTAGTTGTTCATGATTGTTTCTTATATGTGCCTGGACCAGGGGGACTCCAGCTGAGCCAGTGACCTTGGGATCATGTCTGTGTCCCCACACACAAGCAGGTAACCCTGCGCTCAAGCTGGTGTACCAGTGTTCAAGTTGGCAACCTTGGAGTTTCGAACCTGGGCCCTCAGCATCCCAGGTAGTCGCTCTATTCACTGCACCACCACCAGTCAGGCACCTTTTTTAAATTTCCAAAGTTTTCTCCTGTTTTGGTTTATGAGATTAATGGAGAATTTAAATAAGTGCATAGATTATACAATGATTTATTTAATTATATAAACAATAGTAATGATTCTGTGTTGAAATATGTCCTGAAATATTATACTTTCCTTTTAAGTCTGCTTTAGATGTATTTTAACTAATTTTTAAAGGTTTTTATAGCCCTGGCTGGTTGGCTGGTTGGCTCAGTGGTAGAGTGTAGGCCGGTTGTGTGGAAATCCCGGGTTTCATTCCCAGTCAGGACATACAGAAGTGACCATCTGCCTCTCCACCCCTCCACCCCTTCTCTCTTTTTTTTTTTTTTTCTCTCTCTCTCCCCCTCTCACAGCCATGGCTCATATGATTTAAGCAATTTGGCCTGAGTCCGGAGGATGGCTCCATGAACTCGCCTCAGGCACTGAAATAGCTCAGTTGCTGAGCAATGGAGCAGCGGACCCAGATGGGCAGAGCATTGTCCCCTAGTGGGCTTGTCAGGTGGATCCTGGCTAGGGCACATGCAGGAGTCTGTCTCTTTGCCTCCTTGCCTCTCAATAAAAATTTAAAAAGAAAGTTTTTGTTAGCATTTGTCTACCTAACTATTGCACATTTATTAATGACATATGAAGTCTGTACATCAAAGAACTCTAGTCACTTGAACCATAAGCTCTAATTCTCAGTTTTTAAAAAATTTGTTTCAACAGTTTATTCACTTATTCAACATGTTAATTAACTATCTTCTATGTGCCAGTTTGGGGAAGCAGCAGTGAACAAAATCAGATGCTTTATTATTCCTTCCACTTTCCAGTAGGGAAAGTAAACATTGAAGTAGTAATTACAGTAAAGTAGGTGGATTCTATAGACATGATTAAGTAGGGGGATTTAATCTCTTTGAGAGCATCAAAGACAGTATTTCTGTGAATCTGTATTTAAATGGAGAGCTTTATTGGCCTGCTCTGACAGGGATGCTGAGGCAAATCTGTTTGAAGATATGAACCAGTGTCCTCAAATCCTCTGGCACACTTTACCAGAAGTATTTTTAGGATTCTTAGAAGAAAGGCATGCCAATATTGTTCCCTCTTTCTATGTTCCCACCATACTCTACCTCTGTTTTATTAAAATAATAATAATTATATTGATATTAATTATGGTCTCACCATTGGAATGGAGCCTCTCAAGGACAGGTTCCTCTTTTCCTCTGTAGCTTACTGCAACATGTCTTACCCTGCAGTAGTACCCTGCCATGCAAATAGCAGCTTATAGCAGTGTAAATATATATAATTTTTTTACAGGGACAGAGAGAGAGAGTCAGAGAGAAGGATAGATAGGGACAGACAGACAGGAACGAAGAGAGATGAGAAGCATCAATCATTAGTTTTTCGTTGCCGTCACAATACCCTAGTTGTTCATTGATTGCTTTCTCACATGTGCCTTGACCGTGGGACTTCAGCAGACCGAGCAACCCCTTGCTGGAGCCAGCGACCTTGGGTCCAAGCTGACGAGCTTTTGCTCAAGCCAGATGGGCCCACGCTCAAGCTGGCGAGCTCAGGGTCTCGAACCTGGGTCTTCCGCATCCCAGTCCGACGCTCTATGGTCATGCAACAGTGTAAATATTAATAAGTATGCTGTATATCTTCTGTGCCAGACAGTGCATTAAACACTTTGCATATATTATGTATTTTAATTCTTGCAATAACTCTGGGGGCAATACTGCTATTATCAATACTTCATAAATAAACAATCTGAAGCCCAAGATAGCCCAAGATAACACGTATACAAAATAACAGAGTTATGATCCCAGATTCCCTGCTTGCATTAAAATGCTATACTGGATTTTTAAATGTCAGTTATGTCAGTCTGTTACCTGAGGGTATTCAAAACTGTGTAAGTGCTGATGTCAAGGGGTAAACATAGGCAATGGTTTAATAATCATATTCTATAGGGCACTAATGATACACTGCTGTGTATCATTGTTCTGTGCATGCAGTTCATTCAAGTCTCTAAGTGTTACTTGCTCAGGGTAGCTCTCTGTGCCCACCCTATTTAAAATACTCTTAAATGTCCACATATTTTACTTTTGCCCCTTTGTGATTTTATTTTTCTTAATATCTTTTATCACAGCCTTACTGAATTTATCTAAATCCCCTATTGGAATACATATTATATGAGTTGGGGGTTTTATTTGACTTATTTGTTACTGTATTCCTTAGTGTTTAGAAACTGGCAAGTTGTGGGCATTCATTATTTGTGAAATGAATGTGTGAATACAGAATTGTAAAAAGTAAAACAATTTTATGTTGCCCGTGGAGGAAATGTGCTTTAGAGCTGGGTCAGCTTGACTTAGGCAAGTTATTTAACTTCAGAGCTTAAAGTGTTTATGAGGATTAAGGATATAGAACATGGTAAAGTGCCTGATGTGCACTTATTAATCAGTATTTATTAGGTATTGCTATTCTTATTGTTAACATCATAATGACATGCTTACTAAATGGGTTGTCTCTTGTTCTAGTCTTTTATTCAGTGACATTCAGCAAATTGCAGTGATTAAAATGTGCTTAATGAACCTGGAATCAAGTTTAAAATGAGAGCAAATGAACTTATATTTATTTGTAATCTTACTGGTTTTTTCTTTTTTTTAAGAGAGAAAGAGATAGACAGGAAGGCAGAGATAAGAAGCATCAACTCATAGTTGCAGCACCTTAGTCGTTCATTGATTGCTTTTTCATATGTGCCTTGACTTGGGACCTCCAGCTGAGCCAGTGACCCCTGGCTCAAGTCAGTGACCTTGGGTTCATGTCTATGATCTCATGCTTAAGCTGGCAACCCTGCACTCAGAGTACTGGTGACCCCGCGCTCAAGCCAGTGACCTTGGGGTTTCAAACCTGGGTCCTCAGCATCCCAGGTCAATGCTCTATCCAGTACACCACCACCTGGTCAGGCTATTTGTAATCTTGCTTACTGCCAATCACCTTGCAAAGTGCTTTACATATACTATCTTATTTTGATCTTTTGTATTCAGGTAAGTAGTCAGTAGATAATACGTATCTTCCCGTCACCAGTAAGAAAATAGATTCAGAGGGTAAGCATTTTGCCCAAGGAAATGGAGAAATAGTAGTAGCAGTACTAGTAGTAATAAAAATAATGTCAGAAATCACGCATTGCTAACATGACATGAATACAAACTTTGAAATTATTTCCTTTACCTCTTTTTGTGTCTTAACCTTCTTTTCCTAGACCCCAAGGAAAAGCAAAACTTTGGGTGCATGGGTAGCATAAGACTAGTATCTCAGGTTTGAGCCTATGTAAAGGTTTCATGATTCCCGTTCAGAGGAGAAAAACTTCCGTTATGTTGAAAATCTCTGCCGTTGGTAACATGAAGATTCAAATAAGAGTAGTAACATGCTTGGCACAATTTTTGTCTGCTGTTAAAGAATAGAAACTATAGTAAACAATAGCATCAATAAAGGATATGTGAAGGGTAGTTCATTTTAGGTTGGAGCAAGTACACGCTTTCATGTATTAGAAAGTAATGAGCCTTGGGGAATTATGAGATAGACTAATTTTCTCTGATAGAACTAGCTGGATTTGATAAGGTCTTTGAAGAGGCTTGTTTTTCAATGGGATCATAAGGTATGTTAAAATTCCGTTAAACTAATGGTTCATATAAGAATCTGGCTGAATCCAGCTCATAACAACCAACTTAGAAATAATGGGGATTTTTAATTATTTTGTTTGTGTAATTTGACTCTGTCAGTGATTCTATTAACCTTTGGGTTGCAAGGTTTGAACATTCTGTCTGGGAAAAACAGAATTAAAGCTGTTGGGGAAAAATTCCTTTTAGTTTTTTATATAACAGAGATTGCAATTCACTTTCTTTTCCTCCCAAAAAATTGAGGCTGGTTCCTGATTAGATAGGATTTGAAAAGTTGAAGAAAACACTGGGGTTTTTTTTTTGGCAGCTGGAATGTTTGTGCTATATCAGAGATCTAAATCCACTGGAATTGGCTGAAATGGTTCCTTTATAAATTTTATTTGTTTCCATTCTGTAAATCTGAATTACACATGTAATAGAAAATTGTATATCATGAGCTGTATCTAGGGAACAAACATTGTGAATGATTTTCAGAATCATTCCATTACTCTACAGTGATTTGATTAAAATTAAAGGTTCTTAATATTAATCAGACTGTTAATGTTAAACCAAGTAGTGCTGGTATCATTCCATTGTTACAGGTGCTAAAGCACAATTGTGAAATCCTTATTACACAATTTTTCAGAAAAGCTGGTTTTACTTATTCACACTGAATGTTGATTTATAATTCACAAAGCATTAGACTATAGAATAAAAGCTGGTAGAGTATAAAAAGATAGTTTCTATATTTAAGCATACTATAATAGTAGTGAGTTTCCTGGTATCTTGTAAATAACTTATATGCCAAAAGATTCATACTTCAGTCTTCTCATTGTGTATGATTTGAGGTATACAGGGGGTCATTGGGTTACAATACATTTCCATTCCTATGACAGTGACATAGCTCAAATTTTGGTGTTAGTTGAAACACGCCCTAGCATGTTTCATTTAAAGGCCTAAGTCAGTTACCTATCCTAACACAATTGTAAAATCATAATCTAGAATATAAAAACACAAGTAAGCCATAGAAAAAGTCCAACTCCCTCGCTTATATGTCACGTTACTGTGTATTCTTCTGCCGCGTACAGCCAAACTGGTTTGACCACATAGTTTGCAAATACAATGCTAACTACATAAACCGAAAAACATCTCAATTTTTTTAAAGTTTTTATGGGAGTGAGTGTCATAAACTTGAAACGTCATATGTTGATAGTGTGATAACCCAAGAATCCCCTGTACATTGAAAGAAGTAGAGGACTCAGTTGATTTAAAAAGTGTGTGGGGGGGGGGGGGGTGGTAGGAAGAGTCTTCTTGTTGGTGAAAATGTGCATTAAGGTATTCAGTGAACAAGTAACCAGTTTGACTGGACTTATCTCAGGTGGACAGGAGTAGGTAGAAATTGGATTATGAGAGCTTTTCACACCAGATTAAAGACATTATAAAGCACTTTATTATGGACATTGAATGCCATACATTGTGGACTTTGGATTCTAGTTTTTATTTTACCATTAATTAGGCCCTTACCCACTGGAATATAGATTTTATTTATTTTATTCTTGGTGCTGAAAATAATGCAGTGTATCTAGGAGTCTGATACCTACTAGACTAAAATAGACACTTCATACATGCCAGCTGAATTAATGAATTAATTCTAACTTTGACATGGTATTAATTTCTAGTCTATAGTTGTCTTATTTGAACAAAGTGAAGATATTCTCACTCAGATTCTTTTTACATTTGTGATTCTCTGGCCATCTTATAGATGTGAACTGTTAAACCATTTTTGAGCAATGTGATATGAGTTAAATGATGTCAGATGATTGGAAATGGTTGAATAACAGATGATTAAATGAAGCCAAATGATTGAGCTGAAAAATGTAAAATACAAATTGGAGATGAAGAGAATGGAAATAGGCCCATCTAAAATTAGTCTAAGCTTAAAAAGGTGGTTACAGTTTAGATCATCTGAACTTTCATGGTCACAATTGTTATACAAAAGAAGTAACTTTTTAAAGTGAGAGGCAGGGACAGACTCCTGCATGCCCCTGGCCAGGATCCACTCAGCAAACCCCCTGCCAGGCAATGCTCTGCCCATCTGGGCTACTGCTCTGTTGCTTGGCAACTGAGCTGTTTTAGGGCCTGATGCAAGGACATGGAGCCATCTTCAGTGCCTGGGGCCAACTTTGCTCCATTCGAGCCATGGCTGTGGGAGAAGAGAAAGAGATGGGGAGGTGGAGAAAGAGATGGTTGCTTCTCCTGTATGCCCTGACCGGGAATTGAACCCAGGACTTCCACGTGCTAGGCCAATGCTTTTCCACTGAACCAACCAGCCAGGGCAAACGAAGTAGCAATTTTGAGTGGTAACAAGTCAGTAAAAATCAAATTTTGCCTGGCCAGCGATCTTTGACTATTGAAGGGAATAGCAGAAGTATTAGTTGCAGAACTGTTTACCAGCAGTTTTAAATATTTTTCTTGGTTAAAGAGCTCATAGACAATTAATAGTACTTAAATGTTGTGGGAAGAAGCATCCAAGAATGACTAAATTTTCTGTTCTGGACATGAAAATAATGATGATGCCATTGAAAGAAATGGTGCTGACTTTCTGTAAATTGTAATATGTACGTGAATGGTATTTTTATTGTATATTTTGAAAACTAATTTTGATATATAGAAAAGGCTAGTCTTTACAGATCTATATATTTGTGTCTACATTTATACCTTTTTCCTAAAAAGCAACCTCATTTTGGTTTTGTTTGTTGCTCAGTAGAGTATAATAACTTATATCTGCCTGGCCTGTGGTGGCTCAGTGGATAAAATGTCAACCTAGAACACTGAGGTTGCTGGTTTGAAACCCTGGGCTTGCCTGGGAGTTGATGCTTTCTGCCCTTCCCCCCTCTCTCTTTCTCTCTCTCTGTCTCTAAAATAAATAAATAAAATTAAAATCTTTATATCTGATAAACCTCTGAAGCAGACAGGGAACAAGTCACCTGTTTTCTAGCTCTGCAATTTCATTTAGCTAACCATAATCCTAAACAGGCTTGCTCAAACATTCAAATTGTGGATAAAGTTGGGCCACATTGCTATATTTCTGACCAGTACCTGACATCCTATACTACCTACTTGGTAGTAATGAATTGTGTTGTCAGAAGTCAGGGGTTACTTTGAAATAACTTGTTAGAATTCATTGTCATTTCTATCCTTTAGAGTAAAAGTATTTCCACCAAGTAGCTTCTAAAACCATATCTTATGCTACTGTTAAGTAATTGAAGCCTTAGTACCCACTGTCTTAATGGGGATTCAAGCTTACCAACTTACAAGAGATAGTATTTTAGTGTTACCTCTTAAAACAATGCAATGAACAACACTTTTTCTACCATCTTTGTTAATGCCATGAACCAATCCTTTTCTTAATCACTGAAGTAAAAAAGAAGTTATTTGGGCCCATGAGCTCCTTCTGGCAAATGGGATGTCTTTAAGTAGATATGAAATTAAGGCATTTTAATAAAAGAGTAAATTTTTACTATTTCCGTGTACCAATTTACAGTTGCTTATTTTTTTAATGTACCATGAGAGAGTGGTGAGGCATTTACCTCAATATCATCACTTTTTAAATTAGGAAAACAGAGGAACTATTACCTATACTTTTCAAGTGAGTTTAAGGTATATGGCCCAGTTCATAAAGATGTGGTTTATGAGAGATTGAACTGAAAATTATGATTTCCTTGTCCAGTGTTCTTTGGTTACCTATTCTGAATTTACATTCTGATCATTGAACTCAGTCCCCATTTTCTTTTAAAAGCATAATTTCAACGTGATTAGAAGGTATGGAATGTTTAAATAAATAGATTATCTAGTACAGGTTTTGCGGTCAAGGAGGCAGAGCTTGTGGAGTGGGTGGAGCTTTAAGTAAAAATCTCATTTTTGCTTGTCCAGGGATCTGTTGCTGTTGGAGAACAAGCAGGAAGAATAGTAGCAGAACAATTTCCCGGCCGTGTATAATGTAGTTTTGTTTAAAGGGCCAATCTAGAATAAGTAGGTTGTTGGCTGAGCAGAGCAAACTCATATCTGAGAGTTGGAGAAGCATGGCTAGTGTGAAAGAAGAAATCATGCTTCAGTCTGACTTTGACATCTCCCTTGCTTATGCTGTGGGCTAATTTAGTCTGTTAATTTACATCTTACCCGTTTTCTACCTCTCATTTTCCTCTTACTGTAACAAGTCTCTTTTGCCTTTTCTGATGGATTTTACAAAGAAAGATTTTTGCTCAGTGTTTGTCATCATAAATTCTCATTGCTGCTGTTCCCCTCAAAAGGATTGTTAATGAGGTGGGTAAGAATTTTAAATACAGCCTGACCAGGCAGTGGCACAGTGGATGGAGCATCAGAATGGGATGCGGGGGACCCAGCAAGGTTCAAGACCCCGAGGTCGCCAGCTTGAGCACGGGCTCATCTGGCTTGAGCAAAAAAAACTCACCAGCTTGGACCCAAGGTCGCTGGCTCCAGCAAGGCGTCACTCCATCTGCTGAAGGCCCGCGGTCAAGGCACATATGAGAAAGCAATCAATGAACAGCTAAGGTGTTGTGACGAAAACTGATGATTGATGCTTCTCATCTCTCTCCATTCCTGTCTGTCTGTTCCTATCTATCCCTCTCTCTGACTCTCTCTCTCTGTCCCTGTTAAAAAAAAACTGCAAAGAATTTTTAATACATATAAAAGGTATATTGTAGCCATTTGGTGATATATGTAGAAGGTTTCAGTCAGAGTATTGAAATTGTTGATTTTAGAATGCTTTTTAAAATATTTAAAGTTTTATAGTTTAGTAAACTTACACTACATTTTGTGTAAGGAAGAAGGAAGCTTTTCCTAATCTGAATGATTGGGAAAATTTTACTTTTATGAAAGGATAGTTAAATGTTACCTTAACAGATGTGAAACTTAGGCTTTTAAGAAACAAGTGCTGACTGACCAGGCGGTGGCGCAGTGGATAGAGTGTCGGACTGGGATGCGGAAGACCCAGGTTCGAGACCCAAGGTCGCCAGCTTAAGCTCACCAGCTTGAGCACGGGCCCATCTGGCTTGAGCAAAAGCTTGCCAGCTTGGACCCAAGGTCACTTGCTCCAGCAGGGGGTTGCTCGGTCTGCTGAAGGCCCGCGGTCAAGGCACATGTGAGAAAGCAATCAATGAACAACTAAGGTGTTGCGACAGCAATGAAAAACTGATGATTGATGCTTCTCACCTCTCTCCGTTGCTGTCTGTCCCTCTCTCTGACTCTCTGTCCCTGCAAAGTAAATAAATAAAAGAAACAAGTGCTAATGATTTTTAAGAACTAGAAGATTGAACCAGAAGAATGTTATGACTCACCTTAATTTTTCCAGCAAATTAGTTGGCAAACCTTAAGTGTATAGAATTCAAAGAAAAACTCAGTCTATAAAATGCATGTATATGTTTTTGGTTTTTTTTAGTTTAAAAAAATGACATATTTTGTAGTCATTTGGATCTTTTATCAACTCTTGTGCAATTATTATTCTTTTGTACTCCATTTAAGATTGCACAAAAGTGGCCTTTGTTTTTGTTTTATTTAAGAGAATACATAATTTTGTATAATGCCAAAAAGTATCTTAAATGTATATACATTAGATGTTCAAGGAGTACTTTTGCTTAATGCAGAGAATCATGCTACTGCCCCATGTCAAAAATACATAATATGGCACTTCTACCTAGAAAGGATCCTGTGAATTATGAAAGTAAGTGAGAATATTTCTAGAGCCAGTGGGTTGCTGGATCTGGAAGAATGGAATAAGAAGGGTGTGTGTTTTTATTCATTTTTCTTTTTCTTTTTTTTTCTTTGGGGGCTCGTCCAGGATGTGAACATTTTTCTTTTTTAAACAGTTTTTCTTATGTGTAAAATCTTAGCAAATTTATCTACCTTTTCATTACTCTGTTCTGTTCTGTGGTTTTGAATCTCATTCAGAACAGGTGAACAAAACTTTGCTTTTACTGGTCAGAACAGGACTGGAATAGAACTGTGAGTCTAAATCAGGGCGTAAAGAAAATCTATGACAGAATTTTTAGGCTCCAAGTTGATCACCCTTGTTGAAGTATATGAACTAAAAAGAAAAAAGATGAAATATTTATCATTAAAACATTTTCTCATTATTACTTTGTTCTTTCTGGTGCTTAAAATCATGTTTTAGAATAATCTTGAACAATTTTTTAAGTTATTTAATTTATTGGGGTGACGCTGGTCAGTAAGATCATACAGGTTTCAAGTGTACATTTCTATGATATTTGTACACTGCATTATGTGCCCCCCTACCAAAAGTCAAATAATCTTCTACCACCATATATTTGGCCCCCTTTATCCTTTACTACCTCCCCACCCCCTCACCCAGTGGTTTTAAGTTAAAAATTATTAGTAAAAACTTTGAAAATGCATTGAGTTTTCTTGTCTCTTAAGAACAAGAAGCTGCCTGACCAGGCAGTGGCGCAGTGGATAGAGCATCAGACTGGGATGTGGAGGACCCAGGTTCGAGACCCCAAGGTCGCCAGCTTGAGCACGGGCTTATCTGGCTTGAGCAAAAAGAAAAGCCCACCAGCTTGGACCCAAGGTCACTGGCTTGACCAAGGGGTTACTCGGTCTGCTGAAGGCCCACGGTCAAGGCACATATGAATCAATCAATGAACAACTAAGGTGTCAAAATGAAAAACTGAGGATTGATGCTTCTCATCTCTCTCCATTCCTGTCTGTCTGTCCCTATCTATCCCTCTCTCTGACTCTCTCTCTGTCCCTGTAAAAAAAAAAAAAAAAAACAAGAAGCCAATGGGTATAATGTGTATGAAAACCGTTTCTCGACTATTTTAAGCAGCTTTCTATGTACATGTCTCAAGTGACTTTTCTATAGGCTGCTTTAAGGCTTAGTGAGGTTTTATACTCATTTTTACATTTTTGAGTCTTTTAAAATGTACAGTCTCTATATAGTCTTGGTCCTCAAATGATTCAGAATACCTCTGCTAGATAGATAATTTTATAATCCTGACTTGTTGATGGTAGCTGACTGGTGAAATTTCTTTTTACTCTTTATCTAACTGAGGAACAGTAAGCACCCTTAATCTTTTATTATCAGCTACTGGACTGGTAAGGAGTGTCTCCATTTTATTGGGCTACCTTGGCACCTGCAATACATTTTTTTAAGGCATCAGTGGCATCTGAATATGTCAAGTTTTACTGCCAGAAGGCCAAACTACATTCTTCTAAATGTATGTGTTATATAGATAGCACTGGTATGGAATTTCCCATACCTAAATCTTGACTATAGGTTGAGAAAGTAGCTTAACCTATTAGATTCAAGGTGTAATATAATACACAGTTGCTGGTTTTGCTATCTCATTTATTCAGATTTATCGTATTTGTATTATCCTATCTGTAAATAGGAATTTTTATTTGTAAAGTCATGGATGTATATATGTTTGCATGGATAGGATTAACAAAGCAGGTCCACAGTGGATCTTGGGTGATTATTATTCAAGAGAATTCTCTACTTTCTTTTAAACCTAAACTTTATTATCTTTGATTGCCTTAGATCAGCAAACTTGTTAATTCAAAGAGCTTTCAACCTAGAAAACAGATTTGATTCTAGCTGCTGTGAATATAGGTAGGTAAGCTGTACCAGTATTCCCATTTGCTAGACAAGGAATCTGAAGCTTAGCTGTTTCTACTTGTCCAAGTAGAAACACTGAATTTGACTTCTATATTAAATCCTTTCATCTTTCCAATATGCCTATGCTAAATTGAAACAGAAGATTCTTTTCATATAGTCAGTGTATGTGTATTTGATTAACTTAATATAGAGAGTTTTATTGCCAGAAGGCCAAACTACATTCCTCTAAAATGTATTTCTTGAGGAAGGAACATTTTCCTCATCATATTCTATATTCTCTTGAGCCACTTACCTGTGACAGTTGAAATGTTTTTACATGCAAAGGCCAGCTATGTATTGGTGTCCCAATTTTACCAAAGAACAGCTTTTCATATAATTTTCTGCCAATAGTGAATGTTCTGCGAACTCAGTATACAATATTTTAAATTGTTCTTTATATTTATAAATAGCATTATTAAAATTTGGTTTTATATATAGTTTTATATATTCATAGTAGAAAATTATAAACAAGTATAAAACAAAATATCCAGTGTTTCTTCTACCAGAGAACTTCCAGTTTGCATCAGCCATTTTTTTCTTAACAGCAGTTTCTATTTTCTTAAGCCTAGATTGAAATACCATGCCACCTACTCAATTAAAGTAGTATTTTGCTTCAGCAGCATTATATTTTGTTTTGTTTTCATTAGAATTATTATGTAAAATCAAAGACCAGTTGGGAAAACTTAATTTGCTGGATTTGAAAAATAAAGAAAATACAAATTGTGGTCTTTATAGTCATTACTCAGAAGTGAACCTTTTAAATATGTTGATTTATCTTGAGGGTCAGCTTTACTAGCCAGTTCCTTACTGTGGAAGGTTAGCCCTAGAAGCAGAATCCTCCAAATTAGGACTTTTGAATAATGCAGTGAGTAATCATGATAATTATTCCACCACAACTCTAGTATTTAAAGACTTTTTAGAGGTATTTGATGTAGTTGACCCTTGAACAACACAGGTTTCAACCATGCAGGTCGCTTTATATGTGTAGGTATTTTTCTTTTTTTTTTTAAGTAAGAAGTGGGGAGGCAGACTCCCTCATGTATACCAACCGGGATCCACCTGGCAAGCCCTCTATGGGGCAGTGCTCTGCCCATCTGGGGCTGCTGCTCAACAACCAAGTTATTCTAGTGCCTGAGGCAAGGCTATAGAGCCATCCCTAGCACCCAGGGCCACCTTGCTCCAACGGAGCCATGGCTGCAGGAAGGGAAGAGAGAGAGAAAAAAGGAAGAGAGGGGGAAGGGTGGAGAAGCAGATGGTTGCTTCTCCTGTATGCTCTGAGAATTGAATGCCGGACGTCCATATGCTGGGTGCCCACTGAGCCAACCAACCAGGGCCTAGTTTTTGTTTTTGTTGGTTTTTCTTTTATTCAATAAATGTTTAGTACTGAAAATGTATTTTTCTTCCTTATGACTTTCTTAACACATTCTCTAGCTTAGTCAATTGTAATAATTCAGTATATTTTATATACAACATATAAAATATGTTAATCAACTATGTTATTGGTAAGGTCAACAGTAGGCTATTAGTAGTTAAGTTTTCAGGGAGTCAAAATTTACAAGTGAATTTTCAACTGCCAGGGGGGTTGGCACCCCAAACCAACCACCAATACACTCACACATACTATTCAAGGATCAACTGTATTTCATTTCTTCTTCTTTCTTCTTCTTTTTCTTCTTCTGCAAGGGACAGTTAGAACAGAAGAGAGATAAGAAGCATTAATTTTTCATTGCAACACCTTAGTTGTTCATTGATTGCTTTCTCATATGTGCCTTGATGGGGTGGGGGTACTCCAGCTGAGCCAGCGACCATGGGGTCATGTGTATGATCCCACGCTCAAGCTAGTGAGAAGCCGGCGACCTCAGGGTTTCCATCCTGGGTCCTCTGCATTCTAGGCCAATGCTGTATCCACTGTGCCACTGCCTGGTCAGAATGTATTTCATTTCAAGCTGCAAGGGATGACATGCATTTCTGTGACTTATCGAATTATCACTACTTTTTATTTAATAAATCTTGTCATTGAGACTGCAGGTGATCAGAATTTATATATATATATATATAAATATATATATATATATATATATATATATATATATATATATATATATATATATACACACACACACACACACACACACACACACACACACTAATTCTTCTAGTTCTTTTGCCCTGTTTCCCTGTGTTTTGTGTGTTTATAGACTTACGGTGCCATTTGGATAGTATGTCAGTATAGCTGCTTCAACTCAATTCATGTGGTTACATATGTAGATGAGTTGATAATAATGAAATGGCTTTATCCACAGTTGTACCTCTCAGTAAGGGTATTTTGTATTCTTGTATCTTAGGTATATTTTCAACACATTGCTAAAATTTTTATTTGCATAGTATTTATACTTCAAGAAGATTCTAAAATATCATTGTAATGCTATTTAGTGTTACATGTAATGGGGAGATTGGGTTATCTTCTGCAATTAATTGGAAAGCTTGTCTTTTCTATTGGTCTGATATATCACTTTTCATTTTAAATTTCATATGTATAAAACAGTTTGCTCTTCAGTTATCATGCAAATCTAGTTTAAATCGTCAACTCCTTCTATACTTGTTGAAATTATTAAAGAGTACTGTAATAATAGAGTACCTGCCCAACTGAGCATGTGAATTCATGCCCACCCATGAACTCACTATTCAAAACAGTTAAATGCTGTGTTGATTAGTGTGTTAGGGAACAAGATTAAATAAAAGATATTCTAAGCCTGACCTGTGGTGGCGCAGTGGATAAAGTGTTGACCTGGGAACATTGAGGTCGCCAGTTCAAAACCCTGCACTGGTCTGGTCAAGGCACATATGGGAGTTGATGCTTCCAGCTCCTCCCTCTTTCTCTCTTTCTCTCTCTCTCTCTCACTCTGTGTCTCCTCTCTAAAAATGAATAAAAATAAAATAAAATAAAAAAGATATTCTAACCCAGTGTTCTTAACCTTTTTTGAGGTACCGAACCCACCAATTTTCACTGAGCCCTTCTTTAGTGATAAATAAAATATGATTTTTTTTTCCAAATTCAAGACATAGGTATATGTTTTTTTACTGGTGCACAAAATGAGCCGTGCATGAACATCACCTTGCTCAAAGAACAAAACCAACAAAGTACATGAACTCACAACAAAATACGGTATTACTTTATTCTGGCCTCTACGGCAGAGGCTTCTCCGAACCCCTGAGACTGACTCATTGAACCCCTAGGGTTCGATAGAACCCAGGTTAAGAACCAGTGTTCTAACCAATTAGAATATTTGACTTTCTTTTTAGCCAGTAACTTCTTTTACTTGAAACAGCAGAAGCCTAACCAGTGGTGCCATTGTGGATAGAGCATCAACCTGGGATGCTGAGGACCCAGGTTGGAAATCCTGGGGTCTCTGGTTAGAACCCCCCCTGCCACCCCCCCATCAAGGCACATACTACTTATAAGCAATCAGTGAACAACTAAAGTGCTGCAACTATGAGTTGATGCTTCTCATCTCTCTCCTTCCCTGCTTTAAAAATAAAAAAAGGAAAGAAAGAAAGGAAAAAAACAGAAAATGTTGGCCACATTTTATAAAATTTTCCCTAGGCACATATAGAGGCCACAGAAGTAAGTGACCTCCCACCCTCCCACTATCTTGTTTCTTTTTGTTGTCTTGTGGGAGTTAAAATGCCCCTACTCAACTCAATTCAGCCTGCATGAACCAGCTCCTGCAGACAAATCAGGGAAAAAAGCCTGTTTGGTAAGAATGCAATCTAATAGAACTTTAAGAGTCAAGTGAAAGTTAAGGTTCAAAGGCTCTGCTTTTATTAATGTATTTTTGTCACTGTTTTCATGGTTTTCAGGGGGTGAAGCCAGCCAGTTTTGACAAAGTAGCAATTCCTGAAGTGAAGGAAATTATTAAAGGATGCATTTGGCAAAACAAAGGTGAAAGGTAAGTGCCTCTTTTGACCTGTTGCTTAAACAAAAATCTAAATGTAACATGCTCTGAATGCAACATTCAGTCTAAGGTGTATTTACTACTGTACTTGTGATTAGTTTCTCCATTTATGTCATGCAATATCTTTAAAATTAGAGTTTTGTCCATTGAAGGTAGTATTCATATTTGATATACTGGAATACTGTAAAAACTGTGGTTTGGTAGAGTTTAAGTAAACCAGAACCACCTGAAACAATGTTACTGCATTCAATAATAACTACAGGCATGGCAAATGTAGGTTTACAGTTCATATGGAATAAGACATGCAGATTATGATTATTAACATAGCTTTAGTAAGTCAAAAAGAATGTCACAATACACTTAAGTACAATCTCATAACTGCTCAAATTACTAGCCTTCATTATTAACATATTCTTATAGCCTACTTGCTATATAAACTGTTTTGTGTACTTACAACTATAAACCTACTTTGCCAACACCTATATAGATAGCATCAGCATTATGTATAAAACTCAGTAGGGTTCAATCTATAATGCAGCAGATCTACTTAGTTTTTATCCCTTGACTTCTAAAAGGTGAAATAAAATCTTGCGTCTTTAAAAATCAAATCAACTATACAGGTCTTGCTTTGCTTTTATTATGCCAGAATTGAAGAAGAGCAAAACATCAAAATTCCTTTGAGTAAAAAGAGACAACTTTGCCCAGAGTTTAGGAAGAGATCTATCTGGCTTAGTCATCTGTACTAACAGAGCACTTTTCTCAGAGGAGTGGCAAGTATCTGATCTGCCATATAGCTGATTCATCACCCGTTAGGCATGGCAAAGGTCCAGTGCCTGTATTTGAAAAATAATCCACTTTCACCGTTCCCCCTCACCCTCCAAAAAAAAGGAGATCAGCCAGTACAAATAAAAATTGTAAGTTGAGCATAGTTTATCTCCAGGAGGAATGTGAGCAATCAAGTATATCAACCAAATTAAAGAATTCCATATCTTCACTTCTCCAGTCTCAAACTCTTTTCATAACTTTCATTATTTGGAAGAACTTAACATCATGATCTTTAAAGCTTTTTAGGAGAAATTTAGTTTGGATTTCTATTTTTATGTACACTGATTAGAAAGGAGAGTCCTTAATCTCTTTAATAACTTAAAAAAGCAACAGTAACAAACAAAGGAATATTTGTTTCCAGTCTTTAAACATATTACTTATTTCTTTTCTGGATAGAACATTTACTTGGTTACTAGTATTTTGAGACAATTTATCTAAAAAAGGTTTTCTACAATCAGACTTCTGCTTGCCTAGTACTCAAATTGTTGAACAAGGAATTGAGAGAATTTAAAACTAATTTGTTTGTTTGTTTGTTTTGTTTTTGTTTTGTTTTTTACAGGGACAGAGAGTCAGAGAGAGGGATAGATAGGGACAGACAGACAGGAACGGAGAGAAATGAGAAGCATCAATCATTAGTTTTTCATTGCCGTTGTGATACCATAGTTGTTCACTGATTGCTTTCTCACATGTGCCTTGACCACAGGCCTTCAGCAGGCCGAGCAACCCCTTGCTGGAGCCAGCAACCTTGGATCCAAACTGGTGAGCTTTTGCTCAAGCCAGATGGGCCCGCGCTCAAGATGGCAAGGTTGGGATCTCGAACCTGGGTCTTCCACATCCCAGTCCGACTCTCTATCCCCTGTGCCACTGCCTGGTCAGGCAGGAATTGAGAGAATTTATTGGGGTAACTAAAGGTTGTTGTCATAGAAGACATTGAACTTGAAATAAAAAAAAATAGTTTTGAGTTTTGATTCTACCATTTACAACTTTTATAAATGTGAGCAAGATTTTCAACCTCTCTGAACTTCCGTATCCTATTAGGATATGTCATTGGATGTTAGGATCAGATGAGATCATACATATGAGGATTTTTTTTGTTAACTATAAATGCTATATAAATGATTACGTGGTATTTTGTTTTTTGGGGGTTTTTTGTTGTTTTTTTTGATTACGTGGTATTTTGAAGCTATGATATTCTTTGTATTAGTTGGTATTGTTAGTATACTATTAACTGAGAGTAGAGTGTTAGACTTAAAAAGTAGTATTTTCAGTTCTTATTCATAAATGTGATTGTTACATAGGAGATTGTTATGACAATGTTCTATACTTGAGAGTAAGACACTAATAACTATTCAAATGGAGCAATGAAGAAATGAAGTATAAAATTTTCCTTTTTATTTTCACAGTCCTTTTTCATTATTTCAAGCATAACAATGAATAATTAGCCACACTTAAAAATTGCCTTTTCAAACTAATGGCACTTTGTGTTTTGTTGGGTTTTTTTTCCCTTTCTCCTGACCAGCCTTGCTCTGCGCCCGAGGCCTCTTACCTGGTCCAATAGACATAAAGGAATCTTCCTGTTGTTCACAGCGACCGCATAGCACAGCACCTGTTTGGCCATCTTCATCTTCCCTTCTGCCTTCAGCCACCAAGAGGACTCTGGGAGGATCCTGCATGGCAAACCCCTCCCTCATCTATCACTCCAAGATGCCCCAGAGAATTAAGTGGTCCCCATCCCCGCCACCATGGTGGCCATCCTGTTCCAGCCTGAGCTCATTCAGATGTCAGAGGCCTTGAAGGTGGCCATCAGTCAATCTGGAGGTGTCCTCCATCCCTCCTTGGTAGTTGTTGCCGCCCCCCACCCTCCGCCCGAGCCACACACAGGCTCCACTGCTGTTTGATGTCACCCAGGCCACTCGCTGCCTCTGTCCTGCAGTCTCTTTCCCCCCAGTCAACTCTAAAAGCTCTCTGCTTTCTATCTCATGGTCACCCCCACCTGCCCAGACATGCCAAGGGCACTGTCCTCCACACCCATGCCCACACCCATGTGGCTTGGAGCCCCATTCTCATAGGTGGGATTTCAGCCCAACATAGTGAAGGAGTCATTTTTTTAGACAGTCCCATTTTTGGGGCCCTCTTGAAAACTTCTCGGCCACCTGCCACGTCATAGGGCCACCTCGCGGTTAGCAAGGACAACAGTCTTTGCCAGCCTCTTTTTTTTTTTTTTATTTGCCTTCAACCCTGTCTTTGAATCTTGCCTTTTGACACTATGTTTTCTGGTTCTTTAACATCTCCTGAAGGATGTCCTTCAGAGGAGGGGCAAAGCTGGGGTCCAGAGGCTCTGCCCCTAGCTCTCTCTCATCTCATCCACTCATACTTTCTCCAGGGAGCATTCCACCCCCTTCACCCCTTCAAGGACCCTTACCACTCCTCAGCCTCCAGTCCACCGGCCCCACCCTGTGCACACCCTGTGCCCCTTTGCTTACTAGATATAGGAGATGAGAAAGAACACAGCTGCCCACCCACCAGGAACAGCAGCCGCCAGTGAGCAAATGTGTAGGAAAGTTCAGCCAGGAACCCAAAGGCATAAAAGTAGTGGTCCAGGACAATGGCGTGGACCCGGTGCTCCCCCGTTAGCCACTAAGTCACTGTGCAGAAGCCAAGAGGACAGCATCACGGTCAGCTCAGGGTACTTCTGAGATGCCCAGCCTTGCTTGAGACAGTCAGGCTGAGCAAAGGTTCTTCTGCCTGCTCACAATCTGCCCTAGGTCCAGAGATAGCCTTCCAAAGCCAAGAAAAAGAGTGTCTTTTTGTCCTCTATGGCACAGTCTAGGCCCCTTATCTGACCTCCCAACCACAGCTATAGCCTCCAGTTTCTTGTCAGCCCGGCTGCTCTCTGTACACCTCCTGCCTGACCACATGCCCATCACTGGGAAGGCCTGCTTCTGGGCCTCGTGACTGCCACATAGAGAGACAAGGAATCGCTCTCCTTGTCTTTGTTCTTACTGCATCCGTGCTTTGGCCGCTTCGGTCAAGCCTCTGTGGAGGAGCCCAATCCCTCTGGCCAGGCTTTGGGTCCTTCTGCCAGGGAACCGTGAGCACACCAGGAGATGGCAGCTGTAAGGCTGAATGAGTGTGTGGGTACTTCTTCGGGGCTTAATAAATGTAAGCCATGGGGCAGGGCAAGGGGGGTATCAGGAGTCAAGAAAACGGAATATGTAGGATGGAGGTGTTTAGAATGGAGGATGAGGGTGGAAGGGTCATCTGGGTACGGATTCTCTGCACCTCCGGTCAGCCCGGAGTGGAGGCTCTCTCCTCTACCGCCAGCAGACTTGAGTCTCAACTCCATTCTGCAGGTTTGCCCATATCCCCCCACCCCGCACAGCCCAGCCTTACCTAAAGATACGCTGCTGAGGCTGTAGCCCACCAACGCCTGGGAGACCATGAAGCGGTAGATCCGATACTGCTGAAAGGTACTGATGAAGGCTGACCCAAAACTGAAGATCATCATCCCCATGATTGACAGCAGGATGATGGGGTAGCGGCCAAACCTGAAGGCATGGGAAGGAGGCTGCACCAAGCACGTAGGACTTCATGTCTGGCCCCAGCCGGACACTTGTGGCCAAGGCCTGAGCCGCCCATGGACCTCCAGAATGCCCCTACCTTCTCCATCCCCAACCCGAGACCCCTCAACTCTGAATGCCCATGAGGAGGAGGCAAGGGCGTCCCAGGGACCAGAAGAAACTCTGGGAGACTCACCTGTTACAAATCCAAAGACGAGCGACCTCATCACAAGGCAGGCCATGAACACGGTTTGCTGAGCTTCCATGTTAAATTCCTTTCCACACACCAAGTCAAACTGGGGATTATACATAGGGATTGGCCTCAGGCCTCCACCCCAGGGTCAGCCTTCTGGGTCCAGAGACTGAGCCTCCTCCCAGGGTGGAACTTTAGGCACAAGGGGCCTGGGACAGACAGGTACTGTGTGCATAGCCTGCCTCAGCTCTGTGACCTCTGCCTTCCATCCTACATCCCACAAACTCCTGGAGTTAGGCCTGAACAGATGCTGGCCAAGGTGGGAGAGTTCACTAAGTAAAGGCCAGCATCACTAAAGACCCCCCAAATATAGACACTGGGCCCCAGCCTAGAGATTCAAATTGAATGGGTCTGCACTGTGAAAGATCTGGGATGCAGCTTAGACCGAGAAACCCTATAAAAGCTGCCTGATTGAAGCTGCTGCTTCGTTCAATTCCTTACCTTCTGTGAGTGCAGGGGGCAGAGCCACAAGTACAGAAGCAATTCCCCGGATAGATGGTGAATCCTGCCTTCTACCCTACCCCCAAAGGCACTCCAGCTTTCTGGCTAAGACAGGTAAGGCCAGGGCTGGGTAACAGGGATCCTAAGTTTCTGCCCTGGCCCTTTCTCTGCAGGGTGACCTTGAGCCAATTGCTTCCTCTCCCTGATTCTCAGTTTCCCCACCTGACTGGTGAAGGTGAGGGCATATCTCTGGGCCTGTGCGGTAGCTACAGACAACTTAGGACAAGGCACACCTCATTGATAAGCAATTGTGTCTTGCTCTTGGGACAGATCCATCCATCGCTGCATAGCTATTTGGTTGAGGCCAAACTGGATGATGGAATCCAAATCCTAGGAGACAGGCAAATACATGAGGCAGGTCAGGAAACTGCCATTGGCATCTCGGGGCAGGGGCAGGATCAGATTCAGCTGCTCATCTTCTGACAGGTTTGGGCCCACTGCCAAAATCTAGCTGGTATTGCAGTAGGCTTTCTGAGCTGAGAACACAAACGTTAACACACATGAAAAAGGACAGCAAGTAGGGCACAAAACCTAGGGCCACCAGGCCCTGCTGGAATGTGCCAAATTCCCCCACTGCATCCATGATATGGGCAAAGATGTCATCCTGCATGGTGTTGATGGCCCTCAACTTGTGGAACACCATCCCCTGGAGATTTGTACTGGGATTGCTCTGTGGCCACACTTAAGTTGCTGGAAGAATTCCGGGTTTTGAGCTCCACTCTCAAGTTGTCCTTGCTTGCCACACCACTTGCTCTAGCAGGGGCTGCTGTGGGAGCCACTGGCTAGAAATTAGCCTCTCTGGCTGGAACAATTTGGATACCAACCTTGCTGTGCTCTGTAGTTCCCTTTGCTTCAGAAATTTCTCAGTTAACATAATTGGTCCACCCATCTCTATTTTTAATGTGTTAGAAAATGCTGTGCTGAGTCCTCAGGAATTCTACAACTTTCCCACAACTACAACTTTACACCAGGGGTCCCCAAACTGCGGCCCTATGAGGCCATTTATCCAGCCCCCCGCTGCACTTCCGGAAGGGGCACCTCTTTCATTGGTGGTCAGTGAGGAGCACAGGATGCATCCGCACCCATAGTTCCCATTGAAATACTGGTCAGTTTGTTGATTTAAATTGACTTGTTCTTTATTTTAAATATTGTATTTGTTCCCATTTTGGTTTTTTACTTTAAAATAAGATATGTGCAGTGTGCATAGGGATTTGTTCATAATTTTTTTTATAGTCCGGCCCTCCAATGGTCTGAGGGACAGTGAACTGGCCCCCTATGTAAAAAGTTTGGGGACCCCTGGTTTACACACACACCAAGCCACTACCAGTCTGGCAAAAGAAGAGTTCTCCAGGGAACAAAAACCAGTAATCCTCTCCTCCCCACCCTCTGCCCTCAGGTCTAGATCAGGAGTGGCCAGACCAAAGCTCAAGGTGGGTGGCTAGAAGCCATGGCCATGGAGGTGGGTAGCCAGGGCTTGTGTCGGGAGGCACCCAGACAGGATGGCTTACAGCAGCATAATAGCACCAAGCCAGAGGCAGGTCTGGGGAGGTGTTAGATAGCAATACCTGGAACAGCAATAAAAGAGGTGGGGAACTAAGTTTAAAACTGAAGTTGAGGCCTGACCTGTGGTGGCGCAGTGGATAAAGCGTTGACATGGGAATACTGAGGTCACCAGTTCAAGACTCTGCACTGCTCTCTAGTCAAGGCACATGTGGGAGTTGATGCTTCCTGCTCCTCCCCCCTTTCTCTCTCTCTCTCTCTCTCTCTCTCTCTCTCTCTCTCTCTCTCTGTGTGTGTGTCTCCTCTCTAAAATGAATAAAATAAAAAGAAAATCAAATGAGCCTGCATTTAAAAAGAAAAAAAGATTTATAAAAAAAAAACAAGTTGAAACACTCAGCACGGCTGAAGAGGTCCTGGATTACGGCATCTCTTGGCTACCCCCAGTAGCAAGCCTGTGCTGAAGGAAATTTTCTGTAAGTTAAGCCTGAAAGGCTCTTACAGGTTAAAATTAAGCAAAGGTCAAAATAGATTATCAAACACATGAGAAGGCAAGGCATTCTGAGTCAGCAGAAACAAATTATAGACTGAACTCATGATTTTACATCACTGTAGAAAATGTGTGGGGATGTACTTTCTATCTCTCCACTGAGATAGCCTTAAAGCAGTGCACGTTCATAGCAGTGGTAACATCTGGTACTCAGATCTTAGTTTCTAAGGAAACGAACCAGGCCTCTTTGGAGGAGTGGTTGAGGGTTGGAGCTGAGAAAGTACATACGTTTTATGGTACCAGAGGTAAGGAATTGTCCCCCAAATGATGGCATATCAAAAGGACACCGGACCCAAACAGAAGGAGTCCACAATGACCAAACCTGAGAGCAACAAAATAAATGATTGCAATAGATAACCCAATAGACAAATAAATTATGAGTCCATGCTGATAAAAAGAACTGAATAAATAAACAGGAGAAAAGGAGCAATAATATTTATCTCAAAAAGTTGTAATTATGTGAAAGATTTTAAAAATTCGGTAAAGGAGCAAAATACAAAAAAATTAAAATAACATATATATATATATATATATACAGAATCTTTTCCTCCATGTTCTTTAGGGAAGATTTTGATGCTGTAGTGAGGGCCTATAGCTGGATAAAAGGCCTGACACACACAAATGCTAGAGTTCATCTCTTTAAAAATATTGAAAAAATAAAATGGATGTGAACAAAATAACCTTGTTTTGAAATATGGAAGCTGTTGTTATGTACTGCCAGAACAACAGCAAAATAAACCAGAACTGTAAACCCAGCCTGCTCTAGGCCTTGACAGGCACCTCACCTGCCTGTGTCAGCCTCCACTCTGGAGGAGCGCAGTGAACACAGGAAAGGCCAGTGACTTGCTCCAGATACAATCGCCAGCTGCAGCAGCAGGATTCAGGGCCAGGCCCGACCCCAAAGTCCACACCTTTGTAAAACAGGCTGTTTTTTTCCAGGCCTGCTCTGAACCCGAGGGGCCAACACTATATTCATCATGGCTGCCAAGGGAAAGGGAATTTTTGGGACCCGGTGATGATGGGTAACTCCATGGGAAGAGTTCAAAACTTAGAGTCAGGCCTGACCTGTGGTGGTGCAGTGGATAAAGCATCGACCTGGGAACACTGAGGTTGCCAGTTCAAAACCCTGCACTGGTCTGGTCAAGGTACATATGGGAGTTGATGCTTCCAGTTCCTCCCCCCTTTCTCTCTTTCTCTCTCACTCTGTGTCTCCTCTCTAAAATGAATAAAATAAAAACCTAGAGTCAGTTAAGAGGGGGGAGGGGTAACTTTGTTCCACTTGGTTGTCTGATGTTTGGAAGATCAAATGAGACCTGTGTGTAGGGCAGGGAACTTAGTCTTAAACTTCACCACCACATTGAGCAATCCCTTGACTACCTGAATGCTAATTTCAAGCTGCAGTTTCGTACCTGTGGGTTTCTGTGGCTTGCCTCTTCACTTGGAACTGTCAGTGTAGAATTCCTTATAGGATCGGTTGGTGCCAAGCCAGTCATTTCTGAAAAACAATTTTATGTGTATTTTATCACAATGAAAATGGTATACAGATACGTCTGTGTAAGACATTTGTGCAAAATAATTATAAAACTTTGATAAATATGTTAGGGAAAAAAAACAGAGAGGTACCTCATGGTCATGAATAAAAGTTGTCTGTTCTTCCCCATATTGATCTGTGCAACTCCAGTCAAAACCCCAAAGATATTTGTTGTGAAATTTGTTAAGATGATTCTAAAAATATTTTTTAAGATTTTGTTTATTGATTCTTAGAGAGACAGACAGGAAGGGAGAGAGATGAGAAGCCTCAACTCGTATTTGTGACACCTTAGTTGTTTATTGATTGCTTCTCTGTGTCTTGATCAGAAGGCTCCAGCAGAGCCAGTGACCTTGGGCTCGTGTTGATCCCACACTCAAGCTAGTGACCCCATGCTCAAGCCATACAAGCCTGCACTCAAGTCAGCAACCTCACAGTTTCAAACCTGGTACCTCAGCATCTCAGGCTAACACTCTATCCACTGAGCCAAGACAGGTCAGGCAATAACACACTAAAAATATGAGAAAAAGGAGCCCGGATGCCCACTGACAGAAGAATAGATAAACTCGGGTATGTTTAGAGAGTGGACTATAACAGCAGTGAAAATGAATTTATTTCAGCTTACATCCATTACGACTTGACAGGCTATCACTGGTTGAGGATGAAGGAGACCCTGAGCAGAGGAACACGGCAGCCTCTGGAAGCTGGACAAGGCAAGAAAACATTCTCCCCAGAGCCTCCAGAAAGGGAACAGCCCTGCTGACACCTTTACTTTAGCCCATTGAGGCCTATTTGGGACTTCTGACCTCCTGAACTGTACCGTACTACACTGGTGTTGTTTTAAGCTACTAAATTAGCAGTAATCTGCGACAGTAGCATGAGGACAGCAGTGCAGTGTGTATGTGTAAGGTTGGAGTGGGCGCAGGTGGACAGAGGAGACTTCCCAGGGCGAGGGGGACAAGAGGGAAGGAACCTTTGCTCTCCTCCCAGAGAGTTGGCTTTCAGTCCTGGAGCCGGCTGTACCCACCGTGCCCTGCAGGCCTCCTTTCGGGACCCCCCAGCATCACCTGAACACCCATATGGGTGTGACAGTCTGCCAGGACCTGAAATACTTGCTCCCTCTACTGACCCGACAGGTCCCCTGCCAGGTAGACAGGCTATAGGCAATTGGTTCTCATTGTACAAGAGAGGAAACTGAGGGCTAGAAAAGTATAGCCAGGGGCAACTCTGTCTGAGGGCAAGAAATGGCCAGATGCCACCCTGGAAAACTCACTTTCCATGCTGGCAGCCTGCTCCTTCCACAGACTCCCCACAGTCTAATGGGTCCTGGCAAGCTTCTGTTCACATCTGTGCTGAGAATGCGGCCCTGCAATTGCCACTCTCCACACCGTCCTTGTCCCTCCGTCCTGGAGACAAAATCACCATCCAAGCCAGAACCCACCTGATCACAATCCAGGGCCAGCTGGACCGTTGGCAGCAGAACCTTTGAGTTCCATTGGTGATCAGGAAGTAGTGTCACAATGGGGCAGGGATGTCCGTTGGTTGAGCTAGGAATGATGAGCAGCATTCTACTCCAGGGGCATAACTGCCCACAGACCCTAGGGACAGAATGGGGCACACAGGATGGGAAAATCTCCACATGAGCCAGCTCCATACCTTTGTGTAGACTGTTCCTGGCACCTGGAGCCCCTGCCCTCTTGTTAAGGGTCTCACCTCCGGTTGGGGAGATTCTCCCATCAGTCTAGACACAAATTACCCATCTTTGGTCCCCATGTGTCAGGTGGGGTGGGGAGGACAGTCAGAGGGGGAACCAGCTGAACCTTCATTGGCTCCCACACCTGGGGGTAGAGGTGAGGCAGAGCTTTGGCCTGACCCCAGCTGTGGCACTGCTACTCTGCGCATGACAGTTCTTTCCCTGCAGCCGAAGAAGACCAGGCAGCAAGGCGGGGGTGGGGGTTGGGTGGTGAGAAGTTGGGGAGCTGCAACAGAATGGCTAATGGCTTCTCCTCCGAGAGGAGGTAGAAGGAAAGAATGCAGAGCGGAGGTGAGAAAAGGCCACTGGTGAGAGCTGGATGACCAGCTGACCAAAAGAATCAGGTGGGAATGCTGGGTGCAGTCAAAGGCCCAATGGAGGCTGATGACTGTTAATTCACAAAACAGACTCACGGGCATAGGACCCCCTCCAGCAGTGCCCAGCAGCCCGGGGTGCCAGGAGAGAGAAGGCAGATGTTTGGGTTCAACCAAAGGGTGAAAGGGATAAAGTACAAAATTTTGGCAAGAGAGAAAGGATCCTTATCTCTCAATAGAAATTAGTGATGACTTACCTCCTCAAATCTGAGGACACACTTGGAAAGGCCCCACCGAGTTGTCTGTTCTGGGTCTGACTGTGTTCAGAGGGCAGGCTGGCCCCAGATTGAGGGGGTCAGGGGAGTCATACCCCCCCAAGACTATCAGAGAACAAGTTGAGACCAAGACCCTCACCCAGAACAGGGTGTGGGGTGTTGGAGACTGCAAGCTGACAGAGTCTTTGAAATTTAGATTCGTGGGGCACAGAGAGGTATGGGGAACTGGCAGTAAGCTGACAAGGGCCTAGATGCCCATCCCCCACCTCGCCCACCTGATTAAATTGCAAAAGTCTAAGCTCTTCCCCACAACCTCTGACTGTGTAAGTTGGTAAAGGCAATTTACATGCCCTTTCCCACACCCCCATGTTAGGTATGAAGGATTGTTCCTACTGTCCTACTCCTTGTGTCCCTCAGAGAGACTGGAGGCAGTTTTCTTTTTACCCTTTGTTTTGTGAAGTTAAGATGTTATGCATGGTGGAGGTTTTCTTCACTTGGGAGTGTAAGGATGAGACAGCACTTGACTTCCAGGAGTACAGGTTTTTATTAGAGAAGAAAGAATGCTGCCGGGCACACTTCTCCAGGGGGCACCAAGCAGACTTAGGGGGCAAATTTTATAGGGTAGGGAAGACCCTCGAGCAAGCGGGCGTTGAGTCCGAAGTTCTGGTATGTCCCCATCTGTAGATCGCAAAGGAAGTGTGGGTAGATCACATGACATTAAAAAGACATTTGTCTTTTGATTGGCATACAGGGTAGCCAATCTGATGTCTGAACTTTTGACACCCTACGCATGTGCGTTAAACCGCGCTAACTTGTACAGTTACATTGCTGCGTAGTTAGCCTTCAATTTATTTAAACTAAATACAACAAAGGGTATAAAAATGAGTGCCGTAGCTGGTCCGAGTAAGAAGCCTAAAACCTACCACTTTCATACAGGATGGGAGGTGATTTTTTTCACTATGTCATATTCTAAGTGTGTTTGCCTCATCTGTCTGTGTGCCATTGCTATTCCAAAGAAGGGAAATGTTGAGCGGCTTTTTCGGACTGTTCATAAAAACTATGACATTGACTTTCCTCTGAAAAGAGAGCTGAGAAGGAGAAAGGTGAAAGAAGAATACACAATATTAAATAGTAATAATAATAACTTAAATAATGATAATATAGAAGAAATAAATTTATGTTTTTCATTTTTATTGTAGGTAGATCATTTTGACTTGGTCATCTTATAAGTAGCTCGCAAGCTGAAAAAGTGTGGGCACCCCTGCTCTAGATCCACAAGAGGGACTATAATCCTGAGAGAGATATTTCTCTCATCTCATATTTGTTTTAATATTTTAGTTTTTAAAGCACATTCATCCATATTATCTCACTGATCTGTTAACAGTGCTTGTGCTAAAAAGTGCAGATATTATTTCCATTTCATAGAGAAGGTAAGGTCTGGGTAAGATGAAACGATAACTTCTTCATTATTTTAACCCTTTTTTTAAACCATTGGCCTTTTGGAGGTACAATTTGTTTTTGTTTTAAATTCATTTTTTTAGATAGTTCAAACATGCACATGGTTCAAAATTCAAAAGGCACAGATAGATAAAAGTCTCTCTTGTCTCAACTCTGTTTTCCCAGGTTACCTCCTACCAGTTTGAACCCAAGCCTCTGACTTTGGGAACAGTGCCTTTAGGCCACAGCAGTGCAGGGCTCAAGGACACACTGCACTGTAAGTTCAGGAGAACCTAATGCAAGTGCCGCTGAGGCGGGGGTGCTAAATACCTCCTCATAATAAGTGTCTATATGCACCCTTATGGGACTACTTAGTTGTCCTCTTTCATCTTTAGATTTTTATCTTTAGATCCTAAACTCCTTGGAGCCAGGGAGTTTGTCAACTTCTGGAAGATATCAGAGTAGGGGTTAAAATGACAGACTCTGGCACATGAGAACTGAAATAAAAACTGTGCTATCTGAGCTTAGGCAAGTTACTCAGGCTCTCTGAGCCTCTGCTTTTGCAACTATGATTACCATGTTCTCACTGCCTCCACAGAGCTGTTGTGAGGAGTAGATAAGATGGCTCGTGTTCCGTGTTTAACCCTATGCTGGGCACAAGGTATGTACTCCATAAACAGGAGCTTCTATCATTCCCAGTGCGTGTGCAGTAGGGCAGCCCAGGTACTCTGGCAAACTTAATTCTGACAGAGTGTTGGGCAGATAAAATATATTATGCTCACTTTGTTAAAGATGGCGCTGCCCACATGGAAGTTTGTTGATATTAATGTGTGTTCTGGAACAGGCTGTGGGCAGGCCGGGTCATCATGGCCTAAGGCTTGGTTTAAGAGTAAGCTTTCCCCCACACCCTTGACTGATTGGATATTGTGGGGTGGTGCACTCTCTTGAGGAATCCCATTATGCCTCAAATGGGTGGCTTTGTATCAGAGACTTTCTTGTATGTATAATTGGATTAAAGGTTTGGATTTTCTAGGCTATAAACTGGGGCAGTCTGGGAGCTTGAGCTCTCTCTCTCGGATCCTGGGTTCCTGAGATTAGTATTAGAGAGGAGAGCAGATTAAGGCCATGTGGAGGAGAAGTAGCCAAGATGGCAGAGTGCTGAGAAAGAAGCCAGTTTGTTAAGAGTTTGTGCAGGAGGAGATGGGAAACAGAGGTGAATAAGTCTGGTGAGCTAGAAACCTTTGATTCTAGGAAACTCGGATAAGTCAGTAGCTTTGTGAGCACTGAATGTATGGGTTTTGGAGCCCAGTGTGTGTTTTTGCTTGCCCACCGAGTGCAAGCTAGAATTAAAGCTGATGGCTCACCAGTTCTTGGCTCCGGTGTTTCATTGCCATCTGTCCGAATCCAATGCGAACCTGCACTGGCCAGGCTGCTGTGATAGTGGCCCTGGCTACTGGCTTTACACAGAGGATTAGGGATCTCAGGCACCTAATTAAAAGCAAATTGGCATAGTCAGTCACCCAAATCCATACTCTTCCTGGGCTGGAACCTGCCCTTTCCCTCATGAGAAACCAGCTTTCCAAAGGCCTGGTTCTTCACCATCTCCTTCTTAGGTGAGATTTTCTGGATGGACAGTCATTTTGAGACCAACAGAAGGGCCAATAGGCCAGCTCATTTTGTCTGTAGCCTTGAGTTTGAACTGATACACAGGGAGACTGTGCCATATGTCTATTCTCAGGGCTGACTAGAATGACTCATTGGAGGGTCACCAATGCCCTGAGGCAAAGTGACTCACTGGATCTGCCCCTGGGCCTGGCTCTGCAGCTGCCTGACCTTTGCCACTCTCAGGGAACTATTCTCAGCCCCTGATAATTCTTCATGCAGAGGAGGGGGCTACCCCACCCCACAACACTCCTTGTTAGAGGGGACCTAAGAAATCACTTATTTTAGTCACTCTTTTGTCACAGATAAGTAAAGGAGCCCTGTGATAAGACCAGGTTTGCTCACACCTTATAGCAGAGCCAGAATTTAAACCTGGGTTCAGGGTGCCTTCTGTGATACTCTCCTGGCTGCCACAAACCCCTACTTCACAGCCCGCTCCTTCCTCAAGGGTACTCATGCACTGTGGCCACGGGCCCCAGATCCTAAACTCTTCGAGGAGTGGTTTCCACGGCCTCCTGGTAAGACAGTTACCCCTTTGAAATCTCATTTCCAGGAAATACAAAACTATAATCTTGGAGCTTGTGGACTCCATTGACCATAGTGTCCATAAACAATGTAAAAATTAGTTTGCTTTTCTGTTAAAAGAGGCATTCCTTTCCTATCCAACAAGTTTCATAAAGAAACAAAAATAATTTAGGCCAACAAGGATTAAGGGATAAGTGACTGTCTGGAGGAACAATGGAGCCATCCATGACTTTAAGAGCTAGAATCCACACCTGCATTGGGAACTGGGACTTGGCAAGAGAGCTGTTACCCAGGGAAGTCTGAGCTGGAACCAGAGGGAAGGGTGAGGAAGAGGGAGGGCAATGGTGGTGCTGGGACAGGCGGAGCGGGGCAAAATGGGAAACTGGAGGAGGGTGTCTGTCGTGTCCCTAACTCGCATCACCCGACCCCCAGCACCAACCCCCTTGTTGCCCAGAACCTCCCCGCGCTCTGGGGGTCTCCTCCCATCTCTCCCACACCCACCCCTGCTGCAACCTGTTGTCAATCAACGCTCCCCCTTGTGTTCAGGTATCATTCATGGGTTGGCAGGATTTGCATAGATGGCACCTCAAACGGGGGGAAATGACAAGAGCTTGGAGTTTTGTCTTTCCTTTGGGGGAGTGTTGGGCAGATAAAATATATTATGCTCATTTTGTTAAAGATGGCGCTGCTCACGTGGAAGTCCGTTGCCCAGGTGATAACATTAGTTGCCCTTCCTGCATGGGCCAGGTGGCTGTGATTGTGGCCACAACTACTGGCTATACATTTGGCGTAGTCTGTGGCAGGATTCTATACAGATCGGTATGGAGCTGCCACCACCTTTGAGCAGTGGATTAGAGGACTGGCTGTTGTTATGATTCCTATGGCTGTCCTATTGGGAGCTGTAGGCTGACTGACTTTTACAGCATGCGTGAGGAAACCGAGAGCTCTGTGGAAGAGGCTGCCCAGGACCTGCAGGCCGAGCAGTAGGGGGAGTTGGAAGAAATGTGGGAGAAAGAAATGCCGACCCTGGAGCTGGAGCAAGCACCAGAGGAGGCCGACCAGGTTCTTGAAATTAGATTGGAAATGGAGCAGCTGCTGGAGAAGGAATCACAGGTTAGTGAGTTGCAGATTGCCCTGGATGTTGTGGAGATTTCCAAGAGCCAGCTGCAGCAGGAGGCTAGGGCCAGGGCTAAGGCTGAGGCTGGGGCAGCAAGGCCAGCAGCAGTGGTGGTCCAGGGCTCAAGCCCGGCAGCAGGAGCTGGCATTTCTAGCTCCTATCTGGAAGATGAGGAGAATTGGGCCGGAGTTGCGATTCACAGACTCCAGAAAGTAAACGGCTGCAGCTGCGGTGGGAGGATGAATGGACATCCCCGGAGCCAGGCATGCATCACCGAGTGGCCACTGGGATGGCAAGGAGTACCTGCTACACTCCTGGTAGGTCTGCGATTTTGGGACATAGGAGTGGATGCCATCATGCTCCCCAGAGCAGAGATGGAAATGCTGACTGCCATTGCCACATGCTTCTTTTTAGGACAGTGTGAGGCCTTCCATGACGGCAGGAATGAGGGGGGAGGCTAATACCCCATGTGCGTGGACTGATTTCCTGGACTACAACCAGAGTGAGCACTGGCTCTTTTGTTGGACGGACTTATGGATTTTGGACAATGTGAAATACCCTTATGGGGTGGGGGGTAGCTTTGATGGAGGCCCTCCCCCTGCCCCGGGAAGCCTTTCAAATGGCAAGAGAGAAGGCCGAAGATATTTTGCACTTAAGGCAAAGTGCTCAGAGACTGGTGAAATGTACCTTTGTAATTGTTGAAATTGTATGATTTGTCATGTATTTGTAATTTGTGTACTTACCTAATTTTCTTGTACAGGGATGCCGGTGGTATAGATTGTGGGTAGTAAAGTGAGCATAGGGGTGGATTGTTGGGCAGATAAAATATATTATGCTCATTTTGTTAAAGATGGCGCTGCCCACGTGGAAGCCCATTGCCCAGGTGATAACATTAGTTGCCCTTCCTGCTTAGGATGGGCATGATTGTATTAATGTGTGTTGGGGGAGGGCTTTTGCGCCAAAAGGTTTTTTTTTTATTATTATTATTCATTTTAGAGAGGAGACACAGAGTGAGAGAGAGAGAGAGAAAGAGAGAAAGGGGAGAGGAGCTAGAAGCATCAACTCCCATATGTGCCTTGACCAGACCAGTGCAGGGTTTTGAACTGGAGACCTCAGTGTTCCCAGGTCGACGCTTTATCCACTGTGCCACCACAGGTCAGGTGCCAAAAGGTTTTAAAAGGAAGAGAGATCACGTTGTTCAGGGAGAAGAGTGATTGCATTCTAGGAGGAGGGCAGAGAGCAGATTAAGGTAAAGTGACCAGACATACTGCTTTTGGCGGGACAGTCCCGATTTTTAACTATTTGTCCCACGTCCCGCGGCATTTTAAAAAAGTCCCGATTTAAAATATATATTACAATACTATTTTTGCATTCTATGAAATTTTTTTTTGCTCCATATAGACCAAATTTTTAATCAAGAACCCCCCCCCCTCCTTCAATGGTGTCCCGCTTTACCAATTTTAAAATCTGGTCACCTTAGTACTAAGGCCACGTGGAGGAGAGGAGAAGCAGCCAAGATGGTGGAGTGCTGAGGAAGAAGCCAGTTTGTGCAGGAGGAGATGGGAACAGAGGTGAATAAGACTGGTGAGATAGAAGCCTTTGATGCTAGGAAACTCGGATAAGTCAGTAACTTTGTGAGCACTGAATGAGTGGGTTTTGGAGACCAGTGTGTTTTTACTTGCCCGCAGGGTGCAAGCTAGGATTAAAGCTGATGGCTCACCAGTTAGTTCTTGGTTCCGTTGTTTCATTACCGACTGTACGAATCAAATGTGAACCTGCATGTGAATGGCCACGATGGCAGCTACTGGCTTTACAGGGAGGCACCAAGTCTCACTCAGACGGTCCATAGTCCTCACCCCTCCAGAGATGGGATTTTCCTCCTGCTTTGTAGATGTGGAAACTGAGGCCTGAGGTGCCAAATAGAGGCAGAGCTGGGCGAGAAGCCAGGAGGCCTCGTTCCTGCAGTCCCTGCCCTGAGGAGCCCGAGAAAGGGCAAGTGGGTGTGCGGGGAGGGGAGGCCCCGGTGGGTTCTGGCTGAATGGGCACCTCTGGAGCTGCCCCCAGTTCAGGCAGGGTTGGGGCCACGAGCAGGCTCCGGTGAAGTAGAGTCCCGTGAAATACTAATGACTCACGCTGGGTGCCTCTTGGGTGCCTCGCGGGGCCCAGCCCACATTCCGGGCCTTTGTTCCCCGGACTCTTAGGCCCGGCCTTAAAGGGCCAGCTCCCAGAGGCAGGAGAGGGCCGCCCCACCCATCACCCGGCCTGCCACCCCCATCGTCCTTTCCTGCCCCTTGTTGGGTCGCCCCTAGTCTTTGGACAGTAGGTAAAGAAGGTGTCAACCTGTGGGATTTGGAGTTTCCTCCAATCGAACCCTCAGGCTATAAGGGACGACCTGCAGGTCATTTCAGCAAGCCCCCTCCCTCAGGGCAGGGCTGCACCTTAACTGGCCAGGAAGGATGAAGACATCTCCCTCCCTTTCAAAGCAACTCCTTCCAGGGTCTCATAGTCAGGTCCCTTCTAACCACAATTTCACTTGGTGGCAGGTTATGCTGGTTCGTCACCCGGTCCTGGCTCAATCTCAGCACTGGTTTATCCTAGAACTCTCATTTGACACTTGTTTGGTGGGTTTTAGGTTGGCTTATACACACTTGTGAGCCAGGATCTCTGTCCTGAGCCTCCAAAGGGTCAGGTTTCACACCAAACCTGGCCTGTCAGTGTATTCCTCAGGGCAGAAACAGCATCCTGCCACCAGGGCAGCCCCGTGCCCTAACTTCTTTGGTTGCCGCGCCACCGTGTGGACACTCAGGAGAAAGGGTGCCTTCGGGAGCTTGGGCAGAGCCGGGCGGCCACTCCCACCCCGCCATACCGGACTCCAAAAGACCCTCCTCAGTTTTGAAGCAATCCTGAACGGACATGTTGGGCAGATAAAATATATTATGCTCACTTTGTTAAAAATGGCGCTGCCCACATACAAGTTTAAAGAGTAAGCTTTTCCCCACACCCTTGACTGATTGGATGATGTGGGGTGGTGCGCTCTCATGAGGAATCCTCCCAGTATGTCTCAGATAAGTGACTTTGTATCAGAGACTTCCTAGTTTGTAGCCTGGATTAAAGGTATGGATTTCTACACTATAAAGTGGGGCAGACCGGGAGCTTGCTCTCTCTCGGTACCTGAGGTTAGTATTAGAGAGGAGAGCAGATTAAGGCCACGTAGAGGAGAGGAGAAGCAGCCAAGATGGCGGAGTGCTGAGGAAGAAGCCAGTTTGTGCAGAGTTTGTGCAGAGAGAAGGAGATGGGGAACAGAGATGAATAAGGCTAGTGAGCTAGATTAAAAACACTGTTGGTGGAGAAGCAAGATGGCGACGGAGTAGGCGGACGTACCAACTTCCAACTCCCAGAACCAAAGTGGTTTATAACTCAATTTAAAGAACCATCATCTGGATAAACCAACTATGAACTAAACTAAGTGAACTCTTCAACCAAGGAACACAGAAGCAGCCACATTGAGACTGGTAGGAATAGCGAAAACGCGAAGAGGGCTGCCCAGCTCCCCGGAGCAAACGGCAGCCCAGAGTCCCGTGGGGCGGGAGGAAAGTTTGGCGGAGAGGGAGGGACCTGGGTCCCAGGAACCAAGCCCCAGCCTGCAGTCTCAGAGCCTAGAAGAGGCGTTTGGACAGTTTTGAGCTGTGAAACAAGTGAGGGAGCTCCCAGGCCTACAGTGTGGAGTATTAGGTCCCTTCCTACTCTGCTGAGGGCTGCTTAAGGGTTTGGGCCGACAGGACGCTGACGCGGTTCTGTCAGTGTGGGCAGAGGTCAAGCCGGTGGGAGATGGGTCTAGCCCAGAGGGTCGGAGGGGACGCGCGAAAGCGGTCCGGAAGCTGCGGGCCCGCCTTTAATCCCACTTACGGGGACAAAGCGGGAGGTCAGGAACGGGCAGGCCCTGCGCAAGCCGGCCCTGACCGCGGGGACCGGGCTAGGACCAGGGATGGGCGGGGGGCTTGTGGCTGAGCTGACGCTACCAGCTCCACACCACCCGGGCCGGAGAAACCGCGGTTGGCCAGTATACGTGCGTGAACGGGCTCCGAGCACGGGAACGGGGTAGACCCCGAGACAAGTGGAAGTTCGCAGCTGAGCTCACGCTACTATCCCCACCCGGCCGGAGAAACCGAGGATTGCATTCTTACGTGCACGGGCGGGCTCCGAACGTGGGGGCAGGGTAGAGTCCAGGATGAGCGGAAGTACGCAGCTGAGCGGAAGCCAGCAAACACACCCGCCCCAATAAACCTTGGTTTCCAACCCTGCGCAGAAGGGCCCTGGCCTCGAGGGCGGGGATAAATCTCTGGACGGGCAAAAGCTTACAGCTGAGAGCACGTCAAAAGCCCCGCCTAACCCGCAGAACTGTAGCGAGCAGGTTCAGACTGCTGGTTCTGGGCGGAAGTCCGGAAATAGGCTGGGTCCGCAGCTAAGCTAAGGTGCTCACCTCTACCCTTGGTGCTAAGTCTTGTGGCTTCAGTGACAGCCCCTCCCACGGAGGAGAGGCAGAAATCACAGCAAACGCCACAGTGAGCCAGCGATGGCAACGCTCATACCAACCACCCTAGGCACTGGCAGAGGGAGTGGAGGGCCTGCAGACAGACCACACCTAGAGAACACAAAGGCAACAACTACAGGACTCCAGTGACCACAACTTGCTTATACACAGAGAAAATGGGCAGGCAGAGGAATGCAAACCAAAAGAATCAGGAGAAATCCCCAGAGAAGGACCTGAATGAACCAGATATAACCAAATTACCAGAAGCTGATTTAGAATAATGATAGTTAGGATGTTCAAAGAAATTAGAGCAACAATGGATAGTCATTATGAACACCTAAACAAAGAGATAACAAGTATAAAAAATGAAATTGAAATAATAAAAAAGAATCAGACAAAAATGACAAATACAGTATCAGAACTGAAGACCACAATGGAAGGAATTAAAAGCAGGATGGATGACGCTGAGGATCGAATAAGCGAGTTAGAGGACACAATAAACAAAGGCACAGAAGCAGAGAAGAAAAAGGAAAAGAGACTTAAAAAATGTGAGGAAACTCTAAGGGTGCTTTGTGACAACATGAAGAGAAACAACATTCGCATCATAGGGGTGCCTGAAGAAGAGGAGAGAGGACAGGAAATGGAAACTTTGTTCAATCAAATCATAGCAGAAAACTTTCCTAAATTAAGGCTGGGAAACACTCCACACATTCAAGAAGCACACAGAACTCCATTAAAGAGAAACCCAAAAAGATCTACACCAAGACACATCATAGTTAAAATACCAAAGCTAATGGTAAAGAAAAAATCTTAAAAGCTGCTAGAGAAAAAAAGGCTATCACCTACAAAGGAGCCCCCATAAGGATGACATCGGACTTCTCAACAGAAACACTTGAGGCCAGAAGGAAATGGCAAGATATAATCAAAGTAATGCAGAACAAGAACCTACAACCAAGACTACTTTATCCAGCAAGGCTAATGTTTAAAATTGAAGGAGAAATAAAGAGCTTCCCAGAAAAAGAAAGCCTCAAGGAATTCATAAAAACCAAACCAATTCTGCAAGAGATACTAAGGGGCCTCTTGTGAACAGTTTAAAGGGAGGAATGAATAGAGCAAAAGAAGAATACAGCTTTAAAGAATAAAATGGCAATAAACAACTACATATCAATAATAACCTTAAATGTAAATGGATTAAATGATCCAATCAAAAGACATAGTGTAGCTGCATGGATAAAGAAACAGGACCCATACATATGCTGTCTACAAGAGACACACCTTAAAACAAAAGATGCTCATAGACTGAAGGTAAAAGGATGGAAAAAATATATTTCATGCAAATGCAAATGAAAAAAAAGCCAGGGTAGCAATACTTATATCAGACAAAATGGACTTTAAAACAAAGGCTGTAGTAAGAGATAAAGAAGGACACTACATAATGATAAAGGGAACAATTCAACAGGAAGATATAACTATTGTAAATATCTATGCACCAAATATAGGAGCCCCAACATACATAAAGCAGACTTTGATGGATATAAAGGGCGAGATTAACAGCAATACTATCATAGTAGGGGATTTCAATACCCCTCTAACAACACTGGATAGATCCACAAGAAAAAAAATTAATAAAGAAACAGCAGACTTAAAGGAGACACTAGATCAACTTGATTTAATAGATATCTTCAGAACTTTTCACCCTAAAGCAGTAGAATATACATTCTTCTCAAGCGCTCATGGTACGTTTTCTAGGATAGACCACATGTTAAGACACAAAGATGGTCTCAATAAATTTAAGAAGATTGAAATCTTATCAAGCATTTTCTCTGATCACAATGCCATGAAACTAGAAATTAACCACAAAAGAAAAACTGAAAAATACTCAAACACTTGGAAACTAAATAGCATGTTATTAAATAATGAATGGATTAACAATGAGATCAAAGAAGAAATAAAAATGTTTCTAGAAACAAATGATAATGAGCATACATCAACTCAAAATTTATGGGACACAGCAAAAGCAGTTCTGAGAGGGAAGTTTATTGCACTACAGGCATATCATAAGAAGCTAGAAAAAGCTCAAATAAGCAACCTGACCCTGCATCTAAAAGAACTAGAGAAACAACAACAAATAAAACCCAAGACAAGTAGAAGGAAGGAAATAATAAAGATCAGAGCAGAAATAAATGACATAGAGGCTAAGGAAACAATACAGAGGATCAATGAAACCAGAAGTTGGTTCTTTGAAAAGGTAAACAAGATTGATGAACCTTTAACTAGACTCACCAAGAAAAAAAGAGAGAGGACTCAAATAAATAAAATTAGAAAGAACAGTGGAGAAATAACAACTGACACAACAGAAATACAAAGCATTTTAAGAAAATACTATGAAGAACTATATGCCAAAAAATTAGACAATCTTGGTGAAATGGACAAATTTCTTGAATCATATAATCTTCCAAAAATCAATCTGGAAGAATCAGAACACCTAAACAGACCAATTACAACAAATGAGATCGAAACAGTTATCAAAAAACTCCCAAAAAAGAAAAGTCCTGGGCCTGATGGCTTCACAAGTGAATTCTATCAAAAATTCAAAGAAGAACTAACTCCTATCCTTCTCAAGCTATTTCAAAAAATTCAAGAGGAAGGAAGATTTACAAACTCCTTTTATGAGGCGAGCATAATTCTGATCCCAAAACCGGTCAAAGACAACACAAAGAAAGAAAATTATAGGCCTATATCCCTGATGAATTTAGACGCTAAAATTCTCAACAAAATATTAGCCAACCGGATCCAGCAATATATGAAAAAAATCATACACCACGATCAAGTGGGATTTATTCTGGAGAGGCAAGGCTGGTTCAATATTCGCAAATCAATCAATGTGATTCATCACATAAACAAAAGGAAGGACAAAAATCACATGATAATTTCAATAGATGCAGAAAAGGCATTTGATAAAGTCTAGCACCCATTCATGCTCAAAACTCTCAGTAAAGTGGGAATACAGGGATCATTCCTTAACATGATAAAGGCCATCTACGATAAACCGACAGCAAACATCATACTAAATGGACAAAGATTAAAAGCAATCCCCTTAAGATCAGGAACCAGGCAGGGTTGCCCACTTTCACCACTCTTATTCAACATAGTTCTGGAAGTCCTAGCTACAGCAATCAGACAAGAAGAAGAAATAAAAGGCATCCAAATTGGAAAAGAAGAAGTAAAACTGTCATTATTTGCAGATGATATGATATTGTATATTGAAAACCCTAAAGTCTCATTCAAAAAACTACTGGACCTTATAAATGAATTTAGCAAGGTGGCAGGATATAAAATTAATACTCAGAAATCAGAGGCATTTCTATACACCAACAATGAAATATAAGCAAAAGAAATTAAGGAAACAATCCCCTTCACTATTGCAGCCAAAAAAAATAAAGTACCTAGGAGTAAATTTAACCAAGGAGGTTAAGGACTTGTACTCGGAAAATTATAGAACATTGATAAAAGAAATCAAGGAAGATACAAACAAGTGGAAGCACATACCGTGCTCATGGCTAGGAAGAATAAACATCATTAAAATGTCTATATTACCCAAAGCAATTTATAAATTCAATGCAATACCAATTAAAATACCAATGACATACTTCAAAGATATAGAACACATATTCCAAAAATTTATATGGAACCAAAAAAGAACACGAATAGCCTCAGCAATCTTAAAGAGAAAAAATAAAGCAGGAGGTATCACTCTTCCAGATATCAAGGTTTACTATAAGGCCATTATACTCAAGACAGCCTGGTACTGGCATAAGAACAGGCACATTGATCAATGGAACAGAACAGAGGACCCAGAAATAAACCCACAGCTTTATGGACAACTGATATTTGACAAAGGAGGAAAGAACATACAATGGAGTAAAGACAGCCTCTTTAACAAATGGTGTTGGGAAAATTGTACATCTACCTGCAAAAAAATGAAACTAGACCATCAACTTACACCATTCACAAAAACAAATTCAAAATGGATAAAAGACTTAAATGTAAGCCGTGAAACCATAAGCATCTTAGAAGAAAACATAGGCAGCAAGCTTTCCGACATCTGTAGCAGCAGTATATTTGCCGATTTATCTCCACGGGCAACTGAAATAAAAGGCAAGATAAACAAATGGGACTATATCAAACTAAAAAGTTTTTGCACAGCTAAAGACAATAGGAACAGAATAAAAAGACAAACCACACAATGGGAGAACATATTCGACAGCACATCTGAAAAGGGGTTAATAACTAAAATTTATAAAGAACTTATAAAACTCAACACCAGGAAGACAAACAACCCAATAAAAATATGGGCAAAAGAAATGAATAGAAATTTCTCCAAAGAAGACATACAGATGGCCAATAGGCATATGAAAAAATGCTCAACATCACTAATCATTAGAGAAATGCAAATTAAAACCACAATGAGATATCACCTCGCACCAGTCAGAATGGCACTTATCAGCAAAACAACACAGAATAAGTGCTGGCAAGGATGTGGAGAAAAGGGAACCCTTCTGCACTGCTGGTGGGAATGCAGACTGGTGCAGCCACTGTGGACAACAGTTTGGAGATTTCTTAGAAAATTAAAAATCGAACTGCCTTTTGACCCAGCTATCCCACTTTTAGGAATATACCCTAAGAACACCATAGCACTGTTCGAAAAGAAGAAATGCGCCCCCATGTTCGTGGCAGCATTGTTCACAATAGCGAAGATCTGGATCCAGCCCAAGTGTCCGTCAGAAGACGAGTGGATTAAAAAGCTATGGTACATATATACTATGGAAAACTACTCAGCCATAAGAAACGATGACATCGGATCATTTATAACAAAATGGATGTACTTCGATAACATTATAAGGAGTGAAATAAGTAAATCAGCAAAAAAGAAAAACTGAGAACAGCATGATTTCATACATAGGTGGGACATAAAAGTGAGAATATGAGACATGGACAAGAGAGTGGTGGTTACGGGATGGGGGGAGGGAGAAAAGGGTGGGATAGGGAGGAGGGGAGGGACACAGGGAAAACCAGATAGAAGGTGACACAGGACAATTTGACTTTTGGTGATTGGTATGCAACACAATTGAATGATAAGATAACCTGGAGATGTTTTCATTGTACATATGTACCCTGATTTATTGGTGTCACCCCATTAGAATTAATAATAATAAAATATATATATAAAAAAAAAACAAAAAAAAAAAAACAAAAAAACACTGTTGGCTAAACAAGACATTCGAAGATTGTATTTTGCAGTGACTGTCACTTTTCTGCCCCTGGTGTATAATTAACACCTATTACAAAAAAATGTATTTCATTAGATTTCTTTTTCCCCCACCATTGGCTAAATAGCCAGATTTTTTACATGTGCAATTCTATCAGTCAAAACACTAGCAAACATCATTGGTTTACTATTGTCTGCCTTATGACACTCAAGCTTAATAAATTTTTCAAATTTCTAAACAAATCACTAATTTGAAGTATTGCTCACTTCAGTTATTATCGTCCGCTATGATTACTTTTATTAAAAAATAGCTAAACAATCACTAACCTAAACATACTTAGTTCATACTCTGTTAGTTGCTTTCCTAGTACTATTTAGATGGAGGCGTTCTGGTTCATAGTATATAAATGCATAACTTCTTATAATCACAAATATTGGGTTTTCCCTTTTGTGAAATTCAGGTTTCTGAGCAGAATATTATAAAATTTCAGAAATTTCAATGGCATAAAATTATAAATCAAATCAAATTCTGTATGATTACTAGATTTTAAGTCTGCTGGAACTGAGAATTCAAAACTTTCTTTTGATTGAGCAAATTGTCACCAGTGGGTTTTTTGCTTTGTTTTAATTCCAAGAATCATGAACTAAGTCAAGACAATTATTTCTGTTCATCTATTTTCAAAACCAAAATGTTTTCATTATATGATTTAATAAAGTATCTTAAGAACTTAAAAAAAAAAAAAAAAGGCTAGTGAGCTAGAAACCTTTGATTCTAGGAAACTCGGTAAGTCAGTAGCTTTGTGAGCACTGAGTAAGTGGGTTTTGGAGTCCAGTGTGTGTTTTTGCTTGTCCGCCAGGTGCAAACTAGAATTAAAGCTGGTGGCTCATCAGTTCTTGGCTCCATTATTTCATTACTGACTGTCTGAATCTAATGCGAACCTGCGTGAGCCAGGCGACTGTGATGGTGGTCTTGGCTACCTTGGGGCCTTACTGGGCAAAATAAAACCAAGCCCTATACAAGGAAGGAAAGGATGAGCCTCTAAGATCAATTTAACAACAAAAGCGTGGACGTTCAAACAAAACTTGTAAATAGCAATATTTTATTGTTGAGGCTTGAGGACATCTCTGTGTCCTCAGGCACCCCTCCCCTCACACACTACTTGGGTGTAAGGTTTTGTCCACTGTTAATATACAAATTTTCAGAGAAGGTTTTTTTGTAGGTATTTTTTTTCTCTTTGAAGCTTTCATAGTAATTTCCCAATTTCTTCTATCTTGCATTAGAGCTGGATTTGGAAGGAGAAAGTACAAGGCTTGTTGCTACTGAGAAAACCAAAGGGTGGGACAGAGAAAGGAGTGGGCATAGTGGAGGGTGGAGGGCAGCGCCTGGGCAGAAGCACCATAAATTGTGAAGAGGGCTGGGGCTGCTCCATAGACTCTCACTTAATATAGCCTTTGAACCCGGGATGAGCCACTGCCAAATGGGCTAGGACCTTGGGGTCTTTGTGGGCTATTGGCCTTGGTATTCCTGGAACTAACCAACCAGGCCAGCTGGCCCAGAACGAGCCAAGCATCCAGAATCCTCTGTGATCCATACTGTCCATCCATCCATCAGTCCACCTACCCATTTAACAGATACCCTGTTGTGCATCAGCTTAGGTAGCTCCCTATCCCAGGCTATCCCATCTCTCAAAGTCCTTCCTTCCTCTCCTTGCTCACCACCACTCTGGTTCTGTTCCTTGTCACCCTGACCCTAAACCACACCTTCCAAAGGTCTCCTATTACTGGGTCCTCCTGCGCCAATTATCCCAAGCACCACTTCTAAATTAATCCCTAGGTCCTTGCCAGTTAGCTCAGTTGGTTAAGAGTGTTGTCCCAAAACACAAGGTTGCAGGTTTGATCCATGGTCAGGGCACACACAGGAAGCAACCAATGAATGTACAACTGGGTGGAGCAAAAAATGAATGCTTCCTTTTTTCCTCCCCTCTGTCTCTTAAAAAGAAAAATAAGCCCTGGCTGGGTAGCTCGGTTGGTTGGAGCATCATCCCAGAGCGTGGAGGTTGCCAGTTTGATTCCCTGGTCAGGGCACACACAGGAGCAGCTCCATGTTCCTGTCTCGCTCTCCTTGCCTCTTTCAAAAAAGAAAAAGGAATCTCCATAAAATGTACCCAAGTTCTCTTGTGTGAGTGGATTGTCCATAGCAGCCAGTCTGAATTTACTGGTTCAACACAGGAATCCACCCATATGTCCTGCATTGCGACTCCGTCATTTGGAGTTAGTGTCTTCTTGAGAGTAAGAGCTTTCTTTTATATTTCAAAATCAAATCAAGTGTAAATTATATGTCAATAATCCTAGCTGGAATATAAACAATAAATTAAGAGCTTTTAACGTATATACATTCATACAGATGTGTGTTTTGATTTGCATACAGATGTGTGTTTTGATTTGCGCCTGTGTTTGAGAGCCATAGTGCTGAAGGCTGAGTGCCTTGGGGTCACGTCTTGCGGGGAGAAGATACACCTTTGCTGTTTGAACCAAGCCTCCTGCTATTGTCCTCTGTATCTGCTATTGTCCTGTACCTGTTTCCTCTCAGAGGAAAACAGAATGGCCTCAGCCATGCCCGGCCCAGGTGAAATGGCATAAAATGAGTAAGGTACATTTTTTTTTTATTAACTTTAATGTAGTGACACCAATAAATCAGGGTACATATGTACAATGAAAACATCTCCAGATTATCTTATCATTCAATTGTGTTGCATACCCATCACCCAAAGTCAAATTGTCCTCTGTCACCTTCTATCTGGTTTTCCTTGTGCCCCTATCCCACCCTCCCTTCCGTCCCCCCACCCTGTAACCACCACTCTCTTGTCCATGTCTCATATTCTCACTTTTATGTCCCACCTATGTATGAATTCATGCTGTTCTTAGTCTTTTTTTTTTTCTGATTTACTTATTTCACTTCGTATAATGTTATCAAGGTACCACCATTTGGTTGTAAATGATCCGATGTCATCATTTCTTATGGCCGAGTAGTATTCCATAGTATATATGTACCAAAGCTTTTTAATCCACTCCACTTCTGACGGACACTTGGGCTGTTTCCAGATCTTCGCTATTGTGAACAATGCTGCCACGAACATGGGGGCGCATTTCTTCTTTTCAAACAGTGTTATGGTGTTCTTAGGGTATATTACTAAAAGTGGGGTAGCCGGGTCAAAAGGAGGTTCGATTTTTAATTTTTTGAGGAATCTCCATACTGTTTTCCACAGTGGCTGCACCAGACTGCATTCCCACCAGCAGTGCAGAAGGGTTCCCTTTTCTCCGCATCCTCGCCAGCACTTATTCTGTGTAGTTTTGCTAATGAGTGCCATTCTGACTGGTGTGAGGTGATACCTCATTGTGGTTTTAATTTGCATTTCTCTAATGATTGGTGATGTTGAGCATTTTTTCATATGTCTTTTGGCCATCTGTATGTCTTCTTTGGAGAAATTTCTATTCATTTCTTTTGCCCATTTTTTTATTGGGTTGTTTGTCTTCCTGGTGTTGAGTTTTATAAGTTCTTTATAAATTTTGGTTATTAACCCCTTATCCGACGTGCTGTCGAATATGTTCTCCCATGGTATGGTTTGTCTTTTTATTCTGTTCTTATTGTCTTTAGCTGTGCAAAAACTTTTTAGTTTGATATAGTCCCATTTGTTTATCTTGCCTTTTATTTCATTTGCCTGTGGAGATAAATCAGCAAATATATTGCTGCTACAGATGTCGGAAAGCTTGCTGCCTATGTTTTCTTCTAAGATGCTTATAGTTTCACGGCTTATGTTTAAGTCTTTTATCCATTTTGAATTTGTTTTTGTGAATGGTGTAAGTTGATGGTCCAGTTTCATTTTTTTGCAGGTAGATGTCCAATTTTCCCAACACCATTTGTTAAAGAGGCTGTCTTTACTCCATTGTATGTTCTTTCCTCCTTTGTCAAATATCAGTTGTCCATAAAGCGGCAGGTTTCTTTCTGGGTTCTCTGTTCTGTTCCATTGATCAATGTGTCTGTTCTTATGCCAGTACCAGGCTGTCTAGAGTATAATGGCCTTGTAGTAGACCTTGATATCCGGAAGAGTGATACCTCCTGCTTTATTTTTTCTTTTTAGGATTGCTGAGGCTATTCGTGTTCTTTTTTGGTTCCATATAAATTTTTGGAATATGTTTTCTATATCTTTGAAGTATGTCATTGGTATTTTAATTGGTATTGCATTGAATTTATAAATTGCTTTGGGTAGTATAGACATTTTAATGATGTTTATTCTTCCTAGCCATGAGCACGGTATGTGCTTCCACTTGTTTGTATCTTCCATGATTTCCTTTATCAGTGTTTTATAATTTTCTGAATACAAGTCCTTAACCTCCTTGGTTAAATTTACTCCTAGGTACTTTATTTTTTTGGCTGCAATAGTGAAGGGGATTGTTTCCTTAAGTTCTTTTGCTGACAGTTCATTGTTTGTATACAGAAATGCCTCTGATTTCTGCATATTAATTTTATATCCTGCCACCTTGCTGAATTCATTTATAAGGTCCAGCAATTTTTGACTGAGACTTTAGGGTTTTCAATATACAATATCATATCATCTGCAAATAGTGACAGTTTTACTTCTTCTTTTCCAATTTGGATGTCTTTTATTTCTTCTTCTTGTCTGATTGCTATAGCTAGGACTTCCAGAACTATGTTGAATAAGAGTAGTGAAAGTGGGCAACCCTGCCTGGTTCCTGATCTTAAGGGGATTGCTTTTAATTTTTGTCCATTTAGTATGATGTTTGCTGTGGGTTTGTCGTAGATGGCTTTTATCATGTGAAGGAATGTTCCCTGTATTTTCACTTTACTGAGAGTTTTGAGCAAGAATGGGTACTGGATTTTGTCAAATGCCTTTTCTGCATCTATTGAAATTATCATGTGATTTTTGTCCTTCCTTTTGTTTATGTGATGAATCACATTGATTGATTTGCGAATATTAAACCAGCCTTGCCTCTCCAGAATAAATCCCACTTGATCATGGTGTATGATTTTTTTCATATATTGCTGGACCCGGTTGGCTAATATTTTGTTGAGAATTTTAGCGTCTAAATTCATCAGGGATATAGGCCTATAATTTTCTTTCTTTGTGTTGTCTTTGCCCGGTTTGGGGATCAGAATTATGCTCGCCTCATAAAAGGAGTTTGGAAGTCTTCCTTCCTCTTGAATTTTTAGAAATAGCTTGAGGAGGATAGGAGTTAGTTCTTCTTTGAATTTTTGATAGAATTCACTTGTGAAGCCATCAGGCCCAGGACTTTTCTTTTTTGGGAGTTTTTTGATAACTGTTTCGATCTCATTTGCTGTAATTGGTCTGTTTAGGTGTTCTGATTCTTCCAGATTGATTTTTGGAAGATTATATGATTCAAGAAATTTGTCCATTTCATCTAGATTGTCTAATTTTTTGGCATATAGTTCTTCATAGTATTTTCTTACAATGCTTTGTATTTCTGTTGTATCAGTTTTTATTTCTCCACTGTCCTTTTTAATATTATTTATTTGCAACCTCTCTCTTTTTTTCTTGGTGAGTCTAGTTAAAGCTTCATCAATCTTGTTTACCTTTTCAAATTACCAGCTTCTGGTTTCATTGATCCTCTGTATTGTATCCTTAGCCTCTATGTCATTTATTTCTGCTCTGATCTTTATTATTTCCTTCCTTCTACTTGTCCTGGGTTTTATTTGTTGTTGTTTTTCTAGTTCTTTTAGCTGCAGGGTCAGGTTGCTTATTTCAGCTTTTCTAGCTTCCTAGGATATGCCTGTAGTGCAATGAACTTCCCTCTCAGTACTGCTTTTGCTGTGTCCCATAGATTTTGAGTTGATGTATGCTCATTATCATTTGTTTCTAGAAACATTTTTATTTCTTCTTTGATCTCATTGTTAATCCATTCATTATTTAATAACATGCTATTTAGTTTCCAAGTGTTTGAGTATTTTTCAGTTTTTCTTTTGTGGTTAATTTCTAGTTTCATGGCATTGTGATCAGAGAAAATGCTTGATATGATTTCAATCTTCTTAAATTTATTGAGACCATTTTTGTGTCCTAACATGTGGTCTATCCTAGAAAACGTACCATGAGCGCTTGAGAAGAATGTATATTCTACTGCTTTAGGGTGAAAAGTTCTGAAGATATCTATTAAATCAAGTTGATCTAGTGTATCCTTTAAGTCTGCTGTTTCTTTATTAATTTTCTTTCTTGAGGATCTATCCAGTGTTGTTAGAGGGGTATTGAAATCCCCTACTATGATAGTATTGCTGTTAATCTCGCCCTTTATGTCCATCAAAGTCTGCTTTATGTATGTCGGGGCTCCTATATTTGGTGCGTAGATATTTATAATAGTTATATCTTCCTGTTGAATTGTTCCTTTTATCATTATGTAGTGTCCTTCTTTATCTCTTACTACAGCCTTTGTTTTAAAGTCCATTTTGTCAGATATACGTATTGTTACCCCGGCTTTTTTTTCATTTCCATTTGCATGAAATATTTTTTTCCATCCTTTTACCTTCAGTCTATGTGCATCTTTTGTTTTAAGGTGTGTCTCTTGTGGACAGCATATGTATGAGTCCTGTTTCTTTATCCACGCAGCTACCCTGTCTTTTGATTGGATCATTTAATCCATTTACATTTAAGGTTATTATTGATATGTAGTTGTTTACTGCCATTTTATTCTTTAAAGCTGTATTCTTCTTTTGCTCTATTCTTTCCTCCCTTTGAACTGTTCACAACAGGCCCCGTAGTATCTCTTGCAGAATTGGTTTGGTTTTAATGTATTCCTTGAGGCTTTCTTTGCCTGGAAAGCTCTTTATTTCTCCTTCAATTTTAAACGTTAGCCTTGCTGGATAGAGTAGTCTTGGTTGTAGGTTCTTGTTCTGCATTACTTTGATTATATCTTGCCATTCCCTTCTGGCCTCAAGTGTTTCTGTTGAGAAGTCCGATGTCATCCTTATGGGGGCTCCATTGTAGATGATAGCCTTTTTTTCTCTAGCAGCTTTTAAAATTTTTTCTTTATCCATTAGCTTTGGTATTTTAACTATGATGTGTCTTGGTGTAGATCTTTTTGGGTTTCTCTTTAATGGAGTTCTGTGTGCTTCTTGAATGTGTGGAGTGTTTCCCCGCCTCTATTTTGGGAAGTTTTCTGCTATGATTTGATTGAACAAAGTTTCCATTTCCTGTCCTCTTTCCTCTTCTTCAGGCACCCCTATGATGCGAATGTTGTTTCTCTTCAGGTTGTCACAGAGCTCCCTTAGAGTTTCCTCACATTTTTTGAGTCTCTTTTTCTGTTTCTTCTCTGCTTCTGTGCCTTTGTTTATTGTGTCTTCTAACTCTCTGATTCGATCCTCAGTGTGATTCATTTTGCTTTTAATTCCTTCCATTGTGGTCTTCAGTTCTGATACTGTATTTGTCATTTTTGTCTGATTCTTTTTTATTATTTCAATTTCGTTCTTTATACTTGTTATCTCTTTATTTAGGTGTTCATAGTGACTATCCGTTGTTGCTCTAATTTTTTTGAACATCCTAACTATCATTATTCTAAATTCTGCGTCTGGTAGTTTGGTTATATCTGGTTCATTCAGGTCCTTCTCTGGGGATTTCTCTTGATTCATTTGGTTTGCATTCCTCTGCCTGCCCATTTTATCTGTGTATAGGCAAGTTGTGGGCACTGGAGTCCAGTAGGTGTTCCCTTTGTGTTCTCTAGGTGTGGTCTGTCTGCAGGCCTGCCACCCCCTCTGCTGCTGCCTAGGGTGGTTGGGTGTGGGCGTTGCCAGTGACTGCCTACTGCAGCTGTTGCTGTGATTTCCACCTCTCCTCCGCGGGAGGGGCTGTCACTCAAGCCACAAGCCTTAGCACCAAGGGCAGAGGTGAGCACCTTTGCTCACTGCGGAACCAGCCTTTTTTTGGAAGGCTTACACCCAGCCCCCGCAGTCAGAGCCTGCTCGCCACAGTTTCGTGGGTTGGGCGGGGCATTTGACATGCTCTCAGCTGTGAGCCTTTGCCCGTCCAGAATTTAGCCCCGCCCTTGAGGCCGGGGCCCTCCTGCGTAGGGTCGCAAACTGCGGTTTATTGGGCCTGGCGTGTTTGCTGACGTTAGCTCAGCTGCTAGCTTCCCATCGATCAGGACTCTACCACGCCCCCACGTTCGGCGCCAGCTCGGGCACGTAGGGTGGCCAGCCGCCGGGATTTCTCTGGCCAGGCGGGGCTAGTAGCGTGAGCTCAGCCGCGAAAGCCAGCTGCGCGCACGTAGTTTTGCAAACCACCAGGGTTTCTCTGGCCGGGCGGGGCTAGTAGCGTGAGCTCAGCCGCGAAAGCCAGCTCACGCGCATAAAGGATTTCAAACCACCGCGGTTTCTCTGTCCGGGCAGGGTTGGCAGCGTGAGCTCAGCCGCGAGCCCCTCGCCCGTCCCTGGTCCTAGCCCCATCCCCGTGGTCAGGGCTGGCTTGCACAGAGTCGCAGAGCCGATCTCTGCCCGTATTTTTCCCCACAAGTGGGGTCACAGGCGGCCCACAGCTGCCAGACCGCTTTCGTGCATCCCCTCTGCCCCTGCTGGGCTAGACCGAGCTCACATCAGTTGTGCCTCCGGCCACACCGATAGGACCGCTTCTCAGCGTCCTGCCGCCCCAAACCCTTCAGCAACCCTCAGAGAGATAGCAGTGTCTTAAGTCTCCACACTGTAGGCTTGGGAGCTCCCTCCCTCTAAGCAGCTCTGCTCTAATTGCTGCGGGAGAGCTTGTTTGGCTAGTGTCTTGTCTCCCTTTGCTGGTATTGCTAGTTCCAGGGGAAATATTCGTTTTCGATTAGGGAAATGACTTAGCCCAGGGGTCAGGATGGCTGTCCCTCAGAGTGTCCTCGTGCCTTCAGTCCACTCTCTGTTCCCGCTGCTCTGTTCCTCTCCTCTGTCCCCGTTCCCCGGAGCCCCGGGTGCGTGGTTGTGAGAGAGGGTTTCTGCGCTGTCCCTTTGAAAAGATTCTTGGGTCTGAGAAAACTGTCTCTTTTTCACAAACTGTATCCTCACTTGCTTCACAGCTCAATACTGTCCATATGCCTCTTCTAGGCTCTGGGACTGCAGTCTGGGGCTTGGTTCCTGGGACCCAGGTCCCTCCCTCTCCCCCAAACTCTCCTCCCGCCACGCGGGTCTCTCCGGGCTGCCGTTTGCTCCGGGGAGCTGGGCAGCCCTCTTCGCGTTTTCGCTATTCCTACCAGTCTCAATGTGGCTTCTGCAGTGTTCCTTGGTTGTAGAGTCCACTTAGTTTAGTTCAAAGTTGGTTTATCCAGATGATGGTTCTTAAAATTGAGTTATAATCCACTTTGGTTCTGGGAGTTGGAAGTTGGTACGTCCGCCTACTCCATCGCCATCTTCCCCCCCCACCCCCCGAGTAAGGTACATTTTATAAGAGCTGAGACTCCTCCTGGTTTGGCTTGGCTTTCTTCAGATGGACATGAAAGGTGTGAGGGAAGGGCGACCCTACCCACTGTGAAATATACATTGCAACCTAACATGATTTCAGAATCTTTCGGACCATAAAACTGAGGAGGGTATTTATTATGTGACTTCACTGGGTCAGGGGAGAGCTTTAAAAATTCTCTTCTTTCCAGTCCCTCAACTGCTTCCCTGCTAGAGCCTCCCAGGTAAGTCTGTGCTTTCTTCTCCCTTATAGCCTGGCAACCCCAGCCCCCTGAGGAACCCGCCCATCAACCTAAACCATTATGCTACCAAGAAGAGTGTGGCAGAGAGCATGCTGGACGTGGCTCTCTTCATGTCCAATGTTATGCGGCTAAAAACAGTGCTGGAGCAGGGGCCGTCCTCTCAATACTATGCCACCCTCATCAGCATCTCTCTGCTCCTGCAGGTTGTCATTGGAATCCTCCTGGCAGTCATTGGTGAGCCCTTGGCCTCAGTGCACCAAGTGTCTCCCTGTACCACCCTGCATTTGTACTTGCCAACTTCACAGCCACACACTAACCTGGTCTTTGCCCTCTGCACCTACAAATGCCCAACTAACATCTACACAGTGATTACTAGCACCCTGCTCTACCTCTCGGTGTTCCATATAATGGCCACTCCACAATACCTGCTGAATGACAGTCCTCACTAGCTTGTAGCAGGTCCATCTTGCCTCTGTGTGTGTAAGTCCCCAAACACTGGTTCTATGAAGCACCACACGGACACCCACACACGGATCAGTGAGGGAAGAGGCGTCTAGTGCAACAACGACACCTCCCTCGATTTCTGCCAACTGGATTTTTGAGGTGCCAGACTCTCTGAACTGTAGAGGGTTTTGTGAGGGAAGCTCCAGGCTGTGGCTCCCACCCTGACTTTTACCTCTCCCTCCTCTCTTCTCTGCAGCACGGCTGAACCTCAATGAGGTAGAAAAGCAGTGGCGACTCAACCAGCTCAACAATGCCGCCACCATTTTGGTCTTCATCACTGTTGTCATCAACGTCTTCATTACAGCCTTTGGGGCACATAAGATGGGGTTCCTGGCTGCCAGGACCTCAAGGAATCCTCTCTGAACTCAGCTTGGGACCCAGGTGAGGGATGAGGAAAGGTCCCCAGGCCCAAAGGCTCCCGGGTGGCCCTTTTCTCACCTCTGGGTGTTTGGGGTAAGAGAAATCCCTGCCAAGCAAAAGAAGAAGGTAGATCTGGGGCCAGGAGGGAATCTGGGAGAAGAACGTGGATGTCAAAAAGGGCCCTGAGCTATTGACGGGGTTTCTCCTTCATTTTAGGCTCAGGTTCTTCCATAGCCTGTGATGGGTGGGAGGCAATGTGGTTAGTGCTTGGCTCTGCCCCTCTGGCAAGAGACAAGATGGAGATGTGGGCTTTTCCCTTGGCATTGTCTGGCCATCCTTACTGCTCAAACTGTGGTCTATGGACCAAAAGCAACAAAAGCACCTGGAAGCCTGCTGGCAAGGTAGACTCCCAGGCCCACTCCAGATCTACTGAGTCCACGTCTGCACCTTGAGAAGGCTGCCAGGGAAATGGAGGGCACACTGGAGTCCTCAAGCACTGCCCCCACCGCCTCTTCTCTGTGCCCCCCACCCCAGGTACTGAATCTGGAGCTGCTGCACCGCTTTCCTCCCTGACCTGCCAGGTTGACAGAGACTTTCCTCGGCCCCCAGGAGATCCTGAAAGGGGCAGTGTAGATGCCTGCTTCCTACCCACTGCACCTGAATGTAGATGGGCTATTTTACTGGTTTAAGTGAACTCCATCTCAGTCTAGAGTCCTGAGCTCAGATGGGTAGTGCCAACTTTCCTTCCTGGTAGCACCTGCCCCTAAAGCCAAGTCCACCCAGCTTCAGGCTTCTGGTTCAGACTTGACTCCACTCCTTCCCTTTGGCCCACCCATTCTTAGGCTCATTTTCCCAGGGAAAAATGGAATGACTTCTGTCTAAAAGTGTTTCTCCGAATCCATGGAGGTCAGTCCTTAGGTCTTTAGTGGCATCTGAGCTGCCATCTCCATCTGTGTCCTGGAAAGGGCTCAGAGGAGCAGACTCCAGGCCAGGAAGAGGAAGAAGCTTTTAAATTACTCCCTCCCCTCTGGGTTGTGCTCCGAGTCAACTTTCCAGGCCCCACACACCTTGGGCTAATTGCCACCTGCTGTGCCAATGGCAGGACAGGCAATTCTAGACTGATGGATGAATGCGCATCCTTTCCGAGACCTACTGTAAACCTATTTTGCTTTCATATCATCACCTTCTCTTAGGCATGTGTTTAAGGAATACAAACTAATTTTGGTTTATGCCTCTGCCAGATGTAACCAGGGAGGCCCACCTGCACCTGTAAAGCATCAACAGGGCATCCCCAGAACAGGTGGCAAGGATTTTTAGCCAGTCTGCTCTTTTAGCATAAGCCACAGCTCAGCTCCTCTCTACCGCTCACCAAGACCATTCTGGCCTATCGCTAGCCTTCTTCCCCCAGGGTGTCCAGACCACCAACCTTCATTTACAGTATCTGCTGAGCAGGAAATGCCTGGTCTGCCAGGCTGTGAGCTCCTCACTCAGGAACAATGTGTTCCCTTCCTGAGTAAACTGACTGTAATACAGAAAAGGCTGTCTGCCACACAGCAGGGACCAAACGAAGGGCGGAGGGTGGACGGTGGTGTGGAGGGGTCCTTGGCACGTCCTTCAGAAGCCTGATAGCTGAAGGACACAGACATGAACCCTTGGGCCCTCCGCCCACCTTCTCCCACCAAGATGGGCAAAAGAAAGACACAATAGCCATTCTGTTTTCTGCGAAGATGCTGTATTTAATGCTTCCCTCCCCCACCCTAGACATTTCCCTACAGAGCAGGAGCCCTTGCCAGGCCCACCCCCTTAAGGCAGATGGTGTGGAGGTAACAAACATCAAACACAAGGCACTGGCCTGGGGCAGAGGGGCAGTGGGCAGGGCAGGCAGGCTGGCTGGCTCCTGTTATCAGGAGACAGGAAGCAGGAGGGCTATTTGGGCTGGCTCAGACCCCCAGTGATTGTCCAACCATGAGTGGCCCCAGAAAGAAGCCTAGCACCTCAGCTGGCCAGCTGCAGCTCTTGCCTACTCCCTGCGGACCTTTCCCAAAGGCAGTAAGCTGGAGCAGGGGCCCTAAAGAGCCACAGTCCAGGGAGCAGGTATGGGCATCCATCACTGAAAAGTCCTTGTCCTTCCCGATTTCTTAAGACAAAGATTCTCTTTAAGCTCGAGGGTTCTCAACAGGCTCCATTCTCCCCTATGCGAAGTTTATGCTCTCGGTGAGTGCAGGGCTCATCAAGCAGACCCTCCAAATGCTGTGCCTTGGACTGTCACAGCATGGAGCTGGGCCAGCTGACTGGCACCTAGGGCCCTGCTGCACACACCCCCAACCCCCGCCAGGCCCTTTTTTACAGCAGGGAGCCCTGCGCTCACCTCCCTAAACAGCCACTGGAGTTCAGGATCCAGTGTCCAATGCACCATTGGTAAAGTCAGCAGCAGCGGCAGAGGCAGCAGCAGTAGAAAAATCCCCAGCCGCAAAGGCACCTGGGGATCATTAGTGCAAGATAAGTGCGTGCTCATCAGGTAACAGAAGGGTAGCCTAGTCTACAAAGGCCAAGGGCTGTTTTCCCTGAACTAGCTTCACTTTTCAGTTCCTCCTGGCCCCGCTCCCTTCCTCTTGGGGAAGAGACTCTCAGAATGATGTCCTCATCCCCGATTCCCACCCTGATCCCTGTTTTCTGATTGTTTTACCCACACCCCTTCTTTCCTCTGCTCAAGGCCTGGCAGGGCTGCCCCTGCAGGAGGGCAAGTCCGGGGGAGCAGGGTGGCAAGGACTCAAGCTTTCCACTTTCCTTTTCATCCTCCCTGCTGGACCCCGACCCCGGCCCCTCATCTAAGTCATGGTTTACTTACTTACTCCCACATCCTCTTTCTTCGCTGCCTCCTCACCTTGCCTGTCCTGTTTGGCCTAAATGCCAGACATTGGGGAGGAGCCCACTGCCCACCACTCTTCATCTCCCAGTCCCTCTGTGGCACCAGAGAGATACCAGTTCTATGCTCCTGATGGGTCTGAAGTTAGTACCACATAGAGGGTAAGGTTAATGCCCTAATTGGTGGCCCACTGTTCAGTGGCTCCCTGGGAGAGATGTGTGTGTCTCTGGGAGGCACAAGCCCTGGGTGGCGCCGAGGAAGTGTTCCTCGTGGGGCCAGCTCCTCTGGCTGTAACTCAGCTGCCAGGTCTAGGACCAAGGGACACAACTCTGCACAGGAGTGGGTCTGAGGTATGCAAGAGGGGACACTCCCTAAAGGCACCACTCCCTTCCCCTGTCATAGTCAATGCTAGGTCTGGACAGTTACAGTTTTGTTTTTCTGATAAAAAATAATAAAAACCCCAATAAAATATGTCCAATAGGAGAATTTCAATTTCCTGATTACTGCTCCTGTGAGGATCACTGGGTGGATGCTGGCATGCACCTCAAGGATTTAGGATGGTGTCATTCAAGCAGGTCTTCCCTTCCCTGACCTAACTGCACAGCCCTCCCTGGAGCTGTGCCGCCTCTGTGACCACCCTGCTTCCCAAAGTCCTCCCTCTGGAGGCCCAGAAGGTGGAGAGAAGGGCCTCAGCAGCCATCTGTGTGAGGGGACAGCTCCCAGCCAAGTGGGGTGTTAGTGCTGAGGCCTCTCGGGGGCCCAGCCATGGCTTCCACTCCCCTCCTCGCTGCACCCAGCAGTCTGGAGGGTGCTGGGGGAGCAGCTGCAAGTCAAGGGGTGGGAAGTGGTCGATCCAGTGGGCCACCCCTCAGGATCACGGCATCTTCATCTGGCGGCGGTTCCACATGCCCCGCTTGGAATGGAAGTGATGGAAGAAATTCCTGAGGGAGAGACGTTCCACTTCCAGGCCCGCTTGGAGAATCCTGGAAGGGGGCGGGGGCAGGGTGAGCCATAGAAGTGCAGGAGGCAACTGGGCTGCACACCTACTACAGACCCTGCCCCTGTACTCCCGTTCACCAGCACAGGGTGGGGAGCAGGGTGGAGTGCAGAGCCTGGGTTTGAATCCCAGCTCCACATTATGTAAGTCATATCACCTCTCAGAGCCTCAGTTTGCTAAATCTCTAGAAAGAGGATACTAATGATACATACACGCTGCAGGGATGGTAAAAACCAGAGATGGTGGACAGAGGTGCTCAGCACAGTTCTTGGTACTCAGCCAGCAGAGGATATGTCATATGTTTGATGGAGGCAGAGGGCTGGAGCAGACCGTGTTCCTAGCCTTCCTCTGTCCCTTTACTACATGCGCAGCCCACTGGGAGTCCCTTTCACAGACAGCCTAGATTTTGGGCAGGGTAGAAGTTACTGGAATCTGAAGCAGTTCTCCTTGGGCCTCCACAGAGGCAGAAGGGTAGAGAACAGACCTGGAGGTCTGCAGCTTCCCAGCCCTGCAGGAAGAGCAGGGGTGGCTTTCAGTCTAGGCTTCTGTCCACTCTGGGAATCTACTTGGATCTGGCTTTATAAGAGCTGGGTTATCTGATATAACTCCCTCAATCTCCCTCCTCTGCACCTTAAATTCTCTTAGTGTTGTCTTCCTTTTCTTTCTCCCTCCTGGGAAAAACATTAAACACGTTCAATATTTAAGCCTCTGACACTAACTAGTTGTGAGATTTGGGGCAAGTTATTAACTTCTCAAGACTCAGTTTCTTCATCTGGAAAATGGAGATAATTGCACCCACCTCACAGAGGTTTGGGAGGTATAAATTAGGGAGTGGATGTGAATCACCTACCAGGACAGACACCCAACAATTGGTGGGGGTGTCTTGCCCTGTCTCTTGGGAAGCAGTGTAGCCCTTCCTTGTCAAGGTCCCCACTGCCCCGGTGCTCCTGACCTTGCCCTGTTCGTTTCCTCTGGACGCTGTTCTAACAATTAAACCTTTTCTTTCTTGGATTCCCCCAGCCCTTTACCCCTGCCCCTTAAACTCAATTCTCAAAAGAATCATCTTCTGTCCCTCCCTTTCTCTTGGCAGCACATTTCTTGAAAGAGGAATCTAATACTAACATGGCCTCCATTTCACCACCACTGAGTTCTGCAGTCCCCTACAACCTGGGTCCCAGCCCAGCCAGCTCCCTGCCCTGCTCTTCCCTGAGGCTTTTCATACCAGTGACCGTTTCCACCTCCCTGAAACTCCCTTCTTCCCAGGCTTCCTGGGGCCCAGAGCCTCTGGAACAGCTTGCTGCCCTTTAAAGGTGCACACAACCTCTTTTGCTGGCTCTAAAAGTGCTTGCTGGCTCTGTGGCCTGTCTCTCTTACCCAATCCAAAACTTCAGTCTCCTCCCCCAGGCTGCTGCAGAGGGAAGGAGAGCGCCACCTGGAGGATGCAGCCCTGTACACCCACTGCGACTTGCTCACTGCTCAGAACATTATCATTTACTTTTGTGCAGATCAGTTTTTGCTTATCCCTGGCAGTTTACCAAGCACTTTCCATGTCAGCCCTGTGACAGAGACAGAGGCAGTATCCTCCCTTTTCACAGGCGGGGAAACTGAGTCAGCGAGGGATGTAATTGGGACCCAGTGCCTTCGCCTGCTTGTGGGGAACCTGCAGCCCAGGGGACTGGGTCTAGGATGCTCTTACCCGGTTCCCTCTCCACAGCACCTGATGGATGAAACCCCAGCCGACCCCTCAGGTGCCCCACTTTCCAGTCACCTGTCCAGCAGTTCCCAGTCTTCCCCACCCCAGCGGTCTCGAAATTCCTTGGTGTTCATGCCCCCGATCCTGTCCAGGTCTGACTTGTAGATGCCAAGCAGTCCAAACCCGTTCACCTCCCAGTAGCCTGTGGACAGACACATAGCTGCGGGTAAGGTAAGCCAGGGTCCAGGAGGAAGGAAGAAAAGGCGTCCAGTGGCACCCTAGACCCTTTCTAAAACAACTTGATGGGGCCTGAGAGACTAAAAACTGTCTCATCTGGGCAAGTCCCTCGCCTGCTTTTTTTTGGGGGGGAGCCCTCTGAGATAGGGTTCAGGGTCAAGTGAAAGCAGCAGTCCCACTAAGGAGTGACCCAGGCTGGTGATAGCCCTACAATAGGACCTCACAACAGTAGCTACTAAAGGTACAGCTGAGTGTCAGTGTCCTTGGTCATTTCCCTCTCCAGAGGCAGTGTCCTCACAGGGCACAGAGTCTGGCACATAGTAAGTGCTCAATAAACGTTGGATGAATGACTAAAGGGGAAGACAGGGCAAGCAGTGCTCATCATCGCTGCTGCTGTGGCTGTCAGCACAGCCTTCAGGGAACATCTCTGGACCGTCCAGTGAACGGAGGAGCAGGAGGGCAGGGTGGGGAGGCTGACACTGCTGTAGTTGGCAGAACTGTTCCCAGCTCTGAGGTTAAGAACCAAGGCCAGAGAGATCCTTCCTGCCCTCCCTAGCCCAGGGCAAGGCCTTACCCTCAGGCCATTGGGGGGTGGCCCCACAATGCAGCCTCATCACCATGGGAGCAAAGGCCATCTTGCCCTCCACACAGTGCTTCCGGATGCTGTCGATGACTCCAGCTGGGAAGTGGATGTGGAGGTCACAGAGGAAGATAATGCTGTGTGGGTCCTGGGGACAGATGTGGGAGCATCAGCAGACCCTCCAACCAGGGCTCAGAAGCCAAGCCACTCTCTGGGACAGTCCTCTGGCTCTTCCATTTGCATGAATGACTGACAAACTTTCATAAAACACACTATTGGGCAGATTTCCATGACACTCGGCATCAGAGCACAGTTCTTACAATCAGAAGATAAATTCTGACTCCTCCCCCACTCTTTATAGATCCTAAGGACTCTGGACAAATGCTCCCTTGTCATTTGTTTAGTCCCACCCAGGCAGCACAACAGAAAAGACCCCTGTCTCCTCACTCCTTCCTCCCTGAGAAGCTGTCTTCCACAGCCCAAATATCTCTCTACATCTCAGTACACGCTTAGTAACACTCTACATTTTAGGCACACGCCCCAAGCCCCTCCCTGTCCATTTACCTTCACCAGGTCTATGCCTGCCTGAAGTCCAGCTGAGCGCTCGAAGTTTCCACTGAGCTTCATGTACTGGTAGCTGCAGGGGAGGAGAGAAAAGAGGGGATGAGCATTAGCACTTGGTGATGGCTGTCCCCTGAAGGCAGGTAGCAGGCATGCAGCAGAAGCGGTGTTTTCCTGGGATGGGATTATGGGCAGAGACGGGGCATCTGCAAAGCTGGGTGAGATTTCTAGCTCTGCCCTGGACCCAACTTTCCTGAGACCTTAGGAAGGAGAGGGTTCTGGCTGCACTAGCCAGGAAACCTCCTCACCTCCGCAGCTTGGACCTTTTTAGGGCCGTCTCGACATCCATGTCCTCGCTGCTATAGTCGGTGATGATGATGTTGAAGTGTGAGTCACCGGTGACCTGGAAAAGCTTTTCCATGTCTCTGATGAACTGTTGCACCCAGCGCGCCTGGTTCTTCACTACCCGAGTGGGGCGGCCAGAGAAAGAGAAGCAGAGGTAACACAAAGAGGGGCACGTCCACTCCTGGGCCCTGCATGCTTCAAGGCCCATCAGACCTCTGCTCAGGGGCAGTGCAGCTATGGGAAACTGGGAGCAACAGTGCAAAAGGAACGCAGTGGTGAGCTCACCATTGCAGGGGTCCCTATACCCTGTTCCTGCACAGCCAGCCTCCCGGGCAGGGCCTCCTGAGGAGACCTTCCGCTGGGACTTGTCATTAGTTCTCTCATAGCAACCCCCATGCTCTGACACTAAAACCTGTAATCTGTCTGTCTTATCCCATTGTTATACTCCTGTCTGTTACCTGGTCCCCTTTCTCATTATAAAAACCAGCTAACCCATTCTACTAGGTTAAAACACTCCCTGTCGTATTTTCCCAGACCAGCTGTAACTCCCAACACAACCCCAGATGATTATCACAGCCCGACCCTGCAGCCTGGTACCACAGAAAGAGCAGTGGCCACAAGTCGGTAGCTGTTCCCAACTCCAATGCTGTCTATCCATGTAAACTCGGATAAATGACTTTTCTCTTAGGAGCCTCAGATCCTTGACTGTAAAGTGGCCATTTTCACAAGTTCCTGTGAGATCGAGTCAGCGAGCAGAGACCTGGGTGCTCGTGATCACTATTAAGATCCCTGCTCCGCTGACAGTGCCCAGGCTCAGCTGAAGGCTCACCAGGCACGATGAAGTGGACCACGGCTCGGTGATTCCAGGAGAAGCCCTGGGGCCAGCACAGCTTGGGCTCTGGGGCCCGGACATTCAAGACACGTCTCCGGCGGTTGTGTGGGCCCCAGACCAGGCCCTGCAGGTTCTGGGCCTCGGCCTCTTCCCCACCAGCTGGATCGATGCCCTGCCAGCCTCGCGCAGACACGTACTCAGAGAGCCGTACCAGGCGCTGGCCTTGCTCCAGCAGCTCGAGCTCCAGGAGGTAGCGTCCCCCACGTAGCTGGTCCTGACGCTTCTCCACATTCACAATGCGCCGTAGCTGGTATTTCCTATGGCAAAAAGGGTGGGGGGCTTGAGTTTTTCTTTCCCCCCTCTTTGGGGTAGCATGGTGTGGTAAAAGTATGCAAGGCCAATTATCAAGAGACCCTAGTTTTTGTCCCAGTTTTGCCACTGGCTAAGATGCTTACACAAGATGCTTAACCTCTCTAGTGCTCCCTGCCTCCATCTTTAAAAATGCATCTATTGGGCTGGGATGATTTCTAAAATCTCTTTTATAGCTCTGAGATCATATATAAGGTGAAAGAGTTTCCTTCAGAAGTTGACCCTCAGTAAAATGCTCTGTTCAATCAACAGTGCATAAAATACAATTATGTAATGTATCACCATTAAATGTTGATTAGTTGGCTCAACATCATTAGTCATTAGGGAAATGCAAATTAAAACCACAATCTGATAGCATTTCACACCCATTAGGACAATTTTTTTTTCCTTAGGAAAATAACAAGTGTTGGCAAGAATGCAGAGAAACTGGAACCTTCATACACTGCTGATGGGAATGTAAAATGCTGCAGCTGATTTGGAAGAGATTGGCAGATCCCCAAAATGTTACACGTAGAGTTACCATATAACCCAGCAATTCTACTCTTAGGTATATACCCCAGAGAACTGAAAACATGTTCACACAAAAACTTAATACACAAATATTCACAGTAGCATTCTATTCATAATAGCCAAAAGGTGGGAACAATCCAAATGTCAATTCACTGATGAATGGATATACAATATGTGGTATATCCATACAATGAAATGTTATTTCTTTTTTTTTTTTATTTATTCATTTTAGAGAGGAGACACACAGAGAGAGAGAGAGAGAGAGAGAGAGAGAGAGAGAGAAAGGGGGGAGGAGCTGGAAGCATCAACTCCCATATGTGCCTTGACCAGGCCAGTGCAGGGTTTTGAACTGGCGACCTCAGTGTTCCCAGGTCGACGCTTTATCCACTGCACCACCACAGGTAAGGCCATACAATGGAATGTTATACAGTGATATAAAGAACTGAAATACACAATACATCTACAACGTGGACGAGCCTTGAAAACATTTTGCTAATGTTAAAAGACAGACACAAAAGGCCACATATTATATAATTCCATGTATATGGAATGTCTAGAATGGGTAAATCAATAGTAATGGAGAGTAGAGTAGTGGTTGTGGTGGACTAGGAGGAGAGAGGAATGGGAATTAACCACTAATAGCTACAGGAATCCTTTTAAAAGTCAAAATGTTTTGGAATCAGACAGTGGTGATGGTTATACAACAGTATGAATATACTTAAAAGACCATTGAACTGTACACTCTAAAATGGTAGGTTTAATGGTATGTGAATTTTATCTCAATTAAAAAATGTTGATTGGTTAGATGAGTGAAACAACAAAGAACTCAGCATGTCTTCTGCCCTGGCCTTTCTAGCCCATATCTGGGGTTCTTATTAGTCTCTTTTAGCCTGTTTTGCCTGATTTGTTTTTTTGTGTTTTTTTTTTTTCACTTATTATGTGAGAGGTGGGGATGCAGAGACAGACTCCCACATGCACTCTAATAGGATCCACCCAGAAGGCCCTCTAGGAGGCGATGCTCTGCCCATCTAGGATGTTGCTCTGTTGCTCGCAATCAAGACATTTTAGCACCTGAGATGGAGGCCTTGGAGCCATCCTCAGTGCCTGGGGTCAACTCGCTCAAAGCACTTGGGCCATGGATGCAGGAAGGGAATAGAGAGACATAAAAAGAGAGAGAAAGAGAGAAGGGGGTGAGGTGGAGAAGCAGATAGGCACTTCTCCTGTGTGCCCTGACAGGAATCAAAGCCAGGACTTCCACACTACAGGCCAACGTTCTACTGCTGAGCCAACTGTCCAGGGCCTGATTTATCTTTTTAATAGCTCCTTCCCTAAGAGGGGGACCACATTCAACAGGCCTTCCCAGTGCTCTTGGGCTAGAAACCCAGGCATTTCAGAACCTTGCCTGATGATGGGACAAAGACCTAACTGGTCCAGGTCACCTCCAAGGGCAAGGTCTCCAAGCACCTGTCCTTCCCAGAAGTCTGCAACAGGAGAATCTGCTACAGGCCCCAAGTCCCTGCCCCTGGGCCAGCGGGCTGCCCCATGCCTCAGCCCTGGCCCCAGGAGAGCCCTTTACCTTACCCCCGACTTCTCTGGTTGAGCTTCCTTAAGAAGACCCGTGTGATCTCGAGAGCCTCCTGCTCTGGAAGCAGTAGGTTGCCAGACGTGTTGCAGTTCAGATCAATCCAGTCAGTCCGCTGGGCTTGGAAGTCAAGGTTCCGTGCACTGAAGGTTTGGTCCCAATTTACCACTGGGTCGAACATGGGCACATATTCAAACACCTCACTCCAATCCTCTTCCTCCTCTTCTTCTTCACCCTCTTCTTCTCCCTCCACATGTCCTTTCTGGACTGCAGCTGCTACCACCTCCTCTTCCCCAGGCCAACCCCTCCTCGGGGCCAGAGGCTCCATCCTATCACCCTTCCTCTGCTCTGCAATGTAGGACTCGACTTGATTAAGCCACTGGGACTGCCCTAGAGTTTTTCTGGGGCTGTCACCAGTGGGCCTAGGCCTTTGGACTTGAGGCAGGTTCCCCACCAGGTGCCCATGGGGCCATTTGTCAGAATGAGGTGGATCTTGGCTGGGCTCAGGGCTGGGTTTTCTCTCCTTCTTTACTGATTGTTGGCCTGAGGTGTTGCTGGTCCTCATTGAGAAGGGAGCTGTAGAGTTCTGCTTGGAAAGGGGTGCCAACAGCCCTTCCCAGGGCTGAGCCAGGAGTTTCCGCAGGCTTTGGAGGTGGTAGTCAGTGACATCTTGCCCAGGGGTAGAGGTAGACACTTGTTTTCCCTCTGGCATCTTGGCATTCTGGTCATTGGAATCAGGGGTCTCCTCTGCCGCTTCTCCATACTGGGATTCTTCTAGAAGGCCTTCCTCAAAACCTGCCATTAATAAAAGCCATTCCTCAAGTCAGAGTTTTCAACCTTTTCCCCAAGAAGATAAACAACACAGCTGATGATTATAGATGTGATACTCCAAAGGGTATCAGATGAGGATGGCACCTGGAGTCTGCCACCTACTGTGTGACCTGGGGCAAGTCACTCAACCTCAGTAACCCCAGTTTCTTCATTTGCATAAAGGAAATAATACTCCGTCTTCCACAAGGTTTTTGTGAAGACGGGATGATATATAGTACACAAAGTGCCCAGCAGGTGCCTGGCACAGGTAGGATCCCAACAAATGGCCCCAGCAAGGCCCCAGTGCCTCAAGAAGAAAGGCCACAGGAAGACAGTGCTTCTCTGTAGCAGAACTTCTCAAATGACCTGCCAGGGACAGCACCCTCCTGCAGCAGCCAAAGTCATCGCCCCCGGGCTCGGAATCTCCTCCAGCTGACCCAGCTGCTATTACCAACCGCCATGTTCTACAGATGCCCTGATATGAAAAAGCTGGGAATACCACCCTGCACCCTTGGGTGTGGGAGGAGGGGCCATGTGGTGTGCATTTTAAGTTTCTTGGGGGTTAGGACTCGCATGGTCTGAACTTCTAGAAAAAGACCATGGTCACCCACCCCTCCCAGCCTGACCTGGAAGCCTCAGCTCACTCTGTACCTGGCTGCTCTGGTCCCTGCTTCTCAGGCTGGTCAATCTTGATGTACTCCTGAAAGTTGAACCTACAGAAGGAAGGGAGAGGCACACTGGCACTGGTGCCCTGCTGGCAAAGTGGGAGGCTCTGCTAGAAGTCCAGCAGAAGTCCGACGTCACGCCCCAGACCAGAGCAGAAGAGGAGAGTGTGTGGGGGCCTGTGAGGGCGGGAGGTGCCTAGGAAGAGCCAAGGCTCCTTGGGCTGGGAGGAGGACGTCTGCAGTCCCTCTAGTCCAGCAGCTCTCCCGGCTCCTGCAGAGCGCCATCTTCTTGCCCCATTCAGTGTGGCTCACCTGTCCTGGTAGAACGTGCTTTCCTGGTAGAAGCATTTGTTGTGGGTTTCCATGTGGCTCAGGCGTGTGTAGTCATTAGGGTAAACAAAGGACAGATGAACCTGGAGGTAGAGAAAGAAGCAGCAGCAGAAAGGTGGGCTCTTGGTAAGAAATCAGCTAACCAGAATATAGCCTGCCTCCCCCTCCCCCAACCCCCATCCCTTTGGGACCTGTATGGAGAGAAGGTCTACTCTGAGCTCTGAATGAAACATCTGCTTCCGCAGACCTGCATTCCACTCCACTCTTACGCCTCCCCTCCGGGCTCTCTGGACTTAACATCACCCCTGACCTAGCGAGCCCCCCAGTGCAGTATCCCTTCTCTCCCAATCCAGCTCATTCTCCCCAGCTGCAGCTCGGACCCTTCCCTCCTCCTCCTGCCATCTTATCCTCTCCATCAACCTCTCCACCTTTACCTGCAACCTCCCATCACCCTGGAACAACCTCTTTTATTATTTTCTACACTGCTTTTTGCCTCCCTCAAACATAGCTCAAGGCAATCCCCACCCAATACCCTCTGGGTGACTCCCCAGCCATCTTCTGAGTCCTGGCCACTCGCCTCCAACACTCTCTCGTAATCATCTCCGGATCTGGGTAGGTTCATTCTGCCTCTCCAGTTTCTACCTAGGCTAGAGATTTCCTATATTCCCCTCCATACTTCATTTCCCCAGTGCCTTGTCTATGAGTTTAATAAATAACGCTGGCTAACTGACTCGTAGGACTGGCCCAGGCAGGACAAGGTTGTGTGGCCCAAGGAGCAGAGAGTATAAGAAGCCTCATGCCAGCCCACCATCATCACTGTGGCAGAACTGGTGTATGTGGGCTTCTTAAGGCAGAACTCCACTCTCAGGCTTTGTAGGGCCATCCATCTGGGCCAGAAACACTTGGAATGCTAGTTTTCCCAGCCCAGAGATCTGTAAGGCCATCTGTCTGCTAGGATGCGATGTGGGGAGCAGGGGGAAGCCCGCTTCAGCAACCACCCATCTCGACCATAGGCACCAAGCCCTCCTCATTCCCGCTCCCCACCACGCCCCATGTGGGTCCCAGACTTACAAACCGGAGGCCTTGGTAGCGCTGAAGGGGGAGCCCATCCACCAGGTAACTGGGTTTGTAGGGACAATCAGGCAGGACATGGCGGAGATGGGACTTGGAGATCAGAGGCACTGAGGACAGTAAGGGAAGAGAAAGGAGGGTAGGGTGGGAGCCTAGAACTGAGGCTGGCTTAGAGCTCCAAAGGCTCCTTCCTGGCTGCAGAGTCAGGGCTGAAGTTCTCTGCCCTGAGCAAGCACTGTCTGTATTCACTCGAGGCAGCTGTGGTCAAGTCCATGGCCATTGGCTGTGGCTGTCAGACCAAGGCTGGCTCCACTCTTCTGGGGCAGGGGCATTCATGGAGTACCTTGGTGGCAAAGGACTCAAACAGTCCCTAGTTCAGGCACAGTACAGGGGTTTAGAGACTTCCAAGAGGCCACTAAGCCTCACCCTAGTGCAGTACAATAATTGAATTTCCTTCAAGAAGGGGGGTAGGGAATGCAAGACTTGACTTTGTCATCTTTTAAAATGTACACGCTCCCAAAAGTTTAAGACTCTAACACCATAGTGGGACATATTTCTCGCACTGGATGACAAGCCAGAATCCACTAAGAAACTATGTATCTGTGCTTGCAGAGGGACACACAGGGAAATTCTGGGCTCTATTTCTCTTTCTAGTCCTGGGTAGTAGTTACACAAATGTTTGCTTTGTAATGATTTGTACTGTATAATGTAAAATTGTACATATATATTTTTGTACTTTTCTGTATGCATGTTATATTTTTACACTACAATCTTTGGGTTTTGGGACACTGTGCTAGAACTTACAGGTCTCCTGAGTCTCCTCCACCCACACCATGGACCTGGCAGTGTATTGTCCCCAGACTAGGTGAAGAGTATGCAGCTGAGGCCTCACCTCGATAGAGGGTGTCCCGAGGGTCAGGCCGAAGCATGTCGGCGGGGGGCTGCTCATCTGGGGGATGAGAGTCCAAGGAGCCTGTGTGGCTGGCTGCTGTCTGTGGAATGTGGCCCACCTCATCCATCCTTAGAAATGTCTCATCTAGGCCAGGGAGGGAAGAACAGTGCGCAGCTGTGAGCTCTGGAGCAAAGCCAGCTGGGAACCAGGCCCTGCCTCTTTGAAAGGCCCAGGAGAGGCTCCGTCAAGGGACCTGTATGCCCCCAGGGGCAGTACAGAGTGTGCTTGCCCTCTATCTCCCTTTGACCCCTACCAGTGGCCCTATGACTAGCACACAGCACAATTTTTGTGGGAATTGGGAAAAGACACAACTTCCTCAAAATCTTTTACTGCTATCTGCTGGAAATTTGTCATTATAAGTATGTTTAATTTACTGAAGAAACACATATATAGCACTTACTAAATAATAAGCCAGGCATATTCTAAGTATCTTACAAATAACCCATTTAAACTTTATAACACTACATGACTTATGTACTATTATTATTATTCCTATTTTACAGACAAGGAACTGTGGCAAAGAGACTGTAAGTCATTTGCCTAAGATCACACAACTGATAAGTTTGAACCTAGGCAGTCTAGTCTCAGCCTGCACGTCATGCTGCCTATCCAACAGACAATCAGCAAGCCTACCATGAACAGGGTGCCCCAGCCTCCCCTCGCTTCCCTGGCAGCCCTGCTCCTCATCTGAGGGCTGGTTGCCGGTCTCTGCTCTCTGCCTCTGGCTTCATTTGTCTTCAACCCCAAATAGAGCTTACCTTCTACACCCAAGGCTAGTTACCTCTGGTCCGTCTTACTAGTTTCTCACCTGAACTCTGCTCTTTCCTTTCGGTTCACAGCGACTCTGTGGATTCCAATTCTCCCCTCTTTCTCTTGCAGCAACCCAACAACTCACAATCTGCCCCTTCTGCCTTGACCTTGTGGCCTCTTTGCTTAGGTCACTGCCAGCCTCCTCCCACTCACGATGCCCATTCCACATTGCCACCCTCTCCCGTGAACTCTGACCTTCCCTTTTCTCTCCATCCTGCCCCTGTCTCTCTCACACACACTTCTGCTGCCTTTCCAGTCCCTCCCAGCACCTGCTTTTCCCTTTCTCCCTTAGGGTTCTAGCCCTGTATGCTCTTCCTACACCCAGGCCTCTCAGGGTCCCACCTGCCATGTGGCAATTTCTTAATGGGACCTCCGGATAAGAGTCTTGCTAAGAAAATCATCAGCAATAAATAGTATAATGGAAGAGTTCCTTTACTGCAAATTAAAAGCAGTTGAGGAAGCTTCTGCCATGGCTTGGGAAGAACCCCAGTCACCTCATTTGCCAAACAGGAGATGGGCCTCATTCAGGTTTTTCATCTGGAGTGAACCCTGTGATCTCTAGATCCCCTTAAAATTATATGCAAAACATCGTGTGTGGTGCACAAGGAAATTTTTCTGAGGTGAGGACGCCGAGAGCTTCCATCAGGTCTCCAAGGGGTCCCTGACCTCTGAGGGTTGAGAATTTCTGACCTGAGGGTTTCTTTAGGTCTGTTCTTGTCCCTTCATACCCATGTCCCAAGCACCTTGAGCTTTAGCCTCAACCTCCCACCCTTCCCTGACCCAATTCTGGGGGAAGGGGGGCTTCCCAGGCCGGCACCACCTCACCTCCACCTCAGATGAGGGGCGGAGCCTACTCACTGGTGAAGAGGGACAGGGAAGGGGAGTCAATGATGGTGAACTTGGCTTCAGGGTCACTCTGTCGCCACTGGAAGAGGAGAGAGGGTGGACACAGAAGGTTGGAGGTGGCTAGATTTCAAAAAAGGTTCAAGGGTCATCCCTTGAGGTAAGAGGAGAGTGGCTACGAGCTGAGCTTGGAGAGGCAGGAACAGCTCCACACTCACCGCGACTTCCACGTGATCAGTGCCCTCGCTGTTCTGCTTATGCAGCACCTCAAAGTAGTACCTGCGGGAGGCTGACAGGCTGACAGGGGGGGGGGAGCAGACAAACAGGAGGCTGCCTCCAGCCTGTGGTCACCCCTCTGTGTCCACCTGCTCCCACCTCCCCCCACCAACTGGACACCTCTTAAGAGCCCCAAGGCCTTGCCACCTGGGTTAGAGTCCCCACTCTACCACTCACTAAAAGTGTAACCTTAGTTTTCTCTTCTGGAAGATGGTGATGATAATAGTACTTACTTCACAGGACAATAGGAAGAAACAAATAAAATATGATAATTAATCCTTATAGAGTTGTTACTACGTGCTAGGCACTGTCCCAAGTGCTCTATATACACTAAGCCACTTAATCCTTGCTTGTAGACACAGAAATCTTGGGTAGTTTGTCCAAGGTCACTGAGGTCGTGTGTGATGGGACTGGAGGGAGACCCAGGCAGCCGTGCTTCGGAGTCTATGTCATAAGCTGTTACCACAGAGGCCGACACACAGCAAGTGCTCTTTGCAAGCTGGACTGTCTTGTTATTGTCAATAAATATATATTATCCCCAGGAAGCCAACACATGTTTTTGTTTGTATGTGTGCCCGCCACCAGGTGGTGCTCTGAGGTTGGGCCGAGTCCCCCCTTCCAGCCTGTTCAAGTAATTCCAGGCACTCCAGTGGGGAAAGGCATTTGTTTCCCTCCAGTCTACCAAGGGATAGGCGGCTAGGACCTTTACACAGCACAGAAGCTCAGGCTGTACAGCCATGGACATTTGTGGGTATAGAGAAAACATGAAGGGCAAGGACGGGGAGAAAGAAGTCCTATTTTTGTTTTCCAATTCTCAATGTCACCAAATAGCTGAGTCATTAAGTCAGAGCCTCCTCTGGGTCTCAGTTTCTTCATTGGTAAAATGAGGAAGGATGAGCCAGATGGTTTCTAAGTGAAAGGCTTCGTTTACCAAAATGCATGGGTGCAAATCATACTGACCCTTGGGAATAAAGAAGGCTGGAGAGTGGATGGGACACAGTGAGGGAAGGCAGGAGAGTGGAGGGGACACACTAGCTCTCTGACTTGGATTTTGGCTTCAGCACCTGGGAGAGGTTGGAGTTTCTTTGTCACTGTTGAGAATGTCATGACACTCCCTACTCACCTCACTGGCTTGGAAATTTGACTCCGAAATTTCCCAAACTCTCCAGGGGCAGTCCACTCTTTTCCAGTCTAGAAGTGTGAGGAGAGAGAGTGTGAAGAAAAGAGGAAAAGAGAAAATATGAAGGATGGGAGGTGGTGTGTGAAAAAAGGAGGGAATGAGGAGGAGAAATGTTGAGAGGGAGAGAGAAGAGGGGAAGGAAGATGAGGAGTGATGGTGGGAGAGAAAACGGAAGGGAGTTCAGGGAGTGACCGAGTGTCCAGTGCAAGACACACCTCCTCCCTTCCCAGGGGGCCCCAGCACTCTGCCCCTCGGTGTGAGCCCTCAGCACTAAGCTAAGAGCTCTTGAACCAAAAGATGTATGTAGCTCAGGCCCGGCCCAGAGATGAATTTTCCTTGAGTCTTTTCCCAGCCTCAGACTGACTCTTTCCTTCTCCCCATACCTCAGGCTATCACTGTGTAAATGGGCTGGGTGAGAGGGGGGATGCTTCCCACCTTCTTCCCTGGCAGTCACACCAGAGATATTAGCAGTAACAAGAGTCTCCTGATGGAGGCTAGGGCACCTTCAGTTCCTGGCACCTGGGACTGAGGGGAGAGCTCCTGGGCTGTGCTGACCCTACCTTGCCCACACTGGCCAGCAGCTGAAGGCCTGAGACCTGGTCATCATGGCTCAGCCAGAATTCTGCATTGTCATCTGCAGCAATGGCAAACTGGATTGTTCCTGGGCAGTGGGGGAGAGTCCAGGTGAGAGCAAGAACATCAGTGTCAGGACTGAAGCCTGTGCTATCTTGTAGTAATTAAATTCTCTTGGGGGCCTGGTGCGTGGCTTCCCTCCCATGGAGTGGGGTTTCTCCACCCTGGGAAACTGTGAAGACTAGCAAGACGTGAGCTAGTTCCAGACTCTGCAAGTCAAGGAGTGAAGAAGGCCTGGGGACAGGGGTGGGGGCCGGATGAGACCACACCTGGACTCAATTTCCCCTTTCCTCAATAATGTACTAACAGGGTCCCAGTGCTGACTTATTTCGCAGCGACAGACTTTTGTTCTCTGGATACCCTAAAGAACTTGGGAGTAGAAGCGTGGGACTTTGGGGTGAGCCTCACCATCGGTGAAGGGGTGCAGGTAGCCAAAGATGCGGAGGCCGTAGTTGGTCCATTTGGGGGACACAGCTAGCTTCCTCAGAGTTGTGCGAACCTGTGCCAAGAAAGGGGAGGGACACTGTTACCCAGAAGAGGGAAGAGGAAAGTGAAGCGATTGGTCCACTCAGGCCTGGTGGGCAGACCATGGCATGGCTTGGTATGGAGTGTAGGCAAGATTTCTGCTCCCACACGGCTGCCTTGTCTGGTTGACCTTGTACAACGCACAACCAGCACAGCTGTATGTGGTGGCCCTGGGGAAACTATATCATGAGCCACAATGAGGCTAAAGCTGAAATGATGGCAGAGCAATTTAAGGAGTCCCTAGGAAGGGAACACTGCAGATACTGTGCAGGGAGGAGAGAAGAGCCCACAAGATAAGGAAAAGAAAGTGAATCGGAAACAAAGGAAAGATGAAGAAGACAGAAGATAGGGGGATCAGAGGCAGAAGTGGGCAGGAGGGAGAGGAAATGGCACGGAGGGAGGAGCGGGGCCCACAGCACTCACATGGGGGTACAGTGGGAAGTGGAGGTTCCTTCGGAGCTGCTGGATGGAACTGCCACACCAGTCTTCAAACACATGCAGGTTGGCGTGGCCCCGAAACTGCATGGGCAGAGAGGCAGGTGAGAGCAGGCACCCCCAAACCTGCCCCCGTGGCCCTGTGACCTGAAGAGGCTGGGTAGAGGGACAGAGACACAGGCTACCACCACCCCAACTCGAGTGGTCCTCTCACTGTGGAAAGCCATGGCCCTCTTCGGTCCCATTCCCATCCTTGGCACTTCCAGCTTCCTTCATGAACTTTGTTCCCATGGCCTGGGCCTGTTTTTCTGGCCATACATGTGTACACACACGCACGCACGCACGCACACACGCACGCACACACACACACTCCTGGCTCTTTCTGCTCTTTCCACGCAGAAAGGGAGCTGATTGGTTTGTATTTCCCAGACAAGGGAAAGTAACAGCCTTGACAGAATGGCAGAGATGACAGAGGGAACTGGAAGGAAGTGCCAAGCTGAGGTTTCAGCTACACTTGCTCTCCTCCCCTCCCCTTCCCCTAATGCCTTGTCAGAGCAGAGCTCCACAGCTGTCTGCCGTGAAACCCTATCTACCCAATGGTCTCCACGTCCTTGTGGGGACGCAGCTGGGGAAGGGCCGCAGGAAGTCTCTGGTGGCCCATCCTCAGACCAGGCCTCTTGCTGCTCCCCAGAGCTCGAAGCCTCCTCAGCCAAGGCCTCACCTGAATAATGAACCAGGTGCCTGGGGATTCCAGGCAGCCTTGGAGGCCTGGAGCAGAGGGCCCCCTTCGGAAGAAAGGACTAAGGCAGCAGCAAGTACTCTGAGTAGGGGGAGGCCTGAGGGAGCTTGAGAGGGAAGGGGAAGCATGGCCCAATTTATCCTGACCAAGAGTTTCAGATTATCCCGTCTCAGCTCTTTTCCCCTCCCCTCCTCCAGAGCTTAATCTCCAGGTTGTGGGAGGTGGGACCTCAATTACTCTACACAAACAGACTCTGCCCTTCCCTCCCATTGTGGCCCATCAGTTATCAGAATCTAAACGGCCCCTGGGAAATCAGAGGAGGAAGGGCCCCTCACACTGGAAGCCCAGACAGAAGGAAGAGACAAGGTCTCCAGCTAGAGGTTTGGAGGGAGGGATAGTGAGGAGACAGAACATGGGGGTGGGAGAAAACTCCTCAACAGGAATGCCAAAGATCTGAGCTGCAACAGATGGGGTGGGCATAGGCCCCATCTTGGGGGAACACTAGTGCACAGCTGGATCTAGAAAAGAGCCACTCACTGCCCAGCCCTTCAGCAACCTGGCACTTCCTGGGTGTGCTGGCCTGATAAATGCTAGGAATGTGGGATCTTGGGAAGCAGCCATCACTCCAGGGAATATGAGTGGGGGGCTGGGATGGGTGGGAGAGAGAATGTGGGCTGGGTAGGTGGGGGCGGGTTAAGGCTTCTTGGAAGGAAAGAATGGGTACATTGTGCTGCTTCTGGAGAAATTCCTTAAGTCCCATTTACAAGACTCAGTGTCTCCTGCCAACGACCTCCTCACTGCCCCTTCCTGGGACTTCCAGGGCAGTGTGCTCCAATCTACAGCGAACTGCAGGGGGTGGGGGAGCACGCCACTGGAGAAGTCTGCTGTGTCAGCTAGGAGGCCAGAGGCCACAGTGGGTTTGGGTAGAAAAAGGAGGGAAGGGGGAAAGAGCAGGGCCGGCGACCTCCCACCTCCCTCTACTGCCTTGCCTGAGATGCTGCAGGTTACCACGGGCAGGGGAGGCGTGCGTGCAGAAAGAGGACTATCCACCTCCTTGGAGGTCCAGGCCCTCACTCAGCCCTGTTAGCCCTCAAACCATGCTCCACCCACCCTCACGCTTAAGTGGAGAGTCTCTTGGGGACCAGTGGGCACCATCGTTCTCCCCGGGCCCAGAATGGCAACCCCATCAGGATTTGTGTCACTCCAAGTTTTGGAGACTTTGTATCTGGCAGGGATGTGGGCCTCTAGCTCATCAGCACTGCCGTTTGCCCACTTTCCATTGTCCAGCAGTGGCTAAGACCTAGTGAAGGGCACTGGGTACTCCCATTGCCAAAGCACATCCACAGCCAGTGACGGATCTGGAACTTCTACTTACAAGCAGTTGAGAAAATATCTATTGAAACCTTCTTGTTTTAAAAGTGAGAATATTGATTACCAGAGATGTAAACTCCCTGAGGACACACAGTAATTATCCTTGTAGAAGTGGGGAGGGTGTCTTGGGATATGGGTGAAGGAGGGTGAGGCCAGTCTGATGGGTCCTTGCTCGGGAAGGTCCGCTGTCTGCCACCCCCATGACACTGCCTCCACCAGGCCTCGCTGGGCTTGCCAGGCTCGCAACAGAGCATCCAGCTGGATTGCGGCTCCTCCCCGGCCACTAATTCTTCACACTGCCTGCAGAATTGCTGCTCTGGGTTCCCAGAAGGTTTCAGAACAAAACCTCACGCTGGCACATCTGACCTACCTTCCCAGTTTCCCCTCACACACATCCTGTCACACAGCTACACCCCACCCACAGCCCATGCCTTTACCTCTCCATGCCTTACAAATATGATTTCCTGGTTGTTAGGCCTTTTTCCTTCGTCCCACCTGCAAACTCCTGCTCATCCTTCAAGGCTCTTCTCAAATCCTTCTCTTGGAGGCCTTCTCCTTCCTCTCTGTTCCCTGCATATCTTAACTATTTGAATGAACAATTGCTCAGAGTAGTTAAGCCCAGAACCATGTGTTCCTTCATCTATTCTATAAGCACCGAGTGACTGCTTTGTACCAGTTAGAGATGAAAAGAGATGTGGTCCTCCAAGGAGGTGTGGGATGCAGAGGGCAGGAAAAGGAGAGGTCAGAAGCCATCCCGGGGCGGGAGCCTCACTCATTGGTCCCCACAGTGCTGGTGCAGGTGCCGCACTGCTGCTGAGCACTCGCACAACCGGCACAGCCAGCTGCTCGTTTGCCTCGCCTGGGTGAGGCACAGAGGCTGGACCACATGACCTCAGCACAGCAGGACAATGAGGTCACTAGTTCCTATCCACCAGACTCCTGTTCCAATTTCTAGAAACTCAGACTACTCTTGACTCCCTGTTCACACTGGGAATGAAGAGCACCAGACTCCATGAAGACTGGAGGGAGCTCTGGGCTTTGAGGAAAGGGCCAAAGACCCATTTGGTGAAATCCTAATGAATAAAGTTACCCATTTGAATAGATGGCTTGTAAACAGTGAGGCCACGTGTATCTCACCAAGGTAACCAAACTGTACAATGATGGTGTTTCTGGGCTCGGAAAAAAAGGAGACTGATCCACACAAAAACTTGCCCACACATGTTAGCAGCAGCATTATTCATGAGAACCAAAAAGCAGAAACAGCCCAAATAGCCTTCTGTCAAAGAATGGTTATATAAGACATGGACATCCACACAATGGAATATCATACAGCAATAAAAAGAAACAGAAGCTCTGATACATGCTACAACATGGATGAGCTGGGAAGACGTGATGCCCAGTGAAAGAAGCCAGGTACAAATGGCCGCATATTATTGTATAATTCCATTTATATCAAGTATCCATAATGAGCAAATCTAAAGAGACAGAAAGTAGATTGGTGTTTTCAAATGGGTGAATTATAGGACCTGGCCAGGTAGGTCAATTGATTAGAGCATTGTCGTGATACAGAAAGGTTGCACGTTGAATCCCCAGTCAGGGCACGTACAAGAATCAACTAATGAATGCATAAAGAAGTGGAACAACAAATCAGTGTTTTTCTCTGTCTATCTCCCCCTTCCTTTCTCTCTCTAAAAATCAATCAATAAAAAAATTTTAATGGGTGAATTATATGATATAAAAATTATATCTTAATAAAACTGTAACACACACACCCCAAATAAAAGGAAAACCGGAGAAGGAATCTATATCCCAGCCCTCTTCCCAAGAGGCTCTACCTCACCAAAACCCATAGGATATAAGTTTGTGTTCACAAATTTCTGTCTTAGAACTCTTCTGGTTTTCCAGGGGGAGCATCCTGAGTAGCAGGCAGTGTTTTGGTCAAAGGACCCATATGTTGACTGGTAAATAAAGAAACTGGTTTTGAGGGTTAAGTAGTGGGGTTTGCAAATTAGTGTCTTAGGATCTCGGTTGACATGGATAAGTTTTTGAGGTTAGTTACCCCATGAAGGCTGGTCCCCCAATCCCACCATCCACTCTGATGGCCTCTGACATACCAGGCACAATGCTCAAGGCTCTTTTGCTTTCGAGGGTGATTTCTGACCTCAGATTCTGAGCGGCCGCCCAAAGTCTGGGGCAGGGAGACAATCAAAGAAGAGATCATTGTCAACCTTCTTATGTCCTTCTTTGCTCACCTTCAAGCCCTCAGAGCAGGACTGTGTACAAGCTACGCCACCTTGAGTGGGTGAGTAAGTGAGTGGGGTAACCCTTCTTGTTACCCCAAAACAGGGGATAATAGTAGAGCCTGACAATTAGTAGATGTTAAATAAATGACATATCTATCATTAACCCAAGCACTCCTTGCTGAAACTATATGTCAAAAAACAGGAGACAGGTAAGGAAATAGAAAATGAGAAGTCCCCTTCACGGCCTGGAAGAGAGTTAGAACCACTGTGCAGCTGTGTGACTGCACATGTTAGTTACTCAGCGTTTTAGGGCCTTATTTTCCTTGTTAGTAAAATAAGAAGACTGAATCAGTGATTCCCTGAGATTCCCTGAAAGCTGTAATGGGGATTTTGTAAATTACTTTCCATATTAAAAAAAGAAAGTTAGTGGAAATTAGACATTTACCATGACAAGGCCATATGCTCTAAATAAAAGATCAGCTATTTCTTAAATAGTTAATCCTATATTAATCACTATTTACTATTTGTTCACTATTGTCATTTTGTATATATCTCCAATCTTGATGGACCAGAAAAAAAAATGGGCAAGTTAATGTTTAATAAATACAGAACGTTGTATAGTTAAATTTTTCAAAATAATTGGTTTGTCAGGAAAAATGATCCAAAAAGAAAAGAAAAATAATCCAGTCATCATAAACAAATTGCAAAAACATTTATAGTATGTAACAAATCATTTGTATTGCTAATAGATAAACTAATTTATAAATATTTAATGCAATTTGTGAATTTATATTGCTAATTTATGGACAGAAAAGAAAATAACCCAATGGAATACAGTCAAGAGATATAAAAACATAATCCAAAGGGTAGAAATACAGTAGTCAATAAACATATGAAAAGATAAATTTAAAAAGAAAAGATCCAAACTGTGCTCAAAGGAGAGAAGATTGGGTTACTGGACCAATGATCTTTAAGGCACTTTCTTTTCAACATACCATTTCTAGAGAGGGTGGGGAATGATTACCTGATGATGTCACCTAGCACAGGCATATCCATGTTGTAATCCATCCTCTCTCAGGGCTTTAAACAGAGGCAGTTTCCTGGGGTGAATAACCTAATCCTAACGTCACATTTAGCATGATACTGCCTACTTCACTCCTGACTCACAGCAGATGGGTAGATTGGAAATAAAACCACCCAGACTGAAGACATTAATTCATGATGGATGTCGATAAAGACAATGGGCTGACCAGTATGACCCAGCCCAGAAAAGTAGTCTGTGTTCATAGGCCTTGGGACTAAGAGACCCTGGGTTGTGGACAAGTTGTAGTATGTGAAACCCAAATTCAAAACATTCACACCAAAGCACCATGGTACTATAGAATCTTGGCATAAGCTTTTACTCAAGGTAATCTTGACTGTGTTAATGAACCTCCCTGAGCTTCAGTTTCTTGACCAAAAGAAAAAGAATCTGTTAAATCCTATATAAATAAAAGGTATCCTGATGGTTATAACAACTTTTATTCACAGGTTTAACTGCTTCTTATTACAATTTTCTAAAACGGAGTTTCCTAGTCTATGTTCCTTAAGACACTGGTTTCATAGACTATTATTAGATGTTTCATGGGAAAAAAGCAATTCAGGGGGCAAATAAGTTTTTTTGTTTGTTTGTTTCTTTTTGTTTCTTTCCAGAGTTAGAAGCAGGGAGGCAGTCAGACTCCGGCATGTGCCCAACCACCTGGCATGCCCACCAGGGGGCGATGCTCTGCCCATCTGGGATGTTGCTCCATTGTGGCTGGAGCCATTCTAGCACCTGAGGCAGAGGCCATGGAGCCATCCTCAGTGCCCGGGACCAACTTTGCTCCAATGGAGCCTTGGCTGTGGGAGGGGAAGAGAGAGATAGAAGGGTGAGGGGCAAGGGTGGAGAAGTAGATGTGTGATTCTCCTGTGTACCCTGACCAGGAATTGAACCCGGGACTTCCACACAGTGGGCTGACGCTCTACAGCTGAGCCAACCAGCCAGGGCCAGGGGACAAATAACTCTGACACATGCTGAGCTAAACCACGTTAAACAGATTACTACAGAATTTCTCAGAAACTTTAATGTGTATTTCCAAGAAGTGAATGCAATGTATAGATTATAAACCTTATTTAACAATAGACTCATTTCTTCCTGGAATATCTTATGGGACTGAATGGTTCAAGAAAGACAGTTTGAAAAGCCTAACTTTAAAATGGGGGATTGGTGTGGACATGAAAGTCATGGCTTCTCTGAGCTTTTTCTCGCCTATAAAATGATGATAGTGATACTATTTTACAGGGTCATAAACTGATATGAGATGATACACAGGCCTGGTACATAGTAGACCCATAAGAAATATTAGTCCTTCTCTAAAGGGAGAGAATCCAATAAACCTAAAACCCTCCTTTTTTTTTTCAAATTAGTTTAAAAAAATTTCTGTGGTCTCTGGAATTATCTGTAAAAGCTATTTTTTAAATCCTCTCAAAGAAAAGGGACAGCAGAAAGTCCCTTACCTCTGAGAGCCAGGGGACAGCCTTATTCCACTTCAGGTAGCTGCTGTCAGTTCTCTCGCCTCGCTCAAAGTCTTGGTCCTGGCAGAAGAGGGAAGGATGAACTTGGTGGGAATATTAAGGTGAGAACAGGATTCAGGGCCCCTTGAAAGTGTGTCTGAAAAAGTAGAGGTCAGGAGATACAGCCCTGACCCCAGGAAGCTCTTATCTACTTAAGGGACAATCCGTTTATCATTCACACGGTGTCCTCCCTGCAGTTTCATCAATGTATGCTCCCCAGGTTCTCTTACTTTCCTGAATTTTTCAGCCTTCCTATGTGGAAAAAACTCTTTTCTAATTAGATCAGGCCTCCCCTTTCTCTATATCCCCCAGGACTCTGCCCAAGTTTGTCACTCATTTGTCCTAACAAATGAAAGCCCCTTGGGGATATCCCAACTGTTGCCTATTGTGCAAAGGTTTAGTTTGGGTCTGTTCCAGTCTTGGGGATCCATATCTGTTCTAACCACTGGGCTGCAGGCTAAATTCAATCCCAATTTCCCTTATCTCCCCACCACCAAGCCCACTGCTGCTCCTGCCTCACTAGTAACCTTTGGTCCAAGAAACACTCTAGGAAAAACGCTCTAGTATAAATCTGTCCCTTAGCTATTTGTGGGGTGGGTGTGGGGGGTGCCTATCACTTCACCTCTGACTCTTGGAAGCAAGGAATGAAGTTCTAACTAAAGTAGCAGCCCAGTCTTCACGCTGTCAAGAGGCAGGATTTGCTGGTCCTGCCTCAAGCCCTCTGTTACTGCTGGAGATGGGGGCCACATATCTGGAGGACCAGGCATAGGCATCTTACACTATGTCATGAAGGCTTTGAGGAGCATAGCGTGCACATCTCTTCCCACCCAGCTAGAAAACCCACTGATTCCAGGCTGCCATCCCAGGGACTCTTTAGCCTCTGCCTCTCTTACCACAGAAATGTAGGTTTCCCTTTAGGTCATCAGGGCAGAGGTAACCGAAGTCCCATGTTACCGCACTGGCAGGGAACACGGGCTGGTCCCATGTTACCGCACTGGCAGGGAACATGGGCTGTCACATGTTACCGCACTGGCAGGGAACACGGGCTGGTCACATGTTACCGCACTGGCAGGGAACATGGGCTGTCACATACCTGGAGACCCAGCTTCTGGGGGTGGTAGAACTGGAGGTTTGGGTTCACAGCTGGGATGTTCCTGCTGGCCAGAGCTTTGGCCAGTTCTCTCCAGCTGCCATACCCTATGGAAGGGAAAGAACAAGAGAGGAACAAGGTCACCTGAAGACCCCATAAATCTGTAAGATTTGAGGGGAATAATAGAGGTAAGCATCTTTCTGCTGCTCCTCACCCCTCTTCATATGGTGGGCATGAAGTGCACGTGGTGGTGGCATTGGGAGAAAGTTACAACCTTGGCCAAGGCCAATTGGGCAGAGAGAGAGGAAATGAGCTTATATCCCCTTAGAATGTGCTGTTTTCTCAAATCAGAGAAGGAGCCAGGCCAGGTGAACACGGAGCATCTTCCTCCCGTTGGTGACCCTTACAGGATGACTGCCCCCTCTGCCGTCCGAAGCAGATTTCCCCAAAAGCTGCTGTGGGGAAATGGCATGAGAGGCAGTGGAACTAAGTATTCCCTGTACCAGCTCCCTGTTCAGCTCAGTCTCTTTCCTGCAAGCCCAGGGAAACAGCATGGTATCCAGTTCCCCGCCCCCCACCCACAACATTAATTGCTGGGTTGCTAGATGGAAGCAGAGGTAGAGGAAGCAGGAAAGGATGGGCCTGGGACTTGGTGTGGGTCAAACAAATTTATAAAATCTGAGGCCTACACATTCCTGGGTTGATCTGGAGGCTGTGTGACTACTGATGCTTGTACCCTGACAGCTCTGGAACTGCTTGGCTTACATCTGAGCAGGCTGAAAGTCAAACTATGATGAAAGTGAGGGGGTACAGGAAATGGCTGGGGTGCTTGCATGCATTTGCAACCAAGTAGAGAGGCAAGGAGCTGTGCTGAGGGTGAGGGTGGGGAAAACAAGAATTCAGCGGTCGCACTGCTCGTTACTGGGAGGTCAGAGCCTACTATATGTCAAGGAGATGGCTTGGGCGTGGCTTTTAAACTCTGAACATGTGGAACCAAACACTGTTAGCCATAACCAGAAGCACAGACTATCAAGGGCTGGAAGGGACTTTCAAGATCATCTAGTCATTTCAGATGAGGAAAATGGGACCCTGGCTGCTCAAATGCCTTATCTGGGCTCACTTAGCATGGAGTGACAAGGCTAAGACTAGAACCCAAGTTCAAGTGAATTTTCAATGAACTGCTGTTTTCCCTCCAACAGGTCCATCAAGATGCTCCCATGATACTAAGTGGGCACTGCACACAGGAGTTAGACTACCATCTCTGGTCTCTTGGAGCCAATAGCTAGCCAAACGCAGAAGTGTCACAGGAGACCCTATGTAGGTGCCAGGAGGGCACAGACAGCCAACCAGACACAGAGGAAAGAGCAAATCCACAAATAGGGACCTTTAGAAGGTGAACATCAGTGTTTTGCATGAGTGTTTATGTAACTGATTCTAGGAGAAGATTGACGATGGGGGTGTGCGGTGATTTTCTTACAGTTTTGTGTGACCCTTTAGTGCTAAGTACCTCATAGGCACGGTCTCACTCAAGCCTTTTGAAACTTTATGAAATAGGCCAGGTCTGTTTACTCCCATTTCACAGATGGGGAAAGAGAAGCTCAGAGTTTAAAGTCACAGAGTTAGCTGTTTCAAAGCCAGGATTAGAACAGAGAGCCTCAGTGTCTCACAAACCAGAGCCTCCTCATTCTGCCTACATTTCTCCCATGGGCACTCTCTGGCACATGTTGTGGAATCCCCGAGGCAGAAGCCTCAGCTGGGGATCTCTGCCTTTGGGTTTTTACAAAGACATCAAACCTCTGCTCATTATATGTTTATAGGGACTTCTGCGGGTTTATCTTTCTGCCATCAAGGTCTCTCCTGTTTCCATGGCTGGCCAGCTGGCAGTCAGAAACAAAAGGTCCGATTGGTTAATGTAGGTCGATGTGCTAGGGAAGCAGGGTTCTGGGACCACTGAGGTGAGGTGAGGGTATGGCAGTAAGGCAGAAAGAGAACAGATGCCCTCAGGGGAAAGAAAGTTGTTTGTTCACCTGCTAATCCCAGTTCATCCACATCTCATGTAAGAGCCCCATCCCTTCCCAAGCCCAAGCAGCTGCTGGCTAGTGGTTGGGCGCTCAGGTGACCCAGTGAAAAATAAGTTACATCATGGGAGAAAGAGGGCAGGCCCTGCTTGCTTCTGCCTCTGAATGGCTAGGTCATCTCTTCCTTGACTTTGCACTTATGACTAACCATCTACTTCAGGCAAAGTTCTGAGGAAATAATAGTACAAATGCTATTTGCCTTATTAGTGGGAGTTACAGTAGGTCTCAGATGCATGTTCTTCTTAATAACGTTTTTAATTCCAGTCAAATCCTTTTGACTCTGAAGTCACACCAGAAGTGAGACAACTTATCCTAAGGTCAATGAACTACCTCTGCAGGTCTTTAGCATGCCTTCTCCTGGCATTTGCTGGGGAAGGACAAAGACTCTCTCCTTGACCAACCCTTAGACAGGTTCCTGAGCCCTCCTGTAGATAAGGCCTAGTTCTTGGGCCCTGCCCCTGGCCTGCCTAACCCAATTTTTAGAAAGAATCCTGTTAAATCTTTTAGCAAGAATCCCTAAGACCTTGATGTCTCCTCTTAGTGCTTTTTTATGTACTGATCCACTCACTTTGCTTCTTGGCTATCAATCCCCAGTTGTCTTTGCCTTATTCAGAATTGAGCTCAGTACTATACTGAAGTCTCTCTCCCATATTATGATAATACTAAACAAAATCTGTCTTTATCACCTGTAACTAGTGCCCAGCTCTATTTCTCTTTGAAAAAAAGGTAAGAGGTGTCTCTCTCAGTGAACAAGGACAAACCCACAGCAGGGATAATGGGATCAGTGAGGTTAAATCATTTGCCAGGGTCACAGGTGAGTCTGGATGACTTTGATGTACCTGGAAAGTCAATAGCCCACCTTTAGTCATTGAAGGAGTAGGAAATTCCCAATGCAAATGTCACAATATAGCAGAAAGACAAGCAAGGCTTTGGAATGAGAGAGGTCAAACTATACACACACCACTAAGAAACAGTGACTACTTAGATCAGTCATTTAACCACTTTGGCCTTGGTTTCTTCGGTTGGATGGTGAGGATAAAAACAGCTGCCTCATAGGACCACTGTGAGGACTAAATTATGCATGTCAGACCTAGTGTGGTGTCTGACATCCAGGAAGTACTCAGTAAGCATTCCTTTCTCCTAATAATTTCTGACTTTGGGTTTTTAGACTTGGGAGTTAGAAGACAAGAGCTCCAACTTGTTTAAAATAGTATAAATAGCGCCTGACCAGGCAGTGGTGCAGTGGATAGAGCGTCGGACTGGGATGCAGAGGACCCAGGTTCGAGACCCCGAGGTCGCCAGCTTGAGCACGGGTCCATCTGGCTTGAGCAAAAGCTCACCATCTTGGACCCAAGGTCACTGGCTCCAGCAAGGGATTGCTCAGTCTGCTGAAGGCCAGTCAAGGCACATGTGAGAAAGCAATCAATGAACAACTAAGGTGTCGCAATGGCAATGAAAAAAAAAAAAACAACTAATGATTGATGCTTCTCATTTCTCTCTGTTTCTGTCTGTCTGTCCCTATCTATCCCTCTCTCTGACTCTCTCTCTGTCCTTGTAAAAATAAATAAATAAGTAAAATAGTATAAACAGCAAACAGCCAGTGGTGCTCTCACTCTCTTCTCTCTGTGCTTATTGACCAGAGAAGTTAGTGGACTATGGGCCAGCAATGACTCAGTGACTCAGTAGTACAGCAAGAAAACATGTCTTGTGTTTCATGGGTACTGCTTTCTGTTCCCCCGTCCCACATTCATCTCTCCCCCTCATCCTACACACGCGCTTAATACTCACTAAGTGCATATTAAGTACATATTAAACGTGAGGCACTGGGCTGAGCATTTGGTATTTCCTTTTCTCCAGCTTTTCCTTTGTACTAACCCAGCCAGTGGATACCCAGCATTGCTTAGCCCCCTGGGGGAACATAGAGCTAAAGAATGTGCTGATTTAACTATTGCTTGTTACTTGCCCTCTAGTAAGTGAACTCCCCCTGCTCCTGGTCAGACCTCTCCTCCTAGAGTGCCAGCTGTTTCTCCTGCAACAGGTGTCACATTTGTGCTAGGAGACAGACACCCTGATCTCAGGTGACAGATAAAGCACCACCATGGGCCTCACATTCTGCCCTCACAAAGCTGGGTTATCAAATTCACCATCACCCGGAACTTTGCCAGCATCCCTCCTCTATGTAATGTGGCCTCTTCAAAGGTCTGAAGATGATCATCTTGAGTCTTTGGTGAAAATGTGACACACATACATCTTTTTGTGCTTTATTTCAAAGACTCTCACACACATTATTTCACTGCATCTTCACAACGTCCCTGTGAACTGTTGTCATCTCCATTTTCGAGATGAAGAAACAGAGGTGAAGTCACCAGCCCAAGGTCACGGAGTGAACAACATAACCCATGGGAAGGACTTAGTGCCTGTAATGTGAAAAGCACTGAACACACTGCAATTTGTCATTTTATTATTAGTCACACTGTTGCAGGTCTGAAACTTGAATTCATTTCTCCTGACCTCTGGTTTGATTCTCTAGTTGATACATCACGTGGTCCACAGGGACAGTCACACAAGAAAGAAAGGAAGCCATTCACTGCTCAGGCAGATTTTAGATTTTGAAAGTATAGCTGACAGGACTTGTGGATGAGTTGGATATGGGTAAAGGAATCAAGAATGATTCAAAGATTTCTGACCTGGGCAGATGGAAGTCTGGAGCTGCCACTTACTGAGATGGGGAACCTTGGATGGGGTCTCAGGAATAATGTCTGAAGGAGAAGTGAATACATTAGGGGTGGAGAGAGGATAGCATCCAGCAGGCAGAGGCAGTGGAAACAGTACTTCTGAAGCTTTGTCTCCAGCCTTGGGGCAGGGCTCTTAAGCTAAAACACACTTTGCAAGAGGTTAGGACTGCCAGGGCCATGAGAACATGGGGTTGAAGGAGGAGCTTCGTAGAGCAGGTCCCACAGGCTCCACCAGATGTAAAGGACCCAAAGATCCAGAGTAATGTAGATAATGTGTTAAGAATCCCAGCGTCTGAACAGAGAAAAGATGATGAAATCCAGAGGTGCTGAACAGAAATGAAGCCCTTGTCCTTCCAGGGAACAGGAGGTTGCCTAAGGAAGAGGAGGTCATGACACCTAGGCCATGGTTTCGCAAATGCCAGGAACCAGCACTGAGTCCCAAGTCAAAAAGAGCAGGGACTGTGAAGGCCAGTCACACATCCTCAGCATAACAAAGCTGCTACAGCTAGAAACCAGCAGGGCCTGAGCCCCACCAGAAACCTGAGGTGTTACAGACAGCCAAGGACTGTCACCTGGGAGAGAGTCTCTAAGGCAAACCCAAAGCTCCAATGGCTGTGTGGCTTAACCTTTCCTTTCCAGCCCATCATACCTTAGGAAACTTGATGCAAGAGAAATTATTACTAATGTAACCTTGACAGTAAACACTTATGTGTCAGGTATATATAGACTTATATTTATATTAAATGAAACATACATAATTTTACTTAATACAACAACCCTTCCAGCAAAACAAGGCTTAGAGGTTAAAATATTGCTGAAAATCATAAAGGTACTACCTGACTGGGCAGTGGCAGAGTGGATAGAGTGTTGAACTGGGACACAGAGGATCCAGGTTCGAAACCCTGACATCGCCAGCTTGAGCATGGGCATATCCAGCTTGAGTGCGAGCTCACCAGCTTGGGTGCGGGGTCACTGGCTTGAGCGTGGGGTCACTGGCTTGAGTGTGGGATCATAGACATGACCCCATGGTCGCTGGCTTGAGCCCAAAGGTTGCTGGTTTGAAGCCCAAGGTTGCTGATTTGAGCCCGAGGTTGCTGGCTTGAGCAAGAGGTCACTCGCTCTGCTATAGTCCCCCAGTCAAGGCACATGTGGGAAAGCAATCAATGAAAAACTAAGGTGCTACAATGAAAACTTGATGCTTCTCATCTTTCTCCCTTCCTGTCTGTCTGTCTCTGTCACTCTCTTTGTCTCTGTCACAAAAGTAAAATAAAATCACAAAGGTACTAAGTGACAGAGGCCAGTGTATGTGAATTCAGGACAAAAGCCTGTGAACTTAATTCCATTACTCTATATTGACTATACTTGATAATTTTGTCCACCTCTACCATCAATGTCATTGCTACCTGTGTCAGGTACTCATTCAGTCACCAGTCTATCTTCTTCCTAACCTTTCTCAATTACTACCCACTCCCACTCACCCGCCCACCTGCTAAATACCCCCCACAGGTTACCCCCATTGGGCTACTAACACTCTCTCAAAAGTGAAAGAAAAGCAAGAGGGAGTATGGAGACCCAAATATCTCAAAACAGGTATAAAATTGGCCATGAAACATCTGAGCATAGGCCTGCTACCTTCCTCCTGGTTGTCGAGCCTCTTCCTTCCCAAGCTCAAGTAAGCAATCCAGCTGTGTGTCCGTGAGCAGGGGTTGGCCCAGGGCATTATTAGTGATTAGGTCAGCTCCTTCTCACTCTTTCTCATAGCACTGGTGTTGAGGAGAGGGAGACTAAGGAGCAGTAGAGAGGTGGGATTCCGAGGTCTCCCCATCTCCTCCCTGATGAGCCGACAGAGATGGGAAGGGCTCTGACGAACCTCTTTCCCCACAGCCTTCTCCTTCCCCAAGCTGCAGCTGCTCAGAGTCAGGCTCAGGAAGTAGAACAGGCGGCTAGCTGTTCCTGCCAAGCCAGCATCAGAGCTGCTATAATGGTTGTGGCTGCTGGCAGGTCAAGGCTTGTTAGGGAGAGGTAAGGGGTTCTACCTACTGCACGCTACCTAAAGGGAGTCCAGAAGAGGGCATCAGAGCTATGCCAGGTATATGTTCAGGTTTCAGCTCTGTCGTCAGTGTTTCCTGCTCACCCAAACATCCAGATTCAAGTATACAGCTTTAAGAGAGAAGATGAGCAACAGAGGGCTGCTCTGGGAAACAGGGTCTGTCGGTACACAGTCCAGCTCAGGAACTTTCCATTCCCTAAATCATGTCTTTGATTAGTAGAGGTCCCAGAAGGTTTGGGCAGCCCCTGAGGCACCTCCAGGATATAGTCACCACCACCATCATTACAAAAACATAAACATAACAAAAACAAACCCCACAACCTTTAAGGCCCATTTACTAGTCAGTGACAGAACAATTACAGCCATAAACAAAATCCTAGCCAATGGCAATTTTGACTGAAGAGCCTTGAAGAAATGGCATCGTTTCAGGAAAATCTAGAGGTAATAGGGTCTAGGATGGGTCTAGGATTTCTAAAACAGGCCCAAGCTCCCTGAAAAGGTGCTTTAATTCTCTAGACAAAGCCTGACCAGGTGGTGGCACAGTGGATAGAGTGTTGGACTGGGATGCAGAGAACCCAGGTTCAAGACCCTGAGGTTGCTGGCTTGAGCACGAGCTCATCTGGTTTGAGCAGGGCTCATCAGCTTGAACCCAAGGGCGCTGGCTTGAGCAAGGGGTCCCTCAGCCTGCTGTACCCCCCTGGTCAAGGCACATATGAGAAAGCAATCAATGAACAACTAAGGTGCTGCTGCAACGAATTGATGCTTCTCATCTCTCTACCTTCCTGTCTGTCTGTCTCTGTCACACACACACACACACACACACACACACACACACACACACACCTATAGATAAGGACCACTTGGTGTTTTTAGAATCCCTCTGAACCCTCTAGGCTAGCTGTTTCCAGTTTTCTTTCTAGACGGGGTCATAGACAAGCTTTGGAACATGGAGGAAGACATGGGCTTATCCATTCCCTTTGTCACTGGAGAAGACCCATCTCTGTGGGACTTCCTCAGCTCTTGTCACGCTTGTAAGAAAGAATTCAGGTGAGAGACAGGACACAGCACTCAAGCAAAGCATACAGTTTATTAAGCCATGCTATCTATACACTTGGCACAAGGCACAAGCAGGCAAACTCAAGCTAGTTGAAGTGCTTGGGGTCTTAGAGGTTGTATACATTTTAGCCATAAATTTTTTCCTCCCTCCCTTCCTCCCTTCTTTCCTTCCATCTTTTCTTCCCTCCCTCCTTCCCCTCTTTCTTCTTTTTTAGAGAGAGAGAAGGACAGACAGGGACATACAGGAAGAGAGAGAGAGGAGAAGCATCTTCATAGTTGTGGCACCTTAGTTGTTCATTGATTGCTTTCTCACATGTGCCTTGACCAGGGGTCTTCAGCTAAGCCATTGACCCCTTGCTCAAGCCAGAAACCATGGGCTTCAAGCCAGAGATCTTGGGCTTCAAGCCAGCGACCATGGGGTCATACCTATAATCCCACGCTCAAGCCAGTGACCCTGCGCTCAAGCCTGCTACCTCGGGGTTTCAAACCTGGGTCCTCAGTGTTCCAGGCCAATGCTCTATCCACTCTGTCACCGCCTGGTCAGGCATTAGCTATAAATTTCAAGGTCCCCCTTTCACGATATTGGGACTAACATACAGGGTTTCAAGGTCATTTGAACATCTGGTGATTTTGTTTTGGCAGCTATTAAGACTGCTGATTCCCTCATTTGGTGAGTGAGATAAACCCCTTTTGTCTGCTCCCCCCTTTTTCCTGCCCTGATAACTGTCTATCCTATTTAACACTGTCCTCTTTCAAGGAGAAATTTAAGTGGTGATCAAGAACAAGCAATCAGCAGGTTGGGAAAGAGTAAATAAATTATTCAAACACCAGGCATTTATTGAGCACCTGTTGTATACTTAGTACTCTGCCAACTATCGTGATAGAGAGGTACAGAGGTACAGAGGTATTCAGCTCCATCCATTACTAGGTTAGGGCAGTTAGGACAGATGTCATGGTAAGTGAAAGGACCAACATGTCTGTTGAATAACATGTGCTGTGGCACTCACACCCACGCCCACACGTGGGGCTTACACAAGCCGGTTCTGCTTTATGCAACAAGCGGATGCACATTAGGCAGCAGGGCTGGCTGGGTGCTAATGATATTGTTAACATAAGCAAGTAGCTAGATAGTAATGGGAAAAGAAAATAAAAGGAAGTGGATGTTATATATTTTTTCTTTTTAAAAATTCTTTTAAAAGACTTTATTCATTTTAGAGAGGAGAGGGAGAGAGAGAGAGAGAGAGAGAGAGAGAGAGAGAGAGAGAGAGAGAAGGAGAGAGAGGAGCAGGAATCATCAACATCCATGTGTGCCTTGACCAGACCAGCCCAGGGTTTCAAACCAGTGACCTCAGCGTTTTGGGTCAATGCTTTATCCCCTGCACCACCACAGGTCAGGCGACATTATATTTCATTAAAACTTGGAAACTTCAGTAAGAATATGCAACATCCCATTTAGCTTAATTTGCTAGAAGGCTAAAACATTCACAGGCTAATTAGCCCACTATGCCCTCGAGTCCATTGTGCCACTGAACCCTCAGACTGAGCCAGGTTTTTCCAGACCCCCAAGGTAAAATCAATTCATACCTAAACTACGGGGGAAAGTGCTCTGAGATTCCACTTTGCTTATGCACAGTGGAAGGCAGAAGGGCAACCATAGAGGCTTGTCAGTCTAGCCCAGAAGAGGGATCTAATTGGTTAGTGGGAGGAACCAACACGAGACTGCAAAATTTTAAAGTTAGCTTAGAGCAATGGTTCTTAACCATTTTTGAGGTAGCAAACCCACCAGTTTCATATGTGCATTCACCAAACCCTTCTTTAGTGATAAATAAAATATGATTTTTTTTTCCAAATTCAAGACATACGTATATGTTTTTTTTTACTGGTGCACAAAATGAGCCGTGCATGAACATCACCTTGCTCAAAGAACAAAACCAACAAAGTGCATGAACTCACAACAAATTACGGTATTACTTTATTCTGACCTCCACGGCAGAGGCTTCTCCGAACTCCTGAGACTGACTCATCGAACCCCTAGGGTTCAATAGAACCCAGGTTAAGAACCACTGGCTTAGAGAAAAGCTAGTCCTTCCCAGCCTCAAAATGCAAATATGAGTTCAACAGAGATTGGCCTTTTTTTTTTTTTTAACTTTCTCTCTGACTTCCTGCTGAGAGAAACTTGCTAGCCACTTTTGCAGCTCTGCTGTGTGAGCCTGCAGTCAGATGGTTTCCCAAGTACAGGCTTTGAGCATCACCTTACCCAGACTGAGCTTTGATATGGGCTAAACCATGGTGCAGAATATCTGGACTTTACTGCAAAAGCCTAAGCTTCTCCAAGTGCGGGTATTATAAAATACTTTTAATATGACACTGTACACAAACCCTACTTCAACTGGCTTCAGAACTAATATCAATATGATGTTGCTTGATGATTTTCCAGACTTGCAGGAATCTCAGGCAAAATGCTCAGCAAATATTTTCTGGAATAAGGGAACTGATCTTCAGGATCCTAAAGAATTCAGGAGAAGTAACACAGATACAGCAAAACCCTGATTCTCTATAATGGCAATGGAGTAATTCAGCAGAAATGTCACCAGGCCTTAACGCTGGTCAGATGCTCAGCTGGTTAGAGTGTCATCCCATGAGCCAAGGTTGTGGGTTCAATCCCTAGTCACAGCATGTACAAGAATCAACCAATGAATGCATAAATAAGCAGAACAACAAGGTGATGTCTCTCTCTCCTCCCCCTTCCTCTCTGTCTATAATCAATCAATCAATAAATAAATTAAAAGAATAAAAATGTCACCAGGACTCACCTGAAGATTTGACATTGCCCATGGAAGCTCTGAAAGATTGGAGCCATAGTAGGACAACAGCCTAGTAGCTAGTCAAAAGCCAATGCTCCTCTTACTACGGCCCTCCAGGTGGAAGGAGGGAGCAGTAGAGAGGCCCAAGACCCCAGGAACTCTCCTTCCCAACTAGTGGAGGTGGTTCTACCCCAACTTGAGTGACAGGGATGGTTTCCATAGTTATATAGTTAGTTGTCCCTCACTATATCACGTTTCATTTTTCGTGGTCTCACTGTATTGCAGATTTTTAAATTATATTTATCTAATTTTGTATCGCAGATTTTTCGCTATATCACAGGATTTTACAGTATATAGATATTTTTATGTATTTATTATTTTAATTATTTATATGGAAAAATAAGCAAAATAAGTGTGGAAAATGTTAGTAACAGTGTGGGAAAGTTTTATAAGAGTGTGGGGAGGGTTTATAAAGCCTTAAAATATATGTAAATAATAAAATAAATATAAGGTCACTACTTCGTGGATTTTCGCCTATTGCTGGAGGTTCTGGAAACTAGCCTTGTGATAGACGAGGGACCACTGTACTTCTTGGAGGATATTCAGGGAGACAGAAAGTGTTATGTAAAGAAAGAATAGGAACTAGGAAAAAAAACCCTGAACATTGGAAAAACGAGCAGAGGGGGAAAAAAACCAAAGTTTAGGGAATATAGCTTTGAAAAAGAAAAAATGAGTAATCACCTAGCTAGCTACTGAGACAGGAAGAAAGAAGTGGGAAATATTTGATAATAACTATGCTGATTGTGCAGATTGTGGGGTGACTACAGGAAAATGCCAAAGGGTCTTGGATAGAGAACAACACTTTACAAAGTCCCCCTCCTGCATTAACTACTTCAAACCCATTCACAATTTAGTACCATGTGCACTTAACGGAGCATAACTACAGCAGCTAACACATGTGCATTTGCCCAGGCCAGTCAGCATGCCAAGCACCTGGCATGCATTACCACATTTAACCTTCATTAACAACCCTTTCAGGTAGTTATTAAGATTACTCCCATTTTACAGATGAGAAAACTGAGGTCGTAGGCAGTGAGGAGGGTACTTACCTGCCTAAGACCTCACTACCTGTAAATAATGGTGCTGAAAATTTTCAAACCCCAATTCACTTGACTCATTTTTTAAAAAAAAATTCTAATAAGTATCTTACACAGACCCATTTGTTTGTTGGGGGGAAAAACAACAAGGAAATCAGGAAGAACTAGGGCCCTGAGGCCAAGGAAGTTTTCTAGGGCAATGTAGGGACGGGTTTGGGACCAGAGGCCAGAAGACACAGCCTGTCCGCCTCTCTACCCGGTTTCTCCTCTTAGAACAATGCACTCTTTTAAGCATCTCATTGAGCCCCTTCTCTTTTCTGCATCAGGCTTAATAACAAGTAAGATCCACTGTCTGAGCTAAAGGGCTGCCAGCTGCTAGATTTGTGAGGTCTGATAAAAGTGACTTGCCAAAGCCAAGCTGAGGTTATTGTAACCTGTTCTTGGGTAGGAGAGGCAATGAACAACAGGACAGGGAAAGCATGCAATTTGGGGGTTCTGCTTTCTTCCTTCCCACAAAATATCATTTTAATAGAACCTCATGGGTTAGATCACACCAAGGGCAGAGACCTAAGTTGTCCGTTAACCTCCACCCCTGGGTCAACCATCCCACCACAACCCATCCACTTAATGTTTTTATATCAGAGCTCTTTCATATTCTTGGTCTCATTCTTATTTCTTTCCCAATCTCATGAGTTATTTTCATTTTGCTCATGGGGACACAGAGACCCACATATGAGTTAATAGGTTTGTCTAATGTCCAAGGAAGCCAGTGGTAAGGCCAGGCTAGAGCCTAGGCCTTTGATTCTTGGCTAAAGACTCAGTACATCATAGCACAGTGCTCATCTGTGGCTACTGTAGTGAAATGAGCTACAGGGTGGAGGTGTTTGGGGAGAACTGTGACTGACCCCAATCCAGGGAGAAGTTGAAAATTAGTACTGTGCTGGCAGGAACTAGGTCTTGTTTGTTAATACAGTCCCACTGGGGCTGTATTGACAAACATTCACAGATGAAATGAGCACGTTCAACACATCCCAGCTTCAGAGAGGGGTTAAATTAGTTGGGCCTGATTTTCTATTCCCATTGTATAAATCAGGTACTTGATGCATGTGGAGTGAATGAATGAATGAATAAATTAGTGACAGGAGGGTTCTGGTAGGGGCTTGGCATGTCTATCATCATAGAACTGACTCAACCACTGAGGAGAGAAAAAGGGAGGATAGGTGCCTTCTGGCCAGAGACAGTGAATGAGACGCTGGAACTAATATTCTGAAAAGTTAACCAACCGAATGCTGCCTTCAGCACCCTGTGGGCACTCATAGTAAAGATGTCAAAGTCAAAACCCAAAGGGACACCTGACCCAAGCTAAGGCCACCCAGACTATCTTTCCTGGGAATTTGAATTCTGAGCAGTGACACATAGAGGTGTTTGGAGCCGAGCCATTGACTGGTTGCTGAGATTCCAGTCGCTGACCTGGTTCTTGGCCTTTCTGGGGCCTGATTGCGAGGTTCTCTCTTTGCTTCTGTGAGCTTTTCTGTAGTCTTTTACAAAATTACTCTTTGCCTAAGTTAGGCAGGTAGAGAGGGAGGGAGGAAGGAAGAAAGAGAAGGAGGGAAGGAAAAAAGGAAGAGAAAAAGGGAGGGAAGCAGCTAGGCAGGAGAACCCATGTGTTAACTGCAACAAACTATAGTGAAGGACCTGTTTTTCTAGTTTTGGTTTTAGTTCTCAGTCTGTCAGGTAATCATTCTACACGTTATGCAGCTTGCTGCACATACCACTCACCATAGGAGTTCAAAAGGTCCAGAATGGCCTATTATGTTTGGTGAGATGATTTCACTATCCCATGTTGATGTAGCTGCAATGTCAGATTGTACTAAAAGTTTCACTCAATGCTTACTCTAAATTTCTGTACCTACTCACCGAGGACAGGTAACCAACAGTTTGTGAGGCAAACATGATAACCACTACACTATGGAAACACCTTCTATCAGTTTATAGACTAGTATTGGCAATGAGCTGGAGTTTCTAGGGGCCCAGGTAACTTAAACCTCTCTTTGAAGCTGGGCTATGTGGAAGCTACTAATTTCCACACTGGGTAGTTGAGTAGGACATCACTGTTTCTGGGGAAAGCCCCCACCTGGGCCCACTCAGAAGTTCTTCTTTTCCTCTATCCTTGTTGACTGATATTGCTCCAGCCTGATCCAATCCACCCAACACTCCTCCTCCTTCCACCCGCTGTCCCAGACTTCCTGCACTCTCAGTCAAACACAAATATGTGGTTTGCCACCAGGTCTCTACTATGAGGATAGCAGCCTGGCCCTGCCTTCCTTGGCCTTCAGCTCCTGATTTTACCTCTGGAAGAATGAAGAACATTTACCAGTTTAAAGGAGAGTGCCCTACCAAAAGAAGAGAAAGCAGGGACTCAAACAGATACTTGTACATGCCCATGTTGATAGTAGATTGATTTACAATAGCCAAAAGGTGGAAACAACCCAAGCACCCATTGACAGGTGAATGGATAAACAAAATGTGGTATACCCATTCAGTGGAATATGGTTCACTCTTAAAAAAGAAGCAACGCCTGACCTGTGGTGGCGCAGTGGATAAAGCGTCGACCTGGGAACACTGAGGTCGCCAGTTCAAAACCCTGGACTGGTCTGGTCAAGGCACATATGGGAGTTGATGCTTCCAGCTCCTCCCCCCTTTCTCTCTTTCTCTTTCTCTCTCTCTCTCTCTCACTCTGTGTATCCTCTCTAAAATGAATAAAATAAAAAGAAGTTTAAATAAAAAACAGAAGCAAATTCTGACAATGCTACTACTTGGATGAAACTTGAGGACATTATGCTGTGAAATAAGACAGACATAAGGCCAAATATCATATAGGTCTATTTATATTGGATACCTAGCAGAGTCAAATGCATAGAGGCAATGTAGAGTGGTGGAGAAGGAGCAAGGGGTTTGGGCAGATGGGGTGGTAAGATCCATATGACTCCATTAGAAAAATAGGTGGAGGGAGGGGTGTTTTTTAGTGCAGACTTTCTGAGGCTTCTATGCAAAAATAGCTCTACTCTGAATAGAGTATTCTTTTTCTGAATAACTGCTATTCCTAAAACAAAAGTGGGACTTACCTGAGAGCTATTATATTTTAAAGCGGGATTACATAAAATGCAAATATCTGAATTTTAAAGACACAGATATGTGGAGTTAGTTCTATAATACTTAAGAGACTTCACAGAATATGTGGAAGATGGGAGGGCTGATTATTTGAAATACCCTCAGGAAAAGTGAGTTTCAGACTCATGCAGACAATGTTCAAAACACATTTATTGGACTGACCAGGCGGTGGCGCAGTGGATAGAGCGTCGGACTGGGATGCGGAAGACCCAGGTTCAAGACCCCGAGCTCGCCAGTTTGAGCGTGGGCCCATCTGGCTTGAGCAAAAGCTCGCCAGCTTGGACCCAAGGTCGCTGGCTCCAGCAAGGGGTTGCTCAGTCTGCTGAAGGCCCGCGGTCAAGGCACATGTGAGAAAGCAATCAATGAACAACTAAGGTGTTGCGACAGCAATGAAAAACTAATGATTGATGCTTCTCACCTCTCTCCGTTCCTGTCTGTCTGTCCCTATCTATCCCTCTCTCTGACTCTCTCTGTCCCTGTAAAAAGAAACAAACAAAAAAACATTTCTTGGAAAGATGAGGTGAAGCAAGAATCTGTCAGAACATCTGAAAGTAATATTCTATCAATTCATTTAACCTAACCATGGAAAATGTAAGAACTGTTGTAGTCTAGGGGAACTGAGAAATCATCATTGCAAGACCCAACACTGTACATCTCAGAAAGTTGAAGGCTCGAACACTGGGGTCACTATCTGAAGTCACAGAGCAAGTCAGAGGCAGAACCAGGACTAGACCTCAGGTCTCTTCTCTTCTCGTTTGGGCTTCAGTTCAGACCACATAAATAACCTGCTAATGTGTGAGGCTGTTCCCAGGTTACCGGGAGCGGTAACATAGCATTCCATATTTTGGAATCATAGAACTGAGCACAGCCCCTCTTGTGGAAACGGGGTCGTGGTCTAAAAGGACAGTCTCGAGAGCAAGTTGCTTTGGGTATTTGATAATTTGGGTCCAGACCAGTTCTAACTCTAGACCCTTTTACTGTGCGAGGGAAGGCTTTTGAACTCTCCCGAGGCAGAGTCTGTGTCACAGATACTTCTGCGTACCCCCCTTTAGCCACAGCTTTAAATATGGAAGATGTTCAATAAGTGACTATTTCATTGAAATACCTTTTATTGTTTTTTTGGTTGTTTTTCTTTCTCTTTTTTTCTAAATTTTGTTCTCCAAGCACATTTTAAAAAATAATCAATATACATGGAGATATCCACAAGCACAATGAACACTCCTCTGATATACTAGCTATTAACATTCCACATGTAAGGAAAATAGCCTTTTTTCTGAGATAACAGCCATGTTTTGAAATAAGTGAACAGATGTAAGTATACTTGAGAATAGAGAGAGATTTAGACCCAGTGGGAAAGAGGCTAAGTAGGAGCACCAGTAGACAGGTTGGTAGATATTACTTTCTTTCTCCCTTCACAAAAAAAGATTCTGCACATTGGACTGTGGTGTGATTGTTAAAATACCTACTTTAGCTCAGATACTGTTGGGTCAGAATACCATAGGTAACTCCTTCCAGTACTCTTCCCTTCACAAATGCAATGAAACACTGTTAGATGGCTGGTTAAACTTGATAGTATACAGTTTTTATATCTCATACAGTCAAAGCACCAGCTCTTTGTGTATGGGAAAAAGTGTAATAAATAGAAAAGTGAAATTTTGATTAAGTCAACTGGTTATTTGATGTGTCAATGATCATATTTTCTGAACCCAAAGTCAGGATATATGGGCTGACCAAGGCAACAGAATATCTGAAATGGTTCATTATTCCTGGAAACCCAAGCCAAATATTCACAATGTTTATTTGATACTAAATGATCCATTTCACAGATCTCTACTGTTCTTAGTCTCGCCAAATTTGCTAAATTTACTGGTGAAATGACCCACCAGGCCTGATCTATTCAGCTCTATCTAGCCCATTCAGAGTTAGATTAACAGGAATTTTGGCTAAAAATGCACAAGTAGTTGAAGAGGATAAAAGTTTATTCCAAGACCCTCTATCCCATGCCCCTGCCCTATCCCTGCTTCTCCCTCCACAACAATTTCTTTTGCCACTCTTTCTCTTGAGCCAGCAGGCTGATTCTTCCACCATGCCTGACAGAAAGTGACAGCTGGCCCAAATTATGCCCAGAAGTGGGGACAACACAGAATCATTGTTAGGTCCAACACTATTTGAAATTTCCCCAAATAGAGGACATATAGAGGGTTTAGAAAGCCAAGAATGGGCCCTGGCTGGTTGGCTCAGTGGATGTTGGCATGCAGACATCCTGGGTCCGATTCCCAGTCAGGACACACATGAGAAGTGACCATCTGCTTTGCTCCACCTCCACTCCCTCTTCTTTCTCTCTTCCCCTCCTGCAGCTAATGCTCTATTGGTTCAAGCATCTGCTTGGGGCACTGAGGATAGCTCAGTTGATTCAAGTATCGGCCCTAGACTGGAGTTGCCAGCTGGATCCTGGCTGGGGCGCATGTGGGAGCTTGTCTCTCCGTCTTTTCTCTTCTCACTTAAAAAAAGAAAAGAAGAGAATAGAAGAGAGGAGAGGAAAAGGAGAGGAAAGGGAAGGGAGGGAAGGGGAGGGGAGGGGAGGGGAGAGGAGGGGAGGGGAGGGGAGGAGAGGAGAGGAGAGGAGAGGAGAAGAGAAGAGAAGAGAAGAGAAGAGAAGAGAAGAGAAGAGAAGAGAAGAGAAGAGAAGAGAAGAGAAGAGAAAAAAAGAAAAGAAAGCCAAGAATATGAAAGTGACAAACCTGGCAAAGAAAATTTTCAAGGTAAACTTCCCTAGAATTATCACAAGAACTACTAAAAGTTGAGTGAGAGGCTCAACTCTATTCACTTTTTGCCAAAGAGTCACTCAACCTAAATTTGCGTGCTTGATTTGGCTTAAAGAACCTCAAGGAAAACAACAAATGAACAAGGCCTGGTGAGAACCAAAGAGGAACTTAAGGATAGTTAGGGATGACCTGATAAAAAAAAACCGCTCCCAGAGAGCAAGATGGCGACGGAGTAGGCGGACGTACCAACTTCCAACTCCCAGAACCAAAGTGGATTATAACTCAATTTAAAGAACCATCATCTGGATAAACCAACTATGAACTGAACTAAGTGGACTCTACAACCAAGGAACACAGAAGAAGCCACATTGAGACTGGTAGGAATAGCGAAAACGCGAAGAGGGCTGCCCAGCTCCCTGGAGTAAACGGCAGCCCGGAGAGACCCGAATGGTGGGAGGAGAGTTTGGCGGAGAGGGAGGGACCTGGGTCCCAGAAACCAAGCCCCAGCCTGCAGTGCCAGAGCCTAGAAGAGGCGTTTGGACAGTTTTGAGCTGTGAAACAAGTGAGGGAGCTCCCAGGCTTACAGTGTGGAGTATTAGGTCCCTTCCTACTCTGCTGATAGTTGCTGAAGTGTTTAGGGCGGCAGGACGCTGAAACGCGGTTCTGTCGGTGTGGGCAGAGGCCAAGCCGGTGTGAGCTCAGTCTAGCCCAGCAGGGTCAGAGGGGACGGGCGAAAGCGGTCCGGAAGCTGCAGGCCCGCGTTTAATCCCACTTACGGGGACAAAGCTGGAGGCCAGGAACGGGCAGAAATCTGCTCTGCAACACTGCGCAAGCCGGCCCTGACCGCGGGGACTGGGCTAAGACCAGGGACGGGCAGGGGCTCGCAGCTGAGCTCACGCTACCAGCCCCACCCGGCCAGAGAAACTGCGATTTGCAATTATACGTGCACGAGCGGACTCCGAACGCGGGGGCGGGGTAGAGTCTGGGACAAGCGGAAGTTCGCAGCCGAGCGGAAGCCAGCAAACACGCCCGGCCCAATAAACCTGGGTTTGCGACCCTGCGCAGAAGGGCCCTGGCCTCGAGGGCGGGGCTAAAGCTCTGGTCGGGCAAAGGCTCACAGCTGAGAGCATGTCAAAAGCCCCGCCCAACCCGCGAAACTGTGGCGAGCAGGCTCTGACTGCGGGTTCTGGGCGGAAGTCTGGAAATAGGCTGGGTCCGCAGCTGAGCAAAGGTGCTCACCTCTACCCTTGGTGCTAAGACTTGTGGCTTATGTGACAGCCCCTCCCGCGGAGGAGAGGCAGAAATCACAGTAAAAGCCACAGTGGGCCGGTGCTGGCAACGCTCATACCCAACCACCCTAGGCAGCGGCAGAGGGGGTGGGGGACCTGCAGACAGACCAAACCTAGAGAACACAAAGTCAACACCTACTGGACTCCAGTGGCCACAACTTGCTTATACACAGACAAAATGGGTAGGCAGAGGAATGCAAACCAAATGAATCAAGAGAAATCCCCAGAGAAGGACCTGAATGAACCAGATAAAACCAAATTACCAGAAGCAGAATTTAGAATAATGATAGTTAGGATGTTCAAAGAAATTAGAGAAACAATGGATAGTCATTACGAACACCTAAATAAAGAGATAACAAGTATAAAAAACGAAATTGAAATAATAAAAAAGAATCAGACAAATACAGTATCAGAACTGAAAACCACAATGGAAGGAATTAAAAGCAGGATGAATCATGCTGAGGATAGAATCAGCGAGTTAGAGGACACAATAAACAAAGGCACAGAAAAAGAGAAGAAAAAGGAAAAGAGACTTAAAAAATGTGAGGAAACTCTAAGGGAGCTTTGTGACAACATGAAGAGAAACAACATTCGCATCATAGGGGTGCCAGAAGAAGAGGAGAGAGGACAGGAAATGGAAACTTTGTTCAATCAAATCATAGCAGAAAACTTTCCTAAATTAAGGCTGGGAAACACTCCATACGTTCAAGAAGCACACAGAACTCCATTAAAGAGAAACCCAAAAAGATCTACACCAAGACACATCATACTTAAAATACCAAAGCTAATGGATAAAGAAAAAATTTTAAAAGCTGCTAGGGAAAAAAAGGCTATCACCTACAAAGGAGCCCCCATAAGGATGACATCGGACTTCTCAACAGAAACACTTGAGCCCAGAAGGGAATGGCAAGATATAATCAAAGTAATGCAGAACAAGAACCTACAACCAAGACTACTTTATCCAGCAAGGCTAACATTTAAAATTGAAGAAGAAATAAAGAGCTTCCAAGAAAAAGAAAGCCTGAAGGAATTCATAAAAACCAAACCAATTCTGCAAGAGATACTAAGGGGCCTGTTGTAAACAGTTTAAAGGGAGGAAAGAATAGAGCAAAAGAAGAATACAGCTTTAAAGAATAAAATGGCAATAAACAACTACATATCAATAATAACCTTAAATGTAAATGGATTAAATGATCCAATCAAAAGACATAGTGTAGCTGCATGGATAAAGAAACAGGACCCATGCATATGCTGTCTACAAGAGACACACCTTAAAACAAAAGATGCACATAGACTGAAGGTAAAAGGATGGAAAAAAATACTTCATGCAAATGGAAATGAAAAAAAAGCAGGGGTAGCAATACTTATATCTGACAAAATGGACTTTAAAACAAAGGCTGTAGTAAGAGATAAAGAAGGACACTACATAATGATAAAGGGAACAATTCAACATGAAGATATAACTATTATAAACATCTATGCAACAAATATAGGAGCCCCGACATACATAAAGCAGACTTTGATGGATATAAAGGGCGAAATAAACAGCAATACTAATAGTAGGGGATTTCAATACCCCTCTAACAACACTGGATAGATCCTCAGGAAAGAAAATTAATAAAGAAACAACAGACTTAAAGGAGACACTAGATCAACTTGATTTAATAGATATCTTCAGAACATTTCACCCTAATGCAGTAGAATATACATTCTTCTCAAGCACTCATGGTACGTTTTCTAGGATAGACCACATGTTAGGACACAAAAATGGTCTCAATAAATTTAAGAAGATTGAAATCATATCGAGCATTTTCTCTGATCACAATGCCATGAAATTAGAAATTAACCAGAAAAGAAAAACTGAAAAATACTCAAACACTTGGAAACTAAATAGCATGTTATTAAATAATGAATGGATTAACAATGAGATCAAAGAAAAAATAAAAAAGTTTCTAGAAACAAATGATAATGAGCATACATCAACTCAAAATTTATGGGACACAGCAAAAGCAGTTCTGAGAGGGAAGTTTATTGCACTACAGGCATATCATAAGAAGCTAGAAAAAGTTCAAATAAGCAACCTGACCCTGCATCTAAAAGAACTAGAAAAACAACAACAAATAAAACCCAAGACAAGTAGAAGGAAGGAAATAATAAAGGTCAGAGCAGAAATAAATGACATAGAGGCTAAGGAAACAATACAGAGGATCAACAAAACCAGAAGCTGGTTCTTTGAAAAGGTAAACAAGATTGATGAACCTTTAACTAGACTCACAAAGAAAAAAAGAGAGAGGACTCAAATAAATAAAATTAGAAAGGACAGTGGAGAAATAACAACTGACACAACAGAAATACAAAGCATTTTAAGAAAATACTATGAAGAACTATATGCCAAAAAATTAGACAATCTTGGTGAAATGGACAAATTTCTTGAATCATATAACCTTCCAAAAATCAATCTGGAAGACTCAGAACACCTAAACAGACCAATTACAACAAATGAGATCAAAACAGTTATCAAAAAACTCCCAAAAAAGAAAAGTCCTGGGCCTGATGGCTTCACAAGTGAATTCTATCAAAAATTCAAAGAAGAACTAACTCCTATCCTCCTCAAGCTATTTCAAAAAATTTAAGAGGAAGAAAGACTTCCAAACTCCTTTTATGAGGCGAGTATAATTCTGATCTCAAAACCGGGCAAAGACAACACAAAGAAAGAAAATTATAGGCCTATATCCCTGATGAATTTAGATGCTAAAATTCTCAACAAAATATTAGCCAACCGGATCCAGCAATATATGAAAAGAATCATACACCATGATCAAGTGGGATTTATTCTGGAGAGGCAAGGCTGGTTCAATATTCGCAAATCAATCAATGTGATTCATCACATAAACAAAAGGAAGGACAAAAAACCACATGATAATTTCAATAGATGCAGTAAAGGCATTTGATAAAATCCAGCACCCATTCATGCTCAAAACTCTCAGTAAAGTGGGAATACAGGGATCATTCCTTAACATGATAAAGGCCATCTACGATAAACCGACAGCAAACTCATACTAAATGGACAAAAATTAAAAGCAATCCCCTTAAGATGAGGAACCAGGCAGGGATGCCCCCTTTCACCACTCTTATTCAACATAGTTCTGGAAGTCCTAGCTACAGCAATCAGACAAGAAGAAGAAATAAAAGACATCCAAATTGGAAAAGAAGAAGTAAAACTGTCACTATTTGCAGATGATATGATATTGTATATTGAAAACCCTAAAGTCTCAGTCAAAAAACTACTGGACCTTATAAATGAATTCAGCAAGGTGTCAGGATATAAAATTAATACTCAGAAATCAGAGGCATTTCTATATACCAACAATGAACTGTCAGCAAAAGAAATTAAGGAAACTATCCCCTTCACTATTGCAGCCAAAAAAATAAAGTACCTAGGAGTAAATTTAACCAAGGAGGTTAAGGACTTGTACTCGGAAAATTATAGAACATTGATAAAAGAAATCAAGGAAGATACAAACAAGTGGATGCATATACCATGCTCATGGCTAGGAAGAATAAACATCATTAAAATGACTATATTGCCCAAAGCAATTTATAAATTCAATGCAATACCAATTAAAATACCAATGACATACTTCAAAGATATAGAACACATATTCCAAAAATTTATATGGAACCAAAAAAGAACACGAATAGCCTCAGCAATCTTAAAAAGAAAAAATAAAGCAGGAGGTATCACTCTTCCAGATATCAAGGTTTACTATAAGGCCATTATACTCAAGACAGCCTGGTACGGCATAAGAACAGGCACATAGATCAATGGAACAGAACAGAGAACCCAGAAATAAACCCACAGCTTTATGGACAACTGATATTTGACAAAGGAGGAAAGAGCATACAATGGAGTAAAGACAGCCTCTTTAACAAATGGTGTTGGGAAAATTGTACATCTACCTGCAAAAAAATGAAACTAGACCATCAACTTACACCATTCACAAAAACAAACTCAAAATGGATAAAAGACTTAAATGTAAGCCGTGAAACCATAAGCATCTTAGAAGAAAACATAGGCAGCAAGCTCTCCGACATCTGTAGCAGCAGTATATTTGCTGATTTATCTCCACAGGCAAATGAAATAAAAGGCAAGATAAACAAATGGGACTATATCAAACTAAAAAGTTTTTGCACAGCTAAAGACAATAAGAACAGAATAAAAAGACAAACCACACAATGGGAGAACATATTCGACAGCACATCTGAAAAGGGGTTAATAAATAAAATTTATAAAGAACTTATAAAATTCAACACCAGGAAGACAAACAACCCAATAAAAAAATGAGCAAAAGAAATGAATAGAAATTTCTGCAAAGAGGACATACAAATGGCCAATAGGCATATGAAAAAATGCTCAACATCACTAATCATTAGAGAAATGCAAATTAAAACCACAATGAAATATCACCTCACACCAGTCAGAATGGCACTCATCAGCAAAACAACACAGAATAAGTGCTGGCGAGGATGTGGAGAAAAGGGAACCCTTCTGCACTGCTGGTGGGAATGCAGACTGGTGCAGCCACTGTGGAAAACAGTTTGGAGATTCCTCAGAAAATTAAAAATCGAACTGCCTTTTGACCCAGCTATCCCACTTTTAGGAATATACCCTAAGAACACCATAGCACTGTTCGAAAAGAAGAAATGCGCCCCCATGTTCGTGGCAGCATTGTTCACAATAGCGAAGATCTGGATCCAGCCCAAGTGTCCGTCAGAAGACGAGTGGATTAAAAAGCTTTGGTACCTACATTCTATTGAATACTACTCAGCCATAAGTAACGATGACATCGGATCATTTATAACAAAATGGATGTACCTTGATAACATTATACGGAGTGAAATAAGTAAATCAGAAAAAAAGAAAAACTGAGAACAGCATGATTTCATACATAGGTGGGACATAAAAGTAAGAATATGAGACATGGACAAGAGAGTGGTGTTTATGGGATGGGGGGAGGGAGGGAAGAGTGGGATAGGGAGGAGGGGAGGGACACAGGGAAAACCAGATAGAAGGTGACACAGGACAATTTGACTTTTGGTGACGGGTATGCAACATAATTGAACGATAAGGTAACCTGGAGATGTTTTCATTGTACATATGTACCCTGATTTATTGGTGTCACCCCATTAGAATTAATAATAATAATATATATATATATATATTAAAAAGAAAAAAAAATACAGCTCCCCAAACTGGACAAAACTACTGTAATTTTTACCAAGGGGGGTGGGGGAGGAGGAAAAAACAGAGTATTTTGGAGAAGGAACCAGTGTGCAAGAAAACTCCAAAGAGGAAAAACAAGAGAGAGACTTACTACCACTGAGCCGTATGCTGCTAACAGTTTAATATTTCAACCTTTCTGATCTGTATGATTCTCATTTTACCTGTGTGATACCTAAATAGTTTCTGGAACTTTCTCCTACCAGGAGTGAAGACAAGTGAGGCACAGAGAACTTAGATTATTTTTTGGCTTCCTGAGCATAAACTTTGATATTTAATGGCCTGTGATAGTGGTCAGTATCCTGGTAATACATACAACCCTTGGGAATCTATTAACTGTTTAGCAATCCTAGGCTTTAGGGGAATATGTTTTCCATCTTTCAAAGAGCCTGTTGTAGGTAGTTTGTAGTAAGATGCAAATATTCCCTGGAGCAGGGTGAGGCGCTAAGCTAGGTTTCCTTGGAGTTCACCACCCTACAAAAACAGGTACAGGTTTCTCACAAAGACTGTATAGTCTGTTATTTATTTTGACTTGGCTTCTTGGATCAGTTTATTAGAGTTCTGATGGTTGCAGTAAATGGCTCATAGTGGGAAGGAAGCCTTAAAAAATAAATTAAAGAGAAAGCTGTGTCCTATCCGGGTTGATCAGTTGGTTAGAGCTTTGTCCCAATACACCAAAGTTGTAAGTTTGATCCCCATCAGGACACATGAAAAAATCAACCAATGAATGCATAAATGAATGGAACAACAAATCCATATTTCTCTGTTTCTCTCTCTCCCTTCCTTTCTCTCTAAAATTAGTCAATAAAAAAATTTGAAGAGGACATTGCATGAGCAGTCAATTATTGAGCATCTATATGTATATAGCTGCTTTACCTGGCTCTGGACAGGTGATTAATGAAGTACTATGTTCAGAACTTGAATCCCATCCTGCCACTGTCTATCTGTGTGACCTTCAGCAAGCTCTTCAGCCTCTCAGAGGCTCAGCTGTCTCATTGCTCCACCTCCCCTCATTCAGTTGGAAAGAATAGTTAGGCCCATGAACAAATTAAACTAACATTTGTTCCATAAAGACCCTGCAACAGGTAGCTCCTTTAGTATTCATGGTACTAGCTCTTTATCCTTGGCCAGGCATTTTACATTTGTTAATTCCCAGTGCACAATAACTCTGTAAGGCAGTGGTGCCCACACTTTTTCAGCTTGCGAGCTACTTATAAGATGACCAAGTCAAAATGATCTACCTACAATAAAAATGCAAAACATAAATTTATTTCTTCTATATATTATCATTATTTAAGTTACTATTATTACTATTTAATATTGTGTATTCTTCTTTCACCTTTCTCCTTCTCAGCTCTCTTTTCAGAGGAAAGTCAATGTCATAGCTTTTATGAACAGTACGAAAAAGCCGCTCAACATTTCCCTTCTTTGGAATAGCAATGGCACACAGACAGATGAGACAAACGCACTTAGAATATGACATAGTGAAAAAAAATCCCCTCCCATTCTGTATGAAAGTGGTAGGTTTTAGGCTTCTTACTCGGACCAGCTATGGCACTCACTTTTATACCCTTTGTTGTATTTAGTTTAAATAAATTGAAGGCTAACGACGCAGCAATGTAACTGAACACGTTAGTGCGGTTTAACGCGCATGCATAGGGTGTCAAAAGTTCAGACGTCAGATTGGCTACCCTGTATGCCAATCAAAAGACAAATGTCTTTTTAATGTCATGCGATCTACTCACACTTCCTTCGCGATTGACCAGTAGATCGCGATCGACATATTGAGCACCCCTGCTGTAAGGTATTGCTGTCCCCATTCTCCTAATAAAACTGAGGTTTAAAGAGTTTATAAGATTTGCTCAAGGTCCTGTAAATGGCCAAACTGGGATTCCAACTAGTTCTGTTTGGTTTCAAAGTCCACAGTCTTCTCAATGCTGCCCAGTTAAACCTCACTGCAACCCTAGGAAGTCAGTATTTATGGAGTTTCATTTATGGTAGGAAATTGAGGCTAAGAACTAGCCCAGGTCAGGGAAAAAGCCACAGCTGGCAGCCCTGCCATCACTGTCAATGTTTTGATAGGGCTGGATTTTCACACCCAGGTCTGTATCTCTCCTGAGCTTTTTCCACAACACAAATCTGTTTCACGCATGCAGGGTGGGTTTGGTAACATGACATGGCGCACAATGAAGCTCTAAATAAGATACTGGAATTCATAGAGAAGGATCCTGGTGGTCAGGGAAGACTTCATGGTGAAGCAGGTATAGAGCAGGTGTTTTGGGAAGTAGGTGGAGTTACTGGGTCTGGGAATGGAAGTAACTGCTCCTATGGAGACCTAGATTTTACAGGGCAACTTGGATTGTTTCTGCTCCTTCTGCCTGCTCTAAGACCCACCCAGGTACCTGCCTTGGTTCCCTGACTAGAACCCACTAGACATATTATGTGTGCATGTATATAAAAACTATCTCCTCCTCACACATTTGTCTGTTATGCCTAGCACTTAGTAAGCACCTGTTGAATGGATGTCACTGTTAACAATATCCATCTAGTTTCACACAGTGGTTGAGAGGAAAAATTCTGGAGTCAGAGCCATGGTGTCTAACTATGCAACTTTAACCTTTAAATCTTGTTTTCCTTCTCTAAGATAGTGATATTAGTAGAATTTACCTTATGGGGTTATTGTGAGGATCAAATAAGAGTGGCAAAAAGTAAGTGCTCAATAAATATTGGTGGTGATAATAAAAATAATAAGAGTTACTACATTTGCTCTGGCTGGTTGGCTCAGTGGTAGAGCATCAGCGGGCATGTGAAAGTCTTGGTTTCAACTCCTGATCAGGGCACACAAAAGAAGTGAACATCTGCTTCTACTCTCCTCCCCATTCCTCTTCTTTCTCCCTTTCTCTCTCTCTCTCTCTCTCTTCCCCTCCTGCAGCAATGGCTCAATTTATTTGAGCACATTGGCCCTGGGCACTGAGGATGGCTCCATGGAGCCTCCACCTCAGGCACTAAAAATAGCTTGGTTACAAGCATGAGCAGAACATCGGCTCCACACAGGGTTTGCCAGGGGCATCCTGGTTGAGACACTTGCAGTAGTCTGGCTACCTCCTCTCCTCTCACTTAACTTTAAAAAAAAAAAGGAGTTAATACATTTAGCATTTACTATGTGCCCAGCAGTGTGCTAAACATTTTACAAATATTACCTCATTTAATTCTTATGTAAACCCTTTAAGGTGGGTCCTATTATTATCTCCATTTTACAGGTGAGGAAACTAAAATTCAGAGATTGAGTACCTTTCCCACAGCCACTTAGCTTAGAAATAGCTGAACCAGGATCTGAATCCTAGGTCTCTGGTTCCAGCATCTGTTTTTATCCACTATTCTTCTTTGACTACAAACTCTTCCAATGCGTGGTCCCATTTGTGTCCTAGAAATTCCAAGTGTTCACCACAGTCAGTAAACTACAGATATGTACGCAGGACAAAAGTACATTTACAGTTGTTCATATTGAAAATAATACAATAATTAATAAGTAATAATACAAGAATAAACTCTGTTTGATGTACTTACAACTGTAAACCTACTTTGCTCCACCCTATATAAACTATAGTCTTTCCTTCTATCCCTCCCCACCATAATGAATGTTAACAGTAAGCAGATTTCCATCCATATTTGCTCACACACCAAAAGAATTTATTATTTTTTTTAAAATAGCTGCAGTAACATTCCATGGTATCACTATAGCACAATTAACAAAAAATTTTCCTATAGATGGACTCTGTTCCCCACACCCTGTAAGAGAGAGAGAGAGAGAGAGAGAAGACAGGGATAGACAGAAAGGAAGGGAGACAGATGAGAAGAATCAACTCATAGTTGGGATATCTCAGTTGTTCACTGATTGCTTTCTCATATGTGCCTTGACTGGGGGAATCCAGCAAGCCAATGACCCCTTGCCCAAGCCAGCAACCTTTGGGCTTAAACCAGTGACCATTAGGTCATGTCCATCATCCCAAGCTCAAATCGGCAACCCCGTGCTCAAGCCAGATGAGCCCGTGCTCAAGCCTGCGACCTTGGGGTTTCAAACCTGGGTCCTCAGTGTCCCAGGCTGATGCTCTATCCACTGTACCATCACCTGGTCAGGCGACCCTGTTTCCAAACAATGTTTCAAGCATGTGTGGCTGCTATGATTTCTCTAGATCAAGTTCCAAAGTGAGATTACAAGGTAAAGTATATTTTTAAAATTTCAATAATTAACATATTATTTTCCAAAAAGCTTTAAAAATGATTCACTTTGTCACCAGCATTATTTAAAAGTGTTTGTTTCCAAGCAACTTCATCAGCACCACATATTTAAATGTTTGCCCATCTGATGGGAGCCTTTATTTTTATTTATTTATTTATTTATTTATTTACAGGGACAGAGAGAGAGTCAGAGAGAGGGATAGATAGGGACAGACAGACAGGAACAGAGAGAGATGAGAAGCATCAATTATCAGTTTTTCGTTGCCGTTGTGACACCATAGTTGTTCATTGATTGCTTTCTCACACGTGCCTTGACCGTGGGCCTTCAGCAGACCGAGCAACCCCTTGCTGGAGCCAGCAACCTTGGGTCCAAGCTGATGAGCTTCTGCTCAAGCCAGATGGGCTCGCGCTCAAGCTGGCGAGCTCAGGGTCTCAAACCTGGGTCTTCCGCATCCCAGTCCAACACTCTATCCACTGCACCACCGCCTGATCAGGCGGAGCCTGTATTTTTAAAACATAGATGGGCTTATACTACACTTAGTATCTTAGTATCTGCAACTTGCTTTATTCCAACAATAATGTCCTGAACATCTTTTCAATCATTTAAATTTTTTGATGGTTATGTCATACAATTCTACTAAGACAGTTGATCTATAAGAGAAATGGGGATAACAAAGGTGACCCACCTTAATTGGCAAAAGAAGGTAGAAAGTATTTTAAAATAGGTATAGAATCACTTCACACCCACTAGGACAGCTATCTTCAAAAAAGACAGGCAATAACAAGTGTTGGTGAGGAGGTAGAAGAAATTGGCATCTTTATACACTGCTGGTGAGGACATAAAATGGGTGGCTTCTGTTAAACAGCCTGGCAGCTCCTCAAAAAGGTAAACATGGTTACCATAATTCTATTCTTTGGAATATATCCAAGAGAAGTGAAAACATCATGGCAGCAATATTCATAATAACCAACAAGTAGAACCCACCCAAAATCCATTATTAATGACGAAATAAACAAAATGGAGTATTATTCAGCAATAAAAAAGGAATGGCCTGACCAGGCGGTGGCGCAGTGGATAGAGCATCAAACTGGGATGTGGAAGACCCAGGTTCGAGACCTCGAGGTCACCAGCTTGAACGTGGGTCCATCTGGCTTGAGCAAAAGCTCGCCAGCTTGGACCCAAGGTCACTGGTTCCAGCAAGGGGTAGCTTGGTCTGCTGAAGGCCCGTGGTCAAGGCACATGTGAGAAAGCAATCAATGAACAACATGGTGTCGCAACGGCAACAAAAAACTAATGATTGATGCTTCTCATCTCTCTCTGTTCCTGTCTGTCTGTCCCTATCTATCCCTCTCTCTGACTTTCTGTCCCTGTAAATAAATAAATAAATAAATAAATAAATAAATAAATAAATAAATAAATAAAGCTTAAAAAAAGAAAAGGAATGGAATACTGAAACATGCTACCACATGGATGAGTCTTGGAAACACTATGCTAAGTAAACAAAGCCAGACACAAAAAGCCATATATCATATTATCTCATTGCTGTGAAATGTTTGCAATAAGCAAATCTATAGAGGAAGAAAGTAGTTTACAGGTTGCCAGTGCTGGGGGTGACTGCTAAATGGGTACTGGGTTTCTTTTGAGAATGTTCTGGAATTAGATAGCTGTGATGGTTACACAACCTTGTGAATATACTAAAAACCACTGAGTTACACACTTTAATGAACAAACAAGGCCCCCATGGCACCTATTTCACTTTCTACCCCAACATCTGGTTCTCTATTCTCCCTCCTTCCTCAAGCATCTCTACCCCAATGTAATTATCAGGATCCCTAGAGAGCAGGGCAACAGGTTTCTTTTCAAAGCTGCCCAGGTAGCGTTTGTAGATAACAAGTGCCCCTCCTTCTCAAGCCCAAACCCCTCCCTCTTTGTACCCAGATCCTTTACTTATTAAACCAATTAGATTAAATGACTCACGTTGCACCCTAGGGCATGAAGTGAGGTAAACAGCTCACAAAGAGTCTGACTTGTACTTGAAAGGGCCTGCTTCCCTCTCAGCTCCGGCTCTCCTTACCAGCCCCTCCCCTGGCCTACCATCCCCCACAAAGTATGTCTCAGATCACAGGAAGAAACCCAAGGATCAAGAGGAGTTGCTACCCTTGCCCACAGTGCTTTCTCGCCCCCAAGGAAGCACACACCAACCCCTCAAAGAGTTGAGACAATAGCTGTCTTATTTCCATTGCTTACAAAGCCAGCAGGAAACCAGCTCAGCATTTGGGCAAATAAATGCTTGTAGAATTCCCAGTTCGATAAAGGCTTGTCCTGTGCAAAATTGTCGGGAGGGTATCCCACAGGGCGGTACCCCACTGACATTTCTTTTCATGTTCCAACCCTGTCAAAACATGCTGAAGTTGTATGTGTTGGGGATGACATGCAGCTAACTCGCTGAAGAAACACGGGCCCATCACCCATCTTACCTAGAAAATAAGGATAAGGGTCTAGATGATTTAGCCAGGCTCTAAGAATGGTAAATGTTCAGATCAATAAATACCGACTGAATTCCCTAGGTCCTGGGGAGGGGGGCAGGGGACAAAGGTATGTCAAAGAAGTTCTCTATCTTCTGGGAAGACTCAGTCCCATCTAGCAGGGGAAGGGAGGACTGAGACCTAAATGGATAATCTCACTATAATGACAAGTGGTGAAACCGTAAGGAGTCTCTCCAGGTGTGCAGAGAAGCTTCCTAGTCTCCTTTCCTCTGCTGCATCCCTCCCACTCCACAGAGCACTCTGTCCTGCTGACCAGGACTCTGGTGGGGACACACAACAAGGCTGGCAGGCACTTCTCTAGGCCACAACACAGTTCTGCTCTCAGCACCTCCTTTCAAACACAACCTCGGAGGAATCCCTTCTGACAGCGTGGAATCCAGGAGGGAGGTGTGATTTGAGTCAGATCCTGTCCTGGAGTGGAACCACATCCTCTTGCCACCCTATCCAGGCATTTCCGCCTTTGTATATTTATGCTTCTCTTAAAATAGGTCTCAGCAAACAAGAGCAGAGACCTGATTTGGGTCAATGCAATCAGCATTTGGGAGAGTAGACTCCCTGAGAGCAAACTTTCTATTTTTTCTTCTATCGCATATCCGGGTTTCGGTATCATCGAAATCCCCCAAGAAACCTCCTCCCACCTGTGTTGCTTCCCAAATTTCTACTTCCCTGGAAACCTCTCTCACTACTGTCCACTCAGTACAGTTTCTAAAACACCAGGCCTCAGGCCGCCTTCTGATGCTCATGTATTATTAAGCAACTATATTTTGCATAGTACTTCTTGGCTTCAGCCCTTTTGTTCACCAAGCCGATCTATTTACCCCTAAATGGGGTCTGAATTCTAGAACAGAGGGGACAGCAAAGGTACAGAGGTCAATAGGTGCAGATGTCCTCTGCCCACATCAGCATCAAGACAAGTTGTCCATCATCTCTGAAATGTTGGCAAGCAGTGTCATGAGAATGTGTCTGTCTCAAATGCCTGCCAGGACCTGGCAGAGATGCTCTGCAGGGTGAGAAAAACCAGCTCAGCGTGCTTTGTCTCCACCTTCCCCACATGGAGAGCTTCCTAGCAAGGTATTGGGAGCCTGATGCCCCTGCCCAGTCTCTGCCCAGCTCGATCACACTGTCCTGTCAGCCTCACCAGATTGCATAAAAGAAAAGGACTTTGGCTTCCAGGCTCTGTTTGGAGAAATGACTTACTCTATTTTTGGGAAGCCTGATGGGGGGCTTAGTAAAAAACTTTACTTTCCATAAGAGTGTGTTTGCAATCCCTGGGAAAGAACTGCTGGAGCTTGGCTGCAGGAGCCTGTGTAAATGAGGGCTCAGAGGGCTGTGTGGTGAACTTGAGACTGAGGGTGGGGGGTAATGTTTAAAGGAGAGGGTTTAAGGCACCTCAGAGTCGATGATTTTCCAAGGGACATCTGCAGAGAATCAAACCTGAGTTAAATAGGCAAAATTCAAAAATAAAAATGTTGTTTTGAAATATGCACTGGCTCCTCAGAGGGGACAGAGACAATGGGAAGGATCTGAAAGCTTTCTCTTCATCAAACTAATATTAATGGGATGTCCACCACAGGTCTAGCCTGGGGCCGGCAGGGAAGAGAGAAGACATTCAGCCCCCACTGGCTATGGGACCTTGGGCTAGGTCATTTTCACATCTCTTCCAGTTATAATTGATGATCATCAGAAATTTCCTTCACAGGTTCACCAGCACTATTGGCAGGTGGCCTCCAAGCCACTGCTAGAAGTGTCATGGAATGTTCTGCAGGCCAAAGTAGTCAGCCCCACAGCTGGATGGTTCACTTTATTACCGAGTTCCTTTCTTTTGCAGGCCTCCCAGAATGAGCCCAGCCCTTTTATGGGAAGCACTTGAACCTGAGATATAAAGCCTCATACATGTGGAGCCAGCCATGTGTGGGGAGAGGAACGGAAGGTGAGGGTGGGGGAGCAGTGCCAGTAGGACCTCAGGCCAGGTTGCTTTCCTTTGAACTCTTGTCAGTTCATTCACATCTGAGTTCTCTTCCTCTGATAGTGACACAGTGTCTAATTCACTAGACAGCACCTAGGCCCAGCGACACTTTCACAAGGGCTCCCTGCCAAGGGCAATGTAAATAATGGGGGTAAAGCCTGTCAACAGGACACTGTAGAGAATCAAAAAGGTGTGAAAGGCTTTAGTCACCAACCCTGAAAGATGTTCAAAACATATTGTTATGTGAAAAAAGTTGCCGTATATAGTATTACAAAAGTGAAGCTATAAAAAAAAAGTATTCTTTTAAATTGTCACAGCCAACAGAAGGCTAAGGAGATGTGATGAATAAATGTAATATGATATGTGGACGGAATTCTAGACGGAAAAAGGACACCTGAAAGAAAATCAGAATCAAGTGTGCATTTCAGTAAATAATGTGTCAATCAATATTGGTTATTAATTGTGAAAAGTGCACTGCACTCACAGTCATAGAGGAAACTGGGTAAGAGGCAAATGAAAACTCCCTGTACTACCTTTGCAACTTTTTATAAGTATAAAACTATACTAAAATAAAAGGTTTATTTAAATGTTTATATCTATAAACACAGGGTTTTGGGGGTTTTTTTTGTTTTTTTTTTTACAGGGACAGAGAGACAGTCAGAGAGAAGGATAGATAGGGACAGACAGACATGAATGGAGAGAGATGAGAAGCATCAATCATTAGTTTTTTTGTTGCCGTTGTAATACCATAGTTGCTGATTGATTGCTTTCTCACACGTGCCTTGACCACAGGCCTTTAGCAGACCCAGCACCCTTTGCTGGAGCCAGCAACCTTGGGTCCAAGCTGTCGAGCTTTTGCTCAAGCCAGATGGGCCCGCGTTCAAGCTGGCGACCTCGGGGTCTCAAACCTGGGTCCTCTGCATGCCAGTCCAACGCTCTATCCACTGCGCCACCGCCTGGTCAGGCTAAACACAGGGTTTTATATGAGCATAAGTATATATTAGCATAGAAGAGAAGAAGGCATATTAAACTTTTTAGTTTGCCCTTTGGCTGTCTTCCTCTAGGAAGACATGGTTGATATTATATGCTTTTGAATTTTAAAAAATGTTTTTAAGTGACAGAAAAGAGATGGAAATGAAAATATAGGAGAATCAAAATTGTAAAAGTTCCATATTCCCTTGTACCTATAATAAGAAAACCCTGGACTAGGTGTCAGGAGGCTGGGGTTTTAGTCCTTTGTTCTACTATCTTTGTGATTCCAGTAAGCTTCTGTTGGGCAGATATAATATATTATGCTCACTTTGTTAAAGATGGCACTGCCCACATGGAAGTTCGTTTATATTAATGTGTGTTCTGGGACAGGCTGTAATGTAAGAAGGCCAGGTCATTATGGCCTGAGGCTTGGTTTTAAGAGTAAGCTCTTCTCCACACCCTTGACTGATTGGATGATGTAGGGTGGTGCACTCTCCTGAGGAATCCCATTGTGCCTGGGATGGGTGACTTTGTATCAGAGACTTCCTTGTTTATAGATTGGATTAAAGGTTTGGATTTCTACACTATAAAGTGTGAGAGACCAGGAGCTTGCTCTCTCTTGGTTCCTGAGGTATCAGAGAGGAGAGCAGATAAAGGCCACATGGAGGCCAGGAGAAGCAGCCAAGATGGCAGAGTGAAGCCAGTTTGTTAAGAGTTTGTGCTGGAGGAGATGGGGAACAGAGGTGAATAAGTCTGGTGAGCTAGAAACCTTTGATTCTAGGAAACTCAGATAAGTCAGTAGCTTTGTGAGCACTGAATGTGTGGGTTTTGGAGCCCAGTGTGTGTTTTTAGTTGCCCGCCGGGTGCAAGCTAGAATTAAAGCTGATGGCTCACCAGTTCTTGGCTCCGTTGTTTCATTACCGACTGTTCGAATCCAATGTGAACCTGCACGGATCAGGTGGCTGTGATCCTGACTGCGACTACTGGCTTTACAGCTTCCCTGACCCTCAGTTTTCTTATTATAAAATGATGACATTTAGGGACTGTTCCAAAAGTTACCTTCTCTGATCTGATGATAAACACATGCAAATGAAAACTTCATATGGCTAGCAGATCCATCATGGGGCCCTTTAAATAAAAAGTCCCCTTCCCCAAATGCATTTAAAATATTTCAGATTCTGCCTGACCAGTCGGTGGCACAGTGGATAGAGCTTCGGACTGGGATGCGGAAGACCCAGGTTCGAGACCCCGAGCTTGCCAGCTTGAGCGCGGGCCCATCTGGCTTGAGCAAAAGCTCGCCAGCTTGGACCTAAGGTTACTGGCTCCAGCAAGGGGTTGCTCGGTCTGCTGAAGGCCTGCGGTCAAGACACATATGAGAAAGCAATCAATGAACAACTCTGGTGTCGCAACGGCAACGAAAAACTAATGATTGATGCTTCTCATCTCTCTCCATTCCTGTCTGTCTGTCCCTATCTGTCCCTCTCTCTGACTCTCTCCCTGTCCCTGTAAAAAAATAATAATAATAAAATAAAATAAAAATAAATAAAATATTTCAGATCCTAAAAAAACATTCTGAACTGCACAGAACTGTTCAGGGACATGTGTATAGGTATACAGTACCTATGCACTCAGAGGCTAAAAAAAATGAAAGAGACAAATTGGGTTACAGTCAGATTTATAAGAAAAGTGTTGGCTGATGCTTAACTGGCTCCAATCTATGCAAATGAAAGAAGACAAAAAAGATGGATGGAGTTGCAAATGGCAATGCTCCCACTTGTCACTAATCTAGGGCTCTTCATGGGAGAGGGTTGAAAATCAGTGGCGGGCTTCACAGAGCTTTGTTTCTAGTTCCCCATTCACCTCCCCCAACTCCTATCAACTCCAGATGCAGGACAATTTGAGAGGCAGAGCTATTCAGACCCCTATCTCTCTGAAGATAGCAATCCTGGACCTGGTAACGTGAAACAAGGGTCTGCAGGACACTCTCCCCCATGACAATGAAGTATGTCAGGGAGACAATATCTCATACAGTGGGAACATTCTGAAAATGGAACAAGGAAGCGTGAGAAAGGCCAGAAATCGCAAAAGTCAAACTCAAGGATAGGGGCAAATTTCTCCCTCAGGCAAATTTCAGCAAGAGCTAATCCCTTTTTTTTTTTTTACAGGGACAGAGAGAGAGTCAGAGAGAGGGACAGATAGGGACAGAGAGACAGGAATGGAGAGAGATGAGAAGCATCAATCATTAGTTTTTCGTTGCCATTGCGACACCTTAGTTGTTCATTGATTGCTTTCTCACATGTGCCTTGACCGCACGCCTTCAGCAGACTGAGCCACCCCTTGCTGGAGCCAGCGACCTTAGGTCCAAGCTGACGAGCTTTTGCTCAAGCCAGATGGGCCTGTGCTCAAGCTGGCGAGCTCGGGGTCTCGAACCTGGGTCTTCCGCATCCCAGTCCAACGCTCTATCCACTGCACCATCACCTGGTCAGGCAAGAGCTAATTCTTGATTAGGGTTTATCCAAAGAAGTTCTCCAATCCAAGAAGAATGGGAGGTGGGGCAGAGAGGCAGTGTAGACTTTACCCTAGTTAGGCTCTTAGGAATCTAAGGTTTGAGGCTGCAGTGGGAAACAAACAAGAAAGGAGCATGTTACAAGCCACTAGTGCCACTGCCACTTCTGGGGGGAGGGGGATTATCAGCATGGTGGTCACCCAACCCCTCTTTATTCTTTTACCTGATATTAATTTATTTCAGGAAGAATTGTCTCCAGGAAGAGCTACCACATATCTAGTTAAATCACTGGTTACATGTTGGTCAAATAAGTTTGTAAATATGATATATATGTTTGCTCGCTTATAGTTTGCATTGTGTGGGGGGACAGGCTGTAAGCAGGCAGTTATTATAATCCAAGGCTTAGTTTTAAGACTAAGCCTCTCCCATCCTAAGTGACTTTGCATCAGAGACTTTCCTTGTTTGTATATTGGATTAAAGGTTTTGATTTCTATACTATAAAGTGGGGCAGACCGGGAGCTTGCTCTCTCTCGGTTCCTGAGATTAGCATTAGAGAGGAGAGCAGAGAAAGGCCACATGGAGGAGAGGAGAAGCAGCCAAGATGGCAGAGTGCTGAAGGAGAAGCCAGTTTGTGCAGAGAGGAGATTGGGAACAAAGGTGAATAAGGCTGGTGAGCTAGAAACCTTTGATTCTAGGAAACTCAGATAAGTCAGTGGCTTTGGGAGCCCTGAATGGAAAGGGAAGTGTTTTCCCACTGTGTGTATTTCTTGCCCGCCAGGTGCAAGCTAGGATTAAAGCTAATGGTCCACCAGTTCTTGGCTCCGTTGTTTCATTACCATCTGTCCGAATCAAATGCAAACCTGCAAGGGCCAGGTGGCTGTGATGGTGGCCATGGTTACTGGCTTTACATATGTTTTAAATAAGACCTTTTAACATTCATATACAACTGATTTGGCTGTGACAAACTCCTTTAGCTTTTGTTTGTCTGGGAAACTCTTTAGCTGTCCTTTGATTCTAAATGATAACACTCCTGGTCAGAGTAATCTTGGTTGTAGGTCCTTGCTTTGAATCACCTTAAATATTTCAGGCCAATCCTTTCTGGCCTAGAAAGTTTCTGTTGAAAAATCAGCTGTTAGTCTTATGGCAGCTCCCTTGTAGGTAACTAACTGCTTTTCTTTTGATTTTAAGATTCTCTTTTTGTCTTTAACCTTTGCCATTTCAATTATGATGTGTTTTGGTGTGAGCCTCTTTGGATTCATCTTGTTTGGGACTCTCTACACTTCCTGGACTTGTATGTCTATTTTCTTAACTAGGTTAGGGAAGTTTTCAATCATTATTTTTTTACATAAGTTTTCAATTTCTTGCTCTTTCCCCTCTCCTTCCAGCACACCCATAATGTGATTGTTGGTACACTTAAAGTTGTCTCAGAGACTCCTTATACTATCCTCACTTTTCTTTTTTGGATTCTTTTTTCTTTTTGCTGTTCTGATTGGGTGTTTTCTTCTTATCTTCCAAATCACTGATTTGATCCTCTGCCTCATCTACTTTATTGTTGATTTCCTGTAATATATATATGTGTGTGTGCGTGTGTGTGTGTGTGTGTGTGTGTGTGTATATATATATATTTTTTTCCCCTGACGTGAGAAGCAGGGGGTGGCAGACAGACAGACTCCTGCATGCACCTGACAGGGATCCACCCAGCATGCCCACCAGGGGGCAATGCTCTGACCATCTGGGGCGTTGCTCCACTGCAACCAGAGCCATTCTAGCGCCTGAGGCTGAGGCCATAGAGCCATCCTCAGCACCTGGGCCAACTTTGCTCCCATAGAGCCTTGGCTGCAGGAAGGGAAGAGAGAAATAGAGAGAAAGGAGAGGAGGAAGGGTGGAGAAGCAGATGGGTGCTTCTCCTGTGTACCCTGGCTGGGAATCGAATACTCTACCGCTGAGCCAACCAGCCAGAGCCTCCTAAAATATATTCATTTCAGTTAATGTATTCTTCATTTATGACTGGTTCTCTTAATGTTTCTTAGCTCTCTCTCTTTTTTAGTTGAGAGAAGGGGAGATAGTGAGGCAGACTCCCACATGCACCCTGACCAGGATCTACTCAGCAAACCCACCTGTGCTATTTTCAGCACCTGAGGTTGAGGATCGGCCCAACCAAGCTATCCTTGGTTCCCCAGAGCCATGCTTGAACCAATTGAGCCACTGGCTGCAAGGAGGGGGAGAGGGAGAGAAGGGGGATAGAAGCAGATGCTCACTTTCCCCTGACCAGGAATTGAAGCCAGAACAACCATATGCCAGGTCAACGCTCTATCCACTGAGCCACTGGTCAGGGCCCATATCTTTGTTAAAGTGCTCATTCAGTTCATCAACACTACCCCTAAGTTCATTGAGCATCCTTATAACCAGTGTTTTGAACTCTGCATCTAGTAGATTGTCTTTTAGCTTTGTTCTTTTTCTGACGTTTCATTCTGCTCTTTCATTTGGGACATGTTTGTCTTCTCATTTTGGCTGCCTCCGTGTGTTTATTCCTATGTATTAAGTAGAGCTGCTACATCTCCCAGGCTTGGTAGAGTGGCCTGATATACAGTGTGTCCGTAAAGTCATGGTGCACTTTTGACTGGTCACATGGTCAAAAGTGCACCATGACTTTACAGACACACTGTAGTAGGTGTCTTGTAGCATCTGGTGGCACAGCCTCCCTATTTATTAGAGCCAGGCATTCCAGCTGCATCCTCCCACCCACTGTGTGGACTGTGTACACCCTCCTGTTGTAGTTGGCCCTTGATTATTTTTGACACATAAATGGGAAGGATTTACCTCCAGTCCAATTGGCTGCAAGGACTGGCTGCAATCACTATGGAGAATCAGCTATGCAGGGCCCACCACATGGAGCAGGACTCACTTCAGCAAGGCTCTGGTGCCTGCTGCATTCACCTCTTGAGTGTGCTGCTTGTGGAGGTGGTTGGGTGGTGCTTTGACACGATCTGAAGTTGTCCACAGGGTGCACTGGCTCTGGGGCCTCCCAAGAGGTGCAGACCAACGTGCCCAGAGACACCCAGCATGACCTACAAGGCAATCTGTAGATAGCTGCTACTTGCGCTGGGCTTGGAAATGCTCAGGAAAGGCCAAGCTGCAAACCAAGGCCAGCTGCCACTTGTGTCAGACCTGAAGCCATTTAATGAGAGGTACAGGACACACTGAGGCCAGATGCTTATTATTAGGAACGTATGAAGTATGAGCCAAGATAGGCCATTCATATGAGAAAGCCACCAGGAACAGCTTAGTTGGGCCCACAATTTGGGTGCAGTGGGGTCTCAGGGAATCACCAGAGCAGGGTGAACAGTGACAGCCAAGTTGATCGAGACTCAAATACAGCGCCTGCCTGCTGGCTTTGTTGGGGGAGGGCTCAGAAAAGGAACATTGGCCTCTGCCAGCACTTCTGTCTGGGAGAAAGCTGCTCTCCAGTTCTCACTCTGATGCCAGACACTTCAGTTCCTCCCCATATGTCCCTAGTGCCTTTTGAGCTGCCACCCCAGTGCTGGAGCTCAGAGCAAGTGAGTCTGAGTTAAGTCCACGTGCAGTCCCTTTAAGAGAATTGCCCAGGACTCACTCAGTCACAATCCCTGATGGTTTTTACACTTGAAGTTATGGGGACTTCTCTTCCTGGTACTGGACCCCTGGGCTGGGAGGTATGGGGAGCCCTTACTCCTCAGGGGGAACTTCCACATCAGATACTCCTCCCAAGTATAACCTTAGTTATAGGATTTCTATTTAGCCAGATTTCAGGTGGTTCTGAATGATAGTTGTTCTGTAGTTTAGTTGTAATTGTGATGTGGTTGTGGGAGGATGTGAGTATTGTTTTTCAGGAGTAGTAAACTTTATCCAATACTAAACCAGACCCTCCCTGATGTGAATGTGCTAACCATGGCAGTCAAAGCACATAGAACTCTGAATCTAGAAATCAGACCTAGATTTTCATTCTATTTGTGCCACTCACCCCTGCTGCCACCTTGAATAAGTGGGGAGACATTTTCTGTTTTAGTTTCATGTCATAAAATAACCAGTGCTTTTTTTAGGATGTTGCAAAAATTAATGAAAAGAAAAATACATTACACATATATAATTTGTGTTCTAAAGTCAATAAAAGGAAAAAGTGCTAAAATCAATTCAAACCAGTTCTGCTTGTTAGTTTCCAATATGAAAACAAACCCAACCTAATAGTGGTCTTTGTTATATAGTCTATGCTTCATTCTAGCCTGTGCAGATGTCAGCATGTAACAATAATTTTATCAATGACCCACTGCTTGGCATACAGAGGGGAAAGGACCAGCTTGGCAGGCCACCAGTTCTGCTCATTATCTCAGCTTGCTTCCCTTTTATCTCAACAGGTCACCTAGACCCCTCCCCCAACCCCCTGCCCATGATTTTATAATTGTGACTAAAAATCCCCTTAAACTGCCTCCTTCTCCCCATAAAACTCATTGACTTCTGGCAGCTTTTGGGTTTCAAAGATTTTAGAGGCCATGGCTATAGGAACAGCCTTCTCTGAAAATGCTCTTCTGTCTGTACCCCTGGTTTTTCTTAGCTCCTTTCTTTCCAACTCATCCTTTCCTCTCTAGTTGCCTTTTTTATAGTTTCCTTCTTTCCCTGTGGATGCACAGGCAACTAAAGGGGCCCAAAGGAGGAAGGGAGAGATGAGGGCAGTGGAAAGTCTTATCTTGTTATCTTTTATCTGTTGGACAGCAGGCTAATCTCACTGCACCGCACCTTTTCTCTATAACCAACCTTTGCATATTGAGGTGGGAGGCATTAATATCTCATTGTCTAGGGGTTGCCTGCTCAGCTTTGGGTTATGTAGCAATTGGTAATACAAGTCAGGCTTAACTGTCACATTGGCCAAACATCCTAGGTTACAAAAAATAAATAAATAAAATAACTCCAGACAAAGTGCCAGAGAAAGGCACATGACTGGGGGGAATGAGATCTGGAGTCATAGAGATCTATATCTGACCCTTGATTTTGCCACTTACTAGGTATACATCCCTGGACAAATTCTTACCCTTACTGAGCTTGGGTTTTCTCAACTGAAAATAAAATAAAGCACAATGAAACTGAAAGAAACTTTCAAGTAGAATTGCTGAGTCAGACAGTATTTTTTGAAGTGAGGATCACAACCTATCAGGGTCCATGAAATCAATTAAGTGGGGCACAAACAGTATTTTTTTTAAAATGAAAGAAACAAGGAGCATTTGAGATCTCTCTCCCTGGCATATGTTGTCAGTTTGACACAAATAAGCTCTTACAAAATTCTTCTTTAAAAAACAGTAAAGTCCTGGACAGTTGACTCAGAGGTAGAGCGTCGACCAGCATGGGGAAGTCCTGGGTTTGATTTCGGCCAGGGGCACACAGGAGAAACACCCATCTGCTTCTCCACCCCTCCCCCTCTCCTTTCTCTCTATCTCTCTCTTCCCCTCCCACAGCCAAGGCTCCATTGGAGCAAAAGTTGGCTCAGGTGCTGAGGACAGCTCCATGGCCTCCGCCTCAGGCCCTAGAATGGCTCGGCCACAAAGGAGCAAAGCCCCAGATGGGCAGAGCATTGCCCCCTGGTGGGCATGCCGGGTGGATCCCGGTTGGACGCATGCAGAAGTCTGTCTGACTGCCTCCCCACTTCTAACTTTGGAAAAATCTAAAAATAAAATAAACAGTAAAAATTTTAAAAGTAAGAAATGAAAGAAATTATCACAGTCATTCCACATAGTGTAAGTATTGTGTTGTTAAAATTTTGTCTCAGTTGTATCTGCAATATGTAAGTGTGTGTGTTTGTACTATCAATGTAAAGTGTACTTTTTTTGTGTATCATGGTAAAAAAGTTTGAGTCCTTGACATGGAAGGATCAGCTAAGATCTGGGAAGAGGTAGCAGGTGAAGTCACATGTGTCTCCTACATGGAGTATCCAGTCTGAACCTATAAATGTTGGCCTAAAATTTATTCACTCATTCTTCTTGAACTAACTACCCAGCTCCCATCACTACACATATGCCCCTAAGCTCCCTTCAGACGTCTCTTCCTATTCCTTTCCGCAAACACTGGGCCTTTGGCTCAGCATCTACACTGTAGCTGTATTTGGTGGGGTGCGGCTATGTCTCCCCAGTCAAACCATAAGCTCCCCAAGGGAAGGATGTCAGCTGCTTATTCCTTTTACAATAGGTGTGGGTTCAGCAAAGTGGGAGCATTCATCAGCAAGGGGGAAGGCTTGGGTTTGTGGAGAGAGAAGGGCAACTGAGTCCCTTTAGACTCTGATTCAACAAGTGCTTATTGAAGACTCACACCATGCCAGATATCATATTTAATTTCATGGGATGGCAGGGAGAACATAAATGATTATATCAACTTTAAGGGTGAAGAAACTGAGGTTCATACAACAAGTATGCAGCAGGTATATGAGTTCTGGTCCAATTTTCTTATTATTACCTCATTCAGTCATTCGTTCTTTCTGTCAACAGATAGTTTTTATTCTTTTCTAAAAATTTTATTTAGAAAACTAAATTTAACAGGGTGACATTGATCAATAAGAGTACATAGATTTAACCTAACCAGGTGGTGGCACAGTGAATAGAGCATCTGACTGGGACACAGAGGACCCAGGTTCAAAGTCCCGAGCTTGCTGGCTTGAGCACAGGCTCATCTGGCTTGAGCCCAAAGGTTGCTGGCTTGAGCCCAAAGGTCACTGGCTTGAAGCCCAAGGTTACTGGCTTAAGCCCAAGGTTGCTGGGTTGAGCAAGGGGTCACTTGCTCTGCTGTAGCCCCCCAGTCAAGGGCTTATGAGAAAGCAATCAATGAACAACTAAGGTGCCACAACAAAGAACTGATGCTTCTCATCCCTTTCATTTTCTGCCTGTCTGTCCCTATCTGTCCCTCTCTCTCTGTCACACACACAAAAATAATAATAATAAAATAAAATACAGTGGTACCTTGAGATACAAGCAGACCAACATACGATTTTATTTTTTTAATACAAGCTGTGACTCGGTCCGTATTTTTGTTTGAGATTGGAGCGAAACTCTGAGATACAAGTCGTGATTCAGGAAGCTGCCGCTAGTTGGCATGTTGGCGCACGGGTCCAGTATCAGAAGCCAAACATCAGCATCTCGTTCTTTCTCACATGTTACCCACAGAATCAAGTAGAATCTCATGCGCTGTACTCGCTCTTGCATCATTTTTGCATTTTTTACTGAAGTTTTGTGTGCTATCATGGGGCCAAAGAAAGTGAGTGTAAAAGACAGTGGTGAGAAGAAGAAGAGAATGATGTCAACAGAAGTAAAGCAAGAAATAACAGGAAAACATGAGCGTGGTGTACAAGCGATTGAACTGGCAAGGCTGTATGACCTCAATACATCTACAATTTGTACCATCCTTAAACAAAAGGATGCCATCAAAAGTGCAAATCCAGCAAAAGGAACTACAATTCTGTCCCAATTAAGGACAAATATCCATGAAGAAATGGAGAAGCTTCTGCTGGTGTGGGTGAAAGAGAAAGAGCTGGCAGGAGATACAGTGACGGAGACTGTAATATGCAAAAAGGCACGTATTATTTATGGCACCTTGAAGAAGAAAGAACCCTCAAACTCAAAAGAGGCAGCAGAAGATACGTTGAAGGCAAGTCACGGCTGGTTTGAAAATTTCAAGAAGAGATCTGGCATCCACTCAGTGGTGAGGCATGGTGAAGCTGCAAGTGCTGACGTTAAGGCAGCTGAGGAGTACATGGCATGTTTTGCTGTGCTTATCAGAAAGGAAGGCTACATCCCCCAACAAGTGTTCAACTGTAACGAAACAGGATTGTTTGGAAAAAAAATGCCCTGGAGGACTTTCATCACCACAGAGGTTCTCCTGACTTAAACTGCCAGGCCATAAACCCATGAAGAACCGTCTGACCCTTCCATTGTGTGCAAATGCTAGCAGTGACTGTAAAGTAAAGCTACTGCTGGTGTATCATTCTGAAAATCTTGCAGCCTTTAAGACTCATAAGATTCTTAAAGAAAAACTGCAGGTTATGTGGCACGCCAATGCTAGGGCATGGGTTATGCAGCAGTTTTTTATTGAATGGGTAAATCTCGTCTTTGGTCCTTGTTGGGCAGATAAAATATAATATGCTCACTTTGTTAAAGATGGCGCTGCTCACATGGAAGCCCGTCACCCAGGTGATGTTATTTGCCCTTATGCTTAGGATGGGTGTGGGGGAAAGGCTGTAATGTAAGCAGGCTGGGTCGTTATAGCCTAAGGCTTAGTTTTAAGAGTAAGCTTTTCCCCACACCCTTGACTGATTGGATGACATAGGGTGGTGCACTCCTGAGGAATCCCATTATGCCTCAAATGGGTGACCTTGTACCAGAGACTTTCTCATTTGTAGATTAGATTAAGGGTTTGGATTTCTACATTATAAAGTGGGACAGACCAGTAGCTTGCTCTCTTGGTTCCTGAGGTATTAGAGAGGAGAACAGATTAAGGCCACGTGGAGGCCAGGAGAAGCAGCCAAGATGGCAGAGTGCTGAGGGAGAAGCCAGTTTGCGCAGAGTTTGTGCTGGAGAAGGAGATGGGGAACAGAGGTTGTAAAGCCAGTAGCCGGGGCCACTATCACAGCCGCCTGACCCATGCAGGTTCGCATTTGATTCGAACAGTCAGTAATGAAACAACGGAGCCAAAAACTGGTGAGCCATCAGCTTTAATCCTAGCTTGCACCCAGCGGGCAAGCAAAAACACACACTGGGCTCCAAAACCCACACATTCAGTGCTCACAAAGCTACTGACTTATCCGAGTTTCCTAGAATCAAAGGTTTCTAGCTCACTAGACTTATTCACCTCTGTTCCCCATCTCCTCCAGCACAAACTCTTAACAAACTGGCTTCTCCCTCAGCATTCTGCCATCTTGACTGCTTCTCCTGGCCTCCATGTGGCCTTAATCTGCTCTCCTCTCTAATACTAATCCCAGGAACCAAGAGAGAGATCAAGCTACTGGTCTCTCCCACTTTATACCGTAGAATCAAAACCTTTAATCCAATAATACAAACAAGAAAGTCTCTGGATACAAAGCCACTCATCTGAGGCACAATGGAATTCATCATGAGAGTGCACCACCCTACATCATCCAATCAGTCAAGGGTGTGGAGAAGAGCTTACTCTTAAAACTAAGCCTTAGGCTATAACGACCCGGCCTGTCCACAGCCTGTCCCAGAACACACATTAATATCAACGAACGTCCATGTGGGCAGCGCCATCTTTAACAAAGTGAGCATAATATATATTATCTGCCCAACAGAGGTGAATAAGTCTGGTGAGCTAGAAACCTTTGATTCTAGGAAACTCGGATAAGTCAGTAGCTTTGTGAGCACTGAGTGAGTGGGTTTTGGAGCCCAGTGTGTGTTTTTGCTTGCCTGCTGGGTGCAAGCTAGAATTAAAGCTGATGGCTCACCAGTTCTTGGCTCCGTTGTTTCATTACCAACTGTCCGAATCTAATGTGAACCTGCACGGGTCAGGTGGCTGTGATCCTGACCACAACTACTGGCTTTACAGTCCTACAGTGAAGAAATATCTTCAAGGAAATAAACTCCCAATGAAAGCATTACTGTTCGGCAGATAAAATATAATATGCTCACTTTGTTAAAGATGGCGCTGCCCACATGAAAGCCCATCACCCAGGTGATATTATTTGCCCTTATGCTTGGGATGGATATGGGGGAAAGGCTGTAATGTAAGCAGGCCAGGTCATTATAGCCTAAGGCTTAGCTTTAAGAGTAAGCTCTTCTCCATGCCCTTGATTGATTGGATGATGTAGGGTGGTGATGTAGGGAGGAATCCCATTATGCCTCAGATGGGTGACTTTGTATCAGACTTCCTTGTTTGTATAATTGGATTAAGGGTTTGGATTCTACATTATAAAGTGGGACAGACCAGTAGCTTGATCTCTCTCTCTTGGTTCCTGAGTTCCTGAGGTTAGTATTAGAGAGGAGAGCAGAGTAAGGCCACGTGGAGGAGAGAAGCAGCCAAGATGGCAGAGTGCTGAGGAAGAAGCCAGTTTGTTAAGAGTTTGTGCAGGAGGAGATGGGAAACAGAGGTGAATAAGTCTGGTGAGCTAGAAACCTTTGATTCTAGGAAATTCGGATAAGTCAGTAGCTTTGTGAGCACTGAATGTGTGGGTTTTGGAGCCCAGTGTGTGTTTTTGCTTGCCTCCTGGGTGCAAGCTAGAATTAAAGCTGATGGCTCACCAGTTTTTGGCTCCGGTGTTTCATTGCCATCTGTCCGAATCCAGTGCGAACCTACATGGGTCAGGCTGCTGTGATGGCGGCCGCGACTACTGGCTTTACAATTACTTATCCTTGATAATGCTCCAGCCCACTCACCTGGTCCTTTTTTTTTTTTTTTTTTTTTTTTTACAGAGACAGAGACAGAGATCAGAGAGAGGGATAGATAGGGACAGACAGGAAGGGAGAGGGATGAGAAACATCAATTCTTCGTTGTAGTTCCTTAGTTGTCCATTGATTGATTTCTCATATGTGCCTTGACTGGGGGGCTACAGCAGATCGAGTGACGCCTTGTTGGGCAGATAAAATATATTATGTTCACTTTGTTAAAGATGGCGCTGCCCACATGGAAGTTTGTTGATATTAATGTGTGTTCTGGAACAGGTGGTGGGCAGGCCGGGTCGTTATAGTCTAAGGCTTAGTTTAAGAGTAAGCTCTTCCCCACACCCTTGACTGATTGGATGATGTAGGGTGGTGCACTCTCCTGAGGAATCCCATTATACAGAGACTTCCTTGTTTGTATAACTGGATTAAAGGTTTTGAGTCTATAAAGTGAGAGAGACCAGTAGCTTGATCTCTCGCTTGGTTCCTGAGGTATTAGAGAGGAGAGCAGATTAAGGCCACATGGAGGCCAGGAGAAGCAGCCAAGATGGCAGAGTGCTGAGGAAGAGTTTGTGCAGGAGGAGATGGGGAACAGAGGTAAATAAGTCTGGTGAGCTAGAAGTCTTTGATTCTAGGAAACTCGGATAAGTCAGTAGCTTTGTGAGCACTGAATGTGTGGGTTTTGGAGCCCAGTGTGTGTTTTTGCTTGCCCGCCGGGTGCAAGCTAGAATTAAAGCTGATGGCTCACCAGTTCTTGGCTCCGTTGTTTCATTACCGACTGTTCAAATCCAATGCGAACCTGCACTGGCCAGGCGGCTGTGATAATGGCCACGACTACTGGCTTTACACTCCTTGCTCAAGCCAGTGATCTTGGGCTCAAGTTGGTGAGCCTTGCTCAAACCCAATGAGCCCATGCTCAAGCTGGTGACCTTGGGGTCTCGAACCTGGGTCCTTCGTGTCCCAGTCTGATGCTCTATCCACTGTGCCTCAGCCTGGTCAGACTGTGTCATCATTTCTTATGGCTGAGTAATATTCATTGTATATATGTACCACATCTTCTTTATCCAATCCTCTATCAAGGGATACTTTGGTTGTCTCCATATCTTGGCCACTGTGAATAATGCTGTGATGAACATGGGGCTGCATGAGCCTTTACATACCAATGTTTTTGGGTTTTGGGGGTAGATACCCATAGAGGGATTGCCGGGTCATATGGTAGTTCTAGTCGTAATTGTTTAAGGAATCACCATACTTTCATAATGGTTGTACTAGTTTGCATTTCCACCGGCAGTAAATGAGGGTTCCTTTTTCTCCACAACCTCTCCAACTGTCTTACTGATAATAGCCAATCTAACAGGTGTGAGGTGGTATCTTATTATAGTTTTGATTTGCATTTCTTGAATAGCTAGCGAAGATGAGCATCTTTTCATATATCTTTAACAAATAAATAATGCCTACTATATGCTAGGCATTGTGCCAACCATGAAGACAAACAGATGAATGGTCCCTGAACTCAAATAAGAGGTAACAAACACTTAAAAGCACATAAATTTGGTAATTGCTTAGAGAAGGGGATAAAGAGAGAGGGCTGGACTTGAGACATATTTCATCATTACATGGGACAGAGGACAGAGAGCTAGTAATTGTTATTAAGGTGACCAATCGTCCTCCTTTAGGGAGGTCAGTCCTTCATTTTTAAGTTCCGTCCTCCTTTGAAAAGTGTCCTCCTACATGTCCTCCTTTTTTATATTGGAAGACTAATCTGTAAATTTCCATATTCGATTGATGCAGAGTCTATCCATTGCATGTGATGTGACGTACTTGTATTTGACATGACGATCCATCAAGGTTCAGTACAGTGCAGCGAGATGTGATTATGAGACGCATGCACTCCGCAATGGAGACCTTGAGAGAGAGCGCAATATACCAAGCGCACAAATGGTTTTGTGTACTTCTTACTGAAACACAACATGGCACATACGACACTGTAGACTCACAATTATTTTTTTCTCAGTGAATATTCAATCATAGGCAGGTAAACACAATTCACGTAAAATTCAGTATGAAGGATATTTCTTGTTCAGATATTTCCAATATATTGTTACAAGATGATACATTGACAAACTATATTCTTTCAATGGAAATGTACTCATTTAGATAATATCCAAATGAGTACTTTTTTCTTACAATTATTAAAAATTAATAGGCATGTAAGCATAATTATAATATAAAATATTACAAATGTTTTATTATAGATTTATCATATTATAGTGTATTATTGTTGCAATAAATAAAATGTTTCTTTTATTTACGATATTGTTTTCTTTAATTTATTTTTGTCCCCCTTTTCATTGTAAAAAAGTTGGTCACCTTATTGTTATATTATACTTAAGTCTACTAAAGTCTATAGTGTTGGGTTTTCTTTTTTCTTTTTAACATGAATATGAATTTGATAATTTTGAAATTGGAAGTAGGTGGTCAACGGTATCAAATTGAGGTCTACCAAGCTTCACAGACCTCAAGTGACTTGCTATGGTAATTAATGAAAGTCTTTAACTGCATGGTAACAGTAAGGAGGGAAGAGCAGGATTTGGCCATCAGGAGTGAAGGTGGGGTTGGGGAGAGGAAAAAGGGTAGAAATGACCTTGGCATCTTTCATCTGACAAGCTCCAAGTTCCTTAAAGACATTATTAATTCACTGCCCCACACAGCGAGGAATTAGCAGTAAGCCTGAGGTTTATTTTACAGGTCAGAAGTCTGAGAAACAGACAGGAAAAAATGCTTTGTGCGCGAGTTCATGGAGGATTTGACAACCGATAGCAGAGAAGTCACGGCTCCTAGGAAACTGAGCTTTGAGAGAAGTGGCAGTCAGAGGGAAGAGGGTGTGTGAGCAGCAGCCCTGCTCAGTGGTGGAGGAAGCAGAGTTGAAGACACTGGAGACTTCGGGGTGTGTCACTAAGTAGATGCCGGATAGGTGTGTAAATGAGAAAGAACAGGGAGGCGAGGTGTGGTTGTTAATCAAGGAGGTTTTGTGGTGTGAGTGTGAGTCACTGCAGACACTCCCTACAATTCCCAGGATCTTACCATGGGAAAGCATGTCACTGGTTGCAAACCCAAAAACATCTTACCTGTTGAACTACTCACTGCATGTCTAGAAGATCCTACTCAGGAATTTGTTTAAACAAAAAGGAAAAAGTGCTCATGGATATCATTCCTCCTGAAATAATGACAAGGATTATCACATTCTTCACATCTATGCTAAGAATACCACTCACCTCTTTATTTCCTTCACAGATTTTCACTTCTCTTTTCTTAGGTCTTTGCTAGCCTCTCTGTACCTATCACTTCCTCTTTTTTCTCCCATTAGTTTCTCCTTTCTCCTTCTGATCCCTTTGCCTCTGGGTCCTATATCCATCCCTGTGCCATCTTCCTTGTCCTTATCATTCAGAATTAATGCAACATTGGCAGCAGAGCCCCTAGGTTATGTTATAGTATTTTACCTACATTGGAGCCCCTGAAGATACAGTTATGAGCAGGGGTCCCCAAACTTTGTACACAGGGGGCCAGTTCACTGTCCCTCTGACCGTTGAAGGGCCGGACTATAAAAAAAACTATGAACAAATCCCTATGCATATCTTATTTTAAAGTAAAAAAACAAAACGGGAACAAATACAGTATTTAAAAGAAAGAACAAGTCAATTTAAATCAACAAACTGACCAGTATTTCAATGGGAACTGTGGGTGCGGATGCATCCTGTCTGTGCTCCTCTCACTGACCACCAATGAAAGAGGTGCCCCTTCTGAAAGTGCGCGGGGCCAGATAAATGGCCTCAGGGGGCCGCATGCAGGCCGTAGTTTGGGGACCCCTAGTATGAGGCACTGAGTGCAGGTGCCTAGTAGAAGAGGCACCTCACAGTGACAGCTGCTGAAAGTCAGAGAATCTGAGGCCAAGAAGGCAGGAGGGTGCTGAAGGCTCAGCTCAGGACACAGGAAGCCCTGCCAACAGGTGGCTTGCACAAGGTCAGCCAACTGGGTCCATGCCCTAAGGGGTGCGATGAGGAAAATACTCATAAACAAGCTAATCTGCCTAGACCAGATCTTCCTTCCTGAGAAGGAAATCCAGCCCTCTCCCTGGGTGTCTCGTTTATCCTGAAGCCCAGCAAGGTGCTCAGGCTTCTCCCTTGTCCTTTGTTCTCAGCCTTAAGGGATGGCACCCACCCCAACTGGCTAAGGAGAATTCATTGGTTCGCATTGGCCCATTAGTCAATCCTTTGTACCAAGGTCCTCATAACTCACACACAGCATGTTTGTACTTACATATGGTGTGCTTCATTTACTTAAAACACCCGATCAGACTCTAAGGTTTTGACCTCCCTGAGCTAACCATACAAAGGTCACAATGTCCACATAGGCTCAAGCTTCCTAAAGAACAACATCAGTCTCTAGAGGCCTTCCCAACCCCCTAACAGAGTCCTGTCCTCAGATTTCACATTGCTGGGGTCTCTGGGTTCTGACCCAGAACACCCCCACAAGATTTTGTGTCTTCTCTCGACACCAAAGCTCCATTGTTATGTTCCTAGATTCACCAACTTGCCATTTAACTGGATATCCCAATTCCTCTATCCAAGTGACACATCATTGAAAATCTTTTCAAGGCAGGACAATGCCCCCTAGAATGTCCAACTTGCTCATTAAGGATGCACTTAGGAACATTCAAGAAGACAAAGTTATAAATGCTGCCTTACCACTATAAATTCCTCAATTCTGGTGTTTTGGGTCTTCTAACCTAGCCCCATAAATCTGCTTTATTTTTTTTCTTAATTTTTTTTATTGACCAAGTGATTGATTTTAGTGAGAAAGAAAGGGGGAAGGGAGTGAGGAAGAGAGAGAGACAGGAATGTCGATCTATTCTTGTATGTGCCCTGATCAGGCATCAAACAGCAGCAACTTCTGTGCTTTGGGATAATGTTCTAACCAACTTAGCTATCAAGCCAGGACCATATGTGCTTTCTTTAGCTTGTTATTTCAATCTGCAAATTCTCTTTTTCTAGAGGTGCCATTCCAGCCATGCCTGCCTCTCCCTCCTACCCTGAGACTACAATCTCACACATGAAGGAGGAATCCTTGTTTCATGAGAGCTAACTGAAAACCAACAACACAGAGATGGACAAACACACAAGGAATATATCAAAAACAAAATAAAATCATGAAGTCAACAGTAAATGGAGTCACAGTATAGCTATTAAAATTCATCATGGGCCTGACCAGGCAGTGGCGCAGTGGATCAAACATCGGACTAGGATGTGGAAGACCCAGGTTCGAGACCCCGAGCTGCCGCTTGAGCGTGGGGCCCATCTGGCTTGAGCAAAAGCAAGGGGTGGCTAGGTCTGCTGAAGGCCCGCAGTCAAGGCACATGTGAGAAAGCAATCAATGAACAACTATGGTGTCACAACGGCAACAAAAACTTATGATTGATGCTTCTCACCTCTCTTCATTCCTGTCTGTCTGTCCCTATCTATCCCTCTGATTCTCTCTCTCTGTCCCTGTAAAAAAAACCCAAAAAAACAGGAAGACAGCAAGCAGGCCTCACCGAGAACAACAGCTCAGGAAGACACTGGGTTTGGGAATGCTGGTGAAAAAAACAAGAAAAATAAAATATCTACATGCTGATTTTGAGATGAAGTAAAGGTGTAAGAAGGTAGAGGAGGCCAACCATGGCAGGGAAGAATCCACCACCTGGTTTAAACCAGGGCTCCACAAGAATGAACAAAGGCAGTTGGTTCCTCAGCAAGTTATACTCTTGGGTATATATATACCCCAAATCCCCCCAAACAGGCATTCAAACAAATATTTATACATCAATGTTCATAGCAACACTATTCACAACAGCCAAAGGTAGAAGCAACACACATGTCCATCAACAGATGAAGGGATAAGCAGAATGTGATATATCCTTACTATCAGCCCTAAAAAGTAATGAAGTACTAATAACATGTTATACATGAATCTTGAAAGCATGCTAAATGAAAGAAAGCAGACACATAAAGTCACATATTATATGACTCCATTTATACAAAATATCCGAAATAGGTAAACCCATAAAGACAGAAAGCTGATTAGAAACTGTAAGGAGTTCAGGGTGCAAGAAATGAAAAGTGACTGCTAAATGGCTTGAGTTTTCTTTGGGATGATGAAAATGTTTCGGAACTAGACTGAGGTGACAGCTGTACCACACTGTGGATATACTAAATGCCACTGAATTATACACTTTAAAAGGTCAATGTTATATGAATTTTGCTTTTATTTTAAAAATGAGTAAAGAATATCCTGACCAGGAAGTGGTGCATCGCCCTGGGATGCAGAGGACCCAGGTTTGAAACCCCGAGGTCGCAGGCTTGAGCGTGGGCTCATTATAGACATAACCCCATAGTTGCTGGATTGAAGCTCAAGGTAGAAGGCTTGAACCCAAGGTCACTGGCTTGAGCAAGGGGTCACTGGCTCAGCTGGAGCCCTCCAGTCAAGGCACATATGAGAAAGCAATCAGTGAACACTAAAGTGCCGTAACAAAGACTTGATGTTTTTCACTTCTCTCCCTTCCTGTCTATCTGTCCCTGTATGTCCCTCTCTCTGTCTCACTTGCCAGAAAGAAAGAAAGAAAGAAAGAAAGAAAGAAAGAAAGAAAGAAAGAAAGAAAGAAAGAAAGAAAGACGGAAGGAAGGAAGGAAGGAAGGAAGGAAGGAAGGAAGGAAGGAAGGAAAGAAAGAGGGAGGGAGGGAGGGAGGGAGGGAGGAGAAGAGAAGAGAAGAGAAGAGAAGAGAAGAGAAGAGAAGAGAAGAGAAGAGAAGAGAAGAGAAGAGAAGAGAAGAGAAGAGAAGAGAAGAGAAGAGAAGAGAAGAGAAGAGAAGAGAGAATAAAGAATAAATAAAGGCAGCAAGGGAGTCTCAGGAACAAGTCTTAGAGATACCAGCATAGAAAAGCAAGGACTAAAGATGAGCAAGGAGCTGAGTTACCGCCACCTGTCACCTGTTCTCTGGTTCTACAGCGCTCAATCTTTTTCCACCATGATTCTTGACAGGTGACATGGTATGGCACATCTATGGGCATACTTAGGTTTCTTCGGAACTCTCAAGGAGCTAACAAATTCCAACTTTTCTCTACCCCTCAAGAAAACATACCAGAATACAAGTGAGGAAGAAGGGTATGAGACTTCTTTTAAATTAATAGATACATATACAAACACAAAATATATACTATCAGTAAAATATATAATTGTATAGTTTCAAAATGTAAATCGTTCATGAACATCAATATTCGTGTAATTCTTAACAACCAGATGGCCTCCTCTCCCATTATTTCACAGGGTTACAATTCTAAGTAAGGATAAAAAGCCACCCAAGGGCAAGATTTAACTCTCTAGCACAATTGGGGTCACCATTAGCCTGTCTGGTGCCATTGTGCCCTTCCTTCAGGCATGCAGTTTGGTAAGTAGAGCTCATGCTAGCTTGTCCCCTGGAAGGAGAGCATCTGTGCGGTATACAGCCTGCTCACCTGTATGCAACAGCCCTGAGCACAGGCCTGGAAATGCAGTAGGTTCTCCCAAGTGCTGAACATAGGAAGAGGCGTAGAGGCAATCATATCCTATCTATAGCATGTTTGAGGTCTAGCTAACTCATCAGTTTCTCAATTCAGCTGGTACATTTGGGGAAGGGTGCTTTGTCAACTGGATTAAGGTTTATAATGAAAGGCAAGGTGGCAAAGAGAAAAAAGAAAATCCCAAGAATTTAATAGGAAACGAGAAATCTCAAGGAGGCAACTGGAGGTCCTCCCCCAGTAAGGTAAATAAACCCCTAAACCATTTTAGAAATGCAGTATATTGAAGTGATTTAGGAGCATGGGTTCTGAAATTAGATAGACGTGAGTTTAGATCCTAATTCTGTTACAGTGTGACAGGGTAACTTGGGGCAAATTATTAAGCTATTCTTGAGATTCAAGTTTACTTATCTGTAGAAGAAAAATAATACCTACTTCGCAAGGAGGTTTTGAAAATTTAAATGAGCTATGGCACGCAAATTTTTTCATACTGTGCCTGGTACATAGAAAGTCCTTCCCAAATACTAGTTAGTACTAATATTCCAGCTCTACACTTATGGCAGAGCCTGAAACTAAGTAAAATGTCAGGTCTCCTTTTTCTTTTTTTTAATTACTTTTATTTATTTATTCATTTTTTAGAGAAGAGAGAGAGATGGAGAGAAAGAGGGGGGGAGGAGCAGGAAGTGTCAACTCCCATATGCGCCTTGACCAGGCAAGCCCAGGGTTTTGAACCGGCAACCTCAGCGTTCCAGGTTGACGCTTGATCCACTGCGCAACCACAGGTCTGGCACCAGGTCTTCTTTTACACCCCTAGATTTCTTAACTCCTGACCAAAGGGGTAAGGTAGGGTCTTTCCTAATAATCCAACAAAACAAGTGAAATCTTGAGTCTAAGTCCTGAAAATGTTCGATTAATGACTCTGTTACCAAAGAAGAAAGAGCACAGCACCACATTAGGCCACAGCCCATCTTTACAGTTTACTCTCCCATGAGTAAACCCTCAGGAGTCCTGTATGCTCCAGTTTTGGGTGTTCATGTCACTTGCTCATCAACACGGCTGGTGACAACAGGCCCTTCTGTGGGTCTTCCTACATCCCTGTAATAATGCCTTAGCTTCCAAAACATGGGTTCCAAAACATAGGTCTCTGGGACAGGAAAAACCATATCCCTCCATGATGTTCTCCCCACAGAAATTATACCTGGTGTTGGCTTTAATGCCTTAAGCTATGGTCCTTCCAACCCTGCATGGCTTCCATGAGTGGTGGGAAATGGGGGAAGAGGGAGAAGAGATTACAAAGCTCAAGGATTCACGCTCCTGAACTCTTCTTGGCTTCTAAATTCAGGTTGAAGGCCATTTAAGCAGAATTCAGTTTAATGTAAGGGGTTTACTTCAAATGCCAGAGACAATGTGAATTTTACATTTTAAGGTCCTTTTCTAAAATGACCTATGCCCATGATGATGAGAACTTCATTAAGAGGAGCTCAGGCTCAGTGACTGATGGAGAAGCATGGTCTGTCTCTCCAACAATGACTCTACTGTTGTTGAGCCTTCAGTGCCAGGGCATATATAAAACCTACCTCTCGCCTCTATGGAGACTGTTACTTTTTATTGTTTTCAAAATTACCTCCAAATCTTGATGATTCATGTTTAAATTAGATGAAATATTTATCTGAGGCTAGGTAAGAAGCTAGTCGATAAAGGCAGGGACTGCAAAGAAAAGTGGATGAGATATTAACATCATTTTTAAAGTCTTGTTAGATATAATTAATGGTGAATTACTGAATGCTTTCCCTCCAAGATCAAAATAACATTGTATTTCAAAATAATGCTGAAGGTCCTCACCTGCACAATAAGGCAAGAAAAAAGAAATAAAAAACACAATGACTGGAAAGGAAAGAATAAAACTGCATTTGCACTTATGTACCTAGAAAACCCCCCAAAATTGACCAACTACTAGAATTAAGAAATTAATTAGCAAAATATAGGGTCAATATACAAAAACCAACTGTATTTATTATATATTATCAATAAGCAATTGAGAATGATACTTAAAATACAATATTATTTACAATAGTGTCATAAGACATCACATATTTTGGAATAAATTTAGTAAAAGATGCATAAGACCTTGACATTGAAAATAATTGCTGAGAGAAATTTAAAAAAACCTACTTAAGTAGAAAAATATTTCATTCATAGTTAAAGGTTCAATATTACTAAGATGTCCATTATCATTGCACTCAAAACCCCAGCAGACTTTTACTAGAATGTAATTAGTTAATTCTAAAATTTTATGTAAGGCGAAAGGACCATAAATATCCACGACAACTATAAAGAGAAAGAACAAAGTTGGATGACCTACTACAAAACTTCATAACATACAATAAAGCGACACCGATTAATAAAGTGTGATACTGATATCAAATTTGTACCAATTGAATAGCCCAATAGAGAGTCTAGAAGCACTCTCTCTCTCTCTCTCTCTCTCTCTCTCTCTCTCTCTCACACACACACACACACACACACACTTCATTTTCAATAAGGATTCCAATGCAACTCAATGGGGAAAAGATCATAGGAAAATCTTTCCAACAGAATTGAAACATATAGATATTTATATGGAAAAAAATTAACCAAAATCCATATCTCATATCATACACAAAAATTAATTCAAAATGGATCACAGTCCTAAACACAAAAGTCAAAACTATAAACTCTCTAGAAGAAAATATTTCTGTAAGATAATATCATAATCTTGAAAGAGGCAAAGATTTATTAAACAAAACATAAAAATTAGAACAGGGCCTGGCCAGGTGGCTCAGTGGATAAAACACTGACCTGGCACACCAAAGGTCAGATTCAAACCTGGTCAGGGTCACAGGTTTGACCCGCAGTCAGTGCACATATGAGAAGCAGTCAATGAGTATACAACTAAATGGAACAACTAAGTGAAACAAATTGATGCTTCTCTCTCTCCCTTTGTCCCTTTCTTTCTCTCTCTCTCTCTCAAATCAATGGGGGAAAAATTTTTAATTAGAACATAAAAAGCCTAATGATAAAGAACAAATAATTGGATCTCATCAAAACTATATATAAACTTCTCATGAAAAAACAAAATATAAAGCCTTGCAAATGGGAAAAAATGTATAAAACGTATCTGACAAAGGACTAATATCCAGAATATTAAAAAAGAAAACTCCTACAAATCAGTAAGACAATCCAATAAAAAAAATGAGCTAAAGATTTAAATACTTCATGAAGAGTAAAAAAATGGTCATCAAGCAAATGGCAAGATCTCCAACCTCAATGGTCTTCTAGGAAATGCAAAGTACACTGTAAAACCATAATGAGACAGTACTTCATTCCCACTTGAATTACTAACATTAAAAAGATTGATAATGCCAAATGTTGCCAAGGATGTGGACCAACAGTAATGCTTATATCTTGCTAGTGAAAGTATAAAATGATACAGATCTATGAAAAAGTCTGGCAGTTTCTTACAAAAATTAAACATAGAACTACCTTATGACCCAGCAAGTCTGCTCTTATAGACCCAAGAAAAATAAAAGCATATGTCTACACAAAGTCTTGTACAAGAAAGTTTATAACAGTTTATTTATAATAGCCCAAGCTGGAAAGAACTAAAATTTCCATCAAGAGAAGAATGGATAAATAGTGGTTTAACCAAAACATGAAATACTACTTATCAACTTTTTTAAAAGAACTATTGACATAAACAACACCACGGACAAATCTCAAAACCATTTCTAGTGAAAGCACCATACACAAAGAGTACATACTGGATGACTCCATTCATACATGAAGTTCAAGAACAGGCAAAGCAAATTTGTTTAGGAAACCAGAACAGCTATTGCCTCTGGAAGAAACTGATTTGGAAAGTGGCTTTAGGGAAGATTCTGGGAAGGCTGAAATGCTCTATGGCTGGATTTGGGTAAAGGCAGCATGGATGTATATGCTGAAGTATGTGTGCAATTAAGATCCATGCATATTGCTATATGTAAATTATTCCTCAATAGAGAATAAGTATTGTGCATGACCTGTGGTGGCACCGTGGATAAAGCGTCGACCTTGAAGGCTGAGGTTGCTGATTTGAAACCCTGGGCTTGCCTGGTCAAGGCACATATGGGAGTAATGCTTCCTGTTCTTCCCCCTCTTCCTTCCCTCCCCCCCTCTCCTCCTTAAAATAAATAAAGTCTTTATATATATATATGATAAGTATTGCAACATATACATATACAGGCATCTCAGAGAAAAACAGGTATTTTGACAGGTATAAATTTATTGGGAAAACAAGATACAAAATATACACAGGCTTGGTGGAACCCCTGTGGAGAGAATTAGGATGTAAGATATATGTAAATCAAGCCAGGGTGTCATGAATCCTCAAATCATTATGGGCCTGAATTCCTTACCATTTAAACTTGTCTGCTTTTTTTTTTCCCAGAAAGAGCTATCATACAGATGGTCCCCAATTTACAATGGTTTGACTTACAATTTTCAACTTTATGATGGTGTGAAAGTGATAGGCATCCAGTAGAAACTATGCTTCAGATGTGATTTTCCTGGGCTAGTGATATACAGCAAGACACTGTCACACTGGACAGTGGCACAGAGCTGCAGCTCCCAGTCAGCCATTCAGCCACGTGATCAAGGGGGTAAACAATCCATACTCTACAGTGCAGTACTAAAAGCATTTTCAACTTAAAATATTTTGAACTTACAATGGGTTTATTGTGACATAACCCTGTTGTAAGTTGAGGGGTTTCTGTATTTAGAAAATAAAATTTAGAGGAGATCTGTTTAAGAGTCTGAGAATAAGGGAATGGAAGAGGCTAGCAGACTTATAGGAGAATAAAAGAAGGTTAAGGATAATGGCTGGGAAAAATGTACATTAAATCTCGCCAGTAGGAAGTTCCATTTCCAGTTCTGTTTACATAGTTGTAAAATCAGTAGAGTTGACCAGATTGTATTTGAGGTTCTTTTTGCTCCCAAACTTTTAATCTATGGGTTGAAAACTTGGCTGCATATAAGAATCATCCAGAAAAATTTTAGAAAATGCCAATGCCTGGGCCCTACCCAAAACCAATGAAATCAAAGTATAGGGATGGGGTGAGCATCCTTTTTTTTTTTAAATAACTCTGGACCCAGAGGCACTGGCTAAACAGACCCTTAACACATCCTTCTTAAAATTATTAAACTTCATCTTTTTATTTTTTATTTTTTTGTCAGAGAGAGGGACAGATAGGGACAGACAGACAGAAACAAAGAGAGATGAGAAGCATCAATTTTTTGTTGTGGCTCCTTAGTTGTTTATTGATTGCTTTCTCATATGTGCCTTAACAATGGGGCTACAGGAAACGGAGTAACCCAAGGGTCGGGAACCTATGGCTTGTGAGCCAGATGTGGCTCTTTTGATGGCTGCATCTGGCTCACAGACAAATCTTTAATAAAAAAATAATGTTAAAAATATAAAACATTCTCATGTATTGCAGTCCATTCATTTCCTACTGCTCATGTTCATGGTTGCAGGTAGCTGGAGCCAATCACAGCTGTCCCCCAGGACAACACCAAATTTTTATTGGATAATGCCTAATGTACACGGGTTGTTGTGAGGTCAGGAAGTAAACTTCCCTCCTTTTAATCAAGTAGTCAGCTAGCTAATTGCAGAAACCCTTTTGATAAAGAAGATGGCTAAAAGAAACAAGATGAGGAGTATCGTACTTTTCAGCATGAATGGACAGAGAAATTCGCCTTTGTGGAGAGAGCAGGTTCTGCAGTGTGTCTAATATGCAATGATAAAATTGCATGGATGAAATGGTCAAATATAAAACGGCACTTAGACACACGCCATACTACATTTGCATCGAAATATCCAGCGGGGGACAGCAGGAAGAAAGCGTGTCAAGAGCTACTATGCAGAGTGCAAGCTAGTCAGCAGTAACTCCGTGTTTGAACCCAACAAGGTGACTAGAATTCAGTTAGCTTTGCTGGTGCTTTAGCAATTGTGATAAACAGAAAGCCATTCACAGATGGGGAGTATGCCAAAACATTCATGCTTGACGTTGCCAATGTACTTTTTCACGACTTTTCAGATAAAGACAAGATAATCAAACAAATAAAAGACATGCCTCTGTCGGCAAAAACTGTTCACAATCGTACCATCATGATGGCAAATCAAATTGAGGCAACACAAGTGAAGGACATAAATGCAGCACCATTCTTTTCTCTCACTTTGGATGAGTCAACAAACATAAGCCATTTATCCCAGTTCAGCATGATTGCCAGGTATGCTGTCGATGACACACTACTTGAGGAAAGTCTTGCTGTTTTGCCTATGATAGAGACAACAAGAGGGAAGGATTTATACAAGTCTTTCACTGAGTTCGCTAAAGAAAAAAATCGACCAATGGATAAACTTATTTTGGTGTGTACTGATGGTACTCCATGCATGGTGGGGAAAAACAGGATTCATAGTGCTTCTTTGTGAACATGAAAAGAGACCCATCCTAAATTTCCACTGCATCCTATATCTGGAGGTTCTTTGTGCTCAGATGTGTGGCAAGCAGCTTGTTGAGGTGATGTTGCTGGTCATTCGGGTGGTCAACTTTATTGCAGCCTGAGCTTTAAATGATCGCCAGTTTAAAATACTGCTGGATGAAGCTGGGAATAATTATCCTGGTCTGCTTCTGCACAGCAATGTGTGTTGGTGGTCAAGAGAGAAGGTGCTCAGCCGTTTCGTGGCTTGTCTGAGCGAGATCTGGACTTTTCTTGAAATGAAAAACGTCGAGCATCCTGAATTAGCTAACACTGAGTGGCTCCTGAAGTTCTACTATCTCGTGGACATGACTGAACATCTGAACCGGTACAATGTGAAAATGCAAGGCATTGGAAATACAGTCTTATCCCTTTAACAAGCAGTGTTTGCATTTGAAAACAAGCTAGAACTCTTCATCACCGACATTGAAACAGGTCGTTTACTACACTTTGAAAAACTGGAAGAGTTTAAAGATGCATGCACAGCAAGTGACCCAGCTCAACATTTTGATATCCAGCAGCTAGTGGGCTTCACATCTAATCTCCTGCAGTCATTCAAAGTGTGCTTTGGAGAATTTTGTGAGTGCACTCGTCTTTTTAAGTTCATCACCCATCCACAGGAGTGTGCAGTGCACAGCGCTGACCTGAGTTATATTCCCAGTGTCTCTGTCAGAGATTTTGAGCTACAAGCTGCTGACCTGAAGGCCTCAGACATGTGGGTAAATAAGTTCAAGTCACTGAATGAAGATTTGGAAAGACTTGCACGACAGCAAGCAGAATGGGCAAGTAAACACAAGTGGGGAGAAATGAAAAAACTTCAACCCGCGGACCAGCTGATTGTCAAAACTTGGAACATGGTTTCCTTCACATACCACACACTGCAGCATGTGAGTATTACTGTACTGACAATGTTTGGCTCTACATATGCATGTGAGCAGTCTTTCTCACATTGAAAGAACGTTAAGACCAACCTACGATCACGTTTAACAGATGGAAGTCTCAACGCCTGCATGAAGCTTAAACTCACCACGTATCAACCAGACTACAAAGCCATTAGCAAAACCATGCAGCACCAGAAGTCGCATTAATGGTAAGAAGTACTTTATTCATCATTGGTTAGCAACAGCATAACAACATTATTAAAAGGAACTCAGAGACTTATTGTACTTTTAAAGTGTGGGTCTTACATAAAATGAACACATTTACTTGTATTTAGTGTTAAACATATTGTATGGCTCTCATGGAATTACATTTTAAAATATGTGGCGTTCATGGCTCTCTTAGCCAAAATGGTTCCCGACCCCTAGTGTAACCCCTTGTTCAAGCCAGCGACCTTGAGTCCAAGCTGGTGAGCTATTTTTCTTTTGCTCAAACCAGATGAGCCCGTGCCCAAGCTGGCAACCTCAGGGTTTTGAACCTGGGCCCTCCGCATCCCAGTCCGACGCTCTATCCATTGCGCGACTGCCTGGTCAGGCAGAATTATTTTTTAAAAAATATGAAGTTTATAGGTCTGACCAGGCAGTGGCAGAGCAGATAGAGCGTCGACTGGGATGCGGAGGACCCAGGTTCGAAACCCCAAGGTTGCCAGTTTGAGCGCGGGCTCATCTGGGTTGAGCAAAAGAAAAAAAGGCTCACCAGCTTGGACCCAAGGTCACTGGCCTGAGCAAGGGGTTACTCGGTCTGCTGTAGCCCCCCAACCCCCGGTCAAGGCACATATGAGAAAGCAATCAATGAACAACTAAAGAGCCACAACGAAAAACTGATGCTTCTCATTTCTCTTCATTCCTGTCTGTCTGTTCCTATCTATCCCTCTCTCTGACTCTCTCTCTGTCTCTATCTCTTTAAAAAAAAAAAAAAGCCTGACCAGGCAGTGGCGCAGTGGATAGAGCGTCTGACTGGGATGCAGAAGACCCAGGTTCAAGACTCCGAGGTCACCAGCTTGAGTGTGGGCTCATCTGGTTTGAGCAGAAGCTCACCAGCTTGAATTGAAGGTCACTGGCTCGAGCAAGGGGTTATTCGATCTGCTGAAGGCCCGTGGTCAAGACACATATGAGAAAGCAATCAATGAACAACTAAGGTGTCAGAACAAAAAACTGATGATTGATGCTTCTCATCTCTCCATTCCTGTCTGTCTGTCCCTATCTATCCCTCTCTCTCTCTTTCTGTCTCTGTAAAAAAAAAAAAAAAAAAAAATCCATTGATTTGAAAGAGAGAGAGGAAGGAGGAAAGAGAGGGGTAGAGAGAGAGAAGCATACACTTGTTTCACTTAGTTGTTCCATTTAGTTGTGCACTCGTTGGCTGCTTCCATGTCTCCCCTGACCAGGGATGAAACTGTGACCTTAATCTGCCAGCTGGATACTCTATCCACTGAACCACCCAGTTAGGACCTAAACTTTACCTTAAGAGCAGTTTTAGTTTCCAGTAAAATTGAGCAGAAAGTACAGAGTTCCTGTATATACCCCCCCATCCCAAAATATTCACTTTCTCCCCTACTATCAATACTTCCCACCAGAATGGTACATTTAAAATTGATAAACCTACATTGAAACATCACTGTCACCCAAAACCCATAGTTTACATTAAGGGTACTAATGTCACTCGGGTGTTATACAGTCTCAGTTAGGACAAATGCATAATGACATGCATTCACTATTATAGTATTACACAGAATACTGCCCTAAAAATTCTTTGCACACTGCTTATTCATGCCTTCCTTTCCTCTAAACCCTGGTAATCACAGATTTTTTTTTTCTATTGTCTCCACTGTTTTGCCTTTTCCAGAATGCCAAATAGTTATAATCATATAATAGCATGTGGTATTTTCAGATTGGCTTCTTCCACTTAGTAATAGGCTTTTGCTTCCTCCATGTCTTTTCATAGCTCATTTATTTTTAGTACATTGTCTGGGTATACCAGTTTATTGAACCACTCACATCTACACAGGACATCTTGGTTGCTCCCAAATCTTGGTAATTATGAATAAAGCTGCTATTTTAAACATCTGTGTGCAGGTTTTTGTCTGTACATAAATTGTCAACTCCTTTGGGTAAATAGGAATGTGATTGCTGTATCATATGGTAAAAGTTATGTTTCATTTTGTAAGAAACTGCTAAACTGTCTTCCAGTGTGATTATACCACTTTGCATTCTCACCAGCAATGAATAAGAGTTTCTGTTGCTCCACATTCTGACCAGCATTTGGTATTGTCAGTGTTTTGGATTTTTGCTATTCTTACAGGTGTGCAGTGGTATCTCACTGTTGTTTTAATTTGCAGCTCCCTTATATCCTATTATACTGAATATATTTTTTCATATGCTTGTCTTCTGGATGTCTTCTTTGCCGGGCTATCTGTTCAGGTCTTTGCCCATTTTTTAATTTGGCTGTTCTTTTTCTTTCTTTTTTCTTAAGTGAGAAGTAGGGAGGCAGAGAGACAGACTCCCACATACACCCTGACCAGGAACCACCTCGCAAGCCTCCTACTGGGAGATACTCTACCCATTTAGGGCTGTTGCTCTGTTGCTTGGCAACTGAGCTATTTTAGTGCCTGAGGTGAGGCCATGGAGCCATCCTCAGTGCCCAGGGCCAATTTGCTCTAACTGAGTCATGGCTGTAGGAGGGGAAGAGAGAGATAGAGTAGGGAGAGTGGGTGGGCTGGAGAAGCAGATGGTCACTTCCTGTGTGCCTTGACTAGGAATCAAACCCAGGACACCCATACGCTGGGCCAACACTCTATTACTGAGCCAACTGGCCAGGGCAGCTGTTCTTTTTCTTAGTACTGATTTTAAGATTTCATCGTATATTCTAGATAACAGTCCAATATCAGATGTGTCTTTTGCAAATATTTTCTTCCAGTCTGTGCTTGTCTTCCTAGTCTCTTGACTCTGGTTTTTGTGGAGCATAAATTTTTAATTGTAATGAAGTACAGCGTATCAATTGTTTATTTCATGGATTGTGACGTTAGTATTATATCTAAAAAGTTATTGTCATACTTAAGGTCATCTAGGTTTTCTCCTATGTATTATTCTAGGAATTTTGTCGTTTTGCATTTACATTTAGGTCTGTGATCTACTTTGAGTTTACTTTTGTGAAGGGCAAAAGAATGGTCTGGATTCATGCTTTTGCATGTAGTTGTTCTGGCACCATTTGCTGAAAAGAATATCATTGCTCTCCCATATTGCCTTTGCTTCTTGTGAAAGATTAGTTCCCTATGTTTATAACAGTCTGTTTCTGGGGTCTCTGTCATGTTCCATTGATTAATTTGTCTTACTTTTTCAATAGCACACTGTCTTGATTTGAACCTGGGACCTCAGCATTCTAGATCAACTCTCTATCCTCTGTGCTACCGGTCTACTGTAGCATGAACTTGGGCAGTGTCAGTCCTTTGACTGTTCTTTTTCAATATTGAGTTGGATAAAATGGGTCTTTTGCCTCTCCATTTAAACTTTAGCATCAGTTTGTCAATATCCATAAAATAACTTCCTGGGGTTTTGATTGAGATTGTCTTGAATCTATACATTAAGTTGGAAAGAACTAACATCTTAACTAAGTTGAATCTCCCTATCTATGAACATGGAATATCTCTCCATTTATTTAGTTCTTTGATTTTGTTTATCAGAGTTTTGTAGTTTTCCTCCTGTATATGTTTTGTTAGATACCTATTTCATTTTGAAGGGCTCTAATATAAATGATAAGTGTTTTTTAGTTCAAATTCTACTTGTTCATTATTGGTATATAGGAAAGAGATTGACTTTTGTATATTTATCCTGTATCCTGAAACTTCATTATAATTGCTTATTAGTTCCTACAGGTTGGTTTGGGTTTTTTTAAGGACAGAATAAGTTTTTATTTATAATCTTATAGTAAAGGGGGAAGCTTTAACTTGCAAGACAATTCTTTGGCAGTATGTACAATATACTTTTTGTTTCCATGGAACGGAATCAAACGCAGACTGAGACTACAGAGTATATACTAGCAATCAGTAAACACTGGGAATGGAGTAGTTAAAAGACAAAGAAATGAGGCCTAAGTACTCAAAACCCTGCACTGGGATATGATGCTCACATTCAGGGATAGATCACACAATGGGGATGAGTTCTGGAACAGTTGAGTTGGAAAGGGAGTGGGTGAGAATGGGAAGGGGTCGCAGCACTAGGGTGCAGGTTTAGTACCAGGTAAATTGTTCTTGATGTTTACATACAAATCAGTTGGTTCTATTTCTTAGAAATACACATGGAAAGAAAGATTTGATCATTATTTTATAAATCTGTTGCTTTGCAATACTAGTATCATCAGAAATAGAGACAATTCACTCAGATTTAAATTTCAGTAGCAGAAAATAATTATCAAAATGTTATCACTGACCCTCAATACAAAACCTTTACCTCACACAAACCTCCCACCTTGTCCCACCCTTTAGCACCCTCTGGTGTCTACAACCTCACTGTTGACGTCCCCTACACATACCACTGGAATGTCACATGGCCCTCCCTAAGGCTGGCTGAGAGAAGCAGGAGTGAAACAGACCAAAGACTTCATGTTGCAAATTTGTCCCCACTTCCTGTCATACCATAAACTTCTTCAAGGATCTGGTCTTTAAATATGAACAACAAATAGCTTTTTAGAAAAAAAAATCCTGTAAAAGAAGAGGGGAGCCTGACTGCCAGCGGCACAGAGGATAGAGAGTTGACCTAGAATGCTGAGGTCCCAGGTTCAAAACCCCAAGGTCACCAGCTTAAGTGAAGGTTCATCCACCATGAGCGTGGGGTCACTGGCTTGAGTACAAAGGTTGCTGGCTTGAAGCCAAAGGTCTCTGGCTTAAGCTCAAGGTCACTGGCTTGAGCAAGGGGTCACAGGCTCAGCTTGAGCTTCCCCGGTCGAGGCAGGTATGTAAAGCAATCAATAAACCACTAAAGTGCCTCAACTACGAGTTGATGCTTCTCATCTCTCTCCCTTCCTGTCTCTGTCTCTGTCTCTCACCAAAAAAAAAAAAAAAAAGAGGTAGAGGCAATAATTCTGATTACATCTTAAATCAGTCATTTTCTTGAAGTAGAGTAGTCCACCGATTCATAAAGTCTATCAATCAGAGGTATGAGTGGCCCTGGACAAGAGGCCTTGGAGGTGTAGGAGTCCTCCAGGCCTATGCCCAGCAGAGCTGGAGGCGTTGGTGGGTGGTCAGGACACCATGTGCTCAGAGGTCTGGCTGGCTGCCTGTCCTCCAGCAGAGAAAACTGGAGTGTTTTGGTTTAAAAATTCCTGGTAGAGTCAGAGAACCCCTAAAGGGAAACATTAAAAAAATAATAGTAGAAAAGGGGAAGGAGGATGAGAGCTGTTTTCCAAGAGTTTCTACATAAAAATAAATTTTTTAGAAAAAGAGAGAGAGAAAGAGGAAAAAGTAGTCTCTTAAATAATTCTTGAGAGTTCTAAGGATGAACTGAAAGGAGGATGAGATGAGGAAGGAGACAGTTTTTGTTGCTGGCCTGCCTTGCGCAGCTCAGCTTTCCTTCCTCCGGTGTTTCTTCCTGTTTGGGAGTTCTTTGTGCATGACTCTGAGTTCGATCCCCCCTCAAAGGCAGAGATGGTACTTCCCTTGGCATTGGTGTAGAGGCTGTTGTCTGAGGAGGAGTTGGTCTGCAGTTGGGCAGTTGATCTTGCTTTCTGCAGTGCACAAACTTGCTGCTCCAGAAGAGCATTCTGCTGCTTGAGATCATCAATATCTTGCCGAAGTGTGTGGTTTTTCCTTCACATATACTGGATATACTCTTGGCTTTGTCTAGGACGTGGGCCCGGGATGCTTCCTCTTCTTTGATGGGACTAAGTCATGCAAACTGTGAAAGCTGTCTTTGAAAAGTGGTCTCTACACATCTGTTCCAGTGCATTATGATGAACTCATTTTCAGCCACAGATTAAACCTCGGTTGTTTGTTGCTGCTCTCCCACTCTAATGTCATCTTTGTCACTAATTTCCTATGACCCAGGGAATGGCCACTGCAGCTTGCAGGGAAGGGGAAAAGGTGGAAGAGAGAGGGAAGTCACCAACAACAAGCAGGTCCCGCTGCACACGCACTTGCTCACTCACCCACACCTCAACAGGTTTTTTGATTCTTTCAGATTTTCTACAAAGATGATCTTATTTTATCTCTAGAAAGACAAATTTGTTTCTTCCTTTGTAATCTGTATAGTTTTTATTTCAGTCTCTTATCTTACTGCATTAACTAGGAATTCCAGTACAATGTTGAAAAGCAATAGTGAGAGGGCATCCTTGTCTTGTTCTTAACTTGGCAAGAAAGCTTTGAGCTTCTCACCATTAAATACAATGTAATCTGTAGATGTTTTGTAGATATGCTTTAATAAGTTGTGTTGGTGGGGTGGTTAGGATACCATGTGCTCAGAGGTCTGAGCTGAATAACTTCACCTCTATTCTTAATTTGCTGAGCTTTTATCTTGAATACATGCTGGATTTTGTCAAATGCTTCTTTGTATATATCGATATCATCATGTTATTGTTCTTCCTTAGCCCATTGATGTGCTGGATTACATTAATTGATTTCTGAATGCTGAACCAGCCTTGCGTACCTGGGATAAATATCCTATTTAGTCTTGATGGATAATTAGTTTTATACACTGTTGAATTCAATTTACTAGTATTTTATTGCAAATTTGCAGTTATGTCCTTGAGACATAATGGTCTCTAGTTTCCTCACAATATTTTTTGGGGGGTCTATTTTGGTATTATGGTAATTCTGACCTCATAGAATGAATTAGGGGTATCTACTCTGCTTCTTTCCTCCTCTTTCAGAAGAAAGAGACCATTGTTACTTTATTCCTTAAATGTTTAGTAGAACTCACCAGTAAATCTATCTGGGTCTGGTGCTGATTGCTGTGGAAAATTATTAATTATTGATTCAATCTCATTAATAGATATAGGCCTATTCAGATTGTCTATTTCTTCTTACACAAGTTTTAGCAGATTGTATCTCTCATGGAATTGGTCCATTTCACCTACGTCAGTGGTCGGCAAACCGTGGTTCGCGAGCCACATGCAGCACTTTGACCCCTTGAGTGTGGCTCTTCCACAAAATAACATGTGCGGGCGCTACCTCAGTAAGGAATGTACCTACCTATATAGTTTAAGTTTAAAAAATTTGGCTCTCAAGCCTGACCAGGTGGTGGCGCAGTGGATAGAGCATCGGACTGGGTGCGGAAGACCCAGGTTCGAGACCCTGAGGTCGCCAGCTTGAGCGCGGGTCCATCTGGCTTGAGCAGAAGCTCACCAGCTTGGACCCAAAATCGCTGGCTCCAGCAAGTGGTGGCTTGGTCTGCTGAAGGCCCACGGTCAAGGCACATGTGAGAAAGCAATCAATGAACAACTATGGTGTCGCAATGGCAACAAAAAACTAATGATTGATGCTTCTCATTTCTCTCCATTCCTGTCTGTCTGTCCCTATCTATCCCTCTCTGAGTTTCTCTCTGTCCCTGTAAAAAATAAATAAAACATTAAAAAAAATTTTGGCTCTCAAAAGAAATTTCAATCATCGTACTGTTGATATTTGGCTCTGTTGACTAATAGTTTGCCGACCACTGACCTAGGTTAGCAAATTTGTAGGCAGAGAGTTGTTCATAATACTCCCTTGTTATCCTCTTAATGTACATGGGATTCATAGAGATGTCCCTGCTTTCATTTCTCATACTAGTAATTTGTGTAATCTCTCTTTTTTCTTAGCCTGGCTAGATCCTTAATTGATCTTGTCAAAGAACCATTAACTTCTGGGTTTGTGAATTTTCTCTCTATTGATTTTCTGTCTTCAATTTCACTGATTTCTGATGAAATTCTTATTATTTCTTTTCTTATTTTGGAATGTGTTCTTTTTCTAATATCCTAAATTGTAAGTTTAGATTATTGAGTTTAGATCTTTTTTCTAATATATACATTTAATCAATGCTACAAACTCCCCTCTAAGCATTGCTTTTACTATATCCTATAAGTTTTGATAAATTGTATTTTTATTTTCAATTAGTTAAAAATATTTTAAAGTTTCTCTTGAAATACCTTCTTTGACTCATGAGTTATTTAGCAGTATGTGGTTTAATCTCCATGTGTCTTGAGATTTTCTAGCTATCTTTCAATTATTAATTTTTAGTTTAATTTCATTGTGGTCTTAAAAAGCAGACTGCATTGTGTGATTTTTATTTTTTTTAATTTGTTAAAGTGTGCTTTATGGCCCAAAATGTGGTTCTGCTTGGTGAATGTCCCATGTGGGCTTTAGAAGAATGTATACTATGCTGTTGTTGGGTGAAGAGGTCTGTAAATGTAAATTATATCCAGCTGATTGATGATGCTGTTGAGTTCAGCTATGTCCCTAGTTGTTTTCTGCCTGCTGAATCTGTTCATCTCTGATAGAGGGGTGTTACAGTTTCCAACTCTAATAGTGGATTCCTGTTTTTTCTTGCAATTCCATCATTTTTTGCTTCCCATATTTGATGCTCTATTGTTAGTCATATACACGTTAAGAGTTGTTAAGACCTTTTGTTTTGGCTCTGTTCAGTTTGTTCCCCTCTCTCACCCCCTTCTTTCTATCTTCCCCACAACCAGTAGCTTGATTGGTTTGCATATAGGCTCTGCGTGATCCATTGATTCAAGCAAGCATCAGCCCCAGACTGGGGTTGCCAGGTGGATCCCAGTAGGGGCAATGCGAGTGTTTGTCTATCTCCCCTCCTCTCACTTAAAAAACAAAACAAAAACAAACATTTTTTGAGCCTGACTAGTGGTGGCTCAGTGGACAGAGCCACCTGGGACGCTGAAGTCCCAAGTTCAAAACCCCAATGAAGGTCGCTGGCTTGAGCACAGGCTTATCGGCTTCAGCACGGGGTTGCTGGCTTTAGTGTAGGATCATTGACATGGTATCAGTCACTGGCTTAAGCCCAAAGGTCACTGGCTTGAGCCCAAAGGTCACTGGCTTGAGCAAGGGATCACTGGCTTAGCTGGAGCCCCTAGGTCAAGGCATGTATGAGAAACAATCAATAAACAACTAAAGTGTCGTAGCTATGAGTTGATGATTCTCATCTCTCTCCCTTCCTGTCTGTCTGTCTTTCTTTCTCCCTCTCTAAATAAATAAATAAATAAAGACTTTTTGTTGTATTCTGAGTATATAATGCCCCTTTTTATCCCTGATAAATTTCTGTGCTCTGAAATCTGTTCTAAAATGAATATAGCCACTCCTGCTTTCTTTTGATTAATGTTAGTAAGGTATATCTTTCTTCATTCTTTCTCATCTATGTATATCCTTATACTTATAGCAGGTTTCCTGCCCTGACTGGGTAGCTCAGTTGGTTAGAGCATCATCCCTGTATGCTAAGGTTGCAGGTTTAATCCTTGTTCAGGGCACGCACATACAAGAATCAACCAATGGGCCCTGACTGATTAGCTCGGTTAGTTAGAGCACTGAACAAAGTTGTGGGTTAGATCCCGGATCAGGGCATCTATGGAAAGTGACCAATGAATGCACAATTAAGTGGAACAACAAGTGAATGCTTCCCCTGACCTCTCTCTCCCTTCATCTTTCTGTCCCTCTAAAAACTCAATAATAATAATAATAAAATAAATTTCTCCTTCACTTTTGAAGGATAATTTATTTAAGTTCGTGGCTTTTTTCCTTGATATTTTGAACACTTCACTCCACTCTCTTTTGGCTTGCATGTTTTCTAAGATGTCAGATATAACTCTTATCTTTGATCCTCTATGAGTGAAGTGTTTACCTGCCCTCTGGCTACTTTCAGGATATATTTTTATCTTTGACATTCTGAAATTTGAATGAGGGGGGGGCATTTATCCTGCTTGGTGTTCTCTGCATCCCTGGATCTGTAGTTCAACATCTGACATTAATTTGGGGAAACTCTCAGTCATTATTGCTTCAATTATTTCTTGTGTTCTATTCTCTTTCTTCTCTAGTATTCCCATTATGCATATGCTATACCCTCTGTAGTTGTCCCACAGTCCTTGGATTCTCTGTTCTATTTTTCTTTCCAGTCTTTTTTTCTCTATTTTTTCATTTGGGAAGTTTCATCATCATATCCTCAAGCTCAGAGACTCTTTCTTTGGCTATGTTCAGTCTACTAATGAGCCCTTCTAAAGGTACTTTTCATTTCTGTTATGGTGTTCTGAGCTGTATAATTTCTTTATTATTCTTTCTCAGAATGTCCATCTCTCTGATTACAATATCCATTTGTTCTTGCATATTGTTTACTTTTCCATTAAAGCCCTTAGCACATTAATCATAGATTTTTAAATTCCTAGCCTGATGATTCCATCATTTCTACCATATCTGACTCTGGTTCTGATGCTTGTTTAGTCTCTTCACACTGTGTTCTTAACTTCCAGAATGCCTTGTAATTTCTTATTGAAGGGTAGACATGATATCCTGCGTAAAAGGAACTGCTGTAAACGGGCCTTTAGTAATGTGTCAGTCCGTTGTGGGGGCAAGGCAAGTGTACTATAGTCCTATGATTAGGTCTTATCTTTTGGTGAGCCTATGCCCCTGGACCAAACTTCACCAGTGCTTCTCAGCTACCACTCCCACCCTTAGGTGGAACAGTATAGCGAGAGGCAGCTGGAGTTCGGTATTTTTCTTCCCCTAGGTAGGTTAGGTTGTGATAAAATAGTTTCTCCTTAGGGGAAGCCTTGTTAAGAAGACTAGAATGCTCTGGCATATTTCCTTTCCCTTCCTCCAGCTGGAAGTACGAGGGGATTTTTCTCCAGTATTCACTGTGAGGACCTGGTAGAACACCTGAAGGTAAAACTCAAAAAAGTATGTGGGCTCCATGACTGGGTCACTCTGAAGTTCTTGCTGTTTTGTTTTGTTTTATTGAGATATAGTTGGCATATAACACTGTGTAAGTTTAAAGTGTACAGTGTGTTTATTTGATACATTTATATACTACAATATAATTAATGCCAACGTGTCAACTAATTACTGGGGTTTTTTATGGTGGGAACAATAAAGATCTAGCCTCTTAGCAACTCTGAAGTTTATAATACAGTATTGTTGACCATAATTGCTATGCTGTGCATTAGATCTGCCCTCTGAAGATTTTTTCTATTTCTTCCTCCTTTCTTTCTTTTCTTTTTCTTTTTGGAAGTTTTTAAAAAATTGATTTGAGAGAGAGAGGAAGGGAGAGAAAGAAACATGGATTTGTTGCACCACTTATTTATGCATTCGTTTACTGATTCTTTGATATTCCTTGACCAGGGATCAAACATGCAACGTGCCCCCTGAAGTTTTTAACTCTCAGACTTGTCCATGCTGGGCTTCTAGCAATTTGTCAATTATAGTTTCATTTTTCCTACCTTGGCTCTGGTTCCCATTTAGGTTTCTGCTCCACTATGTTTTGTTTTAAAACTAACTATATATTTTAAGTATAATTTATATACAACAGAATGTAAGTGAACAGTTCCACAAGGGCTGACAAATGTACCTGCTTGAATAACCTTACCCCTTTGCCTAAATTATTTTTAAAGTTTCCTAGATGTTCTAGGATGCAGCCAGGGTTGAAAAACACTGGTCTGTCATTCTTATTGTCAGCTAAGGCTTTGTAACTATTGATTCTGAGGTTATTTACTTATTTCTTGGTCTTTGTTTCTTAACATCTCTTGTTTCAGGATGGAACATCTGTAAACACCACCCCGTCACAAGGGTCCCAATTTACTGATTCCTAATGTTATAGAAGCAGGTTCAATGTGGAGATAAAAAATTTAGTTAGACCCTGGTGGGTGCTCAGTTGATTAAAGCATTGTTCCTATATGCCAAGCTTGCAGGTTCAATCCCCAGCCAGGGCATATACAACAATCAACCAGTGAATGCATAAATAACTGGAGCAACATAACAGTGCTTTTCTCTCTCCCACCCTCTCTCTAAAATCAATTTTTTTGAAAGCAGAAATTTATTTATTCTAAATAAAGATAATTTATTTAAATGGTCAAGTAATTTAATCTGCCCTTTACTTATCTATTGAGCCTGTACCCATTTCCCATAGCTGGTTCCTTCCTACCTTTCTCTCAACTTTAGCTGCCTTTTGACTATAAGGACGTTTTCCCTCTCCCTGCCTACCTTCCCTAGGGAATGTACTAGGTTCTTCTCCCATCAGACCAGGTTCATCATCATGCCCTTGCACATTCTTGCTTATTCCTTCTGTCTTCATCCTCCCACATTGCCATCTCTCTAACAAGCCCTCTGCACAAGTTCAAATCCTATCTCCACCACAAAGCCTTCCTCCCCAGCTAGATTATGTGGCACTTGAGCACATAATCATGCTCCAAGTGCCCTTAGATCTCACCTTGCATTGTTTTAAACAACCAAATTCAATTAAACAAATACGGGGTCAGGTGAGGGCTTTCTTTGACGCAAGCATAATGCTAGGTCCTGGGCAACAGAGTGTTGACTAAAGCACAAAACAGACACAGTTCCTGCCCTCACGTGACAGACTCTAAACAAGTGTAACAAGTTTACCAGAGGGAAAGCTTACCTGAGTGCTGGGGAGAAACAAATATATTATTCCTCTAAAAAATGTATTTATTGATTTTAGAGAGAAAGAAAAGAGAAACAGAAATATCAATCTCTTCCTACATGTGCCCTGACTGGGGCTTGAACCTATAACCTTTGCATATCGGGACAATGCTTTAACCAACTGAACTATCCAGCCAGAGCAAGATGGGATATATTATTTCTGATGTGCATTTCTGTCTGTGCAAGAACATCTTAGCTCTTGGTATACCAACTGGAGTTCACACTTCTGTGTGTCTCCTGCAGCTCCATATACTACATGATCAAATGTTTATTGGCTAGATCTAAACTCACAGAACAGGTATCACTGAAAAGGTATGGGCTCATTAAAGGGGGAAATTTAGTACCAAGCATTTTTTTTTTTTAATTTTCTCCTCTTTCTATCTCATTGTCTCCTTCCTTCTCTGTTTCTTGTCCCATTTTCAGGCTTCCCTGGCCTACCCCCAGACCAGCCTGGGCCCCAGGGCATTCTAATCAGGTCAGTGCTTAGCTGTGGACTCCCATATCTCTGCATCGTTGTTTATTTCCTAGCTCATCTCTTCTGGAGAGAACAGTACAGACCTAAGGTTTTCTGCCTTGGCTACCCATTAGAATCACCTAGAAAGCTGATGCTTAGCTCTCCCTCTCCTCAAATCTAATTACTGACTTCAGGTGAGGTCTTCATATGGATAGTTCTAACAGCTCTCCAGGTACTTCAAATGGCAGCCAGACCAAGAACCACTTGGACAGAGTAAGGATTTAAAAGCCTCCACCTTCTCAGCTGAGGGTGATGGACCTCTGAGGTAACCAGGGAACCTGGCATGTGCCGACAGAATGGCATTACTTACACCAAGAACAAGGTAAGGACAGGTGCTTTGTATCTCTATCATCTCTGCTCCAGAATGACTATCACTCATAAAGTTGAAGTCAGCATGTTGCCTGGAAGAGGAAGTCAGGGAGGAGAGAGATTTAATAGGAATGCTGGCCTGTAAAATAAGAGTCGTTTGCTCTTGATGGAGTAGAGGGAAGATCAAAGGAGGTAATGCCTGAAAAGTAGCTGGCATAGCATTAGTTTTCAATAAATGACAGCTTTTATGCTGACATTTTATATTCAAATTATTTCCACAAGAAGGAGCAGCAAGTAAAATTAGTTCCATTTTATAGATTGGAAAATAGAAGCTTAGCGAGTAAATTTCCTGCCTTTCAATCCCTTATCCAACCCCACAGGTCAGCTCATTCTGCAAATCAACTCACTTGCCCCTCACCATGTTAGTGCAACGGCTATGATGGGAGTACTCAAAACTGAGTGCACAGGTGATTCACCACAAAACTCTGAACAGAGAAGCAACCTTTCTTAACTTCAGTTTCCTCACCTGTAAAATAGGAACAGTATAAAAGTTCCTATCCTTCACAGGGCCACTGAGAACAGTAGATGAGGTCGTGTTTCAGTACACATGTGTGGACTGTTCTTACTCTAGCTGTCACAGCACTTATCACTCTCTTGTGTAATAACTGACTTACATGTCTCTCTCTTCCTTACCTAGCTTCCCAGACCACTTACCTCTAGTAAACTAGTTTGTAAATTCCCTATATTTTCAGTTAGTTTTTTTTTTAGTTTTTAAAAGAATTATACCACACATAGAAAGGAACATACATAAGTGTTTGAAAGAACTGACACCTGTGTACCCATCATTCCACATAAAACTGACATAACCAATTCCTTGAAGCCCTTTGTGCCTCTCTCCAATCACATCCCCTTCTCTCTCCCCCAAAATAGCCACCTCCCTGAACATTGCTTCCTTAATTTTTAATAAAAAATAGATGAATTCCAGCAACTATTTTTTATCTTTGTATACCCAAAATATTGAACTTTATAGGATTTCAATAAATGTTTGGTCAATGAATGACAGTCCTAGCAGAACTAGAACCAGATCAGATTTTTTTACTTTTTAGTTGTTTAACCCTGGGCAAACTTCTCTAAGCCTTTGTTTCCTCATCTGTAAAAGAGGATAGGTTCCATGTTCCTTGGGTCCCCTTCCAGCATAAGTCTACAATTTATCCAGGAGATGTTTCCTGGGGCTGGGACCTGGCATTCATAAAGACTATATAGCAAGGTACTGAAGAAAATACCAGAGCATCCCAACTGGTGTGCCCACTAGTAGACTTTATATGGGTAACAGATGTGCAAAGTGTCTACCCCATGAGCTCCAGGGGAAGCAGAACCCTAGGACTGGCTTCATCCAACCACAAATACCCTTATTTCTTTACCCCCACATACATGATTTTTAAAAAAATATCATTTTCTATGTGTGCAAATAGAGAAAAGGTTGACAAGCTCTATATTAGATCATGTTGAATGGGATACCAGATTCAGCCTACATATCTAGGACATTTGGTGGATACCCTCTTTGCCATTTTCAGAGGCTACTGGCCCACTATAGAGGTGCCATATCAGTAGTTTCTGGCCTACAGAGCTACATAGTAAGAGATGGAGGAGAGAAATATCTTAATGCAAGAAGGAGATGTTCTGGCCCTGGCCAATTGGCTCAGTGGTAGAGCATCAGCCTGGCATGTGGATGTCCCAGGTTCAATTCCCAGTCAGGGCACACAGAAGAAGCACCCATCAGCTTTTCCACCCCTCCCCCTCTTGCTTCTCTCTCTTCCCATCTGCAGCCATGGCTCGATTGGACTAAGTTGGCCCTGTGTGCCGAGGATGGCTCTATGGCCTCTGCCTCAGGTGCTAAGAAGAGCTCGGTTGCTGAGCAACAGAGCAATGAACCAGATGGGCAAAGCCTCACCCCCTAATGGGCTTACTGGGTAGATCCCAGTCAGGGTGCATGCAGGAGTCTGTCTCTTTGCCTTCCCTCCTCTTACCAAATTAATAAAAAAGACGATGTCCCAGGCTTTCCCTGCAGCTGAGGCAGAGAGGCAGTAATGTGCCCGTGAGGGCAGACTTGGAGGGCCCTGTCCAGGGCTCCCTGAAAGGAGACTCAGAACTCTCCACAGGCAGCCCAGCCCAGCTGCTGCCCAGTCACAACTGTTGGCAGGGAGTCTCCAGATCTAAAATTAGCTTCCAGTTCTCCACCCAGCAGTTCCACCACTCTCTCTGGCAGACGGAGCCCTGTGGTGAGGTAATGACTGAGAGCTCATCTGTCTCAGGACAACAAGGGGTTAGGGGAAGGCAACACAGAGCAAAGTTCTGCTCTCCCACCATGCTCAACCTCAGTCTGAAGACTGGGGAAACACAGCAAAAGCAAGAGCATTTGTATGTGTAGCTTTTTGCTTTGCTTCTGCTTTTCCTCCATGTCTGCACCTATAAGGTACACCCTGTCCTATTCTTTTTTCTTTTTTATATTTTATTTATTGGCTTTAGAGAGAGGAGAGAGAGAAAGAAGGGGGAACAGTGGGCAGCATCAACTCATAGTTGCTTCTCATATGTGCCTTGACTGAGCAAGCCCGGGGTTTCAAACCAATGACCTCAGTGTTCCAGGTTGATGCTTTATTCACTGCGCCAATACAGGTCAGACCATCCTAGTCTTAACTCAAGGAAGCAAAACAAAAATAAAGCGCAAATTTTTACTGAGATTTTTTACATGTGTCAGGTTTTCAATTTTGCTATCACAAACTTGTGAGGTCAAGATAATTATTCTCACCTGACCAGGCGGTGGCGCAGTGGATAGAGCGTCGGACTGGAATGTGGAGGACCCAGGTTCAAGACCCCGAGGTCACCAGCTTGAGCACGGGCTCATCTGGCTTGAGCAAAAGCTCACCACCTTGGACCCAAGGTCGCTGGCTCCAGCAAGGGGTTACTCAGTCTGCTATAGCACCTGGGTCAAGGCACATATGAGAAAGCAATCAATGAACAACTAAGGTGTCGCAACAAAAAACTGATGACATGCTTCTCATCTCTCTCTGTTCCTGTCCGTCTGTCCCTATCTATCCCTCTCTCTGACTCTCTCACCGTCTCTGTAAAAAAAAAAAAAAAAAAAAAGGATCATTATTCCCATTATATAGAACACCAGGGAATGCTCATCAAATTTGTTAACCTAAGTCAGTGACCCTGTACAGAAGAGTAAAGAAGTGCCCCCCCGCTTCTTTTGAAGGGGAAGTCAGCTTCCTAGAGGGGAATCTCTCTGGCAAGCTCCCTCCCAGGGGCAAAGCCTGAGACCCTGACTCACTGACCCCCACCTCTAGTTCCCTCAGCTTCTGATGGTCTGGAGCTGCCAAAATAAGGGGCTATCCCAAGAGCCAATCGCTGAGCAGCTGTCCTCCCACTCCTAGGCTGAGCACACAGTGGTGTTTATGTGATGGCTGCCCAGGAAGCAGGGACGGAGTGGTGAGGCTCTGAGTGGGGATTGGTCCCTAGCTCAGAAGTGCAGAGGAGGAGTAAGAGGACTGTAAGAAAGATGACCATGATAGCTAGGGACTGTGGAAATGCTCCCCAAAGTTACTGAGTCTCTCCAGCCAAAAGCCGCTCAGAGAGTCTTTCCCTAAGGATCAGTAGCCAGGGCTCATTCAACCTCAGCTTGTCCCTCACTGCCTCTACCTATGGAACTTGTCCTATTTCCAGGTGAGTAGGGAGAAGAGAATGTGAGAAAAGGAATGGAGAGGATGACAACTGTCTCTGGGATAAAAGCTGGACCCAGGGCCCAAGTCCTAGTCTGGACTACATGAGAAGCAGGGTCACACAGCTAGATGATTGAGTCAGGATTTGATCCTTTTTCCAGTCTTCCTACAGCCACTTCCAGCTGGGAATCCTCAATGCTGGTGGAGATACCGCTTTCTTTGGGAATAATGTCAGAGCCAGAGAGGACCCCTTGGTCCCCAACACCAATCCTTCTCATTTACAAATAAGAAAATGATCCTAGAAGGCAGGACTCAGTCACAGAGCCAATTCATATCAGAACCAAGTGTGAAATCCATATCCCCTGACTTCCAGCCCAGGGTTCTTAGCTGTAACCATGTATTTGAAAGAAAAAGGAAGTCTAACCTCCCTTCTAGCCCAAATACACTATGATTCTATAATAGATTTCTACTTTCCTTCTCTGCTATGAGACCTCAACTTGTCACACAACTCATCACTGACTCTTCCTGGTCCTTGGCCAAATATGCTGGTTTCTTCTTAGAGCTTCTAAATCTTTCATCTGTACCTGACACTGTTGCTCACTTTTTTCCTTATCAAGAGTCCTTAGAAGTATGATTCCCTCCTCCACATTTCTCTAACTGTTCATTCTGTCTCCCTCATCAGCTAGTTGTAGGCAGCCAAAAGTATCCCCAGGTATATCTGCTTCTACTGCTAGATTCCAGGTCCTGTCCCCCTACCCCAGCTTCAGCAGTCCAAGGAATATCAGTTCACTGGTCTAGTGGAGGGCTCTGAGAAGGATAAGGCAGTGACACCCTCAGAGCCACACCAGGAAACAAAATACCCTCAGCAAGATTCAAGTTACTCAGGAGAGATTCCAGCCTACATGCGATGAAGGCCTGCTGAGCTTCGGAACCATCCCATGTAGCTTACCTAGTGCTGAGTCAGCATACTTGACAGTGAGCCTCCCAACTCCATCAGTAGCCTTAACAGGTATGTCTGTGCCAGCTTTCCTTGGCCTCTTAGTTTCTCCTCTTCTGTCTCCTAGTGAACTCCAGGATTCATCTTGCCAGATGGGTGCCATTTCCCAACCCCATGGCTTCATATGCTCTGGCAGAGGACACCTTCTCCAACAGGTGGAAAGGACTAGTCCTCCTTCAGGAAAAGCAGCAACTTCTGATCCTAAAATGTGACTGCAACCTAAATTGCTCCAAGTTCCCAAGAGAAAGAATCCAGGTGAAAACAAAGTTCTATTGTTCTGTCCCCCCTTCTACTCCTTCTCTCACATGACTGGTTCATGAAAACCCTGCCAGCTAAAGTGTTCCCTACCCTGGAACTTTCCGACCTTCTCAGAGACATAAAGGAGCAGAAGAATATAGAAAACAACTTTTTTGAGGATTTTTTTATTCTTGGTTTTAGAAGAAACAACTTTGGAGTTTTGTCTGCCTCTCAGACCTTCCAATTTCTAAACGTATCAAGTATAATCATTTTGAGCAAAGCAAGTTATGTACAATATATGTTTATATTGCTAAACTAACAGAAAAGGATTTTAGATTTGTAGGGACACTTAAAATATTTCATAACTGTTTCCTTAAAAGTATTATAATATATTTCCATTTCCCAGAAATTGAACCTCCCTAATTTTTGTATCAACAAATACCATAGGCAGTTTGTGCCCATGCTTTTTTCTCAGAGCGGTAAATACCAACTTTCAATGTAACAGCTCTTGCTTCCATAACAGACAGGTAGTATTTCCTGAGATACATAATTAAAACTTTACCATGGTAGAATGTTCCTTATCCAAATATTTCTCAAATTTTTATGCATTAGAGCAAAATTGAATTATTATTCAACATACTAAACAAGCTTGACTATTTATTTCACTTCCTCTCTGCACTCTTCCAAACATGTTCTGAACCCACTTATTATTATTTCTCTGCAATTTTTCTTCAACTTGTTATCCATTTCATCCTTACCCCCCGCTCCCATAGAATGGCCAGTAATGGATTGCCCATTTGTTGACTAGCACTAGGATTATGAAAATATCAGCTCTCATCAGCTTGTATGTTTCTACAGGGATAAGAATAAGGGAGAAGACAATTTTTAAAAAATATGTACTTTTCTACCTAAGGTTTTCAAGATTCTGTGTTCCAAAACTTTTTATTTAAAATCAACTTCAGGCCTGACCTGTGGTGGCGCAGTGGATAAAGCGTCGACCTGGGAACACTGAGGTCGCCAGTTCAAAACCCTGCACTGGTCTGGTCAAGGCACATATGGGAGTTGGTGCTTCTAGCTCCTCCCCCCTTTCTCTCTCACTCTCTCTCTCTCTCACTCACTCTGTGTCTCCTCTCTAAAATGAATAAATAAAAAGAAATTTAAAAAAATAAATAAAAATAAAAAATAAAATAAAATCAACTTCATTTATTTCTACTCCTCATGCCTACTCAACTCCAAAAAATGAGAGAGGAAATCATAACTCCACTTCTATTTTGTTTTTTTAAAAGATGCTCTAGAGGCAGAGGGACAACCACATGAAGACACAGGTCATCCACACACTAAGGAGAGAGGCCTCAGAAGAAATAAAATCTGTAACCTTGGACTTTAGCTTCCGGAATTGTGAGCGAATAAATTTCTGTTCTTTAAGCCAATTCCCCCCCCCCCGAATAAAAATAAGTTCTATACTTTCTTAGTAGTATGGACTCTGTTCTGAAATATGGAAGAGAGAGAGGAACAAAGGGACCTGTTAGATGAGAAATGTCAAGTCTTGGCCTGCCCTTTGAAATGTGAGAATTTAATATCAACAAGAAGTTCTTTGCAGGTTACCCTCAATTATCAATATCAACACAAGTTGTCACTGGAGAAATTTCAAAAAACGCACAGATAACCCCAACAGCACCTGAGTTGGGCACATGATCCACCCCAGCTACAGGCAATAACTGTAGCTAGCTCACTGGCAAGAAAACATAAACAGACTTGAAAACGGGTTATATGCATGTCAAATTGCTGGGGTGGGTAGAAAAAAAGGGCCTCAGACATTAAAAGGAGCACTCTTAGCAAACAAAACAGGGAACGAGCAACGGCAGAATGGTAAGTGGTGCGATGTGCTGTAAGAGCACTGCCAAGCCAAGTTGTAAGAGCAACTAAGCCGTAGCTTAGTTGGTTAGAGCATCGCTCTGATACACCAAGGTTGTAGATTTGATCCGTGGTTATTGCACACACAAGAATCAACCAATGAATGCATAAATAAGTGGGACAACAAATTGCTCTCTCTCTCTCTCTCTCCCCTTTCCTCTCTCTCTAAAATCAATTACATTTTTTTAATTAAAAATTTTAAAAAGCACTGCCAAAGCATGGGCAGCGCTGAGCCCAGCACTGCTGTCTAGGCAAGTTACTACAAACGCTCTAGGCCTTTCGGTAGATCCTTTGTTGGTAAAATCAGGAGGTTGGGCAAACAGATGAATTTAATGTATTTTAAGAGGCAATTCAAATCAATTTGTAGTGACTATATGGCAAGCTACTGGAGAAAGATTCTGAGACTGAATCTGGGCTCAGTAAAAAAACTTCGTGTTCTATTGGAGATGTCTACCACTGGCCTGAAATAAGAAATGCAGATATTGGCCCGGCCAGTGGCTTAGTTGGTTGGAGCATCATCCCAGTACACCAAGGTTGTGGGTTTGATCCTTGGTCAGGCCACATACAAGAATCAACAATGAATGCATAAATGGGTGGAACAACAAATTGATGTTTCTCTCTCTCTCTCTCTCTCTCTCTCTCAAATCAATAAATTAGCTTGACCTGTGGTGACACAGTGCAAAGTGCATCAACCTAGAATGCTGAGGTCACCAGTTTGAAAGCCCAGGCTTGCAGGCTTGCAGGCTTGCCTGGTCAAGACACTTTTCAGAAGCAACTACAAGCTGATACTTCCCATTCCTTCTTCTACTTTCTCTCTCTCTCTCTCTCCCCCCTTCTCTAAAATAAAAATGCATACATAAAATCTTTAAAAAAAATAAAATCATAAATTTAAAAAATTTTAAACAAATGCAGGTATTTTCCATCTTAGAATTTAAAAATCTGAGATCCATTCCTGTCCTAGGATTCTTTGTAAAAGACAATATCCAAAAACCAATCAAAGAGAAAAGGGGTTCTAAAGCAGCTAAAAGATAATAATAATGGTGGCTAATATTTATTAATCATTATGTATCAGAAACTGTTTTAAGTCCTTTACGTGCATTATTTCATTTAATTGTTACAACAAAAACCCAATGAGGTTGGTACTATTAATATTCCCATTTTATAGATTAGGATCTGAGGAATATTGAGGCTCAGGAATCTGCTGGTAGAGGCACAGTTAACTGAGCATTAGAGCTGGGATTCAAACTCGGGCTGACTTTAGAGCCTTGTTCTTAACCACTATGTTATGATGAAGGAAGGAAAGGAAGAATAAAGACACTAACTGATGGAGTGAAGGACACAATAGCAACCTAAGACATTAAGGCAGGAGGCACGGCCTATGGAAGAAACGTGGGCACAGTGAAGGGCATTGTGTGAACTCAATTCTAGTTTAACCACATACCTCTTCGAAGCATTCCATCAATGCTTGTAGGGAACAAACAGCCATGACTAATACTGTAGAGACAACGTCGGCTTCTCTAAACAACCTAGTTGGAGTACACAAGACCAATCCAGAAAAAGTAGGAATAAAAGAAAGTATCTAAAATATAATAATAAAAGAAAAGATTAACTGTACATTTCAGGGCACTTAAGTGCAGCAAAACTTCCAAAAAGAGTGAGGTTAGTTCAGACTGAAATACCTGAAGAAGGCTTTAGGGAAGAGATGAGATGAGACCATGGGCAGAATTCTGAAAGGCAAGCTGGAGTATCATGACACTGGAGAGCAGAATCTGAGACCAGCCTGGTAGGTGGACCCCAGCTTGGGTTCTTCAGGGACCAGAAGTGAAGGTGAAGCTATTGCTCTCTGGATGGTTATTTCCAGAGTTTATACACACCATTCTGCATCTCCTAGCAGAGGGACTGCTTCCTGGCTCTCTTTCTTCCACCTAGCATTTGTGCCTTGCAACAAGAGTAAAGGGATTTAATTGGGAGGATGTCTCCAAGTCAATCAAACTCTGAGAACCTACCATGAACCAGGTATTGGGCAAAGCATTCAGGCAGAGTTTTTAACTAGGGATCCATGAGTAGGTGTCAGGGGCCGGTGAATTTCCCTAAAACAGAATACAAAATATATGAGGGGGCAGGCAAATTTCTGGGAAGAGTTTCTTCATTAGATTCTATAAATGCATGTAAACCACAAAGGTTAAAAAGTCCTTGCACCAGAGAGATGAAAGGGTAAGAATGTCCAGGTCCAGCCTGCTAGAAATTCATAGTCTGGTGGGGAAAGACAAGCACATACATAAATAACTCTGATCCAAGGCAGACTTTGATAAGAGCACTAACAGAAGTACCAAAAAAATAAAAAACCATGCTGTGAGGAAAGGGGGAGAAGAGTTCATTCCAATTGAGCTGCCAATAGGACACGCTCTCTCACCATCCTGGTGTTAGGATCCAAATTTGTAACGAGGAAAACAACCAGTTTTACTTCTCCCCAGGCCCAGATGGAGCCTCTGGCCAGCACTTTTCTCTGGTACTCCCAGTTGAGTTGAGGATGACTCAATTCCTGCCGGGGAGGTAAAGGAGGACACTGTTTTTCAGGACAATGGGAGGTGATAGAAAGGAGATGTTCATCAGATATAAGCAGTGACCCTGTTCTACACTTTTCCCCTCTTCTACCCAGCTCCCATTCTCTGAATTCCTAAGGTACTGGTAATCCTGACATTCAGTGCTTAAACCTTAATCATGACTTTGTAACTCTAAATTTTAGGGAAGTCCCTTCTCAGAGAGACCCCTCACATTCCAAGCTAATCTTTTCTCTTACTCCTCCACGTGTGAAACCCATAATTTTAGTATTCTTTCACCTTCTACATAAACTCTAGTGCCAGATTCTGTCACTTGTGTCTTTGACAGCTCTCAGCTTTCTTCTGTCACCCTTCTCAGCTAGGCACTCATCATCCACACTTTAGGTCACTGCAATAACCACTTGACCAACCTCTTTATCTCCGAGCCAGTCTGCAAATTTCCAACAGTTTAATCTACCTATAATCACAATTCCTATGTCAAAAAAGGTGTTCAATAAATGTTTAAAGAATTATAATATGAATCACTGGGTGGATCTAAGAGAACACTGTCATCTGTCATATCAGATTCTGGCTTTTAAAAATTTATGTTGCTCTCTATCAAGTCTAAACTCAGCAGTTTGGCAGTCAACACTCCAATCATGTCACAACCAACCTTTTCAACCTTATCTCCTTCATACCATGTGAGCCTCTACACTACAGGATTTGTGTTCCCTGAACTTTTATTTAGCTTATGTTATATTCCTCCAAAAGAAATATTCACCTTTGATTAGACACAAACATACACACACCCCAATAATCATAGACTATTAGAGTTGGAAGAAATCTTAAAAAAATTCAAGCAAATGGCCTGACCTGTGGTGGCACAGTGGATAAAGCGTCAACCTGGGGACACTGAGGTCGCCAGTTCAAAACCCTGCACTGGTCTGGTCAAGGCACATATGGGAGTTGATGCTTCCAGCTCCTCCCCCCTTTCTTTCTTTCTCTCTCTCTCTCTCTCTCTTTCTCTTTCTCTCTCTCTCTCACTCTGTGTCTCCTCTCTAAAATGAATAAATAAAAAGAAATTTAAAAAAATAAAAATAAAGAAAAAAAAATTCAAGCAAATGGCCTGACCAGGAGGTAGTGCAGTGAATAGAGCATCAGACCCAGGTTGGAAACCCCGAGGTTATCAACTTGAGCACAGGCTCATCTGGCTTGAGCATAGGCTCACCAGCTTGAGCGCAGGATCATGGTCTCTGGCTTGAGTCCAAAGATTGCTGGCTTAAAGCCCAAGGTCGCTGGCTTGAAGCCCAAGGTCATTGGCTTGAAGCCCAAGGTCATTTGCTTGAACAGGGAGTCACTGGCTCAGCTAGAGCCCTCCGGTCAAAGCATGTATGAGAAAGCAATCAATGAACAACTAAAGTGTCACAAAAATGAGTTGATGCTTCTCATTTCTCTCCCTTCCTGTCTCTTTCTCACTAAAAAAATTAAAGTAAAATAAAAAATTCTAGCAAATGGACTTCCTTTTGGGAAATACAACAAAATACTAAGAAATGGTGGATAAAATTTGTCAAACTTCTTTTTATTTATCTGTTAACCTCTTTTAAAAGAGGGAAATCTTCTGGGGCCAAAACATGAAGACATGAATGTCAGAACAGCAAGTAGATGCTAACACTTTGTCAACCTCTTAGTTTGGGGCGGCTAACAACTTTAGATAATAAATTTTTTTAATTATTAACAACAAAAGAAAAATATAGTATTTTTAAAAGAACCAAATTTGAAATAGAGCCAAATAAAACTTATATTTGAAAAATAGCAACTGTCAAATGAAGAAATGAGGCAGATGGCTCTACCTTAATTTCTCTCCCTAATTTTTTCCATTTCTTTGTGCCTATGACATTTCCCCTGTGTCTGCTGCTGGGAGTTCACATGAGGTATACTCCCCATCTTTCTGTCCCTTTCCTCAGGCCCTCAACTCAGCTGAGATAAAAAAGAAAACCAAGAACTAACAATATATATTACGACTTTGTCCCTGGTTCATGAGAAAATACTCAATGTCTTCCCTCCCACCGGCCAACCTTTGACTCAGAGCTGGTGGTGAGCAGAGTGAGGAGACCCACTAATTGGTGAGGAGGATACATATGTGCACATGCCTGAAGGCTTATACTTGAACCCTGGGTTAGCAGACAGGGTGGAAAGGAGTGGATCAGAGGATTTGTAAGAAGATCTCAGCAGTGAGGCCTTTAATCTCTGAGGCAACAGTTTGTAGGGAGACTATGCTGTGAGAGATGACCTCAGAAGACCAAGTAGCCAGAAGCACTGAGATTGCTGTCACCTCTCAATTCAGACAACTGAGTCTTGAAAGACCAGTCCAAAATGTCAAAGACTGACTGTCCCCTTGGAATTTTAGTGTCCACTGGAGAAGTTCCAAACCTACCCCTGAAAGAGGCATCCCATTCCTAAGATTAGGAAACTGAAGTTCTCCAAAGAAAAGAGGCTTGCCCAAGTACCCTCCGTAAGTCAATTACAAAGCTAGGATTAAAACTGAGATACCTGCCCAATGTCCCTGCCTTCCAGTCCCAGAAATCCTCAAGAGTACCCAGAGGCATGCAGCAGAGGGACACGCTAGCTTTTCCCAACAGCTGAGCTTCTGTGACCAGGAACATCTCTCATTCTCAGCAAGATCCTTACCTTCTAACCTACCCCTTCCACCCCCATTCAAATACTTGCCTGGGATCAGAAAGGAAGGATGGAAGCAGTGCTGAACATCAAGGAGAAAAGAATGGTTAAAGAATGTGTAGTTGGTGGCAGGTGCTGGCCATGGATGCCCTGGAGACTGCTGAGGAACTGGACACAGCTGTGTCTTAGACTGAGAAGTTGAAGCATTGGTAATAGGACTAGTTGAGGAATGTATCTATCCACTCCTGCCTGCCCAGCCATTCTCTAATTCCTACCAGTATTCACCAACCTCCTAATACATGCTACTCTTAGGTTAAATCTAATCAGGCACCTAATATATAGCAGGCTCATGAATCTCATTTAATTATAAGAAAGGCTCTATAGCAGTGGTTCTTAACCTTTTTTGAGGTACCGAACCCACCAGTTTCATATGCGCATTCACCGAACCCTTCTTTAGTGATTAATAAAATATGATTTCTTTTTCCAAATTCAAGACATACGTATATGTTTTTTACTGGTGCACAAAATGAGCCGTGCATGAACATCACCTTGCTCAAAGAACAAAACCAACAAAGTGCATGAACTCACAACAAATTACGGTATTACTTTATTCTGGCCTCCGCAACAGAGGCTTCTCTGAACCCCTGAGACCGACTCATCGAACCCCTAGGGTTCGATAGAACCCAGGTTAAGAACCACTGCTCTATAGAGAGGGCATTATAACCCTGCTACCCAGGTGAGGAACCCAAGGCTCGAAAAGGAGGAAGTACCTTATACAAGGTCCTGCAGCTATTAAGTAATAGACCTATGATTTGAACCTTGCCCTGTCTTGAAACTCCTGAAGTTTTTTCTAGGAACCATCAATGTTTTTTAGCCACTTAGTCCCCTATAAAAGAGTAAATGCTTCATCATAAACATTTACTTCATTTTAAAGTGAATCACCTCTGCAAGTCACTCAAGATTTGTAAAGTAAATAAAATTGAAAAATACGTATCACTCAATTTCTCGGGCACTTACAGTATATATAAAATCCTTGGTCTGCCTGGTATGTCATTTCTCTTCTATTCCCACCCCACCTTTCTTTCTCCTTTTCCCACCCTTGGGTCTCCTCCGACATCCTGACACTACAAAATACAATTCTACCTGCTATGGAGTGCTTCGCAAGCACAGACAGCCTCTGCTTCACACCACAGAACAATTTAAAAGAAATGGGAAGAGGAGACAGGTAATAAATATCTCTTCCTTGGGCTTGTTTTCTCATCTGTTAGTAGAGAGACTGGATCTCTGATGTTTGTGACGTTATGCACCAATAAGCCACAGGCTGGGCAGTGGTCACAGCTATTCAGCTTCACAGTGTCCCCAAGAGTGTGGGGCGAGGGGAGGTGATAAGAGGCCCACATGACAAACGAGCTTCCGGGCCAGTTACTGGAGTTGTTTCATCAGTAGTGTCAGGGGTGCCCAAGCTTTAATGAAATTTTCTTTGTATTTATGTCATTGTTTAAAATAAAGGTAGCTCAGGATCCAATATCTGTCAATAAATTCTGGGCTTTTGATATTCTTTTTATACATAAGGAGGTGGGAATTTATCTTTAAATATCATCTAATTTCTCAGTATCTAAATAAACAAAAGACACACACACACAAATAATTTTTAAAGTTTTCTTTTAATTGATTGATTTTAGAGAGAGAGAAACATTTACTTGCTGTTCCTCTTATTTATGCATTCATTGGTTGATTCTTTTTTTTTTAATTTATTGATTTTTAGAGAGAGGGGAAGGGAGGGAGAGATGGAGAGGAAGAGGGAGAGAGAACATAGATCTTTTCCTGTATGTACCCCAACCAGGGATCAAACCAGAAACCTCTGAGCTTTGGGACAACACTCTAACCAACTAAACTATCTAGCCAAGGCCATTGGTTGATTCTTGTATGTGCCCTGACCAGGGATTGAACCCACAATCTTGGCATAACAGGACAATGCTCTAACCAACTGAACTACCTGGCCAGAGCCAAAAATAACATTTGAGCTTTGTTTTTTTTAATATAGGATTCTTGTTTAAGGTATTCCAGAATCCAGCATCTGATTATCTCTGCTTATTATACTTTTTTTCCCCAACAATCTCTGGTCAGAATAGTGGGATTATAGGTGCATGTTAATTTCACCTTCATACTTTTATGTATACCATAGCACTTTTATCGATTAATTTTGTAGTTTAATTTGGTCCCCCCAAATTAAAATGGCTTACAAAGACCATAGAATATAAAATAACATAAACTAGAAGTAGTTGGGGGGGGGGAGGAAAAATTAAGGTATAGGCATAAAATTGATACCAAAATGCCAATCATCACATGTTTTACAGGGGAAATTGGGAAGTAGGTCACCTTTTTACACCATATACAAGAATAAACTCAAAATGGCTTAAAGACATAAATGTTAGACTTGAAACCATAAAAATTCTAAAAGAAAACATAGGCAATAAAATCTCGGACATTTCTTGTAGCAATATTTTTTCTAATATATCACCTTGGGCAAGGGAAACAAAAGAAAAAAATAAATAAATGGGACTATATCAAACTAGTTTTTGCACAGCAAAGGAAACTATCAACAAAATGAAAAGACAACCACTGAATAGGAGAATATATTTGCTGATACACCTGATAAGGGCTTAATATCCAAAATTTATAAGGAACTTACAAAACTCAACATAAAAAAAAAAGCAGCCAATTAAGAAATGGACAAAAGACCTGAATAGATACTTCTCCAAAGAGGATAAGCAAATAGATGGCCAATGGACATATGAAAAGATGTTCAACATCACTAATCATCAGAGAAATGCAAATTAAAATCACTATGAGATATCATCTTACATTCATCAGAATGGCTATCAATAAATCCATGAACAACAAGTGTTGGCAAGGGTGTGGAGAAAAGGGAACCTTTCTGCACTGTTGGTGGGAATGCAGATTGCTACAGCCATTGTAGACAGCAGTATGGAGTTACCTCAAAAGAATTAAAAATGGAAGTACCTTATGGCCCAGCAATTCCACTTTTGAAAATATATCTAAAGAAACCTGAAACACTAATTCAAAAAAATACATGCACCCCTATCTTCAATGCAGCGTTATTTACAATGACCAAGATTTTGAAGCAGCCCAAGTGCCCATCAGTAGATGAGTATAAAAAAAAGCCATGGTATATTTACACAATGGAATATTATACTCAGTCATAAAAAAGAAGAAAATCTTACCATTTGTGACAGCATGCTGGGACCTAGAGAGCATTATGCTAAGTGAAATAAGCCAGTCAGAGAAAGACAAGTACCATATGATCTCACTTATATGTGGAATCTGATGAATAAAATAAACTAAAAAACAAAGCAGAAACAGACTCACAGATACAGAGAACGGACTGACAGCTGTCAGATAGGAAAGGGGCCAGCGCTGGGTGAAAAAAGGTGAATGGGTTACGCAAAGGAAAAATAAGATCATACACACTGATAACAGTGTGGTGATTATGGGAGGAGAACGGTGAGGGGAGCTAGAAAAGGATGAAGGGGGAATAAATGGTGACAGAAGGAGGCTTGACTTGGGGTGGTGAATGCATGGTGCAGGTGCACACTTGAAATCTATGTAATGTTATTAACCAATGTCACCCTAATAAAGTCAATTAAAAAATCTTTTACATTTTCCCCCATATGAACCAAAAATTAAATTTAAAGCTTTCTAATAACTAACACAAAGGGAGAAACCTGAGTGGTTTTACATCTTACACGACCAATAAAAATTAAAACAAATCAATTGCTCAAGAGAGGCACAGCTCTCTCTCTCTCCTCTCTCTCTAAAATCAATAAACAAAATCTAAAAGGAGAGGCATAGCTGTTTCGACTATTTTGGGATAGGCCGTGTTTCCCAATCCCATCCTTGCAGCAGCTCTATTTCATAGCACTGAGGTCCTTGGTCTTCTCTGGCTACCTCCTAAGTTAGTATATCTATGGTAGTGACTGAAAGGGAGCCCAAGGGGGGCTGCTGGAGCACTCAGAATGTTCTGTTTCTTCATCAGGGAGCTCATTACACAGGTACATTCAGTTTGTGGAAATTCATCAAGCTATACACTTAACATGTGCACTTTTCTGTACATATGAAAAACTTCAACCTGACCAGGTAGTAGCACAGAGGTTAGAGTGTAGGACTGGGATGCAGAGGACCCAGGTTTGAGGCCCTGAGGTCAGCTTGAGCATGGGCTCATCTGGTTTGAGCACAGCTAACCAGCTTGAACCCAAGGTCACTGACTTAAACAAGGGGTCACTTGGTCTGCTGTAGCCCCCATGGTCAAGGCACATATGAGAAAGCAATCAATGAACAAGTAAGAAGCTGCAATGAAGAATTGATGCTTCTCATCTCTCTCCCTTCCGGTTTGTCTGTTCCTATCTGTACCCCTCTCTGTCTCTCTCATTGTCTCTGTCACACACACACAAAAGAAACTTCAATAAAATGTTTAACACACACATACAACCAGGGACCGCAAGGGCAAATTGCACCCTTTTCTAACAAATTGGTTAGTAGCTAAATTTTTTTAAAAACCACAATTTTAGCATAAAAAATAAATTACATATTAAAAATCACAAGGTAAAAATAATATTCAATAGGGTTAGGGTTGTTAGGGTTAGGGTTAGGGAAAAAGAAAAAAAAATAATATTCATACTTGCTTATCTTGTGAATACTTTTTTTGTTGTTTTTTACAGGAACAGAGGAGAGAGAGTCAGAGAGAGGGATAGCAGGGACAGACAGGAACGGAGAGAGATGAGAAGCATCAATCATCAGTTTTTCGTTGCGACACCTTAGTTGTCCATTGATTGCTTTCTCATATGTGCCTTGACCGCGGGTCTTCAGCAGACCGAGTAACCCCTTGCTGGAGCCAGCGACCTTGGGTCCAAGCTGGTGAGCTTTTGCTCAAGCCAGATGAGCCCAGGCTCAGGCTGGCGACCTCAAGGACTCGAACCTGGGTCCTCCGCATCCCAGTCCGATGCTCCATCCACTGCGCCACCACCTGGTCAGGCTTGTGAATACTTCTAACACTGAAAGCAGCACTTGTTAGAACCTAAGAGTCTATAAAAATTTAAGATTTATCCACCATGCTTTGCTCAGAATATAACATATTCAGCCCAATGCCCTGTAGTATATACAGTACATCATCCAAACTATTCTTACCTCTTCCAGTAGTGTATTTTTGTATCAGATAACATATAAATCTATTAATTATAGATTACAGGGTCAAAAGAGGATTGTCTTTAAGTGCTAAATGTATGGTTGGCCTAGTTTAGACCTCATCATTCTTGGATATAAGAAAAAATGCTCACGGAAAATAAAAGGGTAGATTTTGAGACGGTGGAACTTGATTGAGAACTAGGCAGTGAACAGCCAACTCCAAGAACAGCCTCTAGGCCTCATTCCAAAGCAAACTCTGCTATGGCGGCTGCACTGCTTTGCTCCATAAAGCTCGGCTCTCAGAGGGCAAGGCTCTGTGGCCTGGAAAATTACTGCAGTGCAACTACCAGCCGCTCCTAAAACCTGCACAGAAGTGGTTGCTCCAGAAGACCTTATGCTGTAAAGCAGTTATAACCAGCCAGGGCAACACCTCCCAGCACAGGGAGTGGTAAGCAGCCCAGCACCCCTCAGCAGGTGAATGGGGCCTTAACTCAGACTGAGAGGCCCTGGGAGGTGGGCAGGATAGGAAGAGCAGCTGTGATGCTGCAATTCTACTGGCTACATAGAAATAGGGACTGAAGAGAAAGGGAAAGGAGACACCAGGTCTGGATAAAGTCTCCTGTTGTCACACACTGCATTCCTGGTACACAATGGTAGGTCCAAAGAAAACACATTTATAATTAAAAGGCATTGATGGCTTAATTCTTTTCCTCTGCATTTGTTTTTAAAGGCTATTGTTTATATGTATAATGGTACAAGGAACAATAATTCCTGGGTTCTACTCTTAGATTTGTCACTGATCAAGTATCTGCCAGTGGAAACTAAAGTGTTAGGTGCTCAGAAATTCTGAGCTTATCATCCATAACCAGAAGATATTTATCTGAGTGCTTAGTATGTGACCAGATTTGAATACTGATTTGAAGTTACACACAGCAACTGGGTGACCAGAATGGCAACACAAAGACAGGTACGTAGGATACAGGAACAGGAGCTGGAGTTTCCATCAGAAGGGAGACAAGCCCTGCCAGGGCAGTGAGAGATGGGAGTCCCAGACCACCAGGAGCACGTGAAGCAGCTGTGCTTCCTTTCTCCACTTGCCTGTGCTCTGAGTTTCAACTCTAAGCCACGCCATCCCTGCTCTGCCCACACATCTGTCTCATTTGTTTCTCCCTCTCCTTGCCTACATCTCAGATTACTACTCTGCCCCAAGTTACCTGTTACTGGAGGGTTTGTAGCCCTTCCAAGTCTGAATGGCTATGGTGACCCAGGGAGCTGGAGTATCTGCCTGACATATGTGAGTGTGTCTTCTCTGCCCACTCCAAGTCAATTAGAAATCACAGGAGCCAACCAGAGAGATGTGTTATAGATTTAAGGCAGTGAAAGCTGATTAATTCCTGAGATTGAGAACACTTTGGGGTTCATCAGGTAAACCTGGCTCTTACATGGGGACATACCAGACCCAGCTTTGAGAGGTCTGGAAAGTGGCTGGTACATGGTGTCATTCAGCCCTTCCTGACTCTGAACCCAAACACAATCTCTTGGCTCCATCATCAAGTTGGTCCCAGCAGGTCAATTATAGAACAAAGAATCTAGAAACCATTTTAGTTTAGATCTCTGCCCTCAGGTGGCACCTAGCTAAATCAATGTGAACAACTGGGTATAACTTACTAAAACCTGCAAGAATGGAGAGTCGTATTTAACTTCCCAGAATAGTCTGTTCCCAGGGCTGCTTTTCAGCCAGCATACACTGGTATAGCTGTACCACTTATTAAACTACTGAAATATTTATTAACATGTTGGGATACAGTGACCCTCTGTATGTCCCACTACCACCTTGAACTGTCCCCAAGACAGCTTCATGACCCAGCAGCTAAAGGACTAATGCCAATCACAGCAAGGGAACTTTAGTACCCTGTTCAGGCACCATCACCCCTACCAAAGTATTGTTGTTTTTCTATTATCCTTGCCTGTTCCATTCTATATGGCTACCCTATTTTAAAACTTCCAACTGCTCTTAACTATAAATGCCATTCTTTAAGATTGTCATTAAAAGTCTTTCATAACACAGCACCATTCCATATTCTCTTTCATACCTTCTGCTGCACCAAGCCAAAGGCTCCACATTCTCGACACTAACTTTCCCCTGCCTCTTGGTCTTTGTTTACACTGCCCTTTCTGCATCCATTAAAATCTTACCAATTCCTCAATATCTCCTGAAATGTCACCATTTCCATAAAATCAGTTTAAAAAGAGCTGCATCTCATTATCAGAAGTGTCACAGCAACACCTATGTACTATATTTGTAAAACTTCATGACTGTTTCATATTATGAGTATAAGTGCACCCAAACTCCCTTTCTAGGGCGAAGGCTTTTGAGAGGGCAGAAACCATAATCTTAGTCATCATTCTATCTATGTGACACAGCACAATGCCTTGCTCAAGGGATGTGCCAAATAAATATTTGTTTAAATGAGCAAGTGAACAGCTCTAATTATTTTATCCAAAAGTCCAATTTTCTATCCATCAACGACTTTGGTTTCTTTTCTCTGAAGTTACTCCAATTGTGGTTGTATCTTTTTTTACATACGAAGCCCAGAGTGCACATTATCCATTATCTTAAACTACTGAGCTATTCCATGAAGATGAAGCAGGAAGCCTGCTCCCCTGTCATTACTTCACCACCCTAGAGTCTGTGACCGCCATCTCTCCAGCACCAGACTGATGGACCCTCACACAGGGACAGGCAAATGAAAGGTTCTTGGTAAAGGGTAGCCTCACAGATGACAGGAAAGTGGTGGTGGAGTGAGCTGGCATGGACTGCTAGAGGGAGGAGGCAGGCTGGGTTGTTGGGGAGCAGAGCCAAGATGGGACTCTGGTTGCTGTGGTCAAGGCCATGGGTACACCCCCAGGAGGGGACATTTTGCTAAACTAGTTGGGGATTGGCCAGGGTGTAGAGAGGAGGGAACGCTAGCCACCCTCTTCCTACCTCTCTATTCCCTAATTCTCCCTCCCCTTCTCTCCCTCCAGAGGAATAGCTCTAAGCTAGAAGTAAGACCTATAAGGACAAGAGGAGTTTGACGCAAGATGTCTGGGCTTCTTATAAACAAAGAAGGACAGGAGACAAGGAGCCAGAAACCATAGCCTCTGTCCAAATCTCATTCCAAAAGGAAATCAACGAAAAAGTAGGTCACAATGGGATGGCCAGTGTGAAAAGCGACCCGGTGGAACAAGTGGATTTCAGGGTTCCAAGTCATCCTCCAGTGTCCAGGTTTGGACTCTCATAAAAGAATGATGGTTGCCTGACGGGGCAATGGTGCAGTGGATAGTGTCGGACTGGAATGTGGAGGACCCAGGTTTGAGCATGGGCTCATCGGATTTGAGCAAGGCTCACCAGCTTGAGCCCAAGGTCACTGGCTCAAGCAAGGGGTCACTCGGTCTGCTGTAGCCCCCCGGTTAAAGCACATGAGAAATCAATCAATGAATGACTAAGGAACCACAACGAATAATTGATGTTTCTCATCTCTCTCCCTTCATGTCTGTCTGTCCCTATCTGTCCCTCTCTCTGACTCTCTCTGTCTCTGCCACACACCCACCAAAAAAATGATGGTTAAGGGGTTAAGGAACAGAAAGCCTATTCTGGAATAGGAAGCTGTGAACATTTTTCTGGAGAAGAGTCAGTTTGGAAAAGGAAATAAAAAATAAGGAAACCCAATCAGAATTCAGATTCATCTAGAAGGAAAGCTAAACAGACTCAAGAATTGATGGCTAAGGATTAGACAACCAACAAGAGACAGAGTGTGAGGTTCTGATTATGGCAAACTGCTCTGGTCTGAGGAGAAAAATACTTCAGGTAAAAGTATGTGTTAGGGGATGGGAGAGGAAGAAGAAAAGTCACTGATTTCAGGGTCACAAAACAACTGCCTTCCTCTGTTTTTCATTTGTGCAAAGGATCCCACTGGCCTCTCCATTAGTAAAGTTAAGAAGGGGTGTCCCAAGGAGAAAAGAAGAAAGATCCTTCCCAGGACCTCCCACCTGCACACACTCCACCTGGGCTCATCTACTTGGGATTATGAAGGGTTTGGAAGGGTAGATTCACTCCGCCTCTCAGAGGGAAAAACAAGGCTCAGGGAAGGGAAGAACTAGCCATGAGAAAGCAGATTTGGGTCATCAGAAGGAAGAACTCTCCTACTTAGAGCTGTGGAACTGTCTTCCTCATGATGTGCTGAGCTCTCTGGCCTTGGAAATGATCAAGAAAGGGAGAGCACAAAATCTTTGTAACCAGGCTGAAAGAAAACGTGGAGGTCATCTGGCCCAACTTCCTCCTTCTACCAGAGAAGTTGCCATTATCTCTTGGATTCCCCAACTAGTTGGTGACAGAACCAGGATTGGAACCCCAGTCTCCCAACTCAAAACCAGAATTATTTCAACATTTCAACTGCCACAAAGTGAGAGGTTCCACCGCACATATTATCTCTATCCTCAACCAGCTCAATTCTTGACCCTAGTGATTTCCTCTCTTTGGCTGCAGGAGGCAAAGCACCACACTCAACTCTGGGCAAAGCAGCTGACGCAAAGACATGTCAGAGACTTCTCACAATTAATCTCTACAGTCTTTCCTTCAGTTTCCTGAGCAGACAAAGTGTAGGCAAGGGAGAAAGTGTGGTAGAACTATGAACCTCTGCCCCTTGGGCTTGGGAAGGGAACCTGGTAGTTTTGGGAGTCTCTCCATTCCTTCCAGCTGTAACATTGACCTTTTACAATCCCTGACACTTTCAGAATTTTACTTCTTAGTTCCATCAATGGTAAATTGAAAATCACCTCAGATAGCCACGTCTATTGAAGTAAAGAGAAAGAGAGAGAGAGAGGAGAGAGAAAGACCATTCCCTCCCCGTTTTTCTAGGTGGAAACTGAGGCACAAAAAAATTAAGGAGTTTTGATTAAGTTAAAAGGCATTAAGTGGTCCAGTGTGCTGTCCATTGTCTCCTTGAGCAGTGTGAGGAGTTCGATAAACTTTGCATGGTGCCCAAGGAGGGCTTCAGATACCAGCTGTAGGGATGGCCAGGACTAGGAGAGAGGACAGTTCAAATGAGAAATTGGGAGACTCGGAGGAAGAGGAAGGGGCTGGGAGCAGAGTGGCGTAGTGTCTGGGAACGGGGAGGAGAGGCGCCACTAGAAGGTATTGTTCAAGTCCCGCTGAAAACGCCTCAGGCGAGAAACCGAGCGAGTCCTAGAAAAGACGGCGAACAAAGTTTGGGCCGCGCAGACTAGAGCGCGGGGCCTCGGTGCAGACCGCCAAGGGCATCCCAGACACAAATCTACAGCCCGCGCGTGGACCGCGTGTGTCTCCTCTTGGAGGACTGCAAGCCTGATGCCGCTAGAAGTGCCCCAAGTCTCGGCCAGAATGCCATGGGCGGGCGGGGAGCCTCTCCTGCCGTCGCCCTCCAAGGGGAGAAGCAAGCAGCTCCGACGATGCCCGACCCCATGTCGCCCAGCGGCCAGGCCCAGGCTCGGCCCTTCCTCCCCGAGTAGGCAGCGGGGCGGCTCCGGGCACCTGGAGACGAAAGCGAGTTCCAAACCGGGTCTGAGGATGAGAGGTGGGTCTCACCAGTGTTAGAGCCAACTGCACTGCCCCTTCCGATCTCCGTATCCTCTCCTGACCCCCGCTTGGTGCTACTTACTTCGGTTCAAGGGGTTCCCGCCGACCTGGGCCGACGCCACCAGTTCCAAATAAAGAGTCCAGAGCCCCACGGACACCACTGCGAGCGCCAGCAGTAGCCGGAAGCGCCGCCGCAGCAGCTTGACCGGGCGCAGTAGCAGCAGGAGCAGCGCGGCGCGGGGACTCCCCATGGCGCTGCGCCCCGGCAGCCGCCGCCGCCAGCCCCAGTTCCCCGGCTGGGCCCTACGCCCCGGGCGCGCCGGGTCCCAGCCCTAGCCCAGCGACTCAGGGCTGAACCGAGGTCGTCTCCCCCGGCCGCGCTCCAGCGGGGCACGGGCTCATGCTCCGCGCGCCAGGGGTCGGTCCGCTCCGCGGGCGCCGCGCGCTGGCCTCAGGTCTCTTCAGAGGCAGAGTCCGGCTCCTCCTCCCCGAGTGTCCTCCGCGCGCGGCTCTCCTCTCCACGCCTCTCCCCGTCGCAGGCGCACTGCCTCCCCTCCTTCCCGGCTCACTCGCTGGCTCGTTCGCACACTGCCCACCCAGAGGTTCCCTAGGTGCGCCCCAACTCGCCTCGCCTCTCTACCCCTCCCGCCCCAGCTTTCTCCTAGCCTGGCCTCGGGGACTCACCCACCTGTCCTGCTCCGGCCCAGGCCCCGCCCCCAGAGCACAGGTGGGCCCCGCCCCCAAAGAGCCCTAGGAAGTGGAAGATCCCTTGTAGCCTTCTTGGGGCAGCAGGAGGTGAGACCAGAGGACTAGTCACTGGCGCCCCCGCGGACTAGGGATGGGTGTTGTGTAGGTGGGGGCCAGTAACGATCTGGACTCTGCATGACTGAAGGAAACCGGTCTTGCTCCCCAAGCAGAAGTGAAGCTGGGTAGATGCAAGGTGGGGTGAGGGCTCGTGTTGGGGTGATGCCTAAGGTTCAGGGCCTTTCGTGGCCTACACCGACTCTACTTCCTACTTTAGGTAACAGGAGTAGGCATGATATTAGTTGGGATCAATGGCCACTTAAATCAGCCATCGTTTCCTCTTCTAGGTCTGATTTGAAAACGCTTCCTTCCCAGCCTCAACCACACCTCCAGTAGGTACTGGGAAGTTAAGGTATATGGCCCCCGCATTGAACTCCAAGTAACTTTTCCCAGACTACAATGAAATACCTGTTGGGGGAGAGTAGATGGTGGAGAGTTCTGAAAAAGAATTAATGAAAAAAGATAGAAACTCACTCAAGTTGAAAAGATTATCAAGACATTCTGGGTCCTGGCTGGGTTGCCCAATGGATACAGCATCCTCCCAGTGTGCTGAGGTCATGGGTTCATCCTCAGTGAAGGATCATACAAGAAGCAACCAATGATTGCACAACTAAATGGAACAACTAATTGATGCTTCTCTCTCTCCATCAATAGAAAATTTAAAACTAAAACTAAAACTGTAGCATTTCAGTTCTCTGCCTCTAGGCAGGTAAAACCTGGTCTTATCTAAATGAGGTAATTAAGGTCCAGAGGAACAGAGTGAATTGCCTCAGGCAATAATGCAGGGTTGTTATTATTATTTTTTTATTTCAGAGAGAGAAGAAGGGAGAGAGAAACGCATTAATTAATTGCTCCACTTATTTATGTGTTCATTAGTTGATTCCTTTATGTGCCAGGACAACACTCTAACCAACTGAGCTACTGGGCCAGGGTAATAATGCAGTGTTCCTTTCCATTATTACTTCTGGGGAAAATGATCAAGAGACAATGAATAAAGTGAAAGTACAGAAGTGTTCCGGTCATTTTAAAATCAAATTAATAACATGCAAATACTTCTGAGACAAGTTCACAGAATGGAGTGCTAAGTTTTCCCTTCTTTCTGCTACCAATTGTCTCTACTTGACTATTGTAACTTTTCCTAAACTAGCTCCTGAACTCCAGGTCCCCTTACCCCATCCCAGCCATCCTCTTCACTACTACCAGATAGTCTTTATAAATTCTCTTATGCATCCAACCTGACTGGTGGTGGCAGAGTGGAACACTGAGGTTCCAGGTTCAAAACCCCAAGGCTGCCAGCTTGAAGGCTGCCTCATCCTGCTTGAATGCAAGTTCACCAGCTAGAGCATGGGGTCACAGGCTTGAGCTGGTGGGCTTGAGTGTACGATCATTAGCATGATCTCATGGTCGTTGGCCCAAGGTCACTGGTTCAACTGGAGTCACACCCCCACCCCAACGCATACAGCAACTATGAGTTGATGCCTCTCATCTCCTCATCTCTCTCTCTCTCTCTCTCTCTCTCTCTCACACACACACACACACACACACACACTTTTCTTATGCATCCATATACCTAGTCAGAAATATTTAATGGCTTCCCAGTGCTTACTGATTAAAATGAAAACTGTAAATCAGAATTCAAGGTCTTCTAAAACCTTTCCAACTTTGTGGTCATCTGAATCCTGCTCCAGCAGAAAATGAATTCACTTGTCGCCCTTCAACCACATTTTATCTTCTAGTTTGTCAGGTTTGACCCCCTTTTATTTTTTTTACAGGGACAGAGAGAGAGTCTTAGAGAGGGATAGATAGGGACAGACAGACAGGAACTGAGAGATGAAAAGCATCAATTTTTTGTTGTGGCTCCTTAGTTGTTCATTGATTTCTTTCTCATATGTGCCTTGAATGGGGGCTACAGCAGACCGAGTAACCCCTTGCTGGAGCCAGCGACCTTGGGTCCAAGCTGGTGAGCCTTTTTTTTTTTTTTTTTTGCTTAAGCCAGATGAGCCTGCGCTCAAGCTGGCATCCTCGGAGTCTTGAATCTGGGTCCTCTGCATCCCAGACCAATGCTCTATCCACTGTGCCACTGCCTGATTTCTGAAGCTTTGTTGGACCAGCTCAATTCTAACCCGCCTAGAGCTTTAGTAGAATTTACAGTGGTCCCACCCACTGATATGTACAGACTCACTTTTGAGTGTATATCTTGTTCCTTCAACTTCATTCTGAGGCTTCAAAAGTGGGAACGTCTCATTCTCAGTATGTAGTCTGTTGGGGAGGGAAAATTATCTTCTTCCTTTCAAGTTCTTCTGGCTAAACTAATAACCAAATTAACACAAGACAGATTAGCAAAAGAAAAACAAATTAAAGTTTAATAACATGTACACTTTCTGTATATAAAGGAGAGACCAAGAAAGCTGGGTAAACAAAATGGTGGAAGCCACCACCTTATTTTTTTTTTTTTACAGGGACAGAGAGAGAGTCAGATAGGGACAGACAGACAGGAACAGAAAGGGATGAGAAGCATCAGTTTTTTGTTGTGGCTCTTTAGTTGTTCATTGATTGCTTTCTCATATGTGCCTTGACCATGAGCCTTCAGCAGACCGAGTAACCCCTTGCTCAAGTCAGCGACCTTGTTTCCAAGCTGGTGAGCTTTTTTTTTGCTCAAGCCAGATGAGCCCACGCTCAAGCTGGTGACCTCAGGTTCTGGAGCCTGGGTCCTCCGCAACCCAGTCCGACGCTCAGGACTCCCCAAACTTTTTACACAGGGGGCCAGTTCACTGTCCCTCAGACCATTGGAGGGCTACCACATACAGTACTCCATACACTGACCACCCGTGAAAGAGGTGCCCCTTCTGGAAGTGCAGCGGGGCCGGATAAATGGCCTCAGGTGGCCGCAATTTGGCCAGCGGGCCGTAGTTTGGGAACCTCTGCCATCACCTGGTCAGGCACCACCACCTTTTAAATACCACCTTCATCTAAAGACAAAGCTGTTGTGGGAGGTTACCAAGACAAGCTCAGTGAGCAAGGGTAAGACTGTCATGCAGGTGTAAGACCATCCCTTCTGTGATAATAAAGGCATGTCCAGTTCAGTGAAGGGGACAGCATTACAAATGGAGATTTCCCTTACAAATGTAATGTCCTTTCACAAAGGGTAACTTCTACTTGTGTTTTTCTTTTTAATTTTTAGTTATTGACTTTAGAGAGAGGGAAGGAGGAACATCCACTTGCTGTTCCACTTATTTGTGCATTCATTGCTTGATTCTTGTATGTGCCCTAAGTATCGTACCTGCAACCTTGACATATTGGGATGATGTTCTAACCAACTGAGCTACTGGCCAGGGCCTACTTGATTTTCAGACTTCTCTCAGGTCTGCTGTTTCATAAAATTAGCCAGCCTAATATAATATCAGCCCTGGTTAGTTGGCTCAGTGGATAGAGCATCAGTCCAGTGAGTGGATGTCCCAGGTTCAATTCCCTGTCAGGCCACACAGGAGAAGCAACCATCTGCTTCTCTTCCCACCCCTCCCCACTCCCTTCTCTTCTTCTTCCTCTCCTGCAGCCAGTGGCTCGATTGGTTTGAGTGTTGACCCTAGATGGGGTTCCCAGATGAATCCCGGTCAGGACACTTGTGGGAGTCTGTCTCACTATCTCCCCTCCTCTCACTTAAAAATAATAAAAATAATAATCAATACCCCAAAGTGGCATATTTGGGGGTATTAAACTTTGCTTCTCTTCATAACAAAATGTCCATTTGGCATTCAGTAATGTTTGAAGATAAAGGTGAACATCTTGGAGTGAACATCCCCCAGAACTTTCAGTGTAGTTGTTTAGCAAAAGGTGAATCTGAAGGACAATTCTCTAATAATAAATAATCCCAGGGAAAAAGTCTCTGTGAAGTTCCATACCATAGCTGTGTGCACTTCCCGTGCGCTTTCTCTCCAAATGACTGAGATAGGAGCAGCCAGGTATATAACTCTGGCTGAGGCAGGTGGGAGGTGACCAGAGTTCCTATAAATAGAGTCTCTCCCTCACTGGGGTCAAGTCTGGATGATTGGATGTAAGGCTGAGTCACTTTCAGGACTTTGTCATGGAAAGAGACCCCAAGAGTGGCCATCCTGACAGAACATATGCAATCATTTCAATCAACCAAACCCTTACAGTATCTATTATGTGGGAACTGGGAGAGATGTAAAACAGAGAACATGCTGTTAGTTGAGGAGAAAACAGGTCCCACAGAAAAACAAATCTGACACTTTCAAGGTTGAGTTTCTGGTCCAAAAAGTAAATTCCGAAAAGGAAAGAGATCACTCTAGACCTTCCAATTCTGTGCCCTCCTCTTCTTACTCATTATTCCTTTTTTGTTGTTGTTGTTGTTTAAATGCATTTTATTTTTAGGCAACCTATATGAGATGTCTTATTAAAAACAATGTCTCCACTCCAAATAAATCAAGGCCAAAAGGAACGAAGAGCTCAAGATAACCTCAGTCTCCTTTATCCTAATCCTCAGTCCCATTTTCATCCTGGAGTGTGGGTGAAAAGCAGCACATAGTTGTGATAACAGCTGATAGATCCAAATTGCCAACTTTGTTTATGATTTTCCATTTCTACTCTATCCTTAAAAAGAATCATGCATGGGGGTCACACAATCCTCACAGAGCATGCCATGTGGATTCATGTTTTCATCACTGGGGAACTGATAGTTTTTTGAAATTAGCAAGGAAGTGCTTGATTTGTTCTGCAGCCCCTGTCATAAATAGCTTTACTCTTTATGGTCTCTGTTCTTCAAGTTTCCCTTTGATTGAGTTCATATAATCTTTCATGTCCTTCTTGTAGACTGCTCTTTTGTGAAGCTGATTTCCTGCAAATGATGGTTCATGACAATATCAACACTAGTAATGACTGTGCTTTTGTTACCTTCACCTTTAAGGCATTCAGTGGAGGCATTTCCACCAATAAATGAGTTGCCCATTTTTCTTTTTTTTTTAGGTGAGAGGAGGGAAGATAGGCAGACTTCTGCATGTGCCCTGATTGGGATTCACCTGGCAACCCCATCTGGGGCTGATGCTCGAGTATTAAGCTATTTTTAGCACCTGAGTTTGACCCTCTCAGACCAACCAAGCTACCTCAGTGCCCGGGGCCACACTCGGACCAATCAAGCCACTGGCTGCAGGAGGAGATGAGGGAGAGAAGCAGATGGTCACTTCTCCTGTATTCCCTGACTGGGAATTGAACCTGGCACATCCATATGCTAGGCTGATGCTCTATCCACTGAGCCACCAGCCAGGGCCATGAGTCATTCATGTTACCCTTAGTCCAACTCACCATATTTCTCTCCACCTTCAGCCCATCTGTGATCTCCCTGATCTTATAAATGTCAACCCATTTTCTTATCTGTAAAATAAAATCAGTGAAACCTACAGCACAGCTTTGGGTATGAATGATTTACATGTGTTGAAAGAGGTAAAACAAATAAATGCTTGCCAAGATGACCATGGCACTTAGGGGTAGCTTTAGTACTGTTCTTACCCTATTAAAAATTCTCTCAAAGGAACTCAGTCCTTCATGTCTCAGTCTAAAATATTGGCTTAGTAATGGATCAGAGATCCTCATTAACTTATCATCAGAATTTCCACTACCAAGATGTTTCCATGAGACACATTTGAATAGCAGAGAAGCTCCTGAAGTAAAAAAGAAGAGGACAGTGAAAGTTTGTATGGGCATTATGGGCAATAGGGATAACGGAAGGCAGGTCAGAGAAGGAGATCTTTGGGGATAATGGAAAAAAAGGCAGAGGCTAAAGATCTGGTTCTAGCCCTGGCCGGGTAGCTCAGTTGGTTAGAGCATCATCCAGATATGCCAAGATTAGGAGTTCAGTCTCTAGTCAGGGCACATATAAGAATCAACCAATGGCCTGACCAGGCAGTGACGCAGTGGATAGAGCGTTGGACTGGGATGCGGAGGACCCAGGTTCAAGACCCGAGGTCGCCAGCTTGAGTGCGGGCCCATCTGGCTTGAGCGAAGGCTCGCCAGCTTGGACCTAAGGTCGCTGGCTCCAGCAAGGGGTTGCTCGGTCTGCTGAAGGCCCGCGGTCAAGGCACATGTGAGAAAGTAATCAATGAACAACTAAGGTGTCTCAACGGCAATGAAAAACTAATGATTGATGTTTCTCACCTCTCTCCATTCCTGTCTGTCTGTCCTTATCTATCCCTCTCTCTGACTCTCTCTCTGTCCCTATAAAAAAAAAAAATCAACCAATGAATGCATAAATAAATAAAACAAGTAGATGTTTCTCTTTCTCTGAAATCAATCAATAAAAAAACTATAAAGAGGCCCTGGTTGGTTGACTCAGTGGTAGAGTGTCAGCCCAACATGTGAAGTCCCGGGTTCAATTCCAGGGCACACAGGAGAAGTGCCCATCTGCTTCTGCACCCTTCCCCCTCTCCTTTCCCTCTGTCTCTCTTCTCCTCCCACACCAAGGCTCCATTGGAGCAAAGTTGGCCCTGGTGCTGAGGATGGCTCCATGGCCTCTGTCTCAGGTGCTAGAATGACTCTGGCTGCAACAGAGCAATGCCCCAGATGGGCAGAGCATCACCCCCTGGTGGGCATGCCAGGTGAATCCTGGTCAGGTGCATGCGGGAGTCTGTCTGACTGCCTCTCCGCTTCTAACTTTGGAAAAATACAAAAAGAAAAAAAGGAAAGAAAATGGGCTAAAAGTTTTTAAATAACTTGCTCAAAGTGATGTAGGTAACTTGCATCTTAAATGGGACTCACACTCAGGCTTCCTAACTTCAGATCCAGTGCCTTTTTTCCCTTTGCACATGTTGTTTCCCTGGAAGTTCCCTGGGAGAAATACATTCACCCTGGAAACTCTGAGCTCACTCTCAACAATCTATAACTCACCCAGACACATGATAATTCTTCTCATCCTCCTCCACATCCTCATCAATGCTGCCTGTTTTGCTCTTTACCACAGAGATACTTTTTCCTATCTCTTTCTTCCATGAATCCATCTTTTACAAATCTTTTTGTAGAGTTTCTACTACCAAAAGGGAGGCCAATCCCAAGAGAAGGTGGAAACTCTCATTGATTACTTTTTTCTTTATAATTAATTTTAATGGGGTGACATTAATCAATCAGGGTACATAGGTTCAGAGAAAACATCTCCAGGTTATTTTGACATTTGATTATGTTGCATACCCATCACCCAAAGTCATATAGTCTTCTGTCACCTTCTATCTGGTTTTCTTTGTGCCCCTCCTCTCCCCCCACTTCCTCCCTTCTCCTCCCCACCCCTGGTAACCACCATACTCTTGTCCATGTCCCTGAGTCTCATTTTTATGTCATTGACTACTTCTTATTGGCTGCTTTTCATGATTTCCAGTACAGTCGGGCCCTTCTTTCTGAATGATGGAAAGAATTTTATGAGTTCTGACCAAGCCTTAGTTTGCCCATTATTACCAAACTAAAGGAGTTTGTTCACCTCTGTGCATCAAAAACTAATCAAACACAAAAAGGAATCTCGCCCAAGAAAGTAAAGGTTTATTTTTAAGGAAATTGTGCCAAAGCCAGGGTCACAGGTGAGCTCATGCTAGGGAGAAGGAGGTATGTGAGTCAGGGTGCTGGATCGGGCCAGCTTGAATTAAAAGGAAAGAAAGGAGAAAGGTCATATTAAAGAAATGAAGTGCCCAGTTATGCCACATGTGGTCCTAAATATTTGTATGCTAGATAGGAAAACAGATTAATATTTACCATCCTTATAGAAGATTATGTGCAAGACTGCATGTTGGGAAGTCAAAGAAAAGATGTAGAGGGGCAGAGATGTTGTGCTGAAGAGTCAGAACAAAGCACATTGGCTAGAAAAGAGCCTAGGCAAGTCACCTACTGAGTTTAGGACTTCATCTTCCTACCATGCAAAGAAGTTATTGATAAAGTCTACAAGCGTGATGCCCTAGACCAGAAGAACTAGATGCTTCGAAGCTTGATTTTGGCATCTCTGGCTGGGTCGTGCTTCCCTTTCCAGATTGTAGTGCGAGTGCCTCTAATTATTACAACCTCTCCTCCTGCCTTCCTCCTCCAGGGAAAAGGGTTCCCTAACAAGTCAGCAGGGAATTACCCAAGTCAAAAATTAACCGTGATTTGTGAGTGTTTCAGCTGAGTAATACCAATTATTTCCCTCCCCTCAGGTTTGTGTTGTTGCTGGGAAACCTACAAAGAGAAGGGGTGAGGAGCAGGCTTGGTTGCTCATTAGTTGGTGCTGAAACAGAGGCTAAATGAGCCTTCTCTGAAGTTCCATCTCTTTCCTACCAGTAAAGCCCACTGGAAACACATTCTCACCCTTCTCCAGAAAGACTCTCTCTTCTGTCTGCATTCTGCAGTCTGCTACTACAGATAATGGTGAAGGGCTTGTACTGAAGCTGAGGCAAAAGGACCCACAACTCTGAGTAGCTTCACAAGTCCTTCCTTGCACAAATTTGATGTTAGAAGCCGTATGGTAAGACCTGCAGTAGTGCAGTGGGTGGAGCATCGACCTGGAATGCTGAGGTCCCCGGTTTGAAACCCCAGGCTTGCCCATTCAAAGCACATGTAAGAAGCAACTACCACAAGTTGATGCTTCCCGCTCTTCCCCCACCTTTCTTTCTCTCTCTCCTCTCTAAAATCAATAAATAAAATCTACAAAAGAATTAAAAAAGGAGCTATGTGGCTCACCATGGCTCCAGGCCCATGGTGCTTAGTGCCCATACCTCTGAGTCAACTCTTGGTATTTTCTTCTCTTCTACCAAAAATACATCATACAGGTTTGGTTCCCACAAGTACAAACACACACAGGTGTAGACATATGTCCCTTTGTGAGTGAGGCTGCACAGATGATGGACTCAGGGGCAGCTTTCTAGCATGCCTTAGCTCTCTGGCACCACCTTCTGTAGCACTGAGGGTGTTCTCAGCATTTTCAGAATAAGCTGTAGGTCTCTAGGCCTCTGACTTCACAACTCCAGTTGCTAACAGGGCTTGGCAGTGACCAGATCTGCTCTACATTCTATAATCCATAGTAATGGAAAACATTTGTACTACCCATGCATATGAGGCTCTGCCTCTTGTAAAGCACATTCGTTTAAGGATGCCTTCCCCTATAAAGCAGAAATGCAGTATGGATGTTCCTCCCCTTGCCTCAAACACAATTAAGTGCACTCACCTGCTGGGATGGCTGCAGGCAACCCAGCCAGTGGACGGCAGGGCTGGATTAACCTACCTATGGTTTTGCTAGGGTAGAACAATGACCCTAAAGGCCAGTACATGTGCAGAGTGCCACAAAACAGCTCAACTGCTCAAGCCCAAGACAAACTCTCTGAAAACCTTCTTTGTCTAAGTTCATAGGTTCAGGCTATAAACTCTGGTGAGAGAACCCCAGCGATGCCATTTAACACTAAATCACTGTAGCATCTCAGCAACATGTCTCAGTTTCCAGACAGTGATGCGGGGCACTGATGAGAGTCAGAGCTGTGGGTTTCAGGTTTCTCAGCCTTGTTATCTAAGGACCAGCTGCTTGGGATTTGATCAGGGCTGGTTTGGGAGAGTGGCAGACGCCGTCTTTTCCCCAGAACAGACTACTCTTTGAGCTCTGCCGCCACCCAGACTGGGGATGGAAGAAAGAAAACAAAAATCCCCACTGTAAGTGGTTGTCCAGAATTTAACTTGGCCCTGGAGAGGGAAAATGAAAGAGCAACATTGCTTTTTCACTCTTAACGCCCTCTGCAGGCAGCAAGCCTCATTAACGCCGAGGCTGTCAGGGCTGAAAAGGGGTTAGGGCAGTGATAGGCAATCTTTTGAGCTTGGTGTGTCAAAATTCGCCAAAAAACCGAGCATAACTCGGGTGGTGTGTCACTTCGAGAAAAACGGCCTAACTGGAAGTCCCAGAACTAGACGCTCTGTGCCGGAGTTCTGTTGTTTTGGCCTACAGACCTCCGGTACAGAGTGTCTACAGCAAATGTTTTATCCTCGGTTACTGCATCTGGCCGTGCAGGATCCAAGGATGAAACATCCTTCTCGGAATACGGCCCTATACTTCTCTGGTATGCGGCCGCATGCAGCCGTGTGTCATCGAAAATGGCTACATGTGTAAGTGCTGACATGCATGTCATAGGTTCGCCATCACGGGATTAGGGTCTGGAAAAGAACAAATTTCTGACCTGTCAGCAGTGGGGGAGGCTCTCATCTTCGTAGCTCAACACTAAGCTCCAAGTGGGAGTGTCTGACTTAAAGTCAGTTTGCAAAACGTAACTGAAACAGAACACTCTCATTAGGCTAGGAAAGGGGATGAACCCAGTTTAGTGGTCTAGAACAAGGACAATGAAACCAGTTGTGTGAGGAAGTTTTTGTTTTGATTTCTTGCTACCTCCCGTATTGGCCACATACACAGTGGTGGTGGTCAAAGTGGGGGTTTGTCATCAGGAACAGTTTTTTTGGAAATAGCGAAGCTCTGAGTTCATCCTAAACTTTCATATGGCCCTGGCGCTTCTGTCTTCTGCCTTTACAAGGATTCTGCTCTCCAGGCACCTTACTCAAAAGAGGACTGTCAGGGTAGCTCAGTGAGAGAGGTGTGTGTGGAAAACCTTGCATTCTGTCACCCCAGGTCTTTTTTGATTTTCCTTCAGAGTGTTTAGAAAGTAAACTCAGAGGCTTCAAATCAGTCTCAGAATTATTTTTCTCATCTCAGTCAGCCTCCCTTTGCTATACAATGTCCAATCTCAGTGTTATCTTGGCTTTCTAGGTTGAATATTTTGCTTTTAGGTAAGTTTCCCCTAAATTCCATAGTATTGTCAGTGGGGATTATTCCTGAATTTAGAGACCTCTGGGAAAAGAAACCAAACACATTCTCACCATTAGTAGTTGAAGTCATGGAAATACATGAGGTCATGTAGGGAGAGGACACGGGTGACTAGTGGAGAGAGCCCAAGTCAGAATCCTGAGAACAGTGACACTGAGGGAGCAAGCAGAAGGAGGGTCAGAGATAAGTGGGCAATCCCAGCAGACACGGGAGTCAGATGAGCACAGAGCTAAGACGCAGGAGAGCAGAGGCAATGTCAGTGCAGATGTGGACAGAGCAGCACCCTTAAATGCCAGTGCTTAGGAGGTAAGGCTGGTAGACCAGTTGTGATGCACCAAGAGATGGGGAGGGATGAATTCGAGAGGAGTCTAGTCAGACTGAGTTGACATAAAATACAGTATCCCCAAGATGTTTTAGAGAATTTAAGCAGAGAACATGTAAAGAAAGAAAATTTTCTTATAAGGTCATTTTCGGTTCATTGCTTTGGCATGAACTAAGAAAGAGAGAACAGAGGTATTTGCATAGAAAGAACATGGCTGTTTTCTGCAGAAGCTTATCGGGTATAGGAGATCAAGGATTGCTTTGGGAAAGCTACTCTACTTTAAGTACAAGAACTCCAGACTGACCAGTTCAATCTTGACTCATTTTTTAAAAAGATTTTATTTATTGATTTTGGAGAGAGTATATATATAGAGAAAGGTAGCGGGAGGAGCAGAAAGCATCAACTCATAGTAGTTGCTTGTTGTATGTGCTTTGACTGAGCAAGCCCAGGGTTTCCAACCTGCAATCTCAGCATTCCAGGTCAACACTTTACCAACTGCACCACCACCAGTCAGGCAATTTTGATTCACTTTTGAACTTGGATCCAAATGAAATCTTATAAAAGTCTTCATGATGCCAACCGGTGGTGGTGCAGTGGATAGAGTGTTGACCTGGAAGGCTGAAGTCACCAGTTCAAAACCCTGAGCTTGCCTGGTCAAGGCATATACATACTAAAAGCAACTGAGAGATGATTCTTCCCACTCCTCCCCATCTCCTCTCTCTAGAAATCAATAAATAAAATCTTTTAAAAAAGTCTTTATGACAATTCTGCATTAGGTCCACTCAGGTTCTAGATCCTTTTATTTATTTGTTTGTTTGTTTGTTTATTGGCAGAGACAAAGAGGGACAAACAGGAAGGAAGAGAGAGGAGAAGCATCAATTCTTCATTGTGGTACCTTAATTGTTCATTGATGGCCTTCTCATATGTGCCTTGATGGGGGGGCTACAGTAGACAGAGTGACCCCTTGCTCAAGCAGGCAATCTCAGGGTCTCGAACCTGGGTCCTCCACATCCCAGTCTGATGCTCTACCCACTGCGCCACTGCCTGGTCAGGCTAGATCCCTTTATTTAATATTTAATTACCCCTTTCCAAATGTCAAGGCAAAGTTGCCAATTAAGAGGCTCTGTAACAGTCAACATAGCAATATCAAACTTGTACTAACTTAAGATTAGCCCTGACATTGTTAAATACTAAGTGCTTAGTGGATATAACAATTAGGAGCCAAAACAGGAAGGAAATGTCACAAAACCAACACAAGGCCTATCAGAAACATCATGATTCAATCTAGAGTCACTGGGATGCAAAAACTACAAACTAACCATGTCAAATGGAGTGGCCAACTGAAGGGAACCTGCAGTATGTACACAGAACTGCTCTGTATGACTTCTTGCAACCATGTGTGAATCTACAATCATCTAAGATATTATAGATATAGCAGTCCCCCCTTATCTACAGGAGATATGTTCCAAGACCCCCAGTCTGAAACCACAGATAGTACTGAACACAATATACATGGTGTTTTTCCCTATACATACATCCCTATAATAAAACTTAATTTATAAATTAAGCACAGTAAGAGATTAACAACAATAACTAATAATAAAATAGAACAGTTATAACAAGATACTGTAATGAAAGTTATGGGAATGATTTAGGGACTGTTAAATAAAAAAGGGTTCCCTGAACATACGCACTGCGATACCATGACAATCGGATAACTGAGATGGCTATTAAATGTGTCTAGCCTGGATATGATGGACAAAGGGATGACTAATGTTCTTGACAGGATGGAGAAAAATGGTGGTGGACAATTAAAAACTTATAAATTGTTTACTCTTGGAATTTTCCATTTAATGTTTTTGGACCATGTTGATTGTGGGTAACTCAAACTGTGGAAAGTAAAGCCACTGATAAGGGGGCACTACTATAGATAGATAGATGAATAGATACAGTGGTAGGATTCAGCCAGTTCGCTCCGGTTCGGTAGAACCAATAACTAATTTTTTGTTGAGTTCAGTGAACTAGTTGTTAAAATGGCACTTGTAATTAGTGCTCTCTCTAAGGTGGGCACCTGGGCAGCTGCCCAATGTGAAACTTACAAATTTACATTCCTTATTCTTTTTTAACGTTCATCTGCGCAACAGCATATTCTAAGTGCCCACAGTAATGTTCATTTCATCCGTAGGTGAAAAAAAAATTGCAAGTGAGGACGCCAATCAAGAAGCAATATGAAAATATCTTAAATAGCCTGACCTGTGGTGGCGCAGTGGATAAAGTGTCGACCTGGGAACACTGAGGTCGCCAGTTCAAAACCCTGCACTGGTCTGGTCAAGGCACATATGGGAGTTGAGCTTCCAGCTCCTCCCCCCTTTCTCTCTTTCTCTCTCTCTCTCTCACTCTGTGTCTCCTCTCTAAAATGAATAAAATAAAATAAAAATTAAAAAAAAAGAAAATATCTTAAATAACAGTTTTATTCTTTTTTATCAGGTACTATCCAGCTTGAGCTCATCCAGCTTGAGCACGGGGTCACTAGCTTGAGTGTGGGGTCACCAGTTTGAGTGCGGGGTCACCAGTTTGAGTGTGCAGTCATAGACATGACCCCACAGTTGCTGGCTTGAGCAAGGGGTCACTTGGCTGGAGCCCCCTGGGTCAAGGCATGTATGAGAAGTAATCAATGAACAACTAAAGTGACACAACTACGAGTTGATGCTTCTCATCTCTCTCTCTTCCTGTCTGTTTCTTGATGAAAGAAAGAAAGAAGAAAAAAGAAAGAACGAGGCAATCACCCCTTATCTACTTATTGCCTCCATCAGCACTCACTCTCACCTGACCTGTGGTGGGCAGTGGGTAAAAGTATTGACCTGGGATGCTGAGGTCACTGTTTCAAAACCCTGGGCCTGCTTGGTTAAGGCACATGAGGGAGTTGATGCTTCCTGCTCCTTCCCCCATTCTCTCTCTCTTTCATCTCTAAAGTTAATAAAATCTTAAAAAAAAAAAAAAGTAACACTGGCTCTCACTCTCCCCCAGTATCTTTTTCACAAACATCCCCTCTCTCATCTCTCTATCTTTAATATATTACTTGGTCTTTTCCCTTTCAGTCTATAAATATGATTACATCTTCTCCAACCTAAAATCATCAAAACTCCTTTCCTTGGTTTTAACACTAAAGCTACTGCCCATCTTCCTTCTTGTCTCATCTCTCAACCTAATATGGGCCAACCTCCACTCCACTTCACTGAAATTGCTCTAAATTCACCTGCTACTAAATTGCCAAATCTCAATTGTAACTTACCTTATTTTTCTGGAAAATGACAACACAACCAGCCTCTTACTTTTTGAACTTCTTATTCTTCTAGGTTTCCAGAAAACTTGTCATTCAGACCATCAGATCATTCTTTTATTAGTAGGTATCTCTTCTGAAAATTGGTTTTACCCACTTGGCCCTCCTCCTCTTCTTCTTCTTCCTCTTCTCCTTCTTCTTCTTTCTTCTTCTTCTCCTCCTCCTTCCCTTCTTCCTCCTCCTCTTCTTTCTCCTTCTTCTAACTTATTTTAGCAAGATAGGAAAAGAGAAAGAGATGTATGTGCCTTGACCTAGGGATTGAACTGCAACCTCTGTGCTTCAGACGATGCTCTAACCAACTAAGCTATGTAGTCAGGGTCTTCTTCCTATTCTAAATGCTTCCCACCTCATCTACATCCTAGTTTGGATCAATGATTTCAATTATCTCTATATGCTAATAATTCCAAATCTCTATCTTTAATCTTAACTTCTCTTCTGACCTCCTCATTCCTAATCTCAAATTTACAGGAAACCTACTGCTTCTCACATATGCTAAATCTCAGTTAACACTGCTATACACATGGTTCCCCATGCCAGAAACTTTGGACTTAGAGAATTATCCTTAACTCTTCCCTAACACTCCTATTTCATCTATTACAAAGCAATAATGTTTACTTCTAAATCCTGTCCCTTCCTCTCTATTCCCAATGTTTTACTGTAATTCAGGCCTTGAACTTCTGTTCTGAATAAGGACTGTAGCCATCTCCTTTCTTCTGTTCCTCTATGGTGTGAACTGTGACAGTACAATCTTGCTCTGTTGCAAATATTACAGTAAATCTTGGTAGCCCAGTTAGTGTGGTATGTGTGGAGAGGCAGTGAGAATCATAAGACTGGACCAAAAATAACAGTCAGAGGCTATCTTGTGAAAAAAAGTCACATAAATTTCAAAGGATGAAAGGTGACATTATTAAGTGACTCATATACTGGCTAGAAGAGAAAATATAAAAGACAAAGCAGATGACACTGATGGCTCTTTTTTACCTAAAAATCTTTTGCAGTATCCTTTGCTTTGTTCCTGCAGATACTGCAATAAATCCTGGTATTGAGAGATTGTTCTTGCCCTGATCTGCAGTACAAAAATTTCCCAGGAAATAAACATTCTATTTACTTATTAATATGTGGTGCTTCCTCTACACCCTCATTTTTTAAAAAAAAGTATACCTTTTTAAAAATACTTTTTAAATGTTTATTTTATTGATTTTAGAGAGAGAGAGGGAGAGAGAATGACAGGAACATTAATCTGTTCCTGTATGCGCCCTGACCAGGGATCGAAACAGCAACCTCTGTGCTTCAGGGCAATGCTCTAGCCAACCAAGCCACCCAGCCAGGGCTACACCCTCATTTTTAAGAAAGTGAGTTTGCACTTCAAATTCTATCAATGCATAAATTAATATCACTAAATATTTCTGATTTTTTTAACCTTTCAGTTAATGCAAAAATTCATGAAATATTTGACAATTTTACATATTAAATAAAATTTTATACACTTATGTCCTATATTACAACTTCGTCTCCTATCCTTGCACTTCCCCAAACATTGTTCTTCCGTGGCTCACACACGTTGTCCCTCTACCTAGAATGCCCAAAATCTTGTCTGACTCTGAATTCACTTTTATGATTCAGCTCAAATATGACCTCATTTAAATTCTCTTCTCTGCTTTTTATCCTTTGCACCCCTATCACTTATCTTCCCACCAACCTTTGAAGCACAAAGGCTATTTTCATGTTCTCTATAAACTTAAGATCCAGCACAATTTTTAGTATATACAAAGCATCTTGGAATAAAATGCTGAATGAAAAAAGGGATGGTATTAAGTGCATGTTGGAATCTGACTAACAATGGTGGGCACTTGATAGAAAGTCAGCTGAAGCCAAAATATAAATAATAGTTAACTGTAATTGAATGTCTGCTATATGCCTAGCACAAAACTAAACCATTTTATGGACTTTTAAAAAATACACAACTGACATAAAAATTCACTTGTAAAGTGTACAATACAGTGCCTTTTAAATGCTATCGTCAGTTTTACAGCCATCACCATTAGTTCTAGAACATTTTCATGACACTAAAAAGAAACCCCACACCTATTAGCAGTCATTCCTCATTCCTCATCCTCACTAATCTTGTTTCTGTAGATTTGCCTATCTTGACATTTCATGTATATGGAAATATATGTGTGGCCTTTTGTGTCTGGCTTCTTTAACTTAAGTGTCGTGTTCTTAAGGTTCACCCAGATTGCAGGATGTGTCTACTTCATTTCATATGATGTCTGCATAATATTCCAGTGAATAGATATACTGCATTTTGTTTACCTACTCACCAGCTGAGACATTTGGGTCATTTCCACTTTATGGCTATTATAAATAATGCTGCTATGAACATCTATGTACAAGTTTTTGTGGAAATGCATATTTTCATTCATCTTGTGTATATACCTAAGGAGTGGCATTGCTGGGTAACTGTTTAACTTCTTGGGGATGGCCCTGACCATGCTCCACCTTGGGGTGCATGCACTATTGTTTAACTTCTTGTGTGACTGCCAGACTGTTTTCCTGAGCAGCAGCACCACTTTACATCCCATTAGTAGTATTTCGGGCTTCCAGTTTCCCTACTCTCATTAGCACCTATTATCTTTTGTAGTATAGCCACCCTAGTTGGTATGAAGTCGTATTTCATTACTGATTTCCATTTCCTTTAAAACTATGATGTTGAACATCTTTTAATGTGCTTATTGGCCAGTTGTATATCTTCTTTGGGGGAATATCTATCCAGATCCCTTGTCCTTATTGTTTTGTTTTTTTGTCTCTCCATTGTTAAGTTGCAAGAATTCCTTATATAATCTAGATACAAGATTTTTCTCCTAATCCTCACAATCACCTTGCTGAAACAGGTAGATTTATCTCTATTTTACAGATGAAGAGACTAGAGCCTTGAGTTTTAGGAAGGGGCATGGTTGAATCTACATCTGTGATTTTCCAAAGCCTAGGCTGGCTCTTTCCACTACTCTGTACAGCTTATTGGCAATGGTGTAGTTTTAACCGGTGATGTTTAGATTGACTACACTAGTGGGTAGTTAATATGAAAATGAATGTTACTAGAATTGAGGCCAGGTTCTATCTACCAGTCAATGGTCGTAGGCCTGATTCATATATAAAATTAAAAAGTGGATTATATGGTCTCTAAGATTCTTTCTTACTCTGACATTGTTTTTTAGAGTGAAAGAGAGGGAGAGAGAGAGAAACATCAATTTGTTTCATTTATGCATTATTGGGATCGAATCCACAAAGTTGGCGTGTTGGGACAATGCTCTAACAACCTGAGGTAACTGGCCAGGGCTTACTCTGGACTTCTGATTCCACAGGGTTTTGTGTTATGCCCAGCATCAACAGCAAGTCATGAAAAGCCAATACATATACATAAAGACCTTAAGTATCAGGACAAAAAGTAAAACCATCACTTATGTACATCCCTCTAAAGCCCAGGGCTCATCCCTCTGGGAATACTTGTCCCATTTTATTAGTGGGAAAAAGAAAACAACACCCGATCTTCTATTATAGGCTTAAAAAAAAAAGATATTACCTCCTACTGACCCTTTAATCACCATTTTCCTTAACACAAATATGAAACTCTGAGTTCTTTCCATTGCTCTGTCCTGGGTAAGTTATAAGATGTCTTACTAAGCTAAGATCAACTGATTTCCCAGAGACTGTGCAGGTAACACGTAATTATTTTGCCTCAAATGCACAGCAATTTTCCTAAAAAGAAAACAAACAAAAAAACAAAAACGGATTTAGATGGAAAAATGGATAGTCTTGGTGCCATCACCACCAGCACCATCTTTGCTACCTCCAACACCAGATGGCTTCAAGGGCGCATTAGGAAAACTAACTCTTATACAGGACTGCAGAGACCATGCAACAAGTAAGTAAACTGAGTCATTAACAAACTATAAATGTGGTTTTCATGTGAAATTATAAAAATCTCAAAGAGAATATTTTCAATTACATATTTTATTGAAAAATAGTTAATTAAAATATATACATTATTTAAAAAAAACATGCTATTGGTACAACACTGAACTTTTCATACAAGGATCATTTAAGAGTAGTACCTTAAATTTCCTGAACATTTTGCTTAAGAGTAGAGTGTCTATCGCCATCTGGTGAAACTTCATGTGACTGGGCGTTCAGCTCATTACTTACTGCCCATTCACATTTGGTAGCTGTGATCTGCTGCCTTCTCCATCTGCCTCGGAGAAAGACAACCTTGGTGGCTGCCTTTATCTCCTTAAGAAAAGTCTTCTTCCCACTGACACTCAGCCAAGCTCTCAGCAAATATCCCTTCTTCTTACATTTTTATGGTCACTGTCTTTTTTTTTTACAGAGACAGAGAGAGAGTCAGAGAGAGGGATGGATAGGGACAGACAGACAGGAATGGAGAGAGATGAGAAGCATCAATCATCAGCTTTTCGTTGCGACACCTTAGTTGTTCATTGATTGCTTTCTCACATGTGCCTTGACCGCGGGCCTTCAGCAGACCGAGTAACCCCTTGCTGGAGCCAGCGACCTTGGGTCCAAGCTGGCGAGCTTTTGTTCAAACCAGATGAGCCCATATTCAAGCTGGCGACCTTGGGGTCTCAAACCTGGGTGTTCCCCATTCCAGTCCGATGCTCTATCCACTGCGCCACTGCCTGGTCAGGCGGTCACTGTCTTCTTAAAAACAAAACACTCTTGGCTGACTGGTGGTGGCACAGTGGACAGAGCATCAACCTGGGATACTGAGTTCAAAACCCCAAGGTCGCCAGCTTCAGTGTGGGGTCACTGCCTTGAGCATGGTATCATTGACATGATCCATCGTTGCTGGCTTGAAGCCCAAGCTCACTGGCTTGAGCAAGGGGTCACTGGCTCCACTGGAACCCCCCAGTCAAGGCACATACGAGAGCAATCAGTGAACAACTAAAGTGATCAACTATGAGCTGATGCTCCTTATCTCTCTCCCTTCCTGTCAGTCTCTCTCTCGCTTGCTCACTAAAAAAAAAAAAAAATCTCCCTCATTATAAATGGGAAAAACAATGTGGGGAAGTCTTTAAATAACTGGGTTATAAACCAGCCAAAAAAAAAAAAAAGTTAAGAGGAGAGTAAAAGTTATAAAGTTTAGCATGTAAGATAGGCTCTTTTAGTGCTCCCTGATTCTTCACCCTGTCTTTATAATAATGGATCCCACCGCTGTAGTCCACTCTGCCTACATACAGTCTCTGGGGGAAGGTGACACTTTTCTCCTTTTCAGAAAGCAGACCCACCACAGACAAGGGCCATTTCTAAAAGTGAGTCTAACAGAGTCTAAGCTCATTCTCCAGACCAAACAGTTTGGACTTCAGGCTCTTCAGTTCCCCTTGGATCCTATGTGCCCGTCTACTGCTGTCACGGACCTCACACAGAATGGCAAGGTCCTGGTTTGTCCTGGAATTAAGTGTTGCCTAGAGGAAAATAAAAAAGAATAAATAAATAAAGCACATGCCAGAAGAGAGAAATCAGTCATAAAGACCAAGCTATGCTGGTTCCTTTTTATGAGATATTTGGTACACAAGGTAAATTCAATCTTTAGTTTTAGAGACCAAATAAAAGATGGAAAATGAAGAGTTAAATTAAAACAGAAAAGGCATGAGACTCTTTGCTTTCCCATACAACAGTATGGAGAGAGAGAGATCAATAAACAGTTAATGAGCAAAAACGAAAGACAAATGTAAATATCACCGATAAATTTTCCAAAGAAAAGTACCTCTTCTTTTTCATAATCAGCTTTGTTTGGAACACAGTGATCATTTAGGATTTGTGGATAACTGGTTAAATCTCTGAAAGAAGGCTCTTAAGACAACTTTGTTTCTTTATACTACTCAATTACTTTTCCTATTTGTAAAATAGACAGTTCTCTTAATGTATTTCTTGAATTGGGAGGTATGAAAATTTCTGTTAAATTTAGCTTAGATAAAAGATTGATGATGTAGTCCAGGGGTCCCTAAACTTTTTACACAGGTGGCCAGTTTACTGTGCCTCAGACCATTGGAGGGCCGGACTATAAAAAAAACTATGAACAAATCCCTATGCACACTGCACATATCTTATTTTAAAGTAAAAAAAACAAAATGGGAACAAATACAATATTTAAAATAAAGAACAAGTAAATTTAAATCAACAAACTGACCAGTATTTCTATGAAAACTATGGGTGCAAATGCATCCTGTGCTCCTCACTGACCACCAATGAAAGAGGTGCCCCTTCCGGAAGTACGGCGGGGCCGGATAAATGGCCTCAGGGGGCTGCATGCGGCTCCCGGGGCTGTAGTTTGGGGACCCCTGATGTAGTCATTCAGTTTTATCAACCTATTCTTGTCATCCCTGTACTGTGTACCTGTTAAACCAATTTTAGTGAGACTCAAGGACGCTGACCCATTAGTACTTCAGGGAAACAGCAAATCTTTGTTCTGAGGAGCCCTCACGACCACATTTTCTCACTTGTACCCCTTTCTCCCTTTTAGTAATTCAGGATCAGCAATTACCTTATAGAGCATTTGCTCTAAGTCTTTCAGTTTCTGCTGGACAGCCTTAATATCTGTCTTGAAGCCTTCTACTTCCAACATTCGCCTGTTCTCCAAGGCCTCATAGCGTTTTGTCATTACCTGTAAACGCTTGCCCATCTTGTTAGAGCGATCCTAAACATATGGAAATGGGAAGGCATTGAAGAAGATGAGGGAAGCATTCTCTAAGCCATCTGACTTCCCATGCCAAAAGTGGCAGAGAATGTTGTACCTTGAAGATCTCTCTCCTTGCTCCCTCTTCCTCACGAATTCGGGCAAGTTCTTCTTCCAGGGAAATGCACTGCTTTTGGTACATGCTGGAAAGCCTTTTCTCTTGTACTAACTTATCCTTTAAGGACTGCAGGTCAAAAAGGAGGAAAAACCAATACTCAGTACTATAATTAGATAATTCAAATAGTACTTAGGTGGTAAAAAGAAAAGAAATGAAAAGATTTCCAGAAGTACAAATGAGTTAAGTAACAAAACAGCAAGGAAGTTGGGAGAACATTTGAAAGAGAATTCTCTTAGCTTTTTTCTAAAGTGCACCTAGTAGAAACCTTTTAAAATAAAACAAATAGGGCCTGACCTGTGGTGGCGCAGTGGTAAAGCGTCGACCTGGGAACACTGAGGTCGCCAGTTCAAAACCCTGCACTGGTCTGGTCGAGGCACACATGGGAGTTGATGCTTCCAGCTCCTCCCCCCTTTCTCTCTCTCTCTCTCTCTCTCTCTCTCACTCTGTGTCTCCTGTCTAAAATGAATAAAATAAAATAAAACAAATAGCCTGACAGGGCAGTGGTGCAGTGGATAGGACATCAGACTGGGACACAGAGGACCCAGGTTCAAATCCCCGAGGTGGTCAGCTTGAGCAAGGGGTCACTTGCTCTGTTGGAGCCCCTGGTTGGGGCACATATGAGAGAGCAATCAATGAACAACTAAGCAGCCGCAATGAAGAGTTGATGCTTCTCATTTCTCTCCCTTCCTGTCTGTCTGTCCCTGTTGTCAGTTCTTCTCTCTACCTCTCTCTCTGTCCCTGTCTCTCTAGCAAAAAAAAAAAAAGCTTTTTAAATAAAACGAATATTTTTTGGCTCTCTGTGAAGAAAGAGTAAATAATTTAATTCAGAACTGTCCCCAGTTAGACATACAATAAACTGCAGGTTCCACATCCATGGATTCAACCAACCACAGAAAGAAAATATTCCATAAATAAAAGGTACATTGTTGCTGACATGTACAATGTAGTTAGGTCTACTGTACAGACATTTCCCCCCTCTCATTATTTTTTTTTATATATATATTTTATTATTATTAAATCTAATGGGGTGACATCAATAAATCAGGGTACATATGCACAATGAATACATCTCCAGGTTATCCTATCATTCAATTGTGTTGCATACCCACCACCAAAAGTCAAATTGTCCTCTGTCACCTTCAATCTGGCCTTCCCTGCGTCCCTCCCCTCCTCCCTATCCCACTCTTCCCTCCCTCCCCCATCCCATAACCACCACTCTCTTGTCCATGTCTCATAGTCTCACTTTCATGTCCCACCTATGTATGTAATCGTGCTGTTCTCAGTTTTTCTTTTTTTCTGATTTACTTATTTCACTCCGTATAATGTTATCAAGGTACATCCATTTTGTTATAAATGATCCGATGTCATCGTTTCTTATGGCTGAGTAGTATTCCATAGTATATATGTACCATGCCTTTTTAATCCACTCGTCTTCTGACGGACACTTGGGCTGGTTCCAGATCTTCGCTATTGTGAACAATGCTGCCACGAACATGGGGGCGCATTTCTTCTTTTCGAACAGTGCTATGGTGTTCTTAGGGTATATTCCTAAAAGTGGGATAGCTGGGTCAAAAGGCAGTTCGATTTTTAATTTTCTGAGGAATCTCCAAACTGTTTTCCACAGTGGCTGCACCAGTCTGCATTCCCACCAGCAGTGCAGAAGGGTTCCCTTTTCTCCACATCCTCGCCAGCACTTATTCTGTGTTGTTTTGCTGATAAGTGCCATTCTGACTGGTGTGAGGTGATATCTCATTGTGGTTTTAATTTGCATTTCTCTAATGATTAGTGATGTTGAGCATTTTTTCATATGCCTATTGGCCATCTGTATGTCCTCTTTGGAGAAATTTCTATTCATTTCTTTTGCCCATTTTTTGATTGGGTTGTTTGTCTTCCTGGTGTTGCGTTTTATAAGTTCTTTATAAATTTTAGTTATTAACCCCTTATCAGATGTGCTGTCGAATATGTTCTCCCATTGTGTGGTTTGTCTTTTTATTCTGTTCCTATTGTCTTTAGCTGTGCAAAAACTTTTTAGTTTGATATAGTCCCATTTGTTTATCTTGCCTTTTATTTCAGTTGCCCATGAAGATAAATCGGCAAATATACGGCTGCTACAGATGTCGGAGAGCTTGCTGCCTATGTTTTCTTCTAAGATGCTTATGGTTTCACGGCTTACATTTAAATCTTTTATCCATTTTGAGTTGGTTTTTGTGAATGGTGTAAGTTGATGGTCTAGTTTCATTTTTTTGCAGGTAGATGTACAATTTTCCCAACACCATTTGTTAAAGAGGCTGTCTTTACTCCATTGTATGTTCTTTCCTCCTTTGTCAAATATCAGTTGTCCATAAAGCTGTGGGTTTATTTCTGGGTCCTCTGTTCTGTTCCATTGATCTATGTGCCTGTTCTTATGCCAGTACCAGGCTGTCTTGAGTATAATGGCCTTGTAGTAAACCTTGATATCAGGAAGAGTGATACCTCCTGCTTTATTTTTTCTTTTTATGATTGCTGAGGCTATTCGTGTTCTTTCTTGGTTCCATATAAATTTTTGGAATATGTGTTCTATATCTTTGAAGTATGTCATTGGTATTTTAATTGGTATTGCATTGAATTTATAAATTGCTTTGGGTAATATAGACATTTTAATGATGTTTATTCTTCCTAGCCATGAGCACGGTATGTGCTTCCACTTGTTTGTATCTTCCTTGATTTCTTTTATCAATGTTCTATAATTTTCCGAGTACAAGTCCTTAACCTCCTTGGTTAAATTTACTCCTAGGTACTTTATTTTATTGGCTGCAATAGTGAAGGGGATTGTTTCCTTAATTTCTTTTGCTGATATTTCACTGTTAGTGTATAGAAATGCCTCTGATTTCTGAGTATTAATTTTATATCCTGCCACCTTGCTGAAATCATTTATAAGGTCCAGTAGTTTTTTGACTGAGACTTTAGGGTTTTCAATATACAATATCATATCATCTGCAAATAGTGACAGTTTTACTTCTTCTTTTCCAATTTGGATGCCTTTTATTTCTTCTTCTTGTCTGATTGCTGTAGCTAGGACTTCCAGAACTATGTTGAATAAGAGTGGTTAAAGTGGGCAACCCTGCCTGGTTCCTGACCTTAAGGGGATTGCTTTTAATCTTTGTCCATTTAGTATGATGTTTGCTGTCGGTTTATCGTAGATGGCCTTTATCATGTTAAGGAATGATCCCTGTATTCCCACTTTACTGAGAGTTTTGAGCATGAATGGGTGCTGGATTTCATCAAATGCCTTTTCTGCATCTATTGAAATTATCATGTGATTTTTGTCCTTCCTTTTGTTTATATGGTGTATCACATTGATTTATTTGCGAATATTGAACCAGCCTTACCTCTCCAGAATAAATCCCACTTGATCGTGGTGTATGATTTTTTTCATATATTGCTGGATCCGGTTGGCTAATATTTTGTTGAGAATTTTAGCGTCTAAATTCATCAGGGATATAGGCCTATAATTTTCTTTCTTTGTGTTGTCTTTGACCGGTTTTGGGATCAGAATTATGCTCGCCTCATAAAAGGAGTTTGGAAGTCTTCCTTCCTCTTGAATTTTTTGAAATAGCTTGAGGAGAATAGGAGTTAGTTCTTCTTTGAATTTTTGATAGAATTCACTTGTGAAGCCATCAGGCCCAGGACTTTTCTTTTTGGGGAGTTTTTTGATAACTGTTTCGATCTCATTTGCTGTAATTGGTCTGTTTAGGTGTTCTGATTCTTCCAGATTGATTTTTGGAAGGTTATATGATTCAAGAAATTTGTCCATTTCACCAAGATTGTCTAATTTTTTGGCATATAGTTCTTCATAGTATTTTCTTACAATGCTTTGTATTTCTGTTGTGTCAGTTGTTATTTCTCCACTGTCCTTTCTAATTTTATTTATTTGAGTCCTCTCTCTTTTTTTCTTGGTGAGTCTAGTTAAAGGTTCATCAATCTTGTTTACCTTTTCAAAGAACCAGCTTCTTGTTTCATTGATCCTCTGTATTGTTTCCTTAGCCTCTATGTCATTTATTTCTGCTCTGACCTTTATTATTTCCTTCCTTCTACTTGTCTGGGGTTTTATTTGTTGTTGTTTTTCTAGTTCTTTTAGATGCAGGGTCAGGTTGCTTATTTGAGCTTTTTCTAGCTTCCTATGATATGCCTGTAGTGCAATGAACTTCCCTCTCAGTAATGCTTTTGCTGTGTCCCATAAAGTTTGAGCTGATGTATGCTCATTATCATTTGTTTCTAGAAACTTTTTTATTTCTTCTTTGATCTCATTGTTAATCCATTCATTATTTAATAACATGCTATTTAGTTTCCAAGTGTTTGAGTATTTTTCAGTTTTTCTTTTGTGGTTAATTTCTAGTTTCATGGCATTGTGATCAGAGAAAATGCTTGATATGATTTCAATCTTCTTAAATTTATTGAGACCATTTTTGTGTCCTAACATGTGGTCTATCCTAGAAAATGTACCATGAGCACTTGAGAAGAATGTATATTCTACTGCTCTAGGGTGAAAAGTTCTGAAGATATTTATTAAATCAAGTTGATCTAGTGTATCCTTTAAGTCTGCTGTTTCTTTATTAATTTTCTTTCTTGAGGATCTATCCAGTGTTGTTAGAAGGGTATTGAAATCCCCTACTATGATAGTATTGCTGTTAATCTCGCCCTTTATATCCATCAAAGTCTGCTTTATGTATGTCGGGGCTCCTATATTTGGTGCATAGATATTTACAATAGTTATATCTTCCTGTTGAATTGTTCCCTTTATCATTATGTAGTGCCCTCCTTTATCTCTTACTACAGCCTTTGTTTTAAAGTCCATTTTGTCTGATATAAGTATTGCTACCCCTGCTTTTTTTTCATTTCCATTTGCATGAAATATTTTTTTCCATCCTTTTACCTTCAGTCTATGAGCATCTTTTGTTTTAAGGTGTGTCTCTTGTATACAGCATATGTATGGGTCCTGTTTCTTTATCCATGCAGCTACCCTATGTCTTTTGATTGGATCATTTAATCCATTTACATTTAAGGTTATTATTGATATGTAGTTGTTTATTGCCATTTTATTCTTTAAAGCTGTATTCCTCTTTTGCTCTATTCATTCCTCCCTTTAAACTGTTCACAAGAGGCCCCTTAGTATCTCTTGCAGAATTGGTTTGGTTTTTATGAATTCCTTCAGGCTTTCTTTTTCTGGGAAGCTCTTTATTTCTCCTTCAATTTTAAACGTTAGCCTTGCTGGATAAAGTAGTCTTGGTTGTAGGTTCTTGTTCTGCATTACTTTGATTATTTCTTGCCATTCCCTTCTGGCCTCAAGTGTTTCTGTTGAGAAGTCCGATGTCATCCTTATGGGGGCTCCTTTGTAGGTGATAGTCTTTTTTTCTCTAGCAGCTTTTAAAATATTTTCTTTATCCATTAGCTTTGGTATTTTAAGTATGATGTGTCTTGGTGTAGATTTTTTTGGGTTTCTCCTTAATGGAGTTCTGTGTGCTTCTTGAATGTGTGGAGTGTTTCCCAGCCTTAATTTAGGAAAGTTTTCTGCTATGATTTGATTGAACAAAGTTTCCATTTCCTGTCCTCTCTCCTCTTCTTCAGGCACCCCTATGATGCGAATGTTGTTTCTCTTCATGTTGTCACAAAGCTCCCTTAGAGTTTCCTCACATTTTTTAAGTCTCTTTTCCTTTTTCTTCTCTGCTTCTGTGCCTTTGTTTATTGTGTCCTCTAACTCGCTTATTCGATCCTCAGCGTCATCCATCCTGCTTTTAATTCCTTCCATTGTGGTCTTCAGTTCTGATACTGTATTTGTCATTTCTGTCTGATTCTTTTTTATTATTTCAATTTCATTTTTTATACTTGTTATCTCTTTGTTTAGGTGTTCATAATGACTATCCATTGTTGCTCTAATTTCTTTGAACATCCTAACTATCATTATTCTAAATTCTGCTTCTGGTAATTTGGTTATATCTGGTTCATTCAGGTCCTTCTCTGGGGATTTCTCTTGATTCATTTGGTTTGCATTCCTCTGCCTGCCCATTTTTTCTGTGTATAAGCAAGTTGTGGCCACTGGAGTCCAGTAGGTGTTGCCTTTGTGTTCTCTAGGTGTGGTCTATCTGCAGGCCCCCCACCCCCTCTGCCGGTGCCTAGGGTGTTTGGGTATGAGCGTTGCCAGCGCCGGCCCACTGTGGCTTTTGCTATGATTTCTGCCTCTCCTCCGTGGGAGGGGCTGTGACTGAAGCCACAAGATTAGCACCAAGGGTAGAGGTGAGCACCTTTCCTCAGCTGCGGTCCCATTCTATTTCAAGACTTCCGCCCAGAACCAGCAGTCGGAGCCTGCTCGCTACAGTTCCGGGGCTAGGCGGGGCTTTTGACGTGCTCTCAGCTGTAAGCCTTTGCCCGTCCGGAGCTTTAGCCCCGCCCTCGAGGCCAGGGCTCTTTGCGCAGGGTCGGAAACCAAGGTTTATTGGGGCGGGCTGTTTGCTGGCTTCCGCCGAGCTGCGTACTTCCGCTCCTCCCGGACTCTACCCTGCCCCCGCGTTCGGAGCCCACTCGTGCACGTATGAATGCTATCTGGGGTTTCTCCGGCCGGATGGGGATAGTAGTGTGGGCTCAGCTGCGAGCCTCCACTTGTCTCGGGGTCCACCCCATTCCCGCGCTCGGAGCCCGCTCGCGCAAGTATACTGGCCAACCGCGGTTTCTCTGGCCCGTCCCCCCTCTCATTATTCCCTAACCCAGCGATTTTCAACCGTTTTCATCTCATGGCACACATAAACTAATTACTAAAATTCTGCAGCACACCCCAAAATATATTTTTGACAGTCTGACAAAAAAAAGGTATAATTTTGATTCATTTATACCTGATGGCTACTGTGGTGGTGTCTGTTGTCATTTTCTTATTTGACAATCTAAGGCAAAAGAGGTCAGTGCCCCTCACTAAATAGTCAGGTATTGCAATTTTAAAAATTCTTGTAGCACACCCATTGAACACCTTGAAAATCACTGCCCTAAATGATACAGTATAACAACTACATAACATTTATATTGTATTAGGTATTATAAGTAGAGATGATTTAGCAGTCCATCGCCTTAATCACTCGGCCACCTCGTCCCAAGTAGAGATGATTTAAAGCATATGGGAGGATGTATATAGGTTAATACAAATACTATGCCATTTTATATAAGATACTTGAGCAACCATGGATTGTGGTATCTGGAACCAGTCCTCTGCATATACCAAAGGACTACTGTATGTTTTGGGAAACATTTCTGTAGGTTTTCTTTGAAAAGAAAGAAGCATCAACAACACTTATTATACATGTTCCACTGAAAAAGCTAAATAACATCATGTTACTTCTTACATACAAACCCAGGGGAAGAGCATTTCAGGCAGAAGAGCAAGTTTAAAGGTCATGGAGTATGGTCAAGGAAAAGGAAGAACGTTGTGGTTATATAGAAATAAGAAAGTGGTACAGAAGGAGGCTGGAAGGGTCTGTAGCAGCCAATCACAGAGGGCCATCCTCCAACCTCCTTACAAACCACTTCCGTTTTGAATTTACATACTCCAGGGCCTTTAAACTTGCTCTTCCCTCTCTCTGGAATGCTCTTCCCCTAGATCTATATGGCAAGCTCAGTCCCATTTTTCAGGTCTCAGTAAAAACACCAGATTAAAGAGAGTGTCCCAGTGCTTTTCCATAAAAGTAGACTTCCAGCAACTATATAAAATCTTCATACAATCCTTTTAATTCCTTACTACCATTTTTGCATAATCTACCATTTTCTTGGTTGTTGATGTTGCTGTTCTTTCTCACCCATTAAGATGTAAATACCATGGCCCTGGCCAGGTTACTCAGTGGATAGAGTATTACCTGGGCGCTGAGGTCAGGGATTCGAGCCCCAATCAAGACACATACGAGAAGCAACCTATGAGTGCACAACTAAACAGAACAAGTTTATGCTTCTCTCTCTCCCTTCTCCTCCCTCCCTCTCTCAAATCAATGGAAAAATTAAAAAAAAAAAAAGTATGGTGTCACCTCATTAGAATTAATAATAATAAAATATATATTAAAATTAAAAAAAAAAAAAAAAAAGTAAACACCAAGATGGCAGATCTGGTCAAGCTTCTTTACTGCTATAACCCCAGAGCCTAACCCATAGCAGAAGTGCATTAAATATTTGTTAAATGAATGAATCAACTGATCAACATATCAATCAATCTAATAGTTCCATTTTTTAAATTGCCAATCACTATAATAATAAGCTACTCTTTGAAGCCTTTTTTTTTTTTTTTTTTTTTAGCAAGAGAGACAGAGACAGAGAAAGGGACAGATAGGGACAGACAGACAGGAAAGGAGAGAGATGAGAAGCATCAGTTCTTTGTTGCGGCCTCTTAGTTGTTCATTGATTGATTTCTCATATGTGCCTTGACTGGGGGTGAGGGATGGCTCCAACTGAGTCAGTGACCCGTTGCTCAAGCCAGACACCTTGGGCTTTAAGTCAGTAACCTTTGGGCTCAAGCCAGTGACCATGAGGTCATGTTTGTGATCCCACGCTCAAGCCAGCGACCCCACACTCAAGCTTGTGAGCCTGTGCTCAAGCTGGCAACCTCAGGGTTTCAAACCTGGGTCCTCTGCATCCCAGACTGATGCTCTATCCACTGTGCCAGGCGAAAACCATGTTTTGAGGTTGTTGCTACATCAGCTTTCTGGACTGAATGGATCTGTCATGATAATTCTTAGGCTCAGAATTCTCTTTCTTTCAAATTCTTGCAGAAAAAAAAATTATACAGAAACTACCTTAATATATTCATTTTGTTTATGTTGACGCTCATGAACAACTGGCCAAACTTTTCCAATTTTATCTTCTTTCTTCTTACACTGTACCCTGTATTGCTTAATCTTTGACATCAAATGATCCTTTTCAAGCATCCATGACTTCTCCTTATTTTGGCTTTCAAATCTGAGTTGCAAAAAGTCTTTGGTGCTCTCATAGAGCAGTTCTTGTGTGTGGTGGAGACTATGAAAGAAAGTACAAATGTGGACATGAAGACACTTATACATATGACACAGTTACTCCAAACAAAGGAAAGATATAGCTTCTTTAAAAATTGTACAATATATAAAGTTTGTAAAATATTACAAGCAGTTTTAAAAATACACTTAATCTTATCAAGATCACTGGCAATCAATCCCACATGTTTTACGTACTGGATAAAGTATAATGTATCTCTACCCATGCTCACTGGTTCACAGACTGGTCGTTACAGATATTTTGTCACATGCTAACTTCAGGTTGTATAATTAGAAGGACTACAGAAATATGTACATATAGCTTGCATAAGTAGGTACTATTCCCAGGCACTAGACTTTACAATAAAGAACTAACTCATAGTGCTCTGATTGAGGGTGAACACAAATTCTAAAATGTCAAAAACAGCTTTATTTTTGTTTATGCTGTGCTCCTCCTATCTTGTCTTCAAGATCAGCTTCCTCTATGAAATCATCTTGACAATTTTAGCCCACTTAACTTCTCCATTGTCTGAAATTACTCATCAGCTTAAATCCAGTCTCCTGTGTTTATATATACTGCTCACGAAAATTAGAGGCTATTTTATCGCTTCATAATCATTTTGAAATATCCCCTAATTTTTGTGAGCAGTATATAACTCAACTTGTTTATAGACTGTCATGTTTTAACTGTCAACATGCATATTTTCCAACTTGAGTGAAAGCATATACTTACTTATCATTTATTTTTGCCCTGCTACCACCAAATTGTCAAGAATAGTAGCAAATACTAGACATACACAAGGTACTAAATAGATTCCTGCTGACTACTGAGATTTAGAAATAGAAAAATGTTTCTATTTTCAACAAATAATATCCCTAGAAGTAAGCAACCCATCAGTTTAACATCAACATCTAGAAAAATACTGTATCAAACAGACTGTTTGCAGAGTATTAAATACTGTGAGGCAATCATTATAGTTCTCCACTGAAAAAATGTCAGATCAGGTACAAAGTATAGTAACTTTCAGCAGATGAAAAAAATATATGTACATATATATTCAGGTATATATATATATATACATATATATATATTCAGGTATATATATGTGCGTATAAAGACGGAGAGATTGATTCAGTCACTACAAGGTTCTCTTTTGCTTTCCATCTTACATTATGTTCTCAATTATAAACTGGAAAAATATGGTCTTGTTAACATACAAATGGTTTGAAAGTGACACCCAAAGGGCAGTCATCAACGGCCTTGGATTTCATGCCATTTAGTACCCTTAGGATGGCATAATGGAAGGAACTAATCGTGTGCTCAGCTATGCACAGGGTGCTAAACTAGGGTAGTATTCATGTTCTGAATACAAATATAAAATTACTGTGACAATTAAAAAATACTGTTCCCTGCCTGACCAGGTGGTGGCGCAGTGGATAGAGCGTCGGACTGGAATGTGGAAGACCCAGGTTCGAGACCCCAAGCTTGCTAGCTTGAGCGTGGGCTCATCTGGCGTGAGCAAAAAGCTCGTCAGCTTGGACCCAAGGTCGCTGGCTCCAGCAAGGGGTTGCTCGGTATGCTGAAGGCCCGCGATCAAGGCACATGTGAGAAAGCAATCAATGAACAACTATGGTGTCATAATGGCAACGAAAAACTAATGATTGATGCTTCTCACCTCTCTCCGTTCCTGTCTGTCTGTCCCTATCTATTCCTCTATCTGACTCTCTCTCTGTCCCTGTTAAAAAAAAATATACTGTTCCTTTAAAACAATTAAAATCCAATGAAAAGTGAAGGTGCTCTGCATAAGCACAAAATACCAAAAATAAAGCATTTTATAGCCAGCATTAGTCAGCAATCTTGAGTATCACATCCAATTTTAATCACCACATTTCAAAATGGAGGAAGAGATGCTAGAAGTTGAGAAGACAATAAAATAAACAATAAAGGGATGAAGAAGGTAACATGAAAAAATATTTAAAATGTAGGAGGTTTAACCTAAAAAGGGGGTGGTAAGATGCAACTTGGTAAGCACCACCAAGTAGTCATAAGATGCTTATTGTGCACCTGTTATTCACACAGGGCAAGACCCTGGAGGAACAAAGACGTAATTATAATAGGTGATGGCAAGTGTTACCACAGAGGCATGTTAATCATCATGGGACTGTGGAGGAGGAAAAATGTAATTCTGCTTGGGGACGTTTTCAGAGAAGGAGTGACACTGCATAGCAAGGTACATGCCATACAGCAAGTGTTCCACAAACAGCAGATTTTGTTAGTTTGGCTGAACTACAGCAACAGAAAAGGGGGTGAGACTAAAAAGTTAATTTAGCGCCAGATGAAGTTTCTAATAACATATGCCAAGGTATCAGGGTTCTATCAGGAGATAAACAGAGAGATATCAAAAATTTTAAACACTTGGTAAGTCCTAATGGAGGAGCTACTAGTAATAGGAAGACTATACAATATAAAGGGACCAGTGATAGGAAGGACACTTAAATTATTGCAAGAATTTAAACAAGAATACAACTTGAACCAATACAATAAGAATAAGAGGGCCGAGACCGGATTTGAGAGGCTTCTTAGGCTTTCACGTGATAGGGTTTGGAATTAGTGAATAAGAGTAGGGAATTGAAGATAATCCTGAGGTTTCAAGCCTGGAAAAATGAATGTAATGTCATTAAATGGAATGGGAAAAAGAATAATGTAGCAGGTTTGAGATAGGAGGAGTGCTTGCTGGGAAAGAATAAGATTGGTTTCAATCATGGTCAATTTGAGGTGTTCAAACATTCAACTCAAGATGTCTTTACAGCTCAGGTCTGGCCACTGGAACCAGAGGAAAGGCTGAGGAGGGTGACATATGTAGAGGGACCAAAAAAAGTTGTTGCAGAAATCAGGGAGATTAACTTCAAAAACAGTGATCAGAGGTGCCAAATATGCAAAAAGATACTAATTACAATGAGGACTGTAAACAGATAACAGGTCAGAGAAATTAAGAAGTCAGTGATGACCCTAGAGAAAGCATGCTTAGTAAAATAGTAGGGAGAAATCACATGCAGAAAAGTGAAGAAAGGCAAGCAGGTAAGAAACAAGAGCAGAGAGCCTGGCCTGCGGTGGTGCAGTGGATAAAGCATTCACCCGGAACGCTGAGATTGCCGATTGGAAATTCAGGGCTTGCTCGGTCAAGGGACATATGACAATCAATCAACAAACCACTAAAAGTGAAGCAACTATGAGATGTTTCTTGCTCCCCTACCTCTTTCTCTCTTCTCTCTGCAAAATCAATAAATAAAAATCTTAAAATAAAAAAGGAAGAAAGAGGGAGGGAGAATTGAAGGGGAGGGGAGAGGAGGGGAGGGCAGGGCAGGGCAGGGAAGGGAAGGGAAGGGAGAAAAGATAAAAGCAGTGAGTACAGAGTTAGCATTTTTTCGTACAGGTATGTAAAGTTGTATTTTTCCATATTCATGAAGAGCCAAACAAAAGTGCCCTACTATATCAATTCAGATAACATATCAGTAGACAAAAGAACATTTTTAAAAAGATTTAATTTATTGATTTTAGAGAGAGAAAGATGTGGGGGAGGAGCAGAAAGCATCAACTCATAGGTGCTTCTGATATGAACCGGCAACCTCAGCATTCCAGGTCGATGCTCCATCCTCTGCGCTACCACAGGTCAGGCTAAAAGAACATTTCTTCCTTTCTTTTTCTTTTCTTTTTTAGAGAGAGAGAGATAGAGAGAAGGAAAGAGACAGGAAGGGAGATAAGCAGCATCAACTCATAGTTGCGTCACTTTAATTGTTCATTAATTGCTTCTCTATGTGCTTTGACTGGGGGGCTCCAGCCAAGCCAGTGACCCCATGCTCAAGCTGGTGACATTGGCGCTTTGAATCTCAGGGTCCCAGGTCGATGCTCTATCCACTGCACCAACACTGGTCGGGCAAAAAAGAACATTTCTTAATCACTAAGTTCAAGCTAACGCTCTGAAATGGGTTAAACGGAGCATGTGAAATATCAACCAACTCTGCAAGAAAAGAATCAACAGCATTCCTGGAAAAACTGTATACCCGCCTACCTAGAGGCAGAGGTGTCTGATAAAAAACAGTTTGTTCCATGTCCCTGTCAGTTACAGGATACTATGCTGCTAAAAGTACAGGACTGTTAACTTTTAAGATACTCAGAAAAAAATTTAAATCTGTTAGGTACAGCTTTCTTGAAACTCACGTTTTGGTAAGCTCTTTGATTTTGTCCTGATTTCTTTGATGTTGAACTTGCATTTCCTCAATGCAGATCCGTTTATCCTCCATGAGCCCTTCCACTTGCTCTCTGGAAAGCTTGGTCTGTTCTTCCAGCTGAGCCTGCAGGGCTTCCATCTAGACAGGTCAAAGAGGGCGAGGCATCCACTCCTGCCCAGTCTCTTATTTTTTACTTCTAAAAGTGAGCCTTTCTCCAGAAAAATTAAAAAACAAAAAAACACCCACAACCAAAAACAGAAGCACAGCACCAAAACAAATAGAAGAAAAGTTTCAATGGGCATTCCTCTTTGTTTAATGACTTAATAACATGGGTGGGCTACACAAGAGCAGACTGTTCACACATAGCAAAGCATCTGCATCACACAGAAAAAGCAAGAAAACCCAGTTTCCCTACCCTAAGACTCTCACCTCTGCACTACCTCCCTTTTTACACTTTAAGCGTTGTCTCCCTTTTAAAACTCCCAAGTTGCATAGAAATAGCGTGATTCTTTTCTTTATTGTTTTTTAAATTTAAAATGTGGAGCAAAATGAGTACAATGTAATTTCCTTCTCTGAGTCTGGCTGTCATGACTACAATGGAGATACTGGCCAAATACAGAAATTGTCATTTAAATCAACAGAGCCCTCCTGATAGTGACAGGAACTTGAGTGTGACTAGATGAAAATTCATGGTTGCAAATGATAGACCATTACCAGGTGGTAAGAGGATAATTCATTACTTTACTATACTTAACACATGCACTAAATAAACTGATACGAGCCCCAAAGAATAACCTATCAACATAGACAATTGCAACTCTCTGTGTATCCCCCCAGGCAAAGGGAATTCTTACTGTACATGGTTTTGTTGGGGATGGTTTAGCATATAAACTTAGTTAAATGAAGGTTCAGAATAGCACCTCTAGAATGGTTAATAAAGAAAAATGTTTTTAAAATATAAGCTTCTATTAACTAGGGATAACCTCAGTTTTCTTAATTACATGATGCCTAGATATGACATGCATGCAAGTGGGTACTGATATGGCGGTGAAGCTATGACGTGGAAAGCTACACTTGCGGATAGAAACTGTTCTGGTCTGCCAAAATAAGTTCTTTACCTGCAGGATGAGTGTCTGTGCGTCTCTTTGGTACTGCTCAGAACTTTCTTCCTTCTTTCTCATTGCTGGTTTTCTTTTACTTATTTTAGAATCTAAAAAGAAAACAAAAATATTAAGACCTTTATTTAGTTTTTCTCTCTGCTATTCAAGTATCAGCATTACCTTTGCATAGCAGTCTGGTTTCATTTACCTATAAAAGAAGTAAAGAAAGAAAAAGGAAAACATACAATAATTATGGTGTTTAATTTTACAAATAGGAATCTTTATAAGGGAACTCTGCTGGGATGTCACCTGGATAACAATAGCCACTTTTCAGAAGAATAAACTAATAAATTTTCCTTTGAAGTTGGGCCTATTTTCTTTTTGTAGAAACTTATTTAATCAGAAAGGATAGGCCTGACCAGGCAGTGGCGCAGTGGATAGAGTTGGACTGGGATGCGGAAGACCCAGGTTCAAAACCCCGAGCTTGCCAGCTTGAGCATGGGTCCATCTGGCTTGAGCAAAAAGCTCGTCAGCTTGGACCCAAGGCCCCTGGCTCCAGCAAGGGATTGCTCGGTCTGCTGAAGGCCCGTGGTCAAGGCACATGCAAGAAAGCAATCAATGAACAACTAAGGAGTTGCGACAGCAACGAAAGACTAATGATTGATGCTTCTCATCACCTCTCTCCGTTCCTGTCTGTCTGTCCCTATCTATCCCTCTCTCTGTTCCTTAAAAAAAAAAAAAAAAGGATAGGGAATAAAATAATTAATCTAAACATATTGATTCTAATATATCACCCAGTTTTTAAAAGACAAAATTATTATTTTTTTTTTTCCAGGGACAGAGAGAGTCAGAGAAAGGGATAGATAGGGACAGACAGACAGGAACGGAGAGAGGTGCGAAGCATCAATCATCAGTTTTTCATTGCCGTTGCGACACCTTAGTTGTTCATTGATTGCTTTCTCGCATGTGCCTTGACCACGGGCCTTCAGCAGACCAAGCAACGGAGCCAGCAACCTTGGGTCCAAGCTGGCGAGCTTTTTTGCTCAAGCCAGATGGGCCCGCGCTCAAGCTGGTGACCTCGGGGTCTCGAACCTGGGTCTTCTGCATCCCAGTCCGACGCTCTATCCACTGCGCCACCGCCTGGTCAGGCCTGTGCAATTTTTAGTGTTGCTTATTTTAACAATAATTTTGTCTTTTAGCCTGACCAGGACCCAAGGTCACTGGCTACAGCAAGGGGTTGCTCGGTCTGCTGAACGCCCGTGGTCAAGGCACATGCGAGAAAGCAATCAATGAACAACTAAGGTGTCGCAACGGCAACGAAAAACTGATGATTGATGCTTCGCACCTCTCTCTGTTCCTGTCTGTCTGTCCCAATCTATCCCTCTCTCTGTCTCTGTAAGAAAAAATAAAAATTGCACAGAACAAAATTTAATTCCTTGGATAATTCAAGAAGCTCATGCTAAGAGAATAGAACTTAAAGTTCTCACTGTAAGAAAAATAATTTTTAACTATGTGTGGTAATGGATGTTAACTAGACTTACTGTGGTGATCATTTTATAATACATACAAATATCAAACCATTATGTTTTAAACTTGAAACTAATATAACGTTATATAAATTAAAAAAAAGAAAAAATTGAGATTTCCATTAAAAAAGAGAGATGACTGAATCTTAGAGAGGCTATAGAATATTCTGTGATTTCAGATGCTGTCAAAGTCTGTTGTTTTTTTTTTTAATTTTATTCATTTTAGAGAGGAGACACAGAGTGTGAGAGAGAGAGAGAGAGAAAGAAAGGGGGGAGGAGCTGGAAGCATCAACTCCCATATGTGCCTTGACCAGACCAGTGCAGGGTTTTGAACTGGCGACCTCAGTGTTCTCAGGTCGAGGCTTTATCCACTGCGCCCCCACAGGTCAGGCAAAGTCTGTTTTATGACTTATCACCATAAGCATGTTAATCACTTTTTAAAAAATTTCTGCTCCATTAAAACATCATGGAAAAGTAAAAACAAACACAAAAAACGCAGTAAGATCTCAGATTACCAGAGGCATCAGATGGATAGTCATTATTACTGGATAGTAGAAAAAAACTTTGCACTGTGTTTTTGAATTCTGTATCAACAAGAATTTATAATATAGTATGTACCTGCTCTAAAAGCTGAAGAGTCATTCTGTTCACATCCATCTATAGCCTGGATAGTCTTTTGAAGAATGCTGACCTGAAAAAGCAACAAAAAAGGATATAGAAATATGTCTCACTTTTTAGCAGTTAGTGCCACGGATAAACAGTATTCATAAATTAAATTGATATAATTATATAGAAATGGCATACATATTAAACCAAAGAGGACAAAGTAAAAAAATGGGTAAAACCCAGTATTGGTGATATAAACCAAAAACAAATAAACAAAAAAACAAAAAACCCTTCAGGGTATTTTAGTAGTATCTGTTTTAAAAATAGTGGTCTTGGTCCTGGCCAGGTAGCTCGATTGGTTGGAACATTGTCCCAATATGCCAAGGTTGTGGGTTCTGTCCCCAGTCAGGGCACATACAAGAATCAAACAATGACTGCAAGAATGATTGGAACAACAAATCTATGTGTGTGTGTGTGTGTGTGTGTTTTACAGGGTCAGAGAGAGACTCAGAGAGAGGGATAGATAGGGACAGACAGGAACAGAGAGAGGTGAGAAGCATCAATCATTAGTTTTTCGTTGCCATTGCGACACCTTAGTTGTTCATTGATTGCTTTCTCACATGTGCCTTGACTGCGGGTCTTCAGCAGACCAAGCAACCCCTTGCTGGAGCCAGCGACCTTGGGTCCAAGCTGGCGAGCTTTTGCTCAAGCCCGATGGGCCTGCACTTAAGCTGGTGACCTCTGGTTCTTCTGCATCCCAGTCCGAGGCTCTATCCACTATGCCACCGCCTGGTCAGGCAACAAATCATTGTTTTTTTCTCTATCTATCTCTCTTCCTCTCTCTCTAAAAATCAATAAAAAAAATTTTTTTTTAAATAGTGATCTTTGACAAGGGCTTTTAGGAAAGTAATGGAAACACTGACATATACATATGTAAATACATATAAAGATGTTCACTGAGGCGTTGCTTAGAGAAGTAAAAGAATAGATAGCATTACTAAGGTGACCAACTGTCCTCGGGAGGACAGTCCTTCTTTTGTAAGTTCTGTCCTCCCTCAAAAAGTGTCCTCCTACATGTCCTCCTTTTTGACATTGGAAGACTAATCTGTAAATGTCCATATTTGATTGATGCAGAGTCAATCCATTGCATGTGATGTGATGTATTTGTATTTGACATGATGATTGATCAAGGATCCGTACAGTGCAGCGAGACACGATTATGAGATGCATGCGCTCCACACGGGAGACCTTGAGAGAGCAGAGAGCACGCCATATACCGAGCGCACAAATGGCTTTGTGTACTTCTTACTGAAACACGACATGGCACATACGACATTGGAGACTCACGATTATTTCTTTCTCAGGGAATATTCAATCATAGACACGTAAGTACTATTCATGTTTTATTAATTCATTATCCATTTAATAATTTCCAAATATGTATAATTTTACTTACAAGTATTTTTCTGAAATTCAAGTTTTAAAGTGGAAATCTAACCTCAAACCATATCTATTAACACATTTTGATTAAATAGTTGCATAAAACAGACGTTTTTTAATTAGAAAATGATAAATACACCCGAATTAGTGGTTTTGTTTGATATTTAGTTTTACTAAATGAGTACTTTTTTCTTACAATTATTATTAAAAATAGGCATGTAAACATAATTATAATATAAAATATTACAAATGTTTTTATTATGCATTTATCATATTATAGTGTATTATTGTTGTAATAAATGAAATGTCTCTTTTATTTACGATATTGTTTCCTTCAATTTATTTTTGTCTTCCTTTTCATTGTAAAAAAGTTGGTCATCTTAGTATTATACATTTATTTCTAAATGAATGAAAAAAAGAGCTTTATCTCTATCTAGGGTATACTTTATGAAAGACTGCTTTTTTTTTAAAATGATTTTTTAAATTCATTTTAGAGAGGAGACACAGAGTGAGAGAGAGAGAGAGAGAGAGAAAAAGGGGGGAGGAGCTATAAACATCAACTCCCATATGTGCCTTGACCAGACCAGTGCAGGGTTTTGAACTGGCAACCTCAGTGTTCCCAGGCCGATGCTTTATCCACTGCGCCACCACCGGTCAGGCGAAAGACTGCTTTTTTATATGATAGATTTCTGTGTGTCTGTTTTTAAAATGACCATGCATTACTTTTGTATTCAGTATAAACAAAGATTAAAAAAGAAACTTGAGTATTAAAACCTAAGTTTGATCCCACTTTCCTCTCTAATCTCAATTAAGACATTTACTCCTTTGTGCTTTAGGCTTCCAAGTAGTAAAATGGCTAAACAATGATACTTCCCAAGAATTTTGAAGAAAAATAATAAAATTGCAAAGCTTTTTGTAAATATAGAAAATGCTCTGAGAACTTAGGTAGACATGGGAATGTGATACCTAATTCCCCTTCTAACTTCTTTAGCAAGCACCAAAATAGCTCTGATTATGGACCTGAGACTGTATTCTGTAAAAGCCATGTTTACCATGCTATCTATACCAAAGATTACTTACTTTGTTGGGAGGCTCCTCATAAAAATAGGTCACTTCTCCAGGTTCTGTTCCCACAAGAGCCAAGAGATTCTGAATCCTTTTCTTGTCTTCTAGTTCTCTGCAATTTTCAGAGAGTAAGCACACATTGTGTCTAGAGTAAGTAAATTTTTGTTTAAAGAATCCCCCTTCTAATTTATTTTAAAATAATAACCTCGCATTAAAATTGAATAGGATTTATCTAGACCTCAGCACTAATTTTTAAAACAATCAGCTTATATTTAGAAATTCACAGAGAAGGGGCCAGAAACTAATTTCTTAGTTGGTTCTAGAAAAGCACTATAGGCCCTGGTCAGTTGGATCAGCGGTTGAGCATCAGCCCAACATGTGGAAGTTCCAAGTTCAATTCTCAGTCAGGGCACATAGGAGAAGTGACCACCTCCTTCTCCACCCATCCCCCTCCTCTCTTACTCGCTTCCCCCCACACACACACCCACAGCCATGGCTCAAATGGTACAAGCAAGTTGGTCCCGGGCATTGAGAATGGTTCTGTGGCCTCACGTCAGGTGCTAAAATAGCTTGGTTGCCGAGCAACAAAGCAGTGGCCCCAGATGGGAGTTGCCTGGTGGATCCTGGTTGGGTGCATGCAGGAGTCTGTCCCTCTACCTCCCTACCTCTCACTCTGAAAAAAGAAAAGCACTGTAGTGGATGGTGGGGTATACTGCTTAGGATCTCCTCTTCAGGACTGATAGGTTCTTCTTCCTATACTGCAGGCTGACGGCTCACAATTGAATCTCCAGAACTAACACCGGTCAAGGGGGACAGCCTTAGCCAAGAGACAGGCAGGCTGCACCCATTGCCTTATCTTTAGGATATTCTGAAGGCTCATCTGTGTCACCCTGTGACATTGGCTGAGTCTGGTTGTAATTGAATCACAGTTCAACTTCTGCCCAATCAGACTTTCCTTCTTCTCTTACAAGTAGTTACTCCTAAAAACATTCTCCAATTAACTTCCTATAAGTAAATTTCCACTGCAGAGCCTATTTTCCAGGGAACACAACATATGACAGTTTATATTAGATATGGACCAAGGAAGCAAACTCTAAAATGAGATTTCAGAGCCAGTGATATGGAGATGATTTATAGAACCTGAATATTCTTAGCATCAAGATAGATGGGGGTATAGCTTAAACAATTAAATCAAAGAAGGAGGGAAGCTGACCGCTGTGCCCTATTTAAAAGCACAAGCTCTGACCCATTTTCTATACCTCATCCAGTTTTAGGACCCAGAGACAACTACCTGGAGGAGCAACTGAGTCTCCCAGGAGGTAGAACCTGGTGACACCTAGGCAAGCAAGTGTACACAGTGATGATTCCCTTGGTCCTTCCTCAAAGGGCCTATGACCCATTTATTCAAGTAGTTATACATTGAGGGAAAAAAAATACCCAGGCATTTCAAAGATTGCTAGATATATGGTCTGAGCTGACATTAATATCTGGTGACTTAAAGCATTATCATGGCACTGGGTCACATGGGAACCATGTAATAAATGGAATTTGGGTCCAGATCCAGTTTACAATGGGTCGACTGAATCCAGGTTCAATCAGTGGTAATTTCCCTCATCTCCAAGAGATGATCTGGAACGAAATATTTGGTAGTTGGCAAAACCTACAAATTGGTTTCTTAACTTTTTTTTTTTTATTATTTTTATTTATTCATTTTAGAGGAGAGTGAGAGAGAGGGAGAAGGGGAGAAGGAGCAGGAAGCTTCAACTCCCATATGTGCCTTGACGGGCAAGCCCAGGGTTTTGAACTGGCGACCTCAGCATTCCAGGTCAATGCTTTATTCACTGCGCCACCACAGGTCAGGCGGTTTCTTAACTTTTGAGTTAAGATAAGTGAAAGCTTCTGAAACTGTCCCCTGCCCAAGATGATAAATAAAGACCTAAATGATAGAGGGGTGAAAGTCTCCATCAAATCCTCATTTCATTCACAAGTATGACCTAAACAAACCAGATGAATAGTAAACTTCTACTACGGAGGTCCCAGTCACTGTGCCAAATGTAATATTTTTGCTAGAGCAGATGAAATTGGTCTTAGGTACATGGTACGTGGCTACTGATGAAGCTCATGTATTCCTATCCATTCCTAACAGGACCACAAGCAATTCTCATTCATGTGGAGTGAACAACAGTATACTTTTATTGTCCTTCTTTAGGACCATGTTAACTTTTCTGCTATCAAATCAGTCTGAAGGGACTAGGATCTGGTAATTCTACAGATTAGTTCACTATTGATGGTATTATATTAAATGAGACAGGATAGTACATTAGAACCCTTGGTAAGATACATGTGCTCTAGAGGGTTAGAGGTAAACTTTACAAAGTACATCACTGGAGTTTTAGGGGTGCAATCTAGGCGTGCCAGAATATTCCCTTCAAAGTAATTAACAAATTATCGCATCTCACACCTACCAGCACCAAGAAGGAAACATAATTCTAAAAAGGCCTCTTCAGGTTCTGGAGAAATGTTGCATACTTTTCAATAATGTTCTGATCCATATATCAAGTGACAGGGAAGGTGAACTTTCAGTGTGGCCCAGAGTTGAAAAGAACTTCTGCATCAGGTCAAAGCTAAAACTATTTAAGAAGACTAAAGAGTATTTAAAAACCTGACAGCCTGACCTGTGGTGGCGCAGTGGATAAAGCGTCGACCTGGGAACACTGAGGTCGCCAGTTCAAAACCCTGCACTGGTCTGGTCAAGGCACATATGGGAGTTGATGCTTCCAGCTCCTCCCCTTTCTCTCTTTCTCTCTCTCTCTCTCACTCTCTGTCTCCTCTCTAAAATGAATAAAATAAAAAGAAATTTATAAAAAAAAAAAAAAAAAAAAACCTGACAAACAAAAATCCTAGACCTGTTGGCTTCACTGGTGAAATATATCAAACATTTAAAGGTCTAACACCAATCATTCCCAAACTCTTCCAAAAATTGAAAAAGGGGCAACACTTCTTAACTCATTCTATGAAGCCAGCATTGCCCTAATATCAAACCCAGACAAAGCAGTACAAGAAAACTACTACTGACCAATATCCTTTTTGAACATTGGTGCAAAAATTCTCAACAAAATACTAGTAGCAAACCAAATTTAGCAACATACTGAAAGGATTATGCACTGTGATTAATTGGAATTTATTTCTGGAATGCAACCATAGTTCAACATGAAAACTGATCAATGTAATGTACCACATTAACAGAATGAAGGGGGAAAAACACACAATCATCAATTGATTTAAAAAAATGCATTTGAGCCTGACCAGGCAGTGGTACAGAGGAAAGTGTCGGACTGGGATGAAGAAGACCCAGGTTCGAGACCCTGAGCTCGCCAGCTTGAGAGCGGGTCCATCGGGCTTGAGCAAAAGCTCGCCAGCTTGGACCCACGGTCGCTGGCTCCAGCAAGAGGTGGCTCGGTCTGCTGAAGGCCTGTGGTCAAGGCACGTGTGAGAAAGCAATCAATGAACAACTATGGTGTCGCAATAGCAACGAAAAACTAATAATTGATGCTTCTTATCTCTCTCCGTTCCTGTCTGTCTCTATATGCCTCTCTCTCTGTCCCTGTAAAAAAAAAATGCATTTGAGGCCCTGGCTGGTTAGCTCAGTGGTAGAGCGTTGGCCCAGCATGTGGAAGTCCTGGGTTCGATTCCCGGTCAGGGCACACGGGAGAAGCACCCATCTGCTTCTCCACCCTCCCCCCTCTCCTTCCTCTCTATCTCTCTCTCTCTTCTCATGCAGCCAAGGTTCCATTGGAGCAAAGTTGGTCTGGGCACTGAGGATGGCTCCAAGGCCTCCGCCTCAGGCACTAGAATGGCTCTGGTTGCAACAGAGCAATGCCCCAGATGGGCAGAGCATTGCCCCCTGGTGGGTATGCCGGGTGGATCCCGGTGGGGCACATGTGGGAGTCTGTCTGTCTGCCTCCCTGCTTCTAACTTATGAAAAATACAACAAAAAATGCATTTGACAACATTCAACACCTTTATACAATATAAACACTCAACAAACTAGAAATAAAAAGACACAACCTCTATAAAATAAAAGCCATGTATGAAAAATCCACAGTGAACATCATATTCAGTGGTAAAAGAATGAAAGTTTTCCTCGAAAATCAAGAACAAGACAAGGATGCCCACTTTTACAACTTCTATTTAACAGCATACAGTGGTACCTTGAGATACGAGCAAACCAACCTTTTTCTTTCTTTTTTTTTTTTTTTTAAAGATATGAGCTGCCACTAAGTCCATATTTTTGTTCGAGATCTGAGCGAAATTCCAAGATACAAGTTGTGATTCGGGAAGCTGCTGCTAGTTGGTGCATTGGCGCATGAGTCCAGTGTTGGCAGCACAACACCAGCATCTCGTTCTTTCTCACGTGTTACCCGCAGAATCAAGTGAATCTCGTGCGCTGTACTCATTCTTGCATCATTTTTGCATTTTCTACTTTTTTTTTAGAATCTTTTTTTTTCTTTTATTCATTATAGAGAGGAGACACAGAGTGTGAGAGAGAGAGAAAGAGAGAAAGGGGGAGCAGCTGGAAGCATCAACTCCCATATGTGCCTTGACCAGACCAGTGCAGGGTTTTGAACTGGCGATCTCAGTGTTCCCAGGTCGACGCTTTATCCACTGCACCACCACAGGTCAGGCCATTTTCTACTTTTTTACGTGTGCTATCATGGGGCCGAAGAAAGTGAGTGTAAAGAACAGTGGTGAGAAGAAGAAGAGAATGATGTTGAGAGAAGTAGAGCAAGAAATAATAGAAAAACTTAAGCGTGGTGTACGAGTGATTGAACTGGCAAGGCTGTATGACCTCAATACATCTACAATTTGTACCATCCTTAAACAAAAGGATGCCATCAAAAGCGCAAATCCAGCAAAAGGAACTACAATTCTGTCCCAATTAAGGACAAATATCCATGAAGAAATGGAGAAGCTTCTGCTGGTGTGGGTGAAAGAGAAAGAGCTGGCAGGAGATACAGTGACGGAGACTGTAATATGCAAAAAGGCACGTATTATTTATGGCACCTTGAAGAAGAAAGAACCATCAACCTCAAAAGAGGCAGCAGAAGATACGTTGAAGGCAAGTCACGGCTGGTTTGAAAATTTCAAGAAGAGATCTGGCATCCACTCAGTGGTGAGGCATGGTGAAGCTGCAAGTGCTGAAGTTAAGGCAGCTGAGGAGTACATGGCATGTTTTGCTGCACTTATCGCAAAGGAAGGATACATCCCTCAACAAGTGTTCAACTGTGAGGAAACAGGGTTGTTTTGGAAAAAAATGCCCTGGAGGGCTTTCATTATGCAGTGAAGAACCGTCTGACCCTTGCATTGTGTGCAAATGCTAGTGGTGACTATAAAGTAAAGCTACTGCTAGTGTATCATTCTGAAAATCCTCAAGCCTTTAAGACTCACAAGAGTCTTAAAGAAAAACTGCAGGTTATGTGGAGCGCCAATGATAGGGCATGGGTTATGCAGCAGTTTTTATTGAATGGGTAAATCTTGTCTTTGGTCCTGCAGAGAAGAAATATCTTCAAGAAAATAAATTCCCGCCTGACCTGTGGTGGCGCAGTGGATAAAGCGTCGACCTGGGAACACTAAGGTTGCCAGTTCAAAACCCTGCACTGGTCTGGTCAAGGCACATATGGGAGTTGAGCTTCCAGCTCCTACCCCCTTTCTCTCTTTCTCTCTCTCTCACTCTGTGTCTCCTCTCTAAAATGAATAAAATAAAAATAAAATAAACTACCGATGAAAGCATTACTAATCCTTGATAATGCTCCAGCCCACCCATCTGGTCTTTTTTTTTTTTTTTTTACAGAGATAGCGAGAGCCAGAAAGAGGGATAGATAGGGGCAGACAGACAGGAAGGCAGAGAGATGAGAAGCATCAATCATCAGTTTTTCATTGCGACACCTTAGTTGTTCATTGACTACTTTCTCGTATGTGCCTTGACCGCGGGCCTTCAGCAGACCAAGTAACACCTTGCTCAAGCCAACAACCTTGGGTCCAAGCTGGTGAGCTTTTTGCTCAAACCAGATAAGCCCACGCTCAAGCTGGCGACCTCAGGGTCTCGAACTTGGGTCCTCCGCATCTCAGTCCGACGCTCTATCCAATATGCCACCGCCCGGTCAGGCACTCACCCACCCACCTGATCTTGAAGATGACATTGTGGATGAGTTCAAATTCGTGAAAGTCCTCTACCTCCCACCCAACATGACTTCAATTTTGCTACCTATGGATCAGCAGGTCATTTCCAACTTTAAAAAGCTTTACACAAAGCACTTGTTCTGCCACTGCTTTGAGGTGACTGAAAATACAATTCTAACACTTTGAGAGTTTGGAAAGATCACTACAACATCGTGATATGTTTACGCATTATTGACTTGGCATGGCAAGAGGTTATAAGGAGAACCTTGAACTCGGCAGGGAAAAAGTTATGGCCTGATGTTATAGACAGTGACTTCGAAGGATTCGAACCAGAGACCAAGACCGAGGTAGAAGCGTTGGAGGAGATTGTGTCCTTTGGAAAGTCGATGGGTCTGGAGGTAGATGAGGGTGACATAAACGAGCTCATCGAGGAACATGAGGAAGAACTCTCAACTGAGGAGTTGAAGGAGCTACAGATGATGCACATGCGGAGCTTCTGCAAGAGATTAGTAGTGAGGAGGAAGTCGAGTCGGAGGAAGTGATTTCTACAAGTGAAATTAAAGACACGCTGGCAATCTGGGAGGGAGAAGCTTTCAAGTTTCATTGAAAAGAAACACCCAGAAATAGTTTCAACTGGTCGTGCTTCAGCACTTTTTAATGACATTTGTCACATTTCCATAACATTTTAAAAGGCAGGCAAAAACAAACCTCTTTGGATAGATTTTTTTTCAGGAGTCCTGCAAGTGAAAGTGCCGAAAGTGCAGCCAAAAAGGCAAAAACAGGTGATGATTAAATGAAAAATATGTAATGTTAAGCTTAGTTAAGTTTAAAGTTAAGAAAGTGCGTTTTTTTACAATTAAGTTTTTGTGGTTTCATTTTAAGTAAAGAAAGTGCAGTTTTAGTTTTGTTTAAAGAAAATGCAGTTTTAGTTTACAAGAAAGTACAGTTTTAGTATATGTGTCTACAGTGCCTGCATCCCTTCCTCCACCCACCTCCTCTGCCGTTCACCTCCATTAGCCGCACTCGTCTATCTCCAAGGTAAGAATACAGTACTAAATAACACTTTTTACTTTTATTTCATATATTTTGTTATGGATTGGTAAATTATACATGTGTGTTTCTTAATTAAAAACATGTCTTTTTTTCATAATTTAGAATGTTTGAGGATGTTTCACAGGGCTGGAACGGATTAAATCTATTTCAGTTATTTTAAATGGAAGAAATTTGTTTGATAATGAGTTGACTGACTTACGAGCTTGGTTACAGAATGAATTAACTCGTATCTCACAGTACTACTGTATTGGAAGTCCTAGCCAGACTGAGCAAACGAGTGGAAAGGAAGAGGTACGATTATCTTTGTTCACAGATGACATGATCTAATACGTAGAACAAAAAAAAAACCAAAATTCAAAAACTCTTAGAACTGATAAGTGACTTCAGCAAAGTAGGAAAGGAAATTCAGCATGCAGAAATCAGTTGAAATTTTTGTTTTCTTTTTACATGGACAGAGAGAGGGATAGATAGGGACAGACAGACAGGAACGAAGAGAGGTGAGAAGCATCAATCATTAGTTTTTTGTTGCCGTTGCAACACCGTAGTTGTTCATTGATTGCTTTCTCACATGTGCCTTGACAACGGGCCCTCAGCAGATCGAGCAACCCCTTGCTGGAGCCAGCGACCTTGGGTCCAAGCTGACGAGCTTTTCCTCAAGCCAGATGGGCCCGTGCTCAAGCTAGCAAGCTCAGGGTCTCGAACCTAGGTCTTCTGCATCCCAGTCTGACGTTCTATCCACTGAGCCACCGCCTGGTCAGGCAAAATCAGTTGAATTTTTGAAAAACTTTTAAAAATTGATTTTAGAAAGAAAGAAAGGGGGAAGTAGAGAGAGAGAGAAACATCAATTTGTTGTTCCACTTATCTATACATTCACTGGTTGATTATTTTATGTGCCTTGAGCAGGGATCAAACCTGCAACCTTGGTATATTGGGACTACACCATAATTAACTAAGCTAACCTGAGGGCTCAGTTGCATTTCTACATACAGGCAATGAGAAATTAAGAATTCAATTTAGCCTGAACAGGAGGTGGCACAGTGAATGGACTGTTAACCTGGGATGCAGAGGACCCAGGTTTGAAATCTAGAGGTTACTAGCTTGAGAATGGGCTCACCAGCTTGAGTGTGGGGTTGCCGGCTTGAGTGTGGGATCATTGAAATGACCCCATGGTCGCTTGCTTGAACCCAAAGGTCGGTGGCTTCAAGCCCAAGGTTGCTGGCTTAAGTCCAAGGTCACTGGCTTGAACAAGGGGTCACTGGCTTGGCTGGGCCCCTTGGTCAAGGCACGTATGAGAAGCAATCAATGAACAACTAAAGTGCCACAACTAAGAGTTGATGTTCATCTGTTTCCCTTCCTGTCTCTATTAGTCACTAAAAAAAAAAAAAAAAAAAAAAAATTAGCCTGATCTGGGACCTGGGGTGGTGCAGTGGATAGAGCATTGACCTGGAATGCTAAAGTCACTGGTTCAAAACCTTCGGTTTTCCCAGTCAAGGCACATACAAGAAGCAACTACTATGAGTTCATGCTTACTGCTCCTCTCTCTGCCTTTTCTCTCTCTCTCACCTCAATCTAAAATCAATAATAAAATATTTTTTTAAAAAAGAATTCAATTTATAGCCCTGGCCAGGTGGCTCAGTGGGTAAAGTGTTGTCCCAGTGCATAGAACTCATGGGTTTGGTCCTCGGACAGGAAACATATGAGAAGTAATCAGTAAGTACACAACTAAATAGTACAACTAAGTGGAACAATGATTTGATGTTTCCTTTTCTCTTCTTTCCCCATCTCTCTCAATTCAATGAAAAAATTTAAAAAAGATAAAGAATTCAATATATAATAGCCTCATAAAGAATAAAATACTTAGGAATTCATCTAATTGAAAGACTTGTATACTAAAATGAAGTTGAAAAATATTAAAGAACACATAAATAAATGGAAAGACATCTCATGTCCATGGATCAGAAGACTTAATATGTCAATATTATCCAAAGCAATCTACAGATTTAGTGAAATCCCTATCAAAATCCCAATGACGTATTTTGCAGAAATAAAGAAACGCACTCTACAATTCATATGGAATCTCAGAAAATTCCAAATAGTCAAAACAAATAGTCTTGAAAAAAAATAACAAAGCTGGAGGACTCATACTTCTTGATTTCAAAATTTACTACAAAGTGACAATAATTGCAGAGTGGTACTGGCATAATGACAGACATAAACACCAATGGGATAGAGAGTTCAGCAATAAGTCCCACACATATGGTCAAGTTATTTCCAACTTTCAGTCGGGGAAAAGAAAGTCTTTTCAACACATGGTGCTAGGGAAACTGGATATTCATCTACAAAAGAATGAAGTTGTACCCTCCCCTAACAACACACACATAAATTAATTGAAAATTGATCAAATACTTAAACGTCAGAGCTAAAGTTATAAAACTCTTAGAAGAAAAATTAGTGAAATTGGAGGCAATGATTTCTTGAATCTGATGCTAAAAGCAGAAGCAACAGAAGAAAAAAATATATGTTAGATCTTATGAAAATGAAAACTTGTCCATCAAAGAACACTATCAACAGAGTACAATGGCAACCCTCAAAATGGGAGAATGGGAGAAAACATTTGCAAATCAGTCATCTGATAACACATTAATACCCAAAATATATTTTAAAACTAAACAACAATAAAACAAACAATCCAATTAAAAAATTAGAAAAGGGCTTGAATAGACATTTTTCTATAGAAGATATATAAATGACCAATAGGCATGTGAAAAATGTTCACTATCAATAATTAGGGCAATGAAAATCAAAACCACAATGAGCCTGACCAGGCAGTGGCGCAGTGGATGGAGCACCAGACTGGGATGCAGAAGACCCAGGTTCGAGACCCCAACCTCGCCAGCTTGAGCGCGGGCCCATCTGGCTTGAGCAAAAGCTCAGCAGCTTGGACCCAAGGTCGCTGGGTCCAGCAAGGGGTTGCTCGGACTGCTGAAGGCCCGTTGTCAAGGCACATGTGAGAAAGCAATCAATGAACAACTATGGTGTCGCAACAGCAACGAGAAACTAATGATTGATGCTTCTCACCTCTCTGTTCCTGTCTGTCTATCCCTATCTATTCCTCTCTCTGACTCTCTCTCTGTCCTTGTGAAAAAAAAAAAAAAAAGAAGCCACATTGAGACTGGTAGGAGGGGCAAAGGACTTGGAATGGGTTGGTCCCACAACCATATGTGGTAATTTAAAGTCAGCAGGGAAATCTCGGCTGTGGAGTTCCCCTTGAGGAACAAGGAGTCCCAGCCCGACACCAGGATTCCATCCCAGGGTTCCAGTGCTGGGAAGAGAATGTCTAAGCCAGTGGTTCTTAACCTTTTGTGAGGTACCGAACCCACTAGTTTCATATGTGCATTCACCGAACCCTTCTTTAGTGATAAATAAAATATGATTTTTTTTTCCAAATTCAAGACATAGGTAAATTTTTCCAAATTCAAGACATAGGTCAATTTCACAAAATGAGCTGTGCATGAACATCACCTTGCCCAAAGAACAAAACCAACAAAGTGCATGAACTCACAACAAATTACAGTATTATTTTATTCTGGCCTTCATGGTGGAGTCTTCTCCGAACCCGAGACCGACTCATCGAACCCTAGGGTTCGATAGAACCCAGGTTAAGAACTACTGGTCTAAGCACTGGGTTCTACACGTGAAACTAATATAATATCGTCCATCAAGTGTAATTGAAAAATAAAAAATTGTTTTAAGAAAAAGTGTATGATACTGGATACTGTGGAACACTGCTCAGATGCCACCTTCAGGACCATGGCACCTACCCCTCAGCTCTTGAATCCTTTTCCAGGAAGTGTCATTGGCTGAAGGAAGCCGTCTCTCCCAAGTTTATACCACCTCCCTGGTGGCAACCTACATCAAATGATCAATTATTGTGAGGATACAAAATTCTGACTCTTTTGCCTTTGAAAGGCTGTCCCAGCGTCACAGCTTCTTCTAGGGTCAGCTAAAGCCCATTACCACTGTGTCACAGTTCAAATTCTTCCCCTGCCAAAGTCTACTCACCGATATTAATTCTTGAGAACCTTGCTACTAACCAGCCTGCAGGCAAATCTCCATCTCAGAGTCTTTTGCCTGGAAACTACAACCTTAGAGAATTACAAGAGAAAATTATCTTATTTAATGTATTAGAAATATTCCCACATTTCCCTACTCCTACTTGGTACCTGATTCTCAGTCGGTCATTTTCTGAATAAAGGCGCAAAACATGTTCTCGTTCCTGGAAGAGGCAGACCTGCATATCACTTAGAGCTTTCTGCAATTCAGCAATCTCTTCCTCCCTCTGCTGCAAATCCCATTCTAGTTTGTGCTGAAAAAAAAAAGTAGATGAAAAGTTAATGAGCTTCACAGTTCTTCTTATTGAATGTGGAAGAGTCAGTTCATGTAGATATATTACAACGTGAATGGTTTCACCAAAATAGACGTCAAATGACAATAATACATTATATGTAGACTTGAGTTTAAAAGTTGCAGGGCGAGTATGATTATTTGCATGTAATGTCAAAGCTCTCATATTTTCCTTTTACAAACCACAGAACCCAGAATGCCAGTTGGTACACCTGTTCTAGTCACAATTTATTTATTTATTTACTTAAAATGAATTTATTGGGGTGACATTGGTTAGTAAAATTAGATAGGTTTCAGGTGTGCAATTCTGTAATACATTCATGTGTATATTGTGTGTTCACTGCTTTAAGTCAAGTCTCCTTCCATCACCATTTATCCCCTTTTTACTCTTCTTTTTTAAAAATGCTTTCTATTCACTAGTATTATGAAATTTTGGAACACAAAGATAAATGGGTATGTTTCTTGCCTAGAGCTAAAGGAATGTTGTGGAGAGACAGGCAAACAATTAAAATAATTATTTTTAAAAAAATTTATTGATTGATTTTAGTGAGAGGAAGGGAGAGGTGGAGAAGAGAGAGTGAGAGAGGAGAAGAACATAGATTCGTTCCTGTATGTGCCCTTACCAGGGACTGAATCAGCAACCTCTGTGCCTCGGGACGATGCTCTAACCAACAGACCTATCCGGCCAGGGCAAAAATGAAGTACTTAACAGAGGAACATGCCTAGTAAAATGATAGAGGGAGAAAGTATGAAAGAAGTAAAATCTCTGAAGCTTTTGTGGGAAGTCAGAGACCACCATCAAAAACTAAAGCTTGAGAGAAGACTGCTAGAAACAAGATGAGGGTTGGTACTTTGAGAAAAGAGAACAGTAAATACAGAACCAACCAAGAGTTATAAATGTTTGGACAACCAGAAGTATTTTAGTATTACTGGGTGCAAAGTGAGAGGTAGACTGAAGAAGTATGAGACTAGAGGATAGGACACTGGTTAAGGAGGATATTGTAATAATGCAGATAAGCTCTAACAAGATTCTGAACTAGTGTTGAGGCAATATGATGGAGATGTTGAAATGGATTAAGGGATATTTAGGAAGCAGAATCAACAGAACTTACTAAATGATTGAATGTACGGGCTGGGCAGAATTATAGGTAATCATACTATTTAATAAGACACAGAATAAAGAGAAAAGTTAAGAGATAAGAAATGAAAGGAGCCTGACCAGGCGGTGGTGCAGTGGATAGAGCATCGGACTGGGATGCGGAAGACCCGGGTTCGAGACCTCGAGGTTGCCAGCTTGAGCGCGAGCCCATCTGGCTTGAGCAAAGAGCTCGCCAGCTTGGACCCAAGGTCGCTGGCTCCAGTGGGGGGGTTTCTCGGTCTGCTGAAGGCCCGCGGTCAAGGCACGTTTGAGAAAGCAATCAATGAACAACTAAGGTGTCACAATGGCAATGAAAAACTAATGACTGATGCTTCTCATCTCTCTCCGTTCCTGTCTGTCTATCCCTATCTATCCCTCTCTCTGTCCCTGTTAAAAAAAAAGAAAAAGAAATGAAAGGAGGGCCTGACAAGGCTGTGGCGCAGTGGACAGAGTGTTGGCCTGAGATGCTGAGGACCCAGGTTCGAAACCCTGAGGTCACTGGTGAGCCCTGGCATGGGCTCACCAGCTTGAGTGCAGGGGTTGCTGGCTTGAGCATGGTATCACAGACATGATCCCATGGTCGCTGACCTGAGCCCAAAGTTCGCTGGGTTGAGCAAGGGGTCTCTCACTCTGCTGTAGACCCCTGGTCAAGGCACGTATGAGAAAGCAATCAATGAACAACTAAGGAGCCACAACTATGAGTTGATGCTTCTCATCTCTCTCCCTTCCTGTCTGTCCCTGTTTGTCCCTCCCTTGCACTCTCCCCCTCTCTTGCTTACTAAAAAAAAACAGAAAAGAAAAAATGAAAAGAAATGGAAGGAGGGAAAATGGTAGTGGTACATGTGTACATGTGGGTAGATTAGTTCAGATATAAGCATATTAACATGAAATGCAGGAGAAAAGAGTCAGCATTAGATATTCTGGATGTTATCATTCCATACGTAGTAGTATAGATAAAAACAAGATCGTTTATGGAGGAATCTGCAAGAGCATTTAAGATTAAGGAAGGGAAATGGTTTATGGAAACTGACAGATGAGATAAAAACTGAAAAAGGAAAATGATACAGAATCAAGAAAAGAAGAGTTTTAAGCAGAGATCAACAGTGACAGATACTGCAGAGGTCACAAACAGAAGAGATAATTTTCGCAAATGGGTATCATAGACCAAAGGAGTAAGTTTAGTGGAACAGTAAGGAGAGAGACCAAATTATAGTCACAGAATCATAAGTGGGTGATAAAGTCAAACTATTCTAGAAGTGGGGCTAGGAAAAGAGTGGAGGGGGAAATACAACTCAAGAACGATGGGGTTTTTTGTCTGTTTTTTGTTTCTTAAGTTGGGAAAAGCCCATGTTAAGCAAGAGGTTAAAAACAGAACACAGAAAGAAGAAAGATGATGAAGGATTTGTTTGGAGAAAAAAGGGATGGGAGCCAGATAGTGTGTTGGATCAACTCAGCTTGAAGAGGGAGAGACATCTTGTCTCTGAAGCAATAAGAAAGAAGAAAGATGGACACAGATGTAGGTGACAGTGGATGGGAAAAAGTCATACATGATAGCTGTATTTCCTGTGAACCAGGAAGACTGCCTGGCGAGAGATGGCTAACACGGGGTTGCAGACTGGAGCAGAGTAGGCAAGGTACAGCACAGGTGGGCAGGGAGAAGGAACTGACTAGGGAGAGGCAAGGAAACTGTTGTGTAATGACTGGGATACAGATTAGTTTGTTTACCATAAATTCCATAATGATTTGTGACCTTTCTAGAACAGAGATTCGCAACTAGAGGCAATTTTGCTTGTGCCCTAGGAAAAATTTGACATCTGCAGGCACTTTTGATGGTGACAGCTGGGGGTGGGGTTAGGGTATGTGTTTGTGTGCTATTGGTATCTAGTGAGTTGAGGCCAAAGATGCTGCAAAACATCTCACAATTCATAGGATAGTTCCCACAATAAAGAATTACCAAGTCCAAAATGTCATTAGTGCCAAGGGTGAGAAACCCTGCTCTAGGAGAATAGGATTCAATTATAGCTAGAGTTTTGCTATGCAAGTGAAGCAAAAGAATAAGCAAGGGGTCATGTGCAGGCAGTACAATTATTACCGAAGTGGAGTGTGACAGTGTTCAGGTTAGAAGGGAAGGACATAATGTCACAAACAGACATAGCATTTGGAAAACTGGGAAGTCAAGGAACCATGGAGGTACTAATGAAGTCAGGTGCACGGGGCTGAAAGAACTAGAAGTATGAGAGAGACAGAGGTAGGAGTTTAAGATTTTGGAAGTGGAGCAGTTTTGGGGGAGGGATTATGATCTAAAGAGGGGCCCAAAGGGTAGGTAGCTAGGCTGGGTAGAAGGGAACTAGAAAGTATTCACTTGTGATACAAGCTGGCACTTCCAGAGCTTCTTTCAGTCATGGACAGACTTAATCAGAGCCCTAAAAGGGCGTGCATCCTCTTTCGCACCTCTCCTTCACAAGCTTCTTTGTATAACTCCAGTTTCTTTAACAGGTCCTCATTTTCTGCCTCATACTCAGCCATCTTCTTTTGATAATATTCCAGAAGCTCCTGAGAAGGGCAGAGAAGAGCCAGACGATCTTCCATGGAAGGCAAAGGAGTTGACTCCACTGAATCTGAGAAAGACACGCCCTTCCACCTGGTAGAACCACTGAGACCACATGCAGCACCATGTTTGGAAACAGGTGTCAGCCTGTGTGAAGTCAGAAAGACATATTCATTAAACTGCCTAAACATTTATTTGTTTACTTTAATTAGATTTATTGGGGTGACACTGGTTAATAGAATTACATAGGTGTCAGGTATACAAATCTAAAACACATCATCTGTACACTGCACTGTGTTCACCACCCCAGTCAAGTCTTCTATCACCATTTATCACCCCTTTACCCTGTTCTATCTCTTCCAACCCCTGTTTAAACATTTTTGAAACATAATTTCTTTTCTTTTCTTTTTTTTTTTTTTACAGGGACAGAGAGAAAGTCAGAGAGAGGGATAGATAGGGACAGACAGACAGGAACAGAGACAGATGAGAAGCATCAATCATTAGTTTTCGTTGCCATTGCAAAACCATAGTTGTTCATTGATTGCTTTCTCACATGTGCCTTGACTGTGGGCCTTCAGCAGACTAAGCAACCCCTTGCTGGAGCCAGCGACCTTGGGTCCAAGCTGGCGAACTTTTGCTCAAGCCAGATGAGCCCGCGCTCAAGCTGGCGACCCTGGGGTCTCGAACCTGGGTCCTCCGTGTCCCAGTCCGATGCTCTATCCACTGTGCCACCACCTGGTCAGGTGAAACATAATTTCTTAAATTAAAAAAAGAGGTTTATGTTCTTAAAGTGTGTATAATTAATAAATTTTTTAAATTCATTTTAAAATGGAATATAAAGTGAGATCATATAATAACAATTAGAAAATTTAATACCTAAGACATACATCAATAGGAACAATTATACACTGCTAATGAAGTGTATCTTGGTGAAATGACAGACAATAAATAAATCGGCAGAATCTAGTAAAATTGCAATTCCTCTTGTTCTAGAGAAACTCCTGCACACATGCATAAGGTGACATGTAAGAAAATGTCCATAGCAACATTATGTGAATCAGCATTAGAAAATATAGTCAAGTCACTAACCTCATAACCACATCAGATCCTAATCTCTCTAGCAGTGGAGACATGTGAATTCCACAGACAAGACTAGACAAGATCTAAGGGTAATCAAAGGCTGAACAAGAAGTGTTTTTAAGCTAAAACAATGAAAGTTAGAAAATGAGTGATGCAGAAGTGAAAAAACTCTCATGTGAAAATTAATCCATTCTGACTGATTGCAAATTTACAAGGTTACAAAATAGACACAGAGTGAAAAAACTTGATTCCAGAAGCCCAGAGTTGTAGCTAATGAAGGTTATGGTGAGCACTTTTAATAAGTGAACATGTATAGAAGAGATACTAAAGTGTATTTTCAGCTAACTTAAAGAAAAAAACCTAATATCTCAATCACAAAAAACTAGTGACAGAAATACCATTTTACTCAATGTTTCATGTTTTCCAAGGGAGTTGCCTTATAACAACTCTGAAAAACAGGTTAGTAGATGAACTAAGAGGTATTTCTGAGATTTGGCAGCTGAGAGTTGTGGCAATGAGCAGGAGGAAGACATATCATGAGGCAAGGTGATGGCAGAACCAGAATTCCAAGTCCTCTGCACATGTTGGTTGTTTCCTCTGTAATCCAGGATACACTGGACAAGGCCCACTCAAACTGTCTGGATCCTAGTGTTACTATTTAATATGTCTTACTTTTAAATCTAAATCCCACATAACAAGAATAGAAAACTGAGTCTAACATACTTCAAATTCAGAATGTAGAAGTATACTTCCAAAGTCCTTATAGTTCCTAAGCTAACTTGTACTAAGGCTACAGAAATCTTGATTATTTTTTTTAAATTAAATTTATGGGGGTGACACTGGTTAATAAAAGTCTTGATTCTTTAACCACTCAAAGATAAGCAAATGTCTTACTTTTTGCAGACAGGGGTATGTGTCGGGGTAAAGTTCATGCTGTATTTTTCACACCTGTCAAACACAAAAATTTGGAATGAGAAAGCAGGAATAGAACAAAACAGTATGTAACACCCAGACTGCTTCCCTCTCCAACATTACATGTGCCTGCTGGTAAGAATGTAATATTTTTAAATGCAATACTATTCTTTAAAGTAGTTCTGAATCCTAAAGTTCTATGACTTTTGAATTTTTGTAAGGCAGTCGTTGTTGTTATTATTTACAAATAAAATCAGAATGGCATTTAATATTTGGATGGGTAAGCACGTGAAGAAAAACCTCCTTAGTATGAAGGTTATCTGCAACAATGCAAAAGAAATTTACAATCTTCTAGCTGAAATTATAGGAAAGGAAGATAGTAAGTGGAAATTAAGGTAGAGGACACATTATGCCAAATTTAATAAAACCACAAAGCCATTGATATTATCTTTATTTGGTGTGCTATACCTACTGTTTGTCTTAGAGGGAGAAAAAAGTTACTTATAAGCTTTAAAAAATTCATTCACAATCTCCATCCCAATTAATTAGATTTTTTTTAATATATATTTTTAAATTCTTTTCTTTTTATTTTTATTTATTCATTTTAGAGAGGAGACACAGAGTGAGAGAGAGAGATAGAGAAAGAGAGAAAGGGGGGAGGAGCAGGAAGCATCAACTCCCATATGTGCCTTGACCAGACCAGTGCAGGGTTTTGAACTGGCGACCTCAGTGTTCCCAGGTCGACGCTTTATCCACTGTGCCACCACAGGTCAGGCTAGATTTTTTTTTTAGAGAGAACATTTATTTAGAAAGTTACTGAAGTAGTAGAAGTGAGCCAGGAGGGCTGTGTAGGCTCAGGAAACAAGTTACAGAAATGAAAGAAGTGCCCCTAAAGTTTAGGAGAGAGAAAGCAAAGGTAAAGCCTTGTGGGAAGAATGGGGGGGGGGGGGGGGAGAGAAGGCATGCAGATCTTAAATTCCTCTACTTTGAATATTATCACAGAGATTTACAGGAAGACAAATCTCAGGTAAGCAATACTAAGGTGAGGGAGGGAGAAGGGGAAGAGAGGGAGGAGAAAAGGAGAAGGGGACAGAGGGATAGAAGGAAGGAAGGAAGGAAGGAAGGAAGGAAGGAAGGAAGGAAGGAAGGAAGGACTGACTTCAGGATTGAGAGAGAGAGAGAGGTATCAACTTGTTCAATTTAGTCACGCACCCATTGATTGCTTCTCATACATGTCCCCATCAGCCACAGCTAGTCAGACTCCCTTGGGATAGACAGTACCCTATGGATAGAGCCGGCAAACCCTCAATGAAATGAAAAAACTTATGTGATCAAACAAGCGACCTCTGAGCTAGGAGCTCAGGGACCACTGAGCCACCAGCCAGGGCTAGGGAAAGTTTTCTTATCAAGCATGCTTTGTCTGTCCATTCCAATTTTGAGTCAGTCAAGAGATGATGTAATAATGTCCTGTTCTTGTGTTCTACCTCGTATATATTTGCTTAAAAGAGTGAAGAGATAACTATTGATAATTCCGTAACCATTTTCCTACTAGGATCTCCAGTGTGCCACTCCCCTAGTCCTTAAAACCTTTTCTCACTTGGCCACTAGGACACGTTTCTGGTTCTCCTCCTTCCCCACTGGTCATTAACTTTTAGTCACTACTAGTTCCTCCTTATCTTTATACTTATTGCCTTGATGACCTCATGAAGTCACATTGTTTTCCGGTGTACACCTCCAGTCCTCCCTCTGCCCTCCACTCCAGACCTGACGACTTACTCTTACTCCATATCACCACTTAGACGTCTAACAGGTCACGCAAGTTTTAACAAGTCCAAAACTAAGCTCCTGATATATACCTCTGACCACCAAACCTGACCTTCTCTCAGAATTCTATGTCTCAGTAATTACTAACACTGTTATGACAGTTGTTACAGTTGTTTAGAACATCAAACTTGGAGAAATTTTACTCCTCTTTGTTTTACAAGCTACACTGAATCCATTAGCAAATCCTACTGGCTCTACCACCAACATATCTAAAATATGACAACCACTCATGTCATGCCCTGTTCCAAATCCCCTGTAATTTCTTGCCTGAATAGCTAAAATGGTCCCTCTGCGTCCACTCTCAACTCCACCCCCTAGGATCTCTTCAACACAGCAGTTAAAGTGATTATTTAAAATATGTCAATACACAAAACTCCTCTGCTCAAAAGCCTCCAATAAGTTTTCATTTTACTCAGAGAGCCACAGTCTTTAAGAAAGCCTATAAGGTCCTACATGGACCAGCTATCCCACTACTTCTGTGACCTCATCTTCTACTCTTCCCCTTGCTCACAGCTCCAACAACACTGGCCTCTTCGCTGTCCTTCAAACATGCCGGGTGAACTACTTCAGAGCTCCTGCACTTGCAGTTCTCTGCCTATAACACGCTTTTCCCATTTATCTATATGGCTTGCTCCCTCTCATTCAGGGCTTAAATGTTGCTTTCTTGGTGAAGTCCTCCTTGACATTTTGGTATTCCCTTACCTCCTGTCTGTTTTCATTTTTCCATAACACTTATGTGACAGATTTTATGTATTGACTCCCCCCACTGGAATGGGAAAATTCACTCAGAGCGGGTATTTTTAATCTAATGTGTTCACTGCTGTACCCCAGTAACTAAAGTAGTGCCTGGTTCATAGTTGGTGCTCAATACATTTTTTTTTTTTTTTTTAAAGCATGGCCCCTCTGAGATGTCACTGTCCACAGTGGGGGCCAGCTTCTTTTTTTTTTTTTTTTTAAATGTTAAATCCAGTTTGTTGCTCTTTTTTTTTTTTACTTTATTTTATTCATTTTAGAGAGGAGACACAGAGTGAGAGAGAGAGAGAGAGAGAGAGAGAAAGAGAGAAAGGGGGAGGAGCTGGAAGCATCAACTCCCATATGTGCCTTGACCAGACCAGTGCAGGGTTTTGAACTGGCGACCTCAGTGTTCCCAGGTCGACGCTTTATCCACTGCGCTACCACAGGTCAGGCAGTGCTCAATACATTTTTATAAAAAAAAATATTTTAATCCAATATGAATTCGACTCTCTTCTACAGTTTTTTTTACCCTTTATCTTTTCTTTTTCTTTTCTTTTCTTTTTTTTTTTTTGAGCAAGAGAGACAGACAGGAAGGGAGGGAGATGAGAAGCATCAACTTGTAGTTGCAGCTCCTTAGTTGTCCATTAATTGATTCTCATACGTTCCTTGACTAGGGGGCCCCAGTTGAACCATTGACACCTTGCTCAAGCCAGTGACCTTGAGCTTCAAGCCAGCAACCTTTGGGCTCAAGCCAGTGACCATGCTCAAGCTGGCTAGCCTGCATTCAAGACAGAAGACCCCGCATTCAAACCAGCAACCTTGGGTTTCGAACCAAGGACCTCAGTGGTCCAGGTCGACAGTCTATCCACTGTACCACCACCACTTAGGTGGGAATGTTATTATTTTCCCTGCTTTTATGATTATCTCCATCACTAAAACACTACCAGGCATAGAGTAACAATTATTTGTTGAATGAACAAATAAATTTTTTAATCTCCTGATTTGAATTTCCAACTATGTAATGGACATTTTCACCTATATGTCCCAATGGAGCTTGAAATGTTTAACAAAAAGAAAAAAAATCACTCAAGTCACATATATTTTAGCATCTCAAAACTAACACTTTCTAAACCTAATATATCATCTTTTTTTTCAGCCAAATATACTCCTTCTGACTTTCCTACATCAGGTACTAATTCAGCATCCTCCAAGCAACCTGGACTTGAAATTTTTAATTATTTTATTACTACTTTTCTTGACCCTTTCATTCAACCATATCAAAATCATCTATATTCTTTCTATTTCAATATTCATCTATCATCTAAAAATAACCATGCTAATTCAGGATCTCCCCATCCTCTTACCCACCCTACTACAATTGCTTAACTGTTCTATCCACCCTGGTCTCCCCTGGACCATCTCCTTAAAAATAAAAAAAATTCATCCAGTAGCTCCTCATAGCCAAATGCATTAACTAAAACTCAGCTTAGAGGTTGCTTTCTAAGGACCAAACCTATCTCTCCTGCTTTATTCCCTAACAGTACTGTCCTTTCCAGATAACTTTCTTGTTTCCCTGCCTTTGTTCCTCCAACTATGGTAGAACAGAGCTTCCTCCACTCGCATAATTTCACTTAATGAAATCCAGTCTGTTCATAAAAACTCAGATACTACCTCCTTCATCTCTTTCCTGAGTCTCTACATCCAAAATGATCTATCAAAATGGCCCACCTGCAAAAAGAACTGCATTTGTAACTCTCTAAAGTTTACATATTAGAGTTCTTTGTTGCTACCCTTTCTCTCTCCCATGATAATGCTTGTTCCTTGCAGGTAGAAACTGTGCCTTACTCATTACTTTAGCTCCCCAAAGAACATTATTACCCTTGCTTATTGATAAATTAATGGGTTTTAGCTATTTTATTCCTTCTTCTCTGCGATATCCTTTCTCTTAGGTTTGTTTGTTTTTTTATAGCTTGTCTACTTACAATTCATTTTGTTTAGCGCTTCAATATTCACTTTACACCCACAACTGTTAAGTCTTTTTTATTATCCCTTAACTCAACAAATAAGATTGAGGCTTAATTAGACTAGCCTGGGGTGAGGGAATACCAGAACCCAGCTCCAGGTCGTCCTAATTCTGGACTCCTTTTCCACTTTCATCCCGTTCTCGCCTCCCTCAACGCTATAGCTCCCCAACGCTACAGCTCCTGGGAAACCTTCCCTTTTGCATATTCTAACTTTCCTCTTCTGGTCCCCAGCTCTCCTGACGCCCCGCATTTCAGGCTCAGAACCATCTCTCCCGCAAGGCTTCCACTACCACTTCTCCGTCACCTTTCCAAGCCCCTAGCCCAGCCCACTCCCCGGAAACCAGGAACCCTATACTCACGCCGCGCCAACGCCAACTAGTCACAGAACTCAACGGAAAAACAAAAGTTAAATCAGGGAGCATCGCGGCGCCATTGAGCGTGCACAAATCCGTCCAATCGCCCATACGTTAACATGGCCCTTTGAATTGCTACCAATAGAAAAGCTACTCACAGAGAGACATTCCCCTTTCCCGCCCACCTTAGCTGGTGTCTTACCGAGCAAAGATCTCCGGGAAATGTAGTTTTATTTCTGCACACAGATCTCTGGGCGGAAGTTGTAGCCAAATACAATCCAACTGGCACAGTGTGTTTGGGGTCAGAATGAAATAGTTCTGGGCACCGCTAGTTTATGCTTGCAGAACTACTTTGTTTTCATGAAAAATCATGCAGAACTGGGATTCATAGTCATGGAAAAGATCACAGACTTATTGTGTGCTGTAATGTACAGGTTTATCTCAAGGAGGTAAAGCTAAGAAGATGGTTTCTCCTCCATTGCCCTGGTGTCCTAAGCCAAGATAGGAGTTCAATTTGTGTAGTAAGGGGATTATGTGTATAAATGCAGACTGGCCTGACCAGGCGGTGGCGCAGTAAATAGAGCGTCGGATTGGGATGCAGAAGACCCAGGTTCCAGACCCCGAGCTCGCCAGCTTGAGCGCAGGCCCATCTGGCTTGGGCAAAACTCGACAGCTTGGACCCAAGGTCGCTGGCTCCAGCAAGGGGTTGCTCAGTCCGCTGAAGGCCTGTGGTCAAGGCACATGTGAGAAAGCAATCAATGAACAACTATGGTGTCGCAACAGCAACGAAAAACTAATGATTGATGCTTCTCAGCTCTCTCCGTTCCTGTCTCTCCCTTTCTCTCTCTGTCCCTGTAAATAAGTAAATAAAAAAATGCAGATCGTATTTTCCTGAGAGATGTGAAAAATTGGCTTTCATAACCTGACCTGTGGTGGCACAGTGAGTAAAAGGATCAGCCCAGAACACTGAGTATCCTGTAGCACCCCCCGGGACAAGGGCTGGAAAATCCCTCATGCCTTTGGCACTTCTGCAATTACTAACCTTTAGCACACACACCTTGTCCGAAAACACAATAGAAATTCCTCAATCGTTAGCATCCCTAGTTATGCAAACCAAATTCCCCAGCCAGCCTGAAGGGGTATAAAAATCTCGAGCCCCACCAGTTGGGCGCAGCTTCTCTGGCTCACTACTCTCCGAGTCACTGAACCCGCCCAAAGGTTCCAATAAAGTTGGACTTTTTAACTATTTGGTACTTTGTCTCATTTCATGCGGGTCGGACCTTACATTTGGTGCTGAAACCCGGGAGAGGGTTTGTGACCCGCCTTTAGGTCCAAGTGACTGGGCGAGCATCCCCCTCTCTCTTTCTCTCTCCTCCCTCCGGCCTGCATACCCCGGGACCTTTTTTGGACCAGGGAACCTCCTTTCTCGTTCAGCCAGGCTGTAAGTACGTTCCTTTCTTCTGAGACCTTTTCGCGGGTTGCCAACTGGGGTTCCTGTCCTAGACTCGGCCGAGCCGGGAACCCCTCCGCCGGCTCCAGGAGCCTTTAAAGGAGTGCGAGTGAGTGGGACGCCTCTCTCTCTCTCTCTCCAATACCGGAGACCGAGTCTCCTTCCGGAACTGGGACACCCGATTGGGACGCCTCTCGGTTGTCCCTTTTCCCAACCCGTGAAACCTCCCCGTACTTTTCCCTGAACGATGGGCAACTCTGGGTCCAAAGCTGATCCCAAAACACCCCTAGGGTGTTTATTGGCTAACTTCTCCAAATTGGGATACACTCAAACCCTCCGTCGGAAGAAACTCATTTTCCTGTCGCAGGCTGCATGACCTCAATACAACCTGGACAATAGGTCCCACTGGCCTCCAATGGGCACTTTCGATTTTAATGTCCTCCAAGACCTGGACAATTTCTGCTGACGGACAGGAAAAGATTCTGAGGTCCCCTATGTCCAAGCTTTCTGGGACCTTCGTTCCCGCCCCGACCTCTGTTCCCATTGTTCTACTCACCAAATTCTCCTAGCTCGAACCTCCTCTCCTCCCAAGGCTTCCTTCCAGGAACCCCCTCCTTACTCTCAACCCGATGACCTTCCCGACCACCTATCTCCCCCTCCTACTCTCCCCCGCAAAAACCTCCCAGACCCGGGCCAGGCTCCGGCTCCTTCCGCCCCTCTGGTTCCTTCTGCCCCACCTCCTGCAAACCCCCTAACCTCTCCCGTCGCAGCCCATACCAGGTCACACGGCCCCCAATCGTCATCCGTTGTTCTCGCCCCTCTCCGTGAGGTGGCTGGGGCAGAAGGACTAGTTCGAGTACATGTCCCCTTTTCTCTCCAAGACCTCTCACAGATCGAGAAACGGCTAGGATCTTTCTCGGCCGATCCCTCAACCTACATTAAGGAATTCCGGTACCTGACTCAGACATATGACCTGACCTGGCATGACATTAAGGTAATCTGTACCTCTACTCTTACCCCTGAGGAACATGAACGCATCCTCACCGCCCCCCCAACAGCAGGCAGACAGGGACCATCTAGTAAATGACCAGATCCCCCTTGGCACAGAGGCGGTACCCAGGGAGGACCCCAATTGGAGTTATCAGCCCAGCCAAGGGTCCAGCATCCCTCGTCGAAACCTTATGCTCCAATACTTAATCAGAGGTATGGATGCAGTTTCTAACAAGGCTGTAAATTATGATAAACTGAGGGAAATTATCCAACTCCCCAAAGAAAACCCAGCTCTTTTCCTGAACTGCCTTCAAGAGGCCCTAGTCCGTTATACCCGCCTAGACCCAGGGTCCCGAAATGGGGCCACAGTCTTAGCCTCTCACTTTATCTCTCAGTCTGCCCCAGATATTAGAAAAAAACTAAAAAGGGCTGAAGAGGGCCCTGAGACCTCCATCCAAGACCTGGTAAAAATGGCTTTTAAAGTTTTTAACGCCCGAGAGGAAATGGCTGAAGCCGCCCGCCAGGAACGAACCCAAGCCTTGGTAGCGGCCCTCCGGCCGGTAGGGAAACTGATAAAAAAAACCAGCCTCCAAGGGAGGACAGCACACACCACCGGGCACTTGCTTTAAATGCGGCAAAGAGGGCCACTGGGCCAAGGCCTGTCCGCAACCAAGGCCCCCCAACAAGCCTTGCCCACAATGCAAACTAATGGGCCACTGGAAGTTGGACTGCCCGACCCTGGCTCAGCCTACGGCACCTCAATGCCGGGGAGCTGAGAACCAGGCATTTCCAGTCTCAGAACTGCTGGGCTTAATGGATGATTGAGGGGACCCTGGCTCTTCGACTCCGGTTACCCTCACCGAGCCCAGGGCTACGCTCCAGGTAGCGGGTAAGTCTGTTTCCTTTTTAATAGACACGGGGGCTACCTACTCTGTCCTTCCCTCTCGGGCCTTACAGTTCCTTTCCAGGTCTCCGTCATGGGAATCGACGGATCACCCTCGACCCCACGGCGGACGACCCTCCTTAATTGCCTATTTGAGGGTCACCCATTCTCACACTCCTTCCTAGTCATACCCTCCTGCCTGGTTCCCCTCCTGGGGAGAGACATTTTGTCCAAACTTCGGGCAAGCATTTCATTCTCCCCCAGGCAAGCCTTCCTATTAGCACTGGTGCCAGATCCCGACCCTGGGCCTGACTCAGACCCCAGAGTCCAGCTTCTACCTGGAGTCGACCCTAAGATCTGGGATACGGATACCCCCACTGTAGCCTCCCTACAGAGACAAATAACTTCTCTTGCCCAAGTCTCGTTACAGAACCGGCAAGCCATGGACCTACTTACGGCCAAGCACAGGGGCACCTGTGTCTTCCTGCGGGAAGAATGTTGCTACTACATCAACAAATCCGGCCTTGTAGAGACCAGGGTAGAAGCCCTCCACAAACTCATCTCTGATATCCAGAATAAAAATTCTCAGCAGAAGCCTCATCTTGGTGGAACTCCTCCATGTATTCTTTACTAGCTCCACTCATAGGACCCATTTTCATAATTGGACTAATCTTACTAATTACCCCTTGTCTTTTTCGCTTCCTGCAGACCCGATTTCAGGAGATCACCAGGATAGCAGTCAACTAAATGATGCTGCAACAATACCAACCCCTGCCCACCATAACGGATACGGACTGCTCTGGCTCTTTCCTACTCCTCCCCAGCTCCGCCCCCGTACAGCAGGAAGTAGCCAGATAAGACCACGTCGCCCCACTCCCTATACCAAAGAGCCAGGAATGTCCGGTAGCACCCCCAGGGCAGGAGCTGGAAAATCCCTCATGCCTTTGGCACTTCTGCAATTACTAACCTTTAGCACACACACCCTGTCTGAAAACACAATAGAAATTCCTCAACCGTTAGCGTCCCTAGTTATGCAAACCAAATTCCCCAGCCAGCCTGAAGGGGTATAAAAATCTCGAGCCCCACCAGTTGGGCGCGGCTTCTCTGGCTCACTACTCTCCGAGTCACTGAACCCGCCCGAAGGTTCCAATAAAGTTGGACTTTTTAACTATTTGGTACTTTGTCTCATTTCATGTGGGTCGGACCTTACACTGAGGTCGCTGGTTCAAAACCCCGGGCTTGCCTGGTCAAGGCACATATGGGAGTTGATGCTTTCTGCTACTCCCCCACTTCTCTCTGTCTCCTTTCTCTAAAATGAATAAATAAAATCTAAAAAAAAATAATAAAAACATTAAAAAATTGGTTTTCATAATATAAGCTAGTGCAAAACCCAATTGTCTTATCTTTCTAGAAGAGCAAAGTGTCCCAGGAGTAGGGGAAAAGGAACCTTAGTCTCAGAGCAGCAGATTCTATTATAGAAAAGCTGAAACTCTTCACTGGTATAAGGCCTAAGGTTGTTCAAAAGAAAAGTGCCATCTTCTCCTAATCCTGCCATTTTCTTTTTTGTGTGATTGTCTCTGTTAGTTACATCAAGATTTCCCCAAACAACTTGGTTCAGTGCTTTTGTTTCTCTTGGCCCCTGTATATTTATTTAAAGCCAGATCAAATCATGGCATTCTTCACACTGTCTACTTACTTGTCTACTTCCAATATATATGTTGGGCAGATAAAATATATTATGCTCACTTCATTAAAGATGGTGCTGCCCATGTGGAAGCCTGTCACCCAGGTGATATTAGTTGCCCTTCTTGCTTGGGATGGGCGTGATTATATTAATGTGTGTTGGGTGTACAGGCTGTAAGAAGGTAGGATACTATAGCCTAAGGCTTAGTCTTAAAATTAAGCCTTTCCCACCCTTTTTGATGTAGGGTGGTTCACTCTCATGAGGAATCCCATTATGCCTCAGATAAGTGACTTTGTATCAGAGACTTCCTTATTTTGTATATTGGGTTAAAGGTTTTGAATCTACACTATAAAGTGGGGCAGACAGGGAGCTTGCTTGCACTCGGTTCCTGAGATTAGCACTAGAGAGGAGAGCAGAGAAAGGCCACATGGAGGAGGCCAGGAAAAGCAGCCAAGATGGCAGAGTGCTGAAGGAGAAGCCAGTTTGTGCAGAGAGAAGGAGATGGGGAACAGAGGTGAATAAGGCTAGTGGGCTGAGAAACCTTTGATTCTAGGAAACTCAGATAAGTCAGTAGCTTTCTGAGCACTGAATGAATGGGTTTTGGAGCCCAGTGTATGTTTTTAATTGCCCGCCGGGTGCAAGCTAGGATTAAAGCTAATGGCCCACCAGTTCTTGGCTCTGTTGTTTCATTACCGTCTGTTCGAATCTAATGCAAACCTGCATGGGCCAGACGGCTGTGATGGTGGCCACGGTTACTAGCTTTACAATATATATATATATATTGTTGGGCAGATGAAATATATTATGCTCACTTTGTTAAAGATGGTGCTGCCCACGTGGAAGCCTGTTGCCCAGGTGATGATATTAGTTGCGCTTCTTGCTTGAGAGGGGCATGATTATGTTAATGTGCATTGGGGGAGGGCTTTCTCACCAAAAGGCCATGGCTACTGGCTTTACATTTGGCGTAGTCTGTTGCAGGACTTGGACATTGGTATAGAGCCACCACCGCCTTTGAGCGGTGGAGTAGAGGACTGGCTGCTGTCATAGTTCCCCATGGCTGTCCTTTTGGGGACCATAGGCGGGCTGACTTTTACAGCCATGCGGGAGGAAACCAAGAGCTCTGTGGAAGAGGCTACCCGGGAACTGCAAACTGAGCAGTGGAAAAAGCTGGAGGAAACGTGGGAGAAACAGATGCTGACCCTGGATTTGGAGGAAGCGCTGAAGGAGGAGGCTGACCAGGTTTGTGAGATTCGCCTGGAAATGGAGCAGATGCTGGAGGAGAAATCACAGGTTCATGAGTTGCAGATTGCCCTGGATGTTGTGGAGAGCCAGCAACGGCAGGAGGCCAAGGTTGAGGCCGGAGCTGGGGCTGCAAGACCCACAGAGCAGAAGGTGGTGGCAGCCCGGGGCTTAAGCCTTGCAGCAGAAGCTGATGTTTTTAGTTCCTCTTTGGAGGATGAGGAGAATCGCTCTGGAGTTGTGATCCACAGTCTCCAGAAGCTGAGAACCCAGCAGCAAGGAGTAGATATGCTGCTGGTAGGTCTGTGATTTTGGGACATAGGGTTGGATGCCATCATGCTCTCCAGAGCAGAGATGGAAATGCTGACTGCCATTGCCACATGCCATGATGGCAAGAATGGGGAGCGGGGGGCTGATGCCCCATGTGTGTGGACTGATTTCCTGGACTATCACCAGAGTGGGCACTGGCTACTTTGTTGGGTTGTATTCCTGCTTGGGAGGGGCCATTGTTTTGCTAAGTTTGCTGGAGGAGGTGTCTTTGTGGGCCCAGCCAGTTTTGCAGGGAGAGCATAGAGAATGCAGAGTGCTGAAGAAGAAGCCTGTTTTACAGAGAGAGAGAAGCTGTGTGGATGAGGAACCAGAGCTGAGTGGCTTTGCAAGCTCCACTGAGACTGGTGGGGCCTTTGATTGTAGGAGGAACTGGAAAAGATTCTCCTGGTTTTGGAACCGGAGGATGCATCAGGGCTTTGGGAGCCCTGAATGAAAGGGAAGTGTTTTCCCTGTGTGTTTGCTCATTGGCCGGTGCGAGATTTTAATAAAGGAATGACCCACCATTTTTTTACTCCACTGTTTTTTTTTTTAAATATATTGATTTTAGAGAGAGGAAGGGAAAGAGACAGACAGACAGAAACAACAATCTGTTCCTGCATGTGCTCTGACCGAATGGGTATCAAACCCACAACCTTGTTGTTTCTAGATGACATCTTTTTTTTTTAATTAATTTATTTTTTACAGAGACACAGAGAGAGTCAGATAGGGACAGACAGACAGGAACGGAGAGAGATGAGAAGCATCAATCACCAGTTTTTCGTTGCGACACCTTAGTTATTCATTGATTGCTTTCTCATATGTGCCTTGACCATGGGGCTACAGCAAACCGAGTAACCCTTTGCTGGAGCCAGCGACCTTGGGTCCAAGCTGGTGAGCTTTGTTCAAACCAGATGAACCCACACTCAAGCTGGCAACCTCGGGTTCTCGAACCTGGGTCCTCCGCATCCCAGCCCGACACTCTATCCACTGCGACACCACCTGATCAGGCTCTAGATGACATCTTAAATGACTGAGCCAACCAGCTGGGACAGCTCCACTGTTTCTTTACAATCTGTCCAAATTCAATGTGAACCCTCATGGCCATAATGGCAGTGGCCACTGGCCACACATCTGGCGTAGTCAGCAGAATTCACATCAGATCAGTATGGAGCCGCCACTACCCTTGAAGGGTGGGGTAGAGGACTGGTTGTTGTTATGGTTCCCTATGGCTATCCTTTTGGGGACCATGGGCTGGGTGTTTTTTACAGCCCTGTGAGAGGAAACTGAGAGCACTATGAAAGAGGCTTCCTGAGGCCTGCAAACCAAGCAGCAGCAATAGAAGGAGATTGACCAGGTCAAAGAACTGCAGTGTGAGAGGCAAGCTGAGAACCAACAGTGCCTGGAACTGGAGCAAGTGCTTCAGAAGGAGACTACATGGGTTTGTGAGTTGCAGTTTGTCCTGGAAGTTGAACGTTGGCAGCAGCAGTTGTTGGAGGAACAACTGCAAGTTCAGGGTCAGGCCAAAAGCTGGCAGCCATAGGAGCCTAAGATGGAACCATGCCAGCTGAGTGGCTCTGAGTTGGTGGGAGCAGAAGTTTCCAGCTCCTCTTCTGAGGATGAGGAGACTGGGGCTGAAGTTGCCATCTGAAGACTCCAGAAGGTAAAAACCCAGTAGCAAAGAGTACCTACTAAGACCCTGGTAGGTTTGCTACGCTTATGAGACATAGGGGTGGATGGTAGCATGCTCTCTGGAGCAAAGGTGGAAATGTTGGCCATTGTTGCCACATGCTCCTCCATGGGGTAGCGTCTTCAAAGCTGCCATTATGGTAGGGATGAGGGGAGAGGCCTGTGACACTGTGTGTGTGGACTGACTCTTGGACTGCAACCAGAGGGGCACCAGCTCCCTGTTGGATGAACATGCGGCTTTTGAGTAGTATGAGAGACCCTGATGGGGAGGGGCGGCTCTGGTAGAGGCCCTCCTGCACCAGGAAGCTTTTCATCCAGTTGGAGAGAAGCTGCAAGGACATTTTGTTCTTTGGGCAGAGTGCTCAGAGACATTGTGACGGGCACCTTTGTAACTGTTGAAATTGTATGGCTTGTACTGTTACTGTAATTTGTTTATATGATGGAGCTCATTCCTTGCACAAGAATGCCTATGGTGTGGATTGCAAAGTGAGCAAAGGGGGTAGAATGTTGGGCAAAAGTTTGTAAAATTTGTATTTTTTTGTTTGCTCACTTGGATTGTTAAAAATTGGCGCAGGGCAGCCACCTGTGTGCTTGTCCTCAGAGCAGGGCATTCCTGCTTGGGAGGGGCCATTGTTTTGCTAATTTTTGCTGGAGGAGGGGTCTTTGTGGGCTCAGCCAATTTTTCAGGGAGAGTGGAGAGAATGCAGAGTGCTGAAGAAGAAGCTAGCTTATGCAGAGTGAGAGAGATGGTGTGCAGATGAGGAGCCAGAGCTGAGAGGGTTTGCAAGCTGGCTGGGCAGATAAAATATATTATGCTCACTTTGTTAAAGATGGTGCTGCCTACGTGGAAGCCTGTCACCCAGGTTGTAAGATGTTTAGCAATGGGGTGGTCAAGTGGGAAATCAGAGCCCCAATCTTTGTCTGGGATCGCCCACATGGCCAGGCGTGTGGAAACTACACTTCCCATAAACCTTTGGGAAAAAAGCGACTGTCCGTCAGCCAGTGAGATTTCACTATGTCATATTAGCTAGATGACCCCAGAAGGGCCCCTTTTTAAAATTTGGCGCCATGCGGTCCCCAGCGCGAGATTCCTGGAATTCATCACCTGTGCCAGTGAGTCCCAACCAAGTAACGCTCTGTACCAAATAAAGCCTCAATAATTAAGACTTAATAACTACGCTGATTTTATTCTTTCTCAGTGAGGAAAATACCTTACATTTTTGGTGCCGAAACCCGGGACCAAAGTCCACAATGGACTGCTCCTCTTTTCCTGTCCCCTCCGAGGAAGAATGTGGACCCAGGATATCTGACTGACCTTCCACCTCAGTGCACGGTGTGGTAAGTAAGCTCCGTGCCCCCAAACCCCCTCAGGTTCTTTCTGCCGAGGCTCCCTGTCCAAACACCGTAGCTACGTCAGGAAAGCCTTTTCCGTCCGAGTAAATGTGTGCTTTGAAGACATTCAAGCATATATTTACTTTCCCTATTCATTCCGTGGCCAGAGTCTGAGTTTTTGGGACGCCAGTAAATCATCTCTTGACCATTATCCAAGAACTGAGAGGTAACCATGGGGGCAAAGGAATCCAAGCCTGACTCTAAAACACCCCTGGGGTGCCTTATCTGAAACCTCCCAAACATTGATCCCTCCCTAAAAAGGAAGAAACTAATTTTCTTCTGCAGCATAGCCTGGTCACAATACCCACTGGATAACCGGACCAGATAGCCTCAGGAAGGAACTTTCAATTTTAACATCCTTATTGGTTTACAGAACTATTGGCAAGAAGTTGGAAAATTGACAGAGATTCCTTATATACAGGGGTTTCTTCAGTTGCGTTCTCGTCCTGATCTCTGCGCCGGCTGCTCTACAACGCGGGTCTTTCTGACCAGAGAAACCTCAGCTAAACTCTCCACTCCATATCTTTCTTCCTTTGCTGACTCCCCTGAGGAACTTTGTTCCCCTCCTGCACCACTCCCTCGGTCCCATCTCGTCTCTTTGCTAAATCCTGTTTCTCTTCCGGGCCGGCAAACACTGATCTTTCTCTCTCCTCCCCTGTTAGCGCTCACACCTGATCCCACTTCGGGCCACAAGAGGGAACTGACCTCCTATGCCCTCTCCGCAAGGTGGCCGGGAAGGAAGGGGTCATTAGAGTCCATGTGCCTTTCTCCATCTCTGATCTGTCTGCAATTGAAAATCGTTTGGGCTCCTACTTTTCTAATCCTACCAACTATACCAAGGAATTACAATATCTTACTCAGGCATATGACCTTACTTGGCATGATCTCTATATTATTATGTCTTCTACCCTTACCCCCAACAAACGAGACCGGATCCAGACAGCAGTGCGAGCAGATAAGGTCCACACCTCTAATGCTCAAATGCCGGTGGGCCCAGAGGTGGTCCCTGAGATGGACCCCAACTGGGATTACCAGAAGAAACAACCAGGTAGGAGACAACATGATCACATGGTTGAATGTCTTATAGCTGGCATGCAGGATTCAGCACAAAAGGTAGTTAACTATGACAAGTTAAGGGAAATTACTCAAGGACCTGAGGAAAATCAGGCTCTCTTCTTAAATTGCCTCACTGACGCTATGGTCCTCCATACTTGTTTAGACCCTAATTCCAGTGCCGGGGCCACTGTATTAGCTACTCACTTTATTTCCCAATCGGCGCCGGACATTTGGAAGAAACTTAAGAAGGCAGAGGAGGGCCCGCAAACCCTCTCCGAGACCTGATGAACATGGCATTTAAGGTTTTTAAAGGTCGAGAGGAACAGGCTGAGGTTTTTCACCAGGCCCACATGCAACAGAAGGTAGCACTCCAAACCCAGGCTATTGTGGCAGCCCTTAGGCCAGAGCAACAGGGGCAAAGCACAGGCTAAGTCTGGGCCGCAAACAGGGTCCCCACCAGGAGCTTGCTTTAAGTGTGGCAAGGAGGGTCATTGGTCTCGACAATGCCTCTGCCCAAGGCTACCCACTAAGCCTTGTCCTAAGTGCAAGCAGCCTGGTCACTGGTGGAGTGATTGCCCCCTCTGGACAGCAGGCACATTCTCGGTGTCTCAGCATGGAGGAAAGGCCACTCAGATGGGAGGCCAAGCTAGCGAAGTAAACCCATCATTCGAATTCCTAGGCCTCATGGACAGCTGACACGGCCCGAACTCGGAGACACCCCCTCACTCTCTCTGAGCCACGGGTGAAGCTACAGGTAGTGAGTTAAGTCCATTTCATTTCTGTGGCCACGGAGGCTACCTTCTCTGTTTTACCACCACACTCTAGACCTCTAATTCCTTCACAGGTCTCGGTTAGGGGGGTTGATGGGACCCTTTCTTTTCGCACACTACCCCTGACATGCCGTTTGGATGGAATTCCTTTATTTTGCACCTATTCTTAGTGATGCCATCATTCCCTGTACCCCTTCTGGGCGAGACATTCTACACAGTGTCGGAGCCACTATCCAGCTGACAACGTCTTCCACTTACTCCTGCCATTCCTCACTACCAAGGGCTCCCCCATAAATAATGCTACCCTCATTTCTAACCAGGTCTCTTGCATCAAGTTTGCTCCCATGCAGGATCACTGGCAGTTTGGAACCACTGGGCCCTACTCGTCTGCAGCTCACCAAGAGATTAGGCCCGACAGACTCTCCTTCTGCATCCTGTCCCTCCCACCAGGAACCTGCCATTGGAGTGGACTGGACCAGGGAGCAGTGCTGTTCGAAGCACATCCATGAAGGTTCTCGACTCACGGCCAAACTGATGTTCCTCCTGACATCCCTCAAAGCCACCACCAGCCAACACCCCAGCCCCACAACGCCCCTAATCAGCAGGAAGCAGACAGAATGATTAACGGCACCCCATTTCTATTTAACCAAAAAGGCTGGGACGTAGGATGGGGTGGTCAAGTGGGAAATCAGAGCCCCAGTCTTTGTCTGGGATCGCCCACATGGCCAGGCGGGCGGAAACTACACTTCCCATAAACCTTTGGGAAAATAGCAACTGTCCGTCAGCCAGTGAGATTTCACTATGTCATATTAGCTAGACGACCCCGGAAGGGCCCCTTTTTAAAATCTGGCGCCATGTGGTCCCCAGCCTGAGATTCCTGGCATTCATCACCCGTGCCAATGAGTCCCGTCCAAGTAACGCTCTGTACCAAATAAAGCCTCAATAATTAAGACTTAATAACTACGCTGATTTTATTCTTTCTCTGCGGGGAAAATACCTTACACAGGTGATGATATTGGTTGACCTTTTTGCTTGGGATGGGTGTGATTATATTAATGTGTGTGGGGGACAGGCTGTAAGCAGGCAGAGTTGTTATAGCCAAGGCTTAGTTTTAAGACTAAGCCTTTCCCACCCTTTTTGATGTAGGGTGGTACATTCTCATGAGGAATCCCATTATGCCTCAGATGAGTGACTTTGTATCAGAGACTTCCTTGTTCGTTGTTGGGCAGATAAAATATATTATGCTCACTTTGTTAAAGAGGGTGCTGCCCACATGTGAGTTTTAAGAGTAAGCTTTTCCCCACACCTTTGACTGATTGGATGATGTGGGGTGGTGCACTCTAATGAGAAATCCTCCCATTATGGTTCAGATAAGTGACTTTATATCAGAGACTTCCTAGTTTGTAGACTGGATTAAAGGTATGGATTTCTACACTATAAAGTGCGGCAGAACGGGAGCTTGATCTCTCTCGGTTCCTGAGGTTAGCATTAGAGAGGAGAGCAGATTATGGCCACGTGGAGGAGAGGAGAAGCAGCCAAGATGGCAGAGTGCTGAGGAAGAAGCCAGTTTTGTGCAGAGAGAAGGAGATGGGAAACATAGGTGAATAAGTTTGGTGAGCTAGAAACCTTTGATGCTAGGAAACTCGGATAAGTCAGTGGCTTTGTGAGCACTGAATGAGTGGATTTTGGAGCCCAGTGTGTGTTTTTACTTGCCTGCCGTGTGCAAGCTAAAATTAAAGCTAATGGCTCACCAATTCTTGGCTCCATTGTTTCATTACCGACTGTCTGCATCAAATACAAACCTGCACTAGCCAGGCAGCTCTGTTGGTAGCCACAAATACTGGCTTCACGTTTGTATATTAGATTAAAGGTTTTGATTTCTACAGTATAAAGTGGGGCAGACCAGAGACTTGCTCTGTCTTGGTTCCTGAGATTAGCATTAGAGAGAAGAGGGATTACGTTCTAGGAGGAGAGCAGAAAGGAGAGCAGGTAAATGCTATGTGGAGGCCAGGAGAATCAGCCAAGATGGTGGAGTGCTGAGGAAGAAGCCAGTTTGTGTAGTTTGTGAAGAGAAAAGATGGGGAACAAAGGTGAATAAGGCTAGTGAGCTAGAAACCTTTGATTCTACGAAACTCCGATAAGTCAGTAGCTTTGTGATCATGGAATGAGTGGGTTTTGGAGCCCAGTGTTTATTTTTATTTGCCCACTGATTGCAAGCTATAATTAGAAGGTAATGGCCCACCAGTTCTTGGCTCCATTGTTTCATAACCGACTGTCCGAATCTAATGCAAACCTGCATGGGCCAGGTGGCTGTGATGGTGGCTGCAGGCACTGGCTTTACAAAGCTCCACTGAGATTGGTGGTCCTTTTATTCTAGGAGAAATTGGAGAAGATTCTTCTGGTGGAACCAGAGGATTCACAAGGGTTTTGGGAGCCCTGAATGAAAGGGAAGTGTTTTCCCTGTGTGTTTGCTTATTGGCTGATGCGAGACTTTAATAAATGAAATGGCCCACCATTTTTTGGCTCCATTGTTTCTTTACTATCTGTTCGAATTCACTGTGAACCTGCATGGCCACAATGGCAGTGGCCACTGGCCATACACTCCCTAAAGACAATGGTGAAGAAAATTGAAATCAGCAAGCACTCCAAGTATATTTGCTCCTGCTACAGCAAAACCGAGATGAAGAGACACACCTTGGGATATGGCACTGTGGTTCCTGCATGAAAACAGTAGCTAGTGATGCCTGGATCCACAACACCACTTCTGTTATCGCAGAAAAGTCTGCTGTCCGAAGACTGAAGGAAGAGAAAGACAAGTAGGAGCTTCACAATTTGAAACATTGCTAAACTATAAAAATGGGTTAATTTATATAACAAAAAATTAAATATAAATAAACTTTGGGCTATCTTCTAGCTTTTTCCAGAAACAATGATTGATCTCCTTTAGATCAGCAAATATGCAAGCAATACGAGCTGTATGACAATCCAACACAGGTGCATATCTGACACTGATTTGGCTTGGCTGGTTCAGGATAATCACCTAAACTCTGAAGCCAGCTTCTTCCATTGATGGCTCATTTGGCTTTCACCAGCCACATCGCCACAATGACCATCTTTGACAGATATATTTTTTGCATTGAAGCTTACATTATGCCCAGGAAGAGTTTCACTCACACTTCATGGTGCATTCCAACAAACTTTACTTCAATTGTAACACTGACTGGAACAAAGGTGAAAACACCAGTCTCTACTTGGCCCACAGGGACAGTGTCAATATCACCAATTTTGTAGATGTTCTGAAGAAGCAGACACAGGGGTTTGTCAGTTGGATGAGTTGGGTGGCAGAATGCAATGCAGTGCTTCAAGCAGTGTGGTTCCACTTGCATCACCATCTTTATGGGTGACTTTCTATCCCTTTAACAAGACATGTTAGCACTTAGTTCCAGCCTGTTGTCACCATTCTAACCAGAAATTGGCACAAATGCTACTGTGTCAGGTCTGTAGTACTTCCTTAAATGTAGGTGCTGACTTCTTTAACAATTTTCTCCTTTAACAATACCTCTTCTGGCTGTAAGTGGCTTAGCAAAATCCATTTTGTTAACACCAACAATCAGTTGTTTCACACTCAGTGTGTGAGCCAGAAAGGCATGCTCCACCGTCTCCCCATTCTTGGAGATACCCACTTCAAATTCACCAATATCGACAGCAACAATCATAGCAGCACAGTCAGCCTGAGATGTGCTGGTAATCATGTTTTCTGGTAAAGTCTCTGTGTCCTGGAGCACCAGTGATGATCACATAATACTTACTGATCTCGAATTTCCATAGGGAGATATCAATGATGATACCATGCTCACATTCAGCTTTTAGTTAATTCAAGACCCAGACATACTTGAAGGAGTCCTTCCCCATCTCAGCAGCCTTCTTGTCAAATTTGTCAATGGTTCTTTTGTCAATCCCACCACATTGCAGCTCAGATGGACAGTAGTGATAGAGTTGCTAGAATCTATGTGTCCAATGATGATGATTTGGCTTGGATCTATGGTGGAAGAAAACTCACTATGGGGGAAAAAAGCTACAATAAGTTTCTAACTAGTGTTTTTGCCTCAAGTTTTTTTCTTCTCTAATCCATTCTATAAAACATGATAATTTGTAAATAAATAAATGATTATCTTTTTAAAGCACACGTCAAGACGTCATACTTCTGCTCATAAACTTTTTGATTCCTCACAGAGCTGAGCATTAAGTCCAGATAGTAATATGACATTCAAACTGCCAAAACATGAGCTCATTTATTTCTATTATAATAAAGAAGTGGTTATTTTCTGAATATAGAATACACTTTTCAGCTTTGTCTCATACTCTGCCTATCTAGATTGATCCCTTTCATGAATCAGCACCCACAATAGTTCTACCAAGGCCAACGCAAATACCATCTCCTTGATTGGAAGTAATCTCTTCTTTGATGTTAATGTTCCAGTTTGTGATTGTATTTTTGTAGCACAGCTTCTATTCAGATGTCATCAATCTTGAGTCCTTCTCTGACTACCCTACCTTCCCTTACCACCCTCCACTCCCCCTACTCTCTCTCTTAGATATTTTTACTTTTTTTAATTTTTATTTTTGTACAGGGACAAAGAGAGAGTCAGAGAGAGGGATATATAGAGACAGACAGACAGAAACAGAGAGGTGAGAAGCATCAATTATTAGTTTCTCGTTGCTGTTGCTGTTGCGACACCATAGTTGTTCATTGATTGCTTTCTCACATGTGCCTTGACCGCAGGCCTTCAGCAGACTGAGCAACCCCTTGCTGGAGCCAGCGACCTTGGGTCCAAGCTGGTGAGCCTTTGCTCAAGCCAGATGGGCCCGTGCTCAAGCTGACGAGCTCGGGGCCTCGAACCTGGGTCTTCCACATCCCAGTCCGACACTCTATCCACTGCGCCACCACCTGGTCAGGCTCTCTTAGATATTTTTAAAAGAACTTCTCATCACCTAAAATAATATTTGTTTGCTTGTGCTTATTTTATCTCGCCTCACCATTAGAATGTAAGCTCTATCATGGGGGATAATTTGTCCTTTTGTTGGTTAAGAGCATCATTCTAAAACAGCAAGGTTGCTGGTTCGATCCCCAGTCAAGGCACACATGGGAAACAACCAAAAATGCATGACTGAGTGAAACAATGTGGTTCGCTACCCCTTCCCCTCTCTCTCCCTTCCTCTGTCTCTCTAAAAATCAATAAAAGTTAAGCCCTGTTAAGCTCTGGCCAGATGGTTCCGTTGGTTGCAGCATCGCCCCAGAGCATGGAGGTCGCCGGTTTGATTCCCTGGTCAGGGTGCATACAGGAGAAGCTCGATGTTCCTGTCTCTCTCACTCCCTGTCTATAAATAAATAAATAAAATGTTCCAATAGACTGAACCCCTGGGAAATATAAGAGGAAGAATATATTGGAGGTTGTGAGAAGAGCAGCCTGGGGAACAATAGCTTGATATATTTTCTAACCCCAGGACTTTACTTTCCTACTCAGCTTAGTCCTGGGGTGCTAAACATTGACTGTTTTTGCCTATAATCTCACCTCTTTTTTTTTGTCTTCCTGTTGTAATTGTGCTGATAATCCCTTACCCTCTGCCTTCTATGTATGCTGCTGGAGAATGGCTTAAATTTATGGGAAATGATACCACCATAAATTTACGGTCTCTGACTTTAGTTAAGCCCTCAGAAGTGAAGATCGACACTTCACAGGAAATGTTTTCTCCTCCTAATTTCCACAGTCGCCATTTTGGACACTCATCAATTGTTTGAAGACACTACGGTTGCCTTCCCAGTACCTCCCTCTTTAGTTCTCAAAAGCACCAACTGCCTCAACTTCTTGCCTTTTCACCCACTTACTTACCATCTCTTACTTGTCCTTCCTTTCTTCATTACCCCACTTTACAGACAAATATGTTTCTCTTCTCATTCTGCTTTCTTTTATTTCTTCAAGGACTTTGATTTATCTCTTAACTGCTCAACCTCCATTTCTCCATTAGTTATCTTTTCTATTTTTAAAAACATTTTATTTTTAGATGTTATTTATTGACTTTTGGAGAGAGAAGGAGAGTGAGAAAGAGAAGGGAGAAGCAGGAAGTATCTACTCATACTAGTTGCTTTGTGTATGTGCCTTGACTGGTGGGTATGAGTAACTGGGCATCAAGTTTAGTGGATACTATAAGCAAATGGAGGGATGTTATATATATATCACATTCTGCTAGAGTCTCAAATAAATTTTACTGTATGGAAGTGTAGGATGAGGCAATAAAACACAAGAAAAATTTATTGGGTGAATCTATTAATTAATTAATTAATTCAAAAAATAATTATTGCACACATTCTAAACACTAAGCACTATACTAGAACCTGGGATTAAAATGTCAGTAAGACAGATGCTACCCCTGCCTTTCTATAGTTTATAGTCTGAGGAAGAAAGCAATTAAACAAGCAATTTAAAAAAAATTTAATAAGAAAGTACAGGTTGCTGCTGAATGAGACTGAGAGTATTAGGAAAAACTTTCCAGAGGAAGTGATCTTTAAGCTGATAGATGAGGGATGAGTAGAAATTCAGTCAGAAAGGGGATACAGGAAACTGTGGGGTGTGGTCAGGAGAGTACACATGTGTTCCAACAAAGGAAACATTATCTGTGAAGGCTCTGAGGTGAGAGAAAGTGTGGTGCATTAGAACCACCACAAAAATTTTTGTGTAGTATATGGAAAAGAGATGAAGCTTGGGAGTAGGGCAGCAAATATATAGTAAAGGAGTTTGGAGTTGTTGAGTTTGGAGATGAAAAAATGTTAAGATTGCTTTTAGACAAAACAATATGACAACTAAGTAGAGAGGGATTTGACAGGGACAAGAACTGAGCTGTTATCATAGTTTAGGTGGGAAAGAAATTAGGACAGTGATAATAGGGATGGAGAGACACAGGTAAGTTTAAGATCTTTAGGTGACAGAATCTCCACACACAATTTTATATACGGTTCTAAGGAAATAAGAGTTAAGGATTATTTTTTGATTTCTGGTTCAGGCAGATTTGATAAAATCATTCATGGAAACTGGAAACACTGAAAAGGCAGTGGGGAACTAACTATGAGTTCAAGGTGCATTAAGTTTACCAAGTGGTGTTGTCTAATAGGTAGCTAGATATAACTCTGGAGAGAAGCCTAGGCTGGAAATACAAATTTGGCCTCTGCGGCCTTTCCAGCGCCGAGTCATCAGCCGTTGTTGGCAACTTAGAAACTGGGGAAGCTGAGTGCACAGAGAGTATGAGAACAAGACCTAGGAAGTACTGACCCTGCTTGTCAAAAACCTCTACGCCTGTATCCATCTCCACTTCTTCCAAATTGTGGAAAATAATGTAGAAATAACTAGGGACGCCGTGAGTGTAGTTCTTAGTATTTGTTAGAGGAAGACTAACAGTCGCCACAGCTTTCACAGCAACTTGAGGAAAGATTAGAGTAAGTGGCGCCAGAGTAAAGTTGTTGCTGTTGAGATGACTTGAGGGTTGTTCAACGACTGGGACAGCAAGGTCGAGAGTCGTTTCTTCTATGTGCTCAAAAAGCAATTCTGTCAGCCGGCTGGTTTTGGAACGTGGGTTCCACCCGAACTTGCCACGGAAATGAGGCCGATATAAAGTGCCCGAGATTCTTATAAGAGTTACAAAGAGTCAAAGGACTAAGAACAAGAGAATCTAAAAAAAGGTTACTTGCAGAAACACAGGCAATGTAAAACAACCCACCATAAACCGGCAGCGAGGTAAGGCGGCAAAACAACCCGCCATAAACCGGCAGCGAGGTAAGGGAGCAGAACTTAGGCTCCGATTGTTTTTCTGTCCATTTAAACACAAAGAGGAACTGGATTTCTCTCCTTTCCACCGGAAGCAGAACCTTTGCCCTCTGGAGTATTACACATTCCTCCGCGCCGGAAGAGCGCGGGTCGTCTCACATCAGAGTGCTTCCCTGCAGTCCTCTCCAAAAGAGATTATGGAATCTCCAAGGTGTGCCGGTTGAAGTCGTCGGACAGCGCGGAGCTTTCATGGACAAGGAACAACATTGGGTTGTCGGGAAAGGGAGGAAGAAGGAAAGTTGTACGACGAGGCGTCGTGATGTTGCGGAGGGACTCTGTTTTGGGGCGGCGGAGGGATTTGACAGTATGTTAACTTCCGGATAAGTGCTGTCCCTGTGAGGAAAAACCCCGAAGGAAACAATAACAAACGAAAGGAGGAAGCGATTGCAGGGTTCCTGTGTTGAGCAGATTTTGTCCGAGAAGATGAGTTTCTGTCCCTGTCAGGGGACGTGAGAGAGTTCGGTGGGCTTTAGCCAGGCTTTCTCCACCTGTTTCCTCCACGGAGGCCCCCTGGTTACTGCCATGGCGGGCGTGGGGTCGGAGGGATACACGACGGAGTTCGTGCCCCCTCCGGAGTGCCCAGTCTTTGAGCCCAGCTGGGAGGAGTTCACAGACCCGCTCAGCTTTATCGGTCGCATCCGGCCTCTGGCAGAGAAAACCGGCATCTGCAAAATCCGACCGCCCAAGGTACTGGCGTCTGAGGAGAGGGGAGAAGGCGAGAGTGGGGGAGCCGATACTCTTGGTTTGGTTATTTTTCCGGTCCTTCTGTCTTTTCCTAGAACTCTCCTCTTTCTTTTTCTCAACAGCTAGAAGCTAAGTTTCTGGATTTTTTTTTTTAAATCATGGTTTCTCTTGCGGCTTTAGCTACGCTTGTCTGAACGCCAGAGTGGTGTCTCTGGGGCCTTTCCGCGCACAACTTGGGAACTGGTACTTAAATTGTGGGCAAGGTTAACCAAAGGCTTTAGGTCTTTCGTTGGCCGTTGAGGTGTTTGAAGTCTTGTGGCATGTTACGTCCTCCATTCATGTACAATCCTCATTACGTTATGAGTGAAAACTGCCCACCATCGGCTAATTCTTTATCCAGCCTTATTAATACTTAATTTATTAAATACTTGTAGGGGTCATCTCTGGGCTAAGGTTTCTGAAACAGTAACCTGAGCTCTGGTTGTCCCCTAGGATGGTATCACCAAACAGGGACCTCAGACTGATTAACTGCTGCAATGAAAAAGCCTTCCAGGGGGCAGAGAAAGAGCAGCGTATATTTTTCAAGCGTACAGGTTAGGGAGGAGCATTTGCGATCTTGCTCCCCAGCATATGTAATCAGTTTTGCTCAAATAAACCCATACAGAACAGTAGAGGTTTAGAAAGAATTTGTCAGTGACAGACGTGGAAGAAAACATTGAAGTCTTTTGAGATAAAAAATGGTGGATCAAAGATTTAGGGATTGCAATTATTGCAAATAACTTGGTTTGCTTATAGGTGAATTACCTCAATCTTTAAGGTAAAGAAAGCAGATACTACCCCTTTTTTGGGGGAATTACTGCCCCAAGACGCTGAGTGATTTGTTCAAAGTCAAAAGATTCTTTATTCATTCATCAGACCAGTGCTTTTCAAATTCATGTTCCTGTGCACCAGGATCAACTAACTGAATGCTTGTTAAAAAGCAGATCCCTAGGCCTCACTTCCTGGGCTAAAATTTCTAGAATGTACTCGCAGGTGATTCTTAATGCACATTAAAGTTTGTGAACCATTGTCTTAGTGCTTCTTAAAAGGTCACCTTGCTTTATGTTCTGCGTACTGTCAAAATGTTAAGTACTGTTACCCATGATGCGTTTAAAAGGCGTCCGATCTCACCACAGACTACCATAGTGATGTGCACCACAGTGAATGAAACGAGTTTAGGTGAAGGAGGAGCGGGATGCTAATTTAGCACCTACAGTTTATTTCAATTAGTATTTCTTTGAGGCCCTAGTAGGTAAGTAAAGTCTCGTTTAACAGTGGAGGCAAGTTCAGGTAAGTTAAATAACTTATAAAATGTATGATATTGGGCAAATAGCAAAGTCGATTTTGAACCTAGATCCACCTGTCTTATTCTAAAACCCAGATATGCTACTCCCCTTATTCTAAATGAGCTTGATTAAGATGATAGACTATCAGTTGCAAACAAAGCATTAAGAAATAATTGCTATGATGAGTGACGATGTATGTATTGCCATCCTTCAGAAGCTTCACTTAACTCTCCTTCTACCCAAATTACCTAATATTGACAAAACCTTGAGCACTGCAGTTTTTCCTAAACCATATTTTCATTTACACTATTGCTTTTATGAATTAGAAATTCTATTCAAGGTTTCTGTTTGTAAACAAACAAAACAAAAGTATTTTAGTATTTAAAAGAAGGTTGAAATGATATATCTTCTCCTTGTATGTCACATTATTGAAAATTTAATGTCAACTAATTTCAATATTGGTGAATTTCTTTAATTTCCAAGGCAAGATGCAGTTTTTTGATTACTCAGATTTTTAAGTAGATTTACTGTTATTTAGGTTAAATCAAACTATGTTCTCTAAAACCCTTGCAATGTGCTATCTCTTTTAGTTATAGTACACTGCCAATCTGGAAATTGTCCTTGCTCTGTGGGTTTGCTTAATGTTTTTTGTGTTTTGTTTTTTTAAAATATTTGGATGCCCAGAAGCTGGGCTTTGAACAAAACATTTATATAACAGACTGTAAAGTGTTGTGTCACATTACACATGAATGAAAAAACATCCAATCATATAAGTACTTTAAAATTTTACTTTTTAATCTTTAATTGTACCTTTTAAAAAAAATTCTGTTTTCTTTTTAATTTGTAAACTTGGGTGTTATTAGACATTGTGTTGAGATACATGAGCTCACTTCATTTTACTTGAGTTATTGGGGAAAGCATAATTGTAGGATTTAAATAATGGTACTTGTGAGATCTGATGTTTTATAGATAAAATAATTTTAATACTAAGAACATTAGAAATAAGTCATTGGAGATAAGTAATATCTAAAAATATTCCTCTTTCTGTCTCTATGATAAAGAAGATTTGTCAGTTCTCTTATCATGATTTTGACAATTCATCCCATAAATTAAGGGATGGAATAATGCATTTATTGCTTATATACCAATAAGCTTAAAAAATATTTCTATTTAGGATTGGCAACCTCCGTTTGCTTGTGAAGTAAAAAGCTTTCGTTTCACACCCAGAGTCCAGCGCCTGAATGAACTTGAGGTGAGTGTTGTATCATTATTGCTGTCTCCTGCTTCATTTTTTTATGTCAGAGAACTTGGTAGGGAACTTTGAGAAAGTTTGTGTACCAGGACTTAGACTTAATGTTAATTGGAATTTAATAGGAGGAAGTTCCTGATTTAAAATCGTTTCAAGTAAGTATTATAGTTTTTCCATTTAACTGGGATTATGGAAAACTATCTCTAGCCATATTTTTTGTATTTGAAATATCCAGCTTTAGTTAGCTTCAGAAACCTGGAATTCTTAAGTTTAGTTACTTCGGTACTTATTATTTTACTAACATTTTTTTGGTTAATGTTGAAAGATTGTCTCCTGTGGTCTTTAGAAAATAGTTTTTTTAAATTCTGTCATAAAACTTAGTTTTTGTTTGTTTTTGCTTTAATAGAACTTTTTCAAGAGAATATTTTAAATTTTTAATTTTTTCAATTAAAATCTTAAATCTAATTTAATTGGTTTATTAAGACCTCTTTTAAATACTACTATTATCTCTGTTTAAATATTGTACTTCTTGTCTGCCAGATCTTCAGAAGATTCTTTAGTGTGGTGGAAAACTGTTTCAATATACAAAAGAGAAATCTTAACTAAAGCTTAATATATCCTGCCGAGGCTTTTTTTCTTGATTCTCCTAAAACATTTTCTGAGGTTTTAATATATATCTTTTCCTTTAGTCTCTTGTAGTGAGGTACTTGATGAAGGATCTTAATAACAGGTAGAGAGTTGGTGTACCTTAAGTAGCATGTTATCTACAGATGAAATGACAGAATGCTTAGAAACAGAATAATTTGATCTGCTAAATTTTCTGGTTAAAGTTAAGCCAACTTCATCCAAAAATTTGCTTTGGTCAATAATATGAGAACTGTTCACATATATTAGAGTAACTTTTTCTTCTTTAATAAGTAAAATTTTTTTTTTTTAATAAGTTAAGTTTTGTTAGAAATATTTTGCTTCTTTATTGTTAAATTACTGGGTTGGACTAAGCAATAATGAAAAATCTGAATTTCTTTAGAGAAAGTAGTACCTTGTTAAGTAAACACATCTCTTTTCTTTCTTTTTTCCCCATTATTTTGAGAGGAGGGGAGATAGACTCCTGCGTGCACCTTGGCGGCTGGGATCCCCCAGGCAACCCTTGTGTGGGGCCAATGCTCAGATCATCTGAGCTATTCTCAGCGCCTGAGGCTGATGCTCGAGTGAACTGAGCTATCCTCAGCCCCCCGGGTCCACTGTTTGAACCAACTGAGCCCCTGGCTGCAAGAGAGAAGGGTGAGAGGGCGGGGAAGAGGAGCAGATGGTCGCTTCTCACGTATGCCTTGACCGGGGATTGAACCTTGAATGTCTGCTTGCTGGGCCAACGTTTTATCCACTGAGCTAGCTGGCCAAGGCCACACATTTCTTTTCAATCATAGTATAGATCTTATCTCTGATTTGTGTATTTTAATAATCTTTGCTAGGCAATGACCAGAGTAAGACTGGACTTTTTGGATCAACTAGCAAAATTTTGGGAACTTCAAGGATCTACTTTGAAAATCCCTGTGGTGGAGAGGAAAATCCTGGATCTGTATGCTTTGAGCAAGGTGAGACTTTTACCACGTTTAGAAATTGGAGCAGAGGCTAGTAAATTTATGAAGTTATGAATTTCAAATAAACTTCATTGAAAACATCACTTCCTATGTAGGATTTGTTTAACAATGAATGGCAAGCATGAAAATAAATGAGAGATCTAAAAATTATCTTTAAAATATATTTTATAAGTTGTTAGGAGATCAATATTTAATGACTCACTCAGATCAGTAAGTTCTTTAATACATGATAATGGAAAAGAAATTACACCAACCTAATAGTATCTTGTGTTGAGTCTATAATGTCCTGTGTTGAGCTTGTTGTTTTTTTCTACTTCTAATGTAAATTTGGTATATTAAATAGATTGATGTTATTTAGTATATTACATATTTGTATTAATACCTATAAGCAGTGTTAATGGTTAACTGAGGGCAGCATTAACTGGTAGAATGACTAATAGCTTGCAAATGTAAAGGTGAAGTGTTTAGACTAATTTTTGCCTAAACTGGTTAACTTTGTAACATTATATTCCTTGATGTGAAAACAAAACTACTGGGGAAAAAAAATAACCTGCAACAGGGTTTATAATAATTACCTTGACAACATGTTTTGTTGATACAATAATAAAAATCTATGTTGCTCTACCTTGTGAGTGAAGACAGCTTGATTATCTGAGGATTTGCAAATCAACTTATATCTAAGGCTTTTCATATCCTATGATTGATACACTTTTCTTTTGACAGAGACAGCAAATCAGAGAGGAACAGTTAGGGACAGACAGACAGGAAGGGAGAGAGATGAGAAGCATCAGTTCTTCATTGTGGTTCATTGATTGCTTTCTTATATGTGCCTTGACCTGGCGGCTGCAGACGAGTGAGTGACCCCTTGTTTAAGCCAGTGACCTTAGGCTCAAGCTAGCGGCTTTGGGTTTCAAGCCAGCCATCTTTGGGCTCAAGCCAGTGACCATGGGATCATGTCTTATGATCCCACGCTCAAGCCAGCTACCCTGTGCTCAAGCCAGGTGAGCCCGTGCTCATGCCAGCGCCTTCAGGGTTTCAAACCTGGGTCCTCTGTGTCCCGGTCCGACCCTCTATCCACTGCGCCACTGCCTGGTCATGCTGGTAACACTATTTTGAGATAAATTTATTTTCACTTATATTACAGAATTAATTTTGGAAGATTTAACCAAGGAAAAATGAAAAAATTATTTTTATGATTCTTTTTAAAATTAGTGTCAGGTCAGAATTTTTTTTTTATTTAGAGAGAGGGAGTGCAAGAGAGAGGGACAGACAGACAGGAAGGGAAGCATTAACTAGTAGTTGGGGTACCTTAGTTGTTAATTATTTTTTCATATGTACTTTGACTGGGGGGCTCTAGCTGAGCCAGTGACCCCTTAGTCAAGTCAGCGACCTTGGGGTCATATCTGTGATTCCACGCTCAAGCTAGCGACCTCAGGGTATCAAACCTGGGTCCTCAGAGTCCCAGGTTGATGCTCTATGCACTGCACCACCACCTGGTCAGGCAGGTCAAAATTTTCTAAAACTTTTGTTTTATACCAAAAATTCTGGGAAGTGTAATCTTATGCTAATTTATAGCCCTAGGTTTGTTTTTCAGTCATGTAATGATGTCAGTAATTGAGCAGCACTGTTCTGAGAATTATCTAGTGCAGTTGTGTGAAACCTATGATACCAAAGCCCAAACTATAGTGAATTAGAGGGATGGGTTTGTATCTTTTAAGTAACCACTAGGATAAAATATTTGTTTTAAGAATTGTCTCCTGACCAGGCGGTGGCGAAGTGGATAGAGCGTCGGACTGGTTTGCGGAAGACCCAGGTTCAAAACCCTGAGCTTGCCAACTTGAGTGCGGGACCATCTGGCTTGAGCAAAAGCTCGCCAGCTTGGACCCAAGGTCGCTGGCTCAGCAAGGTGTGGCTCGGTCTGCTGAAGGCCCGCGGTCGAGGCACATGTGAGAAAGCAATCAATGAACAACTAAGGTGTTGCAATGGCAACGAAAAACTAAAGATTGATGCTTCTCACCTTTCTCCATTCCTGTCTGTCTGTCCCTATCTATGCCTCTCTCTGACTCTCTCACTGTCCCTGTAAAAATAAAAAAGAATTCTCTTTTGACAATTAAAAGGTAAACAGGTTTAATTAGATGATAAATTAGGTTGCATTCTTGGATTTATAGAGTTGTAGGATTTCAAAATTAGGAAGGGGCTTAGAGTTAACACAATCTGAATACCTAGTTCACAATTCTGTGTGATGTTTATCACCTGGACTATTTAACTTTATCTTGGAAAAATTCAATTGTTTTGTGCAAAGGGAGAATACTGTGTATATGTTATTTAAGTACTTAGAGACGGTATTGCAAATGTATTGATTAAAGGTTAAGTTTGTCCTGGGGTTTATTGGAGTTTTGTCTTTACATCCCCATGGACATCTCTTTCCCTTAACCTTTGAAAATGCATATAAAACTGATTTAAAGATAAAAGACAGGTTTTGATTTGTAGTTTTGTTTATAATACAGTGTGTCCGTAAAGTCATGGTGCACTTTTGACCTGTGACCGGCTAAAAGTGCACCATGACTTTACAGACACACTGTACCTTTTTGATCCTAAGTGCCAGAATGAGATTGCTGCCTCCTACTACCATGTGAACTTTTTTACTTAACATTGAGGTGAAACAGAGTGCAATGTTCACATCTTAAATGTACAGATACATTTTTATACAGTGGTACCTTGAGATACGAATTTAATTCGTTCTTTAACCAAGCTGGTAAGTCAGTCAACTCGTATATGAAACTGCTGATACTGGACCCGTGCGCCAACTAGTGGCAGCTTCCCAGTCATGACTCATATCTCAGAGTTTCGCTCTGATCTCAAACAAAAATATCAACCGAGTGGCAGCTCGTATCTTAAAATTGGTCTGCTCGTATCTCAAGGTACCACTATATTGAGTTCTGATATTTTTAGGTTGTTAGGTGTGTCCTTTAAAATAATTAGTTTGGGGTGACAGCTGATGAGCATCTTTTGAACTTGAGTTACAGACATTTCGAAACACTTTTAATTTCAATGACTCTTTAATGGGAAGCAAACTTTCAGTTTTCTGAGTCATTAAGTTGTCAGTGTGATGGTTTCGTTTTGATTAAATGACTTTGTCATTGTCCCTTGTTTTTATTTTTATTTTTTTAAAATATTTTATTTACCGATTTTATAGAGGGGGTGGGGAGCGGAATGTCAATGCACAGTTGCTTTACTTGAGTTGTTCATTGCTTGCTTGTCACATATGCCTTGACCAGGCGAGCCCAGGGTTTTGAACCAGCGACCTCAGCATTCCAGGTTGACATTCTGTCCACTGGGCCACCACAGGCCAGGTCATTTTCCCTTATTTTTGATAATAAGTGTTACTTGGGATTTCTATAATTTAATGAGGTTTGACATTAACAATTACTGTTTATAATCAGTGCAGCAAGAAATGTTCATTCTGACCCTTAAAATCTTTTTTTGGATAACCAGCATTCTCCCCTCTGTACATTTTCATTCCCATTCCTACTCCTTAGAGCTAATCTCTTTCAATTCTTTTAGCTACTTCTGATTTTGATCTTTATATTTCCAAATAATATGTTCATAATGCTACTTTTTTATTTTTAAATATATACTGACTATTATTAGAAATGGCGAATGGGTATAACAAATTAAAATCTTCACAAATGTCAGGCAGGTCTCCTGGCCCCTTCTAGTGTAGTTAGGTCAATTTTTTTATTAATCAGAAATTGTTGCCCTGGCCAGGTTGTTCAATGGATAAAGCATCGTCCCTGCAAGCCAATGTCACGGGTTTGTACCTCAGTCAGGGCACGCATGAGAAGCAATCAATGAGTGCACAATTAAATGGAACAATTAAATGGAATGGAGAATTGATGCTTTCTCTTCCTCCCTCTTCCTCTCAAATCAGTGGAAAAGTTTTAAAAAAATTATTACTGGCCCTGGCTAGTTAGTTCAGTTGGTTCGAGTATTGTCTTGAAACACCAAAGTTGCGGATTTAATCTCTAGTAAGGGCACATACAGGAAGCGACCAGTGAATACACAACTAAGTGGAACAACAAACGAATGCTCCTCTCTCTCAAATCAATCAATAAAAGTTATTACTGTGACTGTATAAATACAAATATTATTTGTACTTGATCCTTGTAGTGTATACTATGATATACTATGATTGTTTCCTTATTTCAATTTTTATTTTCCTTGAAGTTAATGGGTCCCCTCCCTTTTTTCATTTTGTATGTTTTGTTTATAACTATCAAATACTTATTTTCAGATTTTTCAGCAAAGAATAAATCTCTCAGTTTGCTTTTACCCATCCGATATGAACTTCATTTCATTATTATCATTCTAGGAATTTCCTTTGCTTCTCCTTGTTTCAGATCTTTCTTTTACTTGGTTTACTCCTATTTTGATAAAACATTTCATCTATTAGTGTAATGAGCAAGAAGGGAAGTGAGATAAATTTTTTGCTTGTCAAAAGATGTTCTAAAACTTTATTAGTACTTCAGTGGGGCTTAGAATTGTAAATTGTAGATCATTTTACTTCAGTATTTTGAAAGCTTTTATCTTTTGGCATTCAGTGTTGCTGTTGAAAACAGTGATGCTATATTCTTGTTTCTTTCTATGTCATTTTGTTTTTTTTAAAGACATTAGGATCTAATCTTTATTTCCAGTGGTTTGAGATTTCACAGTGATGTTTATTTGTATGTGTTTATTTTTACTCAATAATTTTTTTAAAATTAGTTGATTTTTAGAATGAAGCAGGGAGGGAGAGAGAGAAAGAGAAAGAGAAAGATTGATTCATTGTTCCACCTTTCTGTGTATTCATTGGTCGATTCTTGAATGTGCTCTGAGTGGGGATCGAACCAACACCTTGGCATATTAAGACAATGCTCTAACCAAGTGAACTACCCAGCCAGGGCCTTTTATTCAATATTTTTATTGCACTTAATAACTTCTCTAATTTGAACTCATATCTCTGAGTTTCTGTGACTACTGTTTTAGTTTTTTGACAGTTTCTTTTACTTGAACTTTTATTAGTCAAAGGTTAGACTAATAGCCTGATTAGACTATTAGACTGATCCTATAGTTTACTTACCTGTTTTTTTTTTTATTTTTTAAGCAAGAGAGAGAGGAAGGGAGAGAGTTGAGAAGCATTGACTCCTAGTTGCATCACTTTTTAGTTCATTTATTGTTTCTCATATGTGCCTTGACCAGGGGGCTCAAGTCGAGCCAGTGACCCCTTGCTCGAGCCAGTAACCTTTGAGCTCAAGCCAGTGACCATGGGATCGTGTTGATGAACCCCACTCAAGCCAGTAATCCCATGCTTAAACTGGCCAGCCCACATTCAAGCTGGTAATCTCAGGGTTCAAACTTGGAAACTCAGTGTCCCACTGTTCCACCACCGGTCAGGCACTTACCTGTTTCTTTCTTAGGGGCAGAGTTCCTTATTTTAAAACTGTCCTCAGAACACTGAGGTCGCTGGTTCAAAACCCTGCACTTGTCTGGTCAAGGCACATATGGGAGTTGATGCTTCCTGCTCCTGCCTTTTCTCTCTCTCTCTCTCTCTTTCTCCTCTCTAGAATGAATTTAAAAAAAAAGCCACTGTCCTCAGAGTAAATTTCCAGTCTTTTTTTAGAGTTGGAGAGGGATAGTTGCTTGGCTGTGCTTAGTGGTGGTGGTCTAATTGCTTTTATATAGGTTTTCAGCCAGTTCTGTTCTGTGTTCATTACCATCCCTAATTTAAAAAATACTGCTTTCATTTCATAAGCCTTTGCGAATTCCATGTTGAAAAAGCTTCTCCTTGGTTTTCTTCCGTTGTAGGCACTTGGTGTTTTGTCTTTTGTTTGGTTTTTTAGTTGGCTAGGTTATCACTTGTACAACTGCTTTTTCTTGGTCTGTGTCCTCTTGGAATCATGCCTTTGTGTTCCTTTACTGTCTTTTTAGTGGAATTTTGAGAGGGAGTTTTTAAGTATAAAACTATTACGACTATATCTGTCAAAATTGTCTCTTGTTAGCTAGACTTAGTTTGTCACTTCGACTTTGAAATTTTGGCTTTGATTGCTATTACTCTTTGGTCAAATTTTGATTAAGATCTTTTATTTGTTGTGCTCAACTTAGTGTATGCCATTATCTTTTTATAGGGCATGGTTCTTAAGTGATATTTTTCTCGTGGTGTGATATATGGCATTGCAAATATTTGGAATAAATGGTTTATTTTTTTAAATTTTTATGTAATATTTATTTTTATTAAATGAGAGGCAAGGAGGCAGAGGGACAGACTTCCTGTATGCAACTCATTTGAGATCCACCTGGCAAGCCCCCTACAGGGCTATGCTCTACCCATCTGGGGCTGCTGCTCTGTTGCTCAGCAACCAAGCTATTTCAGCACCTTAGACAAGGCCGTAGAACCATCCTCAGTGCCCAGGGCCAACTTACTCGAACCTTTCGAGCCATAGCTGTAGGAGGGGAAGGGAGTGGACAAGAGAGAGAGAAAGAAAGAGAAAAGAGGGAGAGGTAAGGGTGGAGAAGAAGATGGTTGCTTCTCCTGTGTGCCCTGACTGGGAACTGATCCTGGGACTTCCATATGCCAGTCCAACATTCTCCTGCTGAGCCACCCTGCCAGGGCCTAAATGGTTTATATTTTGAAATTATGTAATTCTTGCCTGACTGGTGGTGGCACAGTAGATAGAGTGTTGACCTGGGACACCCCAGAGGTTGTCAGCTTGAGTACAGGGTTAACAGCTTGAGCATGGATGGGATCATCAGCGTGATCCCATGGTCGCTGGCTTGATCCTAAAGGTCACTGGCTTGAAGCCCAAGGTCGCTGGCTTGAGCTTGACTCCAGGCCCACTCCCTTCAAAGGCACGTGTGAGAAACAATCAGTGAACAACTAAAATGGTACAACTGCAAGTTGATGCTTCTCATCTCTCTCCATTAGATTATTGTATGCATGATGCCAAACTCCTGGTTTTGATTTCTTTGTAAGATAGCGTTGTGTTAATCCTTGACTGCTTGTTGTCATTTTCACAGCTGTGTGCCAATAATCAACTGGGTGGGAAAGCATGACTGGATCTATGCAGATCATTACTAATGGAAATTTGACTTGATGTACTTTGAATACAAAACATTATTTTTTCAATGGTGATAATTGTTTCAGATAGTAAAGATTATTGAGAGCTTCATTTACTGCTTAGTATTCTCTATTTGCTTCAGTCACATTTGCTTCCTTACTGATCCTCAAACACCCTAAGCATGCTTCTTAGCTTAGGGCCCTTACTCTGGCTGTTCCTGTGTATCTGTCAAGGAGCTGCTCTACTCCTTCATATCTTTACTCAGATTTTACCTTTGTCTGTGAGGCTTTTTGTAAGTAATTAATACTTCAGTTTACTGTCATTCTGTTACTTGGGAGGCCTTTTCACTGCTTTTAAAAATTTCCACGGGATATATCACTTCAAAATTTATATATTATGTTTACTGTATGTATTCTTCCACTAGAATATAAGCTCCATGGAGGCAAATATTTTTGTTTTATTTACAGACACATCTCAGGCACCTGAAACAGTAGCTGACAGCATAGACACACTGGAAAGATATGAAAGAAAGGCATTTTAATTCATCTATTGCTTCCAGGCAGCCATCTATCTAAACTACTCTCATTGTCTTTTATACTACAAAATTTGAAAATTATATTTTTTTCTCCTTATCAGTTTCCTAGGTAGCTCTTAACAGAGGAGCTTCTTTTAGAACATGATAGGAGAAGCTGAAGAATCAGATTTCTTGTGTTCAACTCTTGTGCATATAAACTTGTATGTGTGTGTTTCTACCAAGCTTTCAGGTATTTCACTGGTAGAACATACTGCTTTGGCTGTAGGTTCATCTTTGTCTATTATAATATCCTAGATCACAAGAGTTGAAAACATTTCCTTCTCTTACTTATAGCATGTGTACCCCCACTTGCTCATATATCTAGACATTATAATATTGCTAACATTGATGTAGCACTTAACTATGTCCTGGTGCTTCTCATGTTTTTATAATAGCCTCATAATGAGGTGTAGGTACTGTTACAAGTTTTAAAGTAATAGCAAAGAATCTGAAGTACAAATTATGTAACTTACCCAAGGTCCTACAACTATTAAGTACTGTATCTAGGATTTGAACTTTGTAAGTCTGGCTCTTGACTACATTCTAGCCTGTGAAAAAAATTGTGGTAAAATATACGTAACATAAAATTGACCATTTTAAGTGTATAATTTAATGGCATTAAGTGCATTCAAAATGTACAACCATCACTACTATCCATTTCCAGAACGTTACCCTCCTTGTAGCCCCTGGTAAAACCTCTATTCTATTTTCTTTTTTCTATGAATATGCTTATTCTAGGTGTGTCATGTAAGTGGAATTATATAATATCCTTTTGTGTTTGATTTATTTCTCTTTTAGTATTAACATTTTTAGGTTCATCCATGTTGTCACATCTCAGCATAATATTTTCATTTTATGTGTATATCACATTTTGTGTATCCACTAATCTTTTTTTCCCCTCCTTTTTTCATGTGAGAGGAGGGGAGATAGAGGCTCCTGCATGCGTCCTGATGGGTATCCACCCGGAAACCCCTGTCTGCAGCCAGTGCTCTGGTCATTTGGGGCCATGCTTGCAACTGAGCTTTTTTTTTTTTTTTTAATTTTTTTTTGTATTTTATTCATTTTAGAGAGGAGACACAGAGTGAGAGAAAGAGAGAAAGGGGGGAGGAGCTGGAAGCATCAACTCCCATATGTGCCTTGACCAGACCAGTGCAAGGTTTTGAACTGGCGACCTCAGTGTTCCCAGGTCGACGCTTTATCCACTGCGCCACCACAGGTCAGGCGCAACTGAGCTTTTTTTAGCATCTGAGGATGAGGCTTCATGGAGCCATCCTCAACACCCAGGTCCGATGTGCTCGAACCAATTGAGTCATGGCTGTGGCAGGTGAGAGAAAGATAGAGAGAGAGAGAGAAGGGAGAGAGATGGAGAAGCAGATGGCTGCTTCTCCTGTGTGCGCTGACCAGGAATCAAACCCGGGACATCCATACGCTGGGCTGGTACTCTACCACTGAGCCAGCCAGTCAGGGCCTATCCATTAATCTCTTGATATGGGCATTTGGGTTGTTTCCATCTTTTGGCTATTGTGAATAATGCTGCTGTGAATATTCATATACAAATATCTCTGAATCCCGGCTCTCAGTTCTTTGGGGTATATACTAGGATGTGGAATTGCTGGATCATATGGTAATTCTGTGTTTAAATATTTTCTTGATACAGTTAAATACAGTAATGTATATTCAAAGAGGAAAATTACTTTGAGTTCAAATAACTATGTCATGGTGCTCTTTATCCTGTTGTCAGTGATACTGAAAACAGCCTATATTTTAGAGTAGAAATGCTATACAATATCAGCTTCTGGAAAATAGGGGAACTTGACACATGTACATTATATACAGTGCAAGGACTGATGTGAACATTCAGCCAAATTGGCTAGTTTTACCTCATCACTTTCTACGTTAATACATTCTATGCTACATTCCAGTAAATCTAACATTGTAATCTAATCTTTCCATATTCTTTTATAATCTTTCTTGTAAAACTTTTCTTTTTTTGAAAAATTATAGCCTCTTTCAACATATTCTCTGAATCCATTATTTCCTTTTATTTTATGTTATTTGGTATATTTTCTAATTTTAGAAATTAAGGTTTTTGTACTATATAACATTTATTCTCATGCATATTTTTGGTCATATTTAATTTTTATTTTAAATTTTGAGTTCCTTGAAGATATGGAGAACATCTATATAGTTTTCTTAAGGTCTATAATGTACAAAGTGTAAAGTCATTAAATGTTTTTGAATGCCTGGTTTATTTAAGGTAGGCACAATAACATTAAATAATAAAGTTTAAAACTTGCAAAAATCATTGTTTCCTTTCGTACTTTGAAATGTTGACAAGTTTGTTTTGTCAGATTTTCATTGAGAGGAAATTTGAAATCTAGGCCCAGAATAATTTTTGTATATTATAGCAAGTAAGATGTAGAGTCAGAATACATGAATCTACCTTCTTTCCCTAAATAATTTTTACTTTCTTTTCAGATTGTTGCCAGCAAAGGAGGTTTTGAAATGGTCACCAAAGAAAAGAAATGGTCTAAAGTGGGTAGCCGCTTGGGATATCTGCCAGGAAAAGGAACTGGGTCTCTCTTGAAGTCACACTATGAAAGAATTCTCTACCCATATGAGCTTTTCCAATCTGGTGTCAGCCTTATGGTGAGATGCATTATTTTTTTTAAGGAGTGGATAAATGCGGTCTGCCAAGTATATACTTTAGACTGTGTTCACCATAACAAGTGAGCAGCTGCCTGTGCATATAGCAAGTTGAAAAAAAGATTTCTCCAGGGACCACAATTTGGCGAAGCAAGGTGTAGTATAAAAATCAGCTATTTTTGGCGGTTTACAAGGTAAAGGCTAATGAGTATAAAGGATGTTGTCTTATTTGTTTACTCTTTTTGAAAAAATTCTCTTTTATGTATTTTTTAACAGTTTTATTGAGGTGTAATTGACATACTATAGAATTCACTCATAGTCAGTAAGCTTTATTAAATTACACACTACAGTCTCGTTTTAGAACACTTCACCAGCTCAAAAAGTTCCTTTGTGTGTGTTTGTAGTTGGTTCCTGCTCCGAGCCCCAAACCGAGACAACTCCTGATCGATTTTCTGACTATAGTTTTGCCTATTCTAGAAATTTCACGTAGATGGAATCATACAATATGATTTTGTGTCTGGCTTCTTTTCCTTAGCCTAATACTGTATTTTTAAGGCTCATCTATGTTTAGTAGTATGTATTAGTACTTCATTTCGGTTTATGGCTGAATAATATTCCATTGTATGGATATACCATATTTGTTTATTCATGTACTAGTTGATGGACAGTTGGATTATTTCCAGTTTATGGCTAGTATGAATAATGCTATGAATATTCAAGTACAAGTCTTTGTGTAGACATATGTTTTCATTTCTCTTGGGTAGATACCTAGGAGTGGAATTGCTGGGTTATATGGTAAGTTTATGTTTAACTTTTTAAGAAACTGCCAAACTGTTTTCCAAAGTGGCTGAACCATTTTACATTTGTATCAGTAATGTAGAGGCTTCCAGTTTCTCCACGTCTTTGCTAGCAGTTGATATTGTCAGTTTTTTTGCTTATAGCCATTCTAGTGGGTGTGTAGTAGTATCTCATTGTGATTTTAATTTTCATTTCTCTAATGACTATTGGTGTTCTGCATCTTTTCACGTGCATATTAGCCATTTATATATTTTTCTTTATGAAGTGTCTGTTCAGATTTCTTTATTGGATTTTTTATCTTACACTTGTTCTAAGAGTTCACTGTATATTATAGAGACAAATTCTGTGTCAGTATGATTTTAAAATATTTTCTCCTAGTTTGTGGTTTATCTCTTCATTTTATAGTGGTGTCTGTTTGAAGACTAATTTATTGATTTTTATTCCTTCCCACTTATGGATTGTGTTTCTGTTGTTATAGCTAAGAAATCTTTCTAACCTAATACCACAAAGATTTTCTTTTTTGTTTTCATCTGGAAGTTTTACTGTTTTAGCTTTTTTGTTTAGGACTTTGATTCATTTCGAGTGTGTATTGTGTAGTATAAAGGTATATATGTCTTTTTGATGGTCAGACACATGCGCATCATTTATTTAAAAGAGTAGCGTTCTCCGATTGATTTACTTTGGCACCTTTGTTGAAAATCAGTTGACTTTAAATAGGTGGGTTTATTTCTGGTCTCTGTTTTGTTCTTTGATCCATATATTTAACACTAATACTATATATGCTGTTTTGAGTACTAGAGCTTTATAGTAAGTTTCAGTACCCAGTAGTGAAAGTCCTCAAACTTTGTTCTTTTTTCCAGAATTTCTGAACAATTTGCATACTCACATAAATTTTAAGGTCAGCTTCTCAATTTCTATAAAAGACAGCTAGGATTTTGATAAGGATTGTTTTGAATCTATTGATCACTTTGGTTGGGAGAATTGTCATCCGGTTTCATGTAGAATTAGACATTTACTGAAAATTTATAATTTTCCCCGAGTCTCAATTCTGATCTCTTACCAGTAAGTCTGTTCTCTTCCTGTGCTCTGATTCTTTAGGGTGTACAAATGCCTAATTTAGATCTTAAAGAAAAAGTGGAGCCTGAGATTCTTGGCACTGATGTCCAAACTTCCCCAGAGCCAGGCACAAGAATGAACATTCTGCCAAAGAGAACAAGACGTGTCAAGTCACAGGTATTAATTTCCCTGGGCCATTTTTTAAAATTGATTTTAGCGAGAGTGGAAAGGGTAATGGAGAGGGAGAGACAAAGATAGAGAGACAGACAGAGGAACATTGTTATGTTCCCGTATATACCCTGATCAGGGATCAAGCTAGCAACCTCTGTGGTTCAGGATGATGCTCTAACCAACCGAGCTATCCAGCCAGGAATATGGGCTATTTTTAACAGGAGTTTTACATGCATCGCCTGTGCATCTGGTTATGGGAGGTCATTCATATACTGCTGTTCTTTAAAACTTGAAGAGACCTATCCTTTAATTACTTTTGAGATGAATGAGGACCTTATAAAACTCAGTCTGATTTGCCTGACTGATGGTGGCACAGTGGATAAAGCATTGACCTGTAAATGCTTAGGGTTGCCAGTTCAAAACTTGAAGTTGCTGGCTTGAGCGCAGGGTCATCAACATAAGCCAAAATTGCCAGCTTGAGAAAGGGGTCACTGGCTTGCCTTGAGCCTGAGGTCACTGGTCTGATCCCTGGTGATGGCATGTACAAGAACCAGTCAGTGTACAACTGAAGTGAAGCAACAATGAGTTGTTGCTTTTCTTTCTCTCTCTCTCTCTTTTTTTCTCTCTGTCTCAGAAAGAAAAATTTAGTCTGATCTGCTTTAGAAAGGTTTTTGTTAATTTTGGATAGTTTTTGACAGGGTTTGCAAATTGTAAGGTCAGTTTTACTGACATGCTGATGAATTCTGGTGCAAGTTATTTTCATGGTTAGCAGGAGTGAGAGGAGTAGGAAAGAGTGGCTATTTGTTTTACTTGTCATCCTTTATAAACCAGAGCATAAATTTCTTACTGTCTGGACCATTCTAGTATAACTTCTATAGTGTTCTTGTAATCTAAAATAATTTCAAAGGCTATTGAGTATATCAGAAGAAAAGTGCCCTCAATTTTTTTGTTCCCCTTACTATTCTCATTTATTCATTGTCCTCAAAGTTGTATTTTTTAAGGTTTTTGGTAAAGACAACTCTGTAAGCTGGGACAGTGATGTGCCCTTAGAACTCTGGGATGTGGCCCATTTAAATTAAGTTAAATTTAATTAAAAAAAATAGAACTTAATTGGATCCTAATCATTGACTTGAACATACCTAAAAAGCAACGTTTGGGCCTCACCTGTGGTGGCGCAGTGGATAATTGACCTGGAACGCTGAGGTCGCTGGTTCGAAACCCTGGGTTTGCCCGATCAAGGCACATATGGGAGTTGATACTAACTGCTCCTCCCCCCTTCTTTCTCACTCTTCTCTCTAAAATGAATAAATTAAATAAATATCTAAAAAAGAAAAAAAGCAATGTGTTAAAAGAATGGAAGTGGTTTACACTGGAAGTGGGAATCAGAAGGAAGATAGTCCACAAGAAGAGACCCTGTATCTGTGTGGTAAGGAATCTTGTCACTGGAGAGGCTGGCTAATGATACTTTATCATGTTTGTTTAGAGCCCAAGGGATATCTCTCTTTCAGGCTATGTCTCCTTCCATTGTTCTGAGTTTATGCTTATTAAATAACCTCCTGATTTAATAATTTAGCTTCTTAGGTACTTTAACAACAGAAAGGTAGGTGTCTTGGATGGGGAATATGAATTTAATGGAAATTCAGTGGCAAGTGATAGCCCCACTATAAATTACTAAACTCTGGTTTAATCATTAAGTAGTTTTGTTATTATCACTGATACTAGAAGTTCAGATAACTTTTGGGTCATGATGCTAGTTCAAAACCTAGAACAAAGAGTAGTCCTTTGACGTAGTGACTCAACTCTGAAAGTTGCTCTGGGTGGACCTGCTAATCTAATCAATTGACAGCTTGTGAGAAATCACTTTTGGTATTTCTTCTAAAACCATGAAAAAGATTTGCTTATTTTTAGTTGCTTTTCTTGATAGATTAGGTGTATAGAATACTTTTTTTTTTTTATTGTGACAGAGGGAGGGACGGAAAGGGACAGACAAACAGGAATGGAGAGAGATGAGAAGCATCAGTTCTTTGTTGCGGCACCTTAGTTGTTCATTGATTGCTTTCTCATATGTGCCTTGACCTGTGGAGGGGGGCTACAGCAGGGTGAGTGATCCCTTGCTCAAACCAGCGACCTTGGGCTCAAGCCAGTGACCTCGGTGTTTTGAACCTGGGTCCTCTGTGTTTCAGTTTGATGCTCTATCTACTGCACCACTGCCTGGTCAGGCTCTTTTACCCATTGTAATAATTGTCACTGGAGTCAGATTGGTTCTCATCAGATAGAAACTAGAACCATTTCAGGATTTGCAATTAAGAATTTTTTTTTCCTGAGAGAGAGAGTCAGGAAGGGGGAGGGAGATGAGATACATCAACTCATAGTTTTGTCACTTTAGTAGTTCATTGATTGCTTCTCATATGTGCCTTTATAGGGGGGGAGGGAATCAAGCTGAGCCATGACCCCTTGCTCAAGCCATCAATCGTGGGATCATGTGGATGATCCTACACTTAAGCCAATGACCCAGTGCTCAAGCTGGCCTGCTTGTGTTCTCGCTGCATGAGCCCGCGCTCAAGGCAGCGATCTCAGGGTTTCAAATCTAGGTCCTTAGTGTCCCAGGCCAATGCTCTATTCACTGCACCACCACCAGTCAGGCAAGAATTTCTTTTTTTAGAGAGAGAGAAGCAGAAGGGAGAGAGATGAGAAGCACCAGCTTAAAGCTGTGGCACCTTAGTTGTTCATTGATTGCTTCTCATATGTGTCTTGATAGTGGGGGGCTCCAGTGACCCCTTGCTCAAGCCAGCGACCTTGGGCTTCAAGCCAGTGACCCTTGAGCTAAAGCCAGTGACCATGTTACCATGTTGATGATCCCATGCTCATGCTGGCGACACCATCCTCAAGCTGATGAGCCTACACTCAAGCTGGATGAGCCCGTGCTAAAGCCAGTGACCTTGGGGTTTTGAACCTGGGTCTTCAGCATCCTAGGTTGATGCTCTATTCACTGCGCCACCACTGGCCAGTGAAGGATTTCTTAAATTCTTATCATTAATTCCTATATTGTCAGTCTGCTTCATTTCTAGTTTTCTATTTCGGTAAGGAAGAAAAAGGCTTTCTGGTACAACTCTTAACTTCTTGCCCCATACACATAACTGTTGGTGTTCATTTTTAATCTCTGCCTATCTCTGTGAGCAAAGTGTACCTTTCTCTCCAAGGATAAAAGGATAACCTACTTCTGTCTTTGAAGGCTTCTTCAGTGATTTCAGTATATCAGGTGTGAAGTCCTCTTCTGCCTCATCTGTGCCATCTTCCCTCATATATATGTGTTTAAGCATTTTTATTTAAAGAGCAACCCACACCTTTTCTTGAGCTATATTTTTCATGTAAAATGTTTATATCTTAAGTGCATATACATATTGATGACTATTTATACCTTAAAACCTTTTATTCCTTTTTGATAATCAAATTGTTCTAAATTTGGCTAATGGAAGCAACTTAAAACTGGTTCATGATGGTCTTTTGACTGAGATTTTTTTTTTTGAAAGAGAAAGACAGGAAGGGGGAGAGATGAGAAGCATCAACTCATAGTTGTGTCACTTTAGTTGTTTACTGATTGCTTCTCATACGTGCCTTGACCAGGAGGCTTAAGCCGAGCCAGTGACCCCCTTGCTCAAGCCAGCGACCTTGGGCTTCAAACCTATGACCATGGGATCACAGTGATGATCTCTTGTTCAAGCAGGATGAGCCCGCACTCAAGCGGACAATCTCAGGGTTTTGAAGCTGAATCCTCAGTGTCCCACGTGGTTGCTCTGTCCACTGCGCTGCCACTGATCAGGTTGTTGTCATTTTTAATTATAAAGTTTAAAAATACCAGGTAGAGCCTGACCTGTGGTGGCGCAGTGGATAAAGCGTCGACCTGGGAACACTGAGGTCGCCGGTTCTAAACCCTGCACTGGTCTGGTCAAGGCACATATGGGAGTTGATGCTTCCAGCTCCTCCCCTCTTTCTCTCTCTCTCTCTCTCTCTCTCTCTCTCTCTCACTGTGTCTCCTCTCTAAAAAAATGAATAAAATAAAAAGAAAAAAAATACCAGGTAGAAAGGCCTTCCGATTTTTTATTTTGTTATTTCTAGTTTTATTTCAATAAGACTAGGAATGTTTTATTATTTCTATGTTTTGGAACTGTATTGACTTTATAAAAGTTGTTGTTAGTATTAACTGATTAAAATACTTTGATATGATACATACCAAAGCTATGTTAGTATTTTTATTATGTACTTGCTTTAATAGGGGTAAAAAGTGTGTTGTGTTTAACATTGGAATAACTAAAGAGATTGGTAAGTATAGCCAAATCAGTTTACTAAAGTTTAAACAAATTTTGAAATGCTTTTTGATTGGTTTGATTCTTATATGATCTTTATTAGTCTAATCCTAATACATCGGCTGTTATGTAGCCATAGATTTATAAAATAGTCTGTACTTTATCCTGGTTTAGTTTTATTCTTATTAACTAAATATATTTTAAATAAATTTTGATTACTTAGTCTCCATTCAGAGGTTATGGTTTACCTAAATTCAAGGTGTAATAGCAGGGTCTGTCAGGATGCGCTCATCTTTACTAGGATACCAAGTGATAGTAGCTTAAACATTAACAACACAATTTTCACATAAGGACACATTTTTCACATAAGATTTTCAGAGATATATAGGTAGTTCTAGAATTGATACAGCAACTGCACATTGTTATCAAGGGCCCAGGCTTTCCATCCTTCTGCCTTGCTTTCTTCAGTGTGTGGGTGATATATGGTATCTCTCCCAATTGTGGTGTAGCTACTACACAGTCTAGCCCCATGCTTTCACCAGATTTAGTCTTATAGCAGTAGGAAAGGAAGTAGGAGTAAAAGGGTTTTTACTCTTTGAGAAGCTTTCTCTTTTATTAGATGATGAAAATCTTTCCCAGAGGGTTCTAGTAGACCTTCCTTACTTATTCCCATCCTTAGCTAGGTAATTTCCAACAAAGAGAATTGGCATTTGCTTAGGACAATCTTAATCATTTCTTGGGATGGGCATGTTGCTCTCTATTCAAAGTTGGCATCCGTTAGCAAGTTAGAAGTGGGGCTTTCTATTGAGTTATTACCTTTATATATATTATACCAGTTATTACCAGTAGCATCTTGTCTATGGACAGACCTAATTGACAACTGTGCTTTTATGAAAAATAGATTTTCTTTTGTGGGAAGGAATCTGGGTGTTGCATAGTGCTTTGATGATGTGCGCTCAACTGTTGTAATGAGGTAGCAAGTGGAATTAGAGAAGAAATCAAATAATTTTTTCCTTTATTTTGAAGAGGACTTTGAAACTTTTCTTTCGTAACAAATAAATGTATGAATTAGACTAATGTGAGTTTCATTTTTTTTTAGACAAATTCTGGAGACGTGAATAGAAACACAGAACTGAAGAAGCTTCGAATTTTTGGGGCTGGGCCTAAAGTCGTGGGCCTGGCAATGGGAGCAAAAGATAAAGAAGGTAAAATCTGTTATTTGGTCATGAAAAGAAATAAGGTATAATATGGTCATAGCAAGATTCACATGATACTTGAATTGCAGTCTGCCTTGGGATTTTTCTAAGACCTATAAAATTTGCAGCCTGGTTCCTAGACAGGTCATCTTTTTTAATGTTGGATAATCTTAAATTTAAGCTGTGAAGAGCTGTATTAGGTTGAATTTTTATAATATTTTGGTAGAAATTTTCCATGTCTAGTATGTGACACAAATTTATTGTAGTTTCTAAAGGCTAGTTTATGAATGGTGAAATTAGTGGTACTCACCTGATGATCTAATGCTTGTAACCTTTAAATTCAAAGAGAAATAGAAGATTCTCTGGTCTTTAGTATCAGAAGATGGCGGGGCGAGCTTTTGACCTAAGTTCTAACTATAATTTTGATATTTTTCTATTATTACCGTGATACATTATTACACTTTATTTAAATAAACTCTGTGTGAGGAATTCTCAGGTTAGCATGTTTGAAACTTTTTATGAGTAAGACTACTAATACAGAAATCTCAAGTTCTATTTTTTGCTGTTTGTTCATCTCAGTTTTAAAACTCAATTTAATAAAGTTGTGTTGGATATGTTTTTACTGTGTAAGAATTTAATGAAATGCTACAATTTAAGTCATATTAACTATACATTTTATGATATTAGTAACTCATAATTTAAATTGTGGACTGAACTCTGGAGGATCAGATATTTTTTCATCACTCTCAAAACATTCACTGTGATAGGACTTACTAAATACAATATGATGTTTATTATTACCCCTTTAAGAATTAAGCACTTTACCTTCTTCATTCTTGTAATTATTGTATATCAGTGACCATAAGACTAATCTCAAAAAGTCCCTAGTAAGTACTATATGCAGTCAGTATAGAATTAGTAGTTAAGCTCTCTGGAACTTGATTGTCTGGATTAAAATCCCATATCTGCCACTGACTGTGATTTTTAAGTAAGTTACCTAACTTCTCGATACTTCAGATTCTTTATCTTCAATGGGAATAATAGTTTTCTACCTCATAGTATTGTGAGATTTTGACTAAGTTAAATAATTTAAAATAGTGTCTGGTCCAGCGTAAGCTCTCAACATTAGTTTTTACTATTATTATATAACTATTTTTATTTTAAGATGAGGTCTCCCGAAGACGAAAAGTTACCAACAGGTCAGACGCATTTAACATGCAAATGAGACAACGGAAAGGAACTCTCTCTGTTAACTTTGTAAGTGTTCTGAGGTGTGCCAGGAGGGAAAGGATTTATTTTTATTTAGTTTTGCACTTTTTATCTTGCTTTTAGTATCTTGGTATGCCATTTAGTTAATTCATTTGGTCACAAGACTTAATGGTGAATCTGAAGTTGCAAGTTTGGGTTATGTAATGTTAACCTTGCTTTGTCCCATGTACGTAGACTGTTCCCTTAAGTCAGGTCCCCAAACTTTTTACACAGGGGGCCAGTTCACTGTCCCTCAGACCATTGGAGGGCCGGACTACAAAGAAAACTATGAACAAATCCCTACGCACACTGCACATATCTTATTTTAAAGTAAAAAAACAAAACGGAAACAAATATATTTAAAATAAAGAACAAGTAAATTTAAATCAACAAACTGACCAGTATTTCAATGGGAACTATGGGTGCGGATGCATCCTGTCTGTGCTCCTCTCACTAACCACCAATGAAAGAGGTGCTCCAGAGTGCAGCAGGGGCCGGATAAATGGCCTCAGGGGGCCGCATGCTGGCCTTAGTTTGGGGACCCCTGCCTTAAGTCATAGACCTTGTAAGTAACTAAGTGAGAGAATGAATATGAATCTGTGAATCCTTGAGCTGTATTGTAGGCAGTGTTCAGTATTCCTTCTCTAACAGATTAGTGTGTATAGCAACTGTGACATGGTATATTTTATCTCTACATTCAGACTTTTAAGTACCCTAGCTTTATAGTCTTTCTTTATTCTAATAACTTGGTGTACATTAACTTGCATATAGAAGCTCTGAGATTTTTAGGAAGTTTTATGAAAAGCTGTTTAAGTACAATTATTTAAAATATTCAGGATTTAAGTTGTGTTTACTTTTTAGTGCACATTATCTGGTTTCAATTAAGGAATTCCTCGTAAGAATTTAGTATTAGTTATTATAGAAAATAGACTTTATTTTATTGTTTTTTAACAGGTTGATCTCTATGTCTGTATGTTTTGTGGTCGGGGAAATAATGAAGATAAATTGCTTTTGTGTGATGGATGTGATGACAGCTATCATACATTTTGTTTAATTCCCCCGCTACCTGATGTGCCCAAAGGAGATTGGAGGTGTCCTAAATGTGTTGCTGAGGTACAATTTACAGATTCTTTTTAAACCAAATACAGTAACACATGCATACACACATACAGTAAACAGATTCCCAAAAGCTTCTTTGTTCTTCGATGTTTAAAATCTCCAGGATTTTTAAAGAAAGATATTAAATGGAACTGTCAATATTGTACTGTGACTGCTTGCCTTTCAAAGTTTCTTTTCTGACTATTGTTTGACAGTTCAGCTTGTTGTTGCAGATGAATGAGACTTTTGCTCAGAATGTTCATATTCCTGGAAAACAGTAAAAGAGGCTGTAGTTTATTTTTACTTTTTAATTAAAAAAATGTTAAAATCAGACATGAAACTCTTAAAATTTAGGAATTATGCATTCAGTTTTTTGTGCTACCAAATAAATTTATGGTATCTGTTAGCTTGTTTAAATTTTGATTTGATTTTATAAATTGTTCTTACTGAAAGATTAAAATGAGGTTATTGTCATGAATGCCTACTCTGTTTACTTATTTTAATAAAATGTAAAAGATAATGAAGGAAAGGAGTTGGTTAGGTGTATCTAGATGTATTCAGAGGTCTTTTATGGCACTTGGACTATTATTCTCAAGGTTAGATGATTCAGAAACATTTCTACGATAAGTATTTGTGTTATTTGTCATGGTGATTGATAGTGTGAAACAGTAGATACACCTTTATCCATTGTGTCTCCTACCTCCATGAACATGTGTCTTCTCCACAGCTAATCCGCTTATATACTGAGAATGACAAGCCTCTTTAGGCTTGATTGCAAATGAGTGGGCCTGTAGGTGTTTGTCATGGTGCCAGAGTTTAATGCCACCTCCAAAGTTTAAAAGTTGTCTTATTACTGGAAGTACTGGAAGACTGTAATGCAATTGAGGTTCTAGAACATTATATTATAATTCCATATTGCAAGTAATTAATACCTGTTTTGCTGTATAGTGTTGACTGGATTAGCTTTTCCCGGGGAAATGGTCAAAGAAGGTAGCATCTGAGGGCCATAATACTTTGTTCAGTTCTGTTTCACTGAGTTAATTTCGGATGTTGTTTTCTTCCCAGGAATGTAATAAACCTCGAGAAGCCTTTGGATTTGAACAGGCTGTTCGAGAGTATACACTTCAAAGCTTTGGAGAGATGGCAGATAATTTTAAGTCTGATTATTTCAATATGCCAGTCCATGTGAGTATTTTTTTTTAAGAGCTTTCTATTTTTTTCTTTTTCTTTTATTCATTTTAGAGAGGAGACACAGAGTGAGAGAGAGAGAGAGAAAGGGGGGAGGAGCTGGAAGCTCAACTCCCATATGTGCCTTGACCAGACCAGTGCAGGGTTTTGAACTGGCGACCTCAGTGTTCCCAGGTCGACGCTTTACCCACTGCGCCACCACAGGTCAGGCCCATGTGAGTATTTTAGGTCAGTTTGGGAAGGTATGAAGTCCAAAGCTTTGGTTTGTTTTCTACTTAACATTTTTTAGAAAACGGGCAGCATGATAAAGATGATAGACCACCAAATGTAAATTCTAGGGGCCCAGCATCTCCTAATATTTTTACTCTGTAATGTGGTAGTGTGCACTCTCCTGTTGAAAAATACACTTTGATATTTGAATTGTTTATTAGCCCTCTCCTTTACAGAAAAGCATGAAGTATGTGGCAGATGCTACTTTTGTTTAGTTATTTGTAATGTGAGGCTTCCTCCTTTTCCAAGGGGATCCTGGGCTTTTTAAAATCCCTCTCAAAAGAAATTGCTAAAACCTGACCAGGCGGTGGCGCAGTGGATAGAGCATCGGACTGGGATGCGGAAGACCCAGATTCGAGACCCCGAGTTCGTCAGCTTGGACCCAAGGTCGCTGGCTCCAGCAAGGGGTGGCTCGGTCTGCTGAAGGCCCGCGGTCCAGGCACATGTGAGAAAGCAATCAATGAACAATTAAGGTGTAGCGACAGCAATGAAAAACTAATGATTGATGCTTCTCACCTCTCCGTTCCTGTCTGTCTATTCCTATCTATCCCTCTCTCTGACTCTCTCTTTGTCCCTGTAAAAAAAAAAGAAATTGCTAAAGCTATTAAAATTAAGCCTTGATTTTTGTGTTTCCTTCTTGATATCCTAGGTTATCTTTATCCTTCCTAGAAAGCAGCCTGCAGAAAGGCAGTTCAAGTTCATTGTGTTTTTCTGGACATCTAAGTTGTCTTACATTTTCCCTATCCTCAGTGGAGAGAGCTAGGACTAGCCATTTTAGCTCTGGGATAGGAGGTTTTTTTATTTTACCATTGGTATTATAGTGGGCTATGGTTATAGTAAATTAGTAATATATAATCTTTGTTTTCTCCATATAGATGGTTCCCACAGAACTAGTAGAGAAGGAATTCTGGCGGTTGGTGAGCAGCATTGAAGAAGATGTTATTGTAGAATATGGAGCTGATATTTCCTCAAAAGACTTTGGAAGTGGATTTCCTTTAAAGGATGGTCGGAGAAAGATGCTGCCAGAAGAAGAGGTGCAGAGCAGATAGTAGCATTTAAACTTCTGCTCACCCCATGCTGGTTTTTGTCTTCATAGAGTAGAAAATTACTTTTCTCATTAATCATAAGGGACCATGTTTATTTAAAATACTAAGTATGTAAGATTTAGACAATATAATCTTCAGTTTTAAAAACATTCAATTTACTTTTAAAAATTACTTAACTTTGCATTTAAAAACCAATTTAACTACTTTAAAACTTTTAACTCCATTTAAATAATTTTGCCTAGCTCTTTCTGTTTGAAAATCTGGAAGGTGATTTAAGATTCTTTAAAAATTATATTTTATTGATGGGTCTACCATTTAGTTTCTTTCAGCATCTGAGCAAGTAGGTTTTCAAATATGCATTTTAATTATATAATAAAGTCCCATCACATAGGAGATGACCTCTATGGGTAAAGCTGAATTAAGATGATTATTTATTTATTTTTCTCTTTACTTTGGTCCTTGTCACTTTTCCTTTCCTCTGTAATTGGCAGTGATGAAAAGTTTTATCTCTAAAAGAGTTATACAGAGCTTTTTAAAAAGTTACTTAGTACAGAGGGCTATACTATACAGTGAAAAGTGTGCCACTTGAGCTCTCTTAAGGTTGCTGTTTGCACAGTATTATCTTTTTTCATTCTTTTACTTTGAAGCTGTTTGAATCTTGGAATCTGAAGTGTTACTCTTATAGGCAACATATGATTGGATCTTGCCATATATATATATATAATTTTTTTTTTTTTACAGGGACAGAGAGAGAGTCAGAGAGCGATAGATAGGGACAGACAAGAACAGAGAGATGAGAAGCATCAATCATCAGTTTTTTGTTGCGACACCTTAGTTGTTCATTGATTGCTTTCTCATATGTGCCTTGACCGCGGGTCTTCAGCAGACCGAGTAACCCCTTGCTGGAGCCAGCGACCTTGGGTCCAAGCTGGTGAGCTTTTTTTTTTTTTTGCTCATGCCAGATGAGCCTGTGCTCAAGCTGGCGAGCTCGGGGTCTTGAACCTGGGTTCTTCGCATCCCAGTCCGATGCTCTATCCACTGCGCCACTGCCTGGTCAGGCTGGATCTTGCTTTTTAAAATCTAGTCTGATGTCACCTTTGACTGAATGTTTAGGTCATTTACATTTAATGCAGTTATTGATGTGGTTAATTTATGACTGCCATCTTGCTATTTTTCTGTCTCTCGTCTTTTTTTTCTGTTTCTCCTTTAGGACTTACTTTTGGTGTTAAATAGATATTTTTTATAATAATATTTTAAGTCCTTTGGGGGTATTTTTGGCTATATATATTTTAGTTAATTAGTGATTTCGAGATTTATAGTATGCTGCATTTTTTCCCTTTTGAAACATGTATTTGACAATGTACATCTGTAACTTATTACAGTCTTTTATGTTAATATTAATTTAATTCTGGTAAATAGCAAATTTGAAATCTGGTCCCTTCATTTCCTCTCTTTTGTGTATTGTTTATTGTACATTGTATCTACATGGTGGATAAACACAACATGGCAATATAATTATTGCTTTATACAACATTTTTTTTAAAGTAAGAGGAGAAAAAAAAAGACTTTTTTTTTTTAATATATTTACTTACATGTTTTACTGTTTCTGGTGCTCTTCATTTAAGTTATCATTTTGGTCCATTTTCTTTTGGCCTGGAGAACTGTTTTTAATTGTAGTGCAGGTCTGGTAGTAATGAATTCTCTCAGTCTTTGCTTATCTGGGAATGTCTTTATTCAGCCGCCTTTTAGCTTATCAAGTGTAAATGTGGCCCTGGCCTGTTGGCTCAGTGGTAGAGCATTGGCCCAGGGTGTGGATATCCCAGGTTCGATTTTCAGTCAGGGCACACAGGAGAAGCGACCATCTGCATTTCCACCCCTCCCCCTCCCCCTCTCCCTTCTCTCTGTCTCTTTCTTTCTCTCCTGTAGCCATGGCTCAGTTGGAGCAAGTTGGCCCTGAGTGCTGAGGATGGCTCCATGGCCTTGCCTGAGATGCTAAAATAGCACAGTTGCTGACGGAGCAATGGCCTCAGATGGGCAGAGCATCACCCTACAGGGGGCTTTCTGGGTGGATCAGGGTCAGGGTGCATTTGAGAGTTGTCTCTCATCCTGCTTCTCACTTAAGGGGGAAAAAAAAGTAAATGCTTTTCAATTTGTGTTTTGCCTTTAGTCAATTTCTAGTGCCCTGAAATTGTTGTTTTGATAATTTTTTGCACATTTATTCTTGTTTTCTATAAAGAGGAATTACCCAACCTCTTCATATTATCATTGTTGGAAGTCCTTTACAATTAGAAGTTTCCCTCTTACCCAGATTTACAATCTGACAGAGAAAGATTCTGTGTCATCTTCTGGTGTATCTTTCAAGATACTGTGTATCCATACAAGCAGTTACATATCATGCATACAGAATTACATGTTTTTTTTTTAACAAAACTGGGAGTATATTACTTACCGGTTCTATACCTGGCTTAACTTTTTTTTATTTTTTAAGTTCCTTCATGCTGTGTCCATTCCATCTCAGTTCCTTATAGCATTACTTGCCCAGTTTATTCATAATACCATTTCATTTTTTGTTATGCTAACCATTCATTCAGAAATATCTGAGTACTTAATATGTGCTGAATGCAGTTTTCTTTTTTTTATGATCAAAAGTTGTGTCTTTTGGCTTTCTCATTATTTTAGCATTATTGATTTTATTTTCCCTCCTGTGATGATAGAACACAGCTTTAGGATAATCAGATTACTAGAGGAGAGAGAGAAGAATTATAATGGATGGAGGACATAATTTATATATGAATGGTTTTTATTTGAAGGGTTCAGTGTTGGAACGTGTATGTGTTCAATATCACTGAATTAAATCTGGTTTGTATAAGTATAAAGAATTGCATCAATCTGGGTTTCTTTATACCTTTCTATTGGCAAGTAGTAGACAGTTACTTAATTATTGGGAAGAAACTTCATTTTTCAGATCTTACATTTTTATGAAATTTTCTTCTGTTCTGAATTTTTAAGTCTTGAATATTTACATCTTCTAATCTTAGAGATAAGGTCACAGAGTTTTTAAAGATTTAGTTACCCTAAGTAACTCAATAATGTAAATATTAACTTTATGTTTGAATTTTTTATGAATATCTATTTACTTCTGCTTTTGTATCATTCCCCCTTCATGTAAGAATGTAGAGAATGGTAACAACTTTTTTCCCTTAGATTGGATCATGGATTTGCTATTTATTTTCTAAGTAATAATGTTTAACTCAGAATTCTATTTTTGTATTGAACATTGGAATGAGAACCCAGTTATCACAAAAGGATTGTAAGAATTAATTAGAAAGTATGTATAAAATCTAAATACTTTTTATACTTATCTACTATGTCAGTTTGTTACTGTCTTCTGAAAGTGACTGTTAGAATAATAGATAACTACTAGTTTTTCACCAGGAATTGTACATTTGTGTTGAACTTCTGTATGGGTTGGTCTAGTGGTATCTGATAGCATGCTTTTTTGGTATCATAGCTTAGTGGAAAAGTACTTCTGAAGTTAATACATTTGTCTTATGAATATAATGTGTTCTACAAACGGGGCTTCTGAGAAATAAAGATAGCATAGAATTTGGAACCTTTGGAACATTGTTTTCTTCTTATCCTTGTTCCATATTAAATCACTGACTGAATCCTGTTAACCATTTTTAATTATTTTCTGTAGGAGTGGCCTTTTTTTCATTCTCATTACTATCATTCCCATCTTGTTCCTATCATATTATGTTGGGATAATTGCCATGGTCTTACAAAATGGCCACTTGTGTTGGGGGTCTCTAAGAACATCTCCAGATTTAGTGATTTACTTATTTTATTTTTTTGTTTTAAGATTTTATTTATTGATTTTAGGAGAGGAGGGAGGGGTAGAAAGAGAGAGAGAAAGAAAGTGTAGGGGGAGGAGTAGGAAGCATCAGCTCCAAGTAGTTACTTCTCGTATGTGCCTTGACCGAACAAGCCTGGGGTTTTAAACTGGTGACCTCAGCATTCCAGGTCGGTGCTTTATCCACTGCACCACCACAAGTCATTGATTTTTTTACGGGACTCATGGTTATGACTTATTACAGTGAAAGGATACAAAAGCAAAATCAGCAAAGGGAAAAGATGCCTGGTCAAAGTCCAGAGAAAACCACGTATAAAATTTTAGCATCCTCTTTCAATGGAGTCACACTGGATGCACTTAGTTACTTCAGTATCAGATTGACAGTGAGTGAAGTGTCGCCTACCATGAAGCTCATTAGCAACTCAGTGCTCAAGGTTTTTATTGGGGACTGTGACATAGATACCCTCTGCCTAAAACACCAAAATTTAAGACTCCTGGAAAGAAACAAGTATGCACAAACCACATTGTACAGACAAGGCCCCGTGAGCCACTTGATCAATGTAGGGAACTATTTACCATGCAAGTTTCCAGATGCCAACCAAGGGCCAAACTTACAGCAGGCTTTTTGAAGGATAATAGTTTTACGTCTGCTTTGTTAACTTTTTTATTGCTCACTTATTCTCTCTGCAGTCTTTCTCATGTTTTTATTTCACTTAATGTTTTAAGATTGATAGGTCTTTTCACATTCATTATCTAAACCTGTCTGATTGGTCTTTTCACATTCATATCTAAGCCTGTTTACTTTTGTTTATATTGAAATTTTCTATAATCAAAAGTTTAAAAATATTTAAATGTTTGTTTTATTTCTCTTGATTGTAAGATGAAACTTAAGCTTCTTAGTTTGAAATTTAAGATTAAAGATCCAATCTTCTTTGTTAGTTGTAATTTTTTATATGACTGAGTATGACTATTCTACTCTACCCCCTTCACCCACCAGACCAGTGAATTCTCTCTGTCATTTACCTTCAAATCTTATGTATGCTTTCAAGCTCTATTCAGGGTCTTCATTTTTCATGAACTTTTCTTAATAATCCAAAGCCATGATTACTGTTTTGTTTTTTTTTAAATATTTTTTATTTTATTCATTTTAGAGAGGAGACACAGAGTGAGAGAGAGAGAGAGAGAGAGAGAGAAAGTGGGGAGGAGCTGGAAGCATCAACTCCCATATGTGCCTTGACCATGCCAGTGCAGGGTTTTGAACTGGCGACCTCAGTGTTCCCAGGTCGATGCTTTATCCACTGCGCCACATGGGTCAGGCGCCATGATTACTGTTTTGTTTTGTCCTCTGAAGAACTGTGAAATGTATTCTTTTGTCCAGATTTGGAGTTTAATATATCTTGCCTGTCTTGGGACTTTTGTATATAGGCCTGTTTCTTCAACTAGATTCATTATGTTTAGAGCCACCCAGCTAATCAACTAACTAAAAAATGTATTGAATAATATTTTTTAAAACCTCTTTATTTTTAAGCCTTTTGAGTAAGAACCCTATCTCTTTATTATTTTTTTATTGAAATTCCTAGTTAAACCTATGTTGAACATTCTTATTTTATCCTCTGTGACTCTTACACATTTATAGTTTTCATTATGGATGATATCCTCAAATATGTCTAGTTCATAGATTATCTCTTCATATTTTTCATTGGCTGTTTAAGCTCTTAACACTGAGGGTTCTATTTTTTATTTTATTGTTTTAGAGAGAGCGTGATGAGAACCTTCAACTGGCAGTTGTGGCACTTTTAGTTATTCATTGACTGCTTCTCATAAGTGCCTTGATGGGCTGAGCCAATATCTGCCCCCCTACTCAAGCCAGTGACCTTGGGCTTCAAGCCAGTGGCCTCTGCGCTCCAGCCAGAGACCATGGGATCATGTTGATGATCTCACACTCAAGCTGGCGACCCCGTGCTCAAGCTGTATGAGCCCATGCTTAAGCCGGCAACCTCGGGTTTCGAACCTGGAACCTCAGCATCTCAGGTCAATGTTCTATCCACTGTACCACCACTGGTCAGGTTTGAGGAGTTTATTTAAAAACCTTATATGATAGAAAGTCTCAGATGTATAAAAGTAAACAGTAATGCACTTACTTCTCTTCCTCCCTCAATAGTTACCAACCTTCCAATGGGAGGTAGTTGGATTTTGTTATCTGTTTTATTTTGTTTGTTTGTTTTTTTTACAGGGACAGAGAGAGAGATAGACAGGAACAGAGAGAGATGAGAAGCATCAATCATTAGTTTTTCGTTGCCGTTACGACACCATAGTTGTTCATTGATGGCTTTCTCACATGTGCCTTGACCGCAGGCCTTCAGCAGACCGAGCCACCCCTTGCTGGAGCCAGCGACCTTGGGTCCAAGCTGACGAGCTTTAGCTCAAGCCAGATGGGCCCGCACTCAAGCTGGCGACCTCGGGGTCTCGAACCTGGGTCTTCCTCATCCCATTCCCAGTCCGACGCTCTATCCCCTGTGCCACCGCCTGGTCAGGCCTGTTATCTGTTTTTTATGTTTGGTTATCATATCATATGTCATATATCCTTTGGAAAACTCACATTATATTCCTGTAAGAATGATAGTGAAAAGGCAAATGACATTTTAGAATTAATGTGAAAATAGTTTGACTTTGCAGATCTCCTGAAATAGTCTTGGGCTCCCTAGACCCTGATTTGAGAACTGCTCTCCACAATGATGTGAACTTTAAATCTTTATCTTGTATGGCTTTAGGGTAGGTGTTTGGAACTAATTGTGCAGTACTTATATTCAGTTAGAAACCTCTATGAAAACTCAGAAAATGCTTTCCTTTTTTATTTTGGTTTTGCTTCCTTTTATTGTTTCTGGAAACTGGGAATTCTTTTTCTTTTGAATTTGTCTATGAGACAAATTATTTATTGTTATAATTTATCTAATATTTCTGGATGAGTCTGTGGTGGGGGGTGGTAGTGACTTTTAGCATCATCTCAGTCTTCAGTGTTGCCACAAATTCAGGATTATGTATCTTATTATATCCTTGTTATTTGGCAGAATTCTAAAAATACAGTGATAGACATTTTGGGAAGTTAAACCACTGAGGATAAAGTAGAACTATAATAGTGACCTATTAAAATGAGTCTCACATTATTTTACTGGTAAGCTGAGGGGAGTAATAAAAACCTTTGTTTATATTCTTTAGAATGAACCAGAGATATATGAAATAATTAAAAGGAAAGCTGAATACCACCTACATAAGGAAATAAGACTTTATTTAGGTATATCAGTTACATGTATTAAAGAGCAAAGAGCATGGATTCTATGGACTAGCATACTATAAATATATAATTATTATTCTTTTTGAAGACTCCCTTGAGATATGTGTTGGGCACTGGTCATTCTGATCTCTTCATTTACATTATTTTTCTTTATAGGAATATGCGCTTTCTGGTTGGAACTTGAATAATATGCCTGTGTTAGAGCAGTCTGTTCTTGCACATATTAATGTAGACATCTCTGGTATGAAAGTGCCGTGGCTCTATGTGGGAATGTGCTTCTCTTCTTTTTGCTGGCACATTGAAGATCACTGGAGTTATTCCATTAATTATTTGCACTGGTATGTACAATCTTTAATAACAGCATATATACTTGGTAACCTTTCTAAAGGTTTAATAATACTAGGTGATATACTAGGGAAAGCTGAATTTAAAAGTATTTCCTGTCCAAAAGTAGGATAATATATTAAGGAGAGAAGTGTAGTGGTCTAAAGGTACAATGTCTCCGACACTCCCTTTTAAAGTATGTGCATGCCCAGAAGTTAGAGTTTTAGATCAAATGATATTTGTTTGGTATACATGAAAATTACTTTGGCATATCTTTTGAAATGTAAAGGAGGATGTTTAAAATTGATACATACTTCAGATCTGACTAAACCATATGTATTTGAAATTTTCAAATGATTCTTTTTCTTTTAAGTAACATTTCCCATAAAAATGCCTAAGTTACATGTATAGTCATTAAATTCTTTTGATAAATTGTTTTGTATCTCACCCACAGCTTACCTGTGATCCTAACTAAAGGATATTTTTCTCTCCATTTGAAAACTACTAAGATCACACTATGCATTGAAAAACTAGTGATTTTAATTGTCTAGTTTATCACTGTGCTTTGTATTGTTATAGCCACTAGCCACATGTGGCTATTTAAATTAGTTGATAAGATTAAGTAAAATTTCCTCAATTGCACCAACCATATTTCAAGTGCTTTCTAGTCACCTGAGACGAGGGGACCCTGTATGGCCCAGTACAGGTATAGAACATTTTCATCATTGCAGTGAGTTCTATTAGAAACAAAACTATGAATTGTATTAGGAGTAAGAAATTCATCCTGACCTGTGGTGGCACAATGGATATAGCATCAATCTAGAATGCTGAGGTCGAAGCCCAGGGCTTGCCCAGTCAGCGCACATATGAGAAGCAACTACTATACGTTGATGCTTCTTGCTCCTCCGTGCACCATCTTTCTCCTCTTTCTCTCTGTCTCTGTCTCTCTCTCTCTCCTCTCAAAATCAGTAAATAAAATCTTAGAAATTCAGCTATTCTGTAAATAGCAGGAGTAAATAAATCTATTTGCTAGGAGTACAACTTGGTATTATTAATGAACTCTAGTGCACTAAAGCCTAGTACATTAATGCCAAGTTCTTGGTCTTTAGGATTTTTTTTTTGTTGTTGTTCTTTAGGATTTATAAATAGAACTACTCAAGGTTTCAGCAATTTCTAGCCTTGGTTTATTTCCTTGTATAGCAAAATTGAATTCAGTGAAGTTATATAAAGATATTCTAGAGAATATTGACTTTTACGTTGATCATAGCAGGGATAATTAGAATGTTGAATGGACTGTGAATCAAGGAAGTATTATCAGTACATTTTGGAGCAGTGTGTATATTTCATGTGGCCTCTTTCCTGCTTGAAGATAGTATTTACTGATGCATTTTAAAGAGTTCATGTGTTTTGAATTGCTTTTTTAATAGTGAAAAGTATGTATCTGTTACAAACAACAGCACAGATTTGTGAGATGGTTGCCAGGATTCAGGGTTTACAGTCTGTGACTGAAACAAGACAATTAATTATAATTCAGTGTATTTGCATCAGAGACCCTGCCTCATTGGCACCATATTCTACCTAGCTAAACATTTATTTATTTTCTTAGGGGGGAACCAAAGACTTGGTATGGTGTGCCATCTCATGCGGCAGAACAACTGGAGGAGGTGATGAGGGAGCTGGCTCCTGAATTATTTGAATCCCAGCCTGATCTTCTACATCAGTTAGTCACCATCATGAACCCCAATGTGCTAATGGAGCATGGTGTGCCTGTGAGTCTTTTTGTGTCTTTTTTTAGTATTTTGAATTTAGCTTTTGATTAGAGTAGCAACAAATACTTTGCCTTGTACCTGGAAGTAAAGGCTCATGTCATCTATCTAAATTAGAATTTATGCTATGAAGGGAGCAGTATCTATTTAGTTAAGAAAGAGATGTTAAAGTACAAAAAATGCTTTATGTATAGCTGTTTGTTAAAATAGCCTTCTGTTTTCAGTAAGCCATTGTATCTTGGTTTTAACAAAAATCGTATATTCTTTATTCCTATTTAATCAGAGTATTTTAAGTGGTAGTTCTAATTACTAATGCTTATTATTTTGGAGATCATATTTCATATAAAGATTTTACAGCTCTTTTTCCCACATGAAACAATGAAGTAAACATATATGAATACTTTTTCTACTTTTCAACCTAGTTTTTAAAATTAATTACATTTAAGCTAACACCTGATAAAGTGTAAGTTTGATAAGTTTGTTACATATAGTCAAATATTCATTACCTTATCCAAGCTAGATTAGTAGGAGTGTTACTTTGTCTTTATACATTGAATTTATACTAGAATCTGAGACTTTTCAAAAAGATGCATAATAATACATATATTTTTTTGACAAAAACAGAGAGTCAGAGAGAGGAACAGATAGGGGTAGACAGGAAGGTAGAGAGATGAGAAGCATCAATTCTTCCTTGTGCCACTTTTGTTGTTCATTGATTGCTTTATCATATGTGCCTTGACCAGGGGGCTACAGCAGAGCGAGTGACCCCTTGCTCAAGCCAGTGACCTATGGGCTCAAGCCAGAGACCATGGATGGGGTCATGTCTATGATCCCATGCTCAGGCCAGTGACCCCGCACTCATGCTGGTGAGCTTGTGCTCAAGCTGGCGACCTTGGGGTTTCGAACTTGGCTCCTCCACGTCCTAGTCCAATGCTCTATCCACTGCGCCACCTCCTGGTCAGGCAAAAAAATACATATTATAAAGTGAAGTGAAGTTTGGGAAAACTGGTTTGGGGGATATCTCCATATTACTGTGAGCTAATCAATTATATCATTTTCAAAAATCCAAGAGTAGGAGGAAGTTCCTTCCTTTACCTCTATTTCAACACAAGAATAAAAGGAATTAAATTCTCTTAATTGTAAAAATTTTATCAAGGTAAGAAACTAGTAAGTAGCTCAGTAAGAGTAACATTTTCTTTGAGCATTTCTTTTGGTTGCTAATTTTGTCGTGAAATATTATAACTTGTTATCAGTGACTATTTTAAGAAGATGGAATTCTGGCTGATTCTGAAATTTGATATTTTTTCCGGTGTGTATAGGTTAGTGCTTTATTGTTTTCAGTTTTAGAAAATGCTTCTGAAACTGATCAAATCCGTCTCCCTTTTTTGTTTTTGTTTTATATCACTGTCTTGAATTTTCATTTAGGTGTACAGGACCAATCAGTGTGCTGGCGAGTTTGTTGTGACATTTCCTCGTGCCTATCATTCTGGATTTAATCAGGGCTACAACTTCGCTGAAGCTGTGAACTTCTGTACTGCTGACTGGGTCTGTTCTATAGCAAGTAGATGTTGTACGTCTACTAACATCCCTGGAAAATGCATCTTAGTTGCCATATTTACTTAGCGGGGCAGGGTAGTGTTTATGAATATGTCAGTAGGGATTGGAGTGGCTATAGTGATTTAGAAAGTTCAGTTAGAGTTTCCATTGTGGGTTTTTTTGTTTTATGGCTGTTTTAAGTGAGAGAAAGAGAGGGAGACAGACAGGAAGGGAGGGAGAGATGAGAAGCATCAACCTGTAGTTGCGTCACTTTAGTTGTTTATTGATTGCTCCTCATACATGCCTTGACTAGGGTGCTTCAGCCAAGCCAGTGACCCCTTGTTTAAGCCAGTGACGTTGGGTTTAAGCCAGTGACCATGGAATCATATTGATGATCCCATGCTCAAGCTGGTGACCCTGGGGTTTCGAATCTGGGACCTCGGCATCCCAGGTCAGTGTTCTTCCCACTGTACCACCATTGGTCAAGCTCTATTATAGTTTTTATTTGGTAGATTTTGTAGTTCTTTACTTCTTATTCACTCATTATTTTACCTATTCTGTGTGAGTTTTAAATGGTCAGTTCTGAGAGAATATGTTTCCTTTAGTCTTTGCTTTCTCTGAGCACTTTTGGATTTTATAAAGATGACCAGATCTCAAGAATTAATTCTACCATATTTTCTAATATCTAGCTCTGTGCTTTTATTTTAAAATACTTCTTTATTATTTTTTGATGGATGGTTTGGAGATTTTATTGCCATTTTATGCTTTTCATATTTCCGTTTTAAAAATTTATTTCTAAGAGTAACTGTAATGTTGAAATCATTATGAGCTATACTTCTGTGTAAATGATAATGCCAGTGATTGCTATTTTGCTTTTGTATGAGGTAATTATAAAAAAACACTCAAGTTATAATTATGTCATGTTGGTTGGCAAAAGACTGAAAATTAAAACACGCTCTTTAATGTTTTTTAGTGATATTTTTCTGTCACCCCTCAACATTCTAGGGACATTTTTTAGTATTACTGGATTTGATATTTCCTGTGGATACCTTAATTTATTAAATTTTATGATTAGCCATTTTTATTTTCTTGTCTAATGAATGAAATGATATAACGAACAATCTTATTTGCACTAGTAATTTTAAACTTTTTTCATATTAGGCTTAGGAAGCTGCAAGAGCAAGACCAAACTTAGGACTTTGCCTTGGGTTTCAGCTCTATTTAAAATGTTCAGCTAACATTCAATGAGTGTTTATGATTTACTTGCTCCTTGGTTAGGTGTAGGGCGAGAAATGGAGATGATTCAGAGATGAATGAGTAGGACATGGTTTCTGCCTTTAATTTGCTCACTTGGGCAGCTTTTTAAATTTCACTGGACCTACTTTTTTTTTACCTGGTATGTAAAGATGATATGGTTTAGTTAATAACTAAAGTAAAATTATATATGTGAAAGCTCTTGATACTCTTTAGAGGAAGGTTGGGATATAAATGAAAAGTTATAGCAGCTTTATAATTGGAGTAAAGTGATAGTACTAGTTTTTATTAGTCAAAAATGAATAATCAGCTCTGTTTTATGTGGCTTCCTTACATGTGCTAGGAATTAATTTCTGCAAATCCCAGTTCTTTTCTTTCTTGCCCTTGTATTAAGTAAGGCAGTACGAGAAATGATTAAAGAGTAGATATCTAAGAATTAAGAAATGAAAAAGTTGTATTATTATTAGATAAATACTTGCTAATCATATGTTGAATATTTATATTTTCTTGAGAAAGATTGTTTCTTTGGAAGAGTGTGAAAATACTGCTTGATTCAGAGATAGTCTTATACTCTTGTACTGTGATTCTTGTGATTTCTTTCTGAAAATGGAGGTGAATTCTATATGGTCCTTAAAGGCCCATTTTCTTATTTTTTCTAGTTTACCTTACAGTTTTCAAATACAAACAAAAACTTTAGCCACTCCAAATTTTCAACTTGAGTATAGGAAGGCAGTTAAGAGAGATTATATGTGTGTGTATAATATAGCAATATTATCATTTGGTTGAAAGCTTCATGGTTAAATAAATTTTTAGAATTAATCTTACAGAATGTATCTGCTGATTTATGAAGAGTGATTATTTAGTAATTTATTTCACTTACGGAAAATAAAGTATATAATTTTATACTTTCATCTCGAATTCTCTGGACCAGACTAGTTTTTAAAAGAATGCCTGGATGCAAAAATCTAGATGATTTTTTGCATTGGTCCTTATTAAAAATAATTAAAAGTCAGTCAGTGTGAATTGCTTAAGTAATACTTTCTTTCCCTATCTCCCTGTCTCCTTTTTTCCTTTAGATTAAAATTTTTTTACTTTTACTTTTAAATATGTTCTCTTTGTTTTGTGGAAACTTCAAAGATGAGTATGTCCACTACACCCTTTATAGCCTCAATTTCTTTTTTTCTTTTTCTCATAATGGCAGTTTTGTGTTAGACTGGTCTAAGAGAATTTGCTACCTCATTTATATATATATCAAGAAACTCATACTTCTTGATGTACATGTGAGTAGAAAATCAGCACCTTATGACAGAAGCTTAGCACCTCGAAACTATGAAAAGAGAACTTCCTACAGGCCATAAAATTTTAATATTTATAGTTACCTCTTATGTTCAAATGGAGTTTGTTATTCTATCTTCTTTATAATAAAAGAGAGGATCAGAAGGATAAATAGTGGTTCTGTTTTGGAATATGCTATAAGCAAGTAATTTAATTTGAGAATCTTGTCCTGTTTTCAGTTGCCCATTGGACGTCAGTGTGTCAGTCATTACCGACGGCTAAGGCGCCATTGTGTCTTTTCACATGAGGAACTTATTTTCAAAATGGCAGCAGATCCAGAATGCTTAGATGTGGGGCTGGCCGCCATGGTGTGCAAAGAATTGACTCTGATGACTGAAGAAGAGACACGGTTAAGGGAGTCTGTTGTTCAAATGGTGAGTGTGCTGAGCACATACCTTTTTTTTTTTTTTTTTAGATTTTATTTATCCATTTTTAGAGAAAGAGAGAGAGAGAAGTGGGAAGGAGCAGAAAGTATCAACTCCCATATGTGTCTTGACTGGGCAAGCCCAGGGTTTTGAACCGGTGACATCAGCATTCCAGGTTGACGCTTTTATCCATTGTGCCACCACAGGTCAGGCCTGAGCACATCTCTTACATTTGATATTGCTTATGGGATACAAACAATTGAACCTATCAAAAATTCATTTCATCTTTGCTCTCTCTAGAAGTTGAACACATAAATCACTAATTTGGAAAGGTTTCTTTTTTTTCTTTTGAGAGAGAAAGGAAGGGAGACAAATGAGAAGCATCAATTTGTAGTTGTGTTATTTTAGTTGTTTACTGATTTCTTCTCATATGTGCCTTGACTGGGGGTGGGGATACGGATGCAGCCACTCCTTTGACCCCTGGCTCAAGCCAGCAACTTTGTGCTTCAAGCCAGTGATCATGGGATCCTGTTAGTGATCCCATGCTCAAGCTGGCAACCCTGCGCTCACGCCGGGTGAGCCTGCGCTCAAGAAAGCAACCTTGGTGTTTTGAAACTGGGACTTCAGCATCCCAGGGTGATACTCTATCCACTGTGCCAACATCAGTCAGGCAAGTATATACTTATTTTTTAAAAATCTCTTACATGTAGTAGTATTTCTTTAAACAAGGAAGTTCAAATTCTTTTCTGAATTTTGTGATTGAATGAAAGATGTATTTCTGGTGATTACAAACTGTCAGTTACCAGAAATATAATTTGTAAATTAATCTGTTGTGTCCCCCTTTCCCTTCTAAGTAATGTAATGAGTAGAAAGAACTGAATAACCAAGGGTTGGGATTTTGAATATTAGAATAAAGTAAAAATCACAGTGATATGAGAAAATCTGTCTGCAGCCTCATCTTGACACATTCTCTCTAACCCTACTTTTCATAGCTAGTCTCACTGGAGTTGTGATGTATGCTTCCTTGCTTCTGTTTTACACGGCCTACCTTTTCTTCTTAGATACTGTTTTCATTTGTTAGGTTTTAATAATTATTTTATTGATTTTAGAGAGAGAAAGAGAGAGGAAGGGAGAGATAGAGGTAGGAACCTGAGTCCGCTCCTGTATGTGCCCTGACCAGGGGTCAAACCATCAACTTCTGTGCTTCGGGACAATGCTCTATGCAACCGAGCCATCCTGCCAGGGCTCTCTTTCCATTTTTAAAATGGCTTTGTTGAGGTCTAATTGGCATACAAATAAATGACACATTTTTATAGTGTATAATTTGATGTTTGACTATGTATATACCCATGAACCCATGAAATCTTTGTTACTATCCAGATAAAGAATGTAATCACCTTTAGAAGTTTTCTTATGCCCCTTTGTGATCTCTCTTTCCTGTCCCATCCTACCTCAGTCACATTCCTTACAGGGAAATGCTAATCTGCTTACTTTTTTTTTTTTAAGTTAGAAGAGGAGAGATAGACTCTTGCATGTGCCCTGACTGGGATCCACTTGGCTACCCCCATCTGGTGCTGATGCTCAAATCAACTGAGCTATCCTTAGCACATGAAGCCAACATTGAGACTGACCAAGCTATCCTCAGTGCTCGATGCTCGAACCAGTCGAGTCACTGACTGCGAGAGGGGAAGAGAGTGAGAGAAGGGGGAAAGAAAGGGAAGAGAAGCAGATGGTCACTTCTCATGTGTGCCCAACTGGGGATCAAAGCCCGGATGTCCACATGCTGGGCTGATGCTCTTATGCACTGAGCCAACTGGTCAGTGCCCAGCTTTTTCTTTTAATTTCCATTTATGTAAAGTATCTTATCCATCTTTTTATTTCTGGTCTATGTGTATCTTTTATTCTAAGGTGGGTCTCTTTTAGGCAGCATAAATATGGATATTGTTTTCTTATCTGTGTCTTGTTTGGAGCATTTAAGCTGTTTACATTTAAAGTGATTATTGATAAGTATGCATTTATTGCCATTTTTTTTCTTTATAAATATGTGCCTCTCTATTTTTTCTTCTTCTTTTTTTCTTTTTTGCAGAGACAGAGTCAGAGAGAGGGACAGATAGGGACAGACAGGAAGGGAGAGAGATGAGAAGCATCAGTTCTTCGTTGTGACGCCTTAGTTGTTCATTGATTGATTTCTCATATGTGCTTTGACTGGGGGCTACAGCAGACCAAGTGACCCCTTGCTCGAGCCAGTGAACTTGGGCTCAAGTTGGTGAGCCTTGCTCAAACCTGATGAGCCCGCGCTCAAGCTGGCAACCTCAGGGTCTTGAACCCAGGTCCTCCACATCCCATTCCGATGCTCTATCCAGTGCACCACCGCCTGGTCAGGCTCTATTTCTTCTTAAGGAATACTTTTAACGTTTCTTGTAATACTGGTTTGGTGGTAACAAACCCCTTTAGTTTTTTCATGTCTGGGAAGCTCTCGATTTCACCTTCAATTTTAAATGATAGAGTCTTGTTGGTAGGTCCTTGCTTTTTTTCACTTGCATATTTATGCCAATCCCTTCTGTCCTGAAGTGCTTCTATTGAGAAATCAGCTGACAGTTTTATGGGTCCTCCCTTGTAGGTGTCTTTCATTTGCAGCTTCTGTGATTCTTTGTCTTTAACCTTTGTTATTTTAATTATGATGTGTCTTGGTGTGGGCCTCTTTGGATTTATCTTGTTTGGAACTCTTGGCCCCCTGGCTTTGTTTCTTCAGCCTCTCATAACACTTGAAAATCACTTGTAGTTATTATTTTCCTCATCTTCCTCAATTGCCATTGTTTGTAGAGGTTAGCCTTTTATCCTTTTCCAGGAATTCTTACCTATTCTTTGGATTTTAAGTTTCTTTCAGCTATTATCTTGTGGTTTTATTTCTCACCTCTTCATGTTTTCTTCTATTTTATGCAAACACAGGAATTGTCATTTTGAAAGAGATGATATTCCAGTCATCCATTTGTAATGTGTCTCTACATGATTATCGTACATTTATATTGTGATTTTTGTCATCAGCTTCTAAAGTAGAATGTTCTCTCTTCCTCAACCCTTTTACAAACCACTTTCCTTTTCTAATTGTCAATCTCTGTAAATACTAAGATCACGATATAAAAATGTAAAGTGTTTTGTGATCCATCTATCTTTGTCAGTCACCTGTTAGCTGGTTTTAAGTTTTTGGGGGTTTTTTTTGGCAATGTCTGTCATTGCTCTTTCCTCTCTCCTCTTTTTCTTTATTGCTACCATTCTTTCCACTACTTAATTTTCTCATCTAGGTTATTTCAAATAACCTTTTAGTTTGTATCTCTGGCTTTTTTCTCTGTTCCTTCCTGATAATTTATGGTTTTTCAAAGTGCATTCTCATTAATATAGGCTATATGATATGACAGAAGGAATAAGGAAAAATTGTTTTGTGGTAAAGTTTGGGAAATGGTGGGTTAAGAAAAAATAAATGGAGCCTGACCAGGTGGTTGCACAGTGGGTAGAGCACTGAGAGCCCAGTTGAAACCCTGAGATTGCCAGCTTGAGCATGGGCTCATCGGTTTGAGCATGGGCTCATTAGCTTGAGCACAGGGTTGCCAGCTTAAGAATGGGATCATAGACATGACCCGACAGTATCTGGCTTGATCTCCTAGGTGGCTGGCTTGAAGCCCAAGGTCACTGGTTTCAGTAAGGGGACACTGGTTTGGCTGGAGCCCCCTCCCCCAATCAAGGCATATATGAGAAGCAATCAATGAACAACTAAAGTGCCTAAACTATGAGCTGATGCTTCTCATCTCTCTGCCTTCCTGTCTATCTCTCCCTCTGCCTTACTAAAAAATAAAAATAAATAAATGGGATTCTATACTATGAAACTTCTCTGTTCCATTAATATACTTGTTTTCATTGTTATTCTCTAAGTTAGGAGGGATATAATACATGACATTTCCCCCAGAAAAATTTATTTCGTCATTTTTTTTGTGGAATGTATTCTAGGACCTGGTGGTTCTTGGAATACACTTTGGAAATAGTGTAACATTTCTTGAAACAGCCAGGACTTTGTAGGTCGATGCATTAGCAATCCTTGTTTGCCAGATGTTCTCTAGCTGTTTAGATTCTTATAATCTAATAAATACCTGCAATGAATTTTGGAATCATTTTTTTACAATAATTTTTAGAGAAAATATTAAATGCTAATATGAGAAAATGAAAAGATATGAAAGTATAGTGAGATTAAATCAACATCGAAACAAAATGTGTTGAAGAAACTGGATTGTACCTGGCAGTGAATACATGATTAGGTTCCTACCATAAGTGAAAAAGTTTAGCTTTCATAGTGTAATTAGGTTTATAAGTACCTTGCTCAAGTAAGTAGAAATCGTAAAAGGAGCTCTTGTACATTAAATGGAATGCCTTCCAATGTTCTTATTTCTTAAACTGGCATGCTGATTAGCTTTTTTTTTTTTTTTACTTTGCTGAAGTAGATATATTGTGTTTTGCATAGTTTAATTTTCTACTTTTTTATCCTTGCATATGTTTGTATATATTAGTGTTATATTCAGATTATAGATTACTAATGTATATGGTTCAAAGGTGTACTGTCACTGGGGATAGTAATTTTGTTGTTGTTGTTTCAAAGAGAAGATAAAACCACATAAAACAAATATATGGCTTTATGAATTATTCTATGGTAAACTTTTTTGTCGTCACAACTCTAGTCAAGAACTAGAACTTGCCTGACCAGGCGGTGGCGCAGTGGATAGAGCGTCGGACTGGGATGTGGAAGATCCAGGTTCGAGACCCCGAGCTCGCCAGCTTGAGCGCGGGCCCATCTGGCTTGAGCAAAAGCTCATCAGTTTGGACCCAAGGTCGCTGTCTCCAGCAAGGGGTTGCTCGGTCTACTGAAGGCCTGTGGTCAAGGCACATGTGAGAAAGCAATCAATGAACAACTAAGGTGTCGCAATGGCAACAAAAAACTAATGATTGATGCATCTCACCTCTCTCCGTTCCTGTCTTTCTGTCCCTGTCTATTTCTCTCTCTGACTCTCTCTCTGTCCCTGTAAAAGAAAAAAAAAACTAGAACTTTTTCAGCCACCCCAAAAGCACCTCCCAATTATAACTTCTCTAACTCTTCTGACCTTTGTAGTAATAACTTTCTTGCATTTTTCAGTAGTTTTATTGGTCTAATATGAATCCTTAGATACCAAGGTTTAGTCTTGCCCTTTTAAAAATAATTACTAATGAGTATTTTTAGAAAGTATTTTTTTTTAAAGCGAGAGGAGGGGATGATAGTGAGACAGACTCCTGCATGTGCCCTGACTGGGATCCATGCGGCAATCCCCGTCGTAGGCCAATGCTTGAATCAACAGGATTATTTTTAGCACCCGAGGCTGCCACAATTGCACCAACCGAGCTATTGCTCGAACCAATCAAGCCACTGTCTATGGGAGGGGAAGAGAGAGAGAGAAAGCGAAGAGGGAGGAGGAGAGAAGCAGATGGTCACTTCTCTTGTGTGCCCTGACCGGGAATCAAACCCAGGACATCTGTTTGCTGGGCCAACGCTCTATGCACTCTACTACAGGCCAGCGCCTAGAAAGTATTTTGATAAAGTACCACTGTACCTCTCATGTTTATATCTTAAATTAGTGATTGACCCAGAGAAAATAAATGTAATAAGTAAGTTCTTTGATGCTTGAAAGACTAGAAAGACCTGATCTAATAACATAAATTATGTCTCAGGGTGTCCTGATGTCAGAAGAAGAAGTATTTGAACTTGTTCCTGATGATGAGCGACAGTGTTCCGCATGCAGGACCACATGTTTTCTCTCTGCTCTTACATGTTCCTGTAATTCTGAGCGGCTCGTATGTCTCTACCATCCAGCAGATCTGTGCCCCTGCCCCATGCAGAAGAAATGTCTGAGGTACACAGAAATATGTTGTTAAACTTCCATTACCTTTTACTTATTTATTTTTAAACTAAGTGTTAATATCGCTCTTTGTAATTCCTTTCCCTTTTTCTGGGCTGGTAACTGCTTTCTACCTGCCTCCCTGCTTGAGGACCAATCCTTTAAAGTTAACCCTAACCTTGGCAGCTGAAATTAGTTCTTTATCAGTTGGGATTTCACATGTTTCTTATCTCTCCTTGTGCTGAAACTCTGGGGGCTTCTTTAATTTTCTCTTTATAAGTACCAAGAACCCATTCCTCTGTCCATTGTTCTTTCCTTAAGCTGACTGTATTTAAATTTTAGTTTACTTTCCAGTTGTTTCTGGTTTTTGAAGTTTTTATTTCCACACATTTTTTGTTTTGTTTTTAGATATCGCTACCCATTAGAGGACCTCCCTTCTCTGCTATATGGTGTGCAGGTCAGGGCACAGTCCTATGACACTTGGGTCAGTCGCGTTACAGAAGCATTATCTGCCAACTTCAACCACAAGAAAGGTTATGTTTCCTCCCTTTTGTGTGCATACACGGGAGTTGTTGTCACCTTGAAAGAGGCCTTGTTTTAAGTGTCTTTCCTCCATTAAGCAAAAATTCTAGACTTCATATGAGATTTGAGACTAATGGGTTTGTTGATTGTCTTAATTTTCTATTTGAGAATCTTTTTAAGTGAAAAAGTCTATATAATACGGGATAGATAACTAACTTGCAATAGATATATATTGTGGGGAGCCATTGTTAGCAGTGAACTAACATTAAATGCTTATTGAGAAAGAAAAATTACCTTACCTGAGATAAATTGTAAGAATTAGGAATAAACTTTTATTGCATTGCTGAAGTTTTTTCACCTGCAATATGTTTCTACTAATAGGTTGATGACTCACTTGAGAGGTTAATGAGGATTTTTTAATGACTTTTTATGTCTGCGGTCCTAGTATATGTCTTTTCATTTGTTTTTACAGATTTGATTGAACTACGAGTAATGCTGGAAGACGCTGAGGATAGGAAATACCCTGAGAACGATCTCTTTAGAAAACTCAGGGATGCTGTAAAAGAAGCTGAGACCTGTGCTTCTGTGGCTCAGCTGCTTCTGAGCAAAAAGCAGAAACACAGGTAAGACTATGAAGACTATGAAGAGTTGAATTCTTTAATGGCTTCATTTTTCTTTTCCAAAGTAAAAGCCAAAATTTTAACTTGCCTTTAAGGCCCTATATCATCTTTGACTTCTTGTGTCCATGCCTCCAATAATGCCCTAATCTTATCTTCTACTTCCTTCCTTTTTTGTGTGTGTTTTTCTGAAGTGAGAAGCAGGGAGGCAGAGACAGACTCCCGCATGCACCTGACTGGGATCCTTCCAGCAAGTCCACTAGGGGGTGATGCTCTACCGATCTGGGGCATTGCTCTGTTGCAACTGGAGCCATTCTAGCCCCTGAGGTGGAGGCCATGAAGCCATCCTTAGCGCCCGGGCCAACTTTGCTCCAATGGAGCTTTGGCTGCAGGATGGGGAAGAGAGGGATAGAGAGAAAGGAGAGGGGGAAGGGTGGAGAAGCAGATGGGCGTTTCTCCTGTGTGCCCTGGCCGGGAATCGAACCCAGAACATCCACACACTGTGCCGACACTCTACCACTGAGCCAACCAGGGCTTGCTTCCTTTCTTTCTTGTTTCACTCTGCAACTCTCTTGTAACATTCACACACACGTGAAGTGTTCCTGCTTGTTGCCTTCACACTGTTCTTCACTTGGAATTCTCTTTCCCTGGTATCCAGGTGTCTTGTCCCCTCACTTCTTTCCAGTGTTTTTCAGATGTCACATTCATTTTTTTTTTGCAAGAGATAGAGAGGGACAGATACAGACAGAAAGGGAGAGAGATCAGAAGCATCAATTCTTCATGCAGCACCTTAGTTATTCATTGATTGCTTTCTCATATGTGCCTTGACCAGAGGGCTACGGCAGAGTCAGTGTGACCCCTTGCACAAGCCAGTGACCTTGGGTTTCAAACCAGCGACCTTGAGCTTCAAGCCAGTGACCATGGGGTCACGTCTGTGATCCCATTCTTAAGCCGGGACCCCATGCTCAAACCAGCGACCTTGGGGTTTCAAACCTGGGTCCTCTGCATCCATCCCAGTCTAACGCTCCATCCACTCTGCCACCACCTCAGTAGGACGGATGTCACATTCTTGTAGAGGTCTTCTCTAACTGCCCTTTATAAACTGGCAACCTTCTTATTTTTCTTTTCTGCTTTGGTTTTCTTCTGGCTTTGTCACCTCATAGTATCCTAATACAGTTATTTATTGTCTATCTCCTTTCTTTACCAAACCCACTAGAATGTATGCTAGACTAGAATGCCAGGGGTTTATTTATCATTGCTATATTTCTTGTGCTTAGAACAATACCTAACATAATAGTTGTGCATATTGTAAATAAATATATCATACTGTAGGCTGAAGGTAGGTGGCAGCAAAGAGTAACCTTGATGGATGCAGGGGACGTGTTATTAAGGAGCACAGAAGAATGCACCCTTGATTTAATGTAATTCGTTTTTCTGTAGTGTTGTTTCATATTCAGTCCAACAGATTTCTTGTATCTGAATAGATTTTTCTATAGCAGTTTACGTTGGGTGTTTAATTGTGCATTTTTTAGCTACCATTTTTTTTTTTTTTTTTAATTTTATTTTTATTTTATTCATTTTAGAGAGGAGACACAGAGTGTGTGAGAGAGAGAGAGAGAAAGAGAGAAAGGGGGGAGGAGCTGGAAGCATCAACCCCCATATGTGCTTTGACCGAACCAGTGCAGGGTTTTGAACTGGCGACCTCAGTGTTTCCAGGTCGATGCTTTATCCACTGCGCCACCACAGGTCAGGCTAGCTACCATTTTTTAAGAAAACCTTTCTTGGAGACATTGAACAGCAAAGCTTAGGGACTCTTTTTTATTAAAAAAAAAATACATAAAAACAAAAATTTGAATCAGTTTCAGATGGTTTATTGTCTGCTAAGCCAGGTTAAATGTCCTTATTCCTCATCTTAAGCTTCTTGAGGTAGAGGATTCTGTTTTATCGGTGAACTTACTATTTTACTTTGAGGAATTTATTGAACAATTTAAAATATTTAATGCTTGTCTCTGGTTCATTTGTTCAGCAGACAGAACGTTGGCTTGACATGCGGATGTCCTGGGTTCAATCCCATCAGGGCACACATGGGAAGGGACCATCTACTTCTCTTCCCCTCGCCCTCCCCCCATTCTCTCTCTCTTCTCTTGCTGCTGGCAGCTCAATTACGTTGAGTGTTGGCCTCAGGTACTGAGGATAATTTGGCTGATTTTAAGCATTGGCCCCAGACAGGGCACATGTGTAAGTCTATCTTTCCTCCTCTAATGTTAAAATAAAGTATAAATAAATAAATAAATAAAATATTTAATACTTTTTTTGATTGAAGTAAGTATAACTTGGAGAGTTGAATCTTTGAGCCATTAACTACAGAGCTTAAAAACCTAATTTGGAAGCAGTCATCATTGTAAGTGGAATGAATTAAATGCTAGTATTCTGGGATTGCTTGGGTAAGAGTTAAAAAGAGATTAGAAGCCCCTTTTATTTCAGAATGACCGTGAATTTTTCTTACTTATGTCTCAATATATATTATTTTACATTAGGCAGAGCCCTGATTGTGGAAGGACTCGGACCAAACTGACGATGGAAGAACTGAAGGCCTTTGTCCAACAACTTTTTAGTCTTCCGTGTGTCGTCAGCCAAGCTCGACAAATAAAGGTAGAGTATTACATTCTTAAATTGCATAATATTCTTTATAGTATGGGCTACAAGTTTGGGTAAACAGAATAATGTGTTCAGTCTAGTTTTTTGTTCTATTCGTTTCTTGTTCACAAAAGTGCTGCCATTTAAGTTTTTTTCGTAGGTAATAAGAAAATTTGGTTTCATTCATAGCCTGTAATTCCCCCTTTAAAGTTTTGGAATTAAGGCTCATTTAGAATTTTTTTCTATATTAATTTTAGGTCAGAAGCCCCATTTAAGTTAGATGTAATTGAAATGCAAGAAATCAGAAGAATCTGAATGTATCAGTGATTTATTATTAGTTTATGAGCTTTTATGGTGCAGTGGTTAAAGCGTCAACCTGGGAACACTGAGGTCACCAGTTCAAAACCCTGCACTGGTCCGGTCAAGGCACATAGGGGAGTTGATGCTTCTAGCTCCTCCCCCCTTTCTCTCTCTCACTCACTCTATGTCTCCTCTCTAAAATGAATAAAATAAAAAAAAAGTTTAAAAAAACAAACAAACAAAAAACACAGAGCTCTGACATTACCAGGGCCTTGATGGTTTAATGAATATGTAAAATCAAATATATTAAATAGTGTATATCAAATATAGTAGTATATTAGTCTGCATAGTTAGAAATCTTTTGGTAGCCTGTGGTTTGTTTTTGTGATTTGCCTTTGGGTAGGGTATCTAAAATGGTTTTTATAAAGGTTATCAACTTATAAAATCAATTGTGTTTTTGACTTAACAAAAAATAGTGATTGTAAGAGCATTTTAATAGTTGAACATACTTTGCTTCCTGAGAGATTTTCTTCTGTCAACATCTGTAAAACTGTATTCTCTGGTTTTCTTAGCTAATTCATAATTCCTTTTCTTTCTTCTTTTTGTTGATTGTTTTCTCCTTGGTTTGACTTCTAATTGTGGAGTATATTAGGTGTCTCTTGGTCCTTATATGGACAAATCTTCTTATTTGTCCAGTGACATTAAATAGTTGTATTACCTAATATTCTGTTGATTCCCAAAATTCCAGCTCTGCCATTCTTTTATACAGACTTGAATGTCCAGTTGCATAATCTACATTTCCTTTTGGAAGGCTTAAAAAGGCATCTTAAAAACCTTTTAATGAATTAAAATACTTGATCTCTTTACTTCCCTTAATACCCCACATCCAATCTCTAAAACAAGTGCTGCTATTTTCTCATAAATGTATCCCAAAGTAAACCATTTAACATCAGCTCCATTGCTTAAAGTAAGCTCTAAACCACTAGCACAGTGGTTCTTAACCTTTTTTGAGCTACCGAACCCACCAGTTCCATATGCGCATTCACCAAACCCTTCATTAGTGATAAATATTTTTTTTTTCCAAATTCAAGACATAGGTATATGTCATTTGGTGCACAAAATGAGCCGTGCATGAACATCACCTTGCTCAAAGAACAAAACCAACAAAGTGCATGAACTCACAACAAATTACAGTATTACTTTATTCTGGCCTCTGCGGCAGAGGCTTCTCCAAACCCCTGAGACCGACTCATCGAACCCCTAGGGTTCGGTAGAACCCAGGTTAAGAAGAACTAACTGCACTAGCATCTGTCCTTTAGGTAACTGTAATAATCTCTTAACTGGTCTCTCTTCTACTCTTGTCCCTGACAGTTTATTTTTCATTTAGTTTCCAGAGTGATCATTTAAAATATAATCAAATCATATTACTTCTCCATGGTTAAAATCCTCTAGCAGTTTCCCAAAGCCATTAGATAGAAATTCAAATCATAATCTATAAGAAACTATGTAATCTGACCTCTGCTTATTCAACTACACTTACTCTTCATCACTTTTGCTCCCCATTATCCACTTTGAAGCAAGACACTATGTTCATTTCTGTTTAAAACTTTACTTTTACAATTATTATTTGTCTTGCCTGAAGTGCTCTTTTTTTCAGCTTTTCACAATGTTCCATCTACCTTCTCATTTTTGTTTTGGTTCATCTGTCCTCCAGATGACCATTGCAAAGTAATATGCCACCCTTCTATTCATTCTTTATTATGTTCTATTTTATTTCCATAGCACTTAAAAATACTTAACATTTTATTCATATATTTGGTGACTAGCCACTTAAATTGAAATGTATGTTCTTTGAAGACAAGGACTTTGTTTTGTTGAATGCTGTGTACTGAGAACAGTGCCTGCCTCTAAGTCAGAAGTTATTACATATTTTTTAATTAGTAATGTTTTTTTATTATTATTAATTTTAATGGGGTGACACCAGTAAATCAGGGTACATATGTACAATGAAAACACCTCCAGATTATCTTATCATTCAATTGTGTTGCATACCCGTCACCCAAGGTTAAATTGTCCTCTGTCACCTTCTATCTGGTTTTCCCTGTGCCTCTCCCCTCCTCCTTATCCCACCCTCTTTTCCCTTCCCCCATCCCATAACCACACTCTTTTGTCCATGTCTAATAGTCTCACTTTTATGTCCCACCTATGTATGAAATCATGCTGTTCTCAGTTTTTTTTTTTCTGATTTACTTATTTCACTCCGTATAATGTTATCAAGGTCCATCCATTTTGTTGTAAATGATCCTATGTCATCATTTCTTATGGCTGAGTAGTATTCCATAGTATATATGTACCAAAGCTTTTTAATCCACTCGTCTTCTGACGGACACTTGTTAATTAATAATGTTTTAAAAGTATGACTATATAAGTAATTAGAGAAACATATTTGTTACCTTACCTATTTTATTTGGTTCTATGATGGTGAGATTATTCGAAGGTCTAGAATTTGATAATTTCGCCTATCAAAACTTCTGTTGACTACCAAATAGGTGTATTACACATCATTTTTTATTTTTATTCTTTTGACCCTTTCAGAATATGCTGGATGATGTGGAAGAGTTTCATGAACGTGCTCAAGAGGCCATGCTGGATGAAACTCCAGATTCTTCTAAACTCCAGATGTTGCTAGACATGGGCTCTAGTCTCTATGTGGAGCTACCTGAATTAGCCCGACTAAAGCAAGAGTTACAGCAGGCTCGATGGTTGGATGAAGTAAGACTGATTCTGTCAGATCCACAACAAGTCACTTTGGATGTCATGAAGAAATTGATAGACTCTGGGGTGGGGTTGGCTCCCCACCATGCTGTGGAAAAAGCAATGGCTGAACTACAGGAGCTCCTCACAGTCTCTGAGCGATGGGAAGAAAGGGCTAAGGTCTGCCTGCAGGCAAGGTGAACACATATATTGGTGACTGTTGCCTCTTTTATAAAAGTCAGATAGTAGAATGAGAGGAGAAAATAGGGGTCTTTTTCATTAAATATTTAATTAAATGTTTTGTGTCTTACCTGACCAGTCACCAAGTTATCAAAAGAGTACATATAGACAGTTTGAAATATTGTGTGTATACTGTATGTATGCAGAGTACTTTGTTAGGTACTTTAAAGTGAGTTCTTTATTTTTTTATTTTTTATTTTTTTACAGGGACAGAGAGAGAGTCAGAGAGAGGGATAGATAGGGACAGACAGACAGGAATGAAGAGAGGTGAGAAGCATCAGTCATTAGTTTTTCATTGCCGTTGCCACACCATAGTTGTTCATTGATTGCTTTCTCACATGTGCCTTGACCACGGGCCTTCAGCAGACCGAGCCACCCCTTGCTGGAGCCAGCGACCTTGGGTCCAAGCTGGTGAGCTTTTGCTCAAGCCAGATGAGCCAGCGCTCAAGCTGGCGAGCTCAGGGTATCGAACTTAGGTTTTCCGCATCCCAGTCCAACGCTCTATCCACTGCGCCACTGCCTGGTCAGGCTGTTAGGTACTTTAGATGATACAAAGTAGTATTATGTTTAGGGCCTTGCATTACTGATATTATAGTTAGGAGTTAAAAAATGTAAAGCTCATTGCAGTATTTATTAACTGAGGAGTGCAGAAAGTGCTATAGGAATTCAGAAAAGAAGAGATCATTGTTAGTGTGGATGGTCATAATAGAATCCTGAGAGAAGTGTAAGAACTTAGGTAGAGCCTTGAAAAATGAGTAGTATTGAAGTGGAAAAGTAGGTAAGAGAGATGTCATCAGCTAAGTTTAAGTTTGATAGGGAATGATCATGTGACAAAAATTAAGTGAACTTTTCTTGGACTGGAGGATTTATGCAAAAAAGTAGTAAAAGAAAACTCAGGCATGAAGATGTCAAGTGTTTGCATTAGCATTGGCATGCCAGTGGATATGTGAGATACAAGTAAAGCATACGTGATTGTATATAAATTAATTTGACTATAATGTTCTTATGAAAGTTTTTTTAGCAGCAGAGATTAATATTTATATATTTTCTATTATGAGGATGAGGAAACTGGCACACTTAGGGAGATTACATTGTTTTTAAATAACAGCTCAAATTTAAAGTCTCTTCCATGTCATTCCAAAGTTTCCATGTACTTAATAACTTTGCCGGCCATTTATTTTGAATGGATTTGTTAGGAAAAGTCTTAGATGATTTAATTACCATAGTTCTGCTCATCCAAAAAAAAGGCTCCATGTGTATTGGATATTTTGCTTTCCAGATACTGTGGAGAATACAGATTATATTTATTTATGGCTTTTCCTATCTAAAACATTCAGATTATTCTGTGCCTTCGGATTCATGACACTTCCAGGAGATGGGAGCATATTAAATGGGAGAAACTGAATAACTTTGGAGTGCAGATCTATGATTTGGTATATCTCATGCAACTGGTGTTAATCTAATGATAAAATTTGTTGGTAGTAGCCTGACCAGGTGGTAGCACAGTGGATGGAGCGTCAGACTGGGATGCAGAGGACCCAGGTTTGAGACCCCGAGGTCGCTGGCTTGAACGTGGGCCCATCTGGCTTGAGCAAAAGCTTGCCAGCTTGGACTCAAGGTCACTGGCTCAAGCAGGGGGTTGCTTGGTCTACTGAAGGCCCATGGTTGGAGCACATGTGAGAGGGTAGTCGATGAACAACTAAGGTGTCGCAATGAAAAACTGATGATTGATGCTTCTTATCTCTCTCCGTTCCTGTCTGTCCCTATCTGTCCCTCTCTCTGACTCTCTCTCTGTCCGTGTTTAAAAAAAAAATTGTTGGTAGTAGTATTTGAAAACTTTTTTTGTCCCATTTTCTTACATTTAATTAGTTACCAGGTTTTGGTGATTTTGCCTCTAAAATGTCTTCCATATCTTTCTTTTTCAACTCCATTGTCACTGACTTAGTTATAGTACTCTTATGTACTGTTCACAAAAATTAGGGGATATTCTAAAATGAATATGAAGTGATAAAAAAAGAAGCATTTGATTTTTTTATTAGACAACAGAAAAGCAAATGAAAAGTCAAAGAAAGTTTTTTGATTATGCAAATGAGATGCAGAACCAACTTTTATTTCATTAGTGAAAATTCATTCTACAAAAGGCTGAGAGTACTGGAGTATCTGCATGTTCCCGAATCCCTTAATTTCTGTGAGCAGTGTATTTTCCCTTGATCTTCACAATTCGATGTTTACAGATTACCTACTACATGCAGGCACTAATTTTAAGTGTTTTGGAGATAGGGAGGAAAAAGACACATGAGATCTCTGCTCTAAAATAGAGCCAGCATTCTAGAGGGTAGAGACAGTTTAACAGTGAAGGAATGAATGAATTTCAGATATTTAGTGTTGTAAAGAAAATAAAATTGGTAAAGAAGTGGGGGGAGTAGGGTTGGTAGGAAGTCTTCTCTTTTTTTCTAATTCCTGTCAAAGTTGTCTTTCTGAAATACATTCTTTATGTTCTGTCTTAGTATTGGTTAACTACTGACCATTTTTTTCTTGATATTCTTTTTTCTTTGAGATTGGGCTTCTCTTTTTGACTCTTGAATAATGGCTTTCCTCAATATTCTGACCTAGACTTGCTTCTTTTCTCACTTTGTACATCTCCTTGGGAATTTATTCTACCTTCTTGGCTCCATATGCAATCTTTGTTTTCATTAATTCCAAATTCTCATCTATAACAGATTTTTTTTCATAGATACAGTCTGTCTATTAGATCATTTCATTGGCTGTCCCTCAAATTCTCATAATTGGAACCATTCAATTCTTCTTATAATCTCTTCTTTTGTTCATTTTTTCTTTGAATTATACCATCTTTCACTCATATGAACAAGGCAGTACTTTGTAAATTAACTTTGACCCACCTTCTATTTTCTTACCATGAAACTCACTTACCTACCAAGTTATGCTGATTCTATTTCCTCAGTTTCTCACTGTCATTCTTTTTCTTTGGGCTACTATCATAGCTGATCTGGTTCATAGCAACAAGTCCTGTCTGTGAGCTCACTCATCTCTAATTCATTCTTGACATTGCAAGTAGTATTTCTCTAAAATACAGGTGTGACAATTTGACTTCCTTGCTTAAAGCCGTTCACCATTTCTCATTCCCCTTGGGATGAAGTTCAGATTCCATAACCTGATTTATAAGACCAGTTGAAATCTAGCCCCTTGCTTACATATCTCACCTCATCCCTTGCCATTCTTCCTTTTGCATTCTAACATAGTGATTGCCCCTACTGCCCATGCTGTGTTCTTATCTTTGGACCTTTGGACATTCTGTTCTCCTATGGAACAGTCTTTCTCTCTGCTCATCCTTGTGGTTCACCTCCACTGCACCTATCCTCCCTTTGGCCCCAGCTTTTCTTACTTACTCCTATTCAAAAAGGATACGAAAGCTTAGCATTCACTTCTAGGAATTCTTCCTTCATCTGCCAAGTCAGGTAGGTCCTCCTAGTATATATATCTTGATTGTATCTTTGTTTTTCTCTATCACTGCACTTACAGTGCAGCTAACTCCTTGTTAGTAATCCCTGCCTCCATGAGGTTCAAAAGGTTCATAAGACAAGGATGCTGTAATTTTTTTTTTTTAAGATTTTATTTATTGATTTTAGGTGGGGGAAGCGAGAAGCAACAACTCATAATATATAGTTGCTTCTCGTATATGCCTCGACCAGGTAAGCCCAGGGTTTCAAACTGGTGGCCTCAGCATGCCAGGTCGGTGCTTTATCTTCTGCGCCACCACAGGTCAGGCAGGGACAGTGTCACTCTTGCATGTTGATGTTCAGGCCCTAGCACAGTGCCTAGTATATAGTAGGATTCATGGGTGATGACAAAACTTCCCATTCTTAGTGGCTTCCATTGCTACCTAGTGAAATCCATGGCACTCAAGACCTCTTAATCTGTTTACATCTTTCTTTCCTGTCAAATCCCCGGCTTCCTGCTCTTGCTCTTACTCTTACTCCACCCCCAATCTTCACACCACCCTGATGATTAAACCAGACTACCAGCTCATTTTTAAATGTTTCTCTTTGCCTTTCTTCATTATGGTCCAGCTTTTTTTCTTTAATCTTTCACTTAACAGAAATCACAGGTTTATAAGGCCTAGTTCAAAGCCCTTCTCACTCCCTACACAGAATTAGTCATACCTCCTGTAGTAATTTGTTCTCAGTTCCTAGTACATGCTTATTTTGAATACTGATTAGTTGAGGATAAAGTTCTGTTTTATTCCTCTTTGTGTAACTGGGTGTTAATGAATGTAGTTGAATTAAATTAATTATTTGATCAACATTAATGGGTTTCTAGACTATTGCTTTCTACATTGCTATCTAATATACATCTCCAACAATTTCAAATATTGTGGAGAACTCAAGTAGAGGCAACTTAATGTAGAGAAAAGAGCATGGGATCTGAGATATCAGTATTTCAGGTATGCCATTTACTACATTAAATGACTGGGAAAAATAATCCTTAAATTTTCTGTAAGATGGAAATAATCATAGCATTTTGCCTTCCTTTTGGATTGTGTAAGAATTACATGATATGTATATGAAAATTCTCTACACATTCTAAAGTGTTATGTAAATGTTGGTAGCTGTTTGGTTTTTCCTCATGCATCTGTCCTGTTTTGTGTCTTTTAGACCACGGCACAGTGTGGCAAGTTTAGAAAGCATTGTAAATGAAGCTAAGAACATTCCAGCCTTTCTACCCAATGTGCTGTCCTTGAAAGAAGCCTTACAGAAGGCTCGAGAATGGACAACTAAAGTGGAAGCTATTCAGGTAAAGAGCCTTTTGAATTCTTTTACCATTTAGATAATGTTGTTTTCATAGATGAATCACTTAAGCCTTTAATTTTTTAGAATACAATAACCATAATAAAATAATAACAATACTTAAAGTTCATTTGTTTTATCCAATTTTATAATTCAAAATATTACCTATTTAAACATTATTTTTTTCTATTGACTCCTGCTGTAAAAGATGACAATGAAATAAGGGTTAACCAGAGATGGAAGTATGCTTGAATACATAGAATTTATTTCTTCTGACTTACAAAAACCATTAGCAGCATTTGGTACTCAGAATATAAATGCTCTTTATTATAGAGCTATACTCAAAAGAAAAAGGAAACCAACTCTTCTACTGAATGGCTACACCAAGAATGACTTTCTTTTTCTTCTTTTTTTTTTACAGAGACAGAGAGAGAGAGAGTCAGAGAGAGGGATAGATAGGGACAGACAGACAGGAATGGAGAGAGATGAGAAGCATCAATCATTAGTTTTTTGTTGCGACACCTTAGTTGTTCATTGATTGCTTTCTCACATGTGCCTTGACCGCGGGCCTTCAGCAGACCGAGCCACCCCTTGCTCGAGCCAGCAACCTTGGGTCCAAGCTGGTGAGCTTTTGCTCAAGTCAGATGGGCCTGTGCTCAAGCTGGGGACCTCAGGGTCTCAAACCTGGGTTCTCCACATCCCAGTCCGACGCTCTATCCACTGCACCACTGCCTGGTCAGACTTTACTTTCTTTTTAGTAGTCTTTTTTCTGGGACCTCTCTTTCTAGGCTGTTTTTAAAACTATCTCTTTTTTAAATCAGGACAGCTCCTCTGTTTCATCTTTGATCTGTTTCAGGCAATTGGTTGTCCTTGAATGTCTGATACTCCTTGTTTGGCTCTTTATTTATGACTGAAGGACTTAGTTAGCAAGTACAGGTACCTGTGTTGTGTTTCCTCTAATTTTGAAGGACTTCCTCCTCTAAGTCCTTCCCTTCAGTGGGAGGACTAACTTGTAGACTAAGTAGGCGGACAACCTCTGTTGACAGGCAGACTCTTCTTTAGGATTGACAGCCTGAGATATCTAAGCTCAGCCAGGTTCTCTGTAGTCAAATGGCTATAGTTGGGAACAAGAAGTATTAGTAGTAAATATGGTATTTCTTGACCCTGTATATATCTGAGCTTTCTTATTTCTTTCAATTAGCTGTCTATTCTTATTCTAACACCATAGTGATTTAATCATACTGTTATTATATCTTAGGGCTAGAAAGAACCTTATTACTCTTTTTAAAAGTTTTTTGCCTGTTTAACACATGTTGCAGTATAACTTTCTATATGAATTTGTAGGCAAATTAGTTAATACAGTGTGTCCATAAAGTCGTGGTGACCGTGTGACCAGTCAGAAGTGCACCAGGACTTTACGGACACACTGTACATTGACAATAACCTTTTAATGGAATGTTAATATTTAGCACATGATACTTTCTTTCTTAGCTTCTGAATAACAGTGAATGTTATAGGGACATATAGTTTCCTATAGGAATGCCAATGTGTTTACTGAGAGATTCATCCAATCTAAGATACCACTCTGAATCAGTATCCACAAGCTGCCAACCCACTTGAGGTGTTCTTGCCAAGACCCTGGAATGGATTACTGGTTAACCCTCTCAGCTGGTGTAATGACTTAATTATTTAGTGAATTTAAAGTAGTATATACGTTCTAAAAACAGTGACTTCATTATATGGCAATGTTGAAACATTGTGATTTAGAAGTGAAATACCCATTGTCATCTGCTTGTATAACATAAAACGGAGTTGGTTATCAGCCTAAAACACTGCTTTGTAGTTATTGGACATATTGTGAAAGACTTTGACACAGGCAAAAGAGACTACTTGGATGTTCTTCCAGTGGAATGCTGGATGCTGTCTAATGAACTCTCCACAATTACCGAATTCTAGGACTGTATGTCTTAGATTTTCTTTGAAAAAGCTATTTAACAACTCTCTATTTAAAAATGATAGTGATGCAAATGAATTATGTTCATAGAAAAGCAATTGCAGGCCCTGGCCTGTTGGCTCAGCAGTAGAGTGTTGTCCTGGCACAGAGAAGTCCCGGGTTCAATTCTCCGTCAAGACACACAGGAGAAGTGACCATCTGTTTCTCTACTACCCCCCTGCTTTTCTCTCTTCCCCTCCTGCAGTCATGGCTTGAATGGTTTGAGCAAAGTTGGTGCCGGGTGCTGAGGATGGCTCCATAGCCTCTGCCTCAGGCACTAAGAAGAGTTCAGTTGCTGAGCAATGGAGCAACACCCCAGATGGGCAGAGCATCGCCCCCTAGTGGGCTTGTCGGGTGGATGCTGGTCTGGGTGCATGTGGGAGTCTGCCTCCCCATCTCTCATTTAATAATTAAAAAAAAAAGAAAAGAAAAAAAAGAGCAATAACATTTGTCTTTGGACTTGGAACAATTGATTTTTACACTGAAGAAAAGATAATTCTATTGTCCCGTATGGTATTAAACATCTGTTTTCATCCATTAGCAAATTCCTTTCTTCATTTCTAATTGCATATATATATGTCTATTCTTTTAATTGTCCTTTGAACTGGTTTTTACACCTTATTCGTCTCCTCATTAATTAATAAAATTGAAATCTTTGACATGAATTTATATAAACTTTTAAAATTCAGTATATTGGAGTGACATTGGTTAATAACATCATTTTCAAGAGTACAATTCTATACATCATGTGTATATTGTATTTGCACATTTTTTAAAAAGAACATTGGTAGCTCTATTAATTCAAAACATATAATTAGGTTTAAAAATAATAGTAAATAAAAATAATTTAAACTCTTTGTAACTTCTTCTGACAATATATTGCCAGACTCCGTAAGTAAATGTAAATTTTGTGAGAATGTACTTCTCTTTTTCAGAGTGGCAGCAACTATGCTTACTTGGAGCAGCTGGAGAGTTTATCTGCTAAAGGGCGCCCCATCCCTGTGCGTCTTGATGCATTGCCCCAAGTAGAATCACAGGTAGCAGCAGCACGTGCATGGAGAGAACGGACTGGGCGGACCTTTCTTAAGAAGAATTCTAGCCATACATTGTTGCAGGTAAAGAGTACTTTATATACTTTATGTGTATATACTTCAACATGCTCATCAAAAGTTGGTAATTTTAACACCTGTAGGTAGCAGTATTATTGGTGAAGGTTCTTTTTATTTTATCTAGTCATGGTTATACAAGTGATTTTTATTAGGTAATATCAAATGCTGACCAGAAATCTGGAGCCTATGGCAGACTTATTTCTGGGTCATCCTATGCTGTGTTCAGAGAAAACAGTCAGCCTGGATCTTGTCACTGTTGTCAATGGACTGTCACTGAAAGAGCTTATTTCTCAGAAGCACAAGTTTAAATACTCATTACCGTTTTTGTGTTGAGCATTCAAACATAGTAGTTAGTGGATAGGCTTTGGAATAAGATAGTTTCATGTTTGAGGACTGGCTCTCAGATTACTGATCCTATGTCTTTGGGCAAATTGTTTCCTTTCTGAATCTCAGTTTTCCTTGTTTGTAAATACAGATAATACTGCCTACTTCAGAGGGTTGTTAGGAAAACTGAACTAGATAATTTATGTAAAGTTCTTTGAAAAGTGCCTAGGAATTGAGGAATAGTCAGTAAATTATTATTTTCAGTTCTAAGGCTTTTCTTTTTTAAACCAGAGCTCAACATTTTGTTTTATTTTTGTAGGTGCTAAGTCCCCGAACTGACATTGGTGTATATGGAAGTGGTAAAAACAGAAGGAAAAAAGTAAAAGAACTGATAGAAAAAGAAAAAGAAAAGGATCTGGACCTTGAACCTTTGAGTGACCTAGAGGAAGGACTGGAGGAAACCAGAGACACGGCCATGGTGGTAAGAAATTATGTTATGCATTTTAACTTTGCAGGGTGAATATAATATTCTGTGGTGATATTAGCACATTCACTGTTTTTATGTTAACTGATTTTATATACTTCATTTGGCTTTATATTTTTAAATATATATAAATAAAGTATATAAAAAGCTTACTATTCTGTTCTCTTCCTATAATTCTTTTCTATATCTGTTCTTTATTGTTATTTTAATAGTTGTCTAATATTCTAGCAAAGCATCCATAATACGCTGAACATTTTTCTGATACTGAACATTTGGGTGTTACTAAGTGTTAACTATTCTGGATACTAATAAAGTAAACTTCCTTGTATAGCTTTTTCCTATTTTCAAATTATTTTTCTATACTTGATTCTGGAATGGTATAACCAGATTAGAATTAAAAGCATTTTGTGATTTTTAATACCATGCTTTACAAAGAAATTGTATCAGCTTTCTGATACCAGCTGCTCCGTTCTCTTAGTAGCATTCATCATTATAGTCTGTGCTCAGTAAAATATTTGTAGCTAATTAGAATTATGGGGGTTTATTGGAGAGTATGAGGAATGTGTTAAGATTACTAGGAGCCTGAGGAAATACAAAATAAAAATTAGTTTGAGCGATAGGTAATAATAGTAAGGAGTTGCTTGTGGCTGTTTCTGTCTACAAATGATTCTTTTTTAAAAATAAATGTTTTTAAATCACAGCCTGCATTCAACATTATTTTATACTAGTTTCAGGTATACAATGGTTATAAAATTGTCTAATTACAAAGTGTTCCCTCCGATATTTCAGGTACCCACCTAGCATCATACATGATTATTACAATATTGTTGACAAATGATCCTGTTTTGATGCCAGTGGAAATGGTTTCTCATTAGGGAACCTGCCCAACAGGTCATTCTTGCCAGACAAGTAGAACAGGAAATTATTTTAAAATTGATTCAAAGTTACAGATGTTTATAAACAAAATCTGAGAGTGTTCGTGAGCCTGACCTGTGGTGGTGCAGTGGATAAAACATCGACCTGGAATGCTGAGGTTGCTGGTTTGAAATCCTGGGCTTGCCTGGTCAAGGCACATATAGGAAGCAACTATAATGAGTTGATGCTTCCTGCTTCTCCCTCCCCTCTCTCTCTGTCTCCCCCTCCTTCCCCTCTCTCTAAAAGTTAATTGAAAGAAAAGGGTATTTCTAATAATTAAATTTTGTTTGCTTTTATTTATTGTTTTGAAATGAGCTGCATAAAGTCTTGTTATAATTGGTCATCAGGCTTTGTTATTCTGCTTCTGTACAAGTTGGAGAGGTCTTCTAGAAAGAAATAAAAATTGATTTGTATAGAACTCCATTCCCCTGTCCTGGGAATGAATTACAAAGAGATGGGGAACTAGTATCTATTGTTGCCTTGTGCCAGGCACCAAGTTAGACATTTTGATGTGTTATCTTATTCAATCCTTAAAAGAAAAAAATAAGGTTGGTGGTATCTTCATTTTTTCTGATAATTGAGATTTAGGAAACTTGTGCCCACATCAACAATATATAAATACAAGAGCCATGCTTCATATTCAGGTTGCTTGACTTGAAGGCATACTGTCTACTGCACCCTACAGAAGAATTCAAAGTATTTTACTGATGCACTTGTCAAATATAATAGTACTTTGCACATTACACAAAGAATGTTTTCATGGAAACTGTCAGTCTGCCCCACATTTTAAGAGCTGATTTTTTTTTAAAAGGACAGTGCATTGTCACCATGAAGCCACAACTCGAAGATGATCCCTTAGCCTTGAGGATTGGGTATTTTTGGAGTATTTTGCAGTGATTTCTTTCTAAATGTATGTTGTATACAGGTGGCAGTTTTCAAAGAACGAGAGCAAAAGGAGATTGAAGCCATGCATTCCCTCAGAGCAGCCAATTTAGCCAAGATGACAGTGGTGGATCGCATAGAAGAAGTAAAGTTTTGCATTTGTCGGAAGACAGCCAGCGGGTTTATGCTGCAGTGTGAACTCTGCAAAGACTGGTTCCATAACAGCTGTGTTCCCCTGCCTAAATCAAGTTCCCAGAAAAAAGGGTCTAGCTGGCAGGCTAAAGAAGTAAAATTTCTTTGCCCTCTATGTATGAGGTCTCGAAGGCCAAGGCTAGAGACTATTCTGTCACTCCTAGTATCGCTTCAGAAGTTGCCTGTGCGGTTGCCTGAAGGAGAGGCCCTGCAGTGTTTGACTGAACGTGCTATGAGTTGGCAGGATAGAGCCCGGCAGGCCCTAGCCACAGATGAACTGTCTTCTGCCCTGGCCAAACTGTCTGTGTTAAGCCAGCGTATGGTGGAGCAGGCAGCTCGAGAAAAAACTGAAAAGATCATCAGTGCAGAACTCCAAAAAGCAGCTGCCAATCCAGACTTACAGGCAAGTTTAAGATTTTCTTTTTCTATTGCGTGAAATAATATTTGTCAGTGGGTAAATAGTAAATCACATCTATCTTATCAATTGAGCAGGAAGACAGCAATTTAAGTTGCCAGCAACTATATTGTCCATAATATCTTCTGTTGACATACATTTATAGGATTTTCTTTGGAAAAATACCTAGGTTGCCTGACCAGGTGGTGGCACAGTGGATAGAGCGTTGGATTGGGATGCAGAAGACCCAGGTTCGAGACCCCGAGGTCCCCAGCTTGAGTGCGGGCCCATCTGGCTTGAGCAAAAGCTCGTCAGCTTGGACCCAAGGTCACTGGCCCCAGCAGGGGGTGGCTCGATCTGCTGAAGTCCCACGGTCAAGGCACATACGAGAAAGCAATCAGTGAACAACTAAGGTGTTGCAACGAAAAACTGATGATTGATGCTTCTCATCTCTCTCTGTTCCTGTCTGTCTGTCCCTATCTATCCCTCTCTCTGACTCTCTCTGTCCCTGTAAAAAAAAAGAAAGAAAAATACCTAGGTCATTTTAGTGAAAAATTACTGGGAAATAAATATCCAAGTGGTCCTTGGTATCACAGGCAAATATATGATCTGTAGTAACTGGTGAACTCAAGTCAGCCCCTTTGCAGGTTCTTTACATTTTGCTTGTCATAATCACATATTACCTATGTGTATTTAGAGCCTCTCTGTTCATCCTGCTATTGTTTGTTGTTTAGGGGCACTTACCTAGTTTCCAGCAGTCTGCTTTTAACCGGGTGGTTAGCAGCATATCTTCTTCCCCTCGACAAACAGTGGATTATGATGACGAAGAAACAGATTCTGATGAAGACATTCGGGAGACATATGGCTATGACATGAAGGTAATTACATCGTTAAGTGTGTGGGTTCATACTTGATCACCGGGTTTGTATACAAAGTTTTTAATACTATGGGTCGAGTCCAGAGAGTAGAAGCAAAATCTAGTAATCTATTGAGTTTATGGTGATAGCATTTTTTCAAAGCTCCGAAAAATATAGATTGATGAAATAATCTTTTTAAAGGGTAGAATTTTTAAACTATATATTTTCCTTGTCAATTCTTATGGCTTAGAGGAACTAGCAAAGTTATGCATTTACTGAAAGCTTTCATGGCTAATGTCAATTTTTTTTTTAGTTAACATCTCTAATAGTTAGGCTTTAAGAATTCTATTGTAGCTGTGGTTTGAGTCCTTTGCTTTTGGTCTGTCATCTGGATGGTGCTAGATCAAATGTCATAGTCAGGGAAAGATCATACTTGGGCCTGTGGTTTGCATTTGCAGTTACAGTTGAGTTAGAATGTATTACTTGACCTTGATATGATTATTTTGATAATGATACCACACTGGTGATGAAGCAAAAGTCTTAACAACTTTGTTTCATGTGAGATTTTATTGGCTTTTTATTGTTACTTCATGTCAAGCTTAAGTCATTGTCTTCTACCTAGTAGCAGCAGTGTTTTTTGATCTGTTTAGACTGCAGAGAGTTAGACCAGAGAGTTTGTGCTTTTATGTACGAAATAACTAGGGTGCAGTCTTTTCCATGCTTCTTAGCTATCTTTTCTTTGTCTTTTCAGCATGCGAATCAGGTAGGTAGGAATATCATCAGCATTAATTCTTAGAGTAGGAATATCATCAGCATTAAATTCCCAGGATATAAAATTAAAACCATTAATTATTGATGCTAGTAAATTACCTGCTGGAAAATATTTTTCTCAAGATAAAATGGATCGAGGAAATGTTTTAACAAGGGAATTTTTAGTTAAAGGAAATCAAGACTTGAGAAAAGTTGAAACTGGAACTACTCTGTTAAAATAAGGTTCTAAGAACCTTGTTTACCCTGAAGTTAATGACTATCTCTGTTTGCAGAGTTGTGTGGGATGAACAGGGCAGCTGAGAGGGAGTGCAGCCCAGGCCACCTATACATTAGTTAGCTAATACTAGAATGCCTGTCTGCCATAGTTTAGAGGTCTCCAAAACTTGGGTTATCTTTGTAGCACGTTAATAATTGGTAATCTATGAATAGAAAACATCACAAGTATTACATGATTTTAGGGCTAGGGATCAAAATTATGGTTTGGTTTGGTTGTATGGAATAGTCCTTTTTTGTAAAATTTATATGGGAATCTCAGCCTATAGTTTCTTCTTTGGTTGGGGTATTGACAGGGTAGAAAATAAAATTATGGGGTTTTTGGTGTTAGCATGTATTTGACAGAAGAATAGAGGAATGTTGGCAAGACTTACAGTAATTCGCCTGACCAGGCGGGGGCACAGTGAATAGAGCGTCGGACTGGGATGCTGGAGACCCGGCTGGAGACCTGGTTCGAGACCCCGAGCTCGCCAGCTTGAGCACGGGCCCATCTGGCTTGGGCAAAAGCCGGGTTGGACCCAAGGTCGCTGGCTCCAGCAAGGGATGGCTTGGTCTGCTGAAGACCCATGGTCAAGGCACATGTGAGAAAGCAATCAATGAAAAACTATGGTGTCGCAATGGCAACGAAAAGCTAATGATTGATGCTTCTCACCTCTCTCTGTTCCTGTCTGTGTGTCCCTATCTATTCCTCTCTCTGACTCTCTCTCTGTCCCTGTAAAAAAAAAGAAGACTTACAGTAATTCAAAGTAAAATTTACCTTGATGTAAATATCTTTGTATTTAAAAAATTATACTTGAGTATTTTCCCACAGAGTAAGCACCAATTGTAATGAGAATTTTATTGCAATTTACTTGCAATTGGTTTGGTGATTTTTCCCTTGGTACGATATCCCCTGATTGTAACCATGAATTAATTCATCCTTAAGATAGTTTGAATTTATTGTCTTTGCTTGAGGAAGAGCCCCCTACTGGTTTTAGAAGAAGAGTATGTATATATGCAATATGTACTCTTATAAATAAATAAAAGCATTCATTTGATCTTAGGTATTGTGGCATTCAAATGTTTAAAACAGATGGTTTGTGCTTTGCATTGTTTATTTCATTTTGTACATACTATTCTGTGATCACTAAAATACTCTGAGCAGCAGTTCAAGAAAATTATTACTTAGGAAAACACATATTTAATGAAGAAGTCTGTCAGATCTTTTGTGATTATGTCTGGAATAACCTTCTTTCAGATATTCATGTTTACTTTCTTTTAAGGCATACTGTTTACTAAATAGTCCTTCCCTGTTACAGTTTATATTTTGCAAGTGTATATATGTGCAGAAATACACATCAGTAAGGAGATTATAAAACAGGAGTAATTTCCCAGGAAGTTCTGTTTTGTATCCCAGTAATTGCTTATTTTAGAGAAAGCCAAGCTAAGCACCTAGATTTATTTTCTTCTTCTCACCTTTATTAATACATGGGTGGCTTCAACTTTAGTGGAAATAGTCTTTATAGTTTGACCTAATACCTGAAAAGATGGAGCAATAGATCTGTATGTAAAACCCATTTGTCACTGGACAGGCCATCTTTCCTGCATATTTGCCATTAGTGAGACTGAACTATAATTTTCATCCTTAGGAAGAGTAATTTGTTTAAACTTGCTATTTATCAGCCTTTTACTTTCAACCTGTGTCTTTATATTTAAAATGTGTCTCTTGAGATAACATATAGTAGGGTCCTTTCTTGTCTCTATTCTGCATATTTTCTTATATTGTTGATCTTGTTTTTTTAAAGTAATATGATCTGTCTTTTAATTAGGAGTGTTTGGTCCATTACATTTTATTTATTTTTTACAGGGACAGAGTCAGAGAGAGGGATAGACAGGGACAAACAGACAGGAACAGAGAGAGATGAGAAGCATCAATCATCAGTTTTTTGTTGCTACACCTTAGTTGTTCATTGATTGCTTTCTCACATGTGCCTTGACTGTGGGCCTTCAGCAGACTGAGCAACCCCTTGCTGGAGCCAGCGACCTTGGGTCCAAGCTGGCAAGCTTTTGCTCAAGCCAGATGGGCCTGCACTCAAGCTGGTGACCTCGGGGTCTCGAACCTGGGTCCTCCACATCCCAGTCCAATGTTCTATCCACTGTGCCACCGCCTGGTCAGGCGGTCCATTACATTTTAGTGTAATAGTTGACATGATTAGGTTTAAGTTGAACATCTTGCCATTTATTTTTTATTAAGTCCTTTTGCTATTTTGTTCCTCTGTTGCCCTTTTCTGACCTTCTTTTGGGCTAATTGACATTTTAAAAAATGCTTTATTTTATTTTTTATTAGCTTGGTATTGTACTTTTTTATTGTTTTTCAGTGATTTCACTAGGGTTAACAATGCATCCTTACCGTACCAATTTCATACTTCATTTGGAGAAGTAATTATTATTTTTTATTAAATGAGAAGTGGGGAGGCAGAGAGACAGATTCCCTCAGGCGCCCCAACTGGAGTCAACCCAGCAAGCCCACTTGGGGGCGATGCTCTGCCCATCTGGGGCCCTTGCTCTGTTGCTTGGAATGGAGCCATTTCAGCACCTGAGTTGAGGCCATGGAGCCATCCTCAGAGCCCAGGGCCAGTTGCTCCAACCATTCTAGCAATGGCTGCGGGAGGGGAAGAAAGAGGGAGAGAGAAAGAATGGGAAGGAATGGAGAAGCAGATGGTCGCTTCTGTGTGCCCTGACCGGGAATCGAACCTCAGACTTCCACGTACCAGGCTGACGTTCTACCGCTCAACTGAGCAGGGCCAAAAAAAATTTTTTTTTTTTTTACTTATTACTTTTCTTCATTATCTTCTGACCACTATCCTTTCTCTTTTGAAAGCCTAACAAAGCTTCCCGGTTGAGTTACAATGAAATGAGTAAAATCAAGTTCAGAAAAGGCAATACCAAGTAGAGCTTAAATTCTTGAATATGGAAGGAGACAGTGAACTGCTGCTATTCCTTACTTTGCAGTGAGCTAATTTCTAAATTGCCTTCTAGAATCCTATGGTAAAACTTTAAGTATCCTGTTTAATTAAGGGTAATCTCTTGATAATAGGTTTTCCTCTTATGTGTCCTACAGGGAGAATCAGGTGTTGCATTACTCATTAAGCTTTTGTCTCCCTTTTTCTAACTCATTCTTTTATAATCTCTGTGTTACTAAAGGTGGGTCTCTACACCAGGGGTTTGCAGACTTTTTCTGTAAAGTAATAAGTATATACTATATATTATAATGTATATATGTTACTATATAGTAATAATCATGTAGTAAATATCTTAGGCTTTGAAAGCCACATATGGTTTCTATTGCATATTCCACCCCGCCTCCCCTTTTTAACAACTCTTTAAAAATGAGAAAACAGTTCTTAATTCACACTTCATACAAAATACAGCCTGATAGCTCTATCTGATCTACGGGTTGTAGTGTGCTCTACACATTTGTCTTTTTCCTGCTGCCGCTCTTCTGCCAATAGAGGACATTTGAGAAAATTATATGGTCTGAACAGTGAGAAGGGACCTAATCTTTTCCATTTTATTTTTTATTCCTGTCATCTAAACTGTATGGTTTTTTATATTTTACCCCGGCAACAGCACTTGTTTCCAGCTTCTCGTTTTTTTCACATCCCAGAAACCAACCATATCGTGTTCCATTAGAGATAGCAGAACTAATTGGCCCATGCTTCTTCCTCAGAGATCTGGATCCTAACTCTGCAGGACCCCTCCTCTGAGTTTTTAGGTTTTAATAACCCCTCTTCTTTGTTACCTCAAGCCCTAGGAATGAAAACTCTTTTTGCAGTTATCTTGGTGTTACTCTTTTGCTTTTCAAGCCTTTAATGTACAGGTGCAGCAAAAGTAGGTTTACAATTGTGAGTACAGAGAACAATTCTTGTATTATTATTTATTAATTATTATATTTCATACAAACAACTGTAAACCTACTTTTCCCCCATCCTATACATTTTACCAGTTCATTCTATTAAATTCTCCTTGTTGAGGCCCTGGCTGGTTGGCTCAGTGGTAGAGTGTCAGCCCAGCATGTGGAAATCCTGGGTTCAGTTGCCAGTCAGGGCATACAGGAGAAACGACTGTCTGCTTCTCCACCCACCCACCCTTCTTTCTCTCTTTCTCTCTTCTCCTGTAGCCATGGCTCGATTGGAGTAAGTTGGCCCTGGTTGCTGAGGATGGCTCCATGACCTCACCTCAGGTGCTGAAATAGCTTGATTGCTGAGCAATGGAGCAATGGCCCCCGATGGGCAGAGCATCGCCCAGTAGGGCTGGCTTGCCGGGTGGATCCCAGTCAGACCGTTTACCGAAGTCTGTCTCTCTGTCTCTCTGCCTCCCTGCTTCCCACTTAAAAAAAATTCTCCTTGTTGAAATACGTATGATTTCTATCTTTTTGATTCCACTCTGACCATTAAAGCTGTACATATTAGTTTATGGAAATTAACCACAGGGAGAATCATCTGAGACCTGATCAGAGCTGTCCGAATTGTATAATTTGAATATTGTCAATCAGGCTCTTCATTATATTAAGAGCACTGCGTAAGCTTCTAGGTTTGAAAACCTTTAGAGAAGATCAAATGATTTGTGTCTTTAAGATGTTACATTCTCCTAAGTCCTTTTTATATTTTTCAAAGAGTTGGAGTTCCTTAACTTCTTGTGGGTATGGGGTTTTTATGAGTTATAAACTTTAGGAGGTAAAATGTTTAATAGTAAATATTTTGTAGCTTTATTATATCTGTGGATTATTTTTGAGCTTTACTCTTTCCCTTTTGGCTTAAAATTGGGCTCATTACTCATTTCCCCCCATGGACATTTTATTTAATATCATATATTTAATTTTAAAGTCATAGTTTTAGTTTGTTGTATTAAAAGTTTCAATCTGCCTGACCAGGTGGTGGCGCAGTGGATAGAGCGTCAGACTAGGATGCGGAAGACCCAGGTTCGAGACCCCGAAGTTGCCAGCTTGAGCGCGGGTCCATCTGGCTTGAGCAAAAGCTCACCAGCTTGGACCCAAGGTCGCTGGCTCCAGCAGGGGGTTGCTCAGTCTGCTGAAGGCCCGCGGTCAAGGCACATGTGAGAAAGCAATCAATGAACAACTAAGGTGTCACAACGGCAACGAAAAACTAATGATTAATGCTTCTCATCTCTCTCCGTTTCTGTCTGTCTGTCCCTGTCTATCCCTCTCTCTGGCTCTCTCTCTGTCCCTATAAAATAAATAAATAAATAGATGCTGAAAAAAATAAAAGTTTCAATCTGAAAACCTGCGTTTAGATCCTTGTTGTGGGATAAGTTAAGGGTAGTGGTCCCTTGTCTCTCCCAGGGGTTAGGTTCCAGAACCCCCTGTGATAGGCAAAATTCCGTAAAGTAGCGACCTTATATTTATTTTATTACTTATAAATATTTTAAGGCTTTATAAACCCTCTCCACACTCTTATAAACCTTTTTAATTTTTTAGGCTAGAAAACGCTTATTTTACCACAAAAATAATTAAAGTAATAAAAATATACCTACTATATATACTGTAAAATCCCGCAATATAGCAAAAAACCCGTGATACAAAATTAGATATATACAATTTTAAAATCTGCGATACAGTGAGACTGCAGAAAATGAACCACGATATGGCGAGGAACGACTGTAGTTCTAATTCTGAATACCCTTCCTTTGTTCCTTCTGTAGGACACAGCCAGTGTGAAGTCCTCCAGTAGTCTGGAACCCAATCTTTTTTGTGATGAAGAGATTCCCATCAAGTCTGAGGAAGTGGTCACTCACATGTGGACAGCACCTTCATTCTGTGCAGAACATGCTTATTCTTCTGCTTCTAAGAGTTGTTCTCAAGGTATTATCCTTAAAACAGTATGGAGAGGATAAGCCTGAAACCAGTGAGAAAAAACCCATTGTATTAATACTATGAATCCCTCTTGCTTTTTATTTTTAAGATTTTATTTATTGGCCCTGGCTACTGGCTCAATGCATAAAGCATTGGCCCAGTGTATGGACCGCCCGGGTTCGATTCCTGGTCAGGGCACATAGGAAAAGCCACCATCTGCTTCTCATCCACTCCCTCTCTTTCCTCTCTTCCTCTTCTGCTCCTGCAGCCAGTGACCCAATTGGTTTGAGCATTGACCCCGGCACTGAGGACAGCTCGGTTGCTCCAAGTGTGTCATCCTCAAGAGTTAAAAATAACTTGGTTGATTCAAGCATGGGCCCCAGATGCTGGGTGTATACTGGTTAGGGCACATGTGAGAGTCTGTCTCATTATCTTCTCTCCTCTTACTGAGAAAAAAAGATATATGTATATATTTACTGATTTTAGAGGAGTGGGGAGGAGGAGTGGAAAGCATCAACTCTCAGTAGTTGCTTGTATGTGGCTGGACTGGGGAAGCCCAGGGTATCAAACTGATGACCCCAGCATTCCAGGTTGACGCTGTATCCACTGTACCACATCAGGCCCCAGGCTGACTTCCTCTAAAATATATATCTTTGCCGTGAAATTCTGCTGGACCCTGAGAATGCAGCTGTGGTTAGGAGAAGCCAGGCCCTAGTTGCATTTTCTATCATTAGGTAATAATCTGAAAACTTACACAGCATTATTGAATCCTAATTAGAAGAACTTTGGAAGCCATCTAGTCTCATCTCTCATTTTGATAAAATGCCTGATAAGGAATTATTTAGCCTTTGTTTGTTTATTACCAGTTGTTGAGGAACTTCCTGCTTTTAAAGAATATTCATTCTAGTTTTGGAAAGCTTTAATAGTTAGAAAGTTCTTTTTTTCTATGGTACATAATTTTTCTTATGTTCCCTCTCTTTTTCCCCAATGAAAGTGAGTCAGTTTTTTAGGTCACACCTCTGAAAAATGGAGGGTGTTCATCTCGTCATAGTAAAATTCAGAATTTTACTGGATAACATATTACAGTTGACCTTTGAACAAATGCGGGGGTTAGGGGCACTTAGTCACCACGCACTCTAAAATTAGCACATATCTTAGGTAGGCCCTTTGTATACACAGATTTCCAGTCTTGGATCAAAAATATAGTTGAGGCTGACCAGGTGGTGGCACAGTGGATAGAGCGTCAGCCTGGCATGCGAAGACCCGGGTTCGAGACCCTGAGGTCGCGGGCCCATCTGGCTTGAGCAAAAAGCTCACCGGCTTGGACTCAAGGTCGCTGGTTCCAGCGAGGGGTTGCTCGGTCTGAAGGCCCGCGGTCAAGGCACATATGAGAAAGCAATGAATGAACAACTAAGGTGTTGCAACGAAAAACTGATGATTGATGCTTCTCATCTCTCTCCATTCCTGTCTGTCTGTCCTATCTATCCCTCTCTCTGACTCTCTCTCTGTCCCTGTTAAAAAAAAAAAAAAATACAGTTGGCCCTTGAATGACCCAGATTTGAACTGCATGGGTTCATTTATATGTGGATTTTAAAAATCTGCATTTAAATGAACACACAGTTATTCATGTATGAGCAAACATTGACCCATGCAGTTCTATCCTGCCTGTTCAGGGGTCAACTGTGTTGTCTGTTCGTTAGAATAATAAACACTTACATAGAGCACATATATGCTTGCTTAATCTATTGATATCCTCTAAAATGGAGGGAAGATAGGTTAAGGGAGTCCTTCCTGTTCCTCCTCTTCCCTTGCAGTCACAGGATAAAGAAATAATAAGGAGTCAGTTTTTTATTTTAAACCCAGCTTTTTAGAGTGAGCATTAGAATTCTGATCTTTTTTGTTTGGTATTTGTTTTTAATTTTATTTTTACTTTCATACTGATGCAGTTAACCTAGATAGCTAACGTATTGGGAGTGGAAGAACCATATTCCTAAATACTTCAGAAACATTGCATATCTTAGATAATTTTCTTTCTTTTTTTTCTTTAGAGAGAGACAGGAAGGGAGAGGGATGAGAAGCATCAACTCGTAATTATGTTACTTTAGTTGTATATTGAGCTTCTTGTATATACCTCAAATGGGGCATGTCAGTGTCCCCTTGCTAAAGCCGGTACCTTGGGCTTTTCATACCAGCTATTTTTGAGCTCAGGCTGGCAAGCTTTGGGATTGTGTGGACAATTGCCCCACTCAAGCCAGTGACCCCACACTGATTAATCTCTGCTCAGATCCAGCAGCCTCAGCATTCTGGGGTGACACTTTATCCACTTTGCCACCACTGGTCAGGCTTCCATAATTTTAAATTTTGTTTTCTCTTATTTTTTTGGAAAGGTTCTAGTACTCCAAGGAAACAACCTCGAAAGAGCCCTTTGGTGCCCCGAAGTTTGGAACCTCCAGTGTTGGAGTTGTCACCTGGAGCTAAAGCCCAGCTGGAAGAACTTATGATGGTTGGAGATCTCCTAGAAGTATCTCTGGATGAGACTCAACACATATGGCGGATTTTGCAGGCTACACACCCACCCTCTGAAGACAGATTCATGCATATAATGGAGGTAGGATTTAAAGCTTAAACAGTGGTTGCAAAACTATTTAGAATGCCCAAGTTCCTTGAAGGTACCGTAAATGCTGGCAAAGGGCAATGGCTGAGTGGATAGTGATTAAGCCCAAGTAGTTCTACTTTATGGTTTTCTTTATTGAGATTTTATACAATACATAATTTGGGGGAAAAAATACAGGTCACTTCTGCTAAAAATAAAGTAGGTACTGAAAATTACTAATTTAGAACAGCTTCCTTTGGTCCTGGCCAGTGGCTCAGTGGATAGAGTATTGGCCTGGCTTACATGGACATCCCAGGTTCGATTCCCAATCAGAAATGACTGTCTGCTTCTCTCCCCCTTCTTTCCCTTTTCTCCCTCTTTCCCTTCTATAGCCAGTGGCTCAACTGGTTTGAGTGTCAGCCCCAGCGCTGAGGACAGCTCAGTTGGTCTGAGCATCAGCCTCAGGCACTAAAAATAGCTTGGTTGCAAGCATTGGCTCCAGACGGGATTGCTGGGTAGATCTTGGTTGGGGGCATGCAGGAGTCTGCTTCACTATCTTCCATCTTCTCACCTTTAAGACAACAACAACAACAACAAATACCCAGCTTCCTTTGCTTAAAACCCATTATTCAAAGACCCAAAATTTAGGGTAAAATACAGTGGTTAAAAAAGAAACTTCTCAATTCTTGGCCCATGCTACCAGCTTTCCTAAAACCTCTCAAACAAGGAATATCTGGCCTCAGTGTGCCCCCTATTTCTTGGTAAGAAGCCCCAGGCCCAGCACTAGCATCAGACAGCCATGGTTTGGAGCTTGGCCTATCTTGGGCAGATTGCTTTGTAGCTTATGCTAGGTGGCCCCAAGCAGGGCACAGACAGCTGTTGGCCTTGGCCTGTACCTTCTGGGAGGCCCAAAAGCCATTACACAATTCAGACCATGCCAAAGCACCACTTAACCACCTCCACAAGTGACACTCTCAAGGGGTAGACCCAGAGTCCTGCTTAAGTGAGTCCTCCATAGGGCTGGCCTCTGCACAGCATGTCCTCCGTGGGGGTTGCAGAAAGTCCTCGCAGCTGATTGGCTTGGGGGAACACTGCTCCCATTGATGTGCCAACAGCAGTAAAGACTCAACTACAATAGGAGGGTGCACACAGCCCACAGTAGAGTAGTGATTGGAAGATAAGGAAGCAGAAAACACCCAAGCAGAACAGCAAAAAGGAAAAAGAATCTCCCCCAAAATGAGAATAGTTTAAGGAGCCTCTCGGACAGCTTCAAGCATACCAACATTCACATCATGAGGCTGTCAGAAGAAAAAGAGAGAGCAAGGAATTAAAATCCTATGTGAAAAAGTAATGACAGGAAACTTCTTCAACCTGGTAAATGAAATAGATGTACAAGTCCAGGAAGCACAGAGAGTTCCAAACAAGATGAACCCACACCAAGACACATCATAACTAAAATGGAAAAAGTTAAAGACAGAGAATCATAAAAAAGCAAGGGAAAAGCAGGTAGTTACCTATAAGGACCTCCCATAAGACTGTCAGCTGATTTCTTAACAGAATTTTTGCAGGCCAGAAGGGATTGGCAAGAAATATTCCCATAATGAAAAGCAAGGACCTACAACTGAGATTATTCTGCTCAAGAAAGCTACCATTTAGAATTGAAGAACAGATAAAGAGCTTCTCAGAAAATGAAAAACAGAGAGGCCTGGTTTCTTTTTTTTTCTTTTTTACAGGGACAAAGAGAGATTCAGAGAGAGGGATAGTATTACAAACCAGTATTACACGAAATGTTAAAGGGTCTCCTTTTTCTGTAAATCTTTTGATGTTTATAATTGAATATTCTTTTGTCTCAGTGTAAAACTCTATGTCCAGCAGGACAGTTTCACCCAGTTTTCAGAAAAATATATTATTTTCATGATGTGAAGTTAAAAAAGCAGTTAAAAATGAAAAGGAAAAGACAAATGCCAAATGATTTCGCTTATATGTGGAACAGTGATGGGATTCAGCCAGTTCGCACTGGTTTGGCAGAACCAATACCTAGTTTTTTTGTTGAGTTGGGCAAACTGATTGTTAAAATGGCACTTGTAATCAAGCTTCTCCCTAAGCTGTGAGCCTGGGCAGCTGTCCAATGTAGAAACCACAAATTTACATTCCTTACTCTTTTTTAACATTCATCTGCGCAACAGCGTATTCCAAGTGACCGTAGTAATGGTCATTCCATCCATAGGTGAAAAAAATTGTAAGTGAGAATGCCAATCAAGAAGCAATATGGAAATATCATAACAGTTTTATTGTTTTTTGTCAGGTATTATTTAATATTACTTCATTAATACTTTTAAGCTCTTTTTTATAACATAATCTAGTTTTGTGTACCTCTCTTACTGTTATTTAAGTATTAAATGCATGGAATAATAAACCACCTTTTGGTATATTGTTTTTTAATAATTAAACGGTCATTGGGGCAGAGAGCCGGTGGTTAAATTATTTGAACCCCACCACTGATGTGTAATCTAAAAAAAAATAAGCTGAACAGAAACAGACTTAAAGAGACAGAGAACATTTTGACAGTTGCCAAATGGTAGGGGAGTTGGGAGGTGAAAATAGTGAAGGGATTGAGTATAGATTGGTAATTACAGGAAGGTCATGGAGGTGTAAAGTACAGCATAGAAAATTTAGTCAATGTTATAATAACTATGTTGTTAGGTATGTGCTAGATTTATCAGGGTGATCACTTTGTAAGTTATATAAATGTCTAATTGCTGGGTCGTACACCTGAAATTAATATAAAATTGTACATCAACTGTAATTGAAAAGTAATACATCAACTGTAATTGAAAAGTAAAAAATTATCTAAGAATAAAACAATATTTTAAAAAGAAGCTTCTTATGGAAATGGTTATATAGAAGTGGAGAGGGAAAGTCTACATTTGTCTGTTACACCTGCATAGCAATTTGTAATATTTATGATCTCATTTGATCCTTACTATACTGAAGTGTGGAGAAGGGAAATGATAGGGCAAGTGTTTAGCACTTCTGCATGAGAGTTGGAAACTTGCCTGATCACTCACTAGTAAAAACAGAGAGGCCTGGTTTCTTTTTTTTTCTTTTTTACAGGGACAAAGAGAGATTCAGAGAGAGGGATAGACAGGGACAGACAACAGTAACGGAGAGAGATGAGAAGCATCAATCATTAGTCTTTGGTTACTGTTGCAACACCATAGTCGTTCACTGATTGCTTTCTCACATGTGCCTTGACTGTGGGCCTTCAGCAGACCGAGCAACCCCTCGCTGGAACCAGCCACCTTGGGTCCAAGCTGACGAGCTTTTGCTCAAGTCAGATGGGCCCGTGCTCAAGCTGGCGAGCTCGGGGACTCGAACCTGGGTCTTCTGCATCCCAGTCCGACACTCTATCCACTGCGCCACCACCCGGTCAGGCGAGACCTGGTTTCTAACTCTGGCATTTGATTCCTACTATTCTTTTCATTGTTTGTTTCCATGTAATGGGAATAGTATGATGTTACCAATAGCTGATACAGATACGCTTAGAATACTATACTTTGTTTGTGGTTTGGAAGTCAGATCCAAGGTGTAGCCTAATATAAATAATGTTTTCTAGTCTACAGAGCATTTTCTTCACATTCATATCTCATCTGATCCTTTTATTTTACATATAAGGAAATAAAGTATCCAGAGGTTAAATATCTTGTTCAAGATGTGATAGACTTAAAACGTGTATAATTCGGTGTTTTTATTTGGATTATGCAGATTGTTAGGTTCCCAGCAAATATTTTTCTATCTTAAATCTGTGGAAAAGTTCTCAAGTGTTAATTCATTCCTAAGTGTATAATTATCAAACTTTTTCAGTTTGTTTTTTTTTTAAATGAGAGGAGGGGAAATAGAATCGCACATGTGCTCTGACCAGGATCCATCTGGCAACCCTTATCTGGGGCATATGCTTAAATCAACTGATCTGTTTTTAGTGCCTAAGGCTAGTGCTCTAGGACCAGCTAAGCTATCCTTAGCGCCCAGGGTTGACTTGAGGCTTGAACCAGTCGAGCCATTGGCTATGGGAGGAGAAGAGGGAGATGGAGGGGGAGAGAAGCATATCCATCACTTCTGTGTGCCCTGACTGGGAATTGATCCTAGACATCCATGTTTTCTGGCTGACGCTGTATTCACTGAACCAACCAGCCAGGGCTTCAGTATTTCTTTTTCTACCTCCTCTCTTGTTCTTTCTTTTATTAGACATACCTTTACTATTAAAATTTTAATATTTATTACATTGTTGGCACATAATAGCAACAATATTCTAGTTGAAAAATGGTAACATTTTTTTGCTTTGTCACATCAATTTTTTAGCTTTTGCTAAAGTTATTACATACCTTTTGTAATGAGATCATTATATACTTTTATAAGTTTTGATGACATTTCTAATAACTTCTTAACCACCAAGAATTAATAAAGAACTATAGTAGTGGTAAATGAAGACCAAAATGTTATTATATGATTTAATGCGCATTTAGTACATTTAGCTTTCTGTGTATGTTTTCATCTAAAATAGAAGCTATTGATTATATTAATATATACTTAACAGTGAATTTTTTTGCCCTTGCTTTTCCCTAGCAAGCTAAAAAGAAATAAAATATTTAGGGCTTGCCATTATTTTTTTTTATTGTTTTTCTTCATTGAATATTTTCTTAAAAATGTCTTCTAAATATATTTAGAACCTGACCAGGCGGTGGCGCAGTGGATAGAGCATCGGACTGGGATGCGGAAGACCCAGGTTCCAGACCCCGAGCTCGCCAGCTTGAGCACGGGCCCATCTGACTTGAGCAAAAGCTCGCCAGCTTGGACCCAAGGTCGCTGGCTCCAGCAAAGGGTTGCTCGGTCTGCTGAAGGCCCGCAGTCAAGGCACGTGTGAGAAAGCAATCAATGAACAACTATGCTGTCGCAATGGCAACAAAAAACTAATGATTGATGCTTCTCATCTCTCTCCGTTCCTGTCTGTCTGTCCCTATCTATCCCTCTATCTGACTCTCTGTCCCTGTAAACAAAAATAAAATTAAAAATTTTAAAAATAAATAAATAAATAAATTTAGAATATTTACTGTGGTATAGTGTACACAACACAAAATTTACCATTTTAATTCTTTTTAATTATACAATTCAGTAGAATTAATTACATTCACTATGTTGTAAAATGATCACCTGTTTCCAGAACTTTTTTTTTTAATTTTTAGTGAGAGGAAGGGGGAGGGAGAGGCATCAATTTGTAATTGCTTCACTTTAGTTATGCTTTGATTGCTTCTCGTATATACCTTGAACAGGGGGCTCAAGCTGAGCCAGCTACCCCCTTGCTCAAGCCATTGACCTTGGGCTTCAAGCTGGCGACGTTGGGATTTTGCCTGCGCTCAAGCTGACTAGCGTGCGCTCAAGTCGGCAACCTCAAGTTTTTGAACTAGCACCCTCAACTTTCCAGGTCAATGCTCTATCCCCTGCTTTGTGATTTCCAGAACATTTTAAAGATCCCAAATAGGAATTCTTTTCCCCTTAAAAACAATAAATCCCATTTTCTTCCCCCATTAACCCTTGTATTTGACTCTTCAAGATATCTCACATAAGAGAACAAACTGTCTTAAATGTCTTGCTTGAAAGTTGTTTCTAATTTTATTTTTTGAAGGATGACAGCATGGAAGAGAAACCATTAAAAATAAAAGGAAAGGACTCTTCAGAAAAGAAACGGAAACGGAAGCTAGAGAAAGGAGAACAGCTTTCTGGAGAAGGAAAACCGAAGTCCAAGGAGTTAAAGAAAATAGATAAACCTAAAAAGAAAAAATTAAAATTAAGTGCAGAAAAATCAAAGGAGCTAAACAAACTGGCCAAGAAACTTGCAAAAGAAGAAGAGAGAAAGAAAAAGAAGGAGAAGGCTGCTGCAGCCAAAATCGAACTTGTGAAAGAGAATACTGAGAAGAAGAGAGAAAGAAAAGTGCTGGACATCCCCTCAAAGTATGACTGGTCAGGGGCAGAGGAGTCTGATGACGAGAATGCTGTGTGTGCAGCACAGAACTGCCAGAGGCCCTGCAAGGACAAGGTGAGTTCTGACGAGGTGTGCGCAGGTGGGAGAGGACAAGGAGCAGCAGGTGTGGGACTGCATTTGATGTAATGACAGTCTGTTTTTGATTGCAGGGCTTGGGCTTCCAGTATACATAATATGTTTTCTATGAGGCTCTTAGTTCAGTGTGCTTAGTAGAAGAAATATTTTGTTTTAAAACTCATATATTTAATGAACATAATAAGGCAAGAGCAGGGAGGAGCTATGTGATACCCTGGGGCAAGAGTGTGTTTCATATGCAAGTGGCATATTAAGTATTAAAAAAGTCTTATACCTTCCCCAGAGGGTGACTCTGAAACACCTTGTTAGCCACTGTGGCCTGAAAACATCCTGGGCCAGTATTCTAAGAGCTTTGGTAAATTGCATTAAGGTTTGTTTTAACAACCTAAAACTAAGGGGTTAAGTCTTCCCCTTTTGGTCTGTATCTTATCCACGCTTAGGCCTATGTGCACTCTCCTAAGTGGAATGTGACTTTTTAAAGTACCTTGTAAAAAATAATTAAGACCTTTAAAGGTAATGTTTAAAAATTTTTAGTCCTAAGTTTTAAGTATAATAATTATATATAATGACCATTCTTTAGGTATTGATTTTCTGAGAAAGGTGAGTGGACTTAATGAAAAATGTCAGTTCATAAAATCACTGGAGGCATTTCTTATGGTTCCCATCAAGAGTATTAATAAATTCATAGTTTTAACTTTATTATGCTCACTATACCACTTGCTATTTAGATTTTAATAGCTCCTCAATTTGAATATATGAACAGAATAAATTCAACTGCCTCATTATTCCCTTACTTCCCTTCTTAAATATTGTTAGAGCTTCAGGAGGTCACCTTGTCCAGGGTTCTTCACTTTATAAATGATGAAACCCAGACTCGGTGAAGATAAATGATGCGATCAAAATCAGACCTAATTAGTGGCAAAAGCAAAAAGAGAGCCCTGGTCACCTGGCTCCACAGGTCAGGCTCTCTGCTAATAGCCTCACGCCACCATTAATTGAGATGTAAGTGTAAAAACACATTTCAGAACTTAATGTTTTTCCACTCATTTTTGGAAAATGAATATATAGCAAAATATATATCCCATAATCTGACCTTCCAATGACAATAGCTATAAATATTTTTGTGTATTTCCTTTCAATTCTTTTTTTATATAGTTTATTTTGTTATGCCATACTGCCTATTCACTTTTGTATCTTTATTAATTTCATAAGCATTTTTATATACTATAAACATTTTAAAGCATTTTAGTAGATGTATTTGTTGTTTTTATGTTTTATTTTGAATTCTTATCTGAGTTTGTTAATTAAAGAGGCTGGTAAAAGGTTAACTGTTATTTTTTAGGTATTAGCAGCTCAGTGTTGGCAGAACCTCTTTTTTCCTCCTTTTACTAATTTTGTGGCAGTTTTGGAACTGTCAACAAAATATAATGTTTCTTTTTTAATCTTTCTTATCCTTACAGTGTATATATACATCATGAACCTTTACCTTCTCTTTCTTCTCCTTTTCACTTAATGATCTCTTTCCTCTCCGCTCAGCATTTTAAGTATGGCTTAGTTTATTATTATTCCTTTTATCTTCCTATAGCATATAAACATTCCACACAGTTTTTTTCTCATCCTTTATAAAATTTTTAAAATAACATGCTTATTCTCAGGATTATGAGAATAGGTACTTGTTAACTAAAAATGCAGTGAAGTGTTAAGATGTGATCATTATTATTACATGAGCTCTAAGATTGGCTCCTAACATGATAGGTTATTTTTTTAAAAATCTAGAAAGTTATCTACATTGTCATGGAACAAAAGGAGACTTAACATTCAGAGAAAAATGTCTGTTTTAAACTGTTAAAACACATACAAAGGTGAGCAGTGTGTGCCCTAATCTGTCATTATGTTACATAAAAGAAGCATAATAAATTGTTGTCTCCTAACATGATAGGTTAGTTTTTTAAAAATCTAGAAAGTTATCTACATTGTTATGGAGCAAAAGGAGACTTAACATTCAGAGAAAAATGTCTGTTTTAAACTGTTAAAACACATACAAAGGTGAGCAGTGTGTGCCTTAATCTGTCATTATGTTAATAAAAGAAACATAGTAAATATTGTATTTCTTTACAAGCTTTGTAAAGAATTTACAACTTTCTCAATTTGAAGTGTTGTGTTTCTGTAAGAAGACCAGATTCGTGTATGGCACACATCTTCAGAACAAAATGATGACAAGAAAAGAATGATTTTTAGAGAAATCTGTCTTTTTTAAAATATGCAGCAAAACATAACTTAAGGTATGCTCATATTTAGGTAAATGTCCATTTATCATTTTTCTAACCAGTAATTATTACTTTTCCCCCAAAATGTGCAGATTGAGAAAATTTTCAAGGATTGCCTAAATGTTACCTAGCCTCTATTTCAAGATGTTTTAAGAGAAAGGGAAAATATTATCAGAATAGAGTTTTTAAAAATTTGTCTCTCCCATCATGTTCTAATTTGCCTGAAACTTTCCTGGTTTTAGCACTAAAATTCTGTATCTTGAGAAACCCATCAGTCTTGGGCAGAATGAGAGGACCCAGTCACTTAATGCTGAGAGCACCCAGAAAGTATATACAAGGGTTCTGAACATATGTTATACTTTATTAAAATGTGAATTAAAAATTTTCAAACCTGACTTATGCAAAGAACCTTGGTACAAAAGAGATTAAATGACAAAAGCTTGTTTGGGTAACTGAGCCAAGAATATCACTAAACCACCAGGCTTTTATGTTTCCCTTTGCAGTAATATGTTCTAAGAAGTGAATAAAATATGTATAATATGCCAAATATGTTTTCTTAAGGGTAACTGTGAAACCATATGGCAAAACATTAAATGTCAATTTTACATTATTTCCTCTATTTAATGTTTCTCTTTTAAACACACATTTCCCCAAATCCAAAGCCAGTAACCTATTTATTCTAAAATGTTAAATCTCTTATTAGTTAATATTAAACATCTCATAGTTATATAGTGTTTTAATAGTTATTTATATTATTTGATAAGTACATCTCCCAGAAGTAATGAAAGGGGAAATAACTATTAGAACTTAATATGCAGTTAGCTAAATTCTGTGTTCTTGAGTTTTCAGGCTACTAGTCTGTTGCCTGTATGTCAAAATCTGTGGATTCAATTGACATTCCAAACTTTAGTTTGATGTATGACTCTTTTCAAACAACTGGTGTTTGATTGTTAGTGGATAAACATGGTAAAAATATTAGTAAGAGAAGGACTGCTTTTCCCCTGCTAGATTAGTAGAGTAACTTGTTACATATAACCTGTGGTCTGGGATAGAATCTGCGTACCAATGAATATCTCTTTTTTTTTCTTTTTATATTTTTCTAAAGTGAGAAGCAGGGAGGCAGAGAAACAGACTCCCGTATGCACCCCACTGGGTTCCACCTGGCAAACCCACTAGGGAATGCCCATCTGGGGCATTGCTCTGTTGCAACTGATGCCATTCTAGCATCTGAGGCGGAGGCCATGGAGCCATCCTCAGCGCCCGGGCCAACTTTGTTCCAATGGGGCCTTGGCTGCAGGAGGGGAAGGGAGAAAAGAGAGGGGGAAGGGTGGAGAAGCAGAACGGGCACTTCTCCTGTGTGCCCTGGCATGGAATCGAACCTGGGACTTCCACATGCCAGGCCAGTGCTCTACTGCTGAGCCAGCTGCCCAGGGCCACCAATGAATATCTTAAGAAAAGTTATGTACCATTTTGTAATCCAGTAGGAGAGCTAGGTCTAAAAAGGGACCTCTAGCCAAAATCACAAAAAAGAAAATATCTAATGCAGGGGTCCCCAAACATTTTACACAGGGGGCCAGTTCACTATCCCTCAGACCGTTGGAGGGCTGGACTATAAAAGAAAAACTATGAACAAATCCCTATGCACACTGCACATATCTTATTTTAAAGTAAAAAAACAAAATGGGAACAAATACAATATTTAAAATAACAAGTAAATTTAAATCAACAAACTAACCAGTATTTCAATGGGAACTTTGGGTGCGGATGCATCCTGTGCTCCTCTCACTGACCACCAATGAAAGAGGTGCCCCGGAAGTGTGGCGGGGGCGGATAAATGGCCTTAGGAGGCCCCATGCAGCCTGCGGGCTGTAGTTTGGGGACCCTTGGTCTAATGTATTTGAAAGTGATAGATTTAATTTTGGGAAACTGGAAGCCAGGGAGTTTCTATAGTGAAAAACTAGTTTTTAAAAGACATGAGTGAGACCACTTTTCTTAGCAAATATGGATAAATTGGTAACTTTCTTATCATATGAATTATCATCAGTGGAAATGGACTGGAGTAGAGGTAGGAGCAGAGTTATGTATTGGTTCAAGGGTGGCATCATAGACAGGATAATGTCTCAAATCTGGGCAGCCCAAAGAAACACAGCTTATGTTCCCAGGTCTCTTTACCAGCTCTTAATAGCCAAAACACTTATTCTTAGTTCACCTGCTACCAAATTAGCACTTTATAAACAAACCTTTACCTGCTCTCAGGGCCCTTATTTTTATTTTGTTACACAGAAGTCATTACTTCCCTTTTCTTTCTCTGATATAGTTCACCATAATAGGAACATTTTGATCAATTACTTTATTGTAGACTTCAGAAGTTAACTATTATACAGATAATTATAGGGGGAAAAGACTCAGGATTTATTTTAGGAAGGAATTGTTAAGTTGCTCTAATTTATAGAAAGCAGTATTACAAAGTGCTAAGATGATCACATTTAAAACTTTTTTTTTTACAAGGACAGAGAGAGGGATAGATAGGGACAGACAGACAGGAACAGAGAGAGGTGAGAAGCATCAGTCATTAGTTTCTCATTGCCGTTGATACACCATAGTTGTTCATTGATTGCTTTCTCACATGTGCCTTGACCGCGGGCCTTCAGCAGACCAAGCCACCCCTTGCTGGAGCCAGCGACCTTGGGTCCAAGCTGGCGAGCTTTTGCTCAAGCCAAATGGGCCCGTGCTCAAGCTGGTGACCTCCAGGTCTCTAACCTGGGTCTTCCGGCATCCCAGTCCGACGCTCTATCCACTGCGCCACCGCCTGGTCAGGCCTAAGATGATCACATTTAGAATATGTAAGAATTACCTGGGGACTGATTAAAACCATTGTCTTCTGGATTATACCCCTAGAATATTCTTAGTCTGTAGGTTTGTGATGGGTTTTAGCTACACTTTTAACAAACACAGCAAGTGATTCCCATGCATGTGGTCTACACATTTTGAGAAGAGGTGTTGCTGCAGGCAATTATTTCAAGTCGTAAAACATTTTGTGGAAGGTCAGATAATGAGTAAAGCCATGAAACTGTGATGTTAAAAAGTGCCTCTTGGCCTGACCTGTGGTGACACAGTGGATAAAGTGTCAGCCTGAAACGCTGAGGTCACCAGTTTGAAACCCCGGGCTTGCCTGGTCAAGGCACAGATGGGAGTTGATGCTGCCTGCCCCTCCCCCCTTCTCTCTCCCTCTACCTCCCTCTTCCTCTCCCTCTCTCTGCCCTCTCCAAAATGAATAAATCCTTTAAAAAAAAAGTGCCTCTTCAGTATCCCAAGCAATAACAGATGTTTTGCCATATATTATTTCATTTAATCCTCTAAATCTGTTAGTAAAGAAGACAAGTTATCTCCATTTTACGGATGAGAAAATTGAGCCTTAATGAGATTAAATGACTTGACTCAAACAAAACACATCAGAACTCAGAACCTTTCTGCCTGAATTTAGTATAAATCTTTATACAACATTGTTTCTTAATCTCTAGAACCCTAGAATAGAAACAGTGAAAGCAGAAATATTATTTTGACAAATGATTTCTACCACCCTTTATTACAACCCTAAAACTACTAACATGACTATCATAGTTTTGATAATTTTTTACAGTACATGGAAACTAATTTTGAAAACTACTCACTTTCCTGAAAATTCATTTACCTAGCCAAAACCCTCCTTCCTCTATATTCTTTTTCATTAGCTCTACTGAGGTACTTATTTAATCCCTTCATACTCCTTAATTTGCTCTGATATCTGGCAAAGCTCATTGTATTAAGTGGCTTTCTACATTGCCAGTAAAATAATCAACTTTTGTAGTGTGGACTGCATCTGCCATGATATCAGCTATAAAAACTGCCACAATAACCCTCCAAATATAAAAGCCAAAATCACCTTATTTTTAACTCTAGACCCAACGCTTAAACTCCACCAAATGAACAGTGCCTTTCTAGCCTCCTATAATTACAGTATTTTCTGAAGGGTCAAAGTTTGCCTGGCATCTGCCATTGACCTAGCAGTTATCTAGACTTTAATTTAAACCCCAGAGTGATCTATTGACCTGTGTCTTTGACTGTTTTAATTGGTTAATATTTAAGATTTGACCTCTGATATTTGCTAACTTTTTATAGGGAGTTGTATTTGTAACGGAAGAAGAGAAGAATAAAAAATATTAGTTTTAAAAGTGGCCTATGTGACTGCTTTTCTAAAAAGGTATTTAATGCTCTTAGTACTTTGGCTTATCTCTTTGAAATAAAGCTAATACACAGGATTGCCTTCACATTGTACTCTTCCTTTCTTGATTGATAATTGCATTGCCTAGAAATTGTTAATATTAGCTACTTGGCTGCTGTATTAGAAATTCCTTTTTTGTTGTTTTTCTCAAGCATGTTTCTGCCTCACAAGGAGTCCCAGGTATTTATAAGGTAATGGAGTACCTAAGAGTACTTGTGTGGACATACAATGGTAAAATATAATTTTGGGGTATTAGCTTCCCAACTTCTTTCTTTAAAAAAGAACCCCATAAGAAGTCATTGTCTATCTTTGGACATCTCAATTGTTACTATCATTTAAACCAAGAAAGCTCTTTGGTATGCTTTTATTGTAGGCTTAATGATTATTATGTAACCTAAACATTTCCCTGTCTTGTCTCCTGCAGGTAGACTGGGTACAGTGTGATGGTGGCTGTGATGAGTGGTTTCATCAAGTTTGTGTGGGTGTATCTCCAGAAATGGCTGAAAATGAAGATTACATCTGTGTAAACTGTGCAAAGAAGCAGGGGCTAGATAGCCCAGGTCAAGCACCGGCTCCTTCTTTCATAATGAGCTACAAACTACCAGTGGAGGATCTTAAGGAGACCAGTTAGCAGATGCTGAGTTAGTTTGAGACTCGGGGAAAATGGACCACATTAAGACCTTAGTCATAAAGTTGAGTGGTTTGGATCCACTCATAATGTTGCTTCCAAAGACGAATGACCTTCAGAGAAAGTCCTCATAGCTGACTTCCTGTTTGCATGGACTGTGTGATCTATACTCTCTATCAACACATCTGTGCAGAGGGTGTCTTTGGTACAGCAGCCAGTATTTCAGTTCATGTCTTCTTTGAGTATGGTTTGTTACCTTAAGGCCAGACATTTGATTGAGCTGCAGGGTGGTTGGGTGGGATATAGGATGTCTCTTACGGCCAATTGATACTAATTAGAGGTTTGCCACCTAGAGGCAGCACTATCTGGAGGTGTTGATTGCTTGGATCTCCTTAAGATAGTTGCAGAGGAGTCAGTGTACCACTTCCCTCAATATTGTCTGGCATTCAATGCTCTGCAAATACAAGTCGTAGAGTAACAGGGCCAAAGTCAGCTCCTGTTAGAAGGAGACAGTAACACAGTCTAGACCTCCGCTACTTGTACATGTTTGTACCAAGAAGAAAACCCCAAAAGAGAGACAGACCACCTTATCTTCCTAAGGTAGTTCAGAAATCTGACTAGATTGTATTCTGAAAAGAAGAGATTTCTTATTTCAAGGCAAGGAGCCTTTTTTGGCTTGGAGAGGTCTTTCTGCCTTAGATCTACATTTTAGAAAAGCAAGTACATGGATTCATCCAGGCTCCTGCAAAAGAAAAGACAAGTTAATGTTTTACTGAGCCACAGTGATGCATGCCTTTTGGGAAAACCTTCATTCATAAGTATACTAGATACCACCAGGCTTCAGGCATGGCCATGAGCAAAACCAGCAAATAACAGCTTTCTTCCTGGCAGCCCTGATGCCAGTGTCTCCTGTTGCCAATACTGGCATTTCTGGTAGCACAGCAGATGCTATTGAATAACACCATGGCTTCTTCAGAGGATGTGGGATTGTAGGACCTCTGGGTGATGTTGTTTTAGTAAATCCATTTTTTTAAAAAGAAAAAAGGACTTGTTTTTACTTTTTTCTAAATGTCTCTGACTACTGACTGTTCTATAAATAGATTATTTTTCCTTTTTTAATATACATATAGGAATATATATAAAATATATATTATACATATAATATATATACATATATATTATATATATGTTATATATATATATATGTATGTATGTATGTTTACTGTTACCAGCAGCATATGACAGTTTCAGCATCAGAAATCCATTTGGGGGCTTGCTTAATCTTTTTTGCGTTTTAATCCCATTCTTCCTTGTAATACAAGGAGTTAGCACTTCCTTCTCCATCCTACTCTAAGCAGATCTTCCATCTTGTTTTTGTTCAAATAAATAATTATATTTCTTTTGTCTGTTGGGTCTTGTCCCTGTCTGTTGGGAAACTTGGTCTTACTATATCTAAGATGGCTTTTTTTTTTTGTATGTGAATGTTTGAAACTATGGTGCTGTGTCCTCTTCCCTCGTGTGTGTTCTCTGTTCTTGTTAAGGTGTCAGGTAAACTGTATGGAAACTCTTATTAGAAGGGGACTAATTATTTTTTTTTAAGAAAAAAAAAACATTTTAAAACTAGTGTTTTGTCTTTACTATCCTGTGTCCCTTTAAAATTTTTATTTTTTAAGACTTTATTTATTCATTTTAGAGAGGAGAGAGAGAGAAGGGGGAGGAACAGGAAGCATCAAATCCCATATGTGCCTTGACTGGGCAAGCCCAGGGTTTCAAACCGGCGACCTCAGTGTTCCAGGTTGATGCTTTAACCACTACTCTACCACAGGTCAGGCTGTCCTGTTTCCCTTTAATTTGGTTTAAAAATCTGTTGTTTAAATTCATCAGTTTTATTTTTAAAGGGGGCAGGAGCAGGGTGGACCCAGAATAATAGCTTCTAATCTCCTTCCTATTTTGCCCCAGTTTGTTTGAAGGAAATGTCTTCTAGTAACTAGAAGTGAAATGTACTGTCTAGTCACAGTTTGAGTGGGTATGAGATTGAACTCAAAAGGCATCTTATTAAAAAAAAAGTTTTTCTATAAAATGCAGTTTTTGTAAATGGTTTCTCTAGGGTACAGACTACCTATTTTTCAGTCATTCTTCCCTTAATATATAACATTTTGAGTGTTTTGACCTGTTAAGAGGTTCATAAGTGTTGCTGTACATGTGTCTCGAGATTCTCAAGTGTATGTATGATTTAAGATTTCAGTGGCTATTGCAAGGTAACTAACCAATTTTATAAATTTTCATTTTGCAAAACTATATAAGATAAATTAAGAATTTTATTTGGTTTATGTTGTAGAAGAAAGCACAATATTTTTTGCCTTTTGGTCTTCTCTGTAAAAATATTTAAATATTTGTGGGTTAAAGATTGAATGCAATTTTAAGTGATGGCTGTCTGTAATTCATTAAAAATACTCTATTTTTCCTTCCTAATCACCCATTAACTACTCAACCATCAGTGGAGGAGCAAGATGGCTGAGGTGCTTTGCTTCTTGGGAGTATGGTAGATGGATGTAGGTGTCTGTATAAGGGATGCTTTTTGTTCGTAATATGGCAGTTGCCTACTAGAGACCTAGGAGAAAAATGCAGGGCAATCTCCAGCCATGAATAATAGCTTCCTGCTTTTCTTCTGACATTTTTCGAACTTACATATATTATTTAATAGATACTGTGGGATTTTCTGTATTTATTTGAAAGTCACAGAGGATTTGGTCTGATTCTTGACCATAGACCAAGACTGAGAACAGGTGAAATTCCTTTTTTTTTTTAAGAGAGAAAGAAAACATGTACAAAACAATTTTGGAATTAATGGACCAAGATTCATCTATTTAAAGAAATGCTGATGCTCTAACACAGAATGTCTTTAGTTAGAGGAAAGTACTATTTATAACTTAGTTCATTCTTCAGTATTGTAGCATTGTATATTAAAACTTGATTTAAAATGTTTCTTTACCCTTCCTATCTCCTCAAAGTTGTAATTCTTCACCATTGTTATTTTAACTTTTATGTTAATTTTTTCAAAGATATTTTTTACTACCTTGATTATAAACTATTTTGGCAAAAGTTATAGAACAAAAAATGGGAGAAAAAAGGTAAGCCTTTGATAGTCTCAAAAGATGGGTCATTAGAACTATGCAAACCCTCAAGTTTACACGTATAACTAAAGCATTGGTAGTTGGAAGCTTTTTTATTGGAGGAAGAAGGGGCATTTTCCTCTCACAAATGTGTATTTCACTTTGATAGTTACTCCAAAAAAGTCATGTTGAGATATAGATGCTAGGTTCCCTTACTGAGTTGCAAATCAACCTTGCATTGCATGATTCAAATTTGTGCTTCAATAAAATTACAAATTACTGTATATTATAACTTAAATAATTGAAAGGGAAATATTAAATCTGATTCCCTACGATATACTTTAATAATCAAAATCCTAGCAAAGGCTAACCGACATGTAATACTAGAATAGTGTTTTTATTTTCTCCCTGTGCTTTACTTACTGTTTTTCTTTGCTTTTGTCTTTAGCAGGTGTCTAAGAAATTATTTTCTTAATTTTTGGATTCTGGCTGCAGCTCAGTGCCCATGAGGAAACTTCCTGCTTGTCAGTGTTTTGATTCAGTAGTCGTTAGTGTGAACATCAGGCAGTACTTAAAATAGGAAGGTAGAAGGAAAAATTGCGAAAACCCCCTTAAAGGGTGAGATTAGCCACTTTTTAAAAGAGAAAGTGACAATTTGGAGTGGGATTTAAAAATTGTAAATAGTGGGGAAATTAAGCTGTTGGACGGAGTCCCACATAACCAGGTTTAATAAAGGTTCATATATGAATGATTGTGTAGTAAGTTGCTTTTGCAATAGGTTCTTAAGTATAAATTGTAAAAAGCAGTTAATTGATTTGCTGACCCACTCTTTTTTTTTTTTTCCTTTCTTAAGATTGTATCATTACTTTTTAGATATGGATGTGCCAGCTGGTACTTAGAGCATGAGAAGGAAAGAATTGATGTTAATATAGTTTGTAATTTCCGCCTTCTCTTGGCTTGGGTCATATCCAGTCATTACTATGCAGTGGATGATGTGCACTGGAAGAGGTTAGGATGGGGTTCTGAAGATTTATTTGGCAATACTCCAAGATATCTAAACAGGGATGTCTTTTGTGAACCTAAAGAGCCTGTATTGATTATTCTCTTATGTATTTTTTACCTCTAGTGAGATTTAAAATATGGATTCTAATTTGCCAGGAGTTTTGGTGGTGCCTTATAAAAAGTATAACCTGATTTCTTGGGTTTTTTTTTTTTTTAGCATGTTCTGCTTTTTTTTCCTGGAAGAATATTAGGTATGGTTATTTGCATTACATCTAAAAAATAAAGAACATTTTTCTTTGTGCTCAGGTCCCCCCCCAACTTTGTCATTTACATTGGTAGCAACTCTAAATGGTAACTGAGTAAAGGTATATTTTAGTAGTGATCCTGAGGAAAATTAACAAGTATGTGAGAGCCACTTTTAACCTGTGCCAAAGCAGTTTCTAATATTGTACTTGCTCTATAAAATAAAGAACTGGCCTCAAATAATTTGATCAGTAGTGTGACAAACCTACTACATTACTGAGAATAGTATTCACAGTGTGAAGTTGGAGGAGTGATTCCTGAAGATTTCACCTCTATTTTCAGCAAGAATCCAGTGATGACCAACAGACATTTACCCACCTTTGATTTTTGAACAGTTTATTCCTTTGCAGCAGTTGACCATTGAACAACACAACTTTGAACTGTACGGGTCCACTTATACAGAGTTATTTTTTCCCATTAATTATGGTGAATGTATTTTCCTTATATTCTCAATAAGTTTCTTTTTTCTAGCTTGCTTTATTGTAAGAATGCAGTGTATAATACCTATACTACAGTGTGTTAATCAACTTGATGTTATCAATCAGGTTTTTAGTCAGTAGCAAGCCATTGGTAAAGTTTTGGGGGAAGTCAAGTTTTATGTGGGGCAACCCAAGGTAGTGGCACAGTAGGTGGAAGCTTACACTCATTTCCTCCCAGGACCAAACTGGAATTACAGCTAAATTATAGAACAGTCATCCTGAATAACCAGCTGAAACCTAGCTGAACAGAAGTTTTACAATAAAGGATTTACAGAAACTACATTGAGACTGGTAGGAAGGGTGGAGATGTGAAAAGGATTAACCCTGTTCCCACAGGTGATGGCTGAGGTTCTGGGGGATTTCTCAGCTGCAGGGGGTTCCCCTGAGAAGCTGGTTTACACAACTAAGCTTGGTTTCCCAGCCCAGAGCACCAGAGCCAGGAAGGGTGCCCACATACCACATAACCTCTGGCTGTAAAAAGCAGTGGGGTTTCTGTCAGGGAGAAACAACAGTCCACTAGCAACACAATTGCCCTCTTAAAGGGCCAAGACAAAATTTTATTTGTAGCCACTCACTCTGGGTTCTGGCAGAAGGTACTATAGTTGCATGCAGAGTCGGGGGCTTGTGGTTCTATGGGGACAGCTGCCAGGATTCCTGTGTTTAGTCATTTTCCAATACTGCAGATGCTGTCTTTCTTGGGTGGAACACCCCCCTGGAAGGCCAGAGTTCCACCCTTTGGGCTCCCTTTTGTCTCACCTGTGGAGCTTACGCCCTGTTAAGTAGCAGACTCCCTTGGCCCATGTCAACGATTGGGCTGACTTGGGGTTCAATGACTGATGAGGCTTTGGGGTGCGGGTTATTTCCCTCACTTTCCTGTGAATAGGACTGGTGCTTTCTCCTCACAGGAGATCTAGAACTACCCTCCAGACCCTGGAGGCCCCACCCACCCGACTCCTAGTGGCTCCACCCTGCTGGAGTTTGGGACAAAACCTGGGACAGACTAGTGTGGCTCTGAAATGAGGTCACAGCCACACCATCCTGAAGCCTGATTAGCACCTCTCCTTGACAGGACAACCACTTACCCCTACCTTGTGACTCACTGTGAACCTATCCAACTCAAAGCTTGCCAGAGGCGTGTGTGTGTGTGTGTGTGTGTGTGTGTGTGTGTGTGTGTGAGTGAGAGAGAGAGAGGGGGGGGGGGACAGACAGGAAGGGAGAGATAAGCACCAATCAATTCTTTGTGTGCCACCTTAGTTTCTCATATGTGCCTTGGCCAGGGGAGCTCCAGCGAAGCCAGTGATCCCTGGCTCAAGCCAGCAACTTTGGCCTCAAGCCAGTGACCTTGGGGTGATGTCTGTGATCCCACACTCAAGGCAGCAACCCCCATGCTCAAGCCGGTGACTTTGGGGTTTTGAACCTGGGTCCTCTGTGTCCCCAGTCTGACGCTCTGTCCACTGTGCCACTGCCTGGTCAGGCCAGAAGCTCTTTCAGTGACTGAGCCTAACAGGCAGCTGGCAGGTGGAGGAAGGCAGAGGCAGATCTTGGGGTGCTTTGGGACTTTTGCTAACCTGGGTACGGTGCTGGTAAAAGCTGGCTTTGGTGTGCAGTTTGGTCCTTCCTGCAAACACCCAGGTCCAGCAGAGGGAGGCACAAGTTGTAGATTCCTGGTAGCTACATACAGGTTGCCTAGGGCCAGTCATAGGCAGCATCTGACAATGGCCTGCACCAGAGTCCCTTCCAAGAGATCCATAAAAAACTAAGTGGCCAGCTTCCAACATCAGAGCAGGATTCAAGTTTCACAAGTGGCACATCAAAAAGGAGATCTTGGCAGGCACCAAAACCTGCTGTGGTGAATTCTGCTTCCTGTGGCCAGTAACTGCAGAATAGCTTGCATACTGGTCAAGGTTGAGTCTTTACGGCCAACCTGAGAGTTGGTACCAGGGATGAACGGGCCAAGCTTCAATTATAACAGGAGGGCCCACATAACCCACACAGGGATATTCCTGGAGCACCCAGCTCAGGTGGCCAAGGAAGCTGAAGCTCATAAGACACCCACTACATGCCTGGCCAGGCGGCGCAGTGGATAGAGCGTCGGACTGGGATGCAGAAGACCCAGGTTCGAGACCCCAAGCTCGCCAGCTTGAGCGCGGGCCCATCTGGCTTGAGCAAAAGCTCACCAGCTTGGACCCAAGGTCGCTGGCTCCAGCAAGGGGTTGCTCAGTCTGCTGAAGGCCCGCGGTCAAGGTACATGTGAGAAAGCAATCAATGAACAACTAAGGTGTCGCAATGGCAATGAAAAACTAATGATTGATGCTTCTCACCTCTCTCAGTTCTTGTCTATCTGTCCCTATCTATCCCTCTCTGACCCTCTCTCTGTCATTGTAAAAAAAAAAATTTTTTTTTTTAAAGACACCCACTACATTGTGCCACATGTTACAAAGATTGGGAATCAGAAAATCTAATAGAAACAAAGAGGCAGCCAAAATGGGGAAACAAGTATGCCCCAAGTGAAAAAAACAGGAGAAATATACAGGAAAAAATAGCTAAATGAAAGGGAGGCAAACAATTTGTCAGATATAGATGCAAAATAATGGTTATGAGGATGCTCAACAGCATGGAAAGAACACAGAAACCATAAAAAAGGACCAATCAGAAATGAAGAATGCAATATATGAAAAGCACACTGGAAGAATAATTGGGTTGGATGAAGCAGAGGATTGAATCAGCGATTTGTAAGACAAGGTAGAGAAAAACACCCAAAGCAGCAAAAAGAAAAAGTTTAAGGGTAAGTTTAAGGGACCTTTGGGACAGTATGGAGCATAGGAACATCTACATCATAGTGGTACCAGAAGTAGAAGAGAGAGCAAGGGATCAAGGATATATTTAAAGAAATAATGACTGGCTTTTCCAAACCTGGTGAAGGAAAAGCACAAGTCCAGGAAACACAGTCTCAAACAAGATGGACCTAAAGAGACCCACACCAAGATACATCAATTAAAATGGCAAAGGTTAAAGACAATCCGAAAAGCCACAAGAGAAAGATGGTTACCTACTAGGGAGCTCCCATAAGACTGTTAGCTGATTTCACAACACAAACATTTCAGGCCAGAAGGGACTGGCATGAAATATTCAAAGTAATTTAAAGCAAGGACCTACAACCAAGACTACTTCACTCAGTGAGGCTATCATTTAAAATTGAAGAAGAAATAAAGAGCTTCCAGACAAGAAAAAACTAAAGGAGCTCATTACCACCAAACTAGCATTACAAGAAATGTTAAAAACCTGCTAAAAGAAGAGAAAGAAGAAGAAAACACAGAGGAGCATAGTTAAAAGAATAAAATGGCAATAAATACATATCTAACAATTATTTTATTTGTTTTTTTTTTAAATTCATTTTAGAGAGGAGACACAGTGAGAGAGAGAGAGAAAGAAAGAGAGAAAGGGGGGAGGAGCTGGAAGCATCAACTCCCATATGTGCCTTGACCGAACCAGTGCAGGGTTTTGAACTGGCGACCTCAGTGTTCCCAGGTCGACAGCTTTATCCACTGCGCCACCACAGGTCAGGCTCTAACAATTACTTTAAATATAGATGGCTTCAATGCTCCAATGGAAAGCAACAGGGTATCTGAATGGATAAGAAAACAAGACATATATATGCTATCTAAAAGAGATCCACTTCAGAATGAAAAAGATGGAGAAAGATATTTCACGCAAATGGAAAGGAAAAAAGCTGGAGAATACTTATTATCTGACAAAATAGACTTAAAACAGTTTCTAATATAGCAGACAAAGGACACTACATAATGATAAAGGGGTCAATCCAACAATAGGCTATAAGCCTTTTAAACATGCACCCAATATAGGAGCACCTAAATCTGTAAAGCGAACCTGATGGGCATAAAGGGAGAGTTCAACAGTAGTACAGTCATAGTGTTGTATTTTAACACCCCATTGACATCAATGGATAGATCTTCCAGACAGAAAATCAACAAGGGAAAGGTAGAATGGATAGGTTTAATATATATCTTCAGGGTATTTTTCTCCAAAGCAGCAGAATATACATTCTATTCAGGTGCACATGGAAGAGTTTCTAGGATACACCACATATTAGGACACAAAATAAGACTCAAATTTAAGCCTGACCAGTAGTTGCACTGTGGGTAGAGCTTCAACCTGGGATGCTGAGGTTCAAGGTTTGAAACCCTGAGGCCGATGGCTTAAGTGTAGGCTTGCCATCTTGAGTGTGGGCTTGCTGACTTGAGCATAGGACCATAGACATGAACTGAAGGTTTCTGGCTTGAGCAAGGGGCCATAGCTCAGTTAGAGCCCCCCTGGTCAAGGGACATATGAGAAGCAATCAATAAACAACTAAAGTGCCACAACTACCAATTGATGCTTCTCATTTCTCTTCTTGTTTCTCACTTCAAAGGGGAAAAAAACCTGACATTTAAAAATATCAAAATTATATCAAGCATCTTCTCTAACTATAATGGTATAAAACTAGAAGTCAATCACAAGAAAACTGAAAAACACACAGATATGGAGGCTAAACTACATGTTACTAGACGATGAATGCATTACCAATGAGATTAAGGAAGAAATCAAAATATTCCTTGAAACAAAACTGAGAACACAACAACCCAAAACCTTTGGGACACAGCGAAAGCAGTCCTGAGAAGGAAGTTCATAGCACTACAGGCCTATCTCAAGAAACAAGAAAAATCTCAAACAATCCAACTTTACACTTAAAGGAACTTGGAAAAGAACAACAAACAAAGCTCAAGTGAGCCTGACCAGGCAGTGGCGCAGTGGATAGAGCATTGGACTGGGATGTGGAGGACCCAGGTTCGAGATCCCGAGGTTGCTACCTTGAGCGCGGACTCATCTGGTTTGAGCAAAGCTCACCAGCTTGGACCCAAGGTTGCTGGCTTGAGCAAGGAGTTACTTGGTCAGCTGAAGGCCCATGGTCAAGGCACATATGAGAAACCAATCAATGAACAACTAAGGTGTCGCAATGAAAAACTGATGAGGCCTGACCTGTGGTGGCGCAGTGAATAAAGTGTTGACCTGGGAACACTGAGGTCGCCAGTTCAAAACCCTGCACTGGTCTGGTCAAGGCACATATGGGAGTTGATGCTTCCAGCTCCTCCCCCCTTCTCTCTCTCTCTCTCTCTCTCTCTCTCTCTCTCTCTCTCTCTCTCTCTCTCTCTCTGTGTCTCCTCTCTAAAATGAATAAAATTTAAAAAAAATTTAAAAAAAAAAAGAAAAACTGATGATTGATGCTTCTCATTTCTCTCCATTCCTGTCTGTCCCTATCTCTCTCTCTCTCTCTCTCTCTCTCTCTCTCTCTCTCTCTCTCTGAAAAACTAAAAAAGACCAAGTGAGTAGAAGAAAGAAAATAATAAACATCAGAGCAGAAGTAAAATAGAGTCTAAAAAGTACAATAGATCAGTGAATCCAAGAGCTGGCTTTTTTGAAAAGATAAATAAGACGGACAAACATAACCAGGTTCATCAAACAAAAAGAGGACCCAAATAAATAAAATCTGAAATGGAAGAGAAGTAACACCTTGCACTAAAAAAAATACAAAATATTGTAAGAAAATATTAAAACTATATGCCAACAAATTGGACAATCTGGAAGAAATGGATAAATTCCTAGAAACATACAATCTTCCAAAACTGAAGAAGGAAGAATCAGAGAATCTGAAGAGACAGATTACAACTAGTGAAATTGAAACAGTAATCAATAAACTCACAATAAAAGTCCTGGACCAGATGGCTTCACAGGTGAATTTTACCAAATATTTAAAGAAGAACTAACACTTGTCCTCCTCAAACACTTCCAAAAAATTCAAGAGAAGGGAAGACTGCCAACCTTATTTTATGAGGCCAGCAGTATCCAAAACCAGATAAAGACACTACAAAGAAAGAAAACTATAGACCAATATTCCTGATAAACATAGATGCTAAAATCCTTAACAAGTATTAGCAAATCAGATCCAGCAATACATTGAAAAGAGCATACACCATGGTCAAGTGGGATTTATTCTAGGGATGCAAAATTGCTACCGTTTCTGCAAATCAGTAAACATGTTACACTACATAAACAAAAGGAAGGATAAAAACACATGATCATATTAGTAGATGTGGAAAAAGCATCCAATAAAATTCAGCACCCATTTATGATAAAAACTCTCAGCAAAGTGGGAATAGAGGGAACATACCTAAACGTAATAAAGACCATATATGACAAGGCCACAGTGAACATACTCTGGGCAAAAACTACAAGCATTTCCCTTAAGATCAGGAACTAGGCATGGATGTCTGCCTTCACCACTCTTATTTAACATTGAACTGGAAGTCCTAGCCACTGCAATAAGACTAGAAGAAATAATAAAAGGCATCCAAATTGGGAAGAAAGAAGAAAACTGTCATTTGCACATTACATGATACTCTATGTAGAGAACCCTAAAAATTCCACCGAAAAACTATAACTGATCAATGAATTCAGTAAAGTAACAGGATACAAAATATATATCCAGACATCAGTTGCATTTTTAATACCAATAATGATCTATTAGAAAGGGAAACTAAGAAAACAATCTTATTCACAATTGCTTCAAAAAAGTAAAATTCCTGGGAATACACTGACCAGTGGTGATGCAATGGATAGAGCGTTGACTGTGACACTGAGGTCCCAGATTCAATATCCAAGGTTGCTGCTTAAGCATGGGTTCATCTGTCTTGAGCACAGGCTCACCAGCTCAAGTGCAAGGTCACTGGCTTGAGCATAGGATCATTGACAGGATACCATGATTGCTGATTTGAGCCTAAAAGTTGCTAGCTTGAAGCCGAAGGTCACTGGCTTGAGCTCAAGTTTGGAGCTTCAGCAAGGGGTCACTAGCTCAGCTGGAGCCCCTGATCAAGGCAAGTCTAAGAAGCAATCAATGAACAAATAAAGTGCCACAACTACGAATTGATGCTCCTTATTTCTCTCCCTTCCTGTCTCTGTCTCTCTTTATATATATCTCTCTCTTACAACCAAAAAAACAAAACAACAATAACAACAACAAAACAAAAACCACCTGGGAATAAATTTAACTAAGGATGTAAAAGACCTGTACTTGTAAAATTATAAGACACTGAAGAAAGAAATTAAAGAAGATACAAATAAGTGGAAGCATATACTGTGTTCATGAATATGAAGAATTAGCATCATTAAAATGTCCATACTACCCAAAGCAACCTATTGATTCAACACAATTGCTATCAAGATAGCAATGGCGTATTTCACAGAACTAGATCAAATATTCCAAAAATTTATATGATACCACAAAAGACCCCAAATAGCCTCAACAATCTTGAGAAAGAAGAACAAATTTGGAGGACTCACACAACATGATACCAAACAAGGGCACAGTAATCAAAATAACATGGTGCTGGCATAAAAACATATATAGATCAATGTAACAGAGTAGAGCACAGAAATAAACTCATGCCTTTATAACCAATTAATATTTGACAAAGGAGGCAAAAACATACAGTAGGGTAAAGATAGTCTATTCAATAAATTGTGCTGGAAAAATTGGACAAATATAAGCAAAAAAAAAAAAAAAAAAGAACTAGACCACCTTCTTATACCATGCACAAAATAAACTCAAATGGGTTAGAGACTTAAATGTCAGACTCAAAACCATAAAAATCTTAGAAGAAAATTTAGGCAGTAAAATCTTGGACATTTCTCATAGCAATATTTTTTCTGATATATATCCTTGGGCAAGAGAAACAAAAGGAAAACAAATGGGACTTCATTAAAAAGTTTTTGCACAACAAAGAAAAACATCAAGAAGATGAAAAGACAATACACTGACCGGGAGAACATATGCCAATGATACATCTGATAAGGGGTTAATATCCAAAACTTATAAAGAACTTAGAAAACTCAACACTAAAAAAACCAAACAATCCACTTCAAAAAAGGGCTAAGGAGCCAAATTGACACTTCTTTAGAGAGGACATACAAATGGCCAATAGACATATGAAAAGATGCTCAGTGTCACTAATCATCACAGAAATGCAAGTTAAAACCACAATGAGATATCACTTCACACCTGTCAGAATGACTGTCATCAATAAATGAACAACAAACAGCTCCCCATGGCAATGGGTAAAGAAGGTGGTGGAGGTATCCAGGAGCAGGAGGACTTGGTGCTGTTCCAGCACAGGACAGGCCAGAGTGATGATTCTGACAGTTGGGGTGATACAGCACTGATAAAAGCTTATGATAAAACTGTGATTTCACTTAAGCATGTTTTAAAAAATAGTAACATTTCTGAAGCTTCAAATAAAAAGGCACACCTAAAATAAATTCTGCTAAGAAGAATAAAAGCTAAAAAAGAATACCACAACTCCTTTGAAACAGTGGAAAGTTGGTGACAAATGTTCTACCTTTGGGGGATGCATTTGGAGCAACACTAGAATCTATGTAAATATAATAAAATCAATAATAAAAAAAATGTTCTACCATTTGGTCAGAAGATGGCTGCATTTACCCAGGTACTTTTGCTTCAATTGATTTTAAGAGATAAAACTGCATGGTGGTATTCACTGGGTATGGCAATAGAGAGGAACAAAATCTGATCTACTTCCCCAATATCTGAAGTAGCTAATAATATAGAACAGAATGCTCAGGAGAATGAAAATGGAAGTCAAATATACTGCTCAAAAAATTAGGGGATATTTCAAAATGAATATGAAGCGATAAAAAATAGAAGCATTTGATTTTTTTATTAAGCAAGAACATCAGAAAAGCAAATGACAAGTCAAAGTTGTTTGATTATGCAAATGAGATGCAAAACCAACTTATTTTATTGGTGAAAATGCACTATATAAAAGGCTGAAAGTATTGGAGTATCTGCACATTCCCTGGACCCCTAATTTTTGTGAGCAGTGTATCAACAGATGAAAGTGAGAACAACTCCAGGTCTCCTGGAAATAAGCCAATAACAGCAAGTCTAAATCTGTTCCATAGAACTATTTTCTCTCTCTACCACCCCCCATGCTAAGATCAGGACTGGGACCAGGAAACCCAGGTCTAAAATTTAATGCCACCACCACCAGACTTCCTATTATGCTGGCTGCCCCTGTTTCCTTTTGAACCACCAATAATTCTCCCACCACCTCCCATATGTCCAGACTCTCTTGATGGTGTTGATGCTCTGGGAAATATGTTAATCTCTTGGTACATGAGTTGCTATCACACTGGTTAATACATATATGAGTTTCAAATAAAATAGAAAAGGAAGAAAGGTACTCACATTTTAATTAAGAAGTAATTCATACAGTATTCTTAAACAGCTCTCTACCAAGGAGAAGCGTATTTTGATGTGCCCTGGTCAATGTGAACAGTTTTCATCATTTTCTTCATGAACACTTGGTTGAGTGGCACAATCATCAGCATCTACCCTTGTCACATGTAACTCGTGCTTAAATAACCAGCCATGTATTTCTGGGGAATAACCAGTTTGAATAACTGAACAATGGAAAGTTGAGTAGTTAAAAGAAACCCAAGGTTACATATAGTGCAGAAAGTCAGTCAGTCAACACATTTGTGTATTGTAACTTTCTTAGTAAGTATGTTAAACTTTTTATAAATAATTGAAAGTAGTGTCTTGAAGACACAATAAACTTCTTATGGGTCACAAAAATAAATAAATGATAAATTTAAAAAATCAACAAACAACAAGTGTTGGCAGGGATGTAGAGAAAAGGAAACCCTCATGCACTGTTGGTGGGAATGCAGATTGGTGCAGCCACTGTGGAAAACAGTATGGAGTTACCTCAAAATATTAAAAATAGAACTGCCTTATGACCCAGCAATTCCACTTCAGGGAATATGTTTGAAGAAACCCAAAACAATAATTTGAAAAAAATATATATGGACAGAGCATTGCCCCCTAGTGGGCTTACTGGGGAGATCCCGGTCAGGACGCATGTAAGATGTCTCTCCCTGCCTACCCTCCTCTCACTAGATGATAAATAGATAGATAGATAGATGATAGATAGACAAATAGATATTGTGGGAGATCCTCCCAGTTTAGATCAAGCATTTCTTGCAGCCTTGGCACTGTAGTTGTTATCAATAAATTGAAGAGTCAGAGTCTCCATGGAAAGGTTAGCCATTAATTGGGAAGTCACATATGATACAATTAAAGAACAATAGAAAGGATACAGTCAAATACTATATTATGTGAATAAACTTAGAGTAATTTTAGAATTTAATATTTCCATAGAGTAAAAGCCCCATGAAATTACTAGACAAGGATTTTCTCTAACCTTGTCCTTGGAGCTAAGTTGTATATATTGTCAATGGAAAAAATTGCACTACGGAAGCTTTAAGAGTGGCTTGGTTTGTGCTCTCCCTTCTAGGAGCATGCCTGTACCTTCCCCTTCCTTCTACCCCTTTCTTTCCCCCTAAGGGCGTTTTATTTGCCTCTCTGTTTCTCCTAAGCTCTAACTAGGGGAGCAACCAGGGGAGGGATGGGCAGCAGCAGCTCCCCCCCCACTCCACCCCCCACCCCACCCCCGTTAACCCCCTGAACCTGTCTTCGAGGTTTCCTTTCCTCTGACTTTCTTTCTGTATGGCCAATAAATTCTTCCTTTATTTGCTGGGGAAAAAATGAATGGTTTAGTGATGCTGGCTGATGAAGCTTGTATTAAGGAACTTGATGAGCTGTAAGGGGCATAGGGATAAAGTCAGAATTTTCTGTAGTTAAAACAAAAAACCCAACCAACAAAAACTCCAAAAGCCCAGATGAGGATGTCAGGTAAAGAACTCTGAATTTAGGAATCAAGTAATGTGGATTACATAGTTCTTTGTATGATGTTATGTTAGTTACTTAGCTTCTTTGAGTCTCATTTTGCTACCATTTGTTGGTTAGTTTATATGTATACAAAGGCATTTAAGTTACAGCCATTCTCCTTGTGAGAGGGTAAAACATAGATGATGGATTTTAAGAATGTTTCTTACTAAAACTTTTATAGAATTTAAAGACTGAGAAACATATTTTTTAACATGTAGTCCAAATCCCCATTTAATGATAGAAAAGTCTATTCAGTACTCCTGAGGAGGGAACATAAAGCCTGTATTGAATATCTTATATCTTTTTAGAAAACTTAAGTATTGGTCATTAACATTCATATGAGAGCTTGCTTTCACTTGGGTCTGAATTGTGCAGTTCATGAAGCACTTTTACGCATACTCCAAGACAGGGGTGCTCAATATGTCCATCGCGATCTACTCCTCCATCGCGAAGGAAGTGTAGGTAGATCGCATGACATTAAAAAGACATTTGTCTTTTGATTGGCATACAGGGTAGCCAATCTGACGTCTGAACTTTTGACACCCTACGCATGCGCGTTAAACTGCACTAACATGTTCAGTTACATTGCTGCATCGTTAGCCTTCAATTTATTTAAACTAAATACAACAAAGGGTATAAAAATGAGTGCCATAGCTGGTCCGAGTAAGAAGCCTAAAACCTACCACTTTCATACAGAATGGGAGGGGATTTTTCTCCCTATGTCTTATTCTAAGTGCGTTTGCCTCATCTGTCTGTGTGCCATTGCTATTCCAAAGAAGGGAAATGTGGAGCGGCTTTTACAGACTGTTCATAAAAACTATGACATTGACTTTCCTCTGAAAAGAGAGCTGAGAAGGAGAAAGGTGAAAGAAGAATACACAATATTAAATAGTAATAATAGTAACTTAAATAATGATAATATAGAAGAAATAAATTTATGTTTTGCATTTTTATTGTAGGTAGATCATTTTGACTTGGTCATCTTATAAGTAGCTCGCAAGCTGAAAAAGTGTGGGCAACCCTGCTCCAAGACTAGCATCTTGCCATTCTATTCAGTGCTGAACTCTGTGGGGGGTAAGGTGAGAGTATCAGACATTTTCACAAAACTAAACTATGACATTCCCTCCTCCTTATTTGACTTGGCTTTCATAGTCTTTTTCCCCACTCAGAGCATAGGCCCGTTTCCTCTACATACCAGGATGCATCCTGCCGAGCCAGATAGGCCACCTGGACAGTGGCAACTTTAGTTTTCTTTCTGGACTAACCTTGCCATCCTCTCTTGGGGCTAAACTTTGTTGAGACCCAAAACAGATTATCACGAATATTCTCTTTCGAACCCAGAACAGCAATTTGAGTACATCTAGCTTTGATCAAAGCTCAGTGCTTCTGTTTATTTTGTAATAGAAATTCATTCCAGAGTTCCAGTAGGAATTCTGAGGATGGTTTATTCGCTTTGCTTCTCATCCCCGTAATTCATTGCTGCCATCTAAAACAGAAGCCTATCCAATGATCACTTCTGCCTCCTCGTATTCCAATATTGTTACCTGCTATCCTCACTTCACTTTCCCATTGCAATCCTCCTTGCCAATTCTTTACATTCTAAAGACCTCACCTCCTTACTGCTTTATAAAATAAACTTTCCTACTTTTTCGTTACTAAAATCTGCTCTAAGTCACACTTCCCTAAGGATTATTTCAAGTGGAGTGTGCTCACTTTCTCACTTAACTATTGCAAGGTTTGAATGGGTGTATTATAGAGGCAATTGTCCCTATATTCCTGATTTCTGCTGCCACACTTTGAGGCCTCTACTATTAAGCTGTACTATGTATCCTCAACTCTGTCATCTCACTACATTCATTGAGGACTTTGATGGTTCATGAGCATGTCTACCCCTAGGTCTTCCATCATGCTGGACCATATCATTGGTCACGAATGACCTTACAGTTTCTGGACCACCACTTTCAACAATCATTTTCACACCAGTTAGTCTACCAATTTCAAGGTCATACCTTGGACTCTGTCAAAATTTATTTCTCAAAAGTTAAAATTTTAAGATTTTACTCATACTACTCTGGTTTTTAATGTCCTTTGATCTCTTCCTCTCAGTTTATTTACTCTGACCTCAAGAAACCTCCACTTCCTTAATCACTTTTTCTTCCAATCTGTCAATTCACTCTGGTTTCACCTCTTTTCTTCTCCATTTGGCATAGACACACTCATGGTCTGTTGTTTCCCCACCCCTGCAGAACCTTGTCCCTGGATCATTTTAGCCACCTGCCTTCTTTGCTCTCATGGGCCGCTGATACTACTGAGTTCACACCGTTGATAGGTAGCATCCCAAGTTGATTCAAGTAGGCAGGCTCTCAAAGCAGTTCAGCAGCCCCAATGCTCCAACAACTTCTTCCATTCTTAAAAGCTATTTTAGACTTTCATCTCTTGTCAAGTCCCTATTCTACCACCTCTCTTCCCTCAACAGAGGTCTCCCCTCCTAACACTGAGGAAATTGAAGCTGACAGGAGAGCTCTAAGCTTCCCTAGTCACCTCTACCATCAGTATCCCCATCCGTCTCAGAAGGGGTGTCTGTCCTCTGACCAACACTATGAATGTATGATGAATGAATAAGTCAGTGAATCCCATCTCATTTTGAGTCCTTAGAAACCTGTTCCATCAGTTAGTCCCTCTCTTCTTTATCTTCAGTTTCTCCTTATTCCTCAGTTAGCATACAAATATACTCTAGTCTCCTGTATTAACATTCTCCCTTGAACCTGTCTTTCCTCTTCTGCTCTCTTTTTAATTTCCCTGGTACCCTACCCCTTTTTTTTCTCTCTACTTTCCTTTCATATCACTCTTTAGTCTATTGTAATCTTGATTCTGTCCTCAGCATTCCACTGAAATTACTCTTACTAATCAACTGCCTACAGATTGCTAAATTCAATGAAAACTTCAGTTCTTACTTGACTCCTCTTCAGCATTTGATACTATTGTTCTCTCCCTATTAAAAACTCCTCCATTGGCTTCTTGGCCATTACTTTTCTCTAAAGTTTCTTTTCTCTAGGTGCTCTTTAATCAGTCTCCTTTTCTGTTTACCTTCTTAAAATGGTGTCATCAGGGGCTCTTTTCTGTATACCCTCCTTGGATGCCTTAGCCCACTTCCAGCTGCCATGTTTCAGATGTTTCCCAAGTCAATATCACCTGCCCATGCTTGCTTTCTTTGCCCTTTAATCGACTGTCTGCTAAACATTTCCACTTGTATTTGTTTTTATCACTCCAAACTCGTATCAAAAACGAGATGTACCTCCTTTCCATCCCCAAACCAGTTTCTCTGTCTTTATTCCCTATCCAAAAGAATAGCTAGTTGTCAAGCCAAAATTCTGGGAACCATCCTATATTCTTTCTGACTGCTCACTTCCTGCGTCACAAAATCCTTTTAGATGTATCTCTTTTATCTCTACCTCATTTGCTCCAGTTGGGGTGTATTAGTTCACTGCAATGAACAGTCAGCCCTCCAGGTGACTGTTCATTGCACTTTCCTGTGGTATTTGCCCTGTTACTTTTTTTTTTTTTACACAGGGACAGAGAGAGAGTCAGAGAGAAGGATAGATAGGGACAGACAGACAGGAACGGAGAGAGGTGAGAAGCATCAATCATTAGTTTTTCGTTGCCGTTGCGACACCTTAGTTGTTCATTGATTGCTTTCTCACATGTGCCTTGACCACGGGCCTTCAGCAGACTGAGCAACCCCTTGCTGGAGCCAGCAATCTTGGGTCCAAGCTGATGAGCTTTTGCTCAAGCCAGATGGGCCCGCGCTTAAGATGGGTCTCGAACCTGGGTCTTTCCGCATCCCAGTCCAACACTCTATCCACTGTGCCACCGCCTGGTCAGGCTGCCCGTTTACTTTTCTAGGCTCATCTGCTTCCACTCACACCGTCAGTCACTGTGCTTCAAACACATAAGACTTTTGTTTCCTTAACTCATGTTAGGCTCTTCTCTCTGGAATGTTCTCCTAGCTCTCTCATTCTTGAGATATCAGCTATCTCTTTAGAATCCCCCTTGTTGTCTCTCACAATAGTTTGTTCTATTCCTTATGGGACTTTTAAATATGTGATATATTTGTTTATAAGTTCTATGAGGGCAGGGGCTTTGTTTCTTTTAACCCTATACTCAGCAACTAGGACAATACCCTCTATACTGTAAACATTCAATAACTAACTTGAAGTTCCATGCTTTTGTTCTTTCCCTATTAATAATTGTCCCTCTCAATTTATTATTCTCTATGTTTGACTTGTCATGCCACTACTTTCTTTTTCTCTTCTTTTTTAAAAAATATTTTAGTGAGCCTGACCAGGCGGTGGCACAATGGATAGAGCATCGGACTGGGATGCGGAAGACCCAGGTTCCAGACCCCGAGCTCGCCAGCTTGAGCACAGGCCCATCTGGCTTGAGCAAAAGCTCATCAGCTTGGACCCAAGATCGCTGGCTCCAGCCAGGGGTTGCTCTGTCTGCTGAAGTCCTGTGGTCAAGGCACATGTGAGAAAGCAATCAATGAACAACTAAGGTGTTGCGACGGCAACGGAAAACTAATGATTGATGCTTCTCACCTCTCTTTGTTCCTGTCTGTCTGTCTGTCCCTATCTATCCCTCTCTCTGACTCTCTCTCTATCCCTGTAAAAAAAAAAAATTTAGTGAGAGGAGGGGAGGCAGACAGACAGACTCCCGCATGCACCCCAACGAGAATCCACCCAGCAAGTCCACTAGGGAGCCATGCTCTGTCCATCTGGGGCCATTGCTGGGTTGCTCAGCAACCCAGCTATTTTTTTAGCACCGGAGGTGAAGACCACGGAGCCATCCTCAGCTCCAGGGGGCCAACTCGCTCAAACCAATTGAGCCATAGTTGGAGGGGAAGAAAGAGAGAGAAAAGGGGAAAGGGAGGAGTGGAGAAGTAGATGTTCACTTCTTCTGTGTGCCCTGACCAGGAATTGAACCCAGGACATCCACACACTGCGTGAGCACTCTATCACTGAGCCAACCAGCCAGGGCCACTTTTTCCTTACTACCTTTTCATTCTTCAAAATTTAGCTGAACCCAAAGCTCTTTCCCCAAACTTTCATATTACTCAGAATATGATTTATATGCTTTTGCATGGAGCTCTGATATAAGTTAGATTGTATAATGGTTCTCAAAGCATGGTCTCTGGACTAGCAGTGTCAACAGCACCTAAGAATTTACTAGAAATGAAAATTCTTGGGTCCTACTCCAGACATCCTAAATCAGAATCTCAGTTGTGGAGCCAACAACCTGTATTTTAACAAGCCCTCCAGGTGACTGTGATGCATGCTCAAGTGTGAAAACCACTAGACTATATTATAGTCACTGCATTTATATTTCCAAATCTCGCATAATGCCTAAACAAGCTTATTATAAAGATCTAACCTTACAAAGAACTGAAACCCACCTTCCTGTAGCCTCACACACCAATCCTGATTCTTTTGGGGATATGAAAAATTAGTTCAACTTGGTCCTGACTGGTTGACTCAGCAGTAGAGCCTCAGCCAGTGTGTGGAAGTCCTGGGTTTGATTCCCAATCAGGGCACACAGGAGAAGCAGCCATCTGGTTCTCCACCCCTCCCCTTTTCTTTCTCTCTCTCTCTCTCTCTCTCTGTCTTCTTCTCCCACAGCCAAGGCTCAAAGGGTTTGAGCAAGCTGGCTGCAGGTGCTAAGGATGGCTCTTCGGCCTTGCCTCGGGTGCTAAAATAGCTCGGTTGTCGAACAGTAGAGCAGGGGTCTCAGATGGGCAGAGCATCACCCTGTAGGAGGCTTGCTGGGTGGATCCTGGTCGGGGCGCATATGGAAGTCTGTCTCTGCCTCACTGCTTCTCACTTAAAAAAATAAAAATAAAATATTAGTTTAGCTGCCTCCATTTAGCAGCCTTTCAATATTTGATCATAACCATTATTTCTACCTCCCCATCACTCATTTTCAATCTTCTGGTTTAATGTTAATTTTTTCTCATGTGCTATGTCTTTGAGTAACTTCAAACTCAAACTCATCAAATTTATCTGAACAAACTTCAACTTAATATTTATCTTAAACATATATTCAGGACATCCTTTTAGCTTTCAAACTACAATTCTAAAGGTGGAAATGTATGTCTATATAGTCACCCCAACAAGCTGGAGTTTACAATGAATATGACTAACATTTCATTTGTACAGTTGGAGATGTACTGTGGAAACAAAATGTGGTTCAAAGCTCTGTATAATCCATGGCCAGGTAGCCCAGTTGGTTAGAGTGTGGGCCCAATAAACCAAGGCTGCAGGTTCAATCCCTGGTCGAGGCACATGCAAGAATAAAACAATGAGTGTATAAATAAGGAGAACAACAAATCAATGTTTCTCTCTCTCACTCTCAAAAAATAATAATAAATAAATATATATATAAATAAGTGAGCCACATTTTCTATCTCAAGAAACCTTCCTTGTCTTAGTAACATGAAAGTATTTTTGTGATTTCATATACCTGAATTGATGGTTCTCATCACTGGTGACTCATTAGAATCATCTGGAAAGCTTTGAAAAACCATCCCTGCCACTTCTACCCCAGACTGATTGAATCAAAGTATCTTAAAGTGGAGCCCAAGCAACAGCATATTTTTTTAACAGCTGTTTTGCAGTACAATACCATAAAATACATGCTTTTTAATGTAGGAGTCAATGATTTTTAGTAAATTTACAGAATTGTGTTACCATCATCATTTCTAACTTTAGGATATTTCCTTTACCCCAAAAAGAAATTTTTACTTATTCATAGTCATTCCCTGTTTCCAATCTTAATCTTAGGCAGCCATGAATATACTGATGTGTCTATAGATTTGCCTTTTCTATGCCCAAGTATTAAGATTTTTTAAAAAGTTTACAAGTGATTTTAATAATGAACCAGGTTGAGACACATACTAAAAGGTATAAAGAGAAAATAATAGAATGGCCTATTAAATTCCATTGTCAAATTAATTATCTCGTCATACTAATGATGGTTATACATAGAATGGTACAGGTGTAGGTAGGTGGTGCTTGGGCTCCACTCTGAGAACCTCTGATTCAATTAGTCTGGGGCAAGAGTGGCAAGGATGGTTTATCAAATCTTTCCAGATGATCCTAAGGAGCTACCAGTGATGAGAGCCATCAATTCAGGTGTATATAAAACCACTTACAAAAATGCTTTTATGTTACTAAGATAAGGTTCTTTGAGATAGAAAATGTGGCTATTTCTTTTATTTATTTATTTATTTATTTATAGAAAGAAACATTGATTTGTTGTTCCCCTAATTTATACACTAATTGGTTGATTCTTGTATGTACCCAGACCAGGGATCGAACCTGCAACCTTGTCTTATTGGGCCCACACTCTAACCAACTGAGCTACCTGGTCAGGGCTTGTACAGAGCTTTGGACCATATTTTGTTTCCACAGTACATCTCCAACTATACAAATGAAATGTTAGTCATATTCATTGTGAACTTCATCTTATTGGAGTGACTATATAGACATACAGTTCCACCTTCAGAATTGTAGCTTGAAAGCTAAAAGAATGTTTTGAATATATGTTTAATAGACCATTCTATTATTTTTCCTTTATATCTTTTAGTATGTGTCTCTATTCCCAAATATTTCTAGTCTGCTTTCTTCCCTTTCGCTTGTAAATGATCAATAATGGAAGTTATCTCAGGAGTGTTCTTCAGAGATAATGTCTCCAGAAATGATTGCAACATGTTGACCCCATCTGTAAAGTCATTTTTATAAAGTCTTTTCACATTGAAGTTTTCTTTACTAGATGTTTTGCTGTCTGACTAACTTCTCTGCTAAAAAATAGATTTTTGCATTAATATTTACAAAACTTTTGGGGAGAAAAATATTTCATGATTTGTTTTTTTTTTTAAATAGTACATGCACATTGGTTTAAAAGTATTAAAAAGAAGAAATAAAATCCTCCACCAAAAAATTGACCACTGTTAAGATTTAACCAAATTTCCTATTGGATAACTATCTGTATATTTATGGATGCATATATACAAATATGTACATAAGTGAGGTCACATTTTATGTAGCTCTTTCTATATTGCTTTTTTTACTTAATGAAAACATTTTGTGTAAGGCAATAACTGTAGATTTATCATTTTAATGGCTATATAATTTTAAATTAAATAGAATCTTGATTTTTAAGAGCTGTGTACATTGAAGACATTATTGTTTTGTCTTGTGTTGCAAATTTTTGACCACTTTGTTAGCCTTTTAACCTTATTTATATATTTTCCCTTTACAGAAACTATTAAATTTTATGATATAAACTTAACCTCTTTAATTTTATAATCCTGGGTTGTCTGACATGCTTAGAATGACCTTTTCTTCCACAAGAAAATAAAAATGCCTTCACAGTTTTGCTCAATACTTTTATAGTTATATTCTTGATACTAAGTCTTTGTTCCATCTTGAATTGATTGTTGTGAAAATTCCAAGTTTTTCTAGATTATTCATTTCTTGACTACATTTTCTAAATTTCTTACAGCATGTTCTTTCCGTCTTCTAAATATTTGTGCATCTGCCTTGCATTTCTATGCATATGTAAAAATAGTCATTCCAAAACCTCTAATATGCAAGCACAACTTTACATATGTGTGTACATTCAGTATATTCAACGCATCAGGTAGCTATTGCTGTGTAACAACAATACCACAAATTTATTAGCTTAAAACAACACACATTTATTACCTCAAAGTTTCTGTGAGCCAAGAGTCAAGGCAGAACTTTGGTGAGCTCTTTGCTTCAGGATCTCACAAGGTTGTAATCAAGATAGTGTTCCAGGTTTCAGTTTCATTTGAAGCTTGGCTAGGGAAGAATCTCTTGCAAGCTCAAGTGGTGATTTTAGCATTTAATTCCTTTTGGGTCATCAATCTGAGGGCCTCAGTTTTTTGCTGGCTGTCAGCCAGGGGCCATCCTCAGTTCCTTTCCCAACATGGCTACTTATTTCCTCAAAGCCAGCAAGGGAGTCTTCCAGCAAGACAGATATTATAGTCTTATATGACATAATTATGTACACATATCCTGTCACCTTTGCTATGCTCTATTGGTGAGAAGTATATTACAGGTTCTGCTCATGCTCAAGAGGTGGAGGTCACAGAGGATGTGAGCACCAAGAGGCAGGGATCATGGGGGCTACCTTAGAGTCTGACTGCCACTCTCACAGTCAGTTTGAGTGATATGCTGCATTAGATTAGGACTGAACTGCTTGAGAAATAAGCTAACCCTAACCTTAACAAAATTCATTCTATCCATACTTTCCTATTCAAGTTAGACTGAAAAAGACAACTGCGATGGCTTTGTTTTTCTACAGTTCAATAACTTTCTTCACTTGGGCTAAACTTTTATAAGATTACTGTAATTTGGGGTAATTATAACTGCCCTTTGGCCAATCCCTTCCTGCATTCAAAAAACCTTCTCTGCTTCTTAGAGAAATAAAAATCTCCCAATCTCATCAAGTTTATTTCTGTGTGTTCTGAGTTCCTTGACCCTACTAGTAGTTCTCTTCTAAACACACTCCAAATTGTTCATATCCTTTTTTTTTTCTTTAATTTTTCGATTATAGTTGACATACAATATTACATTAGTTTCAGGTATATAACTCAGTGATAAGACATAACTTGCTAAGTAATCTTCCAGATAAATCTCTTACCCATCTGACACCATACATAGCTTTTAGAATATTATTGACTATATTTCCTATGCTGTATTTTACATCCCATAACTATTCTGTAACAACCAATTTGTGCTTCTTAATTCCTTCACTGGTTTTCATTCATCTCCCTAATTCCCCTTCCACCTGGCAACCATCAAAATGTTCTCTGTATTCACGAGTCTGTTTCTGTTTTGCTTCCTTTATTATTTTGTCTTTTAGATTCAATTGCTGATAAATATATATGTATTACAATTTTATTCATATTTTTATCTTTTTTCCCCTTTTTTTATTAAAGAAGACCCTTTAACATTTCATGTAATGCTGATTTAGTGGTGATGAACTTCTTTAGCTTTTTCTTGTCTGAAAAGCTCTTCATATGTCTTTCGATTCTAAATGATAGCTTTGCTGTGTGGAGTAATCTTGGTTGTAGGTCTTTGCTTTTTATCATTGGAGTATTTCTTACCAATCTCTTTTGGCCTACAAAGTTTCTGATGAGAAATCAGTTGACAGTCCTATGGTAACTCCTTTGTAGGTAATTAATTGCTTTTCTCTTGCTGCTCTTAAGATTCTCTCTGTCTTTAACTTTCTTTTTTCTTCCTGAAGTGAGAAGTGAGGAGGCAGAGAGACAGACTCCTGTATGCGCCTGGCTGGGATCTGCCAGGCAAGCCCACCAGGGGGCGATGCTCTACCCATCTGGGGCATTGCTCTGTTGCAACCGGAGCCATTCTAGTGCCTGAGGCAGAGGCCATGGAGCCATCCTCAGTGCCCAGGCCAACTTTGCTCCAATGGAGCCTTGGCTGCAGGAGAGGAAGAGAGAGAGAGATAGAAAGAAAAGAGAGGGGGAAGGGTGGAGAAGCAAATGGGTGCTTCTTCTGTGTGCCCTGGCTGGGAATCGAACCCAGGACCTCCTGTCTTTAACATTTTGCAGTTTAATTATGATGCATCTTGGTGTGGGCCTCTTAGGTTCATCTTGTTTGGGACTCTCTGCACTTATTGGTTTTGTATGTCTGTTTTCCTCACCATGTTGGAACAATTTTCTGTCATTTTTTTCTTTTTGACAGAAAGTCAGAGAGAGGGACAGACAGACAGTAAGGGAGCGAGATGAGAAGCATCAATTCTTTGTTGTGGCACCTTAGTTGTTCATTGATTGCTTTCTCATATGTGCTTTGACCAGGGGCTACAGCAGAGCGAGTGACCCCTTGCTCAAGCCAGCAACCTTCGGGATCAAGCCAGCAATCTTGGGCTTTAAGTCAGCTATCTTTGGGCTGAAGCCAGTGACCATGGGGTCATGTCTATGATCCCACACTCACGCCAGCGACCCCATGCTCAAGCTGGTGAGCCCCCACTCAAGCCAGATGAGCCCATGCTCAAGCTGGAACCTTGGGGTTTCAAACCTGGCTTCTCCAAATCTCTGTCTGGTTCTCTATCCACTGTGCCACCATCTGGTCAGGCCTGTCATTATTATTATTTTTAATAGGTTTTAAATTTTTTGCTCTCTCTCTACTCCTTCTGGCAGTCCTATGATGCAAATGTTGGTATGCTTGAAGTTGTCCCAGAGGGTCTTTATACCATTCTAATTATTTTGGATTATTTTTTCTTTTGTTGTTCTGATTAGGTATTTCTTGCTCCCTTGTAATCCTAATTGTTGATTTGCTTCTCAGCTTCATCTATTGTCGATTCCCTGTAGATTATTTTTTATTTCAGTTAGTGTATCCTTTATTTCTGATTGGTTCTTTGTTATGGTTTTTGTAAGGTATTTTCCACACCAAGAAAGAATAAAATCAGCGTAGTTATTAAGTCTTAATTATTGAGGCTTTATTTGGTACAGAGCGTTACTCAGTCGGGACTCACTGGCACGGGTGATGAATGCCAGAAATCTCGTGCCGGGGACCGCATGGCGCCAGATTTTATAAAGGGGCCCTTCCAGGGTTATCTAGCTAATATGACGTAGTGAAATCTCACTGGCTGACAGACAGTCGCTTTTTTCCCAAAGGTTTATGGGAAGTGTAGTTTCCGTGCGCCTGGCCATGTGGGCAATCCCAGACAAAGACTGGGGCTCTGATTTCCCACTTGACCACCCCATTGCCAACCATCCTACAGTTTTCATATCCTTTTATATGCTATTGAAGTTCTCACTAAGTTTATTTACTCTTCCCCAAAGTTTATTGAGTATCCTTAAAACCAATGAACTCTGCATCTAGTAGATGGCTTGCATCCATTTTTAGTTCTTTTTCTGAAGTTTTTTCTGTTCTTTCATTTGGAACATGATTGTGTTTCTCCTCATTTTGGCAGCCTCCCCGTGTTTGTTTTTCTGTACCAAATAGAGCTGCTATACCACCTGGACTTGGTAGAATGCCCTGATATAGAGTGCGTCTTGCAGAGTCCAGTGGCACAGTCTCCCTGTTCACCTGACCTGGGCACTCCAGGTGTACTCTCCCTACCCTTGCCACTCATCCAATGTGGGCTATGTATACCCTCTTGCTGTGGTGGAACCTTGATTGTTGTTGGCATGTCAATGGAAGGGATTTACCCTTACAGCAATTGACTGCAAGGACTAGTTGCAACCCCCATGGAAGATCAGCAGGGTAGGAGTCCACCCCATAGAGCAAGACTTACTTCAGTGGGACTCTGATCCCTGCTGAGTACACCTCTCAATTGTGTCTCTTGTGGAGCTGATTAGGTGGTGCTTTGATGTGGTCTGAAGCTATCCACAGGATGCACTGGCTCTGCAGCCTCAGGGGAGGTGCAGGCTAAGGTCAGCTGCTGCCTGTGTTCTTCCTGGGGCCATGTGGCATGGGGTACTATGTGATCTGCAGATGGCTGCTACTTGTGCTGGGCTTGAAGATGCCTGGGAGAGGCCAAGCTGCAAACCAAGACTGGCTGTCGCTAGTGTCAGGTCTGGAGCTGTTACTGGACTGAAGGGGTCTGTTTGCCTCTGTCCATCAAAGCCCAATAAGACACAAATAGAAGTTTGCAGCCAAGAAAGTAAGGATTTATTAAAGAGATAACATCACACCCAGAGCCACAGGTAGCTAACACTTAAAGACCTGGTTCCCTGATGGCTTCCAGGAAATGGATTATATAATTATTAATCATAGTGACTAATAGAGTATGGGTCATGGTCACTACTGATTGGCTGGTGCTAGGTAGGAGGTAATTGATCATTGCATTTGGTCCTGATATCAGCCATGGAGTTGCTCTGTCCTGTTTCTCAAGGATTTGTTCTGTGGGATTATCCTGCTTTCCTGGATCTGGAGCTAAAACACAACTGAGGCCAAGATATTATATTTCATTTGATTGAAAACTTTGTCTCAATAGTTAATAGACACAGGACCTTTTTTCTAAGATTACTGGATCCTGACCAGAACCTACTTGTCCTGAGGATTTACTGATTAAGCAAGGGAGAGGGAGGTAAGGTGACGCCTGCTTGAATCAGAAGGGGAAAAAAGTCCAGATTAAAGAAAATAAAGTTTCTGTGTGGTTATAGGGCCACTTAGCAAGAAGTATGGGGTATGCAGAAGCAAGGTGCTGCTTGTTTAAGAGATTTTAGGAAAGTCTGAAGCATGAGCCCAGACAGGCCATTTCCATGGAAAAGCCACTGGAAACTGCTTGGGTGGGTCTGCAAGTTGGATGGGGCGGGGTCTCACGGAATCACCAGGGTGGAGTGAGCCATGTGAGCCAGGTAGATGGAGTCTCAGATAGAGTGCCTGCCTGTCAGCTCTGTGAGGATGGGAAGTGGTGGTGGGGATCTCAGAAAAGGAACAGTGGCCTCTGCCAGCGCGTTTGTCTTGCAGAAAGCTGCCCCTAGCTCTTGCTCTGATGCATGAGCATTCAGTTCCTCCCTGTATGTCCTTGATTCCTTTTGAACTGCTGCTCAGCACAGGAACTCAGAGACAGTGAGTCTGAGTAAGTAAGTCCATGTGTGGGCCTTTAAGAGGAACTGCCTCGAACACTTAGCCACTATTCCTGCTGGTTTTTACAGCCAGAAGTTATGGGGACTTTCTCTATCTGACACTAAAAGCTTAGGCTGGAAGACCTGCTATGGGGTTTGGACCCCTTGCTCTTCAGAGGGAATCTCTGCAGCCTAGATATCCCTCCCCATTTTAAACCACCACACATGGGTATGGGACCAGCCTGTTTGTTGTCTCCATCCCTCCTGCCAGTCTCCATGTGGCTTTTTTTTTTTTTATAAATCCTTAGTTGTAAGACTTCCATTCAGTTAGGTTTCACATGCTTCTGAACGATGGCTGTTCTGTACTTGTGATTGTGATGTGGTTATCGGAGGGTTCGAGTACTGCATTTAACTATGCCACCACTTTGACTGGAAGTTTCAAGAATGCCACAAAACTGGAAAACACTCAATAAGTTCTGTTTAACCAGTTTACTTTATTATATAACAGTTTATGTTGTTTCTACCTATTCCATCTCTTGACCAGGAGCCTGTTTATATTCTTATTAATGTCTATGCATAGCATTATTTTCATCTTTAAACTACAATCTGGATGAAGAAATCAGAGCTTGGATTTTCAGTTCATAAGATCTCAGTATACATAGTTAAGAGTCTTTGCAGATCTGTTTTCTCTCTACATATTTTCTTCTTCTGTGGCCTCATGCTTTTGAAGACTGTCAGCAAAAATTGTTCTATTCCGAGTCCCAAAAATATTTTTCTTGTTTTATTTTTTTTTAACTTTTACATTTTCTTTAGAAAATTAACTTTAACATGGTGACATCGATCAATAAGAGTACATAGGTTTTGCCTGACCAGGCAGTGGCGCAGTGGATAGAGCGGAAGACCCAGGTTCGAGACCTCGAGCTCGCCAGCTGGAGCGTGGGCCCATCTGGCTTGAGCAAAAGCTCGCCAGCTTGGATTCAAGGTCGCTGGCTCCAGCAAGGGGTTGCTCAGTCTGCTGAAGGCCCGCGGTCAAGGCACATGTGAGAAAGCAATCAATGAACAACTAAGGTGTTGCAATGGCAACAAAAAACTAATGATTGATGCTTCTCACCTCTCTCCATTCCTGTCTGTCTGTCCCTATCTATCCCTCTCTTTGACTTTCTCTCTGTCCCTGTTAAAAAAAAAAAAAAGAATACATAGTTTTCAGGTAAACATTTCTATAGTATTTGAACTGTTGATTATGTTGTATACCCATCACCCAAAATCAAGTCATTTTCCGTCACCTTATATTTGTCCCTCTTTGCACCCTTTCCACCCAACCATCCTCCTATCCCTCCCCCCACATTTCTTCCCCCCCTCTCCCCGGTAACCACTTCATTTTTATCTATGTCCATGAGTCTCAGTTTTATATCCCACCTATGTGTGAAATCATAGTTCTTAGCTTTTATGAATTATTTATTTCACTCGGTATAATCTCAAGGTCCATCCATGTTGTCGTAAATGTCACTATGTCGTCATTTCTTATGGCTGAGTAGTATTCCATTGTATATATGTACCACATCTTCTTTATCCAGTCCTCTATTGAGGGACACTTTGGTTGTTTCCATGTCTTGGCCACTGTGAACAATGCTGGAATAAACATGGGGGAGCATGTGTCTTTACGTGCCAATGTTTTTGAGATTTTGGGGTAGATACCCAGTAGAGGGATTGCTGGTTATATGGTAGATCTAGTCTTAATTTTTTGAGCAACCATCATACTTTCTTCCATAATGGTTGTACTAATTTACATTCCCATCAGTAGTAAATGAGGCCTTTCCACAGCCTTTCCAACACTTGTTATTACCTGTCTTCTTGATAATAGTCAATCTAACAAGTTTGAGGTAGTTTTGATTTGCATTTCTTGAATAGCTAGTGAAGATGAGCATCTTTTCATATATCTGTTGGCCATTTGCATGTCCTCTTGAGAGAAGTGTCTTTTCAAGTCCTCTGCCCATTTTTTAATTGGGTTGTTTGCTTGTTTATTGCTGAGCTTTCTGAGTTCTTTATGTATTTTGGATATTAACCCCTTATTGAAGCTGTTGTTTGCAAACATCACCTCCCATTCAGCTGGCTGCCTATTTGTTTTATTTTCAGTTTCTTTTGCTGTGCAGAAGCTTTTTAGTTCGATATAGTCCCATTAATTTATTTTTGCCTTTACTTCCCTTGCCTTTGGGGTCAAATTCATAAATTGTTTTCTACGGCCAAGGTTCAGGAGCTTAGTACCTATGTTTTCTTCTAAGTAATTTATTGTTTTAGATCTTATATTTAGGTTTTTGATCCATTTTGAATTAATTTTTATGCAGGGGGCAAACTGTAGTCAAGTTTCATTCTTTTGTATGTGACTTTCCAATTTTCCCAGCACCATTTATTGAAGAGGACTTATTTTTCCATTGTGTGTTTTTGGCTCCTTTGTCCATATATATGTGGTTTTATTTCTGGGATGTTGATGCTGTTGCTTTGGTCTGTATGTCTGTTTTTCTGCAAGTACCATGATGTTTGGTTATCATGGCTCTATAGTATAATTTGAAGTCAGGTAGTGCGATGCCTCTGGCTTCATTATTTTTATTTTCCTCAGAATGGCTTTGCTATTCAGGTTTTTTTATGGTTCTTAGAAACCTGGTAATTTTTTGTTCTATTTCTTTAAAAAATGATATTGGGATTTTGATGGGGATTGCACTATATTTGTATATAGCTTTGGGTAAATGGCCATTTTAACTATGTTGATTCTTTCAATCCATAAACATGGAATATTTTTCCATTTCATTGTGTCTTTTTCAATTTCTTTCAATAATGTTTTGTAGTTTTCAGTATATAGGTCCTTCACATCTTTTGTCAAGTTTATTCCTATGTATTTTATTTTTTTTGGTTATAATTGTAAAAGGAATTTTTTTTAGTTCATTTTTTGATGTTTCATCTTTGGCATATAGGAAAGCAGTGGACTTTTGTGTATTCATTTTGTATCCTGTGACTTTACTGTATTGGTTTATTTCTAAATGTTTTTTGGGGTTTTCTATATACAGGATCATGCCTGACCTGTGGTGGCGGAGTGGATAGAGCGTCGACCTGGGAACACTGAGGTCGCCAGTTCAAAACCCTGCACTGGTCTGGTCAGGGCACATATGGGAGTTGATGCTTCCAGCTCCTCCCCCCTTTCTCTCTTTCTTTCTCTCTCTCTCATTCTGTGTCTCCTATCTAAAATGAATAAAATAAAAAAAATAAAATAAAATATATACAGGATCATGTCATCTGCAAAAACTGATATCGTTACTGCTTTTTCCCCCAATATGGATGCCTTTCATTTCTTTCTCTTGCCTGATTGCTATGGCTAAAACCTCCAGAACTATGTTGAATAAGAGTGGAGAGAATGGGCAGCCTTGTCTTTTCCTGATTTTAGAGGAAAAACCTTCATTTTTTCACCACTTAGTATGATATTAGCTGATGGTTTGTCATATATGGCCTTTATTATGTTGAGGTACTTCCTTTCTATTCCGATTTTATTGAGTGTTTTAAACATAAAGGGATGTTGTACTGTATCTCACTGAATGCCATTTCTGCATCTATTGATAGGATCATATAATTTTTGTTCTTTGTTTTGTTGATGTGGTGTATTATGTTGATCAATTTCCATATGTTGAACCATTCTTGTGATCCTGAAATGAATCCCACTTGGTCATGATGTATTATTTTTTTTAAATGAGTTGTTGTATTCAATTTGCTAGTATTTTGTTTAGGGTTTTTGCATCTGTATTCATTAGATATATTGGTCTGTAGTTTTCTTTTTTTGTGTTGCCCTTGCCAGCTTTTGGTATCTGGGTTATGTTGGCTTCATTAAATGTATTGGGGAGTATTGCTACTTCCTCTATTTTTTGGAAGACTTTGAGAAGGCTAGGTACCAAATCTTCCTTGAATATTTGGTAGAATTCACTAGAGTAGCCCTCTGGCCCTGGACTTTTACTTTCTGGGAGGTTTTTGATAGTTGTTTCTATTTCCTCCCTGCTTATAGGTCTATTTAGGTTTTTTACTTAGTTGTGGCTCAGTCTAGGAAGATTGTATAGTTCTTGGAATTTATCTATTTCCTCTAGGTTGTTGAATTTGATGGCATATAATCTTTCATAATATTCTACTATGATTCTTTGTATATCCATGATGTCTGTAGTAATTTCTCCTCTTTCATTTCAAATTTTGTTTGTATGAGTCTTTCCTAAATTTCCTTAGTGAATCTAGCCAGTGGTTTGTTGATTTTATTGATATATTCAAAAAACCAGCTCTTTGTTGTATGAAATTTTTCTATAGGTTCTTTTTTTTCATTTACTTCTGATCTAATTTTTACTATTACCTTTCTTCTGCTGACTCTGGGTTGCCATTGTTCTTCTTTTTCTAGTTCCTTAAAGTGTGATGTTAAATTGTTACTTGGGATCTTTCTTGTTTCTTGAAATAAGCCTTTAGTGATATAAACTTCCATCTTATTCATTTTTATTTGTCTGTGTGTGTGTGTGTGTGTGTATATATATATATATATATATATATATATATATTTTTTTTTTTTTTTTTTTCTTTTGTATTTTTCCAAAGTGAGAAGCAGGGGGAGGCAGACAGACAGATTTCTGTATGCACCCAACTGGGATCCACCCAGCATGCCCATAAGGGGGCGATGTTTGACCCATCTGGGACATTGCTCCGCTGCAACTGGAGCCATTCTAGTGCCTGAGGTGGAGGCCATTGATCCATCCTCAGCACCCGGGCCAACTTTGCTCCAATAGAGCCTTGGCTGTGGGAGGGGAAGAGAGAGATAGAGAGAAGGGAGAGGGGGAAGGGTGGAGAAGCAGATAGACACTTCTCCTGTGTGCCCTGACCAGGAATTGAACCTGGGACTTCCACAAGCCGGGCTAATGCTCTACCGCTGAGCTAACCAGCCCAAGCTGTATATATCTTTTGACTTTTGCTTTTATTTCTTCTTTGACCCAGTCAATATTTTAGAAGTATGTTGTTTAATTTCCACATTTTGTGGGTTTCTTTATTTCCTTTTTTACAGTTAAATTGTCTTTTCAAAACCTTATGATCAGAAAATATGCTTGGAATAAGTTCAATCTTCTTGAATTTGTTGATGTTAGTTTTATGGCCCAACATATGGTCTATTCTTGAGAATGTTCCATGCACACTGGAGAAGAATGTATATTTTGATATTTTGGGGTGAAATGTCCTATAAATGTCTACTATGTCCACTTAGTCCAGAGTGTTGTTTAAGACTGATATCTCTATTGATTTTCTGTTTGAATGATCTATCAAAAGCCATCAATGGTGTGTTGGAATCTCCAAGTATGATTGTGGTTTTGTCTGCTTCTATTTTTATGTATGTATGTATGTATGTATGTATGTATGTATGTATGTATGTATGTATTTACTTATTTATTTTATTTTTTAGTGATACAGAAAGAGGGGCAGATGGGGACAGACAAATAGAAAGGAGAGCAATGAGAAGCATCAATTCTTTGTTGTGATACCTTAGTTGTTCATTGATTGCTTTCACATATGTGCTTTGAGTGGAGGGCTACAGTCAAGCCAGAGACCCCTTCCTCAAGCTAGCCACCTTGGGCTTAAGTCAGCAGCCTTGGACTTCAAGCCAGTTACGTTTGGGTTCAAGCTAGTGACCATGGGGTCATGCTTATGATCCCATGCTCAAACCAGTGACTCTGCGCTCAAGCCAGTGAACCTGCTCTCAAGCCAGATGAGTCTTCGCTCAAGGTGGTGACCTCAGGGTTTTGAACCTGGGTCCTTTATGTCCCATTCTGATACTCTATCCACTGTGACACCACCCAGTCAGGCTCTGCTTCTATTTTTAGATCAGTTAATAGATGTCTTATATATTTTGGTGCTCCCTGGTTTGGTGTATATATATTAAGAAGTATTATGTTTTCCTGATATAATGTCCCCTTTATCATTATGAAATGTCCATCTTTGTCTCTAGTTACTCTTGTTGTCTTGAAGTAAGCATTGTCAGATATGAGTGTGGCTATACCTGCTTTTCTTTGGATATTATTTGCTTGGAGAATCATTTTTCAACCTTTCAGTATGAATCTACTTTTGTCCTTGCAGCTTAGATGTGTCTCTTGAAGGCAGCATGTTTGGGTTTTGCTTTTTTTTTTCTCCAGGGACAGAGAGACAGAGAGAGGGATAGATAGAGACAGACAGACAGGAACGGAAAGAGGTGAGAAGCATCAATCATTAGTTTTTCGTTGCCATTGTGACACCATAGTTGTTCATTGATTGCTTTCTCACATGTGCCTTGACCACCGGCCTTCAGCAGACCGAGCAACCCCTTGCTGGAGCCAGCGACCTTGGGTCCAAGCTGACGGGCTTTTGCTCAAGCCAGATGGGCCTGTGCTCAAGCTGGTGAGCTCGGGGTCTCGAAACTGGGTCTTCCACATCCCAGTCTGATGCTCTGTCCACTGCGCTGCCACCTGGTCAGGTTGGGTTTTGCTTTTTGATATAATCTGCTACTTTATTGGTGAATTCAGTCCATTTACATTTAGGGTAATTGTTGACACTTGAGGACTTTTTACAGCCATTTTATGTTTTGTTTTCTGGTAGCTCTATTATTTTTTTGGTCCTTCTCTTTTTTGTTTCTGTCAGTTGTTTTTGTTCAGTAGTATTCCATACTTCTTTCCTGTTTCTTCTTTTTTTCAAACTGTGTTTCAGTAGTGGCTTTTTGAAGGTGGTTACTATTAGGTTATTAAGAGAAAAATGTTCATATACACAAGAATCCTTTGTCTTATGAGAGTTTCTGCACTCCATTCTCCTTTGCTTGTGCTAATCTTTATCCTCTCCCCTTTTATGTTATAGCTGTCACAGATTATCCTTGTTTCTTTTTTATATTTTATTATTATTAATTTTAATGGGGTGATACCAATAAATCAAGGTACATATGTACAATGAAAACATCTCCAGGTTATCTTATCATTCAATTGTGTTGCATACCTGTCACCCAAAATCAAATTGTTCTCTGTCACCTTCTATCTGGTTTTCCCTGTGTCCCTCCCCTCCTCCCTATCCCACCCTTCCCTCCCTCCCCCCACCCCATAACCATCACTCTCTTGTCCATGTCTCATAGTCTCCCTTTTATGTCTCACCTATGTATGAAATCATGATGTTCTCAGTTTTTCTTTTTTTCTGACTTACTTATTTCACTCCGTATAATGTTATCAAGGTCCATCCATTTTGTTATAAATGATCCGATGTCATCATTTCTTATGGCTGAGTAGTATTCCATAGTATATATGTACCAAAGCTTTTTTTTTTTTTTTTTCTTTTTGTACCAAAGCTTTTTAATCCACTCGACTTCTGATGGACACTTGGGCTGGTTCCAGATCTTCGCTATTGTGAACAATGCTGCCACGAACATTGGGGCGCATTTCTTCTTTACAAACAGTACTATGGTGTTCTTAGGGTATATTCTTATAAGTGGGATAGCTGGGTCAAAAGGCAGTTCAATTTTTAATTTTTTGAGGAATCTCCAAACTGTTTTCCACAGTGGCTGCACCAGTCTGCATTCCCACAAGCAGTGCAGAAGGGTTCCCTTTTCTCCACATCCTCGCCAGCACTTATTCTGTGTTGTTTTGCTGATGAGTGCCATTCTGACTGTTGTGAAGTGATATCTCATTGTGGTTTTAATTTGCATTTCTCTAATGATTAGTGATGTTGAGCATTTTTTCATATGCCTATTGTCCATCTGTATGTCCTCTTTGGAGAAATTTCTATTCATTTCTTTAGCCCATTTTTTGATGGATTGTTTGTCTTCCTGTTGTTGAGTTTTATAAGTTCTTTATAAATTTTAGTTATTAACCCCTTATCAGACATGCTGTCGAATATGTTCTCCCGTTGTGTGGTTTGTCTTTTTATTCTGTTCTTATTGTCTTTAGCTGTGCAAAAACTTTTTAGTTTGATATAGTCCCATTTGTTTATCTTGCCTTTAATTTCATTTGCCCGTGGAGATAAATAGGCAAATATATTGCTGCTACAGATGTCGGAGAGCTTGCTGCCTATGTTTTCTTCTAAGATGCTTATGGTTTCACGGCTTACGTTTAAGTCTTTTATCCATTTTGAGTTTGTTTTTGTGAATGGTGTAAGTTGATGGTCTAGTTTCATTTTTTTGCAGGTAGATGTCCAATTTTCCCAGCACCATTTGTTAAAGAGGCTGTCTTTACTCCATTGTATGTTCTTTCCTCCTTTGTCAAATATCAGTTGTCAATAAAGCTGTGGGTTTATTTCTGGGTCCTCTGTTCTGTTCCATTGATCTATGTGCCTGTTCTTATGCCAGTACCGGGCTGTCTTGAGTATAATGGCCTTATAGTAAACCTTGATATCTGGAAGAGTGATACCTCCTGCTTTATTTTTTCTTTTTAAGATTGCTGAGGCTATTCGTGTTCTTTTTTGGTTCCATATAAATTTTTGGAATATGTGTTCTATATCATTGAAGTATGTCATTGGTATTTTGATTGGTATTGCATTGAATTTATAAATTGCTTTGGGTAATATAGTCATTTTAATGATGTTTATTCTTCCTAGCCATGAGCACGGTATATGCTTCCACTTGTTTGTATCTTCCTTAATTTCTTTTATCAATGTTTTATAATTTTCCGAGTACAAGTCCTTAACCTCCTTGATTAAATTTACTCCTAGGTACTTTTTTTTTGGCTGCAATAGTGAAGGGGATTGTTTCCTTAATTTTTTTTGCTGACAGTTCATTGTTGGTATATAGAAATGCCTCTGATTTCTGAGTATTAATTTTATATCCAGCCAACTTGCTGAATTCATTTATAAGGTCCAGTAGTTTTTTGACTGAGACTTTAGGGTTTTCTATATACAATATCATATCATCTGCAAATAATGACAGTTTTACTTCTTCTTTTCCAATTTGGATGCCTTTTATTTCTTCTTCTTGTCTGATTGCTCTAGCAAGGACTTCCAGAACTATGTTGAATAAGAGTGGTGAAAGGGGGCACCCCTGCCTGGTTCTTGATCTTAAGAGGATTGCTTTTAATTTTTGTCCATTTAGTATGATGTTTGCTGTGGGTTTGTCGTAGATGGCCTTTATCATGTTAAGGAATGTTCCCTGTATTTTCACTTTACTGAGAGTTTTGAGCATGAATGGGTGCTGGATTTTATCAAATGCCTTTTCTGCATCTATTGAAATTATCATGTGATTTTTGTCCTTCCTTTTGTTTATGTGATGAATCACATTGATTGATTTTCAAATATTGAACCAGCCTTGCCTCTCCAGAATAAATCCCACTTGATCATGGTGTATGATTTTTTTCATATATTGCTGGATCCGGTTGACTAATATCTTGCTGAGAATTTTAGCGTCTAAATTCATCAGGGATATAGGCCTATAATTTTCTTTCTTTGTGTTGTCTTTGCCTGGTTTTGGGATCAGAATTATGCTCGCCTCATAAAAGGAGTTTGGAAGTCTTCCTTCCTCTTGAATTTTTTGAAATAGCTTGAGGAGGATAGGAGTTAGTTCTTCTTTGAATTTTTGATAGAATTCACTTGTGAAGCCATCAGGCCCAGGACTTTTCTTTTGGGGGAGTTTTTTGATAACTGTTTTGATCCCATTTGTTGTAATTGGTTTGTTTAGGTGTTCTGATTCTTCCAGATTGATTTTTGGAAGATTATATGATTCCAGAAATTTGTCCATTTCACCGAGATTGTCTAATTTTTTGGCATATAGTTCTTCATAGTATTTTCTTACAATGCTTTGTATTTCTGTTGTGTCAGTTGTTATTTCTCCACTGTCCTTTCTAATTTTATTTATTTGAGTCCTCTCTCTTTTTTTCTTGGTGAGTCTAGTTAAAGGTTCATCAGTCTTGTTTACCATTTCAAAGAACCAGCTTCTGGTTTCATTGATCCTCTGTATTGTTTCCTTAGCCTCTGTGTCATTTATTTCTGCACTGATCTTTATTATTTCCTTCCTTCTACTTGTCCTGGGTTTTATTTGCTGTTGTTTTTCTAGTTCTTTTAGATGCAGGGTCAGGTTGCTTATTTGAGCTTTTTCTAGCTTCTTATGATATGCCTATAGTGCAATGAACTTCCCTCTCAGAACTGCTTTAGCTGTGTCCCATAAATTTTGAGTTGATGTATGCTCATTATCGTTTGTTTCTAGAAACATTTTTATTTCTTCTTTGATCTCATTGTTAATCCATTCATTATTTAATATCATGCTATTTAGTTTCCATGTGTTTGAGTATTTTTCAGTTTTTCTTTTGTGGTTAATTTCTAGTTTCATGGCATTGTGATCAGAGAAAATGCTTGATATGATTTCAATCTTCTTAAATTTATTGAGACCATTTTTGTGTCCTAACATGTGGTCTATCCTAGAAAACGTACCATGAGCGCTTGAGAAGAATGTATATTCTACTGCTTTAGTGTGAAAAGTTCTGAAGATATCTATTAAATCAAGTTGATCTAGTGTATCCTTTAAGTCCGCTGTTTCTTTATTAATTTTCTTTCTTGAGGATCTATCCAGTGTTGTTAGAGGGGTATTGAAATATCCTACTATGATAGTATTGCTGTTAATCTCGCCCTTTATATCTATCAAAGTCTGCTTTATGTATGTCGGGGCTCCTATATTTGGTGCATAGATATTTATAATAGTTATATCTTCTTGTTGAATTGTTCCCTTTATCATTATGTAGTGTCCTTCTTTATCTCTTACTACAGCTTTTGTTTTAAAGTCCATTTTGTCAGATATAAGTACTGCTACCCTGGCTTTCTTTTCCTTTCCATTTGCATGAAATATTTTTTTCCATCCTTTTACTTTCAGTATATGTGTATCTTTTGTTTTAAGGTGTGTCTCTTGTGGACAGCATATGTATGGGTCCTGTTTCTTTATCCACACAGCTACCCTATGTCTTTTGATTGGATCATTTAATCCATTTACATTTAAGGTTATTATTGATATGTAGTTGTTTATTGCCATTTTATTCTTTAAAGCTGTCTTCTTCTTTTGCTATATTCTTTCCTCCCTTTAAACTGTTCACAACAGGCCCCTTAGTATCTCTTGCAGAATTGGTTTGGTTTTAATGAATTCCTTCAGGCTTTCTTTTTCTAGGAAGCTCTTTATTTCTCCTTCAATTTTAAACGTTAGCCTTGCTGGATAGAGTAGTCTTGGTTGTAGGTTCTTGTTCTGCATTACTTTGATTATATCTTGCCATTCCCTTCTGGCCTCAAGTGTTTCTGTTGAGAAGTCTGATGTCATCCTTATGGGGGCTCCTTTGTAAGTGGTAGCCTTTTTTTCCCTAGCAGCTTTTAAAATTTTTTCTTTATCCATTAGCTTTGGTATTTAACTATGATGTGTCTTGGTGTAGATCTTTTTGGGTTTCTCTTTAATGGAGTTCTGAGTGCTTCTTGAACGTGTGGGGTGCTTCCCAGCCTTAATTTAGGGAAGTTTTTTGCTATGATTTGATTGAACAAAGTTTCCATTTTTTGTCCTCTCTCCTCTTCTTCAGGCACCCCTATGATGCGAATGTTGTTTCTCTTCAGGTTGTCACAGAGCTTCCTTAGAGTTTCCTCACATTTTTTTAGTCTCTTTTCCTTTTTCTTCTTTGCTTCTGTGCCTTTGTTTATTGTGTCCTCTAACTCGCTTATTCGATCCTCAGCATGATTCATCCTGCTTTTAATTCCTTCCATTGTGGTCTTCAGTTCTGATACTTATTTGTCATTTCTGTCTGGTTCTTTTTTATTATTTCAATTTCGTTTTTTATACTTGTTATCTCTTTATTTAGGTGTTCATAATGACTATCCGTTGTTGCTCTAATTTCTTTGAACATCCTAACTATCATTATTCTAAATTCTGCTTCTGGTAATTTGCTTATATCTGGTTCATTCAGGTCCTTCTCTGGGGATTTCTCTTGATTCATTTGGTTTGCATTCCTCTGCCTGCCCATTTCATCTGTGTATAAGCAAGTTGTGGCCACTGGAGTCCAGTAGGTGTTGCCTTTGTGTTCTCTAGGTGTGGTCTGTCTGCAGGCCTGCCACCCCCTCTGCCGCTACCTAGTGCAGTTGGGTATGGGCGTTGCCAGCGCTGGCTCACTGAGGCTTTTGCTGTGATTTCTGCCTCTCCTCCACGGGAGGGGCTGTCACTCAAGCCACAAGCCTCAGCACCAAGGGTAGAGGTGAGCACCTTTGCTCAGCTGCAACCCAGCCTGTTTCCGGGCTTCCACCCAGAAACCGCAGTCAGAGCCTGCTCGCCAGTTTCACGGGTTGGGCGAGGCTTTTGATGTGCTCTCAGCTGTGAGCCTCTGCCCGCCGGGAGCTTTAGCCCCGCCCTCGAGGCCAGGGCCCTTCTACGCAGTGTTGCAAACCGAGGTTTCTCCGGCCGGGCGGGGATAGTAGCATAGACTCAGCTCTGAGTTTCTGCTCCTCTCGGGGTCTACCCCACCCCCGCGCTTAGAGCCCGCTTGCACATGTAGAATGGCAAACATTGGTTTCTCCGGCTGGGCGGGGCTGGTAGCCTGAGCTCAGCAGCGAGCCCATGCCCGACCCTGGTCCTAGCCCCGTCCTCGCGGTCAGGGCCGGCTTGCGCAGGGTCGCAGAGCAGATCTCTGCCCGTTCCTGGCCTCCCGCTTTGTCCCCGCAGGTGGGATTACAGGCAGGCCCGCAGCTTCTGAACCGCTTTCGAGTCTCCCCTTTGCCCCTGCTGGGCTAGATCGAGCTCACACCGGCTTGGCCTCCACCCACGCCGACAGAACCGCGTTTCAGCGTCCTGCAGCCACCATACCCTTCAGCAACCCTCGGCAGAGTAGGAAGGGCCTTAATACTCCACACTGTAGGCCTGGGAGCTCCCTCACTTGTTTCACAGCTCAAAACTGTCCAAACGCCTCTTCTAGGCTCTGGGACTGCAGGCTGGGGCTGGGTTCCTGGGACCCAGGTCCCTCCCTCTTCGCCAAACTCTCCTCCCGCCACGGGTCTCTCCAGGCTGCCGTTGGCTCCGGGGAGCTGGGCAGCCCTCTTTGCATTTTCGCTATTCCTACCAGTCTTAATGTGGCTTCTTCTGTGTTCCTTGGTTGAAGAGTCCACTTAGTTTAGTTCAAAGTTGGTTTATCCAGATGATGGTTCTTAAAATTGAGTTATAATCCACTTTGGTTCTGGGAGTTGGAAGTTGGTACATCCGCCTACTCTGTCGCCATCTTGCTCTTTCTGTGACAGCATGGATGGACACCCTGGTCGAGGAGCAACAGCAGCCGGGAGCGCCCGCCCGTAGCCATCCCCATGGGCCCAAGGTGCAGCAGGACACGGAGTTGTGGCGCCCCAAGGTTGCGGCGCAGCTACCGAGGCTAGATCGCACCCGGGGCCACCGCGGCAGCCTCGGGACCCCCCCCCCCCCCCGAGCTGCAGGGTCGCCGCCAAGCTGTTCGCAGCAGGAACGTCTGCAAACTCCAAACCCTGGCGGGGCCGCGCAAGGCGCGTCCACACTCGGTCCGGACGCGGCAGGGACACTCTTCGGGAGCTCAGCAGACCGGGGCTGGGATCGGTCCGCAATTTCTCCCGACCCTCGCTTACCCGACCTCTCCAACTTCTCCTTGATTCTGAGCTCTATCCTTGTTTTTATTGTGACATTTTTGGAGCTTTTACTTGTAGTTTTGATTTGTTTTGTTCTTTGTGTCTGCTTGAATAAACCCCTTGAGTATTTCCTACAGTGGAGGTTTTCTGGTGTTAAATTCCCTCAGCTTCTGTATGTGCAAAAGTTTTTATTTCTCCTTTATATTTGTAGGATAACTTTGACGGATATAGTATTCTTGGCTGGTAATTCCTCTTTCATTACTTTGAATGCTTGAGTTCATTCTCTTCTAGTTTGTAGAGTTTCTGCTGAGAAGTCTGATAATAGTCTAATGAGCTTTCCTTTATAAGTTCCTAGCTGCCTTAAGGATTCTTTCTTTGTCAGTGATTTTTGACAACTTTACTACAATGTGCCTTGGAGTAGGTCTGTTTGGCTTGCAGTAACTTGGTGTTCTGTTTGCTTCTTGGATTCAAGGCTCTAACTCTTTCCATAGGTTGGGAAATTTTCATCAATTATTTGTTTGAATGGGCTCTCCATTCTCTTCTCCCTCCCTTCTTCTTCTGAAATACCCATTATTCTTATATTGTTCTTTCTGATAGAGTCAGACAATTCTTGTAGAGCTCTCTCATTTTTAAAAATTCATAAGTCTCTGTCCTCTTCTCTTTGTAGCATTTCTAGTTGCCTGTCTTTGGTGTCACAATTTTTTCTTCTACCTGGCTTGTTCTATTAGCTAAATTTGCTACCTTAGTCTTCAATTCATGTACTGAGTTCTTTATTTCTGTTTTTAGTTGCAATCTCCTTGGTGAGGCATTTGTTTTGTTCATTAATTTGTTTTCTGAGCCCATTAAGTTGCCTATTGGTGTCTTCTCACACCTCATTGAGTATTTTCAGTTAAATTTTGAATTCTCTGTAATTTAACTCCAAGGTCTCCATGTGATTGAGATTTTTTTCTGGAGATTTTTCATTTTCTTTCTGAACTATGTCTCTGTCTTGTGTAGCCATGGTAGTCAATTTATTCTTCCTTGATGTAATTTGAGTGGTATTGTGAAGAACCCTAATTAAAAATAAAACCTAAATGAATGAAAAATTAAAAAATACAATAAAAATATAAAAAATTTAAAAATTATGAAAAGAAGAAAAACCACAGGAAAAATATCAAAAGCAAGCAAAAAATAATCAAAAACAAAACACCCACATAAAATAAGAATAAAAATATAAATATTACAGAAAATGAAATTCAAAAGAGAAAAAGAGAATAAAGAGAAAAGCAAGGAAAAAAGGGGGGAAAAGGAAAAATGAATTTCAGTTTTGGGAGGTTTCTTCCAGTAGGTGTTGCTGTATTACAACTTTTAGCTCTGTGAAGTTTCTGGGCTGTCCTCTGCTAAAATGTTGCTGTTGCAATGATGTAGGCAAGGCCATAGTGGCATTGGTGGGTGGGGCATGATGTGAGGTTTTTATGTTTTTGGCCTTACAGCTTCAGCTTTACAGCTTCAGTCTCATGGCTTCAGCTTTTCAGCTTTTTACAGCTTTAGCAATGGTGATCTTAGGCTTTCAGGCACTCCTTCCCATGTCTCAACAGACCTGGGGTCTGAACATGGAGAACCTCTGTTCTTCAGGAAAGAGTGGCTCTGGAGAGCTAACTGTGGGGTTTGTCTCTGCCAGTTTCTGTACTGCGAGGTAAGGAAGGTGGGATCTGGGATGCTGGGGGCCACACTTTAGTTCTCTCTGTCTCTCCTGTGTGTGGGCTGCAGGCAGACTGCAGGAACACTGACCATGACTCTGTGTTTTGGCTTCTTTGTTTTATCTCCCCTCTATCTTCCTGCTTCTCCTGGCAGAAGGAGATCCAGTCACTCCCAAGTTTTCTTCTCAATACCCCTCAGACAAAATCTAGAGAGTCTGAGTTCCCCTCCTCCACATAGTCCAACAGAGAAAAGAAAATGCCAGTCACTCCAGATTTGTCTCCTCTCCAAAGCCCACCATGAATGCATTTATCTTCCATTCCCCTTTTTACCCCATTCCACCTTAAGTCCATTCATTGTGTGGATCTTTCAGGCACCTGCAAACCCAGGTTGGGTTCCTTCACTGCATTATAGGTGTTCAATTTGTTGAAATTTCAAGAGGACAGATCAGGAATATCTCTCACACCACCATTACTCTGACATCATCTCTCCCAGTTCCAATATTCTTCACCGATATGGAAATGTGAGTAGTCCTTCATCATTGAAATTACTCTAGTAACTTTCTCATACCTCCTGAAAGTCTCTGTTTTGTTCCTAGAGATGTAAGTTGGGAATTTAGTAAATTGATTTTTTTACATGTGGTAAAGAAAGGATAGAAGGCAAGAGAAGAAACAAAGTAGAATTTAAGAGTTCAAAATCTCTCATCCCAAGTTTGTAAACTAGTAATTCCTTTCCAAAGTAAGATGATTGCTGTTTCTGCTACTGAAAGCCAATTCTTATATGTCTACTGTCTACAGATTTGGTTATATCTCAGTAAAAGCATGAGTCAGTGGTGGCTTTGTATATTTGTTCTGCAGTTCTTTTCTGGAATATATTTAATACCTTCAAATTACATTGCTCTGCCTGACCAGGTGGTGGTGCAGTGGATAGAGCATTGGACTGGGATGCAGAAGACCCAGGTTCGAGACCCCAAGGTCGCCAGCTTGAGCGTGGGCCCATCTGGCTTGAGCAAAAGCTTGCCAGCTTGGACCCAAGGTTGCTGGCTCCAGCAAGGGGTTGCTCAGTCTGCTGAAGGCTTGCGGTCAAGGCACATGTGAGAAAGCAATCAATGAACAACTAAGGTGTTGCAACGGCAACAAAAAACTAATGATTGATGCTTCTTATCTCTCTCCGTTCCTGTCTGTCTGTCCCTATCTATCCCTCTCTCTGACTCTCTCTATCCCTGTAAAAAAAAACACAAAAAAAAACATTAAACAATAAATATTTGTTTAATAAGCAGCGGTTTTTTCTGTCTGTGAGAGGGCTTCAATTGTATGGGAGGTATTGAGACTGTGGGAGGTGAGTGGACAGGCAGAGGGAGGAGATATTGTGTTGAGTTCATATGATATTCCCAGTTCCCATGATACTTCTCTGCTAAGCTGTGTCTTTCCAAAGTTTTATCTGCGCCCTTTCTGGTTGGCAGAGAGGGGAAGAAGGAGGGGAATTTTGTTTTAATCTAAAGAACAGAAACTTGATAACTTCAAGCTGAAGCAAAGAAACAATAGGTCAGTGGTTCTTAACCTGGGTTCTATCGAACCCTAGGGGTTCGATGAGTCAGTCTCAGGGGTTTGGAGAAGCCGTGGAGGCCAGAATAAAGTAATAATGTAATTTGTTGTGAGTTCATGCACTTTGTTGGTTTTGTTCTTTGAGCAAGGTGATGTTCATGCACGGCTCATTTTGTGCACCAGTAAAAAAACATATACCTATGTCTTGAATTTGGAAAAAAAATCATATTTTATTTATAACTAAAGAAGGGTTCGGTGAATGCGCATATGAAACTGGTGGGTTTGGTACCTCAAAAAAGGTTAAGGACCACTGCAATAGGTTAAAGATAGTGTTAGAATATTTTGATGAGATTATAGATGAATCTGGAATGAAATGTGAAAAATTCTGGAATTAGGGCCTATCTACCAGAAATTAAAGTATGCAATACTCCCCTCTCCCCTTTTTCAAGTCATTCCCTTTTATTTTATTTTTTATTTATTGTGTTGACGTGGTTTCAAGTGTCAAGTCATTCCTTTTGAAGTAATAAATAAGCACTGCTTTTGTGTCTATTGTAGGGAAGGGGGAAATTCTCCTTTTCCTCTTTTAGTTCTTTATGCCTCACCAGATAATCAAATGTCGCGATGACAAAAACTGCTCAGAGATCAGATGAAATTCACCAAGGGACAAAGGAGAAGCAACAGCCCTGGTCAGCAGATTGAAGGACTGAAACCCCATCCCAGCCTTACTCGGATATTTATTAGCAAGTACAAATAACTACTTGCTAATTTTTATATGACTCCTAATCTCTGTTCTGAGAGCCTAAATGTGTTTTGTTGCTAAATCTTATCCTGTTGTTTTGCTGTTTTCAGCACGCACTGTCTCCAGCAGAGCATCAGAGAGGCCCCTGGACTCTCATTTGCTTAGGGCTTTTGCCCTAGGGTGCCTTGCTGTCCTCTGATTGTTATCCTAACTCTGCATGTTTTCACAGCATGTTCCCACAATCAAATCAACAGGAAGCAGATTGACAAAAGAAAATCAAATGTAATAGCATGTACACAGGAACCCCACAAACATGAGAGAATCAGAGTCTGTACATAAACAAGAGGCTCAGAGACAGAAAGAGGGATTGAGGTATATATAAAGCAACCTGTGCCAGGGATGAGGTAAAATAAGATGCCTTGGGGACTTTAAAAAATCATTGCAGGATAATGAGAGCAGACCATTTAGTAAATACATGTTTTCCCTGCTCTATATATAGGTCAAAAGAAGTTATATCCTAAAAATCTCATATGCAAGATCTTTCATTCCAGTTCTTCTTGGTGGTTAAGGGGATGGTGTGGTGGAGACAGAGTTTCTCTTGAGCCTAAAGCTGAAACTGCCTTTAGCTCAAAGTAATCTGGATACCACAGAGGCACATCTTGTGGCAGCTCAGTTTGGATGCCCTCACTACCAAAAGCAGCTGAGGCCCAATACCAAAGTGCTGCAAGTTCTGGTACAAAGAGCAGATTGTGAAAGAGGAGGAGGCGGGGGAGGGGGGGCAGAACAGACTCCTTCTCACACATTAGGTGAAAAATAGAGATCTAAGAAAACCAGCTTGCAGGGGTATGCTACAGGATGAAATCCATTCTAGCAGGCCTGCCACAAGGAAGTGAGGAAGTCTACAGAGGCTCATGGGAGAAGAATACGGTGGGTACAGAGTAAAAGTGGAAAATGAATGGATAGTGAGCTACCCATGCTTACATGGCACAAGGTGAAACCATACTCTATTATTTCTTTAAAGTAGCAGTACAGGTTCCAGAGCAGAAAGTCAGCAAGGATTCCTCCTGCATCCTTTAAAAATGCCCTCAGACTAAAATTATTAAACAAGATAGTCTGTATGTTAACTTGGGAAGTTATGTTCAGGAGTGGATAGATCTAGGCTTTGTAGGACCTGAAGTTTAGACAGGATTGTATGTATGTATGGGGGTTCTTTATAAAAAATAGTGCAAAATTAAGAATGGTAAAAATTAGGCACAGGGATTGGAAGGTACCCATGCAAGTGAGGGGCCCTGAAACTTAACATTTATTAATTTCATGATATATCTACTTCTGCTGGGCGAAACAGAAGGATCTGGGAGAGACCTGAATTCAGTTCTTGGTTGTGTTTTTCAGTAGCTTTGGAATCTTGGGCAATTTACTTCACTGTGAAGCTTAGTTTATATAGGGATAATATTAATCTTTGGGTTGTCATTTAAGGCTAAATAAGAGAATGTATGTTAAGGTGCCTAGCCCAAATCCATACCTAATATTGATGACTTTATACGGTGCTAAATTTTGGTAGTTATGATTGTTGATGAAGAGGTGAACATTACTTTATTCTGGTCATTATTGTTTAGAGCTCTTTTAAAAAGAAACAACAGGCCTAAAATGGAGTCACTTGTGCTAAGCCCCATGTCAACAAATCAAGATTTAATAACTACCCATAACCTAATTGCAGTTTCAGCCTCTCCCAGGAATGTGACCTTTGACCAGTCAACCTGGAATTACCTAATCAGCACTAGTCAGGTAATCTGCATGATAGACCCCTGCCATCCCTCAAAGGAAGGTGGCCTTGCCTGAAAAAGTCTTCTCTTTGTTGGAAACTTTCTTTTTCCTCTACCCCTTTCTGCCTTTAAAAACCTTCCATTTTGGCTCTTTGCAGCTTAGAGAAATAGGGAGAGGAAACTTTTAGCACCTGGTATTCTTAGAAAATTTCCCATCCAAGTATTTAATTAGATTTGTCAATAGCTTGTGCACCAGAAGAATCCACAGCTGGCCCCCAGGCTCAGCAACACTGAGTGACTTGCTGTTGCTTGTACTCCCCTCTGGCTTCCTACCACCACCCTGTGCCTTCCAGTTGAGTCCAACTCTTCTGTTTCAATAAGGTTGGAGTGGGGTGCATGCCTGGCTTGTGATTTCCATTTTAGAGTCGGGCAAATGGGGACTCTCTCCCATTTGTGGAATCAGAAGCTCTTCCAAAACCATTCCTTCCATTGGTGGGCTTACTCCCTCTCTAGTATAGGATACCGTTTTTTTTTTTTTTTTTTTTTTTTTACAGGGACAGAGAGAGAGTCAGAGAGAGGGATAGATAGGGACAGACAGACAGGAACGGAGAGAGATGAGAAGCATCAATCATTAGTTTTTCGTTGCCGTCACAACACCTTAGTTGTTCATTGCTTTCTCACACGTGCCTTGACCAGGGGCCTTCAGCAGACCGAGCAACCCGTTGCTGGAGCCAGCGACCTTGGGTCCAAGCTGGAGAGCTTTTGCTCAAGCCAGATGGGCCCACGCTCAAGCTATCAACCTTGGGGTCTCGAACCTGGGTCTTCTGCATCCCATTCCTATGCTCTATCCACTGCGCCACCGCCTGGTCAGGCTAGTGCAGGATACTTTTGAAGTACCGGGTTCCAGAACAGCATGGGGAACTCATCCCACAGGGTATCAGGTAGGCCTTTGAAGTGCAGATTTTATACCAGAGCACTGGAAGTTGGGGGAGAAAAAGCTCTCCCTCTGAACTGGATTGTCCATAGTGGGAAGGGATTTCTATTTTTGCATGGGAGTCTGGTACCACTCTTGTGGGGCATGAGGAGTCCTGAGGGATGAAAGACACATGTGTACCCTTGTTCTATGGAGTGTGTATGCTTGAGTGTGTTTGGCCTGCCTGCGACGGTAGCAAAAAGAAGGAGGCCAAAGCCTGTAGCATAAGGTGACCAGATGTCCCGCTTTTGGCGGGACAGTCCCAATTTTTAACAATTTGTCCTGCAGCCCGTGGCATTTTACAAAAGTCCCGATTTTTGGAAATAATACATGAAAAACTAGGGAATGGTGGGAGAACAGGAAGGAAATATATGGTTTTCGTTGGGGAGACCCCGCCTTGACCTAGAAGCACCCACACTGCCGCAAGAGCTGGCTGCCCCGGGTGGGCCCCAAAACAAACAACTTCGGGCGGGCAGGACACATCTGCTGGGGCGGTGGCTGTCAAGTCCCCTAACTACCCATAGGCCCGTGTCCTGGACACCGGCATGCCGCTCTGGGCTCTGCAAGGTACAAGCCACTTGGTCTCCAGCCAGCGGCGGGGCTGGATGCAGGGAGCGTGACTATGTAACCCGATCCCCCTGACTCACTCAAAATTTCCCATATAGTAATATTTCCAAAAATGATCTTTTTAATGAGGTATCATTAGTAAAAAAAATATTGATAAGGAAAAGGTTAAATCTTGGGCATCAGCAAAAATTATAATAGTGAACAAATGGTTACAAATATTTCATCATTTTGAAACAAACCATGTTCCATACAATAATGCACTAAAAATTGTGGAATACACGCTGTCTTTACCAGGAACTAATGCTGCGACTGAACGTGTTTTTTCTACGGTAAATAAAGTGTGGACATCAGAAAAATCACAATTAAGTGTTGAGACTTTGAAAGCCATTTTATGTGTGAAATATAATTTAACAAATTCTTGTGAAAAATTTCATGACCTTTTAAACAACGACAGCAATCTACTAAAAAAAATTCACTCAAATGAGAAATATGCCAAAGAATAAAATAATACTATACATAATTTTTAATGTATTATATTTGTAAATTGTACTTATATTGAAATTAAAAAATATATATTACAATACTATTTTTGTATTCTATGAAAATTTTTTTTGCTCCATATAGACCAAATTTTTAATCAAGAACACCCCACCCCACCCCCCGTCAATGGTGTCCTGCTTGGCTTTACCAATTTTAAAATCTGGTCACCTTACTATAGCACCCTGTATTACCAGGCATTCTCCCATCCCAGTACTAACCAGGCCCACATGCTTAGCTTCCACAGTAAGATGAGATTGAGGCGGTAGGGTTGGTGATGTTCAGGGTGGTATGGGGGCAGATGCCATCCAGGCCTATTAATACTGGACTGCCCTCCTCCGTGCACACCCCACTCTCTCAGATCTGCTCTGGCTGACCCTTCCACCTGCCCCTCCTCAAATTTGAAGGGACCAGGAAAAGGCACTTCCTATGGGACCTGGAATTCCCTTGTTAGATAGTGTCCAAGGGGCAGCCTGTCACCAAATGGTGAGGACTGAACTCTCTCAAGTGTAGTACTCCAGCCTGCTGGGAACTACCAGTGTTGCCTGGAAGAAACCTACTCAGGACACATACTTATATCAGGAGGAAGAAAGGGGGTGGCTTGCCAAGGGAGACAAAGAAGAACACCTGAATTTCCTTCTCCCTTAGCTTTTATTGGTCAGAAGCAGAACAGACATTAACAGGATTACAAGGGAGGGAGATCCGGTGATAAAGGGAAAGAATGATTAATGGCCATTTTGCTGACATGGAGAAAGGACTAATTTGGTCAGTACCTTCTTTTTCTTTTGCTAATTAACAAGCACAAAGGAAGGGGCAATCTAGAACCTCTAGGCTAATTTTCTTTCTTTTTAAAAAAAATTTATTTAGACAATTAATTTTAACAGGGTGACATTGATCAGTTAGAGTACACAGATTCAGAGAAAACATCTCCAGCTCATTTTGACACTTGTTTATGTTGCATACCCATCTCCCAAAGTCAAATTGTCCTCCGTCACCTTCTTTTTGTTTTTTTTGTGCCCCTCCCCTCCTCCCACCCTCTCCCTCTCCTCTCTTCCCCTCCTCCTGGTAACCACCATACTCTTGTCCATGTCCCTGAGTCTCAATTTTGTGTCCCACCTATATATGGAATCATACAGTTTTTTATGATTTACTTATTTCACTCAGTATAATGTTATCAAGGTCCATTATGGAAGAAAGTGTGGTGGTTCCTCAAAAAATTAAAAATAGAACTACCATATGACCCAGCAATCCCTCTACTGGGTATATACCCCCAAAACTCAAAAACATTGGTATGTAAAGACACATGCAGCCCCATGTTTATCGCATCATTGTTCACAGTGGCCAAGACATGGAAACAACCAAAAAGGCCTTCAATAGATGACTGGATAAAGAAGATGTGGTACATATATACTATGGAATACTACTCAGCCATAAGAAATGATGACATAGGATCATTTACAACAACATGGATGGATCTAGGCTAATTTTCTAAAGCCTGTTCACATGCATTCCTTTGTGTCTGCACAAAAGTCACTCACTCACACAGCTTCTTGGTGTTGGTATTCAAGAGACACTCACTCAGGGCTTTTCACTAAAGTTTCCCAATCCAAGTCAGAGAGGTTTCAAGGTTAAATGGGTGATTCTCTACACTCAAGATTATGGGGTCCCCACTTAGCTTGATTTGATTTGCTTTCTCCCCAGAGCTGGAGCGCAGCTTCCCCACCCAGGTGGGAGCAGAATTTCCAAAGTAGCACCAGACTCTCCTCCTCCATGGGTAGAAGAAAGGGGTGGGTCAGGAAGGAGGTGATGTGGGCTCTGGAGCTCCAAGTTTCCTCCTTAGCGTGCCCATTTCTCTCTCAGGCTTCTGCCTGTCACTCCTCTTCTAGGGGCCTTGCTATTTCAAAGTAGCTCGGGGTTCACCCTTTCCAGCTAGGAGTTTTAGGACACCCCTTTGGGTCCAGGGTTCTCAGAGTGGCAGGTGCACCCTCCCCTGCATGCAGGGAGGTGGACCTGCCAGGATTCTTTAGCAAGTTGATGAAGGTAGGTCCCTCTGAAGAACTGGGTACATTTCCCCTGTTAAAAAAGAAAAGAAAAAGAAAAAACAAACAATCTTCCATTTTGTATAGCTCCTGGGAGCTTCTTTCTACTTGCTAGACAAGATATTGCCTGATTCATCAATCATTGAACAAAGCCAATTACATCTTCAAATTTATTCTGTTACCAGAACAAGCCAGGGTTCATATTGCTGGTTGCCCTTTTGTTACCAATTCATGAGAGACAAGGACATAGTAGGAATAAGAGCATCTTGAATCAAAATTGCCCGGAACTTGAGAAGGCAGGGGACTCAGTTCCAAAAACTGCCTTCACAGTTTCAGCTGGCTGGCCAGTTTACATACTTTTGGGGAGGTTAGTCATTAATTACTCAGCATGCAGTTAATCACATAGTAGAACACAGGTGGTTGGGATCTGGTGTGCAGGCGTGTCCCCCAGAATGTTTACTTGACATAAGGGATAGCCTTATAGGTGTTCTTTAACCTTGTCTCCAGGGCACTGCCGTCTTGAGTCCTTGGGAACCTACCTGCAAAGCAACTCACTATGTTCCTTGAAGGTCATAAAGCAGAGAGTATATTGTTCGTGAGACAGGCTATTTATTCTTGCTAAGAATTATTACTACTTAACCCTTTAACTCCTTACACTGGAAGGACATGAAGCAAAGATTAAATTCCTTATCTATGACTTATTTTCTAAGCTATGAGTATATAGTAATTAACTCCTAACATGTTGAAATTTTATTTTTTGACAAGCTACGTTCTTGGAAATTGAGGAGAATATCTTTAACTCATTTAAATGATTCAAATATCTGCTGAGTGGACTGGTACTCGAGGCTTTTTACTATATTCAGGGGGTGACATACTGTCTTAAAGAAGCCTTCAGTCTAGTGGTGCAAAGTGTGGACTATAATCACTGACTATCAAAATTGGGAAACTAGCCTGACCTGTGGTGGCGCAGTGGATAAAGCATCGACCTGGGAACACTGAGGTTGCCAGTTCAAAACCCTGCACTGGCCTGATCAAGGCACATATGGGAGTTGATGCTTCCAGCTCCTCCCCCCTTTCTCTCTCTCTCTCTCTCTCTTTCTCTCTCTCTCACTCTGTGTCTCCTCTCTAAAATGAATAAATAAAAAAGAAATTGGGAAAATAATAATTCTTGGAATGACTGCAGTTGCTGGGGGAAGAAATTATGGGCAAAGCAAATAGAAGGGCACTGATCAGACCAACTTTTTTTTTTATTACAGCCTAGAAACAGCTGTGGAAATTTCAGAAGTGAAACCTATACACAATCCAGTCTTACCCTCTTATTTTTCACAGGAAACACTGAAGACTAGAAAGGTGAATTGACCAAGGTTACATGTCTGATTGAGGTCATACCCAGGACTAGAATTTTGGAGTTCTGCCTCCCAGGCTACCCCACACCCCGCCCATCATGTGGAAATTTACACTTGCCTCCTTCACCATTTATGCCCTTTTTTGCTTTCCCCCTGACCCTCTCCAGTGGTCAGAGGCGGATTAATGTCAGTTGAGGCCCCAGGTGCAGAAGAAAATATTGGGCCCCTTAAAAAAAAGGGACATAACCATATTTTTAGCCATAGTTTAAAATAAATAAAATATATTATATACTATTAATGTTAAAATAGCCATATGAAACCAAACTTGGTGTCATTAGAAAAAAGTGTAAAGTTGGGGATTTGTGGGGCCCTTCAGAAGTCGGGGCCCAGGGCGCATGCCTGGTGTGCCCGCTGTTAAATCCGCTTCTGCTGGTGGTCACCAAGCAGACCACCCTATCCCAAAAGTTTCTAATTTAGGCTTTTGCCTGTTAGTCAGCTAGTGAGTATGTAGAGTCCCTCAATTGCTGAATTTCTTAATTGGTGAAAACCGATAATTCAGTCAGCAAGCAGAGCTGTTGTTGACACACCAACACAACCCTAGCCAACCACAGCACAGATCAGAAAGTTCTCAACACTCCAGATTGACAGGAATGCTGAAAACCTGGAAAACGTCCAAGGAGGAGGAGGAGCAGTGAACACAGTGGGTGGGGTAGGAAATAAGAACTCTTAAGAAAAATGAAAGGATTAGTGATTATTAATCTTGGAGAGAGAAAGGCTGAGGGACGCTTTTAAAAGTGTGTCAAATACAAGATCAGTGTAGAACAGGGGTCCCCAAACTACCGCAGGCCGAATGCAGCCCCCTGAGACCATTTATCCACCCCCGCCACACTTCCCGAAGGGGCACCTCTTTCATTGGTGGTCAGTGAGAGGAGCACAGGATGCATCCGTACCCATAGTTCCCATTGAAATACTGGTCTTTGATGATTTAAATTTACTTGTTCTTTATTTTAAATATTGTATTTGTTCTGTTTTGTTTTTTTACTTTAAAATAAGATATGTGCAGTGTGCATAGGGATTTGATCATAGTGTTTTTAATAGTCTGGCCCTCCAACGGTCTGAGGGACAGTGAACTGGCCCCCTGTGTAAAAAGTTTTGGGACCCCTGGTGTAGAATGTCTTCCCTGGGACAGCATGAAAAATAAGATAGCAGCAGCAAGAGCAGTTAGGTTACAGAGGTTTTCAAATTTAGGTGCCCATTAGAGTCTCCAGGGAGCTCTTTTTTTTCTTTTTCATTTTTCTTTTTTTTTGTCCAAAGATCGAAATTGCTCTTTTTAGATACTGTCAACCTGCTGCCCTATCCCTCACCATAGCTCTGAGCTACAATGTCAGGATGTGGAAACCCTGTGGAGAACTCCATTCACTCAGAGCCTCTGATCACTGTTAATCAGCCAAGGGCTTCCTGCTGAGACTACTTACATAAATATTGCTCTCTCCTGTCTGTGTACTCTGAGAATTAGACAAGAAATCAGGGAAACAGGGATCAGAAGAAACTGGATACAATTGGAAAAGAACAACAATTAACTTTCTGGAGATAAAGAGAAAAGGTATGATTTTCCTCCCTTGATGGGGAGGGCAGAGCACTGAGGGAGGATTGTAGAACACATCCTGGTAGGAAAGGGAGCCTTCTCCTGAGATTTAAAAAATACTCTTCAGGTGTGATGAAACTTTCAGTGAAAGTAACATATTTCTTGTCATTTCATTACTCATCTCTTTACTAAAAAGGTTATGTTTAATCTCATGACCAGCAGTAGCCCAAATAAAAACAGTACTAGAGCTGGGTTTGTTAGTGTTTTTCTTACCCTCTACCCTCCCACCAGAAATTAAAGTGTAGCATGTTAGTTATAAATAATTAAGGTGACCAATCGTCCTCCTTTAGGGAGGACAGTCCTTCTTTTGTAAGTTTCATCCTCCCTCAAAAAGTGTCCTCCTACATGTCCTCCTTTTTGATATTGGAAGACTAATCTGTAAATGTCCGTATTTGATTGATGCAGAGTCAATCCATTGCATGTGATGTGATGTATTTGTATTTGACATGATGATTCATCAAGGATCAGTACAGTGCGGCGAGACGAGACACGATCATGAGACGCATGCACTCCGCACGGGAGACCTTGAGAGAGCACACGATATACTGAGCACACAAATGGCTTTGTGTACTTCTTACTGAAACACCACACGGCACATACAACATTGTAGACTCATGATTATTTCTTTCTCAGTGAATATTTAATCATAGACAGGTAAGCACAATTCACGATTTACTAATTCATTATCTAATAATTTCCAAATATGTATAATTTTATTTACAAGTATTTTCCCAAAATTGAAGTTTTATTTATTTATTTAAAAAATATTTTATTTTAGAGAGAAAGGAGTGAGAGACAGAAGAGAGGGAACAGGAAGCATCAACCCCCATATGTGCCTTCACCAGGCAAGCCCAGGGTTTCAAACTGGCGACCTCATTGTTCTGGGTTGATGCTTTATCCACTACACCACCACAGGTCAGGTCAAAATTCAAGTTTTAAAGTGGAAATCTAACCTCAAACCATATCTATTAATAACACACTTTGATTAAATAGTTGCATAAAACAGAGTTTTTATAATTAGAAAATGATAAATACACCCAAATATCACTCCAAATTAGTGATTTTGTTTGATATTTAGTTTTACTAAATGAGTACTTTTTTTACAACTATTATTAAAAATTAATAGGCGTATAAGCATAATTACAGTATAAAATATTACAAATGTTTTTATTATGCATTTATCATATTTTAGTGTATTACTGTTGCAATGAATAAGAAGTATCATTTACTTATGATATTGTTTTCTTCAATTTATTTTTGTCCTCCTTTTTACTGTAAAAAAGTTGGTGACCTTAAAATAATGGGCTTTAGAATCCTACAAGTTTGAGTTTAAGTTCTGGCTCTACCATTTTCTCTTCGTTTCTTTTCTTTTTTTGTGATAGGGACAGTGAGAGAGTCAGAGAGAGGGACAGTTAGGGACAGACAGGCAGGAAGGGAGAGAGATGAGACACTTCAGTTCTTTATTGCTGCTCCTTTAGTTTTTCATTGACTGTTTTCTCATATGTGCCTTGACCGGGGGGCTACAGCAGAGTGAGTGACCCCTTGCTCAAGCCAGTGACCTTTGGTCTCAAGCCAGCGACCATGAGGTCATGTCTATGATCCCACTCTCAAGCCAGCGACCCCCACGCTCAAGCTGGTGAGCCTTCACTCAAGCCAGCGACCTCTGGGTTTCAAACCTGGGTCCTCCGTGTTCCAGTCTGATGCTCTATCCACTGCGCCAACGCCTGGTCAGGTTACCATTTTCTTTATTACTTCTTTAAGAGGGCATAATAAAATTTTCTGTTTCATTGGCTTGTTCTGAGGGTAAAATGACATGGTGCACATACAGTATAGCATTTAGCAGAGTGTTTGGCATGTTGAAGTGCTTAATAAACATTAGTAAGGGTGAAAATCAATGGTATTAATGTTCTTTGTCATTTTATTTCTTTAAGATCTTGGGCTTATAGAATTAGGCTAATTATCCTATCTGAAATCAGACAGAGCACAAGAGTCACCAAAGTCTTCAGTAACACTTACAGTTCCTCAGTGTAATATCTCAGCACTTTCACAGCAAAGTCAAGTACCTGTACTGTAACAGTCAGGGAACAAACCATAATCTTTAAAAACAAAAAACAAACTTTTTTATTTTAAATTAATTTTTGACTTACAGAAATATTGCAAAAATAGTACAGAGAGTTTCCATATATCCTTCACCCAGCTCTACCTAATGTTAACATTTTACATAACCGTAGTGCAATTGTCGAACCAGGAAATTAACATTGGCGAGGTACTATCAAACTAAAGATCTTATTCAAGTTTTACCACTTTTTACAGTAAGGTCCCTTTTCTGTTCTAGTAGTCTATCTAAGATCCTATCCATAATCTCAAGTTCATTTCGTTTTGTTTTTTTTTTAATTTTTTTAAAATTTCTTTTTATTTATTTATTTTAGAGAGGAGACACACACAAAGAGAGAGAGAGAGAGAGAGAGAGAGAGAGAGAGAGAGAGAGAGAAAGGGGGAAGGAGCTAGAAGCATCAACTCCCATATGTGCCTTGACCAGACCAGTGCAGGGTTTTGAACTGGCGACCTCAGTGTTTCCAGGTCAACGCTTTATCCACTGCGCCACCACAGGTTAGGCTAAGTTCATTTAGTTTTTATTTCCTCTTACTCCCCTGTAGCCTAAAAATGTTCCTCAATGTTTTTGTCTTCAGTGACTTCGATGCTTCTGAAGATTAGCGATTGGGGTTATTTTGTCCAGTGTACCACACTCTGGGTTTGTCTGTTTTTTCATGACTGTACTGAATTTCTTTATTTTTGCAAGAACACCACAGAAATTTTGTTGTGTCCTTACTACATCATCTCACAAAGTTCATGATACAGATATTGAACTTTTATTACTGATGGTGACCTTGGTCACTTGGTTAAGGTGGGTTCTACCTGATTTCTTTACTGTGAAGTTACTATCTTTCTCTTTGTAGTTAATAAATATCTTGGAGGAGATAATTTGAGATTGTATAAACTCTGTTCCTCCTCAAACTTTCACCCATTAATTTTAGTATTCATTGGTAAATCTTGTTTATAACAATTATTACAATGGTATTTGTCTAATGATGATTTCCTACTTCTCTCTTTCCTTATATAGTTATTAATTAAATTCCAGTGTACAGAAAAGGTTTTCTTTCTCCCTTATTTATTTATTTTAGCATAAATTTGTGAATATATTTTATTCTTTGGATATAATCCAATACTATCATTATTTACTTTGTTGGTAAAATTGTTTCAGTCTTAGAATACCATAATTTGTTGTTTAGTTTATTATTCCACTTTCCTTTCAGTGTCATATTTGAAGAGATGAAAAAGGTCAACAGGTTCCTCACTCCTGTGATTAAACAGAACTACGCCTATTAATGTAAAGATCTCCAGAGGAGAGAAACCCACCACTTCTATACCAACCCATTTCAACACTGAAATTGATGTTGCTTGGAAATATTTTTTTTGAAACGAATCATGCTCCTTCTTCAATTCATTTGCTTTTGTTCCACTCCTAGTAGAGACAAAACCTTGCTGGGAGCATCTATCAAGGCTTGTGGTCATTTAACTATGCCCAGGGTTAATTTGATAGGAACCAGAACTCATAGCTTGCTTTCTCCATAGTCCTACTTTGTTTCACATATGTGTTTGGGGAGCACAGCCATCAGTTATTCTTACTAACGATCTGCAGTGAATCTTAAAGCTATGTGGCCTCTGCAAATAAGAACTCTTGAATATTGAATCTAGTATGACCTGTTTCCAGGTTTCCTGATCCTACACCCAGGAGACCAGAGAATGATGGTAGCACGAGGTAGATGTAAGGCTAGCCCTGCTTGGTTGTGCTAACCCTCAGACAGGGAGTTGTGATGAACTGTACTAACCTCTTCTACTCGTGTAAAAGTTTTCTCAGACTTTTAAAAACTATGGTCAGCCCTGGCCAGTTAGCTCAATCGGTTAAGAGCATTATCCCGAAATGACAAGGTTACAGGTTCGACCCTGTCAGGGCACACATGGAAAGCAACCAAAGAATGCACAACTAAATGGAACAACAAATGAATGCTTTCCTCCCCCCTCCCCTCTCTCTCCCTTTCTCTGTCTCTCTAAAAATCAATAAAAATTAATCGCTGGCTGGAAAGCTCAGTTGGAGCATTGTCCCAAAGTATAGAGGTTGCTGATTCGATCCCTGGTCTGGGCACATACAGGAGCAGCTCGATGTTCCTGTCTTTCTCTCCCTGCCTCTCTCTCTCAAAACAAATAAAATAAATAAAAAATATGATCAATCTAGGCATGGCAAAAGACCTGCCACATCCATTCCTTTGTTACAGGAAAAAGAAATTGGGATTACAAAGATTTGTAGAGCAATGAAACAACAACCAAAATGGTTGGCAGCAGTTTTGCAAAAAAAAAAAAAGATAACAACAAATACAACAGCAACCATTCAAAACCAACTCTGGCTGATCCTGATAGTGCCTGATGATCACAGGGTCTTTCCTGAAAACTGGAGTCTCCCACTGTTCACACGTATGAGGACAAAGGACGGGATGTGCACCGTTGCCAAAGGCTGTATGGTGTCCTAACTTCCAGAGTACTGAATCTGAGTCCTCAGTAAACCCCAGTTATCTGGTAATTTTAGATCACACGTGCCAGAGTTTCCAGTGCTTAGTAAGTACTACTCATTGATGAGTGAAGATGCTTATTAGCATTGCCTTTGAAGTTGGACTTTTTGGAATGAATTTGCAGCCTCTCACAGTTAAGTCAGATGCATGGATGGTTTGAAGAGGAGAGGGAAAGGGACAGCTGAAACAGGAGAAGAATAATCTTCATCAGGCTTCCCTGTCCCTGCTTCCACACCTAAGGTGGATGCGGAGTGAGAGGGAGAAACTCCCTTAGACTGTCTGCTTTATTTTCTGTTCCACTCTCCCGGGTCCTTTGGGGCACACTGTCATTATCCCATCAGTCATCCACCCCACACTCACCCTCACCCCTACTCTCAACTCATTCCGAGTGCCTGGCTTGAGCCCAGCTCTGCTCTGGGCTTTCCCATCCCCTTCAAGAAAACTTCCCTGCTTACTGGGAATAATTCCGTAAGGATAAATAATAGCTACCTTTAGAGGGCTTGCTATGTATCAGGCTTTTTACACATAGTACACATTATCTCACGAAACCTCACACAGCCGTGCAAGGTAAAGACTGTTCTACCCTGTTTGTAGATGAGACAAGATTTGCAGAAGTTGAACACCTTGTGCAATGCCACAAACTGGAAGGTGACAAAAGCAGGATTCAGCAGTGCCTGACTGGGCCATCCGGCTTCAAAGCATAAGCAGCTTTCCGCTGCACTGTGCTTTGGCCACCAGCCCAGCCCGGGCTCCCCCAGCCAGGCAGTGGGTGGCGACCTGACTGCAGGTGCCTTGGGGCTGCCTCCACCCCTTGCCACAGCCAGCTCCTCACTAATGATGGGATCAGGGTTTTGTTTTGTTTCAAACATTGGCACTTCCTTTTCTTTATTGGTTTAAAAATTATTTAAAAATTAATTCTAGCCTGGCCTGTGGTGGCACAATGGATAAAGTGTTGATCTGGAACACTGAAGTTGCCGGTTCGAAACCCCACTTGCCCAGTCAAGGTACATATGGGAGTTAATCCTTCCTGCTCCTCCCTCCCTTTCTCTCTCGAGCTCTCTCTCTCTTCTCTAAAATGAATGAATAAATAAATAAACAAATCTTAAGAAAAAAGAAAACATGTTTAAAAAACATTCTAGCACATTATTTAAAAATTCAAACAACACTGAAGCTTAAAAAGCAAAAATGAAAAGTGTCCCTTTACTTCATCTACTGACTCTAGTCCAACTCACCAAAGGTAACTGCTGAGAAGCTTTTGCTGAATATTATTTCAGATTTTTCTATGTGTGTGTGTGTGTGTGTGTGTGTATATAGGAAGTTTTCTTTCTTAGAGTTCCATTATCTATGTATCTTTATTCTAAATCATCATCCATTCCAAATTGTAAGCACACAAAGGGAAAAAATAAATGTACTTTTCAATTAATCTACACAGACCTGACCAAAGAAACACCTATTCTTGATGGATTTATGGGAGCGCTTGAGTTGGAGAAGGGGTTGAAAGGAAGGGTCCCTCTGGAGACCCCAAGACCACCAAGAGGAAAGAACATGTGAACCACAGAAAGGACAACATGCAGCCAATGAGCTCCCTGGCCCGAACTGCCCAGGATGCACCCACCAGGGGCTGTGAAATCACTCCCTGTGAGTAGTCTGGTGCTGGGGGAGGGGAGAGCGTGGGAGGGAGTGGGAGGCAGGAGGGCTGAATGTGGGCTGAGCCAAGTTTAGAATTGCAAGTGCCAGGGGGTAGTTGGATCCACAGTTTAAATAGCTAGCACCTTCCCTTTCCCCCTAGATAATTCTTCTCCCCCTGACTGGACCTCTGGCAGCAACTTCAAGAAGGTTGGTAACATTTTCTTCTCTTCTTTTTCTGTTTCTGGGTCTCAGGCTACAGGTTGGCGGGATCCATAGTACTTACAATCACATGGTTTTCTGATTCTCTCCTAGAAAATGTCTCTGACATTTATGTGTGTGCATATGTAAAGAACATATGCTATTTTCTTTACCTTTTGAAACATCAGTGGTTGTTGACCTAAGGGACAATGTGATTTGGAGACAGAGAATACTTGACTGAAAGGAAGGATATTTGGGTTTAATTATAAGAAAAACAAAGGCTTTCTTCTCTGTGAAATGAGTTAAGATAGAAAGAACATAGAAATTTTGACAGGATTAAAAGAAAACAAAGATTTGAAGTTATGTTTGTTTTTTGTTTTTATTTATTCATTTTAGAAAGGAGAGAGAGAAAGAGAGAGAAAGGGGGAGGAGCAGGAAGCATCAACTCCCATATGTATCTTGACCAGACAAGTACAGGGTTTTGAACCGGTGACCTGAGCATTCCAGGTCGACGCTTTATCCACTGCACCACCACAGGTCAGGTCAAGAAAACAAAGATTTGAAAGCCTGTGATTCTACTCAGTGCTTTCAGGCAGTGAGTGATGTGGCATAAAGCAAAAATCTGAATCCAGGCTTGTTTGACTCCATGTCTCATTTCCTTTCAATTGCATGATGCTACTGCTGAGAATCGGTACTCTAATGAGGCCAAGGGATGCAGGATAGGGCTCCTGCTTTTTATGGGATCTGGAGGATGAAGAAGTGAAAAGAGATGGTATTCTGCTTGACCAGGTGGTGCAGTGGATAGAGCGCTGGCCGGGGATGCTGAGAACCCAGGTTCGAAACCCCGAGGTTGCCAGCTTGAAGTGGGCTCATCTAACTTGAACATGGGCTCACCAGCTTGGGTGCAGGATTTCTGGCTTGAGTGTGGGATCCTAAACATGACTCCATGATCACTGGCTTAAGCCCAAAGGTCACTGGCTTAAGTCCAAGGTCCCTGGCTTGAACAAGGGGTCACTAGCTCGGCTGGAGCCACCACCACCCTCCCTGGTCAAGGCACATATGAGAAAGCAATCAATGAACAACTAAGGTGCCTCAATGAAGAATTGGTGCTTCTCATCTCTCTCCCTTCCTGTCTCTCTCTCTCTCTCTCTCTCTCTCTCTCTCTCTCTCTCGCTTAAAAAAAAAAAAGATGGAAGATATCCATCAGATGCTTAAGGGAGACCCAGAACTGGCACAAGACATTAGACAACCCTCTCGAAAGACTGAGGAATCCTCTTGGAACCAGATGCTTGGGTTTCTCCTTCTTAGCCCACACACTATTCTTGGAGTCCATTCCTTAATTTATCAACTAAGCAAAGGTGCCTACTGCTGTTTTCTGACTTTCTGAATCCCTCGGGTAGCTCAGCGAGGGAGGTAGAGCCACAGGGGAGTCTGTACCCAGATGGGACTCTTGCTGAGAAAGTTCTGTTAACATGAACTTTTCTTGAGGTTTAGAAAAAAGTCCATGTGCCCACTTTTCCAGAAAAGGGGTCACTGCATACAATCAAGGGAGAGTCATTAGAAGATGTTTATATTAGACATGCTGATAGACAAAGGCAGCCAATGTTATCAGGGATGTAATTGATAGTATAGAAACAGAGTAAGTTCAAGTCCTGGTTACCCAATTTACCACCTACATGGCTGCAGATACATTATTTAACCTCTTTGAGCTCCAGTCTCTTCACTTACTAAGCAGAGATAATACTGCTTACATCTCAGGGTTATTGTGCAAATTAAATGAGATAAATGTATTTAAAGTGCTTAGTTCATAGTACTTGCTCACTAAATGTGAGCCACATCGAATCCCTTCCTTAATCCCCATAAGAGCCTAGAATAGGACAATGAGGGTTTAGAATTGTTGTTCTTTATTCATTTTGCATTGTTTTATCTACTGTAACAATTTCCTACATGCATAGGGCCCAGAGTTTGTCCTTCTCTTATGCTTATTTCAGAGAGATGAAGGGAGCAGCTGGAAAAATCAGCTCATCTTAGTCAGAGTTCCTGGTCCTGCTCAACTGCCCTCAGTGCTTTGGAAGGATTTTTTGTTGTTTGTTTTTCATTTTTTAAACTAACTTTTATTTTAACATTACAAAATAAAACATGTTATTTGGTTAAAAAAATGTAGAAAATATGCAGAATGGGGCAAAAGTAGGTTTACTGCTATTCATGTGAGAAATAATCTGATAACTAATATATAATAATATAAGAATAAATTCTGTTTTATGTACTTGCAACTATAAACCTACTTTTGCCCCACCTGTAGATAAGAAAAATATTTCTATAATCCAATGACTAAGAGAAAAACATTTTGCTGAACATCCTAACCTTTCAGTGCATATAAATGTAAAATATTTTTTCAGCATAATCATGTTGAATGTCTTATTTTACAACTCTTTTCACTTCACATCTTATGAACTTCTTTTCATTCATTGCATTTTCTTCTGCAATGAAGGAAATTCATGATTATATGCTAGACCATTTTGTGTATATTCCATAACTTATTCATCTATTTACCATTTTTTAAACATTTATGTGCTTTCTAAGTTTTTGCTGTGATAAGCAGTGAACATCCTCAAGCCCAAATATTTACCTATAGTCACAATTATTTCCTTAGAATAAATTCTTGCAATAGAAATTAGTGGCTTTGAGGATTTATAAAGATCCCATCCCTTTAACGACCCCCAGCATACAGAATGGAGAAACCAGAGCACATGCTAGTGCAGACAAAGCTAGTTATAGGGTGGCTGGGAGAACTAGACAATCCCACGCCTGTGAGAATTCTTCCATGTCCACAAACCCTAATCCAAGAGAACCTGTGTAATGGAAGCAACGTCTGTACTTCAGTGTCAATCCTTCTTCCTAAAACAGAAAAGGAATATGTATTTTCAGCAGCTGTTATCCAGCTTTTCCTAGTTAGAGATGCTAAGGAGGACAGGGGTCTACAGATCAGCGGGTAGGAATTCACTCTCTTCCAGGGCATTTATTCCCTTGGAAGTGTGCTGGTGAAGGACAGGAGAGCACTGTCCTTCCAGAGTTCTCAACAGTGACAGTTCCCTGCTTGTTTTCCAGGTGGGATGGATAACCAGGTTTTGGGCACAACCAGTAATGGAGAGACAAAACCCGTGTACCCAGTCATGGAAAAGGTGGAGGAAGATGGCACCCAGGAACGGGGACACTGGAACAACAAGATGGAGTTTGTGCTGTCTATGGCTGGGGAGATCATTGGTCTAGGCAACGTCTGGAGGTTTCCCTATCTCTGCTACAAAAATGGGGGAGGTGAGAGCTATTGCACCATCCCACCAACCCCTAGAAGGAGGATGTCTCCATCTCCTTCACAGAATGCTGGAGTAGGAAGGACCCTTCCTTCAGTCATTAAGGACACTGCAGGAGACTGAGACCTAGACAGAATACGACTTTCCCTGGGCTTTCTATTATAGCATGGCTTCATAGAAATAGGAATACAGACTTGGAACCAGATCGCTCAGAGTTTGGATTCTGGTTCTGCTACTTTCTCTCTATGTAATCTTGGGCAAGTGGCTTGAGTCCTCAGAGCCTCAATTACTCCACATGGGAATTGAGATAGTAATACTTGCCTTTCTAGGTTGTTGTAAGGATTAGAGATAATGTATATAAAGTGCTTAATAAATAGTAGCTTTGTGGAAGTTGTTGTTGACACCAAACTATCCCATGGCCTTGAGATTCCTTAGCCCTGGCTTTGTATCTTCCTCCTATTCTTCTGGTATAGGGTATTCCTTAGGCCATTCGCTACCTAACTCCCACCAGTGTCATAACCTTGATATTGTGGCTCCTCCTTTGTACATATCCCATTGCAAATGTGCATGTGGGGCATGAACTCTAACTCTTTCCATTCTTGTTCTTTGTTGGCTTCTCATTCCCCTCCCTTCGCACCCCTGTTATAGCTCTGCTACCCCACAGCAGTGGTGGTAATTTTTCCACACTTACTTTTAGGGAATCCCAGATAGTTGTGGGAAGCCCCAGAGGGATCTATCAGGTACTGAAGGTTCTGGTAGAGCAGTAGGTTAGGAAGATCTCGTTGTTGGTGGTTGGGCTCCCAGGTCTGGTGGTTGAAGTGAGGCTGCTGTCTGGGCTGGAGGAAGGAGAGAGCATAGGCAGGTCACAGAAGAACTGCTGAGGGGAGTGGTAATTTGATGGGCCACAGGATTGGAGAGTACCCTAATCCAGCAACTATCCTTTTGCTGGCAAGTAAGAGCCTCCAAAGTGCATCAAGCTCAGTCTCACAATGGTTTTGGAGAGAGAAAACCTCCAACACAGAGTGGAGGTGGAAAGAATGGGGAAAACCCAGAGTGGAGGTCTTTCCCCTACAATGAACAACAGTTCTCGGGGGGGGGGGGGTATGGTGATAGGGCACTTGCTGTGGGCTTGGGAGTTAACTTGCACTTTCCCAGAGTGGTGGGAAAGGTTGACACGATGTAGCTTTGGCCAGCAACCTGAAATCACAGAACTTTGTTCAGTCTGCATGGTGAAGGAAGGAGGGAGGTTGTTCCAGTTTTGACCTCATCCTGACACCCCATGTGCTTGTTTGGGAATTTACGCCTGAACACTCTCCCTTCAGAGAACTGGGTGGAAGGTCCTGGCGGTCGAAGGAGAGGGAGGAGCCTGGGACCTAAGCTGGGTATGGAGACTCTGGCTCCTGGTAACCTGCTTAGCTCCTCACGCGGCAGAAGCTTAGGTGGTGAGCAGCTTTCTCCAAGCCTCTCTGGAATTGGGTAAAGGTTGGCCTAGGAATTGGCAGGAATGGTATGAAGAAGTGGAAGAGAGTTATTTTCAGATCTAATGCAGAACCACGAGGTTGAAGAAGGGGAAGGAAAAGCAGCAGTGACAGAAGCTGCAGAGGGTACAGGGCTCACCCTGTTGGGGGAGGTGGTCTGCAGTCTTTGGATCTGACTCTGCCTCAGGGCTCTGGGATACATTTGTGCAGACCTGGGAGTGTGTGACTATGTCTTGGGTGTAAATGCAGGCCCAGGAAGAAAAACTATTTTCCATGACCCGTGGTTTTCCACATGGGCGCTTGTGGGGGAGGTAGAGGCAGAAGGATGGCTGCTGTGGTCCCTCCCTCCCTCCCTGGATAGAGCCTGCAGACCAGCGCACAGGCCACGGTAGATGCTGGAAACATTTTTAGGGATGACAAGATTTTTAAATTGGTAAACGGACACCATTGATGGGGGGGTTCTTGATTAAAACTTTGGTCTATATGGAGCAAAAAAAAATTTTATAGAATGCAAAAATAGTATTGTAATATATTTTTTAAAATCGAGACTTTTTTAAAATGCCACAGGACACAGAACAAATTGTTAAAAATTGGGAATGTCCTGTCAAAAGCGGGACATCTGGTCACCCACGTTCTCTTTATTTAATCCTTACACCAGCACCCACAATCTCTTCTCCAGGACAAACGCAGGACCTGAGGACACCTCCTCTCTCTCCCTGCGGGACGACAGCAGTGCAGGAGGGGTTCTGAGGGACTTTGGAGCTGGAGGCTGATGCCCCGCTCTGCTTGAAAGACATGAGTCATCCAGGGCCGCCAGGTACATGAATGGAAACACTCCTTTGCCAAGGTAACCAAGGATACGTACAGTTATTAGAAGAACTTAGACATGCCTGTTTTCCTGGGTTCTGGTGTTCCCAGTAGTCTCACTCCTCTGTTATCATTTAACTCCCCTCATTTCTCAAGCAGTACAAAGTCTTACAGAGACTGGCCCTAACACTTCTTGTCATCTCCTTGTCTCTTTGTCAAGCAGAGACTGATGCTTCTTTATGACAGGACCCTTTGCTGCCACTGTGAGGAACAAGGGTGAAGAGAACAGAGACCATTTAGATGGGTTGGGTTCCTTTTCTCCTGGCTTAGTGGTTTTATTTAAATCCATGGCCCTCAGATCAGGGCTTGGGCTCTTGGGGGATGAAAGGAATGTTTGGAACAAGCTCTGGGGTAGGATGTTTGGGGGCTTGAGGTGTACCATGCTCAGGAAATGTATGCTATCAGCCTGCTCTGGGCCCTTTCTCCAATTTCATAGCTTTAAATAGCTGTTGTTGTGCTTGGGAGTGAGGATAAGAAGGGAATCCATGATTCAATTTGTTCAGTGGTGAGTCCAGGAATGAAAAACTCTCCAAAGCATAATTTTAGTTCCAAACAAAAAATATGAGTGATGTCTTCTTTGGTTCCTTGCAGCTCTAACATTGGGTGGATCCAATCTGAAGCGAGTTCCAGAACAAGAAAAGAGCTAAGGCAAGATTACAGTAAAAGAATAGGTAAACAGTTAAACTCTGTAGTTGAAAATAACAATACCACTGTAGTTGAAAACCAGAGAAGCTGAGAACATTGTATAAAGAAGCCCACCTGAAATCGGAAGCAACTAGTAGGCTTTTCAGGAAGATACATGAGAATGGTGCCTGCTTCAATCTCCAGGGCAAATACCCTCCCTCCAGGACCTGGGGCCAATCCACCCTAAATGTTTGCCCCATCCTAATGGCTTTCTAGAGTCTCCAGTATCAGTCTCTTGCCCTATCATATAACCAGCCACCTTGACTGACCCTGACTGTCACTCGGTAACAATTACTAAGTGCCTACTATAAACCAGGAATTAGTCTATGTTGCTGGGATGCATTTATAAACACAAAACCCCAATTCCCTGTCCTTGTAGGCTTATATGCTAGAGGAGGGGGACAGACAATAAACACAGTGAGTAGGAACTATCCCGTAAGTCAGAAGTTCACGAGTGCTATGGAAAAAGACCAAAAAGAGCGGGGTAAAGGGCATCAGGAGTACGGCTGAGTTGGTCACATTGAGAACATTGGACCAAAGGCTTGCAAGGGCGAGAGAGTGGGCCCCATGGGTATTGGGGGGAAAGTGCTTTAAGCAGAGGACAAAGAAGGTTTAATGGTCCTAAAGCAAGAAGCTGGCTGGCTTGTTTGAGGAGCTGCAGAGGGGAATGTAAGTAGGTGAGGTCAGAGAAGTAAAAAGAAGGGGGGTAGCAGATTATGTAGTGCCTGGTCAGCTACTGTAAGACCTCAGTTTTTACTCTAGTGACATGGCGAGACACGGAAGGGTTTTGGGCAGGGATGGCATGATCTTACATTTTAAAATAATCTCCCTGGCTGCTGTATTGAGAAATAATTATAAGAAAGTAAGGGCTGCAGCAGACCTGTTACAAGGCTAAGAATCGTGGAGTCATGTTTGATTCTCTTCTTTTATAACCATTGGCTCTTCCCAAATCCCCAGATCTTGGGTGCTTCTGAACATGGGCTTTCAGCTGGACATGGTCTGCTCTCAGGATCCTTGCTGCTGGCAGACTGAGTTCCTCAACACCCAGATTCCTGGGACTGGAGACCCTACCTGAGACAAGCAGAACCTGATATTTCTCATCACCTCTACTGCTACCAACCACCTGCTCTAAGAAACCCAGAAGGGTTTTATCCTGAGCTCTCAAAGGAAGGAGTTGCATTTAGTGAGATATGGAAGGCCACAAGAGAAACAGGTTTTAAGAGGAAAATGAGCTGAGTTTAGGGCAAGAGTCGGGAACTTTTTTGGCTGAGAGAGCCATGAATGCCACATATTTTAAAATATAATTCCGTGAGAGCCATACAATGAACAGTGTACGTTAGGCATTATCCAATAAAAATTTGGTGTTGTCCTGGAGGACAGCTGTGATTGGCTCGAGCCACCCCCAACCATGAACATGAGCGGTAGGAAATTAACGGATTGTAATACATGAGAATGCTTTATATTTTTAACATTATATTTTTATTAAAGATTTGTCTGCAAGCCAGATGCAGACATCAAAAGAGCCACATCTGGCTCACGAGCCATAGGTTCCCGACCTCTGGTTTAAGGAATGCTGACTTAGGTGTCTATTAGATACTCAAGTAGAGATGTTAACTAGGCAGTAGGACATGGGTGTCTAGAGTTTGTGACAGAGATCTGGACTGGTAAAATAATGTTTGAGAATCATTAGACTTTGATGGCATAAGAAAAGAGAGCAAGGATCTTTAAAGATCTGGGAGAAGAGGAGGAACCAACAAAAGAAACGGAGGAGAAACCAATAAAGGAAGGAGGAAAACCAAGAAAATGAAGTGTTTTGGAAGCAAGTGAAGCAATGCTTACAGGGATGAAGGAAAGAGAGCTAGCCAAATGCCGCAGATAGCTTAAGAAAGAGGAGAAATGAGAATCAACAGTTGGATTTGGCAGTGTGGAGACCCCGGTGACTCTGTAAGAAGAGTTACAGTGGAGTATGGGGCAAAGACTGGTTGCCGTGGGTTTCAGATCACAGGAGAGGAAAGAATTGGAGATAGGAGACGTGGGTTATGTAGGCAGCATTCAGGAGTAGGTGAAGCTTGTCTCTTCTCTCTGTAATCTCCCTCCTGGGTGGAAGGGAGTCACTGAACACTGCACAGTGGTGGCTGTGTGCCCTGTGTGTCCAGCGGTGAGGGGACAGATCATGACTGATGAAGTTGCTGAGAAGCTGTACATTTGAATTATTTCTCCAGCTCTCTATCCTCAACACCCTGGAGGGAAAAGCAAACATGTTACACCAGAACCTGTCTCACTAAAGATCCAGCCACGGGGTTGCAGAGACTTAGCAGCTAACGTGAGGCACTGAGACACGCTGTGGGAACCTGGTAGGAAAGGGTTTTGATACTACAATTTGAATCTGCCAGGAAGGACTTGAAATTACTTGCTTGCCAATCTCAGTTCAGACAAAAACAAATTGTCTGCCAACCATTTCATACTTAATTTCTAAGTCCAGGTTGCTAAAAACCAGGGGTAGGTGTCACCTGTGCTGAGAATCCTTTGTTTTTGTGAGTCACAGACCACCAGCTGGAGATCACGTCCTGTGAGGACAGCGGCCCCCTCTTCCCTGTCCCACTTCCCACCCTCTTCCTTTCTCATCTTCAGTCTCTGAACACCCAGATCCGGGGTGCTTCAGAACATGGGCCTTTTAGCCAGAACATCTTAGCTCAGAGGTCCCCAAACTTTTTACACAGGGGGCCAGTTCACTGTCCCTCAGACCATTGGAGGGCCGGACTATAAAAAAAAAACCATGAACAAATCCCTATGCACACTGCACATATCTTATTTTAAAGTAAAAAAACAAAACGGGAACAAATACAATATTTAAAATAAAGAACAAGTAAATTTAAATCAACAAACTGACCAGTATTTCAATGGGAACTATGGGTGTGGATGTATCCTGTGCTCCTCTCATTGACCACCAATGAAAGAGGTGCCCCTTCCAGAAGTGGAAGTGCAGCAGGGGCTGGATAAATGGCTTCAGGGGGCCACATGCGGCCTGCGGTAGTTTGGGGACCCCTGTCTTAGCTCCTTGTATTCTGAGCGCCAGCAGGCTGAGTACTCTAACATGTGGACTACCTGGGCCTAGAGACCCTATGTGAGGCTGCAACAGAATGCACTACAGCCGAGCCTCTCGGAGCCAGGGATCTTAGATTGGGGGTGGGGTGGGGGGAAGGACAGCAACAAGTAAACCTCAGCACCCACTGTAGGGCAAGAACATAGGGACCCCCTGCAAAGCAGACTAAATGACACCTGGCATCAGGGAAAACTGTTCTCTGTGGTGCTCTTTGTAGATACTGAAGAACAAAGAGAAACAAGGAGCTTTTCCCAACAAACAAGGTTTTCTTTCTATAAGAGTAATAGCAGCATGTGACAATTTGGTACCATTTGAGAGTTAATTACATAACACCAAGAATTGGACAGAGTATTGCTGATTGCAGCATATATATATACTGATGTGCACTGATTGCTGTGCTGCTCACAAGGACTATCATCAGTTGATATCTTTAAAAGTGTCACCTGGCACATTACAGGTGTGCTTGTGAGAAGGGAGGTTGGCAGAATGATGCCTTTCTAGGATAAACATGTGGTCTCTCCCATCCAGGGGTAGTCAATCTTTTTATACCTACCGCCCACGTTTGTATCTCTGTTAGTAGTAAAATTTTCTAATTGCCCACTGGTTCCACAGTAATGGTGATTTATGAAGTAGGGAAGTAACTTTACTTTATAAAATTTATAAAGCAGAGTTATAGCAAGTTAAAGCATATAATAATAATTACTTACCAAGTACTTTATGGTGGATTTTTACTAAGTTTGGCAGAATAAATCTTTATAAAACAACTTACTATAGTTAAATCTATATTTATACTTTGGTTGTTCCTCTACCACCCACCATAAAAGCTGGAACGCCCACTAGTGGGCGGTAGGGACCAGGTTGACTACCACTGCTCCCATCCCATGCAAAGAGTGCCGGCACATTTTAGAATTTGGGAAAGGAGATGAACATGGTGGATTTGGGAAAGCAGCAGGTAACTGGGAATGCCAACCTTCATATCCAGGACTAATGCCCTCTTACTGATGGTGACTGGGATTTGGGTGGGGAGAGAGCCAGTGTCTTGCAGGACTCTCCAATCTGCACTTTGGTCCCTCATGGGCTCCCATTCTGCTCCTCACTTTCCCCTCACTTTTAGGGCCAGTGGCTCTGCCTGGGGGGTGTGGACCTCATCCCTGCAGCAGGCTGCTCAAGGAGGGAGATGAGGAGGGGAGCAGAACAGATCACAGGACCATGAGTTAAACAGTGGCGTGGCTTGTTGAGGGAAAGCGGGTAGAATAAACATGGGGAAGAAGGTGCTTGTGCTGGAATGAAAACACTCCTTTCCCTTTCTCTCTGAAATGTTTCAGACTCTCAGCAGTGACTGTTTATATCATCCACTGTGTTATCACTTCCCTAATTTTCCCCTCCTGCCCAACAAGACTTGAATTGATTCATATACTTATCAGACTTAATTGTTTAAGATCTTAATTTCTTTGACCTGGTGGTAATTAAATGCTTCCCTCAGTGCCTCTAGGGATGCAGAGATATGGAAAGTGAAGAACTAGAGAATTCTACTCCCCATTAACTTATGTATTAACTAGTTTTATTAAGGTAAAATTGATTTACAACAAATTGTATAGCCTGACTGGTGGTGGCATAATGGATAGAGCATTGACCTGAGATGCTGAGGACCCAGGTTCAAGACTCAGAGATGGCCGGCTTGATCACGGACTCATCCGGCTTGAACTCAAGCTCATCCAGCTTAGTGCAGGCTTGCCGGTTTGAGCGTGGGATCATTGACGTGATCCCATGATCACTGGCTTGAGCCCAAAAGTTGCTGCCTTAAAACCAAGGTCACTGGCATAAGCAGGAGGTCACTAGCTTGACTTGAACCCCCCAGCCCCCCGTCAAGGCACATATAAGAAGCAACCAGTGAACAACTAAAGTAAAGCAACCAGAACTTGATGCTTCTCATCTCTCTTCTCCTGTCTCTCTCTCCCTCTCTCACTCTCACACTAAAAGAAAGTACATATTTAAAGTGTACAATTTGATGTTTTGACACATGTATACATCCTTGAAACCACTGCCACAATCAACAGCATGAACATATCCGTCACTCTCCCATATTTCTTCCTGTCCCTTTCTCTCGCCTCTGACCTCTGCTACACCATCCCAATGCAACCCCAGACCTGTGTTTTTGAAATATATGTATATTTCTAGCTACTGATATATTAATATATAACATATGTAAGTTTAACATGTATAATATAACATGATAATTTAATACATGTATATGATACGAAATGACTACCACAATAAGGTTAGTTAACATTTCCATTCCCTCACATTAATTACCCTCTTTTGTGTGGTGATAAAATATCAGATCCACTCTCTTAACAACTTTAAGTATATAATTCAATGTGGTTCACTATAGTCACAATGCTGTACATTACATCGCCAGAACTTACTCATTTTGTAACCAGAAGTCTGCACCCTTTGACCAATGTCTCCCCTCTGGCAACCAACATTCTACTCTGTATTTCCATGAGCTTGGCTTTTTAAAATTCCACATGTAAGTGAGATCATATGGTATTTTTCTTTATTTGACTTATTTTACTTAGCATAATGCCTTCAAGTTTCATTCATGTTGTTGCAAAAGGCAGAATTTCTTTAGTTTTTTTTTAATGGTTGAATAATATTCTAGTGTGTGCATGTGTGCACATACATCTGTTGGACACTTAGGTTGTTTCCATATCGGTATTCTTTTACTATACTTCAGTTGGCTTTTCTTAGAATTTTATATAAATGAAATCACATAGTATATTCTTTTCTTTACCTGGCTTCTTCATGCAGCATAATTATTTTGAAATTCATCCATCTTTTCATGAGTCAGTAGTTTATTCTTTGTCCTTGCTGAGTAGTATTTTATTATATGGGTATACTCCAATTTGTTTATCTATTCTGTTGATAAACATTTGGTTGTTTTCAGGTTTTAGCTGTTACACATAAAGCTGCTAAGAACATTTGTGTACAAGTCCTTCTATAAACATACACTTTCATTCCCCTTGAGTAAATAGCTGGGAGTAAAATGACTGGATTATGTGGTAAGTGCACTTCTTACTTTTAAGAAACTGCCACTTTTCTAAAATGGTTGTACCATTTTACATTCCTGCCAGCAGAGTATGAGAGTGCCAATTTTTCACATTTTTGCCAATACTTTGGCAGTTTTTTCATTTTCATTTTTCTAATTGGTGTATAACATTATCTCACTGTGGCCTGACCTGTGGTGGCACAGTGGCTAAGGTGTCGACCTGAAATGTTCAGGTCTCTGGTTTGATGCCCGGCAACTACGAATTGATGCTTCCCATTCCTCCCTTTCTTTTTCTCTCTCCTCCCTCTAAAATCAATAAATAAAATCTTTTTTTTTTTTTAGGTGAGAGGAGGGGTGATAGTGAGAGAGACTCTTGCTGCTGACCAGGATACCACCCCACCAATAAACCCATCTTGGGCTGATGCTTGAGTATTGAGCTATTTTTAGTGCCTGAGGCTGCCGCTTGGAGCAACGAGCCATCCTCAACCCTAGGCTGATGCTCGAAACAGCTTAGCTACTGGCTGAGGGAGGTGAAGAGGGAGAGAAGGGTAAGAGAGAAGGGGAGAGAAGCAGATGGTCACTTCTTCTATGTGCCCTGATTGGGAATGGAACCCAGAATGTTCATGTGCAAGGCTGATGCTCTATCCACTTAGCCAACTGGCCAGGGCCAAATAAAATCTTAAAATAATATTATCTCACCGTCATTTTAATTTATATTTCCCTAATGGCTAATGATGTTGAGCATTTTTTTCATGTACTTATTTGAGCCCGTATTTCTTCTTTGTTGAAAACCTGTTCAAATCTTTTGACCAATTTAAAAAATGGTTGTTATCATACTATTGCATTTTGAGACTTCATTATGTATTCTGGATATAAGTCTTTTATCAAATATGCAGTTTGAAAATATTTATTTCTTATTCTGCCTTATATTTTTCTTTCTTGTTATATTATGAAAGCAATATATTCCAAGTTTCAGAGATTTGATAAGTTCTATAGAATCTCTTCCATCAGGATGCAGAAACTTTCAAACTTCACAATTTTCTGCCAGGTAGGACTGGTAGGTATCATTCACTGGTTTGAGGCCAAATCCATTTCAAGGTATGTCGTGGTGGTATAGTCATGGTGGGGTGATAAAATATACAGTCAGGTTTTGTCCAGTGAATGTTGAGTGACAGTGGTTTGGATGATAGAAGGGACATTCCATTTTCTTACAAGCAGGGATGTAATGGCAGATCTGACTACTAGAAAATGGTGTTGGTGTTATAACTCAGTTCTAGGGGCAGTATTGGAATTCTACTACTCATATGAGGGAAGGGACAATCTGACTTAATACATTTTGCATCGTATTCACGATTTGAATGGGCAAGCACACATCTTCCAGCAAATTGACAACTGAAGAAAGCTTTGCAAGGTGAAACAAGGTGATGCTAAGTACATTTGGCGCCATTTTTGTGGGCAGGCCAGTACTTGCCACGCTCTAAAAGTTCTTCTGGTTTCTGTGTCACACTCAATTCCCTTATCTCAGCTGGCCCAGTCGGTAGTCTCCGCCATTACTGGATCAATCTGCAGCCTGGATAACGAGTGCCTCTGGCAAGTTCCTTGACTTTTCTATATCATTTCCTTGTGTTTCCTCTTCTTTAATAGGGGGACTTGTTCTAGAGGTCCTGCTTTGCCCCTGGACCATTTCTGCCAGCCATTCTTCCTAAGAACTTTGACTTCTGCGAGCCACTGGGATGTCTGTTTCTGTGAGACTGCAGAATAGTTAATTGTTTTTGTTACCAATTCTTGAGCTTCAGATACAAACTTCAAAATTATGGTAGATTCTTGTTAGCTTGTTTAGAAGGAGGAAGTGAGAGTTTTTCTCTAGCTTTGCTGGCACGGATTCTGCTGGAGATTCCTGCTGGATGGGACCCACAATCATCCATCTTCCTCCTCCTCTTCTTCATGGGGATTCTTTTTTTTAACAACTCAGTTTACTACAGGCAACTTTCTCTTCTGAAAGTTTCCTTTCTCAACTCATTTTTACTGAGTTGTTTCTGAAGAAGGAACTGTGAGTTTCTTCTAAGCTGTTTAGCACTTCTGGTTCTCACAAATGTTCTGTTTCATACCCAGCTGTACTGTATATCGAGTTCCTTGGCAACATGAATACTGTTTTGCTACTGTTGAAATTGTAACCTGTTTAAAGGAACACCACTCTGCAATTCAACTTGCAGGTCAATAGAAGGATGAGAACCACATGTAAGTGTTGCTGTCAGTTTTTTTTCTGAGATAAGGGATACTTCTGCACAAAATTGCGGTCTTCATCAGTGGGATCATCTAGTTTCAGCTTAATATCAATCACATCTTCAGAGGATGCTGGCTCCCTCAGAGGTTTCGCTGTTGACATTAGTTGGGTTACAGCTAAATCATTAAAAGTCTGTCTGACATTAATGGTTTTCTGCTCCTGTGAACTTGAAGAAACTCTGCAATTTCTTTTCTCAGGTTCAGAGCTAGAATCTGCAAGGGGTGGCACTGCAGCTTCTGCCTTCTCTCATCTCCTACCCAAACTGCTGTTGTTTAAAGCATGTTGCAATTGAGTATGCTAGTGTATACTCAATTATAGTCTAAAGTATCAGAAGACTTTAGACTAGAGGGGTCAGTTGTAATAGAGCAAAGTTTATCTAATACACCATGAAGCCATATGGTGACAAGGACAGGTCCTCTGTCCTTTGGTCCTGACTTTCTTATTGGCTACCATCAACATAACGTAATCAGGAAGTTCTTCATTGAACCATAACAGAGGCAAATGCCAGAAAACCTCAGGTTTTTCATATGCAAAATCATTCAATATGAGCTCCTAACGCTGGCAGTTTCCCTGTTTAATCAATGTATTCATCTATGAATCATGTTTTTTGTGTCACATGAAAGAAATCTTTGCTTACCCAAGGTCTTATATATTTTTTTCTAGAAGTTTTACGATTTTAGGTTTTGCATTTAGGTCTGTAATTCCCTTTGGGTTTATTTTTATATATAATGAAGGTATGGATTAAAGTTCATTTTTACAAGTGTATGAGTATCCACTTGTTTCAACATCATTTATTGAAAAGACTATCTTCTTTTTTGTTTTCAATGAATTGCCTTTTCACCTTTGTTGCAAATTAGTTGTCCATATGTGTGTGAGCATGCTGCTGCACTATTCTGTTCTATTGATTTATTTATTCTGACACCTCAACCACACTGTCTTGATTACTGTAGCTTTATAAGAATGTAAAAATAAGGTAGAGTTCAGCCTAAAACTTAGTTCTTCTTTTTCATAGTTGTTTAGCTATTTTATTTCCTTCCAATTTTCGTATGAATTTTAGAATCAGTTTGTCAATTTCTGCAATAAAGTTTTTCAGAATTTTGACTGGGATTGCAATGAATCTATAGGTCAACTTGGGAAGAACTGCTATCTAAGTAATATTGAGTCTTCTGACCATGGATAGAAGGGAACTATGCCTCATCATTTATTTAGGTCTTTGATTTTTTTTCTCAGGAATGTTTTGCAGTTGTGAGTATACATATTTCACAGCTTCTGCTAAATTTATTCCTATTTCATTTTTGATGCTTTTATAAATGATGTTATTTCTTAAATTGAATTTATAATATTTTGTTGCTAGTATATAGGTATACAGTAGATTTTTGTATGTTGATCTTGTATTCTGCTACCTTGTAAACTGACTTATTGGTTCTAGAAGTTCTTTGGTAAATTTCAAAGGCTTTTTCTTTTCTTTTTAAACACATTTTATTGAGATATGATTGACACACAAAAAGCTGTACATAGTTAATGAACACAACTTGATGAGTTTGGAAGTAATATCTACCACCTCCAAAAGTTTCCATTTGCCCTTCTTTTAATAATTTTTTCTTTTTTTTTTTTGCGTTAAGAACACAACATAAGGTTTATCTTCTTAGTAAACTGTTCGGGAAACAATACAATACTGTTAACTATAAGCACCATGGTATATACCCTCTGACCAGTTCCTGTCTATCTGTTTTCCCCTTTCTCAGCCCTTGATAACCACCATTCTACTCTCTCCTTCTATCAGTTTGACTACCTTAGATTCCAGAGGATTTTATTCATAGATTATCATGTCATTTGAGAATAAAGTAGTTTTATTTTTTTCCAATCTAAATAACTTTTAACTCTTTCTTTGCCTTTTTGCTTTGGCTAGAAGCAGTATTTCTAGAAATCATGTTGGATAGAAGTAATAAGAATAGATACCTTGGTCTGATTCTTGACCTTAGTGGTTAAGCAGTCTCTTCATTAAGCATGATGTTATCTGTAGGGTTTTTGTAGATGCCTTTTATCAGTTTGCGGAAGTTTCCTTCTATTCATCATTTACTGACAGTATTTTTTTTAACAGAATAGCCGTTAGATTTATTAATATAAATTACATTAATTGTTTCTTAAGTGTTAAAACAACCTTGCATTCCTGGGATAAACTCCATTATGTAACATTATTTTTTTTATATATTGTTAGATATGATTTGCTAAAATTTTGTTTAGAATTTTTTATATCTATGTTCATATAAAATATTGGCCTGTAGTTTTCTTGTAACATCTTTGTCTGCTTTTGTTACTGGGATAATGTTGGCTTTATACAATGGGTTGGAAAGCATTCTTTCCTTTTAAATTTTCCAGAAGAGTTTGTGTAGAATGTTATTTCTTCCTAAAATGTTTGAAGAATTCACTAGTGAAGTTATTTAGGCTGTTGGTTGAATAAGTTTGTAAATATGATATATATGTTTGCTCATATATATATATATACATATATATATATGATATATAAGTTTGTAAATATGATATATATGTTTGCTTACAGGCTGTAAGCAGGAAGGGTCCTTATAGCCTAAGGCTTAATTTGAAGTCTATGATTTTCCCCACACCCTTGACTGTTGCATGATAGGGGGTGGTGCACTCTCATGAGGAATCCCATTTATGCCTCAGATAAGTGGCTTTGTATCAGAGACCTCCTTGTTTGTATATTGAATTAAAGGCTTTGATTGCTACACTATAAAATGGGGCAGAGGAGCCCATGCTGGAGGAAAGCAGAGAAAGACCATGTGGAGGAGAAGAGAAGCAGCCAAGATGGCAGAGTGCTGAAGGAGAAGCCAGTTTGTACAGAGAGAAGGAGATGGGAAACAGAGGTGAATAAGGCTGGTGAGGTACAAACCTTTGATTCTAGAAAACTCGGATAAGTCAGTGGCTTTGGGAGCCATGAATGGAAAGGGAAGTGTTTTCCCACTATGTGTATTTCTTGCCCGCCGGGTGCAAGCTAGGATTAAAGCTAATGGCCCACCAGTTCTTGGCTCTATTGTTTCATTACCATCTCTCTGAATCAAATGCGAACCTGCATGGGCCAGCAGCTGTGATGGTGGCCATGGCTACTGGCTTTACAAAGGCCTAGAGTTTTCTTTGTGGGAAGGTTTTAAACAATGACCAAAAAAATGTTTTTGATATAAATAAGGCTGTCAAGATTATCTATTTCTTCTTGAGTAAGTTTTGGTAGTTTGTATTTTTTAAGAACTATGTTCATTTTACCTAAATTGTTACACTTTTTGACATAAAGTTATCTATATATTTTCATATTATTCTGTTAATAGCCATAGTATCTGTACTGATTATACCTTGCTCATCTGTCATATAGGTCATTTATGTCAGCTAGAAGTTTATCAATTTTATTGATTATCTTAAAGAACCAGCTTTTCTTTTCATTGATTTTCTCTATAGTTTTCTTATCTTCTATTTTATTGATTTCCACTCTGATTTTTATCATTTCCTTTGACTTACTTTGAGTTTCACTTGCTTTTATTTTTCTTGTTCTTATGGTGGAAACTGAAATAATTGATTTGATACTTTTATTTTATAATAACATTTAGTGCTATGAATTCTCCTTATAGATACTGCTTTAGCATTATCCAACAATGTCACTTGGTTCCTGTTCCTCACCCAGGACACAGCCTGTTGTGGAGACAATGACTACTCAGAGACCACATGGAGGGCACCAAGGGACCTAGGGGAGACTGCTCACAATCCCCTGTACATGTTTCATGAGACAGCTCTAACCCCCAGCCCTCCTGGGTATTTATTAATACACACAAAATAGAAGCAGGGACAAGAATGAGGAAGCTAGGAAAAGGAACTTCTTTAGAGCAGACAAAAGAGCAAGCAAAGTAGCCAAATGTCGCCACCTATTGATTAATCAGAATTGCTAATTCTATCCCTATTGTGCCGCATTCAGCATAGCACTGCTTTCAGTACTTTTGTCAGTAAAGCCACCGTGGCCTTTTTTCATCAGGGCACTGAGCCTCCCATTTTATGTTCCTATTCAGGGTCTCTACACAAGTTTTGATATGTTGTATTTTCATTTCATTTGATTTAAAATACTTTCTTATCTCCCTTTTTTTTTCTTATCTCCCTTTTAATGACCTCTTTATCACTTGAGTTATATACAAGTGTGTTACCTAATTTCTAAATACTGGAGAATTTTCGAAGTATTTTTGTCTCATTGATTTCTAATTTGAACAGAGAATATACTTTGTATGACTTGAATCCTTTGAAATTTATTGAAATTTGGTTTGTGGTCGAAAATCTGGTCTATCTTGATAAATATTCCAGATGTACTTGGAAATCGTGTATATTCTGCCATTGTTGGATCGAGTGTTTTATAAATGTCAAATAGGTCAGGTTAGTTGATGTGGTTTTCAAATATTTTATATCCATATTGATTTTCTATCTACTTTTTTAATCAGTTATTTAGAAAGGGATATTAAAAACTTATACTTTAAGAATTTATTTATTTTCCCCTGCATTTTTAGCATTTTTCTTCATATATTTTGAAGCTTTGTTATTAGACTCATATACATTTAGGATTGCTATGTCCTTTTGATTAATCAACCTCCTTATCATTATGAAATGACCTTTTTTTCCCTCAGGTAATAGCCTTTGCTTCAAAATATACATTGTGTTAAAAAATATATATATATATGTATGTGTTTGTATATATATACACACATTGTGTTGTATTAATATAAACACTCCAGCTTTCTTTTGCTGAGTATTGACATGGCAAATCTCTTCCCATTACTTTTAACCTATTTGTGTATTGATATTTAAAGTTCTTTTTTTTTTTTTTTTTCAGGGACGGAGAGAGAGTCAGAGAGAGGGATAGATAGGGACAGACAGACAGGAACGGAGAGAGAGGTGAGAAGCATCAATCATTAGTTTTTCATTGCCGTGGCAACACCTTAGTTGTTCATTGATTGCTTTCTCACATGTGCCTTGACCGTGGGCCTTCAGCAGATCAAGCAACCCCTTGCTGGAGCCAGCGACCTTGGGTCCAAGCTGACGAGCTTTTACTCAAGCCAGATGGGCCGGCGCTCAAGCTGGCGAGCTCGGGGTCTCGAACCTGGGTCTTCCGCATCCCAGTTCGACGCTCTATCCACTGCACCACCACCTGGTCAGGCTTAAAGTGCATTTTTTCTAAGCAGCATATAGCTGGGTCTGACTAGTTTTTTAAAACTAATCTGACAATCTCTACCTTTTATTTGGGATATTTACACTACTTACATTTAAATGCAGTTGTCTACAGAATTAAGTTTAAATTTTTAAAAAATTATTTTTCTATTATAGTTTATATAGTTTATAGTCAATATTTTTTTTAGTTTCAAGTTACAGCATAGTGATTAGTCAATTACATAATTTATTAAGTGATCCCTGATAATTCTAGTACCAGTACCTACCTGGCCCCACACACAGTTATTAGAATATTACTGACTATATTTCCTATGCTGTACTTTATATCCTCATGACTATTTTGTAACTACCAATTTGTTAAGCTTAAATTTATCATTTTACTGTTTGTTTTCTAATTTGTCTTATCAGTTCTTTCTTTCCCTTTTTTTCTCCTTCGGCCTTCCTTTAGATCAGTGATTTTCAAACTTTTTCATACATAAACTAATTACAAAAATTCTGTAGCACACCAAAATATTATATTTTTGCCAATCTGACAAAAATAACCCATAGATTTAAATTTGATTCATTCACACCAGATGGCTATTATTGTATTGGCTATTGTCATTTTTTTACTTGACAATCTAAGGGAAAAAAGGTCTATGCCCCTGACTAAATAGTCAGGTATTGCATGTTTTAAAAATTGTGTGCATGCCACGGAACACCGGTAGAAAATTGCTGTTTTAGATTAATTAGGTGGTAGCACAGTGGATAGAGCATTGACCCAGGATGCTCAGGTTCCTAGTTTGCAACCCCGAGGTCACCAGCTTAAGTGTGGGCTTATAGGCTTGAACACAGAATCATTGACAAGATCCCAAGGTTGCTGGCTTGAGCATAGAGTCACTAGCTTGGCTTTAGCTCTCCTGGTCATAACATGTAAGAGAAGCAATCAATGAACAACTAAAGTTGAAGCAACTACAAGTTGATGCTTCTCATCTCTCTCCTTCTTCTCTCTCTCTTCCTGTCTCTCTCTCTCAAATCAATAAAAAAATATCAAGTAGGTATTTTTATTATTCCATTGTCAGCTTTCTTCTTGTTGGCTTATTAGCTATAACCTTTGTTGTGTTGTGTTTAGCGATTGCTAGGGTTTTGTAATGCACATCTTAAATTTATCACAGTTTACCTTCAAGTGATATACCACTTTACAAATAAGAGTCTCACAATAATACACTTATATTTTTCTCTTCCTGACCTTTGTGCTCTTGTTGTTACACACTTTACTTTTTCATGTATTATAAACTTTACAGTGTTATTTTTGTTTAATAAGTCAATTATCTTTTAAAGGTATTTGAATAATAAACAAAAGTGCTTGTATATTTACTTATGTATATAATAAACATGTTCATCATTCCTTTGTGTAGATTTATATTTCCCTCTGGCATCATTTCCCTCTGCCTGAAGGAATTTCTTTAATATTTCATGAAGTGCAGATCTGCTTGCTGGTGATAGATTCTTTCCAGTTTTGCATGCCTTAAAAAGCATTTGTTTCACTTTCATTTTGAACAATATATTTATTGGGTATAGAAATCTAGCTTGATAGCCATTTTCCTTTAGTACTTTAACAAATGTGCTCTCTCATCACTCTCTTCTTATGCAGTCATTGTTGCCAGTGAGAAATATGATATCTACATTGTACATATCTTTCTTCCCCCTCTGGTTCCTTTTAAGAATTCTTCTTAAAACCTCTTAATCACTGGTTTAAATAATTTAATTATAATGCTCTTTGTTCAAGTTTCTTACTTAGTTGTTCACTGAGCTGCTTGGATCTACGGGTTTATAGTTTTCATCAAATTTGGAAAAATTTCAGTCATTATTTCTTCAAAAAATTGACACCCCTCTCTCTTTTTTCTCCTTCAGGGCTTTAATTATGAGTATATTATGTGGAATCTAATAAACAGAGCAGATTAAAAAAATAAAGTGAAAACAGACTCACAGACACAGAGAACAGACTGATAGCTGTCGGAGGGAAAGGGGATTGGGGGACTGGGTGAAGCGATTAAGTGAAAAAACCTCATAGACACAACAGAATGTTGATTACAAGAGGGAAAAGAGGAGATAGAAGAGCATAAGGGGGATAAATGGTGATGGAACAAGGCTTGACTTGGTGGTGAACACACAATACAATATGCAGATGATTTATTGTAGAATTGTATACCTGAAACATACATAATTTTATTAACCAATGTTACACCAATAAAATTAAATAAGTAACTAAATAAATAACAAGTATATAGGCTGCTTCAAGTTGTTTCACAGCTCACTGATGCCTGCTTTCTTTTTTAAAATTCTCTTTTCTCTGTGTTTTATTTTAGATATTTTCTCCTTTGTGGTTCAAGTTCACTAATCTTTCCATCTGCTTTGTCTAATCTGCCATTAATCCAATTCATTGTACTTTTTTATTTCACAAATTTTGGGTTTTATTTTGATTTGGAGCTTTCCAATATATTTTATTCTCTGTTTAACTTTTTGAACATATGGGAATACAATTATAATAACTATCTTAATGTCCTCATTTGCTTATTCTAACATCTGTATAAATTATGGGTTGGCTTTAATTGATTGATTTATCTACTAATTATGAATAATATTTTCTTCTTTATTTTCCTGCTAGTTTTTAATTAGATGTCAGATCTGGAGATTTTTGCCTTATTAGTGCTGGCATTTTTGTATTTCTATATATATTTTGGAGCTTTTTTCTGGGACCAGTGAAATTATTTGATCCTTTTGGGCTTTGCTTTCAAAATTTGTTAGGCAGAGCCACAGTGTGCTCAATCTAGGACTAATTATGCCCCACTACCAAGCAAATGCCTTCTCTTCCTAACGCCCTCAAGTCCTGAGAATATTCAGTCAGGCTTGTGGAAACAGTCATTTTTCCAAACCCTGTGTGAGCACCACAATCTCATTTCTTTCCCCCTCACCTAAGTTAGCTTCCTTACACATTAGTGCTGACCAGAACTCAGTAGAAACATATTGTAGAAGGGGACCTTCTGCAGATATTGGATCTCCCTCACTGGGCAGGTCTATCCGCTCTAGTACTCTATGACCTCCCCTATCTACTTTGCCAACAGATAAAGGTTCATAGTGAATAAAATGCTATCACCTGTAGCATCATTTGACTTGTCTCATCCAAAGATTGTGAAAACAAAAGCAGAAAGGATTACTAAAGGAAACTATGATTCTAGCCACTTGAAAGTTTTTATCTAACACCAACAGCAATTATTTCCTTGAAAATAATTATAGTCTGGGGCTGTGTTAATGCTCCTGGATTTCCATTATTCAATGCACTCCTTGTTATTACCACAAGTTATGTGTTTAGGCAATAATTGATATTCAATGAGAAGCAAATCTTGGTAGGAATAGATTAAAACTTCAAAGTGGAAAAAAAAAAAGGGACTGGTTAGGTCTGTGATGGTGAACCTATAACATGTGTGTCAGCACTGACACGTGTAGCCATTTTCAATGACATGCTGCCGCATGCGGCCACATACCAGAGAAGTATGGGACTACATGCCCAGAAGGATGTTTCATCCTCGGCTCCTGCATGGACAGGTGCAGTAGCCAAGGATAAAACATTTGCTGTAGTGTAGACACTCTGTGCCAGAGGTCTGTAGGCCAAAACAACAGAACTCCGTCACAGAGCGTCTAGTTCTGGGACTTCTGGTTAGGCCATTTTTCTCGAAGTGACACACCACCCGAGTTATGCTCAGTTTTTTGGCGAATTTTGACACACCAAGCTCAAAAGATTGCCCATCACTGGGTTAGGTTCTAGGTAATTTGGTGACTCTTGATCTCTGCTATGTCTCCAGACACCTGGACAGAGGTCCCCTGAAGTTTTTCATGACTCCCTCACCTCCAGGATTCTGATGGGCAGTATGGGGTAGAAATGGGAAAAGATGGAATTGGAGCACAAGGAGGCTAGTGCCAGGTAATGGACAGACTGTTTCTGACCCACAGGTGCTTTTTTCATCCCCTACCTCATCTTCCTTTTCACCTGTGGCATTCCTATCTTCCTTCTGGAGACAGCACTGGGCCAGTACACTAGCCAGGGAGGTGTCACAGCCTGGAGGAAGATCTGCCCCATCTTTGAGGGTGAGTAACTATGTGCCTTATTCTGGGATTTCTGCCCTTGGGATTATAAACATTATTTGAAATGACTGGGTGGTTTAGCAACCATTCTAATTGAGATCAGACTTGTGTCTTTATGGTAAAACCCTCTGTTTACAAGGTCCATACTGAGCTGGTCTCCCAGTCCATCAGAGAATGGGGAAGATGGTGATGAGGGTAGAGCAAAGGCTTTAGGTTAAATAAGTAGACAGCAAAACTATTTAAGTTATATATTTTGAAAATGATTTTGCATTTTCAAAATATATATAATCGATTATAAAAGATTTTAAATAGGAGAAAATATTCATAATTCTACCATCTTTATATAACAGCTATTTAAAATTGAGGGTGTCAGCCTGACCAGGCAGTGGTGCAGTGGAAGGAGTGTCAGACTGGCATGTGGAGAACCCAGATTCAAAACCCTGAGGTCACCAGCTTGAGCCCAGGTTCATCTGGTTTGAGCAAGGCTCACCAGCTTTAGCCCAAGGTCGCTGGCTTGAGCAAGGGGTCACTCGGTCTGCTGTAGCCCCATGGTCAAAGCACATATGAGAAAGCAATCAATCAATGGACAACTAAGGTGCCGCAATGAAGATTTTTTTTTAAAGCATTTTATTTATTTTGTGACAAAGACAGAGAGAGTCAGAGAGAGGGACAGACAGGAAAGGAGACAGACAGAAGCATCAATTCCTTGCTGCGGCATCCTAGCTGTTCACCGATTGATTGCTTTCTCATATGTGTCCTGAAGAGGGGGTGGGGGTGGGGCGGAAGCTACAGCAAACTGAGTGAGCCAGTGACCTTGGGCTCAAGCTGGTGAGCCCTGCTCAAACCAGATGAGCTCGCGCTCGAGCTGGTGACCTCAGGGTCTCAAACCTGGGTCCTCCGTATCCCAGTCCAACACTCTATCCATTGCGCCACTGCCCAATCAGGCTGCAACAAAGAATTGATGCTTCTCATTTCTCTCCCTTCCTGTCTGTCTGTCCCTATCTGTCCTTCTTTCTGTCTCTGTCACCAAAAAAAGGTGTTTTATTTCAATATTTCTATGTAGGATTTTCTTAAGTTTTTATTTTGAAATAATTACATATTCACAGAAAGTTGCAAAAATAGTACAGAAAGGTCATGTGTACCTTTCACTCAGTTTTCCTCAATAATAATATCTTACATAACTGTAGAATAATATCACAACCTGGAAACTGACATTGCTACTATCCAGATCTTATTCAAATTTCACCAGTTTTCCTTGCACTCACTTGTATAATTATGTGTAATTTCATCACTTTGTGTGTGTAGATTTGTGTCACCACCACCATAATCAAGATACAGAATTGTTCCATTGCCACAAAGATCTCTGTGATGCTTCCTCTATAGCAGTGGTTCTTAACCCAGGTTCTATCGAACCCTAGGGGTTCGATGAGTCGGTCTCAGGGGTTCGGAGAAGCCTCTGCCGCAGAGGCCAGAATAAAGTAATACCGTAATTTGTTGTGAGTTCATGCACTTTGTTGGTTTTGTTCTTTGAGCAAGGTGATGTTCATGCACGGCTCATTTTGTGCACCAGTAAAAAAACATATACCTATGTCTTGAATTTGGAAAAAAAAATCATATTTTATTTATCACTAAAGAAGGGTTCGGTGAATGCACATATGAAACTGGTGGGTTCGGTACCTCAAAAAAGGTTAAGAACCACTGCTCCATAGTCTCATTACCCTCCCCTCCCCATCTCTAACCTGTAGCAACCACTAATTTGTTCTCTCTATAAATAATTTTGTAAATTTGAGAATGTTCTATAGCTGGAAATATACAAAATATAACCTTTTGAGGTTGGCTTTTTCACCTAGCATGACACCCTTGAGATTTTTCCAACTTGTTCTTGTATCAATAGTTCATTCCTTTTTATTGCTGAGTAGTATTTTATGGTATGGATATATTATAGTTTATTTAGCTATTTACCCATTGAAGAATATTTGGATCATTCTCAGCTTTGGGGTTTATTTCATTCTTTCTGTCTATATAGAGTTTACATCTCTATTAATATGGAATTTACACAGTTTATATCTGCTTTACAGTTAGTGTTATTTTCCATTTCCTACATGAAAATCATTTAATAATTATATAAACTTCCATCAAGTAGATATTTGATAATTTACTTAACAATTCTTTGTTTTGTGCATTTTCTTATTTTCAATTACTTATTGTTATGTGTATTTGCTGAGATAGATTTTTACTACATTTATGGAATTATTTCTTTGGCATAAATTTGCAGAATTAGGATCACTGGATCAAATGTACAATCAAGTTGATGCCTTTCAATCTGGTTTGTTAAATTGTCTTGTGGAAGTGCTATCTGGGTTTACAGTGTTATGAGACATGAGTAAGCATCACAACTTTCTACCATTCACAACGAAGTTCTTTGTGGTTCTCAAACTTATCTGCATACTGGGAACACCTGGGTTCCACCTTCAAAATATCCTGAGGTCTGTACCATACCCCCAGATTGTGATTTAATTTGTCTAGGGTCCAGGCTTTGAAATTTTAAAAATATCCCCAGGTAATTCTAATATGCAGACACATTTGAAAATAATTGAGTTATATCACTTGTAAAAAATTTCACTTGGGCCGTAGATGCATAATGATACCTCATTATTGTTTGATTTTGTACACCTGCAATTATTAGGGAAGATCTATTTATATTTTCTCTTATGTGAATTGCCTGTTCCTGCTCTTAACATGTGGTTTTATATTATTGGAGTGATTTCAGAAAACATAGTCTACATCAGGGGTCGGGAACCCATGGCTCACAAGCCAGATGTGCCTCTTTTTTTTTTTTTTTTTCATTTTAGAGAGGGGACACAGAGTGAGAGAGAGAGAGAGAGAGAGAAAGAGAGAAAGAGGGGAGGAGCTGGAAGCATCGACTCCCATATGTGCCTTGACCAGACCAGTGCAGGGTTTTGAACTGGCGACCTCAGTGTTCCCAGGTTGACGCTTTATCCACTGCGCCACCACAGGTCAGGCCCAAATGTGCCTCTTTTGATGGCTGCATCTGTCTCACAGACAAATCTTTAATAAAAAAAATAATAACATTAAAAATATAAAACATTACAATTTATTCATTTCCTACCGCTCATGTTCATAGTTGTGGGTGGCTGGAGCCAATCACAGTTGTCCTCCGGGACAACACCAAAATTTTATTAGATAATACCTAACGTACATGGGTCATTCTGAGGTCAGGAAGTAAACTTCCCTCCTTTTAATCAAGTAGTAGCTAGCTAATTGCAGAAACCCTTTTGATGAAGAAGATGACTAAAAGAAAAAAAGATGAGGAGTATCGTACTTTTCAGCATGAATGGACAGAGAAATTCGCCTTTGTGGAGAGAGCAGGTTCTGCAGTGTGTCTAATATGCAATAATAAAATTGCATTGATTAAACAGTCAAATATAAAGCGGCACTTTGACACACGCCATACTACATTTGCATCAAAATATCCAGCGGGGGACAGCAGGAAGAAAGCGTGTCAAGATCTACTGTGCAGAGTGCAAGCTAGTCAGCAGCAACTCCGTGTTTGGACCCAACAAGGTGACTGGAATTCAGCTAGTTTTGCTGGTGCTTTAGCAATTATGAGAAACAGAAAGCCATTCACAGATGGGGAGTATGCCAAAACATTCATGCTTGATGTTGCCAGTGAACTTTTTGATGACTCTTCAGATAAAAACAAGATAATCAAATGAATAAAAGGCATGCCTCTGTCAGCAAGAACTGTTCACGATTGTACCATTATGATGACAAATCAAATTGAGGCAACACAAGTGAAGGGCGTACATGCAGCACCATTCTTTTCTCTTGCTTTGGATGAGTCAACAGACATAAGCCATTTATCCCAGTTCAGCATGATTGCAAGGTATGCTGTCGGTGACACACTACGTGAGGAAAGTCTTGCTGTTTTGCCTATGAAAGAGACAACAAGAGGGGAGAATTTATTCAAGTCTTTCGCTGAGTTCGCTAAAGAAAAAATTGACCGATGGGTAAACTTATTTTGGTGTGTACTGATGGTGCTCCATGCATGGTGGGGAAAAACAGAGGATTCGTAGCGCTTCTTCATGAACATGAAGAGACCCATCCTAAGTTTTCACTGCATCTTACATCAGGAGGTGCTTTGTGCTCAGATGTGTGGCGAGCAGCTTGGTGAGGTGATGTCGCTGGTCATTCGAGTGGTCAACTTTATTGTTGCCCAACCTTTAAATGATCGTCAGTTTAAAACACTGCTGGATAAAGTTGGGAATAATTATTCTGGTCTGCTTCCGCACAGCAATGTGCATTGGTTGTCAAGGGGGAAGGTGCTCAGCTGTTTCGCGGCTTGTCTGAGCGAAATCGGACTTTTCTTAAAATGAAAAATGTCGAGCATCCTGAGTTAGCTAACACTGAGTGGCTCCTGAAATTCTACTATCTCGTGGACATGACTGAACATCTGAACCAGCTCAATGTGAAAATGCAAGGCATTGGAAATACAGTCTTATCCCTTCAACAAGCAGTGTTTGCATTTGAAAACAAGCTGGAACTCTTCATCACCGACATTGAAACAGGTCGTTTACTACACTTTGAAAAACTGGAAGAGTTTAAAGATGCATGCACAGCAAGTGACCCTGCTCAACATCTTGATCTCCAGCTCTAGGGCTTCACATCTAATCTTCTGCAGTCATTCAAAGCACGTTTTGGAGAATTTTGTGAGCGCACTCATCTTTTTAAGTTCATCACCCATCCACACGAGTGTGCTGTGGACAGTGCTGACCTGAGTTACATACACAGTGTCTCTGTCAGAGATTTTGAGCTACAAGCTGCTGACCTGAAGGCCTCAGACATGTGGGTGAATAAGTTCAAGTCACTGAATGAAGATTTGGAAAGACTTGCACGACAGCAAGCAGAGTTGGCGAGCAAACACAAGTGGGGAGAAATGAAAAAACTTCAATCCGCGGACCAGCTGATTGTCAAAACTTGGAATGCGCTTCCCATCACATACCACACACTGCAGCGTGTGACTATTGCTGTACTGACAATGTCTTGCTCTATGTATGCATGTGAGCAGTCTTTCTCACATCTAAATAACGTTAAGACCAACCTACGATCACGTTTAATGGATGGAAATCTCAATGCCTGCATGAAGCTTAACCTCACCACGTATCAACCAGATTACAAAGCCATCAGCAAAGCCATGCAGCACCAGAAGTCGCATTAATGGTAAGAAGTACTTTCATCATTGGTTAGCAACAGCATAACAACGTTATTAAAAAGAATTCAGAGACTTATTGTACTTTAAAAGTGTTGGTCTTACATAAAATGTATACATTTACCTGTATTTAGTGTTAAGCATATTGTATGGCTCTCATGGAATTACATTTTAAAATATGTGGCGTTCATGGCTCTCTCAGCCAAAAAGGTTCTCGACCCCTGGTCTACACATTTTAAAAACACCTTTGAGTTAGTGAACTTTCAGAACCTAATAAAGATTACAGTACATAGGAAGCCAGGATAGGGCAACAGAAGGGTGAGAAAAAGGTCCCTCCTCCCTTGGGAAGGGCTGATGGAGCGCTGTAAGGTGGCAGAGGCCATCGTCGTGCAAGTTCTCATTGGATTCAGGCAGACGGTAAAAGAACTGTGGAGCTGAAGAATGGTAGTCCACTTCATTTATTAAAGTCTCACTCATAATGGTGAACAAGCAAAAAGGCAGGGAAGACCACTTCCTTCTCACTCAGGGCTCCCAAAACCCTGACCTATTCTCTGGATTCTCCTGAACTCACAGGCCCCACAAGCAAAACAGCACTCCCCTGGCAAACGAGGTAGGCCCAAATCCGGGCTTACCCCTCAGTTCTCTCTCTCTCTCTCTCTCTCTCTCTCTCTCTTCTCTGCACTCCTCTGCCCCCAAAACAGGCTGGGGGAAAAAAACCCTTCTACAGCAAATAGCAAACAACAGCCCCTCCCAAGCAGGAAGACCACCCGCAATTTGCGATCTGCCTCCCTGAGGGCAAGCACCCGCAGCCTTCTGTAGACTACAGCACACACACAGGGAGCTGCCCTAATATAAGAGAACAAACTTTAAAACATTTGTTTACCTACCTAGCACCCAGCACACGTCTGCCTGCGGGGGGTGGGGAGGGTGGAGAGAAGAGAGTCAGGAGTCCAGGCTCTAGCACTTCTTGTTCTAGGACACTGGCAGGAGCACAAACCTCTCCTATGCTGGGGTGGGTATTGTGTGAGAAATCTGTCCATTGCTCCTGACTCAATTCTGCCCTTTATCCCTCCAGGCATCGGCTATGCCTCCCAGCTGATCCTCATCCTCCTCAACGCCTACTACATTATTGTCCTGGCCTGGGCCTTCTTCTACCTCTTCAGCAGCTTCACTGTTGACCTTCCCTGGGGAAGCTGCCACCATGAGTGGAATACAGGTAAGGTCACCTCTGGGTCAATTGCCTCCTGCTGCTCTGCGACATGAACCAAGAGTGGGACTGTCCCTACATCTTAGGCAACCCAGTTCCCAGCCATAATTTGAGACTTAATAGAAATCTACCAAGTGACTCATAGAGATCTTATACCAAAGATAAGAGTGAGATTTCACCAGCACCTCAAGCAAAATGTCAAAGCATTTTTTAAAAAGGTATTCAATTTAATGTATTGTGAATTCATGTATTATGCAAATAGAACTGACTGTAATTTAGCTATTTATTTATTTATTCCAGTTTGAAATATTGTATTGTAGGGCCAAGGGCCACTGCCATGGTGGCCATTCACGTGCAGGTTCTCATTGAATTCGGGCAGACAGTAGAGAAACAGCGAACCAGAGGATAGTGGGCCATTCTGCTTATTGGTGTCTCACCAAGCCAGGCAAGCCACAAGAAAGCCACACCTGGTGGGGGCAGAATCTCTCTTCCCCTTCTGTTCTTTCCTTTCAAAATTTTCTGGCGTGAAACCTCTCCTCTAGCAAACATTAGCAAAAACAATGCCCCTTTCCCAAGCAGGAAGGTAATTTACAATTTCACAGACCACATATACCTGGCACTGCCCAGCCCCCAGTGCAAACTATAAGTGAGCAAACATAAAAATCATATTTTACAAACTTATTTGACCAACATGTATATATTGTTTGTTAACTTTTTTGTTTCTCATGCCTTCCCTGATACTATTTTAGTTCTTTCCAATTCACAATTCATCTGGATTTAACCAGGGAATAAGCTATTTAGTATGTCATCAATATTAATTTTCTTTTGTGCCTGAAAGACTACCAGAGCCACCTACAGCAATAGAACTACTGAGTTTAATGAATTGAAAGTAACAAAAAAATAAAAAATGCCTGTGGTAGTGCTATACAAAAGAACCTTGTGTGATGATGTATGTATCTGGAATGGTAACCAACATGTGGTTATCGAGCACTTGAAATGGGGCTAGTGTGTGTGAAGAACTAAATTTTTAAATTTTTAATATAATTTTAATTAAGTTTAACATGAAGAGCCACTGGTGGCTAGTGGCACCCTGTGGCCAGAGCAGATGAAGAACGTACTGGACACATCCTGTTGAAGTCTCAGCACTACATGCTGCACTCATAGCCAGACACCTCGCAGGGCCTGTCCGCACGGCTTCCTGTGCCATGATTAATTTTTCTTGTTCATAAGTTACTCAGTTCGAGCTGGAGTTTGAATCTTTTGCTGGCCAGGGAGGCACCCTTCTGCAATCGCTGGCGTCATATTCGAGGCCTCTCTTGCCCTCAAACTTTATGGCCAGGCATACCCTGGAGAACTTCTGCTACCACCTCCATTCTGCCATTTTTTGAGTGAAAAGTCAGGTCTTAGAGGTACTTCCCCTGCTACTCCAGGTGTGTTAGGTTCCTCTCACATGGCTCTGGTGGCACCTGCACTGACCCCTGGCCCTGCTGTGCCTCCTACATGCTTTTTGACTGTGTGTTGGTCTGGTTTTCCCACAGATCAGCAAGAACTTGAAGGCAGAAAAGATGTCTTTACCTCTTTGATCTTTGGGCCTAGCACAGTGCAGGCTACATTACAGATACTCAAAAATATTTGTTGAATGAATCAAGTTTTAAACATGTTATATTCTCCTATTTTCTTTATTTAATACATTTACCTTCCCTCCCTCCCTCCCTCCCTTCATTCCTTTCATCTATGCACACTGAAGTCATCTTTGACAACCAGCTTGTCAAGTGGTGGTTTTATCCAGACCTCAGTGAAGTACCTCTTGGAAAATTTGTGAATTTGCAGGGGCCTAGGCCTATTGCTTTAGGCCTGCCTTTAGGTTGATTGTTTTGGCGGGGGGGGGTGTCTCTGAGACAATTCTGAGGCAATACCCAAGTCTTTTGCTTCTCGACAGTTTGGACAGTTCTCCTAGTGTATCTGGTTTTACTCTGAGCCTAGCGTCTTGAATAGTATAGGACGTCCTGTCCTGTCAAGATGAAACACTTTTCCCAGTGTGCTGAAGCTTCAAGGAAAGTGGTGTCTAGTGAAGAGTGCTCGACTGGCCTTGTCATTCAGCAGATACCGTTTAGCCCCCACGGCGCCAGGCCCTGTCCTAAGAACTGGGCATGTGGAAACAGTGTGCAAAAACAAAGGTCCCCGCCTGCATGCAGTTGCGTTCCAGTAACAGGAGACACCATAAACAAGATAAGTGAATAGGAGGTATCCTGTTAGAAGTGCTGTGGAGAAAAATAAAACAGGGAGGATGTTTTGGGAGTTTTTGTGTGGGGTATAATTTTAAACAGGCCATTGGTGGAGGCTTTACTGGGAAGATGACATGAGCGATGCTCTAGAGGATGCCGAGTGAGCCACTGAGACAGCAGGAGGCAGACACTAGGTAGAAGGGACACCCAGTCAAAGGCCCTGGGGCACCAGAAGAGATAGGGTAGACTTGGAGATGACTATTGGGGTTTTGGCTCTTTTCTCTGAGTGGGATCAGAAACCTATTGGATAGTTTTGAACTGGGGCGTGATGTAAAATGTGACTTAAATTTTAACACTATCACTCTGCCTGCTGTATGGAGATTGACTAAGGAAACCAGAGTAGAGTCAGGAAGCCAGCTGAGAAGACAAGAGATGATGGTGACCTGCACCAGTGGTGATACTGAGAAAGTCAGATTCCAGATATTTAAAAAATAGACCCCAGTCACTTACAAGCTAAGACAAGCCATTTCTAAGCAGACTCAATTTCTTCATGTGTACCAAGGAAAAAATACTATCTGTCTTAGTATTTGAAGATTATTGTACTAACAAAATATAAAGACGACAATGTGAATATTCTTTGTGAAACTACAAAGTCATGTACAGAAAAGTAAGAGCTACTAGTTGTTCAGTACTTTATAAACAAGTTTCATTTAATGCCCTATCAATCCTACAAATGGCTAGTTAGATCCATTTTAGAGATGAGGCATGTGAGACCAAGAGCCACACTGGGAGTCAACGGAGGGTCCGACCAGAGCCTCCTTGCACCTGTCCCTGTGCTCTTTAGCAACTTGACTAACTTCCCTAGAAAGCTTTTTATTGTTCTTCAAGGATTGTGACTTTATACACAACAGTTACCTGGAAATATTTATACTTTGAAGCAGATGGCACGTAGAGCATCTTTCTTGATGCCATCTGATCCTGTTTTTATAAGAGTACGTACTCAAAAAACATTGAGAAACTGACAAGTAAAAGCATGTAGGAGAGGGTGACGGGGCTCTGTTGACCTTGTGCTTTGTATGGACAGCTTCAGCACAGTTCCTTCCAGGTAACTTATTTCCGTTCTCCTAGAATTTCACCCCTAAAAACTGGCTAATGATTTTTCTTTTGCTTCCTTCCCTGGGACTCATGAACAGAACACTGTGTGGAATTCCAGAGGACCAATGGCTCCCTGAATGTGACCTCTGAGAATGCCACCTCTTCTGTCATTGAGTTCTGGGAGTAAGTGAAGCCGTTTTTTATCCCATTGTGGGCTGTGTGCTGGAAAGGAGGGTGAGGGGGTGGGGTCACGCAGTGGGAACTCTGGCCTTGTCACCTAAGTGTCTTTTTTTGTGTGTGTGCCTATATTAGTGGTTATTTCAGAATTGGTTTCAGTGGTGAAAATGTTTCAACTCCCCTGCCTTTGCTCTCTTATGCATTCGCCGCCATGTCTGATAGTGCACATGCATGTGGTCCGTACTTGTAGCTACCTCCTCTCTTCAGCTGCATGTGCATTGTCTCTTCTCTTCCCCTCCCCCAATACTGATATTAATCTAGGGCATGATTCCTCACATGAAACCATCCTAAAATCCTGGCTGAGAAATACATGTTTACACCTTCTTCTCTAGATTAAATTGGTACTCTGCTTCCCAGAGCAAACTAACCTGGGAACAGTTGATATATGCCTCTTTTTATATGCACCCCCATCTCTGGGCAAGGGAAAGCCTCATGGATTCAGGTACAAAGAGCTGACAAGCTTTGCACAGCTCCACTGAGACGTGCAGGCTGGAAATGGAAGCTGGCAACAAAAGTGGAGCTGGCTCACCCTTCTCTCCCCAGGAGGCGGGTCCTGAAGATCTCTGACGGCATCCAGCATCTGGGGGCCCTGCGCTGGGAGCTAGCCGTGTGCCTCCTGCTTGCCTGGGTCATCTGCTACTTCTGCATCTGGAAGGGGGTCAAATCCACAGGCAAGGTTTGTGTTGGAGAGCTTCTGGCTCTCTATCCCAGGATGCTCTGCCCTCACTGGGGATTCAGTTACTCAGGAGTTCCCAAAGTTGTGGTCCAGTTAAGGATGGGAGGGAATGACCTAACAAAGATTTTTGTGTCTTGCCCTTCTTTGATTATATGCCTCTCTTGGGTTTGATCCCAAATCCTGGTCTTTGGAGAAATTAAATGGAACTAAGAGAGAGAGAGAGAGGATGAACACTTCTGGAGGAATCTGACCTTGGAATATACCACATATGAGGGCACATTGCAAACTGAACACAGTTCATGTCTCCCTAGTTCATTCAACATTTCTTTGGGGAAAAATATTCTGTTAAGACCATTAGTCTCAAAACAATTCTCAATCAACCTGAGAAGTTGGGTGAACTTGGCCCTCGAGTGTATGAGATGTTAGAAGGACATTCTGAGTTCTTCTACCTAGGCTTCCTTCTTAATCTGGCTGCCCGGCTGCACTAAGTTTGTAAGGTCTGTGAGGACAGAAATCATGTGTCACAGATCTTTTCATACCTAACCACCTTTGCCATAATTCCAAACATATTTGTTGGAAGAATGCTTACATTCATTCAGTCACTCAACAAATATTTATTGGGTATGTGTCAGAAGAGGGTGGCTGGAGGGGGAAGTGAGAGGAGAGGTTGTGGGCTCCCAGCACAGGGGAGGTGGAACTGAATAGTTGCTGGGGTAAGAAGCTAGGAGCAGATGGGAAACTCCTTAGACCTCTTCTGTAGGTGGGGGCTCCTGCTTCTGGCCTTGCTGCTTGGTCTCCAGCCCCCTCCCTCCTAATTCACTAGTTTCTTATCTCTCATCTTTCCCTTGGCCAGGTGGTGTACTTCACAGCCACGTTCCCTTACCTCATGCTGGTGGTCCTGTTAATTAGAGGAGTGACACTGCCTGGGGCAGCCCAAGGGATTCAGTTCTACCTGTACCCAAACCTCACACGTCTGTGGGATCCCCAGGTAAGAAGCCAGAGACCAGGCTCTTGTGTGGCTTTTCAGGTGCTTGAGGTTCAGACCTTCCCTGTGCTTTGTTGAGCTATCCCTGTTCCTGGCCCAGATCTAAAGCATCCACGGTGGGCAGGGAGGGTTGCAGATGTCTGTTAGCAGCTGTTTGTGGTCCCCTTCTTAGCTTAAAGCTGTCAGGAAAGCTGAGGGCCCTGAGGTCCTAGTATCATTCCTCAGAGGCAGCAAATATGTCACTCACAGCCTTTACTCAGGGGCTAGACCCATTTTCCCACATCTCTACCCATTCCTTTTTTGCATTTCTTCCCTTGGCAATCTTATTTCATTCCTAACTTTCTCTTTATTTCTTAACCCTCCACCAGCTCTGTCTGGTTCCCTTCCTCTGTCAGAAGGCCCTTTACTAAACCCAGTTCCCTAGCTCCTCCCAGTACCAGCTGGGCTGGAACTGAGTGTCCTGTCAGTTGTCAAGATACCCCGCCCCTTCCCTCCCCTCAGCCAGCTTCTTCTCTGCCCTCACAGTGGGGTGGCAGTGCTGCTTGCTGACTGCAGGGGTTTGTAAAGCAGGGCTTGAACTGAGAAGCCACTGCCTTTGACCAGTTTCTTATCTTCTTCTGTTTGGCAGCCATTTTGAAAGCTGGCAAAGCCAGGAGGTGTCGAGGGCTGGGGAGCATGGGTAAGCTCCCCTTTAGACTCCCTAAGACGTGTTACCAGCTCCATGTCCTGCCATGTCCTCCCTGGGGAGCACGTGGACAAGTTAGAGCTTCCTTGGTGCTGGAGAAGGCTGTCTGTGCTAGCAGCCCTGAGGAGACTAGGCTGGGAGGTGCCCAGAACAGAGAAGGTGAACAAGTAGATGGCTATTCAAACATTTTAAATAGTAAGGCACCAGCACAGGCACTGACATTGCTAAGAGGAGCAAGAGGAAAGGGAGAGGCACACACTTCTACAGGTCCTCCAAGACCAGGATGCAGTTCACGTAGAGGCAATGACTGCCCCTTGTGCAGAATTTGGGATGACTCAGCAGTTCAGTTATTCTCAGCCTCCCAGCCACCCTGGCAGAGTTATGAGTTCTTCCATCCAGAAGTCTACCAGGGCTGCCGGAACTCCCACAGTCAGAAGCATCCCCAGGGAGTCAAAGAGTCTTGCATCCTGGGTATTTCTCAGTGATCTTCTGGTGGGACAGGAGCTTATCCTTCCCTCTCCCATTTCTTAGATGTCACAGCAATACAGATTGCTGCTGTGCCGTCTACACATGGGGCACAGGGTTGCAGTCAGGCTTTGGCGTCAAACTGCAGAGCCATAACCACTGGAGCTAAAAGGGCTTCAGAGGTCATCAAAGCAAACTACACATTGCACAGATGAGCAAACCAGGCCCAAGGTCACACAGCAAGTGGCAGGCCAAACCAAAGTGCATTTTTATTTTGTGAATCATAAGCCCTTTGGTTTATCTGGAACCAAAGGTTTGTGATGGAGAGTAGGTAGCAAGCAGGAGGCTGTGGGGCAGCAGAGTTGAGGGAAGGCTTTGAAAGACAAGTGTAGAGTTTGGCTTGGTTCCCCTGTGCAAAAGGGAGCCATTGTGGTTCCGAGCAGCAGAGGTGTGAGCCAGAGCTATGGCTAAACTATAAAGCCCACCTTTACTTAGAGGGCCAGCTGGGAAGGAACAATCATGTTCAGGTCAGGAGACAGGCAGGTAGGCTGAGAGAGAAAAAGGAGAGAGGGTCCAGTATTTCTGGAACTGATTTGTGGCTTCTATAATCAATGCCTTGTTTATCAACAATTTAAGCTCAAAACAATTGAGGCTTTATAGTGCACCTGGCATGAAGAGCTTGACAGATTACATGCATTATTTCAGCTCACCCTCACAGCAGATCAACAAGGTATCCTTATTTTATAAATAAGGAAATTAAGGCCTGAGAACATAAAGAACTTTCCATCCTTACATTTGCACCTGGAATACAGGTCTAAATAATTACAAGTTCCACATACTTTATGATCTCTTGAAAGAAAAATCCCCATCTGTATATATATATATCTTCCAGCAAATATACAGAAGGTAGACCAATAGCTTTCAATTCTGAGTGTTAATATGGACATAATTCTGTGTCTACGTTACTACAGGGAATAAGAACTCTTTTAAATCTGCTCTCCAGGATACTGTCTTCCAACCCCAGACAGCTAGCTGTAGGTTTTGTAGGGAGCATATGTCTTCTAAGTCCTCTGAGGCCATGGGGAGGACAATGTTTCAAGAGCCAGGCTTGGTCCTGAGCTTTCGAGCTACCTGCCTTGTTCGCTGCCTGGTCCTGGTCCCATGCTGAAGTGAGGACTTTGTTGTCTGTGAGCAGGGCAAGCCCTGCAGGGTGAGGTGCCCTGCAGAGCACTAATTGAATGTAGTTGGCACTCCCCAGTTATAACTGGCATAATTATAACTGGCATTTGCCTGGCACTTGAGAACAGTGCAAAATTCCTGCTAGCCAACACAAAGACCAAACACATCTCTCTAGCAAACACTCTGTGTGGGAGTGGGGAGCCAGACAGAGACAATACTGGGTTAAAGTTATCTGGTTTCCTCTTCTCCTTTGGCCAGGCTTTCTGTGTGCCAGGTGGCTGTCCGTGTTGGTATTCCTCAGGGCTTGTCTCTCTCACTTGGGGAACAGCCACTGGAGACTCAGGACTTAGCAGTGCAGTGAGTACATGCTTTATTTGGGCACCTGTTTCTTTCCTTTTGTCTGTCCTACTGCACTTTGGTAGATTGGTAAGTGCAGGGGCTGGGGGAGTAGGGTGTCCAAAGGGCCTTTGCTGAACCTTTTAAATCTCCATGCTAAACTATTCTAATGAAGGATTTATTTAGGGAGGAGGTTGGAACCACTGATTAGAATGAGTCCTTTTATTTTGATATCGTACACTAAAATCTGTGATACCTCATCATCACAGAAAGGTGGACTGCTTTTTAAAAATAACCCAATGACAAACAGCAGGCCTAGCTGACACATGGATCACCTGCTTATTATTTGCCAGGCACTGTACTACAGAGTGCCGCAGTGTGATCCTCCCATTAACCCTGCTGGAAGGTAGATGTTAGTCCCATTTAACAGATGAAGAAACTGAAGCTTAGAAAACTGAAGGAATTTGCCTTAAACTAGAAAACTAGTGTGTGTGGGAGGTTGGGTTTCATCCCAAGTGGTCTTTTGGAGTATGCTGTCCTGATGACCATGATACTCACTTTCCAAGGAATAGGAATTATTTGAGAGCTTTTAAGGGCTGTTGTCTATTATTCCAGAAGGTAGGATAGAGAACTAATATTATTTATTTATGTGTTTGGCATTTTACATATATTATTTTGTTTATTATTATACCCATTTTCTTGATGAGAACAGTAAGGTTCAGAGAGGTTAAGTGACTTGCCTAAGATCATACAGCTCAAAATTAATAGAGTTAGTAACTGAACCCAGTTCATTTTGACTCCAAAGCCCAGGTTTTTTCCATTACACATGATTGCTTTCTTAAAAATAGTAACTATAATAATCCTTGGGCTGGGACTCAAAGTTGAACACATCTTTCCTGAACCTTCTGGAGCTCTCTCTCTCTTCCTCTGTGCCCCCAGAGAATTATTTTTGCTCACACTCCAAGTGTTTTCTACACTTGTTTTATTCTGGGTTAGTCTTCTGCCCCAGCCAAAGACACATTGGAGTTTGCTCCACAAATGGAACTCCGGCACAGGCAGGGAGTGGGTTGCCTGTGGGGGAAGAGAACAGCTCACTCTGCTGACTCCTTCAGCCTCCTCTGATCCCATTCCTTCTCCCATCCCAGTGGGCTTGCCAGGCAGCAGCTGCGGATAGCTGGGGTTTGCCAAGCTTCCAATAAGGAGTCTTTAGTCCCAGGCACCCTATCTGACCCTCACACTGTGAACCCTCAGCCCTCCTGCTGCATTTTCCTCTGTTCTCATTAACCTCTCCTTCCAGCTCAGTCTTAGTCTGTCCTCCTCAGGGTGAGGTAAACTGCCAAGTCACAATTTTTCTTCCTAAATCCAAGTTTGCAAAACTTTATGACCACAGGATTTGCTCTCCCCTGCCAGCATTTGGGCAGAAACAGACGTCTCTGTGGGCACTCAACATTTCCCTGGTGACATGCATGTCTGTCTGCACTCAGTGCGCTGCCAGGCACACAGAGTGAACATCCTAGATCTGCACGGCCAGTTTGGGAACAATTGATCACCTACCTGCTCTCAGGACAAAGTGAGCCCCCAGGCAGATACATGTGGCTGCCCAACCCTCCATCTCTGACCCCGGAGTAAATCTATGCCTACAAACTCAGAGCTGCTTGCAACCCCCTGAGTGAGCAGAAAGGAGAAAGAACTGAGTGCCCTTCAGACCAGAGGTCAGTGAGTTTTCCTGAGATGCCCATCCTTACAGTGTCCGGCCTAGAGTTTTAGAAGAAGAAAAATGATTCAAAACATCTCTTTAACCTTTTGTGACATCACACCGAATTCTGTCAACACCCCTGTTCTTGTCTGCAGCTTCTTTCTTTTCATTCCTTCCTTGTCCTCCTTTTGCTTCAGAAATAAATCCTGATGACTCCTCCCCTTCCCATTATAACTTCCCTCAGGTTTAAAAATGTCCCCAGGTGTTTCCAGGCCTGGCCTTGTGCTATTTCTTGCTAGCTGGGCTTCTGGGTGTGCCTCTGAGCCCTTTCCCTTAGCAGCAGCTTCTGCCTCACAGAATTCCCTGGGCGTGGGAGTCACAGTGGGCAGAAGGGACCGGAGGCTAGAGACAGTCTCTCCTTTCCTTTAGCACTTTTCCCTGCTCTTTTCCCATTCCTGCAGACACAGAAATATCACAAGAGGATTAGTGGCCAGTGAGTCTCTGTTGCCCACATCTGACTGTTCAGAAAGCTTTAAACATGATACAGACTTCTGGGTTCTCTTTGAGCCTGAGAGTCAGTGTCTGAGCTGGGGGTGTTGGTCGAGAAGTCAGGGTGATTTTGGTGCTCTCCGCCTGCCAGCAGGTGTCTGAGACCCACTGTGATGCTGAATAAAATTGCACTTTGGTAGGGTGAGTGTGATGAGAGAGACAGTAAGGGAAACTGAGGGTGATGATGACGGGAGGGAGGCACAGAGAGACGGGTAAGGGACTTAGGAGCTTTTGACAGAAGGAAGCTGAGCCTTTGGTGTGTGTGTGTGGGGGGGACATTAGGAGCACGATATCGGTGAAAGGAAAGTAGGCACCTGTGTGGGGTCTATTGGAGCAAAGCCAAGCAACAGACAAGAAACAGGGGACACAGAAATGTTGGGACAGCTGTGGGCCAGTAGAGCTCACATCTGAAGGCAGGAGATGCCTGGGGCGGGTCTATCTCTCTAGGACTCCATCCCCTGCCGAGCTACATGGTTGCCTCGTCCTGTTTACCTAGATGTTCTTTCTCTTTGGGATGTTATTTTAGCTGTTAAACCTAAATCATAACATATGCAGGCTGGGCAGCAGCTGAGATAATAACATTAACAACCTTACCCTATGTTTAGGGTAGAGATCCCCCCCCCCCCAAGGAGTACAAAGCCCTTTGCAGACACATTTCTGCTCATTCGCTTGACTATTTGTGAGCTGAGGGTTACTCTTCCTCTTTTCAGACAGAGGGATTCGAGACACAAGGGGCAAAGGTTCATGCTGATAAGAGCAATAATATTAAGGACCCATAACCCTGTCCCTGGATTTCTTCCAAACTGGTCACTTTACGAGGAGAGCCCAGGACAGGAGAAAGTGTAGGCAGAACCAGGGCTTTGTTTCCCTGATGAAAACCTGGTGCCAGGTCTGGCTTTGAACCCCCTCCCACCCTCACCCTCCTCCGCCATGGGTTCTTCAGTATTCCTCAAATGCCTGATGCCTATGTCATCCTGGTAGTGCTCGAGAGATCCCATCTAGGGGCCCAGGAAATAGAGCCTCTTGGGATAGCAGGATGGCAGGGGGCCTGCACAGGCTGAAGGCGGGGTTCTTGCCATCCCTAGCCAGTGCCTGGCTCAGCCATGGGCCTGTGTGCTCCCATGGAGTTCAGATGTCCTTGCTCCCCTGTGGTGCAGCTTTCTTGCCTTTCCCTGTGTAGGTGTGGATGGACGCGGGCACCCAGATCTTCTTCTCCTTTGCCATCTGTGTAGGGTGCCTGACAGCCCTGAGCAGCTACAACAAGTACCACAACAACTGCTACAGGTGACTGGGGGCCACAAACCTGCATCGCTTTACTGTCCCTCCAGCTGTGCTATATCTGGTATGATTTGGAGGTTGCAGCAGCTAATGGATTTTCTCACCCCCACCCTTCACCCCACTTCCCAATACTCTGGGGCTTCCAGTTGCTGAAAGGGGCCAATTGCAGGTCATTGGTTGGCTGGGAAAGCCCTGCGGTGTTCAGCCTGAACCGGGCTCATGTAGAGGCTTTGGGCTCAGGAGTGTCAGCATGCCTGGGAAGTGAGTAGTCATGTCATGCAGTGGGGCCTCCATCTTGCCTGCTTTGTACGTTTGTCCCAGCAAACATGGACTCCTTATCCATTTTCATTCACCCTTTCCCCAGCTGGTGCCCCTCCCCATGGTTCCCTTGGCCTACCTGGTTCATATAAGAGAATTTAAGCCAATTTTAATATTAGCCCAAAATGACATATCAGGGATTTCACAATCAAATTTAGACAACTAAAAATTGTGGTTGGTGGGGATTACCCAGGCCTGTGTCCTTGACATTAGTATGCCACATTGAATTGTGTCACAGTGATGGTATCCCAAAGGCATGGTGACAACATTGCAGGGGACAGAGTGGTGGGACAGTTAGTAATCTCTAGATTAATATTTTGCTCCTTCAGAGCCTCATTTGTTTATTTATTTAAAAAAAATTTTTTTTCTGAAGTGAGAAGCAGGGAGGCAGTGAGACAGACTCCCACATGTGCCCGACCGGGATCCACCCAGTATGCCCACCAGGGGCAATGCTCTGCCCATCTGGGGCATTGCTCCGATACAACCGGAGCCATCCTTAGCGCCCGGGCCAACTTTGCTTCAATGGAGCCCTGGCTGTGGGAGAGGAAGAAAGAGATAGAGAGGAAGGAGAAGGTGGAAAAGCAGATGGGTGCTTCTCCTGTGTGCCCTGAGACTGGGAATCGAACCCGGGACTTCCACATGCCAGGCTGATGCTCTACCACTGAGCCAACTGGCCAGGGCCCAGAGCCCCATTCTTCTAAGACGACCTTGATTTATTCCAAGTCTGAGCTAGTGGAGTGGGTATAGGAGAACCTCAAATGCTCATTTTAATTCTGCCAGACAGCCCCTTTTGGCCTGTCTCCTGAAAGGGACAGGGCTCCTCTGGGGTTCCTCTTGGCTCTGGATTGCAGGCCTGAGACACTGTAGCCCTTTCTGACCTGCTTGTTCCCACCTGCCCACCTTGCCCACAGGGACTGCATGGCCCTCTGCTTCCTCAACAGTGGCACCAGCTTTGTGGCCGGGTTTGCCATCTTCTCCATCTTGGGCTTCATGTCCCAAGAGCAGGGGGTGCCCATCTCCGAGGTGGCAGAGTCAGGTGAGTGTTGGGGAGGCTCATGGCCATCGATTCTGTGAGCTTTGAAGCTTCACCAGCCGGATTCCAGAGGCATCTCTACTGTCCCCTTCCCTGTACGTGAGCTCTGGTCACCCTTCAGTGGATGCATCCTGGGAAGAGCTGGTGGAGGACTTAAAACATTAATTCTGGCTTCAAAGGGTGAAAGGGTACGCAATGAACATTTTTCTTCCTGCCCCAATGTTATTAGGCCACCAATGTTACCAGGTTCACATTTATCCCTCTAGAAATAGTTGGGGCATAAATGAGAAAAAAACACATACCCATAGATGCATACACATTCATTCATACATATGACTATTTCTATTCCTTATCCACTTTTTAATAACCAGTGATAACATCTATATATACTGTTCTGTACCTTGACTTATTTTGTTCACGTTAAACTGTGCCTCAGGGATAAGTTTATATTGGCTCATAGAGTTTCCTCCCTTTTTAAGTGAATGCTTTTTCACCATGCTGTCTTATTGCTTCTTTTAAATAAAATCAAGGACTGGTCCCCTATTGGGTGAGCTATGAACATTTATCTTGCTCCTTCCCTATTCCTGTGGACTGCGCACCTGTATTGGTAGCAAGACAGTTTTTATCACGGCATTCGCAAGCACACCCTTGTTAAAGAGAGCCCAGTGCTGGGCAACTAACATCATTGACTATTATCAAAAATGATTCAATTTCACTTTTATCAAGCACTTACTATATGCCAGGCACTGTGCAAAGCATCTGCCTGTACCACATGATGGCAACTTGTGAGGCAGGTGCTAAGACAGTGATGGGAAATCTTTTGAGCTTGGTGTGTCAAAATTCGCCAAAAAACCGAGCATAACTCAGGTGATGTGTCACTTCGAGAAAAACGGCCTAACTGGAAGTCCCAGAACTAGACGCTCTGTGACGGAGTTCTGTTGTTTTGGCCTACAGACCTCTGGCACAGAGTGTCTACACTACAGCAAATGGTTTTATCCTTGGCTACTGCACCTGTCCGTGCAGGAGCCGAGGATAAAACGTCCTTCTCAGCATGCGGCCCCATACTTCTCTGGTATGTGGCTGCATGCGTGTCATAGGTTCACCATCACAGTACTAAAATCATTCCCATCTCACTAGTGTGGGGACTGTGACTTCCAAAGGTAAAGGACTATTGAAGGTCACAAGGTCCCACCCATTTATTTCCAAAGGAAGGTTCCTATGGATGAACCTAAACCCTGGTGCATGAATCTGTTCCTGCTATTTAAACCAGATGAGAGGAACATTAATATATTTGAGAGATTGTGCATCAGTGGTATTCTGAAATTAATGCCAGTTCACTGGTTGTAGGGTGACAGAAAAGGCCCCAGGGCAAAGGTGGCCGACTGGTGGCCCCAAGTGTAGTCTAGTCTTGGAGATGTTTTTATTTTTATTTTATTTTTTTTGAGCCCTCTCCTCTCTCCAAGCAGCACAAAGATTGCCTTAAGTTTTTTTTTGAGCGGGGGGGGGGGGGGGGGGGCAATGGCTGTCCATCTCATCAGGCCCTCCCACTCTGTTTACCCTCGATCTGCTTCACAAAGGACACAGTCTACCAGGACCCTGAGTTCTTTTTAAGTTTGAAACCTCTTGTTTGGGCAATAGATCTGGAAAGTGAGATTGGAAGATTTGGGGTAAAACTTACAGAAATGTGGGTGATATGCCCCTTTCCATTTTTCAAAGTCCTTGATACATATAGCCTGTAGGTTGTGTTTCCGCCCATGAGACTACAATGGGTGGTGCCTTGGATTTCAGGACCAGGTAGAGATTTGGGTGGCTTCTTCTGGGTGAGGCTGGTAGTGGTGATGGCCACTCTGGCTGCAGTTATCCCAGGCACCACTCTGGGGTTGCGTGTGGCCTGAGGTCACCTGGCACTGGGGTGTGTCCTCTGCTTTGTGCTGTAGGCCCTGGCCTGGCTTTCATTGCCTACCCCCGGGCGGTGGTGATGCTGCCCTTCTCTCCTCTCTGGGCCTGCTGCTTCTTCTTCATGATCATCCTCCTGGGACTGGATAGCCAGGTATCAAGAGGTGGCCACTCAGAGGGGGATGGGGGAGAAAGAGCAATGGGCATGAAGTTGACTTGATGCCTTGATGGACCTTAAAACAGTCAGGGACCTGGTAAATGTCAGACATGAACCCCTTCCAGGGACCAAGAGGAGCTTTGAAGGGTGGGCCAGATCTAACCATGCAAGGACAGCTCTGGGGACTTGAGATAGGGAGCCTGGCAGGACTGAGCCCAGGAGCAACAAGCCAAAGCTAGCTGATGGAGCTTATTTTGGGAGCTCTCTTTCCCTCCAATTCTTTTGCCCTCTCACTTAGTTTGTGTGCGTAGAGAGCCTGGTGACCGCACTGGTCGACATGTACCCCCATGTGTTCCTCAAGAAGAACCGAAGGGAGGCCCTCATCCTTGGAGTATCTGTCATCTCCTTCCTTGTTGGGCTGGTCATGGTCACGGAGGTAAGGATCCGGGAGGCTTGAAAGTGGGGAGTGGGTGAGGAGGCAGAGCAAAGGTGGACAGGTGCCACCTGTCAGGTAGAGCAGGCTGCTGGGCTTTCAGGACACTGGGACTCTCTCCTTTCCCACCCACAGGAAGCACGAAGAGGGCAAATCTCTCCTCTGGCCCTTGGACATTGCCCACGTACTTTTGGGGCTGGTGGAGGGGTAATTTGGCTCCATGCTGAACTAAGAGGTATAGAAAGGATGGTCTTGGATGAGGAAAAACTGCCTTTCCAGCAAGATCTCATCATTTGTGAGGCAGCTGCACCAAGTGTCAGGGATAAACTTCAAAGAGAGAAGACTATCACTTGGGAATGGGGGATATTCTGTGTGATGTCTAAGAGGAGGAGGAAGATAGATGGAACTTGTCAGCTTGGTAATACCAATGACAGACCCATCCTGATTTTTGCCAAAAAAGTGCACATTACGTCTTGGACTTCTGGATCCAAGACAATCCCTAAATGTTCTCAAGGACAGTCTGAGAATAGCTATTTCATCTATCATCCATCCAAAAACAATAATAAAAAATAATTATTGCCTCATATCTGCCTAGTGCCTTACAGCTTACAAACTACATTCTCCTTTAGTATCTATCCTCTGTGATCCCTGCCAACTATGTTCTGTGCCCTGAGGGTGTGAGGCTGGATAGCAAGAAGGTAAATCTGTTTCCCCTGGATAAAGTTTTGTTTTTCATCTCCTTCTCGGCAGGGAGGTATGTATGTGTTTCAGCTTTTTGACTATTATGCAGCCAGTGGCATGTGCCTCCTGTTTGTGGCCATCTTCGAGTCACTCTGTGTGGCTTGGGTCTATGGTGAGTAACTTTCCCTAAGCCCAGGACTCACCTCCACCCCAGGGCCCATAGACAAAGGAGAGACAGCCACTGCTCACATCCACCTTTTCTTGGGACTTCTCTCCTGCCCAACCTCAAATATCTCAAGAATCCTAAATTGCTACCATTGGATGGGACCCCCAGAGGTTGCTTTGCCTACTCTCCTGGTTATGGCTACACCTAGATCCCCCCCACCCCTCAGATGGGCCCATATCCTGTCCTATCCGAACCTTTTCAGCCTTTAGAACAACAGCCTTAATAACCAGAAAGTTATTGCCTTTGCTGCCCAGTGCCATTTTATGCTCTGAATCCCAGGGAAGGGTATTTTTCCAGCACTGATCAGTAAAGACAACCATGATATCCTCTGTTTATTGGTCCTTGTGCTTCCTGGTCTGTGCGGGCCCCGTCCTGATACTTTGGATGCTAAAAAGTGTCCTTTTTTCCCCTTTCTTCTTTCTCTTCATGGTAGGAGCTGAACACTTCTATGACAACATTGAAGATATGATTGGGTACAGGTCTTGGCCTCTTATCAAATATTGTTGGCTCTTCCTCACACCAGCTGTGTGCACAGTAAGAAAACCTTTAGGGAAGGAAGCCAGATGAAGGGATAGAAAGATGGTGGTTACAAGAGGCTAGGTAGGCTGTTAGCCTGATAAGGAACTTCTCTGTGGGGACTAGAAGTCATTTTAGATTTCCATTCATCCTCCTGTTGGACTCTAAAAAATGACAGCAAGACAGATGCTTCCTTCCCATTTCTCAGAAGGATAAACTGAGGTCCAGAGCTGTCAGACTAATTGACCAATACAATAATGTGAGTCTAATGTTGCCAGCAGGACTGAAACCCAAGTGCACTGGGCTGCTCATAATAATACTGCTCACAGCAATAATAATAGCAACAGTTACAGAGCACTGACCTTATGCTGGGCACAAAGTGCTTTATACATTTTAACCCACTTAATCCTCACTAGGACCCTATGAAGTAAGAATTGCTGTTACATTTATTTTACAGATAAAGCCAAAGGTGTTTAGCAATTTACCCAAGCTAGAAAGTGGCGGCGGGCTAGGACTCAAGCCCAGGTGACTTGGCTTCAGAGTATGAGCCATAAACCGCTCTGCGCTGCTTCCTCTGGCTTTGAAGCCGGCAGTTCCCCTGAGCAACCACTGCATGCAGGTTGTAAATGAGGCCTCATGTCTGCCCTTGAGGTATTCAGTCTCCTGATCATGCAGGAGACCTGACTGAAAGCACCAGCAGGCACACTGTCATATCGTGATTGGGAGACAACCATGTGTAGAGGTAGGTGCCCATGGGCACGGGGGCCCTGGAGGGACAAGGTAGGTGCCCTGGAAATACCTATTTGGGGTGTGTGGATTTTGAGTAGAATGTGATGGAGTTTGTAGGCTGATTGGCCCAGAAGAATCTGAACGAAAATCTGGACTTGGAGTGTGATCCCTGCCAGTTCCTCCAGGGGGCGCTGAGGGCACAGAGCCCCTGCTACCCAGCCCCTTTCTTTTCTGCTCTCACCCTCAGGCCACCTTTCTCTTCTCCCTGGTCAAGTACACCCCGCTGACCTACAACAAGAAGTACACTTACCCCTGGTGGGGGGATGCCCTGGGCTGGCTCCTGGCTCTGTCCTCCATGGTCTGTATTCCTGCCTGGAGCTTCTACAAACTCAGCACCCTCAAGGGCTCCTTCAGAGAGGTACTGGGTTAGCAGGGAGGCAGGCAGTCAGAGGGGAGGAGCCCTGGTGGGTGATGGTGGATGGCTGCCTGCCAGGATAGAGGCTGGGGCACACGGGGCAGTGAGCCTGGTGTGGGGCTCAGGGAAGGACACAGTGAGTGTTAAAGCCTCAGAAGGGGATTACAAGACACAGGCTATTGATTATAGGGCTGGCACCTGGAGGGCACGATTGTGTGTGGGGAGTAAGGCAGACAGTGGTGATGGAAGCAGCGGGCAGACCACCCCCTGCAGCCCGCTCCCCCTTAACAGCAGTCACCTCGTCTCTCCTTCCAGAGAATTCACCAGCTCATGTGCCCAGCTGAGGAACTGGCTCAACGGAACCAAGCAGGACCCTCTGACCCTGCTACAACCAGTACATCATTTCTGAGACTCGCAGTACTAGAGTCTCACTGCTAGGGGGGTAGGGGAATGCCCTTGGACAGTGCCTGTGGGGACCGAGCAGCAGGGAGGGCAGAGGCAGTCCCTCTGTGCATCCCTGTCTCCCTCTTGGGGTAGATAAGACAAAGGGGGCATTTCAGAATCCACCTTTAAGGGTGGGTGCCTCCCACTCTGAGTTCCCTGCTGCAGGGGTTGCTAAACGGGTGTGACCCCCTTTGGATTCCCTTTGAGATAGGCGAGGAGGAGGACGCTGGGTGAGGGCTGGTGGGTGGGCTGAGAGGTCTGTTCGACTTCTGGGATCTCTTACCCTTCACTTCATTAAATGCAAGCTCTTACCACTGACTGCTAGAGGTTCTGCCTGGTTCCTGCTCCTCTCTGCCTTGCTGCCTGAACCCCTTCGTCACTTTAAAGTTATGGTTTAGGAGATGCCTATCTCTTTCCCTAGTCAAGTTCTTGTGGGCCATGAGCAGAGGGGATTGTTATGGGACCCAACTGAGGTCCTCCATCACCAGAGACTCGGACTGGAGGGAGTGTCTCTCCCACCTCTGGCCATGCTTCTACTAGAGTCCCTCTCCTCCTTCCCTCTGTGAAATAAGAAAGGCAAGGGAGGAAAGAACGAAGGAGGAGATCTGAGCCCTAGCTAGAGGAACGCAGTGGAAAGAGTGGTTGGGCTTCTTCTGCCCACGTTTCTCTTGCCGTGTCCTTGCCTGACCCTGCCTGCCAAACCTGTGTCTGCATGAGCCTGCCCAGGGCCTGGTGCTGGGGCATAAGAGAGGGATAGCAGTGGCTTTGCAAACTTGAGGCAGCAAGTACGAAAAGCCCTGGCAGAGCAGGGCATTATCCTAGCTCAGCCGGTGGAGGGACCCCACTTCCTCAGGACCACCCCGCACTCAGAAGCTGAGAAGAGGATGGAGCCCAATGCAAGCACCACCCGATGGACAGACTGACATGCCCATGAGGGGGTGGCTCTGCTGTCACCATGGTTTAGCTCTCAGGCCCTGAGCTACAAGATGAACTCTTCGGGTTAGGCTATAAAGAAGACCCAGGTGGAAGGCCAAGCCTGTCCTACTCAGGGTCAGTGGGTATGCCTTGGCCCCAGAGGATCCCACGTGTGTGTCTCTGCAGCCTTAACTCTGAGCCGTGTGTGTGTGTGTGTGTGTGTGTGTGTGTGTGTGTGTGTATGTGTGTGTGTGTGTGTGTGTGTTTAAGTGGCTGAACACACACAACTGCATTTCTCCCTGTGCAGGCTCTGGTGGCTGTTGCCCCACCTTTGTTGTAATTTTTCGGTGCTGTTCCAGGGGACCATCTGGTCATTCCTGGAGCGGCAGGTGACGGGTGTATGGCATTCCCTGGGGGGTTATCTTAGTTTGTTTGTTGTTTTCTTACAAGTCACTTAGTGGGGGGAAAGCACCATAATCTTTTCCAGTCTTTAGGTTTTGATTATATTTTTATTGTTGGGAAAGTTTATAAGAATTAGTAAAAGCAGCCCTGCAATCTGTTGATCTTGCCTGCTCCTTCCTGGACAATGACTGGGGTGGGCACCCCCTACGTGCTCGGCTCAGTCACCGTCCAAATATGGGAGAAATAAACCTTCTAGAGAAATGTGCTGAAACTTAAAATACTACACACCTGGCATTTCCAACCATCTGAAAATATTCCCAGAACACCTACTATGTGGCTGTTCTGTGCTCATGACACATGAGGAGCAGTACAGACACAGTTTAGCCCTGGCCGGTAACTCAGTTGTTTAGAGCATCATCCCAAAGTACAGAGGTTGCCGGTTTGATCCTCGGTAAGAACACATACAGGAGCAGCTCGATGTTTCTGCCTCTCTCTCTCTGTATCTCTCTCTCTCTGTTTCTATCTTTCTCTCCCTTCCTCTCTCTAAAATCAATAAATAAAAATTAAAAAAACATAGACACAGTTTCTTAAGTGACAAATGCTATGAAAGAAAAGAGCAATGTGCTATGAGAAAGGCCCTGATCATTTGGGTAGGTGGTCTTGGGAGGGCCATTCTGAGGAGGTGTTTTTTGTCTCTCTATCCATCCAGCTGACCAAAGTTGCAAGAACCCGCTAGGTCCAGGAAGGGACATAGGTGGTTCAATAATGGTGATTTGAGTCCCATTTAGGAGATTCATTAATGGTGGGATATAGTGTCAAAATAATCCATTGATATGAGAATTAGGAGATGTGGGTTCTAGTCCTGAGTTGCCTCCATCTTGCTGTGTGCCTTTGTGGAAGTTACTTGGAATTTAGGTCTTCATTTTTGTTGTTGTTTTTTCAGCTGAAGTTAATACTGTGTACCTCACCCAGCCACAAGTTTGTCTAGGGCTCAAATGAGGCAATGGGTGTGCAAGACCTGAGGTCATTAAACCAGTTGGGGGTGGGGGTGGATGCAAGGGATCTGCTCTAGCAACGCAGTGGGTTGCTGGGCAGAGAAGTTCAAGAGAAGCCACTGGCCTGGGTCAGGGTGGGGTAAGGGAGCAGGAATGCCCAGACTTGGTTCTAGCCAAGGCAGACATAGCCAGGGTAAGCTCAGTCCCATTTGCTTTTTCTGCCTGGAAGGGCGGGTACCAGATCCTGCAGTTCTCTGAGGAAGAAGACACAAAGGGGAGGGTAGCCCTCCTTGTTCAGAGGCTGCACCTGTTAGAGAAGAAGGGCAGAGGAAGACAGGCGGGCAGAGAGAGCCTGTGGCACCTGAGAGCTGAATGGAGTGACCAGAAGCATAGGAAACTGGAGAGTCCTTGGAGACAGGGAGGGAGGAACCTAATTACATATTCAGCACACTGGGTGGCCGTGAGGCCTCAGATCTTGTACCTCAGACCTAGCACATGTCTCAGACCCATACGTGTGCACAAAGACACACTCCTTCATTATTGTCAGGTAAATATGCAGAAGCACAGACACACCACCAAAAGCTGAGGACACTCTTTCAGAAAGGCTTGCAGTCCTGACGAGTGGGTTCTAGCTTCTAACTCACTGATCCTTCGTTTTCTCTATAAAGTGGGAGTAAGAATACTGAGCTTCTTGTGTTGTTGGAGTCCAGTGGCGAGGAGCTGCCCTGGGAAAGCAATCCGTCCTGTTTCCTGTGGCTCCAGCCCTACCACATTGGGTTGTCAATGAAACAGAAAAGCCCAGGAGTTCAGAGACATCCTTGCTATCCTCTGGCTTCCTGGACCCACACAGCAGGTGGCACTGGGCTCCAGTAAGAAGTCTGCACATTTATTGAGCTAAGCATTTTTGCTAGAAGGCAAGGGAAAGGTAGACCTAAAATAACCCTGCTTCCTGTGGGCCTAGTTCCCTGACAAGACCAGCAGTGTTGTCCAAGCAAATCAAGACTGAGTCTTCCAAGTCCCAGTCTATCCCCTGGTTCTGAGACAGCTGTGCCCTCCCAGAAGAGGGAAGACAGATCATTTTTCCCCCTCAAGTTGCATCTATGCAGCCATCCAACCATCCATCTGATAAACATTGAGTACCTACACTAATAAATGCTAGAGGCAGAAACAAAGTTATGAAATGTGACCCCTGCTCTTTAAATATTCAGGGTCTGGGAAACAGCATGCTGCCATAGAACAAGAATAGATTTTTGGAGCCAAGAGGCGCAGGTCAAATCCCAGCTCCATCATTTACTAGTGTGTGGCCTTAGGACACATCACTTATCTTCTAGTCACAGCAAAGTTCTCATCTGTAAAATGGAACTAATAAGGCCTACACTTCAAGGCTTCTGTGAGGATGAAATTGGGTAAAGTCAAGTACCTAGCCTGAGTTCAATGCTTAAGAGATAGGTCCTATGCCAGGCGCTCCAAAAGCAGGTGTGGGGTAGAAAGTCAGGAGATTCCATGGGGTTCACAGTTCCCACTGCAGTGAGATAACTGATGTATTTGATTGTATTCTATCTGGTCTCTGGACCCTTCACAGGAAGGAAACAGCCCAGTCTTAGGTACACTTTCCAGGTAATTTAGGGACCCTAATTTTGCACAGATGGGAGTCTCTGGGCTCCAGCAGTTTACAAATTGGTCTGAATGCCCAGTGGGGTTTGGAAGTGGTGGGGTTTGGGGTGCACTTGAGTATGCGAGGGCTCAAGTCACAGGGAAACCAGTTTCGACAAGGCAGCTGATCTCCTTCCAGGTGGAGAGATGACAAGACTGCTGATCATGCATATCCCCAGATCCTCGCAGAAAGCCTGGCAAATTGTAGGCATGAAATCAAACTTTTGAATGAATGAGTGAGCTCCCCCCCCCCCCCCGCCTAGTCTGATTCTCTGCTCTCGCTCCCCTTCCCTCCCGGAGAGACTGGGTGGGTATTTCCCTCTGGAACAGCTTCATGGACTTTGGTGTCCCCTTCACAGTAAGCTCCATAGTTTACACATGGTGGCCCGACCTGTGGGGACAAGGCAGATGTAGCAGTGCCAGGCTCTACACCCCAGGTGAGCGTGGAGGTGACTGGCATGTGAGTTCCAGCTGCTCTGTTTACGTCCTGCTCTGCCTGAGCTGACCCCAGCCCACCTCCTGCTTCAACAGAGGCAAAGTTCTGAGAACTGAGACTCACTCTGGCTTCCTCTTCATGGGGAAACCCACAGAAGGTGCTGAGAGGGGCCTGAGAGACAGTGAAAGGGGTGCTTTGATGGAAAATTACAGACTAAGATTCTCACTTCATACCCTGCCCTGCTGGGAAGTTCTAAAATATGAAGGGGAAGCTCATGCTAAGAGAAATTTCTCTTTCTCCCTACGACTTCCCCTCCTCCCCACCACCTAGATCTGAGGAAGCATCTCCATTGCCTCAGAAGAGTCTGGGGCTGTTCTGAATGAATGGGCCTGGGGCAGTCCTGTCCCTAGCACTACAAGGGCATGCTTGGGAATAGCGACAGGACCCTGTTCTGGATAAGCTTGCTGGGCACATAGCACAGGACACACATATTATTCAGTAAATTCACCACTGATAGCTGCCAGGCAACCAGGCAAGTCTCAGCTGTGTGTCTCAGCACTGAGAGGTTATGGGAGCGGTATTGTGCTGCCTGGATCCATAACACGTCACCACCCCAGTCCTAGCTTTCAGAGGACCCACGACAGACACCTACAGTTCCCCATAAGCACCTATGATATCCTAAGCAGTTTACTTTATTGCTCTCAGCCCTCATAGCCATTCTGCAAAGTGAGTATTGCTATCTACCTTTTATAGATTGATAAACTGAGGCTGAGACGCTTGCCTAGCTGATAGGATCGGTAAATGACAAGAGGAGTTCAGACTTGGATCTGACTGCAAACCTGTGTCCTGTGGGTTCCTTGAGGTGTGCTCTGAGGACTTTCTCTAGGAAAATCCCAAGGAGAAGGCTGGTTGTGAAGGTCCAGAGCCTGCCTTGAAACCACAGAGGGCAGGTACTTGGTGGAAAAGTCCAGCATGTGATTTACCCTCCTCCTGCACTCTGTCACTGAGGACAGCTCTCCTTCTGAGGTTCTCGGTTTCCAGCCCGAGAGTTGGTGGCTCCATGCTCCTGCTCTGGTGAGAGAGGGCTGTCCTCTGCCTGTCCGGCCCCATCTCCTCATCCCGTGGAAGGAGCCGGTCCTGGTACCCGGAGGGGCAAGGTGAGAAGGGGGACAGGGAAAGGGCAGCAAGGAATAAAGGAGGGAGATGAGGTCAGACAGGAGTCTCGGAGCCCCGCCTGGAGGGGTCCTCTTGGGACAGTGCCGCTAGGAGGTCAGGAGGGGCTACAGAGGGAGGTAGTGGGGGTGAGAAACTGGGGACAGAGGGCTTGACTTACTGAGGTTAGATGTTGTAATCCTGGTTCACAAACTTTTGACCTCAATCCCTCCTGCTGCTTGTGGAGTTTCTCTGCCCCTTCACTTCCCAGTACACTCACTCACACACACCAGGCACTTTCTGTCCGGGAGCCCCCCCGAAACAACGAACAACGGCTTGGATGGGATTCTGAGCCGAAAGAACAGGAGAAGGAGCAGAGGTGGAGGACAGTTTCCCTTTCAGGTCCTGTGTCTCTAAGCATTCCTGTAGTGGCTTCCCTGGGTCTGTCCTGGGGACCCAAGGCATGGAATTGAGCTGACCGCGGGAACCAGACCGGACCTGGGGCTGAGGTGAGCAGGAGGTGGAGGGCTGGCTCTGTTCTTCCTGTCTCTGGGAGGGTCCTCAGAGGGGTTGGGGTGTGAGGCCCCAGAGGCAAGTCTGTGGTGCAATGCACTGGAGCCAGAGCAAAGTCTGATGTCCTGAAACCCTAGGACAAGGGGTGTCCCAGCTCCCCCTCTCCATCCACAGCATCTGCATGCTCAAGTAGAAGCCTGGGGAGCAGGAGAGCCACAGGGAGTGGGTAAAAGCGAGTGATCAGCTGACTGAGAAGGAGAGGGTAGCAGACAGTGACCAGCTGTGTGGGAGGAAGAGCAGACAGGAGAAAGCCATTCCTGAAGGCCCATGGTCTGCAATTACTGCAATTAGTGACTGCAAGTGAGGGGTTCTTGCCCTTCCCCTACCAGCAGAGCAGAAGGAAGTGGCCTGGCTCGGGGAGGCATGGGCATACTGGTGCCTGAATGGGGTACTGAGGGGCTGACGAAAGGCATAGGTGGCCACCAGCCAAGCCAGGCAGCCCCCAGGGTATGAAGGACGAGATAGGACTGGTTTTGGTGCCATGCACACAGGTATGTGTGTGCAAAAGGACGTGACGGGATTGGCACCAGTGTGTGTATGGAAACAGAAACTGGTATGTGGGTGTGGGCTGGAGCAGGAGCTGGGGTGTCCTGTGCTGGCCTGAGATGTCATGGGCTTAGCTGAGATCCCAGCAGTCTGTGGGGAGTAGCATTTCTGCACTTGTCTGCTGCTTGGCTAGACCCTGGCCAGCACTCCGGCCACATGCCTGCCTCCTGCAAACAGTTCATTTTGGGCTTGCTAACCTCCTGATTATTTCCCTGATGGGCAGCACTCAGCCCAGGGTGGCTATTGATGTATTTGCTTCTGGAAGGTACTGAGGTATGGTGAGGTCCGATGCATGCCCCTGGGACCCTCCCCCACCTTAGAAGAGGACGTGGGCAGCCTGGGGAACTGGGACGACAGGCTGGAGAGGTAACAGCGCTGGGGTGGGTCCTCGGGAGGGGGAGATCTGTGGAAGTCATCTTGACTGTGGATAACACGGTTGTTTATTCCTAGCAAACAGGCTGCTGTGGAAGGCACAGTGGGGGCAGGTTAAAAGTAACCCAAACAGGAGAGCTTATTTTTATGCCTAACATCTTCCTGGACATTTCTTCCCTGAGTCTAACTTGGATCACGCTTGCTGCAATTTAAGCTTACTCCCCCCTCCCCCCACTTGCCATGGCCCAAGCCACCTTTCCTTTTCACATGCCCTTGCTTTCATTCTATTGTTCCAGTTTTTCATTCTTATGCATAAGTCCTCCCAATAACCTTTTAAAATATATATATATATATATATATATATATATATATATATATATATATATATATATATATAATGCCACATTAGTATCAGTTCATCAGTTCATGTTCTCTTCTTTCTCCATTGCATCTGTGATACAAGTCAAATCCTGTGCCCAAACTGGGCTTTGAGGCTGCTTCCTGATCCCACACTCTCCTCTGGATTCTCCCTTCATTTATTCTGTTTCCCTACCTCCAACTGTTGAGGGCAGCTTGGTCCTGAAATAGCTTTTCTTGGTCTTGAAATGGTAAGGCTTGTCCCCTGATCATCGCCTTGACGACTCTTGTGTTTAGGCTCACCCTGAGCTGAGCTACCCTATGGCTTGGCAATCAAAGACAATAATCTCTCCTTGTCTTTTATGGATCTGATTTTTATCTCCTGCCCTACCAACACCCTTGTTGAGCAGGAGCTGTTCTCTCTTCCAGGGAGACTTAAAGCCCAGAGAGGAGGTGTGATTTGCCTAAGGTCACCCAGCAAATTAGAGACTTGGCTGGATCACTTACTGTATTGGTAAGTTTATTCAAACCGTTCCAAAAAAAAAAAACCCACAAAATCCTTTTACTGAGCATCTAGATGTCGGGTCTTGTTCTTAATTTCTTTGAGCATTTCCTCGTTTATAAAATGGAGTTAATAGTAATACCTACTAAAAAGATTTTTATGAAGATAAAATTTAATAATGTATATAAATGCATGTTTTTAGGAAAGTGCTTACTCAAATGTTAATTTTGGTTACTATTATCAGCTAAGTCTGGACTAGAACTTGGGTTTCTGTCTGGTGCTATTTTCATAAGTGTTTTTTAGTTTATTCATTCATTTATCCTTTCACTCATTTGTCTGATAATGACTCAGGAGCCATTCCTCAGGGTGCCCCAGCCCCTGTTCTATAGCAGCGTCCACAGTTAGTTCAGCTATGACCAACCTTTCCCCTGGAGCCAAACAACCAACCCTATTCTTTCAACCCAAGACTCTGGTTCTCAAGGCCCCTGAGGTCTTCTGCTTACCCTGAACCTGGAGCTTGCTCCCTTCCCTTCTTCTACTCCTCTTCCGTTATAGCAGAGGCTGAGGGTCTCTGATTTCCATCCACTGGGGGCCACTTTCCTCGTTATCCCTCCTGGGCTGAGCTTGTACTAGTAGTCTCTGAGTAGGTGCCAATACCGGAATTTCACCCTGACATGCTTTGCCATTCCTGGGATAACCTGCACCCTTCAAGTTACCTTCAAAAATTTCCATAACCTCAAATGGCTCCTGCCACACCTTTCTCACCGACTTGGGCTTGGGTTGTTGCCTGGGTTAAAAGGACCAACAAATAAACACAGACTCTTCTTTTAATAAAAAGGATCCCTTGTGTTTCTCTAGAGGCCGGGAGGAACACGCAGCAGTTGGTGACTCCAAGTCACTGTGCGCCCCAACACCTTCCTTCGCAGGCGAGGGCCGTAGATGGGTTCTTCCCTCTGCAGCCTGGGCAACTCCTCCTGGCAGCTGACTAGAAAGAGAGGCAGAAGTAGTCTCAGGGACATTGTGGGCTGAGGGGGACAGGGGAAGGCAAGCAGGGATGTTTCAATACACCACCAGGGTACAGCCATCTGTTTTGTGCAGTTGACAAACAGACAGCAGGAGGGCAGAGTAACACTGAGTGGCCCACGTCATTTTCCTGGAAGTCCAAGCGGCTTTGGGCTGTTTTAGGGGCCGGGGGTATGGAAAGGCAGAGACCTGCCATGATGTCATCAGCTCTTCTGGGTCTCCCTTGAAGGGCCCACATTGATGTGGGAAGACCACAGCCCAGGTGAGAATTGCTCTGGTAGCCCTATCACCAGGGCTCCACTGTGGTTCTCAGGACAGAGGAACAGGGTTCCTGTTAAGGCCTACACTGGCCCTGGCACCAATCCTAGTCCTCACCTGGCCTTGCTCAGACGCCCCACCTTCCCCTTGCCTCCCAATCAGATGTCTCAAGCTAACTGGCTCCCCTGTTTACCCTGAGTTGGTCGATCACCCTGGCACAGAGATGAGCACAGAGCTGGCCAAGGGAAGACCATGCAGTCACCCAGGCCACACCTGCCCTTTGACCTCCTCTTACCCCTGACAGCCTTTGATCCTTCAGGCCTGGAAGCTGGAGGCTGAGGAACTAGGACAGACAGGTGGCTGGCTATAAAGATCAAAAGGGACTTGGAATAAAAGCCCCCAAGCCTGGGTTTTAATATAGTCCTAAATGGCTTTAGGCAAGTCACTTCATCTGTCACGGCCTGGATTTTCCCATCTGCAAAATGAGCAAGCTAAGATTTCGTCCTTATTTGCTCTCCGAGTCATGAGAGCAAAGTATAACTTTAGGAGTAAATGTCATTGAGAGCTTCAGAAAATAAATCACTATTAAAGCAATATTCTAACAATAATGAAAGATTGGGATGGAGAAAGTGGGAATGGCAGGTTGGTGTTGGGGTGTACCACTCATCCCTGCGCTTCCCACCAGGCTGTGCCTCTCACCATCCTGCCTTGCTCCCAGCTCAGCGGTCTCTGGATCCATCACGACGCTATGGAGAAAAAAGTGGCAGTCCACGAAGATGGGCCTCCTGTAGTCTCCTGGGTCCCTGAGGAGGGAGAGAAGTTGGATCAGGAAGGCGAGGACCAGGTGAAGGATCGGGGCCAATGGACCAACAAGATGGAGTTTGTGCTGTCAGTGGCCGGGGAGATCATTGGGCTGGGCAATGTCTGGAGGTTTCCCTATCTCTGCTACAAAAATGGAGGTGGTGAGTTCATTTTGAGGTAGGCATGGTGGGGAGAGCTGTGCCCTCATAGCCAGGCGGTGCCTACTTGGGTGCCTCCTGCCTGGGCATTGTGGTAAAATGGAAGGAGACTAGAATGAAGTTGGAGGACTTGAGTTCGAGTTCTAGCTCCACCACTGGCCTTAGTGTCCCAACATTTTAATAAGCTCCTTCAGTGCTCTGTATAAATGTCAGTTGTTGACAGGATTCATTCATTTATTCAACTAACATGACTGTGGGCCTAGCATGTGCCAGCCACTGTTCTAGATACAAAACAGAACTTGTTCCACATGTTGTATTCTAGCAAAGGGCGGCAGATTACAGACAAATAAGTAAGACAGGTCATGTGGTGATGAGCAAAGTGGTGAGAAGCAAAGCCGGAAAGAGGAACAAGAGATGCTGGGTCACAAGGAGCAGGCAGAGGGTTTGTAATATAAAATAAGGTGCCAGGAAAGGTTTCATTGAGGAGGTGACATCTGAATAAGGACGGAGGTAACAGAATGCCTGTTATGGATGGGTCCTCGGTGAAGGACATTCCAAACAGGGAAGAGTGGCTTAGACCTTGTAGGATCTGCTCAGTGAGATGGGAGCCCCCAAGGAATTTTGATCAGAGAAAAGATACTATCTTGTCTAGCTATGACTTTTTAATTAAAGAAACATACTTTTATTATTTTTCAGCACCGCTAGTAAAAATGAGCAGCGGCATGGTAGAGAGGGGCCAGAATAATCTTTTTAAGTGTACAATGAAATGGCTTGTAGCATATTCACAGAGCTGTGCAACCATCACCACCACTGATGTCAGGACATTTTCCTCATCCTCCCCAAAAGTGCCGTCATGTTAACCGCTGCTCTCATTCCCTTTTCCTCCAGCCCTTGCCAACTGCTAACCTACTTTCTGTGGCCATGGAATTACCTATTTGGAATATTTCATATTTCTACAAATTTATTTGTAACTGGCAAGATCCATTCTTGCCTTTTAAAATGCCTGCATTCTTCTTGCAGAAATAATATATATCTATAGTGAACATTAGAAACATTCCAGAAGGTTACAAAAATAAATTCCCGTTTAAAGATAACTGTTGTTTAGAAAATCCTTCTGAACACTATTTATATTTACTTGACAAGTTATTACTACGTCTCTACCATGTATCTTGTTCTGTGTTTTAAAACTTATAGTTATTATTATACACTGCTTGAACCAATGACTCCATAAAAATAGAAATGGGATTTCCTGGGCATGTCTGGGTTTCAGAGCAAAGACTGGGAGTGGGGGACTAATGCTGGCCCAGAGATGAGGGGAGGCAGGGAGACAAGGTTGGGGTGGTGACTTACTTCTTTGTCCCAGGCCACAGTCTCATGGACATATAGGATGTTAGAGTCAGAACTAAATATTATCTAGGCTGAACCCTTATTCCACAGAGGAGGACACAGAGGGTCAGAGAGTTCATCCGTTTGCCCAGAACCACAGAGCTGGACAGTAGCAGTGTGCCCTGAATGTCAGGCTTGCTGGTCCCACATCACCACATGCTTCTGGCTCTGTCATCTGAAAAGAAGGAAGGATGCAGGCCCAGGTGCCCGTGTCTACCCTGCCTTTGTCCTGCTTGGTGGCTGCAGCTATGGCTGTGACCTATGTGCTGGTTGTGGAGCTAGGTGGAGAGACAAGCTCCTGTGACAGCGTGCAGTGACATTGGGCTGAGCCTGTCATCTGGGAAATGGCAGGGCCAGAACAAATTCACTGTGCGGGGTCTGTGTGCATCTCTGTCACCTGTGTTCTCACTTAGCTCTGTCCCAACTTAGCTACTTGGGAAAGAGCTATTTCCTTCATCATTAACACGAGAGGTGAAGCGAGCTCAGAGTCCCCATCTGGGACCGCCGGTCTTTGGGGCTGTAGAGAGGTAGCAATGAAGGTCCAGGAATTCATTTCCCTATCTAGACAACTTAATAGATGTGGGAATACAACTTCACAAATTGACTCAAATCTTAATTTTTGCTTTAGGCTAGAATTGTACTAACTCACTGTGGTAATATAGCTTATCTCAAGCTGACCATAGCCTTGATGGGCAGTTAAAAATAATTTTTACTAATCCATTAATTAAAAATTAATTATTAATAATGAATTAAAATAGTCAATTAACTACTAATTATCAATTAGTTATTTAATACATAGTTTTGTAGAGAAAAATCTTTCAAAAAGGATGAAAAAATAATAAAGTTATTGGTCAAATGATGTCTTTGGTAATGACAAAGCAGGGAGTCACCAAAGTAGATTGTCCTCAAGAAACTATTTATTCCAAAAGAGAGTTTTATGAAATTCTGAGTTTACTGTCAGTGGTTCAGGAGACAGTGCTGTGCAGAGGTAGGGGGCATACCTTGGCATGGGGTGGGGGGGAAAGTTTATACAGGCCTCTGGTCGCCCTGTGTGCACAGATCCCTGCGGGCATCACAGGCTGCCTGTGCCATGACCTGGGCAGGTGCCAAGGAAACTGTGAGCCAGGCTCAGCTCCCAAAGCAAGGGTTCTGAGAAGCTCACTGGAGGGAGAGCATTTGCAGTGATCACGTGTTAGGAATACAGGGAGAAAGCCAAGGATGGAGGACACCATACTGACCCCAAACACCCAGGCCTACTGCTGCCCCTTCTGGGTGGACTCAACCTGAGGCAGGTCCAACTCCAGGCCTCCTGAGGTCACGCATTCTCAGTGAGACAGAATTCTGCATTTCAGGGATAGAAGTGAAGCCATTTCCTTTACTAGACTGGAAGGATCACCACACAGCCAGTAAGAAGGAGTTTTTGGGTCATGTGCCCCTACAATCTTCCTATAAAATGCCCTCTGAGGAGTCCCACGACCACGTCCCTTCTCCTGAGCACTGCCCCCAGCGGGGCCCCTCTAACCATTTGAGCCACTGAACCAGACAGTGTCAGTGGTGTAGATTAGCCCGTTGTTTACTGATGCTTGAGTGTGTCTCAGAATGTAAAGGCAAATACTCTGTTAAAAAGGACCTCAGGACTTGAGGGAGGGTTCCTGGCTGGCCGTGGCTCCCTAGGGTCTAGAAGACCCACAAATCCTTCTTGCATGTTGCTGTTGGGAATGTAGATTGGTGAACAAGTTTTGGAGGGCAATTAGGAATTGCACGTCAAAGATCTTAAAAAATGTTCATACTGGAAAGGTGGAAAGAACCCAAATGTTTATCCATGGATAAATGGATAAAAATACTTGGTCTATATATACATGGGAACATTATTCAGTCTTAAAAAGGAAGGACTCTCTGACACAAGCTACAACATGGTTGAATCTTGAAGACATTATGCTAAGTGAACTCTCCAGTCTCAAAAGGATAAGTACTGTTATTATTCATTTCATGTGAGGTGCCTAGCATAGGCAAATTCAGAGAGAAAAAATAGTGATTACCAGGGGCTGGGTAGAGAGGAGAATGGGGCGGGTTTAGTGTTTGATGGATACAAAGTTTCAGTTTAGGAAGATGAGAAAGTTCTGGAGATGGATAGCAGTGATGGTTGTACAATAATGTGAATGTACTTACTTAATGCCACTGAAGTGTATACTTAAAAATGATTAAAATGGTAAAATTTGTTATATAAATTTTACCACAAAAAAAGGCAAGAAAAAAAAATGTCTGCTCTGTGACCCACCAATGCTTGTACTGGAAATTTATACTGAAGAGCAAATTAGCAAGTGCACAAGGGTGTGGATGATGGCCTGCACCACGGCAGCTTTCTCAGGAAACAACAGAAGAGGCCAGAGGCGGTGCTGGCCAAATGAACTAGGACAGATGCCTAAGGTGGACCACTGTACTGCCAGGAAAAGAGTGACATAGCGATGTGTTTATTGATATCAAAAGAAGTTCATAATATAAATTTTTAAATGGTTCTCAAGTAATACAAAATAGGTTCTCATTTTTTCCAAAAAAGAAATACATATGTCTGTGTGCTTATAAGAAACTGGAAGGATGTGTAATGCTGTTTCCTTTCTCTTTGTACTTTCTATTTTTTTACAAAACAATATGGATTACTTGAGAGATATTATAACATAATAGTTAAGAGCAGACTCAAGATCAGACCACTTGGATTTGTGCCTCAGTTTCCTCATCTGTGTCTCAGTTTTTTTAATTTTTAAAGTGGTCTCAGTTTTCTCATCTGTAGAATGGATACACCGGCAGCACCTACCCTACTGGAGATTGTTGTGTGAGGACTTATTTGTGTGAGGTAAAGTGTTTAGAAGCGTCCCTGACACACAATAAGCAACAGATAAGTGCTAAGTGTTATTATTGTGTGATAAACAATAATCCATCCATCCATAGGTATATTTTGGAGGTGAGATATGGAGGTGAGGTATATATATATGTCTTTGTGACTGAAGAGGGTACTGTGGGCTTAGGGTTGCCATCAATTCCATCTGTATGTAATTTGTTGGGTATCTTTTAGGCCCCACCTCCAGTCAGGGCTGTAGGTCAGTGCCTGATCTCCAGATGGCTGACGCCCTAACCCCAGAGGCTGGGCTGAGCAGAGGAAAGGCCTTCTCTTCTGAGAGCCTGGTTCAGATCAGGGCCTCGTGGAGGGGGGAAAATCCCTTTGAAAATTATTAGAGGGAAAATAATATTTCCAAGGTGTTTTTGTTTGTTTTTCTCTAAAATGTAACAAGCTTGATAATTTAATAAGCATATCAAATTATACAGAACACATTTTTTTGTTCCAAAAATAATAAATTGACTAGATTTGTGAAGCACACTGAGCAAATAAATAGGGCATACATTAGGATTTCCACTGAAATTTCCTTCAAAGATCTTTCTTGTCCTGAGGAAGGTTCAGACTGGAAAATTTCTGCCTGTCCCTGGGCACAGACAGGAGGAGGCCACTTGTGCCCCTGGGAGGGGTGAGGAGGGAGGTGAAGGACACTGGGGGCTATAGTACAGGTCTCTGGGAGAGGCTAAGGCTGAAAGGCTCAGCCTCTTCCTCCTTCTCCTCTTTAGGAGCCTTCTTCATCCCCTACTTCATCTTTTTCTTCACCTGTGGCATCCCAGTGTTCTTCCTGGAGGTGGCATTGGGGCAGTACACCAGCCAAGGAAGTGTCACAGCTTGGAGGAAGATCTGCCCCCTTCTCCAGGGTGAGTGTTCTCCCTTGCTCGCCTCCCCGCAGGCCACCCCTGCCTCCGTCCCTCTGTTGACTCTTCCTTCCTATCTGCTCACTCTCCTGCCATTCATCCACTCTCATCCCCTGCAAAGTGCTAGAGGGGACACAGGAAATATAATCAGCTTTGTGGGGCCCAAAGCTCATAAATCCCGAGAAGAAAGGCACTCCTCACGCAAGTCAATACAAAATCACAAGTGAAAAATCAGGACCAGAGCCTTGCAAGTGGGGGACCCTGAAGCTTTACCTTCACCAGCTTCATGGAAAATGTGTTCCTGTGGACATAGTGTGGTCCCAGACATGCCTCCAAAGTATATGATAGCAGTGATATTAATGATAGTGATGATGATGCTGTCTAACATCTGTTGAGCCCTACCATGTGTCAGGGTTCATGCCAGCATGTTCTGTGCAGTTCCTCCTCTGATCCTTCAATAACAACTCTAGTCACCTCATTCTGTAGATGAGAAAAATGAGGTCATTTGCTAAGGATTTGAACCCAGGTCTACCTGAACTGAAGGTTCGTGCTCTTTCCTGTATATGTTAGGATCATGTTAGGGACAGCTTCTGTCCTCCTCTCTATGCACTAATGTGAGCAGTTTGGAGCTGGGCTGAGCAGAGGAAAGGCCCTCTTCCACACCCCTTCTAAAGTTGATTGGACCAGTCCCTAGGGGCCAGTTGGAAAGAAATCCAGGGGACTTCCGTGGCCCGGATAGGTTCCTTGAATACTTTAAATGGACAGAGTACTCTTTCCCTCGTGTCAGCCCCTAAGGGAGTCCCAGGGACTATTTTACCTAGGTTTGCTGCCCAGCTTAGTAGGCTGGGCAGAAGTGGGCATAGTGGGATATACTTGTGCCCCTGGGAGGGGTGAGCAGGCTGGGAACTGACCAGTAATTGGGGGAGAGGGTAAAGTGGGGGGCAAGGCTAGCCTGGTACCAATAGCTCTCGGGGCCTCCTTGGAGCCCCTGTAGGGGCAGCAGTGAGGGACTGGGGCAAGGAGGAGATTGGCCCACCCAGGTTTCTACTCCTGATTTTTGTTGCTCCAGAAGCATTGTGCCTTCAGCCTGAGCATACAGCTACTGGTGTTCTGCTCTGGCCCAGCAGTAGCCTAATTCCCACCCAGCTGGGTTCTATCCCCAGGGCCAAGCAAGCTCATGGGTGGAACACAGGGACGACCTTCAAGAGGTTGGGGGCGGGGGGGCGGGGGCGCCACGGACACTGGCGAACAAACCCAGCATTAGATGGGGATCGGGGAAAGGCACTGCTGCTCTTTCCTTATTTTCCCAATTGAAGGGACCCCAAGGCCTAGGGTCTCTGGGAGACACTCAAGTTGCGTGCACCTATGTTGGTGGGACGATCAGACAGCTTACTACCTGCCTGACTGCCCCCATGCCATGTCCTCCCAGGGAACCTGTGCGCACGAGCGGGGCACCAAGAAAACACACCCCTCTGCTCCCACAGCCACCTCTTCTCTCAGCTTACACACAGGTTCAGACTCCTCCCCGCCTTCTCTCCACTCTGTGATGGGCGTGCCCCTTCCTAGCCTGGCGTGAGGCCCGGAGGTGGCTGGGGCTGCTGAGGCCGGTGGGCCGTGGGAGTACAGCGAGTTCTCGCTGCACAGTGGCTGCTTGTTGGTTGTGTGGGTGTCTGTGTGCTCTTAGCACCTCGCCCCGCGGATGCAGCTCCCCGGGGACCCCTTCGCCACCTCCCCTCCAGAGACTCAACCCAAGACTGCCCCCTCTCCCTGTCCGCTCCCCCACGCCAACAACCTGAATGCTTCTCAGAGACCCCAGCAGGAATGCTTCCTGTCTCCTGCGGAGTTTGCCAGCTCCGTGGGAACAGACGGGCTGGGCCGGCTTGCCTAGAATTGGGGGATGGAGTGGGGGCGTTGTTGACAGTCGGCATTGATTATTCGACCAGCCTTAGGGCTGTCTGGTGTTCTCCAAACTTCTTCATTAATTAGTTCTTGAGCTCGACTTCCTCCGGGACAGGAGGCAGGCGGACAAGCCGGTCCTCTGCGGGCGAGCCCGGCCCACTGCGATCTCGGGGCGTTCACGCTAACAGCCGCCCTGGCGACTGACTGCGTTGCAGAGATCCCACTCTCGCAGGACGTAGGCGGGTGGGTGGGTGACTGCTCCTGCCCTTGCCCCCTCTCGGAGACAGGCTGTCCACTGCTGCTGGGTGTTCAAACGAAAGTCGCTATACCCTCTGCCTACACTTGACCCTGGGGGTAGGGCTGGGGGTGAAGGTAATGACTTTCTTCCTTGCTGCTTTCTTTTGGTGTTGGCTCTTATTTTGAGACTGATGGTACTAGGTTTTCACTACTTGCTCCTGTATTCTTTCCGCCTTTTTTTCATTTTTACAAGAACTGTATGATTGTAATAGAAAATGAAGATAGGCAAAAAGAAAAAAAAAACACTTTTAGAAGTGAGCTTAAACCGTATCACGTAGAGCATTGCTTTTCAACCGATGTGCCACAAGAATTTTTTAAAACATGCAATACCTGACTAGTCAGGGGCACTGACCTCTTTAACCTTAGATTGTCAAATAAAAAAATGACAACAACCAGCACAATAATAGCCATTAGGTATGAATGAATCAAAATTATACTCATTTTTTGGATCAGATTAACAAAAAAAAAATTTTTTTTGATGTGTCACAGAATTTTACTTATTTCCTTATTTATTTATTTTTAAGTCATTTTCATTTTTCAATTACAATTGACATAGTATACTAGTTTCAGTTATACAACACAATGATTAGACATTACATAAGTAATCGTCCCAATTAGTTTTATAACCATCTGACACCATACATAGTTATTAGAATATTATTGACTATATTCCCTATGCTGTACTTTACATCCCTATAACTATTCTGTAACAGCCAATGTGTACTTCCCAATCCCTTCACCTTTTTCATCCATCTTTCCAACTGCCTTCCCATCTGGCAGTCATCAAAATGTCTTCTGTATCCATGAATCTATTTCTATTTGCTTGTTTCTTTTTTGTTTTTTAGATTTAATTGTTGATAGATATATATTCATTGCCATTTTATTGCTCATATTGGAGATCTTTTTTGTTTGTTTCTTTTCTTAAAGAAAATTCTTTAACATTTCATATAATACTGGTTGGTGGTGATAAACTTCTTGAACTCTTTCTTGTTCTGGGAAGCTCTATACCTGTCCTTCAATTCTCAATGACAGCTTTGCTGGGTAGAGTACTTTGGATTGTAGGTCCTTGTCTTTTATCACTTTGAATATTTCTTGTTAATCCCTTCTGGCCTGCAAGGTTTATATTGAGAAATCAGCTGACACTCTTATGGGAGCTTCCTTGTAGGTAAGCAACTACTTTTCTCTTGCTGCTTTTAAGGTTCTCTCTCTCTTTGTCTTTAACCTTTTGAGTTTTAATTATGATATCTTTGTGTGGGCCTCTTTGGGTTCATCTTGTTTAGGACTTTCTGTGCTTCCTGGGGTTATACGTCCGTTTCCTTCACCAAGTTTGGAAAGTTTCCCATTATTATTCTTTCAAATAGGTTTTCAATATCTTGCTCTCTCTTTTCACCTTCTGGCAGCCCCACGATGCAAATGTTGGTACACTTGAAGTTGTCCCAGAGGCGCCCCTTTTTTCTAAACTTTGAATTTATTAAATTTTTTTTAATAACTTTAATGGGGTGACCCCAATAAATCAGGGTACATATGTACAATGAAAACATTTCCAGATTATCTTATCATTCAATTGTGTTGCATACCCATCACCCAAAGTCAAATTGTCCTCTGTCACCTTCTATCTGGTTTTTCCTGTGCCCCTTCCCTTCTCCCTTTCCCACCCTCCCCTCCCTCCCCCCACCCCGTAACAACCACACTCTTGTCCATGTCTCATAGTCTCACTTTTATGTCCCACCTATGTATGAAATCATGCTGTTCTCAGATTTTTTTTCTCATTTACTTATTTCACTCCATATAATGTTATCAAGGTACATCCATTTTGTTGTAAATGATCCGATGTCAACATTTCTTATGGCTGAGTAGTATTCCATAGTATATATGTACCAAAGCTTTTTAATCCACTCGTCTTCTGACGGACACTTGGGCTGTTTCCAGATCTTCGCTGTCGTGAACAATGCTGCCACGAACATGGGGGCGCATTTCTTCTTTTCGAACAGTGTTATGGTGTTCTTAGGGTGTATTCCTAAAAGTGGGATAGCTAGGTCAAAAGACAGTTCGACTTTTAATTTTGAGGAATCTCCAAACTGTTTTCCACAGTGGCTGCACCAGTCTGCATTCCCACCAGCAATGCAGAAGGGTTCCCTTTTCTCCGCATCCTCGCCAGCACTTATTCTGTGTTGTTTTGCTGATGAGTGCCATTCTGACTGGTGTGAGGTGATCTCTCATTGTGGTTTTAATTTGCATTTCTCTAATGATTAGTGATGTTGAGCATTTTTTCATATGCCTTTTGGCCATCTGTATGTCCTCTTTGGGGAAATTTCTATTTATTTCTTTTGCCCATTGTTTGATTGGATTGTTTGTCTTCCTGTTGTTGAGTTTTATAAGTTCTTTATAAATTTTGGTTATTAACCCCTTATCAGACGGGCTGTCGAATATGTTCTCCCATTGTGTGGTTTGTCTTTTTATTCTGTTCTTATTGTCTTTAGCTGTGCAAAAACTTTTTAGTTTGATATAGTCCCATTTGTTTATCTTCCCTTTTATTTCATTTGCCCATGGAGATGAATCGGCAAATATATTGCTGCTACAGATGTCGGAAAGCTTGCTGCCTATGTTTTCTTCTAAGATGCTTATAGTTTCACGGCTTATGTTTAAGTCTTTTATCTATTTTGAATTTGTTTTTGTGAATGGTGTAAGTTGATGGTCTAGTTTCATATTTTTGCAGGTAGATGTCCAATTTTCCCAGCACCATTTGTTAAAGAGGCTGTCTTTACTCCATTGTATGTTCTTTCCCCCTTTGTCAAATATCAGTTGTCCATATAAAAGTGAGAATATGAGACATGGACAAGAGAGTGGTGGTTATGGGATGGGGGGAGGGACACAGGGAAATCCAGATAGAAGGTGACAGAGGACAATTTGACTTTTGGTGACGGGTATGCAACACAATTGAATGATAAGATAACCTGGAGATGTTTTCATTGTACATATGTACCCTGATTTATTGGTGTCACCGCATTAGAATTAATAATAATAAAATATATATATATAAAAAATATATCAGTTGTCCATAAAGGTGTGGGTTTATTTCTGGGTTCTCTGTTCTGTTCCATTGATCAATGTGCCTGTTCTTATGCCAGTACCAGGCTGTCTTGAGTATAATGGCCATGTAGTAAACCTTGATATCTGGAAGAGTGATACCTCTTGCTTTATTTTTTCTTTTTAAGATTGCTGAGGCTATTCGTGTTCTTTTTTGGTTCCATATAAATTTTTGGAATATGTGTTCTATATCTTTGAAGTATGTCATTGGTATTTTAATTGGTATTGCATTGAATTTATAAATTGCTTTGGGTAATATAGACATTTTTTTAAGTTTTTTTTTTAGTTTTTATTTTATTCATTTTAGAGAGGAGACACAGAGTGAGTGAGAGAGAGAGAGAGAAAGGGGGGAGGAGCAGGAAGCATCAACTCCCATATGTGCCTTGACCAGACCAGTGCAGGGTTTTGAACTGGCAACCTCAGTGTTCCCAGGTCGATGCTTTATCCACTGCACCACCACAGGTCAGGCTAATATAGACATTTTAATGATGTTTATTCTTCCTAGCCATGAGCACGGTATATGCTTTCACTTGTTTGTATCTTCCTTGATTTCTTTTATCAATGTTGTACAATTTTCCGAGTACAAGTCCTTAACCTCCTTGGTTAAATTTACTCCTAGGTATTTTATTTTTTTGGCTGCAATAGTGAAGGGGATTGTTTCCTTAATTTCTTTTGCTGACAGTTCACTGTTTGTATATAGAAATGCCTCTGATTTCTGTGTATTAATTTTATATCCTGTCACCTTGCTGAATTCATTTATAAGGTCCAGTAGTTTTTTGACTGAGACTTTAGGGTTTTCTATATACAATATCATATCATCTGCAAATAGTGACAGTTTCACTTCTTCTTATCCAATTTGGATGCCTTTTATTTCTTCTTCTTGTCTGATTGCTGTAGCTAGGACTTCCAGAACTATGTTGAATAAGAGTGGTGAAAAGGGGCACCACTGCCTGGTTCCTGATCTTAAGGGGATTGCTTTTAATTTTTGCCCATTTAGTATGATGTTTGCTGTGGCTTTGTCATAGATGGCCTTTATCATGTTAAGGAATGTTCCCTGTATTCCCACTTTACTGAGAGTTTTGAGCAAGAATGGGTACTGGATTTTATCAAATGCCTTTTCTGCATCTATTGAAATTATCATGTGATTTTTGTCCTTCCTTTTGTTTATGTGATGAATCACATTGATTGATTTACGAGTATTGAACCAGCCTTGTCTCTCCAGAATAAATCCCACTTGATCATGGTGTATGATTTTTTTCATATATTGCTGGATCCGGTTGGCTAATATTTTGTTGAGAATTTTAGCGTCTAAATTCATCAGGGATATAGGCCTATAATTTTTTTTCTTTATGTTGTCTTTGCCCAGTTTTGGGATGAGAATTATGCTCGCCTCATAAAAGGAGTTTGGAAGTCTTTCTTCCTCTTGAATTTTTTGAAATAGCTTGAGGAGGATAGGAGTTAGTTTTTCTTTGAATTTTTGATAGAATTCACTTCTGAAGCCATCAGGCCCAGGACATTTCTTTTTGGGGAGTTTTTTGGTAACTTTTTCTATCTCATTTGTTGTAATTGGTCTGTTTAGGTGTTCTGATTCTTCCAGATTGATTTTTGGAAGGTTATATGATTCAAGAAATTTGTCCATATCACCTAGATTCTCTAATTATTTGGCATAGAGTTCTTCATAGTATTTTCTTACAATGCTTTGTATTTCTGTTGTGTCAGTTGTTATTTCTCCACTGTCCTTTCTAATTTTATTTATTTGAGTCCTCTCTCTTTTTTTCTTAGTGAGTCTAGTTAAAGGTTCATCAATCTTGTTTACCTTTTCAAAGAACCAGCTTCTGGTTTCATTGATCCTCTGTTTTGTTTCCTTTCCTTAGCTTCTATGTCATTTATTTCTGCTCTGATCTTTATTATTTCCTTCCTTCTACTTGTCCTGGGTTTTATTTGTTGTTGTTTCTCTAGTTCTTTTAGCTGCAGGGTCAAGTTGCTTATTTGAGCTTTTTCTAGCTTCTTATGATATGCCTGTAGTGCAATGAACTTCCCTCTCAGTACTGCTTTTGCTGTGTCCCATAAATTTTGAGTTGATGTATGCTCATTATCATTTGTTTCTAGAAACGTTTTTATTTCTTCTTTGATCTCATTGTTAATCCATTCATTATTTAATATCATGCTATTTAGTTTCCAAGTGTTTGAGTATTTTTCAGTTTTTCTTTTGTGGTTAATTTCTAGTTTCATGGCATTGTGATCAGAGAAAATGCTTGATATGATTTCAATCTTCTTAAATTTATTGAGACAATTTTTGTGTCCTAACATGTGGTCTATCCTAGAAAACGTACCACCATGAGCGCTTGTGAAGAATGTATATTCTACTGCTTTAGGGTGAAAAGTTCTGAAGATATCTATTAAATCAAGTTGATCTAGTGTCTCCTTTAAGTCTGCTGTTTCTTTATTAATTTTCTTTCCTGAGGATCTATCCAGTGTTGTTAGAGGGGTATTGAAATATCCTACTATGATAGTATTGCTGTTAATCTCGCCCTTTATATCCATCAAAATCTGCTTTATGTATGTCGGGGCTCTTATATTTGGTGCATAGATATTTATAATAGTTATATCTTCCTGTTGAATTGTTCCCTTTATCATTATGTAGTGTCCTTCTTTATCTCTTACTACAGCCTTTGTTTTAAAGTCCATTTTGTTAGATATAAGTACTGCTACCCCGGCTTTTTTTTCATTTTCATTTGCATGAAATATTTTTTTCTATCCTTTTACCTTTAGTCTATGTGCATCTTTTGTTTTAAGGTGTGTCTCTTGTAGAAAGCATATGTATGGGTCCTGTTTCTTTATCCACACAGCTACCCTATGTCTTTTGATTGGATCATTTAATCCATTTACATTTAAGGTTATTATTGATATGTAGTTGTTTATTGCCATTTTGTTCTTTAAAGCTGTATTTTTTTTTTTTTTTTTGCTATATTCTTTCCTCCCTTTGAACTGTTCACAACAGGCCCCTTAGTATCTCTTGCAGAATTGGTTTGGTTTTGATGAATTCCTTGAGGCTTTCTTTTTCTGGGTAGCTCTTTATATCCCCTTCAATTTTAAACGTTAGCCTTGCTGGATAAAGTAGTCTTGGTTGTAGGTTCTTGTTCTGCATTACTTTGATTATATCTTGCCATTCGCTTCTGGCCTCAAATGTTTTTGTTGAGAAGTTCGATGTCATCCTTATGGGGGCTCCTTTGTAGGTGATAGCCTTTTTTTCTCTAGCAGCTTTTAAGATTTTTTGTTTATCCATTAGCTTTGGTATTTTAACTATGATGTGTCTTGGTGTAGATTTTTTTTGGTTTCTCTTTAATGGAGTTCTGTGTGCTTCTTGAATGTGTGGAATGTTTCCCAGCCTTAATTTAGGGAAGTTTTTTGCTATGATTTGATTAAACAAAGTTTCCATTTCCTGTCCTCTTTCTTCTTCTTCAGGCACTCCTATGATGCGAATGTTGTTTCTCTTCATGTTGTCACAGAGCTCCCTTAGAATTTCCTCACATTTTTGAGTCTCTTTTCCTTTTTCTTCTCTGCTTCTGTGCCTTTGTTTATTGTGTTCTCTAACTCGCTTATTCGATCCTTAGTGTGATTCATCCTGCTTTTAATTCCTTCCATTGTGGTCTTCAGTTCTGATACTGTATTTGTAATTTCTATCTCATTCTTTTTTATTATTTCAATATCGTTTTTTATACTTGTTATCTCTTTATTTAGGTGTTCATAGTGACTATCCATTGTTGCTCTAATTTCTTTGAACATCCTAACTATTATTATTCTAAATTCTGCTTCTGGTAGTTTGGTTATATCTGGTTCATTCAGGTCCTTCTCTGGGGATTTCTCTTGATTCATTTGGTTTGCATTCCTCTGCCTGCCCATTTTATCTGTGTATAAGCAAGTTTTGGCCACTGGAGTTCAGTAGGTGTTGCCTTTGTGTTCTCTAGGTGTGGTCTGTCTGCAGGCCTGCCACCCCCTCTGCCGCTGCCTAGGGTGGTTGGGTATGGGCATTGCCAGTGTCAGCCTACTGCGGCTGTTGCTGTGTTTTCCGCCTCTCCTCCACTGGAGGGGCTTTCACTCAAGCCACAAGCCTCAGTCAGCACCAAGGGCAGAGGTGAGCACCTTTGCTCAGCTGCGGACCCAGCCTGTTTCTGGAAGGCAGCCACCCAGCCCCCGCTGTCAGAGCCTGCTTGCCACAGTTTCGCAGGTTGGGCGGGGCTTTTTACATGCTCTCAGCTGTGAACCTTGGCCTGTCCAGAATTTAGCCCTGCCCTCGAGGCCAGGGCCCTCCTGCACAGGGTCGCAAACCGTGGTTTATTGGGCCGGGCATGTTTGCTGGCGTGAGCTCAGCTGCTAGGTTCTGATCGTCCTGGACTCTACCCTGCCCCCGGGTTCGGAGCCAGCTCGCGCACGTAGGATGGCAAACCGCGGTTTCTCCGTCCGGACCGGGCTAGTAGCGTGAGCTCATCCACGAACTTCCGCTCGTCTCGGGATCTACCCCGCCCCTGTGTTAGGAGCCCGCTCGCGCACACAGGATGGGAAACCATGGTTTCTCTGGCTGGGCGGGCCTGGCGGCATGAGCTCAGCCACGAGCCCCCCCTCACCCCTGGTCCTAGCCCCATCCCCGCGGTCAGGGCCGGCTTGCACAGGGTCGTGGAGCAGATCTCTGCCGGTTCCTGGCCTCCCGTTTTTTTCCCGCAGGTGGGGTCACAGGCGGGCCCACAGCTGCTGGACCGCTTTTGCCCGTCCCCTCCGCCCCTGTTGGGCTAGACCGAGCTCACATCGGTTGTGCCTCTGCCCATGCCGACAGGACCGCGTTTCAGCGTCCTGCCGCCACCATCCCTTCAGCAACCCTCAGAGAGATGGAAGTGCCCTAAGTCTCCACACTGTAGACCTGGGAGCTCCCTCCATCTAAGCAGCTCTGCTCTAATTGCCGCGGGAGAGCTTGTTTAGCTAGTGTCCTGTCTCCCTTTGCTGGTATTTCTAGTTCCAGGGGAAATATTCGTTTTCTATTAGGGAAGTGACTTAGCCCAGGGGTCAAGGTGGCTGTCCCTCAGAGTGTCCCCGTGCCTTCAGTCCACACTCTCTTCCTGCTGCTCTGTTCCTCTCCTCTGTCCCCGTTCCCCGGAGCCCCAGGTACGTGGTTGTGAGAGAGGTTTTCTGTGCTGTTCCTTTAAAAAGAATCTTGGGTCTGAGAAAACTGTCTCTTTTTCACAAACAGTATCCTCACTTGTTTCACAGCTCAATACTGTCCAAACGCCTCTTCTAGGCTCTGGGACTGCAGGCTGGGGCTTGGTTCCTGGGAACCAGGTCCCTCCCTCTCCGCCAAACTCTCCTCCCACCACGTGGGTCTCTCCGGGCTGCCGTTTGCTCCGGGGAGCTGGGCAGCCCTCTTCACGTTATCGCTATTCCTACCAGTCTCAATCTGTCTTCTGTAGTGTTCCTTGGTTCAAGAGTCCACTTAGTTTAGTTCAAAGTTGGTTTATCCAGATGATGGTTCTTAAAATTGAGTTATAATCCACTTTGGTTCTGGGAGTTGGAAGTTGGTACGTCCACCTACTCCATTGCCATCTTTGTTCCTCTGAATTTTATTAAATTTAAAAAAAAATCTTTATTGATTGATTTTAAAGGGAGGAAGGGAGATTGAGAAAGAGAGCAATAGAAACATTGTTCCTGTGTGTGCCCAGACCGGGGATTGGACCAGCATCCTCTGCCTTTTGAGATGATGCTCTGACAAACCAAGCCATCCTGCCAGGGTTGTACCAAAGGCTCCTTACACTATCCTTATGTTTTTGGATTCTTTTTTGTTGTTGTTGTTCTGATTGGGTGTTTTATGCTTCCTTATATTCAAAATCACTGGTTTGATTCTCAGCTTCATCTGTTTTACTGTTGATTTTCCACAAATTATTCTTTATTTTAGTGTATCCTTCCTATCTTTTCTTTAAAAATTTTTATTATTTTATTTTATTGATTGATTTTAGAGAAATAGAGAGGAGAAGAGAGAGAGAAAGAAGCATTCATTTGATGTTCGATTTAGTTGTGCATTCACTGGTTGCTGCTCAGATGTGCCCTGACTGGGGATTGATCCCACAACCTTGGTGTTTCAGAACAACACTCTAACCAACTGGGCTAACTGGCCAAGGCCTTCATTTATTTTCGTTTATTTACTTATTTTTTTCATTTAATTTTTTTCTCTCTGACAGGATACAAAATACATACCCAGTTTGCTTGAGTTTTAAAAGGATAGTATCCTTCATTTCTGAGTGATCTTTTTTATGCTGTTGAGGTTCTCACTAAGTTCATTGAGCACCCTTATAACCAACATTTTGAACTTTGCATCTAGTAGATTGCTTGTCTCCATTTTGTTTAGTTCTTTTTCTGGAGTTTTTTTCTGTTCTTCCGTTTGGGATGTGTTTCTTTGTCTCCTCATGTTGGCAGCCTCCCTATCTTTGTTTTTACGTATTAGGGAAAGCTACTACATCTTCAGTGCTTGGTGGAGTAGCCTAATGTAGTAGGTGTTCTGTAGGGTGAAGTAGCACAGTCCCCCAATCACCCAAAGCTGGGCACCCGAGGTGCACTCCTCCTGCCCCCCGTGTGGGCTGTGTACACCCTCCTGTTGTAGTTAGGCCTTGATCCTTTTGGCAGCTCAATGGAAGGGATTTGCCCCCAGGCCAATCATCTGCAACAACTGGCTGTGACCGTAAACCTCTAATCCCTGTGAAGGATCGGGGTGCAGGGACCTACCCACAGAGCAGGGCTTACTTCCATAGGGCTCTGGCGTCCACTGAGTTCATCCCCTGAGTGTCACTTGTGGAGGTGGTTGGGTGGTGATGCTTCAGTGCGGTCTGCAGCTGCCCACTGGGTGTGCTGGCTCTGGGGCCTCCCAGAAGGTGCAGGCAAGGTCAGCTGCTGACTGTATTCATCCCTGGGGCCACCCGGGATGAGCTACAGAGTGATCTGCAGATGGCTGCTAGTTGTGCTGCACTTGGAGGTGACCAGGAGAGGTTAAGCTGTGAACCGAGGCCTGCTACTGCTAGTGCCAGGACTGGGGCCACATAGGAGAGGTATGGGTCACACTGAGGCCAGACAGTGCTTGTTTGAGAGATTTTAGGAAAATCTAAAGCATAAGTCAAGATAGGCCGTTTGTGTGTAAAAGCCACTAGAAGTCATTTGGGCGGGTCCAAAACAGTAGGGAGGACTTCAGGGCATCACCAGGGTGGGGCTAACAGTGTGAGCCAGGTTGGTGAAGTCTTGGATATGGCACCCGCTGCCAGCTTTATTGGGGGAGGGCTCAGAAAAGGAACAAGGGCCTCTGCCAGCACTTCTGTCTGGCAGAAAGCTGCCCCTCCAGCTCTCATTCTGATGCCAGATCATTCAGTTTCTCCCTATATGTCTCTGGTGCTCTTCAAGCTGCTGCCCCAGCACTGGAGCTCAGAGCTAGTGAAGTAAGTCCATATGCAGGCCCTTTAAGAGAAGCTGCCTGGGACTCCAGTGGCCCTTTGTTTCCCTAAGTCTCAATCCCCACTGGTTTTTGCATCCAGAAGTCAGGAGACTTCTCTTCCTCACACTGGAACCCTGGGATTGGGGGCCTGGTGTGGGGCTAGGACCCCTCGCTCCTCAGGGGAGACCTTTATAACAGAGATATCCTTCCTGATTTTTATTCATCAAAAGTAAGTGTGGGACCAACCCATTCCGCTCTCCATTCCTCCTGCCAGTCTCAGTGAGGCTTCTTCTTTGAATCCCTAGTTGTAAGACTTCCATTTAACCAGATTTCAGGCAGTTCTGAATGACAGTTGTTATGTAGTTTAGTTGCAATTTTGCTGTGATCCTGCAGACTTGTAGTAATTAGTTTATGTGTGCCATGAGATGAAAAAAGTTGAACACTGCTGACCTAGAGAGCCCCTTGTTAACTTTTGGAGGATGGTCCTTCCAGAAATTTTCTCACGGAGAAAAAAGATACACATTTAAATATATATTATTAAAGTGGGAGAATACATAGGATAGTGTTCTCTAACCTGCTTTTCTTACTCAGAAAAATGGGCTGTAAATGGCTTCTCAGGCCAATAAATAAACCCTGGTCATTCTCTTTGTGTAGCATCCATTATCTTAATCACCAATGGCAGTTTCTAGGTGACTTTGTTGGGCTGACATTGATCTGTTGGATTCTCTTGCTTCCCCCCCCCTCCCCCACTTCGGAAGGCATTGGTTTGGCGTCTGTTGTCATCGAGACTTATTTGAATGTCTACTACATCATCATTCTCGCTTGGGCCCTCTTCTATCTGTTCAGCTCCTTTACCTCTGAGCTGCCCTGGACAACCTGTACCAACACCTGGAACACAGGTATTATCCTTTTAGCCTCTGGGATGTGGGCTCTCTCTAGGTGGCTGGATTGTGTCAGAGGTTGGCTGGGTGGAAGAAGAGCAGTGCAAGTCACTGGGGAGGGGGCTGGTCCCATGAACCACCTGAGCAGCCAACTCCTGACACTCTGGAAGCAGAAACTTCAAAGGAAGCTCTTGGGACCTGGAATGATGGCAGCCACCAGGTTATTAGACGAGAGGGTCAGAGGTATCAAGGTGTGATGGCCTCTCCTCCATTCTGCTCCCTAGCTAACACACTCCTCACCTTGTTCCCCAACAGAGCACTGCATGGACTTTCTGAACCACTCAGGAGCCAGCACAGTGACACCCTCAGAGAACTTCACCTCACCTGTTATGGAATTCTGGGAGTAGGTGTTGGGCCTGGTTGCCACCGCCACGGGACCTCGAGCAGAGGACATTTGGATATCTGAGGCCTGGGATTTGGGGTGCAAGTTTAAGGCTCTCTGTACATGTTTTCTAGCACTTACCCCCACTTCACACATCACTGAGAGACGAGGGACACTCATATCTACCATAGTTGTTCACCTATGTCTCCCAAATCCACCTATGTTCACCCAGACTCACACATTTACCCGTGTCAGCCAGCATTCTCACACATGCCTCCCTACACCCTGATGTCCCGGCACCCCACACATCTACCAAAACTCACACATCTATCCACACATGTCCACTCGTGTGCTAGAAATAGTCTGGACCAGCTTAGAAGAGCTGATTGTGCACATCCCTTCCCAACTTCATGTTCAGTCATGTTGGCCAAGGTGTGAATACTTACACCACAGAAATTGGCAAGCCCTACACTCACACATTTACCTTCCCATGTGACTACTTATACCCTCACACTCACCCATTTACCTTCCCATGTGACTACTTATACCCTCACACTCACCTGTGCCCACACATGTCCACCTACACTCTCATACATTTCTATCATCTTCATACACATCCTTTGACACTATCACACACTCAGTCCCTCCATTTGATACCCACATACTTGCTCATCGACCTGCACATATATATATTTACTCTCTATATACTCATTCATACATTCCTCACCTCTCTCTTTCTCTTTCTCTCTACAACAGAGAGATATGGATGAGTTAGAAAGACAAAGATACCTAGGTATTACAGTATTATATGATTTGGTCTTCTAACAGCCAGGGGCATACAGACAACAGGGTGGAGCATGGAGGGCCATAGGGAAGTAGAGTGGGTGGGGGCAGGGGAAGCCTGGAATATGACATCTGTGGAGTTCAGCTCTAAGAGTGAGGAGACCTAATAACAGAGGCAAGTTGTCCCCTTTAGCCTTTCACCTGGTTATTTATTTTTCCAACCCATTAGAAGACGTGTGCTGGGCATCACTGCAGGCATCCATGAGCTGGGGGCCCTGCGCTGGGAGCTGGCCCTCTGTCTCCTGCTTGCCTGGGTCATCTGCTACTTCTGCATCTGGAAGGGGGTCAAGACCACAGGCAAGGTGAGGTGTTCTAGCTCCTGATAAGCGCTCTGTGGCTCCCAGAGTCCCCAGGGACACTCATAGCATCCATCTGGAGAACTGAAGGGAAGCATAGTTTAAGGGAGAGGCCTGGTGAGGTGAGGAGAAGGGAAGCTATAGGAAGGCAGAGTTTAGTTCAATTCTAGGAAAGGCTTTCTTCCATATAATTTTAAAAGACTTGTTTACGCAAGTAACTAAGAAACATACAAGTCTCACTGTCAAAGCTAAGCACTCTACAAGCCATCAGCATGACAGCAAATTGGGTCTGTTAATCCCTCCTATCAACATTTTGCTGTATTGCTTTCTGGTTTCTTTTATATGTATGTATGTGTGTCACTGTATCTATTATATGTGTCTATTACACAATCAAGATCAGACACTTGTACGACTTGCTTTTTTGTATTTAACAATAAACGCATCAAGGCAATGTTTAGCTTGAACTAGCAGAAAGAACTGTCTTTAAGGTGGTGAGTTTCCAGTCACTGAAGGGGTTAGAGCCAAGAATGGACAACAGGGCTTGTTATGTGTACAGAGACAGCTCAGTTTTGATTATTAATTCCAACCTGGAGAAGCTGAGGCTGATGTTTCATACTTTTTAAAACCAGGAGCCGAATTCTCTGTCTAGCCTGTTCCTGCAGCACCCCCCTTCCAGGGGTTGTTGAAATAATAATAACAGTGATAGCAATGACAAAAATAGCAATAGTGATACTAATAACAAGGTTAGTGCCACCACCTCGGGTAAGGGACTGAGCTGGGTCAGGGGCAGAATGGATTCCCCTCTGAGTGTCTCCAGTATCCTAGAGCTCAGGCCGCTGCTGCGCCCCCAACCTTAAGCTTGGAAAACACAGTCTTAGTTTCCTCACAGATCACTGTACACATCTGTTCCTTTTACCCTCGGTGGAGGGAGGTCCACCTACCCCAGGAGACATGGGAAGAATAGCCAGAATAAGGGGTTAAGATAGACCAGATTCTGAATTTAACAATAACCTTTGAAATGTTATGGCTGGAAACCTGTACCACTCCCTGCCCTTCCTCTTTCCCCCTGACCCCCTTGAAGTGTGTCTCACCCTCTGCGGGGGACCACGGCCAACTGGAATGTGGACAGAAAGGGGTGGAAAGTTTTGTGTGTTCACCCTTCTCAGATGTCTCTCGAAAGGTGTTGGGCACTGTGCTAGGCGTGGCTTGTGCCTCCTGGGGAAGGGTCACAGGAGAACCACTGCAGATTCCCTGTTACCTGCTAGCGGCTGTGACTGCACCAGGAGTGACTCTGACCTGTTTTCTCTCCAGGTTGTTTATTTCACAGCCACATTTCCCTACCTGATGCTGGTCATCCTGTTGGTGCGAGGCGTCACGCTGCCCGGAGCCTATGAGGGCATCATCTATTACCTGAAGCCAGACTTGTCTCGCCTGAAGGACCCTCAGGTAGGAACTGTGCTGGGGACTATTTCCCCAAACGTCTCTAACCCCAAACTAGATCTGTACTTTTGAAAATCTTTGATTGCTTTCCCCTTGCTTTATAAAGACAATACATGTTCACTGGAGAAAAATTAACATGGAAAAAATGTTATAAAAAAGGAACTAAAAACCCATCACTCAGCTACATCTCTGTTAGCATTTTAGTATAGTTCCTTCCAACATTTTTTCCTAGCTCTGTGTGTGTGTGTGTGTGTGTGTGTGTGTGTGTGTGTGTGTGTGTGTGTGTGTGTGTGATAGCATGATTGAGATTATTATATATACAGATATTTTTCACTTAAATTATATTATAAGCACCCTGGTCAGTTGGCTCAGTGGTAGAGCTTTGGCCTAGCATGTAGAAGTCCCGGGCTCAATTCCCAGCCAAGGCACACAGGAGAAGCACCCATCTGCTTCTCCACCCTTCCCCCTCTCCTCCCTCTCTGTCTCTCTCTTCCCTTCCTTCAGCCAAGGCTCTACTGGAGCAAAGTTGGCCTGAGTGCTGAGGATGGCTCCATGGCCTCCGTCTCAGGCACTAGAATGGCTCCATTGCAACGAAGCAACACCCCAGATGGGCAGAGTATCACCCCCTGGTGGGTTTGCCCAGTGGATCCCAATCGGGCACATGTGGAAGTCTGTCTCTCTGCCTCCCTGCTTCTCACTTCAGAAAAAAACAATTATAAGCATTTTTCATGTTATTAAATTTATTTGTAAATGCCATTTTTAACACATGGTATTTTCTTTATCCATCATTCATTCATTTCTTCATTCAACCACTATGTGCCGAGGCTCCACTGAGTGCTATAACTCCCAGGGAGCACGGCAGTGTGGGCAGAGCAGGCTCAAGAGACCAGGCCCCACGCCTCTGAGCGCTCACACCTGGGGCCAGTATTGTCATGTACCCAATTCTTCCCCTGCTCCTGGACATATAGGTCATGTATTGTTTTTATGGTTGTGTGTACAGCTGCAGCAAATACCTGTGTTTAAATCTGTGATCACATTTCTGATCATTATTTCCTGACAGTAGTTAGACGTGAAATTACCAAATCAAAGAGTATGCACAATTTAAGGTTCTCAGACGGGCACTGGCTTTAGAGCAGTGGTTCTTAACCTGGGTTTTTTCGAACCCTAGGGGTTTGATGAGTCAGTCTCAGGGGTTCAGCCACGGAGGCCAGAATAAAGTAATACCGTAACTTGTTGTGAGTTCATGCACTTTGTTGGTTTTGTTCTCTGAGCAAGGTGATGTTCATGCTCATTTTGTGCACCAGTAAAAAAACATATACCTATGTCTTGAATTTGGAAAAAATATATTTTATTTATCACTAAAGAAGGGTTCGGTGAATGCGCATATGAAACTGGTGGGTTCGGTACCTCAAAAAAGATTAAGAACCACTGCTCTAGAGCAATGTGCACCTTCACTGCCAGATCCTCTTTCTGCAGGACCCATTAGCAATTCAATTATAATTTATTTTAATCTTTAATAACTTGATAAGTTAAAATAGACCATGTGTTGATTTAATTTTATTTTTTACTACTGTGAGATTGGACGTTTCTCTACATATATCAATACAAAAAAATCTGCTCTAGGACTTGTCTGAGCACACTGTGTCTCCACACACCCCCACCTCCACCAACGTCTTGGTGTTTTTTTCTTTCTATTTTGATGGAGTGGCCCCTTTGTCCCAGCATGGCTGCCTAAAACACACTCTGCTTGTTGGGGAGTGCAAGTGCCTCTTAGCCCCCCTGCAGAGGTCCTCACTTTCTCTGGGAATAGCCATGGGGACAGACTCCACCTAAGAAATTCAAGTAACACACATTTGTTTGGTGCTTCCTTAGTGCCCATGGAACCAAGTTAGAAACGGGCCCTGCTTGTGAGAGGAGGATGTGCTAAGGATGCTCAGGGAACCTCAAGCAGGCCTGCTGGGCTCCGCTACCCCTCACCACTTTCTCGGGGTCTCCTGTAGGTGTGGATGGACGCGGGCACCCAGATCTTCTTCTCCTTTGCCATCTGTCAGGGGTGCCTGACAGCCCTGGGCAGCTACAACAAGTACCACAACAACTGCTACAGGTAGGATGTGAGCTGGGCGCCCTGCAGTACCCGGCCAGCCCTGTGTCTGCGGAAGGTGGTTCCTGGCTGTGGGCCTCCCTCCTCATCTTTTCTTCTCAGGGAGTTACAGCGCATGTGAGATTGACACTCTGGGTTCACTTCCCAGGCTGAATTTCTTTCTTTTCCCCTTTTCTCTCTCCCTTTGTTCTCACCTTCTGAAACCCCATCTTGGTCCTTTTCTTCCTGTTTCACTTCCCATTCATTCTTCCTTTTCTCTCTCCTCTTATGCTCTTTCTGCCTTCTGAGATCTCCCCTGTGACGGCTTGCTTTCTCCCTTTTCCTTCCTGTTTTGTCCCTACTCACTGGCCCGCAGGGACTGCATTGCCCTCTGCTTCCTGAACAGTGCCACCAGCTTTGTGGCTGGCTTTGTGGTCTTCTCCATCCTGGGCTTCATGTCCCAAGAGCAGTCAGTGCCCATCTCTGAAGTGGCCGAGTCGGGTAGGTGCACACTGCTGTCTGGGACCCCAGGGGAAGGAGGGTCAGAGAACACAGATACTCCTGCAGAAAAGCAGGGGTCCTATGGCCCTCTTGGTGTTAGGGCAGTGGTAGGCATAGAGCAGGGCCTCCATAACTGTGGGAGGGAGAGGGAGAGGGGACAGATGGGTAGACAGCCCCACAGTTGCATGCATGGGTGGAGAACGGGTGGATGGATGAACAACATGCTCTCCAGAACCTCGGAAGAGCAGAATAATGAGTGGGATCACCCTGCCCTCTTGAACCACCCCTGCTGCACACACACTTACTCATGCACACACACTGATGTGCACAAACATACTCGTATGCGAATGCACACTCATGTGCACACTCACACTCATGTGCATCACACTCACATGCACGCATTCACGTCCTCATGTGCGCACATGCACACACACAGTGCCTCTTGCAGGGCCCTTCCTGAGGGACAGTACAAGTCCTGGGCTCACCTGATTGTGCTGTGTGCTGGCAGGTCCAGGCCTGGCCTTCATCGCGTTCCCCAAGGCCGTGACTATGATGCCCTTATCCCAGCTGTGGTCCTGCCTTTTCTTCGTCATGCTCATCTTCCTGGGGCTGGACAGCCAGGTTCGCTGCCCCAGCCCCTGCCTGCCTCACCCTGCCCTGATGGCCGTCTTTCCCCCTTCTTCATTTCCTGGCATCACCTTCCCTCTAACTCCCTTTCTCCTGACCATACGTTCGAGGTTCTTTCCGCTGTCCAGGGCTTGTCCTTGGTTTAGGTGGGTGGCCTTAGACCTTGAGACCCTCTTTGGTGAGGGAGCCACTTGCTTTGTTCCCCTACACCTGACCGTTCTTCAAACATGGATGCGCCTGCCAAGTGTCCCTCCAGCCTCCTCCCAGCTGCTTTGCTCAGGCTGCCCACCCTGCCCCGTAGCCCTGGGGACAGAACACACATGCCCTCTCCAGCTCTCTCTGCTGGGACCCTCTGTTGTGAGTGTGTGGTCAAAGGCATAGCTGGCCCCATCCTGGTCACCCCCACTTTCTGGCCTTGCACCCTCCCTGAGTTCCTGTTCATCAGCGAGGGGAGTAGGGAGAGGAGGCGGGGGGAGGGGACTGTGCTGGGGAGGGCCAGGGGCAGGTGGCCCTCACCTCCGCCTCCCTCCCGGCCCCACAGTTTGTCTGTGTGGAGTGCTTGGTGACAGCCTCCGTGGACATGTTCCCCAGGCAGCTCCGGAGGAGCGGGCGGAGAGAGCTCCTCATCCTTGCCATTGCTGTCATGTGCTACCTGATAGGGCTCCTCCTGGTCACCGAGGTGAGCAGGGGTGGCGGCCTGTAGGACAGACTCCAGGGTGAGGGCACCATGGGGGACACCACTGACCCTTCTCAGAGCTATGCTTTTCTCATCTGCTAAATAGGGGTGTTGTACCCTTACAGTGAGGTTGGTATGGACCACATTGTGGAACCTGCCTGTGTTTGTTAACTCACTCTTGGTTTCAGGTGACAGAAAACAAATGCAAGCTGCCTTAAGCAAAAGGGGGAATTTGGGTGGAGAGGAGTCAATGAAATATTTTGTTTCAGGTATGGTAGATCCAGTTGTTCTAGCGACATGGTCAGAAATGCCCGTCTGTATCTCCCAGCCCTAGAGGAGAGAGCACCCTTTCCTGAGAGTGTGGCTGGGGTCCAGCTATGACTCCTCTTCAGGCCTAGAACAGGGAGCAAATGCTGGGGGCACAGCAGTGTGTGTCCACCACAGTTCCCAGAGGCCATGCAGATGTTAGAATTGTCCAGATGTTAAACGAGGTGCCAGAAGGCAAGGAAAGGTTGGGCACACTCCTTTAAGATGCAAAGAATAGCTTCTCATGGGCTGGGTAAGGTGGCACTCGGATATTTGCCCTGCTGCTGTGTGGTAGAACGTGTCCCCTTGCCACCACTGGCCAAGGCCTTGCTCAGCTTGCCCCCCTTCTCCACAGGGGGGGATGTACATCTTCCAGTTGTTTGATTATTACGCTTCCAGCGGCATCTGCCTGCTCTTCCTTGCTGTGTCTGAAGTAATCTGCATCAGCTGGGTGTATGGTGAGTGGGGTGAGGGCGGAGCCTCTGGAACCCAGCTAAGGGCGGAGCTTGCCTGGGATTAGAGACAGGGCTTGCTAACCTCTGGTTTCTATATGTTTTTGCATTGCTGTCCTTGATCCTTTTCCTTGGGGAAAAGAAGTTTACTCATCGCTGGAAATTCAGGCATTCTTAATTATGCATGTAGAGCAGGGATAATGACAACACTGAGTTCCTTGAATAGTGAGGGTCATTAAAAATAACGGGACAGTTTGAGTTTCTTTTCTTTTCTCTTTGATACAGAGGCTGCTAGAGGTCATTTCCTCAGTGGGAGTTGTAGTTAAAAGGGACCTTCAGAGCCACTTTCTCTGATTCTCTGCAGATCCCCACAGTCCCGTTAAAAGTCATCACCCAGACTTTGCTTGAATACTTCCATGAGCAGGAAAGGCAGTCCTGGGTTTTTGAAGTACCTTGCCCATCGTGGCTGTTGTGCATTTCTGTTTTACACTGAGTGAGGCGAACTGTGCCTTCCGCTGACTTCTTCCTACAGCCCTGGCCTCACAGCTCAGAAGTAACTGGCCAGTGGTGCTGAATGCCATCACACCTCTCTGCTAACCTGCCTGATAACAAGGGGCAGGGGGAGACCTTCAGTGACTGAGCATCGCTCCCCTGTGTGCAAGCGCTCACTACCTCACAGCAACAACCCTTTACGGGGGAAAGTGGAACTCAGAGACGTTATGGTTCTTTCCTGAGCTCACACAGCTAGTGAGTGGAAGAGCCACCAATAGCCCGGGTCTGTCTGGCTCCATTGGGGTTGGGGGAACACACAGCCAATGTCACAAGGCTCAGGGTAGAGAGAGAGGGAAGGGTGCCATGTGCTGAGGCCTTGGGACAAGCTGTGAGTAAGAGAGTTTTATCTGGCTACCCTCAGGCTTCCTATTTGGTGCCCTTCCTCTCCTTGGAGATGGGCCCTCCCTTCTCACTCAAGCATCTGATGTCTTCCTGATTGTCCCCTACTTCTTTTCAAAACTTGTTCTCAGAGAGGGCCAGAGGGTCTGATGAAGTCAACCACAGTCAGGTGTAAATGCATGATGAGATATAATATGTTAAATTTACAAGCCAAGGCAATGACTCTGTAAACAATGGCATTTCCTGCTTTAATGACCAGAGGGAAGGTATTTTTTTGGTGAGAGGAGGCTAATGAGGTCTTCTATGTGTCTTTACCAATCGGGGGCTCTTCACTTCTTAGAAGACAGAGCAAATGTGAAAGCCTGAGGACATGAGACAAAGCCAGGCAGCGTTTTCAAGCACACATGTCAGCCCTCTCACCGAGCTCCGAGCTCTGCTCCTTGGAAAACACAGAGGGTTCCTCTGGAGCCTGGAGTCAGACTTCCCAGTCCTGACCCAGTAGCAGTCTGGCCCTATCTGAGCTTAGCGGGGTCTGCCTGAGCAGGGGCACACTTGCTGTTTTGCCATTTTGACTCGAAACTAAATTCATCTTTGCTATGCAGATCAACAAGCATCTGTACAGCTCTGAGGCCCGGTTTAGGCTCACACCCTCCTCTGCAGTTAGGACAGTGGGGTCTGCATCCCATGATAGGGGGACAGAGATTGCACAGGGAGGGTGGGTGACCCCCGGCCCCTGGCTTGTTGGTGGCAGCTCCTTCTCCCTCCCTGTGCTGTATCTGGGCTGTCAGGGACCCATCTCAGTCACGTGCCCTGATCCAGTTCCCTGTGAGTGGAAGAGCACAAAGCCAAGTGAGTCCTTCCCAAGTACCCACGAGCTGTCCCCACCCTTCCCTACTGTGCCTGAACAGGGGCAGACCGTTTCTATGACAACATTGAGGACATGATTGGCTACCGGCCATGGCCCCTGGTAAAGATCTCCTGGCTCTTCCTGACCCCTGGACTTTGCCTGGTATGTGTCCACCCATCTACCTCTTTACTTCCTCCTAACTCCAGAAGACGTAGGGAGACTAGGGACAGGCTACCCGAGTCCTGGAGCTCTGTCCCTGCCTGTCCAGTGACCTTGGAAGGCAGATCTGTTCCCTCTGATGTGTTGGTCCCCTGGCCCTTCTTTTCTGGGGCTATCTCTCTAGCTTCTGTTTTACCATCATTATCATCTATTACAATTCCTGCTCCATCCCTTTCTCTCAGCATCTCTACCCACCTGCCTGATTTCCCAGTTTCTGGTCTCTTTGTCTGCTTAGAGCCCCTCCATATCCCCTCCTCTCCTTTTATATCTCCTCCCCTCTCAGTCTTTGATGTGGGTGACATCTGGGCCCACACTTTGCAAATGGCTTTTACTGTTCCACCTCCTAGATGTACCACAGTGCATTTAACGTGTCCTCTGTCACTGATATTTAAGTTGATGAAGAGGGAGTTTCAATGACTCGCTCTCTCGTCTGTGTCTGCCCCTCTCTTCCTCCTTCTAGGCCACTTTCATCTTCTCCCTGAGCAAGTACACACCTCTCAAATACAACAGCATCTATGTGTACCCTCCCTGGGGATACTTTATTGGCTGGTTCCTGGCTCTCTCCTCCATGATCTGCGTCCCACTCTTCATCATCATCACCCTCTTGAAGACCCAAGGTTCCTTCAAAAAGGTAGGGGGCAAGGGGCAGGGATGCTTTAAAGAAGGCATCGAGAGGTGGGACTTTGGACAGCACACTGTAACGCGGGCCCAGCTGTGAGTGTGGTGTAGCCCTTCAGTCTAATGGAACACTAAAGACAAGTTTCTTTGAAGACAAATCCGATAGTTTCATTTTTCAGAAACACTCAAAAGTCCCAGAGACCTAGACCTTCAGAATTTGACCTCTAGAAGATCATCAGGGCAGGTTAACCAATGGTAAACTATCAAAGGGTTAAGGGAGCCTGACCAGGCGGTGGTGCAGTGGATAGAGCATTGAACTGGGATGCGGAAGACCCAGGTTCGAGATTCCGAGGTCGCCAGCTTGAGCACGGGCCCATCTGGCTTGAGCAAAAGCTCACCAGCTTGGACCCAAGGTCGCTGGCTCCAGCAAGGGGTTGCTCCGTCTGCTGAAGGCCCACGGTCAAGGCACATGTGAGAAAGCAATCAATGAACAACTAAAGTCTCGCAACCAAAAACTGATGATTGATGCTTCTCATCTCTCTCCGTTCCTGTCTGTCTGTCCCTATCTATTCCTCTCTCTGACTCTCTCTCTGTCCCTGTAAAAAAAAAAAAAAAAAAAACCAAAAAATAAAACAAAGGGTTAAGGGAAACAAAGTCACAAACAAGAACATAAATGGGCCCATACACAGAGGTTTATAGAGCACAGATTTCTTGCTCTTGGGAAACTGATAACTAGCTATTATGGCCACTCCGCACACAACTTCCTGACTTCTTATCTTAACCCTGTCTGAGGAACCATGTGCAAAAGGCTTCCTGTGTAGTTTGGGACATGCGTTCCTGGAAGGATATAAAGCCATTGTCCCACAAAGACGTCTATAGAAATCTATCTGGCCAACAAGTGGCAGAAAACTCAACTTGCAATAAGCAAATAGGCTTATTTTTTTTCTTACAAATCAAGAAGGTCAGAGACAGAAGTTGCTGGATTTGGTTCAGCTGCTCAAAGAGGCCATTAGGGACCAGGCTCTTCCTGCACTGCCATCGTGAGATGTTGTGTCTTTATTATATGCTTATCACCTCGTGGTCACAAGAAGGTTGTCATGACTCCAGTCATCACATTAAAGGCAATAAGAGGGGAAGACAATACCAAAAACACCAATAATGATAGTAATGTAGTACTACTACTAAAAGTAATAATAGATGCCTATTGAGCATATAATAGTAAGAAAAATAGTAATAATAATTAACAAAAGTAGATACTTATTGATGACATCCTGTTTGATGACTTACCCTGTGCCAGGCACTGTTCTATGAGGTGTGTATTCTTTTTCTTGTGTGTGTGACAGAGAGAGAGAGAGAGAGGGAGGAAGAGAGAGGGACAGATAGGGACAAACAGGAAAGGAGAGAGATGAGAAGCTTCAGTTCTTTTGTTACAGCACCTTAGTTGTTCATTGCTTGCTTTCTCATATATACCTTAATTGGGGGTGGGGGGGGGGCTACAGCAGAGCAAGTGACTCCTTGCTAAAGCCAGCAACCTTTGGGCTCAAGCCAGTAACCATGGGGTCATGTCTATGATCCCTCACTTAAGCCAGCAAATACCATGCTCAAGCTGGTGGCCTCGGGGTTTCGAAAGTGGGTCCTCTGCATTCCAGTCTGATGCTCTATCCACTGTGTATTCTTATTATCCTCATTTTGCAGATGAGGTAGAGAGGTTAAATGGATTGCCTAAGACTGCACAGGTAACAGAGGCAGGAGTGGAACCTAGTTTATACTCTTAATCACCACGTTATGGCCTCTTCTTTCTTCTCAAAGATTTATTTCTTTATTTACTCATGTATACTGAGCTGCCCTTATGTTCCTGGCTCTGTGCTAAGACTGGGAGTACAGATATGAGGAAACATCTTTGCTTTTATCTCTAATAACATTCACACATTCCCTCTTCTCTCCACAGCGCCTGCGACAGCTCATCATCCCTGACCCCAGCCTGCCACAGCCCAAGCAACAAGTCTATATGGATGGTGGCACCTACCAGGACTGTAGGCCATCCCCAGTGAAGGAAGGACTGATCAGTGGGGAGAAAGAGACCCACTTGTAGGATGTGACTGAAATCCAGGTGGCTACTGAGCCAGGAACCTGAGTTAGAGCCACCCTCTTGCCTCAATGGACAACCTTCCCCTCTGTGCCCACCACAGCCCTGCTGAGAACATCTGTGGAGGCAAGACTCCTTCCTCTCCTCTCCTCAGTGGGAGCAGCGGCTTCTGGCGTGCTAAAGATGGTCCCCCTGGAACATGCCATGCTATGAAGCAACTCCCTGTTGGAATGCACCATCTTATTTATAAAGAAGGGTGGTCATTTTGGAGTTTACCATCTGATTATAACACATTACATTGTGAGGGATCTCCCACTACAGGCATGTGTCCTGACAGAGTTTACCACATTGGTGCATTGGGAAGACAGTGCCAGTTGGAATCCATATCATGATCTGATTCAGAGAGTGCAATGGGACACACTGAGTTAGAAGTGGCAACTGAACACACAATATTGGATTCTGACATTCCTTTAACAGAGGTCCTTACTAGGTTTAGCATTCTGGAGTCCAGGGGGAGAAGACTAGTGAATCAGCCAAGAGGCAAATCTCCACACGCCATCATTGGATTGAATTTTTCAGGAGGCATTCTGTCCAGTTGTTCCTAGCTCCAGCGCTAGTTCTACATTCTTCTTGAAATATTATCATCAACTCATGGACCGTTCAAATAGGAGGGACTTATAGATGATCCCTGGGCTTTGCAAATACATGGCATGTAGTATGTCCTATGCCCAAGACAGACAAGGCTAATCGATCACCAATTCTTTCCCACTTTATAGTCCTTCCACACAGTGCTCCAGGCAGCTCCATCTGCCATGCTGCTTTTGTCCACACCCCTGACTTCATGGATGACTACCAAAGAGACAAAGTGGCTTTTTCAAGTTCATATACAGCTCCTCAGCACCAGAGATATGTCTAGAACCTGGTCTTTGGGTTCTCGGGCCAGTGTGCCTCCCATTCCCCACTCCTGCCTTAATTAACAAGCATGTATGGATGCCTGCCTGTGTACTGCCTTATGCTCTCTTGGGGCAGGAGGGAGGGAGGTCCCTTCTGTGAAGGGAGAAGCAGCTCTCCCTAGATTGATGCTCCCACAATAGTATTTTCTCTGCCAACCCTTACTCACCTGACCAGATTTCCTCTCTGGGCCCTTCATTCTTGCATTCTTGCCACTTTCTATTTCTCCTCCCCCAATGGGGTCTTGGGGGGCTTCTGGTCTCAAACGGAGAGGGAGGTGTATGTGGGTGGGGTGCTCCTTTCCCCATGTCCCTGGCAGATCACGCAGGTCGTTCCCTGGCTGGAGAAGGCTTTCTGGAGGAGAAAGGCAGGGCTGTGTTCAGGGGGAAGCATGGGGGAGGGTAGAGAGGTGGGGTAGGCCACTCAAAATAGGTTCCTGGGGCACAGCCTGAGAACCAGAAGAAAGGAGGTCACCTGGGCAGGCTGATACGTAGGTAGATGTCACACAGAGCCAGTGGCTGGTAGTCAGAGTAAATAAAAATCTGTGGTCTGGCCATGGGGGTTCCATCTCCAGCAGCCCAGGCCATCCAGATCACTCACCATCCTTTGCCCAGATGTGTAGGTGCTTCTCAGCTTGTAAGAATAAATATGTTGGCACACTGGGTACAAGCAGATGTCCAGACTCCTAGGTTTGGGTAATCCCCTTCTGCATCCCTCGGGACTGCTCCATGCATCTGTGTTCACCTTTTTAAAACTAGTCGGTGGGTCAAGAAGGAGGTACAGGAGGAAGGGATGGAGAGAAGCTGCTTCAGTCAGATCACTCTGGTGGATGAGACCAGGGAGCCTGACTTGGGGCAGATCTAGTGCTCTTTGCTTCCCCCTGATGGCCAGTAGGAGCAGTGATGCCTCCCCAGGCTCCCCGCCTCCCAGATTCCCCACCTCAGGCCCCCTCAGCACCCTTTACAAACAGGAGGAAAGCACCCTGCCCTTGTCCTCAGGATGGATGGACAAGCTGGGCAGCTCTCCTTCCCTGTGTAAGCTTCCACCATCTGGAACCAAAAAACTTCCCTCATCTTTCTCCCCAAGGCCCCAGTGGGGCTCCCCAGGAGAAGCAGCTTGCTATGGGGCAGCAGCTGCAGAGGATGCATGGGTGGCCAAGCCTGCTTCTCAGCTCCCCTTTGCCATCCCAGTGCACCATGCTGTAGGACCTCGGTTCTGTCAGCCTGGAGAACGGCATTTCCTGTTGAGGGTACAAACTCTCCAGCTCACAGGGTCCTGAATCTCAGTCTCCCTGTCTCTGCAGACTGTTCACGGACACCACTGTCCTCTCCCATCTTTCTCACCCCAGGCAAATCTCCCAGATCCTCTGGCTTTAAACTCACAGCCTGTCTTATAAGGTCTCTGCTCTGGCCCAGGAACTGCTGGGGGCAGCCTGCCTCCCAGTCCCAGCACTCAGGAGGGAGCCTTCAGGGCCGGTGGGTCTGAGGGATCTGGATGGGCTGGTGTGTAGCTGGGGAACAGGGCCTCAGGGAAAAGCCAACTTCACAGCTAATGGGAATCCACTCATACTGGTACCACAACATGGGCAAGGAACAGCAATTTGATCTTTTTTTTCTTTTGTATTTTCCCAAAGTGAGAAGTGGGGAGCAGCAGACAGACTCCCGCATTTGCCCAAGTGGGATCCACCTGGCATGCCCACCAGGGGACAATGCTCTGCCCATCTAGGGTGTTGCTCGGCTGCAGCCAGAGCCATTCTAGTGCCTGAGGTGGAGGCCATGGAGCCATCCTCAGCGCCCAGGCCAACTTTTGCTCCAATGGCTCATTGGCTGCGGGAGGGGAAGAGAGAGACAGAGAGAAAGGAGAGGGGGAAGGGTGGAGAAGCAGATGGGTTCTTCTCCTGTGTACCCTGGCTGGAATCAAACCTGGGATATCCACAAGCCGGACCAACGCTCTACCGCTAGCAATTTGATCCTTTAAAGTGCCCAGAGCACTGATACAGGTGTGTGTGTGTGTGTGTGTGTGTGTGTGTGTGTGTGTGTGTGTGTATGCACATGCGTGCCCAGAGCAAAAGTAGGGTTAAACTGGGGTTCTGTTTCCATCTCATCTCCTTGGCTGAGTTTCACACTGGTGGCCAAAGGCCTAATCTGGCAGCTATTACTTGTTTGATCAGTGTGAGATTAAAAAAAAGTTTTTTTAAGTGTATGCCTTTAGGTACTCTGTAGTTTGCTGCAGGATCTACAACTCTCAATTACCCAAACCTGAGTTTTTCACACTTTTGTGTCTAAAGTCATTTGAATTCATAACCTGTGCCCTGGGGGAAGGACTGAGAATCTTTCGAAGGCAGGGAACCAGAACCCTGGCTCGAGCAAGTAGGGAACCAAAAGCCAGCAGTCTCAGGAATCTCAGGAATCCCAGTGCCTCCGAAAGGGGTTAGTCATAGGACAGCCACCAACTCTGGCTTGCTCATGTGGGGCTTCTGTAATGCTGGTGGTTGAGGCCAGGCAATTTCACATTGAATTCAGGCAGACGGTAGAGGAATTGCAGAGCCAGAAAATGTCGGGCCATCACCCATTCATTGGAGGCTCACAGAGACAGGCGAGTGAATAAACTAAGGAAAACCTGCTTTTTGCAGTGAAGGGTAAGGGATCAGGGAAACTGCACCTTGCAGCAGCGGGAGAGAAATCTGAGAGACTCGCCCCCGAGGGCAAGCACCCACAGTCTTACATAGACTATAAGCCTGTGGCACTGCCACATGTTCATGCACTAGTCAGGCAAAGTTCTTTCAGCCTGGAAACCAGCGAGTAAGCCTAACACAGCTGTGTTCCCCACAGCATCCCACTCAGTAGGCCCTCTGATATTTATGAATCCAGATTAATTCACCACCCGCCTCGGCTTTTCCCTTTTCCAAAGAAGCATGATGGCTGTCCGGTAGTTGCCTCTGGGTTGGGTAGTGAAACCCTGCCTGGCCCTGAGCTTTCTGATAATTGTTAATCTTGCTCAAACCGCACACGCCCAAATTCTTGGAACTGTCTGTCCCCAAGGCCGTTCCAGGAACTGCACGCCTCACCAAACCGGTCGACCGTTACCATCCTCCCCCCTCTGCAGATATAAAAAACCCAAAAACCCTCCCTGGGCGCGCCTTCACAGACTCACATCCGAGGGTCAGTGAACTCGCCCGGAGTCCTCCCAATAAAGCCTGACTTTTGCTCATCTGGCTGTTTTGGCTCTTCGTTCGTTCATCGGCAGCACCCAGCAATCTTTCATTTGGTGCCGAAACCCGGGAGAAGGGCTTTGTGACCCGCCCCGGCCCCCACAGGCCGGAGCGAGAGTCCCCCTTCTCTTTCCTCCTGCCTCGTGCCCCCCATCGCTTTGAATTCGGAGTTCCCTGCGAGAGTGACTTTCAACCGTGAGTAATTCGATTCTCTGTCTCACTGGACCCCTGTGTCTCCACCGGGTCTCTCGTCCTAGACTCGGCCGAGCTGAGAGGCCCTCCCCACGCCGACTCCTGGAGTCTTAATAGGGGGTCCGATTGAAAGGGACGCCTTTCACTCGCTCCTCTATTCCTGTCCGGAGACGGATATCTGGAAGGGACGCCTCCCTCATATCCTTTCTTCTCCGACAAGTAGGGGTCCAAAGGACTACTAAATTATGGGGAACTCCAAATCCAAAATAGACCCAAAACTCCTCTAGGATATCTTCTTAAAATTTTTTCCAAATTGGGATACACTCAGACACTTCACAGGAAGAAACTCGTCTTTCTGTCACAGGTCGCCTGTCCTCAATACATCCTAGATAACCGGTCTCACTGGCCGCCTATGGGTACTTTTGACTTTAACGTCCTCCGGGACCTAGACAATTTTTTTGCCGGCACACTGGAAAAGACTCTGAGGCCCCATATATTTAGGCTTTCTGGGATCTCCGTTCCCGACCCATCTCTGCTCCTACTGCTCCACTCTCCAAATTCTTCTAGCCCAGACCTCCCCTCCTCCCAAGGCTTCATCCCAGGTACCCCCTCCTTACTCTCAACCCAATGACCTTCCCGACCACCTATCTCCTCCTCCGGCTCTCCCCTGGGAGAACCCCCCAGACCCGGGCCAAGCTCCGGCTCCTTCCACCCCTCTGGCTCCTTCCGCCCCTCCGGCTCCTTCCACCCCTCTGGTTCCATCTGTCCCACCTCCCGCCAAACCTATCCCCTCTCCCATTGCAGCTCATACCAGGTCGCACAGCCCCCAATCGTCATTCGTTGTCCGCAAAGTAGCTGGGGCAGAGGGCCTAGTTCGGGTACATGTCCCCTTTTCCCTCCAAGACCTTTCACAGATTGAGAAACGGCTAGGATCTTTCTCGGCCGACCCCTCAACCTACATTAAGGAATTCCCGTACTTGACTCAGACATATGACCTGACCTGGCATGACATTAAAGTAATTTGTACCTCCACTCTCACCCCAGAGGAACATGAATGTATCCTCACTGCTGCCAGACAGCAGGCAGACAGGGACCATCTAGTGGATGACCAAATCCCCCTTGGCACAGAGGCGGTCCCCGGGGAGGACCCCAATTGGAGTTATCAGCCCGGCCAAGTTATCATCCCTCGTCGAAACCTTATGCTCCTATACTTAATCAGAGGTATGGATGCAGTTTCTAACAAGGTTGTAACTTATGATAAACTGAGGGAAATTACCCAACTCCCCGAAAAAAACCCAGCCCTTTTCCTGAACTGCCTTAAGAGGCCCTTCCTTGTTCATTATACCCGCCTAAACCCGCGGTCCCGCAATGGGGCCACAGTCTTAGCCTCTCACTTTATCTCTCAGTCAGCCCCAGATATTAGAAAGAAACTTAAAAAGGCTGAGGAGGGCCCTGAGACTCCCATCCAAGACCTGGTAAAAATGGCTTTTAAAGTTTTTAACGCCAGAGAGGAAATGGCTGAAGCCGCCCGCCAGGAACGAACCCAAGCCTTGGTAGCGACCCTCCGGCCGGTAGGGGAACTGATAAAGAAGCCAGCCTCCAAGGGAGGACAGCGCACGCCACCGGGCGCCTGCTTCAAATGTGCCACAGAGGGCCACTGGGCCAGGGCTTGTCCGCAACCAAGGCCCCCCACCAAGCCTTGTCCACAGTGCAAACTTATGGGCCACTGGAAGTCGGACTGCCCGACCCTGGCTCAGCCTCCGGTACCTCAATGCCGGGGAACTGAGAACCAGGCATTTCCAGTCTCAGAACTGCTGGGCTTGATGAACGACTGAGGGGGCCCTGGCTCTTCGACTCCAGTTACCCTCACCGAGCCCAGGGCTACGCTCCAGGAAGCGGGTAAGTCTGTTTCCTTTTTAATAGACACGGGGGCTACCTACTCTGTCCTTCCCTCTCATTCGGGCCTTACAGTTCCTTCCCAGGTCTCGGTCATGGGAATCGATGGATCGCCCTCGACCCCACGGCGGACGACCCTCCTTAACTGCCTATTTGAGGGTCACCTATTCTCTTACTCCTTCCTAGTCATACCCTCCTGCCCAGTTCCCCTCCTGGGGAGAGACATTCTATCCAAAGTCCAGGCAAGTATTTCATTTTACAAGTAACTTCTCTCACCCAAGTCTTGTTACAGAACCGGCGAGCCCTGGACCTGCTTACGGCCCAGCACAGGGGCACCTGTGTCTTTCTGCTGGAAGAATGTTGCTACTACATCAACGAATCCGGCCTTGTAGAGACCAGGACCCGATTTCAGGAGATCACCAGGATAGCGGTCAACCAGACGATGCTGCAACAGTACCAACCCCTGCCCACCATAGCGGATACGGACTGCTCTGGCTCTTTCCTACCCCTCCCCTAACAACACCCCCATACAGCAGGAAGCAGCCAGAAAGACCACATCACCCCACTCCCTATACCAAAGAGCCAGGAATGTCCGGTAGTTGCCTCTGGGTTGGGTAGTGAAACCCTGCCTGGCCCTGAGCTTTCTGATAATTGTTAATCTTGCTCAAACCGCACACGCCCAAATTCTTGGAACTGTCTGTCCCCAAGGCCGTTCCAGGAACTGCACGCCTCACCAAACCGGTCGACCGTTACCATCCTCCCCCCTCTGCAGATATAAAAAACCCAAAAACCCTCCCCGGGCGCGCCTTCACAGACTCACATCCGAGGGTCAGTGAACTCGCCTGGAGTCTTCCCAATAAAGCCTGACTTTTGCTCATCTGGCTGTTTCGGCTCTTCGTTCGTTCATTGGCGGCACCCGGCAATCTTTCAATGGCCATGTTACCTAAAAGGGGACCTAGCCCTTGGGTCTGCCTAGGGCTGGCCAGTAGTGTGTGGGTTCTCGACTTTGTGTAGAAAAGATTTCACAACATGAGTGCAGGTGGTTTTGAGAGTATATTTACTAAAGCTGGGGATAGTGAAACCAAGGAAGGGCTTAGGACAGAAGAAGCAACAGGAGAGCCTAGGAGGGGCTCTGCTTTGGCTCCCCAAAATTGTTATAAGGAAGAAATGAATATGGGCAGCACTGCTTTGGTTCAATGGAAAGTCAAACAGAGGGCCTTGGAGATAGGTTCAGAGGGTGAACCCAAGACAAGCTGCTGCATTGCTCCCCTGGTTGTAAGTCTCATGGGGACTGTAAAGCCAGTAGTCGAGGCCACCATCACAGCAGCCTGACCCATGCAGGTTTGCATTAGATTCGAACAGATTGTAATGAAACACAGGAGCCACGAACTGGTGAGCCATCAGCTTTAATTCTAGCTTGCACCCGGAGGGCAAGCAAAAACACACACTGGGCTCCAAAACCCACACATTCAGTGCTCACAAAGCTACTGACTTATCCGAGTTTCCTAGAATCAAAGGTTTCTAGCTCATCAGACTTATTCACCTCTGTTTCCCATCTCCTCCTGCACAAACTCTTAACAAACTGGCTTCTTCCTCAGCACTCTGCATCTTGGCTACTTCTCCTCCACATGGCCTTAATCTGCTCTCCTCTCCAATACTAACCTCAGGAACTCAGGAACCAAGAGAGAGAGAGATCAAGCTCCCAGACTGCCCCAGTTTATAGCCTAGAAAATCCAAACCTTTAATCCAATTATACATACAAGAAAGTCTCTGATACAAAGCCACCCATCTGAGGCATAATGGAATTCCTCAGGAGAGTGCACCACCCTACATCATCCAATCAGTCAAGGGTGTGGAGAAGAGCTTACTCTTAAACTAAGCCTTAGGCTATAACGACCAGCCTGCCCACAGCCTGTTCCAGAACACACATTAATATCAACGAACTTCCATGTGGGCAGCGCCATCTTTAACAAAGTGAGCATAATATATTTTATCTGCCCAACAGGGACCCTTAGAGTTTAGGAAATGTGTGCCTGTGGGGGAAGAAGAGAAATAAAAGGGATTGGCATGGGGAAGGAAAAGGTGTTGGCATGCTCTTGGAAGAGAGAATGCAGAGAGTGCCTGCTGGGTCCTTTGCTTTGAGGGTTTTTCAAAGTCTGGGAGTTTAGAGGTCTTAAGGAAGATCTCAAGAGAATATTTATCAGCTTTTCCAGCTCTGCCCTGTCAGGGTCCTGTTCTCCACTGATTGTTCAGCACCAGGGGAATGGGGAGGGGGAGTCATTAGTCATTGCAGCTGGTCCTTAGTTGCCCACCAGGTTTTTCTGCTTCTCTGGGCCTGGAGCTGAGGTACAATTAAGACCCAGATGTTATCTCTAAGGAGGTGACCTTCTGTATCTGGCTGTAAACTCCTTGGCCAAATTGTTCAGCTGTCTATCTCAGTTTCCCCATTCTATTTGCCAAGAAATTTTCCTTGCTTCTTACTATCCTGCCTCAGCCAAGTTTACTTTCAAAGCTAGATCTGAAGTGTCAGGCCACAGTGGCGCCCCATGGCAGAGTGGATGCCAAAGCCACAAAAACTAGGCTGGATTTTTTGATGTTTGGGATCACTTCTGCCTCTCAGCCCTGCCAGTTCATCCAGATGTACTTGACAATCATCCCCCCTTTCTCCTCATTTTAGGCAAAATCATTTATCTGACTATGGTGTTCCTCCCTCTGTAAGGCTAAGACCGCCTGGCTTTTCTGGGTACCCTGAGCTCCTCCTGGGATCTCTGTGAGGAAGGAGGGGCAGGCCCCTCCTTTCCTGAGGAGGAAGAAACAAGATAAATGCATGGGAATGGAGCTTGCAGGGGCAACTGAGTCAGCCAGTTAGAGATTAACTACTTCCTGTAGTTCTCTGAAAGGGTGACTGGGGCCACTTGCTACACAGAGCAAAGAAGATAGAACTTATTTTAAAACCTCTTCCCCTTTTCTTTTCTTAAAAACCTTTAAGAGACAATATTTACATACCTTAATTTAAAATTCCAACACACATCCTCTGAACTCACCTAAACTCACCCTCCTATGCTGAAGTCATGAGAGTGACCTATACCTCTAGACCAGTGGTTCTTAACCTGGGTTCTATCAAACCCTAGGGGTTCGATGAGTTGGTCTCAGGGGTTCAGAGAAGCCTCTGCCGCGGAGGCCAGAATAAAGTAATACCGTAATTTGTTGTGAGTTCATGCAATTTGTTGGTTTTGTTCTTTGAGCAAGGTGATGTTCATGCACGGCTCATTTTGTGCACCAGTAAAAAAACATGTACCTATGTCTTGAATTTGGAAATAAAAACCATATTTTATTTATCACTAAAGAAGGGTTCAGTGAATGCGCATATGAAACTGGTGGGTTCGGTACCTCAAAAAAGGTTAAGAACCACTGCTCTAGATGAAGGGATCACGAGCCCCTTGCATGAAAACCTGTGTTCTATAAGAAATCTAACTTCGGGAAGCACATGCTTGGTTGCCTCTTTTGGGGTCACGCAGCTCTGACGGATAAATAAATCCTACTTCTTTCTTCAAGTTGTCTGGGCGTGTTTGTCCTCCTTTGATTCCTGCAATACCTGCTCCATTCCCAGGTTGGGCTTTCTGTGCAGGTGGCTCTTCAAAGCTGCTGGTGCCCTGGGGTTTGCAGCCCCAAACACTCACCTTCATTGTTCCCTATGTTCCCCTTGTCAAGGCTGAACCAGGGCTTGGACTGTCACCCTCCTGTCTCCACTGGGAGCCCCTGCTAATCCAAAGATGGGCTGCCTATGTGGGAGCGAGGAGTTGGCTGAGTTATGCTCCATCTTCTCTTTATCCCCTGCCCTCAGGCCAGGAGCGCTTAGGGAACTGAAGCTAAAGGGGGCCTTGAACTCCTCTGAGATTAGATCCCCAATGTTGGTCAAATAAGTTTGTAAATATGATGTATATGTTTGCTCGCTTTGGGTGTGGGAGACATGTAAGTTGGCAAAATCATTATAGCCTAAGGCAGGGGTCGGAACCTTTTTGGCTGAGAGAGCCATGAATATCACAGATTTTAAAATGTAATTCCATGAGAGCCATACAACAACCCGTGTATGTTAAGCATTGTCCAATAAAAATTTGGTGTTGTCCCGGAGGACAGCTGTACTTGGCTCCAGTCACCTGCAACCATGAACATGAGCGGTAGGAAATGAATGAATTGTAATACATGAGAATTATATAATTTTTATATTTTTAACGTTACTATTATTTTTATTAAGACTTGTCTGCGAGCCAGATGCAGCCATCAAAAGAGCCACATCTGGCTCATGAGCCATAGGTTTCTGACCCCTGGCCTAAGACTTAGTTTAAAGACTAAGCTTTTCCCTCCCTTCTAATCCTAAATCTTCTCAACACTAAGCTTTTCCCCACACCCTTGACTGTTGCATGATGTGGCATGGAACACTCTCATGAGGAATCCCATTAATGCTTCAGATAAGTGGCTTTGTATCAGAGACTTTCTTAAAGCAGGGGTCCCCAAACTACTGGCCGCATGCGGCTCCCTGAGGCCATTTATCCTGCCCCTGCCTCACTTCCACTTCTGGAAGGGGCACCTCTTTCATTGGTGGCCAGTGAGAGAAGCACAGGATGCATCCGCACCCATAGTTCCCATTGAAATACTGGTCAGTTTGTTGATTTAAATTTACTTGTTCTTTATTTTATTATTATTTTTTTATTTTATTATTATTAATTTTAATGGGGTGACACCAATAAATCAGGGTACATATGTACAATGAAAACATCTCCAGGTTATCTTATAATTCAATTGTGTTGCATACCTGTCACCCAAAGTCAAATTGTCCTCTGTCACCTTCTATCTGGTTTTCCCTGTGCCCCTCCCCTCCTTCCTATCCCACCCTTCCCTCCCTCCCCCCATCCCATAACCACCACTCTCTTGTCCATGTCTCATAGTCTCACTTTTATGTCCCACCTATGTATGAAATCATGCTGTTCTCAGTTTTTCTTTTTTTCTGATTTACTTATTTCACTCCGTATAATGTTATCAAGGTACATCCATTTTGTTATAAATAATCCGATGTCATCATTTCTTATGGCTGAGTAGTATTCCATAGTATATATGTACCAAAGCTTTTTAATCCACTCGTCTTCTGACTGACACTTGGGCTGTTTCCAGATCTTCGCTATTGTGAACAATGCTGCCACGAACATGGGGGCGCATTTCTTCTTTTCAAACAGTATTATGGTGTTCTTAGGGTATATTCCTATAAGTGGGATAGCTGGGTCAAAAGGCAGTTCGATTTTTAATTTTTTGAGGAATCTCCAAACTGTTTTCCACAGTGGCTGCACCAGTCTGCATTCCCACCAGCAGTGCAAAAGGGTTCCCTTTTCTCCACATCCTCACCAGCACTTATTCTGTGTTGTTTTGCTGATGAGTGCCATTCTGACTGGTGTGAGGTGATACCTCATTGTGGTTTTAATTTGCTTTTCTCTAATGATTGGTGATGTTGAGCATTTTTTCATATGCCTATTGTCCATCTGTATGTCCTCTTTGGAGAAATTTCTATTCATTTCTTTTGCTCATTTTTTGATTAGATTGTTTGTCTTCCTGTTGTTTTTATAAGTTCTTTATAAATTTTAGTTATTAACCCCTTATCAGATGTGCTGTCGAATATGTTCTCCCATTGTGTGGTTTGTCTTTTTATTCTGTCCTTATTGTCTTTAGCTGTGCAAAAACTTTTTAGTTTGATATAGTCCCATTTGTTTATCTTGCCTTTTATTTCATTTGCCCGTGGAGATAAATCAGCAAATATATTGCTGCTACAGATGTCGGAGAGCTTGCTGCCTATGTTTTCTTCTAAGATGCTTATGGTTTCACAGCTTACGTTTAAGTCTTTTATCCATTTTGAGTTTGTTTTTGTGAATGGTGTAAGTTGATGGTCTAGTTTCATTTTTTTGCAGGTAGATGTCCAATTTTCCCAGCACCATTTGTTAAAGAGGCTGTCTTTACTCCATTGTATGTTCTTTCCCCCTTTGTCAAATATCAGTTGTCCATAAAGCTGTGGGTTTATTTCTGGGTCATCTGTTCTGTTCCATTGATCTATGTGCCTGTTCTTATGCCAGTACCAGGCTGTCTTGAGTATAATGGCCTTATAGTGAACCTTGATATCTGGAAGAGTGATACCTCCTGCTTTATTTTTTCTTTTTAAGATTGCTGAGGCTATTTGTGTTCTTTTTTGGTTCCATATAAATTTTTGGAATATGTGTTCTATATCTTTGAAGTATGTCATTGGTATTTTAATTGGTATTGCATTGAATTTATAAATTGCTTTGGCTAATATAGACATTTTAATGATGTTTATTCTTCCTAGCCATGAGCACGGTATATGCTTCCACTTGTTTGTATCTTCTTTGATTTCTTTTATCAATGTTTTATAATTTTCCGAGTACAAGTCCTTAACCTCCTTGGTTAAATTTATTCCTAGGTACTTTATTTTTTGGCTGCAATAGTAAAGGGGATTGTTTCCTTAATTTCTTTTGCTGACAGTTCATTGTTGGTATATGGAAATGCCTCTGATTTCTGTGTATTAATTTTATATCCAGCCACCTTGCTGAATTCATTTATAAGGTCCAGTAGTTTTTTGACTGAGACTTTAGGGTTTTCTATATACAATATCATGTCACCTGCAATCATGTCAGCGTGATTCATCCTGCTTTTAATTCCTTCCATTGTGGTCTTCAGTTCTGATACTGTATTTGTCCTTTCTGTCTGATTCTTTTTTATTATTTCAATTTCATTTTTTATACTTGTTATCTCTTTATTTAGGTGTTCATAATGACTATCCATTGTTGCTCTAATTTCTTTGAACATCCTTACTATCATTATTCTAAATTCTGCTTCTGGTAATTTGGTTATATCTGGTTCATTCAGGTCCTTCTCTGGGGATTTTTCTTGATTCATTTGGTTTGCATTACTCTGCCTGTTCATTTTGTCTGTGTATAAGCAAGTTGTGGCCACTGGAGTCCAGTAGGTGTTGCCTTTGCTTTCTCTAGGTGTGGTCTGTGTGCAGGCCCGCCACCCCCTCTGCTGCTGCCTAGGGCGGTTGGGTATGGGCGTTGCCGGCGACGGCCCACTGTTGCTTTTGCTTTGATTTCTGCCTCTCCTCCACGGGAGGGGCTCTCACTCAATCCACAAGCCTCAGCACCAAGGGTAGAGGTGAGCACCTTTGCTCAGCTGCGGACCCATCCTATTTCCGGACTTCCGCCCAGAACCCGCAGTCAGAGCCTGCTCGCCACAGTTTCGCGGGTTGGGCGGGGCTTTTGACGTGCTCTCAGCTGTAAGCCTTTGCCCTCCGGAGCTTTAGCCCTGCCCTCGAGGCCAGAGTCCTTCTGCGCAGGGTCGCAAACCCAGGTTTATTGGGCCGGTAGTGTTTGCTGGCTTCCGCTCAGCTGCTAGCTTCCGTTTGTCCCGGACTCTACCCCACCCCCACGTACGGAGCCCGCTCGTGCACATAGAATGGCAAACCGCGGTTTCTCCGGCTGGGCGGGGCTGGTAGCGTAGGTTCAGTTGTGAGCTTTCACTCGTCTCGGGGTCTACCCTGCCCCCCACACTCGGAGCCCGCTCGTGCACGTAGAATGGCAAACCGCGGTTTCTCCGGCCGGGAGGGGCTGGTAGCGTGAACTCAGCCGCGAGCCCCTGCCCGTCCCTGGTCCTAGCCATGTCCCCACGGACAGGGCTGGCTTGCGCAGGGTCGCAGAGCAGATCTCTGCCCGTTCCTGGCCTCCCGCTTTATCACCGCAGGTGGGATTACAGGCTGGCCCGCAGCTTCCAGACTGCTTTCGCGCATCCCCTCCACCCCTGCTGGGCTAGACGGAGCTCACACCGGCTTGACCTCCACCCACACCAACAGAACCGCGTTTCAGCGTCCTGTCGACACCATACCCTTCAGCAACCCTCAACAGAGTAGGAAGGGCCCTAATACTCCACACTGTAGACCTGGGAGCTCCCTCTCTTGTTTCACAGCTCAAAACTGTCCAAACGCCTCTTCTAGGCTCTGGGACTGCAGGCTGGGGCTTGGTTCCTGGGAACCAGGTCCCTCCCTCTCCGCCAAACTCTCCTCCCGCCACGTGGGTCTCTCCGGGCTGCCGTTTGCTCCGGGGAGCTGGGCAGCCCTCTTCACGTTTTCGATATTCCTACCAGTCTCAATGTGGCTTCTTCTGTTTTCCTTGGTTGAAGAGTCCACTTAGTTTAGTTCAAAGTTGGTTTATCCAGATGATGGTTCTTAAAATTGAGTTATAATCCACTTTGGTTCTGGGAGTTGGAAGTTGGTACGTCTGCCTACTCTGTCGCCATCTTGCTCGCCTCTGTTCTTTATTTTAAATATTGTATTTGTTCCCGTTTTGTTTTTTTACTTTAAAATAAGATAGTGCAGTGTGCATAGGGATTTGTTCATAGTTCTTTTTATAGTCCGGTCCTCCAACGGTCTGAGGGACAGTGAACTGGCCCCCTGTGTAAAAAGTTTGGGGACCCCTGGCTTAAAGGCTTTAATTTTCTACACTATAAAATGAAGCAGACCAGGGGTGACACACTCTCTCTCTCTCTCTCTGTTCCTGCTATCAGCATTGCAGAGGCCTCCCCCTCAGAAAAGCAGGTTTTTTGCTTTTCCCTTGTCTTCTCTTGTGGCTTGCCTGTCTTGGTGAGACACCAATAAACAGAATGATCCACCATCCTCCGACTCTTCCATTTCTTTACCGTCTGCCCCAATTTAATGAGAACCTGCATGTGAATGGCCACAATGGCGGCCCCTGGCCATACAGCCAACCCCTGATGAAGGGCCTTCCTGTGTGTGAGACTGTGGTCTCTGTGTATTAGGTTGGAAGAGACCCTACCAGGGAAACTGTTCCTTACTGAGCTTGGCATGCCACTTTTACAGCTTCTCTCAACCCGTTTTGTGCAGGGTCCCATATCATGGGGCAGGGCTCTGGTTTGGGACCTCCAGGGATTGCCTGGGCTCCACCTCCAGCTGATCTCTCAAAATAGCCTCCAGTTCCAGGCCACCTTGTGGCTGACCCTTAACTTCTGGTCAGGGTTTTCTGTCTGCTGCTCCCATGGACAGGAAGCATCAGCTGGGTCCTTTTGTTTCATCCCAGTGCTGCCCTGGGACGTGGGCATTGGTCCTTACATCAGAAGTCTGCAAGCCACCCAGCCTGTCAGGCTGGTGAGCCCTGTGCTGCCGAGGTGAGGGGCAAGAGAAAGGGATGATATGGGAGCCAGAGGGACATAAATGAGACCTGAAGGAGAGAGGTATGAATTTGGGAGGGAGGAGTCAGAACTGGGGTTTGTGGGGACATATCATAATCAGAGGGCTGAACTCAGCTTACTGGGAAAGCTAGCACATTGTCCTGAAATAGCCCGGCCACAGAAGGTGCTCCTTGAATAAGCTCAGCCCACTGCAACCCTTTCTCCCCTCAGGACCCCATGGTGCTAACCTCCTGCTGTCCATGCCCAGATCCACAGCAGAGATGGAAGATGATGGTGGTGGTCAGCTAGGTCATAGAAAGCACTAAGGTTTCTCTTGGATTGCTTGCTCTGGGGGAAGCTAATCACCAAGCCATGAGGACACTCAAGCAGCCCAACAGAGAGGCCCACACCGAAGTTGCTGAGGCTTCTGACCAAGAGCTGTCACCAACTTGTCAGCCTGATGAATGACCACTGTGGAAGTGGATCCTCCAGCCCCGGGCAAGCATTCAGGTGACTGCAAGCCTGGCTCACATTGGGTGCAACCTACAAGGGGCCCTGAGCCAGACACACCCAGCCAGGTGGACCCTGAATCACTGACCCACACTGAGAGAGTAAACGTATACAGTTGGTTAAGCCATGGAGTTTTGGAGTAATTTGTTAAGCGGCAGTAGATACCTAATATGGGTCCTTGGCTTCTCTAAGTACAAGAAGTGCCCTTTCTGAGGGCGGGTATGCCTGTCATCTGGGCATTGTCCCGCAGCCCTCTGGACTCAGGGCCTCGCCCTCTTCTCCCTGCTGAGGCAGGTGAGGACTGCCTGCTCCCCACTCCCCCATCTCCAGCCACTCCAGTCCTCACACTCCTGTTCCCTGATGGCCGGAGCACAAGGCTTCACTGCCGGTTCAGCTGCTCAGAGAATTAACAGGGCTGATTAGACTTGATGCGGGTGAAAAGCTTGTTAACCACCCATCGGAGCACTGATGTGGGCCAAGCCTGGCGGGCCACATGGGACCTAAGTGGGTTGGTGCCCTGGGCCCTGGAGCCTTGCAGGGCAACCTGCTCTGCTCTTGTGTGGCGACGGGCATGGGCAGGCGCTGCGGGGTGGTCTGGGGAGTCGCCTGGCACTCAACAGGTCAGAAGGGAGCATGTAACTGCAGGAGATGCAACAGATAGAGGAGGGTGCGTGACGACCTGGGTTCTTCCACAGGGTCGGTGCCCAACCCAGTGTCTGTAGCAAGAGTTCAGCCAACACTCCTGACACAATCACACCCTGAGGCTTTCTCTACCCACACCAGACACCACCCAGCTGAGGGCTACTGCGGTACCGCCAAAGGGCCCTACTCCCCCACCACACACCAGTCAGGCCTCAGCAAGTGCACTTGGACTTGGGGTCTGTTGTTGGGAGGAGGGTTCCAGGAGGAGGGTGGGGACAAGGAGGGAGCAGCCAGAACAGGCTTCTTGGCAGGAGGGACAGCTCCTGACCCACCTCAGTTCTCCTGTGTATCAATGTTAACGTTTTGTTTTGTTTTTTACCTCTTGATTCTTCAGGGTTTTTTACATAATCAGACTGTCAGAAACAATGACAATTTTATTTCTCTGATCATCACTCCTTTCCTTTTTTTTCTTGTCTTCTTTCACTTGGTAACTAGAAATGGTGATAGGAGGCATTCTCACCTTTTTTCTAATTTTGAAAGGAATACTAACATTTCATTATTTAGTGTAATAGTAGATTTTTGAAAGATATCATTTATTAAGCTATTAAGTTTTCTTCTGTTCCAAGGTTGTTATTACTTTTAAAAATCAATAATGAGTGTTGATCGGATGGTAACTGCTGGGCAGATAAAATATAATATGCTCACTTTGTTAAAGATGGTGCCGCCCACATGGAAGCCTGTCACCCAGGTGATATTATTTGCCCTTATTCTTGGGATGGGTGTGGGGGAAAGGCTGTAATGTAAGCAGGCCGGGTCATTATAGCCTAAGGCTTAGTTTGTTTTTCTTTTTTTAGATTTTAATTTCTTTTTTTAAAAATTTATTCATTTTTATTTCTTTTTTTAATTTTATTCATTTTAGAGAGGAGACACAGAGTGAGAGAGAGAGAGAGAGAGAGAAAGGGGGAAGGAGCTGGAAGCATCAACTCCCATATGTGCCTTGACCAGACCAGTGCAGGGTTTTGAACTGGCGACCTCAGTGTTCCCAGGTCAACACTTTATCCACTGCGCCACCACAGGTTGGGCTATTTATTCATTTTTAGAGAGGAGACACAGAGTGAGAGTGAGAGAGAGAGAGAGAGAGAGAAAGGGGGGGAGGAGCTGGAAGCATCAACTCCCATATGTGCCTTGACCAGGCCAGTGCAGGGTTTTGAACTGGCGACCTCAGTGTTCCCAGGTTGACGCTTTATCCACTGCGCCACCACAAGTCAGGCAGGCTTAGTTTTAAGAGTAAGATTTTCCCCACACCCTTGACTGATTGGATGATGTGGGGTGGTGCGCTCTCCTGCGGAATCCCATTATGCCTCAGATGGGTGACTTTGTATCAGAGACTTTCTTGTTTGTAGATTGGATTAAGGGTTTGGATTTCTACACTATAAAGTGGGACAGACCAGTAGCTTGCTCGCTCTTAGTTCCTGAGGTTAGTATTAGAGAGGAGAGCAGATTAAGGCCACGTGGAGGCCAGGAGAAGCAGCCAAGGTCACGGAGTGCAGAAGGAGAAGCCAGGTTGTGCAGAGTTTGTGCTGGAGAAGGAGATAGGGAACAGAGGTGAATAAGTCTGGTAAGCTAGAAACCTTTGATTCTAGGAAACTCGGATAAGTCAGTAGCTTTGTGAGCACTGAATGAGTGGGTTTTGGAGCCCCGTGTGTGTTTTTGCTTGCCCGCCAGGTGCAAGCTAGAATTAAAGCTGATGGCTCACCAGTTCTTGGCTCCGTTGTTTCATTACTGACTTCCCTAATTCAATGCGAACCTGCATTGGCCAGGCTTCTGTGATGGTGGCATCGACTACTGGCTTTACATTTGGCATAGTCTGTGGCAGGATTCAATACAGATCGGTATGGAGCCACCACCACCTTTGAGCAGGGGAGTAGAGGACTGGCTGCTGTTATGGTTCCCTATGGCTGTCATTCTGGGGACTGTAGGATGGCTGACTTTTACAGCCATGTGTGTGGAAACCTGCATTGGCCAGGCGGCTCTGATAGTGGGCTCGACTAGTGGCTTTACAGTAACCCGACTTACTGTGGTGATCATTTCCCATTATGTACTGTGGTGAACTACCAGGTCCAATCCTGAGTGAGAACGATGGAGGATTAAGAAATAAACACAGAAAGAAAAAGGATGGGATCGGGAAGTCTCCTGCCAAGCTGATAGCTTGCAAGAACTGAGCCTGCACCCCCAAAAGTTTTATTTTTATAGTGTAAAGAAAAGTCATTTGCAGATACAAAGTCACATTTCTGAGGCAAACCAAGAATTCTCCCAAGTGCAGAAAACCCCCAATATGCAGAACATTTAACTTTACAAAACAAAGGGTAAAAAGAAAACTGCCTTCAGTCTCTTCCAGGGACATGGGGGATGGGACAGTGGAAACCAGCAGCCTCACAAGTAACAGGAAAGTGTGAGGAAGGGTATATTGCCTTTAGCAACTTAATCAAACAGAGGTTTGTGGGGAAGAGCTTTAGCTTTTTGGCTTAAGTCTTAAACTGCAAGGATCTTTGTCCACTTGCAGTCTCCTACATGTACAAATATTAAATCATTACAGTGTACATATGAAATTAATATAGTGTTGTATGTCTATTATATCTCATTTAAAAAAGAGTAAGTACTGACTATTATTGATTTTTTTACACATTTATTGAGACTATTGTGTTAGTTTTCTCCTTTAATTTGTTAATGTGCTAAATTATATATATATATTGTGTGTGACAGAGAGAGGGACAGATAGGAACAGAAAGGAAGGGAGAGAGATGAGAAGCATCAATTCTTCGTTGTGGCACCTTAGTTATTCATTGATTGCTTTCTCATATGTTCCTTGATCTGGGGGCTACAGCAGACCGAGTGACTCTTTGCTCAAGCCAGAGACCTTGGCTTCAAGCCAGCAACCATGGGGTCATGTCTTTGATCCCATGCGCAAGCCAGTCACCCCTGTGCTCAGGCCAGATGAGCCCGTGCTTAAGCTGACGACCTCAGGGTTTTGAACCTGAGTCCTCTGTGTCCCAGCAAAACGCTCTATTCACTGCACCACTGTTTGGTCAGGCCATTTTCTTATCTTATTAGTGTCTTTTGCAGAGCAGAAGTTTTAAATTTTAATGAAGTTCAATTTATCAATTTTTTTCTTTCATAGCTTGTGCTTTTGTTACTATACCTAAAAAGTCATCACCAATACCAAAATTATCAAAAGGGTCCATGGGGCCTGACCTGTGGTGGTGCAGTGGATAAAGCGTCTACCTGGGAACACTGAGGTCGCCAGTTCAAAACCCTGCACTGGTCTGGTCAAGGCACATATGGGAGTTGATGTTTCCAGCTCCTCCCCCCTTTCTCTCTCTCTCTCTCTCTCTCTCTCTCTCACTATGTGTCTCCTCTCTAAAATGAATAAAATAAAATAAAATCTTTAAAAAAAAAAAAAGCTTTAAAAAAAAAAAAAAAGGGTCCATGGGGAAAATGGTGTCTAGAAGTTCTACCCACAAGACCAGCAAGGTGGCAAATTAAATGCCAGGAACAGTCTCAGAATTTGAGAAGACAAAAGTGAACCTAGGCAGAAAGGCATTCTCTTGCTGAAAGCCTAGTAAGGGACTCCATGATTCCATCACTTAAGGACAATCTGAGGGCCTAAAGGACCTCCAGAACCCTGGGGAGAGAGGGTGAAGTTTCTTCATCTGTGCTTCACATGGGTACCCCATGTGAAGCACAGATGATTGCTGACTGTAAAACCAGTGGCCAAGGCCACCATCACAGCAGCCTGGCCCATGCAGGCTCGCATTAGATTCGAACAGTTGGTAATGAAACAACAGAGCCAAGAACTGGTGAACCATTACATTAATCCTAGCTTGCACCCGGCGGGCAAGAAAAAACACACACTGGGCTCCCAAACCCACTCATTCAGTGCTCACAAAGCTACTGACTTATCCGAGTTTCCTAGAATCAAAAGGTTTCTAGCTCACCAGACTCATTCACCTGTGTTTTCCATCTCCTTCTCTCTGCACAAACTGGCTTCTTCCTCAGCATTCGCTATCTTGGCTGCCTCCTCCATGTGGCCTTAATCTGCTCTCTTTTCTAATATTTGAAAGATTGCCGGGTGCCGCCGATGAACAAACGAAGAGCCGAAACAGCCAAATGAGCAAAAGTCAGGCTTTATTGGGAGGACTCCGGGCGAGTTCACTGACCCTTGGATGTGAGTCTGTGAAGGCGCGCCCGGGGAGGGTTTTTGGGTTTTTTATATCTGCAGAAGGGGGAGGATGGTAACGGTCGACCGGTTTGGTAGGGCGTGCAGTTCATGGAACAGCCTTGGGGACAGTTTCGAGAATTTGGGTGTGTGCAGTTTGAGCAAGATTAACAACTGCCAGACGGTTTGAGTAAGATTAACAACTGTCGGACAGCTCAGGGAAAGGGAGGGTTTCACTACCCAACCCAGAGGCAACTACCGGACAATCTTAACCTCAGGAATGGAGAGAGAGCAAGCTCCCCGTCTGCCCCACTTTATAGTGTAGAAATCCAAACCTTTAATTCAATCTACAAACAAGGAAGTCTCTGATATAAAGTCACTTATCTGAGACATACTGGGAGGATTCCTCATGAGAGTGAACCACCCTACATCATGCAATCAGTCAAGGGTGCGGGGAAAAGCTTACTCTTAAAACTCACATGTGGGCAGTGCCATCTTTAACAAAAGTGAGCATAATATATATTATCTGCCCAACACTGACTGAGTTCAAAGTTCCAAAGCTTGTGAGCTGACAGGCTGAAGGGCTCTCAATTTCTGTTTCTGACACCAGTGCTACAAATGAAAAGCTCTCCTTTCAGACACAGATAGCAGGCATGTTGCTAAAGAATCCTCATTTCCTCAAAGGGCACATAGGGTAAGGTGACCAGACATTCCACTTTTGGCGGGACAGTCCTGATTTTTAACAATTTGTCCCGTGTCCCACGGGCATTTTAAAAAAGTCCCAATTTTTGGAAAGAATGCACGAAAAGCTAGGGAACAGCGGGAGAACGGGAAGGGGATATACGATTTTCAGTGGGGAGATCCCACCTCGACCCGGAAGTGCCCGCACTGCCGCAAGAGCTGGCTGCCCCGGGCAGGCCCTGAAACAAAAAACTTCGAGTGGGACGTACCTGTTGAGGAGGCAGCTGTCAAGTCCCCTAACTACCCATAGGGGCGTGCGGCTCCGGGCTCCACGAGGAATATGCACTGTTTTTACCGGAACTAATGCTGTGACTGAACGTGTTTTTTCTACTGTAAATAAAGTGTGGACATCAGAAAAATCACAATTAAGTGTTGAGACTTTGAAAGCCATTTTATGTGTGAAATATAATTTAACAAATTCTTGTGAAAAATTTCACGACCTTTTAAACAACGACAACAATCTACTAAAAAAAATTCACTCAAATGAGAAATATGCCAAAGAATAAAATAATACTATACATAATTTTAATTATTATATTTGTAAATTGTACTTATGTTGAAATTAAAAATATATATATTACAATACTATTTTTGCATCCTATGAAATTTTTTTTTTTGCTCCTTATAGACCAAATTTTTAATCAAGAACACCCCACCCCCACCCCCCGTCAATGGTGTCCTGCTTGGCTTTACCAATTTTAAAATCTGGTCACCTTAATATAGGGTGCAGTATAATAAGAAACTCAACCCAAACTGGCAGGAAGTCTGGTGGCCAGAAGGTTCTCTGTGGCACAGCACAGATAGGGATGCAGGTGAAAAGGGACCCTTTGCATCAGAATTCTGGATGTGTGGTGGACAGTACAGTACTGTGTTCCACAGCACTAGCCAGGGCCAGTGCCCATATGGGCTCTCTTAGAACCCAACACACCAGCCATCTGGTCTCAGAAAGGATCTACAGGGACCAGTATTGGAAAGTAATCTGGAGTGCCAGCACACTGGATGGCTCATGTCCAGAAGGGCCCCCAGGGACCTGCAGTTTCCACAGTGCCCAAGCTAACGGTCCCGGGGCCAGTGCAATGCAACCAAAGGTCATGTCAAGTTCAGGAGCCAATCCTGGCCCAGAGCATTGATCTCCACAAAGGCATGGAGAGAAGACCCAGAGAAGGCTTCCGAGAAGGGAGCCCTGATGAGGAGGAGTCTCTAACACCTCTTCTGTGGCTGCTGAGGTCAGGCCCAGACCCACAACTCACAGCCCACCAGGCCTCTATCTTTGTCAGCCATGCCCCAACTCCCTAATTTGTTTCTCATTGTTCTCTCCTTAATGAGTTTTTACAAGCCTGGTAAAGTACCTAAATTATTATTTTACTTTTCCAGGATAATTGCACACAATTTAGCAAGCATACTGGGGCATGTTCAGCATTCCCTTGTAATATCCCCAGGCAGGACTCTGAATCACTCTGTGTTTGTGTTTGAAATACAGCCATCGCTCAGCTGAGTCTTCAGCAGGGAATGAGGCAGCCACCTGCCACCCCTCTGTTCTCAACTACTTTGTCATGATTTATAGTTGCAAACAACAAAACCCACTCTGGTTAGGAATGCATTGAAAAGGTATCAGATAATTCTCAGAATTGAGGTTAAGTCTGAGAGAGAGAGGCTAGAACCAAGGGGGCCAGGCGACTACAACTGAACTCACACATAAGGTAAGGTTGGCAGAGTTTCTTCAAAATGTTGATGTCATTTTTAAAAGGGGTAAGGAGGAAAAGTGTGGGAAGAATTGTTCTTGATTAAAAAATATGTAAGAGATACAGCAAAAAGTGATCTTGTTTGCATCCTAGTCAGGACAAATCAAGCATAAAAACAACTATGTTCTGGCCAGGTAGCTCAGCTAGTTAGAGCATCATCCTGACACACGAAGGTTGCAGGTTCAGTCCCCAGTCAGGGCACATATAACAATCAACCAATGAATGCATAATTAGGTAGAACAAATTGATGTTTCTCTTTCTCTCCCTTCCTCTCTCTCTAAAAATTAATTTAAAAAATTTAAAAAGCTACAAAAAATATATATGAATTGGGAATTTGATAATATTAGAGAATTACAGTTAATTTTACTTGTTATAATAATGGTATCATTACATAGGAAATATCCTTATTTTAGAGATACCTACCAAAGTATTTAGGAATGGATAATGACCATACTTTAAAGTACTCCAGCCAAAAACATGTAGATAAAGCAAATATAGCAAAATGTTAACAAATGCTGAATCTCGGTTATGATTGTGTGGGTATTCATTGGACTATCCACTTCACATCTCTGTATATTTACAATTTTTCATAATAAAAAAAGTTTAGAGATAATAGAAAAGCAAAAAGATCATAACAGACTCCCCTGACAGTGTTGTTGTGAGAATTAGAGGTAATGAATAAAAAAGTGTTCATCCCCATACCTGACACGTGGTCATCCATTGTTGGTCATTCAAAATTGTATTTCAACCCATTTTCCTATCTTTTTACTGAAGAGCAGAGTACAGCAAGAATATTAGCAATTAAGAAATGAAAATGAGGTCACAGAGTTATAAACTTTTAGAATGTGCATAACTGGATTAGGATGGGAGGTTATATTTAACTCTTCAAGGAGAAAGACCTTGAAACCTCCATCTCCTACTCCTGACTGGATATAGACCATTAAGAAGTGGCTCTTTCCTGACCAGGCGGTGCCACAGTGGATAGAGCGTCGGACTGGGATGCAGAAGACTCAGGTTTGAGACCCTGCGCTTGCCAGCTTGAGCGCAGGCCCATCTGGCTTGAGCAAAAAGCTTGCCAGCTTGGACCCAAGGTCGCTGGCTCCAGCAAGGGGTTGTTCGGTCTGTTGAAGGCCCGCGGTCAAGGCACATGTGAGAAAGCAATCAATGAACAACTAAGGTGTCACAGCGGCGAGAAACTGATAATTGATGCTTCTCACCTCTCTCTGTTCCTGTCTGTCTGTCCCTATCTATTCCTCTCTCTGACTCTCTCTCTGTCCCTGTAAAAAAAATAATAAAAATAAATAAATTAAAAAAAGAAAAAGAAGTGGCTCTTGAGTACCATCTACTAGTAATATGTGGTAACTTCTCTATTCAGGGGCTAAGCCTTGAGTTGAAAATGAATCTATAGTATTTAAGGAACTTCAGGGATTGAACTTCAGAATTCCATATTTGGTTCTCATTAAATGGCCTTGAGCTCCACCTTATGAAATACATACGCATTTTCTCCTTTTACTTAATTCCCATTCACTCATAACTTACTAGTATTTTTGTTCCACTTCCAGCTCCATGAGAATTGAAACTGTTTCATAAACAAAGGTCCTAGATCCCCAAACTCCCACCTTTCAGTCCTTATTTTTCTCACCCCCCCTACCCACCCCCATGAGCTCCCAAGAGATTGTTGGGTAAATAGGTATTTTTAGGTTTGCTCATGCTTCCGCCCCTCACCCCTGCGTGCTTCCTGAGCCATGCCGCCCCTTCCCCCCACGTGCTTTCCATGTGATAAAGTGCCCAAGAGTTGCATAACATTAGTATTTTAAAAGGAAGAAAGAGCCTGACCTGTGGTGGCGCAGTGGATAAAGCGTCGACCTGGGAACACTGAGGTCGCCAGTTCAAAACCCTGCACTGGTCTGGTCAAGGCACATATGGGAGTTGAGCTTCCAGCTCCTCCCCCCTTTCTCTCTCTCTCTCTCTCTCACTCTGTGTCTCCTCTCTAAAATGAATAAAATAAAAAAAAAAAAAAAAAAAAAAGGAAGAAAGAGTCAGGCCCACTTACCCCACTTTTATGAAAAGAAAAAAAACAGAAAGAGATTAAAGGGGTGTTGTAGTAATATAAGGTTATAGTAATTAAATATATAGAAATATAAAAATATGGAAGATATATAAAAGTAATTAAAAGGATATTAAAAATAATTATTAAAGTTATGTCATTTGGATAGGAATTAGTATAGTGAATTAGTGCCATAACTCTGTAATGTGATAAACACTCTGACTTACAAGCAGGGCCCAGTTAGTATGTGTGTGAAGTTATACCTAGATAAGAAGTAGCTTGGCATTAATTAAGTTAACTTTGTAAACTGACCTAAATAAGAACATCTTAAAAAGTGGTTTGATGTAAGCATTTCAGTAGATTGACATAGAGGAGATTCTCCCAAAAAGGAGGTTTGAAGTGATAATCCTATAGATTGACACCTGTTAGAAGGCGTTGGCCAGAAAAGGTACTAAAGCTGAGGGGTCCCCCTGCTGCAGTAGTCGCCCAGACTCCAATGTTGATATGGACTGTCTCCGTGCCGCTCTGAACTCTGACCAAAGCCAGCCGGGAGGAGCATGCCGACGGGGCCCCCATAAGGTGTACCCAGGCATGCTAAAAGGATTTGTAATAAATTGCCTCTGTGTAAAGCCAATGGCCAAGGCCACCATCACAGCAACCTGGCCAGTGCAGGTTCGCACTGGATTCGAACAGCGGTAATGAAACAATGGAGCCAAGAACTGGTGAACCATCAGCTTTGATTCTAGCTTTCACCCGGCAGGCAAGCAAAAACACATACTGGGCTCCAAATCACACTCATTCAGTGCTCACAAAACTACTGACTTATCCGAGTTTCCTAGAATCAAAAGGTTTCTAGCTCACCAGACTTATTCACCTCTGTTTCCCATCTCCTTCTCTCTGCACAAACTGGCTTCTTCCTCAGCACTCCACCATCTTGGCTGCTTCTCCTGGCCTCCATGTGGCCTTAATCTACTCTCCTCTGTAATACCTCAGAAACCAAGAGCGAGCAAGCTCCCGGCCTGCCCCACTTTATACTGTAGAAATCCAAACCCTTAATCCAATCTACAAACAAGAAAGTCTCTGATACAAAGTCACTCATCTGAGGCACAATGGGATTCCTCATGAGAGTGCACCACCCCACATCATCCAATCAGTCAAGGGTGTGGGGAAAAGCTTACTCTTAAAACTAAACCTTAGGCTATAATGACCCAGCCTGCCCACAGCCTGTTCCAGAACACACATTAATATCAACGAACTTCCATGTGGGCAGCGCCATCTTTAACAAAGTGAGCATAATATATTTTATCTGCCCAACACTCTGTGATTATTGAAACTAATTTGTGTGTCAGTCGTGTCTTTCCTCCAGTGGCACTTAACAGTAGCATCCTCATAGCCACCTCAAGAGTAGTCTTAAGTGAAAGATGGAAGACCCCAACGTGCCGCCAATGAACGAATAAGCGAAGAACCAAACAGCCGAATAAGCACAATCAGGCTTTATTGGGAGCTCCGGGCGAGTTCACTGACCCTGGGATGTGAGTCTGTGAAGGCGCGCCCGGGGAGGGTTTTTGGGTTTTTTATATCTGCAGAGGGGAAAGGATGGTAACGGTCGACTGGGTGGGGCGTGCAGTTCCTGGAACGGCCTTGGGGACAGACAGTTCCAAGAATTTGGGCGTGTGCGGTTTGAGCAAGATTAACAGTTATCAGAAAGCTCAGGGCCAGGGAGGGTTTCACTACCCAACCCAGAGGCAACTACCGGACATTCCTAACTCTTTGGTATAGGGAGTGGGGCGACGTGGTCTTGTCTGGCTACTTCCTGCTGTGTGGGGGCATCGTTAGGGGTAAGGGATTGTGTTGTTGTAGTCAGGGTCTCAGGTTCCAAGGGGTTGGTATTGGCATAGCAGTAGTATCTCATGCACCGTCTGGCTCGTGAGGGCCCTTAGCTGGTTCTGCAGAGGATTCTAGAAGTGAGGGTGTGAAAGTAACTGAGACTGGAGAGAAGGAGGCTTGTAGAATGAGGAAAAGGAGACAGAGGACCATATTGCTGAATACGGAGTCAGTGTTTGTGAATTTTAAGTTTAGTGGGGCCTAAAGGTGTGCAAGAGTACGTTTGTGCTGGAGCCCTTTTTACTCTGGAAAGGTGGACCCATGCAGAGATTCCTAGAACTTTAACTGCGGACGGGGTAGTCAGGACTACCATGTAGGGTCCTTCCCACTTGGGGGTGAGAGGTTTTGGGGAAAGGGTCTTTATAAAGACCCGGTCCTCTGAGGTGACCCGCTCTGTTGGCCCGGCCCCAGGGCTACCTTCAGGAGGGCCGAGTTGGCGTGTTCCCTAAGAAGAGAACAGAGGAGGGAGAGGTAGGGCAGGTATGAAGCTAGAGAGGGTGGGTGTGGAGAAGACGGAGTTGACAGGAGGAAAGGTCGGCCGTAGAGGAGTTCAAAGGGGCTAAGTTGGGAAGGCCCCCTGGGGTGGCTCTTAGGTGAGTCAGAGCCCGGGGGAGAAGGGTAGGCCAAGACTGACGGAGCTCCAGGCTGAGTTTGGTCAGATGGTCTTTGATGAGCCCATTGGCCCTTTCTACCTTACCAGATGATTGAGGATGGTAGGCTGTGTGCAGCTTCTGCTGTATACCAAGGGAAGTGGAGACAGCCTCAGTGATTTTGGAGATGAAGGCAGGTCCATTGGAGGGATGATGTCTCAGATTAGGTGGTCAGCTACTGTCCCCACGGTTTCAGAGGTTGTGGGGAAAGCCTCGATCCATCCTGAAAAAGTATCTACCATAGTTAGAAGGTATTTGAGGTTTTTGTGTCTGGGCATGTGGGTGAAGTCGACCTGCCAATCCTGCCCAGGCAGGTGGCCCCGCATTTGGTCAAGTGGGCGACGGGTGTGGCAGGCCCCTTGGCTGTTTGTCCTGGAACAGGTGGAGAAGAGGAATGAACGTCTTGGATGGTTTGCTGGAGATGGTCGTGGTGGAATAGAGGAGATAGAAAATGAAAAAGGGCTTTAGGTCCAATGTGTAAGGATTTGTGAATGTCAGCGATTATTTGGTATCTCTGAGACTGTGGGAGGATGAGGAGGTCATTTTTGAAAGTCCATCTATCCTTGATCTGGACCTCAGGGGAAGATTGAAAAAGATTTTGCTCTGTGGAGGAGTATTGGGGGTTGTATGTTTTTGAGAGAAAGCTGATAGTAGAGGTTGGGTGTGTGCGTGCCATGGAACGTGCTGTTTTGTCAGTGAAGGCATTTCCCTTAGCTATGGGGGAATTGAAGGTCTGGTGGCCCTTACAATGTATGATGGCTATTTGCGAAGGGAGTTGGATGGCCTGTATAAGTTTGGAAATGAGCTTGCCATTTAGAACAGTTGTTCCCTTAGTCGTGAGGAAGCCTCGTTCCTTCCAGATCATACAGTGAGAGTGGGCAATAAGAAAGGCATATTTAGAATCAGTGTATATGTTAACTGCCTTATCCTTTGCCCAGATGAGGGCCCGGGTTAGGGCAACCAGTTTAGCCTGTTGGGAGGTAGTTCCCAGGGGGAGGCTGTTTGCCTCGATGACCTGGGTGTCAGAAATGATGGCATAGGCGGCTCACCGGGGCCCCGGAGGTTCAGAGATTGAACTGCCATCAATGTAAAGGGTATGTTGGGCCTTAGGCAACGGATGAGCCGCAAGGTCAGAGCGGGGAGATTTAGAATGTTCTAAAACTTCGATGCAAGAGTGGGTAGAGGGAGGTGCGTCAGAGACAGGAAGGAGGGTGGCTGGGTTAAGAGAGTTGCAATTAGAGAGAGTGATGGAGGGGTTTTCTATGAAGAGGAGATGGTACAGCTGGAGTCGAGAAGGCCCAAGGTGAGCCAAAGCCTGATGTGAGAGAGTGGCTGTTGGAGATTAATCTTCAGAGCCTCAGTGGTGAGATCAGCGGCGGCCGCGAGAGCTCGTAGGCAGGGTTGCCATCCACGGGTGGTGGGATCTAACTGTCTGGAGAGATAGGCTATTGGGACTAGAGTTGGACCCGCCGGCTGGGCCAGAACTCCTAGAGCCAAGTGTTGTCTTTCTTCAGTATAGAGGACAAAAGGGTGTGAGGGATTAGGTAAAGCCAGGGCCAAGGCCGAGCAGAGGGCCCCTAGAAAAGTCGAGAAGGTCCTGCGGACAGTCTTGGGGGAGGTCAGAGGTCCCTCGGGCACCTCCTTGGTTGCTAGGTAGAGAGGTTTGGCTAAAAGGGCAAAATTTGGGACCCAGTGGCGAAAGAAACCTACTAGCCCTAGGAATGACTGGATTTCAGCTGCCGAGGTGGGGGGTTGTAGGCCCCGAAGAGCCTGCAACCTGTCGGTGGTGATGGCTCGGTGGGTCGGGGTGACCAAGAGGCCAAGGTAAGTGACAGATGGGGTGGCTATTTGTGCCTTCTTGGCAGATACCCGATACCCCCTATTGTAAAGGCAATTCAGTAAGAGGGTGGTAGCTTTGAGGCATTCGGCCTCGTTGGGGAGCAGACTAAGAGGTCATCGACGTATTATAGAAGGGTAGAGGGAGTTATATTGCAGGCAAGTACGTCTGTTGCCAGTGCCTGCCCGAATAGATGAGGGCTGTCCCGGAATCCCTGGGGGAGGACTGTCCAGGTCAGTTGTTGGGCGGTATTGGAGACTGGGTCCTCCCAGGTGAAAGCAAAGAGAAAGTAGGAATCCGGGTGGAGAGGTATGGTGAAGAAAGCATCCTTGAGGTCAAGGACTGAGAAGTGGGTGGTATTAGGGGGAATGTGTGAGAGAAGGGTGTATGGGTTAGGGACTACTGGGGATATGGGGATAACCGCTGAATTGATGATGCGGAGATCTTGTACAAGGCGGTATTGTCCTGAAGTCTTTTTAACAGGAAGGATTGGAGTGTTACAAGGCGAATTGGTGGGAATTAGTAAGCCTTGTGTCTTAAGTTTGGTGATGATGGGCAAGAGTCCCATCCTATGGGTGTGTAAGATAGGAAACTGTGGGCGGTTGGGAAAAGAAGATGGGTCCTTAAGTCTGATTAAGACAGGAGTGTGGTGTGAGGCTACAGTGGGGGTGCCCGTATCCCAGACCTCAGGGTTTACCCTGGGTAAAAGCTGGACCCTGCGGTCCGAGCCCGGCTCAGGATCAGGACCTGGCACTAATGCTAGTAAAAAGACCTGCTTGGGGGAAAAAGAAATACTTGCCCGGAGTTTGGACAAAATGTCTCTCCCCAGGAGGGTAACTGGGCAGGAGGGTATAACTAGGAAGGAGTGTGAGAATGGGTGACCCTCAAATAGGCAATTAAGGAGGGTCGTCCGCCATGGGGTCGAGGGTGATCTGTCGATTCCCATGACCGAGACCTGGGAAGGAACTGTAAGGCCGGAATGAGAGGGAAGGACAGAATAGGTAGCCCCCGTGTCTATTAAAAAGGAAACAGACTTACCCGCTACCTGGAGCGTAGCCCTGGGCTCGGTGAGAGTAACCAGAGTCGAAGAGCCAGGATCCCCTCAATCGTCCATTAAACCCAGCAGTTCTGAGACTGGAAATGTCTGGTTCTCAGTTCCCCGGCATTGAGGTGCCGGAGGCTGAGCCAGGGTCGGGCAGTCCGGCTTCCAGTGGCCCATGAGTTTGCACTGTGGGCAAGGCTTGGTAGGGGGCCTCGGTTGCGGGCAGGCCTTGGCCCAGTGGCCCTCTTTGCCGCATTTAAAGCAGGTACCCGGTGGTGTGCGCTGCCCTCCTTTGGAGGTTGGCTTTTTTGCCGGTTCCTCTACCGGCCGAAGGGCCACTACCAGGGCTTGGGTTTGGAGGTTTACCTTTTGCTGTAGCCGTTCAAGGCAGGCGGCTTCAGCCATTTCCTCCCGGGCGTTGAAGACCTTAAAGGCCATTTTTACCAGGTCTTGGATGGGAGTCTCGGGGCCCTCTTCAGCCTTTTTCAGTTTTTTTCTGATATCTGGGGCTGACTGAGAGATGAAGTGGGAGGCTAGAACTGTGGCCCCGTTGCATGACCCTGGGTCTAGGCGGGTATATCGTACTAAAGCTACCTGGAGGCGGTTAAGGAAAAGGGCAGGGTTTTCTTCAGGGAGTTGAGTAATTTCCATTTGTTTGTCATAGTTAACAACCTTGTTGGAAACTGCATCCATGCCCCTGATTAAGTATTGGAGCAAAGGTTCCTGCGGGGAATGTTAGACCCTTGGCCAGGTTGATAATTCCAGTTAGGGTCTTCCCCAGGGACTGCCTCTGTGCCGAGAGGAGTTTGGTTGTTTACTAAGTGGTCTCTGTCTGTCTGCTGCCGAGCGGCAGTGAGGATGCGTTCATGCTCCTCGGGGGTGAGGGTGGAGGTACAAATGACCTTAATGTCATGCCAGGTCAGGTCATATGTTTGAGTCAGGTAACGGAATTCCTTAATGTAGGTGGAGGGGTCGGCCAAGAAGGATCCTAGCCATTTCTCGATCTGTGAGAGGTCGTGGAGAGAAAAGGGAACATGTACCCGGACCAGTCCCTCCGCCCCAGCTACCTCACGGAGGGGGGCAAGGACAGCGGATGACGACTGGGGACTGTGTGACCTGGTATGGGCTGCCACGGGAGAGGTTAGGGGGTCTGCAGGAGGTGGGGCAGAAGGAACCAGAGGGGCGGAAGGAGCCGGAACCACACCTGGGTCAGGGAGGTTTTCGCGGGGAAGAGCTGGAGGGGGAGATAGGTGGTCAGGAAGGTCATCGGGTTGAGAGTAAGGAGGGGGTTCCTGGGAGGAAGTTTTGGGAGGAGGAGAAGTCAGGGCTAGAAAAACTTGGTGGGTAGAACATTGGGAGCAAAGGTCAGGGTGGGAACGAAGGTCCCAGAAAGCCTGAACATAAGGGACCTCAGAACCTTTTCCTGTCCGGCGGCAGAAATTGTCCAGGTCTTGGAGGACGTTAAAACCAAAAGTGCCCATTGGAGGCCAGTGGGACCTATTGTCCAGGTTATATTGAGGCCATGCGACCCGTGACAGAAAAACTAGTTTCTTCCGACGGAGGGTTTGAGTGTACCCCAATTTAGAAAAATTTCGTAGGAGACACCCTAGAGGTGTTTTTGGGTCTATTTTGGATTCAGAGTTCCCTATAATTTGGCCGGCCTTTTGGTCCTAGGCGTCGGAGGAGAGAGAGAGTATAAGGGAGGCATCCCTTCCAGATACCCAGTCTCCCGACAGGAGACCTAAATGAGAGGTCTCAGGACAGAGATAGGAGAGCAGCCGAAAGACGTCCCTTTGATTGAACCCCTATAAAGACTCCAGGAGTCCGCAGATGGAGGGGTTCTTGGCTCAGCCGATTCTAGGACGAGAAACCCCGGTGGAGACGCAGGACCAGAGAAAGCGGAAGAGAAACCAGGTTACTCACAATTGGTGATCGAGGTCGTAGGGAACCCAGAGTCCAAAACGACGGGCTTCACGAGGCAAGGGGGAGAGAGGGGGGACTCCTGCCCCAGCCAGAAGGCCGAGGTGGGTCACAAAAACCCCTCTCCCGGGTGTCGGCACCAAATGAAAGATGGAAGACCCCAACGTGCCACCAATGAACGAATAAGCGAAGAACCAAACAGCCGAATAAGCACAATCAGGCTTTATTGGGAGGGCTCCGGGCGAGTTCACTGACCCTCGGATGTGAGTCTGTGAAGGCACGCCCGGGGAGGGTTTTTATATCTGCAGAGGCGGGAGGATGGTAACAGTCAACCGGGTGAGGCATGCAGTTCCTGGAACGGCCTTGGGGACAGACAGTTCCAAGAATTTGGGCGTGTGCGGTTTGAGCAAGATTAACAGTTATCAGAAAGCTCAGGGCTAGGGAGGGTTTCACTACCCAACCCAGAGGCAACTACCGGACATTGAAGAGGCTGCCAGCCCTGCTGATAAGCAGGAGTGTCCCACTGCACGGGGAAGTCGAATCAGGGACGCCTGATCGAAGTAGAGCTTGGGCTCTACTGGGACAAGGGGCAAAAGTTAGTAAGTAATCATAGTTTAACTAGAGTTCTCTGGAAGAACTAAGGCCACTTGCCAGACAGCAGAAAAGATAAAAGTTATCTGAAAGCGTCCTCTTCCCCTTCAATAAGATCCTTTAGGAGACAATGTTTACATATCCTACACCCATTCTAACTCTTCGTCCTGAGACCTCTAGACAAAGGGATCACATGCCCACTCCCCTTGCTTGAAAAACCTACATTCTGTAACATTTAATATGCTTTCTAATAATCATCTCTTTTGAAATTCTTTGTATAAAACTTGTAAACTAAACAAGCGGGGACTAGCTTTAGCTTATTAGGTTTTCAATAAGCTAGCCCCAACACTTTTAACAAAGGTCATTTCCTTATCCTAAACTAAAACTTTTCACAGTGTGGCAACAAGGATAAATGTAAACCCTGGAAGATTTGGGAATGGCTTTGATACGTAAAACAACATTTACTGCTACTGTGTTGGATATGTAAAACATTTATCACTACTTTGTTATCTTGTAGTTAATGTGTAGAAATGTTTTTCCTTTTAGTAGATCCAATAGATAAATGTTGCAAACTAATCAGTAAATAACTTTTGTATCGTGCTCCCCCCTCCTTTTCCCCCAACCTGTATGTGATCATGTGTATATAGCCTCAGAGCTATATTCGAGGCTGCACGATTTAGGTTAGCTATACCCGTGTAAGTCATATGTAACAGGCTTATTAATAAATCTCCTCCTAAAATTTCTTTGTATCCTGCCTTCGTGTCTCTATGTGACTCGCAGATTAAGGTACAGTACTTTATAACTGTCCAGTAGTTGCCTCTGGGTTGGGTAGTGAAACCCTCCCTTGCCCTGAGCTGTCCGACAGTTGTTAATCTTGCTCAAACCGCACACACCCAAATTCTCGAAACTGTCTGTCCCCAAGGCTGTTCCATGAACTGCACGCCCCACCAAACCGGTTGACCATTACCATCCTTCCCCTCTGCAGATATAAAAAACCCTCCCCGGGCGCGCCTTCACAGACTCACATCCGAGGGTCAGTGAACTCGCCCGGAGCCCTCCCAATAAAGCCTGACTTTTGCTCATTTGGCTGTTTTGGCTCTTCGTTCGTTCATCGGCGGCACCCGGCAATCTTTCATTTGGTGCTGAAACCCGGGAGAGGGGCTTTTTGTGACTCACCTCGGCCTTCTGGCTGAGGCGGGAGTCCCCCCTCTCTCCCCCTTGCCTCGTGAAGCCCGTCGTTTTGGACTCTGGGTTCCCTACGACCTCGATCGCCAATTGTGAGTAACCTGGTTTCTCCTCCGCTTTCTCTGGTCCTGCGTCTCCACCGGGGTTTCTCGTCCTAGACTCGGCTGAGCCGAGAACCCCTCCATCCGCCGACTCCTGGAGTCTTTATAGGGGTTCAATCGGAAGGGACGCCTTTCGGCTGCTCTCCTATCTCTGTCCTGAGACCTCTCATTTAGGTCTCCTGTCGGGAGACGGGTATCTGGAAGGGACGCCTCCCTTATACTCTCTCTCTCCTCCAATGCCTAGGACCAAAAAGCCGGCCAAATTATGGGGAACTCCAAATCCAAAATAGACCCAAAACTCCTCTAGGATGTCTTCTAAAAATTTTTCCAAATTGGGGTACACTCAAACCCTCCGTCGGAAGAAACTCGTTTTTCTGTCACGGGTCGCATGGCCTCAATATAACCTGGACAATAGGTCCCACTGGCCTCCAATGGGCACTTTTGATTTTAACGTCCTCCAAGACCTGGACAATTTCTGCCGCCGGACAGGAAAAGGTTCTGAGGTCCCTTATGTTCAGGCTTTCTGGGACCTTCGTTCCCGCCCTGACCTTTGCTCCCAATGTTCTACCCGCCAAGTTTTTCTAGCCCTGACTTCTACTCCTCCCAAAACTTCCTCCCAGGAACCCCCTCCTTACTATCAACCCGATGACCTTCCCGACCACCTATCTCCCCCTCCGGCTCTCCCCCGTGAAAACCTCCAAGACCCGGGCCAGGCTCCGGCTCCTTCTGCCCCTCCGGGCCTTCCATCCCTCTGGTTCCTTCTGCCCCACCTCCCACCGACCCTCTCCCCTCTCCCATTGCAGCTCATACCAGGTCACACAGCCCCCAATCGTCATCTGTTGTCCTTGCCCCTCTCCGCGAAGTAGCCGGGGCAGAGGGCCTAGTTCGGGTACATGTCCCCTTTTCCCTCCAAGACCTTTCACAGATTGAGAAACAGCTAGGATCTTTCTCAGCCGACCCCTCAACCTACATTAAGGAATTCCCGTACTTGACTCAGACATATGACCTGACCTGGCATGACATTAAAGTAATTTATACCTCCACTCTGATCCCTGAGGAACATGAATGTATCCTCACTGCTGCCAGACAGCAGGCAGACAGGGACCATCTAGTGGATGACCAAATCCCCCTTGGCACAGAGGCGGTCCCCAGGGAAGACCCCAATTGGAGTTATCAACCTGGCCAAGGGTCCAACATCCCTCGTCGAAACCTTATGCTCCAATACTTAATCAGAGGTATGGATGCAGTTTCTAACAAGGTTGTAACTTATGATAAGCTGAGGGAAATTACCCAACTCCCCGAAAAAAACCCAGCCCTTTTCCTGAACTGCCTTCAAGAGGCCCTTCCTTGTTCATTATACCCACCTAAACCCGCGGTCCCGCAATGGGGCCACAGTCTTAGCCTCTCACTTTATCTCTCAGTCAGCCCCGGATATTAGAAAGAAACTTAAAAAGGCTGAGGAGGGCCCTGAGACTCCCATCCAAGACCTGGTAAAAATGGCTTTTAAAGTGTTTAACGCCCGAGAGGAAACGGCTGAAGCCGCCCGCCAGGAGCGGACCCAAGCCTTGGTAGCAGCCCTCCGGCCGGTAGGGAAACCGACAAAAAAACCAGCCTCCAAGGGAGGGCAGCGCACACCACCGGGTGCCTGCTTTAAACGCGGCAAAGAGGGCCACTGGGCCAAGGCCTGTCCGCAACCAAGGCCCCCCACCAAGCCTTGCCCACAGTGCAAACTAATGGGCCATTGGAAGTTGGACTGCCCGACCCTGGCTCAGCCTCCGGCACCTCAATGCCGGGGAGCTGAGAACCAGGCATTTCCAGTCTCAGAACTGCTGGGCTTGATGGACGACTGAGGGGGCCCTGGCTCTTCGACTCCGGTTACCCTCACCGAGCCCAGGGCTACGCTCCAGGTAGCGGGTAAGTCTGTTTCCTTTTTAATAGACACGGGGGCTACCTACTCTGTCCTTCCCTCTCATTCCCGCCTTACAGTTCCTTCCCAGGTCTCGGTCATGGGAATCGACGGATCACCCTCGACCCCACGGCGGACGACCCTCCTTAATTGCCTATTTGAGGGTCACCCATTCTCACACTCCTTCCTAGTTATACCCTCCTGCCCAGTTACCCTCCTGGGGAGAGACATTTTGTCCAAACTCCGGGCAAGTATTTCTTTTTCCCCCAAGCAGGTCTTTTTACTAGCATTAGTGCCAGATCCCGACCTCGGGCCTGACTCGGACCCCAGAGTCCAGCTTCTACCTGGAGTCGACCCTAAGGTCTGGGATACGGATACCCCCACTGTAGCCTCCCTACAGAGACAAATAACTTCTCTTGCCCAAGTCTCGTTACAGAACCGGCGAGCCCTGGACCTGCTTACGGCCAAGCACAGGGGCACCTGTGTCTTCCTGCGAGAAGAATGTTGCTACTACATCAACGAATCCGGCCTTGTAGAGACCAGGGTAGAAGCCCTCCACAAACTCAGCTCTGATCTCCAGAAGCAAAAATTCTCAGCAGAAGCCTCATCTTGGTGAAAATCCTCCATGTATTCTTTATTAGCTCCACTCATAGGACCCATTTTCATAATTGGACTAATCTTACTGATTAACCCTTATCTTTTTCGCTTCCTGCAGACCCAATTTCAGGAAATCACCAGGATAGCGGTCAACCAGATGATGCTGCAACAGAACCAACCCTTGCCCACCATAGTGGATATGGACTGCTCTGGCTCTTTCCTACCCCTCCCCTAACGACGCCCCCATACAGCAGGAAGCAGCCAGAAAGACCACGTCACCCCACTCCCTATACCAAAGAGCCAGGAATGTCCGGTAGTTGCCTCTGGGTTGGGTAGTGAAACCCTCCCTGGCCCTGAGCTGTCCGACAGTTGTTAATCTTGCTCAAACCGCACACACCTAAATTCTCGAAACTGTCTGTCCCCAAGGCTGTTCCATGAACTGCACGCCCCACCAAACCGGTTGACCATTACCATCCTTCCCCTCTGCAGATATAAAAAACCCAAAAACCCTCCCCGGGCGCGCCTTCACAGACTCACATCCGAGGGTCAGTGAACTCGCCCGGAGCCCTCCCAATAAAGCCTGACTTTTGCTCATTTGGCTGTTTTGGCTCTTCGTTCGTTCATCGGCGGCACCCGGCAATCTTTCAATAACAATATGAGAAAGCAGTCAATGAACAACAAAGGTGCCGCAATGAAGAATTGATGCTTCTCATTGTAAGGTATTTTTCTGCCGAGGAAGGAGGAAATTAGCGTAGCCACTAAGTATTGACTATTAAGGCTTTATTTGGTACATAGCGCTTCTGGGAGGGGACTCAGTGGCACAAAAGATGGATGGATGCCAGGAATTTTGTGCCCATGAACCACATGGCGCCAGATTTTAAAAAGGAGCCCTCCCGGGGTCGTCGAGCTAATATGACGTAGTGAAATCTCACTGGCTGGGTGACAGTCACTTTTCTCCCAAAGGTTTTTGGGAAGTATAGTTCCAGCGCGCCTGACCATGTAGGCAATCCCAGACAAAGATTGGGGCTCTGATTTCCCCACATGACCACCCTCCTTAGTCACCAACCCTATATTCATCTCTCTCCCTTCCTATGTGTCTGTCCCTCTCTCTGTTTCTGTCACACACACACACAAAAGTGAGAGTTTATTAATTCATTTTGGAGAAGAGAGAGAGAGAGAGAAAAGCAAGAGAGAATGGGGAGGAGCAGGAAGCATCAACTCCCATATGTGCTGTGTGACCAGGTAAGCCTAGGGATTCAAACCAGCGACCTCAGCATTTCAGGTTGATGCTTTATCTACTTCACTACCAGAGGCCAAACAGTACATTATTTTCTGTTTGCTAGTTATTCAACATTAGATTCAGTTTCTCAGCGATTTGTTTAGAAATTTGTATTTATGCTCACAGGCAAGAGTGGCACGTAGTTTTCCTTTCTCAAGCTTTTCTAATTTAGTTTTTGTTTTCAAGGTCACTCTAAACTTACAGAAAGGAGCTTGGGAATTTTCTTCCTTTTTCTTTTCTCTGAAAAAGTTAATGAGAGATAGAAACTATCTGCTCTTTGAGCAGAGAGTAGATTTTGTAAAAACCACCTGGCCTAGCCTGAGCTGTGGTGGCACAGTGGATAAAGCGTCGACCTGGGAACACTGAGGTCGCCAGTTCAAAACCCTGTACTGGTCCGGTCAAGGCACATATGGGAGTTGATGCTTCCAGCTCCTCCCCCCTTTCTCTCTTTCTCTCTCTCTCTCACTCTGTGTCTCCTCTCTAAAAAATGAATAAAATAAAAACAAAACAACAACAACAAAAAAACCCACCTGGCCTAGTATTGTGAGGGTTTTCTAGGGGAGGAGGTGTAGGGGTAGATTTTTTTAACAACTCATTTAAATGTTTTTAAGGGGTTTACATCTCAAACTTTGTTTCTTCTTAAGTGAGTTTTGGTAAGATTTTTTTTCTAAAATAGTGTTAATTCTGTGAAGGTTTTCCAGCTTACTGTTATAGGTTTAGAGCTGACTTGTAGTATTCTATTTAAAAGCCATCTCCACAGTTCAGGTAGTATGTCCTCCTGGGTGTTCACCTGTGCCGACTCTCTGTGCATGATTAGTCTTATCAGAGGTTTGCAAGTTTATTAGTCATTTCTTAGAACCTAACTTTAGGTTCTGTTAAGCTTTTACATAGTATAGGTATTTCCTATTTCGTTACTCCTGCTCTTTGTTATTTCCTACCTTCCACTTACTTTGGGATAATTCTGCTGTTTTTTTCCTTAACTTCTTAAGTGAAACAGTAACTTGTCTGCTTCCAGGCCTGACACTCAGGAATTCTGCAGCTCCCCGCACAGGTGGACATGGCTCCCTCACGCCCTGCCTCTGTTCCCTGTGGAGTTATGGAGGGAGGCTGCTTCCCAGCCCAGATGGCTTGGAAGCAAAAGGGGTTGGAGGTTCATGGTGGGATGGGGGTCAGCAGGGAAGCTGGGAACATGGGAACAGGAGCCAGCTCCCCTTGTGGCCCCCTGCCTGCCCTGTGCTGGTTCCCACAGTTCTTCCAGAGTCTGCCTTGAGGTCATGGGAGCAGAAAACACTGAGGTGCTTGAAGCTGGCTTGTGGAGTTAACCCTAACTCCTGGTTCTCTAGGGAAAGAAGTCACCCAGACTTGCAGGGGTGGGAGGAGCAAAGAATTCTCATTCCTCCTCCCTGTGTCCTGAGCCCAGTTCCCTCACCCTCCAACCTCTTCCAGAATGGAATTTTCCCAGTAGGGCACAAAGCTGGGGTGTGAGGCCTATCCCTGGTTCGGCTACCTTTCTGGGGAAGGTGGTAAGCAGTGAGGACTCAGCCTGTGACTCCAGGCCACTGGGCTCTGTCTGGGCCTCCCTTCTCCTGGGGGAAACACCTCCCTGCCCCGTAAAGGGTCTCTCCCAAGGCCAGGAGAGTCTGGTTGTAGCCTTTCCAGGACATACTTTGTCCTGGAATGGAGAGCCCCTCTGAATGACTTCTCCCCTGGCTTTTCTAATCTGCATCTGTGACCCCTGTTGCCATCTTGTACCTCAGTGGCTCGGTCTCTAGGTCGGAGTAGAAGGAGCTGGTGGGAGGCGAGTGGAGTAAGTGAGGGGACCCATTGGACAGGGAGCTGACAGGTTGCCAGAGCAGTGTGGAGTCCTGGAAGAAGGCAGCCCTGCGAATCATTGGGGCAGAGTGTTGGTGAGCCAGGGAACATAGCAGAGCGCTTTCCATAAGCATCTAAGAACTGTGCGCCAACCCTGAGCAGCCCCTGCCATGGTTCCTCCAAGGCCCTTGGTCTCACTTGCATCTGAAATGCCTTCCTTAAGGGTGGCTCAATAAGGATGACAGGACTGGGAAGTAAGTTAGTTTCATCCTGGGTATTGACATATGTTGCTTGGTGGTGACTCCTGGAAAGCTGTGATCAATTAGCCATGTGGAAGGTGGGGAGGTGTGCCAAGGCCCACACTGGTGTTCTTCCAGCCCTGCTGTAGGAGAAACCAATCTTACTACAGTTTTACTAGTTCACAGTGAGGTGTGAAGGGTTGTCAGCCCCAGGAGCAGGGTGCATAATAGGCTACGAAGTTCCCACCATTATTATTTTAAATAGCAAATCTGATTCTCTTGGGTTGGGGTAATGGGGAGGAGGTGGACAGCGCCACCTGCAGGCCGGCAGGCCCTGGGGTGGCTCTTCCTTATCAGAAGCAGGCCGGGAGTCCTGAGTGCCGGTGTTTGTCTTCTGGGCTCTGCATAAGGGCTCCAGGTCCTCCTGCTGTGGCCGGGCTTTAGTGTCGCCCCCCACCCCCTCCTCTGAAGCTGCCGTACTGCCTGCTTGTAGCCCACTGCCTTCCCCACTGAGCGTGGTGACCATCCGTCCTGGCTTTTCTGGAAACTCAGTTTTATTGTTTCCTTAATAAAGGCGATTCAAAAATGCATCTAAGTAAAATTCAGTGAGCCTCACCCATGGTGGCGCAGTGGATAAAGCGTCGACCTGGAAACACTGAAGTCGCCGGTTCGAAACCCAGGTCTTGCCTGGTCGAGGCACATATGGGAGTTGATGCTTCCTGCTCCTCCCCCCTTCTCTCTCTCTCCCCCTCTCCCTCTCTCTATTCTCTAAAATGAATAAATTAAGTAAAATTCAGTGAGAATGCTCATGTAAGTAAATTCTCATATAAGGAAGTAGTCCTTTTCAGACTGCGCCCGCCCGTAGAGGTGGCCTCTGAGCCACTCACCTGCCCTCAGGGCTGACCTTCATCTTGTTGAACCGCCTCCTTGAAGGTTCGCTCCCATCACCGCTGTGGCCCCACAATCTGTGATGTGAAAATAGTCCGTCTGTGGATTTCTGACGGCATCACCCAGTGGAGACTCCTCGCAATCAGGAGCATGGTTTGTGCCATTCATGGTATATCCCGGCACCTAGACCAGCACCTGGTACATGCCAGGTGTTCATGAACTTGTTGGATTCTCCCTGATTTCTAGCACTGACACCTAGTTCTGGTCCGTTGCTCACAGCCAGAAACCGGTAAATCCCAGGCCCTGTACTGGAAACATTCCACATCAACGGCTGATGACTTTGAGTTTCCCCATTTAAAGGGTCACTATAAGGGAGCTGAACTGATCACAGCTCTCTGTCCCTATGGCAGAATGGTGGCACTGCTCCACATCCCTATGTAGACAGCAGCAGGTCCTTTTGCCCTGGCCCTCTTCCAGGCCTGAGCTGAGCCAGTCCCCTCTGAAGCTCTCTCAAGGGGCCAGTCCTCAGCTTCCTGAGTCAAAGAGTTCCCAGGATGTGACAATTCATAATTGTCCCCCAGCTTTTCCTGGAATTTCCCTTTTTCTGGAAGGAGTGTGAGGTCACATTCCCTTTCACTTGAACAGGAAATAAGGAGACCCAGCCTAGGGAGCTGTTGAGATTTCTGTGTGTATAGTTTCAAGCGCCCAAAGAGCTGGATGCTGCCTTTGCAGGTGTCCCTGGACCAGCCATCCCCGTCAGCTGCTTTCCTCCCACAGTGCAGGGCCTCTGATGTCTCAGCGAGGCTGTGCGGCTCCCCTCCCCCCTCAGCGAGGCTGTGTGGCTCTCCTTCTTCACTGCCAGAAGTCACTCTGTGTCAGGCCCTTGGTGCAGCCTCGTCTGAACATTGCGCATGTCTCTCTAGCCCTGATTTCAGTCTGCTCTCCTGTCTTACAGCCACCTGGTGGTCATATATATCCCTCTGCAGAATCTCCGCGTCCCTCCCAGCAGCTAGTAGGGGATCAGGCACTCTGGGGGGGGGGGGGGGGGTGTCGGTTAGCATTTGCTCCATTGCACTCAGTGGCTCCATGAACTTTTCCCAACAACGTTCCCCTGATCCTTTCACCTGAGTGTCCCTCCCCCTCCATTGCAGGAACAGTATACCCCAGGACTTGTCAAACCAATGCTATGATTTGAAGATCAAGCTTCCTGAGCTGATGTCTCATGAAAATAACTTAAGGTTGATGATCCAACAAGGCCAATGGGACTTTGACCCCTAACACACCCTCACTCCCATGACAGAAAGCCAAGAATGCCCCATGGGGTCCTGGTCCCTCCTCTCTCATTCTGCAGGGTGCACACGGGGTTTTCTCCCTCCAAAGCTGCCCCAGGACTCCATTGGAACCTGCCCTCCCAATGGGCTCAAAGGTGTGTGTGTGTCTGTTAGTGAGGGTCAACATCCTGGCCCTGCACCCCCAGCTCTGACTCTGTACCCACCCACCAGTTGACTCCCTGCAGCCAAGCCTCATTAATTTAAGACAGGGCTTCCTAGGCTTGTCACAGCGTGGCTTGGAAGTGTGTTCTGGGGTAGAGGGGTGACACCACGATGTCCAGAGAGTAGCCAGACCAGCTGCCTCTTCAAGACCTCATGGCAGCGGACTTCAGAACAACCTCTTGTTTCGACCTCTCACCAGTCAGACACTCTGAGTTAAGGTGGGTTCTCCCTCTTGCAGAACAAAAGAAACACAACAGACACAGTTTGTTCAAGTGACATATTTCAATATAATCTCTAAAACTCTATGAATTGAACAGATAAAATACCTCTGGGCTATTTTGTTATAAAATATTTGCCATTTGGATTAGTTGCTGGGTGCAACCCCCCTGACTTTCCCTGGAGAGGTTTCTCTCCAGTGGGGGAAGGGTGCCTGCAGGGAGGAGGGGTGCAGCAGGAAGTGGTGTACAGCAGGACACAGGGACAGACGGACAGATGGTTACCAGGGAAGCCTATCAGGATCGGGCGCAAAGAGACATTCTGGCAGGCTGTGGGGGAACAGGTGGTGAGGGGTGGGGTTAAGGATTTCAAGGGTCAGGGCCCAGGGCTGATAAACATGTGTGCCTTTGGGCACGGGCAGGCAGGCAGGTAGGCGTCCAGGTCAAGCTGCCCCCGGCATAGTCTGGCTCCAGGTCTGGAGGTGAGACTTGCCCAAAAGTGGTGGGAAAGCTAGTTTCATCTTCACTCTGATTTGGAGCTGGAGTCCAATGGACAACATTGAGAGACGGGCTGGTCCCCCAGAGTAAGGCCTAGAGAGTGAATAGAGTTGGAACCATGTTGGGGTAATTGGACACATACCCAGGAGGCTGTGCCCAGGGGCCCAGTCAGCACTCCATTGCCCCTCAGCCTTGGAAGAGCAGGATGGCCCTCGAACATCTCCAGCTGGGCTGTCAGTAAGGGCAGGAGGTTTGTCCAAGTTCTCTGGAAGCTGAGCTCTGGGGTTCGAGACAGAGGCGGGTCCCAGTCTTAGCCTGTTGGCTGATCAGGGGAGGGAGGATACAGACAGTGGGGACTCTTGCTTCTCTGACAGGTAGGAAGGCCAGCTGTACCTTGTCTCAGGCCACTGGGGATTAAAAGCCTCTTACAGCTCAGGCTTGATTCCATGTGTTGCTGAGTCTAAGCTGGTCTGTTTCTTAGGCCAGTACTCCCAGTGCCACCAGTGGAGCCCAAGGCAGTCACCACAGTGCCTGGGGGTAAGCCCCTACAACACGAGCCTCCGGGTTCTCAGAGAAAGGCTCTGTGTGCGCCAGCTCTAAGACCTCTGCTGGTCCCCATCTGGAAAGGCAGAGCTGCAGCAGAGGCGGGAGGGAGGGGCCAGAGTTACCGAACCTGTGGACAAGGAGGAGGTTACTTTGTCCAATGGAAGCAGTATGTGAGCAGGTGACAAGGGGCCTGATGACTGTGCTTCTTCCTGACCAGCCCATGGAATCCAGGTCAACCACTCCATAAAAACATGTTTAGCCACCTCAAAACTCCTCTTCATTCATAACTCATATTTCCTGCTGCCCTTTTGTAACTTGCACTCTATTTCCAGCTCCCCTCATTCTAGATTCATTCATTCCCATCCCTACAGCTCTGCTCCTCCTGGGCGACCCCTGCCCTGGCCAAGGGCATCAGAGGTGTCTGCATTTGTGTACCTCGTCTGCCAGCACCCTGTTCCAAAAGGCGCCGTTGGAGTGTTCCTGTTACAGGAGAGACACAGGGGAGGGGCCAGGACAAGGACAAAAGCAGGTAAGCTGGGCCACAGTGGAGGAGACAGCATATGGATCACAAGTTATGGAACCCAAGCTGACAAAGACAGGGCCAGAAATAAACTCGTTGGGTGACTTCATAATGATGTTTGGTGAGCAGCACAAACAGAGGAAACCAGGTCATCTGGAGGATCTGAGAGCAGGAGAATGGGGGTCTCCTAGCTGGCCTAGGATGGTCTGGGAGAAGCACATTCACTTTGGACCCGGCCCACATTCATTTCCATTTCTTGGGACACTTGGATAACGGGCTCCAAGTAGGAGGGGAGCTCAATGAAGGACAGCCATGGGTTGATGGCACAGGACTGAAGTCTAGCCTGGTTTGGGACAGATACTTTCTGGAAGGGCATGATTGGTGCCCTGGTATCTCCTGAGGTCTTTGAGGGTGGCCACCCAGGCTCTGTGGGGTCACTTAAGGTTGACTCCCCAATGCTGGCTGGCCCTGAGGAGGTCAGGAAGACCTGCTTTGCTCTCCTCTGCAATTGTGAGGGTGTAGAGACCCCTTTTAGTGTCCCCTGCAGAAGGCGGGTCTGGAGCCTTCCTGGTGGAGGCGGGCAGGTGGGAGATTTAAAGGCTGAGGGGCAAGTTTGGTGGGGGCAGCAGGGGAAGAGAAAGTGCCCGTGGAGCGCCTGCTGCTCTCGCCTGCTCACTTCTGCCTCCAAAGCCCTCATGGAGGCCACAGAAGTCATGCAAGAGGGAGCCCTGACACAGCCCAATCCTACCTCCACGGGCTGCCTCTGCACTCAGCAGACCACCGCCCCTTCTCTGTTTCCTCTTCCACAGTGGAAGAAATTAACCTGGTTCTCACATGTGTTTATGTTTATGCCAGTGCACACTTTGCGTTGGCTGGGTATTATTTGGGGCTAGGGAACTAAAAGTAAAAATGTTCATTTTTGTAGATATTTGACCTCACAGTTCCACAACCCGATTGAATTGAGCTAGAGAGAGCTGAGACTTGTTCCCCTTTCCTCCTCCCTTTCTCAAAGCTTTCCTGGAGTCTGGGCAGCCCTGGGCAGGCAGGGCCCATCTCCAGAGAAAGAGCATGCCCTGGGAGGAGGGGGAGGATGTGGTCAGGACAGCCAACTTCTTTGGGGACAGGCCAACAGCCTCCTGAGCCTGCCAGGTTTTGGGGGGCAAAGGTAGCACAGAAACACCCTCCTCACACTCCCACTTCCAGGGCCAACCCTCCTGCACCCAGTGTGCCGCCCAAAGCTGAGCAGAAAACTTTGGCCACCTTCTGTCCAGTGCTTGGGTACTGGCTCCCAGCCCCTTGTACCACTCTCCCAGGCTGAGGCCCAGTGTCCGACAGACTCAGGACCCAGAAGCTGGGTAGGTCCTCAGTTCTTGTTCTCTCCAGTCTATGGTCCATGAGGCGAGCATGAGCTGTGACAGGAGGATGAGGGGGCCCAGGCGGGGCCTGGGAGAGGGCTGTAGTATCTCCAGATTTACAAGGAGGGCTCTCAACCAAGTAAGGGAAGCATGGGCAGGTGAGGCAAACCCAGGCACCAGGGATTGGGGTTCTCTTTCCAAAACGACGGTGATGGTGGCCAGGAACGCATCATGCCTGGGTGCAGGAGCAGCAAAGCCAGGGCTCCCGGAATGGCCCAGAGACCCTGGTGGCAGCCCTCCTGGGACAGCAGTGTGGGCAACAGTCTACACCAGGCTCCTGGAGCCGCTGGAGTAGCGGCGGCGCCGGTGCAGCAGGGAGCCTGGCGGGCAGTACTGGTGAGGATGGTTGTAGGGGGGCGGGGGTGGGGGCAGCGGAGGCTGGTGGATGACCTTGACCGGGGAGCCGGGGCCACCCAGGATTGTGGAGCCACAGGAGTCAGAGGAGGAAGAGGCATAGCAGGAGAGAGCCTGGCTGAGCAGGGGCTCCATGCGGGCCAAGCAGGGCTTGTCCAGGACAATGACCTTGACAATTTGCTGACACTGCACCAGGGTCCCTGGGGGCGTGGGTGGTGGCGGCGGCAATGGCGGGACTTGCTCTCTCAAGGGGCTAGGCTGTGGGTCTGGCAGTGGCACTGGAGCTCCCTTCTCGGCCCCCAGCCCGGAGGTGTGCTGGGACGTTTGAAGCCTGTTGTGAATTGACACCTAGTTTAGAAACAGCCAGAGAAGCATGAAATGTTACAGACTAATTCCCAGCTACTAGGACTGGCTACCCTGAGCCTCCCTTTTCCCCTTCCCTGGCTCCTATGCCCCTCAGGGGCTCTCAGCCTTCACCTTGACCCATTCCCCCTCTCTCCACCAGAGAAAAACTGGCAGCCAACAGAGATTCCCTGCCTGCACTCAAGACACTGATGTGTTCTGCCACTGACCCTGAGCAGCCTCAGTTCTCCAGGCCTCAGAGTCCTCATCTGTGGGATGGGAGGTGGGACTGCAAGCTCTCAGGTCCTGCCCAGCACTGCAGTCTGACTGCAGGGCCCTGCTGGGCAGCTTCCAGCCATGGGGGAACTTCTCCCCGCCTTCCTCTCTACAAGACTCTGAGCTTGAAAAGCAGGGGTAAGTGTCTTTGCCTCCTCTCTGCCTCCTAGGCATGTGTTAAGGACAAAGGGGGGACACAGGGACAAGATGAAGCATCTCTGAGACCTTCTAGCCTCTCTCCTCCCTCTGGCTTCATTAAAAAGGAAGCCTCATCATCACTGTTGACATCACAAAGGCACCCAAACTTCCCCAATGCCTGGGACCCCTGAGGGGTGATCTGGACCTACCCTATACGCCCAGCCTCCCCAAGGCCATGACCACACAGTCTAGAGCAGCCCAGGGAGAGAAGGCCAGAGGCAGATTCCTTGCTGCCTTAATGGCCCAACTGGGTCCTGGTTAAATTTATTCTGCTGCAGGAAGGGGAACCCAGAAAGGACTGTAATCTTAAACTCCTGGGTGAGGAATGAGGAGGCTTAGGCCATGGAGGTCACTGTGAACCTCCTCTTGCTAGCAGTGGGGAGGGGAGGAAATGGGTAGAAGGGAGGCTAGAGGAATCTGGAAGGAGAGGGGTTTACTTCCTCACCACCTAAGTCTCTAGATACCACAACGCCCTCTGACCCCCGAGCCCTTTGGGGGTGGCCAAGCCCTTCTCTCTGAGGATGCTTCTTAGTGCCCTTGACACTACCTCCCAGGACAAGCTGCTCAAAGCACAGGGATGACCCAGGCTGCAGGGGGATCTTATCCCCAGGCCTAGACCAGGATGGCCCAGCCAAAATGATCTCAGAGCCCTAAACCAGCAAGCAGATCTTAACTTTAATTATTGGCAAAAAGGTGCAATTGCAGGGAACCTCCTGCCTGGGTCTGTGCACTCCCAGTGGACTGTGTCCCTCTGCACAGCTCCCCAAGCCCCGTTCTTTGCCTGCCTGCCAGTATTCACTAGCTCCCATGCCATGCTCCCCATGTCTTCCCTCTTCATTCCTAACCTCCAGCCTTGGCAGCACTTTTCAGGCCTGAGATCCCCCCAAACTAATGGAGGGGCCCCTGAGCCCTGCATTGCCCTGACGAGACACGGGGTGGGCAGAGAGCATGGCTGGGCCACCTTCCTCCTGGGGAGTTGTCAGTGGTCCTCACATGGGCAGAAGACCTTTGTCCACTGCTGCTGGAGGGGGCTGGCTCCTTTCCCCACCTGCTCATATTCTGACTTCTTCTCCAGCAGAAAAGTGGCCACGACAGCAAGGGCAGGCTTGTGTCCCCTCTGCCCCTCCACTGGTAAATGCTTAGCTGCTCCAGTCCAGACTCACTGAGCCCTCTTCCTCTTCTTCCCCAGCTGCCCTCTGCCATGTCGCCCACAGCTCTGGCCTCATCCTTCACCCCCTCTTCACCTCCCTTTCTGATTCAGCTTCCCCTGATCCCCACCCAGCCTGATGCCTGGTCTTTAATAGTAAATGAAAAGCAGGAAGGGGCAGCAAAACATTCTCTCATTTTGACCCCTTCTCACCTTCCTGCTGATAAAAGAAAGGAGAGAGAGAGAGAGAGGGAATTGAGGATGGGACATGAGTAGCAGGTCAGATCAGCTTCAAGAAGACGGAGAAGCACCTGCCAGAGGGACCCGGCCAGGCAATGAGGAAATGACAGAGAGGGTAGAGGACAAGAGAGCTTCAGGGCCCAGCTGAGAGGCCAGGGCGAGGCTGCCCTCTGTGCAGGGGAGCAAAGGCTGGCAGGGCCCTGGGGCTAGCCAGGGGTTGGCAGCCTTGCAGATAGCCACATGGCCCTCTGGGCAGGGTCGGAGGGGAGAGCAGCCGTCAGATTGCCTTTCCTCCCTGTGCAGGTCAGGCTAAGGTGCAGGCAAGGCTGGCAGAACAACCTTTAGGGCTGGTAACTTCGTGTGTTTATCTGCAAGGCTAGAGAATGGGTAGCTGCAGAAAAATGGGGAGCAGAGGGCAGGGGATAGAATACCCACCCTGGGGGCTTGTCAGCTGCTGGGGCAGGAAGCTCCTCGGAGTAAAGGTGCCTCCTCCAGACACAGGTGTGCGGGGGGTGGGGGACCATGGGGCGAGAGAGGAAACTGGGTTCCCCTGGGGTATCCTGGGGCTTCCCTGAGCTTAGTCAGGTTGGTGGGAGGCAGGGCACTTCCCTCAGACCTCTGCATGGGGCTCCTCCAGCGTGTGGGGGAGGTGTCTTATGTGAGCAGCTAGTGGTCCCTGGAGGTTTGGCAGAGGGGTGAAGGGGCTCAACAGGGTTTAGGGGGAGCCTGTACAGAGGACAGGGCCCAGCAAGGCTTGCAGGGGCAGCTGCATGCCCCCACACGCTGGGGCCTCAGAAGGACTGGCTACTGCTGTTACTTCCCCAGTGCCTTCCTATGTGGCTTGAAGATGGGCTGCCTTTCCCTCCAACATGGGAAGTCTCCAGATGAATCAGCTTTCCCCCCAGGAAATCCCCCAGCTGCCCCCACTCTCAAGTCTCCAACTTCTCCAATAGGCATCTGGGAGGGCAGGGTCCACCCTGGAAGGGGTGACCTTCCGAAGGATGTCCAGGCTCCCTCATGGAGGATGGGAGGACTTGGGGGAGAGGAATACTGGGCTCTCTGATATAGCAGGTATGAGGGGATCAGTGGGCAGTGTGCCTGGGACCTGGGCTTGGAACCGAGTGGGAGGGATCGCAGTGGAGAGCTGCATCTGCATGGTATTAGTCTGGGAGCTGGGCTCTGGAAGGCAGGCAGCTGCGGCAGGTTAGGCTGGAGGAGGGGAGAAAGTGCTGCAGCTTAATTAGGCGCTGGAACAGTGGCATTACCCATGCTAGCAGTAACTTTTAATTGTATCTCTTGAAATTGGTAAAATGGTGAGTCGGGCTGGGGAGGCATTGATTAATACCTGAGAAGAGAAACAACAGAGACGGTGAGAAGAAGGACAAGTAGGGCACAGAATCACTCACCTGGGCAGCCAGGTCTCCACTTACCTCCACCGTGCTCTCTGAAGGCCTCTTGCCCAGCGCAGCTTCCCTTTTGGCTTTGAATGCAAAGAGCACAGGGCTCATTCTCCACCCTCCCAAGACAAATCCCTGCCCCCCTACCCCCTCCAACTGAGCATGCCTGCAACTCGAGGGGTGCCCCACCACTCCTGACAGAGATGTAGCCAGCCAGGTCAGTGGACTTGCAGCTGGAGCCTAGCTCTTCCACTTAATAGCTGTGTGGCCTTGGGCAAGATGTTACACCTCCCTGCACCTCCACAGACCAGAAGAGCTCTGACGTTCCTTGTTAATGTGGGCATTGTTGAGTCTAATTTAGCCACAGCCAAAGCCTTCCCGACATGGACTGTGCACATTGGTTATGAGCTGGCACTTGTTCCTGGCTCCCAGCAACACAAGGAGGCTCTACTGGGCATTTGTGGGCACCACGTTAATCTGTCTCCTTCAAGCACAGGTTCCTCAAGAGACGAGCTATGTTCCTTTTTTGTTCGTATCCGTGTTGCTCGACCGGGTGGTGGGGACTCAGCGAAGTGAGGCCGGCACAGCATCAGCATGGGGCCAAGCACGAGAGCCCACGATGGCTCCTGTATAATTGCTACAACGATATTCTGACTGCCCTGGCTCAGCACCAGGGACCCTTTGGCCACCAGAGACAGCCTGATGACTTCTTCTGGCTCAGTCACCTCCCTCAGCCACCCCCAACCCTGCCCGGCAGGCATTTCAGGGCTCCTTTGCTGGAGCCCCTCTTATTTCTCACCCCGTCCCCCCCAGGGTGGGGGGGTTGCCAGTTCCCACTCTCCGCTCATCCTCTGCTTTCTGTAGCACAAGAGGGAGCTAGGTCAGCGTTTGAGATTTGGAAGTATTCCATGCGGAGGTACATGACAGATGGGCCCCTAGAGGCCACTGCCTGGTCTGACCAGGGCCAGCAGTAAAAGAGGCGGGGGTTGGGGGTGCACAGCATGCAGTGGGCTATCAGCTCTGGAATTTAAATAGTTGTGAAAACAATCAGTGACTCAAGTACTGTAACTTGCTAGAAACAAAGGGGCCAGCTGAAAAGCAGGTGGTGGTAGGGAATCATAAAGGCAAGACAGCAGGTCAGTCGAACTCCTATACAGAAGGTGACATGACAGTGAGAGTCTCCATCGAGCTCTAAGAGACCTAAATCCTGCTTAGAAAATGAGTCACGTCTCCCAGCTGGTGTGACCTGTCCTCTGATGCTGTCTGTTGCAGCATCATGTCATCCTGGCTGCCAGTGAGGGCTGCAGACCAGCATGAAACCTATGGGAGTTTTTCAGCTCAAGCTAATGCCTTGCTAGGACCCTGGCTTTCCAGTGCTTGGCACGGGGCACACAGCAGGTACTCAGTAGGTGTCTGTGACATGTAAGAATAAGTGCCTGGATTAATGAGTGAATGCACAGTTCTGGCCAGTTTGCTGGGGGGGGGGGGGGTTGTTGGGATGGGATTTAATTCTCATGCCATCTCTCCTAATTCTTTTTTGTTTGGGACTGTGAAGGTGAAACTAAGTCCTCCTGTGTTTAGGGAAGGGGTGGGTGGGGTGGAGGAAGGTAGAGGTGTCAGTGGGAGGAGCAAAGCAGGCCTAGAGGACATGGCCAATGGGGGTAAAAAGCCTGAAACTGACTTCTTTTGTCTGGAATGAATAATTTAACACCCCAGCGAAACAGTCTTCAGAGAGCCTGGGTGTGTGAGGTGGACGGCATCCTCACTGGGCCAGGGTTATCAGGACACCTGGCCTGACCATCCAGGGCGGGCCCTGGTGCAATATCTCTCCTTCCTTCTCACTCCTGCTACTAAGGCCCCCTGAGATTAAGCATAAAACTCTATGGAAATTTCCCCACCCAAATCTCCCAGGAACCCACACCCAGGGGCAATAAGTGGCTTCCATGCCACCCAGGCCCCAGCCATCCAGGCCTGGGGTCTGAAACTGCCGAGCAGGGCCAAGGCTCACCTATAGGCGATCCCTGCTTTGACTGCGGGTCCACTTGGGCTCCTCCAGACTTGAAGGAAAGGGTCTTTACTCCCTGCTGCTTCTCCAGCTCCCCTAGGGAATGGAGAGGCTCATGAACAGAGAGAAACCCTCTCCAATGCATGCTAAGAAACACAGGCCTCAGAGTCTGGCACCCCATTTCATGGCAAGTTAAATAACCCCTGGAGCCTCAGTTTCTTCCTCTGTATACGGGGATGATAATATGCACCTGAGTGTCAGACAGGCAGTAAAAGAGGTTAGGAAGAACAAGGTGGGCTGTGTGGGCTACTTGGTTCTGACACTTGCTAGCTGTGCAGCCTTAGGCAAGTTACTGAACTTCTCTGTGCCTCACTTGAGGGATAGCAGTGGCCACTTCCAAATGTCATTAAGTCATTAAGGGGACTTACAGGAGGAAATACTTGAGGCATTCAGAACAAGGCCTGGCTGTGGCAAATGCTCAATAAATATTAGCTTTTATTACAATGTGTAAGAATCACTTGGCACAGCAGACCTTAGCATGGTCTGGTGAGGTCTAGCCTGCCGCTGTGCTCCTCACAGCACCGAGCCCCCCACCCCAGCCTGCTGTACTTCCATGAGGTTTTCAGAGCTCTTCCCAGGGGGAGACCCCCATCAGTGCTGCGCAGCCCGCATGGCCAGGGCATCTGCCTTGGTACTCAATTTCAGTTTCTCTCTCTAGACTGTAAACCTCTTCCTTCTTGTTCCCTGGGTGCTGCCAAAAATAGCCAGTTACCATCCTCAGATTCTTGACAGTCGCTATTAAATCACTCCTTCAGCTTCTCTCTTACAGGAGGCATAACTCAAGCTCCTTTTATTACAGCAATTCTCCTGGGTCCCATTTTCTGCCTCTCTGGTTGTCTATAATCCAGGGACACCACACTACAAACCCCAAAACTAAAACCACTTGTCCTGAGTGCCTGAATCCCAGCATAGATCAAAGTGAAATACTTCTACTGAACTGCGATCTGTTCCTCTCCTTGCAGAGGGGTTTCCTCAGCTTTGGAGAAAGGAACAAGGAGTCCAAGGAACCTCGGTGCAAATCTTGTTTTGTCACTGACTTGTGAACTTGGGCAACCTTCTTAGGCTCCTTATCTATAAAAATGAGAATACTGCTACATCCTGGAATGCTGTGGCAATGATGAACACAGCACATGTGGCAGTCTGCTCAGGGCTGGGCATGATATTGGTGCTCAATAAACAGTAGCTGCTGTTGATTCTCTTTCTCCTTTCTAGCTGCCTCCCTGTCCCTGCACCTCCCCTCAGATGCTCCTTCCCTTTCTCTCCACCTGAGGAATAAGAGTAAGAGGTGAGCCTTTCTTCATAACCGCCCCCCCCCCTTAGACAGCCAGAAAGGATATTCATCCCTGATATGCAGATTCTGGTGAAACCTACTCCTTTGTACTCTGGGGAGATATACAGTATGCTGCTCCCAGACTGATGGGGAGAAGGTGCCTCTTCCAGCAATGCTGGTGCCCGTGGACCCGCTGTGGCTCCCTAGAACTGTGTGGAGCCACCTGTGGCATTTTGGCAATGAGAAATTGCACCTCTGAGCCTCCAGTGCAGCCCTCTTGAAAAGAATCTGTTATATTGGTGAACTCAAGTATGCCAAGAGTGCAGAAAGGGAATTTACAAGCCACCACACACACACACTGTGCAGCATCACTCTGAGGATTAGCAGAACATAAACTAACTGCCCAGTACCTAGTAGGTGATCCAAAACCGATTAAAAAGCGGCACTCTGTGATTCGGCCCCCTGCGCAGTTTCCCACTGCACTTCCTGTTGCCTAAGGGATTTTTATGAATTTAGAAAACTTTTCAACTCAGTGGCCGCATAAGGTAGACCTGAAGTCTAGCTTTATTTTCTGTTTTACTTTTGAATCCATTCTTATTTCATTGCATTCAAGGCTCTCTGAAGCCACAGCAGGGCTTCAACAGTCAAGGCCTGCAAACAGGCATAGGCTGCAAGTCATCACTACTCTTCTCTTAAGCCGGAAAGCAACCAGTGAACCACCCAGACATATGAAGAGATCGATGCTTTCAAAAATGCCTGACCTGGTATAGAAAGACCCAGATAAGGGACAGCCAGAAAACCAGCCTGGGCTCTTTAAAAAGATAATTGTTATGAACAATTAAGTGGGGGAGTATTTGAGATTAAGAGATGAAAGAAGTGAAACAACCAGATATAGTATGGGAACTTGGCCTGGATCCGGGCGGAGGCTGGACAGGGAGTTCGGCGGGAGAGGAGCTGGGCCCCGCCGTCTTTGACGTGCGTGCCTGCCTAGGTTGGCTGGCTCAGTATTCTGGTCCACCACAGCAGAGTTCTCAGCTCCAAGGGGCCCACCTGCAGCCTCATGGCCTGAGTAGGTGTGCACACACATGGGTGTGCTCTAGCTTCCCTCACTTTGATTGTGAGTGTACCCACATGCAGCCGTGGTGGTGCAGTGGGCTGCAAGAGGGTTCAGGACGTCAGGAGGGTCCCTGGCTCACCCCAAACTCACTGTAAAGTGGGGAAAGGAGTCAGAGCCATGTCTGTCTACAAGCCGACTCTGTCCCTTGCTGACTGGGAGCTGGCCCGCCCTCTCTGCCCACCTCCTCAGAAAGTCTGGGGTGCACTGTGCCCTTACACTCTATTCGGATCTGCTCCAGCTCCGTCATCTCCGCGATGGACTCCTTCAGGTCCTCCACAAACTTCTGCATCTCATCCGACCCCAGGGCACAGAAATGCAGCAGCTGCTTCTTCTCAGAGCCTGACAGCGGGGTCACCAGGGTGATGCCATGAGAGTAATCTACAAACCAGACCCGGGGCCCATGGACCGTGAGTGGCAGCAGGTGAGGCAAGAGCCAGACCAGCATGCCTGCCCCCTCTGCCCTCCCTACAGCCCTCAGCTTCCCCCAACCATTCTCTGCCCATCTCTACATCCCACTCACACTCATTCTCAAATAGGTAGAACTGCATGCCCAGCAGGCCAACCGACTTGCAGAAGGTGTACGTGGAGGAGCTCTTCTTCTTCGGGCAAAGTTTGAGAATCTGTCCAGGAGAGGGAGACAGAGATGCACTGGTTGGTGTTCACAAGAATGGGCCCTCCTGGATACATGAACTCCTAGGGGCAATCCCAAGCACACAAGCAAACACACTACAAAGATACATGCACACACACGCACACTTATATACTTAGGATGCATTCACACATATGTACATATATATGTACATCTATATGTACACACACATACACATATATAAACACCCACTGTAACAAAATTATTTATGTTTTATTACTGCATAAAAACCTTCCAGTGGCTATTCCCACTGCACTTAGAAGAAGCCAATTCACATCTCCTGCCCCATCCAATCTGGCCCCTGCCATCCTCTGGCTTCTGTAGCTTGAACAGGGCAGGCACAGTCTACCGCAGGTCCTTTGCTCATGCTATTCCCTCTCCATAACTCTCCCTGAAGTTTTTTGCATAGCTGAGTTACTAATTATTTAGATCTTAAATAAAATGCTACCTCCTTAGAGATTCCTCTCTTGACCATCTTATCTAAAACAAAAACAAAATAAGCAAACAAAAAGGTCCACCTTAACACCAGTCATTCTCTGTCCTGTCACCCTGCTTTGTTGTCTTCATAGCACTTTCTTCTCAATTGGATATTATCTTCTTAATTATTTTTTTATCTCGTTTCTCTACTAAAATGGAAGCTCTGTACACCCAGTGCTCACTTCACAATGACCTCTGGGGCACCTTCCATGAGCTGTGCTCTGGACACAGGAGACTAGGAGACAGAGAGCTCTACTCTCAGGGTGTTTAGGCTTCCCTGGAGGAAGATCCTCAGCATAGAGAAAGCATAATAAGCAAAAACAAAACAAACAAGCAAATGAAAACAAAGTAAAGACATAGATAGATATGGCAATTTCAGAAACTGAGAAAAGTGTTTTGAAGAAAGTGAACTAGACCTGACCAGGCGGTGGCCCAGTGGATAGAGCGTCAGACTGGGATGCAGAAGACCCAGGTTCGAGACCCCGAGCTCGGCAGCTTGAGCGCGAGCCCATCTGGCTTGAGCAAAAAGCTCACCAGTTTGGACCGGAGGTTGCTGGCTCCAGCAAGGGGTGGCTCGGTCTGCTGAAGGCCCGCGGTCAAGGCACATGTGAGAAAGCAATCAATGAACAACTATAGTGTCGCAACGGCAATGAAAAACTAATGATTGATGCTTCTCACCTCTCTCCATTCCTGTCTGTCCCTATCTATCCCTCTCTCTGACTCTCTCTCTATCCCTGTAAAAAAAAAAAAAAGTGAACTAGGATAAGGACAGTGACTGGCAGGCTCCCGTGCTTGGTGGACAAGGAGGGCCTGTGTAAGGAGGAAATGTTTGCATTGAGACCTGAGAGAAGCGAGGGAGTTAGTAGGGCAAAGATGGAGGGTAGGTGGGATGAGGGGAGAGAGCTTTTCAAGCAAAAGAAGCAGCAGGAACAAAGGCCTGAGATGGAATGTGTCTGGTCCACGGGAGGCTGCCTGTGGGGCAAGAGGCCAGAGCAGACAAGGAAGAAGCAAGGGTATGAGGTCAGAGGACCTGGAGGCCCTGGGCTGGGAGGCAGGGCGCCCTCCTGCTGCACGGGAAGCCAGGGCCAGGTCTGAAGCATTGCAGGCAGGCCTGATCTGCACTCTGGAACGATGACTCTGGCTCTGTGGAAGATGGATTTTAGCGTGGGGCCATTAGATTTGGGATAACTTTAGAGGTAGTGTCAATAGGACTCCTGGATGGAGAGGATATAGGGAACGAAGGAAAGACAGAAACCAAATCCTGCTCACCACTGTTTCCCAGCACTTAAAACAATGCCTGGCACACAGTGGACGTTCATTAAACATGTGTGGGATAAATATCTGTTTTCAAAGACCAAAGAATGAGGACCATGCAGATGTGGGCACACACACACAGGCACGGCAGCATCGCTCCAGCCCGGGGACAGCGTATAACCCACTTAGAGCCGACCAGCACCGTACACTGGGTGTGGGACATGAAGTGTATTCTTGTACCCTGCCGGCCCAGGCTTCCTATAATGTGGAGAGGGGGAGGATCCCGGATCTAATTCATTTCTACCATGACTGTGAAAATCCTTTCATCTCTCTATGCCTCAGTGTCATAACTTGTAAAGTAGAAATGATCCTATCTGCCTGAGCTACCTCACACCCCATGATTTGAAAATGCTACAAACAAGGTCAATCAACCACTAAGAACACAGCATTGGGTGTGAAATCTGGGAAGGCACCTTCCGCCCCTCTGTGAGGGTCCTTGCTAAGGCAGAGACTGCCCTGGGACAGTCTGCTCACCACCAGCAGGTCGTTGAAGAGGAACACCTCCCTCTGATGTGCAGCCTGCTTCTGCAGCTTGTTGACATCCGTTACCTCAAAGAGCCGGCTGCAGCAGACCAGGCGGCGATGGGGCGCCGACAGCACCTGGAGAGAGGCATGTGCTCAGCAGGAGATCTGCCCCAGAAACAATGGCTCCCACACATCCCACAGCACCCACTGCCCAGAGGAGCACATGGGGGCCCAGGGCTCTACTGCAGAGTCTGAACTTGACCTTAAGCCTCATCTCTCCTCATTGGGGTTCTTTCCCCTTCATTGTGCTTCCTAGCGAGCAGGGCTGGGGGAGAAGGGCTCATTATGCTGGAGTAAATGAGGAGATGAAGGGGAGGGAAAGGCAGTTTATAAGCACTTTCAAACTCTTCACATTCAGTCACTGTCAACCCATTTCCCTCCAAGACCTGGAGGGCACCCCACGTCCTAGGCTATAGCCGGCAGGAGATACTCCCATCCCTTTCCACTGCCCACATAAACACATGTGCAAGAGGGAGGGGACTTAAGGGACACGTCAAATCTACTCCTGGGTGTAAAATTATCTATTCCAGTGGCTTCTGCAATATAGGCTCTGGGCAGAAAGGGGCGGAAGAGCCAGTGTGCAGCCTCAGACGAGATCCCCACAGTGCTGCCCAGCAATCCAGGGTGGAGGAGCTGGAGACGGACCACAGAACCCACTCCACACCCTTTGTGTTTAAAGGATAAAGAGCCTCTGCTGGCACATCAGTGGAGTAGTAAACTATAGAGAAAGCTCACCTTAAAAATCACTGCAAAATCACAGCACATTGCCTGTGACACAGGTCACAACTAAGGGGATGGTTCTAAAACCTACGTTATCTTATCTTCTGTGTTCTATCCTGTAAGACCAGCTAGGAGTTCCCAGTATCCACCCCATCCAAAACCTCCCTATCTGGCCTTCCAGATGCTTCAATCCTAGAGCACTGGGCAGTCTTGCCCGACACCTCACCTCAGTCCCTCCTGCCACAGAGCAGAGGCCATGAAGAAGTGAGCAAGGAAGAAAAGGGGATGCAGCACACGGCACAGAGTGGGGACTCAGTACCTACTTAGTGCACAAGCAATGGGAAATGGCTCTGAAAGGCCAGGAGGAGAATGGGAGGAGATGTCAGGAAGAAAGAAGAGAAAGGAGATGGGAGATGGAGGAGCTTAGCAGACACAGGAGAGGACGAGACCCCCATGGGGAGGAGACTGCTCTGCAGCGGGCACTCACTGTCTTCATGCCCACGATGGACTTCTCCACCTTGGTGACATAGGTGACATGGTCCTCATTGGACTTGAGCTCCTTCTGCTGTATCCTTTCGTAGATGCCTACCACCAGTTCCCTGGGGATGTCAGCTCCATCATCCACACCTGGAGTGTGAGAAGAGAGGCGGCGAGGTGGGGGAGGCGGGAGTCAGAGGCCCGGAGGCAGCGAGGGGAAGCCCCTTACCAGGCTGATGCTCCTAAAGGTTGACCTTGATTTTGCCCTGTCGCTGTTCCAAAGCCTTCAGTGGCTGGCTCCCCACAGCCGTTAAATGAAGGACGAACTCCTTAGCCAGGCACCGGGACTACTATAATACGGCCCCAACACCCATTTCCAGCCTCATCTCTGGCTGTCCCAGAACCTCCACTCCCACCTCCCAGGCCTCTTTCCTCATCGCCAGATTCCGCCTCCATGCTCCTGCTGTGCGTTTGCTCCCACAGGCTTCTCATCCTCCTCCAGGCATTCTCCTAAACCCCCGTCCACACCCCGCCGTGAGGGCATCCTGAAGGCCAATGTTCTGGCTTGGGTTATTATTATTATTATTTTATATTTCCCCTCTTGGACCTTCCCCTTCCTTCCAATAGGGAGCACAGTGCTCGGTGATGAGTGGCTGAATGGGTGGCAAAATTCTTCCCTCACTGGAAACGTAGGGGGTAGACACTGATTGAAGAGGAGCAGTGCAGGCCCGTGGGGCGATGCAGGAAGGAGACTCTCTGCCATCTCCTCCCTCATAGTAAAGGTTCAAGTCTGCTAACAAATATTACTAGCAGGGAATGATTACTACAGCAGAACGATGAAGGTTAATCCTCTGGAAGGGAAGAACCGCAAGCCCAGCCAAATGTAGTAGTCTGTGCTGAAAACTCAGAGATGGAGCTGATGTCTATGTATTAAGAGACACCCTCAGCTCTATTTACCCACAAGGATCTCAGAATGTTGGCAGCCAGACTCAGAGCCTCTGGACAACACATTGGACATTTTTCTTCTGGGGAATCAACCAGTGCAAGAGAAAACACCTGCAGTGGGGGTCCCTCAAAGAAACAGCTTAAATAAACCACCCTACAAGAAAGTACATCAGTCAGCAGCCCACCCATACTCCCAGAGTGTTTCACCAGCTGTTTAGTTGCTCACTCTTAAATATAAATGGACAACCAAGTTTTGTCAACTACATATGAGAAAGAAGTATGGGGAAAACAGAAAATGGAAGCCAGAGAAATACAGGCAAGCAGGAAGAAACTGAAACAAATAAAAACATAACATTAATGTATTTAAAGATATATAAAGTATTGCATCTACAAAACAGGAATAAAATGCTATATAAAAGAGAAACATTTAGAGAACAAAGAGTTGTTTAAAATGAAAAATATGACAATAGAAATGAAAAACAATAGAAGATTTGACAGGTAAAGCTGAGGGATATCTTTAAGAAAGTCAATAAGAAGACAAAGATGGCAGATTAAAAAATACAAAAATTAGAAGATCAGGACCTGGCCACTTGGCTCAGTGGTAGAGCATTGACCCAGCTTGTAGATGTCCTGGGTTCAATTGCAGGTCAGGGCACACAGGAGAAGTGACCATCTGCTTCTCTTCCCCCTCACCCTTCTCTCTCTCCCTCTTCCTCTCCTGCAGCCATGGCTTGATTGATTTGAGAGTGTTGGCCACGAGCGCTGAGGATGGCTCCATCGAGCCTCTGCCTCAGGTGCTAAAAATAGCTTGGTTGTGAGCATCTGATCTGGATAGGGTTGCTGGGTGGATAACAGTTGGGGTGCATGCGGGAATCTGTCTCACTATCTTCACTCCACTCAACTTAAAAAATAATTTAGAAGATCAAACTATGAATAATAGGAGTTCCATAAAAAGAGTACAGAGAAAATGGAGGCGGGGAAATGAACAAATACAATATTTAGAAAACTTCCCACAATGGGAGGACTCGTGGTTTTAGACAGAAGGAACAACCCAGTGCCTAGTACAATAGATGAAAAAAACAAAACAAAACCATAACTAGGCACATCATCATGAAAAATCAGAACACAAAGGACATAGAGAAGATTCTATAAATTTCCGGGGAGAGCAAGAACAAGTAATAGCAAAAGGTCAGGAATTGGAATGACAAAGCGTTCTTTATTATTGTCAGTTAAAAGACAATGGAGCGACACCTTAAAAATTCTGAGCTCAATGCTTTCCATCTGGAATTCTATTCCCAGCCAGACTCCCCATCAAGAGTGCAGATAGAAAAAGATGTATTCAAACACACAAGCTCTCAAAAAGTTTGCTTCCAATATACCTCTTTTTCTGGAAAAAGAAAACATACCTTTTTCTCTCTTAAAGAGGAAGCTATGAAATGGAGGAAACAGGATTTTAATACAGGAGCAAGGTGAAGGACACTCCCAAATGAGGATAAAGGGAGACAGCGGAATGACAGCTGTGCGGCTGTTCAGATCAGTGTTGAACTTGAAGCTCCAAGAGAGACAGCTCCCAGAAAATGAAATTCATGAATACCTCCTGGAGTTCAATGTGTTTAGAGAAACTTGACACTTAAGGTGGCGATTCGAAGATGAATTTATGGCAGGCACATAGAGAGCTACGCAAATGGACAAAGAACACAAGGATTCACTCAAAGGAAAATAGAAATAGAAAGAAAGGACTTTTAAAAATGCTTATTGTATTGATTTTAGAAAGAGAGGGAGGAAGGGAGAGAGGAAGAGAGAGAGACAGGAATATCGATCTGCTCCTGTATGTGCCCTGACCAGGGATCGAAGTAGCAACTTATGTGCTTCGGGACAATGCTCTAACCAACCGAGCTATCTGGTCAGGGCAAAATAGAAAGGATTTGTAATCATTAAATATGCTTCAAGTCTCAGCTTTGGACTATGTTTACTTAGTTTCAATAACATAAACACTGATGGCACAAAAATGATGTCACAGCTATACTGAGAGCACGGGGCTGGGATGTAGTTTCAGTGGGAATGGGTTGGGGAAAGTGTATGAGGGAGAACTACGTCCTTATATTCTACGAGGGGAGATTGCCGTGATGTGAATGTGTCCTTGCCAAATTCATACTTGTAGTATGAATTAGGTATTAGGAAGTGGAGCCCTCAGAAGGTGCTAAGTCAGGAGGGTTGAGTTCTCATGAATGAGATTAGGGCACTTATGAAATAGATTCCATACCTTCCACCAAGTGAGGACACGGTGAGAAGCACCAACTAGAACCAGGAAGTGGGCTCTCACCAGGCACTGAATCTGCCTGTGCCTTGACCTTGGACTTTCAGCTTCCAGAACTTTGAGAAACATGTGTCTGCTGTTTACAAGCTACTCAGGCTGTGGTATTTTGTTATAGCAGCCTGAACAGACTAAGACAGCAATTCATAGATAATAGTTAAAAAATTTTAAATGAACAAGTAGCAGAGTATGAAAGAAACCACATACCAAAGTATATATACTGAATAATCCCAGTCATAGGAAGTTCGAGAACTGGCATAACCAGTTAATGGCAATGAAAGGTCAGAAGAGTTGTTACTCTTGGGCAGGGGTATTGAATGGAATGAACATGAGAGAATGATCTGAGGTGAGGGTAGTGATTTATATTCAGATCTGGATGTGATTCCATAGGTGTATAGGAATATAAACATTCATCAGGATCGCAGTTACAGGCTTTACCGTGTGCATTTTTATACAACAACAAAAACCAGGAATAAGAAAAAAGAAAGAAGCACGTTTTTTAATGATGCAATAGAAACACAGTGAAGGGCACAAATAAAAAGAAAGAGGTTGTCTCTCAGAATGGTGAGAAGGGCAGGGACTACATTTTTTTTAGTAAGCCTTATAACATTTTTTGAGTTTATTAAATTATGTTCATGCATAATTTTTATTTTTAAAATGCTAAAAAGAGAAAAAAGCAATGTGCACACATCACACTCTGCCAGTTTCCTTTGATCCCTGCCAGGTGGTGCAACGGATCAGTTAGAAAAGGACTCGGCTGGTAGATTCCATATGTTATTTGCAGGGCTGATTTCAATGGAACCAAGACCTAGAAGCCCTGAGAAGTTATGAAGTAGGAAGGGCTAGTACCACCTAGGCAGCAGCTATGGGTCCAAGGCCTAGAGGTCCACCAATGGAGGACAGTCCATGCAGGGCAAGGGGCATTGCCAAGGGCCCTTGCTGCTTGGTGCATGGCAGTGGCTCCCGGAAACTCCCCAGATGCCTGGCAGGCAAGTAACTTTTCCAGGCTGCTATGCATGACCAGGCCCAGAGAGCGGCATCCAGGGTACTTGGCCACTGGAGTGACAACCTACAATCAAGCTCAGACTCACAGAATCAACACTGAACAGAACAGGCCAGGACAGTGGCCTTGCCCCTCCCGCTGTCTCCACCTCCTCACCTCGAAGGTTTCTAATGAAGTCCTCCAGCATCATCTTCCGGTCAGGCTTAATGTTGGGGCTGTACATGTCAGTGTTGAGGAGGATGATGGCGAAGGCCAGGATGAAGATGGTGTCAGGGTTGTGGAACTGCTGTACCACCTCGGGGTTGCACGTGCAGTAGCGCTGGCTGTGGTGGGGACACAGAGTAGGGGCTGAGGTCCCTCCCCCACCCTTCCCAGCTTCAGCAAGGGGGGCTGTGGGGGGAAGAATCTGGATGGCAGCCTTCCCACCAACCCCGTGCCTGCACCCTGTTGATCTGCCCATCTGAGGGTACAGGGCAGGTGTCACACACCCGCAGACCCCACAGCACCAATTTTGCACAGATCCTCAATAAAGATTTGCGCACTGAAGGGACAGGACGAATGAGATGCAAGCAGGCCACCTGAGGGGGCCCGTGCTGTTCAAGGCAGTGGCACAGCCAACATAACTGGCACCCCAGGCACGACACTTATTGGCACCCCCTGAGGGCGTAGTATGCTTTTCTTGTTTGTCTTGGAGACAGTTTGGTGCCCTTTTGGAAGTGGTGCCCAGGGCATCATAGACCCCCTTGTCTCCCCTCCTCTCCCCTGCCTACTGGTTCCAGGTTGGGGAGCTCCAGGGGTTCTGTGCCTTTTCTTTCCTCCCTTCTATCCAGCCCACCTCTCCCACCTCACCAGGAGGGCTTCTCCTATCCCTTGACTGACCCTCCAGCACCCCATCCCCCAAACCCACAGCAGCTCTTCTTCCCACCCAGCCTCCCCTGTGCCCCTGGTGTGTGTTTTGAAGGATGGATGAAGAAAGGGGCTGCCAACGGGACCCTACCTGAAGGCCTCTATGAGCCGCTCCACCTTCTGGGCTTCCCCCTGCACACGGATGTGAGCCTGGAACTTGCGCAGGGCCTCGTCCAGCTCCATGCTGGAGAAGTCCATTTCATCCACCACGCAACTGAGGGCCAGCATGAGAAGGGTCATGAGGAGAGGTCAGGCCCCAAACTTCCCCCATCTTACTGGAGCTGAGTCAAGTGCAGCCCACCAGTGGCTGGAAGACCCCACGCTGCTGGGGTGAGGGAGGGACTTAGGTCCCTGGGACCAACTAGGAGGGAACTGTTATCGCCTCCCAGGCCTTACTCAACCCCAAGGGGTCTCCGTTTAGTAACCTGAGACCCTCTGTCCTACCTCTCATCTAACACAATGGTCTATGAGGCAGATGGCTGACTCTTGTCTCCAGTTCACAGCTAAGCACTTGAGGCGCAGAGAGGCTAGCTGGTTGCCCGACCACAGAGCTAGGAGCAGGCTCAGCCAGCCAAACGCAAGTCCTTTCTTCTCAGCTGCAGAGTCCCGGTGTGATAGGTTGAAGATGTGCCTAAATACAATTACTCTACTCTTCTTCCAGAGACCTGCTAGGGATTTGCATGTCTGCCTAGCTTCCATGTCCTGGTCTCATTTGGGTTTCTAGGTGAGGGGATCTCCTCCTGCGCTGCCCTCACAGTCTGCCACCAGCTCCCGGGTCCTTCATTTGTAGCCAAGGAATCCCATGGTGGCTACTGAGAGGACAAATCCACTTACTATGGGGAGGGACAGTGTGAAAAACACAGTCAGACCCAGGGCCTGGGCCGACCACTGAATTTTTGTGACTTTCGCTGATGCTCATCTGCTGGAGCCGCATTTTGTTCTTCTGAGAAGGAGGGGGTCAGAGTCCTGCTTCCCAAGACCCTTCCACATCTAAAATGCCACCTCTTACTCTGGAGAGTCTGCCTCTGAATGTGCCCTTTCAGTGTGTGGGGGCACCTGCCAGTCACCCCCACTAGGCAGTCTTGTTCCTTTTGGTTGGCCTGCTCCTGAGGGCCCTCCTTTGCACCAGGTCCCACCTTCCCCTCTTTTGGGGTGCCTGTCCCCAGGGCTATGAGCAGCAAAGCAGGAATGTAGGCTTGTGTAAGCAGCAGACCTAATTTTCCCTGAAAATAAAAAAGCTCACACATGGTAGCAAGGCTCTCAGAGCCGCCCCTCCCCTTTCTGCACCCGTGCTCTATTCCAGCCCTCTCTGCTGGTCACGTTATACCCAGCCCCTCACTGCCCTCTGCAAGTGAGCATCCTCTCTCTGCTCCCATAGCCCATGGACACTCCGCCACAGCGTCATGGCCCCAGACCTCAACGTCCTGTTCACTGCCTGCCTGCCTGCCCGCCTGCCCGCCAGCCCATGGAGGACTCGAGCCCGGCGTGTGGCTCATGGCCCAGCACACAAAGGGACTCAAGGGAGTAGCTGCCAGAGCGGAGGGATGAGCCCTGGACAGGCCCTTCTCCTGCCATCATCCTGGCTCCTGTGTTGGGCCCACTGCTTATGCAGAGATCCCAACTCAACCCTGGCTCTGCTGCCAACTTTTAGGAGAAAGCAAAGGGAGATGGCATGTGGAGATGGCCATGGATCTGGTGTTCTGTGGGCTCTGCTTCCCCCCCTCCTTTCAGGGGGACCAAGAGGAAGAGAGCATCACCGAGGACTTCCCTTCGGAGGGGAGGGCTGGTAGGGGGTTCTCCTTCCTCCTCCCTCCAAGGACAGGAGTAAGGCCATCTTCATGCTGGGTGAAACCCAGCCTTCTCTCGGGCTTGTCCTCCTGGACAGTGAGAGGGTGAGAGGTGGGGCTGGGAGCACTGCCCTCTCCTCACAGGCTTCCGAACCCTGAGATCCTGGCACCCTGCGCCTCCATCAGTGCCCCTCCCAGAGCCTCCGTGCAGGTATGCTCTGCCCCAGCACTCTGGGCTAGGCCTCACCCCACCATGAGGAGGATGGTGCACAGAGGCCCAGGCACAGTGGGCAGTGGGCAGAGGGAGGCTGTGGAGCGACTGGGAGAGGGTAGAATCTGCTCAGCCAAGCATGATGGCTTCGTTCCCAGCCTTTCAGTCAGGTGCCACAAAGCCAACTCGCTCAGGACTGCAGCTGAAAGCTCCAGTAATGAGCCCAGAGCCCGAGAGTCAAGGACTAGACAGGAGACACAGCCAGGTGGAAACGCCAGCTCTTGAATAGGGAATGCTACATAGATCAGTCACCATGGCCACTGGGATGATGTCATCGCAGGGATACCTGGGCCGTGGGTTGGAACAATCTCTACATCTTTGAAAACCCCAAGAAACCCCACCCTAGATCTAGAAGACTCTGGAGGCTGGGCCTGGGAATTGGCATTTCCACAGCTCTCCTGCCAAATTTTAAAAATTGAAAACTAATAGCTGAGCTGAGTGTAAGGGTAGGAGGGGATCTGGCTCGTGTGGAAGCTTCAAAATGTGAATCCACCAACTCAGGGGCCACCAAGAGAGCAGCTCATGGGGGCACAAACAGAAGTGGTTCCCCAAGACATGCACCCACGTATATTTCATGCCTTCCTTCTTGTAATTGCCACCCTGGGGCAGCGGTGTTTAATAGACAGTTGGAGTCCGGGGTTCTCTGATGCTAGAGGAAAAAAATCTGTGTTTTCTGCAAAACCCCCAGAGGAGAGGAAGCACTGTGTTGAATGGTGGAAAAGCACTATTATTCCTCTCTGTAGAGTTGGGGTTGGGCCAGGTGACCTCCTAGGACTCTCCCTACGCTGACGTTCTTTGATAAGGCCCCCAAAGAAGTGAGGGCCTGCAGTCATCTCTAAAGGCTTTGTGGGGGTTCCAGGATGGCCGGAGACTGAGCGAGCATCATTCCGGCTGGCTTTGGAATACAGCTCATGATGACTGCTTCTCCCACGCCTCCCAGAGAAATGTCGCTGCACTCTCTAACAAGCCTGGTCCAGGAGAATCTCACCGCAGCGTCTTACGTCACCCTGGAACCACCCACCAACCTTGCTCCTCCCCACAGCAGGATTTTTTCTCACCCCTTAAGCAGAAGCTTCCGCCTGCACCTTGACCTCTACTATCTCCTCTCTCTTCTTACCCTTTTCCATTGCTTCTCTTATTTTGCAGATCTACCAGCACTTAAAATCTCCCCCTCCCTATCCTCTTTGCTGTCCTATAATTCTCATGAGAGCAGATGGCTGACAGATTTTCAAAACCATCCTGCTGCTTCCTCCCAAGACAGCCAACAACAATCTCTCCTCTTTGGTCATCTGTAAGGTGAAAAATGTCCCGTGTTTCTGGGTGGTGTTTTCTGGTGAATAATCTCCCCATTTTACAGATAGCAAAACAGGTCTTACTTCATGTTTCCACAACAAGGAAACATGAAAAAGAGGTTTTGGGCTTCCTGCTTGTGAGGCCTCCCCCCATGTCCAGGCCCTCTCCGCCTCACTGGGTGGGGGGCCTGACATTAGTGGGGGACGCTCTTCTGTACTCTCCTTTCTGAGTATTGTTTTATGTGCCTCACTAAGTGTGCAATGACAGTCCTCTCAATCCTGTGTGATGTCAATCATTATCCCGTTACTTTTCATCATGTACAGGAAACCGAAGCTCTCAGGAGAGCCAGCCTGCAGGGCGCCTGCATCTGTCGAACTCCTTGCTGGCATCTCCAGAGCCAGGCAAACCTGCCTCCCCCCTATCAATGTCTGGTGCTAATGTTTTCTTCCGGGGGTGGCTGCTACTTTACCCAGGTGCCTAATGGGAGCCTGTGAGGGGCCCAGGGGGACACCTGGTCACAGCCACAGAGTCATGTGTGAGGAGCCCCTTCACTGTCAGCAGTCAGCATGAGGCTGTGTGGCCGCCCTGCAGTTTCAGAGCTGGCCTGGCACACTGACCCACAGCAGCGGACTAAATCCTTGATCTTCTACCTTCCCATTTCTGGTCTGTTCTTCCTCCCACCCTTTTCCATCCCTTTCTTCCAACAAACATGCATTTAGTGCCTCCCATGTGCAAGACACTGTGCTAAGAACCTGGCTTAAGTGAAAACAGCACAAACACAGACCCTGTTCTGATGAGAGAGACAAATGGCATTTAAAATAATTATTTCATTGTAGTTGTGATGAGTGCTATGTAGGCAAAAGATAGGGTTCCATGAGAGGACAAAAGAATTGCATTTTGTATTGGTGTGTTCAGAAAGGTCTCTTTGAGGATGTCACACTTAAGCTGAGACTTGGAAGATGAGTAGGTGCTGTCCAAGACAAGAGGATGGATGGGGGAGAGCTTTTGGGCAGAGTAGGGAAAGCATATGCCAAGGCCCTGTGGTAGGAAAGAACTTTCAAGAAAATAGAATCAATGAGGGTGCAATGCAGACAGTGAAGGGGAGAATGGAGAGTGGCAGACTGTGACACTAGAGAGGTGGGCAGAGGCTTAACCAGCCAAGAGCTAGAGTTTATACTGAATACAGAGGGAGACAATAGAGAATAAATCAGAGTGGTATGATCCAGTTTGTTTTCAGAAAAGTTCTCTGGCTGTTGGAAAGAAAATAAACAGAAAAAGGAGGGCAGGGAACAAGAACGAAGCAGGGGCCCAGTTAGGATGCTACTGCAGAAGTCCAAGTTAGAGTTGATGGAATTTGGGCTAAAGTGGAAAGAGTAGAGACACAATGGATGGACAATCTGAGATACCTCTTAGAGAAAGAGCAGATGGAACTAGGTCAGTGATGGGCAATCTTTTGAGCTTGGTGTGTCAAAATTCACCAAAAAACTGAGCATAACTTGGGTGATGTGTCACTTCAAGAAAAATGGCCTAAACGGAAGTCCCAGAACTAGATGCTCTGTGCTGGAGTTCTGTTGTTTTGGCCTACAGAACTCCGGCACAGAGTGTCTACACTACAGCAAATGTTTTATCCTCGGCTACTGCACCTGGCTGTGCAGGAGCTGAGGATGAAACGTCTTTCTCGGCATGCAACCCCATACTTCTCTGGTATGCGGCCGTGTGTCATAGGTTCGCCATCGCAGGACTAGGTGATGGAGAGGATGTGGGAAATGAGGAAACTGAGAAGTCAACGATGAGTCTCAGAGCTCTGGCTTGGCTACTGGGGGCCTGGTGATTATTTCTTTAGGAGGAGTTGATGATAGGGTAGATAGATGCTGGAGGAGAGATGGAGACTTCAGCTTTGGGTACATTAAATTTGAGATGTTCTTCAATGTAGTAGCAATCTTTCTCTCTCTACTAAATTATTCTCATTAGCAGCTACATTCTTTTTCTATTTTACAAAATAAAACCCTGCTTTGACCCTTCTTTGCTCTCTAGAAACTATACCTTTTCTCTGCTCTTCTTTAGAACCAAAGTTCTAGAAAGCATCCATCCCTCTCATGCTGTCTCCACTGTCTCAATCCCATTCACTTTCAACTGGCTCCAGTCAAGCATCTACCTACAGCATTCCATTAAAACTTCTCTTGCCAAGTCCACCACCAGCCACCATGTTGCCAAGTCCACCACCAGACACCATGTTGCCAGGTCCAATGGCACCAGTATTGGTCCTCATCCCACCAGCCTCTTGGCAGCATCAACATGGTTAATCACTCCAATCTTAAAATACTCTCTCTTACTTCTACCACACCATCCTCCTCCTCACCAGAAGCTCGCTCCTCCATCATGGGTCTCCTCTTCCATCTCCATCTGACCTTTAACTTAGGGCTGTCCACTAGGCTCCCTTCTCCCCTTAACAGCTTTGCTCTAAGTGGTCTCACCCATTTTAATCACTCTAAATGTCAACTGCATGCTGACGACTCTTGTGTTTATCTCTCATGATGAGTTAGTTCACTCATTACTTTATTATTAATCACTAGCTAGTGTTATTTTTGGTGCTGGTCTGTACAGTACTGTTTATAAAAGACCATGTTACGCAATGGTGTTGCTGAGTGTGGAGGGCTCATGTAAACTACCAACTTTGTGCATCCAAAGGGAACTTAACCAGCTCACTCCCGAGTCCTGCCTGTTGTGTGAATCTGGGCGCTCTTGTCGGAATGTCATTCATGGGCAATATTCACATGACCATAGGTTGTGCTAGCATCTCTTGCAGAGAAGTCAGGTTGTACATATTTTATGTTTCACTTTGTATTTAATATTTTAACTTGTTCTCAGTAATGATTTGAGGAATTCTTCAGATTAAAGTCCCAAAATCCAGCATCCCCCTTCCCACCAAACTGAAAATATATGCACGTTTATTTAGTATAATATGCACACATTGCTGCACTGGGCCTGAAACATAAACATATTCATATGCAAAGACTGAGTATTCTGAATTCTCAGCAGCTCAGGAGGCTGTCCACTGGGACCTGGCCACCTCTGCTCTTCCATACTGGTCACCAGGCCCTCTGCTTCTCCATACCTCTGGGCTCCACCAACTCCTACTCTCCCTGAGGCTGCTGCTGAGAGTTAGGGCATCATTTCCCCTAACCAGCCTCACTGTGTCCAAATCATCTTCCAGAACAATTCTTCTGGGACACCATTTGGCCTTGCCACTCACTCCTCTGCTTACATTTTTTCAAGGGCTTCCCACATCCCTTGTAGGAAACCCAAGTTCCTCAGCAAAGCCAGCCAGGCCCTGTTAGCTTCCCAGCTTCTCCTGCCTGTCCATCGGCATGCTGGCTCCCCTCCTGCTGTCTCACTGTCACACCGCCACCCTTTTGCACAAGCTGTTTCTTCCTTCTTCCCATCCCACCCCAAACTTGCAGGTCTTCGCTTAGTTGTCAATCTCTCTGGGAGTCTCCCCGGACCCCTGTCAACCTGCCTGGACATGCCTTCTGTCTACCACTGCATTCATGTCCTAAGTCCTGACAGGTACCCGCCTGTCTTCCCAGTAGGCGATGTGCTCCCTCTGGAAGAGGCAGTGCCCCAGATCTCGTGTCCCAGCTGTATCTTTGACTCCAATAACCATTTTCAGGATGAGTGAATGAGAGAGCAAGAGATCAAGTGAGTGAATGAACAAGACGTTGAGCAAGGAGTTTGGCTGAGGAAGGAGCCCAGTGGCCTGTGCCTTTGGAAGCTGTGCCTGGTGACCCAGGACAGCTGGGCCGACCAGCCTGCTATGCTAAATCATCTGGTGCTGACCTGGCAATTGGACAAACTCCAGGGAAATGGTCTCTGGGATTTCAGATGGGGGGCAGCACTGCAATGTGGATGCCTGTCCTTCCCGCTCCCCTCAGCTGCATACGCAAGTGAATGAGTGATGAGATGCAGGAAACTGGGGCTGATTAAATGACTTCCAACCGAGCTTGTCTGGACCTGCCTTGGCAGGTGCTGCTGGTGGGCGAGAGCGTCATGCGTGGTGTGGGGCGACTTCTGCATGGGCCGCCCTCTTCCCAGTGGGTGTCTGCAGGGGCTGCAGCAAGTACCCCACTAGGGTGGGGGAAACATCAGCACAGATGTTCCCTGCACTTGGAGAAAGAGGTGTAATCGTGGACATATGGCTCAACACTGATTTGTGCGTGGAATCGGTGTGTTGCAAGGAGATCAAAATGAATTTCATCATCTTGACCTTTCTCTCTCTCTTTTTTTAATGACAGTAAGACAGTGTCTGGCAAACAAAGGAACTGGTTGGGTGGGAGCCGAAACTAGGCAATGATAGCAGCAGAGATTTCTAACTGGCAAGAGGAGACAGCAAAGATCTGGGAGGTGAGATGCCGGCCAAAGCTGGGGAAGAGGTGGGGCGCTGCAGATCTGGGGCTTGTGCTCTGGGTGGAGACTGATTTCAGGTTTCAGGACAAGGGTGAAAAACGAAACCACCCACTGTCACGGATGTAGAAATGATGGTTTTATTTCTGCAGTTCTTGGCTCATACAATTCAATTAAAATTATCCCCATCCGCTAGCGAGTTATTTTTGTTAGTCGGAACTCAGAACGTGCCCAACAAAGGTCAAGGCTTTTTGGAAACGTGCAATGTGGCTAAGAAAATGGAGCAGAAGGAAGCTGATCCAGGAGTATTTGCCCGTGTTTCTGGTGATGACATGAGGACAAAGGACATCTTGTCTGAGTGAGCCTCAAGAAGAGATGGCTGCCAGTCATGTCATCAGGAATCAGGAACCAGGAGAACTCGGCTTAAACTACCCGACACATCCACAGTCAGTGTGGAGACGATTCTCATTTGGCTGGGCCTGGCAGCCTCCCCATTTGCCAGTGGATCTCAAACTTGAGCAGGCATCAGAATCGCCTGGCAGGATTATTAACACACAAACTGCTGCCCCCAGAGGTTCTGGTTCAGTGGGTCTGTGGTGGAGTCTGAGAACTGATGTTGCTCACAAATTTCCAGGTGCTGCTGCGGCAGGCCTGGGGACCACACTTTGAGAACCACCGTGCTATGCCAGTAACGGTGGGTAGAATGAGAAGCCAGGCCTTTGGTGTCAGACGCCCTGGGGTTTGACTCTTGTTCCTATCACTTAGCTATTCGGTCATTCAGCTAGCTGTTGAGGCACCTCTCCGTGCCTCACTTTCCCACCTGTAGAATGGAGCTGATACCTATTAACACCTCATAAGCAGGGTAGTTACAAGTTTTAAAGGAAACAATGTATGTAAAGGTCCTCGTATATAATAGAGTTTAATAAGTGATAGTGTTCATTACATACCGACCTAGGGACCAAGTCTGAATGACATGCTGGGTATATGTGGAATCAAAGTTTCTTCCCTCTAGCATGAGTATTAAGACCCTTTCTCCATCACCAAGTAACTCTGCCTGAAATTACATCATTAGACATTTGTCCACTGATCCTTTAAAAATATACATACGCCAGAGAGAAGAAACTGAATCTAGCTCAGACTATTCAAAATTTATGAATCAGTTTCTTGGCTCTGCTTTTATCACAAATGAGAAGGTCAGAGAATAGCAAATAAAGGTGAGTCAAGGGATAGTACCTGATTCTGTTCACTTTCTCTGCCACAGGCCAGGGGCCTAGTCATTTCTTCTCTCTGGGCCTCAGTTTCTGCCTGGGTAAAATGAGAGAGCTGAACTAGCTGACCACCCAAGGGGTCTTCCTGTACCACGACTCACGCCTGGGTCTGACAGGGACTCTAAAGGCATTAAATTAGGTCCACATTTCTCTTGGGATAAAAAGTGCAGAGGTAGGATGGTGTAGGCTAAAGAGCTCAGGTTGTAGAACCACTCAGCCTGGCTTCAGATCGCTGCCATGGACTAGCCTGTGGTTATGGGCAAGCCACCTCACCTCTGTTTCTCAGTTCCTTCATCTGGCACAGTTTAAAGGCACTCACCTCACAGAGTTGCTGAGAAGATGAAATGTGGTTTAGCATGTTATGTTATGGGTCTTGGAACAGTGCCACCTAGCACACGGTAAGTGCTTGATATGTATATCAAGCTGTCATTATTATGTTTCAAGGCTTGCTCCCTGTACACGGCCCTCCTAAAGAAACCAGGAGAGTATAACTCCTAGGACACCTTTTCTGAAGTCCCATTTCACCAATACGCCAAGGTCGTGGGTTTGATCTCGGTCAGAGCACATAGAGGAAATAACCAATGAATGTATAAATAAGTGGAACATGTTTCTCCCCCCCCCTTAAAAAGAAAGATCCTGGCTGGTTAGCTCAATGGATAGGATAGAGAGTTGGCCTGACATATGGATGCCCTGGGTTCAATTCCCAGTCAAGGCACACAAGAGAAGCAACCATTTGCTTCTCTCCCCCTTCCTTTTCCTCCTCCCCTCCCACAGCCAGTGGCTCAGTTGGTTTGAGCATTGGCCCCAGGCCCTGAGGATGGCTTGGTTGATCTGAGTGTGATAGCTTCAGGTGTTAAAAATAGCTTGATTGATTCTAACATCACCCCCAGATGGGGGTTGTTGGGTGGATCCTGGTTGGGACACATGCAGGAGTCTGTCTATCTCCCCTTCTCTCACTTAAAAAGAAATGAAAGTCCCACTATGAAGACTAGCCAGTTTCAGTCACACCTGAATATCACACATGGGTTAAGAAAGACCCCTCCAGGGCTAGGGCCTGAGTAATCAGGAAAGAATTGGGTGATAGGTATGTTCATTTTGTGTAAAAGCCCAGTTATATGATAATGTGATCAAGACAAAGGGAGCCTCAATTTTGGACTCCTTCACCTGGGGTCCCAAGATCTCCACAAAAGTGGGTCTTGAATGCTCATGACCCTTTAGGGGAACCTCTCATCTATATGTGGGGGGGGGGAGGTAAGGGGGTTGGGGAAGGGGGAAGGGCCCTGGAGAGGTACGAAATCAAGACCATGAAACCCCAAGACATCACTTTTAGAAGACACCCTCTCCTTCCATTCCTTTGGCTAGTGGCAGCATCAAGTTTTCAGAGCAGTGGAAATAATCCCCAAGTCTCTATCCCTTTCTGCCTCAGGCCTCTCTCCCTCCTCCAGACACATAAGGGTCTGCCTGGACCCCAGCAGACTTTCTTTTCCTCACGGATTCCTCCAGGAATAAGGTAACTGTTCTGAGGTTACACACAGCACTATGGGCAGGATGTTCTCAAATAATTTCTTTCTAGCAATGACAGGCCACAGCCTTCCAGCCTGCTGAGTTTGACAGACAACCTGTCTTCATTTCTGAACAAATAGAAGAACAAATCTGTTATACTCTGGACAACACATTTCTGTGGAAATGAAATAATAAAATCCAACTAAAATGTCAAACTCTAATGTCTAACAAAGAATGAAGTGGACATAGAGAGAGAAGGAACACTTGGGAAACTTCTTTCTGGCAGCTCCAACCAAAAACCGGCCTTCATGAATCCCCGTGGAAATGACAGACACTGGTGCCCTCTGTGTGTATGAGATTCATGCTGGAAAAGATCACCCAGGCCAGACAAGAGACTCCTCACAGGCATCCTGAACAGCCCGCCGTTCACTGCCTTCAAACCTGCTGGAGCGAACATTTCAGAAAGGAAATAGAGCAGAGCCAAATTCCCCAGCCATGTGAAAACTGAGCAGTAGAAGCTTTCAGCTCATAGGATCCTAATCCCGGCTGCTATCTGGCTCTGGCTGTCCTTCTCTCCTGGGCACCGGCACAGAGAGGTCTCTGAGTACACAGCGTGGTCTCAGATGAGCTCCCTTCCTTCCCCATAAACCCAGGAGTTCTTGCTGTCTGGGGAGTAGATTCGATCTCAAACCAGACCCAAGGAGTCTGACATTTCCTTGTGTTGGGTGTGTGTGTGTGTGTGTGTGTGTGTGTGTGTGTGTGTGTGTGTGTGTTGAGGGGTGAATCTAATAAAGCCTTGTGCTTTCAAGTGGGAAAGATAATAGAAATAGGTACCTTTTTTTTTTTTTTTTTTTTTTTGTGAAGGGGTTGGGGAAAGAGAAAGGGAGACAGTAAGAGAGAAAGATCAGAAGCAACAACTCTTAGTTGCAGCACTTGAGTTTTTCATTGTTTGCTTCTCATATACATGCCCTGACCTGGGAACTCAAGCTGAGTCAATGACCCCTTGCTCCAGCCAGTGACCATAAGATCATGTCAGCGACCCTGCACTCAAGCTCACAACCCCGCACTTAAGCTAGCAATCCTGTGCTCAGACCAGATGATCCTGCACTCAAGATGGCAACCTCAGGGTTTCAAACCTGGGACTTCGGTGTCCCAGGTCAATGCTTTATCCACTGCACCACCATCAGTCAGAAAAATAGGTATTTTTAAAAGAATTTACTAAGCATCAGGTGTTAAGCATCTTAATATGCATTTAAAAGATTTAACTCTTATGAGGTGAATAATTATCACCATTGGACAAATGAGAAAAGTGAGGCTCATCTCTCCTTAAAAAAACAAAACAGCCCTTTCCAGGTACACACAAGTGGACGTGACCCTTTGAGCTCAGAATGCCTTCTATAATTATTTGCATAAAGCCTGGTTGAATACATTCCTGCTTAGAATGTGTCTTTTATGGAAGTAGGATACAAAGGGATGGAGAGGTCAGCTTCTAAGAGCCCCAAGGGCCTGATTCTGGAGACAAATATCACTGCATCTGTGCTGCTCAGACACAGGTCAGCACTGACACAGATTCTGCTCAGCCCCTCTTCTTGTACCCCACAGGCATGGCCGTTGGAAGAGGTCTTAGGGGTTCCCACTGTCTCCCTTTTCTGTCTGGCTGCTTCTCTGAGAGTGATATGGCTTGGGTTTGTCTCAGTCTCCAAGAGGATGAGTGATTTATGTCCTTTTATTCAGCAAACAGCTTTGTACAGAACAGATGCAACTTGCTGAATGTCACCGGGTGGGGGCAGGGGAGCCATGTAGAATCCCAGTGAGGCCTTCCAGGCCTGGACAAAATGGCACCAGGTAACTTTGTTATTATGTGTTTCTCTTGTGGGAGTAAGGAAGAGGTAGTGGACCCTGAAAAGTGCCAGGACAGTTGGCTTGAGTGGCAGGGAAATGCCCAAACCCCCAGTGTCCGGCTACCCTGCCACCACCTGCTTCTTTTTACTTCTCCATCTTCTTTCTCCTGACACTTTGCAGGAGACAAACCAGGTGGTCAGCTCACTGTGGACTGGAGGGAGAAGGCTGAGTGTGCAGGGACCTCAGAACCCAGGGACCAAGGCATCACTGGGGCAGAACTGGGGCTCAGCTCTGTATGCAGTATTCCCCAACCTACAGCGCCCCCTGGAGCTTGCCCAGCCCCCACCTCCCACAGCGCCCTCTGGAGCTTGCCCAGCACCCCCCCTCCCACAGCGCCCTCTGGAGCTTGCCCAGCACCCCCCCTCCCACAGCGCCCTCTGGAGCTTGCCCAGCCCCCCCCTCCCACAGCTCCCTCTGGAGCTTGCCCAGCCACCCCCCCACAGTGCCCTCTGGAGCTTGCCCAGTCCCCACCCCACACACAGTGCCCTCTGGAGCTTGCCCAGCCCCCCTCCACAGCCCTGCTGGAGCTTGCCCAGCATCCCCCCACACAGTGCCCGCTGGAGCTTGCCCAGCACCCCCCCTCCCACAGCGCCCTCTGGAGCTTGCCCAGCACCCCCCCTCCCACAGCGCCCTCTGGAGCTTGCCCAGCACCCCCCTCCCACAGCGCCCTCTGGAACTTGCCCAGCACCCCCCTCCCACAGCACCCTCTGGAGCTTGCCCAGCACCCCCCCTCCCACAGCGCCCTCTGGAGCTTGCCCAGCACCCCCCCTTCCACAGCGCCCTCTGGAGCTTGCCCAGCACTCCCCTTCCACAGCGCCCTCTGGAGCTTGCCCAGTCCCCACCCCACACACAGTGCCCTCTGGAGCTTGCCCAGCCCCCCTCCACAGCCCTGCTGGAGCTTGCCCAGCATCCCCCCACACAGTGCCCGCTGGAGCTTGCCCAGCCCCTCCTGCCCACAGCCTCCACGTGCTTCTCCACGTGTGAGTTCCCTGAGGTCCTATTCCTCCCCCACCTCACATTCACACACCCACCGGCCAGCTCAGCTCCATTTCCAATATCCGGTAAGCACTCAGTGTTTACTGAATGAATGATGAGCAGTCATCTTGTTCTCCAGTGAACTCTGGTGCCCTAGCACTACCCAGGAGCCTGAGGGATGCTCTGGCAGGAGACAAAGAATGGCTTCCATGTTTAGGATAAATTATCCCACAAAAAGCCACTGTGCTACAAATGCAATGAAAAACGGCAAAAATGATAGGTTCACAGAAGTTGAAGGGACCTCTGAGATCACAGAGCCCAACCCTCTCACTTTACAGATGAGAACACTGAGGCCTAGAGAAGTGCCTTCCAAAGGCTACACAGTGTATTAGGAACAGGGCCAGGGTCAGAGGTGGGCCCTTCCTCTCAGGTCCAGCCATCCCTCTCCCCTCCCCCACCACACTGCCTCCTCCTCCCAGCCCAGCTCCCCTGTGGGTACAGGCGGCATGGCTGATCCAGTCTCCAGCCCACACATCCAGTTTCCAAGGGAGGATGGCAATTAGTTTTCATTGTGCTGCTCAGCATGACCCGGGCTGGAGAAAAACTGTATGTTCCCAGTAGTCTAGGTCAACATTGGTCTGGCCGGTTAAAATTCCAGGGTCAGGTGACACGGGGACTGGGGAGGCAGAGGAAAGAGAAGAGAGTGGTCTGGGCCTGTGAGTGAAGCAGTCACTCCTGTCCTCAGAACACAGAGACAAAGCAGGGTCACCCAGGGGTGTGGAGCAATCTGAAAGAACAAAGCCAGCAGGCACAACAACACCTCCAGGCACCCTCCCATAGAATGGAATGAGGACAAAAGCCAATGAGAAAGCCAGAGACGGAAGACAGGGGTAAAGAAAGCTCCTGGAAAACTTGATCTTTTTCCTTTTTCTGTCATTTCCTCGGGACACCCTAGAGAGCAGGAGGGCTGGTGAAAGGAAAGAAGAACCAGAGGCAGAGGGAGAAGAAAGGGGGGTGACAGGGAGCTGCTGTGCATTCGTCAGCTTATTTTTCTTGGCGAGGCACTCAGAGCATCTCAACCATGAGATCAGAGAGGGACGGCAAATTGTCCAAAACCACCAAGAGTCAGAAGCAGGAACTGGGTTCTGCCAACTAAGGGCCATCTGGGGTTTCATGGGCCCTCAGATGGATCCAACCCCTGCCTCTTCTGACTGTCCTCAGTCAGACAACCACCCTTTCAGTGAATTCAGGAATGTGACAAGAATTCCAGATGGCAACTGGTCCATCTCTCATAATCTAACACTCCACTCTACAGGAAGGGAAACGCAGCTTTAGAAGGCAGAGACTTGTCAGAACACACAGCACCAAGGCTGTTCCTTAACTAAGCCAGGTCTCTGAGCTCTTACTGCAGGGACATTGACAGCCTAGCCAGTCAGGCTGGGTGACTTCTATTCTTCCAAGCCCTTGATCAGGAGCCCTCTGCTATTCTGTAACAGGCCCTTGCTCCTCCAAGAGCAAGGAAAAATAAAAGAGCAGTTTTCCTAGGACCCCAAGGGAAACACTTCTGCTGACTGCATCCAAGGAGAAGGGAGGAGGGAAGTGGAGGTGGCTCCGTACAGAATGGTAACCTTCAAGGACAACTGAGCCGAAGGGGTCCCAGTGGAAGAGAGAAGGAACATCTGGGAAGTGTCATGTGCCTGGAGCCCACTTCCTAGGGCCTCACCCTCTCTTTAGCAAGGGAGGAGTGCTCCGAGGCCCTGATCCTGAGCCTCAAGTAATGCCACCTCTGGCCCGCAGCTCTAGGGGGGAGCAAATGTAGACACTCTTGCCTGTCCCCTCCAACGAAGCTGAGCATTAGCAAAGGTAGTCCCCTCACCCCGTTCCCCATCTATTAGACCAGGGGTCCCCAAACTTTTTACACAGGGGGCCAGTTCATTGTCCCTCAGACTGTTGGAGGGCTGGACTATAAAAAAAAACTATGAACAAATCCCTATGCACACTGCACATATCTTATTTTAAAGCAGGGGTCCCCAAACTATGGCCCCCGGGCCGCATGCGGCCCCCCTGAGGCCATTTATCCGGCCCCCGCGGCACTTCCGGAAGGGGCACCTCTTTCATTGGTGGTCAGTGAAAGGAGCACAGCATGCATCCGCATCCTGTGTTCCTGGAGTACTGTATGTGGCGGCTGCAAAGTGCAGCATCGCTCACTTACAGTACTACTTCTGGTGATGCGGGACACAAGCGTCACAGCTCTGGAAGCGCGTCATATGACGTGTGTGCATATGTGCAGTGTGCATAGGGACTTGTTCATAGTTTTTTTTATAGTCCGGCCCTCCAACGGTCTGAGGGACAGTGAACTGGCCCCCTGTGTAAAAAGTTTGGGGACCCCTGTTTTAAAGTAAAAAAAACAAAACGGGAACAAAATGCGCTTCCGGAGCTGTGACGCCTGCGTTCTGCGTCACCGGAAGTAGTACTATACGTGAGCGACGCCGCCACATACAGTACTCCAGGAGCATAGGATGCGGATGCTTTCTGTACTCCTCTCACTGACCACCAATGAAAGAGGTGTCCCTTCAGGAAGTACAGTGGGGCCGGATAAATGGCCTCAGGGGGCTGCATGTGGCCCCGGGCCGTAGTTTGGGGACCCCTGTATTACACTATAAAGCAATTTTTTTTATTGTTATGATTTGGGTGGTCGGTCTATCTTTGTGGAATTATAGTATTTTCCTTCTCTGAAAACCCTGTCTTACCTCTTCTTTTTTCAACCCATGGAACCCCCAAAAGTGCCTGGAGGTCCTTGAAAGAATTCTCAGTGATCATGTTCACTGATATGAAAACTGTCCTGACTGGAGGGCAGGCAGATGCTTGTGGGGAGTCTGGGGGATTGACAGATGGCAGGGAGAAGGTGGACTCAGTGGTCTGCTCCCTGGACAGGGATGGACCCAGCCCTGACAGCCCTCTTCTTTTCCAGGCTCCTTCTCTTGCCCCTGAGGGTAGCAGAGAGGGTGGCTCTTTTGTCTCCCTTGAGGATTTCTGTACCAATGATGCCATGCACACAAAGTGCTCAATAAGTAAGAGACTTTGTAGGGGAAACCAGCTGGTCAAAATGCGGTAATTAGCTGAAGGCCACAGAAATTCTGGCTCCTGGGGCCAAACAGGAAGCTGCTAGGACTGGGGAGAGGATTTCTGGGGAAATGGCCAAGACTTCAGAGATCCCTATCTCTCCTCTGAGCCCTTTGCCAGCTGAGGTCCTGGACTCCTCCAGACAATCCAGGTGGGTAGGAAGACTGGAGGGGGTGGGGTGGGAAGCTGGAGTGGGAGGGGAACCCAGAAGGCAGGGCACTTACTCTAGCACGTCGTGGTTGAACTGCTTCTTGTTGTTTCCCAGGAACTCTCCAATCATTTGCCGGCTGAGGCCTTTACGCTGGAGGAGGAAATGGGCCACTCCGATGGGGGTGTCAGGGATGAAGCCACGAGAGATCAGGAACTGGATGCCTTTGTCCGGATTTCTGAGAGTGCGGGTGGGGGTGGGAGGAGTAGAGAGTGAGCCAAGGCCACCCATGACTTCTTTCCCTGTTCTTTCAACCCATGGAACCCCCAAAAGTGCCTAGAGGTCCTTGAAAGAATTCTCAGGAAATGCCAGGATTTCTTCTGATGCAGAGGGTTTCCCCTCGGAAGAACCTTTCACCAAAGCCTTACTGTCCTGAACTTCCCCACGCAGGAGTGAAGAAAGTGTGGGGCAGAAAGGGGAGGGGAGCGGGCCTGGACAAGTAAAGTGAACTCCAGAGCAGGTGAAGAGGTGTCTTCTCTCTTCCTGCCTCACTCTCACTGGATCTTACCCTGACTGAGGTCCCAAAGCCTGCCAAAAGGTCTCCAAGGTCCTTTCTACCTGTATCTTGTTGTCTACACTGCAATCTGGAGACAGTAAGATTGGGAAACAGCGGTGAGACCTCCCCCACATCCACTCTTCCCTATGGACAGTGAAGATACAAGAACCCTGCTCCCCGGCATTTACTTCTCAGGCTTGAGTCTCTGTGTGGGTGTGGGTGTAGGCGCTGTGTCTTAAGGCAATTGTGCTCACAGTGTGGTCTGCAAATCCAGGATGCTTCCTTAATTGTTTCTCTTTTTTTTATTATTCATTTTAGAGAGGAGACACAGAGTGAGAGAGAGAGAGAGAGAGAGAGAGAGAAAGGGGGGAGGAGCTGGAAGCATCAACTCCCATATGTGCCTTGACCAGACCAGTGCAGGGTTTTGAACTGGCGACCTCAGTATTCCCAGGTCGACGCTTTATCCACTGAGCCACCACAGGTCAGGCCCCTGAATTGTTTCTTACTGGTCCAGGGGAAGATAAGTACAGACATAGAGAGGAAGCATTTAGAACCTTTTATAGCACTTTGACATTTTCAGGACAACCAAGCACGTGATTGTTTTTCTAGCAGTTCCTTTTTATTGTATTTTACAAAAGTCTTGGCACACATGTGTTGGGTAAAAACCTACACTTGTTCTCCACCACAGAGAGTTTGAAAACCAGTCTTGAGGGATTCAAGTGTCTGTGTTAGCATCTGTGTGCAAGCTGAAGTGATACTGTGGATGTCGGGTGGGGGCTGTGCTCACCAGGATGGCAGCCTGATGTAGAAGAAAAAGCAACAAATTGAGAGTCAGACAGATCTGTCTTCAATGAGCCTGTGGCTTACTAGCTGATTCAGTGTGCAACCTGCCCTACTAGTATGAGCCTGATTCCTTTTCTGTAAAATGGCATAACTGTTGGGAAGACTGCAGATGCTCTATGAACAGTAGTTTTTCTCCCTAGAGTATATGCTTCTTGAGAGCAGAGAATGTGTCTTATTCATCTCTCTGGTCACGGTGCCTGGCACGCAATAAATAACATGCATGTGGGCAGGAGGGATGCCGTGTTTCCTGGCTCGGGGCTATGAAGAAAGGGCTGAGGGGAGGGTGGAGATGAGTGCCTCATATACTTGATATTTCCATGTGTGTGCCCTCTGCTCACCACCAGCTATATAAAGTCCGGTTGCAAGGTCAGGTTCAGTTGGAGGCTCTGGCTATGGGCTTTAACAATCATTCACTTCTCTCCTTCCATTCCCCTGTTCCCTTTGGACTATACCTCTGCTTGCTTCACACACTTCCTGTCTCCCTCTCCCCCTTTTGTCCCACTCTCTTCTGCTTTCTACCTGTACTCCTTAAAGCAGGTCTCTCTGCTCTTTCCCCCACCCAGTCCCTCATTCACCTTTCCTCATTTTCTCCTTTGCTCACTGTCTGTTTTCCTTTTCACCAACCCCATGGAATTGCTGTGTGTCCCTAACATCATATCCTCCGTGAATGATTTCTGCTCAATCCTTTTATCACCTGTACTTTTATTTACCCAATATTGTCTTTTCTTTTAAATTCTCTCTTCACATCCTAGCTTCATCTTAAGAAGTAACAGTGGTGAAAGTATGGGTTTGAAATGTTTTGTTCCTAATTTTTCTTTTTAAGTGAGAGGCAGGGAAGCAGAGAGACAGACTCCCGCATGCCCTGGACTGGGATCCACCTGGCAACCCCTGTGTGGGCTGATGCTCTCTTCCTATCTGGGGCCACTGCTCCATTGCTCAGCAACCGAGCTATTTTAGTGCCTGAGACCAGGCCATGGGAGCCATCCTCAGTGCCTGGGCCAACTTGCTCGAATCATTTAAGCCATGGCTGTAGGATGAGGTTCGGGATGGGGTGGGGAGGATGGAGAAGCAGATGGTCATGGTTGCTTCTCCTGTGTGCCCTGACCAGGGAATTGAACCAGGTATATCCACATGCCAGGCCCACACTCTACCACTGAGTCAACCGGCCAGGGCCTCTACTTTTTCTTAAATGAATAACAATTAAAATTAAAATCTATATTTGCACAAGTATGTTAAGGAGCAGGCGTGGCATAAATGCCATCTGGGAGGACACTGGGATGATGTGCTAAATTACACGGCACCCTGCTAATCTGTCAGTGCAGGTCCACCCCTTCATCCCTCCCTTGGGACCTTCTCAGCTCCCTCCTGGGGACCTCTTTGGCAGCTGGCAGCTCCGAGCCAGAGCTCACTCACATGTTGAAGAGGTTGAGGCCAATGCGGTAGAGGCGTTTGCGCAGGGTGTCTGTGGAGAGCGTGGGCGACTTGCAGCTGGCGGGGTTCTCGCAGTGGTAGCGCGGCAGGCTCAGGATCATGGCCTGCAGTGCCTCCTTGGGGGTTGCCGCAGAGACTTCCGAGCCCGACTTTGTGGACTTGGTGGATGTACTGCTGCTGCTCAGCTGCTCCAAGTTTTCACCAGCTTCGGTCTGGGCCTCGGCCCCTTTCCCCACCTTCCCTGTCTCCTCTTCCCCTTCTTCCTCCTCTGCCTGCGATTTCCCGCTCTCCTCCTTCACTACATCCTGGGCCGCAGGTGGGTTAGTGCAAGGGGCCTCTCCCACTCCCGCCTCTGCGCACCTGATCTCGGCAGCCATGTCTCTGTGACCCGTGGATGGAGTCACTGAAGCCTCTTGCCCCTGGGCGTCATCCAACTTGGGCTGACCCACCATGTACTCTGCTGGGGCCTGGGATGTCTGTGCGCCCAGGCAGTTGGCCAGTGACAGAGCAGTGGAGGAGGAGACAGAGATGTTCTGGTTGGCGATCTGCACAGTGACGTCCTGGAAAGCCATCATTAGGGTGCTGCTGTGGCCTTGGGGCAAGCCGCTGGACTCTGCAGAGGTGGCCTCTTCCCCTGGCCCAGGGCAGGCCCTCTCTGGATCCCGTATTTCTACCTCCAGGCCAGGGGGTCTGGTGCCTGCATGCAGGGCCTCGTGGATCTGGTAAGCCCCGCTCTCCTGCAGGGAGCACATGGTTTTGAGGCTCCAGGTGCTGAGAGCATCATCAATGGACTTGGCCAGGGACTGCACCTGCTCGGTGAAGGAGTCCTCCAGCTCGGTGAGCGTGCCCGCAAAGGTGGGCAGTAGGGAGGGTGAGCGCACCAGTGGCAGCCCCAGAAGGCCATAACCCTCCATGAGCGCCTTCTCAGCCGCCAAGCTTTCCCTGGTGGGCGCCCGCACCTTGCGCAAGGAGATCCGACGGGGCAGGCGGCTCTCCAGGAGCGAGTTGCGGATCTTTTCAAAGTTCTTGCTGAGCTGGTACTGGCGGAAGGCGGTTTGGATGGTGCAAGCTGCACGTCGGGACACAAGGTGGCCCCCGTACTTGTGCTCTAGCATTTCAATCTGCAACAAGAACAGAGAAGAAGAGTGCAGTTAGGGAATGGCTGTTCAAACCCTTCCAAAATATGGTGCTGTCCATCAATGCAGAGAGTCATCTGGCTAAACTTTGCAGGGACCCAGGAATGCATAATTGGGAGGCTCTGAGGGGCTCAGATCAGAAAACTAGCATGTTATGGCAGGAAACATCAGGTCCTTGGCAAGACCCCTACAAGTGCAGGATGTAGGAATGGATTCCAGGGCTTGGTGAGGCCACAGGGCAGGGGAAAGAGATGTTGATTGTAAGATATTGCTGGTTTGATTGTGATTTTAAAATGTTCCTAACAGAGATGTACATGGAAGTATTTATGGGTGAAATGCATGATATCTGGAATTTATATTAAATTATTCCATCATAAAAAAGTGGAAGGGTTAGATGAAACAATGTTAATAGAAAATTGTTGGAGCTGGGTAATGGTTGCAAAGCAGTTTATTACACTATTCTTTCTACTTTTGTGCACATTTAAAAATAATTGTAAAAAATTAAACATGAATGCTAAAAAAAAATGCTGCTACTCCTGTTCATCTGCTTTCCCTCTCAGCATTCATATCACTGCACTGGGGTAGTCCCTGAGACATCATAGGGGTTGGGATTAGGGTTTGATCATCTTTGTTCCCAGTACCCAGCCCAAAGGTTGGCACATTGTCTGTGCTCAATAAATGTGAATAAAAAGGTTGATGGATGGGTGGACAGATGATAGATGACTGTTTCAAGAGTAGGAGTCCCTCCAGGCTAGCATGCTTTACAATTTGAGTCACCTCTGTTTTCAACAGTGGGAGCTGCACAACTAGGGTAGGGATTGGTGGGGCTGGCTGGTGGGGGCACGCTGCCCATCTGGGGAGCTCTGAACACAGAAAAAGTCTGACAAGGGCTAGTTCATCTTCAAGGCCTTTCCTTACATGCCTTCAGCTCTGTCCTTGGTCTATGGGCTTTTCTACCTCTTAGGCTAACCTCTCAGGAAAGGACTAGAAAAATATTCCCCCTGAGGGGTGAATGACCAATAACATTCAACCATGCCCCTTCCTGGAGACTTTGGCATTTAAATAAAGGACAAGGAATATGTTAAGGGACCGACAAATGGTAACATTGTGGGCTCCAAATCAGTCCTTAGGGAAGTTTGAAAAGTGAGAAAGTATTCCTGGGCCCTGAAATTATGTCCTGTTTACAACCACATGCCCTGCTTATGCATAGTGCCATTCCTGAATTAACTGGGGCAAGCAGACTTGAGATAAACACTCAAGGCAAGAACAGCATCATCTCTCCCATGCTCCCCTAGGACCATGGATGGCGAGGGCTACAGACAGAAAGGCCAAATTTCCTTCCTCAGTAGAAGGAACAATTCTACACACATCCTGCTCCACTCAACCCACCAGGGACTGCAGCTGGAGTGACTACTTCATCACACCCCAGCAATCCCTTCTGTTCCCTCCTTGTGGGTATCCCACAGCTAGACCAATGGAGATACCCTCCTACTGTAGGAGACCCCAATCCTCAGGGACTATCTCAGGTAAAAAGAATGCTCTCTATCCTGTCTTCAGGATTCTCTCCTCCTTTCACTATTCAGAGCCTTTACCCATCCACAAACCTAGTGGCATTATGCTATCTCTCTCCCTACATACAACCCTCCTCCCTGAAGATAGTTGGGAAATTTTGTACTAAGGTTTAGCTAAAAAGGTTTCCTACATGACTTCTCCCAGGAGTATTTGCATTTCACAAGGTTCAAGGCCTTAAGCAGAAGGCAGGAATGTCTCCCAGGCCTCATGGTCTTCATATTGTAGAGGCCTTCAACGTGCTCTTTAAAAATATCATACCAAGTATATTAGTTATCTATTGCTACATAGCAAGTAATCACAAACTTAGCAGCTTACAACACCCATTTATTTTTTCATAGTTCTATATGTCAGTAGTCTGAGCACAGTTCAACTGGGTTCTCTTCTTAGGATCTCACCAGGTTGAAACCAAGGTGTCAATCTTGCATAAACTCAGAATCCTCTTCCTACCTCACAGTTGTTGGCAGAATTCAGTGCCTTGAGATTATAAGACTGAGGCCTGGGTTGAGGCTGCCTGCTGTTCTCAGCCACATGGCCCTCTTCACAACAGGGCTGTCTGCCCCTTCAAGGCCAGCAGGGGACAGTCTCTCTGATGCTTCATCTTGTTCCAAGGGGTTTGCCTGATTGTCATGCCATCAGGATGACCAACCTTGTGATGAACTCAGCGTCAGCCAATGATTAATCTAATCATAGCAGTGCTCTCTTTCTCTCTCTAAATATTCTCTAGGCCTGGCCACAGTAGTGGGATGTTATGCAGGATGTGCACACAAGGGGGCAGGAATCTTGGGAACGCTCTTAGAATTCTGCTAACATACTAATTGGACAGGTGCCTACTAGGTTTATCTAAGCATGACCTCTAGTGCCCAGTAGCTCCAGAGACACACCTGCTTTCCAGGCATTCTGTTCCTGCTTTTGCGGAAATCACACCAGAAGGGAAAGAGCTTTGTAGCTCAGCTGTTCTCCCTGCAGCACTCTGGCAGGTTCTCTGAGGCCTGGAATGTCGATTGGCTTTGGTTTAGACAGGAAGTCCTCCAAGGAAAAGTACAGAGTTAAGGGAACTGACCACTTACCTGCCTCCTTCTCTCTCGATTTCTGTCTCCCTCTAACCCCTCTGCAAGCACCAAGAGAGACTGACACCAGACTAGAGTTCACACCTCTTTTCTATCTGGTCTATTCATACTTTTAGGGAAACCCCACACTCAAGAGCATTCTTTTCGAGTTATGAGATGCTATTGGCAACAGAGGGAATGTATGACGTCTCACTGCCTGAAATGTTTCCAAAACAGTCAAGAGGTCTACCCCCTTGCATGGTATAATCCTGCTTGAAGGCAGAAGGCTGGCTAAATAACCCTAGAAAACTTCTACCAGCCACTGTCCATGCTTCACCCAAGCAGAGAAGAAAACTTGATTTGAAATTCTTAAATCTGTTCCATCAAATCCTCCACTAGACTGTAAGCCCCATGAAGGCAGAGACTTTGCCTGCCATGTTCACTGCTTTATCCTCAGTGCTTGGAGAGTGCCCAGTATATAGTAAGCCATCAATAAGTGTTTATTGAATAAATTAAATAATTAATTCTAAAGTTATCTTTGTGACTCTCAAAAACCTTCCTAAGGCCCTGGCGGGTTTGCTCAGTGGATAGAGTGTCAGCCTGGTGTGCAGACGTCCCAGGTTCTATTTCCAGTCAGGGCACGTATGAGAAGCAACCATCTTCTTCTCTCTTCTTCCCTCTCCCAGTTCTCTTCCTCTTCCCCTCCCACAGCCAGTGGCTCAACTGGTCCAAACGTTGGCCTCAGGCACTAAGTATAGGTCAGTTGATTGGAGCATCAGTCCCAGATAGGGGTTGCCGTGTAGATCCTGGTCGGGGTGCATGTGGCAGTCTGTCTCACTGACTCCCTTCCTCTCATTTAAAAAACAAACAAGAAATAAACCCTTTTTAATCTGACCTGTACCTTTTCTCTCCCAGAGCTGATGATCTCACCCTCTCTTGCCTCCTTTGTAAGTTTACTTCATTTTATAGTCTCTCTTTTACTTGTATTTCCTGCCCCTATTCTTCCACGGAGCCCTTTCCACTTGCATAAAGACTGTCCCAGATCTCCCCAGGTGAAAAAACAACTCTGCTTGGCTCCCCTGCTCTTGGAGAATCAATCTATACTCTTTGACTCACTCCATAAGCAGATGCCAAATTGCTGATTCAATCCTATATGCCCTATTTGCAGTCTGCCTCCTGCCCTCACCAGTCTTCTAAAATGACTCTTAGGAAGGTCACCAATGACCTTTAATCACTAAATCTGACGGCCATGCTCAACCTTCCTCCTCCCTCTTTTCTGCAGCTCTTGATATTTTTATCACCTCGAAACTGTCCTCAGCTCTCCTATCTCTATAGAGCTCCTGAATCCTATATTTTGACCACAAAATCCCTAAGCATGCTAGTTACAAGTCATGTATGAACCATCTTTTATTCTCCAGAGACATTTTAATTATGTTGCTATGCACTTCTGGACTCCCATGATTTCTATGTTAGAAGTCATGAGAGCACCCTCTGGTAGTTGATAATTATTAGCAAGTAATTAAGAGGGAAACTACCTCAGGCAGAGCCTTTGCAGCAACTCTGAAGATGTTCTGCAGGGCGATACTTTCTTACCTCTTGTCTGAGAACCTCGTACATGCTGTCATAATTCCACTCAACTTTAACAGACTGATGAGCAAACCACAGGGGGATATGCCCAGTCCCAGATTTGCCTTTTCCCTGCTGGTTGATTTTGGACAAGTTTCTTAACATCTCTGTGTTTCAGTTTTCTTATCTGTTAAATAAGGCTATCGTGCTGACTCTGTCACTTGTGAGATTTAAGTTATATCACATAGCTCATGGCACATAGTAGGGTTCAATAAGTGGTAGCTATCTGATTATGACAATGATGATTACGAATGACTCTGAAGTCTCCATTCTTCACCTTAATCCTACATTTCCAACAGCCCATGGACTTCCCACCCACCTATACAAAGCCACTGTCTTTCCCCACTTCACCCAAACCAACTTGCAATGACTTCCTTATTTGCCTACCAGCACCTTGGCTGCATTGCCATCCAGTTCCACAACCTTTCATTTGTCCTTGGATCCTCCTTTGCCCCATCCTCCACATATGTCAGCCTCCAAATCCTATAGCCATGCCCCTTTCCAGTATCTTTTGCAATTATCCTGACCTTTCCACCAGACTGTTGTCACATGGGCTCTCCTTGACTCCCCACCTGGACAATTCCAACAGCCTCCTCACCACCTCCCTGCTTTGCTCTCACCCTCACCATCTACCTTACATACTATTACCATGATCAATGCTGTCATAAAGCAGACGTAAACACAGGCTTTCCATTGCCTAACACCAGACCCCAAAAGAAGCACAAGTGCTTCCTTCTGACATTCGGAAGCTGAACAGTATGGCCTGACCTTCCTCCCAGCCTCTTCTACACAAAGTCCATGAACACAGCAGTTCGAAGCCTTCTCAGTCCCCCAACAGATCAGGTCTTCTTGATTTGGGCCCCAGAGAGAATGTTGTTTCTCCACTAAACTTGGTGATATTTATCCAATCCCTTCTTCTCTTCCCCAGACTTCAACAGATCATAGATTATCCGAGGCCTCAGACATGTCTTCGTCATCCTCTGAGCCATGTACAGCACCAGCACAGAGCCCGGCACAGAACGACTGACTGCTCACTGTGGTATCTAAAATCAGTTGTTGGATCTTCTCCATTTGTTCCAATGCGTGGAACGCAACCTTTTCCCATTTATTCCCACCTGTGTCTTCTGCACCCCCAGCCTGCAGTGTCCTCCACTGCTTTCTTCCCACCCTCAATGCTCTCTCTGTACCTACAGGCAGGACAGTGCTATCTCTCTTTGCATCCCTGGTGTCCAGTGCTGAGCCAGAGCTATTGTTGCAGTTAATAAATGTTCGCAGACATGGACTAAACTGAACTCTCTCCTATGTCCCTGGGGAAATAAAAATCCAGGCTAGCTTCTAGATCTGGGCTTGGAATCAAATGCTGCAGGCTGCCCCCTCACTTCGCATAGGGCTTGGGGACGTGACTGTGCTCCAAGTCAGCTCCATTCACCCTAACCCTGTTCTTAGCCAGGACCAGTTCAGAGAGTTGAGAGAGAGAGAGGTGGGAGGGGAGAACAGCCCCAGGGAGGAACGGTCGTCTAAGCCCACAAGTCTGCTCATTTCTCTCTAAATCCCATGAATCATGGGTAATTATGACCTCCCTTCTTCCCAAGAGAGCAATCTCTCAGCTTCTTCCAGAATAAGCAGTGGAGGGGGCTCAGGGGCTTCGTCTCTCTAATAAGCTCTCAATGTTAATTAGAAGATGCTTCCTCTTTTCAGGTCACTGCTGAGAGATGGTGCCAAGCTGGGGTAGGGAAGGAAGGGCAGCCGCTGGGGAGCCATGGTGCTAAGGAGTTGGAGAGCTCAATTGGGGTGGGGTGGGGGCTTTCACATGTGAGCAAGGGTTTCTTCTGTTCCAAGATTTCTCAACTGTAAACAGTGAAACATGACATAACATGAGCCTGTAGGACTTGGCAAAGCAAACCTCACATGAGACTGAGGAGCAGAGAGTCTGGAGGTGGCAGGGGAGCTCAGGAGATGCTCAGGGCCACCCACAGGGGAGGTTGGCCTGACTGGGCAGGGTGTGACCCCTGCGTCTTCTCTGTGTGCCCACCTCCTTGCCCCTTGTCTAAGGTGACCAGATGTCCTGCTTTTGGAGGGACAGTCCCGATTTTTAATAATTTGTCCCGTATCCCGTGCCTTTTTTAAAAAGTCCCGATTTTAAAAAATATATTACAATACTATTTTTGCATTTTATGACATTTTTTTTGCTCCATATAGACCAAATTTTTAATCAAGAACCCCCCCATCAATGATGTCCCGCTTTACCAATTTTAAAATCTGGTCACCTTATGCCCCTTGTCCAAACTACGAAAATGCTCAACATGGTGGGCGCTGTGGCCTGCCTGCAAGCAGGGCCCCCCTGGGAGCCAGGTAGGGATGGTGGCTGCTACAGCTTAGCTACTCCTAGGCCACAGAGAGCCCCTCAGGGAAGCTGCACAGGAAACCTGCTTTGAACTCCAGGTTGGGCTACTGCCCTCTTTTGTGTCCTCATAGTGCCCTGGGTGCCACTTCAATGGAACTACCCTTTCCTGTGACAGAGGAGAGAAAGGTAGGTGCTATGTTAAAAATCTTAGACGCTGGTGTCCAAGTCTTGGCTGCAAGAGGGAAGACCCATATCTGGGATGTATCCTCAGGCAAGTTACTTTATATCACTAAACCTTAGTGTTCCTGTTCTCAAATAGGGAGAGCAGCAGTACCTAGCTGACTGGGACATGGTGCAGATCTGAGGAGATAATGCAGACCAGAGGAGATAATGCAGACCAGAGACGATGGTGGGCTGGCCAAGAGTGGGGGCTGAGGAATGGCAGGACAGGGCAGGATTTGGAAAATACTTCAGTAGGGTACAGGGATGGAGAAGGTGCAGGGGAGAGAGAGGAGCCACAGAAAATGACTGGGATTCTAGACTGGCTGAGGCAGTGGGACTGGCGGTTAGTGTACTGGGGAGATGACAATTGCCCAAGATTCCTCCCAGCCCAAAGACTACAGGATTTGTGTGACTGGTAGAGATCACAGGATCAGAGGACTAAATCCTAGATCTCAAAAAAAGCTAAAGTAGAGGTAGGTCCTGGTTGAAGGCTTCATGCCTATCCCCATCCCCCTTCAGGTCACTGAGTTATTATCTTCCCCTTTTCATCATTCCAGCCTCTTCTTCATGCCAGGCACTGTGTCCAGCCCTGGGGACATAAGTCAAGCGCCCTGCCTTCAAGGAGTCAAGTAAACAGGAAATGAGGATGTAGGGCTGACAGGGTATAGCAGGGAACGCCTGGGCAGCAGGGTCACTAAGAAGGGCCGTCAGGGAGGGCAGGGAAGGCTGCCGGGGCGAAGGAAGGAACACAAAAAGTGAGTGGAGCCCAGCTAGTATAGGGCTCCAGCCAGCTGCTCCCTTAATCTGGGCCCTGTGTGTTCATGGCTCTGGCAGCTGTTTCAATGGCTGTTGATTCGTAGTAAAGCTTACAGTGACCTGGAGCCCTAAGATCCTTCTCCCAGGACCAAAGCAAGAAAATGAGTGACGGAGGCCAAGTGCAGGAGTATGAAGGAAGTAGGAACATCAGCAGTGGAGGCAAAGGAAATAGCATGTACAAAGCCCCAAAGAGGTATGAGGCAATGAGGCCCAGAGAAGGTAAGCAACTTGCCCAAGGTCACAGTTCACTTGTAGAAGAAAGAGGAGCAGAGCTCAGTGTCAAGTAAATGTGTGCTATGTTTTTAATCACTTTACTCTAGCCCCTCAATCCCTTTTGCCCCTGTCTCCTGTCCCAGCATGCACCTGGCCCAGATACATGAGCCAGGGTTGGGTCTACCTTGCTGAGGACCCTGTCACCTCTAACCTTCACCTTTCCAGCCCCACTCCTGCTGGTCTGGCATGCAAACTCATCTATTAGAATTATGTTTACTATATATATATATATATATATATATATATATATATATATATATATATATATATATATATATACACACATATATATATATATATTTAAAAAGGTTCATGGAACTAATCAGAAACTTGTACAACTCTCCACATCCCACCTAGTCATCAGAGGTAAAGTAATTTTCCTGCCCAAGCTGAAGCATGAGTTTTCTTTGCTGTTATTAACTGGATACTCTTTAAATTGAACTGTAATCTCTCTGAGGGGCAGGTAAGAACCATACTTCTTTTCTTTTTGTACCCCACTCCCTTGTTGCTTTGCACACCATAGTTATTCAAAAATATTCACTCAATGAGCTTTTATTATGTCCAGGACACTTTGCTAGATGCTAGGAGAAGAGTAAAGAGATGAATAAGAGATAGTCTCTGTCCCCAAGGACTCCCTCATCCGGACCAACTGACCACTCACATCACACTGTCATGTTCCAGATGGGTTGTGTCTCAGCCCTGCATTGGCACTCCCAGTAACACAGAACTCACTAGCTCACTAGCAAAACATTCTATATTTATAACAGCTCTAATTGTTAATCAAGCTAAAATCCTCCTCTCCTATAGCTTTTATACATCAGTAGCACTATTTTTGCCTGGAATGATACAAAATACATCTAATTCCTTTATCATATGCCAGCGCTTCCATATTAAAAGCTTGTTTTCATGTCTACAGTTTCTCCATATGACTCTAGCCAATCTGTTTTCTTCTTAGGAGAACCTCAGCATTCTGATTCCCCCTTTAAATAAAGCCCCAGAACCAAGCACAGTCTCCAGAAAGACCCTGAACAACAGCTAGTATAGGGCTCCAGCCAGCTGCCCCCCTAATCTGGGCCCTGTGTGTTCATGGCTCTGGCAGCTGTTTCAATGGCTGTTGATTCGTAGTAAAGCTTACAGTGATCTGGAGCCCTAAGATCCTTCTCCCAGGACCAAGGCTACCCATCTTATGCTAGAGCTGTGGGCTTTTCAAAGCAAAGAACAGAACTTTTATACTTTTCCCTATTTCATTTGATTTGCTTCATTTAGATCATCTTTCTGTCTTGGATTCTATCATCAAAGTATTAGCTCTGCCCTATTAGCTGTGTCATGAGAAAGTAATGCCTTGCTAAAATGATTGAACCAGACAGGACCAAGGATAGTGTCCCCTTTCACCCTAGAATTAGGACTGATGGAAAAAGAAATGTTTCTGAGAATTCTGTTTGAGAAAAACCCACCTAAGTATATTGTGATTTAATCTACTCTCTAGCATGGCTACATGGGTATCATGAGAAATTCTGTCAAATACTTTATGAGAGCCAGAGGCCCTGAACTACAGCTGGTCCCTGATCCAGGATAACAGTTTGTCATTGAAGACTAAAGAAGGAAATGGGGTTGATTTGGTTTGACTCAGTCTTAGTGACCTTTCTACTAGTTAGCCTCCCCAAGACTCACCTTGTCCACTGGGTGCAAGATTGGTTCTTTAGAATCTACTCGTTTCAGAGCAAAAGGGACTTGGAGATGATTCAAAGTCTGATTCCCAATTTTGCTGATGAGAAACCGATGTCCAGAGTGCTTAACTGCCATTCCTGAAGTCATAGAGTTAACTCGAGCAAGAACAAGGATGGGATGCCCTAGCCATGGCTCCAAGTTCAATGCTCTTTCTTAACAACACCAAGTCATAATGTCTTTCTCTAAAGCACATTCACACACAAGTGTGTGTGGGCACACACACATGTGCACACACACACTTACACACTTATAGATCTTCCTTCAGGTTTCTTAATTGTCCACCAAGAAAAATGGTGGCATTATCATTTGGGGAGGGTTCAGTGAGGACCCCGTGACTAACCACTTTCTCCTCCCACTTCACAGAATAGACATAAGGCCTAGACCTCTCAATGGGACTTATTCTCCAATAGGGGAGCTTTGGATTTCCCCCAATCTGGGTTAATCTTGGAAATCCTCGGTCTACCAGACCTGTCTTTGAAACTCATTTGAGCCTGTATGTGCCTAGGCATGGGGCTTGCCTAGGTGGGCAAATAAGCTGAACTATCTCTTCAAAATAGAGAGAGGAGGCAGGACTTCCCCAGAGAACAAGGGGCCACTTGCCTAGCATTTGGGGTAGTTTAGTCTTTCTGCACATGATGAGAGGAGCTGAGCCCTGGACACACTGCTTAAGGGCCTGGTATTGCAAGGCTGACTGTACTGAAGACGGGGCTGTGCGAGGAGCAGATTACTTAGCTCAGTTTGAGAGAACTGGTGGCAAAACAGGTGAGGTGTAGCTGCAGCAGAGCTGAGCCCAGATGGGAAGATCCCTGGTACCCTGGACAGCTCCCAAAAGCAAGGCCCCTTCGCCACCCTTCCCACCCCCCTTGGAGGCCCTGGGTACCTGTTTATTCTTTAGGTCAAGGGAGAGTTCGTAATCTGAGGCAGCAGGGGCGTGGGAGCAGAGCGCTGTTGCCAGGGCAGGTTGCTGCCGGCCAGGGGAGGCTGCACGGTGGGGGCCAGCCCTCAGGGAGGCACCCTCCCCTCCTGGCCGCTCCTCCTCCTCCTGCCGCTCCTGGGCTTGAGCCTTCGGGGCAAGGGCACTGGGTCTGCCGGCTGCCACCACCACCGCTGCCACCACGGAGTCCTCCACGCCCCCACTGGCCTGGGCGCAGGAGCTGTCACTGTGAACAAAAGGCAACGGTGCTCGGTTGGGGGAGGGGGGACAGGGTGCATGTGGGTGTGGGGTGTGGGGTGAAACGGGACACTCTGGCAGCAATGGACCTTTCTAGGGGTGAGGGCTGGTGGAGGTGTCTCCTGTAGTCCCTTCTAGGAGGTGCTCCCTTGGCAAGGAATAGCCCCAGGCAAAGAGGAGTACCTAAACTTGGAGAGGGTATCCCACACAGAGAAAAGCAGCAGCTATAACCAGAACTCATGAACCTCTGCTTAGAAGCAATAGAGCAGAGGAGATAAGAGTAGATTGCCCCTGGCCCGGCAGCTCAGTTGGTTAGAGGATCATCCTGATAAAACCAAGGTTGAGAGTTTGATCCCCAGTCAGGGCACATATAAGAATCAACCACTGAATGCATAAATAAGTGGAACAACAAGTCTCTTTGTCTCTCTAAAATCAATTTTAAAAACCAGGCTTTAAAAAGAAAGAGTTGATTGCCTGGGTTAAAATGGAGGCTCTGCCTCTTATTAGCTGTGGGACTCTGAGCAGATGACTTAACCTCACTGTGCCTGTTTCCCCATCTATAAAACATCTTAAAAACAGCACCTGGTTCATGGTAATTATTGTGTATTAATGTTAACTATCAGAATAATCAGTGGGCTAGTTCTCTGGCCATTGGCTTAAGTAGCTGGGAGGAAGTTGACCCACACTGAAACAGTTCCATCTTTTGCCCAGATGGGTCTTGGGGAAGGAGTGATTGCGTATAGGCCTGGCTTAGGCACAAAGCATCTACAGGGGAGGTGGACACGAGCTTTTTGGGGGCTGTGTCTGAAGGGGAGGGTTCTTGCCCTACTGGGTTTGATAAGCATCTGTTTGCTCTTCCTTGGCCTCTACCCTTCTTCCATGAAGCCACCAGCAGATGGAGTTGTAGCTGCTTCCTCCCTCCCCATTTTAAGACACCTGTTAGCTGGACCACCCACTCCAGCCTGCCCTGGGATGTTAGTGCACTTAGGTTGTTCCTTTCCCCAACCAGCCTCCAAGTTCTACCTTTCCCTCAAGGCTCAGTGTTAAGCCATCTCCTTCATGAAGCCTTCCCAGGTGACTCCAACTTTCACTGCTGTGTGCTGGAACACCAGGAGCTGCACTTAAGAGAGTCACTGTGTAGTTCACAGAATAGAAGCATCATGGCTCACAGTGTGGGCTCAACCCCAAGCTCTGACACTGTGTGGCTTTGGCCAAGTTGCTTTCTTTCTGAGCTCTGGTTTTCTCATCTGTATAATAGAGATACTGGTTCTTACCTTACTGGGTTATGGTCAGGGTGGAGGTAAAGGAGTCAGTATATATAAGGTGTTTAGTATAGTGCCTGGCAGAGGAAGAGCTCAATAAACATTAGCTTGTTTCCCCCATCTGTCTCCTCCCAGAGGCCAGGGCCTAAATTCCACTTGATTCCCTTTCCCCCACTTAGTGCTGGGCAAAGGATGAGTGCTCAATAAATATTTTCTAATGACAGAATTGAATAGCACCCAAAGACCAAAGGGTGGTCTCTGCAGTGGACAGTGACAGAAGGTCAGGAATGAAAGGGACCCTGAGGTTATCTAGTTCAGCCTTCCAATCTCCCTTTTTTATAAATGAATAGCAGGAGCCCAGGGAGGTGGGGTGGCCCTAACTAGAGAGTTAGGCAACATCAGGACTTACTTATTTCTTCCAAGGCTTTGCTCCCATGTAAGATGTCCGAAATTGTACCAGAGAGGAGACCTCTTCCTTTCGCTTTCACCCAACTTTGGAGATTTCTGGTGCTAGAATAACCAAGGGCAGCCAGAAGCACCCTCTCTTCATTGAACTTCCATCTGTCCTCCCAGCATTCCCCTATACCCCCACCCCACCCCAAGATAAAGGAGAGCTCATAGATCTGCTCTGGAACCAGGAACTTCAAACTCCCTAAGGCACTCCTCCTTGCTACTGTGTATTCCTTTGCTCTGTCATTTCCTGTGTGGCCATCACTGGAGCTACATAGTTGGATGCACTCTAGATATCTGTTGTTTTTTTTAAAAAAAAACTAGTATCACCAGGAGGCTCTTTTAAAGCTCTAACTTCAACTTCTCTTGCTAAATAAAGTATATGCCTATTCTTCCTGCAGGTTCACGGAAATAGCCCTTTCTCTCTGTGAGCACAACCTATCTCCAGGCCCTGGAGGGGCAACATTAAGTCCCATCCATATCCTTTATGATCACCCTTGGCACTGATAGCCAAGGCCTCTGCATCCCAAAAGGTTTCAAGACTCTAAAGAATTGGTGGCTACTTAGGGCTATAGACATCTTTAAAAATAGCTCTTTGAACAAAGGAGGGAAGGAGGGAGGGAGGGAGGGAGGGAGGGAGGGAGGGAGGGAGGGAGGGAGGGAGGGAGGGAGGGAGGGGAAGAAATGGCTCTTTGTTTTCTGATTGCTGGAGTGTGTTTGGCAAGAGGTTCTGGGGAGTTGATGCCGCTCAACAGCAGGACTCCACCAGCAAAACAGCAGAGGCTGGTAGATAAACAGATCAGCTTCCTCCTCTCTTGGGCAAAACAACTGAGGCACATTCCGTGCCATCTCCTCCAAATGCCCAATGCCATGAACCCCCAGTTAGCCAAAACAGTGACCTGATCATTTCTTAACTTGTGTTGGCTTCCTTCTTTTCTGTGTCTCATTCCCGACTCCCCTACTGACACTTCCTAGAGACCCTTTGACCCAAATAAACTACTTGACCCAAATAAAATACTTGTGTTAAAACAAAATAAAATATAAATATAGTCTTTTTTTTTTTTTTTTTTTTTACAAGAGGGAGAGACAAACAGACAGACAGGAAGGGAGAGAGATGAGAAGCATCAATTCATTGACTCATAGTTGAGTTATTTTAGTTTGTTCATGGATTACTTTTCATATGTGCCTTGACCCGGGGGCTCCAGCCAAGCCAATGACTCCATGCTCAAGCCAGCGACCATGGGACAATGTCAATGATCACATGCTCAAGCAAGAGACCCTGCACTCAAGTTGCTGAGCCCTCACTCAAGCTGGATGAGCCAGCAATCTCAGAGTTTCAAACCTGGGACCTCAGCATCCCAGGTCAAGACTTTATCCACTGTGTCACCACATGGTCAGGCTAAAGATAGCCTCCTTTGTGGCCCATCTCTCTGGATATAAAGGCTCAAGGCCCTCTCACTTGAACTCATTCACAGGAGTTAGGCTGCCATCTCCAGCACATGCACATGTGTGTCCATCATGTGTGTGTGCATGCATGCACACACACAGACACATACATACCCACACTCTCATGCACATGCAATGGTTCTAAATGGCCGTGAGGCTCTGAGTAATTCATAATCTCTTCCTGGTCAGTCTCCTTACCAGTCGCATGAGAGGAGCTTACTTGTCTCTCCCAAGACCCTTCCATCTCAGACATCCTGGGAATTTGGGTTGCAGTGCTGAGAGCAACCCAACAAGGCCCCCCAATCCCAAGGTTCCAGGCTCTCAGCCTTGTGGAACCAACTCCACCTTTGCCCCCTGTGTGCACAAAGTCACCTGAGACACTGTGGCCCTCCCAGGCATATGAGTAAGAGTGTAGAAAGGGGACCCTGTCTTTGCCTTCCTTCCTTAGACTTCTCCACTGGTGTGGTAGCAGGTGACCATGGAAACTCAGGACTGCCCTCATCAATATGGCAAAGTTTAAGGTTATATAATGGAGAGCAAAAAAAATATGGGCTTTGGTTTCAGGAAGACCTGGGGTACAACCCTGGTCTGTTGCTTACTCTGTGCCCTTAAGCAAGTTATATACTTGACCTCCTCATCCACAAAACAGGCATCCTAATAACTCTTTTGCAAGGTTGCTGTGAGAAATAAATATAGCTTGCAAAGCACCTAGTACTTGGCCTGGCACACAGCAGTCCTTGAGAAGTGGTAATGGCGTTGGTGGCTGTATTCTGAGCTGGAACCCTATAACAGTGGTAGTCAACCTGGTCCCTACCGCCCACTAGTGGGCATTCCAGCTTTCATGGTGGGTGGTAGCGGAGCAACCAAAGGATAAATAAAAAGATAGATTTAACTATAGTAAGTTGTTTTATAAAGATTTATTCTGCCAAACTTAGCGAAAATCCGACATAAAGTACTTGGTAAGTAATTATTATTATATGCTTTCACTTCCTGTAATTCTGCTTTATAAATTTTATAAAGTAAAGTTACTTCCCTACTTTTTAAATCACCATTACTGTGGAACCGGTGAGCAATTAGAAAATTTTACTACTAACAGAGATATAAAAGTGGGCAGTAGGTATAAAAAGGTTGACTACCCCTGCCCTATAGCATGGAGTTGCAAAGGAATCCCCAGGAAAAAAGCATGGAGAATTTCTAAGTGGAAAAGGTCATCCTGTCAATCTCCACAAAAAGAAACAATAGGAATGGACCTTAATTTGGGGGCCCGGAGTTTGAAAGACCTCCTGGTCTTTCCCAACCTTCCAGACTAACTCCCAGGGTGCTTAGGAAGAAGACTGAAGACGGACTGGCTTCCTCCCACCTGTTCTCCACCCCTCCACGGGGGTGGGGTGGGGGGGGGCGGGGAGCAGCAACAGAGTGAAGGGCCTTGCTCTGGGGTGTCATCAAGTCTTGGAACCCATGGCCTCTGAGGCACCACCTACAGGCAGTCACTTTAACTGCAGCCACCACAGTGTGGGGCATCCCCTAGGCAGGCATTTTCCTGGTGCCTGACGTGTGGATTTTGCTTTGGTCACTTTGTCAGGAAGCAGCGGAGGCCTAAGTTTCAACACTTCTGTTTAAAGGCTTAGAATCAACAAAATGTTCCCAACCTCGGTTTCTCTCTCTGCACTCCATCTATAAAAATGGTCCAAGGAAAAAGGTTTGAATCTTCATCCTAGGCTGTCATAGCCTAGGGTCCATAGTCTTTTATGGAGTTGGAAGCCCATTGCTCCAGCGTCTGGGACATCATTCCTCCCAGGATAGTATGTGTGTCCCTTAAGATTCCAGAGTTTTCTAGGCTGACCTCACATCATGAAGCTGCCATCCCTAGTGGGTCAGATTTCAGGCAGCCTGACACTTGGAAAGGAATCATGTAGAATTCACTCTGTGGCATGCCTAGCTTCTTGTAAGCCCCTTCCTTGAGCTCCTGGGGGTGGGGGGAGATCCTGGTGATCTTAGCTGTCATGGGCTCCACATCCAGCTGCAGAAACAGGATCCTTGAATAGAAGTCACCAGCCTGGAGAACTTAAGGTCACTGCCAACATACGGGAGATGTTAGTTACAAGAGTCTTCCCTAGGTTGGGGCATCCATTTGAGAAGGTACAAAGTAGAAAGTGGGTGGCACCAAAGTGAGAGCTTCTTAGAAGGCTTTGGTTGTGCCCACACGATCATAGGCTGATACATACACAGGGGCCCTGGCCATCTATGGAGGTTATTCCACACGTGAGAACACAGGACTGGAGTATGAAAAAGGAAAGTCTTTGAGAAATTCAGGGAACAAGAGTTACTCAGAAGAATATTACATGTGCCGAGGACCAGAATGACCTGTATGTTGGAGTGGAACATCACATTGGAGGAGGGCCACTCATGTGAAAAGCCAGCTTATGCTCAGAAGGATGCTGGTTACCCGCTGAGCATGCCTCATCCCAGCACATATGATTCCCCTGTGGCTCAAGTGACCGCTCCAGCTTTTCTACCATCTCTGCTATCGGAGTTGACTTCCTAAAATGCAGATGCTTAAATGCTAATTCTCTGTTCAACACTCATCAGTGACTTCCAGTACTGCTGGGATAAAGTCCAGCGGTGTGGCACTCAGAAGCATTCATGAGCCCACCCCAATCTCCCTTTCCAGCCTTATCTCCACTGCATGACCTAACCACTCTATCCACACTGAAATCTCGGGAATCTGCCAGCCCTCTCAGACCACCATGCCTCTCACTTGACTTCCTTCTTCCTGAAATGCCTTTTCCTCTCCATGCCCCTACTTTTCCACCCATTCCTTTCTCTGACTTGTCAACTGTTTTGAGATTCACTCATTGTCCCCCAGAAAGAGTCAGTCTCATTCCCATTGTGCTCTAATAATTCCTGGCACCTGCCTCTATTTCAGCAACAACCCCTTCGTGCTCTAATTACTCACTATTGCATCTTTCTTCTTCACCAGACTGCCATGTGCACCTTTTTTTCTCACAAGTGCTTATCACAGCAGGCTGGCTCATGAAGCATGTTTAATAAATGTTAAATGGATGGATGGGTAGACATGTGGGTGGATGGGTAGGTGGATGGGTAGTTGGACATCATTTAATTCGTACTACTTTCCCAAGGGCAGAGACAGTGGGGTGGGTTTGGTGATGCACCACCCAGACCCTCCTTCAAAGAATGACTTCCTGCCCAGCTCTGGGAGTGCTGTTGGAGGCTGCTTTCAGTGGTCAACTCCATCAGCTACTACGGGAATTGTCTCAGCTGCAGAGAGCAACTTGGCCCAAAGTCATGTCATCCCCAGGGCTGTCTGCATTGAATGACTAATTGAAGTGGTGATATGAAGGCTCAGCCATTCTGACCCAACATGGGGTAAGTTGATAGGTCATTCATTCCAGAGCTCACCAGAGGGTTGGCCAAGTCTTCTGAGTTCTCGCTTTGCCCCAGGCTGTGACCCTGGGTGTCGATCCCAAGCGCATCCCCTACAACTAACTCTAGGGCTCAGAATCTGCTTCCCAGAAAAACCAGTCAGCAGTGGATACCCAGCTTTTCATTTTCCTTACTTTCCTTGATAGCCAGGATCACCCTGGTCTCCCTACCCCCAGACCTGCGAACATTTCTGAATTCTAGCAACTTTGATAAAAACTTTGGGCTCTTTTCTCAGAAAAATGCACATTATTTCATACATGCCCAATTTTACCTCCACGTTCAGAGGCCTTACAAATTCCATGGATGGAGGCTGAAAATGCTGTTCTGAAGAGAGGATCATGGGTTATCTTTCATATGCTGAGGACAGCACCAAGGGTTGTAGGCAGCTCTGGTCATAGAGAAATGTTTGGGTACCACACACCACAGAACTTTCAGACACTGGTCACTGTTGTTGTCAACACTGATGGAATGAATACTCCATCAGTGTAAAAAGGCTTGAATGGAGTGAAGGAAGGGGAGAGGGAGCAAGCAGGGCCCCTCCTTCCTTCCAGATGTCACGTATCTGTTTCATGATGAGGAAAGAGAGGTTCAGAAAGGCGCCAGGCACCTAAGGCTATCCTGGCGCTGTGGGCGGAGATGAAGGTGGACCCTGACTCCCAGCGCTTACTATTTTTCACTCGACACATGAGCTGACTGGACAACCCGTGTGAAGAGACCCTGGCTCTGCAACTTACTAGTTGGTGATCTTGAGCCCAATACTTAGTTCTCTGCACCTTTGTTTTCTCATTTGCAACAGGGGGATGTGACTATCTCTCTTCCAAAAGAGTGATGAAGGTGAAATGACTTCCTAGGTTGGTGTGCTGGCCACCACAGGAAATCTAGCCTTTCTATAAGAGGAATGAGAGAGATGGAAGGTGCCAACAGGACCCCTGCCAGGAAGCTGAGTCCCTGTGAGGGGCCGGAGGGTACAAGAGAACTGAAGAGTGCATGAGGGTGAAGAGACGGTGCAGGCTCTGCTTGGAGAGAAGACTTCCGGCCAGGGGCTCGCAGGCTCAGCGTTCTCAACAGAGGCTGGCTTGCATGGTGGTGACCTTGGGCACAAAGGTGGAGAAAGGAATTAGAAAGAGCCTGGAGGCCCACCCCTGAGGTCTGTTGGTACCGATGGTGGTGGGCAGCTGGTGGCAGTGGGGTCAGGGGGCAGGCAGCTTTCCCCTGTGCTTGGTGGCTGGAATGGTAATTATTAGAGTTGCTAGGAGTGTTTTAAAGGCTGCAGGTCTCGCAAGCCCAGGAGATTCCCCCAAATCAGATTATCCCAGATTGGCCAGCCTTTCTTAAAGCTTTTCTGGGACAAAGAAACGAGGTATTTTCCGGACAAAAGCTAATAACATGCCTTGCATCTCAAGATCTTTCAGCCTTTACTAAAACACTTCTTTCTCTCCTTTATATGAATCAATAGAGTGATCTTAGGTGGTCAGAACAGTCACTGAACAAGGGAAGCCAAGTGTCCTTTAAGGTCCCAAATGGTACTGGGGAGGGCTGAGGTGAATAGAGGGCCAGTGTTAAAAACAAATTCACTATGTGCTGATTCAAAGAACAGGCTGGAAAATGCTGCTCGAGGTGGTGGAAAGCGCTGGGAGTCAGGATCCACCTTCTTCTCTGCACACAGCGCCAGGATAGCCTTAGGTGCCTGGTGCCTTTCTGGACCTCTCTCTTTCCTCGTCATGAAACAGAAACCATGACATCTGGAAGGAAGGAGGGGCCCTGCTCGCTCCTTCTCCCCTTTCTTCAGCGCTGGCCCAGAGCCCTCACTGCCCTATCCCTGCTCATGCCTACCAGTCAGCCTGTAACACCACAGCACAAGCTTCTCCTTGCCTCCCTTACGTCATTTAATCCATGCCAGCACCTCCTCTGGCCCATGGCTCTTTGAACTCCATTATCTAAACTAGAAGCCAGGTCTCAGAATAGAAACCCCTGGAGGAGGGCAGCTGTGGCTTTCTGGGCTCATCCACTTGCAGAGGTTGCCCTGACTTCATTGGTTTTGACAGATGCGTCTCCCTTCCATCTCCCAAGGGCCCTGAGAGAGTAAATTATTCTCTCTCCTGTCAGCTCCTTCGAGACTCCAGACTTGGGTCTCACAGCTATTCCAAAGGTATTGGCCAGTTTGGTTTGTCTGTAGGGCTATCTGTCAAAGGAATCACTTCTCTGGGCTGAGCCCTTCCCACACCCAGAATCACAGGACTAAGGGTACTCACTCAAGGTGGGTCACAGGAGCAGCTCGTGCAACCTGTCCCCAGATGTTCAAAGTGGAAAGCACCTCTGCTTGTTAGCTCACTCTACAACGGAGCAATAGAACAATAGCACCGGAGCGTGTCAGAACCTGGTGCACTCCAGAGAGGCCTTATCTAGAAGCTTCTTCAGGAGAGCTCCCTCACAGGCTCCCAAGCTGGCCTGACTAATGCCATCATATCAGCCCTGGAATCCTAATATATTTTAGTATTTTATTTTCTCACAAATAGGCATGAAACTGGTAGCAAAACAAAGCTCTAAGGACAGACTTCCTGTTCCCTGCCCTCTCCACACACAATGCAGTTTCACAAGTACACCGGGCAGACAGAATTCTGTGCCCCTGAATACATCTCAGACTCCTCATTTTCTCTGTGTGCTTGCACTAAGGTAAGATACTTACCCCCTCAGAACATTCGCATCTCACTGGCCTTCAGACGAAGCTCCAGGATCGCTCCCCTAAAAACCTTCCCGAAACACAAAACCTAGTCCTCTCAAGCTGGGATGAACAGCAGTTATCATTTACAGTTCACCTAGTGAACTTTGGTTCTTACTTAATTTCTTCTTTTACTAGAAACTATTCTATAATACAAATATGAATAACACAGATGAGGTGTAAAGAAAAATATACACCTGTACCCAGCTCAAGAAATAGCACATTTGAAGCCTTTAATGTGGCCCTGGTCAGTTGGCTCAGTGATAGAACATCAGACCAGCATGTGGAAGTCCCAAGTTCAATTCTGGTCACGGCACACAGGAGAAGAGACCATCTGCTTCTCCTCCCTTCCCCCTCCCCTTTCTCTCTCTCTCTCTCTCTCTCTCTCTTTCTATTTCTCTCTCTCTCTCTCTCCTTTTCCTGCAGCTATGGCTCAACTGATTCAAGTGCATTAGCCCAGATGCGGAGGAGCTAAAAATACCTCAGTTGTGAGCATGGGCCCAGATGGGCAAAGCATCAGACCCAGACAGGAGTTGCTGGGTGGATCCTAGTTGGGGCTCATGCAGGAGTCTGTCTATACCCCCTCCTCTCATTTAAGTAAAAAGAAGAAGAAGGAGAAGGAGAAGGAGAAGAAGAAGAAGAAGAAGAAGAAGAAGAAGAAGAAGAAGCCTTTAATGCCCTGTGCACTTTTCCTTCTCTCCTCAGAGACACCCTGTCCTGAATTTGTGTTTCCCATTCCCCAGTTTCCCTTGGGGCAAATGCCGCCTGTCTTTCGTGAGCCTGTGGCAGCTCCTGTGCAGGACCACCAGTGTGCGTAGTATGCAGGATGGGGACTAGTAATCTTCAGACCTTTCAGACTATAAAGGGGCCAGGAAGCTCCTCTAGCACGCAATCCTACGTGCTGGCAGGACTGCAAAGATGGCAGGGATCTGACCACAGCTGGTGTGTGCATTATTTCAGTATGGAAGACTTTCAGGAGAGAAAATGGACTGGTCCCTCAAGGACACACGCCCATGTTGGCCTTCTGTCAGGAGTCACACAGCTGATGTTAGGAGAGGTATACTGAAGAGAGGCATCTGTTGTTCACTGGCTGGGTGCTGGGAGTCTGGTCCGGGCTGTGAGTGCCTCTGAGGTCCCTGAAAGGAGGGAGCACATAAGGCTATGGGCAATGTCAGCCAATTAATGATTGGGGGCAGTACTATGGCAGCTACAGGTGTGGGCCTGGAGTCAGGCTGCCCGGGGCTGAGTGCTGGCTCTGCTCTCACCTGCTGGGTGGCCTTGGGAAAGTTGCTTAACCTCCTTGTGCCTCACTTCCCTCTCTATGAAAGAAGCAGGTGCAATACATGTCAAACGCTCAGTGAGCCTTATATAGTGGTAACTATCTTCTTTTTAAGATTCACAACAAGCTATTTTGCTAAATAAGAAAAATTGTTGGCTCTGACCAGGTGGCTCAGTGGATAAAGCATCATCCCAGAGCACCGAGGTCACAGGTTCAACCCCAACATGAGGGCATGTATGAGAAGCAACCAATAGAACAACTAAGTGAAACAACAAGTTAATGCTTCTCTGTCTCTCAAATCAATGGGAAAAATCTTTTTAAAAATGTTTAAAGCACTCTTCACTTTCCCTATATTATAAAGAAATATGAAAAGTAGGAAGGATGTGATTTCAGAATAAAGGTCACTTAACTTGAACTAACCTTTTTTAATGTTCTTGGTGTCTTGTGCTAGAGTACTTTAAATGGAGAAGTACTGGACTTTTCTGTATGGTGTAATTACTGAAGTTCTGAAATGAGGCCAAGAGAAGCTTACCAGAGGTAATAAGGGCTGGGAGACAGCAGAGTATAATGAGTATGGGATTAGGAATCAGGCAGACCAACCATTGTTAAAAGCTGGCTACTCCCTATCTGTGTGACATTGGGCTAGTTCCTTAAACTTTTCTGAGCCTATTTCCTCATGTGTGAAGTTAAGGCACCTACTACGGCCCTGGCCAGTGGATAGAGCATCAGCCTGGCGAATGGATGTTCCAGGTTCGATTCCCAGTTAGGGTACACAAGTGGAGTGACCATCTGCTTCTCTACCCCTCTCCCTCCCCTTCCCTCCCTCTTCCCCTGCTGCAGCCAGAGCATCAGGCTGGTGCAGACAATGGCTCAAGCGCAGAGGATATCTCAGTTGATTCGAGCATTGGCCCCAGAGCTGGGGTGCTGAGTGGATCCCAGTCTGGGAATATACGGGGATCTGTTTCACTATTTCCTCTCTTCTCACTTAAAAAAAAGATACCTACCATACGATTTTGCTCAGAGAATTAGTAAAATACCATATTTCCCCATGTATAAGACGCACCTTAATTTTGGGGCCCAAAATTTGAAAAAAAAAATGTATTGCTTAAGTTATTGAACTCATTTTATTCATCATAAAATTCATACAACTCATCACTGTCAGAACTCCCATCCATTAGCTTGTCCTCATCTGTGTCTGATGATGAATCACTGTCTTCAACAATGAGCGCAAAAACTAGAGCGAAAAAGTGTGAAATGCAATTAAAAAACTACAATCACTGTATAAGACGCACCCAGTTTTTAGACCCCCAAATTTTTTGAAAAAGGGTGTGTTTTACACATGGGGAAATACGGTGATGTCCATAAAGCCTCTGGCACCAATATGATGCTCAGTAAATATACCTTCCTACCCCTGCCCAATCTGGGCCTATGTGCTTCCCCAGCTCCTGGCTCCCTGGAGAACAAAGACTCCGTCCTGTCCTTGGAGCTCTTGGAGAGCCCTCTGATGATGACCTACACAGACCATGTGCACATACAACCCAAAACAGAGGCAGGGCATGACACCTAAAGTCTTTTCATTTCACCCTCCTCCTGGTCCAACCCAGGCCAGCCCACCCTCATCCCAGAGGAGAGGATGTTTCTTTGGACCAGAGCCATTTGCAGGGAAGGATGTCCTTCCAGCTCCTCACAGGCTCAATTTCACCACATGCTAGGAGAAAGGTCTCGATGGCTTACAGGTGCTTATTACGGTCAGGTGTGTACTTGCCAAAACAGGAGTATTGTGACACAAGAAATGGAAATGGCAGAATTACTTGTAGGGTAGGACAGTGGTTTTAAACGTTTTTAAATTTGAAGACTGCTGAAAATAGAATTATTTCGGGGACTGCTAAGGCAGAAATTACCCTGAGCATAAGCAAATCTGACTAAGATCCTTAGGTCTATCATCTTCATACAACATTAGGTTGGGTAACCTTTCACGAATCTGCATGAAATTTCTGGAGGACTGGTATGCATACCGGCAGTTGAAAAACACTGGTGTAGGATATTGCTGTGGACATCCACCCAGTTACTATGGAAGAAGATTCCTACCTGTTTCCCTACAGTCACCTTCCTTATCTTTACCTTTCTTACTGGAAGTCCTTCCTAATGTCTAGCTTTAATCTTCCTGTTATAGTTGAAACCACTCACAAAGCTTACAGTACCAGAACAGCCCTACAATTTCTCACATGTCTATGGATTTCACAGGTCATCTCCAAACGTGTTTAGGAGAAAGGAACAATGCAGGACACACTGGCTTTGGGAAGAAGCTTCAGAAATCCCAGCTTGGGGAGCCTTTCACAGGCAGGGCAGAAGTTGGTGCCAGGCCATAAACCTTTCCCTGAGGGAGTTAAACCGTCTCTGTTTCTCAAGGGAACAGACAGTCAAACTGGCAAGCAGATTCTCCTGATAAAAATGCCTCTGTTCTTAATCTCATTCTGGCCTGGGCTGTGACAGCCTAGTGCTGGGTTAAATCATTTCCTCTCCAGCCCCGATGTCTAGAAAATCTCCTTTGCCAGCCTCTGCTGCTTGATTCATCTGGGTCTTTAGATTCTTTGATCTCTTCCCCAAATTGATCCCTCAGTTCTCAGACTCTGTCTCTCTCTGTTTGGGGTATTGGGGTTTTTCCAGCCAACACTCTGCATTTCATGGGCTAGGCTTGAATAAAAACATCTGAAAAACTGTCTCCTCCTCCACATCCAGTGCCTGCCATCCAAAGGAGGGGGAACCCTCTCCATGAAGGGAGTGGCTCAGTGACCCTGAATAACAGACAAGGTAGTGTATCCCTTGCTGCTTGCAATACCAGGGGCTCTGCCCCTGGGACCCCATCCCCTGAAGTTGTCATCCCATTCTCTCTAAACTGAGTTCCTAGGCCCTTTCTCCTGAGACTCCTGGATCTTAACTGATCTTCCCCTTTCTGCTTTGGAATATCCAGCTTTAAAAAATATTATTGAATGCTGACTATATACCAGACACCTGGCCACACGTCGTCTCAATTAATTCTCCCAACAGTCCTAAGGGGTAAGTAGTATTGTGATTCCCATTGTACAGGTAAGTAAATTGAGGACTAGAATGCTTAAATAATTTAACCAAGGTCACAGAAGTTATAATTAGCCAAGCCAGGATAGAACATGAATTTGAATTGCTCTGTCTATGCTCTCAACTGCTCCACATTCTAGTGCTGCCTCGAAGTCTTTCTGAATGAGTCTTCTAGCCCAGGGAGCTCGTTTGCCACCCCCTCAGCTCTCTTCCTTACCATGAAAATCATCTGGTGCTCAGCCCTCTGCCCTTAGCAAAGAAAGGAGACTCTTATACTTGAAGTTCTTCCTTGATCAGTAATTAAGAGTATCCTGTTCACTAGGATCACTTCTCATTATGAATTAGGAAATTCACACTAATATGATAGATCAGTCTCTTGTGAATTTGTTTCTGGCAGGTCAATTTCTCTGAAATCAGAGAACCTCAAGTAGCCTAACTGATCTCCAAAGCTGCAAAACTTCGGCCTAGACTTAGCACATGGTGACTTGACCAAGACCCAAAGCTGCAAAACTTCGGCCTAGATTTAGCACATGGTGACTTTACCAAGACCTGCCAATCTGCCAGTCCGTGTGAGTGGTGGCCCAGGGGCATGACCAAGGCAACACATCTAAACAGAGACAAAGAGGAAGCAAGGCCTTCACATCACTGCTCATGTGGTCCGCTGTTGGTGTGGGCTCTCATCTTACCCTCCGACCTTCAGACCCTGATCAAGTGGCTCCTCTTCTCTGAGTATCTCCTTGGCTGTGAAATGGACACAATAATTCTTGCCCTTGTGACCTCTAACAGGTTTTTGGCGGGGCTCAAATAATCAGTGAAAGGACAGGAAGGAGCTCTGTAATCTGGAAAATGCTGTACATGCGTGAGATGTTAAGGTCATGACTGACTGTCCACGTCAGCCTCCTTCATTTCCCATCGTTCCTGTCCTGGAGTGAACAGAACTGCATCTGGGTCGAGGACAGATGCTGAAGTCTGCCAGCAGTGAGGTGGGTACCATTCTCCCCCTGTGGCATTAGGGAACACATGGCTCCAAATGTGTGGAGAACAGGGAAATAATAGAAGTTACTTCGGCAGGGACTGTAGGTGATGAGTGAAGGAGGGTTTTCTCCTTTATAGACTTTCTATTGTGTTTTAACAATAAGTAAATCAGAGAAGGAAAAATAATTCATACACTGGCCTGTGCAACACTTCTTTTTTCTAATGTATGCTTGTACCAGGCTAAATGTTGCCTTTCCTCTCTGCCTCTTGGGTTTACTGTCTGGGTCTACTGTCTGTATCATATCGCTTGTCCTTCGTTTTGCTTGTGGTTGTTCCTGGTATCTCCATGTGCATGTCTCACCCTTGGCCCAGGAACAGTGCCTTCTTATAGAATCACTGCAAGACAGGCTTTGGGAATTAGATAATTGCCCCACCTCATGCTACAGCTGAGGACACCTAGGTGCAGAGAACGGAGTGCTGTGTCCAGGTCAGGTGGTGCACAGCACGGGCCTCGTCAGGAAGCCTGGCTTCTCCCTTGTTCTGTACTTTATCAGCTGGGGGGCCTCGGGCAAGGTACCTTCCCCCGGGCCTGGTCTCCTGTCCAATAAAGGGCCATTACGTGCCTGAGCTTGCTACCAGCCATGACGGCCCGGGGTTCTACATCCACAGACCCTTTCTCTTGCCTCCCCTCTCCCTCCTTGCTGGAGACAGCAATGACTGGCCGTCTTCCCTCTGAGACAACACCTGTTTTGTTTCTTAATTGTCACAAAATAAGTCACTAAAAATCTCCTTTCCCCCCTCCCCTTAAAAAGTCTCCTTTCTTAAGTCATTCCAAGGCCTCTCAAAGCCAATAAAGCCTTTAAAAATGCCTGGTCTGATTAAATCACGCTTGCTATAGATTATTTCCTCCTTTTTGATTTTATAAAACAAATTTAAAGCCTTTTTGTTGTACATCAAAAACTCCTATTGAAATTATAAATTATTTTCATGGTCAAAGTATTGGTTAAAAGATAAATAAATAAGTAAAGATGCCCTTTCAGAGAAGAAATACAAAACAAAAAAGCACAGGAGATAATGAAGTTAGAAAAATCTCTAGGCCTGCAAAGAGAGGCGGCCCTTTCTGGGAATGCAAAACAAACAAACAAAACCCAAAACACAATATCCAAAAGACTCAAACAAGAAGTTTTCAGTTAATAAAACATAAAATTGGACAAAACTTTGCATTAAAGGAGGCTGACTGAAAGACAGCCAGACCTTCCTTGTGGTATATACTTCATTTTGTTGTTCTGGAAATATTATCTTTAGTTATGTTTGTTTCTTTAAATAATAAAGCCTAGAACTTTTTATCCCTGAAATTGTTCTCCAGGTCATCTCCCTCTTCAGTCTGGCTGCTCTGATGTTTTTACCTAATTTGCCTAAAGCTCAAAAATAGCCTCTTGCCCAGGGTGGAGAGGCAGGAACATCAGGCCTGGCCTTCTCAGTCCGGAACTACACCAGCCAAGTTCTCGGAAAGGTGCTGACCCTAGGCAGCCTCTCTCCTGTGTCTGGGGAAGTGGTAGTCAGGTGTTCACTGCCCCTGACATACTTTCACTTCCGGTGCTTAAAAACACCTGCATTTTGTTAACTGACTCCAGTGGTAGAAGCTGCAACAACAAATGTTTGGTTCAAATCTTCACTCTGCCCTTCAGCAGACATATGGACCTTGGACAAGTCATTCATTATCTCTGATCCTCAGTGTCTTTGTTTGTAACATAAAAATGATACTAATAACATTTTATGAGCTTTAGTGAGAATTAAATAAGATAAAACTTGTGCAGCACACAGCAAGTGCTCACACAGGACAGCTAGTATTTTCTCTCCCACGCTCATGGGAGGGAGGCACAAAATACAAATACTGAGTGAGGAGGAATTCTCGAACCACCTCTAAATGCCACTGACAGAAAGTTTGTCTTAATTAGCAGCTTTTTAAACGTAGAGTGTGGCATGGCCTCAGTCACACTGCATAGCACTCCCCAGAACCCCATGGACAGGTAAGTTTCCCAAGTACCCCCTGGTGACAACCTAGGCCTCATGAAGAGACTGGTCTTGGAGGATGACTCAAAGCCTGGAAGGAAAAAATACACAGAGAAATTGGCCTGGACAAATACTTGACTCCAAACATGAGTTTTAAATCCCAGCTGAGGAAAGTCTTTTGAACAGAAAGTCAAACATCATAATGAGACAAAGCTTTTCTAACACTTTTCGGAATTGGTGGGGGATACCCATTACCAAGGTATTATAGTAATTTGACATCTATTTTGTTTTTGTGCCTCCTGAGTCTTCCAGGGACTACACAAGGAGGGGCAAAGAGCACAGAGAGGTTAAGTGATAGGCCACATAATTCACTGGGAACAGACTTCATTAGCTCCTGGGCCACATTCTTCTGCCATCTTGTATGGTCACCCAGAGGTATAACAGTGCCCAGCCACAGTGAGTTCTGCTGTAACTACATTAGATCCTCAAAATACTGGTGAGCAAATCTGCTCAAAGAGCCCAAATAAGAAGGAGCAGCCCCTCCCTTACCCCTACTATGTTCCAGACCAGAGTCCCAGTCCCCAGAGTTCCATGTGGACCAAGCAGGCAGGATACTCCGCTCCAGGGCAGGGCTTGGGAATTTTTACAGCCCTGAGTCGGGGTCACATGATCTCAACCCTTGCAAAGGCCTTGGAACTAACCACTGAACTCTGAAGAAGACCAGACAACTTCTCCTGGGTCTCGCCCACTCCTGCCCTGACCCCCACGATCTGTGAGGGAAGCTGAGGCTTTTCTGTGCCTCTTTAGGGACTGAGAGGATACAGTTCAGCAGCCCCGGAGTGACTCCTCCCCCTTCCACCAGTGGGTAGGGCAGGTTTCCCAGCAGCCTCTGAGCTTCAGACCTGAGAAATGGAGTGAGCACTGACACCAAAGCTCCCAAGCCTAGCAGTTTGAAAACTAAACTGTATTGATTAAGAATTTAATTGCTCCATAATGGCTGAGTAAACACTGGCTGGTGTATTGATCATGCCTCAGGAGGCTTAGGGAGAGAGGAAAGCAGCCTGATACACAGGACAGGGGACACAGGGCTCTCCCTGACAGCCTTTCTGGGAAGGGTGGCCCTTCCCCAAGGGCCTGCAGCCCCTGCACACTCTGCCGGCTGCTAAGTGCGTGACAGAAGAGAGAGGTGGATGGAGGCACTAGGGCAGGAGGCTCTCGCAATGCATGCAGTGAGGAATGCAGACTACAAAATCCGTTTTTTCTTTTTTAGTGGGAGGAAGTGTAAAAACTAGTGCATAGAAGAATAAAACCCCAGAAAGTTGCACACTAATATATTAACAGTGGTTAATTCTAGATGACTGGGTTCAATTTTTATATTCTTTATATTCCTGTATTTCCCACATTTCCAACAACTAGCAAGTGTAACTTATAATCAGAGAAAATAAATGTTATTTAAGATGAAATGAAATGCCTCAAAGAATGTCTCCTATGTGCTTTTAAAAACAATCCTCACAGCTGCTCCATGGAAAGAGGTTGTGTTTGGAGTTAGACCTGGGCTCCCTTCCAGCTCCAGACCTGATCCGCTGTGGTCCCTCTATAAAGATACTCAACTTTTCTCCATCGCAGGTTCCTCATCTGTAAATGGGAGTAGTGGCTATCTCACAGAATTGAGATAAAATATTGAGAGTGCTTAGTGCAACATCCCAGCATTTTCAATAAATACTGTATTCAATAAATATTAGGGTCTCTTCCATTCTGGAGTAGGGCAGGGTGGTTGAGGAGGAAGGCCCAAACATGGGTGAGCCGGTCCAGTCTGCTGGGGCCCAGAGTACCCCCATTCCCACCCCTACCCCCTCCTCACCCTGGGGTTGTTCTGTTTTCTCCCCAGCACCTTCTCTTTCTGATCTTTCCCACAGTCTCCTGTTGACACCCTTAACAGAAGCCAATCTTCCTCATCCTGCTCCATTGCCACCCATAGCCACGAATGGGCTGCCATTCCCCTAGCTGCTGGGAGGCAGTTGGCCGGCTCCAGGGTCACTGTTCTAAATGCCACTGCGAGTCTGAGAAGAAGGAGAGCCCATGGGATGGAAAGTAGGGCTGCAATTATTAGCCTATTCATTTCCCCAGAAAAAAAAAAAAAAAACCTGCTGTCAGCTAGCAGCGGGGAGGATGTGGGAAGGGGGATGGAAGATCCTAGCAAGGACGTGCTGCCCCTGGCTGGCTCTGGGCCCTCTTCCCCAGTTCTCACCTGAGGCCGTCTGCCTAGGGGTGTGTGAACCGAAGCACAGTGGAGCCCATGAAAACTATGCCAGCCCCATAATTGTTCCACTGTACTCTTGTCCCTGCTGCCTGCCACACGCCTCCCTCGCACAGACACACAGCTTCCAGGCTTGCTCAACTTCTGGGGCCTCACTTCCTGGCATGTTCCAGGTCCCAAGATAAATTTCTCCTGACCTCATCACCCAAGGGTGCTCCACCTGTCCTGGCTCACACTAAGGGGCTGGAGCTCACACCTTCTGGGAGGGGTGAAGAGCTCTCTGGGGCCCTGGGGCTCTCCCCTGGACTGAGGATTCACCCCAGGCTGCGGCAGCAGTTCCTCCCTACACAGATCAGCCATCACTGTAGCCTCCAAGGCGAGCCCAGTGGCTCAAGGAAAGGGATTCTTGCTCAGCCTCACAGTTTGGGGTGGCTCTGACCTCTACAGTCTTGTACAGAAACTCACAGGGAGGTTTGAGACACACTGGAGGCAGAACACTCAGATAAAGGGAAGAGCTTAAGGCTGTGAAGGAGTCATGGACAGGGTTAGGAGCCAGGGGTGTTGGGAGTCTGATGGGAGAAAACTTATCTCAGGATGGAATTCCCCCAAGAATCCAAGAATAGACAGACTGAATGACACATTCACTGTCAGAAAATATCTAGATAGCCTCTTCCCAGAGAAATCGAGAAACTGTCATATCAGAGAGATGGACAGACAGAAACACACAAAACACACTCTAGGAAACTACAAACCAAACAGACAGGACAACTTGGAATAACTGGGAACAGAAATAGACAACAGCTGGACCAACTTGGGCTCAAGCCTCCCTGCCTCAACCAGAGGGGAGGGCTCCAGTAGGCAGCATTTACAGGCTCCCCCATGACCATTCCCAGAAACCTTCCATTTTCCACCCTGTCTCCCTGGAGCACCTCCACCTCAACCTTGGGGTCTGCCCTACACGGGGAAACTAAGATAATAGGTTTCCGACTGTGCCACCCTGAGTCTTGGAAAAGAACCTAATCCCTTGGAGCCCAGGTCCCATGAGGGGGCAGCACCCCTCCCTGCCCCGATACACACCCACCTCTTCCCCACCCTTTCCCACCAGGAACCAGACTGCAGGGTGGGCCCATCCTCACCAGGCAGTGTTAGCACGTGAGAGAGTGGGAGAACTGAGTGGGAGTTCTGGGTGAGAGTGGGATACTGGGTGGGAGAGACTGGAAGGACCAAGGAAAACCCAAGGGCAGGTTTCTGTTGCTGAGGTCCCCAGGACTGAGCTTTGTGAGTGTGATGTTACTCATCCTCTCCAATGCCTGGTGCTTGGGTAGCAGCAATTAAATATCTACTAAATTGAGCTTGATTGATGGGGTAGAGGAAGACTAGACAGCTTTCCTTGCTTCCTAGCAGGGGAGGACATTTTTAGGAAGAAGACTCAGCCACATGTCTGCAGTGACAGCTCATGGGAAGGTCCAGGGCCCCCTATCTCTTTCCTCCTAGACCAACCCCATGCCACTCCACTCTGTGTCTTCTCTCCTTTCTCTCCCCCTTTCTCGTTTCCCCATTTCTCTCTTTCTATCCAGTTTCCAGGTGAGCCATTTTTAATGTGGTGTATTACAAAGCCCCACTAGATGGGGAGCTCCCCAAGGATCCAAGTAGCCTTACTGGCCTTATGTCCTGGCACAGAGACCACCCAGGACATCTCACAGAGCCTGGTCCTTCCCTTTGTCTTCAATCCTCCAACATGGTCATCTGCCCAGAACAACTGTGTCCCTGCAGCCCTGAACTGAAGGATCTGGAAATGTTCTTGTGTGATCCAACTGCCACAGTCCCTTCCTTAGAGCCCTGCCTTGTCCCCAACCCTCTTTACCTTCCTTTTAATGGAAAATGTGTAGTAATGCCTTTCAGGGGTTGGTTCTGTCTTAAAGCTTTATAATCACCATCTCTGATTATTATCTAATTATTTGCCAAAGAAGAAAGGGAATGATCATGGAATTGTTCAATCTTAAACTGGGAAATGGTGAACAGTGGGAGTCAGTGGGAGTCAAACTTCCTAAATGTGCATCTGGCACTGGTACTCACTGGCTGTGTGACTGTGGGCAAGTCCCTTGAGTGCTCTGAACCTCACTTACCTCTTACATAAGACAGGGATTATAACTTGCCTGATCTCATTTTCCTAAGTAGGTGAGAGGCTCAATGAGGTTACATCTAAATGTCATTTTCTACAGAGACCAACCCCTCCATTATACAGATGATGAAACTGAGGCCCAGAGGAGTTAAGTAACTCGCCCAAATTTATGCTCACAACAGGAGACTACAGAAGGGGCAAATTTTAGTCCAGAATCAAAGGATCATGGCTCTGAATGAATAACAAAAGAAATGTGCAGAACTGTAAGACAGAAAAATGGGTGAAAAAGAGAAGAAAAGAAGTGTAATAAGGGACAGAGAGGGAAAGTGCACAGATCAAGATGAAGGGGAGAGGAATGCGATGTGGGCGGGGAGGAGGGACATGGAGGAACAGAAGGGCAGAGAGAAGGATGAGTGTGGGAGGAGAAAGATGAAAGCATGACGGAAGGAGAACACAAGGGAAGGAGACAGGAAGAAAGAGGGCCTACAGCTAGCCCAAACAAGATGTAGGGGAATGCCTGGGACAGTGACACTGAACCCTGACTTTTCAACACTCCCCTCCCTTACCAGGTTGTCAGCTAACTCAACAAAGGTTGAAAAATCCCTGAAATAAAAATCAGCCATCTTGGTTCTGTTATGGAAGGAGAAAGGTTAAGAAGAAAATAGTAAATATTTGATATAAGGGCAAAGATGGGCACTACCATTGGTTGAGCAACTACTGACTGCCAGACAACCCATTGTGTTCTCTACACAGAGTCACATTCACTTCCCCTTGCCGTTTGAAAATGTCTTTTACATAGGCCATTTAGAGGGGAAGAATACAAGTTTGGGATTTGAACAAAAGGGCATAATGACCTCAGAGTTAGGGATGGCTCATCTGGGGTCCAGAGGAAACAAAGAGAAATGGAAGTGTGAAGAAGGAGGTATGAGCAAAAACACAAGACTCAAGAGGAAGGGGCCAAATGGCGCAGCAGTGTGTGCTTTGCTCTGAGGGGGAGGGCATGGGGGTGAGGAGGGGAGGATCACCCATCAATTACTTCCCACCTTTGGGAGGCCAGGTCGGCACAGGAGGTCTTCTGCTCAGAGTCAGCAGCTGGGCAGCAGAACTGGTGCAGCACGGTCTCATTCCTGAGGACAGAGCAGAGGGAGGAGGTCAAAGCTCAGCTGAGACAGGCTGGGCCCAGCTCACCTCTCTGACACCAGGTGTTTCGGCCGTGAAACCTTGCCTCTGTGTCACTGAAGTCACCAACACTGCTCCAGGGACAGAAGTGCAGCATACGTTCTCTGTTATCAAGGCCTTTTCCATCCATCACCCATTAGGCCCAATTCAAACACCACCTCCTGCTTGCAGTCCACTTGACCTCCTGTCAACAAAACGCTTCCTACTTCTGCACCTCCATCCTCTCAGTGGACTCCTCTGTTTGTATGAGCCATTTGTTCCATCTTTTATCATGCTGAAACCCCAAGGTATGGTGCCTGAAGGATTTGTTTAATGGAGACAAAAAAAACTAATGCAGGAAGGAAAGACCTGAATCCTCGTGCCAGCTGGCTGGCTGTGTGATGCCTACTTCACCTCTTCCGGGTCTCAGTTTCTTGACTGATGAAATGAGGGAGCTGAACTACAAAAGTAGTTCTCAACCTCAGCTGCTTATTAGAATCACCAGGAAATTTAGAATCTACCCCTGACTGGGCCCTACTCCCAAGAACTGATTTACTTGGTTTGGCTTGGCTCCAGGGCACCAGGACTTTTTATAAGCTCCCAAGCAATTCTAAAGGCAGGCAGAATTGAGAGCAATTAGATTAGATAATTTCCAAGGTCCCTTCCACCTCTGAAATGCTGTGATTCTAATATCCACTTTGAGCCAACTCAGGGTTTATTATTGAAATTACTTTTTCATAAAGTAATGCTGTCCACTGCCTTCTCTCTCTTAGCAAGTAGTTACTGTACTGGGCATTATGGAGCCAGAGAATGTCAAACCTGGAAGGGACCCAAAGGATCACCTGAAAGGGATCTTGAAACTTCTTTAGCTTCAGAACTCTTTGTCCAAACCCAATTTTTACTGGAAGCTGATGAATTTGGCTATCCTCATGGAAAAAAATAATGCTGAAGCCTACCTTAATTTCACAAGAATAAATTCTAGAGAGACTGCACGTTTAAATGAGAAAAATAAAAGAAGGGTAAATAAAGAAGTAAACTTAGAAATATAGCCTAGGTGTTAAGAAGACTTAAAACACAAAAGGAAATAGAAAAGTCAAGAGAAAGATAAACGTATCTGACTATATATACAAAAGAAAAACATCTAGTATGAAAAAAGATACCCTAGTAAGTCAAAAGATCAATGACAGAATGGGAAAATATATCTGCAATGCATGAGAAGGCACATTGATATCCTACTTTGAAATCCCACAAATTCATAGTGCAAAGATATACCCAGTAGGGAAAAAAACTGGGCAAAGGATATGAATTCTAGTTGACACTAGAGAAAATCTAGAGCCAATAAGTGTATGAAAAGATGTTCCACCCTATAGTAAATAAAAATTAAAGCAACACTGAGATACCATTTGCCATCCAGTAGACTGGCAAACATTAAAAAGACTCGTAAGTACAAGTGCCGGTGAGGATGTGGGGCGAGAGCTGCCCTCGTGAATTACCTGTGTAAATGTGAATGTTTACAGCTATTTTTGGAAATTAAAAAGAACAGAGGTCTTCTAACCCAGCAACCTCACCGCTGGAATTTTATACCCTAAATATGCAAGTAACCATTCATAAACGTATTTGTACAAAATGTTATGGCAACCTTGTTTTTATTGGGGGGAAAACAAAACAACTGTAAATAACATGAGTTCTAATCAATCAGGGATAATTAAGTAAATTGTGACAGCTTCACCCATACCATGGAATTATGTGCTATATCTCTGTGGAATTATGTGATTTATTTCTTGACCTGTTTTGATTTTCACAACATATGGCTAAATAAGAAGAGCATGCTGTGTCTGACCTGTGGTGGCACAGTGGATAAAGTGTCAACCAGAACACTACGGTCACTGGTTCAAAACCCTGGGCTTGCCAGGTCAAGGCATATATGGGAGTTGATGCTTCCTGCTCCTCCCCCTTCTCTCTCTCCCTTTCTCTCTCTCTCTTCTTTCTCTCTAAAACTGAATAAATAAATAAAACCTAAAAAAGAAAGAATACTTAATAAAAGAAAAACAAGTTGCAGAGAAATGAAATAGTTTTGTAAAATAAACAATAACCCCTCTCCCCAAATGCAAATTCTATATTATACTATATTCATATATACCTGCATATGTAACTAAGCTGTTAACATTGGTTACCTCAGCAAGATTAGAAAAGAGGGAAAAAGGGCATAGGTTAAAAAGGGAAAACAAAAAAATGTTTGGTGTAATGTTAACTAAAAATGTTAAATATAAATTCCTACTTATGATATTACTGTAAATACATAAAAGTGGAATTATATACCTGGACAAAGAATAGAAAGTGTCAAGAACCAACATAAATATTAATGTCATTTCAGGATGAATCAGGGGCAATTTTTATCTTGGATTTTTATTAATTTATATTGATTATAGATTATATATAATCTGTCAATTACAGGTTAATATTTAATGCAACTAATACAGCTTTTTAAAGGGTAATAACGCAAATAATTGAATCTGATCCCTTATTTTACAATTGAGAATCCTGAAGCCTAGAGTTGGGAAAGTAATTTGTCTAGCATTGTTCCCTGCCCAAAGTCCAGTCCTCCGGCCTCCTCTACCCTCCCCAGCCAGCCCCAGCATTCTGGGGCACATCAGAGTCTTTAGGTAGCCCCTAGGGCTGCCTGGCATGATGAAAAGGGGAAGAAGGGAGGAGAGACAGGGTGGAGAGGCTCAGAGCTCAAAAAGTGGAGGGGTAGATGGACCCAGGTATGCAGATAAAGCAGAGAACCTATCCCCATCCCCAGTTCCTACCTGTGCCCCAGATCAGATTTGGAATTCTGGCAAAAGCCCATGAGAGACTAGGCAAAGAGGCACAGCTTGTTCACAACCCATGACACTTGCATTTCAAGGAGAGCACACCTGGACAGTCATGGGCTGTTTTGATCCTGCGCGTTTCCAAGAGGCATCCTCCCCGGGCTGGAGCTGCTCCTCTGATCAGGCAGCACTGACTCAGTCTCCAGATGGTTTTCCCCAGTCCCCAGTCTCAGCTGTGCTCACACAATGGGTGACATAAGCCTGGATATTCCCAAGTACTTCCACACCTCAGGCTTGGGACAGCAGTGCTATTGGGTTGTATTCTTTTGGGGTTCCTGCTAATGGAGTCCTTCAGGACATTCCAGCTGAGGGAAAGCTTGCCTTTAGCCCTTCTCCAGTTTCTCCTCTATCCACTTCCTGCCCCCTGTCTCTCCTCAGCCTGGGCCTGGGCCTCTCCATTAGAACCTCCCTTCTTGCTTTCTTTTGGGTTTTAATTCATGATGAATTATAAGCCCTATTCTGCCCACCTCTGACCACCTCTCCTGCCTAAGATCATGATCCAAGTGCCCATTTCTGGACAAGTCTGACTTTAAGTTGGCTGAATGTTGCTTTCAACCTCCCAGACTCCCTTCCCTCTACCCCAAAGGAGAATTCTAACAAAGAGACCCACAGACTTCATTGCCATTAAAAGTAAAATTAGAGATGTGATGAGAAGGGTTCCTTACCTTTTTGGTATTCTTCCCCAAAACCTGTAACCCCAGTCTAACTATGAGAAATACATCAGACCAACCCAAAATGAGGACATTTTATAAAATATGTGACCAGTACTCAAAACTGTCAAGGTCAAAAAAACCAAATAGAGCTAGAAACTGTCACAGACCAGACAAAACTAAGGAGGAAAGGCAATTGTCATGTGGTAGCCTGGACGGGATCCTGGAACAGAAAGGATATCAGTGAAAAAACTAATAAAATACAAATGAAGTCTAGAGTTTTGTACATAGGTAGGTAGATAGATGATAGATGATAAAGTTGGGGCAGCAAAATGCTAATAACTGTACTTTAGCATTTTATAATGTTTATTATTAGGCACATAGTGTTTGAAGCACTTTATATGTATTAACTTGCGAATTCTCACAAAATATCCAACAAAACTTTATCACTCTACAGATGAGGAAACTGAGACATAGTAAATTTGTGAACTGCTGATGAACTATCATGCATTCAATGTCTGCCTCATTTCTATGGTATGTTAGCCTCTCCTTTTTTTTTTTTAATAAGTGAGAAAATCAAGAATCAGAGGTAAGTGACTTGCCCAAGGTCATGCAGATGGTTAGTAGGAGAGACTAAACCCTAGTCGGACTTCGGAGTCATTGAGCCGCCAGCTCACCCAGGAATATGAGACTGGAAAAGGCTTTCTCAGAGTCACCAAGTCACACAGTTCTGGAAGCATCATCACCATTGTAGTCTGTGGGGGGTTCACAGCCGCAGGGTGTGGGCCTTGGAAATTCTGGAGCTGAAGGGGACCCAAGGAAACTGGCAACAGAAGAGCCCCTCTGAGAAAGGAACAGGAACCATTCTGTGTCCTGGGCTGTTGAAATTTCAAAGGAGGGAAGCCTGTGGTTCCCAGTCCACAAGTTTATTTCTTGGATTAATTCCAGGGCCCATGACTTTAAGCAGAATTCAGTTCTTCCTGGCTTAAACTGTCTCAAGTGCTCCAAATTGCTGAGTGTTGATGAGGTAGCTGGATTGTAGGTGGGTGTGGTAAAACCTTAACGTGGGGCAGTCTGGATCCAGAGAGAGGACAGTGATGTGTGGTCTCTCCCTGGTTATGCCAGGGATGGGGTTGGGAAGGAGAGGAGCAGCTGGCTCTGGGAATTTCAAGCCTCCCCCAAGCAAGACGGGGGTTAAGGATCCTCAAAGAAGGCAGCGTGGACCTAAAAGAAAGGGAAAGGTCGGGCTCAGCCAGAAAAGGACTCTCTGTCTTAACCACAAGCTGAGAAGAGGGCGGTGGTGCTGCCAAGACTGGAGGAGCAGCTGGCAGCTGAAAGGGGAAAAAAACAAGTTCCACCCGGGCCAGGGTGAGATTAGGAGCTGCGCATCTGTGACTCCCCACATCTATATTTAGTTTGACATGCAGGGTTCCACTGCAAGGCCAGAAAGATAGTTGAGTGGTTTAGAGGAACTGATGGTGGTGCAGTCCAGCCACGGATGAAGCTGGCAGAGGGACGGAGACAGGGGATTCCCAGGAGGAGATTCAAGAGAGAAAAGCCAGGAACCCCGTGGGGCAACTTTGAAGGAAGAAACCCCCTCCTTCACCAAGTAGAAGACAGCAGCTCTAACCCCCAGGATTTGATAGGAAACGGTCAGTCAGAGACTGTCTCTAGAGGCACTGTCTTGAGCTCCAGAAAAAGGGGGAGAAATCATAAAATCATTTCCAGTCACCTCCCCACCCAACTCATACTGCTACCAGCAGCACTAGTGCCCATAGAGCCTGAAGACTGGGTTCCTTTATTTCTTTTTCTCACTTTCTCTTAATTTTCTCACCTCCTCCAGGAAGCCTTCTCTATCTAAACATGATGAATACGAAGTAAAGATACCCTAATTTCCTCAGAAATCACTCCTATTGCAAAGGTTGGGCATGGGTGGAGGAGTAGAGGGTTGGTAAGTATACAATAAAACTTTGAAAAACAAGAACAAGTTGTTGGACTTACACTGTGCTTTCAAGATTTAAAGCTCCCCAAATTGAGAACAGTTTGGTGTTGGCACAGGATAGACACATGGATTGACTGAACCAAATAAAGGGGCTAGAAATAAAAACTAACTTGTATTGGTTCTTGGTAAAAAAATACCAAGATAATTTCATAGAAAATGTTAACCTTTTTAATAGTGCTGAAACAACTGGACATCTATATTCACAAAAAGGACTTTAATCCATACCTTGCCTCATATATAAAAATTAATACAAAATAGATCATAGATTAAAAAAAACAACAACAACAAACCACAGCCTGACCAGGCAGTGGCGCAGTGGACAGAGCATTGGACTGGGAAGCAGAGGACCCAGGTCTGAAACCCCGAGGTTGCCAGCTTGAGCGCAATCACATTGGGCTTGAGCAACAGTTCACTGGCTTGAGCATGAGATCACAGACATGGCCCTAGAGTTGCTGGCTTGTGCCCAAAGCTCACTGGCTTGAAGCCCAAGGTCGCTGGCTTGAGCGCAAGGTCACTGGCTTGAGCAAGGCGTCACTTGCTCTGCTGTAGCCCCCCTGGTTAAGTCACATATAAGAAAGCAACCAATGAATGAACAACTAAGGTGCCGCAATGAAGAAGTGATGCTTCTGATCTCTCTCCCTTCATGTCTGTCTGTCCCTATCTGTCCCTCTCTCTGACTCTGTCTCTGTCAAACATAAATAAATAAATAAAATAACAGATAAAACTAAAACTTCTCAAAGAAAACATGGGACAAAATCTGTGACTTTAGAATATGCAGATTTTTCTAGCTAGGATATGAAAAGCACAAAGCATAAAAGAAAAATATCCATAAATATGACTATTAAAATTTCTTTTAAATTTCTCTTTGAATGACACTATTAGGAAAAATAAGTTATTCTTTTTAAAATTTTTATTTTCAATTACAGTTGACTTTTTTTATATTAGTTTCAGATGTACCTCATAGTGTTAGGTTAGTTGCATACTTTACAAAGGGATCCCCCCAGTATTTCCAATACCCACCTGGCTCCATACATAGTTATTACAATATTATTGACTTATATCCCCTATGTTGCATTCTATATCCCTATTTTGTACTACCAATTTGTACTCCTTAGTCTGTTCACCTTTCTCACCTGCCCCCCTCCCCTCTGTCAAACATCAGTTATCATCAGTCTGTTTTCTGTATCTATGAATCTGTTTCTGTTTTGTTCGTTCACTTATTTTGTTCTTTAGATCCTGTATATAAATGAAATTATATGATATTTGTCTTTCTTCATCTTACTCACTTAACATAATACTTTCTAGGGCCATCCTTTCTACCACAAATGGTAAGATTTTGTTTTTTTTATGGCTGAGTGATTTTCCATTATATATGTGTACCTCTTTTTTTAATCTACTTATCTATTAATGGGCAGTTGGGTTGCTTCCATATCTTAAGTGCTATTGTAAATAATGCTGCGACGAACACAGGGCTACATGTACCTTAAGAAAAAGAAATAGTTCTTAGAATACACTAATAAAAAGACAAAACGTTTATAGAATAATGTATGTAAGATTTGAACAGATACTTTACAAAAAAATATACTAATGACATTATTAGTCATTAGGAAAATGCAAATTAAAATCACAAGATACCACTACACACCCACTAGAATGACTAAAATTAAAAAGTCTGACAATACCAAGTGTTGAAAAAGGTGTGGAACACTGTCATATACTTTTGGCGGGAATGTAAAATGGTACGATACTTTGGACAGCAATCTGGCAGTTTCTTATAAAGTTAAACATACACTTACTGCATGCCCCTGCAATTGCACTGATAGGTATATTTACCCAAGATAAATATATTGACACAAAACTACTCACAGCAGTAAATGTTCATAGCAGTAAAAAACCAACAACACTACACATATATGGTCTATTGATCTTTGACAAGGGTGCCAAAAATGCACAATGAGGAAAAGATAATTTTTCCAACAAATAGTGTTAAGAAAACTGGATATTCACATGGAAAAAGATGATTTGGAGCCCATATCTTACTACACACAAAGATCAACCCAAATGGATTAAAGATTTAAACATAAGACCTGAAATTGTAAGACTCCTAGAAGAAAACATGGAGGGAAAGTTTCACGACACTAGTCTTGGCAATGGTGTCATGGATGTGATGCCAAAAGCACAGAAGCAAGAATAGACAAGTGTGACTACACGGAACTAAGAAGCTCCTGCACAGCAGAGGAAACAGCAGAGTAAAAAAAAGAAATCAACCAATAAAATGAGAGGAAATATTTTCAAACTACATATCAGATGAGGGGTTAGCTGGCAAATAATAAAAGGAACTCCCACAACTCAATCACAAAATAATTAATAGCTCAATCAAAAATGACCTAAAGACTTAAATAAACATTTCTCCAAAGAAGACATGTAAATGGTCAACAGGTATATGAAAAGATGCTTAAAGTCACCAGACATCAGGGCAATGCAAATCAAAATCACAATGAGATGTTACCTCCGACCTGTTAGGATGGCTATTATTTAAAAAAAAAAAAAGGCAAAAGTGTTGGCAAGGATATGTGGAGAAATTGGAGCCCTTGTACACTGGTGGTGGGAACACAAAATGGTGCTATGGAAAACAGTATGGAAGTTTCTTGGAAATTAAAAATAAAACTACCTTATAACCCAGAAATCCTACTTCTCTGTATTTATCCATAAGAATTGAAATCGGATCTCAAAGAAATATTAGCACCCCAATATCACTGCAGCACTGTTTACAATAGCCAAGATTCACCAACAGCCTAAATTTGCACTGATGGATGAATTAATAAAGAAAATGTATATGCACACAATGAAATATTATTCAGCCTGAAAAACAGAAATCCTGCAATATTTCACAACATGGATAAAAATCTAGACATCCCAAGCAAAATAAGCCAGTCACAGAAGGACAAATACAGTGTGTCCGTAAAGTCATGGTGCACTTTTGCGTGGTGACTGGTCAAAAGTGCACCATGACTTTACAGACACACTGTATTATCATCCCACTTATATGAGGTATCTAAAATAGTCATACTCATGGAATCATAGAATGGTCGTTACCAGGGACTAGGGGAGAGGGGGAAATGGGAAACTGCTAACCAATCAGGTAAATAAGTTATAGGAGCTGCTGTATGACAGTCTGCCTATAGTGAACAATACTTTATTGTACACTGAGAAAGTTGTTAAGAGGGAAGAACTGGCCTGACCAGGCGGTGGCATAGTGGATAGAGGAGCGTTGGACTAGGACACAGAGGACTCAGGTTCAAAACCCTGAGGTCACCACCTTGAGCGTGGGTTCATCTGGTTTAAGCACAGCTCACCAGCTAGAACCCAAGGTCGCTGGCTTGAGCAAGGGGTCACTAGCTGTGCTGTAGCCCCCTGGTCAAGGCACATATGAGAAAGCAATCAATGAACAACTAAGGAGCTGCAACAAAGAATTGATGCTTCTCATCTCTCTCCCTTCCTGTCTCTGTCCCTATCTGTCTCTCTCTGTCTCTCTGTCACTAAAAAAAGTGTGTGTGTGGGGGGGGGATCGGTGTTAAGTGTTCTTATCACAATAAAAAAAAAAAGAAAAAGTTAACATGAGTGTTTTGGTTTGAATATTTGTTTCTTGAGTTGTATGATTTAAATGAGTAGTTCCTACTCTGTGAGCACCTGATCCCTGGCTGAGAAAGGAGTGGGGGAGAGCTGGCTCAGAGATAATACAAGGAATACACAAATGCATACATGCACCAAGTATTGTCTGTAAATTAAGTAAATGATATATCCTGCACACATATGGATGGTGTGTTCTAAATGTATGTAGAGGAGTTGTTATCAATAAGATTAAGATTCATGTTAAAAAGCAGCAACTATCCATTAAGTAGTAAGTGGATAAACAAACTGTAGTACATCTAAACAATGAAATATTAGTGAGCAATAAAAAGGGACGAGTTTATTCATATATACACCAAAGTGGGTGAGTTTTAAAAGTGTTATACTACATGAAGGAAGCTGGACACAAAAGTCTACACACTGTATGATTCCATTTATATAACATTCTAAAAATGGCAATATTGTAGTGACAGAAAGCAGAACAGTTTCGTTTATATGGGAGGGGAGAGGTTAAACTACAAAACGGAGCAAGAGATCATTTGGGGTGATGAAAAGTTTCTATAGCTTGATTGAGATCATGGACACACACCATAGACATTTGTCAAAACTTATTACACCATCCATTTAAAATGGGTAAATGAGATTATAATTGTACCTATATACAGCTGACATTTTTAAAGACCAAAAACCCTTTTCTTCCCCTTCTCACTTCTTGATACTTAATCAAGAGGTTTTAGGTACAGTGGATAGAGCGTCGAACTGGGATGCGGAAGACCCAGGTTTGAGACCCTGAGGTTGCCAGCTTGAGCGCGGGCTCATCTGGTTTGGGCAAAAAGCTCACCAGCTTGGACTCAAGGTCGCTGGCTCAAGCAAGGGGTTACTTGGTCTGCTGAAGGCCCGCGGTCAAGGCACATATGAGAAAGCAATCAATGAACAACTAAGGTGTCGCAACGAAAAACTGATGACTGATGCTTCTCATCTCTTTCCATTCCTGTCTGTCTGTCCCTATCTATCCCTCTCTCTGGCTCTCTCTCTCTCTCTGTCTCTGTAAAAATAAATAAATAAATAAGAGGCTTTAGAATAATTTTTCTAACTTTTCTCCTCCCATCACCCCCCCATCACTTAATTATTAACCCCCCTCCAAGCAGCAGGAAAAAAACCCCACTGTATTTCCCCTTCTTTCCAACTGCTAGATTTGATTTTTCAGAGACCAGATGGCTCATGACCGAGCCAAAGAAGTCCAGGGGACTAGAAGCTAGGACAGTAAGAAAATGAGGGGTGGGGATGGTTGAATGGGAAAAATTTTGGACTGAGTTCCTTGAAAGTACAGAAGTAACAGAGCTGAAAAGGAGATGAAGACGCAGCCCTCACTCCACTATTGCTGGCCCCAGAAGGGTCAATCCTGGTAAATGAGGCTCTTATTCTACCTGGTTTATTTCACTGAGTTGTGGGGATTCCGTAAGACTCTGAATGTGAAACTGCCTTGAGAGAAACATAATAAACCCTGCACAGACTATCATTGATATCCTTAGTCTTCACCACCACGGTACTCAGCAACCATAGCTCTACTGCAAGCAGAGACCCCCCAGGATTTCATCTTGACTTTCTTCTCCCTAGTCCCCCACCCCCTTCTCCAGGCCCATGGGATCTGCCAATAGATTTCCTTTGCTCATTGGTAGACTCTGCCACTGCACAATCTTACAGCAAGTTTTGTAAATATCTCAATAAAGCAAATGATTACAGATGTTCCAGTAGCTGGGGGCAAAAGGCAACAGAAAATATCATGCTGGTGGAATCCAGCTCCAAAGGAAAACTGGGTTCAGTGTTCAGTGTTCAGTCCTGACAAGTCAGAGATTTCTGTGTGGACTTCATACTCAAAAGGATTTGCTTCTTGCATTCTCTACTCACTTTCCTTTGGGAGAGTTTGTTCCTTTGGGAGTGTATGCTTCCTGAGGAATAGAAGCTTTGCAGACTCCTGGAGAGAGTTGCTTGCCTTCCTTTTCAAGCCAGTAGCCTTGGGAATCATGTCAATAATCCTGCACTCAAGCCGGCGAACTCAGGGTTTCAAACAGGGGCCCTCGGCGTCCCTGGTCAAAGCTCTACTCATTGCACCACTACTAGTCAGGCAGTCACTCCATTCTTGAATTGTATTTCCCAATCAAATGACATACTTCATGTCTTGTGTATCTCTATATCCCATGTACCCATACAGGCCTGCCACCGATTGATTACCTGTTCAACCCTTATTAAACTGAAGGCTGAGTTGGCCTGCATCAAGTGCATTTCTTTTTAAATTTCACTTATACAATTATGGTGTTAGCAACTACGGTCATCATGTTTTCCATTGGATTAGATTCTCAGACCTTTCATCTAATAGCTGAAAGCTTGTACCCTTTTACCAATCTCTCCCTATTCCAACATCCCTCAGACCTTGGTAACCAATTTTCTCTTTATTTCTTAAAAAAAAATTCCACATGGCCTGACCTGTGGTGGCGCAGTGGATAAAGCGTCGACCTGGGAACACTGAGGTCGCCAGTTCAAAACCCTGCACTGGTCTGGTCAAGGCACATATGGGAATTGATGCTTTCAGCTCCTCCCCCCTTTCTCTCTCTCTCTCTCACTCTGTGTCTCCTCTCTAAAATGAATAAAATAAAATAAAAAGTAAAAAGAAAAAAATTCCACATATAAATGATACCACGTAGTATTTGTCTTTCTCTGGCTTATTTCACTTCACATAATGCCTTCAAGATCTATCCATGTTGTCACAAATGGCAGGATTTTTCTTTCTTGTGGCTGCATAATATTCCATTGTATGTGTATGTTCCTCAATTTTTCTTCATCCATTCATCTATTATCATATTTCCCCATGTATATGACATCCATATCACTTACCATATTTCCCCATGTATATGACATATCCTTTTTTGAAAACTTTGGAGTCTAAAATCTAGGTGCATCTTATACAGTGGCTGTAGTTTTTTTTTTTACTTGCATTTCCCACTTTTTTGCACTTGTTGTCTTTGTACTCATTGTTTTGCACTTGTTACTAATATATTATGGTAGGTTACATTTGCCACTTTCTGCCCAGAAATGGCTCAGAAAATATTTTTGTACAGTGCCAAATTCAAGTTAAAAGTGATCCAATTTGCAAAAGTGAATGGAAGTTGTGCTGCTGAACGTTAAGTTTGGCCTTCTTCCAACTGAGAAATCAATCCAAGACTTGCCATGGGGAGAAAAGACCCTACTGAAAACCGCATGACAGAAGAAGGCCATGAGAGACAAGTCAGCAAAATGGCCTAATTTAGAGAGGGAATTGAAGATATGCATTGAAGAGCAAAGGGCAATTGGAATTCCTGTGTCCACAAAGATGGTTCAGCATGAGGCAAGAAGAATTGCTGATGAAAAAGAAGTTACTGATTTCAAAGGAGGTGCTTTGAACATAATTGGTGCTTCAGGTTCATGAAACGGAATGGACTAAGCATGCGTACACACATCAGACTTGCCCAAAGCTATGAGCCCATGCCTGAAAGCTATGAGCAGAAGGTCCTTGAATTTCATCATTTTGTCATTCAATGTCGGAAGACACATCAGTTTGAGTTGGGACAGATTGCAAATATGAACAAAGTTCCTCCTTCAACTTGATGTCCTAAGTAACAGAACTGTTGATAAGGGGGTGAAAACTCTAACTGTGATAAGTGGACATGAAAAGAGCCATTATGCAGTTGTTCTAGCTTATTGTGCTGACAGAACCAAGCTGCCTTCTATGCTGATTTTCAAATCAAAACAAGGCCAAAGGAAGACATTCCTTGAGGAGTGAATGTCCATGTTCATGACAAGGGTTGGATGGATCAGGATGGGATGAAGATCTGGTTTGAGAAAGTTTGGAGGAGGCCAGGTGGGCTCCTACACAAACCTGCCCTATTGTTGCTTGATCAGTTCAGGGCACATATAACAAAAAACATAAAGAAGATTGCTACAGAGCAAAAAACAAAACTTGCCGCCATACCTGGAGGCTTGACATCTTAGCTCCAACCACTGATGTCAGCATTAACAAATACTTCAAAGTTGCCATGAGAGAAGAATGGAACCAATGGATGAAGTCTTCTGGGGAAAATTTGACACCAGCAGGAAGAGTGAGGAAACCAACTATAGGAGAAGTTTGTACCTGGGTGAAAAGATCCTTGGATAATATCAAGATTGAGATCATTGTCAAGTCATTTAAGAAGTGTGGCATTTCAAATGCCATATATGGAACTGAGGACGAACGAGGCAATATATGAAGACAGTGATTCGTTATCAGACACAGATGAGGACAAGCTAATGGATGGGAGTTTTGACAGTGATGAGGAGTTGTATGAATTTTATGATGAATAAGACTTGAGTTCAATAATTTTATGTAATACTTTTTTTTTTCAAATTTCAGGCCCCCAAATTAAGGTGCATCTTATACATGAGAACATCTTATATGTGGGGAAATATGGTAGTTTCTTTGTCTTGGCTATTGTGAACAATGCTGCAATAAACATGTAAATGTGGATATCTCTTCAAAATCCTATTTTCCTGTACATATACACAGCCAGAAGTGGTACTGCTGGGTCATATAATATTTTAATATTTTGAGGAACCACATACTATTTTCCATAGTGGCTATATTAATTTACAATTCTACCAACACTTGTTATCTCTTGTCTTTTTGATAACAGCCATTCTAACATGTGTGAGGTGGTATCTCATTGTGATATTCATTTGCATTTCCCTATGATTAGTAATGTCAAGAAACTTCATGTATTTGTTGGCTAACTGTATGTCTTCTTGAAAAAACATAACCATATCCTTTGCCCATTTTTTAACCAGATTGTTTCTTGTTAATGAGTTATCTGAGTTCTTTATATATTTTGGACACTAGCCCCTTATCAGATACATGATTTGCAAATATTTTCTCCCATTCCACAGATTCACTTTTCATTTTGTTGATGGTTTCCCTTGGTGGGCAGGAACTTTTGAGTTTGACGTAGACCTATTTACTGGCTTTTGTTGCCTAGTGCATTCCTTATCACATTTAACACAGCAGTGGGCACGCAATGCTGCTGTCTCTTCCTTTCCCTACAGAACTTCACAGTTTATATAGCATTTTCTCACACATCCTTTTTTAATCTTTTTACAATCTGTGAGTTATAACTAGTTTTCCCTTTTTCATATGAGAAACAGAGATGTGACCTGGTTTTCCTGGGGTCACACAGCTGGTAAGGGGTAATCCTGTATTGCATTGAGGACCTCTGGTCCTAGGAGTGCTCCATCACAGAACAGAGAAGGAGGAACAAACACTCAAGGGAGCAATTTCACTAAGGCCCTTTCTTAAACCGTTGTAAGTAGCACGGCCCTACAGAAAGCCAACAGGTTATAGGTTAGGCCACTGGAAGATTCTAGAATCTTAGATTATCTGACCTTCTTTAGCCTCAGTTTCCCAAACTTTAAAGGGGAAGGAAGTCATAAAAAAAACCTCATTGGGTTGTTGTGAAGGTCAAACAAGATAACCCATGTCGTGCTTAGTATATAGTGCTTAACACACAGCAGGACAACATAGAAAATCTGGACCACACACTGACATGAGGTACACGTGTTCAAAGCCCAGTTATGCCACTTCTAATTAACATCATAGCTTATCTGAGCCTTAGTTTCTTCCTTCTTTCCTCCCTCCCTTCCTTTCTTCCTTCCTTCTTTTCTCTCTCTCTCTCTCTCTTTCTTTCAATTTATTAATTTTAGAGAGACAAAAGAGACGAAAGGAGAGAGGGAAAGAAGCAATCATTAGTTCCACTTAATTGTGCATTTACTTGTGGCTTCCTGTATGTGCCCTGACCAGGGATAGAACCTGTGTACCCTTGGTGTTTCGGGATGATGCTTTAACTAACTGAACTTAGCAGCTGGGGTTAAGCCTCAGTTTCCTTACCTGTAAAATAGGATACTAATAGCATTTGCCTCCAAGTGTGACTGTGAGGATTAAGTGAGCAAATATGCCTAAAGTGCTTATTAAAACTGTGCTAGGCCCAGTTAGTACACCCCTGCTCCTCCTAGACTTGGATTCGCTTGCCCTTAGCCCTGGAATTGAACACTCAAAAGCTTCACAACAATGCTGTGGGACAGCACAGACCTTACCTATTTCTGAGTTTTATGATTAGGAAAACAAACTAAAGTGGATGATAGCCTCAGCTGAAGATCCCAGGTTGCCCCAATCTCCCAATTTCCAAATTTTGTCCCCTAAATCAGGGCCCAGCACTGAAGACATTTCTCTACCTCATTCTTGTGCCCATCACCCTCTGTCCCTGCCTGGGCTGGAGGCATTCACCTCTGGACTCCCACAGAAGCCTTCCCACAACGTTAGCAGGCACCAACATCTATTTTTCAACATTGCATTGCCAATGTCTATATACATGCTGCATCTCCCTATACTAGAGCGAGCTTTCAAGGAGAGAGCCAGGATTGTGATCAATTCATGTCTACATCCAGTACAGTATGTGGTCTGGCTTATAGTACTAGATACCATTAAGTGACTCAGTGCAGGAATAAGTCTCTATTACTGAAGATGCCAGAGAGAAATGGGGGAATTAAACATGCATGTACGTACATGAAACAGGCTCAAGCATGGAAAAAGCCCAAGAACGTACCAGAGACACCACATCATATTTGCAAGGCAGTGCACAAGCCTTTTCCACCCATTCCCTCATGTTAATCCTCATTTTACAGATGATGAGACTCAGAGAGACTAAGACACTTGCTGAATATCATGCAGCTTTGGCATCAACGTGGCAGTCTTAGGGAAGCTTAACTCTGACCAGGAAACTCAGTCTATAACCTGAGTGTGCCAGGAAGCCCCAAGCTCCTACTCTTCTACACTCAACACTGTAGCCCAGCCCTAGGACTGCCAGGCTTTTCCTCAGTCCCCAGGTTGCATGCTGCCCTCTCTCCTTCCTGCCCAGTGGGGTGGCACTGCCAACAACCCCAGAGCCATTCAGTCACCTACCTCAAAGCCTATCTGTTTGAAATCCAACACCTTTGTAAGAAACCAGGAGGGAACCTGGTGGTATGCTGGGTGATTCAGCATGAATGACAGAGCTGAGAGCTTGGATGCACACTACCAGTTTCCCTCACAAGAGATCTCTTTATTACCTGGAAGACAGGCAATGGCTGCTGGGCAAATAGATCAAGGTCACCCAGCCCATGCCAGCCTCCGAGGCTGCTTTGCATTACAGCCTACCTCACGATGCCAGAGCAGGACACCCACAAGGCATTACTCATACACTCTTAATTAATAGTGGGCATGCAATGTTTTTCCAGTAATAGTGTAGATAAGTCCCAATGAATAATTGTGACTGTATTTGTGCAGTAGTTCTGATTTAGGAAATACTTTTGAATGGCCTAAGAATAATCCCAATGGAAAATTATAGTAGTAGTAATATTGTATAATTATAATAACTAATGTTAATATTAATGCCACTTTACTGATGAGGAAACTAAAGCTAAACGAGGTTTAATGATCTCCTGAGAACTCACAGCTGAGACTCCAGCCCCACACCCTTCCAATGCTGCATGCTGCCCCCAATACCCACTCTCACTACACTGCTCAACCCCACAGCCGCCATCTGCAGGAGCGATGGCCACTGGGCTGCAAATGGAAGAGCCTCCATAGCACAGGCAGACTCTTGGGAGTTAGACAAAAATATAAAACCTCATCTAATCCCAATCCCATAGCTTCAGCTGACCTTCTAGCCACCTAAATGCTCATGTGTACCCACCCAACTCACATACCTACAGAAACACTCATTGTTTCTGGTAAATAAACTACATGCTAACGTGAAATGATACATCTGTTAGGGTATGATTCACACACATGCTTCTTGGTGTGTACGTGTGGACATACATGCACACAGACATATACACACACTCCTTTACATGCACACTTCACTTCATGAACACATCCAGAGCTTTCATAAAAATGCACATAAGTCCTGAATATACAGTTGTTCCTTGGTATCTACAGGGGACTGCTGCCAGGACATCCCACAGATACCAAACTGTGTGGATGCTCAGGTCTCATATATGAAGTATTTGCATATAACCTATGCACATCCTTTATATCAGTGGTTCTTAACCTGGGTTCTATCGAACCCTAGGGGTTCGATGAGTCGGTCTCAGGGGTTCGGAGAAGCCTCTGCCACAGAGGCCAGAATAAAGTAATACCGTAATTTGTTGTGAGTTCATGCACTTTGTTGGTTTTGTTCTTTGAGCAAGGTGATGTTCATGCACAGCTTATTTTGTGCACCAGTAAAAAAACATATACCTATGTCTTGAATTTGGAAACAAAATCATATTTTATTTATCACTAAAGAAGGGTTCGGTGAATGCGCATATGAAACTGGTGGGTTCGGTACCTCAAAAAAGGTTAAGAACCACTGCTCTATATGCTTTAAATATAATTTCTAAATTATTTATAATTTCTAATAAAATGTAAATTCTATGTAAATAGTTGTTATACTGTTTAGGGAATAATGGCAAGAATAAAAAGTCTGTATATCCTTGTACCTGCTTTGAAAACAGGGCAATGAGGCCCTGGCTGGTTAGCTCAGTGGTAGAGCATAAACCCAGTGTGTGGAAGTCCTCAGTTTGATTCCCAGTCAGGGCACACAGAAGAAGCAACCATCTGCTTCTCCTTCCCTCCCCCCTTTCTCCTCCTACAGCCATGGTTCAATTGATTCAAGTGTATTGGTCCCGGGTTCTAAATATGGCTCCATGGAGCCTCTGCCTCAGGTGCTAAAAATAGCTTGGTTGTGCATCATCCCAGATGGGCAGAGCATTGGCCCCAGATGGGGGTTGCAGGGTGAATCCCAGTTGGGGTGCATGTGGGAGTCTGTCTCTCTATCTCCCCTCCACTCACTTAAGAAAAAAAAAGAAAACAGGGTAATGAGATCTGTCAGTGCATTTTAATGTTAGTGTTTTAGAGTTTAATGTAAATATAAAAATAAAGAATTTTCCCTGTGCAAAAATAAAGTCTATACACATTCAGTACAGACAGAACCATATAGGCCTAACTACATATAACTTTTTCCCCAAAATATTTTTGATCCATGGTTAGTTGAACCATGGATGCAGAACCCTCAGATACAGAGGACCAACTCACAGAATGACATCTGCTTACAAGTGTCATTTTAACAATTGGTTTGCTGAACTCGACACAAAATTAGTTATCGGTTCTGCTGAACTAGTGCGAACTGGCTGTGAGTCCCAGTCTCACAGTATAAACTCCCCAAACCTATGCACGCACAATCCTGCATACACATGTACTTGAATGCACACACACACTCCTGGATGTGAAGATAAACATATTTTCACATACTATTCTACATGTGCCAGCATGTGTGTGCATGCACACGCACGTGCAAGTGCACACATACACACACACACACACAATAGAAACCAAGAATGTTCTAGCTCCTATGTGAGCCCTCCAGAGCATGTGGGCCATGGAAGGATATCATGCCCTATAAGGACCTATAACCATCCATCTCCTGGCTACATGTGGATGGCATTCTGCCAGTGCTCTAGTCCAGTCTTAGATGGTATGTCAGAGATTAGTAGGCCAAGTCCAGAGCTGCAGCAACATCAACTGTCACATGGCCATGATGCCTCCAGCCTTTTTGTCCCTGAACACTGAGCTATGTTCTGGATAGAATCAGGCCTTGCCTAGGGCAAGCACTTCCCACACCACAGGGCACCCCTACCCCTAGAGTGGGGACAGCTACATCAGGGTATAAGAAGCTAAAGGATGCACGTGAATCTTGAAGATGCCATTTTAGCTGTGTGACCTTAGATGGGTCACTCAACTTCTGTGAACCTCAGTTACCACATCTGTGAAATAGGGATAATACCTCTGTATTAGGATTGTGTAGATAAAATGAGATAATAAATGTACATAAATGCCTAGCACACAACAGAAATTAGTATGAGGATATTGAAAGGTTGAAAAAATAAGTGAATATCAAGTGATTTTGCACTCCAGGTCTTTCTGTGCAGAATTGCTCTCTCTCCTGCCCTTTGAACCCCATTTTCTGTAGCAGTAGATCACATCACTGCCCCATTCAAAGTTCTCACACCCATGACCTCCCATTATTAAAGCTGTTATTGCCCCATCTTAAAGAATAATCTTTGGTCTTGAACCCACTTCCCCCTCCAGCTATCACCCTATTCAGTGGTGGGCTTCAAATAACTTAACAACCAGTTCTCTGCCCTAATGACTTTTAAGTATAAAAAAACTATATACTGAAAGATAGATTATTATTTCATGCATTTAATACTTAAATAAGAACAATAAAAGAGGTACATAAAACTAGATTATAAGAAAGTTTTAAAATATTAATGAAAATTATTAAATAACACCTGAAAAAATAATAAAACTGTTACTTAAGATAGTTCCATATTGCTTCTTGATTGGCATCCTAACTTGCAATTTTTTTCACTTATGGACAGACTGAACATTACTACAGGCATTTAGAATACACTGTTGTGCAGATGAACGTTAAGAAAGAATAAGGAATGTAAATTTGTGATTTCCACATTGGGCAACTGCCCAGGTGCCCACCTGAGAGAGAACCCTGCTTACAAGTGTCATTTTAACAACTGGTTTGCTGAACTCGACACAAAATTAGTTATCGGTTCTACTGAACTAGTGTGAACTGGTTGAATCCCACCACTGACCCTATTTCTTTACACCTCTTTGTCACAAAACTCATCAATTTTCTATACTCACTTTCTACAATTTTTCCCATCTGACATCTTGTAAACTTATTAGGGAAATTTCAAACATACATTTTGTCAATATTCTAGCCCCAACGTTTTTGCTGGGTTATTTTAAAGTATACCCCAGAAATATCATTTCACCCACAACGTATCCTGTATCCCAAATAGATAAGATTTTTTTTTTAAAGAGTGAGAGAGGAGGGGAAAGGAGAGAGATGAGAAGCATCAACTTAGTTGTAGCATTTTAGTTGTTCATTGATTGCTTCTCATATGTGCCTAGATCAGGGCCTCAAGCTGAACCAGTGACCCTTTGCTCAAGCCAGCAACCTTGGGCTTCAAGACAGTGACTTTGAGGTCAGGCCAGCAACCTTGGGATCATGTCAATGATCCTATGCTTAAGCCTGCGACTCTACGCTCAAGCTGGTTAGCCTGTGCTCAAGCCCACAAGCCTGCACTCTAGCCAGCAACCTTGGGGTTTCAAACCAGGGTTTGGGGCCCTGGCCAGTTGGCTCAGTGGCAGAGTGCTGGCCCAGTGTGTGGAAGCCTCGGGTTCAATTCCTGGCCAGGGCACAAGGAGAAGCAACCATCTGCTTCTTCACCCCTTCCCCTCCCCTTCTCTTTCTCTTTCCTCTCTGCAGCCATGGCTCAGTTGAAGCAAGTTGGTCCCAGGCACTGAGGATGGCTCCTTGGCCTCTGCCTCAGGCACTAAAATAGCTTGGTTGCTGAGCAACAGAGCAATAGCCCCAGATAGGCAGAGCATCACCCCGGTAGAGGGTTTGCTGGGTGAATCCAGTTGGGACACACACATGAGTCTGTCTCTCTGCCTCCCTCTTAATTAAAAAAACAGAGTTTGGCCTCCCAGCTGATGTCCAGTTCTCCGTATCACCACAAGTCAGGCTGAACTTTCCTTTTTTTTAAGAAAGCCAAGGTAGGGCTTCTGTTAGCCCATTGAAAAGTCTAGGCTAGAAGATATAGGAAGGAGCTTAGGTGGTGCTCTGCTTTGACTCTCTAGAAACATTATAAGAAAGAAGTGAACTCTGGCTGGTTGGCTCAACGGTAGAGCGTTGGCCCGGTGTGTGGAAGTCCTGGGTTTGATTCCCGGCTAGGGTACACAGGAGAAATGCCCATCTGCTTCTCCATCCTTCCCCTCTCTTTCCTATCTTTCAGGGAACAAAAGTGAGCCAAACTAGAAGAGCGCTGAAAAGATTTCTGGCTGGGAAGCATACTCCATGAATCTTATTTCTACCACAATTTACCACTGTCTGTAGGAGACTGAAGTAACAAATCAGCAGCAACAAGGCCAGATTCAAAAGGATCCCTTAGATAATGTCTGCCCACTCTTAGCCCTGGACCCTCAGATGATCAGACAGAGGCAGGCTACCCAGAGTTTGCCTTCCAAACTCTCAGCAGACAAAAAGAACCTAGATTCATAGCTGTACCATTAATGAAATACTTTGCAGCTATGAAAAAGAATGAGGCAGTTCTTTTTATAGCGAATATGGAAGGACCACCAAGACAGATTATTAGAAAAAGCAAGTTGCAGAACAGTGTATAGAATACCACCGTTTGTGCAAAAAGAAAATCATGAGCATGCCCGCACACACTTGAATGTACATAGAATTCCTTCAAAGAATAGATGAGAAATTGCTAACTCTGGTTACTGGGGAGATAGTGGTGAGTAGGTTGGAAATGAGGGGGGTTTACACTTTCCATTGTAAATTCTTGCATCTTTTAAATTTTGTTCTATGTTAATATATTACCTACTTGAAGAGAGTGAATTAAATTTTAAAAGGAGCACAACCAGATTGACAAAATAAAAACCAGTAGGTCCAAGTGAACAGTCCTGCATTTTTGGTGTTAAAACGCAAGCTACTTGTTTAACTCTAGGTGGCCTTAAGTCAGAGGACAGAGTTCTTCAAGTAGGAAGATCCCAGGGCTTTAGCTGACCTGTCCCTTCTGCGGCTTGGGGCTGAGAAAGTCAGTGAGTCCATAGATGCCATCCAGAGCCAGACTGGATTAGAACTTGTATGGTTGAGACAGGGAGTTTAGGGGTGGTCTCACCATCACTTCTGGACCAAAGAGTTCCCCCTAGCTCCTGTTCTAAGAGAACAGTGATGAGGTCAGGCACAGCAACCCACAAAGCCAGGGACAGCAAGGAGTGATAGGATTAGGTGTGTTGCCTTGAAAGAAAAGAAGACTGGGGGTGAGGAGATAGTAAACAGGTAGGCCAGGGAAGGAGGTGTGACTGTCTTTAAATATTTGAGGGGTTGCCAAAGAGGAAACAGGAGCCCTGTTATGAGCCCTCTGGAAGGCACAGAAATTCAAGGAAGTGTGCACTACTTCCAAAAGCACTTTCTGGCCCAGTTCTTGCTGGGAGGATCCCAAAATAACAGCAACTAATTTGAGTCTTGGCTGTGCGCTAGGCACTTGGATTACCTGGTGATTTACTGGCACTACCTTGTAATTTTCACAGTAATCCTACCAGGTTACTAATTGTATTCCCATTTTACAGATAAGAATACTAAGGCTGTCACTGCTCAAGATCACACAGTAAATACATGACTCAGTCAGGATTCAAACCCAGTGCCACACTCTGAACTATCATGCTTCATCATAGGTTGGCCCATAATTCTAAGATTATGTGATCCATGAAGTTCAAATATAAATAATGGGGAGGCTAAGATAGAACTAGATTTCTCTTGCCAAGGTGTCTTGGGAACAAGGAAGGCTTTAGGACATGGATGCTGAGTAGAAGAAATTGGACCTCGGTGACACCATCCTGATCCCTAACCCTCTAAGCCATCCCTACCTCCCCCCTGCTTCTTCAAAGGGAATCCACTCACAGCAGCCGAGGCTTGGCCCTATGGAGGCCGGGAAAACGAGTGCACATCAGCCCCAAGAGCCCGCACCCATCGGGGAGCAGCCTGGGCAGAATGTGAGCGGGTCGTGATCTGGAGCCCCGGCACGTAAGGAGCGGCAGGGCCGCGCGGTGATGCAGCTCTGCAACCACCCCCGTCTCCTCCCCTCCCTTCATTCCAGGGCAATGGCGGGAGGCGGTGGCGGCGGCGGCGGCGGCGGTGCGGCGGGGGGTGGGGTGGGGTGGGGAATACCGCCAGACGCAGTGGGCGGGTGGGCAGCGTACGCGCCAGGCTGAGTGGGCTAGGGCGCTGGGGTGGGAGGAGACGGAGAGAAACCGCCAGGCTCGGGAGAGGGGCGGGGCGCTGGGGGCCGGGAAAACAGGAGCGCCGGGTGTCGTTAGCTCATGACTCAGCACTTCCTCCCCCCGCGCGGGTGCGAGGGCGCGTGCCGGGAGGCGAGCGCGCGGCTTCCTCGCGCTGGGGGTCGCTCGGCGCATCACAGCCGAGGGCCGGGAGGTTTCGTGTGGCCTGCCAGCCGCTCCCCAGCCCGCCCACACAGCTGCAAGCCTGACTCCGCGTTCCCTTTCCCCCAAGAAGCCCTTGGAGGCGCGGCGGGTGGAAGAAGGACTTCCTCCCAGGCTTTCGGAGCAAGCTTGGGGGCAGAGAGCAGGAGAAAGGACCTGAAGTGGGGAGATTGCTGGGTCCTGAGCCTGCCTTGCAGCTAGCTGCTCCCGGATTTGCAACATTAATGTTCAATGGAAGTTCCTGGGGTATTTAGAGCTGGAAACCTCTGCAGAATTAACGTCATCCTTCCAGTACCTGCAGTGCCGCCCTCCATCGGACCCATGGGTGTCTCTCTTTTTCTTATTTCTTGAAAGGGAGAGTGAATTCAGTCTCCCTCGGTCAGCATCCTGAGCTGCCTTCCTAGGCCCATCATCTGGAAGTCACTTTTCACATCTAAACTAGGTCCTTCGTGCTGCAACAACCTCTTAACAGCTCTGCTTTGCCACAGACTTGGTGACCTGCGTGGGGAGAGGGGCAAAAAGTAATAGTTTCCATTGGCCTAAAGAAGGGGTGAGGTTGGTTTCAAGCTTGCACTGGGGTCTGTGAGGGTAGGAACAGGAGTCAGGAGTCCTGCTTCTTTGTGGAGACCATCTGCTTAGAACAAAAGTATCCCCCTTATCTGTGGAATTCCGCTTGGCCTTCCCTGATGGGCTCTTATGAGTTAAGTAGCTCCAATAACGTCAGAGATGCAAATGAGCCAGTTTGGAAGCATTCTGGGCATCTGTTTGTAAAGACCAGGCTGTGCACAGGAATTACTGAAAGGAGACACAAGCAAGAGATTCCCAACTGCTTTGTAAAGTTTTTGCTGTTGCTGTTTTTAAATACTCATGTGTTGAGTTGATCTACTGAATGAAAATTATGGTCAATTCGGATCATTTATCAAGAAATTATGGTATTAGCCCTGGCCAGTAGCTCAGTTGGTAAGAGTTTTGTCCCAATATGTCAAGATTGAGGGTTCAATACCTGACCAGGGCACATACAAGAATCAACCAGTGAAACAGCAAGGCAATGTGTCTCTCCCTCACCCCTTCTCTCTCTCTCAAATCATTAACAAGAAAAATCATGGAATTACATTGCCTTTCTGCCTGGGATTTGTGGTGCATTCCTCATTGGCAGTAGAGCAATAGCTGGTTTGACATAAGTATCCAGAGCCCTGCGAGATAGTGTGGCGCAAGGCGGTGGCCACAGTGAAGCCAAGTCAGGTGCAGGGAAACACCACACTGCAGCTTTCCCTGCATCTTGTGCATCTTCCTGCTGCCCAGTACCTGAGCTTCCAAACTTAATAGCTCAAGACCCACCCTCCAGGCAGCCTTCTTCCCAGGAGCTCACAGCCTCCAGAGACCTGGTCTCCTTCTTCCCTGAGACAGAGTAAGGGATAGAAAGCCTAAAGCCAGGTACTGTAGACTCGCCTCATTTTACAGAGGGGAGGATTCAGGAAGCACTGGCCAGCCAAGAGAGATGAAACAAGTCATGCAGAGAAAGAAGAAGGAACCCCAAGTCCTGACAGGGTGACAGGCTAGGTTGTCATGGGGAGACAGGAAGAAGACCTATGCTGAGCTTGGCTGTGAGGCCCACATTATCTTCTCTGTGGCATGGGTAACATCCATCTCCCCTAGCCCTAGTCAGTAACACTCACCCATGTGCAGCTATACCCACTTGGTCCCCCACACACATTTATACCGTACACATGCCCAATCACCCTCTTGTCAGTGGACTAACATTCCCCTGAACAGAACTGACACTGCCTGATGGAGAAATAGGAAGAAAAGGTCTAGAGCCTGACTGTTGGTTTCTGTTGCATCTTTAGGCCAGATGGTGACCCCAGAATCCCCAGCTCTCTCTTCTCTGTCTCTTTCTACCTGGAGACATGGCCACAATTTAGGCTTACTTTCCCTTTCATCCTCATAAACCTATTGCTCATTTCTAGTTCAACCTGCTGACAGGGTCATGTATGTCTTTTTTGGATATGTATATTTGTATGTGTGTCTCCAAGGTGAAACAATTAAAAGTGCTTTTTCATGCTTAATAATGCAGCTTCCCAGGCTGAGGGCTGAACTGATCAGAGGCAGACACACAGAGGGAAAAGAGGACTCACCATGCTTATGAATAGACTTAGGGTAGGATATTAGCTGGGAGGAGCACCCATATTCCCTCACTCCCCAACCAGCCTAAGAGCTAAACCTCAGATCCAGCTTTTCATACATACTCAGCTGCAGAAACTGCTATTGGGCATATGCGCAACCTATGTGGCTTAGCAGGGTCTCCCTCCAGCTGAGATCTTCTTCAGTCCTGACAACATACCCTGCTCTCCTTCCATTCAACCGTCTGTGAGCTTGTGTGGGCCCTACATACTAAGAGTTTATTCGCTCAAGCAGGGTTTATCAAATACCTCCTAGATGTTGACTTAGCCTCTCATCCCGCATTCTCTTCTGGCCCATGAAACACCAACTTCTACTGCTTGCTAGCCCTTCCTGGATCTTCCTACCCCATAGCAAACCCCAATAGAGTTGTATAAAAATTTGCCATATAAAGATTTAAGATCCTAGAATGAACCAAAAGAATTAACCAAGCACCAAGATGCTCCTTAAATTCCTGCCTTATGACTTACACATAAAGTTCTTTGGAACAGTATCCCTTCTATGACCCAGAAAATTACTTTTCTAAGACAAGCCAATTAGGGAATGCTCCAGGTCCCTCCTCTTTGCTTGCTTGGTCCAGATAAGCCAGTTCCAGTCCCCTGCAAAATATAGCAGAGATAAATATCATTTAGGTTCTGGACAGTCACCTTCATGAGCCCTTCAATTCCTTCTGGCCCTTAGTCAACCAATGTCACCATGGCAAACTCCTTCCTTATCAGACATGCTCTCAGATATGGCTCAAATAAACTGTCATGCTGAAGTGTAAAAGGCTGATATAGCTAAATATGTTGTTTTTCTCCTGTCCTGGGATAATTTACATTTTAACAAGGGTATTACCTTAAATACCCAAAGGAATCCCTAATTGTGGAATATCTAGCACAGGCAAGGCACTATAGAAAGCAGAGAGATCTCCCTGTGTCCCATAAACCCCTGTAACTAGCTTTAAGTTTGGCCCTACATACCCATGGAGCAGTCCTGCCCAGTTCATTTGGTATATCACTGTATATTAACAGCACTGTTGAATAGTTCTGCCACTAACTAGTTTGGAAGCACCAGTCAGTTTTGTCTCGGGCCATAGTTTTTTCATTTGGCAAATATGAAGTTTAGACAAAATTACTTTCACATGGCCTCTCCAACTCTGACATCCACCTGACTCCAAGAGGGGTTAGGGAACCCTGACCTTATTCCATTTCTTAAAGCCTTCCAGCCGTTGCAGCTGTGTCCTAGAGGAAATGGTCTGATACCAACACAAAAAGTGGGCAGAAACTTGGACAAGCCTGCATGTCCTCTGTCCACTGGAGCTTGCTCTCCTGCTGAACACAAGAGGTACTACCCAGTGCATACACCAGTCTTGCAGTGTTACATAACCTTCAGATGGGATATTCCAAACAAAGAGCAACAGCAAAACAGCTCCCCCTGCAGTGCCCCAACATGCACACACTGCAGTCTTTGCTTATGGTGGCTTTGGAACCACAACCACCCTGGGAGAGAGTTTTAGAAACCCACCATCTTTTCTTTTCCAGTTTTATTTTTCCTAGAAGGTATTTCATCTACGAAAGTCCTTATGAGAAGAAACTCTTATGCTCTATGCTTGACCAGATGAAGCAAAGTCCTCCGCTGATCTCCACTTCTCCCGACCACCACCAGAAAACCCACAACACATCAGACCTCTCTTTCTCTTGATTCATCCCTGCTGTTCTTTCCAGCTTTCTGACCTCAGCATCCTACAAAGAGCCAATCTATCCTTCCATCCCCAGGATGGAAGAATTTGAAGTACATTTAGCTTTCATTTATTTCAAGTAGGAGGCATTCTTCTGGTTCAGACTCTATTGCTCCCACCCTCCCCTTTTGTCCTTGATAAGTCCATATATGAGATGAGACTGTAGTTTCCTCATTTAGAAAATGGGGAGATTATTCTTATCACCATGGGACATTGGATGATAACTCTAATCCTTTCAATGGCCTTAAGAAAAGTACAAATAATCTCAAAATGCAACAGATGAGATTTAAGTTGGGTTTTAATAACATTTCCCAGCTCTTAAGTTGTGAGCCTTCATCAGAGATCAGTAAGGGATGATGGATTTGGCCTGCCTGGCTGCATTTCAGTGTAAGCTCCACATGCATGTATTTGGAATAGCTTGGGTGCACATTGCCCTATAGGTAGATAGAAGGGCAGATGACAAAAGGGCACATGTAAATAGCTGACCTTGGCTAAGGGAGAGAATCCTGAACCTGGATTGCAGTCTCTTGCTATGGTCTGACTGTGGATGAACCCCTTGGTCCTGGGTTCTCCATCTGTAGAAATACTACAATGTATTGAACACTCACTATGTGCCCATAACAGTGCTAAGCAAATGATACTATTTAACTTTTAGACTTGATATCAACCCATCAAAGTACATATTACTTCTCATTTTATAAATGAAAAAGCACAGGCTCAAAAGGGGTAAATAATGATATAAGGGTTCACGCTGGTGGTAGGAGAACAGAATTCATACTTAGCTATGCCTAACTCCAAAGCCCATGTTCTTAACCACCTAGATCTTGAAAATTCTATGGTTCTACGGTTTCTTTAAGTTCCTTTCAACCTGAAAATTCTAGTGTCTCCCTTATTCTACTCCTGATCCTTTTTTGTTTGTTAATTCCCTCATTTCATGAAATGGAAATGACTACCCTCTTCCTCTATTGAAACAAGAAATTCTTTGCAGCCTGTGTGTGAACCTGCAGAGGAGGAAGGAGCTGCAGTGGCTGAAGCCTCAGAAATCCTGCCAGGTAGCCTTGTATTTGGGGATCTGCCAGGTTCCATGAGAGTCCCCAGAACCTTTTACTAAGATACCTTTTACTAAGCTGCTGCTGCCCTGTGATCAGGGTCACTGAGAGTATGTTTTGGTCCCAATGAAAAAAATGTTTAGGCTCCCCAACAGTCAATCAGTCTAAAACTCTACATTCAGGATCTGGGTCTATTTCCAGACCACGGGTGAAGCTATTAGTCCCAGCTATCCCCTTCCTTTTTTATATCACCTTCTGTTTTGTTGGCTCTCCATCCAGACCTGACCCTATGTGCCTCTTTTCATGAGTGACCTCTGAAACTCAGCCTGCACAAATATTTGCTGAATCAGCAGGACCCACTTCCGTTCCTCTTGATTGGTTTTAGGCCAATGGGAAAATGTTTCAGGATGCCTTTGCGAGGCCCTACACCAGGGGTCCCCAAACTTTTTACACAGGGGGCTAGTTCACTGTCCCTCAGACCGTTGGAGGGCCGGACTATAAAAAAAACTATGAAGGAATCCCTATGCACACTGCACATATCTTATTTTAAAGCAGGGGTCCCCAAACCACTGCCCGCAGGCCGCATGTGGACCCCTGAGGTCATTTATCCAGCCCCCATCGCACCGGATGGGGCACCTCTCTCATTGGTGGTCAGTGAGAGGAGCACAGGATGCATCTGTATCCTGTGCTCCTGGAGTACTATATGTGGCGGCGTTGCTCACTTACAGTACTACTTCCGGTGACGCCGGACACACGCGTCATGTCTCCAAAAGCGCAGTCATATGACGCGTGTGCAGTGTGCATAGGTATTTGTTCATAGCTTTTTTTTATAGTCTGGCCCTCCAGCGGTCTGAGGGACAGTGAACTGGACCCCTGTGTAAAAAGTTTGGGGACCCCTGTTTTAAAGTAAAAAAGCAAAACGAGAACAAAACACACTTTCGGAGCCATGACACGTGCATCCCGCGTGACCGGAAGTAGTACTGTAAGTGAGCGACGCCGCCACATACAGTACTACAGGAGCACAGGATGGGGATGCTTTCTGTGCTCCTCTCACTGACCACCAATGAAAGAGGTGTCCCTTCTGGAAGTGCAGCGGGGCTGGATAAATGGCCTCAGGGGGCCTCATGCAGCCCAGCCCACAGGCGGTCGTCGTTTGGGGACCCCTGCCCTACACTATTGACTGTGGGTCTGGGAGGGGCTCAGAAGTAAGGAAGGAAAGAGCAAAGATGGAGCAAGGCAAAGGGGGCTAGTGAGGAGGAGGAAGGCCATTGGCACTTCCCAGAAACCAGGGATGAATTGTTTCTCTTGAATTGTATTCCCTTTCAATGGGAGGAAAGAGCTGCAGTCTGGGCCCTTGGGTAGGAAGGGGACAGCAAATCTTTACAAGTATCTACTCTGTCTTAGCTTTCTGGTGAGCAAAAAGCCACATAGTCCCTCCTTACAGTGAGCCTTCATTTTGGCCCCATTTTCCAGCTTCCCAGCTAGAAGTCCTCTCTTTGTAGATAGAGGAAGAGAAGGAGGATAGGCAGGTTGGTGAGTTTTGGCCATAATGTTGTTTCCTTAGTAACCAGGCCTACTAGGTGTGAGATAGACAAAGACCTTGAGTACTGAGATTCTTCTTACCCTGTTAATAGGGTTTTGCCTAGTGGGAGAGCATCATGGCAGTGGTGGGCTGTACCAGCAGAGATAGAATGATATACAGGTGCAATATAAGTGTCTCTGTGCATTGAATCTTCTGAGCTTTGTTCCTCTGTCTAGCTATACTTGACTTTTTCTGATCCTGACATAATTCCTTGTCTCCAACCAAGAAAACCTTTCTGGGGTTGGAATGTGATGTGCATGCTCACCCTTTTCACCATTATGTTCTGATAGAGGGTAGCCCTATGTTGCTGCAGTCTGCTTATACTCATTTAGATGTTTATAGATATGTATCTCCTGTATATTGAATCAAGACCATTTCCTTATTTCCTCTTCCCACAGAACAGAGTGAAGGGGTCTGAGTGGACTGGATACTTGGCACCATAGAGTTCACTGACTGGCTAGAATAGCTTGAGGGCACATTGTCCAGAGGTAGAAGGGCAGATGATGAAAGGGCAGATGTAGATAGCTTCATACTCTTTTACTAGCTCCCAGGATGAGTCAGTCATGAGTTGCACCTCCAAGCAGAGATATCTACTCCAACCAGCACCTTAAGGAATAGGGTCAAGAGCATATCCAATGAGCTTCTGCTCATTCTCTAGCCTCCAATCAGTATGAGACCCCAGAGCTCAAAAGATGATCCAAGAGTTATTTTATGCTGAAAATATGGGAGCAGTGAGGAGATTTCCCTATGCAGCTTAGGTAGAAGCCAAGTATAGAAAGAAGAAAATATGAGACAGAGAATGTGTGAGGGGAGGGAAGAAAGGGGAAAGAGAAAGGAAGAGAAAAGAGAAAGGTGGAAAATAGCAAGGAAGAAGTGTACAGAAGGAAGACAAAGGAGAAAGGAAGAGAAAAGAGGACAGCAGCTACTGAGCCATTCAGACTTCATTGCCACTTGGAGGTGGGAAGTTTTGGGAAGGAGCTAAATTTGAATTATAATGGAAGGATTTTATCCAGTAATCCAATAATCCTCTGCCCATGGGCCTGGGGACATGGGCAAATCCTGGGATGCAGGGGCTCTAAATGCATCACTGGATAGCTGGACAAACTTGTGCTCAAACAGAGAAGCTGTGGTCACACTGAAGCCATTAGCTTCAGATAGGGCCATGTGCTTCTTTGGCAATGAGAAGACTTCGCCAGATTAGGCTGAGGCTCTGGCTTCAGTCAGGAAGGGAATAATCAATTCTGTAGATGCAATGAGCCTTGATTGAAAAAATAAAGAGGAGGAAGCTATGATTGCTGCTTTCATTAAGAGTCAAAAGCAATGGGGGCTGGAGCTTAGTAAGAGCCAGAAAGCATGCAGAAAGAGAATTTTAACCCATTGAGTCTCTTTTACTGTGATGTCTCTGCACTCACTCATCCCCATGTGGTTGCTTCCTTGGCCTGACCTCCAAGGCTATACCACCTTTCTATCTCCCTAGCAGAAAGAGGGAGAGAGGCCAAGCTGCATATTAATGCAGATCTGATAACAATTAAACAATCCATTACTTCCAAGTCCCAGGTTCCCTAGGGCTCCTGCCTCTCCTGGATTTGGGCATGAAGAGAAGTTCTGGGGATAAGAGACAAACTGTGTGGTGAGAAAATACATCTAACACAGTGCCTGGCTCCTGGTAATCTTCACCCACCCCTCAGCAACCTCACCAGGGCCATGTTCTCACTATAATAAGGCCAGAGAAGAGAAAATGAGAAATGAGAAAATATTTCTGCAAAATTATAATCCAAACATCCCCTCTGCCATCTCTTCCTTCTACTCCAGCACCCACAGTAAAAAACTGATTCAGCAGGGAGTTCCCCAGGAGAAACACCAGGGAAAGAACTGCTGGCTCTGCTCTTCTCCTCACTTCACCCTATTCGTGAAGATCTTTCCTTACCTGCCTGCTTGCAGTATCTAGCCCTGCACCATTGAGAGGTACAGGCAGAAAAGGACAGACATACAAAATGGGAATCAAGGGTAGAGAGCATTTTGGGGCCAAACATGTAGTTGGCAAAGACAATTCCTTCCTTTGGTTCTGTAGGGGAAATCTGGGTTGAAGTTGGGCTAAACAGAGAAGAAATGGATGATCCAAAGGTCTTCAGCAAGTCAACATGTCCATGATTTCACATCTAAGGGGAGAGAAAGCTATAGGGAGGAGGTGAGGCATGCATGTCCATACCCAAGATCTCTAGGTCTTTGGGTGTTCCGACTTGTTAGTGCTTGGAACAACTTCCTAAGTGGGATATTTCCAACAATTTCCACTCTCCTTCACAATCCTAATTGTTTCTTATTTTTGTTCTGCTTTCTTGGGAAGCAGAAGCAGGACAAGGGAGAAGGAAAAATTATGCCTTCTTCTCTGTTTTTGGCATGTGAGTTTGGATGGGATCCAAGTGATTCCCAAATCCCCAAATTCTCAGCAAGAGCACCTGGGCAGGAGAGTTTGGGCTTTCTAAGCCACTTTGGGAGCCACAGCAAAGTTATTATCCAAGACCATCTTTTCTCAACCCTTCTTGCCCACACTGTTCCCTGAAGGGATGCAAAGTAACTGGGGTGCAGTGGAAGAGAAGCAGACAACAAAGGACATGAGGAGAAGAATCAGGTGAGGAACCATTATTATTAGGAAGGTGTAGCTGCCCCCATGGAAAGGGAATGGAATAATTCTCCCCCTATTTGGAGATAAAACTACATAGGAGTATCTTGGGCTTTTTAATAGCTATGAGAAAAAACTGACTTTATGCTTTTTATGCTAGATAAGGAAACTGACTTTATGCTTTTTATGCTAGATAAGGAAAGAAAACCATGAAAATGAAGGGAGGGAAAATGAACCACTAAGAGAGTTGAGGAAGAAAACTGCATCTTTTGGGGGCTTGAATCAAATACTCAGGGTTCGCCAAGTCAGATCATCCTAAATCTTTCCCCCTTATATCCCATGGTTTTTGTAAATCTACCCTGAGAGCTAACATGTCTTGATCCAACTTCTCTAACTGTATGGTAGATGTAAGGAGAAAATGAGTTTTTAAGAAATATATCAAATTTTCACAAGTATTCCCAGACTTACAGCGCACCAAGACTAAATGAAGATGCGATTCTTAGTTCTCCCCCCTCTCACCTCCCTTCAACCAACTCCTTTAGCATCATCATTGTCAGCATCAGGTGCTGGCCAGGTGCTGATTTCCCCTGAGCAGTTCTTTCATGCAGTTCTCCCATGACCTTTCTAATCAGAGAAAGAAAGCTGACAGGATCACAGCTTTCCCAATACAGAGGTGAGAATATTCCAGTCCCCTTTCATCTCTTCTTCCCATATTCTTACTTCATGGATGTTGGGTGTAAAGAAAGAGATCAAGGTCCTAGAGTCCCTCATGGCAGGGGAGGGGCAGTGGTGGTTAATGAGACTCAACGTGAGATTTCATGTTATCACCAAAAAACCAAAGGGAAACAAGGTTGCGAGCACTAATCATCATAGAGAGATGTAAACAAGGATCACATTCAAATATCAACTTCATTTGCCAACTCTCTCATCATTTTTCCTTTTCACAATTGTCAACCACCCTGCACAAAAATCCTCCTTAAGTCAGAGGGAAAGCTATAACCAGACCAAGTCCTCACACTATAATTCAGTCCTCCATTTACTTGGAGGCTTATTACCTTGCATCCCTTCTGTGGGGAATCATAAGAAAGGTACCCACTCAGGTCAGCGCAGAGTAAGCTTCCCCAAGTGAGCCACTCCTGGCTTTGACTCCCACTGCATTAATTAAAGAGCCAGCTTATTCCTCTGGGACATGCTTTCTTCAATCTTTCATTTTCTATCTTTAGCCTGTCCCCTTGACTTTTCACATCATTCCTGCTTTTCAGCTTTATCCTCTGCCTCCTGAATTCCCTCAGACCCCAATTCTACTCTTCCTGGACCCTAGTATTTTTAAAGCTTTTACATGCCTGTTTGCCAAACCTTCATCTTTTTCATATCTTATTCTTCATTCAAATATTTTACTACCCAAACTCTCTTCCAAGATTTCCTAACTTAAATGCATTCTCCAACTGTTCTCTTCTGTTTAATCTTCACCCCAATTTCCTCTCAATCTTGTCCCCATTAAAAACTGCTAGTTTCCAACATCCCCAACCACTCACCACTCAAAACTAATTTCTTTCCTCCTTTGCCCCCACTGATGGTCTAGATATTCCCTTTTGCTTCAACAACCTCCAAAAACCTCTGAAATACTGGTATCATTCTCTCCTTTCCCCCAAATCTCCTTGACACACTTATACCCCTAAGTACCTTCTCATTCCTTCACTTCATGTTACCCTAGTCCTCCAGACTCTGAGGTGCACCCTACTCCCCCCTTGTCTCCTCATCAAACCCATTTGCTTCATCCTTTCCTACCACAACATTCTGCATCCCCTCTTCCCCACTCACTCTCGTCTCCTGCTCAGGACGCCCTTGCCGAGGGCAGCGGGGGATTTATGCTGAAGGAGGGTTCCAGCGGCAGCGCAACAACTAGGGGAGCGCTCCTTCTCCTTGTTGGCGACGACTCCTGGCGCCACTGGGTTCTGATGGGGCGACTGGGGTGCGTGAGCCCTACTGCTAGGGCCCGGTGGGGGCTGCGTCAGGAACTGTCCGTGATGCTGAAACGGTGTCTGCTCCGGCGCGGTCTGAGACAAGGATGGCAGGAGCTGTCCGTGGTCCTGGATCTGTTCCTGGGTCACGGCGGTGGTGTTGGCGGCGGTGGCTAGGATAGCTGGCAGAGAGGCTGGCGACTGGGGAACGAGCCCGGGCGGAGGCTGGGCTTGCAGCAGCTGCTGGTGCTCCCACAGGCTGCGGTTCTCTGCACTTAGCTCGTCCAGCCGCCGCTCCAGCTCGTCGATACGCTGGCGCTGGGTGTGGATGAGGCTCTGCTGGTTCTGCACTATGGCCGTGAGCTCCTTGAGATAGAGCACGGCACGCACTGGATTCTCCAGCAGGCTCTCCATGCCGCCCGCCGCCGCCTGCACTCTGCTTGCGCCTTGGCGGGCGGCAGGGAGCGCGAGGGCGCGCAGGAGCGGAGCAGTCCCGGCGATCCGCTCGCTCCCCTCTCCCGCGGGCCCAGCCTCCCTCCTCGCCGCCGGCAGCCGCGTCACCGCCACACATTCACACACGCACCGAGGGGCGGGACCGAGACGCCACCGCCCACCCACCTCCCACCTCCGGGTTTCGTGAAAAGTCTCGGCTTCTTGCAGGGCTGACAAGAGAGGAAGGAGGCAAGTGAGAGAGTGGGTAGGGGAACAGGGTAAACAAACGAAGGAGGGCCGAGATGGAAAAGATACATCTGGAGAGAAAGGAAAAGCGAAAGAGGCAATAAGTAGAAGTACTGGGAAAGTGCAGTGGGGAGGGTAGCAGCTAAGGAAAGAGGGAAAGAAGAGAGAGAGGTTGGAAGAACAAGGAAGCCGGAAAGGGGAAGGTGGCAAAAGGAGAGAGAGCTGTATTTAAAAAGAAATTCACAGGTACTCTGAAGGCGTCACGAATTCTTTTCCCTGTGCCCAACCTTCTCAGAGGCAAGGGATCCATCTTAAGACCTGAGGAGGAGAGGCCACACTTGCCTCTTTCGTACTTAAGAACCTATTGTGCTGGGGAATTCCCTGGAACGCAAGGGTCGTAGGTACCATCGAGAACAGATAGTCCTACTCCTTCGTTCAGCCAAGAGGAAACTTAGAATGGCAAGGTATTTATAGTGCGTTTTCTGTGGGAATTGGAGCTCAGGACAGTTTTGACCACTCTAATAGGAACACAAAGTAAATAAACCAGGCCCTCTGTGTCACAGGTTAATGCTTCCAGAAACTTCTGAAGAGATCATATAAGTGTTTGAAAAGCATTTATCAAGGGCATACTACTACCCAAAATTGAGCTAGCTAGGTGATGGTAATACAAGGAGAACTAAGGTGGAATCTTTGGCTTCTTGAAGCTTATGGTTAAGTAGGTGAAACAGGTAATAAATATTTCACTTTAATATACGATGGTGGTTGTAAGTAATAGATAGGGGTATGTCCAGAGTGCTACAGGATTCCAACAGCTTGCGGATCTAGGGAAGGCTTATTGGAGGAAATAACACTTGAAGTGGTAAGTGTTTTCCAGAAATGGGGAACAACATAACCAAAAACTCAGGTATGAATCAGCATAATTTATTAATTTCTACAAAAAATGTACCTAAAATAGACACTAAGTTCTAAGTAATGTACTGGGAAATACGCAGGCTACACATATCATAGGTAATGAGTTATAGTTTCTATAATCAACAAGATTACCATCTGGTAGAGTAGATATAATGTGCACATGATAACTAACTAGAATGCAAATCAGAATTTCTGTAATCGTACTATTACTGATCAATATCACCCCATTACATTAAATTTCTAAGTAAAAAAATTAAAAATAAATTCTGTAAGAGCTCTTCAGGCCAGGTGCCAAAAGAGTTCTAGAGAAGAAGACCTTGACTACGGGGATCTGATAAGGAGGAGGTGTTATTCAAACTGGGCCATGAAGGATGAGGATTTCAATAGGTAGACTGAATAGGGCCCAAAAGATATGTCAGACAGCAGGAAAAGACTAAGGAATGGAAGTAGAGCACCTTGGTTTAATTTGGCAGGGAAATGACCAATTTCTCTGGGCTAAGAGTACTCTTAGCCTATCTATTGTAGTACTGTGCTGTTCTCCACACAGGTGATCCATCAGGCTCCCTGGCTCCCTGCTGTTCCCCAGGGCAGGCAAACCCTTAAATAACAAGTGTCCAGTGACCTGGGCCAGACAAGACTGTCTGGTACCAAAACTTAAATGACCTTACAGGAAGAGATGTAACTAAAATATATTGGTTTCTCTTCACCTGTTATGCGTTTTTATTTTTATTTTCTCCCGTTTATTTTCCAAGCAAACTTCCTTTTGTAAGAATGAGTGAAGGAAGCACATCCACAGCTGAGCCAACAGTTGGAAGAACAGAGCACCTGGGAGGATACTTTGGTAGTATGGTAGGCAGACAGATATGAGCAGAGCAATGACTATAGGCCAAGCACAGGAAAGCCCCAGGTGCCTAGCAGTGGACAAAACTGGAAAAATAAATACCTTGCCCCCTAGGGTGACATTTCCTTCTTAGCTGGTCATGCAGTATAGATCCCCTGCTTTCTCTTTGCCTATTTCAAAGCTAAAAACACGTTCTCTTATGTTTACTTCTATAAGTATTGTCGTTTTTGCTTTTATGTTTAGGCCTGTGATCCATTTTTGGTATAAAAAGTCAAAGTTCATTTCTTCCCTAAATGTTTGACAGAATTAATCATTAAAGCCATATCAACCTGGAGGTTTCTTCCTTCCTTCCTTCCTTCTTTCCTTTTCTTCCTTCCGTCCTCCCTCCCTCCCTTCCTTCCTTCCTATTTTGAGAGAAAGAGAGGAGGGGGGTAAGGGAGAAATAGAAACATCAAGCTGCTCCTGCATGTGCCCTGACCAGGGAATCAAACCAGGATGATGTTCTAACCAACTGAGCTATCTGACCAGGCCTTAATTTTATATTAATTTATTGATTTACTTTTTTAGAGAGACATAAAAAGGAAAGGAGAGAGAGGGGAGCAGGAAGGGAAGCATCCATCTATTGTTCCACTCAGTCATGCATTCATTGGTTGCTTCCCATGAGTGCCCTGACTGGGGATAGAACCTGCAATCTTGTTTCTGAACAACACTCTTAACCGACTGAGCTACCTAACAAGGCCAGGGAGGTTTCTTATGGGAAGAAATTTTACTACAAATTCAACTTGTTTAACAGATATGGAGTTATTCAAATATTCTGTTTCTCTGTGCATCCATCTTCGTGACTAGTGTCACTGGTAGGCAGAAGAACTATCTCCCAAAATGTGTATGTCCTGATTTCCAAAACCTGTGAATATATTACATCACAAGGAAAAATTGACTTTAAATGTGTGATTAAGTTAAGAATCTTGAAATGGGAAGATTACCCTGGGTTATCTGCATGGATATAGTGGAATCACAGGAGTCTATAAGAGTGAGGTGAGACTGTTAGAATGGAGATGCGAGAACAGAAGCAGAGGTCAGAGTGAAGCAATTGCTCTCTGGGAAACAGAAGCCAAGGAATGCAGGTAGCCTACAGAAGTTAGACAGAGAAACAGATCCTCCCTCAAAATGTCTAGAAGGCAGGATTTAATCCTGCCAATACCTTGATACTAGCCAGGTGAAACCCATTTTGGACTTTTGACTTTAGGAACTCTAAATAATACCTTTGTGTTATTTTAAGTCACTATGCTTATGGTAATTTAACAATAGCAATAGGAAAAAAGTACAAGTGTCTTTCATGAATGTATCTGTTTTATCTAACTTGTCAAAGTTCTTGGCACAATGTTGTTTTCTATTAGCTTTTTAATGTCTGTAATCTGTAATGTCTCCTTTTTCATTCCTGATATGGGTAATTTGTATATTTAAAAAATCAGTATGGGTAGAGATTCATCTACCTTTATGATATCTCAAACAACAGATTTTAGTGTCATTGGTTTTTCTCTATTTTTTGTTCATTTTCTATTTCATCAATAGCCCTTCTTACCTTTATTGTTTTCATTTTTTTACCTACTTTTGTTTCCATTTGCTCTTTTACTAGCTTATTAAGTGGAAGCTTACATTATTGACTTTAGATCTTTCTCATTTTAATATAAGCACTTAAAAGCTCTAAAGTTACCACTAAGCACTGTTTTAGATACATCCCAGAAATTTTGTTTTCGTTTTCATTCAGTGAAACATATTTTACAATTTCCCTGTTACTTTCAAATCTTCCTATTATTAAGTTCTAATTTAATTCCTATATGGTCGAAGACAGACTACACATGAGTTAATTTTTTTTAATTGATTGAAACTTCTAGGACTTTTATATGGTACAATTTATGGCCTATTTTGATGAATGTTCCATGTGCAATTGTCTGATAGTCATTCTAGCTTGCTCCTTATTAATGTTTGTGTGTATGGTAGACAAAATTATGGTTCCCAAAAGTGTCCATATCCTATCTTGGGAACCTGTGAATATGGTACCTTAATGGCAAAAGGGACTTTGCACGTGCCATTAAAATTAAAGTCTTTGAGATGGGGATATTTTCCTGGATTATCCAGGTTTGCCAAACTTAACTGCATGATTGTTAAAGATGAAGAACCTTTCTTGGTTGTGGTCGGGGGAGACGTGACTACAGAAGAATGGTCAGAATAGTGTGAGGTGAAAAGAGTAGACCTTCTTTGTTTGCTCTGAAGATGGGGAAAGTGCCATAAGGAATGTGGGTGACTTCTAGAAAATGGAATTGCAAGGTAACTTATTCTCCCATCAGCTTTGAAAAGGGAATGAAGTGCTGCCAACACCTTAATTTTAGCTTAGTGAGACTCCTGTTGGATTTCTAACTTAGAGAACTGTAAGATAATTAATTTCAATGTCTTGAACCATTACATTTGTGATAATTTTTTATGTCAACCACCGAAAACTAATACAGAAAATTACATATTTCCCCATCCTTATACTTTTAACCTGTATCTTTAAATTTAAAGTGTTTTTTTCTTTTAAATAAATAATTTTTTTTTGTTTGAGAAAACATTTTGTGGGATCTGGCTTTTTACAGTTCCAACCTGACAATCTGTCTTTTAATGAGAGTTCTTAGATTGCTTACATTTAATTCAATTTACCAGTATGGTTAAATTTTTTTTTTTTTAATTTTGTAGCAGAGACAGAAAGAGTCAGAGAGAGGGACAGGCAGGAAGAGAAAGAGATGAGAAACATCAGTTCTTTGTTGCAGCTCTTTAGTTGTTCATTGATTGCTTTCTTATATGTTCCTTGCCTGGGGGAGGGGGCTACAGCAGACAGAGTGACCCCCTTGTTCAATCCAGCGACGTTGGGCTCAAGCTGGTGAGCCTTGCTCAAACCAGATGAGCCTGCACTCAAGCTGGTGACCTTGGGGTCTGGAACCTGGGTCTTCCGTGTCCCAGTCTGATGCTCTATCCACTGCGTCACTGCCTCGTCAGGCCCTGTGTGGTTAATATTTAAATATACCATTTTGCTATGTTATTATTTGTCTCATTGGTTCTTTGTTCTTGCTCACCTTTTCTGCCTTCTTTTAAATTGAGTATTTTCTGGTTCTCCATTTCATCTCCACTATTGGCTTATTGACACTACCTGTTCATTTATTTTTTAGAGGTTGCTTAAGGTTTACAGTATTTGTTGTTAAGTTTTCATTTTCTACTTTCAAATATGATAATATTTCACATGTAACCCTTAACACAGTTTATCTCCATTCTTCCATCCACTATGCTATTGTAATTATAGATTGACATCTATGTATATTATGAGTTCAACAATGCACCGTTAATCATTTTTGCCCTAAAGAATCAATTATCTTTTCAAGAAATTGAAAAAATACCATTTGCATTTACATTTATATGTACATACATAATTTCTGCCACTTTCATTTCTTTGTAGATCCAAGTTTTCATTTAGCTTAATTAGGCTTCCACCTGAAGAACTTTCTTTAACATTTCTTATAGTCAGATCTGTTGATGACATGTTTGTCTTTCTATTCTGGAAAAGAATGTTTATTTCTTCTTGCAAATAATATTGTTATTGACTTTTTATAGAAAGGGAGAAGTGAAACATTGATTTGTTGTTCCACTTATTTATGAGTTCATTAGTTGGTTCTTGTATGTGCCCTGACCAGGGATTGAACTCGCAACCTTGTCATATCAGGACAGCACTCTTAACAACTGAGCTACCTGGACAGGGTACTTATTTCTCCTTGTTGAAATTACTTATTTTTAAATTTATTTTTTTTATTTAGAAATTAAATTTAATAGAATAACATTGATCAATAAGCTTACATAGGTTTCAGGTAAACATTTCTATACTATTTGAACTGTTTCTTTTTCATTTAGAAATTAGCATTTGAACTGTTGATTGTGTTGTCTGCCCAACACCCAAAGTCAAATTATTTTCCATCACCGTATATTTGTGCCCCTGTACTCCCCACCCCCTACCCACCTTCCCTTAGTAACCGCTCATTTTTATCTACATCCATGAGTCTCAGTTTTATATCCCACCTATGTGTAATATCAAATAGTTCTTAGCTTTTTCTGTTGAATTATTTTACTTGGTCCATCCATGTTGTTGTAAATGGCAATATGTCATCATTTCTTATGGCTGAGTAGTATTTCTTAGTATATATGTACCATATCTTCTTTATTCAATCCTCTGTTGAAGGACACTTTGGTTGTTTCCATGTCTTGGCCACTGTGAATAATGCTGCAATGAACATGGGAGTGCATGTGTCTTTGCGTATCAATGTTTTTGGGTTTGGGGGATAGATACCCCAGTAGAGGGATTGCTGGGTTATATGGTAGCTGTATTCTTCATTTTTTGAGGACCCACAGTACTTTCTTCCATAATGGTTGTACTAATTTGCATTCCCACCAGCAGTGAATGAGAGTTCCTTTTTCTTCACAGCCTCTCCAACACTTATTATTACCTGTCTTGTTGATTATAGCCAATCTAACAAGTGTGAGGTGGTATCTCATTGTAGTTTTGATTTGCATTTCTCGAATAGCTAGTGAAGAGGAGCATCTTTTCATATATCTGTTGGTCATTTATATGTCCTCTTGGGAAAAGTGTCTGTTCATGTCCTCTCCCCATTTTTTCATTGGATTGTTTGTTTTTGAGCTTTGTGAGTTCTTTATATATTTTGGATATTAACCCCTTATCAGAGCTGTAGTTAATGAATATCATCTCCCATTTGGTTGGCTGCCTTTTAATTTTATTGTCAGTTTCTTTTGCTGTGCAGAAGCTTTTTAGTTTAATAAAGTCTCCTTCATTTATTTTTGCCTTTACTTCCCTTGCCTTTGGAGTCAACTTTATAAAATGTTTTTTATGGCCAAGGTCCATAAGTTTAGTACCTATGTTTTCATTTATGTCCTTTATTGTTTCAGATTTTATTTAGGTCTTTGATCCATTTTGAATTAATTTTTGTGCATGGGATCAAGGTGTAGTGAAGTTGAATTCTTTTGAATGTGGCTTTCCAATTTTCCCAGCGCCATTTATTGAAGAAGCTTCTTTTCTCCATTGTGTGCTTTTAGCTCCTTTGTCAAAGATGATTTGCCCATATATATCTGGTTTTATTTCTGGGCTCTCGATTCTGTTCCATTGATCTGTATGTCTTTTTATTTCTGCCAATACCATGCTGTTTTCATTATTGTGGCTCTGTAGTATAATTTGAAATCAGGTACTGTGATACCTCTGGCTTCATTCTTTTATCTCAGAATTGCTTTGGCTATTAAGGGTTTTTATGGTTCCGTACAAATCTGGTAATTTTTTTGTTCTATTTCTTTGAAAAATGACTGGGATTTTTAATGGGTATTCCATTAAATTTGTATATTGCTTTGGGTAATATGGCTATTTTTACGATGTTGATTCTTTTGATTCATGGACATGGAATATTTTCCCACTTCATCATCTTTTTAAATTTTTTTTAATAATGCTTTGCATTTTTCAGTATATAAGTCCTTCACATTCTTTGTCAAGTTTATTCCTAGGTGTTTTATTTTTTGTTGCAATCATAAAAAGTATTCTTTTTTTAGTTCGTTTTCTCAACTTTCATTGTTGGCATAAAGGAAAGCAGTAGACTTTTATATATTTATTTTGTGTCCTACAACTTTACTGTATTTGTTTATTGTTCCTAATAGTTTTTGGTGGAGTCTTTGGGATTTCTATATACAGGATCATGTCAGCTGCAAAAAGTGCTACCTTTACTTCTTCTATTCTGATGTGGATGCCTTTCATTTCCTTCTCTTGCCTGATAGCTCTAGCTAGAACTTCCAATAGTATGTTGAATAAGAGTGGAGAGAATGGGCATTCTTGTTTTATTTCTGACTTTGAAAGAAAAGCTTTCAGTTTTTCACCATTTAGTATGATATTGGCTGATGGTTTGTCAGATATGGCCTTTATTATGTTGAGGTACTTTTCTTCTATACGCATTTTATTGAGTGTTTTAAACATAAATGGGTGTTGTATCTTATCAAATGCCTTTTCTGCATCTATTGATAGAGTCATAATTTTTGTCCTTTGTTTTGTTGATGTGTTTTATTCTATTCATCAGTTTGCATATCTGATTGAACCATCCTTGTGCTCCTGGAATGAATCCCACTCATTTGTGATGTATTATTCTTGTAAAGTATTATTGTATTCGATTTGCTAGTATTTTGGTTATGATTCTGTAGTTTTCTATTTTGTATTGTCCTTAACAGGTTTCAGTATCAGGGTTATACTGGCCTCATAAAATGTGTTAAGGAATATTGCTTTTTTTTTAATTTTTTGGAAGACTTTGAGAAGGATAGGTCTCAAATCCTCTTTGAATGTTTGGTAGAATTCACTAGTGTAGCCATCTGGTTCCGGACTTTTATTTTGGGGAGGTTTTGATAGTTGTTTCTCCTTCCTTCCTGCTTATGGGTCTATTTAGGTTTTCCAGTTCTTTGTGACTCAGTCTAGAAAGATTATATAGTTCTAAGAACTTAACCATTTCTACTAGATTGTTGAATTTGGTTGCATATCATCTTTCATAATATTCTAGTGTGATCCTTTTTATATCTAAGATGTCTCTGGCAATTTCTCCTCTTTCATTTTGGAGTTCATTTATATGAGTCATTTCTCTTTCTTCCGTAATGAGTCTAGCCTGGGGGTTTTCAATTTTATTGATCTTTTCAAAGAACCAGCTCTTTTTTTGTATTAATTTTTCTACAGTTTTTTTGGTCTCTATTTTATTTAGTTCTGCTCCAATTTTTTATTTATTTTATTTTATTTTTTTAACAGGGACAGAGAGAGTCAGAGAGAGGGACAGATAGGGACAGACAGGCAGGAATGGAGAGAGGTGAGAAGCATCAATCATTAGTTTTTCATTGCCATTGCGACACCTTAGTTGTTCATTGATTGCTTTCTCACATGTGCCTTGACCGCGGGCCTTCAGTGGGCCAAAGCAACCCCTTGCTGGAGCCAGCGACTTTGGGTCCAAGCTGGCGAGCCTTCGCTCAAGCCAGATGGAACCGCGCTCAAGCCAGATGGGCCTGCGCTCAAGCTGGCGAGCTTGGGGTCTCAAACCGGGGTCCTCTGCATCCCAGTCCGACGCTCTATCCACTGCACCACCGCCTGGTCAGGCAGTTCTGCTCTAATTTTAACTATTTCTTTTCTTCTGCTGACTTAAGGTTGCCTTTGTTCTTTTTCTAGTTCTTTCAGATATAATGTTAGGTTCTTTACTTGGGTTTCTTTAGTTCCTTATTGCATTAAATTCTAATTTCAAAGCCTTATGGTAGAGAATTTACTTGCTATAATTTCAATCATCTTGAATTTTTTGAGATTATTTTTGTGTCTCAACATGTGGTCTAGCCTTGAGAATGTTCCATGCACACTGGAAAAAAATGCAAAATATGATGTTCCAGAATGAAATGTTCTGTGAATGTCTATGATGTCCATTTGGTTTAGCGTGTCATTTAAGGTTGATATTCTTTATTGATTTTATGCTAGAATGATCTATGTAAAACTTTCAGTGGTGTGTTGTAATCTCTGACTATGATTGTGTTTTACTCCTTTTTTGTTGTTGTTGTTGTTACATTAGAGGATGTCTTATATATTTCGTTGCTCCATGATTTGATGCATATATATTGAGAAGTGTTGGGGATGGCAAGATGGCGATAGAGTAGGTGGACATACCAAATTTCAACTCCAGGAACAAAAGTGGATTATAACTTAATTTTAAGAACCATCATCTGGATAAACCAACTTTGAACTAAACTAAGTGGACTCTTCAACCAAGGAACACAGAATAAGCCACATTGAGACTGGTAGGAAAAGCAAAAACATGGAAAGGGCTGCCCAGCTCCCTGGAGCAAATGGCAAACTCGCATGATGGAAAGAGAGTTTAGTGGAGAGGGAGGGACCTGGGTCCCAGGAACAAAGCCCCAGCCTACAGCCCCAGAGCCTAGAAGAGGCATTTGGACAGTATTGAGCTGTGAAACAAGTGATACTGTTTGTGAGAAAGAGACAGTTTTCTCAGACCCAGGATTCTTCTTAAAGGGATAGTGCAGAAAACCTCTCTCACAACCACTCACCCGGGGCTCCAGGGAATGGGGACAGAGGAGAGGACCGGAGCAGCGGGAAGAGCATGTAGACTGGAAGGCACAGGGAGAAACACTCTGAGGGACAGCCACCCTAACCCCTGGGCTGAGTTACTTCCCAAATTGAAAATGAATATTTCCCCTGGAACTAGCAATACCAGCAAAGGGAGACAGGACACCAGCCAAACAAGCTCTCCCATCGCACTTAGAGCAGAGCTGCTTACACGGAGGGAGCTTCCAGGACTACAGTATGGAGTGTTAGGGTCTGAGCTGCAGAGCCCCTACCCACACTGCTGAGGGTTTGCTGGAGGGACGGGGGCAGCCAGATGCAGAAACGCGGTTCTGTCGGTGGGGGCAGAGGCCCAACCGGCGTGAGCTCGGTCTAGCCCAGCAGGGTCGGAGGGGACGCGCAAAAGTGGTCCGGCAGCTGCGGGCCTGCCTGCAGCCCCACCTGCAGGGGAAAAGCGGAAGGCCAGGAACGGGAAGAAATCTGCTGCTGAGCAGGGGCCTGTGGGCGCACAACATAACCTGGCCTCTGAGGTTTGTGACCCTGCATGAGCCAGCTGTGACCGTGGGGGCTGGGCGGAAGCCCAGGAACAGGCTGGGTCCACAGCTAAAAAAAGGTGTTTACACCTACCCTTGGTGCCAAGGCTTGTGGCCTGAGTGCGGTAAGCAACCCCACCTGTGGGGGCGAGGTGAAGGCCCAGACAGGCTGAGGCTTGTAGAGCCGGACACAAGAACATAGCCCCTCTCACGGAGGAGAGGCGGAAATCACAGCAACAGCCGCAGTGGGCTGGCGCCAGCAACACCCATACCCAACTACCCTAAACAGCGGCAGAGAGGGTGGTGGGCCTGCAGATAGACCACACCTAGGGAACACAGAGTCAACACCCTTTGGACTCCAGTAGCCAAATCCTTCTTATACACAGACAAAATGGGCAGGCAGAGAAATGCAACCCAAATGAATCAAAAGAAATTCCCAGAGAAGGACCTGAATGAACCAGATATACCCAAATTACCAGGTACAGAGTTTAAAATAATGATAGTTAAGATGTTCAAAGAGCTTAGAGCAACAATGGATAGTCATTATGAACACCTAAATAAAGAGATAACAAGTATAAAAAAGGAAATTGAAATAATAAAAAAGAATCATACAGAAATGACAAATAAGTATCAGAACTGAAGGCCACAATGGAAGGAATTCAAAGCAGGATGGATGAAGCTGAGAATCGAATCAGCGAGTTGGAGGACAAAATAAACAAAGGTACAGAAGCATAACAGAAAAAAAAAAAAGAGACTGAAAAAATCTGAGGAAACTCTAAGGAAGCTCTATGACAACATGAAGAGAAATAACATCCGCATCATAGCGGTACCCGAAAATGAAGAGAAAGAACAAGGGATAGAAACTTTGTTCAATCAAATCATAGCAGAAAACTTCCCTAAATTAAGGCTGGAAAACATATAACACATTCAAGAAGCACACAGAACTCCATTAAAGAGAAACCCAAAGAAATCTACACCAAGACATATCATAGTTAAAATACCAAAGCTAAGGGATAAAGAGAAAGTTTTAAAAGCTGCTAGAGAAAAAAGGCTATCACCTACAAAGGAGCCCCCATAAGGATTACATCTGACTTCTCAACAGAAACACTTGAGGCCAGAAGGGAATGGCAAGATATATTCAAAGTAATGCAGAACAAGAACCTACAACCAAGACTACTCTATCCAGCAAGGCTAACGTTTAAAATTGAAGGAGAAATAAAGAGCTTCCCAGACAAAGAAAGCCTCAAGGAATTCATTAAAACCAAACCAATTCTGCAGGAGATGCTAAGGGGCCTGTTGTGAACAGTTCAAAGAGAGGAAAGAATATAGCAAAAGAAGAACACAGCTTTAAAGAATAAAATGGCAATAAACAACTGCATATCAATAATAACCTTAAATGTAAATGGATTAAATGATCCAGTCAAAAGACATAGGGTAGCTGCGTGGATAAAGAAATAGGACCCATACATATGCTGGCAACAAGAGACATGCCTTAAAACAGTGGTTCTTAACCTTTTTTGAGGTACCAAACCCACCAGTTTCATATGCGCATTCACCGAACCCTTCTTTAATGATAAACATAATATGATTTTTTTTCCAAATTCAAGACATTGGTATATGTTTTTTTACTGGTGCACAAAATGAGCCGTGCATGAACATCATCTTTCTCAGAGAACAAAACCAACAAAGTGCATGAACTCACAACAAATTACGGTATTACTTTATTCTGGCCTCTGCAGCAGAGGCTTCTTCGAACCCCTGAGACCAACTCATCAAACCCCTAGGGTTTGATAGAACCCAGATTAAGAACCACTGTCTTAAAAAAAAAGATGCACATAGACTGATGATAAAAGGATGGGAAAAAGTATTTCATGCAAATGGAAATGAAAAAAAAGCTGGGGTAGCAATATTTATATCTTACAAAATGGACTTTAAAACAAAGGCTGTAGTAAGAGATAAGGAAGGACACTACATAATGATAAAGGGAATAATTCAATAGGAAGATATAACCATTATAAATATCTATGCACCAAACATAGGAGCCCCGACATACATAAAACAGACTTTGATAGATATAAAGGGCAATATTAAAGCAATACTATAATAGTAGGGATTTCAATGCCCCACTAACATCACTGGATAGATCCTCAAGAAAGAAAATTAATAAAGAAACAGCTTGGCCAGAGAGAGGTGTGAGCAAAGTGCTCCCAATGTGCAGGAATGACTACATTCTGTGCACGTATTCTCCACCGAGGCGGTCGAAGTGCCCTACAGACCTGTCCCAGCTCTGGAATGTGGGATGGGTGCCTGGCAGAGCCTGGGTTTGGAAGAGAGGTTGAGAAGAACAGGATGAAGGGAGAAGCAGAGGGAGCAAGCAAGTGGAAGGCAGGAAATACAGAAATCAAGGCAGTGATGAGCTCCAAAAGGGACCAAGAAACCCCAAGGTTCAAGGTAAGAAAGAGAGGAGGGTGAAAGACAGAGAACAGGGGAAGAAGTAAGGCAGAAGAGGGAAGGAAGGGGAGAGAAGAAAGTGTACAGGGAGACCAGACATAGATAGGCCTGCTGAGGCCACTGTTCTTCAGTCTCTTTTCTGCCCTGCTCCTGCCTCCCTCCTGCATGTTCACCAGGGGCCTCTAGCATCTGGCAAATTGCAGCTCTCTCTCTTTTATTTGATCAGAAAGTGACCAGCATTCACCTCAGGAGGCAATGTCAGCTTCTCTCCCAGGTGGAGAAAGTTTGCCCAAGATACGTGACACTTTGGTGGCAGAGCTGGATTTGAATCTACAGCTCCTGACTGTGCGGCCTGACTCCTCCCACACTGGGGCCAACTGCCCCTAGGGATGCTTTCCCAGTGAGCCCCCTTCTCCAGCTCCGGACTGTGCGGCCACACCCTTCCTTTCCGGTTCCTCAATCTGGAACGCAATGACTGAGTGGCCTGAGTGAAGTTCACTGACTTCTCTGCATCTGGATGTCCTCTCGTGCATAATGAGGGTCAGATGAGAGCCACAGTCCTCACTGTTGACTGCTTACAAGGTATACCATCGTGTTAGTCTTTCTATATGCCTCAAGTAATTTGATGTCTATAGTCACTCTATTTTGTAGAACATAAGGAGTATGTCCAGGAAAAGTACTTTAGAAGTTGGACTCTACAGAAATCTGCCGGACAGAGAATGTTCTCCTGATTTAGGCTCTTCCTCTCCAATATTCTTACCATTCCCAACATCTGCAACTCTCCACGTTCATTTATTTTCTCTCCTACTATTTAGTGAACATCTCCCACAATCTGGGGATGCAATAGTTAAAAAATAAAGGCAAAATGATAAAAAGCATTGGAGAAAAATAAAATGAAAGGGGATAAGGAATGTTTGGAATTGGGATAGGGATGAGTTGCAGTTTTTTAAAGGGTGACTCAGGAAAGCCGAAACTGTGATGGCAGAATTTAAGCAATAATCAGAAGGAGGTAAGGAAATGACTCCTGCATTTATGTGCAGAAAGAGCATTCCAGGAAGGGATGACAGCAAGTTCAAAGGTCAGGAAACAAATACTTGCCTGGTGGTTTGGAAGATCAGCAAGGGGCCAGTGTGGTGAAAGCCGAGTGAGACAGGCATGGAATACCATCAGATGAGGTCTGAAAGGTGGGCGGAGGCTCAAATTGAGAAGGGCCTCATAGGCTGCAGCACTTCTCCACTACTTTGTAATGAGTTACCACACCCTTAGCAGTTTCAAACAACACACTCTGTCTCATAATTTCCACAAACCAGGAGCCTGAGCACAGCTTAACTGGGTCATCTGTAAGTCTGCAATCAAGGTTGAAATCTGGGACCTGACTGGGGAGCAATCTGCTTCCTGCTCATATAGCAGCATTGAGTTCCTGGCAGGCTTCTGAAGGTGTCTTTCAGCACTCCTTGCTACATGGTCCTCCCCGTATGGCAGCTTGCAACATGGCATCCTGCTTTTGTTGTTGTTTTTTTTCTTTTGTTTATTTTCCAGGGACAGAGAGAGAGTCAGAGAGAGGGATAGATAGGGACAGACAGACAGGAATAGAGAGAGGTGAGAAGCATCAATCATTATTTTTTCGTTGCCATTGCGACACCATAGTTGTTCATTGATTGCCCTCTCACATGTTCCTTGACCGCGGGCCTTCAGCAGACCGAGCAACCCCCTACTGGAGCCAGCGACCTTGGGTCCAAGCTGGCGAGCTTTTGTTCAAGTCAGATGGGCCCGCGCTCAAGCTGGTGAGCGCAGGGTCTCAAACCTGGGTCTTCCGTATCCCAGTCCAATGCTCTATCCACTGCGCTACCACCTGGTCAGGCGGCATCCTGCTTTTTCAAAGCCAACAGAAGAACCAGTGCCTGAGCAAGACAGGTGTGTGATTTTGTGTAGTGTGATCATGCATGCATAATCACATATATACTGTAACCTATGCTGTTCTTTATTGATTAGAAGCAAGACACAGGTCCTGCTCATACACAAGGGAAGGATGTAAATACAAAGGTGGGGGTCATTGGGGTTACCTTAGAGTCTGTCCACTCTGCCTCAGTCCCTCATTGACTCATGTCTATTGCACTTGCCAAATACATTCACCACCCCCACCCCACAAGATTACATTAAGCTCATCTAAATCAGGTTTAGGTATAGAATAGATTCCTTTAGGTATTCCTCTTACTTGATCTGTGAACTAAAAGTACAAGTTATCTGCCTTCACACACCCAACATACAATGGTGAGATAACAGCTATAGACATTCCTGTTCAAAAGAGGTAACATGGGATATACAAAGTAATCACTGGTCCATAGCAATTCTGAAATCCAGCTGGGCAAATAATGAGTATTTCTGAGAATAAGACCTGAGAGTAATTCCACGCCCCTCAGCTCTGCTCTCTTGGATTCTACCCTCAGGTTTATCTTTTCTTTTTCATAAAAGGTAGCACATGTTTGTACTGAGTAGTTTTATCAGCTTTCTTCTTGGCAGTAGAATTTTGGGGATCCTAAAGCCTATTTTTATTTTGCATTCTTTCTGTACCTCACAGTTCACAATAACAGTGCTTTTTCTGAATGAGCTTTCTCAAAACTTTGTCTTGGGTAGATTTCATTGGGATTCATTCTATTAGGCAAAAGCCACACCCAAGATCTTTGTGAGGAGCTTCTCCTGAAATGGCTGAGTGATAGTTAATTTAAACCTCCTTGAGTCCTGTGGTCGGATTAAGAGATTCTGGGAGGCAAATTCTTAATCTCTTGAACAGCCCTCTTTTTGACTCAATTCTACTCTGATACTTTCATCTTAATGATGTTTTAACAAAAGACTGTATCAGACTTTCTGGTTTTTCTCTACACCAGGGCTTATCACTATTTCATGTGCTTGGAAGTTTTCTTTTTCATTTTTTTCCAAAGTGAGACACTCTCCTCTCACATTTTACTACACTCAGCAAGAAGAAACCTGGCAGCTCCTCAATGTTTTGCTTGGAAATCTCCTGAGTATATTAACCTATTTATCACTTACACATTCTGTTCACATATAACAGCAGGAGACAATTCTTTTAAGCTTTCTGCTACTTTCTCACAAGAATCCCCTTCCTCGAGGTGCTATTAATAAAATCCCCACTTCCTTTGAAATCTCACTGGCAAGTCCTCCAAGCCCACATTTCCCCTAACAGTCTAATCAAGACAATCTAGACTTTCTTTACATGCTTCTCAAACTTCGTCCAGCCACTGCCTTCTGGACAGTTCCAAATGTAAGGTGGTTAGCAATGGGAACAGTCATGTGGGGAACCCAGATCCCGATCTTTGTCTGGAATCACCCCACATTCTTACGCACCAAAAGAAACGGCCCAGGGGCCCTTTGGGAGAAAAGCCACTGTCCGTCAGCCAGTGAGATTTCATTACGTCATATTAGCTGGATGACCCCGGGAGGGCCCCTTTTTAAATCTGGTGCCATGCGGTCCCAGGGCGTGAGATTCCTGGCATTCATCTTCCGTGCCAGTGAGTCTTGACCGAGAAGCACTCTGTACCAAATAAATCCTTAATAATCAACACTTAGTGGCGATGCTAAGGTGACCAGACGTCTCTCTTTTGGCGGGACAGTCCTGATTTTTAACAATTTGTCCCACGGCGTTTTAAAAAGTCCTGAATTTTGGAAAGAATGCACGAAAAGCTAGGGAATGGCAGGAGAACGGGAAGGGAATATACAGTTTTCAGCGGAGAGACCCCGCCTCAACCTGGAAGGGCCAGCACTGCCGCAAGAGCTCGCTGCCCCGTGCAGGGCCCCGAAACAAAGAACTTTGGGTGGGACATACCTGCTGGGGCAGCGGCTGTCAAATCCCCTAACGACCCATAGGCCCACGTCCTGGACACCGGCATGCGGCTCCGGACTCCATGAGACGCAAGCTGCTTGGTCTCCAGCGAGCGGCAGGGCTGGACGAGGGGAGCATGACCGTGTAACCCGATCCCTCTGACTCACTCAAAATTTCCCATATAGTAATATTTCCAAAAATGATCTTTTTAATGAGGTATCATTAGTAAAAAATTATATTGATAAGGAAAACATTAAATCTTGGGTATCAGCAAAAATCACAATAGAGAACAAATGGTTAGAAATATTTCATCATTTTGAAACAAACCATGTTCCATACAATAATGCACTAAAAATTGTGGAATACACACTGTCTTTACCAGGAACTAATGCTGTGATTAAACGCGTTTTTTCTACGCGTTTAGATCAAATTTTTAATCAAGAACCCCACCCCCGCCCCAGTCAGTGGTGTCCCACTTTACCAATTTTAAAATCTGGTCACCTTAGCTACACTGATTTTCCTCCTTCCTCGGTGGGGACAATACCTTACATTTTTGGTGCCGAAAACCCAGGAGGAGTTTGAAGTCCACAATAGACTGCTCATCTCTCCCCATCCCCTCCGAGAAAGAACCAGGACCCAGGATCTCAGACCATCCACCACCTTCGGCGCACTGTGCAATAAGTCCCATACCTCCAAACCCCCCTCAGGTTCTTTCTGCTGAGGTTCTCTGTCCGAAAACTGTAGCTACATCAGGGAAGCCTTTTTCGTCCGAGTGTGTGTGTGCCCTGGAGATGTCTGAGCACATATCCACTTTCCTTATTCGTCCGTGGCCAGAGCTTGGGTTTTGGGATGCCAATCCTCAACTCTGACCACCCTGAGAACTGAGGCCAGCTGTGGGGGCACAGGAATCCCCAAACACTCCAGGAGTTGCCTTATCCAAAATCTCTCCCTCCCTAAAGAAGAGGAAACTGTTCTTCTCCACTGTGGCCAGTCCACAGAACCCACTGGATAATCGGACCAGGTAGCCTCCTGAAGGGACTTTTGGTTTTAACACCCCCACCAATTTAGCTATCACCGAAAAAGCTGGGAATTTGTTGGAGATCCCTTACAGGGCTTCTAGTTATTTGCGCGCCCGTCCTTAATCTCTCTGTGCCGCCTGTTTCACCGCGCAGGCCATTTTTTGGCCAGAGAAACCTCCATTCCTAATCTTTTCCTTCTCCGTGGACTCTCAACTTTCTCTCTCTCCTGCCTGACCCCCGAGGGCGCCCCTCTCTCGCCCCACTCTCTGTTCCTTCTGAGGACCTCTTTTGCATGATTTCTTTCCTCCAGAGAGCCCCCTCCCCCTCCCTTCGCTAAATCCTGTTTCTCATTCACTTGCAAATACCTCTCTCTCTTTTCCCTAGCTGGCCAGGAACCCCTCCCTTCTACACTGTGTTCTTAAGTCCCTCCTCCATCAGGTCATTCTCCACCTGTCATTGGCTCTTACACTGGTTTGCAGGATGCCCAACCCCCAGACCCCACCTGGGACCTGTGAACATGGCATTTAAAGTTTTCAATGGTTATGGCTAGTAAAAACAGGCCAAGGCTGTTTGCCAGACCCACATGCAGCAGAAGGTAATGCTCCAAACAAGGCACAGGAAGTGCCCAGCCCAAGTCTGGACCGCCACCAGGAGCTTGCTTTAAGTGTGGCAAGCAGGACCACTGTACCCAACAGGGCCCCTGCCCGCGGCTGCCCACTAAACCCTGCCCTTGACTGCAAGCAACCTGGTCACTGGCGGAGCGATTGCCCCTTTAGGTAGCAGGTTCATCCTCAACGCCTCTACATGGAGGACGAGGCAGCCACGGGGACCCATCACTCAAACTCCTAGGACATGACCTGGATTCGGAGAACCCAGGGTATGCTGCAACTAGTGGGTAAGTCCATCTCATTTCTTGTGGACACGGGAGCTGCCTTCTCTGTTTTGCCATCACACTCTGGACCTCTAATTCCCTCACAGCTCTCGGTTATGGGAATGGATGGGACCCCTTCTTTTCCTCTTCGCATGTCACCCCTGACATGCCGTTTGAATGGAATCCCCTTTTTTTTGTACCTGTTCTTAGTTATGCCATCGTGCCCTGTACCCCTTCTGGATCGAGATATTCTACACAGTCTCGGAGCCACTATCCAGCTGACAGCATCTTCCCACTTACTCCTACCATTCCTCACTACCAAGGGCTCCCCCATAATCAAAGCTACCCTCATTTCTAACCATGTCTCTCGCCTCAAGCTTGCTCCCGTGCAGGACCGCTGGCAGTCAGAACCACTGGGCCCTCCTCGTCTGTGGCTCACAAAACGGATGGGGCCTGCAGACTCTCCTGTTGCTCCTGTCCCTCCCACTAGGGACCTGCCTCCAGAGTGAGCTGAAATGGGGAGCAATGATGTTCAGTAGGACTGGCCTGATGAAAAAAGCTTCCATCTCCTCAACTGTCTTCGAGGAAAATTAAGCAAAATCTTTCTTCCTACAACCCACTTATCTCCTAATAGCAGCTACCCAGTCTCACCTAGGCTGCCCCTATCCTAAATCTTCTAATTATCAGTGTATAACTCATATGTGTTATTTTTTTAAAAAATTCTTACAGAGGCACATCCTCGAAATTTCTCAACTCACGGCCAAACAGATGTTCCTCCTGACTCCCCTCAAAGCCACCACCAGCCGACCTCCCCTCCCCACGATGCCCCTAATCAGCAGGAAGTAGCCAGGCAAATAAATGGTGCCCCTATTCTATTTAACAAAAAAGGCTGGGATTTAGGGTGGTTAGCAATGGGAACGGTCACGTGGGGAACCCAGACTCCAGTCTTTATCTAGAATCACTCCACATTCTTGTGCACCAAAAGAAACGGCCCAGGGGCCCTTTGGGAGAAAAGCTACTGTCGGTCACCCAATGAGACTTCCACTACGTCATATTAACTCGCCCACCCTAGAGGACCCCTTTAAATACCTCCATGTAGTTTAATCCTTTGCAACTCATCCACTCCTGAACCCTGGGACCTGAGGACATTGTCTGGCAGGATGCACGGTACTTAATAAAATCTTTTGTTATTCCACACTTTGTGGCTCTCAGCATCCCCCTTCCTTCTTTCTCGGCAGGGAAATATACCTTACACCAAAGCCACTTCTACATTTCTACACAGCTGTTAAAGTAGCACCCCATTTCAGCAACCAAAGTCTGCATTAGTTATCTACTGCCACGCAATAATTTTATCACAAATTTAGAGGCTTCAAACACCACACTGTTAGAATCTCACAGTTTCTGTAGGTCAGCAGGCTGGCATGGCTTAATGGGGTCCTCAGTGAAGCTGCAATAATGATGTCTATGGAGACAAAATAGGCTTGTGTTTTTCAGGGGGTGGGGGAGGGAGAATGAGGAATGACTGCTAATGGGTATGAAGTTTTATTTTTGGTGTGATAAAAACATTTTGTAATTAGATAATGGTGATGGCTGCCTAACTGTGTGACTATATTAAAAACCATTGAATTACATACTTTTATTTCTCAACTATAAACAAAGAGAAGTTAGCCAGGGCTGGGTTCTCACCTGGGACCTGACTGGGAAGGATCTGTTTCTGAGCCCACAGGGCAGCATTCAGTTCCTTGCAGGCTGCTGGATGGAAGGCCACAGCTCTCGCGGGATGTTAGCTGGAGGCCTCCTCAGCTCCTCACTGCGTGGCAATCACCACATGGCAGCTTACAACATGGCAGCCTGCTTCTTCAAAAGCAGCAAGAGCTTGCCCCTGGGTGTTACAGTTTTATAGTCTTATGTGACATAGTCATATATATGTAATCACACCTGTCCTGTCATCTTTGCTGTAGACTTTTGGTTAGAAGCAAGTCATAGGTTCTGCCTGCCTGCACTCAAGAGGAGGGGATTGCTGTGCAAGGGTGTGAACACCAGGCAATGGGGATCATGGAGTCACCTTAGAGTCTGTTGCCATGTAGGTCAATTTAAGGGTCTAGGGCTTTACTCACAGATGAGAGTTTTGAGCTGAGAAGTCTCATGATCTGACATGCTATTAAAAAACATCTCTGGCTGCCATGTTGACAAGAGATTGAAGGTGTCAAGAGTGGAAGCAGGTGCCTGACCTGTGGTGGCGCAGTGGATAAAGCGTCGACCTGGGAACACTGAGGTCGCCAGTTCAAAACCCTGCACTGGTCTGGTCAAGGCACATATGGGAGTTGATGCTTCCAGCTCCTCCCCCCTTTCTCTCTCTCTCTCTCTCTCTCTCTCTCTTTCTCTCTCTCACTCTGTGTCTCCTCTCTAAAATGAATAAAATAAAAATTAAAAAAAAAAGAGCTTCAATTAAAAAAAAAAAAAGAGTGGAAGCAGGAAGCAAGAGTTAGAGGCTACCACAAAAAAATAATACAGATGAAAGGTGGGGTATGGGGCCATTACCAGGTTAACACAGACACAGTTCCCTTCCACCCCTTAGGGGTCCCCAGAACTTCCCTGAGGAGAGGACTCTCCCACACACACACACCTGACCCAGCAGGCTTCAGCCTTCTCTCAGGGTCTTTTCTCCTCCTTCTTCAAGGCCTCTTCAGCTCAACACATGCACTAGTCAGCCCACCCAAGCAAACAGCAATTTGACTGTGTTCTGTCTATCAGCAAAATATTATTGTCTCATAACCATAGCGTGATGCTAATACTGAGGATACAGGGGAAATAGGCATGTTCTGTGTGTCAGAGAAGTTTATGGGCCAGTGACGGTTATGGCAGTATAGGCAAGACACACTGTGCCAGCACAGGGACAAAGATGGGGGTATCTGGGGTGCAGATCGAGGAGGAGCTAAGATACACCTAAGCCTCACGATATAAACTACCAGACACCGCCTGCCCCCTGAAACACATTCTTAACATTGCCAGGTTGAGTTGTCTCTACGGTGCCCCCCAGCCTCCAGGCTACTCCTATCCCCACTCCGACCCCCAAGATACCTTTGGCCCCACCCAAGAGAACCTTCTGCACCCCCTTTCTAATTCTTCACTTCCACCAGAAGCCAGAGTTAGTTTCCTCTTAGCAGCATTTACATCTAGAGAAGAGCCGTCTATTAGAAATACAATGTGAGCAATACATGTGGTTTTAAAATTTCTAATAACCACACTTTAAAAAGTTTGTAAAAAGTGGAATTAATTTTAATAGTACATTTATTTAACCCATACATCCAAAATATTAGCATTTCAACATGTAATCCTATAAAAATGATTAATGTGGTAGTTGAAAATATTTTTCATAGTAAGTTCTAAAAATACATTCCAATTTGGATGCTAAATTTTTATTGGGAAGATGTGGTCTGTATTTAGATTTTACAGAATTGATTGGAAAAGTAAATTCACATACCCAAGTTGTCTCACAAATAATTAAGTTTCCAATAACTGAATGGAATGTCAATTTTTACATTTACTTTTAAATTAGTTTAAACTAAGCACCTGAACCAGTCAGTTCCTCAGTGGCACACACAAACCACATTTCAAGCGCTCAATACCCACGTATGACTAGTGGCTACCCAAGCACAGGCCTCTCCTGTCTGGGCCGCAGGTCTGCCACTCAGCTTTGGCTTTCTCAGTCACCTGTTTACTCAGATCCTGCTGTGCTCAGAATCTACCCAGACATACGCATGATCCCACTGCCTCACCTTCTTTCCTGCGCCCCCATCTCCAGCCTGCAGGAGCCATCCAGGACTCAGACCCACCCCTGGCTCCCTTGGCCCACCTTTCACCTGGCCCTCCTAGCTAGATTATCATCTCTATGCATAAACATTAGCATACCAGAAAGCCAATTTGCATACTGATTACTTCTGCTCTAATCAAATTCACACAATTTCAGGCTCAGGAAGCATTCTCCGCTCACAGAATGAGGTCCCGGAAAATTGGGTCTTGTCTTCCTGTCACCTACTGGAGGAGGTGGGTTTCAGTACTTGCTTGGCGTACGAGATGGGAAGGAGGAACAGAGAAGGTACCTGAGCATGGGGGGTAGCGGAGGCACCTGTGAGGGGCGTGGGTGGGGGGGAGGATGTTTCATGTGTTTATATATGGTTCATGGTGTGGGAATAATTTGGATGTCAAATAAGCAACTTAAAAGATTATTCCACATTCATACTTTAAATTTTTTGAAATTTAAATTCTCTCCCCCGGGCTGGGTCTTTTCAAGCCTCAGAGCTCTGACTGGCCTTGGCCTTATTTGCACCATCCCACTTCTGAGATTTAGGGCCACTCCTTACGATCCCCTCCGGGCCCTGCTGTAAGGTATTTTCCCCGCCAAGAAAGAATAAAATCAGCGTAGTTATTAAGTCTTAATTATTGAGGCTTTATTTGGTACAGAGCGTTACTCGGTCGGGACTCACTGGCACGGGTGATGAATGCCATGAATCTCTCTCACACCGGGGACCGCATGGCGCCAGATTTTAAAAGGGGCCCTTCTGGGGTCGTCTAGCTAATATGACGTAGTGAAATCTCACTGGCTGACAGACAGTCGCTTTTTTTCCCAAAGGTTTATGGGAAATGTAGTTTTTATGCACCTGGCCATGTGGGCAATCCCAGACAAAGACTGGGGATCTGATTTCCTGCTTGACCACCACATTGCTAACCACCCTACACCTGCCCTGCCCAGAAGCCTCTACAGGGTGTTTGTCTTCCCGAGCCTTCCACTCTGAGCAGCTGCCCTGCTCTGGCCTCCCCTTCCTGGGAAGAAGCCTGCTGTGTGCTGCCCAGAGGCTGGGGTAGTCCCCCCTGGGCTATTCCAAGGACTGGTCCTGCTGCTCTGTGCCCAGCCCCCACACAGGTGTGATTTCAGAGCTGTGGACACTGCCAGGGAGGAAGGGCACAAGTCCTGTGCAAGGCAGCGGGCACTGAACTCTAGGTTCCAGGTTCCTTAGAGCATGTCATGGTTCGCAGAGTTCAGTGAGATGGACTCTGGCAACCTGAGACCCTAAATGTAAGAGGTGGACAATTGAGACCCAAAGTCCTGGGTCTGCAATCTTTGCCTTGAAGCACACACACACAAACACACACACACACACACACACCCCTCTTCTTTTTCCCCTGACCCTTCACTTTCACACACCAACCTCATAATGACTTTCATAAACTAAGCACTTTGCCTTCATGAGGACCTTTTTCTATTAAAAAATGTTAAAAATTATATTTATGTTGGCATATAGATGAATATACTGAAGGAACTTTATCTCCTTCAATCTAAAGTTCACTCTTTTCTTTTGATTTATTTTTATTTATATTTTTTATTTTAATGAGAGGAGGGGAGGCAGAGAGATGGACTCCTGCATGCGCCCTGACCTTGATCCAACCGGCAAGCCCACTAGGGGATGATACTCTGCTCCTTTGTAATGGGAGCCATTTTTTTTTTCTTTTTTGGTACCTGAGGCTGAGGCCATGGAGCCATCCTCAGCACCCAAGGCCAACTCACTCCAGCCAATTGAGCCACAGCTATGGGAGAGAAAGAGGGAGAGACAGAGAGAAACAGAAGGGGGAGGGGTAGAGAAGCAGATGGTCGCTTCTCCTGTGTGCCCTGACCGGGAATTGAACCTGGGACATCCACAGGCCAGACTGACGCTCTACCACTGAACCAACCAGCCAGGGCCTTTTCCTCTGATTTTAATTAAAATATTTCTGTGGGTCCCTAAAATATTGTGTCTGCTGTGCCTAATGGATAAGACGGGCCTGCCTGCAGCCCACATATGCTTCCCCATCTCTTTTCCCAGCCATAGTCCTCCACAGCTGTAAGAGGCCAGAATTGGGGGTGGTAGGAGAGCTGTAAGGTCCTCAGGTGGGTCATTTGGGATCAGAGAAGAGCAGTAAAGTTCCCCGTCCCTCCCTCTGAAAGCCTAAGAAAGCCAGTTGCTTACCAAAAAAGGATGCATTTATGGTTTCATGAATTCCTTCCTGGTCCCTTGCCTGCCCCCCTCCCCCTATCCCCTGCCCCCTGCCCCCGTGCCACTGATTACAAGTAAGTCTGAGCAAATGTGAGGAGCCCAAATTTGGCAATAGAAAGCAATAGCTCAAACCTAGACTCCTACGACGACACATGAGAACCTCCTTAGGAGGTAATATAATATAGTGGATAAGAGTGCTTATAAAGAGTGCCAGGCGGTGGCACAGTGGATAGAGTGTCAACATGGGATGCTGAGGAACCAGGTTCGAAACCCTGATGTCACTGGCTTAACTGTAGATTCACCAGCCTGAGCATAGGATCATTGACATGACCCATGGTTACCAGCTTGAGCCCAAAGTTTCTAGCTTGAGCAAGGCCCCAGTCAAGGCACATATGAGAAAACAATCAATGAACAACTGAAAGTGCTGTACCTACAAGTTGATTCTTCTTGTCTCCCTTCCTGTCTGTCTCTCAAAAAAATTTTAAAAAAAAGAAAAAGAAAAGAGACAAAGCTATCTGCCCTTGAATAAGTTCTTTTTTTTGGGGGGGGGGATTTTTTTTTTTTAATTTTCTAACTTTTTTTTTTAATTTAAATTTTTTATTTTATTCATTTTAGAGAGGAGAGAGAGAGAGAGAGAGAGAGAGAGAGAGAGAGAGAGAGAAAGGGGGGAGGAGCTGGAAGCATCAACTCCCATATGTGCCTTGACCAGACCAGTGTAGGGTTTTGAACTGGCGACCTCAGTGTTCCCAGGTTGACGCTTTATCTACTGCGCCACCACAGGTCAGGCCTTGAATAAGTTCTTAAATCTCTCAAAGCCTCGTTTTTCTCCAACTGACAGGAATATTTTTGTCACTAAATTTTTATTTTCCTCCTTAAATTTTTGTAAGTATTAAATATTGTATTTGCACATGTATTTTGCACACAAGGAAGCTCTATACATTTGTTAGGAAATAGGATTGTTATGCAAAACAAACACATAGATCTCCTACCTCTTCTTCACAGGTCAGATAACCTATCGTAATTGAGATTACATATGTAAAGCAGGGGTCCTCAAACTATGGCCGTGGGGACCCCCTGAGGTCATTTATCCGGCCCCACCACACTTCCGGAAGGGGCAACTCTTTCATTGGTGGTCAGTGAGAGAAGCACAGGATGCAAATGCCTGTGCAAAGGGTGGTGTTCACTTCCAGTGACGCAGGACGCAGGGGTCAGGGCGCCGGAAGCGCGTCATATGACGCGTGTGCATACATGCAGTGTGCATAGGGATTTGTTCATAGTGTTTTATATAGTCTGGCCCTCCAACAGTCTGAGGGGCAGTGAACTGGCCCCCTGTGTAAAAAATTTGGGAACTGCTGTATGTAAAGTATTGAGCTCATTGCCTGGCACAGAGTAGGGGTTCCAAAAATGGTACCTATTTTTGTGGTCTGGTTCTTATTTACTTTTTTAATCTTATCCGCTCCCACCCCCCTCTCTGCCTCAAACTTCTGCAACACCAAACTGCTTATGGTCTTGTTTATTTCCCGCTCCACACTGAACTGTACATTTTCTCAACCCCTGATCACTGTAGCAGAAACTGGCTTGCTCTTCCTCCTGGGAATACCGATAGACTCTATCTTTCTCAGCGTCCCCTGCAGTTGGAAGTGGCCATTTGAACCAGCTCTTGCCAATGGGATGTAAACGGGACTGATATTTGCTGCTCCCAGGCCTGCTCCATCGACCTCCCACCTGCTGGCTCTTCATGCTCTTTCATCTTCCAGCCTTGGAGGCCACATATTTTAGGTGGGAGAGCCATTGATTGAAAGAACATGGGTCCCTAAATTAGAGTGTGAAGGAGAGTGACCCACTGTTTAAGATGTTCCATTAGTAAGAAATAAACTTCCATTAAGTTTAAGCCATTACACAATTTTTAGTTTGCTGCGACAGTTAGCCTTACCTTAATGAATACACTCCTGTTGTCTTATGTCTCTGGAATGCCTATAACCTTACCCTGCTTCACCAGGGTGGCTACTACTTACCCTTTAAGCTTCATCTCTGGCATCACATCCTCCAGAAAACCTCTGAGCAACCTCCGACCTCTCAAGGAAGGGTCAGGTGTAGCTAGCAGACACCACACAATTGACTTACCCTCTGTCCTCCCCATCTTTCTAATACAATCCCAATTTTGTTCAGAGCAGTAACGGACCCAGTTAGCATTATTCATGTCACAAGATACCCTTATAGCTAGCAGAAGTCATGTGATCCAGTCCTGGCCAATAGGCTGTAAGAGGAAGTTGCTGGATGAAGATTCTTAGAGAAATTTTTTAAAAAAGGAATAGATTGGGCTCATATCTGCCCTTTACTTTTTTTCTTTGTGTGTCCTTTCTTCCCACCTGGAAGTCAGCTGCAATGCCCAGGGATAAAGTTTACATATTACACCATAAGGATGACAGCCATGTGCTAAGGCAGAGTAGAAAGAAGATTCCAATTTCCTCAAGGCACCATGGAGCTACCATATCAGACCTGTTTTGCCTACCTCTGGTTTTCCTGTAACGTAGAAAATAGAAACTCCTAAAGCTTAAGCTCTGAGAGCACGACTGATAGCAGTCTGCACTGAATGTGTATCCTTCTCCATGCTCCAGAGCACCCTACGCTCCCTTCTACTCAGTGGTGGGATTCAACCTGTTCACACCGGCTGGTTTGGCTGAACTGATACCTAATTCACTGGGAAACAAAATTTTTGTTGCATCCACAGAAACACTTGTTCTTACCTAATTTGAGTGTGCTGATCTCAAATCTGACAAAAGTTTTTCTGTAAGCTACACATTTTTTGTAATTCAAGATTTTAGGTTTTCATCTTAATGTAAAAGTTTCAACATTTAATTTAACATAATGAAGTAGAATGTCTTCTTGGGCATCATCTTTGAGAAAATATAATAACTTATATAATACAGGAAATACACTAAAAGATATGATTGCATCAGAATTTGTCTACAATTTCAAAATAGAACATATTAAAACACTTATTTTAATCATAAAATTTGCACAAAACATTTAAATTCTATTCAGGCAAAAATTTGCGTTTGTAGCTCTTGTGTTTGTGTACTTGTTGAGGACAATCTCATTTGATGCTCCAGCAGTAGTCTGCTCATCACTAACAGCTCCAAGATTTTTGGGAAACTTATCAAGGTGACTTTTCAGGAATTGAATCTTAATGCTCATGTTACATCCAATTTCGCGGAAAGCCAACAGCATCCTTTGAACCAGAAGTTCATAGTTGTCTGCTTTTTTGTTGCCTAGGAAGTTCTTTGTAACTGCCACAAAAGACTGCCATGCTGCTTTCTCCTCCTTATTCATCTTTCTGGCAAATTCTTCATCACATAGAAGGGTTCGAATTTGAGGTCCATCGAGTACACCTGCTTTTATCTTCTCAGAAGACAAGGCAGGAAAAGCAGAAATAATATGTTGAAAAAATTCACTTTCTATTTAAAGCCTGAACAAGCTGCTTTATTTAGCCAACTTTAATGCTAAGTGGGGGGAAAATGATCCTGTCTCGATTAACTACAGGTTCATTCACAATATTTTGCATCCCTACTTCCAGAGCTTCACATTTCGGCCACTCCTTCTGTGTCCAGTGTTTCTCCCAAGCTCGGCTGTCCTACAAACACAGAAAGCAAGGATACTTTGTGAAGCCTCTCTGTTATCCTAGCAGGAAATTTACCATTTTAAGATCCACACAAATGATCCAACTATGCTTCTCATGCTTCAGAAAGCCGAGGAAAATTTTTATATCATTCTAATCTTCTCGCAGATGAGTTGAAGAACCAATTGGAACCGCTGCATAAACATTACTGTTGTGTAGGAGAACACATTTCAGACTCCGTTTAGAGCTGTCAAGAAATAGCTGCCATTCTGTTGGACTGTAAGTGCTAACACCTAGCTGGCTGAGAAGACTACTGATATTATGACAGTAAACAAAGTGTGTCTTCAGAAAAAAAGTCCACAAAAATTTGTTTATGCTTCCTGAAATGGGATACTTTAGCTGACTGGTGAAGTACATTTTTCTTGAAACCTGGAGGCTATTAACTCAGCTGCTTTCTTTGATAGGCCCAAATCTCTTACTAAGTCATTCAACTTGGGTTGGCTAAACTGCTGAGGGCTTAATGACTGCTTGGCATCAGAAGAAGACCCTTCAGATTCTACAACCATTTTCTCATGCATCTTATCAAAATATACTTGATCACCATGTTCACTTTCTTTGTCCTTAGAAGAAAGAAAACCATTGAAAACTGGAACCGGGAGTGTCTCAGAGTGTGGGATAGGTTGTATTACTGAAGGAATATTAGGATATGCGATCATATGCCGTTTTTTCTTGCCGATGCCCTTTGTATGGATCAGACAGAAATAACAGTCACTGCTGTGGTCCTTAGGTTCACGCCAGACCATGGGAATACCAAAAGGCATTCCTTTGTGTTTTTCTTTTGTCCAATCATGAAGCATTTCCTCACAATTATGACACACAACATGAGGAGCCCAATTCTTGTCTTGATCGCCAAAGGGAACTTGAAAATAGGCAATATATGCACATGTCACAAATGATGAAATATTGCGCCTTTGACGTTGAAGTGTGTAACAGCCACATATATAACAGAAGGTGTCAGGACTATTCTTACATTTATGCCTACTCGAAGAAGCCATGATTCAATCTTAAAACAAAATAAGAGGGTGTTTTTATCAGATAATAATTTTTTACATTTAGAAACAACTATAATTATGTAAAAGTGATGTTTGTAAAACATTAATTGCCTTGTGGTTATGTTCAATCCAAGAGTCGTTGCCCTTTAACTCCAATTTAAAAATCAATGCATGCCATTAACTGCAACAAAAAGAAATTAAAATTGCATAATAACTAGATCATGCACCAAAAAACAGATTTCAGATTTGGAATCAGTGATGCAGAAATATATAGAAAGAGTTCTAAAACCTCATGCAACAGAAAATGAAAAAGAAATTGTTTCCCAGTGTTATTTGTTGAGTTCAGTGAATCAGTTGTTAAAATGGCACTTGTAATCAGAGTTCTCTCTAAGGTGGGCACCCAATGTAGAAATTACAAATTTACATTCTAAAGGAACGGGATCCTACTCCTGTAGTGAAAAGATGGTTAAGGATAAATCACACAGCCCATAATGCTTGATAAAAACAGAAAATTGCAACTGAAGATGCCAATCAAGAAGCAATATGAAAATATCTTAAATAACAGTTTTACTTATTTTTGTCAAGTATTATTTAATATTTTTTCATTAATATTTTAAACTCTTTCTTATAACATATCTAGTTTTGTGTACCTCTTTTATTGTTCTTTCTTTTTTTTAATATTTCTTATTGAGGGGTGGACAGAAAGGAACAGACAGGAAGGGAGAGAGATGAGAAGCATCAATTCTTTATAGCAGCACCTTAGTTGTTCATTGATTGCTTTTCCTTATTGTTCTTATTTAAGTATTAAATGCATGAAATAATGAACTACCTTTTGGTTATTGCTTTTTCATACTTAAAACAGTCATAAGGGCAGAGAACTGGTTGTTAAAATTATTTGAATCCCACCACTGCCTCCACTGCTTCCATCAAACACAATCACGCACTCACAATCATCATCTTAAGAGTTTGTTTCCCCGACTTGTTTGAAGGCACAGAGCAAGCACTCAATAAATGTGTGCTGAGAGAGTGATAAGGTATACTACTGTGTCTTCCTCGTCTGCATTCGGAGGAAAGAAAAAGGGATACCTGGAGGACACACAGAAAAGGCCCTCAGCCAAGGAGTGGTCCCTGCCCCCATGCTCCTCTGTCACTGGAGCATCGCTCTGTGACCTAGAGGTCTTTTCAAGCTCTTGCATTCTCGGTTCAGCCTCACACCCAGTGCATTCTCCGCACTGAGGAGAGTAGGAAAGTGTAAGACACGGCCTGGTGCCTGTACCGCACTTCTTACTCCCAGCATAGTTTCTAGTTTTCTTTCTTTCTTTTTTAATTGAGGTGAAAGGCACATAAACTCAACCATTTTAATGTGAACAGTTCAATGGCATTTAGTATATTCACGAAGTTGTGCTACCACTACTTCTACATAGTTCCAAACGTTTCTGTCACCCCCAAAATAGAACACTATACCCATTGAGTAGCCATTGCTCATTCTCCTTCTCCCCTCCCCTCAGCTCTTGGAAACCACCAATCTACGTTCTGACTCTCAGGATATACTATTCTGGGTATTTCATATAAATGGAAGGACACAATGGACAAACAAAGGCAAGTAGGATCTTAGTGTCCACAGCAGTGGTTCTTAACCTGGGTTCTATAGAACCCTAGGGGTTTGATGAGTTGGTTTCAGGGGTTCGGAGAAGCCTCTGCTGCGGAGGCCAGAATAAAGTAATATCGTAATTTGTTGTGAGTTCATGCACTTTGTTGGTTTTGTTCTTTGAGCAAGGTGATGTTCATGCACAGCTCATTTTGTGCACCAGTAAAAAAAACATATACCTATGTCTTGAATTTGGAAAAAACATCATATTTTATTTATCACTAAAGAAGGGTTCGGTGAATGTGCATATGAAACTGGTGGGTTTGGTACCTCAAAAAAGGTTAAGAACCACTGGTCCACAGATTAGACTGACATTCAACTCTTCTTCATCCAGAGTGAGGTCAAGGATGCCTATTGAGGCTTGAGTGGCTGAGGTCAAATGTCTGCAGTGTTGCTCCTTGGAAATTTTTTGTTTTTCTTTTTTAAAAAATATATTTTTATTTTTATTACAGTTGATATACAATATTATATTAGTTTCAGGTATATAACATAGTGATTAGACATTTATATAACTTAGGAAGTGATCCCCTGATAATTCTACTACATATCTGGCATCATACATAGTTACTACAGTATTACCGACTACTTTCCCCTTGACTGTTTTGTCACTGCCAATTTGTAATTCTTAATCCCCTTTTCTTTTTTCACCCATTTCCCCAAACCCCCATCTCACAACCATCAAAATTCTCTCTGTCTCTATGAATTTTTTTTCTGCCTTTATTTTTTAGATTTTTATTTATTCATTTTAGAGAGAGGAGACAGAGAGAGACAGAGAGGCAAGGAGAGGAAGGTGGAGGAGCAGGAAGCATCAACTCCCATATGTGCCTCGACTGGGCAAGCCCAGCATTTCAAACTGGTGACCTCAGCGTTCCAGATAGTGCTTTATCCACTGCACTACCACAGGTCAGGCAGGGTCTTCTTTTCTTATCCATTTAATCACTTCGTGTTTTTTGATTGGAGTAGTTCATTCATTTACATTTAAAATAATTATTGATAGATGTGTAGGTATTGCCTTATTATTCATACTTTTTTTCTATTTTTTTCTTCTCCTTAAAGTAGTCCCTTTAACATTTCTTTAAATACTGTTTTGGTGGTACTGAACTTTTTTAGCTTTTTCTTGTTTGGAAAGGAAATTTTTATTTTTATTTTTTTTACATTTTGCATTTTTTAAAAATTTCTTTTTATTTATTTATTTTAGAGAGGAGACAGAGAGAGAGAGAGAGAGAGAGAGAGAGAGAGAGAGAGAGAAAGGGGGGAGGAGCTGGAAGCATCAACTCCCATATGTGCCTTGACCAGACCAGTGCAGGGTTTTGAACTGGCGACCTCAGTGTTCTAGGTCGACGCTTTATCCACTGCACCACCACAGGTCAGGCAGGAAATTTTTAAAATTAGATCTGGGATGATCTTGTCAATAGATAGGTAGAGATCTTTTATGAAGTGGGGGAGAATAGTATGGAAGTGAACTGGCCGGTGGGGGCCCAGGGTCACTGTCTCGCAGCATTTTTGTGAGAAAACACAGCTAAGTTTGCTATGTCCTGTGGTGTGTTCTGTGTATATATATATATATGTAGACAGACATCTTGAAACATATTCAAATTTTCTTTTGTGCTTGAATAAATTGCACAGATCGCAAAGCACTTTGACATCCAATGGCAGCTCACAAAAGAAGGCAAGGCAAGCAGTCTGAATCACAATTTATAGATGGAACAACCGAGGCCCCAATAGGGAACTTGCCCAAGGTCACACAAGGAATGAGTGGCAGAGCCCCCACGCTGGTGTGCTCTCCTCTGCACAGCAGCTCCTCCCTTCTTTGATGTGTTCTGGGTACCTTAGGTCACTCAATTACTTTAGGAGGGAAGGGGGAAATGTTAGCAGGTTGTATTAGTTAAAAACAAAATACCATAGTCTGAATGGCTTAAAAACCATAATTCTTTCTTTTTTTTCTTTTTTAGTGAGCAAGAGAGATGGACAGGAAGAGAGATGAGAAGCATCAACTCATAGTTGTGGCATCTTAGTTCTTCACTGATTGCTTTCTTATGTGTACCTTGACTGGGGAGAGGATACAGCCAAGCCAGTGACCCCATGCTCAAGCCAGTGACCTTGGGATCAAGCTAGCGGCCATGAAATCATGGGGTCATGTCTCTGACCCTGCAGTCAAGCCAGATGAGCCTATGCTCAAGTTGGCGAGCTTGGGATTTCGAACCTGGGTCCTCTGTGTTCCAGGCCAACATTCTATGCACTGTACCATCACCTGCTCAGGCATTTTTCACAGTTGTGGCAGCTGGGAAATTCAAGATCAAGGTGCCAAGTTGGTTCCTGAGGAGAAGTCTCCTCCTGGCTTGCAGATGTTTACCATCTTTCTGCCTCTTCACATGGTGAAGCAAAGAGAGAGCCAGCTCTTTGGTGTTTCTTATAAGGGCACTGATTCCATCATGAGGGCCCCACTTTTGTGACCTCATCTAACCCTAATTATTTCCCCAAAGGCCTCATCTCCAAATACCATTTCTTTGTGGGTTAGGGCTTCAACATGTGAAGTGGCGAGGTGGCGGTACAGGACACAAATACTTGGTCTATAATACAGGTGAATGTCACAGCTAGTGGGCACCATATGTTACAGCTGGTAAGACAGCAAAATATTTTTTTAAAAAAAAATACAACTAGTCCTGGCCGGTTGACTCAGTGGTAGAGCATCGGCCCGACATGTGGAAATCCTGGGTTCGATTCACGGCCAGGGTACACAGGAGAAGTGACCATTTTCCTCCTCTCCTTTCTATCTCTCTCTTCCCCACCCACAGCCAAGACTCTACTGGAGCAATGTTGGCCTGGGCACTGAGGTTGGCTCCGTGGCCTCTGCATCAGGCCCTAGAATATCTCCAGTTGCAACAGAGCACCCCAGATGGGCAGAGCATCCTCCTAGTGGGCATGCCGGATGGATCCTGGTTGGGCACATGCAAGAGTCTGTCTCTCTGCTTCCCCACTTCTCACTTCAGAAAAAAAAACAAAACACTAAAAACTCCAGGAGGAGGAGCAGGGAAGGAAGACAAAACTCTGAGAGTATTTGGAAGAAAGTAGGGTTGCCAGATTTAGCAAATAAAAAATATCAAATGCCTATGAAATTTTCAGTTTCAAATAAGTAATAATTTTTTAGTATGAGTATGTCCCATGTTTAGTTTGAGACACAGTTACATATAAATACATATGTGTATGGTAGTGTAAGCATGTATATAAAATTATACATGTGTATATATATTAGTGTGTGTAAATTTTAGCTTATATTTAAATTAACTTGGCCACGAACTCTAAGACAAGCCAATGAACTACAGAAGGGATTATTGCATAATCTCTGGACTAATGCGTCCTTTACATATTTATATAACTATTTATATATTTAGCTTTTTAAAAATCTTGTTTTAAAAAACTATTTCGGCCCTGTCCCATTTGTTCAGTGATGGAGCATCAGCCCGGTGTGTGGATGTACCAGGTTCGATTGCTGATCAGGGCACACTGGAGAAACGCCCATCTGCTTCTCCATCTCTCCCTCTGTTGCTTCTCTCTCTCTCTCTCTCTCTCTCTCTCTCTCTCTCTCTATATATATATATATATATATATATATATATATCTTCTCCTCCCCTCCTATAGCCATGGCTCGATTGGAGTGAGTTGGCCCTGGGCACTGAATAGCTCCATGGCCTTTGCCTCAGGTGCTAAGAAGAGCTTGGTTGCTGAGCAACAGAGCAACAAGCAATGTCGCAGATGGGCAGAGCATCGCCCCCTAGTGGGCTTGCTGGGTGGATCCTGGTTGGGGTGCATGCAGGAGTCTGTCTCTCTGCCTCCTCACCTCTCACAAAATTAAATTTAAAATATTTTAAAAATACAAAATTAATACTATTATATTTAGCTCTTTTTGGTGGCAGCACATACATCACATAAATTTATCATTTTAGCCATTTTTAAGTATACAGTTTAGTGACATTTAAGTACATGCAAGTTGTGTGGCCATCACCACCAATCTGCAGAATTTTTTTTTCATCCCAAACTCATGTCAGAGTAAACCAGAGCAGAAAAAAAAAGAAAAAGAAAAACAAAACAAACAAAACCAGAGCTGGATAGCAGTTAAAATGGTGAAAACAGACTTTTTTGTCAGGACTTTGCAATAGGGGAAAAGAGACCTCAGTATAGAACTGGGTTGATTTTGATTATAGCATGGACATGTGATTTATAGCCAAAAAATGAGTAGTGGTCCTGGATGGAAAATGACTAAGAGTATAGGTTGATTTCTTGCTAAACTGACCTGACAGGATTCTGGCGGAAGGCAGGCCAGGATAGCCAGACACCCATTGGGATGAGAGCTTTGTTCAGATCTGGAGGGTGGTCTGATATAGAGGGTGGGGGATTCTCCCTAAAATTCCGTGGTGCCAGTAGAGGCCTGTCTCTGAAAGAGGATTCAGAGGAGACTGACTAAAGTTTGGTCTAACGAAGACTGTCAGAAACTGTACCCACTAAACAATAACTCTTCCCATCCCAGGGAACCAGGGAAGCATCCCAAATTGCTTCCCTGGTCCCTGGCCACCCACTAAACAATAACTCTTCCCATCCCAGGGAAGCATCCCAAATTGCTTCCCTGGTCCCTGGCCACCATCATTCTCCTTTCTGCCTCTATGAATTTGACTATCTTATGTAAGTAGAGTCATACAATATTTTTCTTTTTATGCCTGAAACATATTTGATTTAAAATTTTTTAAGACTTTATTTATTCATTTTAAAGAGGAGAGAGAGACAGAAAGAAGGGGGATGAGGAGCAGGAGGTATCAACTCCCATATGTGCCTTGACCAGGCAAGCCCAGGGTTTCAACCAGCAACCTCAGCGTTTCAGGTGGAGGCTCTATCCACTGTGCCACTACAAGACAAGAGAATAAAGGAGCGCTAAAAGACTTAACCTGGAGATTATGCGAAGTGAAATAAGACAGGCAGAGAAAGACAAATATCATATGATCTCACTTATATGTGGAATCTAATGAAGACAATAAACAGGAACAAAATAGAAACAGAGGCAGGGTGACAGGGAAGAGATGGACCGCTGTCAGAGGCAAGGGGGAAAAGGGGATGGTATCCAAGAAGGTGAAGGGATTGTTCAGATTATGTATACATAACACACAGATACGGACAACAGAAGAGCAATTCACAGAGGCCCAGCGATTGAGGTAGAGGAGGTGGTAAAGGGGATAAAATGTAAATAGTCTTTGAATAGGGGCACGATGCAGGGTGTCATATTGAGTGGGACTCTTGAAACCATGGTAACACAATAAATTAAAAATAAAAGGAAAAGACGTACTAAATCAGTCCAGTGCGAAGACCAGAGGGGAGGGGCTGTTCCCCGCTGATGCTGGGTCGGCCCGGCGGCACACGGTGGGGGCCGACGTCCAGAGCTGGGGCAGCAGACGCCCAGGTCGGTCCGAGGGGAAGGCGGGAGCGGCCAGAGGCGGCCGAGCGGTGGGCGGGCGGCTCCGAGTGTGGACTCCCCGCATGGCCCAGACACGGTCGCCGTGGGAGCCAGAGCTCGGGAGCCCCGCGAGCGCCTTAGAGGCGGAGACCGAGCGGCGGCGTCAGCACCCGGCGGCGCGGGCGAAGAGACACCGGCGGGTGGAACTGGCACGGCGAGCGCAGGTGAGGAGCGGGGCGGACCGATGCTCCCAACCCGGCGGGCGGACGGGCAGCGCGGATGCTGGGGGCCCAGGGGCGCGGGCGAGCGGCGGGGGAGGCGGGTGGGACCACTGACGCTGCGCCCAAGTGACTTCCGAGCTGCAGACCGCTTCCCTGCGCGCCCGGAAGGCCAGAGGGCCTGCACCCCGAGCGCCGCAGCCCCTCCCTTCCCCCGAGCGAGGCCGAGATCCGGGGCGCAGGGGCCCAGCGGGAAGACAGGGCTCGCAGCTGCAAACCGCAGCCCGGCGCTCCCTCCCCGGCCGTGACCCTCACGGGCCTCCCACCCTGGGCCGAGCCCCACTGGACCGCGCTGGCCGGCGGCCTCCGACCCTGCGCCCCCGCCCTCACTGAGGCGGGTGAACGCTCCGCCTCCCGGGCCTCTCAGGGTTGATCCCGTGGAGCATCAGCAAAGGTTTTGGACCTGGGATCTAGACCCTGGGAGCCTGGTTCCGGGAGGGTTTGCAGGAAGGATTTCACGCACTTCCGAAATTATAAACAGCACTATGAGAGACGGGTATGGTGTAGGTTCCATTTTCTGGAAGTGTGCATAGTTTTTTACCAGATTCTGTAAGGTGGTGCTATTGGTTAGAAATCTGTGAGGCACATAGTGACGCTAAACGTAAAAAGAAACAGGTGAAGTTAAATTAGTGCTATCTTTTACTGAACTCAGTGTAGCTAAAATATGACCATTCCAGCATGTTATTTTCTGTGCATGCAGTCGTCCCCCGCTTATCCCCGGTTTCACAATTTTTGGTCGCAGTTACCTGGGGTCAACTGCAGTTAGGGAATATTGAACGGAAAATTCCGGAGATACTCCATAAGTTTTAAAGTTGCACCCCATTCTGAGGAGCATGCTGAAATCTGGCAGGTGTCCCACTCAGTCCTGCTTTGTCCCACCTGGGATGTGAATCATCCTTCGTGCCGCCTGTCCACGCTGTAGATGCCCCCAACCCGCCCCTTAGACACCCCATAGCGGACTATGTTATCAGATCAACTGTCATAGAGTAGTGCAGTGCCTGAGTTCTAGTAACCCTTATTTTGCTTAATAATGTCCCCAAAGCCAGTCACATTAATTGGTATTACAGTATCTTGTTACAATGGTTTTATTTTATGGTTGCTGTTCATCTCTCACTGTGCCTCATTTATAACTCAAATTTTATAATAAGTATGTATATATAGAAAAATATGGCAAATATAAAGTGTTCAGTACTATCTGCGATTCAAGGCATCCATTGGGAGCTCTTGGAACATGTCCCCCATGAATACAAACAATAAGAAAACTTTAATGCAGTGGTTCTTAACCTGGGTTCTATCGAACCCTAGGGGTTCGATGAGTCAGTCCCAGGGGTTTGGAGAAGCCTCTGCCACGGAGGCCAGAATAAAGTAACACCGTAATTTGTTGTGAGTTCATGCACTTTGTTGGTTTTGTTCTTTGAGCAAGGTGATGTTCATGCATGGCTCATTTTGTGCACCAGTAAAAAAACATATACCTATGTCTTGAATTTGGAAAAAAAAATCGTATTTTATTTATCACTAAAGAAGGGTTCGGTGAATGCGCATATGAAACTGGTGGGTTTGGTACCTCAAAAACGGTTAAGAACCACTGCTTTAATGAGATATCTTACATTATTTTTTTTCTATTAAGTCTTTGAAATTTGATGTTGTAATGCAGTGGCCAAGGCCAAGCAGGTCCACATTGGATTAGGGCAGATGATAGAGAAACTGCAAAGCCAGAAAGCATTGGGCCATTTAGATTCTCACAACTGTCCATGAGCTAACAGAGGAAACCGGCAAGGGAAAACCAGTTCTCAGGCAAACAAACAGCAAAAAACTGCCCCTCACAGTGGCGGGCTGACAATCTGCCATCGGCCCTAAGGGCAAGCATCCATAGCCTTACATAGACTGTACACAGGTAGTGCTGCCATGTGCTCACACACTAATTAAGTAAAGTACAAGCAAGCAAGCCTAACACAGCTGTCTTCCAAACAGATGTATATTTTATACTTATGCTACATCTCAATTCAAAATAGCCATATTTCAACTACTCAATAGCCCCATGTAGCTAGTAGCTACCATATTGGACAACACAAGTATAAGGATTTTGGTTGAAACTACTTGTTTTTCATAATATGGCTTCTCTTTTTCTTTTTACTGATACTTGGCCAAGGATAGTTATACCCTCTCCACTCGAGACAACTTGTCATTACCCTGTAAACCTTTGTTCAAGCTGTTCCTTCTACCTAGAATGCTCTCCCTGGGCCTATTGCGGAGGTACAGCTTCTCCCAAGAGGGTTTTCCTGAGTCCCCTGACCCCAGAAGGGCTTTCTCACACCTTCCCCAGTGTTCCCCTAGTGCTGCATTTATGGCTGGATTAGAGCACTTATCACATGCTGTATAATTAATTTTTCTTGAGGCTGTCTTCAAGGCTAGTATAGGGTCCTGTTCATCTCTATTGTGATCATGGCAGGCACCTAATAGTTGATAGTAGGTGTTTGCAGACTGAATGAATAAATTGCCAACTAGCAGTACTCAGCCTCTTCTTGAATGAATTTGATACTTCTTTGTTCGGGCGACTTGTGCCTAAAGTCCCCCTTGTGCGTGTACACACACACAAATGTAAGTAACCATGAGGTGTGCATTTCAAGATGTGCACAGGAAAGTGTCTTCTGCTTTTTATCCCCTCCCATGTTACAGATGGGAAAAGTGAAGTGCAGGGCTAAGTTAGGATGGCCGGCAAATTTGCACCTATATGAATACAAAGAAGTGGGGGATTCTCTTTGATAGGTGGGGGGCTCTCAGAGGGTTAGGTTCCTCAGGTAGTTAGGTATCAACTGGCCCCGCTCTGGTCGTTTGATAGGAAGAGAAGTGTGGAGGTGACACTGGGCTCTGATAAGGATTCAGGCAGGTTCAGGGCTGTGATGCTGAGGACGTCACTGCTGGAAAACAGCCCGAGAGTGGAGCCTTCATCTCAGGGAGGGCAAGAGCTGGCCTGGCGCCTGACCAGGTGATGGCACAGTGGATAGAGCACTAGGTTCGAGACCCCGAGCTCACCAGCTTGAGCACGGACCCATCTGGCTTGAGCAAAAAGCTTGTCAGCTTGGACCCAAGGTCGCTGGCTCCAGCAAGTGGTGGCTCGGTCTGCTGAAGGCCTGCGGTCAAGGCACATGTGAGAAAGCAATCAATGAACAACTATGGTGTCGCAATGGCAACAAAAAACTAATGATTGATGCTTCTCATTTCTCTCTGTTTCTGTCTGTCTGTCCCTGTCTATCCCTCTCTCTGACTCTCTATCTGTCCCTATAATAAATAAATAAATAAATAAATAAAACATTAAAAAAAAAAAAAAAAAAAGCTGGCCAGGCAAGGCGAGGGGATGACAAGTAGGAGAGAAGGAAGGGCCGGGAAAGCCAGCAGGAGGAGTGAAGGAGGAAGCACACCGGCTTGGTGAGGATGGTGTGACACATTGGGATACCGCTTAGAGGGCAGTGCCACTCCCAGTCTGTAGCATGGGAAGTAGAGCCAGATATTCAGAGAAGGCAAGCAGCTTGCACAAGGTCACGTAGCACTTTAAGCCCACACGCAGCCTCCTGAGCCCTCCCTGCCACACTCACCCAGCCCCACTCACACCTTTGCAAGCAGGGGCCCCAACACGGTGCCAAGGAAAACAGGTCTGGGCACAGTGCCAGGCCCAATTAGTGTCTTCCTCACCACCTTCTACCAGGGGGCTCTGATTAGGCCTGTTTGTAGGAGCGCAGTGCCTTACCATTCTGCCTGGTGCATCTCCTGCCAGTCAGAGCAGTGCCATCTGCAATGTGATTGCTGCTCTAGTGGCATCAGGGAGTGGAGTTCATTAAACCCAGTAGAAATGGAGTTTGCCCTGTCTTACAGTTGAAGGAGTGCTTTTCCTTCCTCTTTCTTGCCCCCACATGTCCCTTCTTCCTTCTGCCCCTCTTCGGGTTAGCCTGGGTGAGAGGAGTCTGGACAGCAATACCTAGAGTCACTAGCCACTGCCTGTCCTTTCTCAGGAGCAAAATCAACAATTCAAATGCATTAGAGGTGTTTGCCTGGAGCCTATGTATTGTTATTGACCCATGTCACCCCATTAAATTTAGTTTCTAATTAATAACTAATAATAAAGATGATAATAATAAGTAAAAGCAAAGGCGTGACCTTCTAGAAAGGGTAGGCAGCTCAGAAGGGCAGGACCAGTCAGGCTCAGGGCACCGGCTGCGGCACACTCACCTGCAGCCGTTCTGCACTGCACCCGCCCCCAAAAGAGCCCGGCAGTGAGACCCATGAGAACAGCTGCTTGGGGTGTTAATAATCATATCGGCATTGTGTGCAGGGCTTTTGAATTAAAAAACAATTCCACACTCATTTTTCATGCCACGGCCAAGGTTCCGCACAACTGTAGCCTTTGGTGAAGCAGGGCACCTCCCACCTGAGCCCAGCTTGAGGACTAACCCCTGCGATGGAGGGAGGTCGAGGCCACTTCTTTAGATCCTCCTCAGTGAGAATGAACACTCAGTCCCCCCTAAGCCCGAGGGCCACTGCCTGAGCGCTGCTCTGGCTGGCACCACTGGGGCAAAGCTAGAGTGAATCAGGTGCCAGCCCCCAGAGGTTATCTTAGAACACAGGGCAGATTTTAGAAAACAAAACAAAACCTCCACCTGTCAAGTCCAGAAGTCCTCGAATATAATGGGTGTGAATGATATATTTGTGGCCAGAGATGGCTCCTCAGTAGATGTGAGAGCCCACACTCCTGGTGCAGAATCGCCAAGCCTCTGGCCTGTGTTTCTGTCACTTGTTCCTTTTGCCCTCTCCTGCCACTGCTCCCTTGTCAGCCAAGACCTAGAATACCGACATCTTCACTGGAGACTCATCACAGCTTATCTCTATCTGCCTTTCTCTACAGCCAGCTGAACATACCCAATGCTCTCCCTTTATGATAAGACCAACCCTCCCAACCATGCTCTGAGCTTCTGTGACCTCCTCTAACATCCTCCACTCCTACCTACCTGAGCCCCAGGGCCTCCCAGAGCCCAGCCTGGCTCCCGATGCATGTCACCACCGTGTCCGTTCTGCACCTTGCCTGCCTGGTCTCCTGTGAGCTGTGATGTGCTGTCTGTGTCACGGTGTTCCTTCCCCTTCCTGGTGATCATTCACTGTGATCTTGATCATCTAGCAAGCCACTGAGAAAGAACTGGACCCAAGGGCAATTTCCCGTTAAACATCCTGAGGACTCTACTGGCTCAGTCTCTAACCTTAACCTGATGTGGGAAATTTGCACAGGGCACCTGCAGAGCCACAGTGAGGCCCCCTAGGTAAAGAGGGAGATGACCTAGCAGGAGGAGGTAAGGCAGACTGCTACTTCCTTCACCAAGTGTCTGTAAGGGTGGGACCTCCATTGTTCTCTGAGTTCAAGGTTGCAGTGAAAGGCTTAAGCTGGAATTTGTTTCTAAGAGTGTGCTTGAATTTCCAGTCACTCCAACAATGTTACTGTGAATTTTCTCTAAACTCCTAAATTTATTAAAATTAGGCTGTACCCACTTCTCTACTGCTAGCGGAAAAACAATAGTTTGCTTGGATCACTTTTTTTTTTTTTTTAATTTTTTTTAAATTTTATTCATTTTAGAGAGGAGACACAGTGAGAGAGAGAGAGAGAAAGAGAGAAAGGGGGGAGGAGCTGGAAGCATCAACTCCCATATGTGCCTTGACTAGACCAGTGCAGGGATTTGAACCGGCGACCTCAGTGTTCCCAGGTCGATGCTTTATCCACTGCACCACCACAGGTCAGGCTGGATCACTTTTGATGACTCACTTTGGCTAAAGTGATAGAGATGCCACTTACTGTGAGGTCTCCTTGGAACAGCTTTCTCCAGAAGGCTGCTGTCACACATTTAGTGAGTATGACGAGTCCCAGGGCCCCAAGAGCCAGCAGATAAGTCAAGTTCAGGTGGGTTGGCATTGTTTCCTGCCATGCCCATCCTAGGCTGGTCAGGCTGCCTATGGAAAGGCTAAAACCTGGGTACGCTCTCCACGTCGCAGGGACAGCTGCTGGGATCTTCTTGGTGACATTGCCATTTGGTTTTATTAGAGGAAATGATCGTGTCCAAATATAAATGTGTTTATTCTCCTTCTAGAGCATTAGGAAGCTGCAGCAGCCAGGGAGGTTTGAATACAGAATGGAATTCACGCTGCAAGCTTGACTTTTATTTTTTTAACTCATCAGACCCAGATACTCCTGTGGCACGACTCTCAAATTCTTGACACCCACAGCTGATGTTCCCTGCATAAGCATGTTCTCTCTCCTTTTTTCTCCTTTCCTGAACATGGTGGAACTGACAGCTGAGTGATAAAAACCCTGAGCCTCTGCTGTGTATTCTTCTGTGGAGCACACCATCTCCTTTTTCTTTTTAATTTAGTGAGAGGAGGGAAGGTAGAGACAGACTCCCACATGCGCCCTGATCCGGATCCACTGGGCAAGCCCACTAGGGGGCAATACTATGCCCATCTGGGACATTGCTCCATTGCTCAGCAACCGAGCTCTTCTTAGTGCCTAAGGCAGAGTCTGTGAAGTCATCCTCAGCGCCTGGGGCCAATTTGCTCTAGTTGAGCCATGGCTACAGGAGGGAAAGAGAGAGAGAGAAAGAGAGAGGTGAGAGGAGGAGGACTGAAGAAGGAAATGGGCGCTTCTCATGTGTGCCCTGACTGGGAATTAAATGCCGCAGTTCCACATGCTGGGGCAGTGCAGTACCATTGAGCAAACTGGCCGGGGCCCACACAGTCTTCTTGTAAGGGAAGAAAAGAGAATTTCAAACAGATACACAGACCATAGAAACAAAGAAATTAAGGACATCAAAGACTTCAAAATCTACAGCGGGGCAGGGCAGGGCCCAGGGCAACCAGAGGACTTCCGTCCACCCTTCCTTTCCCAGCTCCTGGGGCCTCTGGACTTCCCCACCTCCTCCCTGGGCCTCATATTCAGAATTGGAATGAAATTAGGGGCCTTGGATCTATTGGCCATGTCAGTGACACTCAGTGGGGTCAGGGCAAAGGGTCTGTGGGAGCCTTCCAGGGCTTTTGTTGCTAGTGGGATTTTCAGGATCGGTAGTGATAGGGGATCTCCAACCTGAAAATACTTAAACCAAAGCCAGAAATGTGACTCTAGATGTGGGGAGGGCCGACCCACGGTCCCAGCTATTACCCAGAGGGAGTCAGCGATGGGAATGTACCAGGAAGCCAGCCCAAAGGTCCGTTCTCTCCCGGTGCAGTGCTGACGGGCTGGGGGAGCTGCACTAGCTCTGGGAGCAGGCCGGTGGCATCCCGAGGCCACCACCTCCGGCTTTTAGGCCAGTGTGCCAGGAGGAGGTTCGAGGGAGTCAGTCTACGTTTTCCTCCGGTCTGGAGGCAGACGGTAACGGCAAAGCCTTTCCTGCTCCCTGCTCCCTGGCCAGGTAGGTGCCCGAGCCCCGGAACCCTCCAGGTCCAACATGCCGAGGTGGCCCCAGACCAGCAGGCCCCTAGCAGCCCAGTGCTATTTTCTCTCCCCAGCTTGCTGTGGCCATGATCCCATCCTCCTTCCCTCGCCCTACGGGACTCCTCTGCGGAGATGGTCAGCTTGAGCAGGACCCCTTGGTCCTCTCCCTCCAACTGACAGCCATTCCCCACCCTGCCCCACTCCCGGGTCTCATGCCCCCTGGAGAGGGGGTGCCTCAGAGGGAGGAGAAGGGGACAGCTTCAGAGTCCCAGAGAAGGCAAGGGCTGCAAACCAGGGGCCATGGGAAGTAAGAGTTGACACAACAGGAGGCTGGAGCCCTGAGCAGCTCGCACACAACATCCTTCAGTGGGTAGTCCACCCCGCCCTCTGGGACCCCCAGTGCAATCTTCCCAACAGCCGGGACAGGGCCACACCCCACCCAGCCCCCTCACAGAGAACCAGATCCCACGCAGGATGCAGGACCCTCAGCCAGCCAGGCAGGGGATTCGGGCTGCTTTCTCAGCCCGTGGTCTAGCCCGTGGCCAAGGTGCCCTCACAGGCCAGCTCCCAGCCTGGACCTCAGGGCATATGGAAGTTCCCTCTGGAATCCTCTGTTGCTCCACCCAGGAGCTCAAGAGCTAGGAAAGAAGGCAAAGTGGGGAGAATAGGAAAAGGGACTTGGGCTCAGGGGCCTGGGCACAACTTGGCTCTGCAGAGACCTCAGGGTCGAGTGGCCCACCTGGAAATGGTGGGTGCTGGACCCGCCTGTGGCCAGAGGAGAGAACCTAGTGCAGCCAACCCCACCCTGAGCTGGCTCTGTCCCAGCCGAGGGCTGTGTGGCTCGAGCAGTTCCACCCTGCTCTCTCCCTGACCTCTCTGTTGCTGTGTTAACTACCACCTCCTGTTGCCAATGGACTCCAGAGCGCAGAGGAGAACTCCCGCATCTCCATCATCTTCTTCCGCCTCTTCCGGGTCATGCGCCTGGTCAAGCTGCTGAGCCGCGGGGAGGGCATCCGGACGCTGCTGTGGACCTTCATCAAGTCCTTCCAGGTAGCCACCCCTGCCCTGAGAACTGATGGAAGGAGAAGAACCCCTCACCTCCTGGCTGCAGGGCTGCATGGGGCACCCCCACCCCAGCTTCCCCCAGGACCCCTGAATGGGAGGTGACACAGTAAAGGACTTAGCGGCATCCCTGAGTCAGGACAGGGCTTCCTCACTACTGACTACTGTGTGACAGCAACCTCCCCTGTCTGCACCTTGCTTTCCTCGTGTCTGAAATGAGTCAGTTGGATTCTATCTGTGGTTCTCAAAAGCAGGTTTCTGGATCCCCAGGTCTCCCCAAAGTCAGGGAGGGAGGGCTGGGCACTCAGGAGGAGGCTGAGTGGCTCTGCTTTCTTCTCCATTTGTGTGTTCCACCAGACGTGATGGCACAAAGGGATTTTTGTAGTGGAATAAATCTGTAAAGCATGACCCCGTGACTTCTCCCAGTTCTGGCCTTGCAGCCGTGACTGCTGTTTGCGCTACTGCTGGACTTAGCCCGACTCTTCAGCACCCCAGTGTCATGCCATTTAAGGAGAGATGGTCCCTATGAATGGGCAACGGGTTGCCCAACTATGGGATTTATTCTATTTGCTCAGCCATCATTTTCCAACTGGAAAAGCTGAATAATGATGGCCTCTGGCCATCTCTGAGAAGCATCATGTTAATATGAAGTGAGTGGGAAGCAAAGCTCTGTGAAGTCACTTGAATTCCTTGAAGCTGCATCGGGCAGGGACGCTGCCTGTGTTTCCAGGCTTCCCTGGCCTGACACTGAAGGCAGCTTCTCCTGCCGGTGGGAGCCTGCTCCTGATCTTCCCAGGACAGGGAAACTCAGGTGCACTGAAGAATCCATCTGTGTCCCCTGCCCTGGGTGGTCAGGGTGCCAGTGACAGGCATAGAGTGGGTCCCTGATCCAACACTGCTGTGAATGAAGTTACAGCCAAGGTGGGGTGCTCCCATCAGGCACCTGCTTGCTCTGGAACCCCACCTCAAAGACACACACCTCTGCAGACAGCCACTGGCCCTGGATCACACAGGAGCCCGGGACGGGATCTGCAGGAAAGGGCTCTGGCCTGGCTGCACTTGCAACTGGCCTTCCTCCCACCAGGCCAGGTGACTCCCTGTTTCACAATGAGCCATGGCCCTTCCCCACCACCCCTACTCCATCCTGAATCCTGCTTAGTCCCTGGGAATCTGAGGATCCTGCTGGGAGCAGGACTGGGCTGACCTAGTCTGAGACTGGACCCCAGGACTCTCACAGCTGCGAGTGACATAACGGCCCCCAACATACTCACCCACCCTCCCCCATTTCCTGGGCTAGGAGGAGGAGGCAACAGACCTGGTGCCTGGGAGGAGCAGCACTTGACTGGGGAGCTGAGCTCCAATGAGACAGAGCGTCCGTGTTGGCTCGCAGTGCCATCTAGTGGTGAGCGCGCACCTGGCGGGGCTTCGCTTAGGCAAACACACGCGGCCCGTATGGCTCTCCTGACCCATCACCAGCAGCGAACCCCAGGGGCCTCTCCCCAGGAGAAGCAGCAGGGGCTCTGGAAAATTCAGTTGTCTGAGGTGCTGGGCTGATAACATCTAGAGTGAATAAACTGCGGAACCCAACAATTGCAAGGCAGTGCACAGGGCATTTTGTAAACCCCAAATCATTTGAACGCCACAAAGGCCCTGGGAGGTCACTGTTACTCTTCCCATTTCTCAGATGAAGAAATTGAGTTCCAGAGAGGTTAAGCAATATGCCCAAGCTGTCAGAGCCACAAGGTGGCAGAAATGGGATTTGAGCCCATGATCTTTCTCTTATTTACATTTTCCTTACTAAATATTTTTATTACAACTAGTGGGGTCCAAAAAAGGGTCATAGCCCACCTCCACCTGTGCCTGCCCAGGAAGCCTGGGTGTGTGTGTCCTCCCTGACTTCCTCCTCGCTGTACAGAGATACACGTCTGGCCCGAGGACGGACGTTTTGTTCATTTTTGGTGGTTTTTACTAAGTAATGTTGCTCTGTTTTCTTTGCTCTGCAACCTGCTTTTCTCAAGCACTGCACTGCTTCTCAGGAGATCAAAACAAGTGAGATGCAGGATCAGTGCCAGCGCTTGGGTCCCTCCCAGGTGCTCAGAACAACTATGGGGTTCTTGGGACCGCCGTTGAAGCCAGGCCGCAACCGGTGGCTGCAGATGCCGTGCCCGGAAAGGGAGGCAGCTGGCCGTCTCCACTGGCCTCACTCAGTTCCCCACTTCCCTCCAGGCCCTGCCCTACATGACCCTTCTCATAGAGGTGCTGTTCTTCATCTACACTGTGATCGGCATGCAGATAGGACGGGCTCCCCAAAGCTCAGTGCCCTGTCCCTGTCCCGGCCCCATGCTCCCTGACGCCCTTCTCCCTCTCAGCTCCCTACTGACCCTGACTATCCCTCTCTCTTGTCTTTCACCTTCTAAGGACCAAAGGGTCCCAGGAACTGGAACTCCCCCCCCACAAACAAGTGGTATCCTATAGGTGGGGTAAATGGCTGAGAGCAGAATACTCAGAGAGCTACTCTCCCCACTTTCCCAGGCCGGGGTTCGGCTCTCAGATAAAGACACCTAGCGTATGCGGTGGGCCTCAAAAGCTGTGGGCCCTTCCCAGGAAACAGGTGAGGTCAGAGAAAAGGTGTGCACAGGGAAGTGGGGGGCAGAGAAACGACCCCTGAAGCTCACAGAAGCCAGGACACGTACGTGGCACTCATAAGCTTTGGGTCTCTGGGTTCCAGGCTAGGGTGGTGTTCGGACATGTGAGCACCCACATCCATGAACTTGGAAAGACTTGGATGCACTCAGTCTAATGAGTTCCCACTCTCATGACCTGGTTTTTCAACATCATTCAGTAGGGACAAAGTTGAAAAACTTTGTATTTTTTAAATTTCTACTCACCCCGAGGGGAAACTATCTGCATTTTTATAGTTAAAGGCTTTCCTTAAAAACAGTCAAACAGAAGATGGCGACCGAGTAGGCGGACGTACCAACTTCCAACTCCCAGAACCAAAGTGGATTATAACTCAATTTTAAGAACCATCATCTAGATAAACCAACTTTGAACTAAACTAAATGGATTCTTCAACCAAGGAACACAGAAGAAGCCACATTGAGACTGTTAGGAATAGCAAAAACGCGAAGAGGGCTGCCCAGCTCCCCGGAGCAAACGGCAGCCTGGAGAGACCTGCGTGGCGGGAGGAGAGTTTGGCGGAGAGGGAGGGACCTGGGTCCCAGGAACCAATCCCCAGCCTGCAGTCCCAGAGCCTAGAAGAGGCGTTTGGACAGTTTTGAACTGTGAAACAAGTGAGGGAGCTCCCAGGCCTACAGTGTGGAGTATTAGGTCCCTTCCTACTCTGCTGAGGGCTGCTGAAGGGTATGGTGGCGGCAGGATGCTGAAACGCGGTTCTGTCGGAGTGGGCGGAGGCCAAGCCGGTGTGAGCTCCGTCTAGCCCAGCAGGGGCGGAGGGGACGCGCGAAAACGGTCCGGAAGCTGCGGACCGCCTGTAATTCCACTTGCGGGGACAAAGCGGGAGCACACGAACAGGCAGAGATCTGCTCTGTGACCCTGCGCAGGCTGGCCCTGACCACAGGGACGGGGCTAGGACCAGGGATGGGCAGGGGCTTGCGGCTGAGCTCACGCTACCAGCCCCGCGTGGCCGGAGAAACCACGGTTTGCCATTCTACGTGCGCGAGCGGGCTCCGAGTGCGGGGACAGGGTAGAACCCGAGACAAGTGGAAGTCTGCAGCTGAGCTGAAGCCAGCAAACACGCCCGGCCCAATAAACCTTGGCTTGCGACCCTGCGCAAGAGGGCCCTGGCCTCGAGGGCGGGGCTAAAGCTCCGCACGGGCAAAGGCTCACAGCTGAGAGCACATCAAAAGCCCCTCCCAACCCGCGAAACTGTGGTGAGCAGGCTCTGACTGCGGGTTCTGGGCGGAAGTCTAGAAACAGGCTGGGTCCGCAGCTGATCAAAGGTGCTCACCTCTACCCTTGGTGCTGAGGCTTGTGGCTTGAGTCACAGCCCCTGCCACGGAGGAGAGGCAGAAATCACAGCAAAAGCCACAGTGGGCCGGCGCTGCAATGCCCGTACCCAACCGCCGCAGGCAGCGGCAGAGGGGGTGGCGGGCCTGCAGACAGACCACACCTAGAGAACACAAAAGCAACACTTAGTGGACTCCAGTGGCCACAACTTGCTTATACACAGACAAAAAGGACAGGCAGAGGAATGCAAACCAAATGAATCAAGAGAAATCCCCAGAGAAGGACCTGAATGAACCAGATATAACCAAATTACCAGAAGCAGAATTTAGAATAATGATAGTTAGAATGTTCAAAGAAATTAGAGCAACAATGGATAGTCACTATGAACACCTAAATAAAGAGATAACAAGTATAAAAAACGAAATTGAAATATTAAAAAGAATCAGACAGAAATGACAAATAAGTATCAGAACTGAAGACCACAATGGAAGGAATTTAAAGCAGGATGAATGACGCTGAGGATCGAATCAGCAAGTTAGAGGACACAATAAACAAAGGCACAGAAGCAGAGTAGATAAAGGAAAAGAGACTCAAAAAATGTGAGGAAACTCTAAGGGAGCTCTGTGACAACATGAAGAGAAACAACATTCGCATCATAGGGGTTCCTGAAGAAGAGGAGAGAGGACAGGAAATGGAAACTTTGTTCAATCAAATAATATGAGAAAACTTCCCTAAATTAAGGCTGGGAAACACTCCACACGTTAAAGAAGCACACAGAACTCCATAAAGAGAAACCCAAAAAGATCTACACCAAGACACATCATAGTCAAAATACCAAAGCTAATGGATAAAGATAAAATTTTAAAAGCTGCTAGGGAAAAAAAGGCTATCACCTACAAAGGAGCCCCCATAAGGATGACATCGGACTTCTCAACAGAAACACTTGAGGCGAGAAGGGAATGGCAAGATATAATCAAAGTAATGCAGAACAAGAACCTACAAACAAGACTACTTTATCCAGCAAGGCTAACGTTTAAAATTGAATGAGAAATAAGGAGCTACCCAAAAAAAGAAAGCCTCAAGGAATTCATTAAAACCAAACCAATTTTGCAAGAGATACTAAGGGGCCTGTTGTGAACAGTTCAAAGGGAGGAAAGAATATAGCAAAAGAAGAAAACAGCTTTAAAGAATAAAATGGCAATAAACAACTACATATCAATAATAACCTTAAATGTAAATGGATTAAATGATCCAATCAAAAGACATAGGGTAGCTGCATGGATAAAGAAACAGGACCCATACATATGCTTTCTACAAGAGACACACCTTAAAACAAAAGATGAACATAGACTGAAGGTAAAAGGATGGAAAAAAAGATTTCATGCAAATGGAAATGAAAAAAAAGCCAGGGTAGCTGTACTTATATCTGACAAAATGGACTTTAAAACAAAGGCTGTAGTAAGAGATAAAGAAGGACACTACATAATGATAAAGGGAACAATTCAACAGGAAGATATAACTATTATAAATATCTACGCACCAAATATAGGAGCCCCGACATACATAAAGCAGACTTTGATGGACATAACAGGCGAGATTAACAGCAATACTATAATAGTAGGGGATTTCAATACTCCTCTAACAATACTGGATAGATCCTCAAGAAAGAAAATTAATAAAGAAACAGCAGACTTAAAGGAGACACTAGATCAACTTGATTTAATAGATATCTTCAGAACTTTTCACCCTAAAGCAGTAGAATATACATTCTTTTCAAGTGCTCATGGTACGTTTTCTAGGATAGACCACATGTTAACAAAAATATGGTCTCAATAAATTTAAGAAGATTGAAATCATATCAAGCATTTTCTCTGATCACAGTGCCATGAAACTAGAAATTAACCACAAAAGAAAAACTGAAAAATACTCAAACACGTGGAAACTAAATAGCAGGTTATTAAATAATGAATGGATTAACAATGAGATCAAAAAAGAAAGAAAAAAGTTTCTAGAAACAAATGATAATGAGCATACATCAACTCAAAATTTATGGGACACAGCAAAAGCAGTTCTGAGAGGGAAGTTTATTGCACTACAGGCATATCATAAGAAGCTAGAAAAAGCTCAAATAAGCAACCTGACCCTGCATCTGAAAGAAGTAGAAAAATAACAGCAAATAACCAAAGACAAGTAAAAGGAAGGAAATAATAAAGATCAGAGCAGAAATAAATGACATAGAGGCTAAGGAAACAATACAGAGGATCAATGAAACCAGAAGCTGGTTCTTTGAAAAGGTAAACAAAATTGATGAACCTTTAACTAGACTCACCAAGAAAAAAAGAGAGAGGACCCAAATAAATAAAATTAGAAAGGACAGTGGAGAAATAACAACTGACACAACAGAAATACAAAGCATTGTAAGAAAATACTATGAAGAACTCTATGCCAAAAAATTAGACAATCTTGGTGAAATGGACAAATTTCTTGAACCATATAACCTTCCAAAAATCAATCTGGAAGAATCAGAACACCTAAACAGACCAATTACAACAAATGAGATTGAAACAGTTATCAAAAAACTCCCAAAAAAGAAAAGTCCTGGGCCTGATGGCTTCAGAAGTGAATTCTATCAAAAATTCAAAGAGGGCCTGACCTGTAGTGGCACAGTGGATAAAGCGTCGACCTGGGAACACTGAGGTCGCCAGTTCAAAACCCTGCACTGGTCTGGTCAAGGCACATATGGGAGTTGAGCTTCCAGCTTCTCCCCACTTTCTCTCTCTCTCTCTCTTTCTCTCTCTCTCTCTCTGTGTCTCCTCTCTAAAAAAAAAAAAAAAAAAAAAAAAAAAAAAAAAATTCAAAGAGGAACTAACTCCTATCCTCCTCAAGGTATTTCAAAAAATTCAAGAGGAAGGATGACTTCCAAACTCCTTTTATGAGGCGAGCATAATTCTAATCCCAAAACTGGGCAATGACAACACAAAGAAAGAAAATTATAGGCCTATATCCCTGATGAATTTAGACTCTAAAATTCTCAACAAAATATTAGCCAACCGGATCCAGCAATATATGAAAAAAATCATATACCATGATCAAGTGGGATTTATTCTGGAGAGGCAAGGCTGGTACAATATTTGCAAATCAATCAATGTGATTCATCACATAAACAAAAGGAAGGACAAAAATCACATGATAATTTCAATAGATGCAGAAAAGGCATTTGATAAAATCCAACATCCATTCATGCTCAAAACTCTCAGTAAAGTGGGAATACAGGGATCATTTCTTAACATAATAAAGGCCATCTACGACAAACTCACAGCAAACATCATACTAAATGGACAAAAATTAAAAGCAATCCCCTTAAGATCAGGAACCAGGCAGGGGTGCCCCCTTTCACCACTCTTATTCAACATAGTTCTGGAAGTCCTAGCTACAGCAATCAGACAAGAAGAAGAAATAAAAGGCATCCAAATTGGAAAAGAAGAAGTAAAACTGTCACTATTTGCAGATGATATGATATTGTATATAGAAAACCCTAAAGTCTCAGTCAAAAAACTACTGGACCTTATAAATGAATTCAGCAAGGTGTCAGGATATAAAATTAATACTCAGAAATCAGAGGCATTTCTATATAACAACAATGAACTGTCAGCAAAAGAAATTAAGGAAACAATCCCCTTCACTATTGCAGCCAAAAAAATAAAGTACCTCGGAGTAAATTTAACCAAGGAGGTTAAGGACTTGTACTGGGAAAATTATAAAACATTGATAAAAGAAATCAAGGAAGATACAAACAAGTGGAAGCATATACCGTGCTCATGGCTAGGAAGAATAAAAATCATTAAAATGTCTATATTACCCAAAGCAATTTATAAATTCAATGCAATACCAATTAAAATACCAACGACATACTTCAAAGATATAGAACACATATTCCAAAAATTTATATGGAACCAAAAAGAACACGAATAGCCTCAGCAATCTTAAAAAGAAAAAATAAAGCAGGAGGTATCACTCTTCCAGACATCAAGGTTTACTATAAGGCCATTATACTCAAGACAGCCTGGTACTGGCATAAGAACAGGCACATAGATCAATGGAACAGAACAGAGGACCCAGAAATAAATCCACAGCTTTATGGACAACTGATATTTGACAAAGGAAGAAAGAACATACAATGGAGTAAAGACAGCCTCTTTAACAAATGGTGTTGGGAAAATTGGACATCTACCTGCAAAGAAATGAAACTAGACCATCAAGTTACACCATTCACAAAAACAAACTCAAAATGGATAAAAGACTTAAACGTAAGCCGTGAAACCATAGCATCTTAGAAGAAAACATAGGCAGCAAGCTCTCCGACATCTGTAGCAGCAGTATATTTGCTGATTTATCTCCACAGGCAAATGAAATAAAAGGCAAGATAAACAAATGGGACTATATCAAACTAAAAAAGTTTTTGCACAGCTAAAGACAATAAGAACAGAATAAAAAGACAAACCACACAATGGGAGAACATATTTGACAGCACATCTGATAAGGGGTTAATAACCAAAATTTATAAAGAACTTATAAAACTCAACACCAGGAAGACAAACAATCCAATCAAAAAATAGGCAAAAGAAATGAATAGAAATTTCTCCAAAGAGAACATACCGATGGCCAATGGGCATATGAAAAAATGCTCAACATCACTAATCATTAGAGAAATGCAAGTTAAAACCACAATGAGATATCACCTCACACCAGTCAGAATGGCACTCATCAGCAAAACAACACAGAATAAGTGCTGGCAAGGATGTGGAGAAAAGGGAACCCTCCTGTACTGCTGGTGGCAATGCAGACTGGTGCAGCCACTGTGGAAAACAGTTTGGAGATTCCTCAAAAAATTAAAAATCAAATTGCCTTTTGACCCAGCTATCCCACTTTTAGGAATATACCCTAAGAATACCATAGCACTGTTCGAAAAGAAGAAATGCGCCCCCATGTTCGTGGCAGCATTGTTCACAATAGCGAAGATCTGGAAACAGCCCAAGTGTCCGTCAGAGGACGAGTTGATTAAAAAGCTTTGATACATATATACTATGGAATACTACTCAGCCATAAGAAATGATGACATCAGATCATTTACAACAAAATGAATGGACCTTGATAACATTATACAGAGTGAAATAAGTAAAACAGAAAAAAACTGAGAACTGCATGATTTCATACATAAGTGGGACATAAAAACAAGATTATGATACATGGACAAGAGTGTGGTGGTTATGGGGTGGAGGGAGGGAAGAAAGGGAAGGAGTGGAGGGAGGGGAGGGGCACAAAGAAAACCTTATAGAAGGTGACAGAGGACAATTTGACTTTGGGTGATGGGTATGCAACATAATTGAATGACAAGATAACCTGGAGATGTTTTCTTTGAACATATGTACCCTGATATTAATGTCACCCCATTAAATTAATATTAAAAAATTGTAAACTTTAGGCCCTGGCTGGCTGGCTCAGCAATAGAGCATCAACCTGGCATGTGGAAGTCCCGGGTTCAATTCCTGACCAGGGCACACAGGAGAAGCGCCCATCTGCTTCCCACCCTTCCCCTTCTCCTTTCTCTCTATCTCTCTTCCCCTCCCAAAGCCAGGGCTCCGTGGCAGCAAAGTTGGCCCAGGCACTGAGGATGGCTCCATGGCCTCCACCTCAGGCACAAGAATGGCTCTGGTCACAGTGGAGCAATGGCCCAGATGGGCAAAGCTTCGCCCCCTGGTGGGCATACCAGGTGGATCCCGGTAGGGTACATGCGGGAGTTTGACAGCCATCCCTCTGCTTCTTACTTCAGAAAAATCCAAAAAAAAAAAAAGTAAACTTTAAAAAACGCGGTAAAATAATCATAACATAAAATTTACATCTTAAATATTTTTATGTGTATTGTTCAACGGCATTAAGTACATTCTCAAAGCTGTGCAACCATTGCCACAATCCATCTCTTGTATTCTTATCTAGCAAAACTGGAACTCTGTCCCCATTAAAAAATATCTTCCCCCTTCACTCCTTCCTCCAGCCCTTGGCAACCACCATTTTACTTTCTGTCTCTGTGAATTTGACTACTCTAGGTGCCTCATATAAGTGGAATCAAACAACATTTGTCATTTAGTGTCTGCCTAATACTCATGTAGCATGATATCTTCAAGGTACATTCATGTTGCATATGCCAGAATTTCCTTCCTTTTAAAGGCTGAATAATGTTTTGTTATGTGTATATGTCACATTGTTTTTTGATATATCTGTTGATAGACATTTGGGTTGTTTCCACTTTTTGGCTATTATGAATAATGCTGCTATGAACATGGGTGTGTATATATCTAAGAAGTGGAATTGCTGGACCATGTGGTAATTCTGTTTAATTTAGAAAGAATTGCCATATTCTTTTTCATAACAACTGCACCATTTTACATTCCCATCAGCAATGTCCAAGGATTCCAATTTTCCCATATTTCTTGCCAACACTTGTTATTTTCCATTTGTTTATATGATTATAAGTGTCTTAATAAGTGTGAATTGATATCTCATTATGGTTTTGATTTACATTGGGAATGGAGAGGTTTTAGCAATTTCCCCGGAGATGCCAGAGAGCCACTGAGTTAATGGCACAAGTATCATGCTCCGGCAGTCCTAAGTACTCATTTACTCCCCACAAGGACTCAGTGGTTCTCACAGTTGAGAAAATTAAGCACACAGGAGTGAAGACCACACAGCTAGTAGGTGGTAGAGCCAGAATTTAAGTACAGATCTGTATGCCACTAAGAAGGTTTAGTAAAGAAAGTTTATTTAATTCTAAATAATCATAATTATGTCCCTTTAAATAATAGTTTAGTAGTTATTTTATACTCATTAATTCAAATAAAATTCAAACTGATGTGTTTTTAAGAGGGGCAGAAAACTAGAACCCATTTTATTTACACCTTCCATACCTAAGTGCCTACACTTAGTACGTGAGTATGACAATACTACCATCTTGTGGTAAATTCAAATGTGGCGGTTTACAACTGTAGCAAGATAATACTAAAGCTAGGATTATGCAAGTTTTGTACACAAGACTGTCTAGACCAGGGGTAGTCAACCATTTTATACCTACCGCCCACTTTTGTATCTCTGTTAGCAGTAAAATTTTCTAACCACCCACAAGTTCCACAGTAATGGTGATTTATAAAATAGGGAAGTAACTTTACTTTATAAAATTTATAAAGCAGAGTTACAGTAAATTAAAGCATATAATAATTATTTACCAAGTACTTTATGTTGGATTTTGGCTAGGTTTGGCAGAATAAATCTTTATGAAACAACTTACTATGTTAAATCTATCTCTTTATTTATACTTTGGTTGCTCTGCTACCGCCCACCATAAAAGCTGGAACGCCCACTACTGGGTAATAGGGACCAGGTTGACTACCACTGGTTTAGATCCACTTTTGGTCAAAGGGAAGAAAAAAATCACGCTCTATCAAAGTAATTCATACTATTGGAGGTCAGAGTCAGAATCCTGCCCCCACCTCCACTCAGTTGACAGAGATAATGGCAGATACAGTCCTTTGCTACTCTCAGATGACTCAACTGTCCAGAGGGAAAACTGAGGCTGGAGCCACTGGGGCATTGGTAGAAGGGCTAATTATCCCAGCAACCTGCTCCCACCCATCCCTCAAACACAAGGAGGAAAAATCTGAGCTTAAGATGCATACTCTAGCCTGACCAGGCAGTGGCGCAGTGGATAGAGCGTCGGACTGAGATGCAGAAGACCCAGGTTCAAGACCCCGAGGTCACCAGCTTGAGCGCGGGCCCATCTGGCTTGAGCAAAAGCTCATCAGCTTGGACCCAAGGTCGCTGACTCCAGCAAGGGGTGGCTCGGTCTGCTGAAGGCCCGCTGTCAAGGCACATGTGAGAAAGCAATCAATGAACAACTAAAGTGTTGCGACAGCAACAAAAAACTAATGATTGATGCTTCTCACCTCTCTCCGTTCCTGTCTCTCTATCCCTCTCGCTGACTCTCTCTCTGTCCCTGAAAAAAAAAAAAAAAATTATTGTCTTTTAGAGAAAGAAAGGAAGGGACAGAGAGAGAAACATTGATTTGTTGATTCCCTTATTTCTGCATTCATTCGCTGGCTCTTGTATGTGCCCTGTCCAGGGATTAAACCCACAACCTTGGCTTAGCAGCATGACGCTCTAGCCAAATGAGCTACCAGGCCAGGGCTGAATGTATGTTTTCATTTCACCTTGGAGTGAAATTGCTGGATCAAATAGTAACTCTGTTAACACCATTTGAAGAGCTGTCAGACTGTTTTCCAATTTTACATTCCCACCGACAGTGTAAGAAAGTTTCAATTTCCCACACCATCACAAGCATTGGTTAATGTCTGTGTTTTTGTTTTTGTTTTTAATTATAGCTATCCTAGCAGGTATGAAGCACTAGCTTATTGTCGTTTTAATTCCCATTTCCTTAATGGCTAAGGATGTTGAGAATCTTCTCATGTGCGTATTGGCCATTTGTGTACATTCTTTGGAGAAATATCAATTCAAGTTCTTTGATCATTTTAAAACTGGGTTGTCTTTTTGTTATTGAATTATAAGAGTTTCTTATATATTTTAGGTACTATTTCCTTATCACATGTATGATTTCCAAACATTTTTCTCATTCAGTGGGTTGTCTTTTCATTTTCTTGCTGTGCCCTTTGCAGTGCAAAGTGTTTAATTTTAATGAAGTCCAACTTATGTTTTTTTCTTTTGTTGTTTGTACTTTAGGTCTCATATCTAAGAAAACTTTACCAAATCCAAAGTCATAAAGATTTCCTTCTATTTTTTTGAGTTTACAGTTTTCTCTTTTTTAAAAAAAGTATACGTTTATATATTGCAATATGATTACTATCAGAGCATTAATTAACTAACACCTCCACTGCATCACATAATTATCATTTCTTTTGGTGGTGAGAGTATTTAAAATTTAGTCTCTTAACAACTTTGGAGTGTATAATACAGTATTATTGACTGTAGTCACAATGCTATTCATTAAATCTCCAGAACCCATTCATCTTCTAACTATAAGTATATACCCTTTTACCATATCACCCCAATTCTTTTACCCCAACCCCTAGTAATCACCACTCTACTCTTTCTGTGAGTACAGCTTTTTTAGATTACACATATAAATGATATTATACAGTAATTGTCTTTCTCTCTAACTTATCTCATTTAGCATAATGCTCTCAAGGTCTATCCCAGGGATAATCAACTATTTTATACCTACCACTTTTGTATCTCTGTTAGCAGTAAAATTTTCTAACCACCCATTGGTTCCACAGTAATGGTGATTTATAAAGTAGGGAAGTAACTTTATAAAATTTATAAAGCAGAATTACAGCAAGTTAAAGCATATAATAATAATTACTTACCAAATACTTTATGTCAAATTTTTGCTAAGTTTGGCAGAATAAATCTTTATAAAACAACTTACTATAGTTAAATCTACCTTTTTATTTATTTGATTGCTCTGCTACTGCCCACCATGAAAGCTGGAACGCCCACTAGTAGGCAGTAAAGACCAGGTTGACTACCACTGCTGTAAGCTGACAGTCTGCCCAACCCCCTACCTCACTTGCCTGATTAGGTTGCAAAAGGCTGTTAAGCTGTGGTGCTGTATTGTTTACACTACCCCCCATGTTCCCCAGAAAGACTGGAAGCAAGTTTCTTCTATCCTTTGTTTGGTGTAAAGTTAAGATTTGCTAATGGCCTCACTTTGCCCTATAAATAAAGTAAGATGCAGTTTTGGGCTTGCTTTGTTCCTGCCAGCAGCAATTACAGGGTCCTTCCTACCCCATATTTTCTTGATTCCGTGTATTTTCTTAATTCCGCACCGTTCCCACTCAGGACCTGGAATTACTAGCTGTGCTGGTTCATGGCATGTACCCAGATATAAAAATAAATATAGTTACTCTATTATACCACTTTATTACATAAATATCGCTCTTTTTGTTAATACATCATTATTATATTTATTATTAACACATCATTATGTTATTTTTAGATAAATATACCCAATTAAAATGGATAGATTTCTCAAAAAGAAGCATGATATTGAAGAATCCAATTCTGGAAGTGAGCAGAAGTTAAGTGTAAATAAAATAGGACTTAAAAGCTAACAGGTAGAATTTAATGTATAGCCTTTTCCATCACTTAACACTGAACAATACAATTGGATTAGAAATCCATTCATGGAAGCTTCAAGTGACTTTGGTTTAACATTAACAGAAGAAGAACTGGCAGCTAGAACCACTGATCATGAATTGATGATTAAACATAAGGAATTGTCTCCTGAAGCCTTTTGGATTTCTATAAAAGAATATGTGGCAATATCTAAAGAATCTTTGAACATTTTACTACAATTTTCAACATTCTATTTATGTGAATTAGGATTTTCTACCCTCAACACAATTAAGAGTATAAAGAAAGGAATTCTTCAATGTATTGACAAGGAAATGAGAGTTTGCCTTTCAAATATATGCTCAAACATTGAAGAAATCACTAGGACAGACACATCAGGTTTCATGTATCTCATAAACACCAGAATGAAAACACTTAACACATGTCGTTCATTTTTAACCCCTCTTTTTCACAAATTCTAGAAAGCATAACTCAAAAAAGTAACATAAAAATGTTTTTAATGTCAGAATAAATTTAATTTTGTCATATTTATTTCATTTAATTACCATAAAAGCACGCTTGGACTTTACATATTTTCTTTAATATTTGACTTAATTATCACTGGGCAACAATTTTTTTTCATATTCTGTTGCATGAGGTTTCAGGACTGTTTCTATATATTTCTGCATCACTGATTCCAAATCTGAAATTCGTTTTTTGGTGCATGCTCTAGTTTTTATGCGATTTTAATTTCTTTTTGTTACATTTAAATTTTTTTTTATTTATTCATTTTAGAGAGGAGACACAGAGAGAGAGAGAGAGAGAGAAAGGGGGGAGGAGCTGGAAGCATCAACTCCCATATGTGCCTTGACCAGGCCAGTGCAGGGTTTTGAACTGGCGACCTCAGTGTTCCCAGGTCGACGCTTTATCCACTGTGCCACCACAGGTCAGGCTCTTTTTGTTACATTTAATGGCATACACTGGTTTTTAAATTGAAGTTAAAGGGCAACGACTCTTGGATTAAACATAACCACAAGGCAATTAATGTTTTACAAACATCACTTTTACATAATTGTAGTTGTTTTTAAATGTAAAAAGTTATTATCTGATAAAAACACCCTTTTATTTTGTTTTAAGATTGAATCATGCCTGACCAGGCAATGGTGCAGTGGATAGAGCGTCGGACTGGGATGAGGAAGACCCAGGTTCGAGACCCCGAGCTTGCCAGCTTGAGTGCAGGCCCATCTGGCTTGAGCGAAAGCTTGCCAGCTTGGACCCAAGGTCGCTGGCTCCAGCAAGGGGTTGCTCGGTCTGCTGAAGATCTGCGGTCAAGGCACATATGAGAAAGCGATCAATGAACAATTAAGGTGTCGCAACAGCAACAAAAAACTGATGGTTGATGCTTCTCACCTCTCTGTTCCTGTCTGTCTGTCCCTATCTATCCCTCTCTCTGACTCTCTCTCTGTCCCTGTAAAATAAATAAACAAACAAACAAATAAATAAAAACAATGTCTTGAAGCCCCTAAAAAAAAAAAAAAAAAAAAAAAGGTTGAATCATGGTTTCTTAGAGTAGGTGTAAATGTAAGAATAGTCCTGACATCTTCTGTTATATATGTGGCTGTTACACACTTCAACGTGAAAGGTGCAATATTTCATCATTTGTGACACGTGTATATATTGCCTATTTTTAAGTTCCCCTTGGCGATCAAGACAAGAATTGGGCTCCTCATATTGTGTGTCATAATTGTGAGAAAATGCTTCGTGACTGGACAAAAGGAAAATGCAAAGGAATGCCTTCTGGTATTCTCATGATTTGGCGTGAACCTAATGACCACAGCAGTGACTGTTATTTCTGTCTGATCCATACAAAGGGCATCAGCAAGAAAAAACGCATATGATCACATATCCTAATATTCCTTTTGAAATACGACCTATCCCACACTCTGAGACACTTCTGGTTCCAGTTTTCAATGGTTTTATTTCTTCTAAGGATGAAGAAAGTGAACATGGTGATCAAGTGTATTTTGATAAGATGTATGAGGAAATGGTTGTAGAATCTGAAAGGTCTTCTGATGCCAAGCAGTCATTAACCCCTCAGTAGTTTAGCCAACCCGAATTAAATGACTTAGTAAGAGATTTGGGCCTATCAAAGAAAGCAGCTGAGTTATTAGTTTCCAGGCTTCAAGAAAAGAATATACTTCACCGGTCAGCTAAAGTATCCCATTTCAGGAAGCGTGAACAAATTTTTGCAGACGTTTTTCCCCAAAGACAAACACTTTGTTTATTGTCATGATATCAGTAGTCTTCTCAGCCAGCTAGGTGTTGTGTTATCACTTACAGTCCAACAGAATGGCGGCTATTTCTTGACATCTCTAAACTAGTCTGAAATGTGTTCTCCTACACAATGGTAATGTTTATGCAGCGGCTCCAATTGGTTCTTCAACTCATCTGCAAGAAGATTAGAATGACATAAAAATTGTCGTTATGAGGAGCATAACTGGATCATTTATGTGGATCTTAAAATGGTAAATTTCCTGCTAGGACAACAGAGAGGTTTCACGAAGTATCCTTGCTTTCTGTGTTTGTGGGACAGCCAAACTCGGGAGAAACACTGGACACAGAAGGCGTGGCTGAAACGTGAAGCTCTGAAAGCAGGGATGCAAAATATTGTGAATGAACCTGTAGTTAATCGAGACAGGATCAATTTTCCCCCACTTCACATCAAACTTGGCTTAATGAAGCAGTTTGTTCAGGCTTTGAACAGAGAAAGTGAATGCTTTCAACATATTATTTCTGCTTTTTCTGCCTTGTCTTTTGAGAAGATAAAAGCAGGTGTATTCATTCGATGGACCTGAAATTCGAACCCTCATACATGATGAAGAATTTGCCAGGAAAATGAATAAGGAGGAGAGAGCAGCATGGCAGTCTTTTGTGGCAGTTACAAAGAACTTCCTCGGCAACAAAAAAGCAGAAAACTATGAACTTCTGGTTCAATAGATTCTGTTGGCTTTCCGCTACATTGGATGTAACATGAGCATTAAGACTCACTTCCTGAAAAGTCACCTTGATAAGTTTCCCAAAATTTTGGAACTGTTAGAGATGAGCAGACTACTGCTGGACCATCAAACAAGATTTTCCCCAACAAGTACACAAACGCAAGAGCTACAAACACAAATTTTTGCCTGAATAGAATTTAAATAAGTTTTGTGCAAATTTTATGATTAAAATAAGTGTTTCAATATGTTCTATTTTGAAATCGTAGACAAATTCTGATGCAATCATATCTTTTAGTGTATTAGTGAAATAAAAAGATAGATTTAACTATAGTAAGTTGTTTTATAAAGATTTATTCTGCCAAACCTAGCAAAAATCTGACATAAAGTACTTGGTAAGTAATTATTATTATATGCTTTAACTTGCTGTAACTCTGCTTTATAAAGTTTTTTATAAAGTTACTTCCCTACTTTATAAATCACCATTACTGTGGAACTGGTGGGCGGTTAGAAAATTTTACTACTAACAGAGATATAAAAGTGGGCGGTAGGTATAAAAAGGGTAGACTGACTACCCCTGTCAGTTAAACTAAATGTTGAAAATTTTACAATAAGGTGAAAACCTAAAATCTTGAATTGCAGAACACTGTAGCTTACAGAGAAAAACTAATTCAAATTTGAGTTCAGCACACTTGAATCAGGTAAGAACAAGTGTTTTTGTGGATGCAACAAAAATTTTGTTCCCCAGTTATTATATTTCTCAGAAATTTGTATAATAGTGTACCTACAATTATTTGTAGGATTTTAAATGCACCCCAACTTCAAAAAGTTTGAGAACCATTGATATAGGTACTTAAGGTGGGATGCTGGACCTGAATAGATGAGTTTCAGGATACCTAGTAAGTGCCCAAAATAGCAGGCAAAAAGAATTGTATATGTGCCTTTATAATTCCAACATCAGTATAAATTGTGTATTTCAAAAATAAAATTGAGGGTTAACCTGTAGGTCACTGCTACCTTACAATGATGTAAATACGATCTCTGTGTCATTCCATACAAATTAGGGGACATTTTATCATTTCATATTCATTTTGAAATATTCCCTAACATTTGTGTGCAGTATATTTAAAACCTATTGTTTCCCCGCATTATTTCAGAAACGACAATTAAATGTAGAAATAATAACGCCGTGGCTATTTTGCTGACCAAAGGGCGGAGGTTGCTTGCTTCCCATTGCATTTACCCTTCCGTATCAAAACGCATGGACCTGGGCAACGGAAAGGGGTCGACTATATAAGGACCACGTGGCCCTGAGCAGAGAGTTCCGGCCAAGAAGAGCAGAGGCGGCGGCGTTCTGTTCTGAATTCTTATCCTTATTTAGACCTCCTCTCCACCCCCATCTAGGAACAGTCAGACAGACGCGACCGGTCATTCGTTAAAGGAAGTGACTATCTGCCTCTCCTGACCCGGAAGCGGCTTCTAGCCCCTCCCCCTCCGCCAGGCTTCCTTCTGCAACTGGCGTGGGTCACGCTTTCGTTCACTTTATTCTGCCGCCATCTTGGTTCCGCGTTCCGCACACAGTAAGTTGTGTCTTTGGCGTTAGTCTCTATCTACAAACATCCTCCTTTCTTGCGGGTTAAGTTATCCCAGGGACTGAGAGCTAAGAAGGGTTAGAGGTTTTTATGTGGCCAGGGGTTTCCCACTCGGCCCTGGGAATTGTGGCTTTGGTGCCTCCAAACAAAATGGGATCTGCGATTGTTGTCCCGGCAAAAACAAGAGAACGGCCGCGGGCCTGACCGGTCTTGGGCTGGCGTGATGGGAGCGTTGCGGTGTTGGGATCAGAAGCGGACTGCGTCTGCTGTTGGGAACGGCTTCGCGAGAACCCATAGGAGGTTAAGGGGTCACGGCCTTGCCACATCGTTCTTACTGTGACAAACGAGTGTTTGGGACTTAAGGCACCTTCTTTCCCCTCTTGAATACCCGAAAGGCGTCAAACAGGACGCTTAGAGGTTCCAGCCCAGACGGCGTGAACGTAGGTGGGGAGGTGGTTGAAGGTAGTGTCAGGTTTCCCATCGTCGGAAGACAAACCGGGACCCTCTTTCGGGTTGAGAACGCAGTGCTGATTGCTGCCCTTGTGAGATTTGAATTGGGGAATAAACGAACCCTGGGGAGCTGGGAAGCACGTTCTCGTTGGAGTAAAGAAGAGTGGTGAGAGATGATTTGCTTGACTAGAGACTGAGGGTCACGTCACGTTTCTCACCTATTGCCAGCTGCTTTGGGGAGGGGTGTCCCCAAACACCCTCATGATTTTTTTCCCCCACCGTCCTCCACAGTATTTAAGAATACTTGACTGTGGGTTGGGCGGCAGAACGGATCCCAATCAATTCAGGCCTCCTTTCTATTCCCTTCAGAAATGCCCGGTGAAGCCACAGAAACCGTCCCTGCTACAGAGCAGGAGTTGCCACAGCCCCAGGCTGAGACAGGTAGGTTCCTAGTCCTCTTGCCCTTAATTAAGATTGTGAGATTGCTCCTGAGACCACTTAGTTGGTGGGTAAAGTGACAAAAAGGAAATAACCTTTTTTTCAGTTAATGCTTTTTTAAGAAGATAAGGCTGTAGTTTCAGGGAGAATCTATAATATTAACTTGTTCTGGAAGGGTTTTATTAGGGAATGGGGTAAAAAAACCAGCATATTTTTAAGATTCAGGAACATTAATAGTTCCCTTGGCCTGCTTTGTAGGTGTGGCACCTGCCTCAAAGGAACCCACCTCACATAGGAAAACTGAGCAGGGTAGGGGCTCAGTGATTCTTACCTGTTAGAATTGGATGACACATTGGCAAGCCAAGGAGACCTGAGCTTGTGTGAAGTTCCAGACAGCAAGTTGCATCAAGGTTTTAGATGGCAGAGCTTGACATTGTGCCATCATCACATGTCGAAATGAAATGTGTTCTGTGGTAAAGGTGTCCTACTGGGACCAAGGGCCCTCTGAGGTCGGCTTGCTTGTTTTATGGATTGGTAATGACATGTTTTTAGTGTGCTGGAATAATGTCTGCAACAACAGCTTGTCTGGAACCAAGGATTAAAGTCAATCTTTCCTTTGACTGCTACTCAGCTTTGGAATGGATGTAGAACGTAGTGTAAGGCAAGTTTTGAATTCTGGTTAAAGTACATCTCTATAAAACCTGAAGGGGATAGTGAAAAAAAAATTTTTAGTGGTGATCTTGCTGAGTTGTGCAAAGCCAGATGAAAAGAACCTTCAGGCTGTGATCTCCTTTTCTTTTTTCCTTTTTAAAACTGCATCTGTCACTTAAGAGCAATTTCTGTCTCCTGTAATTAAAATAGAGTCGTTTGAAAGCTATAAGGTTATCCCTCCCCACCTGTCTGATTTCAGCAGCTGAAGGGATTAATACAGCTGCTGGAGACGAAAAGGGCATCCCTGAGCTGGGGAGTGAGTGATAAAAAATCTTTGAACTACAGGGGACTTACGGGAAAAAATAAAGGATTGACTGCTCTTTAAAGATCCTGTTATTTCAGTGCTAAATAAAACTGCAGCGAAAACAGTCTAAGTTTTAAATTCTGATGATGTCTGAAAGCATGTGCACTTTAATAAGACTTTGACCTACCAATTCTAGTGAAAACTGGTTTTGAGCTGCCTGTCTTCTGTGGTAGAATCTATTAAGAAAATTGTGGATTTTAATGCTATGGTCTTTTGTTTCATTTAAATAGTCCCTTAAAAAAAAGTGTTGAGCGTTGGTTGTTGTATTCCTTGTTATCTCCTGAATAGTTAACGTGGATTTTTCTGTCATTCAGAAAATCTTGCTTAGCTTTACTCTAATGCCTGATGTCATTCTGGTTTATTTTTGCAGAATGACACATACTCATCCAGATTAAGGGGTAGGAATCCAATGTATTTTCTTTACTGCAGTTCCCTACTTCCAAAATAGAACCACAGTCTGGTTTAACAAGTTGGGTTACAGTTTCATAATACAGTTCCTACCCTTGTGACTAAGCTTCTCTCTCTCTGCCTGACAGTCTAATTGTTCTGAGATTGATGTTTGAAGAGTTCACATTATCTGGTAAGGTCTGTAGGGACTATGGAGTACAACTCATTTGTGATTGTGTTTTGTTTTTTTGTTTTGTTTTGGGTAAGTAAACAAGCACAGTGAAGTTAACTGTCCTGATTTAATAGTTAAGAATTGAATTGTGTGAACACCCCTTCCTAAAATTTTACTCTTAGATCAGGTTTTTCCTGAGCATATAAAGACTTTTTTTCTCCTTCGGCTGATTGCCCATCATCATCACCACTTACTACCTTCTGTGTTCCAGTTATCAGTATGTGTCTGGGTTAGTTCATGTTCATGGTCCTTGGGTAGACAGGGTGAAACGGCTGTTCTTCTGTTCCTGATTCTATGGTCTGTGAGAAGTTTATTTGAGGAAGGAAGGGAGGAGTGGATTCTTAACTGCTGAAGTACTGGTATGTTTCAGAAAGGTTGCTATTTCTTGTAATATTTCTCAGATTAAAAATTCCAGTGCTTCTTATGAAACATGTTGTACTAAGTTGGGCTGCTTAACTCACCTTTATTTTTTTTCCTTCCCTTTCCTTCTTTATCCCCTTTTTTGCTTTCTTCTCCAGCTGTGCTTCCTGTGTCTTCAGCCTTGAGTGTCACTGCTGCCTTAGGGCAGCCTGAACCTACACTTTCCCCTCCTTGCTCCCTGCCCCCCGTACAGTGCCCTCTGGCAACCCCTAACCAGCCTGCCCCATTCCTTTCTCCTTCTACTATTGCCTCAACCCCTTTTGAAGCTTCTTTTCCCCAGTCATCCTCTGGGACAGCCCTGCCTTTAGGAGTTGCCTCTTCCACCCCTGACACCCCAAACCTAATAGGGCCTCCCGTCTCCCCAGCTGCCTTAGCTCTGGCCTCTCCCATGATAATACCAACTCCGAAAGGTGCCCATTCCTCTTCAGCTTCCTTGGCTCTGGTGGCCTTGGCTCCCCGCTCAGTTCAGAAGAGCTCTGCTTACCCACCTGACCCTTTTAGTTCACCTCCTTCAGTTGTTGAGGCTGAGTCAGGGTCTGTGACACCTCTGTCAGCTCCCATTACTTCCTCAGAACCAAAAACCTCTCCTGTTCAAGCTCCCTTGCAAGTAGTCCCTAATCCAAAAGTTTCCCCCACCCCTCCATATACAGCCAGTGCTGGTCCTTCCCCTCTTTTAGCTCCCTGGGCCTCTGTTCAATCTGGAATAGCCTCATGTGCTCAGACACCACCTACCACTTCCCTAGCCGTCACTTCCCCTCAGGTGGAAGGCATTCCTAATTCCTCAGCTCTGATTTCTCCACAAAACTCTTTAAGCCTCAGCCTAAAAGGACCCCTTAGTCCGCCTGCTGCCTTACCTCTTTCAACCCAGTCTGTTACTGTGGCTCCCAATGCCCCCCCGGTTTTCCTCTCTTCTCTGGGCTCTCAGCTTGTACCTTTATATCAGGGTTGTCCTGGTTCTCCTGTCCAACCTATAGGTCAAACAGGCCCTAATGTCTCGTCACATCCTATAGTGGATACCATTTCTGTAGATCATTCTTCTGTAGAGGCCTCTTACCCTCCTCAGCAGTCTATAATTCCTCCCTTTCCTTCCAGAAATGAGGTGGTTCCTGGTGCTGTGGCTGCCTTTCCAGTGGGCACTCCAACCTCCCCTCTGGCTCTCTCTGTTGACAAAGGACCCTCTACCGTCACTAGCATATCCTCCTACAGCCCTTCTTTTTCCTCAGATGCAACTATCTCTTCTTCCGTATCTCCTACAACCTCTCTCACTCTCAAAGGCGGTCCTAATGCTGCACAGCAGCCTTTGATGGCCCATAGTCCTCCCACTTCTCCTGGAAGTCCAGGTTTGAAAGATACTACTATTTCTTCTGTTGGAACCACCTCACTTGTGATGACAAACTCCTCTACAATTTCTGCAGCACCTACCACCTTTGAGCTAGTAGGTGCTACCTGTGTCTCTCCTCCAGTTTCTTCAGATCCCGTAGGTGGTAGGAACTCAGCTTCCTGTACTGCCTTGGCTATGGCACCTATGGTTCCCAAAGAGCTTCCTGTTAGTCAAATAACCACCACTCCAGGGATACCAGTGTCTCCTCCTCTGCCAGCCCTTGAGGATCCCAAAAGTCTCCCTGCTTCAGTACTGGTTAAGTTCCCAACTCAGAAAGATATCCAAACTGTATGTCCCTCTCCTGTAGGAACCCTTATTTCACCAGCCCAAGCAAGACTTCCTACCAAGAAAGACCCTACTCTACCACCATTGACCCTGGCAGCCCCTCAAAATCACCCCTCTCCTCAAAGTACATCATATTCTTTGGAAATACCTCTTTGTCCTGAAGCCACCTTAACCAACAAAAACCTAGCAGAGCCTCTGCCTGTAGTTAAGGCAGCAGCTGCTCCCTCTCCTCTGGGTGCTGTTTCCCAAGCCCCTATAATGAAGATAGAGCCTTATGCTAGCTCAGACCCCACTACTCTGCTTCTCAGAAGTTCTCATACTACCCCAGCTACAGCAACATTTCCTTTGGAAAGCACTGCCACTTCTGGGGTGGCTCCCACAACTGCCAAAGGAACCTCCCCTTCTACAACTACAGTCAGCACTTTTTTAGAAGGAATTGTCTCTTTAGTTCCTAAAAGCCACCCAGCCAAAAAGGGTACTTCTACCTCTGAAAGTGGCCCTGTCACTCCAGCTATGAGTTCATCTCCACAGAATGTTTCTGCTTCTCTAACTATGGTGGCGCAGGCCTCTGAAATTTCCAAATCTGAGCCCTTTTCCTCTCTTCTCCCAGCTGGTACTACTCCAGGTGCAAAAAGAGTTCATGGTATTTCTCATACCTCAGCATTGGCACCTGTGGCTTCCGCTCTTAAAGGATGCCTAACTGAAGACTCGGGTGCTCCTAAAGGAACTTACCTAGCTGACTCTCCATCTCCTTTAGCGACTAGTGTGTCTCCTCAGACTAAAAGACCTCCAACCAAAAAGGGTTCAGCTACTTCTACTACCTTAACTCTTGTTCCTTCTGTTTCTGAAAGTGTACCTGCTCTCTCTGATACTTCTGCTGAAAATCTCTCATCTCCTGTCTCTCTGATTGAAGCTTCCTTTCTTCCAGAGGCCGATTTTTCTTTTCAAGTCCCTAAAGGATCACTGGCCAAGAAGCATTCCCCCACTCTGCCCTCCCCCAAAGGGGGCCCCTCCCCTAAAGGAACCCCAGCTACTATACCTCCCAAAGGAGCCCCCACTCCCCCAACAGCGGCCTCTCCCTCTCTAAAAGGGAACCCAGCATCCTCATCCCTTAAGGAGACCCCCAAACTCCCAGTTATGGCTCCTTCCTCACCCAAAAAGGTCCCCCTACCCCCAGCTGTGGTGCTTCCTTCCCCCAAAGGGGCCCCAGCAACTTCATCCCCCAAAAAGCCCTCAGCCACCCCAGCCCCCAAAGGAGCCCCAACAACTCCAGCCCCCAAAGAGCCCTCAGCCACCCCAGCCCCTAAAGGGGCCCCAACAACCCCAGCCCCCAAAGAGCCCTCAGCTACTCCAGCCCCCAAAGGGGCCCCAACAACTCCAGCCCCCAAAGAGCCCTCAGCCACCCCAGCCCCCACAGAGCCCTCAGCCACCCCAGCCCCCACAGAGCCCTCAGCCACCCCAGCCCCCAAAGGGGCTCCAACAACTCCAGCCCCCAAAGAGCCCTCAGCCACCCCAGCCCCCAAAGGGGCCCCAACAACCCCAGCCCCCAAAGGGGCTCCAACCACTCCAGCCCCCAAAGAGCCCTCAGCCACCCCAGCCCCCAAAGGAACCCCAACAACTCCATCCCCCAAAGAGCCCTCAGCTACTCCAGCCCCCAAAGGGGCCCCAACAACTCCAGCCCCCAAAGAGCCCTCAGCCACCCCAGCCCCCAAAGGAACCCCAACAACTCCATCCCCCAAAGAGCCCTCAGCTACTCCAGCCCCCAAAGGGATCCCAACAACTCCAGCCCCCAAAGAGCCCTCAGCCACCCCAGCCCCCAAAGGAACCCCAAAAACTCCAGCCCCCAAAGAGCCCTCAGCCACCCCAGCCCCCAAAGGAATCCCAACAACTCCATCCCCCAAAGAGCCCTCAGCTACCCCAGCCCCTAAAGGGGCCATAACAACTCCAGCCCCCAAAAGAACTCTAGCTACCCTAGCCCCCAAAAGAACTCTAGCTACCCCAACCCCCAAAGTGGCCCCAGCAACTTCATCCCCCAAAGAGCCCTCAGCTACCCCAGCCCCCAAAGGGGCCTCAGCAACTGCATCCCCCAAAAGAACTCCAGCTACCCCAGCCCCCAAAGGGGCCCCAGCAACTTCATCCCCCAAAGAGCCCTCAACCACCCCAGCCCCCAAAGGAACCCCAGCAACTGCATCCCCCAAAGAGCCCTCAGCTACCCCAAACCCCAAAAGAACCCCTACTAAAACTTCATCCCCCAAAGAGCCTTCAACTACCCCAATCTCCAAAGGGGCCCCAACAGCTTCATCCCCCAAAGACTCCCCTATCTCCTCAGTTTCCATCACATGTCCCTTGGGATCCATTGCCCCTCAGGCATCTAAAGAGCTCCCCATAAAGGAAGGCTCCACAGCTCTCAAAGCAGTACATGTTGCCCCAGCTTCAGAAAAAGCATCAGTCATCACAGCTCCCACTCAGAAAGGTCCCCCAGTCAAGAAGAATTCACCTCCTGTATGCCCAGATATCTCAGCTGAGAATGGTACTAAAGGAACCCTTTCTGCAGTGGCTTTAGCCCCTCCACGGGCAGTCTCCAGTCAGAAAGGCACTTCTCCAAAGACTCCAAAAGCCCTCCCCATTTCTCCTTTAAAGGGCATAGATTCTCTTCATACTCTGAAGAGTCCCTTGGCTCCTCATCCTAAATCTGAGACATCTACACCTCTAGCAACAGCTGCCTCTGAGAAGGTCCTTCCTAAAGCTGGATCTCCAGCACCTACCCCATCAGTGTATCTGCCTCTTGCTCCTCCCTCCCCAGTTCCTCCTCTGCTTCCTAAACAGCATCCTCTGCCGTCCTCACCTGGGCTGGTGCTGGAATCACCCTGTAAGCCCTCAGCCCCTGCTGATGAGGATGAGCTGCCGCCTCTGATTCCCCCGGAACCAATCTCTGGGGGAGTGCCTTTCCAGTCGGTCCTCGTGAACATGCCCACCCCCAAACCTGCTGGGGTCCCTGCCCCAAGCCCCTCTGCCAAGCAGCCTGTTCTGAAGAACAACAAGGGTATATGCCTTGGTTTGTTGTGTGCATGGTGTGTTGCCCACACCCCTCTTGGGGGCTACCCACCAATACTAATCCTAGGATGCGCCACTTCCCAGAATATCTGCTTGTGTTTAGACATAGAACATAGAACATAGAATGGTAATTTTAAATGCAAAAGCTCTAGGAATGTGAAGCAGAATCTTGGTTTTCATCACTTCAGATAGTGCATTGTGTATCATCGTGTAGCCAGACTAATCCTGAGTTTGCCATCAATTTACCTACCTGATGTGACATTGAAAACCAAGACCTACTAGACCTTTGATTCGCTCTAATTTCTACCACATCACTAACCTTGTCCCTGGGCCTGAGATTTGCTAAATTATTGGGAAACTATTGAACATTGGCACTATTTGAACTTCTTTTCACTTCTTAGTAATGACCAGTGCCCAGGGACTTTCTTTTCTTAAAAGACCTGTTTTCCTAGCCTGAGAATGATGCAGGTGTATGGTTTTTTCCCTTAGTCTGTTGGTGCTTGGCCTTTCAATAGAGGAAAACTTAAAATATATGGATTACGTTTGAAGGAAAATGGGAGAGGTCACAGGAGAATAATGAGTAAAGGTGACTATTGGAGCTATAGGTTTGGCATCATTGGGAATCTTTATGCTATATTGATTAGATCAGATTGCTAGGGTAAGTGGTTTGAAAATAAGGCTAAATGTACATAACTGCTTCTGGCCTCCCCCAAAACCAGTTTAAAGGATGAGGGAAAGTGCCCTCCCTGGTCTGCTACCATGCTATGAGAATGTTTTTCACTTCACAGTATCTGTAGACAGCTTGTCTACCGGAACCTTTCTGGGACGGTTGGGCTATTAAGTAGGACTTGGAATTACATAGGTCTTTTCTGTATGTCTTTGTCAAGAAGTAAAGACCTTGAGGGAAAGGAAATAGTTATAGTCTATAAACTGTTCAGCTATATCTAGTGATTACCTCTAATTTCTGGAGCTGGGTCTTTAATGGATGTATACACACTAGTTTGTGACTAAGTGGAGGGCTATCAAACTGACTCTATCCAAGTCAGTTGTTTTACATTTAACTTTGCAAGGGTTTAGCATAAACCAGTGACCTCTACTCCAGGCAGGCCATGGTAAAGTGCCTCCTTTTCATAATCTCTACTATAAAATAGTAATTATTTTTCACCTTAGGATCTGGAACAGAATCTGACAGTGATGAATCAGTACCAGAGCTCGAGGAACAAGATTCCACACAGGCAACCACACAACAAGCCCAGGTAGGTATTCTTTTACTCATTGGCATAAGTACTTGGGTCAAGGAAGCATTGGAGAAACAGGGTTGATCAGAGAAGATGATGTCTGGGTTGAAACTGTAAACTTTCATAAAAGGAAAAACCACAGTGGGATTGTGGAATCTAAATCTTACATTACAGCTTACTGTTTTATTTTAGCTGGCGGCAGCAGCTGAAATTGATGAAGAACCAGTCAGTAAAGCGAAACAGAGCCGGAGTGAAAAGAAGGCACGGAAGGTAAGATTTTAAGTTAAACACGATTCAAGTTTCTGGTGAAGCAAACTTTAGAGGTGAGGGACTATGTTGGAACTCTTGGTGATATTAGAATCATGTTTATTTAAAATAACAGGAGTTACTGTGGCAAAAAAAAAAAACACAGAAGTCCTGGAAACCAATTCTGTATTTTTATACAGTGTGTCTGTAAAGTCATGGTGCACTTTTGACTGGTCACCATGCAAAAGTGCACCATGACTTTACAGACACACTGTATATAAACTTTTCTTAGCCCAGAAAAAGACTTTCTTTTGGATATGGTATTATGGTCTTTATTACTTCCTGAAGCTGCTTCTAAAAATATTGAAAACCTGATATTCTTTTTTGTTCCTTAGGCTATGTCCAAACTGGGTCTTCGACAGGTTACAGGGGTTACTAGGGTCACTATCCGGAAATCTAAGAATATCCTCTTTGTCATCACAAAACCAGATGTCTACAAGAGCCCAGCTTCAGATACCTACATAGTTTTTGGAGAAGCCAAGGTAAGGAAAGTTTTCATGGGAATTGCTTTAGACCAGTGTTTCTCAACCTCAGCACCATTGATATTTTGGGTTAGTAATTCTTAGTTATGGAAGGGCCGCCATGTGCATTATATATGTTTTAGCAGTATCACATCTAGTTATGATAACCAAAAAAAAATATCCAGATAATTGGCAGGCATCCCCTGGGAGACAAAGTTTTACTCACCAGTTGAGAATCACTGCTTTAAACCTAAGCTACTTCTAATAATAATCTGAGCGAGGGTGAGCAATTTAAAGCTATACAGTCAGTTAATCTGAAGTAGGTTTAGAGTGATGATTTGGAAAAGATGTAAATGATTTCTTTTATTTACTACAGACATCTACTCACATGGATCTATACTTTCTGTTCTACAGATTGAGGATTTATCTCAGCAAGCACAGCTAGCAGCTGCTGAGAAATTCAAAGTTCAAGGTGAAGCTGTCTCAAACATTCAAGAAAACACACAGACTCCAACAGTACAAGAGGAGAGTGAGGAGGAAGAGGTATACAGGGAAATCTTTTATACTTGTTTTCCCCCTTTTTCAAGTGAGAGGAGGGGAGATAGTGAGACAGACTGCCAGAAGGACCCTGACCAGGATCCACCTGTCAGTCCTGTCTAATGCTCGAATCAACCAAGCTACCTCAGTGCCTAGGGCCCACACTCAACCCAATCAAGCCACTGGCTGTGGGAGGGGAAGAGAGAAAAGGAGAAGAGGGGTAGATGGTCACTTCTCTTGTGTACAATGATCGGGAATCAAACAGACCCGGGACCTCCATACACCCGGCTGATGCTCTATCCACTGAGCCCCACCGGCTAGGGCCTTTTTATACTTTTATACTCTTAATCTTCTACAAATAGTATGTTTATATTAATGGGTGGGTTCTATATTGTTCTAGTTTCTTGGATCTCCTTGAGTGAAATAGTTTTTGAGTTAATGTAAGAACTAGATTCGAGCCTGACCAGGTGGTGGCGCAGTGGATAGAGCGTCAGAATGGGATGCGGAGGACCCAGGTTTAAGACCCTGAGGTCGCCAGCTTGAGCGCAGGCTCATCTGGCTTGAGCAAAAAGCTCACCATCTTGGACCCAAGGTCGCTGGCTTGAGAAAGAGGTTACTCGGTCTGCTGAAAGCCTGCGGTCAAGGCAAATATGAGAGAGCAATCAATGAACAACTAAGGTGTCACAATGAAAAACTGATGATTGATGATGCTTCTCATCTCTTCGTTCCTGTCTGTCTGTCCTTATCTATCCGTCTCTCTGACTCTCTCTCTGTGCCTTTTAAAAAAAAATAAATAAGAAGAACTAGATTCAAGGGATTCCTGAGTCCAACAGATTATACTGAAGTTGTTCTTGCCTCTAGTTTAGTACGTGTGTTTCCTTCTCTCAGGTTGACGAAACAGGTGTGGAAGTTAAGGACATAGAATTGGTCATGTCACAAGCAAATGTGTCAAGAGCAAAGGCAGTTCGAGCCCTGAAGAACAACAGTAATGATATTGTAAATGCTATTATGGTAAGTGTTCAAACTTATTCCTTAACTCCTTAGCTGGCTAATTATGGGTGACTTTATTATCCGTGCTTATTATCAGCCAATTAGGAAGCCTCATTCCAAAGCCTATCTTGAGTTGCCCTAAGTTATAGTGACCTGATATCTCTGTTTGTCTTTACCTCTGATGGTCTCTTTTCTCTTACAGGAATTAACAATGTAACCATCTTAAAAGGAGGACCTCTTTTTTGGTGTTTGGAAAGAGTTATTACAGCTTGGTTTGAAATTTGTACTGTTTCTATAATTAATAAAGTTATGGCTTATTGTGGGATGAACTCTGAGTGCTTGATCTCTTCCCCGAAGAAAAGCATGAAGACTCTAGAAATATGAGCAGTGTATTACTCTTAAGACCTCAGCTTCGGTTGAGAAGATTTAGTGCAACCGGTTACCTCTTAATTTTCAGCCTTTTCACTTGTAAGAAGGAAGGTATTAAACTAAGCTATCTGTTAGGGCCTTCTTGTCTTCAGAGAATATAACTCAATCATAAAGTTTTTCATTTGCGATTTCTTTCTCAGATGTTAACCATTAGCAAATTCTGATTCTTCATCAGCCTCTTCTCTGACCTACAGTCTTTCTGAACACATTGGGCCTCATCTTTCCTCTGAGAAGTGGTTCACATTGGTTATATTTTGACATGTAAGAACGTGGTGTAGAGGGTTGGAGAGGGTGCATAATGGATGTAGATGAAAAGACAGACTACACTTTGTATAATATCAAAAAGTACCTCATGAAGGAGATTTTTACTATTACATACAATGCAAGCATTGTGCTTTTAGACATTTTAATCAAAGTAAATTATGATAAGGTAGTTGTAATTGTGCTAAGACAATGAGTGAAAATCAGAACTCAAAACAGGCCAACTGGTACATGTGATTAGCTGGTTTATGACAAACATAGAGCTATAGGAGTCCTAAGGAGAATCAAGTTTCTGAATTTGGGTTCTTAGAATATGGTCTGGGGAAAAGCAGAAGACTAAAATTTGTAAATGGGAAGGCTATAAGTAACTAGAGAAGCAAGAATTCTAAACTGAGTGATACTATACCTAGAATGTTCAAATGGAAATGTTAGATTAACATGGAAGGTTTTTGGAACTAAAATTTATAAACATTGAACTTGGTTTTCTTGATTCCTATTTAAGAGTACGTATTATTTTAGCAATGTGAGTGAAAGTACTGAAGGTGTTAAATGACTTCCCCAAAGACAGTCACTAAAGAGCAGGGCCTTTGTGGTAGGCTATCCTGGAGAAGTACAAATGGACTTGAGTGAGACCAATGTCCTGCTTCCATTTCACTGGGGTGAAACAAGTTAGTGTCATAGGACTAACAGTAAGCTCTTGGCTGCCAAATCTGAGAGCCAACAAATTCCCTCACCTTTCCTTATATACAGTTAAATAGCTGGTTCTTGGTTACTTTTTTAGAGAAGTATGTTGTTTAAGACTATTACAGCCACCAGTGCTGTAGTTCTGTTTTTTCCCACCTCAATCGAGGACCTTGCTATTGCTCCCCTTTCTTTTCTACCATTCATTCCTTTCCCTCAACCAGTTTTTCTCACCGTACTTGAAATGTACAACTACTTTTAACAGAAGATTAGAGAATATTTAGTTTAAGTAGACCTTTGAAGAGGAATTATTCCTTGCTGGTTCTCAAACTGATTAAATGTCTGTGTTCAAATACTTAGTAAACCACTTAATGATATCTTAACCTGTGGCTTCATCTGTAAAAATAGATGTATTACAAAACGTGAGTTTTAAAAGCATTTGCTAACAATCTGAAATTGGCACAGGTTATTCCCTGAAGGACCCTTCTAAAGGAAAAAAAAAATCCAGTGGGTCAATTTAGGCAGTTAGCTCAACTTTCTCAGCATGCTTAAAAATGTATATTTTTAAATTGTGAAACACCTCTGGTGTGTGTGTGTGTGTGTGTGTGTGTAATACTTAAAGCATATAAATAAAAGTCTGTACACCTAGTTTTTAAAGAAGTGACAGAACAGTTGCAGACCCCTGTATATCCTTCCTTAGTCCTAATTCCCTCCCTCAAAGATAACCACTATCATGAATTGGTTATAATTTCTGTATGTGAGTTGGTGATCTTAATACCTATTTGTGTTCCCAAAGAAGTTAGCATTCTGCAAGTTTGAAAACTTTAAATAAAATTGTATATCGTAAATTATATATCTTCCTGCAAATTGCTTTTTGCTTCAGTTTTATTTTCAAGATTTGTCAGTGGTGATAGATACAGCTCTCTTCATTCCCTGTCCAGTCTACTGCATCTGGCTTTTACCTCTACCTCTTCACCAAATAGCTCTCATCAAGGTCATCTAGTTGCTAATTTCAGGTGAAACTTGATGCATGGCCTTATTTGCCTTTCCTTGAATTAGTTTCCTTAACCATTTTTGGTTTCTCTCAAATCTGTTTCATCTTCAGTTTTGAGATCCCCAAAGTGAATTTTATTGTCTGCCCTGTCAAAATTTTCCTATATATATTTCCTGTTGGCATGATTAATGCATGACACAGCTATTCATTTGGTCATAAAAAAAGAAACCTGGTTTTTGCAACTAGCGGTATTGAGAAAACGATAATCACATGCAAAAGAATGAGGTTGGATCCTTATCGTAAAGTATATACAAAAATTACAAATGGACCAAAGACCTAAATGTAAGACCTAAAACAATTAAACTCAAGAAAGGCAGGGTAAAGAAAACTGGATAAAGTTATGGCATTGGATTTAGCAATGATTTCATTTTCTATTAACAAAAATACAGGCAACAAAAATAATAGGTAAATTTAATTTCACCAAAATTTCTCTGCATCAGACACATCAACAGAGTAAAAAGGCTACCCACAGATTGGGAGAAAATATTTGCAAATTATGTCTGATAAGGGGTTAATATCCAGAATATATAAAGAATTCAAAAAATTTTAGGGCAAAGTTTTACAAATGGCCGTTAAGCACATGAAAAGATGCTTAACATCGCTAATCAGGAAAATGAAAATCCAAATTGCAACTAAATACATTTCTACATACATTAGAATGGCTACTATCAAAATAATGAGTGTTGGACCTGACCCAGCGGTGGCACAGTGGATAGAGTGTCAACCCTGAAGGCTGAGTTTGCCAGCTTGAGCACAAGGTTGCCAAAGCCATCAGCATGAGCCTGAGGTCTCTGGTCAGATCATGGTCAATGCACGTATAAGAAGCAGTGCACAGATAAGGGGAGCAACAAGCTGATACTTCTCTCCCTCCCTCAAAAAAATAGAAAATGAGTGTTGGCAAGGATGTGGGAAAATTGGAACCTCTGCACTATGGTTGGGAATAGAGGATGGGGCAGATGCTGTGGAAAATCACATTTTGCAAAAAGAATTGCCATGTGACCTAGCAATTCTACTTGAAGGTATTGAATCAAAAGCCTCAGAGACATCTGTATATCTAATCACGTATTACAATAGCCAAAAGGTAGTAGCAATCTAAGTGTCCCTGATAGATGAATGAATAAACAAAATGCAATATATATTCACAATGAGATACTCGGCCTTAAAAGGAAGGATAGCCTGACCAGGCGATGGCACAGTGGATGCAGACGTCTTCAAACTTTTTATAAAAACCGGCCCACTTTTGCAGTGCTGGTCTACCTGGTCCCTGCCACCCACTAGTGGGCGTTCCAGCTTTCATGGTGGGCCAATCGCGGTGCCGTTTGGTTGCTCCACTACTGCCCATCATGAAAGCTGGAACGCCTACTAGTGGGAGGTACAGACCAGGTTGACCAGCACTGCAGAAGTGGGCGGGTTTTTATAAGAAGTTTGAAGACGTCTGGTAGAGTGTCGATCTGGCATGCGGAGGACCAGGTTCAAGACCCCGAGGTCGCCAGCTTGAGTGTGGGGCCCATCTGGCTTGAGCAAAAGCTCGCCAGCTTGGACCCAAGGTCACTGGCTCCAGCAAGGGATTGCTCAGTCTGCTGAAGGCCCGTGGTCAAGGCACATGTGAGGAAGCAATCAATGAACAACTAAGGTGTCACAATGGCAATGAAAAACTGATAATTGATGCTTCTCATCTCTCTCCATTCCTGTCTGTCTGTCCCTATCTATCCCTCTCGCTGACTCTGTCCCTGTAAATAAAAACAACGCACACAAAAAACTTAACTAGCACATGAATATAGTAAACAAATAAAATTTGACTAGACAATAGGCCATTAGGTAAGGTAGAGTTGTTAATCAATACTGACCTTTTGGAAGTTTGATCAAAAACCATAGTTGTTATTTTCAAGTTATTGTATAACTACTTAGAATGACTTAACACCTAATTTATGGCTTATAGAAATGTACCAACTGTTGCCTAGAAATATGTAACCATAATGAAACAAAAGTAATTATTAATCAATGTATACCATGTGATAGTAACTTAGTGTGTGTGTATAAAAATAAAGCTGTACTAGCCATTGGCAATAAATTAATGCCTGGCAGTGAATGCTAAAAAGAATTCGGCTCTCTCATTTGATTCATGCCGAAGCTGTCCCTTCCTGTGGGACTCCTGGATTTTTCCCCTTGAGGCTGGACCTCAGCAACTTCTCCTGTGTGCCCGGACTAGGAATCAAACCCAAGATGTTCATATGCCAAGCCAATGTTCTATTCATTGAGGCACCGGCCAGGGCCCCTGATAATAATTTTTGCTCTGAAATCTACTTATAGTAATACAACCCACTTAAACTTTATTTTAATTCATTTAGCCTTGTATACCTTTCCCCATACATTTATTTATTTTACTAATTATAGACTCAAAAAAGTGCATACTCAGCCATAAGAAATGATGACATCGGATCATTTACAACAAAATGGATGTACCTTGATAACATTATACGGAGTGAAATAAGTAAATCAGAAAAAAAGAACTGAGAACAGCATGATTTCATACATAGGTGGGACATAAAAGTGAGACTATGAGACATGGACAAGAGAGTGGTGGTTACGGGGTGGGGGGAGGGAGGGGAGGGTGGGATAGGGAGAAGGGGAGGGGCACAGGGAAAACCAGATAGAAGGTGACAGAGGACAATTTGACTTTGGGTGATGGGTATGCAACACAATTGAATGATAAGATAATCTGGAAATGTTTTCATTGTACATATGTACCCTGATTTATTGGGGTCACCCCATTAAAGTTAATATAAAAAAAATAGTACAGAGATCACATCTATACTTTATCTAGTTTCTCCCAATGGTTACATCTTACTTTACTTTAGTATAATATAAAAACAAGAAAATTTACATTGGTAGAGTCAATAGACATTATTTAGATTTCATCAGTTTTTTTGTTTTTAGATTTTATTTATTCATTTTAGAGAGGAGGGAGAGAGAAGGGGGGAGGAGCAGAAAGCATCAACTCTCATATGTGCCTTGACTAGGCAAACTCAGGGTTTTGAACATGCAACCTCAACTTTCCAGGTCGATGCTTTACCCACTGCACTACCGCAGGTAAGGCAGATGTGTGTCTAGTATTTTATGCAATTTTATCACGTATGGATTCATGTAACCACCCCCATTTACTGTTCTTAAGTTTTATTGATATATAATTCACATACCATACAATTTACCCATTTGTATATACAACTAAATGGTTTTCAGTAAGAATTATACAACCACCACCACAATCAATTATAGAATTTTTTTTCAGCCCATAAAGAAACCCAATGCCCATTAACAGTTGCTCCCTATACTCACTCAAGTTTCTCCACTTCAACCCCAGGTGTCCACAAATTTACTGTCTCTATAAATTAGCCTACACTGGACATTTAATATAAGTAGAATCACATAATATTTGGTCTTCTCTGTTGGCTGTTTTTACTTAACAGAATGTTTTCAAGTTTATGTTGTAGTATGTACCAGTACGTGAGTTCTGTTTATGGCCAAATAATATTCAATTATATGAATATACCACATTTTGTTTATTTATCCATTCATCAGTTGATGGATGTTTGGGTTGTTTTTACTTTTTTTGTCTATTGTGAACAATGCTGCTATGGTGTTCATGTACAGATTTTTGTGTGGACATATGTTTTAATTTCTCTTTAGTACTGCATATACCTAAGAGTGAAATTGCTGGGTCATATGGTAACTCTATGTTTAACATTTTAAAAAAACATTTTCCAAAATGCTTCCACTACTTTATACTCCTATCAGCAATATTTGAGGGTTCTGATTTCTCCACATCACCAAAATTTATTGTCTCTCTTTTATTTTAGTCATCCTAATGGGTGTGAATTGATATCTCATTGCAGCTTTTTGATTTATATTTCCTTAATGACTGATGTTGAGCATATTTTCATGTGTTTATTGGCCATTTTCAAGTTCTTTAGATAAATATCTCTCCAAATTCATTCATTCATTCATTCTTTATTTATTTATTTATTTATTTATTTATTTCAGAGAGGAGAAAGAGAGATAAGGGAAGGAGGAACAGGAAGCATCAACTTCCAGGCAAGTCCAGAGTTTCAAACCCGTGACCTCAGCGTTCTAGGTCTACACTTTATCCACTGTACCACCACAGGTCAAGCTGTCCCCATTTTTATTTTTATTTTATTTAACTTTATTTATTTATTTTGTATTTTCCTGAAGTGAGAAGCAGGCAGGCAGAGAGACAGACTCCCACATGTGCCGGACCAGGGTCCACCTGGCACGCCAAGTAGGGGGTGTTGCTCTGTTGTAACCAGAGCCATTCTAGCCCCTGTCATGGAGGCCATGGAGCCATCCTCAGTGCCCAGGCCAACTTTGCTCCAGTGGAGCCTTGGCTGCGGGAGGGAAAAAGAGATAGAGAGAAAAGAGAGGAGAAAGGGTGGAGAGGCAGATGGGCACCTCTCCTGTGTGCCCTGACTGGGAATCAAACCTGGGACTTCTATAGGCTGGGCCAATGCTCTACCACCGTGCCAACTGGCCAGGACAGTCCCCATTTTTAAATTAGTGTATTTCTGGTTATTCTTTTTCTGTTTTTTACAGGGACAGAAAGAGAGTCAGAGAGAGGAATAGATAGGGACAGACAGACAGGAATGGAGAGAGGTGAGAAGCATCAATCATCAGTTTTTCGTTGCGACATCTTAGTTGTTCATTGATTGCTTTCTCATATGTGCCTTGACCGCAGGTCTTCAGCAGACTGAGTAACTCCTTGCTCGAGCCAGCGACCTTGGGTCCAAGCTGGTGAACTTTTTGCTCAAGCCAGATAAACCCGTGCTCAAGCTGGCGACCTCGGGGTCTCGAACCTGGGTCCTCCACATCCCAGTCTGACGCTCTATTCACTGTGCCACCACCTGGTCAGGCTGTATTTGTTTTTAATGTTGACTTTCTGTAACTCTTTATATCCTGGATGCTAGACCCTTATCAGATATATGCTTTGCAGATATTTTTCCCATTCTGTGAGTTGTCTTTTCACTTTCTAGATAGTATCCATTGAAGCATAAGATTTAAAAATTTGACTGAAGTCTAGCTTCTTTTTAAAACTTTTCTTTAATTGATTTATTTTAGAAGTCTAGATTCTTTTTAAAACTTTTCTTTAATTCTTCTTGATTTATTTTAGACAGAGAAAGGAAAGGAGAGAGAGAGAGAGAAGCATTCATTTGTTTTTCCACTTTAGTTGTGCACTCATTGGTTGTTTCTTGTATGTGCCCTGACTGTGGATTGAAACCGCATCTTGGTATTTCCAGACGATGCTCTAACCTACTGAACTAACTGACCAGGGCTTGAAGTCCAGTTTATGTATTTTTTTTCCTTTGTGTGTGTGGTGTCAAATATAAGAACCCATTATATACCTGACCAGTGGTGACCAGTGGTGACACAGTGGAAAAAGCACCAACCTGGAACACTAAGGTGCCAGATTTGAAACCCAGAGATCTCCGGCTTAACTCAAGTGTTGGTTTATCGGCTTGAGTGTGAGATAATCTACATGTTCCCAAGGTCACTGGCTTGAGTCCAAAGGTCTCTGACTTCATCCCAAGGTCACTGGTTTGAGCAAGGGGTCTCTGGCTCGGCTTGAACCCCCAGTCAAGGCACATAGGAGAAGCAATCAATGAATAAAGTGAAGCAATTACAAGTTGATACTTCTATTTTTCTTCCTTTTTGTCTCTCTCAAAAAAAATAATAATAATTGTCAACAGCATGTTGTTAGTTAAAAAGAAAGGTGCTAGAGGTGGTGAATTTTCCACAAGGGGAACCAGTATCCTCAGCCACTGGTCCAGGGGTCCTCCCAACAGGGGCGGCAGCTCTGTAATAAATAATTTGAGGCATGAGAGCAGGTATGCTCCTGCTTCTTCTTGACAGAAATCCACTTTCTTTCTTGCTGCCAACATTCCATATAAAGGGCTCACACCTACAGCTGCCTGGATGGACTTAATCTACTTATCCTTCTCCTCCTGAGTGAAGCAGATATCCAGAGATCTACATGGTTCTCTTCAACCACCGTGCCATCTGTCTCTGATTTGCAGGCTTTGATGAGCTGCTCCTTGTCATTGAGGGATGTAAAGCTCAAAGCTGTTTGGTTTCCAGCAGTCCTCCACCTCTCAGATGCTCAGGTTCTCCAAGAAGATGACTCCTCCCAGCTCCTTGTCTGTCTGTCTTGCTCAAAATAGAGGCAGTTGTCTATGGAGGACCCAGCCCCTCCCATATTTGTTGAAAATGATGTGACTCAAATCATTCCCTTCATTCTCAAGAATCCTGAAGGGCATATGTTCCTGAGTAGCTCCTCAAAAGGTCCTGTTCTCTTTGATGCCTGGGTTCACAGCCATAAACTCTCCAGGCCCAGCTAGTGCTTTTGGTTGAAAATGTAAAGGCTGGTATTCAGCATAATAGCTGCAAAGGACAGCAATGTTGCACATGTCTGTGGACTGGAAAACTCCAGGATTGCACCAGCAATAGTATTCCTGGGAGAAGGTTTCCATCATCTGGTCAATCTGAGCCACTCTGGAGAGGAGGGAATCTCCACAGAAATTGCCTGAGGCCTGGAGCAGATTGAAGTCAGTGAGCTCTTACAGATCCACAGAGGTGTGGAGCACTGCCACACTCAACTCTTCCCCCTTCCCCGAGAAACCCCTATGGCTGTCTTGCTCAGGTTCTTGCCCTTGTACAGGAAATGGCAACCTCAGGTGTGTTCTGGAGAAGTTCGTTCTCCACCAAGAACTAGATACTTTTGGGGGGTCCATCTTGAAGTGTTTCCCGCCCAGTGCCATTCTCTGGTTCAGTTGAAAGGTCTCACTGCCCTCATTAGCCTCCAGACCTTTTTCTCTCAGACTTGGCTGAGCTCCTCCTTCGGACATTGGATCTCCACCAGCAGCTCCTAGTTGTATAGTGGGACATTCTCTCACTCCATCCACAACTCCAGAGTCAGATCTGGGGCCTCTACAGAGGCTAAAAAGGCCCACAGGAAGTTCTGGGGAGCCCTACTGGTGCAACCTGTCTCGCTTGTCCAGCAGGTGTGGGTGAGCATGCTCCAATGCCATGGAGCCACCACTACATCCTCTGTACTGGTACTCACTGCAGAAAAGATTCTCCTTTTGCTTCTCAACCACCACCCTGCCAGTAGGGAGTTTTTGCATCTATATAAGTGAGATTGGTTGACAGTTTTTTTTTAATCTCTCTCTCTCTCTTTTATTAAATAAAAGGTGGGGAGGCCAAGAGACAGATTCCCACATGCGCCACGACTGAGATCCACCTGGCAAGCCCCTAATTAGGGGCATGCTCTGCCCATCTGGGGTTGCTGCTCTATTGCTCAACAACCAAGTACCTGAGGTGAGGCCATGGAGCCATCCTCAGCTCCTGGGGCCAACTCGCTCAAACCATTTAAGCCGTGGCTGCAGGAGGAGAGAGAGAGAGAAAGAGAGAGAGAGGGAGAGAGAGAGAGAGAAGGGGGAGGGATGGAAAGGCAGATGTTCTCTTCTCCTGTGTGCCCTGACTGAGAATCAAATGCAGGACTTCAACATGCTGGGCTGATGCTCTACCACTAAGCCAACTGGCCAGGACCAATAGTTTTCTCATACAAAGAAAAAGAAAACTATAGTATGCTATAATGGAGAAGCTAGAATAGCTAAGGATGTAATAAAAAGTATATGCTTATAAGTCAGAAGAGGACATTTAGTATGAAATATTTACAAGCAAGCCAAATAAAACATTTTTAAAAATCTACGCACTATGGTCTGTAGTTCTACCACATTTAGCATGAAGCTTCCATCAAAATAGATGCATTAATACTACAAAATCCGACCTGACCAGGCGGTGGCGCAGTGGATAGAGCGTCGGACTGGGATGCGGAAGACCCAGGTTCCAGACCCTGAACTCGCCAGCTTGAGCACGGGCCCATCTGGCTTGAGCAAAAGCTCGCCAGCTTGGACCCAAGGTCGCTGGCTCCAGCAAGGGGTTGCCCAGTCCGCTGAAGGCCCGTGGTCCAGGCACATGTGTGAAAGCAATCAATAAACAACTAAAGTGTCACAACGGCAACGAAAACCTAATGATTGATGCTTCTCACCTCTCTCCATTCCTGTCTGTCTGTCCCTATCTATTCTTCTCTCTGACTCTCTCTCTGTCCCTGTAAAAAGAAAAATACTACAAAATCCAGATTTTATTACCCTTAGAGTTGGCATTAGGCAACCACAAATTCTCCCCAGTAATGCTAAGACCTTGAACCTCTTAGATATTGAGTGTCAGGTTCCATTCCTAAAGAGATAAGGTATAGACCTTGCTAAATTTTAACTGAAATGCTTTCATGTTTTATAATTTCTGTACTATTACCAATTCATGGAAGCATGGGGAGTATCTTAATTATTTTAGCCAACCCACAATGCCACTATTTTCAGCAATGAGAGCCCATTTCTTTTTCTTTTTCTTTTTTTTAGCGAGAGACAGACACATAGAGAGAGGGACAAATAGGGACAGATAGACAGGAAGGGAGAAGAAAAACATCAATTCTTTTTGCCTGAAAGATTTTTTCCCAATCCACTGGGAAGATTTCAGTCGGGGCACATGGGGGAGGCTGTTTCTTAGCCTCCCTGCCTTTCACTTGATTTAAAAAAAGAAAGAGAAAACTATCAATCAATCTCATTTATATAGATGCAAAAACTCCCTACTGGCAGGGTGATTGAGAAGCAAAAGGAGATTTTTTTCTGCACTGAGTAGTGGCTCCTTAGTTGTTCATTAATTGCTTTCTCATATGTGCCTTGACCAGGGGCTCCAGCGGAGCCAGTGACCTCTTGCTCAAGCCAGCAACCTTTGGGCTCAAGCCAACAACCTTGGAGTCATGTCTATGATCCCACACTCAAGCCAGTGACCCCACGCTCAAGCTGGTAAGCCTGTGCTCAAGCCAGTGACCTCAGGGTTTCAAACCTGGTTCCTCTGCATCCCTGGCTAGATCCCATTTCTAACAACCATTAACAATTAACAATCTATTGATATTAATATCTTCAGGCCTGACCTACAGTGGTACAGTGGATAAAGCGTCGACCTGAAACACTGAGGTCACCAGTTCAAAACCCTGGGCTTGCCCATTCAAGGCACATGTGAGAGTTGATGCTTCCTGCTCCTCCCCAGCCACCCGCCCCCCCCACACCACTCTAAAATGAAAATAAATAAATAAATAATAAATAAATAAAAGAGCCTGGCCAGGCGATGGCGCAGTGGATGGAGCGTTGGACTGGGATGCAGAGGACCCAGGTTCAAGACCCCGAGGTCGCCAGTTTGACCGCAGGCCCATCTGGCTTGAGCAAAAAGCTCCCCAGCTTGGACCCAAGGTCACTGGCTCCAGCAAAGGGTTACTCGGTCTGCTGAAGGCCCGCGGTCAAGGCACATGTGAGAAAGTAATCAATGAACAACTATGATGTCGCAATGGCAACGAAAAACTAATGATTGATGCTTCTCACCTCTCTTCGTTCCTGTCTGTCCCTATCTATCCGTCTCTCTGACTCTCTCTCTGTCCCTGTAAATAAATAAATAAATAAATAAATAATATAAAAATAACCCTGACCAGATAGATGGCTTGGTTAGTTAGAGCATTGTCCCAATACACAAAGTTTGCCAGTTCAATCCCCAGTCAGGGCACATACAGAAACAGATTGATGTTTCTGTCTCTCTTTCTCCCTCTCTCCCCCACTTCCTCTATCTAAAATTAATAAAAATAAATTTCAAGCATAACCAGGTAGTGGCACAGTGGATATAGCATTGGATTGAGACACGGAGGAGCCAGATTCAAAGCCCGGAGGTTGCTAGCTTGAGCACAGGCTTATCTGGCTTTGAGTGGGGCTCACCAGCTTGAGCCCAAGGTTGCTGGCTTGAGCAAGGGGTCACTCACTCTGCTGGAGCCCTCTCTCACTCTTCCTGGTCAAGGCACATATGAGAAAGCAATCAATGAACAACTAAGGTGCTACAATAAAGAATTGATGGTTCTCATCTCTCTCCCTTCCTGTCTGTCTGTCCCTATCTGTCCCTCTCTCTGTCTCTCTCTGTCTCTGTAAAATCAATCAATAAGTAAATAAATAAATAAAATTTAAAAATAAAATAAACACACATACACCTTCAGCTAGTTTTCCTGAATTTCAAAAATTAACTCACAAAAGCATTGTAGAAGTGTACCAGTATTATTTTTCCCCTGCCTCATTTCATGTTTTTTATTTCTGTTTTTTTAGTTTTCTCTTTCCCCATGTGTGGTGGATTGTGTGCTGATAGCTACCAATAGTTTCTGCCACTCTTACAGATGTATGCTGCTCTTCTCATCAAGGGATGGGGCAGCTATTTCCCCATCCCTTGAATATGGACTGGCCTGCCTACTTGCTTTAACCATGAGAATGTGGTGGAAATGAAACTCTGATTTTAGGATTTAGGACTCAAGAGACTTGGCAGCTTCTACTTTTCACTCTCTTGGAATCTTGTATAAAAGTCTAGCTATCCTGCTAGCGAGATTAGGTGGAAAGAAAAGCTCTGGCCAACAGCAGGCACCAACTGACCAATGTGTGAGGCCATTGGATCACCTAGACTCAGTTGAACCTCCAAAGGACTATGTCACATAAGCAACCCCAGCTGATAGCATATGGAGCTTAAAGACCATCTAGCTATGGCCAGCCAACCCACAGAGTGATAAAAAATAAAAAAATTATTGTTTTAAACCACTAGGTTTTCTGGAGGTTTGTTATGTAGCAAAGGCTAATTGAAATATGATGAGCCAGCCCTAGCTGGGTAGTTCAGTTGGTTAGAGCATTGTCCCAATACACTAAGGTTGCAGGTTTGATCTCTGATCAGGGCACATACAAAAATTGACCAATGAATGCATAAATAAATGGAACAACAAATCAACGTTTCTTTCTCTCTCTCACTCAAATCAATAAATTTAAATATATATTTAAATACTAGCTGTACCCGGCCAAGCGTTGCTGTGGCTCAGCCTGTTTAAATGGAAAAGAAAGAAAAGAGAAAGCACATGTTTCTAATATGTTTAATCTCACAATGCTTGTGGGTATACAATATGTTTTGTTCCATTGTCTGTGCAGATATAGAGATTGTCTGGTTTGCCGACTCTTGAACATGCAACATATAATTGTTCACGTGGGAAGCAATCCATGTCTAGATCTAAACTGCACAATTCTAAAGATTGGCCCTGAGCTTTGTTGATAGTGATTGCAAATGCCAATCAAATTGGGAATTGCAATCTCTTAAACTGGAATGGCATATCCCTTGGAATCATAGAAATGCGAGGAATGAAGACATCTTCACCTTTGAAAGGTCCTGTCAAGATTGTTGCTTTTACAACATTGCTCATTAATTTTTTAACTGCAAGCCATGTGCCATTGCAAAGCTTTGGCTGGTTGATATTTCGCAACATGATAATTGGCACGCCGATTTTCAATTGCAGTACATGTGGTGGCATCTCTGGCAAATCAAGTGAATTCAAAAATTCTGTTGGATAATTAACTGCTTCATCTGCTTCCACAACAGTGTTGATGTACTTGTATGTGACTGCCTCACTTTGAATGTTAGATTGAATAATATTGTTAAGTTCATAGACGTCTTTGTTCTTGGCCACAAGAATAGCTCGTTCATTCAGCCAATTGTGATTCTTATACAGGTATTGATCGACTTACGACCTATGCAACTTACGACCATTCGATTTTATGACCACAATTGCTAGCCATGACTGCTCCGCGTCTGGAGCAGTTTTTGTATGCACCTGTATTTTGTAATTTTGTATGTTTTGCAAATATTAAACCAGTTGTACTGGTAATGCAGTGTTTTACTTAAACCTGATGAATGTAAAAATAAGAAACAAAATGGTCTAGAGATGATACAAATGGCATAAAATGAACAAAGAAAATTATGATATATAACAGTAATGAAAGAAAATTATGATAAAATATGACTTAAAGATTTTTATAACATCATTTCACAGTACTGTACATATAGCCTACTCAACTTACGACCAAATCATATTACGACTGGTCTGTTGGAACCAATCATGGTCGTAAGTTGAGCACTAGCTGTAATTGGTTTAAATATTAGGAAATACTTTTTCAACCAATTCTTCTTTTGACGTCACTAAATTGCTAAAGTTATGGGGTAATGAAATTCATCCTGAGATCAGATCAACCGGCACCTTTCCATTCCCAATTTCCAGCAATTGATGTGAGAATACCTCAGCTGATCAATCGTTTTTTAGCTAGATACGCATATTTGTAGTTAATTTTAACATCTTTATGTGTTGCCACAAAGTAGAGTATTTCAGGCAAGCATTTATTTCATCTGCTGGTGTCGATTGAGGAATTACAGGTAATATTTGCCTGAAATCTCCTGCAAGCAATATTAATACGTTCCCAAATGGTCTGATGTTTCTATGCAAATCTTGCAATGATTGATCAAGAGCCTTGAGCAATCTTCTGTGCACCATTGTGCATTCATCCCAAACAATTAGTTTGCATTTCTGCAATACTTTTCCCATACCAGATGCTTTGGAAATGTTGCACGTGAGGGTTTCAATGAATTGCATGTTCAATGGCAATTTCAAAGCAGAATGAGCAGTTCTCCCACCTGGTAGAAATGTCGCAGCTATTCCGGACGACACAAGAGGTAAGGCTATGTCATTTTGGGATCGAATTGCTGCCAGAATCAATCTAATTAGAAACGTTTACCAGTTCCTCCTGGTGCATCTAAGAAGATTTCTCCAATCCCGTTATTGAGAGTTTGCATTATTTAATCGTAAATGCCTTTTTGCTCAAGCGTTAGCTTAGGAATATTTGAAAATTCAATTTAACAATGCAATCGGAAACATTGAAATGGAATCGTAAAATTGGAAATTTGAAAATTGTAAATGGATCATAAATCAGAAACATTGAAATGGAATCGTATTTAGTATAGATTTAGTATAGTGTGTGTTGCTTTTACGTCCAACAGATGACGCTGTTTTTCTTTAAAAAAAAAAAAAGTATGTTTTGCCTGATCAGGCGGTGGCGCAGCGGATAGAGCGTCAGACTGGGATGTGGAAGACCCGGGTTCGTGACCCCGAGGTCGCCACTTGAGCGCGGGCCCATCTGGCTTGAGCAAAAGCTCATCAGCTTGGACCCAAGGTCGCTGGCTCCAGCAAGGGGTTGCTCGGTCTGCTAAAGGCCTGCGGTCAAGGCACATGTGAGAAAGCAATCAATGAACAACTATGGTGTCGCAAGGGCAACGAGGAACTAATGATTGATGCTTCTCACCTCTCTCCGTTCCTGTCTGTCTGTCCCTATCTATCCCTTTCTCTGACTCTCTCTCTCTGTCCTTAGGAAAAAAAATTAAATTAAATTAAAAAACAAAACAAAACATGTTTTACCTGTCACAGGTGTGACATCTATATAATAGTAGGTATATAAAAACACGCATGGTCTGACTAGGCGGTGGCACAGTGGATAGAGCGTCGGACTGGGATGTGGAAGACCCAGGTTCAAGACCTCGAGGTCGCCAGCTTGAGCTCAGGCCCAGCTGGGCTGGCTTGAGCAAAAGCTCGCCAGCTTGGACCCAAGGTCGCTGGCTCCAGCAAGGAGTTGCTCGGTCTGCTGAAGGCCCGCGGTCAAGGCACATGTGAGAAAGCAATCAAAGAACAACTATGGTGTCGCAACGGCAACGAAAAACTGATTGATGCTTCTCACCTCTCTCCATTCCTGTCTGTCTGTCCCTATCTATCCCTCTCTCTGACTCTCTCTCTCTGTCCCTGTAAAAAAAAAGAAGAAAAAAAACCACGCATGCATTCGAATGCAATGTTGTGTCAAAATTTCAAAGCAATCGGTGAAAAACTTTCGGAGATTTAAATTTTGAACAAACAAACATTTACATTTTTATTTATATAAGATAGATTTATAAATATAATTAAATTATAAATTACAAATATAATTATATATATAATGGGCCAGAAACAGAAACATTTAGATAAAATGGCCACATCTATAGATTTATAGGAGATGTCTTCAGGAAAAGAGATGACTGTTCTTGAGATGGCTATAAAAGAGCTTGAAGCAATAAAGCAAAATATGTGGCTGATTTGGGTTTGTCTTGGCCAACTATAGATTTTCCACCAAGAACTAGCATAAAGAAAAGAAAACCAGGTACAAAGAACTTTCATTTTTTTCTGACCACATATGAGAAAACATGAATGTGTCTTATTTTGTTCAATACTCCATCAGTTGGGCCTGAGCCAAGCAGAAGGACAGGTTTTCATACATAAACACCTTACTCCTTTTTTTGTGACAGAGACAGACAGAGAGAGGGACAGACAGACAGGAAGGGAGAGAGATGAGAAACATCAATTCTTTGTTGCAGCACCTTAGTTGTTCATTGATTGCTTTCTCATATGTGCTTTGACGGGGGTGGGGGCCTCAAGCAAGTAACCTTAGGCTCAAGCTGGTGAGCCTGCACTCAAGCTGGTGAGCTCAGGGTTTTGACCCTGGGCCTCCGAGTCCCAGTTTAACGCTCTATCCACTGCACCACTGCCTGGTCAGGCAACACCTTACTCCTTGAATTTGTCTTTAAGGTTCAGAGAGGTTGCTTCCCTGAGAGTTGGAAACTACCCTTACCTGAGGGAGAATACAGGAAGTCCCTGGGTTACGAACAAGATAGGTTCTGTAGGTTTGAAAATGTTTAATTATTTATATGCACAGAAATATAAAAATAAATACTATGCTAAAACAAAAATCTAAGTTGCACTTAATAGGTCAATGTACCTGTTCCAACTTACAAATTCAACTAAAGAGCAAACCTACAGAACCTATCTTGTTTGTAACCCAGAGAATGCCTGTAATCCAAAATATCAAGCTTCCCAGGAGCTGCATTTAGAACTACAGCCAGTTCCCAATTGTCCATGTAATGGAATTTAAAACTGTAAAAATAGCCTGACCAGGCGGTGGCGCAGTGGATGGAGCGTCGGACTGGGATGCGGAAGACCCAGGTTCGAGACCCTGAGGTCGCCAGCTTGAGCGCAGGCCCATCTGGCTTGAGCAAAACGCTCACCAGCTTGGACCCAAGGTCGCTGGCTTCAGCAAGGGGTTACTCAGTCTGCTGAAGGCCCGCAGTCAAGGCACATATGAGAAAGCAATCAGTGAACAACTAAGGCATCGCAATGGCAACGAAAAACTAATGATTGATGCTTCTCACGTCTCTCCATTTCTGTCTGTCTGTCCCTATCTATCCCTGTCTCTGACTCTCTCTCTGTTCCTGTAAAATAAATAAATAAAATAAAATAAAATGGTGTTAGTATTCCTTCAAAATGCAGATTCTAAATGTGTGTAGACTAAAGGTGACCAGATTTTAAAATTGGTAAAGCGGGACACCATTGACCAGGGTAGGGGTAGGGGGTTCTTGATTAAAAATTTGTTCTATAAGGAGCAAAAAAATTTTTCATAGAATGCAAAAATAGTATTGTAATATATGTTTTTAAATTTCAATATAAGTACAATTTACAAATATAATACATTAAAAATTATGTATAGTATTATTTTATTCTTTGGCATATTTCTCATTTGAGTGAATTTTTTTAGTGGATTGCTGTCGTTGTTTAAAAGGTCATGAAATTTTTCACAAGAATTTTTTAAGTTATATTTCACACATAAAATGGCTTTCAAAGTCTCACCACTTAATTGTGATTTTTCTGATGTCCACACTTTATTTACCATAGAAAAAAACACGTTCAGTTGCAGCATTAGTTCCTGGTAAAGACAGTGTGTATTCCACAATTTTTAGTGCATTATTGTATAGAACATGGTTTATTTCAAAATGATGAAATATTTCTAACCATTTGTTCTCTATTGTGATTTTTGCTGATGCCCAAGATTTAACCTTTTGCTTATCAATATATTGTTTTAATAATGATACCTCATTAAAAAGATCAGTTTTTGGAAATATTACTATATAATATTTTTGGAAATTTTGAGTGAGTCAGAGGGATCGGGTTACACGGTCCGGAAAGCAATGCCGGAGCTACATGAGCGGGCGGGAGCAGGCAGGGAAGCGCCGCCAGCGCACTAGGTGGCTGCACTCCCTGCATCCAGCCTCGCCACCCGCTGGAGACCGAGCAGCTTGCACCTCGCGAGCCCAGAGCCGCACGCCGGCGTCCAGGATGCGGGCCTATGGGTAGTTAGGGGACTTGACAGCCACTGCCCCAGCAGGTACGTCCCACCCGAAGTTCTTTGTTTCGGGCCGCACAGGGGCAGTCAGCTCTTGCGGCAGTGCGGGCACTTCCAGGTCGAGGCGGGGTCTCTCTGCGGAAAACTGTATATTCCCTTCCCGTTCTCCCACCATTCCCTAGCTTTTCGTGCATTCTTTCCAAAAATTGGGACTTTTTAAAAATGCTGCGGGACGCGGGACAAATTGTTAAAAATCAGGACTGTCCCGCCAAAAGCGGGACATCTGGTCACCTTAGTGTAGCCTTCTTCTGGTTACTTCCTACAATATACAATGAAAAGAGCACAGTGAACTATTTACTTATGGCAGAGTTACCCAAGAAAGGTAATGTTCTTTTCCATGAAGACAATAAAATTAGCCCTGGCCAGTTGGCTCAGTGGTTGAGCATTCGCCTGGCTTGTGGAAGTTCCAGGTACAAGTCCAGGTCAGGGCACACAGAAGAAGTGACCATCTGTTTCTCCACTCTTCCCTTTCCCCCTCCTCCTCTCTTTCTCTCTCCCTCTCCCACAGCCATGGCTCAAATGCTTCGAGCAAGTTGGTCCCAGGTGCTGAGGATGGCTCCATAGCCTCACCTTAGGCACTAAAATAGCTCACTTGTGGCCCCAGATGGCAGAGCATCACCCAGTAAGGAGCTTGACAGGTGGATACTGGTTGGGGCGCATGTATGAGTCTGTCCCTCTGGCTCCCTGACTCTCACTTAATTTAAAATAATAATAATAATAATTTTGTGTGTGTGTGTGTGATAGAGACAGAGAGAGAGAGAAACAGAGAGAGGGACAGACAGACAGGAAAGGAGAGAAATGCGAAGCATTCATTCTTTCTAGCGGCACCTTAGTTCTTCATTGGTTGCTTTCTCATATGTGCCTTGATTAGGGAGCTACAGCCAAGCCAGTGACCCCTTGCTCAAGCCAGTGACCTTGGGATCAAGCCAGCAACCATGGAGTCATGTCTATGATTCCACACTCAAGCCAGCAACCCAGTGCTCAAGCTGGTGAGCTTGTACCCAAGCTGGTGAGCCCGTGCCCAAGCCAACAACTTCAGTGTTTTGAACCTGGGTCCTCTGTATTCCTATCTGTCACTCTATCTAATGCACCTCTGGTCAGTAAAAAAAAAGGACAAAATTGAAAAAAAACTTTACTTATTTCTTCTAATCTCAGAGATTATTGATAATTTACATAGAAATAAGCATATATCACTTTTTATAGTCTTATTTTCTATATTATGAACTCCATATATATCCATATTTTATATATATATATATAATATGTATATATTCACATACACACTATAAATTGATATTTGGGATAGAAGACCATTTTTAGAAAATTTCAATATATTTCATTTTAAAAGGTAAATTAACTTTTTAAAATCCTCTTCACTCAAGGCCTGACCTGTGGTGGCACAGTGGATTGGATTAAGTATTGACCTGGAATGCTGAGGTCGCCGGTTCAAAACTCTGGGCTTTCCTGGTCAAGGCACATATGGGAGTTGATGCTTCCTGCTCCTCTGCCCTTTTTTCTTTCTTCCTCTCTCTCTCCTCTGCAAAATGAATAAATAAAATCTAAAGAAAGAAAGAGAGGGAGGGAGGGAGGGAAAGAGAGAAATAAAAAGCTTAACACAAGACACAGTTATTTTAACCCTTTTCATTACTGTCAAACCAGACTGATAGGGTATGCTTCTAAATCATGGGAAGATGATAACAACATCACAAAACAAAGTAACTTAAGTTTCTATATGTGATTTTTATATTTAGCTAGGTCATGATGTTTCTCTTAAACTTTATAAACAATTTCCTATTCCTTATACTTTGAACAGATTACTACTTTGCCCCCACTTTACCTTTATTTGCCTTACAAATAGAAAATTAACAACTTCTAAGTTCTTATTAGAAAACCCCTAAACTGGGCTCCTCTCATCTCTTATCATTTTAAAACTTTTTTAAAAATTGTTAAAAATTGCTTGCCAGACCAGTGGTGGGACAGTGAATAGAGCATCAACCTGGGATGCTGAGGTCCCAGATTTGAAACTGTGAGGTTGCTGACTAGAGTGCAGGCTCATCTGGCTTTTGCAGGGTCCATGGCTTGAGCGTGGAATCATCAACATGATCCCAAGGTTGCTGGCTTGAGCCTAAAGGTCGCTGGCTTGAGCCCAAGGTTGCTGGCTTGAGCATAGGGTCACTGGCTTGGCCAGAGCCCCCTGGTCAAGGCACATATGAGAAAGCAATCAATAAACAATTTTTATTGACTAAGGTTCCACAGTGAAGAATTGATGCTTCTCATCTCTCTCCCTTCCTGTCTGTCCCTTTCTGTCTGTCTCTCAAAAAACTTTTTTTTAAATAAATTGGCCTGGAAACCTGGCCAGGCAGCTCAGTTGATTAGTGCATCATCCTGATACACCAAGGTTGCGAGTTCAATCCCTGGTCAGGGCACAAGCTGATATCTCTCTCTCCCTCTCTCAAAAACAAAACAAAACAAACAAACAAAAAGTTGGCCTGGGAATTTTTTTTTTTTAGGAGACTGTTAGGATTAAACTTGTGAAATGGCATCTAATACTTGCCAAGTATTTTCTAATTTCTGCCAATTTCAGCTGCAGATTTCTCTCCCCAAAGTCCTGACACTAACTGCTCATTTAAATATTTTTTAGTGAATTTAAAAAAGAAAACAAAAACCTGGTAATACTTGGATCGTCATCAGCTAATGGTTGAGATAACATACAAAGGTACAAAAGCATGGATAAACCGGATTACAAATTATAGTATTTGTGAAACTTCTGGATGAGAAGCCATTTTTAGAGTTGAAATAACATGAAATCCCTTGAAATATGTCCAATAGGAGTAGGAAACTATGAATCAGGGAGAAATGGATCTGAATTTCCAAAAAATTTTTGTGTGAAAGGCAGTTTTTCCCATAGAACTTCTTTTTATATGGGAAAACACCAGTTGTTTAGAGTTTATAGTCTTCTAAATTCTGTCTTTAATTCAATTCATTTCCAGTTCTTCATATATGATATAACCAAATTAATCTTTCTAGAACATAGGCTTTACTCCCCTTCAAAACAAAATATCTTCAATAGCTTCCCATTGTCAGAGCAGTAAGTTGAAAGCAATTAGCTTGATATCCTGTGCCACCATTATTTGATTGAGACCAATCTTCAGAACCTTATCTTGAATTATTCCCCTGTACTCTGGACTACTACATAGGCCAGAGGTTGGCATACTACCACCTGTAGACTAAATCAAGCCTGTCGCAAAGTTTTGTATGGCCTTCTTGGTTAAAAATGATTTTTATATTTTTAAAGGTTTGGAAAGAATATATTTTTTAAATTTTTATTCACTGATTTTTAGAGAAAGAGGAAGGGAGAGGGAGAAGGAGGGGATAGAGAGGAACATTAACTTGATGTTTCACTTATTTATGCATTCATTGATTCATCCTTGCATGTACCGATGGGATGGAACCTGCAACTCTGATGTATAGGAATGATGTTCTGGTCAACTGAGTTACGAGCCTAGGGTGGAAAAAAATATTTTGTGACATGTGAACACAAATTTAAATTTTAGCATTTTTAGTTGTTTTTTTAACACAGCTTTTATTTATTTATTTATTTTACATATTTCCTATGGTTGATTTCATGCTAAAATAGCAAGAATTCCGAAGTTGCAAGACAGGCCTCACGGCCTTATCCAGTCCTTTAGAGAAAGTTTGCCAACTTTCGACCTAGATATACATCTGTTTCTATCTCTTCACCTACCAAGATTCCTGCCTGGAACATAGTACTCTCACACATTCCTGCTGTCACCTCTATGAGGTGTCAAAGTGGAATTTTCAAAATATTTAAAACATGATTTGCCTACAAATATAAAATTGTGAGCCAAACATTTATCTCATTGACAGAACCAGTAAGATGGTAGAGCTGGTTCCAGGAGCATTTAAGGAAGTAGGTATTTACAGGCATAAAAATAAAAACAATTAGAATAAGATTGTAAATTAAACAAAACTGATTATCATCATACAAAGCAATAGAACTTTTAGGTTAGCTTTTCTAGCAGTCAGAAATCTACAACTTAAGTAAATTAACATTTGAACTCTAATCATATAATAAACAGCAGAGTCAAACTCTGATTCCTTCTCCTAGAGACTAATCCTTGGACAAGCAGGTTAAACCTGTCCCAGTATTACCTGAAAGGTCATCCTTCCACTCCTTGCTCGATTTCCATGTTTTGGGTAATTTTCCTTAACAGGGCCTGTCTAATCCTTCCAATTAATATTGACCTCTTCTTTTATGGTCTCATTTACTTTTTATACTTCCATTATCCTGATTTGTGTATGTAAAGCCAGTAATCAGGGTCAGGATCACAGCAGCCTGACCCGTGCAGGTTCGCATTAGATTCGTACAGTCGGTAATAAAACAACAGAGCCAAGAACTGGTGAGCCATCAGCTTTAATTCTAGCTTGCATCCGGCGGGCAAGCAAAAACACACACTGGGCTCCAAAACCCACACATTCAGTGCTCACAAAGCTACTGACTTATCCGAGTTTCCTAGAATCAAAGGTTTCTAGCTCACCAGACTTATTCACCTCTGTTCCCCATCCTCTCCTGTAAAAACTCTGCTCAAACTGCCTTCTTCCTTAGCGCTCTGCCATCTTGGCTGCTTCTCCTGGCCTCCATATGGCCTTAATCCGCTCTCCTCTCTAATACTTCAGGAACCAAGAGCTCAAGCTACTGGCCTGTCCCACTTTATAATGTAGAAATCCAAACCCTTAATCCAATCTACAGACAAGGAAGTCTCTGAAACAAAGTCACCCATCTGAGGCATAACGGGATTCCTCAGGAGAGCGCACCACCCTACATCATCCAATCAGTCAAGGGTGTGGGGAAGAGTTTACTCTTAAAACTAAGCCTTAGGCTATAATGACCTGGCCTGCTTACATTACAGCTTTTCCCCCACAGCCATCCCAAGCATAAGGGCAAATAATATCACCTGGGTGATGGGCTTCCATGTGGGCAGCGCCATCTTTAACAAAGTGAGCATATTATATTTTATCTGCCCAACAGTGTGATTTATTTTCCCCAACAGGAAGTAGGCTCCTTAAAATAAGTATTTGAAAGCTGAGATTTAACCTTCCTTTTTAGTGGGATTTGGGCATAGGGTCTCACGTCCACAGTTCCCAATATCTGCTTTACACAGCATAGATACTAAGTTCTTAATGCTGGATATGAAGCCCCCAAACACTTCCCAAGTGTCTTGTGGCACTTTCTGTTAACCACCTATGTGTTCTCAATTTTTTTTCAATTTTTAAAAAAGATTTTATTGCCCTGTCCAGTTACTCAGTGATAGAGTGTTTGCCCAGCTTGTGGATGTCCCATGTTCAATTTCTGGCCAGGGCACACAGAAGTGCCCATCTGCTTCACCCTTCCCCCTCTATTTTCTCTCTTTCTCTTCCCCTCCTGCAGCCAAGGCTCCATTGGAGCAAAGTTCGCCCCGGTGCTGAGGATGGCTCCGTGACCTCCACCTCAGGCGCTAGAATGGCTCCGATTACAGCAAAACATTGCCCCCTAGTGGGCATGCAGGGTGGATCCTGGTCAGGTGCATGCTGGAGTCTCTCTGCCTAAAAAAAAAATTATTGATTTTACGGATGGGGGGAAGCGAGAAGTATAGTTGCTTCACTTTAGTTGTTCATTGCTTGCTTGTTCTATATGCCTTGACCCCGCAAGCCCAGCCCAGAGTTTCCAATGACAAACCTCAGCATTCCAGATTGGAGCTCTCTCTATTGTGCCACCCAGGCCAGGCCCGCCTTTGTGTTCTAACTAGCAGTACATTGGTGTATTTCTCCATTACTCCATTGTTACTGTGGTCTTCTAAAGTAAGCAAGTATCATTTTGTTCTCTTGATTACTATTTCTCATTTCAGTTTAACCCAGTGGCTTGTACAAACTGGTAGTTCAAGAAAGCGATTGAAAACAGATGGAAACTGTTGTAGTAATATAATGTTATAGTAATTAAATATATATAAATATTTAAAAATATGGAAGATATAGAAAAATAATTAAGATATAATATTAAAATTAATTAAGTAAATTAAATAAAGTTATGCTGTCTGGATAAGGATTAATATAGTGTGTACAGATGTGATAAACAGACTGACTTTTGAGCAGGGCCCAGTTTATGAAGTTATACATAGGTAAGAAGTTGTTTGATGTCACAACTCTGTAAATTAACATAAACAAGAAGCTTCCCTAGGAACATCTTAAAAGTGGCTTGATGTGATGTGACATTTTGGTAGATTAACATAAAAAGGGCTGCCTGCCAGGAACTCCCAAAAAGGTGGTTTGAGGTGATAATCCTAGAGATTGACACCTGTTAGAAGACATTGGCCAGAAAATGTAAGGGCCCCCAGCTGCGCTAGTTGCTCAGACTGGAATGTGAATGTGTACTCTCTCCACTCAGCTCTGACCAGGGACAGCGGAGGGGAGCACGCCAGTGGGGTCCCCTTAAGCACGCCAAAAGAATTTGTAATAAACTGCCTGTGTGATTCTTGCCACTGGTGGCAGTTGGTGTCCACACTGATATGTAGAATCCTTAGTCGCCTCAAGAGTGTGGCTCAAAGAGGCTGCCAGCCACTGCTAAGCAGGAATGTTCCACTGCACAGGGAAGTAGAATCTGGGTCACCTGATCCATGTAGAGCTCCAGCTCTACTGGGACCGAACCGTCCCCTCCCTGCCCACTTGCATGCCAGAGTCACGAGTGTGCCAGCCTCTCCACTCACACCTCCGTCTGGCCTACAGCACTCATCTCTCAGACTGGGGCAAACTCCAGCCTCCAATTGCAATCGGTCCTCCTCAGCCAGACCTCAGATTTCCACGGTCTCTGGACCTGTTTCTAACCTTCAGAGTTGATCCAGGCACTCGATAACATAACCTTTCCCGCAAACATAACCAGCACTGGAGATCTTTTTTTTTATTATTTTTTCCGGTGGACTGTTTCATCCCGGGGGATGGTTCGTTCCCTAAATAGTAACCAAGCCCCCACTCCACTTTTCAAGCCTCCCAGCTCATTCCCTCCCCGTCAGCCTTCCTCCCACTGTCAACAGAGCTGTTTCCCGGGGAGATGGCCAACAGCGTGTGGCGGGGCGATTAAACCGCCAACGGTTTTCGAACGCGAGGGGGGGCGCAAGAGGAGAGGCGGGAAAGGGTCGGACCTAGAGGGAGCGGGTGAAGGGACCTGCCAGCGCCAGTAAGGAGAGCGAAGAACTGGGAGGCCCCGCCCCTTCCGTAGATATCTCTAGAAAGCCGCGCAGGAGCCCGAAAACAAAGAGTGCGCAGGCGCGGCGGCAGGGCCCGGGCATTTTGCTGCGTCACGAGCCGCCGCCCGGCCTCACCAGCCCTAGCTCGCACGCACGCACGCACGTTCATTCTCCGTCCTCGCGCCCCTTTTCCTACACTTTCCTCTTCTCCCCGACCGAGGAGCCGCTCTCTCCGCGCGGTGCATTCTGGGGACTCAGGTTCGGCCAGCCGCCGCCGCCGCTGTCGCCTGAGGGAAGCAAGAAGAGGCCGCACCGGGGAGAAACGCTGTAGTCGGCACCGGAGAGGCGTCCACTACCAAGCATCTACCACCGGAGAGGCCCGCCCACCCAATCACCCGTCCCTCTGCCCCGTTCACGATGTGAGTGCGACCTCCCGCCACGGAAAGGTTGCCCGGACGGAGGACGAGGCCGCACTGGGGGCTGCTGGGAAGTAGCCCTCACCCTCGGTCTCGGCCGCTAGGCTTTCTCCCCTCAATGGTGGCAGTCGTTCTTGCCTGGGGGTGGGAGGTCCAGTTGCCTTTATTCCGGTTACCGTTGGTGGGTGGACATTTTTCTACCAGATGTCCAGTTCCCCCACCTCTCAGCTGTCCCTCAGATTCTCCGTGGCAGGAATCCCACTTTCCCCCCCCCCTCGGCAGCCCGGTTTACTCCTAACTCTCCGAATTTAGCCTTAGGCCTTAATCTCTTGTGAGCTTTCTGCCTTGCGGCGCCCTGGAGGCGTGGACCTTATTGAATTGCCACTTCGTTTCTTGGGCAGTCTGGTTCCGCCACTCTGATTCCCGCACCAGGCCCCGGGCCGGGTGCTCTTGTGGTGGGTGCCACCCGAGACTGGTGGTGCTGCTCGTAGAGCACCACGCGGGTCTCCTCCCTGAGCAACAGGGACTGCTAAGCAACGGAAGGTAGGCTATGCCGTCACTACAATTTATTTTCCTCTGGGGTGTCGTGAGTTCTCCAGTGTGAGTCTTTCCAGGCCCTCTCCTAACTCCGCTCTCTTGAAGGGAGTGAAGGTTGCCAAAACTCAGCGGTGTCCTGGCAGCGAAGAGTTACAGTAGAGCAGGTGGTTCTGCACGTGTCGAGCCGAAGGATACTTGTGGATATGTTCTGTAATCTATGTTAAACTTTAGGCGAGGCTTCATTATCTTATCATAATTTAGAGATGAAATAGGTATGTAATTGCTTTCTTCTTAAAGAGCTTAAATGACTTACTATAGATTCTTTAGCAGTCTTAGTTTTGTTATAATTAAGAAAAACTTTGGTCACTTCTCATCTCTCTCCGTTCCTGTCTGTCCCTATCTATTCCTCTCTCTGTCCTTGTAAAAATAAATAAATAAAGTTTTGTTTAGTAGTTTACATAAAAGTTCTTGATCTCTCATCTATCCTGGAGAGATCTGGGAATTTAGGACCTTTCTCTGGTCCTGCTCAACCAATTATGGGAGTTGGGTGCAGAGTATTGGTGCTACCTTTTTTTTTAAGAGGGGAAGAGAGAAAGGCGAGTGGAAAGGAGTGTAAAGCATCAACTCATAGTAGTTACTTCGAGTAAAAATTCTTGGCACTGCCACTTCCAGGCCTTAAACATTCTTTTCAGGAAAAGCTTTACCTTTTCAAATGTGAGAATTGTCAGTTTTATAGTTTTGGTACTAACTGCTCCCTGAAAGTTATGTATGGAGACCAGTTGAAGGGGAATAGTTTTAATTCCTTTAAAAAGTAACACACTTTCAAGGGTTTGCTTAATAAAATAATAACATTGATGGCTAGAATTCTAAGTAGACAGTATACACCCAGTCAGTTGATGTCAGAGAACAAGCCTGAAGAATTTTGGAAGGAATTTTTTCCCCAAGAAAATGGTATCCAATAGAAAATTATAATCTATGTTAAATACCTTTTGTTTTCCCCCCTGAAAATCTCTATTCCAAATAATGTAGGGTTGTCACTCTTAAAATATCTGTGAATAGAAAATGAGTCCTCAGATAAAGTATTACCAACTCTTAATAGATTAGTATAGCCAAACAAAATTATCTTTTTGCAAAGAAATACCATTGTTTAATATAGTTTGAAATAGAAACACTTTTGGGAGGTTACTTAAAATAGATAAGAAAAGTTCAATTTGTGAATATATTAAAAAGTAAGATGAAAAGTGTAACAATCAGTATTCCAAAAAGTAGTTTATATAGTTTCAAAAATGAAGAGTACACATCTCATTCTCTTTAAAAAGATTTAATACATGTGCCCTTGCAAATTCTTTGGGGCTGTCTTACTGAACTAATGGCTTGAATGAGTTTACAAGATGAATATTATGAGTCAGTTATTTGAGTTGGAAAAAAACTTTATTGAACTTTAGAGATTAAGAGGGGGTGGAGGAGCAGAAAGCATCAACTCGTAGTTGCTTCTGCTATATTCCTTGACCAGGTAAAGCCTGGAGTTTTCAACCAGCAACCTCAGCATTCCAGGTCCTTGCTCTATCCACTATACCACCACAAACCAGGCTCATTGGAGAAAACTCAATGGGTCATCCAGTCCTAAGAAAAATCTGGCTAAGGATTCATTTTGTTGATGTCTGATAAAAAATTTTTTTAAACGTGGAGAGAGACATGCTGGGTATCTTAAGGGTTTTTGTTTGTTTGTTTGTTTGTTTGTTTATTTTATAGGGACAGACAGACAGGAGCGGAGAGAGGTGAGAAGCATCAATCATCAGTTTTTCACTGTGACACCATATTTGTTCACTGATTGCTTTCTCACATGTGCTGCCTTGACCGTGGGCCTTCAGCAGACCGAGCCACCCCTTGCTGGAGCCAGTGACGTTGGGTCCAAGCTGGTGAGCTTTTGCTCAAGCCAGATGGGCCCCCGCGCTCAAGCTGGTGACCTCAGGGTCTCGAACCTGGGTCTTCTGCATCCCAGTCCGACGCTCTATCCACTGCGCCACCGCCCGGTCAGGCTCTTAAGGGTTTTATTGTCTGTTTTTTATTTGAATGCTCTTTCGTAGTGATTTCCTAGGTAAATTTATTTGAATCAAGTTTTTTAAAGTTTTGTTTGGTAACCTGACCAGGCGGTGGTGCAGTAGATAGAGCGTCGGACTGGGATGCGGAAGACCCAGGTTCGAGATCCCGAGTTTGCCAGCTTGAGCGCGGGCCCATCTGGCTTGAGCAAAAGCTCGCCAGCTTGGACCCAAGGTCGCTGGCTCCAGCAAGGGGGTGCTTGGTCTGCTGAAGGCCTGCGGTCAAGGCACATGTGAGAAAGCAATCAATGAACAACTATGGTGTCGCAATGGCAACGAAAAACTAATGATTGATGCTTCTCATCTCTCTCTGTTCCTGTCTGTCCCTATCTATTCCTCTCTCTGTCCCTGTAAAAATAAATAAAGTTTTGTTTAGTAGTTTACATAAAAGTTCTTGATCTCTCATCTATCCTGGAGAGGTCTGGGAATTTAGGACCTTCCTCTGGTCCTGCTCAACCAATTATGGGAGTTGGGTGCAGAGTATTGGTGCTACTTTTTTTTTTTAAGAGGGGAAGAGAGAAAGGCGAGTGGAGAGGAGCGTAAAGCATCAACTCATAGTAGTTACTTCCTGTATCTGCCTTGATCAAACAAGCCCAGGGTTTTGATCTGGTGACCTCAGCATTCCAGGTCCATGCTTTATCCATTGCACCACCACAGGTCAGACAACTTTTGTTTTAATTAGCTGTTGTGGTTGGTTCTAATTCTAAGTTGGACTCCTTAGCAATAGGTACAAAATAGAATGTTTTATTAATTTTGAGCTATTTGAAGTAATTTTGGTGTCTTTTTTTTTTTTTTTTTTTTTTAGAAAATTTAATGGTGACAGTGATCAATAACAGTACATAGGCCTGTCCTGACCAGGTGGTGGCGCAGTGGATTGAGCGTCAGACGGGGACACAGAGGACCCATGTTTGAAGTCCCAAGGTTGCAGTTTTGAGTGCAGGGTTGCTGACTTGAGCCCAATGGTCACTAGCTTGAAGCCCAAGGTTGCTGGCTTGAGCAGGGAGTCACTCAGTCTGCTGTAACCTTCTGTCAAGGCACATATGCGAAAGCAATCAATGAACAACTAAGGAGCTGCAACGAAGAATTGATGCTTCTCATCTCTCTCCCTTCCTGTCTGTTTGTCCCTCTCTCTGTCTGTCTCAGGGGAAAAGAAAAAGAGTACATAGGCCTGGAAAAAAAAAAAGAGTACATAGGCCTGACCTGTGGGCACAGTGGATAAAGCATGGACCTTTAATGTTGAGGTTGCTGGTTCCAAACCCCGGGCTTGCCTGGTCATGGCACATATGAGAAGCAACTACTGCAAGTTGATGTTTCCTACTCCCCTTCCCCCTTCTCTCTCTTTCTCTTCTCACTAAAATAGATAAAATTTTAAAAATTTTATTTAAAAAAAGTACATAGGCTTTAGGTAAACATTTCTATAGCATTTAAACTAACTGTTGATTATGTTGTATACATTGAAAAGTCAAAATCATTTTTTGGCACCTTATATTTGTCCCTCTGTCCCCCTACCTCTAATTCTGGTGTCTTGTACTTAAACTAATAAACTACCTAGAAACATACTGTTACTCTCTATAACATTGGTTAAAGTCTTTGCCATCACTCAGCTTTGTAGGATTGAGTCCCCCAAATAAAGTCATCAGTCTTTAGCCTCCAAAAGTAATAATGAGTATATTCATTTCTTTTTGGCTTTGTTTTTTCTTTTGTTTCTCCGAGAGAGGGACAGACAGGAAATGAGAGGCATCAGTTCTTCATTGCAGCACCGTAGTTGTTTATTGATTGCTTTCTCATATTTGCCTTGATGGGGGGGTAACCCCTTGCTCAAGCCAGTGACCTCAGGGTTTTGAACCTAGGTCCTCTGCATCCCACACTGGGTGATGTTCTATTCGCTGTGCTACTGCCTGGTCAGGCGAGTATGTAATTAATTTCTGTAACTCGTCTGTAAGGAAGAGTAACCAATGATGGCCTTTGTTAAATGTTTATCACCTAACCACTGTAACTTGGCAACTGCCTCCCCCCCATACTTAGTTAGACTTTAACTAGGAGGCAGTAGAAACTAGAATTGACAAATCACTAAAGAGCAGACCAGTGTGTACTGTATTGTTAATTAAGATACTTCTGTTTAATTGTATTTTCTAGTTTAAAATCTAGAATCTGTATTATTTGGGAGGTCTCAGGGTTAGTGATTGTCACTTTTTGAAAATGTTGGTATCTTTAATATCAACTGTTTACCATCAGCGTCTTTAATGCTTAAAGTCTTATTTTAGTTCTTATATTGAGAGTTGCGTTTAGTATATTTTGTTACAGAAATATTAAGTTTATTGTAGTAAACATTTTTAGATGTGTTTGTGTGTGTGTATGACAGAGACAGAGAGAGGGACAGATAGGGTCAGACAGGCAGGAATGGAGAGAAATGAGAAGCACCAGTTCTTCGCTGTGAAACCTTAGTTGCTCATTGATTGCTTTCTCATATGTGCCTTGACCGGGGGGCTACAGTAAAGCGAGTGACCCCTTACTTAAGCCAGCGACCTTTGCGCTTAAACCAGTGACCATAAGGTCATGTCTGTGATCGCATGCTCAAGCCAGCGACCCAGCACTTAAGCTGGTAAACCTGTGCTCAAGCTGGCAAACTCAGAGTTTCGAATCTTGGTCCTCTGCGTCCCAGTCCAATGCTCTATTCACTGTGCCACGACCAAGTCAGGCTTAAGATTTTGATCATTGATTTTAGAGGAGAGAGAGAAAATGGCAGTGAGGAGTGGGAAGCATCAGTAGTAGTTGCTTCTTGTTTGTGTCTTGACCAGGCAAGTCTGAGGTTTCTAACTGGTTACCTCAGTATTCCAGGTTGGTGCTTTATCCACTGTGCCACCACAGGTCAAATTGTAGTAAACTTTATATTTACTGTATAGCTTGGCAGTGCCATTTTAAATTGAGACTGTTATCCTCATTTCTCAAGGCCATTCACTTTAAAGCTTACCTTTTGCAGTATGTCCTCCCCCGTGTTGTATTTCATAGTCAAATAAAATGTGCTGTCATGGGCTTTCTGTGCAGTAGTTGATCTTCACATGTAGCCATACTTTATTGCTAAAAAGTGTTTATGTCAGGTCCTTTCCAACTCTGTATGTTTAATTATTTTGTGTACTGAAAGGATCTAAATCACAAACAGTTGTATATTTTTTGTTTATTTTTTAATATGGAATTTCAGGATCTAGTTCTTCAAATATCAGTTCATGCTAATTAGCATACAGGGCTGTCCCAAATAGGATTGGAACCCTATTCAGGAACCCATCATTCCTGAAAGAGGGCTTATTTTTCCCAGGAAGAATAATTTTTCAGGTGGTCCTTTTCCAAAGAAATAACCATCTCTCTGGTTTAGTTCTATTATGTAATCTAAACTGCTACTACTTTTAAAATATGTGCCACTTTTTGGCGTGTGGTAATGGAACATTGAGGCTAAAATTTGTAATGGAAACAGTGAGAGGTTGATTTTGAGCCTTATATGAAGAAAAATTAGTTTATCTGCTTTGGGGATGTATGCACATAATGGGAATGTGAAAAAGTCATAGAATTGCTTGGAAGAAAGGCACTAAGTATTTTTGGAGGGGCCTGATGGCTGGTGGTGCAGTGGATAAAGCGTTGACTTGGAACACTGAGGTTGCCAGTTCGAAACTCCCGGCTTGCCTGGTCAAGACACATATGAGAGTTGATGCTTCCTGCTTCTCCCCTCTTCTCTCTTTCTCTTTCTCCTCTCTCTAAAATGAATAAATTCTTTAAAAAATGTTTTTTTTAAAGTATTTCTGGGGGGAGTTGACCTACTGATTTTTAGAGAAAATGGGAGTAAAGGGAGAGAGAAAAAGAAACTGGTTTTTTTGTTACGCATATTTATGCATTTATTGGTTGATTCTTATTTATGCCCTGACTGGGAATCAGCCCCCAGCCTTGTGGAGCATGATGCTCTAACCCAGTGGTAGTCAACCTGGTCTCTACTGCCCACTAGTGGGCGTTCCAGCTTTCATGGTGGGCAGTAGCGGAGCAACCAAAGTATAAATAAAAAGGTAGATTTAACAAGAGTAAGTTTTATAAAGATTTATTCTGCCAAACTTAGCGAAAATCTGACATAAAGTACTTGGTAAGTAATTATTATTATATGCTTTAACTTGCTATAACTCTGCTTTATAAATTTTATAAAGTTACTTCCCTACTTTATAAATCACCATTACTGTGGAACCAGTGGGTGGTTAGAAAATTTTACTACTAACCAGAGATACAAAAGTGGGCAGTAGATATAAAAAGGTTAACTACCCCTGTTCTAACCAACTAAGCTATCTTGCCAGTAGGAGGGATGTTTAAAAATGTAACCTTTACAGCCTGACCAGGCAGTGGCGCAGTGGATAGAGCGTCGGACTGGGATGCGCAAGACCCAGGTTCGAGACTCCGAGCTCGCCAGCTTGAGCGCGGGCCCATCTGGCTTCAGCAAAAAGCTAGCCAGCTTGGACCCAAGGTCCCTGGCTCTAGCAAAGGGTTGCTCGGTCTGCTGAAGGTCCGTGGTCAAGGCACATGTGAGAAAGCAATCAATGAACAACTAAGGTATCGCAACGGCAACAAAAACTAATGATTGATGCTTCTCACCTTTCTCCGTTCCTGTCTGTCTGTCCCTATCTATTCCTCTCTCTGACTCTCTGTCTCTGAAATAAATTTAAAAAAAAAAATGTAACCTTTACAACCCTAAAGTCTCAGTCAAAAAATTACTGGACCTGATAAATGAATTCAGCAAGGTGGCAAGATATAAAATAAATATTCAGAAATCAGAGGCTTTTTTTTTTATTCATTTTTTTTTTTTTTTTTTAGAGAGGAGACACAGAGAGAGAGAAAGAGAGAAAGGGGGGAGGAGCTGGAAGCCTCAACTCCCATATGTGCCTTGACCAGACCAGTGCAGGGTTTTGAACTGGCGACCTCAGTGTTCCCAGGTCAACGCTTTATCCACTGCGCCACCACAGGTCAGGCTCAGAGGCATTTTTATACACCAACAATGAACTGTCAGCAAAAGAAATTAAGGAAACAATCCCCTTCACTATTGCAACCAAAAAAATAAAGTACCTAGGAGTAAATTTAACCAAGGAGGTTAAGGACTTGTACTCAGAAAATTATAAAACATTGATAAAAGAAATCAAGGAAGATACAAACAAGTGGAAGCATATACTGTGCTCATGGTTAGGAAGAATAAACATCATTAAAATGTCTATATTACCCAAAGCAATTTATAAATTCAATGCAATACCAATTAAAATACCAATGACATACTTCAAAGATATAGAATACATATTCCAAAAATTTATATGGAACCAAAAAAGAACACGAATAGCCTCAGCAATCTTAAAAAGAAAAAATAAAGCAGGAGGTATCACTCTTCCAGATATCAAGGTATACTACAAGGCCATTGTACTCAAGACAGCCTGGTGCTGGCATAAGAACAGGCACATAGATCAATGGAACGGAACAGAGAACCCAGAAATAAACCCACAGCTTTATGGACAACTGATATTTGACAAAGGAGGAAAGAACATACAATGGAGTAAAGACAGCCTCTTTAACAAATGGTGTTGGGAAAATTGGACATCTACCTGCAAAAAATGAAACTAGACCATCAACTTACACCATTCACAAAAACAAACTCAAAATGGATAAAAGACTTAAATGTAAGCCATGAAACCATAAGCATCTTAGAAGAAAACATAGGCAGTAAGCTCTCCGACATCTGTTGCAGCAATATATTTGCCAATTTATCTCCACGGGCAAATGAAATAAAAGGCAGGATAAACAAATGGGACTATATCAAACTAAAAAGTTTTTGCACAGCTAAAGGCAATAAGAACAGAATAAAAAGACAAACCACACAATTGGAGAACATATTTGACAATACGTCTGATAAGGGGTTAATAACCAAAATTTATAAAGAACTTGTAGCCTGACCAGGCAATGGCTCAGTGGATAGAGTGTCGGACTGGGATGCGGAGGACCCCAGTTCGAGACCCCGAGTTCGCCAGCTTGAGCGTGGGCCCATCTGGCTTGAGCGAAGGCTCGCCAGCTTGGACCCAAGGTCACTGGCTCCAGCAAGGGGTTGCTTTGGTCCGCTGAAGGCCCGTGGTTAAGGCACATATGAGAAAGCAATCAATGAACAACTAAGGTGTCGCAATGGCAACGAAAAATTAATGATTGATGCTTCTCACCTCTCTCCATTCCTGTCTGTCTGTCCCTATCTGTCCCTCTCTCTTACTCTCTCTCTGTCCCTGTTAAAAATAAATAAATTAATTAATTTTTTAAAAAAAGAACTTGTAAAACTCAACACCAGGAAGACAAACAATCCAATCAAAAAATGGGCAAAAGAAATGAATAGATATTTCTCCAAAGAGCACATACAGATAGCCATAGGCATATGAAAAAATGCTCAACATCACTAATCATTAGAGAAATGCAGATAAAAACCACAATGAGACATCACCTCACACCAGTCAGAATGGCGCTCATCAGCAAAACAACACAGAGTAAGTGCTGGCGAGGATGTGAAAAAAAGGGAACACTCCTGCACTGCTGGTGGGAATGCAGACTGGTGCTGCCACTGTGGAAAACAGTATGGAGATTTTTCAAAAAATTAAAAATCGAACTGCCTTTTGACCCAGCTATCCCACTTTTAGGAATATACCCTAAAAATACCGTAGTACTGTTCAAAAAGAAGAAATGCGCCCCCATGTTTGTGGCAGCATTTGTTCACAGTAGCGAAGATCTGGAAACAGCCCAAGTGTCCGTCAGAGGACGAGTGGATTAAAAAGCTTTGGTACATATATACTATGGAATACTACTCAGCCATAAGAAATGATGACATCGGATCATTTATAACAACATGGATGGACCTTGTTAACATTATACTGAGTGAAGTAAGTAAATCAGACAAAACTAAGGACTATATGAGTCCATACATAGATGGGACATAAAATGAGACTCGGAGCCTGATCTGTGGTGGCGCAGTGGATAAAGTGTCGACCTGGGAACACTGAGGTCGCCAGTTCAAAACCCTGCACTGGTCTGGTCAAGGCACATATGGGAGTTGATGCTTCCAGCTCCTCCCCCCTTTCTCTCTTTATCTCACTCTGTGTCTCCTCTCTAAAATGAATAAATTTTTTAAAAAAAGAAAATGATGCCTGACCTGTGGTGGCGCAGTGGATAAAGCGTCGACCTGGGAACACTGAGGTCGCCAGTTCAAAACCCTGCACTGGTCTGGTCAAGGCACATATGGTAGTTGAGCTTCCAGCTCCTCCCCCCTTTCTCTCTTTCTCTCTTTCTCTCTCTCTCTCTCACTCTGTGTCTCCTCTCTAAAATGAATAAAATAAAAATAAAAGAAAAAAAAAATGAAAATGAGACTCGGAGACATGGACAAGAGTGTACTGGCTATGGGGGGGGTGAGGGAGGGGGTGGGGAGCGGGGAGGGGCACAAAGAAAACCAAATAGAAGGTGACTGAGGACAATTTGACTTCTGGTGATGGGTACGCAATATAATCAAATGTCAAAATAACCTGGAAATATTTTCTCGGAACATATATGCCCGGATTTATCAATGTCACCCCATTAAAATTAATTTAAAAAATACAACTTAACCTTTATGCTGGCTGATGGTACTGTAGATAGAGTCTCTTTCTAGAGTGCCAAGGTTGCTGATTTGATGATCCCTGGATTGCTGCTTTGAGCCCTAGTCAGGGCACAACTAAGTGGAGCAACAAGTCAATGCTTTCCCTCCCCCTCCCCCTCCCTCTGCCTCTTGACCCCCTCATAAAAAAAGAAATCAGCTTTCATCCTATTTTAGAGTGAAGATTACCAAATAAAGGAACTAGTTTAGAGGTTCACAAACATTCTTTGTTAGCCCCTGGGTGTTTTATCTGGTTTTTTCCCATGAGAGAAATGGAGGCAGAGACAGACTCCCGCATATGCCTGACTGGGATTCACCTGACAAGCCCACTAGGGGGCAATGCTCTGTCCATCTGGGGTGTTGCTGTTACTCAGTAGCCGAGAGCTCTTTTTAGTACCTGAGGTGGAGGCCATGGAGTCATCCTTAGTGCCCAGAGCCAACTCACTCCAATTGAGCCATGGCTACAGGAGGGAGGAAAGGAGAGAGAGAGAGAGAAGTGAGAGGGGGAGGAGTCGAGAAGCAGACAGGCGCTTCTCCTGTGTGCCCTAATCCAGAACCGAACCCGGAACATCTACATGCCAGGCAGATGCTCTACTACTGAGCCAACTGGCCAGGGACAGCCCCTGGGTATCTTTGTAGGTGTTTTATATAGTGCTGCTCGGCCAAAGAAATAACTTAGCCATTCTGTTTATTAGGTAGTTGGGTCCTGACAACTTAAATATTTTGTTCTTACAGCCTAATAGCTCTTTGAAAAAATGGAATGCGTGTGTTGAAAGAAAAATGGGGTTTCTTATAAAATCACGGGTACTGATAGAATGTGCATGCCTTTTGGACACTATTTAACTACTTAACATCTTGAAATCAGATTGGATATTACATTATTGGCTACTTTTTTTTTTAACACAGCAACTACTAAAAACCCAGCTTTGCAGAGATGCAACCTAATAGATATAACACCATCTACTGTTGAAATTGAGCCACTTAGGCCTGACCATTGTGGTGGCACAGTGGATCGAGCATTGACTTGGGATGCTGAGGTTCCATATTTGAAACCCCGAAACTGCTGGCTTGAGCATGTAGGATCATCAGCATGATTCCATGGTCTCAGGCTTGAGCAAGGACGGGTTCACTGGCTCAGTTGGAGACCCCCCCACCATTCCACCCCCACCCCACCCCCGTCAAGGCATATATGAGAAGCAATCAATGAACAACTAAATTGCTGCAACTACAAGTTGATACTTCTTATCTCTCTCCCTTTCTGTCCATCTTGTCTGTGTGTGTGTGTGTTGCGCTCTTGCATAGGGGGACTTTTTATTTTTTAAGATATTGAACCACTTATTCTTGTTTTATATTTTTTCAGTTACAGTTTACATTCAGTATTTTTTATTAATCTCAGGTGTACAGCATAGTGGTTAGCTAGGTTAGCTAATCATTTACACAAAGTGTTCTCAATATTTCCAGTACCCACCTGGCACCATACATAGTTATTATATAATTAGACTATATTCCATATTCCCTATGTTGTACTTTACATCCCCATACTACCAATTTGTATTTCTTAATCTCTTTACTTTTTCCACCCAATCCCTTAAAACCCCCTCTCCTCTGGCAACTATCAGTCAGTTCTCTGTGTCAGTGGGTGTTTCAAGTTTTTGTTTGTTTATTTTGTTCTTTATATTCCACATTATGTAGCATTTTTCTTTTTCTGACTGATTTATTTCACTTAGCATAATATTCTCTAGGGTCATCCATGCTGTGGCAAATGGTGAGATTTTTCTCCCTTTTTTTGGTGGTATATGTAGCACAGTTTTATTATGCAGTCCTGTTTGTTGCTGGGCACTTGGGTTGCTTCCACATCTTGGCTATTGTAAATAATTCTGCATTGAACATAGGGGTACATGTATTCTCTCTAATTAGTGTTTTGGGTTTCTTCACCTATGCACCCAGAGTCGCTGGGTCATAAGGCAGTTCCATTCTTAATTTCTTGAGGACCCTTCATACTGTTTTCCATGATGGCTGCACCAGTCTGCATTCCCAGCAACAGTGCATGAGGATGAACCACGTAGTGTTTTCATTGAAGTTGAATTCCTCCCAAATTTAAAATATCCTTTGGCAACCCTATAAGTTTCTCTATAGGGCCCCTGATGCACCTTGGCATATAATTGTGAACCACTGAACTAGTGTGTCTGTTTAGGTCATCTTTTCAGAAAGTTTTCCATGGTAAAACTGACATACAGAACATCTGAAATTATGAGAAGCATATTTTGGGTTTATAGCAAAGAATATGTGTGAGTTGGTTTTAGACGTTTTAGGCAGGGCTTTTCATAATGTTTAAGGAAAAATGGCTTAGTCTGTGAACCTGGAACTACCTTTTCCTGTTCTGTAGAATTTTTATGTTTCCATATAATTTCCATAATTAGTTTTAATGAGCTTTATTTTTCTATAACACTTTGTATTTAAAGATACTCTTGGATGTAAAAAATATTACTGTCCGCCCTGGCTGGATAGCTCAGTTTGTTGGAGCATCATCCCGAAGCTTAGAGGTTGCTGAATTCGATCCCCGGCCAGGGCATATGCAGGAACAGATGAATGTTCCTGTCTCTCTCGCTCGCTTTCTCCCTTCCTCTTTCTCTAAAATAAATTAATTAATTTAAAAAAGGAAAATACTGCCTGACCAGGTGGTGGCACATTGGATAGAGCATCAGACTGGGACGCAGAGGACCCAGGTTCGAAACCCCAAGGTCTCTGGCTTGAGCAAGGAGTCACTTGGTCTACTGTAGCTCCTCCCCTACCCCCGTCAAGGCATATGAGAAAGCAATCAATGAGCAACTAAGATGCCGCAATGAAGAATTGATGCTTTTCATCTCGCTCCTTTCCTGTTTGTCCCTATCTGTCCCTCTCTCTCTGTGTGTCACACACAAAAAAAATAGTGAATATAGGCTTTAAGAAGCTTTTCACTTACTAGGAATAATGTTTAGCTTATTCCTGAACCTAGAAGATACTTACTCCATTATTGAGCTTTAGTGAAAAGCTAGTCTTCTAATTTCTATTTTAGAATTCAAAGTACAGTAATTATTTTTATTTTGTAGAGAGACATAGGAAGGGAGAGAGAACCAATGGTAATTATCTACAGATAAGAGGAAAGACCAGTCTGACCAATAAACTATTCCCCACAATAAACATTCCCAAAATGGCTCACAAACAAAAATGTACTTTGAATGTATATACTGATTTGGTAGTTCTTCAGATTTACCCCAGTTTTGCAAAGCCTCAATTAAAAGAATATGAAATCAGAGATTTTATTTTATTTTTTTTTAATTTATTTTAGAGAGGAGACACGGAGTGAGAGAGAGAGAGAGAAAGAGAGAGAGAGAAAGAGAGAGAGTAAGGGGGGAGGAGCTGGAAGCATCAACTCCCATATGTGCCCTGACCAGACCAATGCAGGGTTTTGAACTGACGACCTCAGTGTTCCCAGGTCGATGCTTTACCCACTGCGCCACCACAGGTCAGGCAGAGATTTGATTTTATAGATGGTACTCACCAACTTTATTTTTCAATATTGCCTACCAATATATCTGAGATACAGTTAAATTTAACAGAAAATGTCAAATAGCAGAATACAGGACCAATAGAAGACCCCAGAGCAACCCACAAACCACACTTGTCAAGCAAGTACCTTATTTAGCCAAGCCTTATAGCTAAAATAAATTTAGAGTTTGAATGTTATTCCAAAACAAATACTCATTAAACATGGGGCCAAGAATTGTTCTAGATAGAGCAGTTAACTAAATAGACAAAAATCCCAGCCCTTACTTACAAAGTTTGCATTCAAACCCTGGCAGGATAGCTTGGTTGATTAGTGTGTTGTCCTGGTACATGGAGACTGTGGTCTTGATTATCAGTCAGGGCATGTAACAGGTACAGACCAATGTTTCTGTGTGTCCCCCATTTTTAAAAAAATCTAGAGGTTGGGTTTTCAGTCAAAATTAATCCTTTTTTCCCTACTTTTTTTTTGTCCAATTTCTGTACAAGACCATTAATTGAAGATAAAACCTAATAGATTTTTAAATATTTGTAAAACACTTCCTTATATCACATTTTGCAGTCCCTTAAATGCTTTTAGAAAAGTAGAGTGCCTGACCTGTGGTGGCGCAGTGGATAAAGCGTCGACCTGGGAACACTGAGGTTGCCAGTTCAAAACCCTGCACTGGTCTGGTCAAGGCACATATGGGAGTTGATGCTTCCAGCTCCTACCCCCTTTCTCTCTTTCTCTCTCTCTCTCACTCTATGTCTCCTCTCTAAAATGAATTAAAAAAAAAAAAAAGAACCAAGTAAAAGAAAAGTAGAGCATTTTTGCCTGGGCTGGAAAGCTCAGTTGGTTGGATCATGACCCCAATATGCCAAGATTGTAGGTTCAATTCCTGGTCAGGGCACATACAAGAATCAACCAGTTAATGCATAAATAAGTGTAAGAACAAATTGATGTTTCTCTCTCTTCCTTTCTCTCTAAAAGCAATTTTAAAAAACAAAACACAAAAACCTCTGGCCCTGGCTGGATAGCCCTGTTGGTTGGAGCATTGTCCCAATGCGCAAAGGTTGTTTGATTCCCAGTCAGGGCACACACCAGAAACAGATCAATCTCCCCCCCCACCACCTAAAATTGATGAATTAAAAAATTTTTTTTTTAACTTTTGAACTTTGGAATTTCTGAGAGAATAAATGAAAATGTTGAAGCTTTAATCATAGTGTTGCTTACAGAGACAAGTCATATGCTGTAGAATTTTATTATATATAGAATCACACCCCACTCCAGAGTTCAAAAAGAATGAGAGCTGCTGCAATTAATGTTTTTTAAAGTAGGGTAAAATGAGCCTGACCAATGGTGGTGCAGTGGATAAAGCGTTGACCTGGGAACACTGAGGTCACCAGTTCAAAACCCTGCACTGGTCTGGCCAAGGCACATATGGGAGTTGATGCTTCCAGCTCCTCCCCCCCTTTCTCTCTTTCTCTCTCTCTCTCTCTCACTCTGTGTCTCCTCTCTAAAATGAATAAAATAAAAATAAATTTAAAGTAGAGTAAAATGATATCTTTTGTCTTCAGGGACTTCGTGAGCTAGTGCTAACTTTGTTTTCAACCTTAAGCTTTATGATTTTACCCCAAATTAAGTATAATATGCCTGTCCTACCAGTTCATAAAAGACTTGAGGTATTTTGTCTGTTATAATTCAGTATGCTGATGTTCTACCACTGAGCCAACCAACCAGGACCTATAAGACATTCTGAGCTGAGCATTCGGGGCTTCAGAAGGTCATTGAAGGATGCTAATAGAACAGATTTTTAAGACAAGCTAAGAAATTTTAGTTAAAACTATGGAGAATTTTAAGTTATGCAAAGTTTAGTTACTTGAATTGACATAGCCCTATGTGGAGCTTTGAACTTATTATCAGAAGAGTTTGGAAAGTCCCACTGGCTTTTTTTTTTTGTATTGTTTTAAGTAGTGGATTATTTTATTTATATATTTTTTAAGTGAGAGGAGAGTAGATAGACTCCTGCATGTGCCTGGACCCAGGTCCACCCAGCAACTGCTGTCTGGAGCTGATGCTATTCTCAGCACCAGGGCCAATGCTCAAACCACTCAAGCCACTGACTGCGAGAGGTGAAGAGCGAGAAGGGAGAGGGAGGGGAAGAGGCAGATGGTTGCTTCTTATGTGTGCTCTGACTGGGGTTTGAGCTTGGGGCTTCCACACACTGGACCAGTGCTCTATCCATTGAAGCAACTGGCCAGGGGAACTAGTGGCTTATTTATGTAAGTATGTTAAAGTGAAAACGATTTTGCACCTGACCAGGTGGCACAGTGGATAGAGCATCGGACTGGGATGCGGAGGACCCAGATTCGAGACCCCTAGGTTGCCAGCTTGAACATGGGCTCATCTGGTTTGAGCAAGACTCACCAGCTTGGACCCAAGGTCGCTGGCTCGAGCAAGGGGTTACTCGGTCTGCTGAAGGCCCGCGGTCAAGGCACATGTGAGAAAGCAATCAATGAACAACTAAGGTGTCGCAGCGAAAAACTGATGATTGATGCTTCTCTCTTTGTTTCTGTCTGTCTGTCCCTATCTATCCCACTCTCTGACTCTCACTCTGTAAAAAAAAAAAAAAAAGATTTTGTATCTACAGGTGTGTTACTCTTAAACTGAATTAACAGACTTACACGGTCGTTATGAATTGCCAATGTTAATATAAAGCTAGAGAGAAATCCAGTAAATTTAGGAGCTAGAGTTAAAGCTAAGTAAACCCTCTTTGGGTTAAGAGGAGAAAAAGATCTGATCCTTGTTGCAGACAAAAAGGGATTTCATAAATAATCTATTTCCCTTTGAAATGAATGAATTTTTTTTTTATAGAGAGATGCAGTCAGGGAGAGAGATAAGAAACTTTAACTTGTAGTTGTGTCACTTTAGTTGTTCATTGATTGTTTCTCATGTATGCTTTGGGGGGCTCAAGTCAAGCCAGTGAACCCTTGCTCAAGCCAGCATTCTCAGGGTTTCAAACCTGGGACTTCAGTGTCCCAGGTTGATACTCTTATCTACTGTACCACCACTGGTAAGGTGAGTGAGTATATGTTAATTACTGGTTTAGGTTGTTTAGGGGTCCCTCAGTACATATTTGATGGTAACCTAGTAAATAAATATTAGACTTTGTAGGCCACAGAAAATCTCCTGGTCTTGCTTTTTAACTCTTTAAAAAAATGTATAAAAAACCATTTTTGGCTCCTATGGTTTAGTTTGTTTAATTTTTTTTTTATTATTGTGAAAGTGATTGTATTAACTAAGGCTGCCATATCGAAGTGCCAGAGACTGGGTGAGGTAAGCAGTGTATTTTTTCACAATTCTGGAAGGTGTTAGTCCAAGATCAGGGTGTCAGCAGGGTCGGTTTCTTCTGAGGCCTTACTTCTTAGCTTTCCTTAGGTAGCAGATAACTATCTTCTGTGTTTTCTCAGGGTCTTTCCTCTTTAATGGTGTCTTTTTTAAGGGGCGGGGTGGCAGATAAACAGGAAGTGAGAGATGAGAAGCATCAACTTGTAGTTGCAGGACTTGAATTGTTCATTGGTTGCTTTCTCAGACGTGCCTTGATTGGGGGGGGGGGGGCTCCAGCCTAGACAGTGGCTTTTTAGGTTCGAGCCAGTGACCATGGGATCACATCGATTATCTCACACTCAAGCCAGTATCTCACCCTCAAGCCAGCGACCTCAGGATCTCAGGTCATTGCTCTATCCACTATGCCACTACTGGTCAGACTCTTTGTGGTATCATTTAACTTGTTCCTTTCCTTACTTTCTGTAGACTGAAATTAAGTTTACTATGGAATGTATCATGTTGCATCAAATTAAAAGGAATGTGTTTGGTTGTCTCACTTTCAGTGATGCTTAAGTTCTTTATCAGTTGTTCTTCTTGTCATTGTTAATAATTTTATCCATTGATGTTCACTGCCAAGTTCAAGGGCTGCAAAATAGTGATTCCCCCCTTGTTTTATTCCACACCAAAGCTGGAATTCTGTAAATAAGTTTCCTTCGTTAACTGGCCCTATTCAGTTATGAATAAAGGTTCATAAAGGGAAAGTAGGGACAATACTTGATTCTCTTTAATTACTAATCTATAAAATAATTGGAGACTATCATTTTCTAGTGATATAAAATTGTAGGTAGTAGTTTGTCTTTTTTTTTCTTTTGTCAATGATTCGAGTTCTATATTTAGTGTATTTGAATCAATTTGCAGTCATTCTTTCTGATGCTGAAATTGTCATTGGCCAATGTGAGAGACCTTAATTATTGCCTTTTGTTTTGACTGACCTCATTGTTCTTACTAGCCTTATTTGCACAAGATGTCTCAAGGTTATCTATATTTTCCACGTGAAGCCTGAGGTCAGCCATCTCTGTAGGAATTCTGGTTTCTTTTAGTTAGAAGTAGTAGTATTGAAATAATGAAATAAGTCTGTTCATTGCCCCAGATTGTTATCATTAGTGCTTTTTTAAAATTGGACTTATCTGGTTACTTGAGTTTGAAAGTCCATAAACCTAGTCATTTAAAGTTTAATTATTAAGTTAGCAAATATTTTCAATTAAAGAACCATGTTACCACATATTGAGAATTACTGTTTGGGCAAGAAAATGAGTAGAAATAATGTGTGACCTAATCATAAAACTTTAAAATTATTTATTGGTTATACAGGGTGGGACTAAAATAGGTGTACATTTGTGAGTACGTGAAGCTCATGGTTTATTCTTGTATTATTAATTGTATTAGTTTTCATACAAACAACTGTTAACCTACTTTTGCCTTACGGGGCCCAGTATTAACACACTAACATTAGCCTGACCTGTGGTGGCACAGTGGATGAAGCCTCGACCTGGAATGCTGAGGTCGCCAGTTCAAAACTCCAGGCTTGCCCAGTCAAGGCACATACAGGAAGCAACTACTATGAGTTGTTGCTTCCCGCTCCCCCACCCCTTCTCTCTCTTCTCTCTCTAAAATCAATAAAAGTTAAAAAAAAAAAAACCGTACATTAGAGTTTGATTCCATAGTTTATAGAAGTTTGGTTAGACATCTTTTTCAGAGGCATTTAAGTCTCTCTTTTTTTTTTTTACTTACCAACAGATGCCTTAAAAAGTAGATTTTCCCTTGCTGATTTGCTGGTATTTAGATTTTGGAGACTGCCATTGTAATTCTTAGCTTACTTCAGATCTGATACCAGTTTTCCAGAATAGAGTGACTAGTCAAGTTTAACACTTGTGTAAAAATATTGATGAACAGTTAATTTCAATTTTTATTTGTGAAAGGGACTTTAAACTGCTACTCATTAGGGCTGGGAATTTCAGAGCTTCGTAACAAAACAGTTTTTTTCAGTTGAGTTGATTTATGAGTAGTGTTTTAACATACAATAACTAATATTTTTTTAAGTTTTGTTATGCTGGATTATTTTTTTTTTTAAGAGACATCAGTTTGGCCTGACCTGTGGTGGCGCAGTGGATAAAGCATTGACCTGGGAACACTGAGGTCGCCAGTTCAAAACCCTGCACTGGTCTGGTCAAGGCACATATGGGAGTTGATGCTTCCAGCTCCTCCCCCCTTTCTCTCTTTATCTCTCTCTCACACTCGGTGTCTCCTCTCTAAAATGAATAAATTAAAAATAAATAAATAAAAGAATTTTAAAAATTAAAAAAAAAAAAGACATCAGTTTGTTGTTCCACCCATCTGTTCATTTACTGGTTGATGCTTGTATATGTCCTGATTGGGGATCAAACTTGCAACTTTAGTGTATTGGGATGACACTCTAACTAAGCTACCCAACCAGGGCTTTAACTTTTATTTTGAAATAATCTTGGGTGTACAGAAAAATTGAAGTATTTATCACATATAATTTTTCTTTTATTGATTTGAGCACAAGAGAGAGACAGAAACCTTGCCTATATATGCCCTGATCAGGGATTGAACCCGCAACTTCATATCAGAACAATGCACTAAACTTAACTAAGCTATTCACCCAGGGCTATCACATACAATGTTTATCAACTATTAGTCAATTATATTTGCTTCTAGCAGTTTTTTAAAGATTTTATTTATTGCCTGGCCAGGCAGTGGTACAGTGGATAGAGTGTCAGCCTGGGACGCTGAGGACCCAGGTTTGAAACCCCAGGTTGCAGGCTTGAGGGGGTTCATCCTTGAGCAAGGGATTACTTGGCTGGAGAGCTGTCCCCCCACTCCCCATCAAGGCACATATGAGAAAGCAATCAATGAACATCTAAGGTGCCTTAACTATGAGTTGATGCTTTTCATCTTTCTTCCTTTTTGTCTGTCTCTCTTTCACTTTAATATATATATATATGCATGCACCTGACCAGGTGGTGGTGCAGTGGATAGAGCGTTGGACTGGGATGCAGAAGGACCTAGGTTAGGGACCCCGAGGTCACCAGCTTGAGTGCAGGCTCATCTGGTTTGAGCAAAAAGCTTACTGGCTTGGACCCAGGTTCACTGGCTCGAGCAAGGGGTTAGTTACTCAGTCTGCTGAAGGCCCGTGGTCAAGGCACATGTGAGAGAGCAGTCAATGAGCAGCTAAGGTGTCGCAACGAAAAACTGATGATTGATGCTTCTCATCTCTCTCCGTTCCTGTCTGTCCCTTTCTCTGACTCTCTCTGTCCCTGTAAAGGAAAAAAAAAAAAGATGAAGGAAAAAAAATTTAATTCTTCACCTAATGTCATGTAATTTTTTTTCCTTTTTTTTAATAGAGATGGGAAGGGAGAGATGAGAAGCATCAACTCATAGTTGCGGCACCTTAGTTGTTCGTTCATTGCTTCTCATATGTGCCTTAACTGGGGCGGCTCCAGCTGAGCCAGTGACTCCTTACTCAAGCCAACAACCATGGGATCGTGTCAATGGTTTTGCACTCAGGCCAGCGACTTGGGGTTTTGGAACTTAAGACCTCGGCATCCCAGGGCGATGCTCTATCTACTGTGTCACTACTGGTCAGGCAAAATTTTTTTATTGATTGATTTTAAGGGGGATGGGGGAAAGAGAGAGAAACATTGATTTGTTGTTCCACTTATTTATGCGTTCGTTGGAAGATTCTTGTATGTGCCGTCACCACTGGGGATTGAACCCACAACCTTGGGTATCAGGAAGACACTTAAACCAATTGAGCTACCCAGCCAGGAGTTGTAATGTCATCATTTAGAATCATAAAAGTTTGTTAGAGCCTAGCCAGGCAGTGGCGCAGTGGATGGAGCGTTGGACTGGGATGCAGAAGACCCAGGTTCGAGACCCCGAGGTCGCCAGTTTGGGCGCGGGTTCATCTGGTTTGAGCAAAAGCTCACCAGCTTGGACCCAAGGTCGCTGGCTCAGGCAAGGGGTCACTCAGTCTGCTGAAGGCCGGCGGTCAAGGTACATATGAGAGAGCAATCAATGAACAGCTAAGGTGTCTGCAATGAAAGACTGATGATTGATGCTTTTCATCTCTCTCTGTTCCCGTCTGTCTGTCCCTATCTATTCTTCTCTGACTCTCTCTCTGTCTCTGTAAAAAAAAAAAAAGTTTGTTAGAAAGATATGTTTGCCCTGGGGGGGGAAATGGCTGCCTTTTATAGTCAGAAGAAAGCTCAGGTTAGAACTTGTTTGAGAATAATTACTGTCTTTTCTCATACTTTTAAATTTCAATTCCCATAGTTTCTATTATTCATTGTAAGTAAAAATGTTCACTACTACATGTATCTATTTGACAGTGTATTAGTTATAATTTTTAATTCTGTAAAGTTCAATATTGGAAGCAGGACTCCAAAGGAATGGTTTACAAAATTTGACAGGGCTACTACCTAAATAGTTAACTCTACTGAGCATTGTTTTCATTTTAAATCCTTCTTATTACAAATCAGTGTCATGGTGTTTTATCTTGAAAAATAGCTGTCAGAGTAAATATTTAGCTTCCTTTAGAAATTGTAATAAACGCCCTGGCAGAATAGTTTGATTTGTTAGAGCATAGTTTAGAAGTTCAGAGGTTGCCAGTTTGACCCCGTCAGGGCACATACAGGAACAGATCTATGTTCCTCTCTCTCTCCCACTCCCTCTCTCCCTTTTCTTCCTCTCTCACTAAAATCAATTTTTAAAATGCTTTAAGAAAAGAAATTATAGTAAACTGCCTCAAAGTAATTAATGCTCTAATAGAATAGAGAAATGTTATTTATATGCCAAACTTTGGAGGTTATGTAAATATTCAGTTATGAATTTCAGCTTTGTCTAATTTTATTCCTTTTAGGCAGCCTGCTTCTGCGAAGTGGTACGATCGAAGGGACTATGTCTTCATTGAATTTTGTGTTGAAGACAGTAAAGATGTTAATGTTAATTTTGAAAAATCCAAACTTACATTCAGGTAGATTTCCATTTTACATAATTGGGTAAATCTTATTTCAGATGATTGAATAACTTTGGCTTGCTTGTTTTGTGTTTTCACTGAAGTTAATTTTACTAATTTTTTTACCTCTTTAAAGAGGCTCATTTCTTTTTCTTTTTTTTCACAGTTGTCTTGGAGGAAGTGATAATTTTAAACATTTAAATGAAATTGATCTTTTTCACTGTATTGATCCAAATGTAAGTAGTCTTGATGCTTTAATATTGATTTAAATCATGAGGAAGGAAGTAGACATAATGTCAAGTACTCTTTTTATCAGTAAGCACTAATTTTTTAACAGTTCAGAGAGCTAACTAGGTATATTTATTTATATTTTGTGATGTTTTCCCCCTACTAACCTCTTTTTTGCATACTCATTTTGTTTTTCTTTTCACTGTTAGACTCAAGGCCATACTTTGAGGCTTGTTTTATCTAAGTATAGAATCTTTTAACTGTTCTATGATTATGCCATATTTGATTTTTTTTTTTTTTAAGTTTTCATTCTATTCACCTTTGTGGGGGAAGAAAATGGACTCTTTTGCAATTGGATAGCTTGTGAAATTTTGGGTAGTTAGAGGTTGTTTCAGAGTTCAGGGAAAATGTAGGGAAAGAAAAAGAGGTGAGGAATGACAAGCTCCTTCTGATAGTGATGCTGGAGAGAGAAATGGTATGATAGTGCTTTTATTTTTGTTTTTAGGATTCCAAGCATAAAAGAACGGACAGATCAATTTTATGTTGTTTACGAAAAGGGGAATCGGGCCAGTCATGGCCAAGGTTAACAAAAGAAAGGGCAAAGGTAGGTTTCTTTTCTTTTTATTGAAAGTTTGATGTTTTTACTTTAATAAGAAATACACTTGTTTTGTATAAGGAACAGTGTTTGTTTCATAGCTAAGTATTTTTACCAGCCTTGCGTTCTGTGTTTTTTCTTATTTTGAGATTTATTCGTTTTAACTGAAAGCCTGGTGTGGTCAGAATAAGATCAGTCATTAGTTGATGCAGAATCTTTTGTATTCAAGAGACTTTACTTAGATGCCTTTCTTACTTACACAGGAGCATATTTTGGTACTACCAAATAAAATAAGTTAACCAGGTATCTTGGCATAGTTCTATCAATGAAGATGTGTTATAGCTTAGAAAAGTAGGTTTGTTTTTAAAAAGCTTCATGAAACTATTTACCAATACTACATTTGACTTCACTTTGATTTTTCTAGTCTGTTGTTTTGTGCTAATTTCATGGCTCACTAGTGTGTATGTACCCACAGTTCAAAAAAATGTAGTTTTAAGGTACATCCGATGAATGCTAGTTAACCTAACCATAGGGTGATATTTGTATTGGTTTATAGCTTAATTGGCTTAGTGTGGACTTCAATAATTGGAAAGACTGGGAAGATGATTCAGATGAAGACATGTCTAATTTTGATCGTTTCTCTGAGGTAAGTTCTTTTAAATGCATTCTTCTGCCCTCCTTCCCAGTATATTTCTAAGTGGTCAATTTAATTTGGTTTGAAGGCATCTAGCAGTATTTAAACCCATAGCAGTACTCTACTTTGAAGGCCATTCTACAGTAAAACTAAATAAGATCTTAACAATAGTCATTTAATCCTAAAATTTACAGTTTGTATTTTGTTTTGAGTTTTTGTTTTTGTTTTTTTTTTAAGATCATTTATTTATTTATTTATTTATTTATTTACAGAGAGAGAGAGAGAGGGATAGAAGGGACAGACAGGAACAGAGAGAGATGAGAAGCATCAATCATTAGTTTTTCGTTGCCGTTGAGACACCATACTTGTTCATTGATTGCTTCCTCACATGTGCCTTGACTGTGGGCCTTCAGCAGACCAAGCAACCCCTTGCTGGAGCCAGCAACCTTGGGTCCAAGCTGGCAAGCTTTTGCTCAAGCCAGATGAGCCCGCGCTCAAGCTGGCGACTTCGGGGTCTCGAACCTGTGTCCTTCTGCATCCCAGTCCAACGCTCTGTCCACTGCACCACCACCTGGTCAGGCCAGTTTTTTTTTTAATACTAGTGTTAAGTTCTAAAATTGATGTATAAAGCCCTGATAGCTCAGTTGGTTGAAGTGTTGTTCTGATGTGCCAAGGTTGTGGGTTCAATCCCCAGTCAAGACATATGCAGTGGTCAACCAATGAATACATGAATTCCAATAATTATCTCTTTCTCCCTCCCTCTTACTCTCCCTCCCTCTATCTCCCTCTCTCCCTGTCTGCCCTCCCTCTCAACTTCCCCTCTTTCTCTAAAATCAAGTTTTTTAAAAAGTTGATATATAAAGACCAAAAATAAACCAGTCAATCAGTGCCATGCAGCTGGTTTTTATTTCAACACTGGAACAGATTTTTTTTTTTTTTGAACATGAGTATAGTAATTGGCTAGGATTTTGGAGCCATGTGATATGAATATAAACCTTTAAACACAAGAATCATGGTGAGGCCCTGGCCAAATAGCTCAGTTGGTTAGAGTGTTATCTCAATATGCCAAGGTAGTGGGTTCCATCCCTGGTCAGGTTACATACAAGAATCAATCAATGGCCTGACCCAGTGGTGGTGCAGTGTATAGAGCATCGGACTGGGATGCAGAAGACCCAGATTTGAAACCACAGGGTCACCAGCTTGACCACAGGTTCACCAGCTTAGCGCAGGGTCACTGGCTTAAGTGTGGGATCATAGACATGACCCCTTGATCACTACTTTAAGCCCATTTTCGCTGGCTTGAGCAAGGGGTCTCTCGCTCTGCTGTAGTCCTCACCCCTTCAAAGCACATAGGAGAAAGCAATCTGTGAACAACTAAGATGCCGCAATGAAGAATTGATGCTTCTCTTTTCTCTCCCTTCCTGTCTATCTCTCCCTCTCTCTGTCTCTGTCAAAAAATTAAAAAATAAAAGAGAATCAACCAATGGATGCATGGATGATGGAACAATATAAATCAGTGTTTCTCTTTCCCTCTTCTCTATTCCCTTAATTTCAAAAGAGAGAAGGGAGGATATTCATGTGACTTCCCTCAACTCCACTATTTCTTACCTGAGTAATTGGTGTCATCATTTACCCAGCTGTGCAAGTCACAACTTCTTAATACTGTTCTCTTTCACTGCCTCTCTGTCCAATATAATGTTTACTGCATTTACATCTATTTCCATTGTATCCTCAGCACCTCACATTGTGCCTGGCACATTTTGAGCATTTTTCCTGTAAGAAACTTAACCAAGGTGTTGAACATTGTCTTCAGACATAGGGAAGATTTACTAATTGCTCATATTTGACTGGATTGCCCAGAATTTTTATACTGAGAGAAATTTGACTAGGTATTTAACTCTGAAGTCCAGGTAAGCATATATACACTGCTCACAAAAATTAGGGGATATTTCAAAATACATATGAAGCCTTGAAATATCCCCTAATTTTTGTGAGCAATATGTATATTTTAATTTAATTGTTGATTTTAGAGAGGGAGGGATGGGGAGAGAGAGAAATATTGATTTGGTCTATTTATTTATGCACTCATTGATTAATTCTTGTATGTGCCCTGACTGGGGATTGAACCCGCAACCAGGGCATATTGAGACCATCCGCTAAATAGCTGAGCTACCCAGGGTCAAAGCATATACTTTTGAAGTCTTTGATTTTTATTTACAAAGTTATACATGGTTGGTAAATATTTTAAATTGTTAAAAGTTTAAACAGTACATAAAAGTGGTAACTTAAGATTTTTCCCATCTGATAATATAGGTAGTTTCATCTTTGACTATTTGTACCTCTTTTGTGCTAATTTAAATAATACACTACTTGCTTTATGATCAGAAACAACTAAAAAAAAGTGAGAGACAAGTAAAGATGGGAAACCAGTACTTCATATAAGTACATATGTTCAGTTGTTGGTCCCAGATGATTATAAGAATACATGGTGTTTATATATGCAAGGTTATTTTCTACTGTGTGTACCTTTTATGTTTATTTTCTATTTCTAACTTAGTTATTGCTGTTTGACCTTTGATTCCATTTTCAGGCCTTTTATACAAACTAATCATCCTGAAGGACTTTATTATAGATCATTTATTAGTTCTTCACAATATTTAAAACTATAATGAGAATACCATAATACATATATCAGATAGCTTAGGATACAAAACTTGACAACTACATGCAGCCTGACCAGGCGGTGGTGCAGTGGATAGAGCGTCGGCCTGGGACACTGGGGACCCAGGTTCGAAACCCTTAGGTCACTGGGTTGATCATAGACATGACCCTATGGTTGGTAGCTTGAGCCCAAAGGTCACTGACTTGAAGCCCAAGGTCACTGGCTCAGCTTGAGGGTCTCCCCACCCCTACCCCTGGCAAGGCACATATGAGAAGCAATCAATGATACAACTAATGTGATGAAACTTTGAGTTGATGCTCCTCATCTCTCTCCCTTCCTATCTGTGTCTCTCCCTCCCTTTTCTCTCTGTCTAAAAAATACAAAAACTTTACAACTACAAATGAATCCCATTCTCTTTCTTAGCCATCAGTGGTAACAGCTATTCAGGAGGGTTTAGGTGTTTGATTTCTGTATCATACTTAGATATCTTGCTGAATGAATTTTAATAACTTCACTCTTCTTTGATAGAACTTAGTTTTGACTTTCCTACAGCTTTTTGGGATTTTATACAATTACTTGTAATCTACCTTTTCCAGAAAGGAAAGTACTTAATGTTTGTTTTGTTTTTTTTATTGATGGAAATCTATGGCAGACATAAGGTTTATTCTGGACGTGCAAGGTAATAATTAAGGCTTAATTTAACATTATTTTTAAAACTAATTTTTACACTTTAAATAGATGATGAACAACATGGGTGGTGATGAGGATGTAGATTTACCAGAAGTAGATGGAGCAGATGATGTAAGTCTGTAAAATCTTTTCTGTTTAATAGTAAGAAACAATGTATTTATAGGTTGTTTGGTATAGGGTATTTTTGTTCTAACAGAAGGAAAACCAGTTCTAAATGTGCCTATTTTTGAAGGATGGGTACCTTAGGGAACCTAGTGTCTGAAGGAACCAGATTTTCTTTTTTCACTCTTCTTTTGTAATTATTATTATTATTATTTATTTATTAAGTGAGAGGAGGGAGGACAGAGAGACAGACTCCCATATGCGCCCCACCAGGATCCACCTGGCAAGCCTCCTACTGGATGATGCTTGGCCCATTCGGGCATGTTGCTTGGCAACTGAGCTATTTTTAGTGCCTGATGGGGAGGCTCTAGGGAGCCATCCTTAGCATGGGACCAGCTCACTGGAACCAATAGAGCTATGGCTGCGGGGGTGGGAGGGGTGGAGAAAGAGAAAAATGGGGGAGGGGTGATGAAGCAGATGGTTACTTCTCCTGTGTGCCCTGACTGGAATTGAACCTGGGATATCCACACCCCAGGCTGACGCTCTACCACTGAGCAAACCAGCCAGGGCCAGGACCAGAGAAGAATCATTGCATAGAGACATACATGTACCTTATTCGATTAACAGTAAGTTTAGGAATTGTTTTTGCAAAGTAGGTTTTATAAAAGGATTGGTCAGAGATTATAGTAAACATAAGGTTGTTGTGAATCTATAAGAGGATATACTGGTTCATTCTAAACATTCCCCCCTCTGGCATTCTGTTAACATCATTATGAAATTTGTTCAATACAGCTCGGAAAAAATACTTAGATGATTCACCAGCTATTAGAGTTAGTTCATTGTCTTCTATAAGTTCAATGGTCTTTGTATTGAGCCATTTTCTTCTTTCATTGATTCTCAATAGAAGAGAAACCATTTTATACCAAGATTTAGTCTGATTGATAGGGAGGAATTTAAAGGGTGGGCTCAATTCCTACCAAAAGGCACACATCTCAGCTCGACATCTGTTTGTCTTCAATAAACCTATTATTAAGTCAACTGATTAAGTTCATAAGCTTGATGTAATGTGTATCTTTGTTACTTTAATGAAAAGTACAGTGCTTCAGCTTTTTAAGGCAAACTGTTCAGTTAGCAGAGGAATGTTTGATCAACTTGGTAATTTTTTTTTATTTCCCCTTCTGCAGGATTCACAAGACAGTGATGATGAAAGTAAGTGTCTTTATTTACAAAAATGATTATTTCTATATGGCTGCTAATAAAACAGCTAAAGCAGAAATTTGAATGATTTGAGTGAGACTCAAATTTTAAAAAAATAGGAAACTATTGAACTGTTGTTTGCATTTCCTCTAAGACTTTGAATTTGGTATATCATTTTCTTGTGCTTTAAACTAATCTTTTTAAAAATCCTTTCAGAAATGCCAGATCTGGAGTAAGGAATGTTGTCATCACCGGATTTTGAGAAAAAAAAAAATAACTTCCCTGCAAGATTCATAATTGAGAGAATTCCTGAGTTGATAGCTCTAAAGGCAGATGCTGCATTTGCCACCTTTAACCCATTTTTCAACCTGTTTGTTTTCTTAAAGGCTTCACTAAGGGTTGATGAGTACCATTGTATTGGGCAATTTTAAGTCAGCTAAGGCAATAACTTTATGCATGAACATTTCTCAGACTTCCATCGCGCTGTTGAGGTCCTAGGCAATTGATACAGCAGTTGTGATAAAAACATTTCACCTAAGTCTCCTTTACTTCATAACATAGATACTGACATGATAGGAAGCTCTTGGATTACAGAAAGATAACTAAGTTTTAGATTTTAGAACATCGACTCAAACTGGCTGAAACAAATTGGTTGATACCTTAAACTGGTAATCTTTGTTCCTTTGATATATTCTTCAGGATTGTTCCACTAAAGTTTTATTTTTCAAAAATTTACTTCACATTATTGTACATAAGTGATCACTTGTCAGTGTTCCAAATCTTAGCTAAAACTAGTGAATGCCCTAATAACTTAGTTGGTTTTTGAAGCCTATACATTTGGTATTGTTTGACCCTTAAACTTTTACATCTCTTAGCATGGAGGACAAAGAAAGGCTGTACATTGTTGCTTGAGAGTCTGTACATTTAGACCAAATTTGTATTTGCACTGTCAGTATGGCAAATGAGTGGAAAAATGTTAATACACTATTGGATTTTTTTATTTCTTTTTTTGGATCCAGCTTGTACCACGGCTGAAAACCTCAATTTATGTTCATGACAGTGGGAATTTTTTTTTAATGTCTACATTCTTTCTAATAAACTGTTGGAAGACTTCTTGGCTGTCTTTTTAAGTGTCTGGTTTACTGTAATTTCATGTATACTATTTACTGGACTGAAGTTATTTTTACTTGAGGGAGAATTTGGGACTATTTCTCTGAAAAAAAAAAAGAGGCTTGCTGTAAAAAAATAAATAAAAAGGCTTGCTGTAATGTCACAAGAGAACTTTTAAAAGTGGATCTGTAATAGCAAATTGTAGATGCTCTTGGCAGCAGTTGGAAAAGAAAGTGTGGTTTGATTAAAATAAAACTAAATGTGTTGTCCTCCTCTAAACCTTTGAGCTTCTGCATTTTGCCAGTTTTTTTATTTTCTCCAGCTTCTGCATATTTGTCATAGCCTAGAAATACTTCATATTTCAGTACTTCTGTGTTACATACAGTGTTAAGTGCTGTTGTTACAAAGATTAATCTTCTAGATAATTGCTGTGTTTGGAGCTCACAGGCAAAGCCAGGGGACAAACATTGGACCAAAAGTAGGTTAATGGGAAGTGTGGTAATAGATGTGCATAGGGCATGAAACAACCTTTTTCCCTTCCCCCGTTATGACTGTTCAGAGTGATATTTAACACTATATTCTTAAAATGCTACAACTAGAAAATCTTTCTACTTTTCAGGAGCCCTAAGCAGAACATTTGATGTTCAACTGTTACATGACAGGAGTAACTTGGGTTTTTGTGCTCTTAAGGGATTGCAGTTTCCTCAGAGTCCTAGGTTTTTCCACATAGGGGGAGGTATGTTTAAACCTAACATACTACCTGAGGTGGTGCAGTGGATCAAGTGTTGACCTGGAATGCTAAGGTCGCCAGTTTGAAACCCTGGGCTTGCCCTGTCAAGGCACATATGGGAGTGGATGCTTCCTGCTTCTCCCCCCTTCTCTCTCTCTCTTTCTCTCTCCTCTAAAATGAATAAAGTCTTAAAAATTAAAAAAAAAAAAAAAGTAAGCATGGATCCCTGGCTGGAAAACTCAGTTGCTTAGAGCATTGTCCCAAAGTACAAAGGTTGCTGATTCATTCCACAGTCGGCACATACAGGAACACCTCAGTGTTGCCGTCTTTCTTTCAGTGAGATGGACAGAAAATTATTTTATAAACAAACAAACGTGGTTTTGCCTGACCAGGCGGTGGCGCAGTGGATAGAGCATCCGACTGGGATGCGGGAGGACCCAGGTTCGAGACCCCAAGGTTGCCTGCTTGAGCACAGGTTCATGTGGTTTGAGCAGAAGCTCGCCAGCTTGGACCCAAGGTCGCTGGCTCCAGCAAGGGGTTGCTCGATCTGTTGAAGGCCCACGGTCAAGGCACATATGAGAGAGCAATCAATGAACAACTAAGATGAAGCAATGCCAACAAAAAAACTAATGATTGATGCTTCTCATCTCTCTTTGTACCTGTCTGTCTATCCCTCTCTCTGTCTCTAAAAAAAAGAAAAACATGGTTTCCTTGCTTTGGAGCATGCCAACCACATTGGTATAACTGGTAGGTAGTGTAGTTTTTAGCTTCAGGGGAAAAATTTTTTAAAGATTTTATTTTTGAGAGGGAAGAGAGAAAAGCAGGAAGCATCAACTCCAAGTAGTTGCTTCTCATATGTTCCTTGACGGGGCAAGCCCAAGGTTTTAAACCGGCAAACGCAGCATTCCAGGTCAACACTGTCCACTGTGCCTCCACAGGTCAGGCTTCAGAGGAAGACTTTTGAAAGCTGAAAAATCAATTTTTAGTTTGTTTTTCTTCGAAAACTATTTTGGGGATGGGGATCAAACCATTTTATTGAAGGGCTTCAGGGGAGGATCCAAGGACTAGGTTGACAATGAAATCTGACATCCTTGGCCAGCTGAGATCTCCCGAGTTTTGTAATTGAAAAAAAAATTTTCCCCATTAGTTTGGGGAGGAGGGAGAGAGAGAGAGAAGCATCACCTCATTTTACTTAGTTCCATTTATCTGTTTTCATTGACTACTTCTGTGTTACCAGGGGTTGGACCCGTGACCTCTGGCATGCTGGCACAACACTTTATACACTGAGCAACCCAGCCAGAGCCAAAAAACTCAGTTGGATCTGGAAGTTAAAAGTTTCCTTAAGGACCCTTGGCTTACTGCCAACCATTGGACTATAGCGAATTCAAGTATAGCTGGATGGATTAAGATTTTTTCAAACACTTGAATGGTTTAAGTCTGAATGTTCGCCTGACCTGTGGTGGCATAGTGGGTAAAGTTTTCAACCTGGAGTGCTGTGGTTGCCAGTTTGAAACTGGGTTTGCCCAGTCAAAGCACATACAGGAAAAAACTCGTATGGGTTGATACTTCCTGCTCCCCCAACCCCCTTTTTCTCGTTTCTAAAAATCAAAATCTGGCCTGACCAGGCGGTGGCACAGTGGATAGAGCATTGGACTGGGATGCGGAAGACCCAGGTTCGAGACCCCAAGGTTGCCAGCTTGAGCAAGGGCCCATCTGGCTTGAGCAAAAGCTCACCAGCTTGGACCCAAGGTCGCTGGCTCAAGCAAGGGGTTGCTGGGTCTGCTGAAGGCCCGCGGTCAAGGCACATATGAAAAAGTAATCAATGAACAACTAAGGTATAGCAATGAAAAACTGATGATTGATGCTTCTCACCTCTCCGTTCTTGTCTATCTGTCCCTATCTATCCCTCCCTCTGACTCTGTCTCTGTAAAAATTAATCAAAAATCTGGGGAAAATGGTTTGAATGTGGCATCTATTCTCATAGTTTGTACATTATGATATGTGATAAAGTGTATTCAACTTCCTAAACTTAAGTAATCTCCAAGGAAGGAGGAAAGGCCATGAGTTGCTATAGTAGCATGAAAGTTTTATTTACCAATTTAGTTTTGGTAGTTTTAATTTGTTCAGCGGGAATTCTTTTGACAAGAAACAAGTGATAAGCCCTGGCTGGTTGGCAGGCACTGATTGGTCCCAACATTAACCCGGGTGCTGAGGATATCTTGGTTTATTTTGTGTGTGTGTGTGTGAGATAGAGACAGGAAGGGAGAGTGATAAACGTATCAATTCTTTGTTGTGACATCTTAGTGTGTGTGTGTGTGTGTGTGTGTGTGTGTGAGAGAGAGAGATAGAGACAGGAAGGGAGAGTGATAGACGTATCAATTCTTTGTTGTGACATCTTAGTTGTTCATTGATTGCTTTCTCATATATGCCTTGACCGGGGGCCTACAGCATAGCGAGTGACCCCTTGCTCAAGCCAGCGACCTTGGGCTCAAGCTGGTGAGCTTTACTCAAACCAGTTGAGCCTGCCCTCAAGCTGGTGACCTTGGGGTTTCGAACCTGGGTCCTTTGTGTCCCAGTCTGACGCTTGATCCACTGCACCACCGCCTGGTCAGGCAGTTCGGTTGATTTGAGAAGTAGCCCAAACAGGTTACCAGGTGGGTCCTGGTCAGGGCACATGCAGGATTCTGTCTATCTCCCTCCTCTCAAAAATACAAACAACAAAAAAAAGTGTGATAATTGGACTTGTATACTAACATCAAACAAAGCTGTTACCCATGGCTCACCCAGCATTGTACCAAACTTGAGAACATAGGCTGGGATGGAGAGGAGAGGCAGGTACCTTGTCTACTATAGCCCCTAAATTATTTTTTTGTATATGCTTTTCAGACCTGTGGATTTAATTTAAACATTAACCACATATGATTAGTTATTGGATGTCTATTCCTACCAAAACAGAAGAATGTATATCACCATTAAATCTCTACCCCTTAGGACAACACCTGACTCAAAGATTCAGTAAACACATTTCAGGAATATCAGTGTGGGTAATGTTTGGTGAGTGGGTCTGGAGGCAAGGAAACAAGTTAGTGAAGCAATTCAAATAGCAAAAGGTAAAGAGGTAAACTTAGGCACTGGCAGTGAGATCTAGAGAGGTGTGTGCCAGAAATACGTAGGTGGTCAAATAAGATTTGGTGATAACATTTAAGACAACTGCCTCTCTTGCTTTGCTTTTAATACTTATAAGTCTTTTCCAAAGTGAAAGCCAAATTACGTAACTTGCTTACAAGTAATATTGTCAGCATGAATAATTTCATTGTTTATGTGAAGAACCTATCTAGAACTCTAGCATAAATTTCTTAGTTTCAAATCAGTGACCTTCACTTCTATACTGTATTTAGCAACACTTCCTTGGCTGTATCATAATAACCCTAAATTCAGGAGGGAACTAGAAAGCTGCTTCCCCTACACTAACAGTTTCCATGAAGAGTATACCTGTCCTTCAACCATTCTTTTCTCACAACTAATTAGCATCTTAGGTCTAGTTTCCTATCTCTAGCCCTCTGGCTCATTTTGAACCCAGTGGTTCTCGATGAAAATCATGGTCTCCGATGATGTGGATTTCTAGATCTTAACCCTAAGAGAGACATTAGGCGCATGTGGGGCCCAGGAATTTGCAGTTTAACTGATACTTGCGATCTGATTGAAGTGTGGTCCCCAGACTTGCAGCATCAGTCCCACCTATGAAATGGTTAGAAATATAGTAAATTCTGGGGCCCCCAAAACAGACCTACTCAATCAGAAACTTTAAAGGGTAGATAGAGTCCAGTGATCTGTCTAAAACTCTAGGTGATTTTTTAAAATTAATTTGAGAGCCTGACCTGTGGTGGCGCAGTAGATAAAGTGTCAACCTGGGAACACTGAGGTCGCCAGTTCAAAACCCTGCACTGGTCTGGTCAAGGCACATAATGGGAGTTGATGCTTCTAGCTCCTCCCCCCTTTCTCTCTCTCTCTCTCTCTCTGTCTCCTCTCTAAAAAAATTTAAAAAATTAATTTGAGAGAGAGGGAGGAGAAAGATGAGAAGCATCAACTTGTTTCTTCACTTTAGTTATTGATTGCTTCTCATACATGCCGTGACCTGGGTGCTCCAATGGTGCCTATGACCCCTTGCTCAGGCCAGCAACCTTTGGATCATGAAGATCCCATGCTCAAGCTGGCAAACTTGCACTCAAGCCTGTACTCGAGGTTTCAAACGGGACCTCAGCGTCCCAGGTTGACACTCTATCCACTGTGCCACAACTGGTCAGGTTCACTAGGTGTTCTGATTTAAAGATTGACAACCACTGTTTTAGATCTAAAATGCAGATTCTGAATCATCTGGTCCTGCTGAGGTATCGGTGCTTAACAATGTGAGTTTTTGTGATGAAAGAAGTCTATCCATTTTCTGATAGAGTAGCTATCAGCCACATAGAGCTACTGAGGATCCGAAATGTGGGTAGTGCCACTGAGAAACCATTTTAATAACTCTAGCTAGCTAGTGATTACCAGATGCAAGTAGTTCCTGGCCTAGTCATAGAAAAAAAAGTTCATTCATCAAATTCTTAACCTAATGGGGGAAATCGAAGTATGATACAAAAAAAAAAAGCTAGAAGCTACAAATAAAATGTTAAATCTTACATTTAAAATTACATAAATCGCCTGACCTGTGGTGGCGCAGTGGATAAAGCATCGACCTGGGAACACTGAGGTCGCCAGTTCAAAACCCTGCACTGGTCTGGTCAAGGCACATATGAGAGTTGATGCTTCCAGCTCCTCCCCCCTTTCTCTCTTTCTCTCTCACTCTGTGTCTCCTCTCTAAAATGAATAAAATAAAAATAAAATAAATTTAAAATTACATAAATCAAAGATACTATTGGGTTAAAAGATAAGTAACATAGTAGAAAATATTTACAACATATTTAACAAAGTTTTTTTGGTGATAGGGAGAGAGACAAGATGCATTAATTCATATACTGTTCACAAAAATTAGAGGATATTTCAAAATGAATAGGAAGTGATAAAGCATTTGATTTTTTTATTAAACAAGAACAGCAAACAAGTCAAAGAAAGTTATTCAATTATGCAAATTAGATGCAAAACCAACTTTTATTTCATTGGTGAAAATGCACTATACACAGGCTGAAAGTACTGGCGTATCTACATGTTCCCTGATCACCTAATTTCTGTGAGCAGTGTAGTTGTGTCACTTTTAGTTGTTCATTGATTGCTTCTCATATGTGCCTTGACTGGCGGGCTCAAGCTAAGCCAACAATCTTTAGGCTCAAGCCAGCGACCATGGGAGCATGTCGATGATCCTATACTCAAGCCAGCAACCCCATGCTCAAGCTGGCAACCTCAGGGTTTTGAACAAGAGTCCCAAAGTGGATGCTCTATCCACTACACCACCACCAGTCAGGCGTTTGAACATCACTTATAAGCACTATGACAAGCCAATAGGGGGAAAACAGGCAAAAGGAGAGACAGTATTTCACTGAAGAAATAAGTGACCTTGGCCTGACCTGTGGTGGCACAGTGGATAAAGCGTCGACCTGGGAACTGAGGTCTCCAATTCAAAACCCTGCACTGGTCTGGTCAAGGTACATATGGGAGTTGATGCTTCCAGCTCCTCCCCACTTTGTCTCTCTCTCTCTCTCTCTCTCTCTCTCTCACACACACACACACACACACACACACACTCTGTGTCTCCTCTCTAAAATGAATAAATAAATAAAAAGAAATAAGTGACCAATAACCATTAAAGTATTCCAGCTTAGAAATTGGAGAAATGCAAATCTAATCAAAGTAATTTTATTTAATGTTAGCCACTTTTTTTTTTGGCAAGGATTTTGGGAACCTGGTACATTATTAGCAAGATGGTTTTAGAAGGCCATTTGGCAGAATCTCATTTAAATAAACATTTAAAAAAAATTTTTTTAGTTGCTTAATTTTAGAGAGACAGAGGAAAGGAAGAGAGAAGCATCCATTTGTTGTTCCACTTAGTTGTGCATTCATTGGTTGCTTTCAGTATGTGCCCTGACTAGGAACAAACCAACAACCTTGGCATTTCAGGACAATGCTCTGACTGAGCTAACCAGCCACAGCTAAAGGAACATAATTTTAAGCCAACATTTTATTTCTAGTAATCTACAATAAGTACTAGATGTTTTACACAATGATGTGTACAAGATCTTTTCAGCCCTGGCTGGTTGGCTCAGTGGCAAAGCATCAACCGGCATGTGAAAGTCTCAGTTTTAATTCCTGGTCAGGCACACAGGAGAAATGACCATCTGCTTCTCCTTCCCTCCCCCCTACTCTTTCTCTCTTCCTCTCCCACAGCCATGGCTTGATTGATTCGAGTACATTGGCCCCAGGTGCTGAGGATGGCTCCGTGGAGCCTCCATCTCAGGAGGCTCCACAGAGCCATCATAAAAATATCTCAGTTGCAAGCATGGCCCCAGATGGGCAGAGCATTGGCCCCAGATGGGGGTCACTGGGTGGATCCTAGTCAGGGCACATGCAGGAGTCTATCTTCCTTCCTCTCAAATAAAAAAATGAATAAAAATAATAAAGGTTTCCCTTTCTAATCAATATTACAAGTAATAGTCATTTGACACAATCCAAATGACCATTAATGGAGTAAATTATTACACATTTAAAAAATTTTTTTTTACTTATTCATTTTAGAGAGGAGACACAAAGTGAGAGAGAGAAAGTGGGGAGGAGCTGGGAGCATCAACTCCCATATGTGCCTTGACCAGACCAGTGCAGGGTTTTGAACTGGCGACCTCAGTGTTCCCAGGGCAACGCTTTATTCACTGCGCCACCACAGGTCAGGCTTATTACACATTTTTATTGCGTTATGTGCACTCATGTGGATAAAGTAAACATAAATGTACCGACACAAAAAGTTCTCCAAAATATAGTAATCAAGAGACTTGTGCCCTGGCTGGGTCAGTTAGCCAGATGGTTGGAGCATCATCCAGCTAGCTGGCTCAGTTGATTCACCTGGATATGCCAAGGTTGCAGTTTTGATCCTCAGGGCACATACAAGTATTACCCAATAAATGCATAAATAAGTGGGACAAAAATCGATGTCTCTCTCTCCCTTTATCTCTAAAATCAGTTTTTTTTTAATAAAAACTGCCTGGGCCTGACCTGTGGTGGCGCACTGGATCAAGCGTCGACCTGGAACGCTGAGGTCGCCGGTTCAAAACCCTGGGCTTACCCAGTCAAGACACATATGGGAGTTGATGCTTCCTGCTCCTCCCCCCTTCTCTCTCTCTCTCTCTCTCTATCTCTTTCTGTCTCTCTTCTCTAAAATGAATACATAAAAATAATTAAAAAAAACAAACAAACAATAAAAAACTGCCTGGCCTGTGATGGCACAGTGGATAGAGCACCAACCTAAAATACTGAGGGCACTGGAGACCCTGGGCTTGCCTGGTCAAGGCACATACAACAAGCAACCAATGAACAGCTAGAGTGAAGAGTGACTACTTTTTGTTCCCTGTCACCCTCCTCTCTCTGTAAAATCAATAAGTAAAATCTTTACAAAAACAACTGAAACTACATGGCTTATCTCCATGGAATCTGAAATCACCCAAGATCCTTGGTCGGCAAACTGCGGCTTGTGAGCCACATGCCTCTCTTTGGCCCCTTGAGTGTGGCTCTTCCACAAAATACCACGTGTGGGTGCTACCTCGATAAGGAATGTACCTACCTATATAGTTTGTTTAAAAAATTTGGCTCTCAAAAGAAATTTCAATCGTACTGTTGATATTTGGCTCTGTTGACTAATGAGTTTGCCGACCACAGCCCAAGATGATTGTTAAGAAATGTAGTAGTTGCCTGACCAGTTAGTGGCGCAGTGGATAGAGCATTGGCCTGGGATGCTAGGACCCAGTTTGAAATCCTGAAATTGCCAATTTGAGTGCAGGCTCATCCGGCTTGAGCACAGTGTCACTGGCTTGAGCATGGGATAATAGACATGACCCCATGGAGCCCATCAGGGCACATATGAGAAAGCAATCAATGAACAACTAAGGTGTCACAACTGTAAGTTATGCTTCTCATCTCTCTCCCTTCCTGTCTGCCTCACTCTTGCAAAGAAAAAAAAATGTGGTCGAGACAAAAGATATTTTATCAATTATCAGACTACAGGAAGAATGTGGAGCATGACCATAGTGTATGGCAGTAAAAAATGGAGTCAGTGGAAATTGCACTTTCACCTTAAGATAACATTGAAATGGTGTCAGCATAAATTATGGGATCAGTCATTTGGAATTAACTTCAGGTAAGAAATCAGATTAAATTTTTGTGGCTCTTATTGTCCCATGTAAAGTAACTTGTATTTTACATAAAAAATTACCTGATATCTGGGAATCAAGAAGTGTGAAGTAGCCTTAGCCAGGTAGCTCAGTTGATTAGCACATCATCTAGATATGCCAAGGATGCGGGTTTGATCCCTGGTCAGTGCACATATGACATATTAATGCATAAATAAGTGGAACAACAAATAGATGTTTCTCTCTCCCTCTCTCTCTCTAAAATCAATCAATAAGTTTTTTTAAAAATGATGCCCTGGTCAGTTGGCCCAGCAGTAAAGCATCAGCCTGGCGTGTGGAAGTCCCAGGTTCAATTCTCTGTCAGGGCACACAAAAGAAAGCGCCTATCTGCTTCTCCACCTCTCCTCCTCCCACAGCCATGGCTTGAATGGCTCAAGCAAAATGGGCCCCTGGATACTGAGGATAGCTCCATGGCCTTGCTTCAGGTGCTAAAATAGCTCGGTTACTGAGCAATGGAGCAGCGGCCCCAGATGGGCAGAGCTTTGCCCCATAGCGGGCTTGATGGGTGGATGACAATTGGGATGCATGCGGGAGTCTGTCTCTGCCTTTCTGCCTAAATATAAAAAGAGAAATATGAAGTAGGACCATAACATGTCATAACTCTAAATAACATTTATTTTTTATTTATTTTTTTAAATATTTTTTAAAATTTATTTATTTACTATTTATTCATTTTAGAGAGGAGAGAGAGAGTGAGAGAGAAATGGGGGAGGAGCAGGAAGTATCAACTCCCATATGCGCCTTGACCAGACAAGTCCTGGGTCTTGAACCGGTGACCTCAGTGTTCCCAGGTCGACGCTTTATCCACTGCGCCACCACTGGTCAGGCTATTTTTTATTTTTTATTAAGTGAGAGGTGGAGAGGAGAAGAGGCAGAGAAGGCTCCCACATGTGGCCTGACTGGGATCCACCAGGCAATCTCTGTCTGGGGCCAATACTCGAATCAACTGAGCTATCCCTCATTACTTGGGGCTGATGCTCAAAACCACCTAAGCAACTGGCTGTGAGAGGGGGAGAGGCAGGGTAAAGAAATGGTTATCTCTCATATGTGCCTTGATCAGGGATGAAGCTTGGGATGTCCACACGCCAGGTCGACACTTTATCCACTGAGCCAACTGACCGTGGCCTGAATAACGTTTTTTTTTTTTTTTTAACAGGGACAGAGAGAGAGTCAGAGAGAGGGATAGACAGGGACAGACATACAGGAACGAAGAGAGGTGAGAGGCGAGAGGCATCAATCATTAGTTTTTCGTTGCCATCGCAACACCTTAGTTGTTCATTGATTGCTTTCTCATATGTGCCTTGACCGCAGGCCTTCAGCAGACCGAGCAAACCTTTGCTGGAGCCAGCGACCTTGGGTCCAAGCTGACAAGCTTTTGCTCAAGCCAGATGGGCCCGCGCTCAAGCTGGCGACCTCGGGGTCTCAAACCTGGGTCTTCCGCATCCCAGTCCGACGCTCCATCCACTGCGCCACCTCCTGGTCAGGCTGACTTTTTTTTTTTTTTAATATTTATTTTATTTTATTCATTTTACAGAGGAGACATAGAATGAGAGAGAGAAAGAGAGAGAGAGAGAGAAAGAGAGAAAGGGGAGAGGAGCTGGAAGCATCAACTCCCATATGTGCCTTGACCAGACGAGTGCAGGGTTTTGAACTGGCGATCTCGGTGTTCCCAGGTCGACGCTTTATCCACTGTGCCACCACAGGTCAGGCTGACTTTTTTTTTTTTTAAGAAAGATTAAGGCCTATCTCAAGCCAAGCTAGTCAAGTTTATTTACTTTTATTTTAGACAGTATTACTTAAGAACTTAGCAGGCAATCTGATTTCAGGAGACGACAGGAAATTACTAAGGGCAAATACTGACAGCAAAGGAATCGGAAAAATATGTCCCTGGCCACTTGGCTCAGTGGATAGAGCGTCAGCTTGGCATGAGGACATCCTGGGTTTAATCCCTGGTCAGGACACACGTGAGAAGTGACCATCGGCTTCTCTTCCCCTCCCTCTCCCCCTTCTCTCTCTTCCCCTTTCAGCCAGTGGCTCAATTGGTCTGAGCGTCAGCCTTAGCTGCTTAGAATAGCTTTGTTAATTTGAGTTTTGGCCCCAGACAGGGGTTGCCAAGTGGATCCTGGTTGGGCACATGTGGGAACCTGTCTCTTTATCTCCTTTTCTCTCAGTTAAAAAGAAAAAATAGAAAACTACAAGTTCAAAATTAGCCTGACCAGCCTGACCAGGCAGTGGCGCAGTGGATAGAATGTCGGACTGGGATGCAGAAGACGCAGGTTCCAGACCCACAGGTCGCCAGCTTGAGCACAGGCCCATCTGGCTTGAGCAGAAACTCACCAGCTTGGACCCAAAGTCGCTGACTCCAGCAAGGGGTTGCTCGGTCTGCTGAAGGCCCGCGGTCAAGGCACATGTGAGAAAGCAATCGATGAACAACTATGGTGTCACAGTGGCAACGAGAAACTAATGATTGATGCTTCTCACCTCTCTCCGTTCCTGTCTGTCTGTCCCTATCTATCCCTCTCTCTGACTCTATCTCTGTACCTGTAAAAAAAAAGAAAAATAGCCTGACCAGGTAAGTGGTGGCACAGTGGATGGAGCGTCAGAATGGGACACAGAGGACCCAGGTTCAAAACCCCAGGTTCACCAGCTTGAGCATGAGGTCACTGGCTTGAGCAAGGGGTCACACACTCTGCTGTAGTCCCCCTTCCCCCCTCTCCCCCCGGTCAAGATACATATAAGAAGCAATCAGTGAACAACTAAGGTGCTGCAACAAAAAACTGGTGCTTCTTATCTCTCTCTTCTTGTCTGTCCTATCTGTCCCTCTCTCTGTCTCTGTTTCTCTCGCCAAAAAAAAAAATTCAAAACAAGCATAATGAAGAAATGACTCCATACATCCACATCAGTAACATTTAAGCATTTAGTTTTGCGGTCTGATACAAAGATTTAATAACTCAAATGTACAAGAAAAAGTTTAAATCACCTGATAATATGCTAAGAAGACAAATAAATATGTGATACTTTTCAAAAAGTGATGAGCTTCAATTACCTAGAAATTTTATTTTTTATTTTTACAGGGACAGAGAGAGAGTCAGAGAGAGGGATAGATAGGGAAAGACAGACAGGAACAGAGAGACATGAGAAGCATCAATCATTAGTTTTTTCATTGCCGTTGCAACACCATAGTTGTTCATTGATTGCTTTCTCACATGTGCCTTGACTGCGGGCCCTCTGCAGACCGAGCCACCCCTTGCTGGAGCCAGTGACCTTGGGTCCAAGCTGGCGAGCTTTTGCTCAAGCCAGATGGGCCCACATTCAAGCTGGCGACCTTGGGGTCTCGAACTTGGGTCTGCCGCATCCCAGTCCGATGCTCTATCCACTGCGTCACTGCATTATTTATTTATTTATTTATTTATTTTAAATTTCAATTCCCTAGAAATTTATGTGAAATTTTTTGACACCTGGATTATTTATTTTTGTTTTTATTTTTATTTTTTTAAGATTTTATTTATTCATTTTAGAGAGAAGAAACTGGGAGAGAGAATGGGGGAGGAGCATTAAGCATCAACTCCCATATGTGCCTTGACCAGGCAAGCCCAGGGTTTCGAACTGGCAACCTCAGCATTCCAAGTCCACTCTTTATCCACTGTACCACCATGGGTCAGGCTTGACACCTGGATTAAGTGAAGTGTCAGTTTAACTCTGTTTGATGGTTAATAAAATTTTGGCCAACACCAAAGGATCTTACCACTAAGCTGTCTTGCTCTGCTACCCATTTTTTTACCTTAGTTTGTCCTTGATTTCTTGGGGAGTGGAACAGATGGATACAGATAAGCCTAGTATGGGCAACATCTATGCCATGGCAAAGGTTGGCCAAAATAAAAGAACCCTGGTCTCCCAGTAAGGCAGGAAGTTAAGTAGTGTTTCTAAGTCTTTAGCTCTGAGCCTCTGGTCTATGTCTTTTTTCCTTGTTGCTTTTTAAATAGAATTTTTTAAAATTTCTTTTTATTTATTCATTTTAGAGAAGAGAGACAGAGAGAGAGAGAGAGAGAGAAAGAAAGGGGGGAGGAGCTGGAAGCATCAACTCCTACATGTGCCTTGACCAGATAAGTGCAGGGTTTTGAACCGGCAACCTCAGTGTTCCCAGGTTGATGTTTTATCCACTGCGCCACCACAGGTCAGGCCTTGTTGCTTTTTAAAATGTGGTAATTGTTTTTAAAAATCCAGTCTTTCAGACCAGCTCTTTTTTGATTTTCTTAAAAGTGTAAAAATGAAAAAACTAAACAAAACCCCCACTATTCTTTCTTCCCCAAATTGATCCATGAGTGTCCCCACTGTACCCCCACTGCCTTTGCAGTTGATCATTCCTCCCTTTCTCCTCAGCTTGAAACATTTGTGTCTAGTGTCTGTGAAATTGTATTTTATCTGTTTTTTTCAGGATGAGAAATGACAATCATTCCGCTAGGTTCTGGAAACTGGTTAGCTTTGAGGCAAGGGTTTCTAGGGCCACAGGTTAAGGATGTGTCTTTAATTAATTATAAGGTCCCCAGAAACCCCTTTCTTGGCTGCCACAAGCAACAGCTTCTTTTCTGGGCTTGGAAGCCAGATCTGGACTGTTTCCTCAGAGGCAGAAGCCCCAGAGAGCATACAAAGTCTGCGTGTAAACTGGGGTTTCCTGTTTGGCCATTCCTGGGCTGCCATGAAACTTGAAGACTTTTAGATGTCCTGGAATATGAGCCACAGTGGCCCGGCCTGTTCATAAGATGCCTGGTCCTTCTGCCCAAATTAGTCCCTGTCTGGCCTGCCTCCTCTGGGCCTGCAGCCCTAAATGGGCCACTGCCTGCTCAGGAATCATATGCAGGCTCAAAGGGAAGCTATGAGTCAAGCCAGAGCTTGCTCCAAGCCAAAGAAAAAAGTTGTGTTACTGGTGGAGGTTAGTTTTCCAAATCCTGGAGCCAGCAGTGCCAGCCAATGTATCATTTTTGCCCTTTGGTGATCATTATTTTCTTTTTCTGAAATGTTTTATAATAGGTGATAATGTTGTTGACTCAAATTTCCATGAAAAATAAAAAAAAAAGAACAACACTACCTCTTGGGTGACATCCTGGTTGATTCCTCTCTGAGAAGTACTGTGGAAAAATAATACTGTAGTTCCTGCTCTGTTTACATGTTTCTGTCCAGAGAGAAACCCTGCGTGCCCTGGGGTGTTGGTGTTTTATGTCTGTGCTGCCATACAGGCCTGCGATAGAAGCTTGTGGGCACATTGTAATGTCTGGGCTGTGTCTAGGGAATCCTTCATCTGCCCAGCCAGGGACTAACCATCTATGTGAAGAAGCCTCCATTTCCTTTCTATGATGCAAGGCACAGAAAGTACCACCCTACTGTCAAGGGCTCTGATGGCACATGTATCCACAAGCTTATCCCTGGGCGACCTGTCTGAGGTCCACCTCTACCCACAGTCCTGTGTAGGAATCAAGTAAACAGGATGTCTTTGAGTCCTTGCCCCCAAAGGGCTGGCCAAGGTCTGCCTGCCAGCCTGACTCCATCAACCCTGCATGACCAAATGATAGTTGGTGGGCTTTGAAGGCTACCCAGACCTTCTGCTACCTCTCACTCTGCCAGATGGTAAGGGATGGGCCCTTTTCTGTGAATTGACTACCTGTTGAAATGTGACCAATTACTGTGAAATGCATGTTTAGAAAACGTTAGGTACTATATTTGAACCAATAAATGTGAATCCTTCTGCAAAAATAAAAAATACTAATTAATACAAATAGTGCTAAATGCCAGGCATTGTTCTAAATGCTTCTTTCATGTATTAATGTATTTACTTAATCCTCTTTTATTGATAAAAAGAAAAGAGGAAGGGATAGAGAGAGAAACATCAATTTATTATTCCATTTATTTATGCACTCACTGGTTGATTCTTTTTTTTTTTAATTTTTTATTTATTTTTATTTTAGTGAGGGGAGGGCAGGAAGCATCAACTCCCATGTGTGCCTTGACCAGGCAAGCCCAGAGTTTTGAACCAGCGACCTCAGCATTCCAGGTCCACACTTTATCCACTGCGCCACCACAGGTCAGGTTCATTGGTTCTTTTTTTTTTTTACAGGGACAGAGAGAGAGAGTCAGAGAGAGGGATAGATAGGGACAGACAGACAGGAACGGAGAGAGGTGAGAAGCATCAATCATTAGTTTTTCGTTGCAGTTGCGACACCTTAGTTGTTCATTGATTGCTTTCTCACATGTGCCTTGACCACGGGCCGTCAGCAGACTGAGCTACCCCTTGCTGGAGCCAGCAACCTTGGGTCCAAGCTGACGAGCTTTTGCTCAAGCCAGATGGGCCCGCGCTCAAGCTGGCGACCTCGGGGTCTCGAACCTGGGTCTTTCGCATCCCAGTCCAACACTCTATCCACTGTGCCACCGCCTGGTCAGGCTCATTGGTTGATTCTTATATGCACCCTGACTGGGGATTGAACCCACAACCTTGGTGCATTGGGACAATGCTCTAAGCAACTGAGCTACCTGTTAGCTTAGAGCTGTGAGTGTCCAGTTCACTGGGGAAGGGGAAAGCCTCCTTTCAGCTTCTCTTGGCAATTAGCAGGTCGGTATAAACCCCCGACTAGGTTTGACCTGGAGAGAACTCCAGTAGACTGCCCTATCCCATGTGAGATAGCTGACAGGTTAAACCCCTTTCCGGGTCTATGGGTAAGCACCAGGGAGAGCTGAACTGAAAACATAAGGCTGGTGTATATTCCAAAAGGATTATTTACATAAAACTCTTGAGTGCAAGTATGCCAAGATGAACCCAAATGCCATGTCAGTTCTGGGGAGGGTTGGAATAGGGTATTTATAGTTTAGTCAGGGATTTTGGAAAAAGTGGCTCATGTCACTGCCTCTATAGATACAAAGTAATATATTTGTGTGTGGGGATTGAAGAGGTGCCACAGTTTCTCCAAATTGTTTATCTCCCAGCTCAACTGTCTAAAGGAACCCTGTGCTAGTAGTTCAAAAGGTCCCAAGCTGGCCAGGCAGGCTGAGGTTTCAAGCAAGCCAGTGCCCCCTCCTCCCACTGGGTTGCACTGCCCTTGGAATTGGTGGTGGTGGTGGCGTTGATCCCTTAGAAGGCTGAACCTCTGGGCCTATAGCCTGGCTTTTATTGTGATTTAAACTTCTCTAATTGTCAAGTCTCTTCCCAATGTAAGCTTTCCCTGACATTTCTACATTTCAAAGTGAAGGCCAGGAAACCATTAAGCGAAAGAATAGCAAGCCAATTAACTACAACCTCACAGTGAGGGAGGAAAATGTGCTGCTTTGAGCCTGGGTAAGAAATTGGGTGAGGGCAATTTTAGTGTTAAAGGGGGCTCTGGTTTTAAAAGCCACTCCAAACCAAAACCTTACACTTCCCAGCTAGGGCCTCTGTTGCTTCTTCGCTGGTTCATTTTTCTCTGCCTGCTCTATACATGTTGCTGTTTTTCTTGGGTTCTGTTCCTCTTACTAGGCAAGATTACCATAGGCCCTTCAAATTTAACATTCTCTTCTCTTCCTATTTTCTTTAAATCCTTCAATAGCTAGCTCTACAGTGCCAGACACGAAACTTTTTCACTAAATGCAGAAAAATGGTAACTAATGTGGGCTTGTGGGAGAGTTTGGGGAAGGTAGCTAAACTACTCCATATGGTCATGTTTGTTCTAACAGATTATGAGTCTCTCCCATCCTGCCCCTAAATAGCTCTGAATAAAATCAATACTACAGAAAAGGATACTTGTTTATTCTGTGATTTTCCATATTCAAGGAAAACTTGCAACACACCTACCTCTTTGTAGGGTGGTTAGCAATGGGGTGGTCAAGTGGGAAATGAGAGCCCCAGTCTTTGCCTGGGATTGCCCACATGGCCAGGCGCGCGGAAACTACACTTCCCATAAACCTTTGGGAAAAAAGCGACTGTCCGTCAGCCAGTGAGATTTCATACCTCATATTAGCTAGGCGACCCTGGAAGGGCCCCTTTTAAAATCTGGCGCCAAGCAGTCCCCTGCAGCGAGATTCATAGCGTCCATAACCCGTGCCATTGAGTCCCGACCGAGTAACGCTCTGTACCAAATAAAGCCTCAATAATTAAGACTTAATAACTACGCTGATTTTATTCTTTCTCGGCGGGGAAAATACCTTACACTCTTCTTTCTAGCCTCCACTCCCATTTAAAGCCCTCAGACGTAGCTACTGCTTCTCTTTTTATACTCATCTCTTTATTACCCTCATCTTCCCTTCCTCACCTCCAACCTTCCTCACCTTATTGCCACAAAAAAGAACATGCTGTTTCACATAAACATGTGCCTGGAATATTCCTCATTCCTATTTACTCTAGGAATATCTACTTCTGTTTCACAACATGCTTATCAGCCTCCTCCACTTTGTGGCAATTCCCCTACTTCTCTAGGTGACCCAAATTTTCCCCCTCCTTTGCGCACCCACTTAACCTGCGTCCGTTAACTTTTTTGTTTGCTCCTTTTTATTTTTCTCCCTTTCTTAAAACGGAGCTCCTAGCCTGACCAGACGGTGGCGCAGTGGATAGAGCATCGGACTGGGATGCGGACGACCCAGGTCGAGACCCCGAGCTCGCCAGCTTGAGCGCGGGGCCCATCTGGCTTGAACAAAAGCTCGCCAGCTTGGACCCAAGGTCGTTGGCTCGGTCTGCTGAAGGCCGGCGGTCAAGGCACATGTGAGAGAGCAATCGATGAACTAAGGTGTCGCAAGGGCAACAAAAAACTAATGATTGATGCTTCTCATCTCTCTCTGTTCCTGTCTGTCAGTCCCTATCTATCCCTCTCTCTGACTCTCTCTCTCTGTCCCTGTAAAAAAGAAAAAGAAAGAAAAAACGGAGCTCCTAAGTCTTATTTATGTCTCCTCAATGTCTAGCATACACCTGTTGAATGATTGGTTACATTAATTTCTTTTATTGTACTGCTTCATGTGTTAGAAATTCTGTCCATCCTGACCTGCTGAGCTGTTTATAAACGTCCAATCTCACTACTGCAAAAGAAAGATCGTGTTTTCATTCTTGGAGAAGGGTCCTGACTTCATCAAGGTCACCGTCAGCTTCAAGACAGAACACTTCCCTAACCCTCGCCCCTGAAACTATGACCCATTTCAAGGTCCTATCTAAACAGATAGCTCAAGGACAGCCAGACCGCCCACGTGCTTCCCAACAGGAACTCGGCCCCATTCCTAAACGTAGTTCCGCCAAGTACTGTCACCAACTGACATTTCTTTTGTCCAATTATGTTTTGAAGATCTGAGGGTTCGAACTTAGCCTTTGACAATGTCCAGTAAAAAACGGAATTCAGATTAGCACCAATTTAGACCAATGGTTGAAAAGGTGAGGGATTATTAACCTATAGGAGCAGCGCTAAGAATGATGAGCAGCAAACTCACCCAATGGATGTGGCTACTGCAGAGTAGGCCTCGCCCCAATTGCGGGATGTTTTTGGCAGCCGCTGTTGCTGCTGCGTTCAGTCTCCACTTGAACTCCGCCATGTTGGGTTTTGTGGGTCGTGTGGCCGCAGTCTCGGCCTCCGGGGCCTTGCGGGGCCTCAGCCCTACATCGCCTTTATCCCAAGCTCAGCTCTTACTGCGTGCCGCCCCGTCAGCCCTTCAGCCTGGTAAGTCCCTTTTGTTAGGACCTGGCTTTGTTTCTGCCGCCCTATGACCTTGAGCTGGGGCAGATTGTCGCTCAGGCTTACGGTGTCTGGTGCTAGAAGCACGCCATAGCCAGCCAGCTCTCTGCCCTGTAACGTCTGGAGAACAAGTACTGTTCACCATGGGAGCTTTTTTTCGATTTAGTTACGTCGAATTTTGGAAAGGGGAGGACACTGAGGGAAAAGTGCGAGGAGGTGCAGTGACCTTTCCATGAAATGGGGGAAGCGAGCGCTCGAATACTAGGGTTGTGGGGGAGCTTTCTTGATTTCTTCGTGGCCCTCTGGACACGCCTTCTCTGCGAGCGGAAGGAAGCTTGGCCTGAATTGACCACTACATGTAAATTACGTCCGGGCTTCTAATGACCTGGAACTGCTCTAACCCCAGCTTCTTCCAATATATGTTTTGTCTATTAGCCAGAGACTATGCTGCCCAAACATCTCCTTCACCAAAGGCAGGCGCCGCCACAGGGCGCATCGTGGCCGTCATCGGTGCAGTGGTGGACGTCCAGTTTGATGAGGGACTACCACCTATCCTAAATGCTCTAGAAGTGCAAGGCAGGGAGACCAGGCTGGTTTTGGAGGTGGCCCAGCATTTGGGTAAGTAGAATTTGTTAGGAATAGTTTGTTTAGCCTAAATATCCCCCAAGCCAGACGGTCTTCCTTCTATGATGATTTTATCAAAATGACTTTCGTTCTTCTGAGTCTGTTGAAGCCACATATAAGTACTGAGAAGGAATCTTGGTTGATTTAGATCTTTCATGCCACCTACACTTCATTAAAACCATGAAGACAACTTGTTTTATGTATCATCCTGCAGCATTTATTGCCTTTATCTGACAGGTGAGAGCACAGTAAGGACCATCGCAATGGATGGTACAGAAGGCTTGGTTAGAGGCCAGAAAGTCCTGGATTCTGGTGCGCCAATCAAAATTCCCGTTGGTCCTGAGACCTTGGGCAGAATTATGAATGTCATTGGAGAACCTATTGATGAGAGAGGACCCATCAAAACCAAACAGTAAGTATTCCACTTGCTGCCTCTACACACAAAGGAACTTTTTCTTGCAGTGTTACACATTAGGTGATACCTTTTAGTATGGCAGAATTTTCCTGTGGAGAATACGTAAAATACTGATATGTACCATATTAAAGCTACATGATGCAGTTTCTTTTGAAAAAAATGAAGGATGCAGAAATTCTGTTTGTAAAAACCTGTTACTTAGTACCCTAGTTGATTACTTGAGTTTTAATACCAATGGCTTGTATTGTGGGGTTTCCAGAACTGGTATGTCTTGTATTTCCTATTCCTATGTGAAGAAATGCTGTTAGAACTCAGTGAAAGGAAAATCTTTTTTTAATTTAGTGAGAGGAGGGGAGGCAGAGACAGACTGCTGCGTGCGCCCTGACAGATCCACCTGGCCCCCTGCCCATCTGGGGCATTGCTTGCAACCGAGCTCTTTCTTAGTGCCTGAGGTGGAGGCCCTGGAGCCATCCTTAGCACTTGAGGCCAACTCTCCAATTGAGTCATGGCTGCAGGAGGAGAAGAGAAAGAGGGAGGGAGAGAGAGAAGCAAGGGGAAGGGGTGGAAAAGCAGCTGGGCGCTTCTCTTGTGTGTCTGGGCATTGAACCCAGGACATCAACACACTGGGCTGATGCTCTACCGCTGAACCAGCTGGTCAGGGCCTGACAAGTTTAACTGTCATAAAGATTTTCCTGCCCTGGCTGGTTGGCTCAGTGATAGAGTGTTGGCCGGGCATGTGGATGTCCCAGGTTTGATTCCCAGTCAGGGCACACAAGAGAAGTGCCCATCTGCTTCTCCACCCCTCCTCCTGTCGCTTCTCTCTCTCTTTCTCCCTCTCTCCCCCTCCCACAGCCTTGGCTTGAAGAGTTCTAGCTGTATGGCCCTGGGCTCTGAGGATGGCTCCATAGCCTGGCCTCAGGCACTGAAATAGCTCAGTTCAGAACAATGGAGCAGCGGCTCCAGATGGGCAGAGCATTGCCCCCTAGTGAGCTTGTGAGGTGGATACCAGTCTAGGTGCATGGGGAAATCTCTGCCTTCCTGCGTCCCTGCCTCTCACTTAATAAAAAATAAAGTTGTCAGGGGAAGGGGTTATTATTTACTGAGATAATGAAATTCCCTTTGTAAGAGAAGCTGAGACTATTCTTGTTGGATACCTCAGCTGGTCAGAGCTGTGTTCCTATATGCCACAGTTGCAGGTTTGATTCCTGGTCAGGACGCATATAAGAGTCAATGAATGCATAAATAAGTGAAACGACAAACTAATATTTTTCCCCTTTCCTCTCTCTAAAATCATAAACATTTTTTTTTTAAAAAAAGAGGTAAAATTATGGGTAAAAGATTAGATTTGAGGAACCTTTCAACAAAATGAATAGACACTGATCTTTTCTTCTGCCTTTGCAGATTTGCTCCTATTCATGCTGAGGCTCCTGAGTTCATGGAGATGAGTGTTGAGCAGGAAATTTTGGTTACTGGCATCAAGGTTGTGGATCTCCTGGCTCCCTATGCCAAAGGCGGCAAAATTGGTATGTTAGTTAGTGGTGGGTACATATTTCCCAAACCTAATGTGGAAAGGAAAAATCTTACCATGTAATGAATGGGTACTTAGATCTATCCCTCGCTGATGAGTAGCTTCTGATTTTTATTCCTCTGAGTTTGCTGAAGCTGAATGCCATTCCTAAGAAGGAGAAAGATAGAACCTTTTTATTTGGTGGGGTGGGTGGGTGAGAGGGTTGAAGTTTGCTTCTTAAGAAACACTGGATTTATTTTTTTTTTCTTAGAGGCAGGGAGGCAGAGAGACAGACTTCTGCATGTGCCCCAACCGGATCCACCTGGCAAGCCCCCTACAGGGCGATGCTCTGACCATCTGGGGCAGCTGCTCTGTTGCTCAGCAACTGAGCTATTTTATTTCAGCACCTGAGGTGAGGCCATGGAGCCATCCTCAGTGCCCAGGGCCAACTTGCTCTAATTGAGCCATGGCTGTGGGTAAAGATAGAAAAGGAGGAGGGGGAGAGGTAGAGAAGCAAATGGTTGCTTCTCCTGTGTGCCCTGACCAGGAATTGAACCTGGGACTTCCACACACCAGGCTGACACTACCACTGAACCAACCAGCCAGGGCCAGGAACACCGGGTTTTTAACTGTTCTTTTTTTCCTCCATCTCTCCCAGGGCTTTTTGGTGGTGCAGGAGTTGGCAAGACTGTACTGATCATGGAGTTAATCAACAACGTCGCCAAAGCCCATGGTGGTTATTCTGTGTTTGCTGGTGTTGGTGAGAGAACCCGTGAAGGCAATGATTTATACCATGAAATGATTGAATCTGGTGTTATCAACTTAAAAGATGCTACCTCCAAGGTGAGCACTGAACTGACTGATGTCTACATAGTAGGTGTGCTAGAAAATTACTGCAGTTGACTGCATTGCTAGCTGAAGTTATGGTCTTTGTTTTCATTTTGGTTTCCCAGGATTACAAAGGAAATTTCTGTCAGTGTTTTTCCCCCATTTCTAATATGCTAGTGCACATTTTTTTTCTTTTTGATACTAGGTTACATTTCCAGACTTTTGGTTTATCATTTGAAAGCTAATTTTGAGGGGAGTTGGAGGTTGTTCTTACTTCTAATATCACCCTTTTTTATGCCTTTCATTTATACTTTATTTACTTTCTACTACCTCAGTAATTTACAGACCTTTATCTCAGTAATACAAGAAATTATCTTTTGTGTTTTGAACTGCAGCTCTAAAAGAGAAACAAAATTTGCAAATAAAAGCGTTAACACAGTGGTTCTTAACCTGGGTTCTATCGAAGTCGGTCTCTGGTTCAGAGAAGCCTCTGCCACGGAGGCCAGAGTAAAGTAATACCGTAATTTGTTGTGAGTTCATGCACTGTTGGTTTTGTTCTTTGAGCAAGGTGATGTTCATGCACGGCTCATTTTGTGCACCAGTAAAAAAAACATACACCTATGTCTTGTATTTGGGAAAAAATATCATTTTATTTATTACTAAAGAAGGGTTCGGTGAATGCACATATGAAACTGGTGGGTTCGGTACCTCAAAAAAGGTTAAGAACCACTGCATTAACACCTTGCCCTGGCCAGATTAGCTTGGTTGGATATAACTGGCAACCCTGTCCCGAAGCACAGAGGTTGCCAGTTATATCCCCTGTTAGGGCACATACAAGAATAGATCGATGTTACTGTCTCTCTGAAATCAGTAAAATAAACATTAAAAAAACCCAAAACATGAACTCCTGTCCGGTTTTCTTTTTTCTCTTTTTGCCAGGGAGAGTGCAAATGCAGTCCCCCACTACCACATAGTATGTAGTCAAATTCCTCATATTTGGATAAATATGCTTTTGAAGCCCACACATACATAACCCCTAACTCCACATCCAGGTTTTATTTTTGTTTGCGAAAGAGACAGGAAGGGAGAGAGATGAGAAACTTCAGCTTGAGTTGTTCAGTGTTTGCTTCTCATATGTGCCTTGATGTGGGAGTTGGGCTCAAACCAGTGATGTTGGGCTTCAAGCCAGCAACCATGGGATCATTTCAGTAATCCCCTGCTCAAGCTGGTGACCCTGCGCTCAAGCTAGCAACCTCAATGTTTCGAACCTGGGACCTCAGCATCTAGGGTTTATGCGCTGTTAACTGCACCACCACCAGTCTGGTCAGGTTTTCTGATGGTGTGTAATTACTTCAGGTAGCGTTGGTGTACGGTCAAATGAATGAACCACCTGGTGCTCGTGCCCGTGTAGCTCTGACTGGACTGACTGTAGCCGAATATTTCAGAGATCAAGAAGGTCAAGATGTACTGCTGTTTATTGATAACATCTTTCGCTTCACCCAGGCTGGCTCGGAGGTAAGAGAGAACAAACACCTGAGAGGACCTGGTTCCTTTGACCTTTCTCTGGAATGATGCAGATGAGGCTAAAGATGTAGACACCTAAGACCTTTTATTTTGAGTCTTTTTTATTTTTATTTTATTTTTTATTTTGAGTCTTTAGAGAGAGAGATAGATAGGGATAGACAAGAACAGAGAGAGATGAGAAGCATCAATCATCAGTTTTTCGTTGTGACACCTTAGTTGTTCATTGATTGCTTTCTCATATGTGCCTTGACTGCGGGCCTTCAGCAGGCCGAGTAACCCCTTGCTTTAGCCAGCGACCTTAGGTCCAAGCTAGTGAGCTTTTTGCTCAAGCCAGATGGGCCCGCGCTCAAGCTGGCCACCTCGGGGTCTCGAACCTGGGTCCTCCGCATCCCCGTTCGACGCTCTATCTACTGCGCCACTGCTTAATCAGGCCATTTTTTTCTTACTGATTTTTAGATAGAGGAGAGAGAGAAAGAGCGGGGAGAAGTGGGAAGCATCAGCTCATAGTAGTTGCTTCCCATATGTGCCATGACTGGGAAAGCCCAGGGTTTTGAACTGGCAACTTTCATAGTCTCTCTCTTTTTTAAGGTGTCTGCTTTATTGGGCAGAATCCCTTCTGCTGTAGGCTATCAGCCTACCCTGGCCACTGATATGGGTACCATGCAGGAAAGGATCACCACCACCAAGAAGGGGTCTATCACTTCTGTACAGGTAAGAACAATTCAATACGTGGTCTAATTTGTATAAATGCATGTACAGATGTATAAAATCTAGTTATTTACGTCCTATGTGCTCCCTGAAATAATGGGTAAACATAGTAAAATTTACTAAAAATGTCTAAATTGTGTGGTAACTTTCATATTTCATTTTCCTAGTAAACTACAGTGTGTCCGTAAAGTCATGGTGCACTTTTGGCTGGTCACACGGTCTAAAGTGCACCATGACTTTACGGACACACTGTATTATGGTGGTGCAAGGTTTTCTTATTTTTAACTCAAAAAGTGGGCATGACTATAATAGTGTTAAAATGCAGGATGAAAAATAAAAGGAATGACAATGAAAATTCATATCTTGGAGGGACTGGATAATCTGTAAACTCAGCTATTAAGTGTGGTAAGAAAGGGCTTGTTTGATGTAGACTCTTAAATGTTAAGAAGATGGAGTGAGAATGAAGAGATGTTGGAAAGGGGATGGCTTAAGTAGAATTACTTGGCTTTCTTTTGCTCCTTATGGCTTCTTGACTCACTGTAGGCTATCTATGTGCCTGCTGATGACTTGACCGACCCAGCCCCTGCCACTACCTTTGCCCATTTGGATGCTACCACTGTGTTGTCTCGTGCTATTGCTGAACTAGGCATCTACCCAGCTGTGGATCCTTTAGACTCCACATCTCGCATCATGGATCCCAACATTGTTGGCAGTGAGCATTATGATGTTGCCCGTGGGGTGCAAAAGATCTTACAGGTGAGTATTATTGCAGCTGAGATTAGTGTCCATAAAATCATATAGAGAGAATTTGGGGACTTTATTAGAACCAGACTTTCCTGGTGACTTGTATGATTTACTTTAGACCAGAGAAAGATGAGACAAGCAGCAGTCTAGTGTGTGTTAATGGGGGGTCCCTTGGGTTTCTAGGTACTTGGTCTTTGGAATCCAATTTTATCTAACAGTACCAGAGTAGGATTAGGAAAAACAAGACACTGATCTTAGCTCAGGGCTCTCATGATGACTGAGTATGTACCTTTTCCTCCACTAGCTTGTTTGACTTATAGAGTGAGGTAGTGGTGCTAAAGTGCTTTTGTACAAAACATAGTATGAATGTAAGGCAATTTTTTGGTCCACATTAAAGGAATGTGAATATTTACTCCAGACTCTCTTGTTTTCTCACAGGACTACAAATCCCTCCAGGACATCATTGCCATCCTGGGTATGGATGAACTTTCTGAGGAAGACAAGTTGACTGTGTCTCGTGCACGGAAAATACAGCGTTTCTTGTCTCAGCCATTCCAAGTTGCTGAGGTCTTCACAGGTCATATGGGAAAGCTGGTACCCCTGAAGGAGACTATCAAAGGATTCCAGCAGATTTTGGCAGGTGAGATTTCAAGTATAAAGCTGAATAGGCCCTGGCCGAGGAGCTCAGTTAGTTAGAGCGTTGTCATTTTTTTTTTTGTCAAAGTGTGGGTTCGAACCCCTATCAGGGCATATACAAGAATCAACCAATGAATGCATAAATGTGGAACAACAAATCAATGCTTCTTTTTCTCTGTCCAGAATCAATTATTTATTTATTTATTTATTTTATTATTTTTTTTACAGGAACAGAGAGAGAGGGATAGATAGGGACAAACAGGAACGGAGAGAGGTGAGGAGCATCAATCATTAGTTTTTCGTTGCTGTTGCGACACATTAGTTGTTCATTGACTGCTTTCTTCAATGTGCCTTGACCGTGGGCCTTCAGCAGACCTAGCCACCCCTTGCTGGAGCCAGCGACCTTGGGTCCAAGCTGATGAGCTTTTGCTCAAGCCAGATGGGCCCGCGCTCAAGCTGGCGATCTTGGGCTCTCGAACCTGGGTCTTCCGCATCCCAGTCCGACGCTCTATCCACTGCACCACCGCCTGGTCAGGCCAGAATCAATTTTTTAAAAATGAACATAAATGGGAGGGAAAATGAAATCTCTTGAATGCTTGCTTTGCTATGTTCCCATTCCAGCAGCTGTCAATATATAAATATATTATGCCTAATTATATAGCGCTTTTTAAATATAAAACAAGCTATTTCCCATTACTTTTTTTTGGAAGTATTCTACTTCTGAGTGAGACACGTATTATTACTTGATTCTTGTCAGCCAACACTTAGTACATTTAGTGTTAGCTAATATTCTAAGTGAATTATAGCCCTTATGAAGAGGGCAGTATTATTCTGTTTTACAAATTAGGAGACGTGTAGCACAGAAAAGTTTAAAATAACCAGTCCCAATATCACACAACCAAAGTAGAGAGGAAGAATTTGAATCTAGGTTTCATGGCTCCAGACCATATGTTCTTAGCACATACTGTATCATCTTTTTGTTTTAAGATTTTTTATTTATTTATTTTTTTTAGAGACAGTCAGAGGGATAGATAGGGACAGACAGACGGGAATGGAGAGAGATAAGAAGCATCAATCATCAGTTTTTTTGTTGTGACACCTTAGTTGTTCATTGATTGCTTTCTCATATGTACCTTGACTGCAGGCCTTCAGCAGACCAAGTAACCCCTTGCTCGAGCCAGCAACCTTGGGTCCAAGCTGGTGAGCTTTGCTCAAACCAGATGAACCCACACTCAAGCTGGCGACCTCGGGGTCTCAAACCTGAGTCCTCCACATCCCAGTCCGATGCTCTATCCACTGCGCCACCGCCTGGTCAGGCTTTTAAGATTTTTTTTATTCACTTTAGAGAGAGAGAAGGGGGGAGGAGCAGGAAACATCAAATCCCATATGTGCCTTGACCAGGCAAGCCCAGGGTTTCGAACTGGTGACCTTAGCATTTTAAGTTGATGCCTTACCCACTGCGCCACCACAGGTCAGGCTGTATTTATTGTCTTAAAGATTGGATTTGTGAGGGAAGTTTGTTAAAAGATTTCTTAGATGACATGAATTTATCACATTCTGACTGGTGACCTCAAGGGTGAGGTATGTACACTCTGCAGAAAGTTGATATTCCTCCACTTCTCACCAGTTGGTTTTTTTTTTTCCTGTACAGGTGAATATGACCATCTCCCAGAACAGGCCTTCTATATGGTGGGACCCATTGAAGAAGCTGTGGCAAAAGCTGATAAGCTGGCTGAAGAGCATTCGTGAGGGGGTCCCAGCATTCTTACTCCGAGCTGTCCCTCTCCTTGTTCCTAATCCCAAAATTTCAGTTTTCTCTGTAAACCACATGAGAGCCTTGATTGAAGACATTGTGTTGTCTGAAGAGTATTTAAGGTTTCCAATAAAATGTACATCCCTCAGAATTTGTTTTTCTTGGTCCTAACAACTCAGCCAACACTGAAGTTAACAGTAATTTTAGTGACCACAAGAAACAGCACAAAATAGACCATAAGTTTGAAATGAATCATCAAAAGCCATTGTCTTGGATTGATGGACAGTTGTGGGTCTTGTTAGAAGTGCACATTGGGAAAAATGGGTTGGGTTTAGAAGTAACATTTTAAAGCAAGGTAAGGTTTATTTAATCAGTGGATGAAGTGGATTTAATTTTTAGGAAATGTGTGCTCTGGAGGAGTAATATCAGCAAAAATTGAGTGAAGGGCTTCCTCTGTCTTACCTACACCTTCATTCTGTTTTCAGAATGAGTTGTGTCTCCTGGTTTATATTTTGGGCAAGCTTTGACTTGTATGTTGGAGATTGCTTGAGACAACGCATGTTATAAAATGCTATCAGGCCTCTCCTGACCGCTGCTGAAATCTTGTACCAAAGTTGGGGAAAGACAGGAGAGTAGAAATTTTGGGGGTTTCAGGGCTTGGGCTTCTGAACTATAATAATGCAATTACATAGTTTTCCCCTTTGTTTTAGGCCACTAAAAGGTGCAGGGTTAGAAGGAGGTCACAAGTACATGTATTTCAGTTTGAAACAAGTGCCTGTTAGTGCAAGGTCAGATTTGGTGCCCCTGAAAGTTTATGGGCCCAGATCCATCTACTTCCCTCTGGTGGTAGGACTGGAGACTGCAGAAACTGATCTCACCATTTTGAAATCCTTGAATGCCATTTGCCGAGATGTGCTTCTTAGCTAATGACTTTACAAACCAGCTGGGGCTTTTTGTTCTGAGGAGGAGTCTGTACATATAAGCTCCACCCCTGAGGCTTTCCAGTTGGGTAGAAACAGGGCGGGGACAAACATGCCAAATCAAAGGCCCGTAGGGGCTGAAGGTTGGGGAGGGACCTTGGGAGAAATGCCAGGGGTGGGGAAGTTTCCTCCCATCTGCCTTATGACGTCCTTGACACCATTCTGCTCTGTGTCCTGTTCTAGACAGAAGGTGGAGCCACTGATCCAATAGTTTGCTCCCAGAAAAACCTGGATTTGGGGAAATGCTGAGTTATGGCGGTGGGGTGGGGTTCTTCCTCTGGAGTGAATCTCGTCCAGAAGGCCCAAGGGTCAGCTCTTTTTTTTTTTTTCCTTTTCTTTACAGGGACAGAGAGTCAGAGAGAGGAATAAATAGGGACAGACAGACAGGAATGGAGATGAGAAGCATCAATCATCAGTTTTTCATTGGGACACCTTAGTTGTTTATTGATTGCTTTCTCATATGTGCCTTGAAGGCGGGCCTTCAGCAGACGAAGTAACCCCTTGACCCCTTGCTTGAGCCAGCGACCTTGGGTCCAAGTTGGTGAGCTTTGCTCAAACCAGATGCGCCTGGCGAGCTCAGGGTCTCGAACAGGGGTCCTTTGCATCCCACTCCGAAGCTCTATCCACTGCGCCACCGCCTGGTCAGGCAGCTCTTTCTGTTTTGATTTTCACATGTTACCCAGATGCAGACCTAAAGGTCATTTATATACCACCACCCCCACCCTTGAGCATTAATCGAGAACCTTCTCCCTTTTACTAGCTGCAATTATTTATTTCCTTCCCCCTTCACCACTTCTTTTACAACGCCACTGGAGTGTCAACACAGATCTAACCTTCCTCCATATTTCTCCCGGTTGGGCCCTGTCCTCGCCTCCTCCTCCCTCTCCACCCAGAGAAAGCCCCGCCCTTCCCTCCTCCCTCTCCACCCCAGTCTGTCACACAGGGACATCACCCTACAGCAGTTCAGGCCGTGGTTTGTAGGAAGCATACATTGCTTATTGATTCGTGCTAGTTCCCACCCAGCTCAGTTTGGGAGGATCTAACGCCGCCAGCCTCAGGTGAAGGGGGAACCAAGGACAGCGAGGAGCTAGGTGGCCCCAGCCCTGGAGCCCTGCCACCCTGACATGGGTAAGTTTGAGGACCAGCCCCCGGGAAGGCCTGAAGGATGCCTGCCTCCCTCTCTGGCTGACTCAGCAGGGGTGGGGCCTAACCTTTGCTCTTTTGGGGGGTGAAAGAGAAAAGGGACTATAGGGGTACAGAGCTCGGCCGATGAGGCTGCTGACCAAAGGATCAGGAGTACTGACAAGCTCCAGCTCCAAGGAAGAGCCTTGAGACTCTGCATCTAGGGTCTCGGCTCTCTCCACCTCACGATCCCCCCCACCCCCAGCCCCTTACTCCTTCCCATTTAGCTGCTGAGATTCAAGTTAATATTTTATAGTTGTCACTGCTGGCCTCGCTCCAAAAGTAAAGCCCACTTTTGGACGCGGAGGGTTTTTAAGGTGTCTTTCCTCCCAAGCCGTTTTCTCTCCTCCCCCGCCGTGACCCTCAACCAGGTGGGGGCTGCACTGCGCAGCTGTTTCCTGTTGCCCCAGAGGTTGCTGCAAGGGTGGTGGTGGTGATTGGGGGAAAACTGAACCTGAATAAAGCCGATTTTCACTGTCCCACATCAGCCTCACTAGGGCTGCTATAGCCCCCCACCCACGTCCCCGCTCCAGTCACTGAGAATACTGAGAGCCATGATTGTGGCTGAAAGGCCTAGGAGGTTTTTGCCCTCGTGGTTTCCTGATTCCATAGGCTTTTAAACTTGGGCAGTGCCGGGGTAAGAAGACTGTGTCAAGCCTCTCTACAGCTATAGGATGGAGCCCCGAGAAGCCGAAACACAGGGAACCTGTTCACCTAGTAGGGCCGTTGTGCGTTACCCCCAGCAGGATCGGCCTTGAGTTCCCTCTCCGGCACCTCCCATTCCTCCTTGGAGTCGTGACTCTCACTATCTTCCCTGCCCTGCTGTGTGAAAAGATCTTTGCCGGTGCCCAGGGAGCGCAGGCGGAGCCCACCCAAGTCCTCCGGTTGGGACCCACCGCCATTCCTCACGTCACCGCAGAAGTTTCTGTCTCTTCCTGGGATCTGTTCTCTTCCTCCATCTGGGATCCTTCCTGGTTCTGGCCCCTAGGAGACGCCACCCCTTCCCCATCCCCCAGCGTATTCTTCGCGACAGCCCTACCCAAGGGCTCGTCCTTACCCCAGTAGCTCCTGCCCCTTTAAGTGCTCTCCTCCCGCACCCCCACCCTTGCCTCCACTGCTGCCGCGAGCCCAGAGCTGGGGGAGGAGGCGCCACAGCCGCCCGGCTCGGCCACCTGCGCCGCCGCCGCCTCCTGACCGTGCTCCAGGTGAGGCCTGACACCCACGTCCGGTCCTGGAGTACCTGGGCGGGCCGCTCCTGCGGTCCCAATGCTCAGGACTCAGAATTTGACCACCTCCCTACGGGAGCTGCCCTTCCTCTTTCCCCTGCACTATCTACTTGCCCATTTCTTCCCTGTCCTCTGCGACCGGAATCTCGAGGCTTCCCACGCCTCTCGGCCAACTTCTCCCGGGTATCCCTCCTATACTGGACCCAGGATCTCCTCCTCCCCCGCGCCTTACCCGTCAGGAAAAACTCCCGCGGTCTGGGTTTCGTCTCCTCTCCTCTGGAACCAGCTCTTTCCCACGACATTCTAACCTCCAATGGGAGGGGAATAACCGTTACCCCAACTCCTCGCCTCCGTAGTAAGGGGGTTGGGGAGTTAGCATAGATAGAATACATTCACTTTGACCCTGCTCCACTTAGTCCTTCAAGTCGAACTAAGTCATATCTAAAGCTTTTCTGTAGCTGTCACCCCACCCCACCACTCCTGGAGTTTGGGAGTCCAAACCTCAGCATCAGGAAACCAGCCCAGGGAAAGGCCCTCCAGCCTAGGAACGCACCTACCCCAGAATCAGGGAATTGGCGGAGGTGGGGCGGAGGAGGTGTTACACCCGAATCTTGTGATTCTGGGTTTAAGAGGCTGTTGGGAGATATTAGGTGAGGGAGGGGCTGGAACTAACTTTCTAAGGGTATTAGGGTGGTGGGAAAGGCAAGGAAGCTAGCATTCCCTATTCAGATGCAAAGGCAGTCCCCATCCCTAAGGAAATTAGGGCTTTCTTCAATCTCTCCTGAGACCATCATGGTGAAGCTAGTTGCTATATTTGAAACAGGATTGTGCCTGAATCAGAGGGGGCACATATCAACTTGAAGAGAAGGGGTTATGGTCCTTTTGCTGTGTTATAGGAGAATCTAGCCTCCCCAAAAATATATATAGAAAGAGGGTGTTTTGCACTAACCTGGAGATGGAGGAGGGGGGCAAGGTAAAATGGTTACAGGGTTAAGGGCCCTCTCCTTACTAGACCCTATCAACATTATGAACCATTCAGTCAGTGATGCCATTCTCCCTCCCTCCAAGTCCAGCTGGTCCCCAAGTTCTGCTCCTTCTACTTTTGTGCTCTCACTACCCCCCCCCTTCCAGAAATAAGAGGACAGGGTGTCTGGATTTGCTACATGCAGACTCTTCTCCGAGTTTTGTTGTATGGCAATGACGGGAAATCTTTTGAGTTTGGTGTGTCAAAATTCACCAAAAAACCGAGCATAACTCAGGTGGTATGTCACTTCAAGAAAAAAAAACCATACTTTTGTGATATTTGTAGTTTAAATAACAAAAATGTTTTGGCCTACACACCTCTGGCACATAGTGTCTACACTACAGCAAATGTTTTATCCTCGGCTACTGCACCTGGCTGTGCAGGAGCCGAGGATGAAATGTCCTTCTCCGCATGTGGCCCCATACTTCTCTGGTACGCAGCTGCCTGTCATAGAAAATGGCTACACGCCTCAATGCTGACACGCGTGTCATAGGTTCGCCAGTAAGGTTGTATGGGCTGGGAGGATGCCTGGGGGGAGGAGGGGGTGGTCAGTTTGGGGATTAAATTCCAAGAGTATCTGAAGAGGAAGAAGGAGGAATGTAGGGGGATGCAAACAAATCCCCTTTTACTCCTTTTCTTGTCTTCTTTGCCCAGCCCTAGCCATCTGGCTCCAGAGTAGAGCCAGGCACTGTGGCAACTGACCCCAGAGTCAGGGTGGTGCAGCAGGAACACAGGGTGAGAAAGGGGGAGCAGGTGCTAATTTCTTCCTTCCCATTTCTTTCATTACCCGCCCATTGTCCTGGTTGGAGAGGTTTGGAGTATTCCCTAGGTGGTACCATTTCTCACAAGTTGCTAGACAGCCACATCTGATGGGATTGAGGAATGTTTGGGGACATACGAGGTCAGTCTGCCCTCTGTCGTCTGGATATGGGGAAAAGCATAGCTGCTGCCTGTGGTGGTTTCTGGCGAGAAGTAAACACTCAGCTTTTGGGCATATTGACATTTCATCCTTTCTCAAAGAGCAAGTAAGATCTCTGATTAGATGGGATGAGGAGGGGTCTCATTTATGAAGGAAGGTGACTAGACTTTCTGCATCTGATGGAATAATGGATCTTGCCCCACTTTCTACTCTAATCCCAGGTGGCCCTCTCCTATCCAACACTCTTCTTCCCAGCAGCTCCTGGTTGGGATGGTGCTAGGGGTTGCCCTGGAGACTAGGCCTGGGGCTCGGAAGGGGTGGGGACAGTCAAGTGGGGCACAGGAGTAACCGGCTCTTCCGGAGCAAAGCCGAGCCAGAGGGTGTGTGTGTGTGGGTGTGTGGTGGAGGAAGGGGCGTGGCTATACCCGTCTGACTGGCACAGACTTCTTCCCTGTCTCCTGTCTCCTACAGGCCGGCTTTATGATTGGGGGCGGGAGGTAGGAAGATGCTCTCTCATCTACCCTGGAAAAGAGAAGCAAAAAAAAGGATGCTGCTCTCTCTCTCTCTCCTGGCCCTTTAAGAAGCTAGTTCCTTGTCCTGAGCGCTCTTCCTCACCTACCTTTATTTATTTATTTATTTATTTTTATTTGGGGGTGGGAGGATGGACTTTCCTTAGCAGAAATTTGCTGGATCCCTGCTTTCTTAAGAAGGATCTCTCTCCCCTCAGTGTGGCCTCTATTTACTTAGGGACTTGAAGTCAGCAGGCTGTTGGAGGGTCTTTTATCAGTTTTTCTCTAAGGTGACCAAGCTGTTACTTAGGAGAGAAAGAGTTTTCATTTCTACCTGTCTACCCCTTTCCCGTGGTAATCTGCTTTTCTCAGGAGAGGGAGAGAAAGTCTTAGCTTCCTCTCTCTCCCTGGCCCACAAGCAGAAGCTCGCTTCCGCTTCCTTCTTAGTCTCTCTGAGCTTTTTGTAGTGGGTAGTGGAGTCCCCAAAACTCAGAGAGAGCTCTCTGAGGAGTAAGGAAATCCAATTTTTATTTTTTATTTTTAGCGAGACATAGAGATGAGAAGCATCAACTCATTGTAGTGGCACCTTAGTTGTTCATAGATTGCTTTCTCATATATGCTTTGGGGGAGGGGGGACTATCTCAGAGCCAGTGACCCTTTGCTCTAGCCAGCAACCTTGCGCTCAAGCCAGTGACCTTTTGGGCTCAAGCCAGCAACTATGGAGTCATGTCTATGATCCCACACTCCAGATGGAGACCCCACGCTCAAGCTGGTGAGCCTACACTCAAGCTGGTAATCTCGGGGTTTGGAGCCTGGGTCCTCTGCGTTCCAGTCAGTCCCAGTCCAGCACTCTATCCACTGCACCACCGCCCAGTCAGGCAGGAAATCCAATCTTGATTGATGGATTATATTTGGCCATGCCCTGTCGCCACCCAATTTTCAGATCTCCTTCCTTCCCAGATCCCAGAGGAAAAGGTATTTGTTGACTCCCCAAACCTGCCAGAGTTTCATGATCCCCACGGTGTCTGTTCCTCTTCCAGGATGTTCAGCCTCAGTTTTGCACAGTTTAGGCAATTCTTTGTAAAACTGCACTGCATTGCATTGAACTGAAGCCTGCAAAGCCTGTTGAGTTGCAAGGAAAGGAAAACAGGTTTTTAGTCACATTTTATCTATTTGACCTTGAATAAGTCGGTTAATCTCTCTGGCCTTAATTTTCTTTATCTACCAAAAGAGAAGATTGAACTAGAAATTCTCTAAATTCTAACATCATATATGACACTGTTCCCCACCCTGGGGCCCGTCAGTAGACATTTTAGATGATAGCCACACTTGAATCCTTTGCTAGACTTTTATTTCCTATTTTCATTAGGTTTCACACAGTCAGCCCTATCAAAACAAGTAATGGAACAATAGAATAGGTGGACATTTGGGGCATCTTACTTGCTTGTCAGTTTTCCCCACTCATTCCTGCACTTCTGACCAGGTTAAGGCTAGACTCAGGGCTTCCCTGTCTGGCCCCAGAGCCGAGCTTCCTTTTCCTACGCACAGGAATCTTCCTGACCCGCAGGGCTCTGCAGATGCCATTGGAAAAGTGGTAATCCAGGAAAGACCAGGCTGTCCCCACAAGACAGAGGTGAGTGGGCAGCAGGCGCCTTGTCTTTCTCCACCTCTTTACCACGACTGAACTTTGCTGACTAACCTTTCCGCTTCTATACTTCCAACTTTTCCACTACCCAGCCTGGGAAATAACTCCCTCGAAACTTATCTCCAACCTCCCCCGCCCCGTAGGGAAGTGGCACATGCCTTGATCCTGGAAATTTGGGCATTTAGGTTAACCTTGGGACCATAGCACGCCTTTCGTTCAGTGTGAAGCAGGGTTATAGTAGGCCACAGCGAAACGCAGTGCAGAGGGAGCTGAGGGGTAGACTAGGGTAAAACGACGGCGCTAGGACCCAGGTCAGGATCGGGGTGTTTAGAATGCCTGGCGCTAGGACCCGGTGCACCGAGGCCGCGGAGGGCGGCTCTCTGTCGACTGCAGCTTCCCCGCCCCCTCAGGCTTTGACTCACTCCTCCCCTGCCGGCCATGTTGGCTCCTCTCGGGCCCCGCGGTTGAGCCGCGTCCCCCTCCCCCCTCCCAGACCCCAGACCCCCTCCCCTGCGATCCCCCCCCCTTCTGGCGCCCGGAGCGCGGCCATGTGAACCGCCAGTCCCCTGGTCCCCTGGGGAGAGACAAGCCCCAAGTCTGGCTGGACGCCGCCACCTCAGGTCTGTTGGGTCTGTGGCAGGGGGCCTGAGGGGAGGGAGTCCTACTTTCATCTGTGGCTTCCCTCAGGGAGTCAAGGAACCGCTTAGAGCTTCTCTCGAGGAGAGAAGCTGACTTAAGTTTATTTCCAGTTAGAGTCCAGCCCCTTTTGGGGGTCACCCTGCCCGAGAGGGTGGGAGGAGAAGGGGGCTGGCAGGTCTGCTTAAGACCCGGGATGGGGCAGTGGGGGCAAGAGTAGCTGCGAAGGCTCCCGGCGGCGGCGGCGGCGGCGGCACTGGCGATGGCGACGGCGACGGCAACAACGACCGACGACGAAAATGATGAGGCGGAGAAGCTGCCGGGCTGGTGGAGATGACTTCTGTGGGGGGACACGGGGTGGAATCTCTGGGAGGGGCCCCACCTCCTCGAGTGGTGGAGGTGGGGATTGCCCAAATGGAAGGGCAGGTGACGGGGGTTCCCTGGGTGGATAAACTACCCCGTTTGTGGGGACGAGGCATTTTGGCAGCGGTGAGCGGAGGGTAGAAGGGGTTTCCAGGTTTCTCAGGGTGTCTCTCTCAGGGGCAGGTGCGTGTGTATATATACACGTTTTCTTCAGCGTGGCCAGTGGGAGAGGGCCTTTCTGGAGTGATGCTGCGCATGGCATGGGGCCCTCCAGTCCCGGGAGAATCCCCCACTTCAGGATTGAGGTTGATGAGGGCTGATGCTGAAGCATCCGGATTTGAGCTAGATTTAGGGACTAAAGGGAAGAATAAAGAGGGATTCCTTTCCAAGGGGGATCCCTCACCAAGGGGATCCCCATTTCCGTGGCGGAAAAGATAATCCCGCATCATCCCTTTCTTTCCTGATGTTCCCAGTTTTCAGGGTAAGGTAACGCGAATAGCAGTCATCCTTTGTAGAATTTATTGGAGTGAGAGATTTGCGGGGGGGGGGGGGATGACTTCCACCTCCATCTGTACACAAACAGCCCCTCCCCCAAGCCTCCCCGCAGGAAGTGGCCGGGAAATGGCAGCTGTGTGTTTGCTACTGCGTCTCTTGTTTTGAAATGTCCATTTTAATCAGATTTGGTTTCATTTTCTGAGGCCTTCTGGGCAAGCTTGCATCCTGCCAGCCATGTGGTCTGAGAGCCCTTTCGTTCGACTTTTTTTTTTTTTGTAAACTTAATTTATCAACTGGAAGTAGTCACTGCAGTTGACCCACTGATCCCTATTCCCCCCCTCCAGAGCATCTCTGTCTCCCTCTCTTATTACACTCCCCACCCCCACCTCGGTGAGCTAGAGGTCATAGAATAGCAAACAGTCATCCACCAGCGGGGTTACACTTTCAGTATGAATGATGCAAATTCCCACAGCGTAAAGAACTGTCTGGAGGACTTACTTCATGGAGTCTTTTGTAGCATGAGAGGAGTGGCTCTTTTGAATCCTGCTTTATATATTCCTAAATATTACAGTTTCTGTATTGCATAGCACCTGAGCAAGTGAGCCTCTGAAGTGAGGGGTAGATTCCAATAGGTGGAAGAAGATTTAATTGAGTGGGATTTGATTTGTGTTGAGGGGATAGAGACTAATTTGTAGAGTGAGGGTTGTGGGCTTGTATCTTCACTGGTGATTCTAACCTAAAGATTGTCCCTGTGTGAAGCCTCTTAGTTGACAGGGTACTAGAGATTTATCTTCTGCAGAATCTACTAATTATGGGAGTTAGCTATCATCTGACTGACTCTTAAACCTATAAAAGACATTGTCTGCCTTACTACCCTTTTAGGGGAGTGGTCAGCTTTTTCTCTTCTGTATAGTCATGTGTCCAGATTTTCTTTCTCCCACCTGATAGCTCCAGGAGATTTCTACTGTAGCATATAGTGGTGGACAGTGTATGCTATGTCCACAGGCACTTTGTTAGACACTGGGTTTGATTAGAAATGAGTTGGCTACAGGATTTTATATTTTGGGAGATGAGGTATTGAGGTCATTTGGATTGTGCTGAATACTGCTTAAATCTGGCATTTAAATAAACTTTTAATTATTTTTTTAACAATTTTATTTTAGTCTTTTTATTTTTTGAGAGACAGGGACAGATAGGAAGGGAGAGAGGTGAGAAGCATCAACTCATAGTTATGGCACCTTAGTTGCATATGTGCCTGGAGGGATGGGGCTCCAGCTGAGCCAGTGACCCCTTGCTTAAGCCAGCGACCTTTGGGCTCAAGCCAGTGACCATCAGGTTATGTCTATGAGCCTGTGCTCAGTGACCTCGGGGTTTCAGACCTGTGTCCTCAGCATCCTAGGCCAATACTCTATCTACTGCTCTATCACCTGGTCAGGCAGCAATTTTATTTCAATCTTGATTTTATTTTTGAAGTTTAAAAATTTTTGTTATTGATTTATATATATATATATAGAGAGAGAAGCATCGATCTGTTTCTGTGTGTCCCCAGACCTGGGATCAAACAGGCAACCTCTGTGTATTGGGATGACACTAACTGACTGAGCTGTCCAGCCAGGGCAACTTTTCATTATTTTTCAGTCATAAACTTCCCACCTGAATTGTCGATTCTTAGAATAAAGGTCTGGGATACAAACAGATAAGCATACAATTATGTGACAGCAGCGTCATCACTTTTAAGATAGTATCATTGCTTTTTTCACTGGGGCTGTTGGAATTGATATTCTGGAAACAGTAAGAACAAGTCCCATGTCATTGTCCTTTTTCTTGCCCTTCTGTTACTTGACTGGCTGGTTTGAGTTGCTGATAGGGTTGATTTGACTGATTTTAGATTTCCCCTTTTTCAACCTTTGTTTATCTAAATTGGGACTTGACAGAATAGTAAATTGATTTTCCCTGTTGGTGGTTATAAGAGTGAAGAAAAAAGACCACTCTTTTCTTTGGACTCTTTAAAAGAAATAGAAATTGATTTTGAGAAAGATACTGACTTTATTTGATACATGGTTGATCAGAAAGAAAGCTGAATGAAATAAGCCTTTCATTGCCTTCTTTTAAAATGGATGCATTTTTCTATCAGAGAAGTGGATTTCTTAATATTGACCTTCTTTTCCCCTCTTTCTCTAATGGCAAAATTTTTTTTTTTAATTTTTTTTTTTAATTTTTTTTTTTTACAGGGACAGAGAGAGAGTCAGAGAGAGGGATAGATAGGGACAGACAGACAGGAACGGAGAGAGGTGAGAAGCATCAATCATTAGTTTTTCGTTGCCGTTGCAACACCACAGTTGTTCATTGATTGCTTTCTCACATGTGCCTTGACCGCGGGCCTTCAGCAGACTGAGCCACCCCTTGCTGGAGCCAGCGACCTTGGGTCCAAGCTGGCGAGCTTTTGCTCAAGTCAGATGGGCCCGCACTCAAGCTGGCGAGCTCGGGGTCTCGAACCTGGGTCTTCTGCATCCCAATCCGATGCTCTATCTACTGTGCCACCACCTGGTCAGGTTAAAGGCAAAAATTTTGAAGTATAGATTGAACCTCAGAGTCAATCAGAAATCTAGAATACCCAGAGAAGCTCATTTTGCAGTCTTGTGGTTCTGGAGTCAGGTCTTGCCAAGAGAGAAGTAAAGCTTGTTAGGATTACTGACTTTATTTTTTTTCTTTTTAAAATTTATTTATTTATTCATTTTAGAGAAGAGAGATGAGAGAGAGAGAGAGAAGGGGGGGAGGAGCAGGAAGCATCAACTCCCATATGTGCCTTGACCAGGTAAGCCCAGGGTTTTGAACCCACGAACTCAGCATTCCAGGGTGATGCTTGATCCACTGCACCACCACAGGTCAGGCCTGACTTTCTTGCTGCTGTAGACCTTATCCCCTCACCTCGGAAGCGGACTACTATATTCTTTTACTGTTAAAATAGTGTGGAAGTTAGTCCAATAACTGATATGATGTTTGACCTTGTGTGAGATGTGTTCAGTGAGCCAAAGTTTTTATGTCCTAGGACATAAAGTTTAAAACCTTTTTTTTTTTAAGTGAGAGAGGGAGGGACAGACAGACCAGAAGAGAGAGAGAGAGAGATGAGAAGCATCAACTCATACACTGCTCATATAAATTTTGAAATATCCCCTAATTTTTGTGAGCAGTATAGTTGTGGCACCTTAGTAGTTCACTGATTGCTTTCTCATCTGTTTCTTTCTTTTTTTTTCTTTATTCATTTTAGAGAGGAGACACACACAGAGAGAGAGAGAGAGAGAGAGAGAAAGGGGGGAGGAGCTGGAAGCATCAACTCCCATATGTGCCTTGACCAGACCAGTGCAGGGTTTTGAACTGGCGACCTCTGTGTTCTCAGGTTGACGCTTTATCCACTGCGCCACCACAGGTCAGGCTCATCTGTTTCTTGATGAGCGGGGAGGGCTCAAGCCAGCCACCATGGGGTCATGTCTATGATTCCAAGATAAAGCTGGGGAGCCTGCACTCTATTTTTTTAAAAAAAGACTTTAGCCTGACCAGGCGGTGGCGCAGTGGATAGAGCGTAGGAATGGGATGCGGAAGGACCCAGGTTTGAGACCCCGAGCTCGCCAGCTTGAGCACAGCGGGCTCATCTGGCTTGAGCAAAAGCTCACCAGCTTGGACCCAAGGTTGCTGGCTCCAGCAAGGGGTTACTCGGTCTGCTGAAGGCCTGCGGTCAAGGCACATAGGAGAAAGCAATCAATGAACAACTAAGGTGTCGCAACAAAAAACTGATGATTGATGCTTCTCATCTCTCTCTGTTTCTGTCTGTCTGTCTGTCCCTATCTATCCCTCTCTCTGACTCTCTGTGTCTCTATTAAAAAAAAACAAACAAAAACCCCCCCACAACTCTTTATTATAGAGAGGAGAGAGAGATAGAGAGGGACAGAACGAAGGAACAGGAAGTATCAACTCCCATATGTGCCTTGTCCAGGTAAGCCCAGGGTTTTGTACCAGAAACCTCAGCATTCCAGGTCGATGCTTTATCCACTGCACCACCACAGGTCAGGCCAGGAGCCCACACTCTAATGGGCAACCTTGGGGTTTCAAACCTGGGTTCCTCAGTGTCCTAGGCGACACTCTTTCTACTATACCACCATCTGGTCAGTCTTCCTTCCACCCTCCCTCCTTCCCTCCCTCATATGTGCTACGACCCCCGGCAAACCCAGGGTTTCAAACCAACAACCTAAGAGTTCTAGGTTGATACCTTATCCACTGCACCACCATAGTCCAGGCTGAAGTATAAAACTCTTGAGATACTTCCTGGGGCAAACAATCTTCCTAATTTGTTTCTTGGGATATGGATGTACTAGTATACCTCATAGCCCAAGATTAATACTTATCAGCATTGTTACACAATGGTCAGAAGGACCATTTTTTCACCAGCTTGTCACTCTGCATAATGGTTTTTTTTTTTGTTTTTTTTTTTAATTTCTTTTAATTTCTTTTTATTTTATTCATTTTAGAGAGGAGACAGAGAAAGAGAGAGAGAGAGAGAGAGAGAGAGAAAGAAAGAAAGAAAGAAAGAAAGAAAGAAAGAAAGAAAGAAAGAAAGAAAGGGAAGAGGAGCTGGAAGCATCAACTCCCATATGTGCCTTGACCAGACCAGTGCAGGGTTTTGAACTGGCGACTTCAGTGTTCCCAGGTCGACGCTTTATCCACTGTGCCACCACAGGTCAGGCCATGCATAATGTTTTAAAAGATTTTATTTATTGATTTTACAGAGAGGAGAGAGAAAGAGAAAGGCAGGGGTGGGGGAGGAGTGGGAATCATCAACTCGTTCTCATGTACTTTGACTGGGCAAGTTGGGTGCCCCGAACCAGCGACCTCAGCATTCCAGGTCGACGCCCCATCTACTGTGCCACCATAGGTTAGGCTTTTTTTTTTCCAGTCTGCATCATAATTTTTTTCTTAAGATGTATTTGTTGCCTGACCAGGCGGTGGCACAGTGGATAGAGCGTCGTACTGGGACACAGAGGACCCAAGTTCGAGACCCCGAGGTCACCAGCTTGAGCACGGGTCCATCTGGCTTGAGCAAAAGCTCACCAGCTTGGACCCAAGGTCGCTGTCTTGACAAAGGGGTTGCTCGGTCTGCTGAAGGCCCGCAGTCAAGGCACATACGAGAGAAAGCAATCAATGAACAACTAAGGTGTCGCAACGAAGAACTGATGATTGATGCTTCTAATCTCTCTCCATTTCTGTCTCTCTGTCCCTGTCTATCCCTCTCTCTGACTCTTTCTCTGTCCCGGAAAAAAAAAAAAAAAAAAAGATGTATTTGTTGATTTTATAGAGAGAGGAGGGGGGATAGGGATGAGAAGTAGTTGCTTCATTGGTTGGTTGTCATTTGTGCTTTAACCAGGCAAGCCCAGGGTTTTGAACCAGCGACCTCATTATTCCAGGTTTACACTTTATCCACTGTGCCACCAGAGTCTGAGCATCATAATTTTGAAATTTATAAAATTCTGCAAAATAGAAAGCTTTGAAGCTCTTCGGTTGTTCTTGGCTTGGTTCACTCGCAGTAAAAATAGAATTGTATTATAGAGTTACTGAGTCTTTCGTCCTTTTACTAGTTATAACAAATAATTAAGAGGGTATTGTTTTTTATAGTGCGCCTACAATTTGTAGGATTTTATCTTTATTTTATTTTTAACAGAGAGTCAGAGAGAGGGATAGATAGGAATAGACAGACAGGAATGGAGAGAGATGAGAAGCATCAATCATCAGTTTTTCGTTGTGACACCTTAGTTGTTCATTGATTGCTTTCTCCTATGTGCCTTGACCGAGGGCCTTGATGCTCTATCTATTGCGCCACCATCAGTGATGGCGGTGAACCGCTAAATTAACCCCTTCACTGCCGAGGATGCCGCGGAGCCCCTGTGGGCAGCCATCTTGCCGCCTCTGCCGCCAAACAACCAAAGAGGGTATTTTTTTAAAAAAGAGGGTACTTTAGCCTGACCAGGCGGTGGCGCAGTGGATAGAGCATCGGAGTGGGATGCGGAAGACCCAGGTTCGAGACCCGGAGCTCACCAGCTTGAGCGTGGGCCCATCTGGCTTGAGCAAAAGCTCTCCAGCTTGGACCCAAGGTCGCTGGCTCCAGCAAGGGATTGCTCGGTCTGCTGAAGGCCTGCGGTCAAGGCACATGTGAGAAAGCAATCAATGAACAACTACGGTGTTGCAACTAATGATTAATGCTTCTCACCTGTCTGTCCCTATCTATTCCTCTCTCTGACTCTCTCTGTCCCTCTAAAAAAAAAAAAAGAAAGAAAAAAGAGGGTACTTTAGCCTGACCAAGTGATGGCGCATAAAAAATACTGAACAAATTCCTATGCACCCTGCACATATGCACACACGTCGTATGACATGCTTCCAGAGCTGTGACGTGTGTGTCCTGCATCACTGGAAGTAGTATTGTACGTGGTGAGTGACCTGTGCTTTGCAGCGCTGCCAAATACAGTACTCCAGGAGCACAGGATGCACTGACCACCAATGAAAGAGGTGCCCCTTCGGGAAGTGTGGCGGGGGTGGATAAATGACCTCAGGGGGCTGCATGCAGCCTGCGGGCCATAGTTTGGGGAACCCTGGCATAGAGCATTGGACTATGATGCAGAAGAACCAGATTCAAAACCCCAAGGTCACCAGCTTGAGTGTGAGCTCACCAGCTTAAGCGCGGGTCTCAGACTTAAGCAAGGGGTCACTCGCTCTGCTGTAGCTCCCTGGTCAAGGCACATATGAGAAAGCAATCATTGAAAACTAAGGTACCACAATGAAGAATTGATGCTTCTCATCTCTCTCCCTTCCTGTCTGTCTCTCCCTCTCTCAGACTCTGTCTCTGTCAAAAAAGGGAGGGTATTATACAGACTAAAAGGATTATATAATCTTACCAAAAATTCATGAAAACATTAAAACATGAGGTTACATCAAGGACTTTTCCCTAGAGTTGGTAAAGAGAATTAGTCTCTGGCTACTTTCTACTACCTCAGTAATTTACAGAGAAGGGAGAGATGAGAAGCATCAACTTGTTGTGGCACTTTAGTTGTTCATTGATTGCTTTCTCATGTGTGCCTTGAGGGAGTGGGCTACAGCCAAGCCAAAGACTCCTTGTCCAAGCCACTGACCTTGGGCTCAAGCCAGCGACCATGGGATTATGTCTATGATCCCACGCTCAAGCCAGCAACTTTGGGGTTTCGAACATGGGTCCTCAGCATCCCAGGCCAATGCTCTATCCACTGTGCTATGAGAGAATATCTAGCCTAGATTTTAATTTAATTAAATTAATTAATTTATTTTTGTGACAGAGACAGAGAGAGGGACAGATAGATAAGGTCAGACTGACAGGAAGGGAGAGAGATGAGAAGCATCAATTTTTTGTTGTGGCACCTTAGTTGTTCTTTGATTGCTTTCTCATATGTGCCTTGACCGAGGGCTACAGCAGAGCAAGTGACCCCTTGCTCAAGGCAACGACCTTGGGCTCAAGCTGGTGAGCCTTGCTCAAACCAGATGAGCCTGCACTCAAGCCAGCAACCTCGGGGTTTAAAACCCCGGTCCTCTGAGTCCCAGTCTGACGCTCTATCCACTGTGCCACCTCCTGATCAGGTTAGACTAGAAGATTGTTAAATGGTTCCTTTATTCAGTCAAAAGTGTTCTAGTTTTTTCATTTTAGAGAGGAGAGAGAAAGTGGAGGAGCAGAAAGCATCAACTCCTCTATGTGCCTTGACCAAGCAAACCCAGAGTTTCAAACCGGTGACTTCAGCATTCCAGGTCAATACTTTATCCACTGCCCACCACAGGCCAGGCTAATCAACAAATATTTTAAAACCTATTCTGTGCCTTGAGTATTCAGTTAAATCAAGCAGGATGTTTTACTAATTTAGAGTTTAAATTTATTGCCTTTTTACATTTTCAGTACTTCCCTGTTTTCTTGCCTTATTTTCTACAAGGGACTGCTGTCTAAAATAATCAAGATTTGGGGCCCTTTTTCCCTCTAGAAATTGTTATCTCTGTGAAGAATGAAACTGAATTGATTCTCTGAGAATAGTAGGAGCAGAAACCACAATATTTATTGGATGAATAAGCTGGTAGAAAAGATCTATTCATTCTTCAATCAGTGGGTTCAACAAATACATATTTCCTTTGCTTCTTTTATGTACTTAGCACTAAGGTGCTGGAGACCCAATGGTAGAACTTAGTATCTGATTTATGCTGTAGAATGTACATAGTTTAGACGAAATCAGGACAGAGAACAGTCATTTTTGTGTTCTCCTGAATAGCCTGGACATGGCAGTTGTCTCTGAGTAATGCCCCACCCCCTTTGGTATAATCTTCCTTTCATCATCTTGCTCCTGCCTTGCTCTTCTGACTAGGAAAAGAGGATAAGGAAAAGAACACTGAGGGAATGAGCCTCAGTCAGTACATGCTGTAGTCTCTGCGTCAAAGTTTGAAGGGAAGATTGTTATTAGGGCTGTAAGAATGGGCTATGTTGAATGGGGAAGAAAGCATGTCAGTTTTTTCTTTCATGTGTGTGAGAGACAGGGACAGGAAGGGAGACATGAGAAGCATCAGCTCATACTTGTGCTTTTGCTGCATATTGTTTGCTTTCCATACGTGCCTTGATGGGGCGGGGGGGGGGGGGCGGGGGGCGGCGGCGATGGCTTCCAGCTGAGCCAGTGACTATTTGCTCAAGCCAGTGACCTTGGGTTTAAGCCAGCAACTTTGGGCTTCAAGCAACCAATCTCTGGACTCAAGCCAGTGACCATGGGATCATGTCGATGACCTCACATTCAAACCAGTGACCCCGTGCTCAAGCTGGTGAGCCTGCACTCAAGCCAGTGGAGTTTCGAACCTGGGACCTCAGTGTTCCAGATTGGCACTCTATCCAGTGCCACCACCAGCCAGGTGAAAACTTGTCAGTTTTGTGACGTGGTACTTGAAACTCAGTATTGGAAAAGGAAGACAGGTTAGCCAGGGAAGGGGGTTTTAATTTTCATTTTATTTTTCAGGGAAGGGGTATTTAGATACAAAAGTCAAAGCATTCTTTTTTTTGTTCCCTTTTCTTTTTTTTATTTTTAATTTTATTCATTTTAGAGAGGAGACACAGAGAGAGAGAGAGAGAGAGAAAGGGGGGAGGAGCTGGAAGCATCAACTCCCATATGTGCCTTGACCAGACCGGTGCAGGGTTTTGAACTGGCGACCTCAGTGTTCCCAGGTCGACGTTTTATCCACTGTGCCACCACAGGTCAGGCGCAAAAGTCAAAGCATTCTTATTTGTAGCTTCAGGAACTGGGAATAGTGAAAACTTTTGGGACCTCCCTGGGGTATGGGATAGGAATGGAGAATGCGGCAGCTTTTACATTGTAGCAGGGATTTTCATCCTTGGCACTACTGATATGCTGGGCCAGATGATTCTTTGTTGTGGGCTGTTTTGTGTATTTCAGGGTCATTAGGAGCACGCTCAATTTATACTTATTGGCTGCCAAGTAGCATATACTTTTTGTCATTACTAAATATCCCCACAGGGAGCAAAATCGCCCATGTTGGGAACTATTATATTAGAGTCTGGTGGGTGAATCCAGAGATGTATACCTTTAAGAAATATTCTTCATAACATTCACACTTATGAAGGTAAAACATAGTGGTGTGATTTACTTACTATACAGCATAATTTGCATTTGCTGTTTAGTAAAGATAAATATTTGAAATCTCTCCCCACCTCTTCAAAAAATAAAAAGAAAAGGAATTAGAAATCTATGTGTGGGATTTTGTTATACTGTATGGGAAGAGTGAACTAAAGAGCTTTAAGGGACTGCCAAAGTGTTTGGCTGGATGATGTTAATGTGTCTTGCCTTTCTGTGGGTAGCTTTAGAGGTCTGAGGGTTAGGATTGGTCAGGGCACCTGCAACAGTGTTGAAGTCTGTAATATTTATTTCAACGCTGCATTGTCAGCCTTTTTCTGTTAAAACCATGTCACAAGTCCACAGAGTGGTAACTCTTCAGTTGCAACTGAGAGAAATCAGCCTGTTTGGCTATGTGGTAAGGGGCTTCAAGCTTAAGGGGCACCACCATCCCATAACTTGTATAAATGAAGCATAGAGGCTCTTAAGAGATCCATTTAAATACTGCTGGGACTGGGCTGGGTGCTGACCTGACTGTACTTTTTCTGGTCATGGGAGCTGTCTGCTATTCTTGGGATTGGGCACTGACTGATTTCTTTTTTTTTTTTTTTTAAATTTTTTAATTTCTTTTTATTTTATTCATTTTAGAGAGGAGACACAGAGAGAGAGAGAGAGAGAGAAAGAGAGAAAGGAGGGAGGAGCTGGAAGCATCAACTCCCATATGTGCCTTGACCAGACCAGTGCAGGGTTTTGAACTGGCGACCTCAGTGTTCCCAGGTCGACACTTTATCCACTGCGCCACCACAGGTCAGGCCTGATTTCTTTTTATTTGGCCAAAATCCTATTAGTTCAAAGGGAGACACTCTGCTTTGCTTTACTGTTGTCCTTAACTATGTATGTAGTTGTAGATGGCAAGGCATAACTTTACTTTCAGGCTTTATTGTGAAATGCATCTTGGGTGGGAAGTTTAAAATGAAATAACCCTGGCTTATTGCTTGAGAGGAGCTGTCCACATTTTCTTTGCATTTCCATACTGTGATCCTACATTTAAGCGACATCCAATATTAAGAACCAGGGCCCTGGCCACTTAGTTTAGAGTATTGTCCCAAAACAACAAGGTTGCAGGTTTGATCTCCAGTCAGGGCACACAAGAAGCAACTAATGAATGCAAAACTAAGTAGAACAACAAATGAATGTTTTCCTCTCTCTTTCTCTTCCTTCTCTGTCTCTAAAATAAATCAATAAAAAGATGAAATCAAGCGTTGAGTTGCCTATAAGGATGTCTGGCTGGGTAATGGTTTAAATTATATTTTGACTTGGTTATCATCTTCTTTTTTTTAGAGAGAGAGGAGAGACAGGAACAGATAGGAACAGAGAGAGATGAGAAGCATCAACTTGTTGTGGTACTTTAGTTGTTCATTGATTGCTCTCCCATATGTGCCTCCACCAGGGGGCTCCAGCTGAGCCAGCGACCTTGGGATCATATCTATGATGGATCCCATGCTCAAGCCAACAACCCCCGCGCTCAAGCTGGTGAGCCCACGTTCAAGCTGGATGAGCTTGTTCTCAAGCCAGCAACCTTGGGGATTTGAACCTGAGTCTGACACTCTATCCACTGCACCACTGCCTGGTCAGGCGACCTGATTATCTTTCTTTAAAACTAACTTTTTTTTTTTATTGATTTTAGTGAGAGAGGGAGAGAGGGAGACAGGAACATCAATCTGTCCCTGTATGTGCCCTGACTGGGAATTGAACCAGCAACTGCTGTGCTTCAGGATGATTCTCTAACCAACCAAGCTATCTGGTCAGGGCAACAGCTAACATTTTTTTAGTGCTTGTTGGATAACAGTGTGTTAGGTTCTTTATATAGACTTTCTCATTTAATCCTTATAAGCCCTGGAGGTGAGTATAGAAGTTCTTACTAATGGTGAAATTGATGCTCAGCAACACTAAATGATTTGTACAAGGTCACACAACTAGTGGTAATGGAGCTGGTACCTGAACCTAGAACCCACTGGGTTGTGCTGATCTCACTGCATAGCACAAAGACTATTTTATGATTCCAGGAGGCCTCTTATAAATGAAGTGATTGTGTTCCTAATGACCCTTCAGTGGAGGCTAGTAGGGAAACAGACCTCAGGCACTAGATAACTTCCCATTCTGATTTTTGTGAGCCATCCATTTATTCTTATTAATATATAACTTAGGAAACAGGAGATGCTGTGCTCTCCCAGAGTAGCAGAGGAGAAAATCAGTAGGTTCTTCATGGATTCAAATGGAAAATGGAAAAATGTACTGTGGCCTATCACTGACTGGGAGGATATAGTCCAGAGAAGGTGTTTGTGTCACAGAAACACCAAGGGAGCTGTGGTTGTACATAAAACGGAGGGAGGGAATAATGGGGGTCAGATGAGATTGGCTGTTCAGGCATAGCATTTGTAGGACTTCTGAAATGAATAACTAAATATCCTCTTTGGTTTGTGATGTAAGCTTTGGAAGGAACCTAACCTAGAGAATTAGGGAATGAAATTTCTTCCTGTTATTTTTCATTTCAGAGTCATTAATCTTATGATGTTTATTTTTTAGATCCCTTCCTGCTAAGGAGTAACCTTTAAGTATACAAACATCCTGGGGAATCCTGAGGTCTTTTTCTTTAGAGACCCAGTTTCTTAATTGAAAGCAGGTTTAGATTTGCTGCTTATTTTAGAGTGGAAATAGGAAAATAAGTCAATCCTAAAATCTTTTCCCCCTTACATCAACAAAATGCAAATTGCTTTTATTTTTTATTTTTTAAAAATTTTAGTTAAAGTTGATAAAAGTCAAGCTAATTACGGTATTAAGCCTGGAAAATCTTATAGCTATCATGCTGTATTCTATATAGGGTTCATATTTTATTCTCAGAATTGTATTAAATTCATATGTTACGTAGAGGTGTCTAATTTGCATTGTACAGTGGTAGTCAACCTGGTCCCTACCGCCCACTAGTGGGCGTTTCAGCTTTCATGGTGGGTGGTAGCGGAGCAACCAAAGTATAAATAAAAAGATAGATTTAACTATAGTAAGTTGTTTCATAAAGATTTATTCTGCCAAACATAGCAAAAACCCAACATAAAGTACTTGGTAAGTAATTATTATTATATGCTTTAACTTGCTGTAACTCTGCTTTATAAATTTTATAAAGTAAAGTTACTTCCCTACTTTATAAATCACCATTACTGTGGAACCGGTGGGTAGTTAGAAAATTTTACTACTAACAGAAGTGGGTGGTTGGTATAAAAAGGTTGACTACCCCTGGTAGCACATTCAGGAACATAACTCTTCCAAATCTCCAGTACTGGTCATATATATTCTTAACCAATTTATTCATGTTTTTTACTTTTATTTTTTTCACTTTATTTTTTACGTTTTTAAGACTTTATTCATTTTAGAGAGGAGAGAGAGACAGAAAGAGAAAGAAGGGGGGAAGAGCAGGAAGCATCAACTCCCATATGTGCCTTGACCAGGCAAGCCCGGGATTTCAAACTGGCGACCTCAGTGTTCCAGGTCGACGTGTTATCCACTGTGCCACCACAGGTCAGGCTTATTTATGTTTTTAAAATTTTGTGTCTGGTACTTTTTATTCTTTGTTCTTTTTTATTCTTTTCTCTTTTTTTGAGAGAGAGAGAGAGAGAGAGTGAGGGACAGACAGAAAGGATAGAGATGAGAAGTATCAACTCATACTTGTGGCACCTAAGTTGTTCATTGATTGCTTTCTCATATGTGTCTTGACCGGGGGATCCAGCTGAGCCAGTAACCCCTTGCTTAAGCCAGCGATCTTGGGCTTCAAGCCATCGACCTTTGGGCCATGTTTATGATCCCGTGCTCAAGCTGGTGACCTTGGAGTTTCAAACCTGGGTCCTCAGTGCCCCAGGCCAATGCTCTATCTACTGTGCCACTGCCTGGTCAGGGGCTTCTGGTTCTTTTTTAAAGAGGTTATTTAAAACATTACCTTGGCCAGCTTATTGCTTCGTCTTGGGAGATGGATAAAGAAATTTTTCTACCTGAATTCTTCTGCCCTTTATAAAAACTGCTTTTTCAGAGAGCTGCTTTACAGTATCAAGACAGATCATGTATGCAGTAGTACATCATAAGTATCTGATTGACGTGTCAGACTACCAATAGTTTTTCCTTTTACTTCCTTTCTTGCCTCTTCTCTTTACTGTGTCTAAGAAAAACTTATTCTTTTTTTAAACCCTTTATTTTTAGATTTTATTGATTAATTTTTAGAGAGAGAATGGGGGAGGAACAGCAAGCATCAATTACCCCTATGTACCTTAACCAGGCAAGCCCAGGGTTTTGAACCAGTGACCTCAGTGTTCCAGGTCAAAGCTTCATCCACTGCACCACCACAGGTCAGGTGAAAAACTTAATTCTGATCACGGATTTTACTAGTAGTATATCACCTCATATTCAGGAGAGAATGAAAAGCTTCTTTTTTTTTTTTTACAGGGACAGAGAGAGAGTCAGAGAGAGGGATAGACAGACAGGAACGGAGAGAGGTGAGAAGCATCAATTATTAGTTTTTCGTTGCCGTTGCAACACGACAGTTGTTCATTGATTGCTTTCTCACATGTGCCTTGACCACGGGCCTTCAGCAGACCGAGCAACCCCTTGCTGGAGCCAGCGACCTTGGGTCCAAACTGGCGAGCTCGGGGTCTCGAACCTGGGTCTTCCGCATCCCAGTCTGACGCTCTATCCATTGAGCCACCGCCTGGTCAGGCTGAAAAGCTTTTTTAACCCTACTATCTCCCAATGAGCCATTGCACTTTACAAATATAAATACCCAGCTATTCTCTCCATGACCTTTTACATTTAAACCACAAAACCCCAACGTTATGAACCATAGTAGATATTAGAGAATAATATTCCTCGGGACACCCTCTTATTTCTACCTCTGACACTTTTTCTGAGCTGTATTCTTGGAGAGTATGGTCTTTTCTGTGGGAAAAAGTAGCAGTATTGGCCCTGACCGTTTGGCTCATTGAATAGAGCATCGGCTTGGTGTATGGATGTTCTGGGTTCAATTCTCTGGGCAGGGCACATAGGAGAAACGACCATCTGCTTTCCTCTGCCTCCCTCTTCCCCCTCCTTTCCCTCTTCCCCTCCTGTAGCCAGTGGCTCAATTGGTTTGAGCACTGGCCCAGGTGCTAAAGATAGTTCGTGGGTCGAAGCATCAGCCTTGGATGCTAAAAATAGCTTCATTGATTTGAGCATCGATCCCAGACAGGGTTCCTGGGTGGATCCCGGTTGGGGCGCATGCAGGAGTCTGTCTCACTTTCTTTTCTCTCACTTTAAAAAAAAAAGAGTAGCAGCATTGCTGATGATTTTAGTTTTGCCATTATGGTCACCTTTCCTGATTTTCCTTTCCAAATCCCTTTATTACGGTAACAATATTATTTTCTTCAGATATCTAGGGCTATGGATAGAATAACTTGGAAATTGTTTAACTCAAGTATAATAATAAAATAAAGCAGGCTATATATCAAATATGCTTTTCAGCCAATACCCCCATTTCCATAGCTTCCTATCAAAGAGATGGCTTTGAGAACCTTCTGTGGGATTCTGTCCTTGCAGAGGAAAAAAAGCAAAGGCTGGAGAATGTTATATGTCACAATAGGGGTGTAATATTTAACTTAAAGGGGTAAAAACTTGCTCTGGGAATTAAGAGTGTGAGGCTAACACAAGGAGAGGACTCCTGCAGGCTTGTTTCTTGATTTTTCTCACTCTTTTTATCTGTACATGGCTGACTTTAAAAGACTGTTTCTGCAGGTTCATTGCCCAGGTTAAGAGTATGTTTCTTCCTCCTTTTTTTTTCCAACCTCTACCCTTCCCCTAGTACTTATGTAGAAGAAGGGTAATAAGATAGAGGGGAGGGGGCATTCCCTCTAGAAAATTCCAGGCAACATAACTTTGTTTAACCGCCAGTATTTTTTTTCCCCCTCTCTCTCCTCTCCTACAGAAATGGAGGCCAACGACCATTTTAACTTTACTGGCCTTCCCCCTGCACCTGCTGCCTCAGGACTGAAACCCTCTCCCTCAGGGGAGGGCCTCTACACTAACGGGTCTCCCATGAACTTCCCCCAGCAAGGGAAAAGTGAGTGTGAGGGCCACATGGCCTGGGGGGAGTGGGCATATTCCTTCAGAGCAGGTTGATGGGATAAGGTTTGGCTCCCCTCTGGGCTAGCCAGCTCACAAACAGCTGTGTCCCAGGGGGAGAGGAAGGAAATCCTCAGAATTCAAGCTTCTAATGGACAGAAGTCAAGCTTCTAATAAGTTCTAGGGGGTTATGGATGCAAGTCTTGACTTAAGGTTGGAAGGGATTAGAAAAACGTATCGGCTTTTTCATCTTAGCCTGTTCTTCTGTCAGCCCTGTTCCCTGGCTACTGCCAAAAAGTGGTGAGGTGGCTAATGCTTCTGATAACCCGGTTGAACCCATGAGAAAGATATAGGGCCTACCCTCTGAGAAGCTGTATTTAGAGGTTGAAGAAGCCACCCCTAGGACTGGGGTGAGTGTGGAGGATTGGGTGAAGGTTAGAATGTGTTGCATTTTAATTTGTACATCAGAAAACAGGGCAGATACATGTGCCACCTTCTGACCTTGAGGATGGAAGATAGGGACAGAGAGTTTTAATGCTTACTTACCTAGTTCCCCAGAGAGTAACATCCAATTCCAGACAGACGTGTTGTTGCCAGGGTCAAGTCTTTTTCTGGATTTGGCTTATCAGTTGCTCTGAACCATAGTTCTGCCAAGTACCTCACTAATCTTGCCTGAGTTTTAGGTATTTTATACCTGGAAACAGAGAGAAGCCCAGATGCTTCTCTCTTTCCTTGCAGCAGAAAAATACTGTCATAGGTTTATACTTCCCACCTCTCCCTTCTATCCTCCACAAGGGGGTTGCAGGTAAATAGAAGCTCATTTATTTCACTGGAGGACTCCCTTCCCTCTCAGCTTCCTTATATCTTGGTTTCTTTTATTTGACTGTCCTGCAGTCTAGAGGTTGCCATTGGTGTTGAGAACAGAAGTCTGCAGTACTGATCATGTGGAGATTTCTCACCCCATCTCCTTGCATATTACTCTCTAGTGCCTATGGGGAAGGGCCAATCCCAGTCTTTTGAGCTGGGATCTTGCTTTGTGGTAACTGCAGTTCTATTCTTGGCCCAGCACAAAGTGCTGGATCTGCATGTGCCCATGAGGTGGAAGCTGTCCCTTTTGGTGCCACTGTGGGGCCAAGCAGGCACTGGGGAAAAAAGGGGCCAGGATAATTTAGTCATGCCACTCCAGGGGAAATTTTCTCTAGGGAATGAGGATGGGAGAGAATGCAAATCACTGCAGGGAGTCTGCAAACAGCTTCCTTTAAACAAAATAAAAAGTCCCAAGCACCAGCAGTAGCCAGCTCTCTGGTGGTCACTCCTATGGTAGACCAAGAGAGCTCCCCAGCCCCCTACTCAGCAGCCTCAGTAGCAGTTGCTAAGCTTACATACATCCAGGAGCATGTGTTGGGTGTCCCCTGGAGACCAAAAAAGCTATAAATACAGCAGTGGGGCAATCCCCCACCCTTTCACCTTCCCTTTTTCTAGTCAGTGCTACTCTTTTGGTAGAGTTGGTAGAGTAACTTGCATACATATCTGTAACTGACCCATTTTCCTCCTTCTCTGCCAGGTTTGAATGGGGATGTGAATGTTAATGGCTTATCTACTGTATCTCACACTACTACTTCAGGGATTTTGAACTCTGCCCCCCACTCCTCCAGCACCTCACACCTCCATCACCCCAACGTGGCCTACGACTGTCTCTGGAACTACTCACAGTACCCATCTACCAATCCTGGCAGCAACCTCAAGGACCCACCCCTTCTCTCCCAGTTCTCGGGGGGACAGTACCCACTCAACGGCATCCTTGGGGGCAGCCGGCAACCTTCATCCCCAAGTCACAACACTAACCTTCGGGTTGGGAGCCAAGAATTCTGGGCCAATGGTACCCAGAGTCCCATGGGGCTTAACTTTGACTCACAGGAACTATATGATTCCTTTTCTGACCAGAATTTTGAGGTGATGCCCAATGGACCCCCTAGTTTTTTCACCTCCCCACAGACTTCTCCCATGTTGGGCTCCAATATCCAGACTTTTGCACCTGCCCAGGAGGTAGGCAGTGGTATCCATCCTGATGAGGAGACAGAAAAGGAGCTGACTTCAGTTGTGGCAGAGAATGGCACTGGCTTGGTAGGCAGCATGGAGCTGGAAGAAGAGCAGCCAGGTACATTACAACTGGGCCTGTGAGCTGGGCTGGGAAAGGGAAAACAGGCTGTGGGGGCAGTGGCTCTTTGAGGTGAAGAAAACTTGTCTTTCCAGCTCTCTGCAGTGGAGGCTGATTTGCATGTTGGTGATTAGCAGAGCCCAGTGGCTGGTGTTTTTGTGGCAGCAGCACCAGCTCATGAGTGGGAGTGCAAATTATTTCAAGCTCATGCAGAGCTGCTGGCCTGAAGAGGGCAGGTGGGCGAGCCTGAAACAGCCCCAACAGAAACTGCATCAGGACTTCTAAAACACAGGAAGGGATTGGAGCATTATTAGCAGAGGGCATTGAGGCCAGTTTGACTTGTCTGTGGCAGGGCTAGACTGGCTGCTGAAGTGGCCTGAACCCTAGTAGTGACTGGCACTTGAAGGAGGGAAGGAAGCAGGCAAAGCAAACCATTGCTTGTCTGCTCACAGTTTTCCTTCCTTTTTTGTTGTTAGCTTTGGTACATGTGATCATTCCCCTTATCTTTTCTCTCTAAATAGATAAATGCTTAGTTTGCTATTGATTCCATGTATACGGGTGACCACCCTGTAAAATCACAGGATGTTTTCTCTGTTTATCACCTGTCTCCACTGAGTGGAGGAAATAGCTGCAAACATGACGGGAGTCTTGTCGTGGGCCCCATACTCCTTTTCCCTCTCTCTACCTGCTGTAGGATTTTAGTAGTACTCAGTAAGTATTCTGCTTATGGAGAATATCTTGCTATGATTGGTATCCAACATAAAATTGACACCTATAAATGTTGAAAGAATGAACATCCCTCTTGAAAAGATTGACTGCCTCCTATAGCTAAAGGAATCAGGAGAAGGCATTATTTTGAATTTTGCTCTTTTCTGGTATTTCCTAGAACTGAAAATTTGTGACTACAATGGCTCCATCCCTTCTGTGGAATCATTACACCGAGAAGTCTCAGTCTTGGTCCCTGACCCCACAGTGAGCTGCTTAGATGATCCTTCACATCTTCCTGATCAACTGGAAGATACTCCAATCCTCAGTGAAGTCTCTCTGGAGCCCTTTAACACCCTGGCACCAGGTAGGCTTAGAGGCTGGCTCCCTTCAACTTAACCATGCAGAGAACAGCCAGCTTCTGCCACCTGGAAGAGATAGTAAACCAGGGAAAGGATTTGGGAATCTGGAGCATTGAGGCCTCCCGATACTCTTGTGGCAGACTATAGTTTCATACCACTGGCCTGCCTGGCCTACTGTACTCGGAGCTGAATTGCTTCATTTCACACATTCTCTCCTAATGTTCTTTTGGCCAAGAGCCCTGGGCTTTAATATTTCATTGAATAGGGACTTATTACCACACAGTTGGGCTGTTTGGGTGTTTACTAACTAGAAAGAAGACATTTGCTAGTGAACAGTTACCTTTTATCTCACTGAAATATAAGAACAGCCTATTTTATGATAGATGCTAAAACTTGCATTGGTCATGAGTTGTTATAGGGTCCATGCTTTTCTCTTCATTTACACTTCAAGTTTTTACGATCTCTATAGCATAATGACTTCACTCTTTTATGAGAGTGCTGTAAAATTTCCCTAATTTATTATTATAAAGAACCTTCATACTGTGGGAACTAGAATTAGATATATTCACACAAGTATTTCTTAAGTCTTGCTCTCTGATTTTTCTACCCTGAAGAGCCAGTAAGCGGAGGACTCTATGGGATAGATGACACAGAGCTGATGGATGCAGAGGACAAGCTGCCTCTTGAGGACAGCCCTGTGATCTCTGCCCTTGATTGTCCTTCCCTCAATAATGCCACTGCCTTCAGTCTCCTGGCAGATGACAGTCAAACTTCAGCTTCTATCTTTGCCAGCCCCACCTCTCCACTTGGGGAGTCTGTCCTGCAAGGTAAGTGAGGAGACGTGGGACAAAGAAAGTCCTTGACCTGGGAAAAGGTGAACAGACATGCTCCATAGTTAGGACACTAGGCATGGGAGACCTATGAAAGCGCCTTGCTGGCAGCTGAGCGGACTATGGGATAGTGTGTGGTGGGACTAAAGAAGGCATAGGCAGCTCTGCTCTGACTTCTGTCCTGTTCCCAAAAGGACTTGTGAGACTTGGAGTTTGCATGAAAATGAAGCAAGAGGCCTTACTGGCTCCAGGTTATACAAGACATTTCTTCACACAGTGACAGCAGCAACAGCTTTGCCCTTTAACCTTCATGAGCGGTTGGGGAGGACATACAGAGAATAATTCTCTTTACCAACTCTAGGGAAGAGTCCTTGAAGTAACCCTGTTTATCTTAGTCCAGGTTTGACTAAGTAGATTCTCTTGTTTTATGAAACACCATTTTTCTTTTACTCATCTTGTCCCTTTGGATTCTAGATAACAGCTTTGACCTGAATAATGGTAGTGATGCAGAACAGGAAGAAATGGAGACTCGGGCTTCAGACTTCCCACCACCTCTGACAGAGTCAGCCCCTGACCAGTCACCCACTCTTCAGCTCCGTCCAGCAACCTCACCAGAAGTCTCTCCCCCAGCAATCTCCCCGGCGCTTTCTCCAGCAGTCTCTCCGGGAATCTCTCCAGAAGTCTCCCCAGTAGTTTCTCCAGCAGCCTCCCCAGAAATCTCCCCAGCAGCCTTCCCAACAGTCTCTCCAGCTTCCTTACCAGCCCTCCCACCAACCTCTGCAGAAGTTTCCTTGAGGGCCTCCCCAGTGACCTTCCCCAAAGCATCCACTGCAGCTTCCACTGCAGCTGTCTTCCCAACAGCCTCCCCAGCAAACAAGGATGTCAGCACCTTTCCCGAGACTACTGCTGACCTGGAAGAGATCACTGGAGAAGGAGTTACTACTTCTGTTGGTGGTGAGTGTACAGATCCGGTTCCACCCCTAGCTGTTTCCAGGAAGTTTCTGTTCCATGTGGTATTTAGCCCTTCCCTGCTGGCCTGCTGTTTCAGTATTTTGCTTGAATTCTTAATTTGGATATCCCCTATTTTTCTCCCGAGGTGATGTCCTGAGGAGACGAATCGCAACCCCAGAAGAAGTTCGTCTTCCCCTCCAACATGGGTAAATGCTCTAATTTGCTACATGCATTGACCTTGGAAAACTTAGTGAATGACTATAGGAAAAACGAAAGGGAGCTCCTCATTTGAGATAGGGCAGAATAGGCTAGACAAGACAGTTATCTGCAATAATAATGTTCTTACGAGATTCCTGGGCTTTTCTTCTCTCCTAGTCTGCGTCTCCTCACCTTTTCTTTCCTTTTTTTTTTTTTTAATTGGTTTTAGAGAGAGAGAGATGTCAGTTTATTGTTTCACTTATATATGCATTTGTTGGTTGATTTTTTTGTATGTGCCCTGACTGGGGATTGAACCTGCAACTTTGACGTGTGGGGATGATGCTCTAACAAACCTAGCTGGTGACCCTAGGGCTCAGGTATTCAAATTAGCTGACTTGTCCTAGATGCTTAGAGAGTGGATAGCAGTGAATGGGAGTGGCTTAGTCCCAATGAGTTGGGATTTTATTTTTAATGCTCTTCAGAGAGGTAAGGGCAGGAACAGGACGTCACCAGAATGAATAGCCATCTAACACCAAGGGCCTTGTAAGAATCAATGCATTCCTGATCTTCCCCATCCCTGCCCCTCTAGGCTACTTGTGGTCACCAAGTCTGAGTTCTGCTTAAAGTTTTGAGAGAAAGATAAGGTTTAGTCTTAGAATAATCTGTTGCTCAGAACACAGAGTTCTTTACTAAACCCTGGTCTGCGGAGTCATTTCATGGAGTCAGCAGTGAGTTTTCTCTTCCTTTTGCTTCCCCCAACCCCCACCCTTTGTCATTTCTGCCTTTATTCCCTTAGGTCTTTATCCTCTTTACTGAAAACTCACTAATTGCCCTGAATGGCATTGGTGATGGGGGTTTCTGGCTGCCCCTATCTGACTTTGCAAAGGGAGGGGTGGAAGCTTTCTGGGTTTGTGCATTTCAGTGTCTTGCTTTCCCCAGAGGCCCTGAGGGGTTTGTGGAGCTCAGGCCTACTGTCTAGCTAAGCTTCTGTCTCATGCTGTGTTTGCATCTACCTGCAGTTTTAGTGAAAAAGAAGTGGGGTGGGTCATCTGCTCAGTGGGCTTGGCTCCTGGGTGACTTGAGTGTGGGTAGGGGTGTGACCTGGTGGCAGGGCCCGTGTGCTTCTCTGGCAGGTGGCGAAGAGAAGTGCGCATCAAGAAGGGCAGCCACCGATGGCAGGGGGAGACCTGGTATTATGGCCCTTGTGGGAAGAGGATGAAACAATTCCCGGAAGTGATAAAGGTAATTTAGTTTTCATGGGCTTTTTAAGGGAAGTACAGACTTTCCTTCCCTTAAAAAGTTCAGTGGCAACTGGCTGACATTGTCTGCTCTGGGGACTGTTCTCATGCTGGCCAAAAGGTTGGTATGGCTATGACTTCATTCAGGCCACTTTATCTCCTCCTTTTTAGTACCTAAACCGCAATGTGGTACACAGTGTTCGCCGTGAGCACTTCAGCTTCAGTCCTCGTATGCCTGTTGGAGATTTCTTTGAAGAGAGAGACACACCAGAGGTGCAGACCCAAGGGTTAAATTATGCTTTTGTCCCTGAGAAAGGGTTGGTGAATAAGCTGTAGCTTTCTTTGTAGGGTTTGGATGTTCTGGGGTATTGAATGGTTTAGAGGGCTGGATGGCTTGCACAGGTTCCCTCCCATTGTAACAGTCTTCATTGCCTTAGGGCTTGCAATGGATACAACTGTCAGCAGAGGAGATCCCGTCTAGAATTCAGGCAATTACTGGAAAACGGGGCCGACCTCGAAACACTGAAAAGGCCAAGACCAAGGAAGTTCCCAAAGTGAAACGGGGTCGAGGTCGGCCACCCAAGGTTAAAATTACTGAGCTGTTGAATAAGACAGACACCCGCCTTCTAAAGAAACTGGAGGCCCAAGGTACAGCGGTGTTTCTCTCTTTTTTCAGTTACAGTTGACGTTCAATATTATTTTGTTGGGTTCAGTGTTCAGCACAATGGTTAGACCAGTGGTTCTCAAACTTTTTGAAGTCAGGGCACATTTAAAATCCTACAAATAATTGTAGGCACACTATATACAAATTTCTGAGAAATAGGTTATAATAATTAAGTCAGATATTAAAAAAATATAAAGTCAAGCATGCTTTTATGATAATTAAACAAAATAAATACGACAAAATTAAATTTATTCTGACATTAAAAAACATTTTTATATTACATTTTTTGAGTTATACTTTTTAGAATTGGTAAAAATGAGGGGTTAAAAAATAAAAAAACGACAAGTTGTCTTTATATATATAAATATATATATACACACACACACACACACACACACACACCCATACATACACATTCTTAGTAAGATTTAGTAAATTCGGCAGGTCCCAGGGCGAATATGTTAAGTTTTTTCATTCTTGTGTTTATGAGAAACATGAGCCTGATGTGTTCTAGCGATTTCTTCAATGTTTGGGCATATATTTGAGAGGCAAAAACTCATTTCCTTGTCAATACATTGAAGAATTCCTCTCTTTTTACTCTTAATTGTGTTGAGTGCAGAAAACCCCCACCATACATATCATCTTAACTTTACACTAAACAAAGGATAGAAGAAACTTGCCTCCAGTTTTTCCAGGGAACATGGGGGTAGTGTAAACAATCCAGCACCACAGCTTAACAGCCTGTTGCAACCTAATCAGGCAAGTGAGGTGGGGGGTTGGGCAGACTGTCAGCTTATAGCCAATTCCCCACACCTCTGTCCCCCAAAAATCTAAACTCCAAAAACCCTGTTGGTTTTTTGGTCCCCAACAGGCACATATTTCTCTGGAATACCATAGGGTACATCTGGAAATCTTCTAGGGCGTACTAGTGCGCCCTGGCACACAATTTGAAAACCACTGGGTTAGACAATTACAATTTATGAAGTGATGTTCCCAATAATTCTAGTACCCACGTGGCATCATACACAGTTATTACAATATTATTGACTATATTCCCTGTACCAGCAATTTCCAACATTTTTCGTCTCATGGCACACATAAATTATGTACTAAGATTAATTCTGCGGCACACCAAAAGCATAGTTTTTGCTGACCTGACAAAAAACAAATAGGTATAATTTTGATTCATTCACACTGTGGAACTATGGTTGTGTTGGCTGTTGTCATTTATTATTTGACAGTTTAAGGGAAAAGAGGACAGTGCCCCTGAGCAAATAATCAGGCGCTTCATGTTTAAAATTTTTTTGCAGCACACCAGTTGAAAATCGCTGCCCTATGCTGTACTTTATATCCACATGAATATTTTGAACCACCAGTGGTGTTTCTTACTTTGAGATTCTGCTTGGTTAATGAGGTTTCTGAAATGTTGATAAATTGCTAATACCTCGGTTTCTTGGGAGCATGGCTGACATTGTCTAGACCAGGGGTGCTTTATACTTCAATCGCGAAGGAAGTGTGGGTAGATCACATGACATTAAAAAGACATTTGTCTTTTGATTGGCATACAGGGTAGCCAATCTGACATCTGAACTTTTGACACCCTACGCATGCGCGTTAAACCGCGCTAACTTGTTCAGTTACATTGCTGCGTAGTTAGCCTTCAATTTATTTAAACTAAATACAACAAAGGATATAAAAATGAGTGCCATAGCTGGTCCGAGTAAGAAGCCTAAAACCTACCACTTTCATACAGAATGGGAAGGGATTTTTTTCACTATGTCATATTCTAAGTGCGTTTGCCTCATCTGTCTGTGTGCCATTGCTATTCCAAAGAAGGGAAATGTGGAGCGGCTTTTTCGGACTGTTCATAAAAACTATGACATTGACTTTCCTCCAAAAAGAGAGCTGAGAAGGAGAAAGGTGAAAGAAGAATACACAATATTAAATAGTAATAATAGTAACTTAAATAATGATAATATAGAAGAAATAAATTTATGTTTTACATTTTTATTGTATGTAGATCATTTTGACTTGGTCATCTTATAAGTAGCTCGCAAGCTGAAAAAGTGTGGGCACCCCTGATCTAGACAGAGTGAATCTGAGTCATGCTCCCCTCACTGGAGCAGCAGCAGGGCCCCAGCTCTTTTTTTTTTTTTTTTTTACAGGGACAGAGAGAGAGTCAGAGAGAGGGATAGATAGGGACAGACAGACAGGAACGGAGAGAGGTGAAAAGCATCAATCATTAGTTTTTTCATTGCCATTGTGACACCATAGTTGTTCATTGATTGCTCTCTCACATGTGCCTTGACCACAGGCCTTCAACAGACCGAGCAACCCCTTGCTGGAGCCAGTGACCTTGGGTCCAAGCTGGCGAGCTTTTGCTCAAGCCGGATGGGCCCGCGCTCAAGCTGGCGAGCTTGGGGTCTCGAACCTGGGTCTTCCACATCCCAGTCCGACGCTCTATCCACTGTGCCACCGCCTGGTCAGGCTGTGGCGCTTCTTTAACAGCTGATTCTCTCTTGAGTCACTCTTACGAGTGGAGCCTTGGGCCAGTCCTCCAGTAGTTAAGAGAGGAGCGGGCCTTTTTACCATGTTTCAGCTTCTTATTTATCTTACTGGTTTGGTTATACACTCTTACTTTACCCATTGTCACCATTACAGAAGTCTAGAATTAATATAATTCATATGCGAATCCAAAAGATAGTTGGCACCATCTAATGGGATAGACAGGTAGGAAAAGTCTAATTTTTTAGTCAATATTGCATTTACCCTTATATATAAGGTGACCATATTTTAAAATTGGTAAAGCGGGACACCATTGATGTGGGGGGGTTCTTGATTAAAAATTTGGTCTATATGGAGCAAAAAAAATTTTCATAGAATGCAAAAATAGTATTGTAATATATTTTTTTAAATTGGGACTTTTTTAAAACGCCGCGGGACAAATTGTTAAAAATCGGGACTATCCCTCCAAAAGCGGGACATCTGGTCACCTTACTTATATAGTATGAAGAATTTGAAAAAATTTGGAGTCTTCTGACTCTTTATTCAAAGATTGTGACTGTATGACCTAGAATAAGTCACTTATATTTTAAGAGAAGCCTTATAGTGGCTCATCTGCACATAATAAATGTCTAACTCAGAGGGTTGTTATACAGATGTGGTAGTGTTTCTTTGCCAAAATAGAATAGGTACTGTCGTATCAAAACCATCAATTTTAAAACACTGTTGTTTGCAGAATCACACTTCAATATTCAGTCTTCCAAAGGGGAAGAAGAACTTCAGATCTTTTTGTGGAGCAAGATCCAGCAAGTAAACATAATCAACAGCTATGTCAGTCTTGATCTGATTGTGCTTTCTTGTATTTCCTTTGTTAATCAGTACTTTGAATTCTGGAGACCGCCCTCTTTCCCCTCCAGTTTGGTTTTCTATTCTAAAATCAGTCTGTGGGTTGCTGCCCTTATCAGGTAGCCAAGGTGAGAGAGGCTATGGGGCTGGGACTTCTGGCCAGAGATAGCATTTGAGTTCTTTGTTCTACCCTATAACAGGTGCCTCTCTGACATTCGCTCTACCTCTAACATTTTATTTTATATACTTAAAAAAAAGAAACAAAGAACTTCTACATTCTTCAAGGAGTTGCTCAGGAAGCCAGCTTTGTGACAGGCATGTGCTGCTGTGGATGCCGGAGATAGGTCTGCCTGTCTCACCAATTTTCTTTTTGCTCTCACAGAAACACTGAGTGAGGAAGATAAAACAAAGATAAGTAAAATCAGGAAGAAGTTGAAGCAGAAGGTACAACGTGGAGAGTGTCAGGCTACTATCCAAGGGCAGGTGAGGGACATCAGAGATTACACGTTGGGTTAACGTTTTCTGTTAATAGCCAGGTCTTTTTTTCCTTTTCCTGCATCTGCCACCCTCCATGTAGCAAGCACACCTTGATTACCTGGAATTTGGGGGGGCTTGATTTAGAGAATTGGGCTTGTTCACGAATAATGGGGGCATCTCCAAGGTGAGAGAAATGATCCATTGTCAACCCCTTATCCTCACCTCTCCTCCCCAGGACCTTTGTTTCTCTCTCTCTCTCTCTTTCTTTCTTCCTTTTTTTTTGTCTTTTTTTTGTCTTTTTTTTGAATCCTAGCCCAAGCAGAGATACTTTCAGAGTTTGAGGAGAAATGACTTCCCTTATGGTTTACAGGCCAGAAACAAGCGGAAACAAGAGACCAAGAGCTTAAAGCAGAAGGAAGCTAAGAAGAAATCCAAGGTAGGTGTATGTACTCGTAAGTATAACTTTGAAGTCAGCAAACTGATTTTGCAAGACGTGTGAGTTGGTCTTTTTTTAAGTCATGTTTCTGGCTCTGGGGGGCAGAGATGGGGACCAGGGAAGGTAGGGACTGGAATCTTTATGGCACTCTTGATTCCTTCTCTCCCTTGAATGCATAGGCTGAAAAGGTAAAGACAAAGCAGGAAAAACTGAAGGAAAAAGTCAAGAGGGAGAAGAAGGAGAAGGTAAAAATGAAGGAAAAGGAGGAGGTGGCCAAAGCTAAGCCAGCCTGTAAAGCAGAGAGAGCACTGACTATGCAGAGGTGTGTGGAGGAGCAGCAGAGGCAGCAGATGATCTTGGAGGAGATGAAGAAACCCACAGAGGATATGTGTCTAACTGACCACCAGGTAGTGAGGGGGGAATAATGGGTCCTGGGTCTTGGATGGGCCAGTTTTGTAGACACTTGGATTAAAGGAAGGACCTCCTAGATTTCCAATCTGTTTGACCAACCCCTACCACTTTTATCCTTACAGCCTCTGCCTGACTTCTCACGCATCCCTGGTCTGATCCTACCTAGTGAGGCCTTCTCAGACTGCTTGACCATTGTGGAGTTCTTGCACAGCTTCGGCAAGGTGTTGGGTTTTGACCCTGCCAGAGATGTACCTAGCCTAGGGGTCCTGCAAGAGGGACTCCTGTGTCAAGGTGACAGCGTGGGCGAGGTGCAAGATCTGCTGGTGCGGCTCCTGAAGGCTGCACTCTGTGATCCTGGCTTACCCTCGTACTGTCAGGTGAGGTCCTTTGCAAGGCAGGCTGGGAGGGCCTGGGATCCAGTGCTTTGTCTCAGTTTCGCTTTTTTAAGTTAAACACATGTAAGCTCCTTCCTAAAGTGTTTGGGACAAGTGAAGAGAAATGGAATTTCTGTTTTCCTTATATTTTTCCTTTTGTTTCTTTTTCTTCCTGACCCTTCTCTGCTTATTTTGTTCATTTTCCTTTTACTCCTTTTCTTTTGCACCTTTCCTTTGTCTTCTCTCATCTTGTTTTAGCAACTTTGATTTTTTTCCTAATTAAACCCCAGTTCTCACCTCTATTTTCTTGTTTCAGATATATGCAACTTGAATTATTTCACTTTCTCTCTTAACTTCCTTTATGTTCTCTTCCAAACAGTCCTTAAAGATCTTGGGGGAAAAGGTGTTGGAGATCACACTGACAAGAGACAATGTATCTGAGATTCTGCGCTGCTTCCTCATGGCTTATGGAGTGGAGCCAGCCCTCTGTGACAGCCTGCGCACCCAGCCTTTTCAGGCCCAGCCACCCCAACAGAAAGCCGCTGTCCTGGCCTTCCTTGTACATGAGCTCAGTGGCTCCACCCTCATCATCAAGTGAGGGGCAGGGGTGGGGATGGTTCTTGTATGCCTTGGTCAGATTCAGATGGGGAAGGTTTAGCCATCTAGGGTAATATGTGTCTGCTGCATACTCTGGAGATGCTGGAGTGACTTGGAATCGAATCTCGGTGTCTTCCCTGGGAAACCCAAGCTTTCCTCTGCCACTCATTCTCAGCTTTAGGCTGAAACTTCCCGTTCAGCTTCAGCCCCTTTATTCTTGAGCCTCCCTTCTTTTTTGTGTGTGCTGCCACTTCTATCTCAAAATTCCATTCCCTATTCCCCTGCAGTGAGATTGACAAGACTTTGGAGAGTATGTCCAGCTACAGGAAAAACAAGTGGATTGTTGAAGGCCGGCTCCGGAGGTAGGGACAGGGCAGAGGGCAGGGTCCCGAGAGGCAAGAAGGGGGAAAGAGTAGAGCATAGCCAGGACTTTTGCCTGGAATTTGATGCTCTTGATCTTTCCCCTGGGGTCGGGACCTTACCCCAGGGCTCAGAATGACTTAGATCCCAGATGTTTCTTTTTGTGATAGTATCACATTCCTCACCATAGTTTCCCTTAATCTCTATTTCAAGACTGAAAACTGCTCTGGCCAAGAGAACTGGGAGGACTGAGGTAGAGGTGCAAGGGCCAGAGGAAGGCTTGGGGCGGAGGCGCAGCTCACGGATCATGGAGGAGACTAGTGGCATGGAAGAGGATGAAGAGGAGGAGAATACAGCGGGTGTCCATGGCCGTAGGGGTCGAAGAGATGGAGAGGTACTAGCTCCAAACCAAGGAAAATTAAAATTAGAAAATGGACTATAGTAAACTCTTTTATGTAATGATTTTAGAGAGAGGAAGGAAAGGAGAGAGAAACGTTGATTTGTTGTTCCACTTATTCATGCATTCATCGGTTAATCTTGTATGTTCCTTGACTGGGGATCAAACCTGCAACCTTTGGTGTATTGGAACCAACAGAACTATGGCCAAGGCATGGATTCGAACTGTGCTGGTCCACTTACATGCAGATTTTTAAAAATAAGTATACAATCAGCCCTTTGTATCCATGGGTTTTGTATCTACAGAGTCAACCAACTGTGGCTCAAGAACAGTACTTTTCTTTTTTTAAGCGAGAGATATGACGGGAAGGAAGGAAGGGAGATGAGAAGCATCAACTTGTGGCACCTTAGTTCATTGATTGCTTTCTCATATGTGCCTTGACTGGGGGACTTCAGCCAAGCCAGTGATCCCTTGCTCGAGCCAGTGACCTTGGGCTCAAGCCAGCAACCTTGAGATCATGTCTATGATCTCATGCTCAAGGTGGATGAGCCCTTGCTCAAGCCAGTGACCTTGGGGTTTTGAATCTAGGTCCTCAGTATCTCAGGTCAAGTCTCTTTCCACTGCTCCACCACCTGGTCAGGCTCAGTACATATTTTCGATCCATAGTTGCGAGTCCTAGTATATGCATTCTTCTACATCATTTTATATAAGGGACTTGAACATCTATGGGTTTTGGTATCCGCAAGGCATCTTGGAACCAATCTCCTACAGATCCTGATGGATAATTGTAGTTTAGTTTTAGGGGAGTCAAATATTATATGTGGTTTTTTGACTATGGGTGGGGAGGGTGTCAGCACCCCGTAACGCCTCATTGTTCAAGGGTCAACTGCATTTCTCTTTCTTGAATCTGATAATTCATGTCTACTTGTTCTCCAGGTTGATGTCACAGCATCTAGTATCCCAGAGCTAGAACGCCAGATAGAAAAACTCAGCAAGGTATTGTGCTTCTAACCTCCCAGGAGCTGGAGATATGGGCTAGGAGAGAATTGATGACTTTATGAGTTGGGCCCAGATAGTATCAACTTTACAGGGAAGTTGAGAGACATTGCCCTTCTCCCATATACTGGATGAAGTCACCATTGTAACTCTGGGAATGTGTTTTTTATTCATCTTCCTTTTCTACTGTCTACCCAGCGTCAGCTCTTCTTTCGCAAAAAGCTGCTTCACTCATCCCAGATGCTGCGGGCATTCTCCCTGGGTCAGGACCGCTACAGGCGCCGCTACTGGGTGTTGCCTTATTTGGCTGGTATCTTTGTGGAAGGAACAGAGGGGAGCTTAGGTAGGTGTGTTGTCAGAGAATTAATTGAGACTTACCGAAAAGAAGTTAAATGGTTCCTTTCTCTCTGCCTAGTCATTTTAGGTGTCTTTCATTTTATGAGAATCAGCATAGCGTAGTGGTTAAGAGCACAGGAGAAAGAATGCCTGCCTACCTGCTCTGCCATTTATCATCTATATGTTCAGTTTCTTAATTTAAAAGATAGAGATGATAATAGTATGTATACTTCATAGGACACCTGACAGGCTTAAATGAGTTAATGTTCTTAGAATGGTGCTTAACACATAGTTGGTTCTTCAAAAATGTTAGCTCACCATTCTGCTGCTGCTGCTGATGACTTGGGAGAATAGTGTTTCTTTCCCAGGTACTGTGTTCATTGGCATATAAGTTGTTCTAATAAAACCTCAAAAAAGGGACTTAAAATCAAAAGAAAGTTTGTCTCCTATATTTATACACCCCCTTTCTTTCCCCTTATGTATCAGTGTATGTCTTAAGCTCTTTACTTCTCTTTACAGTTCCTGAGGATATGATAAAGCAGGAAACTGACTCCTTGAAAGTGGCAGCCCATTCAGCATCCAACCCAGCCTCCTTTTCTCTGAAGAGGGAGTTAGCTGGCTCCAGCACCTCTTCCAGTTCTCCTGCCCGGGCCCGAGGTCGACCTCGGAAAACTAAGCCTGGGTCTATGCAACCTAGACACCTTAAATCCCTTGTAAAGGGTCAGGGTTCAGAAGAGCCCCTAACCCACCTTCAGCCCGAGATTCAGTCCCACCCTCAGCTTCAGGCTTATGTACAACCCCAGCTTCAGTTCCATGCTCCAGCCCATAATGGGTTCCTGGAGCCAGAAGGCTCCCTTTTGTCTCTGGCTCAGAGCCAACACGACCTCAGCCAGTCAGCCTTCCTGTCTTGGCTGAGTCAGACTCAAAGTCATGGCTCCCTGCTGAGCAGCTCAGTCCTCACACCTGATAGCAGTCCTGGAAAACTGGATCTGACCCCATCACAGCCCCCAGAGGAGTCAGAGCCTGAAGAGGCAGAATCCAACCCTGATTCTCAAGCCCCCTGGTTTAACTTCTCAGCCCAGATGCCCTGCAATGCTGCCCCTACACCACCCCCTGCAGTTTTAGAGGACCAGCCCACTCTCTCCCTTCAGCTACCTGTCTCCTCCAAGCCAGTAAGTAGCCAGAATTAGTGATACGCACCTAACTTCATCTTACCACAGGCTCCATTGCCTAGCTGTAGGCTGTTGCTAACATTGGGAACAGTAATGGAGGGCTATTAGAGTCTGATAAATGAAAAAACCCTCATCCTCTTATGTTTCATCTCATGCACAGGTGAATAGACCCAGTGCTGCCAACCCCTGTTCTCCAGTGCAGCTCTCTTCAGCCCCGTTGCCTGGGGTGGCTCCTAAGAGGCAAGCAAGAGACCCTGGCGAAACACCACAGAGTCCCACAAGGCCAGGACAGCCAAAACGGAGAGGAAGACCCCCCAGTAAGTTCTTCAAACAGATGGAGCAGCGTTACCTAAACCAGCTGGCAGCCCAGCCTGTTCCCCCTGGTGAGTAACCTTGGGTACAGTGGGGTAAGAAGACAGGAGTAGCATCAGATGTGGGCCATGTGATTCATGCTGGTTCCCACCCCACATACATAAACTGTTCACAGAGATGTGTTCAGGCTGGTGGTGGATCCGAGATCCTAAGACACTGGATGCCACGCTCAAGGCCTTGCACCCCCGAGGCATCCGAGAGAAGGCACTTCACAAACACCTAAATAAGCACAGGGACTTCTTGAAAGAAGTCTGCCTACGGCCCTCAAATGGTAAGATAGATAATTAGACCCCACCTGAGCTAAAGAGCCCAGGGTAAATGTTGAACTGCTTCTATGGACAATGGCCCAGTGGGCCTTTCCTTCTGCCTTTTGCCTTCTCAGACTCCATCTTTGAGTTCAGTCAGTTACCAGCTTTTCAAGAAGGGATTATGAGCTGGTCCCCCAAAGAGAAGACATACGAGACAGACCTAGCTGTGCTTCAGTGGGTAGAGGAGCTGGAACAGCGGGTTATCCTCTCTGACCTGCAGATCCGGGTACACTGGGGCTGGCATTGGGTAGGGGGTTGTTGAAGGGAGGATGTTAATCTTTTGTACCTTGTTAGAAAAAACCCCAAACCCTTGGGTCCCTCCTCCACAAGTCATCTCCCATGACTTTAATCGGTCACATTTTTTCTATGCTTAATTTTCTTCTTTTAAAATGAGGAATTTATTCTGCTCTCCTGTCTGCAGGGTTGGACATGTCCTAGCCCAGACTCTGTTCGTGAAGACTTGGCCTACTGTGATCATCTACCCAACTCCCAGGAGGATATCACCTGGAGAGGTCGAGTCAGGGAAGGACTGGCGCCCCAGCGTAAAACTACAAACCCTCTGGACTTGGCTGTGATGCGACTGGCTGACCTGGAGCAGAATGTGGAGCGGCGGTATTTACGGGAGCCCCTCTGGCCGGCTCATGAGGTTGTACTGGAGAAGGCCCTCCTCAGCACACCCAGTGCTGCTCCCCAGGGCAGCACTACAGAGATGTGAGTGACCCCCCATTCTTGGTCCTGGGGAGAAAGGGATAAATTTAATGGAGTTTGTTCATCCAGGGATTACCACTTGCTCCCTTCAGATCATATGAGATTACTCCTCGCATTCGGGCCTGGCGCCAGACGCTTGAGCGGTGCTGGAGCGCAGCCCAGGTGTGTTTGTGTCTGGGCCAGCTGGAGAGGTCCATTGCCTGGGAGAAATCTGTCAACAAAGTGGTAAGAGGCTGGGAGAGCCTGGGAAGGCTGGGAACCAGGCAGCCTGGGTGGATGGGGGCTCACCCTGCCGCCTCACAACCTTGGTCTAGATCTGTTTAGTCTGCCGTAAAGGTGACAATGATGAGTTTCTTCTGCTTTGTGATGGCTGCGACCGTGGCTGCCACATATACTGCCATCAGCCCAAGATGAAGGCTGTTCCAGAGGGAGATTGGTTCTGTGCTGTCTGTTTGGCCCAGGTAAGCCTTCTGCTCTGTTATGCCTGCCCCCAAGCAGAAGTCAGAGATTTTCTTTTCATCCTACTTACTACCATTTCTACAAATAGGACTTTCTGCCATGCCTCAGTTCTCCCCTGGAAGGATCTCCGGCCTGTGTGCTAGGACACCTGGGTTCCTGAGTTCTGCTCTTTCTTTGGACAATTCACATAAATTCTATAGCTTCACCAATTCTATAAATTAGGAGTGATTATACTTTCCCTTTTATCTACCTAGTGAGTTATGTGAATGAATACACGTACTGGCTTATGTATGAGAGTATTTGAAAGCCTTCTCCATCATGTAGACGTGTTGGGATGTTAATGAACTAGAGGGCAAGCTAAGTACATTCCAGATGTTGCTGAGCTCATCTTTTCCCTGTAATTAGCAGGTAGAGGGAGAATTCACTCAGAAGCCTGGTCTCCCAAAACGAGGCCAGAAGCGAAAAAGTAGTTATGTGCTGAACTTCCCAGAGGGTGATGGCCGCCAACGCCGGGTGCTATCAAGGGGCCGAGAAAGCCCAGCAGCGCCTCGGTACTCAGAGGAAGGGCTGTCCCCCTCGAAGCGGCGGCGACTCTCCATGCGGAACCACCACAGTGATCTCACATTTTGCGAGTGAGTTCAGTGAGTTCTGGGGACAATTGGCTCTACCCTTTACTAGAGTAAAGGGCTGGGAGCAATCAGTGTATTTGCTTCCAGAGATGTAGTCATCACTTTCCCTTTAATGGTAGGATTATCTTGATGGAGATGGAGTCCCATGATGCAGCCTGGCCATTTCTGGAGCCTGTGAACCCACGTTTGGTGAGTGGGTACCGGCGCATTATCAAAAACCCTATGGATTTTTCTACTATGCGAGAGCGACTGCTCCGGGGAGGGTAAGTAGACATCACCAACTGTCCCAGCTCGTCTGTCACTGCTCTAACTCCTACACGACTCACAGCGTGGCCTCCTCCCTTGCCCAGGTACACCAGCTCAGAGGAGTTTGCGGCTGATGCGCTCTTGGTCTTTGACAACTGCCAGACCTTCAATGAGGATGACTCTGAAGTGGGCAAAGCTGGGCACATCATGCGACGCTTCTTTGAGAGCCGCTGGGAGGAGTTTTATCAGGGAAAACAGGCTAATCTGTGAGGCAAAGGTGGTGGGGAATCACCTGTGGCATCTCCCTTCACCCTCCAAACAAAAAGCCCTGCCATTCTCACCTGCTGATGCTGCCCTGAGTCTTGACTCAAGTCAGAGATGTATCTCTGATATTTGACTCTACCTTTGGCAGCACCCTACGTCCTCTTATCCCTAGTCCCCTTTTTCCCTTTCCTCCTCTTGCTCCTCAAATAAGAGGGGCAGAGATGAGGTCCTTCTTGACTGAAAGCCAAAAAAAGAAAGAAAAAAAAATGATTTTTCCCTTTTGTTTTATTTCCTAATTTAAAAGGAGGAGGAGGAAAGAATTCCCTCTCCCCCCCCACCCCACCCCCGGCTTCCTCCCCTTCCCTGTCCGTGCCCCAGTGTTCTGGGGCTGTTTAACAATAGCAATAGTTCTAGTGAATGTGTGAAACTGAGAAACACTCTGTACTGTGTGTGGACCCGCAGTGACGGCCAGTAAAGTGGACTTAATACCCAAGTGTCGAGCCGGACACCGGGCCCTGAACATGCTGCTTCCATGTTCAGTCCCTCCCTCCTTTCTCAGCTCTTCACCTTCCCTCCCACCTTTCAGAATTTCTGTCATCCAATAATGTAAAACTATCGTGTACGGGTTCCTTCATTCTTTTTAAAATCTTTTTTCCCTTCAAAGGAAAAAAAATATTCAGAGGTCCCTGTCTTTCTCTCTGTCCTCATCTTCTGCTAATAACTGTCTCCTCTATAATGTTGGATACTCCTCTCACTGAGTTTCTAGCCTTTTCTGAAACTCAGTAGCTGGGAGAAGGCAGGGAGGCACCCTTGCAGCTTCCTTCCCCCACCTCTTACCCAAACCTCCTTCTTGGGAACTCCTCAGGGACAACTACTGCTGAGTTTGGGCGCACCCCAAGTGGAGGCCAGGTGGCAGCCCACTGGCCAGAGAGAGAGAGAGAGAGAGAGAGGAAGAGAGTGGTGTGTGTGAGTGTGAATGTATTTGGGGGGGGGATGCTGTTACCTGTACCCCTGTGTTGTTGGAAGGCATCCATTCAGTTTCCCCAAGTATCTGTTTTTATTCCCACCTTTCCCATTGTTTCAACCATCATATTTTTGTTTTGGGGAAACCACAGGAACCGTTTTCCCTGGTACAGGCTGTGTCTCTTCTCTCTCTCCCAGTCATTTCTGTTCCAGCCTCTAAACTGCAATCTTTCAGCAGGAACTCCCTCTCCTTTCAATAGCTCTGAGCTTTTGCAGGGAGAGGGGTAGAACTGGACCTTTTCCTAATCCCGTGAGCTTCTGTGGATTTAGTTGTGCTTTCCCTCCTTTATACTTCAGACCCCAGGACCCCTTCCCCAGCAGCAGAGGCCGTGGAGCACAAGAAAGTAGTGAGGAGGGGTTTGGGGTATTGCCCTACATGTGATTATGCCCAGATTAAACTCCAACATGTGAGAGGAAAGCTGCTAACTCCCAACTATAGCCATGGGCCCCTGGCCCCTGCTTTCCTGCTCAGCAGAGCCCCTCCCATCAGAATTACGGGTACTTGCACTGGGGAGGTGGCTGCTGGCTGGCCCAAGCAGAGAGCTAAGGCACCCAAGAAATGTTCCATAGGTGGGGGAAGGGGTGCCGGTGAGGGGGAGCATTCCTTGTGCATCTGGCAGCACTGAATAGCCACTGGGGAGCATTGCAGGTCCTGGGGCAGCCCCTTTCTTATTCCTTTAGGCCCTTCTCCCCCATAACCTATTTCTAAAGTCGCCTTTTCTGTCAGATAAACCTCAAAACTTTTAATTTTATTTGAGATTTTTTTTTGCTTTAAAATAAGATGTGGATTGAAGAATATTTGAATTGACTTTATATTATGCATAAATATTTATATTTTATCTAAATAACTGCGCTGTAACAAACTCTGTGTTAATCAAACGTTTGGAACTGTTATAGCTGGGGCTCTTCCCCACAGCAGTTTTCCCCTGGTATATGGTATACTAGATTAATTTTATTGTTGGAGGCAAAGTGGACAGGGGAGTGAAATCTTGATTGTTCATACTTTGTGTTCCTCTCCCAGCTCCATCTCTTTCCCGAGGGACCAGGCACTCTTAAGGTGTGATGAAGTCCTAGCCTCAGTTTGAAGAAGTGGGGGCTGAGGGAGGTGGGGATAGGGCATGAGCAGAGGGGCCATTTCTCACTTTTCTCTCCTCACCTTCACTGCCCCCTGAGTGAGGTGGGTCTTCTCTTCTTGATGAGTAAGAGTATTTGGTAGGGAAGGCAGGTGAAAAGAAGCAACCCACCAACCCCTTTGTTTCCCTCCCCCGTCAGTCTGGTAACAGGAAGAAACCACACCACCAACACCAACCAACACGTTTCCATGTTCCTTTTACATCAAAAGGGACTTGACTTTTTATATAACCAAATGTGGTGTTTTAGTGACTTTTTGATAATGTACAGTTTTTTGTGAATTTAAATTTATTTCTTTCTATATTTTTAGGACCAATCTCATTTTTAATAAGGTTAAAAAAAGGAAAAAAAATCTAGAGAAAAAACTCCTGTTTTTGCCATGTGATGATGTTCCACAAGTGCAGCTGTAGAAAAGTGCTTGTCAGTTGAATAAAAACCACATTTGATAGAGATTGAAAAGACTCTGTGTATTTATCTTTTCTTCAGCATAGTTTTCATACTTGCGTAAAAGGAACGCTGGGCATAAGCTAGGTGGGGATGGCTGGTTTGGTGTAGGTAAGAGATAACAGGCAGGAGAACAATATGGCCATTATCTCAAAACTTAAAGCTTGCTTGGCCTTCCCTGTGCAAGGGTATCCAGAACGGGATTTCTGCTCCTGTGGTTGGGAAGGTGTCTCTGGTAGGAGCTAGAGCAACATAGGGCCCAATGTACTAACTATTCTCTGCCCTGTGAGACATGGCTTTGGTTTCCTAAGCTGCCAGCTGTATTCTTGTAGTAGCACCTATGGGCCCATCGCCAATTTCACAGCTTCCATCCACGGATAACGAACCAAGAGGTAGATGTTTGTGTTTTATTTCAAAATAAAGGTTGAAATAAGACAAAATGAAATCTCACCAAATTGTAGGAAAGGAACACGAGAATCCCAAGGGTCAGAAAAAGAAGATTATGGGTTGCATTGGCATAGACATGGGCAGATTATAAAACTAGAAGCCCCTGGATAAAGAAATAGTGTACGCCTGGGCGTAGGCGCAGTGGATAGAGCTTTGGACTGGGATGCAGAAGACCCAGGTTCGAGACCCCAAGGTCGCCAGCTTGGACCCAAGGTCGCTGGTTCCAGCAAGGGGGTGCTCGGTCTGCTGAAGGCCCGCGATCAAGGCACATGTGAGAAAGCAATCAATGAACAACTAAGGGGTCGCAATGGCAACTAAAAACTAATGATTGATGCTTCTCACCTCTTTCTGTTCCTGTCTGTCTGTCCCTATCTATCCCTCTCTCTGACTCTCTGTCCCTGTAAAAAAATAAAAAAGAAATAATGTACAAAATATACTTGACTATAAATTAAACTTTTTTCCTGTCCAGGGTCATACGTGCACACAGGAGAGTACCCACCACCCAGAAAGTATGTGTTTTAGGGGATAGGACACCAGTAATAGGCAAGGACTTTCTTTACTCAGGCTAGAAAATCTTATCACCCTCCAGGCCAGAAGTTTTATTTTGGTGAAAACTCTAACTGGAGTAAGAAGAAGGAACATGTATGTAGAGCCCTATAAAAATCACAAATGCCCTCTTTGGTGCTTGCTTACCTTCTCAGCTACATGGCAGCCACTGACCAGTTCATCCTCATGTTCTGAACTCTGCTCCAATCTTGGTGTTCGTGGGGTGGCTCCCAAGCATTAGTTACTATCCTAATCCAGGCCATCATTACAGGGTTTGTCTCCCTGTTCTACCACAGTGATGCCTAATTGAAGAGTTCATACTATTCTAGGGTGACCAGAAACAACCATGCACTTGATCAGGAACCCTTTCTAGCCCCCAGCTTTCTAACCCTCATGAAGGGAAGAACAGAGTAAAGGAAAGGTGCAAACCAGGTGCTTATGTCCATGTTTTTCCTAAGAAAGTGAAAACTGACTACCGTGTTTCCCCATGTATAAGACGCACCTTTCCCCACTAAAATAATTTGGGCTCTAAAAACGGTGCGTCTTATACAGTGGTTGTAGTTTTGTGTTTCTTTTTTATTTTACTTGCATTTCCTGCTTGAGGAGTTGTATGAATTTTATGATGAATAAAACTTGAGTTCAATAACTGTAATACATTTTCTTTTTCAAATTTCGGGCCCCAAAATTAAGGTGCATCTTATACATGGGAGGGCTCTATTAACGTTTGGAAGGACCTGAAACGCAGGCAAGCACAGAAATGGACTAGTTGGCTTAAGAGGTAACTGGGAAGAATCCATATGATAAGGCACAAGATTTAAGACCTAGCCCTACAGATTGGCTTTCATAACATCCTTTGCTCTGAAGCTCATCTATCAGTTTGGGGACAAATTTACACCTGATTTCCCATCCCAGTTTATTGCCCTTAGATAACAAAGTCCCAGTGGCCTCTCATAAATGCAATGCTGCTGCTCTCCCAGAAGGTGGAGCACATCTGCCAGAACAGCCGTGATTTTTCCCCTAGTAAACGACTTCTGCCCAGGATGCCTGCAACATTCCATTCCAGCAAGGCCTCACCCTGGTGCTGCCCAGTACCAACCCACAAGTAGTCTCCAAAGCGTTGACACTGAAGCAGCAGGAGTGCGGGCTGCAGGCACTTACCCATATATTAGAAAAGGAAGAGAAGTGAAACAGCTGAACTGGCCCAACCTGGGGACGGTCTATAGCACAGCGAGGTCTAGTTCTCATCCTCAGTGCAAGTTAATGTCTTCCTACCACCCCCATCTATTACTGATGGGGGTTTACTGCTTAGAGCCACCAGCTTCGAAGTCTGGACAGCTCTTCAAATACTTTGATTAAAAATTAGTATTTCTCACCTGACCAGGCGGTGGCGCAGTGGATGGAGCATTGGACTGGGATGCGGAAGACCCAGGTTCGAGACCCTGAGGTCGCCAGCTTGAGCACAGGGCCATCTGGCTTGAGCAAATGCTCGCCATCTTGGACCCAAGGTCGCTGGCTCCAGCAAGGGGTTGCTCGGTTTGCTGAAGGCCCATGGTCAAGGCACATGTGAGAAAGCAATCAATGAACAACTAAGGTGTTGCAACAGCAACAAAAAACTGATTGATGCTTCTCACTTCTCTCCGCTCCTGTCTGTCTGTCCCTATCTATCCCTCTCTCTGACTCTCTCTCTCTGTCCCTGTAAAAATAAAAATAAAAAAAATAGTATTTCTTCCTATTAGCATTCCCACATCTTCTCTAACCTCCACCCACACTCCAAAAAGAATAATCAGCCTAGGGTCTGTGTATCATCTTGGGATGTGAGATGGGACAGGCAGACTCTGAGCCTAGTAAAGAGCTATATGGTCCTATTTGAAGATGAAAACACAAAGTACTAAAATATTTTTAGAAGGTATGAGCATCTGTAATGAATGCAGATGAGATGAAATGGGCAAAGACAGTATTATCTGGGCTCCATGAAGACAATTCAGAAAACACGAGGCAGTGGTGTTTAAAAAGCCCAGCCCCAGCCGGACCTGTGGTGGCACAGTGGATAAAGTGTTGAACTGGAACACTGAGGTCGCTGGTTCAAAACCCTGCATTTGTCTGGTCAAGGCATATATGGAAGTTGATGCTTCCTGCTCCTCTCTCTCTCTCCCATCTCTAAAATGAATAAATAAAGTCTTAAAAAATAAAAAATCCCAGCCCTACACTGTGTGCTTGAAGGTGCCCCTTCAATTCCCCAGCTACCACTAGACTGTTGAAGGAGAATGTATTTCTCATTCCTGCCTTCTCCTTGATGCAATCACTCATCCATATTTGAACTGTTAGAAATGAACTAACAATGGGGGGGGGGCATGAGGGTAACCCCAAAACACCAAAAATTAGCTACAAAAATTACTTCAGGCTCCTCATCACTTCCTGTGCTCAAACGAACCTGCCCAGCCCAGAAACACTCAGTAGAATTAATTAAGTAGATTCACATGAAAACACACAAAGGTAATTTTAGAATGTAAAACAAAGCAGAGCCATGGACATTTAAACATGTTTTAAAATACAGAGAAAAACAATCAGTTTGGGAGGCAGAGGAAGGGCAGCAGTGACATCAAGTCTCCATGTGTGAAAGGTCCCCACGGCACTAAACCTCACATAGTAAGGGTTCCCAAGCTACTATCAAATGAACAGGACTCTAGATTTGTTTTCTCTTTTTCTTCAAGGCCACTAACAAGAAATTTACTGTGTACTTTCCTTAAGTAGGAAATGAGCTACCTGCCCAGCTTAACCCTTCTAGAAGGTTATGGAACTTGGGGGTATTTTATATTGGGTGAATCCTTCCCAAGGTTAGAAGCATCCATGAGAAAAGAGTGGCAATTTTGTCCTTTATACTTTATATCTTACCCATTGCACCCTACTCACTCATCCTCAGGATGTACAAAAGGACAATCTAAGGGTAGGGAACATTTGGACTCTCAATCCCGGATGGGTGGGAGCAGGGGAAAGCTGGTCCCAAGTCCTGGGAGTACAACTGACATAGCTTTTGTCCTCCCCGCCATCATATCCTTCCTCACTTGACAGCTAGCCTACTGAACACCTGCTTCTCCTTTCTCCGTCATCTGGTCTTCAGTCTGATGGTTGGAAAGGCACCTGACCTTGAAGTGAAGGGGAGCAGAACACTACGTGTGTAGGAGGATCTGTGGCCATACCATCCTGAACATGCCCGATCTCGTCAGTGTGTAGGGAGGGGCTGGGAGAAGACAGGTGCAGGAGCTTATTTCCTAGAAGATGGGCAACAGTTTTGTCCCTCTGTCTCCATGTATATAGACTGAGGACTCGCAGGAGATGGAGTTTAAGAGAAAATACAGGCTTTTTAGAAGGACTCATGATACTGTAAATAATGAGATGGGATTTATTGCCCTTTTCTATCCTAGCTCCTTCTTGTCTTTCCACAAGATGAGAAATGACTGATTCCCTGGCAAAGGGTCCCAAACACACCGGGCCTGGACAGGTTGCTCTGGACAGTTACAGAGAGCTTTGTCCTTTCATACTCCTGCACAGCACATACCCTGAACAGTCCCCAGCTAGAGCCCTCTGAATGTCTGTGTATAACAGCACAAGCTTTTCAGGGGGTATCCAGAAGAGTCAAAGTTCAAAGCTTGAGGAAACTTCAAGGACTATTTTAGCGAGAGAAAGACAGACAGGAAGGGAGAGAGATGAGAAACATCAGCTTATACTTGTGGCACGTTAGTTGTTCACTGATTGCTTTCTCATCTGTGCTTTGACCATGGGGTCCAGCCAAACTAGTGACCCCTTGCTCAAGCCAGTGATCTTGGGCTCAAGCCGGCGACCTCAGGGTTTCAAACCAGGGTCCCAGGTAGACACCCTATCTACTGTGCCACCACTGGTCAGGTCATTTCCATCACTTTCAACTAGTTGCAAGAGTGTCAAAAGGCACTGTGTGTCTAGGGTTGGAGTAGGAATTTACCAAATCCTCTGATCAAGAGACAGGGACAACAGTCATCATCAAGGTTTCTTCACATTACTGGCATTTGGAACCAGATAATTCTGTGTCGGGGGGATTGTGCTGTACTGTGACTGTAGGATGTTTAGCAGTCTCCCTGGTCTCTAGCCACTGGATGCCAGTAGCACACAGCCCCAACCTCAAGCATGATAATAAAAAATGTCTCTATGGATTGACAGGTTGCCTCCAGGGGACAAAACCATCTGCTAGAGAACCACCATTCTAGAGGTGCAGCGACTGAAAGGAGCCTAAGTGCGTTCAGCAAGGTCACAACTGCCAAGGCTCCCAGAACAGCTATGTGCAATGGGAAAGAGAGGGGTCCCTGAGACCTGGAGCAGATAAGATCCTCTAGGAAGCAGAAAAGCAGGGATTTTTGGAAAAGCTGTAACTAGAGAAGACACTTCCTTAGAGGGTGTTGGTTGGCCTTGGTAGTGAGAAGAATTAGTCAGAGTCAGTTAAGGCCACTTTTTTTGTTGTTGTTGTTGCAGAGACAGAGAGAGGGACAGACAGAAAGAAAGGGAGAGAGATGAAAAACATCAATTCTTCGTTGTGGCACCTTAATTGTTCATTGATTGCTTTCTCATATGTGCCTGGACTACTTAAAGGGTTGATGAGTGGAGGTTACATCCCTGCTTCCTGAAGGCAGAGTCTAGTCTTTTCTCAACTGATGTGGCAGGACAGAGTGAAGAGAAGCCACTTTCATTGCATGCTTAGTGTCCTATCTTGTTCCTTGCCCAGAATCCCACAAATTTCATATAAAAATTTCATTCAAAAGAGAAATTCACAAAATTATAAACTAAAAATGTGAAATAGGCATGCTCTGCTATAGGATTAGAGAAGAAAAAATCTGCATGAGAGAAAGAAGGTATAAAAATGTGTGAAAAGCTAGGATGCATGAGTTAAGAGCTTTATAAAACAAAAAAGTTTAAACTCCGCATATTTTCTTACACCAAAAAAAGTCCATAACTAAACTCAGTAAGAAGGGTTCACAGTAGGACTCCTTCAATGTTCTAGCACCACACTTTTTTTTTCCTTTTCTTTAAAAGAAGAAATTTTAAGCCTTTCCAAATAAGTTCAACACGTCAAAAAGTGTTTTTCATAAAGATGAAAAGAAGCTTCAGGCACCGTGTCTCTTTGGGGCAGGAGAAAAGTATACTGCAGTTAAAAACAAAAGAAAAAACTTTCTTTGCAAAAGAAAGAAAAAAAAGCTTTTTTGATGTCCTCGAATGTAGGACACACAAAAAGTGACAGTTCCGTCAGGAATGGAGGAACAGCAGAGAGTTCTTTCTCAGGCCCAGGCCTGTGAAAATCCATGCCAGGTGCTAGGTCTGGATTCCTGGTTAGCCCTCTGGATGTCTGGGAGTATCAGCATCTCTAAGAAGTCCTTTGTATTCAACAAAGAGGGGAAGGGAATCCTAAAGAAAGAAGAAGGGAGGGAGAAGAAATGATAAACATGAGACCTGGTCTGACTTCAGGCTGTTTAGCACACCCTGCCCCTCAGCATGTGCTTCTTACCACTGCTACTTGTTGAAATGGAAAGAATATACTCCATGGTCTGAGGAAGCACCCACAGTCACCTGACTTCGCTGGCTGCTGTTCTCCTGTAAATGCAACCACAGCAGGTGAGTCACCTTCGCGTCCTTACCTCCTCTCCCACTGAAGCAGCCTAGCTAAAACCCGCCCAGAGCTGAGTGCCTTCCTCAGCTCGCCTGCTCCCACACAGCAGTGTCCATGTGCACATACACAGCACACGTGCACTCACACACACAGCATCACTTCCCCAACATCCAGAGCAGCCTGTTCTCTTCCCAAGAAACACTAGTAAATACAAGCCAGTATCCTGGTATTTACTCTCTGGCCCAATGGCAGGAACAGCATCGTTCAAGGTCCAAGCTAACTAAGGCTTTCCTTCCTACATTCTACCTCCCTACGAGCTATTTGTGAATACAGAATCAGCCTCATTGTAAGAGGAAGATCTTGAACAGGGGAAAATCTGCCTCTGTTCATTTTTTACCCTCAATCCAAAGTGATTATAAAGCTCTCACCTCAACTGAAACATTGGAGGAAGGCACAGGGGTGTACTGGGAGATGTAAGCTCCTTGCACAGCTGCAGCCGTTGGCATATACTAGAATGAAAAACATCAATCAGCTTAAAGCACTGATTCTTGGCTACATTTATAGCATCTGGCAAGCTTTAGAGAGTACTAATGCCTTGTTCCTTCCCTGGAGATTCTAATTTAATTGTGCTTTTTAAAAACATTTCAGGTTGCCTGACCAGGCGGTGGCGCAGTGGATAGAGCATCGGACTGGGATGCGGCAGACCCAGGTTCAAGACCCGGAGCTCACCAGCTTGGACCCAATGTCGCTGGCTCCAGTGAGGGGTGGCTCGGTCTGCTGAAGGCCCGCGGTCAAGGCACATGTGAGAAAGCAATCAATGAACAAATATGGTGTTGCGACGGCAGCGAAAAACTAATGATTGATGCTTCTCACCTCTCTCTGTTCCTGTCTGTCTGTCCCTATCTATCCCTCTCTCTGACTCTCTCTCTGTCCCTGTGAAAAATAAAAATAAATTAAAAAACAAAACAAAACAAAAAAAACATTTCAGGTGGTTCTAAAATACACCAGCTTAGAGAGACTTCTGCATACATTACTTCCTTTCCTTCTCTTTCCTGCCTTCCTTTCCTCAGTGCGCTGCCTTCTGCGTCTTTAAGCCTTCCCATGCAAAGCAGAATGCAGCAGACCCACAAAAGAACCTAATGACCTCCATCCATTCTTCTTGTACCTATTTCATAAGGATTTCTAGGAAATGTGAATGGACCCCTCCTAGATAAGCTAGTTTGTAGATAGAAACTCCACTTGTTTAGTTTCATGAGCAGAAATCAGTTAAAAGGAGTGGGCTGAGAAGCAGAATGCTGTCTTCCTGGTTCATGGATTATTGTCTTTTTAGTTTCTCTGCTATTCTGAGTGTGCACTCAGTGACACTGAAGTGGCTCTCATCATCATTCATAACTATGCTCAAGAGCATTACCAAGGTGCTCCTTCCTCAGGAGAAGTTTGTAATCAGAAGCCCCTGCTTTACCGTGCCCGTGGCACTGAGCGACAGATGGCCCAGTTGCTGGGTAAGAGGTCCCATCATGGAGGCAGGCTGGAGGGAAATGGTGTGGTCCATCCCTGGTGCCAGACCTGAACCCTAGAGGCAGCAACAAAGGACAGGGTTAGTTGAAGCAGTGATTCAAAGCTACCAGAACTATTTAACCCTTTGAGTAGTGAGTTATCTCATGCTCGCTGACCCCCAGGAATGAGTTTTTTTCAAAAAATAAAATTAGTTGCAGTTACAGTTTTATTAACTTAAAATCATGTTTGTTTGATAACCAATTTATGGAAACAAGAAGAACATACATTTGCCTTTTTTTAATGTTGCCTTACACACTTTTAAAATAAAAAGTTTTGTACGATCATACTCTGGATGGTCAGGAGGCATGAGGACGTACGTGAACATTGGTACTACTCATAGGGTAAAAAGTCCTGGGAAATGAACCCAGTTATGCAACAGGAATAGGCAGACACACTGCCAATCAGTCTAGACTCTAGACTCTAGAGGGATCCCTGCCTAAAAATAATAAACTCACAAAGTTTGAGGTCATAATATCTGGGTTGCATAAGGGTCTGAGACAGAACTCACACCAACATCCCCTGTCATTACATCCCAGTGTTTTTCTTTACATCAAAACGCCTCTTTGGCATTTGACCACTTCTGAACACTCACTGAAGGCTGCATGAGGTATGACTGGTGGTGCATCCAAGACGGGTTAGGTACTTGTAGAGGAGATGTCTGAGTTACTCTCTAATGCAATCGAAAATAAACAAACAAAAATGTTATGAACACAATAAACTGAGGAACACAATAGGAACAGAGGCAGGGTCACAAGGAGCAGAGGGACAGCTGTCAGAGGGCAGGGGAAGAGGGGACTGGGATCAAAGAGGGGGAAGGGATGAGCCAAATTATATACATAACACACAGACACACAAAACAGGGCAGCAGGTCCCAGAGGGAAGGGGGGGAGAAGGGAGGGAAGAAAGGGGGTGCAAAGGGAAGGGAAAGAGACTCTGCATGGGGCATGGGGGCATGATACAGAGGTTAAGGCATTATATTGAATGGGACACTTGAAACCATGTTAATAACAATAAATTTTATTATTTTTTAAATTCATTTTAGAGAGGAGACACAGAGAGAGAGAGAGAAAGAGAGAAAGGGGGGAGGAGCTGGAAGCATCAACTCCCATATGTGCCTTGACCAGACCAGTGCAGGGTTTTGAACTGGCGACCTCAGTGTTCCCAGGTCGACACTTTATCCACTGCGCCACCACAGGTCAGGCAATATAACAATAAATTTAAAAAAATTTTTAATGTTAATTAGAAACTATTGTTTTGTCTAATGATTTGATAATGTTCAGACAAAATTTAAAAAAAGTTGGAGTGACCCATCAAAAAATAAAAACAGCCTGACCAGGCGGTGGCGCAGTGGATAGAGCGTCGGACTGGGATGCGAAAGACCCAGGTTCAAGTCCCCAAGCTCGTCAGCCTGAGCACGGGCCCATCTGGCTTGAGCAAAAGCTCACCAGCTTGGACCCAAGGTCGCTGGCTCCAGCAAGGGGTTGCTCGGTCTGCTGAAGGCCTGCGGTCAAGGCACATGTGAGAAAGCAATTAATGAACAACTAAGGTGTTGTAACGGCAATGAAAAACTAATGATTGATGCTTCTCACCTCTCTCCATTCCTGTCTGTCTGTCCCTATCTATCCCTCTCTCTGACTCTCTCTTTGTCCCTGTAAAAAAAATTAAAAATAAAATAATTTAAAAAAATCAATTGATAATAAATTTAAAATTTAGCAAAGAAAAAAATAAAATAAAAACAAGGGGGTCAAGGGAGATGTTGACGGGAATATGGGGGAGGGGGAATGCACTTGGGGTGACCCTAGAATCTATGTAAACACAAATAATTAAATAAAAATAAATTTAAAAAGAATAAATAAAAACATTAAGAATAAACTGGTCCTGGCCTAGTAGCTCAGCTGGTCAGAGCATTGTCCCAAATGCCACCATGGTTTGATCCCTGGTCAGGGCACATGTGAGAAACAACCAATAAATGCACAACTAAACAGAATAACAAATGAATGCTCCCCCACCCATTTCCTCTCTCTGTCTCTTTAAAATCAATCAATTAAAAAAAAAGAAAGAATAAGCTATTTAACCTCTGCCAGGTAGCTCAGTTGGTTAGAGCATCATGCCTATATGCCAAAGTTACCGTATATCCCCCATGTATAAGACACACCTTAATTTTGGGGCCCAAAATTTGGGAAAAAAAAGTATTACATAAAGTTATTAAACTCAAGTTTTATTCATCATAAAATCCATACAACTCATCATCACTGTCAAAACTCCCATCCATTAGCTTGTCCTCATCTGTGTCTGATGACGAATCACTGTCTTCAACAATGAGCGCAAAAACAAGAGCAAAAAAGTGGGAAATGCAAGTAAAAAACCTGCAACCATTGTATAAAATGCACCCAGTTTTTAGACCCTAAATTTTTCGAGAAAGAATGGGGAAATACAGTATGTGTTTCATCCTCAGTCAGGGCACATGCAAGAAACAATGAATGAGTGCAAAAATATGTGGAACAACAGATCAATGTGGGGTTTTTTTTGTTGTTTTTAAATTTAGTAAGAGGAAGGGAGGCAGAGACAGACTCCCTCATGCACCCTGACCGAGATCCACCCGGGAAGCCCACTAGGGGTCAATGCTCTTCCCATCTGGGGCCCTTGCTCCACTGCAACCGGAGCCATATTTTTAGCGTCTGAAGCGGAGGCCATGGAGCAGTCCTCAGTACCCAGGGCCAACTTGCTCTAACTGAGCCTTGGCTGCAGCAGGGGAGGAGAAGAGAGAGAGAAGTGAGAGAGGGAGGGGTGAAGAAGCAGATGGGTGCTTCTCCTGTGTGCTCTGACTGGGAATCAAACCTGGGACTTCCACACGCTGGGCTGACACTCTACCAATGAGTCAACTGGCCAGAGCCTAAAATCAGTTTATTAAAAAAGAATAAACTATTTAAAAAATATTAGTAACTCTTACACCTCAACAAATAACTCAGTTTAAAAATGAGTATCCCAGCCTGACCAGGCGGTGGCGCAGTGAATAGAGCGTCAGACTGGAATGTGGAAGACTCAGGTTTGAGTCCCCGAGCTCGCCAGCTTGAGTGCGGGCCCATCTGGTTTGAGCAAAAGCTCGTCAGCTTGGACCCAAGGTCACTGGCCCCAGCAAGGGGGTGCTCGATCTGCTGAAGGCCCGCGGTCAAGGCACATGTGAGAAAGCAATCAATGAACAACTAAGGTGCCACAACGAAAAACTAATGATTGATGCTTCTCATCTCTCCCCGTTCCTGTCTTTCTGTCCCTGTCTATCCCTCTCTCTGAGTCTCTCTCTGTCCCTGTAAAAAAAAAAAAGAAAAACTGCATTAAAAAATGAGCATCCCGGGTTCCCACGCCTTAACAGCTTAATTTGTGTAGAGGTTCAGAATGAGTCACCCCAAGATGTGCCTCTGTGGAATGCAGATTATTTTGAGCTAAAGGCAACTGAGACCCTACAAGAGAAACTCCTGCCCCTCTCTCCCTTTAACTACCTAGAAGAATTTAAATTATGAGCCTTGCTCATAGTAATACAGTATCAGAGAAAACTTTTTTTGTCTACCTATAGGGCAGGGCAAACTAATTGAACACCTGTTCTTCTTCTGGTCCTAAAATAACCCTCTGAAGCCACCCAAGTACCTTACCCCATGCTTAGCTCAGAGTGCCATATTTACCTCATATGAACTTTCCATCCCTGACCCTCTCATGTATGTAGGACCTCTGACCCTCTTATGTATGTGAATGTGATGTTGATGCTGCATCAGGAAAATCAGAACAGAGCTGATGCTATTGTATTTTTAATTTAAAAAACAAATTAAATGAAATAGCGATCAATTCTATATAAAATTGAAAAAAAAATGAGCAAAGGAGTTAAATATTTCATTAAGAAAATATACAGCCTGACCAGGCAGTGGCGCCGTGGATAGAGCGTTGGACTGGGATGCGGAGGACCCAGGTTCAAGACCCCGATGTTGCCAGCTTGAGCGCAGGCTCATCTGGCTTGAGCAGAAAGCTCACCAGCTTGGACCCAAGGTCGCTGGCTCAAGCAAGGGGTTGCTCGGTCTGCTGAAGGCCCGCAGTCAAGGCACATATGAGAAAGCAATCAATGAACAACTAAGGTGTTGTGATGGCAACGAAAAACTAATGATTGATGCTTCTCATCTCTCTCCGTTCCTGTCTGTCTGTCCCTATCTATCCCTCTCTCTGACTCTCTGTCCCTGTAAAAAAAAAGAAATAAAGAAGATATACAAATGGCCAATAAGCACATGAAAGAGGTATAAAACTATTAGCTGCTAGAGAAATGCAAATCTTCCCCTTCACACCCACTATGATGCCTGTGACTAAAAGGACTGAACAGTAAGTGTTACACACTGCAGGTATGAACGTAAAATGGTTCAGCAGCTTTGGAAAACAGTTTAGCAGTTCCTCAAAAAATTAAACAGTTACTGCATAACCCAGCTATTTCACTCCTCGGTACATACTCAAGAAAAATGAAAGCATTTGTCTACACAGAAACTGTACACAAACATCCTTGGCAACATTATTCATAATAGTCCATAGGTGGAAACAACTCAAATGGCCATCAACTGATAAATGAATATCAAAACAAGGTATTATCCATACAATGGACTATGATTCAGGAAGTACTGATACATGCTACAACATGAATGAACCTTGAAAACAAGCTAACTGGAAGAAGCCAGGTACAACTATATTGTATGCTTCCATTTATTATGAAATGTCCTGGATGTTTTGCTCAGTAGTAGAGCATCAGCCTGGCATGTGGATGTCCCAGGTTCAATTTCCAGTCAGGGCACACAGGAGAAGCGACCATCTGCTTTTCCACCCCTCCCCCTCTTCCTTCTCTCTCTCTCTCTCTCTTCTCCTTCCACAGCCATGGCTCAGTTGGAGCAAGTTGGCCCTGAGCACTGAGAATGGCTACATGGCCTCCACCTCAGGTGTTAAAATAATGGCTCCATTGCTGAGCAATGCCTCAGATGGGCAGAGCATTGCCCCCTGCTGGGCTTGCCAGGTGGATCTTGGTCAGGGCATATGCAGGAGCCTGTCTCCCTGCCTCCCTGCTTCTCACTTAAGAAAAAATTAAAAAATTGTGAAATGTCTAGAACAGGTAAATCTATAGACATAGAAATAATATTAGTGATTGCTAGGTGCTGGGGTAAGAAAGAATGGGGAATGACTACTAAAGGGAACAGGGTTTCTTTCTGAGGAGATGAAAATCTTCTAGAATTAGATAATGCTGATAGTTGTATAACTTTGTAAATATACTAAAAACTACCGAATTGTACACTTTAAGAGGATGAATTTTATCTCAATCTTCAAATGAAAAAAGTTAGCAATGAGAAGTTAGAAATGCATCATAATAAACAAGTAGGGTTTATTCCATCTATGTAAGGATTGTTCAAGATCAGAAATTCTATGCACGAGTCAAAATGAAAGAAAAAAACCATAGCATAACACCAGATGGTGAAATGACATTTGATAAAATTCAGCAGCCACTTATTTTTTTTAAAATCACAAAGTAAACCTGCCTGGTGGTGGCACAGTGGATAGAGGATTGACCTGGCATGTTGAGGTCCCAGGTTAGAAGCCCTCGGCTTGAGTGCAGGCTCATCTGGCTTGAGTGTGAGGTTGCTGGCTTGAGAATGGGATCAATAACATGATCCCAGGGTTGTTGGCTTGAGCAAGGGGTCACTGGCTCAGCTTGAGCCTCCCCCCCCATCAAGGCATGTATAAGAAGCAATCAATGAATAACTCAAGTGACACAACTATAAGTTGATGCTTCTCATCTCCTTCCTCTCTCTCTCTCTCTCTAAAAAAAAAAATAACCAAGTAAAATAGGGACTAGAAAAAAAACTACTTACATATATTAAGTGTTATTACCAAAAACTAGCCACTAATATTAGTCTAAACAAATATCAAAACCACTGTAATTATAGTGACCTCAGTTTTTTGTTTTGTTTTTTTGCAAGAGACGGACAGACAAGACAGGAAGGAAGAGAGGGAGAAAGATGAGAAGCATTAACTCATAGTTGCAGCACTTTAGTTGTTCATTGATTGATTTCTCATATGTGCCTTGCCTGAAAACCCCAACCAAGCCAGTCACCCCTTGTACAAGCCAGCAACCTTGGGCTTTAAGCCAGTGACCATGGGGTCATGTCTATGATTCCATAATCAAGCCGGCAGCCCCACACTCAAGCTGGTGAACCTGTGCTCAAGCTGGCAACCTCAGGGTTTCTAACCTGGGTCCTCAGTGTCCCAGGCCCATACTCTATCCACTGCGCCACCGCCTGGTCAGGCACAAAGGATACACACACACACACACACACACACACACACACACACACACACACAGTATGTCCGTAAAGTCATGGTGCACTTTTGACCGGTCACATGGATAGAGTATGGGTCTGGGACACTGAGGACCCAGGTTAGGAACCCTGAGGTTGCTGGCTTGAGCACAGGATCACCAGCTTGAGTGTGGGGCTGCCGGCTTGATTATGGAATATATATATATATTCTCTATAATATAAATAAATATATTTATTTGTTTAATGGAATTCCAATTAAAATCCTCACAGATTTTTAAAAATTAGATAAAATTACCATAATTTTATACAGAAGACTAAGTGTCAAAAAATAACAGAGTATGGCCTGACCAGTGGTGGCGCAGTGGATAAAGTGTTGACCTGGAACACTGAGGTCACCAGTTTGAAACCCTGGGGGCTTGCCTGGTCAAGGCACATATGGGAGTTGATGCTTCCTGCTCCTCCCCTCTTCTCTCTCTCTCTCTCTCCTCTCTAAAATGAATAAATAAAATCTTTAAAAAAAATAGCAAGTATGAAAAAGAGTGGAGAAAACTTTGTCTTATTAAATAATATTAGAACATAATATGATCAAATCAATATATTATTGGACTAGGAACAGAAATAATGATCACTGGGAGAGAATAAAAAATACAGAAATAAGTGCCAGTATTTTATTATATGACAAAAGTGGCATTTCAATTCAGCGGAAAAAGAATGGTTATTTAATAATTTGGTGCTAAGACAACTGTTTAACATTTTGAAAGAAAACATAATAGAATCCTAATTTTCTACTATATACAAAAATAAATTCCTAAAGATTACACATTTACATATAAAACAATTAAATAAATCTTGGAGACCCTATAGATAATATAGGGACTACGGAGGTCTTTAGAATTAAGACAAGAAATTTTGCCTGACCAGGCGGTGGCGCAGTGGATAGAGCGTCGGACTGGGATGCGGAAGACACCGGTTCGAGACCCCGAGCTCGCCAGCTTGAGCGCGGGCCCATCTGATTTGAGCAAAAAGCTCACCAGCTTGGGCCCAAGGTCGCTGGCTCCAGCAAGGGGTGGCTCAGTCTGCTGAAGGCCGGTGGTCAAGGCACATGTGAGAAAGCAATCAATGAACAACTGTGGTGTCGCAATGACAATGAAAAACTTATGATTGATGCTTCTCACCTCTCTCCATTCCTGTCTGACTCTCTCTCTGTCCCTGTAAAAAAGAAAAAAAAAAAAAGACAAGAAATTTCAGACTTTTTTTTTCTTAAGTGAGAGGAAGGGAGATAGACAGACTGGCATGTGCCTCAACCACGATCCACCCATCTAGGTCTGATGCTTGAATCGACCAAGCTGTCCTTAGTGTCCGGGGCTGCCGCTGGGACCAATTGAGCCACTGGCTGCAAGGAAGGGAAGAAGAGAAGGGGGAGAAGGGTGGAGAGAAGCAGACAGTCACTTCTCCTGTGTGCCCTGACCAGTAATCGAACCTGGGACGTCCACATGCCAGGCTGACACTCTATCCACTGAGCCAACCGGCCAGGGCCCCGATGTATTTAACTACATACAATTTTTAAACTCCCTTATGGCAAACGCTGGTGATCCCAGTGTGTGGTTCTTGCTTTACTAGCAGTAGCCGCAGCAGCACCTGGGAACTTGTTAGAAATACAAATTCTTGCTTCCCACCTCATCCTTAGTGAATCAGAAAATCCTGGTGTGCTGCCAGTAACCTAGGTTTAATAAGCTCTTCAAGTGATCCTGATGCACAGCTACAGTTTAAGGCCACAAAGGTAATGGACACAAATTAAAAAATGGAAAAAGACATCTGTAACAAAGATAACATTCAGAGGATCAATACTTACAATATACCAATTGTTTTTATGAGCTGATGGGAAAGGAACAAATAACCAAACAGAAAAAGGGGCCAAACATGAAGAGCAATCAGAGAACAGCAAATCAAAATATAACAAACATTTTTAAATGCTTAAACTAAGCTGCAGTCAGGGAAGTTCAAATTAAAGGCATAATGCACTTCATACCGATCAAGAAAGAAAACATTTAGAAAGAGCAATGTGGCCTATGGCTGGAGGGAAGCAAGCACGGCCATACAGTGCTCGAGGAAACAGGAGCTGACACAGCCTTTGTGAAAACCAATCTGGGAACACTTATATGACTGAAAGTTCATAAATTTAAACTAGTAATACTACTCCTCGGACTCCAGTCCCCAGAAATGCAACTACTCATATGTAAGGACAGAGGCGCAAGGGTGTTTACTGCACAAAGAAATTTACTAAGCATTACTTGTACCAGAAAAACATTGAAATCCAAGTGAACAACCTTCCTGGGGTATACGTGAAAACTTCTGGTGTATCTTCAGCATGAAATACTGCTCATAAAAATTAGGGGATATTTCAACATGAATATGAAGCAATAAAGAAAAAAAAGCATTTTATTTTTTTGGCAGAGACAGAGAGAGTTAGAGAGAGGGATAGATAGGGACAGACAGGAAAAGAGAGAGATGAGAAACATCAATACTTTGTTGTGGCTCCTTAGTTGTTCATTGATTGATTTCTCATATGTGCCTTGACCGTGTGGCTACAGTAGACTGAGGACCCCTTGCCCGAGCCATTGACGTTGGGTCCAAGCTGGTGAGCCTTGCTCAAACCAGATGAGCCCACGCTCAAGCTGGCGACCTCGGGGTCTCATACCTGGGTCCTCCACATCCCAGTCTGAAACTCTGTCTATCCACTGCGCCACCGCCTGGTCAGGCTGATCTTTTTATTAAACAACAATATCAGAAAAGCAAACAAGTCAAAGAAAGTTGTTTGGTTATGCAAATGAGATGCAAAATCAACTTTTATTTCATTGGTGAAAATGCACTATACAAAAGGCTGAAAGTACTGGAGTATCTGCACGTTCCCTGATACCCTAATTTCTATGAGCAGTATATAAAGCAATTATTATTATTTTTCTTCTTTTCCAAAGGAGAGGAGGGGAGATAGACAGATTCTCATATGCGCCCAACTGGGGTCTACCTGGTAACTGCTGTCTGGGTCCGATGCTCTGCCTATCTGGTGCCATGTACACAACTGAGCTATTTTTAGCACCTGAGGCGGAGGCTCCACAAGCCATCCTCAGTGCCCAGGGCCAATGCACTTGAACCAATTGAGCCATGGCTGCAAGAGGGGGAGAGAAAGAGAAGGGGAAAGGGGGTGGTGGGGAGAAGCAGATGGTCACTTCTCTTGTGTGCCCTCACTGGGAATTGAACCTGGGATATCCATATACCAGGCCAAAACTCTACCACTGAGCAAACCAGCTAGGGCCTAATGCAATTATTAAAAAAGGAAAAAATTTGCCTGACCTGCGGTGGCGCAGTGGATAAAGTGTCGACCTGGGAACACTGAGGTCGCCAGTTCAAAACCCTGCACTGGTCTGGTCAAGGCACATATGGGAGTTGATGCTTCTAGCTCCTCCCCCCTTTCTCTCTCTTCTCTCTCTCTCTCTCTCTCTCTCTCTCTCTCTCTCTCTCTCTCTCTGTGTCTCCTCTCTAAAATGAATAAATAAAAGAAAAAAGAAAATAAATTTTAAAAAAATAAAAAAAATAAAAATAAAAAAGGAAAAAATTAGAATAAAGATCTAAACATTAGCTGCATCACCCAGAGGGCTTTTGAGAACCATTCAGATTGCTGGGACTTACCACTAGTTTCTAAAATAGTAGAGCTGGGGTGGAGTCCAAGAATTTGCGTTTTGAAAAATTCCCAGGTGATGCTGATACTGCTGTCCCAGGGACTACATTAAAATAAATTTATTTTTTCACTTAATGATTTGAGAGAGAGAGAAATGGGGGGGAGAGAAAAACACAGATTTGTTTCTCTACCCTTCCATGCATTCACTGGTTGACTCTCGTATGTGCCCTGATCGAGGATTGAACCTGCAACCTTGGTGTATCGGGACAATGCTCTACCCAACTGAGTTACCCGGCCAAGACCCAGGGACTAAACTTTGAGAATTACTGGTTTAAGATACTGTTAAGTGAGAAAAGTATGAAAAATATATTTAATCTGGTCAATTTTCTTGTAAAATAAGCATTGACTTCCAAAAACTGTATATATATGTATATATGCACCTGAAGAAAATATGGGAAATGTAGAAAATTAACATGAATTTACTTGTTGGGTAGTGGACAGAGAGTAAGAGGGTGCTCCTACTACAGTCTCTCTCTATATATATGTAATGTGGTCATATGTTCTGCTTTCACATAAAGTTATTTTTGTGCGATTTGTATAAAAGAAAGAAAAGTAGAAAAAAGAAAACCCAAGTAGTTTCCAGGCTTATATTCCTTTATCTAAAACCCAATGATAGGGAAAACCACCTCTCCCTTTTTGTGCATGAATTTACCTGAAACACAGACACAGGAGAGGGAAGATATGGGGAGAGCGCAGACTGAGTGAGCATCCTGTTGGCGGTGATGTTATAAGGAGCCGGGTAAAACCTATAATAGGAAGGAAGCTCATCGGTAAGGGGTCACAGGAAATCAGAAAGTAAGAGCCCCCACTGATAAACACAGCCACCTTCCATTAAGTGCTATTTAAAAATCAAGATGAAACATCTAAGTGCCTGGACACAGGCTGTTGTAAATTTTCAGTTGGCCTAATTATATAAAACACCCTTACCCATTCTGAAGAGCTGCAGTGGGGTCATAGGTCAAGGCCATACCACCCTATAAAGAAAACACACATATTGTAAGGCCTTGGACAAGACAGGAAGGAGCAAGCCCAGAATGTCAAGGGTGGGGATGTAGTTGGTTCAACTGATTAAGTGAAGTCTGGACAAGCTGTTCTACAGTTTTTCTGGGTGTGCAGGCTGCAAAATCCCACTCAAGACCCGCTCTGAAGAACACGTTAAGTAGCCAGTTTCTCCAAGTTACAAGGTGTAGCTCTCAAGCTTGCCACCTAAGCTGACAGAAATCAGTCCGTGGTAATTTCCATTCTGTTATAATAGGCTTAGTATTCCTGTCTTCTCAGAGGTCCTCTTACCATATCTCCATGCCTGAGCCAGGCCCTTCCATTTTGCACAAATTTTCCTTGGTTTTGTCGTTTCTTTGGACCACCATCAGCAAATTTGCATAGCAATGGATTAGATGGGGCTATCAAGAGAGAAAGCAGACAGGTAGCTGAGTCCCATCTCACTTAGCTCATGCATACTCGTGCGAAACTCCTCCGGAATCTTCATTGCAAATAACAACCTGTGGCCCTCACAGCCTGATTCCCAGATGCCTCACCTGGTACTCCAGGGGGTGTCTTAATATATTTTCCATTAAAGTGGGTGATGATGGCTTCACACTTCTCTGTGGACTCCATCCTAAGGAGTACAAGAGGGGTTAGGCTCTAGCTTCTCCGGGATCTTTGCTCTCCCTACATTCAAAAAAATGCCCTAAGTTCCCAGCCCCACAAATGATCTAAAAGTTGTGACTCGAAACAGAGTTTCCTCCACACGAATTCAAGATATCCTGGAGAGGGTATCTGATGAAGGTTCCCTCAACTGGCTGCTGTAGGGTCCTGAACGGAATAATGGAGGTCTTTATTCCAAAAGCACTTGTATTCCAAAGAAGATACTGATGAATGGGCCTAGCATTGTCTGGTTCAGAATACAATAAATAGAGGCTGATATTCCTTTCTTCTTCTTTTTAGTTTTCCATTGATTTGAGAGAAAGAAAGAGAAAGAAGCATCTTTGCTTCTCTTTGTTCTCTTTTTCCACTCTTTGTTCCACTTAGCTGTTCCATTTTTAGTTGTGCATTCATTGATTGCTTCTCACACATGCCCTGACCAGGGATCGAACCTACAGTCTCGGTGCTCTAGGACAATGCTCTATACACTGAGAAATCCAGTCAGGGCCTGTTATCATTATTTTTTATTACAAAATTCCTAATGGAAATTGTTCCCTCACTTTGATAAAACTACACAAGCTAAGAATTTGTCAATATTAATTTTTTTGCTTTGGTTATGTATTAAGGTCTAATTAGCTAACGATAACATCATTAAGATTTCATGAATCTGTAGGAGGAAACAGTAATAAGACAGGGTGTATGGTCCCTAGTGACAGAAAAAAAAAATGTTGGGAACTACTAAGTTAAAGTATATTGGTGAGGAAAGAGGACTGAGTGAGGAACCAGAACACTGAGACTCCAGCTCCTGTTCACCTCCCAAAGCTCTGTGAGTTAGGACATGCACAAAAACCTTTTGGACCCATTCCTTATTTTCACTTTAGAGAAATTATCCATTTACCCTACTACACAGGATTGTTCAGCTCAAATAAGATAATCTATATAAATGTATTCTAAAAGTTTTAAGGGTCTATCTATTACAAAGTACAGTATCTTCCCTGCTTTCCATATCTGAAGTAAGTCTCAGTGTATTTTCTGTGCCAGTAACCACTAAAAATATAAACCATCCCTATGAAGGTGGTCACTCCTATGAGGGTGGTCACTATAAAAGGCCTCAACTGGGAGTTTTTAGAGAAAACCATGTTAGGTATCCTAGAGCAGAAGTCTTTTTTTTTTATTCTTTTTTTTTTTTTTTACAGGGACAGAGAGTCAGAGAGAGGGATAGAAAGACAGGAATGAAAAGAGATGAGAAGCATCAATCATTAGTTTTTCGTTGCCGTTGCGACACCATAGTTGTTCATTGATTGCTTTCTCACATGTGCCTTGACCGCGGGCCTTCAGCAGACCGAGCAACCCCTTGCTGGAGCCAGCGACCTTGGGTCCAAGCTGACAAGCTTTTGCTCAAGCCAGATGGGCCCGCGCTCAAACTGGCGAGCGAGCTTGGGGTCTCGAACCTGGGTCTTCCGCATCCCAGTCCGACACTCTTATCTGCTGCGCCACCGCCTGGTCAGGCTAGAGCAGAAGTCTTTAGTGGGGGTTTTTCTTATTCCTTAGTGTTTCCAAAAGGGTGAGCTGGCATAATAAAGAGAGGTTCCAGAGACTTGCTTTTAGAACCTCAACTTCAGCCCTGGCTGGCTGGCTCATATGGCATATGACTCCCAGCATATGGACTTCCTGGGTTCAATTCTCGGTCAGGGCACAAAGGAAAAGTGATCATCTGCTTTTCTCTCCTTCCTCTCCCTCTTCTCTCTCTCTTCCCCTCCCAGAACCATGGCTTGATGGGTTCAAGAGGCCCTGGGCACTGAGGATGGTTCCATGGCCTCGGCCTCAGGTGCTAAAATAGCTCGGTTACTGAGCAACGGAACTGTGGCCCAGCTGGGCAGAGCATTGGTAGGGATTGCCGCATGGATCCTGGTCGGGGCACATGCGGGAGTCTATCTGCCTCCCTGCCTCTCACTTAATTTTAAAAAAAGATTTTTATAAGTTAGATGCTCCCTCCCAATTCTTCCTCCCAACAGAAGCTGGCGGACTCAGCAAGTTGTCAATTAACACATAAAAAAATTAATTTTGATGATAGATTATCCTGGTTCTTGGTAAATGATTTAAAAGGAATTAAAAGAAGTACTATTTTAACAAATAGGAATTCCCTTTTACTTATTTATTTATGTAAACAAAGTTTTTCAACCTTGTCTTATAACAGCAATAAATAACATTCACTGATGGCTACATGACCTAATTTTAAAAAACTAAACAAAATAAAAGTTATTCACGTCATAGGAGATGCATTTCTAATAAAATTTACTTTCTATAAAATAATTTTGTATCAACATTTAAATGACCTATGTTGTTTGGGGTAACAGTGAACTAAACATATAAAAAGAATTATCTTTTTTTTTTAAATTGATTTTTAGAGAGAGAGAGAGAGAGAGAAATCGATTTGTTGTTCCATTCATTGATGCTGTCATTGGTTGACATTTGTACGTACCCTGACTGGGGATCAAACCTGAAACCACAGCACGCTGGGACAATATTCTCTAAACAATTGAGCTACCTGGCCCCAGATAATTTTCTTATGGGGCCCAGATAATACACATATAGCCACTGGGCCACTGGAAAAATTTTAATGTACATACTGTCTTTTTTGAGAGAGAGGCAGGGAAAGACAGGAACATTGAGCTGCTTCTATATGTGCTCTCACTGGGGAATTGAACCAGCAACCTCCACGCCCCAGGATGACACTCAACCGAGCTATTCAGCCAGGGCTCAATTGGTGTTTTTTGTTAGTATGTTTGTTTTTTTCAGAGAAAGAAAGAGAAGAAGGGAGGGAAAGCATTCATTAGTTGTTTCACTCAGGTGTGCATTCATGGCTTCTTGAGTGTGCATTGTTTGCTTCCCATGTGTGCTATGACCAGGGGTCGAACCCACAACCTTCTATTTTTGAGACAACACTCTTAACTGACTGAGCTAACCAGCCAGAATCTCATACATATTTTTATTGCAGAGAAGTATGACAGAATGATCCCTATAAAGACTTTCAACTATAAAAATATTTTACACTGCCTGACCAGGCAGTGGAGCAGTGGATAGAACATCGGAATGGGACACGGAAGACCCAGGTTCAAAACCCTGAGGTCACCGGCTTGAGCACAGGCTCATCTGGTTTGAGCAAGGCTCACCAGCTTGAGCCCAAAGTTGCTGGATTGAGCAAGGGGCCACTTAGTCTGCTGTAAACCCCCACCCCTAACCCCGGACAAGGCACATATGAGAAAGCAGTCAATGAACAACTAAGGTGCTACAACAAAGAATTGATGCTTCTCATCTCTCTCCCTTCTTGTCTGTCTGTCCCTCTCTCTGTCACCATATATATATATATATATTACACTAGAATACAATACAAATGAAATAAAAATAATACTAGATCAAGAAGAAAAATAGAAACACTATAAGAAAGATGTAAGAATTATAACTATTAAAAAGAAATTCTGCCTGACCAGGCAGTGGCGCAGTGTATAGAGTGTTGGACTGAGATGCGGAGGACCCAGGTTCGAAACCCCAATGTTGCCAGCTTTAGTGCCGGCTCACCAGCTCAAGTGCAGGGTCACTGGTTTGAGTGTGGGATTATAGATATGACCCCATGGTCATTGGCTTGAACCCAAAGGTCACTGGCTTGAAGTCCAAGGTTGCTGGCTTGAGCAAGAAGTCACTCACTCTGCTATAGCCTCCCACCCACCTCATCAAGGCACATACAAGAAAGCAATCAATGAACAACTAAGATGCCGCAACAAAAAATTGATGCTTCTCATCTCTCCCCCTTCCTGTCTGTCTGTACCTATCTGTCCCTCTCTCTGACTCTCTGTCTCTGTCAAAAATAAAATGCCCTATGTATTTTCAGAATAGATGATTTTGTGTATCAAATTGCTATGACAATTTAGACCTCATTTGGATACACTGAAAAATGATGTGACAGTTTGATTTAATGTTTATAATTTGGTGGAAATCATACTTAGCAAGAACCGAAATGTATGAAGAAAAATGATAGTTATTAATGTAGAAACATGCAAGAAATTTCATAGTTTTTTGAGTCTTCAAAGCTACAGCTCCCAAACGGACCTCTGAGATGTCCTGGGCCGTTGTGTGCACTTGCAAAAGCACAGCAAAGAATATTTTAACTTTCTGAAGAAAATACAGCAACACCTGTTGTATACTGTGTGGAAAACTAACTCTAAATGGTTCACCATTTCAACAACAGATCACCCTACAACTCTCTCTTTGGATACTGCATTTTTGCAAAGCTGGTTGTTCAACGGTTTCAGTGACAAAAACAAGTACCATAAGAAAATCTATGTGTGACAGAAAATGAGGATCTAAGTGTCCAATCTGATTTCAAGGTTTGTGAAGTTGTGCAGTCTCCAACAGGTACACATCCCATTAGTAAGTATAGTTATTTATTTATGAAATAAAAGTATTTCCTCTCTCAATGTATTTCTCAAAAAGCTACAAAATTGATATGAATACCTTTTGAGTTGTTTAGACCATTTAATTACTCAATAAATTGAACTGTTAAGTTTTTTGTTGTTGTTTGTTTATTGGGTGTTTTGTTTGTTTGTTTGTTTGTTTAGTCTTGGGCAAAAAATTAAGAAGACAACTACAGTGCATGATCTGAAACAGGTTGGGAACCTCGGCTTTTAGAGTGTAGGAGCAAAAATGTTTAGTGACCATAAGCCTGCGAACTCTTTTAGTTGTACTGGGGATTGCCAGCAGGTGGTACTACCAAGACTGAGTTGGCTAGAGAAGCCCTAGTTCTCTTTCCCAAGGTTTGAAACACTCCAGAGTAAGGGAGTGTTCTTGGACCAGACAAGATATTATAAAACAGCCTGCCCTGTGGTGGCGCAGTGGATAAAGCATCCACCTGGAATGCTGAGGTTGCCAGTTCAAAACCCTGAGCTTGCCCAATCAAGGCACATACAAGAAGTAGCTACTATGAGTTGATGCTTCCTGTTCCTCCCCCTCCCCCACCTCTCTCTAAAATTAATAAATAAAACCTTTAAAAAGAAAAATAATAAAACAAAAAGTCCAGTAGTTTATAAACTTTAAAAAAACAAGAGTATCACCCCAATAAATTCAATAAAAAGGAAACATAAACAAACAACAGACTCTCCTTTCAAACAAAATCTTAAATAAAAGCAGAACCATTTCTTAAGTGGGACAGCATGAGCTGATGCCCTACAACAACGACACCTGAGCTCAAAGAGAGCACCTTTTAGTAGAAACATCTACATCAACCTCCAGAGTAAACCTGGGCTCATAAAGGTCTGATAGCACATGGGCAGTTAGTGGCAGAGTTGATTCTAGAATCTAAGTCTCTCAAAAAACCTGAAAAGGTAGACCAAATTTTCTACTTCCTCCTAACTGATCTTTTTTTTTTTTTTTTTTTTTGCCAGAGAGTGAGAAACAGACAGACCAGAAGGGAAAGAGATAAGAAGCATCAATTCATGACTGCAGCACCTTAGTTATTCATTGATTGCTTTCTCATATGTACCTTGACCCAGGGCTTCAGCCAAGCCAGTGACCCCTTGCTAAAGCCAGTGACCTTGGGCTTCAAGCCAGCGACCTTTGGGATCAAGCCAGCGATCATGGGGTCATGTCTATGATCCCATGCTCAAGCTGGCAACCCCACACTCAAGCTGGCAACCTCGGGGTTTCGAACCTGGGTCCTCAGCATCCCAGGCCAATGCTCTATCCGCTGCACCACCACCTGGTCAGGTTCCTCCTAACTGATCTTAAAGCCAGAAGGATTAGGGCTCTGCTCCTATCACCCACTTCTGTGACAACTTGAACAAATCACTTCATATTGGGAATTTGTTTTCCTTATCTATAAAATAAGTTAATTAATATTTCCCAGGGTTGTAGTAATGATTAAATGAGATAATAGGATGAGAAACTACTGAATAAACTACACTGCTCACAAAAATTAGGGGATCAGGGTACATGCAGATAGTCCAGTACTTTCAGCCTTTTGTATAGTGCATTTTCATCAATAAAATAAAAATTGATTTTGCATCTCATTTGCATAACTGAACAACTTTCTTTGACTTGTCGTTTGATTTTCTGATATTCTTGTTTAATAAAAAAAGAAATCAAATGCTGCCTTTTTTATTGTTTCATATCCATGCTGAAATATCCCTTAATTTGTGTGAGCAGTATATAAGAAGATACAGAATTATTTCATTCTGGTTGGGTCTGGATCAAAGAAGCAAAGGCCAGAGTAGCAGGAAGTAGTGTGGAAAGAATAAAGATTTGAAGGCAAATGGAATTGTGACCTATAATTAAATAAACTTTGGATTTATTGTCAAGTACTTAAAAAAATTTTTTTTAATTTATTGACTTTAGAGTAAGAGAGAGAAAGAAACATTGACCTGTTGCTTCACTCATTTTATGCATTCATTGATAAACTCCTGCATGTACTCCAACTGGGATCAAACCTACAACCCTGGAGCACTGGGATGATGCTCCAACCAACTGAGCTACCCAGACAGGGCTACTGTCAAGTACTTTTGGCCAGTAGTTGGGGGGCACAGATTTTTTTTGCGAGCCTCTTAAGTGACATTTTTTATTAACCTCATCATTTCCCATTCTTGGCATCCCTCACCTTGCAAAGCCAACCCCTCTGCTGGTCCCACTAGTGTCTCGAAGGATTCGAGTGGAGATAACTTGGCCAAAGGGCTTCAACATTCCCTCCAGTTCTTGCTCATCCATTGACAGTGGGAGGTTTGATATGTATAAATTTGTGGGGTCCTGCTCCTGTTGCTATGAAAATAAAAGAGAGAAAATGAAGCTCAGATCCCTTAACCCTTTCCCACCATCAGCAGTCCTCCAAAAAATGACATCTCAGAAAAGAGATAGCAGGAAGGATTCCACATAAACAAAGGAGAATCTTTTTTTTCAAAGATTTATTTAATGCTCTTTTTATAGAAAGGAAAGAGGGAGGAGAGAGGGAGATAAGGGGGAGGAGGAGTAGCAGGAAGCATAAACATATAGTAGTTATTTCCCTTATGTACCTTGACTAGCAAGCCCAGAGTTTTGAACCTGTGACCTCAGCGTTCCAGGTCAATACTTTATCCACTGCGCCACCACAAGTCAGGGAACAAAGAGAATCTTAACTATTTGTAACAAACATCAATCCCACTACCGTGGGATTTATACTGAGTCCAGGCAAAAAATAAATAAATAAAAATAAAAAGCAGATTTAATATAACTAGTACTGTATACAACCATAATACAAGTCATTGATAAAGTTTTGGCTGTCTCTGTAAAAACTAGGCCAGTACAGTCCCTCCTCCCCCAACAGTCTGTTCCAGAGGCCGGGTTCTCTTGGATTGCCTCGTTCCCTGGCTGGATTATTTTGAGTAATAATCCCTCCTCCCCTCTTCCGGCCACAGCAGACTCCTCCAAGTAGAAATGCCTGTTCACTCACTGACAGAGGGAAAGCAGGAGAAACAGGAGAGATGGGAAAGGGGGAAGGCAATGAGGGCAGTGTGTTGGCGGCTGCACTAAGGTGCACACAGCTCACTGGGTCACCAGGGAACTCTGAAAACTACTCTCACAGGAACTCTGGAGACTCCTAAACTCCCACTGTCAGGGCTTTTCTATGGAAAGAAGAGGTAGGAGAGCCCTTCCAGTGGGCAGAATGTCTTTCCATAGCTTTTTGTGTGTGTGTGCCAGAGACAGAGAGAGTCAGAGAGAGGAACAGATAGACAGGAAAAGAGAGAGATGAGAAACATCAGTTCTTTGTTGCAGCTCCTTAGTTGTTCATTGATTGCTTTCTCATATGTGCCTTGCGGGGGGGGGGGGGGCGCTACAGCAGACCGAGTGACCCCTTGCTCAAGCCAGCGACCTCAGGCTCAAGCTGGTGAGCCTTGCTCAAACCAGATGAGCCCACGCTCAAGCTGGCGAGCTCGGGGTCTCAAACCTGGGTCCTCCACATCCCAGTCTGGTGTTCTATCTACTGCGCCACTGCCTGGTTAGGCCCATAGCTATATTTTTAAGAATTTAAGCAGTCACTCTGCCCTAGATAGTGGGTCACCAGCAAATTTAATCCCTCTTCTGCCTTTCCCTTGAGGTCTTCCTTTTTCTTTCATTTTTATAGAGAAAGGTGGCTGGCAAACTTGCCTTATTCACTCTACACAGAGTATTCACAAGGACTTCAGAAAGGCCAGGGGCAATCCCACCTAAGAGAAGAAGGGAGAGAAATCCTCTAGACTCCTAGAGTGTAGATGAAAATGAAACCTAGAGACAGATGTGAGAAGGAGGGAAGATATCCTTCCCTGCTGTGGCGTCCCTCTCCCCACCCCAAACACATCACCACCACCACCAACAACCAGCCCTCAACAGTGCTGGGAGGTGGAGAGCATTGTTCAACTTCTGAGATGCACAACTGGCTACAAAACTACCGACAGCTGTCTGGTAGGGAAGGGTTGGGGGTGGGGAAACAACAGGAGGAAGGTAGAAGACTCCTGACTCTCTTGCCTGCTTCTAATACTTGATGAGAAAAAAAGAGATGACAGAGCCCCCTGCCACAGATTTTAAATACCATGTTCCTCCAACAGCCAAGGGATGCAAAATGGGTGCCCTGTCCAAGCTGTCTCTGGTAAGATATAGTCAAACAGCACTGCAGATAGCCTCTGCCCATCAACTTAATGGTTCTTAAACCCTCTGGAAACCTTGGAATTGGACCTTTGTTGCTAACCACAACCCTTCAGAGGAAAAGACATGGGGTAGTACTCTTACCTTTGCCATCTGTGCCTGTATACCACTGGCTTTCAGTGCCGTTACAGCTTTCTGTGCAGCTGAAGGACTGTCAAAGTCCACAAAGCCATAGCCTGGAACAGGGAAACAGCATCACTGGGAGGTAGTGGTGTAAGGGAGGTAGGAGGCCCAGGCTTTTCAGGAGACAGAGGAAGAGTTATGATCCATGGAATAGAATTAGTAGGGAGAAAGAGAAATTAAGAGGTTCCAGGGGATTATCCGTGTGCTCCTCAAACACTGTGAGATCTGGTCTACTTCAAAGTTAAGAACACCAGCCCAGGCCAGTTTGCTCAGTGGTAGAGTGTCAGCCCAGCATCTGGAAGTCCAGGGTTCAATTTCCGGTCAGGGCACACAGGAGAAGCGACCATCAACTATCTGCTTCTCCACTCCTTCCCCTCCATCCACAGCCATGGCTCAAGAGGTTTGAGCGAGTTGGCCCCAGGCGCTGAGGGTGGCTCCATGAGCTCAGCCTCAGGCACCCAGATGGGCAGAGCATTGCCCCCTAGTGGGCTTGCCAGGTAGATTACGGTAAGGGCGCATGCAGAAGTCTGTCTCTCCACCTCCCCTCCTCTCATATAATAACAAAAATATAAATAAAAAATGAAGTTAAGAATGCCAAAGGCATTAAGGTCCTTGTGGTGTCCTTGACTTTCCCCTTCCTCTTAAAGAAATCTGAGATTTCAGAAACTAGACTCTTCTGATAATCTATAGCACCCCACCACACTTTTTTTTTTTTTTTTTTTTTTTTTAGCAAGAGAGACAGAGAGAGGGACAGATAGGGATAGACAGACAGGAAGGGAGAGAGGTGAGAAGCATCAATTCTTTGTTGCGGTACCTTAGTTGTTCATTGATTGCTTTCTCATGTGTGCCTTGACTGCTGGGCTACAGGCAAGCCAGTGACACATTGTTCAAGCCAGCAACCTTGGGCTCAAGCCAGTGACCATGGGGTCATGTCTATGATCCCATGCTCAAGTCAGCAACGCTGTGCTCAAGCTGGTGAGCCCATGCTCAAGCCTGCGACCTAGGGGTTTCGAACCTGGGTGCTCAGGACGACACTCTATCCACTGCACCCCCGCCTGGCACTCACACGTAGTCAGGCTACTTTTTTAAAAAGAAGATTTTAGGAAGGAGCAAGATGGCAACGGAGTAGGTGGACGTACCAACTTCCAACTCCCAGAACCAAAGTGGATTATAACTCAATTTTAAGAACCATCATCTGGAAAAACCAACTTTGAACTAAACTAAGTGGACTCTTCAACCAAGGAACACAGAAGAAGCCACATTGAGACTGGTAGGAATAGTGAAAATGCGAAGAGGGCTGCCCAGCTCCCCGGAGCAAATGGCAGCCCAGAGAGACCCGCGTGGCGGGAGGAGAGTTTGGCGGAGGGGGAGGGACCTGGGTCCCAGGAACCAAGCCCCAGCCTGCAGTCCCAGAGCCTAGAAGAGGCGTTTGGACAGTTTTGACCTGTGAAACAAGAGAGGGAGCTCCCAGGCCTACAGTGTGGAGTATTAGGTCCCTTCCTACTCTGCTGAGGGTTGCTGAAGGGTTTGGGGTGGCAGTAGGACGCTGAAACGCGGTTCTGTTGGCGTGGGTGGAGGCCAAGCCGGTGTGAGCTCGGTCTAGCCCAGCAGGGACGGAGGGGACGCGCAAAAGCAGTCCAGAAGCTGCGGGCCCACCTGTAATCCCACCTACGGGGACAAAGTGGGAGGCCAGAAACGGGCAGAGATCTGCTCTGCAACCCTGCGCAAGCCGGGCCTGACCATGGGGACCGGGCTAGGACCAGGGACGGGCGGGGGGCTCACGGTTGAGCTCACACTACCAGCCCCGCCCGGCCGGAGAACTGCAGTTTGCCATTCTACGTGCGCGAGCGGGCTCCGAGCGCGGGGACGAGGTAGACCCCGAGACAAGTGGAAGCTCGCAGCTGAGCCCATGCTACTACCCCCACCCAACCAGAGAAACCGCGATTTGCCATCCTATGTGCACGAGCGGGCTCCGAACGTGGGGGCGGGGTAGAGTCCGGGACAAGCGGAAGTTCGCAGCTGAGCAGAAGCCAGCAAACACACACGCCCCAATAAACCTTGGTTTGTGACCCTGTGCAGAAGGGCCCTGGCCTTGAGGGCGGGGCTAAAGATTTGGACGGGCAAAGGCTCACAGCTGAGAGCTCGTCAAAAGCCCCGCGCAATCCGCGAAACAGTGGCAAGCCAGCTCTGACTGCGGGTTCTGGGTGGAAGTCCGGAAATAGGCGGGGTCCGCAGCTGAACAAAGGTGCTCACCTCTACCCTTGGTGCTGAGGCTTGTGGCTTGAGTGACAGCCCCTCCCGCGGAGGAGAGGCAGAAATCACAGCAACAGCCACAGTGGGCCGGCGCTGGCAACGCCCATACCCAACCACCCTAGGCATCGGCAGAGGAAGTGGGGGGCCTGCAGACAGACCACACCTAGAGAACACAAAGGCAACACCTACTGGACTCCAGTGGCCACAACTTGCTTATACACAGACAAAATGGGTAGGCAGAGGAATGCAAACCAAATGAATCAAGAGAAATCCCCAGAGAAGGACCTGAATGAACCAGATATAACCAAATTACCAGAAGCAGAATTTAGAATAATGATAGTTAGGATGTTCAAAGAAATTAGAGAAACAATGGATAGTCATTATGAACACCTAAATAAAGAGATAACAAGTATAAAAAATGAAATTGGAATAATAAAAAAGAATCAGACAGAAATGACAAATACAGTATCAGAACTGAAGACCACAATGGAAGGAATTAAAAGCAGGATGAATCACGCTGAGGATCGAATCAGCGAGTTAGAGGGCACAATAAACAAAGGCACAGAAACAGAGAAGAAAAAGGAAAAGAGACTCAAAAAATGTGAGGAAACTCTAAGGGAGCTCTGTGACAACCTGAAGAGAAACAACATTCGCATCATAGGGGCGCCTGAAGAAGAGGAGAGAGGACAGGAAATGGAAACTTTGTTCAATCAAATCATAGCAGAAAACTTTCCTAAATTAAGGCTGGGAAACACTCCACACGTTCAAGAAGCACACAGAACTCCATTAAAGAAAAACCCAAAAAGATCTACACCAAGACACATCATAGTTAAAATACCAAAGCTAATGGATAAAGAAAAAATTTTAAAAGCTGCTAGGGAAAAAAAGGCTATCACCTACAAAGGAGCCCCCATAAGGATGACATCGGACTTCTCAACAAAAACACTTGAGGCCAGAAGGGAATGGCAAGATATAATCAAAGTAATGCAGAACAAGAACCTACAACCAAGACTACTTTATCCAGCAAGGCTAACGTTTAAAATTGAAGGAGAAATAAAGAGCTTCCAAGAAAAAGAAAGCCTCAAGGAATTCATAAAAACCAAACCAATTCTGCAAGAGATACTAAGGGGCCTGTTGTGAACAGTTTAAAGGGAAGAAAGAATAGAGCAAAAGAAGAATACAGCTTTAAAGAATAAAATGGCAATAAACAACTACATATCAATAATAACCTTAAATGTAAATGGATTAAATGATCCAATCAAAAGACATAGGGTAGCTGCATGAATAAAGAAACAGGACCCACCTGACCTGTGGTGGTGCAGTGGATAAAGCATCAACCTGGGAACACTGAGGTTGCCAGTTCAAAACCCTGCACTGGTCTGGTCAAGGCATATATGGGAGTTGATGCTTTCAGCCCCTCCCCCCTTTATTTCTCTCTCTCTCTCTCTCTCTCTCTCTCTCTGTGTCTCCTCTCTAAAATGAATAAATAAAAAGAAACAGGACCCACACATATGCTGTCTACAAGAGACACACCTTAAAACAAAAGATGCACATAGACTGAAGGTAAAAGGATGGAAAAAAATATTTCATGCAAATGGAAATGAAAAAAAAGCCAGGGTAGCAGTACTTATATCTGACAAAATGGACTTTAAAACAAAGGCTGTAGTAAGAGATAAAGAAGGACACTACATAATGATAAAGGGAACAATTCAACAGGAAGATATAACTATTATAAATATCTATGCACCAAATATAGGGGCCCCAACATACATAAAGCAGACTTTGATGGATATCAAGGGAGAGATTAACAGCAATACTATAATAGTAGGGGATTTCAATACCCCTCTAACAACACTGGATAGATCCTCAAGAAAGAAAATTAATAAAGAAACAGAAGACTTAAAGGAGACACTAGATTAACTTGATTTATTTTATTCATTTTATTTTATTTTATTCATTTTAGAGAGGAGACAAATAGATAGAGAGAGAAAGGGGGGAGGAGCTAGAAGCATCAACTCCCATATGTGCCTGAGGAGACCAGTGCAGGGTTTTGAACTGGCGACCTCAGTATTCCCAGGTCGACACTTTATCCACTACGCCACCACAGGTCAGGCAGATCAACTTGATTTAATAGATATCTTCAGAACTTTTCACACTAAAGCAGTAGAATATACATTCTTCTCAAGCACTCATGGTACGTTTTCTAGGATAGACCACATGTTAGGACACAAAAATGGTCTCAATAAATTTAAAAAGATTAAAATCATATCAAGCATTTTCTCTGATCACAATGCCATGAAACTAGAAATTAACCACAAAAGAAAAACTGAAAAATACTCAAACACTTGGAAACTAAATAGCATGTTATTAAATAATGAATGGATTAACAATGAGATCAAAGAAGAAATAAAAAAGTTTCTAGAAACAAATGATAATGAGCATACATCAACTCAAAATTTATGGGACACAGCAAAAGCAGTTCTGAGAGGGAAGTTTATTGCACTACAGGCATATCATAAGAAGCTAGAAAAAGCTCAAATAAGCAACCTGACCCTGCATCTAAAAGAACTAGAAAAACAACAGCAAATAAAACCCAGGACCAGTAGAAGGAAGGAAATAATAAAGATCAGAGCAGAAATAAATGACATAGAGGCTATTGAAACAATACAGAGGATCAATGAAACCAGAAGGTGCTTCTTTGAAAAGGTAAACAAGATTAGTGAACCTTTAACTAGACTCACCAAGAAAAAAAAGAGAGAGGACTCAAATAAATAAAATTAGAAAGGACAGTGGAGAAATAACAACTGACACAACAGAAATACAAAGCATTGTAAGAAAATACTATGAAGAACTATATGCCAAAAAATTAGACAATCTTGGTGAAATGGACAAATTTCTTGTATCATATAACCTTCCAAAAATCAATCTGGAAGAATCAGAACACCTAAACAGACCAATTACAACAAATGAGATAGAAACAGTAATAAAAAAAAATCTCAAAAAAGAAAAGTCCTGGGCCTGATGGCTTCACAAGTGAATTCTATCAAAAAATTCAAAGAAGAACTAACTCCTCTCCTCCTCAAGCTATTTCAAAAAATTCAAGAGGAAGGAAGACTTCCAAATTCCTTTTATGAGGCGAGCATAATTCTGATCCCAAAACCGGGCAAAGACAACACAAAGAAAGAAAATTATAGGCCAATATCCCTGATGAATTTAGACGCTAAAATTCTCAACAAATATTAGCCAACCGGATCCAGCAATATATGAAAAAAATCATACACCATGATCAAGTGGGATTTATTCTGAAGAGCAAGGCTGGTTCAATATTCACAAATCAATCAATGTGATTCATCACATAAACAAAAGGAAGGACAAAAACCACATGATAATTTCAATAGATGCAGAAAAGGCATTTGATAAAATCCAGCACCCATTCATGCTCAAAACTCTCAGTAAAGTGGGAATACAGGGAACATTTCTTAACATGATAAAGGCCATCTACGACAAACCCACAGCAAACATCATACTAAATGGACAAAAATTAAAAGCAATCCCCTTAATATCAGGAACCAGGCAGGGATGCCCCCTTTCACCACTCTTATTCAACATAGTTCTGAAAGTCCTAGCTACAGCAATCAGACAAGAAGAAGAAATAAAAGGCATCCAAATTGGAAAAGAAGAAGTAAAACTGTCACTATTTGCAGATGATATGATATTGTATATTGAAAATCCTAAAGTCTCAGTCAAAAAACTACTGGACCTTATAAATGAATTCAGCAAGGTGGCAGGATATAAAATTAATACTCAGAAATAAGAGGCATTTCTATATACCAACAATGAACTGTCAGCGAAAGAAATTAAGGAAACAATCCCCTTCACTATTGCAGCCAAAAAAATAAAGTACCTAGGAGTAAATTTAACCAAGGAGGTTAAGGACTTGTACTCGGAAAATTATAGAACATTGATAAAAGAAATCAAGGAAGATACAAACAAGTGGAAGCATATACCGTGCTCATGGCTAGGAAGAATAAACATCATTAAAATGTCTATATTACCCAAAGCAATTTATAAATTCAATGCAATACCAATTAAAATACCAATGACATACTTCAAAGATATAGAACACATATTCCAAAAATTTATATGGAACCAAAAAAGAACACGAATAGCCTCAGCAATCTTAAAAAGAAAAAATAAAGCAGGAGGTATCACTCTTCCAGATATCAAGGTTTACTATAAGGCCATTATACTCAAGACAGCCTGGTACTGGCATAAGAACAGGCACATAGATCAATGGAACAGAACAGAGGACCCAGAAATAAACCCACAGCTTTATGGACAACTGATATTTGACAAAGGAGGAAAGAACATACAATGGAGTAAAGACAGCCTCTTTAACAAATGGTGTTGGGAAAATTGGACATCTACCTGCAAAAAATGAAACTAGACCATCAACTTACACCATTCACAAAAACAAACTCAAAATGGATAAAAGACTTAAATGTAAGCCGTGAAACCATAAGCATCTTAGAAGAAAGCATAGGCAGCAAGCTCTCCGACATCTGTAGCAGCAGTATATTTGCCGATTTATCTCCACAGGCAAATGAAATAAAAGGCAAGATAAACAAATGGGACTATATCAAACTAAAAAGTTTTTGCACAGCTAAAGACAATAAGAACAGAATAAAAAGACAAACCACACAATGGGTGAACATATTCGACAGCACTTCTGATAAGGGGTTAATAACTAAAATTTATAAAGAACTTATAAAACTCAACAACAGGAGGAAGCAAGATGGCGACGGAGTAGGCGACGTACCAACTTCCACCTCCCAGAACCAAAGTGTATTATAACTCAATTTAAAGAACCATCTGGATAAACCAACTATGAACTGAACTAAGTGGACTCTACAACCAAGGAACACAGAAGAAGCCACATTGAGACTGGTAGGAATAGCGAAAACGCGAAGATGGCTGCCCAGTTCCCCGGAGCAAACGGCAGCCGGAGGGACCCGCGGGGCGGGAGGAGAGTTTGGCGGAGAAGGAGGGACCTGGGTCCCAAAACCAAGCCCCAGCCTGCAGTCCCAGAGCCTAGAAGAGGCGTTTGGACAGTTTTGAGCTGTGAAACAAGTGAGGGAGCTCCCAGGCTTACAGTGTGGAGTATTAGGTCCCTTCCTACTCTGCTGATAGTTGCCGAAGGGTTTGGGGTGGCAGGACGCTGAAACGCGGTTCTGTCGGCGTGGGCGGAGGCCAAGCCGGTGTGAGCTCAGTCTAGCCCAGCAGGGTCGGAGGGGACGCGCGAAAGCGGTCCCGAAGCTGCGGGCCCGCGTTTAATCCCACTTACGGTGACAAAGCAGGAGGCCAGGAACGGGCAGAAATCTGCTCTGCAACACTGCGCAAGCCGGCCCTGACCGCGGGGACCGGGCTAGGACCAGGGACAGGCAGGGGTTCGCGGCTGAGCATACGCTACCAGCCCCGCCCGGCGGAGAAATCGCGATTTGCAATTATACGTGCACGAGCGGACTCCGAACGCTGGGGCCGGGTAGAGTCTGGGACGAGTGGAAGTACGCAGCTGAGCGGAAGCCAGCAAACACGCCCGGCCCAATAAGCCTGGGTTTGCGACCCTGCGCAGAAGGGCCCTGGCATCAAGGGCGGGGCTAAAGCTCCGTACGGGCAAAGGCTCACGGTTGAGAGCACATCAAAAGCCCCGCCCAACCCGCGAAACTGTGGCGAGCAGGCTCTGACTGCGGGTTCTGGGCGAAAGTCCGGAAATAGGCTGGGTCCGCAGCTGAAGTAAGGTGCTCACCTCTACCCTTGGTGCTAAGACTTGGGGCTTGTGTGACAGCCCCTCCCGCAGAGGAGAGGCAGAAATCACAGCAAAAGCCACAGTGGGCCGGCGCTGGCAACGCTCATACCCAACCACCCTAGGCAGCGGCAGAGGGGGTGGGGCGGCTGCAGACAGACCACACCTAGAGAACACAAAGGTAACACCTACTGGACTCCAGTGGCCACAACTTGCTTATACACAGACAAAATGGGTAGGCAGAGGAATGCAAACCAAATGAATCAAGAGAAATCCCCAGAGAAGGACCTGAATGAACCAGATATAACCAAATTACCAGAAGCAGAATTTAGAATAATGATAGTTAGGATATTCAAAGGAATTAGAGAAACAATGGATAGTCATTATGAACACCTAAATAAAGAGATAACAAGTATAAAAAACGAAATTGAAATAATAAAAAAGAATCAGACAGAAATGACAAATACAGTATCAGAACTGAAGACCACAATGGAAGGAATTAAAAGCAGGATGAATCACGCTGAGGATCGAATCAGCGAGTTAGAGGGTACAATAAACAAAGGCACAGAAACAGAGAAGAAAAAGGAAAAGAGACTCAAAAAATGTGAGGAAACTCTAAGGGAGCTCTGTGACAACCTGAAGAGAAACAACATTCGCATCATAGGGGCGCCTGAAGAAGAGGAGAGAGGACAGGAAATGGAAACTTTGTTCAATCAAATCATAGCAGAAAACTTTCCTAAATTAAGGCTGGGAAACACTCCACACGTTCAAGAAGCACACAGAACTCCATTAAAGAAAAACCCAAAAAGATCTACACCAAGACACATCATAGTTAAAATACCAAAGCTAATGGATAAAGAAAAAATTTTAAAAGCTGCTAGGGAAAAAAAGGCTATCACCTACAAAGGAGCCTCCATAAGGATGACATCGGACTTCTCAACAAAAACACTTGAGGCCAGAAGGGAATGGCAAGATATAATCAAAGTAATGCAGAACAAGAACCTACAACCAAGACTACTTTATCCAGCAAGGCTAACGTTTAAAATTGAAGGAGAAATAAAGAGCTTCCAAGAAAAAGAAAGCCTCAAGGAATTCATAAAAACCAAACCAATTCTGCAAGAGATACTAAGGGGCCTGTTGTGAACAGTTTAAAGGGAGGAAAGAATAGAGCAAAAGAAGAATACAGCTTTAAAGAATAAAATGGCAATAAACAACTACATATCAATAATAACCTTAAATGTAAATGGATTAAATGATCCAATCAAAAGACATAGGGTAGCTGCATGGATAAAGAAACAGGACCCATGCATATGCTGTCTACAAGAGACACACCTTAAAACAAAAGATGCACATAGACTGAAGGTAAAAGGATGGAAAAAAATACTTCATGCAAATGGAAATGAAAAAAAAGCAGGGGTAGCAGTACTTATATCTGACAAAATGAACTTTAAAACAAAGGCTGTAGTAAGAGATAAAGGAGGACATTACATAATGATAAAGGGAACAATTCAACAGGAAGATATAACTATTATAAACATCTATGCACCAAATATAGGAGCCCCGACATACATAAAGCAGACTTTGATGGATATAAAGGGCGAGATTAACAGCAATACTATCATAGTAGGGGATTTCAATACCCCTCTAACAACACTGGATAGATCCTCAAGAAAGAAAATTAATAAAGAAACAACAGACTTAAAGGAGACACTAGATCAACTTGATTTAATAGATATCTTCAGAACTTTTCACCCTAATGCAGTAGAATATACATTCTTCTCAAGCACTCATGGTACGTTTTCTAGGATAGACCACATGTTAGGACACAAAAATGGTCTCAATAAATTTAAGAAGATTGAAATCATATCAAGCATTTTCTCTGATCACAATGCCATGAAACTAGAAATTAACCACAAAAGAAAAACTGAAAAATACTCAAACACTTGGAAACTAAATAGCATGTTATTAAATAATGAATGGATTAACAATGAGATCAAAGAAGAAATAAAAAAGTTTCTAGAAACAAATGATAATGAGCATACATCAACTCAAAATTTATGGGACACAGCAAAAGCAGTTCTGAGAGGGAAGTTTATTGCACTACAGGCATATCATAAGAAGCTAGAAAAAGCTCAAATAAGCAACCTGACCCTGCATCTAAAAGAACTAGAAAAACAACAACAAATAAAACCCAAGACAAGCAGAAGAAAGGAAATAATAAAGGTTAGAGCAGAAATAAATGACATAGAGGCTAAGGAAACAATACAGAGGATCAACGAAACCAGAAGCTGGTTCTTTGAAAAGGTAAACAAGATTGATGAACCTTTAACTAGACTCACAAAGAAAAAAAGAGAGAGGACTCAAATAAATAAAATTAGAAAGGACAGTGGAGAAATAACAACTGACACAACAGAAATACAAAGCATTGTAAGAAAATACTATGAAGAACTATATGCCAAAAAATTAGACAATCTTGGTGAAATGGACAAATTTCTTGAATCATATAACCTTCCAAAAATCAATCTGGAAGAATCAGAACACCTAAACAGACCAATTACAACAAATGAGATCGAAACAGTTATCAAAAAACTCCCAAAAAAGAAAAGTCCTGGGTCTGATGGCTTCATAAGTGAATTCTATCAAAAATTCAAAGAAGAACTAACTCCTCTCCTCCTCAAGCTATTTCAAAAAATTCAAGAGGAAGGAAGACTTCCAAACTCCTTTTATGAGGCGAGCATAATTCTGATCCCAAAACTGGGCAAAGACAACACAAAGAAAGAAAATTATAGGCCAATATCCCTGATGAATTTAGACGCTAAAATTCTCAACAAAATATTAGCCAACCGGATCCAGCAATATATGAAAAAAATCATACACCATGATGAAGTGGGATTTATTCTGGAGAGGCAAGGCTGGTTCAATATTCGCAAATCAATCAATGTGATTCATCACATAAACAAAAGGAAGGACAAAAACCACATGATAATTTCAATAGATGCAGAAAAGGCATTTGATAAAATCCAGCACCCATTCATGCTCAAAACTCTCAGTAAAGTGGGAATACAGGGATCATTCCTTAACATGATAAAGGCCATCTACGATAAACCAACAGCAAACATCATACTAAATGGACAAAAATTAAAAGCAATCCCCTTAATATCAGGAACCAGGCAGGGATGCCCCCTTTCAGCACTCTTATTCAACATAGTTCTGGAAGTCCTAGCTACAGCAATCAGACAAGAAGAAGAAATAAAAGGCATCCAAATTGGAAAAGAAGAAGTAAAACTGTCACTATTTGCAGATGATATGATATTGTATATTGAAAATCCTAAAGTCTCAGTCAAAAAACTACTGGACCTTATAAATGAATTCAGCAAGGTGGCAGGATATAAAATTAATACTCAGAAATAAGAGGCATTTCTATATACCAACAATGAACTGTCAGCAAAAGTAATTAAGGAAACTATCCCCTTCACTATTGCAGCCAAAAAAATAAAGTACCTAGGAGTAAATTTAACCAAGGAGGTTAAGGACTTGTACTCGGAAAATTATAGAACATTGATAAAAGAAATCAAGGAAGATACAAACAAGTGGAAGCATATACCGTGCTCATGGCTAGGAAGAATAAACATCATTAAAATGTCTATATTACCCAAAGCAATTTATAAATTCAATGCAATACCAATTAAAATACCAATGACATACTTCAAAGATATAGAACACATATTCCAAAAATTTATATGGAACCAAAAAAGAACACGAATAGCTTCAGCAATCTTAAAAAGAAAAAATAAAGCAGGAGGTATCACTCTTCCAGATATCAAGGTTTACTATAAGGCCATTATACTCAAGACAGCCTGGTACTGGCATAAGAACAGGCAGATAGATCAATGGAACAGAACAGAGGACCCAGAAATAAACCCACAGCTTTATGGACAACTGATATTTGACAAAGGAGGAAAGAACATACAATGGAGTAAAGACAGCCTCTTTAACAAATGGTGTTGGGAAAATTGGACATCTACCTGCAAAAAATGAAACTAGACCATCAACTTACACCATTCACAAAAACAAACTCAAAATGGATAAAAGACTTAAATGTAAGCCATGAAACCATAAGCATCTTAGAAGAAAACATAGGCAGTAAGCTCTCCGACATCTGTAGCAGCAGTATATTTGCCGATTTATCTCCACAGGCAAATGAAATAAAAGGCAAGATAAACAAATGGGACTATATCAAACTAAAAAGTTTTTGCACAGCTAAAGACAATAAGAACAGAATAAAAAGACAAACCACACAATGGGAGAACATATTCGACAGCACATCTGATAAGGGGTTAATAACTAAAATTTATAAAGAACTTATAAAACTCAACACCAGGAAGACAAACAACCCAATCAAAAATTGGGCAAAAGAAATGAATAGAAATTTCTCCAAAGAAGACATACAAATGGCCAATAGGCATATGAAAAAATGCTCAACATCACTAATCATTAGAGAAATGCAAATTAAAACCACAATGAGATATCACCTCACACCAGTCAGAATGGCACTCATCAGCAAAACAACACAGAATAAGTGCTGGCGAGGATGTGGAGAAAAGGGAACCCTTATGCACTGCTGGTGGGAATGCAGAATGGTGCAGCCACTATGGAAAACAGTTTGGAGATTCCTCAAAAAATTAAAAATCCAACTGCCTTTTGACCCAGCTATCCCACTTTTAGGAATATACCCTAAGAACACCATAGCACTGTTCGAAAAGAAGAAATGCGACCCCATGTTTGTGGCAGCATTGTTCACAATAGCGAAGATCTGGAACCAGCCCAAGTGTCCTTCAGAAGACGAGTGGATTAAAAAGCTAAGGTACATATATACTATGGAATACTACTCAGCCATAAGAAATGATGACATCGGATCATTTATAACAAAATGGATGGTCCTTGATAACATTATACGGAGTGAAATAAGTAAATCAGAAAAAAAGAAAAACTGAGAACAGCATGATTTCATACATAGGTGGGACATAAAAGTGAGACTATGAGACATGGACAAGAGAGTGGTGGTTACGGGGTGGGGGGAGGGAGGGGAGGGTGGGATAGGGAGGAGGGGAGGGACACAGGGAAAACCAGATAGAAGGTGACAGAGGACAATTTGACTTTGGGTGACGGGTATGCAACACAATTGAATGATAAGATAACCTGGAGATGTTTTCATTATACATATGTACCCTGATTTATTGGTGTCACCCCATTAAAATTAATAATAATAATAAAAAAGATTTTATTTATTGATTTTAGAGAGAAAAGTGGGGGTAGAGAAGAGCAGGAATCATCCACTTGTAGCAGTTGCTTCCCTTGGCAGAGCAAACCTGGGGTTTTGAACTGGTGACCTCAGTATTTCAGGTTGATGATTTATCCACTGCACCACCACAGGTCAGGCCCATCACACTTCTAAAAAACTCCTTTCCGGCCTGACCTATGGTGGCGCAGTGGATAAAGCGTCGACCTGGGAACACTGAGGTCGCCAGTTCAAAACCCTGCACTGGTCTGGTCAAGGAACATATGGGAGTTGATGCTTCTAGCTCCTCCCCTCTCTCTCTCTCTCTCTCTCACTCTGTGTCTCCTCTCTAAAATAAAAATTAAAAAACAAACAAACAAAAAAAACACCTTTCCTATTTTCTAGCCACACCCCAGAAACACTAGGCATATAGGGAATACAATCTCTTTATTGCAGATAATCAGTCACTTGCTGAAAGAAGCCTTTCCCCACCCTAACATACTTTCCCCCTCCTTTAACTCTTACAACTTCACCTAAAACTGCCCAAAACCCCAAGAGAACTATCAGTCTTCAAAAATAATACCTACCAAGTCAGCCACTCCACCACCACCAAAAAGTATTTACAATGCTTTACTAAGGAGAGATCACCTCACCTACATATACCCATCATCCAGTTCAGGGAAACATGAGGTCCAAAATAAGCCCAAGGCACTCCAAAACTCTTTGTGCAGACTTCTAGCCTTGGGTCCCCAAAATATTATTTGCATCTCTAACTAACAGTCAAAGAATCTGTTAGTCTTTTTTTTTTTTTTTTTTTAAGTGAGAGGAAGGGAGATAGAGTTCAGCATGCACCTGACCAAGATCCACCTGGCAACATCCATCTGGGGCCGATGCTTGGACCAACTGAGCTATCCTCAGCATCTGAGGCTGACGCTCAAACCAACTGAGCTATACTTATTCTCAGCACCTGGGCTGATGTTTGAACCAATCGAGCCACTGGCTGTGAGAGGGGAAGAGACGGAGAAGTAGGAGTAAAAGGGGGAGAGAAGCAGATGGTCGCCTCTCATGTGTATCATGACTAGGGCTAGAACTCAGAATGTCCACATGCTGGGCCAATGCTCTATCCACTGAGCCAACTGGCCAAGGCCTATTTGTTAGTCTTTTAAGCCTGTAAACCTTTGAGATTTCTCTCTGGCCTTGGGTACTAGGGATTCTCAGAAGTAAAGGGCAGAGACAAGGGATGGACTCACTCACAGCTGTTCTCTGTCACCAAAGACAGCCGTTTTCTCACCTTTGCATTTGTTTGTGGTCTTGTCCAGTATGGCCTTAGTGGAGACAATCTTGCCATATCTAAGGGAGGAGAAAATGCAAAGGAATTTAGAAAACAACAGAGATTGAGACATCTGGATGAATCCATGTTCTTTCTTCTCTCCCACTAGGACAACTGATCTACCCAAACCTTAATAAAAACAACTAAAGAGATGAATTGAAAATGTCATGTTGCCCTGGCCAGTTGGTGCAGTGGTAGAGGGTCGCTTGGCATGTGGAAGTCCCAGGTTCAATTTCCGGTCAGGGCATACAGGAAAAGTGACCATCTGCTTCTCCACCTCTCCTCTTTCTCTTTCTCTCTTTTCTCTTCCCACAGCCATGGCTTGATTGATTCAAGCGCATCGGTCCCAGGTGCTGAGGATGGCTCCTCAGGCGCTAAACATAGCTTGATTGTGGGCATGGCCCCAGATGGGAAGAGCATCAGCCCCAGGTGGCAGTTGCTGGATGGATCTTGGTCGGCGTGCATGCAGGAGTCAATCTATCTCCCCTCCTCTTACTTGGAAAAGAAGAAAACAAAAGTTTTTTATAAGAAAGAAAATGTCTTATTGGTGTCACCCCATTAAAGTTAATAAAAAAAAAATAATAATACCCAACCAAAATGTCTAAAAAAAAAAAAAAGAAAGAAAATGTCATGTTTATCATATAAACCTAATCCCCAAAGGTGCCTACAAGAAATAAGGTAACAATAGTACAATACATTTCTCTATTCTTGTCCAATAAAGACTCAGATACTAGTTGGAAAGAGACTACTATCTTTTTGGGAAAGAAGCTTGGTGACAGACATAGCAGAATGTGTAAGGACAGAGCTTTGGCTGGAATTACCTGAGGACTACAATTAATCCTTGATATTACTTATCTTCTTTTGAACAGAGAGGTTTTTCATTCCTCCTATGAAAAACCTGTAGACATTTTTCTCCTCTGACACCCCATTTTCTACCCCTCCACTGGCCCCCTGATTGAAGGCCAACCTGAACCAAATTTCCTTTGTTCTAATCCTGGTTCTGCCACTTTGTAGCCATGTGTAATCTCAGACAAGTCACTTAACCTGTCTGTTCCTCAGTCTCAACTCCTATAAACAGAAATAAGATTGTTGGGAATATGACATGAGTTTGTGAATATAAAGCATTAATGCCTACCACATGGTGAACACTTAAAAATTCTTAACTACTATTATTGTTATATTCAAGGGACCTCAACTTTAATCTACTGCAAATAACTCTCTTACTTTACTGTATTCTAAGACTTCTATTTCTTTCTTTTAATATATTGAATTTGAGAGAGAAAGGGTAAGGGAGAGAGAGAGAGAGATTGATTTGTTGCTCTATTTATTTATGCATTAATTGGTTGATGTTTTATGTGCCCTGATTGAGTATCGAACCTGTGACCTTGGGTATTGAACCTTGCAACCTGCAACCTTGCTGTAACTAACCAACTGAACTACCGAACCAGGGCAAGATTTCTATTTGTCATTATCAAGATCTGAATGTATAAGGAGACTGGGCACAGCAGTGCTAAGAAAATTATACAAAATTTGATGATAAGGCAAAATGAGGATTGTATATCCTTTTAATGTCATTCTAGAATATTGTCTGAAAGATGCTCATTTAAGGTAGATTTCATTATCTAGCAAGTTGTTTCTTTGTTTCACTTACTAAATACTGCTGATTAGGGCCCAGTCTTTGTGCAGATCCATATTAACTTGTAGATTTTTATCCAGTTGAAATACAAATAATTTCTGTCCAGTAGAAAAGATAATCTACTGGATTACTTGTTACTGTTTTATTGTTCCTTAGGATATGAACCACTTTTGTATGTAACCTAGCAATCTTATTCCAACATTCTTTTTCAGTACCTCTGTTGGGCAAACAAGTGTGTTAGGCTTGATTGGTGTAGGAGCCCAGGGCAGCACCTCCTGTGAAGAGTCTGTGTCAGGCTGCAGGTGCATGCTTTAGGATGGCAGATTGTAGATTGCAGATTGCCTGCTGCCATTGGGAGGGGCTACCTTATGCTACTGTTTGCAGGAGAAGGGGTCCCCCTTCACTAGCCCGTTTGCTCATCAGCGCAGAGAGAGAGAAGGAATTTGTTTCCTGATCCCTTGATCTCCACTGTAAAAAGCAGGTTTTCCTTTGCTCTTTTTCTTTTCTTTCTTCTTTTGGCTTGCCTGTCTTTGCGAGCTTCCAATAAAATGGTATGGCTTACCATTTTCCAGCTCCACAGTTCTTTACCATCTGCCTGAATTCAATGTGAATTTGTATGGCCACGGCCACAAGCCTTACAACCTATAAATAGTCCCACAAATGCTCTTTGAACCCATTTTATCATCCTGCTTGTTCCCTCATTAATGAGTAGAATAAATCTTTGGTGTGTGTTCACCTATATTTATATGACAGTCATGTTTTGTTTTGTTTTGTTTTGAATTTAGTGAGAGGCAGGGAGCAGAAAGACAGACTCCCGCATGCGCCCCAACCAGTATCCACCCGGCAAGCCTCCTTTGGGGAGAAGTTTTGTCCATCTGGGGCCACTGCTCTGTTGCTTGGGCAACAGAGCTATTTTTGTACCTGAGATGAGGCCATGCTCAGCACCTGGGGCCAACTTGCTCATTTGAGCCAATGGCTGCGGGAGGAGAAGAGAGAGAGAAAGAAAAAAGGAGGGGTGGGGTGGGGAAGCAGATGGTTGCTTCTCCTGTGTGCCCTAACTAGGACTCAAACCCAGGACTGGGCCAATGCTCTACTGCTGAGCCAACCAGCCAGGTCCAAAAACAAAGCTGTTCCTTTTTTTTTTTTTTTTTTTTTTAATTATTCACTTTATAGAGGAGAGAGAGAGAGAAGAGAGAGAAGGTAGGGGAGGACCAGGAAGCATCAACTCCCATATGTGACTTTGTTAGAATCCATGGAGTCCGAAAAAATCAGCGTACAGGATTTAAAGGAAGGAAATCTGCCAGGCTGGCTCACAAAGGGAGTCGCCCCTAGTACAGGGTTGAACTGGGTTTTAAGGGTCTTTTTCGGGAGGGGGGAGTGAGAAGGGTCTTGGGCATCATCTAATTGGCTGCTGGACAAAGAACTGTTACATCAGACATTCCTTTGGGGTTGGTCATCTGCTGCAAGCCCTAAAACAAGACTTACTGGCAGGGTTAAAGAAATGAAACCTAAGAGCCTTGACTATGTAAGCCTGGGGTTTTGAACCAGTGACCTCAGTGTTCCAGGTCAACACTTTATCCACTGCACCACTACAGGTTAGGTATGGTTTTCAACTTTTTGAAAATTATACATGGGCAGCAGAGCCATCTGGAGTTCCTCAAACTTGAGCAGTGGTGTATCACAGGTCAGGGATTATATTAGAAGTGTTTCACTAGAAAAATCTCCGTATTCCACTCCAGGAAGGTGGAAATATTAAAAAGACAGAACAAATATCACTAACAAAGTCAGATTTAAAAGAAAACATTTGGCAGGGGCTGAATTTAAGACCAATACCACAAGCAGCATATTTTTCTATCACTCTTCTCATCCCTAAAGAACATAGAATGACTGATGTATTTGTTTTGCTTCTTGGAGATCTCTGACTGACTTTTTCAGTGGCGTTTTTGGGTCCCAATAGATTAGAAAGAACAAGCTAAACAATGCCCTGAAGGCTGGGAATAAAACACATTAAAATGGGGGTTGGGGGAAGGAAGTGGTGATCCTAGCTCTTCAGGGCTACATACTTGGATTCTTTCCCAAATTTAGGCAAAGGAAAAGCTGCAAGAGACTAGGCTAGAGGACACGCATGCTGCTATCCCTATCAAGGCCCCAGGGTGGAGCTTGCTGCAGTCTGAGCAGCCTGAGCAGCCTGAGACTTTGAGCTCAGAATTTCCACAGCAGCTGGCAGCAGCTGAGTGAGTCACTAAGCAGCTGGCAACAGCTGAGTGGCTTGCTGCTGCTTCCTCCTCAGAAGGAGGAGCCCCTTCAAGAGAACAGTGAGTTCCAGTCCCAGACTCCATGCCTCTCCTTCTCCCCTGCCAGCGCTTAGGATCCAGCAATTTTTACTTCCCCTACAACCCAGAGAGAGGCAATTGGGACAAAGGCAGGAAGTCCTTCCACACATGGGAAACACCATTCCTAGAAAGGCCTAAACTCCCAGCCCAGCTCAAACCATCCCTGAGGGTTCTACTCACCTGCTCCTCTCAGCTTCTCTTTCATCTAACACGTCCTCTTTCCCTGCTCCATTCCTACTTCTCCACAGCTCCCCTTTTGCACTCCCTACTTCCATCCTCCATTGCTGACCCTGACTATTTTCATTCCTTCAGACACAGCAGAAAGTAAGAAACCACTGGGAAGGGTAAAATGAATGTTTTAAAAGCATAGCGTTGTAGAATTGAATTTTTTCTGTCTTGTGGAGTGAGAAGATTTTTTTAGTACATTTTTATGTTTAGAACAAGAAACAAAAGATGCAGAAATTAAGGAACTAGACTGATATGATATTATTTTCCTCATAAACCAACATTTCTGCCAATTTCCATTTCCCCAAATATTACTAATCCTAGACTAAATTCCATTTACATACTTTTTTAGCAGCCTGACACTAGCAAACCTCCATGTGATTTGCCTTTCCCGGATTTGGAACATTGGAACTTACGTACATTGTTGTAGGAGTGTGAATTAAACATTTCAGAAAATTGTTTAGAAGTATCAACAAAAGCTGAACAGCCTGACCAGGCGGTGGTGCAGTGGATAGAGCGTCGGACTGGGATGCAGAAGACCCAGGTTCGAGACCCCGAGCTCGCCAGCGTGAGCACGGGCCCATCTGGCTTGAGCAAAAGCTCGTCAGCTTGGACCCAAGGTCGCTGGCTCTAGCAAGGTGTTGCTCGGTGTGCTGAAGGCCCGCGGTCAAGGCACATGTGAGAAAGCAATCAATGAACAACTATGGTGTCTCAATGGCAACGAAAAACTAATGACTGATGCTTCTCACTACCTGTCTCTGTTCCTGTCTTTCTGTCCCTATCTATCCCTCTTTCTGACTCTCTCTCTGTCCCTGTAAAATAAATAAATAAATAAAACATTTTAAAAAAAAGGCTGAACAAATGCACATCCTGTAAACCAGCAATTTTACTCCTAGGTATAAACTCATCATAAATGCACCAAAAGACATGTACAAGTTCATGGTAGCATTATTCATACTCAAGAAGATATTTTGAGGGTAGGAAAGGCAGAGTAACTGAGAAGTAGGCTTCTGAAGAGTTGCTAATGTTCTGTTTCTTGATCTGGTAACAATAAGCGTGCATTCACACTTATGATTTGTGCATTTTTCCATACTTTCATTATACTTCAAAACAAAGTTTGAAAAACTGGTAAATTTACATAATCTACAGTGCCAGTTTTGCTCTTTCAACCATTCACTTACCCAAATTCAATTTTCCTTTTTCTCATTAATGTCTCCATCCCAACCCCAGACTTCTTTCTCTAATAATTCCCCCAACAATATTATTTAAAACACATTTTTCTGCCAAAAGGAAATGAACTGGCATTTCAGCACACTTGCAATTTTTCCAGCATTTTTAACTGGGTTAATTCTACAATTGTAATTGCCACCTCATGACTCAAATCTACTCAGGAGAACCCCAAAAGTCTTTAGAGGGTAGAAACAAAGTGACAGCCTCTTTCTCCATCTTCTTCTTTATCCATTAATTTTATTTTATTTTATTTTATTTATTTATTTTTTTACAGAGACAGAGAGAGAGGGATAGATAGGGACAGACAGACAGGAACGGAGAGAGGTGAGAAGCATCAATCATTAGTTTTTCATTGCAACACTTTAGTTGTTCATTGATTGCTTTCTCACATGTGCTTTGACCATGGGCCATCAGCAGACTGAGCAACTCCTTGCTGGAGCCAGTGACCTTGGGTCCGAGCTGGTGAGCTTTTGCTCAAACCAGATGAGCCCGCGCTCAAGTTGGCGACCTTGGGGTCTCGAACCTGGGTCCTTCTGTATCCCAGTCCGACGCTCTATCCACTGCACCACCGCCTGGTCAGGCAGGGTAGGAATCTTTCCACTAAGACCATCAATTCTAGACACCTGGTAGAAACAAAATTATTTACTAGGCTTCAAAGGCCAGCCTTATCCTGGCTTTCCTCAGAGAAACACAAAGGTTTTATATATTAGTAGCAGGTAGAATTTCTTTAAGACAGGCTACTGAGAAACCTTATGACGATGGGGTAGAAGCAAAATAATATTGCATTTCAGGATAAGAGTATCTGGCAAGAAGCCAGCATTACCAAATCTATACTGTCCCTGGAAGCCTACCCACACATACCCCAACTTACGACTGACACAACTTGACAAGGTCCTGGTCAGTAGTGCTGGGTTGCAATCCCCGGATGTAGAGGTTGGTTTTGCTCAGCTGGTCATTTCCATTGCTCCCACTGCTGCTGTTAGCAGTACTGTTGCTTGGACTAGGTGGAGCCATCTGCTGAGACAATGACACATATGCAAGAAGACATGAGGAACAGAAGGTCAAAGGGTTATATAATCATATGTTGGGCAATGAGAAAGATCCTGGCCCTTTAGAAAGAATGATTTCAGCAATGAACTCAATAGGAAAATTAAAAAAAAAAACACTAAAGGAAATTCCTGTCTACCATAGAATAAGTAAACACATAATTGTCTTATCTTTCAGGAATAATGAGAGGCCAAAATAAGCTTGTTAATGGTTGTGAAAAAAGGAATGTTTTTATCATACAGATGCTAGAGAACACAATATATGCCTCTTAAGTAAACTGTGTCATGAGACAAGACTAATAAAATCTAAGTTCCATTCAAAAATGATGAAGAGGAAATAATAAAAAATTATTCAATCATTAAGGTATAAATGAGTTGAACATAGATTATTCACAAAACTGTAGAATATGAGAAATGCAAAATGCATGCAAGAGCTTGAAAATTATTGTAAATTTAGACAAATAAAATAAAATACTAATTACCATGTCATTTTGTAAAAAAAATACAAATTTTTATAATGGTATTAAGGGTTTAGTTGACTATAAATTATAAGTTTTAAAGGTTTAAATAAATGAAAAATAGATATAATATGGTCAAGAAATCTGGATCAGGTTTCAAATCTTTCACCACTGATACCAAGACAGGCAGCCAGACTCTGCTAAACATTTTCAGGTACTTCTATTAGAGACAACAGAGTATTAGGTTGGCTGGAACATGGGTCCATTCCTTCAAGGCGTATTTTATATCCTTATGCTCTAATCAGGCTTTTCGCATTTACTTTTGGCTCATAATACTCTCAGTTTGTACAATTATCTATTCTAAAGTATATTTTACTATATCACAATCATATTCCAGTTCTCCCATGGCTCAAAGTACTTGATAGTATAAGTCTATTTGGAATTCCTTTATAATAAATCTGTTTTGCTACTTTCATCTCCAGGTCTCTCTCTCTCTAGGCTGGTGGTGGTGGTGGTCATGGTGAGGAATTGCATTAGTAACAGAAAAAAAGAAAACCATAAATATCAAAGATAGAAAATCTCCCCCCCAAAGAATCTTTTTATTTTATTTCATTTATTCATCATTCTTAGAGAGAGAGAGAGAGAAGTGGGGAGAGGAGAGAGAGTTAGAGAGAGAAGTGGGGAGGAGCAAGAAGCATTAATTCCCATATGTGCCTTGACCAGAGAAGCCTGGGGTTTTGAACTGGCAAGCTTAGCATTCCAGGTCGATGCTTTATCCACTGTGCCTCTACAGGTCAGGCAAAGAATCTTAATTAATGTGAAATACACCTCTTATATTTCATGCCTCTGACCTTTAGCAAGCTTCAAAATAAAAATCTTTACTTGGGCTAAAACATGTTAAAGCAGGTGTTTCCTTATCTTTATCTGTATGCCTCAGAGATATTCTGGGTTCATTCAGATCTAGACCATTGCAATAAAGCAAGTATTACAATAAAAAAAGTCACACACATTTTTTGGTTTCCCAGTGTACGTAAAGTTATGTTTTCACTATACAGTAGTGTATAAAGTAAGCAATAGCATTATGTCTAAAAAAATCATATACTGGGCCTTGGCTAGGTAGTTCAGTGGGTTAGAGTGTCATCCTGACATGCCAAGGTTGCGGGTTCAATCCTTAGTTAGGGCGCATACAAGAATCAGCCAATGAATGCATAGATACATGAAACAACCAATCGATGTTTCTCTCTCTCTTCTTCCCTCTTGCACTAAAATCAATCATTAAAATATCTTTTCAATCATTACTGTACATATCCTAACTTAAAAATGTTGCTAGGCCTGACCTGTGGTGGGCAGTTGATAAAGTGTTGACCTTTAACGCTGAGGTACCAGTTCGAAACCCTAGCCTTGCCTGGTCAGGGCACATGTGGGAGTTGATGCTTCCTGTTCCTCTTCCCTTCTCTCTCTCTCTCTCTCTCTCCATATATATATATATATATATATATATATATATATATATATATATATATAATGAATAAAGTCTTAAAAATTTTTTTTAAATATTACTAAAAAATGCTAAGCTTCATTTGAGCCCTCAGCGAGTCCTAATATTTTGCTAGTGAGAAGGTCTTGCCTCAGGGTCCTCAGTGTTGACGGCTGCAGACTGATTAGGGTGGTGATTGCTGAAAGATGGGATTGCTATGCCAATTTCTTAAAATAAGACAATGAAGTTCACTACATTGACTGACTATTCTTTTCATGAACAATTTCTCTATAGCAGTGGTTTTCAGCCACCAGTCCATGATGTGATTTGATAGCTTTTTTTTTTTAGAAAGAGACAGGAAGGAAGAGAGATGAGAAGCATCAACTCATAGTTGCATCTCTTTAGTTGTTAATTGATTGCTTCTTATATATGCCTTGAGAAGGGAAAGGGGGACTCAAACTGAGCCAGTGACCCCTAGCTCAAGTCAGCGACCTTGGATTTTTGATCCTGGGACCTCAGCGTCCCAGGTTGATGCTCTATCCTCTGTGGTACCACTAGTCAGGCCTGTTTGATAGCATTTTAACCACAGTGGAATGTCTTTCAAAAATAGGGTCAATCCTTTCAAACTCAGCTGTTGCTTTATTAACTAAGTTTATGAAATATTCTAAATCTCTTATTGTCATTTCAATAATATTCCCTTCTTTCCTGGGAATGGCCTGACCAGGCGGTGGTGCAGTGGATAGAGCTTCGGACTGGGATGCGGAAGACCCAGGTTCGAGACCCCGAGGTTGCTAGCTTGAGCGTGGGCCCATCTGGCTTGAGCAAAAAGCTCGCCAGCTTGGACCCAAGGTCGCTGGCTCCAGCAAGGGGTTGCTTGGTCTGCTGAAGGCTTGCGGTCAAGGCACATATTAGAAAGCAATCAATGACCAACTAAGGTGTCACAACGGCAATGAAAAACTAATGATTGATGCTTCTCATCTCTCTCCGTTCCTGTCTGTCTGTCCCTATCTATCCCTCTCTCTGACTCTCTCTCTGTCCATGTAAAAAACAAACAAACAAACATCTTTCCTGGGAATGGATTCCATCTCAAAACACCATTCTCTTTGCTCATCCATAAAAAGCAACTCCTCATCTGTTTTATCATGACAGTGTAGCGATTCAGTCACAACATATGGGCTCTATTAATTCTAGTTCTCTTGCTTTTGCCACCAAATCTATAGTTACTTCCTCTACTGATGTTTTGAACCCCTCAAAGTCATCATGAGTGTTGGAATCAACTTCTATCAAACTTGTTGATATTTTGACTCTTCCCATAAATCATGAATGTTCTTAATGGCATACAGAATGGTGACTTCCTTCTGTAAGGTTTTCAGTTTGCTTTGTCCAGATCCATCAGAGGAATCACTAACAAAATTTCTTTCCCTCCTTCCCTCTTTCCTTCCTTCCTTCCTTCCCTCCCTCCCTCCCTCCCTCCCTCCCTCCCTTCTTCCTTCCTTCCTTCTTCCTTCCTTCCTTCTTACCTTCCTTCCTTCCTTCCTTCCCTCCCTCCCTCCCTCCCTCCCTCCCTCCCTTCTTCCTTCCTTCCTTCTTACCTTCCTTCCTTCCTTCTTTCCTTCCTTTCTTGGCAGAGACAGAGAGAGTCAGAGAGAGGGACAGATAGGGACAGACAGAAAGGAAGGGAGAGTGGCAGAGACAGAGAGAGTCAGAGAGAGGGACAGATAGGGACAGACAGAAAGGAAGGGAGAGTGATGAGAAACATCAATTTTTTGTTGTGGCTCCTTAGTTGTTCATTGATTGATTTCTCATATGTGCCTTGACTGGGAGCTACAGCAGTGAGTTACCCCTTGCTCGAGCCAGCGACCAACCTTGGGCTCAAGCTTATGAGCCTTGCTCAAACCAGATGAGCCCACGCTCAAGCTGGCCACCTCGGGGTCTCGAACCTGGGTCTTCAGTATCCTAGTCTGATGCTCTATCCACTGCGCCACCACCTGGTCAGGCCAAAAATGTATTTCTTATATAACATGACTTTTTTTTTAATATAAAGCTTAATTTTTAAAAAGAAAATGATTTTAGCAAGAGAAGAAGGGAAAGAGAGAGACAGGAACATTGAGCTGTTTCTGTATGTGCCTGACCAGGGGTCAAACTGGCAACTTCTGTGCTTTGGGACAATGCTCTAACCAACTGATCTATCTGGCCAGGACATAAATAATAAGACTTGAAAGTCAAGATTACTCCTTGATCCATGGGCTGCAGAATAAATGTTGTGAATCTCCTTGTACATTTCCATCAGAGCTCTTGGGTGTCCAGGTATATTGTCAATGAACAGTTATATTTTGAATGGAATCTCTTTTTCTAGGCAACAAGTTTCAGTAGTGGACTTAAAATTGTCAGTAAACCATGTTGTAAGCATGCTGTCATCCAGACTTTGTTGTTTCATTGATAAAGCACAGGCAGGGCAGATTTAGCATAAATCTACTGAAGGGCCCTAGGATTTTGAATGGTAAATGAGCACTGGCTTCAACTTAGTCACTAGCTGTGTTATCCTCTAACAAGACAGTCAGCCTGTCCTTTGAAGCTTTGAAGCCAGGCATTGGCTTCCTTCTAGCTATGAAAGTCCTAGATGGCATCTTTTCCCAATATAAGGCTATTTTGTCTACATTGAAAAACTGTTGTTTAGTTGTAGATGCCTTTATTAATTATCTTAGCTAGATCTTCTGGATAACTTGCTGTAGTTTCTATATCAGCACATGCTGCTTCACCTTGCACTTCCACATTATAGAGACAGCTTCTTTTCTTTTTTGTTTTTTAAATTATTATTTTAGAGAGAGGCAGGAGAGAGAGAGAGAGAGAGAGAGAGAGAGAGAGAAAGAGAGAGAGAGAGAGAGAGAGAGAAGGGGGAGGAGTGGAAGGAGGGAGGAGCATCAACTCATTGTAGTTGCTTTCCAAGTGTGCCTTGACCTGGCAAGCCCAGGGTTTCAAACCGCCAACCTCAGTGTTCCAGGTTGAAGTTTTATCCACTGCACCACCAAAGGTCAGGTGGCAGCTTCTTTCCTTAAACCTCATGAACCAACCTCTGCTAACTTCAAACTTTTCTTGTGCGGCTTTGACTTCTCTCAGCCTTCACAGAATTAAAGAAAGTTAGGGCCTTGCTTGGGATTAGGCTTTGGCTTAAGAGAGTGTTGTGGCTGGTTTGATCTTCTATTTAGTCAACTAAAACTTTCTCCATATGAGCAATAAGGCTATTTCATGTGTTCACTGAAGTAGCACCTTTAATTTCCTTCAAAAATTTTTCCTTTGCATTCACAACTTAGCTAACTGTTGTAAGATACCTAGCTTTTCGCTTCTTTCAGCTTTTGACATGCCTTCCTCATTAAGCTTCATTATTTTTAGTTTTTGATTTAAAGTGGTGTGGTGGATAGAGTGTTGGACTGGGACACAGAGGACCCAAGTTTGAAACCCTGAGGTCACTAGCTTGAGCGGGGCTCTTCTGGCTTGAGTGTGGGATCATAGACATGACCTCATGGTTGCTGGCTTGAGTCCAAAGGTCACTGACTTGAAGCCCAAGGTTGCAGGCTTGAGCCCAAGGTCACTGGCTTAAGCAAGGGGTCACTCACTCTGCTGGAGCCCCCCTACCCCGATCAAGGCACATATGAGAAAGCAATCAATGAACAACTAAGGCGCCACAAAGAAGAATTGATGCTTCTCATCTCTCACCTTCCTTTCTGTCTGTCCCTATCTGTTTCTCTCATTAAAAAAATAAAAATAAAGTGATAAATGAGCCATGGCCAGATGGCTCAGCTGGTTATAGCATCACTCCAAAATGCAGAGGTTGCTGGTTCGATCCCCAGTCAGGGTACATACAGGAACACATCAAAGTTTCTGTCTATGTCTCTCTCTCTCTCTCTCATTTCCCCCCACGCACTCTCACTAAAATCAGTAAAATAAACATTAAAAAATAGTAAATACTAACATACCTGAAAGGAGAATTAGACAACAATACAATAATACTAGGAGACTTTAATAACCCCTTTCAACAAAGGATAGATCAACCAGACAATAAATCAGTATGTAAACATTGGACTTGAACTATATTTATTTTATTTTATTTTATTTGAGAGAGAGAGAGACAGATGTAGCGACAGACAGAGACAGACAGACAGGAGGGAGAGAATTATAAACCTCAAGGAATTATAAGAAGAACTGTAAGCATAACTTACAGGGGGCTCCAGCCAAGCCAGTGACCCCTGACTCAAGCCAGCGACCTTGGGCTCAAGCCAGTCACCCTGGGCTTCAAGCCAGTGACCATGGGGTCATGGCTATGATCCCACGTTCAAGCTGGCGACCTCACACTCAAGCCAGAGACGTCAGAGTTTTGAGCCTGGGCCGTCAGGGTCTCAGGCTGACGCTCTATCCACTGCACCACTGCCTGGTCAGGCTTGAACTACACTTTAACCAAATGAACCTAACAGAACATTCCATCCAAAAGCTACAGAATACACATTCTTCCCAAGTGTACATGAAACATTTTCTAGGATAGAGCCCAACAAGTTTCAATAAATTTAAAAATACTGAAATTATACCAAGTATGTTTTCTGACAAAGATGGTATAAAACTAGAAATAAAGGAAAACTTGAAAATTCACAAATATGTAGAAATTAAAAAGCACACTCATGAACAACCTGTGGGTCAAAAGCGAAATAAAAAATATTGTGAAACAAACAGAAATGAAAAAACAACATACCAAAACTTATGAGATGCAGCAAAAGCAGTTTTATAGCAATAAATGTCTACATTAAGAGAAAAAAAAAAAAGCTCAAATAAACAACCTCAAGGAATTATAAGAAGAACAAGTTGCCTGACCAGGCGGTGGCGTAGTGGATAGAGCGTTGGACTGGGATGCGGAAGACCCAGGTTCAAGACCCCGAGCTCACCAGCTTGAGCACGGGCCCATCTGACTTGAGCAAAAGCTTGTCAGCTTGGACCCAAGGTCGCTGGCTCCAGCAAGGGGTTGCTCGGTCTGTTGAAGGCCCACGGTCAAGGCACATGTGAGAAAGCAATCAATGAACGACTAAGGTGTTGCGACGGCAACAAAAAACTAATGATTGATGCTTCTCACCTCTCTCCGTTCCTGTCTGTCTGTCCCTATCTTTCCCTCTCTCTGACTCTCTCTCTTTGTCCCTGTAAAAAAAAAAACAACAAAAAAAAAGAAAACAAAATAACACAAATTAAGCCCAAGGTTAGCAGGAAAAAAATAATGAAATAAAGAATAGAGCAGAAATAAATAAAATAGAGAATAAAAAACCAAAAGATCAACAAAACTAAGTGTTGTTTCTTGTTTGTTTGTTTGTTTTTAAGATAAACAGCTTGATCTGTGGTGGTTCAGTAGATAGAACATTGACCTGAAATGCTGATGTCCCAGGTTCAAAACCCCAAGATCACCAGCTGGGCATGGGCTCATCTGGCTTGAGCGTGGGGTTGCTGGCTTGAGCCCAAAGGTCATTGGCACTGGCTTGAAGCCCAAGGTTGCTTGCTTGAGCCCAAGGTCACTGGCTTCAGCAAGGGGTCACTGGCTCAGCTATAGCCCCCTGGTCAAGGTACATATGAGAAGCAATCAATGAACAGCTAAGGTGCTGCCACTATGAGTTGATGCTTTTTATCTCTCTCCCTTCTTATATTTATCTCTCTCTCACTAAAAATAAACAAAAATAAAGATAAACAAAATTGACAAACTTTAGCTAGCTTTACCAAGAAAAAGAGAGGATTCAAATTACAATGAAAGAGGAAGCATTACAACTGATGCCACAGAAATACAAAGGATCACGAGATTGCTATGAACAATTATACGTTACTAAATTGGACAGTCTAAAAAAAATGGATAAATTCCTAGAAACATACAACCTACCAACTTTTAATCATAAAAAGAAATGGGAAATCTGAACAAAATAAGTAAGGAGAATGAATCAGCAATCAAACATTTCCCAACAAAGAAAAGCCCGAAGGCTTTTGAAATTCTATCAAACATATAAAAGAGAATAAACATAAATTCTTCTCAAACTCTTCCAAAAAACTGAAGAGGAGGGAACACTCTCAAACTCATCTTATGAGGCCAGCATTACCCTAATACCAAGGTCAGATAAAGACACTAAAAGAAACACAACAGACCAAAATCCCTAATGAATACAGATGACAAAAATTTCTCAACTAAATCCTAGGGAAAAATATCAACAACCCTGGTGGGTAGCTCAGTTATTTAGAGTGTCATTCCAATATACCAAATTTGTAGGTTTGATCCCTGGTCAGGGTACAAACAGGAATCAACAACGAGAGAATGCAAGGATGAGTCAAGTAATAAATCAATGTTTCTCTCTCTCTCCCTCGCTTCCTCTTTCTCTAAATCAATATATAAATTGAAAAATCAACAGCACATTGCCTAATCAGTGGTGGTATAGTGGATAGAGTGTTGACTCAGAATGCTGAGGTCACTGCTTTGAAATGCCAGGTCACTGGCTCAAGCCTGGGGTTGCTGGCTTTATCGCAAAGTTGCCCTATTGAAACCCTAGGTTGCCAGCTCAATCCCAGGGTCACTGGCTTGAACCTGGGGTTGCTGGCTCAATCCGTGGGTTATTGGCTCGATCCCTGGTCAAGGCACAGATGAGAAGCAATCAAGCAAATCCATTAAGTGGAGTTGATGCTTCTATCTCTCTTCCTTTCTCTCTCTCTCCCAAAATAAAATTCACAGCATATTAAAAGAATCATACATCATGATCAAGTCAAATTTATCCATAGATGCAAGGATGGTATAACATACACAAATTAATAAGTATGATACACATTAATTAATTTGAAATACAAAAAACATATGATCATTTCAATAGATGTAGAAAAAACAATGGACAATATTCAACATCCTTTCATGATAAAGATGCTCAACAAATTGGGTATAGAAGGAGCATACCTCAACATAATAAAGGCCATATCTGACAAATCCACAGCCAACACCGTAATCAATGATGAAAAGCTGAAAGCTTTTTCTTTCTTTTGTTCCTTCTTTTTTTTTTTTTCTTTTTTCTCTTTTTGAGAGAGGCAGGAATAGAGAGAGAGACAGGAACATTGAGCTGTTCCTGTATATGCCCTCACCAGGAAATCAAACCAGCAACCTCCTCAACAAAGCTCCAACCAGCCAAGCTATCTAGCTAGGGCTTATTTATTTATTTATTTATTTATTTATTTATTTTAGAGAGACAGAGAGAAGAAGGAAGAGAGAAAAGAGGGGGAAGGGAAGCATTTATTTGTTGTTCTACTCAGTCGTGAATTCCCTGATTCCCATGTGTGGTTTGACCAGGGATGGAACCCACAAACCTTGTTGTTTCAGGACAACATTCTTAACTAACTGAGCTAACCAGTCTAGGTCTGAAAGCTTTTTCTTTAAGATCATGAAAAAGACAGGGTGCCCACTCGGACCAGTCCTATTGAACACAGTACTAGAAGTCATAACCATAGCAATTTAGCAAGAAAAACAAATAAAGGCATTCAAATCAGAAAGGAAGAAGTAAAATTATGTTTGTTGATGACATAATATTGTATATAGAAAATCCTAAAGATTACAAATCCTAAAGATTACACACAAACACATACACACACACACAAAAGTGTGAGACCTAATGGATAATTCAGTGAAGTTTCAGGATATAAAATCAATGCACAACAATTTGTTACATTTCTATACACTAACAATAAAATCAATTGCATTTCTATACACTACCTGAAAAAGGAATAAAAAACAATTTCATTTACAATAGCATCAAAAACAATAAAATACCAATGAATAAATTAAACAATGAGATGAAAGATTAGTACATTGAAAACTACAAAACACTGCTGAAAAAAAATAGGAGACACAAATAAATGGAAAGATATTTCATGTTCAAGGATCAAAAGAGTTAATATTGGTAAAATGTCATACTACCCAAAGCCATCTACAGATTCAATGCAATAGCTTTGAAAATTCCAATGGCAATTTTCAAAGAAATAGAAAAAAACACTAAAATTTATAGGGAACCACAAATGACCCCAAATAGCCAAAGAAATCTTGAAAAAAAACAAAGCTGGAGGCCTTGGCCGGTTTGCTCAGAGGATAGAGCGACAGCCCGATATGCAGACTTTCCAGATTCGATACTCGGTCAGGGCACACATAAGAAGTAACCATCTGCCTCTCTTCCCCTCCCTCTCCCCCTTCTCTCTCTCTTCCCCTCTCACAGCCAGTGGCTTGATTGGTTTGAGCATTGGCCCAGGCACTCAACCCCAGGCACTAAGGATAGCTAGTTGATTCAAGCATCAGCTACAGACAGGGGTTGCCAGGTGGATCCCGGTCAGGGCATATGCGGGAGTTGGTCTATCTCCCCTGGAGCCTGACCAGGTGGTAATGTAGTGGATAGAGCATCGACCTGGGATGTTGAGGACCCAGGTTCAAAACCCTGACATTGTCAGCTTGAGGACAAGCTCATCTGGCTTGAATGCAGGTTCAACCACTTGAACATGGGCTCATAGACATGACCCTGTGGTTGCTGGCTTGAACCTAAGGTCACTGGCTTGAGCAAGGGTTCACTGGCTCGGCTGGAGCTCCCTGGCCAATGCACATATGAGAAGCAATGAACAACTAAGAGTGTCACAACTATGAGCTGATGCTTCTCATCTCTCTCCCTTCTTGTCTGTCTCTATCTCTCTCACTGAAAAAGAAGAAGGAAGAGGAGGAGCAGGAGGAGGAGGAGGAAGAGGAGGAAGAGGAGGAGGAGAAGGAGGAGAAAGAGGAGGAGGAGGAGAAGGAGAAAACTGGAGGCATGACACTTCTGATTTCGAACTACGTATAGTACAAAGCCATAGTAATTAAAACAGCATGGTACAGGAATAAAAACAGACATACATACTAATTTAATAAAATCAAGAAACCAAAAATAAACTTACACATACATGGTGAACTAATATTTGACAAGGGAGCCAAGAACACTCTGGGGAAAAAATAGTCTCATCAATAAATGATGTTAGGGCCTTAGCTGTGGTGGCGCAGTGGATAAAGCGTTCGCCTGGAACGCTGAGGTTGCTGGCTCAAAACCCATGGCTCGCCTGGTCAAGGCACATACGAGAAGCCAAGTTGATGCTTCCCACTCCTTCCCTGCCTTTCTTTCTCTCTATCCTCTCTCTAAAAAATATCAATAAATCTAATAACTAAAAAGCTTTAAATAAATAAATAATGTTAGGAAAACTGGATATGTACATGCAAAAGAATAAAATTGAACCCCTATCTTACACAAATCACAAAAATTAACTTAAATGTAAGACCTGAAACCATAAACTTCCTATAAGAAGACAGTGAAGCCTGACCAGGCGGTGGCGCAGTGGATAGAGCGTTGGACTGGGATGCGGAAGATCCAGGTTTGAGACCCCAAGGTTGCCAGCTTGAGCACAGGTTCTTGTGGTTTGAGCAGAAGCTCGCCAGCTTGGACCCAAGGTCGCTGGCTCCAGCAAGGAGTTGCTTGATCTGCTGAAGACCCGCGGTCAAGGCACATGTGAGAAAGCAATCAATGAAAAACTATGGTGTCGCAACGGCAACAAAAAACTAATGATTAATGCTTCTTACCTCTCTCTGTTCCTGTCTGTCTGTTCCTATCTATCCCTCTCTTTGACTCTCTCTCTCTATCCCTTTAAAAAAAAAAAAAAAGAAAGGAAGACAGTGAAAAAGATCCTTGACATTAATCTGGGCAATATTTTTTTGGATGACACTAAAAGCACAAACAACAAAAGCAAAAATCAACAAGTGGGACTACTTCAAACTAAGAGACTTCTGCACAGAAAAAATTTTAAAACCAATCAAAATAATGAAAAAACAACCTACAGAAAGGGAAAGAATATGTGAAAATTATATATCTGATGAGGGGGTTAATATAAAAAAATCTATAAAGAACTCATAAAACTCAATAGCAAAAAAAAGAAAGAATCCAATTTAAAAATGGGCAGAGAACTTGAATTGACATTGTTCTTTTTTTTTTAAAGATTTTATTTATTGATTTTTAGAGAGAGGAGGGAGCCAGAGAGAAAGTGGGGTAGGGAGGAGGGGTTAGCATCAACTCATAGTAGTTGCACCTGCATGTGCCTTGACCAGGCAAGCCCAGGGTCTCAAACCAGTGACCTCAGCATTCCAGGTCAATGCTTTACCTACTGCGCCACACAGGTCAGGCAACATTTTGCTAAAGAAGACATAAAAATGGCCAACAGTTATATAAAAAAGTACCTAATATCACGAATCATTGCAGAAATGTAAATAAAAACCACAATGAAATATCACCTCACACCTGTTAGAATGACTGTTATTTATTTTTTTAAATGCTCCCTTGCCTGGTGGTGCAGTGAATAAACTGTTGACCTGGGACGCTGAGGACCCAGGTTTGAAACTCTGAGGTCACTGTCTTGAGTGAGGGGTCACCAGCTTGAGCGTAGGGTCACCGGCTTGAGTGTGTGATCATAGACATGACCCCATGGTCACTGACTTGAGCCCAAGGTTGCTAGTTTGAGCAAGGGGTCACTGGCTTGGCTTGAGTGTCCCCTTCAAGACACATATAAGAAAGCAAGCAATGAATCACTGAAATGCCACAACTACCAGTTAATGGTTCTCATCTCCCTCCTTTCCTGTCTCTCTTCTCCCTCTCTAAAAAAAAAAAAAGAATAAGAAGAAAGAAAAAGAAAAGAAAATGCCTTCTTCCTTGGCATTGACTACCCAGGTGGCAACCATTTCCTACTCGGTACCATGGCTACCTTTAGACCTCTCATGAAACCCAAGATTGTCAAAAAGGGGACCAAGAAGTTCATCTGGCACCAGTCACCAATATGTCAACATTAAGCAGAACTGGCAGAAACCCAGAGTCATTGACAACAGGGTTGACAGAAAATTCAAGAGCCAGATATTGATGCCCAGCATTGGTTACGGGAACAACAAGAAAGCGAAGCACATGCTGCCCAGTGGCTTTCGAAAGTTCCTGGTTCACGTCAAGGAGCTTGAAGTGCTGCTGATGTGCAAGGAATCTTACTGTGCTGAGATTGCTCACGTCTCCTCAAAAAACCACCCGCAAAGCCATTATGCAAAGAGCAGCACAGCTGGCCACCAGAGTCACCAATCCCAATGCCATGCTGTGCAGCAAAGAAAATGAATAGAAAAATTGTGTGCACATTGTATTTATGTTAATAAAACCATAAAATTCTGCCATCTGGCAAAAAAATTAAATAAAATAAAAAAACAAGAAATAAACACTGGTAAGGATAAAAAAGGGAACTGTGGTGCACTGCTAGTGGGAATGCAGTGGGTACAGTTATTATTAAAAACAGTATGAACCTACATGCCCACAAACACAAACACAAAATAAATAAATAAAAACATTAAGGAGTTTCCTCAAAAAATTAAAAAAGAGAATTTTATTAGTTTCAGCAGTCCCACTTCTGGCAATTTAAGGAGATGAGCTCACTATCTTAATGAGGTATTGGCATCCCGTGGTCATTGCAGTATTACCCACAATAGCCGAGACATGGAAATAACCTGAACGTCCATCAATGGATAAGTAAATAAAGAAAATGTGGTGGAATATAATTCAAATATAACAATGGAATATTATTCAGATATAAAAAAGAAGTAAATTCTGACATTTGCAGCAACATGGATGGCATTATTCTAAGTGAAATAAGTTAGACAGAGAAAGACAAATACTGTATGCTCTCACTTATACGGGGAATCTAAAATCATCAAATTCAGAGATTAGAATGGTGGTTGCCAAGGGCTGAGGGGTGAGGGAAATGGAGAAATACTGGTAAAACAGTACAAACTTCCAGTTATAAGGTGAACAATTTCCAGGGATCTAATGTACAGCATGGTGATTACAGTTAACAATATTTATTGTATTATATACTTGAAATTTGCTAGGACAATAGAACTTTAATGTGCTCACCATAACAACAACAACAAAAGGTAATTATGTGAGGTGAAGAATAACTTAACTAACCCTACTGTGGTAAACATTTCACGATATTGTATGTACCTGTATCAAATCATTACATTGTAATATCTTAAACTTACACAGTGTTATATGTCAGTAATATCTAAATAAAGCTGGGGGAAGTACTTGAGGATCATGATGACCTGTTTTAATGGGATGGTGGGGGCAGAAGCCAGATTGAAAAGGAATGAAGAGTGAATAGGAGATTTTGAATTGGATATATGTAATTATCTCTAAAGTCTCCCAAATCCCACTAAAATTATTATAAAAGGCATTAAAAAAAACCACCATAAACCTCCAAAGACAAAGAAAACAGATAACAGATCCCAACATTTTAGAAGCTGGACACCAGATGGATAAATGGTATATAACTTAGAAGAGGGGCAGGAGAAGAAAGCTAAAACCTAATAGGAAGAAGTGCCTGACCAGGCGGTGGCGCAGTGGATAGAGCTTCTGATTGGGATGCGGAAGACCCAGGTTTGAGACCCCGAGCTCACCAGCTTGAGCGTGGGCCCATCTGGCTTAAGCAAAAGCTCACCAGCTTGGACCCAAGGTCGCTGGCTCGAGCAAAGGGTTGCTGGGTCTGCTGAAGGCCCGCAGTCAAGGCACATGTGAGAAAGTAATCAATGAACAACTAAGGTGTCGCAACAAAAAACTGATGATTGATGCTTCTCATCTCTCTCCGTTCCTGTCTGTCTGTCCCTATCTATCCCTCTCTCTCTCTCTGTCCCTGTAAAAAAAACCTAATAGGAAGAAAATAAAGAGAAAGGTGATTCCCCAGAATAGCTCAGAAATTAAAGGCACCAGGTGCCTAAAAAGACAGAGGTGTTAGCTGCACAATCAGGCTACCACTGCCCATTTTCCACCTCCCCTCCAAAAGAAAACTAGTTTTTTCTTTGAGGACTGAACCAGAGGGACTCTGGATTTACAGCCACTGAGCACAGCTTCGTGGGACAAGTACTAAACTGAAAACATAGGGATTAAACACCCGCTGTCATTTCTCCAACCCCACCCGCTCCTAGGAGACGGGAGGATTTCTCTCTGGGGAAACTAACCAGCCCAATAGAAAAGCTCTATAAGTCATGACAGGTCTCTGCCTATGCAACAGCTTGATCACCTATAGTGAAGTCCACCATTTGGTAAGGTTTGCCTGTTCCAACAGGGCTTCCATCTGTTTTTTCAATGCCTTTCACTTAAACAAACAGCCAAAAAGTATCAGACATTTAAGGGAAACCTTTGAAGTCAATGATGAACACAAACAGAACGCCTCACCCCAAAAAAAGAAACTCGAAGAAAAAGAGACAAGATAGGAGAAAAAAAAATTAAAAGTCTCAAGAAAGTGAAACAAAAATACTTCATCTATGGAACAAAAGCAAGATTCAACAATAAAGGAACTTACAGAGAAAAAAAGTTCTTGGAAATAAAAAATATGATAGCAGATATTTTAAAAAAGCTATAGAAGGAGTAAGAGATAAACAGAAGAAAAAGTAAATACCCCAGAAAGTAAAAGATTAAAAACAGAAGATATAGTAGTCCCCATTGTCTGCAGGAGATATGTTCCAAGATGCCCAATGGATACCTGAAGCTGTGGTTAGTACCAAATCCTATATAAACTATGCTTTTTCCTATACATACATACATATAATAAAGTTTAATTTATTATTTAGGCACAATAAGAAATTAACAATAACCAATAAAATAGAATAATTTTTTAATATAATTTTTTTAAAATGAGAAGTGAGGAGGCAGAGAGACAGACTCCCTTATGTGCCCTGACCAGGATCCACCCAGCAAGCCCCCTATATGGCAATGCTCTGCCCATCTGGGGCTGTTGCTCAGCAACCTAGCTATTTTAGCACCTGAGGCAAAGCCATGGTGCCATCCTCAGTGCCCAGGGCCAACTTGCTCAAATGAGCCATGGCTGCAGGAAGAAAAGAGAGAGAGAGAGAGGGAGAGAGGGCAGGACAGAGGAGTGGATGGTCACTTCTCCTGTGTGCCCTGACCAGGAATTGAACCTGGGACATCCACATGCTGAGCCGACACTCTACCGCTGACCCAACCAGCCAGGGCCTAAAACAGAATAATCATAACAATATACTATAAAAGTTATATAAAAGTGGTTTGCGCTCACTCTCTGTCTCTTCAGTAAATTTTTTTGTTTCTTTTGTTTTTGGTGCACTGTACCTGGAAGTGTTGCTGAGACAATAACTACTCAGAGTAGCAAATCTGTCGTTTGGTTCCCGTTCCTTACACAGGGCATCGCTTGTTATGGTGACAAAAAACTACTAGGAGACCAGATGAAATGCACAGAGGGGCCAAAGGGAGGCAACAGTCCTGGACAGCAGATCGAAGCTTCGTCCCTAGCCTCACTCAGATATTTATTAGCCAGTCCAAATAACTCAAGGAAGCAGAAAGAAGTTCTTAGGGTGTGAAGGAAAGGACAAGGAACATGCTGACTCCTAATCTCTGTTCCAAGAGCCTAAACATTTCTTGTTGCTGAATCTTATCTTGCTGTTTTGCTGTGTCCAGCACACACTGTTTTCAGTACAGGTCAGAGAGGCTGTCATCCACTCAGGGCTTTCACCCTAGGGCGCCTCACTGTCTCTAATTGTTATCCAAACTGTGCATGTTTTTATAGCATATGCCCCCATATCCTTCATTTTTGTTTCAGTAAAGATTAACAGAGAGTTAGGTGGTTCAGTGATGACTGGCTCATTAACGAGTAGTGGTGGTTGCAGTGGAAGGAGAAGGGCAAGCAGAGAGAGAAACAGGTTTTCAGGGGTCACAGACATGCCTGTATCTTGCAAAACTTCTTCAGCATGCCTGGTTAGATGTTTTAAAGTGTCCCAGGTGATGTCAGGTGCTCCCTGAGTGCTTGGGAGTGAGTTAGGTATCCTTCCCTTTTGGGGGTTCATTTCCAGAGGTGAATTTACTATCAGGTTCCGGATCTTTGGAACTGGGTTGCTTTCTAGGGGCTGATGCCAATTCATGATAAGACTTTAGGATTTCTCACTAGTATCCAAAGAGGACCTGCCGATGACAAAATTGCAACATACCCTCACCCCACGGCTAGTAATTCAACTGGACTCCGCCACTCAGAGCCAGCTAATATATACCGGTACAACACGAGAGGGTTAGGCTGTTGCTTGGCTGGTATAAAATGCCTCTTGGCTGCAGTAAATCCAGAGGAGAAAATGTTCAAAAAATTAGGAGGAAAAAGAGCCTTATACAATTGTTCTGGTGGGTGAGTCTCTCCTCCTGAGTTCCCTTTTCTTATTTGTGTAGTTGGGGCTTAAAAAGGCTATTGGCTCCTTCTGTAATAGCTGTAAGTTTGGGTGAATTTCTTACGCTTTTGAGGCCCCTAAGAATGTCCTAATGTTCTTTTCATTTTATTTTTAGGAAAATACTTCTTCTAATATCCTTTCTTCCACTCTTTTGTCGACTGTTTCAGTTCCTTCTCCTCTTTTTTCTTTTGCACAAACCTTCTACAACTTACACAAACCTTAATAACTAGCTTTCAGAACTTAATTACTTTCTTTTTCTTTCAAAAGTATCTCTATTCCTTATACCTTTTATTATTAAAACTACACAATTTCTCTTCAATTAATTAAAATTCTCAATTTCTACAAACCTTAACTTTTAGTGACAACTAAGTCAGTAATTAACAACTTTAGATTGATAATTTTATGAATATAATTCATGACCTTTAGAAACAGTTCCTTTATTGGCAGATAAACTTATATTTTCAAAAGATATAATAGAAATAAAAAAGATATATAATGTAAACCCAGGCAAAACAAACATTTTTTCTTAAGAACTTTAAAACACATTAATTAAATTAAACTATGTAGTTATATCAAATGTATTCCTAGATCACTTGATTAAAAAAGCATTTTGCATAGTTTTATATTTTACAGTATTATTAATAATTGCAGAGAACGCAAGACTCTTTATTTGTCCTGGGCAGCCTTACAGGATGACTGAAGAGAAGGCCTAACAGAAGGGAGAGAGTGGGCTATTGAGCTGCTTGGATTTTTTTTTTTAATTTCTTTTTATTTTATTCATTTTAGAGAGGAGACACAGAGTGAGAGAGAGAAGGAGAGAGAGAGAGAAAGGGGGGAGGAGCTGGAAGCATCAACTCCCATATGTGCCTTGACCAGACCAGTGCAGGGCCTCGAACCGGCGACCTCAGTGTTCCCAGGTCGACGCTTTATCCACTGCGCCACCACAGGTCAGGCTGAGCTGCTTGGATTTTTAAGTGTCCTTTTTTTTTTATTTAGTGAGAGAGATAGAGAGAGACAGAGAGAGGGGCAGATACGAACAGACAGAAAGGGAGAGAGATGAGAAGCATCAATTCTTCGTTGTGGAACCTTAGTTGTTTATTGATTGCTTTCTCACATGTGCCTTGAGGGGGGGGGACTCCAGCAGAGTGAGTGACCTCTTGCTCAAGCCAGCAACCTTGGGCTTCCAGCCAATGACCTTTGGGCTCAAGCTAGCAACCATGGGGTCATGTCTATGATCCCATGCTCAGTGACCTTGTGCTCAAGCTGGTGAGACAGCGCTCAAGCCAGATGAGCCTGCGCTCAAGCCAATGACCTCAGGGTTTTGAACCTGAGTCCTCTGTGTCCCAGTCCAATGTTCTATCCACTGCACCACTGCTGGTCAGGCCTTTTTTTTCCCTTTTTTTTACATCAAGGCCGTGGTATGATCCTTCCTATTTTTACAGCTTGCATAGAGTCTGGAGAGTTGTTAATTTTCCTATTGTTCTCAGAATTACAATAGTTCCCAGGTCTCTACGAAAAGGCTTCAAGATATTTGAATGACTTGGTTTCTCTTCTTCCTAAAATTGCCTAGTTTTTAGGGTTTTTTTAAGAGCCAAATTAAGATTATTCTAGTTACAGTATTAAGTCCAGTTTTAACTTGGCCTGGTAATTTGCATAAACACAACAAGAATAGTAATTGATCATATTGGCTTTTTACAATCTGCTTTAATGGAACTTTATAAGAAAATTTCAGATTTTTAATTAGCCCCTCAGGGCACACCCAAAAGCCAAGCTACAGAGTTGCTATTAGGCTCTGTCTGTAATATTTCTGAAAACGTCCTTCTTTCCCACAGTTGTAACAGGTTTGTGGCCTTGGTCACAAACTGTCTACCTTTCCCAACTCAGGTCCCTCCTGAAGGCTTTGCCCCAAGAACACTTTCTAGAACCTTCCCAGGGTGGGGGACTTGCTTAAGGGGTGGAGAGGGTTGGGTGGGGGAGATGCTTAATGAAGAAGTTGCCCTAGTGGGAGGTTGGGTGAGGGGAATGTGAGTTTAAAGGAGCACTGGAACCAAACCTAACATTCCAGCATTTTGTGTTTTTTTTGTGGTTTTTTTTTTATATATATATTTTATTATTATTAATTCTAATGGGGTGACACCAATAAATCAGGGTACATATGTACAATGAAAACATCTCCAGGTTATCTTATCATTCAATTGTGTTGCATACCCATCACCAAAAGTCAAATTGTCCTCTGTCACCTTCAATCTGGTTTTCCCTGTGTCCCTCCCCTCCTCCCTATCCCACTCTTCCCTCCCTCCCCCCATCCCAAAACCACCACTTTCTTGTCCATGTCTCATATTCTCACTTTTATGTCCCACCTATGTATGTAATCATGCTGTTCTCAGTTTTTCTTTTTTTCTGATTTACTTATTTCACTCCGTATAATGTTATCAAGGTACATCCATTTTGTTATAAATGATCCGATGTCATCGTTTCTTATGGCTGAGTAGTTTTCCATAGTATATATATACCAAAGCTTTTTAATCCACTCGTCTTCTGACGGACACTTGGGCTGGTTCCAGATCTTCGCTATTGTGAACAATGCTGCCACGAACATGGGGTCGCATTTCTTCTTTTCGAACAGTGCTATGGTGTTCATAGGGTATATTCCTAAAAGTGGGATAGCTGGGTCAAAAGGCAGTTCGATTTTTAATTTTCTGAGGAATCTCCAAACTGTTTTCTACAATGGCTGCACCAGTCTGCATTCCCACCAGCAGAGGAGTAGGGTTCCCTTTTCTCCACATCCTCGCCAGCACTTATTCTGTGTTGTTTTGCTGATAAGTGCCATTCTGACTGGTGTGAGGTGATATCTCATTGTGGTTTTAATTTGCATTTCTCTAATGATTAGTGATGTTGAGCATTTTTTCATATGCTTATTGGCCATCTGTATGTCCTCTTTGGAGAAATTTCTATTCATTTCTTTTGCCCATTATTTGATTGGGTTGTTTGTCTTCCTGGTGTTGAGTTTTATAAGTTCTTTATAAATTTTAGTTATTAACCCCTTATCAGATGTGCTGTCAAATATGTTCTCCCATTGTGTGGTTTATCTTTTTATTCTGTTCTTATTGTCTTTAGCTGTACAAAAACTTTTTAGTTTGATATAGTACCATTTGTTTATCTTGCCTTTTATTTCAGTTGCCCGTGGAGATAAATCGGCAAATATACTGCTGCTACAGATGTCGGAGAGCTTGCTGCCTATGTTTTCTTCTAAGATGCTTATGGTTTCACGGCTTACATTTAAGTCTTTTATCCATTTTGAGTTTGTTTTTGTGAATGGTGTAAGTTGATGGTCTAGTTTCATTTTTTTGCAGGTAGATGTCCAATTTTCCCAACACCATTTGTTAAAGAGGCTGTCTTTACTCCATTGTATGTTCTTTCCTCCTTTGTCAAATATCAGTTGTCCATAAAGCTGTGGGTTTATTTCTGGGTCCTCTGTTCTGTTCCATTGATCTATCTGCCTGTTCTTATGCCAGTACCAGGCTGTCTTGAGTATAATGGCCTTATAGTAAACCTTGATATCTGGAAGAGTGATACCTCCTGCTTTATTTTTTCTTTTTAAGATTGCTGAGGCTATTCGTGTTCTTTTTTGGTTCCATATAAATTTTTGGAATATGTGTTCTATATCTTTGAAGTATGTCATTGGTATTTTAATTGGTATTGCATTGAATTTATAAATTGCTTTGGGTAATATAGACATTTTAATGATGTTTATTCTTCCTAACCATGAGCACGGTATGTGCTTCCACTTGTTTGTATCTTCCTTGATTTCTTTTATCAATGTTCTATAATTTTCCGAGTACAAGTCCTTAACCTCCTTGGTTAAATTTACTCCTAGGTACTTTATTTTTTTGGCTGCAATAGTGAAGGGGATTGTTTCCTTAATTTCTTTTGCTGATATTTCATTGTTGGTGTATAGAAATGCCTCTGATTTCTGAGTATTAATTTTATATCCTGCCACCTTGCTGAATTCATTTATAAGGTTCAGTAGTTTTTTGACTGAGACTTTAGGATTTTCAATATACAATATCATATCATCTGCAAATAGTGACAGTTTTACTTCTTCTTTTCCAATTTGGATGCCTTTTATTTCTTCTTCTTGTCTGATTGCTGTAGCTAGGACTTCCAGAACTATGTTGAATAAGAGTGGTGAAAGTGGGCAACCCTGCCTGGTTCCTGATCTTAAGGGGATTGCTTTTAATCTTTGTCCATTTAGTATGATGTTTGCTGTCGGTTTATCATAGATGGCCTTTATCATGTTAAGGAATGATCCCTGTATTCCCACTTTACTGAGAGTTTTGAGCATGAATGGGTGCTGGATTTTATCAAATGCCTTTTCTGCATCTATTGAAATTATCATGTGATTTTTGTCCTTCCTTTTGTTTATGTGATGAATCACATTGATTGATTTGCGAATATTGAACCAGCCTTGCCTCTCCAGAATAAATCCCACTTGATCGTGGTGTATGATTTTTTTCATATATTGCTGGATCTGGTTGGCTAATATTTTGTTGAGAATTTTAGCGTCTAAATTCATCAGGGATATAGGCCTATAATTTCCTTTCTTTGTGTTGTCTTTGCCCGGTTTTGGGATCAGAATTATGCTCGCCTCATAAAAGGAGTTTGGAAGTCTTCCTTCCTCTTGAATTTTTTGAAATAGCTTGAGAAGGATAGGAGTTAGTTCTTCTTTGAATTTTTGATAGAATTCACTTGTGAAGCCATCAGGCCCAGGACTTTTCTTTTTTGGGAGTTTTTTGATAACTGTTTCGATCTCATTTGTTGTAATTGGTCTGTTTAGGTGTTCTGATTCTTCCAGATTGATTTTTGGAAGGTTATATGATTCAAGAAATTTGTCCATTTCACCGAGATTGTCTAATTTTTTGGCATATAGTTCTTCATAGTATTTTCTTACAATGCTTTGTATTTCTATTGTGTCAGTTGTTATTTCTCCACTGTCCTTTCTAATTTTATTTATTTGAGTCCTCTCTCTTTTTTTCTTGGTGAGTCTAGTTAAAGGTTCATCAATCTTGTTTACCTTTTCAAAGAACCAGCTTCTTGTTTCATTGATCCTCTGTATTGTTTCCTTAGCCTCTATGTCATTTATTTCTGCTCTGACCTTTATTATTTCCTTTCTTCTGCTTGTCTTGGGTTTTATTTGTTGTTGTTTTTCTTGTTCTTTTAGATGCAGGGTCAGGTTGCTTATTTGAGCTTTTTCTAGCTACTTATGATATGCCTGTAGTGCAATAAACTTCCCTCTCAGAACTACTTTTGCTGTGTCCCATAAATTTTGAGTTGATGTATGCTCATTATCATTTGTTTCTAGAAACTTTTTTATTTCTTCATTGATCTCATTGTTAATCCATTCATTATTTAATAACATGCTATTTAGTTTCCAAGTGTTTGAGTATTTTTCAGTTTTTCTTTTGTGGTTAATTTCTAGTTTCATGGCATTGTGATCAGAGAAAATGCTTGATATGATTTCAATCTTCTTAAATTTATTGAGACCATTTTTGTGTCCTAACATGTGGTCTATCCTAGAAAACGTACCATGAGCGCTTGAGAAGAATGTATATTCTACTGCTTTAGGGTGAAAAGTTCTGAAGATATCTATTAAATCAAGTTGATCTAGTGTCTCCTTTAAGTCTGCTGTTTCTTTATTAATTTTCTTTCTTGAGGATCTATCCAGTGTTGTTAGAGGGGTATTGAAATCCCCTACTATGATAGTATTGCTGTTAATCTCGCCCTTTATATCCATCAAAGTCTGCTTTATGTATGTCAGGGCTCCTATATTTGGTGCATAGATATTTACAATAGTTATATCTTCCTGTTGAATTGTTCCCTTTATCATTATGTAGTGTCCTCCTTTATCTCTTACTACAGCCTTTGTTTTAAAGTCCATTTTGTCTGATATAAGTATTGCTACCCCTGCTTTTTTTTCATTTCCATTTGCATGAAATATTTTTTTCCATCCTTTTACCTTCAGTCTATGAGCATCTTTTGTTTTAAGGTGTGTCTCTTGTAGACAGCATATGTATGGGTCCTGTTTCTTTATCCATGAAGCTACCCTATGTCTTTTGATTGGATCATTTAATCCATTTACATTTAAGGTTATTATTGATATGTAGTTGTTTATTGCCATTTTGTTCTTTAAAGCTGTATTCTTCTTTTGCTCTATTCATTCCTCCCTTTAAACTGTTCACAAGAGGCCCCTTAGTATCTCTTGCAGAATTGGTTTGGTTTTTATGAATTCCTTGAGGCTTTCTTTTTCTGGGAAGCTCTTTATTTCTCCTTCAATTTTAAACGTTAGCCTTGCTGGATAAAGTAGTCTTGGTTGTAGGTTCTTGTTCTGCATTACTTTGATTATATCTTGCCATTCCCTTCTGGCCTCAAATGTTTCTTTTGAGAAGTCCGATGTCAACCTTATGTGGGCTCCTTTGTAGGTGATAGCCTTTTTTTCTCTAGCAGCTTTTAAAATTTTTTCTTTATCCATTAGCTTTGGTATTTTAACTATGATGTGTCTTGGTGTAGATCTTTTTGGGTTTCTCTTTAATGGAGTTCTGTGTGCTTCTTGAACGTGTGGAGTGTTTCCCAGCCTTAATTTAGGAAAATTTTCTGCTATGATTTGATTGAACAAAGTTTCCATTTCCTGTCCTCTCTCCTCTTCTTCAGGCACCCCTATGATGCGAATGTTGTTTCTCTTCATGTTGTCACAAAGCTCCCTTAGAGTTTCCTCACATTTTTTGAGTCTCTTTTCCTTTTTCTTCTCTGCTTCTGTGCCTTTGTTTATTGTGTCCTCTAACTCAGTTATTCGATCCTCAGCATCATCCATCCTGCTTTTAATTCCTTCCATTGTGGTCTTCAGTTCTGATACTGTATTTGTCATTTCTGTCTGATTCTTTTTTATTATTTCAATTTCGTTTTTTATACTTGTTATCTCTTTATTTAGGTGTTCATAATGACTATCCATTGTTGCTCTAATTTCTTTGAACATCCTAACTATCATTATTCTAAATTCTGTTTCTGGTAATTTGGTTATATCTGGTTCATTCAGGTCCTTCTCTGGGGATTTCTCTTGATTCATTTGGTTTGCATTCCTCTGCCTGCCCATTTTTTCTGTGTATAAGCAAGTTGTGGCCACTGGAGTCCAGTAGGTGTTGCCTTTGTGTTCTCTAGGTGTGGTCTGTTGCAGGCCCCCCACCCCCTCTGCCGGTGCCTAGGGTGGTTGGGTATGAGCGTTGCCAGAGCCGGCCCACTGTGGCTTTTGCTGTGATTTCTGCCTCTCCTCCATGGGAGGGGCTGTCACTGAAGCCACAAGACTTAGTACCAAGGGTAGAGGTGAGCACCTTTGCTCAGCTGCGGACCCAGCCTATTTCCGGACTTCCGCCCAGAACCAGCAGTCGGAACCTGCTCGCTACAGTTCCGCGGTTTAGGCGGGGCTTTTGACGTGCTCTCAGCTGTAAGCTTTTGCCCGTCCGGAGATTTAGCCCCTCCCTCGAGGCCAGGGCCCTTCTGCGCAGGGTCGGAAACCAAGGTTTATTGGGGCGTGCGTGTTTGCTGGCTTCCGCTCAGCTGCGTACTTCCGCTCGTCCCGGACTCTACCCCGCCCCTGTGTTCGGAGCCCGCTCGTGCACGTATGAATGCAATCCACGGTTTCTCCGGCCAGGCGGGGATAGTAGCGTGAACTCAGCTGCGAGGTTCCACTGTCTCGGGGTCTACCCCGTTCCTGAGCTCGGAGCCCGCTCGCGCACGTATACTGTCCAACCGCGGTTTCTCCGGCCCGGGGGGTGGGGGGCTGATAGCGTCAGCTCAGCCGCGAACCCCTGCCCGTCCCTGGTCCTAGCCCGGTCCCTGCGGTCAGGGCCGGCTTGCACAGGCCTGCCCGTTCCTGGCCTCCCGCTTTGTCCCCGTAAGTGGGATTAAAGGCGGGACCGCACCTTCCGGACCGCTTTCACGCGTCCCCTCTGACCCTCTGGGCTAGACCGATCTCCCATCGGCTTGGCCTCTGCCCACGCCGACAGAACTGCGTTTCAGCGTCCTGCCGCCCACCATGCCTTTAAGCAGCCCTCAGCAGAGTAGGATGGGACCTAATACTCCACACTGTAGGCCTGGGAGCTTCCTCACTTGTTTCACAGCTCAAAACTGTCCAATCGCCTCTTCTAGGCTCTAGGACTGCAGGCTGGGGCTTGGTTCCTGGGACCCAGGTCCCTCCCTCTCCGCCAAACTTTCCTCCTGCCCCGCGGGTCTCTCCGGCTGCCGTTTGCTCCGGGGAGCTGGGCAGCCCTCTTCGCGTTTTCGCTATTCCTACCAGTCTCAATGTGGCTTCTTCTGTGTTCCTTGGTTGAAGAGTTCACTTAGTTTAGTTCATAGTTGGTTTATCCAGATGATGGTTCTTTAAATTGAGTTATAATCCACTTTGCTTCTGGGAGTTGGAAGTTGGTACGTCCGCCTACTCCATCGCCATCTTGCTTCGAGTCCACTAAGATTCTTAAACCCAGCCTTTTGTTTTTTAAGGAAAAGGGGTGAAGGTCTTTTCTGTAGCTTCTTCCTGCTGGTTAGAGTCAGTGAAATATCTAGGGGGAATGGCTGGTCTGAGGTTTGGACTTGGTGATGAGAATAGTGTTTATAAGCCCTTTCAAATCCCAAGGGGTCATTTTATATCCCGTCCTGATTGCTCAACCATTCCCTTGGGAAAGTGCTTTCCCAATTTTCTAAGTCTAAACTTCCTTCCTTCGGATACCAAGGACATTGTTGCCAGATCAGATCGTGAACAAGAGGGCAGTTAAATTCCGATCCCACACCCTGCAGCTCAGAGGAGTCCTGTAGCTGTAACTCGGGACTCCACTGCTCAGAGGAAAGGGAATTCCCCATGATGAAGGAGAGATGAAGGAAAGGGAAATTCTCTGGCCCGATCTCTAAAAGTGACCTCCTGCAAACATTCAAGGGCTACTCCCCCTGCTGTTTGTGTCCCTTACCAAATGGGATGAGCAGACATTCTTTTCCTTTGCCAGGCTTTGGAAGGTCATTTCTTCTGGTTCCTCACACAGGTCACCACTTGATACAATGACAATGAACTACTCAGAGGCCAGATAAAATGCTCTGAGGAGGCAGAGGGTAGGCAACAGTCCCGGTCAGCAGATCAAAGGACTGAAGCCTCATCCCCAGCCTTATTCAGATATTTATTAGCCAGTACAAATAACTCAAATAAGACTAAAAAAAGAAGTTCTCAGGGGTTAAGTAAAGGACAAGGAACATGCTGACTACTAATCTCTGTCCTGAGAGCCTACACATTTTCTTGTTGCTAAATCTCATCCTGCTGTTTTACTGTTTCCAGCATGCACTGTTTCCAGTACAGGGTCAGAGAGGCCTCTGGACTCTGGTCTGCTCAGGGCTTTTGCCCTAGGGAGCCTCACTGTTTCTAATTGTTATCCTAACTCTGCATCTTTTCATAGCATATCTATCCCCACATGGAAGTACTACAATACCAGGTCGATGCACAGAGTGAACGGAGAAAGCTCCTCCCTATTCCATCTCCTAATTCCAAAAATCCATTTAATATATTGTCCTCAGGTAGAACACATATCAGATAATAAACTGATAAGAACAGGTACTACATTTGATCTTAGCCAAAAGGCTAAGAACTGATTCAATAACTTTAATGTTTTTCATTTCAAACCTATTCCTGAACCTGTATAACCAGCCCTTACTTGCATTAAATAGCTTAGTGTCACTTGTTTTAGAGGATCCTTTGCTAAAGACATTTATGTTCAATGCTTTCTGCCACAGCATGGGACTATCAATTGGAACATATTTTCTGTTTGGGTCTTCTACCACAAAACATTTTTTGTGGGTGACAGAGACAGAGAGAGAGACAAAGAGAGGGACAGACAGGAAGCCTGACCAGGAGGTGGCACAGTGGATAGAGCATCAGACTGGGATGCAGAGACCCAGGTTTGAAACCCTGAGGTTGCCGGCTTGAGCGCGGACTCATCTGGCTTGAGCACAGACTCACCAGCTTGAGCGTGGGGTCACTGGCTTGAGTGTGGGGTCATAGACATGACCCCATGGTCACTGGCTTGAGCCCAAAGATTGCTGGCTTGAAGCCCAAGGTTGTTGGCTTGAGCCCAAGGTTTCTGGCTCGAGTAAGGGGTCACTCAGTCTGCTGTAGCCCCTAAGTCAAGGCACATATGAGAAAGCAATCAATGAGCAACTAAGGTGCTGCAATGAAGAACTGATGTTTCTTATCTCTCTCCCTTCCTGTCTGTCTGTTCCTATCTGGCCCTCTCTCTGTCTCTCTCACAAAAATTAATTAATTAAATTAAATTAAAATCATGAGTTGGTTATTTCCCCATTTGATGGGGAAGGAAGAGCCTTTTCAGCAAATGGAATTGGGAAAACTGGATCTCTACCTGTTAAAACAATGAAATGGGACCCTTACCTTACACTGTACACAAAAATCTCAAAATGGAACAAAGATCTAAACATCAAAGCTAAAACATTAAAACTGTTAGAAGAAAACATAGGGGGAAAGCTTCTTGAGACTGGACTTGACAGTTTCTTAGATATGACACAAAAATCATAGGCAACAGAAGGAAAAAACAGATAAATTGAACTATATCAAAATTAAATATTCTGAATATTAACTCCTTAGTGAATATGTAATTTGCAAATATCTTTTTCATTCCACAGGCTCTCTTATTATTCTTCTTTTTAAAGGAATGGGACTTGCCTCTTTTTTAATTTATTTTTTATTTATTCACTTTAGAGAAGAGACTGAGAGTGAGAGAGAGAGAAAGAGAAAGGGGGAGGAGCAGGAAGCATCAACTGCCATATGTACCTTGACCAGACAAGTGCAGGGTTTCGAACTGGTGACCTCAGTGTTCCAGGATGATGCTTTATCCACTGCACCACCACTGGTCAGGCTCTTATTATTCTTGCTTATGTCCTTTGAAGTATAGTTTTAAATAACTACAACTTAATAACAAAAAATAAACATTTCATTTTTTAAATGGGCAAAGGACTTAGATAGTTCTCCAAATAATATATACAAATGGCCAACAAGTATATGAAAAGGTGCTCAAGCTGTGGCCAGTGGTTCAGTAGACAGAGTGTCACTCCAGCATATGGGCATCTCTGGGTCAGTTTCCGGTCAGGGCACACAGGAGAAGTGACCATCTGCTTCTTCCACTATCCCCCACTCCCTTATTTTCCTCATCCCCTCCCACAGCCAGTGGCTCAATTGGTTCAGGCGTGGCCCCAGGCGCTGATGTGCACCAGCCTCAGGCACTAAAAATAGCTTGGTACTTGAGCATCGGCCCCAGACAGGGTTGCCAGGTGGATCCTGGTCGGGGCACACGCGGGAGTCTGTCTCATTATCTTTCCTCTAACTTGAAAGAAAGAAAAGAAATTAAAAGAAAAAAGATGCCCAACACAACTAATCGTTAGAGAAATGCAAATCAAAACCACAATGAGATACCATCTCACATCCATTAGAATAGCTACTATCAAAAAAACTGAAAATAAGTGTTGGCAAGGATGTGGAGAAATCAGAAGAATGCTTGTGTACTGTTGAGAAGACTGTAAAATGGTATAGCCACTATGGAAAAAAACATGGTCATTCCTCAAAAACTTAAAAATAGAAATACCATACGATCCAGCAATTCTACCTCTGGGAATATATACTCAAGAGAACTAAAAGCAGAGTCTTGAAGAAATATTTGTGCACTCATGTCATAACAACATTATTCACAATAGACTAAGGATAGAAGCAACCCAAGTGTCCCTCACAGATAAATGGATCAACAAAATGTGGTATACACATACAACAAAATATTACTTAGCCTTAGAAAGCAAGGAGGCCCTGGCCAGGTGGATCAATGGATAGAGCATCATCCTGGTGCACCAAGGTTGTGGGTTCAATCCCTAGTCAGGGCACAAGAAGCAATCAATGAGTGCACAACTAAATGGAACAACTAACTAAAACAAGTTGATTGATGCTTTTCTCTTTTTTCTCCTTTCTCAAATTAATGGAAACATTTTTTTTAAAAGCAATGAAATTCTGACATATGTACAATATAAATGAAACTTCAGGACATTATATTACATGAAATAAGCCAATCACAACAAGATAAATACTGTATGATTCCATTTATGAGGTGCTTAGAGAATTCAGAGAGACAGAACCAGAGGCTGGGGGGAAGGGAGAAAATGAGGAATTGTTTAATAATGGATGTAGACTTTCAGTTTTGCAAGATGAAAAAAGTTCTGGAGATTGGCTGCACAACAATCTAAGTAAATGTACTTTACACTACTATAATGTACACTTAAAAATTGGGAAAATGAGCATTATGCTAAGTGAAGCCCATCCTAGAAAGACAAGTACCATACAATTTCACTTATATGTTGAATCTAATTAACAAAATTAACTAACAAACAAAATAAACAGACTCATGGATAGAGAACAGACTGTCAAATGGAAGGTGGGTGTGGGGCTGGAGAAAAAAGGTGAAGGGATTAAGCAAACAAGTTTATAGACACAGACAACTGTGTGGTGATTGATCACCAGAAGGAAGGGGGCTAGGGAGAGGTAGTAGAGGGTAAAGGGGGAGAGATGGTGATGGAAGAAGACCTGACTTGGGGTGGTAAGCACACAATACAATATACAGATGACATATTTCAGAACTGTGCACCTGAAACCTATACATTTTATTAACCAATGTCACCCAATAAATTTTAAAGTTTTTAAAAAGGAATAAGGAGCCTGACTTGTGGTGGTGCAGTGAATAGAGCATCGACTTGGGACACTGACGTCCCAGGTTAGAAACTCTGAGGTCACCGGCTTGAACATGGGATTATCAACATGACCCAATCCATAGTTGCTGGCTTGAGCCCAAGATTACTGACTTGAGCAAGGGGTCACTGGCTCAGCTGGACACCCTGGTCAAGGCGCGTACAAGAAGAAATCAATGAACAACTAAGGTGCCACAACTATGAATTGATGCTTCTCACCTCTCCCTTCCTGTCTCTCTCTCTCACACTCGCTAAAAGAGAGAGAGAGAAAGAGCAAAAGAGAGGAAAAAGAAAAAAATGGTAAATTTTACATAATGTATATTTTATCACAATTAAAAACAAATACAGCCTGACCTGTGGTGGCGCAGTGGATTAAGCGTCAACCTGGAACACCAAGGTTGCGGGTTCAAAACCCTGGGCTTTCCTTCTTGGTCAAGGCACATAAAGGAGTTGATGCTTCCTGCTCCTCCCCCCTTCTCTCTCTCTCTCTCTCTCTCTCTCTCTCTCTCTCTCTCCTCCTTCTCTCCTCTCTAAAATAAATAAATAAAGTCTTTTTTTAAAAAAAAGATAGTTAAAAAGAAAAAAAAATACAGCCCTGGTCATATTGCTTGGTTGGTTAGAGTGTTGTCCTGAAGCACAGAGGTTGCTGGTTCAATTCCCAGTCAGGGCATAATCAGGAACAGATCAATGTTCCTGTCTCTCTTTTGCTCTCTCCCTTCCTCTCTCTAAAATCAATAAAATAAACATTAAAAAAATACTATACTAAGAAAAAGAGAATAGGAGATAAGAAAGTAGAGACTCCATAGAACTTACTCAGTCAAGAAGTTTGATCATGCCTGATTAGGCGGTGGCGCAGTGGATAGAGCATCGGACTGGGACATGGAGGACTCAGGTTCGAAACCCTAAGGTTGCCAGCTTGAGTGCGGGCTCATCTGGTTTGAGCAAAGCTCACCAGCTTGAGCCCAAGGTCGCTGGCTTGAGCAAGGGGTCACTCGGTCTGCTGTAGCACCCCGGTCAAGGCACATATGAGAAAGCAATCAATGAACAACTAAGGTGTCACAACAAATAATTGATGCTTCTCATCTCTCTCCCTTCTTGTCTGTCTGTCCCTATCTCTCCCTCTCTCTGTCTCTATCACACACACACACACACACACACACACACACAATGTATAATTTGAGAGTTGTCATCATATGAGTGATAATGAAAGCTACAAGACTGAACAAAATTTTGAAGGGAGAAGTATAGACAGAAAAACTCAAGGACTGAATCTACAATGGTTAGAGAGCAGGAAAATTAGGAAGAAAGGAGTTGGAAGAAGAGAGGTCATAGATACTAGAAGAACAGGAGAGTGTGATGTTCTGTAAACAAAATCAAGAAAGTATTTCAAGGAATAGCATGATCAACTGTGACAAGTGTTAACAACAGGTTAAGTAAATGAGGAATAAGAACCAACCATTCAAGAATATGAGGCCTGACTGGTGGTGGCACAATGGATAGAAAGAACATCGACCTCAGTGTCCCAGGTTTAAAAACCAAAGGCCACCAGTTTGAGCACAGAGTTATCAGCTTGAGCATGGGAATCATCGATAAGATCCCATGGTCGCTCACTTAAGCCCAAGGTTGCTGGCTTGAGCTCAAAGTTGCTGAGTTGAGCAAGGGGTCACTGGCTTGGCTTGGGACCCCTCGTCAAGGCATGTATGAGAAGCAATCAATGAACAACTAAAGTGTCACAACTATGAGTTGATATTTCTCAATCTCTCTCCCTTCCTGTCTGTCTCTCTTAAAAAGAAAAGAAAAGAGTATGAAAGTCTCCTGACCTGTGGTGACACAGTGGTAAATAAAGTTCATTGCCTTACCAGGCGGTGGCACAGTGGATAGAGTGTTGGACTGGGATGCGGAAGGACCCAGGTTCGAAACCCCAAGGTCGCCAGCTTGAGCGTGGGCTCATCTGGTTTGAGCAAAAACTCACCAGCTTGAACCCAAGGTCACTGGCTCCAGCAAGGAGTTACTCAGTCTCCTGAAGGCCCGAGGTCAAGGCACATATGAGAAATCAATCAATGAACAACTAAGGTGTCACAAAGGCAACAAAAAACTGATGATTTATGTTTCTCATCTCTCTCTGTTCCTGTCTGTTTGTCCCTATCTATCCCTCTCTCTCTCTGTCTCTGTAAAAAAAATAAAAATAAAAATAAAGTTCATCAACCTGAAATGCTGAGGTCACTGGTTCAATACCCCAGGCTTGCCTGGTCAAGGCACATATGAGAAACAACTACAATGAGTTGATGCTTCCTGCTCCTCCTCCCTTCTCTCTCTCCTTTATCTCAAATCGATAAATTAAATTTTTTTTTTTTTTTTTTACACAGGGACAGAGAGAGAGTCAGACAGAGGGATAGAGAGAGACAGACAGACAGGAACGAAGAGCGGTGAGAAGCATCAATCATTAGTTTTTCATTGCCATTACGACACCTTAGTTGTTCCTTGATTGCTTTCTCACATGTGCCTCGACCGCGGGCCTTCAGCAGACTGAGCAACCCCTCGCTGGAGCCAGCGACTTTGGGTCCAAGCTGGTGAGCTTTTGCTCAAGCCAGATGGGCCCACGCTCAAGCTGGGTCTTCCGCATTCCAGTCCGACGCTCTATCCACTGCGCCACCACCTGGTCAGGCTAAATTAAATCTTAAAAGAAGAAAAAAGAATATGAAAGTCATTGCACACATTTATAAAAGCCATTTTGGTGGAGTGGAGGGGTAAAAGCCTAGTTAGATTGGGTTTAAAAGTAAATGAACAAAATGGATGTACCTTGATAACATTATACGGAGTGAAATAAGTAAATCAGAAAAAAAAAAACTGAGAACAGCATGATTACATACATAGGTGAGACATAAAAGTGAGAATATGAGACATGGACAAGAGAGTGGTGGTTATGGGACGCGGGGAGGGAGGGAAGAGAGGGATAGGGAGGAGGGGAGGGACACAGGGAAAACCAGATAGAAGGTGACAGAGGACAATTTGACTTTTGGTGATAGGTATGCAACACAATTGAATGATAAGATAACCTGGAGATGTTTTCATTGTACATATGTACCCTGATTTATTGGTGTCACCCCATTAGAATTAATAATAATAAAATATATATTAAAAAAAAAGTAAATGAGAGAGATCTGACATTATCAACAAGTAGAGGATGTGAATCTACAGTAAAACTTATACACTGTTGATGGAAACAAATTTGGTAAGTTAGAAAGCAACTTAGCATTCTCTCTTGAAGGTGAATATTCACATACCTTATGACCCAGCAATCCCACTCTTATATATCCAAGAGAAATTCTTAAACAAACATACCCCATATATGAGGATGTTCAGAGCAGCAATGTTAGTAATAGCAAAAATAAACAAAGACACCTGGAAAGAATCCAAAAGTTCAGTTATAGAGAATGGATAAATTATGCATATTCACAAAATGAAATATCATATGGCCCTGAAAAATGAATAAACTATGGCTATAGACAACATGGGTGAATCATGAAAACGTAATATTGAGTGAAAAAACAAACCTAGAAGATTATGTGTTGGAATAAAGCAATATGGTAGTGATTGAGAGATAGAGAAGGAGCTGAACTAGCTGGGTTCAAATCCCAGCTAGGTCATTCACTAGCAATATGATTATTAAATTCACTATGCCTCGCTTGACCTGGTGATGGTGCAGTGGATAGAGGGTCAACACAGGACACTGAGGTACCAGGTTTGAAATTCCAAAGGTTGTCAGCATAAGTGTAGGTTCACCATCCTGAGCATGAGATCCTCCACATGATCCCATGGTTGCTGGCTTGAGCTCAAAATCACTGACTTGAGCAAGGGTCACTGGCTCTGCTGGACCTCCACCCCGCTCCCATTAAGGCATGTATAAGAAGCAATCAATGAACAACTAAAGTGATGCAACTATGAATTGATGCTTTTCATCTCTCTCCCATCCTGTCTGTCTTTCTCTCTCTAAAAAAAAGTCTCCTATACCTCTTTTTAATCTGTAAAATTTATCATTTGATTATATTAGTAATTATAGTTCTATAATATTTGGACAATGTAAACAAGCAAATTAAGCATGATTTTTAACTATGTTTTAAAATAATCAATAGAGCCTGACCTGTGGTGGCGCAGTGGATAAGAGTTGACCTGGAACACTGAGGTCGCCAATTTGAAACCCTGGGCTTGCCTGGTCAAGGCACATTCGAGAAACAACTATTGTGAGTTAATGCTCCCCTTCTCTTTCTTCCCCCACTTTCTCTCTCTCTCTCCTCTTTCTAAATAAATAAATAAATAAATAAATATTTTTAAAAAATAAAATAAAAATGCTATAGAATTTATGAGAGTGTTTATCTCTAGAGGGTATGTAGGAGGCAGGATGGGAAGGAACTCATAATTATATGCAATTTATAGGTAATGATCCTAGTTCTTGAGTTGGAAAGTGGATTACCAGCTCTTCCTCTTATTATTATGCTTATAGGTACATGTAATCTTTCATATTATCAAATAATGCAGTAAAGATAATAAAGGAAAAAATAATGAAAGGAAATAAATTGGAGACAGCAAATATATACATCCTTGAATAAACAACTCTCTAAAATATTTTACAGTAAAGGGAAAAAGAGAAATGAGGCAGCAGTGGGAAGAAATGGCATCAAGAAAAAGTTTTATTTTGCCTGACCACTAGGGTGGCACAGTGGATAGAGGTCCTCCACTGGGACGTGGAGGACCCAGGTTAGAAACCCGGAGGTTGCCAGCTTGAGCAAGGGGTCATTCTGTCTGCTATAACCCCCTCCTCCTCCGTCAAAGCATATATAAGAAAGCATTCAACGAACAACTAAGGTGCCACAACAAAGAATTGACGCTTCTCATCTCTCTCCCTTCCTGTTTGTCTGTCCCTCTCTCTGTCACCAAAAAGAAAAACCAAAGCAAAAAAAGTTTTTTTTGATTAAAAAATATGACAGTCTATTTACATGCTGATATATGATTATAAGTATAAATATTACTGATCCTTAAAATAACTCAATAAAGTATATCAGTACTTTAAGATGAAGAATTCAATGTCAGAGAGTCTAAGCAATTTGGAACTAGGTCACACAGTTAATAAGTGACAAAAGCCACATTTAAACTCAGCTCTATTTAACTACATATTTCACAATTTATACAGAATACAATACTGCCTTCCTTTGTTTAATCTTCAATTAATGACTAATATTAGCTGAATTACACTTATTAGGATATATTTTTAAAGTAACTACTAGATAGGCTGAAGATGCTGTATCAGCTATTCTGGAGGATAATAAACCGAATAACCTTTACAGAGTTTACACTCCAGCAATGAAGACAAAACAATCACCTGAATGATTCCCATACAATGCAAAATTATATAAATACCTTATATGAAGTACAAAATATTAGAGAGGCCCAGAAAAAAAGGTCCCCTTTGGGGCTGGGCGGTAGAAATTTTGGAGAAGTTTTACAGAAAAAGTAACATTTCAGCTGAAGTTAAATAGGTAGGGTTTAAAAAAAATGAAAGTAAGAAAGAAAAAGAGATAGGTAGGGTTTTGAAAGACAGTTTTGACTGTGAGCTTTTAAAGGGCCACACAATCATGCCTGGCCCCAAGACTAACAGCTGGAACTGTTTAATGAATATGGGTAGAATGAACAAATGAACAGAAAGGCCATGCCAAAGGAAGCAACAACAAAAGGATCAGACACTGAATATATACAAGCACAACAACAAAAGGATCAGAAAGAGTGGAAGGGATAAGGATATAAATATACATATTTGGAAAATAAGTGTAAATTGTCACAATTCTTTCTACATTTTGGCTCCCCTATCTCCCATCTTTAAGAAAATTCTTTCAACACCACCACCATCCTCTGACAGCTTTTACCTCATTTCTCTCCCTCCTTTTATTTTATTTTTTAAATTTTAGCCTGCCTGACCAGCCGGTGGAGCAGTAGATAGAGCGCCAGCCTGGGACACTGAGGACCTAGGTTCAAAATCCTGAGGCCAACGACTTGAGTGCGGGCTTAACTGGCTTGAGTGCAGGTTAGTCCAGTTTGGGCGTGGGCTCACCAGCTTGAGCACAGGGTCGCCAGCTTGAACATGGGGTCACCGGCTTGAGCATGGGATCATAGACATGCCCATGGTCTCTGGCTTGAGCCCAAAGGTCGCTGGCTTGTGCAAGGGGTCACTGGTTCATCTGGAGTCCCCCAGTAAAGGCACATAAGAAAAAGCAATCAATGAACAACTAAGGTGTCACAACAAAGAATTGATGCTTCTCATCCCTCCCCCTTCCTGTCTGTTCCTCTCTCTCTCTCTGTTTCCATCTCTCTCTCTCTCTCTAAAAAAAAGAAAAAAAAGATTTTAGCTCAACCTGTGGTGGTGCAGTGCGTAAAGCACCATCAACCTGGAATGCTGAGGTTGCTGGCTCAAAACCCTGCGTATGCCCAGTCAAGGCACATATAACAAGCAAGCTGGATTTCAGAGAGAAGGAGAAGGGAGGATCACGAAGTGTCAACTCATGCTTGCTTCACTTTAGTTGTTCAGTGCTTGCTTGTTGTATGTGCTTTGACCAAGCAAGCCCAGGGTTTCGAACCGCGATCTCAGCAATCCAAGTTGATGCTTTATCCACTGTGCCACCACAGGTCAGGCCCATTCCCCAGCTTTTAAATTTTTTTAATTTATATATAATTTATATACCATGTAATTAATTCAATGGTATTTAGATCACGGAGTTGTGCAACCATTACCACAACCAATTTCAGAACCCTAAAAATAAACCCAATACCCATTACCAGTCACTCCCCATTCTCCCTCAACCATCCCCCTTTCCAAAGACCTAGGCAACCACTAATCTACTTTCTGTCTCTGTGGATTAGCCTATTCTGGATGTTTCACATAAATGGAAGTATGTGAATGGCTTCTTTCACTAGCATAATGTTTTCATGGTTTATCCATTTTGTAGAATGTATCAGTACTCTGTTCCTTTTAATTGTTGAATAAAATTCCAAATTCCATTGTATGGGCATATGAAAAATTTTATATATCCATTCATCAGTTGAAGAATATTTGGATTGTTTCCACTTTTGGGCTATTATAAACAATACTGCTATGAATATAAGTGTACTGGTTTTTGTGTGGACATATATTTTAATTTCTCTTAGGTATATACCTAGGAGTGCATTTAACCTTTTAAGAAAATGCCAAACTGTTTTCCAAAGAAGCCACACCATTTTACATTCCCATCAGTAGTGTATGAAGGGTCCAATTATTCTACATTATTACCTGTCTTTTTTATTAAAACCAACCTAGTGGGTATGAAGTGATATCTCATTGTGGTTTTGATTTGCATTTCCTCAATGACTAATTATGCTGAACATCTCTTCATGGCTATTTATAGATCTTCTTTGGAGACATATCTATTCAGATCTTTAGCTCATTTTTTATATTTTTAATTAATTAATTAATTAATTAATTAATTTTTAACAAGGACAGAGAGTCAGAAATAAATAGTGACAGACAGGAACAGAGAGAGATGAGAAGCATCAATCCATCAGTTTTTCGTTGCAACACCTTAGTTGTTCATTGATCACTTTCTCATATGTGCCTTGACAGCGGGCCTTCAGCAGACTGAGCAACCCCCTGCTGAAGCCAGTGACCTTGGGTCCAAGCTGGCGAGCTTTTTGCTCAAGCCAGATGAGCCCGCGCTCAAGCTGGCAACCTCGGGGTGTCACACCTGGGTCCTCCGCATCTCAGCCCGACGCTCTATCCACTGCGCCACCGCCTGGTCAGGCTAGCTCATTCTTTAATTGGATTCTGCTGTCCATCTTAAAGTTTTTAAAAGATTGGTCTATACACACAATGTACACTACCTTACCTTACTTTACTCATCTGTCCGCTCCAACCTTGCTTTTGCTCCTCACTATGAAATCGTCAGTCACCAATCACCTCTAGACTGACAAAATCAGTAACTATTTTTTAATCTTCATCTCTCAGAATAAAATTATGGTTTGCACATTTGCATTTAATTACAAGTGCCTTCTTAGTCTAATCTTTATTTTCTCCATCCCGTTTCTTGTCTATATTTTTCTGTTTATATTTTCTTATGGAATGAGAAATATAACCCAGCAATCAAAGTATATATCCAGAGAACTACAGGTAACATAACTGGATAAAGCAAAATGAATGTGAAAGAATCATGGGGGGTGGTAAAGATTGTGACTGAGACTTTAGTGAACATGATCACTTGGGAGGGTCTATAGGAGAATTTGGGCTTATGAAAAGAATCCTTGCATTCTATGGGATTGATAGAGCCCCACAAGAAGAACTCTATACTTAAATGAACCTCTATATTTGTACTTGCTCCTCCCTTCAACTTCCTTTTTCCCCTCTATAAGTACCTCTCTGTCTTGGCATACAGGGCAGGGTAGACTGCCATTTCTGCATGTACTGGGCTGCAATCCTTTCTTTTCCTGAATATATGCTTTCTATTGAAGAAACACCTAGTTGATCCTGGTTTTTATAGTATAGACAGGGGAAGGAAAGGAAAATAAGAAAAGGCTGAATAAATAATGAGCGCCAGGCTAGGGATTTGAACTTTGTTTAGCAGGTAACAAATAGTCACTAAAAATTTTTGTGGTCCTGGCTGGTTAGCTCAGTCAGTTAAGAGCATTGTCCCAAAAAAAACAAGATTGCAGGTTAGACCCCCAATAGGACTAAGTGGAAAAACAAATGAATGCTTCCCTTACCCTTACCCTCTTTCTCCTTTCCGCATCACCTCCCTCTCCCTTCCTCTCTCTGTCTCTTAGAAAAAAAAGAAAGAAAGAAAAATTAAGCCCTTGCAGGATAGCTCAGTTAGTTGGTGCATCATCCTGGAGTGTGCAGATTGCCAATTTGATTTGCTGGTCAGGGCACATACAGGAGGTGCTCTAGGTTCCTGTCTGTCTCAAAAAAAGTTTTTGTACAAGAAATGCTCAGCACGAGGCTACTGGAATGTTGGAAGGCTGTTTTGGCAGCAGGTATAAAATTATCTGGGGGTAAAGGGTAGGGACAGAGAAAAGGAGGCAACGAGATCATGTTGGATGCTTATTATCAAAGTAAGGATAATCTGTAATGAGAGCATAAATCAGTGTAGTATTGTCAAAAAAAGGAAAGGGGGATCAACAGAAAGACATTACAACTAAACTTTAGCCAATGGGTTAATTTTATTACTGATATCAGAACCAACCTAGTCAAGAGATGTTAAAACTAAAAGTTCTTGGTCCACAGTTCTACTAAATTTGATGAAAATATAGTAAACACCAAAAAAAATTCTCTCTCCCTGTTAGAACTGTAAACAATTATAGTATTGCTTCTCACTTTCTTTTCTCCTGAGTAAATACTTTTCTGAAAATGTCAGGTAACTTAAGTTTCTAAAAGAATAAAGATCAGCCAAGCCCACCAGTCTTACTCTCATTATTGCCTCCCACCCTCCACTGGTTTTCAATGTAAGATCAAGAGAAGACAGAAATTTATACAAAATAGGCTGGGGAAGGTAAATTCTCCCAAATTCACCCAGTCCCTTTTCTTTTATTCCAAAGGAAATGGTTGTTGATGCTCTGAGGAGTTAAATTATAATAACACATGCCAGGAAGATGATGTCAGGGAAGGCATGGTTAGGCCCTTTACAAGTCTGAAATTCCTTTAGTCTCAAATATTTCCTTTTCTTTTTTTTAAGATATTTTTTATTGATTTAGAAAGAGAAGAGAGAGAGAAAAGGGCAGGGCAGGAGGGGGAAGCAGGAAGCCTCAACCCATAGTTGCTTCTCATATGTGCCTTGACCAGGCAAGCCTGGGGTTTTGAATACACGACCTCTGCATTTCGGGTCAGGTCCAAGTATTTCCTCCTTCATTCTCACCTATATTCAAATCACTCTACTAAGGCAACGTTTTCAAATATTGAAAAAACAGTTTTGAGACCCTAGAACACAGATATTTTTACTTGTCTTTTTTTTTTTTTTAATAAACCAAGAGGCCCCGGCCAGTTAGCTCAGTGGTGGAGCACTGGCCTGGCACATGGATGTCCTGGGTTCAATTCCCAGTCAGGGCATACAGGAAAAGCGCCCATCTGCTTCTCCAACCCTCTCCCTCTCACTTCTCTCTCTTTCTCACTCTTCCTCTCCTGCAGCCATGACTCAATTGGAGTGAGTTGACCCTGGACACTGACGATGACTCCATTGCTTCCGCCTCAGGTGCTAAGAAGAGCTCAGTTGCTGAGCAATGGAGCAATGCCTCAGATGGGCAGAGCATTGCCCCCTAGTGGGCTTGCTGGGCAGGTCTGGTCAGAGCACATGCAAGGGTCTGTCTTTATGCCTCCCGTTCTCTCACTGAATAAAAAATAAATACATAAATAAATAAAAGAAAATAAACCAACAGTAATTGAAGGCCATTAAAATATATATATTTAGCCTGACCAGGCGGTGGCGCAGTGGATGGAGCATCGGACTGGGATGCGGAGGACCCAGGTTCGAGACCCCGAGCTCGCCAGCTTGAGCGCAGGCCCATCTAGCTTGAGCAAAAAGCTCACCAGCTTGGATCCAAGGTCAATGGCTCCAGCAAGGGGTTGCTCGGACTGCTGAAGGTCCACGGTCAAGGCATATGTGAGAAAGCAATCAATGAACAACTAAGGTGTTGCAAGGGCAATGAAAAACTAATGATTGATGCTCCTCACCTCTCTCCGTTCCTGTCTGTCTGTCCCTATCTATCCCTCTCTCTGTCTGATATATATATATCTATATATAATTAATATATAACATTTTTTACAGAATCTCTCTTTGAAATCCACATTTTGCCCCTGCTATAACTATTTTATTTTATTTTTTTCATTGATTTGAGAGAGAGGAAGGGAAGAAGAGGAGAGAGGGAAAAGGGAAGAGAGAGAAGCATCAACTCATTGTTCCACTTAATTGTTCCATGTAGTTGTGTACTCATTGATTGCTTCTCCTATGCCCTGATGCCTATCGAACCCACGACCTTGGCACAGTGGGGTGCAGGGGGAATGAACAATGCTTTATTCACTAAGCCACTTGGCTAGGGCTCTGTGAGTATTTTAATTCCAAAGAAAATAATTAATATTCAACACTACATCCTGAGAAAGAATCTGCCTTTATTATACATCATACATTTGTTGTTTTGATTTGCATTTCTCTAATGATTAGTAGTGTTGAGCATCTTTTCATATGCCTACTGGCCATCTGTATGTCTTCCTTGGAAAAATATCTGTTCAGATCTTCTGCTTGTTTTTATTTGTATTATTTGTTTTGTTGTTGTTCAGTTGTATGAGTTCTTTATATATTTTGGAATTAACCTCTTACTGAAAGTATCACTTGCAAGTATCTACTCCCATTTGGTTGGTTACTCTTTTGTTTTGTCGATGGTCTCCTTTGCTGCGCAGAAGCTTTTTAGTTTGATAGAGTCTCATTCATTTAGTTTTGCTTTTGTTTCCTTTGCCTTTGGAGTCAAGTTCCAAAAACACCACTGTTACCAATGTCCAGAAGCTTAGTACCTATGTATTCTTCTATGTACTTTATTGTTTCAGGTCTTACATTCAAGTCCTTAATCCATTTTTAGTTAATTTTTGTGCATAGTATAGGAGGGTGCTCTAGTTTCATTCTTTTGCATGTGCTGTTGAATTTTCCCAATACTATTTATTGAAGAGACTTTCCTTCTCCATTGTATAATTTTGGCTCCTTTACCATAAATTAATTGCCCATATGTGTGTGGGTTTATTTTTGAGCTCTCGATTCTGTTCCATTAGCCTGTAAAGCAGATATTTATAGTTTGCACCTTTTCAGAAGTTTAGTTTGATCGTTCTTTCAGCTTTTTAAATGTTTTTTACAGATACAAGAACTTTAATATATATAGTTGGTACACTAAGTTCTTCATATAATGGCAAATAAGCCAATACCAAAATTATAACTTTACTTAGTCGTAGAAAAAGTCTGGTAGGATATACATACCAAACTGCTACCAGTTATTTTCCTTGAGGGATGAGATTTGAGTAATAAAACTTTAGGACATGAAGGGAAGACTTGACTTTTAATTTCATATATCTCATATATCTCTTTATGATTAAGTTTTTTAAAATCACAAGTCTTACATTTACTACAAAAAACAAATAAAAGTTATTAAAATTAAACCTTGGGTATAAAAATTCACAAATTACATGACCAAATATATCTAAAACACTATCCTCAAAGGATAAATGAACACATTAAGCCCTATATTTCAACACAAAACAAAAAGTAATGTAGAGCCTGACCGGGCAGTGGCGCAGTGGATAGAGCGTCGGACTGGGATGCAGAAGACCCAGGTTTGAGACCCCGAGGTTGTCAGCTTGAGCATGGGCCCATCTGGCTTGAGCAAAAGCTCTCCAGCTTGGACCCAAGGTCACTGGCTCCAGCAAGGGGTGGCTTGGTCTGCTGAAGGCCCGCGGTCAAGGCACATATGAGAAAGCAATCAATGAACAACTAAGGTGTCACAACAGCAACGAAAAACTAATGATTGATGCTTCTCATCTCTCTCCATTCCTGTCTGTCTGCCCCTATCTATCCCTCTCTCTGACTCTCTCTCTGTCCCTGTAAGAAAAAAAAGTAATGTAGAAATGCTTTAGTTTAAATATACCCAATATTCACAAACCTACATATAAACACAAAGAGTCATATATATAGCCAAAGGGTGATGTCATCATAACATTGATCTATAAGAACCCAAAGAATTCCTTTTTATTTTTTAGAAAACACCTTTTTAAAAATTTATTGATTGATTTCTTTTTTTAGGAGAGAGAGAGAAATGTCAATTTGTGTTCCACTGATTTATGCATTCATTTGTTTAGTTATGCATGACCGGGATCAACCCCGTAATCTTGGCTTGTCAGGACAACATTCCAACCAATTGAGCTACTTGGCCAGGGCCAAGAATTCCTGACAAATACATTAATAAGTATATATCTACTCCTCTGCCAATGTTTCCTGAATTGTTTCTTAAACCTCACAAGTTATCAAGAAAAGAGATAAGATTTAAATCCAAATCCATAATCAAACCTCTTTGTCCCCTATACTAGTCTAGATTTAGAACATGATTAAATGGTTTTTATAATACACGTGGGAAAGGGAGTAGAGAGCTAAGAAAAGAGAATGTTTTAGATAGCATCAAATACATGAAACTCTTAATAAGAAAGAAAAATAATTTCTGTGATTTATTTTATTTTAATTGGTCTGGGTAACCAGAGAGACTTGGAAGGAAAATATTAGAAAGAAAACTTTCATATAGTACCATATAAGATTTGAAAAGAATAAAGACAAATGAAATATCTCTCTATCAAAATCATAAATCCAGCCCTTGTCAGTTAGCTCAGTAGGTTAGAGCATTCTTCCAAAACACCAAGTTGCAGGTTCAATCCCCAGTCAGGACACACATGGGAAGTGACCAATAAATGCACAACTAATTAGAACAACTTCCTACTCTCCCTTATTCTCCCTTTCTCTCTCCCTTCCTCTCTTTATCTCTCTAAAATCAAGCATTTTTAAAAATCATAAATCCATATATATGTGTGTGTGTGTGTGTGTGTGTGTGTGTATTATGGACAACCAACAATGGACCCATACTTTTTAAGGATATAAACAGAATCAATACCACATAAACCAATATCCATAAACTAACACTAAGTGTGAGGGGGAGGGTGAAGTTGAGTCTAAACATTTACCCATGACTTGATCACATGCTCTGTTTAAATCTACCTGGAATAATCTCTTTAGGTATATGAGAAAGCAGCAGGAATCCTTCCCCACCCTCCAACACTCCATGAGATGATCAAAAGATACTTAAATGTCTATGGTATCTTCCTTCAAAGAACAGCTACAACACCGAGAGAGAGGAAAGAGTCTTTTTGTTACAGCATGAAATTCCTCCTAATCAGCACTGTATGCCCTGAAATGCCAAGAAACTGCCAGGGATATTCCCTGGCAAATATGGGCATGACGTCCACCTCTCTCCAGACTGCCCATGTGCTCAAGCATAGTACAACTCTTTGGCAGCCACAAGTTAACCCTAAAGGCTCCAAGGATCCCTGATGAGCTTCGCTATTTACAGACCTCAGAACACCAGCTCAGTAGCAAAATCCAAAGAATCTCATATCTTTCTGCCTTAATCCTCAAGTATGTCTTCTCTTATGGTTCCCTTCTTTTAGGCTGGGTGGGGTAGCGTCTCTATCTAGTCTAGAAGAGTATACAGTACCCTGTCCTTGAAGAAGTTGTGATTTCACTGACTTTATTTCTGCTACCAGATAATGCTAGTGGAATGGGGAGGATGGAAGGTGGAGTGGGGGAGAATTGAAACAGTTCATCAACAAGATAAAATAACATTGGATGAGGGTGGGCTGGGGGCGAGGGCTGAGATGTTATATTATCCCTGTGGAGCTTGGGTATATAGGCAGGAAGTCAAATTATCTTTATTTCTCAAAGATACAAACATGCAAGCTTGATTTGTTTTTAATTCCCCTGCCTTCTCACTCCTCAGTTACAGAGACTGTAAATTCCTATAACTGTAGAACCAGGTGAGAAAAGATGCCAGAAAGTGGTGGAAAAGGGAGAGGTGTTGAGATGAGAAAGGAATTCTTTTCCTGTCTTAAGGAGAATGTTAAAGCCAAAAGCATTTACTCCCGAATCCCCAGAAAGGAAGTAGCTGAATTCCAAAAAAGCACTTTTCCCTACCTTTTTGTTCTTTTTGTTGTAGCCAAAAGTCGAAATCCCAGGTCTGGAAGACACTGATAGCAGCATTTTCTCTTTAATATTAGGGAGCTGAGAGAGAGAAGAGGGAGAGGTACAGGGAGGGGAAAGAGAGGGGGGGGAGGAGAGAGAGGGAGAGGGAAAGAGAGGAGAGAGAGAGAGAGAGAGAGAGGGAGGGCGGGAGGGAGGGAGAGAGAAAGAGGGTGAAGTGAGGGGGAGGAGAAAGGGAGAGAAAAGGAGCAAGGGGGAGAGAAATTGGGGTGGGGTAAAGAATGAGCTAGGGTTGCTTGTTGACGTCACTAAGTGAAGTTAACCCAGAGTCTGAATGAGGCACAACCACTGGGTCCTAATGCCCAAGTTGTTATTTTTTAAAATTTTCACAGGCTTAGAAGTTAAAGCAAAATAAAAAATTTTTAGGTCCACCCCTTTCAATTTCAGCCCCTCTCCACTATGAAGAAGTTCTGATTTTCATGAAAAGACAATGAAAATTATTTCCCGCTAGATATCAGCTATGAGAAGATTTCAAGCTTGATTTTAAAAGCGTTACTGGGACACTGCCTCAGGAGAACAAGTGGAGAAAACCAAGCTAAGAATATGTGAGCTGAGCTTAGGAAGCCCCCAACTTTATATTTACAGTGATTTTAGCACATTAAGAAAATACAAACAGGAGAGCTCACCAAAGAACAGAGATAAGCAAAACAGAATATGGGAAATAACTAGTTTTAGGTCCTTGGACAATTCTGTTTCTCATGGTTCATGCTAATGGGCTGATGATGTCTCTCACTACTTTTCAGATTCCCCCAGGTAGGACTTCATACTAAGGAAGAAATGATCAAACTGGACTATGTCATAAAACTTGGTACCTAGTGGTTTCTTTCTTGCCCCTGGCTTTACTGGGATATAATTGCCTAGTCATATTTTCAAGTATCTTATTTGACTCCTTATCCTACTATTTCCTAGTTTTCATGGTCCACGAAGATGAAACAACTAGAGTTACTCACCAAACCTGGAATTTATGCCCAAACTGAAGTTCACAGAGTTGAGATGTTTGCTTCAAGTTGTCTCTGAGCTGTAGAAAAAAAAATAACTTTTTAAAAAGCATATGTTTCACAAAGAACAAAAATACAAAGTTCTTAGAAAACAAGGAAATAAACTTAGAGTCAAGAACCTAACACAGTTGCAATAACACTCACCTCTAAGTTTCAAAAGCATGTCATGGGGAAGTAGCCTTAACAAGAAAAGAAAGTTACAGGAAACCAAAACTTTAAGAATGATACCAAGTAACTCCTACCAATCCAAGTGGAATAAGGATGGAGAATGAAAGCTTTCAAATGCCTTCTCAAGGCCACCTTGCTACCATCATGGATATTATCTTAAGACAAATTAACTCTGCTTTGCAGCAACAACCATTAAGTCCAAACCTTCCCTTAAATGAAGTCCTCATCTCTATTCTAGTTTTCCTGTCACATTTTTGCTATGATAGTAAGACAGACAGTACTAACATTCTGCAGAGTAAATACACACACACACTACCCCCCCAATCTTTAACTTTCATTTCCAATAGGACAGGAAGTGCCTGCTTAGCTCAAGGGACACAGGAAGGGTGGGAACAGCCTCAATGTGGGAATTGCAACAGAGATTAGAAGCACAGTAGCCAATGCAGTAAATAAATTAATCAAGGCATCTCTCAATGATACAATATTTTTTTATAGTCTCTTCTCTATCCTCAGAGATTCTCATTCATTATATACCAAGTTATCCTTGCCATTTAGAAACTTAATATTTTCTCCTTTAGCCTAATAATGTGGTAAAAAACCTTAACCTTTAAGGCCTGGCTTATAATAACAGTCAATTTAATTTAATTTTTTAAAAATTCTAATATTCTCTTTCTGACCAGGTGGTGGCACAGTGGATAGAGTGTCAGCCTGGGATGCTAAGGACCCAGGTTCAAGGCTGCCGGCTTGAGCGCCAGCTCCCCCGGCTTGAGTGTGGGGTTGCTGGCTTGGCTAAAGCCCCCCTCCATCAATGCACATATGAGAAAGCAATCAATGAACAACTAAGGAGTCCCAATGAAGAATTAATGCTTTTTATCTCTCTCCTTCCTGTCTGTCCCTATCTGTCCCTCTTTCTGTCTCTCTCGCTAAAAAAACAAAAGAGAAATTCTAATATTCTCAATGTGTTCTCCTACTGAATTCCTTAATGCTCAATGATATCTTAGAATTGGAAATTCTGTAGTTAAAGCCATGATTTTTAGAGAGAAACAGAACTGAGTCAAATCTTAGTCACCATTTATGTGACTTTAGGCCAAGTTAGTTAACAACTCTAATTCTCTCATTTGCAAAATGGAGATAATACCCACTTCATTAGCATTTGGAATCAAATCTTTTTTTTTTTTAAGGATGGGGACAGACAGACAGGAAGGGAGAAAGATAAGAAGCATCAACTCATAGTTGAGTCACTTTAGTTGTTCATTGATTGCTTTCTCATACATGCCTTGACCAAGGGGCCCCAGGTGAGCCAGTGACCCCTTGCTCAAACCAGCGACCTTGGGCTCAAGTCAGTGACCTTTGGGCTCAAGACAGCAACAATGGGGTCATGTCTATGATACCACCCTCAAGCTGGAGACCCAGCGCTCAAGCTGGTGAACACACACTGAAGCCAGAGACTTTGGGGTTTTCAACATGGGTTCTCAGCATCCCAGCTTTGACACTTTCTTAACTGTGCCACCACCTGGTCAGGCTGGAATAAAATCTAAGTTCTGGTTTAGTACTGTCACTCACAAACTGAGTGATACTGGGAGAATTACGTCACATATCTGAACCTTACTTTTCTCATTTAAAAAGAGTAAATAAATAGTATCTACTTCCTAAAATTGTAGTGAAATGAAATAAGGCAATGCACAGAAAGGTGCCTGACACTTGGCAAACAGTCAGTACCTGGTAGCTCCCTTATGATTCATCACTCTCCTCTCTCTCGGTGTGCGTCCCTCTGCATATTGTACAACCCAGATCTAGTAATCTGAAGTGAGCGTTTCCAAACAGTAGTATCTTAATTACATTAAAATGATTATACTAGCCTGGCCAGGCAGTGGCGCAGTGGATAGAGCATTGGACTGGGACACGAAGGATCAAGGTTCAAGACCCTGAGGTCGCCAGCTTGAACATGGGCTCATCTGGTTTGAGCGAAAGCTCACCAGCTTGGACCCAAGGTCACTGGCTCGAGCAAGGGGTTGCTCAATCTGCTGAAGGCCCGCGGTCAAGGCACATGTGAGAAAGCAATCAATGAATAACTAAGGTGTCCCAACGAAAAACTGATGATTGATGCTTCTCATCTCTCTCCGTTCCTGTCTGTCTGTCCCTATCTATTTCTCTCTCTGACTCTCTCTGTTCCTATAAAAATATTTTTTTTAAAGATGATATGAGAACTAGGCAGGCTAAACTTTATACTTGGAAATAATACATAAGAAGTTTCAGGAATCACCCAATCCAATTCCTTCTCTTTCTGTACCTTCCAAACAATCTGAATATACATAAATTCTTTTCATAATTTTCAATCTCCTGGAAATTGGTGGACCAACTCTTATCTCGAGAAAAAAGGGACAGAGATTTGTTGTAGAATTGGGCACCTGAAACCTGTATAATTATGTTAACCAGTGTCACCATAATCAATTTTTTAAAAATCTTCTAAATATAAAATGAAGAAACAAGAAAACATAATGCAGAATCAAAGCACACTAGATATGAGACACCTCAGGTCCCATTTCCCTAGAGCAGTGGTTCTTAACCTGGGTTCTATCGAACCCTAGGTGTTCGATGAGTCGGTCTCAGGAGTTCCGAGAAGCCTCTGCCGTGGAGGCAAGAATAAAGTAATACCATAATTTGTTGTGAGTTCATGCACTTTGTTGGTTTTGTTCTTTGAGCAAGATGATGTTCATGCACGGCTCATTTTGTGCACCAGTAAAAAAACATATACCTATGTCTTGAATTTGGAAAAAGAAATCATATTTTATTTATCACTAAAGAAGGGTTCGGTGAATGCGCATATGAAACTGGTGGGTTCGGTACCTCAAAAAGGTTAAGAACCACTGCCCTAGAGTCATACTACTCTAAGAAATAGAAATGGATGTAGAACCTGACCGGTGGTGGTGCAGTGGATAGAGTGTCAAACTGGGACACTGAGGTTCCAGGTTTGAAACCCTGAAATCACTGTTTGAGCACGGTTCATCCGGCTTGAGAGCAGGGTCACTGGCTTGAGCATGGGATCATAGACATGCCCCCAAGGTTGCTGCCTTGAGCAAGAGGTCATTGGCTCAGCTAGAGCACCCCCTCACCCCTCATCAAGGCACATATGAGAACACAATCAATGAACAACTAAGGTGCCACAACTATGTGTTGATTCTTCTCATCTTTCTCCCTTTCTGCCTGTCTGTTCTGTCTGTTTCTCTCACATAAAGAAAAAGAAAAGAAAAGAAAAGAAAAGACACGGATGTAGAAAAAAAGTGGAATTTTCATGCATCCTAAGATTTAACACCATTTGTCTGCTCTAAAAATAGACAGTATCAAATAAATTCTATTTACAGGAACTAATACAAAAACCTAGGGTTTTACAGTCTGTCTAATAATTTTAGGGCCATAAAAGTAAAATGACCCAGACTTGTGAACTGATGTTAAAAAGCACCAACAAGACTGAAAACTACATCCTTTATTTTGGTAAATGTATTTTTAAAGAAAGTTATAGAGTTTTGTGAAAGTGATAGAGAAGGCAGCGGGGCTCTGTGGTTAGATTCAGGAAGTGTATGGGAGGAAGGAGAATTCTGTTTCTTACAAGTGTATTTATTTACACCCCCATCTGCTTTGCCCTAGTGCCCACATTTTTCTAGATTTAGTCAATGTCTCTCAAAACCTTTTTTTTTTTTTTTTTTAGAGAGAGAGAGAGAAGAAAGAAAGGCAGGGAGAGAGTCAAGAACATCGAGCTGTTCCTGTATGTGCCCGGACTAGGGAATTGAACCGGCAACCTCCACACTCCATCCACACTCCAGGATGATGCTCCAACCAACCAAGCTATCCAGTCAGGGCTTAATTTTTGTTGATTTTTTTTTTTTAAGAGAGACAGAGAAAAAGATGGGGTGGGGAGAAGCATTTGTCATTCCACTTAGTCCTGCATTCCTTGGTTGTTTTCCATGTGTGCCCTGATTGGGGATCAAACTTGCAACTTTGTTGTTTCAGGACAACATTCTTTTTTTTTTTAATTTTTTTTTTATTCATTTTAGAGAGGAGACACAGAGTGAGAGAGAGAGAGAGAGAGAGAGAGAGAGAGAGAGAGAGAAAGGGGGGAGGAGCTGGAAGCATCAACTCCCATATGTGCCTTGACCAGACCAGTACAGGGTTTTGAACTGGCAACCTCAGTGTTCCCAGGTCGACGCTTTATCCACTGCGCCACCACAGGTCAGGTATTCTTAACCAACTAAGCCAACTGGCCAGGGCCATCAAATTCTTGATTCTCATAGATCCAGCACCCAAGAGTTGTTTGGAGGTGAAAAAGTAAAAGGTTATTTGAAACTTTTCTTGGAAATAGACATTTGTGCCTCTGATATAACAAGCTGGTTTGTGATTTCTCCAGAAAAAAAAAAAGCTTTTGAATAAGTGTCTCAGGTAAAAGAGTCAGCTAGTTCAACCCTGATCTGTATATTGAAAGCTGTTTGCATGCCACTATTGGCCCTCTGCATCAGGGTGGAGAACTCAAAAGGATGTGTTATTTACAGATGTGCTAAACCCTACATAGACATTCAGCTGGAGCCAGGCTGATGTCTGAAAGCAGTAAGGCAGGACCAATTTGCTACTGAAGTTCTGCATGTGGTTCAGAGACCTGAGCAAGGTATATTAGAGCGAAGGACACTTTTTTCCCTAACTATTAACACTCTGTGGATTATCTTTCCTCCCACTGATTGACTTGTATGCCCAAAAAACTAAGTAATGGAGATAAACCAAAAAATTGGTTTATTCATGGTAAAGAGATGAGGTAATGCCTTACAAAGAACTGAAAAAAAAGTTTATTTAACACATTCGCTTCCTTAAGCAAGAAAACTTAAAGAAGGCCCTGGCCAGGTAGCTCATTTGGTTAGAGCATCATCCCAATACACTAAGGTTTCAGTTTGATTCCCAGTCAGGGCACATACAAGAATCAACCAATGAATGCATAAATAAGTAGAACAACAAATTGATGTTTCTCTCACTCCCTAAAACAAACAAACAAACAAATGAATGAATAGAAAAGTTAAAGAAATATCAAACAACAAAGAAAAGGTTACCTCTGATGTAGGATGGAATGACAGAATTAGTCTAAAACTAGAAATTGGGAGTATGGCCTCTCAACTCCTGATTGAACTCACTGGAAAACATGGGAAAAGATAGATGACTCTGAAGAATTATCTCACATGTTAAATATCAGTACTAATAGTATATTTGCCTCTCCTACAATAACAGATACTTTGTTCAAAATTATAGGGAATATTCTGGCTATGGCTGGCTCAATGGTAGAGTGCTGGCCCAGCATGTGGATGTCCTGCTTTGGATTCCTGGTCAGGGCACACAGAAGAAGTGCCCATTTGCCTCTCCACTCCTCCCCCTCTCGCTTCTCTCTCTCTCTCTTTCTTCTTCTTCTTCTTCTTCTTCTTCTTCTTCTTCTTCTTCCTCCTCCTCCTCCTCCTCCTCCTCCTCCTCCTCCTCCTCCTCCTCCTCCTTCTTCTTCTTCTTCTTCTTCTTCTTCTTCTTCTCTCCTCCTGCAGCCATGGCTCATTTGGAGCAAGTTGGCCCCAGGGGCTGAGGATGGCTCTATATTGTCTGCCTCAGGTGCTAAAAAATGCCTTCAGTTGCAATGGAGCAAGGGCCCAGATGAGCAGAGTATCACCCTTTAATGGGCTTACTGGGTGGATCCCTCTTGGGGTGCATGCAGGAGACTGTCTCTGCCTCCCCTCCTTTCACTAAAAAAAAAAAAAAATTATAGAGAAAATTTTCAAGTAGACTTGTCCTTTGTCAGATACTAAAGAAATATAAGAATCAAATTATATAGGCCTGACCAGGCGGTGGCACAGTGGATAGAGCGTCGGACTGGGATGCAGAAGACCCGGGTTTGAGACCCCGAGGTCACCAGCTTAAGCGCGGGGCCCATCTGGCTTGAGCAAAAGCTCACCAGCTTGGATCCAAGGTTGCTGGCTTCAGCAAGGGGTTGCTCGGTCTGCTGAAGGCCTGCGGTCAAGGCACATTTGAGAAAGCAATCAAAACTAAGGTATCGCAATGACAACGAAAAAAAACTAATGATTGATGTTTCTTACCTCTCTCCGTTCCTGTCTGTCTGTCCTGTTGATCCCTCTCTCTTCTCTGACTCTCTTTCTGTCCCTGTAAAATAGAAAGAAAAAAAATTATATAGAATTGCCTGACCAGGCGGTGGCGCAGTAGATAGAGTGTTGGACTGGGATGTGGAGGACCCAGGTTCGAGACCCCAAGGTCGACAGCTTGAGCGCGGGCCCATCTGGCTTGAGCAAAAGCTCACCAGCTTGGACCCAAGGTCGCTGGCTCGAGCAAGGGGTTGCTTGGTCTACTGAAGGCCCATGGTCAAAGCACATATGAGAAAGCAATCAATGAACAACTAAAGTGTTGCAATGAAAAACTGATGATTGATGCTTCTCATCTCTCTCCGTTCCTGTCTGTCTGTCCCTATCTGTCTCTCTCTCTGACTCTCTCTCTGTCCCTGTTAAAAAAAAAAAAATATATATATATATATATATATATATATATATATATATATATATATATATATATATAATCACTGGCCCAGAAAATTAGCATAATGTAGAAAAAAAGAACTAGACTAGATCCTCTGTATATCCAGAATGGATTACATTGATTATATGGTTATAGTATATTCTCCAAATGTATGTTTTCGTCATATCTAAGACATTTATTTTGCTTGGCTTCAGCTACCCCTAAAATAAATAATTCAGATGATCCCAACAGGAATTCAACAATTAGGATAAATAAGATAAAATGGCTGTTTCTATAGGTCAAATACAAATCTTTTCAGACTGACCTGTGGTGGAGCAGTGGATAAAGCATCAACCTGAAATGCTGAGGTCACCGGTTCAAAACCCTGGGCTTACCTGGTGAAGGCACATATGGGAGTTGAGGCTTCCTGCTCCTCCCTCCCCTTCTCTCTCTCTCTTCTCTCTAAGCTAAATATATAAAATCTTAAAAAATAAAAAACAAATCTTTTCCAATAGTCTAACATTGGCAATTTATATGATTAAATCTAGCCCTGCAAAAAAGTGTGAGACTGTGGGAATAATAATTAGTCAGAATACTGATTCATTGAATAGATCCTTTGTTCTCTCTCATTTTAAAATGTAAAAAGGACAGAAACCCAGAGAACTTACTTGCACAGGTCATGGGAGTTAAATAATAATAAACACCAGAATCCAGACTTGCTGTTTCTCAATACAGCATCTTTTCCATATCAATCTGATTTGCCTATAAAATTAAAAATTCTGACAAACATAGTTTTGGGTCCAAAACAATAAAGGGATGATCCTAGAATTACAGAGGTGAAAATTCAACTATTTTCCTCAAACCAGCTCTTATCTTCAAGTAGCAGTGATACCTAATATTTTGGCCTATTATAAATTGCACAGTAGGTGACATTTCTAGGGATAAACTTATAATGAAAACAAGATTTGTAGAAAACTACAGTTGTTGGAAAGTGCTGCTAATTAAGTGCTCAAGATTATATCTGAAGTTTGATTCACTATATTTGAAAGGTAATTTCCTTGAATTCTGTATTCCTTCTAGGGATAATTTATACCATATCCTGAAACTCTCAGATGAAGCATAAGATTTTAATATAATAAACAATTTTTAAAATATCAATATGCATTATTTATAAGGCCACTAGTCACTAGCAGGTTTTACTAGAAGCAAAGCTTGATGAGGACAGGGACTGTGACTATTTTTGTGCACCATTATATCCCTGGCATTTAACAGTACCTGAGTAATTTAAAATTTAAAATATTTGTTCAATGAATGAATGGAGTACCTTGAACATTAAATTTAGACCTGAAAAGTTATTACTAATTCAAAACACTGCCAGTAGTGTTTACAGTGATAGAGGAGCACTTTCTTTTATATTTACAATGTTACTTTCCTTTTATTGCTTATTTTTGTGTTGTTAGGAAGTCAGAAAGCTTGGATTTAGTTGTGTGTCTCCTCTGTGTGTTAGACAAAACTATGCTTCCAGCCTGACCAGGCGGTGGCGCAGTGGATAGAGCGTCGGACTGGGATGCTGAAGACCCAGGTTGGAGACCCCAAACTCACCAGCTTGAGCGTGGGCCCTTCTGGCTTGAGCAAAAGCTTGCCAGCTTGGACCCAAGATCCCTGGCTCTAGCAAGGGGTTGCTCGGTCTGCTGAAGGCCCGTGGTCAAGGCACATATGAGAAAGCAATCAATGAACAACTATGCTGTTGCAACAGCAACAAAAAACTAATGATTAATGCTGCTCATCTCTCTCTGTTCCTGTCTGTCTGTCCCTATCTATCCCTCTCTCTGACTCTCTCTCTGTCCCTGGGAGGAAAAAAAAAAACTATGCTTCCATTATCACATTAAAAAGACACCACCTCAAAAGGTCCATTATAAATTTGTAGTCCCATAGCATTTTGTACAAAATTTTTACCGGCTTTTAATTCTGCTTGACTGCCCCACCTCTTGCACCTAGACTGTGAGCTTCTAAGAAGCAAGCACCAATTTTACTAATCCTTTTATCTTTAACACCTAAACATAATTTATGCTCAAGAAGGTTTGCTGATAGAATACAATTTACACTTTCTTTTAAGTATCTCCTGTGGGCCTTGACCTGGAACTCTGAGGTCCCTGTTTGAATCCCTGAGCTTGCCTGGTTGAGGCACATATGGGAGTTGTTGCTTCCTGCTCCTTCCCCTCCCCCCCCTCCCTCTCCTCTCTTTCTAAAAGAATGAATAAATAAAATCTAAAAAAAATAAGTTAAAAAATAATAATAATAAAAGAATCTTTGGGAAGTATCTCCAGTTGGAAAATGAATTCCTAATGAAAATTAAGAGAACACTGCCATCTCTTGGATAATATAGGTCATGCATCCTTTAGCAAACAACTGGAAAACAGAACAGAATTTGTACTGTGATCAGAAGTTTGAAATTAAAACCTAGCTCTACTATATGTTGTTAAACTAAAAAATCTCAGTCTTTTAAAATACAAATTTTGCCTGACCAGGCAGTGGCAAAGTCGATAGAGCGTCCAGCGTCAGCCTGGGGCGCAGAGGACCCAGGTTCGGAAACCCTGAGCATGGGCTCATCCAGCTTGAGTGCAGGCTCACTCACCAGCTTTGAGAGCAGAATCACCAGTTTGAGCATGGGATCATAGACATGACCCCATAGTCGCTGGTTTGAGCAAGGGCTCACTGGCTTGGCTGTAGCCCCCCGGTCAAGGCACATAAGAGAAAGCAATCCATGAACAACTAAGGTTTCTTTAAGGGAGAACTAAAAGTATCTTGTTAGTCTGCAGGGGTTTGATTGCCTTCAGCTCAAAATAATTCACATGACAAAGTGGTACATTTTAGGGATGACTATTCTGAACCTCTACATATGACAGTCAAATCAGATGACTGTTAAAAAGTACTTTGTTGATTACAAAGTATTTTGCAAGTATAAGATGTTTGTTCTAATTCCTTACTACAAATCTTAAGAACCTGCTGCTTGAGGGTCAGAGCCAACTCATTAAATTTTAGATAGCTAATGGCAAATTCCTTTCTTTATATGTTAATGTAAGCTCACTATCACAACTTATTAAAATGTGTTGCTGAACATAAAAATATGCTAAATTAAAACTACACAGAGGCACACCATTTCTCACCTACCAGACTGGCAAAAATCCCAAAGCCTGACAACACACTGTTGGAGAGGTTGTGTTAAAATGGCACTTTTACATATTGCTTGTGGAAGTGCAAGATAGAATACTCTTCTTTCACTCAATCTAGCAAAATCACATATGTATTTACCCTTCAACCTCACAGTTCTACTTATAGGAATATATTCCAATGATACAATGGTAAAATTAGGAAAAGACAAAATGTACAAGGCATATCCATACCAGTAAGCAAGAAAGCTATCAAAAACTTCCAAGTTGTTTTATTGCAAACCTCAAATTAATAATCTTAAAATGAGATTTGAATTTTTAATGAGTACCTTTAAAAAGGTAATATTAAAAATCATAAAATTAAGCCTGACCTGTGGTGGCGCAGTGGATAAAGCGACGACCTGGGAACAATGAGGTCGCCAGTTCAAAACCCTGCACTGGTCTGGTCAAGGCACATATGGGAGTTGATGCTTCCAGCTCCTCCCCCCTTTCTCTCTTTCTCTCTCTCTCTCTCACTCTGTGTCTCCTCTCTAAAATGAATAAAATTTTAAAAAATCATAAAATTAAGATTGATATGTATTGCTTATAGTGGATAGAACATCAACCTGGGACACTGAGGTCCCAGATTTAAAACCCCAAGGTTTCCAACTTGGATACAGGCTTACTAACTTGAGTGCAGGTCCCTGGCTTGAGCATGGGATCATCAGCATAATCCCACGGTTACTGACTTGAGCCCAAAGGTAACTGGCTTGAAGCCCATGGTCCTTTTCTTGAGCAAGGGGTCACTGGCTCAGCTGGAGCCCACCAGTCAAAGCACATATGAAAAAGCAATCAATGCTAACTCAATGAACAACTAAGGTGTCACAACAAAGAACTGATGTTTATCATCTCTCTCCCTTCCTGTCTCTCACTCTTTCTTTAAAAAAAAACAATAAAGATTGATATGTGTTGTGAGTCATATCTAAACCTAAGTATAAATATAAATCTTATTTTCTGTTTTAATTTTAGGGTAACGATTGTTTGGGAAAACTATTAAATAAATATTTTATAAATTACTGTTTCTCATTTTCACTTATACCCTAATGATTCCAGCAAACTCTTTGAAGAGATACATCAAGCCTAGTATACATTAAAAATTCTATAAGGTTCCTAGTTTTTATTATTTATTAAAGCATTTATTTTCCTATTGCAACAAATGTAAAGTTTTTTGATTGTTAATAAAAGAATCTGTTAAAATAAATAAGCAAAATTAAAAAATGAAAGAATATATCAACCACCAAAAAACCCCCACAAGGCCCTGGCCAGTTGGCTCAACAGTAGAGCATCGGCCCAGCATGTAGAAGTCCTGAGTTTGATTCCCAGTCAGGGCACACAGGAAAAGTGACCATCTGCTTCTCCACCCCTCTCCCTCCCCCTCTTGCTTCTCTCTCTCTCTCTCCTCCTCCTCCTCCCCTCCTGCAGCCAGGGCTCCACTGGAGCAAGTTGGCCCTAGGCACTGAGGATGGCTCCATGCCCCCCCCCCCCCGTTCGGGTGCTAAAAAATGGTTCTGGTTGCAACGGAATCAGGACCCCCAGATGAGCAGAGCATCGCCCCCAAGTGGGCTTGCTGGGTGGATCCCGGGCAGGGCACATGCGGGAGTCTGTCTCTGCCTCCCCTCCTCTCACTAAAAGCAAAACAAAACAAAAAACCCCACAAAACTACTAGAGTGGTATCAAAAGGATTCAAAAGTCAAGTCAAGCCTGACCCATGGTGGCATCAACCTGGGACACTGAGGTCCCAGGTTTGAAACCCCAAAGTCGCCTACTTGAGTGCAGGCTCATCCAGCTTGAGCACAGGGTCTCTGGCTTGATTCTGGGATCATAAACATGACCCCATGGTCTCTGGCTTGAGCCCAAAGTCATTGGTTTAAGCAAGGGGTCATTGACTCAGCTTGAGTTCCCTCTTCCCCTGTCAAAGCACGTATATAAGAAGCAATCAATGAACAACTAAAGTACTGCAGCTAAAAGTTGATGCTTCTTATCTCTCTCTCTTCTTGTCTCTCTCTCTAAAAAAACAAACAAAAAATCAACTTTATTTCTATACACTAACAATAAAGAAACTGAAGTGAAATCAAGAAAACAATTCCATTCATAACAGTATCAAAAGAAATAAATTTAACAAACAAAAGACTTATACACTGAAAATCATAAAGCAATGCTGAGAGAAATTAAAGTAATTGTTAAGATGGAAATTTTCTCCAAATTGATATATAATTTCAATGTAATTCCTACCAAAATCTTAGCCAGCTTCTTTGTAGAACTTGACAAGTTGGTGGAACTGCAAAAGACCTAGGAAAACAAAAACAATTTTTAAAAAGGACATAGTTGAAAGATTTACATGAATTGGTTTCAAAACTTACTATAAAGCTAATGTAAATAAGAAAATGTAGTATTGGTGCAAAGATAGGAATGTAGATCAATGGAACAGAATTGAGAGATAAGAAAAAAACTGACATTTATGGTTAATTTTCAACAAAGATGCCAAAATAATTCAGTAAGGAAAGAATTTATCCACAAATAGAGCTGAGATCATTGAATACCCATATGCAAAAAACAAAATAAACAAACAAAAAAACCTTTACCTCATACCATATACAAAAATTAATTTAAAATGGTCACAGAATTAAATGTAAAAGCTAAAACTATAGACTTGTAGAAGAAAATCTTCATAGTGGACTAGCAGAGTTCTTAGACACAACACCAAAAGCATAAGCCATAAAAGAAAAATATGATAAATTGGATTTCATTAAAATTCAAAACTTTTGACTTTTAAAAGATATCATCAAGAAAATGAGCCCAGGCCGGTAGCTCAGTTGGTTAGAACATCATCCCCATATGCAGGGGTGGGATTCAGCCAGTTCGCACCAGTTCAGCAGAACCAATACCTAATATTTTGTTGAGTTCAGCAAACTGGTTGTTAAAATGATACTTGTAATCAGGGTTCTCTCTAAGGTAGGCATCTGGGCAGCTGCCCAATGTGGATCACAAATTTACATTCCATACTGGGTTTTTTTGTTTTTATTTTACAGGGACAGAGAGAGTCAGAGAGAGGAATAGATAGGGACAGACAGACAGGAACGGAGAGAGGTGAGAAGCATCAATCATTAGTTTTTCGTTGCCATCACAACACCTTAGTTGTTCATTGATTGCTTTCTCACATGTGCCTTGACCGCGGGCCTTCAGCAGACTGAGCAACCCCTTGCTGGAGCCAGCGACCTTGGGTCCAAGCTGACGAGCTTTTTGCTCAAGCCATATGGGCCCGTGCTCAAGCTGGAGAGCTCGGGGTCTCGAACTTGCCTGGGTCTTCTGCATCCCAGTCCGACGCTCTATCCACTGCGCCACCACCTGGTCAGGCTTGTTTTGTTTTTTATATTTTTCCGAAGTTAGAGGCGGGGAGGCAGTCAGACAGACTCCCGCATGCGCCCGAATGGGATCCATGCGGCATGCCCACTAGGGGGCGATGCTCTGCCCACTTGGGACTTTGCTCTGTTGTGGCTGAAGCCATTCTAGCACCTGAGGCAGAGGCCATGGAGCCATCCTAAGCACCCGGGGCCAACTTTGCTCCAGTGGAGCTTTGGCTGTAGAGGGGGAAGAGAGAGGCAGAGAGGAAGGAGAGGGGGAGGGGTGGAGAAGCAGATGGTCGCTTCTCCTGTGTGCCCTGTCCAGGAATCGAACCCGGGACTTCCTCACACTGGGCTGATGCTCTACCATTGAGCCAACCGGCCAGGGCTCCTTACTGTTTTTTAACATTCATCTGTGCAACAGAGTATGGTAAATGCCCATAGGAATGTTCATTCCGCCCATAGGTGAAAAGAATTGCAAGTGGGGACACCAATCAAGAAGCAATATGGAAATATCTTGTGTATGTGTGTGTGAGAGAGAGAGAGACAGAGACAGAGAGACAAAGAGAGAGGGACAGACAGGAAGGGAGAGAGATGAGAAGAATCAATTCTTTGTTGCGGCACCTTAGTTGTTCATTGATTGCTTTCTCATATGTGTCTTGGCTGGGGGACTACAGCAGACTGAGTGACCCCTTGCTCAAGCCAGCAACCTTAGGTTTAAGCTGGTGAGCCTTGCTCAAACCACATGAGCCCCCACTCAAGCTGGCAACCTCAGGATTTCAAACCTGGGTCCTCTGTGTCCCAGTTCGACACTCTATCCACTGCACCACAGCCTGGTCTGGCACAATATGGAAATATTTTAAATAACTATTTTAATGTTATTTTTGTCAAGTATTATTTAATTTCTTTTCACTAATGTTTTAAAACTCTTATAATCTAGTGTTGTGTACCTCTTTTATTGTTCTATTTAAGTATTAATTGCATGAAATAATAAACTACATTTCAGTATATCGTTCTTTTATACTTACAATGGTCATTAGGGCAGAGAACCAGTTGTTAAATTATTTGAATCCCAGCACTGCCCATAAGCCAAGGTTGTGGCTCCAACCCCTGATCAGAGTACATACATGAATCAACCAATGAATGCATAAATAAGTGGAACAGCAAATTGATGTTCTCTTTCTTTCTCTCAAATCAATTACATTTCTTTTTTCAAATCAATTACATTTTTAAAATGGTGTTTTGTTTCGTTGAGAGAGAGGAAGGTGGTGGGGAAGCATCCACTGATTTCTTCTCATATGTACCCTGACTGGGGCTTGAAGAAGAACTCAGGCTGAAGCCAGCAACCTTGGAATCTAGTCAATGACCCAGGATCTAACTGGTGATGTTGGTGCTCCAACATGATGCTCTATCCACTATGCCACTGATCAGGGAAATAAATAAAAATTTAAAGAAATTGTCCTGGACAGGTAGCTCAGTTGGTTAGAGCATCATTCTGATAAGCCAAGGTCGCAGGTTCAATCCCCAGTCAGGGCACATACAAGAATCAATCAATAAATGCATAAGTGGAACAACAAATCGATGTTTTTCACGCATGCACGCTCTCTCTCTCTCACTCTTTCTGTAAAATCAATAAAGTTTTAAAAAAAGAGAACAGAGCCTGACCAGGCGGTGGCGCAGTGGATGGAGTGTCAGACTGGGATGCAGAAGACCCAGGTTCGAGACCCCGAGCTCACCAGCTTGAGCGTGGGCCCTTCTGGCTTGAGCAAAAGCTTGCCAGCTTGGACCCAAGGTCGCTGGCTCCAGCAAGGGGTTGCTCGGTCTGCTGAAGGCCCGTGGTCAAGGCACATGTGAGAAAGCAATCAATGAACAACTATGGTGTTGCAACGGCAATGAAAAACTGATGATTGATGCTTCTCACCTCTCTCCAATCCTGTCTGTCTGTCCCTATCTATCCCTCTCTCTGACTCTCTCTCTGTCCCTGTAAAATAAAAAAACAAACAAACAAAAACCAGAAAAAAAGAAAGAGAAGAGAAAGAAAAACAAGCAAATAGCTAGAATATAGCAAAGCACATACCTGATAAAAGACTTGTATCTATAATATATAAAGAAGTCTTATAACTAAGACAATAACCCAATTTAAAATCGGGCAAAAGACGTGAATAGACATTTCACCAAAGACATTCAAATGACAATAAGCACATGAAAAGATGCTCAGAATCATTAGGCATTAGGGAAAGGGAAATTAAAACCACAATAAGATACTACTATACACCCATTAGAGTGGCTATAATCAAAAAGATATTAACTAGTGCTGATAAGGATGCAGAGAAATTAGAAGCCTCATACTTTGCTGGTGGAAATATAAACTGGTATGGACACCTTGAAAAACAGTTTGGCAGTTTCTTAAAAAGTTAATCATATCTTTACCATATAGCTTTATAAAATTTTGATGATATCCTGTAGGGAAGTCCAGTCCCTTTGCCATTCTTTTTCAAGATTATCTCAACTTCTCTCAACTGTTTTGTCTTCCAAAATAATTTTAGGATTCATGCGAATTCTATGCAAAATGCTGTTGAGATTTTTGAATGGAATTCTGTTAAAATCATAAATTACTTTGCCTGACCTGTGGTGGCGCAGTGGATAAAGCGTCGACTGGGGAACACTGAGGTCGCCAGTTCAAAACTCCGCACTGGTCTGGTCAAGGCACATATGGGAGTTGATGCTTCCAGCTCCTCCCCCCTTTCTCTCTTTCTCTCTCTCTCTCTCTCTCTCTCTCTCTCTCTCTCTCTCTCACTTTGTGTCTCCTCTCTAAAATGAATAAAATAAAAAAAAAGAATAAAAAAAAATTATAAATTACTTTAAGGAGAGCCTCCATCTTTTTGACACTGAGTTTTTCCCCCCCACTTAACATGGTATATAAGTTATCTATTGCTGCATAACAATATTACTGCAAACTTAGCAGTGTAAAGAACACATGCTTATTATCTCACATTTACTATGGGTCAAATATCTATGCATGGCCTAGCTAGGCTGCAAAGTGTTGGCCAGGGCTGAGTTCTCATCTGAGGCCCCATTGGGAAGAAGCCATTCTGTGACATGAGTTTTGGCAGCATTCAGCTCATTGCAGGCTGTTGGACTGAGGGCCTCAGTTTCTTGGGGGCTGCCTTTAGTTCCTTTCCATGTGGCCCTCTCCTCAGGTCAGCTCACAACATAAAACCAAAAAGCAAGAGTCACCTTTGTAATATTCTATTTGTCAGAGCAAATCACAAACCCAGTTCATATTTAAGAGTAGGGGATTACACAAGAGTGTGAATACCAGCAGGCAGGAATCACGGGAGCCATCTTAAAATTTGCAATATATGGTATACATTTCCCTTTATTCTTTTAAAATTATTGATTGATTTTAGAGAGAGAGGAAGGGTGGGGAGAGAGAGAAAGAGAGTGAGACAGGAACATCCATGTGTTCCTGTATGTGCCCTGACTGGGCATTGAACCAGCAACTTCTGCACTTCCGAATGACACTGTAACCAAGCTATCCAGGCAGGGCTATACCTTTCCCTTTGGTAATTTTATCATAAAATTCTATTTTTTTTACAGGGACAGAGAGAGAGTCAGAGAGAGGGCTAGATAGGGACAGACAGGAACGGAGAGGGGTGAGAAGCATCAATTATTAGTTTTTCGTTGCCGTTGCGACACCATAGTTGGTCATTGATTGCTTTCTCACATGTGCCTTGACCACGGGCCTTCAGCAGACCAAGCAACCCCTTGCTGGAGCCAGCGACCTTGGGTCCAAGCTGACGAGCTTTTGCTCAAGCCAGATGGGCCCGTGCTCAAGGTGGCGAGCTCGGGGTCTCGAACCTGGGTCTTCTGCATCCCAATCCGACGCTCTATCCACTGTGCCACCGCCTGGTCAGGTTCATCATAAAATTCTTATGCATCCTGTATTATGTTTGTTCATATGTACTTGTCAGGTTTTGGGGGTTTTTTGTTTCTTTCTTTGGTTTAGAGAGAGAGAGAGAGACGGGTGGGGTACAGACAGAAACAGACAGACAGGAAGGGAGAGAGATGAGAAGATCAGCTCACAATTATGGCACCTTAGTTGTTCATTGATTACTTTCTCATATGTGCCTTTTTGGGGTGTGGGGGGCTCCAGTTAAGCCTGTGACCCCTTGCTCAAGCCCGTGACCTTTGGGCTCAAGCCAGCGACCTTTGGGCTAAAGCCAGCAACCATGGGTCATGTCTATGATTTCACACTCAAGTCAGCAGCCATGCACTCAAGCTGGTGAGCCCATGCTCAAGCCAGCGACCTCAGGGTTTCGAGACTGGGTCCTCAGTGTCCTAATCTGATGCTCTATCCACTATGCTACCACCTGGTCAGGGTATACTTATCAGTTTTAATGTTATCATAACTTTAGCTTTAAAAAAAGGCATACCGTATTGCCCCATGTATAAGACGCTCCCATGTATAAGATGCACCTTAATTTTGAGGCCCAAAATTTGAAAAAAAATCTATTACATAAAGTTATTGAACTCAAGTTTTATTCATCATAAAATTCATACAACTCCTCATCACTGTCAAAACTCCCATCCATTAGTTTGTCCTCATATCTGTGTCTGATGATGAATCACTGTCCATATGTTGCCTCGTCCTCAGTTCACCTATGGCATTTGAAATGCCACAACCACTGTATAAGATGCACCCAGTTTTTAGACCCCAAATTTTTCAGAAAAAAGGTGTGCTTTATACATGGGGAAATACAGTAATTATTACTTCAGTGTAGAAATCCTTTTGAATTATGGATACTGATCTTTTATCATGCAACCTTGAACTCTCTTATTAGTCCCAACAATTTACTTATTAGATTCACTTGGATTTTCCTCATCAATATTTATTTGTAAATAATGACAATTCTGTTTCTTTTCTTGTAATCTTTATACCATTTATTTCTTCTTGTCTTACTGGACAATAAAACCTCCAGTTAAATATTTAACAGAAGTTGTATACCAGACATGTTGTTCCCTGATAAAGCCTTTATCAGATTTATTAGGATATTCCTTCTCTTGTGTAGTTTGCTAAGAGCTTGGAAAATGAATAAGTATTTATCAACGACTTTTTCGGCAATGATCAAGAGGATCAGATAGAGTTACTCTCTTACTCCGTTCATGTGGTAAATTATGCATATTTTCCAGTACTAACCCATTGTAGTATCCTTGGGATAAATACTTTTGCATTTATATCTGTCTATTTACTTTTCTTATACTTTCCTTTTCCAGTTTTGGTTTTTACGTTTATATTAATTTAACAAGTTGTTAAATTTTCCTTTTCTTCTATTTCTTGAAACAATGTACACATGTTTGCAATGATCTGTTCTTTGAAAGATTCATAGCACTTCCACAAAAAGCTATTTGTATTTTTTTTCTGTGTAAATGTTTAAACTACAAAACTTCTAATCTCAGCAGGCTCTTATATATTTCCCACACTAGTTAGTGGCCTTAGTCTCCAGAATATTCTAAAAATTTACAATTCTCAAGCATTCTTTTTCACAAAGTCTTTCTTCCTATATTCTTAGCATGTAATATTCACCTACTATCTTCAAACTTTTCATCTCTCCTGGCTTCCCTCTTCAGCACATTGATAATTATTTTAAAAAGACAAAACAAGCCTGGTCTGTGGTGGTGCAGTGAATAGAGTATTGACCTGGAATACTAAAGTCACTGGTTTGAACCCTAGGCTTGCCCCGTCAAGGCATATATGAAAAGCAATCAATCAATGAACAATAGCCTGACCAGGCAGTGGCGCAGTGGATAGAGCACCAAACTGGGATATGGAGAACCCAAGTTCAAAACCCTGAGCTTGGCAGCTTGAGTATGGGCTCATCCAGCTTGAGCATGGGGTCGCTGACTTCAGTGTGGATCGTAGACGTGACCTCATGGTCGCTGGTTTGAGCCAAAATGTTGCAGGCTTGAAGCCCAAGGTCGCTGGCTTGAACAAGGGGTCACTCGCTCTGCTGCAGCCCCCCCACCCCCTGTCAAGGCACATATGAGGAAGCAATCAATGAACAGCTAAGGAGACTAAGGAGCCGCAACGAAGAATTGATGTTTCTCATCTCTCTCCTTTCTATCTGTCTTTCCCTATCTGTCTCTCTCTCTCTCTCTCTGTCTCTGTCACACACAATAAAAGTCAATGAACAATAAAAGTGAAGCAACTATGAGTTGATACTTCTTGCTCCCCTTCCCTCTCTCTGCTCTCTCTGTAAAATTAATAAATAAAATCTTAAAAAAAAAAAAAAGACAAAACAAAAACACACATTTACACAAAACACACAAAAACCTCTCCCTTGAGCCTGAACCAGGCAGTGGCACAGTGGATAGAGAGTCAAACTGGGATGCAAAAGACCCAGGTTCAAGACCTCGAGCTCGCCAGCTTGAGCATGGGCCCATCTGGCTTGAGCAAAAGCTCGCCAGCTTGGACCCAAGGTTGCTGGCTCCAGCAAGGGGTGGCTCGGTCTGCTGAAGGCCCGCGGTCAAGGCACATGTGAGAAAGCAATCAATGAACAACTATGGTGTTGCAACGGCAACAAAAAACTAATGATTGATGCTTCTCATCTCTCTCCATTCCTGTCTGTCTGTCCCTATCTATCCCTCTCTCTGACTCTCTCTCTCTCTCTGTCCCTGTAAAAAAAAAAAAAAAAAAAAAAAAAAAGAAGCCTCTCCCTTGAACTCTACGTTCTTTCTTGTTCTTTAATTTTCCCCTCAGTCGAGTAATCTACATCTGCTAAGTGTCCTCATCTCTCATTCGTTGTCCCCCCCATCCATTTTTTACTGTATTTTAAGTTATGTTAGTGTTAGGTGGGAAATTATTAGCGGTTATAAAAAAATATATAACATAGCCTGACCTGTGGTGGCGCAGTGGATAAAGCGTCGACCTGGGAACACTGAGGTCGCCAGTTCAAAACCCTGCACTGGTCTGGTCAAGGCATATATGGGAGTTGATGCTTCCAGCTCCTCCCCCCTTTCTCTCTTTCTCTCTCTCTCACTCTGTGTCTCCTCTCTAAAAAATGAATAAAATAAAAAAATCTTTAAAAAAAAAAAATATATATATATAACATAACCATATTTGCATTTCTGAAAGATCACTTCTGGCTATACTGTAAAGAAAAGATTGGAAGTTTGGCCCTGACAGGTTGGCTTAGTGGTAGACTGTCAACCTGCCATATGGAAGTCCTGGGTTCAATTCCTGGTCAGGGCACACACGAGAAGCAACCATCTGCTTCTCCTTCCCCATCTCTCCTTCTTTCTCTCTCTCTGTTCCCCTCCCCCAGTCATGGCTTGATTGATTCGAGTGCTACTGGCCCCAACTCTGAGGATGACTCCATGGAGCCTCTGCCTCAGGTGTTAAAAAATAGCTCGGTTGTGAGCTTGGGCAGATGGGCAGAGTATTGCCACCAGTGGAGGTTGCTAGGTGGATCCTGGTAGGGCCCATGTGGGAGTCTGTCTTTCTATCTCCCCTCCTTTCACTTAAATAAAACATATTTAAAAAAATTAGAAATTAAATAAAAAAGATTGGAAGTGAGTGAAACTGATAGGATAGAGATCTAAGTTGAACTTAACTAGAACAATAGCAATGGGAATGAGGAAAGTGGATTATAAAATGTGAAGAACAAGGAAATTAAAGATTAAATCTGAGTTTCCAGTTTTATAGTGGGTTTTGATAATAATCATCAAATAGGAAATAAAAATTTTTAATCTGACTACATAATGATAAAAAATTTTTACATGGCAAAAACCACAAAAGGAAAACTAAAAGTCACATAATAAACCCAGAGGGGAAAGAAAATGCATGCAAATCATTTCACAAAATGCTAAGTTCCAAAATATATGAATGAAGAGTTCCTACAAATCAATATAAAAACTCTAATAACCAGTATTTGAAGAGTCATTAAAAAGAAAACATGACTGTTAAACATATAATAAAGATGATCAATCTCATTCATAATTTTTTCAAAAGTAAAATAAAAACAACACCGAGACATTGTTTTATATTTATTAGAATGGCAAACAAACAAAAATTCACCTGAGGTGAGGTGAAAAAAAAAAAACAAGTACTTTACTACAATGGTATGATGGAAGGCAATTTGCAACATTTGTCAAAATTGCAAATGGAGCCTGACCTGTGGTGGCGCAGTGGATAAAGCGTCGACCTGGGAACACTGAGGTCGCCAGTTCAAAACCCTGCACTGGTCTGGTCAAGGCACATATGGGAGTTGATGCTTCCAGCTCCTCCCCCCTTTCTCTCTTTCTCTCTCTTTCTCTCTCTCTCTCTCTCTGTCTCCTCTCTAAAATGAATAAAATAAAAAGAAATTTAAAAAAATTGCAAATGGATATTTTATACATTTTGACTCAGCAACAATAAGATATATAAACTTATTCACCACTGTAGCATTATATTAGCTATGATAACCATAAAACATATTGTCCAAATTGGAACAATATTATAAGAGAAAGAGGGCACTACTGATATTCAATCTGGGGCAATTGGCATAACTGTCCCAAGCAAGCCAGGAAATATGGTCACTCTAATTACAACAAAAAATAAAAAATAATACAAATATTCACCAATAGAGACTTATAAAATAATAATGATACATCCTGACAATGAAATACTACATAGCCATAAAAGAAAGCATATTATGTGATTTCAGATGTATAGTAAAAATGTTTTTAAAGAACAAATACAAAACAGTACTTATAGTATACTTCCAATTGTGTAAAAGAAAAAATATATACTTGCTTAGTAATGAATAAAATATACCTGGCATGATGTATAGATCACATCTTGGCCTTTTAGCTAAGATCAAGTGTGGAAAGAACTATAGAAAACCAATAATAATGTTTACCTCTGGGGAGAAAAAGTGGGTGTCTAGGAAACAGAAACAAAAGAGTTACTTCACTACATGTCCTTTTCTACCTTTTGAATTTTGAACCAGATGAATAAATGAAATTATAAAAGAAAATGGTCTTACCAATGAGTTGGCTAATTAATAAGTTTTATGACCTATTTTCCCCCTGCTTGAGCTTATTAGCTGAATAATAAAAATTCTGTTAAATGTTATGATACTACAGTTTCTTAAACAGTTTTTAAATCATTTTAATTTGGCCCTGGCCGGTTGGCTCAGTGGTAGAGTATCAGCCCAGCATCTGAATGTCCTGGGTTCAATTCCAGGTCAGAACACACAGGAGAAGCAACCATCTGCTTCTCGACCCCTCCCACTTCCCTTTCTCTCTCTCTCTTCACCTCCCGCAGCCATGGCTCTATTGATTCAAGCCAGTTGGCCCAGACACTGAGGATGGTTCCATGAAGGCTCTGCCTCAGGTATTAAAAATAGCTCGGTTGCTGAAAAACAGCCCCAGATGAGCAGAGCATCGCCTGGTAGGGGGTTTGCCGGTGGATACCAGTCAGGTGAATGTGGGAGTCTGTCTCTCTCTGCTCTCTCACTTAAAAAAAATCATTTTGACCTGACCTATGGTGGTGCAGTGGATAAAGAGTCAACCTGGATTGCTGAGGTAGCCAGTTCAAAACCCTGAGCTTGCCTGGTCAAGGCACATATGGGAGTTGATGCTTTCTGCTCCTCTCCCTTCTCTCTTCTCTCTCTCTCTCTCTCACACACACTCTCTCTTTCTCTCTCCTCACTAAAATAAATAAAATTTTTAAATTTTTAATTATTTTAATTTTGCTGTAGAGGACTAAGAACTGTGCAAAATGAAATTAAGATATACTTCAGAAAAAGCTGAAATCAAGTACCAGCATTGTAACTATCACAGACAATTTATATGTAATATTATGTTTTTCCAATCTCTGTATTTAATAATTCTCATAAAACAGCAAGTAATAGTCTGGCCAGGCAGTGGTGCAGTGGATAAAGCATCAGCCTGGGACACTGAGGACCAAGGTTTGAAATCCCAAGGTCGCTATTTTGAGCACGGGATCACAGACATGACCCTATGGTTGCTGCCTTGAGCCCAAGGTCGCTGGCTTGAGCAAAGGGTCACTGGCTCGGCTGGAGCCCCCCAGTCAAGGCACATATGAGAAAGCAATCAATGAACAACTAAGGTGCTATAATTATGAGTTGATGCTTCTCATCTCTCTCTTCCTGTCTGTCTTTCTCACAAAACAAAAAAACAGCAAGTAATCATTTTATACATTATATATTTATTTGACACCTTCTGTACTTCTTACTGTGATTTTCCATCCAATTAAATTAAATTGCACTGGGAAAATAAATGCAAATACATGAATATACTTAGCCCTGAAAATCTCTTACCTAGTGGTAGCTACTATATAAATTACCTTATAAACTAAAATTATTTTATCTAAAAATCTCCCAAACATCAAATAGCTGCAAGAACAACTTTTAGCAAATTGACAGGCAAAAGCGGATGATGTAAAAAAATTCAAAGTATGTATAAGATGAGAAATTATGGCTTATGGAATGTTCAAGTTGAAAAGTGTGGTTAAAACTTAATTTAGCGCCTGACCTGTGGTGGCGCAGTGGATAAAGCGCCGACCTGGGAACACTGAGGTTGCCAGTTCAAAGCCCTGCACTGGTCTGGTCAAGGCACATATGGGAGTTGATGCTTCCAGCTCCTCCCCCCTTTCTCTCTCTCTCTCTCTCTCTCTCTCTCTCTCACTCTGTGTCTCCTCTCTAAAAATGAATAATAATAATAAAAGAGATTCATTTAAAAAAAAACTTAATTTAGCTAGTATTTTAGAAAATAATTTTGTTCACCATATGGTAATACAAAATTCTTAAAACATCTTTCATGTTCTTTAGGTTAAAAAAAAACAAGTATTAAAATGCTATCAACCACAATCAAGACTAATCTACATTTGCTAAGTGTCCTCATCTCTCATTTGTGTTTCCCCCATTCATTTTTTATTCATTTTAGAGAGGAGATACAGAGTGAGAGACAGAGAGAAAGAGAGAAAGAGAGAAAGGGGGAAGGAGCCGGAAGCATCAACTCCCATATGTGCCTTGACCAGACCAGTGCAGGGTTTTGAACTGGCGACCTCAGTGTTCCCAGGTCGACGCTTTATCCACTGCGCCACCACAGGTCAGGCCCCCCATTCATTTTTTTTATGTATCTTAAGTTATGTTAGAGTTGGGAAATCATTGGTGGTTATAAAAATAAAAACAGATTTGCATTTCTGGAAGATAAAATTTGCTGCTTCAAATTCTTTCAAATTGGCCCTGACCAGTTGGCTCAGTGGTAGAGCATTAGCCCAGCGTGCAGATATTCCAGGTTCAATTCCCAGTCAGGGCACACAGGAGAAGTGACCATCTGCTTCTCCATCCCTCACCCTCTCACTTCTCTCTCTCTTCTCCTCTCCTCCTACAGCCATGGCTCCATTGGAGTGGGTGGCCCCAGGCGCTAAGGATGGCTCCATGGCCTCCACCTGAGGTGCTAAAAAATGGATCCGGTTGTGCCTGACCTGTGGTGGCGCAGTGGATAGGGCGTCAACCTGGGAACACTGAGGTCGCCAGTTCAAAACCCTGCACTGGTCTGGTCAAGGCACATATGGGAGTTGATGCTTCCAGCTCCTCCCCCCTTTCTCTCTTTTTCTCTCTCTCTGTGTGTGTGTCTCCTCTCTAAAATGAATAAAGAAAGAATAAAAATAAAAAATAAATAACAAGCAAAAGAACTTAAGACTGATTTACTTTAAAAAAAAAAAAAAATGGATCCGGTTGCAACGGAGCAAGGGCCCCAGATAGGCAGAGCACTGCCCCCTAGTGGGCTTGCCAGGTGGATCCCGGTTGGGGCGCATAAGGGAGTCTATCTCTGCCTCCCCTCTCCTCACTAAAATAAAATAAAATAAAAATAATAATAAAAACAAATTCTTTCAAATTAATTTTAGTCTACAAAGCATTTTATTTAATATTTTTTAGGGACTCTGGCAAAGTCTAAAAAATGTTAAAATGATTTAGACTTGCTATAATCTATTTTTATGGCCATTAGAGAAACCCAATTACAGAAGACGTTGTTTGGCAAAATAGGAAATGTGTGTGAGGCATTGTGAATTTAACCAGTGTGATGATATATTGCATTTTTTTACATGCTCATATTTATACATTTTCAGTCCTAAAAATTTGGTTTTATAATTGCAAAACCAAAGAAGGATTAGAAAAACATACTGGAATATATCATTTGAACTTATATGAAATTTCATTTACTTCATGAAGGTCCAATATCAAGCTAAAATGTTCACCAGCACCATAGTGCTCTAGCCAGAATCTAAACCCTATTCAAATACATGTGCTTACTAATGATGTCTTAGTGATTTTTAAATGAATTAATTTATCTGGTGGCCTTGATTAATATGTTTAAACTTTCAATTCCAAAGAATCCCTTAAAGCCTTTAAACTCAAAGCAACACAAAGGCAGCATCAGCTTAGTTTCACCATTATTGAAGAATGAATGAGAAGTGAGGATAAAGAAGTGGTAAGTTTAAAAACTTCCCAAAAACTTGGTGACAGAGGAATACAGATAAGAGTCAAAATATATCAATTATATCTCAAAACTTAAAAAGAAAAAGAGTGGCTCTGGCCAGTTTACTCAGTGGATAGAGCATCAGCCTAGGGTATAGATGTCCCAGGTTCAATTCCTAGTCAGGGCACACAAAAGAAGCTACTGTCTGTTTCTCTTCCTCTTCCTCTCCCTCTCCCCCTTCTCTCTCTCTTCCCCTCCTGTAGCCAGTGGCTTGGTTGGTCTGAGTGTTGGCTCTAGGCACTACAGATAGCTTAGTTGGTCCAAGGGTGTCAGCTTCAGGTGCTGAAAATAGCTCAGTTCATTGGAGCACTGGCCCCAGTCAGGGTTGCTGGGTGGATCCTGGTTGGGGCATATTTGGGAGTCTGTCTGTCTCACTATCTCCTCTCCTCTCACTTAAAAAAAAAAAAGAGCAATACTGATGAAAAATATGAATTGCATAAAGCTGCTTAACTGAAACATATTTAATGTAATCATGCACACAAAGAGTCAAAATATAGTGACCATTTAAGATTGCAGACACTTGACCTTATATATTTATTTATTTAGTTAGTTAGTTATTTAAGACTTGAGCATATTTAAATGCTGAAGGATAGAGTCATTGAAGAAGAAGATAAAAAATAGAGCAAAGTAATTAGAGAGATTAACCTGAGAGTAGAGGAAGGATCTTCTTCAATAGTATTTGGAGGGAAAGATATGGGTTATAAATGTAATAGCAGAAAATTGGGGGCTTTTTTGTGAAGCAGTGGGATGGTGAGCTTAAGTGAAGTGAAAAAGCTCTGAAAGGGTGACTATGGAGCTGCCTTTAGGATGTAGTTGAATATTCTTATCATAGTGTTGAAAATTCTTCATAATGCTCACTGACTCACACATTCTCATACTCAACACTTTCATTCCAACAACACTGATCTTGAGTCCCTAGAATGTTTCTCTTATGCTGTTTGTTCTTGCAGGACCCCCTGTCTAGAACACTTTTCTCCTCATCTCCATATAAACATCTCTCTTTTGTGTGTGTGTATGTGGCAGAGACAGAGAGTCAGAGAGAGGAACAGATAGGGACAGATAGACAGGAAGGGAGAGATATGAGAAATATCAATTCTTTGTTGCAGCTCCTTAGTTGTTCATTGATTGATTTCTCATATTTGCCTTGGCCGGGGGACTATAGCAGACTGAGTGACCCCTTGCTCGAGCCAGCAGCCTTGGCCTCAAGCTGGCGAGCTTTTGCTCAAACCAGATGAACCTGCACGCAAGCTGGTGACCTCGGGGTCTCTAACCTGGGTCCTCCACATCCCAGTCCGACGCTCTATCCACTGCGCCACCACCTGGTCAGGCAAACATCTCTCATTTTTTTTAAGAGTTGGCTTCCATACCCTGGTCAGGTAGCTCAGTTGGTTTCAGCATTGTCCCAGTATGCCAAGACTGTGGGTTCAATCCCCACTCAGAGCACATACAAGAATCAACCAATGAATGTATAAGTGGAACAAATAGATGTGTTTTTCTCTTTCTCACTCTAAAATCAATTAAAAGAAAGAAAGAGCCTGATTGGTGGTGGCACAGTGGATAGAGCATTGACCTGAGACACTGATGACCCATATTTGAAACACTAAGGTCGTCGGCTTGAACATAGGCTCATCTGGATTGAGTGTGTCTCACCAGCTTGAGCACAGGGTCACCAGCTTGAGCATGGGATCATCGACACGACTTGCTGGCCTGAGCCCAAAGGTAACTGGCTTGAAGCCCAAGGTCTCTGGCTTAGGCAAAGGGTCACTGGCTTAGCTGGAGCCCCCTGGTTAAGGCATGTATGAGAAGCAATCAATGAACAACTAAAGTGATGCAACTACAAATTGATGCTTTCCCTCTCTCCTTTCCTATCTCTATCTCTTGCAAAAAAAATAATAATAATTCCACGAAACTCTGGCACAACCAGGGACTGACCTAAAAACCTATTAGAGATACATGAAAGAGTTTTCTTTCACTTATGAAAAGCCTGGCCATGTCACAACTGGCTAACACTTTTGCACAGATTTAACTAGATGGCTCCTTTTCAGATCAGAAACTAAAAAGGACCTAACACTGCCAAGCTTAACCACCTGGGATGGCAAACTTCTTTTTGAATATATTACACTTTGCACCAGTGTTTTTCAACCACCAGTCTGCGGACTGGTCCACCAGAAATTTTATGCCAGTTCATGAAAGAGTTAACCACCTATTAGGTTTGGGTCCAGGGTTCCTTTAGATTCAAGGCCTCTTTAAAACCTCAAATTCCCACCGGACCAGGCAGTGGCACAGTGGATAAACGCAGAGGACCCAGGTTGGAAACCCCGAGGTCACCAGCTTAAGCTTGGGCTTGAGTGTGGGCTTGAGCATGGGATCATAGACATGACCCCATGGTTGCTGGCTTGGGCCCAAAGGTCACTGACTTGAAGCCCAAGGTCACTGGCTTGAGCAAGGGGTCACTCACTTTGCTGTAGCCCCACTCCCCTGCCCCCCATCAAGGCACATATGAGAAAGCAATCAATGAAGGAGCCTCAAGGACTAATTGATGTTCCTCATCTCTCTCCCTTCCCTTCCTGTCTGTCTGTCTCTCTCTCTCTCTCTCTCTCTGTCTCTGTCACAAAAAAACAAAACCAAAGATATCCCTCAAATTCCCCTCACCCCTACCTTGCACTAGGGCAACTTCTTCATTAAGCATCTCCCTCGCCCAACCTCCCCCTTTCCTTAAGCAATTCCCCCAACCCTGGAAAGGTTCTGAAAAATGTTCTTGGGACAAGGCCATCGGTTGGGAAGGGGAGACAGTCTGTAACCAAGACCAAACACCAGGATATGCTAATCTGACCATGTCCAGGTGCACCAAACCCCATGCCAGCAAATGCTTGCAACAAACTCTATATCAGACACCCACTCCCTGACACTCTTCACTGATGCCACTAGGCTCGCAGCTCATCTGTTTTGCAGATGCATAAAAAATAAACTTCTTACAAAACTCATCAGGCCTGTGCGTCTCTGTGGTTAAACAAGTGTTTTTTAGGTTTCATCTCCTGTATTGGGGCAGCACCCTGTGTGTACAGTCTATGGAAGGCTGCAGTGCTTGCCCTCAGGGCGACAGATTGCAAATTGCTGATTGCCTTCCCGCTTGGGAGGGGGGATTGTTTGCTGAAGAAGGATTTTTTCCTCTAGCCTGTTTTGCTAGAGTGCAGAGAAACAGTCCAGATTGTGGAACCAGAGACCGAGTCTGGGTTTGGAAGCTCTGATTTCCACCAGGCTGTTTGTCTGAGAACTGCTGAGACTGGCGGGGTCCTGAGATGGGAGAAAAGAAAGGAGTCTTCCCTGTCCATTTGTTCGTCTGCCGTTATGAGACTTTAATAAATGGAATGGCCCACCATTTTTCAGATCCACAATTCCTTTACCATCTGCCCAAATCCAATGAGAACCTGCATCTGCATGGACACAGTGGCAATGACCACTGGCCTTACAGTCCCTCCTTTAGCTGATCTACCACCACCCTGATGTTGTATGAAGATTATAGACTCAAAGATCTTAGCTGAATTCACTTATGCTTATGATGATTTTTGCCTTAGTGGTCCCCAAAATAATTTTCCTATTTTCACCAGAGCTCAAGTATAAAAAGGTTGACACATGAGAACCACTGCTTAACACATGGGCCTCCCAAATCATGGGTTCATGATCCTCAGGCAAAGGCAGCAATATTACAGTAAAAGAAGAATGGGTTCCAAGGTCAAAGTTCAGCTGGGGGCTGGTTCTCTATGCAAACAGTCTCCCCTTCTACTTTAGATTTTCTTTACTGCCCAACCAGTTCCTATTACTGAAGAGAACTGAAGAGAAAGAGAGTAAGAAGCTCATTACTGATTAAATTAAGGCTAATTCAAAAAAGCAGGAGTAGAAAAGAAAAGAAAGCGAATAACTTCTGGGTAATGTTTAGAAATCCCCTAACATACGGTATTTTTCTCTTGACAGCTCAAAAGCTTCAGAGAAATAACATTCTTATGAAACAAGGATAAGATTAGGCTGTTAACATTTGGAAAAACTAATAATGGCTTGAGTTTATACAAAGTATTAGGACCCCAAACTTTCTTAAAGAACTTAATGGGCAAAACAATGCATGAGCCAGCCCAGGGCAAGCTGGAGGCACTAAGTTAGAGAGTCCTATCCATAGGAAAACAGATACAGCAGATAGGGAATGATTACAGAAAGTAAAAGCAAACAAACAAAAACAAAAGAAAGGTGCTATTGGGCAAACAAGTGTGTTAGGTTTGCTCACTTGTACTTTGCCTGATTGGTGCATGAACTTGATTGGTTCATGAGCGCAGGCCAGCACCACATGCACACAGTCAGTGTAAGGCTGCAGGCGCTTGCCCTCAGGGTGGCAGACTGTAGATTGTGAATTGCCTGCCGCCACTGGGGGAAGGGCATTTTTTGCTATTGTTTGGCAGAGAAGCTCCCCCACCCCACCCGTTTTGCTCCTCAGCCCTGAGAAAGGGAAGCACTTTTCCCTGCCTGCTTGTTTGTGGGCCGTTGTGAGACTAATAAATGAGAATGGCCCAATGCTTTCCAGCTCTACAGTTCCTCTACCCGTCTGCCTGAAACCAATGTGAACCTGTATGGCCACAGCCACCGGCCTTACAGGTTCCCTGGTCGTGTTGCTCAGATGGTTAGAGCATCCTCCTGATGCACTAAAGTTGTAGGTTTGATCCCTGGTCAAGACACATGCAAGAATCAATATATCAATGCAAGAATAGTTGTACCAACAAACCGATGTTTCTCTCTTTCCCTTCCTCTCTCTAAAATCAATCAATAATTTTTTTAAAGGTCATTGTTGGGAAAACAGCTGTGTTAGGCTTGCTTGCTTGGACTTTGCATGATTAGTGCGTGACCATGTGGCAGAGCCACGTGTGTGTAGCCTATGTAAGGTTTTCTACTGGTACTTTCCCTCAGGGCAGCTTCTTGCAGATTGCTTCCTTGAGACTGTGAGGGCTGTTTTCCGGTTCGTTCACCTGCTGCCATGAAAAGAGGTTTCCTCCTGCCTGTTTGTTTGACCGCTGTTGTGAGACTCTAATTAATGAGAATGGCCCAACACTTTCCAGCTCCACAGTTCTTCTATGTGTCTGCCCAAATCCAATGTGAACCTGCCTGGCCTCGACCACCAGCATTACAGTCATTCCATCTGGTTTCAAACAAAATAAACCCTCCAACCCTAACAAAGACAAAGGAGAACATACCAGGGTATGGTTTGCTATTTATTTTCCCATGGTCCCCCTTGATGCTCATTTTTATCCAAAAATGAAGTGACATTTTGTGATACAGCCAGCCTCTAGACAACTCTCGGGACTTGATCATAATGCTTCCCCATAAAATGCTTTTTTATAGGGATAAGGTCATTTCCTGGGATAATTCTATTCAAAGTTAATTTTGGGAAGAGCTGCATGATGGAGAGAGCTTTATAGTCAGAGACTTGGGTCTGATTCCTGCACATACTACTTATTAGCTGGGTTATTTTATTCAAAGAAGTTATTTTTTTAGAGAGAGAGGGAGAGGGATACAGAGGGGCAAACAGACAGGAAGGGAGAGAGATGAGAAGCATCAACTTGTAGTTGTGACACTTTAGTTATTCATTGACTGCTTTCTCATATGTGCCTTGTCCGGGAGCAGGGGGTGGGGTACTCCAGGTGAGCCAGTGAACCCTTGCTCAAGCTAGCAACCTTGGGCTTCAAGCCAGTGACCACAGGATCATGTCTATGATCCCACAGTCAAGCTGGTGACCTTGGAGTTTTGAACCTGGGTCCTCAGCATCCCAGGCTGATGTTCTATCCACTGCATCACCACTTGGTCATAATTTCTAAGTCTTAGTTTCCTCATCTTCAAAATAGAACTAACAATTACTTTGTATGCTTCTGGTAAGAGGAAAATGCAGACTATATAAAGGTTGGCACACTGTAAACACTAGATAATAGCTGTTATTTACATGAGTTTATACTAAATATGTATAGATGCTGTGTTAGGTTTTGTGTAGATACAGGTGAATGTTCTTCTAGCAGCAAATGATAAAATTCCTGAATGTGCTGAGTTTTCAAAATTCTTTTCATCCCCTAAGGAACACAGGCGCAAGCAATTAAAATAGCTAAAATTTTGGAAGTACTTAACAGTTTATAAAATGTTCAATTGCTCAAAATTAAGAGCCCCCGATTCCTAAACAACCATAAAATAATTGGTAAAGATAAGAGAACTGACATCTTAGCAACCACCAGGGTGAACTTTTTAGTTTCGTGACCTCCATAGGGTGTCTTCGGGAGTTGTTTCTGGTTGGGGTACTTTCTAGCTGTTTGACTCTTAACTCACCAACACCATCTGCCAGAGACTTAAGTATTTGGCCCCTATGATGCCACCAGGTGGGTTACTGAGTGCCAACTCTGGCCTTCCAATATCGAACGTCTCTAAGTGGCCTCTTAAACAAGTCTCATTCTTATCGAAGTACAGAGAGGAAACGTCTTCCTCTGTCTCTGAGAATCCCATCTTTCTGACCCCGCTGCGTCCTCCCATCCTCGCGGGGCTCGCCTGGTTTAGCAATCGCCCAGTCACGCTTTTGCCGCTCTCGGCGCGTGCTCCCACGGCCGGCCAACCACAACGAGGCTCAGCGCGGAGGATTCCGCTGGCCTTTGCGGACAACCCACCTCCTTGCACTCATTGGGTAGATTCTTCCTTTTCCCGTCCCCAAGCTTTTTGCTTCCTCAATGATTGGACCTGGGCATTATCCATCCTAACTCTCAGCCACCGCCCTTTTCTCACGACGCACTGATACCCTCCAGATTTCTTCCCTAACCGGGGAACTTCTCACCCATCCCCAGCCTAGTGGGGATCGGGTGCACCTGACAGTGACCTGTGCCTTATAGGGACAGGCCCCGCCTCTTGCTACAATCCCACCCACCTGGCTCAACTCCTCACCTCCTAGGCTTTGCACTCCATCACAGAGCTCACCCCACCTATCTTCGCCTCAATTCCTCTGCCCCTCCTTCCAAACCTGGTTCAGACGCCCTGGGAGCTCTGGCAGCACAGGCGGGCGACGTGCAAGGGGGATGCGCTCCTTGAGGGCTCTGCAGAATGCGCTGAGCAGGGCGGGCAGTCACTGTCGGTGGGGAGCCTGGAGTCACCTGAGCCGGAGCCCCCTCCTTGACAGGGGCGTCCGGCACCACCTCAATGAGGCGGCGGCGCAGGGCCGGGAGACGCTGCACAGCCGGGAGAAGCTGCACAGCCACCAGCCGCAGCACCCGGATCAGTAAGGCTTGCGCGACGGGTAGGGAAAAGGTTCCCATTTACTAGCTCCCAAGTCCCATTCCTCCGGAGCGCATCTCACCTTCCCTCTCCTTTCCTTGCTCACTAGTCTGAGATGCCTTTTCCTTTAGATTTGGGGCTTTGGGTCCGCCACACTCGGGCGGTAAAATGCTGTCAGCCCGGGAGGGTGTTTGGTCAGATGGGTCCTTGGGATGGTGCCTGTCCAAAATACGTACCTAAATGGGAACGTAGATACACGGGGTGTTTCTCAGTGCACGAGTCCGAGTGCAGGGCCGTGTGCACACCACCCAGCCTCACCCTCCCTCTCCTCCTTGATCCGCATGTGTATTTAAGGGGGATGCGTGGGTATGCAACAGCCTCCCGCCTCGAGTCGCGCTGTACTTGGGTCTGTCAGTGTGGTGTGTCTGTGTTTTCGGCGTGTCCTCGGCGTGTAATATGTAATGCGCGTGTATTATTGGTGCGCAAGTACGTGCGTGTACCGTTTGTGTAAATGTTGGGTGTGTGAGTTATCAGGGCTCTCTAATCTGTGAATAAGGGTAGTTTTCCAGTTGATTGTTGAATGAGGGAAATCTTTATAATGAAGGGGAGGGGAGATCATAAGACACAAATTTCCCAAACCAGAACCCATCGGATCCCTTATTTGCGCTGCTCAGGCTTACTGGTGTAAGGGGCTCTCTCTCTTTCCTTGGGTTCTTATTCTGCCAGAGAGGATACACCCCTAACCCTTCACCCAGTAACACTTGGTGGCTGAGCCTCCTTTCTCCCTCCCAGACGCAGAAAGAGCAGAGTAGGAAATTTTGCCATCCCAGAAGTCAACATTGACACTTTCTAAGTAGCCCCCACCCTATTATAGCAGGAACAGGAAATAGACCATCTCCCCTGTCATTAACATCTACTATGACTTTCAGAAAGGCATGCATACCATAATTAAAATAGCCAGACAGACATAACATTACCTCACCACTACTGGAGTCCCTTTCCCAACAGGTAAGAGACCAATAAGGTATTATTTATTTATTAATAATAATTATTGTGCTGTACTTTTCCATCAGTCTCAAAGAGACATGGAACGTTTTTTAATTTTTTTACTAATTAAAAACTGATCAATGTTTCTCTCCTCTCTTTCTAAAATCAATTTGTTGTTCCACCTACTTATTATGCATTCCCTGGTTGATTAAAAAAAAATTTTTTTTTTATTTGTTGATTTTAGTGAGAGAGGAAAGGTGTAATAGACAGAAACATCAAACTGTTACTGTGTGTGCCCTGACTGGGGTTTGAACTGGCAACCTCTGCACTTCAGGATGATACTCTAACCAACTAAGCTATTGGGTCCAGGCTGCCTGGATGATTGTAGAATGTGCCCTGATGAAGGATGAAATCTGTAACCTTGGCGTACCAGGACGATGCTCTAACCACCTGAGCTACCCAGCCAGGGCAAACATGGAACATTTAAACTTTAAAGAATAAGCCCTCTCTCCCCCAATATACCCTCTCAACTTTCACCAAATAATTGCCATAGGAGAAATGGCAGTGGAAAAGAGGAAAGGCTTAATCTCCCTCACCCTTACTCCCTCACACTTCCTTTGGAATGGGGAGCAAAAGGTATCCCTGGTCCCCTGCCTCCCTTCCTTATCCATTAGAGTCAGATGATAGGAATGTTTTTTTTTTGTTTTTTGGGTTTTTTATTTTATTTTATTCACCCTAGAGAGGAGACACAGAGTGAGAGAGAGAGAAAAAGAGAAAGGGGGGAGGAGCTGGAAGCATCAACTCCCATATGTGCCTTGACCAGACCAGTACAGGGTTTTGAACTGGCGACCTCAGTGTTCCCAGGTCGACGCTTTATCCACTGCACCACCACAGGTCAGGCAATAGGAATGTTTTTAGTAAGCTTGATCTCCTGCCTATGGCTGCCTGTGCCCAGGGACTTTTTGCTAATGGTTATGGACTGATGCTCTCATTGGCAGAAGGAGTTGAGAGCACTGGAGAGGGATGGGCTCTGAGAAAATGACATTGTGAGAGGGAGGGGTTCTTGTATTGCGAGTAAGGAGCACAGCAAAGAGAAAATGCTGTTGTTCAGGATATTGCTTGTTTGTAATATTTAGGTTTATTGTATTTTTAATTATATAAAAAAAGACAAATAAAACATCCAGAAAAAAATATCCCAATATTAGAGGTAGCCAGTTAATTTTGTGATATATGTCCATCTATATCCTATATATGTATATATAAAATTTAACAAAAATAGGATTATGGCATTCATATTCTTTGGTAACCTGTATTTTCCATTTATGAAGAGCTTTTAATATCATTGAATATATGTATATGATATTGTCATTTTTTAATTAATTAAATATTTTTTGCAAGAGAGAGACAAGGGATAGATAGACAGGGACAGACAGGTAGGGAAAGAGATGAGAAGCATCAACTCATACTTACAGCACCTTAGTTGTTCATTGATTGCTTTCTCATATGTGCCTTGACCTGGGGGCTCGAGCAGAGGGAATGACCCCTTGCTCAAGCCAGTGACCTTGGACTCAAGTCAGCAACCACGGGGTCATGTCTATGATCCCACACTCAAGCCCGTGACCCCACACTCAAGCTGGTGAGTCCGTGCTCAAGCCAGATGAGCCTGCGCTCAAGCCAGCAACCTCAGGGTTTCGAACCTGAGTCCTCTGCCTCCCAGTCCGACGCTCTATCCACTGCACCACCACCTGGTCAGGCTGATATTTTAATGGCTGCCATTTTAAGATTCCATTGTATGAAGTATCATAATTTAAACAATATTGAGTTTAGTTACTATATATTCTTGTGCACTTGTTCAATTATTTCTTAAATTGCTAGGAAATTTTGATATATATATATATGTCATTGATATTTTGTATAACCATCTACTAGAGATATTTTATGCATATACTGTATCAGCAAATACATGATGATATTATTAAGGCTTGGGATATATTCAGTGCTATGGCATTATTTCCTGTCTTTCTTTAGTTTCTGGCAGATAGATCTGCCCTCAAAGTGTTCCTGTATACTTTCCTTCTTTTTCTTTTTCTTTCTTTCTTTATTTTTATTTTTTTTGTGACAGTGATAGAGAGAGTCAGAGAGAGAGACAGACAGGAAAGGAGAGAGATGAGAAGCATCAATTCTTCGTTGCAGGACCTTAGTTGTTCATTGATTGCTTTCTCACATATGCCTTGACTGGGGGGCTCCAGAAGACTGAGTGACCCCTTGCTCGAGCCAGTGACCTTGGGCTCAAGCTGGTGGCTTTGCTCAAACCAGATGAGCTTGTGCTCAAGCTGGTGACCTCCGGGTCTCGAACCGGGATCATCTGTGTCCCAGTCCATGCTCTATCCACTATGCCACTGCCAGGTAAGGCTATACTTTCCTTCTTGAGTTATTCCTAAGATATATTTTTCCTTCCTTTCTCTGTTACCACATGAATCCTCACTTCCCTTTAGGCACTAGGTTCATTGTAACTATTGAACTTCCTCAGAAATAGAGGAAAATGTTCCTGTCTTGGTATTCCTCCTAGCCCAGTGATGGGCAATCCTTTGAGCTTGGCATGTCAAAATTCGCCAAAAAAACGAGCATGACTTGGGTGGTGTGTCACTTCGAGAAAAATGGCCTAACCGGAAGTCCCAGAACTAGACGCTCTGTGCCGGAGTTCTGTTGTTTTGGCCTACAGACCTCCAGCACAGAGTGTCTACACTACAGCAAATGTTTTATCCTTGGCTACTGCACCTGGCCATGCAGAAGCCAAGGATGAAACGTCCTTCTCGGCATGTGGCTCCATACTTCTCTGGTATGCGGCCGCATGTAGCCGTGTGTCATCGAAAATGGCTTCATGTGTCAGTGCTGACACGCGTGTCAAAGGTTTGCCATCACAGTTCTAGAACAAAATACATACACACACATGCCTAATCTATGCCAAGCTTCTGGAGAGGCTTTTTATTTTTGCTTTTTTGTTTGTTTGTGTGTGTGTGTGTGTGGTGACAAAGACAGAAAGAGGGACAGATAGGGACAGACAGACAGGAAGGGAGAGAGAAGTATCAATTCTTTGTTGAAGCTCCTTAGTTGTTCTTTGATTGCTTTCTTATATGGGCTTTGATGGGGGCTACAGCAGAGCGAGTGACCCCTTGCTCAAGCCAGCAACCTTGGACTCAAGCCAGCAACCTTTGGGCTCAAGCCAGTGACCATGGGGTCAAGTCTATGATCCCTCACTCAAGCCAGTGATGCCATACTCAAGCTGTTGAGCCCATGCTCAAGCCAGATGAGTCCATGTTCACGCTAGATGAGCCTGCACTCAAGCTGGCAACCACGGGGTTTCAAATCTGGGTCCTTTGTGTCCCAGTTTGATGCTCTATCCACTGTGCCACTGCCTGGTCAAGCTCTGTTAACATATTAATAGGAGAACTTTTGAAGACCAAGAAGTCTTCAGTACCTGGAATTTTAAGTAGTATAAGCCAGCTAGAGAGAATTCAGGGAACAAAACTTCCTGGAAATTTAACTAGTTAATTCTTTATTGAAGACCCATTATATGCTAAGGACTTTCCTCAATGCTAGAAAGACAAAAAATACATAAAACACAAAGAGCTAAGAGTGGAACAAGGGAGATTTTTCTGTCAATAAGATGGTTTAAAAATGGATGTACCTTGATAACATTATACGGAGTGAAATAAGTAAATCAGAAAAAAAGAAAAACTGAAAACAGCACGATTACATACATAGGTGGGACATGAAAGTGAGGGTATGAGACATGGACAAGAGAGTGGTGGTTATGGGATGGGGGGAGGGAGGGAAGAGTGGGATAGGGAGGAGGGGAGGGACGCAGGGAAAACCAGATTGAAGGTGACAGAGGACAATTTGACTTTTGGTGATGGGTATGCAACACAATTGAATGATAAGATAACCTGGAGATGTTTTCATTGTACATATGTACCCTGATTTATTGATGTCACCCCATTAGAATTAATAATAATAAAATATATATTAAAAAAAAAAAAAAAAAAAAGAAATTCAAATTTCCATTCAAAAAAAAAAAAAAAAAAATAAGATGGTTTATTGTCATACCAGCAGCACAGCAAAATCTAGAAGAGGGGAAGCCTTTACAGTGTTAATAACATTTGATCAGGACTTGAAGGATGAGCAGAACTGTGCAATGTGAAGGAGAAAATGATTATTCTGTGCACAAGTTTTAGCATAAGCAAAAGGCCAGGAAGCCTGACAGTGCCTGGCCCGTTTGGAGAACCGCCTGGCAACCTGGAGTGTGGGGGCATGGTGAAAAATAGGCAAAGAGTATTGTCAGGTTCTAAAGAGACTTCATTGCCATACCAAGAAATAAGAACTTACTTTGTAAGCACTAGGGAGCTATCAAAGGTTTTTGAGTAGAGAAATGATATTTGAGTTCTAGAAAGATAACTGATGCATGTGGAAGATGAGATGGAAGTCAAGGTGAGTGTAGTACTGTTAAGTGACATATAATAAGGAGCTGATGATTAGCATGGCTTACCAAGCATCTACCTTGTGAAAGGCAGCTTTTCATGGCATGTTATGTTGATGAAGCTTTAAATCACCCAAGTAAAGCAGACATTACTATCCTTATTTTATAGATAAGGAAGCAGGTTCAGCAGTATTAACTAACCTTACTATCCATATTAAGATCACACAGCTATTGCCTGACCTGTGGTGGCGCAGTGGATAAAGCATCGACCTGGGAACACTGAGGTCGCCTGTTCAAAACCCTGCACTGGTCTGGTCAAGGCACATATGGGAGTTGATGCTTCTAGCTCCTCCCCCCTTTCTCTCTCTCTCTCTCTCTCTCTCTCTCTCTCTATTGCTCTCTCTGTGTCTCCTCTCTAAAATGAATAAATAAAAAGAAAAAAAAAGATCACACAGCTATTAATAGGCAAACACTGGTCCTTTCTACTATACCATGCTGGCAAAGGGAAAGAGAAGAAAAGAGGATGCATTTGAGATATTATAGAGGTAGATTCATCCAATGTTGTTTACCAACTGAGCATGGATATAAGGTATGGGAATTATGGAAATGCGTCCATGTTCCCAGCTTGCACCTGAATGAGTGGTAACACTATGAACCCAGATGGAAACACAAGAAGAGGAGCAGCAGGAGGGAGGTGAAATGATCTTGTGGTGTGACATGTTGAATTTGTGGTGCGTATGGAACATCTAGAAATGGATGTGTCTGAAAGCAACTCGAAGTAAAGGTCTAAGGATCAGAAACAAAAACACTAGGTAGTATAATTTAAGACTTCTCAGGACAGATATGAAAGTTGGAATTATGAAGATAGATCAGATAGCTCAGGGAAGAGGCCTAGAGTGAAGACACCTACTAATAAATAAGCCCATGTTCCACGAGGAGCAGCAAGGAGCAGTTCTCAGGCTTCTGCTTCTCCCCTATTTCTGCCCCCAGTGATTTTTCAGAGAGTGGCATGCTGTCCCGCTTGGGCGATCTGCTCTTCTACACTATTGCTGAGGGACAGGAACGAATCCCTATCCACAAATTCACTACTGTAAGTTCCTCTCTGCCTGCTCAGAACCCTAACCCTTGGGATCTCTTGAGTGTGGAGAAATGAGGGGAGGACAGTGCAGGGCAGCTAACAATGGGCTGTTTCATGAGGATGAAGAATCGGATGAGACAATCTCATCCCTGCCCCAGGGTGGTCAGATTAAACTGATTCAATCCATCATCTTGTTTTGGTCCTTTGACCCAAGGGGTTCAGAAATCAGATGGCTTGATAAAAAAGAGTAGGAAACCCCCATTAACCCTCAAAGCTACTCCATTCCCTCCTTTATTAGTCTGTAAACCCATTTGTTACACCTAATGTAGTAATTGAGGTTGAGCTCATTGTTATCCATTGGGAAAGACTGGATTACTGTCCCTGTAACTGACCTTTCCAGCTTCTTCTTTACCCTAAAGGCACTGAAGGCTACTGGACTGCAGACCTCAGATCCTCGGCTCCGGGACTGCCTGAGCCAGATGCGTCGCATGGTTCGCGAGTCCAGCAGCGGTGGCCTCTTAGACCGAGATCTCTTCCAAAAGTGAGGGCCCCAGAAACAAAAGCACTGCTCTCAAATCTGTCTTGGACATAGATTATAACAGCAGGGAGGGATCTTGGGGATCAGATAGTTCAACCCCTTATTTTATTTTATTACTTATTTATTACACAAGTTACACATGAGTATGTATATAATTGTTATGAGTTCAATATAGAAATACATGTTCTCTTTTCCCTGTATCCCCATCCCAGTTCCATTATTAACAGGTTAGCGGGTGTCTTTTAGATAGTGTCCTATGCATTTACATACATATAGGAATATATGTAAATGTGCTTATATGATTTAGGATTTTTAAATATAAAGATGACCTACTATACATATTATTCAGCTACTTATTTTTCTTGGGATATCTTTCCACATTATTCCAACTCCTCATTTTAGAGGCAAGGAAACTTGAGACCCAGAAAGATAATGCGGTGTGCCAAAGGTCACACAGCTATTGGTCCCAAACCTGATGACCACTCACACTTTCTTTATTCCCAATTTCCATGGCTCCAGAGTGAGTCACAGCTGCGTCTCTCCAGCTCCCTAACCCACTCATGTCTGGGATCCAGGTGTGTGAGCAGCAACATTGTGCTCCTGACCCAGGCATTCCGAAAGAAGTTTGTCATTCCTGATTTTGAGGAGTTCACGGGCCATGTGGATCGCATCTTTGAAGATGCCAAAGAGCTGACTGGAGGCAAAGTGAGGGCCAGGGGACTAAGGGAGGGGCAAGGGCTCTGGGCCAGATAAACCTTGCTTCTCAGATCTCCTGGGGCTGGGAATCCAATGGATGAGGGATGAGAAGCAGGACTTCTAAAAATGGCGACAAGGGCTTTATGTATTTCTATACATGTGATTTCTAGAGTAGGTGAGGGAATCTGAGTTTTTTATGGGAACATCTGGCATAAAGACTCGATAAAACTGTGAAAGATAGCCTGACCTGTGGTGGCGCAGTGGATAAAGCGTCGACCTGGGAACACTGAGGTCGCCAGTTCAAAACCCTGAACTGGTCTGGTCAAGGCACATATGGGAGTTGAGCTTCCAGCTCCTCCCCCCTTTCTCTCTTTCTCTCTCTCTCTCTCTCTCTCACTCTGTGTCTCCTCTCTAAAATGAATAAAATAAAAATTAAAAAAAAAAAACTGTGAAAGAGACCTATAGGCTAACTGAGACTAAGAAGCAGAAAGGGAAGCTGACCTCGGAATTCACCTGCTAGGAGCAGCTACAGAAAGATAGCAGTCTTAGGCGTCTCTGGGAACGACATCCATATTCCCATTCTGTTCCTGTTTTCTCTACCCACTCCTGCCCAGGTGGCAGCCTACATCCCTCAGCTGGCCAAGTCAAATCCAGATCTGTGGGGCGTCTCCGTGTGCACAGTGGATGGTCAGCGGTGAGCTCTGGGGGAGAGGAAGGGGAGGCTGGGCACAAGTGCAGCATATGGACCGAACTCGCATGGCAGCTGTCTACCTCCAGGCACTCCGTGGGCCACACAAAGATCCCCTTCTGCCTGCAGTCCTGTGTGAAGCCCCTCACCTACGCCATCTCAGTGAGCACCCTTGGCACCGACTATGTGCACAAGTTTGTGGGCAAGGAACCCAGTGGCCTGCGCTACAACAAGCTCTCCCTCAATGAGGAAGGTGAGCACTACCACAGCTCAGACCAGACTCAAATGCCCCCTTCTAAGCCCCACCTCCACCATTTTTCTGTTTGTTTCTCTGCATTTCCTGATTAGCTCTGTCACTTCATCCTCCCAGCAAAGAACTCTTTGTAGTTTAGCCTGCAGAGTGTGCAGGCTGTAAACAAGGTTTTTCTCAGTGGCTGATAAGACATTGGGTGGTTTGTGTTTCCCCAGGAATCCCCCATAACCCGATGGTCAATGCTGGTGCCATTGTCGTGAGCTCCCTGATTAAGGTCAGTTCCTCTTTAACCTTCTCTAAACCCCCTTTTTCCTATATCCCTCCTATCTGTCCAGCTCTCCAGGGAGACTGGTAGAACCTTGATTCCTTTTAGGACCCTCTGAAGAGCAGTAAGGGTACATATTATGTTGAGGATGTTAGTGAAAGGAATTGTACCCCTGCCCCACCCATGAGTCTGGAACCCAGAGCTTCCTGGCCCTTAGAGAAGTGAGCAGGTCTTCACCCGCGCCTATGACCAAGGTATAAGTGCCAGACACAGGGGGAGGACAGCACTATTAGGTGCTGATTGGCCACTTCTGGGTGTGGGACACATGGAAGGAAGGGTGAATGGCCAGGACGGGGCAGCTATTCGCGTCACCCAGAACTGTGAGTTGGCCTTGAGCAAGGGTGTCGGGCTGGCCTGTCAGCTGTAGATCTCCCAGGGCTTGAGCAATAACCTGAGAGCAATGTGGGCAGCAATACTCCAGAGCCAATCATAGCCCCTCCTGGGAAGGTGGTGTTAGGAACCCTTCCCCCAGGGACTTAGGTATCAGAGTCCCTGTGGTGTTGACACTATAGTTGACTAGTGCAGGAAGCAATGGGGGTTGGGGAAGACCAGGCTCAAGCCCTTCCCTTGCTCTGGGATATCTCTACAGCTCTGTCTGGGACCAGCCTTATCCATTCCCATCTAAGCAGAACCTATTGGACTTAACTCTCAGCTAAAATCTTTAGCTATTTCAATTATCAATATAATAGATATATGTGAATATTATAATATATGCAACCCACACCTTCATTCCATTCCTGTCGCTCCAGTCTTGGTGATGGCTATGGGAGTGAGGGGAAGGATAGAGTAAGATCTAGCACAGAGTGTAAGGATGGAGATGGGATCAAGAATAGGGGTGGGGTTTGGGGACAGGATTAGAATCAGGAAAATGAAAGTGGGAATTGGGGGTGAATGTTAGAATTGAGAATGGAAGTGGCCCTGGCTGGTTGGCTCAGTGGATAGAGTGTCGGCCTGGCATGTGGACATCTGAAGTTCAATCCCTGGTCAGGGCACACATGAGAAGTGACCATCTGCTTCTCTTCCCCTCCTTCTCTCCCTTCTCTCTCTTCCCCTCACACAGAGTGGCTCAACTGGTTCAAGCATCGGCCTGGGTGCTGAGGATAGCGCAGTTGATTCAAGCATCGGCCCCAGAGTGGGGTTGCTAGGTGGATCCCGGTCAGGGCACATGTGGGAGTCTATCTCACTTAAAAAAAACAACAAAGAAAACCACAAAAGGAATGGAAGTAGGATTGAGACTCAGGGTTGAGTGAGGCTGATAGATGAGGTGAGGTTATTTGTATTCATTACTTAATAATAAAATCTAAATGGTTTGGTTTTAAGGTCACTAGATATGCATGCATCCAAAAAAGTCTCAGTTGCTTTTGTCTTTTTTGGTTTTTGTTTGTTTTTTTTAAGGTGAGAGGAGGGGAAATAGTGAGGCAGACTTCCGCATGCTCCCTGACCAGGATCCACCAGGCAACCCCATCTGGGGCTGATGGCTACCAAGCTATTTTTAGCGCCTGAGGCTGATGTGCTCCAAGGGAGCTATCCTGTGGCTCAAACCAAGGGAGTCACTGACTGTGGGAGGGAAAGAGGGAGAGAAGGGGGGTAGAGAAGCAGATGGTTGCTTCTCCTGTGTGCCCTGACCAGGAATCAAACCTGGGCAATGCATATGCTGGGCCGATGCTCTATCCACTGGGCCACCAGCCAGGGCCCTCAGTTAGTTGCTTTTTAAAAAAAGAAAAATGTAATTGTAAAATGTAACGCTTTCCTACTAGCAAAACCATTCTAACACTTTAACTGGCCCTTCTGACCCTCCTCGGTCATCCTCCTAGGCTTGGAATACTGATACCTCTCTCTTTCTGTCTTTGCAGATGGACTGTAACAAAGCAGAGAAGTTTGATTTTGTAAGTTTCCTTGCTACTCAGCCCTTGGCTGCTTTTCTCTATGGCATGTTGTTGTCCTCTCCCGCCGCTCCAGTGCCTGGCTTTAAACCCACTTTGATGGTGCACCCATCTAGAAGCCTTATTTCCAGAGGTGGGGGGATCTGCTGGCCTCAGAGAAGAGAGCCAGCTGAAGTCCTTGCTGGGATAAGGACCGAGAAGTTAAGAGTTAGTCTCGTGTTTAGTAGGGGTCCTCACTCACGTAGTGCCTCCCATGCCCTGTTTCTCTTCTAGGTGTTGCAATATCTGAATAAAATGGCTGGAAATGAATACATAGGTTTCAGCAATGCCACGTAAGGCCTTGTTCGCAGGATTGGCTGAATGCATTGTGTGGGGCAATGATGGGAAGGATGATAGACTCTTAGGAGGAAGAACTCCCAGGGGAATACTGGCCTCCCAACCTCCACTCAGCCCTTTCATTGACATTTGTTTACTCTGTAAAAGCGTTTGCTCCATTTCTATTTAGTACTTAATGAGCGAGGAGGTGTGAAGGTTTCTTGCCAAGCCTCTCAAAGCCAAAAACTGCCAGTTTTCCTGGACTAGATAATTTGGGTTTTCTTTTTCTACATTTTATAATAATGCTCTGCCCAGTACTTGCTAGGGTCCAGAAGTTTCTCAATATTACTGTGAGAATTTATAAAGGGGCTTATTTAGTTTAATATTTACAATCTAGTTCAGTCTCTCTCAGGGACGGTATTTTTTCCCCTTCTCCTCACACTCACCCTTCAAACATCAAGTACTAAATTGGTTGTTTGCTTCAGATTCCAGTCAGAGAAGGAAACGGGGGATCGGAATTATGCCATCGGCTATTATCTGAAGGAAAAGAAGGTAACTGGGAGAGGCTGGTAGAGAAATCCCTAGGGATTCTGTGGCTGGGATAAGGACACTTGGGGTTGGGAACTTGGGCTAAGATTCTGGCTGTGTGAAAGGGGCTACTGATGGCCTAAAGAGAAATGCTCTCCCCTCTTCTTCCTTGCAGTGCTTTCCGAAGGGGGTGGACATGATGGCCGCACTTGATCTCTACTTCCAGGTAAGCAAATACTGCCGTTCACCTCAGGGCTGCAGGATACTCCTCTCCAGAAACACCAGGGGAACTTGTTAAAAGATCAGGATGCCAAGAATGTTGCTGTACATCCAAGAGCACAGTGTTCAGGTCCCCACCACACCCTCCGCTCTGCCTTGTTTCCATAGCTGTGCTCCGTTGAGGTAACCTGTGAGTCAGGCAGTGTCATGGCGGCCACTCTGGCCAATGGTGGGATCTGCCCCATCACAGGAGAGAGCGTGCTGAGCGCGGAAGCAGTGCGCAACACCCTCAGCCTCATGCACTCCTGCGGCATGTATGACTTCTCAGGCCAGTTTGCCTTCCACGTGAGTGTTCCGGCCCTGTCTCCATTGGTCATGAGCCCATAGCCAAGAAGAGAGGACACTGAGTCTCTAGAGGTGCAGAGGTGGGGCTTGTTCCTGCCCCTCATTCACTAACTTCCAGCCAAGCAATTAGGCCAAGAATCCTTAGGGATTTGTTAGACTTATCGGGTACCTCAAGCACACAAACACATGATGTAGTAGCTTCTGAACCACTCCTCTGTCACCCTTCTTATGGCTGGGGTTTCTCTGGGTTTCAGTTTAGATGTCACTTCCAAAGAGAAGTTTTTCTGCCTGACCAGGTGGTGGCGCAGTGGATAGAGCGTTTGACTGGGATGCGGAAGACCCAGGTTCAAGACCCCAAGGTTGCCAGCTTGAGCACAGGTCCATCTGGTTTGAGCAAAAGCTCACCAGTTTGGATCCAAGGTTGCTGGCTTGAGCAAGGGGTTGCTCAGTCTGCTGTAGCCCCGGTCAAGGCACATGTGAGAAAGCAATCAATGAATAACTAAGGTGTCGCAACGAAAAACTGATGATTGATGCTTCTCATCTCTCTCCGTTCCTGTCTGTCTGTCCCTATCTATCCCTCTCTCTGACTCTCTGTCCCTGTAAAAAAAATAAAATAAAATAATAAAAAATAAATAAAAATTTAAAAAAAAAAGAGAAACTTTTCTGACCACCATCTCTCAAGTGGAGCTCCCTCCCACTTCTTTCTCTATCACAGTAACCCTACTTCTTTTCTTTTGTTACCATAAGCTATGATTATTTTTCAGTTTACCTACTTACTGTCTATCTCCTACTATCAGAATGTAAGTTAAATGAGAGGCTTTGTCCTAGTCCTAGCATCAGTCACAGAGTGGATACAATAAATACTTCCTTACTGAAGCCATGAATTTAAGGGGGACAGGGGAGGACAGGAGTAAGAAAGCTAATTAACAAGCCTTGCCCATGTAGTCATTTGGGACAGACTATTTACCCAGACTTGGAGCCCCTCTAGCTCATCCTCACTTTCAACTTTGTCCCCAAGGTGGGCCTGCCAGCCAAGTCAGCTGTGTCAGGAGCCATCCTCCTGGTGGTACCCAATGTCATGGGAATGATGTGTCTGTCACCTCCACTGGACAAGCTGGGGAACAGTCACAGGGGCATCAGCTTCTGCCAGGTGAGGTCCTCTGCATATAGTACTAAATAGTCTTGAATGAGTAACTAAAGCAATTTTTAGCTCCTACTAAGTACAAGGAATAAATAAATAATCTCTTTGGCTTACAATTTTAGAAGTTGGTGTCTCTCTTCAATTTCCACAACTATGACAACCTGAGGCACTGTGCTCGCAAGTTGGACCCACGGCGTGAGGGGGGAGAAGTTCGGGTAGGAAAAACAGAGGTGGCTTCTAAGAATATTTGAGAATAGAACATTCCGTAACACCTCAGCAATGCTCTTGCCTAAACATCCATGGAGGAGGATCACAGGGAAGAACTGGGCATGGGTGGGTTCAAAGTCACAGTTAATTGCAAGTGGGTATGATCTGTTTTCCAGAACAAGACTGTGGTGAACCTGTTATTTGCGGCCTATAGTGGTGATGTCTCAGCTCTTCGAAGGTACTTCTGTGACCAAATAAACAAAATATTCCTGGTCAGAGATCTTATGAGGAGTCCTCATAGCAAAATAGCTAAGTACCTCACCTGTAGAGTCAGATCAAATGGATACACACTGCATTTAAATGAGATTTTTTCAAAGTACCATGCCTGCCATGGGATAAGACCTTAATTAATCGTAGCCACTGTTAAGATTAACCTGGGTCTTAAGAGCAGAAGTGGTAGATAAAGACCTTGACTTAAATGGATTACCAACATCAACAAATATATACTGGGTACCTACCATGGATGGGTAAGCAGTGATGTTTCTGGAACCATCCCACTCCCATCTCTCTGATGTGGCGTAACAGTCTCATCTGGGTAAGAAAACAGGTTGCACAAGGTTTGTAGACCTTGGCATAAGGACTAGAACCTACTCAGTCTGACCCCAGTTCAGAAAAGACAGGAGTAATTCTTAGACTGATTTGGGTTATTCCAGCTGCTTTCCACTACCCTCAGGTTTGCCTTGTCAGCCATGGACATGGAACAGAAAGATTATGACTCACGCACAGCCCTGCATGTTGCTGCAGCTGAAGGTATCTGAAGGTTAAATAGGAGGGAAAGGAGATTGTAAGACCCTTCCTTTTCTACCAAGAGAACCCCACACTAGTGTGCCCTCAAGGTTCCAGGGGCAGCCACTTGTTTTGTGCAGATGCCCTTCAGTATGCAGGCTATTATTGGGTGTTACAGGGAGCAAAATAGAAGAGGCCTCTTCTCTTCCCTTATTGGGTCAGAAGTCCAGCTCCAAGTGTCTGTACCAGTGTTATCACCAAAAGGTCAAGATCTGTACCCTCATCTTCCTCATCTGCCTGTATTCCTAGGACACACTGAAGTTGTTAAATTCCTGATTGAGGCTTGTAAGGTGAATCCTTTTGTCAAGGACAGGTGAGTGGGATTAAGCTAAAAGGGGGTAGGAAGTGGGAAGCAGTTTCTTCACTTCTGCCCTCCAGCCATCACTGTTATGTATAGAAACAGGCCATTCACTATGTCAGTGGTTTTCAACGTGTCCATGGACCAGTGCTCATCTGACAGAAACTGTGTGCCAGTCCACAAAACAGTTGCATGAAGATTACAAACCCAATGATCTTATGATCAGGGTGGTTGCCACTTATCAGCCTGTATCATCGATGAAAATACTATTGAGGCTGTCTTAGATATCTTTGGAATTTGTCAGTTATAGTCTATTAATATTTTTATTAGTTTGTCTGGTTATTTTTTAGAGAATTTTCATTTTATAGTATTATAATTAAAGAAAAGTATACAAAATACTAATAATGGTTTTTATTTCTGCCTTAGTGGTCCCTGAAATAACTATTTTCACCAATCCCCAAGTGTAAAAAGGTTGAAAACCACTGCTCTGTCTTCTTTGTTCCTCTCAGGTGGGGTAACATTCCTCTGGATGATGCTGTGCAGTTCAATCACTTGGAGGTGGTGAAACTGCTTCAAGATTATCAGGACTCCTATACCCCATCTGAAACTCAGGCTGAAGTAGTGGCTGAGGCTCTGTCTAAAGAGAATTTAGAGAGCATGGTGTGAGCATGGAGCCTGCACAGTCCCCGCTCTAGAAAAGCACAAACCGGCCACACATTTAACCCATAACCATCAAACATGCTATGGAGAGCCACACTGCTTCAGTGGAGACCAAGACAGGCCAGTGCTTTCTGTGATAGTCAAAATACCCCATTCCCTTGGCAGACAGAGTATAGAGAAGTGCCTCGATGGATATGTGAAGTAGAGCTATCCATGGAGACTGTGGGCTTCTTCAAGGTATAGCCTAATTGCCTGGCCCACTCAAAGCCTTCCCAGGACCCCTCTTCCTGTCCCTGAAGAAACCATCATATATGAGAGAGAGACCAGTGAAGGGGCCCTAGCCACCATGCACATGTATATATCCACAGAGCTATGCATATGTATATTTTCCATAGCGCTACACATCTGGCTTTAGTTGTCTGAAGAGATCTGCCCCCCTTAGCCAGGAAACAGAAATTTTATAGACAGAGAAAGTATTTTGTGCTCAAATAAACTTTAATTACACAAATGATTATTTTTGCTAAACCCAGTCCTTTTCTTTCTTCCTTAAAGGCATTCAGTTACATCACTATAATAAAGGTAGAATAAGATGGAACCACAGGGTCAGACAGCAATACATACGTATTTCACATACCTACTCAGCCCACTAGGTTTTCCTCAACCCCTAATACTGCTTTAGGTTCAATGTGTTCTGCTGCCAAGGTGGGGGTGGGAGGGTGAGGGTTTGGGTCTGAGCTGGCCCAAAAATGTACTATGCAAGACCTCAGGTCTTCTCCTCTTTCTGGAAGTTCCAAATGTAGCAGAAATGAAGATATAACTTCTCAAAAATAAAGCCTCCAGCCTGACCAGGCAGTGGCACAATGGATAGAGTGCTGGCCTGAGATGCTGAGGACCCAGGTTTGAAACCCAGAGGTTGCTGGCTTGAGCATGGGTCCTTATTACTTTAGCATGGGATCATGGACATGACCCCATGATTGCTGGCTTGAAGCCCAAGGTTGTTAGCTTGAGCCCAGGGTCGCTGGCTTGAGCAGGGGGTCACTCAGTTGAAGCCCCCCAGACAAGGCACATATGAGAGCAATCAATGAACAACTGAGGTACTACAACTATTAGACATGCTTCCCATCTCCCTTCCTGTCTCTCAAAAAAAAATTTTAAGTTTCTAGCACTAATGCCATCGATATTCCCCAGTGTCTTTCCCTTTGTTCATGGTTGTAACTAGCCAGTGATTACAACATATTAACCAGGTGTCAGAGGTGTGTGGACCCAGGCAGAAGGACTCACTGTGAGGGTAGCTGCAGCTATGTGGGGCTGAGAGTCTAGCTTTGAGGTACTGGGGAAGGAGGGCTATGTTCTGACTGACACAGACAGTACTTCCTAATGGAGCCAGAGCCCATACTCTATATGTGCTTTAGAGAAAGGGTCAAGTCTGCCTGCACCACTCTTCCAGCCAGCAGTAGAAAGGACTTACTATGGAGAGATTAGAGCCCCAAGAACAAACAAAAGTTACACATGGGCAAAGGGAGAGAGGTATCAGTAATGAATAAATTCGAACAAAGCTGAAAGGTGAGACCCCAGGACTGAATAGTCTGAGAAAGGCTTGGGCACAGTCAGGCAGAGACTGAAGGAAGCAAGTCAGGGAAAATATATTCATAGTAGCCTAGAAAAATTGTCAGTAGCCTAGCTTTCACAGATATGAGAGAGGAAAAGACTAAGATATTGCACAGAGGATCCAACACAGGAGCTAGAGGTCGCTTGAGGCAAAGTTAAAAGATTTCAGACACTTTCAGGAGGGGCTGGCCAAAAGCCTGACTAGAGACTCCAGTGATGGACATACTAGAGGTTCTCAGGCACCTCAAGCCCTGAGTGGGTCAGCAATTCTCCATCCCAAAGGGCAAATGCAGGTACCACCAGACCTCGGAAATCTGTCTGTAGTGTGCGAACCACAGCAACCCGGCTCACATCCACCAAGCTCAGCTTCTGGGCCTCATACTCTAGCAGCAGCCCCACCTTCTCTGGCTGCCCGATGCCCTCAATAGGGGTTTTCTCATTGGCCAACATGGTGTCCCACTTGTGCTGGACATAGGTGAACACCCAGAAATAATCGTCAACACCGATGCAGCTATCCCGAGAAATGTCCACGTCTGCCACTCCTACCCGGAACTGCTGGGAGCGCTTCACTGTCACCTCCCAGTAGTGCCTGCCACTGGTGACCACTGTGTCTGCCACCACCATTGCCCACTCCCGGAAGCGCTCCACATTCAGGGCCAATTTGGTGGGCTCCAATCCCACCATGCCATACTTAACACCTGTGTCATCTTTGAAGAGTGCCAGGCTGCTGTGGGCGGTTTTCTCTTCCAGTTTGAAACTGATGCCTGCGGGCAGAGCAAAGAGACCAGATGATGACACCGGCTAAGAACTCTAGAACTAGTGATATATACATATTTCCAATCTGAAGCAATCACGAGATAACGAAGAAGCAGGAAAGAGTCAGTATGTCAAGCGGACAAGAAAGTGGGGCGCTTTAGTATGGGAGTTACAAGGAGCCGAAAAGCTCGGACTGGCGAAGCCATGGGTTTTAAAGAAATCAGATAGTGTTCCTAGGTTTGGAGCCTCAACACCCAACGCAGGTGAGGGAGGGGAAATGACCCAAGGGTGATCTGATAATAACAGGCAGAGACGATTTTGAGGTAAAAGTAAAAGGAGATAATCCTACCTCTGCGGGCTCCTGCGGCAGCAATCCCCAATCGCTTGGCTACCCATCGGCTCAGATACAGCGAATGCTTAATGGGCAGCGCCATCTTGCCCCTGGGGAGAACAGGGCACGCCCCCCCGCCATTAGACCGCGTGCTGCACTCGCACGTAGTGCGCGAGAGACGGTAGCGCAGTGTGATTACGTCAGGGAACCAGCGTCCACCAGGGGGCCGCCATTTCAGAGAATAGAGGCTGTGGGTACAGTTTATTCCACTTCTCTGTGGGGAGGAGTGATAGTGACGTTTTAACTAAATAGGACGGTTTATAGCCAGTGGTCGCTTCCGTTGTCATGGCCATGCAGGTAGGTTCTCACTGGATTTGGCCAGACACCCAAGAAACAGTGGAGCCAAAAAATAGTGGGCCATTCCATTTATTAAAGTCTCCTACCCGCAAACGAGCAAATAGGCAGGGGAGAGGGCTTCCCTCTCATTCAGAACTCCTAAAGCCCTGAGGCATTCTCTGGTTCTGCAACCTGGAAAATCTTATCAGATTCCTCCTGGAATCAAAGGCCCCCACCAGCCTCAATGGACTCCCCCCGCCCCCAAACCCCTCAGCACCAGTTCCACGTCTGCACTCCTCTTCCAGCAAAACCCGGGCAGGGGAAAAAACGCCTTCTCCAGCAAACAGTCACACAACGGCCCCTCCCTGATAGAAAATAATCAGACTGGGCACCGGTAGGAGTCGTAGTATTTATTAGAAGAAAGAAAGCAACCTGCTGAGGCGCCCTCTGGAGAGGAGAGAGAGGCCTGCGCGGGTATAGTCTAAGGCAGTGGTTCTTAACCTGGGTTCTATCGAACCTTAGGGGTTCGATGAGTCGGTCTCAGGGGTTCCGAGAAGCCTCTGCTGTAGAGGCTAGAATAAAGTAATACCGTAATTTGTTGTGAGTTCATGCACTTTGTTGGTTTTGTTCTTTGAGCAAGGTGATGATGTTCATGCACGGCTCATTTTGTGCACCAGTAAAAAAAACATATACTGCCTGACCTGTGGTGGCGCAGTGGATAAAGCGTCAGCCTGGGAACACTGAGGTCGCCAGTTCAAAACCCTGTACTGCTCTGGACAAGGCACATATGGGAGTTGATGCTTCAGCTCCTCCCCCCTTTCTCTCTTTCTCTCTCTCTCTCACTCTGTGTCTCCTCTCTAAAATGAATAAAATAAAAAAATAAATTTAAAAAAACATGTACTTATGTCTTGAATTTAGAAAAAAAATCATATTTATCACTAAAGAAGGGTTCGGTGAATGCGCATATGAAATTGGTGGGTTCAGTACCTCAAAGAAGGTTAAGAACCACTGGTCTAAGGGGTGATTTATAGGAGTTTTAGAGGTGGATTCTGGTTGGATGTTCCTTGTTGCTAGGTCTCTGACGTATACATGGAGTGCTTGGAAGTTGGAAAGTCCCTGCTGAAAGATTCTTTGTCAGGTTTATCTTCTGCGGCTTAACGGTCACCCAGACAGTTGTGCGTCCTTGAGGTCCATTCAAAATAGACGAGGATGGGAGTTTCTGTAACAAGAACATCCTAACCCATACTCCCAAAGAATCTTACACTCCCAAACTGGAAGGTAATCAGCAATTTGCAATCTGCTGCCCTGAGGGCAAGCACCTCAGCCTTTCACAGACCACGTACACATGGCACTGCCTAGGCCAATGCAAAATATAGGTGAGCAAACCTAAAAAACACATTTTACAAACTTATTTGCCTAATACATTTAGAGAAATGGTGTAGCAAGTGGGTTAAAAGTGATTTTGGAATTAAACAATAATTGGATTCAAGTCCGAGTCCACTGTGTGGCTTTAGACAAATCACTTAACTTCTCTGAGCTCTGTTCTCATATATAAAACAAAAATATCTAGTCGGTGTTTGGCAGATAAAATATAATATGCTCACTTTGTTAAAGATGGCGCTGCCTACATGGAAGCCTGTCACCCAGGTGATATTATTTGCCTTCATGTTTGGGATGGGTGTGGGGGAAAGGCTGTAATGTAAGCAGACCGGTCATTATAGCCTAAGGCTTAGTTTGTTTTTTTTAATTTTTTTTATTTTATTCATTTTAGAGAGAAGACACAGAGTGAGAGAGAGAAAGAGAGACGGGGGGGGGGGGGGAGCTGGAAGCATCAACTCCCATATGTGCCTTGACCAGACCAGTGCAGGGTTTTGAACTGGCGACCTCAGTGTTCCCAGGTCGATGCTTTATCCACTGCGCCACCACAGATCAGGCGCCAAAGGCTTAGTTTTAAGAGTAAGCTTTTCCCTACACCCTTGACTGCTGGATGATGTAGGGTGGTGCACTCCTGAGGAATCCCATTATGCCTCAGATGGGTGACTTTGTACCAGAGACTTTCTTGTCTTTAGATTGGATTAAGGGTTTGGATTTCTACACTATAAAGTGGGACAGACCGGGAGCTTGCTCACTCTTGGTTCCTGATGTTAGTATTAGAGAGGAGAGCAGAGTAAGGTCACGTGGAGGCCAGGAGAAGCAGCCAAGATGGCAGAGTGCTGAGGGAGAAGCCAGTTTATGCAGAATTTGCACTGGAGGAGATGGGGAACAGAGGTGAATAAGTCTGGTGAGCTAGAAACCTTTGATTCTAGGAAACTCAGATAAGTCAGTAGCTTTGTGAGCACTGAGTGAGTGGGTTTTGGAGCCCAGTGTGTGTTTTTGCTTGCCCGCCGGGTGCAAGCTAGAATTAAAGGTGATGGCTCACCAGTTAGTTCTTGGCTCCGGTGTTTCATTACCAGCTGTCAGAATCTAATGTGAACCTGCATTGGCCAGACGGCTGTGATGGTGGCCTCGACTACTGGCTTTACAGTCAGCAGACCTCAGTAAAAATTTAATGATAAAACAGCCTAGAATACAACTTGACAAGTAGCAGCCAGTGGGTAACCCAACAATTGTTTTAATAAATATTAAATACCACCCTGGACAGATTGCTCTTAGTTGATAAGATGTCGGCTCAAGCATAAAAATTGCCGGTTGTATCCCCAGTCAGGGCACCTACAGGAACAGATCATTGTTTCTCTCTCTTTCTCTGTCTCTCTCTCTCTCTTCCCTTCCTCTCTTTCTAAAATCATTAAGTTAAAAAATAAATATTAAGCCTGACCTGTGGTGGCGCAGTGGATAAAGTGTCGACCTGGGAACACTGAGGTCGCCAGTTCAAAACCCTGCACTGGTCTGGTCAAGGCACATATGGGAGTTGATGCTTCAAGCTCCTCCCCCTTTCTCTCTTTCTCTCTCTCTCTCACTCTGTGTCTCCTCTCTAAAATGAATAAATAAAAAGAAAAAATAAAAAGATCAAAAAAAACTTTGCCTGGCATGGATCCAATAAATAAATAAATAAATAAATATTAAATACATAAATACTGTGTAAATATTGGTTTTACATTTTCAGGTTGAGAATGGAGGGTTTAGTTCAATACTGGTATTTGGTTTTCCAAATGTAAAGCCAGTAGCCACGAACACCATCACAGCCACCTGGCCCATGCAGGTTCACATTTGATTTGGACAGATGGTAATGAAACAACAGAGCCAAGAACTGGTAGGCCATTAGCTTTAATCCTAGCTTGTACCCTGCGGGCAAGAAATACACACAGTGGGAAAACACTTCTGTTGGGCAGATAAAATATATTATGCTCACTTTGTTGAAGATGGCGCTGCCCACATGGAAGTTGGTTGATATTAATGTGTGTTCTGGGACAGGCTGTGGGCAGGCCGGGTCGTTATAGCCTAAGGCTTAGTTTTAAGAGTAAGTTTTTCTCCACACCCTTGACTGATTAGATGATGTAGGATGGTGCACTCTCCTGAGGAATCCCATTATACAGAGACTTCCTTGTTTGTATAATTGGATTAAAGGTTTTGATTCTACGGTATAAAATGGGAGAGACAAGTAGCTTGATCGCTCTCTCGGTTCCTGAAGTATTAGAAAGGAGAACAGAGTAAGGCCACGTCAGAAGAGGAAGCTGCCAAGATGGTGGACTGCTGAGAAAGAAGCCAGTTTGTGCAGAGTTTGTGAAAAGAGATGGTGCAGGATGAGATGGGAAACAGAGGTGAATAAGTCTGGTGAGCTAGAAACCTTTGGTTCTAGGAAACTCAGATAAGTCAGTAGCTTTGTGAGCACTGAATGAGTGGGTTTTGGAGCCCGGTGTGTGTTTTTGCTTGCCCGCCGGGTGCAAGCTAGAATTAAAGCTGATGGCTCACCAGTTCTTGTCTCCATTGTTTTATTACTGACTGTTCGAATCTAATGCGAACCTGCATGGGCCAGGTGGCTGTGATGGTGACCCCAGCTACTGGCTTCACAACTTCCCTTTCCACTCAGGGCTTCCAAAGCCACTGACTTATCCAAGTTTCCTAGAATCAAAGTTTCTACCTCACCAGCCTTATTTACCTCTGTTCCCCATCTCCTTCTCTCTACACAAACTGGCTTCTCCTTCAGCACTCAGCCATTTTGGCTGCTTCTCCTCTCCTCTACGTGGCCTTTCTCTGCTCTCCTTTCTCTGCTCTCCTCTCTAATGCTAATCTCAGGAACTGAGAGAGAGCAAGCTCCCAGTTTGCCCCATTTTATAGTGTAGAAATCAAAACATTTAATCCTGTATACAAACAAGGAAGTCTCTGATACAAAAGTCACATATCTGAGGCATAATTGGGATTCCTCATAAGAGTGCACCACTCCCTAACATGCAACAGTCAAGGGTGTGGGGAAAAGCTTAGTCTTAAAACAGCCTTAGGCTATAGTGACTTTTCGGGCATAAAGCCTGTCTCCCACACCCAATGCAAACTATAAGCGAGTGAACATATATATCATATTTACAAACCTATTTGACCAACACCAAACAACCGAAAATACTGTGTTGGGCAGATAAAATATATTATGCTCACTTTGTTGAAGATGGCGCTGCCCACATGGAAGTTCGTTGATATTAATGTGTGTTCTGGAACAGGCTGTGGGCAGGCCGGGTCGTCATAGCCTAAGGCTTAGTTTAAGAGTAAGCTTTTCCCCACACCCTTGACTGATTGGATAATGTAGGGTGGTGCACTCTCTTGAGGAATCCCATTATGCCTCAGATGGGTGGCTTTGTATCAGAGACTTTCTTTATGTATAATTGGATTAAAGGTTTGGGTTTTCTATGCTATAAACTGGGAGAGATCAGTAGCTTGATCTCTCTCTCTTGGTTCCTGGGTTCCTGAGATTAGTATTGGAGAGGAGAGCAGAGTAAGGCCACGTGAAGGCCAGGAGAAGCAGCCGAGATGGCTAAATGCTGAGGGAAAAGCCAGTTTGTTAAGAGTTTGTGCAGGAGGAGATGGGAAACAGAGGTGAATAAGTCTGGTGAGCTGGAAAGCTTTGATGCTAGGAAACTCGGATAAGTCAGTAGCTTTGTGAGCACTGAATGTGTGGGTTCTGGAGCCCAGTGTGTGTTTTTGCTTGCCCGCCGGGTGCAAGTTAGAATTAAAGCTGATGGTTCACCAGTTTTTGGCTCCTGTGTTTCATTACCGACTGTTCGAATCCAATGCGAACCTGCATGGGTCAGGCTGCTGTGATAGTGGCCTCGACTACTGGCTTTACATACTGCTTTGGCTGAGTGAACAGGTAATTGATTTTAGAGGGCCTACAGTTAACATTTTCATCTGCTTGAGACGCTACAACCCTGCTTTCTAAACTTTTCAATCTGCACTTCTCAAGGCTCTGTAGGCCAGCTTCGTATCAACATTCCATCTCCATAAGCCTATCCCTCAAAAAAGCAATTTTAGGTCTATTGGTCAAATAAGTATAAATATGATGTATGTTTGCTACCTTATAGTTTGCATTGGGTGTGGGAGACAGGCTGTAAACTGTCAAGGTCCTCATAGCCTGAGGCTTAGTTTTAAGACCAAGCTTTCCCCACCATTTTATTTATTTTTTATTTATTTATTTTTTTAATTTTTATTTTTCCAGGGACAGAGAGAGAGTCAGAGAGAGGGATAGATAGGGACAGACAGACAGGAACAGAAAGAGATGAGAAGCATCAATCATTAGTTTTTCGTTGCCGTTGCGACACCATAGTTGTTCATTGATTGCTTTCTCACATGTGCCTTGACTGCGGGCCTTCAGCAGACCGAGCAACCCCTTGCTGGAGCCAGTGACCTTGGGTCCAAGCTGACGAGCTTTTCCTCAAGCCAGATGGGCCCGCGCTCAAGCTGGCGAGCTCCGGGTCTCGAACCTGGGTCTTCCGCATCCCAGCCCGACGCTCTATCCACTGCGCCACCGCCTGGTCAGGCTCCCCACCATTTTAATACTAAGATCTTTTCAACATCCTTCTAATATAAGGTGACCAGTGTTGGGCAGATAAAATATATTATGCTCACTTTGTTAAAGATGGTGCTGCCCACATGGAAGCCCGTCACCCAGGTGATATTATTTGCCCTTATGCTTGTGATGGCTGTGGGGGAAAAGTTGTAATGTAAGCAGGCCGGGTTGTTATAGTTTAAGGCTTTGTTTTAAGAGTAAGCTCTTCTCCACACTCTTGACTGATTGGATGATGTAGGGTGGTGATGTAGGGAGGAATCCCATATTCCTCAGATGGGTGGCTTTGTATCAGAGACTTTCTTGTATGTATAATTGGATTAAAGGTTTGGATTATCTATGCTATAAAGTGGGTGGACCGGTAGCTAGATCTCTCTCTTGGTTCCTGAAGTATTAGAGAGGAGAGCAGATTAAGGCCATGTGGAGGAGAAGTAGCCAAGATGGCAGAGTGCTGAGAAAGAAGCCAATTTGTTAAGAGTTTGTGCAGGAGGAGATGGGAAACAGAGGTGAATAAGTCTGGTGAGCTGGAAAGCTTTGATGCTAGGAAACTCGGATAAGTCAGTAGCTTTATGAGCACTGAATGTGTGGGTTCTGGAGCCCAGTGTGTGTTTTTGCTTGCCCGCCGGGTGCAAGCTAGAATTAAAGCTGATGGCTCACTGTTCGGCAGATAAAATATAATATGCTCACTTTGTTAAAGATGGCTCTGCCCACATGGAAGTTCGTTGATATTAATGTGTGTTCTGGAACAGGCTGTGGGCAGGCCGGGTTGTCATAGCCTAAGGCTTAGTTTAAGAGTAAGCACTTCCCCACACCCTTGACTGATTGGATGATGTAGGGTGGTGCACTCTCTTGAGGAATCCCATTATGCCTCAGATGGGTGGCTTTGTATCAGAGACTTTCTTTATGTATAATTGGATTAAAGGTTTGGATTATCTATGCTATAAAGTGGGCGAACCGGTAGCTAGATCTCTCTCTTGGTTCCTGAGTTCCTGAGGTTGGTATTAGAGAGGAGAGCAGATTAAGGCCATGTGGAGGAGAAGTAGCCAAGATGACAGAGTGCTGAGGAAGAAGCCAGTTTGTTAAGAGTTTTGTGCTGGAGGAGATGGGGAACAGAGGTGAATAAGTCTGGTGAGCTAGAAAGCTTTGATGCTAGGAAACTCGGATAAGTCAGTAGCTTTGTGAGCACTGAATGTGTGGGTTTTGGAGCCCAGTGTGTGTTTTTGCTTGCCCGCCGGGTGCAAGCTAGAATTAAAGCTGATGGCTCACCAGTTTTTGGCTCCAGTGTTCCATTGCCATCTGTCCGAATCCAATGTGAACCTGCGTGGGTCAGGCGGCTGTGATCCCGGCCCTGGCTACTGGCTTTACACTCACCATTTTGTGGCTCCGGTGTTTCATTACAATCTGTTCGAATCTAATGCGAACCTGCGTGGGTCGGGCTGCTGTGATGGTGGCTGCAACTACTGGCTATACAAACGCCATGGGACGCAGGACATATTGTTAAAAATTAGGACTATCCCGCCAAAAGTGAGACGTCTGGTCACCTAATTCTAATACTAAGTTCCTCTCAAAATTCAGCTTTTCCTCACACCCTTGACTGTTGCATGATATGGGGTGGTGCACTCTTATGAAGAATCCCATTTAGGCCTCTGTAAAGCCAGTAGTCAGGGTCACCATCAGAGCCACCTGACCCGTGCAGGTTCACATTAGATTCGGACAGTCGGTAATGAAACAACGGAGCCAAGAACTGGTGAGCCATCAGCTTTAATTCTAGCTTGCATCCGGTGGGCAAGCAAAAACACACACTGGGCTCCAAAACCCATTCATTCAGTGCTCACAAAGCTACTGACTTATCCGAGTTTCCTAGAATCAAAGGTTTCTAGCTCACCAGACTTATTCACCTCTGTTCCCCATCTCCTCCTCTCTACACAAACTCTGCTCAAACTGCCTTCTTCCTCAGCACTCTGCCATCTTGGCTGCTTCTCCTCTCCACATGGCCTTAATCGGCTCTCTTCTATGATACTTCAGGAACCAAGAGAGAGCAAGCTACTGGTCTGTCCCACGTTATACCATAGATTCAAAACCTTTAATCCAATTATACACACAAGAAAGTCTCTGATACAAAGCCACCCATCTGAGGCATAATGGGATTCCTCAGGAGAGTGCACCACTCTACATCATCCAATCAGTCAAGGGTGTGGGGAAAAGCTTACTCTTAAAACCAAGCCTTAGGCCATAACGATCTGGCCTGCTTACATTACAGCCTTTTCCCCACACCCATCCCAAGCATAAGGACAAATAACATCACCTGGGTGACAGGCATCCATGTGGGCAGCGCCATATTTAACAAAGTGAGCATATTATATTTTATCTGCCCAACAGCCTCAGATAAGTGGCTTTGTATCAGAGACTTTCTTATTTGTATATTGGCTTAAAGCAGTGGTTCTCAAATTTTTTGAAGTCAGGGTGCATTTAAAATCCTACAAATAATTGTAGGTGCACTATATACAAATTTCTGAGAAATATGTTATAATAATTAAGTCAAACATTAAAGAAAAAAATATAAAGTCCAAGTGTGCTGTAAAGCCAGTGCCCAAGGCCACCATCACAGCTGCCTGGCCCATGCAGGTTCACATTTGATTCAGATAGTTGGTAATGAAACATCAGAGCCAAGAACTGGTGGGCTATTAGCTTTAATCCTAGCTTGCACCCAGCGGGCAAGTAAAAACACACACTGGGCTCCAAAACCCACTCATTCAGTGCTCACAAAGCTACTAACTTATCCAAGTTTCCTAGCATCAAAGGCTTCTAGCTCACCAGACTTATTTACCTCTGTTTCCCATCTCCTTCTCTCTGCACAAACCTGCTTCTTCAGCACTCCACCATCTTGGCTGCTTCTCCTCTCCTCTACGTGGCCTTAATCTGCTCTCCTCTCTAATGCTAACCTCAGAAACCAAGAGAGAACAGGCTCCCAGTCTGCCCCACTTTATAGTGTAGAAATCCAAACCTTTAATCCAATCTACAAACAGGGAAGTCTCTGATACAAAGTCATTTCTCTGAGGCATAATGGGAGGATTCCTTATGAGAGTGCACCACCCCACATCATCTAATCAGTCAAGGATGTGGGGAAAAGCTTACTCTTAAAACTAAACCTTAGGCTATAACGACCCGGCCTGCCCACAGCCTGTCCCCCAAGACACATTAATATCAACAGACTTGCATGTGGGCAGTGCCATCTTCAACAAAGTGAACGTAATATATCTTATCTGCCCAACATGTGCTTTTATGGTAATTAAACAAAATAAATACGGCAAAATTAAATTTATTCTGACATTAAAAAACATTTTTATGGCCTGGCCAGGCAGTGGCGCAGTGGACAGAGCGTCAGACTGAGATGCAGAAGACCCAGGTTCGAGACCCTGAGGTCACCAGCTTGAGTGTGGGGCCAATCTGGCTTGAGCAAAAGCTCGCCAGCTTGGACCCAAGGCCTTTGGCTCCAGCAAGGGGTTGCTCGGTCTGCTGAAGGCCTGTGGTCAAGGCACATTGAGAAAGCAATCAATGAACAACTAAGGTGTCATAACGGCATTGAAAAACTAATGATTGATATGCTTCTCACCTCTCTCCGTTCCTGTCTGTCTGTCCCTATCTATCCCTTTCTCTTACTCTCTCTCTGTCCCTGTAAAAAAAAAAAAAAAAAAAAAAAAAAAAACCACATTTTTATGTTACGTTTTTTGAGTTATGCTTTTTAGAATTCGTAAAAAAGAGTGGTTAAAAAATTAAAAAATGACAAAAAGTTATCTTTTTTGAAATATTTTTAAAATTTCTTTTTATTTATTCATTTTAGAGAAGAGAGAGAGAAAGAGGGGGAAGGAGCAGGAAGCATCAACTCTCATATGTACCTTGACCAGACAATTGCAGGGTTTTGAACTGGCAACCTCAGTGTTCCCAGGTTGACATTTTAATTTTAATTTTTATTTTTTTAAATGTTTTATTTATTTATTTATTTTACAGGGACAGAGAGAGAGTCAGAGAGAGGGATAGATAGGGACAGACAGACAGGAACGGAGAGAGGTGAGAAGCATAAGTCGTTAGTTTTTCGTTGCCGTTGTGACACCATAGTTAGTTGTTCATTGTTTGCTTTTTCACATGTGCCTTGACTGCGGGCCTTCAGCAGACTGAGCCACCACTTGCTGGAGCCAGTGACCTTGGGTGCAAGCTGGAGAGCTTTTGCTCAAGCCAGATGGGCCTGCGCTCAAGCTGGCGAGCTCGGGGTCTCAAACCTGGGTCTTCCACATCCCAGTCCGACATTCTATCCACTGCGCCACCACCTGGTCAGGCCCAGGTTGACGTTTTATCCACTGCGCCACCACAGGTCAGGCAAAAGTTGTCTTTTTATATATATAGATACATTCAAGATTTAGTAAATTTGGCAGGTCCCAGTGCAAATGTGTTAAGTTTTTTCATTCTTGTGTTTATGAGAAACATGAGCCTGATGTGTCCTAGCAATTTCTTCAATGTTTGGTCATATATTTGAAAGGCAAACTCTCATTTCCTCGTCAATACATTGAAGAATTCCTCTCTTTTTACTCTTAATTGTGTTGAGTGCAGAAAGCCCCCACCATACATACTATCTTAACTTTACACCAAACAGGATAGAAGAAACTTGCCTCCAGTTTTTCCAGGGAACATGAGGGGTAGTGTAAACAATACAGGACCACAGCTTAACAGCCTTTTGCAACCAAATCAGGCAAGTGAAGTGGGGCAGACTGTCAACTTACAGCCAATTCCCCAGACCTCTGTCCCCCAAAAATCTAAACTCCAAAAACCTTGTTGGATTTTTGGTCCCCAACAGGCACATATTTCTCTGGGATACCATAGGGCGCACCTCGAAATCTTCTAGGGCGCACACTTTGAGAACCACTGGCTTAAAGGCTTTAATTTCTACACTATAAAATGAGGCAGATCAGGGGCACTCTTACTCAGATCCTGTCATCAGCATTGAAGAGGGGAGGCAGCCAAGATGGCGGAGTGCTAAAGGAGAAGCCAGTTTGTGCAGAGAGAAGGAGATGGGGAACAGAGGTGAATAAGGCTGGAGGGGCCTTTGATTCTAGGAATACTCAGATGAGTCAGTGGCTTTGGGAGCCCTGAATGAAAAGCGAAATTGTATGGCCAGGGGCCGTCATCATGGCCATTCACATGCAGGTTGCCATTGGATTCGGGCAGACTGTGAAGAAATGGTAGAGTTGGAGGATGGTAGGGCATTCTGTTTATTAGTGTCTCACCAAGACAGGCAAGCCACAAGAGAAGACAAGGGAAAAGCAGAAAACCTGCCCTTGGAGGCCCCTGCAACAGTGATAGCAAGAACCGAGAGCAAGCTCCCAGTCTGCCCCACTTTATAGTGTAGAAATCCAAAACCTTAATCCAATCTACAAACAAGAAAGTCTCTGAAACAAAGTCACTCATCTGAGGCATAATGGGATTCCTCATGAGAGTGCACTACCCTACATCAAAAAGGGTGGGAAAGGCCTAATCTTAAAACTAATCCTTGGGCTATAACGACCCGGCCTGCTTACAGTCGGTCTCCCACACCCAATATAAACTATAAGCGAGCAAACATATATATCATATTCACAAACTTATTTGATCAACATTCTACCCCTTTTGCTCACTTCACAATCTAAACCACAGATATCTTCCATGATGGTCACTGTGCAAGGAGTGGGATACAGTTGCATAAACAGAAACAGTACTACCTGATCAGGCGGTGGCACAGTGGATAGAGTGTCGTACTGGGATGCAGAAGACCCAGGTTCAAGACCCCAAGGTTGCCAGCTTGAGCACGGGCCCATCTGGCTTGAGCGAAAGCTCGCCAGCTTGGACTCAAGGTCGCTGGCTCCAGCAAAGGGTTGCTTGGTCTGCTGAAGGCCTGCGGTCAAGGCACATGTGAGAAAGCAATCAATGAACAACTATGGGGTCGCAACAGCAACAAAAAACTAATGATTGATGCTTCTCACCTCTCTCCGTTCCTGTCTGTCTGTCCCTATCTATCCCTCTCTCTGACTCTCTCTCTCTGTCCCTGTAAAAATAAAAAAGAAAAAAAAAGAAACAGTACCAACTACAGCAATAGGATTAACAAATCAAAAGCTATGGACGAAATGAGAGATCTGTCAATGGCACCAAGAGAGGCAAATCTTTTCCCTCTGGCAGACCAGAGTTTTGTCTGCAGACAGCACCGTAGCTGGTACCAGAGGCCGCCCTGAGTGGTCATACCAAACCTTATTGGCCAATACACCAGCATCTGCTGGTTCTATGTGTAGTAAAATAGGAGAACTCATATTGGCCATAAAGAAATTACAAAGGTGCCCTTCGTTATGCTGTCCCCCTGAGCAAACAAAGGATAATACACTTCTACCTTAGGTGGCCAGGTGCTCGTTGCCCAAGGAGTTAACTGGAGGTCCACCTCTAGCCCCTTTCCCCATGGTGTCAACAAGGCCAACCATCTCAGATGGGGGGCCTGGACAGTCCAGGGCCAAGTCCATCGAAGCCATTGACCTTTAAGAAGGGCTGTTGGGGCAGGCAAGAGCACATTGCCCTGCTGTCTAAAACCTGGCTTGAGTAAAATATCCTTGGTGCTTATCTGCAACCAAATGGGGGCAGCTGCCCGATGCTGGAGGGCGTCCACTGGAGCTGGGCTCCCACGTCGAGGTCTCTTATTCAAAATCCAGAGTACTGTTCATAAGCAGCGTGTCCATCCAGTAAGGGAGCTGGTGCCCCCCTCCTGTCGCAGTCCCTGCTTTAAGAGTCCATTATAGATCAATCTTCCCTAATTAAAAAAAAAAAAAGAGTCCATTATACTGCTCAATGATACCAGCAGCCTGGGGTGGTAGGGAACATGGTATTTTCAGGCTACCCCCAGCCCTTGAGCCCATTGCTTCACCATTGAACCAGTGAAGTGGGTACCATTGTCACTTTCAAGGACCAGCGGTCGTCCATATGCAGCACTCAGGCGGTCCAAAGCCTGTATGACTGCCCTCTGGTCAGGATTACGGGCGGGATAAGCAGCAAGCAGACCGGTGGCAGTATCTACACAAGTGACTGCATACTGGTGCCCTTCTGACTTTGGTAAGGGTACAATGATGTCTATCTGCCATCGTGTCAGTGGAACATGACTCCTCTGGATCTGTCCAGGTGACACCAGTGGTCTCTGTGGGTGCTCCTTGGAACATACTGCACATTGCTCACAAGCTGCAAGTACCTCTGCATAGGACACAGGCAAGTTCCACGCCTTAACCGTAGCCCACATAGTTTTCCGTCCCGCATGGAGCAGGCGTCGATGGATTGTGCCACATCACCTGCATGTGCAGTCTCCAACCATCGCACCTTTGCCAACGTATCTGCCCCATCATTCCCAGGATGGGCTAGAGGGGCATGCTCCGTGACATGATATACTGTCACCTGCTTCTGGTGTCCTATTTCCCTTAAGTCCTGCCACATGGCCTGACCCCATAGTGTATGGTGCATTACCATCCGCTGGTTAATGTGCCAAGTAGCAATCCAAAGGGTCAGTCCATGATATACAGCCCAGCTGTCAGTACAGATCACCAGAGGTGAAGGTTCATTATGGGCAACTAGCCAAACAGCTCTTAATTCTGCCCATTGGCTGCTTTGGCCTGTACCCGTGTCCATCCAAATAGTCTCAGTGGCCGGACGGAAGGCTATGGCCGTCCATATGGCAGGTTGGCCCTTTCTGGAACCATCAGTATACCAGGCATCCTCAGGGATGGGCACCCGCCCCTCCTGGTAGGGACTGCAGGTTCTGCCTCCTGAGCCCCAGCTGCACCTGACTCTAAGGTTGCATAGGTAACTGGACCCAAGACTTCCTGCAGTTCTGCCGTCAACGGGCTGGTGCTAAGAGCACAGCATTGTGCACGTAGGCACCCCACTTGGCCAGGGTGGACATTTGGGCCATACCACTACGTGGTTTGGTCGCCCAATCTCTCACCCATCCTGCAATAGGGTATGTTGTCTTGACTGTAACTGGTGTTGTGGTTGTGATACTCTCAGTGGCCAGGAGGGCAGCATACACAGCTGCTAGCTGCTTCTCCACTAATGAGTAACGAACTTCAGCACCTTTCCACAATTGGGACCAAAACCCAATAGGTTGCCTGCCATTATCGCTCTGTTTGTTGCCACAAGCCCCATCCAAACCCCTCCGAGGTTACATGAACATCCAGCTCACAGGGCCTGGCAGGATCAAACACATTCAAGGCCTGTGCCACCTTGACAGCTCTCTTAGCTGCTGCAAATGAACCTTGCGCCTGCTCAGTCCAATCCCAAGAAGTGTTTTTCCACTTTGTGTATTTCTCACCCACTGGATGTGAGCTAGGATTAAAGGTAATGGCCCACCAGTTCTTGGCTCCATTGTTTCATTACCTTTCGTCCGAATCAAATGCGAATCTGCACGGGCCAGGTGGCTGTGATGGTGGCCATGACTACTGGCCTTAGTAAGCAAGGTCCTTAAGGGTCTAAAAAGTTAGCCAAAAATTCTTCCCTTACCCCAGAGATCCAACCATGGTTCCTATGGAGATAGCACTAGTTCAGGTCACTGTCATCCTTGGCCTCAATTGAGGCTTTCTCCTTTTGGGGGAGTGTTGGTCAAATAAGTTTGTAAATATGATATATATGTTTGCTCGCTTATAGTTTGCATTGGATGTGGAGGGACAGGCTGTAAGCAGGCAGGATCCTTATTAGCCTAAGGCTTAGTTTTAAGACTAAGCCTTTCCCACCCTTTTTGATGTGGGGTGGTGCACTCTCATGAGGAATCCCATTATGCCTCAGATAAGTGACTTTGTATCAGAGAATTCCTTGTTTGTATATTGGATTAAAGGTTTTGATTTCTATACTATAAAATGGGGTAGACCGGGAGCTTCCTCTCTCTCAGTTCCTGAGATTAGCAATAGAGAGGAGAGCAGAGAAAGGCCACATGGAGGAGAGGAGAAGCAGCCAAGATGGTGGAGTGCTGAAGGAGAAGCCAGTTTGTGCAGAGTTTGTGCAGAGAGAAGGAGATGGGGAACAAAGGTGAATAAGGCTGATGAGGTTAGAAACCTTTGGTTCTAGGAAACTCGGATAAGTCAGTGGCTTTGGGAGCCCTGAATGGAAAGGGAAGTGTTTTCCCACTGTATGTATTTCTTGCCCGCTGGGTGCAAGCTAGGATTAAAGCTAATGGCCCACCAGTTCTTGGCTCCGTTGTTTCATTACTGTCTGTCTGAATCAAATGCGAACCTGCACGGGTCAGCCGGCTGTGATGGTGGTCATGGCTACTGGCCTTAGGGGGGGGGTGCTTTCTCTTTTTAATAAGGTGGCTTCGAAGCTGATCTTCCACCTATCATTTGTCTGCTTTAATTGAATGCCCATAGTAGAGTCAGAGTGGTACAGTATTTCTAAATCACTATTCTGATCGTGCCACTCCTCTACTTAAACCTTCAATGTGCCTGCAGCACATTCCCTAGCAGAGTCAAAATTACATGACAGCTGCCTACATTTTTTCTTTTTCCCTTCACCAAAGAGTTTCTCTTTCAAAGGTCTACAGTCTAGTGAGGAATATCCGCAGCCACAATATTAAGTGCCATGACTGATGTGATTATAGGATGCTCACTAAGCAAAAGAGAAGCCTCTGATTTCTTGTACATGAAGGAATGTTGGAGAGAGGCTTCCCAGAAGCCACAGCTATGTCTTGAAAAGCAAAACTGGTTAAGCAGGTAAAGGAACCTCAGATTGTGGAAGATCTCAGCCAAAGTCTTTTCTAACACACATACTTGAGTATCTTCTCTACATTGCTGAGACCCCTATTAACTGTTGCAGAAGGACTTTCAAAAACTCTACCCTTTACTTCTTTCCTGAGTACCAGATCTGTATACCCAACAGCCTATTGGACATTTTGACATGGATGCCCTCTGGTCACCTCAGTCATACTTAACATGTCTGAAGCTAACTTTGTCTTTCTATATAAACTTCCTCTTCCTAGATTCCCTGACTCCATGAACTACAACCCATAACCTGACAGTTTTGCAGGCCAGAAACCTTGAAGTCCATGACCTTTGTCTCCCTCTCATATATCTGATTGTGATTGAATCCTTACCACATGAATTCTCCCCTGGAGTAATGCACTGGCCTTCTAGCTGGTCTCTCATTCTCCTCAATGCTCTCAAGAGAACATTTAGAGGCACCTACCCATCTCATCCATTAGATTGTGAATTCTTAAGAATAAGGATTAAGTCCTTTGTTCTCTGTGTGCCAGGGCCTCCGTGTTCCTAGTATTACAGAGTAAGTGTTCATTGTTTTTGAATTAATAAATGAATAAATACGAAAGGAGAGGAGTGTTGTGCCCGCACTCCCGGTGACTTGTTCCTTCCACTAAGGGTCAGCCTGGCCCAGCCTTTTCATCTGGTTTAACACAGTATGTGACAAGGTTACTATTCCTTTAAGCCTAGGAGCAAAGGGGTAGAGGAGAGATTTCTTTCATAAAAAGCCTCCTCTGCCAGTACTTTTTGCATTTTGGTAATAATGAGAGGAAAGTTTCAGAATTATGTTTCTATAGAATTTCTCCTTTGGTTCTATCTTGGTCATGAGTACTGAAGCAAATAGTTTCTTACCTGTCATCTTTTGCATTATTTCACTTTTACGTAGACTATCTATCAGATAAACTCACCTTCATTATTCAGATGATTTACCTACCTTGTTGCTAATGAACAAGCAATTCTTAACATTCCCTTTCATAATAATTAGAAAGTGACAGAATTTTACTTGATAGACAAGAGGGGAATAGACAATAAAGGTATAGGGGACAGCTTAGGCTAAAGCACTGGATTATGAAACAGAATGGCATGTTTAGGGACCACAGAAGCACATTATTGCCAGAGTCTCATGCTGGGTAGATAAGGACAGCAGCTGGAAAAGTTGAGACTGGATTATGAAAAGTCATGTATGCTGTGTGATATGAATCTTTCAACTCTTCACAAAAGCAGATAGAGGTAACCCCTAAAAATGGTTTCCTATTCATTTGATTCAGAAAACCCCACAAAATCATGCCAATGAAGAGATTTCACTCTTTGTGTTCAGTTTAAGAACACTTGTGAGGCCCTGACTGGGTAGCTCAGTTGGTTAGAGCATGGTCCTGATAATCCAAGATTGTGGATTCTATCCCCGGTTAGGGCATAGATGAGAATCAAACAATGAGTGCATAAATAAGTGGAACAACAAATCAATGTTTCTCTCTCCCCCCATCTCCCCCTCTCTTTCTCTTAAAAAAAATCATTTAAAAAAAGAATGCTTGTGGAACTGCTCAGGCCATCAAGGGTATGCATATCTGAAAAGCCACTAAGTTTGAAGGATGTCATGTCACATTACAGAAGCAACATGTTCCACTCTGTCATTACAGTGGTGGATTTGGCCTGACCAAACGGTGATACAGTAGATAGAGAGTCAGCCTGGGATGCTGAGGACCCAAGTTCGAAATCCCAAGGTCACTGGCTTGAGTGCGAGCTCATCTGGCTTGAGTGCAGATTCACCAGCTTGAGCACGGAGTTGCCAGCTTGAGCATGGTATCACAAACATATCCCCATGATGGCTGGCTTGAGCAAGGCTTCACTGGCTCAGTTGGAGTTCCTTGGTCAAGGCCCATATAAGAAAGCAATCAATAAACAACTAAAGTACTGCAACTACAAGAGGATGCTTTTCACCTCTCTCCCTTCCTATCTATCTTTCTCTCTCTTGCTTAAAAAAAAATAAAAAATAAAAAAATGTTGGGCCTGACCAGGTGGTGGCGCAGTGGATAGAGCGTCAGACTGGGATGCGGAAGACCCAGGTTTGAGACCTCAAGGTCGCCAGCTTGAGCGTGGGGCCCATCTGGCTTGAGCAGAAGCTCGCCAGCTTGGACCCAAGGCCCTTGGCTCCAGCAAGGGGTTGCTCGGTCTGTTGAAGGCCCGCGGTCAAGGCACATGTGAGAAAGCAATCAATGAACAACTGAGGTGTTGCAATGGCAACGAAAAACAGATGATTGATGCTTCTCATCTCTCTTCGTTCCTGTCTGTCTGTCCCTATCTATCCCTCTCTCTGACTCTCTCTATCTCTGTAAAAAAAAAAAAAAAAGAAAAAATGTTGGATTTAGTAGATGTACTTAGGCCAAACTGTGGGGCTGGACACAGGGTCAGTGACCCAAAAAGAATGCTGAATTTTTGCTGCACATGCTTAAAAATGCAAAGAGTAATACTGAACTTAAGGGTTTAGCGGTACATTTTTCTCGTCATTGAGCACATCCAAGTGGACAAAGCTCCCAAGATATTGCACAGAACAGATAGAGCTTTTGGGCAGATTAATACACATGTGAACTCTCCCTGCCACGTTGAAATAAGCCTTACTGCAAAAAAGCACATTGTTCCTAAGCCAGGAAATAAGATTGCACAGAAGAAAATGATATCCCAGAAGACACTGAAGAAACAAAATCATAAAGCATGGAAATAAATTCAGCATAAAATAAATACTGGGCCCTGGCCGGTCAGCTCAGTGGTAGAGCGTTGGCCCAGTGTGTGGAAGTCTCGGGTTTGATTCCCGGTCAGGACACACAAGAGAAGAGCCCATTTGCTTCTCCACCCTCCCCCTCTCCTTTCTCTCTCTGTCTCTCTCTTCCCCTCCCACAACCAAGGCTCCATTGGAGCAAAGTTGGCCCGGGTGCTGAGAATGGCTCTATGGCCTCCACCTCAGGTGCTAGAATGGCTCCTGTTGCACTGGAGCAAGGCCTAGATGGATTGAGCATCGCCCCCTGGTGGGCATGCCAGGTGGATCCCGGTCGGGCGCATGCAGGAGTCTGTCTCTCTACCTCCCCACTCTCACTTCAGAAAAATACAAAACAAAACAAAAACTAAAAATACTAATAAAAGTTAAAAATAAATAAAAAAATTCAGGCATTCAGGAGCGATTAAAGAGAATACAGGGAAATGACAAATTGCTTTTATAAAGATAAAGCTGGCAGCAACATGAAGAATTCGTTGGAAGGGATAAGACTAGAAACAGGGTCTAAGACAACTAGAGTTCTCAGGTGAGATGGTGTGGGCTCAATCAACTACCTGAAAGGTAGACTTGATGGTACTTTATTGACTGGTTACCTGGGAGTGAGAGGATGGAGCAAGGAGAGCTGATTCATAGATTTTTGATTTCATGAGGGGATACAGAAGAAAAAGCATGTTTGGATTGGGGTAAGATAATTAGTTGAGTTTTGGACAGGTTGAATTTGAAGTGTCTATGGGACACCTAGGTAAAAATGTTCTGTAGTCATATGGCTATAAATATCCAAAGTAATTGTACCATTTTGCATTACTATCAGAAATGTTTGAGTTCTAGTCGCTCTACATCGTCATCAGCACTTGATATTGTCAGGTTTGTTGTTTTTTTTTCTTACAGGGACAGAGAAAGAGTCAGAGAGGGGGATAGATAAGGACAGACAGACAGGAATGGAGAGAGATGAGAAGTATCAATTAGTTTTTTTTTCGTTGCCGTTGTGACACCATAGTTGTTCATTGATTGCTTTCTCACATGTGCCTTGACCACAGGCCTTCAGCAGACCGAGCAACCCCTTGCTGGAGCCAGTGACCTAGGGTCTAAGCTGGCGAGCTTTTGCCCAAGCCAGATGGGCCCGCGCTCAAGCTGGCGAGCTCAGGGTCTCGAACCTGGGTCTTCCGCATTCCAGTCCGATGCTCTATCCACTGTGCCACTGCCTGGTCAGGCTGTATTGTCAGGTTTTTAAAAAATATATTTTATTTATTTATTTTAGAGAGGGGAAGAGGGAGGGAGAGAGAGAGAGAGAGAAAGAGGGAGAAGCAGGAAGCATCAACTCCTATATATGCCTTGACCAGGCAAGCCCAGGGTTTCAAACCAGTGACCTCAGTGTTCCAGGTCAACGCTTTTTCCACTGCACCACCACAGGTCAGGTGGATATAAATTTCAAGGAAGAGGTAGATATAGATGAAGTCATTCAAGGAGAGACACTCTCTCCTAGCCAGGTAGCTCAGTTGGTTAGAGTGTCATCCCAACACTCCAAGGCTGCAGGTTCATTTTCTAGTCAGGACACATATAAGGAGCAACCAATGAATGCATAAATAAGTGGAAAAACAAATCAATGTTTCTCTCTCTCCCTCCTTTCTCCCTTCTTCTTTCTCTAAAAATTAATACATAAAAAAATTTTTAAAAATGAAAAGGAGCCTTGGCTAGTTAGCTCCGTCAGTTAGAGAATTGTCCTGAAACATCAAGGTTGTAGGTTCAGCCTGACCAGGTGGTGGCGCAGTGGATAGAGTGTTGGACTGGGATGCGGAAGACCCAGCTTCGAGACCCCGAGGTCGCCAGCTTGAGCGTGGATCCATCTGGCTTGAGCAAAAGCTCGCCAGCTTGGACCCAAGATTGCTGGCTCCAGCAAGGGGTGGCTCGGTCTGCTGAAGGCCCGTGGTCAAGGCACATGTGAGAAAGTAATCAATGAACAACTATGGTGTCGCAACGGCAACAAAAAACTAATGATTGATGCTTCTCATCTCTCTCCATTCCTGTCTGTCTGTCCCTGTCTCTCTCTCTGTCCCTGTAAGAAAAAAAAAGGTTGTAGGTTCAGTCCCTGGTCAGAGCACATACGGGAGGTAACCAATGAATGCACAACTAAGTGGAACAACAGATGAATGCTTCCCCCTCTCTCAATTGAAAAGAAAGAAAGAGAGTTACAACAAAGTAAGTGGGGGAAAAAAACCTGAAGGTGCAATTCTAGGGAACACCAGTACCTGAGATAACACATATAAAGGGCTTAGAACGAGACCTGGCCATAGCTCATTGATCTGCCTGACTTAGAACTGTATCTGACTTTATCAGAAAGGAAGGGGATAAGGAGGCAAAACCAAAACTGGCTGGTTTATTTTTACTCTGTTTCTTGGATTGCTCCATTTCTAATATGTGGGGATCCTGACCCAATCCAAGTGATATTTGCAGCCCTTAACTATGGATGGGAGAGAGATGATGCTCTCAGAGCTTGGTGATTGTTCTGGACTTGCCAGGAATCAGCAGTCAGCACAGCATAACCAGAGAAAGATAGAGAAGGGGCGGGGGCCTGGGAAGTAGCCAAAGTGGCTGCTAGACTGGCTTGTGCAACAGCAGGACCTTTGTCCTACTGAAATAGTGCACACAATGGAGCAAAGTTACATGCTGACCTGGCTTTCTGTGAATAAAGCTGGGCTAGAGATTTCACAAGGTAGAAACAAAAATGGATGGTCACTTAGCCCCTCAGGATCATATCTCTACTCAAACACATTGTAATTGCTAAAGAGAATGTTCAATACTTGGTAATCATAAATTATATTTTTTACATCTGATTAATTCATGCATCAGTTCATTTGTACTTTGATTTAAGGCAGCTAACTTAATAATGCATACTGCTTGGGCATCTGTCATTTGATCCTCATATAATCCTATAAAATTGGCAAGGTAGATATATTTATGGAACTCAAACCTGGGTTATTTTTTTAAATTGACTATAGAGAGAGGAAGGAAGAGAGAGAAAGAGAAACATTGGTCTGTTCCCGTATGTGCCCTGCCTGGGGATAGAACTAGCAACCACTGCACTTTGAGACAATGCTCTAACCAACCAAGCCATTCAGCTTGGGCTGGATTTTTCTTTAGGTCCTGATGATATAGGCTGATTAGGAAGTTGCTTCAGTAAGGTGGTGTGAATCAGTCCTGGACAACTGCAGAGATAGCTATTATAATCAGTCACATGGCACCCACTGCAGAGAAATAAAGCAAAACAAAGAGCTCTGCCTGAAGATTCCCTGAACTTAATAGACTCACTTGATCTCTAGTAGTATGGACCATGCTCCTTATGCCACCTTCTTTATCAATGTAGGGAATAAACTTTGGGTCACTAGCCCCTGTTGTGATGACAAAAAAAAACTAGTCTGAGTAGCAAACCTGCTGTTTGGTTCCCATTCCTTACACAGGGCACCACTTCTTATGGCAACAAAAAAATACTAGGAGACCAGATGAAATACACTGAGGAGCCAAGCAGAGGCAACAGTCCTTTTCAGCAGATCAAACGACTAAAGTCCTATCCCCAGCCTCACTTAGAAATTTATTAGCCAGTACAAATAACTCAAGGAAGCAGAAAGAAGAAATTTTCAGGGGGTGAAGTAAAGGACAAGGAACATGCTGACTCCTAATCTCTGTTCTGAGAACCTAAACATATTTTTGTTGCTAAATCTTTTTTTTTTTTTTTTTTTTTTACAGGGACAGAGAGAGAGTCAGAGAGAAGGATAGTTGGGGACAGACAGACAGGAACGGAGAGAGGTGAGAAGCATCAATCATTAGTTTTTCGTTGCCGTTGTGACACCATAGTTGTTCACTGATTGCTTTCTCACATGTGCCTTGACTGTTGGCCTTCAGCTGACTGAGTAACCCCTTGCTGGAACCAGCGACCTTGGGTCCAAGCTGGCGAGCTTTTGCTCAAGCCAGATGGGCCCGCGCTCAAGCTGGTGAGCTTGGGGTCTTGAACCTGGGTCTTCCGCATCCCAGTCTGACGCTCCATCCACTGCACCACCACCTGGTCATGCTTGTTGCTAAATCTTATCTTGCTGCTTTGCTATTTCCAGCATGCACTGTTTCACTATCACTCTATTGCATTCTATCTGTCCAGGGGTCAGAGAGGCCCCTGGGCTCTTATCTGCTCGGGGCTTTTGCCCTAGGGCTCCTCACTGTCTCTGATTATTATCCTAACTCTGCATGTTTTCACAGCATGTTCCCACAAGCCCCAGGAATATAAAGAGGTAAAAAACTGATTCTTAGTAATCAAGAGATAATTCAGCCTGACCAGTAGTGGCACAGTGGATAGAGCATCAAGCTAGGATGCTGAGGTCTGAGGTTTGAAACATGAGGTCCTCGGCTTGAGCGCAGGCTTGTCCAGCTTGAGCACAGGATCACTTAAGCAAAGGATCATCAACATGATCCTTTGGTCACTGACTTGAGCCCAAGGTCAGGGACTTGAGCAAAGGGGTCACTGGCTTTGTTTGAGTCATCCCCAACCGAGGTACCTATGAGAAACAATCAATGAACAACTAGTGACACAAAACAAGTATAGTTGATGCTTCTCATCTCTCTCCCTATCTCTCTTTCTCTCTCTCTTTCTTTTTTTATTTTAGTATTTTTTTTACTTGTTATTTTTGTTTGTTTGTTTGTTTACAGGGACAGAGAGAGAGAAAGAGAGAGGGATAGATAGGGACAGACAGACAGGAACGAAGAGAGGTGAGAAGCATCAATCATCAGTTTTTCATTGCGACACCTTAGTTGTTCATTGATTGCTTTCTCACATGTGCCTTGACCGCGGGCCTTCAGCAGATTGAGCAAACCCTTGTTGGAGCCGGCGACCTTGGGTACAAGCTGGCGAGCTTTTGCTCAAGCCAGATGGGCCCCACACTCAAGCTGGCGACCTCAGGGTCTCGAACCTGGGTCTTCCGCATCCCAGTCAGAAACTCTATCTACTGCGCCATCGCCTGGTCAGGCTCTCTTTCTTTCTTTTGAGAAAGAAGTCTATCAAGTGTAGAGATAGATGAGACTCCAGGATAATTACTTCTACAAGCCCTAAGATTTAAAATAACTTTGCCTGACCAGTGGTGGCGCAGTGGATAAAGCATCGACCTGGGAACACTGAGGTTGCTGGTTCAAGACCCCGGACTTGTTTGGTCAAGGTGCATATGGGAGTTGATACTTCTTGCTCCTCCCCCTTTCTCTCTCACTCTCTCTCTCCTCTGTAAAATGAATAAATAGTAAATAAATAAATTTTTAAAAATTTTTTTAAAAAGATTTAAAATAACTTTGTAACTACTCCATGTTTGTTATGTTACAAATTCCTTTTCTTCATTATCATAGTTTCTAGTGGAAAAAACTTCAAAAATGTCTGTATACTTACTTAAGGCTAGAGAGAGAAAGGTGGAGAATCTAGAGCAAAACATTTTTGCAAATCCTGAAAAGAACCCCAAATCCAAGAATGCAATAGAGTGATAGTAAACCAGAAAAGAAAGCCAAGATTGACTGGGGTGTGTCTTGTATAATTCCAAATGTATTGACCCTGTGAATCCCCTGCATTTCCAGGCAATTACTTAAAGGCACTTTCCTTTGCAGATTCCAATGGCCCAGTTGTCAGTTTAGCATTAACCATAACCTCCTCACTGGTTTACTCTGTTTCTGGTGAGTGGTGGGGGTGCTCTTACCTTGTCTTCCCTGGAATGCTTCTCATCTTCCAGATCCTCCCTTGAGCTTTCCTCTTCACCTCTCTGGCTCCTGAGACCCAGATTCATAAAGATGATTACGGTGAGGAAGGATGAGTGTCTACCTTGACTGCGAGTGCCTCAGGTTGATATAAACCATTGTAAGTTCTTGCCCTTCAGTGAGCCTGGGATCCAAGGGCTAAAGAGGAAGCAAGAGCCTGGTAGGAAAAAGAAGAGCCAAGGCTGGAGAGAGTGGATACCTAGATCTGATAACGTGTAAGTACAAATATCAAAGGCTCCTTGGAGAGAGCACTGAGTGAGTACAAAGATGGCAGTTTGTGGACCAGGTGCCTCTTTATTGGCTGCAGGAAACAATAGGTGTTCCCTGATGATGGGAGTAGAGCTCTCCTCTCTCTGGCTGTCTCTTTCTCTTGGTAAGATACCTGAAACACTTGCTCCTCATCTCTCAGCTCCACTCACCTAGACCTAGAAAAGAGGTCTCCAAACTGTAGTAGGACACCCAATAGAAACTCTTGACTAGGCTGGAAAAATGATGATCTGGGAGATAGGATTCCAGTGGAGAGGAGAAATCACCATCTTTTTCTATGCACTCCCTTCTTCTCCTGTTGAAACCAAGACCTTTCCTCTTCTTCGCTCTTAAATCCCAAACCACCAAGTGGGAGCTTGTTCTCTGATCACTCCCTTATTCTGTCCTTTAGTTCTTTTTCCTCCCTCTCACGTCAGGCGTCAGGCGTTTGGGAGGCGTAGGTGCAGAATGAAGAGGCTGAGGCTTGGTTAGGAGAGTTCCTTAAGAGGGAGGAAAACAGAGAGAGAGGATAAGGAGGAGAGGGGTGGGATATCAGTGAGGAGAGTGGGACAGACACTGCCAGCAGAAAGCTTAATCTTGCCTTCTTTTCCCCTTTCTCTCCCCAGGATCTACAGAGCTGGTGGCTTTGGAGAGAGCTGCTAACTAAAGGTCTGGACGTCCTGACCTTTGCAGGGAATGTCTTTAGGGCCTCATGCCCAGTAAGAGCTCTGTAGTAGGCACAGCTCCTCACCCTTTGATGGAAGAGCTTGTAGTGGTGATGCTGGCATAGGTTTTTGAGGAGGTCAATGGGACCCAGATAAATCCAACCCTAACTCTGGCACTGCTCTGTGTCCATCGACTTGATCCATTCACTCTGTGTCCCAATTGCAAAGATCATAGGTTCGATTCCTGATCAAGGCACACACAGGAACAGATGGATGTTTCGGTCTCTCTCCCTCTCACCATTCCTCTTTCTCTCAAGTCAATAGATAAGTTAAAAAAAAAATAAAGAGGCTAAGCTGCCTGATGTTTAGTGGTGCAGTGGATAAAGCATTGACGTGGAATGCTGAGGTTGCCAGTTTGAAACCCTGGGCTTGCCTGGTCAAGGCACATACAAGAAGCAACTATGGCAAGTTGATGCTTCCTGCTCCTTTTCCCTCCCTTTCTCTCTCCTTCTCTCTCTAAAATTAATAAATAAAATCTAAAATAAATAAATAAAGTGGCTAGGCTAATAGAAAGCATTGACTATGCTAATTATACATAAATCAATTAAAAAGCTCAAGTGAGTCATTGAGAGCTCATCTCTAGTTTGCATGTTTGGCATTCCTCTAAGTGGTGAAGCTGGTGTGAAGGGACATGAACTGATGTTCATTCAGTTCTCCGGGTAGGTTTGATGAGGGGAGAAGGAGAGAGCTTGGTAGCATCAAATAAGGCAATCTAACCATTTTGTTTGATGTCTATAAGGGAACCAAATTAGCTGCCCTGCCCTTTGCTCTGTCTGTTACTATAAGAAGCTATAGGGTTGGTAGTTAGGGATTATCCCTTCCTGTGAATAAAACCCTCATCGAATGGCTCCTATTTATTGTTTTATTCTGTGTCAGGCACTATACTAGGCCTTTACCTATGTTATCTTATTTGATGATGCCCATAGAGCTTTCTTTAATGTTTTTAACAAATATTTATCTACTGCCTACTGTATGTCACGTATGGGGTTTGCAATGGTGAAAAAAATCAAACACATCCCTGCCCTCCTAGAGTTTATATTTAGTCAGTATAAGTTCCCTACCTAGAAAGTGGTAAGTCACGATTTTTGTTGTTGCTGCTGTACTTAATGGATTTCATGTGAACAGAATACTATTCTTCATGACATCTCCTCCTCATTGTCCTATATATGGCTCTCACTTTCTTGGTTTTTTTCTAGATAGTGATTAATCATCATTATTAACCATCCACCCACAAGAAAAACTAGAACCTTACCAGTCACAGGAATCTACACATATGTGCATGAATGTCCTTCTCCATCCCTTTGCCTCTCCTAACTAAAGGTAAACACCGTTCTGAATCCTGTGTTCATCAGTTTTTGTTTTCTTTTTTGTGTGTAGTTTTATCTTACCTATCTTACCTGTAGTATTCTCTTTGTGTGTGTGTGGGGGGGGAGCATCAACTCACAGTTGCATCACTTTAGCTGTTCATTGATTGCCTCTCATACATGCCTTGACTGGGGGGGCTCCAGCCGAGCTTGTAACCCCTTGCTCAAACCAGCAACCTTGGACTCAGGCCAGCAACCTTGGGCTCAAGCCAGTGACATGGGATCATGTTGATGATACCACGCTCAAACTGGCAACCCCGCACTCAAGCTGGTGAGCCGGCACTCAAGCCAGCAACCTCGGGGTTTCAAACCTGGGTCCTCAGCATCCCAGGTTGATGCTCTATCCACTGCGCCACTGCCTGGTCAGGCATCATCTATAGTATTTTGAAAAGCATATTTTCATTTTAGAATTGTTTTTTCTAAAAAGGTTATCATGCCATGTATAGGATAGTCTTCTGGGACTATATTTTTTCTTGATATTTTATTGCTAAGATTCATTTCTATTATTGTCACTGTGGTGATTCACTCATTTTGACTGCTGAATAATATTTTTTTGTGTGGACATACCATTGTTTTTTCTTATTTTTCTTTTTCTTTTTTTTATTTTATTCATTTTAGAGAGGAGACACAGAGTGAGAGAGAGAAAGAGAGAAAGGGGAGAGAAGCTGGAAGCATCAACTCCCATATGTGCCTTGACCAGACCAGTGCAGGGTGTTTTTTTGTTTTTTTTTTTTTATTCATTTTAGAGAGGAGACACAGAGTGAAAAGAGAGAGAAAGAGAGAAAGGGGGAAGGAGCTGGAAGCATCAACTCCCATATGTGCCTTGACCGAACCAGTGCAGGGTTTTGAACTGGCGACCTCATTGTTCCCAGGTCGTCGCTTTATCCACTGCGCCACCACCGGCCAGGCCAGTGCAGGGTTTTGTTTTTTATTTTTTATTTTTTTATTTTTATTTATTTATTTTTTTCATTTTTTTAGAGAGGAGACAGAGAGAGAGAGAGAGAGAGAGAGAGAGAGAGAGAAAGGGGGGAGGAGCTGGAAGCATCAACTCCCATATGTGCCTTGACCAGACCAGTGCAGGGTTTTGAACTGGCGACCTCAGTGTTCCCAGGTCAACGCTTTATCCACTGCGCCACCACAGGTCAGGCCAGTGCAGGGTTTTGAACTGGCGACCTCAGTGTTCCCAGGTCAACGCTTTATCCACTGCGCCACCACAGGTCAGGCTGTTTTTTCTTTATTGTCTGTTTGTTTGTTTTTGTTTTGTTTTGTTTAAGTGAGAAGAGGAGAGATAGTGAGGCAGACTCCTGCATGCACCCCAACCAGGATCCACCCCACAACTCCATCTGGGGCTGATGAGTACAGAGCTATTTTTAGCACCTGAGGCTGATGTGCTCCAACCGAGCTATCCTCAGCACCTGGGCCATGACTGAACCAATCAAGCCTCTGGCTGTGGGAGGGGAAGAGGGAGAGAAGTGGGAGACAGAGGGGAGAGAAGCAGATGGTCGCTGCCCCTGTGTGCCCTGACTGGGAATCAAACCCAAGATATCCATTTGCTGAGCTGACACTCTATTCACTGAGCCACTGGCCAGGGCCATACCATTGTTTGTTTGTTTTGACAGAGAGAGAGAGAGAGAGAGAGAGAGAGAGAGAGAGAGAGAGAGGAACAGATGGGGACAGAGATAGGAAGGGAGAGAGATGAGAAGCATCAATTCTTCATTGGGGCACCTTAGTTGTTCATTGATTACTTTCTCATGTGTGCCTTGATGGGGTGGGGGGAGCTACAGCAGAGTGAGTGATCCTTTGCTCAAGCCAGTGACCTTGAGCTCAAGCCAGCGACCTTTGGGCTCAAGCCAGCAACCATGGGGTCATGTCTACGATCTCATGCTCAAACCAGTGACCCCACCACCACCGTCCCCCACTCAGGCTGGTGAGCCTGCAGTCAAGTCGGATGAGCCCATGCTCAAGCCAGTGACCTCGGGGTTTTGAACCTGGGTTCTCCGCATCCCAGGCCAATGCTCTATCCACTGTGCCACCATCTGGTTGGGCCGTGCCATTGTCTATTCATCTATTTTCCTGTCAAGGGGCACTTGGGTTGCTTCAAGTTTTTTGCTATTGTGAACAGTACTGCTCTAAACATTCCTGTGCATGTCTCCTGGTAGAGGTATAGAAAAGTTTCTCTTCTATAAAAGTGAGAAGTGAAATTCCTGGGTCAGAAAGTAGGTGTTTATTTTTACAAGATGGTGCTATACTGTATTCCAAAGTGATTATCCCAATTTACACCCCCACAAGCAGTGATAGCTAGTTCTGTCCCTTTGTATTTTCATCCATATCTGAACCAAAGTATCTGTTGCTAAAGTCTCTGCTCTTAACACCATGATATACCACCTCACTCCTGTCCCGGGGTCCTTTCACAAAAGCACCTGGAACACTGTGTATTCCCTGAGTCCAGCAGTGATGACTGGCATCCGAGAGCATCACTGGGTGAGATGCAGCAAGCTTTACAGGGCCAGAATTCAGGAAATTGATTTGGCTTCCAAAACAAAAGAGACTCCAAGGGTTTCTGATGGATTGTTCCTCTTCTGTGAAATTGGGAAACTCTAGTACCCTAGGGGTACCCTCTGACCTGTTCTCAGCAACTCTTCCTATATGTGGATGAGTTGGGTGGGCTCTTCACTTTTGCTGTAACTCTTCCTATCCATCCCCAAGCTGGACATTAGAGGAGAAAGGCATAGGCCATGATCTGTGTCCCTGCTCCCTCCCCACAAGTGTACTGAATGGGATTGATGCTGGGCACCAATATTGCAGGCTTGTCCTTCAAATTTTTGTTTTCTGGTGCTTCATAAGCAAAGCTTGTGGCCTTTTTGACTTGTCACAATGTGGAGATAGTGGAGCCTGCCGGTGTGTTTCATTTTGCTTTCTCCACCACCACACAGCCCCACTCCTAGATTCCAAGTCCCTCACCAAGCCCGAGCAGCTGAACCTCTTTCTTCCAGCTTTCCTTCCCCATCTTGTCCTTTTCTCTCTTTTGACTGGCCTGTTTACCCAGATACCCCTGCCCTTAACCTTTCCCAAAGGACCAAGGGTTAGGACTCCAGTGTCCTGATCACAGCCATATTAGGAGGCATTAAAACCTCCCATTACTTCTTAGCTGTGACTCCTGACTCAGTTTTCTTTGCTCAGCACCTCCTACTGGGACCTTGTGAGTTAGGAAAGACTAGGTGCAAGCTGATGCTGAGACTTAACCCTTTTTCCTCCCTAGCCTCCAACCCCACTCCCTACCTGTCTGTGGCTTAAAAGGCCAGACTGAGGGTTGGGAAAGGGTGGTGCTGGCAAGGGATGGGGGTAGAGGACTCGGGCTCAGAGAAAACCAGACACAGCAGAACTATTCTTGTCCCAGAGATGCAGGGTCTACAGATTCCAGCCCAAACCAGCCAATGGGGAAAGGCCCTCTAATCCCAGAGGACTAAAGAATTCTCTTTAGTTATCGAACATCCCTGCTGGACCCCACTCCTCACTCCTACCCCCACCCTTAGCCCTGGCCAACTCAGAGGGGCCTGGAAGCCCCCAGGAGCATGGTCTCATACTCCATGAAGTGCCCTCAACTTGGCTGACCTTCCAAGCAGAGCTGAGAACTGTTGTAACATGGATGTCAATGAGGACTATGAAGTCCAACTTTGACATGAAAAGAAAGGGACTCCTCCAGTCCCCCTGGTCTTAGTCCCTACCTTTCAGAGCCTCTCTAGCCCTGACTCTATGCCTGCCTTTATACCCATAACTCTGCTCATCTCCCAGTTGATGAAGGAGGAGAAAACCCAGCAGCTTTATCAGATGCATAAGGGTGGGCCCAGCCCTCTGCAGCTATGAAAGGGTTAAGAGGCTGGGCCAGCCACCTCAGCTTGCCCCTCCCAGGGATTAAGAGTCCTCTATAAAGGGGACTGTACACCCACATCAAGCCAGGGGGGTATCAGGGACCCAGGCATTGTGCCCATCCCCCCTGCCATGTGGGAACTGCGATCAGCCTCCTTCTGGAGGGCCATATTTGCTGAGTTCTTTGCCACTCTCTTCTACATCTTCTTCGGGCTGGGAGCCTCACTGCGTTGGGCCCCTGGACCCCTGCATGTCCTGCAGGTGGCTCTAGCCTTTGGCCTGGCTCTTGCTACGCTGGTGCAGGCTGTGGGCCACATCAGTGGAGCCCATGTCAATCCTGCAGTCACTTTTGCTTTCCTTGTGGGCTCCCAGATGTCCCTGCTTCGTGCCTTCTGCTATATGGCAGCCCAACTCCTGGGAGCTGTGGCTGGGGCTGCAGTGCTGTATAGTGTTACCCCACCTGCTGTCCGAGGAAACCTAGCACTTAACACGGTAATGATCAGCTGACCAGCTGAGTGGGGATGAGGGAACCTGGTGCCCTGACTCCCTGCCTGGTGCAGGTAGACCACTACCCCAGGGGTCTGGGGGACAGTGTGTGTGTGTGTGAGTGTGTGTGTGTGTGTGTGTGTGTGTGTGTGTGTGTGTGTGTAGGGTGGGGAGGATCAGTGGGTGCTTTGGAGGATTAAGGAAGGCATAGAGCCCTGGACTGGGAATTAAGAAACCTGAGTTGAGTTCTGGTCCCAGCTTTTATTCTAATTCCCTGCAGGCTCTTGAGCAGATTTATTTTACTTATGGGGCATCAGTTTCTGCATTTGTGAAACTGGGTGCAATTATTTCTAACATTAGGAGAAATTAAGAAAGAAATATATATAGTTACTATGGGAAGGGTTATATTATACTTCATCCCCAGGAAACTATTGCCATGAGGGTGGGAGGGCCCTGCCTGGGAGATCTTGAAGAGGTTATAATTTGACAGCACTAATGAGCTCCCTCTCTTTTCTTTTGCCTAGTTGCACCCTGGGGTGAGTGTGGGCCAGGCCACCATGGTGGAGATCTTTCTGACGCTGCAGTTCGTGCTGTGTATCTTTGCCACATATGACGAGAGGCGGAATGGTCGCCTGGGCTCTGTGGCCCTGGCCGTTGGCTTCTCCCTCACCCTGGGGCACCTCTTTGGGGTAAGCAGGAGAGGGGAACAACATCTCATTAAAGGATTACAGGGCCCCCAAATCTTTCCCAACACTAAGGTTTCTTTCCACCCACCAGACTCTCAAACATGAGCATTACCCACCTCCCTCTGTATCAGTCAGCACAGGAGAATCAACCCTGCTTATTCCTCTCTCTGTGACTGTTGTAACTAGTCCTCCTTAAACCCAAGGTGGAAATGCATGCATCATGAGTACATGTGGACTTAGCCTATGGATCCATAGTCTGTCCCCAAATGGGGCATCAGTGCTTCCACTCCACTGTGGGACTCCCATGCGGTTGTCCTTTGCTACTTGCTGCTGACTGGAGGCAAGATTTCAGCCCTCGGGGCCCTGTGGGCTGTGGGGAGAAAAACTGGATAGAGTGGTGGGAATTGTCTCAGTTACAACTGTGTCTTTTGCAGATGTATTATACTGGTGCAGGCATGAACCCTGCCCGCTCCTTTGCTCCTGCCATTCTCACCAGAAATTTCACCAACCATTGGGTGAGTGAGGGGAGAGGAGCAAGATGCTAAAGCCCTCTTGGATTGGGTGTAGACTGCAGGTTCCAGGTTTGGTTCCTGCTTTCCATCTGGATGTGTTGACTACTCTACCAGCATTCAGCTAAGTGGGTGGTCACAGAGTTTGGGATGCCTGTGTGAGCAGGATTCATTATTTTGCTAGAAAGAGAGGCTCTTGCTGATATACCTTTGCTGGTTAGTTAGGGAATTTTACTAAATATCCACCAGATTCCAAAAACTAGTGCTGTCAGGGCAGACAACTGAACAGGAAGACAAAAACTTTTCTTTTTAGAGGTCAAGATGTGTATACGCACAAATGGGCCTGGACATGATGTGTGACCATGGCAAGAACTCAATCATTTTGCACCTAAGTTTCTTTACTATAAAATGAGGTGCTATGAAAAGTACATGTGAATTATATGTAAGAAACATTTAGCACAGGTGGTGGCAGAGTGGATAGAGTGTCAGCCTGAGATACTTAGGACCAGGTTTGAAACTTTGAGGTCGCCAGCTTGATGACAGGCTCACCAGCTTGAGCGCAGTGTCACTGGCTTGAGTGTAGGATCATTGATATGACCCCATCCATGGTTGCTGGCTTGAACCCAAAGGTCACTGGCTTGAAGCCCAAGGTCTCTGACTTGAGCCTAAGTCGCTGGCTTGAGCAAGGGGTAACTGGCTCAGCTGGAGCACCCAGGTAAAGGCACGTATGAGAAAGCAACAATGAACAACTAAGGTGCCGCAACAAAGAATTGATGCTTCTCATCTCTCTCCCTTCCTGTGTCTGTCTGTCTACCCCACCCTTCCTCTCTTACTAAAGAAAGAAAAAAGAAAAGAAATATTTAGCACAGAATCTGATATGGAATAAGTCCTCAGTAAATTGGCTGTTGTATCATTTGGCCATATGCCAGAAAATACATGAAAATAATTGAAAACATTTCCAAAGCTGTACACCCATTTTCATGGCCACATTATTCACAATAGCCAGAAGGTGGAAGCAACCCATGTGACCCTCACAGATGAGTGAATAAACAAAATGTAGTATATACATAAGATGGACTAGTATTCAATCTTAGAAGAGAAAGAAATCCTGTCATATGCTATAACATGGATGAACCTTGAGGACATTATACTTAATGAAATAAGCCAATCACAAAAAGACAAATACTGTATAATTCTACTTATATGTGATATCTAGAGTGGTCAAATTCATTGAAACAAAGACAACTAGAAGTTGAAAGGGGTTGGAGAGACCGGATAAGGGGAGTTGTGGTTTAATGGATATAGAGAGTTTCAATTTTGCAAGATGAAAAAATCCTGGAGATTTGTTGCATAACAACATGAATATACATAATACTATTTAACTGTGCACTTAGAAATGATTAAGATGGTAAATTTTATGTGTATTTTATCACAATTAAATATTTTTTCAAACTAATATATAAATTAGTGCTAGCTAACAACAAATAGAATATGTGTGTTCAAAGAAGGTATGGGATAAAGGAATATTTTGATGAGTCAGAAAAGAAATGATAAATTTTGAGGTGCAGACAGTGGAATAGTTTTGAGTTTTAAATCACACACAGAAATACTGATTTCTGCTTAAATAGTGCCCAAATATGTACTCAAGTATGTCTGTTTCCTTAAATGGTATCCAACTATGTCTTTTTTCTATCAATGGAGTTGGGAAAAGATCAGCCTTGCTCTTGGTCCTCTTCCCAAGCCTGATTACTCTTTTCTTCTTCCTATAGGTATACTGGGTAGGCCCAGTCATTGGAGGGGGCCTGGCAAGTCTCCTCTATGATTTTCTCCTCTTCCCCCGGCTCAAGAGTGTTTCTGAGAGACTGTCTATTCTCAAGGGTACCAGACCCAGTGATTCCAATGGACAACCAGAAGGCACAGGGGAACCTGTTGAATTGAAGACCCAGGCTCTGTGAAAGCTCCAGTTGGATAGAGGGAGTAGGAAGCTTCTGGGTCTATGTGGAGTGGCTAAGCCAGCCCCTTGGTGAAGAAAGAGACTGTGGGGAGGGGCATGCACTCCTTTATTTTTAAATTTATGTATTTTTTTTTTTTTTTTGCCTTTTGCTGTGTGAAATCCTTCAAGTTGCATTCATGAGTTGGTTGATGCAAACTTCCCTTCCTCCCCACCCCACCTCTCTTGGCCGTTGTTTGTGCATGACTGTGTGTATGAATGTAAGTGAACGTGGCAGTGTCTAAGTTTTGGGGCATGGCAGAAATGGGAAGGGAAAAGAGGTATCATCCAATCTTTCCTCTTTTAACCCAGTGTAATAAGCACAGGAAAACAAGACCTTAAGTTTCTGGCCTTTACTCTCATGCCAGTCAAATGTATGGTTCTAGGTTTCTGAGGGAGTATAGGTAAGCAGGGAGTACCCCTCACAGGAGGCAGATGGAAAAAGGTGGAGGACACTACGCTTCCAAGGGTTGAGAGAAGGGGCTGGGGCAGGAAGAGAAGAAATGGAGGTGTGTGCCTCCATTTCTTACATGTACCTTGATGGGGTGGGGGGCAGTTCAGGATGCAATTGTTTCAAAAAGTTGTGGGGAAGTTAATGGAAGAGTGTAACCTACTTATCTCAGGAATGCTTGCCTCAGGGTCTTGGGTGGGTAAGTAGCTCTGAGAAAAGTGAATGCTGTGGTTTGAACTGTTTGGTAAAACTACATGAACCTGTCTACATCCACTGCCTGGGTTTTGTATTCATTCTGGCATGATGGATCTCTTTGGAGGCTCTGGGCCACCAAGCTCACCAACCAAGAGGTGGGTGAGCCTACAATCTAAATTAACTAGCTTAAGTGTTCTGCTTGACAGTCCCAGCGGGCCTCCAGGCAGATGATACTTAAGCTCCAAAAGAGCTCCAAGGTAAACACAGAAAATCTAATTCCTGGAGTAAAGGCAGAGGTGGTGGTGATGGGTAGGAACCGGAAGGTTTGATTCTGAGTTTTAATTTAGTTAAAGTAAATCAAAACACTCTTCAAACAGTATCTTTCTGCTTTCATCACTAGTTGTTTTTTTTTTTTTTTACAGGGACAGAGAGAGAGAGAGTCACAGAGAGGGATAGATAGGGACAGACAGACAGGAACGGAGAAAGATGAGAAGCATCAATCATTAGTTTCTCATTGCCGTTGAGACACCATAGTTGTTCATTGATTGCTTTCTCACATGTGCCTTGACCGCGGGCCTTCAGTAGACCGAGCCACCCCTTGCTGGAGCCAGTGACCTTGGGTCCAAGCTGACGAGCTTTTTGCTCAAGCCAAATGGGCTTGCGCTCAAGCTGGCGAGCTCAGGGTCTGGAACCTGGGTCTTCCGCATCCCAGTCTGACGCTCTATCCACTGCGCCACCGCCTGGTCAGGCTATCACTAGTTTTATAGTCTTTTTTTTTTTTTTTTTTTTTTTTTTGAGAGAGAGAGACAGGAAGGGAGAGAGATGAGAAGCATCAACTCATTGTTGCGGCACTTTAGTTGTTCATTGATTATTTTCTTTTCTGTGCCTTGATTGGGGGGTGCCTTCAGTGGAGCCAGTGACCACTTGTTCAAGCCAGTGACCTTGGGCTTCAAGCAATGACCTTTCGGCTCAAGCCAGCGACCCAGCAATCAAGCTGGGGATCCGGCTCTCAAGCTGGCAAGTCCGCACTCACGCCAGAGACCTCGGAGCTTCAATCCTGGGTCCTCCGCATCCTGGGATGACGCTCTGTCCACTGTGCTACCACTTAGTCAGGCTAGTCTAATTTTGTGTGTGTGTCTTTTCACTTTCCCCTTGTAAAGCCAGTAGTCACGGCCACAATCACAGCTGCCTGACCCGTGCAGGTTCGCATTAGATTCCAACAGTCGGTAATGAAACACAGGAGCCAAGAACTGGTGAGCCATCAGCTTTAATTCTAGCTTGCACCCAGCGGGCAAGCAAAAACACACACTGGGCTCCAAAACCCACACATTCAGTGCTCACAAAGCTACTGACTTATCCTAGTTTCCTAGCATTAAAGCTTTCCAGCTCACCAGACTTATTCACCTCTGTTTCCCACCTCCTCCTGCACAAACTCTTCCTCAGCACTCTGCCATCTTGGCTGCTTCCTCTCCTCCATGTGGCCTTACTCTGCTCTCCTCTCTAATACTAACCTCAGGAACCCAGGAACCGAGAGAGAGAGAGAGATCAAGCTACTGGTCTCTCCCACTTTATACCATAGAATCAAAACCTTTAATCCAATTATGCAAACAAGGAAGTCTCTGTATAATGGGATTCCTCAGGAGAGTGCACCACCCTACATCATCCAATCAGTCAAGGGCGTGGAGAAGAGCTTACTCTTAAAACTAAGCCTTAGGCTATAATGACCCGGCCTGCCCACAACCTGTCCCTGAACACACATTAATATCAATGAACTTCCATGTAGGCAGCGCCATCTTTAACAAACTGAGCATAATATATCTTATCTGCCCAACACCCCTCAACTGTCCTTTCATCTTCATCAAATCTCTTCTAACTTTTCTAATATCCTTGAAATTGATTCCTTCTATTCAAATGCTTAATAATTCAGGAAATAATAAGTCGTTTGAGCCCTATCTTCTTTTGTTGTTGGCAAAATACACTCATCTCGGCTGAGGCCAGAGGAAACTCTCAACTGATCAATGAATAGTTACTATCGATCTTGTTCTTTTAGGAGCTTCCTGCATACTTCACAAATTTTAAACTTATATACTTCCAGTAGGTTAGACACTCTCAGTCCGGCAAACATCACTCCTTGCAATAGCTCCACTCCGCACTTTCCAATCAAGCGTAATTTTTCTAACCACCGAAGACTTTGGAATAATCCACTTGACTAGGAGAAGGGTAAGAATGTTGTAAATTCACGTCTAATCGAATATTGATTCCCATTATCTTAAGTCATCAGAAAATTAATTGCGTTCTGATCTTGGGATAATTGGAAGGGATCAACTCAGATAAAACGGTACTTGAAATGCTTCCCTTTTCCTTACTTTACCGCCAACGTCTCCCCTTTTCCCCTCGGGTCACTGGACCAGTCCGGCTCGCCCCGCCCTGTTCCGCCCACGGGCGGAGACTAGTCCCACCGAGCTAGGTGGCGGGGAAAGTTTCCGCGCTCTCAGCTGAGGGCCGCTGGCTCCCCAGGGATCGGGACGATCGGCGGGGGTCCGGTGAGTGAGTGGGTGGACGAGGGGGCATTAAGAGAACTGCGTCCTAGCGAAGCTACCGGACTCTCTGGGAAGGAGCTGAGTCCCTTTTCCCGCTACCGTGTTTAAAGGCAAAGGGCGGGGTGCGTGCTTTAGGCGCGCACGCGCAGTTTCCCACCCGGCGTCCCAGATGGGTGCCACACGCAGGATGAGCTCCTTCATTTACCCCGCGCCACTCTGCACAGCTTCGTCTTCGTAAGGGGCGGGGCTGTGATGGGAAGGGGCTTGGGACCTGGAAGGTAGAACAGAAGGTTCCAGGGCATTTCGACTTCAGAATGCCCTATCCAGTTAAGACCCGAAGAAACAGGTGTGCAGCTTAGTGGTCAGCTGGAGCCAGAATTCATATCACAGGTCTCTAGACTTAAGTCTTGGGCTTTTATTGAATTGGTTTTTCAGCCCCTTCCCTACTTTCCCTTGGGTATAAGACTCAAGGAGGACACAGCCTCTGCGTGGGTTTGTTAACTGCACCATTAGCCACTAATTAAGCTCCTCAGTTATTTGCTAGTCATGCTGCCATGAGTTACCTTTGTAAAAAGTCAATCTGGCCCTGGCCAGATAGCTGGGTTGGTTAGAGCTTCACTCTGAAGCACAGGTTGCCAGTTCAATCTCTGGTCAGGGCACATACAGGAACAGACCCATGTTCCTGTCCCTTCCTCTCTCTCTCAAATCAATTTTTAAAAAAAGTCAATCTGGCCCTGGCTGGATAGTTCAGTTGGTTGGAGAACCATCCTGATGCGCCAGAGCTGCGAGTTCCATCCTGGTCAGGGCACATGCTGGAGACAACCAATGAATGTATGGATGGGTGGGACAGGTCGATCTCTGTCTCTCTTTCTCTCATTCTCTCCCTCTTTCTCCCTCCTTCCCTCCTCCTCGCTCCCCCTGCCCCCTCCCTCTCTCTCTCTAAAATCAATAAATAAAAGCAATTTAAAAAGTCAGTCTGGCCATTTCAGATTAAATATAAAACTCCTCTTAGGCCACCTACTGTCTGGCTTAAATCCTTAGGTGAGTGTCCTGGCTTCTTACAGTCTGGCCCTGACCCTCTCAGCCTCATTTTCTAACCTCCCCAACATGTTTTCTGTCTCATGCACTTGACTCCCAGCCACACTGAAGGGGTGTATCTTTCATGCCTTGGTCCCTGTGCTCCTGCTGTTCCCTCTACTTGGAAGTTCTAGCCACATCTCTGCGAAATGAACTTCTCTTTCAGTACTGAACTCAGTTTTCCCTCTGAAAACCTTTATTTCCAATTCTTCTAGGCCAAAGTAGTCACTTCCTTGTGTCCTTGAAGTACTATACCACCCTCTATTATCAGTGGCAGTGGTACAATTCAGTCAGAGGTTCCTGAGCTTCTCACATGTACCTTACTTACATTGTGCTTAGTGCCAGGTGGACAGAGATGATACCCTTAAGGAAGTCATAGTCTGGAAGGAAAAATATGTAAATGAGTCCTCTGCAGTTATAGGGTGACAAAGAAGTCTGCCCTGACTTCTTTGGATAGAGCTCAAAACTCAGAGGTTGCTGGCTAAGTGCAGGCTCACCAGCTTGAGTATGGGATCATTGATGTGATCTCATTGTCACTGGCTTGGCTGGAGCCCTCAGTCAAGGCACATATTAGAAGCAATCAATGAAAAACTAAAGTGCCACAACTATAAGTTGGTGCTTCTCATCTCTCTCCCTTCCTATCTCTCTCTCTTGCTAAAAAAAATAAAAAACAAGTGTGTCCTGGCTTCCTTACCCCTCACTCCAAACTCTCTTGAAGAACCTTATCTACATGTACAACTTCATACACTATCCTGATGTATCTTGATGCCTCTACATCTCAAGCCCTAACCTTTCCTTCCTCAACTTCGAGACTTGTCTACTTCAGTTCAGGGTAGAAACCATATATGGAGAGTCTACATTGTGCTGAACATAGTAGCTCCTGTTCTCAAGGAGTTTATATTATAGTGCAGTTGTTAACAGGAGTTGAGTTAGAATCACCTGATAAATATTTTCAAAACACTCTTACACAAGCACCCCCACCCCCTGTAAACTTTGATTCAGTAACTAGACTCTGAAAAGTTTTAGAAGAATAAGAGAATTCATGCCCTTAGGGAATCTAAGGCTAGGGAGGGAGACAGACATTTTAAACAATCTGTTTAAATGTTATGTACAACATGAGCTGTAAATGCCATGATGGAATTCTATTAAATGGCACAGAGAAGAGCTCTTTTCGGTATAGAGAAGTCGTAAGGGAGTGCCATTTGGTCAGAGTCTTACAAGATGAATTGATAGAACCCCTGGTAGCTCATTTGGTTACAGTATCCTCCCAATACACCACGGTTGTGAGTTCGATCCCTAGTTAGGGCATATACAAGAATCAACCAATGAATGCATAGATAAGTGGAACAACAAATTGATGTTTCTCTCTCTCTCAAATCAATAGATAAAAAAGAAAAAGAACTAATGGAAAAGATGAGTAGATAGAACCCAGGGCCAGACAGAGAACTGTCTTGAGAGAGAAGCTCAAAAGCAGACAGATATGAAGGACTTTGTATTGTAAGCATTGGCAGCCACTGAAACTTTAGTTTTGTATTAGTAGTGCATGTTAATGATAGACAATTCAAATAGTACTAAAGTGAAAAATATTTCTCCTACTACAGAATCCTCTACCCCACCCCCATTCTTTCCAGAGACAATCACTATGAAGTTTTTAATGTATTCATTGAAAGGTTTTAGGCAAGGTGGTTATGTGGCCAAATTTGGTAAGTATATCGTGGGTATAGTGAAGAGAGCAAGACTAAAGGCAGGGAAAGTGGTTAAGAAGCAGTTGAATAATGTAAGCAATTGATCCTTGAGACCTGAAGTAAGGTAGATCTGACAGCCTTAGCTCAAGTCCTGAGTATGGCCTTCCCTCAAGTGCTAAAATAGCTTGGTTTCTGAGCAATGGAGCAGCAGCCCCAGATGGGCAGAGCATCACCTGGTAGGAGGCTGGCCAGGTGGATCCCGATCAGGGCACATGCAGGAGTCTCTCTGCCTCCCCACCTCTCACTTAATAAAAAAAAAAAAAAAGATTTTATTTATTGATTTTAGAGAGAAGAGAGAGAGGTAGAAAGTGGGGTGGGACGAGCGGGAAGCATCAACTCATAGTATTTGCTTCCTGTATGTGCCTTGACTGGAGAAGCCAGGATTTCGAAATGGCAACCTCAGCTTTCCAGGTCGACACTTTATCCACTGTACCACCACAGGCCAGGTAAAATACAATTATGTATGTTTTTAGGCTTGGGTGGAGAGAGTTGAGAGTTGTTCCCAAGAGGAAGGGGGCAGAGACACTAGGTGAAAGGTGTGCGAAGCAGTAAAGGGCCTTGAGGATAATGGTGAAAGTTAGAAACAGCTGTTCCTTGGGAAAAAAAAAGAGAATTGGACCAGGAACCCTAGAAAGATTTGCTGGGCAAGGCTAAGGGTCCTGCTCAGTTTGGAAACTACACATTAGTTATGTATCACTATCACTGTGTGGGATTGTTTGGTCTTCCTCAGCAAATCTGAGTCAAGCCTGACCAGGCGGTGGCACAGTAGATTGAGTGTCTGACTGAGATGCGAAAGACCCAGGTTCGAGACCCCGAGGTCGCCAGCTTGAGGTCACCAGCTGGGCTGGGCTCTGCTCCCTAGAAACGTGATAAGCCTAGGTGGGCCTACTTCTAGCTCACTGAGAGTCAGAGAAAAGGGGGCTTTGGGGCAGGTGAGGGGGTTAAGCGGGGATGAGCTGCCACTGCCCATTGCTCTCCTGGTTGCAAGTCCTATGGGGACCCTTAGAGTTTAGGAAAAAGAAAATCCGCTTGAAAAGGAGATTGGAATGGTCATGCTCCAAGGAGGGAGGGGATGTGGTTGTGCTGGCTTCTTTGTCTTGATGGGTTTTATCTGCTTTCCAAAGGCAGGGATTTTAGGGGAGGTCTCAAGGGAGATTTCAATAGCATATCCAGGTATGACCTAATCAGCATAAGAACAGGGGGTCATTAATCATCACAACTGGTCCTGGCATCACCTGCCTAGTTTTGTTGCTTTTTCTGGGCCTGGAGCTGAATGAAATACAACTGGGGTCTAGATGTTATCTCTAGAGAGGTAGGGTCAGGTAAGTGTCCCAACCTCATGACCAGCGATATACCAGGGGAGGAAAGATCACCATTGGCGCAAGTTTCAGTACTAGTTTTGCCCATTGCTAGGCACCCAGAGCTTTTTGCCCTTGTGATCTTCTGTATGTGGCTATAAATTGCTTGGCCAGTTTGTTCAACTGTCTGTTTCCCCATTCCACTTGCCAAGGAATTTTCGTAACTTCTTAGTATCCTGCCTCAATTCTGTAATAATAGTGATTCTCAAAAGTTCTTCAAACAGTGTTGGTTTGGGGCAGAGTTTTTTCTGTGGTTTTATTTTGTTTTCAAGAAATGAGTTAATTTTCTGACTGACCAGTGGTTGTGCAGTGGATAGAGTGTCAAACTGGGACACTGAGGTCTCAGATTCGAAACCCCAAGGTCCTGGGCTTGAGCACAGACTCCAGGCTTGGGCTCAGGCTCATCAACTTGAGCAGGGGGTTGCCGGCTTGAGCCATGGGATCACCTACATGATCCCATGGTTGCTGGTTTGAGCAAGGGTTCACAGGCTCAGCTGAAGCCCCCCAGTCAAGGCATGTATGAGAAGCAATCAAGTTAATTTCTCTTTTGTTTTCCTTTGGTTCTTGAGTTTTGAGACCTATGAGTATTAATTTCAGATGAATATTGCTTCATGCAACCTACTTGGCACTTTGTTGGTGGGAAAGGTAACTAACATCACTTCTAAATAGCCATGTCTGCTGGGTCTAAGATATTTGACAAAATTCTCATCTGTCTATGATGAAATGTAAAAATACAATGTAATCATTTTTTTCATAAAATCAAATTTAAAAGACTATTTGGAGATTTTGTCCTTACTTTGTTGTTCTACTTATACATCCATTGGGGAATAAACCTGTAACCTTGACAAATTGGGACAACACTCTGTCCAACTGAGCTATGCAGCCAGAGCCTTCTTTCTTTTTTGGATTATTTCCTTTCGTTATATTCCTTGAATTGGGATCATGGTTGCAAAGAGTATGACTTGGGATAATATGTTGATTCAAAATCAATTCATTTAGGAAATAAGTATTACATGCTTTCTATAAGCCCAGCTCTATTCTAGTCATTAAGGAATGCAGCAATAAACAAAATAAAATGAAACCTTGTCCTCATGGAGCCTGCCTTTTATTGGTTTCTGACTGATTATATAAGTAGTATATAAATGTACAAATTAATAATTCCTAAGTGCTAGTGAGAGGAACAATATTGGTCTGTAATAGCATTCTGTCATTCTGAAGTGAAATGAGAAAAGCCTGACCTTTGGTGGGCAGTGGGTAGAGTGTCTACCTGGAATGCTGAGGTCACTGGTTTGAAACCCCAGAATTGCCTGGTCAGACACATATGAGAAGCAACTACAAGTTGTGCTTCCCACTCCTCCCCATTTCTCTCTCATCTCTCTAAGAATCAGTAAATAAAATCTTTTTTAAAAAATAAGAAAAATAGCCTGACCAGGTGGTGGCGCAGTGGATAGAGCGTCGGACTGGGATGCGGAAGACCCAGGTTCGAGACCCCAAGCTCGCCAGCTTTGACCCAAGGTCACTGGCTCCAGCAAGGGGTTGCTCGGTCTGCTGAAGGCCCACGGTCAAGGCACATGTGAGAAAGCAATCAATGAACAACTAAGGTGTCGCAACGGCAACGAAAAACTAATGATTGATGCTTCTCACCTCTCTCCGCTCCTGTCTGTCTGTCCCTATCTGTCCCTCTCTCTGACTCTCTCTCTGTCCCTGTAAAAAAAAAGAAAAGAAAAATAAGGGCAGTACAGTCTTTTTCATGAAGATTTTTTTTTTCTGAAGTGAGAAGCAGGGAGGCAGAGAGACAAGACTCCTGCATGTGCCCGACTGGGATCCACCCGGCAAGCCCACTAGGGGGCCATGCTCTGCCCATCTGGGGCGTTGCTCTGTTGCAACCAGAGCCATTCTAGCGCCTGAGGTGGAAGCGGTGGAACCATCTTCAGTGCCCAGGCCAACTTTGCTCCAATGGAGCCTTGGCTGCAGGAGGGGAAGAGAGAGATAGAGAGAAAAGAGAGGGGGAAGGGTGGAGAAGCAGATAGATGCTTCTCCTGTGTGCCCTGGCTGGGAATCGAACCCGGGACTTCCACACACTGGGCTGATACTCTACTGCTGAGCCAACCTGCCAGGGCTTAGATTTATTTTATGTACCTTAAAGGAAGGACATAGATGAGATTGTATCATACATACTTCTTTTTTGTTAAACCTTTTTTTTTTTTTTGGTCCTGGCCTGGTTGCTCAGTTGGTTAGAGTGATGTCCCAACTTGCCAAGGTTGAAAGTTCAATCCCAGTCAGGGCACATACAAGAATCAACCAATGATGGCATGAATGTGTGGCACATCAAATTAATATTTCTCTTACTCATTCTCTCTCTCTCCCTCTCTGTCTAAAAATAAATAAATAAAGATTTAAAAATTTAAAATAAACTGTTTCTTTTATGAAACAGTAATGTTAATAGATATTAGTGAAGTTTTTAAAAGTGTGGCTTTGGCTTGACAAGAGGGTTGTGCAGTGGATAGAGCATCGGACTGGGATGCATATGCCCCAGGTTTGAAACCCTGAGGTCGCTGGCTTGAGCACCGGCTTATCGGACTTAAATGCGGCTCACCAGCTTGAGTGCGGGCTTGCTGGCTTTCTGGCTTGAGCAAGGGGTCACTGTAGCACCTCCCCCATCAAGGCACATATGAGAAAGCAGTCAGTGAACAACTAAGGTGTCACAGCGAAGAATTGATACTTCTCATCTCTCCCCTTTCCTGTCTGTCTGTCCCTATCTATCCCTCTCTCTGTCACAAAAATAAAAAGTGTGGTTTTGTTTGTTTTTGAGAGAGAGAGAGAGAGGAACATTGAACTGCTCTTATATGTGCCCTGACCAGGGAATTGAACCAGCAACCTCCACACTCCAGGAGAATACTATATCCAACTGAGCTATCCTGCCAGGGCTGAATTATTTTTTTAATTGGTTTTTAGAGAGACAGAGAGGAGAAGGGAGGGGGAAGGGAAGCATTCATTTGTTGTTCTACTCAGTCCTGCATTCATTGGTTGCTTCCACTGTGTTCCCTGACGGTAGATCAAACCACAACTTTGTTGTTTCGGGACCAGCTCTTAACCAACTGGGCTAACTTGCCAGGGACTAAAAAGCATTTGTTTTTGTTTTTTTTTACAGGGTCAGAGGGAGGGATAGGTAGGGACAGACAAGACAGGAACGGAGAGAGATGTTCTCATCAATCATAATTTTTTCGTTGTGACACCTTAGTTGTTCATTGATTGCTTTCTCACATGTGCCTTGACTGCAGGCCTTCAGCAGACCGAGCAACTCCTTGCTGGAGCCAGAGACCTTGGGTCCAAGCTGGCGACCTTGGGGTCCCGAACCTGGGTCCTCCGCATCCCAGTCCGACACTCTATCCACTGCACCACAGCCTGGTCAGGCAAAAGCGTTTGTATTGTTAATATCCCTATTATCAATCAAGATAAGATGGTTTTCCCAGTTTAGGGGATATATATTGATAATGAAATCATAAAGTGTGGGAACTACTGATTTAAACTTAACTTTGTATTATCCATTAACAGTTTACAATGTGCTTTTATGTAACTTAATTGGATTCTCACAATACAATAACCACATGTCTGACCTGTGGTGGCTCAGTGGATAGAATATCCACCTGGAATGCTGGGGTCACAGGTTCAGATCCCCAGCTTGCCTGGTCAAGGCACATATGAGAAGCAACTGCGATGAGTTGAGGATTCCAACTCCTACCCTCCCTGTTTTTTCTCCCTCTCTCTAAAAATTAATAAAATCTTTTTCAATGCAATAACCATATGTTGGGCAGATAAAATATATTATGCTCACTTTGTTAAAGATGGCACTGCCCATGTGGATGCCCGTTGCCCAGGTGATAATATTAGTTACCCTTCTTGCTTGGGATGGGCGTGATTATACTAATGTGTGTTGGGGGAGGGCTTTCGCACCAAAAGGTTTTAAAAGGAGGATCTAAGAGACCATTTGAGGAGAAATCCTGTTGTTCAGGGGAAGAATGATTACTTGCTTGTAGAGAGGAAGAGCCAATGGAGGCACAGCAGGGAGGCCACGTGGAGGGGGCAGCCAGAATAGCGGATTAGGGGAAGGAGAAGCCAGTTTGATTAGGAGAAGGAATGGGGAATAGAGGTGAATAAGACTGGTGAGGTAGAAACCTTTGATTCTGGGAAACTCAGATGAGTCAGTAGCTTTATGAGCTCTGAATGAGTGGGGTTTAGAGCTCAGTGTGTGTACATTCTTGCCCTCAGGGGTGAGTCTAGAATAAAGGACAATGAAACACCAGCTTTTGGCTCAACTGTTTCATTACAATCGGTCTGAATCAAACCTGAACCTGCGTTGGCCAGGCGGCTCTGATGCCGGCTGCAGATACTGGCCATACATACACCATATATGAGGGGAGCAGAATTGGTTGCATGCAAACCTCAGACTAAACTTAAACAGCCAGTTTCTATTGGGAAACTCTGAAGCAAGGATTGTCTGGGGTCCTTGTTGGACAGAAATTGCTAGGCCCCATTACCTGTGAGCTCCGTGGTTAGCTGGGGTTTGCCAGGGAAGAATGGGCATGGGGTGGATCCTGGAGGTGCTGTCAGCTAGCCTCATGCTCTGCAGCTAAATGGCCAGCACTTTCTTCTTTGTATAAATATATATTAAGTTGTTATTTTTATATAATTAACATATCATTGGTATTTTAAACAATAATTCATTTTCATTAATTGTATTGAATAAGCATTAATGACATTTACTATTTTTTTTTTTTTTTTTACAGGGACAGAGAGAGAGAGTCAGAGAGAGGGATAGATAGGGACAGACAGACAGACAGACAGGAGCGGAGAGAGGTGAGAAGCATCAATCATTAGTTTTTCATTGCTGTTATGACACCTTAGTTGTTCATTGATTGCTTTCTAACATGTGCCTTGACCGGGGGCCTTCAGCGGACCGAGCAGCCCCTTGCTGGAGCCAGCGACCTTGGGCCCAAGCTGACGAGCTTTTGCTCAAGCCAGATAGATGGGCCCGCACTCAAGCGGGAGAGCTCGGGGTCTCGAACCTGGGTCTTCCGCATCCCAGTCCGATGCTCTATCCACTGAGCCACTGCCTAGTCAGGCTGGATCTTTATTTTTAAATCTTTCTTTTTTTGATCGATTTGAGAGAGAGAAACTATTTATTTATTTTTTTATTGGTGCATGACCCTTACTTGCTTCTTTTTTTTTTTTTTTTTTTTACAGAGACAGAGAGAGTGTCAGAGAGGGATAGATAAGGACAGACAGACCAGAATGGAGAGAGATGAGAAGCATCAATCATCAGTTTTTCCTTGCAACACCTTAGTTGTTCATTGATTGCTTTCTCACGTGTGCCTTGACCATAGACCTTCAGCAGACCGAGCAACACCTTGCTGGAGCCAGCAACCTTGGACTCAAGCTGGTGAGCTTTTGCTCAAATGAGATGAGCCCACGCTCAAGCTGGTGACCTCAGGGTCTCAAACCTGGGTCCTTCTGCATCCCAGTCCTATGCTCTATCCACTGCGCCGCCGCCTGGTCAGGCGAGAGAGAGAAAAACTTTAATATGTTGTTCTACTTATTTATGCATTCATTAGTTGATTCCTTGTGTGTGCCCTGACCAGGGATCAAAACTGCAACCTTCGTGTATCAGAACAATGCTCCAACCAGCTGAGCTACCCATCCCTGACTAAGCTTGATCTTGAAGGTCAGGAAGGTTTAGAATTTTTGGAGTTAAGGGACTAGGGTGGACCTCACAAAAGGAGGGGATAAAATGAGCAGAGGTGTGGAGAGCATGAAGGGTTGTTATGTCTTGGAATATGTATGTTTATATTCCTTGGGAACGAGAAGTAGTCAGAAGAGGCATCCAAGCATGGATCTAAGAAGTGACAGGTTGGATGGGTGTGTTGATGTAGATATAAGACTAATCAGGCCTGACCAGGCTGTGGTGCAGTGGATAGAGCGTTGGACTGGGATGTGAAAGACTCAGGTTTGAGACCCTGAGGTCGCCAGCTTGAGTGTGGGCCCATCTGGCTTGAGCAAAAGCTCGCCAGCTTGGACCCACAGTCGCTGGCTCCAGCAAGGGGTGGCTCAGTCTGCTGAAAGCCTGCAGTCAAGGCACATGTGAGAGAGCAATCAATGAACAACTGTGGTGTCTCAACGGCAATGAAAAACTAATGATTGATGCTTCTCATATCCCTCCATTCCCGTCTCTCTTCCCTATCTATCCCTCTCTCTGACTTTCTCTGTCCCTGTAAAAAAAAAGACTAATCAGATTGTAAGTGGTCTAGAAGATGAAGACAAAGCCGGACAGACTAGGTGTAGCTTTTGGTTAACTGCATGAAAAAAAAGAGTGAACTGGAAGTTTTCTGTCCTCGCTGTTATTTTAATAGTATTTTCACCAGGGAGGGCTGAAACTGTTGCTCAGAGTTCTTTTATTCTAGTTCTAATGAATAGGCTCAAGACTGCCAGCTTGCCTCATGACCCCTGGCCTGGGAGCTCTACAATAGGTAATTTCTTCCTCTGCTTTATCAAAACTGCGGGGGATGCCCTGGCGAGATACCTTGGTTGGTTAGAGCGTTGTTGCCAAGTGCAGAGGTTGCCGGTTCAATCCCTACTCAGAGAACATACAGGAACAGATTGATGTTCCTCTCTCTCTCTCTCTCTCTCTCTCTCTCTCTTTCTTTCTCTTCCTCTCTCTGTAAGATCAATAACTAAAAATTTTTTTTTTAATGTAGAGGATTAGAAGCCGAAGATCTGGGTATCTTGCAACACCTCTTCCTTCTCACATTTGCAAGGATGGCTCATTCCCTATCTGCTTTCCTCTCCCCTTCTTCTTTTTTTTCTTTTTAAATTTTTTTATATATATATTTATTGGGAGAGAGAAAGAGGGAGGGAGAGAGAAAGAAGCATCAACTGGTTGTTGCTTCACTTTAGTTGTGCATTGATTGCTTCTCATTTGTGCCTTGACTGGGGATAGAACCATGACATTGGGCTCAAGTTGAGCCAACAATCCCTTGCTCAAGCCCGCAGTGACCGTCGGCTCAAGCCTGGTGACCTTAGTCTCCTGTTGATGACCCCATGCTCAAGCCAGCAACCTCAGGTTTTGAACTGGCAACCTCAGGATTCTGGGTCAATGCTCTATCCACTATGCTACCACCACTCAGGCCACTCCCTATCTTGTTTTGGTAGCAAGGTAACAGGTAGTTGCTACCATTTTTGTTATTTTTTTTTAAAACAAGTCATTTTATTATTTTATTATTATTATTATTATTATTATTTTTTACAGGCACAGAGAGAGAGACAGATAGGGACAGACAGACAGGAACAGAGAGAGATGAGAAGCATCAATCATTAGTTTCTCGTTGACCCTGCGACACTTTAGTTGTTCATTGATTGCTTTCTCACATGTGCCTTGACCGTGGGCCTTCAGCAGACCGGGCCACCCCTTGCTGAAGCCAGCGACCTTGGGTCCAAGCTGGCAAGCTTTTGCTCAAGCCAGATGGGCCCGCGCTCAAGCTGGAGAGCTCGGGGTCTCGAACCTGGGTCTTCCGCATCCCAGTCCGACACTCCATCTACTGCGCCACCGCCCGGCTAGGCCACTTTTGTTATTTCTGCCTGTCAGGTAAAGTGATGTGTTGAAGGCAGAAGTTTAAGTGCTCTGCTGGGGCCAATTTTACAAATAGTCTATACTGAGAATTGGTTTACTATGGAGAGGGCAACATGTGGGAGGAAAGCTGGAAGTATGTGTGAGGTTAGCTGTCATGGAGCCTTTCAGACATGGCATTGTTTCTGCTGTTAGAAGACTTTAAAATTTCACCCCTTTTAGTGCCAGAGAGTGATGCTGTATCTTATTTTGAGGATATTGTGCTGACTCAGCTTGTTTGTTTGTTTGTTTATTGGGAGAAAGAGGTGAGAAGCATCCACTCATAGTTGCGTCACTTTAGTTGTCCATTGATTGTTTCTCGTCTTTGCCTTGCCGGGGGTGGGCGTGGGGCCTTGCCAGTGACTCCTATGCTCAAGCCAGCAACCTTGGGCTTCATGCCAGCAACGATGGGATCATGTCAATGATTCCCATGCTCAATCTGGCAACTCTGTGCTCAAGCTGATGAGCTTCACTCAAGCCAGTGTCCTTGGGGTTTCGAACCTGGGACCTCAGTGTCCCAGGTTGACACTCTATCCCCTGTGCCACCACCTGAGTCAGCAGCTTTATAACCTGCTCTACTGTCTGTTTTTGTCAGCTTCATAGGCTGCCATTTGGAAAATACAGACAGGGAAGCGCTTCAATCTTTGTGTGTGTGTGTTTGTGAGAGAGAGAGCAAACGTGTGTGCATATCTATATATTGAAAGACAGAAACCATGGGAGCCGAACCAAAAACATGAGGCTAGTGTGCTCTAAAAGGAAAGTTTATTTTACAAACATCTGGATCCTGGATACAAGCAGGCTGAGACCAGCAAAGGGTGTCGGCAGTGAGCTGCGGGAGGGAGCAGGTAGATATAGCGGGTGCTCTAAGCATTTGCTGGCATGGGGTTGTCTGCATCTGGACATACTTAGATTAGCATATCGGGGTTTGTTGCCTTGGTTACAGACTGTCTCTTTCCCCAACCCTCAGGCCCCTCATGATGGTCTTGTCTCAAGGACATTTTTCAGAACCTTCCCAGGGTGTGGGGAGGTGGAGGTTGGCTGAGGGAAATGTTTACTGAAGAAGTTGCCTTAACCTGACCTGTGATAGCGCAGTGGATAAAGCATCGACCTGGGAACACTGAGGTCGCCAGTACAAAACTCTGTACTGGTCTGGTCAAGGCACATATGGGAGTTGATGCTTCCAGCTCCTCCCCCTTTCTCTCTTTCTCTCTCTCTCTCTCTCTCTCTCTCTCTCTCACTCTGTGTCTCCTCTCTAAAATGAATAAAATAAAATAAAATAAAAATTTAAAAGGAAATAAAAAAAGAAGTTGCCTTAGTAGAAATTGGGTGAGGAGAATTGAGTTTTAGAGGAGCTAATTTAACCCCAAGATATATACCAGTGGTCTATCTGAAAAATCTGGGTGTGTCTTTGGGGAGAGTCAGGGATTGCCCAGGTGTCAGAGTCTGCAGGTCCCATGATAAAGGGCAGCAAGGGGAAATCTCCCGCAGATCTTTTCAATGAATGTTTTACTGGCTCACTCTTGCTGGACTGAGCAGTCAGAAAGTAGGTTAGTACTGGCTAGGGGTGAAGAGAGAGCTGGAGAAGTAGACCAGTTACATAAAGCTGGGAGATAGCGTCAGACATAAGGTTTATAGTCCTTTTTGGCACTACCCATTTATTGGGGAACTGGGGTGGAGTCAGGACCTAAAGGTAGGTATGGAACAGAAAATGGTCTTTTTCTTTTTTTAAGATTTTATTTATTGCCTGACCAGGCAGTGGTGCAATGGTTAGAGCATCGGCCTGGGATGCAGAAGACCCAGGTTTGAAACCCTGAGGTCACCGGCCTGAGCATGGACTCACCAGCTTGAGCGTGGGGTCACTGGCTTGAGCGTGGGATCATAGACATGACCCCATGGTCACCGGCTTAAACCCAAAGGTTACTGGCTTGAAACCCAAGGTCACACTGGCTTGCGCAAGGGGTCACTGGCTCAGCTGGAGCCCCCTGTACCCCGACAAGGCAGATATGAGAAAGCAATCAATGAACAAGTAAGGTGCCACAATGAAGAATTGATGCTTCTCATCTCTCCCTTCCTGTCTGTCTCTGTCTGTTCCTATCTGTCTCTCTCTCACTAAAAAAATATTTTTTTTTATTGATTGATTTTACAGAGAAAGGAGAGAAGAGGGGACGGGGAGTGAGAAGGATCAGTTTATAGTTGCTTCACTTTAGTTGTTTGTTGATTTCTTGTCATATGTGCCTTGACCAGGCAAGCCCAGGGTTTCAAACTGGCAACCTCAGCATTCCAGGTGGATGCTTTATGCACTGCGCCACCACAGTCCAGAGAGAATCGTCTTTTTAGAGGAGACTGCCACAGCTAAGAGCAGCATGGTTGATTGTGCCAAGGGGCAAGATTGATGGATATTTTTTATTTTCCACAGAAACAGGGCAGTGAATGTCATGTGTTTATGTGTGTCTACATTGTTACTGTCAGGTTCTAAAACACCTAAGGTTCTGGATTGTGCTTACTTGATCATATGATAAGGGTTTAGGGATTTTTCAAATTATTATTAATTGATGAGAGAAAGAGAAGCAGGCATTTGTTGTTCTGCATTCATTGGTTGTGCATTCATTGGTTGCCTCCCATATGTGCTCTGACCTGGAATCGAACCTGCAACCTTGTTTTTTCAGGACGAAGAACTAACCAGCCAGAGCGGGGTTTAGGGATCTTAATAAAAAAAGCGGCATGGTTCACACAACTATAAGTTGATGCTTCTCATCTCTCTCCCTTCCTGTCTGTCTGTCTCTCTCTCTCTCTCTCTCTCTCTCTCGGAAAAAAAAAAAAAAAAAAAAGAAGGTGACATGTTTCAGAGAAGGAGATGGTTCTTCTGGGGAGAGCGACAGGAAGTTTCACCAGTTTCTATTTACTTCTTTTCCTTACTCCTGCTAGATCAGTGGTTCTTAACCTTTTTTGAGGTACCGAACCCACCAGTTTCATATGCGCATTCACCGAACCCTTCTTTAGTGATAAATAAAATATGATTTTTTTTCCAAATTTAAGACATAGGTATATGTTTTTTTACTGGTGCACAAAATGAGCCTTGCATGAACATCACCTTGCTCAAAGAACAAAACCAACTAAGTGCATGAACTCACAACAAATTACAGTATTACTTTATTCTGGCCTCTGCGGCAGAGGCTTCTCTGAACCCCTGAGACCGACTCATCGAACCCCTAGGGTTCGATAGAACCCAGGTTAAGAACCACTGTTCTAGATGTTGGTTTCTACAAAGATTACCAAAACTTGCCTGACCAGTGGTGGTGCAGTGCGCAGTGGATAGAGCACTGACCTGACCTGGGAGGCTGAGGTCCCAGGTTCAAAACCCCGAGGTCGCCGGCTTGAACAAGGGGTCACTGGCTCAGCTTGAGCCTCCCCCCCCCGCCCAGTCAAGGCACATATGAACAACTAAAGTGACACAACTATGAGTTGATGCTTCTCATCTGTCTTCTTCTTTGTTGTCTGTCACACACACACACACACACACACACACATTACCAAAATTTAACAGTAATTATGGGGAGAGGAGTGCAGGAACTTCATGCATTTCCAGTGCCTCAGAAGCCCCCAGGTTCCTCGAATAGATCAGATTCTAAGTGGAATCACTAGATGGTGAGAGTTGGGTTTTCTTAATGCTTGTGGTACATAGCTGAAACAGCGGCTGTGGAAGGGCACTGCCTTGGACGGTTTTCAGGGAGAGGGAAGTTCATTCCCCCCTCCTCCAGAAGGCTACAGAGCTCTCTAAGGGTGAGAATCTCCGAGCTGGTGTCTTTCCTTAACCAACCTTTCTTCCTACTAGGATACCTTGACTCTGAAACAGACTGTTTCTACAGTTTCAAATCCAGTTTGAGTGTGGAACAGGTGCTTAATTCTTAGTCTTGGAGCCTCTTAGGTTTTGATCAGGTAGAAGCTTTAACTAAAAGCTTTCCCTTGGACTGGAAACAGTACTTTTGGTTCTGACAAAAGTGAAGCATTTGAGGATCTTGTTCATAAAATACTCTTGAGCATGAGGGCCCTGTTCTATTCCCCCACCCCCTTTCACAGAGATGATTCTACAGTTGTTATCTTTCCTCATCTCTGAAGGGCACAGCGTTTTTGCCTCCCGCCTCCACCTACCTTACGTCTCTATTGGCTGCTTCACTGATGCGTGGACTTGTCTATGATGAATTGTGAACTTCTAGCCACGTGTAGTGCCCTTGGGTATTTGGAGGGAGACACTTACCACAGGGAACCAGATTGCTTAGGTGAGTACCTTTTTGAGGAAGCAGGTAAAAAATTTGCTTGAGTTCAGAGGTCTATTGAACTTCTCGAACGCTGCGTTATGAAAAGCTTTCGGGCCTGGGTGGAGCTTCTCCCAGACCAATGTGTGTGCTTGTTCTGTCCTGAAGAGAGTGTGAAGGATTTGATCCGCTACTTGAGGCATGAGGATGAGACTCGGGATGTGCGGCAGCAGCTGGGGGCAGCCCAGACCCTGCAGAGTGACCTCCTACCCATCCTTACCCAACACCACCAGGACAAACCTCTCTTTGATGCTGTTATCAGGTTGTTTCCCAGCTTTGTAACTTTTACCACATGCCAGCGTTGGGTGTTTGAGCTGATAGATTTTGGGTGTTTGTGCCTATTGAGGAAATTTAACTTCTCCCTCCTTCGTTGTCTCCCCAGGCTGATGGTAAATTTGACACAACCAGCCTTGCTCTGTTTTGGCAGTGTGCCCAAGGAGCCTAGCCTCCGGCACCATTTTCTGCAGGTGCTAGCTTACCTGCAGGCCTACAAAGAGGTGAGGTTCTCCTTCAGTGTCCCTGAGGCAGGATTTGGGGGCAGTAGGAAAGGAGAGGATGGGAGCTACTTTAGGTCTATTCCTCTATTTTGTAGGCTTTTGCCAGTGAGAAGGCTTTTGGGGTCCTTAGTGAAACCTTATATGAGCTACTGCAGCTGGTGAGTGAATCTCCTCCTTCCAAGATCCCAAGGACAGTTAGCACCTTGCTCCCCCTCTGGGTAGAGCACCAAGTTGGGCATTGTCAGGACATGCTGAGTTAGGAGGTATGATCCCAGTCTGTGAATACATACATAAGCCAGTCCTTTCTCTGGCTACCTTAGGGCTGCTTGAAGTCTTTTTGTTCTTGTTTTTGTTTGTTTTTTCTAAATGCAAGGGAAAGTTTATTTACAAAGCCACAGAGGTAGGAAACGTGAGCCAGCTGGGCTGTGTAGGCAAAAGAAAGGTCCTTGGAGCTCGGAGAGAGAGGAAAGACATGCACCTTGAGGGAAGAAAACTGGGAAAGGTGCTAGTGTGCTTCAGAGAGAGAGAGGAAGCCAGCCCTGGGGGAAGAAGGGGCTAGGAAAGGCACCGAGAGAGGGAGAGAGAGGGAGAGATTCTCCTCCGTGCCTCGGTCCCCCAGCCAGGGTAGGTGTTACCTGTCTTCCACCGAGAGTCTCTCCCTCTAACTCTCCCTCTGGCTAGGGCTGGGAAGAGCGGCAGGAGGAAGACAACTTACTGATTGAACGGATCCTGCTGCTGGTCAGAAATATTCTCCACGTCCCAGCTGACCTTGATCAGGAGAAGGTAAGAACGGGTCTTGGGTTGCCTGAGTTCTTGTGCTTGGTTAGATTGGACTGCCCTTTTTTGTCCTCTGACAACTCTGAGGGGCGACCTTTGACAAAGAACGAATTGGAGAATCTCGAGGCAGGACAGTGGAACTGACTGACCTCCTTATCTCCCCTCACCACTCACTGCTCAGAGGATTGATGATGACGCCAGTGTTCACGACCGGCTTCTCTGGGTAATTCACCTCAGTGGCCTGGATGACCTGCTCCTCTTCCTGGCCAGTTCATCTGCTGAGCAGCAGTGGAGCCTGCATGTGCTAGAGATCATCTCCCTCATGTTCCGTGACCAGGTGAGACCTGGTACCCAGTCCCGTCGCCCATGAACTTTTCCGCTACATGGCCAGACTTGCTCTTACAGTAATGGCTGAACTCTGGGGAAAGGTGGATGACAGATGGAGTATCCGTGTGCTGAGTATGGGGTCCCATCAACAATCCTACTTCGTTCACTCTGTCACTAATAGGAGTGGACTGAGAATTGGCAAAGACCATCCTTCTGACTCTTACCTCGTCGTTTCAAATCTAGAACCCTGAGCAGCTGGCAGGAGTAGGACAGGGACGCTTAGCGCAGGAACAGAGCAGAGATGTGGCAGAACTGGCAGCGCTGCGCCAGCGAGAGATGGCAGAAAAGAGGGCTCGAGCCCTCCAGCGAGGCAACAGGTGAGTGGCAGGGAGCTGCCCCAGCTGCGTTCCCGTTCCTTCACTGTGGGATGCTCAGGCCACTCTGTAGATGGTGCTGACCAGATGGCAATTTGCAGTTATGATGTGCTGTGGTGCGCTGATGAAAGAGAATGGGAATAAAACTTCCAGGGAATTGCAGAATCACCCTGAATGCATGTACTTTTTTTTTTCTTTCATTGCAGGCATTCTCGATTTGGAGGCTCCTACATTGTCCAGGGGTTGAAATCCATTGGAGAGAGAGACCTCATCTTTCACAAAGGTCTCCACAATGTTAGTATGCTCCTCCCCTCTGGGGTGGGAACTCCCTATGTGAGTACCCACCGTCTGGGGTGGGTGGAGTTACGGAACCTAAGAAGGGTAAACATTTCTGGAGGTAAAGCTTCCATGGGCTTGGAGTTAGAGACAGTCGGAGGAATAGAACCTCTAGCATTATTGTCTTTATTTTCCTGTAGTTCCAAAGGGAGAGAACTTTCCAAGAGTTTTTTTGTTTTGTTTTTGAGAAATCTGCCAAACCAGGGATGTGTAAAGAACTGCGGGTGGAGGGTGGTGGTTAGGAGTAATTCTAATCCCCAACCCATACCTTTAGCTCCGAAATTATAGTTCAGATTTGGGGAAGCAGCGCCAAAGGGTGCCTAAACGTCGCCAGGCGGCCCAGGAGCTATCCGTTCAACGCCGCTCTGCCCTCAATGTGAGACTGTTCCTCAGAGACTTCTGCCTTGAGTTCCTGGAGAACTGTTATAACCGGCTCATGGGCTTGGTGAAGGTGAGAGCCTGGGAAGGATGGAGTAGGGAGGCCACAGGGCCAGTGGTGGGTAAGAAGGGCACCTGGGGGAGGAACCTAGAGGAAGCTGACCCTGGAGTGTAGACCAATAGGTAGGAAGGGTATAGGGTGCCCCTGAGAGATGGTGATATCAGAAGGGGAACAGGTTAAAAGTCTCTCAGGATATCACTCCACAAGAAGGGGAAATGAATGTGGAGACACTAGGAAGAAGAAGAGAGGCTTGGAAATTTGGATCCTAAAAATAAAAATAGAAAAAGAAATTGGCTCCTAGAATATTGTTACAGTGATATCCAGGGTCCACTCCATTATCATAGGTCAGGAGGGTATTAGAAGCCCCCCAAGGTCATGGAATGGTCTTTTTTTCCTGGACATTAGGATAATCTGCTTCGAGAGAAAGCTCAGCAGCATGATGAGACCTATTACATGTGGGCCTTGGCTTTCTTCATGGCCTTCAACCGGGCTGCCTCCTTACGTCCTGGCCTGGTCTCAGAGACCCTCAGTGTCCGAACGTTCCACTTCATTGAGCAGAACCTCACTAATTACTATGAGATGATGCTAACTGACCGCAAGGAAGCTGCTTCCTGGGCATGTCGGTGAGTAGGATGAGAATTGGAGTCAGAATGAACGTCTGGGCCAGGCTAGGAGTCTGAATGCCTGAAATCTGAATAGTACTTTTCTTTCTGTTTCAGGATTAAGGTGGTCAGGCTGGGGATCAAGGACTGGCTGGGCCATATGGTTTTGTTTTGTTTTTTAGCCGGAGACAGAGAGAGGATCAGATAGGGACAGACAGACGGGAAGGGAGAGAAATGAGAAGCATCAATTCTTCATTGTGGCAGCTTAGTTGTTCTTTTCTGTGCCTTGATGGGGGGATTGTGCCTTCATTGGAACCAGTGACCCCTTGCTCAAACCAATGACCTTGGGCTTTAAGCCAGTGACCTTTGGGTTCAAGCTAGTGACCATGGGGTCATATCTGTGAGCCCATGCTCAAGCTGGTGACCTCGGGGTTTCAAATTTGGGTCCTCTGCATCCCAGGCTGATGCTCTATCCACTGCTCTACCACATGGTCAAGCCTGGGTCATTCTGTTTTTGATGGCATTATTTTTGGGGTGTGTAGGGGAGTGGTATTGTGTCCATGAGCCTATGTCCTAAGTTTTCCTCCTCTTTTCCTCAACTTGCAGGATGCACCTGGCTCTGAAGGCCTATCAGGAGCTACTGGCCACAGTTAATGAGTTGGACATGTCGCCAGATAAGGCTGTGAGGGAGAGCAGCCGCATCATCAAAAGTGAGGCCCTTGCTCTGTCTTTGATCCTGGCCTTCTCCATCTCTCTCTCTCTTTTTTTTTTTTTAACAGGGACAGAGGAAGAGTCAGAGAGAGATAGATAGGTACAGACAGACAGGAATGGAGAGAGATGAGAAGCATCAATCATCAGTTTTCTGTTGTGACACCGTAGTTGTTCATTGATTGCTTTCTCACATGTCCCTTGACCGCGGGCCTTCAGCAGACTGAGCAACCCCTTGCTCGAGCCAGCGACCTTGGGTCCAAGCTGGTGAGCTTTTTGCTCAAGCCAGATGAGCCTGCTCTCAAGCTGGTGACCTCAGGGTCTCGAACCCCGACGTTCTATCCACTGTGCCACCGCCTGGTCAGGCGCCTTCTCCATCTCTTGAATAGCATTTCATTCTTCCCAGTCCCAACTTCATCCATATCCTTTTTCTAAATTTCCCAGGCCAATTTTTCTAATCCTTTCCCTTCCCCATTTCTAGACAACATTTTCTATGTGATGGAGTATCGAGAACTATTTCTGGCACTCTTTCGAAAGTTTGATGAGAGATGCCAGACCCGTTCTTTACTTCGTGACCTGGTAGAAACCACCCACCTCTTTCTCAAGATGTTGGAGAGGTTCTGTCGGAACCGAGGGAACCTGGTGGTGCAGGTATGGGCAGTCGCAGAATGTGGAAAGAGATGAGAGGGAAAGGTGGAGGATGGGCTCTCTCTACTCAGATTTTCTGTAGCTTCAGCTTATCTGTTAGAACTTTTCTGAACTAAGAGGGCAGGAGGTATTCCTAATGTGAGTCTACTATAGTTTCCTTCTTTTATTAGATTAATTCCTGATAAGACCAAAAATATCTTAATTCATTCAGGAAAATATTATTGAACACTTACTATGTGCTGAGCACATAAACTGGGGTTCATAAGTTCATAGAGTTTAGTTATTATGCTGAGATATTTCCTGGTTATACTTCTGAAGCACTGTTGTGAGATGGAAAGAGCCTATAATTAAAAGCCAGAAGGTCTGGGATCTCTTCCTGTATTAGTTGCTGTTAGAATAACTCAAGCTGCTCTTGCCAGTCTTCTTAGTCCTAAAGTTGTTTGTAATATCTGTCCATGAGCCTGGACATATAAATGACATATAAGTGAACACTCTGGCACAAGAGGAAAACCTCAAGAAATTTGTGTCCCGGACACACATGGACTCTAATTTGTAAACATTTTTCTATAAATCTATTTGCTACAGCTTAAGGTTTGGTCAGAACTGGACTTGAAAGGAGCAGTAATATCAATGAGACTCCTAAAAGGTATTTTTACACTCAGAAATAATAGGTAATATCATTTATTGGGTGTTCACTCTGTATCAGGGTTGTGCTAAAGCTCTCTTGTAATATGCCAGTACTAGAACATACGCAGAGTGGTTACAGAACTTGTTTAAGGCTTACAGTAAATGGCTAGTGTTAGTACTTAAATCCAGATCTGCTGGATTCCAAAGCTTAAGCCCCTAACAGTGTTTATTTATTTACTTATTTATTTTTTCAGGGACACAGAGAGAGGGATAGACAGGGACAGACAGACAGGAACGGAGAGAGAGAAGAAACATCAATCATCAGTTTTTTGTTGCAACACCTTAGTTGTTCATTGATTGCTTTCTCATATGTGCCTTGACCGCGGGCCTTCAGCAGACTGAGCAACCCCTTGCTCGAGTCAGCGACCTTGGGTCCAAGCTGGTGAGCTTTTTGCTCAAGCCAGATGAGCCTGCGCTCAAACTGGTGACCTCGGGGTCTTGAACCGACGCTCGCGTCCAGTCCGACGCTCTATCCACTGCACCACTGCCTGGTCAGGCTGGTGTGTTTAATTTTAAGTTTCTTAAATAGAGTATGAACTTTTTTTTTTTTATTTAATTTTTTTAAAACTTTTTATTTTATTCATTTTAGAGAGGAGACACACACACAGAGAGAGAGAGAGAGAGAGAGAGAGAGAGAGAGAGAGAAGGGGGGAGGAGCTAGAAGCATCAACTCCCATATGTGCCTTGACCAGACCAGTGCAGGGTTTTGAACTGGCGACCTCAGTGTTCCCAAGTCGACGCTTTATCCACTGCACCACCACAGGTCAGGCAATAGAGTATGAACTTTTAAGGGCTTCATAGTTCATCCTGTTTGCCCGTACAAGACTTGTTCACAACCATGAGGTAGAGCAGGGCAGGGTATTGACTCTCACTCCTGCTTTTCAGGAGAAAAAAATTGTAGGCTATATTTACAAAGTGTTTTGCATTTTGCTAAGACTTCTTGTGTAGAATTTCTCATCCTCATAAACAATCTGTTTATTCCATAGACTTCTGCTTAAGAAGTCACTGCTTTTGGGAAATCTGACACAAAAAAATGAGTCCAGTGCTGCTCCTATGTTTCACCATGGTGTTTTCTGCTCAGCCACATTCTAGGTCCTGTCCACAAGGAAATGAATTTATCTCCTTCCCCCACTAGACTAGAAGCTCCTCAAGGACAAGGAAATATGCTGTTCACTGTTGCTTCCCCATTGTCTTTGAGTGAGTGGCACATAGTGGGTCACTCTGTGAATGTCTAATTAATTCAAACATCTAATTAATTAATAATAGAGAAGACATGGATGGAGAAAGGCCTCCTTAGTTCTCCTGCCACTCTAACACAGTTCTTTCTTTATAGAACAAACAAAAGAAGAGAAAGAAGAAAAAGAAGCCCATTGCTTCTGATAATGTCCCCTCTAGCCTGGGGCAGCGGGAGGCCATGTGGCCATCCCTGGTGGAGCAGCTACAGTGCTGCACCCAGGTAGGTAGTTGCAGAAACTCTGTCTTTCTCAATGGTGGTGCTATAGGTTGGCTGTCTGGCTTTCCCTCTTCTCTGCTCCCAAAGCCTTCATCCCTCTCTAGGATCCTGAGCTCAGTTTGGAATTCATGATTCCCTTTGATGCGGCCTCAGAGGTACCAGTGGAAGAGCAGCGGGCAGAAGTCATGGTGCGGATCCAAGACTGTCTGCTGGCTGGCCAGGCCCCACAGGCCCTGACCCTCCTTAGGTCTGCTCGGTAAGAACCTACCCATCCATCCTCCTGGATCCAGCTCCTTGGCTTTTAGGGGCAAAGGGAGGCTTTTACTGTGCTACTGGGTTCTCAGTCTTCAAAAAATAGTAGTCCCATCAGAAGTACTGGAGCATTAGCCTGACCAGGTGGTGGCGCAGTGGATAGAGTGTTGGCCTGGGATGCAGAGGACCCAGGATCGAAACCCTAAGGTCCCTGGCTTGAGCCCAAGGTCACTGGCTTGAGCAAGGGGTCACTGGCTCCGCTGGAGCCCCCCTGGTCAAGACATATGAGAAAGCAATCAGTGAACAACTAAGGTGCCACAATTAAGAATTGATGCTTCTCATCTCTCTCCCTTCCTGTCTGTCTGTCCCTATCTGTTCCTCTCTCTGTCTCTCTCTCTCTCACTAAAAAAATGCTGGAGCTTTTGCCTGACCTGTGGTGGTGCAGTGGATAAAGCGTTGACCTGGGAACACTGAGGTCGCCAGTTCAAAATCCTGCACTGGTCTGGTCAAGGCACATATCGGAGTTGATGCTTCCAGCTCCTCCCCCCTTTCTCTCTTTCTCTCTCTCTCTCTCTCTCTCTCACTCACTCTGTGTCTCCTCTCTAAAATGAATAAAATAAAATAAATTTTAAAAAAATGCTGGAGCTTTTACTAAATACTAAATGCTGGGGAGTTTTGATTGATCTGTTAAAGGATTTTGTTGTTTGATAAAACAAAAGTGTTAATTGGGGGGAAAAATAAAGGTAATTATATGAGCCAAAGATAACCATCATTAACATTTTGATGAGTTATCCAGAGTTTTTTTCCTCTGTGTTACATATAAACATATCATATATACCTTTTTTGACAAAAACAAAATATTGCAATACTGATTTATATTTTTTCATTTCTCAATATATTGTGAGCATCATTTCTCATCAGATAACATTATTTTTTTAATTTATTTACTACTTATTCATTTTAGAGAGGAGAAAGAGAGAGAGAGAAAGGGGGGAGGAGCAGGAAGTATCAACTTCCATATGCGCCTTGACCAGACAAGTCCTGGGTCTTGAACTGGTGACCTCAGTGTTCCCAGGTCGACGCTTTATCCACTGCGCCACCACTGGTCAGGCTCATCAGATACATTTCTACCTTTAAAACACCATTGTGGCCTGAGCAGGTGGTGGCGTAGTGGATAGAGCATCAGACTGGGACATGGATGACCCAATTTCGAAACCCCGAGGTCATTGGCTTGAGTGTGGGCTCATCCAGCTTGAGCACAGGCTCACCAGCTTGAACACAGGGTTGCTGGCTTGAGCGTGGGATCATAGACATGACCCCATGGTCACTGGCTTGAGCCCAAAGGTTGCTGGCATAAGGCCAAGGTCACTAGCTTGAGCCCAAGGTCGCTGGCTTGAGCAAGGGGTCACTCGATCTGCTGTAGCCCCCCCTGTCCAGGCACATATGAGAAAGCAATCAATGAACAACTAAGATGCCGCAATGAAGAATTGATGCTTTTCATCTCTTTCTGTCTGTCTGTCTGTCTGTCCCTATCTGACTCTGTCTCTGTCTGAAAAAAAACACAAAAGCATTGTGTGAATTTGTAAATTTGTTCAACCAAGTGTCAAATATTTGGATTATTTGCATTTTTTCTTTTTTTTTTTTTCTTTATTCATTTTAGAGAGGAGACACAGAGTGAGTGAGAGAGAGAAAGGGGGGAGGAGCTAGAAGCATCAACTCCCATATGTGCCTTGACCAGACCAGTGCAGGGTTTTGAACTGGCGACCTCAGTGTTCCCAGGTTGACGCTTTATCCACTGCGCCACCACAGGTCAGGCTCTTTTTTTGTTTTTATGTGATGTTTATTGCACTGTTATGAGGAAAAATTTTCCTAGTGGTTTTTTTTTTTTTTTTTTTTTTTTTTAGACAACTAAATTTAACAGGGTGACATTGGTCAACCAGAGTACATAGATTTAGAGAAAACATCTCCACATCATTTGGACAGTCGATTGTGTTATATACCCATCACCCAAAGTCAAATCATCCTCCGTCACCTTATATTTGTTTCTCTTTATGCCCCTCCCCTTACCCCACCCCCTCTTTCTCTTCCCTTTTTCTCCCCCTGGTAACCACTGCATTCTTATCTATGTCCATGAGTCTCAATTTTGTGTCCCACCTATGTATGGAATCATGTAGTTTTTAGCTTTTTCTGATTTACTTATTTTACTCAGCATAATGTTAACCAAGGTCCATACATGTTGTCATAAATGTCACTATGTCATCATTTCTTATGGCTGAGTAGTATTCCATAGTATATATGTACCACATCTTTATCCAGTCCTCTACTGAAGGGCATTTCAGTTGTTTCCATGTCTTGGCCACTGTGAACAATGCTGCGATGAACATGGGGTGCATTTTTAAGAATTTCTTTAAAATTTATCCATTTTAGAGAGAGAGAGAGAGAGAGAGAAGGGGGGGAGCAGGAAGCATTAACTCCTGTACATGCCTTGACCAGGTAAGCCTTTGTTGACCTCAGTGTTCCAGGTTGGCGCTTTATTCACTGCACCACCACAGGTCAGGCTATTTATTTATTTTTTTGTGACAGAGACAAAGAGAGGGGCAGATAGGGATAGACAGACAGGAAGGGAGAGAGATGAGAAGCATCATTTTTTTGTTGCAGCTCCTTAGTTGTTCATTGATTGCTTTCTCATATGTGCCTGGACAGGGGGGGCTACAGCAGATCGAGTGACCCCTTGCTCAAGCCAGCGACCTTGGGCTCAAGGTTGTGAGCCTTGCTCAAACCAGATGAACCTGCGCTGAAGCTGGCGACCTCGGGGTTTCGAACCTGGGTCCTCTGCGTCCCGGTCCGAAGCTCTATCCACTGCACTACCACATGTTATGGCGGTAGTTCTATTCTTAATTTTTTGAGGAATCACCATACTTTCTTCCATAATGGTTGTACTACTTTACATTCCCACCAACACTGGATGAGGATTTCTTTTTCTCCACAACCTCTCCAATACTTGTTATTACCTGTCTTGATAATAGCTAATCTAACAGGTGTGAGGTGGTATCTCATTGTAGTTTTGATTTGCACTTCCCTAATAGCTATCCCTAGAGTCTTTGTTACATCATTGAGGTAATAGTTTGCATTCTCTTGCTGGCTGACAAGTGAGACTAAATTCCTTCTCCCACTTCAAGTTATAACTCAGATTCCCTCTGGTTAAAGCCCTTTTTCCTCTCTGTGTTCCAGGGAGGTATGGCCAGAAAGAAATGTGTTTGGCTTTCCAGACATTTTACTACAGGAAGAGATGCAGCTGCTGAAACAAATCTTCTGTGCCCCACTTCCCCGTGAGTCTCTGTTTCCTTCACATTTCTCTGCCACTAGTGATTCTCTAGCGCCGGAGACCCAGCCAATAATCCTCACTATTCCTATAGGGCAACAGGGGCCAGAAGAACGAGGGGCAGAGGAAGAAGAGGAAGAAGAAGAGGAGGAAGAATTGCAAGTGGTCCTGGTGTCAGAGAAAGAATTTAATTTTCTGGACTACCTGAAACGGTGCCGGCCAAGAGGACTGAGTTGGTCCCAGGATAGGGATCGCGGGGCTATGAGGACGAGCAGTGTCTTATGCTGACATCCTCCCCCTTCCTGTCTCGGTGCAGGTTTGCCAACTCAACTGTCCTCCGAGCCTACGTGCTGCTGCTGCGAGACTACCGGCAGAACAGTGCCCACACTAACCACTGCATCGTCAAGATGCTGCACCGGCTGGCCCATGACCTCAGAATGGAAGCTCTTCTTTTCCAGCTCTCACTCTTCTACCTCTTCAATCATCTGCTTAGTGACCCAGCCGCTGGGGCCTACAAAGTGAGGAGGCACTAAGTAATAGGGGTCTGGAGGCTTAGGGGAGTCCTGGGTCAGAAGGGTAGTCTTCTGGAGATAAAAGGCACTGAGTGGTGTCAGGGGCTGAGAGACGAGAGAAGAGCGGGGAACTAAGCAGTCCAGGTGAGGGAGCTGGGTAGGGGAGGGCAAGAGAGAGTCTGAGTGGGGGATGGGGCAGCCAGGGACAGGTGGCGAAGAACTCCTTACGGGGCCTGCTTTATGTATCACTTAAGCCAGAGGCCTCACAGCAACATCCCTCTCCCACAGGAACTTGTGACTTTTGCCAAATACGTTCTGGGAAAGTTCTTTGCGTTGGCTGCAGTCAACCAAAAAGCCTTTGTGGAGCTGCTGTTCTGGAAAAACACATCTGTGGTTCGAGAGATGACTGAGGGCTATGGCTCCCTGGATGGCGGGTGAGCTTGAAGAAGGGCAGTAGGGGTGGGGGACACAGAGTGTCAAAGCTGGAAGAGCTTACAGAGCGGTTAGGGTAACCTCTCTTTCCCTTTCCTAGCTGAGAAAACAAGCCCCGAAGGTGACATGCTTTACCTAAGGTCACCCAAGAGAGGAATGGCACTGGAGCTTATGCCCTGTCTACTCTATTGTTTCCTTCTCCTTCTCCAGCCTTCGTGGGGTGGGGGGTCATTTGGGAGTAGGGTGGCCCCCCAGGGAGAGTCTTTATGTCCCTGTCCCAGAATGTGCTGGGGAACCATAAAGATTCATAGAAATGTTGGCCTCTTTTCCTTAGGGCCTCAGCTCTTCTTTTACATTTCTTCCTTTTTATCATAATGCTCTCAGTCCCTGCAGTGTCTGCTTCCATAGGCCCAACCAGGAAAATCTCTTAGTTTGACCTTGGGTTCTTAAGTAACTGAAGGAAGCACAGCTTAGGCCTCTGCTGGCTGGCTCCTTTGAGGTGCCTGTGTCATCTTGTTCCTTTTAGAACTGACCAGAAAAGACCTTTGGTCTCTTTTTGAGCAACAGCCTACGTGCTCCCCCTCTCCTTTTCCCATTTAGATTTTCTAGTCGCAAACCTCCTGCTTGGAGCCTAGAAGAGGAAGCCCAGCTTCAGGAACTATACCTTGCCCGTAAGGTTGTGGAAGGTAGGGGGCCTTGAGATCTGAAAAGTTTATAAGGCGGGCGGCATGAGCTCCAGGAGCCCTTTTTAGTGCTTCACTCTTCCACCTCAGGTCAAGATGTCATAGACACCATCATGGCACACCTGAAAACTCCTCGAACACGCAATCAGGTCATCCACCATCTGGTCTGGTTGGGACTGGCTGACAGTGTCAGGGACTTCCAAAGGTAGAGGCACATGTTCTGTAGGGAATTGAGATGGGAATCCTCTGTTCAGTACCTCAGCCCCTTTTCCCACTCACACCTTCCTAAAACAGGAAAGGAAGCAATATTGTACTATGGACAGAAGATCAGGAGCTGGAACTGCGGCGGCTTTTTGAAGAGTTCCAGGACTCAGATGGTAAGTGAAGTATAAGTTTAGGAAACCTCTGAGATGAGACCTACTCTGTCCATTTCTTTCCCCTTGCCACCTGTTCTCAAGGAAGGCTTATCCCATCTCTTCCATCCACATACTATAATTGTGATATCAGTTTTGAATGAATCAAGCAAGCCTCTTTCCTCTGGTTTCCTTTCCTCCTCTATTTTCTCTGCTCCTCTCAGGTATCCTCCTTCCCTCCTTCCCTCCCTTCCTTCCTTCCTTCTTTCAACAGATAGGGACAGACAGACAAGAAGGGAGAGAGATGAGAAACATCAATTCTTCGTTGCGGTTTCTTAGTTGTTCATTGATTGATTTCTCATATGTTCCTTGACAGGGGGCTATAGCAAACCGAGTGACCCCTTGCTCGAGCCAGCGACCTTGGGCTCAAGCTGGTGAGCCTTGCTCAAATCCAATGAGCTCATGCTCAAGCTGGCGACCTTGGGGGTCTCAAACCCGGGTCTTCCGTGTCCCAGTCCAACGCTCTATCCACTGTGCCACTGCCTGGTCAGGCTCTTTATTTTTTATTCATTTAGATCAGTGATGGGCATTCTTTTGAGCTTGGTGTGTCAAAATTCGCCATAAAGCCAAGCATAACTTGGGTGGTGTCACTTTGAGAAAAACGGCCTAACCAGAAGTCCCAGGACTAGACGCTCTGTGCCGGAGTTCTGTTGTTTTGGCCTACAGACCTCCAGTACGGAGTGTCTACACTACAGCAAATGTTTTATCCTCAGCTACTGCACCTGGCCGTGCAGGAACCGAGGATGAAACGTCCTTCTTGGCATACGGCCCCATACTTCTCTGGTATGCGGCCGCATGTGATTGAAAATGGCTACGTGTGTCATAGGTTCGCCATCACGGAATTAGAGAGTAGGGTGGGAGGGGAGCAGGAGGTATCAACTCCCATCTGTGCCTTGACCAGGCAGCCCAGGGTTTCAAACTGGCAACCTCAGCGTTCCAGGTTGACGCTTTATCCACTGCGCCACCACAGGTCAGGCACACTTTCCTTCTTTATAGATGTCCTAGGTCATATCATGAAGAATGTCACAGCCAAACGTTCACGGGCCCGAATAGTGGATAAACTGCTGGCTCTGGGGTTGGTGGCTGAACGGAAGCAGCTGTACAAGAAACGCCGGAAGAAGTTGGTGCCCTCGGGCTTGGTAATAATCTTTCCCTGGCTCTGCTGGGATGGGACCGTTCCCCTGGAAGTGCTCCTTAGAAGTAACCCACCCAGGATTTTCTTGCTTCAGGCTGTTCCAAGTCCACTTGGAATCGGAGGACTCCACTCAGTTCCTCATCTTGTGTCCTTTTTTCATTCCCTACCCACCCACCCATCCCACCCCATTGAATTTTAGCCTAATGGAGCAGAGTCCCTGAAGGATTTTTGCCAGGAAGATCTAGAAGAAGAAAACCTGACAGAGGAAGAAAGTAAAGAGAATGAAGAGAAAGAGGAGGTCTCAGAAGCAAAACAGATCTCCCAAGGGAGCTCAGTCCTTTTAACTGAAAACCTTGGGCAAAGCCTGCATCAGAAAGGTGAGGGTTTGGGCTGGGAGAGGTGTCTCAAGCAGAGGAGGGCTTGTGGCATCTGGGCCCATGCTAAGCTTGCCTTCTTCCCTTAGGCTTTTCCACTCCTCTCCTGTGGCTCCAGAACTGCCTATTTCAAGTAGCAGATGATCGGCAAGAGGATGGTAAATGGGGAGAGGATGGTAAATGGGGCCCTGGAGCACTGGAAGCTGCTGGTGATGGGATAGAGGACCAGTTCTTTCTTCACATCTTCACCTTTTGCCTATTGGCCCTGTTCTAGGCTGCTCCCAGGCAGTTCCATTGGTGCCGCTGACAGAAGAAAATGAGGAAGCAATGGAAAATGAACAGTTTCAGCAGCTAGGACTTCGACCTCCTGCCTCTGAGCAGGTAGATACACCAGTTACACTGTCAGTCAAGTAGTGTTGGTGCTGTTTCAAAATATATTTCATTTCATTGACCGAGACTCCTGCAGCAGCTGTCCTGCTAGTCTTCCTCTGATTTCCCCTTCCAAGCCCATACTCCTCACTGCCCACTGAGTTATCTAAGATACAGTTTTGATTATAACACTTCTCTGTACAGAGCACTTGATGGTTCCCCACTGTCTGAAGACAGTCCTGTTTATTTATTCAGTTAACAGCTATATTTACTGAGAACTTACAGGCACATGTTAGGCATTGGGCATATATTGGGTAAAGAGGCAGGAAGTTCCCAACCCTTATGAATCTTACCAGTACAGGGTCGTATTTATTTAATGAAGAATATCAGAATCTCATGAACTAGAGGCTGATCCTTTCTCATTGCTCTATGTCATCTACTTTGTCCCTGTAGGAAACCTTCTGGCGAATTCCAGCCAAGCTGAGTCCCATCCAGCTCCGGAGGGCAGCAGCTTCTTTGAGTCAGCCAGAGGAAGAGGAAAAACTTCAGCCAGGGCTAGACCCTGAAGTCCCTGGAGGGCAAGGCCTCGAGGAAGAACACCAAAGGGAAGACCAAGCACAAACCCTGAGGGCCCTCCTATCAGCCCGAAAAAAGAAAGCAGGCCTGGTGTCCCCTGCAGGTAAAAACGCAGCTGCTTACTGAGTACTTCTCTGTGCCAGCCATGTTGATGTAGAGGCTGATGGAGTATTTTGAGAATATGAGGGCTCAGTTCCCTAATGTTATACCTCTTACGGTCATTTCAGAGGAAGGGACTGCTGGTGGGAAAGAGCAACTGAAAGTGGCACCCAAGAAGCGACAGCTGCTAGATAGCGGTGAGGAACAGGAGGAAGATGTGGGCAGGAGCAAAGGTGAGGGGTCTGATGATGACCTGCTCTTTCTTCTAACCTCTGGCACTCTTCTCTTCAATCCAGAAAATAAGTGCTACCTTTCCTTCCACTTGAACATACTTATATATTCTCTTTCTTCTCACTCCTGTCATTCCCATAGCAACAGAGCTGGAAGCTCCAGGAATCCAAAAGAAGAAACGGTTTCAGATTGAGGATGAAGATGAGAGTGAAGAGTCAGAAGCTTAAGGGTAGAGATAGGCCTGTATTTAGGTGGTGAGTTTAAATTAGTTGGAAGGGTCATACAGGACCCAGAAACTCCTCTTACTAGACAGAAGCACGATAGTCCTGGGCTTCCCTATGGATTTGGGGTCCAGGAAGTTCAGACCACAGTGTTGACTCCTCTGCAGTCAGTTACCTCTTGCTTCTCCCAGTTTTATCAGTGGGCCTCAGTAACTCTGACTCGCTTCTTCTAAGAACCACTTGTTTGGGTTATTAGTACCTCACAGCAAATGAGAAGACTAAGTGAAATATAAAAAGCACCAAAGAACCCTCCTATTGGTCTGTTCCATTTGGCTTTCTGCTGGAGGTGGTCACCCACCAGATGGGGAGCTTTGTGACATGATGGGTAGGGGTATTGCACCATTTTTAAAAGGCACCTAATGCTCCCATCCTCACTGCCTTTCCTATGGTTACCTCCTAGGCAACAGATTGAGCCCAATTCCTGCAGTTGAGGTGGGGCTGGGATGCAGTACTCCCCAGACGAGTGCATTTGGTTTGTGTTTGGTACTGAATGAACCATGTAAAATTAAAAGTTGGCAATATTGATCTGACTTCTAGTCTAAGTACCCTACTATGTTCTTGGGGGAACTTTGTCTTTTAATTAATTGATTTGAGAGAGAGAGAGAAATATCTATTTCTTCCACTTATTTAGGTGTTCATTGGTTGATTGTTGTATGTGCCATGAATGGGAATGGAACTCACAACTTTGTCATATCAGGATAATGTTTTAACCAACTGAGCTATCTGGCCAGGGCCTGATGGTCTGTTTTAACTCTAATAGTTAAAAGTTCTCCTGCCTGACAGTGGATAGAGCTTCAGCCTGGGACGCAGGTTTGAAACCCCAAGACTGAGGTTTGAAACCCCAAGGTCGCTGGCTTGAGCATAAGCTCATCTGGCTTGAGTGTAGGCTCACCAGCTTGAGCATGGGATCATTAACATGACCCCATGATTGCTGACTTGAAGCCCAAGGTTGCTGGCTTGAGCAATGGATCACTGGCTTAGCTGAAGCCCCCGGTCAAGGCACATAGGAAAAAGCAATCAATTATCAACTGAGGTGCTGCAACAAAGAATTGATGCTTCTCATCTCTCTCAACTTCCTGTCTGTCCTCTGCCTCTGTCTCTGTCTGTCTCTCTTTCACTAAAAAAAAAAAAATTCTCCTAAGGCCCTGGCCAGGTAGCTCAATTGGCTAGAGCACCATCCTGAAGTGCAGAGGTTGCCAGTTCAGTCCCCGGTCAGTCCATGTACAGAAGCAGATCATGTCCCTCTCTCTCTCTCACCCTTCCTGTCTCATGCTTTCTAAAACAATACAATAAACATTTAAAAAACAGCAACAATAAAACAGACCAACAGCCTTCCCTTTTCTCTTGCTTTCCTTACAGAAGACACAAAGAATCCTCACCTCAAGATCTTTTCTCTATGATAAATCTTTAGGTGACAAGAGTTTGCAGCAGGAAGAAATAGGAGCTGCAAAGGGAGAAAAAGCCCATGTGTCAGCACGGGCAGAGGGGCAGACAAAGTCTAGGCAAGCAGGAGTGGGTAAAGACTGCAATTGTCACGTCCTTTGCTGCTTTTGGCAGCCATCAGTTTTCTGGCTCCCATGTCTTCAGCTGAGGTAAGGAAAGGTGAGATTCAGAAAATAGTTATTGAGATGAGGAAGAGCCCTAAGTAAAGGATGTGGTCAGGCTGTCATATTTCTCTGACTTGATTTTTATTTTCCTCCCACAGCCTCTAAAGATAGAATGAATGTGTTTGGTCTGTGTTTGGTATTGAATTAAGCATGTGAACCTTAATGTAAATTGTGGAGTTAGGTAACAATAGCTAATAGAACGTAGTAAATAAATAATAAAATTTTAAAATAATATAATTATAACAAGTGTACCATACCAATGTAAGATGTCAATAGGGGACATTGAGGGGTCGGTGGAGAGGGAACACTTGGAGACAGTATACTTTCTGCTCAATTTCTGTAAACCTAAAACTACTTTAAAAAATAAATGATATTAATTAAAATAAAACTCATACTTGGACAAATAAAACAGAAGCAGACTCATGGATACAGAGAACAAACTGATGGTTGCTAGGTGGAAGGAGGTTTGGGGGGCTGGGTAAAAAAGATCAAGGGATCAAGAAGTACAAATTGGCAGTTGCAGAATAAAGGGGGTTCTCGGGTTATGGCAGTCTCAACATAGAACATTTCGAGTTTACGATGCTCACTCCCGTAAAAACTTAAAAAAATTGAGACGTGAGTGTTTCAGCCTACACTGTTATGAGTTGTGCTTATGAACTTTGTGGGTGAACTAGTTTGGTTGCGCACGGCGGAAGAATACACAGTAACGCGGTTTATGAGTGAGGGCCCCCAGTATGCTTATTTATGCCATTTTGGACTGTTAAAAGTGTAAATGTTCTGTTTGTGTGCATTTCGACTTTCGCCAGAAATCAGGTTATGTCATGGTCAAAAGAACAGAACTGTGTCATAGCCCGAGAACCCCTGTAGTAATGGGGAAATAAAGTACAGCATAGAGAATATAGTCTATATAATAACCATGTAGGGTGCCAGATGGGTACTAGACTTATTGGTACATCACTTCATAAGTTATATAAATGTCTAACTACTATGCTATACACCTGAAATTAATATTATATTGAATGCCAACTGTAACTGAAAAAATAAATAAAACTTCTAAAACCAGCACCTAAGATGTGACTGACAGCTGATGGGAATTGATGAGAACAGGTGGAAGATGAAGGTGACATGTCTTTATCCCTCTGTCATTCCTCTCCTCAGTCTTAGAGACAACTGCAGTCATCCCTCACCATATCGTGGTTCACTTTTCATGGTCTCATTTTATTGCGGATTTTTAAATTGTATATATCTAATTTTGTATCATAGATTTTTTGCTACATCACAGGATTTTGCAGTATATAGTAGGTATTTTTATATTTTTATTTATGCATTAAAATAAGTGTGGGAAGGGTTAGTAACAGTGTGGGAAAGGTTTATAAGAGTTTGGGGAGGGTTTATAAAACCTTAAAATATATATAAATAATAAATATAAAGTCGCTACTTTGCGGATTTTTGCCTATCCCAGGGGTGGAGGGTCTAGAACCTAGCCCTCACAATAGACGAGGGACACTGTACCACTGCTTTCCTTACCCTGTACCATATTTACACAGTCAGTCTCTCCCCTGGCACTAGAGTTGAAAATCCAAGAAATTTTAACAAAAAGACATTTTCATATTAAGGATGAGGACACTGACTAACGAACTAGAGGTGGAGACAGGCCCATTTACAAATGGTGAACTCGAATCAGAAACAAGAATTCAAATGATCCAGGAATTTCAGGCAAGAGTGTTGGATGCCTCTACATCCAGTTCTTCCTCCTCCTAATTTTAGGAATATATAGCTCCCTGAAGGTTTACTCCTCTAGAAACCTTCCTATTTTTTCTTACCTGTTCTGGGCCCTGTCGTGGGACTAAGAAGAGTGAGTAACATGGGAGGAGGGACCCAAGACAACTTTGGCTGTCTGAGAAGTGGGTTATAGCACCAGAGGGTAATGTTCATGGCAGTGTTATGTGGACTTCTGCACCAGTTTTAGGATGCACCGTGTGCCATCGTTCCCTGTTTTACAGACTGCAGTTCCTCATCTAGACACCTAGATGACTAATGAAGCCAAATTTCTATGGTTTTAATGCAGGCTTGGAAAGAGGTATTATTATGGTAATGAATGCATTTAATCAGGATATTGCTTTGTGATTAAGAAGGTAAAAAAACTGAGAAGTTGCTGATTTGGTCTGTTTTGTCAGTAGGTTCTATTTTCTCATTGCTCTACCTGATAAGTCCATTGAAAAAGAGCTAGTTGCCTGACTATTGGTGGCGCAGTGGGTAGAGTGTCAGCCTGGAACTAAGGTCCCAGGTTTGAAACCTCAAGGTCACCAGTTTGAGCACGGGCTCATCCAACTTGAGCACGAGGTCACTGGCTTGAACATGGGATCATCAACATGATCCCAGGGCCACTGGTTCAGCTTGAGGACTGACCCCCCCCCCCAATCAAGGCATGTATGAGAAGCAATCGAAGAACAGCTAAAGTGCCCCAACTATGAGTTGATGCTTCTCATCTCTCTCCCTGTCTTCTCTCTCCCTCTCTCTAAAAAAATAATAAAAATAAAAGCTGTTTTCACCTGACCTGTGGTTTTCGCAGTGTATAGGGCATTGACCTAGAGCTTTGAGGTCACCCATTTGAGACACTGGGCTTACCCAGTCAAGGCATATATGAGAAGCAACTACGAGTTGATGCTTCCCACTTCTCTTCCCACTCTCTCTCTTTCTCTTTTTCTCTCTCCTCTCTAAAATGAATAAATAAAATCTTTAAAGAAAAATAACTATTTTGGGATCTCCCTGGAAACCATTGGCAAACCTGCCTTTCACCTTGCTTCTCCAGAAGATAACAGGAATTTTTCCTGGTCCAAGTTCAGGTCTAGTGAAATATTTCAGGTTACAGGGACAGGGGTCAGGGAAAAAAGCACAGGGGGTCCTCGGGTTATTAGTCTTGACCAGGGGTTCCCAAACTACAGCCTGTGGGCTGCATGCAGCCCCCTGAGGCCATTTATCCTGCCCCGCCACACTTCTGGAAGGGGCACCTCTATCATTGGTGGTCAGTGAGAGGAGCACAGGATGCATCTGCACCCATAGTTCCCATTGAAATACTGGTCAGTTTGTTGATTTAAATTTACTTGTTCTTTATTTTAAATATTGTATTTGTTCCCGTTTTGTTTTTTTACTTTAAAATAAGATATGTGCAGTGTGCATAGGGATTTGTTCATAGTTCTTTTTATAGTCCGGCCCTCCAATGGTCTGAGGGACAGTGAACTGGCCCCCTGTGTAAAAAGTTTGGGGACCCCTGGTCTTGACAAATGACATTTCAAGTTTACAATGCTCGCTCCCATAAAAACTAAAAAATTGAGACATGAGTGTGTCGGCTGATGCCATTAGCGTTGTACTTACAGACTATGTGGGCGAACTAGTTCAGTTGCCATGGCAGAAGGAATATGCAGTGCAGTGTACAGTACAGTATATTTATGCCCTTTTCCTTTTTCTGTGGCTTACTTGTGTTTGTGTGTTCTAGATTATGATTTTACAACTGTGTTAAGGTAGGTAAATGACTTAGACAAGAGTGTGTTTCAACTTACACCAAAATTCAGGTTACATCACTGTCAGAACAGAATTGTGTCGTAACCCGAGGACCCTCTGTATCCACAAAAGGGAAGGCTTGTCAGCATGGGGCAAAGGTGAGGAAGACAAAGTCTGAGCCTGGAAGAGGTGGATAAATACCTGTGAACATTATGTCCTCACTGTTTTCAGAGGTAAAGGAGAAGGTGAGATCTAGAAAGCAGTCATTCCAATTAAGGAAGCACCAAGGCTGCCTGACCTGTGGTAGCGCAGTGAATAAATGTTGACCTAAAACACTAAGGTCGCCTGCTCAAAACCCTGGGCTTACCAGGTCGAGGAACGTAACAGGAAGCAACTACTATGGAATAGATGCTTCCTGCTTCTCCTCCCTCTTTCTCCCCTCCTCTCCAAAAATCAATAAAATAAATCTAAACAAATAAAAGGCAAAGGATGTGTTCAGATAATTTTGTTACTCTGGCTTATTTTCTTCCCAGAGCAAGTGAGGATCATCCAAAGCCTATAAGGATGGGGGTAATGCTTTGTCCAAGTAATTGAAATTTCCAAGGGCTAAGACTCTTTCTAGCTCTGACCAGTCTTGGTATCTCTTCATCTTAAGCCAGTCCCTACTACCCAACTTGGATATTGCTTCTTTCCAGCAGGGCTGTTTCTACCGACCCACCATGATTCAGTCGGTGGTGCTCCTTTTCTATATCTTTTTTTTTTAATTTTTTTTTATTTTATTTTATTCATTTTAGAGAGGAGACACAGAGTGAGAGAGAAAGAAAGAAGGGGGGAGGAGCTGGAAGCATCAACTCCCATATGTGCCTTGACCAGACCAGTGCAGGATTTTGAACTGGCAACCTCAATGTTCCCAGGTTGACGCTTTATCCACTGCGCCACCACAGGTCAGGCTCCTTTTCTATATCTTGCTGTACCCAGTGGCAGCCTTTGGGCCCTGATCTCCCAGTCATCTTTCTCAGAAACTGGGCATCCTCTGAACACGCTCTCCAAACAGATTCCTCTCCTAGATCCAAAAACCTGCCAGGATCTCTTGCACATAGCCTCTTCCTTAGCCCCTCTGCCTGAGTACCTATCCAACTTTGCTCTGGAAGTGGTCCTGGAGGAGGTTGGCTGCTCAACTAAAGCCCAAATTCTGCAGCTTCAGCTTGTTAGAATGGTAGGGAAGGACATCACTGAAATCCTCATTTGTGAGAATAAAAAACACAATAAGGAGGAAGGGATTGGCAATACTAAGGTCATTCTGAGGGATCTGGTGGGAACGGCAGGGGAGCTTAGGCAGATCCAGCTCTCAGGTACCCTGCCTGAGGTGTGTCAGCATGAAGACATGCAGGTGCTCGGGGAGGTGGGACAGCTGATGATTGAATATGCTGAGAGGCTCCCTTCCACTTGAGCTGGTAAGAGTTCAAGGCTATTGTCATCAATGTTACCCAGAAGTGCCTAGAAGAATCTTGGAAGGATCTTGAAACAGTAGGCAAACAGCTGATGGAAAGCCCTGAAGCTAAGAACTTCACAATGCCTTTGGAAGAGAAGTTATACTTTGTCGGGTATAATAACCATTCTGATATGTTATACAGTGGGCTTGATAGCTGACCATTTTCATATTCATATAAGAGAGGGGCCTGACCTGTGGTGGCGCAGTGGATAAAGCGTCGGCCTGGGAACACTGAGGTCGCCAGCTCAAAACCCTGCACTGGTCTGGTCAAGGCACATATGGGAGTTGAGCTTCCAGCTCCTCCCCCCTTTCTCTCTTTCTCTCTCTCTCTCTCTCACTCTGTGTCTCCTTTCTAAAATGAATAAAATAAAAAATATATATATATATTAAGATAGGGAAGACCTAGTCATCCTATTTTTCTCAAATGTCTCTGATAGGACTGGGTGTAGAGCTGGGCACAACAGGTAGTTAAAAGTGTTGGGGATAGCTTTGGGCAAATGTAATGCTTTTCATCTGATCCCAGTGCTAAAAGACATGACCAGAGTCCCTGCCCTTTCTATTAGGTCTAGCCCCTGTAACTCCCAGTTTCTCTTTCATTGTCAAATACTGTATATTAATTATGTACTATACAGGAAGGGTATTTTTTCATCTTTTCCCATTCATTTAGTGTACTTTCTTCTAATTCCCTAACTGGATGCTGTAGCTTGCTTACATTATTTTTAAAATGAAAAGAAATAAAAAGTTGCTTCTATATCAGAATCAGTTATCTGATCAATTTTTTTGGGGGGGTGTAATGCCAGTGGCCAAGGCCAGGCAGGTCCACATTGGATTCAGGCAGACATAGAGAAACAAGCCAGAAAGTGTCAGGCCATCCCACTTATTGGAGGCTCACAAAGACAGACGAGCAAATAACAAAAGGGAAACAGCTAATAAACAAAGGAAAATCTGCTATTCGCATTAAGGGCAAGGGAGCAAGGAAAACCACACCTTACAGTGGCAGGAGAGCAGTCTGGGAGAATTGCTGCCCAGGGGCAGCACCCATAGCCTTATATTGGCTATGAATACGTGCCTCTGCCATGTGCTCATGCACTTATCAACTAAAGTGCTTGCAGCCGGTAAACCAGCGAGCAAGCATAACACAGCTGCCCCACAGGGGGAGAGACATAGGGAGGAAGGAAGAAAGAAGCATCAACTCACTCCATGTATATAGTTGTGCACCCATTGATTGCTTAAACCAGAGACCTTGGGGTTGAGCCGGTGACCTCAGCACTCTGGGACAATGCTCTGTTCACTGTGCCACCAGCCAGGGCTATATTATCTCTTAACTCTGGGTTTCTGTGGTTTATTTTGTGAGCTAAAGAAGGAATGTGGCAGGGACATACAGCAAATGCTAATGTCTTGAGGCTGAGTTTGTGGCACGAGAACAAGGTTTGAGCAGTCATTCCAGATGAACAAACTTTGCAGAGATATTGGTCATTGGGGAAAGCAACCATCTCTCATGGGACAGAACTGAGCAGTGTGAGTCTCAGTCTATCAGAGCAGTCTCCTTTTGCACTGACTGGATTGTGCGGTAACTTAGGGTCTCAACTGTGTAGAAGTGGAGTCCCTGGTGATCTGGAATGTGGAGACTAAGAACAATTGAGTCCTATTCCCCATTTCATGACCCCAAACTTAAAAAGAGCAGAGACTAGAAGTTGATGGGTAAAATGTCCTCTAACAGCCATGGCCTCCTTCAGACCACAGCCCAAGGGAAACAGTTTGAGTTCTATCTTCCATTCCAGCATAGTCTGATCCAGTTTAGTAAGGTGACCAACTTTTTTACAATGAAAAAGAGGACAAAAATAAATTGAAGAAAATATCATAAATAAAAGAAACATTTTATTCATTGCAACAGAATACACTAAATATAAATGCATAATGAAAACATTTGTAATTTATATTGTAATTATGCTTACATGCCTATTAATTTTTAATAATAATTGTAAGAAAATACTTATTTAGATACAAAGACGTCACATCACACCCAATGGATCGGCTCTGCATCGATCAAATACAGACTTTTACAGATTAGTCTTCCATTATCAAAAAGGACAATTGGTCATCTTAAGTTTAGGCATCATCTGAGAGCCATTATGGCCTGATCCTTTACTGCATCCTGTATACCTCGTGGTTCTCATTTCATGTGGATCCCAGAAAAGGACCTTGGTGCCTTTTCCTTCATCTTTGGGGTTCTGGCTACCCTGTGCATGCTCTTGGTTCTGCCAGATCTTACTCCCAAAGTCCTTGCCTGGCCTCACTTATTTGGTTCACTACCAAGGATCCTGATAAGCTCAGCACTGAGGATTTTCCTGGAGCAGGCTGACCACCAGCCTACTATCTAGACAGACCCTGCAACTTCATCTTGATAGGCTGGGGTTTGTGAAAGCCATGCTGTTTTTTTTTCAACTAGACCAGTGGTTCATAACCTTTTTTGAGGTACCGAGCCCACCAGTTTCATATGCGCATTCACCGAACCCTTCTTTAGTGATAAATAAAATATGATTTTTCCAAATTCAAGACATAGGTATATGTTTTTTTACTGGTGCACAAAGGGAGCCGTGCATGAACATCACCTTGCTCAAAGAACAAAACCAACAAAGTGCATGAACTCACAACAAATTACGGTATTACTTTATCCTGGCCTCCGCGGCAGAGGCTTCTCCGAACCCCAGAGACCAACTCATTGAACCCCTAGGGTTTGATAGAACCCAGGTTAAGAACCACTGAACTAGACATATGCACAATAGCACAGGGAGGGGCTTCTCTGGGAGGCTCTGGTCTGTGTTCTGTAGCTAATAGGCGGGGTTCAGCCTGATCAGGGAAAACAAGATGTGCATTCTTCACCCTAGACTGTTGTCATGAGCAAGATCATCATGTGTACAAGAGGTCCAGCTGTTGCCCAGAGAGGAAATCTACAAACTCAGGCAGAGCTTTGTACTTTGCTGCTCAGAATTACTTCAGTACACCCAAGCAATGAGGCAGAGTTGGGACTAGACCTGGGTCCTGTCACCAGAGGGTTGTCAGCGGGACCCATGGTGAGCTTTGTGCTTAAACCTGCACGTAGGCTGAGGTTCAATAGTTGATCCAGCATTACTATGAGAAAGCGGCAAGTACCCTCTGTCAGATACTCGCATAGATGTGCATTGCCCAGGGGTGACAAGCAACAACCCCATGGGAGGGTAAGACGTCTGAAGAATAGAACTCAGCTCCCTCCTTACTGTGGGCCCTACAAAACGTCCATGACTTAAATACTGTTCTTAGAAGTCTTGTGCTTTATTGTAAAGGGGTTATTCAGAGAAGGTAGTAATTCTTGACAAAACAACGTGGTGTTCAAACTCTAACTAAACAACTGGTCCATTATCCATAAGATGAGCAGTACTTAAAATTTAATAATTAAAAATTATCACCAACTTCCTTGTTCTAATCCTCAGATATGAAATAGAATATTCAACTACAATTATGTCAGCCTGTTATTATCCATGCTGGTGAAGAGAATCTTCTCATTTCAAAAAAAAATTTTTTTTGCCTGATCTGTGGTGGTATAGTGGATAAGGTGTCGACCTGGAACTCTGAGGTCACCAGTAACAGCTGTTCAAAACCCTGGGCTTCCCTCGTCAAGGCACATATGGGAATTGATGCTTCCTGCTCCGTGTCCTCTTGTCTCTCTCCTCTTTCTCTAAAAATGAATATATAAAATCTAAAAAAAAATTTGTTTTATCCCTTTCATGATAAAATCAAGTGACTCCTGCCCTGGCCAGCATGGTTGGTTAAAGCATTGTCCTGAAGTCTAGAGGTTGCTGCTTCAATCCCCCAGTCAGGGCACATACAGGAACAGATCCAATGGTGGGATTCAGCCAGTTTGCACCAGTTTGACAGAACTGATACCGAATTTTTTTATTGAGTTCAACAAACCAGTTGTTAAAATGGCACTTCTAATCAGGATTTTCTCTAAAGTGGGTGCCTAGACAGCCGTCCAATGTAGAAATCACAAATTTACATTCCTTACTCTCTTTTTTTTATTTCCTTTTATTTTATTCATTTTAGAGAGGAGACACAGAGTGAGAGAGAGAGAGAGAAAGGGGGGAGGAGCTGGAAGCATCAACTCCCATATGTGCCTTGACCAGACCAGTGCAGGGTTTTGAACCGGCAACCTCAGTGTTCCCAGGTCGACGCTTTATCCACTGAGCCACCACAGGTCAGGTTCCTTACTCTTTTTTAACGTTCATCCACACAACAGCATATTCTAAGTGCCCATAGTAATGTTCATTCTGTCCATAGGTGAAAAAAATTGCAAGTGAGGACGCCAATTAAGAAGCAGTATGGAGCCTGACCATTTGATGGCGCAGTGTATAGAGCGTCAGACTGGGATGCGGAGGACCCAGGTTTGAGGTCCTGAGGTCGCCAGCTTGAGCGCAGGCTCATCTGGCTTGAGCAAAAAGCTCACCAGCTTGGACTCAAGGTTGCTGGCTCGAGCAAGGGGTTACTGAGTCTGTTGAAGGCCCGCGGTCAAGGCACATATGAGAAAGCAGTCAATGAACAACTAAGGTGTTGCAATGAAAAACTGATGATTGATGCTTCTCATCTCTCTCCATTCCTGTCTGTCTGTCCCTATCCCTCTCTCTGACTCTCTCTCTCTTTTTCCCTGTAAAAAAAAAAGAAAAGCAATATGGAAATATCTTAAATAACAGTTTTATTGTTTTTTGTCAGGTATTTAATATTTTTTCATTAATATTTTTAAACTTATAATCTAGTTTTGTTTACCTCTTTTATTCTTATTTAAGTATTAAATGCATAAAATAGTAAACTACCTTTCGGTATATCTTTTTTTATACTTAAAGTGGTCATTAGGGCAGAGAACCAGTTGTTAAATTATTTGAATCCCACCACTGAACAGATCAATGTTTCTGTCTCTCTCTATCTACTATCTTCTCTCACAAAAATCAATAAGTAAAACATTTAAAATAAATAAATAAAATCAAGTGACTCCTTAAATCACATATATGCTTGCTTTATTTTGTTAAGGTTCTGGTACTACAGTAAGTTTAGATTTCTCAAACAAAGATCACATGACTATAGGAGCCAGAATGCTGCACAGCCCAGCAGCTCTTTTATAGATATGCTAATCAACACATTAAAAATCAGTAGTGAGCCTGACCATGTAGTAGCACAGTGAATAGAGCATCGGCCTGGGACCCAGAGGACCCAGGTTCAAAATCCCAGGTTGCCAGCTTGAGCGTGGGATCATAGACATGACCCCATGGTCGCTGGCTTGAGCAAGGGATCACTCGCTCTACTGGAGCCCCCCCCCCCCCCCCGTCAAGGCACGTATGAGAAAGTAATTAATAAACAACTAAGTAGCCCTATCTGCCCCTCTCTCTGTCTCTCTCACCAGAAAAAAGAAAAAAATATCAGTGGTGAGCCTCATCTGTGGTTGTGCACTGAATAAAATGTCGATCTGGAACACTGAGGTACCAGGTTTGAAACCCCGAGCTTACCTGGTCAAGGCACATACGGGAGTTGATGCTTCCCGCTTCTCCCCCCCTTCTCTGACTCTCTCTCTCTCTCCTCTTTAAAATGAATGAATAAATAAAGTCTTTAAAATATTTTTTTAAAAAAAATTATTATTATTATTATTTTTTTACAGGAACAGAGAGAGGGATAGATAGGGACAGACAGGAACGGAGAGAGGTGAGAAGCATCAATCATTAGTTTTTCGTTGCCATTGCGACACCATAGTTGTTCATTGATTGCTTTCTCACATGTGCCTTGACCGCAGGCCTTCAGCAGACCAAGCAACCCCTTCCTGGAGCCAGCGACCTTGGGTCCAAGCTGGCGAGCTTTTGCTCAAGCCAGATGGGCCTGCGCTCAAGCTGGCAAGCTCGGGGTCTCGAACCTGGGTCTTCCGCATCCCAGTCAGACGCTCTATCCACTGCGCCACCGCCTGGTCAGGCTAAAAAAATATTTTTTAAATCAGCAGTGACATTAACCTTATCTTACCATCCTTCTTAAAATGCCAGGTGGTTGGAATGAGGATGCTCCTCTGATTAAGGTAAGGAAGAGAGACCTGGGGGTGTATTAAAATAGAGTCATTTACTATCTTAAGGGGTTTCTGACTTTTTCTACAATTTGTCAATCACTGCACTTGATGGAAGTGTTCTTTACCTGCACTGTCCAGTATGGTGGACTCTAGCCCCATGTGCTTACTGACGTGTAACTGAGGAACTGATTTTTTCTTTCTGTGTTTTAAATTATTATTCATAATTTTTATTCTTGGTATTATGTGTAACATCCCTAGATGTTATAAACTGAATTGTGTTTCCCCCTTTTCCAAATTCATAGGTTGAAGCCCTAATCCCCATTGTGACTGTTTTGGAGAGAAGGCCTTTAAGGATGTAAATAAGGCTAAATGAGGTCTGCTGTCCTTATAAGAAGTGGAAGGAGGCCTTGGCCAGTGGCTCAGTGGATAGAATGTGGACCCAGCATATGGATGTCCTGGGTTCAATTCCCGGTCAGGGCACAAAGGAGAAGCAACCATTTGCACTTCCCCTGCTTCCTCTCTCTCTTCTCTCCCTCTTCCCCTCCCACAGTCAGTGGCTCAGTTGGTTCAAAGGTGGCCCTGAGTGCTAAGGATAGCTCCATTGGAGCGCATCAGCCTCAGGCACTAAAAATAGCTCTGTAGGCCCTGGCTGGTTGGCTCAGCAGTAGAGTGTCGGCCTGGTGTGTGGAAGTCCTGGGTTTGATTTCCAGCCAGGGCACACAGGAGAAGCACCTAACTGCTTCTCCACTTTTCCCCCTCTCCTTTCTCTCTGCCTCTCTCTTCCCCTCCTGCAGCCAAGGCTCCATTGGAGCAAAGTTGGCTCAGGCGCTGAGGATTGCTCCATAGCCTCCACCTCAGGTGCTAGAATGGTGCTGGTCACATCGGAGCAACAGCCCAGATGGGCAGAGCATTGCCCCCTAGTGGGCTCGCCGGGGTGGATCCAGATTGGGCACATGCAGGAGTCTGTCTGTCTGCCTCCCCACTTCTCACTTCAGAAAAATACAAAAAAGAAAAAATATAGCTTCATACTCTGAGCATCAAGCTAGATGGGGTTGTCAGGTGGATCCTGGTCAGGATACATGCAGGAGTCTGCCTCACTATCTCCCTTCCTCGCACCTAAAAAGAAAAGAAAAAGAAGAGGGAGAAGTGGAAGGAAAAAAATGTGGGATAGACACCAGGAGTGTAGACTCACAGAGGGAAAGGCCATGTGGGGGCACAGTGAGAGGGCAGGTGTTTGCAAGCCAAGGAGGGAGGTCTCAAGACTAACCAAACCTGCCAACATTTTGATTTTGGACTTCTAGTATCCAGACTGCGACAAAGAAATTCCTGTTTAGGCCTGATTTGTGGTGGCGCAGTGGATAAAGCATTGACCTGGAACGCTGAGGTCACCGGTTTGAAATCCCGGGCTTGCCTGGTCAAGGCACATATGGGAAGCAACTACTATAATGCTTCTTGCTTCACTACCCCCCTCCTCCTCTCTCTAAAAACAGTAAAACAAAATCCTTAAAAAGAGGAAAGTAATTTCTGTTTAAATGACTCAGTTTGTAGTATTTTGTTATGGCAGACCTAGCAAACTGATATGTTCAATATGGGTCTTTTTTCATTTATTTTCTGGTATACTGTGAATCCAGTCAATCTAAAAATATTTTCTTCTTCATTCTAAAATAATAACTCATAACTTCCTGACCAGATGGTGGTGCAGTGGATAGAGCATTGACCTGGGATGCTGAGGACCCAGGTTTGAAACCCCGAGGTTGCTGGCTGAAAGGCAGAAACAGTGGAACGAACCAAACACACGAGGCTACTGTGCTCAAAAAGGAAAAATTAATTTAAAAGCACTTGGGTGGAAGCAAACTTGGTTGGAAACACTTGGGTGGAAGCAAAAGGGTGTCAGGCTGAGACCAGCAAAGGGTGTCAGCAGTGAGCTGTGAGAGGGAGCGGGTAGATATAGGGGATACTGCAAGCATTTGCTGGCATGGGGTTGTCTGCACTTGGATATACTTAGATTAGCATATCAGGGTTTGTTGACTTGGTTATAGACTCTTGTCTCCTTTTCTCAACCCTTAGGCCCCTCATAATAACCTTGTCCCAAAGACATTTTTTCGGAACCTTGGAAAAAGCCTTTTGTATGGAAAAGAGCCAAAGGTCTTTCTTCCATAGCTGCTTTCTGCCGGTTAGGGTCTGTGAAGTATTTGTGGGGTGGGGGATGGGCGGGAGTCCGCTGATTGTTGATAGCGATTTTCTGGGGTTCAGTCTAGGAAGGTGGTATGAAGTGGTGGCTTGTAGTAACATAATCTCTCCATCAGACTGGTTTGCAAACTCCTTAGGTGGTCCTAAAGAAAAGAAGGAAGGAGATGTACAAGACATGGTCTGAAAATTAGAGTAAGTATGGGGAGCAATATGGGACCTATGAAAGGGAGTAGCCATGCATTGATTTTCTAGACAACAAAGGAGAAAGGGGGTAATCAGTGGGTTGGAGGAAATATTATGAACCCTAATAAATGAGATGGAGGAAGGAAACAGTAGTCTCGAAAATTTTTAGAGTGTCAAATAAGTGGCCCCCATATCTAACAGGAAAGAAATGGCCTTACAGGTGACCTGTCGAGTTACCTGAGGCTCTGCCGTTCAGATGGTGGAGGTGGAAGTCACTGGCCTTACATCTGGCATAGTTGGCAGGATTCAGATCAGATTAGTATGGAGCCATCACCACCCTTGAGGGGTAGGGTAGAGGAGTGGTCATTGTTATGGTTCCCCATGGCTGTCCTTTTGGGAACTGCGGGCTGGCTGTTTTTACAACCCTGCGAGAGGCTGCCTGAGGTCAAGAGCTCCAGAATGAGCTGCAACCATGTAAAGCCAGTAGCCAGGGCCACCATCACAGCAGCCTGGCCCATGCAGGTTCGCATTAGATTCAAACAGACGGTAATGAAACAACGAAGCCAAAAACTGGTGAGCCATCAGCTTTAATTCTAGCTTGCACCCGGCAGGCAAGCAAAAGCACACACTGGGCTCCAAAACCCACTCATTCAGTGCTCACAAAGCTACTGACTTATCCGAGTTTCCTAGAATCAAAGGTTTCTAGCTCACCAGACTTATTCACCACTGTTTCCCATCTCCTTCTCTCTACACAAACTATGCACAAACTGGCTTCTCCCTCAGCACTCTGCCATCTTGGCTGCTTCTCCTGGCCTCTACGTGGCCTTAATCTGCTCTCCTTTCTAATACCTCAGGAACCAAGAGCGAGCAAGCTACTGGTCTGTCCCACTTTATAGTGCAAAATCAAAACCTCCAATCCAATTACACAAACAAGAAGTCTCTGATACCAAGTCACCCATCTGAGGCATAATGGGACTCCTCATGAGAGTGCACCACCCCACATCATCCAATCAGTCAAGGGTGTGGGGAAAAGCTTACTCTTAAAACTAAGCCTTAGACTATAATGACCCGGCCTGCTTACATTACAGCCTTTCCCCCACACCCATCCCAAGCATAAGGGCAAATAACATCACCTGGGTGACAGGCTTCCATGTGGGCAGTGCCATCTTTAACAAAGTGAGCATATTATATTTTATCTGACCAACAAACCGAGTGGCAGCAATGGCTTGAACTGGAGAAGGAGGCCGACCGGGTTCAAGAGATGCAGATGCAGGCTGAGCACCGACGGTGCCTGGAACTGAAGCGGTGTCTGGAGAAGGAGGCTGAATGGATTTGCAAGTTGCAGTTTGCCCTGGAAGTTGATCATTAGCAGCGGCAATTGTTGGAGGAACAACTGTGGATGCAGCTTCAGGCTAAGAGCTGGCAGCTGCAGGAGCCAAATATGGAGCTATGCTGGTGGAGTGGCTCTGAGTCAGTGGGAGCAGGTGTTGCCAGCTCCTCTTCTAAGGATAAGCTGCCATCCACACACTCATAGTTTGGCCAGTGGTCATCCAAAAGGTAAAAACCCGGCAGCAGAGTACTTACTGAGCCCCTGGTAGGCTTGTTGTGATTATGAGACATAGGGGTGGATAGCATCATGCTCTCCAGAGGGTTTGGTCACTGTTGCCCTGTACCCCTCCTTGAGGCAGCATCTTCAGAGCCGCCATGACTACAGGGATAAGGAGGGAGGCCTGAGGCCTCATGTGAACCTAGTTGCCTGTAATGAACCTTTACCTTGGTGATTTGTACACACAGCTGGGCTGTCTATCATGGACTGACGCAGACTGTGACCAGAAAGGGGCACTGGCTCCCTTGTTGAATGGACATGCTACTTTTGGACAGTATGAGAGACCCTGATGGTGGGTGGGGACAGCTCCAGGGGAGGCCCTCCTGCATGGAGAGACACACCAAGGACACTTTAAGATTTCCATGGACACAGCCCTGGGGCCCTCCTACCTACCATGGAGTAGGGGGTGGTTACAAATTTATTCACAGTTCGAGAATTTGTGAAGCAAAAGACATACCAGATTTAAATAACCAGGCAGAGGGCTGAAACTCTTACATGGAATCAGCCCTGAGAAACAGTGTCACTGCATATTTTTTGAGTTCCAAAAGCCATAGCTCAGCAGTTAAAACTAGAAAGTTACACAAGCTTATTTTCCTATTCGTTCCATCCCCAACCCTGCATGTCTACTGTTTCTTTTCATGAAGAAGGACACAAGAATCCCAGAGCTTATAAACCGCAAAGGACACCTGGTTCTTGGAGGAATTCCTCCAAGAATCCTGCGTACATGCATTCAAGTAACCCTGCTCATTATCTCTCCATGGGCAATATATTCCAAGATCCCTTGTCTTCACTTAACTCTTGCTCTGCAGTTAACTGCCATTTATATTGGTGCAGAATCGTCTCCTATATATCCCCCTTTTTTCTTTTTTATTTAGCCTACATTAATTTTTCTAACTATTTCTACTTTTACCTAGTCGTCCCTTTTTTGCTGGTAATATTCTTTAATTGGTTGCAAAAAAACCTTTGGCAACAAGGGTTCTAGTAAAATTACTAAAATTTCCCAAAAACCCTACTGGTTTTGGGACTACTTTATTGGTAGTATCATTAGCTGCTTGGTTTTTCTAGAGTTTTTACAGAGTCCTTTCCTTTAGGTGCCCTGGACAGTGGCTGATGGCCACTATTTCAGGGGAGCACGTTCCTGCATTGTTAGGGTGTGGGTTTGAGCCGCACCTTTGTTGGTTTAGTCTTTTCCTGATGGCCCCTTTTTGACTGTGCCTGTCTTAGGTTGTTCCTGCCTTCAGGAATCTTACCCGTCATTGACTAACAAGCCATTTTAGGGGCCAAACAGGGTTATTTATAGCCATGAGAGTGAGGGAGGAGCAATGTCCCTTCCAAAATGCTTAGTTTTAGCAGCTGATGTTCTACCTATTAAAAAAATTTATAATACATTTCTTTTCTAATTTCTAGGGCTGAATGCTATATAAAGGCTATATTGCTTTTTATTTAGCTTGCATTTTATTCAGTATAAGAAATAACATGGCAGATTATTGTTCTATTTTACTTTGATGCCGATTGTTTCTTTTTCTAACTATATATAATAAAAGAAATATAAAACAAATGATTTTGTTCAATGCCTCTTACAATTTCTCCAAAAATCTTAAATTGTCTTAGAGCAGGGGTGCCCACACTTTTTCAGCTTGCAAGCTACTTATAAGATGACCAAGTCAAAATGATCTACCTACAATAAAAATGCAAAACATAAATTTATTTCTTCTATATTATCATTATTTAAGTTACTATTATTACTATTTAATATTGTGTATTCTTCTTTCACCTTTTTCCTTCTCAGCTCTCTTTTCGGAGGAAAGTCAATGTTATAGTTTTTATGAACAGTCCGAAAAGCCGCTCCACATTTCCCTTCTTTGGAATAGCAATGGTACACAGACAGATGAAGCAAACACACTTAGAATATGACATAGTGAAAAAAATCCCCTCCCATTCTGTATGAAAGTGGTAGGTTTTAGGCTTCTTACTCGGACCAGCTACGGCACTCATTTTTATACCCTTTGTTGTATCTAGTTTAAATAAATTGAAGGCTAACTACGCAGCACTGTAACTGAACAAGTTAGCGCGGTTTAACATGCATGCATAGGGTGTCAAAAGTTCAGACATCAGATTGGCTACCCTGTATGCCAATCAAAGACAAATATCTTTTTAATGTCATGCGATCTACCCACACTTCCTTCGTGATCGACCAGTAGATCATGATCGACGTATTGAGCACCCCTGTTTTAGAGGATACAAATGACTGATTCCATTAGAAATAGAGGTTAGTAAATTTTCTCCATTAATTCATTTTAACTGATTCTTAAAAGTAGCATCAATATGCCTGACCAGGCGGTGGCGCAGTGGATAGAGTGTCAGACTGGGATGCGGAAGAGCCAGGTTCGAAACCCCGAGCTTGCCGGTTTGAGCACGGGCCTGTCTGGCTTGAGCAAAAGCTTGCCAGCTTGGACCCAAGGTCGCTGGCTCCAGCAAGGGGTTTCTCGATCTGCTGAAGGCCCGTGGTCAAGGCACATGTGAGAGAGCAATCAATGAACAACTAAGGTGTTGCGACGGCAACAAAAAAAGAAACTAATGATTGATGCTTCTCACCTCTCTCCGTTCCTGTCTGTCTGTCCCTATCTATCCCTCTCTCTGTCCCTGTAAAAAAGAAAGAGAAAAAAGTAGCATCAATATGCTTTTGTAAATCTAAAATTTCCATAGTTAAGTTTCCATGATTTAACAAATGCTTTTTAACATCTTTCCAAGGGAAATAAGTATGATTCCAAGGAATAGGGGTAACACAAAAAGGAGTTACATTTCAATCTTATTTTAGCTTAATTTGTCTTTGCAGACTAACAATTTGATTTTCTAATATAGTCTCAGTTTGTTCTAAATCATTAACTTTAGCATTAATGTTATTATCATTGAGAAGTCCACAGTTGTTCAGAATTTTCATGCCATTTTTGTACAAAGTCTACAAGAGGGTACTTGTCTCAAGATCGCATGCAGCTAGATCCTGAGATAGTGCCTGCCCTAACAGGTGTAGGCTGTCCCTAAATCCCTGGGGCAGGACAGTCCACGTAAGTTGTTGGGCTGTGTTAGGGTCTGGGTCCATCCAGGTGAAGGCAAACAGAAAGTAAGAGTCAGGATGTGGAGGAATGGTAAAGAAGGCATCTCTGAGGTCTAGGACCATGAAGTGAGTGGTGTCAGGGGGAATGTGTGACAGTAACGTGTATGGATTAGGGACCACTGGATGGAGGGGGACAACCATCTCATTAATTAGGAGTAAGTCTTGTATGAGGCGGTAGGCCCCTGAAGGTTTTCGAACAGGGAGGATGGCGGTATTACAGGGGGAGTGCGTAGGGATAAGTAGGCCTTGATTTAAGAGGCGGGTAATTAAGGGTTTAAGACCCTGTCAATGACTTGCCAAAATGGGGAATTGGGATCTAGATGGGAATTGGGAGGGATTCTTTTTTTTTTTCCAACTTTTAATATATATATTTTATTATTATTAATTCTAATGGGGTGACACCAATAAATCAGGGTACATATGTACAATGAAAACATATCCAGGTTATCTTATCATTCAATTGTGTTGCATACCCGTCACCAAAAGTCAAATTGTTCTCTGTCACCTTCTATCTGGTTTTCCCTGTGTCCCTCCCCTCCTCCCTATCCCACTTTTCCCTCCCTCCCCCATCCCGTAACCACCACTCTCTTGTCCATGTCTCATATTCTCACTTTTATGTCCCACCTATGTATGAAATCATGCTGTTCTCAGTTTTTCTTTTTTTCTGATTTACTTATTTCACTCCGTATAATGTTATCAAGGTACATCCATTTTGTTATAAATGATCCGATGTCATCATTTCTTATGGCTGAATAGTATTCCATAGTATATATGTACCATAGCTTTTTTTTTTTTTTTTTATAATGTTATTTTATTCTATTTTATTTATTCTTTTACAGAGACAGAGAGAGGGATAGATAGGGACAGACAGACTGGAACAGAGAGAAATGAGAAGCATCAATCATTAGTTTTTCATTGCCATTGCGACACCATAGTTGCTCATTGATTGCTTTCTCACACGTGCCTTGACCGCGGGCCTTCAGCAGACCGAGCCACCACTTGCTGGAGCCTGCGACCTTGGCTCAAGCCAGATGGGTTCACGCTCAAGCTGGTGAGCTCGGAGTCTCGAACCTGGGTCCTCCGCATCCCAGTCCAATGCTCTATCCACTGCGCCACCACCTGATCAGGCTGTACCATAGCTTTTTAATCCACTCGTCTTCTGACGGACACTTGGGCTGGTTCCAGATCTTCGCTATTGTGAACAATGCTGCCACGAACATGGGGGCGCATTTCTTCTCTTCAAACAGTGCTATGGTGTTCTTAGGGTATATTCCTATAAGTGGGATAGCTGGGTCAAAAGGCAGTTCGATTTTTAATTTTCTCAGGAATCTCCAAACTGTTTTCCACAGTGGCTGCACCAGTCTGCATTCCCACCAGCAGTGCAGAAGGGTTCCCTTTTCTCCACATCCTCACCAGCACTTATTCTGTGTTGTTTTGCTGATGAGTGCCATTCGGACTGGTATGAGGTGATGTCTCATTGTGGTTCTAATTTGCATTTCTCTAATGATTAGTGATGTTGAGCATTTTTTCATATGCCTATTTGCCATCTGTATGTCCTCTTTGGAGAAATTTTTATTCATTTCTTTTGCCCATTTTTTGATTGGGTTGTTTGTCTTCCTGGTGTTGAGTTTTATAAGTTCTTTATAAATTTTAGTTATTAACCCCTTATCAGATGTGCTGTTGAATATGTTCTCCCATTGTGTGGTTTGTCTTTTTATTCTGTTCTTATTGTCTTTAGCTGTGCAAAAACTTTTTAGTTTCATATAGTCCCATTTGTTTATCTTGCCTTTTATTTCATTTGCCCGTGGAGATAAATTGGCAAATATACTGCTGCTACAGATGTCGGAGAGCTTGCTGCCTATGTTTTCTTCTAAGATGCTTATGGTTTCACGGCTTACGTTTAAGTCTTTTATCCATTTTGAGTTTGTTTTTGTGAATGGTGTAAGTTGATGGTCTAGTTTCATTTTTTTGCAGGTAGATGTCCAATTTTCCCAACACCATTTGTTAAAGAGGCTGTCTTTACTCCATTGTATGTTCTTTCCCCCTTTGTCAAATATCAGTTGTCCATAAAGCTGTGGGTTTATTTCTGGGCTCTCTGTTCTGTTCCATTGATCTATGTGCCTGTTCTTATGCCAGTACCAGGCTGTCTTGAGTATAATGGCCTTATAGTAAACCTTGATATCTGGAAGAGTGATACCTCCTGCTTTATTTTTCCTTTTTAAGATTGCTGAGGCTATTCGTGTTCTTTTTTGGTTCCATATAAATTTTTGGAATATGTGTTCTATATCTTTGAAGTATGTCATTGGTATTTTAATTGGTATTGCATTGAATTTATAAATTGCTTTGGGTAATATAGACATTTTAATGATGTTTCTTCTTCCTAGCCATGAGCACGGTATATGCTTCCACTTGTTTGTATCTTTCTTGATTTCTTTTATCAATGTTTTATAATTTTCCGAGTACAAGTCCTTAACCTCCTTGGTTTGGGACGGATTCTTCAAGCGGATGTGTACAGGTGGGTGGTAGGTCGCTATCACTGGGGTCGGGGTGTCCCAAATTTGGGGGTTGACAACGTCTGGTGGAATAGGGGGTATGATTGGGTTAGGGTGATCTGTACTAGTGGGAGAGCCTTCAGCCAGGAGTAGTAGGAGTAGGTGGGAAGATGCTGTCGGGGGTGTTGTCAGCCAGATAGTGGCTCCCAGACTTTGTAGAATGTCCCGACCCAGGATAGGTATAGGGCATGAGGGCACAACTAAGAAGGAGTGCGAAAAGGGGATTCCATCCAAAGTGCATGTAAGGAGTGGAGCGCGAAGGGGAAAAGAAGAGGTCCCATCCATTCCCATAAGCAAGACCTGTGAGGGAACTAGAGGTTCAGAGTGTGATGGCAAAACAGAGAAGGCAGCTCCCATGTCCACAAGAAATGAGATGGACTTACCCGCTACCTGCAGCATTACCCTGGGCTTGGTGAGGGTTATGGGGGTCTCCGAGTCTGGGCCACATCAGTCGTCCATGAGACCGAGAAGTGTGAGCGATGGGCCCACCTGGCTGGCTTGGCCTCCGTTTTGGGTGGCTTGTCCTCGCATGGAGGTGCTGAGGAAGAGCCTGTTACCTGAAGGGGCAATCGCTTCGCCAGTGGTCAGGCTGCTTGCAGTAAGGGCAGGGTTTAGTGGGTGGCCTCGGGCAGGGGCACTGCCGGGGCCCAGTGACCCTCTTTGCCACATTTAAAGCAAGCTCCTGGTGGGGTTCCTCTTTGTGCCCAGACTTGGGTTGGGCACCTCCTATACCTTGCCCCTGTTGATCTGCTGGCCTCAGGGCTGCCACAAGAGCCTGGATTTGGAGCATTACCTTTGCTGCATACGGGCCTGGCGTGCAGCCTTGGCCTTTTCCTCCTGACCATTAAAAACTTTAAATGCCACGTTCATCAGGTCTCAAATAGGGGTTTGGGGGCCCTCTTCTGCCTTTTTAAGTTTTTTCTGAATGTCCGGGGCTGATTGGGAAATAAAGTGGGTGGTTAATACAGTGGCCCCAGCATTGGAGGCAGGGTCTAAACGAGTATGGAGGACCATAGCGTCAGTGAGGCGGTTCAAAAAGAGGGCCGGGTTTTCCTCAGGTCCTTGAATGATTTCTCTCAATTTGTCATAGTTAACTACCTTTTGGGCTGCACTTTGCATGCCAGCTATGGGGCATTCAACCATTTGGTCTCATTATCTCCTACCTGTTTGTCCCATCTGGTAATCCCAGTTGGGGTTCGTGTCGGGGACCGCCTGTACCCCAACTGGCATTTGGTCATTTGTGATGTGAATCTGATCGGCATGAGTCCGTGCCACTGTCTGGATTCGGTCCCATTTGTCAGGGGTAAGGGTAGAAGACATAATAACATAGAGATCATGCCAAGTGAGGTCATAGCCTGAGTGAGATATTGGAATTCCTTGGTATAGGCAGTAGGATTAGAGGAGTAGGAGCCTAAACGCAGACAGATCAGAGAGGGAAAAATGCACATGAACCCGAACAACTCCTTCCTCTCTAGCCACCTCACGGAGAGGGCAGAGAAAGTTATCTCCCTCTTGTGAGTCGGAGCGAGATCTGGTGTGAGCACTGACAGGAGAGGAGAGAGAGGAACTGGTATCTGCAGGCAGATGAGAAACAGGATCCGGGAAAAGGAGAGGAGGACCCTGATAGGGCGGAGTGGGTCATGCAGGAGGGGGAGAGAGTTCCTCAAGGGGGTCGGTGAAGGAGGAAAGATCAGAAGCAGAGGGTTTAGCTGAGGTTTCTCTGGCTAAAAGGACCTGTGCCATAGAGCAGGCGGCACAGAGATTAGGCACAGAGATTAGGACGGGAGTGCAAATACCAGAAGCCCTGAATGTAAGGGATCTCCAACCATTTCTTAGTTCTCTGGCAATAGTTCTGTAAATCAGTGAGGGTGTTAAAGTCGAAAGTCCCTTCAGGAGGCCACCTGGTCTGGTTATCCAGGGGGTACTGTGGCCAGGCTACAGTGGAGAAGATCAGTTTTTTCTTTTTTAGGGAGGGATCTATTTTTGAGAAATTCTGGATAAGGCACCCTAGGGGTGTTTTTGAGTCAGGTTTAGGTTCCTGTGCCCCATGGCCGTCCTCAGCCTTGGTGTGATCAGAGAGAATTGGCATCCTGCAACTCAATCTCTGGTCACCAGACAGTCAGGCAGAATGGAAGTGTCTGGGACGTCTCCACTGGAACATACGCACTCAGAACAGGTGGGAGGTCCCTGACACAGCTGTGATTATGGACAAGGAGTCTTGGAGTCTGGAAGAACTGAGGGGAGGCCAGAGGCAGGGGACTTACTGCACCGTGTGCCGAAGTGGGTGGGAGGTCAGAGGTCCCTGGTCTTCCTGGGAAGGGAAGGGGAGAGGAGCGGCCCTTGCAGACTCAAACTCCTCCTGGGTTTTGGCACCAAATGTAAGGCATCTTCTGCCAAGGAAGAAAGAAGGATGTAGCCACCAAGTGTGGACAAGCAAAAGCTTTATTTAGAGCGCTCCCGGGCGAGGTTCACTGGTCCACAAGACAGGGGCCAGGGAAGTCATGCAGCTTTCCCCACCCAGGGGTAATTTATGGTGTTGGTAGGGTGGTGGTGGAGTGATAGGTTGTGGCGAAATTTCATTGGCTGACAGACAGTTGTCTTTTATCAAAATGCTCCTGGGCTGTTTCTTTTGGCGGTCATGGGCGTGAGTGGTTCCTCATGTGACCTTCCCCCATTGCCAACTGACCTCACATATTCCTCATATAAGTGAAATCATATGGTATTTATCTTTCTCTGACTGACTTATTTCACTTAGCGTAATACTCTCCAGGTCCATCCATGCTGTTGCAAAGAGTTAGAGTTCCTTCTTTTTGATGGCCATGTAATATTCCATTGTGTAAAGGTATCACAGCTGCTTTCAAATCTTGGCTATTGTAAATAACATAGCAATGAACATAGGGGTGCATATATTCTTTCAAATTAGTGTTTTGGGTTTCATCAGATAATTCACAGAAGTGAAATCACTGGGTCATAGGGTAGATCCATTTTTAATTTTCTGAGGTAACTCTATACTGCTTTCTACAATGGCTCCACAAATCTGCATTCCCACCAACTGTGTGCTAGGGTTCCCTTTTCTCTATATCCTTGCCAACACTTGTTGTTTGTTGATTTATTGATAATAGCTATTCTGACAGGTGTGAGGTGATAGCTCATTGTGGTTTTAATTTGTATTTCTCTGTGATTGTCAGTTGTCAGTCAAATAAGTTTGTAAATATGATATATATGTTTGCTCGCTTATAGTTTGCATTGGGTGTGGGAGTCAGGTTGTAAGCTGGCAAAGTCATTATAGCCTAAGGTTTAGTTTTAAGACTAAGCTTTTCCCACCCTTTTAATACTAAGATCTTTTCAAAACTAAGCTTTTCCCCACACCCTTGACTGTTGCATGATGTGGGGTGGTGCACTCTTTTTTTATAAAGACTTTATTTCCAGCAAAACCAGCTTTTTATAGTCATGCTAACTGCTGCATTTCATTCCAAATGAAAAGAGCTCACGATTAGGATAGAGGAATGCAATAAAGCTTCAGTATAGCCTTGAAGCATGTCAAAAGTGGTATAGTAAAAAAAAAAAAAAGTGGTATAGTAAGGAAAAGGAGAGTTTTATCTCAAAAAGCCATAAACACTGAGAAAATTAATTTTCCATTCCAGGAAATCAGCAGTCATCAACACAGCACTTTGAAAATATTTAAGATTTGTGATAATAACAGGTACTGCAGTGGCATTCTGTGTGGTTCTCCACTTTGATATTTCCCATTACTGTGGCCTTGGTAAATGTTTTGGCCATACAGCATGTGGCTTCTGAGGTGATGTTCTTTGGGACCAACATTGTCTTCTTAGACCTTGCAGGAGTGGGATATGCTCTGGAGAAGAAGCAGCCCATGCATTGATAAATTGGGGCGCCCAGCTTGCAAAAGTATTTGTTTTCCTTTAGCTTGCATTCTGGGAAAACCTGCATTGTAAACTCTCCATCAGGAAAGGAATGGAGAATATGCAGAAACACAGACAATATGGCCAGAAGGACAGCTGCATGTTTTTTGTAGTAATCCATTGCTCTTCTTCCTCTGGACTTTTTGCAGGAGGGGTTCAGGGCAGTTGATTGTGGATCTGAAGAGGAATTTTAGCTTCGTTTTTTCGGGTCGTGCACTCTTATGAGGAATCCCATTTACGCCTCAGATAAGTGACTTTGTATCAAAGACTTCCTTATTTGTATATTGGCTTAAAGGTTTTGATTTCTACTCTACAAAATGAAGCGGACTGGGGGATCACTCTCTCTCAGTTCCTGAAATTAACATTGCAGAGGAGAAGCAGCCAAGATGGTGGAGTGCTGAAGGAGAAGCCAGTTTGTGCAGAGAGAAGGAGATGGGGAACAGAGGTGAATAAGGCTGGTGAGGTAGAAACCTTTGATTCTAGGAAACTCGGATAAGTCAGTGGTTTGGGAGCCCTAAATGGAAAGGGAAGTGTTTTTCCACTGTGTGTATCTCTTGCCCACCCAGTGTGAGCTAGGATTAAAGCTAATGGCCCACCAGTTCTTGGCTCTATTTTTCATTATCATCTGTCTGAATCAAATTCGAACCTGCACGGGCCAGGCGGCTGTGATGGTGGCCATGGCTACTGGCTTTACATCAGTCTTTTAAATTCTAGCCATCTTACTGGGTCTCTTATCACTAGGATTTTGACAGGGATTGCATTAAATTTGTCAGTCTGTTTGGGTAGTATCAAAACTGCAATCTTGTTTCAGGATACGTTCTAACCTATTAAACCAGTGATTCTCAAACCTTTTTGAAGTCGGGGCACATTTAAAATCCTACAAATAATTGTAGGCACACTATATACAAATTTTTGAGAAATATGTTAAAATAATTAAGTCAAATATTAAAGTCCAAGCATGTTTTTATAGTAATTAAATGAAATAAATATGACAAAATTAAATTTATTCTGACATTAAAAAACATTTTTATGTTACATTTTTTGAGTTATGCTTTTTAGAATTGGTAAAAAAGAGGGGTTAAAAATAAAAAAAACAAGAAAATAAAAATTAAAAAATGACAATAAAGTTATCTTTTTATATATATAAATACATTCTTAGTAAAATTTAGTAAATTTGGCAAGTCCCAGTGTGAATGTGTTTTTTCATTCTTGTGTTTAAGAGAAACATGAACCTGATGTGTCCTAGCAATTTCTTAAATGTTTGGGCATATATTTGAGAGGCAAACTCTCATTTCCTCGTCAATACATTGAAGAATTCCTCTCTTTTTACTCTTAATTGTGTTGAGGGTAGAAAACCCTAATTCACATAAATAGGATGTTGAAAATTATAGTAAAATGTTCAAAAATTTTTTAGATATTGCCACATATTCTTTTATATAGAAATCCAAAAGGCTTCAAGAGACAATTTCTTATGTTTAATCATCAATCCAAAACCCCCAACATACATATCATCTTAACTTTACACCAAACAAAGGATAGAAGAAACTTGCCTCCAGTCTTTCCGGGGAACATAGGGGGGTAGTGTAAACAATCCAGCACCATAGCTTAACAGCCTTTTACAACCCAATCAGGCAAGTGAGGTGGGGGTTGGGCAGACTGTCAGCTTACAGCCAATTCCACACACCTCTGTCACCCAAAAATCTAAACTCCAAAAACCCTGTTGGATTTTTGGTCCCCAACAGGCACATATTTCTCTGGAATACCATAGGATGCACCTGAAAATCTAGGGTGCACCAGTGTGTCCTGGCACACACTTTGAGAACCACTGAATTAAGCTAACCCGCCAGGGTCAACTTTGTATATTGATTTTATGTTCTACAACCTGGCTGGGCTCATTTATTCTAAAACATTTTTGTGGAATTTTTCTGATTTTTTATATATAAGATCATGTTATTTGCAAATTGAGATAGTCTACTTCTCCAGCGTCAACCCAATAAATTCAATTTAAAATTTTAACAGTTTACTTTTGCCTTTCTAATCTGCATGCTTTTTTTTAGAGCAAGAGAGAGGAAGAGGAAGAGGGAGAGAGAGACAGAAACATTGACCTGCTCCCATATGTGCTCTGACTGGGGATTGAACCAGCAACCTCTGTGCTTTGGGATGATTCTCTAACCAATTGAACTATCTGGCCAGGGCTCAACATACTTTTTACTTCATTTTCTTTCTTAATTATTCTGGATAGACCCTCCAAGACAGTGTTGAATAGAAGTGGAAAGAGCGAGAATGTTTGTCTTATTTTCCTTTTTAGGAATATTATGAGTTTTTTGTGGGGGTTTTTTAGAAAGAGAGGAACAAACAGGACAGACAGAGAGAGAGAGAGATGAGAAGCATCAACTCATAGTTTCAACACCTTAGTTGTTCATTTGCTTTTTCTTATGTGCCTTGAGCAGCGGAGCTCCAGCTGAGCCATTGAACCCTTGTTCAAGTCAGTCACCTTTTGCTCAAGCCAGTGAGCATAGGGTTTTGTCTATGATCCTATGCTCAAGCTAGCTTCCCCACGCTCAAGTGGTGAGCCCATGCTCAAGCCAGCAACCTTGGGGTTTCGAACCTGGGTCCTCAGCGTTTCAGGCCAACACTCTATCCACTGTGCCACTGCCTGGTCAGGCTGGATTATTAAGTCTTTAAAACATGATGTTAATGAAAATTGCTTTTCTTTCTTTTCTTTCTTTTTAAGTGAGAGGAGGGGAGATATTGCGAAAGATTCCCACATGTGCTCCGATCAGGATCTACCTGGCAACCCCCATCTGGGGCCGATGCTCAAATCAACCGAGCTGTCCTCAGTGCCCAGGGCTGACGCTTGAACCAATTGAGCCTCTTGCTGCAGGAGAGGAAGAGGGAGAGAAGGGGGAGAGGCAGGGGGACAGAAGCAGATGGTTGCTTCTCCTGTGTGCCCTGAACAGGAATCGAACCCAGAACGTCCATATGCCAAGCCCATGCTCCATCCACTGAGCCAACCAGTCAGGGCCAAAATTGCTATTCTAAGTTAACTCTTCAATGTATGCTGTTAGAATACAGACATATAATTTATTTTTATTTACTAACATTTTATTGTCACCTTCCTAAATTCACTTATTAATTCCTGCATTTTGTGTGTGTGACAGATAGGGAGAGAGATAGAGAAGATCAGATAAGAACAAACAGACAAGCCTGACCAGGCGGTGGCGCAGTGGATAGAGCATCGGACTGGGATGCGGAAGATCCTGGTTCGAGACCCAGAGCTAGCCAGCTTGAGCGCGGGCCCATCTGGCTTGAGCAAAAGCTCGCCAGCTTGGACCCAAGGTCGCTGGCTCCGGCAAGGGGTGGCTCAGTCTGCTGAAGGTCCGCAGTCAAGGCACATATGAGAAAGCAATCAATGAACAACTATGGTGTCGCAATGGCAACAAAAAACTAATGATTGATGCTTCTCACCTCTCTCCGTTCCTGTCTGTCTGTCCCTATCTATCCCTCTCACTGACTCTCTCTGTCCCTGTAAAAAAAAAAAAAAAAAAAAAAGAACAAACAGACAGGAAGGGAGGGAAATGAGAATCATCAATTCTTCATTGCGGCTCCTTAGTTGTTCCTTGATTGCTTTCTCACATGTGCCTTGACCGGGGGGCTACAGCAGAGTGAGTGACCCCTTGCTCAAGCCAGCAACCTTGGGCTCAAGCCAGCAACCTTAGGGTTCAAGCTAGTGACCATGGAGTCATGTCTATGATCCCACAATCAAGCTGGTGATTTTGTGTTCAAGCTAGTGAGCCCATGCTCAAGTCGGGGACCTCGAGATTTCGAACCTGGGTACTCAGCATCACAGGTCAACACTCTATCCCCTGTACCACCACCTGGTCAGGCTTTCTTTTTTTATATAAATTGACATACAGCACAGTATAAGTTGAAGGTGTTCAGCATAATGAAGACATTGGGGGGTTTGGGGAGAACTATCAAATTAACCATATAGCAGCGTTAACTAGAGCCATCATGTACATTACATCTCCATTAGTCATGTGTCTTATAACTAGAAATCTATACCTTTTGGCCTCTTGCATGCTATTCCCCCAGCCCCTTTTCCTTCCTTCATTTTTTATTTTCTTTTCCTTTTATTTTCCCTTTCTTTCTGTTTTTCTTTCTTTCTTTCTTTCCTTCTTTCTTTCTTTCTTTTTAAGGTGAGAGGAGGGAAGACAATGAGGCAGATGGCCACATGCACCCCAACCAGGACCCACCCTGCAACCTGGTCTAAGGCTGATGTTCAAATACTGAACTATTTTTAGCACCTGTGGCTGCCATGGGATCCTACCATCTGAGCTATCCTAACTGCCCAGGGCCACACTCAAACCAGTTGAGCCACTGGCTGTGGGAGGGGAAAAGGGAAAGGGAGGGGAAGAGAAGCAGATGGTTGCTTTTCCTGTGTGCCCTAACTGGCAATCAAACCTGGAACGTCCATACTCCAGGTCAACACTCCATCCACTGAGCCACAAAGGACCTTTTCCTTTCTCCTTTCTTCTTAAGGCTGAATAATAGTCCATTGTATAAACCACATTTTCTTTACCCCTTTACTGACTCAAAGCTTTTGAGATGTGTAAAATATTTAAATTTATTTTATTTTTATTTTATTCATTTTAGAGAGGAGACACAGAGTGAGAGAGAGAGAGAAAGAGAGAAAGGGGGGAGGAGCTGGAAGCATCAACTCCCATATGTGCCTTGACTGGACCAGTGCAGGGTTTTGAACTGGCGACCTCAGTGTTCCCAGGTGGACGCTTTATCCACTGCGCCACCACAGGTCAGGCCGAGATGTGTAAAATATTTAAAGAGTTTGCAAGATTAAGGTTATTTCAATGTCTCTACAGCAGTGGTCGGCAAACCGTGGCTCGTGAGCCACATGTGGCTCTTTGGCCCCTTGAGTGTGGCTCTTCCACAAAATACCACATGCGGGAGTGCAGGTACTCGCGGGGGTGTCAGTTGGTTGGGAGATGGGAGTCATGGTGCAGGGGAGGCGCGCGCGATTCATGCAGGGGTTGAGTTAGCCAGTCAGTCAGCAGTCTCAGTGCAGTGGTTAGTGCTAGTCGTGTCTGCAAATTGCGCGTGGGTGACAAAAGTACCTACTCGAAGCATAAAGTTACCTGTATTTTTCCAACCAGTTGGAAATCCTACAGGTATTTTTGTCATCAAATTAAGAATTGTAATTATTTTGTGTTGGTGGCTTTATTATTATAAAATGAAACATTTTTTTAGGTGCCCTGTCTGACATGGCTACAAAGAAGAAGCAAAGAAAAACAAAGACGAAAACCATGAATTTAAAATTGAATGGACCGAGACTTTAGTATTTATTCAAATTTGGCTCTCAAAAGAAATATCAATCATTGTACTGTTGATATTTGGCTCTGTTGACTAATGAGTTTGCTGACCACTGCTCTATAGTAACTATTGGGTGTAGCTGTTGGATAAAAGAATATCAGGATATATAGTAATTGAAACTGAGCAGCCTGGTTCATCTCTGATTTCAAAAGATCTGTTTTCTTAAGCTAAATAAATAATATGCACTTTAGTTTTGTTTTTTTTTAAATGTTTTATTTATTTATTTATTTTTTACAGGGACAGAGAGAGAGACAGAGAGAGGGATAGATAGGAACAGACAGACAGGAACAGAGAGAAATGTGAAGCATCAATCATTACTTTTTCGTTGCCATTGCGACACCGTAGTTGTTCATTGATTGCTTTCTCGCACGTGCCTTGACCGGGGGCCTTCAGCAGACCGAGCCACCACTTGCTGGAGCCAGCAACCTTGGGTCCGAGCTGGCGAGTTTTTGCTCAAGCCACATGGGCCCGCACTCAAGCTGGTGACCTTGGGGTCTCGAACCTGGGTCTTCCGCATCCCAGTCCGACGCTCCATCCACTGTGCCACCGCCTGGTCAGGTTTGTTTTGTTTTTTAAATAAGAGGGGAAAAAAGCTATGATAGTTGCTAGTGTCAACCAATGGTGGTTGGTACCAACAGGAATCCCCAACTTCAGGTGTAGTGAAGCATGGCTGCACGACTGTACAGCAGTTCAATTGTGATACAGCAGGGCTATAAGGCAGCTCTGGGGCCAGCCCTCTCTCTGGCTAGACAGTTCAGCTCTGTTCCTCCATGGTCAGCTTTACTCTGCTCCTTGCCAGTTGCTCTACCCTGAGCTGGTCTGCTCCTCTCTGCTCTAGTGAGACATCTTTGGTATTTTAGCTCAGCCAGGGAGGGAGATGCAGTCTATGGTGGAAAGGGAAAGTGATAGTGGAGCCCCAAAGTTAGAAATTTGGCTTCAGTAATAGCAGCTTTTTAGTTGTAATGAATAGGAGGTATGTAAGGGTTAGGAAATAGTTAATCTGCTTGCTATTCTCTTAATGGCTCTCTGGCCTTTACCTTGAAATGCAGCAAAAAATTTACCTTTGCAGGAATGTCAGAAAAAGCTTACATTGGACAGGGACTTGACAATTAGGGGAGTTTAAATCACTATAGTTGTTTGTAAAAGCCTAGCCACAGGAATTACATGAAAAGTTAAGGCCTAGAAATTAATTAGAAACTTAGTTCACCAATATTAAATCTTGATTTTGTATCCTAAGAGAATGGGGAGTCAATTCCCAGAGGTAGACAGTCCCAGAGGCACCAGGTCCCAGCTGTTCCTGGGAGACACCTGACCTGGCTGTCTTAAAGATTTACCAAGGACACCAGATGGGACCATGCTGATTAGTCCTGTGCTACATCAGAAGAACTTACAGAGGCTTCCTGCAACTGAACCCCACCTCCTGCATCTTGTTATGTTACTAACTGCATAGACCTTTTTTTTCTTACATTACTAACAGCTCCTAAACCCTGTAAAAACCAGCACCAGGAGAGTGTTAAGACAGATTTGTGGGCCCTGGCCAGTTGGCTCAGCGGTAGAGCATCAGCCCAGTGTGTGGATGTGCCATGTTTGATCCCCAGTCAGGGCACACAGGAGAAGTGACCACCTGCTTCTCCCTTCCTCACATTCCCCCTTCTTTCCCTCTTCCCTTCCTGCAGCCAGTGGCTCAATTGGTTAAAGCACAGTTCTGGGCATTGAGGAGAGCTCCCCCAGAGCCTGACAGCCTCAGGCACCAAAAATAGTTTGGTACGTGAGCATTAGCCCTAGACAGAGTTGCTAGGTGGATCTCAGCCCCAGTTGGGGGTTGCCGGATAGATATGGTCGTCTGGTCGTGGTGCATGTGAAAGTCTGCCTCACTATCTCCCCTCCTCTCACACACACACACAAAAAGGACAGATTTGTGGACAGATCTGTCTCCTCAGGCTACTGGTTTTTCTGATTAAAGACACTCAAATACCACTCAGCCCCCCGTTCATGTTTGGCTAACTGTGACAGGCAACCCCAAACCTGGTTTATTCTGGTAACAGAAGTGGGCTCACCAGCTTGAATGCAAGGTTGCCAGCTTGAGCGTGGGATCATAGACATGACCCCATGGTTGCTGGCTTGAGCCCAAAGTTCGCTGGCTTTAAGCCCAAGCTTGCTGGCTTGAACAAGGGGTCACTGGTTCCCCTGGAGTCCCCTGATCAAGGCACATATGAGAAAGCAATCAATGAATATCTAAGGTGCTTTAACTATGAGTTGATGTTTCTCATCTCTCTTCCTTCCTGTATGTCTGCCTGTCTTTTTCGAAAATAAATAAATAAATAAAAAGTTGTACTGATTTGGTTTGACGTATCAATCTGTCCACTTTCCCTGGATTTTTGCCCAATGTGTGCTTTTGAGAACTGTTTTGGGGGTCCTTCACTGGAGCTTATCAGCCCTTCTGCCTATCCCTTTTCCTCTTCAGAAGATATAGAGGAACTTCCCCCTTCTCATGCATAGGTCTAGGGCAGCAATTTTCAACCTTTTTCATCTCATGGCACACATAAACTAATTACTAAAATTCTGTGACAAACCAAAAAATATATTTTTTGCTGGTCTGACAAAAAAAGAAACAGGTAGAATTTTTATTCATTTGCACTGGACGACTATTGTTGTGTTGACTGTTGTAAATTTTTGTTTTTAATCGCTTCTCGGCCTTTTGGCTAAGATCAAGTGTAGTAAATTTTTGTTTAAGTGAGAGGAGGGGAGATAGTGAGACAGACTTCTGCACACACCCTGACCAGATCTATCTGGCAACCCCCATCTGAGGCCAGTGCTCAAATCAACCAAGCTATTTTTAGCCCCTGGGCCTGATGTTTGAACCAATCAAGCCACTGGCTGTGAGAGGGGAAGGGAGAGGAGAGAGGAAGAGAAGCAGATGGTCACATCTCATGTGTGCCCTGATTAAGGATCAAACCCAGGACATCACATGCTGGGCCAACACTCTATCCACTGAGCTAATTGGCCAGGGCCTGTTGTCATTTTTTTAATTTGACAATCTAAGGGAAAAGAGGTCAGGGCCCCTGACTAAATAGTCAGGTACTGCAGCCTTTAAAAACTCTTTCAGCACACCACTGTGCCTCTTGTGGCACACCGTTAAAATTTGCTAGTCTAGCCCTGGCCATATAACTTAGATGATTAGAGCATCATCTCGATACATCAAGGTTGTAGGTTTGATACCCAGTCAGGGCACATACAAGAATCAACCAAGGGCCTGGCGCAGTGGATAGAGTGTCAGCCTGGGACGCTGAGGACCCAGGTTCAAAACCTCGAGGTTGCTGGCTTGAGTGTGGGCTCATTCAGCTTAAGTGTGGGCTCACCAGATTAACCAGATTAAGCACAGGGTCACTGGCTTGAGCCCAAGATCACTGGCTTGAGCTAGGGGTCACTGGCTCAGCTGGAGCCCCCTGGTCAAGGCACGTATGAGAAAGTAATCAATGAACAACCAAATTGCCACAACTACAAGTTGATACTTCTCATTTCTCTCTCTTCCTGTCTATCTGCCCCTGACTGTCTCCCCTTCTCACTAAAAAAAAGAATCAACCAAGGAATGCTTAGGTGGGTGGAACAACAAATTGAGGTTTCTCTCACTGTCTCTCAGATCAATAAAGTAAAAAAAAAAAAAAGTATAACTTGCTACTTAAAAAAAGAAAAAAGTAAGAAAGAGCCTGACCAGACAGTGGCAAAGTGGATAGAACTTCGGATTGGGGCGCAGAGGACGCAGGTTCGAAACCCAAGGTCACCAGCTTGAGCCTGGGCTCATCAGCTTAAGTGTGCGGTCGCTGGCTTGAGCATGGGATTATAGATGTGACCCCATGGTTGCTAGCTTCAGCCCAAAGATCGCTGGCTTGAGCAAGGGGTCACTTGGTCTGCTGTAGCCCCGGTTAAGGCACATGTGAGAAAGCAATCAGTGAACAACTAAGGTGCTGCAACAAAGAATTGATAATTTGTGCTTCTCATCTCTCTCCCTTCCTTCCTGTCTGTCTGTCCTTATCTATCCCTCTCTCTAACTCTCTTTCTGTCAAAAAATAGAAAATAAAAAAAGTAAGAAAGAAAGAAAATCAATGGTCTAGGTAAAACCTTAGGACAACAGGGATATGGGGCAGGACTGGCAGAGCTTTTTACCTAAAAGGTAAAAGATGGGTCAGCATGGGGCAAAGGTGAGGAGGACAATGTCTGGACTGGGAAAAGATGCATAAATATTTGCAAATGCTATGCCCTTCACTGCTCTGGAAAAACATCAGCATTCTGGCATCCTCGTGGTTCTGGCTATGGGAAGGGAAAAGTTGAAACTGAAAAGAAAAATCTAAACAATCATTCAGGTCATAAAGATCTCAAGGCAAAGGAAATGTTTGGACTGTCTTATTTCACTGGCTTGCTTCCTCCTCAAAATAGTGAGAATTTCCCATGCCCTATAAGAGTGGGAGTGAGGCATGTCCAGGATAATTCAAGTTTCCATGGGCTAAGACACTTCCTACCTCTGACTAGTCTTGGTGCCTCTTTGTCCCAAGCCTTTCCCCATTTCCCAGCCTGAGCACTGCTTCTTTCCAGCTGGGCTGTTTCTGCTGACCCATCATAATCCAATCGTGGTGTCCATGGTGCCTGCCTTTTCAAGAAATGCCCAGAAATGGGCCCTGACCTCCCAGCTGTCTTGCACAGAAACTGGCCATCCTCTGAACATGCACTCCAATCAGATCCTCTCCTATATCTGAAGCCCTGCCAGGATCTCTTGCACACAACCCCCTATTTTGCCCCTCTGCCTAAGTACCTGTCCAGCTTAGCTCTGGATGCGGTCCTGGAGGAGGCTAGCTGCCCAGCTCAGGCTCACATTCTGCAACTTCAGCTTGTTAGGGTGGGAGGGAAGAATACCACTGAAGCCCTCAATCATGAGAGTAAAAAGTGCAATGAAGAGGAGGAGACTGGCAATACTAAGGTCATTCTGAGAGATGGGGGTTGGGTGGGAGGGTTCCCCAGGGAGCTTAGATAAATCCAATACTAAGCTACTCACCCAGAGGGAGGAATTGATGGTGGTGAATACATCCTCGGGAGTGGCTGTTCTAGCAGTTAGTTCAGATGGTAATTGAATTTGCTGAGAAACTGGTGACACAAGTCAAAGCTTTTGCTCTCATCCCCTACAACTGCAAGTATGAATCCTGGGAACATGTTGAAGAATTAAGCAAAAAGCTGAAGAAATTCCCAAGTTAGAGTCTCTCGGTGTCTGTGGATGATGACAATATAATTTATCAAATATTTCACAGTTATTCTGAGGTACATTGATTCCAGAATTTGTCCAGGTTTACTTCAGATATTCAATGTCACATAGGTGACAAGTTTCCTTTCCCAGGATTATGTTCAAGGATGGGATATGATGAAATTTAGAAATTTTTAAAAAATTAGAAATTTTAGAGAGCAATTAGGACAGAAATATGCTCTTTATTCCCAGTGCTAAAATGCATATATGATTTGTATTAGCCTTGCCCCTCTCTGATTAGTAGCTGTCAGTCCCTATTTCTTATTTCATTTTTCCTTTTCTTTATTTCAGTTATCATATACTGGGCATGTAATATGTTTCAAGCATCTATCCTGTACCAAAACCCCAACTAGATGCTATTGTAGTTTGCTAAATTAATTTTTAATTTTTAAAATTTTTATTGATTAGAGAGAGAGAGGAAGGGAGGGAGAAAGAGAAGGAGAGGGAGAGAGAGAGAAAAAACATTTTGTTCTACTTATTTATACATTTATTTGTTGACTCTTGTATGTGCCCTGATTGGGGACTGAATCTGCAACCTAGGTCTATGTATCAGAACAATGCTCTAACCAACTGAGTTAACCAGCCAGGGCTTGCTTGCTACTTTAATTTTTAAACTGAAAAAAGAAATTTTAAAAAAAGCAAATAGTAGATATACCATATTTCCCCGTGTATAAGACACTCCCATGTATAAGACGCACCTTAATTTGGGGGCCTGAAATTTGAAAAAAAAAAATGTATTACATAAAGTTATTGAACTCAAGTTTTATTCATTACAGAATTCGTACAACTCCTCATCACTGTCAAAACTCCCATCCATTAGCTTGTCCTCATCTGGGTCTGATGATGAATCACTGTCTTCAACAATGAGCGCAAAAACAAGAGCAAACAAGTGGGAAATGCAAGTAAAAAAAATCTACAATCACTGTATAAGATGCACCAGGTTTTTAGACCCCCAAAGTTTTGAAAAATTGTGCGTCTTATACATTGGGGAAATACAGTACATCTAATTTTTTCTGATTCTGGGTCTCCTGGCTTTTATCATGAGCTAGAGTAGGAACATGGCAGGGATCTCTAGGAAATGCTGAAGAACAAGGTCTTTGGTAATGACGTCAAGTGTGCAATAAGGGGACAAGGTTTGAGCAGCCAGTACAAATGGGCAAATATTTGCAGAGATTACATCTCTTACTAATCATAGGGGAAAGTAAACATCTCCATTATTCATGGGACAGACAACTGGGCAGCACGGAATCAAGCAGCTACCAAACCTATCGAGTCTCACTTCTCAATGACTGGAGTGTGTGGTAATTTGGGGCCCCCTAAAAAGAGTGGATATACAGCAGAGAAAGTCTCTGATAATGTGAGTATGGAGAAGGCCAAGTGGGAATAATTGAGTTGCATTTCTTGTTTCTTAGGTGTTTTGTTTTTCTTTTTTAAGCCAGGGAGAGTGAGAGAAAAAGAGAGACAGACAGACAAACAGGAAGGGAGAGAGATAAGAAGCATCAACTTTGCCTGACCTGTGGTGGCGCGGTGGGTAAAGCATCGACCTGGGAACACTGAGGTCGCCAGTTCAAAACCCTGTACTGGTTCGGACAAGGCACATATGGGAGTTGATGCTTCCAGCTCCTCCCCCCTTTCTCTCTTTCTCTCTCTCTCTATCTCTCTCTCACTCTGTGTCTCCTCTCTAAAATGAATAAAATAAAAATTAAAAAACAAAACAAAACCCTGCACTGGTCCAGTCAAGGCACATATGGGAGTTGATGCTTCCAGCTTCTCCCCCTTTCTCTCTCTCTCTCTCTCTCTCTCACTCTGTGTCTCCTCTCTAAAATGAATAAAATTAAAAAAAAAAAAGAAGCATCAACTTTGTTGTTGCAGCACCTTAGCTGTTCATTGATTGCTTTCTCATATGTGTGCCTTGATGGGGGAAAGGGGCCTCCAGCTGAGCCACTGACCCCTTGCTCAAGCCAGAGACCTTTGGGTTCAAGCCAGCCACCTTTAGGGTCAAGACAGTGACCATGAGGTCATGTCTATGATCCTACAGGGGAGCCAGTGACCCCGGGCTCAAGCTGGCGACCTGCACTCAAGCTGGCAAGATCTGGATTTCAAACTCGGGTCCTCAGCATCCTGGATAAGGGCTCTATCCACTGCACCACTGACTAATCAGGCTGTTTCTTAAGACTTAACCTAAAAGAACAGAAGCTTAAAGGTATTGGATGAGGTGTGCCCTGAATCCTGGGTCCTTTTATACCACATACCTTAGAGAAAGTGTATATTTCTGGTTTTTCTCCTTTCCAGCGTACTCTGGTTGAGACATGCGTGGCCTCAGACTCATCATGATATCACTTGAGCTGCTTTTTTGCTACCTCCTGCTGTACCCTGTGAATGCCATTTCATATGAAAAACAGACAAATATCCTGTTGCACCTTCCTTCATCCTTGGAATCCAGGCCACCCTCCTCAGGCTCCTTGTCCTGCCAGACCCTGCTCCCAAAGTCCCTGCCTGGCTTTACCAAGATGGCTCCTTTACTTAAGTTCCTGGTAGGCCTGTCTCTGATGATTGCCCTGAAGGAAGCTGGCTGCCATTCTGATGTACAGACCCTGCAGCTTGACCTCTACCGCCAGGGAGGTATAAATGCTACACAGATCCTCACCCTACATCTTCATGGGCTAGAGAAAGGCAGAAGCACTGAGAGGGGAGTGTCATTGGATGCCCTGGCCTCTGCTCTGCAGCTGTTGGCCAGGGAGCAGGTACGCCCAAAGAGGGCCCGACGCTACCTCACCGAGGACTGTGAGTATAAGCAGGAGCAGGATGTGCACAATATAGTCCAGATGTTGCCGGGAGTGGGAACCTACTACAACCTGGGCACAGCTTTGTATTATGCTTCTCAGAACTGTTTGGACAAAGCAAAAGAAAGAGGCCAAGATGGGGTCATAGACCTGGGTTATGACCTTCTAATGACCATGGCTGGAATGTCAGGGGGGCCCATGGGATTAGTGATCAGCACTGCACTTAAACCTGCAGTGAAGGCTGGGGTTCAACAGTTCATCCAGTATTACCATGAAAAAGAAGTAATCACTCCTCTTCCAGAGACCAGCAAAGAGGGCTTGGGCAGCACCTCAAATGTGAGTGACATGGCAGAAGCAACTACCACAGCTCCTTTGGTGCCAGAAGTAGTAAATTCAGCTCCTTACTGGTGGTGGTCTTCTTTAAGAACAATGACTTAGATCTTGGAATTGGGAGTTTGGGCATATAAACGGTGGTAAACACAATAAATAAATCTAATATTCTGACAAGCTGTGTGTGTTCAGAATCCAAATCTTTGATTTGTTATGGGGATGAAGGCAGTGCTGTAAAATGTAGGAATTTTAAAGTTTGGAGTTTGGCATCAGAGTTTGGTTTTGAATCCTGGCTCCACTTGTCTGAGGCTCAGTGATCCCTGACTGGTAACTGAATGTCTTTCTCCAAGCTCAGTTTTTAAAATTTCCAAAGCGGGGATAATAATTTCCACCTCAATTGGGTTTTGTGTAAATTAAAAACGATACAATGAACCTAAAGTACTTAGCACAGTACCATTAGTAATTAGTTATCCCCTCCCCTTCCGATCCCCAAGTGTCGAAATTCCGGTCCCACCTTTTCTTACGTAGCCAGTCTCGGTTCCTTAGCTGCTCCGCGGTTTCTTGGAAATCAGCTGTTTCAATGCTTGGCTATTAATGGTAATTCGACTCCTCCCCCCGCAGATGCGGGGCGGGGCTTACTTGAAATTTCCCACCAATCGCTGTGGTTAAAGGTGAGCTTCCCTCTCTACTTGTCCTGCCCCCGAGGGGAGGGAGGATCTGTGGCGGTGCCAATGAACTCACAGCCTAGGGAAGAGCTTGGCCAATATACCCGTGCGGAGCTGGGAAGGCCGAGCTCCGAGGGGCTGAACGAAACTGAAGGAGGGGCAGGCGGTGCTGGTGCAGGAGTTCTGGGGAACGGAAAGCTTGATCAGAGACATTGGAGGGAGAGGGTTTTGAGACCCTAAGCAGGTGAGGTCCGTGAGGACGCGTGGGATTGGGAGTAAAGGCGCGAGTTCCTTCCTGGGAAGTGCGGCGGGCCCCGGGGACTGTGTTTCCAGGTTGAAATTGGAGCTGTCGCCTGTTGACCCTGATCATCCCCGTCTTGTCCATCCTTGCAAAATTCCCCCACAGCCTCCGAGAGCCGGAACTTGACATTGCTGCATTGGTTTAGTGTCTTAGCCAATGCTTTTACCTTCTTGTCTCTGATTGTTTTAAGATATTTTATTTATTGAATTTAGAGAGAGACAGAAAGGATGGGGTTGGGGGGTGGGTCGGAAGCATCAACTTGTTTGTCGTATTTTGAGGTCTCGAACCAGTGACCTCAGCATTCCAGGTCCAGGCTTTATCCACAGCGCCACCACAGGTGAGGCATTGTCTGAAATTTTTTATCCTTATTCCCCCTACCTCCCGCAAAAAATAAAATCAATGTCTAAGGATAGATGGATTTATCATCCTTATTTGTTATGTTAAAAACTATAAGATACAGCCTGACCTGTGGTGGCGCAGTGGATAAAGCGTCGACCTGGGAACACTGAGGTCGCCAGTTCAAAACCCTGCACTGGTCTGGTCAAGGCACATATGGGAGTTGAGCTTCTAGCTCCTCCCCCCTTTCTCCCTTCTCTCTCTCTCTCTCTCTCTCTCTCTCTCTCTCTCTCTCTCTCTCACTCTGTGTCTCCTCTCTAAAAAATGAATAAAAAGAAAAAAAAAATTAAAAAAAAAAAAAAAACTATAAGATACAGAAAAGTGAAACTAAGGTCTCATAGAAAATGAGGTTCATTTCAGAAAAGCTTATTGAATACAAAATATGTGCCTAAGCCTGACCAGGAGGTGGCGCAGTGGATAGAGTGTCGAACTGGAATGCGAAAGACCCAGGTTCGAGACCCCGAGCTCCCCAGCTTGAGCGCGGGCCCATCTGGCTTAAGCAAAAGCTTCTCAGCTTGGACCCAAGGTCGCTGGCTCCAGCATAGGGTTGCTAGGTCTGCTGAAGGCCCGCCGTCAAGGCACGTGTGAGAAAGCAATCAATGAACAACTATGGTGTTGCAACAGCAACGAAAAACTAATGATTGATGCCTCTCACCTCTTTTGTTCCTGTCTGTCTGTCCCTATCTATCCCTCTCTGACTCTCTCTCTGTCCCTGTAAAAAAATAAAGAAAGAAAGAAAAAGAGGTGAGAAGTGGAAGGGCAGGGCTCACTCCTGTCCACATCTCGTCTCAGTCAAAAAAATATGTGCCTAAGAGAGTGAGGGATACCTGAAGAAGTAAGTACATGTTATACCCCCTTAACCTCAAGTGTTTGCAATTCATTTGAAAAAAACAAGTACGTATGTTTGTTTTCATATATAAACCTCAGGGTTTACTTGCTGCCTTACTCTTATTTCTTTGGGGTTTTTTGTTTGTTTGTTTTCCCTTTTGTTTTTTATTCTGCCTTATCTTTTTTTAAAAAAAGATTTTATTTATTCATTTTACAGAAGAGAGAGAAAAGGGTAGAAAGATCAGGAAGCATCAACTCCCATATGTACCTTGATTAGGCAAGCCCAGGGTTTTGAATCGGTGATCTCAGCATTCCAGGTTGTTGCTTTATCCACTGTACCACCGGCGGTCAAGCTCTGCTTTAATCTTTTAATACCAGCCTATTAGTTCCTTGAGAACTGGGGTCTTTTCATTTGTTTTTGTTTTTTTACTTTAAGTCAGTACAGGTATACATAGTTTTAAATATCAAGCAGTACCAAAAGGGTAAAAATTCAAAATAAGCCTGACCTGTGGTGGCACAGTGTCTAAAGCATTTGCTTGGAATGCTGTCATAAAAAGTGTCATCTTAGGGATTGAGTGACCCCTTTCACAGAATTTAAACATCTTTTGGAATGGAGCTCTTCCTTCCTATATGGAGAGCAGTTTATAGAGTGTACCTTATCTCTAAGTAGATTTCAGCCCCTGATTTTGGGGCCAGCAGAAATCATGCTGAAATAAATACTTAAGACCCAGACTATCTTTAAATACTTGAGCGTAAACAAATAAAAACACATTAATTTATTATTATTATTTGTTGTTGTTTTTTTTTTGAGAGAGAGGGACAAACAGAAAGGGAGAGAGATGAGAAGCATCAACTCATAGTTGTAGCACCTTAGTTGTTGATGCTTTCACATATGTGCCTTGACCTGGGGGCTCCAGCTGAACTAGTGACCCGTTGCTCAAGCCATGACCTTGGGGTCATGTCTGTGATCCCACACTGAAGCCGAGGGACCTGTGCTCAAGCTGTTGAGCACATGCTCAAGCCAGATGAGCCCGTGTTCAAGCTGGTCACCTAGGGGTTTTGAATGTGGATCCTCTGTGTCCTAGGCTGACGCTCTATCCACTGTGCCACCACCTGGTCAGACACTTGATTATTTTTAATTTTAAAGATTTTATTTACAGAGGGTCCTCAGGTTATGGCAGTCTCAACATACGACGTTTTGAGTTTACAATGCTCACTACCATCAAAACTTTAAAAAGTTGAGATGTGAGTGTTTCAGCTTACGCCATTAGCATTGTACTTATGTACTACATGGACAAACTAGTTTTGTTTGTTGTGCGCAGTGGAAGAATACATGACATTCTTTTTCTGTGGCTTAGTTGTGTTTTTATGTTCTAGATTATGACTTTACAACTGGGTTAGGATAGGTGAGTGACTGACTTAGGCTAGGGTGTGTTTCAAATACACCATAATTTGGGTTACATCACTGTTGTAGGAATGGAACTGTTATAACCCAAGGACCCCCTATATTGATTTTAGAGGCAGGAGAGAGGGCGTGGAGAGGAGCAGAAAGCATTCACTCATAGTAGTTGCTTCTTGTATGTGCTTTGACTGGGCAAGCCTGGGGTTTTGAATAGGCGATCTCAGCATTCCAGGTCAATGCTTTACTCACTGTGCTATCACAGGTCAGGCAAAACACATAGAAATTTAAAATAAATTCATTGGGGGAGATAGATAAAACAAAAAATGGTAGAAATATCACTAATGTTCGTTGAAGATGATTGATGGATACATGGATAATTCTTGTACTATTCACTCTACTTTGGTGTGTGTTTGAAAGTTTTTATTAAAACTAAAAGCCCGCCTGACCAGGCGGTGGTGCAGTGGATGGAGCGTCGGATTGGGATGCGGAAGACCCAGGTTCGAGACCCTGAGCTTGCCAGCTTGAGCAAAAGCTCGTCAGCTTGGACCCAAGGTCGCTGGCTCCAGCAAGTGGTGGCTCGGTCAGCTGAAGGCCCGCGGTCAAGGCACATGTGAGAAAGCAATCAATGAACAACTAAGGTGTCGCAACGGCAATGAGAAACTAATGAATGATGCTTCTCACCTCTCTCCGTTCCTGTCTGTCTGTCCCTATCTATCCCTCTCTCTGTCCCTGTAAAAAATAAAAAAATAAACATTAAAAAAAACAAAAAGCCCACATATTGGAGCTCTTTTATAGAACTTTCCGGAAGAATATGTACCAAACTAATAATGTTGTTTTCCAGAGAGAAGGGGAGGGGACCAAGATTGGAAGTGGGGTCAATGTAGACACCCCTTTTTTTCTAGACACACCTGTGTAATTAAAAAAATTTAAATTTGTAATAGTAAACTATCATGAGACTGTGGATGATGTAGTCCAGCAAAATTTACAATTGTGAACCTGAATCTTTTAGACTCAGATCCCAAATGGCGCAGTGGGAGATGCTGCAGAATCTTGACAGCCCATTCCAGGATCAGCTGCACCAGCTCTACACAAATAGCCTTCTGCCGGTGGACATTCGACAATATTTGGCTGTCTGGATTGAAGACCAGAACTGGTGAGGCCCTCAAAAAGTTAGGGGATAGGGGATGAGGAAAATGGTTTCTTTCTTCCAAGCCCCCAGGATCCTGGAGTCACCAAAGGCAGGAAGGGGTTTGAAGTCCTCAATACAGTATCAACCCTGCAGAGAGACTAATCTTTGTCATTCTTGGTCCCCAGGCAGGAAGCTGCAATGGACAATGATAATTCCAAGGTTAACATGCTATTCTTCCACTTCTTGGACCAACTAAAGTATGAGTGTGCCCGCTGCAGTCAAGACCCCGAGTGCTTGTTGCTACAGCATAACTTGAGAAAATTCTGTCGGGACATTCAGGTACTTGGAGGAGCTAGGAATACAAAATAGGAATGGGAGCTGTCAAGAGGTACGGTTTGGGTATGGAACAGGAGCTGGAGGTACAAAGGGACAGGGGAGGATCTAGGAAAAGGGGAACAGAGTCTGGATTAGGGGGATCACTGGCAGAGAGAAGGCCAGTGTTTAGGTGACCTGTTTGGAAGAGGCTATGGTTTGGGGACCAGTGGCAAAAAGGGGAAGGGCTGGGGACCCTGAAGGAGGGGAAAGTACCGAGTCACTGGTGGTAAGGTTCATTGATGGCAGTGGAGTTCAATCAAGTTTCTCTCTTCCTCCTGCAGGCCTTACCTCAGGGCCCTATGCAGTTGGCTGAGATGATCTTTAATCTCCTTCTGGAAGAAAAAAGAATTCTGATCCAGTCTCAGAGGGCTCAATTGGTGAGCCCAATTTGCTGATAATATTGAAAGCTCTTAAGAGGGACCATGAAAAGGCCTCAGGAAATTTGTTTCAGAATAAAATCCCCTGATAGCCTGTTGTATAATTTCAACCCTGGATTTTAGAGATAAAAGGCCAGAGTTGAATGTGCTTAGAGCCCTGGTCGGATATCTTGCTTTGTTGGAGCATGGTCCCAAAGCACAGAGGTTGCCGGTTTGATCCTGGTCAGTGCACATACAGGAACAGCTATTCCTGTCTCTTTCCTGCTCTCTCCCTTCCTATCTAAGATCAATAAAATAAACATTTAAAAAAAAATGTGCCTGACCAGGTGGTGGCGCAGTGAATAGAATGTTGGACTGGGATGCAGAAGACCCAGGTTAGAGACCCCGAGGTCACCAGCTTGAGTGCAGGCTCATCTGGTTTGAGCAAAAGCTCACTGGCTCTAGCAAGGGGTTACTCGGTCTGCTGAAGACCCACGGTCAAGGCATATATGAGAAAGCAATCAATGAACAACTAAGGTGTTGCAACGACAACAAAACGCTGATGATTGATGCTTCTCATCTCTCTTCGTTCCTGTCTGTCTGCCCCTATCTATCCCTCTCTCTGACTCTCTCTCTCTGTCCCTGTAAAAAAAAAAAAGTGCTTAGAGCCTCTTATTTCAGGAACAAGAAGAGCCAGCCCTCGAAGCACCTGTAGAAAGCCAGGAGCATGAGATTGAATCCCGGATTTTGGAATTAAGGACTATGATGGAGGTTTGTAGATGTGGCAAGAATCAGGGTGGGCAGGACTCAGTCTGCCTCCTCTTATAGAAGCACCCTCATGTGGGTCTCATCCCTGCTACAGAAGCTGGTGAAATCCATCAGCCAATTGAAAGACCAGCAGGATGTCTTCTGCTTTCGATATAACATCCAGAAGCAAGGTAGGAAGCACACTGAGGGGTGGGAGAAAAACACGTGCCTGCTGGCAGACCAGGGGTGGAAGAAAGCTCAAGGGAAAAGCCCCAGTAATCACCTTTGGCTACGCCTCATTGGCTACAGTCCTGCTCCAAGCAAAGCTAGATGTGTCAGGGTATGTTGTGGAGGTTGGATCGGAGGTGTGGCTGAAGGACAGCTAGTGAATGTTAGAGGACATGCATGGGAAACTGCCTTAACAGATAGAGTGGCCTTTTGTTTCAAGCACAACTTTTATAGTTTGCCTGAGGGCCTACAGGTACCTGTGTTTTGCTTTGGTTCCCCTTCTCCCTTCGGAATTCCCCCTTTCTGACTCTGACTGAGATTTGGGTCAGGAAGGCAAGGGGAAGGAGCCCTAGGTCTGAGCACGTATCTCACTTCCTGTACCTGCTATCCAGTGAGGACATCTTCTTTGGAGCCCCATCAGAGTAGACAGCAGCAGCTTCTGCAGGAAACTCTCAATGAACTGGACAAAAGGAGAAAGGTGGGAAGCAAAGGATAGAGGGAGTGGGCAGCAGGGACTTGGGGAAAATGAGGGACCTGGGAGCCCTGGCCTCTTAGCCTTGGCTTTTCGATCCCTTTATCCCCAGTTGAATGGTGGAGGGTGATAGTGAAAAGTGCTCAGCTATCACTTACATCTTCCTTAGGAGGTCCTGGATGCTGCCAGAGCACTGTTAGGCCGATTAACTACCCTAATTGAGCTACTGCTGCCCAAGTTGGAGGAGTGGAAAGCCCAACAGCAGAAAGTATGCATTGGAGCCCCCCAAGATGGAAGGTCAGAACTTCTCCAGCTAGAAAAGTGGTAAGAGGCACCTCCCCGCCCTCATGCTCACCCAGCTCTAGTCCTGTCCACCCTACTGTGCTTTGTAAATTGTAATGCCCCAGATATGGCAAGAGCTATTATTCTTTTTTTTTTTTTTTACAGGAACAGAGAGAGGGATAGATAGGGACAGATAGACAGGAACGGAGAGAGATGAGAAGCATCAATCATTAGTTTTTCGTTGCTGTTGCGACACCTTAGTTGTTTATTGATTGCTTTCTCACATGTTCCTTGACTGCGGGCCTTCAGCAGACCGAGCAACCCCTTGCTGGAGCCAGCGACCTTGGGTCCAAGCTGAGGAGCTTTTGCTCAAGCCAGATGGGCCCGCGCTCAAGCTGAGAAATATATCTTCTACTTTTGTTGTGCACTGAATACAAAGCAAAAAGAAAGAAAATGACTGGTTACCTTACTGCCCCCATGTAGCTGCTGTAACTTTTTTTTCTTTTTTTAAAAAAAATTTTTTTTTAATTTATTTATTCATTTTAGAGAGGAGACACAGAGTGAGAGAGAGAGAAAGAGAGAAAGGGGGGAGGAGCTGGAAGCATCAACTCCCATATTTGCCTTGACCAGACCAGTGCAGGGTTTTGAACTGGCGACCTCAGTGTTCCCAGGTCAACGCTTTATCCACTGTGCCACCAGAGGTCAGGTTAGGCTGCTGTAACTTTTTTTAAAAAGATTTTATTTATTGATTTTACAGAGAGAGGAGTGGTATGGAGCAAGAAGTATCAACTCATAGTTGCTTCACTTTAGTTGTTCACTGTTTGCTCTTTGCTTGTTGTATGTGCCTTGTCCAGGCAAGACCAGGCCCTATTCACTGCGCTACCATAGGCCAGCAACTTTTTTTTTTCACTGTAACATTATTATTATTATTATTATATTTTGACAGAGAGAGTCAGAGAGAGGGACAGATAGGGACAGACAGGAAGGGAGAGAGATGAGGAGCATCAGTTCTTTGTTGCGGCACCTTAGTTGTTCATTGATTGCTTTCTCATATGTGCCTTGATGGGGGGCTACAGCAGAACAAGTGACCCCTTGCTCAAGCCGGCGACCTTGAGCTCAAGCCAGTGACCATGGAGTCATGTCTATGAACCCATGCTCAAGCTGGTGAGCCCCCACACAAGCCCGATGAGCCCACACTCAAGTCTGTGACCTCAGAGTTTCAAACCCAGAACCTTCATGTTCCAGTGCAACTCTATCCACTGCGCCACCGCCTGGTCAGGTTACTGTAACATTATTTAACAAAAATTGAATCATACTGTTCATACTATTTTGAGACATGTGGACTTGTTTTATTATTTTAAACTTAGTAGTACATTATAATATTTACTCATATTACCTTCAATGGCTGCATCCTAGTTTCCTATATGGAGATAACATAAATTAATTAATGAACTTTTATTTTTGGACATTTAGCTTTTCAATTTCTTGATATTTTTTCAGTACACTTTTTATTTTATATTAATTTTATTGTGATGTAAGAACAAAGGAATTGTCCTTTAACATACGTGAAAAATACCTACTGTTTTAAATATTTTCTTGTGAGGAAATTCATTATAATTTAAACTATTGAAAATATACCATAACTATTCAAGTAGGTTGAAAACAGGTATATAGACCTTCAGATACATGATCAGTATTTAAATTATTTAAATAGCCTAACCAGGCTGTGGCACAGTGGATAGAGCGTTGGGCTGGGATGCAGAGGACCCAGGTTCAAAATCCCAAGGTTGCCAGCTTGAGTGCAGGCTCATCTTGTTTGAGCAAAGCTCATCAGCTTGAGCCAAAGGTCACTGGTTTGAGCAAGGGGTCACTCGGTCTGCTATAGCTCCCTGGTCAATGCACATATGAGAAAGCAATCAATGAACAACCAAGGTGCTGCAACAGGGAATTGATGCTCCTCATCTCTCTCTCTTCTGGTCTGCCTGTTCCTATCTGTCTCTCTCTGTCACACACACACACACAAAATAAATAAATAAATAAAATTATTTAAATAACCTTGTAGCTACATCTTTATTTATATTCCTAATTTTATATATATATATATATTAAATGTTTGTTTACTTTTTTACAGGGACAGAGAGAGGGATAGATAGGGACAGACAGGAACAGAGAGAAATGAGAAGCATCAATCATTAGTTTTTCGTTGCCGTTGTGACACCATAGTTGTTCATTGATTGCTTTCTCACACGTGCCTTGACCGCGGGACTTCAGCAGACCGAGCCACCACTTGCTGGAGCCAGCGACCTTGGGTCCAAGCTGGTGAGCTTTTGCTCAAGCCAGATGGGCCCCCGCTCAAGCTGGCGAGTGAGCTCGGGGTCTCGAACCTGGGTCTTCTGCATCCCAGTTCGACGCTCTATCCACTGTGCCACCACCTGGTCAGGCTATTCCTAATTATATTTGTAATATAAATTGCCAGAAGTGGGTTTTTTTTTTTTAATAGGGACAGAGAGAGTCAGAGAGAGGGATAGTCAGGGACAGACAGACAGGAACGGAGAGAGATGAGAAGCATCAATTATTAGTTTTTTGTTGCCGTTGCGACACCATAGTTGTTCATTGATTGCTTTCTCACATGTGCCTTGACCACGGGCCTTCAGCGGACCGAGCAACCCCTTGTTGGAGCCAGCGACCTTGGGTCTAAGCTGGCGAGCTTTTGCTCAAGCCAGATGGGCCTGCGCTCAAGCTGGCGACCTCAGGGTCTCAAACCTGGGTCTTCCGCATCCCAGTTCGATGCTCTATCCACTGCGCCACTGCCTGGTCAGACCAGAAGTGGTATTTTTTTAAGATTTTTTAAAATTTATGTATATTAGGAGAGAGAGAGAGAGAAGGGGCGAGGAGCAGAAAACATCAGTTTCCATATAGGCCTTAACCAAGCAAGCCCAGGGTTTTGAACCAGCGATCTCAACATTCTTGGTCAACATTTTATCCACTGTGTCAAAACAGGTGAGGAGAAAATGGTATTTCTGAGTTAAAGTGTGTACCTTTGCTCGCTGGCGGTAATGGTATTATTGTGTTGATTTCTTTTTTTAATTTCTTTTTATTTATTTATTTTAGAGAGGAGACACAGAGTGAGAGAGAGAGAGAAAGGGGGGAGGAGCTAGAAGCATCAACTCCCATATGTGCCTTGACCAGACCAGTGCAGGGTTTTGAACTGGCGACCTCAGTGTTTCCAGGTCAACGCTTTATCCACTGCGCCACCACAGGTCAGGCTGTGTTGATTTTTTGTTTATTTGTTTCACTGTTTTTTGTTTTTTTTTTTAATTTCTTTTTATTTTATTCATTTTAGAGAGGAGACACAGAGTGAGAGAGAGAGAAAGAGAGAAAGGGGGGAGGAGCTGGAAGCATCAACTCCCATATGTGACTTGACCAGACCAGTGCAGGGTTTTGAACTAGCGACCTCAGTGTTCCCAGGTCGACACTTTATCCACTGTGCCACCACAGGTCAGGCTGTTTCACTGTTTTTAATAAAAAGATCTGTATTGCTTTTTTTTTTTTTTACAGCAACAGAGAGAGAGTCAGAGAGAGTGATAGATAGGGACAGACAGATAGGAATGGAGAGAGGTGAGAAGCATCAATCATTAGTTTTTTGTTGCTGTTGCAACACCGTAGTTGTTCATTGATTGCTTTCTCACATGTGCCTTGACCGTGTTCCTTCAGCAGACTGAACAACCCCTTGCTGGAGCCAGCGACCTTGGGTCCAAGCTGACGAGCTTTTGCTCAAGTCAGATGGGCCTGCGCTCAAGCTGGCGAGCTTGGGGTCTCGAACCTGGCTCTTCTGCATTCCAGTCTGATGCTCTATCCACTGCGCCGCCGCCTGGTCAGGCAGATCTGTATTGCTTTTTTTTTCTTTTTAATTTATTTTTATTTTATTCATTTTTTTAGAGAGGAGACACAGAGTGAGAGAGAGAAAGAGAAAGAGGGGGAAGGAGCTGGAAGCATCAACTCCCATATGTGCCTTGACCAAACCAGTACAGGGTTTTGAACTGGCGACCTCAGTGTTCCCAGGTCAATGCTTTATCCACTGCGCCACCACAGGTCAGGCTCTGTATTGCTTTTAATGATTTTAAATATGTATATCAATTGAAAAATTTCAGGCAACTTAGAAAAGAAAGTAAAAATTATTCATCTGTATAATCTGATCACTCAGTAGTACTCTCTATTAATGCTTTTACATACTTTTTCCAGATTTTCCCTATGCAAATACATAAAAGTACATCTGTTTGGTTGATTGATTGATTTTGGGAGTACAGGGAGTCCCTGGGTTATGACACAGCTCCATTCCTAGGACAGTGACGTAACCGAAATTTTGATGTAAGTCAAACCATACTCTAGGATAAGTCACTTACCTATCTTAACCCAGTTGTAAAATCATAATCTAGAACATAAAAACACAACTAAGCCACAGAAAAAGGAAAAAGACATAAATATACTATACTGTACTGTATTAACAGAAAAAATGATTAAGCCAAAACACGTCTCAATTTTTTAAAGTTTTTATGGGAGTGAGCATCGTAAACTTGAAACGTTGTATGTCAGGACTGTTGTAACCCGAGGACCCTCTGTACATTTAATTTTTTTAAGGGAGAGTATAGGAGATAGACTACCATATGCACCCCAAGATTCACTCAGCAACCTCTGTCTGGTGCTGATGCTCAAATCAATGAATCAACCGAGCTATCCTCAGTGCCCTGGGTCAATGCTCAAACCAGTTGAGCTATTGGCTACAAGAGGGAAAAGAGAAAGAAAGTGGAGAAGGGGGAAAGAGAAGCTGATGGTCGCTTTTCATGTGTTCCCTGACCAGGGATCAAACCTGGGACATCTGCATGCCAGGCCAACATTCTATCCACTGAGCCAACTCGCCGGGGCCAGAGTGTATGTTTATTAAAGTTTTGGGGACAGTGATACAAGGAAGGGCTTGGTGGGGCTGCTTTGAGTCTCTAGAAAGTGATAGAAAAGAAATGAGCCAAGGTGGAGCTGCTGTTGACTCACTGAAAAGTCAGAGTGAAGGGGGCTTTGGAGACAGTTTTAGGAGTTAGCAAAGGAAGAGCTACCACTGCCCATTGCTTCCCTGGTTGCAGGTCTCTCGTGGGGACCCTTAGAGTTTAGCAGATGCATGCCTGAGAGGAAAGAAAGGCCCACGGGAGAGAGAGAGAGTGTCAAAAATACATCTATTTTAAACAGAAGTCAAATCATATATCTAGCCTGACTAGCAATGGATAGATTGTCAGTCAGAAACACTGAAGTCCCAGAATTGAAACCCCAAGGTCAATGGCTTGAGGGCAGGCTCCCCAGCCTGAGCGTAGGTTCTTTCGCTTGAGTGTGAGATCATCAACATGATCCTGTGGGCGCTGGCTTGAGCCAAAGGTCGTTGGCTTGAAGCCCAAGGTCACTGGCTTGAGTAAGAGGTCGCTGGCTGTGCTGGAACCCCCCGGTCAAGGCACATATGAGAAAGTAATCAATGAACCACTAAGGTGCCACAACTATGAGTTGATGCTTCTTATCTTTCCCTTCCTGTCTCTCTCTCTCTCTAAAAATGAAAAATACATGTCTATACTATGGTAATTTTGAAAGTTTCAATATTTTTGGACATTATTCCATGTTAAATATTTGAGCCTATCTCATTTTTAATGGTTGCATAGTATTTCATGATGTGACTATGTGATAATTTACATGCTTAATACCAATTGTTTCTAATTTTTCTATTACAAATAACAAAGCCATGAGCTTCCTGGTACATTTGTCTTTGTCTGTTTATCTAATTATTTCTTTAGGATATATCTTAGAAATGGAATACTACAAAAAGTATGCACATTTCTTGAGGCTTTTTAAAAGATAGTTCCAAATTGCTATCCCAGTTTGTTTGTTTATATGTAGTGTATGATTGTTTTCCTGTCACCACATTGCCTATTATTACTTTTTCTATAGAGACAGTAAAATATAGAAGCCTAAAGTATGAGCTGTGTAGCCAGACTGCCTGGGATTACATACAACTTCATTCTTTACTAGTTTTATGATCTTGAGCAAGTCACTTAACTTTTCTGTGTCTCCGTTTTATTATCTGTAAAATCGGGATAACAATAGTACCTACTCTATAGGGTTATTGTAAGGATTAAATGCATTAATATGTGTAAAGCACTTAGAATAAATAGTACATATCTAGCATCATATGAAAGTTAGTGCTTTTTTCTAAAGGATTTTATGTATTGATTTTTAGAGAGAGGAGAGAGAGAAAAGGGAGGGAGGAGCGGGAAGCATCAACTTTTAGTAGTTGCTTCTAGTATGTCCCAACTGGGCAAGCCCTGGGTTTTGAATTGGTGGCCTCAGCATTCCAGGTCAAAGCTCCATTCACTGCGGCTACCACAGGTCAGGCTGAAAGTTAGCTTTATTATGTTAATCTTTTACCAGTTTTGAATGTGAAAGTGGCTTTGATTTTCACTTCTTGGATTATGAATCATGTTGAATAAACAGTGCTTCCTGGATTCTTTTTTTGTTCCAGTTTCTAAGTCTCCACATAGTTAAGGGGGATCTCTTAGAGCATGTTTGGGGGCTCCAGAGAACTCATGGATTCCCTCTCGTTTGGATTCTATCACTCAGGTTCACAGATGGAGCAAAGCTATTGTTTCATCTGCAGCAGCTACTGAAGGAGCTGAAGGGATTGAGTCACCTGGTTAGCTATGACAATGACCCTCTCCAAGGAGTGGACCTGCAGAAGGCTCAAGTTACAGAACTGCTACAGCGTCTGCTCCACAGGTTTAGAGGCCAGGGAGGGACCTCTAGGGAGGTCAGAGGGAAGGAACAAGAGGAACCCTTCTTACCGATGCTGAGCTATATATTCTCTCCATTTCTTTCTTCCCAGAGCATTTGTTGTAGAAGCCCAGCCCTGTATGCCTCAAACTCCCCATCGACCCCTCATCCTCAAGACTGCGAGCAAGTTCAGTGTCCGAACAAGGTTAGCATTTCAGAATTCATTCCTGACTCCTTTTTCCAGACCTGGCACTGTTTGCTTTCTGGCTTTACAAATCTTCCCACTCTTGGTTATTTCTTCTCTCTTTCATTGATTTTTTAAAGAGAAGAAGGGAAAAAAGAAACACCAATTTGTTGTTCCATCCATTAATGCATTCATTGGTTGATCCTTGCATGGCCCTGACTGGGGATCTAACCCGCAACCTTGGCCTATCAGGACAACACTCTAAGCCAGTAGTAGTCAACCCGGTCCCTACCGCCCACTAGTGGGCATTCCAGCTTTCATGGTGGGCGGTAGCGGAGCAACCAAAGTATAAATAAAAAGATAGATTTAACTATAGTAAGTTGTTTTATAAAGATTTATTCTGCCAAATTTAGCGAAAATCTGACATAAAGTACTTGGTAAGTAATTATTACATGCTTAACTTGCTGTAACTCTGCTTTATAAATTTTATAAAGTAGCCTGACCTGTGGTGGCGCAGTGGATAAAGCGTCGACCTGGGAACACTGAGGGCGCCAGTTCAAAACCCTGCACTGGTTCGGTCAAGGCACATATGGGAGTTGATGCTTCCAGCTCCTCCCCCCTTTCTCTCTCTCTCTCTTTCTTTCTCTCACTCTGTGTCTCCTCTCTAAAATGAATAAAATAAAAAGAAATTTTAAAAAAAATTATAAAGTAAAGTTACTTCCCTACTTTATAAATCACTTACTGTGGAACCGGTAGGCGGTTAGAAAATTTTACTTCTAACAGAGATACAAAAGTGGGCGGTAGGTATAAAAGGTTGACTACCCCTGCTAAGCAATTGAGCACCCAGCCAGTATTTTCCTCTTTTTCTCCTCAATCAATCTACCTCTTCTAATCTCTTTCCTTATCTTTTTCAAACATCTTGTCTATCCAAGGAGTTTCTCTTATCCACTTCTGTTCTCCCCAGGCTGCTGGTGAGACTCCAGGAAGGCAATGAGTCACTGACTACAAAAGTCTTTATTGACATGTAAGTTGGAGCAAGTGAACGGCGGGACCAAGGAGTGGCCAGGAAGTGGGCTGGTGGTGCAGAGAAAACACCTTTTCACAAAAAGGCTCCGGGGCTGTGTTCTTCCCTCTTCCCTTCCTACCTCATAGAAATAATAAGTCATCCCTTTTGTTGGACACTTGCTATGTGACATGCAGCTTGTCTAATACTCATTTAATTGTTGGGGAACCCCAAGAGTTACATATTATCAACCCACCATTCAAACTAGAAAACAAGCTCAGAGAGATGATGTGTCTTATGCAAGGCCACATAGCTTGTGAGCTACAGATTTGGGTTTCAACTCAGGTCTGTCTCATCCCAAAGTCCAAATTCCTAACTTCTACACTGTTTTCCTTACCAATGATTTATTTTTTCTTGTATTTCTTTCCAGGAATCCTCCTCAGCTACAAGGGTGGGTACCTGACAAAGATGCTGCAAACACTTGTGCACTGCATGATGAGCTGCACAGCCACCTGTGGCAGCCCGGACGGGCACAGATGAGGAGGAGCTTGATTTGGGTGGTGTATAAGCAGTGGGAGATTGGGGTAGTCTGAAGTGAAGTGGGACTTCCTGCTGACTTTTTTGTTTTTCATATATCTTCTTTCTCCTGAAATAGCTTCCGGAAGTTCAACATTCTTACCTCAAATCAGAAAACTTTGACCCCCGAGAAAGGGCAGAGTCAGGGCTTAGTCTGGGACTTCGGTTACCTGGTAAGAAGGGCTGGTAGCTTAAATTTCTAGTCCTGTGGAACGCGCTGAGGCAAGTTCCCAGGCCTTGGAAGTCTTGAAGGCAAAATGGGTTTCAGGGATGCTTAGGTCCCTCCTCTGGCATTCTCCCTCCCCTCTATTGCACAGACTCTGCAGGAACAACGATCGGGTGGTTCTGGAAAGGGCAGCAATAAGGTGAGTCCTGGACAAAGGATTGGAGGGCAGGCGGAGCCTGCCAGAGGGCCCTCTGATTGTTGTGTCTTTGCTGTCCCAGGGTCTGCTGGGTGTGACGGAGGAGCTGCACATTATTAGCTTCACGGTCAAATACACCTACCAGGGTCTGAAACAGGAACTGAGAGTGAGTGAAAGTGGAGGGCAGGGAGAGATGAAGCAGATTTGGGAGAAGGTATAAGAAGGAGTTAAACCGAAACCTCTTGGGGTGAAATATTACCCATTGCCCCTACCAAATGTCTAAAGCTAGAATCACCACAGCTTCTTCTGTGACTCCTGTCTTCTCCCCAGACAGACACCCTCCCTGTGGTGATTATTTCTAATATGAATCAACTCTCAACTGCCTGGGCCTCAGTTCTCTGGTTCAATCTGCTCAGTTCAAACCCCCAGGTAGGAGGTAGAGTCAACAGGTAAAGGGTGGTAAGCTTGGTGTGAGGATGCTGCTCTGAGCCATCCTGTCCTCCCACACCTACAGAATCAGCAGTTCTTCTCCAACCCTCCAAAGGCCCCATGGAACTTGCTGGGCCCTGCTCTCAGTTGGCAATTCTTCACCTATGTTGGCCGAGGCCTTGACCGGGACCAGCTGAACATGCTGAAGGGCAAGCTCTTTGGTACAGACATTTTTTTCTTTCAGCCCCAGCCCTCTGTTCTTTCCATCTCAGGATCCCTGGCCTTGCCTCCTTCCATCATCTTAACTGCCTTTCTGCCCACAGTGCAGAACTCTGGGAATGAGGGTACATTGTTGTCCTGGGCTGACTTCACTAAGGTAATAATACCCTGCATCCAGGGCAGCTAGATCCTAGCTTACAGTCCAAACACCTGCCTCTCCCCCATCATTCCTCCCACACCAAGGGCAACTCCATTTGTCTTCCTGCCTTTCCATTTTTCCTTCAGCGAGAGAACCCCCCTGGAAAGTTACCATTCTGGACATGGCTAGACAGGATTCTGGACCTGGTACATGACCACCTAAAGGATCTTTGGAATGATGGGTAAGACCTTGGTCAGCCTCCCCTCTCCCCAAGCCCAGCTGACTTTCTGGGCTTGAAAATGGACGCTAGGCGCCCTCATGTGGCAAATAGGAGAGAGAGCAAAAACTGGTGCGAGGTCACACCCCTGACATTTGCAATAATAGAGCCACTATTTGTCAAGTATCTCTTGTGTTCCAGAGCATGCTAGTGCTTTCATGAATTCTCTCATACAATCCTTACAGCCATGCTTAGTGGTGGGTGTTACCACCCTTGTTTCAAGTGAGGAAAGTAAAGCTCAGAAATTAAAGAACTTACCCAACGGGTCAAGGTAGGTGGGATTCATACCCAGGCCTGTTTGACCCAAGCCTATGCTTTTCTTTTCCTATTTTTTTTTTTTTTTTTGTGTGTGTGTGTGTGTGACAGAGAGAGGGACAGATAGGAACAGACAGGAAGGGAGAGAGACGAGAAGCATCAATTTTTTGTTGCAGTTCTTCAGTAGTTTATTGATTGCTTTCTCATATGTGCTTTGACTGGGGGGCTACAGCAGAGCCAGTGACCCCTTGCTCAAGCCAGCGACCCCACGCTCAAGCTGGGGTCATGTCTATCATCCCATGCTCAAGCCAGCAAGCCTGCGCTCAAGCTGTTAAGCCCGCGCTCAAGCTGGCATTTCAACCTGGCTCCTCTATATTCCAGTGCGACACTACCCACTGCACCACCGCCTGGTCGGGCAAGCCTATGCATTTTCCACCATACTGTCTGCCCATTAGTATAGTACTGTTTTCCTTTTACAAAGTGCTTTCATCTATATGGCCTCACTGAATCCTCACACCTCTTCCAACCCTGGGAGGTGGGTATTGTCAGTGAAGTGAAGTGACTTGGCCACAATGAAACACTTTGTAAGTGGCAGAACCAGGGCCACAAGCTGGCACTCTCTCCCTGTCCAAGGAATCAGGGGGCAGGGAGGCAGGAGGGCCTCTCAGCTGCTTTCTCTGCTCCAGACACATCATGGGCTTTGTGAGCCGGAGCCAGGAACGCAAGTTGCTAAAGAAGACCATCTCCGGTACCTTTCTTCTGCGCTTCAGTGAAACAACGGAAGGGGGCATTACCTGCTCTTGGGTGGAACACCAGGATGATGGTCAGCTTCTCTGCCCTGCAGTCCCCGCAGCCTCTCCTTTCTGCCCCTCTGCCTGTCCTTGGTTTCTCCAGCTCTGTCCTGAATCCCTCAGCGGGTCTAGGGGTGGGGAATGCCCAGACCCAGCCTCTTCTCTCAAGCCCGCCTGTTCCTATATCCACTCTCTAGATAAGGTGCTCATCAACTCTTTGAAGCCGTTCACCAAGGATGTGCTGCAGTCACTCCCACTGACCAAAATCATCTGCCACTACCAGCTGCTCACTGAGGAGAATATACCCGAGAATCCACTTTGCTTCCTCTATCCCCGAATCCCTCGGGATGAGGCTTTTGGGTGCTATTGCGAGGACAAAGGTGAGAGTCACTGACATAGTTCACTGGTACGTTGCTGGCATCCGCTGCAAACCCAGCTCCTTCCTTACGGACATGGGGAAACCAATATCCAGAGAAGTTAAGGGATTTGTTCATGGGACCCTGTTAGTTATTAAGGAGATATGACTCTCACAAACATTGGTCTGTGTCCAATCCACTGACCTCCCCACCTCTTGCATGTGTCCCCCACAGTTAATCTTCAGGAACGAAGGAAATACCTGAAACATAAGCTCATTGTGGTCTCCAATAGGTGAGATGTGAACTCTTCACCCAGCCTCCCTAACCCTTTATGGCTGACATAGTGAACCAACTCTGGCCAAGTCTCTGGCCTTTTACTGCCCCATAGTCTCTAGTCCTCTAGGTTTTTCGCTGTTCTTCTAGTCTTTCTTCTGCTGCCATCCTTAGTTTGTCTCCACAGGGGTTCCCTGATAAGAATAGTTATAATCACTGATGTTAATAGACATCTACTTGATGCCAAAATTTGTACTAGATACTTTTAGAACATTTTTTAAAAATTTAAACCTTAAGAGAATCTAGTATGTGAGTAGGAAATACTAATAGGAAGATTTAATGAAAGTTTATTATGTACCAGGCACTGGGCCGAAAGCTTTATGTTCATTTTCTCATTTATTGAATTTTCATAATAGTTCTTTGAGGCACACACTGTTGTTATTATTGTTTTTAGCCGAGGAAAGCAAGGTGTAGCATAGTGAAGTGGCGTGCTCATGGTATGTGGCTGCTAAATGGCCCAGGTCTATCAGATTTCAAAACCTTGCTTTTAACCATCCTCCTGCCTCTCAAGTATTATTGGGTATTGTTGTTCCCATTTTACAGATGACAAATCTGAAGCTCAGTGAAGTTAGTTAACTTGTCTAAGGTTACCCTGCTAGTAAATGATAGGATTCAAACTCTGGCAAGCCTGACTACAAAGCCTAAGCTCTTAAGCCCTCTGCTCTGTTGTCTTCTTAGACTAGAGAAGTAACCTCTGCTTGCTCTACCATTCCCCACTCTACCTAAACAACTAAGCCCTCCTCTTTGTCTGTACTGGGGTACTCAGACAGATGGATGAGCTACAACCACCACCGGAGCCTAATCTGGAGCCAGAACTGGAGTCATTAGAGCTGCCCCCAGGGCTGGCACCAGGGCCAGAGCCAGGGCTAGGCCTGGAGCTAGAGCCACTGCTGAATGCAGGGCTGGATCTGGGGGCACCACTGGAGCCCACACTAGGCGCGATATCACAAAGAGTCCCAGAGCCAAATCTGGGATCAGAACTGAAGCTGGAGACTGTTCTGGAGCCTACTTTGCAGCCGGTGCTGGTGCCAGAGCCAAAGCCAGAGCCAGATTTACCCCATGATCTGAGACACTTGAACACTGAAGAAATGGAAAGTAAGTGATGAGATGGGGCTGGGAAAAAGGGATACCTTCCTTTTCCTAATTTCCTTCCCTCACCCATCACAGAAAAGACCCAGATCTAAGCTCCTCATTGAAAAAGAGGCTCATTTCCTTGTGATTCCTTTTATTAGGAAATGTATATAGCAACCTATGCCCCGCGTAAGTGTCCCCATAGGCCCTGTCCAGGCCTCTGCTGCCATCTCCCTCACTCTCCTGGCTGGGTTGGGAACTCCTTGCCTGAGATCAAGGCCTGACTTCTTTTTCTGGACTATCCAGTCTTCAGAAACAGTACGAAGATTGAAGAAATCATGCCAAATGGAGACCCACTATTAGCTGGCCAGAACACCGTGGATGAGGCGTATGTCTTCCACCCTAGCCATTTCTACACTGATGGGCCATTGCTTCCTTCTGACTACTAGGAACTGTGTTTCTTCTCTTCTTTCCATATCTTTGACCCCTACTCACCCCTACATCATGATGTTTCTCTGCAAGGATGGGAAAGCAGGCATGAGCCCCTTTAAAGCTAGTTTAAGCCAATTATATGGAGTTAGAGGTACAAGTATAATATGGGTAAGGAGGGAGTACAGTGAATCAGAACAGATGTTGGCCATAGCTCTGTATAGGGTCCTGGAGGCTGCATGCAGTACTGGGAGGTGTAGTGGCTTTAGGAACAGGCCCAGACAATTAGGAGGTACTTGGACGGCTCAGGATGTCACTTCTTTCCAGTATGGGAGGATTTCAAAATTTTAATAGCTGGTAAGATTAACCAGGCGCCCACTAGCATTGGCCCTCAGTAGAGAAATGACATGATTCTCCCCTCATGTCTAGGATAACCTTTTCCTGTCTTCTTCCCTTCCTGACTCAAGCCCCAAATTTCCTCTTTCCCTAAAGGGACTGAGAGCTTTCTGCCTCAGCCACCATGTCAAGCTCCCCTCTCAGGAGGGGAGCAGGAGGTAATCTCCACTTCTTACCAGTCTCCTCCCCTGACCCCCAATCTGGCCACACCCATTTCTCCCCCCTAAAAAAATTACCCTGCTGGCTTAATGTCCCTGGGAAGCGTTGCACAATAACTTATTCTGCCTAGTCTCTACTTTCCCGATGCTTAGGAGACAGATCACTCCTGGAGGACAGGGATGGTGTGGTTGCTGGGAATTTAGGAATTGTTTTTTATAGTATAGCTAAAATTTGGTATTTTTACAGAGGAAGAGATGCCCTGGGTCTTAGGCATTTTTCTATTAAGATAAAATACCATTCCTTTCTTTTGTACAATATATTGTTTACCTGAAAAGACAGTCTCTATTTCTTGGGCACAGACCTGGGCAAAGATCAAGTTCCTGGAACTTAGAACCTTGAAGGTTTATCATGGAGCTCTGGACAACCTTACACCTTAGCCATTTCCAGGGAACCCCAGGACAGCTGCCAGTGCTCTAAGATGTGCTTCTCGTAAAGCTTGAGCTATAATAAAAGTGAGGCCCTATGCATGTGGCTGTTTCCTGCTTGGTATGTTAAAGCAGCGGTTTTCAACCTTTCTCATCTCATGGGCCACATAAACTAATTACTAAAAGTCTGCGGCACACCAAAAAATATTTTTTGCCAATCTGACAAAAAAAAAGGTATAATTTTGATTGATTCACACCAGATGGCCATTGTTGTGTTGGTTGTTGTCATTCTTTTATTTGACAACCTAAGGGAAAAGAGGTCAATGCTCCTGACTAAATGGTTAGGCGTGTTTTAAAAATTCTTATGGCATCCTTGGTTGAAAATTGTTGTGTGAGAGGAACGGTACTATTCAGAAAGACCGCTCTGAGCAGAAGTGGCTAATAAACTTTGTGCTGACCTGAAAGTGTTTTCCTCTTTGAAATTCTTTACTTCACTACACATAAAAACTAATTGTTAAAGACACCAGCAGGTCATGTAGGATCAAGGTCAGCAAATCATGGCCTGTCTTCTATGCACCCCAGTATGTCCCTCCTGTCATGTTTCTTCTTCTTACCTCCCTGTTTAGAGCAGCCTTTCCTGACTCTGAGATTCTTCCAAGGGGGCTATAAGTTATATATAAGTGGTGTAGGCGGGGGGTGAGTAGCTATATAACTAGCCTATTGTTCCCCAGCTGGTTGGTGCCAAAGCCATTTTTTTTTCCAGATGAAAGGAGGGGGGGGAGATAGAGTCCCACATGTGCCTGGGCCAGGATCCACCCTGCAACCCCCATCTGGGACTGATGTTCTGCCCATCTGGGGTCATGCTCACAACCAAGGTATTTTTAGTGCCTGAGGTGAGGTTCCACAGAGCTGTTGTCAGCACCTGGGACTGATATGCTTGAACCAATCGAGCCATGGCTATGGGTGGAGAAGAGAGGCAGAGAAAGAGGGGCAGGGGAGAGGGATGGAAAAGCAGATGGTCGCCTCTCCTGTGTTCCCTGACCAGGAATTGAACCCGGGACGTCCACACACCAGGCTGATGCTCTACCATTGAGACAACTAGCCAGGGCCGATTCAAAGTCAGGTTTTAAACCTGGGTCTGTCTGACTCCAAAGCCCATGTCTCTTTTTGATTTTGTGAAGATGGAGAAAAGAAAGGGAAATAATAACTAGCCCCTTCTCATACTCTTCCTTTTAAAAGTAGTTAAGTTCCCTTTGGGTAATCAAACTCCCTTCTGAAGAGGCCTACAGATATCCATTAGGGGAGAATCCAATCAGTTTGGGGGATTTACCTTTATCTTCTTGGAATACCCTTTCTGCTCAAACAGCTCTGACTTTTGATCCTGCAGTGATTGGGATTTCTGTCTTTAGCCAAATACAGTTTTGGCCAAGAAAGCAGAGAAGGAGGCACTGGGTCAGGGAGCAGGAGAGGTGCCACATTTCCTCATTTCAACCCCTTCTAGTCCCTTTCATCTTGCTTAGCCATACAGGGATTAAGACCAAAAAGATCCCAGTTACTCTATATACCAGAAGGTCAAAAGGAAATACCCGTAGCTCTGCAGAGTAGAAAACAGATGCATAAGGTAGTCCCTTGTTCCTATCTTTCATTTGTTTTATTTTTCCCAACCAAACCTAGAAATTAGACTCAGATATTTACATAAATAAGTTTATTGGAAAAAGTACATAATTTAGTATAAATACAATAAATAATCCTCCCCTAAACTTCTGCCAATAGGATAAATAATTCCAAATTTTCTCTTCCCGTCTAATAAATACTCAGCATGTCCTAGGTCAGCATCGTAAGTCCGCCAATATTGATAATTTTTCAACATATACAAGTCCCATTAGAATTAATGGACTGATTCACTTGTTGGCTCACAGTTGCCTCATAGGTTTATCTTAGCGTTGCTGAGCAGTAAAGATCTGGATGCCATCCTTAAGCTGTTGGCTTTAGGGGCTCAGGGTTGTGGCTCCATGGGCAAAGACGCGGGCAGCTACAGCCACAAAGGCCTGGAGGCTATGCAGGATCTTGGGGCGGAGAAGGAGGCGCTGCCATGGCTGGCTGGGACTTGGGCTTGAAATCTGCTCAGGCTCCCAGTGGCGCCCCTCAGGCTGAAAGGATACAGAACACAGTTAGAGAGGACTCTGGGTCCTTCACCACCTCCCACCCCCAAGTCTGTCAAAGATTGCAAGCTGCCATCCACCAAGCCCCTAGTTCATACCTGTAAGAGTTTTCTGAGACCCAGCAGGGAAGCGTGAAGCTGGCTCACAGGGTCATCAGGGAGTAGAGAAGGTTCCCCTGTGAAAATGTCTGAGCCCAGCAGCTTCTCGTAAAAAATCAGGCCCTGGTGGATCCTTTGCAAGCAGGACTGGGGAGAAAAGCAAAGAAAACTGATACTCTCTTCCTACTCTATTCACCAAGGACACATCCAGTTCTTTGTCTTTCCTAGACACAGCTATGTTTGTGGGGACACTCAGATCCTAACCCCCAATGTTATGATTTGGGGAGGTGATAGGTCATGAGGGTGGAGCCCTCATGAATGTGATTAGAGCTTATAAAAGGGACCCATGGAGCTCCCTAGCTCCTTGTGAGATACAACCTGAAAGAGGGCCCTCAACCAACCGTACTGGTACTCTGGTCTCCTTGGGTATGGACCTGGAAAAATTTATTTTTCAGAGCCTCCAAAACTGAGAAATTTCTGTTTGTAAATACCCAGTCTATGGTATGTTGTTATAGCAGCCTGAATGGACAAGGACAGATACAACTTTCACTAATTCACCATGGTGCCCAGATATGTCCCCATTTCCTTCTTTGGGCCTAGTATCATTTTAGTACCTGACTGTTGTCTCTGAGTCCTTGGGGATCACAGCCATCCTCACACTGTATATGGGGAATATCATTAGTAATCTCATCATCTCCCTTTTCTCTTGCTTCTCTTGGTAAATCCTGGAATGAAACAGAAACATAAAATAACTACTTTTGAACCCCACATGAACTCTCAGGCCCATGACTCTCCCGGGAGCCCCACTCTCCTGTCTTCTCTCACTCCCTGATGGTCTTCAACCCTCCAGCTTCCACCCAAGGCCACAGAGTTTTCCACTGCAGCCTTGGAAAGCGAGGAGAGGCTCCTGTTTAGTCCCACAGGCTGCCACTCACCACATGTCCCAGTGGTGGATGTGCACTCCAGACCAGTGTGCAGAGCTTCTGTGAGAGTTTCTGGCACCTAGCCCAGGCAGGACTGCTGCCTTCAAGCACAGCCCGGCCCTGAGTCACCCAGAGTGGCAGCAGCAACAGCACCAGCAGCATCACAGCTCTGCTCCCCAGCATCTCGGTGCCTGCTTCTCAAATCCAGCTGACTCTGTGCCTTGCACCAGTCCCTCCGGAATCCCTGTTCACTTCTCCTTCCTCAAAGCCTGATTCTATCTGTTCTATGCGTCTCTGGTGTGGTGTCCTCGGTTCACTGAGGTTCTGAGTTACTTCCCTTATTTTTCTCCCCTTGTCTCTTGAGTCCCTTTTTAAGGTCCCTGCGTTGTAACACCCGCCCTTTATACTAGCAGGTGACTCACAGCAGGTGGGATTCCCCTCCCTACATCATCCCCCTCTGTGCGGAGCCCAGGTATACAGCCTCAGTTCCTGGGGAAATGACTCGTGTGGTTGCTGTGGCTGGAGGCATGGGACGAGACATATGTGTAATGCTCTCCAGGAATCAAAATGGCCATAGAAGGGGGTGGGGTGGAGGTAACAAATATTGAAATGAATCTAGTTTCAAGTTCCTTCCTGTTTAACCTTTTTCTCATCTTTTTGCCTCTCAGAGCTATGCCCTCCCAACCTAATTTCCTTACCTCCCACTGCCTGAGGAAAAACCAAAGACAAGCATTCATTTATTTCCCAATAAGATGGCAAACTCAGTTTGGAATGAAGTTTGTTTCCCACCAGATGTCCTCTCAAAATAAGAAGGCTTCTTTTTCTCTACTGGTAACAGTATTATTTTCACTGGGAGGGAATGGATGTGAAGGCACTTTGAGAACTGGGCAGCCATATAAATGCCATATAAAGTTACTGCTCCCCCACTTCAGGCTTCATTGTGTCAGCTAGGGACTTGTTGCTAAGAACCATCTGATTCTTCAATCTTAGTGGCCCGAAGTATCATGGGCTCTGGGGGATGCAAGTGATGGTTCTTTTGGGACACTATTTTAAGCAGGGGCTAACCTGACCAGGTGGTGGCACAGTGGATAGAGCAGACTGGGATGCAGATGACGCCTGTTCGAAACCCCCAGGTTGCCGGCTTAATTGCAGGCTCTCCAGCTTGAGCTCGGGGTCGCTGGCTTGAGTGTGGAATCATAGACATAAGCCCAAGGTCGCTGGCTTGAGCAAGGAGTTACTCGCTCTGCTATAGCCCCTGGTCAAGGCACATGAGAAAGCACTCAATGAACAACTAAGGAGCCACAACGAAGAATTGATGCTTCTCATCTCTCTCCTTCCTGTCTGTCCCTATCTGCCCCTCTCTCTATCTGTCTCTCTCTCTGTCTCTGTCACACACACAAAAAGCAGGGGCTCTTTTTTTTTCTTTAGATTTTATTTATTGATTTTTAGAGAGAGGGGTGATGGGGAGAGGGAGAGAGAGGAGGGAAGTGGGAAGCATCAGCTTGTAGTAGTTGCTTCTTGTATGTGCCTTAACTGGGCAAGCCCAAGGATTTCAACCATTGACCTCAACATTCCAGGTCGATGCTTTATCCACTGCGCCACCACAGGTCAAACAGGGCTAGAAGTTCAATTAAAATATTCCAGCCTGACCTGTGGTGGCGCAGTGGATAAAGCGTCGAACTGGGAACACTGAGGTCGCCAGTTCAAAATCCTGCACTGGTCTGGTCAAGGCACATATGGGAGTTGATGCTTCCTGCTCCTCCCCCCTTTCTCTCTCTCTCTCTCTCTCTCTCTCTCTCTCTCTCTCTCTCTCTGTGTCTCCTCTCTAAATGAATAAAATAAAAATAAATTTAAAAATTAAAAGAAAAAAATTCCAGTCCCGCCTGACCAGGCGGTAGCACAGTTGATAGAGCGTCGGACTGGGATGCGGAAGACCCAGGTTCAAGACCCTGAGCTCACCAGCTTGAGTGCGGGCCCATCTGGCTTGAGCAAAGGCTCGCCAGCTTGGACCCAAGGTCGCTGGCTCCAGCAAGGGGGTGCTCGGTCTGCTGAAGGCCCGCGGTCAAGGCACATGTGTGAAAGCAATCAATGAACAACTAAGGTGTTGCAATGGCAACGAAAAACTAATGATTGATGCTTCTCACCTCTCTCTGTTTCTGTCATCTGTCCCTATCTATCCCTCTCTCTGATTCTTTCACTGTCCCTATAAAAAGAATAAAAATATTCCAGCCCCTACATCATGGCTAAGAAGTCCAGGAGTTCTGGGTAGTTGAAGGTACACAGTGTCAATGACCCTGGCCAGTCCTTCAGCCTGTTGCATCCATGGGTAAAATCCACTGACACTGATTTCATCACCATCCCTGATGCAACATAAGTGAAACAGCTGAGAGTGTGAGGTTAGGCGTGGGAGTGGAGGGTGGTCCAAATCTGGGGCTGCCCCAACCCTAATGGAGGGTCCCAGGACAATTTGGACGTCAGAATGAGGCCATTGTGCTGACCACACAGATGGCTCCCAGGGCCTCCCCAAGAGGTTGATTCTTTTCCTCTGAGAAACTTACCCTCAACAGAGATCTCCCTTCCCTTAGAACTATTCTAAACTGCCCAGTGAAACTTGTGATTCAAATACATCTCTCTGATAAATGCACCCTTTGGATAAAACATTTCCAGCGTCAGAGATGTGATCTCAGTTTAAGTGAGAAATGGTTTGCCTCTTCCCACATTGCAGTGGATACACATAGAATAAGGAAATTGGTGGTGGCAGAGGGAGTAGGAGAGCTCACCTCACTCTTGTATAACGTGCCCTATGATTTTCTCATAATTGATCCCCATTCTGGGAGCCCTAAAGGATAGGAGATGAAAGGTGAAAAGGAGGAGGAGGAAGTGGAGCCCTTGGGGATGAGATGAGAGGGACAAGGGTGAGTTAGAGGCATAGGGTTCCGCTGCTTTGTTTCACTTCCTGGTGCTCTGGGAGTTGGGTAGGAAGCAAGGTTGGTGGGGTGATTGTGGGACTATTGCATGGCAGGAACTACTTCTGGGACTAGATCTGACCTGGAGCTGCAAGGAGCCCTTGACGTCAGCAGGGCTGTAACCCTTATGCAAATCACATTCACAAGACACTTCTAAGCAAAACTTTCTAGTTGGATACTCAGGCCCCAAATCCAGTTGAAGTTCCCCTAGGTGGTTAATAATGATGGCTAATACACAGGGTGGAGCACAAGAAGGTTACAGTTGTTCACATGGAAAATAATACAAGAATAAACTTTTGTGTATTAACGACTGTAAACCTCCGTTAGCCTCATCCTGTATATCCAGCTCTCACTTCATGCCAAGTACTTGACCTAAGCACTTATGTATTAAAACCCATTTAATTCTCTCAACAACCCAATAAGGTAGGTACTGTTTTTATCCCGATAAGACAAATAAGGAAAACAGGCACAGAAATAAGTAACTTGCCCAAGATCACTAAGTGACCAGAATTCCCATGCAGTCTGGCTTCAGATCCTGCATTCTCAACCGTTCTATTACATTAGACACTATGAAGAGACAAAGAGCATCTTTATAAAGTAGCTCATTTAGCCCAGGTATCTCTGGTATCCCAGATTCTGTTATTCTCATGGATCTGTGAACAACTTTCTCAATTTGAGACCTCAATATGAAAATTTCTCAAAGTATAGGAACTATCTAGGTCTTTCAGCATCCATCTTTTTGTGAGATTTTATTTTTAAAAATTAATTTTAAGCCTGACCAGGCGGTGGCGCAGTGGATAGAGCATCGGACTGGGATGCGGAAGACCCAGGTTCGAGACCCTGAGGTTGCCAGCTTGAGCGGGGGCCCATCTGGCTTGAGCAAAAGCTCGCCAGCTTGGACCCAAGGTCGCTGGCTCCAGCAAGGGGTGGCTCGGTCTGCTGAAGGCCCGGGGTCAAGGCACATGTGAGAAAGCAATCAATGAACAACTAAGGTGTCGCAACGGCAACGAGAAACTGATGATTGGTGCTTCTCACCTCTCTCCATTCCTGTCTGTCTGTCCCTATCTATCCCTCTGTCTGACTCTCTCTCTGTCCCTGAAATAAAATAAGTAAAAAAAAAAAAAAAAAAAAAAATTAATTTTAAGAATTTCACTGATTTTAGAGAGAGAGTATGGAGCGGGGGAAGACATCGATTTGACATTCTACTTATTTATGCATTCATTGGTTAATTCTTGTATGTACCCTGACTGGGGATCCAACCTACAATCTTGGTGTAGTTGGATAATGCTCTAACCAACTGGGCTACTGGGTCAGGTCTCTTTATGTGCGATCTTACTCTTTTTTTTTTCTTTTTATTTATTCATTTTAGAGAGGAGACACAGAGTCAGAGAGAGAGAGAGAGAAAGGGGGGAGGAGCTGGAAGCATCAACTCCCATATGTGCCTTGACCAGACCAGTGCAGGGTTTTGAACTGGCGACCTCAGTGTTCCCAGGTCAACGCTTTATCCACTATGCCACCACAGGTCAGGCAATCTTATTCTTTTTTTAATGTTTTATTTATTTTTTACAGGAACACAGGGACAGAGAGAGATATAGATAGGGACAGACAGACAAGAACAGAGAAATGAGAAGCATCAATCATTGGTTTTTTGTTGCGACACCATACTTGTTCATTGACTGCTTTCTCACATGTGCCTTGACCGCGGGCCTTCAGCAGACTGAGCCACCACTTGCTGGAGCCAGCGACCTTGGGTCCAAGCTGGCGAGCTTTTGCTCAAGCCAGATTGGTCCGTGCTCAAGCTGACGAGCTCAGGGTCTTGAACCTGGGTCTTCCGCATCCCAGTCCGGCGCTCTATCCACTGTGCCACCACCTAGTCAGGTGCAATCTTATTTTTTTTGGGGGGGGGGGCATTTTAAAATTTATTTTTATTTATTCATTTTAGAGAGGAGACACAGAGTGAGTGAGAGAGAGAGAGAGAGAGAGAGAGAGAGAGAGAGAAAGGGGGGAGGAGCTAGAAGCATCAACTCCCATATGTGCCTTGACCAGACCAGTGCAGGGTTTTGAACTGGCGACCTCAGTGTTCCCAGGTCGACGCTTTATCCACTGCGCCACCACAGGTCAGGCATTTTTGGGGGCATTTTAAATGCAGGGACCTGTGAAGGCAAATTATCTTAAGAGACCCTCTGAGTTAAGGTATTTTTCTCTTGGTTTATGACCTCTGAGTCAAGGAGCATGCTGAGTCCTAGAAGTCTTAATTCTGGAGTCTTTTTACAAAGATCTGTCTTGCCTGACCAGGTGGTTGTACAGTGGATAGAGTGTCCACCTGGGACTCTGAGAACCCAGGTTGGAAAACCCAAGGTCACTGCCTTGAGCACAGGCTTTCCAGCTTGAGCACCGGGTTGCTGCCTTGAGTGTGGGATCATCAACATGACCTCATAGTCACTGGCTTGATCCCAAAGGTCATTGGCTTGAGTCTAAGGTCTCTGGCTTGAGCAAGGGGTCACTAGCTTGTCTGGAACCCCCCAGTCAAGGCACATATGAGCAGTAAACAATGAACAACTAAAATGCAAGTGCAGCAGCTTTGAGTTGATGCTTCTTATCTCTCCACCTTCCCATCTTTCTCTATCTCTCTGACTAAAACTAACTAAATAAAAGTACTGTATATATATTTTTCTTTTTTAGTTGGGTGGAGGTAAAGGTAAGAAGCATCAACTTGTAGTTGTGGCACTTCAGTTATTGTTCATTATTTCTCATATGTGCCTTGACAGGGGTTGGGGTGGGGCTTCAGCAGAGCCAGTGACCCCTTGCTCAAGCAAAAGACCATGGGATCATGTAGATGATCCCTCACTCAAGCTGGCTACCCTGTGATCCCGTGCTCAAGCCAGTGACCTCGGGGTTTCAAACCTGGGATCACAGTGTCCCATGTTGTCATACTAAAACTGTATTCTCTGTGATGAATTTCTTCCACCAAAGAAGCCCTCTATGTGGCCTTTAAACTGAGCAAAAGTGTTTTAGAGATATCTTACAACCTGGATCCATGCCAAAGTACTAAAAGCTCAGTTAGGCTCCCAAAATCCCTCAGAATAACTGTTGGTGCTAAGTCTGTAAGAGTTTTGGGAAGGCAAATGTCTCACTTTGCTGTGGTCATGCCCCCGCTGAAGGACAGTGTCCAGCTTTAAGAGCTAGGGTAATTTGGCCTGACAAGGTGGTGGTGCAGTGGATAGAGCGTCGGACTGGGATGTGGAGGACCCAGATTCGTGACCCGAGGTCGCCAGCTTGAGCGCAGGCTCATCTGGCTTGAGCAAAAGAAAAAAAAAGCTCACCAGCTTGGACCTAAGGTCACTGGCTCGAGCAAGGGGTCACTCACTCTGCTGTAGCACCTGGGTCAAGGCACATATAAGAAAGCAATCAGCCTGACCTGTGGTGGCGCAGTGGATAAAGTGTCGACCTGGGAACACTGAGGTCGCCAGTTCAAAACCCTGCACTGGGCTGGTCAAGGCACATATGGGAGTTGATGCTTCCAGTTCCTCCCCCCTTTCTCTCTTTCTCTCTCTCTCTCTCACTCTGTGTCTCCTCTCTAAAATGAATAAAAAAAAAAAAGAAAAAAAAAAGCAATCAATGAACAACTAAGGTGACGAAAAACTAATGATTGGTGCTTCTCATCTCTCTCCGTTCCTGTCTGTCTGTCCCTATCTATCCCTCTCTCTGACTCTCTCTCTGTCCCTGTAAAAAAAAAAAAAAGCTAGGGGAATTTGATAGCTGAGGGGTCCTGTTCCCTGGGAATATTACCAGGGCCTCTAGGTTGGTTAGTCACAGATAGGAGTTTCAGATGGATGCCTTAAGAATATCAGAAGATGTGCCTGACCTGTGGTGGCGCAGTGGATAAAGCGTCAACCTGGGAGCACTGAGGTCGCCAGTTCAAAACCCTGCACTGGTCTGGTCTGGTCAAGGCACATATGGGAGTTGATACTTCTAGCTCCTCCCCCCTTTCTCTCTTTCTCTCTCTTTCTCTCTCACTCTGTGTGTCTCCTCTCTAAAATGAATAAAATAAAAATAAATTAAAAAAAAAAAAGAATATCAGAAGATGTAGCTACAATAAACTTGTGCCAGTGTTAGGTAAGGTGACCGGACATCCCACTTTTGGCGGGGCAGTCCCAATTTTTAACAACTTGTCCCCCATCGTTTTAAAAAAAGTCCTGATTTTGGGGAACGGCGGGACAATGGGAAGGGAATATACAGTTTTCGGTGGGAGACCCTGCCTTGACCTGGAAGTGCCTGCACTGCCATAAGAGCTGGCTGCCCCGTGCGGGGCCCCAAAACAAAGAACTTCGGGTGGGCTGTACCTGTTGGGGCAGCTGCTGTCAAGTCCCCTAACTACCTATAGGCCTGCATCCTGGACACTGGCGTGCGGCTCCGGGCTCCGCGAGGCACAAGCGGCTCGGTCTCCAGCGGCGGCAGGGCTGGATGCGGGGAGCATGGCCTGAGCGCGCCGGCAGCGCTGCCCTGCCTCCTCCTGCCCACTCGTGCAGCTCCGGCATCGGTTTCAGGACCGTGTAACCCACTCCCTCTGACTCACTCAAAATTTCCCATATAGTAATATTTCTGAAAATGATCTTTTTTATTTTTTTTTAAATTATTTTATTTTTATTTTATTCATTTTAGAGAGGAGACACAGAGTGAGAGAGAGAGAGAGAGAGAAAGAGAGAAAGTGGGGAAGAGCTGGAAGCATCAACTCCCATATGTGCCTTGACCAGACCAGTGCAGGGTGGGTTTTTTTTTGTTTTTTTTTTTAATTTATTCATTTTTAGAGAGGAGACACAGAGTGAGAGAGAGAGAGAGAGAGAGAGAGAGAGAGAGAGAGAAAGGGGGGAGGAGCTAGAAGCATCAACTCCCATATGTGCCTTGACCAGACCAGTGCAGGGTTTTGAACTGGCGACCTCAGTGTTCCAAGGTCGATGCTTTATCCACTGCGCCACCACAGGTCAGGCCAGGAAATGATCTTTTTAATGAGGTATCATTATTAAAAATATATATTGATAAGAAAAAGGTTAAATCTTGGGCATCAGCAAAAATCATAATAGAGAACAAGTGGTTAGAAATATTTCATTATTTTAAAACAAACCATGTTCCATACAATAATGCACTAAAAATTGTGGAATACGCACTGTCTTTACCAGGAACTAATGCTGTGACTGAACGCGTTTTTTTCTATGGTAAATAAATTGTAGACATCAGAAAAATCACAATTAAGTGTTGAGACTTTAAAAGCTATTTTATGTGTGAAATATAATTTAACAAATTCTTGTGAAAAATTTCATGACCTTTTAAATGACAGCAATCTACTTTAAAAAATTCACTCAAATGAGAAATATGCCAAAGAATAAAATACTATAATTTTTTTTAAAAAATCTATTTTATTTAGTTATTTATTTTTAGAGAGAGAGAGAGAGCAGAGAGAGAAAGGAAGAGAGTGAAAGAGGGGTGAAGAGCAGGAAGCATCAACTTCCATATGTGTCCCGACCTGGGTTTCAAACCGGCGACCTCAGCATTTGAGGTCGAGGCTTTTATCCACTGCGCCAGGACAGGCCAGACAATACTATAATTTTTTAAGGTATTATATTTGTAAATTGTACTTACGTTAAAATTTTAAAAAACATATTACAATACTATTTTTGCTCCATATAGACCAAATTTTTAATCAAGAATGCCCCCCCCCCCGTGTGTGTGTGTGTGTGTGTGTGTGTGTGTGTGTGTGTGTGGTGTGTGTGTGTGTACAAACTGAGTCAGAGGTGGCGGAGTAGCTCACAAGAGTACTGCGAAAGAGGGAGTGGGCGCGACAGTGGTGGGAATGCTCAGCAGATTCCCAGCCTTTTTGCCTTGGATGTAAATGATTATAGTTTAAGTTTAAAGGGGCATAAAAGTTCTGTTTCCGAACTTATGTTCTCTAATTTTGATCAAGGACAGCTTAAAAGACAAGGAGTTATTTTTTTAAAAACATTAAACAGGGCGAGGACCTGACTACATTTGTCCCCGTCGGCATGCCGTAACCCTTGTTTTTGACCAGCCCTGCGTCACCCGCCTTCTCGCGGAATCGTCTGAACCTGGCTGCTTCTGATAGGCTTAGGTAAGCCCCAAATCCTTTCTGATTGGAAGCTGCGACTGGGAGCCGCCCTCCTTTTCGTGGTAGGTTCCCGGTTGAGCCTTAGGCGCGGGGGAGAATTGGGAAACTGGAATTTCCCACGGAGGTGACGGCGCTTGTTCTACCCCTACTCGTTTTAATTCCACGCTCTCCAAAATATCCGCCATGGAGAAATCTTGGTAATGGCCCAATCCCTTTAAGCATCCTAGGAACACATCTGACTCCTGCCCTAAACCCTCCCTTTCCCGCCGCCGGGGGAGAATTCTGGGTAGTTGATTTCTTTGGTTACCCCAGGGAATTCTGGGTAACTAGCCATTTCTCCCAGGGCCCCCACCCCAACTGTGGGTACCTGATCATTCCTATTTTCTCCTAGAGAATCCTGGGTAACATTACAGCGGATTCTAGGAAAGTTTCTTTTTTTCTCATCCCCCAACTCTCCACCGCCAGCCCTAATTCTAGGGAACAAGTATCTTAGCCCCGTTTGCCTAATTCCTACTCTTGCAGTTACTGCCCCTTTCCACGAGGAAAGTGGGCCGGCCTGAAGGGAAGTGAAAAGAAAGTCAACCATTAGATTAGATAGTAGGGGTGGGGTGAATACAGAGGGCCTAGAGGAGAAGAGGAAGGGAAGATACTTCTCCCACCTTTGTCCTACTGCCCATCCCCTTCTTTCCAGCTTCATCCCTTGCCTGCCTCTTCTTTCTCTTCTCTAGATAATAAGTAACACACTCAATAAAAGTACCTGGACCTACCCCTGATTTAGCTACCTCTTTCCCTTTACAGGCCAGGATGCCCACTGGTGCTGTCCTGTTACATGTTTGGGTCAGGCATCTAAAGGGGCCGTGGCAAGGCAGAGTTTGACACAGGTCTGATCTGCTGCAATCATCATCATGAACTTCGAGAGTCTGGACCCTGGACTGGCAGAGTATGCCCCAGCCATGCATTCTGCCCTGGACCCTGTCCTGGATGCCCATCTGAACCCAAGTCTGCTACAGAATGTGGAGCTGGACCCGGAGGGAGTGGCCTTGGAGGCGCTTCCTGTCCAGGAGTCAGTGCACATAATGGAAGGTGTCTACTCTGAATTGCACAGTGTGGTGGCTGAAGTGGGTGTGCCTGTCTCCATCTCCCACTTTGACTTGCACGAGGAGATGCTGTGGGTGGGAAGCCACGGGGTAAGAACTGTACCCCTTTGTAAGAACTGAAAGGAGATATTTGATATGTTTTATCTGGTTTTTAGCTGCTTTGCAGGGAGTCAGAATCAAAGTGATGAGAGTTAGCTGGGTTTATAAGACAAGCCAGAGAAAGGAAGTGGAGAAAGAAAGAAAGTCATGTGATCAAGGAATGAGTTACATAGGTGTTCTTTTTCTGAAGGCATCTCACTTCTCCCACAATTTGCCTATCTCATGCTTTTATTAATCTTGATGACTTAATTTGTAGCCCTCCAAATCCAATCTCTAATGCCCCTCATCTTTTACATTTTTATTATATAGAATAGTTAATACGTGTTTCTATATATATCTGATGTGGAATTACTCTTCTCTGGCTGATTTTAATTTCTCTGAGAGCAGTTATAAAAAAGATGTGTATCCATACTGCTGGTATGCTAGGGAGCCCTAAGATTTTGGAAGAAATTACATGCTAGGCTTGGTTTACTAATTTACCTTCCAAGGGGTATGAATTGTTTTTCCATTAAAAAGAACAAAATTATTTTTGGTAATACATACATTTCAACGAGTACTATGCTAGGTCCAGGGAATTAAGCTGAATAAAACATAATCCTTGCCTTCAAGGAGTTTTCAGAACAATGAAGAAAAAATAGATAAACATAATTCATGGTACTTTAGAAGAACCTTGAGTGCTTGACATAATAATTATGAATTTAGGTTATAAACTACTAAATGCCAGTGTGAAAATTTGTACTGGGTGCTGATTAGCATAGAGGAGAGTCAGAAGACCGCCAAAAGAAAGTGACACCTGAACTGAGTTCTAAAAGATGAGCAGGAGTCGGGTGAAGAAGAGAGGAAAATGCTGCCTTGGGAAAAGCAATAGGATAAACAAAGATTTCCAATATATCACATGGCATAGTGATGGCAGAATACAGGAAATACAAACAATTACTGGACTGAAAGCTAAAGCTGAAGAGTTAGACCTTTCTTTATTCAGCCAGTGTTTTTTGAGTACCTATTAGATGCCAGACCTTGCTCTGGAGTCTAGGTTTGGAATAAGCATTTTAAAAGGCAACAAAAATTATAGTATATCAGATGTTGTTTAGTATCCTTAGGAGAAATAAAGTGAGTGGTGTAATGTACTGAAGGGTGGGAAGTGTTGTTGTCTTGGATAGTTGGTCAGGGAACATCTTTCTGATAAAGCAAATTTGAGTAGAGACCTGGGTGCAGAACAGGGTGTCTATTTTAAGCTATTTAGAAGATAAAGAGGGAGCCATGAAGATATTGAGGAAAGACATTCTAGAAAAACTCATATGCTATTTTAAAGGAGCTTGGATTTGATCCTTCAGGCCACCAAAGGTTTTAATCCAGAATGACAAGTTCTGGATTGCAACCTAGGTGGATTATTGAGGTAGCAGTATAGAGTTTGATTTAAGGCGGACAAGGTAGGACCATCTGAGATCAGTCTGCAGGCTGTCATAATAGTATACAAAAAAAATCTAACACAGCCTGACCTGTGGTGGCTCAGTGGATCAACCGTCGACCTGGAATGCTGAGGTCACCTGTTCAAAACCCTGGGCTTGGCCGGTCAAGGCACATATGGGAGTTGATGCTTCCTGTTCCTCCCCCTTTCTTTCTCTCTCTCTCTGTCTTCTCTAAAATGAATAAATAAATAAATAAAAATTAAGAAATAGAATTTAAAAAAATAGCCACAAAGATGTGGATGAAGCATTGTAGAGATGCATACATGAGAACAGATTTGAGAATTGTTTAGAAAGTAAAATAAACAAGACTTGACTGCCAGTGACTTGGGCCACTGGGTAGATCATGGTACCATGGGGAATAAAATTGAGAAGAATTGAAATGGGGTAAACATGGTGAATTTATTTTAGGCTATAATGAGTTTGAGGTTCTCATGGAATATCTAAGAGATGTTTAGTAGGTGTTTGAACGTATGTCTGAAGTTTGAAGCAGTGGTCTGAGCTAAGGAAGGAAATTAGGATTCATCAGCTAAAAAATGGATAGTAGAAACCTTGAGGTGAATAAGTTACCTAGGAAGACAAGTAGAGTAAGAAGGTAGTGGGTTGGGAATAGCTGTATTTCAAGAGTGGTCAGAGGGGAGCACATGAAAAGAAGGGTATGAGCTAATACTCAGGAGAGAAGCCAGGAGCAAATGACATAGGAGGCAAGGGTGGAATGAGTTTCATATTTTCTCTTTTCCAGCCTGTGACCCACAGTACACATTTCCCTTATGGCTGGTAGAGATTAAGATTTGACTGGAACATAAGAATTCGAGCCTGACCAGGCAGTGGCACAGTGGATAGAACATTGGACTGAGACCCAGGGGACCCAGGTTCGAAACCCCAAGGTTGCAGGCTTGAGTGGGCTCACCAGCTTAAGTGCAGGGTCGCTGGCTTGAGTATGGGATTATAGATGTGACCCTATGGTCGCTGGTTTGAGCCCAAGGTCGCTGGCTTAAACAAGGGGTCTCTCACTCTGTTGTAGCGCCCCCACAAGGCACAGACGAGAAAGCAATCAACGAACAACTAATATGCCACAATGAAGAATTGATGCTTCTCATCTCTCTCCCTTCTTGTCTGTCCCTATCTGTCGCTCTCTCTGTCTCTAAGAAAAAGAATCCCAGGTGGCATGTGAAAGATCACAGTCATTCCTGACCTTTGAACGCTGTTCTAACCAACTTAGCCATTATCTACTCAACAGGATCATTGTGAGGATAAAATGAGGTAGAGTTTACAAAGGTTCTTTGTAAAGCATTAAACAAACAAAGTGGTGTTTTCAGTGTGTTTATCACGAAGATTAGGGCCTAGCCTTAAGCCTTAGTCGCTGCTAGCCAGAAAGGCCAGGAAGCAAGAGTGGAAACAAGCTGAGCAACATCTCATTCCTGAATTGTATCTGGGATGGCCCTGCTCCTCCACTCAGGGTGTCTCATCTTTTTGTCCTCTAATAGGGTCATGCCACTTCATTTTTTGGCCCAACCTTGGAGCGCTACTCATCCTTTCAGGTCAATGGCAGTGATGACATTCGGCAGATCCAGAGCCTGGAGAATGGTATCCTTTTTCTCACCAAGAACAACCTCAAGTATATGGCCCGTGGGGGCCTCATTATATTTGATTACTTGTAAGTGGCTTCTCAGCTCTGGACTGGGAAAGAGGAGAGGGTCCTTCAGAGTGGGAAGGCTAAAGGGTTGGAAGCTTTCAAGACCCTGGCCCCTTAACCTTTCATCTTCACCACAGGCTTGATGAGAGTGAGGATATGCACAGTCTCCTGCTGACTGACAGTAGCACATTACTTGTTGGTGGGCTGCAGAACCACATATTGGAGATTGACCTTAACACTGTCCAGGAGACTCAGAAGGTATAATCCTAGGGCAGGAATGACCCAAGCAGAGTCTGAGGTTATTGTGGCAGTGGCGGTGGATAATACATGGGCTGGGAACATGCCTAAGATAATGTGTGTGATCTTTCTGTTCCTTTGGTCTGAGAAGAATCATTCTAACTGCTTGTTTCTCCTTCCTTCCCCAGTATGCAGTTGAGACACCTGGAGTCACTATCATGAGAGAGACAAACCGCTTCTTCTTCTGTGGCCACACATCTGGCAAGGTGATCAAGTTCCATTTTTCCTCTCACAATTGGGCCCAGCTTTACCAGATAGATGACTGGGCTCAGCCTTTCCTTCAATGCTGTACCTATAGTTGGAGGGAAAGGAGGAGTGAATTGAGTTCCTATCCAGCCATGTCATTCTATGAGATTAATTTTTCAGCCTGATGTTTTCTGTTGTAGCGAGGTACCTTGGAGCAAGAGGGTAAAGAGGTTCTCTTTGGATAGGTGCCTTCTAGCTCTTGGCTTCTCTTTTTGCCTTTTCTGTTGCTTTAATTTCCCGTATCTAGAGCCTTAATTCCTTTTTTCTTTTAAGATTTTATGCCTGACAGGTGGTGGCACAGTGGATAGAGCATCAGACTCGGACACGGAGGACCCAGGTTCAAAGCCCCGAGGTCACCCGCTTGAGTGTGGGCCCATCCAGCTTGAGCATGGGGTCTCATTGGCTTGAGTGTGGGATCATATAAATAACCCCACGGTCGCTGGCTTGAGCCCAAGGTTGCTGGCTTGAACAGGGCGTCACTTGCTCTTCTGTAGCCCACGGTCAAGGCACATATGAGAAAGCAATCACTGAACAACTAAGGAGCTGCAACGAAGAATTGATGCTTCTCATCTCTCTCCCTTCCTCTCTGTCTGTCCCTATCTGTTCCTCTCTCTGACTCTCTGTCTTTGTAAAAAAAAAAAAATTTATTAGCCCTGGCCAGTTGGCTCCGTGGTAGAGTGTTGGCCTGGTGTGTGGAACTCCTGGGTTCAATTCCCTGTCAGGGCATACAGGAGAAGCAACCATCTGTTTCTCCATTCCTCCCCCTTCTCCTTTTCTCTCTCTCTCTTTCTCTCTCTCCTCTCTCTCTCTCTCTCTCTCTCTCTCTCTCTCTCTCTCTCTCCTTTCCAGCCCTGCAGCCAGGGCTCCAACGGTTCAAGCAAAGTTGGCCCCAAGCACTAAGGATGGCTCCATGGCCTCGCCTCAGGCGCTAAAATAGCTCAGTTGCTGAGCAACGCATTGGCCACAGATGAGCAGAGCATTGCTAGGTTGGGGGCTTGCTGGATGCATACTGGTCCCAGTGCATGCGGGAATCCATCTCTCTGCTTTCCCACCTCTCAATAAGAAAATATATATTTTTTTATTTTAGAGAGAGAAGAGAGAGAGGGGTAGGGGTGGAGCAAGAAGCATCAACTTGTTGCTTCAAGTATGTGCCTTGACCAGGCAAGCCTGGGTTTTGAACTGGCAACCTCAGCGTTCCAGGTCAACACTCTTATCTACTGTGCCACCATAGGTCAGCCTTTTTTTTTTTTTTAAATCAGTGAGAGGAGGGGAGGCCCCAACTGGGATCCCCCCAGCAAGCCCTCTAGGGAGCAATGCTCTGCCCATCTGGGACCATTGGTTCGTTGCTCCAACCAACCTTTTCTTAGCACCTGAGGTGGAGGCCAGGGGGCCAACTCACTCCAATCGAGCCATGGTTGCAGGAGAGGTAGAGAGAGAGAGAGAAAGAGAGAGAAGCAAGAGGGGGAGGGATGGAGAAGCAGATGGGCACTTCTATGTGCCCTGATCAGGAATCGATCCTGGAACATCCACATGCTGGGCTGATACTCTACCACTGAGCCAGCCGGCAGGGCTTTTTTTTTTTAATTGAGTTTAGGGGATAGATAGAAAAAAAACATCAATTTGTTTTTCCACTTATTTATGCATTCACTGGTTGGTTCTTGTATGTGCCCTCACTGGGGAATCTAACCTGCAACCTTAGTGTATCAGGGGGACGCTCTAACTAACTGAGTTACTTGGCTAGGGCTCATTGGTTGATTCTTGCATGAGCTCTCACCAGAGATTGAACTCACAGCCTTGGTATATCAGGACGATGCTCTAACCAACTGAGCTAGGGCAGGCCTTAGTTCTTTTTGTAGTGGCCTCACAGGGTAAGGTAGGTGGCACTTACTCTTTCTGATAACAACTTTGGCAGATAACCAAATTATCTCTTCTTCAGATTTCTCTGCGAGACCTTCGTACTTTTAAGGTGGAACATGAGTTTGATGCTTTCTCGGGGAGTCTGTCAGATTTTGACGTGCATGGCAACCTGTTGGCCACCTGTGGCTTCTCCAGCCGCCTCACCGGTCTCGCCTGTGACCGTTTCCTCAAGGTGTACGATCTCCGCATGATGCGTGCCATCACACCACTTCAAGTACACGTGGATCCTGCCTTCTTGCGCTTCATCCCTACGTACACTTCTCGTCTTGCTATCATCTCCCAGTCGGGTATGAAGGGGATGTAAGGTGGTGTAAGAGAGGTTGATGAGCAAAAGGGAACTAGTCACCCAAGGAAGTATACTACCAGGAACCTCTTTGTTGGGGAAAAAAAGGTAATCTTTCAGTAGGGTCTCAGTCTCAGGTTTGGTAAAAGATTAAAGCTTTTGTTGTTTTCCTGGATATGAAGAACACAGAAAAAGATAAAAGGTGGTGCTTGCAAACAACTTTAAAACTGCTCTTTGCTGTGTCGCAAACATCCCTATGGTTTATGGGAAGAAATCAGACAGTATTCTCTCTAGCTCTACGCATGGATTTCTTTTTTTTTTTACTTTATTTTATTCATTTTAGAGAGGAGACACAGAGAGAGAGAGAGAAAGAGAGAGAGAGAGAAAGGGGGGAGGAGCTGGAAGCATCAACTCCCATATGTGCCTTGACCAAACTAGTGCAGGGTTTTGAACTGGCGACCTCAGTGTTCCCAGGTCGACGCTTTATCCACTGCGCCACCACAGGTCAGGTGGATTTCTTTTTTTTTTTAAGAGAAAAGAGGGCATACAAAAAAGCAGATTCCCATGTGTGCTTGACTGGATTCCACCTGGCAAGCCCCTAGGGGGTGATGCTATTCCTATATGGGGCTGTTGCTGGACAGCTGAGCTTTTTTTTTTTTTTTTTTTAGTTGAGCTATTTTTAATGCCTGCGGCCAGAGGCTCCATGGAGCCAGCACCTGGGCCAACTCACTCAAACCAGTTGAGCCATGGCTGCGGGAGGAGAAGAGAAAAAGCAGGGGAGGGGGAGGGGTGGAGGAGCAGATGGTCGCTTCTCCTGTGTGCCCTAACTGGAATTCAAATCCAGGACATCAGCCTCACCAGGCAGTAGCGCGGTGGATAGAGCGTCAGACTGGGATGCAGAAGACCCGGGTTTGAGACCCCGAGCTCACCAGCTTGAGCGTGGGCCCATCTGGCTTGAGCAAAAAGCTTGTCAGCTTGGACCCAAGGTTGCGCTGACTCCAGCAAGGGGTTGCTCGGTCTGCTGAAGGCCCGCGGTCAAGGCACATGTGAGAAAGCAGTCAATGAGCAACTAAGGTGTTGCGACGGCAACAAAAAACTAACGATTGATGCTTCTCGCCTCTCTCCATTCCTGTCTGTCTGTCCCTATCTATTCCTCTCTCTGACTCTCTCTCTGTCCCTGTAAAATAAATAAATAAAAAAGTAAAATTAAAAAAAAAATTTTAAAAGTCCAGGACATCCACATGTCAGGCCAACGTTCTACCACTGAGCAAACTGGTCAGGGCCAAGGGGCCTATCTTTCCCTGATAGCAGGGGCAGAGAGTAGGAAGTGCATAAAAGGAAGGCTCACTTCACCTACTATGGCTTGCTCAATAGGATTTTTCTTCCCTCCTAGGGCAATGCCAATTTTGTGAACCCACAGGCTTGGCTAACCCAGCAGACATCTTTCATGTGAATCCTGTGGGGCCTCTGTTAATGACATTTGATGTGTCAGCTAGCAAGCAAGCCCTGGCCTTTGGAGATTCTGAGGGCTGTGTGCATCTCTGGACTGATTCCCCTGAACCTTCCTTCAACCCCTACTCCCGGGAAACAGAGTTTGCTTTGCCCTGTCTTGTGGACTCACTGCCGCCTCTGGACTGGAGCCAGGACCTGCTGCCTCTTTCCCTCATCCCTGTCCCACTCACCAATGACACCCTTCTCTCTGATTGGCCTGCTGCCAATTCTGCTCCAGCTCCCAGGTTGTACCTCACATCTGGCCAAAAGGGGAGTGGGAAAAGGGCTGAGATACGGGGATTTTTTGCAAGCCCTGTTATTCTACTTTTCTGATTTTTGTCTGTCTTCAGTATTTCCTTTTTATCTGGTACCTTTGGGATTGGGGATTACATGGGCAGACACCACAACCTTCAAGCCTTAGAACTATACTGCATTATAGGCGAGCACCCCCTGTGGATGCAGAGATTCTGCGCACCATGAAGAAGGTGGGCTTCATTGGCTATGCACCCAACCCCCGAACCAGGCTGCGTAATCAGGTACGTTCAGAGGGAAGAAGGCCAACCCTACCTCTCCACCCGCAGCCCACTGACATTTCTCCTTTTTCCTTTACTAGTCCTCAGTAGTTTTTGTTTTTAGTCAGAAAAGGTGTTTTAAGCCTACTAAATTGAAGGTACTATGCTCAGTGTTAGAGAGGATTCAGAGACATAGAAGATAGGTTCCTTGCTCTTAAAAAGTTAGTAGCACCTGACCAGGCGGTGGCGCAGTGGATAGAGCGTTGGACTGGGATGCGTAAGACCCAGGTTCGAGACCCCGAGCTCGCCAGCTTGAGCGCGGGCCCATCTGGCTTGAGCAAAAAGCTCGTCAGCTTGAACCCAAGGTCGCTGGCTCCAGCAAGGGGTGGCTCAGTCTGCTGAAGGCCCGCGGTCAAGGCACATGGGAGAAAGCAATCAATGAACAACTAAGGTGTCGTAATGGCAACGAAAAACTAATGATTGATGCTTTTCACCTCTCTCTGTTCCTGTCTGTCTGTCCCTATCTATCCCTCTCTCTGACTCTCTATCTGTCCCTGTAAAAAAAAAAAAAAAAGTTAGTAGCCTGACCAGTGGTGGTGCAGTGAATACAGCATCAAATTGGGATGCTGAGGTCGCCAGCTTGAGTGTGGGCTCACCTGGCTTGAGTAAGGGGTCACTGGCTTGGCTGCCCCCCGATCAAGGCACATATGAGAAAGCAGTCAATGAACAACTATAGTGCCACAACTATTAGTTGATGCTTTTCATCTCTCTCCCTTCCTGCCTGTCTGTCTCTCTTGTGCTTAAAAAGAGTTTAGTATTTGCTTTGTGAAAATAAGATGTATTTGTTACAGAAATTATTTATGTTCTGTTAAGTGCTAGAGGAATATTATAAGCATTCATTGCCACATCTGTTTGGAGGGAAAATTTTACTCTGGGCTGCAGTAGTCAGGGCAGGCATACTGAAAGAGGCAGATCTTGAACTGGAGAGGTGAGAGATGAGTAAGTAGACAGTGATAACAAAGCATATTAAAGATGAGACTTCACTATTTATACAGGTCTCAACAGGCAAAACTGCAAAGTGGGTACCTAATGGCGACTATGAGTATACCAACCAGTCTAGCTGGAGTAGCTGTTATCCAGGGAAACAGTGAGATTGAGGTTGGACAGGGCCTGTTTGTCAGGTCTTGAAATCCAGTGTGTAGTTGGAAGAAGTGGTACCCTAAAAGGGGCATTCTGGGAGGGTTAGTTTGGTAGGATAGTAGTATGCTGGACAGAGTGAAGGTCGGGAGCCCAGTGTAGAAGCCATCACAGCTGTCCAGCTGTGATTCAGGTTGATGGCAGTGGGAATGAATAAAAAAAAGCAATAAGTGGTAAAAACCCTATGAAATTAGGTTAAGGGCTGAGTAGTGACTATTTCATTATTGGGGGAACAAAGATCATTAAAACATCCAACAAGGTTGCCTCTTTTTAAAAATTCTAGATTCCTTATCGACTCAAGGAGTCAGACAGTGAATTTGACAGCTTCAGCCAGGTCACTGAGTCACCAATAGGGCGGGAAGAGGAGCCACATCTCCACATGGTCTCTAAGAAATACCGCAAGGTGCTGGGGAATACCAGGAAGGACCCCTTTGGGATACAAGGAAAGGTTCCAGGGATGGGGGTCATATGAGAAAAGACTGAAGGACTCGGTCGGGAAGCTTTCACCTACCATGCTGGACTCAGGTGGGAGGTTTTGGGGAAGGTTATGGCGAGGGGATACTTTGAGGATGTCTTCATCTTGCTTGGACTGTTTCTGCCTCAGGTAACCATCAAATACTCCAAGCTAGGGCTGGAGGACTTTGACTTCAAACACTACAATAAGACCCTGTTTGCTGGATTAGAGCCCCACATCCCCAATGCCTACTGTAACTGCATGATCCAGGTAAGGGTGGGTATTCCTGTGACTTGAATGTACCTGCTGCCTTTCTTCTCTGTGACCCCACAATTCCTACTCTTGTTCGGTGTCTCCCCAACCAGGCCCACTTTACCATAGCCCCCTCTATCGTTCTTTTTTCCCCCCACAGCCTTCAAGTCTCCTCTGTGAGCTTCCTTCTTCAGTGGTCTCTTGCTTTGGATTCTCCACCAACTTGCTTAACCTTCCAGTCTCTCTTCCTCCTTGTAGCAGTTACCTGTCATTTCTCCTGCTCTTCCCTCCAGGTGCTCTATTTCCTGGAGCCCGTTCGCTGCTTAATCCAGAACCACCTTTGCCAGAAGGAGTTCTGTCTGGCATGTGAGCTGGGCTTCCTCTTCCACATGTTGGACCTCTCCCGAGGTGACCCATGTCAGGTCAGTGCCTGGAGACCTGGGACAATAAAGGAGGATAGTATGCAGAAACATTGCTGTATAAATAGCCAGAAAAGAGAAAATAACCTTTTCCCACCAACACACTTCCTGGATTCCAGGGCAGTAATTTTCTTCGGGCATTCCGCACCATTCCTGAAGCCTCAGCCCTTGGTCTGATCCTGGCTGACTCAGATGAGGCTTCAGGCAAGGGCAATCTAGCCAGGCTCATCCAGAGGTGGAATCGCTTCATTCTCACTCAGTTGCATCAGGATATGCAGGAGCTGGAAGTACTCCAGGCTTATCGAGGTGCTGGAGGCAGGTATGGAATTGGGACAGGAATAGTTAAAGCTAACATGACAGGCCCCTCTGTGACTTACAGGGTCTGGTAACTCCAGTGTGCATCTATCACCTTCCCTACCCTTAGCAGCTTTGGCTCCTCAGGGGACTCGGTCATCGGGCAGCTGTTCAGCTGTGAGATGGAGAACTGCAGCCTCTGCCGCTGTGGCAGCGAGACTGTGCGAGCCTCGTCTACCCTGCTCTTCACGCTCTCCTACCCTGAGGGCAGCAACAGTGGTATACCCTGCAGCTGGGTTGGGAAGGCTCCCCCAATATCCTGTAGTATATGGAGGGATGTTAGGGGGCTAACACTAACAGTGGGTAGAAGGGGGAATCTGGAGAGAAATATTCAGTTTCCCCACAGATAAAACTGGGAAGAGCTGTGACTTTGCTCAGGTGCTGAAGCGAAGCATCTGCCTGGAGCAGAATACACAGGCGTGGTGTGACAGCTGTGAAAAGTACCAGCCCACGGTGAGTGGGCTGTTGCACTGGACTAGAGTCCTGCCATGTCGGGGACTCGGCCATGGTCTCATCTGGGGCTGGCTAGGTGAGCACTGCCATCCAGGGCTCTATGGGAGTGCGCAGATCCAGGTTGTACTGATCCTGGCCAGGTTTCTCTTCCTAGGGCCTTCCTGCCATTCTTTGCTTTATCTTCTCAGATTCAGACACGCAACATCTGCCATCTGCCAGATGTTCTTGTCATCAATTGTGAAGTGAACAGCTTGAAAGAAGCTGATTTCTGGAGAATGCAGGCTGAGGTAAGGACTAGAGCTGGAAACGGGGTGTTAGGCGTACTTTTAAGTTTTCTGCCTCTTTTGACCTCCATATGTGATTAGTATTCTGAGGAATCAGATATTTTCTTTTTTGTTTTCAGGTTGCCTTCAAGATGGCATTAAAGAAGCACAGTGGGGAAGTCCCCAAGAACAAGGAGTTTGCTTTGGCTGATTGGTAGGCACTGTCTTGGGATTCATCAAAGTATTGAACTACCCAGTGACTCCACCTGTCACTGGCTAGATCTCCTCAGAACAAATTTCCAATTCTCCTGTCCCATTAGGAAGGAACTAGGGAGTCCAGAGGGCATGCTGATGTGTCCTTCCATTGAGGAGCTGAAGAATGTCTGGCTTCCTTTCTCTATTCGCATGACAATGACCAAGAACAAAGGACTGGATGTTTGCAATTGGACTGATGGGGATGAGATGCAGGTTGTTGGAAAATTGGGAAGAGGAGGGGAATAAGGGAGAGAGGGATGGGGCATAAGCAGGGCGGGGGTAAGGTGGAACTTAGTATAAGGGAAAGAAAGGGAAGAAGGCTGATTTATTTTTACCAGTTGTGGGCTTTTCCACAATTACTCAGTTCACTGTTGGAAGTGATAGATGGGCTAGGATAGAGATATCCCACCCTGGTGCCCCATCCATACCCCAAACTCCCTGTCCTCTATCCCCATTCCCCTTCCTTCCCTATCCTTAAACCTAGCTTAGAAGCCTGGGTAACCCCCTTACAGTGGGGCCCAGCCAGGGCAGAGGAGGAGCATGGTGTCTATGTGTATGACCTGATGGCTACTGTGGTACACATCCTGGACTCACGCACAGGGGGCAGCCTGGTGGCTCACATCAAAGTTGGAGAGACCTACCACCAACGCAAGGAGGTAAGTGAGGTAATAGAGGGCAGGGACAGTTCTGGTGGTGGCAGAATGGAATTCCAGATCTGTTCTTATCTTCAGTCTGAGCCAGAGTAGTCCAGCCATCTCTTTGTCATCAGTCTTTCTCTTTATTTTCATAGGGCGTTACCCACCAGCAGTGGTATTTGTTCAATGACTTTCTTATTGAACCTATTGATAAGGTTAGTTGTAACACATTGCGTTCCCTTTTTTATCTCCCCCTTTCCAAGCATCCTCATCCTTAGTGCCCTAGAGAATGTGAGACAAATTCAGGAGGGAAGGATGGGTTTTCAAGAATAAAAAGCCGCCTGACCTGTGGTGGCGCAGTGGATAAAGCATCGACTTGGAACGCTGAGGTCACTGGTTCAAAACCCTGCACTTGTCTGGTCAAGGCGCATATGGGAGTTGATGCTTCCTGCTCCTCCCCCCTTTCTCTTTCTCACTCACTCTCCTTAAAGAAATAAATACATTAAAAAGAAAGAATAAAAAGCCATTAACAGAGCTAAAAATAGTACCTGAGTCCTATCTTTTGTCTGACTTGGGAAAAAGGGGCATATACATATAAGTGCTTTTTCTCTTGCAGCATGAAGCTGTGCAGTTTGACATGAATTGGAAAGTGCCTGCTATCCTTTATTACATCAAAAGAAATCTTAATTCCAAATACAGCCTGAACAGTAAGTGGTATAAGAGTAGATTAGACTGGCCTGTGGTGGCGCAGTGGATAAAGCGTCAACCTGGAATCCTGAGGTCACTGGTTTGAAACCCTGGGGTGGCCTGGTCAAGGCACATGTGAAAGTTGATGCTTCCTGCTCCTTCTGCTGTCTCCCTTCTCTCTCTCGCTCTCTCTCTCACTCTCATTTTCTCCTCTCTAAAAATGAATAAATAAAATCATAAATAAAAAAGATTAGGATCTGTGATTAATGTTAATATTTCCAGGGATGGCCCTAGCCAGTTGGTTCAGCAATAGAGTGTCGGCACAGCATGTGGAAGTTCCGGGTTCAATTCCCAGTCAGGGCACACAGGTGAAGCGACCATCTGCTTATTTACCCCTCCCCCTCCCCGTTGTGTGTGTGTGTGTGTGTGTGTGTGTGTGTGTCTGTCTGTCTGTGTCTGTCTGTCTGTCTGTCTCTCTCTCTCTCCCTCCTCCCCTCCACCCCACAGCTATTGCTAGAATGGTTTGAGCAATTTGGCCCCAGGTGCTGAGGATGTTCCATGGCCTCGCCTCAGACACTGAAATAGCTTGGTTGCTGAGCAACAGAGCTGCCCCAAATGGACAGGGCATTGCCCTGTAGGGAGCTTGTCAGTTGGGTCCTGGTGAGGGCGCAGGTGGGAGTCTGTCTCTGCCTCCCTGCCTTCTGCCTTTCAATTAAATAAATGTGTGTGTGTGTATAATATATATATATATTCCCAAGGATGCTAGAGATTCCTGCTCATAAGGCTTTAAATTTACTTTTCTTTAATTTAAAAACTTCTTAAATTTATTTTTTGACTTAAGAGGGAAAGGGAGGGAGAGAGAGAAAGAAAAACATCCATTTGTTGTTCCACTCATTTATGCATTTACTGGTTTATTGTATGTGCCCTGACTGGGGGTTGAACCTACAACCTTGCCATATTGGGATGATGCTCTAACCAACTGAACTACCTGGTCAGGGCTAAAGCCTTAAGTTTAGAAGTTGGAGACCCTGAGGGTATAGTGGGAAAGAAGTGATGGGGAAGAGTCTGATCAAAGTGGCTAAGGTTACAATTTTGAGTTCAGTCATTATTCTTAGCCCCAAGTGAAGATCTCTTCTTTTGGGAATGAACTCCTTTTTGGTGCCTTTAAACCATAGTTGCTCTTTTAACTTTTTTTTTTTTTTTTTTTTACAGGGACAGAGAGTCAGAGAGAGGGATAGATAGGGACAGACAGACAGGAGTGGAGAGAGATGAAAAGCATCAATCATCAGTTTTTTATTGCGACACCTTAGTTATTCATTGATTGCTTTCTCATGTGCCTTGACCACGGGCCTTCAGCAGACTGAGTGACCCCTTGCCTGAGCCAGCGACCTTGGGTCCAAGCTGGTGAGCCTTGCTCAAACCAGATGAGCCCATGCTCAAGCTTGATGACCTTGGGGTCTCGAACCTGGGCCCTTCCGCATCCCAGTCCAATGCTCTATCCACTGCGCCACCGCCTGGTCAGGCTTAACTTCATTTTTTCTTTTTTTTTAAATTTTTTTTTAATTCATTTTAGAGAGGAGACACAGAGTGAGAGAGAGAGAGAAAGAGAGAAAGAGGGGAGGAACTGGAAGAATCAACTCCCATATGTGCCTTGACCAGACCAGTGCAGGGTTTTGAACTGGTGACCTCAGTGTTCCCAGGTCGATGCTTTATCCACTGCGCCACTACAGGCCAGGCTTAACTTCATATTTATAAAATTTTTTTAAAATAAGGGGAGATAGTGAAACAGACTGCTGCATGCCCCAGACTGGGATCCACCTGGCAACCTTTGTCTGGGGCCGATGCTCGATGCTCTATTCTCAAATCAACTGAACTCTCCTCTGTGACTAAGGCTGATGCTTGGACCAGCTGAGTGAGCTACCTTCAGCAGCTGGGGCCAACACTCAAACCAGTCAAGCCACTGGCTATGGGAGGAGAAGAGGGAGAAGGGAGGGGGAGAGAATCAGATAGTTACTTCTCTTGTGTGCCCTGATCGGGAATTGAACCCAGGACGTCCACATGCTGGGCCAATACTCTACTGCTGAGCCAACAGGCCAGAGCGTTTTTCTGGATTTTCTAAGCCAAATTCCTAAGTGAAAATCTTATTCTCTCCTTTCTATTGACCTTTTTTTTAAATTAAGTGAGAGGTGGCGAGGCAGAGAGACAGACTCCTGCATGCGCCCCAACTGGGATCCACCCAGCAAGCCTTCTACTGGGGTGATGCTCTGCCCATCTGGGGTTGCTGCTTTGTAGCTTGGCAACCAAGCTATTTTAGTGCCTGAGGCAAGGTCATTGAGCTATCCTCAGCACCCAGGGCCAACTTTGCTTGAATCATTATAGCCATGGCTGTGGGGAAAAGAGAGAGAAGGGGGAGGGGCGGAGAAGCAGATGGTAGCTTCCGTGTGCCCTGAATGGGAATGGAACCCAAGACTTCCACATACGGGGCTGATGCTCTACTGCTGAGCCAACTGGCTGGGGCTGACTTTTATTTCCTCATCACATTTTGTGATAATTTTCTTATTTACCTGTCCTATCTACCTGCTGTGGTCATCAAACGTGATCTTTTTAATTAAGTAGGGAGGCAGAAAGACATACTCTTGCATGCACCCTGACTGGAATCTACCTGGCAAGCCCCCTAGTGGGCAATGCTTTGCCTATTTGGGGCATTGCTCCATTACCTGGCAACCCAGTTATAATATTTCAGTGCCTGAGGCAAGGTCATGGAACCATCCTCAGTGCCTGGGGCCAACTTGCTCCAACTGAGCAATGGCTGTGGGAGGAGAAGAAAGAGAAGAGGGAAAGGGGTAGACAAGTAGATGGTCACGTCTTCTGTGTGCCCTGACAAGGAATCGAACCCAGGATGTCCACATGCCGGGTCAATGCTCTACTGCTGAGCCAACCAGCCAGAGCCCTCATATGCTTTAATTATTGAGGGATCACCAGATCCAGTGTATACCTGGTCTCTGGTCAGCTACCCTGCTGGGCTTCTCTCCTCTCGTCACTTCTCTATTCCCAGCAATGTGTCTTCTGGATTCTCCTTTCCAGTCAAGAACCCTATTGAGGCAAGTGTCCTGCTGGCTGAAGCCTCACTAGCACGGAAGCAGCGGAAAACACATACTACCTTTATTCCTCTGATGCTGAATGAGATGCCACAGGTTGGGGACCTGGTGGGCCTGGATGCCGAGTTTGTCACCCTTAATGAGGTAACTGACATCACAAGTGTTGAGTGTTGGAACAGAACACTGGGGATATTAGGAGTTATAGCATTTCTTTGATTTTCTTACTAACTCTTCTCATGTAGGAGGAAGCAGAGTTGCGCAGTGATGGCACCAAGTCTACCATCAAACCAAGCCAGATGTCTGTAGCTAGAATTACCTGTGTTCGGGGCCAGGGACCCAACGAGGGTATCCCCTTCATTGATGACTACATCTCTACCCAGGAGCAGGTATAAGGATATGGAAGTGCAAGTAAGAGACCCTGTACTTATGTACAGTGCTCTAGAACCCAGAGAAGAATAGTAGGGGGAGATTGTACCTCACTTCCTGGGAGATTTGTCCTTTTCTCTGTTCCTAGGTGGTGGATTACTTGACTCAATACTCAGGGATAAAGCCAGGAGATCTCGATGCCAAGATTTCCTCTAAGCACCTCACAACTCTCAAGTCTACCTACTTAAAGCTTCGTTTTCTCATAGACATTGGAGTCAAGTTTGTGGGTCATGGTCTGCAGAAGGACTTCCGGGTCATCAACCTCATGGTTCGGGCAGAGCTTTTATTTATTCATTTATTTATTTATTTTTGTGAAAGAGGAAGACAGGAAGGAAGAGAGAGAGAGATGAGAAGCATCAGCTTGTACTTGTGGCATTTTTAACTGTTCATTGGTTGCTTTGCATACATGCTATACCAGGTGGCTCCAGCCGAGCTGGTGACCCCTTGCTCAAGCCAGTGATCTTGGGCTTAATCCATTTACCTTGGGCTTCAAGACAGCGACCACGGGGTTATGTCTCTGATCCCATGCTCAAGCCGGCGACCCCATACTCAAACTGGTGAGCGTGCACTCAAGCCAGCGACTTCAGAGTTTTGAACCTGGGACCTCAATGTCCCAGGTCAACGCTCGATTCACTGCACCACCACTAGTCAGGCCAAACAGGGCTTATGTCTTGGGGTGTGGGCCCCTCAGGGTGTACATTGTGCTTTTGGAGACTGGATAATTATGGATCCCCTACCTTCAGCCTCCCATTCTTTTATACCTGCCAGGTGCCCAAGGACCAAGTCCTTGACACTGTCTATCTGTTTCACATGCCCCGAAAACGAATGATTTCCCTGCGATTCCTTGCTTGGTACTTTCTCGGTGAGTTGCTCTGCCTTGAAGGGCCTTGTGCTCACTAAGAGCAGAAAAAAGCATTGGAGGGGCAAAGGGGAGTAGGGAGGACCCTCAGGTACTGGTGAAGTTATTAATGGATTTAATTAGCTTCAGTATCCCTTGGTGTTTGGCTCCTTCCTTTAAGGGCAATCAGGATTTTTGTTGTTTGGGAGAAGTTGGGGCTATGAGTAGGGGACATGTACCTTACTCTGCTAGGTCCCAAGTTATTCTACATCTACTTCCCCCAGACCTGAAGATTCAAGGGGAGACCCATGACAGTATTGAGGATGCTCGGACAGCCCTTCAGCTCTATCGAAAGTATCTGGAGCTAAGCAAAAATGGCACTGAGCCCGAGTCCTTCCACAAAGTGCTGAAGGGTCTTTATGAGAAGGGCCGGAAAATGGACTGGAAGGTGCCTGAGCCTGAGGGCCAGACAAGTCCCAAGAGTAAGGCCTGGGATGGGACAAGGGAGACTGGACTGGGTGGGTTTTGATTGTATAGGTGAAGATTATACCCACCATAATGATGATGATGTTAACAGTGGTACCATCCCTACTTTATACTTGCAAAGCACTTAATGTTTACAATGCACTTAATTCTCCCAGCAGTCTGTGAAATAGATGCTGTTATTGAAACTCTCCATTGGTTCTAACCTCCTCTTGCCTCTTTTTTCTTGCATTTTTCCTTTCTAAGAAGAATCCCGGGTGCTTTTTCTCCACTCGCCTTAAGAGTCAATGTTTTTGATTTTGTCTTTGACAGATGCAGCTGTTTTTCCCCCAGTGCTGGCGCTCTGACCTCGCCTTCTCCCAATGAACTACTGCCTCTTCCTTCAGTGTTCTGTGGCCCCAGAACTGGGAGATGGCTGCCTAAGTTGTCTATACCCTGTCTACTTCCTTCATTGAACCTGCTCAGGGTTTACAGATGGTGCTATTCATAGAACTGGAATGCAGCAGAATTGTTGCAAAGCATCTAGCAGCCAGATTCCTTTTTCATCCTTTGGTGAAACAGTGGAACAGAAGCAGAGTCTATAATTGACCCAGATTATAAATACTGGGTATTTTAAATAAATATCCTGGGTGATTAATATTCAGGCAAAGAAGATCCTGGAACCAAAACTTTCAGTTCCTAATTGGCTAAGGACTGAAGCACTGGACAGTAACGGGAGACAACAGTAGTTCAATACTTAGTTCTAGTCTCTGATGCTTAACGGATGCCAGGAAGTCAGCATGTAATCAGTGGCCCTAGCAAACCACTGTTGCCAACACCATCATTGCCAAAAGGGTCTTTGGGTCCAAGACAAAGCTCTGCTGCTGGCTTCACTCCTGCTGACAGCTGAGAAGCATCTGTCTTCCATCCACTCCATGTTCCTCTCCCAAGTTTTGTTTACTTGCTGTTTTTTAAGTTTTGTTTTAAACTGCATGTTTTATAAAATAAAAACAAAAATGTTATTGACCTTCATCTCTCATTGGAAATCTGTGAGTGTCTGGTTCTCTTTTTGGTCTTACTCTCCTTTGTGTTGGCTTTATGTTACAATTGGGGAAACCTAAGGCTTTTAAATTTTCACCCAGAAATAAAGATAAAACTCTGTGGAGTCCATTAAAAAAAAAAAAAAAAAAAAAACTCTGTGGAGTCCAAAGTTAAGGATATTGGACGAGTGCCTGACCAGGCAGTGGCGCAATGGATAAAGAGTAAGCCTAGGATACAGAGGACCCAGGTTCGAAACCTGGAGGTCACTGGCTGGAGCACAGACTGGCATCCATGTTCAGCATGGTGGCTCACCAGCTTGAGCGCGGGGTCACTGGCTTGAGCCCAAGGTTGCTGGTTTGAGCAAGGGGTCGCTGGTTCCGCTGTTGGGTTCCCCTCCCCCACCCCAGTTAAGGCACATATGAGAAAGCAATCAATGAACAACTAAGGTGTGCAATGAAGAATTGATGCTTCTCATCTCTCCCCTTCCTGTCAGTCTCTGTCTCTCTTGCTAAAATTATATATGTAACTATAACGAGTATATGTAGTTATCTCTTCTCTGGACAATATTAGGTCTTTGCTGTGGCTACCTAGTACCCTAAGGCTGGGTTTTTTAAAACGTATGGTAGGTTATACCCGTTAACTGGGAAAAGGGAGTGTGGAAGTTGACAGAACTACAGGTCCCAGGGTATTTTATACTCTAGCTACTACAAGATCTGTGTAGTGTTGCAGCGCTTCCTGGGATATGTAGTTTCCTGTTTATTGAAACTTAGGCTTCTTATTGGCTATCAGCTCACCTTTGTGTTTGAAGGTCCTAGCCCACGTTGACACACTCGCGTATGACAGCCTCCATGTACCTATACAGGACTTGTTCTTGCTTCAGGCCACTCCTATTTTTCCGCTGACCCAGACCCTTAGTGGTCACGTGGAGATGCTCGCCACGCAAGTCTGGGTCCTTCTGTGATCCACCGGGGTCCTTGCTGCCTGGGAGTCGTGCCTAAACTGCCTGTTCGCGCGAGAGTAGATGGGCGGGTTTGAGGTCCGGCTCTTGATGTGGGGCTTGCACTTCAGTGAACTAGAGCCCTGCTTAGTCGCCTACTTAGGGTGCGGGGAGCTCTTCAGGCGATTGCCGGGGCACCCCGTGTCTGAAAAGCCCTGGAGCATTCTGGAGAAACCCGGACAGCCCCGCTGCCCCGCAGCCAGGTGTTGGGATCGAGACCTGAAGTGAAAGACAGGCTGCCTTCCAGCACCTGGGTCACGGCTGCGACCCTGGGAGCAGAGGTGGGACGGATGCGAGTGGCGCTGAGAGTGTCAGGAATGGACTGGAGCGAAGGCAATGGCGGGGTCATTAGAAATGGGGATGGTCGCAGGGAAATAGTTTATAGGCTGGAGGTGAGGATGCAGCGATCCTCGGTGCTGGGTCCAAATAGATCCTAATTATTGAGTGTGCTCCTCGGAACAGCCACCTCGCTGCCTCCTGGCCTGAATCAGCTGCTCTCCCTGCTGGCAGCTCTTCTGTGCCTCTCATCCTCGCTTAATCGTCAATTTCTGTTCCTTAGCTCCTACATAGCCCGGTGAGCCCTAGACATAAGACGTTTAAGTATCTCTCCACGTAGTGTCCCGGGCTGGGCTGAGTCCCAAGACCTGAGCTCGCGCTCTAACCCACCGCCCGGGGGAATCCCGGTCCTCAAGCGCCGAAACAAGAGGAGCCCCTTTGTATCCCGTCCATTTCCTGGAAAGTAGAACCAGAGTCACATAGGCCTTGTAGGCCTTGGGATGAGGAATGGGGGCAGTGGAGCTGGGTTCTCATACTTAATGCTTTATTCCAACCCAAACCCAGGTGGAGCATCACGTTAAAGATGAAAGGCTGGGGTTGGCTGGCCCTGCTTCTAGGGGCCCTGCTGGGAACTGCCTGGGCTCGGAGAAGCCAGGATCTACACTGTGGAGGTAAAGACACAAAAAGAAGTGGGAGGAAGAAGGGTGGGGAGTGTAGAGCCTTGGGAGGACAGGAGATCCAAAGCCTGGATAAGAATGAATGAAAACCCCTGGGATGATTCCTTTTTCCCTTACCCCCCAACTTTTCTCCCCCTGCACCAGCTTGCAGGGCTCTGGTGGATGAACTAGAGTGGGAAATTGCCCAGGTGGATCCCAAGAAGACCATTCAGATGGGCTCTTTCCGAATTAATCCAGATGGCAGCCAGTCAGTGGTGGAGGTAACTGATACTGTTTCCCCAAATAAAGTAGCTCACTCTGACTTTGAATGAGGACTCAACTAATTAAGGAGGAGCTTGGTTTAATAAAAATGAAGAAAACATTGACCCAGAGAGCTATCTAAAAGATAAGGCTGTCTTCATTTGGAAGAGGCTGAAGACTTATATATGCACTTGCTTCTTGGCTTCAAACTTCGATGCTTTGTTTCTGCTTTAGAAGTTGTCAGTAGACAGAGAATCTTGATCAGCCCCCTTCTCCACATCCTTAATCCATGTGACTCTTGTTTTCACCATGGCAATATGGTATTCACACAAACATTTATTCAAAAAAGAAATAGAAGTTCTTATCCTTATATTTAAGAAATTTATTTTAGTTGAAAACAACTCATATAACAAAGTTGTACGTAGTGAACAATAAATAAAATGTAAATGTTGTAATGCTTGTGAAATGATTTAATAGTTGTTATCCTCAAAGCCCAAACTACCTTTTTAGTGCTCTCCTACTGAGGGCAGGTTTTAGTCTCATTTTAATACCAAAAAAAAAAAAAAAAAAAGACATTACTTTAAATCCATAAATATTAAGGGAATTCAAAGGGAAAGAACACATAGTTGACTAGGATTATCAAAGATCTCTATATAATTTGGACTTAATGTCACCTGTTTTATTTCTTAGGATTGTATAAGGAGGTAAAATAAGAACATATACAGTATTTGAAAGCACTTTGGAAATACACAAATAAACCATACTGTTTTTAAATAGGGCAGGTTTTTTAGAATAGGTTGGTTGAGCTAGATTTGGAAGGAAAAGTAAGGATGTAATGACTAATGTACAGAGGTAGAAGAGTGTGACCCAAGGCTGAGGACATTTCTAGGTGCCTTATGCTCGCTCAGAGGCCCACCTCACAGAGCTGCTAGAGGAGGTATGTGAACGGATGAAGGAGTATGGGGAACAGATTGACCCTTCTACCCACCGCAAGAATTACATACGTGTAGTGAGCCGAAATGGAGAATCCAACGAACTGGACCTACAGGGCATCCGAATTGACTCAGACATCAGCGGCACACTCAAGTTTGTGGTGAGCTTTGGGATTGGGTAGCTGGTTCTTAGAAATCAGGGGAGTTATTGGAAAGCCCAAGTAGAAAGTTGGGTTAATATTTTTGTTATCCTCTCTGGAGTCCTCTTGCTGCCTTCTCTCACTGGTTTCTCCCTTGGATTGGCAGTGTGAGAGCATTGTGGAGGAATATGAGGATGAACTCATCGAATTCTTCTCCCGAGAGGCTGACAATGTTAAAGACAAACTTTGTAGTAAGAGAACAGGTGAGATACTGTCACTTTATCTTCTGTCCTCACAGCTCTGTGGAATCTGGCACATTCGCTAGCATGTCCTCCCCATCCCCAGTCCTCTGACATTAGCTCAAGAATTAGCTTCCATTACCCATAGCATAGGTACTTGGGTTGTTCCTGTCAGCTTTCAGAATGTATGGCTCCCTCATCTGAGGTACAGGTGAGAGGATAATGGGAATGTTTTGTCATTTAAAAGCCTGTGCTTGCCTGACCAGGTGGTGGTGCAATGGATAGAGTGTCAGCCTGGGATGCTAAGGACCCAGGTTTGAAACTCCAAGGTCACCAGCTTAAGCATGGGGTCCGTGGCTCAGGTGGAGCTCCCTGGTCAAGGCGCATATGAAAATCAATGAATAACTAAAGTGCTGCAACTGTTAGTTGATGCCTTTCATCTCTCTCCCTACCTGCATGTTTCTGTCTCTTTCTGTCTCCTGTCTTAAAAAAAATAATAATATAATAATAAGTGTATGCTCTGAAAAATGGTGGTTAGTGTGGGTATCAGTTTGATTTGGGGTATTTTCTAAATAGTGGCATATATAAGTAAAAGAGTGGCATTTTACTTCAAACTATTATGTGCTGTTTGCAGATCTGTGTGACCATGCCCTGCACATATCGCATGATGAGCTATGAACCATTGGAGCGGCCCAGACTGACGAGCTTGATGGATCACCCCCAGGAGGGGAAAAGGTGGCAATGCCATTTATATTATGTTTTTACTGAAATGAACTGAAAAAATAAGAAACCAAAAGTGTGAACTCTGTTGTCTTTTCATGCCCAGAATTGGTCCTTACATTAGGTTTGAAGATAGGGGCTTCCAGACAGGAGAGAAAAGGGAAGGGAAGGAAGAGCTTTGGGAATAGTATAGCATGAAGGTAGGAGAAGCCTGAAGCTTTCATTTGTATTTTTAGAGGAGCCATCTGAGACTCCTGCTGCACTCACAAACTAGATAAGCATTTATTCAGTGCCTCCTCAATACAACGTGTTTAACTGTGGAGAGAAGAGGATCCTCTATACATAAGTGTATGGTAGTATAAGGTTCTAGAAATTACGTGTATTCACACTGATGAAATATAAAGTAAGACAGAGCTTAGTCTCAAAGGAAATAATGGACATGTTTTATCCTTCCCTCCCTGCCATTCCAGATGGAGGGATCAGCAAGAGCATACAGGAAGGGGAAAATGGATATGATCAACTCAGCTGAAAAGTAAGGGCTTTATCAGATAGAAAGAAATTAGGTAAGGAATGTTACTTAATGAAAGGCCTTATTTAATGGCCTAAGTTTTTAGATTTGATGCCAACAGCAACACTAAAGCATACCTTTCTCCAGCACAAGCTATTGTGAATCTAGTCTGTAAGTCTGTCCTTACTTTCTGTATGTAGAGATTCTGTACTGGGACATAGGGATGAAAACAAAGAATACCTTTTTGAGGAACTCTTTAAATACCCTGATTCTGAGGTGTGGCTGTCTTAGGGTTTACACTGGGACATTTCTGTCCCAGGAATGCCTGAGAGAGAGAACACATGAATAAATATTTCAAAGACTTTTAAATTAACCGTTTGAGAATCCAAAGGGATCTTGGAGGTCAACTAGTTCACCTCTGCCCATTTTACATAAGAAGAAACTAAGGCCCACCCTGATCAGGTGGCTGAATTGGTTAGAGCCTCATCCCCATATGCCAAGGTTGCAGGTTCAATCTCTAGTCAGGTACATACAAGAATCAAACAATGAGGCCCTCGCCAGGGGGCTCAGTGGATAGGGTATGGAGCCAGTGTGCCAAGGTCACAGTCTTGATACCCAGTCAGGTCACATATGAGAATCAACCAATAAGTGCACAACTACATGGATCATATCAATGGAAAATTAAATAAAAAAGAACCAACCAACGAATGCATAAATAAGTGGAAGAACAAATCAATGTGTCTCTCATATATATATATGTATGTATTAAGTGAGAGAGATAGAGAGAGAGGAACAGATACGGACAGACAGGCAGAAAGGGAGAGAGATGAGAAGCATCAATTCTTTGTTGCAGCACCTTAGTAGTTCATTGATTGCTTCCTCATATATGCCCTGACAGGAGGCTACAGCAGAGCATGTGACCCCTTGCTCAAGCCAGTCAGCTTTGGCTCAAGCCAATGACCTTGGGCTTCAAGCCAGCAACCTTTGGGCTCAAACCAGTGACCATGGGGTCATGTCTATGATCCCATATTCAAGCCAACAACCTCAGGGTTTTGAACCTGGGTCCTCTGCATCCCAGTCCGATGCTCTATCTACTGTGCCTGGTTAGGCAATATATATATATATATTTATTTGTTTTAAAGAGAGACAGGACGGGAGAGAGATAAGAAGCATCAACTTGTTGCAGCATCTTAGCTGTTCATTGACTGCTTTCTCATATGTGCCTTGACAGGGAAGGGGGGGCTCCAGCCAAACTAGTGACCCCTTGCTCAAGCCAGTAACCTTTGGGCTCAGGCCAGTGAGCCTGTGCTCAAGCCGGCAACCTTGGGCTTTTGAACCTGGGTCCTCAGTATCCCAGGCTGATGCTCTATCCACTGCACCACCACCTGGTCAGGCAATAAATAAAATAAATTTAAAAAAGAGAAAAAGAAACTAAAGCCCAGAGAAACTTCAGGTTCTAAAGTTATGCAGTAAGTGGCAAAACTGGATCTATAAGCTAATGTTTCCAAGAGTTAATCTGACCTGATTTAACTGCGGTCTAGCTTCTATTTTAAGTCTCTTTTTTCTCTTACTACCATGCACACAGAATGAATGTGTACAATAAAGCTTTCTTATACCACAAATCCCTATTAAATCTAACACATAACGTAGCTCAGAGCAAGTACCCTGAAATTAGTTGACAACTAAACTCAAGATCTAGCTTTACTTTCTTCTTCTCTCATCAGTCATAGAAATGCTGGCCTGACCTGGCACAGGGGCGCAGTGGATAGAGCGTCAGACTGGGACGTGGAGGACCCAAGTTCGAGACTCCAAGGTCGCCAGCTTGAGCATGGGCTCATCTGGTTTGAGCAAGGCTCATCAGCTTGAGCCCAAGGTTGCTGGCTCAAGCAAGGGGTCACTCTGTCTGCTGTACCCCACCCATCCCTGGCCAAGGCACATATGAGAAAGCAATCAGTGAACAACTAAGGTGCTGCAATGAATAATTGATGCTCCTCTAGCTTGACCAGGCAGTGGCACAGTGGATAGAGCGTCGGACTGGGATGCGGAAGACCCAGGTTCGAGACCCCGAGCTTGCCAGCTTGAGCGTGGGCCCATCTGGCTTGAGCAAAAGCTCGCCAGCTTGGACCTAAGATCGCTGGCTCCAGCAAGGGGTGGCTCGATCTGCTGAAGGCCCGCGATCAAAGCACATGTAAGAAAGCAATCAATGAACAACCATGGAGTCGCAACGGCAATGAAAAACTAATGATTGATGCTTCTCACCTCTCTCCATTCCTGTCTATCCATCCCTATCTATCCCTCTCTCTGACTCTCTCTCTGTCCCTGTAAAAAATAAATTAATTAATTAATTAAAAAAAAAGAATTGATGCTTCTCATCTCTCTTCCTTCCTGTCTTTCCCTCTCTCTGACTCTCTGTCTCTGTCATACACAAAAAAGAAATGCTGTATCCTCCCTGGTCATGTAGTTCAGTTGGTAGAGCATTGTCTTCATATGCCAAGATTACAGATTCAATCCCTGGTGAGGGTACATACAAGAAACAACCAATGAATGCATAAATAAGTGGAATACCAAATTAGTGTTTCTCTCTCTCCCTTTCTCTAAAATTAATTTTTAAAAATAGCCTTAAAAAAGAAAAAAGAACTACTGTATCCCATCAAATCAGTTTTCCAAAGCAACTGTCCTTAACCTTTTTGTCTGTGATGAACTTGAATAATGTTCAAATGCTTCCTTATCCTGTGAGTATACCCAGGATTCTGTCCATTGCCTGCCTAGTGTCTAAATACTTCTTACTCTTCCATCAGAAAACTTATCAGAATTATAAGTGAGAGTACTCATATAGGGAACTTAAAATATGTTTTTAGCAAGAGAGAGAGAGAGGAATAATAGGGACAGACAGGAAGGGGAAGAGATTAGAATCATCAACTCATAGTTATGGCACGTTAGTTGTTCATTGATTGCTTTCTCATATGTGCCTTGGCAGGGGGCTCCAGCCAAACCAGTGACCAATGGGCTCAAGCCAGCGACCATGGGGTCATGTCTGTGATCCCATGTTTAAGATGCTGCAAGATGGTGAACCCACACTCAAACCAGATGAACTCGCACTCAAGCCAGCAACCTCAGGGTTTCAAACCTGGGTCCTCAGCATCCCAGGTTGACGTTCAATCTACTGTGCCACCACCTGGTCAGGCTGAACTGGAAACTTAACTTACAAAAAAAAACAAATCAGCCTGACCTGTGGTGGCGCAGTGGATAAAGCGTCGACCTGGGAACACTGAGGCTGCCGGTTCAAAACCCTGCACTGGTCTGGTCAAGGCAGATATGAGAGTTGATGCTTCTAGCTCCTCCCCTCTTTCTCTCTCTCTCTTTCTCTCTCTCTCACTCTGTGTCTCCTCTCTAAAATGAATAAATAAAAATAAATTTTAAAAAAAACAAAGAAAAAAATTCACAAGGTTTTTTTTATTATTCATTCTTTTTTTTTTTTTTTTTTTTTTTTTTACAGGGATAGAGAGAGAGTCAGAGAGAGGGATAGATAAGGACAGACAGACAGGAACGGAGAGAGGTGAGAAGCATCAATCATTAGTTTTTCATTGCCATCGCAACACCTTAGTTGTTCATTGATTGCTTTCTCACATGTGCCTTGACCGCGAGCCTTCAGCAAACCGACCAACCCCTTGTTGGAGCCAGCGACCTTGGGTCCAAGCTGACGAGCTTTTGCTCAAGCCAGATGGGCTTGTGCTCAAGCTGGCGAGCTTGGGGTCTCGAACCTGGGTCTTCCGCATCCCAGTCCAACACTCTATCACTGCACCACCGCCTGGTCAGGCTTATTATTCATTTTTAGAGAGAGAGAGAGAAGGGGGGAGGAGCAGGAAGCATCAACTCCCATAAGTGCCCTGACCAGGCAAGCCCAGGGTTTTGAATCGGTGACCTCAGTGTTCCAAGTCGATGCTTTATCTACTGTACCACCACAGGTCAGGCACAAGTTTTAATAAAATAAATGTAATGCTAATTGGTAACAAGTTACTTGTGATACATCTCACTAATTTGTCAAAGTACAGTTGTTAAGAACTCTCCAGCCCAAGTCTTTGCCATTGGTACACAGGAATGTGTCCTACATAGGGAAGGGTGGACATTATTGTCTTTGACTCGATCCTCAGAAGGTTAGGAGGATATACTTTGCACATCTCTTTATTAATATCACAAATTACCACAATGAATCAATGAATTTATATAAACCCTTCTGGAAGCTCACCAGAACAAATTATTCTAGCCTGACCAGGTGGCAGTATAATCCCATGCTCAAGCTGGCTACATCCAGGTTTTGAATCTGGGTCCCCAGCATCCCAGGTTGACGCTCTATCTATTGTACCATTGCTTGGTCAGGCTAGAATTTAAACATTCTCAAAGCTAGTGTTAAATGAGATCCAGATGACTAGGAAAATGTACTATGGGAAAATCTAGTTTTTCAAAATAAGTTTCTGGCCCTGGCCGGTTGGCTCAATGGTAGAGTGTCAGCCTGGTATGTGGACGTCCTGGGTTTGATTTTCAGAGCATGCAGAAGCAACCATCTGCTTCTTCCCACCCTCCCCACCATCTGCTTCTTTCCGTCCTTCTCCTCCCCTTCTTTCTCTCTCTGTCTTCCTTTCCAGCAGCCATAGCTTGATTGTTTAGAGCGAGTTGGCCCTGAGTGCTGAGGATGGCTCCATGGCCTCACCTCAGGCGCTAAAATAGCACAGTTGCCAAGCAATGGAGCAGCGGCCACAGGTGGGCAGAGCATCAGCCCCAGATGGAGGTTGCCAGGTGGATCCCGGCTGGGTCACATGCCAGAGTCTGACTCTGCCTCCATACCTCTCATTTGATTAAAAAAAAAAAAAAAAAGTTTCAGCCCTATCCAGATAGCTAGGTTGGTTGGAGCATTGTCCCAAAGAACAAAGGTTGATCCCGGTCAGGACACATACAAGAGCAGATGTTCCTGTCTCTCGCTCTCTCCCTTCCTCTTTCTAAAATCAATAAAATAAAATAAAACATTAAGTTTCAGAAGATTTTTTTGTTAAAAAGGATTCAGCCCTGGACAGAGAGCTTGGTTGGTTAGAGTGTCATCCTGAAATGCAAAGGTTGCAGGTTCGATCCCCCACTAAGGGCACATACAGGAACAAATCAATGTTTCTGTCTGTTTCTGTTTCTCCCTCTAAAATCAATCAAAAAAAATTTTAAGGGTTCAGAACAGGGACTTGATATACAGAATGGGATGAATTGGCCCTGGGGGGTTAGCTAAGTATATTAAGTCCTGAAACAAGATTGCAGATTCAATGCCTGTCTGGGCACATATGGGAAGCACCAATGAATGCACAACTGTATGAAACAACAAATGAATGCTTCCCTTCTCCCTCCTTCTCTCCCCCTTCCTTGCTCTGTCTCTTTAAAAATGAATAAATAAGCCTGACCTGTGGTGGCGCAGTGGATAAAGTGGCGACCTGGGAACACTGAGGTCGCCAGTTCAAAACCCTGCACTGGGCCTGACCTGTGGTGGCGCAGTGGATAAAGCGTCGACCTGGGAACACTGAGGTCGCCAGTTCAAAACCCTGCACTGGTCTGGTCAAGGCACATATGGGAGTTGATGCTTCCAGCTCCTCCCCCCTTTCTCTCTCTCTCTCTCTCTCTCTCTCTCTCTCTCTCTCTTCTCTCTAAAATGAATAAAATAAAAAAAAATAAAAAAAAAAAAAAACAACCCTGCACTGGTTCGGTCAAGGCACATATGGGAGTTGATGCTCCAGCTCCTCCCCCTTTCTCTCTTTCTCTCTTTCTCTCTCTCTCTCTCACTCTGTGTCTCCTCTCTAAAATGAATAAAATAAAAATAAAATAAAATAAAATAAAAATGAATAAATAAAATCCCTGGCCTCAATATGACTTAAATAGTTAAGATACAGAGTCTAGAGCCTGATTTGTGGGGGCTATAAGGCTGGTGGTTGTGCCCATGCAGATTTGCATTGCATTAAGGCAGACGGTAAAGGAACTGTGGAGCCAGAAAATGGTGATCCATACCAACTTACTGGAGGCTCCTAAAGACAGTCAAGCCAAAAAAAGAATGGGAAAAAAAACAACAAAGGAAAACTTGCTTTTCGCAGTGGAGGACAGGATCAGAAAACAAACTGTACCTGCCAAGGTGGTAGCGCTATCTGCACTAATCTCCCCTGAAGGGAAGCACTTAAATCCTTACAATAGTGCTGTCATGTGCTCATGCACTAATTGCACAAGGGGCTTGCCGCCAGTAAACCAGAGCTGTCTTCCCACTGGCACAGTGGCAAGAACATTGACCTGGAATATTGAGGTCACCAGTTCAAAACTCCAGGCTTGCTGGTCAAGGCACAAATGAGAAGCAACTATGAGACTCGCCTCTCTCTCTCTAAAATAAATAAACTCTTTTATAACATTTAAAAGAAAGAGATACAGCTTCTGGAGTGAAACCAACCTAAGTGAATTCTGGCAATACCAACTGCAAGCTATGGCCCAGAACAGAATACTTTATTTAAACCTCAGTTTCCGCCTGACCTGTGGTGGCGCAGTGGATAAAGTGTTGACCTGAGAACACTGAGGTCGCCAGTTCAAAACCCTGCACTGGCCTGGTCAAGGCACATATGGGAGTTGATGTTTCCAGCTCCTCCCCCCTTTCTCCCTCTCTCTCTCTCTCTATCTCACTCTGTGTCTCCTCTCTAAAAATGAATAAATTAAAAAAAAAGAAATTAAACCTCAATTTCCTCCTCTGTAGAGATATTAATATTACTTATATCCCTTCAAGTTGTGAGGATTAATTAAGCAAATTCATTACCAAATTTAGATAGTATCTGGAAATATTAATTTTTTTTTTTTTTTTTTTTTTTTTTTTAAATTTATTTTTATTTATTCATTTTAGAGAGGAGACACAGAGTGAGAGAGAGAGAGAGAGAGAGAGAAAGGGGGGAGGAGCTAGAAGCATCAACTCCCATATGTGCCTTGACCAGACCAGTGCAGGGTTTTGAACTGGCGACCTCAGTGTTCCCAGGTCGACGCTTTATCCACTGCGCCACCACAGGTCAGGCCTGGAAATATTAATTTTTTTAAAGACATTTTTTTTTTCCAGAGACAGAGAGAGACTCAGAGAGAGGGATAGATAGGGACAGACAGACAGGAACGGAGAGAGGTGAGAAGCATCAATCATTAGTTTTTTGTTGCCGTTGCAACACCATAGTTGTTCATTGATTGCTTTCTCATATGTGCCTTGACCACGGGCCTTCAGCAGACTGAGCAACCCCTTGCTAGAGCCAGCGACCTTGGGTCCAAGCTGACAAGCTTTTGCTCAAGCCAGATGGGCCCGCGCTCAAGCTGGCGAGCTCGGGGTCTCGAACCTGGGTCTTCCGCATCCCAGTCCGACGCTCTATCCACTGTGCCACTGCCTGATCAGGCGGAAATAGTATTAAATACACTTTAGCTATTACCCCTTAAATACAGGAGTTTGGTTTATTGATGTAGATTGTTTAAGTTAAGCCCTGGCTGGGTAGCTCAGTTGGTTACAGTGTCGTCCTGATACGCCAAGGTTGTGGGTTTGAACCCCAGTCAGGGCAGATACAAGAATCAACCAATGAGCCTGACCAGTGGTGGCGCAGTGGATAAAGCGTCGACCTGGGAACACTGAGGTTGCTGGTTCGAGACCCAGGACTTGTCTGGTCAAGGCGCATATGGGAGTTGATGCTTCCTGCTCCTCCCCTCTTTCTCTCTCACTCTCTCTCTCTCCTCTCTAAAATGAATAAATAGTAAATAAATAAATTAAAAAAAAAAAAAAAAGAATCAACCAATGAATGGATAAATGAATGGAACAACAAAACGATGTTTCTCTGTCTCAAATCAATTTAAAAAAATGTTTAGGCTGCATTCTCCCATTTATCCCTGGCCACCAGAGGGCACCATTGCCTTTGTCTGTCTACTTTAAAAAAGGCCCTCCCAAGGTCAAAATGACTTCAGTGCTCTCTGCCTTCTTTCCCTTGTCCCTCCCTCCCACCTTCTTTCCCTTGTCGTCCCCACCCCTACCCCCCCCCCACCCGTTCTCAGGCGCCTACCTGTATTTGGGCCTAGAACTCACTTGGCTATTTTATCTATACCAATCTTTTCCCCTTAACGTTCTTCCCACCTCCCCAAGTCCTATCCACTTGCAGAAAAAGACTAAGCCAGCTCCTGAAAGATACCATTTAGCCATTTGTTTCCTGGACTTTTCCATTGGCCTTAGATCAGTAAATGTCAGGACTGAAAAACTTCATAGTCATGACACTAGGCTCCAGGAAACTGTGTCAAAGGGCTTAGAACATTACTGTTCCCCATCTTCCCTCCAATCTAGATGCTAAAATATGTTACCCTCATGGCCACTCAATAATTACCCCTTTTGGCAGTCTCACAGTGAAAATGCCTCCTGTCTCTAGGGGTACTGGAGGTCAGTCCTCTGGTCTGTTGGCTAGTCTCTGTGGATAATTAACCAGAGAGGAGAAACCAGGTCAGACTATTCTAGGGTCAGGAGGAAATCCTCTGTGAGATGCTAAATTGGGATTGATTATTGATCAGTGGAGCTTTGAAGTCACCGATGAGGTAGCAGAGGTCACTGCTTCTCTGGGCACTGTGTGGCTTCCCTTTATGAAGTTCTCTCCTAGGACCTATATATATGATCCCCAGCCCAGAGGAGCATTGGTTGGTAGGTGTGAAGCTGGGTACAAGGAAACTTAGCAAAATAAAATGATTGTTTTCATTCTTTTTCCAAGTCCAAGCTATAAATTAGGTTCTTTATAAACTAGGTCTATCTAAACCTAGTTTAGATGGTACTGAGACCTCTGAAATTTGTTACTGCTGTGTGAAGAGATAAGAGGACTGTTTGCTTGGGGCTTAGGTTTGTAGATAAGATGCCCTGGTCCTTGAGTCAGTTCCCCTCTGCCCTTGGGTCAATGACAAGGATAGATTTTAGGAGGTAGAAAGCTCCTGAGGTCTTGTCTGACCAGTCAGTCAAGAATGGTGTGGAGCCTGACCAGGCGGTGGCGCAGTGGATAGAGCGTTGGACTGGGATGCGGAAGATTCAGGTTCGAGACCCGAGCTCGCCAGCTTGAGCGCGGGCCCATATGGCTTGACCAAAAGCTCCTCAGCTTGGATCCAAGGTCGCTGGCTCCAGCAAGGGGTTACTCGGTCTGCTGAAGGCCCGTGGTCAAGGCACATGTGAGAAAGCAATCAATGAACAACTAAGGTATTGCAATGGCAACGAAAAACTAATGATTGATGCTTCTCACCTCTCTCTGTCTGTCTGTCCCTATCTATCCCTCTCTCTGACTCTCTGTCCCTGTATAAAAAGAAAAAAAAGAATGGTGTGGAAGATCACTTTAGGGCTATGGTTCATTTAATGGTCTCTGGGGTGTGTGGGGGGGAGCACAGGATAAGGGTACAGATAGCCAAGTAGAAGAAGGGGTCTAGAGGCCCTATGGGAGTGATGTGACAAAAAGGGAGGGTGCCTAATGCCTGATTTTGGATGAGAATTTGGTTTGCAGCTCCTGATCTTAGGTTAGAAGTGGGATGGGCTGGCTGTAGGGGATTAATGTGACTGGAGTAACCGTGAGACTAATAAATGCCCAGGACCGACAGGTTCTTTTGTCCTGTGCTGGAAGCCTCCCTTTTAAGGGGGCATTTGTATCTTGGATTTTGGGGCACTAAACACTGACTGACAGTCCACAAAGAGCACTGAATATTCAGACTCCTGCCTTTGCTTTCCTTCTCCACCTATTGGGACCGTTGGAATCTATGATAGCATGGTCTCCGCTTACCTCAAAAGATCTCCACCAAGCAGCTAAGTCTGCACCCATAGCCTGTGTCCACATTATGTCACCTCTGTGGCCTTTAAGTCATTGACCAAAGACATTCAAGAAAGCACCGCAAGGGGATCCGATAGGAGGAACCGGTACTGCTCGGTTGCCGTGATAATATATTAAAGGGTTGGCTTTCGAGGACCTTCAAAGGTCGAAGTCCTTGAGGCTTTTTCTCTAACAGTCACCTACTAACTAACCCCAAATGTGTTATGGACAAGGAAAAAGCCTTTAAAAAAAGTTAACTGAGTTCTCAGGCATATAGTTAGCCACCTTCAAGCTCCTCCTCTCACTCCCGCCCGGATCCACCCTGAATTAGCCTAATCCGGCGGCCCAATCCTCCCCGCTACAACAGCTGTCAAGGGCGCAGGTCCCGCCTCCCTCAACACCAGACCAATGGCCAAGACCGGATCGAGTCCCCTGAAGAGGGGCGAAAGCGGGTTCCGGGCAGTAGGCGGGGCCTCGCTGAGGACCCCGGACTGGGTGCCGCAGCCGGTTTGTCTACCCTTTCCCTCCACCGCCTCCTTTCAACCTTGTTCACCCGTCTGCGCGGCGTCTGGTGCAGCAGCTTAGGCTCCGGTTTCTACCGCAGCACTCTCTCCCCCCCTTCCTCCCCACCAGACCCCTGAGTTTTCCCGCCATGGCTTTACTCACTGCGGCCGCCCGGCTCATCGGAGCCAAGGTGAGCAAATGAAGGAAGGAGCGCGCGGCCCCAGGGTGGGGTTGAAGTACCGGGGTCTCCCTCCTCTACCCATACGCACCCCAGCGCGCCTTAAAGGGGCCCCGCATTTGGCTGGCCGCCAGGCTTGCCTGTCGTTCCCAGGGCCATGTGCTACTCTGGCCTTCCGGCCCCTAGGGGAGAAGTGAGCGCAGCTGGACCCTGCATGAGCGCTCACAGTACGGTCTAGCCTCTCCAAGCGCCCAAACTCATGCGCTTGGAGAGGCTAGACCGTACTGTTCCTGAGGATATTTATGTCGGAAGAGGGTGATGCGTGGTCCTGGAAGAAGGAGCCGCCAGTGTAGAACACAGGTGTTGTGTTTCATCAGAGTTAGATAGAAAGAAAGCCTGTTTCGAGGAGGGGGTGGGGATAAGAGGAGTAGCTGGGTGAAGAGATGTGCTCGTTTTACGTGGGCCAGAGCTGGATCGGTGGTTAATTTCGGCTTCTGTTTTGTACGGAGGGTCTTGTCAGTTCCAGACTGCCTGTTTCCATTTCTCCTCCCGTAATTTAAGCCTTTAGTGACAAAGCCGTAGCAGTTTTTGTTAGAGGAATGGAACTCGGGTCCCCTTTGTCCTTGGAACTCTTGCACTTTTTATATACGAAGGCTTGAGTGGGGTGGAGCGCCTGTGTTCAACATGCGTGATTATTACATATGATTGGAGGAAGAACCAGAAGGACTGTTCCTCCAGACAGCAGATCATTAAGTGAAGATACTGGGCAGGTTATAGTAATCCCAAGGTCATAGGACCAATCCTACTATTTGATTACCCAGGTTTTGCTGTTGCTCTTATGTCTACTTTACCCAGGCGAAATTCCTCATTTGGGGGGATCCTTTACTTGACTTTTGTTGCTTTTTGGATCATAGGAGTATTGTTGCAGTTGATGGTGCTTTTTTTACTTTTTTATTTTTTAGATTTTATTTACTCATTTTAGAGAGTAGAGGAGAGAGAGGGAAGGGGGGAAGGAGCAGGAAGCATCCAACTCCCATATGTGCCTTGACCAAATAAACTTGGGGTTTTGAACCGGCGACCTCAGTGTTCCAGGTCAACACTTATCCTCTTTGCCACCACAGGTCAGGCTGATGGTGCTTTCAGTTTCAAATTGCAAGTACTTTTGTCTATGGGTAAAATGGTCCTTTAAACAAACTGTTGTGCTGGGTAAGTCATAGCTCCTCTAATCCAAGTAGGGACAGTCCCACAAGTGACCTTGACTCCTACAAAGAATCTATACTTTCTTTTCTGCAGACAGATTAAAGCTGCCAGCACCTGAAGTTAAGGAAAATGTTAGGATGGATTTGGCTTCCTATGTGTTACCTTGCATGGTTGGCAGATGAGGTGAAGCCTGTAGGATTTGTACTGGGTGGCCACTGATCATTTGGGAGATACTTGACTTACTTGACTGTTGCTTCTCTTGCCCAGGGAGCAGAGTAAGGAAGCCTCTGGGGACATGAAGTAGGTTCTAGATAGTGTTTTGGCGGAATAGAGGACACCATAATTAGCTCATTGTAGAGCTGCTAACCTAGACCAGATAGTCTAACGCTGCAGTGAATTAAAGGCTTTTAGAATTTACCTTTTGAATTTATTTGGTGTCTTAAGCCTCAAGGGAAGCTCAAAATACTTTTGGGGTGACAGGGCTACATAACTTTATTATTTTTATTTTGTTTACTTTCCTGGTAGAGATAGATCTGAGGATTCCAGAAACCTCTAAATAGGAAGCCATCAGAAAAGGCTTTTGAACTTTTTTAAATTTTTTCAGGGACAGAGAGAGAGAGGAATAGATAGGGACAGACACAGGAATGGAGAAAGATGAGAAGTATCAATCACCAGTTTTTTGTTGCGACGCCTTAAAAGTTGCAACTTCACTTAAGTTGTTCATTGATTGCTTTCTCATATGTGCCTTGACCGTGGGCCTTCAGCAGACCGAGTAACCCCTTGCTCGAGCCAGTAACCTTGGGTCCAAGCTGGTGAGCTTTTTTGCTCAAGCCAGATGAGCCTGCACTCAAGCTGGCGAGCTCGGGGCCTCGAACGTGGGTCCTCTGCATCACAGTCCGATGCTCTATATCCACTGCGTCACCGCCTGGTCAGGCAAAGCTTTTGACCCTTCTTTATTTATTTTTTTTATTTATTCATTTTAGAGAGGAGAGAGAGAGATAGAGAGAAAGGGAAACGGGGAGGAGCAGGAAGCATCAACTCCCATATGTGCCTTGACTAGACAAGTGCAGGGTTTCGAACCAGCAACCTCAGCATTCCAGGTCAACGTTTTATCCACTGCGCCACCACAGGTCACGCGGCTTTTGACCCTTTAGACTAGCAAAGCCCATGGCCTGACCTGTGGTGGCACAGTGGATAAAGCATCGACCTGGGGACACTGAGGTCCCCAGTTCAAAACCCTGCACTTGTCTGGTCAAGGCACATATGGGAGTTGATGCTTCCTGCTCCTCCCCCCTTTCTCTCTCTCCTCTCTAAAATGAATAAATAATAAATAAATAAATTTATAAAAATAAATAAATAGACCTATTAAAAAAAAGACTGGCAAAGCCCAGTCGACTCAGGACTGAAAATTTCCTGATATCTAAATAGAAAGACCAGGATACCAAGAAGCCTTTCATTTTGTCAGCTCTGCAAGCACCTGCGTGAGATTTCCAGATTAACCTGCAGTATAATTAGTACTCATTTTTCCTTTTGCTATGAAAGTCGGCTTTTTTATTCTCTTTTAGAGAGAGAAGAGGGGAGGAGCAGGAAGCATCAACTCCCATATGTGCCTTGACCGGGCAAGCCCAGGGTTTTGAACCTGCAACCTCAGCATTTCAGGTGGATGCTTTGTCCACTGTGCCACCACAGGTCTGGCGAAAGTAGGCGTCAGAAGGCAAAAATAGTCTTCTGACCTGGGAGAACTGACCCCTACCACTTTAATTCTCAAGGTTAGATGTACAGTGTGTCCGTAAAGTCATGGTGCACTTTTGACCGTTTGACCGGTCAAAAGTGCACCATGCATGACTTTACGGACACACTGTAGTTTCATTTTTCTTGTTTTTCTTTTTAGCGAGAGAGAGACAGAGAGGGACAAACAGACAGGAAAGGAGAGAGACGAGAAGCATCAGTTCTTCCTTGCAGTACTTTAGTTGTTCATTGATTGCTTTTTCATATGTGCCTTGACTGGGGGGCCTCCAGCTGAGCCAGTGATCCCTTTCTCAAGCCAGCGACCTCGCACTCAAGCCGGATGAGCCCGTGCTCAAGCCAGTGACCTCGAGGTTTTGAACCTGGGTCCTCCATGTCCCAAGCCAACACTCTATCCACTGTTCCATTGCCTGGTCAGGTTCACTTTTCTGTGGAGAGATTTTTTTTAACCTTGCTAGGAGACACAAATATTAGTCATTCTATTGTTTCACTCTACTCATGGCCGTGTAATTTAACGAACACCTGAGTTGGAGAGCTAAACTAATTTAGAGCCTTGAGATTAATTTCTTACTCATCCTAATGACTTCATCCTACCCAGTGGGATTAGTAGTAATTTAGCCTTGTGATGTAAGTACTCTTCACTGGTGATCTGGGTTTGGGTTTGGGTTTGGGCTGGGAATTGGATTAGGGCTACCAATTTACTTCTGGACTCGCAACATCAATGTGACTTAACCAACGCTAGTTATTTCCTTTACTTTGCCCCTTCAAGCTAGGATATTTGATAACTTTGAGTAAATAAATCCAAAGGTGTTTCTATATTATTTCTAGACTTTTCCAGGACTTAGTACCAATGATTCTTTACTACAGATTTGCACCACTGCATAACTTTTATATGAATCATAACCTGAAATTGAGTTCAACAAATGTGAGTCAGTTTTGACTTAAAGCCCCAAACTTTAACTTTTTTTTTTAACTTTTTTAATTTACTAATTTATTTTATTTAAATTTTTTTTTTTTTAATGTGAGAGAAAGGGACTGACAGGCAGACAGACAGAAACATTAATCAGGGATCTAAATGGCAACCTTTGCATATGGAACGATGCCCTAACCCAGTGGTTGGCAAAGACATTAGTCAACAGAGCCAAATATCAACAGTACAACGATTGAAATTTCTTTTGAGAGCCAAATTTTTTAAACTTAAACTATATAGGTAGGTATATTCCTTATCGAGACAGCTCCCGCATGTGGTATTTTGTGGAAGAGCCACACTCAAGGGGCCAAAGAGCCGCATGTGGCTTGTGAGTCGTGGTTTGCTGAGCCTGGCTCTAACCAATCAACCTATCTATCTGTCCAGGGCAAATCTCAAAACATTTCATTTTTTTTGAGGAGGGGAGACAGAGACAGACTCCTGCATATGCCCCACCCAGGTGCACCCAAGCAAGACCCCTACAGAGAAGGGATGCTCTGCCCATCTGGGCCATAGTGGCAACCTGCAACGGAGCCACCTTAGCGCCTGAGGAAGAGGCTCCACAGAGTCATCCCCAGTGCCCTGGGCTAACACACTCAAACCAATTGAGCCACAGCTGCAGGAGTGGGGTGGAGAGAGAGAGAAAAGGTGGAGGGGTGGAGAAGCAGATGGTCGTCTCTTCTGTGTGCCCTGACCAGGAATAGAACCCAGGACATCCACACACCAGGCCAACGCTCTATCCACTGAGCAAACCATCCAGGGCCTCAAAGCCCAAAACTCTTAAAAGCAAGTGCTCAAGCCTGACCAGGCGGTGGCGCAGTGGATAGAGCATAGGACTGGGATGTGGAAGACCCAGGTTCGAGACCCCGAGCTCGCCAGCTTGAGCACGGGCCCATATGGCTTGAGCAAAAGCTCGCCAGCTGGAACCCAAGGTCACTGGCTCCAGCAGCAAGCGGTTGCTCGGTCTGCTGAAGGCCCGCGGTCAAGGCACATGTGAGAAAGCAATCAATGAACAACTATGGTGTTGCAATGGCAATGAGAAACTAATGATCGATGCTTCTCATCTCTCTCCGTTCCTATCTGTCTGTCCCTATCTATCCCTCTCTATGTTCCTGTTAAAAAAAAAAGCAAGTGCTTAAATCTCTATGCCTTCACTTTGATTATCAACCTATCCAAAGTAAGGGCAGTTCCTTGATGCTTACTAGATGGAACAGAGATGAAAAATGGAGAGTAAATCCTCATCATGTGCTAGTGGTGGGATGAATGCATCTGTTCTTTCTAATGGCTTAAGATTGGTAGCGGGTGAATGCCTTGGTATGGGGAGGCCAGATGAAGTAGATAATCAGAATAGGAAAGGCTGGCATTTCTAGTTCTTAAAATCCAAGTGGGCAGAAGGCAGGACACCAGACTTGGTTGATTTTTCTAAAAGCACACATTAATTCCTTCTGCCCTGTTTCAGTGCTTTATGTGATAGAGTTGAGTAGGATGTGACACTTAAAACAGGAGTGAGACAACTTTAGCAATAGATCTTTCTTAGGATCTGACTTTGATGGTCTCTTAGTTCCCCTCAGCTTCCCAAAATCCTTAGATTCCTGTATGTTTTTTAACAGGATATCGATTAAAAAGGTCTGTAAGTTCACAGTGGACATTATCACCTAAGGTGCTTATTCAGATTGCACATTTGTGAATTCTACCTTTAGATTCTGATTCAGCAAAGGTGGATTGGGATCTGGAAACTTGTGTTTTTTTCCAAGTACCTCAGGTGACTGACAATGCTCAGTGGTCCTTTTCTGTTGAGCCACATGCAGGCCTTTATTTACCGATCTATATCTCTTTAAATTGAAAGGTGGGGAAGATAGAGACAGACTCCCACATGCATTCCAATCAGGATCCACCTCGCAACCCCTGTCTGAGGCTGACACTTGAACCAGTCAAACCACTGGCTGCAAGAGGGGAAGAGAGATAGAAGGGGGAGAGGGAGGGGAAGAGAAACAAATGGGGCTTCTCATGTGTGCCCTGACTACTGATGGAAACCAGGACGACTGCACACAAGGTCAATGCTCTATCCACTGAACCAAACGACCAGAACTATAACTTCACTGACTGCACAAATGAAACTTTGGGCATTTTTATTATTTTTTTAAATTAGTGATTACTGCCTGACCTGTGGTGGCGCAGTGGATAAAGCGTCCACCTGGGAACACTGAGGTTGCCAGTTCAAAACCCTGTACCGGTTCGGTCAGGGCATATGTGGGAGTTGATGCTTCCAGCTCCTCTCCCCTTTCTCTCTTTCTCTCTTTCTCTCTCTCTCTCTCTCTCTCACTCTGTGTCTTCTCTCTAAAAATGAATAAAATAAAAAAAAATATTTAAAAAAAAATTAGTGATTACTATAAAAATTGACTTTAGCCTGACCAGGCGGTGGCACAGTGGATAGAGCGTTGGCCTGGGATACGGAAGACCCAGGTTCGAGACCCCGAGCTCGCCAGCTTGAGCGCGGGCTCATCTGGCTTGAGCAAGAGCTCGTCAGCTTGGACCCAAGGTCACTGGCTCCAGCAAGGGGTTGCTTGGTCTGCTGAAGGCCCGCAGTCAAGGCACATGTGAGAAAGCAATCAATGAACAACTAAGGTGTTGCGGTGGCCATGAAAAACTAATAATTGATGCTTCTCACCTCTCTCTGTTCAGATCTGTCTATCCTTCTCTCTGACTCTCTCTCTGTCCCTGTAAAAAAAAAAGAAAAAGAAAGAAAATTGACTAGCCTTCCCAGATGGTGGCGCAGTGGATAGAGCATTGGACTTGGACGCAGAGGACCCAAGTTCAAAACCCTAAGGTCACCAGCTTGAGCACAGGCTCATCAGCTTGAGCGCAGGGTTGCTAGCTTGAATGTTGGATCCTAGATGTGACCCCATGGTTGCCAGCTTGAGCCCAAAGGTCACTGGTTTGAAGCCCAAGGTCACTGGCTTGAGCAAGGTGTCACTTGCTGTGCTGTAGCCCCCCAGTCAAGACACATATGAGAAAGCAATCTGAACAATCGAGGAGCCACAACAAAGAATTGATGCTTCTCATCCCTCTCATTTCCTGTGTCTGTCTTTTTAGGCTATTATCTCTAGTTTTGTCTTCCTAAGTCTTTTTTTCAAATACCTTAGGAAAAGTTTCTTGTAAATTCCTTTAGCAAAACATTAGGAGCTAAAACTTCTAGTGGGATTGAGAGAACAGTTTCTAGTTCCTGAAAGAGTAAGGTGACAGATCCTATATAGATTATTCACTAATGTATGCTTAGTGTTGGATGTTTATGTTGCACATAAAAAGTAAGGGTTCAGTAAATATTTGTTAAAGACCAGTAAGGCCTGACCAGGTGGTGGTGCAGTGGATAGAACATCGGACTGGGATGCGAAGGATCCAAGTTCGAGACCCCAAGCTCGCCAGCCTGAACCCAAGGTCTCTGGCTTAAGCAGGGGTTCACTTGGTCTGCTGTACCCTCGCCCCCTTGCCATCAGGGCTCATATAAGAGGGCAGACAATGAACAGCTAAGGTGCTGCAGTGAATTGATGCTTCTCATCTCTCTCCTTTCCTGTCTGTCTGTTCCTGTCTACCCCTCTCTCCTCTGACTCTCTGTCTCTGTCAAAATAGATAAGTAAACAAATAAAGACCAGTAGGGATTTCTACTGGAAGGAGAATTAGAAATTTTGATTCCTTTCTGAAGCTGATTGGTGTCTTTGCTCTCTTCCTAGCTTCCTTGCTGAATGGTCAGCAAACCTTTAGGGAAAAACCTGTTAGAAAATGACAGGTAGGCCTGACCAGGCGGTGGCACAGTGGATAGAGCGTCGGACTGGGATGCGGAAGACCCAGGTTCAGGACCCCAAGCTCGCCAGCTTGAGCACGGGCCCATCTGGCTTGAGGAAAAGCTCAGTAGCCTAGGACCCAAGGTCACTGGCTCCAGCAAGTGGTGGCTCAGTCAGCTGAAGGCCCGCGGTCAAGCCACCTGTGAGAAAGCAATCAATGAACAACTATAGTGTCGCAACGGCAACGAAAAACTAATGATTGATGCTTCTCATTTCTTTGTTCCTGTCTGTCCCTATTTATACCTCTCTCTCTGACTCTCTCTCTGTCCCTGTAAAAAATAAAAAAACATTTAAAAAAATATTTACAGGTAGAACGAATAAGGAAATTGTAAGTATGAAGGGGGTCAAAGTATGAAATCTGATTATTCTGCTTAGGCTATTAAGTGGCCTATTAAGTATAGGCAGACTTCCAGTATCACCATTGTGAAACATAGATGTTAAAATGGCTTTAGTTCTCTGACCTGGTTCTGGGAAGAGAGGAGCCTTTGTCCTTTGTGTGTTCTTTTTCCTTAATGTAAGTTGTTCTTTCTGCATTGGAAGCCTTTGTAGCACAAGATTTTTTCTACTAATTGTTAGAGCATTTATGCTTGCTTCATCAACTAAGCAAGCTCTGATCTTTTGTAAATGAAGGATGAAAGCTCTATTAAACTTAGAGCACCTCTCTTCAAGATTTTTTTGTTGGAGTTCCTGAATATGTGACTGGACATGTTCTGAATGTGTTTAGGGTGGAGGATCCAAGAAAATTTTGCTTTTCTCCTGTAGAGTAAGGGTCATAGTTGTGGACCATTGATGATAATAAGACAAGATGATTAAGGGGGAAATAATCACATTATTAAGTACTTATCCAAATAGGATTCAACAATTACCAGAATATGGGGGAAGAGGGAGTAGTTTTAATTGATTTTTTTGGTAATCAGTTATACCTGAAGTCTTTACAGGCAAGTCTTTGGCAGAATTTCCTGCATGTGCTATTAGTCCTTTTCCTTCCTTGGCCCTTTAAGATAGAGGTTCTTTTTCATTATATTTTTCAATCCTAGCACATTTGAGAGCTATAATCTACTATCAGTAATAGCAAACTCACTAGAAGAGTTCTTACACTGGTGGCAGCAGGTTTGAAAAATCCTTTTGGTGACTGTGATACCCTCATCTGTAGAGAATCCTGGCTGTCAGGCATTGTGAGTCAGGTCCTTATCTTTGGAAGCAGCTCTCTCCATCTCCCCATGAAGAGCTGACCTATTGAGTGAGGTGACTCTGATTAACCTGACAGCTGCTGTTCCAGTAGGGTGACTTGACATGTGGCATGTAACTGGAAACCAAAAGCCTAGTTGCCACACCTCAAAAATTGGGGGAGGAGTTGGGAAGTGAAAATCAGGGATGACTCAAAGGTTTGTAATCTGCCTGTCTCATCAGTGAGTACAGCCTGCATGTACTGTACAGAGCTCTTCAGCCTCATTTTTGGTCAGCCAGAGGGTAGATGAAATTAGATGTGTAGCCGGGGGTGTGACAGTCCTCCAGTATCTCCTGTCTAGAATCATTTGTTCTGCTGGTGGCGATTAAGGTTAGTTAAATTTGTTTCCTTGTCCTGACTCCTCCCCATCTTGGTCATGAGGCCCTTAATAAGGAAATTGGGGCTTTATTTTCTGTTCCTAGCTAGAGGAAATTAATCCATTCATCCCTTCGTCAGGCTTGACTGCCTCTTTCCCGTGATCCAACTACATACAGGGAAGAGTTGTGACACTTGAGGAAGTAGGTAATAGGCCAACACAGTTCTGAGAAACAAATAGTACTTATTGAACTGAGCTCTGCAGAAGGCACTATTCTAGATGCTTTCATGCAAATTATTTTATATAGTCTATTTGTCTACTCTGAAATTGGCTTTATTATTACAAATTTAGAGATGTGAAAACTGACACTTGAAAGTGTCAGAACAGAGCTCACCAAAATTTGCTGCTTTGACGTAAACTAATTTGAGCTGAAGGCCATGAAGATCCTGAAGGCACACAAGAAATTTACTTCCCCTTTAAAGAATTTAAATTAGAGGTCCTGCCCATAATAATTATCACCAGAAATGACTTTATGACCTATCTATAAGGCAGGGCAGACTTTTAATTACTCAACATATGCTCTTTTATTATTATTTTTTATTTTCATTTTATTCATTTTAGAGAGGAGACACAGAGTGAGAGAGAGAGAGAGAAAGAGAGAAAGGGGGGAGGAGCAGGAAGCATCAACTCCCATATGCGCCTTGACCAGACCAGTACAGGGTTTTGAACTGGCGACCTCAGTGTTCCCAGGTCGACGCTCTATCCACTGCGCCACCACAGATCAGGCAACATATGCTCTTTTAAACTTTATTATTATTATTATTATTATTGGTTGATTTTAGAGAGAGAGAAGCATTGATGTGGTGTTCCACTTACTTAAGCTTGCATGTGCCCTTACCTGGGATTGAACTTGCAACCTTGGTGAATGGGGACGATGCTCTAACCAACTGAGCTACCTGACCAGGGCTGAACATCTGCTCTTATTATTATTCATCTCCCTTCTGAATCCCCTCAGTGATCCATAAACATATACCTCATTTTTCCTTTCTGTCTTTGAATCTCTGTATGTGGGCTCTCTGACACTCCCATGTGTTCATATGTATTAAATTTGGTTATTTTCTGTCTCCTATAGATTTAATTATTAGACAAGCTGAAAGAACCCTGGAAGGTAGAATAAAGTTTCTTTCTTGCCCACAGAAGTTAGGTCATAAAGCCAAGGTAACACAGCAGGATAGTGGCAGGATCCAGATTTAGGGCTTGATACTTGGTAATTTCAAAACCCAGGCTGTTTACATTCTATTCTTCCTTGCTTAACACTTTGGACCATGGGTGTCCCTCAGACTTTATTGTTCATGTGAATCACCTAGTGAGCTGGTTAAAGGGCAGGCTTGGTTTCTATCTGTCTTAGGTGAGGCCCAAGAATCTGCATTTCTAAGAATTTCCAAGTAATGCCAGTGCAATTGGGTAGGCAGTATATTTTAAATAGCAAGGTTTTCGAATATTTTTACATATGTCCTTATTGAGACTTTGAGCGAAGTAGCTTGGATTTTATCCTAAATATGGAGAAGGAAAGGGAAATAATAGTTGTTTGACTTTGGATGTCAAAGTTATTTAGTAGTGGAGCTGGGGCTAGAACCCACATTTCTGTTCTTAATTTCACATCATGTTCTCTGTTTTCTACATCATTAAGTAAAGTTGTACTTGTTTAAGTTTTCCCCATTCTAGTCTTTTGAGTGGTCATACCAATGAATTGTTGATTTTAAACCTCTCTGATTTCTTTAGATATTCCTAAGCTGCAGGGTTAGCTTAAAAATATGAATAAACCTTACACTGAAGGGCCTGACCTGTGTCAGCTCAGTGGATAAAGCTTTGACCTGGAACACTTAGGTCACTAATTTGAAACCCTCGGCTTGCCTGGTAAAGGCTCATATGTGAGTTGATGCTTCCTGCTCCTCCCCCCACCCCCCTCTCTAAAGTGAATAAACAAAATCTTTAAAAAGTATACACTGAAGAGTGTGAGAGATAGCCATACTGTTTAATTTTATATCTTTATTATATAATAAATATGAGCACTTGCTTTGTGTCAGACATGGTTTTAAGTGTAAATATGGAGGTCGGGGGAAGCAAAAATACGTTTATAGTTGTGAGCGTGCAAAACAGTTCTTGTATTATAATTTACTCATTACTGTATTTTCCATATGAACAACTGTAAATCTACTTTTGCCCCACCTGTATTAATCCTCAGAGCAATCATTGGAGGTAGGTACTGCTATCATTCTCATTTTACAGATAAGGACAGTGAGGTACAGAAAGGTTAAATGACTTGGCTAGGGTCACGTGGCAGAGGAGTGCAGTAGAAACAGAATATACAAGGTTTATTCTATAGCTCAGTGATCAGCAAACTCATTAGTCAAGAGAGCCAAATTTTTTAAACTTAAACTATATAGGTAAGTACATTCCTTATCGAGGTAGTGCCTGCACGTGGTATTTTGTGGAAGAGCCACCTGTGGCTCGCAAGCTGGGGTTTGCCAACCACACTGTATATAGCTGCATAGCCAAGCTCTCTACAAATTAGCAGTGCTTTACAAATTGGAGGTCTAGCTAAGAAGTGTTGCTGATGGAGGCTCTAGCAGGGTGTCTAAATGGATAGAGCGAACATTGTGTTGGTATGCTGAGATCACAGGTGCAGTCCCCTGTCAGGGCACATAAGAGAAGCAACCAATGAGTGCCCAACTAAGTGGAACAAGTTGATGCTTCTCTCTCTCCTCTCTCAAAAGAAAATTTTTTAAAAATGTATTACTGATGGAGATTAGGGAAAGTTGAGATCAGCTCTTTTTAAGTTACTCTTGGGCTCCTCATTAAATGACAAAGATCCTCTCTACCAAGGAAATTAAGGCTTTGTCAATGGTGGAAGTGGGGTAATAAGTTTATTTTCATGTTCCTCTTCTCTAACCATTTGCTTAAAGCGTTCATATAAACATTTGAGAAGTGACTAAGCAGTAGTCATGACCAGTCTGATTGCTTTGAGTGACATTGGATTCTTACAGCCTTCTTAAGTGACCTTACACATTTTCTTTCGGATTGCCTCTTTTGTTTTTGTGTTATTTTGTTTTTATCTTTTTTTCTTTTTTTTTTTAAATAAGCAGCTTTGGATTTATTTATTTGTTTGTTTGTTTTCCAAGGACAGAGAGAGGTCAGAGAGAGGGATAGATAGGGACAGACAGACAGGAATGGAGAGAGGTGAGAAGCATCAATCATTAGTTTCTCGTTGCCCTTGCGACACCATAGTTGTTCATTGATTGCTTTCTCACATGTGCTTTGACCGCGGGCCTTCAGCAGACCAAGCAACCCCTTGCTGGAGCCAGTGACCTTGGGTCCAAGCTGATGAGCTTTTTGCTCAAGCCAGATGGGCCTGCGCTCAAGCTGCCGACCTCGGGGTCTCGAACCCGGGTCTTCTGCATTCCAGTCCGACGCTCTATCCACTGCACCATTGTGTGGTCAGGCTGTTTTAATCTTTATTTTCTTATTATTTATTATTATTATTATTTTTAATTTATTCATTTTAGAGAGGAGACACAGAATGAGAGAGAGAGATAGAGAAAGAGAGAAAGGGGGGAGGAGCTGGAAGCATCAACTCCCATATGTGCCTTGACCAGACCAGTGCAGGGTTTTGAACTGGCGACCTCAGTGTTCCCAGGTTGACGCTTTATCCACTGCGCCACCACAGGTCAGGCTTATTTATTATTTTTTTTAAGATTTTATGTATTGATTTTACAGAGTAGAGGGGGAAGAGAGAGAAGTATCAACTCATAGCTGCTTCACTTTAGTTCATTGATTGCTTGTTGTATGAGCCTTGATCCGGCAAGCCCAGGGTTTCAAAGTGGTGACCACAGTATTCCTGGCCAACACTTTACTGTGCCACCACAGCCAGGCTATTTTGTTTCAATCTTAAAAGGAAAGGGCCACACATTGATTCTAGCAATTCCCTCTCACAAGGGGGAAAAATTGTTTTTGTTTTGTGTTCATATTGATGGGAGAAAGACCTCCAACCTGAGGGAATTTCTATTTTTTATCTTAAGATCTGGGCTCTCATTCTGTCTGTTGAGCTTGTATACATTTTTCCCCTTAAAATTTAACCTTAAATTATTCATTTTATAATCCTCCTTCTTACCAATGAAGCAGCCAGCCATTGTAGAAACTTAAAGATGGTTTAGAAGTGGGAAAATGTTTCGTTATGAATATTTCAACTTCTTTCAGATAAGTTCCCCGTACCCTCTTTTAAAACATAGCCAACCACTCACAGTTAAAAGGTCTGCTGCAGGGCTGATGTAGTTGCTGGAAGATAGAGCTTCTATAATAGGGGATCTGTGGGATGTTTGAGCATGGAACAGATTGAACATGATTATTAGCTCTGTAGAACAGTAATTTACACTTATTCACATATTTTCTCTTGTCCACTTTTTTTAAAATTTATTTTATTTTTAATTTATTAATTTTAGAGAAGAGACACAGAGTGAGAGAGAGAGATAGAGAAAGAGAGAAAGGGGAGAGGAGCTGGAAGCATCGAACTCCCATATGTGCCTTGACCGAACCAGTGCAGGGTTTTGAACTGGCGACCTCAGTGTTCCCAGGTCGACGCTTTATCCACTGCGCCACCACAGGTCAGGCTTGTCCACTTTTTTTGGTGACTAGTGTGACTAGGTAGGCAAAGTTATATTTTTAATGCTGGGTTCACCCTCCATAAGAAGTTAATGACCCTGGGTAGTTGGCTAAGTGGTAGAGCGTCAGCCTGGCATGTGAGAGTCCCAGGTTCGATTCCCAGCCAGGGCACACAGGAGAAGAGCCCATCTGCTTCTCCACCCTTCCCCCAAGGCTCCATTGGAGCAGAGTTGGCCCGGGCGCTGAGGATGACTCCATGGCCTCCACCTCAGGCGCTAGAATGGCTCAGGTTGCAATGGAGCAAGGACCCCAGATGGGCAGAGCATCGCCCCCTGGTGGGCTTGCCGGGTAGATCCCAGTCGGTTGCATGCAGGAGTATGTCTCTCTGCCTCGCCGCTCCTTGCTTCAGAAAAATACAAAAGAAAAAATAAGATAAAGAAAAAGAAGTTAATGAAAGGAGTTAGGACAGCCCTGGTTAACAAGTTGAGGTGTTCCCCTTTGCTTTAAGGACATAATTAGTTTGCCTGTGATGTCTGAATTTAGCTTTGGATTGATTCTTTTCAGAATAACCTATTTCTGGCCTGACCAGGCAGTGGCACAGTGGATAGAGCATCGGACTGGGATACTGAGGACCCGGGTTCGAGACCCCGAGGTTACCAGCTTGAGCGCGGGCTCATCTGGCTTGAGCAAAAAAAAGCTCACCAGCTTGGACCCAAGGTCACTGGCTTGAGCAAGGGGTTATTTGGTCTGCCGAAGGTCAAGGCACATATGAGAAAGCAATCAATGAACAACTAGGGTGTCGCAATGAAAAACTGATGATTGATGCTTCTCATCTCTCTCCGTTCCTGTCTGTCTGTCCCTATCTATCCTTCTCTCTGACTCTCCCTGTCCCTGTTAAAATAAGTAAGTAAATAAATAAATAAGTAACCTTTTTCTGAAGGGTCACTTCCCTTTTCAATCCTCAGTACTGCCACATCAGAAAGAGCGGCACTAAAATCTAAAAAACCTCAGACCCTATTGAACCCTCATCCTAGGCAAGTAGCTTTTTGGAAGTTATACAATATCACTGGTTCGAATGATTTTCAGTACAACTAAACAGTAAGGCAATAACTATAAAAGATGCTTCTGCCTGACCAGGCGGTGGCGCAGTGGATAGAGCGTAGGACTGGGATGCGGAAGACCCAGGTTCGAGACCCCGAGCTCTCCAGCTTGAGGGCGGGCCCATCTGGCTTGAGCAAATAGCTCATCAGCTTGGACCCAAGGTCGCTGGCTCCAGCAAGGGGTGGCTCGGTCTGCTGAAGGCCCGCGGTCAAGGCACATGTGAGAAAGCAATCAACGACAATGAAAAACTAATGATGCTTCTCATCTCTCTCCGTTCCTGTCTGTCTATCCCTCTCTCTGACTCTCTCTCTGTCCTTGTAAAAAAAAAAAAAAAAAAAGATGCTTCTGGCTTTTTAGTGAAAGGAGGAAAAAATAGGCTTGCTCCAAGGTTAGTTTATATGTGTGTAATGTTTTTAGTTTGCAAAGTGCTTTCGCATTAAAAAAAGTTTTTAGTTTTTTTTTTACAGGGACAGAGAGAGGGATAGATAGGGACAGACAGACAGGAACAAAGAGAGGTGAGAAGTATCAATCATCAGTTTTTCGTTGAGACACCTTAGTTGTTCATTGATTGCTTTCTCACATGTGCCTTGACTGCGGGCCTTCAGCAGACTGAGCAACCCCTTGCTGGAGCCAGCGACCTTGGGTCCAAGCTGGCGAGCTTCTGCTCAAGCCAGATGGGCCCGTGCTCAAGCTGGCGACCTCGGGGTCTCAAACCTGGGTCTTCTGCATCCCAGTCCAATGTTCTATCCACTGTGCCACCGCCTCGCCAGGCAAAAAAAAAAAGAATTTTTTAATTGAATTTATTGGGGTGACTGATTAATAAAATTATACAGGTTTCAGGAGCACAGCTCTTTAGTACGTCATCTGTATATTGTATTGTGTGCTCACCACCCCAAGTCAGGTCTCTGTTCATCACTATTTATCCCCCCTTTACTTTGTTCTACCTCTAGAAAAGAAGTAGAGGAGAGAGAGAGACATCAATTTGTTGTTCTACCCATTCATGCATTCATTGGTTAATTCTTGCATGTGCCCTGACCACAGACCAAACCTGCAACCTTGGCATATCGGGGACAGTGCTATAACCAACTGAGCTGACTGGCCAGGCTGCCCCATCCTCCACCTAAAGAAAAATTTTTAATTGGCTTTTGCATCCATTTATCACAAGAGAATCCTGTAAGTTGTGTAGTGTGTATTAGCACCACACTGTTGATACGGAAAGTGGGACTTACTTTGAGTATCTCGTTTTATTCTCAAAATAATCTTGTGCAGAAGAGTTATCTTCTCTAAGCCCTTATAGCTAGTTAGTACAGTAGTCACCCACAAGGGTTACGTTCCAAGACCTCCAGTGGATACCCCAAACTGCAAATAGTACCAAACCCTATGTGTATGTATTATGTTTTTTCCGTATACATACATACCTATAATTTAATTTATAAGTTAGTGACAGTAAGAGATTAGTAACAATAACTAATAATAAAATAAAGCAATTATAACAATATACTATAGTAAAAGTTATGTGAATGTAGTCTATTTTCAAAATTTTATTGTACGTTACTCATCTTTTCAGTTAAAGCACTTTACGGCTTCTCTTTGGCATATCTGAATTGCCAGCATCAGTAGTGTTTATATTTTGGGACCATTATTAAGTAAAATGAGGGTTACTTGAATGTGAGCACTGGGATGCCTCAACTGTGGATCTGATAACCTAGCCAACTACTAAGTGACTAATGGGTGGGAGCTTGAACAGTGTGGGTACATATGCTAGACAGAGTGATTCACATTCCGGTGGGACGCAGTAGAACAGTGTGAGATTTAAAACTTATGAATTGCTTATTTCTGGAATTTTCTATTTAGTATTTTTGGACCATAGTTAACTGAAACTATGGAAAATGAAACCAGGAATAGATGCTATTTAGTATATATAATTGGTTGTATTTTTCACAGGCAGTGTTGAATTTTTTGTTGTAACTCAGTGATCTACTACTAATAGCAAGCTGGTTCTCTTTGCTGGGGGTGGAGGAGGAACCTATCTCTAAACAATGAAGGAGGCTAACTACACTATTTGTCTTTGTAGTGAGGGATATAACCTTGAATTATAGGTCTGTCTTTCTGTGTAATTTTCTTTCTGAAGTATATCTTTTTTTTTTTATTATTCTCTGTTGAGAAAAATTTTGTGCTTTAGTTTTGTTGTAGTTTTTCACTATCTCTACTTTCTATGATTTTATTTCGTTTTTCTGCTGTCATTGTTTCAATTTTTTTTTACAGGGACAGAAAGAGAGAGAGAGGGATAGACAGGGGCAGACAGGCAGAAACAGAGAGAGGTGAGAAGCAGCAATCATTAGTTTTTCGTTGCCGTCGCAACACCTTAGTTGTTCATTGATTGCTTTCTCACATGTGCCTTGACTGTGAGACTTCAGCAGACTGAGCACCCCCTTGCTAGAGCCAGAGACCTTGGGTCCAAGCTGGTGAGCTTTTTGTTCAACCCAGATGGGCCCGTGCTCAAGCTGGCAAGCTAGGGGTCTTGAACCTGGGTCTTCCACATCCTAGTCCGACGCTTTATCCACTGCTCCATCGCCTGATCAGGCTCTGAAGTATATCTTTAAAAATTCCTTTGGGTGCAGGTGTATAGGTGATAAACTCAGTTGTTGTTTTTTGTTGTTGTTGTTTAGGTTTTTTGTTTTTGTCTGAAATGTCTTTATTTCAGCCCCTTTAAGATATTTTCTCACCTGAGTACACAACTCCAGCTTAGTTATTGTCTCAGCACTTGGAAGATAGTTTTCTAGTTTCCATTGCTGTCAGTTGTTACTTTGTAGAGGTTCCGTCTTCTGCTTTTTCCAGGAGCATTTGAGGTAGTGTCCTCAAAGTCCACCTCAGCCTGTGAGTATTCCTACTAACTGAAGAGGTTGAAGGGTTGCCAGAACACTAGGTGTTGGAGAGATCTTACCAGCAGTTTCCTCATTTGCTTTTCTCCCAGCCACTCAGAACTATTAACAGCTAAATTGGGATGGACTGGGTTCTCTGTAGCAAGGGCTTTCTGACCTTTCCTCTGTGCCTAAAAAAGCCCAGCCCTGGAACCCAGAGGATGGGACAAAGTCTGTCTTTAGGGGATGCTAATGAAGCTCTGGATGCCTCCAGATTTGCTAACTCTAACTATTTGCTAACTTCTAAGCTATTCATGGCCTTTTACAGCTTTCTTTTCTTTTTTCTTTCCTTTTTTTTAACTTATCCATTTCAGCAAGGGGGGGAGGGCAGGAACATTGAGCTGCTCCTGTATATGCCCTGACCAGGGAATCGAACCGGCAACCTTTGCACTTTGGGATGATGCTCTAACCAACCTAGCTATCTGGCCAGGGCTTTTATAGCTTTATTATGGCAAACTGTCCTTAGAAGCTAAGATAGAGGCTGAGTCACCGTCCCTCTTTGTTACTACATAGGAGGGAGGAGTAACTATTGCATAAATTTTTTGTTTTCTCTGCAGAATGCATCCTGTCTTGTTCTTGCTGCCCGGCATGCTAGTGCTTCTTCCTCGGTAAGGTTTGAAAAAGGACTGAGAATCGTTGAAGCAGCTTGACCATGGGGTGGGGCTGGGGGGGTGGTTTGGCTATTACCCAGACTCATCATTATTTTGCAGGTTTTGTTATTGTTGTTATACCATTATTATTACTACTACTTTAAGAAGTAATTTATTCAGTAGCGTAGTGAGATGGGAATATCAAGTATTTTTGCCTAGTCTTTTTAAAAATTGTGGTAAAATATACCATAAAATTTATCATTTTAACCATTTTTAAGTGTATTAGTTCAGTGGCAGTAAGTACATTCACATTATTGTGCAATCATCACCACTGTTCATCTCCAGAACTTTTTCATGTTCCCAAATTGAAACTCAGTACCAGTTTAAATAACTCCCTATTAATCTCCTTTCCCTCTGCCTCATCTTTTAACCTCATCTATACAAGTAATTGACCATTCTTCCCTAGCAGATAAAGAAAGCCAAGTTCTAAAAGGCAGTCTTCATATACCTACTTTACAAGAAATATAGTTAACATTTTGACTATCACTTAGCCTCTCTCTTTCTCTTTTAGAATTTGAAAGATGTATTGGCCGACCTGATACCTAAAGAACAGGCCAGAATTAAGACCTTCAGGCAGCAACATGGCAAAACTGTGGTGGGCCAAATCACTGTGGACATGGTAAGGGTTATGAGGTTTGGGCTGGAAAAGTCGCTCTTTAGTGTGCTTCAACAAAAGTACCATTCTTTTCACTGACTATTCAAAAGCATTCTCTCTCTTACAAGGAACTGTTGGTGCTTAATCTTGTTTATTAAAAATTAGACTGTTGCCTGACCAGGCAGTGGCGCAGTGGATAGAGCGTCGGACTGGGATGCGGAAGACCCGGGTTCGAGACACCGAGCTTGCCAGCTTGAGCACGGGCCCATCTGGCTTGAGCAAAAGCTCGTCAGCTTGGACCCAAGGTCGCTGGCTCCAGCAAGGGGTTGCTCGGTCTGCTGAAGGCCCGCGGTCAAGGCACATGTGAGAAAGCAATCAATGAACAACTATGGGGTCGCAACAGCAACGAGAAACTAATGATTGATACTTCTCACCTCTCTCCATTCCTGTCTGTCTGTCTCTACCTATCCCTCTGTCTGACTCTCTCTCTGTCCCTAGTGGTGGGAAAAAATTAGACTGTTAATGGCCCTGGCCAGTTGGTTCATTGGTAGAGCATCACTCAGTGTATGGAAGTCCTGGGTTTGGTTTCTGGTCAAGGCACACAGGAGAAGCGACCATCTACTTCTGCACTCCTTCCCCTTCTCTCTCTCTCTCTTTCTCTCTCTTTCTCTTTCTCCTGCAGCCCGGGTCGATTGGTTTGAATGCATTGGTCCTGGGCGCTGTGGATGGCTCCGTGGAGACTCCTCCTTAGGCACTAAAAATAGCTGGGTTGTGAGCATGGCCCCAGATGGGCAGAGCATCAGCCCCTAATGGGGGTTGTCGGGTGGATCCCAGGCAGGGCACATGCAAGAGTCTGTCTCTATCTCCCCTCCTCTCACTTGGAAAAAAAGAAGAAAAAATTAGACTCTTTTTTTTCTCCAGATTTAATTATTGAGCCTAACCTAATTCACCTGTGGGAATGAATAAAGTTTCTGTTTCTCTTTCTAACCTTAGTTTTTGGGGCTAAGGCTCTCTGTCTTTGAGTTGATGCTGTACTGACCATCCAGTTAAAACCACAGCTCTAGCAGCCCTCTAGAACAGCTTTAGGATGGCTTCTCCTCTAGCCCTAAGAGTTTGAGCAGCTCAAAAGATAAGATAATTCCATAGCAGTGTTTAGCCATTGGTCTCTATCTTCTTACCCTGTAATAGATCCCATTCTGTTTACTTTGGTTGATGGGAATGAGAGTAACAGTAGGCAGAAGAAAAAAAATTTAAAAAAAGGAAGCAAGCAGAGGTGGACACATTCAATATATTGATTTTTTTAATTTAAATTTTCATTTCCAATGTTAGCAGTCTTCCTTGCAAAGTTCCATACTGTAGTAAGTTACCTCCTCAGAAATCTTCCCTTAAATGAAGTGTTGCAAGTCAGAGATAAATGACTTCTCCCAAATCCCTTGAAGCATTAGTATAGTAAGCTCTAGCCTGAATTCTGTTGGTTGCATCTTCTTCTTTTCTTTAGATGTATGGTGGCATGAGAGGCATGAAAGGATTGGTATATGAAACATCAGTTCTTGATCCTGATGAGGTAAGAGACTATCATGTTAATCACTAATAATTATTGTGTGTACTGAGTATTGTGCACAAGGTGAAAGGAAAACAAAATTAAGCACCTACCTTCATATTTTGCATTGCTGAAAATAGGTATATATGGGATAACTGAAAAGTAAGTTTAGTTTTAAAATAAGTCAACTAGTAAAACAACAAGTACAAAGCAGAAGTAAGTTATGTGAAGATTTAAGTGGCCCTGGCCACTGGCCCAGTGGATAGAGTGTTGGCCCGGTGTATGGATGTCCCAGTTTGATTCCTGGTCAGGGCACACAAGAAAAGTGACCATCTACTTCTCCACCCCTCTCCCCCTTCTCTCCTTCTTCCCCTCCTATAGCCAGTGGCTTGATTGGTTGGAGCGTGGCCCCAAGCACCAAGCATGGCTTGGTTGATCCAAGCACGGAGGACCTCAGGTGCTAAATATAGCTCCGTACTCGAACATCGGCCCTAGATGGGATTGTTGGGTAGATCCCAGTCAGGGTGCATGCAGGAGTCTGCCTCACTATCTCCTCTCCTCTCACCTAAATAATAATAATAATAAAAGTTCTACTCTAATTTGTTGAAATGTCTGATAAGAGTGGGACCAATTGTGCGGTTTTTAGGCTAATAAATTTAAGTTTTAACTCTTACTCTTTTTCTTTAAGGGCATCCGTTTCCGTGGCTACAGTATCCCTGAATGCCAGAAACTGCTTCCCAAGGCTCAGGGTGGGGAAGAACCCCTGCCAGAGGGCTTATTTTGGTTGCTGGTAACTGGGCAAATCCCAACAGAGGAACAGGTAAAGCAGATGGACGTTGGCCTTTCTCATTCCCCGTCTTTGCCTTTCTCTAATCTCTTACACTTAATCCTGACCTGGCTATGGGTGGTAGTTTATAAAGATAAACAGTGAGTGGAAGGAATCAGAGTGGAATTGTGCTGTATAAGTGGATCGGTTTGAATTCTCTTGTGTTTTCTTTACTCATAAGTCACTGTATTTTTCTTTTTTTTTTTTCCTTGCCTAGTTTGAGCAGTGTCTCCTTCTCCACAGGTATCTTGGCTCTCAAAAGAGTGGGCAAAGAGGGCAGCTCTGCCTTCACATGTAGTAACCATGCTGGACAACTTTCCCAACAATCTACACCCCATGTCTCAGCTCAGTGCAGCCATTACAGCCCTCAACAGTGAAAGCAACTTTGCCCGAGCATATGCAGAGGGAATCAATCGAACCAAGTACTGGGAGGTAGGAAATTTTGGTGTGGTGATTGACGTGTGATAGGGATTTGAAAATAATTGAATGTAAAGGAAGAAAAAAAATGTAGAATCTTTAGGAAAATTGACTTCTAGTTATGCCAGGAACTGATTTACCAAATTTTTATTGTGTCTTGCTTTTCTTTGTCAGTCTTTGGGATTACACAGGTATATGGAACATGCTTTTTATCACCAAAATTATTGGTCTGGTTAGGGAGATGTCCATGTAAAAGAGAAATTATAATTCAGTAACCCTGCTGAAATATTCACACGGGGCTGTTGTAACATTGAAAAAGGATTTGACTTAATTACAGGGTCCTCAGGGGAAGATTTCAGAGTACTCTTATCCTAACCCCAACAGTCCCATCTCCTCTTCTTCAAATAAGGGGAACCTTGAGAAGATTTATGAGATGAGCCTGACCAGGCTGTGGCGCGGTGGATAGAGCGTGGGACTGGGACATGGAGCATCCAGGTTTGAGACCCCAAGGTCGCCAGCTTGAGCCCAAGGTTACTGGCTCAAGCAAGGGGGTCACTTTCACTCTGCTGTAGCCCCCCTGGCCAAGGCACATATGAAAAAGCAATCAGTGAACAACTAAGGTGCTGCAATGAAGAATTGATGCTTCTCATCTCTCTCCCTTCCTGCCTATTTGTCCCTATCTGTCCCTCTCTCTCTCTCTCTCTCTGTCACCAAAAAAATAAAATAAAATAAATATTTATAAGATGAGGGACAGTGGCAGCTTAAGGTAATACTAGAGTCTGGGACGACTCTGGGTCAGCCACAGTTATGCACTAGCAGCACATTCAACATACCTGGCAGAAGTGGGAGGGAAGTTAGTATCTCAAAAGCAGGATACTGAGCCTGACCAGGCAGTGGCACAGTGGATAGAGCGTTGGACTGGGATGCGGAAGACCCAGGTTCGAGACCCCGAGCTCACCAGCTTGAGCGTGGGCCCATCTGGCTTGGACCCAAGGTCGCTGGCTCCAGCAAGGGGTTGCTCGGTCTCCTGAAGGCCCGCAGTCAAGGCACATGTGAGAAAGCAATTGATTAACAACTAAGGGTTGTGATGGCAACGAAAAACTGATGATTGGTACTTCTCATCTCTCTCCGTTCCTGTCTGTCTGTCCCTATCTATCCCTCTCTCTGACTCTCTGTGTCCTTGTAAAAAAATTAAAAAAGCAGGATACTGAGTTTTATTTTCTGAAAATGAAGTGTTTGTACTCTGTGGTAGTAAAAGACTATTGTGCCTTGACCCAGTGCATATTATCTAATTCCTTCCATCCTATTTCCAATACCACACAACATTGGGTAAAGTACAAGTTTTCTGGATAGGTGTATAATAGGACATCTTCTTTTCTTTTGTTTCTTATTCAGAGACAGGTAATATAGGAACAGAAGAGTTCCTTTTTGTAAGACATGTATACTAAATGCTGTTTGCTTTTTTGACAGACAGACATAGAGACAAAGAGAGGGAGAGATAGGGACAGACAGGCAGGGAGAGAGATGAGAAGCATCAATTCTTCATTCCAGCACCTTAGCTGTTCATTGATTGCTTTCTCATATGTACCTTGACTGTGGGGCTACAGCAGAGTGAGTGACCCCTTGCTTAAGCTGGTGACTTTGGGCTCAAGCTAGTGAGCCTTGCTCGAACCAGATGAGCCTGTGTTCAAGCCAGCGAACTTGGGGTTTTGAATCTGGTTCCTCTGCATCCTAGTCCAATCCTTTATCCACTGCACCACTGCCTGATCAGGCCTAAATGGCTTTTTTTTTTAAATTATTATTTGTTTAGTGAGAGGAGGTGAGGCAAAGACAGACTCCCACATGTGCCCTGACCAGGATCTACCCAGCAAGCCCACTAGAGAGTGATGCTCTCCCCATCTAGCACACTTGCTCCATTGCAACCAAAGCCATTTTTTAATACCTGAAGCAGAGGCTGTGGAAACATCCTCAGTGCCCAGGGCCAACTCACTTCAATCAAGTCATGGCTTCAGGAGGGGAGGAGAAGAGAGAGATAAAGAGAGAAGCAAGAGGGGGAAGAGTGGAGAAGCAGGTGGTTGCTTCTCCTATGTGCCCTTGTCGGGAATTGAACCTGGAACATCCATATACTGGGCCAACACTTTACCATTGAGCCAACCGGTCAGGGCCCTAAATTATTTTTTAAAAAATAATTTTGGGTATTCTTTTTCTTTCTTTCTTTTTTTAATTTATTTTATTGATTTTAGAGAGGGACATAGGGAAGGAGAGACAGAAACATTGATCTGTTTCTGTATGTGTCTTGATTGAGAATCAAACTGGTAATCTCTGTTTATCAGGATGACACTCCAACCAAACTAGCCTTCTGGCCAGGGGCTATATGAAGATTTATTTATTGACTTTAGGGAAAGGACAGAGAGAGAAAAAAGCAGGATGGGTGGAGGAGCATGAAACATCAACTTGTAGTTGCATCTTATATGTGCCTTGACTGTGCAAGCCCAGCGTTTCCAGTGGGCAACCTCAGCATTCCAGGTCAATGCCTTATCCACTGCACCACCACAGGTCACTAAATGATTTTTGATCATAAGATGCCAACCACCACGAAGGCCTGAAAGAGTTCACTATGATGCAAGGCACAGAATGGTCTGTGGGCCATACTCTGATCCACTGGTCTAATGAAATCTTAGGATTTTGGGAAATCCCTGCTTTATTTGGTTGGTTAGTGTTCGTTTGATGCCAACTGTGTATAGAGAATTATATTTACTGTCGGGGGAAGGAAGGAGAGTTTACGATTGATTTAGTGTGTTTGGCATTGAGGAGAAGGGTGTTGGAACGCTGCAGAGTATACTCGTTCACAAGCATGTAAAGCATGTTAGAGCCACACATCAGTAGGTTGAGAAGACTGTAACCTGAATATATTGCTTTTTTTTTCTTTTTAAAATGATATTCAAATAATTGTTATCTGTGTTGGTTACCATAACACATAAGGTTAAATCAAAACCTGAACTTCTTTTGTTTTAAAACTCATCTTTAAGAACTTGACGGCCCAGAAGTGCCTGTTACTGCTTACAGTATGGTTGTCTTGAGTGCCATGGGGAGGCAGAAAAAACAGCTGCTTCACACTTTAATAGATGCCTATGAGATACTTCCCAGGCATGGTCCCAGCTGGTTAGTTCAGTTTGAGTGTCCTCCCGAAATGCCAAGGTTGCAGGTTTGATCCCCAGTCAGGAAGCAACAAACAAATGAATGCTTCCCACCCTCCCCCTTTCTCTCTCTCTCTCCCTCACTCCCTCCCTTCTCTTTCTCCTCCTCCTCCCTCTCCCCATCCATCTCCCTTCCCCTCTCCTTCCCATATCAATTTTTTTAAAAAAAGATATTTTCTAGGCATCCAGACATGCTACATTGCTTCAGACTGTGTTTGTTGAATTGCTAAAATGTACTCCTCTGTTTGCTAATCCATCTGTCTGTTGGTAAACATGTATTTCAGGACTTTGCCAATCTTCTGGAGAGTATAAACAGTACTGATATTGCCTGACCAGGCGGTGGCGCAGTGGATAGAGCGTCGGACTAGGATGCAGAAGACTTGGGTTCGAGACCCTGAGGTCGTCAGCTTGGACCCAAGGTCACTGGCTCCAGCAAGGGGTTGCTCAGTCTGCTGAAGGCCCACGGTCAAGGCACATGTGAGAAAGCAATCAATGAACAACTATGGTGTCGCAACAACAACGAAAAACTAATTAATGATTGATGCTTCTCACCTCTCTCCATTCCTGGCTGTCTGTCCCTGTCTATCCCTCTCTCTGTCCCTGGGGGAAAAAAAAAAGAAAACAGTACTGATGTGTATTTGTCAGCCTTGGGATGTGTGTCTAATAAGTCACCAAAAATTAGCACCAATAGGTTTTAGTGCTTTAGTTTAGTGGAGCTTAATACTCTTTTGCTGCCACTTGTGACTCTTGTGACTCAGGTCAGACATGCTATTTCAGTTCAGTTCTATTTTGGTTACTTTAACCATCAGTTTTTTGTTGTTGTTTTTGTTTTACAGGGAGAGAGAGTCAGAGAGAGGGATAGATAGGGACAGACAGACAGGAACAGAGAGATGAGAAGCATCAATCATTAGTTTTTCGTTGCCGTTAAAACACCTTAGTTGTTCATTGATTGCTTTCTCACATGTGCCTTGACCGTGGGCCTTCAGCAGACCAAGCAACCCCTTGCTGGAGCCAGCGACCTTGGGTCCAACCTGGCGAGCTTTTGCTCAAGCCAGATGGACCCGCGCTCAAGCTGGCAAGCTCGGGGCCTCGAACCCGGGTCTTCTGCATCCCAGTCTGACGCTCTATCCACTGTGCCACCGCCTGGTCAGTTATTTAAGAAGAATTACATGACACCATTCAGCTGGTTATTTCTGTTTAAAAATTTATGTTGGTCTGGTGTATGGATGTCCTGGGTTCAATTCCGGGTCAAGGCACACAGGAGAAGCAACCGTTTGCTTCTCTACTCCTTTCTTTCCCCCCTTCTCACCCTCTTCCCGCCCACAGCTAGTGGCTCGACTGATTTGAGCATGGTCCTGGGTGCTAAGGATAACTTGGTTAGTCCAAGCACATCAGCTCCAGACATTAAAAATAGCTTGGCACTTGAGCATTGGCCCCAGATGGGGTTGCTGGGTGGATCCCTGTTGGGGTGCATACAGGAGTCTGCCTCACTATCTCCCCTCCTCTACACCTAAAAAAAAAATTATGTTAAATTTATATGTGATCTGACCTGTGGTGGCGCAGTGGATAAAGCGTCGACCTGGGAACACTGAGGTCGCCAGTTCAAAACCCTGCACTGGTCCGGTCAAGGCACATATGGGAGTTGATGCTTCCAGCTCCTCCCCCCTTTCTCTCTTTCTCACTCTGTGTCTCTTCTCTAAAATGAATAAAATAAAAATAAAATAAAATAAACTGTATGTTTAACTTTAAACAAAAATTTATATGTGATCTGAAATTTGACTAGAATCATCAGTTACATCTTATTTATTTACATATACCTCAAGAGGATGATTTGCCTACTATTTATTTATTTATTTATTTATTTATTTATTTATTTATTTATTTATTTTTGAGAGAGGGACAGACAACTAGGATGGGAGAGAGAGGAGAAGCACAAATTCATAGCGTGTCACCTTAGTGTTCAGTTATTGCTTGCTCATATGTGCCTTAACCATGGGGCTCCAGCCAAGGCAGTGACCCCTTGCTCAAGCCAGTGACCATGGGGGCATGTGTATGATCCCATGCTCAAGCTGACGACCTCACACTCTAGCTGGTGACCTTGGGGTTTCAAACCTGGGTCCTCAGCATCAATGCTTGGTCAGGCTTACTACATTTCTTCCACTCAGTTCATATAACTTTAGATCAGTGGTTCTTAACCTTTTTTGGGATACCGAACCCACCAGTTTCATATGCACATTCATCGAACCCTTCTTTAGTGATAAATAAAATGATTTTTTTCCCAAATTCAAGACATAGGTATATGATTTTTTACTGGTGCACAAAATGAGCCGTGCATGAACATCACCTTGCTCAAAGAACAAAACCAACAAAGTGCATGAACTCACAACAAATTATGGTATTACTTTATCCTGACCTCCGCGGCAGAGGCTTCTCCGAATCTCTGAGACCGACTCATCGAACCCCTAGGGTTCGATAGAACCCAGGTTAGGAACCACTGCTTTAGATAGTTTAACCACTTTGAGTTTAAAGAGTTCAGTCTTTTTCTATTAGGCTTAACTTCACTCATGACCAGTGGATTTCTGTGTTGCAACTAGCTGTTTAATTGTAAAGTAGCATTAAGTAAACTTTGAGTAAAATTTGTGAAGTAGCTGACAGATCAAGTTTTGCTAATAACATAACCTTTTATAAGGTCTATAAACAGTATATATGTAGGTTTTGAAGTTGTTCATAATCAAATCATTCTAACACCTAACCATTTGAAACCATGCCAAATATGTTGTTCATCATCTAATTTAATCCTTAGAACAACTCAGTGAGGTAGATGTTGTTTTTTTGATATTCCCATTTTAATGAATGGGAAAACTGAAGGTTAGAGAGATTTAAGTACCTTGTAGCTAAGTAAATGGTAAAGAGAAGATCCAAATTTAAGTTTGTTCCACTCTGGGATCTCTTCACTGTTAATACTATCTTCTACTATGTCTTTTTTTTTTTTTTTTTTTTTTTTGTAATTTATTCATTGATAAAGAGGAGGGAAGTGAGAGAGAGACAGAGAGAGGAACAGAGAAATCTGTTCCTGTATGTTCCCTGACCAGGGATTGAACCAGCCTCTGCTCTTTAGGATGTATCTCTAACTAACCAACCAAGCTGTCCAGCCAGGGCTTCTGTGTCTTCTTAATAATTATTGCTAATTGCCTAACCAGGCAATGGTATAGTGGATAGAGCATTGGCCTGGGACGTTGAGGACGCAGGTTTGAAACCCAGGCTTATCCAGCTTGAGTGTGGGGTTGCTGGCTTGAGCATGGGATCATAGACTTGAGCAAGGGGTCACTCGGTCTGCTGTAGCCCCCCGGTCAAGACACATATGAGAAAGCAATCAACTAACAACTAAGAGGCCACAACAAGTTGATGCTTCTCATCTCTCTCCCTGCCTGTCTGTCTCTATCTCTCTCGTGCTTAAAAAATAAAACTATTGCCTGACCAGGCGGTGGCGCATTGGATAGAGCATCAGATTAGGATGCGGAAGGACCCAGGTTCGAGACCCCGAGGTCGCCAGCTTGAGCACAGGCTCATCTGGTTGGAGCAAAAAAAAGCTCACCAGCTTGGACCCGAGGTTGCTGGCTCAAGCAAGGGGTTACTCAGTCTGCTGAAGGCCCGCGGTCAAGGCACATATGAGAAAGCAATCAATGAACAACTAAGATGTCGCAGCGGCAACAAAAAACTGATCATTGATGCTTCTTATCTCTCTCTGTTCCTGTCTGTCCCTATCTATCCCTCTCTTTGACTCTCTCTCTGTCTCTGTAAAAAAATAAAATAAATAAAATTATTGAGAACTAAATACTTGATCTAGATTTCTCTAGCAATAGAGATAGTGGCTCACAGTGACGTTATGGTCAGTTTTGCTGCCTTTACTCCAGACTGTTGTGATGGTGGCATGTTTTACTTTTATTTTTCATACAGAGACAGAGAGGGGGACAGATAGGGACAGACAGACAGACAGGGAGATGAGAAGCATCCATTTCTCATTGAAGCTCCTTAGTTGTTTATTAATTGCTTTGTCATATGTACCTTGTTGGAGGGGAGGGGGGCTACAGCAGAGCAAGTGACCTCGCACTCAAGCTGGCAACTTCGGGGTTTTGAACCTGGGTCCTCTGCATCCCAGTTCGACTCTCTATTCACTGCGCCAGATGGTGGCATGTTTTAATGTCTTTTTTTTCCCAAGGCTTTATTAAAGAATTAATGTGGTCTTGGCCACTTGGCTCAGCAGTGGAGTGTTGGCCCAGTGTGTGGAAGTCCCAGGTTCAATTCCCGTCAGAGCACAAAGAGGAAGTGACCATCTACTTCTCTACCCATTTCCCCCCAAGTCTCTTTCTCTTTCTTCCTCTCCCGCAGCCATGGCTCAAGTGCTTTGAGCAAAGTTGGTCCTGAGTGCTGAGGATGGCTCCATGGCCTCGGCCTCAGGCGCTAAAATAGCTTGGTTGCTGAGCAATGAAGTGGCGGCCCAGCCAGGCAAAACATTGCCTGGTTGGGGCTAGCCGGGTGGATCCCAGTCAGGGCCCATGTGGGAGTCTCTCTCTGCCTCCTCATATCTCAATTAAAAAAAAAAAAAAGAATTGATGAGCAAGACTTCTCTGCCCAGCTTTTTAACTTTTCTTAACTGCATAGCATTGACCATCACAGAAAAAGCAGGGTAAGGATCCCACACTGTCATACCTGGTCTGATATCTGTTGCTTTATACACTTCATTCTCGCTGGTACAACAATCTCCTTGTGGTTTCTTTATGATGTGGCCATTCATACTTTCCAGATGATTTTGAAAGTTAGCATATACTTCACAGATACCAGTTTGCCAGCACAGGATCCTATTCTTGGCATTTTACTAATGAATCCAGGTCCCTGAGAGCTGCCTATTTTTGATGCAAGCTTCTGGAAGTGATCTACTTCCTTGGGGGATGTAAATCTGTAAGGAGGTATAGTTTATAGTATGATTATCAAGTAAGTAATCTGAGAACTTGCAAAAGTGTTAACTAAATATTTCTTGCTTCAAGTAGCTTTTTTGTTTTTATTTATTTATTTATTCATTTTAGAGAGGAGACACAGAGTGAGAGAGACATAAAGAGAGAAAGGGGGAAGGAGCTGGAAGCATCAACGCCCTATGTGCCTTGACCAGACCAGTGCAGGGTTTTGAACTGGCGACCTCAGTATTCCCAGGTCAACGCTTTATCCCACTGCACCACCACAGGTCAGGCTCAAGTAGCTTTTATTTTGGTAGTATTCTCAATGAATTCTGGTGGCATTGACAAAATTAACTGAGTATATGAGTATAGATGACTTCATAGGGATTAACTCATTTAGGCTAGTTATTACAAATTTTGCTCTTAGTTCCACCAGAACAACTAAAACTTCATCATCTTTTTTGTTGTTGTTGTTACAGAGACAGAGAGAGGGACAGATAGGGACAGACAGTCAGGAAGGGAGAGAGATGAGAAGTATCAATTCTTCATTGCAGCTCCTTAGTTCATTGATTGCTTTCTCATATGTGCCTTGATCGGGGGGCTACAGCAGACTGAGTGACCCTTTGCTCAAGCCAGCAACCTGGGGCTCAAGCTGGTGACCTCGGGGTTTCCAACCTGGGTCCTCCACGTCCCAGTCCGACACTGTCCATTACTTCAACACCTGCTCAGGCAATTACTTCTTTTTGTTTAGTTTTGTTTTAGTTGTTGTTTTTTTAGATTTTATTCATATTTTTTAGAGAGGAGAGAGATAGAGAAGGGGAAGAGCAGCAGGAAGCATCAAGTCCCGTATGTGCCTTGACTGGGCAAGCCCAGGGTTTTGAACCGGTGACCATCAGCGTTCCAGGTTGACGCTTTATCCACTGCCCACCACAGGTCAGGCAGTCAATCACTTCTTGTAAGAGCTTTTAACCCAGTTAGTTTGATAAGCTAGTACTATGTAATATCAATCAGCAAATATTTATTCCATGCTTTTTAAGTATGAGGAACTGTGGGTGAAATAATTTTTTTTTTTTTAAGATTTTACTTATCGATTTTACAGAAAGTGTAGAGGGGAAAGAACAAGAAGTATTATTTCATAGTTGCTTACTTTAGTTGTTCATTGATTGCTTGTTGTATGTGTCTTGACCTGGCAAGCCCAGGGTTTCAAACCAGCAACCTCACTGTTCCAGGCCAATGCTCTATCCACTGCGCCACCACAGGCCAGGCAAAAATAAAACCTTTAAAAGTTATTATTTTTTTAAAGATTTTATTATTTAATTTTAGAGAAAGGGGAGAGAGAGAAAGCCAGGAGGGAGGGAAGGAGGGGCGGGAAGCATCAATTCACAGTTGCTTCTCATATGTGCCTTGACCAGAAAAGCCTGGGGTCTTAAACTGGCAATCTCAGCATTCCTGGTCAATGCCCTATCCACTGAGCCACCACAGGTCAGGCTATTATTATTATTGGGGGGAGGCAGGAAGCATAAACTTATAGTAGTTGATTCTCATATGTGTCTTGAACAGGGTTTCAAACTGGCGACCTCAGCATTCCAGGTCGATGCTTTATCCATTGCACCACCACAAGGCAGAGAAAATCTTTAAAAGTCATTAAAAAAACAAGACTAAAACCCTGTTCCTTCTCTAAAGGAATTTAAAATCCTTTTGAGCTCTGGCTGGTTGGTTCAGTGGTAGAGTATCGTCCTGGTTGTGGATGTCCCGAGTTCGATTCCCGGTCAGGACATACAAGAGAAGTGACATCTACTTCACCACTCCCCCTCTCCTTTCTTTCTCTCTCTCTCTCTCTCTCTCTCTCTCTCTCTCTCTCTCTCTCTTCTGGTCCTGCAGCCATGGCTCGGCTGGAGCAAGTTGGCCCTGTGCACTGAGGATGGTTCCTTGGCTTCACCTCATGCGCTATAAAATAGCTCAGTTGTTGAGCAATGGAGCAGTGGCCCCAGATAGGCCCCATAGGGGGCTTGCTGGGTGCATCCGGTTCAGGCACACGTGGGAGTCTGACTCTCTGCCTCCCTGCTTCTCACTTAAGAAAGAAGAAAGAAATCCCTTTGAGAAGATAAAAGTTGAGCAAATGCCCTGGCCAGGTAGCTCAGTTGACTAGATAGAGCCTTGTCTTGTCTTTTTTTTTTTCTTTAAGATTTTATTTATTGACTTTAGAGAGAGGATGGAGAGAAAGGGGAGGGGTGAGGAATGGGAGGCATCAACTCGTAGTACAGTAGTTTTTTCTTATATGTGCCTTGACCGGGCAAGCCCAGGGTTTGAACCAGCAACCTCATTATTCCAGGTTGATGCTTTATCCACTGCACCATCACGGGTCAGGCAAGTTAGAGCTTTGTCTTTTACGTCCAGGTTGTGGGTTCAATCTCCTGGTCAGTACACATACAAGAGTCAACCAATTAATGCATAAATAAGTGGAACAACAAATTGATGTTTCTCTCTCTGAAAAAATCAATGAGTTAAGCTTGACTAGGTGGTGGCACAGTGGATAGAGCATTGGCCTGGGACATTGAGGACCCAGGTTCGAAACCCCAGGGTTACCGGCTTGAGTGCAGGTACAGCTGGCTTGAGCATGGGGTCACTGGTTTGAGTATGGGATTGTAGACATGACCCTATGGTTGCTGGCTTAAAGCCCAAGGTAGCTGGCTCATTTGGAGCCCCCTGGTCAAGGCACATGAGAAACAATCAGTGAACAATAAAGTGCCACAACTGTGAGTTGACGCTTCTCATCTGTCTCTCTTGGTAAATAAATAAATAGTAAATGAACACAACAAAATTATCAAATAGGCTTGCTTAAAAAAAAATTTCCGCCTGACCAGGTGGTGGCACAGTTGATAGAGCGTCAGACTGGGATGCGGAGGACCCAGGTTCGAGACCCCCAAGATCACCAGCATGGACCCAAGGTCACTGGCTCGAGCAAGGGGTTACTCAGTCTGCTGAAGGCCCGCGGTCAAGGCACATGTGAGAAAGCAATCAGTGAACAACTAGGTGTCGCAACGAAAAACTGATGATTGATGCTTCTCATCTCTCTCCGTTTCTGTCTGTCCCTATCTATCCCTCTCTCTGACTCTCTCTCTGTCCCTGTAAAAAAAAAAAAAAATCCGTGGCTGAATAGTTCTGTTTTTTAGAGCATTGTCCTGAAGCACAGAGGTTGCCTGTTCAATCCTTCAGGGTACGTACAAGAATCAACCAGTGAGCCTGACCTGTGGTGGCGCAGTGGATAAAGTGTTGACTTGGAATGCTGAGGTTGTAGGTTCAAAGCCCCGGGCTTACCTGGTCAAGGCACATATGGGAGTTGATGCTTCCTGCTCCTCCCCACCTTCTCTCTCTCTCTATCTCTCTCCCCCCGTTTCTCTAAAATGAATAAATAAAAAAAAAAATTAAAAAAAAAATCAACCAGTGAATGCATAAATAAATGGAACAATAAATCGATGTCTTTCTCTCCCCCTCTTCCTCTTTTCTCTCTCTCTAAAAAAGCAAGTTAGTTAAATGATAAAATAAATCAAATTTATTTTATTTATTTTTTTACAGGGACAGAGAGAAGGATAGATAGGGACAGACAGACAGGAACGGAGAGAGGTGAGAAGCATCAATCATTAGTTTTTCGTTGCCGTTGCGACACCTTAGTTGTTCATTGATTGCTTTCTCACATGTGCCTTGACCGCAGGCCTTCAGCAGACCGAGCAACCCCTTGCTGGAGCCAGCAACCTTGGGTCCAAGCGGATGAGCTTTTGCTCAAGCCAGATGGGCCCGCGCTCAAGCTGGCGTGCTCAGGGTCTCAAACCTGGGTCTTCCGCATCCCAGTCTGACGCTCTATCCACTGCGCCTGGTCAGGCTCAAATTAATTTTAAAGAAAACCTAGTGCCTGACCTGTGGTGGTTCAGTGGATGAAGCATTGACTTGGAACACTGAGGTCACTAGTTCGAAACCCGAGCTTGCCTGGTCAAGGCACATACAGGAAGCAACTACTATAAGTTGATGAATTCTATTTTTCCTTCCTCTTTCTCTCATTCTCCTTTCTCTAAAAGTCAAATAAAATCTAAAAAAATTTAAATTAACTGACCTGTGGTGGCGCAGTGGATAAAGCGTCGACCTGGGAACGCTGAGGTCGCCAGTTCAAAACCCTGCACTGGTCTGGTCAAGGCACATATGGGAGTTGATGCTTCTAGCTCCTCCCCCCTTTCTCTCTCTCTCTCTCTCTCACTCTGTGTCTCCTCTCTAAAATAAATAAATAAAAAGAAATTTAAAAAATTAAATTAAAAAAGAAAAGAAAACCTAGTGTCTTAGCACATTCATTGAGCAAAAAATCACATTGCAGGAAAGATCATGATTAAACACTTAAGGGTTTACAATCTGACTTTGGATTTAATTGAATACTCTGAGCTTCATTTCCCTAATCTGTAAAATGGAGGTCATTGTATACTTTGTAGAATTGTAAACATTGGGAATAATGTTTTACTGTACCTGAAATAGTATGAATAAATCATCTAGTGCAGTGCCTGGGTCATAATAGTTATTCAGTTAAATGGCTTTTGTTGTTATGCTCCATAGGAAAGCATCTGTATAACCGTCAACCAAAATAGCTTGGTCCATGGCGGACAGTAGCATCCCTGCCTAATTATTTGTTGATAATTTTTTTCCCCTCAATTTTCCTTTTATCCCCTTTAGTTGATTTACGAAGACTGTATGGATCTGATCGCAAAGCTGCCTTGTGTTGCCGCAAAGATCTACCGAAATCTGTACCGGGAGGGCAGCAGTATTGGGGCCATTGACTCTAAGCTGGATTGGTCCCACAATTTCACCAACATGTTAGGGTATACTGATGCTCAGTTTACTGAGCTCATGCGCTTGTACCTCACTATCCACAGGTGAGCTAGACCTAGCAACCATAGCTTGGATTGGTGGGAAATTCTAAGAAAAGCTCCTAACTGTCTCATCTTCTGGGAACAGTTGGTACACAGCAAGGCAATGGAAAATGGCATAAGGGATGATACAAGATAAGTAAGGGATCTAGTAAAGAAGGTCAAGGGTGTATAGGGAAGTTACAACCACACCGAGAACAAGTTAGTGCTTCTAGCTAGGAAAGGCATCAGCTGTTCACATTAGGTTTTCCTTTAGCTTTCTAGGGGCTCCCTCTTCTGGCCATTGCTTATGAAACTGGAGTGAGAGTCAGGGAGCTTGGCACACAGGCATCATCAACCAGTAGCCTCTCCAGCTCTGGATTAGTGAACAAAGGCTGGTAATGAGACTGGGACATCTCTTACAAGAGCTTATGAATAACTGACTGGCTATAGGCTGGTGTGAGCCCATAACTAGGCTAGTGTGTGACAAGAGAACAATAATATCTGCCCCTGTTTGCTCCTCTTTCTCTTGGCCTTGATTCTCGTTTTTCGTTTCCCCACAGTGACCATGAAGGTGGCAATGTAAGTGCCCATACCAGCCACTTGGTGGGCAGTGCCCTTTCAGACCCTTATCTATCTTTTGCAGCAGCCATGAACGGGCTGGCAGGGCCCCTGCATGGACTGGCAAATCAGGTATGACTGTTCTTTTACTGCTTCATGTTTTCTTTTTTACTCCTGTGCTTTGTTTCTGATCTTAGCATTCTCCTTGGCATATGTATTGACACTCTTTTATTCCCCAAACATTACCCACAGGAAGTGCTTGTTTGGCTGACACAACTACAAAAGGAAGTTGGCAAAGATGTGTCAGATGAGAAGTTACGAGACTACATATGGAACACACTCAACTCAGGACGGGTAAGCAGAGATTCTTAGCAATAGGAAAGAAGCCAAAATCCAGGTTCTGCAATTTGGAAGAATTAAGGAGAAAAGAATGAGAAGAGGTCCCTAAATTAGAGAAGGAGCTTCCTTTCCCCCATTTGTCTACCTTCAAGAATTTAGAAGAAACAGAATTTCTACCTGAGAATACAACTGGCTTTCCCCCCACCCACTCTTTACAGGTTGTCCCAGGCTATGGACATGCAGTACTAAGGAAGACAGATCCACGATATACATGTCAGCGAGAGTTTGCTCTGAAACACCTGCCTCATGACCCCATGTTTAAGCTGGTTGCTCAGCTGTATAAGATTGTGCCCAATGTCCTCTTAGAGCAGGGCAAGGCCAAGAATCCTTGGCCCAATGTAGATGCTCACAGTGGGGTGCTGCTCCAGGTGAGTCCTCCCTTCCCTTCTTTCTCTTTAGTTTGTACCAAACACTGCTGTTCTGTGCCATGCACAAAAGAGCCCTGGTCAGAGCAGGGACTCTTATATCTCTTTCCTTACCTTTTTGATAAAGTTGCCTATAGTTGGAGAAGTGCAGGCAAGAGGAAAGGGGTGTTTTTGTTTGTTTGTTTGTTTGCAGAATCCCAATTGCTATACTTTTCCCAGTGTCATTTTTCCCCAGTGTTATTTCTGTTTACAAGGCACATGGGGATAAGGTTTCAATAACCTTGGATTTGTATATGCCACTACCTTTGATCCTTTAACAAAAACATTTTTCTCTTTTACCTTACAGTACTATGGCATGACGGAGATGAATTACTACACAGTCCTTTTTGGGGTATCACGAGCGTTGGGTGTACTGGCACAGCTCATCTGGAGCCGAGCCCTAGGTTTTCCTCTAGAGAGGCCCAAGTCCATGAGCACAGATGGTCTGATGAAGTTTGTGGACTCTAAGTCGGGATAAAACTGAAGACTTGGGGATACTAACTACCAGAAGTAAGGGAGCTTTGGTTCTGTTTCAGGGGGCTTTTAAAGACAAGATTAAATTGTATCTGAGGCACTGATAATAAGCTTGAGGTTAAATATAAATTAAGCCTTTAAATGATGAAGAGTGACCCCTTTTTTCCTAACCAGCTCCTTTCCCCTGCCTGGTATGAGCTGCTCATTAAAAGTAGGATGACCAGGACTAATGCATGTGGTGTGGGTTAGATCTGGCCCCCTCCCCCCACTCACCACCATTTCTAGAGTGAGAATTTGGCTCCTCTTTCCCTGGGTCAAAGCTGATAGAGAATTTGCAGTCACTTTGGAGCTTTTGGTTCCACCCTGCCCAGCCCTCAACAGGCTAGCAAACCACGACTCTGCCCCTTCTGTTTCCATAGGAATCATGTTGGATTGCCAACTGTACCAAGCCGTTTTCCTCTCCTATGTGCACAGACACTTCCTAGCAAGACCTATTGGTTAGCTGGACATGCTTTGAACATTTTTTTTTAATGCTACCAGGTGACCATAAAGACCATGGCACCCAGTGTTTGATTTTTATTTCTCTTTTTAAAATTATCCCATAAATATTAAGATGTGGGAATGTTCTATTCCCCACTACTATAATACTAACTTCTTTGAGATTTTCTATATGTGCTATGCCTCAAGTTGGGGATGCTCTGGCCCTTCCCCTCTTGGCTACTACTGGAGACCTCTTTCACCGGGTTGTATAAAGCAGTTTGATATATGGTCTTTCGCGGTCATTTGGCTTTATCAGTGCTTAACATGAACTGAGCTTTTTCATCGTTACCCTCTGGTCTTTTTTGCATTTATTTTAGTATGTTGTGGGCCATAGAATAGAGACTTGGGAATGACTAGCATGATACCTTCATGGTCTGGTCCCAGGGATATACTAGCATCTTCTTCTGAGCAGGAAAATTATTTAAGTTTGGACATGGTCTCCTTTGAATATCTGGTCCTAGGGCTGAGGATTTAAAAATAGTAAACCTCCCTCCTCATCCTCGTCCACAAGAAAATATCCTCTTATTTATCAAGGTCCTTATACTGCCTGCCCATCTCTAAAGAGCTCATAGTACAGTGTTTGTTTTAGAAGCACAGGTTTCAGTGACTCAGAATGCTCTACAGCCTTTTCTTTAAGAAAGGATTGAAATACACTCCTGCTGTGCCCCTTTCCTCCCTCATGACTCCTGCCCGTGTTTGTGTGGATCCCTCATCACCAGAACCACACTGTTGAGATGGACACACTGTCTATAAACTCCTGGTAACTTGTCAAGTCATGATGCAGACTTCAGATTGTTCTGTATAAAATGCAAAATAAATGTTTTTATTAACAATGCTTGAGCCTATTATTAAATAAGGCCTGGAGGAATCTATTATGAGGTAAGAAATCTGGCTGGCAAGATCCTGGACTTAATGGGTTATAAGTTATGTATATCTGTTTAATTTTAGTTAAGTTTGGCCTTCTTTTTACCCTAATTGAAGGACAGGTTCCCTGTGAGAATTCCAAAGGAGATTTTGTCTCTCCTCAAGGTTAGAATTCCTTGACTTTTAGTCCCCCTCCTTTCTAATTTTCTAAGGTAGAGCACTGAAGGACTATAGCCGAGACCTCACAACTGCTGATGTGATTAATCCAAGGAAACTGGTCAAACCCACTGGATGAAAAGAACAAAATACACCAGGGATAAATAGGGGTAGGATGGCTAGCTCAGGATGTGAACCACTGGAGTGCTCTGGTATTTAATAGAATGCCTATTTTTCTTTGTAACCTCCCTTAAGAAGGCCCATGGAATAAGAGGTGGTCCTAAGGGCATCAGTTATATAGGAGGTCTGAGACCAGATTCTTTCTTGAGACTCCTGCTACAACTGACCTTCTGAAAAAGTCTATTAATAGGCAAGGGAGTGAGTCCTGGCTTGTAGAATGTACTACTATAGTTAGCAGGGACACTATGTTCAGGAGGCCTTCTTGCACCTTCACTTCCCTAGGAAGGAAGCCATAAGTTTTTTCTCTGCTATATCTATATTATTCTCCGAAGAAACAATATAAAAAAGCCAAATTCACACTGTCACAATTTATTGAAATTTTATAAAAACTCAGGTCAAGTGGAAGAATAAGGTTCAACCCGAGTACAACTCTTTTTTTTCTCCTTGCCCAGTGATGGATGATAAGAAAGCCCCAGGCTCTCCACTAGCATGGAAATATTCTTAAAGTGAGGTCATGTGGGTTTCAAGCTGTGGCCAGATCTCTGGCATTTCCTGAGGCATTTCAGGCAAGCAAAGCTAATTGACCATCTAGTTCCTCTGTGTCAAAAAAAAACCAAAACTCCATTTATTTAATCTAAGAAAAAATTTTCCCTGGTTGGGTAGCTCAGTTGGTTAGAGCATCATCCCGAAACTCCAAGGTTGCAGGTTGGATTCTGGGTTAGGGTATATAACAAGAATCAACCAATGAGCCTGACCTGTGTGGCACAGTGGATAAAGCATCAGCCTGAAATGCTGAGGTCACTAGTTTGAAACCCTGGGCTTTGCCAGTCAATGTACATACAAGAAGCAACTACTGCCTGACCAGGTGGTGGCGCAGGGATAAAGCGTCGGACTGGGATGCGGAAGACCCAGGTTCGGGACCCCAAGCTCGCCAGCTTGAGCACAGGCCCATCTGGCTTGAGCAGAAGCTAGTCAGTTTGGACCCGGGGTCGCTGGCTCCAGCAAGGGGTGGCTCGGCCTGCTGAAGGCCGGCGGTCAAGGCACATGTGAGAAAGCAATCAATGAACAACTGGGGTGTTGCAATAGCAACGAGAGACTAATGATTGATGCTTCTCACCTCTCTCCGTTCCTGTCTGTCCCTATCTATCCCCTCTCTCTGTCCCTGTTAAAAAAAAAAGAAGCAACTACTGCCTGGTCAGGTGGTGACGCAATGGATAGAGCATCAACCGGGTCGCTGAACGCCCAGGCTAGAAACCCCAAACTCGCCAACTTGAGCTCCATCTCATCTGGCTTGAGTGTGGGCTCACCAGCAGGGTCACTGGCTTGAGCCCAAAGGTTGCTAGTTGGATGCCCCAGGTCACTAGCTCAGCTGGAGCCCCCTGGTCAAGGCACAGATGAAAAGGCAATGAACAACTAAGGTGCTGCAACAACTTGATGCTTATCTCTCTCCCTGTCTGTTCTGTGTCTGCTTCTCTCACCTGTGTCCTAAAGAAAAAAAGCAACTACAACAAGTTGAGGCTTCCCGCTCTTCCCCCCTTTTTCTCCCCTTTCTCTAAAATCATACCATTTCTTTTTTTTTTTTTACAGGGACAGAGAGAGTCAGAGAGGGATAGATAGGGACAGACAGACAGGAATGGAGAGAGGTGAGAAGCATCAATCATTAGTTTTTCGTTGCCATCGCAACACCTTAGTTCATTGATTGCTTTCTGCTTTCTCACATGTGCCTTGACCGTGGGCCTTCAGCAGACCGAGCAACACCTTGCTGGAGCCAGCAACCTTGGGTCCAAGCTGGCGAGCTTTTTTTTTTTTTTTTTTTTTTTTGCTCAAGCTAGATGGGCCCACGCTCAAGCTGGCAACCTCGGGGTCTCGAACCTGGGTCTTCCGCTTCCCAGTCCAACGCTCTATCCACTGCGCCACCGCCTGGTCAGACTAAAATCAATAAATAAATTTAAAAATCAACCAATGAATGAATAAATAAATGAAACAACAAATAGGTGCTTCTATCCCCCTCCCTCTAAAATCAATATATTTATTTTTAAAAAGTTAATTTCCCTAGTCAAACTAAGGCACTTTGACACAGGCCTCAGAGATAACCATATAGTCCTACTTATAACTCCGTGTGAGAAGGCTGCAGGTATCATGTATATATAGGGCTCTAAAGATGAGCCTGACCATTTCCTAAGCATGTGTCTTTTGGATACCTCCCTGCCTTTTCTTTCCCCCAGCATTTCTAGCCAGCTTAAGAGCCCAATTTCTGGAAAATTGAGAGAAAACAGTATTGTGAACACAGACTCTTCTCTTAGATTGGAGCAGGAGCCAAATGAAATAGAGAATTGGGTGGAGAGGAGAGGAGAAGCTAAGAAACAATCTTTTGCCTCAAGTCTGGTGCACCTCATGGAACATCAGTTCACGGGGGATGGCTGTTTCTGGACCAAACTTGTTGCCTGCCCGGCGCTCGAAGGCAGCGACATTCTGTTTGACAACCTCATCAAAAAACATGGTGGCCAGCTGGGAGTGCAGCAGAGAGCGAAATTCAAAGGAAATCTGAGAATGGGTAAGAGACAGAAACTCAAGATCATGTTGGATAGTCCTTGGCTAAATCCAAGGATACTATTCAGTGTCATTTCTTCCCCTCCCCCTCTAGTTCTTAGAACCCCTCAAAAGCCCTAACTTAGGACTGAGCATAATGTTCAAGTTTCAGGAAAGTGTCATTGATTTGGGAAGTGCTAAGTGCTAGCTATACATAAAGAATAGCTGTCACAGTATCTCAGCTCTGCCCGACACCCAGTTGTAGCTTGTGCTATACAGGTTCCTGACTCACCGAAAAGTCCACAGTGCAAGTTCGGGGGTAGGCTGGAATACCAGGACTGAATCGCCAAATGGTCTCTAAGTGGTTGAAGAGCTTGCCATCAGTGCAAACAGCCTAGAATAGGGCAATCAGGTAGTTAAACATCATACAATGAAATAAAATCTAAAGGTATAGGAGGCTATAAGAAGGAATAGAAAGTTCTTTTCCTTTCCTTCTAATATTTTATTAGAGAAGTATTTGACACATGGAGATAAAATCATTACAAAGGAAGCCGAAGTAGCCCTTAAATGTAAAAATGCTAGAGAACACAGAAAAACTACCTGATTAATCTGTCCCAGACAGGCCTCACCTTGACCATATGAGGTTTGACCATGGAAACAGCAGAGGTATAACGTTCCACGACAGGTGGAAAGCCAACCTCCAACTGGGCCTTCAGGTGACCTTTGCGGCTGGATACCACCAAAGACTTCTTACACCAGGGCACAAACTCACAGTACTCCTGGACATTGGATACCACTTCGAACATCTCCTGCATTGAGTACCTAGGGGCAGGAATCAGAAAGGCCATGGAACTCCCAGCTGGTTCGAGCTCCTTGCCCTGAGTGCACTCCCCCCAGTACCTTGGCCCACTAACCATGCACATTCAGGAACTAGAGATCCCAAATAAGCCTGAATTAATGACTCCAAAAACAAATGGCCAAGTTATCATAATGTTTTCAGTTCACAAAATGCTTTTGCATTTAGGATCTCTTTTTATCTTAAGAGGGCTCATCTAGGAAGAACAGAGGTTGTCAATCATACAAGGACTTAGATCCCAGCTCTACAACTCTCTAATATAGCCCTGGGCACATTACCCTTGCCTCCCTTTTCACATCTGCAAATCAGAGGTAATAACAGTACCTGATTTATAGTTGTTGTTGTTTAGATCAAATGAGAAAATCTGCCTGACCTGTGGGGCGCAGTGGATAAAGCTGTCGACCTGGGAACACTGAGGTCGCCAGTTCAAAACCCTGCACTGGTCTGGTCAAGGCACATATGGGAGTTGATGCTTCCAGCTCCTCCCCCCTTTCTCTCTTTCTCTCTCTCTCTCTCTCTCTCTCTCTCTCTCTCACTCTCTCACTCTGTGTCTCCTCTCTAAAAAAATAAATAAAATAAATAAAAAGTCTATAAAAAAAATGTTTAAAAAAAAAAAAAGAAAATTATGTAAAACACCTAAGCAGCCTAAGTGCTACTAGTAGCAAGTGTTCAATACATGTTAGCTATTTTATACTGTGCTCAGAATATATAGTCAGGACAGCAGAGAAATAACACCCTGTCGTTTTATGATACTGTCCAATTCTGGGTATGTTCCGCTAGTGCACTCGCAGGGCAACCAAGAAAGGGGAACTTAGGTTGGAAGGCTGGCAGGGGAGGTTAAAAGATAAGTGATAAAGCCTGGAGAACTAGCCAGGAATGAACCCTGCCCATTCTTGCTACCATTACATTCTACCCTGGACATGGTCATTTGTTTGTAAGGGAAGGAAATGTGAGGGATACTGGACACAAGAGAATGCTCACCCCATGATCCTACGCTCGGAGTAAGCTTTTCTCTTGTTGGTGAAGGGAGCAGCAAAGCCCATAAAGGAACGCCTAGGAGGTAAAGCAGCCTCAGACGCCAAGACTTGGGCAGCCCGGGGCAAGAGGAGGCTGTAGGAAATCAGCAACCTAAGCCCGAAAGGAAAGGAGACACAAAGTCAGGTTTCTTTTGTGTTCAACTATTACCAGGTTAAGGGGAAGAGGACTGCATCCCAGAGGAAGGTCGTCCAGACAAGCTTTTCACCCAGCACCTGCTTCAACCCGCCAGGATCCCTGGCCAGGCAGTCACGAGTGCGAAAGGTCGAGGGCAACCGAGGACAGTGCCGCGGGAGGACACGAGAGAAAGCAAGGGTGCGTGCGAACTGCCAATTGCCTTTGCGGGCTATGCTACCGCTAAAAGCTAGGAAGCATCCTAGGCTGCGGGGCTTCGTCAAGCCCGTTATGCCTGGGCATCTACGAGGGTCAAGAAGTGATTGGGAACCCACCCCGGGGACTTCCCTTAGCGAATAGCTGGCAAAAGTGTTCTCCAAAGCTGTTCACTGAACCACGGGTATGACTGCTACCAACCCCTGCCGCGTTAGTATCCCTGGGTCGCAGTCCTTCACAGCAGAACTTTGGGGTCCGGAGCGACCCCATTTCCTCCCGACCCGCCGCCCTGGTCTCCCTCTCACCTCATTGGTCGCGGCGGTCGCGAAGGGCCCGGGGGCGGGGCCGGGCGCGCGCCAGGGCGGAGCGGGAGGCCGCAGCAGCGCTGGGCCGCCACGCGCGTCCGGACTGGGAGCCGCCGCGCGCCCGCCGAGGCCATGCGCGCGACCCTCCCTGACCCTCAGCTATGACACCTGCTGCCTCCTCCTCCCTCCAGGGGAAGAGCGGCAGGAAGCGGCCGCGGGGCGGGTTCAGGGAGCGCCGGGGTGGCGCGGGGCAGCGGCTCCTCTCGCCTCGCTTCCTCCCGGGTGGCGGAGTGAGCTAGAACTGAAGTCGCGACCGCTGCTCCGGCAGTTCCCAGTACCCCCACGTCACGCGGTTGCCATGGCTCGGGATCGGGAGAGGGAGGAAGCAAGGGGACAACGTGGCCTGTCGGGAGATGTAGTTTCACACCTGTGGCGAGAAAGAGCACTAGAGTGTGTGTTTGAAACGCTACAGAGATAGCCCGGTGGTGCAAAGTACCAGGTGTTCTCGTCTGGCAAACTGCTTGGCCAGTCTAGGGTCATGGACCTGATACGTAAGCACAAAGGCGATTTTGTGGGTGTTTCAACAGTAGATTAGATAATCTACTATTAGATTATCTATAAAGGGATCTATTAGAGCCTTTATCATATTTTGCTTTGTTTATAGTTAGCTCGATAAAATCCATTAATCTTTGTAGCATTCATAGTGTGTAGCACTGTGCTTTTTACATCTTTGATAAAGAAAACAAATGTTCCAAGCTTTGGGCTAAGATTTCACATAGCTTTCTCTTTTATTTTTTAAGGTTTTATTTAGTGATTTTAGAGAGAGGTGAGAGAGAGAGAGAAGGGAGCTGAGGATTGAGAAGCATCAACTTGAGGTAACTGCTTCTCTTATGTTCCTTGACCTGGTAAGTCTAGGGTTTCCAACCAGGGAACCTCGACATTCGAGGTGGATGTTTAATCCACTGTACCACTACAGGTCAGGTTCTCCTTATACAAAGAAATCGAGGTGGGAAGAACCAAACTTACTTCTAGGGAAGAGAAGCATCTTTTCACTTGGTGAAGGGTAAGATCTCATGGGCAGGGGGAACCCAGGCAATGAAATGTCACTATGTATACTACTCTCTCTCCCCTCTATCTAAAAATCAATTTTAAAAAAAGTGAGGAAACAAAAGAAGAGAAAGTGGAAAGAGGAATGAGCAATTAGAGACTGAATCTAGGTCTAGGAGGTGCAAGGGCCATTGAAATTCTCCCACAATGGAGTACAGGAAGGACATTTTAAGAATGGTGATACCGGCCTGACCTGTGGTGGCGCAGTGGATAAAGCGTCTACCTGGGAACACTGAGGCCGCCAGTTCAAAACCCTGCACTGGTCTGGTCAAGGCACATATGGGAGTTGATGCTTCTAGCTCCTCCCCCCTTTCTCTCTTTCTCTCTCTCTCTCTCTCGCTCTCTCGCTCTCTCTCACTGTGTCTCCTCTCTAAAATGAATAAAATAAATTCTTTTTTTAAAAAAAGAATGGTGATACCACCTGACCAGGCGGTGGCGCAGTGGATAGAGTGTCGTACTGGGATGCGGAAGACCCAGGTTCGAGACCCTGAGGTCACCAGCTTGAGCGCGGGCCCATCTGGCTTAAGTAAAAGCTCACCAGCTTGGACCCAAGGTCGCTGGCTCCAGCAAGGGGTGGCTCCGTCTGCTGAAGGCCCGCAGTCAAGGAACATCTGAGAAAGCAATCAATGAACAACTATGGTGTTGCGATGGCAATGAAAAACTAATGATTGATGCTTCTCACCTCTCTCCGTTCCTGTCTGTCTGTCCCTATCTATCCCTCTTTCTGACTCTCTCTGTCCCTGTAAAAAAAAAAAAGAATGGTGATACCTGCATGACCAGGGAGTGGTGCAGTGGATAGAGCATTGGCCTTGGACACCGAGGACCCAGATGCGACACCCCGAGGTTGCTGGCTTGAGCTAGGGGCACATCTGGCTTGATTGCAGGGTCACCAGCTTGAGCATGGGATCATAGATACAACCCCATGGTCGCTGGCTTGAGCCCAAGGTTGCTGGCTTGAGCAAGGGGTCACTGACTCAGTTGGAGCCCCCTCTCGCCTCCCCCATCTAGGCACATATGGGAAAATTAATGCAAATTAAACTAACTGGGATACATGAACTGTGACCTGATTAACATTCTGCCTTAACCGAGTTAACTATTACAGAATCCCCAGAGTACAACAGGCCTGCCAAACCAATTTGCTTGTTGTACCCTACTAATTAGATGAGCAAATTACTGCCTTTTAAACTTCTCCTAGTTCATTCCCTATTCAACCAAATTCCTTCCATTTCCTTATCATTCTACATTGATAATGTCCTTCCAATACTGACCCAATATTACACCTCCTCCAGGAAGACCCCCTTGACTGAGCCGATATCAACATCCATGTCATGTAAAGTAGCACATATCCAGCCCTGGCCATGTAGCTCAGTTGGTTAGAACATCATCCTGATATGCCAAGGTTGTGAATTGGATCCTTGGTCAGGGCACATACAAGAATCAACCAATGAATACATAAATAAGTGGAACAAACTGATGTTTCTCTCTCTCCCTCTTTCTCTCAAAAAATAAATAGCCTGATCTGTGGTGGCATAGTGGATAAAGCATTGACCTGAAGTGCTGAGGTCACCAGTTTGAAACCTTGGGCTTGCCCAGTCAAGGCACATACAAGAAGCAACTACAAATTGATGGTTCCCATTCCTCTCCACTTTCTCTCTTCTCTCTAAAACCAATAAATAAAATCTTTAAAATAAATAAAATAGCATGTCTCTTATATTCTCTAGTTGTTTCATGTGTATATGTATGCTCTTCTAAGTTATAAGTTCCACAAAAATAGACATCATAAAAAAAATAGACATCATTACTTCAAAGCGTCTACCTACAAACTAGTTAATAAAGTGCTGTACCCAATGTTGAGTTTTCCGTTTTTTGTTTGTTTGCTTGTTTGTTTTTTACAGAGACAGAGAGAGAGAGTCAGAGAGAGGGATAGATAGGGACAGACAGACAGGAACGGAGAGAGGTGAGAAGCATCAATCATTAGTTTTTTGTTGCCGTTGTGACACCATAGTTGTTCATTGATTGCTTTCTCACATGTGCCTTGACTGCTGGCCTTCAGCAGACCGAGCAACCCCTTGCTGGAGCCAGTGACCTTGGGTCCAAGCTGGCAAGCTTTCGCTCAAGCCAGATGGGCCCTGCGCTCAAGCTGGTGACCTCAGGGTCTCGAACCTGGGTCTTTTGATCCCAGTCCACGCTCTATCCACTGCACCACCGCCTGGTCAGGCCCAACGTTGAGTTTTCAATCAACATTTGTTAGAAGAATGAAAACAGTCTTAAAGACAGGCAGGCATTGCCTAGATTTATGCAAATATGAATTCAGTAGTTGAATCCAGTAGGACTTTCCACATAAGAGGGCTTGCCATTATGTTTAGCTTCTGCTCTATGCATCTCCTTGAGCCCTGGAAATATTTGTTACCTACATTATATCTCCTTTTTCCCTACTAGAAAATCCTCTGTCAGTACTCTGAATAATATTAAAAGTAATTCTTCTGCCTGACCAGGCGGTGGCACAGTGGATAGAGCGTTGGACTGGGATGCCGGAAGGCCCAGGTTCGAGACCCCAGCTCGCCAGCGTGAGCGCGGGCCCATCTGGCTTGAGCAAAAGCTCACCAGCTTGGACCCAAGGTCGCTGGCTCCAGCAAGGGGTGGCTCGGTCTGCTGAAGGCCCGCGGTCAAGGCACATGTGAGAAAGCAATCAATGAACAACTATGGTGTCACAATGGCAATGAGAAACTAATGATTGATGCCTCTCACCTCTCTCCGTTCCTGTCTGTCTGTCCCTATCTGTCCCTCTCTCTCTCTCTGTCTTTGTAAAATTAAAAAAAATAAAAATAAATAAATAAAAAGGAAAAAAAAAGTAATTCTTCTAGCCCTTTCTCCTCCTTCCAGCTGCCTAAAGAACCTGGCTGGTGACCCACCTTGTTCACCTCCTCCCCTGAGCCAAAACCAGGCACGTGTCTCCAGTTCAACTCTTGACTCTCAGTTCCTCAGGTTACCAAGAGCTATTTCAGGCAATAGAGGCCACATCATTCCCTCCTCCCTACCCTCTGGGCCATATCCTAGCTTGGCTCTTCCTGAAAGGTCCATCATATCCAATTGCCAAGTCAGCATGTCCCATATCCATCTCATCCCCAGCTACCTTCAGTTTCTACTTTTTCAGCCTTATCTTCATCATCATCATTAAATATTTATTTATTTATTTATTTTCTAGGGACAGAGAGAGGGATAGATAGGGACAGACAGACAGGAACGGAGAGAGATGAGAAGCATCAATCATTAGTTTTTCGTTGCCGTTGGGACACCATAGTTGTTTATTGATTGCTTTCTCACATGTGACTTGACCGCGGGCCTTCAGCAGACCGAGCCACCACTTGCTGGAGCCAGCGACCTTGGGTCCAAGCACTGGCAAGCTTTTTATTAAAATTATTTTTATTTATTTATTCATTTTAGAGGAAAGGGAGAGAGAGAGAAAGAAAGAGAGAGAGAGAGAGAGAAGGGGGGAGGAGCAGGAAGCTTCAACTCCCATATGTGCCTTGACTGGACAAGCCCAGGGTTTTGAACCGGCAACCTCAGCATTCCAGGCCGACGCTTTATCCACTGCGCCACCACAGGTCAGGCGCTGGCAAGCTTTTTTTGCTCAAGCCAGATGAGCCCACGCTCAAGCTGGCAAGCTCGGGGTCTTGAACCTGGGTTTTCCACATCCCAGTCCGACGCTCTATCCACTGTGCCACTGCCTGGTCAGGCATCATCATTAAATATTAAGTGCCTGTTCCCACGCGCTGCTCTGCTGGAGCTATAAAGAATAATTTAATGTCTATTGTCATCTTTAGAAAATTCAAAATCCTTTTTTTCATAGAAAAACAAACAAGCAATTTGAAATTCTGTGTTGAAAGACTAGCTAACAAGGATTTAAAATTCGTTCTGAACTGTTGGGCACTTGTATGTCAAAGATGGAAGGTGAAATGAATAAAGGTATGCAATTTATTTTTTAAATTTATTTATTGATTTTAGAAGGAGAGAGAAATAGAAACATTGACTTGTTTTTGTATGTGCCCTGACTGGAAATCAAACCCACAACCCTTGTGTATGAGGACAATTTCTAACCAACCCAGCTATCTAGCCAGGGCAAGGTGTGCAATTTAAATGTGACTGCTACATAGCCCTGGCCAGATAGCTCAGTTGGTTAGAGCATCATAAATGTGACTGCTACAGAGTAAACTAAATAAGCATTAAGGAGATTTAACAAAAGGGAAAGAGTTATCTGATTCGGTGGCACAGTGGATAAAGCATTGACCTGGGATGCTGAGGACCCAGGTTCAAAACCCCAAGGTCACTGCAGTGCTTGAGCATGGGCTCATCCACCTTGAGCACTAAGGCAGGTTGCCAGATTGAGCCTGGGATCATAGGTATGACCCTAAGGTCACTGGCTTGAGCAAGGGGTCATTGACTCAGCTGTAGCCTTTCGCCCACACCTCCCCAACCCCCTACCCCCATCAAGGCACATATGAGAAAGCAATTAATGAACAACTAAAATGACACAACTAGGAGTTGATGCTTCTCTGTCCCTGTCTGTCTCTCTTACAAAAAAAAAAAAAAAAGAAGAAGAAGAAGCCTGACCTGTGGTGGTGCAGTGGATAAAGCCTCGACCTGGAAACACTGAGGTCGCCAGTTCAAAACCCTGCACTGGTCTGGTCAAGGCACATATGGGAGTTGATGCTTCCAGCTCCCCCCCCCCTTTCTCTCTCTCTTTCTCTCTGTGTCTCCTCTCTAAAATGAATAAAATAAAAAGAAATTTAAAAAATAATAAAAATTAAAAAAATAAAAAACATAAAGAAGAAGAAAAAGAAGGGGAAGGAGCCTGTTAACCAGGTAAGACTTTCTGGAAGATACGCCCTATAAGTTGGTCTACCCCAGAATAGGGAGATAATCAGATCTTTGCTCCTCCCTCCCTAGAACTGCTAGAACTGGCTGATAATGGGGGCTGAGTGTTACCAGATGTGTGAACTAAGGGGAGAGCTTAACACTGGGCTGGCAGGCTACAGGGGGCCTTGCTGCCAGGCCTGAGTGACTCATCCCTCCCTGGGGGCCACCTTGGAGTCTGATCCCCTTCTGGGCTCTGAGATTTTTTTTTTCTTGTGCCTGGGACTGAATTCCCAACTTTTGTATATGGGAACAACACTCTTTTTTTTAACTTATTTTTTTTTAATTTCTTTTTATTTTATTCATTTTAGAGAGGAGACACAGAGTGAGAGAGAGAGAGAGAGAGAGAGAGAGAAAGAGGGGAGGAGCTGGAAGCATCAACTCCCATATGTGCCTTGAGCAGACGAGTGCAGGGTTTTGAACTGGCGACCTCAGTGTTTCCAGGTCGACGCTTTATCCACTGCGCCACCACAGGTCAGGCTGGAACAACACTCTTAACTAACTGAGATACTGTACTCAGCCAGGGGATAAATTTTTCAGAATGGGCACATACAAGAATCAACCAATGGATGCATCAGTAAGTGGAACAACAAACTGATAGATATATTTCCCTCTTATTTCTCATTACCTGCACTCCAGTTTCTCTCTCCAAAAAAATGCACTAATGCCAGTGACTTGTGTATGTTTCCACTGGAAATCAAGATATTGAACATGGCCCAGCTGGTTAGCTCAGTCAGTAAGAGTGTCATCTGGAAACCCAAGGTTACCCAGGTTGTGGGTTCAATTCCCTCTTCAGGGCACATAGAGCTGGTGGTCAATGAATGCACAATAAAGTGGAACAACAAATTAATGCTTCCCTCTCTCTCTTTCACCCACCTCTCTCTTTCTCTCCCTTCCTCTCTCTATCTCTCTAAAATCAATCAATAAAAGAGATAAATTGAAAGCAATGAGGCCCTAGCTGGGTAGCTCTCTTCCTTAGAATGCCATCCCCATAGGCCAAGGTTACAGGTTTGATCCACCACAGGTCAGGCAAAAATAAATAAAATTAAAAAAAAGAGAGAGAGCCTGAAAAAATAAAATTTTTAAAAAAGAGAGAGAGCCTGCCTGACCTGTGGTGGCGCAGTGGATGGGGCGTCGACCTGGGAACACTGAGGTCACCAGTTCAAAACCCTGCACTGGTCTGGTCAAGGCACATATGGGAGTTGATGCTTCCAGCTCCTTCCCCCTTTCTCTCTTTCTCACTCTGTGTCTCCTCTCTAAAATGAATAAAATAAAAATAAGTTAAACAAGAGAGAGAGAGAGAGATCAATGAAGTGGGGCATATATGGCTGGAGAGCAAGAGAAGGCTGCTATATCTATGCCTTGACAGGGAGCCAGTTCTACCATTCTTCCTAAGTGTGTTCCCTTCTTAGAACACACTTACTGAGTTGCTGAGCTCTGAACAGGACCCTGAGTCACGTTGTACCCATTTTTCAACATTCACTTTTCTTCCCTCTTTTTCTCTTTCTGGGCTGGGCTGCCCTGCATCCCAGATCTTCCCTGATTGGCTGCGCTCTGGCCTTTCCAATGGATGAGGGAAGCACCCCCACCCTTTTCTGGGTAGAAACCGTTGAGCCTTTTAAAATGTAGTCACCATCCTACTACCTTGACCTGGCAGTGTAGGAATTAAGAAGTCGAAAAGTGCCCCTTCTGTTGGCCTTGGAGGCCGTTGGCTGTCAGCTGGCCTGACAAGCCTCTTTCAGAGGGTTTTCTGCAGCAAAAGAGGCCTTGGGATTTCTCTCTGAAATTTGAGCTCTTTCGGTCTTTCCTTTCTACCCAACTCATGTCACCGCTGGTGGATTTATGCGCCTTCCCTCCCTCTGAAGCTATTGCCATATATAATCCCCAGATCTTCAGGCTCCTGCTTTTCCAAATCTGGGGGTGATTTTGGGGTGTCGGTAATCGCTAACGGGAGGATTTAGCTCCAGAGGAGACACCGAGGCATTATGGGCTGGGTCCTTAGGTTGGCAGGCACCGTAGGGCCACGGGCCGAGCTGCCGCTAGAGTCTTGTGGCGGCAACCTGGGGCTGCCAAACTGGAGCGGAGAGCACAGCGCGGCCGGCCTGGGGAGCCGGGTAACCAACACGCGAGGTGGAGGACATCCGGCCGCTGGCGCCGCCAGGGCGGGGTAGGGGACGCCGCGGCCGGAGACAGAGCGGCAAGCGTCCTGCGGCCTGGCCCAGGACGGCCGCCAGGGGGCGCTGCGAGCTCCCGCTCGCCCGCCTCCCCCCGGTAGGCGGGGCCGCGCTCTCCCCGCAGCCGCCGCCGCAGCCGCCGCTTGGGCCGCCCGTGTCCCCGGTGGAGCCTCCGCCGCCGCCGCCGGGAGCTCGATGCGGACGGAGCCCGGGCCGGGCCATGGGGATCCTCAGCATCACGGACCAGGTCAGCCCTTCTGCCTTTTCCCGCTTACTCCCTCCAGGACCCGGAGCCGCCTCCACGCGAGCCCAGGGATGCGCGGCCTAGGCTGGGCCCGAGCCCGGAGCTTCAGAGGCTCCCTCCCCGCCCCACGCCGCTCTTCCCTCAACCGAGCCGGTGTCCTTGTGGGCCTGGCGACCGGCGGAGACGCCGCGAGAGTATCTTGCAGCCAAGACTCCAGAGTGGAGCCCCTTCAGCGAGTCCCCCTCAAACGTGGAGTACCCCCGCCACCCCAGCCCCGGTTCCGCTCCGGCCCGCTCCCTGATCGCCGGTTCTCTCTGCAGCCGCCCCTGGTCCAGGCCATCTTTAGCCGAGATGTGGAGGAAGTGCGTACCCTCCTCTCGCAGAAGGAAAATATCAATGTGCTGGTGAGTTGAGATCAGGGAGGATGGCGAGCCTGTAATCTGGGCCCTGATGTCCTGGACTCCTCCCCACCACTGGAGCGGCTCCGTGCTTCCTCGGTTCTGATGAGCCGCAGCTCTTTCCACCCTGGTGTGGGTGCCTGCCCTACCTTTGGGGATGGAGAGAGGTCAGGCTCGGAGCACAGACGAGCGACTGAGGATGTCCAGAAACAATGTTCTCTTCTGAAGCGTCAGTGTCTGCAGTGCCTCCTCCCCTCTTGGAAGAAGGAGGCGGCTTCCTGGGCCCCTCGGCCCTGACCCCCTCCCTACTCCATCCTCCCTAAATGCTTGCTTTGACCCGGGATTGGGATTTAGAAGTCTGCAGAACCTATGGGAAGAGGTTGTGGGGAAAGGCCTGGGGCTCTAAGACCTGGGCTGGGGTCCTTCCTCCACAGTTCACCCCTGCAGCCGTTACTCTTTTATGCCTTCCCAGGACCAAGAGAGGCGAACCCCGCTGCATGCTGCTGCCTATGTAGGCGATGTCCCCATCCTTCAGTTGCTACTGATGTCAGGTGAAAGTGGGGAGCTGGAAGGTGTGGCACCTAGGGAGGGACCCGAGGGGAGGAGCCTCCTTTTTCTTATCCAAGGATTGCTCTCTGGTGGTTGGTCCAAGGGAGGCGACAGCTCCATCCAGATTCCCTGGCCTGAATACTGGCTTCCTTTCCTACCTCTTCCCCACCTCCTCTCAAAAGAGAAAATTATATCTCCACAGGTGCTAATGTCAACGCTAAGGACACACTGTGGCTGACCCCTCTTCATCGTGCTGCTGCCTCCCGAAATGAGGTACAGGCCTCACACCTTCTTTCACCTTTCCAAAGGAAAGGTGGTTAAAGGTGAAGGTTAAGGGTTGGAGAGCCTCAATCTTCTGCCCTACAAGTTGGTCTCCCAGGATAGGGAGATAACCAGACCTTTGCTCTTCCTTCCCACCCCTAGAACTGGCTGATAATGGGGGGCTGAGTGTTGCCGGCTGATGTGATGTAAGGGGAGAGCTTAACACTGGGCTGGCAGGCTACAGGGGCCCCTGCTGCTGCCAGGCCTGAGTGACTCATCCCTCCCTGGGGGGCCACCTTGGAGTCTGATCCCCCTCTGGGCACTGAGATTTTTTTTTCTTGTGATGTAGGGACTGGGGTAGTGATCCGTTGTATCTCTGCTCCTCAAGCAATATGAAAGTTGACAGCACAGGGGTCAAACGTGCCTCATCAGTGGGGTCCATCAACCCGGAAGAGTCTGAAAAAGAGACGTCCCTCTTGGTTCGAGTCACTTCCCTGGCTCCAGCCATCAGGGAAGGGGTGGGACTGAGGCCAGTGGGCATGTGCTGGATGGTGACTAGGAGGGCCATTTTAACCTGGGTTTTGAAGAGGAACTAGTATTTGTTTGTTTACCTAGGTAATGGAAGGGCTGAAAGAGGGTATTTGGGGCATTAACGTTGTAGGAATGTGTATCTTTCCTGGAAGTAGTGGGAGATTGGGATCCTCTACATGTGTGGTAGTAGCTGTATGTGTGATTGACGATTTTCAGAGTCTGGGTTATAGAGTGATACTGGTGGCCTAAGGAAGAGGAAGGGATTCATATTTTCCTGTGCAGGGTAGGAAAGATTTTAAGCTCTAAGAAGATCTGGATGATGGGAAGTAAGTATTGAGAAGCTAGATATACTGGCCAAATGAGAAGGGACTCTGCTGGGAGATCAGGGGGTAAGGGGAGAATGGGGCCACGTGTGCCCATTCTTTCCTTCATTTCCTATTGTTTTGCCTCCTGATTCCCCTCTGTCATCTCTCTTATACCCTCCCCCTGAACAGAAGGTGCTGGGACTGCTGCTGGCACATTCAGCAGATGTGAATGCCCGGGACAAACTGTGGCAGACACCATTGCATGTGGCTGCCGCCAACCGGGCCACCAAGTGTGCTGAGGCTCTGGCACCCCTGTTGAGCAGCCTCAACGTGGCTGACAGGAGCGGGCGTAGTGCCCTGCACCATGCAGTACACAGTGGGCATTTAGAGGTGAGCACCAGTCCATGCCTAACCTGTGCCTTCTCTTTCTTCCTACTCATATTCCTTGGCTTCTGGGCCAACAGGCCTGCGGAAGAGAAACCCTGATGGTTATGTGATCAATTGGGCTTAAGCACTGAATGAATGGTATATTAGGTTGAAATTCTTTTTTTTTAAGATAGGTTTTTATATATTTTATTTTTTTTAATGTTATTCAGTTGCTTTTTTAGAGAGAGAGAAGAGAGACAGAGAGAGAGAGAGAAGGGGGAGGAGCAGAAAGCATCAACTCCCATATGTGCCTTGACCAGGCAAGCCCAGGGTTTCGAACTGGTGACCTCAGTGTTCCCAGGTCAACGCTTTATCCACTGCGGCACCACAGGTTAGGCCTAGATTGAAATTCTTGACTTGAACTTCAAAAAAGTGATAATCTCTCTAGAGTTGCATGGAAACTGTTTGTATACATACCTTTTTCTGAAGTGAGAGTCCTTCACATTTTATTTATTTATTTATTTATTTTTTATTAATTTTAATGGGTTGTCCTTCACATTTTTTATTTTATTTTTTATTGACTTTAGAGAAAGAGGAAGGGAAAGAGACAAACAGACAGAAACATCAGTCTTGTTTCCGTGTGTGCCCTGACTAGGGATCAAATCAGCAACCTCTGTGCATTGGTATGATGCTCCAACCAACTTAGCTATCTGGCCAGGGCACAGCACATTTTCAAAGACTTCTCAAAAGCTTTTAAGAACCACCAGATCATGGGGATGTAAAGTATAGCATAGGGAATTACAATAATATTTTAATAATTATGTATGGAACGAGGTGGGTACTGGAAATATTGGGGGAATGCTTTATAAAGTATATGCTTGTCTAACCACTATGCTATATGCCTGATACTAATACAAAATAATATTGGATGTCAACTGTAATTGAAAAATAAAAAACACCACATTGCGTAAAGAGACTCCCTCAAACTGCCAAATCTGTATGGGGTCTCCTTTGTAGTGCCTTATTTCTCTGTTCCCTCTAGTTCTCCAGATTGTTTTGCTCAAGATCTAGGACATTAGGATGCCTTAGCCCTGGGGTGCTCAATATGTCGATCGCGATCTACTAGTCGATCGCGAAGGAAGTGTGGGTAGATCACATGACATTAAAAAGACATTTGTCTTTTGATTGGCATACCGGGTAGCCAGTCTGACGTCTGAACTTTTTTATTTTATTTTTTTATTTTTTATTTATTTTAGAGAGGAGAGACAGAGTGAGAGAGAGAGAGAGAAAGGGGGGAGGAGCTGGAAGCATCAACTCCCATATGTGCCTTGACCAGACCAGTGCAGGGTTTTGAACTGGCGACCTCAGTGTTCCCAGGTCGACGCTTTATCCACTGCGCCACCACAGGTCAGGCCTGACGTCTGAACTTTTGACACCCTACGCATGCGCGTTAAACCGCGCTAACTTGTTCAGTTACATTGCTGCGTAGTTAGCCTTCAATTTATTTAAATACAACAAAGGGTATAAAAATGAGTGCCGTAGCTGGTCCGAGTAAGAAGCCTAAAACCTACCACTTTCATACAGAATGGGAGGGGATTTTTTTCACTATGTCATATTCTAAGTGCGTTTGCCTCATCTGTCTGTGTGCCATTGCTATTCCAAAGAAGGGAAATGTGGAGCGGCTTTTTTGGATTGTTCATAAAAACTATGACATTGACTTTCCTCCAAAAAGAGAGCTGAGAAGGAGAAAGGTGAAAGAAGAATACACAATATTAAATAGTAATAATAGTAACTTAAATAATGATAATATAGAAGAAATAAATTTATGTTCTGCATTTTTATTGTAGGAAGATCATTTTGACTTTGTCATCTTATGAGTAGCTTGCAAGCTGAAAAAGTGTGGGCACCCCTTCCTTAGCCTTTAAGGAACTGAGGCCTCTTCTCTTAGGTAGGTTGAGGGCATGAACGTGGCACTGAACAGGTGTTCCATATTCTGATACAGACGGTGAACCTGCTCCTCAATAAGGGAGCCAGCCTGAATGTCTGTGACAAAAAGGAGCGGCAGCCTCTGCACTGGGCAGCTTTTCTAGGTGAGAAAGGATTCACCACGGGAGGAGCAAAATGTGACATTTAAGATTCCTAGGGCAGGGTGAGAGGGTTATAACCTTGAGAGAGAGGCACCTACAGACCCTCCTTGAGAGCATCCTCTTTCTTCCCAGGGCATTTGGAGGTCCTGAAACTGCTGGTGGCACGGGGAGCAGACCTTGGCTGCAAGGACCGCAAGGGCTATGGACTGCTCCATACAGCTGCTGCCAGCGGCCAGATTGAAGTGGTGAAGTGCCTGCTCCGGATGGGGGCTGAGGTCAGGGTACTGAGCATGGGGGCTGGGGACTAAGGGCAGGATGCTGGAGGTCAGAGTCTGTTGTGGAGATAGGAAGTTGTGGTTTGGGGAGGCATGGAGGATGTGGTGAGAGGGCCTGAATAATGCTTACCTTAAGAAATAGTGTCCTAAGTCTTTTGGGTCAGTATCCTAAAGAGGCTGAGGCAGTCATTGGATTTCTGGGATTCTCTAAGCTGTCTGTGCCAGCTTCCACTTTGTTTAAACTGATCCTTCTGTTACCTCCTAACCCCCACCCCTGGAAATCTAGATTGATGAGCCCAACGCTTTTGGAAACACAGCTTTGCATATTGCCTGCTACCTGGGCCAGGATGCTGTAGCTATTGAGCTGGTGAATGCAGGAGCCAATGTCAACCAGCCAAATGACAAGGGCTTCACACCACTACATGTGGCTGCAGTCTCCACCAATGGCGCTCTCTGCTTAGAGCTGCTGGTTAATAACGGGGCTGATGTCAACTACCAGGTATCTGAAGGGATGAGACTAAGACCAGTGGGGAGAGGAACCTGGCTTTGGGGGTCCTGACCATATCTTCCTTCTGGATAACTCTCTGGGGAATTGTCCACTTGCTTCTTGGGTTGATCAAACCTTGCCAGGGACACAGGACAGTGTGGGCTGAGATGTCCATATGATGTCCTCAGAGATGTGTCCTTTGTAAGGGGAACAGGACATTCTCTACTTTGCACTGAACCACACGCACACACACCACCACCACCACCACCAACAACAACAAAAATAACCAAAACAACACCATGTTTCCACAGAGCAAAGAAGGGAAAAGTCCTCTGCACATGGCTGCCATCCATGGCCGTTTTACACGTTCCCAGATCCTCATCCAGAATGGTATGGATTTTGGAGCCTCTGTGCTCCCTGTTCCTCCTCCCCCAGAGAACTCATTTCTATTTATATATATATGTAAAAGCTGTGGTTATTTATTTATTTATTTTTACAGGGACAGAGAGAGAGGGATAGATAGGGACAGACAGACAGGAACAGAGAGAGATGAGAAGCATCAATCATTAGTTTTTCGTTGCCGTTGCTACACCATAGTTGTTCATTGATTGCTTTCTCACATGTGCCTTGACCGCGGGCCTTCAGCAGACCGAGCAACCCCTTGCTGGAGCCAGCGACCCTGGGTCCACGCTGGCAAGCTTTTGCTCAGAGATGGGCCCACGTTCAAGAGATGCCCAGATGGGCCCACGTTCAAACTGGCGACCTCAGGGTCTCGAACCTGGGTCTTCCGCATCCCAGTCTGACGCTCTATCCACTGCGCCACTGCCTAGTCAGGCTCTATTTATATTTTTAAAAGATTTTATTTATTGATTTTAGAGGGAGGGGTGGGGGGAAGAGCAGGAAGCCACTTGTTGTTGCTTCTCCTATGTGCCTTGACTGGGCAAGCCAAGGGTTTCAAACCGGCGACCTCGGCATTCCAAGGTCAGGCTGAAAACTCATTTCTAGAAACCCCTTTCATTTTTTATTCTACCTCCTACCCTGTTGTCCAGTCAGGACTGGCATCTGGAGCTCTGAGCTAGGTACCAGTGGAGATGGCCCTGCTCTGCCTGCCCTCTCCCCTAAGGCTTACAAACATGATAACACTTGTAAAATGCTTAGCCTGGTACCTGGCACATAATAAATACTCAAGTTAGTGTGAGTGGTCTGAAGCCTAAGGTCTGCCTGAGTTTATGTGTATGCATCCCCCTCTCAGGCAGCGAGATTGATTGTGCTGACAAATTTGGGAATACGCCACTGCATGTTGCTGCTCGCTACGGACATGAGCTGCTCATCAGCACCCTTATGACCAATGGCGCGGATACTGCCCGGTGAGTCCAGACCCTGGTCCCACTTCTAGGGCACCCTCAGACCTGTACAGACAGCTCACATCAAACAGAGACACAAAGAAGCTTGCCAAAGGGAAGCTCTCAATCTCCTAGACTAGTGGTGGGTCACAGAAAAGAGATCTATAACTGCACCCTCCTTGACCCAGGGACTGAGCCCTAGTTTCTCCCTAGGCGCGGGATCCACGACATGTTTCCCCTGCACTTAGCTGTTCTTTTTGGATTCTCTGACTGTTGTCGTAAGCTTCTTTCCTCAGGTATGTGCTGACCAGGGGGGGTTTGGGCCGGTGAGTAGGAGAGTAGAAGCCTGTCCCCCCTCCTCAGTGCCCTCAGATGGGACCTGTGGCTGTTCTGGCTCTGCAGGTCAGCTGTACAGCATTGTATCTTCACTCAGCAATGAGCACGTGCTTTCAGCTGGGTTTGACATCAATACACCTGACAACCTTGGACGCACCTGTCTTCATGCTGCTGCTTCTGGAGGGTGAGTTTTTTTCCCTCTCTCCCAGGCCTTGAGAAGAGAGTAGGGCAAGGGTCAGCTCCTCCTTTTCTGCCCAGATCTCTCCCCCTCTCACAGTGATAGCAGTCACAGAAGAAAGGGCTGTCTACTTCCATCCTTTCTTAGCTCCTCCCTGTATCTGTGGCTTCCCCTTGAGGCTATCACTCTCTTAACCCTCATCCTTCATTTTAGGAATGTTGAGTGTCTCAATTTGCTATTGAGCAGTGGAGCTGACTTGAGGAGAAGAGACAAATTTGGAAGGTGTGTTAATGTGCACGGGTATATATAGGGATTATCTGATTAGAAAGACAAATGATAGAGTGAGGGGTGGGGAGTTGGAGACTAAATGAGAATATGAAAAAGCAGGTTTTGGCTGCACATCTGGGTGCATTTGGATCTGTTGCTGATTCTTCTACATACCTACCTCCACTTCTTCACAGGACCCCACTGCACTATGCAGCTGCCAACGGCAGCTACCAGTGTGCTGTCACACTGGTCACTGCTGGGGCAGGCGTCAACGAAGCCGACTGTAAAGGCTGCTCCCCCCTCCACTACGCTGCTGCCTCTGACACCTACAGGAGGTGAGACTCCCACTTTGGCCCTCTCAACCCCACTCACCTCTCTGAACCTCCCCCTGAATCCTTTACTCTCCCTCCCACAGAGCAGAACCCCACTCGTCTTCCAGCCATGATGCTGAAGAGGACGAGCCACTGAAGGAGTCCCGCAGGAAGGAGGCCTTCTTGTGGGTATATTGCTGGGTTGTGCTTTCCAACTCTGGTCCTCCCCTTCTCCCACCCACTGTGAATCCCACCACTGTACTCCTGCTGCTGTGCTGCTGGCCAGCCAGCAGTGTGTTTGGAGCACTCAGAATTCAGTCTTGGACTAAACATTGTGGCTAAAGACAACAGTGTGAGGCATAGTTTCTTTCCTCAAGGAACAGATGGTCTTCTTGAGAGGATCAGAAACACCAAACACACAAAATTATTTGTTTATCCCACAAGCATTAATCGAGTAATTACTTATTAGCTACCAAGTTCTGTGCTAGTACTAAGGATAAGGGATAAATTACCCCAAGTTTCTGCTTTCTGAAAGCTGATAATCTGTTGAGAAAAATAAGTTAAAGGTTACTGATACATTATTTTTCTGTTGATTTTAGAGAGAGAGGAACATTGATTTGTTGTTTAACTTGTTTATACATTTATTGGTTGATTGTTGTATATGCCCTGACCTGGGATGGAACCCACAACCTTGGTGTATTGGAACTATGCTCTAACCAGCTGAGCTACCTGGCCAGGGCACTTAGCATTCTAATATAAGATGTTAATAATAAGGGAAACTAGGTATGGAGTATATGGGAACTCTGTATTATCTTCAGTTTTTCTGTAAATCTAAGACTGTTCTAAAATAAAAGGTTTATTTAAAAAAAAGGGGGGGATACTTAAATACAAGAGGCTCAACTTCGTGACCTTTGGCAAGTAACTTAACCTCTCTGTTCCTTAATTTTTTCAACTATAGTAAGGATAAGACTGGTATCAACCTCATAGGATCATTATGAGTATTAAACTATTTAGTATACAGGAAATGCTTAAAGCATTGCTCATTATGTAGTAAGTGCTCATTATTGAATGAATGATCACTACTAGTACAACTACTGTAAGCAGTGAGAACGGTGCCAAGGGAGTACGGAGGAGGCACCAGACTGGGAAGGTTGGGGGATGCCTCACAGAGGAGAGGACGCTGGGACCACATTTGAGATGAGTCAACTTCTTCAGATGGGCTAGGAGTAGAAGGCATTCAAGGTGGGGGTAGCATGCCTGGAAGTGAGGGGAAAGTATCAATCAGCAGGATATTGATAACTGGTACTTGTGCTATGGGTTCTCTAGGAGAGCGTTCAAAGGATAAAGGAGGGTGGTAAAGCCAGGGTGCTTTAGGGCAGACCTGGAGGAGGGGTGGGACTGGAGCTGGGGTCGAATGGGCAGGAGTTAGCCTACCTGGGTGTTGGCCAGCTAGGCCTGGAGGGGCTCCCTTGCTGCCCTCTTCTGCCTCTCCCAGAACTATGCCCTCATGGACTGGCCCTGTTCCCACCTCACTGTCTACCCCTGCCCCCAGCTGTCTGGAGTTCTTACTGGATAACGGTGCAGACCCCTCCCTGCGGGACAGGCAGGGCTACACAGCTGTGCACTATGCAGCCGCCTATGGCAACAGACAGAACCTCGAACTGGTACGTGTAGGATCTGGCCCTGGGTAGGGGAGGTAGGGGCAGAACACCTTTGTGTTTGTGGATTATGAAACGAAGGGCTGACTGAATCAAATGTGGTCTCTAGCTTCAGGGGCTCAGGGGGTTACTGTTGGTGGGGGAACAGAACCTTAGCACCTGCTGTTGAACCTTCATTGCAGCTCTTAGAAATGTCCTTTAACTGCCTGGAGGATGTGGAGAGCACCATTCCAGTCAGCCCTTTGCACTTAGCTGTGAGTCCCAGCCTTCCCTTCTTGCCTTCCTTGTTCTTACCTGCCCCTCACACAGGTGCACACCCTGTGAATCTGTCCTGGCTTCCACCTCTGTGGCATTGGCAAGCAGTCAGTGGTCTGGAGACGGGATGGGCATAGTACAGGTTAAGAACCTGTGGGATCTGAGGAACTTGTGGGGAGGACCTCTTCTTAGAGTCTCCCCATGGACACTGAGAGCAGAATGAGTCAGTGTCCTGAACTATATTGTTGGTTGCCTGTACCTCTCCAGGCCTACAATGGTCACTGTGAAGCCCTGAAGACACTGGCCGAGACGCTGGTGAATCTGGATGTAAGGGACCACAAGGGCCGGACTGCGCTCTTCCTGGCCACTGAGCGAGGCTCCACTGAGTGTGTAGAGGTGCTTACGGCCCACGGTGCCTCTGCCCTCATCAAGGAGCGCAAGCGCAAGTGGACACCCTTGCACGCTGCTGGTTCGTGTGCTCTTTATGTTGCTTCCTCCCCTTGGCACACTAGGCCTTAGAGACTGGTCCCCATCCCTCCTGAATGGGATTAGTGTTGGGAATGGAGTGGGGTTAGGAGGATGGAAACTTCATATACTGACTTGTAGCTTCCTATCACCTGCCCCTTTTGCCTTGACCTGGCCTTCTTCCCTCTGACCATGCCCTGACAGACCCCTTTTCCTCCTAGCTGCCTCTGGCCACACTGATTCCCTGCACTTGCTGATCGACAGTGGAGAACGAGCTGACATCACAGATGTCATGGATGCCTATGGACAGTGAGTGTGGACCAAGTGTGGTGTGTAGGTTTTTCTATCTTTGCCAGGCCCTCATTCTTTCTCCTGTCCCCTCTGTAGAACCCCACTGATGCTGGCCATCATGAATGGCCACGTGGATTGTGTACACCTGCTGCTAGAGAAAGGATCAACAGCTGATGCTGCTGACCTCCGGGGCCGCACCGCCCTCCACCGTGGAGTGAGTGAGCTTCTGGGTGGGGTTGCTCACAGATAGGCCTAGACATGGGAGCACAGGACCCACCAGCAGTAGGACATCAGGTTGTCTAGCAGGTGGGCCAGGATTTTGTGCCCAGGGTCTTCTTATTGGGCTTCACTGTGTTTGCTCCAGGATGAGTACTTGATATCTACAGCTGATCTCCTTGATTACCTTTTTTTTTATTATTTTTGGTTTTTGGGAAGGAGGTTTAAAATTTTTTTTTTTTTTTTTTTTTTTTTGGTATTTTTCTGAAGTGAGAAGCAGAGAGGCAGAGAGACAGACTCCTGCATGTGCCGGACCAGGATCCACCTGGCATGCCCACCAGGGGACGATGGTCAGCCCATGTGCGGCATTGCTCCATTGCAACCAGAGCCATTCCAGTGCCTGAGGCAGAGGCCATGGAGCCATCCTCAGCGCCCAGGCCAACTGTGCTCCAATGGAGTATTGGCTGTAGGAGGGGAAGAGAGAGACAGAGAGAAAGGAGAGGGGGAAGGGTGGAGAAGCAGATGGGTGCTTCTTCTATGTGCCCTGGCCTGGAATCGAACCTGGGACATTCACACACCTGGCCAACGCTCTACCACTGAGCAAATTGGCCAGGGCTTAAAAAATTTTATTTATCGATTTTACAGAGTGAGGAGAGAGAGAGGAGCCAGGTAGCAAGAAGTATCAATTCATAGCTGCTTCACTTTAGTTGTTTATTGATTGCTTGTTGTATGTGCCTTGACTAGGTAAGCCCAAGGATTTGGACTGGTGACCTCAGTATTCCAGGTTGAGGCTTTATCCGCTGTGCCACCACAGGCCAGGCTCCCTGATGACCTTTGTAATCACATACAGACACCTGCTTACCAGCCAGACTCTGCCCAAGAATGCCCTGCTGGCCCTGTCCCATCACATAATGATGCTGCTACTACCTGTTCTTTCTCCACCATCACCTGTCCTAAAGCTGCCTCCTCATCCCATAGAACTTTTTTTTTTCTGAAGTGAGAAGCAGAGAGGCAGAGAGATCCACCCGGCATGTCCACTAGGGGGTGATGCTCTGCCCATCTGGGCTGTTGCTCCGAGGCTACTGGAGCCATTCTAGCATCTGAGGCGGAAGCCATGGAGCTATCCTCAGCACCCAGGCCAACTTTGCTCCAATGGAGCCTTGGCTGTGGGAGGGGAAGAGAGAGAGAGAGAGGAAGGAGAGGGGGGAGGGTAGAGAAGCAGATGGGCACTTGTCCTCTGTGTCCTGGCTGGGAATCGAACCCAGGGCATCCACACACCGGGCCGACACTCTACCACTGAGCCAACTGACCAGGACCCCGCAGAATTCTTTGATCCCTTAGTCTCCTTGCTCTGCATTCTGTCTCCCATTCTGGAGTGCCAGAATTCACTCTTTTTTTTTTTTTTTTTCCCCAGGGACAGAGAGAGAGTCAGAGAGAGGGATAGATAGGGACAGACAGACAGGAACGGAGAGAGATGAGAAGTATTAATCATTAGTTTTTTCGTTGCCATAGCAACACCTTAGTTGTTCATTGATTGCTTTCTCACATGTGCCTTGACCGCGGGCCTTCAGCAGACCGAGCCACCAACCTTGGGTCCAAGCTGACGAGCTTTTGCTCAAGCCGGATGGGCCCGCACTCAAGCTGGCGAGCTCAGGGTCTCAAACCTGGATCTTCCGCATCCCAGTCGGATGATCTATCCACTGCGCCACCGCCTGGTCAGGCCAGAATTCACTCTTGTTATCCTGATTGTTGGCACAGAGAGTGAAGGAAGGAAATGCTATCACTTACACTTGGGCTCATTATTGTAAAGACTAGGATTGGATCCCTGGACATGGTTCTTTTTTTGAGAGAGGCGGGGAGAGAGACAGGGGCATCAAGCTGCTGACCGAGGAATTGAACCAGCAACCTCCATTCTCTAGGACAATGCTTCAACCAACCAAGCTATCTGGCCAGGGCTTTATACATATTTTTAATTTAGAGACAGAGAGAGAGAAAGGAAGAGAGATGGGAGGAGAAACGGAAGCATTTGTTGTTCCACTTAGTCATTGCTTCCCGTGGTGTATGCCCTGAGGGGGGATTGAACCTGCAACCTTGTCGTTTCAGGATGACGCTTTTTTTTTTTTTCAGGATGACGCTCTTAACCCAGCTGAGCTAACTGGCCAGGATCCTGGATGTGGTTCTTACTCCTGGGCCAGCCCCAGTGACTGGTCATGGGGAAGGGAGTGGCTTCTCACCCCCACTCCCCACCTTCATGTTCCCCACAGGCAGTGACTGGCTGTGAGGACTGCCTGGCTGCCCTGCTGGACCACGACGCATTTGTGCTATGCCGAGACTTCAAGGGCCGCACACCCATTCACCTGGCCTCAGCCTGTGGCCACACTGCAGTCCTGCGGACCCTGCTTCAGGCTGCCCTTTCCACAGACCCCCTGGATGCCGGTGTGGATTATAGCGGATACTCGCCCATGCACTGGGCCTCCTACACTGGTAAGATCTTTCCAAGCACAGGAATGTGTAATGAGACCAAGAACAAGTGGGTTTGGGGAGGTAGTAGAATGGAGTGTCAGAAGGTGGGCTAGGACAGGCGTAGGGAACCTTGTCATTTCTGTCCATCACCACTCTTCCTCATACCTAGGACATGAAGATTGTCTGGAGTTGTTACTTGAACACAGCCCATTTTCATACCTGGAAGGAAATCCCTTCACTCCTTTGCACTGTGCAGTGTAAGTCCCTTCCTTTGCCTCAGTCCTTCTCAAGGGCCTGTAACTTGGACTTAGCACCGGAGTCCACTCCCCTTGCCCCTCCTGCTGAGCCTTCCTTTTTCCCCCAGAATTAATAACCAGGACAGCACCACAGAGATGCTGCTGGGAGCTCTGGGTGCCAAGATTGTGAACAGCCGAGATGCCAAAGGACGGTGAGTGAGTGGCAAATGTATGGGGAGAAGCCTAAATTGCCTCTCTGGCCTCCTCCTTCTACTCAGGCAAAAGAGCCAAGAGCCTTCCCTATCTCACTATACCCTGACCCCTGCTCTTCAGGACCCCTCTTCACGCCGCTGCCTTTGCGGACAATGTTTCTGGCCTCCGGATGCTGCTGCAACATCAAGCTGAGGTGAACGCCACTGACCATACTGGCCGCACTGCGCTCATGACGGCAGCTGAGAATGGGCAGACCGCTGCTGTGGGTGTGTAGGGGCCATGTGTGGAGGGGAGGAGCTCCCCTTGGGGTTTTTGTTTTGTTTTGTTTTTACAGGGACAGAGAGAGAGTCAGAGAGAGGGATAGATAGGGACAGACAGAGGAATGGAGAAAGGAATGCATCAATCATTAGTTTTTCATTGCCGTTGCAACACCTTAGTTGTTCATTGGATTGCTTTCTCGCATGTGCCTTGACCCCGGGCCTTCAGCAGACCGAGCAACCCCTTGCTGGAGCCAGTGACCTTGGGTCCAAGCTGGCGAGCTTTTGTTCAAGCCAGATGGGCCTGCGCTCAAGCTGGCGAGCTCGGGGTCTTGAGCCTGGGTCCTCTGCATCCTAGTCCAACTCTCTATCCACTGCACCACCGCCTGGTCAGGCTCCCCTTGGGTTTTTGCAAGATGAGTCAGCCCTGCTTGTGGGGTTCAGGAAGCAGGAGGCATGTCTTTGGGTGTTTCACCCTCTGGAGATGGGAGGCAAAGTGTACGCAGACAGAAGGGTTGAGAATAAAGATGGCTGCTCTGGCTGGGAGGTGTCAGTCCTTCTTTGTCCCCTTTCTTTTGTAGAATTTCTGCTCTATCGAGGGAAGGCAGACCTTGCTGTGTTGGATGAGAACAAGAACACTGCCCTCCACTTGGCTTGCAGCAAGGTACTTCCTAGAATGTGGTTGCAAGGCTGCAGAGGTCAGGGCTTGGTGAGGGGGCTGGGCTGGCTTGATAGGATAGAGAATGAGTAGAATAGGATAGCTCTTTATCCCACTGCTGCCCTTTGCAACTCCTCTTCTGTGGCCTGCCATGCTTCCACTTCACAAGTCTCCACTCTCTGTTCCTTTCCCACAGGGCCATGAGAAATGTGCCCTTATGATCCTGGCAGAAACCCAAGACCTTGGCCTTATCAATGCTACCAACAGTGCGTTGCAGATGTGAGTGCCTAGGGAAGGGGGCTCCTGGCTGGGGGAGGCAGGTGGGTGAATAGAGTCACCTGCATTCTAGGGGTTCTCTGGAGCTCCCAGTATTTGTTCAGAGCCCTGCCTCTGTGGCTGGTGGCAGCAGGGCAGTGGCATCACACTGACTTCCTGCTCCTTCTCTCCTTTCTTCCTAGGCCACTCCACATTGCTGCCCGGAATGGTCTAGCTTCTGTGGTACAGGCCCTGCTGAGTCGTGGGGCCACAGTGCTAGCTGTGGATGAAGAAGGTGGGTGGGGTCTGGAGCCCCCCACCTCTCTTGGGTGTGGGTTCAGGGACATTCTTCAGGAGGTGACTTTTTAAACTTGCTATAAACTAGATTTTCTTCCCAAGGGAACGCTTCAGAGCAGGAACCCAACACCAATATGCTAGAGTCTCTGAGGGAAATCTACCGGAACTAGGTGGAGCCAGCAGGGTCCTCGGGAAGAGCCCCCACCACCTTCAGCATCCTGTTCCCGTGCTCTGCCTTTAGCTCTACACTTACACACTCTGCCTACAGGCAGCCTCCTTGGGCCCTCATGGCCCTTGACTTTTGTCCATACTGGGTGCTTGCCCTCCTTGGCTCCCTCCAACAGATAAGAGAGCTCAGGGCCCCAAAGGGGGTGTGTGGGGACCCAGGGATACAGGATCCTGTGCCTTAGTTTTCACCCTTGCCTGCAGGTCACACCCCAGCACTGGCCTGTGCCCCCAACAAAGATGTGGCAGACTGCCTGGCCTTGATCCTTTCCACCATGAAGCCTTTCCCACCCAAGGACGCCATCAGTCCTTTCAGCTTCAGCCTGCTCAAGAACTGTGGCATTGCAGCAGCCAAGACGGTGGGTGGCTGCGGGGCCCTGCCCCACGGGGCCTCCTGCCCCTACAGCCAGGAGCGGCACAGCGCCATTGGGTTAGATGGCTGCTACTCTGAGTAGCTCTCTTCCAGTTTCCCTCCCCTTGCCGGTGGCTTGATATCTTATTCTATTTATTTAGAAAAAGTCTATACATTTAGGGCACTTTAAAGGAGAACATGACTGGGTTGGGGGGCGAAAGGGGGGAAAAGCACTGGGGAGCAGCTGCTCACCCCTTTGCCACACCATCCTGGCCTGGCAGGGGTCTGGGACTGACAGGGAGCACCCTAGCCCTTGGTAACCCCAGGGCAGCCCCTTCTGCCAAGTGTCCCAAAATGATTGCTGAATGCCTGGCTTCCCCTCTCTTTTACCCCATCTCTCAGTTCCCCCTTTTTGCCGCCAGCTCTCCCAACTCTCCCCTCTGACTCTCCTCTCTGTGTCCTCCTGCCCCCTGCCCTACTGCCAGGCACATCCCCTCCTCTTCCTCCATACCCATCACTGCCTCCCTGCTCGGCTGGCTCCTCCATCCCCGCAGCAGTGAGAAGCCTTAATTTCTGGTACTGTGTGAGCACTCTGGGGGCATCTCCCTCCCCCTTCAGGGGCAGCTAGTGGATGAGGGGGGAGGATATTTAGCACTGGGGCCTGGAGCTTTTCCCCCACTTTTGTACCCCATCATCCCTAAAGTTCAAATGCAAAACACTTGAAGCAGCAACTACTGTACCTGGGCCCCCATCCTGTACTCTCCTCTGGCTCCTCATATGCAAATCAAGGGCTGGTTCTGCCCCCACAGCCTACCACTCCCTGCTTTCTTTCCTCCTGGCCTGGCCCACTAACCACGCACTTTAACCTTGCTTCTTTCTTTTAACTTCTTTTGGGAGGGCAGAGCCTCTGGCCATTCCCTCCATGGCTCTCCTCTCTCAACTCTGAGGCTTGTCATGAATTTTTAAGTAAGCATTTTCTCCTTTAGGCGAAGAAACAAATTAATTTCCTGCCCATTTCAAAACCACAGCCCTAGTATGTCCTATTTGTTTCAGGCATGTGTTTGCATGTGTATGAAGAGAGGGACTGTTTTCTTCCTCCTGTGCCCCCTAATCCTATAGTTCCTCTACTACCTGTCTGCCACCACTTTATGTTACCGCCCCCGGTTACTCCTGATCTGAAGCCAAAGATGGTGGGAGAGGCAGGGCAGATTAGGAACCATGGTACTTGGGACCCAGGCTTCCCCTCAGGTGTGAGGATGAAGCTGTGATCTAAGGAGCAACCAACAGATACTGAGGCTAGGTTCCTTGCCTTCCCAGCAGCAGAGAGAGACAGGTTTGAGCTAGGGGCTGCACTGAGACGATTCCTCAAAGTTGCACCCCAAAAAGCCAAACAGCCGGAGTGAGGAGGGGGCAGTTTTTTCTCTAAATGTAGCATTGAATTTTGCCCTGGTCCCTTCAAAAGCCCTGTCCATCCATCTCCTGGCTAAGCCTCCTGGATCGTTGGACCCGTTACCCCAGCCCCGTGTTCCCTTCCTCACACTCAATACCTCAGCCAGGGGCCAAGACACAGAACTTGAAAAGAGGTCATGCCCCTCCACCCTCATAGTGTGTCCTTGCCCAGTTTGGCTGCCATCAACATTGTCCCCTGAGAACTGGATGGGCTTCGTTTACACAGCAGAGGGTCTCCTCCTGCCAGCGGGTCCCTCAGTCTCCTGCCCCCCACTCATGCTTACTTTATTCACAGTCTTACCCAATTTTTAGTTGTAGCCCCTGCAAGTCTTGCCACCCTTGCCAAGGGTGGGCTGAGGGGAGAGGGGCAACCCAGGACCCCTCCCTCCCCAAAAGATACCCTTAACCATACCTCAAGCTGACTCCCTGATGCCTGGGTGTTTGTCAAAGTCCTTACTCTTTGTCACGGTCCCTTTTTAATCTTCCTCCTCTCTGTCTTGCTTCCCTTGCCCCTCAGTTCCTAAACCATTTCAGCTTCCAAATGACCATTATTGGTGAGAAGGGTTGTGCAGCTTTTAGTTTTTATTTTTATTTTCAAAGCCAAAGGCCTTGCAGCGCCCTCTTGCCCACTTTCCTTCACACCCTGTCCTCCCTATATGACAATCAATGTGACCTCTCTTAAGGGCTGCAGCCCCCCTCACCCTGCTGGTTCTGTAGAGCTTGCCCCCTAACTTTAATTCTCCTGAAATCTTCCTGTTCCAGCCCCCTCTTTCATTTTGGTGCTGGGAATTAGGTGGTGGGGGGCAGGGGAGAAGGGAGCTGGGTCCTCCAAGAGAAGAAGACTCGGTGTATCAGTCGTGTTCTCCTTTATCAACGTTCAGCAATGACAAGGAGAATCGGCGTATTTGTCAGGAGCCCCATCATTTCTCTAGATGAAATTTCTGGTGGCTGCCTGCCGGCTCCGAGGCCCCTTCAGCACACTGTCAGCAGTGCTGGGGGCTGTGTGGGCATCCTCTGTCCCTCATGTGACTGTGAGGAGGCCTGGAGGACAAGCAGCCTCCTTTCCTAATGCCAAAGGAAATCCCACACCACACCCTAGTTCTCCAGCCCCGAGTGTTTTTTTTTGTTTCTTGGGGGTTTTGTTTTTGAAGCATTTTGACCATTCTCATGGCCACTGCATATTTATTTTAATGTAAAGATTATTTTTAAACCTCTTTGACTTAAACGGGTGTGGAGAAGTAAAACAGGCAGAATGCCCCCCAGTCTTCAGGGCGTAGGGTGGGGAGGAAACCTCTCCTTCCCTTCACCCATCCTCTTTCCCACCCCCTCTCCCCACCACAGCTCTAAAGCACTTGCTTCAAGTAATAAGCACTTTTGAGAAAAGGCCTATTTTAAGTGAGGACCCTGCGAGCAGCCCCAGGTCCCAGCAAAGGAGACAGAGCAAGGGCTACATAGAAGACAGGGAAACAGATGTGTAAATCAGAGGGCGAGATGAAAAGAGCCAGTTTTTAGTTTCTGATATTCGGGGGATATGTTTCTGACTGGGTGGTGGCTTTGGTAGAGTTGTGTACTATCCTTCAGAAAAACAAATGGCACAAACTGTGGGTCCCAGGATGGACCAACAGACCTAGGTCACTGCCACTGTTCAGCTGAGACTGACAGGCCACCTCCTTTACTCCCTGGCCCCCTGAGCCATAGGACTGCTGAAACCACTGAATGTACAGCCCAGGTTGGGGTGGGGAGCAGCCCCTGGGGAGGGGGCATCTCCTTTTGTTTGGTGCTGTGAGGGGTGGGAGAGATGAGACTGAGGGACTGCCACCCCACTTAGACATGTGCTCCTTGGGGTGGAGGGGCTGAGGAGGGTCTAACTCCCTCTCTAGCCCCAGCCATGGCCCCTCTTCCTTCCTCATCCCTATCCATTTTGACTGTAAGTCCAGCTCACCTTTGCCTTCAATATGTAACCAAAGGAAAACTCAATACTGTTTCCACCACTGTCTGCCCACCTGAGCACCTTCTTCCTCCCTGAACGTAGAAGGGGAGAAGAGGCTGGGGGCACAGGGGTGTGGGGCCAGAGTGAATGGTTCTACAGCTGTACCCCCAAAACCTTCTCTGGGGTCTTGGAAAGGGCCCTAAGAAGTGGGGTGGGCCAGGCTGGAGGGGCTGGGAGCAGGTACACTCTGGATCTTGTGCACATGCGTGGTTTTTTGTTTGAATGACTCCAGTGACTGTGCTCCAGCAGGAAGGCCCCTTCTTCCTTCCTTTTCCACCATCCTCACCTTCTCCCAGATCCAGTGTTCATCCCCTGCCTCCCCTTCCCACCGCAAAGGAAAATAGCCTTATAGACCCTAGCCCAGAACCCCTCCTCCTGGGGTAAACCAGTGTGGGGCTCCAGCCTGCCTAGTTTGAACCTACCTTGAAAGGAGGAGGGAAAAGGAGCAAAGCAGTTCCTTCCCCCTCTGATCATGGTGGCTCCAGTCCTCCGCACCCTTGACCCACGCAAGGGCAGAGGTGAGGAATCCTTGAGGACCAAGCCCAGTGGTCTGGGAAGAGGGAGGTAGAGAAGGAAGGGTCTGATGTTAGGACTCCCTCCTTCTGACCCAGCCCCTAGAGAAGTGACCAAATCCCAGAGAGGGAGGACGCTGGGGTGGGGTGGGTCTGCTCTATGAATTACTTGAAGGTACTGACTCCAAGGCTGCTGTTGCCCACTTAGGTGTGAGGGGGACGTTGTCACTGCATCCGGGAGGGCAGAGGGTGATGGTTGATGAGAGGATTTGCTCTTGGCCTGCACTCACTCCTGCCTGGCCCCTTCCCTGGGGAGCCTGGCTTTGCCTCCAGGGAAGTTGGGAGAGCCTTCCCCTTCCATTTCCATCCCTCACTGTGGGCACCCTCTCCAATTGCACTAAAGTATAGCTATTGTGCCAGTCTTATCCCCACACCAGGGTGGGGTCTCTGCTTCCAGTCCTTCCTGTCCCCCTGCCTTCACTCCCATCCCGGACAATCTCCTTGTTCCTATATTCCTGGACAGCTCAGCTTTGTATGTGTGCGTTTGGGGGTAGGGGTGGGTTCTGGCTGGACTGGGCTTGGTAGGGATTTGGGAAGGGCTAGGAGAAAGATGGAAGATGAAGTCTCCTACCCCCTTCCTCAACTCCAAGCCACAGAAGCCTGGGAGGGAGGGTGCCTACTCGCTGCTGTGTGTCTTGCAGATGTGCCAAAATGGGGCTGGGTGGGAGGGGAGGGGGCCTGGCAGAGTAGCCCCCAGGGTGGCTCTCTCAAAGCAATACAGTTCCTCCTGCCTGGGGGACGGCAAGACAGGGGAGAGGGTTGGGTTGGGGACCTGGGGGTTCCCTGTGTACAACTATGTATATTCAGGGGTGTTCTCTGTCTGGTACCCGCTGTGGGTGTCTTTGTGTGTGTGATCCTCCCCTTCCCCGTGCCCTGCATGACCTGTGATGCTGCAGACACCACCATCCTGTGTGCAGGGGTGTGTTGGGGGCACTGAGGGGCATGTTCCATGTCCTGTTGCACCCTCCACCCTGTGACCCATGTACTCGGTTATAGGAAGTAAAGAGAATTGAGCACAATTCACTGGATTCTAGTTGAATCTTTCTCTTAGCAATTTGTCCTTTCCTGCCCTTCTCCCTGCCCTGGATCCACCTGTGGTGCTAGCATTGGGGTCAGGGGTGTTAATGCTGGTGGTCAGCAATAAAGGGCAGATATGCCAAGATGCCTGTATCCCCAGGGTGCTGAGAGCAGCAGGAAAAAGTGGGGGCCTCGGTGCATTGCCCTATCCCTCCCCCTCCTCCCTGGGCTAAAGCACAATGCTCTCCCCACAGATTGTAGCTCCCTACATCCTCTAGGTCCCTACTCATGTCCTTCCCCAATCTGCTTTGAGCCCCCGTCCCACCACATCCTGGTTTTCTATGCTGTTTTGGTGCAAGTACAACTGTCATAGTCATGGCTTTGGGATGGGTTCTGTTTATTAAAATCCTATTGCTCCTACTGGACCTGTGTCCCGCCTCCATTCCTGTGGTTGGGGGGAAGGAAGGGCAAGCTGGTCACCTTTCCACTGGCCCCCCGTCAGCCATCAGAGGCCTGGGGCTGCAGCTGCCCCTCCAGCAGGGCTATGGTGAGCATGAGGCCACCGCCCAGCAGCAGCCCCAGCCACTGCAGTACAACCTCCAGTGCAGGGAGGGGCTCAGGAGGACGCAGCAGGGCTGGGAGCTGAAAGAAAAGAACAACAGAATCCTAGCCTTACAGCTGTGCCCAAAAACCTAAGGGGAGGAATTTGTCAGGAAGGAGCAGCCCCCGCCCCAACTCTTCCAGCCCTTGTTTCCCAGACTGCAGGCCTGTGGCCCAGTGCCCTTGCACATGGCCTATGGTGAAGGTGGCCATTACCCTTTCCTTTACCCCCTCTCCCTTCCCTCGGTTTCTCTGCACTACCCCACACCTCACCATGTCCACAAGGGCCACATAGAGGAAGACCCCAGCAGTGACCCCAAACACCCAGGGAGTGAGGGAGACAGGGCCCAAACTGAGCCCCACCCCCAGGGCTGCACCCCCGAGGCCGAGAGCTCCGGACATCAGGCTCAGCAGCAGCAGCCGCCGAAAGGGCAGCCCAGCCCTGAGCAGCATGGCAAAGTCACCTGTTGGAAAGAGAGGACAGGGTAGGAGGGAATAAACCAGGGCTGCCCCTCACCCATGTCACCCTCCTGCCCTGAAGTCCCACCCTAACCCCACTTCTGCCCTTCCTACCCAGCTCGTGGGGCAGTTCATGGCAGAACACTGCTATAGTGGTGCTGAAGCCACTGGAGAAGCCATCAGAGAAGGCAGCACCTGGGGTTGGCAGAATTGGAGGTGGGCAGTCTGGAAGAAAGCTCTCCCCAGGGGCAGGGACCTAGATTTTCTCTGTGGTCCTCTCATCGCCACCCTTCCTGGTAGCCCTCAGCCCCAGCCAATAACTAGGAGCCTCGGACTTGTCTCCCTCCTTCCCCTCCCCTCACACCTATAGCCAGTCCATCAGTGAGGTTGTGCAGACCATCTCCCAGGAGGACCATCCATGTTATACTGGTGTCACTGCCACCTTGATGCCCATGACTGTGGCCTTGGAACCCAGGAGGGACTGGGGCTGGTGGGGTCTGGCTGTCCTCTCTGCAGCCCTGAGTCCCTGGCTCTGCAGGAAGGACAAGGACAGTGTTGGTGGCTGCAAGTGAGACTGAGAGCCTACTCTTCAATTTCTTCTCTAGTCACCTGGAGCTGCTGGTAGCGGCTGAAGTGCCATCCCACTGCCGTCCTCTGGGTCCAGGTTTGGTGTTCTGAGATCCTTTCTTTTTCGCCTGCAGCATCTCTAAAATAGGAGGGTATCCCTCCTGGTGGAGGAGGCAGTAGTGCCAGGGGCTAAGGAGAGGCCAGGCTACCACCAGCTGGGAAAAGGAACACCTGGTTCTGTTTCTGGCACTTGGGGATGTTTTTGGCCATTACTCTCTTCCCATTTTGGCATATCACGTTTGTTGCCTTGAACTCAGGAAAGGAAGCTGTTGGGCCAGACCGAGTCCTGAGGCTAGGCTAAGGGAGCCCTACCCATTCCCTTTAGCAGTCAGGGCCTGCAGTCAGGCAAATGGCAGAGCCAGGAGCACACTTGGCTCCACATCTCCTTGTTCGAATGGCCAGTTCGTGGCTAGGACTCCGGTCTTGGCAGAAGGAGGGAGAAAGGGTGTTACTTACTGGCCTGATCCCTCGGCGCTGTAGAATTCCTAGCACATTCTCCAGGAAGAAGAGCAGGAAGAGACCGCCAAGCACCGACAGCCCTGGACCCAGGTCTTCCTGGGGTCGCCCGCTCGGAGCAGCATGCTGCCCTCCTTGTGCCTGACAGAGAGGAGGTCAGGGCAGACCCCAGAAACCCTTGCACCCGACAACATTCCCCTCCTGGATGGGAGGGAGGTGGCAAGCCTTCACTCATACATTCTACTAGCTCTGGGCTGATGGGCCAGGGTGTTACTTGACTGGGAACACCGTGGATATGAAGGGGCTGTCTGCCAGCGGGGACAGGGGAACACGGAAGGGTCTCCACATACATGTGGCAGCAGGTGCAGCAGCGCATCCCCACAAAGTGTGCCCACGGCCAGGGCTCCGAGGAAGCCCAGCAGAGGCCGCAACAGATGAGATCCCAGGAGCCGCAGCAGCAGCAAGGAGAGGGGAGCAGGGAGGCTGAGCAGCAGGACTGCCAGGGCACTATGAACCAGGGCTGAGGAGAATCAGGAACTGAAGTTAGGCCAGGCCTGGATGGAGTGCCTCAGAGGCAGATACACTGCAAGGGGAGGCAGGACCCCAGTGAACCCACTCCCTACCTATATTCAGGGTGCTCACCACCAACTTTCACACACTGACCAGATAGTAGATCCCCTGGGGGGTTTGGAACAGCAGCCTGGATGCAGACACGGCTGTCGATCTGATAAAGCAAAGCTGGGCACAGCAGAGCAAACTGACGAGGAGTCAGAGGAGCAGCAGGGCTCAGGCCAAAATTCACTAGCAGCTGGGAGCCATTCAGACACTAGGGGAGTTGAGTTGGGAGTCATACACTGAACTGTGAATCAGACCTGCCCTTCCATTGCATGAACTCCTGGGGCTCTCCTAGCCCCCACCCCCACCCCTCAACCCACCTCCACCCTGGCCATGCATCAGGGACTGGGAACAGGTATGTGTAATCAGTATGTGTTAATTAGTAGTGAATATTCATTCCAATGCAAATATTCAATTCAATACAGATTGGGTGCTAGTGAATATTGCCACCATCTCCCTCCTCCCAAGAGCTCTCCCGTCCAGATTCTAAGAAGGGAAAAGAACCTGAAATGACATCAACCTTCCTTTCAACAGCCCTGACACATGTTTGTCAAGCTTTGGCTTGAATGCTTCCTGCTCTGGGGCACTTATTCTTTTTTTTTTTTTTTAATATTTTTTTAATTTTTTTTTTTTAATTTTTTTAATTTTATTCATTTTCTTTTTAGAGAGGAGAGAGAGAGAGAGAGAGAAAGGGGGGAGGAGCTGGAAGCATCAACTCTCATATGTGCCTTGACCAGACCAGTGCAGGGTTTTGAACTGGCGACCTCAGTGTTCCCAGGTTGACACTTTATCCACTGCGCCACCACAGGTCAGGCTCTGGGGCACTTATTCTTACCAGGCCTGCTTCAGGGTTAGCTTTAGCTGCCCTCTGCTGTATGTGAAACAAGTTCACTGTCTTTCTGAATTAAGACAGTCGTCAGCACCATGCAGGTATCCTCTTCAGATAACCAGCCCTACAGCCTACCCTGAGCTGCTTCTCTGATTTCTCTGCTTTGTCAAGTGTAACACTTAAACTAAGTCCTGGAGTCCTGGGCATGGCTTATTTCTTCTGTGCCCAGAGGGAACATACTTTAAGATCACATCTGGATTTTTAGAAAAGTAACTGCATAAACTTTCTCTCTTTTTTTTTTTTTTTACACAGGAACAGAGAGAGAGTCAGACAGAGGGATAGATAGGAACAGACAGACAGGAACGGAGAGAGATAAGAAGCATCAATTATTAGTTTTTCGTTGCCGTCGCAACACCTAAGTTGTTCATCAATTGCTTTCTCACATGTGCCTTGACCGTGGGCCTTCAGCAGACTGAGCAACCCCTTGCTGGAGCCAGCGACCTTGGGTCCAAGCTGGCGAGCTTTTTGCGCAAGCTCTATCTGTTGTGCCACCGCCTGGTCAGGCAATTTACTCTTTAAACATTTCATGCCATCTAAATTCTATGGCTCCTTCCCCCACTCCAAAGGTCATTAGACTCACATCCTCATTCAAATGGTCAGCTAGTGAATGGTCCAGCAACAGAAACCTGTGAAAGAGATCCAGACGCGAGGGGGCCTTTGGCTCCTCAATGTCACCCCATCCTGAGGGACCCAGAGGCAGCTCTGCCCAGACATCCACATTCAAATCAGGGTCCTGTGGCCTGGAATGGATGGATGGGATAGAGAGTCAGACTTGCCTATGTTCTCTGGTAAATCCTCCTTGAGAGGCTGCCAGGGAGCTTAGTGGAAAAGGGAAGACCAGCAATTGGATGGAGTTCTTGGGACCCAGAAACCAGAGTGTCAGTTCTGAGAGGATGTGAACATTGTTAGTTTATACGAGTGGGGGGCATGGGAGTAAGAGGAAACAGGAGTTGGGGGACAGCCAGAAATGCTTCAAATTGGGAGCCAAGTCGGCCTGGAGACACTGAATATTGGAACTAAAAGCAAGGAATTGAAGGGCACAGGGATTTGGAAGAGGAGAGAATTAGAAGGCTCACATCCTTATTTAGGGGGCCTTGAAGAGGATACAAGGAGTCAGGTTCTAAAAAAATTGTAATCACAGGAATCTGATTTTAGGAGTCAGAACATTTAGATAACTGGAAACTGATCTAAGCACTGAAGAGAGCTGAGATATGGTATTTTAGGGTGGGAGACGGGGATTAGTACCTGTGTGTAGAGTTGTCTCCAGATGGGGGTGCAGGCCGACCAGCTGAAGGTCCATGGTGTCCCAGGTGCAGCCCCTGAACTCGGCCTAGTCCCAGGCTGTGGAGAAGCTTCGCAAGGCCCCCGGAAGTCAGTGTGCCATTCTCCCCATACAGGCCAAACAGCTGGGCCAGGTAATGGTTCTGCTCCAGCTCAGCAGGGCCCAGGTTGGGGGTTAAACCCCCTCCCCAGCTTAAGGCCACACACACACATAAGCCAGCCAACAGATGACTCATTGGGAGCCCCATAATTGGGGGGAACTGGTCAGAGTCTCTGGTTCTAACTTCTATTCCCCCTGGAACATCCTGAGGACTGTGTCCTGGAACAATAAGGAGGAAGGGTTGGTGTTCCTACTCTGCTGTTCAGCTCAGGGACAGAGGGGATCCCTCACTCCTATTATAACCCCCAACATAAATTTAGCAGCAGCCCCCATTCTAGTCTCCTCCTTGCCCCCCATTGCCTCCTCCTGGTGCAGCCTCTCTTATTTGCCAGTTCCTAGAACACCTTCCCTGATTCAGAATGCTCCCCTCACCTGATCCAGAGCTGACAGTCTATTCTCTGTCCCCTAAACCCCAACCCTCAAATTTGCCGCACCTCTCTCTCAGCCCTCAATCCTTAGGACCTCACACCCACTGGGAGCATAAGAGCCCTGTCACCTTAGATCCACGTCAGGCCTTGCTGTGGACACCAAGAGGTTCTTGAGTCAGGGAAGGAAACCAGCCAGGCTCAGCCTGCGAGCTCCCAGGTGGAATGGAGGCCACGTCAGAAGGAAGGCTGGGGTGGACAAGCCCCCCCTCTTAGCCCACCTGCCTTGGGGCGGGGTCAAGGGTGGGGCAAGTGTGGGAAGGCTCACATAGGAGATGAGTTAATGGTTCACTGGTCTCTTGGGTGGGGGTCAAAGGTCAGTCTCTGCTGGGGGCCCTCAGTAGGGAGGGGCCAGCCACTGCCCCTGGAAAAGCCACATGGCTGAGAATCTAGACCTGGTCTTTTCTTCTATATAGTCTACCCCCAACCCAGTTAGTCCTATTTTAGCCTTTCCCTGCATATACTCCGACCCCACCTACCTTACATCTGGCACTGGGCTTCATTTATCTCCACCCTGATCCCCACATTCCCTGGGAAAGGTGGACCCAGGAGTTCCTAAGCTGGAGAGGAGGGTGAAAAGACAGTTTAGTGGCAACCCACATGCCTGGCAAATAGATTGTTTTTAGCAATTCCTCACCCCATAGAGTAAGAACCACAGCTCTGGAAATCAGTTACCAAGAGGAAGCTAGCTCTCTTGAGAAGAGGGAAGAAGAATTGGTCTCCCTTCTGATGTTTGACCTGGCTTAAGAGCAAGGGAGCACAGTCTGACAGGGGTGAGTGGTTCAGGGGGTCAATGTTGGTATTACCTGACAGCAGGAGACAGAAAGGACAACCAGAGGAAGGGGACACAGCCTTCTTGACTCCAGCTGTGATGAGGGGGTAGATAGGCAGGTGGGCAAGGGTCACCTGCAGGGAGGAGGCAGGGGAGGGCCACTACCTTAAAGGGGCAGGCCTTCTTTGCCTAGGCCTACTTACCAGTAACCTATCTTTTCTCCACCTCCTAGGGACACCCCACCTCCCCAACCACCCAGCTGCTACCCTCTTCATTTTCCTACAAAAAGCAAAGCAGTCCAGTACAGAGTGGTAACATTTATTGGGGAAAAGGGATTTAATTAGACTTCCACATCACACAAGTACACAAGACAGACTGTAACTGTTGTTTCTAAAGAGGAAGAAGGGCAGGCAGAGTGCCCTGAATCCCAGGGTACAGGCAGCTTCAGCTGGACAAGGGGGTAAGTATGGACTTAGGGTGTATAAGGCTACTTCTTACCACCCTTTCAATAAAGTTTAGTGGCTAAAATACTGCTACCTACCCCTTCCCACCCCCAATACCAGCAGCCCAGAAGAAGGCTGTGTTCTCTAGCAGACACTTAGGTTATGGTCAGTGGTGGGAAAGAAGGAAGAATGTCTTGCTATCTCTTGCTGCTCCTCCGGGTTTCTTTGCCGTTACTGACAAGGTTGTTGGAGGGGCCAGAAGGGCCAGCAGGTGTGTGGTTGGGCTGGCTTCGGGTAATTCGGGTGCTGGGGGTGTGAGAGGGAGTATGAGGAGGGTGTGGGCCACCACCAGGACCTGGTGGGGTACTCAGTCCATTCCCGTTCTGGCTCTCAGAGGCTAGTTGTGGGAGAAAAGGAAGAAATACAGGAATTAAGAGATATAAGGTGGGAGAGAGGTCCACTCTCAGGGCCTCCTCCCATAACCCAGAGAGCAGCATAGTCTTTAATCAAGCACAACTGCACATTAACCCTTGGAGTAGTACAAACATTCATGTACGTCCTTGTGCCTCCTGACCATGCTGATAACAAAAGTTTTTATTTTAAAAACACATAAGGCACCTGACCTTTGGTGGCGCAGTGGGTAAAAGCTCCGACCTGGAATGCTAAGGTCACCGGTTCAAAACCCCGCCCGGGCTTGACTGGTCAAGGCACATATGGGAGTTGATGCTTCCTGCTCCTCCCCCTTTCTCTCTCTCTCTCTCTCTCTCCTCTCTCTAAAAAATGAATAAAATCTAAAAAAATAAAATTAAAAAAAGAAAAACACGTAAGGCAACATTGAAAAAGGCAAATGTATGTTCTTGTTTCCATAAATTGGTTATCAAACAAACATGATTTTAAGTTAATAAAACTGTAACTGGAACTAATTTCATTTTTTGAAAAATAGTTCACTCCCAGGGGTAAGCGAGCATGAAAAAAAACTCACTATTCAAAAGGTTAATGCTAGCCTGACCAGGCGGTGGCGCAGTGGATAGAACGTCGGACTGGGATGCAGAAGACTCAGGTTCGAGACCCCGAGGTCGCCAGCTTGAGCGCGGGCCCATCTGGCTTGAGCAAAACCTCCCCAGCTTGGACCCAAGATCGCTGGCTCCAGCAAGGGGTTGCTCGGTCTGCTGAAGGCCCACGGTCAAGGCACATGTGAGAAAGCAATCAATGAACAACTATGGTGTCGCAATGGCAACGAAAAGCTGATGATTGATGCTTCTCATCTCTCTCCATTCCTGTATGTCCCTATCTATCCCTCTCTCTGACTCTCTTTCTGTCCCTGTAGGAAAAAAAAATGGCCTGACCTGTGGTGGCGCAGTGGATAAAGCGTCGACCTGGGAACACTGAGGTCGCCAGTTCAAAACCTGCACTGGTCTGGTCAAGGCACATATGGGAGTTGATGCTTCCAGCTCCTCCCCGCTTTCTCTCTTTCTCTCTCTCTCTCACTATGTGTCTCCTCTCTAAAATAAATTTTAAAAAATGGTTAATGCTAACTGGATGAATGTGGGTTATGACCCTGGATGGGTGGTTCAGTGGATAGTGTCACTCCATTGTGCCGAGGTTGTGAGGGTCAATCCTCCGTCAGGGCACAGAGAGGCAACCAATGAGTGCATAACTAAGTGGAACGAGTTGATGCTTCTCTCTCCCCCTTTTTTCCTTCCCCTTCTCCTCATTCCTCTCTCAAATCAATGAGAAAAAAATTAAAAAAAAAGAATGTGGGTTGTATGAATGGAGTCCCAAGAAAGACTCAGTCATTTTGGAAGCTGCTACATGAACTCTAGTATAACATTTTTCTCTTTTATTCATCTCTGTATCATTGGGAGTCAGACCTAGAATTAGCTATTTAGTTCTAGGTTCAAGGACCTCTGAGAGCCCTGGCCAGGTAGTTAAGTTGGTTACAGTGTCATCTCCATATGCTAAAGTCATGGGTTTGATCTCTGATAAGGGCACATACAAGTATCAACCAATGAATGCATAGATAAGTGGGAGAACAAACCGATTCCCTCTCTCTAGCTTTCTTGTTCTTTAAAATGAATCAATAGCCTGACCAGGTGGTGGCGCAGAAGACTCAGGTTCGAGACCCGAGCTTGCAAGCTTGAGGGGGGGGGCGGGCGGGGCCCATCTGGCTTGAGCAAAAAGCTCGCCAGCTTGGACCCAAGGTCGCTGCCTCCAGCAAGGGGTTGCTCCGTCTGCTGAAGGCCTGCGGTCAAGGCACATGTAAGAAAGCAATCAATGAACAATTATGGTGTCAAAACGAAAAACTGATGATTGATGCTTCTCATCTCTCTCTGTTCCTGTCTGTATGTCCCTATCTATCCCTCTCTCTGTCCCTGTAAAAAAAAAAAAAAAAAAAAAAAAAAAAAAGCCCACACTCTCTCTTTTCCCAAAGGTGGCCCACTTGAATCCTATTTTCGAGTGTACTTTCCTAAGCTCCAAGATTCTTCCTTTGCCTCTGTAACTTGTTACCTTAGCCCATTTATTCTACAGCTCACTTTTACTACATTTGTACGTTTTTTTAAAAAATTCATTTTAGAGAGAGAGGAAGGGAGAGAGAGAAACGGGAACATAAATCTGTTCCTGTATGTGCCCTGATCCCGGATTGAACCAGCAACCTCTGTACTTTGGGACGACACTCTAACCAGCTGAACAATCTGGCCTGGGCACCTTTGTAAGTGTAAAAAAAAAATTATTTATTGATTTCAGAGAGAGGAAGGGGGAGAGAGAGAGAAACATTGATTTGTTCTTCCACTTATTCATGTATTCAGTAGTGGATTCTTGTATGTTCCCTGAGCAGGGATTGACAAAGCTCTAACCAACTGACAGCATATCTCTGTAACTTTCTAAATAAACATTCTCTCTGCCTGACCAGGCAGTAACACAGTGGATAGAGCATTGGACTGGGATACAGAGTACGCAGGTTTGAAACCCCAAGGTCACTGGCTTCAGCATGGGATCAGACATGACCCCAACATCACTGACTTGAGCCCAAGGTCACTGGCTTGAGCAAGGGGTCACTTGCTCTGCTGTAGCCCCTCAGTTGAGGCACATAGGAGAAAGTAATCAATGAGCAACTAAGGTGCTGCAACGAAGAATTAATGCTTCTCATCTCTCTCCCTTCCTGTCTATCCCTATTTGTTCCTCTCTCTGACTCTCTCTCTCCATCTCTGTCAAAAAAAAAAAATTCTCTCTCTTTTTTTTTTTTTTTGAGAGAGACAGGAACATCGAGCTGCTCCTATATATGCCCTGACCAGGGAATTGAACCTGCAAGCTTGTCATTCGGGATGATGCTCTTTTTTTTTTCTTTTCTTTTTTTTTACAGGGACATAGAGAGAGTCAGAGAGAGGGATAGATAGGGACAGACAGACAAAAACGGAGAGAGGTGAGAAACATCAATCATTAGTTTTTCGTTGCCACTGTGACACCATAGTTGTTCATTGATTGCTTTCTCACATGTTCCTTGACCATGGGACTTCAGCAGACTGAGCCACCACTTGCTGGAGCCAGTGACCTTGGGTCCAAGCTGGTGAGCTTTTGCTCAAGCCAGATGGGCCCCGCTCAAGCTGGCGACCTCGGGGTCTCGAACCTGTATCTTCCACGTCCCAGTCTGACGCTCTATCCACTGTGCCACCGCCTGGTCAGGCCTGGATGGTGCTCTTAACTGACTGAGCTAATCAGCCAGGGCCTCTCTCTTCTTTTTTCTTTTTACAGGGACAGAAAGAGAGTCAGAGAGAGGGATAGATAGGGACAGACAGACAGGAATGGAGAGAGGTGAGAAGCATCAATCATTAGTTTTTCATTGCGACACCTTAGTTGTTCATTGATTGCTTTCTCATATGTGCCTTGACCACGGGCCTTCAGCAGACCAAGTAACCCCTTGCTGGAGCAAGCGACCTTGGGTCCAAGCTGGTGAGCTTTTTGCTCAAGCCAGATGAGCCTGTGCTCAAGCTGGTGACCTCGGGGTCTCAAACCTGGGTCCTCTGCATCCCAGTCCGACGCTGTATCCACTGTGCCACCGCCTGATCAGGTGGCTCTCTGTTTTTTCAAAGGTATAGAGTGTATCACAATGACATATGTTCATTACAAGATATATAGATAAGAATAAGCTAAAAAATTATTACATATACTCTCACCAACCTCCCCCAAATAATAAGTAACATTTGTGTGTATATTTTATTTACTTATTTTTGTGTGTATATATTTAAATCTGTGATTGGAGCCAGATGTGTGAGATGACTTTCTGGTGCTCCCAATACTGTGCATATCACTATCATTGTACTTACAGTGTGTTATAATTATTATCTGTGTGACTATTTACTTCATAGACTACAAGCTCTTAAAGGCAAATGCTGTTTTTCATTTCTTGGCATCCCTCATCTATAAAAGTTTGTTAACTGAAAGGAGGACTGCCTCTCGTATAGGTTGGGCATTATGAACCCTAAATGGGGTAGAAGTCATACGCTCGTGCTTCTCAGACCATATTCCTGTTGAACCCTGCTCCATCAGACTAAGATACCTACAGCCAGAACTGAAGAATAATGCCCTTTCCTCAATTCACAGAAAAAGGTTGTGAGTATATAGAAAGTCAATGTTAAGTTTTTAATGCCAGACATGGTTTTTGCTTACCTTCTTCTTTTCTAAGTAAGAGGAAGGGAGATAGAGAGACACACTCCCACATGTGCTCCGATGGGAATCCACCCATCAACCCAATCTGGTGCCGATGCTCTGCCAACCTGGAGCCATGATCACAGCCAAACTATTTTTAGTGCCTGAGGTGGAGGCTTCCTGGAGCCATCCCCAGTGCCCAGGGCAGATGTGCTTGGACCAATCAAGACATGGTTTCAAGAGGGGAATAGAGAGAAAGAGAGAAGGGGAGGGAGAAGGGAAGAGGTAGAGAAGCAGACGGTTGCTTCTCCTGTGTGCCCTGAATGGGAATCAAACCTGGGAAATCCACACACAGGGCCAATGCTCTAACACTGAGCCAACTGGCCAGGACCAATGTGTTGTTTTTTTTTTTATTATATTCATTTTAGAGAGGAGAGAGAGAGAGAGAGAGAAAGAGAGAAGTGGGGAGGAGCTGGAAGCATCAACTCCCATATGTGCCTTGACCAGACCAGTGCAGGGTTTTGAACTGGCGACCTCAGTGTTCCCAGGTCGTCGCTTTATCCACTGTGCCACCACAGGTCAGGCTAATGTGGTTTTTTTGTTGTTGTTTTTGGTTTGAGAGAAAGAGCAGGACAGACTGGGACAGACAGACAGGAAGGGAGAGAGATGAGAAGCATCAATTCAGTTGTGGCGCCTTAGTTGTTCACTGATTGCTTTACCATATATGCCTCCTGGTGAGCCCATGCTCAAGCCAGTGATCTCAGGATTTCAAACCGGGGTCCTTAGCACCCTCGGCCAACGCTCCATCCACTGCTCCACCACCTGGTCATGTGCCAATGTGTTTTTTATTGAGCCCTTTGTATCTACTGGCAGAGGACAAAGTAAATAAACATCTGGTAAAAATGAATATCAGGACGAACAGGCTTAAATATACCTTAATTTTTATGGAGCCTGAGCAGGCGGTGGCGCAGTGGATTGTGTTGACCTGGGACACTGAAGACCCAGGTTCAAAACTCCGAAGTTGCCTGCTTGAGCACGGGCTCACTGGTTTGGCTGGGGTTTCCCAGTCAAGGCATGTATAAGAAAGCAGTAAATAAATGACTAAAGTACTGTAATTATGAGTTGATGCTTCTCATCTCGCTTTCTGTCTGTCCCTCTCTCCTTGGCTAAAATATATATATATATATATATATATATATATATATATATACACTTTTTTCCTTTTTATGGAAACCTAAAAATATGTATGTCATATTTTCAATTTAAAACACAAAATGCTGCCTGACCTGTGGTGACGCAGTAAATAAAGTGTTAACCTGGAATGCTGAGGTTGCCGGTTCAAAACCCTAGGCATGCCTGGTCAAGGCACATATGGGAGTTGATGCTTCCTGCTCCCCCCCCCCTACAAGGAATAGCCTTAAAATTTTTTTTAAAAGAAAATATAAATGCTAATTATTTTTTAATTTTTATTTTATTCATTTTAGAGAGGAGATACAGAGTGAGAGAGAGAGAAAGGGGGGAGGAGCTGGAAGCATCAACTCCCATATGTGCCTTGACCAGACCAGTGCAGGGTTTTGAACTGGCGACCTCAGTGTTCCCAGGTCGACGCTTTATCCACTGCGCCACCACAGGTCAGAGAGAAAGGGGGGAGGAGCTGGAAGCTCAACTCCCATATGTGCCTTGACCAGACCAGTGCAGGGTTTTGAACTGGCGACCTCAGTGTTCCCAGGTCTACGCTTTATCCACTGCGCCACCACAGGTCTAAATGCTAATTTTTGTGGTGGAATTAATTATTGTTATTTCATAGTATTTCCAAAAACACACAACCCCTGCTCTGGCTGGGTGACTCAGTTGGTTAGATTGTTGTCCTTAAATGCCAAGGTTGTGGGTTTGATTCCTGGTTAGGGCACATACGAGAACACAGGTAAGTGTAAATAACAAATTGATGTTTCTTTCTCTCTGTTTCTAAAATAAAACACATACATTCACATGAGCACACACACGACCCCTGGTGGTTCTGACACAAATGATTCTGAAAACCATGGTGACTGTGGATGCAGACTCAAACTGAAGCCTAGTGTCACATACCAGGGAGAACCTAATGCATAGATCTGAGGCAAGAGAAAGCCAAACACTCAGGGAGCAGTAGGGTCAGATGAGGGATGACCAGAAAGAGAAAAGAGCAGTAAAATCAAGGTTCCTGAGGGAAATCCACCACCAGATGAAGCAGGTGGTACTGGTGAGTGATTCTAATCAAAAGCCAGGTAGCTGGTCATGGCCAGGTAGCTCAATTGATTAAAACATCATCCTGATATGCCAAAGTTGCGGGTCCTATTCCTGACCAGGGCACATCCAAGAATCAACCAATGAACGCATGAATAAGTGGAACAAGTCAATGTTATTTTCTCCCTCTCTAAAATCAATTAAAAAATAAAAAGAACAAAAAGCAGGGGTTTGAAGTACATGGGATGGAAGAGTCATTATCCTAAGACCCAGAAGCAGGGCCTTTAGTTTCAAGAAGAGTGGTGACTCCAAAAGGGAACTATTTAGTGCTCAAAAGCTGTGCATTGTGGGCTCTATGTTGAGTCATATAAGTAACACTGTACATTAGAACCGGGTAACAAATCAAAATGGGCAAGCGAAAACAGCAAGGGTCTGCCAGAGAAGAAGCAGAGAGAAACAAGCCTGAATGAAGGAGTACAGTCCCTGTGAAAAACTGTTCTCATTTTTGCCTGAGTGGTAATGGCAAAGGGAACCAGAGCTCTATCAGCAATAGAAACAGGTCCCTAAATCTTTTCACCACAGGGGACTTGCAAAAGAACTGAGGGGCCTAACCTGGGGTGGCACAGTAAATAAAGTGCCAACCTGGAATGCTGAGGTCACAGGTTTGAAACCTGGGACTTGCCTGGTCAAGGCACATAACAGAAGCAACTAATACGAGTTGATGCTCCTGCTCTTGCCCCTATTTTCTCTCTCCTCTCTAAAAATCAATACATAAAAATCTTAAGGAAAAAAAAAAAGGGCCTGACCTGTGGTGGTGCAGTGGATAAAGCATTGACCTGGAATGCTGAGGTCACAGGTCTGAAACCCCAGGCTTGCCGGGTCAAAGCACATACAAGAAGCAACTACAAGTTGATAATTCTGGCTCCTCCTTCCCTTTCTCTCTCTCCTCTAAAATGAATAAATATAAAATTTTTATTATTTTTATTCAGTGAGAGGAGGGGAGGCAGAGACAGACTCCCACATGAAAACCGACCAGGATCCAATCGGGAAGCCCACTAAGGAGGGGTGATGCTCTGACCATCTAGGGCATTGCTCTGTCGCTCAGCAACTGAGCTCTTCTTAGCACCTGAGGCGGAAGCAATGGAGCCATCCTCAGCTCCTGGGGCCAATTTGCTCCAATCGAGCCATGGCTGCAGGAGGAGAATAGAGAGAAAGAAAGAGAGAGAGAGAGAAGCGGGGGGGGGGGGGGGCAGAGAAACAGATGGGAGCTTCTCCTGTGTGTCCAGACCAGGAATCAAACCCGGGACATCCATACGCCAGGCCAATGCTCTACTACTGAGCCAACCAGCCATGCCCAATAAAATCTTAAGGAAAAAAAAAGAAAAGGGAGAAGAATTGGGTGGAAGATGTTATATTGAGAAAAGAGAGATTTGGAAAAGGGATGAGAGCAGTGCATCTCTCCAGGCTGGGCAGACCAGTGGATAGAAGGAAACAGGTTTACCTGGAGAAGCAGCAGGAGTTCCAGTGGTAGCCTGGGGAGCTGTAGAGCTGCTGTCATTCTGCACCTAGGCACAAATTACACTCAGACCTTACTTTTTCCTACCATGGTTCTTGGCCTGACCCATGCCCTCCCCCACATTGTGGCCCTGGGACTCACCGTCTTGTTGGGTGCCTGCTGGGCACTGTACTCTGGGTTTGGCTCACTGAAGTTAGGAACCTCAGAATAAACCATACAGAATCTGCAAGGGAAGAAATTGTCCAAAGCCTCAGACCTATCCTCTGGGTCACTGCTGGAGGCCTCAGAAAGGTCCAGATACAGTACATGGACTACACACTCTTTTTAAATTTATTTTATTCATTTTTAGAGAGAAGACACAGAGAGAGAGAGAGAGAGAGAGAGAGAGAGAGAGAGAGAGAAATGGGGGAGGAGCTGGAAGCATCAACTCCCATATGTGCCTTGACCGAACCAGTGCAGGGTTTTGAACTGGCGACCTCAGTGTTCCCAGGTCGACGCTTTATCCACTGCGCCACCACAGGTCAGGCTGGACTACACACTCTTATGCTGCCTCCTTGCAAACCTTAAACCTCCCCTCTTGGCCTGCTGCTTCTACATCCCAATCCCCAACACAGTACTTACTCTCCAATCTTCTGAAGATCACCCCCACGGCCAGTGTACAGTGTCAGACAACCTTTGAACACTGAAGCGTACCTAACAAAAAGCAGGTTTCAGAGTACGCAGAAGAGTGACAGAGACTGTTAACCCCACCTATTTGACTATTATTGCCCTTGGATAGCCAGGAATCACCAGCTGGCTGGCTTACCCTTTGGTGAGCCGGATAATGTCCCCAGGCTGGATCAGGTTGCCCACATCGTCCCAGACAGAGATATTGATGCTGCCCGTTTTGTCTGCCACTTTGCAGGTCCGAACCTCATGACCATCCTTTGTCTTGGTCACTCGACCTGGAGAAAACCAATAAACAGGGGGGAGTAGTCAGAAGGATGAGATCTAGAAATATTGGTGGGGTGAAGTAAAGTTGTACAAACAGGGCAAAGCCAAATCTCTGGGGCAGGCTGGGATGTTGGTGGGGAGTAGAAGGGCCGGCACCATGGAGAGGGTGCTGAATGGAAAGAGGCCCGTTTGGCACTGGAGACTTGGATCTGGTAAGAGTTCCATCTACCCCATATTTCATTGTAACTCTCTGCACCGGGGTCTAGCAGAGCGATTGGGCGTTAGCCCTGTCTTGGGGCGCGCCCTGCCACCCAGGAAGGTTAAAAACGCAGGTTATGTTCTCCCTCTCCTGCCTTCCCAACCCTAAGAACCAGCGCAGGGGTCCCACTGCCCCAGCATAGCCACCTGTTTCCAGCACAATGAAGATGAGGTTCAGATTCTTGAGCCCGGGCTTGATATCTTTCACAAACGTCTCCGTTGTCATGCTGCCTGAGCTCCCGCGCCCCACTAGAAGGGGGAAATGGGATGAAGGCTCAATGCTTAAAGGCTTTGCCCACATGCTCCGCTTCCCAAGGTCTACCTACCACACTCGGCTGGGGTCCGGCAGCCTTAAACCCTCTAACTCTTCTAAAAGGTTAGAAATGAACTTCCCCGGGGGCCTCCAACTTCAAGATCAGAATTTGGAGGTCTCTGGATAGGCTGCCTCGGAGCTGGAATGCCCCTTCCCGGGATGCTCTTTTAGTCTCAATCCCCGAGGTGGGGGAGCCGACAGAGATGGGGGTAGGGAGCCCGGTGCAGAGCCAGGGAATAGAATCTTACTTAGTCTCCAAACCTTTCCGAACCCTCATCTGGACAACCCAGGACTCGGTCCATCCCCTCCCCCACCCACAGCCCACCACCCACCCTGGCTGACTGCAGGACAGTGTAAGCAGCTGAGCCACCAGCAGGGGGTGCCAGAGGCTCCGCTGTCGCCGGATGCAACTCAATGGAACGCAGGAGTGCGGGCATTCCCGGAAGTTTCCCCTTATCCCGGGCCAATCAACACCCCTCTGATGCTCCCTGCGCCCTGCCACTGGCCCCCGCCCTACCAATCGGGACCCGAGATTAGCGCGCCGCGAAGGGGCGTGCACCAGCTATTAAAGGAGCCTGGGAGTAGATGGGGTTCGCCCTGAGAAAGATATACCACCAGGGGCGTGTCGGGTTACAGTTTTCCTTTACTGCTTGACTGGGAGAATACATCCAAGAGCTAAGATTTTCTCTCCTAGACGTGACACAGTGGAAAAAAGACCAAGGGTTTTGGAATCCGGAGGACAAAAGTTTGAAACCTGGCTCAGCGCTTAACTTTTCTTAACAATTTTTTTAAAAATTGGTTTGATAGAGAGAGAAGAGAGAGAGAAAGGCAGGGAGGGGGAGGTGCGGGAAGCACCAACTCGCAGTTGCTTCTCGCGTTCCTTGACCTGCAAGGCCCGGGCTTCGAACTGGCGACTTCAGCATTCCAGGTCGAGGCTCTATCTACTGCGCCAGCACAGGTCAGGCCCCACGGTTCTTAAATATGTAATATTTTGCAGATGAACAAACGGAAATTACATAAAAAGCAGTGCCTGGCAGACACCAGGCAGTTTCCTTCTCTTCTACTGCTTTAACATTCATTTTTATTCCTGATTTGGGGTTCTTCATCTTTAATGCACTATATGGCTTGGTCAGGGTCTCTGAAAAAGGTGGCATTCATACCAGACAAAAGGCCTACCCACCCCCCCTTGTAAGAAATGTGGTTCTCTGGCAGAGAACCACATTTGCAGTAGCCCCTCTCACAAATAGAGAGGCACTTGTTCCTAAAGCTGTTATCTCACTTATCTGGGTGCCCCATCCCATGACTTAAAAAGAGGAGGCCCGAGCCTGACCGGGCGGTGGCGCAGTGGATAGAGCGTTGGACTGGGATGCAGAAGACCCAGGTTCGAGACCCCGAGGTCGCCAGCTTGAGCGTGGGCCCATCTGGCTTGAGCAAAAAAGCTCACCAGTTTGGACCCAAGGTCCCTGGCTCCAGCAAGGGGTTGCTCCGTCTGCTGCCATTCAATGGCAATGAAAAACTAATGATTGATGTTTCTCACCTCTCTCCGTTCCTGTCTGTCTGTCCCTATATATCCCTCTCTCTGATTCTCTCTCTGTCCCTGTAAAAAAAAAAAAAAAAAAGAGGAGGCCCGAAACTTTAGTTCCTTTTGGGATATGCTAGATAGCCAAAAACAGGTTATTACCAGCTTAGTAATGTGTATAAACCAATTACATATAAACAAATGCACATATATTACCATTTACTTAGCAAATATCTGTAACAAGTACTACTTAATAATATTAGATTGGCCAAAGAGGTCATGTAATTATAATGACTTCGCTTGCATAGTTAACCCCTTCGGCGGCTCCACCTTGACTTTTCTCGGAGCTCAGATTCTCTCCTGCCCACCCCTACACCACGATGTTGTATCATAAGAAAATCAAACAACCCAAGAAGAGAGACATTTAATCCACCTTTTCTCCCCTAATGTGTTTCAGGGAACTCTACAAGTGTTCAGAGAGACGTATATTATTAGGCAGGAGTGCGGCTAAGGGGACTGGCAACCAGTTGGACACCCTGTATCAAAGCTTTGCGGTCAGACACTCCCCCATTCCCCACCCAGTGGTCGCCTTGCTAAACTAACCCAGTATCCACACCCATGATTATGAGTCATGGGGTCGGGAAGCTCCGGGATCCTCATCACCACTCTGGAAACCAGAGAGGGGCCCAGCAGAGAGCTGGTCACACTGCAGGCCAGCCAACTCGAGACAATCTCGCAACCACTCCGCATCAGCTTTACGAAACGGGACACGTGCATCCCACCAAAGTGAAGTCTCCTTTCTGGGTAGTCAACCTCGAGACCTGCCCCCGAAGCTCCAACTGGGAAATACAGAGTTCTCCCTTCCTAATAACCAAAAAGATCTCGTTAAGACACAAGGACTTCCGGTCTACAGCGGAGGCCTGGCTAGCCTTCCTCTCGTCTTGTTTGGCCGCTCCTAGATTCTAGTCTAGGGCCGAGTTAAAACAAAGAGGCGGGGCCTGGTGACGAGCTTCCGCCAGGTTGCGTAGCAGCGGTAGGCGGGGCAAGGGGCTGTCTCACACAGTGGCGAGTGGTCGGAACCTTCCTCCCTCTCCTTCCCTTCCTTTTCCCCTCCCAGGAAAGGCTGGAATACGGCACAGGGGCTGTCCCGCGGCCGCTGCGGCCTCAACTCCAGCCCGGCTAGGGTACGGAGAGTCCAGACTGCTTCCAGAGCGGTGCGTACTGCGCCTGCGCGGGATCCCACCTAAAGAGGGTGTAGGGAGGGTGGAGGGTGATGTCTCAGGGTTATTGGGGCCGGGGTTCGAGATATTGGAAGTCAGGATAAAGGATGAGAGTAAAGATGAAAAATGGAGGAAGGGAGCAGCAGTAGGGAGGAGTCGGGAGGTGAGAAAGGGGAGCAAGAAGGTGGCTTGTGGGGGAGGCTCATTGGAACCTTAAAAAGTGAGGGAGGGGGCCTGGGCGGTCTGGAGGACAGGGAGGAGGGGACTTGGGCAACAACGTGGTGTTTAAATGGTCAATGATTGACGGGCTGGGAGGAGAAGAGAACGTTCTGGGTGCCAGCCTGGGCAGGGGTGGCGGAACCAGAACCCCCACCCTTGAAGCGCCATAACTTGGCTCGTCTCCCGTGCCTTGTCTTTGGCAGCCTTGTCTTCCTCCTCCATTCCTTCCCCTTTCGCCCCCTCCCACCCCTCCATGAAGGAATCTCACATTCCTTACATCCCTGCCCTGGGTTTGCGGCCAGGCCCTCTTCGCAGGCTTCGCACACCGGAAAGTCTTCTCCAACGTATAACACAGAAAAAAATGAGGAGTGGGGAGGAGGGGGCTGAAGAAGAAGCAGAAGGTTAAGAGGGGTAAGGTTGTTGAGCCTGAGTGACTGACAGACATTGTCCCCATTCAGAAACTGACTTCATTCTACCTAATAGCAAATGTGGCTGTTAATGAAACCACTTAGCCACAGTTCTTGGGGACTGAGCTGTGATGATAATCTAATCCTTTCCTATACAGGTGGTTTTAGAATCTGACAATAGGTCAAGAGGCTGATAGTGTTGCTGGCTAATGGTTTTCTCCCATATGGGAATGGAGTAGACTAGTGGTAGGGAATTTGAGTGATGCGTTAATGTTACTGCCCTGTGCGTCGAGCTGACTTTGTGGCTGGGCCTGGTTCCCAGTAATTGGAAAGAAGCAGCTTCTTTCAAGCATTTACTCACTAGTCCTCAGTACTCTGAATCTATTTTGCAATCTGTTACTACATATATCTTACCCGAGAATAGCAGATTCAGTATGCTTTCACATCTATTATGTTATTTAAGGTAGATAAGGCAGGTTATCATTTTCACTACGTTACAGAAGGGTTACATGGATTGCTAAAAGTCATACAGTTGGCAAAACTGGGACCAGAACTCAAGTCTTTTGACTTCCGGTCCTCCTCTCATTTGAAAAATACTGTTTTGTTCGGGCCAAGGCAGCGTCGAAGTAGGATTGATTTTCCCAGCATGGGCAACTATTTGCTTTCTGAGTCTGGAACTTGTCACTAGAAGAAAAAGACTGAGCAAAGCCAACAGAACTGATTCCTGGGAGCATTTTTTGAGGTACAGGGGCATATGCCAGGCTATTGGGAAACAAGTGTAGTTAGTCATAATGGAAGAAGCATTATACCCTCCTCTATATTTTGGATGCAGAGGAACATATCAACTTACTCCCATCCCCCAATCACAGGGAAAAGAAAGTGTGGTCTGGCCTTGCACCTTTATCTTTAATTAGTTTAAAAATAGCACACTAAAGGTGTTGTGGCTGATGAGCATAGTAATCTAATAGGTATGTGTACCAGACTCAGACGATGAAATGGCGCTGGCAGGTTAGCTTAGTTAGAGCATGGTCCCGAAACAACAAGATTGTGGATTGGATTCCTGGTCAGGGCATATAGCTGAAGCAAGTAATGAATGCACAACTAAGTGAAACAAATCAATGCTACACACTTTCTCTCTTCCTTTCTCTCTAAAATCAATCAATAGCCTGACCTTGGTGGCGCAGTGGATAAAGTGTCAACCTGGGAACACTGAGGTCGCCAGTTCAAAACCCTGCACTGGTCTGGTCAAGGCACATGTGGGAGTTGATGCTTCCAGCTCCTCCCCCCTTTCTCTCTTTCTCTCTCTCTCTCACTCTGTGTCTCCTCTCTAAAATGAATAAAATAAAATAAAATCAATCAATAGCCCTGGCTGGATTGCTCAGTTGGTTAGAGTGTCATCCCCAAGGTTGCAGGTTTGATCCCTTGTTGGGGCACATGCAGGAGCAAATCGATGTTTTGTTTTTAAAGATTTTATTTATTTATTTTAGAGAGGAGAGAGAGATGGAAGTGAGAAGGTAGGCAGGAGCTAGAAGCATCAACTCCCATATGTGCCTTGACCAGGCGAGCCCAGGGTTTTGAACCAGCGACCTTAGCATTCCAGGTCAAGGCTTCATCCACTGCGCCACCACAGGCCAAGCCAGATCAATGTTTTATATCTCTCTCTCTTCCTCTCTAAAATCAATAAATTTTAAAAGATCAATCAATAATAATAATAATAAACAACTTAAAAAAATTTAAAAGAAGGATGAAGTGGTCCTTGTTTTGTTTTTTTGGTTTTTTATGAGAGACAGAGAGGAAGAGAGATGAGAAGTATCAATTTGTAGTTGCGGCAATTCAGTTCATTGATTTATTTCTCACGTGTGCCTTGATGGGTAGGGGGCTTAAGCTGAGACAGTGACCCCTTGCTCAAGCCAATGATCTTGGGCTTCAAGTCAGCGACCTTTGGGCTCAGCCATTGACCTTTGGGCGTAAGCCAGTGACTGGGATCATGTTGATGATCCCACCACACTCAAGCCATTGACTCCATGATCAAGCTAGATGAGTCCACACTCAAGCCAGTGACCTTGGGATTTTGAATCTGGGATCTTAGTGTCCTAGATTGATGCTCTATCCACTGTGCCATGACTAGTCAGGCTTCTTCTTTTTTTTTTTTTTAATTTTTTATTTTTTTTATTTTGAAAATTTCTTTTTATTTTATTCATTTTAGAGAGGAGACACAGAGTGAGGGAGAGAAGAAGAGAGAGAGAGAAAGGGGGGAGGAGCTGGAAGCATCAACTCCCATATGTGCCTTGACCGAACCAGTGCAGGGTTTTGAACTGGTGACCTCAGTGTTCCCAGGTCGACGCTTTATCCACTGCGCCACCACAGGTCAGACTTCTTTTTTTTTTTTTTTAAGGTTTTATTTATTGATTGTAGAGAGAGAAAAAGAAGAACTAGGGAGGAGAGGGAAGCATCAACTTGTAGGAGTTGCTTCTCATACACGTCTCTACCAGGCAAGCCCAGGTTTCAAACCCGCAACCTCAGGATTCCAGTCAACACTTTATCCACTGGATCACCATAGGTCAGGCAGTGGTCTCTGTTTTAGGTATAAAAATCATCATCATCCTACTCCTTCCTAACACAGCCCTTAATCTATTAATAGACATGTGATAGGAAAGGAGTTTGAATGGTTGCTATTCTCCCCCATAGCGTTGAATAGATCTTGCAGCACTGTTTATCTGAAAACTCGTTTCCCTCTACTTGGTTCTATCCTTTTACTAGTGAGTGTCTTGCCTGACCAGGCGGTGGCGCAGTGGATAGAGTGTCGGACTGGGATGCAGAGGACCCAGGTTCGAGACCCCGAGCTCGCCAGCTTGAGCGCGGGGGCCCATCCTGCTAGAGCAAAAGCTCGCCAGCTTGGACCCAAGGTCGCTGGCTCAAGCAAGGGATTGCTCAGTCTGCTGAAGGCACATGTGAGAAAGCAATCAGTGAACTACTAAGGCAGGGATCCCCAAACTACAGCCTACAGGTTGCATGCGGCCCCCTAAAGCCATTTATCTGGCCCCTGCCGCACTTCCGGGGCACCTCTTTCATTGGTCAGTGAGAGGAGCACAGGATGCATCTGAACCCATAGTTCCCATTGAAATACTGGTAAGTTTGTTTATTTAAATTTACTTATTCTTTATTTTAAATATTGTATTTGTTCCCATTTTATTTTTTTACTTTAAAATAAGATATGTGCAGTGTGCATAAGGATTTGTTTATAGTTTTTTTCATAGTCCGGCCCTCCAACGGTCTGAGGGACAGTGAACTGGCCCCCTATGTAAAAAGTTTGGGGACCCCTGAACTAAGGTGTCGCAATGAAAAATTGATGATTGATGCTTCTCATCTCTCCGTTCCTGTCTGTCTGTCCCTATCTATCCCTCTCTCTGACTCTCTCTCTGTCCCTGTAAAAATAATAATAATATTGAGTGTCTGGGCCCTGGCCGGTTTGTTCAGTGGATAGAGTGTTGGCCCAGCGTTTGGATGTCCTGGGTTGGATTCTCAGTCAGGGCGCACAAGAGAACTGTCTGCTTCTCTCCTTGTTCTTTTCCTTTTTCTCCCTCTTCCCCTCCCACAGCCAGTGACTCAGTTGGTTCCAGTGTCGGCTCTGGGCGCTTAAGATAGCTCAGTTGGTCCAAGAATTGGCCTTAGATGCTGGGTTGATTTGAGCATTGGCCCCAGACAGAGTTGCCAGGTAGATCCCAGTTGGGTCGCATGTGGGAGTCCGTCTCTATCTCCCCTCTCTCACTTAAAAAAATAATAATAACGTGTCTGGTCAGCCTAATCAATCTGCTACCACTAGTCTTCCCAGTTACCCACCCTGGAATAATTTTCCAATTCATTGCCTCGTTTTTTAAAAAAAACCTGATTCCTTCAGGAATATGTTCTCACTTGGGAAGTTGAATTCCATGTGTACCAACATTTTTATCTTCTCCTTATGAAATAATATTTCCCAATTGAAGGATAGGACCAGAATTCTTTTTTTTTTTTTACAGGGACAGAGAGAGGGATAGATAGGGACAGACAAACGGGAACGGAGAGAGGTGAGAAGCATCAATCATTAGTTTTTCGTTGCTGTCACAACTCCTCAGTTGTTCATTTATTGCTTTCTCACATGTGCCTTGACCACGGGCCTTCAGCAGACCGAGCCACCCCTTGCTGGAGCCAGTGACCTTGGGTCCAAGCTGACGAGCTTTTTGTTCAAGCCATATGGGCCCACGCTCAAGCTGGTGAGCTCGGGGTCTCGAACCTGGGTCTTCTGCATCCCAGTCCGACTCTCTATCCACTGCGCCACGGCCTGGTCAGGCAGACCAGAATTCTTTCTACATGAAATAATTTGTGAAAGGAAATTTTGGAAACATGAAAACACCATTCTGTGCATGTAAGGTATGGATCTAGACATTGTATAGTTACAAATTTAGAATCATTGACATTACTGGTAGTTGTGTGCACAGAATAAAAGAATCTTTGTCTATTTCAGACTTCTCTTCCTTTTCCTGCTTTTCTTCTTGTCCCTCTCTCTCCCCCTCTCAGGTATGTGGAATCTCCTGGACCATGCATGTGATCCCTTAGCCAGTGATCTTGCTCCTTAGAGGGAGTCCTGTATGCCTAGCACAGAAACCTTAATGGCGTTGTCTCATCCTCTGCACCTGATCGCCAGATCCGAGTCCATCCAGTCGTACTGCCAAGTGAAGATAGTTCCCCTGACTCACTTTTTTCTTCCTTGTTTCTGTTAATAGAGTTCTCCTGATTGTGACATCACATCCATCCCCTTGGCAATGGAGCTTATCACTGGGAAGGAGGACTGAGTTGGAGAATAGCTAACAAGATGGGTTACTGGGAGCGTCTCCTGTGTGGCACTGAGTGGAGGCATCAGGGGGTCAGAGCCTTGTGAACAGGGAACCTGCCCCCCAACACTTGGAAGGTAAAAAGTCTTGATTCAGAATCTTATTCCAGGTTTCAATCCTCTTCTTTGCCAGCAGTCTGGGTTGCTTCTGTTCTTAACCTGCTTTGCTTTTTTTTTTTTTTTTACACAGGGACAGAGAGAGAGTCAAACAGAGGGATAGATAGGGACAGACAGACAGGAACGGAGAGAGATGAGAAGCATAGGTCATTAGTTTTTCATTGCCATTACGACACCTTAGTTGTTCATTGATTGCTTTCTTACATGTGCCTTGACCGCAGGCCTTCAGCAGACCAAGCAACCCCTTGCTGGAGCCAGCTACCTTGGGTCCAAGCTGGTGAGCTTTTGCTCAAGCCAGATGGGCCTGCACTCAAGCTCGCGAGCTCAGGGTCTGGAATCTGGGTCTTCCGCATCCCAGTCCGACGCTCTATCCCCTGCGCCACCGCCTGGTCAGGCAACATATGGGAGTTGATGCTTCCTGCTCCTGCCCCCTTATCTCTCTTCTCTCTAAATGAATAAATAAAATCTTTAAAATAAAACAATAATAATAATAAAAAAGAGAATATTTCCTTTCACTTAAAGTCAAGAGAGTTGCCCAAAGAGAGCAGTCGAGTAGTGGTAAAGCCAGGACTCCTTTTATAGCAAAATTCCCTCCTAATTTATTTATTTTTGTCTTATATGCAGAATCTTAGACTCATGGGACTTCTAGAGCTCCTTAGAATTTATGTAGTCTATGGGAGTATTTGAGATCTTGCTCCTCAGTATACGTCATCAGTTTGACTCACATAAACTTTTTTTTGTTTGTGTGAGAGAGACAGACAGACTGGGACAGACAGAAAGGAAGGGAGAGAGATGAGAAGCATCAATTCTTCATTGTAGCACCTTAGTTGTTCATTGATTGCTTTCTCATATGTGCCTTGACTTGGGGGGCTCCAGCCAAGCCAGTGACACCTTGCTCAAGCCAGCAACCTTTGGGCTCAAGCCAGTGACCGTGGGGTCATGTCCATGATCCCACACTCAAGCCGGCAACATCGGGGTTTTGTGGGTCCTCAGCGTCCCAGGCTGACGCTCTGTCAACTGCACCATTGCCTGGTCAGGCTCAAATAAACTCTTACAAAAATTAAAGAAAAGAAGTTAATTTTGTCCACTAATGCTTTGTTTTACGTAGAGTAAGGGAACTGAGGCCCAAAGAAGTTAAGTAACTTGCCCAAGGCCACACATTTAGTCAGTAATAGAGCTAAAACTAGGACTCAGGTTTCTGGGTTCTCTCGACTCAGTTTACCTTTTTTTCCAGACCTATTTCTTAATTGTGAGACAGGGAGATGATCATGAAATGTTTTGGGGATACCTATGAGACCCTTTATCAACTAATTTCTTCACTAGATTGAAGTTCCTTAAGAGGTCTTTTCCTCATCTCTAGTAATTGAGGCTAGAGACCCCTCAGCCTTATGCACATCTTTTGTATTCAGGGCAGAGAAGAAAATTAGCAAAAGGGAGACTACAGCACATCTACCTGGCTTTTACCTTATGCTTTTTTTTTTTTTTTAATTTCTTTTTATTCATTTTAGAGAGGAGACAGAGAGAGAGAAAGAGAGAATGAGAGAAAGGGGGGAGGAGCTGGAAGCATCAACTCCCATATGTGCCTTGACCAGACCAGTGCAGGGTTTTGAACTGGTGACCTCAGTGTTCTCAGGTCGACACTTTATCCACTGCGCCACCACAGGTCAGGCTACCTTATGCTTTTGATGAAACTTGGTGACAGCATCCACAGTTACCCTAAAATACTGGAGTCTTTTTGTATTTTTCCGAAGTTAGAAGCGGGAGGCAGTCAGAGAGTCAGACAGACTCCCACATGTGCCTGACTGGGATTTACCCAGCATGCCCAGCAGCGGGCAATGTTCTACCCATCTGGGGTGCTGCTCCGTTACGGCAGGATCCATTCTAGCGCCTGAGGCGAAGGCCATGGAGCCATCCTCAGTGCCTGGGCCAACTTTGCTCCAAAGGAGCCTTGGCTGCAGGAGGAGAAGAGAGCAATAGAGAGAAAGGAGAGGGGGAAGAGTAGAGAAGCAGATGGGTGCTTCTCCTATGTGCCCTGGCCGGGAATCAAACCCGGGACTTCCACATGCCGGGCCAATGCTCTATTGCTGAGCCAACTGGCCAGGGCCCTAAAATACTGTTTCTTATCTAGTGTTTCTCAAGTGAGGGTGTGGATGTGCATGGTTTGCATACCTGTACATATGTTCAAGAACCCCAAATAAAGAAGGATTAATGTTTGAGTTCCTTTAGGAACAAACTTTTAAAATTTATTTCATTTTTATTTTATTCATTTTTTTTAGAGAGAAGACACAGAGTGAGAGAGAGAGAGAGAGAGAGAGAGAGAGAGAGAGAAAGAGAGAAAGGGGGGAGGAGCTGGAAGCATCAACTCCTATATGTGCCTTGACTGAACCAGTGCAGGGTTTTGAACTGGCAATCTCAGTGTTCCCAGGTCGATGCTTTATCCACTGCGCCACCACAGGTCAGGCAAGGAACAAACTTTTAAATTCCTAGTAGACTAGAGAAAACAAATGCAGCAGTAAATTAAAAGATATAGGAAGGGATCTGTTGCATTTTTGTAATGATGCTAACCAGGAATAGAGAGACTCCAGTGTAACAGGAAGAAAAGTCACACAATGTGGTTTGGTTTTGGCCTACAGAATAGCAGGTGGGAAATGCAGTTTTCAGTTTCAAATCAGGGAGGCTGGCAGAACTATAAGCTGAAGGGACACACCCCGCGCTACTTTTGTTCAGCTCCCCACCTTGAGTGAAACCTTTACCTATTCCACAACTCAAGGAGAATATCCAGGAAACTGCTTCCAGTGGCTGTGGTCACTGGCTGTGATTCTTGAGCTCTCAGTGGTTTCAGCTTTATTAAGACTTCCGTCCCTAGGGCAGTGAGCAGTGAATTCTTCGGAATCATCTACGTTTGAATGATATCCTGCCCCTTGATTGCCCCATAGCAGTGTGGAAAGTTGCAGAGAGTAGAAGGAATAGTCAAGAAATCTAGGCTATCAGCTTTACTATCTGCCTAGGGGAAAGGCAGGGCAAACAGCTGGCTTCCAAGGTTATATAGACCCATGTCAGCATTTGTTCCCCATAGGTGACAAATAGAGAAAACCCTAAATCATATTGGAAATCTAAATTCCCCATTAATTACTAAGGCTGCACCACCAAAAGAATGCATTTATAGGAGGGTAGATAAAATGGGAGACTCTAAGCCAGTGGTTCTTAACCTTTTTTGAGGTACCGAACCCACCAGTTTCATATGCGCATTCACCAAACCCTTCTTTAGTGATAAATAAAATATGATTGTTTTTTCCAAATTTAGTTTTGCCGGTGCGAGACTAGAGTTGCTCAACTTGGCATTGCATATCATGCAGATAGGACACTGACTCCCATCCCGTTCATGATACATGTGAATCCATGTTGTACATATTCGTCCGACCACTTTCTTTTTTTGCTCGACATATTTAGTATGGATTAAAATATTAAGAAAGACACCACATGACGTACAACTACAACAGCCGTTGACTATTGCGCGCACTAAATTCCCCGCAGCACTGGTTGGCCAAAGAATGTAACGTGATCCTCTGCAGCAAGTGATGGCCAAGCAGGGCTTGTCATCACGACTTTACACAAGTGTGTCTTTACCACCGCAGCAGAGGCTTCTCCGAACCCCTGAGACCGACTCATCGAACCCGTAGGGTTCAATAGAACCCAGGTTAAGAACCACTGCTCTGGCCTGACCTGTGGTGGCGCAGTGGATAAAGTGTCGACCTGGGAACACTGAGGTCGCCAGTTCAAAACCCTGTACTGGTCTGGTCAAGTCACATATGGGAGTTGATGTTTCTAGCTCCTCCCCCCTTTCTCTCTCTCTCTCTCTCTCTCTCTCTCTCTCTCTGTCTCTCTCTCGTCTCTAAAATGAATAAATGAAAATAAATTTAAAAAAGAACCACTGCTCTAAGCAGCTAAGTTTGGGGGCCCTAGCAGGACTAGGGAGATGGGGTGGCTGTTCAATTTAAAAGAACAATGCCCAGCCTGACCTGTGGTGGCTCCCTGGATAAAGCATTGACCAGGAACACTGAGATTGCTAGTTCAAATCCCCGGGCTTGCCTGGTCAAGGCACATATGGGAGTTGATGCTTCCTGTTCTTCCCCCTTTCTCTCTCTCTCTCTGCCTCTCTCCTTCTTTCCCTCTCTCCCTCCCCTCTCTGTATGAATAAAAATAAAATATTAAAAGAAAAAGAACAATACCCAGCATCTCTGTAGTTTTGTAAACCCTGACTTTATGAGAACCTTGGAGCTCTTAACCCTCGCGGGTAGCTTCCCACATCCTCTGGACATCTCTGCATCAAGGGAGGCAAGTTCTCTGCTATTTATTTTGTGGATGTGGAATCTCTGAGACCCTGTTAAGATAAATTTTTCAGGCCTGACCAGGCGGTGGCGCAGTGGATGGAGCATCAAACTGGGATGCAGAGAACCCAGTTTTGAGACACTGAGGTCGCCAGCTTGAGCATGGGCCCATCTGGCTTGAGCAAAAGCTCACCAGCTTGGACCCAGGGTCGCCAGCTCCAGCAGGGGGTTACTCGGTCTGCTGAAGGATCACGGTCAAGGCACATATGAGAGAGCAATCAGTGAACAACTAGGTGTCACAATGAAAAAAGCTGGTGATTGATGCTTCTCATCTTTCTTCTTTCCTGTCTGTCCCTATCTATCCCTCTCTCTGTCCTTGTAAAAAAAAAAAAAAAGACAATGTTGTTAGCTTCTTTTTTTTTTTTTTTAGCGAGAGGGACAGACTGACAGGATGAGAAATAGATGAGAAGCATCAATTCTTTGTTGCGGCATATTAGTTGTTTATTGATTGCCTTCTCATATGTGCCTTGATCCAGGGGGCTCCTGCTGAACCAGTGACCCCTTGCTCAAGCCAGTGACCCCAGGCTCAAGTTGGTGAGCTTGCGCTCAAGCTGGTGACCTTGGGGTTTTGAACCTGGGTCCTCTGCATCCCAGGCTGATACTCCATCCAATTTGTCACCACCTGGTCAGGTGTTAGCATTATTTATTTATTTATTTGTAATAGAATTTATTGGGATGACATTGATTAACATAATTATACAGGTTTCAGGTGCCCATTTCTACAACACATCTCTGTACACCATATTGTGTGTTCATTCCCCCAAGTCAAATCCTCGTCCATCACCATTTATCCCCCCTATATCTTCCTTCACCTCTCCCCTGTGCCTCCCACTATTGTTTTCATCGATTTAAAATAAAAAGTTAAAGTGAAGCACAGTACAAACTTTAGGCCAGTTTTCTACATAACAACAAGAGAAAAAAGTAATTTTTTTTCTTCTTTTTCTAAGTGAGAGGAGGGGAGATAGACTCCCGCATGCTCCCTGACTGGGATGCTCCTAGCAACTGCACCTGACTTGCAATCGAGCTATTTTTAGTGCCTGAGGTGGAGGTTCCAGAGAGCCATCCTCAGCATCCAGAGCTGATGCACTTGAACCATTTGAGCCATGGCTGCGGGAGGGGAAGAGAGAAAGGGAGAAGGAAGAGGAGTGGAAAAGCAGATGGTTACTTCTCTTGTGTGCCCTGGCTGGAAGTTGAACCCAGGACATCCACATGCTGGGCCAACGCTCTACCACTAAGCCAACCAGCCAAGGCTAGAGTAATGTTATTTTAATTTTTGCCTCTTGTTCTAAGGATAACTGATTAAAAAACTAAAATTTAAATCTTGCAGAAGTATATAACCTAGGTTGAAAGTATAATCTAAGCATCTAGATTTTTTTTTTTTTTTAAGCATATCCTTGTGTTCCAGCGGAACAACCATAGAGATACAATTCCGTGGGTTTTTTATTTTTTTTAACTTTTATTTTTATTTTATTCATTTTAGAGAGGAGACACAGAGAGAGAGAGAGAGAGAGAGAGAGAGAGCAAGAGAGAAAGGGGAGGAGCTGGAAGCATCTACTCCCATATGTGCCTTGACCAGACCAGTGCAGGGTTTTGAACTGGCGACCTCAGTGTTCCCAGGTCGACACTTTATCCACTGCGCCACCACATGTCAGGCCTCAGCATCTAGATTTTTAAAATATGCACACCACATATATTACTTTTTAAATTTTTTTAATTGTCTCTATAAAAATGGGACTGTACTATATACCATATTTTTTACTCCTTAATACGCACTTTTTTCCTCCAAAAATGGGGGGGGGGGAATGCCCGTGCATCTTATCTTACAGAGCGAAAAATACAGTATTTTATTAAAAATTTCAATATACCATTTGGTTCAGAATATTTTTTTTCTTATTTTTTTCCTTAAAGCCCTAGTTGTGTCTTATGGTCAGGTGCGTCTTATGGAGCAAAATATATGGTATACTGTTTTGGTATTTTTGGTTTTTTACAGGGACAGAGAGAGTCAGAGAGAGGGACAGATAGGGACAGACAGACAGGAACAGAGAGAAATGAGAAGCATCATCAGTTTTTCGTTGCGACACCTTAGTTGCTCATTGATTGCTTTCTCATATATGCCTTGACTGCGGGCCTTCAGCAGACTGAGTAACCCCTTGCTGGAGCCAGTGACCTTGGGTCCAAGCTGGTGAGCTTTTGCTCAAGCCAGATGAGCCTGCGCTCAAGCTGGCGACCTCGGGGTCTCGAACCTGGGTCCTCCGCATCCCAGTCTGATGCTCTATCCACTGCACCACCACCTGGTCAGGCTGGTATACTGTTTTAACAACTTGGATTTTTTAGTTTGAGAGGCAGATCAGCCCAGAATTAAAAGCTTGGGCTCTAGAGTCAGTCTGACTGTGTTTCAATCTGACTAAACCACTTGCTAACTGTATGATTTTGGACAAGTTTGTTAACCTTTGTGCATCTGTTACACATCTATGCATCTATGAAATATGGATAATGATAGTTCCTACCTCATATTGTTGTAAGAATTATATGGTTTAGCCTGACCAGGCGGTGGCTCAGTGGATGGAGCTTCGGACTGGGATGCGGAAGACCCAGGTTCGGGACCCCAAGCTCGCCAGCTTGAGTGCGGGGCCATCTGGCTTGAGCAAAAGCTCGTCAGCTTGGACCCAAGGTCGCTGGCTCCAGCAAGGGGTTGCTTGGTCTGCTGAAGGCCCGTGGTCAAGGAACATGTGAGAAAGCAATCAATGAACAACTAAGGTGTTGCAACGGCAACAAAATACTAATGATTGATGCTTCTCACCTCTTTCCGTTCCTTTCTGTCTGTCCCTGTCTCCCTGTCTATCCCTCTCTCTGACTCTCTCTGTCCCTGTTAAAAAAAAAAAAAGAAAAAGAATTATATGGTTTGATATATGAGAAATGCTTAGACTAGTGCCTAGCATATAATAACACTCAATAAAAGTTGGCATCATGCCTGACCAGGCGGTGGCGCAGTGGATGGAGAGTCGGACTGGGATGCGGAGGACCCAGGTTCGAGACCCCGAGCTCGCCAGCTTGAGCGTGGGCCCATCTGGCTTGAGCAAGGGCTTGCCAGCTTGGACCCAAGGTCGCTGGCTCCAGCAGGGGGTTGCTTGGTCTGCTGAGCGCCCGTGGTCAAGGCACATGTGAGAGAGCGGTCAATGAACAACTATGGTGTCACAACAGCAACGAGAATCTAGTGATTGATGCTTCTCACGTCTCTCTGTTCCTGTCTGTCTGTCCCTATCTATCTCTCTCTCTGACTCTCTCTGTCCCTGTAAAAGGAAAAAAAAAAAAAAGTTGGCATCATTATTATTTAGTTGTATAAGTAAAAACAAGATTATTATGAAAAAGTAGGGAAAAACCAATAAAGCAGAACTGAGTGAAATTCAAAGTATTAAAAGTCTACATTTAGAGAACTGTGCACCTGAAAACTATAACTTTGTTAACCAGTCACCCCAATAGATTCAGTTAAAACAATAAAAAGTAAGAAAGGTCTGTATTTAGAGACCACTTTCTTACTGTATACCCTTCCAGTTGCTTGCCAATATACATATGTCCATACATAAACATAATCGTACTTTTAACAAAAATGACATTCTAGCATATATAACACATTCTAATTTATTATATAAATAAATGTCTTTAAAAAATAAGAAACATATAGCTAAGTCATATTATCGCTACGTGGTATTTAATTTTGTAGATGTAAGGAATTCTACTGGCTGTTTGTGATACTTTTTTTGTTATTATAAACAATGCTTAGATAAACAACCTGTTTTGGTTTTTTTTTTTTTTTTTTTTTTTTAAAGACTTTATTTATTTATTATAGAGAGGAGAGAGAGAGAGAGAGAAGGGGAGAGGAACCAGAAGTATCAAGTCCCATATATGCCTTGACCAGGCAAGCCCAGGGTTTTGAACCAGCAACCTCAGTGTTTCCAGGTTGATGCTTTATCCACTGCGCCACCACTGGTCAGGCTAGATAAACAACCTGTTTTATATATATTTAATATATATACATATGTTTCTTTTTTATTGATTTGAGAGAGAAAGAGAGTGAGAAAGGCAAAGCGGAGGGAGGAATGGGAAGCACCAACTCACAGTTGCTTCTTATATGTGTCTTGACCAGGCAAGCGCAGGGTCATAAACTGGCAACCTCAGCATTCCAGGTTGACGCCTTATCCGTTGCATCACCACAGGTCAGGCCTATTGGTTGTTTTTGTTTTGTTTTGTTTTGTTTTGTTTTACAGGGACAGAGAGAGAGTCAGAGAGAGGGATATATAGGATCAGACAGACAGGAATGGAGAGAGATGAGAAGCATCAATCATCAGTTTTCTGTTGCCATCACGACACCTTAGTTGTTCATTGATTGCTTTCTCACATGTGCGTTGACCGCAGGCCTTCAACAGACCGAGCAACCCCTTGCTGGAGCCAGCGACCTTGGGTCCAAGCTGGTGAGCTTTTTGCTCAAGCTAGATGGGCCTGCGCTCAAGCTGGCGAGCTCTGTGTCTCAAACCTGGGTCTTCCGCATCCCAGTCCGACGCTCTATCCACTGCGCCACCACCTGGTCAGGCAATAAATAAAATATTTTTTGTTTTTTTATTATTTTTTATTATTCATTTTAGAGAGGAGACACAGAGAGAGAGAGAGAGAGAGAGAGAGAGAGAGAGAGAGAGAGAAAGGGGGTAGGAGCTGGAAGCATCAACTCCCATATGTGCCTTGACCAGGCCAGTGCAGGGTTTTGAACTGGCGACCTCAGTGTTCCCAGGTCGACACTTTATCCACTGCGCCACCACAGGTCAGGCTAAATAAAATATTTTTTAAAAAAAGAAAGAGCGGTGGCGCAGTGGTTAGGGCATTGGACTGGGATGCGGAAGACCCAGGTTCGAGACCCCGAGCTCGCCAGCTTGAGCGCAGGCCCATCTGGCTTGAGCAAAAAGCTCGCCAGCTTGGACCCAAGGTCGCTGGCTCCAGCAAGGGGTTGCTCAGTCTGCTGAAGGCCCACAGTCAAGGCACATGTGAGAAAGCAATCAATGAACAACTATGGTGTCGCAACGGCAACAAAAGACTAATGATTGATGCTTCTCATCTCTCTCCATTCCTGTGTGTCTGTCCCAATCTATCCCTCTCACTGACTCTCTCTCTGTCCCTATAAAAAAAAAAAAAAAAAGAAAGAAAGAAAAGAAAGCCGGGGGAGGAATGGGAAGCATCAACACATAGTAGTTGCCGCTTGTATGTGCCTTATCTTAATATCTTTTCTTTTTTAAATTCAGTGAGAGGAAGGGAGGCAAAAAGACAGACTCCTGCATGTGCCCCAACTGGAATCCACTCGGTGACCCCCATCTGGGGCTAATGTTCTACCCATTTGGGGCCATGCTGGGAACCAAGCTACGTATTTTTAATGCCTGAAGCAGAGGGAGCCATCCTCAGTATCCCCAAGGGCAACTCTCTGGAACGGTGGAGCCATGGCAGCTGGGGGGTAGAGAGAGAGACAGTGTGAGAGAAGTGAGAGAGGGAGGGGTGGAGAAGCGGATGAGCACTTTTCCTGTGTACCCTGACCATGAATCGAACCCCGGACATCCACCTGCCAGGCTGACAATCTACCACCGAGCCTACTGGCCAGGGCCTTATCTTAATATCTTAATACTTTCACAATTTAGAATCACATATTTATTTCTTTATTTTAATAGTAAATACACACACACTGGAAATCTTTTTCGTTTTAGCAAGACACACACAGAAAGGGACAGAGAGACAGGAGGGAGAGAGATGAGAAGCATCAACTTGTCACTGTGGCACTTTAGTTATTCATTGATTGCTTTCTCATATGTGACTTGATGTGGGTTGGGGGCTCAAGCTGAGCCAGTGACGCCTTTGGTCAAGCCAGTGACCTTGGGCTCAAGCCAGCAACCATGGGGTCATGTATATGATGCCAGCTCAAGCCAGTGACCCTATGATCAAGCTAGTGAGCCCCCTCAAGCCAGCAACCTCGGGGTTATGAACCTGTGTCCTCAGCATTCCAAGTTGATGCTCTGTCCACTGCACCTCCACCTGGTGAAGCTTTTTCTTTTTACAGAGACAGAGAGTCAGCGAGAGGGATAGATAGGGACAGACAGGAACGGAGAGAGATGAGAAGCATCAATCATCAGTTTTTCGTTGCAACACCTTAGTTGTTCATTGATTGCTTTCTCATATGTGCCTTGACCGCGGCCCTACAGCAGACCGAGTAACCCCTTGCTGGAGCCAGCGACCTTGGGTCCAAGCTGGTGAGCTTTTTGCTCAAACCAGATGATCCTGCGCTCAAGCTGGCGAGCTCTGTGTCTCAAACCTGGGTCTTCCGTATCCCAGTCTGACACTCTTATCCACTGCGCCATTGCCTGGTCATGCTATTTTCTTAAAGGTTTTATTTACTGAGTTTTAGACAGAAGAGAGAGAGAAGGGAGAGATAGGGGAGCGGGAAGCCTCAACTCATAGTAGTTGCTTCTCATTTGTTCCTTGGCAAACCCGGGGTTTCGAACCAACAACCTCAGCATTCCAGGCTGAAGCTTTATCCACTGTGTCACTGGAAATCTTCTTAAGGCACAGAGGAATAATTAAGGAAATTAAAATTTTCCTCCAATCTCTCTATTCCTTAGTTAGCCTTTCTTAGCAGCAACCACTATAAGTAATTTCCTCGCTAGCTTTCTGGAGAGTTCTGTGCATATATAAGCATATACACATATATAGTTTTTTGCACTCATGGTGGCATACTTTACATATACCATTCTGTACCTTAGTTTTTTTTCTCTTAACAATGTGTCTTGCCAGTCTTTTCATACCTGGTACATTTGAAGGACAGCAATGATTTTTTTGTTTGTTTGTTTTGTTTTATTTTGATTTATTTGTTTTATTGAAGTATTTTTTTTAAGTCTATTCATTTTTTAGAGAGGAGAGAGAGAAGGGGAGGGCGGAGCAGGAAGCATCAACTCCCATATGTGCCTTAACTAGGAAAGCCCAGGGTTTTGAACCCGCCACCTTAGCATTCCAGGTCTACACTTTATCCACTGCACCACCACAGGCCAGCCACCACAGGTCAGGTGGCAGCAACGATTCCTTTTTTCTTTTTGTATTTTTCTGAAGTGAGAAGCGGGGAGGCAGAGTGACAGACTCCCACATGCGCCCAACCGGGATCCACCCGACAAGCCCACTAGGGGGCGATGCTCTGCCCATCTGGGGTGTTGCTCTGTTGCAATTGGAGCCATTATAGCCCCTGAAGTGGAGGCCATGGTGCCATCCTCAACGCCCAGGCCAACTTTGCTCCAATGGAGCCTTGGCTGCGGGAGGGGAAGAAAGAGACAGAGAGAAAGGAAAGGGGGAAGGGTGGAGAAGCAGATGGTCGCTTCTCCTGTGTGCCCTGGCTAGGAATTGAACCCGGGACTTCCACACGCTGGGCCGACGCTCTACCACTGAGCCAACTGGCCAGGGCTGGCATCAGTGATTCTTTTCCACGTGATTTTATAGCTATTGTAGAGAAAACATAATTTGTTTATTTAACTCAGGTATTTTATAGTTAGCAGTTCAATAACTAAGTTATAGATATTTGGGAATATTTTTGTTTTCATGTAGAAGTTATCTCAATCTGACTGATGGTGGTACAGTGCCAACCTGGAATGCTGAGGTGCTGGGTTTGTAATCGTGCAGTTGCCAGTTTGTGCATGGGCTTGAGCACAAGCTTACCAGCTTGAGCCCAAAGGTTGCTGGCTTCAGCAAGGGGTCACTGGCTTGGCCTGAGCCAAGTCAAAAGTACGTATAAGAAACAATCAATGAACAACTAAAATGATGCAACTACAAGTTGATACTTCTGATCTCTCTACTCCCCCCCCTCTCCCTTTCTGTCTCTCTCTCAAATCAATGTAAAAATAAAATGAAATTTAGCCTGGCCAGGTGGTGGCGCAGTGGATAGAGCATCAGACCAGGATGCGGAAGACCCAGGTTCGAGACTCCAAGGTCGCCAGCTTGAGTGTGGGCCCATCTGGTTTGAGCAAAAAGCTCGCCAGCTTGGACCCAAGGTCAGCAAGGGGTGGCTCGGTCTGCTAAAAGCCCACATGTGAGAAAGCAATCAACGAACAATTAAGGTGTCACAATGGCAACGAAAAACTAATGATTGATGCTTCTCACCTCTCTCTGTTCCTGTCTGTCTGTCCCTATCTCTCTCTCTCTCTGACTCTCTCTTTGTCCCTGTTAAAAATACAAACAAACAAAAAAGCAAACAAAAATAAATAAATAAAATGAAATTAAAAAAATAAATGATCCTGGGCCCTGCATGGTTTGCTCAATGGTAGAGCATTGGCCTGGCATGTGGAAGTCCCGTGTTCGATTTCTGGGTAGGGCACACAGGAGAAATGCCCATCTGCTTCTCTACCCTTCCCCCTCTCCTTTCTCTCTGTCTCTCTTCTCCTCCCACAGCCAAGGCTCCACTGGAGCAGAGTTGGCCCAGGCATTGAGAATGGCTCCATGGCCTCCACCTCAAGTGCTAGAATGGCTCTGGTTGCAACAAGCAATGCCCCAGATGGGCAGAGCATTGCCCCCTGGTAGGCATGTTGGGTGAATCCTGGTCATGTGCATCCTGGTCAGGCGCATGCTGGAGTCTGTCTCTCGGCCTCCTAGCTTCTGACTTCAGAAAAATACAAAAAATAAAAATAAGTAAATAAATTAACCTGGCTTGTGGTGGCTCCGTGGATAAAGTCTTGACCTGGAAGACTGAGGTCGCTGGTTCAAGACCTTGTGCTTGCCTGGTCAAGGAACATATAATAAGCAATCAGTGAATACAGTGAAGCAACTATGAGTTGATACTTCTTGCTCCACACCACCCCTCTTTTCTCTCTCTGTAAAATCAATAAATAAAGTCTTTAAAAAATGTATAAATTAAAACAGAAACACAAAAGTTTAAAGAAAGCTATCTCAGATAGCCCCTCTTCTTGACTTTTTCTCTTGCCCCTTCTTCCCAGCCCTGTGTCTGGACTATAAGAATGGCAGTATCTGTCATCTAGAACAGTAGTAACCAGTCTTAGGCATTAAATAAGATAAGAGAGGGCCTGACCTGTGGTGGCGCAGTGGATAAAGCATCAACCTGGGAACACTGAGGTTGCCAGTTCAAAACCCTGCACTGGTCTGGTCAGGGCACATATGGGAGTTGATGCTTCCAGCTCCTCCCGCCTTTCTCTCTCTCTCTCTCTCTCACTCTCACTCTCACTCTGTGTCTCCTCTCTAAAATGACTAAAAAAATAAAAATAAATAAAAAAAAAAGAAGTGGCAAGAAAGTAAAAAAATCTTTAAAAAAAAAAAAATAAGATAAGAGAGGAAAGGTGCTATTTAATAGTCCCATTCTGTCCAAAGTGGTCAGTCCACAAGTGAAACTCTGGGTACCCTGTTTTAGAGGGACATAGCATTCTAAAATGCTATGAGAGAGATGAGTCTGGGCTAGATATATCTTAGCTATGCTCTTCCTGCACCCTGACTTGACATTTCCTCAGACTATCTAAGCACCAGATGACTGACTGTTGGGTACTGTCAAAAGGATTCCTACCCTAGGATGTTAAACTGGATGGTCTCTTATGGTTCATTCTAATTCTAAAGGCAGAAGTAAGACTGGTTAATGGGAAAACTTCTGGGTATGGTCAAATTCTGCCATCTTTTATTCCTGTACTTCAAAAGTAAAAGCATTCCTGAGTGTTTTTATTCTCAAGTAATTTCTAAATTAAAAAAATTAAAATATAATTCTTTTTTTTTTTTAACAGTTCTTTTTTTTTTTTATTTTATTCATTTTTAGAGAGAAGACACAGAGTAAGAGAGAGAAAGAGAGAAAGGGGGAAGGAGCTGGAAGCATCAACTCCCATATGTGCCTTGACCGAACCAGTGCAGGGTTTTGAACTGGTGACCTCAGTGTTCCCAGGTCGATGCTTTATCCACTGCGCCACCACAGGTCAGGCATATTAAAATATAATTTTAAAAAATGTATAATCATGCCTGACCTGTGGTGGCGCAGTGGATAAAGTGTCGACCTGGGAACACTGAGGTCGCCAGTTCAAAACCCTGCACTGGTCTGGTCAAGGCACATATGGGAGTTGATGCTTCTAGCTTCTCTCTCTCTCTCTCTCTCTCTCTCTCACTCACTCTGTGTCTCCTCTCTAAAAAAAAAAAGAATAAAGAAAAAAAAATGTATAATCATGAAAATATTTGGTAATTGCTTGGCCTGCGATGGCACAGTGGATATTGTGTCAACCTGAAACGCTGAGGTCACCACTTTGAACCCTGGAATTGCCGGGTTAAGGCACATATGACAAGCAACCAATGAACAACTAAAGTGAAGCAACTATGAATTGGTACTTCTTGCTCCCTCTCCCTCCTCTCTCTATAAAGTCAATAAATAAAACCTTTAAAGTATATATATTTGGTAATTGAAAATAGAATAAAAGTATTATCCTTAGTCCTACACCCAAATAAACCACTGTTAACATTTTGATATTTCCTTTTGATCTCTTTATGTATGGATTATTTATGAACATATGGAATGGATTTTTTATTTTTTAGGTTTTTAAAATATTTATTTCTTAAAAGTTAACATGTGTATATAATAGGAAGCTCAAAAAACACAAGAGACAACCAAGTCATACATAATCCCAAGCAGTTTAGTCTGACATGTCTTCTTTTTTGGGGAGGTTTGGTGACAGATGGAGAGTGGGATAGACAGGCAGAAAGGGCAAGAGATGAGAAGCATCAATTCTTTATTTTATTTATTTATTTATTTATTTATTTATTTATTTATTATTTTTTAAAATTTATTTATTTATTCATTTTAGAGAGGAGACACAGAGTGAGAGAGAGATAGAGAAAGAGAGAAAGGGGGGAGGAGCTGGAAGCATCAACTCCCATATGTGCCTTGACCAGACCAGTGCAGGGTTTTGAACTGGCGACCTCAGTATTCCCAGGTCGACGCTTTATCCACTGCGCCACCACAGGTCAGGCCTATTTATTTATTTTTACAGAGAGCGTCAGAGAGAGGGATAGATAGGAACAGACAGACAGGAACGGAGAGATATGAGAAGCATCAATCATCAGTTTTTCGTTGTGGGACTTTAGTTGTTCATTGATTGCTTTCTCACATGTGCCTTTACCATGGGCCTTCAGCAAACTGAGTAACCCCTTGTTCGAGCCAGAGACCTCGGCTTCAAGCTGGTGAGCTTTGCTCAAACCAGTTGAGCCTGCACTCAAGCTGGCGACCTCGGGGTCTCATACCTGGGTCCTCCGCATCTCAGTCTGACGCTCTATTCACTGCACCTCCGCCTGGTCAGGCAAGAAGCATCAATTCTTTATTGCAACTCCCTAGTTGTTCATTTATTGCTTTCTCATATGTGCCCTGACTGGGCTCTACAGCAGAGCAAGTGACCCCTTGCTCAAGCCAGAGACCTTGGGCTCAAGCCATTGACCATGGGGGGTCTTGTCTATGATCCCATGCTCTAGCCTGCGACCTCAGGGTTTTGAATCTGGGTCCTCTGCGTCCCAGTCCAAAGCTCTACCCACTTTGTCATCACCTGGTTAGGCCTGATGTGTCTTCTATGTCCCCTGTGCATTTACACAATTAAGCTTCCATTTTTATGTAATTCAGATTGTATAGTTATGTATCATGCTTTTTCATACATCTGTATATTTACCACTTCAAAGTCCCAAAATATGAATATTTTTTATCTTTTTTTTTTTCATAAAATTCTGTTTAAGACAGATTACATGGAATATTTTTTATCTTTTTTAAAAATCTATTTTATTCATTTTAGACAGGAGAAAGAGAAGGAGGGATAGAGAGAGAGAGAAGGGGGGAGGAGCAGGAAGCATCAATTCCCATTTGTGCCTTGACTAGGCAAGCCCAGGGTTTTGAACCAGCGACCTCAGCGTTTCTAGGTCTATGCTTTATCCACTGCACCACCACAGGTCAAGCTTTTTTCTTTTTTTTTTTTAGTGAGGGGGAGAGGAGACTGACTCCCACATACGCCCCAATTGGGATTCACCTGGCAAGCCCACTAGGGGGCTGTGCTCTGCCCATCTGGGGCGTTCCAGTTACTCAGCTACTGAACTCTTAGTGCCTGAGGCTAGGCCATGGAGCCATCCTCACTGTCCAGGGCCAACTCACTCCAATTGAGCCATGGTTGTAGGAGGGGGGGAGAGGGAGAGTGAAAGAGAGGTAGAGAGAGAGAGAGAAAGAGAGGGAGAAAAGTGAGAGGGGAAGGGGTGGAGAAGCAGATGGGCGCTTCTCCTATGTGCCCTGACTAGGAATCAAATTGGGACGTCCACATGCTGGGCTTAGGCTCTATCACTGAGCAAACTGGCCAGAACCAAAATATGAGTATTCTGATAACCAAGAAGACACTATACCAACTCAATCTCCTGTGCCCATTAAAGACTTTGTCCATTATTGTCTGGGCAGTGTGAAGTCTGGTCCAGTTGGAATAGAGGAGTCACCCCAGGCACTGCATTGCTGTGCCTCCAGGGTGAGTGAGCTTGTGACCACATAGACCTGCCTTCTCGGGCTCTAGAAGGCCCTAATGCCCTCCACCGCATTCCAGTGGCCACCATGCCGTTCTTCTTGCTCTGCCACACCTGATACTCAAGGGCAACAGGCCTGCATCCTTGGTGGCTCAGCAGAGTCTTCACTGAGGCCTCACAGGGTTGGGTTTAGAGACCTGAGATGAGGCCACCGCCATCAGGTCATGATGAAGGTAGGGGTGAGGGGAGAGGTTCGCTGCTGCTTCAAAGCCTAGGCCAAGCTAGTGGCAACTGCAGGGAGGGCTCTGTGTCTCTGCAGGGCAAAGTCTGCTTCCTGTCCCCGGTCCTCCAACTCACCCACCAACTCGAGGCCAGAGGGCCTGGAGGGACCCAGAGAAGCCAGGAAGAGAAGGCCGTGATCTTCTTTCTGCGCTCTGCTGGAACTCTATGTGATATGTTTTTACAAAGATATGTATTTAATTTAATGTCTTACTTTTTTCACCTATTATATCATATTCCCCAGTAACACATTTAATGTGTGTGTGTGTGTGTGTGTGTGTGTGACAGAGACAGATAGGGACAGATAGGAAGGGAGAGAGATGAGAAGCATCAGTTCTTTGTTGTGGCACCTTAGTTTTTCATTGATTGCTTTCTCATGTGTGCCTTGACCAGGGGACTACAGCAGACCAAGTGACCCCTGCTTAAGCCAGCAACCTTGGGCTCAAGCTGGTGAGCGTGGCTCAAACCAGATGAGCCCGTGCTCAAGTTGGTGACCTCAGGGTTTCGAACCTGGGTCCTCTGCATCCCAGTCTGACACTATATCCACTGTGCCACCGCCTGGTCAGACTCTGGGCCTCTTTTTATACCATTCTTCCTTCCTTCCTGCTTTAGAGGTGTCCCTCTTCCTTTTTAACATAGTTCCAGATCACCTCTCTAACTACTGCTACTTTAGTGGCCAGATTCACTCCTGTTTTTATTTTTCTCTCTTCATTATTGCTTTTCTTTCAGTATATAAACATGTTCAAGTTTGCATTGGCATGAAAGAGAGAACAGGAGTGAAGGAGGGAAAGAGAGACAGGAAAGGAGAGAGATATGAAGCATCAACTTGTAATTGCATCATTTTAGTTTATTGATTGTTTTTCACTCATGTCTTGACCTGGGGGCTCCAGCCAAGCCAGTGATACTGGGTTTCAAGCCAGCAACCATGAAATCATATCAATGATCCCATACTCAAGCCGGTGACCCTCACTCAAGCTGTCAACCTTAGGGTTTCAAACCTGGAACTTCAAGCCTTTTTTTTTTTTTTTTTAGGTGAGAGGAAGGGTGATAGTCAGACTCCCACATGTGCCCTGACCGGGATCTACCCGGCAACCCCATCTTGGACCGATGCTTGAATGCTGAACTATTTTTAGTGGCGGAGGCTGTTGTGCTCCAAAAGAGCTATCCTCAGCGCCTGGGGCCACACTCGAACCAAATGAGTTACTGGCTGAGGGAGGGGAAGAGGGAACAAATGTGGAGGGGGAGAAGCAGATGATGTTTTTCTTCCTGGGAATTGAACCTGGGACGTTCATATGCCATGGCAACGTATATCCACTGAGACAGCAGCCAGGGCCAAGCCTTTCTTATAAAAAATATCCCCAACACAACCCGCTTCCTCAACGTCCTGTCTTCCTCCAGTTGGTTCTGTCTCCTTCCCTCCCTTTGAAATCAAGCTTTTGATGACTTATCTTCAATTCCTATCTCTTTGTCTTACCTCTTGTTCACTTTGCTTCCACTTCCAATAGCCAGTCCAGGTGGTTGACAGGGACAGTTACAGAGGGATTATTAATAAGCCCAAGGTCCTACCTGACCAGGCAGTGGTGCAGTGGATAGAGCATCAACCTGGGATGCAGAGGACCCAGGTTTGAAATCACAAGGTCTCCGGCTTGAGCATGGGCTCATCGGCTTGACTGCAGGCTCACTAGCTTGAGCGCGGGGTCACTGGCTTGATTGTGGGATCACAGACATGACCCTAGGGTCACTGGCTTTAGCCCAAATGTCGCTGGCTTGAAGCCCAAGGTTACTGGCTGGAGCAAGGGGTCACTGGCTTGTCTGGAGCCTCCCAGTCAAGGCATATATGAGAAAGCAATCAATAAACAACTAAGTCAGAGGTCGGGAACTTTTTTGGCTGAGAGAGCCATGAACACCACATATTTTAAAATGTAATTCTGTGAGAGCCATACAATGACCCGTGTACGTTACGTATTATCCAATAAAAATTTGGTGTTGTCCCGGAGGACAGCTGTGATTGGCTCTAGCCACCCGCAACCATGAACATGAGCGGTAGGAAATGAATGCATTGTAATATGTGAGAATGTTTTATATTTTTAGCGTTACTATTTTTTTTATTAAAGATTTGTCTGAGAGCCAGATACAGCCATCAAAAGAGCCACATCTGGCTCGCAAGCCATAGGTTCCTGACCACTGAACGAAGGTGTCTCAGTGAAGAATTGATGCTTCTCATCTTTCTTCCTGTCTGTCTGTCCCTATCTGTCCCTCTCGCTTAAAAAATAAAATAAGCCCGCCTGACCTGTGGTGGCGCAGTGGATAAAGTGTCGACCTGGAATGCTAAGGTCACTGGTTCAAAACCCTGGGCTTGCCTGGTCAAGGCACATAGGGGAGTTGATGCTCCCTGTTATATCTCTTCCTCTCTCTCTCTCTCTCTCTAATAAAAATGAATAAATAAAAATTCTAAGAAAAGAAATTTTTAAAAAATTGTATTAAAAAAAATTAAAATAAGCCCAAGGTCCTGAACTTTGGGGCCTTAGAGATGAAGGAACAAATATATAGAGAAATGGTGGTCATGGAGGTCAATGTAATTGTAGCAATGTCACGGGATGTCATTGTTCCTATATAAAATGGATAAAGAGCCTGACCTGTGATGGCACAGTGGATAAAGCGTCAACCTGGAATGCTGAGATTGCCAGTTCGAAACACCAGGCTTGCCTGGTCAAGGCATATACATGAAGTAACTACTACAAGTTGATGCTTCTCACTCCTTCCCCCATCTTTCTATCTTTCTGTCCTCTCTCTGAAATCAAGAAATAGCCTGACTGGGCAGTGGTGCAGTGGATAGAGCATCGCACTGGGATGCGGAGGACCTTGGTTCGAGACCACGAGGTCGCCAGCTTGAGTGCGGGCTCATCTGGCTTGAGCAAAAGCTCACCAGCTTGGACCCAAGGTCGCTGGCTGGAGCAAGGGGTTATTCGGTCTGCTGAAGGCCCGCAGTCAAGGCACATATAATAAAGCAATCAATGAACAACTAAGATGTCGTAATGGCAACGAAAAACTGATGATTGATGCTTCTCATCTCTCTTCGTTCCTGCCTCTCTGTCCCTATCTATTCCTCTCTCTGACTCTCTTCCTGTCCCTGTAAAAGAAAAATAAAAGGAAAGAAAAAGAAAAAAAATCAAGAAATAAAGCCCTGGTTGGATAGCTCAGTTGGAGCATCATCTTGGAGCATGGAAGTTGTTGGTGTAACCCCTAGTCAGGTCACATACAAGAACAGCTCAGTGTTCCTATCTCTCCCTGCCTCTCAAATTTAAAAAAAAAAAGAAGAATCAATAAAATCTTTAAAAAAATAAAAATAAAATGGATAAATATAAGTGGTTCAGAAGCAAGTTTTATGATTTCTTATATTCATAAGCTTGTGCATTAATCAGGATTATTATCAGTTGAAAAAGACAAAAACCCATCTCAAACCAGCCTAATAGAGAAACATAATAGATAATTTATTGCTTCATGTAACTGATGTTGAAAAGCTGATTGTGGCTTTACACATGGCTGAATCCAGGACCTCAGATAATCTCATCTGAATTCCATCTCTCAGCTCTAGGTTCTTCTTTATTGGCTTCATTCTATAAGCAGGCTGTCCTCATTAATGGTAGAGAGGGTCACCAACCACTCTGAGTTGTACATCCTAGCAGCTATGCAATCCCATGGGATAGAGCTTCCCTTGAGAGCTCCAGTAGAGGTCCCAGGTACCCCCAACTCACTGTCCTGGATTGGGTCATATGCCCACTACGAACCAGGGTATGGTCCCTAAAAAACTGGAAAATAAGATGTTAGGTAGGTAGCCTGACCAGGTGGTGGCGCAATGGTAAGAGCGTAGACCTGGAACACTGAGAACCCACGTTTGAAACCCTGAGGTTGCGGGCTTGAGTGCATCATCATCTGGCTTGAGCATGGGGTCGCAAGTTTGAACATGGGATCATAGACATGACCGCATGGTCACTGGCTTGAGCAAAGGGTCATTGGCTTAGCTGGAGCCCCCTGGTCAAGGCACATACATATGAGAAGCAATCAGTGAATAGCTCAAGTGCCACAGCTATGATTTGATGCTTCTCATTTCTCTTCCCTCCTGTCTTTCTCTGTCTCTCTTGCAAGAAAAAAAAAAAAGAAAGATATTAGATAGATAAAATAATATTCATTATACTCTGGTTGCTGGGAAGCTTCCAGTTAAAGATAACATTTAAATATAAAAAACATTGAGAAACTCCCCAAGCATGGGGCGCTATGGGCTTCATCATCGGGCAACTCTGGCTGTGTAACCGCCTCACTTAACTGCCACTGGGGGGTCCAGGAGGTGCTGAAGCAGGTGCAGGTCACTTCTGGGAAGGAAGAACCGCTGCTACCAACTGACCTTCTGGGCTGTGACTAGAACAGTGGTTCTTAACCTGGGTTCTATCGAACCCTAGGGGTTCGATGAGCCAGTCTCAGGGGTTTGGAGAAGCCTCTGCCGCGGAGGCCAGAATAAAGTAATACCGTAATTTGTTGTGAGTTTATGCACTTTGTTGGTTTTGTTCTTTGAGCAAGATGATGTTCATGCACAGCTCATTTTGTGCACCGGTAAAAAAACATATACCTATGTCTTGAATTTGGAAAAAAAAATCATATTTTATTTATCACTAAAGAAGGGCTCGGTGAATGTGCATATGAAACTGGTGGGGCCTGACCAGGTGGTGGTGCAGTGGATAGAGCGTTGGACTGGGATGCGGAAGACCCAGGTTTGAAACCCCCGAGCTCGCCAGCTTGAGCGCGGGCCCATCTGGCTTGAAAAGCTCGCCAGCTTGGACCCAAGGTTGCTGGCTCCAGCAAGGGGTGGCTCGGTCTGCTGAAGGCCCATGATGAAGGCGTGTGTGAGAAAGCAATCAATGAACAACTATGGTGTCGCAACGGCAATGAAAAAGTAATGATTGATGCTTCTCATCTCTCTCCCTTCCAGTCTGTCTGTCCCTATCTATCCATCTCTCTGACTCTCTCTCTGTCCCTGTAAAAAAAAAAAAAAGAAACTGGTGGGTTCGGTACCTCAAAAAAAGGTTAAGAACCACTGGATTAGAGTCTTTGTGAAATGCACGAAAGTCCAGAGAATGAAGGGGAGAATATTTGAGGATATTCTGGAATAATTGAATTACAGCTGTCTCTCAGGAACATGGCCTGGAGTACTACTCAGCGTTCATTGCCAATTTAGTTAAGTGCCAGGTGGAGTTAAACATGAAAATACTGGCCGATCTAGCCATCTATGAACCAAAGACTTTTAAACCCTTAGCTGCTTTGGCCAAGAGGAGGCGAGAGAAGGGATTTGCTGCCTCCTTGGGGGATGGGAAGGAGCCTGAAGGCATATTTTCCAGAATGGCACTCTACCACTGAGGGGGACACTGACACCACCAGCCATCTGTAGCTGACTGCCTTAGGAAAAAAATCCTCCCCTCCAATGATAACTAAAATAGGAGCTTTGAATCATTTGCCAAGACTGTTAATTTTGATTTGCAATTGTGTTAATTTACATGTCAGTAGCAGGTCTGAGAGGAAGGCCTGTCAGTCCTCCTTGGGACAGACCAGAAACATTTCACATTGATTGTGCAAATAAGGCTTAGTGTGGGGGTCAAAAAATATATAAAAAATAGCTTGAGCTGTGGTGGCGCAGTGGATAAAGCATCAACCTGGAATGCCGACTTTGCTGGTTGGAAACTGGGCTTGCCTGGTCAAGGCACAAACAGGAAGCAACCACTATAAGATGATGCTTCCTGCTTCTCCCCCCTCTTTCTCTCTCTCCTCTCTCTAAAATCAATGAGTAAAATTTTAAAAATAAATAAATACACGAAACATTGATTTGTAAAGAATTGTGCTTTGGTGCTTTATTGAATGGAGAATATGAGTTTCTGTTCTTACAGAATTTTTAATAAAGTAGTAGAAATTATATGTATACATAAATAATGGTTATTATCATGTATTGAGGGTCTACTATGTGCCAGTAGGCACTTTGCAAAATATTTTATATGCATTACCTAAGGACAACTCTGTGAAGGTCACTTCTATTATTATTTATATCCATTTTATTTATTTACAAAACACTTTAGGTTTTTAAAGGTTATGTGGTCTGTCTAAGGTCACACAGCTAATGAGTGGAATGGGAGAATCTAGTCAGTTGGGTTTTTTTAAGATTTTATTTATTCATTTTAGAGGGGGAGGGAGAGAGAGAGAGAGAAGGCAGGAAGAGCAGGAAGCATCAACTCCCATATGTGCCTTCACCAAGCAAGCATGGGGTTTTGAACCAGCAACCTCAGTGTTCCAGGTCAAGGCTTTATCCCCTGCGCCACCACAGATCAGGCTCCAGTCAGTTTTTTGTTTGTTTTGTTTTGTATTTTTCTGAAGTGAGAAGCGGGGTCCCGTCAGTTTGACGCAGTTCAGCACTGTACTTTAGCTTGCACTTGACTTACCAAGACCTCTTTGCATTCATCCCTCCCTACCTTTTAACTTGGACAGCTTGTTTCTGAATTCCTAGGAATAATCTGATAGACTCAGCTTATTTTCCCCAGGACATCACAGTTGATGTCTGGTCTATAGATTGGCTACCCTTGGATCAGGTGCCCATCTTTGATCCAATTAACCCATTAGTTGGCTGTCTATATGAGACAGTCAGTCACCATCCAGTGACCTCTTCTTTGGGTTTGGCTCTTAGGGCCCGAAGAAGAGGCATGGCAGCCCCACTGCCCTTTGAGTCCTTGCTCTTCTGCCTAGAAGGTTTTCCTGTCTCCAGTTTTACCTGTATCAACAGATTCTAAAAGGGAACTTTATCTAGTTATTCTTTTTGTCTTTTAGTGGCTTCCTATAGTCTCCAGGATGGAGTCCAAACACAATATAAGGGCCCAACCCTTGCTTGCTTCCAGCCTTTTATCTCGACATCACTTCCCTTGCACTCTTCAGGTCAGCCTTTTTCTGAATCACTTAAGAGTCCCCTGAGCCCATCATAGGCTCTCTTCAGGGCCTTTGTGCTAATTTTTGTCTGAAACTCTAATGCCTGTCTGCCCCCTCCCTGTTATCTAGCTAATCCATGCTTGTCCTGTTGGTGACATCATCTCCCTCAACCTGGATTGGGTGTCTACATCTCTTGCCCTTGTAATATGCTGTACTTACTCTATTAAAGCATTTGTCACTTCATATTTTAAATGTGTGCTGTGTAGCCTGACCTGAGGTGGTGCAGTGGATAAAGCATCAACCTGGAATACTGAGGTCACCAGTTCAAAACCCCAGGCTTGTCTGGTGAAGGCACATACAAGAAGCAACTACTAGGAGTTGATGCTTCCCATTTCTCCTTCCTTCGTCTCTCTCTCTCTTCTCTCTAAAATCAGTAAGTAAAATATTTTTTAAAATGTATGCTATGTAATATCTTTTCCCATTAGAATTAAGTTTCTTGAGTCAGTTTTCTTCCCCCAAAATGACTGGCACATAGTATGCTCTCAATAAATAATTGTTGGACAAATGAATGAATCTTAGCAATGAATTCCAGTCAGCACATGTTTGTCGGCTTCTTCTAAACTGGCCTCTTTTCCCTCTGTGGTTCTTTTCAGGGCCTGGGTTTCAGTGATGAGACATGGGGTATGATGTGACCCGCTTCCAGGGGGATGTTGATGAAGATCTTATCTGTCCTATTTGCAGTGGAGTCTTGGAGGAGCCAGTTCAGGTGAGTTGGTATGATGGCAGGTTAAATGGGGCAGTAGATGACATGGAACTAGTAGAAAGTATTCATAGGTAATGGGACTACTAGGGAAGTCACTGTGTTCTGACTCCCCATTGCCCTCTTCCCACACTCACACACTTAGAATAGAGGTTTGGGGCAGAGGAGCAGTGACGGCTGCAAGAGGAACAGGGCCTCCACTCTCTGTCTAGAAGAGGGTGCCACAGAAGTCCAGGGCTTCAGATTTTCTTCTCAGGTCGCTCTGAGCTTTTTCTGCTGTAAAATGATCAGTCATGCCTGACCAGGCAGTGGCACAGTGGACAGAGCATTGGACTGGGACACAGAGGTCCCAGGTTCGAAACCATGAGGTTGCCGGCTTGAGAGCGGGCTTATTCGGCTTGAGCACAGGCTCACCAGCTTGAATGAGAAGTTGCTGGCTTGAGCATGGGATCATAGACATGACCCCATGGTCACTGGCTTGAGCACAGGTCACTCGCTCTGCTATAGCCCCTCAATCAAAGCACATATGAGAAAGCAATCAATGAACAACTAAGGAGCCGCAACAAAGAATTGATGCTTCTCATCTCTCTCCCTTCCTGTCTCTCTGTCCCTATCTGTCCGTCTCTCTGTCTCTGTCACACAAAAACATAAATCAGTTGTTTGTATTTTTTTTTTTACAGGGACAGAGAGAGGGATAGATAGGGACAGACAGACAGGAATGGAGAGAGATGAGAAACATCAATCATTAGTTTTTTGTTGCCATTGCGACACCATAGTTGTTCATTGATTGCTTTCTCACATGTGCCTTGACCGCGGGCCTTCAGCAGACCGAGCAACCCCTTGCTGGAGCCAGCGACCTTAAGTCAAGCTGGCGAGCTTTTTGCTCAAGCCAGATGGGCCCATGCTCAAGCTGGCGGTCTTGAACCTGGGTCTTCTGCATCCCAGTCCAACGCTCTATCCACTACGCCACGGCCTGGTCAGGCTGTTTCTATATTTTGACAGTAGCTTGTGAAATTCCTTTCCTCTGCAGGAGCTTTGACTAGGTTCTGTCTTCCTACCCACAGCTGTACTTCTGGACTCTCCGTATAAGCTCTGTCTGCATTTTGATATGTAGTGTTTTGGGTAATCAGCCAGTCTCCCTGCAGGCCCTGCCTACTGTCTCACAAATAGGAAGTAGGGAACTATACATACTGATCTATTTTCTTGGGATTTATTGGAAAAAACAATTTTTTAAAAAATATTAAGTGAGAGGTAGGGAAGCAGAGAGACAGACTCCTGTGTGTGCCCCAACCTGGATCTACCCAGCAAGCCCCCTAAAGGGCAATGCTCTGCCCATCTGGAGCTGTGGGTCCTTTGCTCGACAACTGAGCTATTTTAGTGCCTGAGGCAAAGCCATAGTGCCATCCTCAGTGCCTGGGACCAACTTGTTCGAATGAGCCATGGCTGTGGGATAGTAGAGAGAGAGAGAAGGGGGAGGGGTGGAGAAGCAGATGGCCACTTCTTTGCTTCCTGACCAGGAATCATACCCAGGACTTCCACACCCTGGGACCACACTCTACTGTTGAGCCAACCAGTCAGGGACAAAAAACAAACTTAAAAACCAATTTTTTTTATCAATATCAGATGAAGCTGTTGGCTTATGTTTGGGGACATGGGACATGTATGAATGATATACAATTTGTGTGTGGCAGAGACAGAGAGAGGGGCAGATAGGGACAGACAGACTGGAAGGGAGAGAGATGAGAAGCATCAGTTCTTCGTTGCAGCACCTTAGTTGTTCATTGATTACTTTCTCATATGTACATTTACTGGGGGGGTGGGCTACAGCAGACTGAGTGACCCCTTGCTCAAGCCAGCAACCTTGGGCTTAAGCTGGTGACCTTGGGGTTTCGAACCTGGGTCCTGCGCATCCCAGTTTGATGCTCTTATCCATTGCGCCACTGCCTGGTCAGGCGAGAAAAAACAATTTTTGATGCAGCCATGTACTCTGCATTTGATACAAAAGCTACCACCTTCAATAGGTCATTTCTCTATTAGCCTTGCCAGACCAGAGTCTGTTGTATCTTCCTGAGGAAAGCATGAGGAGAAGCTTGTGATTAATAGGCAAGCATACTGAGATGAATTCTTTTTTTTTTTTTTTACAGGGACAGAGAGAAAATCAGAGAGAGGGATAGACAGGGATAGACAGGAACGAAGAGAGATGAGAAGCATCAATCATCAGTTTTTCGTTGCAACACCTTCGTTGTTCATTGATTGCTTTCTTATATGTGCCTTGACCACGGGCATTCAGCAGGCCGAGCAACCCCTTGCTCGAGTCAGCGACCTTGGGTCCAAGCTGGCGAGCTTTTGCTCAAGGCAGATAGGCCCACGCTCAAGCTGGCGACCTCGGGGTCTCAAACCTGGGTCCTCCGCATCCCAGTCCGATGCTCTATCCACTGTGCCACCGCCTGGTCAGGCGAATTTTTTTTTTTTATTAAGTGAGAAGTGGGGAGGTAGAGAGAGACTCTCACATGCACCCCAACCTTGATCTACTTGGCATGCCCCTACCAGGTGATGCTCTACCCATCTGGGGCTACTGCTCCATTGCTCAGCAACTGAGCTATTTCAGTGCCTGTGATGAGGCCATGGAGCCATCCTCAGCGCGCAGGGTCAACCTGCTCGAACCATTCTAGCCAAGGCTGCAGGAAAGGAAGAAAGAAAGAGATAGAGAAAGAAGAGAGAGGGGGAGGGGTGGAGAAGCAGATGGTCACTGCTCCTATGTGACCGGAACAGGAATTGAACCCAGGACTTCCAGACACTGGGCCAACACTCTAGGCAGCTGAGCCAACCAGCTAAGGCAGAAGAATTCTTAACAGTTGTATTTCTCAGGCATCATCCTGCATGTCCTTTTTGCCTGGACTCTAAATACCAATTAATCCTCTGCCACTCCTGGCTAGCTAAAGATAATCCTATTTTCCAAACCAAGACACTGTCTACAAAGTCTCATGGCCCTTCCCCCACTCACTGCTTATACAGCTCACATCCCAACTCTCCTTGATTCTTTGAGTTTATTCTTACTCCAGTTTTCAACCACCCAAATGAGCACAGATGCCTGAGCTGAATGAAAATCATCCTGTATTCCAGTGGCAGTTCGCCCTGGACCTCTCCCCTGTCCTCTAGGCCTTTGTAGCCTACTACTAGTAGAAGCAGATTGGCTGGGTGCAGAGCAAGTTATCCTGGCAGTGTCAGAGGTCAGGGGATGTGTCAGTTCACTGACCACACTGGCAGGTCCTTGTCTGTTTTCTGGCACTATCATTTGAAGCGAGACACGTGTGGAGAGGTCAGTGGCAGTTGGTTGACTATCTTATCAGAAGCCACCTCCCAGCCTTACGAGTTTACCTTCTCAGTAGCAGACCAGGCAGCCTCGTGATGCCATGCTACTAGCCACATTTCCAGGGGTAGAAGTCCCCTGCTAGGGATGCTGATGTTTTTACATTAGTTATTTTTTGAAATTCACAGGGTTCAGAAATCAAAACAGTATAAGAAGGTATACAGTGAGAACTCTTGTATCATTGTCCCAGTATACCTACTCCCCCTATCGATATATTACTTTATTTGGTATCCTTCCAGTATGTATGTGGGCCGATACAAACAAGTATGAATATATATATATATATAGATTTGCCCACCTTTCTTACATGAATGGTAGTACATTCTGTATATTTCTGCAGGTGTGGCAGGTTTAGTTAAGATGGTTACAAAAGAGGTGATAGTTTTGCTGAGATCTGAATAATAAGGGACTATTCATGCTAAGATTTAGAGAAAGAGCATTTCGGGCAAAGAGGAGCCGCAAAAGCAAAGGTTCTGAGGCAGGAATGAGCTGAGTATGGACAAGGAACAGAAAGAAAGCCAAAATGGCCTGAAGACAGTGCTGAGATTGTGGTATGAGCAGAGGCACAGAGCCAGATCAAGCAGAATGTTACGGGTCCTGAATAATTGTTTGGATTTATTTTAAGTACAGTGGGAAGCCATTGTAAAATTTTAAGCAGGGGAGTGATTCTATCTAGACTGTATTTTTATTTTATTCATTTTATTTTTTATTTAAGTGAGAGGAGGGGAGATAAAAAGACTCCTGATTGTGTCCCAAACCGAAGCCACTCAGCAACCGCCATCTGGAGCTGATGCTGTGCCCATTAGGGGTCATACTGGCAATTGAGCTTTTTTTTTTTTTTTTTTTTTTACAGGGATAGCTAAAGAGTCAGAGTTAGGGACAGACAGACAGGAATGGAGAGAGGTGAGAAGCATCTATCATTAGTTTCTCGTTGCTGTTGTGACACCATAGTTGTTCATTGATTGCTTTCTTACATGTGCCTTGACCGTGGGCCTTCAGCAGACCGAGCCACCCCTTGCTGGAGGCAGCGACTTTGGGTCCAAGCTGGCAAGCTTTTGCTCAAGCAAGATGGGCCCACGCTGAAGCTGGCGAGTCCCAGTCCGACACTCTATCCACTGTGCCACTGCCTGGTCAGGCAATTGAGCTATTTTTAACACCGAACGCAGAGGCTCCACAGTGCCATCCTCAGTGTCCCCGGGGACAACATGCTGGAACAATCCATCCATGGCTGCAAGAGGGGAAGAGAGAGAGCGAAGGAGAGAAGGTGGAGGGGGTGGAGGGGAAGAGAAGCAGATCACTTACCCTATGTGCTCTGATCAGGAATCGAATCTGGAGCTTCCACATACCAGGTCACAGCTCTACCACTGAGCAAACTGGCCAGGCAGGGCTGATCTAGTTTATATTTTTAAATGACCATTCTGGCTGCTGAATGTAGAATGGAATATGACCTGTGGTGGATAAAGCGTTGACCTGGAACACTGAGGTCGCCGGTTCAAAACCCTGGGCTTGCCTGGTCAAGGCACATACCAGAAGCAATCAGTGAACAACTAAAGTGAAGCAACTACGAGTTGATGCTACTCTCTCTCGTCTCCCTTTCTCTCTAAAAAAAAATCAATAAATAAAAATTGAGCCTGACCTGTAGTGGCACAGTGGATAAAGCGTCGACCTGGGAACACTGAGGTCGCCAGTTCAAAACCCTGTACTGGCCTGGTCAAGACACATATGGGAGTTGATGCTTCCAGCTCCTCTCCCCTTTCTCTCTCTCTCTCTCACTCTGTGTCTCCTCTCTAAAATGAATTTAAAAAATTAAAAAAAAATTAAAAACAAAAGAATGGAATATATTGGGGCAAGGTACAAGTAGGGAGACCAGTTAGAAGACATATTTAGTAACATAGGTGAGAAAAGATCACTTAAACTGGGTTATTAGCTATAGAGATGGGGGGAAAGTAGGCAGATTTAAGGGTTCTTGGAGATAGGGTTTCTAAGATTTTTGGGAAGAACCAAATGTCTTTGAGTGAAAGGAATCTGACAGTTGAATTAGTGATATCAACAATGACTTCTTGCCTGACCACATGGTGGCGCAGGGGGTAGAGCGTCGGACTGGGATGCGGAAGACTCAGGTTCAAGACCCCGGGCTCGCCAGCTTGAGCGCAGGCCCATCTGGCTTGAGCTAAAGCTCGTCAGCTTGGACCCAAGGTTGCTGGCTCTAGCAAGGGGTGGCTTAGTTTGCTGAAAGCCCACAGTCAAGGCACATGTGAGAAAGCAATCAATGAACAACTAAGGTGTCGCAACGGCAACAAAAAACTAATGATTGATGCTTCTCATCTCTCTTTGTTCCTGTCTGTCTGTCCCTGTCTATCCCTCTCTCTGACTCTCTCCCTGTCCCTGTAAAAAAAAAACAAAAAACAAACAATGACTTCTGCCTGACCTGTGGTGGCGCAGTGGATAAGGTGTCGACCTGGGAACACTGAGGTCGCTGGTTCGAAACCCTACACTGGCCTGGTCAAGGCACATATGGGAGTTGATGATTCCAGCTCCTCCCCCCTTTCTCTCTCTCTCTCTCTCTCTCTCTCTTTCTCTCTCACTCTGTGTCTCCTCTCTAAAAAAAATGAAAAAATAAAAAAATAAAAATAAAAATAAAACAATGACTTCTTTCCTTACAAAGCCTTTTGTGTTTCAGTCTTTGGTGTCTGTGAGTATCGTGAAGGCAAAAACTTATTATACACACCTAGCAAAGTGTTTGGGACTCCATCCATCCATCCATCCATCCATCCATCCATCCATCCATCTATCCATTCATCAACATCTACTAAATGCGTACTATGTTTTTTCTATGCTAGAGGCCAGATAGTATCTCCACATAGGCCAGGGAATCTTCTCACTTTGAAGGATTAACTTTAGAGCAGTGGTTCTTAACCTTTTTTGAGGTACCGAACCCACCAGTTTTATATGCGCATTCACCGAACCCTTCTTTAGTGATAAATAAAATATGATTTTTTTTTTTTCCAAATTCAAGACATAGGTATATGTTTTTTTACTGGTGTACAAAATGAGCTGTGCATGAACATCACCTTGCTCAAAGAACAAAACCAACAAAGTGCATGAACTCACAACAAATTACGGTATTACTTTATTCTGGCCTCTGCGGCAGAGGCTTCTCCGAACCCCTGAGACCGACTCATCGAACCCTTAGGGTTTGATAGAACCCAGGTTAAGAACCACTGCCTTAGAGGTTATCTGAGTTATCAAGGTAGTAGGTTGAGCCTGACCTGTGGTGGCGCAGTGGATAAAGCATCGACCTGGGAACACTGAGGTCGCCAGTTCAAAACCCTGCACTGGTCTGGTCAAGGCACATATGGGAGTTGAGCTTCCAGCTTCTCCCCCCTTTCTCTCTCTCTCTCTCTCTCTCTCTGTGTCTCCTCTTTAAAAAAAAACAAAACAAAACAAGGTAGTAGGTTGAAATACAATTTTTAAAAAATGTTCATTGTATTGATTTTAGAGAGAAAAGAAGGGTGAGAAGAGAGACAGGAACCTATATTTCCTCCTGTATGTGCCCTGATCAGGGATTGAACTGGCAACCTCTATGCTTCAGGATGATGCTCAAATGGCACCAACTGAGCTCTCTGGCCAGGGCTGAAATATGATCTTTATGAAACTGAAAAGAATACAATTCTAGCCCTGGCTGAATAGCTCAGTTGGTTAGAGTGTTGTCTGGATACGCTAGGGTTGTGGGTTCAATCAACAGTCAGGGCATATACAAGAATCAATCAGTGGGCCTGACTCCTGGTGGCACAGTGGATAAAGCATTGATCTCAAAACGCTGAGGTCGTCAGTTCGAAACCCTTGGCTTGCCTGTTCAAGGCACATATGGGAGTTGATGTTTCCTGCTCCTACCCCTCTCTCTCTCTCTCTCTCTCTCTCTCTCTCTCTCTCTCTCTCTCTCTCTAAAATGAATAAATAAAAAAATATTTAAAAGAATCAATCAGTAAATTTTTTTTTTTTTTTAAATGTGATTCTACAAAAAAAATCCCTATTTTGGAGTGTAGGCATGGGATTCGGGGCGAAGTAGCGCTCATAAAATATGAACTTGGACCCACACAGAGAGGATTCTTTTTTTTTTTTTCTTTTTATTTATTCATTTTAGAGAGGAGACACAGAGTGAGAGAGAGAGAGAGAAAGAGAGAAAGGGGGAGGAGCTGGAAGCATCAACTCCCATATGTGCCTTGACCAGACCAGTGCAGGGTTTTATTTATTTTATTTTATTCATTTTTTTTTTTTTTTTAGAGAGGAGACACAGAGTGAGAGAGCGAAAGAGAGAAAGGGGGGAGGAGCTGGAAGCATCAACTCCCATATGTGCCTTGACCGAACCAGTGCAGGGTTTTGAACTGGCGACCTCAGTGTTCCCAGGTCGATGGCTTTATCCACTGCGCCACCACAGGTCAGGCCAGTGCAGGGTTTTGAACTGGCGACCTCAGTGTTCCCAGGTCGATGCTTTATCCACTGTGCCACCACAGGTCAGGCCCAGAGAGGATTCTTAACCTCTCACCACGAGTTCTGGGCTTTTGTTCTGTTTTGCTTCTTTTTTGTTTGTTTGTTTGGTTTTTTTTTTTTTTTTTGAGTGAGCCAGAGACAGACAGGAAGGGAGAGAAATGAGAAGCATCAACTCGTATTTATGGCACCTTAGTTGTTCATTGATTGCTTTCTTATATGTGCCTTGACCAGAGTGCTCCAGCAGAGCCAGTGACCCCATTGCTCAAGCCAGCAACCTTGAGCTTCAAACCAGCAACCATTGGGTCATGTCTATGATTCCATGTTCAAGACAGCAACCTCAGGGTTTCAAACCTGGGTCTTCAGCATCCTAGGTCGATGCTCTATCCACTGCGCTATTGCCTGGTCAGGCCTGTTTTGTTTTCTTTTTTTTTTTTTTTTTTTTTTTTTTTAACAGGGACAAAGAGAGGGATAGATAGGGACAGACACACAGGAACGGAGAGAGATGAGAAGCATCAATCATCATTTTTTCGTTGCTGTTGCGACACCTTAGTTGTTCATTGATTGCTTTCTCATATGTACCTTGACTACGGGCCTTCAGCAGACCGAGCAACCCCTTGCTAGAGCCAGCGACCTTGGGTCCAAGCTGGCGAGCTTTTGCTCAAGCCAGATGGACTCACGCTCAAGCTGATGAGCTTGGGGTCTCGATCCTGGGTCTTTTGTATCCCAGTCCAACGCTCTATCCACTGCGCCACCGCCTGGTGAGGCGTGTTTTGCTTTCTTACCTTGAACTTTTGCCAATAAATCTTTGTCTGCCTTCCCTTCTCCTTATCTTTCAAGATCCATATTGAATTGTGTCCTGATTGACCTAGCTTGGAAAGTTCTCACCCTCCTCTGAATTTCTTTGGTAATTATTGTGTGTGTAATCCAGTTGGCAATTAATAATGGACTACCTTATGTCATCTCTCCTATTGTTCTGGAATATTATTTATGTCTTATTGTTATATAACTTATTGTTATTTGTTTGTCTTATGTCACAATACAGTTGGAATCTTGAGCACAGGAAACATATCTGAAACCTGTCTTCACAATACCTTGCTTACTCATAGCACAGCTATACTGTGTTGCGACCCAGGGACCTCTGGTCCTAGAAGCTGCTCAAAGGCTTGACTGGCTTTTTGAGTTACCATATACAGACTGTTAGGTCCTGCTAATTCTCTTTTGCCCTGTTCTCCCTCTAGGCACCTCATTGTGAGCATGCGTTCTGCAATGCCTGCATCACCCAGTGGTTCTCTCAACAGCAGACTTGTCCAGTGGACCGTAGCGTAGTGACGGTTGCCCACCTGCGCCCAGTACCTCGGATCATGCGGAACATGTTGTCAAAGCTGCAGATTGCCTGCGACAACGCTGTATTTGGCTGTAGTGCTGTTGTCCGGCTTGACAACCTCATGTCTCACCTCAGTGACTGTGAGCACAACCCAAAACGGCCTGTGACCTGTGAGCAGGGCTGCGGGTGAGATTCCTTCCCTTCTTCTTCCCCGCATGGACAAGGGCTTTCCCATTTATATCCTTGTCTCTGGGACCCCTGCTCACTGGCTGAGGGGCATGTAAGCAAGGTGTTTTCTTGGTCACCCTGGCATCCTGCCTAAAGATCTCACTTTCATGCTGCTTACAACTATGATTTTTTTGCTCTTGCTTTAATATAAGGGAGACCGTAATTCAGCAATCTGCATGATAACACTAAAAACTTGATTTTATTCTTTCATTTTAGTTCAGTATTACCTGCTCTTTGTCAGATTGACTGCTCTAATTTCCAGCCTTATATTTCCTCTTGCCCAGTTTTTTTCTTTCTTTGGGGTATACAATATTTGATTAAATGCTTATAGCTAGGGCTGTGTGAATCTAGGGCTTCTTAGGATGAATGCACAGGCAGAATCTGTAGGAGGAAAGGACAGCCATATAGTAGATAAAACACTGTCTTAAAGAGGGAAAGAAGTGCCTGACCTGTGGTGGCACAGTGGATAAAGCGTCGACCTGGGAACCCTGAGGTCGCCAGTTCAAAACCCTGCACTGGTCTGGTCAAAGCACATATGGGAGTTGATGCTTCCAGCTCCTCCCCCCTTTCTCTCTTTCTCTCTTTCTCTCTCTCTCACTCTATGTCTCCTCTCTAAAATGAATAAAATAAAATAAATATTTTTTTAAAAAAAGAGGGAAAGAAGCGCAGAGAAAATAGATAGCAAAGAGGTGAGGGGGAACTGGGGAGGAGAGTGAAGAGAAACAAGAGGGAGGACCAAAGTTAGAAATGAATGAATGGGCCTGACCAGGTGGTGGTGCGATGGATAGAGCGTCGGGACTGGCATGAGGAGGACCCAGGTTCGAAACCCCGAAGTCGCCAGCTTGAGTGCGGGCTCATCTGGTTTGAGCAAGGTTCACCAGCTTGAGCCTAAAGTTGCTGACTCGAGCAAGGGGTCACTCGCTCTGCTGTAACCCCCTGGTCAAGGCTCATATGAGAAAGTATTCCATGAACAACTAAAGTGCTGGAATGAAGAATTGATGCTTCTCATCTCTCTCCCTTCCTGTCTGTCTGTCCCTACCTGTCCCCTCTCTCTGTCTCTCTCTGTCTCTGTCACCAAAAAAAGAAAGAAAGGAATGAATGAATGGCCTGACCTATGCTGGTGCATTGGTAGAGCGTCAACCTGGAATGCTAGTTTTGCCAGTTCAAAACCCTGCCAGGTCAAGGCACATGTGAGAAGCAACTACCTATGAATTGATGCTTCCCCCTTCTCTCCCACTTCTGCCTTTCTCTCTCCTCTCTAAAATCATTAAATAAAATATTTAAGAAAAAGACAAGATACGAATGAATGTTAGAAATTTGGGATAGGAGAAAGCCTTCTCAGCAAGTTTCTGCCTTTGCCTACATGTCGCACTGAATGCTCCTATTCTCTTTTCCCACCCTCGTGGCAGCCTGGAGATGCCCAAAGATGAGCTGCCAAACCACAACTGCATTAAGCACCTGCGCTCGGTGGTACAGCAGCAGCAGGCACGCATTGCAGAGCTGGAGAAGACCTCAGCTGAACACAAACACCAGCTGGCAGAGCAGGTAGGGCCCAGAGAACACGGGGAAAAACATGTCCCTAATATGCAAATAACAACATGCTTGTGGGTGGTAAGCACCGTGTGAGCTATAGATCTGTGCCCCTGCTGTGCACCTGGCTGAGGGGATATTCTGCCTGCGGCTTAGTAGGGAAGCAGATAGGAGCTCTTCTCCCTTCCCTTCATCCCCTCAGTGTCATTCACTCACCTAACATTTATCAGATGCCTCTCTACAAAGGCACTTTATAAGCACTGGGGATATAGCTGTGAATGAAGCAATCATTTCCCGGTCTTCATGAAGCTTACAATCAGGTGGTTCTTTTGAGCTCCCAAATGTCCTCATTCTCAGATTAACTTTTGTCTGTCATCTGCTCTCTGCCTTAACCATCATCCCTGGTTCTCTTTCCCTCCACTAGAAGCGAGACATCCAGCTGCTGAAGGCATACATGCGTGCGATCCGCAGTGTCAACCCCAACCTTCAGAACCTGGAGGAAACAATTGAATACAATGAGATCCTAGAGTGAGTGTCACTCAGGATGTGGAGTTACTCCACAACCTGGCACTGAGCCGTGGAAGGAGGAAGAGCAGGGGAGTGACAGAAGGAGGGTATAAGGCTGGGCTAGAGCCACTACATTTCAGCTGTTGGTATGAAGGACTGGGACAGAGTCCAGTATGTGATTTCTTATTTTTGGGGGTAGATGAAAGGAGCTTACACAAGGAAACAATTTCTTCAGAATTAGGTGAGTACTCACATGTACAAAGCCTTGTATTAAAGGCTGTAAAGTGCTATGCTAGGAGGGCCAAAAAGAAATAGAAGAGTCTGGTCTGTGGTGGTGCAGTGGGTAGAGCGTTCACCTGGGATGCTGAGGTTGCTGGTTCAAAACCCTGGGCTTGCCTGACCTGTGGTGGTACAGTGGATAAAGCGACGATCTGGGAACACTGAGGTCGCCAGTTCAAAACCCTGCACTGGTCTGGTCAAGGCACATATGAGAGTTGATGCTTCCAGCTCCTCCCTCCTTTCTCTCTTTCTTTCTCACTCTGTGTCTCCTCTCTACAAATAAATAAAATTAAAAAAAAAGTTTTTAAAACCCTGGGCTTGTCCAGTCAAGGCACATACGACAAGCAACTAATGAACAGCTAAAGTGAAGCAAGTATGAATCGATACTTCTTGCTCTTCTCCCTCTGTAAAATCAATAAATAAAATCTGTAAAAAAGAAAAAAGAGCCTGACCAGGCGGTAGTGTAGTAGATAAAGCGTGAGACTGGGGCATGGAGAACCCAGATTTGAAACCCCGAGGTCGCCAGCTTAAACATGGGCTCACCAGTTTGAGCGCGGGGTCTCTGGCTTGAGCGTGGGATCATAGACATGACCCCATGGTCACTGGCTTGAGCCCAAAATTCACTGGCTTGAACACAAGGTTGCCGACTTGAGCAAGGTGTCACTCTCTTTGCTGTAGCCCCCTAGTCAAGGCACTATGAGAAAAGCAATCAATGAACAACTAAGGTGCTGCAACGAAGAATTGATGCTTCTCATCTCCTTCCTGTCTATCTGTTCCTATCTGTCCATCTCTCTGTCTCTGTCACAAAAAAAAGAAACAGAAGATATGTACATCCTTAGGTAGCTTTCAGAGAAGAGAGTGCAAATCCCGGAAAGTGACTTAAAAATGCAGCAAAATGCAATGAAGTACACAAGCAAAGTAAGATATTTCATTTCTGGAGTCCTATATATCTCATACACTAAACTGTTAAGAGTGAATCAATATGTATATAGGGCAAATAGTTCTGCTGTCAGAAATAGATGGGACATAGTATAGAGGAATAATTGCTTCCTTCAATAAACATTTCTTTTTTTCTTTTTAATTTTTATTTATTGATTTTAGCCAGGAAGAGAGAGAGAGACAGGAACATCATCCTGTCCCTGTATATACCCTGACCAGAGATCGAACCGGCAACCTCTGTGCTTTGGGCTAATGCCCTACCTGTTCAGCCAGGGCCAATAAGCGTGTTTTGTTTTGTGTGTGTGTTTTTATTCAGTGAGAGGGGAGGCAGAGACAGACTCCCACATATGCCCTGACTGGGATCCACCTGGCAAGTCCACAAGGGGGTCAATTCTCTGTCCATCAGAGGCTGTTGCTCTGTTGCTCAGCAACTGAGCTCTTCTTAGCATCTTAGGTGGAGGCCATGAAGCCATCCTGAGCGCCCAGGGCCAACTCGCTCCAATTGAGCCATGGCGGCAGGAGAGTAAGAGAGAGAGAGAAAAGTGACAGGGGAGGGGTGGAGGAGCAGATGGGCACTTCTTCTGTGTGCCCTGACCAGGAATTGAACCTGGGACATCCATACACCAGGCTGACACTCTACCACTGAGTCAGCCAGCCACAGCCAAACATTTCATGAGTGATTAGTATGTGCCAGGCACTATATGTGCTAAGTAGTGGGATTTTATTTTATTTTTCTAGAGAGAGAAAGAAAGACAGGAACATTGATCTATTCTGTATGTGCTCTGACCGGGAATCAAATCAGCAACCTCTGTGCTTCAGGATGATGCTCTAACCAATCAATCTATTTGTCCAGGACTAAAAAATATTGGGAATTTTAAGAAAAATAATGGACCTTACACTCATGTAGTTTAATCTGGTGAAATATTATAATATGTGGTAACTCAGATGGGACCAGCTAGGGAAAGATTACAAGTTTCTGAATCAATGGATGGATGGATGGAAGGAAGGAAGAATAGGGTTAAGCTAATTGCAGAGTGAGCAGTCATTCCTATTAGGAAAAGAAGAAATGCAGAGAAAGAGTATGAGCTGAAATGACCATCTCCATCTCCCTCCACACAGGTGGGTGAACTCCCTGCAGCCAGCAAGAGTGACCCGCTGGGGAGGGATGATCTCTACCCCAGATGCTGTACTCCAGGCTGTAATCAAGCGCTCCCTGGTGGAGAGTGGCTGTCCTGCCTCTATTGTGAACGAGCTGATAGAAAATGCCCATGAGCGAAGCTGGCCCCAGGGTCTGGCCACACTAGAGACAAGACAGATGAACCGGCGGTACTATGAGAACTATGTCGCCAAACGCATCCCTGGCAAGCAGGCTGTTGTCGTGATGGCCTGTGAGAACCAGCATATGGGTGATGACATGGTGCAGGAGCCGGGGCTTGTCATGATATTTGCGCATGGCGTGGAAGAGATATAGATCTCCACGGGCTGTGAGGAAGAGATGGAAATCAGAAAATCTCATCACTCCAGTAGCTGAGCTCTGAGTCCTCCCCATCTTTAATACTGTGGCTTATCCTTGAGCCACACATCTCCCTGCTCATTTGTCACTGAAGGGCCCTGGAACACTTTGCTCAGCCTTTCAGGTGGGAAACCCAGATTTCCTTCTTTTGCCTAATTTCTTCCCCTAAGATGTATGTAAATCTTCAGAGTAGTTGGGAAAGTCCCCTCCTCTATATTTGTTTTCCTCTCTAGGGTCCCTGGTTCCAGATATTTTCAGAAAGCACAAAGATATTCTTTTTCTGTAGAGGATCAGGGTAGAGTAAGAAATCTTAATCATTCCCCTCCTGCAAAACCAGGGAATCTGAGTAGGCAGGTTTGTTGATTCAAAACATGTAGAGGGTAACTCTGAGGAGCAGACATCCTAAAGAAATGGTAAGGATGGAACCAAAACCTTAGAAATAATGAGCCAGTAACTGGCCATCCTTGATGGCCCTTAGGGGAAGACTGGACCTCTGTGCCAACCAAAATCTTGTTCAGTCCACCTTAAAGGTGTGGGCTCCCACCGGGTCTGCCGGTGTGCAGGTTGGGATGCCGAAAATTTATAGATGAGCTCTTTCCTACACTTCCTCTTTATCAGAGAATGATGGGAATGGGGCTAGGTAGGAGGTTGGTCTGCTGGGGTGAATTGCTCATCAAGAAGCAACTCTGGCTTTTGCTGAAATCAGATAGGCAACTTCCTCCTGTGGCATAGGCTGTAGTAGTTCCATAGCCCCCTGTCCAGCCCTGTGATTGTAACTAGTTATTTTGATAATTTCCTTTGGCCATTGTTTGTTTATATTTCACTCCCTCCCTCCCACTTTTTTTTTTTTAGAATGGCCTGGTTATGGATACCCCACTTTTCCAGCCCAGCCATATTGTTGGCAATTTAATTTATTTACTTTTTTTTTAAGAAAGGAAAAAGAAAAAAAATTAACAAAACTTAAAACTTTTCTTTTGCTTTTCCTATGGTGGGGATTCTGGATAGGGTGGGACAGGGGTGGGCTCTGTATTTTATTTTTCCTTTTCAGCACAACCTTTGGCTTTAATATAAGAAGGGCAAAGGAGTCCTTGGCTGAACTTATGTCTGCCCCAACCCTCCATAACCCCATCGGAGATTAGGAACGTCCTCTATTCCAGTGATGGAAATGACAGTCCAGCATCGATGCCTGAGCCCTCTGGAGAACTCTCTGCTCCTGACCCTTTCAGGGTCTCATCATAGAACTCTAGATTTAGAGTATTAATTTTGAAGAAACTTCCCCTCCCCCATTTCCTTCAAGACAGGTATCTGGGTTCTAAGCTTCACCAGGCAAGGTGGGATAGAAATTATCTTTGTCTCTGAGAATAGGATGTATTCTGTCTCACTCTTGCCCCTTAATGAGTGCAGCTCCATTTCAGACCACCTGGGGCGTTCCTTGACTCCTGGAGTGACTGGCAGAGTAAGAGAAGGGGAGGGATAGTGGGTGTGATTATTTTCATATGCAGGTGGGAGTGGGGTTAAAGAGAGATGGCCATATAACAGCTTCTTCTCTTTTTGGAGTTTTATTCCAGGCCAGCTTGCTGGAGGTCTGGGTAGTTGGGTCAGGACTCCACTGAGATTGGAGTAGAGGGATACAACTTGAAGGGAGTAGGAACAGTCATATGTTCCAGCCCCGGGACATTGTGCTCAGGAATTTAAAAATGCTGCTATACTTAATCTGGTTACTACATTTCCATTCCCTGCTGCCCCTGTCTGCCTTACCACGGCACACACCCTCTTGTTGTCACCCTCAGATGGAGCCAGGAAGCTGGGTTCAGGCTTGTCCACCCTTTGCACTAGTGTCTGCAGGTTGCTGGTTGTGTTATATGTGCTGTTCTGTGGTGTTGACTGCACTAATAAACCTTTCACTCAACTATAAATTCTTAATTCAGTGTCACTCCCCTTCTTGTGAAGGTTTCTCCTCTGTTTTGGCCTTTTTCTCACCTTAATTCCCCTTACTACTTACTTCCTTACTTTGTAACCTATCCTTGTCTGAGAACTAACCTCTCTTAGGAGGACGTCTGCTTGAGATTAGTCAGCACCTCACATCTTTGCTCCGTGTGCCCTCTTACATCCTTTTCTCCTATCTCCCGTTCTGTAGCAGTGAACACTCTCTCTCTAGGGATCTGAATTTTGTTTTTTCCAGGGTCTGCCTCTGCCCCAGATCCCATGTCTGTGTTCCTGGGGCTTGGGGACACTTTGCACAGAAGGTACATAGTACCTTTCTCCCTTGTTCCATCTTTGCTTTGGAATCTGGGATTACATCATAAACAGGGAAGCCTCTACCCCCCAGTGCCTCCTAACCAAGAAAGCAAATGTGAGGAAGGGAACCTGGAATGACTGGCTGCCTAGTATGGTTGTCAAACCTCTATCAACCCTTTTGTAGGCATTTGTTGCCACCTCCCTGTCACGAGTAAAAGAAAATATTCTTCCCCTTAAGTGTTACATTTTAAATTTGTTAAGCATTTATCATGCACCTAATGTAAGTGTAATGGTACTCTAGATACTCTAGTGGGATTAAGGGGTGGGAGCATAAGGACATTCCTGTGCCAACTGAGTATATTCTACACTTCAATACACACAGGGTCTGACTATAAAGTAATGGTGAACACATCACAACGTAGAGCATAAGAGGCAATATATGTACTCTTGTATCAGAAGTGCGCTTTTTTCCTCCTGAATTTCCTTCAAAATTACTTTCAGAACCTGTTGCTCATTCTTTTGAATGTCATGAATGGTTCCAAATCTTCCCTTTAAGGCAGATTTGGTTTTTGGAAACAATATTCAGACTATTCTGCAGTGAATTCGCTGTGACGGGAATGGGGGAGTTCATGTAGCAAAATGGCACCTACCTTCAAAGACTTGCACCCTAATGGAGGTGAGTAGATAGTAAGATGTGTTTTAAGTGGTTTTGCAAGCAATACGTGAGTAGAGGGAAGATAAAGCCCCTGATTATGATGGGTACCAGGAAATACTTTTTCATACGTGGTATTTGTTCTAGATCAGAGTTTGGCAATTACAGCTTGTTTTCCCACTGTCTGCTTTTATATTTTTTAAAAGACATTGATTTTAGAGAGACAAGAGAGAGAGAAAGAAGGGGTGGAAGGATGAAGGAGCAGGAAGCATCAACTCCCTTATGTGCCTTGACGAGGCAAGCCCAGGGTTTTCAACCAGTGACCTCAGCATTCCAGGTTGTCCTTTTATGCACTGTGCCACCACAGGTCAGGCCTGCTGTCTGCTTTTGTAAAAAAAAAAAAAAAAAATGTATTGGAACACAGCCACGCTCATGCGTTTACATGTTGTCTATGGCTACTTTTATTTTTTTAAATGTTTATGGATTGATTTTAGAGAGGAAGATAGAAACTTCAATTTGTTCCACTTATATATGTGTTCATTGGTTGATTCTTGTATATGCCCTGACTGGGGATCAAACCTGCAAACTTGGTGTGTTATGATGACGCACGCTCTAAGCTACCCGGCCAGTCTATAGCTGCTTTTAGATCACAACAGCAGAGTTGAGTAGTTGCACAGAACTAAGGCCTACAAAGCCTCAAATGTTTGCTTTTTTGGTCCTTTATAATACCCTGGCCTGATAGCTCAGTTGGTTATAGCATACTCCCAATATGCAGAGGTTGCCAGTTTGATCCTCGGTCCAGGCATATACCAGTGTGTCCGTAAAGTCATGGTGCACTTTTGACTGTGTGACCGGTCAAAAGTGCACCATGACTTTACGGACACACTGTACAGAAACAGATTGACGTTTCTGCCTCTCCCTAAAGAGAGACCCAGGTTCAAATCCCTGAGGTTGCCAGCTTGAGTGCAGGCCCACCAGCTTAAAGGCAAGGTCACTGGCTTGAGCATGGTTAAGCATGGGATCATAGAGATGACCCCATGGTAACAGACTTAAGCCCAAGGTCACTGGCTTGAGCAAGAGGTCACTTGGTCTGCTGCAGCCCCCCAGTCAAGGCACATATGAGAAAGCGATCAATGAACAACTAAGGTGCCGCAATGAAGAATTGATGCCTCTCTCCCTTCATGCCTGTCTATCTGTATCTGTCCCTCTGTCTCTATCTTTGTCTCTCTTGCTAAAAAAAAAGTTTGCCAACCCATTCTAACCTTTTAAGGTCAAGAGTATGAGGGGAAAACTGTAGAGAAAACTGGTTTAATATTTTACTTAGCCCTGGCTGTTAAGCTCAGTCAGTTAGAGCAACATTCTGGGTTTGATTCCCAGTCAGGAAACAAGAGAAGCGACCATCTGCTTCTCCTCCCCTGCCCAGTCCCCCTCTTTCCTTCTCGCAGCCAGTGGCTCCATTGGTTCGAGCATTGTCATGGGAACTGCAGATAGCTTCGATGATTTGAGCATCATCAGCCTTAGATGGGAGGGGGGTTTTCTGGGGAGATATAGGTTGGGGCACATGCGGGAGTCTGTCTACCTCTCCTCTCTCTTTAAACAAATAAATGAATAAAAAGAACAAAAATTTTGCCTGACTGGTAGTGGCACAGTGGATAAAATGTCGACCTGGAACACTGAGGTCGCCGATACGAAACTCTGGGCTTGCCTGGTCAAGGCACATAGGAGTTGATGCTTCCTGCTTCTCCCCCCTTCTACCTCTTTCTCCTCACTAAAATAAAGTCTTAAAAAATTAAAGAAAAAAATTTTACAGGTAAGTTTCTGAGAAGAGTGACTTCCAACTCATGATTTTATTGGCAATGGGAATACAGCGAAAACTGGTGACGATAATAAGCTTTATAGTAATTCATGCAAGAGAGGATCAGAGCTTGAAACAAAGCAAAAAAGAGGACCAAGAGACTTCCAGAGAAAAACTGACAGGTTCACGAAGCCACTGTTTATAGCATACCTGTCATGTGCCAGATGTGGTGCCTAGGCATTTGAGATACACAAATAATTGAGAAGTCATTTTTAAAAAATTGTTTTCCATTGATTTGAGAGAGTAAAGGAGAGAAAGCATCAACTTGTTGCACTTAGTTCCATTTAGTTGTATACTCGTTGATTGCTTCTTGTACATACCCATGACCTTAGGACAGTGGTTCTTAACCTTTTTTGAGGTACCGAACCCACCAAATTCCTATGTGCATTCACCGAACCTTCTTTAGTGATAAATAATATATGACTTTTTTTTCCAAATTCAAGACATAGGTATATATTTTTTTACTGGTGCACAAAATGAGCCATGCATGAACATCACCTTGCTCAAAGAACAAAACCAACAAAGTGCATGAACTCACAACAAATTACGGTATTACTTTATTCTGGCCTCCGCGGCAGAGGCTTCTCTGAACCCCTGAGACCGACTCATCGAACCCCTAGGGTTCGATAGAACCCAGGTTAAGAACCACTGCCTTAGGAAGATATTTTATCCACTGAGCCACCCAGCCAGGGCTTTTATTTTTTAGGTGAGGTGGAGATAGTGAGGCAGACTCCTACATGCTGCCCAACCGGGATGATGCTTGAGTACTGAGCTATTTTTAGCACCCGAGACTGCCGCCCTTGGACCAACTGAGCTATCCTCAGCACCTGGGGCCATTTTGGAACCAACTGAGCCATGGGAGGGGAAAAGAGAGAAGAGGAAGGGGGGGCAGTTCGCTTCTCCTGTGTGCCCTGACCGGGAATCAAACCCAGGATGTCCACACGCCAGGCTGACACTCTAGCCACTAAGCCACCAGAAAGGGCCTAAAAACAAAATTTTTATTTTTTATAAAGCTATGTTGACTTATTTTTTATTTTTATTTTCTACAGGGACAGAGAGAGTCAGAGAGAGGGATAGACAGGGACAGACAGGAATGGAGAGAGATGAGAAGCATCAATCATCAGGTTTTTGTTGCGACACCATAGTTGTTCATTGATTGCTTTCTCACATGTGCCTTGACCGTGGGCCTTCAGCAGACCGAGCCACCCCATGCTGGAGCCAGCGACCTTGGGTCCAAGCAGGCGAGCTTTTGCTCAAGCCAGATGGGCCCGTGCTCAAGCTGGCGAGCTTGGGGTCTTGAACCTGGGTCTTCTGCATCCCAGTTCGATGCTCTATCCACTGCGCCACCACCTGGTCAGGCTAAAAACAAATCTTTAAAAGAATTTTCAGCCCTGGCGACTTGGCTCAGTGATAGAGCGTTGGCCTAGCATGTGGACGTCCCGACTTTGACTCCTGGTCAGGGCACAGAAGTGACCATCTACTTATCCAACCCTCCCCCTTTTCTCTCTCTTCCACTCCTGCAGCCATGGCTTGGATGGAGCAAGTTGGCGCTGGTTGCTGAGGATGGCTCCATTCCCTCACCTCAGGAGCTAAAATAGCTTGGTTGCTAAGCAATGGAGCAATGCCACAGATGGGTAGGGCATCACCAGATGGAGGGCTTGCTGGGTGGATCCTGGTCAGGTCACATGAGGAACTCTGTCTCTCTGCCACCCCACTCCTCACTTAAGAAAAATAATTTTTCATCTTAGTAGAGGCACTTCAACAAATAATAGGGGACACAGGATAGTATATTGCTAATAGATAAGGACAAAGTATAATAGGATGAGGAAGGAATGCTTCTCAGAAGTATCATTGGAGCTAAGCTCTGGAAAGGATCAGATTGGCTGTGAGGCAAGGGGTAATGTTGAACATTTACTGAGTGAGGCACTACTCTAAGTATTAAACATTAGTCATCCCAACTTTATTTTATTTTTTCAATTTTAGTGAGAGGAGGGGACTCCCATATATACCCCAACCAGGAGCCACATGGCAAGCCTACTAGGGGCAATGCTCTGCCCATCTGGGGACCTAGCTCCATTACAACCAGAGCCATTTTTTAGCGCCTGAGGTGGAGGCCATGAAGCCATCCTCAGTGCCTGGGGCCAACTTGCTCCAATTGAGCCATGGCTGCAGGAGGAGAGGAGAGAGAGAGAGAAGTGAGACAGGGAGGGGTGGAAAAGCAGATGGGCATTTTTCCTGTGTGCCCTGACTGAAAATTGAACTCAAGACTTCCACACACCAGCCTGACCAGGCGGTGGAGCAGTGGATAGAGCGTCAGACTGGGACGTGGAGGACCCAGGTTCGAGATCCCGAGGTTGCCAGCTTGAGTGTGGACTCAGCTGGTTTGAGCAAGGGTCACCAGCTTGAGGCCAAGGTCGCTGGCTTGAGCAAGGGATCACTCGGTCTGCTGTAGCCCCCCCACCCCCGGTCAAGGTACATATGAGAAAGCAATCAATGAACAACTAAGGAGCCACAACAAAGAATTGATGTTTCTCATCTCTCTCCCTTCCTGTCTGCCCCTATCTGTCCCTCTCTCTGACTCTGTCTCTGCCACACACACACACACATACACACACGACTTCCACACACCTGGCTGATACTCTAACACTGAGCCAACCAGTACCCATCCCAACTTTATAAAAAGGCACTACAGCCTGACCAGCCAGTGGCGCAGTGGATAGAGCATCGGACTGGTATGCGTAAGACCCAGGTTCGAGACCCCCAAGGTGGCCAGCTTGAGCGTGGACTCATCTGGCTTGAGCAAAAGCTCGCCAGCTTGGACCCAAGGTCGCTGGCTCCAGCTTGGACCCAAGGTCGCTGGCTTCAGTCTGCTGAAGACCCACGGTCAAGGCACATGTGAGAAAGCAATCAATGAACAACTATGGTGTTGCAACGGTAATTAAAAACTAATGATTGATGCTTCTCATCTCTCTCCGTTCCTGTCTCTCTGTCCCTATCTACCCCTCCCTCTGACTCTCTCTCTCTCTCTGTCCCTGTAAAAAAAAAAAAAAAAAAAAAAAGGCACTACAGTGTGTCCGTAAAGTCATGGTGCACTTTTGACTGGTCACATGGTCCTGTGCTCCTAACCACTGCACTTAATATGGGCACTTACCCAAAGCTGAGTCATAAAGACAGGTTTCTAGTCTGTAAATGAGAAGACAGTGTCATTAACCTGAATAGGGAGGAGAGGAACAGCAGATTTCAGGGGTGAAGTGTAATGAGCTCATTCGGCGAACACTGGGTTTGAGTGTTTCCATATAGCATTCTTTAGTCACTTAATGAGAATGTGTGTCAGGAGCTTAAGAGCACGAAGTTAAGGTTAAAGTTGTGGATTTGGGAGTTACCTGCCCAGAGGTGATCAAGAAATTCTAGGAATTAATGCAAACATGAAAGGAGAGAACAAGAAGGCTAGGAATGGGGACTTAGGGAAATTCCTTAAGTAATCTAGAACAAAATCAGGAAAAGAGATAAATTACAAAGTTGGCTAATATGTCAGTTTTTTTTTTAATTTTATTTTATTCATTTTAGAGAGGAGACACAGAGAGAGAGTGAGAGAGAAAGGGGGGAGGAGCTGGAAGCATCAACTCCCATATGTGCCTTGACCAGACCAGTGCAGGGTTTTGAAGTGGCGACCTCAGTGTTCCCAGGTCAACACTTTATCCACTGCGCCACCACAGGTCAGGCTCTACATCAGTTTTTTAGAAAATAATTTTGAAGTAATGAGTCATTTAAATGTCACTCCTAAACTAGCTGTGAATGTTTTTTTAAGACTATTCATTTTAGAGCAGTGGTTCTTAACCTGGGTTCTATCGAACCCCAGGGGTTCGATGAGTCGGTCTCAGGGATTCGGAGAAGCCTCTGCCGCGGAGGCGAGAATAAAGTAATACCGTAATTTGTTGTGAGTTCATGCACTTTGTTGGTTTTGTTCTTTGAGCAAGGTGATGTTCATGCACGGCTCATTTTGTGCACTAGTAAAGAAACATATACCTATGTCTTGAATTTGGAAAAGAAAATCATATTTTATTTATCACTAAAGAAGGGTTTGGTGAATGCGCATATGAAACTGGTGGGTTCGGTACCTCAAAAAAGGTTAAGGACCACTGTTTTAGAGAGAAAAGAGAGACAGAAGGGGGGAGGAGCAGGAAGCATCAAATCTCAAATGTGCCTTGACCAGGTAAACTTGGAGTTTCGAACCAGCGCCCTCAGTGTCCCAGGTCAATGCTTTATCCACTGCGCTACCACATGTCAGGCTAGCTGTGAATGTCTTATACAACAACAGCATTCCTGAAACAAGTGTAAGTTGAGATCATTTCAGCTCAAATCCTCTAATGATTTGCTTTACTGGATAAACTGCAGAGATCCACGCCACATTTGGAATAAGTCAACAACTTAGAAGGGTATAATATTAAATTATTATTTTTTTTAGTGAGAGTGACAGACAGGAAGGAAGATAAGAAGCATCAACTCATAGTTGCAGCACCTTAGTAGTTCATTGATTGCTTTCTCATATGTGCCCTGACTGGGGGGCTACAGCAGAGCAAGTGACCCCTTGCTCAAGCCAGCGACCTTGGGGTTTTGAATCTGGTTCCTCTGCGTCCCAGTCCAACACTCTATCCACTGTGCCACCACCTGGTCAGGCTATGCTATATATATATATTTATTTTACAGGGACAGAGAGAGAGTCAGAGAGAGGGATAGATAGGGACAGAGAAATGAGAAGCATCAATCATCAGTTTTTCATTGCAACACCTTAGTTATTCATTGATTGCTTTCTCATATGTGCCTTGACCGCAGGCCTTCAGCAGACAGAGTAACCTTTTGCTCGAGCCAGAGACCTTGGGTCCAAGCTGGTGAGCTTTTTTTACTCAAGCCTGATGATTCCATGCTCAAGCTGGCAACCTTGGGGTCTCGAACCTGGGTCCTCCGCATCCCAGTCCGACGCTCTATCCACTGCGCCACCGCCTGGTCAGGCCAGGCTATGCTATTTTTCTTAAAGCTTTTATTTATTGATTTTGAGAGAGAGAAGATGGGAAGGGAGAGGAGCAAGAAGCATCAACTCGTAGTTGCTTCTCACATGCGTCTTGACCAGGCAGGCTGGGGGCCTTCGAACTGGCCACCTCAGCATTCCAGGTTGATGCTTTATCCACTGCGCCATCACAGGTCACACTTTCTTTACTTTTTTCTTAGAGAGAGGAAGGTAGGGAGATGAAAAGCATCAGGTCGTAGTTGTGTCACTTTAGTTGTTCACTGATTGCTTCTTATATGTAGCTTGACGGGGGTCGGGGCTCCAGCTGAGCCAGTGACCTCTTGCCCAAGCCAGCAATCTCGGGGTTTCAAACCTGGGTCCTCAGGGTCCCAGGTCGACAACTCTATCCACTGCACCACTATTGGTAAGGCTAATTATTAAATTCTTATGTGTTAGATTCCCACACATTAGCTTACTAGTCACATAAAAGCAACTTTAAGACCTGACCTGTGGTGGCACAGTGGATAAAGCGTTGACCTGGAACACTGAGGTCGCCAGTTCAAAACTCCGGGCTTGCCTGGTTGAGGCATATACAGGAAGCAACTAGTATGAGTTGATGCTTTCCGCTTCTCTCCCTCCTATCTCTAAAGAAAAAAAAATCAATAAAGACCCAAAAAGAATTCATAGCCAAAAAGATCAGTATAGGATGGCATTAGCTAGTCATTGGTTATAAAGTGAAAAAACAGGAGCTTCATGAGAGAAGGAATTAGGCTGTTACATGGAAATGTCCAGCCTTATTAGATTGGGGGTAATTTACTGGGAATAATTAATGATAAAAAATGGGTGACTTGGGTAGGGTGTTATTGATAATAGAAGCATGTGTTTTATCACACAGGATTGAAGTTCCTGGACAAGCAGTGTTTAAAAAAAAATTTTTTTTAGGATTTATTTCTTGATTTTACAGAGAGAAGGAAGAGAGGGGGAGGAATGAGAAATATCTCATAGCTGCTTCACATTAGTTGTTCATTGATTGTCATATGTGCCTTGACCTGGCAGCCCAGGGTTTCAAACTGGTACCTGAGCGTTCCAGGTGGAGGCTTTATTCGCTGCACCACCACAGGCCTGGCCTCCATCGCATTCTGTAATTCATGCTTTTGTTACAATGGCCTTCCAGGTGCCCCAGTTTCAACACTGCTTGACCTGTCGTGGCGCAGGGGATAGAGTGACAATGACCTGAAACACTGAGGTTGCTGGTTTGAATCCCTGGGCTTGCTCCATCATGGCACATAAAGCAACTACTACAAGTTGATGATTCCTGCTTCTCCCTCCTCTAAATAAATAAATAAATATTTTAAAAAAGAAATAACATGATGTGATGGAGGAAGCACTGATTGATGAATGATGGAATTGAGAACAGTATTAACGTAAATGAAAAAAAGTTGAGAATGTAATTCTGGGAAAGGAGTTTTGTGTTTTATTTTGTTTTTTTTACAGGGACAGAGAGAGAGATAGTTAGGGACAGACAGACAGGAATGGAGAGAGATGAGAAGCATCAATCATTAGTTTTTCGTTGTCGTTGCGACACCATAGTTGTTCATTGATTGGTTTTTCACATGTGCCTTGACCGTGGGCCTTCAGCAGACTGAGCAACCCCTTGCTGGAGCCAGCAACCTTGGGTCCAAGCTGGCAAGCTTTTGTTCAAGTCAGATGAGCCCATGCTCAAGCTGGTGACCTCGGGGTCTCGTGACCTCGGGGTCTCAAAGCTGGGTCTTCCGCATCCCAGTCCGACACTCTATCCACTGCACCACCGCCTGGTCAGGCAGTCTTGTGTTTTAGATGACATTAGTTGAGCTATACAAACAGCTAGAGATAAAGGAACATGGTTTAGTTGAGTGGCCATTCCTGGAATGGAGGCTTGAGACTTTCGTCTTGTGAGGAGGGAAAAGACTGAAGCTTTGCTGAAATTCCCCAGAACAGAAAACAAATGAGATGGACAAACAATTCTTTTATCTCTCTCTCTCTTTTTTTGCAGTTAATTTTTTTAAATTTCTTTTTATTGTATTCATTTTAGAGAGGAGACACAGAGTGAGAGAGAGAAAGAGAGAAACGGGGGAGGAGCTGGAAGCATCAACTCCCATATGTGCCTTGACCAGACCAGTGCAGGGTTTTGAACTGGCGACCTCAGTGTTCCCAGGTCGACGCTTTATCCACTGCGCCACCACAGGTCAGGCGCAGTTAATTTTTTTAAAGAAACATAGTTTGTAAAGTAAGACCTTAATTTATTTGTTGATGAAACAGTGTTCTAAAAGTGATTTTCAACTGGCGTGCTGCACGAAACATGCAATGCCTGACTTTAATTAAAGGAATTGAGACCTGTGGTGGCGCAGTGGATAAAGCGTTGACCTGGGAACACTGAGGTCGCCAGTTCAAAACCCTGCACTGGTTCGGTCAAGGCACATATGGGAGTTGATGCTTCTAGCTCCTCCCCCCTTTCTCTCTCTCTCTCTCTTCTCTAAAATGAATAAAATAAAAAATAAAAATTAAAAATAAAAGGAACTGAGCTCTTTTCCCTGAGATTGTCAAATAAAAAAATGACAACAGCGAACACAACAATAGCCATTCAGTGTGAATGAATCAAAATTATACCTATTTTTTTTGTCTGATCAGCAAAATACATATTTTTTGGAGTGCCACAGAATTTTAGTAATTAGTTTCTATGTGCCACAACATGAAGAAGATTGAAAATTACTGTTCTAAGAGAAAAACAAGAATACAGTGTCTCTGAAGCCCATAAATAAGTCAATAGTTTTAAATTTAGCAGAGAATTCTACCGTAGGGTATTAGGGTAGTATGGAGGTGGAGGCGGAAAGGAAGTAGAAAACAATGCAGTGGTTTGCATCAGGTGTAGTTTTGTTTGTTCTGAATTAATGAAGGATTGACTCATTGGAGTAGAAGAATCTGAACATGTCATGAAAGAGTATTTATGGAAGGTTCCTTCAGAGGTCGAAATGAATGGGGTAGCAAGCATAGGAGAAGGTAATTTAAGAGCAGATAAACAAGGCCAAAACTGACCAGAAGAAACTAAAGAATGCCAGTGGGTAGAATGTAAGATATAAGAATAGTGAGAGAGAGAGGGGTCTGATCATGCAATACAAAGAAAGAGAGACAGGATTTGTTGGGATGGAAGGAGGATGAAAGAATTGGGGAATTGGAGTGGGCTGTAGGGATGGTAAAAATGAAAATTTATCTAGCCTGACTGGGTGGTGGCACAGTGGGATGTGGAAGAACCAGGTTCGAGTCCCCGAGGTCGCCAGCTTGACCGTGGGCCCATCTGTCTTGAGCAAAAGCTCACCAGCTTGGACCCAAGGTCGCTGGCTCCAGCAAGGGGTTGCTCAGTCTGCTGAAGGCCCGCGGTCAAGGCACATGTGAGAAAGCAATCAGTGAACAACTATGGTGTTACAACGGCAAAGAAAAACTAATGATTGATGCTTCTCATCTCTCTCCGTTCCTGTCTGTCCCTATCTATCCCTCTCTCTGACTCTCTCTCTGTCCCTGTAAAAAAAAAAAGAAGTTATCTACTATTCATGAAAGTTGGAAGCCTTGGCATCTCACCCTGGAAAGTTACAAAAGCAGCATTTAAGAGCAAAAGGTAGGAACTCCTAAGTACCAAACAACTTATGCCAGTTTCTCCTGTGCAGTACAGATCCTCCATTTTATGAAGCATGGAGCCTTCCTTTCACAACATAGTTGTCAGTTGCCCTCTGCGGGTCAATTTCAGTCTTGGCTCTCCAGATACTTAAATATGAAAATATACACAAAATGGGATTTAGTAGGAAGCTGAGTCCTGAGTCAAATTAGGTTCTATTACAGTATATATTTGATCACATCTATGTTTAAGATCTAATAGAAGAATTACATATAAATACACAGTGCCTGACCTGTGGTGGCGCAGTGGAACACTGAGGTCCTGGTTAGAAACCCTGGGCTTGCCTGGTTAAGGCACATATGGGAATTGGTGCTTCCTGCTCCTCCCCACCAACTCTCTTTCTAAAATGAATAAAGTCTTAAAATAAATAAAATACACAGTCCTAACTCCCAAGAAGCTTATAGTACAGTTTGAGTGAAGATTAAAACATGTAAACATAAAAAACCAACATAAAAAATTAAATATATCCATATAACTACTGCAAAAAACATCCATGTACTCAACAAAATTATCTTTATTTAGCACCTTATATGTGCCAAGAGTTTATTTTATGTATTTTTTTTTAAACTAATCTTTTTTTATTTTAAGGGGGGAGGAGCTGGAAGCATCGACTCTCATGGGAGTTGCCTTAATGGGGGGCGGGGGGTCATCCAGCTGCCCCGTGCTCAAGCCAGCGACCTTGGGCTTAAGCTGGATGAGCCCAGGCCCAAGCCAGCAACCTCAGGGCTTCAAGCCTGGGTCCTTGGAATCCGAGGCCAACTCTATCCACTGCGCCACCACTTGGTCAGGTCCGAGAGTTTATTTTCTACAGGGGAAGAAACAGTTCAAATAATAAGATTAGGGTACTGGACATGGTGGGCAATAGGTGATTACAGAAGACTTTCCAGGAAAACCGACATTTAAGTGGAAACTGAATAGAAGGTGAGGATATTAAAGATGATTTCAGGCAGAGAACTGCATGAACATGGACAAATACCAGGAACTAAATGAATGCCAGTGGATGGAGGTAAGGAATATGGAAGAGTGGTGAAAGAAACGAGACTAAAAGCAGCAATGGAAAGATGTAAGGTCTCCAGCTACAGAGTGCATGCTTTAGTGCATTTTCACATAGTTACCTCCTATAGTCCACACAATTATCCCTATTTTCCAAATGAAGGCTCCAGCAAATGGTGGGTCCAGCTTGCACTCAGCCCTGAGAAAAGTGGACAGATTTGATCTTTTTAAGAAATCAACTTTTGCCTGACCTGTGGTGGCGCAGTGGATCAAGCATTGAACTGGTACACTGAGGTCGCCAGTTCAAAACCCTGTGTTTGCCCGGTCAAGAAACATATGGGAGTTGATGCTTCCTGCTCCTCCGGCCCTCTTCTCTCTCTGTCTGATTTTCTCTCTCTCTCTCCTCTAAAATGAATAAATAAAAAAAATATTTTAAGAAATCAACTTTTGCAGACGTGTATCAAAGGAGATTCTGTGCATGCAATCTAGTGAATGGTGGTGGAAAACTGAAAGGTTCCAGCTGGAGTAATCAAGAGCCTCAAGGAGGAGTAAAATGATGTGCAGGATGGAAAGTGATCATCTTGGGGCTGGGATGGAGGCACTAAGGAGGGTGACCTTGAAAAGAACAGCATAAGCAATAGTATAAAGGCGGAAAACTCCAAAGTATAAATGTGTAGAGAACTCTGTCAGTTACTTTTGAGCTTTCTGTCCTTTGGGGATCCTTCTTGGAGAAAACAGTGCTGTTCAAGAAACAAAATACAGAAAGAATATCCCCTACAGGTATCCTGATTCCTCACAATCAGAATTTGGGGGATGGGAAGAACTGGGTGAGGTTAATACAGGTTAGAGAAGAGATTAATTCCCTAGCTTGGTTAATAATACATGAAGTATTTAGAACAGTACCTGGCACATAATGAGCACTCAATAAAAAGTAGTAGTTATCTTCCCACACTAGCTCCAGCTACATCTGCAGGAGTTCGTTTAAATAGGCTACTTCCCCCTTCTCAAGGAAATCTAAATGAGAGAATGCCCTGTTTCCTGAGTATTTTTCAAGTAATCAGACCTACAAGACATCACTTCTGGTCATAAAATAAAGAGGTGCATTCTTGTTCTGGAAACTCCAGTTTTGACTTATAGCATACAGGCATTGACATTCCCAAACAAAAGTTACGGTTATCTCAAACAAAAGTTACGTAAGTTCTTCAAATCCTTTGCCGTTCCTTCCCAAAAGCATGAAACAATGTTAAAGGTCTGCTAGCAAACCTGAAGTTACAGAATTCTGTATTCGTAGCAGCCCATACGGTCGTGCATAACAAACTTCCCTGATCCCCACTCCGGCACACCATATCCAGGGGTGAGACCACTCGGTTTCTATTGCCGAGACAGAAAGGTAAGTGCAAGGAAGACAAAATGCAAAAACAACGGTTTCCCTCTACGCCTAAGGGGCGGGGGAAAAAAGCGGCCGTCACGAACAGGATTCGAACCTGTGCGGGGAAACCCCATTGGATTTCGAGTCCAACGCCTTAACCACTCGGCCACCGTGACTCCCCAACTTGTGGTTCGTCTCGCGCTTACAGAAGGGGTCCGCATTGTAGGAAAGTTGGCCCCAACCCATACACACACCCTCCGACCGACGCCTTTCGCCCCTGACTCGAGTCCTTACCTCTTCCCTATGCCACTCAAAGAAGAGTCGGTGTACCGGGAAACTCAGGGAGGGAGGGTCACCCGCCCAGGGAAGATTCAGGGTCTCAAGGAGCTCAAAGCTATTTACGAGGCACTGGCGAGGCCTGCAGAGAAAGCAGTTTAGAGGAAAGGAGTTGGGCTGGGCTGGGCCCAGAGGGGGGTGGCTAGGGGACTCTTCGGATTAAGGAGTTAGGAGGAGTGCTGGGACAAGGCGTGTGGGGTGAGCGATGTTCAGTAAGAATTTAAACGGGGAACTCCTGGAGACGGATGAAAGGGGTCGGGGGCTCCTTGGGATAGGGGGATTCGCGGAGTTAGGAAATGTGCCAAGTGACGGCCACTGGGAGCTGGGGGCGTCTCTGGCGACAAGCGTCCCCTTTGAGGTAGGAGAGGGGCCACTTCCCGGGTTGAGAGGCAAAAAAAGAAAAGGTTTTGTCTCAGGCCAAAAGCCGTGTCAGAGGAGTGGGTGCAGCTCCAGGAAGCCGCCGCCTCGGGGGAGGCCGCCAGGTCGGTCCGGCGCCCGGCACTCCGTCGCCGCCGCGCCCAGCTGGCCGGCAGGGGGCGCCTACGCGGGCCCGGGCCGGCCCAGGCGGCGGGAGGCGGCGGCTGCGGCGGCGGGAGGGGGGCGGAGGAGGCGGGAGCTGAGCTGAACGGGCGGCGGCGGCGGCGGCGGCGGCGGCGGCTGCTGGGCCCGAGCCCGAGAAGATGGCGGTGCGGAAGAAGGACGGCGGCCCCAACGTGAAGTACTACGAGGCCGCGGACACAGTGACCCAGTTCGACAACGTGCGGCTCTGGCTAGGCAAGAACTACAAGAAGGTACGCGGGCAGGGCCGCGCGAAGACCGGGGGCGGGACAAAGGGACCGCGGCTCCGCGGCGCCCCAGGGTCCTGCCCACCTTCCCGCGGCCCGCGGCCCGGAGTTCAGCCCCCTGCGCGCCCTCCGGCCTGCGCCCCTCCCCCGCCTCTTACCACCACCCCCTTCGACCTCAGATTCCAACCCCCGCCCCCACTGCTGCGCCCTCTGCCCCTTGTTTTCCTCCACTGCCCGGCGGGTCCGGGTGCCAGCAGCCCACCTCCTCTAAGCCAATCGCCTTCCGGGCTTTTCCGGGAGAGACGGCTAGGGTTGGACCGGGTGTCAGTTGCCCCCACCCCACTCCCAACCCCCAGCGTGCCCGCCACGGTGCCCGCCAGAGCTCCCCACGGAGCCAGGTACCCGTAGGGCTGAGGCCTCGCTTGTGCTTTGTGTACGTCGAGAGAAAGATGATGGAAGCAGGAGGGTAAACAGCTACAGAGCAGGCCCTTAGCCGCTCCATTGGCCTGAAAAAAATGGCCCCCACCCTGAAGTCACCTGTCTCTACCGCTCGACCCCCCATCTGTAGCCAAGGAGCAGCAAAACCTTTTCGCGAGCCAGGGTATAAGAGTTCCTTCTCAAACCATTCCTCAGCTTCACAATGAAGTCACCCCACCACCCGTCCTTGAATTGCCCTGGGTTTGGGGTTCAGAGTCTAGGCCACTCTTTTTATATTTCAAGCCTCCCACCTCATACTGTTGATCATAGGTACTAAACAAAGGGTTTTAGAAGCCTTACCTATCTTTTCTACTGAACCTCTCCCTGATGTTGTCTTTGTTTTTAGGCCTTGTTGAAAGGAACATCTAAACATATGATTTTCCTTGGCGACAGGCATCCTTTCTTCTCACTACCCCCAGAGAGGGGTTCTTCTGGCTTTCCTTCAGCTCTCCAGTTCTTCCTGCCCAGCTTTGCAACCTGTCTGGAGTGTGATGAGTGGTTTTTAGAAAACCCCTTTGATCTTGCTTATGAGCCTGTTCCTGCTCAGGTCTCTGGGGTCAGGATCCTGACAAACAGCTGCTGGGTCAGTGGTTTGTCTGTACCCCAGAGTGAGGCTCTGGTTCCCAGGCTCCTACCTTTGACCTTTTGGAAGGAAGATCAATGGAAGGGCTTAGTCTCTGGCCCTGGGGGGATTGACAGGCTGTGACCTGGTTCAGCTTTCAAGCTCTTTATCATTTACCTTTTCCTTGAAGGATCTCTTTACACCTCCTACTGAGGAAGCACTCTTCTTTGTGATCAGGGTTGAGGAAACAGGGGTCAAATGGTAAAGAGAAAGTTAGCCTCCTGGCTTACTTTTAAATTAGAACAGAAGGCAAGGATGCTAGGTAGCATATTGTGGAAATGTTTAAGAAAGCCCAGAGTTACTTGAGTCAGAGAAGACAGATGTGGTTTTGCTCTTTACCACCAGGCTGGGTAGTAGCTGATCCTTGCCATCTAAGGATAACCTGCAAAAACATTTGTGCCCTGTACCTAGTAGAAGCAGAATGAACAAGCTCATTCTACCTGAGCTTGCTCTTTCAGTCTGATTGCCCTACCTCGCTTCCTTGGACCTGTCTTGTCTTTTTAAAATTTTGTTTTACGTTTATTTTTCATTGATTTTAAGGAGAGGAAGGGAGAGAGCAAGAAAGAGAGAGAAAGGAACATCAATCTGTTCCTGTATATGCCCTGAGTGGGGATTGAACCAGCAACCTCTGTGGTTCCAGATAATGCTTTAACCAACCAAGCTATCCGGCTCTTGGACTTGTCTTATTAAGCTATGTTATAGGGGAAATCTTGGCCTTCCACAAAGTTATTCCAAGAAATATACTATTGTCTTACTTAGAGCCTCAAAGGGATTGCTTCCATGACCTAAATTCAGTGAACATTCATAATTTTACAGTCCTCTGTGTAGAGATCAGGGTCCTGCAACTCTATTGTCAGGATGTAGCTGAAGAAGAGTAGGAAGCCCCCTTGTCCTTAGCACTCAACACTGGCAACCTGGGCTGGGGGCAACAGAAGTACAACTTCTTGGTGAGGGGCGTAGAGTGACCCTTTCTGCCATTTTCTTTATGATAACTGCACATTTGGGGGAAGAAGATACAATTTTATCTGCCCCAGATGTTCTCAGAGCTCCTGGGGATGAAATAAAGAAGTGGTAGACAATTTGTATGGGGTCTGTTTTTCTTTGTTTCCCCAGTATATACAAGCTGAACCACCTACCAACAAGTCCCTGTCTAGCCTAGTTGTACAGTTGCTACAATTCCAGGAAGAAGTTTTTGGCAAACATGTTAGCAATGCACCGCTCACTAAACTGCCAGTAAGTGCGAAAGGGGGGGGGGGAGGGGGCGGGGGTATGAATCCTCTATTCTGGAGAGGGAGTTGTTTGTTTGGGGTAAATTTCATAATTTTTGAAATTTGGGTAATTTTTTACTATACCTATCCCTGGTCAGGGCATTGCTGCCTTGGCCTAGTCCCCAATTTATTATTCCCTTTGTCTTAGTAACACTTGGTACAACAGGTTATTTCAGAGTGTGTGAGTTCGGTGTACTAAACTCCCTTGGCATGATTCAAAGGGTATGAGATTTGGATTTGCACAGCTTGTATTTGAATCCTGGGTCTGCCACTTGGTGTCTCTGTGACTTGGACAAACAGTTTAAACCTTTTGCATCTCAGTTTCTTTATCTCTAGATGGGATTAATATACCTACATTGTAGGGTTTCTGTAATGGTCAGTGAGATAGCACAGTAAGGTCTTGGCACAGAAGGGGACTTTGTGAATGTTGGTATCTTTCTCTCCCTTCTTCTAGGCCATATGATACAATGGCACAGGGGTTAAAGAATTCCAACTTTGAGGGGGAGATCACCAGCATGGGATTTTCTGAAAGGATTAAGTAATTAGAATTTAAGATGTAATTCTTACATACTTCTTCCCTGTATCAATTTTGTAGATCAAATGTTTCCTAGATTTCAAAGCAGGAGGCTCCCTATGCCACATACTTGCAGCTGCCTACAAATTCAAGAGTGACCAGGGATGGTGAGATGCCCCTTTTCTATGCTTCTTACATTTAATTTAGAAAGAGGTTAGGATCCTTCTGGGGTGACAGAGCTTAGGTAGACATTCTTAGGAATCTCTTACTTTGCTAGGTCAGTAGACCTGACTTGCTAGGTCAGAAAAATAGATGGAAGTAAGAGCCAAAATAGTCTCTGAGAGTGAGTGAGTATGTGTTTGTGCATCAGTCTGTGTATTGTAGAGAAAAAGGATTCTTAGGTTGGCATCTGAAGCTTTGCTTTGCCCTTTGGACTAAGTACAAAGCAAATGGAGATCAGTGAACCCCAGATGCTAGACAATTTTGGCAACAGCTGTGAGCAGGACTGCGTCCTAATTTCCCATATTAAAAAGTCACATACCCTAACCTTATCCCCAGACCTGAGCTATACCATTCACTAGATTATTGCCTCTTCACAAGGCGGCGTTACGACTTCCAGAATCCATCACGCATGGACCGCAACGTGGAAATGTTCATGACCATTGAGAAGTCCTTGGTGCAGGTACTAGTCAAGAACCTCCCCCATCCATTTTCCTTCCTTAGTAGGAATCCAAAACACCCCTTCCCCTAATCTCACTCCATCTATTTTTTTTTTAATTTTTCCATTGATTTGAGAGACAGAAAGAGATAGAGAATGGGGAAGAGAGAGAGAGAAGCATCAGTTCACCATTCCACTTAGTTGTTCCACTGAGTTGTATATTTATTGATTGCTTTTTATATGTGCCCTGGCCAGGGATTGAACCTGTGACCTCGGCACAGTGGGTAGATGCTTTATTCATTGAGCCACCCAGCCAGGGCTCACTCCATCTATTTATTCTCCCCACAGAATAATTGCCTGTCTCGACCGAACATTTTTCTGTGCCCAGAAATTGAACCCAAACTGTTAGGAAAATTAAAGGACATTATCAAGAGACACCAGGTGAGTGGTTTTGGAAACTCCATGACTCTTTTTTTCCATTCAGTAAACAGCCCTGAGGGGCCATGTATTTTGTATTTTTTTTTATTATTATTTTTTTTACAGGGACAGAGAGTCAGAGAGAGGGATAGATAGGGACAGACAGACAGGAACGGAGAGAGATGAGAAGCATCAATCATCAGATTTTCGTTGCCGTTGCGACACCTTAGTTGTTCATTGATTGCTTTCTCATATGTGCCTTGACCACGGGCCTTCAGCAGACCGAGTAACCTCATTCAAGCCAGCGACCTTGGGTCCAAGCTGGTGAGCTTTTGCTCAAACCAGATGAGCCCGCACTCAAGCTGGCAACCTTGGGTTCTCGAACCTGGGTCTTCCGCATCCCAGTCCAACACTATCCATTGCACCAACGCCTGGTCAGGTGAGGGCCCATGTTTTCTACTGCAGAAGTGCCACTACCTGAAAAATGACTTGACTTGAAGCCTTGAGCCACTTTTCTCTGTCTGCTTCTCCCATTTCCCAGTCTTTTTTTTTTTTTACAGAGATAGAGAGAGAGTCAGACAGAGGGATAGATAGGGACAGACAGACAGGAACGGAGAGAGGTGAGAAGCATCAATCATTAGTTTTTCATTGCCGTTGCGACACCATAGTTGTTCATTGATTGCTTTCTCACATGTGCCTTGACCGTGGGCCTTCAGCAGACCGAGCAACCCCTTGCTGGAGCCAGCGACCTTGGGTCCAAGCTGGCAAGCTTTTGCTCAAGCCAGATGGGCCCGCGCTCAAGCTGGCGAGCTCAGGGTCTCAAACCTGGGTCTTCTGCATCCCAGTCCAATGCTCTATCCACTGCGCCACCACCTGGTCAGGCCCATTTCCCAGTCTTGAATGATTTGGATCACTGTTCCTAGAGATTATCTTGGCCTGGGGGGAAAAGATCTATTTCTGTTGAGCTAGAGATTGCCTGATTTCAGAGAAATGAGATTTTTGCTTTTTGGATCTCTAGAATAACAAGCAGATGTCATTGCTAGAGACACAGCATCAACTTTGCATTTCCCCTGTATAGAGTATTTATTCAGAGGAATTACAGTAGCTGGTATGTGCTTAGCAGACAGTTCAAATTAACTTTAATGCCATTTTGAGCAAACTGTGATCAGGAAGGCAGATCTCTCATTAAATCTTACTTTGTTTGGTATTTATACCTATGAGTAGTTTAGAGGAAACTATAATAATTACCTGCTTCTTTTGTGCCATCCAGGGAACTGTTACTGAGGATAAGAACAATGCCTCCCATGTTGTGTATCCTGTCCCTGGGAACCTGGAAGAAGGTGCGACCTGGCTTTTCCTAGCCACTGCAGTAAATGGCTTGGGCTAGGCTGTGAAGGACTGCTCAGACCCCATGTGGTGCCTGGGCTTCTCTTTCCTTTCAACCTGAAATCCTCCTATCATCTTACATTCCTATTTCTAGGTCCTCTGCTACAATAGTTGTATATGAAGTTACTTTTTTGTTTCCCATTAACTTATATCTCTCCTTGCTCTATCTCTATCCCCAGAGGAATGGGTACGACCAGTCATGAAGAGAGATAAGCAGGTTCTTCTGCACTGGGGCTATTATCCTGACAGGTAAGGCTGGGTTCCTGGGGCAGGTATAAGTACAAGAGCCAAGCTGAGAAGCACTAAAACATCTAGCAAAGCAACAAGGAGTGATTTTGGGATTTTTATTTTTATTTTTTACTTTATTATTTTTGGGGTTATTTTTAGGTTTGTTAATTTGTTCTTCTCCCTCCTATTATGCAAATCCTCTGTCTTAAGGGAGGTTTGTACTTATTGGATGAGGCTTAGGCTAAAAGAATTGGGACTTTATGTATGAAATGGTTATCCCAGTATAATTTTTAATAAGTAAATATTAGGAACAATCTGAATGTCTAATGGTGGGAAAATGTTTCAGCCAATTTATTTCAGTGGGCTATTATTATACAGCCCTTGAACTTATAGAAGTAACATAGATAATTTGTAGATGAATATTAACTGCTAAAAGTAGAATATAAAATAACTCCAGTGTCATTGCAATTATATTAAAAAAATTGTACAGAAAAACGTTACTGGGGAAAATACATATGCTGAATGTCAAAGTAATTGTGTTAGGATGATCCACTTTTTAATTTTGAAATATTTTGTAATTGTTTTTATTACTTGATAATGAAAAGAATCCCAATATTAACTGGAAAAAGATCTATACCAAAAAAAAATAACCCAACAACCCAATACTTTTTGTACATGGAAAAGGTAAAAGATTTATACTTTTCCTTTTCCACAACTTTCTCATTGATTCTGTTTCACACTGAATTTTCCATGGCAGTTACGACACGTGGATCCCAGCCAGTGAAATTGAAGCATCTGTGGAAGATGCTCCAACTCCTGAGAAACCTAGGAAGGTGAGCTTTTCTGGTGCCCTCCCTGCCCCAAGAAGAAGGCCAGAACCAGACCACTCTTTAGAGGCAAAGCAGAGGCTTCTGTGCTCTTAGGCTTTCTGTAAAGGGCCCCTAAACACAGCTATGGCTCCTAGGCTTTTCTTCAGCACAATCTTCCTTTGTATTTTAGGTTCATGCAAAGTGGATCCTGGACACAGACTCCTTCAATGAATGGATGAATGAGGAAGATTATGAAGTGAATGATGACAAAAACTCTGTCTCCCGTCGAAAGAAGATTTCAGCCAAGACACTGACAGATGAGGTAAAAATTTCTCTTCTTTCTTTTTTGAGCCCTCAGCATAAGTTTTGAAATAAGTCTGCATTGGAGATTATTGGCTGACATTTGTCCTAATTCTCCAACCTGCAGGTGAACAGCCCAGATTCAGATCGACGGGACAAGAAGGGGGGAAACTATAAAAAGAGGAAGCGCTCCCCTTCTCCTTCACCAACTCCAGAAGCTAAGAAGAAAAATGCTAAGAAAGGGTATTCCAGCCCCTAAGCTCCCAACCTTCATCATTCTCTCCACACTGTGTTGAAGGAAAGGACAGATCCCTTCCTATAACCACTTGACCCTGTCCTACTGGTCTGAGAGGGAAGATGCAAAGGTTGTCTTTAGCTACCCAGTTGGTAGTTCTAGTCTCAGCCACTAGTAAATTCTAAAAGAGCTTTATCTCCAGATGAAAGCCTTGGCCACTTCCCGTTACTCTGTGTTGATTGGTTTCTGTTTTTGCTCAGTTTTGCCCTTGGGATTCTTTCTTGCTTCCCTTCCCTTTAATTTCAACTTCCAGGGGCTCCTTGTCCAAGGATGACTGGGTTCTCTTTCACTCTCCTTCCTTCCCAGTCCCTCAACACCCTACACCAAGTCCAAGCGTGGCCACAGAGAAGAGGAACAAGAAGACCTAACAAAGGACATGGATGAGCCCTCACCAGTCCCCAATGTAGAAGAGGTGACATTGCCCAAAACAGGTATGGGTCAGGCCTAGCTCCTGGGCCTGCCTAACCTGCCCCTACTCAGTCAAACCCCTGGAGTGGGCTGATTTCCTAGGCCCATCTTCAGGTCTAGAGGATCTTCCTATCACCAAGGACAATCCTCTAACGTCATATCCATCACTAAGTTGTGGACTGTGCTTTGTGGCTGACAGTAGATATCTACTCTTTGATTTTGCATCCCTGTCAGTAAAATATATTTGTGCATAAATTACCTACATAAACTGTTATACCAATTCTTTAGGAATATTATAAAACACATGCAAACATTATATAAAAATGGGAAAATGGGCCCTGGTTGGGTGGCTCCGGGGATAGAGCATCATCCCAGTGCGCCAAGGTCGCGGGTTTGATCCCTGGTCAGGGCACTTATGAGAAGCAACCAATGAGTACACAACTAAATGGAACAACAGGTTGATGTCTCTCTCTCCACCATCTTCTTTCTCTCAAAAAATCAATGGAAAAATTAAAAAAAAAAAAAAAAAAGGAAAAGGAAAATGGCCCTAGCCCGGTAGCTAAATTGATTAGAGCATCGTCCCAATACACCAAAGCTGCAGGTTTTTCCTGGTCAGGGCACATATAAGAATTAACCAATAAATGCAAAAATAAGTGGAACAACAAATTGATGTTTTTCCCTTTCTCTCTCTCTTCTTCTCTCTTCCTCTCTCCTCCTCTCTCCTCTTCTTTTCTCTACTTCTCTCCTCTCTCCTCCTATCTCCCTCTCTCTGTCTCTCCCTCTCCCCTTCTATCCCTTCTTCCCTCTCTCTAAAAATCAATTTTTAAAAAATGGGGAAAGTGGTGTAGCCTGACCAGGCAGTGGCACAGTGGATGGAGCATTGGCCTGGGATGGTGAGGACTCAGGTTCGAAACCCTGAGATTGCTGGCCTGAGAGTGGGCTCATCTGGCTTGAGCATGGGCTCACCAGCTTGAGTGATGGGTTGCTGGCTTGAAGCCCAAGGTTGCTGGCTTGCGCAAGGGGTCAATAGCTCGGCTGGAGCCCCCCGGTCAAGGCACATATGAGAAAGCAATCAATAAACAACTAAGATGCCAGAACAAAGAATTGATGCTTCTCTCTCCATTCCTGTTTCTCTCTCTCTCTCTCTCTAAAAAGAAAAGAAAAATATAAATGATAAGATTTAAAACAAATATAAAGAGAAGTTGTGATAGTTCTCTGCTTGTATTCTAGTGAATCATGTTGTGCATACTATGTGAGAACCCCACTTTGGAGACCACTGCTCTTCAGTACTGGTTAAAATCTGTTCTCTAGACTAGCCCCAAGTGTATTTCAGCATTTTGGTAAAGAGGGCCATTGGGAGAGAGACGAGTTCCACCTCCCACCCCCAGTCAAGCAGAGCAGCTTTCTCCTCTGTGTTTTCTACTGAGCTTTTGTGTATGAGTTTAGTTGAGGAAAGTGTCCTCTGCTTTCAAAACCTTCAAGATCTAGTCACCCTTCTGCAGAGTGATTTGATCAGACTGTCTCAGTTCAATTAAAACTTACAGACAGCCTGACCAGGCGGCGGCGCAGTGGATAGAGCATCGGACTGGGATGCGGAAGACCCAGGTTCAAGACCCCGAGGTCGCCAGCTTGAGTGCAGTCCCATCTGGCTTGAGCAAAAGCTCGCCAGCTTGGACCCAAGGTCGCTGGCTCCAGCAAGGGGGTGCTCAGTCTGCTGAAGGCCCACAGTCAAGGCACATGTGAAAGAGCAATCAATGAACAACTAAGGTGTCGCAACAGCAACGAAAAACTAATGATTGATGCTTCTCATCTCTCTCCATTCCAGTCTGTCTGTCCCTATCTATCCCTCTCTCTGACTCTCTTTCTGTCCCTGTTAAAAAAAAAAAAGGAACTTACAGACACATGATGGGAATAAGGGCCTATGAAAGACTAGAATGATTTATGAGTGCCCATAGAGTAGAAGATGCTTCTCTATAAGGAAAAAGTTAAATTAATTTTTGGTTGGGGAAGGGGGAAAAATAGCAAGTGAGTTTCAAACCTTAGAATGATTGTGACTGGAGGAAGTTATCACATTTTGTGATCAGATGGATAAATGTTTTTGGAGAAAGTGAGATCTCTAGAACTTTAACAGCAGAGAGGTAAAGGCCCGAGTTAGGCTGAACCTGTCTGATAAAATGACTCTCTTTTGGCAGTCAACACTAAGAAGGACTCGGAGTCGGCCCCAGTCAAAGGAGGCACCATGACTGACTTGGGTAAGATGGGGAGCCTGTGGCATGGCAGTCAGAGCTCAAAGGAGGGGAGGTCAGCTGCCACCTTCCCCCTGCTGGGGCTTTTCAGAAAGTAGGATTCTTTTTGGCCCTTCAGGAATCTTCAGCCTTCTATCTTGCTGTCTCTTCCAGATGAACAGGAGGATGAAAGCATGGAGACCACGGGCAAGGTGGAGCCAGTTTAGAGAGGCCCTACCTCTCTTTGTGATTCTGATTTGTGATTATAAAGTTCCCTCTGCCCAGAACTTTCATGGCCTGGACTTTTCCCACCCTAGACTAACCCTACCTATTGCTCAAAACTGACCCTTTTCAAGTCCTGCGGCCCATAACTATTCATTCCCATACCCATCTTTAATGCCCATATTCCTGGGTTGTGGGGGAAGAAGGGGCATGCTAGGGGCAAAATGAAAATATTGAGTGTCCAGCAGCTTCCATACTTTTAGGATGAGGATGAAAACAGTATGGGAAACAAGGGAGAACAGACCAAGAACCCGGACTTGCATGAGGACAATGTGACTGAACAGACCCACCACATCATCATTCCCAGCTATGCAGCCTGGTTTGATTATAATAGGTATTGTTTCTCCAACTTCTCACTAAATCCTTGTCTCCCTGACTCCTGGGGTCAACGTGTGTTCCTCCTCCTGCCTTTGAATAAGTTATGTTTTCCTTAGCCAAATAGATCAAGGTATATACTTCAATTTTAGGGGGGCCCTGGCAAGAAGTTCTCCCAAGCATCTAATTTCTTCCTGCTGTCTCTGCCAGCCCTACATTCTAGGCTTTTCCTCTCTTTGGGGCTCCCATCTCTTTACTCATGCCTTCTAAATCCACTATGGTTTCTCTTGCAGTGTTCATGCCATTGAGCGGAGGGCTCTCCCTGAGTTCTTCAACGGCAAGAACAAGTCCAAGACTCCAGAAATGTAAGGAATCTCGGCTTATAAGTCTCTTTCTCCCCCTGTTCTCATTTTCCCATTTATTCTTCCTGATCCAGCAACATCCAGTTTAGCAAACATTTCTTGAGCTCCTTTCCTGCACTAGGCACTTGTGCAAGGCTTACCAAGATGTGGTCTCTGCCCCCAGGCAGCCCCAGCCCAGCACTGTGACCATGGTAGCATACTCTCTAGGACTTGCCCAGTAGCCATGTAAGCATGTTCTTCTGTACAAAATCAAGTACCCACTCTTGTTTCTTCATTTATTTTTTAGCAGGTTACAAGACCTTTCAATCCATAATTACTGATGTCCAAAATGCAAATATCCCTAGCATAAATAATAGCTTTGACTAAAGTGTAATTGACTATTGCTCTACTGGTTCCTGAGAGTAGGTTTTGATAGAAAAACAAGTAGAAAAACTCAAGCCCAAGCCTGTCAAGGGATGGAGAGAGCTCTCTGTAGAGAAGTGTTAAGTAAAGTGCAGTCTTGGGGTTCAGAAGTCTTCATCTTCTTCAGGGTATTGCCTCAGGCCAAACCTGCTTGGCTTTGGATAAGACTTGGCAATCTTATCTGGTTATCGTGATGAGACGGTGAGACTGAGCGCTGAGCCAGGGTTCCCTGAGAACCCAACAGGCTTGCTTCCCAGCTGTTTTTCAGCTTCCCCTCTTCAGGGCCATCTATCCTTCCTACAGTGTTTCTTTTCCTGTACCCTGGTATGCATCTGGCTTCTCCCTGGAGAAAGCAGTGTGTATGAAGAAGCCTTGCTCTCTCCAGGGCAAAAAGAAATAGTGACCAGATGGCATGAGTTCAACATGATTTGTAAGCATGGTTGGAACCAGAACTGTTCCACACTTTCATTCCCTTTTTTTTAAATAATTATATGTTTCATTTTTTCATTTAGAGATAAACCAAATTCATTGGGAAGAGAATAATAAATTTTTAGGTCTGGAAAGCATATCAGTTGTATAGTACTAACCACATTAAGGCCTGACCTGTGGTGGTGCAGTGGATAAAGTGTCGACCTGGAATGCTGAGGTTGCCGGTTTAAAATCCTATGCTTGCCTGGTCAAGGCACATGTGGGAGTAGATGCTTCCTGCTCCTCCTCTCCTTCTTTCTCTCTCTCTCTCTCCCCTCTCTAAAATGAATGAAAAATAAAAATAACTAATAAACATGCCCTGGCTGGGTAGCTCAGTTGGTTAGAGCATCATCCCAAAGCACAGAGGTTGCGGGTTCAGTCCCCAGTCAGAGCACGTACAGGGACAGAGTGATGTTCCTTTCTCTTTTTCTCTCTTCCTTTCTATCTGTCTAAAGTCAATACATTTTATTTTGTATTTTTTTTTTAAACAGGGACAGAGAGAGAGTCAGAGAGAGACAGACAGGGACAGACAGACAGGAATGGAGAGAGGTGAGAAGTATCAATCATTAGTTTTTCGTTGCCAAATAGCTCGGTTGGTTAGAGCACCATCCCGAAGCACAGAGGTTGCAGATTCAATCCCCACTCAGGGCACATACAGGGAGAACCCTGGCTTTCTCTCTTCCTCTCTTTAAAGTCAATAAAATAAACATTTACAAATAAATAAAATAAAATCACATTTCCTAATTTATATTTTGTACTCTTGGTATAAAATAGTAAATAAGGCCCTGGCCAGTTGGCTCAGCAGCAGAGCATCAGCCTGGTGTGTGGAAGTCCCGGGTTCAATTCCTGGCCAGGGCACACAGGAGAAGTCCCCATCTGCTTCTCCACCCTTCTCCTCACCCTTTTCACTCTGTCTCTTTCTTCCCCTCCCACAGCCAAGGCTCCACTGGAGCAAAGTTGGCCAAGGTGCTGAGGATGGCTCTGCTTCTGGCACTAGAATGGCTCTGGTTGCATCGGAACAACGGTCCAGATCGGCAGAGCACCGCCCCCTGGTGGGCATGCCGGGTGGATCCTGGTTGGGCCCATGTGGGAGTCTTTGTCTGCCTCCCCACTTCTCACTTCAGAAAAAATAACAAAAAAAAAAGTAAATAATAATAATTGCCTGCATTTATTGAGAGCTTAATGTTTCCCAGGCAATTTCCTAAGTGTCCTACATACTTTGACTAGTTTAATCTCCATATCAGCTTGACACCTTTATCCTATTAGTATCTCCAGTTTACTGATTAGGAAACTGAGGTATAGAGCGGTGAAGTTACTTGCTTAAGGTCACACAAATAGTAAGAAGTAAACCTAAGCTCAGAATTCTTTAGTCTGGGTCATGGTCTTAAACTTTACACTTTATCTCACAACAGCTACCTTTTTTTAAAAAAATTTTATTCTTATTTTATTCATTTTAGAGAGGAGACATAGAGTGAGAGAGAAAGAGAGAAAGGGGGGAGGAGCTGGAAGCATCAACTCCCATATGTGCCTTGACCAGACCAGTGCAGGGTTTTGAACTAGCGACCTCAGTGTTCCCAGGTCGATGCTTTATCCACTGCGCCACCACAGGTCAGGCCAACAGCTACCATTTTTTGAGCTCCTACAACATGTCTGGCACTGTACTAGATCTTCACAGGTCTTTATAATCCTCAGTCAACACTCCATTTTTAGTGGATGAAAAATGGAGAGGCAAAAATTTAAGCAACTTACTCAAGGCCATCATGGTAGAACTGGGATTTAAAATTGGATCTTTCTGCCTGGCCTGTGGTAGCACAGTGAATAAGGCGTTGACCTGGAACACTGTGGTGGCCAGTTCTAAACTCCGAGCTTGTGAGGCAGCTACTTGGAGTTGATGCTTCCTGCTCCTCTCCTGCCTTCTCTCTTTCTAAAAAAAAAAAAAAAAAAGAAGTTAAATCTTTCCATGTTCAGAACATATTTGTATACCGTGTCACTGCTGACTAGTTGGATAAGTGGATATGGACCTCCCTTTAACATCGGCATTTGGAAAATAGGGCTCCTTTTTTTGTTTGTTTGTTTGTTTTACAGGGACAGAGAGAGAGTCAGAGAGAGGGATAGATAGGGACAGACAGACAGGAATGGAGAGAGGTGAAAAGCATCAATCATTAGTTTTTCGTTGCTGTTGCAACACCTTAGTTGTTCATTGATTGCTTTCTCACATGTGCCTTGACTGCCGGCCTTCAGCAGACCGAGCACCCCCTTGCTGGAGCCAGTGACCTTGGGTCCAAGCTGACGAGCTTTTGCTCAAGCTAGATGAGCCCGCGGTCAAGCTGGAGAGCTCGGGGTCTCGAACCTGGGTCTTCCGCATCCCAGTCTGATGCTCTATCCATTGCGCCACCGCCCAGTCAGGCAAGGGCTCCTTTTTTAACCTTTGGATTTCTTATTTAAAAGTTAGATGAGGCCCTGGCCAGTTGGCTCAGTGGTAGAGCGTCGGCCTGGTGTGTGGATATCCTGGGTTTGATTCCTGGTCTGGGCATACAGGAGAAGCGCTTCTCCACCCTTCCTCCTCTCCTTTCTCTCTATGCCTCTCTTCCCCTCCCGCAGCCAAGGCTCCTTTGGAGCAAAGTTGGCCCAGGCACTGAGGATGGCTCCATGGCTTCCGCCTCAGGTGCTAGAATGGCTCCAGTTGCAACGGAGCAATGCACCAGATGGGCAGAGCATCGCTCCTAGTGGGCATGCTGGGTGGATCCCAGTCTGGCGCTTGTGGGAGTCTGTTTCTGCCTCCCTGCCTCTCACTTCAGAAAAATTACAAAAAATAATATAAAATTAAGTTAGATGAGCTTGACCTGTGGTGGTGCAGTGGGTAAAGCGTCGACCCCTGGTGGGTTTGCGAGGTGGATCTCGGTCTGACGCATGTAGTCTGGGTTTGATTCCTGGAGTCTATCTATCTGACTTCCCCCACCTTCTCAGTTCAGAAAAATACAAAAAAGAAACTCCAGGTTTGCCTGGTCAAGGCAAATACGAGAAACAACTACTACTACAAGTTGATACTTCCTGCTTATCTCTCCCTTTCTCTCTCTCTCTTCTTTCTAAAAAGTCAATAAATAAAACCTTAATTAAAAAAAAAAAAGTTAGATGAGGCCCTGGCTGGTTTTCTCAGTGTATAGAGCATTGGTCTGGTGTCAGACATCCCGGGTTCTCTTCCCCACCTCTCTTTCCCTACTCTGTCTCTTCCCCTCCTGCAGCCAGTGGTTTGGTTGGTCTGAGCATTCGCCCCAGGCACTGAAAATAGCTCAGTTGATTCGAGCATTGGCCCGCCAGGTGGATTTGCTTGGGTGGATCTGGTTGGGGCACATGTGGGAGTCTGTCTCCCCTCTTCTCACTTTAAATAAATAAATAAATAGATAAATAAATAAAAGTTATATGAATTATCCCCAGGTACATAATTAATTCACTTAGCTAAAATCCCATCAAGGAAAATGTCAGCCATGTTTGAACCCCTGGCTTCTAGCACATAGTAGAGCGATATTAACGAGTCCAGTGGTTCTCTCTTTTCTATCTTGTCATGCAAGAAGAGTCATTAGTTCCTTTACATTTCTCCTACCCTTTAGCCCTCAAAAGACATTTATTTTTCTACCTAACTGTTCATTTCTCCTTCTTCTAAGCTACCTGGCCTATCGAAACTTCATGATTGACACTTACCGGCTGAACCCCCAAGAGTATCTCACCTCCACTGCCTGCCGCAGGAACCTGGCAGGTGATGTCTGTGCCATCATGAGGTAGGTTTTGCAGCTGAGAGGAAGGGGGTATATTAGGATGTCTGTCCGCAGATGTCTCTTGGCATAAATAGAGATATCAGCAAGGAACATAGAGGAATGAGCAGGAAAACACATCTCTAGAGAAAAGTGAAGTTCAGGTTTGGGGTATGAGTGATTTGAGGAATGCCAGTCTCACTCTTTGAAGTGTAGAAGAAAAGAGAAAGAGCACATCTGTTGTTGCAGGATCCTGGTTCGATTTTACTTGCTGTCTAGGAAGAGATATTTAGTAAGTGGATAAGTATGAAGAGAGGATCTGACTGGAGACATAGACTTGGCATATACATAGTAGGGAGAAATGAGATTTTCCAGGGAGTAGAATGATCAGAGAAAAGAGGGGCAGGGATCCCTGGCCAGATAGCTCAGTCAGAGCATCATCCTGAAGCATAGAGGTTGCCAGTTCAATTCCTAGTCAAGGCACATACAGGAACAGATCAGTGTTCCTATCTCTCCTTTTCCCTCTCTCCCTCCCTCTCTCTCCAAAAACAATAAATTTTAGGCCTCCACCTCTGCCCCAGTCCCACCTTTCTGGTTGTTCTTTGACCCTGTTTCTGTCCTCACAGGGTCCATGCCTTCCTGGAACAGTGGGGTCTTATAAACTACCAGGTGGATGCTGAGAGTCGGCCAACCCCAATGGGGCCTCCACCCACTTCTCACTTCCATGTCTTGGCGGACACACCCTCAGGGCTGGTGCCTTTGCAGCCCAAGACCCCCCAGGTAGGGTGAAAGGCTGTAGGGTCAGGGTGGGGGTGAGTAAAACTTGGGCTTCTTTGGACTTTTCTTTTTTCTGGTTTTTTAGGGTAATGGTTCAGGAATATTTTGAGGCTTCTTCCTTTTCCATGGGATGCAAAGGGCGACAAGAATCATCCCCAGGTGTTTAGCAACCTCTCAGCCTCTGTACCTAAGACTGTGAGGACTTGCTGAGGGAGAAGAGATGTTCCTTGTCCTCAAGGAGCAGACTAATGTAGCGATGGAACAGATAGGGAGAAAATGGCTTCAAATTCAGCTGCATGAAATTTTTTAATGTGACTATGTTTCCAACATTTTTTTCATTTTTGCCTCATAATTATTATCACTTCCATTTTTTCACTTCCATTTCATACATTACAGAAATTAAGAAAGTTTATGTGGCTTGCCCAGGGTCACTGAATACTAAATCTAGGGTTAGAACCTAATTGTCCAGCTCCTAAGAGAACTTGTAAAGATATATGTGAATACAAGTGGATAACATGGCAACTATAGATCTGACTAATCATTAAGGGAACGTGGAACAGTGGCATGAGTGCCTGCAGAGCTTGTGGGCCACCCAGCATTTGGTCTTGAGGCCTCTAGGGCCTTGGCCTGGTATTCACTGCCCGGCCTCCATGACATCAAGCTCTGTCCCCCAGGGCCGCCAGGTTGATGCTGATACCAAGGCTGGGCGCAAGGGCAAAGAGCTGGATGACCTGGTGCCAGAGACTGCTAAGGGCAAGCCAGAGCTGGTAGGTGGGGTGTAGACCCTCCTGGGCTTTTTATTTGCCCCTTTATTGGGGGGCCTCTGCCCGGGAAGAAGAGACATGAGAGCAGAGGAACTACAGCAGTGAGGAAGGAAGTCCTGTCCAGGGCTGCCCCTGACTTTGGGAAGGAAGCTCCTTTTGTCTCTGTGTGCTCTCTCTCTCTCTCTCTCTCTCTCTCTTTCTTGTTTTCTGCCCTTGCTCTTAGTTGTCATTTGTACTCACTTCTTTCTTTCCCTCCACAAATAGCAGACCTCTGCTTCCCAACAAATGCTCAACTTCCCTGATAAAGGCAAAGAGAAGCCAACAGACATGCAGAACTTTGGGCTGCGCACAGACATGTACACAAAGAAGAACATTCCCTCCAAGGTATGGAGGTGTGGGATGACTTGACTAGAGTACCTTTATTCCTCAGAGGTCACAGGCTCCTCTCTCACTCACCTGTATTTTCCCTGCAGAGCAAAGCTGCGGCCAGTGCCACTCGAGAGTGGACAGAACAGGAGACCCTGCTGCTCCTGGAGGTAATTGGACCAAGGAAAAGAGAGGTCTGCAAAAACAGAAGTGACCGGGGTGCAAGGCGCACTCGTGAGTGGGGCGAGAGTGATCTTGCCCTCAGTCTCTCTCCTTCCCGATACCCATCACACCTGCCCTAGAGAATAGCTCCAGGCCCGAGATTTGGGCCATATCCTTAACTCCATATCCTTAACTCCATAATTGCATTCTCAATGCAATTTGGAAGTTCCCCTTGAAACCAACAGAGTACACAAATACCACAAGCAGAGAGCTTTGAAGTCAACTACCCTTATTAGTAAGATGAGGGGTGTTGACCTTCAAGGAAAGTGGTCAGGTAAGCAAAATTGTATCTTCACCATCACCACCAGGCACTGGAAATGTACAAAGACGACTGGAATAAAGTATCAGAGCATGTGGGAAGCCGCACACAGGACGAGTGCATCTTGCATTTTCTTCGTTTACCCATTGAAGACCCATACCTGGAGGATTCAGAGGCCTCTCTGGGCCCCCTGGCCTACCAGCCCATCCCCTTCAGTCAGTCAGGCAACCCTGTTATGAGCACTGTTGCCTTCCTGGCCTCTGTTGTCGATCCTCGAGTCGCCTCTGCTGCTGCGAAGTCAGCTCTAGGTAATGTGGAGGGATCCTGGCCCTCTTAGTTTGCAGTTGAAGGACTGGTTACTCAGACCCTGAGACGCCCTCAAGTTTGGCTGCCCTACTGGCCTTGTCTTCTGTCTTCTGCTGGCATCAGCTCAGGCACCTGTCTAGTTCCATGCTGGTCTGGATGAAGAGATGGGCTTTCACTGGGGCAGCCAGGACTACCTACCTGTCCCCACTCCCAGCCTCATCCTCTCTGGATCTTGCAGAGGAGTTCTCCAAAATGAAGGAAGAGGTACCCACAGCCTTGGTGGAAGCCCATGTTCGGAAAGTGGAAGAAGCAGCCAAAGTGACAGGCAAGGCAGACCCAGCCTTCGGTCTGGAAAGTAGTGGTATTGCTGGAACCACTTCTGATGAGCCTGAACGGATTGGTAAGGTTGGCAAGTTCCCAGATTTCTCCCCTTCCACCAAGAGCCAGAGCCACCTGGCCTCCCTCTGTCATCTCTTCCTTGGTAGGACTCAGCACAAGATGAATGGGAGATTGGCGGGCTTTTTATTTTCCCCAGGACTTGACCTTAGGGACTGTGGCTCCCTATTGGTCCTCTCACTAAGATTTTGGCTATGAAAAGGGACTATGGGAAAAGTGTTGTAGAGACAGACTATATCAGCCATTTCCCATTTCTTCTTCCCACGGGCCCAGAGGAGAGCGGGACTGATGAGGCACGGGCAGAGGGTCAGGCCACAGAGGAGAAGAAGGAGCCCAAGGTATAGCGGGATTGACCTAAGCCAGGAGGGTGGAGGGGCAGGCATGGCTCTGTGGTGATGGGGAGCTGGTTTAGTCCAGCTCAGGCAGTCAAGGGCTGGGCTTCTGGAGCCAGACAACCTCCCAAGTAAGAGGTGTAAATTCATTTCCAGTCTGACCCTCTGTGTGAGAGCCAGTCACCCTGATATCCTCTATTTTTCTTTCCCTGGGACTCCAGGAACCCCGAGAAGGAGTTGGGGCTATAGAGGAAGAAGCAAAGGAGAAGACCAATGAGGTTTCCAAGAAAGATGAAGAGAAAGGAAAAGAAGGCGACAGCGAGAAAGAGTCAGAGAAGAGTGATGGGGACCCCATAGGTGAGCCTCCTAGCATGATGATTGAAGTCCAGAAGAGAGAAGGGAGGCTGGAGGACTAACAACCTTGTTCCCGGCCCAGTTGACCCTGAGAAGGAGAAGGAACCAAAGGAGGGGCAGGAGGAAGTACTGAAGGAAGTGGTGGAATCGGAGGGGGAGAGGAAGACCAAGGTGGAGAGGGACATCGGTGAGGGCAATCTCTCCACTGCTGCCGCTGCCGCGCTGGCTGCTGCTGCCGTGAAGGCCAAGGTGAGGGCCAGAGACCTAGGAGACCCCAAGAAGGAGATGCCCCCTTCTTGGATCTCATTTCACCTGGAAGGAATCCTTTCTTGTTCATCCCTTAAATAATGATGATCATTTCCCTTTTTTTTTATTCTAAGAGAGTGAGTTGGTTGTTGCTGCTCTAAGCTTTTTTAAGCTTTTACTGGCTTCTGATTATTTGATCTGGCCTTATCCCTTGCCGCACTTTGTTTTTCTTCATGTCTTTTGAAACTATTAAGCCTGTGTTGTGACCATGGCAAGTTCTTTCTTTTTCTTTTTTTAAGATTTTATATATTGCCTGACCAGGCGGTGGCGCAGTGGATAGAGCGTCGGACTGGGATGTGGAAGACCCAGGTTTGAGACCCCGAGCTTGCCAGCTTGGCGCGGGCCCATCTGGCTTGAGCAAAAGCTTGCCAGCTTAGACCCAAGGTCGCTGGCTCCAGCAAGGGGTTGTTTGGTCTGCTGAAGGCCCGTGGTCAAGGCACATGTGAGAAAGCAATCAATGAACAACTATGGTGTCGCAACGGCAACGAGAAACTAATGATTGATGCTTCTCACCTCTTTCCGTTCCTGTTTGTCTGTTCCTATCTATCCCTCTCTCTGACTCTCTCTCTGTCCCTGTAAAAATAAATAAAAGATTTTATTTATTGCCTGACCAGGCAGTGGCACAGTGGATAGAGCGTCAACCTGGGATGATGAGGAACCAGATTCAAAACCCCAAGGTTGCCGGCTTGAGCACTGGTTCATTTGGCTTGAATGTGGGATTGCTGGCTTGAGTGTTTGATCATAGACATGACCCCATGGTCGCTACCCCATGGTCGCTGGCTTGAGCCCAACAGTCATTGGCTTGAAGCTTAAGGTCACTGAGTTGAACAAGGGGTCACTGGCTCAGCTGGAGCCCCTGGTCAAGGCACATATGAGAAAGCAATCAGTGAACAACTAAGGAGCTGCAATGAAGAATTGATGCTTCTCATCTCTCTCCTTTCCTGTTTGTCTCTCTCCTGCTTGCTAAAAAAAAAAAAAGAAAAGATTTTATTTATTGATTTGAGAGGGAGGAGAGAGAGAGAAAGATGAGAGGGGCAGGAAGCTTCAATCTGTAGTTGCTTCTTGCATGTGCCTTGATCAAGCTAGCCTGGGGCTTCGAACCGACAACCCCACCATTACAGGTTGACTGCTCTATTCACTGCACCACCACAGGTCAGGTGGCAAGTTTTTTCCTAAAACCTGCCAACCTCCACCCAACTATTCTTTGCCCCAGAATGTCCACCACTGGGTCTTCCTGCTGACGTTTCTTCTTCCCCTCCTTTCCTAGCACTTGGCTGCCGTTGAGGAGAGGAAGATCAAATCTCTGGTGGCCCTGCTGGTGGAGACCCAGATGAAAAAGTTGGAGATCAAACTCCGGCACTTCGAGGAGCTGGAGACGATCATGGACCGGGAGCGAGAAGCAGTGAGTAATCTCCCTTAAGGGATGGTCAGCAGAGCCCAGGGATCCCACTTTAATGCTGAGTTGTGCCTCAATTGAGGATGGGGCAGTGGGGAGGAGGAAGCAGCAGAATAGAAAGTATGAGATAGGACTTCAAAACAGAATGGAGTAATCCAGTCCAGGACAGGAGGAGCCAGCCCCAGGCAGTTAAAGACATGGCCCACATGCGAAGCCTGGAGACTGAGGACCCACAGAATGTCTGCTTCTCCGTAGAGCAGAGATGTTAATATTTTTTCTTTTTCTTTTTGTGACAGAGACAGAGAGAGGGACAGACAGACAGGAAGGGAGAGAGATGAGAAGCATCAAGCCTTCGGTTAGGTGGAGGTTGGCAGGTTTTAGGAAAAAACTTGTTGTTCATTGATTGCTTTACCATATGTGCCTTGACGGGTGGGGCTACAGCAGAGTGAGTGACTCCTTGCTCAAGCCAACGACCATTAGGTCATGTCTATGATCTCACACTCAAACCAGTGACCTCAGGTTGTCGAACCTGGGTCTTCTGTGTCCCAGTCTGACGCTCTATCCACTGCACCACTGTCTGGTCAGGCTTAATTCACTTTTGATTGCTATATCTCCAGGTCCTTGAACAATGCTTAACCTGTAGTAGACTCTCAATAAGTATTTGTTGAGTGAATAAACAGATTAAAGGCATGATGAGAAGGTAGAGGCTTTAGATCCAGGAGATGAACTTGGAAAGGGGATAGTATGGACAAGGTATGGGCCACTTTTTCTTTCTTTGAGAAGTTGTAAAAAGAGAAGAAAAGGCCCCTATCCTGAGAGAAGTTACAGTTTATGTAGAGACATCAAATATACAGTAAGGAGATATCAAAAAACAGTTAATGCTTAAAATATCTGACAAATTCAAAGTAAGAGATTTCAAGTCAAATACATAAGTCATAAGAATATAATAACAAAAGCCAAAAGCTCAGAGGTTAGTGAGTTAATCTGGGATGGCTCCCCAAGAATGGTGAGTTTTTAGCAAAATTATTTTATAATTTTTTTTATTTATTTATTTTAGAGAGAGAGAGAAATTGATTTTTGTTATTCTACTTTTATGCATTTATTGGTTGATTATTGCATGTGCTCTGGGGATCAAATCTACAACTTTGGCATATGAGGACAATGCTCTAACCAACTGAGCTAACCTGCCAGGGGTAGCTAATTTTTTTTTTTTTTTTTTGTGTGTGTGTGTGTGTGTGTGTGTGTGTGTGTGTGTATGTGTGTGTGTGTTTGTGTGTGTGTGTGTGTGTGACAGAGACAGAGGAACAGATAGGGACAGACAGACAGTAAGGGAAAGAGAAAGAAGCATCAATTCTTCATTCCAGCACCTTAGTTGTTCATTGATTGCTTTCTCATATGTGCCTTGACCCAGGGGCTACAGCAGAGCAAGTGACCCCTTGCTCGAGCCAGGGGTACAAGCTGGTGAGCTTTGCTCAAACCAGATGAGCCCGCGCTCAAGCCGGCAACCTCAGGGTTTTGAACCTGGGTCCTCCACATCCCAGTTCAACACCCTATCCATTGCGCCACCACCTGATTAGGCACTAGCCAATTCTTTTTTTTTTTTTTACAGGGACTGAGAGAGAGTCAGAGAGAGGAATAGATAGGGACAGACAGACAGGAACGGAGAGAGGTGAGAAGCATCAATCATTAGTTTTTCGTTGTCGTTGCGACACCATAGTTGTTCATTGATTGCTTTCTCACATGTGCCTTGACCACGGGCCTTCAGCAGACCGAGCCACCCCTTGCTGGAGCCAGCGACGTTGGGTCCAAGCTGACGAGCTTTTGCTCAAGCCAGATGGGCCCGCGCTCAAGCTGGGGACCTCAGGGTCTCGAACCTGGGTCTTCTGCATCTCAGTCCGACACTCTATCCACTGCGCCACCACCTGGTCAGGCACAACTAGCCAATTCTTAAGGAAGAAAATAACATGACAAGAGGACTGGAAGGGTTTTCCAAATGCATGACAAGTACAAAGTTTTGGAGTTGAAATGAGCAAGGATGCCCCAGATTAACTCCATTGCAATGAGAAGCCATGTGGACAGCCAGAAAATTGGGGAAGAGAGTAAGAGAATGCCAACACACGATTTAGATTTGATGTGGGAAACTGCCAGAATGAGAAGCTGGGTTTGTTAGAAGACAAAATAGGGGTCAAGGTGTTTGCCTTGGAGATCTTCTGATCACCGGTAACAGTACTGAATTGACACTGGCAGCTGGAGTATCAGAGGCAACAGCTCCTGGCCGACAGACAAGCCTTCCACATGGAGCAGCTGAAGTATGCAGAGATGAGGGCTCGGCAGCAGCACTTCCAACAAATGCACCAACAGCAGCAGCAGCCACCACCAGCCCTGCCCCCAGGGTCCCAGCCTATCCCACCTACAGGCACTGCTGGGCCACCTACAGTCCATGGCTTGGCTATGGCTCCTGCCTCTGTGGCCCCTGCTCCTGCTGGCAGTGGGGCCCCTCCTGGAAGCTTGGGCCCCTCTGAACAGATTGGGCAGGCAGGGTCAACTGCAGGGCCACAGCAGCAGCAACCAGCTGGAGCCCCCCAGCCTGGGGCAGTCCCACCAGGGGTACCACCCCCTGGACCCCATGGTAAGTGATGGGTTCTTGAACTCATTTTTTTATTATTGATTTTAGAGAGGAAAGGAGAAAGAGAGAGAGAGACATTAGTTTGTTGTTCCACTTATTGATTCATTTATTGGTTGATTCTTGTATGTGCCCGGACCAGGCATTGAACCCGCAACTTTAATGCACTGGGATCATGCTCTAACAGACTGAGCCATTCAGCCAGGTTGGGTTCTTGAACTCTTGCCGAGTAGAGGGATCCAGGTGAATGGTCCAGGTCCCCTGGAAGTGGATATATGATAGGACTGGAGATAGAATTGGCCTCAGTTTATACTGATGGGCCCACCTCTGTTAAATCCTTAAGCTAGCAGGGATCTCTCCCCAAACCCAGATCTGTGGGATTTTATTCCAAGGATATACATACCACTGATTCTAGTGTTAAGAAAAGGGAAGGTGGTACCTGGGGGTGGCTAGATTACCCTTCATATAAAAGTAAGTTGATAAGTGAGATTTTCTGCCTCTAATCTCTCTTTTTTTTTTTTTAACATTTTATTTATTTATTTATTTTACAGAGACAGAGTGGGATAGATAGGGACAGACAGATAGGAACTGAGAGAGATAAGAAGCATCAGTCATCAGTTTTTTTTTATTGCCGTTGCGACATCTTAGTTGTTCATTGATTGCTTTCTCATATGTGCCTTGACCGTGGGCCTTCAGCAGACTGAGCAACCCCTTGGGTTCAACACTTGGACCTTGGGTCCAAGCTGGCGAGCCCCTGCTCGAACCAGATGAGCCTGTGCTCAAGCTGGCGACCTCGGGGTCCCGAACCTGGGTCCTTCCGCATCCCAGTCTGACGCTCCATCCACTGTGCCACCACCTGGTCAGGCTTTTTTTTTTTTAATTTTAAAAAATATGTTGAAGACTTTATTCATTTTAGAGAGGAGAGAGAGAGAGAGAAGCGGGGAGGAGCAGGAAGCATCAACTCTCATATGTGCCTTGAATCGGGGACCTCAGCGTTCCAGGTCAATGCTTTATCCCCTGTGCCGCAGGTCAGGCCTTCCTCTAACCTTTTTGATCTCTCCTCTTTATTCCCAGGCCTCTCACCGTTCCCCAACCAACAAACTCCTCCCTCAATGATGCCAGGGGCAGTGCCAGGCAGCGGGCACCCAGGCGTGGCGGGTAATGCTCCTTTGGGTTTGCCTTTTGGCATGCCGCCTCCTCCTCCTGCTCCGTCCATCATCCCATTTGGTAGTCTAGCCGACTCCATCAGTATTAACCTTCCCCCTCCTCCTAACCTGCATGGGCATCACCACCATCTCCCGTTTGCCCCGAGCACTCTCCCCCCACCTAACCTGCCTGTGTCCATGGCGAACCCTCTACATCCTAACCTGCCGGCGACCACCACCATGCCATCTTCCTTGCCTCTTGGGCCGGGGCTCGGATCCGCCGCAGCCCAGAGCCCTGCCATTGTGGCAGCTGTTCAGGGCAACCTCCTGCCCAGTGCCAGCCCACTGCCAGGTGAGAGGGTCCTGGAGGGGAGAAGGGTGAGGGAGAGGGGTTCACATGGAGGGTTGGAGGGCAAGTGGGCAACGGTTCAGGTCTTTTATGAGCGCTTTGGTAAAATTAGAACACAGGAGGAAGGGCCTCTCTGGCTGTCCTCCACCATTGCCCAGCCTGGCAGCTGCCACCTCTGGGATGACGTTGGGGTCTTTCACTGGTGGGTCACGGAGGAGTCCTGTGCACAGAGCATCTCAGTTGTAAACTTGAAAAACAGCTACCTGGTTGCATGATGATTGGCATCCTCTTTGCTTGTCCCTGTCACACTCAAGGGCCCCATTTACAGAGTTCCTTTGGGGGCAGGACGATGATTTGGGGTCAGTTTTGCTAGTGTGAGGTGGGAGAGGGTGTTGGGAAAAGGAAGTTGTGCATTGTAGGCACCTCATTCATCTCCCCGCCCACTGCATGCCATGCCCGGTTCTGTTTGTCTGTGATGGCCTGGGTCGGGAGCCTCCTCTCCTGCTCACCTTAGCTGATTCACCTTACCTTTCTCCACAGACCCAGGCACACCCCTGCCTCCAGACCCCACAGCCCCGAGCCCAGGCGCAATCACCCCTGTGCCACCTCCACAGTGAGAAGCCAGCCAGACATCTCTGTCCCTCACTCCCTCAAGGAGATCAAGGTTCCAGGAACAGCCCTCCCCCCACCACTGGGACCCTTCCCCAGCCTGGAGAGTTCATCACTACGTAAGGAAAGCTCTTCCTGCCCCCTCCAAAGCCCCTGCCATGCCATGCATTTTTATATCGGATCATTCAAGGACTTTTGTTTAAAAGATCTTTCTAATATCTGGGAGAAAGCATAGGATGGGGGCGCTGCCCTCAAAGGAATGGCTAGGGGAAGGTGTTTATACAAGGCTCTAATTAACTACTTCTAAGGGCGCACCCCCCTCAAAACTGCATATTTTATGGATGAAAAAAAAAAGCCCTTTTAAAGAAAATTTTATTTTAAGCTGTATTGAAGCTTTCTCCACCCACTGAAAAACAAAAAAAACAACTTCTACATTTTTTGGAGGGAGGTGACAGTTTTAGGAAAGGGGAATTAACATTTTAGAGAGAGTTCTGGGGACAGAATAGAGTACAGAACCTGTCTTCTCCAGCCCTCCTCATTAGTGACCGAGGTAACCCAGTACCCCTCAGCCACCTCACCCCACATTTATGCCTACTAATCTCTCCTGCTGCTTCCTCAGTATTACTGTTTTAGGCCACCCCAGGTCAGCCAGTGAGCCCTTTCCCTCTGAATGTCAGTCTTGTGTTTTTAAATTACTGACGTAGTTGATGTCAGCATTAGTGTTTTTGGTGGGGAGAAATATTTTTGGGGGATTCCTGTGGTAGGTAAGAGAAAGATAAGTCATTTGGGGTCTTTGTCCCCCTTAGGCTCTATGAGTGCTCCTAGAAGACATGGACAGGGCAGCTATAAGAGGATGGGAAGTTTTAAAAATCTAAAATTTTCGAAAAGCACTTAAGCACCTCATTCTTATGACTCTGGATCATCCCATAACCTCTTTCCTTTTCCACCAAGACCATCAGAACCTTGACTGGTTGCTACGGGTTCACTGGGACTTGGAGGCAGTAGGGGTCGGGGTGCTCACCTAGGGTAGTGCTGGCGCTCAGCTCAGCTCCCCAGGTTCTAGTGCCTCACATACCAGTTGTCCCCTCTTCATCCTTGCTGTGACGGCAAATGCGATTCCAGGCTCTGCATCAACCCCTGGTCCCTCCCACCAGGCCCTTTGTTCCTCATGTCCCTGTTTCTCTTCCTCTGCGTCTTGGCACCTTCCTTCTGTTGAAGTTTTCTGTAAATTTTCTCTTTTTTTCTTTCTTTTTCTTTTTTATAAATTAATTTGCTTTCAGTTTTATCTTGTGGATGCCTCCTGTGTTCCCTGATCTGTGGCTGTCAGGTTGTGGGGTTGGGCTGGGGGCGTCGTTCCTGGGGCCCAAGAGGCACTCCGCCTGCAGACACTGGCCTCTCTCTGACAGGCGGAGGACAGCACAGCTGTCAGGACTGCACTGGTGCAGGAGCTGGGCAGAGGTTTTCATCTGCCCTAAAAATAGCTATTTAAGGCTTGGGAGGACATCCTCACAACCTGGAGGTTTTGTATATTTATCCTTTCAGAAGTAGTGGCTTCATTTCTTCCCTTATTAGGTAGGGAGAAGGCAGGCATCTCACCTACTTCTGTTATTATTGGCCCCTAGCCCTGCTGGGTTAACAGGCTCAGGCAGTGCTAATACAGCCTGACTTTAGCTCTAATAAACAGTCTCCAGGCCTACCCCACAAAAGACCTGCAGTGCTTGAGAGGGTAAGGGCTGGGTTTAACCCTTTGAGCTAGAGGACTAAGCAAGGACTTAGCCTGATGTGGGCTGGAACAAGGATGGCCAGCCTTGGTCCTAGAGAGATTTATGGTTTTCCTAATTCCACAGGGATGGCCTTTGTAACGTCAATGGATAGGGTCAGCATTTCTTCAGTGAGGCAAAGATGGCTCCTACAGGCCCTTCCCCAGCTTTCCCCAGCCTCTGGTCCATTGACCCTGGACTATCTCTCCCCTTCACCCTGCTCAGGAAGGAAAGCAGAACCATTTAGGGCACATGGATCAAGTTTATTTGGTGAATGCTGATGACAAAAATCACCCAAGAGATACAAGCTGGGAAAAGTGCTGTGACAGAGAACCTAGGAAGCCTTCGGGGCTACACACAGTCTTACACAGGAGAAGGCACAAAGCTCTGGGCACACTGGAAATGTCTTCAGCCATTCAGCACCATGCGGACAAGCTCTGTGGAAAGAAGAGAGGTGTGAACCTGGGAGTAGGGCCAAGGGGAGGGGTCTACGAGGGGCCAGGAGACCATAAGACCACAAAGGTGGCCTTAAGAAGGGGTGTGCCCACAGCAACCAACCTTGGGGTCAGTTTACAGAGGCATCACCTTGAGCCTGACCAGTTCTCTCGGCCCCCAGCTCCCCTCCATCAGCTGTTAGTTCCCCACCCCACCCTGAGCAGCAAGAACACAGCAAAGGCAGAAAAGGTCTTAACTACACCTACAGCTACTGTCAGCCATTGGCAGGAGAAGACAGTTTTGGGTTAGGGTACCTCCAAGCTGCTCAGCAGAAGGAAGGGGAAGAGACTGTTCAGTTATAGCAGTTCACTGGGGCAGGCAACCCACCCAGCTATGCAAATTGCCAGTGCTCCAGGACCAAAAGATCATCCTAAAGCAGGATGGGGACAGCCTGGTGAGCGTTCCCAGGCACCAGCACCCAGGACCCTATAAGTAAAACTTCAGAGCCCATTCTAGAAGGAGGTATCACATCCCCAGGCTGTCTTCCCCTTTGAGGAATCCCTCCCCTCCCCAGTCAGCTCCATGCAGACACATGCCAAGAAGTTACATGGTAGTAGGGGTAGAGAGAGGGCTAAAAAGCAAAGGTTGGGAAGAAAAACATTGGGGAGGCTGGGAGGAGCCGTACCCGCCCCACGGGCCCGTCACCCCGACAGGATATGCCTCACAAATGCTGCAGGAAGGAAGAGACATTAATGGTGAAGACAAGACACACACATGGGGTGATGGGGTCAGGTGGTGGGGGCATAGACATTCTAGTTATTGTACTTCCCATTCCCCACCCTTCATACCACGTTGCCCCTTTATTTCCTTTCACACGTCTGGCCTCCCACTCCTGGGCTGGGCAGAGTCCTGCCCCTTGCCTCCTGGCACTTTCTGGAGCCCAAGTCCAGGAATAGGGAAAGCTCCAGACTATTTGACTTGCCCCAATATGGATTCCTTTATGAGAGCCCCAGCTCATCCCTTACCTTCATAGTTGATACAACCATTGCTGTCCTCATGCCCTGCCACCAGCATTTCTACTTCTTCCTCTGTCATCTTCTCACCTGTAGAGGGGAAGAGAACATTTTGGGAACTGCATGACAGGTGAAGTATCAGATGGCACCTCAGCTCCAGGAGCAAGGGTAGAGCCTTACCCAGTGTGACGAGAACATGACGGATCTCAGCACCCATAACAGTGCCATTCCCTTCCTTGTCAAATACCCTAAGGCCTTCGACATAGTCCTCATAGGTCCCCTGGTCCTTGTTCTTGGCCACAGTCTGCAGCATGGGCAGGAAGTGCTCAAAGTCCAACACCTTCACATTCATCTCTGCCATAAAGGAGGCAGAAGGAAATTCACACAAGTTCTCAGACTGGGGGGATTAAAAGGATCACAATCAAATAGATGTCTCCCACTCAAAGCAGAAGAAATCCATGGGATTTGCTAGTTAAGACCTGCTTTAGTTTGTGGCCTATGATGATAAAGGAAGCTCTTAGTTGAAGAATTGTAGACCCACTACCACACTGAGTTGATCTTGAGGATGCTCACCATCACTCTTGGGGTTCCCCAAGACTTTGAGCACCTCGGCATTGGTGGGGTTCTGGCCCAGGGCTCTCATCACGTCCCCACACTGGCTGTACAGGATCTTGCCATCACCTGTCCGGTCAAACAGCTGGAAGGCCTCCTTGAACTCTGAGGATTCAGATAAACATCAGCACTGGGCACACGGGGGTTAACACAAACCCTTCTCCTGTCCTTTGCTCATTCAACATTAACCATGCTGAGGAAACCAGATATTTATTCCACTGTATCAAGTCCACTAAACGGGACCAAGTGTTCGTCCCTCCCAACTCTGGTGTCCCACATAAAGACCAGCCTTCCTCCCCTCTAGGGGGAGGAATAACATCCATTCACACACCCAGCAAGCCAGCACAGCCTCCTCACTACACTACTTAGGGCAGGAATTTGCCACCGCCCTGTGTGGGTCCTGTCCTTATAAGGAAGTGGGAGCAGCAGCCTGGGACTAGGGTCATCCCAGCCTGCCACTGCACCTCACGTTCAGCAAAAGTATCCTCAACAAACTGCCCTGTCCCCATTTTTACAAAATACCAGGTCACTGCATTTTATAGTCTTCACAATTGCAAGCTGGGGAAAGGGGAGAATTGTCACAGAAGAGAGGCAAAAGAAGCTGATTAAGGGACAGAGGCACACAGGCAGCTTCAGACACCCTTCCCCCCCCCCCCCCACACACACAGAAGGCTTTAGGTGACCAAGTTATTTCACATACCCACACCACCTAAAACTCACCCAATGCTTGGGGTTCAGATCTAGAGTGGAAGGGGAAGGAGGAAGAAAGAGTGAGAAAAGAAAATGGAGGCCCCAGAAGGAGGGAGAGAGAACCCAGGATGTGCTCCCCTGGGGGTGCTGAAGAGATGACAGGTTGAAATTAGGGGTAGATGGGGGGGCGGAAGGGGGTCTCCCTAAGTGTGACGTCAGTAGGAGTCAGTTACCTACCTGCTGTCTGGTCCTCGGTGAAGTCACACTGCTCAGAGAAGAGAGGAACGGTTTACATCTGAACTCCCATCCCCCAAACTCCTATCCCAGTCCCAGATACTGAACCACAAATTTCTGTTCCATGCAAGACTCGCTTCCCAGCAGGACAGGACCCCCGGCTTTCCAACCTCACTTCCAATCTTCCAGGCCCTCAGGTTCCCTTTGCCCCCTACCTCTGCCTTCTCCTCGCCCCCTATCTCCAGCTTCCCGCCTCTTGCCCCAAATCCCGTTCATCCTCCCAGGCGCAGGGCCCCACCATTTTGACGGCTGAGCTCTGCGGGACCTTTTCCTGCAGTAATGGCTCCGGCTACCAGCCCAACCCTAGTCTTAGTACGCCCTAATGACGTCACTCCGCTCACCCAGCCAGTAGGATTCCTGGCCTGGGTTTATGCAGATGACATTGCTTTATTAGTAATCAGATGGGCGGGGCCCAGACACCGCACTAGTGGATGGAGTGTGTAGGGGCGTAAAGAGCCTGCTCTTGAGAGCTGCGGTAACATCCGAGGATAACGGATTGGGGAGAGGAGAACCCTCTCTTTGCTCCCTCCCACCGCCACCTCTGGAGAAAGCAACAGTCGGAAGCCATGGGAGGAACCGGTTCTTTATTTTGAAACAATAGGTGGCCTCCTAGTGGCAGGAACGTGCTTCCGCCTGCGGAGGACTCAGTGTCCGATCCCTCGGCATCTGTGGAAAAAGATGAAAAGTAACCAAACACGGGCGCTCGCACGCAGCAGAACATGAAAACATTCCCCAGCCTTTCTGCCCCTGCCCAGGCGGAGAGACCGGAAAGAGACTGGTCTCTCAAAGCGGTGTGGGAGGGCCCTACCCGCAGAGCTCAGACGCTTAGGATGTGCTTCAAGAAGGCTGCAGAGAGAGGAGGCAAGAGGGACGTGAGTAGCAGGCTCTATCCATCTGACTTTAGATAATCCAGGTCCCAGAGTGCCCACACCCGCATACCGGGAGCCTCCTGCTGCCCATTCTCCCCTTTCCCTTCTGCTCCTCCGCCCCTTCACCTTCATAGTTGATGCAGCCATTGCTGTCCTCATGTCCTGCCAGAACCGTCTCCACCTCCTCTTCTGTCATCCTCTCTCCTGAGCCCCAGACAAAACGTTTTAGCTCCAGCCTTCCCTCCCTCACCAACCAGGCCCTGCTATTCTGGGTGGTCCCTCCTCCTCTCCCACCCTGGAGATTTGCCCATAGCAACAGAACCCCAAAGGAATCCTATCCTTGTAATGGTAATGTCTTGAATGTGTTTCTGCATTTTGCTTTCCACTTTACCTGCATTAGCACCAGGTGAAAGTTTTGACAATGAAACTAAAATCCAGAGAATTAAAAGTACCAGATCACAGAGCACCAGCATGTCTTTCAAAACAGAAACTCAGGTCTCCCACCTCATCCCCTTTCCTCTGCCCTTTAGAAGCCATCTGTGTCCCCCCTCACTTTAGCCTCTAAGGAGGAGGAAGCCCTTCAGATTCTCCTCCCATTGCTCTGACCTTCTCAGTCTCCAGTAATCCCTCCCTGGCTCTACTTGGCAATCTTTTTGGTCCGCCCTCTTTCTGCTCCACAGGAGTTCTGTTTTGTGCCTCACCCAGGGTGGTGAGGACATGTCTGAGCTCTGCTCCCATGACTTTGCCATTCCCTTCTTTGTCAAACACCCGAAGCCCCTCCAGATAGTCCTCATAGGTGCCTTGGTCCCGGTTCTTGGACACTGCCTGGAGCATGGGCAGGAAAGTCTCGAAGTCCACACGCCGGGACTTTAGCTCTGAAGGTTAGAAAGGTGAGGAAGAGGTCACTGTGGTGTCACCCAGGACCCAGTTCCCATCACAACCATGAAGGTTTTTATTGGTTCAACATTCAAGATGTTTCTGCCCCAGGGTTTGAGTTTCTGAAGTCTGAGACCCACCCCAGCATCCTTTGTCACCTTACCAATCATTCCTCGGTTCCACCACCAAACTGAAAACCCTCATTGTTCCAGGGGTCCCCTCACCATCACTCTTGGGGTTCCCCAGAACCTTCAGCACCTCGGCGTTGGTGGGGTTCTGGCCCAGGGCCCTCATCACGTCCCCACACTGGCTGTACAGAATTTTGCCATCTCCCACTCGGTCAAACAGCTCAAAGGCCTCCTTGAACTCTGAAGTATAAAGAGGTGTCAGTATTGACCAGGGGTTCCCATCACCCCCAGACAGAAAAGAAGTTCAGAAATTATATGCTAGATCTAGGCAGAACATGGGATACAGAGCACTAATATGGGAGGTTTCAAAGTTAGGATTGGAGTTAGAGGGAAAAAAAGAGACTATGACCAGGGGCTTGAGTCTGGACAGTGAGCTCAGGGGACCAACTTCTCACCTTCCAGCTGGTCCTTGTTAAACTCAATCTGTGGAAGAAAAGAGCAGGTGAGGACTCAATCTCTCTGTAGCACTCCTCCCAGCCAACTGCCAGCCACTTCTGGGGAGGGGCCCAAAGGGACCAGGCTAGAAGCCCAGCCACCTCAGTCCCATTCCCAGATCTGAACCTTGGGAGAATCCCAAGAGGAGGAATTATCAGCGGGGAGGGTTTCCTGGGAACAGGGTTAATCCCATGCCACCTGTTTCCCTCCCTCCACTGCCCTGAGCCCTGCATCCCTCACATAACTGGGGACTGAACAAAGGCTAAATTTACCCCTGGCCCCCAGCTGCGATTGTCTAACAAGTCTGTCCTCTTCAGCCTTCCCTCCTGCAGTTCAGAGATGTGGCCTTTAGATTTGAACAGTTAGGCACAGGCAGCAGCTCCCTCCCTTCACCTTGAAACTGTCCTGGGAACCCAGATGGTCCCCATTTCACAGTCCCTGCCTCCAGCATGGGGGTCAGTGAGTGTGTATGTGTGTACACATACACACAAATGTGTTCACAGGTTAGAGGAGAGAACAACAAAGATACCAACAGGGTCATAAGCCTGGATGCTTCCAAATGAGGGACCAAGAGGAACCCCCAATATCACTCCACTGCTCACTGATTCCTACCTTCCAGACACCTCCTAATTCCCTAGGCTATATCCCACCCTTGTATCACCCCCTCCAAATTCTTTCTTCACTTTCCAGGGACTCACCGCCATTTTGGAGAGATCGATGGGGGGCTCATGAGTCTTCTCAGGAGCTGAAGGGGCAGCTGCCACTGGCTCAGCCTTGGTCTTGGCTAGAGGGGGCCCCACTGCTGGCTTGGTAGCAGGCTTGGAGATAGAGGGGCCTACTGGTTTCTTCACAGGAACATCCTTCTTGGGAGGCATGATGTCCAGTGGCCAAGGGACAGTGTGCCGATGGGGGCACCCATCTCTGTTTAAATAGCCAGGGAGTCTGGGATGTCAAGGGGCGGGGGCAGAGGCAGGGAGCCAGCTGGCTGTGGGGAGGGTGAGATTGAGGAGAGATATGCCTGCCTGCCTGCCTGCCCTTACTCCCCTGGCCTCCTATGATTCAGGATCCTGCCCAAGGTCTTCTCCCTTTTGTCTACCCAGCCCCAAAGGCTGGCCAGAACAATGGCCTCTTTGGGGGCAATGGAAGGAAGCCAGAGATTGCCCAGAATGGGGAAATGAACCTCAGGAGTGAGGACAGGGTGCTTGCTAGTGACAATGAAATAGGGATGAGGCAAAGAAGGGGATCCAGGCATTCCAGACTCTCAACCCCTTGATTCAGAATAGCCCCTTTTTCTAGCAGCTTTAGACTCTTAAAGGCTAAGGCGTGAGGGAGGCCTTGTGAACTTGAGTAGTTCAAGTGGGGTCTGGGAGCAGTGACAACAAGCATCCTTTCCACTCCCCGATGACCATGGATGAGGATCAGGGTAGTTGATCCTATATAGCCTAATAATAATCCCCAATACTTGTAGTCATCCTCCTCCTCCCTCCCAGCCCAGACTGGAAGTGTGCACAATACAGAGAAAGGATAGTAATAGAAGGACTATGGCCCCCAGCCACAATGTCTCCTGTGCCATGTTGTTTTAGGGGTGGGTATGGAGGCAACGACTAGTATAACACCCACCACCCACACTCTGAAAGAAGAAACCTTTTTCCACAAGCCCTTGGTCATTCACCTCAGACAAAGGTAGGGTGCCTGCTGAAATCTCCATGGTGGCTGGTGAGGGGAAGGGCAGGCGCCGGCAGACAAAGGGCCTAAATTTTAACATCTCTAATCCAAAAGGATGTGGGAGGTCCTATGGGTTCCATGAATACTCACCTCTCCCCAAAGCAGAGGAATAATAAGAATTTTGACTCAGGCACCAGGTTACAAACCTTGTTGGGGGCGCAGGGAAAGGGCTGAAGTCGGGGGCGTTAGGAAGAGGGAAGGGGTTGCTGGCTACTTTCGTTCTGGGGCTAAAGTAGAGCATTTTGAGGAAGACAGTAGTGATTCCATTTAGGCCCTGCTGTTCAGAGAGTAGATGCCGAGTCTCCCACTAAAGCGTCTGAATCTCATTATTTGCAAAATGTCCCATTTTAGAAAAATCAGAATCATTTCTCGGGAGTATATACATCACATACAGCGCGCGCGCGCGGACACGCGGACACACACACACACACACACACAAATAAAGGGGAGAGTCCCTTACCAGCTCCACAAAACTCACCCTGCGGGACCCAGGTAAGGGATGGAGGCGGGGCGCGGGCGGCCGTGGGCCCTGAAGGGTTAATTCCGTTGGCCTCGGAGCATGCCGGGAGTCGTAGTGCCCGCGCGCCCGCAAGTTCACGGGAAACACAGCTCTCAGGCTCGGAGAGGATGTTGGGGCGGTGACTTCCGACTGGTGGCTGCGGTTAGTGACTCGAGTTCTTTTAGGCGCAGTTCCTGTCCCGGAGCCAAAAGGCAATGAACAATTTACAGACCCCATCCCTGGCCCTAAAACTGTGCGGGGCACCTCAGGATATACATCTTACTTGCTTAGCCCTAAGTTCCAAGTTTTGTGTGGGTGGGGATATTTTCCAGAACCAAGGGAAAGGTTGAAGCTGCAGCTGCAGCTGCAGCAGGCCGGTTGGAGGTCAGCTTTTAGGAAGCACTGCCCCGGGGAGAGTGGTTTGGTCTCTTTAGCTTCCGCTTACGGTTTGATAGAGAACAGAGGCCATTGACTTTCTGTGTGACTTAGGGCAGTAACCCCAGAGTTTAAATATATATATATTTTTAAATGAGTTGGTAGTTGAAGTAAATTTTAAGATTTGGAATTAGCCTGACCTGTGGTGGCGCAGTGGATAAAGCGTCGACCTGGGAACACTGAGGTCGCCAGTTCAAAACCCTGCACTGGTCTGGTCAAGGCACATATGGGAGTTGATGCTTTCAGCTCCTCCCCCCTTTCTCTCTCTCTCTCTCTCTCTCTCTCTCTCTCTCACACACACACACACACACACACACACACACACACACACACTGTGTCTCCTCTCTAAAATAAATAAATAAAAAGAAATAATAAAAAAAAAAGATTTGGAATTAAGCCAGTCACCTGCCCTAGTCACACCTGGTTGAAGTTTCTCCATACTGCAGCCGCATATGCACCCACCTCCCTGTCTGGAATTCAAAGGTCTCCTTGGAACTGAGGGCTAGCTTCTCCAGCCCTTTGCTCTGAGAAACCTCTGCCTAGCGTTGGACAGCTCATTGCCTCTGACATTTATCAAAGGTCTCTGTGCTGGGAGGGAGCCATCCCTGCCAAGCCCACCATCACTAACTGGATCAGTCAATTCCCTGGCAAGCATCTCCTGCTGGAGGCTGGGGCTGCATGGTCATGCAGTCAATGGATAGAGGTCAGGTGAGGCATAAGTTAACTTTATTGGCAGTAAATGACGTTTGTTAGTTGGCGAAAGCTTCTCAGAAAACTTGTAACGCACCCTGGCCCAATCCCGTGAAAGCATCCTCACGAAGCCCAGAGGTTACTGTAGGATCCCTGGTTAGAGCACATACAGATTTGTGCTCGCTCTCTCTCTCTCTCTCTCTTTCCCCCCACCGCTCAAAAACCAATTAAAAATTTATAAAAAGGAAACTAGTAATGGATTGTATAACAGAAATAAGGACAGTGAGGAGGAGTTAGCAACCATTCCTGGAGGCCTCTACAAAGCTGGTACTGCCTGAGGGACTAAATTATCTCAGAGAGGCAGCACAGGGTATGCTAAAGAGTATGGACTCAGATCAGCCTACTTAGGTTTGAATCCAGGTTCTGGCAGGTATTTACTGGACACATCTATTGTGTCCAGTTCCAAGGAGACCTTTGAATTCCGGACAGGGCGGTGGGTGCATATGTGCCTGCAGTATGGAGAAACTTCAACCGGTGTGACTGGGACAGGTGACAGGCTTAATTCCAAATCTTAAAATTTACTTCAACTACCAAATCATTTCAAAAAAATTTATTTTTAAACTCTGGGGTTACTGTTCTAAGTCACACAGAAAGTCAATGGCCTCTGTTCTCTATCAAACCATAAGCGGAAGCTAAAGAGACCGAACCACTTTCCCCGGGGCAGTAAGTGCTTCCTAAAAGCTGACCTCCAACCGGCCTGCTGCAGCTGCAGCTTCAGCCTTTCCCTTGGTTTCTTATCTCACTGTGCCTCTGTTCCCCCATCTGTAAAATCAGGTTAATAGTACCTACCTCATTAGGGCTGTGGATAGGATTAGATGTGTTAATATTTGTAAAACAGAATGGGCCTGGCATAGAGTGACATATAAATATTTGTTAAATAGATTTCCTTTATTCTTCCCAACATATGAGCTAGTTGGTGTTTTCTCTACTTTACATCCATAGAGGATTGGTACTCATAAAGAGATGGAGAACAAGAAGGAATACATTTCTCATAAGTGTTTTGGTTATAAGAATGTTTGGGGATAGGCCACATCACAGATGCCTTTTTGTGCCTTTCATCATTTCCACAGAAGTTGATTTTAAAGATACAGTTTACCGGATTTTCTTTTCTCGTCTTACTTTCCTCAGTCTGTTGCACTCTTCTGGCACTTTGTCAAGGAGAAGCAGTTATAACATCCTTTAACTTTCTAGCATTTTTTACTTTTATAGAGAATTAGTGCAAGAAGAAGACATGAAGGCCTGACCCGGTGATGGTGCAGTGTGGACAGAGTGTTCGCCTGGGATGTTGAGGACCCGGGTTTGAAACTCCAAGGTCACTAATTTGAGTGCAGGCTCACCAGCTTGAACATGGGATCACAGGCATGACCCCATGGTCACTGGCTTAAAGCCCAAGGTTGCTGGCTTGAAACCCAAGGTCGCTGGCTCAGCTGGAGCCCCAGGTCAAGGCACATATGAGAAAGCAATCAATGAGCACCTAAGGTGCCTCAAGTATGAGTTGATGTTTCTCATCTCTCTCCCTTCCTGTCTGTCTGTCTCTCTCTCTCTCTCTCAAAAAAAAAAAGAAAAGAAGAAGACATGAAGACTCTTGGCAAATGCCTTCATATACTGTACTATACCTTTCTTATGTTAATCATAAATATTGCAAACTGAACTGAATGTGGTGTTAACTGGCATAGGTGATTTATACATTTTTTTAATTTATACGTAGATTTTCTGTGACAAATACCTACCTCTCCTCTCTTCCTTCCCTGCCTAGCATGTGACTTGTATACTGTCAAGGATTGCATATTTATTCTACCATTAGTCTCAATATAAAATAATTAGGAAGGGCATATCTTTTTTTTAATGTTTATTTTATTGATTTTAGAGGGAGAAGAAGGAAGGGAGAGAGACTGACAGGAGCATCAATCTGTTCCTATATGTGCTCTGACCAGAGATCAAACTGGCAACCTCTTTGCTTCAGGACAATGCTACCACCAACCAAGCTATCCGGCCAGGGCAGGAAGGACATATCTTTAAAAGAAAAAGAAATATAAATTAAAGACCCAATAGACCAATATTTGGAATTACATAGCACTATAGATCTTCAGTAGCTTGAATAATTGTGCATTCACCCTATATAACTTCACTAGCCCTTTATTTATTTATTTAGTGTGTGTGTGTGTGTGTGTGTGTGTGTGTGTGAGAGAGAGAGAGAGAGAGAGAGAGAGGGACAGACAGACAGGAAGGGAGAGAGATGAGAAACATCAATTCTTCGTTGTGGTTCCTTAGTTGTCCATTGATTGATTTCTCATACGTGCCTTGACTGGGGGACCAAGTGACCCCTTGCTCGAGCCAGTGACCATGGCTTAAACCTGCTCAAACCCGATGAACCCACACTCAAGCTGGCAACCTCAGGGTCTCAAACCTGGGTCCTCTGCGTCTCAGTCTGACGCTCTATCCACTGCGCCACCACTTGGTCAGGCTTCGTTAGCTCTTTAAACACTAGAAAATAGGTTAATAAGGATTATCATTTAGGAAGAGAGAATATTATTTCCTAAGTAAATAGGAGTTTGTTAGGAAGATGTCTACAGTCCTCTGGTATTTTGACCAGAAAGTGGTACTGGTGGTAAACCATAATAGAAAGAAGAGGGAGGGCCCTGGCTGGTTGTTTCAGTGGATAGAATGTCGGCCTGGCTTATGAACATCCCAGGTTTGATCCCTGGTCAGGGCACACATGAGAAGCGACCATCTGCTTCTCTTCCTCTCCCTCTCCTTCTTCTCTATCTCTCTTCCCCTCTCACAGCCAGTGGCTCAGTTGTTTCAAGGGTGGGCCCCTTAGTCCAAGCGTCTGCCTCAGGGGCAAGGATAGCTTGGTTTATTTGAGCATCAGCTTCAGACAGATGGATCCTTGTTGGGGCACATGCAGGACTCTTTTTCTCTATCTCCCCTCCTCTCACTTAAAAAAAAAAAGGTAATTTATAAAGTCCTTTTAAGTCCCGTTTTTATAGGCCTATACCAGATGCATGATATAAACAGAAAGTAAACGTTATGGTATATAATGCTAGTTTCATTTTGTAATGTTCTAAAGTAGTGCTTCTCAGACTTAGTTTTTCAGAATATACTGGGAGCTTTGTAGTAGACAACCTTTCAGACTCTGCCCCCACAGATTCTCACTCTATATCTGTGTTAAGGCCTGGGAATCTATTTGAAGTATTTTTATCCCACTGGAGAACACAGAGAATAAACTAACAAACATAGGTAACCAAAGCTTTAATAAAAGGAGTGATATTTTCAAAATGTGCACTTGATCTTCCAACTTAAAATCCTTCCATGTGGCCTGACCAGGCGGTGGCACAGTGGATAGAGTGTTGGACTGGGATGTGGAAGACCCGGATTCGAAACCCTGAAGTCACCAGCTTGAGCATGGGTTTATCTGCTTTGAGCACAGCTCACCAGCTTGAGCCCAATGTCACTGGCTTGAGCAAGGGGTCACTCACTCTGCTATAGCCCCCTGGTCAAGGCACATATGAGAAAGCAATCAATGAGCAACTAAGGTGCTGCAATGAAGAGTTGATGCTTCTCATCTTTCTTCCTTCCTGTTTGTCCCTATCTGTCCCTCTCTCTGTCTCTGTAACAAAAAATAAAAATAAAATAAAAATCCCTGTTTTCTCATATAGACTAAATCCCTAACTTTGGCTAGATAGCTCAGTTCGTGCATCGTCTTGAAGTCCAGAGGTTCCTGCTGGTTTAATCTCATGGCATATACAGAAACATCAATGTTCCGTCTCTCTCTCTCTCCCTGCCTCTCATTCTCAAGTCAATAAAACAAACATTAAAAGCCTGACCTGCCTGACCTGTGGTGGCGCAGTGGATAAAGCATTGACCTGGGAACACTGAGGTCGCCAGTTCAAAACCCTGCACTGGTCTGGTCAAGGCACATATGGGAGTTGATGCTTCCTGCTCCTCCCCTCCCTCCCTTCTCTCTCTCTCTCTCTCTTTCTCTCTCTCTCTCATTCTCTCTCTCCTCTCTAAAATGAATAAAAACAAAATAAAACAAGACTATATCCTTGGCCCTGGCCAGGTTGCTCAGTGCATAAAGTATCATTTGGTGCACTGACATTGTGGGTTCAATCACCAGTCAGGGCACAGATGAGAGGAAATAATTGAGTGGAACAACAAGTTGAGGCTGAGGCTTCTCTCTTTCTCAAATTGATGGGGGAAGAAAAGACTAAATCCTTACACTGGCCCATAAAAGCCATCACAGCTGGAAACACTCCTTGCCTGTACCAGCCATACCTACTAGCTTTCAGATCTTCAGAGGTGCCCTATGTCCTCTCTGCTCATGTTGTTGCCTCTGTCTTTTATGTTTCTGCTTCCTCTCCCCACCAACACACACTATTTCTAGGGCCAAAACACAGTGCCTGACCTGATTGGTGGTGCCACAGTGAATAGAGCATTGACCTAGGATGCTAAGGTTCCAGTTTCAAAACCCTGAGGTCATAACCTTGAGCACAAGCTCACCAGCTTGAGCATGGGGTTGCCGGCTTGAGGCCAAAGGTCACTGGTTTGAGCAAGGGGTCACTGGCTCAGATGGAGCCCCCCCACCCCAGTCAAGGCACAAGTGAGAGGCAATGAACAACTAAAGTGCCACAACTATGAGTTGATGCTTCTTGTCTCTCTCCTCTCTCTCTCTCACAAACAACGATAAAAACAAACAAAAAAACACAGTACCTGGCTTGTACTGGGTACTCAAATATCTGTAGAATGAATGGCTGAGTAAAAGGGTAGAGTCAAGGATGAACACTTAAACTAATAAGTCAATGGGGAGATAGGTAGACAGGTTAGGGAATTAAGAGATTGAGAGGGTTTCCATGTATTAAACTCTTTTACCCTAAAGTAGAAGGTGAGGTGATTTATTTGCTAAGTAGGAGGAGGTGACTTGAAAAAGTAAGGGTTTGAGGTACGTTCTGTGTAAGATAGGAGACAGCTCACTAGGGACTCATTCACAAATACTCATTTAATATTTACCAAGTGCTTACTCTTTGCTTTCCGCATGAACTTGCTGAGCAGTGTTGAGGGTGATTGCAATGGGAGTTCATGAATTTGTAATTTTACCAAGCTACATGGTAGTGATTTCCTTCCTCCAGTAGTACTCAGCCGCTTGGACAATTGGCTAGAGAAAAGCAGCTGGAATGGTAATGGGTTGGTATTTAGTGGAATAGAGATGATGGATGTACATGGGGGTGAGGTAACTGAGAGACTGAGTAAAAGAGTGTTTGTGGTCCACAACAAATACAGAAGGAGTAGAGCAGTGGCCTATTAAAGTGAGAGAATATGGAAATCCACTAAAGGCTGGAGTTTCAGTGAGGTTGAAGAAGTGTGATGGTTGGAGAAAATAGTGCATTTGGGATTAATATTTCAACGGATATAAAAGAAGACAAAGGTGAGTGGCCATGGGAGTGAATGGATGAAAAGGTAGGAATTTGAAGGTTATTAGATTTGAGGAGAATGTACGTTAGAGCTCTTTGAATTTGAAATAACAAAAATCTGACTAACACTGGCTAAACAATACAGAGGATTTATTGGCTTATGTAACTGAAAAGTCAAGAGGCCACATGAGTTTTAGGTTCCTTTTGATCCAGAAGTTCAGGACATAGCAAAAGGGATTTGTCCTCTGGTTCTCTTTTTTTTTTTTTTTTAAATCTAACACTTCTTTTTTTTTTCGCTTCACATTCATTTTGAAATATACCTATTTTTTAAAAAATTTTATTCATTTTAGAGAGGAGACACAGAGTGAGAGAGAGAGAGAGAAAGGGGGGAGGAGCTGGAAGCATCAACTCCCATATGTGCCTTGACCGGACTAGTGCAGGGTTTTGAACTGGCGACCTCAGTCTTCCCAGGTCGACACTTTATCCACTGCGCCACCACAGGTCAGGCATCCTCTGGTTCTCTTGCTACTGTTTTCCATGTGCCATGTGTTAGCCCTTTTCCCAGGTCCCTCCTGGAGCCAGATATGGCTTAGCTGTACAGCTATGACATTCTTATACCACAAGAGGAAGTGAAGGAGCTTCTCTTCACCATTGGAATAAATTCCTAGACTTCATTCTGACTAGACTAACTTAGAAAAATGGAACATATAACCACTATGGCCAGCACTGGCCAGGTTGCTAAGTTGGTTAGAGTGTTATCTTGATACGCCAAGGTCGTGGGTTTGATCTCCTGTCAGGCACATTCAAGAATCAACCAATGAATGCAATAGTAAGTAGAGAAACAAACTAAAGTTTCTCTCTCTTCCTTCCTCCCTCTCTGTCTAAAATAAATATAAATAAATAAATATATATATATATATAAAATCACTATGGCCAGGGAAATATCATGCCCTGATTGGCTTAGGCTTGGGATATGGCCCACCCTTGTGATCACTCAGAGGATGTCTGTGCCACTGGAGGTGGACTAAAATTCATCCAAAATAGGACAAGTGGAAAGGGTATGGGGAGGAAACCAGCAATGTCTACCACAGTGAGGAACTATGATGCTAGTTATAAAGTGACCTGTAATGTATATTGAAGATGCCAGGATTATAGCAGTATTTAGGATGCTACACCCTTCAGTAATATTGAGTGTCCATGTAGTTAGTGAATGACAGAGTTGAAAGAAGATAGTTTGCCTGACCAGGCAGTGGTGCAGTGGGTAGAGCATCAGACTGGGATGCAGAGGACCCAGGTGTGAAACCCGAGGTCACCAGCTTGAGCCCAAAGGTCGCTGGCTTGAAGCCCACGGTCACTGGCTTGAGCAAGGGGTCACTGGCTCTGCTGTAGCCCCTCGTCAAGGCACATATGAGAAAGCAACCAATGAACAAGTAAGGTGCTGCAACAAAGAATTGATGCTTCTCATCTCTCTCCCTTCCTGTCTGCCTGTCTCTATCTGTCCCTCTCTCTGTGTCTCTGTCATACACACACACACACAAGAAAGAAAGAAGATAGAGTTTATCAGATTGGCATTATCTCTGAAGAAGCTGAAATTTGTACTGCTCTGAGAATGCTATGAGGAAGCAGCACTGTGGTACAAGGAGAATGAAAACCCCACCTCCCAGTGTAAGTATACAGACTTTAGGAGAAGGAACAGTCTCTCCTGGAAGGTGTTCAGGTGAATGAGGTCTCTTGGGAGGTGAGCCAGATGTTAGGGCAGGCCAGGGTGAGCTTTGTGTGAACAAAGGTGAAGAATTATAATTTCTTTTTATTTTATTCATTTTTTAGATGAGGAGACACAGAGTGAGAGAAAGAGAAAGAGAAAAAGGGGGGAGGAGCTGGAAGCATCAACTCCCATATGTGCCTTGACCAGACCAGTGCAGGGTTTTTTTTGAACTGGAGACCTCCCTGTTCCCAGGTCGATGCTTTATCCACTGCGCCACCACAGGTCAGGCCAAAGGTGAAGAATTATAAAGGGTAAAAAGAAAAATTTTACAGCCCTGGCCAGCTAGCTTAGTTGGTTAAAGCATCATCCTGAAGTGCAGAGGTTGCTGGATCCATCCCTATTCAGGGCACATACAGGAACAGATCAATGTTCCTGTCTCACTCTCTTTCTCCCTTCCTTTCTCTCTAAAATCAATAAAAATAAATATATATTTTTAATTCTATTTTAAAAAAACTGGTCCTGCCTGACCAGGCAGTGGCGCAGTGGATAGAGTGTCGGACTGGGATGTGGAAGACCCAGGTTCGAGACCCTGAGCTCGCCAGCTTGAGCGCGGGCCCATCTGGCTTGAGCAAAAGCTCACCAGCTTGGACCCAAGGTCACTGGCTCCAGCAAGGGGTTGCTCGGTCTGCTGAAGGCCCGTGGTCAAGGCACATGTGAGAAAGCAATCAATGAACAACTAAGGTGTTGCAATGGCAACGAAAAACTAATGATTGATGCTTCTCACCTCTCTCTGTTCCTGTCTGTCTGTCCCTATCTATCCCTCTCTCTGACTCTCTCTCTGTCCCTGTGTTAAAAAAAAAAAAAAAGAGCCTGACCTGTGGTGGCGCAGTGGATAAAGCGTCGACCTGGGAACACTGAGGTCGCCAGTTCAAAACCCTGCACTGGTCTGGTCAAGGCACATATGGGAGTTGATGCTTCCAGCTCCTCCCCCCTTTTTCTCTTTCTCTCTCTCTCACTCTGTGTCTCCTCTCTAAAATGAATAAAATAAAAAAAGAAAAGTTAAAAAAAAAAAAAGAAACTGGTCCCTGGCCAGTTAGTTCAGTCAGTCAGAGTGTTGTCCTTGAAACGCCAGGGTTGTGGGTTTAATCTCTGGTCTAGACACATACGGAGAGCATCTAATGAATGCATAACTAAGTGGAACAACAAATGAATGCTTCTATCTCCCTCTCATTCTCTCTCAAATCAATCAATTAATAAAAATAATTATAATGGACAGAAAATGTTATGTGGAACTAGGTTTGCAAAGAGCACAGGGGAAAGGTTTGAGAGGGAGTGGAGCAGAGGAGATTGTGTCAGGGCCCTTCAACTGCTCTCTTCGCTCCCTCTTATTCTTTTTTTATTTTTGTAACAGCCAGAGAGAGAGAGAGACAGAGAGGGACAGCTAGAGATAGGAAGGGAAAGAGATGAGAAGCATCAATTCTTTGTTGTGGCTCCTCAGTTGTTCATTGATTGCTTTATCATATATGCCTTGACTTGGGGGCTCCAGATGAGCCAATGACCCCTTGCTTAAGCCAGCGACCTTGGGCTTCAAGACAGCGACCTTTGGGCTCAACCCAGCCACCATGGGGTCATGTCTATGATCTCACGCTCAAGCCAGCGACCCCACGCTCAAGCTGGTAAACTCAGGATTTCGAACCTGGCTCCTCTGTGTCCCAGTCCAACAGTCTATCCCAGTGATGGGCCATCTTTGGAGCTTGGTGTGTCAAAATTCGCCAAAAAACTGAGCATAACTCCGGTGGTGTGTCACTTTGAGAAAAACAGTGTAACCGGAAATCCCAGAATTAGACACTCTGTGCCAGAGTTCTGTTGTTTCAGCCTACAAACCTCTGGCACAGAGTGTCTACACTACAGCAAATGTTTTATCCTCGGCTACTGCACCTGGCCGTGCAGGAGCTGAGGATGAAACGTCCTTCTCGGCATGCGGCCCCATACTTCTCTAGTATGCGACCGCGTGTCATCGAAAATGGCTACACATGTCAGTGCTGACACGAGTGTCATAGGTTCGCCATCACGGCTCTATCCTCTGCGCCACCACCTGATCAGGGCTCCCTTTTATTTTTTACACCTTTCTTATGTTTGGTTATGTGTTATATTCTGCTTACCAGATCACTCTATTCCTTCCTAGATTTTTAGTTATTTTTAAATTTAAAAACTTTGTTCTTTAAATAGATAATACATGTACATGGTGCAAAATTCAAAAGGTGCAAAAGGTATACAGTAAAAAGTAATTCCCACCCCTCTCCCCAGAGGCAACAAAACCTGTCAGGTTCCTGTGTATCCTCCCAGAGATATCCTAGACATACGTACGCAGATATGTTTTATATATAAATTTGTGTATGTATATACAGATATATACTCACTGATACACATATTTCCCCATCTCCTTCCTAGTTCTTTATTTTTCCAGTTGAGATATAATTGACATATTAGTTTCAGGTATACAACATAATTATTTTTACTTTATTTATTTATTTAATTATTTATTTTAATTTTTTTTACAGGGACAGAGAGAGAGTCAGAGAGAAGGATAGATAGGGACAGACAGACAGAAACAGAGAGAGGTGAGAAGCATCAATCATTAGTTTTTCATTGCCGTCGCAACACCTTAGTTGTTCATTGATTGCTTTCTCACATGTGCCTGGACCGTGGGCCTTCAGGAGACCCAGCAACCCCTTGCTGGAGCCAGCGACCTTGGGTCCAAGCTGACGAGCCTTTGCTCAAGCCAGATGGGCCTCGCGCTCAAGATGGCGAGTTCAGGGTCTCAAACCTGGGTCCTTCGCATCCCTGTTTGACGCTCCATCCACTGCGACCTCCCGGTCAGGCTATTTTATTTATTGGTTTGAGAGAGAGAGCAATGGGAGAGGGAGCAGGAAGCATCAACTCGTAGTAGTTGCTTCTCATATGTGCCTTAACCAGGCAAGACCAGGGTTTCAAACTGGCGACCTCAGCATTCCAGGTCGATGTTTTATCCACTGTGCCACCACAGGTCAGGCTAGATTTTATACTATTTCTTTTATCTTTTTTAAAATTTTATTTTATTAAGTAAGAGGCAGGGAGGCAGAGAAACAGACTTCCGCATGTGCTCCAACCGGGATCCATCTAGTAAGCACTGTATCAGGCGATGCTCTGCCTATCTGGGGCTGCTGCTCCATTGCTCAGCGACCAAGCTATTTTAGTGCCTGAAGGGAGGCCATGGAGCCATCCTCAGCTCCCATGGCCAACTCGCTTTAACCATTCGAGTCATAGCTGTGGGAGGGGAAGAGAGAATGAGAGAGAGAAAGACAGAGAGGGGGAGGAATGGAGAAGCAGATGGTTAATTCTCCTGTGTGCCCTATCTGGAAACAAACCTGGGACTTCCACACACAAGGCTGATGCTCCACTGCTGAGCCAACCAGCCAAGGCCTGTGATGAGAAGTTTAAAAAAAAAATTTGTTTATTGATTTTAGAGAGAGAGGAAGGGAGAGAGAGAGAGAGAACCCAATTTATTATTATATTTATTTATGCATTCATTGGTTGATTCTTGAATGTGTTCTGACCGGGATCAAACCTGCAATCTTGGTGTATCAGGATGATGCTCTAACCATCTAAGCAACCCAGACAGGGCTGAGAACTTTTAAAATCTACTCTCAGCAATTTTCAAATATTCAGTAGAGTATTTAAAGCATTGGTTCTTAACCTTTTTTGAGGTACCGAACCCACCAGTTTCATATGCGCATTCACCAAACCCTTCTTTGGTGATAAATAAAATATGATTTTTTTTCCAAATTCAAGACATAGGTATATGTTTTTTTACTGGTGCACAAAATGAGCCATGCATGAACATCACCTTGCTCAAAGAACAAAACCAACAAAGTGCATGAACTCACAACAAATTACGGTATTACTTTATTCTGGCCTTTGTGGCAGAGGCTTCTCCGAACCCCTGAGACCGACTCATCAAACCCCTAGGGTTCGATAGAACCCAGGTTAAGAACCACTGATTTAAAGTATTTTATTTATTGATTTTAGAGAGAGGAGAAAGAGAGAGAAAGGTGTGTGGGAGTGGGAAGCATGAACTCACAGTTGCTTCTCATATGTGCCCTGACCGGGCAAGCCCATGGTTTCAAACCAGGGACCTCAGCATTCCAGGTTGATGCTGTATCTACTGCGCCACCACAGGGCAGTCTGAAGCAATACAGTATTATTAACTGTTGTCACCATGCTACACAGTACATCCCCAAACCCAGGACTTACTTATTTTATAACTGGAAGTTTATATCTTTTGCCCCCCTTCACGCATTTCACCCCGCCCCACCCCTCCACCCCCTGCTTCTGACAATCACCAATCTGTTTTCTGTATTTGAGCTCCTTTTTTTTTAAATTTTTTTAAAATTTATTTACTACTTATTCATTTTAGAGAGGAGAAAGAGAGTGAGAGAGAAAGGGGGGAGGAGCAGGAAGTATCAACTCCCATATGCGCCTTGACCAGACAAGTCCTGGGTCTTGAACCGGTGACTTCAGTGTTCCCAGGTTGACGCTTTATCCACTGCGCCACCACTGGTCAGGCTATTTGAGCTCCTTTTCAAAAAAAAAATTTTTAATATATATATATTTTTAATTTTACTTTTATTTTATTCATTTTAGAGAGGAGACACAAAGTGAGAGAGAGAGAGAGAGAGAGAGAGAGAGAAAGGGGGGAGGAGCTGGAAGCATCAACTCCCATATGTGCCTTGACCAAACGAACCAGTGCAGGGTTTTGAACTGGCGACCTCAGTGTTCCCAGGTCGATGCTTTATCCACTGCGCCACCACAGGTCAGGCTAAATATTTTATTTATTCAGCCTGACCAGGCAGTGGCGCAGCAGATAGAGCGTAGGACTGGGATGCAGAGGACGCAGGTTTGAGACCCCGAGGTCGCGAGCTTGAACGTGGACTCATCTGGTTTGAGGAAAGCTCACAAGCTTGAGCCCAAGGTCGCTGGCTCGAGCAAGGGGTCACTCGGTTTGCTGTAGCCCCCCGGTCAAGGCACATATGAGGAAGCAATCAATGAACAACTAAGGAACTGCAACAAAGAATTGATGCTTCTTATCTCCCTCCCTTCCTGTCTGTTCCTATCTGTCTTTCTCTCTGACTCTCTCTCTCTCTGTCACACACACACAAAAAAAAGTTTAATTTATTCATTTTAGAGAAGACAGAGAGAGAGAGAGAGAGAGAAGGGGGGAGGAGCAGGAAGCATCAATACCCATATGTGCCTTGACCAGGCAAGCCCAGCGTTTTGAATTGGTGACCTCAGCATTCCAGGTCAACGCTTTATCCAACGCACCACCACAGGACAGGCTTTTTTTTGTTTTAATGTTTATTTTGTTGATTTTAGAGAGAGAAAGGGAGAGAGCAGGAGAGAGAGAGGAACATCTGTTCCTATATGTGCCCTGACCGGGTATTGAACCAGCAAGCTCTGTGCTTCGGGACAATGCTCTAACCAACTGAGCTATCCATCCAGGGTTCCTTGATTTTATTTTTCTTTAAGATTCCATATACAAGTAAGATAATAAACTATTTGTCTTTCTCTGTGTGACTTATTTTACTTAGTATAATGCCCTCAAGTTTCAATCATGTTGTCACAAATGGTAAGATTTTTTTTAAATTGATTTTAGAGAGAGAGAAAGGAAGAGGGAGAGAGACAGGAACATCAATATTGATTTATTCCTGTATGTGCTCTGAATGGGGATTGAATCACAACCTTTGTGTACTGTATCTGGATGATACTCTAACCAACCAAGCTTTGGGGCTAGAGACCATGGGGTCACGTCTGTGATCCCACAGCTCAAGCCAGTGACCCTGCGCTTAGGCTGGTGAGCTCTTGCGCAAGCTGGATGAGCCCACACTCAAGCTGGCGACCTCGGGGTTTTGAACCTGAGTCCTCCATGTCCCAGTCCAATGCTCTATCCATTGTGCCACCTCCTGGTCAGCCTAGACATCTTTTCTTTTAAAATTAACTTTAGAGAGAGAAGGGGAAGAGACAGACTGATGGACAGATAGTGGAACACTGATCTGTTCTTGCATGTGCCCTGACAAGGGATCAAACTGGCAACTTCTACACTTTGGAACAATGCTCCAACCAACCAAGCTATCTGGCCAGGGCTTAATCTTTATTGATTTTTAGAGAGACAGAAAGAGGGACAAGAGGAAAAGAAAAGCATTCATTTGCTTCACTCAGTTGTGCATTCTTTGGTTGCTTCCCATGTGTGCTCTGACCAGAGATTGAACCCACAACCTTGTTTCAGGATGACACTCTTAATTGACTGAGCTAACCGCCCAGGGCCACTTCTGCCCATTTTTACTTGGATTGTTTGTTTTTGCTTTTACTATTGAGTTGTATGAGTTGTTTTTGCTTTTACTATTGAGTTGTATGAGTTCTTTTTATTTTTATTTTATGTGTGTGTGTGTTTGTGTGTGTGTGTGTGTGACAGAGACAAAGAGGCACAGACAGAAACAGACAGATAAGAAGGGAGAGAGATGAGAAGCATAAATTCTTCACTGCAGCTCCTTAGTTGTTCATTATTGCTTTCTCATATGTGCCTTGACCGGGGAGCGACAGCAGAGCCAGTGACCTTGGACTCAAACCAGATGAGTTTGCTCTCAAGTTGGTGACCACGGGGTCTCGAACCTGGGTCCTCCACATCCCAGTCCAACGTTCTATCCACTGCGCTACTGCCTGGTCAGGCATATGAGTTCTTGTTATATTTTGGATATTAACCCCTTATCTGATATATGACTTGCAAATATTACTTTCTATTCAGCAGGTTGCCTTTTCAGTTTGTTGATTGTATCTTTTGCTGTGTAGAAGTTTTGTGTGTGTGTGCAAAAGTTGTAATAGTCCCACTTATTTGTATTTGCTTTTTTTTTTTTTTTTTTTTTTTTTACAGGGACAGAGAGAGAGTCAGAGAGAGGGATAGATAGGGACAGACAGACAGGAATGGAGAGAGGTGAGAAGCATCAATCATTAGTTTTTCGTTGCCGTTGCGACACCATAGTTGTTCATTGATTGCTTTCTCACATGTGCCTTGACCGCGGGCCTTCAGCAGATCGAGCAACCACTTTCTGGAGCCAGCGACCTTGGGTCCAAGCTGACGAGAGCTTTTACTCAGGCCAGATGGGCCGGTGCTCAAGCTGGTGAGCTTGGGGTCGCGAACCTGGGTCTTCCGCATCCCTGTTTGACGCTCCATCCACTGCGCCACTGCCTGGTCAGGCTATTTATTGACTTTAGAGAGTAAGGGAGAGAAACATCAATTTGTTGTTCCATCTATTTCAAGCATTCATTGGTTGATTCTTTTTTTTTTTTTTTTTTTTTTTTTTACAGGGACAGAGAGAGGGATAGATAGGGACAGAAAGACAGGAACGGAGATAGGTGAGAAGCATCAGTCATCAGTTTTTCGTTGCTGTTGCGACACCTTAGTTGTTCATTGATTGCTTTCTCACATGTGCCTTGACCGCGGGCCTTCAGCAGATTGAGCAACCCCTTGCTGGAGCCAGCGACCTTGGGTTCAAGCTGGTGAGCTCCTGCTCAAGCCAGATGGGCCCGCACTCAAGCTGGCGACCTCGGGGTCTCAAACCTGGGTCTTCCGCATCGCAGTCCAACGCTCTACCCACTGCGCCACCTCCTAGTCAGGCTGGTTGATTCTTTTATTAATGAGTTTCTTTTTCAATTTTTCCATTGCTTTTAGAGTGAGAGAGGGAGAGAAAGAGAGAGGTGTCAATTTATTGTTTCACTTAGTTGTTCCATTTAGTTGTACACTCGTTGATCGGTTCTCCTATATGTTCCAACCAGGGACTGAACCCACAACCTTGGTGTGCCAGGACAACACTCTATCCACTGAGACACTCAGCCAGGGCTCATTGGTTGATTCTTGTATGAGCCCTGATCGGGCATTGAACCTACAACCTTGGTGTATCAGGACAATGCTCCAACCAAGTGCTCTAGATCTTGAAATTATTTATTTATTTATCTGTTTATTTATTTATTTATATTTTAATTTTTTTGTGGCAGAGACAGAGAGAGTCAGAGAGAGGGACAGATAGAGACAGACAGGAAGGGAGAGAGATGAGAAGCATCAATTCTTTGTTGCAGCTCCTTAGTTGTTCATTGATTGATTTCTCATATGTGCCTTGACTGGGGGGCTACAGCAGACCAAGTGACCCCTTGCTCAAGCCAGCGACCTTTGGCTTAAACTGCTGAGCCTTGCTCAAACCAGATGAGCCCGTGCTCAAGCTGGTGACCTTGGGGTCTGAATCTGGGTCCTCCACATCCCAGTCTGATGCTCTATTCACTGCGCCACCGCCTGGTCAAACTAGGTCTTAAAATTTTTTTTGCCTGACCTGTGGTGGCGCAGTGGATAAAGCGTCGACCTGGGAACACTGAGGTCGCCAGTTCAAAACCTGCACTGGTCTGGTCAAGGCACATATGAGAGTTGATGCATCCAGCTCCTCCCCCTTCTCTCTCTCTCTCTCTCTCTCTCTCTCACTATGTGTCTCCTCTCTAAAATGAATAAAATAAAAAGAAATTTAAAAAAATTTTTTATAGGCCTGACCTGTGGTGGCGCAGTGGATAAAAGCGTCGACCTGGGAACACTGAGGTCGCCAGTTCAAAACCCTGCACTGGTCAGGTCAAGGCACATATGGGAGTTGATGCTTCCAGCTCCTCCCCTCTCTCTCTCTCTCTCTCTCTCTCTCTCTCTCTGTCTCCTCTCTAAAATGAATAAAATAAAAAAAAATAAAAAATAAAAAATAAAAAATTTTTTTATAGAGGCCTGACCTGTGGTGGCACAGTGGATGAAGCGTGGACCTTCAATGCTTGAGGTTGCCGATTCAAGACCCTGTACTTGTCTGGTCAAGGCACATATGGGAGTTGATGCTTCCTGCTCCTCCCCCCTTTCTCTCTCCCTCTCTCTCTCTCTCTGTCACTCTTTCTCCTCTCTAAAAAAATGAATTTAAAATATTAAAAAAAAAATTTTTATAGAGAGAAAGAGAGAGAGAAGCCCTTGCCAGTGGCTCAGTGGATAGATCATCAGCCTGGTGTATGGACGTCCCAGGTTCAATTCCTGGTCCAGGCACACAGGAGAAATGACCATCTGCTTCTCCTCTTGCCCTCTCCCCTTTCTCTTCCTCTTCCTCTCCCACAGCCAGTGGTTCAGTTGGTTCCAGTGTTGGCCCCAGGTGCTGAGGATAGCTCTTGGTAATGTGACAACCTCAGGTACTAAAAATAGCATGGTACTTGAGCATCATCCTCAGATGGGGTTGCTGGGTGGATCCCAGTTGGGGCACATGCGGGAGTCTGCGTCACTATCTCCCCTCCTACTACCTAAAAAGATTAAAAATAAACATTAAAAAAATGGAAAAGAAAGGGAGAGAGAGGAAAACATCTATCTGTTGCTCCATCCATCCATGCATTCATTTCATGCATTCATTGATTGATTCCTGCATGTGATCAGGGGTCAAGCCACAATCCCAGTGCGTCCCCCAGTCATAGCAGGACAGTTTACTTTAATATTTTAGGAGTTCCTGTATAATACAATGCTCCTCAAATATTACCTGGATTTCAGTCCACGATTAGAAAAGAAAATGGACAGGTGGAAGAGGAATTGCTCTTGGGGAGAAGGTTTACTGCACCAATAAATCATACATAGCTAGATATGACAGTGAGAAAAGAGACTGGAAATTTTGTAAAAGCAGGAAAAATTTTGCTCATCACTTGGCATGGATTAAAATTGTTTTTCTATAATAGGTTTTTTTCTTTAATGTTTATTTTATTGATTTAAGGGGGAGAGGAAGGCAGCGAGAGAGAGACAGAAACATCATTCCTGTATCTGCCCTGACCAGGGATCAATCCAGCAACCTCTCTGCTTTTGGACCATGCTCTAACCAATTAAGCTATCTGGCCAGGGCAATTTATTTATTTATTTATTTATTATTTGTTTTTTTTTTTTTTTTTTTTTTTTTTTTATTTTATTCATTTAGAGAGGAGACACAGTGTGTGTGTGTGTGTGTGTGTGTGTGTGAGAGAGAGAGAGAGAAAGGGGAGAGGAGCTGGAAGCATCAACTCCCATATGTGCCTTGACCAGACCAGTGCAGGGTTTTGAACTGGCGACCTCAGTGTTCCCAGGTCGACACTTTATCCACTGCGCCACCACAGGTCAGGCTATTATTTGTTTTTGGAGAGAGAGAGGGGGTAAAGGAAAGAGATAAGCATCAACTCATAGTTGGCGGCACTTTTAGTTGTTTTTTGTTTTTTTTGTTTTTTTTTTTCAGAAACAGATAGAGTCCGAGAGAGGGATAGATAGGAACAGACAGACAGGAATGGAGAGAGATGAGAAGCATCAATCATCAGTTCTTTTTGTTGTGACACCTTAGTTGTTCATTGATTGCTTTCTCATATGTGCCTTGACCGTGGGGCTACAGCAGACTGAGTAACCCTTTACTCAAGCCAGTGACCTAGGGTCTAAGCTGGTGAGCTTTGCTCAAACCAGATGAGCCCGTGCTCAAGCTGGCAACCTCGGGGTCTCGAACCTGGGTACTCCGCATCCCAGTCCAACGCTCTATCCACTGCACCACCACCTGGTCAGGCACTTCAGTTGTTCATTAATTGCTTTCTCATATGTGACTTCACTGGGGAGCTCCAGCTAAGACAGTGACTTTTGGCTTCAAGCCAGTGAACTTTGGGTTCAAGTCAGCCACCATGGGATCATGCTGATGATCCTGCACTTCAGCCAGTGACCCCATGCTCAAGCCGGATGAGCCCACACTCAAGCTGGTAACTTTGGGGTTTCAAACCTGGGACCTCTGCATCCTAGGTTGATGTTCTATCCACTGTACCACCACCAGTCAGGCATAATTTTTTTTTTTATTGATTGAATTTAGAGAGAGGAAGGAAAGAAACATTAGTTGAATCTTGTATGTGCCTTGACCAAGGATCAAACCGGCCACCTTGGCATATCACATTAGTGTTCTAATAACTGAGCTACCTGGCCAGAGTGGCAAGGATTTTTTTTTTTTTTAATTAAAATATACAGGACATGCCTGACCAGGCGGTGGCGCAGTGGATAGAGTGTCGGACTGGAATGCGGAGGACCCAGGTTCGAGACCCCGAGCTCGCCAGCTTGAGCGTGGGCCCATCTGGCTTGAGCAAAAGCTCGCCAACTTAGACCCAAGGTCCCTGGCTCCAGCAAGGGGTTGCTCGGTCTGCTGAAGGCCCGCGGTCAAGGCACATGTGAGAAAGCAATCAATAAACAACTAAGGTGTCAAAACAGCAACAAAAAACTAATGATTGGTGCTTTTCACCTCTCTCCGTTCCTGTCTGTCTGTTCCTATCTATCCCTCTCTCTGACTCTCTCTCTCTGTCCCTGTAAAAAAATAAATAAATAAAAATAAAATAAAATATACAGGAGAGCCCTGGCTGGTTGGCTCAGTAGTAGAGCATCAGCCTGGCGTGTGGAAGTCCTGGGTTTGATTCCTAGTCAGGGCACACAGGAAAAGCGCCCATCTGCTTCTTCTCCCTTCTTCCTCTCCTTTCTCTTTATCTCTCTCTTCCCCTCCTGCAGATAAGGCTCCATTGGAGCAAAGTTGGCCCGGGCGCCGAGGACCACTGCATGGTCTCTGCCTCAGGTGCTAGAATGGCTCCAACTGCAATGGAGCAACAGCCCAGATGGGCAGAGCATCACCCCCTGGTGGGCATGCAGGTGGATCCTGGTCAGTTGCATGCGGGAGTCTGACTGACTGCCTCCCGCTTCTCACTTCTAAAAAATACAAAAAAATAAAATATACAGGAGAAAAATAAGAAAACACATTTTTTACATAATTCTGATGGGAATGTAGAAAACTCGTATATAATCTCCTTAGAATGCAATTTAGAAGAATATATTAAAGGTCAATAAAGTACAGCCTAATCAGTTGTGGCCTAGTGGATTGAGTGTCAACACAGACGCTGAAGTTGCTAGTTCTAAACCCGAGGTCTCTGGCTCAGTTTGAGTCTGAGGTCGCAGGTCCAATCCCTGGTCAAGGCACTTAGAAGAAGCAATCAGTGCACAACTAAGTGGAGCAACAAGTTGATGCTTTTCTTTCTCTCCCTTCCTTTCTCTCTCCCTTTCTCTTTCTCTCTCTCTCAAAGAAAACAAATGTTTAAAAAATATATGTTTAAAATCATTAAAATACAGAAGTTGACCCATTAATTCCACTTATCCTAATGAAATCATTTGAGATGGGTATAAATATCTTTGTTTGCCTGACTGGTGGTGGCACAGTTGATAGAGTGTTGACCAAGAACATTGAGGTCACTGGGTGGAAACCCGAAGTTACTGGCTTGAGCATGGGATTGCTGTCTTGAACTCAAGATCACCAGCCTGGTCAAGGGGTCACTGGTTCGACTTGAGCCTGAGGTTGCCACTCTGATCCCTAGTGAAGGCACCTATGAGAAGCAATCAATGCACAACTAAAGTGAAGCAACACGTTGATGCTTCTCTCTCTCTCTCTCTCTCTCTCTCTCTCTCTCCTCCTTCTAAATTTTTAATTTTTTTTAAAATTTTTACAGGGACAGAGAGAGTCAGAGAGAGGGACAGACAGACAGGAACAGGGAGAGGTGAGAAGCATCAATCATTAGTTTCTTATTGCTGTTGCGACACCATAATTGTTCATTGATTGCTTTCTCACATGTGCCTTGACCGCAGGCCTTCAGCAGACCGAGCCACCCCTTGCTGGAGCCAGCGACCTTGGGTCCAAGCTGGCGAACTTTTGCTCAAGCCAGATGGGCTTACTCTCAAGCTGGCGACCTCTGGGTCTCGAACCTGGGTCTTCCGGCATCCCAGTCCGACGCCCTATCCACTGCGCCACCGCCTGGTCAGGGTCCTTCTCTTTTTAAAATACAGCGGTACCTTGTCTATCGCAGGGATTAGGTTCTAGAACCCCCTGCAATAGGCGAAAATCCGCGAAGTAGAGACCTTATATTTATTTTATTATTTATATATATTTAAAGACTTTATAAACCCTCCTCACACTCTTATAAACCATTCCTACACTGTTATTAACCTTTCCCACACTCTTATAAACACTTCATATGCTCTTAAACACTTTCTACACTCTTAAACCTATGTAATTTTAACAACATATAAAATTCTATATGGGTATTCACCAGTGAATAAACTACAACTTGAATGATGAAGATGATGATGAATTATCTGTGCAGTACTGATGATGATGCAAAATAATTAAAATAATAAATCTATAAAAATACCTATATATTGCAAAATCCCAAAATATAGCAAAAAATCTGCGATACAAAATTAGATAGATAGGCCTGACCTGTGGTGGCACAGTGGGATGAAGCGTCAACCTAGAACACAGGTCGCTGGTTTGAGACTCTGGGCTTGCCTGGTCAAGGCACATATGGAAGTTGATGCTTCCTGCTCCTCACCCCCCCTCACATACACACTCTCCTCTCTAAAAATTGAATAAAGTCTTTTTTTTTTCAGGGACAGAGAGAGGGATAGATAGGGACAGACAGACAGGAACGGAGAGAGGTGAGAAGCATCAATCATGAGTTTTTCATTGCCATTATGGCACCTTAGTTGTTTATTGATTGCTTTCTCACATGTGCCTTGACCGCCGGCCTTCAGCAGACCGAGCCACCCCTTGCTGGAGCCAGCGGCCTTGGGTCCAAGCTGGCGAGCTTTTGCTCAAGTCAGATGGGCCCGCGCTAAAGCTGGCAAGCTTGGGGTCTCGAACCTGGGTCTTCCACATCCCAGTCCGACGCTCTATCCACTGCGCCACCGCCTGGTCAGGCTGAATAAAGTCTTTAAAAGAAAAATAATTAGATATATACAATTTAAAAATCTGTGAGACAGTGAGACAGTGAAAACTTAACTGCGATATGGCAAAGGATGACTATATATTTTTTTATGTTCCCACCCACAGTGAATAGGAAAACCTTGGGAACTACCTTTATTTCTGATAATAGAGAATTAGTTAAATTAAGGTGTAGTCTTTCTATGGAATTGCAAAATCATTATAAATTTTATATATATATATATATATATATATTTTAAACAGGGACAGAGAGACAGAGAGAGAGAGAGATAGGGATAGGGACAGACAGTCAGGAACAGAGAGAGATGAGAAGCATCAATCATTAGTTTTTCGTTGCCGTTGTGACACCTTAGTTGTTCATTGATTGCCTTCTCACATGTGCCCTGACCGCAGGCCTTCAGCAGACCGAGCCACCCTTTGCTGGAGCCAGCGACCTTGGGTCCGAGCTGGCGAGCTTTTGCTCAAGCCAGATGGGCCCTTGCTCAAGCTGGCGAGCTCGGAGTCTCAAACCTGGATCTTCTGCATCCCAGTCCAACACTCTATCCACTGTGCCACCGTCTGGTCAGGCAAATTATATTTTCTTTTTAAGATTTTTATTTACTGGCCCTGGCCGGTTGGCTCAGTGGTAGAATCTTGGCCTGGTGTGTGTATGTCTTGGGTTCTATTACCGGTCAGGGCACACAGGAGAAGCGCCCATCTGCTTCTCCACCCTTCCCCCTCTCGCTTTTCTCTCTCTCTTCTCCTTCTTTCCTGCAGCCATGGTGCCATTAGTGTGAGTTGGCCCCAGGCACTGAGGATGGCTCCATGGCTTTCGCTTCAGGCGCTAAAAAATGGCTCTGGTTGCAATGGAGTAAGGACCTCAGATGGGCAAAGCATTGCCCCCTAGTGGGCTTGCTGGGTGGATGCTATGTGTGAGTCTGTGTCTGGCTCCTCTCCTCTCACTAAAAAAAAATCAATAAATTAAAAAAAAATTAAATTATTTATTCATATTAGAAAGGAAAGAGAGAGAAAGGGGAAGGAGCAGGAAGCATCAACTCCCCTATATGCCTTGACCAGGCAAGTTCAGGGCCTCAAATTGGCGGCCTCAGTATTCCAGGTTGATGCTTTATTCACTGTGCCACCACAGGCCAGGCTATAAATTATATTTTCAAATACTATTTAATGAAACCTGACCAGGTGGTGGTGCAGTGGACAGAGCATCAGCCTGGGATGCAGAGGACCCAGGTTTGAAACATTGAGGTTACTGCTTGAGCATGGGCTCATCTGGCTTGAGTGTGGGATCATAGACCTGACTCCATGGTCTCTGGTTTGAGCCCAAAGTTTGCTGGTTTGAAGCCCAAGGTTGCTGGCTTGAGCCCTAGGTCACTGGCTTGAGCAAGGGGTCACTCGCTTTGCTGGAGCCCCCAAGCCAAGGCACATATGAGAAAACAATCAATGAACAACTATGGTGCTACAATGAAGAATTGATGCTTCTCATCTCTCTCCCTTTCTGTCTGTACCCATCTGTCCCTGTCTGTCTCACTGTCTCTCTCATTTAAAAAAAAAAAAAAAAGGAATATTTAATGAAGTGTAAAAATGCTTATGTGTTAAATGGAAGACAGGTTATAATATGAAGCTAATTTATAAAATAGGCACTAATGTAATTATATTACCTTTTCCTTCTAATATTAGTGACTTCATGGCCTTAAAACAAGGCTGCTGAGCATAACCAGGTGGTGGCGCAGTGGATAGAGTGCCAGCCTAGGACACTGAAGACCCAGGTTCGAGATCCTGATGTTCCTCAGCTTGAGTGTGGGATCACAGACATGACATTATGGTCGCTGTCTTGAGCCCAAAGGTCTCTGGCTTGAGCAAGGGGTCACTGGCTCAGCTGGAGCCCTCTGGTCAAGGTCAAGGCACATATGAGAAAGCAATCAATGAACAACTAAGGTGCCACACTAGAAGTTGATGCTTCTCATTTCTCTCCCTTCCTATTCGTTCGTCCTGGTCTATCCCTCCTTCACTTAAAAAAAAAAAAAAAAAAAAAAACCTGACCTGTGGTGCAGTGGATAAAGCGTCGACCTGGGAACACTGAGGTCGCCAGTTCAAAACCCTGCACTGGTCTGGTCAAGGCACATATGGGAGTTGAGCTTCCAGCTCCTCCCCCCTTTCTCTCTCTTTCTCTCTCTCTCTCACTCTGTGTCTCCTCTCTCTAAAAAAACAAAAAAAGACTGCTGAAAGGAAGACAGCAATGAAAGCTTTTTGTTGATACTCCAGTCCTCAGCTGACTTCCTCTTACAGCCTTTTTTTTTTTTTTTTTAGAGAAGAAGGAAGGAGGTGACAGAGAGAGAAAGAGAAATGTCAATTTGTTGTTCCACTTATTTATGCAGTCATTGGTTGATTCTTGTTATGTGCCCTGACGGGATGGAACCTGCAACCTTGTGGGTGTCAGAATGATGCTCTAACCAACTGAGCTACCGGGCCAGGGCTTTCTCTTACATCTTGTTTACCAGAGCCGGGTCACAGAACCAGTTGCAGGGGAGGCTGGGAAAGTGCCTAACAGTCATGACTAATCCCTTGGGACTGGCACACTGTCACAAGGAGCGCTCTGGAGTTTTTTGTGTAGGGAAGAGGGGGAATGACTGTTGACTAGACGGGTGTGTTGCTGCACCCAGTTAACTACAGCACACTGTTTGGGCCAATAAAACCACATTCCAAGAGGGCAGTATTGTAAACACAAGTTACAGTATACCCATATACAACTGTATCTACCTTTCTCTGGAAGAGGTGGACTTTATGTGACAGTGTGGAAGGCCAACTGTTTGAGAAATAACAGTACATTTGTTCAATTCTTAATTTATTTGATCTTTGGGTAGCTCAGTGGATAAAGTGTGGCCTGGCACACCGAGGTCACAGGTTCAATCCCTGGTCAGGGCAGGTAGAAGCAATCAATGAGTGCACAACTAAATGAATCAACTAAGTGGAACAGCTAGTTGATATTTCTTTCTCTTTCTCTCTCCCTTCCTCCCCTTCTCAAATCAATGGAGGAAAAAAAACTTAAATGCTTGACCTTTGTATATATAAGTTCAACAAGGTATTGAATTGTCTCATCTTGTATTTAATATATAGATCAATACTTCCTCTTTTATGTGTCCTAAACTTGAGAAGTTTGAGAGAGTAGGGAACTTTCTAGAATGGGAGAATTTGTGCCATGTCCTCTAGTTTTCTGGAAATGTTTTACTTGAAGTGATGAACTAGGTCAAGAGCGCTTCTTAAAATCACATATTGTGACTAAATACCGTATTAAAATAATAAATGTTATATTTATTTAAATATCAAAAAAAAATCACATATTGCGAGATCCCTGGTTATATTAGCTGAAGCCAGCTAGAATAGCAGGCCTTGGGCCACATGCCCAACACTGAATATAAAACGGACTTCTTTGCCTGATCAGGCGGTGGCTCAGAGGATAGAGCGTCGGACTGGGATGCCGGAAGACCCAGGTTTGAGACCCCGAGCTCGCCAGCTTGAACCCAAGGTCGCTGGCTCCAGCAAGGGGTGGCTCGGTCTGCTGAAGGCCTGCGGTCAAGGCACATGTGAGAAAGCAATCAATGAACAACTAAGGTGTCGCAACGGCAACGAAAAACTAGTGATTGATGCTTCTCCGTTCCTGTCTGTCCCTATCTATTCCTCTCTCTCTGTCCCTGTAAAAAAAACAAACGGACTTCTTAGAAATGTAAGTTCTACTGTCCTGTGTCTGTAAAGTCCCCCTCACCTTAGTCTCTGGGCTGAGGGAGGGCAATTGAGACCTCTTGCTCATGGCCAAGGCCTGGGATTCTATTAAGCTGATGGGAAGGAAGCAGAATGGCAGAACCAGCAATGACTTCAAAGGAGTTATTGAAACAACAGATAAGTTAGTAGATGGCATGGGACTTAAATTTAGCTTTTGCTAATAAAGTGAATTTTGATGTCTTATGGAACTGAGCCTTTCCTCTCCTCCCAGTGGACAGCATTCTAAAGTTGATAGTCTTTCAGAGATGTTAAAGCCCCCTGAAGCAGTTATGAAATCTCCAGTTCCTATCCAGTGACCATTCTCAGTAGTTAATTCTTCCCTGTCTCACTCTCCTTTCACGTGGCTGGTAGAACAGATGTGTGTGGTAGCACAGCTTCCACGGCTTGCATTCCAAGAAGGGTCCCAAAAGGAGCAGAGTTCAAGGTGAGCAGATCTGAATGGGTGTAAAATACTTCTCATTCAGCTGCCCACCAAGTGGGCCTGAAGTCTTTCTGGTTACAGGAAAACATACCACTTGAGACACTGAGCCTGTGCTGAGGTACAGAACTTCCAGGTTCACTGGGTTCGGGACTCCTTTTCCTGGAAAGCCCATGGTCAGCAGACAAGTTGGGTGGGTAACACTTGATCACAGCGACTGGGAATGAATCTCACCAGAAACAGCAGCAACCAGTTCACACAGGCCCCTTGACCATCCTCAACAGAACCAACATTCTTGGTGGCTGCAGCCACAGTAGGTTCTGACCACTAAGTAAACTGACATGATTTGTGAATTGAATAAAGGCTTTTGACATTTGCAATAAGCATCTGATGGGTTGGCTGGCTTCCCTGTTTTTAAGGAAAAGAGACACAGCTGGTTTGAGTATAATTTTTAATGTAAGATACAGTGAATTGGCAGAGTGGTTACAAAATGAAGAAATTCAGTTCTAGTCAGTGAGGTAACAGCCTAGGCATCTAGATTAAAAAAAATGGGCCCGGCTGTCCCAAGTCCTCCAAAGCCTTCTGCACAGCACCAGCTAGAAGCTCTAAGAGTAATATCTGCTGTTTGAAAGCCTGAATAGAATTCAGGTGTTCCCAATTCCCAGAGAGACTCAGGAGACTGGGAGGCTGGCCCATCATCATAGCAGGTATAACTTTCAGGAAAAGGCTTGAGGAAAGTGGGGACAGAACTGGACATTGGGGCTGGGCGTGGGTTACTATACATTCACTACATGCAGCTCAAGAGGCTCAGAGCTTGTGTGGATCGCCTATCCACCTCGCCACCTAGGTGTTCTCCCTCCCTGACTGTTTACGATAGGGAAAAAGGCGATCATTTGATTAAAAAAATCTTTCCAAAAGTGTATTTGGCATAAGCTTAATGCCACTGTTGGTGCTGCCAGTGGCTAGGCACAGGTACAGAAGGCCCTGAGGAGCTGGGAGGAAAGGAGACTTTGCAGGCAGAACAGGAATTAGCCAGCTCAGGTCCCTGCCCTAGCCCAGAAGGATAAAGGCCCTGCACTAAAGAAAGGGTGGCATACAGTCTCTTCTTTGGTCAGGCCAAGGCCCTACCTAGCATGGGCCTGAAGGTGAGAGGGCTGAGGCTTTGCCCTTGGGACCTAGCTTTTGGCTCATCACATTGAAGTGGTAATGCAGCAAGAGGCAAGGAAAAGAGATAGCAACTCCCTGGCTCCTAGGAGCTGCCTTTGGCCTTGTCATCCATGAGGTCATACCTGTGGGAACAAGCAGAGAATACTCAGGTATAAAGATGACTCTTGTGCATGAACAGATGGATAGAGCGTCACCCAGGGATGCTGAGGAGCCAGGTTCAAAACCCCGAGGTCTCCAACTTGAGCGCGGGCTCACCAACTTGAGAGTGGGGTTCCCTGCTTGACTGCAGGATCACAGACTTAACCCCATGGTCGCTGGCTTGAGCCCAAGGTCGCAGGCTCCAGCAAGGGATCACTGGCTCAGCTGGAGCCCCCGGTCAAGGCACATATGATAAAGCAGTCAGTAGGCAACTAAAGTGCCACAACTATTGAGTTGATGCTTCTCGTCTTTCTCCCTTCCTGTCTGTCTCTCTCTCTCACCAAAACAAATAAAAATATCAAGATGATTTAAAAAATATTCTTTTATTTATGAACTTTTTAGAAAGAGGAGAGAGAGAGAAAGAGGAGGGAGAAGCAGGAAGCATCAACTCATAGTAGTTGCCTCCTGTATGTGCCTTGACCAGGCAAGCCCAGGGTTTTGAACTGGCAACTTCTGTGTTCTAGGTCAACACTTTTATCCACTGCACCACCACAGGTCAGGCTTAAAGATGATTCTTTTCTTTTGTCTTCAAATGAAACACAATCTAAGGGATTTTTTTTTTTTAATTCTTTTTATTTATTCATTTTAGAGAGGAGATACAGAGTGAGAGAGAGAAAGAGAGAAAGGGGGGAGGAGCTGGAAGCATCAACTCCCATATGTGCCTTGACCAGACCAGTGCAGGGTTTTGAACTGGCGACTTCAGTGTTCCCAGGTCGACGCTTTATCCACTGCGCCACCACAGGTCAGGCAGGGCTTTTATACTTCAGAAAATTAATGGTTCTCAGCTCAGACTGCATCCTTTTTTCCCTTTCCTATGATTGGGATTTCTCCTACTTGACATCTAGGCTGATCCCCAGCCTATCAGATACTTACCACTGGGCTGCGCCCTGGAAAAGATCTATCTCAGCGAGGTCCAACTGCACCTGTGTTGGGGGATGGTAAAGGAAAGATGTTATTATTATTATTTTTTTTTTCACAGAGACAGAGAGTCAGAGAGAGGGATCGATAGGGACAGACAGACAGGAATGGAGACAGACGAGAAGCATCAATCGTTAGTTTCTCGTAGCCGTTGCGACACCATAGTTGTTCATTGATTGCTTTCTCACATGTGCCTTGACCGCGGGCCTTCAGCAGACCGAGCAACCCCTCTTGGGTCCAAGCTGGCGAGCTTTTGCTCAAGCCAGATGGGCCCGCACTCAAGCTGGTGAGCTCGGGGTCTTGAACCTGGGTCTTCCGCATCCCAGTCCAACGCTCTATCCACTGCGCCGCCTGGTCAGGCACAAGATGTTATTATTTTTTTTTTTTAATTTATTTTTATTTATTTTAGAGAGGAGACACAAAGTGAGAGAGAGAGAGAGAGAGAGAGAGAGAGAGAGAGAGAGAGAGAGAGAAAGGGGGGAGGAGCTAGAAGCATCAACTCCCATATGTGCCTTGACCAGACCAGTGCAGGGTTTTGAACTGGCGACCTCAGTGTTCCCAGGTCGACGCTTTATCCACTGCGCCACCACAGGTCAGGCCACAAGATGTTATTTTGATATCTGCACAGACCATGTCCCATCATCACACTTCCTGGCCCCAAACCAGTGCCGAGGTAATTGGGTCACCTACAAGGTGGGGTGCTTCCTCTCTAACAGAGACTATAGCCTTGATGCCAGCAACTTTTCCCACCTGTGTCCTGACTGCTCACCCTCTTACCTTTCCCAGCAGCTCACGCTCTCTTGACATGAAAGAGGAATTAGACTTCACAGAGACATCCAGCTTTCGCCGGAGGGCCTCATCCAGGGGTAGTTCCCACTCAAACCTGGGGAGGGACTGGGTATTAGGGCATTCTTTTCCAGCCTGCCACCTTTCCACCTGAATGCCCACAGACTGACCGTTCATTGAATTCAGGATTTAGGGTCCTCTTCTTCTGTGAGGTCTTCCTCTTGGTGCCTTTGTTCTTGTCTGGCAGTAGCAACAGTGACACATAGGGATCAGGGGTATCCCGTCCACTCTGTCGAAGGGCCCTGCCACAGGAGGGTGAAGGTGATAAGTTAACATAAGGAGAGGGATGGAGAGAACTTGGAGGATCGAATGGATGAGGTCTCACCGGCAACTGTGAACGATGCCGACCAGCTTTCGTTCTTCACTGTAGTACCAGACAGTCAGTTTCATTTGGCCCAGAGGCCCGGCTGGAGCCTCAAGGGGACTGTAGAGAGATGGAGGTAGGTCTGGGGAAAGGCAGTGCCGAGGAAGCCTATAGGGAGCCCCTGTATTCCTGACTGCATCCCATCTTTCCTTCTCAGTCCTTTACCTGTCCCCGTGTGTTAGGCGCTGCCGGAGCTCTGGGGCTAAAGAGGTGATATGAGGCAGTCCTCCCCAGGCCTCTAGTTCTTCACTCACAGAGGAGCTATAGCTCTGGCTGTGACTATAAGCTTCCACTCCTGAGTGCTGGGACACGAGGATCTAGGAGAGCAAGAAAGCTGAGCTGGGCAGAGTTCTACTTGACTCCCTTGATATGAGGATGCAGTCCTCTGCTCCCCCTCCCCGGCCCTCCTGCCCACCACATCCTGGTACTCACCCCCAGCTGTGCTCTCAGTAACACCTGCCCCTGACCATTGCTGAGCGTAAACCAGCGGTCCACACAAAGCTGGTCAGCCCCAAGGAGCTCCGAGAGGGGCAGGGATAGTGAGCCCAATGCACTAGTACCCTCACCCCGAACCTGTGGAGCAAAAGCACTGTGATCAAAAGATAAAGGATTTGCCTGACCAGGAGGTGGTGCAGTGGATAAAGCGTCGGACTGGGATGCGGAGGACCCAGGTTCGAGACCCCGAGGTCACCAGCTTGAGCGCAGGCTCATCTGGCTTGAGCAAAAAAAGCTCATCAGCTTGGACCCAAGGTCGCTGGCTCCAGCAAAGGGTTATTCAGTCTGCTGAAGGCCCGCAGTCAAGGCACATATGAGAAAGCAATCAATGAACAACTAAGGTCACAACGAAAAACTGATGATTGATGCTTATCTCTTTCCGTTCCTGTCTGTCTGTCCCTGTCTAACTGTCTCTCTGACTCTCTCTCTGTCCCTGTAAAAATAAAGAAAAAAAAATCCCCTTTGCACAGGTCAGGGAAGCCCTGGTAACACCACTTCCCTTCCTTTTTTAACCAGAGTAAATTATACTCTTTACTTCATTGGTTTTACAGAGAGAGGAGGGAGACGGACAAGGAGCGAGAAGTAACTCATAATTGCTTCATTTTTGTGGTTTACTGCTTTGACTATTTGCCACATGTGCCTTGACCCAGCAAGCCCAAGGTTTTATACAAGTGACCTCAGCATTCCAGGTCAACACTCTATCCAATGTACCACCATAGGTCGGGCCAAATGTTAACAAACTTTAAAATCTTTCTGTTTCTTTTGTTCTATCACAATTCTAATGAATATCCCTATATCTCTATTTTATGATTTGTCAACTTGGGATTCACTGATTCCCTGCTATGCAAGATGAATAAATAAGCTCATTTGCATGTCCACCTCTTCTAGTGTTATTGATAATTACGTTATTTAAAACGCTGTTTTCTTTTTATTTTATAAAAAATTTATTTTGTCAATTTTAGAAATTACTTCTTTTTTTTAACGAGAAATGTTTTGTTTACTCTTTAAAATATATTGACTGATTTTAGAGACAGAGAGGAAGAGGAAAGGGGAAGAGAAAGAGAATCATTTAGTTGCTGTTCCACTTAGTTGTGCATTCATTGGTTGCTTCCTGTATGTGCCCTGACTGGGGTTCAAACCCACAACCTTGTCATTTCAGGATGGCTCTCTGACTGAGCAAACCAGCCAGTGCCTAGAAGATATTTCTTTCTTCTTTTTAATTTTTTTTTTTTTTTTTTTTTACAGGGACAGAGAGAGAGTCAGAGAGAGGGACAGATAGGGACAGACAGACAGGAACGGAGAGAGATGAGAAGCATCAATCATTAGTTTTCGTTGCCGTTGTGACACTATAGTTGTTCATTGATTGCTTTCTCACATGTGCCTTGACCGCGGGCCTTCAGCAGACCGAGCAACCCCTTGGTGCTGGAGCCAGCGACCTTGGGTCCAAGCTGATGAGCTTTTGCTCAAGCCAGATGGGCCCACACTCAAGTTGGCGAGCTCCGGGTCTCAAACCAGGGTCTTCTGCATCCCAGTCCGACGCTCTATGCACTGTGCCACTGCCTGGTCAGGCTTCTTTTTAATTTTTACTTACTGATTCTAAAGAGAGAAGGGATTGAGACAGAAACATCGATCTGCTCCTGTATGTGCCCCGACCCGAGACTGAACCTGCAATCTTTGTGTATCAAAATGACACTAACCAACTGAGCTATAGGGCTGAAAGGTATTTCTTTTTTTTTTTTTTAATTTTTTTAAAATTCATTTTAGAGAGGAGACACAGAGTGAGAGAGAGAGAGAAAGGGGGGAGGAGCTGGAAGCATCAACTCCCATATGTGCCTTGACCAGACCATCACAGGGTTTTGAACTGGGGACCTCAGTGTTCCCAGGTCAACGCTTTATCCACTGAGCTACCACAGGTCAGGCTGAAAGGTATTTCTTGAATCCTCCATAGGAAGAGGAAGTCTGAGCTCCTGCATTACTTTCCACCTATCCTGTCCCTACCTCCCATACCTCTTCACTTTTTGTTCACTCTTCAACCCACTGATAACTAGTTTCTACTCCATTTATGCCACTGACGTTGTTGCAGTAATTAATGAACTCCTAGTTTTCAAAATCAATGAATAATTTTCAGTCATCTAATTTTACTTCTCAGCTATATCTGACCATTTCCTGTCTTTGGAAACTCTTTCGGTATCTGTAACCCACTCTTTCTTAGCGAGTGTCCCGTTGCCCTAGCTGTACTTCAGGCCCCTTGAAGGAGGCTCTTCTTCCTCCATCTGCCCTCTTGTTGTTATAATGCCCAGCACGTCCATCTGTGATCTTCTTCCCACTCTATACACACCCTAAGAGATCTCACTCACACTCATGATGACAGCTGCTACCTGTTGCTTGGTCATGATGCTCAAAGAAGAGGGAGAGAGAGAGGAACACCATAATGGGCCCTCGACACACCTTCTGGATGGCTGTTTGCCCTTGGATGTCCCTCAGAGATCTCAGATTAAAAAACTGCTTTGTGCATTCCCTGTTGTTGTCAACAGCACCTTTATCTGTCCAGCCACCCATGCTAAAAAATCAGGAGCAAGCATCAACACTGTTCCTTGTTCCTCCTTCCTCTCTATGTCAAAATAACCCTCAAATACCATCTGGTCTTTGTCATTTCTTGCTTCAGTTACTCTACTAATTTACTTGCCTCCAATGTTGTCCATTCCCTAAAATTGATTTCAGTGAGGAAGGGAGAGTAGGAACATACAACTGTTCCTATATGTGCCCTGATTGGGAATCAAATCGGCAACCTCTGTGCCTTGGGACAATGTTCCAAACAACTGAGCCATCTGGCCAAGGCTTGTCCATTCTTTATCCAGCTCTCAGCACGACCTTCCAAAAGTACAAATCTGGATACCTCTCATTCCTTCAAATGTTTCCCTATGCCTTTAGGATAAAGTCCAACTTCTTTTTCTTTTAATTCCTTTTTTGTGACAAGAGACAGACAGAGTCTCTCTGACTCTGTCTTTGTCACAGAAATAAAAGAGAAGATGAGAACTAGATTTTTTTTTTTAAATTTATAGGAACAGAGAGAGAGTCAGAGAGAGGGACAGATAGGGACAGACAGACAGGAACGGAGAGAGGTGAGAAGCATCAATCATTAGTTTTTAGTTGCCGTCGCAACACCTTAGTTGTTCATTGATTGCTTTCTCACACGTGCCTTGACCGCAGACCGAGCCACCCCTTGCTGGAGCCAGCGACCTTGGGTCCAAGCTGACGAGATTTTTGCTCAAGCCACATGGGCCCGCGCTCAAGCTGGCGAGCTCGGGGTCTCGAACCTGGGTCTTCCACATCCAGTCCAACGCTCTATCCACTGCGCCACCGCCTGGTCAAGCGAGAACTAGATTTACCTCTAAACACCCTATCCCTGGTTCAGTATCTGGCCCATGATGGGAATCTGGAAAATGTAGAATGAATTTATAGTACCTGCAACTCCAGGCTCTCAGTGTTAGGTTTCCTGACGAGAAAGGAGGAACTCTCATCCCAGATGGGGGCTGAAGTTTGGGAAACAGTCTGGTGGAGATGAGGGGTGATGAGCAGTGATTAATAGTCTCTCCTCTACTCCTCTTATCCCCCCCCTTTCTTCTCCCTGAAGCATTTCATAATACCTTAGTTTTATGAGAAGCATCTCCCACAGTAATAGTAGCGTAAGGGCTGGGAGGCCTGGTACCTTTTCGGAGCTAGAAAGAGAATACTGTGTTAAATATTAAAAACTTAGTATTAACTTAAATATTAAAAATTGTCTTGCCTGACCAGGTGGTGGCACAGTGGATAGAGCGTCGGACTGGGATGTGGAAGACCCAGGTTCGAGACGCCAAGGTCGCCAGCTTGAGTGCGGGCTCATCTGGTTTGAGCAAAAGCTCGCCAGCTTGGACCCAAGGTCGCTGGCTTGAGCAAGGGATTGCTCAGTCTGCTGAAGGCCCTCAGTCAAGGCACATATGAGAAAGCAATGAAAAACTGATGATTGATGCTTCTCATCTCTCTCCTTTCCTGTCTATCACTATCTATCCCTCTCTCTGTCTCTGTTAAAAAAAAAAAAATTGTTGCCTGATCAGGCAGTGGAACAGTGGATAGAGTGTCGGACTAGGATGCGGAATACCCAGGTTCAAGACCCCGAGGTCGACAGCTTGAGCGCGGGCTCATCTGGCTTGAGCAAAAGCTCGCCAGCTTGGACCCAAGGTCACTGGCTCCAGCAAGGGGTTGCTCAGTCTGCTGAAGGCCCGTGGTCAAGGCACATGTGAGAATGCAATCAATGAACAACTATGGTGTCTCAACAGTAACAAAAAACTAATGATTGATGCTTCTCACCTCTCTCCGTTCCTGTCTGTCTGTCCCTATCTATCCCTTTCTCTGACTCTCTCTCTGTTAAAAAAAAAAAAAAGTCTTAAATTGGGACCAAGTTAGGCAGATAGCCCCACCTGCTCACAAATTACATCCAGAGCTAGCGGTCATGTCCCCATTATCACTTAATAGCCACCACCCTCCTTGGACAGACAATTCTTCCTACCCCAGCACCACCCTGGGAAAGAGAGGAATTTGGAATTTACTGTTATTCCAAATACACCAGGATCATCCAATCCTGAGGGAGGTGGAAGGAGGGCCAGGGAACTATGGGGCGGGGGAGCAGATCTCACCGGCAGGTCCTCAGCCCGCTCCACATAGACGGACAGGAGGGCTGCTGCCAGTTCTGCACTCTTCTGAATCTGGATCAGACTGTTTACCTGCAACACCTGGAGGAAGATACACAGGTGGTAGGTACGTGATGTATGCCTTAAAATCCTGGGGCCTGGCGTATACCTTAAAATCAAACAGGGCCCTGGCTGCTTGGCTCAGTGGTAGAATATGACCCAGCAGTGGATGTCCCAGGTTTGATTCCTGGTCGGGGCACACAGGAGAAGCTTCTCCACCCCTCCTCCTCTCACTTCTCTCTCTTTTCTCTTACAGCCAAGGCTCAATTGAAGGGAGTTGGCTGCACACTGAGGATGGCTCCATGGCCTCCACCTCAGACACTAAGAAGAGCTTGGTTGCTGAGCAACACCTCAGATGAACAGAGCATCACCTTCTAAGGGCTAGCTGGGTGAATCCTGTTCAGGGCACATGTGCAAGTCTGTCTCTGCCTCCCCTCCTCTCACTAAATAAAAAAATAAAATAAAATCAGATAGCAGTGTTCATCTTGATGCATCTGGGGTCCCTTCCTCCTTACTTCCTCTAACTCAGCAGCAGAGGGACGGGGGGTCAGACGTTCCAGACGCAAGTGCAGGCAGCCAGATGGGACGTCCTCCAAAGTCAGCCACTGTGGTAGTAAGCAGGGTTAAAATTTTGGGGTATGGCAACAGAAGGATTATGAGAATGAGAGTTAGGTCAAGATCAGGAGGGACTGTTAATGCCAGGCTCACCTCATCGAGGAAGCCACTGTTGAGGACTGTGCTGAGGCTCACTTTACACCTATAGAGGAGAAAGATTAAGACAAGAGGTCAACAGTCACAGCCAAGTCTGCCTCCCTCAGGCCTGACTTCCAAGGCCTACAGAGGCTCAGCCTGCTTCTCCTGTAGGACTCCCATGTTCTCACCTGCCCAGAAAGTCATCCTTGTCCAGGTCCTTGTCAAAAACCTCAACATCTAGCTCTTGGCCCGGAACTGATGTGACAATCACCTAGTGGGAGAAAATAATGCAGACAAAAGGGATTGTTTCCTTTTCTTCTCAAAATGACTGAAACCCCTTCCATCCAATCAACTGAACCCGGAGCTTTTCTGGACCACTCAGAGATAAGGGGAATAATGGAGCAGGATTGGGAGGAGCAATTGCCACTCAATTCTGACCTCAAAAATCTCGTTCCAGCGGGGATTGAGATCTTCCCGAATAACACGGCTTCGGAAGCTTCGTCCTGCCAACTTTAGTTTGACATAGGGGTCTGACTTGCCCTTCACCAGTCCCCCCAAGAAACGGTCTTTGGCAATCAAGTCCTGGGCCTCTAATACATGGATCCGAAGAACATTCTGTACAAGGGACAGATATGGGCACCAGATGGCAGTCAGAGAGAGAGAAACCTGCCAAAACCAGCCCTGAAACAGCCTTTGCATTCTTAGGGTAGGCACACCGACTCTAGTCCTTCTAGATAGAGACGCACCTCAGTTCCAAAGCGGCTGTCCGGGGTAGTGTGACAGGGTCGAGGTGGGGCATCCACACTGCTGCCTGTCTGGGCACTCTCATTGTCCAGGTCCCCAGCACCAGCAGTACCAGGCACATCAGGGAAGCGCACTTCTGATGAATCCAAGTACAAGACCTGGGAGGGCAGTGATTGTCAAATCAAAGAAGTGCTGCTAGCCACCAGCAGGCAGTTATGTGAGGACTGGGGCAGAGCAGAGGCTCTGATGGGGAAACCAAGTCCCCGTCCTGTCTGGGCTCTTCTCTATGGGTTCCCTCCAGTTATCCTATTCATACAGCATGTCTCCCCCCAGTTAGACCTACAAACATTTTTTGTGTGCATGCTAGGTGCTTCCACATACACTAGCTCATTTGGAGGATTCCCCCTTCCTTACTCTCAATACCAAGGAATCTAGAAGATCCTGCCACACCCTCAGCACTTCCTCCATCTCCATACCCTCATAACCAGTTTCAGGTAGAGCCTGGAATTAGGGCCAGAGCTGCTGAGCTGGAACCACTGGTCCAGGGTGAGATCAGAGGCAGTCAGCAGGCGAGCCAGAGACAGGGTAAGTGCCCCTAAAGTCAGTGACCTGGAGTCATCCTTCACCTATAAGCACAGAAGGAGGAGATATAGTGAAGAGATTAGGAAAAAGGGAGACATCCTGGGGAAATTCCAATATGGCTCCAGCCAATCACAGACCTTTTGCTCTATCTACTCCAGGTCATCTTTTTATAGTCCTTTTGCCCACTCCATGGTCCTTCAGCCTGTGCTTATTCTGTTCCCATTACATGGAAAGTTCTCATTCTCCTCTCTGCCTACTTAAATCCCACTTATCTGGCCCTGGCTGGATAGTTTTTTTGTTTTTTGTTTTTTTTTTTACTTTTTTTAAAATTTCTTTTAGAGAGGAGACACAGAGAAAGAGAGAGAGAAAGGGGGGAAGAGCTGGAAGCATCAACTCCCATATGTGCCTTGACCAGACCAGTAGTACAGGGTTTTGAACTGGCGACCTCAGTGTTCCCAGGTCGACGCCTTATCCACTGCACCACCACAGGTCAGGCCCTGGCTGGATAGTTTAATTGGTTAGAGTGTCATCCTGAAACACCAAAACTGCAGGCTCTATCCCTGGGCAGGGCACATGTAAGAATCAACCAATAGCTTGACCAGGCAGTGGTGCAGCGGATAGAGTGTCAGACTAGGATGCAGAGGTTCGAAACCCCAAGGTCTCTGGCATGAGCACAGGCTCACCAGCTTGAGCACAGGGCTGCTGGCTTGAGCGTGGGATCATAGCCATGACCCCATGGTTGCTGGCTTGATCCCAAGGTCACTGGCTTGAGCAAGGGGTCACTAGCTCTTCTAGAACCCCCCTCCACCCCGCTGGCAAGGCACAAAAGAGAAAGCAATCAATGAATAACTAAGGAGCTGCAACGAAGAATTGATGCTTCTCATCTCTCTCCCTTCCTGTCTGTCCCTGCCCCCCCCTTCTCCCTTGCTAAAAAATAAAAAGAGATCAAAGGACAACATGGAGAGAAGACATGGTACAGATTTGAGAAGGCAGAAAAGGGTATTTAGGAGGGGCTGAACAAATGATTATCTCACCTGTACATCAAGCTCCTGGCTTTGAGGGTCTTGCAGAAAGAACCGGAAAGCCTCCTCCCATACCGGGCAGTTGTTGCTATAGACAGCCTGCCAATGTGCAGGATTAAGGGCACATGCCACAAATTCTATTAACCAGTATCACCCAATAATATTTTTACAACAGGGTACAGTACCACTCCTGTTTCTCTAGAAAGCCCTTGCCACTATATGCTTCCAAAGGGGAAAGTTCATCCCAAGAATGGCTGTCCCTCCCTTAGCCCCATACAGAAATGACACCTCCCACAATGATATCCTGGCACTCACTTTGCTCTCCTGGGTCACATCCTGAATTGAGAGTTGTACCATGGGGTTGGGTTCCTTGTTCCCCTTCTTCAGCTGTGGGGGGTAGAATGCAGATGTCATGATTATGGGTGTTTTGGTTTTGTTTCAGTGAAGAAAGGTGGACTCTCATCAGTATCTTTTCCCTGAGATGGCTCTGACACCCTCCTTGGAATCCTTGTGTTACATGTTGCTGCTTCTGGAGCAGAGCAGGCAGGGGCAGAGGGCGTGGGAATGTTGGCCCCAGGCTCCCTGTTCACCTGCCCTGAGAAGCCATACTCACAGGAAGATCCTGGGCCCGATCCAGATAAACAACTAAGATGGCAGCTGATGGAGGCTCTGGTCTGGAGGAGACTCCTCGATTCCACTGTAGAACCTGCAGGGGTGGAAACAGCCAGACCTTAGAGCCTATGGACCCCTATACTTCCAAGTACCTATTTCTCCCCTGCCAGCTTCCTACTTCCCACGTTAGTTACCTGCTCCAGTTTTTCAGCATCTGGCAAAAGTGACAACCATTCTAGCCTTAAGTGAACTTGGCCTTGCCCACCTTGTAGAGGGAACCACTGAAGGAAGAAACAGAGGTGAGGTACAGTAGTGATCAAACAGCCGCCTAGCCTCTTCCGTATCAACGAAGCAACTACTGTTTTGCTGAATAAATGAGACCAACCCCCACCTCCTTCTCTTTTTTTTTTTCCCTTAACTTACATCATCTAGTACTCCAGCCTGTAATACCTTCCCTACATCCAGCTTCATTCTGGAGGAGAGCGCAGTGAGAGAGGAAGAAGGGGAGTATTGTAATTAGTAGCATGGCATTTGCTCTGCACTCACCCATCTAGAAATAACTGGCAGACCTCAGACTTCCTTCCCCTTATACTCAGGAGGGGATTGGGTGTGTGCACATGTACACACATGCATGCACCTGTGTGGGATTGGGACAAGGGATGGGTAGGTTGGAAAGGAAAATGATACACAATTCCTAGGCCTGGAATAGGGCTGTAAATGCCTTTGTGAACTTGCTAGGACTGGGGCTTTAGAATCCTAACACAGGCAGAGTCTTACCTGCCCAGAAAGTCATCTTTGTCTGGATCCTTGTCAAACACTTCCACCTCAATCTCCTGACCTGGGACCTCATGTACTATCACCTGAAGAGGAGAGGGATAGGGCTCCATGGCTACAGCTGTAAGGCTCACCCAATCAATATCTTCCCCCACAACTTTCCAAGGCCCACCCATTTCACACAGCCCACTCCTTAGCTCTCTCACCTCATAAGTCTCTCCCCACTGGGGGTTGAGTTCCTCATCAATGACATGACTACAGAATGTCTGGGTGCCCACTCGCACAAGTGCATAGGGGTCTGACTTGCCCTCAATCAGGCCTTTCACGTATTTGTCCTTTGAACTTAGCCCTCGAGCAGCCAGCAGGTGAATCCGAATAATGCCCTGAGGGTAAAAATCAGACAGTTAGAAACTAAGGGCCTAGCCAGCGTTCCCCAGAGGACTGCTTAATGGGGAGAGGCCATACCCTGGGAAGCGGGGAGCGCAGCTGGGCTACATCATGGAGATCAGGCACAAGGGGCACCAGTAATCGGTTGGGCAACACAAGAAAAGCAGCAATGGAGTCCATGATCATGGTGTCTGAGAGTGAGCTAAATGGGGGAGTAGACAAGAAGGTGAGGGTGGCCCCAACTTACAGTACCCTGACCCCAACTATGTATATTCCCCACAACCAAGAGGCCTAAAGCTGAAAGTCCTTTCTTGAAACTCTTTTTTTGCTACTTTTCTACTCTGACTCCCCACTTACTTCTCTGTCCCTTCTTCACTGCCACCCCACTTCTTCTTTCTCTCTTGCAACTGTTGAGCAGTCTGTACCACTCTCCATTCTTTACCAGAGTACCTGTTCTCCCAGAAAAAAAAAAAAATCCCAGCACGGCACTTTTCAGGGACATTTGTCTTATCTCCCCAACTAGGTTCAAGGCTCCTGGAGGGCGCCACTGCATCTTTTACTGCTCCATAACCCTTAAGCTCCCAAGCCAGGCTGGAACACTTAGCAGTGCTCAGTAAGCCCCAATACCTGAGTCCTGGGATATCCAGCAAGTTGGTCATTCCTGTCCAGTTGATATCGAGGGTCTGGAAGGAAACAGCAGGGGGATCAGAACACAGCATATGGTAGTGTGGTCATATTTATCCAATAGTTGCCAGAATTCAGCCTTCTTGTCAATTCCCTCCTCCATTCCCCATAGCTGCCCACCCTCACCTTACCAATCAACCCTCTGTTTCCCCTGCTTTCCCATCCCTCCCCAACATTTCCCCTTACCGGGCGTCGAATAAAGAACATTGACACAGCCCCCACAATAGGAATGTCTCCAATGAGTGGCTCAAGAATCACCCGCAAGACACCATGAAGCTGGGACAAGCAGAGAAGATCAAAACCTTTCCTCAGAAAAGGCCCTCTTTTCTTCCCCAGACCTCCCCAGCTTTGGTTTTTCCAATCTCCCGCTTCCCCATATCTGAAGAAACTTAAGCTAAAGTCTTCCAACTTTGCAGGCCCCCTGACATTGGCCCCACCTGCATGCCCTTCACTCCTGCTTTGCAGAAATATTTCTTCACTTCCACATCAATCTGTATATCACCGACATAGCTAGGGTTTGGTAAGAAAGAGAACAAAAAAAGGTTAGTACTAGGCTGAAGTAGGAGTAAGGGGAACAAAGTGTGAATGGCCAGGCTCCTGCTGAAGGATACACGGGGAGAATGATGAGTGGTGCTACCTGATGTTCAAGTCCAGCAGGATCTGTTCTTTGTTCTGACCAGGATGAACTTTGACTCCTAGGATGCGCAAGGGCTAGAGAGAGATGAATTCTTGAAAGAGAGGGAAGGGAAAGGGAGGAGTATCTCAAGCCCTCCCTACTCCCCAGGCCACCCACCTTTCCTGTTTGATCTAGTTCCTTCCACTACTTTCCCTCTTATACACATTACCTTTTCACCCAGTTCCACTCGTGTAAATGTAAATGTTTGCAAATGGGGGTTAGATCCTCGAACAGCTGGGGCCACAGTTTCAGCCAAAAGCTTCTCCATATACTGGCCCAAGAAGGGCCAGATCTGGGCAACAATCTGGGAGGAAAGGGAGCCAGTCATAGAAGAGCCCAGTATTCTCTCTAAAATCAAGTTCCTTCAGAATCCTCTCCACAGAGAGAACTGGGGAGTAGGCAGGGTCTTGCAAGAGGAAGGAACCACATCCCCCCCTCATGCAAAGTAAAAATCAAGACAATCAGCCCTCACCTTATTTAGCCACTCAGCCTTTTCCACATCTGGGAAGCTGACCTGGAGGTGGAGAAGGCAGAGACAGTAATGAACACACCCTCCACCTGTGGTTTCCTACTAAAGTGCTGAGGTGGAGGATTAGGGTGCCACAGAGGGAAGGAAACATAAGTGTGACAGGGCCTCCTCACAACCAGGGGTTGGGGCGAGGGGCTGGGATGTCCTCAGGTTTCATTCCTCCACATGGTTTAGGGGTACTGAAATTTCTCTTCTTTTCTTTAGGAAGAGAGACAGAGACAGAGAGAGGCAGAGAAAGGAAGGGAGAGAGATGAGAAGCATCAACTCGTAGTTGGGTCACTTTAGTTGTTCACTGATTGCTTCTCATTCAAGCTTTGATGGGTGGGTGGGGGATCCAGCTGAGTCAGTGATCCCTTGGCTCAAGCCAGCAGCTTTGGGCTCAAACCAGTAACCTTGGGCTTAAACCAGTAACCATGGGGTCATGTCTATGATCCCACGCTCCAGCCAGTGACCCTATGCTCAAGCCAGCGACCTTGTGGTATGGTTGATGCTCTACCCACTGCGCCACCACCCAAACTGAGGTCTCTTTGACAAGAGATGCTGACAGGGTGCATGCAGGCCACACAAAGTTGCTTTGTGGATAGCTCAGGGATGTGGAATGACTTCTGCTGGGGCATAAAGGAGTGAGGACACCTTCTTTCTGGAGGGGAGGTCTTGCCAAATCAGTTTAAAGAGGAAATTCTGGGATTGGAGAAGGCCTGGTTCCTTTGTGCAGCCTTCCCTCCTCCCCTATGACTTGGGCTTCTGTATCAGGAGGGTGAAAAGGGAAGCAGCTCCTTGAGTCAGGGAGACCTTAAGAGCTATTTATGCCCTGGCCATTTTTTTTCTTTACTTCTTTTTATCTGTGTGACACCTTCCCAGGTCTGGGAAGCATGGCTGTGACTGTCTACTGTCAGCTTTGGTTCCTGCCATTGTCCTAGACTGGTACCTCTGCTGGGTTGAGCAGGTAGGGAGGGACAACGTAGTGGGGGACAGGATAACGGCTCTTTCTCTGGAAGGTCTGAGAAAAGGCATTAGTCGCCACATTAAGGGAAGAGGAGCAGAGATAAGGATCTGGGCCCCAACCAAGCTCAACCCACAGTCCGGAAAAGGGTGGTGCCAGCGGCGGGGGCAATGGAGTGTGGGTTGCTGGTGCTGCAGCAGTCACACTCCCCCCACACCGTCCCGCACCCCCGCCCTTAGTCCAGCAGCCGCCTGCGCTGCGCTGCGGTCAGACTGCTTGATGCTGGAATGTGGCAAGGGCCAGAATGTCCTGCCCGGTACAAGGGGATCGGCTGGGCAGAGCTCTCGGGGATGGGTTACAGAGGGCACCCGGGGGTAAGAGCGGGAAAAGAGAACCTTACAACCTTGGTGAAGGGTTGGGGGAATCTTGAGCATGGGAGAGAGGAGGGAGCCCTCTGAGCGGCTGCGGGAACGGGAATGCCCGGGAGCAGCAAAGGCGTGAGTGCACCAGAAGAAAAGTAGGGGCTTGGCTAGCAGGGAGAACCAATGCTGAGTGAGGACTCCTTTTGCCCAAGCGTAGAGGAAGAAGTCCTGATTCTGTGGAAGGATCGGGATCCGGGCGTGTGGAAAGGCGGGAGGTGGGGGTATTGGATAGTCGGTCCCAAGAGACAGGCTGCTAGTGGAGTAAGAAGGGAAAATCTGGGCGGGGCCCATTGTCACAATGTAGGGAGTTGACTTTAGAGAAAAGGCTGGAGAACCCAGCCTAGAAATGAGGGGCTAGCAGGGGGCTATCCTGCACTGAGGACTGAGGGCGGGTCGCTCACCCAAGCAGGTAGCTCTCGATGGCTCATGTAAAGCGTTTTTGCCGTGAGTTGCTCCTCGTCATCCAGCAGCTGCCGTGCTACTCTAAGGCTCCGTTCTTTCTCATTGCGGACCCGGCGCCAGCCCAGATAGAGGGCAAGGCCCAAAATCACGAAACCCACGCTGAGTCCCATTGCCCCGGCCAGGTACACCGGCACCAGCACCAGCAACCGACGCCCGAATGAAGTCAGTACCGCCAGGGCCTCACCCGACGCGCCTGGGCCGGCAGGATGGTTCCCAGAACTCAGGTCCGGCTTTGTGTGCGCAGTAGGGGGCTGGTCAGGGGTGTCTGAGGGCGGAGAAGACTGGCCCTCCGGGCTGGGGTTAGAGCCAGAGCCGTTTCCAGTAGAGCGCCCCATGGTGCCACCTCTGGGAAGACCCGCCCGAGGTTTCCTAAAACCTGCTCCCCCTAGCAAACCTTAAATCCCCCAACGGGGGAGGGGACTTCAAGCCACGCCCTTTCTTCCTGACGGTTCCGGTTGGTCCGTGCCGCGGAGACCAAGGAGGAGTCAAAAGATAGAAACCCGTCCCTCTTCCGCTAGGAAGAGAGAGGTCTGCGGAGAGGCACGACCTCCCTTATTGGACCAGAGTACCAAATTGGGAGGTCTGAGATGGCGGGAAAAGGAAGAAAGAGGCTAAAATGCAGCATTGGATTGGCCAAAAAGAGAAGGCGCGGCATAGCATTTAAAGAGGAGAGGCGTGACCAGGCCCTCCCTTACATGGGATTGTTCGGCCTGTGGTATGACGTCACTCAGGGCTGCACCGCCAATTACTCGGTTTTGAGAGAGCTGGAGCTGCGAAGTTGAGGGATTGTGGAGGGTCAGAATTTCATTCCATTCCATTCGGCTTGACAGGATTTGGTCTGGGATTCCTACATGTTCATTTGTAAGCTTTCCCTAGTTTTCCTATCCCAAGCACATTCCTTCGATATGTTCTTGGCTGTCCTTAAAAAGAAAAGGAAATTACCCTATTCGGAATGAAAATGTTCCATGACATACCCTATCTATCCCGTCCCTAGTCTTCTGCTTTCTCTGTGCAGTGCAAGGATAGACGCTAGAAAAAACTGGAGACTCAAGAGAATTACAGAATTGAGATAATCCAGCCTTCAGGGAAGGGGGCGGGGACAGCAGAGTGAACAGGAACTGAGGAATTATTTCTTTTTAGAAATCTCTTAGTCCATTCTATCACAGACGGCAGTTTAAAACCAACTCGGCTCAGAAAAAAAGAGAGGGGGCCTTAGCTGCCGGAGAAATGGTTACATTTCTAAGCACTTCCTGACCCCGACAATTGCTAGGACACAAAAATAAGAAACCAAGAGTAACGAGATGATTCTGTTTCTCATTTGCTGGAGTTAGAAGGAAGGAATACAGTCAGATGTAGAATTAATGCAGATTTACATTGTACTGTATAGGTTTAGGAAGGGGTAAATGCAGGGTATGTTGTTGATGAACACTGTTACTAGTAACTGTCCTTACTGTGGAATGTTGTCCAGGGATTTAAAAACTAGACTAACAAGAAGCCCTGGAGGGAGGGGTTGGTCTTAAAATGATTACCGTTTAATGCAGTATTTGTGGGGCTTGTTGTATTATTCTGTTTGATCCATCAGGGGAACTAAGATTGATCACTGGGGAGAGACTAGATCTGCAGATGATAAATTTTATTTGGTTCTTCAGGGCACAGATTTCATCAGGCTCTGTTTTCATCAAAGCTGCTTAAAACCTATCCCTGCCCAATCTTAAAATTTTCCACTTTCCTTTCTTTACTTTTGAGGCTTATGGTATCTAGACTGCTTCATTCAGTTTGCAGAACTGTTTAAGGAACAATTTTCTGCCTCCTATGTCCTCCATATTCTCAGAGGTGAGCAGATAGAAAAGGAGTTCAAGGAGTCTGGAGGAGGTAAGAGTAATCTGCTCCCAGCTGATGAAGCAGAACTATAGAAGAAAAATGGATGAAGCTTCTTACAAGGAAACCTCTCAATAGACTGAAATTTGCCAAGCACTGGAGTATGGGGAGGTGGTCCCCTAGGCTAGGAGATAGGGTGATCCCTGGAGGTTCCTTTCCAAACTCCTCCCCTTTCTCACCCCATCTAGATTATCAGACCCTCCTACTGAAGATGCTATATCAGGGGTCCCCAAACTTTTTACACAGGGGGCTAGTTCACTGTCCCTCAGACCATTGGAGGGCCGGACTATAAAAAAAACTATGAACAAATCCCTATGCACTGCACATATCTTATTTTAAAGTAGAAAACAAAATGGGAACAAATACAATATTTAAAAGAAAGAACAAGTAAATTTAAATCAACAAACTGACCAGTATTTCAATGGGTGCGGATGCATCCTGTGCTCCTCTCACTGCCCACCAATGAAAGAGGTGCCCCTTCCAGAAGTGCGGCGGAGGGCCGGATAAATGGCCTCAGGGGGTCGCATACAGCCCGCGGGCAGTAGTTTGGGGACCCTTGTGCTATATGGAGCACAAAAAGAGTTCATACTCAGGAAGGTCTCTTTCCAGCTGAGGCCCAGGAGCCACACAATCAGCAGCTGCAATGCAGGCACCAGAAATAGTAAACAGGGTGGGTCCCTGCCCATTGACAATTCTGCTGCCCAGGTGCCACCTGGTGGTGACAAGCAGTAAATGGTAACAGGAAACAGAATGGCCATTAGAGAATTGTCTGAATGAGCCCAAGTACAGACTTCCAAGATTTGCAATCTGCATTTATATGTAAACTACAGTTGCCTCCTAGGGGAGGCAGAGGACTGAATATGGTACTCTGGTCCCAGGCCACTCTCCAAGATGGAAGGAGCAACAGGATTGGAGGAAATTTCACCTGTATTATTCCTAGCAAATTAACAGCAAAGTAGTGGTCCCAGTGCTGAATATCTGTGTATTAGTACTTGCTTATGCCACGCTGGGTGTCAGACTGCCTGAATAGATTCCAGCCTCCATTCCTTACTACTTGTCGAACCCAGAGCTGATTAATCCTCTTCAAGCCTGCTTTCTCCTCTGTCAAATGGGTATGAGAAGAATATCTATCAGGGTGGTGGTGGTAAATAATATCTGCCATGTTGTGTCAATTAGATATTGCATGTAAAGTGCCTTGACTTAGGTTAGCTATTATTCTATAACTCCCTGTTCATTTCCTATGCAACAAGACAGGACCTTTTCTCCATTGTGTACCCCTTTAGATATTGAAAGGTGTCTATTGGGTCTTCTGTTAACAATTTCTTTCAGCTATCTCACTGGTTTGTCAGTGGCCCTCTCTTAAAAATTACATTCAGAACGCACAATACTTCAGGAGTGGTTCCACTCTGACATACATGGAAGAACTGCTATATTTACAATGGATTACCCTGGTTATATTGCCCTTATAGAGCTTCTAGAAAGGTGCCTAGAATATAGCAGGCTTTCACTAGTTATAAACTGACATAAGGACTGATTTTTCTTTTCTTATAGCCAATTGAAAGTCCTGTGTTGTTCTCTCACTGTTGCCATGTTGTTTTCATTATTGCTAATGTAGGCCTCTGCATTTATTCCTCAGACAGGCTCAAGCAATTTTTTAGGGGGTCAATCCAAATTGATCCCCTGGATTTAGTCAATCCAAGTTACAGACATTTTCAATATTTCTTAGTATGTCCTTGTGTTACTATTGATAAGAACCTTTCTTTTCTTTTCTTTTTTTTTTATTTTTCCAAAGTTAGAAGAAGGGAGGTAGTCAAACAGACTCCAACATGCGCCTGACCAGGATCCACCTGGCATGCCCACCAGGGGGCGATGCTCTGCCCATCTGGGCCATTGCTCCGTTGTGGCCAGAGCCATTCTAGCGCCTAAGGCGGAGGCCATGGAGCCATCATCGGAGCCAAGGCCAACTTTGCTCCAATGGAGCCTTGGCTGTGGGAGGGGTAGAGAAAGACAGAGAGGAAGGAGAGGGGGAGAGGTGGAGAAGCAGATGGGCGCTTCTCCTGTGTGCCCTGACCAGGAATCAAACCCAGGACTTCCACAAGTCAGGCCGATGCTCTACCGCTTAACCAACCCGCAGGGCCAAGAACCTTTTATATCTTTATGTTTTTTTAAAAAACATACCACTAGATACTAGAGAATTCTCTAACAGAAAATGCATTAATCAACATTTTGTTTGGTTTTGATTTTACAGAAGTGGTGGGAATGTGAAGTATCAACTCATAGTTGCTTCACTTTAGTTGTTCATTGATTGCTTGCCGTATGTGCCGTGACCAGGTAATCCCAGGGTTTCAAAGCAGCGACCTTAGCGTTCCAAGTTGACACTCTATCCACTGCACCACCATAGGCCAGGCCATTAATCAACATTTACTATGCACAAATGTTCAGTTTGGATTCCTCCAAACTCTATTGACTGATTCATAATTATTCTTTTATTTGTAATGACTTAGGAAGGGAGAAAGAGGAAAGCACCTCCTGACATATGGGAACTGGCCTGACACAGCTAGGCTTTGGAGTTGTTAGGGGGAGACCTGGGCTCACAAGTAGGAAATAATTCTCTCCTGTTTGACACAATCTCACAAAACACCAATATAGGACTCAGTGACTATGATCAAGTGAGGCAGAAAAAGATCATAATTTTGTTTAAGCACAAAACAAGGTCAGTGTGCAAATCACAAAATGGCAAACATTCCCCTCTCCCAGCTAACGAGTGACTTGTTTCAATACCATTAGTCTTCCCTTTTTCTAGTCAGATAAAGATACTCTATTATAGAATTATTTATCCCTGCTTTCCTGACAGCACCCAATCCAGAATGTAGCCCTTTTAAACCTTACCCAAAATCATTTAACCAAAGTACAAGTCCTGCAACTCCTAACACCCTCGTGCTGAGACACACCGCATTTCCCCATGACACACTCTTCCTGTCGTTGCAATGAGCATTAAACCCAACTTTTCCAACTACACGTGTATTTGTGGTGGTCTTTAGCTGGAGTATGTTAATAAAGGACATATAATGTATAGTTTCCCAAATCTTCCTCTTTGGAGATACTTGGCAAAAGAAAGTTGGTGTATCAGCATTTGGCTGGGACAAATTCACGTTGGCATCTATGATCACATTTGTCTCTAAATGCTCATAAACCATCTCTTTTAATAACCCAAAATTGTGCCAGATATTCAACATTTACCTTATCAACGTGTGGTTCCTAAAATCCACAAAAAAATTTCAGTTTTTGCCCATATTTAGTCTTTAGACTTTTTATTTTTTTGACTGACCTTGCCTTGACCTAGTCCACCAACACCAAACCAGGTATATTCTGAGTGATCAGACAAGAGAGCAAGAGGTAGCAGGAGATATGATGGGGTGGGGGGTAAACAACATTGTTTCTACCCACATACCCACAATCCCATTAGACTAGCCACCTGAGTTGTTTCCTCTACATCAGCTATGAGCTGAGCAGGAACTGAGATTTGGCTATTGGAGCCTTTAGCCTGGACTCTTACAGATATAAAGCCTCTGTGGTCCTATGTGGAAGCAGAGGGAAGAAAGCGATGAACCCTGAGACTTGTATCCCCAGAATTCTACATTTCCCAAACCTCAGCCTTAAAAGTGTAAGGTATTGGTAACTGAGGAAGGGATGGAGTAGGAGGAACATTAACTGCCATCAATAACTCAGAGAACAATCGCCACCTGTCCTGCTCTGTTTGAATAAGGGAAGGATCTGTCAATACATATTCCATTCCCATTTCCCAGCACATCCACCCTTAGTAGCTGCCCCCCTAAATGACCCTAGGAGCCCTGGTTACTAAGGGACCTGGGAATAATACATGCAGATAGAAACCAGAACAGATGAAACTATTTTTAAACTGGACTAGGTGACTCCAATGCTTTTTCCTCACAAAGTGCCTTCCCCAAAGTCTAATCTGGTCTTGTTCTGAGTCCCTACCCTTCTTCACTGGTCTCTTTCCAACCTTATCTCAATTCTGTGAGGATAGGGTATTTATCCCATTTTGGTGTGACATCTATTTGCTGCTCCCATCTTATATTCAGGATATATAAGCAAGTTCTCACTGCCTTCATTTGTTGAAAATAATTGTTTTTTTATTTCTTTGGAAAGTGGTGGGCCCTGCCCTATGAATTTCCGGGCCGAGTCAAGGTAATGAATACTCCCCTAGTCTTTGGGGTAGATTACTGTGGTCCCACCTTCTCATAGGCCCAGGAAGAGTTACTGTCCAGCTCAACTACATCCCAAATTGTCTGAAGGCTCCTATCAGGCCTTCTCGTCTGGCCACCCACTTCCCAATCTGGTTTTCCCTCTGGGCAGGACACTTTTCTCTTCCAAAGCCAGTGCTGGGACCTGCGCTGTGCAAAAGAGTGGACAAGACCAGGTATGTCCTCATCTTCCCATTGGGGGACATATACCTGCTCAGTCAGTCCTCCTTCTCCTGCTGGCTTCAGTCTGCACTCCTATGCAAGGCCTCTCTGTGAGACTTGAAGATGGATAAGAGGACCCTCACAAAAGGGAGGTGAAAGAAAACCCACCACCCCTTCTCAGAAGTAAACTCCTTATAGTCTCTTGTCCTAGTTCTTGAATGAGCCCTTGAGACAGGGCCTGGAAGGACTCGGCAAATGGGTGAGTTATGGGCCCCTGGTTCCCAGCCCTGGGAAGCGATAGCAGGGAAGTGTCCATTAACCCCATCAGTGCGGCATAGCAGTGATACGCATGCTCTGGGAAGCGATGGGGTAAGTCACCATGGGAGTGGTGGTATGGCTCATTGTGATTCCTGCCAAGGGCTGGGCCATTGATACAGCCACAGGGGCCACAGGAGCCACAGATACAGCCACAGGAGCCATGGAGACAGGTGGGGGTGCCATTCCCTGGGCAATTGTTTGAGCCAGAGCAGCTGACAGTGGCGTAATCTCTGGATTTAAGTGTGGGGGTGGAGCAGCAGGAGGTGCAGCATTAGTTGGGGGAGCAGCTGGAGCTCCAGCAGGGGCCACCAGTTCTTGCTGAGACACAGGCCGAGGCTGTAGAGACTGGCTACTGAGTGTAGTGTGAGTCTGGGCAATGCCATGGTTAAAAGTGGCAACAGTACCCACAGTGGGGGCCAGCGTCTGCTCAGTTGCTGGTGCAGTGGAGCTCAGAGTCATGACCTTGGCCTGATTGCGGAATTGGGCATTTTGTTCCAGAAGTACCTCATTGGTAGCCAGAAGGTTGCTGACCTGCTTCTTTAGCTCCTCTACCCGCTTCCTGAGCATGGCATTCTCCTCCTCTAGCAGTCTGCACTCTACCCCTCGGGGTGGAGCCAGGCTATAGTCATACGATTCAAAATGGGGTCCATCTGGGAGACAGCATCCACCTCGCCGGCGCTTGGGACCTGGCTCATGATCCTCAAAGCCCCTGTCAGGGAGGTCATAGATATCATAGAGATCATGACGTCGTCCTGGGGGGACTGGGCCTGTTGAGCCCCCACCAGTGCCTCCACCACCCCGAGTATCAAATTCAAAATCTCGTTGTAGGTGACGGAATTTGCACTTGGCTCCTCTCTGGCAGTCACCTTTGAGAAAGTCCCGGCAGATGGGGACCTCCTCCTTGCCATTTGGTAGGTCAGCAGGAGAAAGACCCAGGCCTGCTGCGACTTTCTGCCTCAGGCGAGGAGGAAGCTCTCCTGTCTTCTTATAGCCATCCTCATCCTCTTTAGAGCCATGGATGAATCGGCAGTTTGGGCGACTACACTCCTTGTTCTGGAAGTCATGGCAGAAGATGAACTCATTTTTGCTCACCCCCAAGTTGGACACCTCACTCATGTCTGGATGGCGGTATCGGCAACGCTTGCCTCGCTTGCACACATTCCTCAGGAAGTCTCTACAGATGGCATCTGAGCTGGCCCCGCCACTGCCTGCCCCTGTCCCACTGGCCTCCTCGCTGCCACTGCTTCCAGGGCCTCCACCGCTGCTCCCAGTGCCGTTGGCATAGCCGTCCCAGTCAGGCATCCTGGTCCCCCCCAACTCAGGGCTTTCTTCCTTTTCTTGCCACCCTTGGTGACCACTAGGAAAGAGGAGAACTGTGTCAAACAATAATCCTCCAAAGAGGACTTTCTGACTTTAGAGTAGGCAGTCCAGCAAGAGACAGTCCAGAAAAGCAATGGCTTTGAAGATGGAGAACTTAAGGGATGACAATTCTGCCCCAACTGGCTGGCTTGTCAGAAGTCCCGCCCAGGCCCTTGTGCACCTGGTCTGGGTAAAAATGATTCACACTTGCCTGGCTAATGGAGAAAGGAGGGGGCTGGGGTGATGCCATCTCATCTCACTAGTGAATGCAGGCCAAGGAGGGGGCAGGGCTAGAATAGTACTGGATTTTATTTCCCCTTCTGACCTGACCTTATTAAAGTTGTGGAAGTGAAATTAAAACTGTCAACATCTGAAAAAGCAAGAAACTGGGAATTATGGCAAAGGAAATCATGAGTGAAAAGACTTGTACCACCAGCTTGAGGGCAGTCCCTAAACCTGCCGTTTTTTTTTTTTTAGCCTGAGCTGTGGTGGCACAGTGGATCAAGAGCCAACCTGGAACCCTGAGGTCACCGGTTTGAAACCCTGGGCTTGCCTGGTCAAGACACATACAGGAAGCAACTACTATGAGTTGATGCTTCCAGCTTCTCTCCCCTCTTCCTTTCTCTCTCTCTCTCTTCTTTCTAAAAATCAATAAATAAAATCTAAAAATAAAATAAACCTGCCATTTTTTAGTATTCCCTCCCAGCTCAACACCACTAGTAATCACAGTGTGATCAGCCCCTTCCCCTCCATTTCAGGGGAAGATTTCTACAGCTGGATCTGCATTTATAGACTTCCAAAGGACAAAACCATTGGTTCCACAGTCAAGGAAGGAGGAAGGAGTTAATTTCACAGGAACAAGTGACCTTACTTTGCCCATCCTATCTCCTCCTAACTCTCCATGGGAAGATACCACTAACATCAAACCACACTATTCCTCACCCCATAAAGATCCTCTTTATTTATAGACTCTATAAAAGCTTTTTAAGTCTCATCTTTCCCAAGAGGGCTCTGGAATGTCAGTCCACTGCCCTGGTTCTAGCTGGTTTCCCCGCCCTCCCCCCCCAAGACTGGGAGTCCCAGCTACAACATGTCTGACCTGGTAAACCTTTCCTAAGCAGTGTTCAGGCTCCCCCTGCTGTTCAAAGGAAAACTTCATATTGTTTCCCCTTGAGTATAAGGGAATCTTTCCAATTTTTCTGGCCTTGATCTCCCCTAACCACCCATCCCATTGCCTTGACTTTGCTTTCCGATCTCCCTAAAATGAATCAACCGAGGCCAGAATTACAAGAGCATCTGTAAAAGAAGAGGGGTTCTTCTTCTTTTATATATGAGGAGGAAATCCCAGAATAATAGAAGCAATGAAGGAAAAGTGGTAAAAAAAGAAGATAGCATACTTTTACTGAAAGTGAAATTACCTGGTGAAAAATAAGTATCATCCATCCAAGCCTGACCCACGTTGCAAGTCCCACCAGATGCAGATAATCAGATATGGTATTCCACCCCACCCACCTCGCCCAGAATTGTGTAATACCTGAGGTAGCTCAGGTGAAGTCCGGGGCTCCTGTGCGTTTCCACCTCCACATCACTGCTGGGTTCTGAACAGGAATAAGAAACAAAACAAAACACAATAATTTGGTGGGAGAAAAGGTAAGAATAAAGGACTATGCGGTGATTGTTACAAGAAAGAAGTCTGACAAAACGGCAAGAGCTCTGGGCACATCAAGATTTCCTCAGGGTTTCAACTGAATTTCTCCTGTCAAAGGGGAAGTTGCAAGAAAGAAAAGTAAGATAAAAATACTTTGGAGAGCCTAGGATGGGTTGGATAACCACACCCGAGTGAACCAAGGTTGAGGAGAGCCCTGCCTCAAGCAAGATGAGGATATGGGGTCAGAGTCCAGCCTAGGGTGGGAGTGAGGAACTCTGAATTGGGAGCCCTCCAAGGGCAGGGCAGCGACTAACAGTGCAATGGAATGGCTGACTAGACTTGGTGATTATGACGCTTCGCAACACCCCAGAGTTTGCGAAGAAAGTCCTAGCAGTTTCCCGCGGTAAATCTTCTAGCTTGGCAAGTTATGTGCAATGCCACCAGGGTTTAGCCGTGGGCCACGTGAATTTGGACATTAAGGGAGAACGAAGTGAAGTGGAGAGAGGGACTCCCGATGACATCAAGCTGAGGGGATGGGCAGGGCTGTGACGTCACAGAGCGGGAGTTTGCTCGCAAAGGGAGGAAATCAGTTAGAAAAGGGGCTAGGCCCTGGGGCATGAGAAAGAGCCAGCTCAGTCCCGGGGGGCCTCGTGTAGCGCGGCCGAGCCCAGTCGCTGAGGCGGACTCCTCCCTTCCGGGCGCGGGCTCCACCTGTCTCCCGCCTCCCTCACCTGCTGCCGCCGCCGTAGTTGCTGCTGCCGCCTGCCGGTCCTCTAGCTTCGACAAAGAGCCGCCTACCCTCTGGCCCTTCCGCTTCCTACGGAAGAAATGGCGCTCTAGCCACCAGACCCGGAACTATACTCTATGGTGTGCAAAGAACTTGCGCAACCAGCTGGAGGAAGTTCCCAGCAAGCTTTGCGTGTCACCATGGCAACCGACACAGCACGGTGAAAAATTTGAAAACCTTAGCGGAGATGAGGGAGTAGGGGCAGAACAGTTTGCCCAGTTTACCCGCCAAGCTCCCACTACTCCTAGGACCGGGGGCCAGGCGTTGGGTAGGAGCTGTGCCCACATCCCGGGAAGCACCATCTGTAGCTTGACAACCTCCACAGCACCTGGCATTAACAGGACCCACTGTTGATCGATTCCACAGCCAATAAAAACATAAAAACCACAAAACACTTTTTTTTTTCAGCTAAAACAGAAGAGATGATTTATTGTACACATTATTCAGCCACACTGGGAACAGAACCAGTCCAGAATGTCACAGGTCCGGGACAAAGGACCAAAAGGGGACTTTTTAGAAGACCATGGTGGGTCTCTCAAAAGGTGGTCGCGGTGATCAGATGGCATTTATATTTTAGATCCATGGAGAAGTTCTAGACAGCAGGCATGCAGTTCAACTTGTACCAGTGTCCCTGGCCTCTGGCTTCCCTTATTTCTGCTCCTGTGGCTTCCACGGGTGCACAAGCTAGCAGTTTACTTGGACCTCTGCCTCATCTTTCTTCTTTTGCGCTTCAGCCTGAAAAGCAGACAGAGGAATACACCCCCTGCCCTCAAGTCCAAGTTCAGCGCCCCCGCCCCCAACCTTAACGTGCACACAACTCACTGAGTGATTAAATGATCAAGGGTTATATTGTTTTGTATTCCATCCCTGGGTCTGACATGTCAATGTTCAAAGCATTTTTCACCTAAAATTCTTTTAAATTTCTAAACCTAATGTTCCTCCCACATTTTCTCCGAAGCCAGCCAAGTCTCAACATACCTACGCATTCGTTTCTTCCTCCACTGCAACCGATCATAATCAGAAGCAAAGAGTAAAAAAAAGGTCGTTAGTTTTAGTGACAGCCTTAGACAGTGATGTGGACATTATTTAGAACCAGGCAGGTTCTTGATAAATTTGAGGGCTTAGTCACAGTGATCACATCAATAATTTGGCCTCTTAATCCCTACACCCCGAAATAAATTCCGCGTGCGCTCTTCTCTTCGCACAGCACTTGGCCAACCACCTCCTCTGCTTTACCCCAAATTATTCTTCCTTTCCCACTAGCTCTTAGCCACCTTTGAGAACCAAGCAGTTCGGAAACCATGGCGGACTTCCCTTGCCTGGGTCTCCATCCCCAATCCTCAACTCCTACCTCTGCTTACTGCCCGAGACTGCTTACCTTGGCTCTCATGGCGCAGAAGTTTCTAACGGATAGAGAGAAAAGCTACAGTTAGTTTTCTCTAACGATGGTAAATGCAGTGACCAGATGTTAATGGATTATATGTGGAATCCACACACAGGCCCCAAAAACACTCACCGAGAAAGATGGCGCTAAGGCCGAGAGACCGCCAATTGCCCGCCGATAGCTATTTAAGGGAGCGCCCATAAGCGTCACTTCCGCTGCTTAGCCCTGGCTTCCGGCCCCTCCGAGATATCTGATACCTAGTTTTCTTGGAAAACAAGGTATTTTGAATTTGAGTTACAAAATTCCTTGTCCCCAGTTTTCTTAAGAAGACATTGCGTTAAAAAAAAAAAAAGACGACATTGCGTTATTTAAACGTGAACGTCTACCTCCAATATGCGGCCCAGGGGTGTAGACAAGCAAAGGATAACGACTTCCTCCTTTCCTCTCATTGCTTCATGGGAGTTGCAGTTCCCTGGCGACACCCACCATTTTATTATGAATAGGTGCGGACTGTATAAAAATTCCTAATTTGTTTTCTGGTTTGGCTTATTTATTTATTTACTAAATTGCTGCATGGAGAGTCTATATCAGAATATCCGAAGGTCCTAACGTTCCAGTACATGGAAGGATGTAAAGTTGGGTTGTCAAGAAAGCTGTCAATACTACAAAAACAAACAAAAAAACTTGTCACTGCTCTAGATAAACTTTTTCCTAGGCAACTGTGGTCTTCCCCCCACAAAACCTAAGGCGGAATGTCATTGGATTCCTTGTCACAATGCATCTTGTTAAGAAAATATTTAAGTGGTCCTGGCCGGGTACTGAGTTAGTTAAGAACATCATCTCCATTTTACCTTTTGGGTTCCACTCAGGTCAATGCAAATATAAGAATTAGTTAGTTTTAGTTTAAAAAAAAAAAAGCATTAGTCAGTGAAAGAAATTTATTTATTATTATTTTTTTTTACAGGGCCAGACGGGAACTGGGAGAGGTGAGAAGCATCAATCATTAGTTATTCCTTGCCATTGCGACATCCTAGTTGTTCATTGATTGCTTCCTCACATATGCCTTGACCACAGGCCTTCAGCTGACTGAGCCACCCCTTGTTGGAGGCAGCGACCTTGATTCCAAGCTGGAGAGCATTTGCTCAAACTGAAGAACCCGCGCTCAAGCTGGCGAGTGAGATCCGGGGTCTCAAACCTGGCTCTTCCACATCCCAGTCCGACGCTCTATCCACTGCGCCACCGCCTAGTCAGGCTAAAGCAGTGGTTCATTTTTTTTTTAATGTTTTTTTTATTTATTTATTTTCCAGGGGCAGAGAGACAGTCAGAGAGAGGGATAGATAGGGACAGACAGACAGGAACAGAGAGAAGTGAGAAGCATCAATCATCAGTTTTCTTTTGTGACACCATAGTTGTTCATTGATTGCTTTCTCACATGTGCCTTGACCATGGGCCTTCAGCAGACCGAGCAACCCCTTCCTGGAGGTGGAGGCAGCAACCTTGGGTTCAAACTGGCTTTTGCGCAAGCTGGCAACCTCGGGGTCTCGACCTGGGTCTTACGCATCCCAGTCCGATGGTCTATCCATTGCGCCACCACCTGGTCAGGCGACACTTCTATAGTTTTTTTTAAAATAATTTTTAAAATTTATTGATTTTAGCCTGACAATTGTATAGTTTTTTTAAAATAATTTTTAAAATTTATTGATTTTAGCCTGACACTTGTACAGTTCTTTTAAAATAATTTTTAAAATTTATTGATTTTAGCCTGATCAGGCAGTGGTGCAGTGGATAGAGTGTTGGACTGGGATGCGGAAGACCCAGGTTCGAGACCCCAAGGTCGCCAGCTTGAGCGCGGGCTCATCTGGCTTGAGCAAAAGCTCTCCAGCTTGGATCCAAGGCCGCTGGCTCCAGCAATGGGTGGCTCCGTCTGTTGAAGGCCCGCGGTCAGGGCACGTGTGGGGGAGCAATCAATGAACAACTAAGGTGTTGCGACAGCAACGAAAAACTAATGATTGATGCTTTTCACCTCTCTCTGTTCCTGTCTGTCCCTATCTATCCCTCTCTCTCTGTCCTTGTAAAAAATTTTTTTTTTAAACCACTAAAATTTATTGATTTTAGAGAGAGAAAAACATAGATTATTAGTTCCTGTATCTGCACTGACCGGGGATTAAACTGGCAACCTCTGCACTTCAGGACAACATTCTTTTTTATATTTATTTATTTACTTACTTATTCATTTTAGAGAGGAGACACAGAGTGAGAGAGAGATAGAGAAAGAGAGAAAGGGGGGAGGAGCTGGAAGCATCAACTCCCATATGTGCCTTGACCAGACCAGTGCAGGGTTTCGAACTGGCAACCTCAGTGTTCCCAGGTCGACGCTTTATCCACTGCGCCACCACAGGTCAGGCAGGACAACATTCTAACGAACTAAACTATTCAGTCAGGGCTTGCAGTATACTTTTTTTTTTTAAGTGAGTAGGGGACATACAGAGACAGACTCCTGCATGAGCTCGGACGGGGATCTACCTGGAACCTCTGTCTGGGGCCTGTGCTCTACTCATCTAGGGCCATGCTTGCAACTGAGTTATTTTTAGCACCTGAGGTGAAGGCTCCACAGGACCATCCTCAGCTCCTGGTGTTGATGTGCTAGATAGAATCAATCAAGCCATGGCTGCAAGAGGGAGAGATGGAGAGAAGATGGGAGAGGAGGGGCAGAGCAGATGGTTTCTTCTCCTGTGTGCCCTGACCTGGAATAGAAACCCAGGACATCCACACGCCAGGGCAAGGCTCTATCTCTGAACAAACCGACCAGGGCCTTTATTTTAGAAAATTAAACTCCCAGAGGAAACTTATTTTAGAGACAGAAAGGGAGATGATAAGCATCAGCTCAGTTGTGGTACTTAAGCAGTTGTTCATTGATTGCTTCTCATACATGGGGGGGGGGGGGGTGCTCCAGCTGAGCCAGTGAGCATTGGATCATGTTGATCACATGCTCAAGGTGGTGAGCTTGTATTTAAGCCAGATGAGCACATTCAAGCCCAACCTTGGACCTTGGGTTTTGTTGTTTTTTGTGACAGAAACAGAGAGAGGGACAGACAGGAAGGGAGAAGAGAAACATCAATTCTTCATTGTGGCACCTTAGTTGCTTGTTGATTACTTTCTCATGTGCCTTGACCAGCGAGCTACAGCAGAGCAAATGAACCCTTGCTCAAGCCAGCGACCTTGGGTTCAAGCTGGTGAGTTGTGCTCAAACCAGATGAGCCCACGCTCATGCCGGCGACCTTGGGTCCACCGCATCTCAGTCCAATGCTCTATCCACTGTGCAACTGCCTGGTCAGGCCCAATCTTGGGGTTTTGAACCTAAGACCTGTGTCCGAGGTCAACACACTATCCACTGTGCCACCACCAGCTAGGTGAAAACTTACTCTTAATTCAGAGAATCCAGGATCTTTGGGTTGGGGGAATTATTGTTTTAGAAAGGTAGAATATGGCAACTTAGAAAAACAGCTCCAATTTACTTCAGCTAACACTCCCCACCTCCATCAAATAACAGCAAAGGTACATGGTTATGAGCAAATCTGAATTTATTTCAACGCCATGTTGTTTTCAATGTTTATAAACCTCATAAGTTAGCAGGAGCCCTAGTTCCCTGGGAGAGCATGCCAGAGGTACTGAATGAAATTTCTCTCCAAACCCCTAGCAAGTCATCCAATTCAAGTCCACAGCTTTAGAAAGCCAGAAGTTGTCTCTTTAGTCAGTCTGCTCCTCTGGTTGCTGGTCTTTAAGAGAGGGAAGCCAAAATATTTCAAACGGAACAAAACCACAGTTGAGCTTCCAGCTCAGGTTTGCAATGTGGTGCAAGGGAAGACCCCACTGATGCCAAAGAAATGGACCAGTTGGAATGAATTCCTCCTCCTTCTCAGCTTGGGGAGTAGAGAGAAGAGTCCTGCAGAACAAAATTGACTAAGATTTACAGGTGAGGATCCATTTCAGATGAGAATCCCTTGTAAGTGCAGGCTCCAGCTCCTAAAAATGGGAGGGTCCTGACCAAACAATTTGGCTCAGAAAAGGAATCAACCACATGTGAATAAAAAATTCTGAAAAACAGTTCCTCTCTACTTTGAGGCCAGATAAAATACTTGGGGAGAGTGGGAAAGAGGAATAAGCCCCAACAGATGGGAAAATGCCAACATCCGAGTGCATAAAAATATTTCAGTTGAATTTTTAGTGGTGGTGGCTCCTTTAGCCTCCTCCCTGTTCTGTTGTAGGGCAATAAACCTTGAACAAGCAGAGTGGTAGAAAAAAAGCTAAGAGGGGCTTGAAGATGATAGATTTTGACTCCTGATTTTATTATTCAATTTCTCCTTTTTTTAAAAGATTTTTTAAAAATTATTATTTATTCATTTTTAGAGAGGAGAGAGAAAGAGAAGGGGGGGAGGAGCAGGAAGCATCAACTCCCATATGTGCCTTGACCAGGCAAGCCCAGGGTTTCGAACCAGCGACCTCAGGGTTCCAGGTCGACGCTTGCTTTCTCCACTGTGCCACCACAGGTCAGGCTCAATTTCTCCTTTCTAGTTAAAGTAGTCTTCAGTGGCTGGGAAGCCTGGCCTCCCAAGACCAGTCAGTTGGAGCTGGTTGTTGGAAGAATGTTGGGTTGGGGAACTGGAACGGGAGCTGGGAGACCCCCACTCTGCTGGCGGTCCTGGGTGGAGAAGACAAACTGCACTTCACAGAGCCTGGGGTATGGTGGGAAGGGGATGAGGCAGGAGCAGCAAGCTGGGGAGATGGGACCAATCTCAGTCCCCAGCTTCATTCTCTTCTAAGGTTTCCCCACTGGTGGCATTCTCTGCAGTCTTGGAGGCCTATATTCATGGTAAAAAGAGAAGACTTGTCAGTTTCCCTGGGGTAGTGTTTGGGGGATGAAGGACAAAAGTATCCTAATTCTCTAGGTTGGGGCTAAGAAGTGGGGAAATACAGATATACAAAAATCTATACCCCACCACGACCCAATAAAGCAGAATAAAGAGGGATAAGGTTCAATCTGCCAAAGAGGAATAATAATACACCTTCTTTTTTTTCTTTTTCTGGGTCTTCCGACTTGCAGAACTCTGGAGGAGGGCCTGGAAAACAGGAAGAAGGAAAACAAATTTTGAGGAATTTGGAGGAAATACTCATCTTACTTTCAATGCTGTATGTCTTTTTTCAGGACTTTGCTGACATTTAGTCTTCACTTCTAGGACAGCCTCCATGTGCTCCACTTTCCAGTCCACACTAACCTTTAACTCTGCATCCTGTACCTCCAGCTCAGACTTGTAAAGGTCCGGCTCAAAGGGGCCACTGGTGATCCGCATGGGGCCATTGGGCATGAGCAGAACTGTAAATTTAAACTGGGCAACAAATTCGCCTATGGAAGAGAGAAGTGTTTTGGTAAAATGTTCCCCCGTCATATTCTTTTTCTATAAGCTATAAGGAGGAAGGAGGGAACCATATAACCAGTTCTGAAATGAAACTCTTAAAAACTTACCCTCCTTCTCATAGAGAACATTAAATGGTTGCAGCAGTTCATGTTTGGCGCACTCCACCACACCCATCCGGGCCTTCTTCTCATCTTCAAACGCTCTGGGTAGGGGTAAGACAAATTTGGGTATTCTAACTCAGCAAGTCTTACCATTTTTGCCTGACCAGGAGGTGGCGCAGTGGATAGAGCATCAGACTGAGATGCGAAGGACCCAGGTTCGAGACCCCAAGGTCACAAGCTTGAGCATGGGCCCATCTGGTTTGAGCAAAAAAAAGCTCACCAGCTTGAGCCCAAGGTTCAAGCTGGCTCAAGCAAGGGGTCACTCGGTTTGCTGAAGGCCCGCGGTCAAGGCACATATGAGAAGGGAATCAATGAACAACTAAGGTGTCGCAATGGAAAACTGATGATGGATGCTTCTCAACTCTCTCCGTTCCCGTCTGTCTGTCCCTATCTATCCCTCTCTGACTCTCTCTCCCTGTCCCTGTAAATAATAATAATAATAATAAAAATAAAAAGTTTCACCATTTTGCTCATGTTTTTAAATAGCCCCTACCCTAAGGCAGAAATCATGCTTAGGACTGCTCTTCTACATTCCCTTCAATGAGGAAGATGGGGAGCACAAGAGAACCCTTGCATGCAGGCTGGAGCTACAAGTCTAGGCAAGAGGGAAGAGGGAGGGAGAGGTGGGGGAGGGAATAGTGTTTTAGGGTGTGAGGTCTATGAGTCACACTAATTCCAAGTCCTGTCTTTGATAAGTGCAAGATACCTTAAAGTAAACGGCATGGCATCAAAACGCCTTTCAACCTCACTGAAGAAGGCACGTGAAGTTTTCATTTTCAGGCCATACTGCTTAGAAGGATCTCGTTTATAAATGGTGGTTCTCTGTCCTGCATCCTTGGCCTAAAGAGTAAGTTAGGTCACATTTTTTCTGGTGCTCTTGGAACACACCCTCAGCCATCCCTCTTTCCCAGTTCTGGTAAACAATCCTCACCTTGCCCTCTCCTGAGCTGACGAGAACATCCACAGCATATACTTCATGTACCTCAAATTCAGCTTTTTCATGGTCCTTCCTAAAAGAAATAAAAAGGGAACCATAAAAAGCAGCAAGTAGTTTCTGGCATTTGGAGTAGAAAGTGGACAAAATTAGGCAGAAAGTATGGAAGAAAAAAATTCATGATTCATCTGGTAGGGTGGACAGTGAAGGGTAGAATTGGCACCTACTTCTGCTGGTCTGTGGGATTCTGAATAATGGTTTTCTCTCCATCGATGACATGCTGCTTCAACTGGTGTGACAGCATACCTATAGAGAAGACAAAGTCTATGGTACCAGCCATCAAGAATCCCAAAAGATTTTCAAATCCACCCACCTAAGCAGTTTGATAGGGTAGGCAGTGAGAGAAAAGTGCCGCGCTATGGAAACCAAGAGCATTGAGGTTTTGGGCTCAGACTGTGCTAGAGCCAGGATGGATTCCTTAAGGGAGGAAAAAGCCTTAATTCTGTTAAATCACTGGTACTTAGAAACCTCAACCCCGTTATCTGAGGTCTCACCTTCTATTGGCGTACAATTAAATGAGTGAGCAACTTTGTTCCAGGCTTCTGTCACTTGGGTGTTCTAGAAATACAAGATCAAATGAAAGATAAGATATTAGGGGCTAGTAAGCTTTCTATCATGTGAATAAGCATAAAAGAATTGAGATTCTAATATCTTCCATCAGGTACAAGTGATTCTCACTGGTTTTTCATGTCATAGCCCTATCAATCCCTACAACCTAAACATACCTTATATTTGCATATCCTTTTATAATGCGCTTTCACAAAGATGGTCTAATTAGACAACAAGTCTGGAAGGTGAATAGGGCAGATCTATATCCCAATCTAGAAAATGAGGAAACTGAGGCTCAGAAAGGTTAAATGACTTGCCTGGGATTAAACCAGTTAAATCTGTTAAGAAGGGACCGGAAACTCTTATTTCCCCCCTTACTCTTTCAAACATGACCTGCTCCTCACCTAAGCTACAATTCTTAGACAAAAAGAAAAATGGCCCTGGCCAGTTTGCTCAGTGGTAGAGCGTCAACCCGGCATGTAGAAGTTCCGGGTTCAATTTCCCATCAGGGCACACAGGAGAAGCGACCATCTGCTTCTTCCCCTCTCTCCCTCATCTTTCTCTCTTCCCCTCTCACAGCCATAGCACGACTGGTTTGAGCAAAGATGGCCCTGGGCGCTAAGCATGGTTCCATGGCCTCATCCCAGCCACTAAGATAGCTCAGTTGGTGAGCAATGGAGCAGAGGCCCAGATGGGCACATGCAGAAGTCTGTCTCTGACACCCTGCCTCCCTCACTTAAAAGAAAAAAGAAAGAAAAAAAGAAAACTGAAGAATTAATCCTAGTTATTATTAAACTATGTGCTAGGTACTGTGATAATCACTTTACACAGATCATCTCAACCATCACAATAACCCTCTGAGATTAAGGCATAATACTATCTTTTTCATTTTACAGATACAGAATTCAAATTATTTTAAATTGTTTAAAATTTTTTTTTAATTTTAGAGAGGGAGGAAGGGGAGGAGGGAGGAGGGAGAAGGGAGAAGGGAGAGAGAGACCAGAACATCCCTCTGTTCCTATATCTTCCCTGATTGAGGATTGAACCAGCAACCTCCATGTTTTGGGACAAAGCTCTAACCAACCGAGCTCTCCGGACAGGGCAAATTCAAGTTATTAGCTAGATAACACTACCTTCCAGTGAAGACACAATAGTAAAGTATATAAATACAAATAATGAATGTGTAAAGTAGAAATAGTTAACACAAGTGTTTACTATATGCCAGGCACTGTTCAAAGTCCTCTATGAAGTTGGTATCATTACAAGAAAACTAAAAGGTTTAAGTTAAAATTATGTAGTTAAGTAACAATGGGGATGAAGTACAAATTGATTAAAAGCACAAAGAATAAGAGAACATAGAGAGCAAGAGGCCTTGGCCAGTGGCTCAATGGTAGAGTGTTGGCTCAGACTGTGGATGTCCCAGGTTCAATTCCCAGTCATGGCACACAGGAGAAGCGACCATCTGCTTCTCCATTCCTTGCCCCTTTCCCACTTCCCTTCCAACAGCACTGGTTTGAATGGTTTGAGCACATAGCTCAGGTACTGAGGATGGCTCTGTGGAGTCTCCACCTCAGGTGCTAAAAATAGCTCAGTTGTGAGCATAGCCTTAGATGGGCAGAGCATCAGCCCACGACGATGGTTGCCAGTTGGAGTGCTGGGGTGCATATGGGAGTTTGTCTATCACTCCTCCTCTAACTCGGAAAAGAAAAAAAAAGGGAGCAAGAAAAAAAGATGTCACTTTTAGTGCTAAACAGGTGTTTGGAAACTTAAGTGTTAGAAAAAGGTCTTCACTCATCGTTCAGCACACTAAATTGTTAATTCATGAAAAGTTTATAAACCCAAGCTTCCAAATAATGTCTTGTAAGGCACAGAACTTTTGGCCCTTACTAGGTAGCTTAGTTGGTTAAAGCGTCATCTCAATACTCCAAGGTTGTGGATTTGATCCTGGGTAAGTAAACATACAAGAATCAACCAATGAGACTGACCAGGCAGTGGTGCAGTGGATAGTGCTGAACTGGAACGCAGAGGACCCAGGTTCAAAACCCTGAGGTCGCCAGCTTGAGTGCAGGCTCATCTGGTTTGAGCACAGCTCATCAGTTAGAACCCAAGGTCACCAGCTTAAGCAAGGGTTGACTCGGTCTGCTGTAGCCCCTCAAGTCAAGGCACATACGAGAAAGCAATCAATGAACAACTAAGAAGCCCCAATGAAGAATTGATGCTACTCATCTTCCTCCCTTCCTGTCTGTCTGTCCCTATCTGTCACTGTCTGTCACACACAAAAAAAGAATCAACCATGAATGCATAAATAAGTGAAACAACAAACTGATGTTTCTCTAAAACTCATAAATAATTTTTTTTGCCCCCACAGGGACAGAGAGAGAGACAGAGAGAGGGATAGATAGGGGACAGACAGACAGGAACGGAGAGAGGTGAGAAGCATCAATCATTAGTTTTTCATTGCCCTTACGACACCTTAGTTGTTCATTGATTGCTTTCTCACACGTGCCTTGACCATGGGATTTCAGCAGACCGAGCCACCACTTGCTGGAGCCAGCAACCTTGGATCCAAGCTGGTGAGCTTTTGCTCAACCCAGATGGGCCCGCGCTCAAGCTGAGTGAGCTCGAGGTCTCAAACCTGGGTCTTCTGCATCCCAGTTCAACACCCTATCCACTGTGCCATTGACTGGTCAGGCCAAGCTGGTGAACTTTTGATCAAGCCAGATGGGCCTGCGCTCAAGCTGGTGACCTTGGGGTCTCGAATCCGGGTGTTCCGCATCCCAGTCCGACACTCTATCCACTGTGGCACCACCTGGTTAGGCAATAAATAATTTTTTTTTTAAAAAAAGAACTTTCGCCTGACCAGGCAGTGGCACAGTGGATAGAGCGTCGGACTGAGATAAGGATGACCCAGGTTCGAGATCCCGAGGTCGCCAGCTTGAGTGTCGGTACATCTGGTTTGAGTAAAGCTCACCAGTTTGAACCCAAGGTTGCTGGTGTGAGCAGGGGGTCACTTGGTCTGCTGCAGTCCCACGGTCAAGGCACATATAAGAAAGCAATCAATGAACAACTAAAAGTGCCACAATGAAAAATTGATGCTTTTTATCTCTCCCCCTTCCTGCCTGTCTGTTCATATCTATCTCTTTGTCTCTCAAAATTAAAAAAAAAAAAAAAAAAGCCTGACCAGGTGGTGGCAGAGTGGATAAAGCTTCAGACTGGGATGCGGAAGACTCAGGTTCAAGACCCCAAGGTCGCCAGCTTGAGCGCGGGCCCATCTGGCTTGAGCAAAAGCTTGCCAGCTTGGACCCAAGGTCGCTGGCTCCAGCAAAGGGTCGCTCGGTCTGCTGAAGGCACGCAGTCAAGGGACATGTGAGAAAGCAATCAATGAACAACTAAGGTGTTGCGATGGCAAAGAAAAACTAATGACTGATGCTTCTCACCTCTCTCCGTTCCTGTCTGTCTGTCCTTATCTATGCCTCTCTCTAACTCTGTCTCTGTAAAAACAATAAATAAATAAAAATAAAAAATAATAAAGAAAGAACTTTCTTTGGTCATCAGTTTATCAGCACTATTGTTTTATAACCTTTTACTTTTATTTATTCATTTATTTCTTTTATGTGAGAGAAGCAGACAGACAGACTCCTTCATGTGCCCCAACCAGGATCCACATGGCAACCCCCATCAGGAACTGAGGTTCAAATCAACGGAGCTATCCTTAGCATGAGGATGACACTCAGACCAACCAAGTTATCCTCAGCACCCAGGAACAATGCTTGAACCATCTGAGCCACTGACTGTGAGAGGAGAAGAGAGAGATATGGGAGAGGGAAGGGGAGAGAAGCAGATAGATGGTCGATCCTCATGTGTGTACTGACCAGGAATCGAACCTGGAATGTCCACACTAGGCTGACGCTCTTTCATTGAACCACTGGCCAGGGCTATTTTATAACATTTTAAAATTGAGTTTGACAGTATGGAGATTCCTCAAAAAATTAAAAATCAAACTGCCTTTTGACCAAGCCATCCCACTTTTAGGAATATATACCAAGAATACCACATCAATGATTCAAAATGAGAAATGCACCCCCATGTTTACTGTAGCACTGTTTACAATAACCAAGATCTGGAAACAGCCCAAGTGCCCGACAGTGGACGAGTGGATTAAAAAGCTATGGTACATATACACAATGGAATACTATGGGGTCATGAAAAAGAAGGAAATATTACCTTTTTTTCCCTTTTTTAAAAATTTTATTCATTTTAGAGAGGAGACACAGAGAGAGAGAGAAAAAGAGAGAGAGAGAGAGAGAGAAAGAGAGAAAGAAAAATATCATATGACCTCATTCATTTGAGGAATCCGACAAACAATATGAACTGAGGAGTGGAATAGAGAGAGGCAGGATCGAAGGATCCAGAGGGAAAGCGAAGAGAGGGAAAGAGGATGATAGAGTGATAGGATGGGACAAGAGCAGAAAAGCAAATCCTGGAGGGAAGGGGGAGAGGGCGTTATGTGGAGGGAGACAGGGGGCATGTACTGGGGAACATGGGGGACACTAGAATCTATGTAAGCACAAAAAAAAAAAAAACAAAAACAAAGCCTGACCAGGCGGTGGCAGAGTGGATAGAGCGTCGGACTGGGATGTGGAAGACCTCGGTTTGAGACACCAGGACTGCCAGCTTGAGCGTGGGCACATCTGGCTTGAGCAAAAGATCGCCAGCTTAAACCCAAGGTCGCTGGCTCCAGCAAGGGGTGGCTCAGTCTGCTGAAGGCCCACGGTCAAGGCACACATGAGAAAGCAATCAATGAACAACTAAGGTGTCACAACGAAAACCTGATGATTGATGCTTCTCATCTCTCTCCGTTCCTGTCTGTCTGTCCCTATCTATCCCTCTCTCTGACTCTCTCTGTCCCTGTAAAAAAAAAAAAAAAAAAAGTAAGAGTAGAGGTTGCCATTTGATCCCCAGTCAGGGCACATACAGGAGTAGATGTTCCTGTCTTTTTCCTGCTCTCTCTCTTCCCCTTTCTAGAATCAATAAAATAAAATACATATATGTATATATGTAATTTTGGAGAAAGATGCACATCAATAAAACGAAAATGGGTGGATCTCTATAGGCTCCATATCTGTCCATACAGTTAGAATAAAATTGTCTATGGTAGGTACTCAGGGTCTGATATTTATTATTATTCTTTTGTGTGTGTGTATAACAGAGAGAGTGACAGAGAGGGACAAACAGACCAGAAGGGAGAGAGATGAGAAGCATCAATTCTTCGTTGCGGCACCTTAATTGCTTTCTCACATGTGCCTTGACCAGGGGGCTACAGCAGACCGAGTGACCCCTTGCTCAAACCAGATGAGCCTGTACTCAAGCTGGTAACCTCAGGGTTTCGAACCTGGGTCCTCCGTGTCCAAGTTTGACGCTCTATCAACTGTGCCACCGCCTGGTCAATCTGATGTTTATTATTCAGCTCTTTAGTCCCTGTCTCTTCCTATATAGAAATCCCATCTTATGAAGTAATTTTAAAAACTATTTATTTAAAGAGAAACCAAAATAAACAAAAAACCTGTTTTATTTTGTTATTTTTTTACAGGGAGAGAGAGAGAGTCAGAGAGAGGAATAGATAGGGACAGGCAGACAGGAATGGAGAGGTGAGAAGCATCAATCATTAGTTTTTCGTTGCTGTCGCAACTCCTTAGTTGTTCATTGGTTGCTTTCTCACATGTGCCTTGACCGCCGGCCTTCAGCAGACCAAGCAACCCCTTGCTGGAGCCAGCGACCTTGGGTCCAAGCTGACGAGCTTTTAGCTCAAGCCAGATGGACCCGCGCTCAAGCTGGCGAGCTCGGGGTCTCAAACCTGGGTCTTCCGCATCCCAGTCCGACGCTCTATTCACTGCGCCACCACCTGGTCAATCTGATGTTTATTATTCAGCTCTGTAGTCCCTGTCTCTTCCTATATAGAAATCCTATCTTATGAAGTTTTTCTTTTTTAATTTATTCATTTTAGAGGAGACACAGAGTGAGAGAGAGAGAAAGAGAGAAAGGGGGGAGGAGCTGGAAGCATCAACTCCCATATGTGCCTTGACCAGACCAGTACAGGGTTTTGAACTGGTGACCTCAGTGTTCCCATGTCGACACTTTATCCACTGCACCACCACAGGTCAGGCTCTTATGAAGTAATTTTAAAAACTATTTATTTAAAGAGAAACCAATAAAACAAAAAAAAAACCTATTTGTTTTAGAAGAGGGTTGGGAGAGAAGTTGGTAGTTCAATATAGAATAGTTGTAGATACCTAGTGCACTTTCGGCTCTGTCAAGCTTTGGAGTTGGACCAGATAGCTTACCAGGTTTCCAGGTTTGACCAGGCGAAGGGCAGCTTCAGCACAAAGGTGAGCTGCCTTAATGACATCTGCTTTCCTCCCTGTTACTTGGGTCCCCTGTAAATAAGGAAATATAATCAGTGCCTTTCTGGAAAGCTCTCAACTGATTATGTAGTTAATATCTGAGTGCCCATTGTGCAAGGTCAGCCAATGAGCAGGAGAGGAAAACATCCTTTCCCCTTTTCTCTATAGACTCTCAAAATTTACATGGTGGTAGAAGGTGAGGTTAAGAAGTAAGCAGTGGTATACCCTCTCCCCCCCCCCTATTTTCCACAGATGAAAAGAGTTCAAAGCAGATAACCTACCTGAGCTACATCAATCACAAAAGTATGAGCTACATTAGCAATGAAGCCATCCACATGGACCCCAAGGTCACTGAAAAGCAAGAGCATAGTATAACATTAGCAACTGGGACTATGGAAATGCTTAAGAAAAAGAGAAGTGCTTTAGCCAGGCCTGTGGTGGCACAGTGGATAAAGTGTTGAACTGGAATGCTGAGGTCACTGGTTCAAAACCCTGGGCTTGCCTGGTCAAGGCACATATGGGAGTTGATGCTTCCTGCTCCTTCCCCCCTTCTCTACCTCATTTCCCCCAAAAGATGAATAAATAAAATCTTAAAAAAAAAAAAAAAGAAAAAGAGAAGTGCTTTAAAATGACTTACACTTACATTTTTACCAAGTCACCTTCCTTGAGAATATAGTCCTGGTCGCTCTTCAAAGGGGAGAAGTGACATACACAGTTATTTACTGAAATGCTGGTGGGAAAGGCAATACCTGTAAAAGGAGAACCATTTGCCTTACTGCATTGCTCTCTTAGAGCCCTGTTACCCCTTAGAAAAATGGAAGAATCTTCTTTAGGATCTTGCCTAAGTTTAATCAGTTTGGATTGGGTAAGAAACTGCCTGTAACCCCACCCTCCATTTCAAATTCCAAATATCTCACCCAGAGGTAGGGTGAGAGTTGCATCATTACAACAAACAAGACTGAATAAGGGTCCAACCTGGGACATCAGTGAGGGATTGATTTTTACCTTTCTTCATTTCTTTTTCTTTCTTGAAAATTTTCCCTGTCTCTTCCATAATCATGGCATCACCCTTCTCACACAGGCTCAGAACCGACACACCTGAACAAGATGCTTCCACCAAAGACCGAAGTACCCCTGGGGATAGAATCCCACCATGTCAGTCCCACATATGTTGTTGAAATTATAACCCAAGCAGCAATACCTAGAACTGTGATGGCGAACCTATGACATGCGTAGCCATTTTCGATGACACACGGCCGCATACCAGAGAAGTTTGGGGCCGCATGCCGGGAAGGATGTTTTATCCTCGGCTCCTGCGTGGCCAGGTGCAGTAGCCGAGGATAAAACATTTGCTGTAGTGTAGACACTCTGTGCCAGAGGTCTATAGGCCAAAACAACAGAACTCCGGCACAGAGCATCTAGTTCTGGGACTTCCAGTTAGGCCGTTTTTCTAGAAGTGACACACCACCCAAGTTATGCTCGTTCTTTTGGCGAATTTTGACACATCAAGCTCAAAAGATTGCCCATCACTGACCTAGAAGCTGGATCCAGAGTTTTTAATATTCCTTATTGACATTGCCCTAAGGCTAAAACAAGGAAATGCTTTGCCTTTTGGAATGTCTAAATTTTTACCTACCTTTCCTAAAGTAAAGAATTCAACACCCCCCTCCCTTCCTTATATTATATGGCAACTGGTGTACACAATCTGTCTCACTAGGCAAGGGAGACTTTCCAAAGATGATACAGTACCTGTGTGATATAGAATTATGAACTTGAAGGGGATCCTCACCAAGGCATTCCACATATATATGCAAAACAGACTAGAAAAATTTATAGGCGTCAGGGATGACAGGAAAGTAGGCAAAGAATTGCTGACGCAAAGCTAATGCATTGTGAAATGCTACCTTCTCCCTTCTCAAACACCCCAATTAGGTGTTAGTAATTCAATTTATGTAGACTTAAGGGGGATAGATGGTGATGAATGGAGAATTAACTTGGGGTGGTGAACACAACAGTACACAGATGATGTATTATAGGATTGAGCACCTGAAACTTGTATAATTTTGTTAACCAGTGTCACCCCAATATATTCAATAAAAAGGGAAAAAAGCCTATTTACTTTAAAAAAATTTATGTAGACTTATTTCTGCACAAACAAGTGTATAAGCTAAGGGGACTTAATCTAAGGTCCCTGGGCTTCAGTATTGCTTTTGGAAGATTTAAAGAAGTATATAACCCTAAAGTTTCAAGCTGGTAACTGCAAGCACAAGTGCCTTAGAAGTTAAAAGAAAAAATAATATTTTCTGATTCAAAGCACTAATATTATATACAAAAACACACCAAAAAATGGGGATACTATACTAACTGTCCATTATGTTATAGAGTATCTTCTAGGCCTATCTTGACCTTCAGCTTTGATTTTTGTGATACAAGTTTTGGTGATTCCTTGGATCCTGAAACTCAAGGTTTTCAGACAGGTCCAGAAGCACTCTACACACCTATCTTTACAGTCAAAACCATTTAAAAGCCCAAAGACAAGCACTTTCTGCACACACACACACTGGGTTTTAAGGTGAACTGGAAATAGAGTGAGACATCTGTCTACAGTGGCAGGTAGCTGCTGATAAAATCAGAACAGTCTTAACAAGGATGACTTCTGAGATCCTAAAATCAGCGCCCCCCCCCAATTTTCCAGTATTATTTACATGTTTGTCTGACTGGGGTGAGGACCTCATAAACACTCCTAGGGTTGTCAAACCCCTGAGGACAAAGTTGAAGGCTAACTAAGACTATCTACTCAGATTGAAGATAGTAATTGGTAACTTCAAGAAAAACTGGACTTATATCTAAGAGGGTGTGAGGAGTTCCAGGGGTGCCCTCCAACGGTCCCTGAGCAGGCTCAACAGGAGAAGTGCCCGCCCCCCCCCCCCAAGAGAAACAGTTGAAGTAAAGAACGAAAGACTTCAGCAAAGCACGAGGTAGGGAAGCTGGAGTTAGGGACAGCAGCCGGAGATCTGCACAGGGTCCCGGCCGGCTTGGTTCCTAACGCCGGGGAAGCTGCGACAAAATAGAGAGGCTCTTCCTTTGCCAACAGCTGGGCGCTTCCTTTTCCAGGTGGCCTCGCCGCTGCCAGAATTAGAGGGAGGGAGGGATTCGAACCAAAGGGTGAGCACAAGATGCGTCTTGCCTTCTCAGCAACGGCCTAGGGTCCGTGCGGGTCCGGAACCCTACTACCCTGATCTCTTCCCCGACGACGGCCCGCACCTCCAGACTCCAACCCAGGCCTGAACGGTCAGGTCCCAGGCGTAACACGGAGTCTCCCGACCACGCCACCCGCAGCGGACCGGCGCGGCGCCCTCAGTAGCTCACTCCGCATGACCGCCCGCCACCCCCCACTCCAGCCCCTCCGGGGCCTGCCGAGTGCCGTCCCTCTTGCCTCCCTCTCTCTCAAGCCCAGGTCCCCGGAACCCTGAGGCCGAACTCACGGTTGGCGATGTCGCCCCCCATCTTATACTTGGTCACGACCAAGTCCTCGGCGATAGTTTGCTCCTGTTGCTCGTCCTCGCCCGACATCTTCCCGCCACCACCACCACAGCAGCCGCGTCCCCGAGCCGCCGCCTCGGTCCCTTTTCCTAGCCACTGGCTGTGGTTAGGAGTCCCTCCAATACGCGAGGAGAGCGTGAGCAAAAGCGCGAGCAGGAAAGGGAGCGAGCGGGCGAGAGCGAGAAGTTGCGAGCGCGCGGGCTGAGGCGCAAGGTACACTGGGACAACGAGTCAGTTCCACAGCCAACCTCTAGCCGTCCTCTTGGACTCGAGAACTATAACTCCCAGCCTTCCTTTCGCGCACCTGAGCCAGGCCCTGGGGCCTCACCCTCCCAGCGCTTCGCACTCTGGAATCGCCGAGCACGCTGGGAAGGGTCAGGCTCCGGCGGGAAGGCGGGGCTGTTAGGAGTGTCTGAAGCGTGGTCCCTCCAGGAAAATCTGTATTTGCCAGGAGCTTTGAGCTGTAACCTTTAATGGAGGTGGGGCGGACTGAGAAGGGGCGGGGCTACGGCGGGGAAATAGGTTTGGAGGCGGAGCCGAGGCTATTTGGAGTGTCTACCCTAAGGGCGGGTAGGCTGGCTGCGCCCTTCCCCAGGTACTACCTGGATCGGCAGGCGGTACCGGCTCTGCCGGTAATTGTCCTCCGATGCTTGGAGGACCGGGAGGGGCAGAACTGGGATGGAAGACCTACGAGTAAGAACTATCTAGAACTCTGAAGGATTATCCACTTACAGCCTCCATGTCTAGAGGCCGGACTCCTACTGAAGGTGGCACTATTGTCCCAACAATAGGCTTTGATACACCTAAGTGTTCACGGAGACGTTTTTGAGAATTATGAAACATGGGGAGTTTAAGTGTTCCACCTCTTGTAGGCTTTTACTAACGTCCCCAAACTTTTTGTTATTCCCAGTTGGTTGCCTTGTAGAGGTTCCTAATAAAACCTTGAAATGAAAAGGGTTGTGCATTAAGGCTTCTGAAGGGGATACAAGGAAAAGTAGGACCGTGAGAAAACAGAAAGCAGGGGGGAAAGGTAGCTGTTCTGAGGAGCAATGGGGTGGTCAACCTCACTGAAGGTTTTCATCTGATAGACAAAAGGCTGAAAAACTTTGGCATTTTTATTGAGACACGTATAAAAAACAAAACAAAAAATTTCAGCGATAGGATGGATACCCCGTTTCCCATTCAGAGGACCAGAGGTCTGAAGATGGATTCTCTTTCTATCCCAAACAGCTTTCCACTACTGGGGAGAACAGCCCCCAAACGTGGCTCTTAGGACCCTTGTGAAATGTCCCTTGGGTAAGAAGTGGAGATCATTTACAGCACATTTAGGTTATGGTTTACACAAAGATGTCCCAGTATTCTTCCTTCTGACCACCTCCTTCCTGAGATGAGAAAGCCTGGGTGTAGGAGGCTGTGGTTGTTGGAGTTAGACTTATTTAACTCAGTGTAAAAACAAGACTATGCCCCTTATCAATTTTTCTTTCATACCTTACAGTAAGAGCACATGCATTGGAAGATCTTGAATCTTCTATCTGCCACTTATAATTTACTTAATCTCTTTAAGGCTCAGTTTCTAATTTGTAAAATGGGATAAGACATAGCTCACGAATTGGTATAAGGATTAAGTGAGATAATGTAGGTCAAATTTAGCACGATACCTGTCACAAAAGTAAATGCCCAGGAATAATCATTAATGTCTACTAAACTCTTTCTTCACAAGATTTTAAGCTTGCAACTCTTTCCAGGGAGTTAGTCATAGCCAAAATTTTACTTTCCCCAGCCAGGTTTTGCCCTTTTACTCTGCCTTAGGAGTATGATGGGAAGCAAAGGCACACTTTCAACAAGTTCAAGTCTGAGAGAAAAGAACAAGATATAGGAATAATCATATGGATATGAGTTATGATAAGGGAATAATCCTTCATATCTCCAGGGAGTTCCCCTGAGAAAGTGGAGGAATGGGATTGGGAAAGCACACAAAACAGGGAAAACCTTTCCAGGGACTGGGAAAGAGAAGGAAGAGCACAGCTGGCTACATACCACAAGAACTCTGTGTCAGTGTGTTTAAAAGCCTCCAAACGTTGAATGGAATTGTTCAGGACTGGGGGAAATGTGTCTGAGGCCTGTGAGGGAAAGGGACTAGGGAGAAGAGGGGTACCCACTAGAGGCATTAGCTGCCATCAAATAAATGCTTCCTGAGTACTTCAGGAAGCAGGGGTTATGTTCTCTGTACATTAGCCTTAGGGAAAAGTCTGCTGTGCCAGTAATCTGGGTTATCAAAGGCTGAGTCAGTGGCTTCTAAACTCCGTAGAGTTTTGAGGCAGGTATAATGGACAAGGGGAGGATGGTGTCCAGGCCCCTGGAAGGCTTTCATCTCTTCATACCCTTGCTCAGCTGCTGGGCAGGCCCCCATGGCTGCATAATCCCCCCCTGGACCTCCTCCACCACATCGCCTATTCATATATTCATAGTCCTCGTCTGGAGTTGTGCTAGCAGTGGGCATGATGGGCACAGGATGGAGTGGGCAACTCTGTGTGCTGCCCAGGGAAGCACTGAGCTCTGATCCCACATCCATGTACTCATAACCCAGCTCCTCGAGGGAACTTGGCCTAGGGGGACGAGGTGGACTGTGCCTTCTCCTCCGGTTCATGTATTCATACTCCTCATCTTCATCTTCTTCTTCAGTCCCCAGGACAGAACTGAGACCCACAGAAGAAAGAGTGCCTTCACGCGAGGATGGTGTCCCTGGGGGTTGAGAAGAGAGTCTTACTATATGGAGACCATCATGGTACTAGGCAGTGGGAGTGGGAAGAATCAGGCAGTGGGGGGAGGGGGAGTCAGGCACCTTTGAGCTGTGCATCTGGCATGACATAACCATTGACATCCTCTTCCTCCAATCCTGACGGGGACAGTGGGGTAACAGGAGTAAGCAGACTGTGGCGCTGGGAATGGTAGGCACTGTCTTCACGTGGCCGTGGGCTCCAGCTCCGGCTTCTATACGTTGACACCTTCTCCTGGAGCTCAGCCTCTGAACCTGTCACGGGACCTTCTGATGACTCTGATACCAGACGTCCCCGTGGCACTGGGTGCAGAGAGGCTGGATGGGGGCACCGTTCACTACCCCAACAAACTGTAGACTCCTAAGGAAGAAAATAATATATAGAGATTTTCATAGACATGAAGGAAGTAGACTGGGTTGTCCAATGCCTTCTTTTTATTAGGACACTAATTAAAGCTCAAAGCTTTCTAAAATCTACCACACTATCCTTATCAATCCTAAAACATCCTGCCATCCAGCGTCTCAGCAGCCTCTTAAAGAGGCAGACCTTACCTGGCAAGCTTCCCCAAGATTACTCTGGTTCATAGGCATATATCCAGATGATGGACTTAAAAGGCTCTGGCTCTAGGATGAAAAAAGAAACAGGGATTTTGTTTTGTTTTGTTTTTGCTTTTGAGAGTACATTTATTCAAGCTGGGATGGGCTTAGGATAGAAGAAACAACAGGAGAGAGATAAGGCAGTGCTGTTTTGGCTCTCTAAAAAGTTACAGGAAAGAAAAAGGCCTAGACAGGGTTGCTTTGGCTCATTGAGAAATGACAGAAGTGAGCCAAGGTGGAGCTGCTGTTAACTCACTGAAAAGTCAGAGAAAAGGGGGCCTTGGGGATAGGTTCAGGAGGTTACCCAGGATGAGCTGCTGCTGCCCAGGGCTCCCCTGGTTGCAAGTCTCATGGAGAACCTTAGAGTTTAAAAGATGCACACCTGAGAGGGAAGAAAGGTGTGAACGTGCTCCCAGGAGGGACAGCGCACCAAAGAAAGAGTTTTAGACAAAGAGAGACATCTCACTGTGGGTTGTTTGAGTAGTTAATCTGGGTTTCTGCAGGGTTCATGAGGTCACAGATATACAGAGTGCTCAAGGTGCATAAAGTCTTGAATAACTAAAAAGTGCCTTACCCCACGTGGCCGATTAAGTATTCCAGCTGGCAAGCTGAGAGCAGAGCCCAGTGTTGTTGCCAGGTTATCCTCCTCCAACTCCAAGTCCAGATCTAGGTCTAGTTCTGGCTCTAGCTCTACTTCCTCCAGTTCCTTGTTTGTCAGAGCAGGGGGCTCTGCCCCAGGGGGAATTCCAGGGCCACTCTCTCTCTGTAGGGGCAGTTGATTGTTAAGGTAGATCCTGGTTCTAGCCAAGTCCTCTTTGTTCTAAATCTCGACATCTGCTAGTCCTTACCTTTATGACCAGATACCGTGGTGGGTCTCGGGCCATCCTGGTGAACTCATTGGCTAGTTCTTTAAAGGTTGGGCGAATGTTCTCATCAATCATCCAACCTGGAGATAAGATTTGTAATAAGAAGACCCATAAGAGTAGAGTAGAGTAGGGTAGGGTAGGGTAGGGTAGGGTAGGGTAGGGTAGGGATGAAGTCAGTTTAGCAAATGGCTGGCATCATCAGGTAACTCACACTTGACCATGACCATATAGACATCAATGGTACAGATCTGGGGCTGTGCCAACCGCTCCCCCTTCTCCAGCAGATCTGGTACTTCAGCCAATCGTAGCCCTGCATAGGGCTCTGCCCCAAAGGTCATCAACTCCCAAACTGTCACACCTAGCACAGGAAGACAAGACTAATTAATGGCAAACTAGTATAAATAGGCATGAAGAAGGGAAGGGAGAACTTAATCTGACGAGGGCTCTGAGGACTTAAAGATTCTAAGGGGTCTCAAAAGGCAACTGTGGTATTTGGGCAGTGATGGTTTGAAGGGTATTTAGATGAACTGACCATAACTCCAGACGTCACTCTGGTGTGTGTATTTCCCAAAGTGGATACTCTCGAGGGCCATCCACTTAATTGGAGTCTGGGAGAATTAAAGACAAAGGTGTCTCAGTTGCTTCCACAAATTTTCTTAGCATTTCTAAATCCCATGTTGTCTACATTCTGTTCTTTGTTGCTGTCTGTACTTATATTTCTGGCATCTTCATGTTCCTCTCCTTGAACTTAGAATGCTGCATCTGCCTGCCTCTGAAAGAGACCACTGACTGCTCCCTACAGCCATGCTCCACCCCAACCTACTTCCTTACCAGCCCTTTGTGTCACCTACCTTGGCCTCACTGTGTAGTAGCTGTTTATCATCAGGGGGCAGCAGGTCAGCCACTCCAAAATCTGCCACCTGAACCTGACTGGGTGACTTGAGTAGCACATTTCGGGCAGCTAAGTTCCTATGCACCATACCATGCTCCTCAAGGTAGTACATACCCTATAGGAGAAGGAAGTAGTCTCATGGTTAGGGGAATCAATCCTTGAGAACCAGAATCATCCCAAACCCTAAAGGCACCACTCAGAACTTCAACCTCCCTGCCGACCCCCAGTCAGGGAGTTCCCTCATAGAATTCCTCCAGTCTCCTCTTACCTTGGCAATTTGTACTCCCCAATTGAGCAGCAGCTGTGGCCCCAGTGCCCCCCGATGTTGTCTCACATGATTCAGCAGGGAACCCAGAGGCAAGTATTGAGTGACAAGCTGCAGAGATGACCCTGGGCACAGTCCTAGCAGCCGTACGATGTGAGCATGCTCTAAACTGCCAATGGCGAGCATATGCTAAGAGACACAAGAGGGGTTATGCAAGAACAAACAGGTTCACATATAACCAGACCAGGGCCCCTAACATTTCCGTACATCAACATGGCACATGAGTATCTGTTAACACAGGACCATGCTTCCACACAATTGTATGTAACACTGATGACCACTTTCCTAGTGGCATACAGAAAACCCTTCCTTCACTTACGTCTGTCACAGCTTGAAAACTCTGCCGTCCACTCTTATCCTCAATGACTTTAATGCAGACTGGGATCTTTATTGATTCACCCTCAGGAATCCACACTCCCTGGGAAGTTTAAAGCAGAAATCAGCCTAAGGTCATTCTCCCTAAGTCTAGTCCTTTCCCCTGCTCCCTAGATTTTCACTTTCCGTGGGTCACTCACTTTGTGCACAGTTCCGAAGACACCTGAGCCAAGTACTTTAAGCTTTCTCAGCTCTGTCTCCTTGAAGATTCTGGCCAAGACTTTGTTAGCCTTCTCACTGGGATCCAGAGGTTCTATGCTCTGAGGAGCAGATAGGAAGGAAGTACTCAGGAAAGCCCACTCCCATCACCCACTCTAACTCCCTCCTCTTGTGTGGTTACCAATAGCATCAGAGCCCAAAGGGTGGGAGCAGAAAAAGGAATTGTCGTTAGTTTTAGAAAGCACTGTAGGCATATTGGAGAATAACAGACCCCAAGAACTGAGGAAGTTGTGATCATGAGATTAGGAATTAAGCAGGTTGGGTTTTCTCTATGATGGGGTAAAAGAGAGAGTTGGTAATACTATCCCCTTAAGCACTTTTATAAAATTCTCTATACTTCTAAAAGCGCTTTTCCCATGCATCATCTCCTTTCACCCTTACAGCCATCCTATAAAGATGAATGTTATTGTTTTCTCTGCACACATTCATAAACTGAGGCCCAGAAGGAAAGTAACTTCTTCAAAGTCATGTGGCAAGTTAATGGCAAAATCAGGAGGAAAATGGGTGCCTCCCATTTCTTTGGCCAGAGTTCTTTCTAGAGGATCATACTATCTTCTTGAAAAAAGAGATCAAATCTCTGGGGAAGGAGGAAGCTCTTAAAAGACTGAGGCAGTCCTTGCCAGATAGCTCTGTTGGTTAGAGTGCCATCCCCGTATGCCAAAATTGCAGGTTCAACCCATTCCAATAAATGTAAAAAGAAGAAACAAACAGATATTTCCTTCTCTCTAAAAATAAGAAAAGTGGCCTGACCAGGCGGTGGCACAGTGAATAGAGCATCAGACTGGGATGCGGAAGACCCAGGTTCAAGACCCCGAGCTCGCCAGCTTGAGCGCGGACCCATCTGGCTTGAGCAAAAAGCTCGTCAGCTGAAGGCCCATGGTCAAGGCACATGTGAGAAAGCAATCAATGAACAACTAAGGTGTTGCGACGGCAACGAAAATTAATGATTGATGCTTCTCACCTTTCTCCGTTCCTGTCTCTCTGTCCCTATCTATCCCTCTCTCTGACTCTCTCTCTGTCCCTGTAAAAAATAATAATAATAAATAAACAAATAAATAAAAAGAAAGAGAAAAGAAGCAGAAAGGAAATCAACAATATTAAAAATAAGAAAAATGATAGTGTAGGGTACCATTCTAGAGTAAGCTAGACCCTCACCTCACCCCGTTCCAAGTAGCGCCTCATAGCCCTCTTATTCTGAATTCGACGCCCACGCCAGTAGAGAATAGTGCTTCCCAGGATCACGAAAATCACTACCAATCCTGCTACCACAGCCAAAGCCATCGCCAGATGGGTTTTGCTGTGGAGAGAGAAAGCTGGTATTACCCTGGATCCACACTTCCCTTACAAAGGTCATCTATACCTGTACTAAAAGGTATGGTGCAGATCTGGGGAAAGCAGTTAACATCCACATATACTATATCCTTAAGTACTAAAAAGGTTGACCTAAATCTGGACCTCCTGAGGCTGCAGCAAATTAATTTTAGAAAGGAAAGGCCAGAAGTCTGGATTCTTGTGTCCTGAGTTCAGTGATAGAGTATTGTATATAGAAGGTCAGAATGAATAGACTCAACTGTTCCCAGCAGACAGCTGCCCTCTCCCTAGCTTCTTTCCCAAATATCCCCAACTTCCTAAGTCTCTAAGCCCATCATACCTGATCAGTGGTTGTGTTTGGCCTAAACAATCTTGTAGATCTGGTCCCTTACACCTGGAGAAGAAAGTCACCTCCTTTAAGTGGGAGCTGGAGAATCCCATGGGAGGCTCAATTCCAAGTTACAACATCATTTCAGACCCTACCATAGCGTCCCATCCTGGAGCCCAAGCATATCCCAAGATATGGCCTCCATCTCTAGCTTGCCCACCTTCTCTGAGTCCCTCTACTGAACAAAATGCCCAAGTTAAGAGGTTATTCCAGGTTCCCCAAATTGTGGTGTAATTTTGTGCTGTTATTGAGTATCCTTTCTCCAATCCATCACTCAAGAGTGATTCTTAAATCACAGTTCTTTCTGCTCCCTTCACCCTCTTCTCTCCCCTTAGGTCTGTGCTCCTACCCCTCCCCCTGACCCTCTCTTCTTAACATTTCATCACTGACCCCTGGGTGCAGTTCTCATGGCAGGGCCGACATTCATTCTGAGCATCTGGGAACTTATAGATGGGGCCTTTGGCACCGAGGACTCCATAGGGGCAGCTACTCACACAGTGGGGCCCATCTCGAAAATGGGAACACTGGGCACAAGCATCAGAGCCCTGTGCAGAAAAAGTCAGAAAAAATGGGGTCCCAAGGTCAATTCCATACCTCCCAGCAAGGACCAACCCAGCCATTCAGGATCTCCATCCACAAACCCTAGCATTATCTAGCCTCCCTGTGTTGCTGGCCTTGAAGTCTGGCCCTATCATTGTCTCTAGTGTTGTCCGCCCTCTCTCCCTTAAAAGATCCTGGTGCTGCTACTGTACCAAGCCATTGCATGTGGCAGTGCCCTCCATGGGTTGGCATTCTGGGTGGCAGGAGAAGCATTCAGCTTCATGGGCAAACTCACGAGGCTCCCTGAAATGAGTAAAGGGGGGTAACAATGGGGACAGTTACTTCTAAGTCCTGACCTTTATACCCTGATCCCCAACCACAAGGTCTCCTCACTCACTCCCACCAAAACATATGCAGAAAATTGTCCAAGGGCTTTCAGGTGCCACCTGAACAGCTCCATCTCAGGGCCCCATCCCTCTACCCCTTCTTGACTCTGTCTCTCCTCACCGTACCCATTTAGAAAGTTGCAATGGGTTACACAGACACCTCCTCGGCTGTAGTTCTGACAGGATAGACACTGACCAGCGCCTGGACCCCAGCATCCCCCAGAGCACAGTGGGTCACACACTTTGCCCTCTGCCACTGGAAAAGAAGGGGTAGGTCAGGAAGAATCTGAGGTCTCCCAACAAGCCCTCCCCTGAACACCTCCTCGTTACCACTTCCAGGTTAACATCCTTCTCTCCCTGGCTCCATCCCTCATACCTACTCCCAGTCCAGGGCAGAACAGTCCTAACACCCCTCCTTGACTTCCTCTTCCCCCACCAAGTAGGTCCTTTCTCTCACCACAGTCTCTGCGGGGCCGATTATGCTTGATGTCTAGTCTCTCTTCCAAAGGTCCTCGGAGCAGCCTGGTCCAGTTAAGAGAATAGTGGTAGCAGAGCTGCCGATTGGCACTTATGTAGATACGCCCAGCACTAATTTCTTTCAAGGATCGGAAACCCAGAGAAGTTATATTCAAGTTCTTCATGATCAACAATGAGAAGCCCCGGCTGAAAACAATGATACAGGATAAGAGGGAAAACTGCAAAAGGAAAATTTACCATGCAGTGGACTCATTTTCATTCGACAATTTGCTCTAGGGTCGTCAGACACACTGAAAGGGACCCCTCCTCCTTTCACCTTTTCCTCATCAGTCTTAGACCCTTTGGGTCTACTACATAAGAAAATGTCTTACTTGTATTTCGCTCAAGGATGCCTAAGAAACCGTATTCATTACCTGGAGATACTACCACCTCCACACCCCTACTCACTTATAAAGGCTTCTGCCCCCGATGGTTGTCAGGTTGGAAAAGACACTGAAGTTTTGCATGTGGGGAGGCCAGGACTGAATGTTCAGGTAACCTGAAGGGTTGGAAAGAGGTATATGAGTGTTTTTTGTTTGTTTGTTTGTTTGTTTTTAACAGGGACAGAGGGAGAGTCAGAGAGAGGGATAGATAGGGACAGACAGACAGGAACGGAGAGAGGTGAAAAGCATCAATCATTAGTATTTCATTGCCGTTGCGACACCATAGTTGTTCATTGATTGCTTTCTCACATGTGCCTTGACCGCGGGCCTTCGGCAGACAGAGCAACCCCTTGCTGGAGCCAGCGACCTTGGGTCCAAGCTGGTGAGCTTTTGCTCAAGCCAGATGGGCCCGCGCTCAAGCTGGTGACCATGGGGTCTTGAACCTGGGTCTTCCGCATCCCAGCCCGACGCTCTATCCACTGCACCACTGCCTGGTCAGGTGGAAAGAGGTATATGAACAGGGAGTCTTCTTCCCTTACTGTTTCTCAGGTTCTCCTCGTCTTTCCTAGTGTTTTTGTTTGTTTAATTTTAAGTGAGAGGAGGGGAGATAGATTCTCACATGCACCCCAACCGGGATCCACCCAGTGGCCCCACAGGCTGATGTTTGCAATAAGGCTTTTAGCTCCTGAGGTGGAGGCTCTATAAGCCATCCTTAGTGCCTGGAGCCAACTCACTTTAATCGATCAAGCCATGGCTGTGGGAGGAAGAGAGAGAGAGAGAGAGAGAGAGAGAGAGAGAGAGAGAGAGAGAGAGAAGGGGTGGTGCTGGTGAAGCAGATGGTTGCTTCTGTGTGCCCTGACCAGGAATTGAACCCAGGACTTCCATGCACTGGGTCAACAGTCTATCACTGAGGGAACTAACCAAGGGTCTGTTTTGTTTTCTAACTGATATTTTGAGAGAGAGAGGAAGAGAGACAGACAGACAGAAACTTCAAACTTTCTTTATGTGCCCTGACCAGGGATCAAACCAGAAATGTCTATGCATCAGGATGATCCTCTAACCAACTGAGCTATCCAGTAAGGGTCCTTCCTCTGTTGCTTGAGACATTTTCTTAAGTGGTTATACTGCATTTATGACAGTGGTTGATCTACTCTTCTCAGAAAGGACAGCTTCTTCTCCCACTCACCTGTGATCTCCCGTACTGTCCGGAAGACATTGAGCTTCTCAGGATCCAGGGCAGGGATCTTGTGCCAGGGGTCTCTGAAGAGAACGGTAAAAACCAGTCAATAAGGTAGAGTTATAGCCCAATTGTAATGAGTGCTTAGCCTCAGAATTTAGTTTCTTTTTCTTCTTTGAAATTGAATTTATTGGGGTGACACTGGTTAACAATTCTACAACACATCTCTGTACACTGCACTGTGTGTTCATTTCCCCAAGTCAGCATTCCTTCTTCACCATTTATTCTCACTGTACCTTCTCCACCTCCCCCTACCTACCCAGAACTTAGTTTCTAAAAGCCATTTTCCACTAAAAGGAAACAAGAGTTCCTTAGAGCAATGGCTTGGGCAAGAGAAATATGATGATAGCCTACAGTATCTTGCAGAAAAAAGCAAGCAAGTGCTCAAATAAGGAGGAGTCCAAGCCCAAAGAACACAGAGCCAGCTTGAAGTGGTCCCAAAGGCCAGATCAGGAAAAACTGAACACAAAAATAATGATTGTAAAAGATTATAAATCACTAAATAAAACAAATAAAGATTAGATAGGTAGATAAATAGAAAGGGAAGAGTTTTGTTTTATTTTTAATTTATTTATTTTAGAGGAGAGAGAGAGAGAGAGAGAATGGGGCAGGAAGTATCAACTCCCATATGTGCCCTGACCAGGCAAGCCTAGAATTTCGAACTCACGACCTCATTGTTCCAGGCCAACACTTTATCTACTGCACCACCATAGGCCAGGTTTAGTTGTTTCTTAATTTAAAAAATTATTAGACATTGATTTTTTTATTTTTATTTTTCTGAAGTGAGAAGTGGGGAGGCAGAGAGACAAACTCCCACATGTGCCCGATCAGGATCCACCCAGCATGCCCACTAGGGGGCCATGCTCTGCCCATCTGGGACATTGATCTGTTCCAACTGAAGCCATTCTAGCACCTGAGGCAGAGGCCATGGAGCCATCCTCAGTGCCCAGGCCAACTTTGGTCCAGTGGAGCCTTGGCTGCGGGAGGAGAAGTGAGAGATAGAGAGAAAGGAGAGGGGGAAGGGTGGAGAAGCAGATGGGTGCTTCTCCTGTGTTCCCTGGCTGGGAATCGAACTTGGGACTTCCACACACCGGGCCCACTCTACCACTGAGCCAACCAGCCAGGGCCTAGACTTGCTGATTTTTTTTTTTTTTTTTTAAATTCTTTTTTAATTTATTGCTTTGAGAGAGAAACATTGATTTGTTATTCTGCTTATTTATGTATTCACTGGTTGTTTCTTGTATGTGCCCTGACCAGGGATTGAACCTGCAATCTTGGCGTATTGGAACCATGCTCTAACCAACTGAGCTACCCGACCAGGACAGGAAGACTCTTCCTAACTTAACAAATAAATGCAGAGGAATAATGGAATTAAAAAATAATCACCCGGCAATTCACATTATAAAAATTAATTCAGGCAAAATCTCCCAAGATACTTATTAATTAACTGCAAAGGGAAACATAGTAACTTTTAGTAGAAAAACCTGGCAGACACCACCTTAACCAAGTGACCAGAGATATCACTAGTGATAGGACAAATCTACATCATGTGACTACTTGATATGATGCACTGAGAATACATTTGTAATATTTCTTTTTTTTTTTTTAATTTTTATTTTTATTTATTCATTTTAGAGAGGAGACACAGAGAGAGAGAGAGAGAGAGAGAAAGGGGGGAGGAGCTAGAAGCATCAACTCCCATATGTGCCTTGACCAGACCAGTGCAGGGTTTTGAACTGGGGACCTCAGTGTTCCCAGGTCGACGCTTTATCCACTGCGCCACCACAGGTCAGGCCATTTGTAATATTTCTATAAAAAATAAATAACTTGAACAGGAATGCAAAGTACAGCAGTGTAGGGAATATAGTCAATAGTATTATAACAATGTATAGTACTAAGTTGGTATCAGAAATATCAGGGGGAATACTTTGTAATTGAAAAAGTAAAAAACATACAAAAAAATGCATAACTCAAAAGCCAAACTAAGAAATATTCTATCAGTTACCCGACCTGTACTCATCAATAATGTCAACGTTTTAAACTGTTAAAGATTAAAGGAGACTGAAGAATATAACAACTGAATATATAATGTGTGATTCAGGACATACTTAGTAAGACGAGTGAAATCTGAGTAAAGTCTGTAGATTAGATAGCATTTTTGTATCAATGTTAATTTCCTTATTCAAATAATTATTTTGTGGTTATGTATAAGAAACTGCTCTTGTTTTTTTGTTTTTTTTTTTTCAGGGACAGAGAGAGAGTCAGAGAGAGGGATAGACAGGGACAGACAGACAGGAACAGAGAGAGGTGAGAAGCATCAATCATTAGTTTCTCATTGCCATTGAGACACCATAGTTGTTCATTGATTGCTTTCTCACATGTGCCTTGACCGCAGGCCTTCAGCAGACCGAGCAACCCCTTGCGGGAGCCAGCGACCTTGGGTCCAAGCTGGCGAGCTTTCGCTCAAGCCAGATGGGCCCACGCTCAAGTTGGCGAGCTCGGGGTCTCGAACCTGGGTCTTCCGCATCCCAGTCCGACACTCTATCCACTGCACCACCGCCTGGTCAGGCGAAACTGCTCTTGTTTTTAAGGAAACACACTGAACTATAATAGAGGTAAGGGGGGAGAACCATGTCTGGGTGTTTAACCCTCAAGTGGTTCAGAAAAACAAGAGCATTTATTGTGGGTGTGTGGGTGTGAGTAAAAAGAAAGAAAAATAATAAAGCATGTAGTATAATGTTAACATTTGGGGTATCTTAATAGTGTATAGGAGATCTTAATCATTTTTGCAACCTAGTGTGGAGGTCTAAAATTCTGTCAGAAGAAAATAAGAAAACAGGTGGCTCTAGCCCTGACCTGGTAGCTTGGTTGGTTATAGCATCATCCCGAAGTACAGACGTTGCTGGTTCAATCCCCAGTCAAGGAACATACAGGAACTTATTGATATTCCTGTCTGTCTGTCTCTCTCTCCCTTTCTCTCTTGCTAAAACCAATAAATAAAAATAAAAACAAAAAAAGAAAGAAAACAGGCGGCTCTAATGTTACAAACACTCTTTTCAAGTGCTGCCCTATGGATTAGAAAGTTTCTTTGCTCTTTGTGGCTCCACTCTAAGGAACAGAACTAGGGGAAACAGCCAGCAGATTTTTATCTAAATTTAAGGACGAACTTGTAGAAAACTTTAAGGAAGATTACAACATTCCTGTCCTTTGCCTCTCAGCTAGATGATATCGTACTGCTTAGGGATATGTCTGAATGGGACTCAAGCCCTGGGTGGGAGGGTGAGTTAATAAGCATTGTCAGGTCCTTTGTGATTTCTAAGATCTTATGACTTAGATTCCTAATCAGCTTCACATATAAAGGGTTGAGCCAATGCAATGAACTGTGATGGGATGGATGGGGTAGGGGATCAGGCAGGGAAAGCAGAATCTCTAACCCATTGAGGCCAGTGATGAGAAAGTCCAGGTTGCCCAGGATCTTGGTGCAGTTCACAAATCCATCAATGTTGCTAGAGTCCACAGTCTGGAAGCGGCTCCCAGAGCCTGTCCCCTCACAGGCTGCAAACAAAAAAAAAGCTCAGTTGGTGTTGGGGTAAGAGGTTGAGTAGTACCGGGATAAAGGATGTCTCTTCACCAACTCCTTATCATTCCTACTTACCTTTGGGGCACAGCCCCCCGCAAGGTTCACACATCTTGAGTCCATTTTTATCTACTTCCATCTTGTCAGGAGGACAGGCCCTGACACAAGATGTCTGATCCACCACAAAGTTATCTAGGAAAAATGAGGGAACCCGTAGAGATGAGGGGGGAACACTGCCAACTACCAACTGAACCGTGGTCCCTCCTGCCCTGCACTGGATTAGCCCCAATCCACCACCTGAGGTCCCTTAGGTGCCATCCTATGGATTAGGAAGGCCCTTTGCTCTTTGTTGTTTCAGGGAGCAGAACTAGGAGCAGTTGCTGGAAGTCATAGGGAACTACATAAGGGGATAGGACGTAAGGGTCCTTCCCTGGGGGGTGGCTGATGATCACAACCATTTGCCCTCTAAGGCCCTTACTTACCACCCAACTTGAACCCTTCTGCCTCCTAAAATTTTGTCTAAGATTCTGGCTCCATTATCATTATTTCTTCCTTGCCGATACTTACGGGGACAACTGGCTACACAAACTCCTCCGTACTGATACTTGGTGTGAGGGTTGGGTTCCAGCTGGAAAGTTAGCTTGTTGTACACAAGAGGCTGTGGACACTTGCGTACACAGGCTCCACTGTCATTGAAGAGTCGGCAGGCCTAAGAACATGGCAGACTCATAAAACTCATTTGCATTATGTACCCCTACTTCCTCCTCAAAGCCCACATCCCTACTTCAGAACCCAGGCAAATGGCACTGACAGTACATACAAAGCAGTTGGTGTCCTGAGGGCCCGAGCAGCCCCCTGCACACTCATCATGGCAGCACTGGTTGGGGTTGGGCCCAAAGCAGTGACCATTACACTGAGGGGCACAGATGGTCTTGGTCACTATAGATGGAGAGAAAGCACAGCTGTCAGGGTTAAGACTGTATTCTGGGGCCACTGTACGCCCTCCTGCCCTCCAGGCTCATCCCTACCCCCAGCAGGGAAACGGGCTGGGGTGGGCAAGGATATGAATGTGTACAAATTTGAAGTTTGTAAAGGGAAGTAAACCCACATGTCTGGCAGTCTTCTGGTCCAGGACCCCAGCAGTGCCCATTGCAGACCTCGTGACAGGGGGAACCTAATTGGGAAGGAAAGCAACACGAGAGACCATCAAGAGTAAGAAATGCTTGCTGGAGTCAACAGGGTGTGATGTCAGCACAAAGGCACCTGAGTCCCAGGAAGCAAAGAGCCAGTAAAGTGCCCCTCCTTGCCCATGGAGAGCAGGGCTGGGTTCCGGGGAAGCTGTCAACAAGGGGTGGAGCCACACCCTCACACCACATACAGGTAGGCTAAAGGGGAGGGTCCCAGGCTAATGTGAGCTCAGCCCCAGGCCCAACCCAGGCATTTGGTTCCTCCTTGGCAGCTGAACCCAGTAGAATTATATGCACATGAGTGGACAGGAAGCAGCAGATTACAGTCAGAGACAGGTAGGTTCTAAGGCAAAGGGAGCTTGTAGTACAAAGCAAAATAGATGTGGAGTCCAAATATCTGGCTTCCCCACTTAGTATACAGAGTCTTTGGTACCTTCCCTTGACGTACTAATTCTGTGGTTTGGATTCTAGGGGAACTGACTTGCTCCCTACTGGCAGGCTCCTTTGGGTCAAGGGCCTGAGGTATTTGTTCAGGGTAGCGGAGGGTTCAGATTGGGATCATAATGATAGGAAAAGAGTCACTCTGGTCCGGTGGGGGCAGGGGAACAGTTTTGATCATGGCCACTCACAGCTCCTGCCATTGTCCTTCACCACTATCTCAGCTCGTAAGTCCCTCACGATGTCCTTCCAGTCAATTGTGTCCATGTGACAAAGTTTATCGTTCTTCTCAATATAAACTCCCCCTGACAAAATCTCTGAGGTGGGGAAGAAAAGTGACAGTTAGTTCTACAGCAAGCGTTCTTTCCCCTAGCTCTCCACCAGTTCAAAATCCCCACTGACCCCATGAAACTCAGGAGCAGGGGAAATGGGGCAGACAGATATGTCCAATTATAACCAAAATGCAGAGAAGGCTCGCCTTGTAAGATAAGGAGGAGCCAGGCTGAAAGAAACTCCTGCCTCCTCAGACACCTGTCCAGATCCGGTTTAGCCAGTGGGGGAGGGGAAGAAAAAGAAAAGAATTTTCCTGACTCACCCTCCTTTTGCTTGCCTTACCATAACTGTGTTTTCCAATTGACTGGGAAAGAGAGGAGAAGGTGGCCAAGTGATATTTAACCCCTATATTCCTTCAATTTGTGGGGTACTGAGATGGGGTGGTAGGAGGAGGTAGAATTCTAATTCCTGGGGAAGGCGGCATCAAGGTACACTGTACTTCGAAGTTAGAGGGGTATGGTTAACAGAACCAGCTCCAACTCCAGCCTCATCAGGACATATAAGGACTCTCCCTTCTGGGCAGAGACCACCAGCTCCCTACTGAACCCCCTCTATTTTAAGGACAAGTGGACCTGTAGATAATTGGTCAAAGTGGTGGGCACCTTGAAAGGGGCAGTAAGGAGTAAGCCTCAGGGAGTCACCTTCCAGCAAGTTGGCTGAGGGGCAAGATTAAAAGTAATCATCAGGCCTGACCTGTGGTCGTGCAGTGGATAAAGCATCGACCCGGAACACTGAGGTTACTGGTTCTAAATCCTGGGCTTGCTCAGTCAAGGCACATACAAGAAGCAACTGTGAGTTGATGCTTTCCTCTACCCTCCTTCTCTCTCTTTCCTCTCTCTAAAAAGTCAATAAAAATCTTAAAAAAAAAAAAAAGAATGATCAGGAACTGACCAGTGAGCTGAGTAAAGCGGAGCTGGCGCAGAGCATGGCTGGAGTTGGTGTTATAGTTCAACATGACAAAGATGGCAAACTTCCCATCATAGACCTGGGTCCCTCGCACCACGCGGAGGTTGGGCAGTGGCAGTGTAGAGAACTCATTCATGGCCACGAGGACATAGCCAGTCACTTCTCGAATCCACTGTGATGGAGCAGATGGTGTCAGTTACAGAGAAGAGACAGCAAAAAATCTCAATCCCCTCTTCCTCCATAAGGCACTAAGGAATCCCTAACTCCTCCAATTCCTATTCTGGAGTAGGGAGTAGCTGGTGTCACACTACTGTGTCACACTTCTGCCAGTGAAAACAGGCTGCAGAAATTATCTAGGAATTGTAGTCTCCTAACTTTGCCTTCTCCAAATTCCTCATTTCAGGAGAACCCTTGCCTAGTCCCTTACCCATTTCCCCAGGTGCCTCTCGGGCCTCATGTTTCTCCCCACATTAGTCTCAGGTGAAGAACACCACCTTGCCCCATCCTTGGCCCCTTCTCAAGGCCAAGCCCTGTATATCCCTGGTAACAGAGACTAAAACATAGGTTCCAGATTCTTATCATTGTCCCCATAAACACACAAATTTTGGTCTTAAGAACTTTCAAGTCTTAGGAAGGCAAGCTCCAGCAGAGGGTAGCCCTGAAGAAGGGAAGGAGATGTCTGGGGAGGGTAAGGTGGAGCAGGTTGAAGGAGGTCAGGCACTCTAACCTGCAGGAAGGAGAGGTCAGCGTTATGTCCTGTGAGCACAATCTCGAGGTTCCCCATCACCACCTCACACTTCTCGTAGAGCTTGTACAGTGTCTGGTATTGATTCTCAGCATCGCCAGTCACACTCAGACCATTCAGAGTCCCAGGACACACTGTTCAAATGGGGGTAAGAGTGGCAGAAGGCTGGACACAAGTTTTTAGCCCCATTCCCCAAGACCACCCATTGGTTGCCCTTTCCAATGATATTCAACAGGATCAGAAAGCAGCAGTCTCTAATCCTCAACCCTAGAGAGAGACACTAAGGCTTATGTTGGACTAAGAGCCTGAACTTTCTTTTCTCAGAACCCCCTCACCATCTATCTCCCTGAACAGGAAGATTAAAAGGTTTCTTTTTTCCACCAGACCTCCTCTCTGTCTTGTTCAGATCCTAGAGGGTTAATCAAGGGGGATGTAGAGTTTTTTCCCCTCCTTGGAAAGAAGTTAGGAAAGGACACAACTTGGTTACCCTCCTCTTCCCTCCCCCTCCAACCAGGGTACTTAATTCTCTACCCCCATGCTGCCTCTTTCTAGGTCCCGGAATAAATATCTCTTTGGGACTAGCACACAGCCCCTATTGTGTCCACTGAGGGTGGGATGGGGGCAGTGCCTGGGGCCACAGTCCAGCCTACAATGAGGCGATTCTATATGGGAGGAGGGGGCTGCCCCACCCTGTCCCCAGACACCCTGTTCTCAGCAGCAAACCCCTCCACTGGGCTCAGACAAGTGATCTCACTAGAGGGGGAAGCTCTGGTGGTGGTGGTGGGGTCAATGTGAGCTTTGTCTTTAAAGCTGCTAGATAAGGAGCTGGTTACCTATCCCCCGGCCCCCCTTCCTAAACTCTGGCTTCCCTTCTCACTCCCAAACACTCCAGCCCCCTCAGCATCACACTTTTCAACCTAGAGCCGTGGTTCTTAACCGAACCCACCAGTTTCATATGCACATTCACCGAACCTTTTTTAGTGATAAATAAAATATATAATTTTTCCAAATTCAAGACATAGGTATATGTTTTTTTACTGGTGCACAAAATGAGCCGTGCATGAACATCACCTTGCTCAAAGAACAAAACCAACAAAGTTCATGAACTCACAACAAATTACGGTATTACTTTATTCTAGCCTCCGCAGCAGAGGCTTCTCCGAACCCGTGAGACCAACTCCAGGAACCCCTAGGGTTCAATAGAACCCAGGTTAAGAACCACTGACCTAGAGTATTTTTCAGCAAATGCAAAGTCCTGGAGGGAAACAGCAGTGGACTCCCCCCATTCTAAGCCTTCCACGCAGTTTCATTGTCAGAAGATTCATTAATAAAAAGCCAACACGGAAAAAAAAAAAGCCAAAACGGCGATCCTCAGACATTGGGTAGAGCCTAGACTCAAGGTCCATGAGGCCTGTTGGTTTTAGAAGTTAACTTTACTTTGTAAATATGGAGCACATAGAAACTGCAGGAAATCTTGACTCTGAAGCCCTATCCCTATCTCTTTCTTCTGGCTCAGCAAGACAGGGGGAGGGGGAATAGATGCCACCTGTTCCCGCCACCATTCCCTGAGGCAGTAGCAGCTTTAGTGGGAGGAAGGAGAAGGAATAGAGGGAGGGAAGTTAGTGAGGTCCCAACCCCTCCTCCTAGAGCTACCTTTACTCTGACCACTTTACCTTTGAAAGCACCTACTCCCTATCACTCCCCACAAAGGGAAGCAGGCAGACAAAGAGGGACAAACAGACCAGCAGCTCCCGTAGGAACCTGGGAAGTCTAGGGTCCTTGGGTTGAAAGACTAGGAAGGTTAGTCATTTCTAGAACAGCCCCACCCCAAACCCCTTCCTGGCAGGACACCCCCCTCTTCCAAGTCAAGGCGCCAACCCTTCTCTCCAGATAAGGGAGGAGCCATGATTTCTGCACAGCGAAGTATGGTGGGTATATGTGTGTGTGTATGTGCACCCACTCGTGCGACACACATACAGAGGAACGTGTACATAGATCCTTTGCTGGCCCTGAAATCTATATTGGTTCTTTCCTTGGGTTTCTTTATTTGGTAGTATTTCAAGTGGCTCCATCCATCCCACCTGCCCATTGTTTAGACTTTGTGTCTATGCTTGGAAGTCTACAGTGTTAGAGGCCCCAGTACCCTGCCACCCAGGGGATAAAGTCCATTCTACATAACCAGGGAGCAAAGGGCCTGGGCGGGAAGAGAGTATGAACACCTTTGAGGAGGAACCAGGGAGTTTGGGGGAGGGGAATTTTAAAAATCCCTTCAGTACTCAGGGACCAGGGGCATACTATCACAGGGCTTCCTTTGGTAGTGAGCACTGGAGTGGGTCACAGCAAGAACCTCCAGCCCTTCCTCAATCAGAGGCCTCCTCTCTAATATCCCCCACCCCCATCACAACCAGGACAATGGGGCTATAGAAGGACTGAGACAGGGCCAGATGCCCAGAGGCTGCAGGATCCAGATAAAGGGTAAAAAGATCCAACCATGCCTACCCCCCACCTCCATCAGGGAAGGTGGCCAGGATCTGAGAATCCTGGGTTGTTGGTTGAAGATTGGGGGGGGGGGGGGCGTCTGGGAAGAACAGTGGTAGTCACTCTACTTTGTCCCTCCTACTGTAGTCCCCAGGCCTCCAGCTCGCCACCAGCTGGGAGTGTTCACATCTCAAGACCCAGGGTCTAAATTTAGGCCAGCAACTGTGGGAGAAGCACAGGTGTTTCTCCCACTCCCACTCTGGGTAAGGGGCCCTGGATGTGCCAAACCCCAAGCTGAGGTCTGGGGGAAGGGGAGATCAACAGGATTCCTCCAATTCCGGCAACACCAGCACCCCTCAGGTGGCCCTGGTTTTAGGGTTACCCCAAAGGGGTGGGCTCAGATGGCATGGGAGTGGGAGGAACATAAGAGCAATCTGACTCCTCTAGACTCCTAGAGACAGACAATAAACAGAATGAGGGTGAGGGAGAAGCTGAGTCTAGAAAGAACTACCCAGGACATAGGCTCAGAAGGCAGGGGACTGACACCCTGTTAGCCCTCAGTTTTGGGAAAGAAGAGTGATAAACACAGTCCAGAAATCCTTGACCCAATAGCTTCTGGCTCAAGGTCTTGTACCTAGTAGATGCTCAATAAATGTTGGTTGATTTGATCTGGGTCTTGACAGAGAGGCTGGTAAACCAGCCAGCTTTATAATTTTAAGGAAAAGAGGACAGTGATCCTCTGCATGGTCTTTCCCCTGTTATCACCTGTATTTGACTCGCTAGTTAATCTCAACCCTCCCCAGGGCAGGCTCCCTCACCGAAGAGGAGGTGCGGCTCTTGTTTTCCGAACACTGGAAAACAATAACACCCTCCAACCCTTCCATAGCTCCGCCCTGTCCGCAAAACAACAAAATTGGAGGTTGATAAAAACCTAGGGGGCGGGGGGAGGGTTGGGGAGCAAACTGAGTTTCCACCTTTTCCCAAGATCTCCACCTCTAATCACCTCACGTTTACAGAATGGAGATCGCAGCTCTCCTCTCTACAGGGCCCCCCAGAAGTGTAAACTGGTTTGGCATCAGCCTTATCCCAAGACGCAAATCAGCGAGTCCGCGACGCACTAGGAGGAGGTGGTGTGGGAGTGGGTGGTCCAGGAATGCGGTCCTAGCAGGGACCACGCTGAGAACACGAGCGCGACGGTAATTCCAGCCGACCCGGGGTCAGCACCCAAACCTCGCGCCGCTCGATCTCCAGGCGCTACCCCAGGACTCCGCTCACTCGGTTCCGGGCCCCAGATTCCGAGCCGGCCGGTGCTCTAGTGCCACTTACCTGACTGCGAGTTGCCCACCTCGGAGCCCCCAGCCAGGGTGAGAAGGAAGCCCAGCACCTGCAGAGCCCCATTCGCCCTCATGACTCCAAGTGGACCTTGAGCGGAGCCCAGCTGAATCCGGCCCAGTGGGGCCCCCGGACTAAGACATCGAAACGGAGCCACCTGAATCCCCGGCTAACTGGTAGCCGCGGCAGAGGAGTTACAAAGTGCAACCGGAGCCGGAGCCAGAGCCAGAGTCCGGGGCGGAATGGCAGGGGAGGGGTGTGTGTCTGAGCGAGGGAAGGAAGGAGGGCTGAGGAGCCCAGAGAGAGGGGGTGAGTCACGGCCGCGCCCCCGCGGGGGCGAGGCTGGAGGGCTGCGAGAGTCGCAGCCCGCCGCCAGCGCCCCACGCCCGGTGTCCCACAGCTGGGCCAAACGGGTCGAGGAGGGTCTCCCCCGAATTTTTCTTCAGGAGCTGGAGCAAGGAGAGGTCAAGATTCCACCCCACCCCCCCAAAAATTACCCTGCTCGGGTGTAAGGTAATGGGGGTGGGGAGAGCGCGCCAAAGCCCGGCCCCTTGAAAGTTGGCCTCGCCCATTTAACCAAATCACTCAACTCCCCTAGCCGGTTGGGTCACTTGGGGGATTTTTCTCTCTGAATGTGAATGCTTCTGTTTTTGAGGGGGGAGTTCTCACGCTCAGGTCACCTCAATTTCCCCCGGAAACCCCTCCGAACCCCATAACTCATTTACCCTGCCGAGGAACCCGAGCCCCAAGGCCGCGTGAAATTGCACTGTCTCCGGCCGTTTCCTCCTCCAGACCCGGCGCCGGCCCGGCCTCTCCCGGGGATTTGGTTGGGGGGCGGGGGTGGTTTCCAGCCTGGGAACAGACCCGAAGCCAGCCTTTCCACTTTAACCCCGGGAGGGGCTCCCGCACCTGTCGCGGTCCCCTCTGCTGCCCCCCACGGCCGCCTGGGAGAACAGCTGCCTCTCCTTACACACGAGTCTGACCGCGCCGTCGGGGCGGCTGGAGTTCTCCTGCTCCTCTGGAGACCTCGATGTGCACACTGTCCCCACTACAGGCGCTCAATCCCTTCCCAGACGCCTTCCAAGTTCAGGTTGGCGCGGGAAAGGAGGAGGAGGGAGCGGTGAAAGGGGACGTGGAGAGGGCACTAGGTGCTGCTTTCACTGCTGGCCTGGATCCCTGGCACCTCCAGCACCAGCTCCCGCATCCTGGCCAGAAGCGATCCGGTGCTCCGCGAGTGGCTGCCTGAAACGCGACGTGCCTCTAGACGGATCCGCCGGGCGCCCCCTGGTGTCCAGCCGGCGGCAGTGAAGCCCTACAATGGGCATTCTGGATCTCGCCCGCAGAACCTAATTATTTTCTCCAGAGTCTCAAGTCTTAAGACGTCAAGAACCATTGAATCTTATTGAAGAAAAATTTTGCTTCTCATTCTGAGCCAAGACTACCGACTGATATTTTTCATTTTTAGTTTTCAATTACAGTTGCTGGTAAAATTCAGTAAACCTACGCTGTATTGATATACACCCTAAAGGGGCCATTCTCTACTGTATGCTTACCTTTGTCCTAGGGCATTGGCCTTATCCTGATCACTTGCATAACAATCCTAGTAGAGGTATAATAACAGCGAAACATTAACATGTGCATACATAAACCACTTTATTTGCAAGCCTTAAGAGAATGTTTCACTTAACATAAAAATGATGTGTGCTAGGCAGACATCAGTCTACCTTTCATGGAACTGGAATTGTGTGACTTGTCCAAAGTCAGCCACTTGATGACAGTGAAAGAGAAGGCCCAGGTTTTTGCCTGTTATTTCTTACGTCACATTGAGACTGGCGCTTCATCTGCCCAAATCAAAGTCCCATGGGATAACTGAACTAATACCATGTCAAGTGTCTAGAAGCCTTTCATTTTATTACTCACCCACCTCAATCTAGTATTCAAGGCCCTGATTCTAAGAAACCTATCTTGGTTTGTTTGTAGAACAGTTGTATCAATTTATAAAGGTTGTTTAGGTTTAATGAGAAAAAGCAGGTAGAACTCTTAATTACTGTGTTGTGCTGGACCTTTAGAAGCATTCAATTAATGCTAACTGTAGTTATTCCTACTATCACCAACCCCTCCCCACCTTTCTTCTCCCCAGCTAGATCCCAAGGTAGGTTTGCTGGTATCCATTCTTCAATATATAGAGAAACAAGAGTGAAGAGCATCAGGGATATAAATACTGGATAAAACTGACAAGGGGTCATCTCTGTTAGGTGCTACTCTGACTGAATAAATAAGGAAGGAAGGAAAGTTTTACTTAATAAAGCTCCCTGCAGTTACCCAGCATCCCTTTATCTTTCTTTTTTATTTTTGTGACAGAGACAGAGAGAGGGACAGATAGGAACAGACAGACAGGAAGGGAGAGAGATGAGAAGCATCAATTCTTCGTTGCAGCACCTCAGTTGTTCACTGATTGCTTTCTCATATGTATGTGCCTTGACTGGTGGGCTCCAGCTGAGCCAGTGACCCCTTGCTCAAGCCAGCAATCCTGGGCTTCTAGCCAGTGGCCTTGGGCTTCAAGCCAGCAACCTTTGGGCTCAAACCAGCGACTCCAGCTCAAGCTGGTAAGCCCACGCTCAAGCTGGTGACCTTAGGGTTTTGAAGCTGGGTCCTCTGCATCCCCATCTGACGCTCTATCCACTGCGCCATCACCTGGTCAGGCCCCTTTATCTTTCTTACTCTTAAATTATGACTGTGGATGAAAAGGAGGTCACATGCTGGACTGAACAAGCTCAGGGAAAGCCTGCATGGTGACTTTACAGACTCAATGACCTAAAGTTGTTGCAGGAAAGCGACTCAATGAAGGACAGACACTCAGATAACTTTATAAGAGGGAAAGAGAATTTATTAAAAGCCAGCAGAGCATGCGGGGCTTGTGGCTCCAAAGACACGTGCTCCCCAAAATTATATTTATCACATTTTATATACCCTTTACAGAACACAAGTTCACATACAAGGGTCTCGTGATCCCTTTGTCTAAAGGTACTCATCAATCAACAATTTCAGGATGGGAGGAGGTTAAAGTGATGTCAAAGAATAAGCGTTGAAAATCACCCATTGAGGTCTTAAAACTTTTAAGAAAAGGGGAGAGGAAGGGGCTATTCAGATCTCCCTTCCGCCCTGCGTTCCTCATTGCTTTTCTTCCTCCTCAGTGAATGGGGGAGGTGTCTGATTTCTCCTTCTTTCTTTCAAACTTTCTAGTATGAAAACCTCTCTATTAGCAAAATAATAGTTCTTCTCAAGCAGGAAGGCAATCTGTAACTTCACTGGCCATTTTTAGCTGGTGTTGCCTAGCCCTCACTGTAAATCACACACAAGTATAAAAATCATATTTACAAAATTATTTGGCCAACATTTTACCCCTTTTGCTTGCTTTGCTATCTACACCAAAGGCATTCCAATACAGAGAATGAGGTAAATTACAGTAACAGTACAAGTCATATAATTACAAAGGTGTCCTTTACAAAATCTCTCTGAACGCTTGGCCTAAAACAAAACATCCTTGAAGCTACTTGGTTCAAGGGGGAGAGGGGCTTTCTTCCTTAAAGTAACCACACAGAATTGTCTGAAATGGAAACTTTTTCTTTTTTTTTAAATTTTTTTATTTTAGAGAGGAGACACAGAGTGAGAGAGAGAGAGAGAGAGAGAGAGAGAGAGAGAGAGAGAGAGGGGGAGGAGCTAGAAGCATCAACTCTCATATGTGCCTTGACCAAACCAGTGCAGGGTTTTGAACTGGCGACCTCAGTGTTCCCAGGTCGACACTTTATCCACTGCGCCACCACAGGTCAGGTTGAAATGGAAACGTTTTAAGTAAAACCGATCTATGGTGGGTAGTCATATATTAGGAGTTATGCTCTCTCTGAACAAAAATCAATGCTTGCTTTGAAGCCTGTCCCCTTTTGCATCTACAATAATGTACTTGATAACATGCCTTTGAAATGTAGGGTTCATCATTTTTCTGCCCCCTCAGGGCAGGCATCCCACCAGAGCAGGGACCAACAAACCCCTTCATTGTTTTATTATATTAATTAACACAGATATTTTATTCCTCCTATGTAAAAGAAGTTTCAGCATATACATTTTTACTTTTTATCCAGTCCCAGAGATTTCCCTGCTCTGCTTTCTACCGCCTTCCTAACCTATCACCAATTAATTTCATGTAACCCCCTTATGTCTTCCCCTTTGATTCTAATGTACAAAATAAGTAGTAAAGCCACCATTTTCTGGAGCACTTCTCTATCTGTTGAGATTCTGCTTCCTGGCAATTGTCAACAGTTTGGCTCAAATAAACTCATAAAAATTCTTACAGGTTTGGAAGGTTTTTTTTTACACTGACATGAATTTCATTCTTATTTTACAGTGAAAATGAGAGTAACCAGAAAAAAATCCTATCTTTCTACCACTAATCTGGCCAATGTTTGTCCATCCTAATTCCTTGCTGCTATTTAAGCCAATTCTTACTCCCTAATTCCCATCCCTCACCCCACCCTCCAGTTCTACACCTCAGTCCATTCCTTCTTGTCTTTCCTCTGTATTATCCTCCTTTATCATCAAATTTTCTCTGTACTGGATCATTCCCATTAGCATTTAAATGTGCTGTGATATCTGCCATTAAAAAAAAACACAACAGCCTGACCAGGTGGTGGTGCAGTGGATAATAAAGCGTTGGACTGGGACGTGGAAGACCTGCGGCAGACCTGGGTTCGAGACCGCGAGGTCGCCAGCTTGAGCAAGGGCTCATCCGGTTTGAGCAAGGCTCACCAGCTTGAGCTCAAGGTCGCTGGCTTGAGCAAGGGGTCACTTGGTCTGCTGAAGGCCCATAGTCAAGGCACATATGAGAAAGCAATCAATGGATAACTAAGGAACCGCAACGAAGAATTGATGTTTCTCATCTCTCTCCCTTCCTGTCTGTCTGTCCCTATCTCTGACTCTTTCTGTCTATGCCAAAAAAAAAAAAAAAAAGAAAGCCTCTGTAGCTCATGAATGTCAACACCCCATTCCTCTCCTTCTACAGCTTTCCCTCTATATCTTCTATCTGAGCCCTCTTGTCTGGTCTCCCGCCCCCCCCCCCCCAATAAAAAGAACAGGTCCTGGCTGTTTGGCTCAGCAATTGACTCAGCGGTAGAGTGTTGGCCGGGTGTGTCGAAGTTCCAGATTCAATTCCTGGCCAGGACACACAGGAGGAGCACCCATCTGCTTCTCCACCCTTCCCCCTCTCCTTCCTCTCTGTCTCTCTCTCCCCCTTCATCAGCCAAGGCTCCATTGGAACAGAATTGGCCTGGGCTCTGAGGATGACTCCATGGCCTCCACCTCAGGCGCTAGAATGGCTCCTGCTGCAACAGAGCAATGCTCCAGATGGGCAGAGCGTCGTGGTCATGCTGGGTGGATCCCGGTCGGGTGCATGTGAGAGTCTGTCTGACTGCCTCCCCGCTTCTAAGTCTGGAGAAATTAAAAAAAAAAATACAACAACATGCCTGACCTGTGGTGCCGTGGATAAAGTGTGAACTGGAATGCTGAGGTCTCCAGTTTGAAACCTCAGGCTTGCCCAGACAAGGTACATATGAGACAAGCAACTTCGAGTTGATGCTACCCTCTTCCCCCCACCACCTCCTTTCTCTCTATCCTCTCTTTAAAATCAATAAGAAAAAAACAATCCCCAGCCGGGTAGCTCAGTTGGTTAGAGCATCATCCAGATATGCCAGGATTGCAGGTTCAATTCCTGGTCTGAGCACATACAAAAATTGACCGATGAATGGAAAAATAAGTGGAACAACAAATGATGTTTTTTTTCTCTCTCTCAACCCCCTCTAAAATCAATAATTTTTAAATTAAATAAATAAATAAATACACTTTCTCTGACCCCATTGCCTTCTAATTCTTTGCTCCTAACTGCTGCAGAGAATCATTGATGATAGCCTCTAGCTTCTGGCTACTACAGCCCGATTTTGCAAGAACAATAAACACCTTCATGTATGTCCCCTTTGGTACTTTGATAATTTTGTTTGCATGTTGAACTCCACAATCTCTGGAATGCAATATTATCAGTGGTGGGATTTCTGCATCCTAATTTTCTCACCAATACTTGACATTATTCAAGAGTTCATTTAAAGTTTTGTTATGATTTTAAAATATTTCAATGCATTTTTTAAATTTCTGGTTTTTAAAATATTTTTATTTACTGAATGATTTTGAGAGAGAGAGAGACATACCAATTTGTTGTCTCACTTATTTATGCATTCATTGGTTGAGTCTTGTATGTGCCCTGACCAGGGTTTGAACTCCCAACCTCTGTTTATTGGGATAACGCTCTAACCAATTGAGTACCTGACCAGGGCCACTAAAAAGTTTTATGCCTGGGATGTGACTACTCACATGACCTGCCCAGTTGGGAATTTATGATCAGATCACCCTGTGATGTTACTTTCCATAGAACATTGTTTTTCAACCACACCTTAGATTCATAGTATATTTTTTCTTTAAAAGTGCCAATTTATCTTAAGGTTGTAAACAGAGGTACTGAGAATAAAATGACTGCCTCAGGGTCTCCTGATTCAAAATCTGGGCTCTTCCTGCAGCAGCCACAGTGCTGAGGGTAACCATTGTCTGCAAGATAGGAAATGTTGCCACGCCTGGCCAAGATCTCCAGTCCTTTTCTGCTCTAACAGAGGCTCCCTAGAGCTCCACACACCAGGCTTCTCTCTATGCAGACAGCCCACACATAGCAAGTGTCCACAAACCATAAAAGAATGAGGCATTCTCCATGGGAGTGGGTGCAATCCTGTGGGGACAAAAATACAAACACACACACATATATACGCTATATATATGTATTAACTGTGGCATTAAAAATTTAATGGGGGAGCCTGACCGGGCGGTGGCGCAGTGGATAGAGTGTCGGACTGGGATGCCGGGGACCCAAGTTCAAAACTCCGAGGTCGCCAGCTTGAGCGCAGGCTTATCTGGTTTGAACATAGCTCACCAGCTTGAGCCCAAGGTTGCTTACTTGAGCAAGGGGTCATTCAGTCTGCTGTTGTCCCCCGGTCAAGGCACATATGAGAAAGCAATCAATGAACAACTAAGGTGCTGCAACGAAGAGTTGATGCTTCTCATCTTTCTCTCTCCCTTCCTGTCTGTCCCTCTCTCTATCTGTCACACACACAAAAAAAACCTTTAAAAAGTTAATTAATAAGGTAGTAAGATCCTGGCCACCAATTATATATGTAGGATTTTTCCTACACCAAACAATTCTCCAATACCTGCTGGTGTCCTACAATTCAACTCAATTCTGACGTTATCTACCCAGAGATAGTGTCAGATCCTTACAATACTGTACACCCTACTCCCCTTTAGATGCCAATCACAAGTCCAGTGTTTTTGATTTACCTGCTAGAGATTGGCTTCCAATGACCTCCTCCTCAGGTTTGATTAATTTGCTAAAACAGCTAACATAACTCAGAAAAACATTTTCCTTACTAGATTGTGGTTAATTGTAAAAGACTAACTCAGGAATAGCCAGACATAAGAGATGCATGGGGCAAGTTATAGAGGAAAGGCAGTTTCCACGTTCTCTCTTGAGGGCACCACTTTTCCCCAAATCTCCAAGTGTTCACCAAACCTGAAGCTCTCTGAACCTCCTTAGTTTATGATCTTTTTTTTTTTTAATTGAAGATTTTTAAAAAATTTTATTTTTATTTTATTCATTTTAGAGAGGAGACACAGAGTGAGAGAGAGAAAGAGAGAAAGGGGGGAGGAGCTGGAAGCATCAACTCCCATATGTGCCTTGACCAGACCAGTGCAGGGTTTTGAACTGGCGACCTCAGTGTTCCCAGGTCAATGCTTTATCCACTGCGCCACCACAGGTCAGGCAGTTTATGATCTTGATTAAAAAAATTTTTGTTGTTTATTGACTTTAGAGAAAAACATTGAATTGTTGTTTCACTTATTTATGAATTCATTGGTTGATTCTTGTATGTCTGACCTGACCAGTGATGAAACTAAGCAACCTTGCTTGACCAGGCAGTGATGCAGTGGATAGAGCATCAGACTGGGACACAGAGGACCCAAGCTCAAAACCCTGAGGTCGCCTGACCAGGCAGTGGCGCAGTGGATAGAGAGTCTGACTGGGATGTGGAAGACCCAGGTTCGAGACCCAGAGGTCGCCAGCTTGAGCGAGGGCCCATTTGGCTCGAACAAAAGCTCTCCAGCTTGGACCCAAGGTCGCTGGCTCCAGCAAGGGGTTGCTCGGTCTGCTGAAGGCCCGTGGTCAAGGCACATGTGAGAAAGCAATCAATGAACAACTAAGATGTCGCAGTGGCAACGAAAAACTAATGAATGATGCTTCTCACCTCTCTCCATTCCTGTCTGTCTGTCCCTATTTATCCCTCTCTCTGACTCTCTCTGTCCCTGTAAAAAAAAAAACAAAAAAACCCTGAGGTCGCCAGCTTGAGCCCAGAGGTCGCTGACTTGAAGCTCATCATCGCTGACTTGAGCAAGGGGTCACTTGTTCTGCTGTAGCCCCCGGTCAAAGCACATATAAAAAAGCAATCAATGAACAACTAAGGTGCCGTAAGGTGCCGCAATGAAGAATTGATGCTTCTCATCTCTCTCCCTTCCTGTCTGTCTGTCCCTATCTGTCCCTCTCTCTGACTCTCTCTCTGTCTCTGTCAAAAAAATTTATTTTTTTTAATTTTCTTTTTTTTCTTTTTTATTCATTTATTTATTATTCATTTTAGAGAGGAGACACAGAGTGAGAGAGAGAGAGAGAGAGAGAAAGGGGGGAGGAGCTGGAAGCATCAACTCCCATTTGTGCCTTGACCAGGCCAGTGCAGGGTTTTGAACTGGCGACCTCAGTGTTCCCAGGTCGACGCTTCATCCACTGCGCCACCACAGGTCAGGCTCTGTCAGAAATTTAAAAAAAGAAAGAAAGAAAGAAACTGAGCCACCTTGGTGCATTGAGACAATACTGCAACCTATTGAACCAACTGACCAGGGCCTGTGATATTGATTTTTATTTTTTTTTTAGTGAAAGAAGGAGCGATAGAGAGACAGACACCCATATGCTGCCCAACCAGGATCCACCTGGCAATCCCCATCTGGGGCCAACGTTCGAAACAACTAAGCTATCCTCACAAACCAATTGAGCCACAGGCTGCGAGAGGGGAAGAAAGAGAGAATGGGGAAAGGGAAGGGAAGAAAAGCAGATGGTCACTTCTCATGTGTGCCCTGACCAGGGATTGAACCCAGGACTTCCACACCCTGGGCCGATGCTCTGTCCACTGAGCCAACCAACCAGGGCCGATTTATTTTTTTAAGATTGTATTTACTGATTTTAGAGAGAGGAGGGAGATAGAGAGAAAGGTGACAGAGAGAAGTGGGAACCATCAACTTATAGTTGCTTCATAGTTGCTTCTTGTACATGCCTTGACCAGGCAAGCCCAGGGTTTCCAACCTACTACTTGAGGTTTCCATGTCAATGCTTTATTCACTGTGCCATGACAGATCAGGTGATATTGATATTTTTAAGGGATTTCTTGATCCTGGCTGGTTGGTTCAGCAGTAAAGTGTTGGTCTGACGTGTGGAAGTCCTGGGTTTGATTCCTGGTCAGGGCACATAGGAGAAGTAGCTATCTGCTTCTCCACCCCCCACCTCTCTCTCTCTTCCCCTCCTGAAGCCATGGTTCAAACAATTTGAGCAACTTGGCCCCGGATGCTGATGATGGCTCTGTGGCCTTGCCTCAGGCACTAAAATAGCTCTGTTGCCAAGCAATAGATTAGTGGTCCCAGATGGGAAGAGCACCCCCTCCCAATAGGGTGCTTGCTGAAGATTGCCTCTGCTTCTCCACCTCTCACTTAATTAAAAAGAAAAAAGACTTTCTTGCCCAGCACATTTATTGAGATAAACAATAAACTGGAAAACTTTAAAGTCTACAATTTGATGAGTTTTGACATATATATATCTCTCTCAACCCAATCAAGACAATGAATGTATCCATCATCTAGGAAAATATCTTTCTGCCTTTTGGTATGCCCTCTCTCCTGAGATTCCTGCCCCACCCAAGGTATATATCCAGTTGTTCCAGCACCAGTTGTTTTTGTTTGTTTGTGCAAGAGAGAGAGAGACAGACAGGGACAGACAGACAGGGAGAGAGATGAAAAGCATCAGTTCTTCATTGTGGCACCTCAGTTGTTCATTGATTGCTTTCTCATATGTGCCTTGACTTGAGGGGGATAAGGGGCTACAGCAGAGCAAGTGACCCCTTGCTCAAGCCAGTGACCTTGGACTCAAGCCAGTGACCATGGGGTCATGTCTATGATCCCACACTTAAGCCAGCGACCCCATGCTCAAGCTGGTGAGCCTGCGTTCAAGCCAGTGACCTTGGGGTTTTGAACTTGGAACCTCAGCATCTTAGGCCGACACTCTACTAACTGCACCACCGCCTGGTCAGGCCAATTGTTTTTTTAATTGATTGATTTTAGAAAGACAGAGGAAGAGAAAGAGAAGCATTCATTTGTTGTTCCACTTAGTTGTGCACTCATTGGTCACTTCTCAAATGGTCAGGCCAGTAGTATATTTTTAATACTAAACATTACTAGCACTTGTTCCATGGCTGGGTAGCTCAATCAGTTAGAGCATCCTTCCAATACACTAATGTTGCAGACTTTTTTTTTTTTTAACAGAGACAGAGAGAGAGGAGAGAGAGTCAGAGAGAAGGATAGATAGGGACAGACAGACAGGAACGGAGAGAGGTGAGAAACATCAATCATTAGTTTTTCGTTGTCGTTGTGACACCTTAGTTGTTCATTGATTGCTTTCACACATGTGCTTTGGCCATGGGCCTTCAGCAGACCAAGCAAACCCTTACTGGAGCCAGCGACCTTGGGTCCAAGCTGGCGAGCTTTTGCTCAAACCAGATGGGCCCACGCTCAAGCTGGCGAGCTAGGGGTCTCGAACCTGGGTCTTCCGCATCCCAGTCCGAAGCTCTATTCACTGCGCCACCGCCTGGTCAGGCAATGTTGCAGACTTGATCCCAGGTCAGGACACATACAAGAATTAACCAATGAATGTATAAATGGGTGCAAAGATGGATCTCTCTCTCTCTCTCTCTCTCTCTCTGTCAAGTAAGAAATCAATAAATAAAAATTCTTTATAAGTATCAACCAACCTGGCGGGATAGCTCAGTTGGTTACAGCATCATCCTGATACAAAAATTTGTGGGTTTGATCAGTGGTGGATTCAGCTGGTTCATACCAGTCTGGCAGAACCAATAAGTAATTTTTTGTTGAGTTCAGCGGCCCAGTTGTTAAAATGGCACTTGTGATCAGGGTTCTCTCTAAGGTAGGCGCTTGGGCAACCATCCAATGTAGAAATCACAAATTTACATTCCTTGCTCTTTTCTAACGTGCATCTGTGCAACAGCATATCCTGAGCGCCCGTAGTAATGTTCATTCCGTCCATAGGTAAAGGAATGGGATCCTACTTGTACAGTGAAGAGATGGTTAAGGATAAATCACACAGCCGATAATGCTTGGATAAAAGTGAAGAGAACTGCAAGTGAGGACGCCAATCAAGAAGCAATGTGGAGCCTGACCAAGCGGAGGCGCAGTGGATAGAGCGTCGGACTGGGATGCGTAAGATCCAAGTTCGAGACCCTGAGGTTGCCAGCCTGAACGCGGGCCCATCTGGCTTGAGCAAAAGCTCGCCAGCTTGGACCCAAAGTCGCTGGCTCCAGCAAGGGGTTGCTCGGTCTGCTGAAGGCCCGCGGTGTCGCAATGGCAATGAAAAACTAGTGACTGATGCTTCTCATCTCTCTCCATTCCTGTCTGTCCCTAACTATCTCTCTCTCTGACTCTCTGTCCCTGTAAAACAAACAAAAAAAGCAATTTGGAAATATCTTTATCAGTTTAATAGTTTTTGTCAGATATTATTTAATATTTTTAATATTATTTAATATTAATATTTTAAAACTCTTATAATTTAGTTTTGTGTACCTTTTTCATTGTTCTTATTTAAGTATTACATGCATGAAATAATAAACTACCTTTCGGTATATCATTTTTTAAAAATTTCTTTTTATTGTATTCTTTTAGAGAGGAGACACAGAGTGAGAGAGAGAGAGAGAGAGAGAGAGAGAGAGAGAAAGGGGGGAGGAGCTGGAAGCATCAACTCCCATATGTGCCTTGACCAGACCATCACAGGGTTTTGAACTGGCGACCTCAGTGTTCCCAGGTCAACGCTTTATCCACTGCACCACCACAGGTCAGGCTATATCATTTTTTTTTAATACTTAAAATGGTCATTAGGGCAGAGAACCAGTTGTTAAATTATTTGAATCCTATCATTGGGTGTGATCCCCAGTCAGGGCATATACAGGAACAGATCAATGTTTCTATCTCTTTCTCCCTCCGCCTCTCTAAAAAACAAAAAAAAATGAAAAAATAATTTTTTAAGAAACTGAAAAAAAATTTTATGTCAACCAATGAATGCATGAATAAATGGAGCAACAAATTAATGTTTCTCCTTTTCTCTCTAAAAACCAATCAAATAAATATTAAAAAAAAAACTAGTACTACATTATAAAAATGTGTATTTGTGTTTATTTTATGGGAGAAATTTTCAGGGGAGGTATTTTACATACAGAATCCTTTTAACTGGACCTTGAAAAATACACAAAATAAAACTTATATGCCAAATAAGTTTCATATAACATGTAATCTCTACAAGAATGGTTAATGCAAAAAAACACACACACATATGCACAATCAGAACAAATAAGATCATTATAAAAGATTTCTGAATATAACAACAATATTATCCAATCAATACTAGTTATAGTGATTTTAAAACTAGATAATGAAAATGCATGGAATGAATGTTATTGGTCCATGTCACTTATATACATTACAAATATCCTAAGTAAAATACTCATTAATTTAATCAGACCATGTATTAAAAAATAATTATCTGCACACTTATTTTGAGAGAGAGAGAGAAACAGACAAAGAGAAAGAGAGGGGAGATAGAGATGAGAAGCATCAATTCGTTGTTGTTTCATTTAGTTGTTCATTGTTTTTCATATTTGCCTTGACCAGGGGCTCAAGCTAAGCCAGTGACCCCTTGCTCAAGCTAGCGACTTTGGGTTTTAAGCCAGCAACCTTGGGGTTTCAAACCTGGGTCCTCAGTATCCCAGGTCTATGCTTTGTTCACTCTGCCAACACCCGGTCAGGCTTAAGAGGACTTGACTGGTGAAAGGAAAATTATAGTTGCTGTTGCAAAAAAATTTTGTATGAAGTTGAAATTGGTTTCAATAACATAGTAGAGAACCTGACCAGGAGGTGGCGCAGTGGATAAAGCATCGGACTGGGATGTGGAGGACCCCGATTGGAGACCCTGAGGTCGCCAGCTTGAGAAAAAAAAAAAAAAGCTCACCAGCTTGGACCCAAGGTCGCTGGCTCGAGCAAGGGGTTACTCAGTCTGCTGAAGGCTCACAGTCAAGGCACATATGAGAAAGCAATCAATGAATAACTAAGGTGTTGCAACGAAACTGATGATTGATGCTTCTCAACTCTCTCCGTTCCTGTCTGTCTGTCCCTATCAATCCCTTTCTCTGTCTCTGTTAAAAAAAATAATAATAACATTAGTAGAGAATATTTTCTAGAAGTTAGAGGAAATGATGAACTATCTTGACAGCAATTTAATAGAACAGTCCGGATGGTTAAGCTGAGGCCAACACATAAAGAGGACAAAAACCTTGTCTGTAAGAATTTTGGATGATACCTGGAGAAATATTACACTCTGCATAAACCAAGTTGAACTGTTGCCACAAGTGTTGTAAGGTTTATACAGTAAAGTGTTTTTCCTACATGCATTCAGTTTCACAGCATGAGTGGTGTAGAATACCTATACACAGAAGAGAGCATTGATGCAAGATATTTAACTCCTTAATATAATAATGCATACAATTCAAAATGATTACATTATCATTACACCTAGGGTTCCTGCAACTACAAATGTTTATGGAAAGCATGGTTCGTGGTATCAACATCTAAAAAGCAGCCACCACCTTCTTCCATGCATGGTTTTTTATTTTTAATCTGCGGGCTTTATTTTTTATTTTTCTTTTCTTTCTTTCTATTTTTTTTTTTTAGTAAGAGAGAGAGAGAGTCAGAAGCAGACAGAGAGAGGGGTGGGGGACAGACAGGAATACACAGACAGGAAGGGAGAGAGATGAGGAGCATCAATTCCCTGTTGCAGCATCTTAGTTGTTCATTGACTGCTTTCTCATGTGGGCCTTGATGGGGGGGGGGGGATTCCAGCCGAACCAGTGACCCCTTGCTCAAGCCAGTGACCTTGGGCTCAAATCAGCAACCATGGGATCATGTTGATGATCCTAAGCTCTAGCGGGCGACCCTGTCCTAAAGCAGGTGACCTTGGGGTTTCTAACCTGTGACCTCAATGTGCTAGGCCAAGGCTCTATCCATTGTGTCACAACCATCAATTAGGCTTTGATTCATTCTTGAGTTGAATGCTTTGGTCATTAGTTCCCAAACGTTTTTTGTTTCTTTTGAATGTATTTCATATTCTACATCTCTAATTAAAGCTTTTAGTTATATCCTAGAAAATTTGATAAACTTTTATTTAGTTTAAAGAATTTCATAATTTCCCTTACTTTTTTAACCTGAGGTTTACTAATAGTATGTTTTTTGTTTCTTGACTTTTGGGTATTTAAGAAGCTATCTTTTTTCTTTTTGGTGGGGGGAGGCTTAAACAACAGGCTTTTAGGTGAGGCTCTTTTCTTAGCTTTCAGATGGCCATGTTCTTGAGAGAGAGAGAGAGAAGGGCTCAAACCTACAACCTTGGCATTTCCAGACGAAGCTCTAACTGACTGAGTAACCAGCCAGGGCCAGAAGCTATTTTTTAATTAGTAATTTCTCATGTTATTGCATTATAGGCAGAACATAGGCTGTAATATTAATTTTTTTTTTCTTTTTACAGGGACAGACAGACAGGAACGGGGAGAGATGAGAAGCATCAATCATTAGTTTTTCATTGCCGTTGCGACACCATAATTGTTCATTGTTTGCTTTCTCTCATGTGCCTTGACCGCGGGCCCTCAGCAGACCGAGCAACCCCATGGGCCCGTGCTCACGCTGGCGAGCTCGGGGTCTCGAACCTGGGTCTTCCGCATCCCAGTCCGACGCTTTATACACTGTGCCACCGCCTGGTCAGGCTGTAATATTAATTTTTAAAGTGTAGTATTAGATTTCCTTTGTAACAGTACAGTCATTTTTTTGTAAATGTTTCACATGTACTAGAAAAAGTATATTATCTGTTTGTTAGATGGAGAACTCTCCATATAGAATATATTAAGCTTATTAATTATATTATTCAGATCTTCTATATCTCTTATTATTTGAATGCTTGATTTATTTCTAAGAGAGCAATGTAAATATTTCTAGCTCCAAGTTGATACTTTTCTTTCCTAAATTTGTTGATTATTGTTTTATAACTATAAAATGGGGAGAATAACTACACTTTCTCATAAGAATGTAATGAAGAGTATGAATTAATACATGTAAAACCTATAGGGTATTCCTGGCACATACTCAATATGGTACTCAATAAAGTTAACTATTACTATTTATATATTTTGAACCTATATTGCCAAGCACATTTATAATAGTTATATTTTCTTGCTCTCTTGTCTATTTTATTATTATGTAACACTCTCTTTTTTGACCCATAATTTTTTGCCTTGAAAAATAATTTTTTTTTATTTTTCTGAAGTAAGAAGCAGGTAGGCAGACAGATAGACTCCTACATGTGCCCAACGGGGATCCACCCTGCAAGCCCACTAGGGGGCAATGTTCTGCCTACCTGGGGTGGGCGTTGCTCTGTTGCTACTGGAGCCATTCCAGTGCCTGAGGTCAATGGAACCATCCTTGGCGCCTGGGCTAACTTTGCTCCAGTGGAGCCTTGGCTGTGGGAGGGGAAGAGAGAGAAAGGAGAGGGGGAAGGGTGGAGAAGCAGATAGGTGCTTCTCTTATGTGCCCTGACTGGGAATCAAGCCAGGACTAGGACACGCTGGGCCAACACTCTACCATTGAGCTAACCGGCCAGGGCCCGTGCCTTGAATTTTATCACATATTAAAATCTCAATTTACTTTTGCTCTCTTTTTTTTGCCTGGTAAAGCTTTCCCTTTGATCACAGACTGAGTTTTCAGGGAAGCCAATTTTAAAGTGGAGATTAGAGTGCAGGCAGTTTATTAGTGAGAACTCTTGGGAGCAACACTTGTAGGAAAGGGAGGGAGCAGGATTGGGCAGAAAGAGAAGTTGCACTGCTGAGCAGTCACAATGCTTCAGCTAATTCTGAAGGAAACTCAGAAAAGTTTTTTAATATCCTACTCTATGGAGAGCAAGTGTTTCACCAAAGCATCTGACCTACTTGCCAATTCCTGCTCAACCAGTCCAATCTGCGTAATGTTATCAATATAGCCGGTCATTATAGAGTGGTGATTTGAGAGATGTCCAGCTGCTCAGGTATCTCCAAATTACTTTATGACAGAGGTCTGGAAAGTTAACATAGCCCTGGGGCAAGGCTATACGTGTATATGGCTGTCTTTTCCAAGTGAATCTGAACTGTTTCTGTGTTCCTTTCTGATAAGGATGGAAAAGAATGCATTTGCCAAATCAAAGACTGCATATCGTATATCTGCTAATCTGCTGATGATACCAAACATGGCAAAGCAGCCTCAATTAGGGGCACTTTGTTGAGTTTGCAGTAGTTTACTGTCATCCTCCAGGATCTCTTGGGTTTTATAGGAACCAGACTGGTGAAGTAAATAAAGATATCATGGGGACTACTACTTTTGCATACTTTAAAAAATATTGGTTTTTTATTTTTAACTTTTTACAGTCCAGAGATCTTCTAATTATTTTTTATACCTATCATGCCACGATCTTGTAGGGAGTGGGTTCCAGCAGCTCAGGCTTCTCTTCACTGGTTCTCACAAAGTGGCTCCTGCACTTCAGTTGAACCCAAGTACCTTTCCCTTTGGTCTCCTTCTTTTAATGATCATTTTCCTTCATATATTTCAGGAACTTATCCCAGCTCTTAGAGTGCTTAATATGCTGAATACCTACATTAATTCTCATAACAGGAATACTGCCCTTAACTTGTTTATTACAACAATGCCAACAGCATACTGGGTAACATTGTAGACTCTTCCAGTTTTACCATGGTAACAATTGTGGGGCGTTTCTTTCTTGAATAGGGTTCATCCCCTTGATGTCTCCAATATCACATTTTTTGTATAATCACATGTATGTGGCAATAAAACAGCTCCAGGTTTTCGAAAAGGCCTGGAGAAGAGATAGCAGGTACCTCTGTCTTTCTTTTTGTGTTGGTCATTTTGTCAAATTACTGAAAAATAGAGATTTCAGCTGGTAGGAAGCACTTGCTACCCACCTCCTTTTTTTTTGCCTAAAGGCCAGATATGAATTATTCTTTACTGGAGACACTTTGGACTCTTATCAGTCCAGAGACAGAGTCAGATAAATCTGCAAACAAGCCTTACTCCATTTATTTCTTCTTATCTATTTATTTCCTACAGTTTGCCACCCTTAGAAACCTAAAATTATTCATTTGTCCTGTCATTTCTCCACAAATGTATTGTTCTTTGTTGAAGATGCCATATTAGCCAGAGTTCTAAGCAACCACTTTGAGATATTCTTTGTTGAGTAACTCAACATTTTCCCATGTGCCCTGGCTGGGTTCCTCAGTTGGCTGGAGCATCATCCTGACACACCAAGGTTGCAGGTTCACCCCCTGGTCAGTACACATACAAGAATCAACCAATGGCCTTACCAGGCGGTGGCGCAGTGGATAGAGCATCGGACTGAGATGCGGAAGATCCAGGTTCGAGACCCTGAGCTCACCAGCTTGAGCGCGGGCCCATCTGGCTTGAGCAAAAGCTCGCCAGCTTGGACCCAAGGTCGCTGGCTCCAGCAAGGGGTTGCTCAGTCTGCTGAAGGCCCGGGGTCAAGGCACATGTGAGAAAGCAATCAATGAACAACTAAGGTGTTGCGATGGCAACGAAAAACTAATGATTGATGCTTCTCACCTCTCTCCGTTCCTGTCTGTCTGTTCCTCTCTCTGACTCTCTCTCTGTCCCTGTAAAATAAAGAAAAGAATCAACCAATGAATGCATAAATAGAGTGAAACAACAAATTAATCTTCCTCTCCTCTCTTAAGTCAATATATTTAAAATAAATTTTTTAAAATAAAAGAACATTCTCTCTTGCCCTGGCCAGATGGCTCAGTTTGTTAGAGCATTGTTCAGTAGCACTGAGGTTGCCAGTTTTAACTCCAGTCAGGGTACATACAGGAACAGATAGATGTTCCTGTCTCTCTCTTGCTCTCTCCCTTCCTCTCTCTAAAATCAATAAAAAAAACCAAACAACAACAAAATAAACCAGCCTGACCAGGCGGTGGTGCAGTGGATAGAACATCCGATGGGATGCGGAGGGCCCAGGTTTGAAACCCTGAGGTCACCAGCTTGAACCCAAGGTCACTGGCTTGAACAAGGGATCACTTGGTCTGCTGTAGCCCCCCGGTCAAGGCACATATAAGAAAGTAATCAATGAACAACTAAGAAGCCCCAACGAAGAATTGATGCTTCTCATCTCTTTCCTTGCCTGTCTGCCTGCCCCTATCTGTCCCTCTTTCTGTCTCTGTCACAAAAAAACAGAAAACAAAAAATCCACATTCTCCCATGTGTTGTGCACAACACGTTTTAATAAACTTGTTTGGTTTTTTTTTTATTAAACTTTTTTAAAAAAGATTTTATTTATTCATTTTAGAGAAGAAAGAGAGAGAAAGAGAAGAGAGAGGGGGTGGCCAGGAAGCATCAACTCCATATGTGCCCTGACCAGGTAAGCCCAGGTTTTGTAAGCAGGGTTTCGAACTGGCAACTTCAACATTCCAGGTCGACGCTTTATCCACTGTGTCACTACAGGCTAGGTCTGAGCTTTTGTTGTTATTGTTTACTTTTTTGTTAAAGAGCCCTACCTAAGAAGAAACACACACACACACACACACACACAAAAAAAAAAGAACCCCAGCTGAGATTCTAAGATGGGTAGAACTAAAGTTTTGCTACCCTTATATTGGAAACAACCCAGATGTCCATCAACAAAAAATACTGCTCACAAAAATTAGGAGATCAGAGAACATGCAGATACTCCAGTACTTTCAACCTTTTGCATATAGTAATACATTTTCACCAATGAAATAAAAGTTGGTTTTGCTTCTCATTTACATAGTTGAACAACTTTCTTTGACTTGTCGCTTGCTTTTCTGATGTTCTTGTTTAATAAAAAATCAAATGCTTCTTTTTTATCACTTCATATTAATTTAGAAATATTCACTAATTTTTGTAAGCAGTATAGATAAACAAAATGTAGTATAATCATATAATAGAATATTATATACCCATAAAAATAATGGAGTGTTGCCTGACCTGTGGTAGTGCAGTGGATAAAGCGTCGACCTGGGAACACTGAGGTCGCCAGTTCAAAACCCTGCACTGGTCTGGTCAAGGCACATATGGGAGTTGATGCTTCCAGCTCCTCCCCTCTTTCTCTCTTTCTCTATCTCTCTCTCTCTCTCACTCTGTGTCTCCTCTCTAAAATGAATGAAATAAAAAGAAATTAAAAAAAAAAAGTAGTAAAAAAAAAAAAAAAAAAAAAGGACATAGGCTGTTCGAAAAAAAATATATATAATGGAGTGTTGATAAATGCAACAACTTGGATGAACCTTGAAAACATTATGTTAAATGAAAGAAGCTAGTCAGAAAAGTCTGTATATTATGTGGTTCCATTATTATGAAAGTTCAGAAAAGGGTAATCTATAGAGATAGAAAGTAGATTGGTGGGGGAGGGGAGTAAAGAGGGACAAATATAGGGTTATGGAAAAGGATTTGACTTTGGGTGATGGGCACACAATGCAATCAACAGTTCAAGTGATACAGAGATGTTCACCTGAAACCTATGTACAAGAGTACATTGATCAATGTCACCCCATTAAATTTAATTTCTAAATAAAAACAGGGAAAAAGTAACTGGAGAAATGGTAAATGTAACACTTTTTCAATTATATATTGATTATTTATCAGTATTTTGTTTCATGTGTATTTTTGGGCTTTCCAATTAAATTGTATGCTTTCTTAGACAAAAAGAAAGGAGTGATGGTTGCTTAGGGGTGGGGGAGAGGACTGCTGGGGGGACAAGAGGGTGATAGCTAATGGGTATGGGATTTTTAAGATTATTTTTGTTGTTGAGAGAGAGAAACATTGATTTGTTGTTCTACTTATCTATACATTCATTGATTGATTCTTCTATGTGTCCTAACTGAAAATCAAACCTGCAACCTTGGCATATGGGGAGGGTGCTCAAACCAACTGAACTATCAGGCCAGGGCCGTGGTATGAATTTCTTTTTTTTTTTAGATTTTATTTCTTGATTTTTTGCAGAGAGAAGATGAGTAGTGGGGGAGAAGCAGGAAGCATCAATTTGTACCAAGTCAATGCTTTATCCACTGCACCACAACAGGTCAGGCCTGGGAATTCTTTCTGAGGTGATGAAAATGTTCTAAAATTGACTGTGGTGATGACTGCACATATCTGCAAATTTACTAAAAACCTTAAACTATACACTTTAAGTACATTAATCATATAAATTATAAATTATATTTGTGTATGTGTGTGTGACTGAGACAGACAGAGAGAGGGACAGATAGGAACAGACAGGAAGGGAGAGAGATGAGAAGCATCAATTCTTTGTTGTGGCATCTTAGCTGTTCACTGATTGCTCTCTCATATGTGCCTTGACCAGGGGGCTACGACAGACTAAGTGACACCTTGCTTGAGCCAGAGACCTTGGGCTCAAGCTGGTGAGCTTTGCTCAAACCAGATGAGCCCGCGCTCAAGCCAGCAACCTCGGGGTCTTGAACCTGGGTCCTCCGTGTCCCAGTCCGATGCTCTAACCTCTGAGCCACTGCCTAGTCAGGCAAATTATATTTCTATGTAAAATTTAAAAGCAAAGTGTTTTTGTTTTGTTTTTAATTTCTTTTTTTTTTATTTTATTCATTTTAGAGAGGAGACACAGAGTGAGAGAGAGAGAGAAAGGGGGGAGGAGCTGGAAGCATCAACTCCCATATGTGCCTTGACCAGACCAGTGCAGGGTTTTGAACTGGCGACCTCAGTGTTCCCAGGTCGACGCTTTATCTACTGCGCCACCACAGGTCAGGCAAAGTGTTTTTGTTTTTAATAAGAGTAAGTTAATGTTTTTGGTCAATTTCATCATAGTGTCACTTCGCAGTAGTGTTACTGCTGACTTGTCTTTCTATAAGCTATTGTTATATCAACCTATACTTGTTCATCAGTTATGAATTGGGATCTCCAAATTAATGAACTTTCACTTATCTCAGCTAAATTATCATCAATTTGAGATTCATCTTTTTTATGGCCCTTCTATTGCTTTTCTGATTATGTTTTGCACTGTGCAAGCTCAGATCACAGTAATTCGTTTTTTATTCATTATTTATTCTCAATGTTGGATTATTTTCATGGATTCTAATCTTGTCTTTAATTTGCCATCCACAATTCATTTTCTATATTGTAGTTTGTAGTATTTTGTTTTGTTTTGCTTTTAAACAGAAATCTCAGGCCCTGGCCTGGTGGCTCAATGGATAAGCATCATCCCCCCCATGCTGAGTCATGCCTCGTACAAGAAGTGGCCAATAAGTGCACAACTAAATGGAACAACAAGTCAATGCTTCTCTCTCTCCCTCCCTCTCCCTTCCTCTTTCTTTCTCTCTCTCTCAAATAAATGGAAAAGTTAAGAAACAAAAACAAAAATCTCATCAGAGCACTCACTTGCTTAAAATCTTTTAAAGGAAAAAAAATAAATCGGATCACATCAAAAAATATTTCAAAAGATTTTTATTGCTCTCAAGATAAAGTTCAGCCTGACCAGGCGGTGGGTGGCACAATGGATAGAGCATCGGACTGGGATGCGGAAGACCCAGGTTCGAGACCCCGAGCTCGCCAGCTTGAGCGCGGGCCCATCTGGCTTAAGCAAAAGCTCACCAGCTTGGACCCAAGGTCGCTGGCTCCAGCAAGGGGTGGCTCGGTCTGCTGAAGGCCCGCGGTCAAGGCACATGTGAGAAAGCAATCAATGAACAACTATGGTGTCGCAACGGCAATGAAAAACTAATGATTGATGCTTCTCACCTCTCTCTGTTCCTGTCTGTCTGTCCCTATCTATCCCTCTGTCTGACTCTCTCTCTGTCCCTGTAAAATAAATAAATAAATAAATAAAACATTAAAAAAAAAGATAAAGTCCAAATTCCTTAACTGGTTTAAAAGTCTCTACACTGACCTTGCCCAATCCTCCAGGTTTGTCTCTTTATCTCACGTTATATATCTGCCACAAGGGGATATTTTTTCTCTCAGCCTCCAAATATGCGATTTTCATGGAACATTTTTACTTCAACAATTTTTTTTCCTCATTGATTTTTTTTAAAAGGAATATTTTTTTAAAATTTTTTATTTATTCACTTTTAGAGAGAGAGAGAGAGAGAAGAGAGAAAGAGAGAGAGAGAAAGAGAGACAGAAGAGGGGGAGGAGCAGGAAGCATCAGCTCCCATATGTGCGTTGACCAGGCAAGCCCAGGGATTCGAACCGGCAACCTCAGTATACCAGGCTGATGCTTTATCCACTGTGCTACCACAGGTCTTCCCATTGATTTTATTTTATTTTATTTTATTTATTTATTTTTAAAGATTTTATTTATTCATTTTAGAAAGAGAGAGAGAGAGAGAGAGAGAAGGGGGGAAGAGCAGGAAGCATCAACTCCCATATGTGCCTTGACTGGGTTCCGAACCAGCGACCTAAGCACTCCAGGTCAACGCTTTATCCCACTGCGCCACCGCAGGTCAGGCCTGGTTTGTTTGTTTTTTAACAGGGACAGAGAGAGAGTCAGAGAGAGGGATAGATAGGGACAGACAGACAGGAACGGAGAGAGATGAGAAGCATCAATCATGAGTTTTTTGTTGCCATTGCGACGCCATAGTTGTTCATTGATTGCTTTCTCACATGTGCCTTGACAGCGGGCCTTCAGCAGACCAAGCAACCCCCTGTTGGAGCCAGTGACCTTGGGTCCAAGCTGGTGAGCTTTTGCTCAAGCCAGATGGGCCCCCGCTCAAGCTGGCAACCTCAGGGCCACATCCCAGTCCAACGCTCTATCCACTGCGCCACCACCTGGTCAGGCTGATTTTTTTTTTCCATGATACCTACAGGTGGAGATGTGACTATTGATTTTAATTTTAATTTTATTTTATTCATTTTTTTAGAGAGGAGACACACACACACAGAGAGAGAGAGAGAAGGAGAAAGAGAGAGAGAAAGGGGGGAGGAACTGGAAGCATCAACTTCCATATGTGCCTTGACCAGACCAGTGCAGGGTTTTGAACTGGCGACCTCAGTGTTCCCAGGTCGACGTTTTATCCACTGCGCCACCACTGGTCAGGCGTGGTCAGGCTGATTTTTGAGAGACAGAAAGGAGGTGAAAGAAAGAGAGGAAGGGAGACAGCGAGAAAGATAGAGAAGCATCAACTCATTGTTCCACTTAGTTGTGCACCTGTTGATTGCTTCTTACACTTGCCTTGACTGGAGCCTGCCCAGCACCCTTGGGGTCCAGCTGGGGCCCTTGAGATCAAGGTGGTGCCCACAGGATAAAGCAGGTGACTCTGGCGCTTTAGAGGATGCTTTATCCACAAGCCACTAGCCAGGGCTCCTTCAACAAATATTTATTGAACCCCTGCTATATGGCCAGGTACTATTCCCAAGCTTTCATCATACTTACAGTCTAGGGCAAAAAGGATAATAGACAAATACATATATTGTTACAACATGAAAAAGAAATAAAGCACAAGTAGTGTCCAGAACAAAACAAAGCAACAAGTTGGCAAAACCTAAAGTTCATGGGCAACATTTACAACAAAACTAGGTGACCAGGTATCACCACAAACCCCAAATTACGAGCAGTGAGAACAAACCACCAAGAGCCAGAGGACCTGTCTGTTATGGGCATCTGTGTGGGAGAGAGCAGGAGAAGCAACCAAGGTGTCAGAGAGTTATGAAGACAAAGGAAGCTTTAAATAACCAATAAAAAGCACAGAGGCCAGTCTGGTAATGGTAGCTGAGACTAAGAGAGGTTTTGCCCTCTCCAGGAGAAGGTGAAAACAAGGGCCCATATATGCCAGTTAAGGCCTAAAGAGATTGAAGCAACCTCACCCCTTTGAACTCTCCAAACTGACCACCCAGGGCTCCCTTTCAGGACAGGTCCCATACTGAAGAAAAATTGCTGAGAGAGGAAAGAAATTGAACAGGACAGGGACAATAGAGACAAAGGAAGAGGAAAATCTAGATAAAAGTGGGGTAGGGATACAGAGCCAAGAAATTTCAGAGAGCAAGCCACCATATTTTGAACACTACCCAAAAAGCAACAAAACAGAGTTCTGTCAATATAGAAAAGCTTTCTGAAAATATTCTTCAGAAAAATAAAATTCAGGTAAAAATGAGCAACAGAAAGTACGAAATTAAATTCTGTACAAAGTTACTATCAGAGAATAAGCCCTAGCTGGGTAACTCAGTTGGTTAGAGCATCATCCTGATACACCAAGATTGCGAGTTCCATCCCTGGTCAGGGCACATACAAGAAACAAGCAATGAATGCATAAATAAGTAGAACAACAACCTGACTTGGTGAATAGAATGTCAACCTGGGATGCTGAGGACTCAGGTTCAAAACCCTGAGGTCACCGGCTTACCAACTTGATTGCAGGGTTGCCAGCTTGAGCAAGCAATCACTGGCTAGGCTCTAGTGACCTCCTACTCCGTCAAGGAACATATGAAAAAGTAATCAATGAACAACTAAGGTGCCATAGCTATGAGTTGATGATTTTGATGATTCTCATCTTTTTCCCTTCCTGTCTGTATGTCCCTGTCTGTCCCTCTCTCTCTCTCTCTCCTTTCTCTCTCTCTCTCACTTAAAAACAAAAAGAGAGCCTGACCAGGTGGTGGCGCAGTGGATAGAGCGTCGGACTGGGATGCGGAAGACCCAGGTTCGAGACCCCGAGCTCGCCAGCTTGAGCGCGGGCCCATCTGGCTTAAGCAAAAGCTCACCAGCTTGGACCCAAGGTCGCTGGCTCCAGCAAGGGGTGGCTCGGTCTGCTGAAGGCCCGCGGTCAAGGCACATGTGAGAAAGCAATCAATGAACAACTATGGTGTCGCAACGGCAATGAAAAACTAATGATTGATGCTTCTCACCTTTCTCCGTTCCTGTCTGTCTGTCCCTATCTATCCCTCTCTCTGACTCTCTCTGTCCCTGTAAAAAAAAAAAAAAATTTAAAAACAAAAATGAATATTGACCTATGATGGTTAACACCATGGCATATTCTAATCAAATTACTAGATACCTTTAAAAAATATATAGACAATATCTTCATTACATTGTCAATTGGTTTTTCGCTTGAAATCAGCTACCTGGAATGTCCCAAGGCCTTTTGGTGTCTCAGCTAAGAAAGCCTGCCTCAGTTTCCACCTGGATGTCCACCACAGATACTTGCTGCTGCTGAGATCCCTCAGGTACAGCTGACACTCTTGGTTGTTCAACAAGGCTGTCCTCCTACATTTGACCTGGACTTCCACTTGTGGTATATGCTGTTCTGTAGTGTGCCTCAAGTATAAGTGTTCCCTGACATACTCCATTGCATGGCTGGCCAGTTCTCCCTCAGACCACTACATCAGGCATCTCTGGTGGCTACTCTGCTCTAAATTATTAGACTTAAAAAAATTCCTTTAATGTTACTCATACAGGACAAATTAGATAACTCCAAGACTTGATTACAATGTTTTATGCAATAAGAAAATGAAATTGACATATTTTAAGTGATCAAGAAAAGAATATGTGAGCCAAAGCAAGCCAACATTCAATTATACTGCTCACAAAAATTAGGGGATAATTCAATATGAATATGAAGCAATAAAATACCCCGAATTTTTGTGAGCAGTATATAATGGACACAGACAAATTGTTATGAATAGGCAGGAATTCAAGGAATATCCATCAGTCCTTCCTAAGAAATGCACTTCAGACAACCAAATTGCCTAGAGAGACATCAACATAGGAACTACGAGTGAGCATTATTTATGAGTTACTGTAGAACTGAGACTAAATGAAAGTTACAAGAGAGAATATACTATGTAATGGACATATGATCTGACAATGTAGATATATTATAGTCATAAAAATGGGAGGAGAATGAAAAGAGCAATTGCAAAAAAAATTAGAATTTAGAATCATTCATGCCCTGGTCAGATATCTCAGTTGGTTAGCACATTGTCCCAAAGCACAGAGGTTGCCAGTTCCATTCCTGGTCAGGGCACACACATGAACGAATCAGTGTTTCTTTCTCTCTCTCTCACTTGTTCTCTACCTTCCTCTCTCTTTAAAATCAATAATAAGCCTGACCTGTGGTGGCGCAGTGGATAAAGCGTCGACCTGGGAACACTGAGGTTGCCAGTTCAAAACCCTGCACCAGTCTGGTCAAGGCACATATGGGAGTTGATGCTTCCAGCTCCTCCCCCCTTTCTCTCTCTCTCTCTCTCTCTCTCACTCTGTGTCTCCTCTCTAAAATGAATAAAATAAAAATAAAAAAAAATTTAAAAAATCAATAATAAAAATTTTTCTAAACAATTCATTCATAATTTTAGTTTCTACATATTTATTGATAGTACATAGAAATGTGATTTTTGTGTGTATTCAGAAGCGCGCCGTGTGTGTGTATGTGTGTGTGTGTGTAAGAGGAGGGGGAACAGTGAAACAGACTCCTACATGTGCTCCTACAGGGATCCACTCGGCAACTCTGTCTGAGACAGATGCTGAATCAAATGAACTACAGTGTGTCCATAAAGTCATGGTGCACTTTTGACTGGTCACAGGAAAGCAACAAAAGACGATAGAAATGTGAAATCTGCACCAAATAAAAGGAAAACTCTCTCAGTTTCATACCTATTCAGTGCAGTTTGATGTGGGCTCCATTTGTTTCCCTACACACATCCACACGATAGTAAAGTTCTTCCCACACACAGGTAAGGATGTCTGGTGTACCAGAGTGAATAATGTCTGTGATTCTCTGTTTTAAGTGATTAATGTAGTTGATATGTTCAATGTACACATGTTGCTTCACATAACCCCAAAAGTAAAAGTCTAAGGGCGCCAGATCCGGGGATCGTGATGGCCATAACTTGACAGAACCCCTGCCTATCCACCGCTGGGGGAATGTTCTATCCAGAAACTCAGGGACAATAGTGGCGTAGTGTGGAGGAGTGTCGTCCTGTTGAAAGATGACACCTTCTGGAAATTGTGGCACTGCATACAATTCCAACATGTCAAGATAGGTGTTTGCCGTCACAGACTGCTCCGTGAAATAAAATGAGCCTATCACCTTTTATCATGCATCAGGCCACACTACACATTCACTTTAGGGGTGTTACGTTCGTACTCAACATAGGCATAAGGATGTTCAGCAGCCCATTATCAGATGTTATGGCGATGAACATATCCACAGATATGGAAGGTCGCCTCATCTCTAAACACAATCTTCTGCAAAAATCTTGCATCATTGTCGATCTCATAAAGCATATCTGTAGCAAACGCACATCATGTGGGTCTATCCACCGGTTGGATAGCATGCAACAGCCGCAATTTGTACCCCGTAAAACAGAGATGTTTCTTTAACACCTTATGAACTGTAGTCTTGCGTAGGTATAATTGTCGAGCACACGCACGCACAGATTTTTTAGGGCTCCTTAGGTAGCTATCCCGTATAGCCTCTCCAGACTCGTCACTGACTGATGACCTACCAGAACGGGGTTTCTCCACCAAACTGCCGGTTTCCTTCAACTGCTTATCCCACCGAGTAATGTTATTCCTATGTGGTGGCGCTTCGTTATAAATGCGCCGATATTCACGTTGCACTTTGGTCCCAGATTCGAATTTAGCGAGCCACATAACACACTGAACTTTCCTCTGTACCCTCCACATCTCAACTGGCATGGCCGTGGACTGCTCTGTTTTATACACGGTGTTACGTCATCATCTGCACATGCACACATGCTGCCACATCATCCTACAGCAGGGGTGCCCACACTTTTTCAGCTTGCGAGCTACTTATAAGATGACCAAGTCAAAATGATCTACCTACAATAAAAATGCAAAACATAAATTTATTTCTTCTATATTATCATTATTTAAGTTACTATTATTACTATTTAATATTGTGTATTCTTCTTTCACCTTTCTCCTTCTCAGCTCTCTTTTTGGAGGAAAGTCAATGTCATAGTTTTTATGAACAGTCCAAAAAAGCCGCTCCACATTTCCCTTCTTTGGAATAGCAATGGCACACAGACAGATGAGGCAAACGCACTTAGAATATGACATGGTGAAAAAATCCCCTCCCATTCTGTATGAAAGTGGTAGGTTTTAGGCTTACTCGAACCAGCTACGGCACTCATTTTTATACCCTTTGTTGTATTTAGTTTAAATAAATTGAAGGCTAACTACGCAGCAATGTAACTGAACACGTTAGTGCTATTTAACGCGCATGTGTAGGGTGTCAAAAGTTCAGATGTCAGATTGGCTACCCTGTATGCCAATCAAAAGACAAATGTCTTTTTAATGTCATGCAATCTACCCACACTTCCTTCGCGATCAACCAGTAGATCGATCAACGTATTGAGCACCCCTGTCCTACAGAAACTGGGAGGGTTTTCTTTTTATTTGGTGCAGATTTCACATTTCTATCGTCTTTTGTTGCTTTCCTGTAACCGGTCAAAAGTGCACCATGACTTTATGGACACACTTGGCTTCTGAGGCTGACATTCAGAGCTATCCTCAGCACCCCTGAGCCCACGTTAGAACCAATTGAACTACTGATAAAGGGAGGGAAAGAGGGAGAGAAGCGGGAGAGGGTGGGGAGGAAAAGCAGATGGTCACTTCTCCCATATGTTCTGATTGAGAATCAAACCTGTGCCATCCATATGCCTGGCCAATGCTCTATCCCCTGAGCCACCGATCAAGGTCAATAAGTATTTTTTGAATGAATGAATGATTCAATTCAATCAATCAGCATTTTAAGTGTTGAAGCTACCAAAGATGAAGAAACATTGGATCCGCCCTGGCCAGGCGCTCAGGTGGCTGGAACATTGTCCCCATACAGTTGGATTGTGGTTCAATCCTGTTAGGGCATGTATATAGAATCAACCAATGAATGCATGGATGGGTAGCTCAGCAGGTCAGTGTTTCTCTCTCTCTAAATCAATCAATACATTTTTTAAAAGGGAAAGAAAAAGAAAGAGAGAGAGAGAAAGAAAGAAAAATAAAGGAAGGACGGAAGGAAGGAAGGAAGGAAGGAAGGGAGGGAGGGAGGGAGGGAGGGAGGGAGGGAGGGAGGAAAGAAGGAAAGAAAGAAGCAAAAATAATTAGATTCTGCTCTGAAAGATTCACAGCTTAATGGAGGCTAGTAAAGGTTCATTTATTTCTATGAAGTGCATCAAGTGTTGTAACAGAACCATACAGGCACAAAAGAAAATCTGTTATCTGTTTCTGCGGGGAACAGGGTCTGAGAAAGTTTCAGGGCAGATGTAGTGCTTGAGTTTGGCTAGCCAGGATAGATTCCAGGACAGAGATTTTGGTCATTATAGGCAGATTAATGGCCCCTGATGATGTCCAAACCCTAATCCATGAAACCTGTGAATATGTTACCTTGCATGGCAAAAGGGACTTTAGAGATGTGATTAATAAGATCTTGAGATGGGAAAATTTTCATGCAGTATCATTGGTCCAATGAAATCATAAGAGTCCTTATAAGAGGAAAACAAGACTGTCAGGGAAATTTGAAGATGCTATGCTATTGTCCTTTAAAAGGGGAGGGGCTTGGCTCTGCCCGTTTGGCTCAGTGGTAGAGCATCCACCCAGCATGTGGAAGTCCCAGGTTCGATTCCTGGTTAGGGCACACAGGAGAAGCAACCCTCTGCTTCTCTCCCTCAGCCCCCTCTCCCTTCTCTTTCTCTCTCTCTCTTCCCCTCCTGCAGCCATGGCTCGCGATTGATTTGAGCGCACTAGCATTGGCCCAGGCCCTGAAGGTCGCTCCATGGAATCTCTGCCTCAGGAGCTAAAAATAGCTCGGTTGTCAGCATGGCTCGAGATGGGCAGAACATCAGCCCCAGATGGGGCAGATGGGGGTGCCAGGTGGATTCTGGTTGGGGTGCATGGATGAGTTTATTTCTCCTCCTCTAGCTTAAAATAAAAAGGGGGGAGGGGCCACACACCCTGGAATGCAGGCGGCCTCTAGAAACTGGAAAAGAAAAGGAAACAGATTCTCTCCTAGAGCCTCCAGAAGAAATTTGGCTCTGCTGATATAATTTTTAAATGTATTTTATTTTTAAAGATTTTATTTACTTATTTTATTTTATTTGTTTATTTTTTAAGTGAGAGTAGGGGAGATGCAGACTCCCACATGTGCCCCCACAGGGATTACCCCACCAACCCATCTGGGGCCAGTGCTCTGCCCATCTATCTGGGTTGCTTGAAACTGAGCTATTTTAGCGTCTGAGGTGAAGGCTCCATGGAGCCATTCCCAGGCTTCAGGGCAAATGTGCTCAAGTCAATTGAACCGGGGCTGTGGGAGGGGAAGAGTGAGAGAAAGAGAGAGAAAGAGAAGAGGTGTGTGGGGGGAGAAGCAGATGGTCACCTCTCCTGTGTGCCCTGATGGGGTATTGAACCCAGGACTTCCACACACCAGGTTGATGTTCTACCACTGAGCCAACTAGTCAGGGCCTTACTATTTATTGATTTTAGTAGTCATTGTTTCTCGTATATGTCTTGACTGGGAAAGCCTGGGGTTTTGTACTGGTGATGTCAGCATTCCAGGTCAATGCTTTACCCACTGTGCCACCACAGGCCAGGCTTTTAAAACTGATTTTTTTTTTTTTTTTATAGAGAGAGGGACAGACAGGGACAGATAGAGAAGAAGGGAGAGAGAGAGACAGTCAGGGAGGGAAAGAGATGAGAAACATCAACTTATAGTTGAATCACTTTAGTTGTTCATTGCTTGCTTCTCATATGTACCTTGACTGGGGGGCTCAAGCTGAGCCAGTGACCCCTTGCTCAAGTCAGCGACCTTGTGCTCAAGCCAGCAACCTTGGGATCATGGCAATGATCCCATGCACAAGCCAGAAACCCTGCACTTAAGCTCATGAGCCCGCAATCAAGCCAGTGACCTTGGGGTTTGCACCTGTGACCTCAGTGTGCCAGATATACTCTATCCACTGTGCCACCACGGGTCAGGCAGCAAATGCATTTTTAACTGTTTTTGAATTTTTCTGTTAATCTGAGAGAGAGAAAGAGAAGCATCAATTTGTTTCACTTACTTGTTTCATTTATTTGTACACTCATTGTTTGCTTCTCGTAGGTGTTCAGACCAAGCTTCAAACCTGCAACCTCTGCATGCTGCGACGACATGCTATTCAGTAAGCTACCTGGCCAGGGCCCATTTTTAATAATTGTTTTTCAAAGTAGAATTTAGAAAGGTTAGCAGGAATGTATCCTGCTTAAAGAGTTATAGAGGGTTTGTTGTGTTTATACAGAAATGATGATCTTTCTTAGATAAAAATCATCCTTAGAATACAGAGGGGCAATTTACTACTTCAACCCTAATCCTGTGCTGATGAAACAATCCTTAGTTTTGTACTTTAGCTTCTTGAGTGAATTTACCCAGCAGGAGGGACTGTCCTAAAGAAATGACTGGTGTTAATAGGGATATGTGCCCTTAGAAATATGCAGACTAGCACCTTGACTTAGTAGGCAGCTGGACAAAGAACAAAGACAAAATTTGGAATTAGACAGGTCCAATTTGGGCTTTGCAACTTAGTTGTGTTTAAAGATATAAAAATGAGGGGGAGCTGGAATGACTGTAAAACCATGACCTTCATACAGAAGGCAGGGAATATTTGGTCTTGGGAGGTAAAGGCACTTGGGACTGGTGACACCAAGGCTGCATGTCTTGCTAATGGAAGAGCGGAGCATGGAAGGGAAGTCTTTGGAGAATTCTAAGCTCTTGTGTCCAGTGGTCATTCTGATGAATAACATAGAGGTCCTTACCTTTTCTTTTCTTTCTTTATTTTATTTTATTTATTTATTTTTATTAAGTGGGACGTGGGGAGGCAGAGGACAGATTCCTGCATGCGTCCCTACTGGGATCCACTTGGCAAGCCTTCTATGGGGCGATGCTCTGTCCACCTTGGGGCATTGCTCTCTTGCTTGGCATCTGAGCTATTATAGTGCCTGAGGTGAGGCCATGGAGCCATCCTCAGCCCCCAGGACCAAGGTGTTTAAATCAATTGAGCCATAGCTGTGGGAGAAGGAGACAGAGAGAGAGAGAGAGACAAGGGGAAGAGGTAGGGTAGAGAAGCAGATGATTGCTTCTCCTTTGTGCCCTGACTGGGAATCGAAGCTAGGGCTTCCACATGCCAGGCTGATGCTCTACTGCTGAGCCAACTGGCCAGGGTCTAACCTTTTTTTTTGTTTTTTTTTTTTTTGTTTGTTTGTTTTGTGGAGATGCCGGGGAACGAACCCAGGGCCTCATACAAACCTTTTTTATTTTTTAACTGATTGCTTTTAGAGAGACGAAGAGAGGAAAGGGGGAGGGAGAGAAAAAGAAAGAAAGAGAGAAAGAGAAAGAGAGGCAGGCATTCATTTGTTGTTGTACTCAGTGTACATTTATTGGTTGATTCTTGTGTGTGAGGACAAGAACTGGGGATCGAACCATGCTTCAGAACAACGTTCTAACCAACCGAGCTATCCGGCAAGGGCAAAAGTCCATTGAGTTTTGACAAAAGTGCAAAAGCAATTCGATAGAAAAAGAATAGTCTTTTCCACACATGGATTCTAATATTATGTGGTTACATGATGATATTTCCTAACAGCCAATAGTTTGTTTCTACAGTGTCACCTTTACTTTTGGAGCTGTTCCACAATTATAAATTTTAATTTTTTTCTATTTTTTTCTTTTTTATTAAGTGAGAGGTGGGGAGGCAGTGAGACAGTCTCCTGCATGCAACCCGACCAGGATCCACCTGGCAAGCCTCTACTGAGAGATGCTCTCCTCATCTGGGGCTGCCGCTCCATTGCTCAGCATCTGATGTGAGGCCATGGAGCCATCCTCAGCCTCCAGGGTCAATGTGCTCCAATCAGTTGAGCCATGGCTGCAGGAGAGGGAGAGAGAAAGAGAGAGAGAAGGGGGAAGAGGGAAGAGGACGTGTGGAGAAGCAGATGGGCGCTTCTCCTGTGTGCTCTGACCAGGAATCAAATCCAAGACTTCCACACACCAGGCCGACGCTCTACCACTGAGTCAACCATCCAGGGCCCAATTTAATTTTTTTTCCAATATGTTTCAAACTGTGATCCAAGGAACAGTTTAAGTGTTTCAGGGGATAGGAAAGGATAAGGGGAGGTGTGAGCATCTCACAAATACATATACACATTGCTTTAGGAAAAGCAGATTTTAACCATACTGAGCTTTAGAGAGATGCCCACTTGAGGAAAGGATTCTGCCACATAAGAAATGGAAAACCAAGGCCCTGGCTGACTGACTCAGTGGTAGAGCATGGGCCCGATGTGTGGATGTCCCAGGTTTGATTCCCGGTCAGGGAATTAACCATCTGCTTCTCCACTCCTCCCCCTTCCCTTTCTCTCTCTCTCTTCCCCTCCTGCAGCCAAGGCTGGATTGGAGCAAGTTGGCCCTGGGCGCTGAGGATGGCACCATGGCCTCACCTCAGGTGCTGGAATGGCCCAGTTGCTGAGCAAAGAATCAGTGAACCCAGATGGACAGGGCATATCCCCCTAGTGAGCTTGCTCGGGAGAGGGGGGATCTTGGTTGGGCTGCATGCAGGAGTCTCTCTGACTCCTGCCTCTCACTTAATAATTAAAAAAATTTTTTTAAATTTATTTATTTACTATTTATTCATTTTAGAGAGGAGAGAGAGAGTGAGAGAGAAAGGGGGGAGGAGAAGGAAGCATCAATTCCCATATGCACCTTGACCAGACAAGTCCTGGGTCTCGAACCGGTGACCTCAGTGTTCCCAGGTCGACGCTTTATCCACTGCGCCACCACTGGTCAGGCTCACTTAATAATTTTTAAAAAAAGAAATGGCCCTGGCCGGTGGCTCAGAGGATAGAGTGTCTGCCCAGCGTATGGACTTCTTGGGTTTGATTCCCAGTCAGGGCACACAGGAGAAGCAACCAACTGCTTCTCCCCTCCTCTCTTTCCCCCTTCTCTCCCTCTTCCTCTCCGGCAGCCACTGGCTCAATCGGTTTAAGCATAACCCCAAGCACTGAGGATAGCTCAGTTGAAGCACATTAGCCTTAGGTGTTAAAAATAGTTCGGTACTTGAGTATTGGCTCTAGATGAGGTTGTCAGGTGGATCTGGTAGGGAGCATGTGGGAGCCTGCTTCACTATCTCCCCTTTGCTCACCTAAAAAAATAATAATAATAAAATAAAAAAAAAAGAAAACCACAGTTTTCATTGCGTTTGAAAATTTTATAAGATTTTATATGAATTAGTGGAAAACAGAAAAATAAAGTTTCTGATCTAGGGAAGGAAAATAAACAGGTATAGAGAAAGAGCAGTGAGTTGTCTGTCAGCTTCAGTGGAAATTAGGCCAGTCAACTGTTTTTAGTGTAAAGGGTAGGCTCAACATGAAAGGGAATGTTTGAAATGCAAGAATCAAAGAAAGACTGGATCTAAGAAAGAGCTGTATAAGGAAATGAGATATGAGGAAATGAGATAATGATTCTACATGACTAGCAGATTGGTAACTTGTGCATTTACCGTGTGCCAACTGCTATACTGTTAGGTAGGACAAGGTTCTCGAGGTCTGGGTAGTTCTTACTAAAAGCTATTCTTGCTAAATGTTAAACTGTAGCACAGCATGTAGCTATTGACAGGATTAGCTTAACAGGAACCTAATCTGATAAGTGTAGTCAACTGCAAAGAAGAAATCAACATGTAATAAAAATTAAAAATAAAAGGAAATCAACATGTAGTTAACAAAATAGTGTATATATGCAATGGCTAAGCCTCCCTTTGGGGAGACAGAGCTTTGGAAGTGAACAGCCTGTCTCCTTTACTTGTAAGTAAATAAAGCTATCTAACAGACAACCATGTCTAATGTAACACCAGAGCTTTTCCTCAAGGGTCTGTTCTATGGGAGACCCCCACTTGGTGATAACCATCTGAGTAGCTGCCTGGCCTGTCTGAACACCTGAATCTGTTTTGTTCAGCATTTGGGAAGGGAAGAGCTGGGTTTGCCTCTGTGGTCGCTTTAATTAGAGTTTCTATTCCTGTTTTAGATATAAGGTTGTCAGAAGAACAGTTTCATTTATAGTGTGTGCTTGGTTTCAGGTTTGTCGGGCAGGAACGGGATTCCCAATTTAGATCTAACTCTGGAAGGTTGAGGAATGAATGCCCGTGGGGTAATCCAAGACATTTTCTTTTCTTTTTTTTTTTAAGATTTTATTTATTCATTTCTAGAGAGAGAGGAGAGAAAGAGAGAGAGAGAAGTGGGGAGGAGCAGGAAGCATCAACTCCTATAAGTGCCTTGACCAGCCCAGCCCAGGATTTCAAACTGGTGACCTCAGCATTCCAGGTCAACGCTTTATCCACTGTGCCACCACAGATCAGACATAGACATTTTCCACTTGATCTTAGCCGAAAGGCCGAGAAGCAGTCAAGACATCCTCCAGTAATGACCTCTGGTCTTGTCTGGTTTACAGGGAATGGCTCATTCATAGTATTTTTGGTGGGCTAGAAGTTATGGAATCATTGTGTCCTCTAGTCTTTAGTTTCTGTCCTGCAGAAGTTGGATTTTGTTCTTTGTGTTTACATTTGCTTTTGATTTGTTTGTCTTATATAGAGATGGGAAAAGTAGGTTTACAGTTACAGTACAATAATTAATGAATAATAATACAAAAATAAACTGTGTTGAAAATCAATCAATCAATCAATAAACTGTGTTGGCCCTAGCCAGTTAGCTTAGTCCTGCACTAAGGTTGCAGGTGTGATCCCTGTTTAGGTTACATATGGGAAGTGACCAATGAATGCACACCTAAATAAGACAACATATTAATGCTTCTCTCTCTCTCCCCCCTCACACACACCCTTTTCTTCTTCTCTGTCTAAAAGCAAAAAAAAAAAAAAATTTTTTTTTAAAGAATAAACTTTTGTATGCTCACATTTGTAAACCTACTTTTGCCCAACCCTATATGGAAATTTACTGACTATAAGAAAATGTAAATTAAGAATTGAACGTGAGCCTGACCAGGCAGTGGCGCAGTGGATAGAGCGTTGGACTGGGATGCGGAAGACCCAGGTTCGAGCCCCCGAGCTTGCCAGCTTGAGTGCAGGCCCATCTGGCTTGAGCAAAAGCTCGTCAGCTTGGACCCAAGGTCGCTGGCTCCAGCAAGGGGTTGCTCGGTCTGCTGAAGGCCTGTGGTCAAGGCACATGTGAGAAAGAAATCAATGAACAACTAAGGTGTTGCGATGGCAATGAAAAACTAATGATTGATGCTTCTCACCTCTCTCCATCCCTGTCTGTCTGTCCCTATCTATCCTTCTCTCTGACTCTCTCTCTGTCCCTGTAAAAAAAAAAAAAAGAATTGAACCTGAGACTTCAACACATCTGGTTAATGCTCTACCACTGAGCCAACCGGCCAGGGCCATAAATTTATTTTTCAATTACAGTTGACATACAATATTATATTAGTTTCAGGTATACAATAATTAGACTTTTACTGTATTTCCTTATGCATAAGACACTCCCATGTAAAAGATGCACCTTAATTTAGGGGCCTGAAATTTGAAAAAGAATGTATTTACATAAAGTTATTGAACTCAAGTTTTATTCATCATAAAATTCATACAACTCTTCATCTGCACGAAAAAGTGGAAAATGTGAGTAAAAAAAATCTACAACCACTGTATAAGATGCACCCAGTTTTTAGATCCCAAATTTTTTGGAAAAGGGTGCTTCTTATACTTCGGAAATACAGTATATACTTTATAAAATGATCACCCGTTAAGTCTAGTACCCATCTAACACCATACATAGTTTTACAATATTATTTTTTTATCAACTTTTTTAAATTTCATTTTATTTATTTATTTCAGAGAGGAGACACAGAGAGAGAGTGAGAGTGAGAGAGAGAGAGAAAGTGGGGAGGAGCTAGAAGCATCAACTCCCATATGTGCCTTGACCGAACCAGTGCAGGGTTTTAAACTGGCGACCTCAGTGTTCCCAGGTCGACGCTTTATCCACTGCGCCACCACAGGTCAGGCATCAACTTTTTTGTTTTTTATAGTTGATTTATTCATTTTAGAGAGAGGAGACAGAGAGAAAGGAGGAGGAGCAGAAAGTATCAACTCCCATATGTGCCTTGACTAGGGAAGCCCGGGGTTTTGAACCGGTGACCTCAGTGTTCCAGGTTGACACTTTACCCATTGCACCACCACAGGTCGTCATAGTTTTATAATATTATTGACTATTTTTTCCACATGGTACTGTAAATTCCCCCTGCGACTATTTATTTTATTTTATTTTTTAATTTTTGTGACAGAGACAGAGAGAGAGACAGAGAGGGACAGATAGACAGGAAGGGAGAGAGATGAGAAGCATCAATTCTTTGTTGTAGGACCTTAGTTTGTTCACTGATTGCTTTCTCATGTGCCTTGATTGGGAGCTACAGCAGAGTAAGTGACCCCTTGTTTAAGCCAGCGACCTTGGGCTCAAGCCAATGACCATGGGGTCATGTCTGTGATCCCACACTCAAGCCAGCAACCCCGTGCTCAAGCTGGTGAGCCTGCACTCAAGCCAGGGACCTTGGAGTTTCGAACCTGGTCCTCTGCATCCCAGTCCAATGCTTTTATACACTGTGCCACCGCCTGGTCAGGCACTATTTTTATTGAATTTATTGGGGTGACACTAGGTAACAAAATTATAAGGATTTCAGCTGCATCATCTCTACACTGTAACTGTGTTCACCACCCCAAGTCAAGTCTTCTTCCCATGACTGTTTATATAACTGGCAATTTATGTTAATTAATCCTTTTCACCTTTTTTTTTTTTTTAAGTGAGAGCAGCGGAGATAGACTTCCGCATATTCCCAGAATCAGGATCCACCCAGCAACCCCCATCAGGGGTTATCCACAATGCCCCAGTTATCCACAATCCAAGTTATCCACAATGCCCCAGGCCCACACTAAAACCAGTTGAGCCACTGGCTGCAGGAGGGGGAGACAAGCATGGTTGCTTCTCATGTGCATTCTGACTGGGAATCAAACCCAGGACATCTGTATGCCAGGCCAATGCTCTACGCATTGAGCCAACAGGCTAGGGCCCCTTTTCATCTTTTTTACTCATTTCCTCACCCCTCCTCCCATCTGGCAACCATCAATTTGTTCTCTGTATCTATGAGTTTGTTTTGTTTGTTCATTTATTTTACTTTTTAGATTTCACATATAAGTATAATAATGATATATTTTCCCCTGTCTGATTATTTCACTTAGCATAATATCCTCTAGGTCCATCTATGTTGTTGTAAATGGTAAGGTTTCAGATGTTTTTATGTCTGAGTAATATTGCATTGTATATATGTACCACTGGTTTTTATTTTTAGGTGAGAGGAAGGAAGATAGTGAGGCAGTCTCCCACATGCACCCCGACTGGGATATACCCAGCAACCCCATCTGAGGCCAATGCTTGAGTACCAAGCTATTTTCAGTGCCTGAGGTCCATGAGCTCCAAAGGAGCTATTGTCAGTGCCTGGGGCCATTCTTGAACTAATCAAGTCACTGGCAGTGCGTAGGGAAGAGGGGAAGAAGGGGGAGAGGGAAGGGAGAAGCAGATAGTTGCTTCTCCTGTGTGCCTTGACTGGGAGTCAAACCCAGGATGTCCATATACCAGGCGGATGCTCTATCCAATGAACCACCAGCCAGGGCCTATGTACCACCTCTTCTTTATCCAATCCATGTCTTTTTTTTTTTTTTTTTTTTTTTTACAGGGAACAGAGAGAGGGTCAGAGAGAGGGATAGTCAGGAACGGAGAGAAATGAGAAGCATCAATCATCAGTTTTTGTTGTGACACCTTAGTTGTTCATTGATTGCTTTCTCATATGTGCCTTGACCACAGACCTTCAGCAGACCGAGCAACCCCTTGCTCAAGCCAGCGACCTTGGGTCCAAGCTGGTAAGCTTTTGCTCAAGCCCGATGAGCCCGCGCTCAAGCTGGCGACCTCGGGGTCTCGAACCTGAGTCCTCCATGTCCCAGTCCAACGCTCTATCCACTGTGCCACCGCCTGGTCAGGCTTCAATCCATGTCTTGGCTACTGTAAATAATCCTGCAATTAACTTAGGGGTGCATATATCTGTTTGAGTTAGTGTGTTTGTTATTTTAAAATAAATGCCTAAAAGTGAAATTACTGTCATATGGTAGTTCTATTTTTGATTTTTTGAGGAACCTCCATACTGTTTTCCATACTGGCTGTACCAGTTACAATCCCACCAACAGTGCACAAGTGTTCCCTTTTTAGCCCACCTTCCCAACACTTGATATTTGTTGATTTATTCATGATAGCCATTCTGACAGGTGTGAGGTGATATCTCATTGTGGTAGCATGACATCATCTTATTTTTAATTTTAATTTTTTTTTTTTTGTAAATTTTTTTAAATTTTCTTTTTATTTATTTATTTTAGAGAGGAGACTCAGAGTGAGAGAGAGAGAGAGAGAAAGAGAAAGGGGGGAGGAGCTGGAAGCATCAACTCCCATATGTGCCTTGACCAGACCAGTGCAGGGTTTTGAACTGGCGACCTCAGTGTTCCCAGGTCGACGCTTTATCCACTGCGCCACCACAGGTCAGGCTTAATTTTAATTTTTTAAAGAACTCTTAATAAGTCCCTACTTTTATTTATTTTTATTAATTTAGTGGTTTTAGAGAGAGAAACATCAATTTGTTGTTATTTATACATTCATTGGTTGATACCTGTATGTGCCTTTACCTGGGATCAAACCTGCAAGTTTGGCATATTGGGACAATGGTCTAACCAACCAACTTACTGGGCCAAGGCATGACACCATCTTTTTTTTTTTTTTTAATTAAGTGAGAGGCAGGGAGGCAGAGACAGACTCCCACATGTGCCCTGACTGGGATCCATCCAGCAAGCCCCCTACCCAGCAATGCTCTGACCCAATGGTTGCTCTTTTGCTCAGCAACTGAGCTATTTTAGATCCTGAGGTGGAGGCTAGGGAACCATCCTCAGCGTCCAGGCCAACTTTTCTCCAATGGAGCCTTGGCTGTGGGAGGGGAAGAAAGAGAGAGGAAGAAGAGGGGGAAGGGTGGAGAAGCAGATGGACACTTCTCCTGTGTGCCCTGGGCGGGAATCAAGCCCGGGACTTCCACACACTGGGCCAACGCTCTACTGCTTGCTGAGCCAGCTGGCCAGCGCCCCATGACATCATCTTTAACCTAAATTTCATCCAGGTGGCCTATATCAGGTTAGGCTGTAGTTAGTGCTTTATACTGGAGAAAAAGATTTGTTTTCCCAAGGGAAATGGGAAGGGGACTCTGTATTCCTAATCCCACACAGATTTCACTCCTCTCCTTGTGTTCTTCACCTCCATTCCAGTGCTTCTGAACCTCTCTCACCTTACTGCCTTCCCAGATAGCACCATATTTTAGAAATGATGAGTGCACCCAAAGTCCAGATGGGAGAAAATGGTTGCATGGGTCAAAGTGGCTGCAGAGACAGGGGAGACGGAGGCCAAAATGGAGGTGAAAATGTCAACAGGGCTCCCAGCCTAAAGATGGAGAACAACCTACTCGAACGAGAGGAGGAAGGAGAAAAACACAAAAAGAGGAGGCAATTGCTCTGAGCCATATACCAATCCAACCAAAAGATACAGAGCCTTCATTACAAACATACTTCTGATATGAAATGACAGTCACTTAAAGACCTGGTAAAAGAAAAAGCTGGTGTCTGACCTGTGGTGGTGCAGTGGATAAAGTGTTGACCTGGAATGCTGGGGTCACCAGTTTGAATCCCTGGGCTTGCCTGGTCAAGGCACATATGGGAGTTGATGCTTCCTGGTCCTCCCTCTTCTCTCCCTCTCTCTCTTTCTCTCTCTCAAAATGAATAAATAAAATCTTTAAAAAAGAAAAAGAAAACATACGTGAAGCTCTTAATGGATGCTGAAGAAAAGTCAAGGGGAGGTGCCTTGTTGAATTCAAGATGGAAGAGAGCGTGAAAAAAGCTGATGGAGTTCTAAACAAGTATAGTCTTAGTGGAAGACCACTGAAAATCAAAGAAGATCCTCATGTTGAAGATGTCAGGAGAGCAATGCCAAAGGTGATGGCTATGACTGGTGGGATGGGTATGGGACTAGTGGGCCCAAGAATGATTAATATCCTAGCCAGCATCCTAAATAATTCTAACATCCCAAATGAGACTATCTTTGTATTACAGGCTGGAAGACTTGCAAACACAGTATTATTGGTAGCAAATTTGGATTATAAAGTTGACTGGAAGAAACTGAAGGAAATTTTTAGTATGGCTGGTGTGGTGGTCTGGACAGACATTCGTGAGAATAAAGATGGAAAAAGACATGGAATAGGCCCTGTTACTTTTGAACAGTTGTTTGAAGCTGTCCAAGCTATATCTATGTTTAATGGCCAACTATATACTATGTGATAGACCAACAATGAATGGGAGGCCTTACCAAAGGGAAATTGTTTTCCCTTCTGAGTGTCCACAATAGTTTCCCCAAGGACATGGTGGTATTGGCATGGGGTTAGGACTAGGAGGACAGTTTATCGATGCCAATCATCTCAATAAAGACACTAGCCTGGAGAACATAAGACCCACAGGAATGGGAATGGAAGGTTTAGGATTTGGAATAAATAAAGTGGGGGCATGGAAGGACTCTTTGGTGGTGGTATAGAAAACATGAGTTGATTTGGGTCTGGGATGAACATGGGCAGGATAAATGGTGCAGGTGAAGGCAGTGTCCCCAGGATTGAGAAGATGGGCCCCAGCATTGACTGAGCTGGTGGTGCTGACATGGAGTGCACAGACATAGGACTGGGAATGGCATGGATCATGAAGGCTCTGAGACTGAAACACAGGCCTGGTCATGGACCTCATGGGCTCCATTGAGTGCGTGGCCTCCGGCAACAAGCACATAGGCCCACTGGGCCTCAAACTTGTGGCCACTCCATCCACTGTGTGGGCCAGACTAGCGAGCATATGGGCTCTGGTGTGACATGTATATGGGTCCTGCCATTGTGCTTATGGGCCTGAGCATGAAGCACATAATGCCAGCAGGCATGGCCAGTGGCCTTCCAGCAGTTTTGAGTGCATGGGCCTGCAGAGTGCATGGGACCTGCCATGAGTCCCGTCTTGGGTGCGGGCATCGAGTGCATGGGCCTGGCCATGGATGGTGAAGACAGTGCCAGCCTTGACTGTGCCATCGAGATGAAATGTGGCAACTTTGAAGGAAGATCACAGGTTCCTTTGGTGGAGCTGGAGGTCGTGTTCCTCTGAATGGCCAGGATGGTCCACCAGATATTCATGAGAAATATTCCATTTGATTTTACATGGAAAACACTAAAGGACAAATTCAATGAATGTGGCCATGTGCTGTATGCTGACATCAAGATGGAGAATGAGGCCTGTAGTGGTGCAGTGGATAGAGCGTCGTCCTGAAATGCTGATGTTGCCAGTTTAAAACCTGGGCTTGCCTTATTAAGGCACATATGCAAAGCAACTATAAATTGATGCTTCCTGCTCCTCCTCTAACCCCCATTCCTGCCTTCTTCCCTCCAAAATCAATAAATAAAATCTTAAATTAAAAAAAAAAAAGGCCCTCGTCGGTTGGCTTAGTGGTAGAGTGACAGCCCAACAGCCCAGCAGGTGGAAGTTCCAGGTTCAATTCCCAGCCAGGGCACACAGGAGAGGTGACCATCAGCTTCCCCACCCTTCTCACTCCCCTTCTCTCTCTCTCTCTTTCTCCCTCTCCTGCAGCCATGGCTCAATTGGTTTGAGCACATTGGCCCTGAGCAAGGAGGATGGCTCCGTGGAGCCTCTGCCTCAGGTGCTAAAAATGGCTCAGTTGCAAGTATCAGTCCCAGACAGGGTTTGCTGGGTGAATCCTGGTCTGGGTGCATGTGGGAGTCGTCTCATTATCTCTTGTCTCTCACTTAAAAAAGAAATATAACAAATGGGTCACTGGTAGGAAATTGCCTGTCTTGTCCAAGGCAGCTCTGCTCTAGGGTGGGAGTCCACTGTGGATTTGAGAGGCATTGTTTTCAAAGTGTAGCTTCTTTGCTTCCTCAAGTTTCAGCATTTTCTACCCATGAGCTCATTTAAAATCATGTTTGTTACTTTACACACATAAGCTTCTTCCCTGCAACCCTAACCCTGCTTCCATCTAAAGAGTGCACTTTCTGGGGCACCTACAGCTAGGGTGGAACTTGATGGGAAATGGGAGTAATGGCCATGCCTTGCTTGTTCCCTAGACAAGGTTCCCATCAGACAGTCTGTACCACTTTCACTGGGGACAAGCAGGTGAGCTCCTGATTTCCAGTGAAGATGATCTGGGATAGGAGAGGCTCTCTTACCTAGAAGACAAGAAAGACTGAGCAGTAAAGGTTTGACTATGGGTCTCAAGGGTCAATCTATGGCTAATGGCTTAAAGATACCTGCTTGGGGATACATTGGAAGAATTCCCAGTTTTATCTGTGAGCCAAAAATGAAGCACATTTTGTAGGATGTTTGAATATATGACCTTCACGAAACACTCAAAGTTCTTAGGAAAATAGAACCATATAGAAGACTCCACTGCTTTCCTTCTTCTGAGAGATAATGGTAAAAAATTATAATTTCTGGCCCTGGCCAGTTTGCTCAGCGGTAGAACATTGGCCTGGCATGTGGAAGTCCCAGGTTCGATTCCTGGTCAGGGCACACAGGAGAAGCGCCCATCTGCTTTTCCACCCTTCCCTCTCTCTCTTTTCCCCTCCCACAGCCAAGGCTCCACTGGAGCAAAGTTGGTCCAGGTGCTGAGGATGGCTCCATAGCCTCCACCTCAGGCACTAGAATGGCTCCAGTTGCAATGGAGCAACAGCCCAGATGGACAGAGCATCGCCCCCTAGAGGGCTTGCTGAGTGGATCCTGGTCGGGTGCAAGCAGGAGTCTGCCTCTCTGCCTCCCTGCTTTTGACTTCAGAAAGTTAAAAAAAAAATTATAATTTCTAACAGGTATGTCTGACTGGTGGTCGTGCAGTGGATAGAGATGACTTGGGATGCTGAGGTCCCAGGCTCATATCCCCAAGGTCACTGGCTTAAAGCCCAAGGTTGCTGGCTTGAACCCAAGATTGCTGGCTTCATCAAGGGGTCACTAGCTTGGCTGGAGCGCCCCAGTCAAGGCATATATGAGAAGTAATCAAAGAACAACTAAGGTGTTGCAACTAGGAGTTGATGCTTCTCATTTCTCTCCTTTCCTGTCTCTCTTTCTTCCTGCCTTTCTCTCTCTCTCTCTCTTAAAAAAAATTATAACAGCCTGACCAGGCGGTGGCGCAGTGGATAGAGCATCGGACTGGGATGCAGAAGACCCAGGTTCGAGACCCCGAGCTCACCAGCTTGAGCGCGGGCCCATCTGGCTTGAGCAAAAGCTCGCCAGCTTGGACCCAAGGTCGCTGGCCCCAGCAAGGGGTGGCTCGGTCTGCTGAAGGCCCGCGGTTAAGGCACATGTGAGAAAGCAATCAATGAACAACTAAAGTGTCAAAATGAAAAACTGATGATTGATGCTTCTTTCTCATCTCTCTCCGTTCCCGTCTGTCCCTATCTATTCCTCTCTCTGACTCTCTCTCTCTCTGTCCCTGTAAAAAAATAAAAATATAAAAAAATATATAACAGGTGTGGTTTCAGAAATTTTACAGCCCTGATCAGTTGGCTTAGTGGTAAAGCATCAGCCCAGCATGTGGAAGTCCCAGGTTTGATTCCTGGTCAGGGCACACAGGAGAAGCGCCCATCTGCTTCTCCACCCCTCTCCCTTTTCTCTCTCTCTCTCTTTCCCTCCCATAGCCATGGCTCAACTGGTTCAAGCAAGTTTGACCCGGATGCTGAGGATGGCTCCATGGCCTCACGTCAGGTGCTAAAATAGCTTGGTTGCAGAGCAACAGCTCCAGATAGGCAGAGCATTGTATGGTAGGGGGTTTGCCAGGTCAAGGCACATGCAGGAGTCTGTCTCTCTGCCTCCCCGCCTCTCACTTAATAAAAAAGAAAGAAAGAAAAAAGAAATTTTACTAAAGGCGTGGTAACAGAGGCCAAATAAATATGGACAATAATCCATGTCTTAGGGTAGGAAGTGATTCACTCCACAGATATATTTTGCCTCAACCTTAAGGCAACAAGTACTCTGATTAGAGAAGTATGCATGAGGTTGAAAGCAGTAGTTTCCACTTGGTCACACATCAGAAGAAAAGGGAAAGGGGAGATTTTTAGAAGCACAGATTCTTGGACCCCATGCTAGGACAGCTAGGAACCTGTGTTTTGTTTTGTTTTTTTCAGTGCTATTCAGAAAATTTTGATGGGTGACAAGTTGAAGAACACCTGCTTTAAGAAAAGAAGACAACCTGATCTGTGGTGGCACATTGGATAAAGCATAGACCTGGAATGCTGAGGTCGCTGGTTCAAAACCCTGGACTAGCCTGTTCAAGGCACATATGGGAGTTGATTATTACTGCTCCTCGTCCCCTTCTCTCTCTCTAAAAATAAATTAATAAAACCAAAAAAAAAAATTAAAAAAGGGGGCCTTACTAGGCAGTGGTGCAGTGGATAGAGCATTGGACTGGGATGCGGAGGAACCAAGTTCGAGACCCCGAGGTCTCCAGCTTGGGCGTGGGCTCATCTGGCTTGAGCAAAAGCTCGCCAGCTTGGACCCAAGGTCGCTGGCTCCAGCAAGGGGTGGTTCGGTCTTCTGAAGGCCCGCAGTCAAGGCACATGTGAGAAAGCAATCAATGAACAACTAAGGTGTTTGCGACGGCAATGAAAAACTAATGATTGATGCTTCTCATCTCTCTCTGTTCTTGTCTGTCTGTCCCTATCTATCCCTCTCTCTGACTCTCTCTCTGTCCCTGTAATAAATAAATAAAAATAAATAAATAAATAGATAGATAGATAGATGGATAGATAGATAGGAATTAAAAGAAAAAGACAAACTGACCAGGTGGTGGCGCAGCAGATAGAGCGTTGGCCTGGGATGCAGGGGACTCAGATTTGAAACCTCGAGTTCTCTGGCTTAAGAGTGAGTTCGCTGGCTTGAGCATGGGATCATAACATGACCCCTGGTTACTGACTTGAGCCCTAGGTCGCTGGCTTGAGTAAGGGATCACTGGCTCAGCTGGACCAAGTCAAACTGGTCAAGGCACATATGAGAAAGCAATCAATGAACAACTAAGGTGCCACAACTACGAGTTGATGTTTCTTATCTCTCTCCCTTCCTGTCTATTCATCTTTGTCTGTCCCCCTCTCTCTCTCCTGTCACATTCTCTCTTTCTTTCTTAAAAAAGAAAAAAGGACAAACCCAGGTGATCAAGCTGCCATGGAGCATTTACACATGTTCAGAAAGACTGAAAGAATGCTTAAGACTATACAGGAGTGGTTTTCAACCTATTTATGCTAGAGGACCAGTGAAAATAAAAGAATTATTTCGGGACTGTTAAAGCAGAAATCAGCATGAGCATAAGCGAATTTGACTAAAATCATTAGGTCGATAATCTTCATACAACATCAGGCTGGTTAAACCTTTCACAAAATTTTGACCGACCAATTTGCCGACCGGCAGTTGAAAAACAATGCTATATACGACCATAGACCCTGAGGACCCAGAGAGTGAGACTACCCTGGGTACCTACTTTCTAACCCGTTGTGCTCCAAACAGAGAGGTGGGACCTACCACCCCCACCTCCCAATTGGTAGAGGTGGCCTTCAGAGTCTTTAACAACAGAGATGTGGCAGAAAAAGAGGACGAAGGAAACATGAAAAAGTTAACTTTTTCTGATTGCCACCCTTCAGGCTTTGGATAATTTGGGGATAAGCGGAGGAGGACTGATTTGGGTAAGTAACCCCAGTCCCTACTGTGATAACAACAAAAGGCGTCTGGTAGAGCTGGAGCCTAACCACTGTGCATATTGCAAACAAGAAAGACAATGAAAAAGAGAGTGCCCCCACCATCTTCAGGGAGGGAAAGAAAAGGAAGCTCCTAATTGTTTGCAATTACCCCAGATAGAAAATGAGGATCGATGCCATCTGGGGGCCTTCTCTTTTGGCTCCAAAAGGTAATGTTTTGATCTTCCATGAGGAGCCTCAGGTTACTCTGAATATAGAAGTTGAGAAAACTGAATTTTTTTATTAGATACTGGAGCCAGTTACTCTGTTTCTACTATCTGTAAAGGCATCCTCTCCAAGAGGGAGTGTAATATAAAAGGGATGGCAGAGCTCTGGCTGGTTAGCTCAGTCGGTTAAGAACATCATCCAGAAACAACAAGGTTGTGGGTTCGATCCCTGGTCAGGGCACACATGGGAAACAGCCAATGAATGCATGACTAAGCGAAACAACAGATGAATGCTTCCCTTCCCTCTTCCCCTCTCTGTCTCTCTAAAAAATAAAAATAAAAAATAAATAAAATTTAGCCCTGGCTGGATAGCTGGGTCAGTTGGAGCATCCTTTTGGAGCACATAGGTTGCCAAAATTGATTCCCTGGTCAGGGTACATACAGGAGCAGCTTGATGTTGCTGTCTCTCTGCCTGCCTCTCTCAAAAAAATAAATAAACTAGCTTGGGGTGGTGGCACAGTGGATAGAGCGTCAGCCTGGAATTCAGAGGACCCAAGTTTGAAACCCTGAAGTTACCAGTTTGAGTGCAGGCTCACCAGGTTGAGTGTGGGTTTGCTGGCTTGAAGCCCAAGGTCACTGGCTTGAGTAAGGTGCATTGGCTTAGCTGGAGTCCCCTGGTCATAGCACATATGATAAAGCAATCAAAAAACAACTAAAGCCTGACCTGTGGTGGCGCAGTGGATGAAGCGTCGACGTGGAATGCTGAGGTCGTCAGTTCAAAGCCCTGGGCTTGCCTGGTCAAGGCACATATGGGAGTTGGTGCTTCCTGCTCCTCCCCCCTTTCTCTCTCTCTCTCTCACACTCTCTCTCCTGTCTCTCTAAAAATGAATAAATAAAATCTCAAAAAGAAAAAAAATAACAACTAAAGGTGCTGCTACAAAGAATTGATACTTCTCATCTCCCTCCCTTTCTGTCTGTCCCTCTCACTAAAAATAGAAAATAAACAAATAAATAAAATAAAAATTGAAAAAATTTATTGATTGATTTGAGAGAGAGAGAAACATTATCTGTTCCCATTTGTGCCTGGACCAGGAATGGAACTGACAACGTCTGTGCATTGGGAAGATACTCTAACCAACAGAGGCAGCCGGCCAGGGCTATTTTAACATTTTTAAATTAAATGATGAAAGCTCAGAAATAATAACTTATCAAAAGTCACAAGTCTACTTACTGCATGGTAGAGGGAGTCAGAAAAGAAATAAAAAGGGTTCAAACTCAAGTTTGACTCCAAAGCAGTATAGTGAGCTAATTGCTGCACTATACTGCCCCTTATGGTCATCACCGGGTAATAAAATTGATGAGGTCTGACTTCCTGCCCATGACATTATCTTTTTCATTTATTTTAATTAATTAACTAATTCTTGTGACCAAGACAAAGAAAGGGACAGATAGCGACAGACAGACAGGAAGGGAGAGATGAGAAGCATCAATTCTTCGTCATGGCTTTTTGTGGCAGCTCCTTAGTTGTTCATTGACTGCTTTCTCATATGTGCCTTGACTGGGGAAAAGGGGGTGGACTACAGTAGAGTGAGTGACACCTTGTTCAAGCCAGTGGCCTTTGGGCTCAAGCCAGCAACCATGGGGTCATGTCTATGATCCCACGCTCAAGCCATCAACCCCGCCCTCAAGCTGGTGAGTCTGTGCTCAAGCCTGCAATCTCGGGGTTTTGAACCCTGGTCCTCTGCGTCCCAGTCCTACCTTTATCCACTGCGTCATCGCCTGGTCAGGCCTTTTATTATATTCTTTTTTTTTCCCCAGGGACAGAGAGAGAGAGAGTTAGAGAGAAGGATAGATAGGGACAGACAGACAGGAACGGAGAGAGGTGAGAAGCATCAATGTTGCCATTGCGACACCATACTTGTTCATTGATTGCTTTCTCACATGTGCCTTGACCGCGGGTCTTCAGCAGACTGAGCAACCCCTTGCTGGAGCCAGCGACCTTGGGTCCAAGCTGACGAGCTTTTGCTCAAGCCAGATGGGCCTGCGCTCAAGCTGGAGAGCTCGGGGTCTCGAACCTGGGTCTTCCGCATCCCAGTCCGATGCTCTATCCACTGTGCCACCGCCTGGTCAGGCTATTTTATTCTTTTTAAGAAAAAAATTTTTAATGTTTATTGTATTGATTTTAGAGAGAGAGAGAGAGACAGAGAGGAAAGAAGAGGAAGAGAAAGAGACAGGAACATTGATCTGTTCCTGTATATGCTCTGACTGGAGATTGAACCAACAACCTCTGTGCTTTGGGACAATGCTCCAACCAAAGGAGCTATCCAACCAGGGCAGGCCTTTTATTATTTTAAGTGAGAGGGGGTAGATAAACAGACTCCTGCTTGCACCCGACCGAGATCCACCTAGTGACCCCATCTAGGACTGCTGCTCTGCCCATCTAGGGCAGATGCTCAAAATGAAGCTATTTTTAGGACCTGAGTGGAGGCTTCCCAGAGCCATCCCCAGAGCCTGGGGCCAAAGCACTAGATCAATTGAGCCATGACTGCAGGAGAGAGAGAAGAGGGAGAAGCAGATGGTAGCTTGACTGCCAGCGGCCCCAGATGGGCAAAGAATCAGTGGGTGGACCTGTCAGGGCACATGTGTCAGTCTCTGTATCTCCCGTCCTCTCACTTAAAAAAAAAAAAAAAAAGACGGAGAATGGAAAGTCCAAGGTGTGTGCTGTGGTTAGGTTTGAGCCTCCAAAGATGGCTGAGAAGCTTGCCAGACCATGAACGGGATGAAGCTGAGTGGCTGAGATTGACGTTTGATTAGATAAAAATGCTTACGTAGTTGCCTTTTTTGTTTTTTTACAGGGGCAGAGAGAGAGTCAGAGAGAGGGATAGATAGGGACAGACAGACAGGAACGAAGAGATGAGAAGCATCAATCATCGGTTTTTTGTTGTGACACCTTAGTTGTTCATTGATTGCTTTCTCATATGTGCCTTGACCGTGGGCCTTCAGCAGACCAAGTAACCCCTTGCTGGAGCCAGCGACCTTAGGTCCAAGCTGGTGAGCTTTTACTCAAGCCAGATGAGCCTGTGCTCGAGCTTGCGAGCTCGGTGTCTCGAACCTGGGTCCTCTGCATCCCAGTCCGACGCTCTATCCACTGCGCCACTGTCCTGTCAGGTAGCAGTTGCCTTTTATTTTATTATTATTTTTTAAATTTAATATGTGTAAGACTATTTATTTTGTGTGACAGAGACAGAGACAAAGAGAAGGACAGATAGGGACAGACAGGAAGGGAGAGAGACGAAGAGCATCAACTCTTTGTTGTGGTACTTTAGTTGTTCATTGATTGCTTTCTCATATGTGCCTTGACTGGGGGGCTACAGCAGACCAAGTGACCCCTTGCTCCAGCCAGCGACCTTGGGCTCAAGCTGGTGAACCTTGCTCAAACCAGATGAGCCCTCGCTCAAGCCGGCAACCTCGGGGTCTTGAACCTGGGTCCTTCACATCCCAGTCCAACGCTCTATCCACTGCACCACCACTTGGTCAGGCAAGCAGTTTGCCTTTTTAAATATTGATACCAGATCTCTGAATTTCTATTTTTTCTTAAGCATTTTAATCCATTGGCTGGATGTATAATCCCACTCTCAGGCCTCCTTTATTTTTCATCAGCTCTACTGTTCTAACCCCAACCAGAACTTGAACTTACTGATCATACCCTTTACATAGGACCTAATTACCCTCCCCATGTCCTATCTCTACTCCTTATCCTTAAGTCCATGGTCAGTCATTATAATCACTCCCTTGAGTATACTCTCAATTTCTTTTGTCCCCTGACTTCAATGTACTCATTTGGTGAAGCCACAGCTCTGGTTTAAGTCCAATTCTCTATCCACTTTGGGTCTGTACCTCCACAGTTAAATAGTATTTCATCTCACTTGGTCTCACTTTAAATTCCTTCTAACTTCCAGTGCTGGTAGGCAATCACACTACACCACATCACATGCCTTTTCTCCTCCCAGACGTCTGCTCCATTCTTTTCCTCTTCAAACACCTCCAACTCCTTCTCCCTATCTTTTTTCTAATCTGATGATCTTGCCTCCTACTTCTCTGAGAAATGAAAGTAGCAAACAATCTACATATGCTTTTGGACTATATATTCCATCTTTCCTGTTATTACTGATAAACTGTGCCCCTCTCCACTTGTGCCTGGACTCTATCCCTTGTTTGTTCAAGGACATACATGGCTGTCTCCTATTCTCAATTTCCTCATCCTTGAGAAAATGTAAATATTCTTACCATTTTATAAAATCCCTTTATCCCACTGCTTCCTCTAGCCACTGCCCTATTTCCCTCCTCCCTTTTTCAGTAAAACTCCTTAAAAAAGATGTCACCAGCCTGACCTGTGTTGGCGTAGTGGATAAAGCGTCAACCTGGGAACACTGAGGTCGCCAGTTCAAAACCCTGCACTGGTCTGGTCAAGGCACATATGGGAGTTGATGCTTCCAGCTCCTCCTCTCTTTCTCTCTTTCATTCTGTCTCCTCTCTAAAATGAATAAATAAAAAGAAAATTAAAAAAAAAAATAGATGTCACCAATGTTTTCATTTTTTTACAATTAGTGTATATATATATATATATAATTTACAATTAGTATATTTAATAACATAGGTTAAAGACATTCTGCCCCATTCTAATTTTTAATTTAAAAAAATTTCCTGATTTGAGAACTTGATTTGTTGTTCCACTTATATTTCCCATTGATTTGAGAGAAACATCGGTTTGTCGTGCCACATATTTATGCATTCATTGGTTGATTCTTCTTACATGCCCTGACTGGGGATCAACCCATAACCTTGGTGTATTGGGACAATGCTCTCACCATCTGAGGTTAAGTAACCTACACAAGGTCACACATCTCCAAATTTCAGAAGTGACATTTATGAGCCTCCTCAAAGGTAGAGACACTCTTGCCTACTTAAGTGTTCTGACAAGTTCAGAATTTGCCACAGCTGTTCTAGCACATGCATTGGTATGCTGACCATGAGTAAATTGTGATCAACAATTGCCATCTGTTTTTTTAGTTAAGTTTCTCCGATTAGCCTGACCAGGCGGTGGCACAGCGGATAGAGCGTGGGACTGGGATGCGGAAGACCCAGGTTCGAGACCCTGAGCTTGCCAGCTTGAGCGTGGGCCCATCTGGCTTGAGCAAAGGCTCGCCAGCTTGGACCCAAGATCGCTGGCTCCAGCAAGGGGTTGCTCGGTCTGCTGAAGACCTGCGGTCAAGGCACATGTGAGAAAGCAATCAATGAACAACTATGGTATTGCAACGGCAACGAAAAACTAATGATTGATGCTTCTCACCTCTCTCTGACTCTCTGTCCCTGTAAAATAAAATAAATAAAACATTAAAATAGAAGTTTCTCCGATTAACAGGACTACTACTCCATACTCTGAAATACTCTATCCCTTCCTTGCAATCATTTTTTTTTTTACAGGGACAAAGAGTCAGAGAGTGATAGGAACAGAGACAGGAACGGAGAGGTGAGAAACATCAATCATTGGTTTTTCTAGTTTTTTGTTGCTGTTGTGACACCTTAGTTGTTCATTGATTGCTTTCTCACATGTGCCCTGACCGCGGGCCTTCAGCAGATCGAGCAACCCCTTGCTGGAGCCAGCGACCTTGGGTCCAAGCTGGAGAGCTTTTTGCTCAAACCAGATGGCCCCCGCACTCAAGCTGGCGAGCTTGGGGTCTCGAACCTGGGTCTTCCGCATCCCAGTCCAATGCTCTATCCACTTCGCCACCGCCTGGTCAGGTGCAATCATTCTTATATATATATACTTCCAAATTCTAAGACAATGTGGCATTGTTACACTGATGAAATAATTTTATGAAGAATCCCCTTAAAAGCTCCAAGCTATGCACTTTCTATTAAAGCCTTTGCCATCTCCCAAGTCTAAGTCTCTTCTTGATTTGTTCCTCACTCAAAAGGACTTTTCTGTTACCCCTTCCTAGTTCCCTGCTTCCACTTAAGAAGCATCAACTAGCCTGACCTGTGGTGGCGCAGTGGATAAAGCGTCGACCTGGGAACACTGAGGTCGCCAGTTCAAAACCCTGCATGGTCTGGTCAAGGCACATATGGGAGTTGATGCTTCTAGCTCCTCCCCTCTTTCTCTCTCTCACTCTGTGTCTCCTCTCTAAAATGAAAAAAAAAAAAGCATCAACTAGCCAGGTTAAATTAATCCAACATTCACAGATGCTTTAATCTCCTTTCCCCTAGGCAACTACGCAAACTAAGGAAGTTGTGAATACTAATACAAAAGAAACCTGAGTGAAGGTACAGGGATAAACTCCCCCCCATAAAAGATTATGTGGCATTCCACATTTGAATGTTTCCGTAAAGCGATTATATTCCCTATGACCGTGATGGTGAAACTATGACACGCGTGTTAGCACTGACATGCGTAGTTTTCGATGACACGCAGCTGCATACCATAGAGTGTGGGGCCGCATGCCGAGAAGGACGCTTCATCCTCAGCTCCTGCAGGGCCAGGTGCAGTAGCCAAGGATAAAACATTTGCTGTAGTGTAGACACTCTGTAGGTCAAAACAACAGAACTCTGGCACAGAGCATCTAGTTCTGGGACTTGCAGTTAGGCTGTTTTTCTTGAAGTGACATACCATCCGAGTTATGCTCGGTTTTTTGGTGAATTTTGACACACCAAGCTCAAAAGATTGCCCATCACTGCTCTATGACATACACAACCCCCACTCTATCTGGCAATAAATACACTCAACATGGTTTATAAAGTCAAATTTCCATTTTATTTTTTTCCAGAGAACTTTTCTTCAGTGGTTAAGGACTTAACTCCTTACATGGGCTTTGGTGGAGGTCGTGGAGCAGCACCCTACAAGATATAAGAATTAAAAAGTTAAAAACGACCAACTAAAGATTTCCCTCTCAAAAGAACCTAACCACTACTCTCCCATCATTAACAATATATTTGGGCCATAAACTCACAGAAAACAGGCTGATGTGAAAGGAGACCACACTACTTAATCCAAACCAAACTCTAATAACGCTCTTATTTATAAGTGACTAAGCAAATGTTTTAGGTGTGGGCCCCACCCAGACTTGTTGAGAGTTAAATGAGTTCATATTCAGAAAACACTTACTATAGTGCCAGGCCCTGTACAAATAGGATCCAGGGATAAAAGGGCAAATGCCAGACTTAGTTGTTCATCCTAGTTAGAGACTTTAATTTGATAACCCTTGGGTCCTCACGTATATTTTGAACATCACCCCTCTGGCTTCCACATCTCCTTTTTAAGATACTTACCGCGGGTCTAAACCGGGGTGGGGGTGTTCGGTCCTTCCGGGCTTCACGAGAACGATTCCTGACTACCTTGCTGTGGATTGCACAACTCACACAGTAATGTAGTTTCACATACAGCTTGGGAAGCACGTAGGCTAAAATGGAAAACAAATAAATCAAAAGGTACATAAATGTCTTGCCAGGCATACCCATACAACTTCACTCCCAAAGAAAATGTTCATTCAGTTCCTGATGCTTAAAACACACATGCAGTACTGATTCATTCTGTCACCAAACGGACCAAGTCCACATCCTAGATAAGCCAAACATCCAGTTCCTTCAGCAGCCAATTATTTTAAGAAAAAGAAATGGCACCTGACCAGGTGGTGGCGCAGTGGATAGAGCGTCGGACTGGGATGCCGAAGGACCCAGGTTCAAGACCCCGAGGTCGCCAGCTTGGACCCAAGGTTGCTGGCTCCAGCAAAGGTTGCTTGGTCTGCTGGGGGCCCGCCGTCAGGGCACGAGTGAGAAGGCAATCAATGAACAACAAAGGTGTCGCAAGGGCAACAAAAAACTGATGATTGATGCTTCTCATCTCTCTCCGTTCCTGTCTGTCTGTCCGTCCCTATCTATCCCTCTCTGACTGTCTCTGTAAAAAAAATAAAAATAAATTTTTTTTTTAAAAAAAGGAAAAAGAAATGGCCAAAACACATCATATTGCTCCGAAAACACTTTGTAGACCAACTTGAAACATTCTTACAGACTTAGTCTACACTTCCACAAGTACTCAAATATTCATCAAGTCAAAAGAATTGTCACATACACTACATTTAGTTATTGTTCCCCAAATATGGCTACAGAATAAGTGCTGTAAGTGCTTTTGGGATCAGCCCTCCCCCGGCCCAGAGCAATCACAAACCACAGCAAAGACTGTGCACTACCACAAAAAAAGAAAAAAAAAATCTTCAACCGGACAAAGGTAAAAAACGGCAAACACAACCAAGACAACGTTCTCTTTTCCCAACAACACTGCCCGCGAGAGCTAGGAGGACAGGTGTTAGAACACTTGCAGATCAAACAGGGAGTTTACTCACCATCGAAGACGCTCGCTTCGGAAATGTCCCGAACGGCTGCGGCTTCTACTATGTTTCGAATGACGAACTTCTTAATGGCCTTATCCTTGGGTACGCACCGGGCGCAGTTGGTGCAGCGAATAGGCTGCACATGGCCGCGGCCTTTTTTAGCACGACCATTGTTCCTTCTTTTCTTGGTCTACGTGAGAGTAAAGATCATGTCAGGAAGGAAGAAGCACAACTCAGCCAGCCCCGGCCCCTCCCGGTTACATTCCGCACCCGCATCCCCCAGAAAGGGGCCAGTGAGCTCTCCAGCCCCTCCGCTCATCTCTCCAAGTCCGGAACAAACACACTCCGTCCACTCCTAGACCATGGACCGAACTCTCAAATCTCCTCAAGCCCCGAATCTGCAGCTCTTGACCCACCCGCGAGGTGAGCGTTAGCTCACCAGGCACAGGGACATACCATTTTAGAAGCGAGGCCGCGAAAGAAGATCCAGCGTTCTCTGCGGCTCTCTTATATAGTGCGAGATCCCTACGCTCACACCGAAGAAACCTCAGTTGACGAACGCCAAGAATGGCAACCCACTTTAAGTTTTCTTTATTATTCAGAGTTTTCGCTAAAATCTAGCGGGAAGGCACTTCTCGAGTTTACTTATCGACGGCACAAGCGGACTATGGAACTATTTTTCCTGATGGCAGAAGAAAACTAGAGTTATACGTCACCCAGCAAGCACCGCGACGCCTTACCCCGGATGTAATTCTGGGCGTTATAATTATTCGGGTTTTGCGACGCTAGGCGCGGAAGTGGTTCCGCGCAAGACCGCAAATCGCGCTCCCAGTTGGAGGCCGGAGGCGAAGCTGTGCATGGTGGGAATTATAGTGCGAAGCTAGCCGATCCTTGGCTCCAAGCAATTAAGCCGGGACCACGCTATGCCACTGGGGGACGCTCTCGGCTCACTTCTCTGACAGTCCTGCTTGGTGTAGGATTGAGAAACGGAGGACCTGGGGGAAACAAAACATTTTGTTAACTTCTTCCAATAAGAGGAAAAAGGGGAAAAAAAAACCCAAAAAGCAAAAACCCACAAGGACGGGCCAAGGACAAGTGCATCGATGCGGGATCTGTTTCTCATTTGCCCTTTTATCCCTGGATCCTATTTGCACAGAGCCTGGCACTGTAGTAAGTGTATTCTGAATATGAACCCATTTAACTCTCAACAAGTCTGTAAGGTAGGTACTACCATTATTATCCTCACTTTACGGATCGAAAAACTGAGGAATAACTGTAGCGAGGTTAAAACTGAGGTTGCCCACGGCCCTGGCCTGTGGCTGAGTGGATAGAATGCGGGTATGGACCTCCTGGGTTCGATTTCTCTTCAGGGCACACAGGAGAAGAGACCATCTGCTTCTCCTCCTCCTCCCCCTTCTCTCCTTTTTCACATCTTGTAGCTTGTGACTGGATTGAGTGTGTCCCAGTGTGCGCTGAGGAGAGCTCAGTTGGAGGGCATCAGCCTTAGATGCTAAAAGCAGATGGGTACTTGAGCCTCAGCCCTAGAGGGGGGTTGCCAGGTGGATCCTATCCCCGGCATGTGGGAGTCTGCAGCACCATCTCCCCTCCTCTCACCTAAAACAGACAAACAACAAAACAAAATAAAAAAACTGAGTTTGCCCAAAGTCTCCAGAGCTAGTAAGAACTGTTCTGGCTCCACTATACCATGCCTCTTCTCACCCCTCCACCCCGCCCAAATGGGTGGAGGTATATATAGCCTGGATCAGTGACTTAACACTGGGAAACAAAATTTTTGTTGCATCCACAAAACACTTGCTTTTATCTAATTTGAGAGCACTGATCTCAAATCTGACGTTAGCTTTTCTCTGTAATTAGTTTTTTTGCAATTCAAGATTTTAGGTTTTCATCTTATTGTAAAATTTTCAACATTTAGTTTAACATAATAAAAATAGAATGTCTTCTTGGGCATCATCTTTGTGAAAATATAATAATTTATATTTTGCAGTAAATATACTAATACACTAAAAGATATGATTGCATCAGAATTTGTCTACAATTTTGAAATACAACATATTAAAACACTTATTTTAATCATAAAATTTGTGCAAAACTTATTTAAATTCTATTTAGGCAAAAATTTGTGTTTGTAGCTGTTGTGTTTGTGTACTTGTTGAGGACAATCTCTGATGCTCCAGCAGTAGTCTGCTCATCACTAACAGCTCCAAGATTTTCGGGAAATTTATCAAGGTGACTGTTCAGGAAGTGAATCTTAATGCTCATGTTACATCCAGTGTCGCAGAAAACCAACAGCATCCTTTGAACCAGAAGTTCATGGTTTTCAGCTTTTTTGTTGCCAAGGAAGTTCCTTGTAACTGCCACAAAAGACTGCCATACTGCTTTCTCCTCCTTATTCATCTTCTTGGCAAATTCTTTTCTTTTCTTTTATTTCTTTTTTTTTTTTTTTTTTACAGAAACAGAGAGAGAGAGAGAGAGAGAGTCAGAGACAGACAGGAAATGAGAGAGATGAGAAGCATCAATCATCAGTTTTTTGTTGCTGTTGTGACATCTTAGTTGTTCATTGATTGCTTTCTCATATGTGCCTTGACCGCAGGCTTTCAGGAGACTGAGTAACCCCTTGGTGGAGACAGCGATCTTGGGTCCAACCTGGTGAGCTTTTTGCTCAGACCAGATGAGCCCAGGCTCAAGCTGGTGACCTCGGGGTCTCGAACCTGGGTCCTTCCACATTCCAGGCTGACGCTCTACCCACTGCACCACCGCCTGGTCAGGCTCTGGCAAATTCTTCGTCATGTATGAGGGTTCGAATGTGAGGTCCATCAAATACACCTGCTTTTATCTTCTCGAAACACAAGGCAGGAAAAGCAGAAATAATATGTTGAAAGAATTCACTTTCTCTGTTCAAAGCCTGAACAAACTGCTTCATTAAGCCAAGTTTGATGTGAAGTGGGGAAAAATGATCCTGTCTCGATGAACTATAGGTTCATTCACAATATTTTGCATCCCTACTTCCAGAGCTTCATGTTCCGGCCACTCCTTCTGTGTCCAGTGTTTCTTCCAAGCTCAGCTGTCTAACAAACACAGAAAGTAAAGATACTTCATGAAACCTCTCTGTTGTCCTAGCAGGAAATTTACCATTTTAAGATTTATACAAATTATCTAGTTATGCTCCTCATACTTCAGAAAGTCAAGGACAATTTTTATGTCATTATTATTTTCTCACAGGTGAGTTGAATAACCAATTGGGACCACTGCATAAACATTATCGTTGTGTAGGAGAAGATATTTCAGACTTCGTTTAGCACTGTCAAGAAATAGCCGCCAACCTGACCTGTGGTGGCGCAGTGGATAAAGCGTCGACCTGGGAACACTGAGGTCGCCAGTTCAAAACCCTGCACTGGTCTGGTCAAGGCACATATGGGAGTTGATGCTTCCAGCTCCTCCCCCCTTTCTCTCTCTCTCTCTCTCTCTCTCTCTCTCTGTCTCTCCTCTCTAAAATGAATAAAATAAAAAAAATGTATTAAAAAAAAAAAAAAAAAAGAAATAGCCGCCATTCTGTTGGACTGTAAGTGGTAACACCTAGCTGGCTGAGAAGACTACTGATATCATGACAGAAAACAAAGTGTTTGTCTTCGGAAAAGAAGTCCACAAAAATTTGTTCACACTTTCTGAAATGGGATACTTTAGCTGACCAGTGAAGTACATTCTTTTCTTGAAGCCTGGAGGCTAATAACTCAGCTGCTTTCTTTGATAGGCCCAAATCTCTTACTAAGTCATTTAATTTGGGTTGGCTAAATTGCTGAGGGGTCAATGACTACTTGGCATCAGAAGAAGACCCTTCAGATTCTACAACCATTTCCTCATGCATCTTATCAAAATACACTCGATCACCATGTTCACTTTCTTCGTTCTTAGAAGAAATAAAACCATTGAAAACTGGAACCGGGAGTGTCTCAGAGTGTGGGATAAGTCGTATTGCTGAAGGAATATTAGGATATGCGATCATATGTTATTTTTTCTTGCTGATGCCCTTTGTATGGATTGGACAGAAATAATAGTCACTGCTGTGGTCCTTAGGTTTATGCCAAACCATGGGAAAACCAAAAGGCTTTCCTTTGCGTTTTCCTTTTGTCCAGTCACGAAGCATTTCCTCACAGTTATGACACACAATATGAGGAGCCCAGTTCTTGTCTTGATCGCCAAGGGGAACTTGAAAATAGGCAATATATGCACGTGTTACAAATGATGAAATATTGCACCTTTGACATTGAAGTGTGTAACAGCCACATATATAACAGAAGGTGTCAGGACTATTCTTACATTTACGCCTACTCAAAGAAGTCATGATTCAATCTTAAAACAAGAGGGTGTTTTGTATCAGATAATAATTTTTTACATTTAAAGACAATTACAATTATGTAAAAGTGATATTTGTAAAACATTAATTGTCTTTTGGTTATGTTCAATACAAGAGTCGTTGCCCTTTAACTCCAATTTAAAAACCAATGCATGCCATTAACTGTAACAAAAAGAAATTAAAATTGCATAAAAACTAGAGCATGCACCAAAAAACGGATTTCAGATTTGGAATCAGTGATGCAGAAATATATAGAAACAGTTCTAAAACCTCATGCAACAGAAAATGAAAAAAACAAATTGTTCCCCAGTGTAATGTAGACTCAGATTCATAGTAGAAATATATACTGCTCACAAAAATTAGGGGATATTTCAAAATGAATATGAAACAATACTCCATTACTTTTAGCCTTTTGTATAAGTGCATTTTCACCAATGAAATAAGTTGGGTTTGCATCTCATTTGCATAATCAAATAACTTTCTTTGACTTGTCATTTGGTTTTCTGATGTTGTTTAATAGAAGAAATCGAATATTTCTTTATTGCTTCATATTCATTTAGAAATATCCCCTAATTTTTGTGAGCAATAAATATATGCTGATCAAGCTCCAGTAAAATTATTTCATCACTCCGTTGTGAATCTGGTCACTGACTGAAACACTGTTTCTTATGTACACCTCCATTTACCTCTGAAGAGCTTTCAGAAAATGGTTTTTTAGCCTTGAATAGGAGTGGCTATCCATGGGCAGCCAACCACCCATCTGTCTCCAAAATTGAAGACACTAGATTGTCAAGGGGACCTCCGAGCATTCAGACCCAAGATGGTATAGAATGGAAACCAAGTCTTTGTTCATTCTTGAATCCTTCTGGAGTCTGAATTCACCAGATTCACTATCCCTGGAACAACCATTATGGTGTCTCCTAACCTCTAACCCATTTTTTTGGGGTTAAATTTTATTTTTCAAATTTTGATTTGGCTTCAACACAACTATATTCTTAGTCTCTTTTGGTTTTGAATTTGTTAGCATCAATGGGGAATGGCAAAAGATAGACTATATGAAATGTCTCCAATTTTCACTTTCATACAGTCTCATGGAAACAGAAAGGCAGGCATTAGCATATGGAATGGCAGTGAGGTAGGTAGAACGAAAAAGGTTCAGAGTGAAGGGGGAAGAAAACAGTTAATAAGTATTTAATGTGCCTATCTTGGCTTTTCTTGGGATTTTTATAGCCTTGCGGTTTTACTGGCTGCATTCCCTGGCATAAAGGGGCAGGAATAAACCTTGGAGTCACACTCCTGGGTTCAAATCCAGGTTCTGTTACTTATTGGCTAATGAATCTTGAACTAGTTATTTATTCTCATGAGGGCTTTTATTTCTTCACTAGAAATGGTGACCATTTATTTGGAAGTTGTTTCTACAATTAAATGAATATTTGGCACAGTGCTTGGCATTTATGAGTGCTTAGGAAGTGGTAACCCGTTATTATCATCATTCATTTTACTGTAACTTGTGTCTCCCTGGGTGAATAATATGTTTTGCATGTAGTAGGTACTGAACAACAAATGTTTGATAAATTTCTGCTTTGGATGGATAGGTATGTTGGGTTTTTTCCCCTCTTCTGTGAGCATTCCTGGTAGGAAAATCTCTTCCACTTCCCATTCTAGGTTGAAAATTTTTCTGTAGCAGTAGCTTGAATATTCTTGTTTGGTTTCCTCTCAATATTGGACTTGTTCACTTTCAAAATGTTTAGTAGTTAGTACAACATGCTGCTAGGAGGCCCTCGCCCTCCCAGTAGAAAAGCAAGGCAAAGGAAATCTGCAAAAACAACCAGGGGTGTTAAATTACTTATGTTTATTTATAACAGACTTTCAGCCAGTACAGTACAAAACTTACAGTAGTATATCTCCATTACACAAATATTTACTTACAATATATTACATATACAAAATGCTTTGCAGTAAGTCTCAAAAGCATGTTTAACTCCCTTGAGAAAGGAGAAAAACTCTTAAAAAAGGGGGGAAGAAGGGGGACTCAGAGGAAGAGGAGGAGGTGAAGGGATAAGGTCCAAGGAGACACCAAGCATAGGCTACAAATGAAACCCTGGGAGAGAGAGAGAGAAGAGAGGTGGTATTGCACTTGCTTCTGTGTGGGTTTTTTGTTGTTGTTGTTGCTGTTCTTCATAACTTCTGATTAAAAATATATATAATATATTATTTATACAAGGACAGAAGATGCCAGAAGTATTACAAAATCCCACCTGCAGCTTGGACACTGACATGAAGAAAACGAAAGTCTGGAAAAGTGTCTATTTAGAATTTTTTGTGTGTGGTGTTGATGTTTGAATATCAATATAAAAGGAAAACACCTCTTTTCTCCATGTGGGTTTCAATGTATACTTTTTCTTTTTTTATGCAAAACGAGTTGGGAGAGAGAGCATGAGGGTGTTTGAGGGTTCAGAGCTGAAAGGCTCTAGAAAGTAGAATTCTGTACCTAAGACCCTGGTTAAAGTGCAGTGATGGTCTGGAGAGACAGGGTGCCCTTCTCTCCCCTCCTTAGCACCTGGTCTTGCCTTCCAGTCTCTGCTCTCCTGGGCTCAGAGCACAGCTTCAGACCATAGTCTTTCATGTTTTAGGAGGTTACAGGTGCCAAAGCTGGCTGGGGGGTGGGGGTGGCACCCTAAGGCTCTGATACCCCAGAAGGGACGAGTCCTTATGAGGTGTCCTCAAATACACAGCAGATGCTGAAGAGGTGGTGTGGGTAAGTCTAACAGGAAGAGGTTCAATGTCAGAACAGTTGAGGAGAACCCCAGGTCATCTCAGCTTTGCTGCTATCCTGAAACAAGGAGCCAGTTGCCCTGGTTGCTGTTGAGAAAAGTCTCCTCTAGACACTACTGTCCTCCCAGCTAATTCCCCCACCTTCTGTCCTTGGCAGCATCTGTTTATTGCTACATTGTCAAGGAGGAAAAATCAATCCACAATGCCCCTCCCTGACAATCTGGTTCTCTTCAGGAGACCATGTAATGGGGTAGAAAAGGAGGAAGAGGAGTTTTTTAGGGTCTTCTTAACCATAACAGGGTAAGGTAGACTCTTCTTAGAGCCTTTAAGAGCTCCAATCACAGGGTCAGTTCCTTAGCCAACCCTTTACCATCCCCTTAAATTATCCCTGATAGGGAGTGACAAAAGTAGGAGGCAAAAGAGCCTATAAGGACATGTGGAAAGATGGAAGTGAAAAGGAGAGGGAGAGAAGGACCAAGTGTTACAACTTGTGAGGTGTTGTGTTTGGTTTTTACTTTTTTCTTTAAGTATAGAAAAACAGCCTTTGGTTTGAATCTCAAGGTAGCAGAGGATGGGATTGCTGTGACCTTGGGCAGGGAATTCTTATAGAAAGAGACCTCCACTTGCAGTGGAGCTATATTTCCTCCTGCCCCTTCTCATAACTAGGTTACCCATATAGCCAGGCTCTCTGCAGCAGCTGGGAGGAGAGTGCCCCTCCTGCCCTACATCTGGGAGCTGAGTGTAGAAGGGGGCAGTAATGGGTGTCCTCCTTTCAGTTGTGCCCATCCCATTCTTACTGGGACAAGAGTGGAACGGGATGAGGGGCATATGCCCTTGCTCATCCTGGGATAATTTTTGGTTATACTGAAAATTAGAAGAGAGAAAAGAAACATTCTTTTCTCCCTAAGAAGGTGGATCCTGCTAAGGGGTGAGAAGAAGGCAGCATGACAGGGGTTGAGATAACCCTTTGTCATCAGGCAGCAACCCACTAGTTTTTCAGAGGTCAGGGACTGCAGGAGTCCCTGAGAGCCTAGGAAGGTCACTAGAGTGAAGAAGTTTGAGGGCTAGAAGAGTACAAGGAGAATTTTGACCCACCCCCTATCCATGCCCTGGTTTCCAATTAGGCACCTGTGGCTCCCAATGTGTCAGAGACAGAGGACTGCTGACCTAGCCTTGGCCCCTGAGAATATAAAATTGGGGCACTGCAAGGAGAGAAAAGCTGCCACTGAGTAGACTGGCAGGTTGAAGAGAGTAGAGCAGTGTTGGGGGTGGTTCAAGAAGAGGAAAGAGATATATTTTCACATCCTAGAGGGAGATCCTGAATGTGAGCTTTGGGGAACTCATGTTACTAAGGGGGCATAAAGAGGACCCTCAGTCCCACAGTTAGACTGGAGAGAACTTCTTTAGCCCCTTTTACTTCCAAACAAGGGAATTATTCATTTGTTCAAGAAAAGTGCAAGCTGCCTAATGTGAAAGGGCACAAGAGGTATGGAGTACCAGTTTGAAGGGTTCCAGAGAGGAGGGATAATGCCACAGAGCTAAGGTAGGGCCAGAGGGAACTACTGGAATCAAAACTGAAGAATCACATAATGCAAAAGACAGGACTTAAAACAAGAAGTCCAAGGTCTCTTAGTACTAAGAGGAGCTTTCTACCCCCAGGGCTGTTGGAGAAAGACAGAACAAAGAGAGAAAAATTAGGCCTAAAGTAGTTAAGGTACTGTGGGCAGGAGGGTGGGGGGAGTGCCAAGTGAATGATATAAGTTTAAAAAAACTGCTAAAGAAAAATCAACTAATTCTATTAATAAATAACTTAGTGAGTACACTGGGATGAAAGGTTAAGAGGAAAAGGAGAAGCATAAGCACAATGACCTGTTTCATCACAATGCTTAAATTGGTCAGGGTGGAGGAGGAGAAGAGGTGAGAGGGATTCAGGGTCAAGTGTGAAGTTAGGTAGCCAGTGATGGGGCTACACAGCAAAACTTGGGATGTGGTGGGGACACGGCTAGACTCCTGTACGTGGGGCAGTAGAGTGGCGAACTGAGGGGAGGGCAGTGGGTCACTAGCCCACCTTGTGCTCTCCCCGGACAATGTGGGAAGAGAACTCATACCGGTCCTGGCTGTGGTAACCACAGATGTTGCACTCAAAAGGGTCTCTGAAGCCATGGCAACCCATGTGGATAGTGAACATGACATGGTCCAAGAAGAGGATGCGGCAGTGCTCACACTTGAAGGCCTTCACGGGCTCACCACTCTCGCCCACCACCCGAAGCACTTCCTTGGAGGGGCCTGGGGTGCCCCGCAGTAACCCTTCCTGTGGCTTGGGGTCCTCTTTGGCGTAGGCAGGACTGGGCCGGCCCACCACAATGGTGGGAGGTGGCTGGGGTGGGGGACCCTGAGGGAGGGATACCACTCCCCCAACCCGATCTTCGTGGTTGCTCTCTGTATCTGTGGAGTCTTGGCAGCCATTGCTGGGGGATGCCCCAGGGTCAGTAAGGGGGCCTCGGCCCCGGTAGAGAAGGGGACCTCCATCAGCCAGGTCCTCGGGTCCCTCACCTGCTTCTCGGGATCCTGGAAGCTCCAGTCGACCAGGGAGGGGCTGCATCTGGGTATAGACAGAGCTGATGACGGGCGTGAGTTCTGAGATGCAATTGGTAGGTGGAAGGCGGAGGGGACGCAGATGCTCTGTCCCCACAAAGGCCAGAGAACCTCCAAAGCTAGGCTCTAGGCCATGGTGTGCCACCAACTCCACATCCTTCTCATAGCCACCTGAATTCACATCATAGGGGAGGTCCGAGAGGCTGAAGTGCATCTGCTTCTCGCCTGTGGGGAAGAGGCTCTCAGCAGAGCTGGCTTTGGAGAATTCTTAAGTTCTCCAGGTTTATTTCTTTTTTTCTTACCCGTGAGGATGCTTGTAATGTTATTTACCATTCTTCATTTAGTTTCCTTGAAGTTAGGTCCCTTGTGGGGCTACTCCCCAACTCTAGGTTATAATCTTGGAGGACTCAGTCCTTATTACTCTTTCATTCCTCTCTACAAAGCTCCAGGTCATTCGAGAGCTAAGGACCAGGACCAGGTGGGGTCCACATACTTGCCTCCTCCCTCCTCCCTCTGACTCTAATGGCCCTTATCTCATCCCCAAAGACTAAAGTCCTTGCTATTCTCAAAACCTGGGAGAGCCCCCTGACACCCTCTTCTTAGAATTATCACATGAGCCCTCAACACTGACCCCTCTTCACCCTCTCGAGGTGCTTTCTCCCTCTTCACTCTGTTCCTGTTCTGGGGCTAGATTTTGAGAACCAGACAACTTTCTTTCCTTCAGTCAAATCTCCAGACCCAACTTAATGACTACTAGAGTTCACGTATAGATGAGCTGAGCCATGGCTTAAAGCTGATGTCTCCTCTACAACTGGACTCTTACCTACAAACTTCTGGGGGGTGGAACGCTTGCGTTTGGTGAGGCTGTTGGCCAGACGATCAATGAAACTTGGCCTTTCAGAGGATGAGTGCAGCATAGAGTCTGGCACCATCTCCAGGTCACGTATCTCATCACCTAGTGGGAGGCAAGAGGGTAGTAGCAGCTGAAGAGGGATAGCACTGGCCTAGCAGCCTTCACCTGGGGAAAACCAGCATGTCAGCAGCCAAAGAAGGTCATACCTGATGCTTGGGAAATTATGTTTTGCAGATGACATCAGAGTAATGGCAGCGTAAGAGATACTCCTGATTTCTCCCCTTGAAATATCAACAAATTGAACAACTATAATGCAGTAAAGGAACCCCAGCTGGGCTCACAGGCATGCCTGAAAGAGCCACGCACCAAATGGACTAAAGGTGGGATGGGGTGGAAAGGGGGCTAGAAGATAAAATACATTTGCAGTGGGCTTTGGAGAGGCAAGGAGACAAACCTGGAGTGACTGCATTTTTTAATCTGTGTGGGACTATGGGAAGGAGGGAAGCTTGGGCTCTCTGGATTTTGTCTGAGGGGTATGGAGAGGGGAACTCAGAGTGACTGGGTCTACTTCTGCTGGAGGCATTGTGAGACAGGAGGGCAGAGGGGGAGATAAACCAAAGTGGCCAGAGAGAGTGTGTGTGAGGGGTCATGGCCAGTGTTCCCAAGGTCTGCTTGCAGCCTGCACTCAGCAGAAACAGAGAAAGCTATAGTGTGGCCCCAGCCTCTCAGATCCCACCTCCCTCACCTCATGGGTAAGGAGAGTGACAGAGACAAATCCCACAGCTAGCTCTCCAGAGACATTCTCTCCCCTGAAGAACAGAGGTGCTCCATGTCTGGTCCCCAGGTCTGTTGAGACATGGAAAGGAGTACCTGGAAGCCTGAGATTGCCATTGCTAGAACTATAAAGCCCTCACAACATGCCCCATCTGCCAATATGACTGTGGCCCAACCTACATCATAGCAACAGCAACATCTCAGCTGAAAGCCCAAGAACTTCACAGAGCTAAAAGCCGTAATATAGCAACACTTACTGGAAGAAACCTCTCAAAACTGAAATTTACTGCCCCCATTTTCCTCCTTATTCTTTTTTATTTTTCACATTTGAATTTTATTTTATTTATTTAATTTATTTATTTACAGGAACAGAGAGAGAGAGAGGGATAGATAGGGACAGACAGACAGGAATGAAGAGAGAGATGAGAAGCATCAATCATTAGTTTTTCATTGCCGTTGCAACACCTTAGTTGTTCATTGATTGCTTTCTCACATGTTCCTTGACCACGGGCCTTCAGCAGACCAAGGAACCCCTCACTGGAGCCAGCGACCTAGGGTCCCAGCTGGTGAGCTTTTGCTCAAGCCAGATGGGCCCGTGCTCAAGCTGGTGACTCGGGGTCTTGAACCTGGGTCTTCCGCATCCCAGTCTGATGCTCTATCCCCTTCGCCACCGCCTGGTCAGGCTTGTTAGGATTCTTAACAATACCACTCTCAAATGCCATCAAGGAAGAAGAAATTGAATACCATTGTTACACAAGAGAGAGACATATTTCAGAAAGAAAATTAAAAATCTGCAAAAAAAAAAAAAACTCAGTCACATGGAAGCCTTGGAATTAAATTATAAAGAATTCAAAATTGAAGTTCTGAAAAAAAAAAAAAAGAAAGGGCAAAATTGAAGTTCTGAAAATACTTAGTGAAATGTGAGAAGACACCAAAAGCAACTTACTGAGCTCAGAAAACAAATTAGTGAACAAAACAAATACCTTACCAAGGAGATTGAAACTTTAAAAGCAGAGATGAAGAACTCAAAACATGAATTAAAGACTGAGGTAGCAAGTTTAGCTAATAGAACAAATCAGATAGAGGAAAGAATCAGTGACATCGAAGACGGGGACTAGAGATGATACAGAGAGAAGAGGAGGGAGACTAATGAATTAAAAAACCAAGAGAGCTCTACAAGAATTGTCGGACTCCACCAGAAAGAGCAATATAAGAATAATGGGTATACCCTGACCAGGCGGTGGCGCAGTGGATAGAGCATCGGGATGCAGAAGACCCAGGTTCGAGACCCCGAGCTCGCCAGCTTGAGCGCGGGCCCATCTGGCATGAGCAAAAGCTCGCCAGCTTGGACCCAAGGTCGCTGGCTCCAGCAAGGGGTTGCTCGGTCTGCTGAAAGCCCAAGGTTAAGACACATATGAGAAAGCAATCAATGAACAACTATGGTGTCTCAACAGCAATGAAAAACTAATGATTGTTGCTTCTCACCTCTCTCAGTTCCTGTCTGTCTGTCCCTATCTATCCCTCTCTCTGACTCTCTCTCTCTGTCCCTGTAATTAATTAATCAATTAATTAAAGAATAATGGGTATGTCAGAAGAAGAAGAGAGGAGGAAGGTAATGGAGAGCCTATTCAAACAAATAATTGATGAGAATTTCCCAAACCTATAGAAAGAGTTAGAGAATCAAATTCAAGAAGAAAACAGAACACTGAGTTAGTGCAACCTGAACAGACCTATTCCAAGGTACATTGTAATAAAATTGTCAAAAATCAATGACAAAGAAAGAATATTTAAGGCATATGGGGAAAAGAAGACCATAACATATAAAGGAAAGCCCATTAGGTTATCATCAGACATCTCAGAAGGAACTCTACTAGCCAGAAGAGAGTGGACCCAATTATTCAAAGTACTGAAAGAGAGGAATCAACAGCCAAGAGTACTATACCCATCAAAGTTATTCTTCAAATATGAAGGAGAAATAAAAAACTTTTCCAGACATACAGAAACTGAGAGAATTTATCACCAGAAAACCCCCACTGCAGGAAATACTTAAGGGAGTTATTTGACTAGACACAAAGAACAAAACAAATCAAAATTATAAGTAAAAGCTCCAACAAGGTCACAATAAAAACAAGGATAATCTTGACAAAAATAACATAAAAGGAGAAAGGATAAAGATCTGCAGTAGCAAAGGAGGATGGAGTACAAAAGCACTCATAAGACAAAGGACTCTTGCATATATAAACATTTTTTTCTTTTTCTTTTTTTTTTTACAAGGACAAAAAGAGAGTCAGAGAAAGGGATAGATAGGGACAGACAGACAGGAATGGAGAGAGGTGAGAAGCATCAATTATTAGTTTTTCATTGCCATTACAACACCATAGTTGTTCATTAATTGCTTTCTCACATGTGCCTTGACTGCGGGCCTTCAGCAGACTGAGCAACCCCTTGCTGGAGCCAGCGACCTTGGGTCCAAGCTGGTGAGCTTTTGCTCATGCCAGATGGGCCCGCGCTGGCAAGCTCGGGGTCTCGAACCTGGGTCTTCCACATCCCAGTCCAACGCTGTATCCACTGCACCACTGCCTGGTCGGGCTGAACATTGTTTTTCTTAACCTAATGGTAACCACCCACAAAAAAGCCACTACTGAAACACACAGCTTAGAAAAAGAAGAAACAGGGAGAAAGTATGGAATACCACCAAACAAAAACTGGCAGGAACAAAAGAGAGAAGAACCAAACAAGAGAAAACTACCAGAAAACAAAACATAAAATGGCTATAAGAAATACTCAAGTATCAATAGTTACCCTAAATGTAAATGGACTGAACTCACCAATAAAGATCAGAGTAGCAGATTGGATCAAAAAGCAAAACCCAACCATGTGCTGCCCTCAAGAGACACATGTAAGTTGCAGGGACAAAAGTAAATTCAAAGTGAAAGAATAGAAAAACGATTCTCTAAGCAAATAATATACAAACAAACAAACAAACAAAAAAAACCAGGTATAGCCATACTCATATCTGACAATGCTGACTTCAAGACAACAAAGGTAACCAGAGACAAAGATGGACATTTCATAATAATAAAGGGGACATTGTATCAAGAAGACATAATACTTCTTAATATATATGTATTGAACCAGGGAGCACCAAAATATATAAGACATCTACTAACTGATCTAAAAATAGAAGCAGACAAAAAACACAATCATAATTGGAGATTTCAACATACCATTGAAAGTTTTAGATAGATCATCCAAATAGAAAATCAATAAAGAGATAGCGGCCTAGCCTGTCCTGGTGGTGGCGCAGTGAATAGAGCGTCGGACTGGGACGCGGAGGACTCAGGTTCAAAACCCCATGGTCGCCGGCTTGAGTGCAGGCTCATCTGGTTTGAGCACAGCTCACCAGCTTGAACCCAAGGTCACTGGCTTGAGCAAGGAATTACTCAGTCTGCTGTGGTCCCCCAGTCAAGGCACATATGAGAAAGCAATCAATGAACAACTAAGGTGCCACAACAAAGAATTGATGCTTCTCATCTCTCTCCCTTCCAGTCTGTCTGTCCCTATCTATTCCTCTCTTTGTCTTTCTCTCTATCTCTGTCACACACAGAAAGAAAGAAAGAAAGAAAGAAAGAAAGAAAGAAAGAAAGAAAGAAAGAAAGAAAGAAAGAAAGAAAGAAAGAAAGAAAGAAAGAAAAGAAATATCAGCCTTAAACAACACTCTGGACCAAATGGACATAATAGACATTTATAAGACATTTCATCCCAAAACAAAAGATTATACATTTTTCTTCAGTGTGCATGGAACATTCTCAAGGATAGACATGTTGATATGTTGGGCCACAAAACTAACATCAACAAATTTGGGAACATTGAAATTATACCAAGCATATTTTCTGATCATAAGGCTTTGAAATTAGAATTCAACTGTAAAAAGGAAGTAAAGAAACACATAAAGCCTGACCAGACGGTGGAGCAGTGGATAGAGCATTGGACTGGGATGCGGAGAAACCAGGTTCGAGACTGCAAGATCACCAGCTTGAGTGCGGGCTCATCTGGCTTGAGCAAAAAGCTCACCAGCTTGGACCCAAGTCCGCTGGCTCGAGCAAGGGGTTACTCGGTCTGCTGAAGGCCTGCGGTCAAGGCACATATGAGAGAGCAGTCAATGAACAACTAAGGTATCACAACGAAAAACTGATGATTGATGCTTCTTATCTCTCTCCGTTCCTGTCTGTCTGTTCCTATCTATCCCTCTCCCTGTAAAAAACACAAAAAGAAAAAAAAAACACATAAAAATGTGGAAATTAGACAACATTCTTCTAAAAAATGACTGGGTCAAAGAAGAAATAAAAGTAGAGATCAAAAGATATACAGACAGCCTGACCTGTGGTGGCGCAGTGGATAAAGCGTCGACCTGGGAACACTGAGGTCGCCAGTTCAAAACCCTGCACTGGTCTGGTCAAGGCACACATGGGAGTTGATGCTTCCAGCTCCTCCCCCCTTTCTCTCTTTCTCTCTTTCTCTCTCTCTCTCACTCTGTGTCTCCTCTCTAAAATGAATAAATAAATAAATAATTTAAAGACATCATCGCCAAATTTAAAAAAAAAAATTAAAAAAAAAGATATACAGACAAATGAAAAGACAACACGACATATCAAAATTTCTGGGATGCAGCAAAAGCAGTAATAAGAGGGAAGTTTATATAATTACAGGTTTATATCAAGAAACAAGAGAGATCCCAAGTAAACAACCTAACATCACACCTTATGGAAATAGAAAAAAAAGAACAAAGGCAACCCAAAGTTAGCAACGGAAAGGAAATAGTAAAAATTAGAGCAGAACTAAATGAAATAGAGAACAAAAAAACTATATAAAAATTAACATAAGAAAGAGCTGGTTCTTTGAAAAAATTAATAAAATCAACAAACCACTGGCTAGACTCACTAAGGAAAAAAGAGGAAGGACAAAATAAATAAATAAACAAAATCCAAAATGAAAGAGGAATAATTACCACAGACATCACAGATATATAAAAGATCATAGTAGAGCCTAACCAGGCAGTGGCAAAGTGGATAGAGCGTTGGACTGGGATGCTAAAGACCCAGGTTTGAAACCTCGAGCTCGCCAGCTTGAGCGCGGGGCCCATCTGGCTTGAGCAAAAGCTTGCCAGCTTGGACCCAAGGTTGCTGGCTCCAGCAAGGGGTTGCTCGGTCTGCTGAAGGCCCGTGGTCAAGGCACATGTGAGAAAGCAATCAATGAACAACTAAGGTGTTGCGATGGCAACAAAAAACTAATGATTGATGCTTCTCACCTTTCTTCGTTCCTGTCTGTCTGTCCCTGTCTATCCCTCTCTCTGACTCTCTCTCTCTGTCCCTGTAAAAAAAAAAAAAAGATCATAGTAGAATATAATGAAATATTATATGCTACCAAATTCAACAACCTACAGGAAATGGATAAATTCCTAGAACTATAGGATCTTCCTAGACTGAGCCACGAAGAAGTGGGAACCCTAAGTAGACCTATAAGCAGGGAGGAAATAGGAACAACTATCAAAAACCTCCCCCAAAACAAAAGTCCAGGACCAGATGGTTACACTAGTGAATTCTACCAAATATTCAAAGAAGATTTGGTATCTATCCTTTTCAAAGTCTTCCAAAAAATAGAGGAAGAAGCAATACTCCCCAACACATTTTATGAGGCCAACATAACCCTGATACCAAAACCTGGCAAGGACAACACAAAAAAAGAAAACTACAGACAAATATCTCTAATGAATACAGATGCAAAAATCCTATATAAAATACTAGCAAATCAAATAAAACAACACATTAAAAAAAATAATACATCATGATCAAGAGGGATTCATTCCAGGAGCACAAGGATGATTCAACATATGAAAATCGATCAATTTAATACACCACATCAACAAAACAAAGAATAAAAATCATATGATCCTATCAATAGATGCAGAAAAGGTATTCGATAAGATTCAACATCTCTTTATGTTTAAAACACTCAATAAAATCAGAATAGAAGGAAAGTACCTCAACATAATAAAGTCATCAGCTAATATCATACTAAATGATGAAAAAATGAAGGCTTTACCTCTAAAATCAGGAATGAGACAAGCCTGCTCACTCTCTTCACTTTTATTTAGCATAGTTCTGGAAGTTCTAGCCAGAGCAATCAGGCAAGAGAAAGAAATAAAAGGTATTCATATTGGGAAAGAAGAAGTAAAGGTATCACTTTTAGCAGATGATATGACCCTGTATATAGGAAACCCCAAAGACTCCACAGTAAGGCTATTAGAAACAATAAACCAATACAGTAAAGTCGCAGGATACAAAATTAATATGCAAAAATCTACTGCTTTTCTATATGCCAACAATGAAACTTTGCAAAATGAGCTCAAAAAAACAATTCCTTTTACAATTGCAACAAAAAAAGAATAAATTACCGAGAAATAAAGTTAACAAAGGGTATGAAAAACCTATATACTGAAAACTATAAAACATTTTTGAGCCTGACCAGGCGGTGGCACAGTGGATAGAGCGTCAGACTGGGATGCGGAAGACCCAGGTTCGAGACCCTGAGCTCGCCAGCTTGAGCGCGGGGCCCATCTAGCTTGAGCAAAAAAAAGCTTGCCGGCTAGAACCCAAGGTCGCTGGCGCCAGCAAGGGGTGGCTCGGTCTGCTATAGGCCCGTGTGAGAAAGCAATCAATGAACAACTATGGTGTCACAACGGCAATGAAAAACTAATGATTGATGCTTCTCACCTCTGTTCGTTCCTGTCTGTCTGTCCCTATCTATCCCTCTCTCTGACTCTCTATCCCTGTAAAAAAAAAAACAAAAACAAAAACCAAAAAACTATTGAAAGAAATTGAAAAAGACACAATAGAATGGAAAAATATTTCATGTTTATGAACTGGAAGAATCAACATAGTTAAAATAGCAATATTACCCAAAGCAATATATAAATTTAATGCAATTCCCATCAAAATTCCAATGTCATTCTTTAAAGAAATAGAACAAAAAATTACCAGGTTTGTATGGAACCATAAAAAAGCCCAAATAGCCAAAGCAATCCTGAGGAGAAAGAATGAAGCCAGAGGTATCACAATACCTGACTTCAAATTATAGTACAGAGCCATGAAAATCAAAACAGCATGGTATTGGCAGAAGAACAGACATAAAGACCAATGAAACAGAATTGAGAGCCCAGAAATAAAACCACATATATATATATGAACAAATCATCTTTGACAAAGGAGCCAAAAAACACACAATGGAGAAAAGAAAGCTTCTTCAATAAATGGTGCTGGGATAATTGGAAAACCACATGCAAAAGAATGAAACTTGACTACAATTTGTCCCCCTGCACAAAAAATTAATTCAAAATAGATCAAAGACCTAAATATAATACCTGAAACTATAAATTATGTAGAAGAAAACATAGGTACAGTACTAAGCTCATGGACCTTGGCTATAGAGAACAATTTATGAATTTGTCCCTTAGACAAGGGAAGTAAAGGCAAAAATAAATGAATGGAAAAAAAATGAATGAATGGGACTCTATCAAACTAAAATACTTCTGCACAGCAAAAGAAACTGGCAACAAAACAAATAGGTATTGCCTGACCTGTGGTGGCGCAGTGGATAAAGCGTCGACCTGGGAACACTGAGGTCGCCAGTTCAAAACCCTGCACTGGTCTGGTCAAGGCACATATGGGAGTTGATGCTTCTAGCTCCTCCCCCCTTTCTCTCTCTCTCTCACTCTGTGTCTCCTCTCTAAAGTGAATAAAGAAAAATAAAAATTTAAAAAAACAAAAACAAAAAAAACAAATAGGTATCCAACTAAATGGGAGATGATATTTGCAAACAACAGGTCTGATAAGGGATTAATATCTAAAATATATAAAGAACTCACAAAGCTCAGCAACAAACAAGCAAACAGTCCAATTAAAAAATAGGGAGCCTGACCAGTCAGTGGCACAGTGGATAGAGCATCGGACTGGGATGCGGAAGACCCAGGTTCGAGACCCCGAGCTCGCCGGCTTGAGCGCAGGCCCATCTGGCTTGAGCAAAAGCTCGTCAGCTTGGACCCAAGGTCGATGGCTCCAGCAAGGGGTTGCTCGGTCTGCTGAAAGCCCGCGGTCAAGGCACATGTGAGAAAGCAATCAATGAATAACTAAGGTGTTGCGACAGCAACGAAAAACTAATGATTGATGCTTCTCACCTCTCTCCATTCCTGTCTGTCTGTCTCTATCTATCCTTCTCTCTGACTCTCTCTCTGTCCCTGTAAAAAAAATAAAAATAATAAATAAAAAATAGGGAGAGGCGCCTGACCTGTGGTGGCGCCGTGGATAAAGCGTCGACCTGGGAACACTGAGGTCGCCAGTTCAAAACCCTGCACTGATCTGGTCAAGGCGCATATGGGAGTTGATGCTTCCAGCTCCTCCCCCCTTTCTCTCTTTCTCTCTTTCTCTCTCTCTCTCTCTCTCTCTCTCACTTTGTGTCTCCTCTCTAAAATGAATAAAATAAAAAGAAATTTAAAAAAATTATTAATAATAAAAAAAAAAAGAGTCGACCTGGAAATGCTGAGGTCGCCAGTTTGAAACCCTGGGCTGCCTGGTCAAGGCACATATGGGAGTTGATGCTTCCTGCTCCTCTCCCCTTCTCTCTTTCTCTCTATCTCTCTTTTTCCTCTCTAAAATGAATTTAAAAAAAAAATAGGAAGAGGCCTGAGCAGGCGGTGGCACAGTGGATAGAGCATTGGACTGGGATGTGGAAGACCCAGGTTCGAGATCCCCAAGCTCGCCAGCTTGAGCGCGGGCCCATCTGGCTTGAGCAATAGCTCGCCAGCTTGGACCCAAGGTTGCTGGCTCCAGCAAGGGGTTGCTCGGTCTGCTGAAGGCCTGCGGTCAAGGCACATGTGAGAAAGCAATCAATGAACAACTAAGGTGTTGCAACGGCAACGAAAAACTAATGATTGATACTTCTCATCTCTCTCCATTCCTGTCTGTCTATCCCTCTGTCTGACTCTCTCTCTGTGTCCCTGTAAAATAAATAAATAAATAAATAAATAAATAAATAAATAATACATAAGATGGCTGTCTTCAACTATCTAATGGGAGATGTCTTAATTAAAGAAAAAAAAAATAGGGAGAGGACCTGAAGAGACACTTCTCCCAAGAGGACATACAAATGGCCAACAGATATATGAAAAGATGCTCATCTTCACTAGCCATAAGAGAAATGCAAATCAAAACTACAATCAGATACCACCTCACACCTGTTACATTGGCTATTATCAACAAGACAGGTAATAACAAGTGTTGGAGAGGCTGAGGAGAAAAAGGAACCCTCATTCATTGCTGGTGGGAATGTAAATGAGTAAAACTATTATGGAAGAAAGTATGGCGGTTCCTCAAAAAATTAAGACTAGAATTACCATATGAAACAGCAATCCTTCTACTGGGAATCTATCCCCAAAACTCGAAAACATTGGTTTGTTAAGACACATGCACCCCCATGTTCATTGCAGCATTGTTCACAGTGGCCAAGACATGGAAACAACCAAAGTGTCTCTCTATAGAGGACTGGATAAAGTAGATGTGCTACATATATACAATGGAATGCTACTCAGCCATAAGAAACAATGACATAGTGACGTTTCTGACAACATGAATGGAACTTGAGAACATTATACTGAGTGAAACAAGTAAATCAAAAAAAGGTAAGAACTGTATGATTTCATACATGGGTAGGATATAAAACTGAGCCTTATGGACATAGATAAAAGTGAAGTGGTTATCAGAGGGAAAGGGATGTGGAGGAGGGAGAAGAGGACTTAAGTGAATGGGGAGGCAGGAGGAGGTGGGGGGAAGGATATAAAGAGACAAATGTAGGGTGATGGAAAATTATTTGACTTTGGGTGATGGGAATACAACACAAGCAACAGTTCAGATGCTATAGAAATGTTCACTTGAAACCTATGTACTCTTATTGATCAATGTCACCCTGTTAAAGTTAATTTTTTCAAATAAAATTTAAAAAATAATTTAATAAAACATTTTGAAGTTTTAAAAATAAAACATTTAAAGTTTAAAATAAAGAAAAAGAAAAAACTCATCAACATAGAAAACAATATTGTGGTCACCAGAGGGAAAGGGTTGGGGGAGGAAGAAAGGGGTAAAGAGGATAAATGGTGATGGAAGGAAACTTGACTTGGGTGGTGAACACACAATACAATATACAGATGATGTATTATAGAATTGTACACTTGACATCTATATAATTTTATTAACCAATGTCAACCTAATATATTCAATAAAAATACTTGTAAAACCAAAAAAAAAAAAAAAAAGAAATTAGTTTTTGCTTACTTCACCCTATCTAGAGTGCATCCCTACAACATGTTAGATAATTGGGGGACAATTATATACATCTAACCCTTAATTTTATATTTCCTTGTGATCTCTTTTTCCTGATAGGCTAAGGACGTAGATCAAATCTTCCCTTACCATAGCCCTCCCTACAGCCCACCTGGTTGGCCAGCCAGAGTTTGGGCTTCAGTGCTGAGACTCTGGAGGTAGTTGTGGCATCGCTCCTTGTGCTCCTCCAGGGTACTCTGTTGTTTGTAGCTCCGGCCGCAGTAGTTACACTTGTAGGGCTTGCCTACCGTGGGAGAGGAGACTGGAGGAGAGAGTTAAGAAATAGCATCAAAGCTCTAGCCAGTTGGCTCAGTGAATAGAGAGAGCGTTGGCACAGCGTGCAGACATCCTAGGTTCAATCCCCGGTCAGGGCATACAAGAGAAGCAACCATCTACTTCTCTTCCCTTCTGTCTCTCTTCTCCTCCCACAGCCAGTGGCTCAATTGGTTCCAGCTTGCCCTGAGAGCTGAGGATAGCTCAGCTAGTCTGAGCATCAGCCTCAGGCACTGAGGATAGCTTGGTTGATTCAAGCATCAGCCCCAGATAGGGGTTGCCGGGTGGATCCTGGTCGGAGTCTGTCTCTCTATTGTCCCTCCTCTCAAAAAATAAAAAAAAGAAGAAAGAAAAAAAAAGAAATAGCATCAAACATCAGTTATTTCTCCCTGTGTCCTGGCTCTACAAAATCATCCAGGAGCAAAGTTCCCTGGCTTGAGAAGGAAGGGATGTGGCTCAGTTGAATTCTTCTGCTTATCTTCCTCTCCCCAACTTCAGCTGTGAGCATGGACAGATGACCAAATCTTGGAGGAGAGGCAAAATGGGCATCTACGGGAGGAGAGAGGGGATCCAGAGCATATGGTGTTGGTCTGCTGGTGAAACTCAAGATGGCCAAAACTGCAGCTCAAAGGAAAGAAGGACCCAGGGACTTGGTGGGGGATCATCCCTGGCAGGCAGGTTGGCCCCACCCCAGGATCTCAGACTCTGAGGCCCACACTGCGGTTTAACCTTTCCACGTGGCAGGCAGGTGTCAGTGTTGTTTATCAGACATGGGGATTTTTTGCTTATGAACTATCTGCTTTGGTTTGGGGGAAACTGGTGGGCTGGGGTGACAGAAAAGACAGCCCTTAGATCTGCTGATGTGGGGAGGGCAATTTTCACTGACCTTTACTTGTACTTTTTTACCTCCACTCCCAGCCCAGTTTTACTGCTTATAATTCTTTCTGTCTTTCTACACTGAGATACAAAGTGATCCCCAGAAAAACCATCAACTGATAGAGAAATTCTGAGAAGAGAAAAAAAAAATAAAAGAACAGAGAGGAAAACAATAGAGAAGAGTATAAAAGGAAGAGAACAGCTTTGGAGGGTTTTTGTTTTGTTTTTTTAAAGAACAAGTTACAAAGATTTTGTTTCTAGTGAAAAGGTTTGGAAACAGATCAATACTTCCTTTAAAGACAACTTTTGAGAGATGATATTTGTGAAAGGAGGGAAAAAGTGAGAGAAACAAGGTATCTTATATTTTAATTTATGTATCTTGCTCCTACCAAACAGGGGGACAGGAGAGGGTGTCTCCAGGAACCTGCCTCCCATCCCATGCCTAAACTGGACCTTGATTCAGTCAGTCTACTGCTCTCTTGCTCTTGCTCAGTATTTGAGGGATGAAATTAAAGCCACAGTCCCCATCCACTCAAGACTCAGAGAAACGGTTTAACATCTGAAAGGAACCCCATTTTTCTCATAGTATGGGTCATAATAGAAAGCATTTCACAAAGGTGGGGCGCAACAATACATCTGTGTCTTCTTCTGACCTTAATACTCTCCTACAGAACATCCAAACTCCAAACCCACCCCTGCTGTGCTAAGGATTGGTTGTTGGTAAGAATTCTAGGGGTGTTGGGCAGATAAAATATAATATGCTCACTTTGTTAAAGATGGTGCTGCCCACATGGAAGCCCGTCACCCTGGTGATTTTATTTGCCCTTATGCTTGGGATGGGTGTGGGGGAAAGGTTGTAATGTAAGCAGGCCAGGTCGTTATGGCCTAAGGCTTGGTTTTAAGAGTAAATTCTTCTCCACACCCTTGACTGATTGGATGATGTAGGGTGGTGCACTCCTGAGGAATCCCATTATGCCTCAGATGGGTGACTTTGTATCAGAGACTTTCTTGTTTGTATAATTGGATTAAAGGTTTTGATTTTACGGTATAAAGTGGGAGAGACCAGTAGCTTGATCTCTCTCTCAGTTCCTGAGGTTAGTATTAGACAGGAGAGCAGAGTAAGGCCACGTGGAGGCCAGGAGAAGCAGCCAAGATGGTGGAGTGCTGAGGGAGAAACCAGTTTGTGCAGAGTTTGAGCTGGAGGTGATGGGGAACAGAAGTGAATAAATCTGGTGAGCTAGAAACCTTTGATTTTAGGAAACTCAGATAAGTCAGTAGCTTTGTGAGCACTGAATGTGGGGTTTTGGAGCCCAGTGTGTGTTTTTGCTTTCCCGCCGGGTGCAAGCTAGAATTAAAGCTGATGGCTCACCAGTTTTTGGCTCCTGTGTTTCATTACCGACTGTTCGAATCTAATGTGAACCTGCATTGACCTTGGCCGCGACTACTGGCTTTACATTTGGCGTAGTCTGTGGCAGGATTTGATACAGATCGGCATGGAGCCACCACCACCTTTGAGCGGTGGAGTAGAGGACTGGTTGCTGTTATGGTTTCCCATAGCTGTTTTTTGGGGGACTGTAGGCTGGCTGACTTTTACAGCCATGTGTGAGTGTAAAGCCAGTAGTCAGGGTCAGGATCACAGCCGCCTGACCCACGCAGGTTCGCATTGGATTCGGACAGATGGCAATGAAACACAAGAGCCAAGAACTGGTGAGCCATCAGCTTTAATTCTAGCTTGCACCCGGCAGGCAAGCAAAAACACACACTGGGCTCCAAAACCCACATATTCAGTGCTCACAAAGCTACTGACTTATCCAAGTTTCCTAGAATCAAAGGTTTCTAGCTCACCAGACTTATTCACCTCTGTTTCCCATCTCCTCCAGCACAAACTCTTAACAAACTGGCTTCTTCATCAGCACTCTGCCATCTTGGCTGCTTCTCTCCTCCACGTGGCCTTAATCTGCTCTCCTCTCTAATACTAACCTCAGGAACTCAGGAACCAAGAGAGAGAGACCTACTGCACTCTCCCATTTTATAGCATAGACTCAAAACATTTAATCCAATTATACAAACAAAGAACCTCCCTACATCACCACCCTACATCATCCAATCAGTCAAGGGTGTGGTGAAAAGCTTAAAGCCAAGCCTTAGGCCATAACAACCTGGCCTACTTACATTACAGCCTTTCCCCCACACCCATCCCAAGCACAAGGGCAAATAATATCACCTGGGTGACAGGCTTCCATGTGGGCAGCACCATCTTTAACAAAGTGAGCATAATATATTTTATCTGCCAAACAGTGAGGAAACCAAGAGCTCTATGGAGGAGGCTGCCCGGGACCTGCAAACCGAGCAGCAGAAGGAGCTGGAGGAAATGTGGGAGAAACAGATGCCGACCCTGGAGCTGGAGGAAGCGCTGGAGAAGGAACCACAGGTTCGTGAGTTGGAGATTGCCCTGGACATTTTGGAGAGCCATCAGTGGTGGGAGGCCGGGGCTGAAGCCAAGGCTGGGGCTGAGGCTGAGGCTGAGGCTGAGGCAGGGGCTGTAAGGCCCGTGGAGCAGAAAGCAGTAGCAGCAGGGGGCTTGAGCCTGGCGTTGAAAGCTGATGTTTCCAGTTCCTCTTTGGAGGATGAGGAGAATCCATCTGGAGTTGCAATCTGCAGTCTCCAGAAGATGAGAGCCCAGTTGAAATGGCAGGGAGTGCCTGCCAAGCTGCTGGTAGGTCTGCGATTTTGGGACATAGGGGTGGATGCCATCATGCTCCCCAGAGCAGAGATGGAAATGCTGACTGCCATTGCCACATGCTTCTTTTTAGGACAGTGTGAGACCTGCCATGATGGCAGGAATGAGGGGGGAGGTTAACACCCCATGTGTGTGGACTGATTTCCTGGACTATGACCGGATGGGCACTGGCTCCTTTGTTGAATGGACTTACGAATTTTGGACAATGTGAAATACCCTGATGGGGGTTGGGGGTGGCTTTCATGGAGGCCCTCCCCCTGCCCCAGGAAGCCTTTCAAATGGCAAGAAAGAAGGCTGAGGACATTTTGCGCTTTTGGCAAAGTGCTCAGAGACTGGTGAAATGTACCTTTGTAATTGTTTAAATTGTATGATTTTTCATGTTGTTGTAATTTGTGAAATGTGCCTAATTTCCTTGTATAGGAGGAATGCCAGTGGTGTAAATTGTGGGTAGTAAAGTGAGCATAGGGGTGGATTGTTCGGCAGATAAAATATAATATTCTCACTTTGTTAAAGATGGTGCTGCCCACATGGAAGCCCGTCACCCAGATGATATTATTTGCCCTTATGCTTGGGATGGGTGTGGGGGAAAGGCTGTAATGTAAGCAGGCCAGGTCGTTATGGCCTAAGGCTTGGTTTTAAGAGTAAATTCTTCTCCACACCCTTGACTGATTGGATGATGTAGGGTGGTGCACTCCTGAAGAATCCCATTATGCCTCAGATGGGTGACTTTGTGTCAGAGACTTTCTTGTTTGTATAATTGGATTAAAGGTTTTGATTCTACGGTATAAAGTGGGAGAGACCAGTTGCTTGATCTCTCTCTCGGTTCCTGAGGTTAGTATTAGACAGGAGAGCAGAGTAAGGCCACATGGAGGACAGGAGAAGCAGCCAAGATGGCGCAGTGCTGAGGGAGAAACAGTTTGTGCAGAGTTTGAGCTGGAGGAGATGGGGAACAGAAGTGAATAAGTCTGGTGAGCTAGAAACCTTTGATTTTAGGAAACTCGGATAAGTCAGTAGCTTTGTGAGCACTGAATGTGTGGGTTTTGGAACCCAGTGTGTGTTTTGCTTTCCCGCCGGGTGCAAGCTAGAATTAAAGCTGATGGCTCACCAGTTTTTGGCTCCTGTGTTTCATTACCGACTGTTCGAATCTAATGTGAACCTGCATTGGCCAGGCGGCTGTGATGGTGACCCTGACTACTGGCTTTACAAGGGGCCAAGCCATCATTGTTCCAAACCAGCAGGAGGAGATGCCTGTTTTCCCAGGAAAGGGAGCATGAATCTCCCTTGCACTGGGCCTTGATGGGGTTCCAGTGAGGCTGTAAAAAGAACAGCTTTATGACTGGCAAGTCATTTTTCATTTTACTAGAGCTTCAGTTTCCTTGTCAGCAACATGGGGATAGCAACATCTACCTTGGAATTGATATAAGGATCACATGTGGAGACACAAGTGAAATGCTCTGCAGATTATAAAGCATGAATCAATGATGATCTTTCTCTCTGTTGTTTCTCCACATACATAGAGAGGAAGAGGTCCTAGCTCCAAGGTAAGAAAACATAAAGCAAGGTATGTGGCTGAAAAAAGTGAAGGGTGGTGAGGTGACTGCTGTGTCCCTTTAAATTCTGGCCTGTGAGAGTTTAGGAAAAGAGAAAAATAGCAAAGATAGGTTCCAGGGACCAACCCTGATAATTCTTTCCCCTCTGCCCTCCTTTCTCCTTTTCCCAATCTTGAGCTCCCTTTTTCCTGCCAGCTCAGCTCCCAGCCTTTCCCCAAGTCCAAGCCAAAAGCTTAAAACTTAGTAAAAAGTGCCCTGGCTGAATAGCTTAATTGGTTAAGAACATTGTTATGATATGCAGAGGTCGTGGGTTCAATTCCTCCATTGGGGAACATATAGGAAAAGGTCGATGTTTCTGTCTCACTTCTAAGATCAATAAATAAAAATTTTAAAATAATTTAGTAAAATCCTTCAAAAGTGCTATCTGTTCAGCTGATTCAGGTAGATGTTGATTTGGTCTTGGCTGGGCTAGAAAATCAAGTTAGTCAAGTTCCCTGGCACTGTTCCAGATACTGAACTCCAGGCACTTGCTCCTGCTCCTGGTAAGAAACCCCTTGAAATGGGGAACAAAAATGGGATTATCTTTTCCTAGGCTTCCTTTCTTCCAGTTTGGGAGGCCTCTGGATCTTTTCAGGAACCAGTAGGAAGTAAAGAAGAGTACAGAACTCTACTGTTGCCCGGGGGAGGGTAGTGAAGATAGTGACAGGTGTGGGGCCTGGGGCAGATGCAAGTGGAAAAAGGGGTTACCTTTACACCTCAGAAGTGGGGGTGATGGGCCCTGACAGGGTAGCTCAGTTGGTTAGAGTGTCATACCAATACGCCAAGGTTGTGGGCTTGATCCTTGGTCGGGGCACATGCAAGAAATCAACCAGTGAATGTATAAGTAAGTGGAACAACAAATTAATCTCTAAAAAATTAAAAAATTAATGAAAAAGAGGTAGAGGGTGGTTCTGCCATCAGCGTGAACTTTAAAAACAGTCAGGGAGGGTATGGTGACTGTTATGAGCCAAGAACCTTGCCTGCACTCCTTTAGCTCCATGTTAGAGTGTGGCAGATATAAAATACCTCATCAAAGAGTCCCCCAAATTTTCCATGAGACCTGCTGCCCAGAGGGGGGCTTTAAATTTTTTTTTAAGATGTTATATTTATTGATTTTTTTAGAGATAGGAGAGAGAGAGAGAGAGAAAGGAGAGGAAGAGTGAATTGCTTCTTGTATGTGCCTTGACCGGGTTTTTTTTTTTTTTAATTATTATTATTTTAGAGAGAGAGACAGACAGACAGACAGGAAGGGAAAGAGATAAGAAGAATTAATTATTCATTGCAGCACCTTAGCTGTTCATTGATTGCTTTCTCATATGTGCCTGGACTGGGGGGCTCCAGCTGAGAGTGAACCCTTGCTCAAGCCAGTGACTTTGGGGTTATGTCTATGATCCCACGCTCAAGTCAGTGACCCTGTGCTCAAGCTGGCAACCTTGGTTTCGAACCTGGGTTCTCAGCATCGCAGGCCAACTCTCTATCCACTGCACCACCGCCTGGTCAGGCAAGCCTGGGGTTTTGAACCGGCAACCTCAGCATTCCAGGTCGACACTTTATCCTCTGCGCCACCACAGATCAGGTGAGGGGTTAAATTTTATTGATTGATTTTAGAGAGAGAAGAAGGGGGTAGGAAGAGAGAGAGAAACACTGATTTATTGTTACACTTATTTATGTATTAATTGGTTGATCTTGTATGTGCGCTGACCCACATACAACCTTGGCATATCAGGATGATGCTCTAACCAACTGAGCTACTGGCTAGGGCCAGAGGAGGGGTTAGAGAGGCAGGGCCCTATCCATTCTCTGAGAGAAGTGCTCTTCTCAGTGACAGACACTATAACTCCCCAGATACAAGAGAAGTCTGAGCTCTATTTATTGGGCATACTGGGATCCCATTTCCTCTGCTCCCTACTGGAAAGATCACTGACCTGAGTGTGTTCGGAGGTGGCCAGTGAGTGCATCACGCCGGCGGCAGGCATAGTTGCAGAAGGGACATTTGAAGGGCTTCTCCCCAGAGTGCAGCTTGATGTGACGCAGCAGGTTCCCTTTCTGAGTGAAGGAGGCACCACACTGGTTGCAATGGAAGGGCCTTTCACCTGCAAGTGAAAAAACAGATCCCAGAGGACCGGGTGTGAGGAACTCTGAGGGCTGAGCTAGCAAAGCCCCATACTGCCTCAGGGAGGTTGCTCAGGACACATTTTGGAAAGGCATGCTATGTTACGCATACAAATCCTTCTAAATACAGAGCCCCTGGGAACAGTCTTATCTGGGAAAGGTGTGGATTAGGGGTATGTGACAGGGAGAAGGGTGCTAGCCAAGAACACAGATCATTGTCAAAATCCAAGCTGATAGGGCTCTCTCTGACCCAAGGAGCCCAAAGCCCAAGGAAGCTGAGAGAGGTTTCTGTCCATATTTTTTCTTCTATTTTTATTCATGAGATAGGAGGGCCCAAATACCTATGAGTTTTACCCGCATTGGGTATAGGATCTTTTCTGAGGCTTTAATACCTTCCCTTCCCTTACTATTTGAGAAAAACGTCAGCTTTATAACAACAGCTGAGGAAAGTGCCAGGGAAGTTCAGGTATTCAGGGACTCTACATTCCAACTCTCCTCCCTTTCCTCAGCTAGGAAATGTGCCAGGAGAGACCTTTCTCTTTCTGAGCTCACCCATTCCAGCATGGCCTCCTCGTACCACCTCTGCCTCTCCAGCCCACCCAGGAGTTCCTCCCTGGTCCCCTGGCTTACTCACCTGTGTGACTGCGCTTGTGCACCATGAGCACGTTGGGTCCAATGCAGACCATGCCACAGACATCACATTTGAGCTTGCCATTGGGCAGCCGGATGCCACCAGGGGAGTGAGGCTCTGGCCCACTTCCATCACAGTAGCCCAGGGGCTCTGACAATGAGTCTTCCACAATCACACTATCATCCTTTTCCAGGAGCCGCTCATCTGGCCCCAGCAGTCTGCTCGACTCCTCATCGCTGTACATCTCCACCTTGATGGAGTTGGCTGGAGGGTGGAATGGTATTTAGGATAAAGACAGGCAAAGCGGAAAGCCTGCCCCCAGGCCAGAATGGCACTCCTGAAGTCCAAAAGGAGTTTCTAAGCCCTGAGACACTCAGGCTTCAAAAGAGACCAATAAATACTCTAGGTATCCTGAGTGTTGATATTAGGGTCCTGTTGGGACTTGAAACAACAGTTTCTTCCTATCCCACTGATCAAGCAAATAGGCTTCAAGAGAAAAATGTTGGGGTACATTGGATGTCTTCTGTCACTGTGGAGAGAAGAAAGCTAAGGGGGGCCTATTTCTCCACTCTCTTGTCATTAAGAAAGATGTCTGACTGGCCCTGGACAGGAAGTCAGCAAGTAATAGTGGCAGGAAAACAGTCCTAGGAGGACTAAAGAGACAGGGCTAAAGAGAGTAAAACTGGAAGACAGACGTGGCTTATATTACCCTCCCACCCTGCAAGACTGAGCCCCTCTACTCCCCTCCACTAAAATCTGGAGAGGGGGTGGAGGAGGGAGGAGCCATTGAGGAGAAAGCTTTGGCTCTTGTTCTGACCTACATTCCTGGCTATTCCAACCATTTAGAGAATGTCACAGATCTAGGGCCAGCTGAGACACAGTCTTAGGGACCCTGTCTGGGTAGGAGAATTGGGGGTGTGTGTGATAAGGAGTTCCTTCTCATCTCTATTTCCTATCTAACTCCAGCTCATGGCTATTTCTATCTATCTGCTACTCTAACTCCAGAATTTCTCTTTGGGGCCTTTACCTTAATCCCACTCATGCCACTTTTAATTTCACCCTAGTCTGGCAGTGCCCACTCATTCTCCTTTCAGAAGTCAGGAAAATCCTAGACACTGAGCTCCTTACTGCTTTTAGAAACTCAGAGAAGGAAACCAGAGGGAGGCAGCGATGGGGAAATGGCTGCCAATGGAAGTTGAATCAAGGGCCAAACACAAACAGGGATGCCTAGTGCCAGGTGAGGGAAGGAGGGCACACTTACCACTGAGTGAGCGGCTGGGAGAAGAGTGCTGGCTGTTGGGGGTGCTCACTGAGGGGCCCACTGGGGCCCCAAGGAACTCCTTCTCCAGAGATGAGTCCCCGCTACCTTGGAGGAGAGAATGAGAGGGCAGGTGAAGCTGTAGCTGTAGACATTATTAAATTGCCTAATCTTTTCAAAATTTAGTGACTTTAATCTTGTAGCCATGTATAAGGCAGTGTTGTATGCTGGGCAGCATACCTTTTGCCCTCGCTAACCTGGGTGCCTGGTGCTGACTTCTGCAAGTTCAGTGGCTGGGCCTTGCCCACCCTACCTTTATCTACGCCTGAGGGGGAGAGCATCACTGCCTGACGTCCACAGGAAGCAGGGCTGGGGCTGGGCGGGCCAGGGTAGAGAGGAAAATGGGGGCCTGAGCAGGGAGGCAGCTCAGGATAGATGTTCTTCCCCATTGCTCCTCTCCTGAGCCCCCAACACCAGGTATGGGATCTGCAGGGAAGGCAGCTGAAATTGTCCTTGAATCTAATGATGATAATAGCAATCATAATGATGGCAGTTAACATTAATTGACTGCTTACTTTGTGCTAGGCATTGTTCAATGCAGCTTCAATGAATTATTTCATTTAATCTTTCTTTTGTTTTATTTCATTTATCTTTACAACAACCCTATAAAGTAGGTGTCAATATTATCTTAATTTTGCAGATAAGGAAACTGAGGCACAAAAGAGACTAGATTACTTGTCCAAGGTCACATAGCCAGTAGTGGTAGAACCAGGATCTGATCACAAAAAGTAAGTGCCCGTGCCCTGAACCACCAGCTGCAAAGCCAACTGGGACTCACTGTTTCAGTAAGGGAGTTGAGCCCATTAGACTTTCTAAAATTAGTAAAAATTTGACTATCCCAGAAAGCATCCTATCTGATATAATTCCAATCAGATATTTATTACCTGCTATTCCCTTGCTGTAAAATAATCAGTTTATTTTCAATATATTTATTTTAACTAGTTGACAAATTGCTTTGTTAATGTTTTTTTGAGAATTTCATATATGTTTTAAAAAATCAGAAAACATACCTGAAGCTATAAATGTTTTTTAAAAAATCCCTCCTCCCCACAGTCTTCTACATAGGTAAAATAAAACGTATGTAGACAAACAGACACAGACACAGATCACATATGTAGATATGCATAAAGAGAACATACCTACTGGGGTAAACATACCCAGAGCCTCTACATTATCTGCTAACATGAACATGCATGGATGTGTGCAGACAGGCCTAAATATGGAAGAGAGAAAGAGAGAGAGAAAGACAAACCCTAAAATTCATCCCTAAAGTCCACCTATTAGTACTTTACCCAATATCCCAGCTATGTACATACTTACTTTCACAAAATAAAGATTCCATTATAAAATGGTTGGAGTCTTGGGCCTGAGGCAAGAAATCCGGAACACACCCTCCTGAGGGATCCCTCTCCAGCTTTGGTCAGTGGGAAGAAAACAACCACTCAGGACTTTGGGACCATTTCTCATTCATATCCTTCCTAAAAGTCCCATTTCCCACACTCTAGCCCGTCAAAAACTGAGGAAATTTGTTTACTATCTATAGAAAAAGCCTTATGGCTTAAAACTGAGTTTTCCCAGCTGGGGCTCTTTAGATAAGCCATGGTTATCTACAAAAGTTGCCCCAAATCAGAACCACACAAATATCATGAAGTGAGCATTTCAGAGTTGTGAGCTGAGACATGTAGACCCAGACCCAGTTTTAAAATATGTCCTCTCAACTATGTGTAGTGTTTACTGAGGTATCTTATCATTACTTTTCAATCATTAGAGCTGACTTGCCCTAAATCACTTGATGTCTGTAATGGGGGAAGGACAAGGCTTCGGGCCCTGTTACTGAGTCCCTGACCCTAAAAGGATGAGGAGCTTGCTGGAAATTCATTGCTGGTCCCAGCCTACTAGGCTGAGGCTGCCTCTTGGGTCCAGCAGCTTGAATATGGGGGGAAATATCCTTAAAGGGATATTTAGAGACATTAAGGGGAAAATATGCTCTGTTGCTTTTCCCATTAAGCCTGGGAACAGGAGGAAGAGCAGGTGACTTCAGAGTCCCGCCAGTAGTTCAGGAAGCACTTTGATGTTGCTGACCTCCCTAGGATAAAGGTAAGAGGGAAAACAGGCTCAAGTCTACTTTTGTGGGCTAATACATAAAAATGAATCGTTTCAGGAGTCAGCTAACAGGACAAGGGGACTAGAGTCGGGTTTAGGAAGTTCAACCTCAGGAACCCCAGTGAGGGAATTTCAAATGCCTGGGATGCCCAAGAAATCCCAGATTGTCAAAGCCAAGAAGTAAGGCTGCTCTCAGATCTCAGAGAAATTTTCTTGGTCAAAGTCATCACAGATTACCTGAACAGGGCAAAGCCAAATTATGAGATTTACATCAGACGAACTAGGTGAGTACTGGGCAGAAAAGCAAGAGGGAGACAGGAGCCGGGGCAACATCCCACAAGCAAATGAGTTTCATATGCTGAAGGAGACAGCCCTTCTGCTTCTGCCGCCCTTCCTCCATCCCTCCAAGAGTGGCTACCTCTAGCGAATAGCTGTGAGGTTGGAGAACCTCCGCACTTCTCTGCAGAGGACCTCAACCTAACGGCTTTTCCTTTCTTGACCAGGAGCTCCAGGGGACCAGGATGACAGCCTACTAGCAGGAAATAGTGGGTTCAGGAGCAAAGAAAGACTCCGGTCCCCAGCTCTATTGTGGGGAGGAGGCTGAGGCCCCCTCAAATCTCTGTTCCAGGTTGAGGCATCTGCTACCAAGGTTCCTCTTTACCTAGATTCTATTATCCATTCCCACCCTGGCCTGTCTCGGCATTTCACCTGGGCAGCTCTACATCTGTCCCTAAGGCCTAATCAAGATGTCACCACAAGCTCCCACCGTCTAAGTCGCAGTCTTTGCTTAGCAACACCAAACACCCTTTCTCATCCTCCGCAAGTGTAAGGAGGAACGCCCCCTCCCCCGCTACACACACACAGCCCCCATCCTCTCTCCCTCTCCTCAGTCTCGGGAGTTGCTACTGAATTGACTCCCTATCCCCAGCACCCCTCACCCCTCCACTAACCACCTTCTGCCTGAACTTACATTATCCTTCCCTTGCCGGTGAGACCCTGGGGTGCGAACGCGGCCGCCGCCTTGGAAACGGTGAGGGAGTGCGGGTGGTGTGTGCATGTCTGCGTCTCGGTGGCAGGCAGGGGTGAACCCAGCCACTCACCTTCCAGGAAGCGTGGATTCCTGGAAGTGAGGGGAACCGCCGTCATTTCGCAGGCAGCGGCAGCGGCACTGTGAGCAGGGGCCCCCGGCTGCAGCCAGAAAGTAGAGCTCAGCCCAGGGTGTATGTATGTGAGTGTGTGTGTCTGTGTGTGAGAGAGAGAGAGAGAGAGCGCGCGTAAGCGAATGCACGCTTGGATGTGCTTGAGGAGGGGGTTGCAGAGAATGTATACGTGTGTCTAGTGTGTGTGGGGAGAATGCTAGGCTACAGCATCTCTTTCCCAAGCCTGTGAAGGGGCGGGGGTGGGGTGGGGTGCCTACGGAGAGGGAGGCAGATGCCGTTGCCCTCGTGCCCAGCAGACAAAGAGGAACTGCATAACAAATGCCTGAGAGTAGCAAGACTGTGTGTAAGAGAGAGAGAGAGAGATGGATGGACCCTCAGGTGGAAGGGAGAAAGGGGGTCCCCAGGGAAGGCTTAATCCTCCAGTAGCTGGGGAAGCCAAGGCCCCAGAGGTCAGGGGGCCCAGGACTTGGGGCAGTTTCAAGGGCTCTCAGATCAGCAGAAAGCCCCCCCCCCCCCCCGAAACTCAGGCACTCTTATTCCCTCCTCCTCCAGGAGGGAGGTCGTTGTGCAGATCTGGGGACTGACAGCCTCCTCCTCCTTAGCCATGAGAGGGCTCATCGTGATCTGTAGTCTCAGACTGGTGTGGCCTTGAGTCCTTTCAGATCCCAGGCGCCTCTTCTCCCCTCCTGTGCCCCTGGAGCCCGGCAGGCAGCGGACAGACAGGGATGAATCCGCCCTCTATCAAGACAAGGCCTCTGCTCCCTTGCCTTCCAGAGGAGCTGCTCACTGACCGTGCTGACCTACTTTGGAGACTAGATTTTCTGATTCCAAGAATTTGGGGGTGGGAGGGGCTGTGAAACTTTGCATTGCCTACTTCTGGGTCCCTTTCTACTAAGGTTCCCTTAAACATTTAACAGTCCCAGAAAACTTGGGACAAGCACTGCTCAAATAATTGCATGAGCCAGTTGGAGCAACTCAATTTTCCTTGAAAGATAGGGAATAGGGGGAGGGGAGAAAGTCTGTATGGTAAATTAATGGACTCCCTGCTCTTCCCTCTCTTCCCCAGGAGAAGGTGATCTGTGCACCCTTAGAAAAGATGGACTTTCTGTATCAGTTTCTGTGAGGTGGGAAAATCTCTTTGAAGAACAGGAGAGAGATACCCCCTTCATTAAATGGCAGGTGAGGGAAATTCACCTAGTGTGAAGGTAGAAGAGCTGTGATGGCCTTGCAGGAGACACTGGTGTGCATTAGGAGGTGTGCACATTGCATGAGCCTTTCCCACTGCTTCCATATCAGTCCAGGAGATGGGTCAGTAACAGGCTCTCAGACGCCTCTCAAGTGGACTGTCTCAGCCATGCTTAGTCCTGCAGAGGTTACTTTTCAAGGCTAATGTTGGCCCTATCTTAATTTTCCCTTTTCTCCTTCTAAGGTTGCTGCTGACACCTAGAATTCTCAAAACACAGATGGTTTTCTGGCCTCTACTTTTATCCAAAAGCCATCCTATGCAGAGTCCTACTCTTATATCAGAAATGCCAACCTGCTGTAAGCAGGGAAAGTTTGTTTTCATAGTCCAGTAAAGCAAACGTCCTCAGAAATTTCCTTCTAATATCCAATATTCTCACCCTGGCTGATTGGCGCAATGGTAGAGCATCGCTCTGCATTTGGAAGTCCCAGGTTTGACTCCGGGTCAGGGCACATAGAAGAAGCGCCCATCTGCCCCCCCCCCCCCCCCGCCCTCCACAGCAATGGCTGGATTGGCTTGATTGATGATTGGTTCAAGCCAGTTGGCCTCAGGCTCTGAGACTGGCTTCATGGCTTCCACCTCAGTCAGTTAAAAAATGGCTCCTGTTGCAAGAAGCAAGGGCCCCAGATGGGCAGAGCATTGCCCCCTACTGTGCTTGCCTGGTGGATCCTGGTTGGGGCATATGTGGGAGTCTGTCTCTCTGCCTCCCCTTCTCTCACTAAAATAATAAATAAAATAAAAATAATATCCAATATTCTCCATGGATAAAACTGAAAAGAGAGCTCTGTGGGCTGTTTCCTTGGCCACCTTTCTGGTTTCTCATTTGTCTGCCATAGAGGAAGGGCTGATTTTTATCCATCTGAGTGGTCCCCAGCAATAAAGCAGGGTCCTGAGTGTGGCTGTTGTTCTATAATAGTTTTCTGAATAGGCTTAACTGAGCAGGAAGGTTGGCTGGTTCCTCAGAAGGTCTATGACTTTCATACCAATAAAGTCTCTTTCAATTAAGTCAGTCCACTAGATCCCTGTCACTCTGTCTAGCATGTAGCAGGTACTGAATGCTTTTTACACATTCCAACTCCTTCCCTCCTTAAGTGAAAAAGGGGTCAGAGGTGTCTTCTCTTAAATTAACTACAGTTGTCAATGACTCTTAAATATGTGCCTGATCTATCCCACTATCTCCCTTAGTTCATGCCCATAATTCCTCCATAGGTCCCACTTTAAGGTAAAAATAAAGGGGGGGGGGAGCTATAGGTCATTTCTACAATGGTACTTGGATTTCTTTCTTTTTTTATTTTTTATTTTTGTATTTTTCCGAAGTGAGAAATTGGGAAGGCAGAGAAACAGATTCCTGCATGTGCCCTACCGGGATCCACCTGGCATGCCCACCACGGGCCGATGTTCTGCCCAACTGGGGCGTTGCTCTGTTGTAATGGAGCCTTTCTAGCGCTTGAGGCAGAGGTCATGGAGCCATCCTTAGCACCCGTGGCCAACTTTGCTCCAATGGAGCCTTGGCTGCAGGAAGGGAAGAGAGAGACAGAGAGAAAGTAGAGAGGGGAGGGGGGAGAAGCAAATGGGCACTTATCCTGTGTGCCCTGGCCAGGAATCGAACCTGGAACTTCCACACGCCAGGCTGACGCTTTACTGCTGAACTAGCCAGCCAGGGCTGGTACTTGGATTTCTGATGGGGATACTCATCATGTCAAAACCAAATTTTGGCTTCCCATACCTCTAATAATAATTTCCTTTCCTGACATTCTAATGGTGCAAAAATTACTTCTTCCATCTTAAACATACTCTGTCTTAGGCCCTTTTCTATACCTTTAAAGAGGGAGACAAAGTTCCTTATTTCTTTTCCCCTTGTTAAAATCAGGATCCTGATTACTCTCATATCTCTAAAAGCCAGTCATACCATAAGCAATGATCTCTTCCAACTCAATGAGAGTATTTGGCAGGTATGAAAAGCTATATGTGCCTGACCTGTGGTGGCGAGAGGATAAAGCATTGAGTTGGAATGCTGAGGTCGCCAGTTAGAAACCCTGGGCTTGTCTGGTCAAGGCACATATGGGAGTGGATGCTTCCTGCTCCTCCACCCACCCTTCTCTCTCTCTCTCTCTTTCTTTCCCCACCTCTCTAAAATAAATTTTTTTCCTGTCTTTTTTTTTGTTTTGTTTTTACAGGGACAGAGAGAGAGTCAGAGAGATGGATAGATAGGGATAGACAGACAGGAATGGAGAGAGGTGAGAAGCATCAATCATTAGTTTTTCATTGCCGTCGCAACATCTTAGTTGTTCATTGATTGCTTTCTCATATGTGCCTTGACCACGGGCCTTCAGCAGACTGAACCACCCCTTGCTCGAGCCAGCGACCTTGGGTCCAAACTGACGAGCTTTTGCTCAAGCCAGATGGGCCCACGCTCAAGCTGGCAAGCTCAGAGCCTCAAACCTGGGTCTTCCAATCCCAGTCCAACGCTCTATCCACTGCGCCACCGCCGGGTCAGGCTCTAAAATGAATTTTTAAAAATTAAAAAAAAACAACAAAAAAGATAAAGCTGTATGTTATGATTGTGGAAAAGTATTGGGGGAATTGAGAATTGGGCTCTATCTCCAAAGGCTTCAAAGGCTGTAAGTTGTTGGTTTATTAGCTGAGTTCAGCCCATAGATAAATTTGGCTTGCCCCATGAAACATTAAAAACAAATATTGAGTCAGCCTGGCCAGGTAGTGGCACAGTGGATAGAGCATCGGCCTGGGACAGAGGACACAGGTTTAAGACCCCAGGTCACTGGTTTTAGTGTGGGCTCATCAGCTTAAGCACAGGGTCAACAGCTTGAGCGTGGGAACATAGACATGACTCCATGGTTGCTGACTTGGGCCCAAAGGCTTGAGCCCAAGGCCACTGGCTTGAGTAAGGGTCTAGGCACATATGAGGAAGCAATCAATGAACAACTAAGGTGCTGCAACTATGAGTTGATGCTTTCCATTTCTCTCCCTTCCTACCTGTCTGTTTGTCTCTCTCTTGCTTGGAAAAAAAAATTGAGTCATTATTTTTCTTTTATTATTATTATTATTATTATTATTAAGTGAGAGGCGAGGAGGCAGAGAGACAGACTCCCATATGCACCTTGACTGGGATCCACCCGGCAAGCCCCCTACAGGGCGATGCTCTGCCCATCTGGGGCCATTGCTCCGTTGCTTGGCAACAGAACTATTTTAGTTCCTGAGGAGAGGCCATGGTGCCATCCTCAGTTCCAGGGACCAACTTGTTCAAATAAGCCATGGTTGTGGGAGGGGGAGGGAGATGGAGAGGGAGAGAGAGAGAGAGAAGGGGTAAGGGGAGTGGTGGAGAAGCAGATGGTTGCTTCTCCTGTGTGCTCTGATTGGGAAGCAAACCTGGGACTTCCACATGCAGAGTCAATGCTCTACTGCTGAGTCAACCGGCCAGGGCCAAGTCATTATTTCTCAATGGAGACATTTAATATAAAATCTGGATTTGTGCCTGACCAAGCAGTGGCACAGTGGATAGAGACTGGGACACAGAGGACCCAGGTTCAAAACCCAAGGTCACTGGCTTGAGTGTGGGCTCATCCAGCTTGAGCACGGGCTCACCAGCTTGAGTGCGGGGTCACTGGTTTGAACTTGGGATCATAGACATGACCCCATGGTAACTGGCTTGAAGCCCAAGGTCGGTGACTTGAGCAAGGGGTCACTCGCTCTGCTAGAGTCCCCCAGTCAAGGCATATATGAGAAAGCAATCAATGAACAACTAAAGTGGCACAACTACAAGTTGATATTTTTCATCTTTCTCCCTTACTGCCTGTCTGTCCCTATCTATCCCTCTGTCTCTCTCACTTAAAAAAAAATCTGGCCTGACCAGGCGGTGGCGCAGTGGATAGAGCGTCGGACTGAGATGCAGAAGACCCAGGTTAGAGACCCCGAGCTGGCCAGTTTGAGCGCGGGCCCATCTGGCTTGAGCAGAAAGCTCATCAGCTTGGACCCAAGGTTGCTGGCTCCAGCAAGGGGTTGCTCGGTCTGCTGAAGGCCCGCGGTTAAGGCACATGTGAGAAAGCAATCAATGAACAACTAAAGTGTCAAAATGAAAAACTGATGATTGATGCTTCTCATCTCTCTCCGTTCCTGTCTGTCTGTCCCTATCTATCCCTCTCTCTGAAAAAAAAAAAAAATCTGGATTTGTGGCCCTGGTTGGATAGCTCAGTTAGAGCGTTGTACTAATATGTCAGGGTTGCGGGTTCGATACCTGGTCAGGGCACATATGAGAATGAGCCAATGGGGGCGGGGAGAATGAGCTAATGAATACATAAATAAGTGGAACAACAAATTGATATTTCTCTCTCTCTAAAAATCAACCAATAATAAAAAATTAAAAAATCTGGATTTCTGATTTCTTTTAAAAAGTTGGAAGTTTTAGCCACACTGGATTTACATTACCACATGAACACTGAAGAGCTGCTCATCTTTGAGGTAAGACATGTGTTCTCCAGTTCATGACAGTCCCCACCATTGTCTTCTGCTCATTATCCTAACCTAGGTCATTCATTTACATACCCTCTTGGCCTTTGAGGTTTGAAACCCTGCTCCACTCTCTACCTGGCTGGAACACAGTATCATGTTTGTCTTGTGACTTCAGAGAACAGAAAGAACTACATCTTTATTCGATCTCTTTGCTTCAAATCATTCCTCTCAAATAGTCTCTACTCATATTCCTCTTCTATCACTGAAGAAGTCTGGGAAGAGAACCACTAGTGAATGTGAAATGACCAAAATAAATGAAGACTATCAAGCACTATCAAGGGTGAATGTCAGCTCTCTGACTAGGGCCCTCGGAGGTCCCTGTGCTAGATAGGCTGAAGGCTCTGTTCTAGGGGAGAGTGTCTGCTCCCAGCCCCTTACAAGCTGAATGCACAAGAGGGCCTACCAGACATATAGGAGTGGCCATTGCAGTCTTCTATGTCCATCTTAGTTTCTGCTGAAAGAGAAAATAGCTGCTATTAGAAGCTCGATCTTGGAAGGGAGGAGGCTTCTTGCCAACATTCTGGAGTTAGCAAGAAACCTAAAGGATCACTTAAGTGTGCTCTCATCTATCCTATAGAAGAAAAAGCTCACATCTTGTCCTGGTGAGGAAGACAGTGGACCCTGACTTACAAACCTCAGGGTCTCCTCCAATTAACAAGTTGTTTTTCTGAGCGGAGACCCTTTCCTTGTGGGTGGAGCTGACGCTGTAGTAAAAGAGGCAAAGAGGCAGGTTATAGCTCAGCTCAGCTCAGCTCAGCCCTTGGGAGGCAAAGAAAAAAAAAAGTCACATAGAGGTTCTATACCTTGTTAAGGATGGGGCAGCAATAAAGGGGAGAAGCAGGATTCAGCCATTCCAGGGGTTCTGTTTGGAGTGTGTGGCAGGAGGGAGGGGACCTAAAAGTAGAAGAGGGAGGAGAGTGGCGCGCCTCAGGCTCAGTGAGGAGAGGTCTCTACTAAAGGTATAATAAACAAATGAAACCTTTAAATGGCTTTCCCCAACTTTTTTTCAATTACCTTGCTGTGTTTATTGTTTTTAAGGGGAGGGGGAGGTACCTGAATTTAAAATACAGGTTAGTCAAGGCAGGCAGTAATTGGCAGCAAAGTATTAAACAATGAAGAACTAAGAACAATTAAAAGTGTTAATTTGTTGCAATAAATTATCTCCTTAGGAGCCTGTGGGAAGAAAAAAAAATCTATTTGATGAAAACATACATACATCCAAAATTGCTTTCACTATTCATTTGATGAAAAAAGAAATAGCCTGACGAGGCAGTGGTGCAGTGGATAGAGCGTCAGACTGGAAGGACCCAGGTTCGAGAACCCGAGGTCGCCAGCTTGAGCATGGGCCCATCTGGTTTGAGCAAAAGCTCACCAGCTTGGACCCAAGGTCGCTAGCTCCAGCAAGGAGGTGCTCAGTCTGCTGAAGGCCCGCGGTCAAGGGACATATGAGAAAGCAATCAATGAACAACTAAGATGTCGCAACAGCAACAAAAAACTGATGATTGGTGCTTCTCATCTCTCTCTGTTCCTGTCTGTCTGTCCCTATCTATCCCTCTCTCTGTCTCTGAAAAAAGAAAAAAGAAATACCCTAGCAGCAGATTTTGGAGAGCAAGAGTGGATCAAGGGAATAATAGCATGAGTTGCCATCAGGATTCTTGGTCTCTTGAATCCCACTGAAGCAGATGGATAAAAATTTGGTTCGCTTGTAATATTATATTGATAGAGCCAGGGGTGAGGGGTCCTGGAGAGCACACAGGGGTAAAATCTGTTACCAGTCTCTTTCCCCACTTGGGTCATTTCTGTCTAGTTCTGAGAGGCATCATATGTCTCTAAAAAGTCTCACAAAAAACCCTGAAACATTATGCCTCACCCGTGGTGGCACAGTGGATAGAGTGTTGACCTGGGACACTGAGGTCCCAGGTTCAAAACCCTGAGGTCACTGGCTTGAGCCCAAGGTCGCTGGCATGAACAAGGTGTCACTGGCACAAAGTCCCCAGTCAAGGCACGTATGAGAAAGCAACCAATAAACAACTAAAGTGACACAACTACAAGTTGATGCTTCTCATTTCTCTCTCTCCCTTCCTCTCTGTTTCTCCCCCCCACCCCCCTAAGAAAAAAGAAAAAGCCTGAAATATTTGCAAAGCAAATCCTTTAGATGTCATCAAAGAGATTGCTAGTCTCATCCAGGAAGACTGGGTATGGAAGAAAAGTTTTTCTAGGTGTATTTTCAACTCCTTTTCTTTTTGGGACAGAGATGAGAAGTATCAGTTCTTGGTTGTGGCACCTTAGTTGTTCATTGATTGCTTTCTCACATGTGCCTTGACCGGGGGGCTACAGCAGACTGAGTGACCCCTTGCTCAAACCAGATGAGCCCACGCTCAAGCCAGTGACCTTGGGGCTTCAAACCTGGTCCTCCGCATCACAGTCCGATGCTCAATCCACTGCACCACCGCCTGGTCAGGCTCAACTCCTCTTTTCTTGACATCTTCCCTGGGAAGGACTGAGCTTTGGGACCAGACTGCTAGACCAATCCACAATAATAAATAGTTTCTTGAAGTTTCCCTTGGGGGCAATGGTTAAAAGAGCCCAAGTCCACCGGGGTTAGTGAACTCATACCCTCTGGAATTAGCCAGAGAACTTGCAGTGGTCAGAGATCCAAAGATGAGAGAGGCAGCCTGGTACTCCTGGGGCCCCTTTCATTTCCAAATCACTAGCTGCATAGTTAGTAGTCCTTTGGGATTGTCCAAAACTACTGCAAAGTTCAAGATGATGCAGGTGACTTCCCCCCCACACCCCCACTCTCCAACCTCCACATGCAGGAGAAGCAAGATAAGCAGGATTTCCCCAATTTTCTGCTTGGAGAAACTGAGGCTCCGTGCCATTAAGTGACTTGTATCAGGGCTCATGGTGAGACTAGAACAAGGAAAAAAAAGAACATGAGTCTCCTGCCTTTCTGAGATGTGCTCTTTTCACTAAACCATCTTGCTTCCTTGCTTGACCAGGAGGTGGCACAGTGGATAGAGCGTCTGACTGGGATGGGGAAGACCCAGGTTCGAGATCCTGAGCTCTCCAGCTTGAGCACGGGTTCATCTGGCTTGAGCAAAAATTCGCCAGCTTGGACCCAAGGTTGCTGCCTTGAGCAAGGGGTTACTTGGTCTGCTGAAGGCCCACGGTCAAGGCACATGTGAGAAAGCAATCAATGAACAACTAAGGTGTCAAAATGAAAAACTGATGATTGATGCTTCTCATCTCTCTCCGTTCCTGTCTGTCTGTCCCTGTCTATTCCTCTCTCTGACTCTATCTCTGTCTCTATGTAAAAAAAAAAAAAAAAAATCTAAACCATCTTGCTTTCTTTCAAAAGGCAGAGTACTCAAGGCCTTCATGGATCTTTTGCTTTTCTCTGGTTCTAACATAAACCAAGGTAACTTTTCCTTTGGTGTAATACCTATAGAAATGGGACCTGTTACTTAAAAAGCAAGAACAAGTTGAACAGGCTCGACCAAAAGAAATATGCTAATGTAATTGTGTGTTTGTGCCAGAGGCCAGACAAGCACTAGGTGGGCAGAGCAGTTGAAGCATAGCATTCAGCTGCACTGACTTAGGAAATGCATCTCATTTTTGGACACCTACCCACATGGCCCCAAAACAATTTCCAGAGGGTCTGAAGGAGTTTTCTGAGTTGGACTCTGTTCCTAGTACTAAACTGAGCTCTTCTGCTTTTTAATTACTCTTAAAAGGTGCTCCATGACACATCTTGGGCAAAATAAGTCTTTAGCTGCCTCCAACTGGTCTAAATGTCAAGTTGGTAATGCTGGAAGTCAGAGGGGATTCAGATTCTATTGTTCTCAGTCTTGGTATTCTGAGATCCAGGAGCAAATCAATAGATGAACTTCACTATTTATTCAATTCCCCAGGTGACACATCCCTCCAACCTTCCCTCTCCCAGGCTCTCAAAGCACCTCCTTTCCTGCCTGGCCAGACAGGCAGATCTTGTGTCTCCTTAGAGGTACTGGGTCAAATTAGGCAGTGCCATTTAGAGACATACCACAGGGGGAGGAGATACAAGGAGAAAAAAGTTAGTTACAAGACAGGTTTGGCTCAAAGGTCTTAGAAGGAAACTGGCTTTATAGCAACACAGACATTATTCAGTGATAGAGGTAGGCACACTGTATGCTATATTCAGTTCAACAAGCTGAATGAATACAAAACAACTAGTACTCCAATTCAAAAGGAAGCATCTCTGTGAAGAGAGAGAATAGGTTGGTCACTGTAACTGGAGACAAAGATTTTCTTCCCTGTTCTTCTGAATCCAATTGGCGCCTTAACAAGAGTCCTCCATGGCCTGGCTTTCTCCCATCAACACGATGTCGCATATGAACAGAAATGGGCATCTCTTCCGGACAGATTTCCCATCACACTTCCTCATAAGCAGCAGCTGAGGACTAATCCAAAGTCTGGCTTCCAAGATCAGGTCAGGCATCAGCTACCACCCCCATCTCCCCATCTGCACAGAAACATTCCTACAGTTCTATTGGTGACAAAAATGTCAGAAAGTCAAGTTTTCTCTACATAGTAGCTCTGGATGCCTGAAATAAAATGGACATAACAAGGAATTAAAGCTCTTCAAATCCTCCAAGGAATCTTGTTTGATCCAGTGACACTCTAAAATCAAAATTTAAAACTAAATACAGTACACTCGATGTGGCCCTAGCAGTGAGTAGAAAGGTGGTGAGAGGGGGATATTGTTGGTAAAGAGATTAGGGGTGGAGGGTGACAGGAATCCATGCCATTGTTTATTATTCCTGAAGCACAGCAGGGAGAAGTGGAATTGTTTCTCTGATTTCCCTAAGTACCTGAGACCTGATGTTGAGCCCAGTGATTATTATTATTATTATTTTTAGAAAATATTTTATTTATTAATTTTAGAGAGGAGAGAGAGACAGATAAGGGGGGAGGAGCAGGAAGCCTCAATTCCCATATGTGCCTTGACCACGCAAGCCCCGGGTTTTGAACTGCAGACCTCAGAGTTCCAGGTCAATGCTTTATCCACCGTGCCACCACAGGTCAGGCCCAGTGATTATTAAGACAGAACTTCTTACCTCCCTGGAAGCAAGTAGTTCAGGTACTGCAAGTAGACCAAACCCACACCACCCTCTCCTGCCTATGCCTTCCTCAACTGATTAAACGGAACAAAAACATGTTGGAATCACATTGCTGGCTCTGCTTTCTACCAGGGCTTTGCATAATTGGGGAGGGAAAGAGGTGGAGGGTGGAGGGAAGAGGGTAGAGGTGGAATTAGGCATTGTCTGCAATCTGACTGCACACCCATTTCCAGGAAACAGACATGGACATCGAGCAATCTGCAGCTCTGAAATGATCTTTAGGGACAACCTAGTGCTCTCTGAAAGAAACCCACCAACCTTTTCTCAGCCCATGTCATTTTCTCATCAGGCTGTAGATGGTGACCTCGTGTCTACATATAACACAGATGAAGACAGCTCAACTTTATTATCCAAGTGCTTGGGGAGCAGTGCAGATGAGATGAATTCCCAGGTCATCCTAGGAATGGCCAGACTCTAAAATAAGAAGGGTAAGAGCTGGAAACACAACACCTGGGCAGTGGGAGAATATCACCTCATTGTCTCCTGTCAGATCTCAGATGAATGCCTTTTTCTCTTGTTCTTTGCACTTCCCTGTCCTCCCCATGTAGACTGTGGAAAAGAGAGAAAGCTAAGGTTTATGGGTGGGAGGAGAAACAATTCTACCCCTCCCATGTCTCATTTCAGAATTTAAGGAATTAAGAAAAGGGTCAAACTGAACAGTTTAAATCCCTAGGTATAATGCACATGAGATGATACCTTGGGGTTTTTTGTGGTATACTATTTTTATTTAAAAAAAAATTTTTTACAACAGAAATACAAAGCATTGTAAGAAAATACTATGAAGAACTATATGCCAAAAAATTAGACAATCTTGGTGAAATGGACAAATTTCTTGAATCATATAACCTTCCAAAAATCAATCTGGAAGAATCAGAACACCTAAACAGACCAATTACAACAAATGAGATAGAAACAGTTATCAAAAAACTCCCAAAAAAGAAAAGTCCTGGGCCTGATGGCTTCACAAGTGAATTCTATCAAAAATTCAAAGAAGAACTAATTCCTATTCTCCTCAAGCTATTTCAAAAAATTCAAGAGGAAGGAAGACTTCCAAACTCCTTTTATGAGGCGAGCATAATTCTGATCCCAAAACCGGGCAAAGACAACACAAAGAAAGAAAATTATAGGCCTATATCCCTGATGAATTTAGACGCTAAAATTCTCAACAAAATATTAGCCAACCGGATCCAGCAATATATGAAAAAAATCATACACCACGATCAAGTGGGATTTATTCTGGAGAGGCAAGGCTGGTTCAATATTCGCAAATCAATCAATGTGATTCACCATATAAACAAAAGGAAGGACAAAAATCACATGATAATTTCAATAGATGCAGAAAAGGCATTTGATAAAATCCAGCACCCATTCATGCTCAAAACTCTCAGTAAAGTGGGAATACAGGGATCATTCCTTAACATGATAAAGGCCATCTACGATAAACCGACAGCAAACATCATACTAAATGGACAAAGATTAAAAGCAATCCCCTTAAGATCAGGAACCAGGCAGGGTTGCCCACTTTCACCACTCTTATTCAACATAGTTCTGGAAGTCCTAGCTACAGCAATCAGACAAGAAGAAGAAATAAAAGGCATACAAATTGGAAAAGAAGAAGTAAAACTGTCATTATTTGCAGATGATATGATATTGTATATTGAAAACCCTAAAGTCTCAGTCAAAAGACTACTGGACCTTATAAATGAATTCAGCAAGGTGGCAGGATATAAAATTAATACTCAGAAATCAGAGGCATTTCTATACACCAACAATGAAATATCAGCAAAAGAAATTAAGGAAACAATCCCCTTCACTATTGCAGCCAAAAAAATAAAGTACCTAGGAGTAAATTTAACCAAGGAGGTTAAGGACTTGTACTCGGAAAATTATAGAACATTGATAAAAGAAATCAAGGAAGATACAAACAAGTGGAAGCATATACCGTGCTCATGGCTAGGAAGAATAAACATCATTAAAATGTCTATATTGCCTGACCTGTGGTGGCGCAGTGGATAAAGCGTCGACCTGGGAACACTGAGGTCGCCAGTTCAAAACCCTGCACTGGTCTGGTCAAGGCACATATGGGAGTTGATGCTTCCAGCTCCTCCCCCCTTTCTCTCTCTCTCTCTCTCTCTCTCACTCTGTGTCTCCTCTCTAAAATGAATAAAATAAAAATAAAATTAAATCAAAACTCCTTACTTATTAAAAAAAAAAAAAAAAAAAAAAAAAAAAAATGTCTATATTACCTAAAGCAATTTATAAATTCAATGCAATACCAATTAAAATACCAATGACATACTTCAAAGATATAGAACACATATTCCAAAAATTTATATGGAACCAAAAAAGAACACGAATAGCCTCAGCAATCTTAAAAAGAAAAAATAAAGCAGGAGGTATCACGCTTCCTGATATCAAGGTTTACTATAAGGCCATTATACTCAAGACAGTCTGGTACTGGCATAAGAACAGGCACATAGATCAATGGAACAGAACAGAGAACCCAGAAATAAACCCACAGCTTTATGGACAACTGATATTTGACAAAGGAGGAAAGAACATACAATGGAGTAAAGACAGCCTCTTTAACAAATGGTGTTGGGAAAATTGGACATCTACCTGCAAAAAAATGAAACTAGACCATCAACTTACACCATTCACAAAAACAAACTCAAAATGGATAAAAGACTTAAATGTAAGCCGTGAAACCATAAGCATCTTAGAAGAAAACATAGGCAGCAAGCTCTCCGACATCTGTAGCAGCGGTATATTTGCCGATTTATCTTCATGGGCAACTGAAATAAAAGGCAAGATAAACAAATGGGACTATATCAAACTAAAAAGTTTTTGCACAGCTAAAGACAATAGGAACAGAATAAGAAGACAAACCACACAATGGGAGAACATATTCGACAGCACATCTGATAAGGGGTTAATAACTAAAATTTATAAAGAACTTATAAAACGCAACACCTGGAAGACAAACAACCCAATCAAAAAATGGGCAAAAGAAATGAATAGAAATTTCTCCAAAGAGGACATACAGATGGCCAATAGGCATATGAAAAAATGCTCAACATCACTAATCATTAGAGAAATGCAAATTAAAACCACAATGAGATATCACCTCACACCAGTCAGAATGGCACTTATCAGCAAAACAACACAGAATAAGTGCTGGCGAGGATGTGGAGAAAAGGGAACCCTTCTGCACTGCTGGTGGGAATGCAGACTGGTGCAGCCACTGTGGAAAACAGTTTGGAGATTCCTCAGAAAATTAAAAATTGAACTGCCTTTTGACCCAGCTATCCCACTTTTAGGAATATACCCTAAGAACACCATAGCACTGTTCGAAAAGAAGAAATGCGCCCCCATGTTCGTGGCAGCATTGTTCACAATAGCGAAGATCTGGAACCAGCCCAAGTGTCCGTCAGAAGACGAGTGGATTAAAAAGCTATGGTACATATATACTATGGAATACTACTCAGCCATAAGAAACGATGACATCGGATCATTTATAACAAAATGGATGTACCTTGATAACATTATACGGAGTGAAATAAGTAAATCAGAAAAAAAGAAAAACTGAGAACAGCACGATTACATACATAGGTGGGACATGAAAGTGAGGGTATGAGACATGGACAAGAGAGTGGTGGTTACGGGATGGGGGGAGGGAGGGAAAAGTGGGATAGGGAGGAGGGGAGGGACACAGAGAAAACCAGATTGAAGGTGACAGAGGACAATTTGACTTTTGGTGATGGGTATGCAACACAATTGAATGATAAGATAACCTGGAGATGTTTTCATTGTACATATGTACCCTGATTTATTGGTGTCACCTCATTAGAATTAATAATAATAAAAAAAAAAAAAAAAAAAAAAAAAATTTTTAATGTGTGCACAAGAGAGATAGACAGGAAGGGAGAGAGATGAGAAGCATCAACTTGTAGTTGCAGCTCCTTGGTTGTTCATTGACTGCTTTCTCATATGTGCCTTGACTGGGGGGCTCCTGCTGAGCCAGAACCCATGACCCCACACTCAAGCTGGATGAGCCCATGCTCAGGCTGGTGACCTCGAGATTTCGAACCTAGGTCCTCAGCGTCCCAGGCAAGGCCTTATCCACTGCGCCACTGCCTGGTCAGGCAATTTGTAGTATACTCGAGTATATAATCCTTGTGTGTATAGAAAGACCCCCACAGGCCTGACCTGTGGTGGCGCATGGATAAAGTGTTGACCTGGAATGCTGAGGTCTCAGGTTTGAAATCCTGGGCTTCCCTGGTCAAAGCACATATGGAAGTTGATGCTTCCTGCTCCTCCCCTCCTCTCTCTCTCCCTATCTCTTCTAAAATGAACAATTCTTTTAAAAAGACCTCACAAGCCTGACCTGTGGTGGCGCAGTGGATAAAGCGTCGACCTGGGAACACTGAGGTCACCAGTTCAAAACCCTGTACTGGTCTGGTCAAGGCACATATGGGAGTTGATGCTTCTAGCTCCTCCCCCCTTTCTCTCTCTCTCTCTCTCTCTCTGTCTCCTCTCTAAAATGAATAAATAAAAAGAAACTTAAAAAAAGGTTTGATTAAAAAAAAAAATCTCACAAAATCAATGCTGTTCAGCTGTATGTTTGGGCAGGGTTGGAGAAAGTAGAGCAGGGAGTTCACTTTGAGTTTTATAATGATCAGTTTTGAAGCCAAAGATGTCCAAAATAGGGTTAGCTCCATCAAGTGAAGCTTGAAATTACATACAAGTCTCAAGTATTCTGTCTGGGGTGGGCTAGGGTGGCAAAAAGATGGAAGGGATAGCAACTATTTGCCTTTGGTGGCAGTCTTGGACAAAAGTCCCTAATTCATGCTGATCAGAAGAGCTTACTGTTGTTTGGGCCAGAGAGATGCTTTTAGGCTCCTCTGCTAACAAAAAAAACTTGCTCTGACAATGCAATTTAGACTCTCTTCATGTGGAGGGTCTTGAAGCCAGGGTGCTCTAGGACCTGGGGAATCTTAGAGCTAGAATGCAGTTGAGAGATAGCTCTAATTTCTTGTCATTTTCTTTTTTCTTTTTTTTACAGGGACAGAGAGAGAGTCAGAGAGAGGGATAGATAGGGACAGACAGACAGGAATGGAGAGAGGTGAGAAGCGTCAATCATTAGTTTTTCGTTGCCGTTGCCGTCGCAACACCATAGTTGTTCATTGATTGCTTTCTCACATGTGCCTTGACCGCGGGCCTTCAGCAGACCGAGCCACCCCTTGCTGGAGCCAGCGACCTTGGGTCCAAGCTGAAGAGCTTTTGCTCAAGTCAGATGAGCCCGCGCTCAAGCTGGCGACTTCGGGGTCTCGAACCTGGGTCTTCCGCATCCAAGTCTGACGCTCTATCCACTGCGCCACTGCCTGGTCAGGCTCTTGTCATTTTCTTAAACTGAAGAAGAAACTAAGCGGAGAGTCACCCTTATGGCTAACAATAGAAGACAATTAGAACCCAGATTACCAGTATGGGTGTCTTTCCACTCTGGCACAAAGTTAAATCTTGCCATAGCTGGAAGGTTTGTGGATACACTACTTGGTCAATTTCTTGGGTGATAAAATGAGTATGTAGTTTTTGGGTCTACATCTTAGTGATTGAAATCCTTGAATTAGAAATACAGGTTTATGGCTCAGAAAAGAAATAATCCTTTCCCTCCCATGTTTCTTTTCAGAGAGTATAGTCCTGAGGAAAAAGCCAACCTAGACACTCACTAAATATCTCTAAGGTAGAAACAGGGATTCTTGGCTCAAAGATCATGTGAGCATATGTATTTCAGCAGAGTTTACAAGGTTGACGCTATCCCCTGGGATGGGGGAGGGGGAAGGTGAGGACCCAGGCTGTTCATTCCCATTCATTCTTCTGATAAACCTTGAACTCTCTCTCTCTCTCTCCGTTTCTGATAGAGTCCACAACTCTTCTGAGAGGGGGATGCAAGTGAAACAACCTGGAATTCAGAGCCTTCTTCAGCAGGGTCAAGAGACAACAAAGAAAGGGAGTTCCTCTGCCTATGGCATTGTCTGTACCCACAGGGTCCCACACTTTTATTTGTTCCCACAAAGTAAAATGAGGCTAGAAATAGCTGCCCGACAATCATTTATCTTAATTTTTTTTTTGGCTGTTTTGTGTGTGTGCTGAGGGAAGAAAATATGGCCAGTTTAAGAGAAAAAAATTCCTTTGTGAAAGTTGGAGGGTAGTAAAAGGTGGGATGTTCCTCCCATGTTGGAAAGTATGGGCTGTAGATTTAAGAGGAAATAAAAAAGAAACTTTCAGTTGCAATTTCACTGGAAAAAAATTCAGGACTTATTTCTAAGCCAAGACATGAAACATGCTCTACCCTTTAACCTACTGGAAGATTACCCAGAAGCCACAATTGAACTAACTGCACTCAGTGGGCAACAAGACATTGTTTTGCTTGAGATACCATCTATTGACTAGGATAAGATATAATTCTGAAACTGCCAAAGTGAAGGCAGCTCCCAACACCTTGGGGCCCACCCCAGAAGCTCCAGTAAACCTTTCCTGCTTTCCAATGCTAAGGCTACTTGCTACTTTTAAGACTTGATTTTTTTATCTCAGAACCCACTCTTCTGTTTTCATGACTCCGGGAACTGTCAGGATTCTCTGGTTTTAGGCTGTTAGTGGGGAAGGCTGAACTTCCCCACATACCACAAAGCAAGGTTCACTAACCTACTAGTAGGCCCATGAGGGGATAAGGGATTCCTGGCTAGGCATTTAACATACCCCCTACCAAACAAGGTGCTACACTTCAAGATGGTCTGATTTGGCCTTTTACCTGGTCTTATCCTCAAAATGTGAATTATATTAAGTGGAAATATTCTAGGTAGTCAGGCACCTGCTTTTAATGCTTCCTAAGGATATGAACATATGAACTTCACCCGGGCGAGGTGAACAGGTAGCAGTAGGGGAAGATAGCCAGGCCTCAATAGTCTTCAGCTTGGCTGTGATGATGGCAGACTTGGTGTTGACATGTGAGTGAGTCAGGAACATCAAGCTTACCTGCTAATGCTTTAAGGGCTCAGGCCGGGAAGGATAAGGCACAGCTAGAGCTATCAAACATGTAAGTGGGAGTCAATAAGAGACACAACAGTAAAGTTTTGCTTATGAAAGAAGGGACTGAGGCAAAAGAAGTTATGCAAAGCTTGACACATGGTTGGTAATAAAGCAAATTTTTCTGGAAGCAGAGTTAGTAAATTCTTGATTTTGAAGGGGGAAAAAAGTGTACCTTATTTCCTAAAGACCTCATATCTAGAGGTCTATGTTCCATTACATATTTCATTGTCTCCAGACAGGACTAGTCAGGATTAAACACATACGCACAAATTTAAAAAGAGTTTACAACTCTAGCAGACAAGGAGGAAGAAGATACCTGGGATGGGGCTGTATGAGGAGGTACTGGGAGGGCTGTTTTAGTTTAGACCTGCTTCCTAAATCTGTGACTCCCCCTAGATCTGCCCCAGGGCTTCCTCTGTTACATTTCTTTTTCTAGGGTTCACATACAATGAGTCTCTTCCTTCTCAGCCATGCTTCTCAGGTTCCCTAGAGTTCTCACCCTACACAGTATCCCAGATAGCACTTTTCACTCTACCTTAAGTTTCTTCACTACCACGTTTCTCCCGCATTGCTCATTGTCTCCAAGATCTTTCCCACCTGGGCCTGTCCCCCTCCTCCAACCTTCTCGACCAAACCCTACGGTCCCTGACTCCTCCCCCCCCTCCCCCCCCCCCCCCCCGCCAGGTACCCTCTCTCTGCTCCTCCTTTCTCCGCGGTGTTCCTCTGTTCTACCCCAGCTGTACTCTACCTAAGAACCTTGCACACGCCAGTCTCTACACGTCCTCGGTCTTCTGCCTTGACCCATTTCCCGCTTTTTTAGGACCCCTATGCTCCTGTTACGTTCCTCTCAATCTTGTCCCCTTGCGCCAAACTCCCCAGGGCCAGCCTCCTCCCCTAGTGCTGCAGACTACCCAGCAACCCTCTAGCCACCAGCCAGGCGTCCAAATCTCCCCTAACTTCAAGCCCAAGCCCCTCAGGCTCCGCCCCCGCCAACATAGGCCCCGCCCCGCGTTTAGCCTAAAGCTCCGCCCCTCACTCACCTGAGATAGCTCCGCGCGCGCGCAGTCGGGGGGGGGGGTGTTTAGAGAGAGGACAGTATTGGGGCGAGAAGGGGGCGGGACAGTGGGGGACCCCCACTCTTGCCAGGGCGGCCCTGTGCGGGGGGTGTGGGGGATCACTGAGGCGATGGCAACCGGATCGGAGCCGGAACCCGGGCGCTGTGCAGCGGCGGCGGCTCCATCTCCATCAGCGGTTTCACCTGAGGAGGAACGCCCCCCCATAACCACCCCCCATCACAGCCGTCTCCCCTCCCCCGTACAGCTTCCGGTCCCACTACCGAGCGACAGGCGGCGTGGACGAACACCGAACGCCCCCAAGCCAAGGGAACTGCTGGGGAAAGAAGGGAGAAGAGCTAGGGTAGAGTAGCTGAGCGCCGAAAGATTCATGTCCAAAAGACGCGGTCTATTGCAGAGGGGGTAACTCAATGACTGCCCCTTCATCTGCAACTAATTAGCAAACTTGGCGCACACGGAACTCCTCACGTCCTACCACTTCTGCCCCTAAGGCCAAATTTTGCCCCCAAATCTCTTAAGACAGTATTAATTTTAACTTCTTAGCATTCTTTGCCTTTTCTGCGAAGTGCGTAGGAATTGTCAGGGGGAGGGGCTTAAGGGTGGCAAACAGTTTTTACTCTTGGGGGTATCTTGAGGTCAGTCACCTAAATTGGGCCGGGCCGCAGATGCCGACAGACCTCAGAGAAGCCCCATTTCTTATCTCCCCTGCACCTGTTTCCGTCCTGCCCTTCCTCCAGCTTTTGTTTTGGATTATCTCACTTACACGTACCAGTACCAGTGCACCTCCCTCCTGGAACATGCTTGCTCACCAGACTCAAGAGGACCCCAAAGTCGTTATTTTCGTATTTTTAACTGTGTAATCTTAAACAGATACTTTATTGATATATTTAGAAAAAGTGTAACTCTAAAGGGATAGGGTTGCACTGCTAAACAACCCTTGGCAACCTAAAGAGGCAATAGAAAGTCACATACCCATTTTTCCCCCCATTTTTTTTTTATAGCGAGAGACAGAAATAAGAAGCATCAATTCTAAGTTGTGTCATTTTGGTTGTTCATTGATTGCTTCTCACTCGTGCCTTGACCAGGGGGCTCCCACTGAGCCAGTGACCCACTCACTGCTCAAGCCAGCAACCTTGGGCTCAAGACAGCGACCTTGGGCTAGCTCTCTCCAGGTCAATGCTCTCTCCATTGCGCAACCACTGGCCAGGCACATGTACACTTTTCTTACATACATCCACATTCTCTGAAGAATGCTAGAAAACCAAAATAATGCCTCAGTGATGACAGGCATTAGAAGTGGGTCAGGAAAACAATGCTTGTTTCCAGAAATACTTTTCCCACTGGTAGCCCCTTGCTCCAACAGTTCTCACCTCCTAGTATAGGGTCAGTGACCAGAAATATGTAACAGTGTCAAAGAAGGGTGGTGACTGGGTGGAAATGTGCAATGTGTTTGCCTATGTGTGCTTAGGAAGGCACAGTACAAGTTTCTGATCCAAAAAGGGGAGAGATGGAGGGAAAGATTTTTCTGTAGAAATGAAGCTAAAGGATGGATGTAGAAAGGGGTTGAGAAGGTGGTTCTGGGGAGTAGATAGTTTCATTTCACCTTCTCATGGGGCAACATGGACATGGACACGGTGCCAGGCATTACTGAGTACACCTCGCAGGTTCCAGATTGGGGCCACGGTGTCTGGCTGCACATTGTAGCTGTCATCTACAGCCTTACAAACAATGTTCAGTTCCTTTTTCCCAGGTGGCACAGGGGCTTGCAGCTGCCATAGCCGCCAGGCCCAGGCCTTTCGGGGACGCTGTTCTTCTCCATACAGCTCAGCCACTTGCCAGGTTAAGCCCCCATCCAGAGACACATCCACCCTGATTACAGCCCTTCCACCACCACTCCATGCATAGCCCTTGACAGTCACTTCCCCTGACTCTACAATCTCCCCATCCTTGGGCTCTGTGATGGCTGACTGGACAGGAAGTTCCTGAATAGAGGGAGCCGAGTCAAAATCTACAGAGTCCCAGTCCACAGATGGAGAGAAGCCTTTGTAATCTCGCCTCTGCCAGTGGCTGTAACTTTCCTCTGGTTCCACACTTACTTTGCCCAGCCATTTGACATGGCGGGCACCCACCACACCAGGAACCACCACCCGCACAGGAAAGCCATGGTCACGAGGCAAAGGCTGCCCATTCATCTCATATGCCAGCAGGACCTCAGCTTCAGGGTCCATGGCCCGAACTAGAGGGATTGATGCTCCATAGGCAGTCCCTGTGGGGTCTGAGTCCAGTCCCTCAAAGCAGACATGGGCCTCAGTTTCACAAAGCTGGTGACCAGCCTTGGCTAACACATCACAGAGTCGTGCCCCAGCCCAGCGTGCAGTGCTAATGGCCCCTGTAGTCCACTCCAGACCTCTTACTTGTTTTAACTGATTCATTTCAGAGCGTCGGTTGCCAGCACACTGTAGAGTGACCGTAACCTCGTACTTGGGGAACTGGTACAAGTCATCCAGGGATAGAGACAATGACTGATGCCCAGATGGTCCTACTATATGCAGGCGATAGGTGTCTGGGTCCAGGTTAGGTACAGGCAGATGGTTTCGAGTGAAGAAAATAGGGTTGGGTGTGATGTAGTTTTCTGTCAGCAGCTCAGAGGGAGGTTCTGCATTAAAGGGGCGCTGGCTGTTGACCTTCAGAGCTGGGTGACGTCTAGGATCATTAGCATAAGGATCAGAGGTCTTCAAGGTGGAGGGCATCTTGTCTTCAGGCCTCAGGTTCCCGATCTTGTACTGAGCCAGTATCTCACGTATGTGGGGCTGGTTGTGAACAGCATAGAGGTCCCAGAAGGGTTCTAGAGGACCCCCCGCTGCTAGCATCAGCTTTGCTGGCCCTCCTGGGTGTAGGTCCACAAATTCTGTAACATCAAAGACCTCAGAACCCAGAGTCACCCAGATCCTAGTCTCAGGGCTGCTGTGGGATTTTACTTCCTCCCTTGTGTATATGCGTGGTGACTTCTGAACAGCCTGCAGGGCACAGGTGAGGCAAAAGAGAACAGAATACTAAGAAGGAATCACAGCACTGACCTGGAATGCTGAAGACACCGCTTTGAAACCCCAGGCTTGCCCGGTCCAGGCACATATGACAAGCAAGTACTACAAGTTGATGCCTCCTACTACCCTCCCCCTTCTCTCTTTCTCTGAAGTCAATAAATAAGATCTTTAAAAAAAAAAAGAAGGAATCATTATAGTTCACCCTGAGACAATCCACAAAGTCATGGCCAGTGGGAAGTGGAGGTAGCAGATTTCACCTTGACTGTGCATGAAGACAGTGTCACTGTGAGCTCTGTGGTAACAGCCTGGCTTGCCTGGGGAGTTCACTAGGGTCCCTTTGTTCTGACAGAGAAGTCTCTTCCTTTCCCACTTACCCTGCAACGGTGGTCATGATAGGCCAACACTGCACCGAGGCCTAGCAGAGTCCCCATGACTCTCCATCTCCTGGTGCTAGAGTTATATCCAGGGAAGGCAAGGCTGGGGTACTGGGACTGAAAGGAATCATTTGCAGAGCAGGACGGAATGCAGAGCCTTGAGTGGGAAGACTTGAGTCTGGAAGAGAAAGTTCTTCTTAGAAGCATACTTCTGATCAGTGAAGGCATGGGGTTTACCTCTCCCTGGTTGTACAGATGAGCAGAGCACTACAGGCCAGGCACAGAAGGCCACCAGAGTGGAAAGCCCTTGAGTGCCTAGCAATGGATAAAACTGGGAAAATAAGGATCTCAACCTCCAGGGTGACCTTTCCTCCCTTAGCTGGTCATGTGGTTTAGACCCCCTGATTTTATATCACTGGTCATGGAATTCAGATCCTCCTCTCCATCTTTCCACCCCTGGCATATCACAAGTCATGTGCTTTTAGACCCCCTTAGAGGAGAAACAAACAAGAAAGCCAGAAAGTAGTGCTTAAGCATTAACATCCAGGCTTCAGTTGTGTGTCAGCTCGAAATCCAGAAAATCAGCAAAATCAGACAAACGGAAGCTACAGCTGACCTCAGGACCAGCTGCATTGACTAATGGCCCCTGCCCTGGCACTGACTGATTAGTGGAGAACATGACCCTGAAAGAACACACCTGGAAAACTAATGAATATCTATTAAGATCCTACCTTGGGACTTCCCCTAAAAGCTCGATCATTAAATCCTTTAGGACAGCCTGACCAGACGGTGGTGCAGTGGATAGAGCGTAGGACTGGGATGTGGAAGACCCAGGTTCGGGACCCCGAGCTCGCCAGCTTGAGCGTGGGCTCGTCAGCCTTGGACCCAAAGTTGCTGGCTCCAGCAAGGGGTTGCTCGGTCTGCTGAAGGCCCGCGGTCAAGGCGCACGTGAGAAAGCAATCAATGAACAACTAAGTTGTCGCAACAGCAATGCAAAACTAATGATTGATGCTTCTCACCTCTCTCCGTTCCTGTCTGTCTGTCCCTATCTATCCCTCTCTTTGTCCCTGTAAAAAAAAAAAAAAAAAATCCCTTAGGACAGAGGTCCCAGGGCCCCCTCTCCCTTCTGAATAGGCCTGCACCTTCCCCTTCCCTTTCCTTGTTCTCCTCCCCCCCCCCCCCAGCTCTCCCCACCTTTGCCACCCTTGCCCCTGGCACATATTCCTTGGCCCTCTCTTTCTCCTAAGTTCTAAGGGATCCATGAGAGTTGCAACAGGGGAGCAGTAGCAGCAGCAGCTTGTCCTGGCCTAACCCCCTGAACCTGTCTCCAAGGTTCCCTTTCCTCTTTCTTCCTGTATGCTCAATAAATTCTTCCTTGCTGGATTTTGTCTCTTGATTGAATTCTTTCTCTCATGAAAATAAGAACTACCTGACCAGGCGGTGGCTCATTGGATAGAGCGTCGACCTGGGATGCTGAGGATCCAGGTTCGAAACCCTCAAGGTCGCTGGCTTGAGCATGGGCTAATAGACATGACCCCATGGTTGCTGGCTTGAGCAAGGGGTCACTGGCTCAGCTGAAGCCCCCTGATCAAGGCACATATGAGAAAGCAATCAATAAACAACTAAGTGCCACAACTATGAGTTAATGCTTCTCATCTCTCTCCCTTCCTGTCTATCTCTTTAAAAAAAAAAAGAAGATAATTAAGAATTGAGGTCTCGCCTGACCCGGTGGTGGCGCAGTGGATAGAGCGTAGGACTGGGATGCGGAGGACCCATGTTTGAGACCCCAAGGTCTCCAGCTAGAGCACAGGCCCATCTGGCTTGAGCAAAAGCTCGCCAGCTTGGACCCAAGGTCGCTGGCTCGAGCAAGGGGTTGTTTGGTCTGCTGAAGGCCCGTGGTCAAGGCACATGTGAGAAAGCAATCAATGAACAACTAAGGTGTGGCAACGAAAAACTGATGATTGATGCTTCTCGTCTCTGTTTATGTCTGTCTGTCCCTGTCTATCCCTCTCTCTGACTCTCTCTCTGTCCCTGTAAAAAAAAAAAAAAGAATTGAGGTCTCTTTGCTCTCCCTCTAACAGTTCCTTCAGCTAGAACTTAGTTTCTCCAGGAACAGGTGAGACAAGTGACAAGTGGAATCTGGCCTACCATCAATTCCTTTTAGGCCATCAGCTCAACTATCTTATGTGGTAGATAAGACATCAGAAAGATACTGGGAGTGGGAGATATGGGCTAGTAGGGATGGCCTACCTGCAGGCCTGTCTGAGCCCCAGGACTACAGCTCTGTGCAGCAGCAGCATTGTGGTAGACCTGTAGGAGAAAGATTCTGAGATCAAGATAGGAATTTCTGGGAGTGGATGATATTAGGGCTGCTTGAGAGAATGGGTGGGTGGAAGACACAGAGGAGGTCAAATGGAGAGACTTTCTCTGTGGCAATAAGGCCAAAGGGTAGGAGTAGGGGTCCAAACGGGCCCTTAAAGAAAACATGGAAACAACTATACTGACAGAATTAAATTGGTGGTGGTGGTGGCAGAATAAGAATCTTCTAGAATCACCCATATCCCATCCTCCACTCCACTTTTAAGCCCAAAAAGGAAAATTTTATTTTTGAAGTCAGGAGTAGACAACTGAAGGGCAGACTAACTTAAACAGGGGCAGAGCTCAGATTCTGGAGTCAAACAGCTTTGGGTTTATGAAACCCGCTCTGCCATTGTGTACCAGTCCTGTTCCCTGGGCAACAAAAGGAAGCATCCTCATCTATGAAATGAGATCTACCTAACTCAGCTCCTGTGACCAGAAAACAAGTAATAACATACCTTGAGAGGCCTTTCAGTCACCTCCTCCCTCTCCACCCACCCTAAAAAAAAAAAATTGAACCCAATAGGAACTGGACCCCAATCCCAGGTACCCATCTCTACCTTGCCTATGTCACTTCAGTGAGCTCAGCAAATTGAGGAGTTAATAGCCAGGGTGTCAGGGGATAGACGAGAGAAGAAGGTAATTTTTCTGCTCTCTGCCCAGCAGTAGCTTCTCAACTCTACTTCACAGCACTGAGCAGATCACTGATGAGACAGACACTCAAGAGGGGCGCAGGCAGAGAAACTGAGAGAAAGGAGTAGGAGCAGATTATGCATTTTACTCCTGAGCCATGGGCTTCTCACACTTCCTCCCTCCTGTCCTCAATCCCAGCAGCCCACTTGAACCAAACTGGAGCGGTACATGCAGGGCTGACCTGCAGGTGAACTCAGTCAGTTCAATATCCCAGGTTTGGGGAGGAGAAGCCGTCTTCCGCATAACATATGCCACCCCTTGTGCCGGTGGTGGTCCCTCATTGCTCAGAGGCACTTTAGATAAGAGGATATGTCCAGTACCGGGGCACAAACATCTTGTCCCATGCCACTACCCAGCAGCTGGCACAGTGTCTTGTAGCAACACCCTGTGCCCCGGGAGTACCGGGACAGCGGGAGTGGTGGTGGGTACCGGCAGTTTTGTTGTCCTTGGGGGTTCGAGGTACCCGGGTCACCAACCCTTCCCCCTCCGCCTACCCCAGCCCCAACTCCCTTACCCTGTTTGACGTCCGCGCGATGAAACCGTCGGGAGCCCGGAGACTGCTGGCAAGGGGGCGGGACGAGAGCTGTGACGTTAGGTAGGGATTAAAAGATTATTCGCGTTCCTCGGCTCTTCCCATAGCCATTGGCTAGCCGTGGACTGCCTCCTTGCTGCTGTGCCCGCCCCCTGAAGGCCAAAGTAGGCGGGGCGCCTCCAAGGCTTGAAGCTACGCGAGTTTATTTTCCACCCCCAACGGACAAGGAATGGGACCCTCACCAATGTGAGGAACCTGGGCAGTGGAAGGTGAGGACTCCAAAGGTTGGGTTGAAAGGTGGGAGACTTTGAGATGCCCCTAACCCGTCCCTACAACTGAGACTCAGGGTGCGTTCACTGGAGGAGGCCTCAGGATCCAGACCGCATTCTCCAAGCGGTGAGGCTCACTTCTAAGGTTTTTGACAAACATCTATGTTGCAGCTACAACAGCCTTGTTTGTCTTTTAGGGAAAACAAGATCAAGCGATCAATTCTGTTACATACAAGAATGAGAGCAGAAACGAAGCCTAAATAGTGGTTCAAAGACTGAGATTCCTTGGACTCGTCGAATTTCTTCCCAAATTATGGAATCAACAACACTGAATAGCCATCTTTTTAATTTTGGTTAAGTCAATTTTTAAAAATCGTCGTTTAACAAGAGCAACAACATATAACGCCCCAAATTAGGATGGCTATAATCGTTCATAATCTCTGAGCAAAGGACACTAATAAAAATCACTTGCTATTACCCTTTTTTATCATTCGGTGCAGGAGGAAAAACTTGTTTTTGTCATTGGCCAGCTCTGAACCCGGCGCAGACGTATCTACACTGCCCTCTAGGGAACAGAAGGTTACACTACAACCTTACTACAACCTTACTAAGTTAAGGTCATCTTTAATTTTGGAAGATCATTGCCCCTCCCTTTCTGCTCTCCTAAAATTAACTAGAGATTTTAGCAGGAATCAAGGAGTCATGGGGGAGTACTAAAAAATATACAGAAAGGAGAAAAGACACTGAGTAGGTGATTTTGCTTCTAAAGTTTTGGGAAATAAATTTCCAACTCAACAGTGTACAATGAAATCATCAGAGAGGCCTGGTGTAAGATCTATCCTGTCTTAAAAAAACCCAAAAAACAGCCTGACCAGGCGGTGGCGCAGTGGATAGAGCGTCTGACTGGGATGCAGAAGACCTGGGTTCGAGACCTCGATGTCGCCAGCTTGAGTGCGGGCCCATCTGGCTTGAGCAAAAGCTCACCAGCTTGGACCCAAGGTCGCTGGCTCCAGCAAGGGGTGGCTCGGTCTGCTGAAGGCCCACGGTCAAGGCACATGTGAGAAACCAATCAATGAACAACTATGGTGTAGCAACTGCAACGAAAAACTAATGATTGATGCTTCTCATCTGTCTCCGTTCCTGTCTGTCTGTCCCTCTCTCTGTCCCTGTAAAAAATAAATAAAAGTTAAATTAAAAAAAAAAATACACAACAGGAGCCGAGGCCCTGGTGGACTGGCTCAGTGGTGGTGGATTGGCTCAGTGGTGTGTGGATGTCACAGGTTCGATTCCCGGTAAGGGGACAGAGGAAAAGTGACCACCTGCTTCTCCACCCCTTCCCCCTCAGCCCTCTTCTCTCTTTCCCCTGCCCGCAGCAATGGCTCGACTGGTTTGAGTGCTGAGTTTGGGCGCTGAGGATCAGTTTGGGCGCTGAGGATGGCTCCATGGAGCCTTGACCTCAGGTGCTAAAAATACCTGGGTTGTAAGCATGGCCCCAGATGGTTAGAGCATCAGCTTCAGATGGGAGTGCCTGGTGGATCCCAGTCCGGGTGCATGTGGGATTCTATCTTCCCTCCTCTCACATAGAAAAGAAGAAAATACAAAACAAAACAGAATCCAACCTGATCAGTGATGTCCCAGTGGATAATGTTGACCTGGGATACTAAGGTCCCAGGTTCAAAACCCCAAGGTCGCCAGCTTGAGCAGGGGCTCATTCAGCTTGAGTCAGGGTTGTGGGATCAAGCACTGAATTATAGACATGATCCCATGGTCGCTGGCTTGAAGCCCAAGGTCACTGGCTCAGCTGGAGCCCCCAGGTCAAGGCACATATGAAAAGCAATCAATGAACAACTGAAATTCCACAACTGAGGACTGATGTTTCTGGTCTATTTAAAAAACAAAACAAAACAGAACAACAACAAAAATAGGATCCATACAAAGATACAGAGAACTCAGGAATTATCTAAAGCTACCAGGATAGATAAGACTACTTACCGGTATTTATTTATTTATTTAGTGAGAGGAGGGAAGATTCCCGCACCTGATCGGGATCCACCAGGCAAACTCTCCAGGGGATGAGTTACTCCATTGCTCTTTTTTCTTAGCACCTGAGGCAGAGGCCAGGAGCCACCCTAAGCACCCAGGGCCAACTTGCTTGAATCAATTGAGCCATGGCTGTGGGAGGAGGGGAGAGAGAGGGGGAAAGAGAAGGGGAGGGGCAGAGAAGCAGATGGTCGCCTTTCCTATGTGCCCTGACCAGGGATCAAACCCAGGATATCCACACACTGGACCAACGCTCTATCACTGAGCCTACCAGCTAGGGCAAGAGTTCTTCCTAATGACAGTATCACCTTCTTGTGTGCCACACATATGCTGAACATAACCTTTAAACCTTAACTTTTATTTATTTTAAAGAAATTAAGACAGTGAGCAGCTAAGTAACTGATCAAGGCCACAGCTGATAGTTGGCAGAGACAGGAATGGACATTACCAGGTCTCTTTGGAACCAGTCCTCTTTCTACTCTTTCAGATTCTTTGAATTTAAAACTCCTTCTGCAACCATACCTAATCTTTTCTCTGTATCATTCAAGCCCACCCACCTCTACTTAGACTGTGATAGACTAAAGGGCTTTACATACATTGGGAAACAAGAGTGGATCCAGGAGAAATTTTCCTGTTGGGGGAAAGCCACATGATTAATGAAAATGCTAGATTGTTTTTTTTTTTAAACCTTTTTTATGTAATGCTCCTCATTAAGATACTAATAAGGCAAAGGACCCTCTCCCTATAGAAATACACATAAATTTTTGCATAATACTTCAAAGGAGTCAAATCCCACCTCCTCCAATCTCATTGTCTTCCCAAAGGTCCATAGACACCCCTCCCCCCACATATATATTCTGTTAAAAGGACCTAAAAATGAAGCTATGGTCAGATTTGATGAACTCTCTGGTGGCCTGGGAATAGAAATGATTCAACAGCAATAAAGAGGTTCTTTTCAAAAATTGGGTTATTTCACGATTTAAGAAAAGATTACAGGGAATAAGGAGGCATAAAGATGCAGGGGAGGATGTGTTTCTTATTCAATAAAACATTATGGGGTACCCTTTCTTCCAAATTTCTAGTACCAGTCAGACAAAGTTAAAAAAAAAAGCAACACTCCAGTACACTTTTCTTTTTTTCCTTTTTTACTTACATTAAATACATTGATAAATCAGCAGTTGCATTCTGTTACCACGATTGTTATGTTGGAAGAGAAAGAAAGGGGGTATAAAGGCAAATGCTTTCTTAGAAGAAAAAAAAAGGAGACCCCCCAAAAAATGGTCAGAAGGAAAAATGAGCTGGGAAATAAAAACTAAGATTCCTGAAGCCCAGTGGAGCTCAAAGGAAACAGAGCTGATAGGAAGTAGAAGGCAGGCAGCAGGTAGGCCCTGAAACAGAGGCCAATCCTGTCGCTAAAGGGAGTGGAGGAGGGGAGAAGCCTGGAGAAATGGTTTTCCAGCCCCAAGGCAATGAAACATCCTATTCCTGCTCCATGGGACAGCTGCACAAAGACCTTCATTTCTAAGAGACTTCAGAGCCATCCTAGTTCTTCCACTTACAAGGATGCCGTGGGTGTTTTGGGGGCAACAAGGGGTGCTGGGAAAGGAAGGCAAAAATGTGTGTTTCAGGGCCTTGGGAACTAAGGCTGCCCCTGGAAAGGAAAGGCAATGAGGCCTAAGTGGAAGAACCTAAGCTGGGTCCTTCAGAGTCTCAGCCTCATGGATTTCTCAGTGGCTCTGGGACAGAAGGAAGCTTGCAAGCCAAAAGGGCAGAATGGCTCCAATCCTAGCTCACCAAGGCCTTCAGGAGGCTCTTTCTATTTTACTTCCCCCAGTTTCCCCAAAACTCTAGGCTGGAATAAGGGGTTAAGCATTCTCTCCTGCCTTGATGGCTTCACAAAGACATCCTAAAATACCTGATGAGGGATATGAAGAGAGCCTAGAGATTTAGAAAGGACCAACATCCTCTGGTGATGAGACAGTTGTGAAGGACCTTCAGTGCCAGTTGTTCTCTGTCCATAGGAACAGGTAATATATTATAAGGGGGCTGCAAGTAAGCCTCTGTGGTGCTAGCCCCTAGTGGTATGTGGATTAAACCACCAGTTGTATGGGTGATGAATATGGGGATAAGCACAGAGGGGCTAAACTAAAGATCCTAGCAAAGGAAAAAAAGAACCTGATGGGAGGGGGGACAGAACAGACTGTACACTGGAAATAAAGATCATACCTATTTACAGGGTAGTAGAAAAGACATGGTAATTAATGGGTGGATCAAATTGACCATGAACCCTGGGAGAGAAAACTCCACCCTCTTGCTTAACTCCTCTTCATCCCCTACCATGGCCATGCTATCCTGAGACCACTCTCCAACTGCTTCAGTTAATTCCCCAGGAAAGGCAAACCTATACGCAAGAGCTAGGCTGGCAAGAATATAGGTTAAGAATCACAGCTGGAGGAAGCTAGCAGTGGAGATTGGGCTTGGTAGCTGCCACTGGTACTGCTCTCTATAGTTCCTCCCCAAACCTCATATACAGCTTAGATTCCATTTAATTAAAAAGGTGATAGGGCAGGTAAATCAATCAAACCCCCCATAAAACAAGTATCCTAACTGAACTATCATCAATTAAAGTGCAAACTGCAGGGGGATATAGTGGCTGGGGCTGAGGCCATCTAAAGGCCTGAGAAAAAAATGCATATGTATAACTTGGAGGACGGGTATCAGAAACTGGTCCCTCCTCCAATAAGATCACAGCAGAGCCAAAGATGCAGGCAACCAGTGAAGATTCTTTGGAGGACTCTGGGGTCCAGTGTCTCCCCCACTGTGGGGGGAGAAGCTACCTAAGAGACTGAGTGAGGGCACTAGGTCTGGGAAGAGTTCCAGAGCCATAGATGACACTGCATCTCCACCTCTTCCTCCACTTCTGCCCAGTTAGCTAGCAACACAACTACCTAGTGCCCGAAGGCTTGCCTTCCCATTCTCACTCTACTTAGAAACACCTTCCACAAGGCCAACTCATGGATACTGCAGCGTTTTCAAATACGAGAAACTCCAACCAAATAAAACCAAAAAGGAAATTTCCTTAGTCTCTCCTGCTCCGAGCCTTACTCTTCACTAGGGTTCTTAATATAACTGAATAGGAAACCTCATTCCTCAGTTTCTGGGTTCACCGCCTTCTCCATCCTGGGGAGAGGAGGAAAAGGGGATCAAGAATAGGGACTGACCGATAGCAGAAGGGGCAGGAGACAAAAAATGTTTTTTGAAAAAAATGGGGAGGAGATAAGTAGGTCACTGTCTTGCACCTATAATACAAAGTGAAGAAAGTTTGTTTTGGAAGGTAAGTCCTGGGGGATCAGACCCCCAGGCCCCAGAGTAGGGGTGGAGGTCAGGGGCAACAGCTGCCTGGTGTTGGTTGCTGAAGCGTTAAAAAGTGCCACGACGGAGCTGTCAGGAGGCAGCCCTTGGAAGCCAGGGCTCAGTGTGCTGTTACCGTTGGGGCTGTGTGCTGAGGGGTGGGAATGGAGGTTATTTCTTAGCTCTTGTGCTAGCTCCATACTTGTTTGCTGCTAGCTAGCCCCTCAGTTGCTACAACACTGGCTCTTGTTCTGCAGGGACTGCTCATGGAGATCCACTCCTCGGCTTCGGCCAGCTGCACCCCCCAGATTCTGGGGTTCACTCTTTGGCAACTTCTTAGCTAGAGGCAAAAAAGAGAAGGGAACAAAATATGGTAGGTTTTAACTCATCTTCCCCCCGCCCCAAAGATTACTGGGTGGGGGAGAAGTAAGGGTTAAGGGGAAATGTGAGACATAGAAAGAATGTTCTGAAGAAGGCAGGGTTCACTATTTGTAAATATGAAAGATGAGGGTGCTCAAGCTGCAGCTAATGAATGGAGGTCACAATGGAAAGTTAAGGTATTTCCATATCCAAAGTTTTCACAAGAGGATATACACTCCCATTTATCCTTAGGACTTGGGTTAGTGATCTTGCCTAGAGGTAAGGAAAAAAGACAGGAAGAAGACCTCAGGCTGCTCTGACCTTACCTATTGCCAGGAAGAGATCATTCACATTCATAGCTGTCTTGGCTGAGGTCTCCATAAACAATAAGCTGTTATCATCCGCATACACCTGGGCCTCCTGCGAGGGGCGGGGGTATAGTGGTGCTAAGAATGTAGGTTAGGAACAGAAATGGCCTTTCCACTCTCATGTAGCCCCAGACCTAGGTTCCCTCACCTTAACTGTCCCTCTGAGCTAGCTGGCCCTGGACCCATATTTTGGTGACAACTCCCTCAAGGATAAAGTGGTCTAGCCCAGTGGTCGGCAAACTCATTAGTCAACAGAGCCAAGTATATCAACAGTACAACGATTAAAATTTTTTTCGAGAGTCAAATGTTTTAAACTTAAACTATATAGGTAGGTACATTCCTTATCGAGGTAGCGCCTGCACGTGGTATTTTGTGGAAGAGCCACACTCCAGGGGCCAAAGAGACGCATGTGGCTCATGAGCTGCAGTTTGCAGACCAGGGGTCTAGACCATTTTATGCGATAAACAGGTATCAGGAACGTTAATTATGGGAGAGAAGGTAAGTTTGTTGAGTGCTTTCAGGTTCCGACCCTTGAATAGTCTCTTATCTCAAATTCAATTTCTCCCTCCTTCCTATTTTCACACTGGTACCCCCACAGCTGGTATTCCCACAGGTGGTACTCCCTACCCACGCCTCTGCTCTGGTACTTTCTTCTGACTCCTTTAAAACTCCTGGTTGTCATTAGAGTTACAATGCTGCTGTTTTTAACATGGTGCAAAACTGGGGTATGACATGATAAATGTCCTCAGATAATGTTTCCAGAGAGGGCAGGTTTGGACAAAAGAGGTCCCAAGCACAGAGGAAGTGTATTAGAAGGGGACTCTATGGGCCATCTTACTTCATACTCCACCATGCGCTTGTTGGCCAGGTCAGCTTTGTTCCCTGCCAGGGCAATAACAATGCTAGGGCTGGCCTGTCGCTGTAGTTCCTTTACCCATGTCTTCGCTCGGGCGAAGGTTTCCTAGGAAAACACGAGGAAGAAAACGGGTAGGCTGGATTGACTGCTGATCCAGGCCTACTACCTTTAAAACCCAGTCTCAAAACTCACCTCTTCTAGGTGGCCTTCCTTCACTGAAACCACTCATCTCTGATCATTTATTACCTCTGTCTTCTCAGTACTTGGAAGCATAATTTTGCTATTTTGAGGACCTGTTTTCTTCCCCCACTTAATTTAATTCCTACAAATAAAAGCAAGGATAATCTTCTCAGCCCACTTACCTGATTAGTAATATCATAAACCACAATTGCGGCTTGGGCCCCTCTGTAGTACATGGGGGCCAAGCTATGGTATCGCTCCTGTCCTGCTGTGTCCCAGATCTCAAACTTGACTGTTGTGTCATCTAGGCAAACAGACTGGGTGAGGAAGGCCGCTATGCATGAGAGAATGGAGAAACAGTTGTGAGAGGATGAATGAGGACATCCCACCCTCTTCAAAATATCTCCTCTCAGTCTAAGACCAGTCACAATCTGGGCCGTTTAGCCACAGGAAAAGAATTAGTATTCTCTCTCTCTTTTTTTGTGACAGACACAGAGAGAGGGACAGATAGGGACAGACAGGCAGGAGATGAGAAAAATCAATTCTTCATTGCATCTCCTTAGTTGTTCATTGATTGCTTTCTCATATGTGCTTTGACTGGGGGGCTACAGCAGAATGAGTGACTCCTTGCTCAAGCCAACGACCGAAAGGCCAGTGACCTTTCAGCTCCAGCCAGTGACCATGAGGTCATGTCTATGATTCCATGCTCAAGCCAGCTACCTTGAACTCAAGCCGGTGAGCCCACACTCAAGCCGGAAGAGCTCATGCTTAAGCCAGTGACCTCAGGGTTTCGAACCTGGGTCTTCTATGTCCCAGTCTGACGTGCTATCTACTGCACCACTGCCTGGTCAGGTTAGTGTTCTCTTTATATATAGGTCCTGGAAGTGGGATTAAGACTGCTCTTGGCTAAGTCCTTCCTGCCAGAAGTTTCTCTAGCTAAGGAATGGGTGCACATCATAAAAATCTATGGCCTGACCTGTGGTGGCGCAGTGAATAAAGCATCAACCTGGAATGTGAGGTTGCTGGTTCGAAACCCCAGGCCTACCTGGTCAAGGCACATATGGGAGTTGAAGGAAGCTTCCTGCACCCCCCCTAAAATCAATAAAGAAAATCTTAAAAAAATAAATAAAAATCTACGAGGGACAAAAAGAACTGGCACTTATACCAGAATCATTCTTCTTCTAACCAAAATAGAGAGATAATGACAAAGATAATAAGCTTCAGATAAAACTCACAATGTAACCTGATTAGATTTTAAAGATTGATGGGAAGTACCATCATTAACAATGTTATCTGGCTGTGACTTTTTCACATTATACTCTGCTGGCTAAATAATACATTTCCAAGGTGACGAGTATAAGCAGGGAAGTAATAATATGGAAGTTCTCATAAAAGATCCTTTATTGAATTAGAACTCTATTTTGGGGGTAGTAGCAGGAAGAAGGTAGCAAAGGTGGGAGAGGCAAATGATTGTTATCTTTTGTATTTAGTTCCAGCCTCTATTTTGCCAGATATGTACATCAGAATGCACATACACACATGCCTACACCCTCAATACTAATCAGTAGGTCTAGGGTATGGTTCAAGCATGCATAGGATGAAAATGCTCCCCAGGTGATTCTGACATGCATTTTTATGAATCATTGCTCCAACCCTGCTCAAGATGACACTCAACTGAACTTCACTGAGATTAAGATGAGAGTAGGAGGGAGACATAGCTTCACAGTCAGGTCCCTAGGTCTTCCTTCAAAAACTTTACTAATGGCCCTGACCAATTACCTCATTTAGTTAGAGTGTCCTCCTAAAACACCAAGGTTGCAGGTTTGATTCCTGGTCAGGGCATATATGGGAAGCAACCAATGAATGCACAACTACATGAAACAACAAATGAATGCTTCTCTTTCTCAGTCTTTCTAAAATCAGTTAAAAAAAGAAAAAAATAGCCTGACCTGTGGTGGCGCAATGGATAAAGCGTTGACCTGGGAACACTGAGGTCGCCAGTTCAAGACCCTGCACTAGTCTGGTCAAGGCACATATGGGAGTTGATGCTTCCAGCTCCTCCCCCTTTCTCTCTCTCTCTCTCTCTCTCTCTGTGCCTCCCCTCTAAAATGAATAAATAAAAAGAAATTTAAAAAAAAAAAAAAAAAAAAGAAAAAAGAAAAAAATAACTTACTAAGCATTGAACCTCTTCTTTCCCTGAGATACTCACCTCCAATGGTGCTCTCCTGGTACTCATGGAACTGCCCTTTGACAAAACGTAGTACCAGGCTAGACTTCCCCACTGCAGATTCACCCAGCAGGACCAATTTGAACTGGCATATTTTGCTGGCCTGGGGCTGGCCGTTGGGCCTGGCTGTGCTTCTGCTAGTCATGGCTAGAGTTTCCGAGTGGGAAGGGGTGGAGGGAGGGGATGCCACAAAGCGGCAAGGGGGGAGGGGGAGGGGAGGGAACGTCCAAGCTTCAACAGTCCTGCAAGAAAAAAAGTGGGTAAAATTAAACACAGGGCCATTATAGCTATAATCACTTTTAGACAAAGGATGGACTCTCTTCATTTCTTTGCTCCTGTGATCTTATAATCATCCACCATTTAAAGATTACACTACTAAGTGTAACAAGGCAACTCACATTCAGTGGAAAGCGTGGGGAACAATAAAGGAAGACTTACATCTGAAATAGTTTGCCCTACCACATAATTCCCAACTACCAAGGAAGCTGAAACAGAGACTGAAAACTGTGTGTGAGAAGTCTTTATTCCTTCCATTAGTTTTCCACCACGTCTTCAAAGACTAGCAAGTTGATCAACTTTTAGTTGGCTGGATAAACGCATAGATCCACTCCCAAGCACCCTAGATCCTCCATATCTCCTTGATTTCCTAGTGCTGTCCTTTTTCTTCCTCCTGCTCCACTTCTGTCTTTCAAAATAAGTGATTGTTTTAGGGGTGTGGATGTCACTTCTAATAGTGGAGGGGTATCTTCTGGTTCTGTATACTTCATATATGACCAGTCCTCTTGACATTTCTGAAAATCTAACCAAGGTTCAATGGCCAGAAAATCTATCCATTCTCGCTTCTGGGGTCAAAGATGAGTAGAGAAACACAATCAACAGACCACATTGGTATCAACTCATTTTGCTTCTGCCAGCTCTTAATATCTGAAAGGCTCAAGTCTAAGAGTCATAGGCTTGACATGCTCTCAACTTGCAGCTGTCTTGCTGGTGTTTAGGGATTAGATTATCCTCCATACTCAACAGGCTTAACAGCTGTAGTGCTTCAAATCAGAGGCAGAGAAAGAAGGTGTATCTTCCAATCACATGCAGGAAATTCCAAGGGACGGTGTAGGAGTAAGTCTTCAAGTAAATTTTTTTTCTTTTTCTAAAAGATTTTTTATCTATTGATTTTTAGAGAGAGAGGAAGAGAGGCAGAGAGGGAGAGAAAATGGGAGGGAGGGAAAGGGAGAGAGAGAGAGGGAGAAGAGAGAGGAAGACAGATCACAGTTGCATTTTAGTTGTTCATTGATTGCTTCTCACATGTGCCTTGATTGGGCAAGCCCAAGGTCTTGAACTGGTGATCTCAGCACTCCAGGTTGACGCTCTATCCAAGCAGTAAATATTTGATGAAAGAATAAACTGAACCATCTTCTCTACCTTCCAAAATGCTAGGAAAGTTGGTGCTGGTGGAAGCATTGAGAAGCTGGGATTTGGGTGGCCTAATCATCTAAACCTGAGTATTTCTGCTTGACCTGTGGTGGTGCAGTGGATAAAGTGTTGACCTGGGAACACTGAGGTCGCCAGTTCAAACCCTGCACTGGTCTGGTCAAGGCACATATGAGAGTTGATGCTTCCAGCTCCTCCCCCCTATATCTCTCTCACTCTGTGTCTCCTCTCTAAAATGAATAAAATAAAAAGAAGTTTTAAACCTGAGTATTTCATCATCCTGACTCTGAAGGAAAAATCATGACATTTAAAGAAGAATTAGTATAATCAGAGCATGCAAAACTTCTCTCTAAAACCTAAGCACTGCTTGGGTTGTACTTTGCTTGTTCAAATTAATCTTTCCCTTTTCCAAGGTTGATTCTAATGACTCCACAAATCATACTCTATGGCATATGTGGGAAAACATTACTTTGTCACTATAACAAGCTGCTTTGGAATCAAATCAGGGTTCAAAATTTCTGCAATCCTAGTAAAGAGAGAAGATACAGTAAAGATAGTAAAGAAAGATCATCTGAAAGGCCTGACCTGTGGTGGCACAGTGGATAAAGAGTCGACCTGGAATGCTGAGGTCGCCGGTTCAAAACCCTGGGCTTGCCCTGTCAAGGAACATATGGGAGTTGATGCTTCCTGCTTCTCCTCCCCCTTCTCTCTCTCTCTCTTCTCTAAAATGAATAAATAAAATTTAAAAAAAGGTCATACAGGAGGCAGTGCAGAGGAACAAAGACTGCAGAGTTCAATTCACTGTTATTATTTTACAGTTGTGCTTACTAGCTGTGAAACTTTGGACCAGTTACTAAATCTTATCTATACAGTATACTCCTTTTCTCATCTGTAAAATGGATAATAGCCTCATGAGGACCTACTTCATAAGGGTGTTGTAAGAATTAAATGAGCCCTGGCTGGTTTGCTCAGTGGATAGTGTGTCAGCCCAGCATGCAGACGTCCTCGGTATGATCACTGATCAGGGCACACGTGAAAAGCAACCATCTGCTTCTCTTCCCCTTTCCCTCCCCCTTCTCTCTCTATTCTCCTCTCACAGCCAGTGGCTTGACTGGTTTGAGCGTGGGCCCCGGTCTCTGAAGATAGCTCACTGGTCTGAACATTGGCCCCAGACAGGGGTTGCCAAATGGATCCCAGTTGGGGCACATGTGGGGGTCTATATCCCCTCCTTTCACTTAAAAATAAAAAAAGAATTAAATGAAATAATACATATAAACATACTAAATACTGTATTTCCCCAGGTATAAGATACTCTCATCTATAAGACGTACCTTAATTTTGGGGTCCAAAATTTGGGGGAAAAATGTATTATATCAAGTTATTGAACTCGTTTTATTCATGATAAAATTCATGTAACTCCTCATCACTGTCAAAACTCCCACTCATTAGCTTGTTCTCATATCTGTGTCTGATGACAAATCACTGTCTTCATATATTGCCTCATCCTCAGTTCATCTATGGCATTTGAAATGCAACACTTTTACAACCACTGTGTAAGACGCACCCAGTTTTTAGACCCCAAATTTTTCCAAAAAAAGTGTGTCTTATACATGGGGGAATATGATAAGTGTTTGACCCAAAGGGCTCAAATGACTATTCATCTAGTAATAATCAAGGCCCTGTTTGGTTGGCTCAGTGGTAGAAGGTTGGCCTGGCATATGGAAATCCCAGGTTTGATTCCTGGTCAGGGCACACAGGAGAAGTGCCCAACTGCTTCTTCACCCCTTTTCCTCTCACTTCTCTCTCTCTTCCCCTCATGCAGCCATGGCTCAATTGGAACGAGTTGACCCCAGGCGCTGAGGATGGCTCCATGGCCTCCACCTCAGGTGCTAAAAAATGGCTCTGGTTGCAATGGAGGAGCAGCCTGAGATGGGCAGAGCATCACCCCCTAGTGGGCTTGCCTGTTGGATCCTGGTCGGGGCGCATGTGGGAGTCTGTCTCTCCGCCTCCCCTCTTCTCAATGAATTAAAAAAACAAACAAACATATTTTTCACTCCATAAGATGCACCTGACCATATGACACACCTAGGGTTTTAAGGAGGACAAGAAAAATAATATTCTGAACCAAATGGTGTGTTAAAATATTTAATAAAATACCGTATTTTTTGCTCCATAAGACACACGGGCATTTCCCCCTCCACTTTTGGAGGGGAAAAAGTGGGTCTTAACGAGCAAAAAATACAATAAGCAAGCTACTAATAATCACTATTAATATGACATCAAAAAATATTTCTGGCCAAGCTTTACCTTCCACTTTTATAAAACAGAAAAAAGATCAATCTTATAGAGTGGCTATGAGAATTATGTGAAAAAGTGAAAGATTTATTTAGCACAGTGCTAATAAGACAGGTATAGCTACTAAATGGCCATAATTCACAGAAAAGATCAATTTAGCATATTAAAGTATAATTCAGTATTAGTTACCAACATATTTCTAAAAAGCAGCCATGATACAAAAGAGGTAGAGGAAGAAACAAAAGTGTAAAGAGAAAGGTGGCAGAGGAATGAGATATAAGTGAGAACTCAGAAAAGTCCCAAAGCATACTAGAGTCAGAGGAATGGAACAAATTACTGTGATCCTACTGGGTACAGTCCCCTGGGCTACCAAGTACTAAGAATCCAGATCCACATGCCATTTTGTGATGAAATTTTCACTAGTCTATGATGGGAGTGGAGGTGGGGGTATAACAGCAGACTAAGCGACCCCTTGCGCAAGCCAGAGACCTTGGGCTTAGGCTGTTGAGCCTTGCTCAAACCAGGTTGCTGCACTCAAGCTGGCAACCTTGGGGTCTAGAACCTGGGTCCTCCGCGTCCCAGTCCGATGTTCTATCTATCCACTGAGCCACTGTCTGGTCAGGCAAGGATAAATTATTTTTAAAAATATATTTATGTGGTCCATATACATGGGGTCCTCAGGTTACAACAGTCTTGACACACAATGTTTTGGGTTTACAACGCTCACTCCCATAAAAACTTAAAAAAATTGAGACATGTTTCAGCTTATGCCATAATTATCGTTAGCATTGTACTTATGGACTATGTGGGCGAACTAGTTTGGTTGTGCATAGCGAAGAATATGCAGAACAGTGTACAGTACAGTATATTTGTCCTTTTCCTTTTTCTGTAGTTTACTTATGTTTTTATGTTTTAGATTATGATTTTACAACTGTGTTCCAGTAGGTAAGTGACTTAGGCTAGGGTGTATTTCAACTTATACCAAAATTCAGGTTACTCACTGCCATAGGAATGGAACTGTGTTGTAATCAAGGACCCCTGGTACATTGTTTCATATGAAAAGAGGATAGGCCATCAAAAAACTCTATTTTAAAACTGAAAAGAGAAGACACAATAGAAAACTACGTAACAAAAAAGAGAAATAACTACAGATGATAAACAGATCAAGTTTCCTTTAGGTGACACAAATATACTATACTCTTAAGAAACAACAGGAAGAGTTACTAGATTTTTCAACTTACTCCTTTACCTTTTTATCTATTTAAAAATATATGATATAAGAGGCAGAACATTAAGCCTTAATGTTACAACTTACAAAAGGAAAACATGGGAATTAGGGTAGACTGAATTCTCAAGGGCAGACACATCACTCTAGGTCTGGGAAAACTGTAGGGAGTTGGTGAAGTGTGAAGATAGGAAACAGTCACAGACACATTAAGTTGCAAAGCCGTGGTCACTAACCCCTACAGACAATAAGCAAACCAGAGTCCAAACGCACAATCAGCACTTTCTTGCTATAAGCAACCTTGGATTACCAGATTGGTATCTATTGGGTTATAAAGGACTACCTTCTGCCTGACCAGGCGGTGGCACAGTGAATAGAGCACAGGCTCATCTGGTTTGAGCAAAGCTCACCAGCTTGAGCCCAACCAAGGTTGCTGGCTTGAGCAAGGGGTCAGTCTGCTGTAGCCCCCCCCCCCCATCAAGGCACATATGAGAAAGCAGTCAATGAACAACTAAGGTGCTGCAACAAAGAATTGATACTTCTCATCTCTCTCCCTTCCTGTCTGTCTGTCCCTATCTGTTCCTCTCTCTGGCTCTCTGGCTCTGTCACACACACACACACTCACACACAAAATACTACCTCCTACCACCACCCCAATATTTCACTCTCAATATGTCCTACCTTCCCCATTCACAGTAATTGATGGGCTGCCCATCACTATGCCTTGATATTTAATACCAACATAATTTAAAAATTTTATTGATTGATTTTAGAGAGACAAAGAGAGGAGGCGGGATGGGAGGGGAGCAGAGAGAGAAAGAGAGAGAGAAGCATTCGTTTGTTGTTCCACTTAGTTGAATTGTGCATTTATTGGTCACTTCCTGTATGTGCTCTGACTGGGGATTAAACCTATAATTTTGCTGTTTTGGGACAATGCTATGTGAGCTAACCAGCCAGGACCAAAAATATTATGTTTTTTATAAAATAGCTAGACTCTTAAAAAATCAGTGTTACAGAAATGAAATAATACGTGTAAGATTCAGCTGACTTCTCCACTATTCTGGTGTTGATTCTTTGCTGAGAGTTGATAGTGAGCAAATGGTCCATTCAAAGCTAAAGAATAGACCACAGCCTATCAATCAAGTAGTGTGATGATTTTATTACCTCCAAACCTGGGACAAAAGAAAGGGGCGGGGGTTTCTTTCAACTCTTTTAGTTCAGAATAAATGAAACCAGATTTAACATCTCTTAGAAGTAGTTCTACACAAATGATTTATCAAATGACCATTAACCCTGGAGGATTGAGGCTTGCTCATGGCATGAGCCCACTGGGGAGGGGAGAGGAAAAGGATGAAAGCGTTAAGTTCTTTAGGTGGGCAGCTTTCCCAGTAGCACAGGAAAGTATGAATAGAAAGGTTTTCTCAGCCTGCTGATCCCTACTGATCCCTCCTAGAGCACGACTGTTCCTTTGGCCCTCTTCCACTTAAAAACTTTGAGTCCCTATGCCTACAACCTATGAAGACTCCAGAAGTATGTCACCTATCAATAGAGAGACTGAATTCCAAGTATACAGCCACTGGAGTCTAGCCCACTCCTAAGTATCAGCCCTATAAGGTCAGTTTGCCAGATAAGAAGCAATCTAGAGGTCATCTAGACCAGTCTCTGTATTTTATAGGTGAGGAAACCAAAGCACATAAAATTAATCACCTTGCCTGGTGTTACCATACAGACAGCTATCTGCTGTTACACAGCTGCTTAGTAGAGACTCTCCTCTCTAACAAGTACTCTTAGGTCAGGTATGCTTGCTACTGTACAGCTCAAAAAAATTAGGGGATATTTTACAGCTTCATATTCATTTTGAAAATATCCCCCTGCCTTACCAGGCGGTGGCACAGTGGATAGAGCATCAGACTGGGACATGGAGGATCCAGGTTTGAAACCCCGAGGTCAAAAGCCTGAGTGCAGGCTCAGCTGGTTAGAGCAAGGCTCACCAGCTTGAGCCCAAGGTTGCTGGCTTGAGTAAGGTCACTTGGTCTGCTGTAGCCACCCCGCCCCACAAGGCACATATGAAAAAGCAATTGGTGAACTAAGGTGCTGCTTCTCATCTCTCTGTCTGTCCCTATCTGTCCCTCTCTCTGTCTCTGTCACCCACACACAATAAAATATCCCCTAATTTTTGTGAGCAGTATGTTATACCACTATACCTCTTAAGGAAGCAAATACTGAACTCTGGAATGACCATGGGGATGGGAAGAAGAGCTTAGATTGGATAGTTTCTGCCTCTATTCAGTTTAGATAAGTACTTACTTTGGGACTAAAAAGTTAGGAAGAACTAGGCCTTCCCTGGGAACTGGGATCCAGTCCCATATCCTTCTGACAAAAGGGTTCACTCATTATTATGCCTTTCTAGGTCTTGACCAACCCCTGCCAGGATAGTTGAAAGAAGCAATTTAATGCAAGGCGATAGGGAAAGAAGTGGTAACTTTTGCAGGATTCTATGAGCCTTGGGTTTAATGGGAGACATTTACTGAGTAGGGAAGATAGGGCAGATGCCAGTAAAACCTTCAACTCCCAAACTTTGTTTAGATCCCAAATTACCGAAATCTTGAACTGAGGAGTACCACTATTTGGTTCAGCTCTTTCATTGTGTTGATCCAATGATAACCAATGAGTCACCGGCTTAAATGAGTTATTCCGCTTCTTTCACTTTCTTATTTCCCTAAGAGGTAAAATGTATGGTAGTACATGCTGGCAGTACAAACTCCCTATTACTGACCTAGTAAAGACTGGGATGCCCTTCCACATCTTGTAAGCTAAGCAAACTCCTAATACAGTGTATCTTTTGAGGCCAAGCTCAAATGTCATCTTTTCTATGAAAATGCATATTTAGTTACCTTCTCACATCAGCAGTATTCATCATTGCTTCCTTTGGCATTCCTTAGTATTAAGACTATATTACTGTCACAGCATTTACTATATCGTATGAGTTTAAACTATAAACTTCTCAAAAAATGTGACTATATTTTATGTCATCTTGAATTTCCAGAGCGGAGCACAATGCCTGATCCCTAGTAGGTTGTTCATTAAATGCTCCCTAAATTAATTAAGGCCAAAGCAATCTTGCTTCCTTCTTCCATCTACTCCTCCCCTTCTGTGCCATCTGGATAGCTTCTAACCCAGTTCCACTTGGGAATGTTTTTAAGCAGCCTCAAAGAACTAATTCTCTGCCTGGTCTCTGTGATCTCCTTTGGATGGAGGGCGCCTTGGGAACCAGCCCACAAAGTACTGATGAAACTCATATGGGCTAACTGCTTTTCCTGTCACCTGTTATTATGCCTCAAATGGCCTAATCACCCCTAATAAGTGGCCCTCCCACCCTAACACTGAAGCAACTGTGGCTAAATACAAAGTTTCCTGAAGTTCAAGTTGATGTTAATGTTAAGAAAAAAAACTTTGGGCCATTATTTTTATTACTTCTTGAACTTGAGAAACACAAATTAAAAAGAAATAATTATACCACCACACACACTGAAAAAGTACGTAGTCTCTAAACAGAAGCTACAACCTGGCTCAGAAATCCACAGACTTTGCTCACCTGGGTGGCTCCTTTACTCAGTTTAGTTACTGGTCAGTCAATGACTAAAACATTCTTTCCTAAAACATTCTTGGGAAGTGGGAGAGCATTGTGTAGAGTTTTAAGTTATCCTTCCTCCTACGGGCTATTGCATTTCCTTATTTTAAGTTCATTGTCTTACACTTTGGTTACTTTCCAATCTGAAATGCCTTAGGAATAGGAGCTATATACACTTGCTTCTCCTACCCTTTGCCTCCTAAGAAGTCAAATTCTAATATATGCACACAAACAAACTACAGAGGAGCAATCTTTACTTCTGGGCAAAGTAAGTTAGATGATACAAAGGTATGACTTCAAAGGGTGATGAGAAAGCCCTCTTCTCCAAGTGACATTTTCTAACTCAAGGTTTATACTTGAAATTCTATATTGATAATTTCACTCCTTAGCTCCTTGTTAGTGAACAGAAATCCTTGGAAGAATTATTGTATGTGACTATTATTTATACCTTAATATGAAGCAATTCCAGATCATTGCTTAAAGGTAGGCTTTAAGGGGAAAGTAGAAAAGACCAAAAAAAAAAAAAAAAAAAGGTGAAGAAAGGATATCACCAGGATGTAGAAAATGGCAAAATCTACAGGATTAAAACATACATTCTCCTACAATTTTCTCCTGGACTGGCTTTGCAGGAGAGAAAATAAAAGCTCCTGAAGGGACAACAATCAAGATTTCTTCTTTTTTTTAAAATTTTCTAGAAGAGTAGAGAAAAGGGTTATAACACACCATGGCAGGTACCAACTCCCTAAAGGATATGAGGAAAGATGCTGGACAACCCACTCCATCTAGGAATTGGTAGGGTATGTTTCTGATCTGGGCACTCCCGGGGGCACTGACTGCCTACACCAGTGAATCAAGACCAGCAGATTCTCTCCAAGAACTCTAGCACACCAGGACAAGAGATGTCAGGATGTAACTCTAGTCTCGGGTCAATATTTCTGTATAAAGGCTGGGCATATTAGAGGGCCTCTAAAGCCAGTAAGGACAAATTCAATAAGGAGGTAGTATGAAGTGCTGTACTGAACTTTAAAGGACAACCAATTTCATATCCAGGAAACTTGTGAACTTCTCATAGAAAAAAAGATACAAGGGCCCTAAGGAGAACCATCATCTTCGTTTCAGATAATGAAGGGACAGTCATATAATCTAAACATGCAGAGACCATGAACTACAAGCCAGAGGTCTCAGATTTCTCACATTAGCAGAATACCAATAGTTCTCCTAAACAAAATGATTCACCTTAATATTTTCCTGTAAATAAAAAAAGAAAGTTTTGATGATTTGCGAATTTTCTAGGATAACTAGTGCACAACTGAGGTGTATTAAGAAGAGGAATAACCTAGAGTACAGTTCTTTGCTTGTCTGAATTGGATAAAAGAAAGACAACATTAACTGTGAAAGGGGCGCAACAGATAACAGTATCATCCCAGAAGGGAAGACTAAAAAGAATGAGAGACTACAGTTTGGTGGGAACATAGAAACAGAATTGACTTTGGTGGCAAATCTCCCAAACCAAAGGTCTGATTAGCTGTCTCTTATCTCTGACCTTTCTGGATGAAATATAATGAGTGAGCTATGTGTACACTTTGTACACTTCTGTACAACTTGAATATTTAAAAATATGCACATACTACTTTTGACATTAAGAAGAAATGAAGTTATAAAATAAATTGGTATAAAAGGGAAAAAGGAGGAAATATAATAAGGGAAAATCCAATAAGCTCCAACCTATGGGAGACCAAGGAGGTCAGAGGCCATTAAAAACAAGTGGGAAGAGGGGCTCCTGTGCCTCAGCGATCCATCTCCCTCTTCTCTACTCACTCACCCCTTTCCCCAAGTGCCTTACTGTGTGCTATTTTAATAGCACAGACCTGGCTCTTGAAGAAGTAAACAAAGAACAGGGGTGATGCCAACCTTGTGGAATGAAATTTCTCTTCCCCAGTGATATCACTTCATATTTCCAGGTCTGGTTCTACCTAGTCATTACCTGCCTGGGAAATACCCAAGTCTAAATTTTACAAAGTTTCACCAACTATGACTGAAAGATCTCGATAGCTGGGGAGTCCCTAAGCCCCTTTCCAGGGCAGATGAGATTGCCGATTCCCCACTTCTAGGTTGGAGATACAGTATCCACTACAAACCACATTATTAAGTGGGAAAACAAAAACAAACAAAAAACCCCAATCCAACTTCTTAGTTCTTGCACAGAACTGCACCCTAAACCAGCAGAATCTGGTAAGCAACACAGAGAGCGCACCGTCCAGCGGAAGCCCAGGGAAAATGTAGGAGCTGAGTATGGAATGGCCAACAGTGACAGAAGAAAAAATTACGTTTGTCTTCACTGGCTACCCTGGGAGCAACAAAAACTTCAAGTTACCACATTTCAACACTTAATGCGAACAAAAGAGTGGGTCCTACCAAGCTCCAAAGCCTTCAGCCCACCCTTGAGCATTCCCAAAAGCACTGCTGCTACAAGCCCCCGCTTCCATTTTTCAAACTACCTTAGCCTTCTGCATTAAGAAAGCTTTCTTCGTTTGCCTCACTGAACTCAAATCATTCTCTCGGCTCAAGTCTGGAGCGCCCTAGTTATTTTTATAATAGTCATTGTTTCGGAAAAAGAATGCCTCTGTCTTACCCAACTAAGAACCCTTCTCCGGCACTTGCAATGAATTAGATATCGCGAGAGCACCAACCCCAGTTATCTTCGGGGCCGGGCGTCGGGGCTGACCCCTCCTCAGCTCCCGGAAGATGGGCTTACCTCGCCCGCTGCCCGGCCTTTCCCCCCAGCCCCTCCCTCTCAGCGCTGCTCAATAAGGCCTGCCCCTGAGCCTCGCGCGCCAGCCCCCGGCCCGGCCACCTGCAGAGCCCGGCCTCCCCAACTTCGGGTTCCCAGCCCGCCTGGCCCCCTCCTCAGCGCTCCTACTAGGCCTGCCGGGGCCCGGCCCCCTTCTCTTCTCTCCAGTGGGCCACTCTAACCCCATCGCTGAGGCCTAGACCCGTCTCTGCTCTCAAGCCAGGTGGCTCTCCTCTCCCAGGCTCCTCCGCCCCTGCCCTCAGGGACCCACCAGCCCGGTACCTAGGGCTCCGTCTCCCCCGTCGGGCCCAAGCCTGTGTAGAACAGACAAACGGCTGCGGCTCAACCAAACCCTCCTGACTCTCCTCCTCCTTCTCCTCCTCTTCGTTTTCGCCCTGGGCGGGGGGCCCAGGCCAATAGAATGATTACGCCTACCATCAAGGGTGGGCTCTTGTGTGCACTGTTCCGCCAATCCCCTTGGAGGAAGGCGGGCCTTTTTCGGAAATATCACCAATGAAGACGAGCCAGGGACCGGACAGGCGTGTCCCCAGGCCTGTATGAAGAAGGAAACCTTGAAAATGGACAAGGGAGCCCCGCCCGACAGGGGGCGGTACACTGTTGACAGGCATACACACCAACCAATAAACTCTCGACACCCTAGTAACCCCGCCTTTTGACTAATAAACACCTAATCAGGTGAGTGACGGAGGAGGGTCAAAGTGAAACTTTAACCAGTACTGCGAAAATTCGGGACTTGAATGGCAGGTGGTCAAGGCAGGGTTGAAGGAAGCTTTAGGAAGGCCGCTACTGACTCTTGCCCCGCCCCCCGGACTTGGCAGGGGTTGATTCTAGTTCCCATCTCTCTAATGACCGATTCGTGGGCCCCTCCCTTTAGTGACCAATTCGTGGGCGTAAAGGGAAATAACTCTTTTTAGGGACCCGGAGCCTGGGAATTGCAGTAGCCCTCACACCGGTACTTCCACCTTTTAGTGGGTCACAGAGTACAGTAGATTTTGGGGTGGCCCGGGGGCGGTTTGAGATGTTTTTTGGTGGGGTGAGACAATGGCAACTCCTAGAACCAGTAATTTTTTTTGTACAGATAATCGACAACATTGTAAATTGTATTATAAAAATTAATAAAGTATCTTTGGAAAACTCTGCTGTTTGTGCCCTAGCTGGGTAGCTTAGTTGGTTAGAGCATCGTCCTGATAGGCAAAGGTGGGTTCCATCCCGTCGTGGTAATAGGAGTCAGCCAATGACTGCATAGATAAAAGGTGGAACAACAAATAGCTGTTTCTCTCTCTCTCTGAAATCAATAAATGAAAAACACGATGGTGATATGCAACAAAAAAGAAAAATGAGATCTTAATGGGAAATCAGTGCTGAGGCGATTTGCCTGGAGCCCACTTCCAACCATGTTGCTGCTCCCAACACCATCCTAACACTAAAATTCCCGAACTGCCGCTTGGAGTGTATGTGTTTATGTGGTATATGTATGTGTTTTGGGGTGATGAGGGAAGATGCAGGTTTGTACAGAAAGAAGAAACTACAAACGTTCAGTTTCTCCACCTGTAAAGTAGGGCAATTAATTCCCACTTTGCCCACCCTGGCACAATCCCAGTTTCATCACAGAAGTCAAAATGGGGTGGGTGGGTCGCCCTGCACAGAGATTAGGAAAAGAGGGAGTATGAAACCAGTTATCATACTATATGTACACACATTCATATTCTCTCACACCATTTTTACAATAAACAAGTACATAAAAGGAGGAAAGATAAACTATAAAACTAGGTACTTTTCTTTTAATGAATTACAAACTAAATTACAAATAACATTAATATCAAGAACACTCAAGGACAAGAGGTGGGAGAAAAGAGACAATCATAAAAAGAAAAACAAAACTTCTTTTAAACATTTGCATTACAAAACCCTAAGGGGGGCCTGGCAACAAATCTACCCACTCCCACTAAAAAACTACTATAACCTGAAATATAAATATAATTGTTCATCTTTCTTTTAAAGAAATATTGCCCCCATGTTCTCATTCAGTCTCAGCCCTAAAAAAGTGTCAGCAATCTGGCTTGCCCTGTGCTAGCACAGTGGATAAAGCATCGACCTGGAACGCAAAGGTCACCAGTTCAAAGCCCTGGGCTCTCCCGGTCAAGGCATATATGGGAGCTGATGCTTCCTGCTCCTCCCCACTTCTCTCTCTCTCTCTCCTTTCTAAAGTGAATAAATAAAATCTTAAAAAAAAAAAAGTGTCAGCAATCTTAAAATAATGTCTAAACTCCATTCCTATGGGGGTGGCCTTCAGAGGAAGATGTACCCTGGCACCTAAAGATCTAAGGCTTTTTTTTTTTTTCCTAAGTGAGAGGCAGGGTGGCCAGACAGACAGCCTCCTGCATGTGCCCTGACCAGATACACCCGGCAAGCGTCTACTAGGTGATGCTCTGCCAATCTGAGCCCCTTCTCTGTTGCTTGGCAACCGAGCTATTTTTAGCACCTGAGGTAAGACCATGGAGCCATCCTCAGTGCCCGGGGCCAACTTCCTTGAACCATTTGAGCCATGGCTGTGAGAAAGGAAGAGAGAGAGAGAAAGAGAAGGGGAGGGGTGGAGAAGCATATGGTTGCTTCTCCTGTGTGCCCTGACTGGAAACTGACCCCGGGACTTCCACAAGCCGGGTCGATGCTTTACCGCTTAGCCAACCAGTCAGGGCTCGACTAAGGCTCTTAAAAGAGGAAAATACAAATATCTTTTACTTGCCTCATAAGACTGTGGTGAAGCACAATCCCTGTCCCAGAGCCTCCCTGATACCCCTTGCCTATAGGAGGAACAAGAGCACTGTGGGACTGCAGCCCCAACAGGATTGTAGAGGCTGGGAGTCTTGAGACTCCTAGATTGTTAGGTGAGATCAAACACTAAAACTTGGGTATAAACTGGTTGGATCTATTTTTTAACCTAATACTTTAAAATAGGTCCCTCCCTATGTTTTTGTTTTATTTGGTTTTCAAAATTCCAATCTACTCCCTGCCATCAGTTGGACTAACAAACAGTGGCGGAAGGTTTGGGGCCCATCATCCCAAACACAGAAAATAATAATTGTGGGACCTTAAGAGATTAGAATGGCAAATCCTATGTGGGAGATGGGGGGGGAAAGTCAGGTTTTCTTTTTTTTAAATACCAGCCCTCCTCAGCAATGACTAAGAGGAGGGGTGGTAGGAGCTGAATAAGTGGATGAATACTGAACTTCCTTTCATTTCTACCTTTTTTCCCCTCCACCTCCCTGCACACCAGAGTTGACTGGCTAAGAGGAGAAGGTGAGTGAGTGTTAAGGCAGCCCAACAAGACAGAGGGTACCCATAGACCAGGGCCCCTCCAGAGCCCCCACTGGAGGAGAAGGTGAGATTTGGAAGAACATCAGAGCCGAAGGTGGGGTACTGGCTTGGTCACATCCTGGAAGAAAGGGTGAGTCAGAGCTGCCTTTGCTGAAATCCGCTTGTTGGGGTCGTAGTGCAGCATTTGCTGGAGGGAGAGATGTATACTGATTTCAGTGATGTGATAGTGGACTAAATGGGCAGCAAATATTCCAAGAATCAGGAAACCAGAATTCATTATACCCAAGGCAGAGTTGCTACTTCCCTCTTCTGTCCATTCAGTTGGTATGACAACAGGGACACAGAAGCAGGAGCTAGGGGAACAGTGAGACCCAGAGTCCAGGGTCTCATCCTCCCTTCATCCAAGAAACCCTCTGCCCTAGAGTAGTCAATCAGAGGAAAGGGAAGACCACCTTCCACTCTCACCGATAACAAGCTCCGTCCATCTTCATCCAGGGGAGGCACAACTTTGCTAAAATCTTGCCGGGCCCACTTAGGGAAACTTGGCTTATAATCAGGCATAGAAGTAACTCCTGGCCAAACCACCTCATCTGGGGTCCCCAGAGTCCGAAAGATCCGGAAGAGTTGGTCAATTTCAGAATCTCCAGGGAATAAGGCCCGACGAGTCACCTGAAAATGGGGAAAGAGGAAAAGCCAACAAGGCCCACACTGACGTCAGTCAGAATTGCCTCCTGTACAATGAAAGTTCCCACAGGCCATGGAAGGTCAGTAGGGCCCCATGACTCCCTCACCAGGGCCTTTCATGGAGTCAGTCACACAGAGCCTGAGACAATGAAGTCCCTTCATCTTTCTCATCCCCTCATTCCTTCCCCCAACCATGGATTTGCAGATCCCCAAGGCTGGGTGGGGTCGGGAGGGGGTGAATGTCTAGGGTGCCGCACACATGTAGCCAAGGGATCCCAAGCCACTCACGGGGTATGGGGTAGACACTGCGGTCATCCCCTCTCCTTGTGATGCAGCCACTTCTAGATAGGAGCACAGCGGGCAGAGACTGTGTCTTCCATTTCTTCTGTGTTCCCCACAGCACATAGCATGGTGCTGGGTACACACTCGGTGCTTAACAAATATTTTTTGATGAATTGAGAGAGGAATAGGGGCAATTGTAAGGTAACGCACTGGGGGATAAATGCACATTATATATACAGGCTAATGGTCTCCAAGTCCCCGGTTACAACCCAGAAAAGGACCATAAAACATATTGCCAATTTGATTTAAAAACTCAGCCCACTCTATTGTTGTATTAAAGGAGATAAGAGTTCACATATGAGGCTGGGCTTCAGGGATCCTTCAGTCTGAAAAGCCAGACGTTGGGGAGAAACATGATCTAAGTCTGCAGTTTAAGTAAGAGATGTGGATAAGGTGAACACAGGTAGTTTCACTGCATTCCTCACACCCCACACCCTACAAGGTCTCCAGGCCAAATGAAGGAAGCACTAAATGGGACTCATTCTACCAAATCTGTGCAGACTAAAGCTAAAGCAGCTGCAGAAATAATTTAGCTTATTTGGGGATAAGAGACGTACAAGAATGCTAAGGCTGTTTGAGGATATCCTAATATTGTGGTTGACATTAGTAACAACAGTCATTTCCCACCACCCCTGTAGGTGCTAATCTAGAGAAAGAATGCTGTGATAATAGAAGGGCCGTGGATCTGGGCCAAGAAACAGTTCTGTTGTTCTTGAATGTGGGGTGGAGTGGGCTGGGTGGAACTCAGGCATGTCTCCATACCATCTCAGCAAAGATGCAGCCCAGGCTCCAAATGTCCACAGCTGTGGAGTAGTATTTGCAGCCCAGAAGAATTTCAGGTGCTCGGTACCACAGGGTCACCACCTGGGGACAAAAGCAGGAAGGGAAGGAATGGTGTATGGGGTTTAGAGATTCCCACATCTCAGCTCCCCAAAACTACTTGCTAACACTCTGCCTTTTTTTTTCTTTTTCTCTCTTTTTTTTTAGTGAGAGGAGGGGAGATAGAGAGACAGATCCCTGCATGCCCCCCAATCAGGATCCACCCAGCAACCCCTGTCTGGGGCCAGTGCTCCAGTCAACTGAGCTATCCTCAGCGCCTGAGGCCGACACTTGGACCAACCAAGCCACTGGCTGCAGGAGCGGAAGAGAGAAGGGGGAGTAGGAAGGGGATGGAAGCAGATGATCGCTTCTCATGTGTGCCTTGACCAGGGATCAAACCCGGGATATCTTCATGCTGGGCCGATGCTCTATTCACTGAGTCAACCAGCCAGCATCTCTCCACCTCTTAACAAGCAGCCTCTTTCCCTACACCCTTACCTTCACTCTGATTTCTCCTAAGTAAAATGACTGTATACAACTTCTTAGCCCAGAATGAGCCTAGCCCATGAGTTGGGGACCATATTTTCTGAACTGCTAGGCTGTGACCGTCATGGAAAACTTGAGACAAGTGGTCTTAATTTTAATGGTGTGCCATCTAGCTCTCCTGGTTTGGTATCTATCAAAGCCCAGTTAACCTGCAGTATGAACTCCGTGCATACTCTAAGACCTCTTGAAATGTCAAAAATACTCTCCATCTAGTAACTTTGTGAATGTCCTTGTTAACGCCTCCCAGGAAGTTCAGAGAAGAAATACAGAGAGTGACTGACCTCATGGGTGTAAGTACGAACAGGGACTCCAAAGGCTCTAGCTAGTCCAAAGTCTGCTAGCTTGATGGCCCCCTCTGTGTTGATAAGCAGATTCTGAGGTTTGAGGTCTCGGTGCAGGACCCGATGAGAATGGCAGAAAGCTAGGCCCTGGAGCAGCTGGAACAGGTAGCTCTGACAACGGAGAGAGACAGGACTGTGCTTATTACCTCCAAAGCTCTACTAATGCCTTTACTATGTTAGATTTTAATTACATGTTTACAAGCTATTTATCCCATTGGACTATCAGCCTAATGAGGATAGGGTCAAGGTCTTACTCAGTTTTGCACCTCTTTTGCATATCCTGTGCCTAGCACACTGAAGATGTTCAATTAAGTATGTTCAATAAACATTTGTTTATAAATTGAAAGTAGCTTGGGGAGTAAACAACCCAGCCATAAAAGAGACAGCAGAGACTCACTAGCTATTTCTTCCCCCAAATAGGTAAAAGGGCTTTTTTGGAAGAATGTACCAAGAGCCCTCAAGTCCCATTTATCTAAGTTTCATCTGACCTTCTACCTGAGCTGTTATGTTGACTCACTAGGAGTTTCAACTTCTTTGATTCTCTTGCCCAGCCCTAGGGTTAACAGGCATAATTAGCAGTGAAAGAGCCACACAAAAAAAGGTGTGTGTACGTGTAGACAGGGGAATGAGGGCTAGGAAGGAAACCAAGATCACAAATGTTTTGTATTTGCCTGCCTTCGGTCACCCCAAGACATGACCGTGTTGGAGAAGAGTTGATCAGAAGGCTTACCTTGATGAGAGGAAGAGGAATGCCAGTAAGAGCAGAGGCATCCATGAATTTCTTGAGATCTTGGTGCAGAAACTCAAAAACCAGGTAGAGTTTGTTTTCTGTGTGGATGACATCCAGCAGCCTAGGAAAGGAAAGTTCAGGAATGGTGGTGAGGGAGAGAAATGGCCAGACCACACAGAAAGAAGGCATCATCCTTTATTGTCAAGCACTTCCCAGATGCATACTTACTTGACAATATTTGGGTGGTTAAGCTCCTTAAGCAGAGAGATCTCTCGTATGGCAGTACTGGGTACACCCTCTGTCTCACTTGGAGAGATTGGGAAAACAGAGATGGGAATGTGGTTACAAATATTCCTTTTTCCCAGTCCAGTCATTCTTTTCTCCCTGAGGAGACATCACTCCAGCATTCCCCAGGAAAGTTAGAGAGAAAAGGTGCTGTAGGAGTTCATTCATGGGTGGTCAGAGAGTGGCTTTTGGACATATTAAGGTCATTATTTCTTTTTTTCCCAAAGATAGGTAAGTAAAGCCTCCTGGTGAAGTGGGGGAGAAAGTCACAGGGGGAAAAAATAAGAGTAGCAACACCCAGCCTCCCTGGAGGGGCGGGAGTGAGGTTCAACTGTCATTCTTTTGAAAGGGAGAGAATTTTAAGATGAGGGAGGGGCCAGGACAGTGAGGAGGGCTCTTTATTCAGAAAGGTGCTGTTCAATGGTTCTCACAAACCCCAACTCCACGGAAGTACTGGACCCCATCTTAAAGGCCTCCTTCCTCTTCCTTGTATTTCTGACTGCACATTTGGGGGTATCATCAGGCTCTGGGGAGCAAGTTTCCCACGGATTCGACACTACCCTATAATCTCGAGAGGGAAATCCTCTACAGTCCCACAGCTCACTTCTTCACTTAAAAAGAAGTCCCTCCCAGCTGCCTTCCGGTGCCTGGACCGCTACCCGCCCGCTGGGTGGGGGTGGGGGGCACTCAAGGAGCTCCCGAGTTAGGAGTCCCGATACAGAGGCCACTCACGTGTCCAGGCGGATCTTTTTAAGCGCCACCACTTCTCCGGTCAGCTTGTTTTTGGCTTTGTACACAACTCCGTATGTGCCCTCTCCGATCTTTTCCACTTTTTGGAAGTTCTCCATGAAGCGCTAGCGAGTCGGGTCAGCCCGGCCCTGGAGCGGGGGCCTGGGAACCCTGCAGAAAGCGACCCCGGTTCTCGGGGCGGAAGAGGAGGAAAGAAGGCCCAGCACAGCGGCCCCAGGTCCGGAAGAAACGCAGTGTTATCTCTAGCTCTTGTCAATTTGTCCAACTTGAAACAATGTTGCCGACTCCCCCCAGTTTCCTACCAACACCAGATGCCCCGCCTCTCCTTCCCGCGTTTACCTGACCCCGCCCCCAGACCTTTCTATTGGTCAACGTCAGAGCAGGAGGAGCGAACCCACCGCCTTTCGCAGCAAATGGCCCCTCCCTGTGCGTTTGATTATGCAAGGGGTTAAGATAACTTTTTACCTCGGTGGGGAGACTGAAACCTCTTTTCAAGTACCTGCTTTGGTCTTTAATTTCCTACCTGTGCCCTCAGTCTTAGGAATTTCCTAATATCGCCGTTTTAACAACCGTTAGGGAAAATGTGTATTAATCTAAGATTACATTCCTCCTCTGAAAAGCAGGAAGTTGGGAATCTCCTTTGTAAGGGTTTCCTGGGCCTCGGAGAAATCGTTGCCCTGATGCTGCCTCTGTTTTTGGATGCAAGGTCTCCGTTTCTGTCTTTTTGAGAAGTTTTTGGTTTCACTCAAACAACGGATTAATTTACTCTCCCATGATGAGTTGTGTGTGTCGGGTACGTGTTAGGTAGCTGCCCCTTCAGTAAATTCTTTCTCGGTCACATGAGAATGACCCAGTGTTCAGGGGTCAGGATGCCGTGTCGGTTCGGCCTTTCTCCCGTCTTCTTGCCTCTCCCAGACCTCCCCTGAAGGGAGAGGAGGAAGGATTATGCAAATAAGCACCCCTTTCTTATATAGGGGCTTGTCCCAGTCTCCCAGTGGCTTTGTTTGGTTGCTGGCAGAAACAAATACAGGATGGATCGGTTGCCGAGAAAATGCCTTCTCCATGTGGCTGTGATGGGTGCTCTTCTGGTTGTGGGGGCCATAAAAGGTGAGTGTGGGGCGTGTGGATATGAATACGTGTGCATTTGGAGTTGCACACCTGCTCTGGCTTTTCCTCTCCTAATGGGAGAAAGAAGCAACAGTTCAGGTTTCTCCCACCCATTTGATTTACTGAGGACATGGGCACTTGAACTCCCTCCCCGCATGGAGATTTGGGACTAAACCTGAAAATAATCCCATCTGCTTTGGAAGGGCATGAAGATGGTGGGTCTTCCTGGACATAATTCGGAGGCCCCCTGGACAGTGAGCTGGAGCAAGGGTTTCAAGGAGGTGAAATGAGTGGGAGGCACTTTTAGGGGATGTCTCAGGCACTTGGGAGAGTATTTAATATGAGGAGTAAGAGAATGTGATATTGGATAAAAAGGATAAGGAGGCACCACCTCCCCTCTTTAGGGTGGGGCTGGGCGAACACAGCCCAGGCTTTTGTCCTGGGGCTGGAAGAGACAGACAGAGGGGGTCTCAGCTGAACATCACATGAAAGAGCTCTGGGGGATTGGGACCTCGTGACAGGAGCAAGGGGTGGGGGTGAGGGGTGGTGAGAGGGTCTGGAATGTCCCGTGCTGATCTTAAGAGGGAGGGTTGGGAGTGGAGAAAGAATGGGGCATCTTATGATTCTCTTGCTGTCTTGGTGGGATGTGCAATGAAATGATCCCAGATCCTCCCCAGCATAATCAACTAGGTTTCCATACAAATTAGAAATGGAATGAGGATAGTTTCTGCTGTGCTGAAATACAGACATGATATCCAAGTTTCCTCTCTTTTTTTAAAAAAAAAAGATTTAAAAAATACTTTATTTATTCTTTAAAGAGGAGAGAGAGAGAGGGAGGGAGAGAAAAGAGGGGAAGAAGCAGGAAGCATCAACTCCCATATGTGCCTTGACCAGGCAAGCCCAGGGTTTTGAACCGGCAACCTCAACATTCCAGGTCAACACTTTATCCACTGCGCCACCACAGATTAGACATTTAAAAATTTTTTTGTTTTATTGATTTTTGAGAGAGAACGGGAGAGTGCAGGAGAGAGACAGGAACATCTGTTCCTGTGTGTGCTCTGACTGGGGATCGAAACAGCAACCTCTGTACTTCAGGACGATGATGCTCAAACCATCCAAGCTTCCGGCCAAGACCAAGTTTTTTTCTTGCTCTAGATCCCTGGTCTCACAGATTTAGAAAAAATTCTTCTTGATCTGACTTTCTTCATTAATGCTGTCTTTTTCTTTAGTGTGTTCCTTAATGTATTCTGGAAACATTATTTTTAAAGGTTTTTTTAAAATCTATTTATTTATTTATTAAGTTTTGGGGTTTTTTTTTACACAGGGACAGAGAGAGTCAGACAGAGGAATAGACAGGGATAGACAGACAGGAATGGAGAGAGGTGAGAAGCATCAATCATTAGTTTTGTTTTTTTTTACAGGGACAGAGAGAGTCAGAGAGAGGGATAGATAGGAACAGACAGACAGGAATGAAGAGAGGTGAGAAGCATCAAGCATTAGTTTTTCGTTGCCGTCGCAAAACCTTAGTTGTTCATTGATTGCTTTCTCACATATGCCTTGACCGCGGGCCTTCAACAGACCGAGCCACCCCTTGCTGGAGCCAGCCACCTTGGGTCCAAGCTGACAAGCTTTTGCTCAAGCCAGATGGGCCCACGCTCAAGCTGGCGAGCTCGGGGTCTTGAACCTGGATCTTCCACATCCCAGTCCGATGTTCTATCCACTGCGCACACCGCCTGATCAGGCTCTGGAAACATTTTGTTCATACTTGTCCATCTGGGTCTCTTAGAAGACAATGCTCAGCCTGACCCGTGCTGGCTCAGTGGATAAAGTGTCAACCTGGAATGCTGAGGTCACCATTTTGAATCCCTGGGCTTGCCTCATCAAGGCACATTCAAGAAGCAACTACAAATTGATGCTTCCCACTCTTCCCTTCCCCCATCCTGTCTCTCTCTCTCCTCTCTCTTAAAAAAAAAGTTTGTCCCTGGCCTGTTGGCTCAGTGGTAGAGTGTCAACCTGGTATGTGGATGTCCTGGGTTTGATTCCCAGTCAGGGCACACAGGAGTTCCCTTTCCTCTCCCCCTTCTCTTTCTCTTTCTTCCCTTCCCCATGGCTCGACTGGTTTGAGCACCAAGATGACCAGGGCACTGAGGATGGCTCTATGGAGGCTCCACTTCAGGTGCTAAAATTAGCTTGGTTATGAGCATTGGCCTCAGATGGGCAGAGCATCGGCCCCAGACAGGGGTTCACAGGGGTTGCCGGGTGGATCCTGGTTGGGGCACATGCAGGAGTTTATCTATCTTCCCTCCTCTCACTTAAAAAAGAAAAACCTATAAATGAAAATACTATGCTTACTTTTTAAATTCTGGCTTTTTACATCTAAGAAGCCATTTTTAGATATTCAAGACATTTTATATGGACTAGGTTTGATGATTTTGTCTAGTGTGAAATAATACTTACTCAACAAAATACTCATTTTTTTTTAAACAGATACATGCTGAATTTGTATAGTTAAAAAAACAAGATGTCTGGAGAAAGACAAATCCCATATGATCTCACTTATATGTGGAATCTGAAGAACAGAATAAACTGAGGAACAAAATAGAAACCGAGGCAGGGTCACAGGGAACAGATGGACAGCTGTCAGAGGGCAGGGGGAAGAGGGGATGGGATCAAAGAAGGTGAAGGAATTAAACAAAATCATATATACATAACACATATGTACACACAACAGAGTAGCAACAACCAGAAGGAAAGGCAGGAGGAAGGTAGAAGGGGGGAGTAAAGAGGGGGAAATGGGAATGGAAAGGGACTGCATGGGGCATGAGGGGCACCGTGCAGTGTGTAGAGGGTGTTATATTGAGTGGGACACTTGAACCATGTCAAAACAATAAATTTTTTAAAAATAATAAGATGTCAAGACTTTTTTTAAAGTTTCTTTTTTTATTTATTCATTTTAGAGAGGAGACACAGAGTGAGAGAGAGAGAAAGAGAGAAAGGGGGGAGGAGCTGGAAGCATCAACTCCCATATGTGCCTTGACCAGACCAGTGCAGGGTTTTGAACTGGCGACCTCAGTATTCCCAGGTCGACACTTTATCCACTGCGCCACCACAGATCAGGCCTTAAAGACTTTTAAAAAGGATTTTATTGATTTTTAGAGAGAAGAGAGACAGAAAGACACACACACACACACAGAGAAAGAGGATGAGGAGCGGGAAGCATCAACTTGTAGGTGCTTCTCATGTGTGCCTTGGCCAGGCAAACCTGAGTTTCTTACAAGCAATCTCAGTACTCCAGGTCAACACTCTATCCACTGTACACCACAGGTCAGGCAGCTTTTAAAGACTTTAACTAAAAACAAACAGGAGACTTGACGTGGGGTGGCGACAGACAATACAATCTAGAGATAATGTATTATAGAATTGTACACCTAAAACCTACATAATTTTATTAACCAATGTCACCCCAATAAATTCAATAAAATAAAAAATTTAACAACAAAAATAAGCAAACAACAATATCAAAGTATAGAAAAAGCAAAGGTGACAAATACTGATAGTTGTTGGATCAGGATGAGGCATACAGAGATCCATCATATCCCTTTTTCTCAGGCCACTCTCAGTCAGTTACATTAATTTTGTCTGCTCTGTCTCCAACCTCAACCTCTGCCTACCTTTTTCTTTTTTTGACAGAGACAGAGTCAGAGATAGGGACAGACAGACAGGAAGAGAGATGGATTAGAAGCATCAATTCTTCACTGCAGCTCCTTAGTTGTTCATTGATTGCTTTCTCATATGTGCCTTGACTGGGGGCTACAGCAAAGCGAGTGACCCCTTGCTCCAGGCAGTGACCTTGGGGTTATGTCTATGAACCCTTGCTCAAGCCAGAAACCCTGCGCTCAAGCTGGTGAGCCCGTGTTCCAAGCAGATGAGCCTACGCTAAAGCCGGTGACCTCAGAGTTTTGAACCTGGATTCTCTGCGTCCCAGTCCCACACTCTATCGACTGCATCATCGCCTGGTCAGGCTCTGCCTACCTTTGATTCATCTTTCTCACTGCTTGCCATAGTGATCCTTCTAAAACAAAAATATGATTATATTAAAAAATAATCTGCCCTGGCTGTTTAGCTCAATCAGTTAAGAGCATTGTCCCAAAACAACAAGGTTGTGGGTTCGATCTCTGGTGTGGGCACACATAGGAAGCAACCAGAGAATGCACAACTGAGTGCAACAACAAATGAATGCTTTCCTTCCCCTTTCCATCTCTCTCCCTTCTCTCTCTCTCTAAAAAACTCAATAAATTAAAAAAATTTAACCCTTGCTGGATAGCTCAATTGGTTGGAGTGTCGTCCTAGAGTGCTGAGGTTGCTGTTTCAATTCCCCAGTCAGGACATGTACAGGAGCAGCTCGATGTTCCTGTCTTTCCCTCCCTGCCTCTCTCAATAAAGAGAAAAAAAGAAAAAGAAAGAGAGAGAGAGAGAAAGAAAGGAAAGGAAAGGAAAGAATCTGAAGGGTGAATTTTATGTATGTGAATTACAGCGCAATAACACAAAATTTTCTGAAGTAGCCTTGTGAAAGGGTAAAGACCAAACTCCTTTTCCTGGCACTCAAAGCCCCCACATTTTCTTTTTGGCATCTTCTTTCACAGTATGCATCAACCACATTGCTAGTAGGTCCTATTATGCCATGTGCTTTCGTGCTTCCATGCATGCATCTGCTCATGCTGAGCCTGCTGCCTGGAGTACTTTATCCCACCAGACAATTCCTCAGTGAAGTCTTTCCTAATCTGCCAGAGTGGAACTAATCTGTTTAGTCTGTCATTTTGTTGCATTTCATGCATGTCTGCTATTGCTCATATTAAACAGTGCCTTAAATTATAGTAATTTATGTATATGTCTGTTTCCTATACTTTACCATGAATTCCTTCGAGGCCATGTCTTTCTTACTCATTTCTTAAGTCCTTTGTACCTAGCATAGTGCCTGTTACCTGGTGGATATTCAGTAAATTAAAATGGACGTTGGACCTGTCCTGTGGTGGCGCAGTGGATAAAGTGTCGACCTAGAATGCTGAGGTCACATGTTCAAAACCCTGGGCTTGCCCGGTCAAGGCACATATGGGAGTTGAAGCTTCCTGCTCCTCCACCCTTCTCTCTCTCTCCCTTTCCTCTAAAATGAATAAATAAAAAAAAAAAAGTACTTTGGATGTGAGAATGAGTGGGGCAACATGGGTATAGTAGTATCCCCTGAGAAGGTACTGAGTGTGGATCCTAGGGCCCTCATGTTACCTTCCTTTTAGGATCCCGAGACCAGGACTGGCTTGATGTCTCGAGGATGCACAGCACTAAACCCTGGAACAGGCAGCTGTATCCAGAATGGACAGAAATCCAGAGGCCTGACTGCTGGAGAGGTGGGTACTGGGCAAATTCTGGGGAGGGCATGCTGGAAATGGGGTGGGGAGAGGAGCAAGAACTGGGTTAAATATAGTTCAGGAAGAGAAAAAGGGGAAATGTATATGTGGAGGGGAAGTCAAGGAGTCCCAGCTAATGCAACTGCCCTTTTCAGGTGGTCAGGTATCCGTGAAGGTCAAGAATGATGGGCCTACACTGATTGGGGCAAATGCCTCATTCTCTATTTCCCTGCACTTCCCTGAAAGCCAAAAGGTGCTGCCAGATGGACAGGTCATCTGGGCCAATGACACCATCATCAATGGTGAGTACCTGCCGATGCCAGGCCCTCATTCTAGGGGTGAGATTCCTGAGTATCCCCAGTGAGTTCAGGAAATGCACCCTTCTCCCTCTACTTATTTATAAATGTTTATTTTATTGATTTTAGAGAGAGAGAGGAAGGGGGAAAGAGAGAGACAAAAATATCAATCTGTCCCTACATGTGTCCTGACCGGGGATCAAACCAGCAACCTTTGTGCTTCGGAATGATGCTCTACCCAACCTAGCTATCCAGCCAAGGTCCCCTCTTACATTTATTTTTATTATTTTTAGATTATATTTATTCATTTTTAGAGAGATAGGAGAGAGAGAGATGTGGGGAAGATCTCTCCCATTTGTGCCTTGACCAGGCAACATCAACTCCCATTTGTGCCTTGACCAGGCAAGCACAGTGACCTCAGTGTTCCAGGTCAATGCTTTATCCACTGTGCTACCACAGGTCAAACTTTATTTTTTTTTAGTGAGAGAAAGAGAGAGAGAGACAGACAGACTGGAAAGGAGAAAGATGAGAAGTACCAACTTGTAGTTGTGGCACTTTTAGTTGTTCATTGATTGCTTCTCATATGTGCCTGACCCTGTAGGGCTCTAGCTGAGCCAGTGACCTCTTGCTCAAGCCAGCAACCTTGGGCTTAAGCCAGCGATCTTGGGCTCAAGGCAGCAACCTTTGGGCTTCAAGCCAGCAGCCATGGGGTCATGTCTATGATCCCATGCTCCAGCTGGTAACCCTGCGCTCAAGCTGGTGCCCTGAGGTTTTGTTTTTTTTTTTTTTTTTTACAGGGACAGAGAGAGAGTCAGAGAGAGGGATAGATAGGGACAGACAGACATGATTGGAGAGAGGTGAGAAGCATCAATCATCAGTTTTTCGTTGCCATTGCAACACCTTAGTTGTTCATTGATTGCTTTCTCACATGTTCCTTGACTGCAGGCCTACAGCAGACTGAGCAACCCCTTGCTGGAGCCAGCGACCTTGGGTCCAAGCTGATGAGCTTTTGCTCAAGCCAGATGGGCCCATGCTCAAGCCAGATGGGCCTGCACTCAAGCTGGTGAGCTTGGGTTCTGGAACCTGGGTCCTCCGCATCCCAGTCCGACGCTCTATCCACTGCGCCACCGCCTGGTCAGGCAAGGGTGCCCTCTACTTTTTAAAAAACAAATTATAAGCACTAGTCGGTTGGTTCAGTGGTAGAGCATTGGTCTGCTGTGTGGATGTCCTAGGTTCGATTCCCAGTCAGGGCACACAGGAGAAGCGCCCATCTGCTTCTCCACCCCTTCCCCTCTTGCTTCTCTCTCTCTCTCTTCCTCGCCTCGTGTAGCCATGGCTCAATTGGAGTGAGTTGGCCCCAGGCACTGAGGATGGCTCCATGGCCTCAACCTCAGGTGCTAAAAAATGGCTCCGGTTACAATGGAGTAACAGCCCCAGATGGGCAGAGCATTGCCCCTGAGCTTGCCAGATGGATCTTGGTTGGGGTGCATGTGGGAGTCAGTCTCTGACTCCCCTCCGCTCACTAAAAAATGAAAATAAAACCCAAAACAAATTATATATGTAATGCATATTTATTTCAGAAAAATTAGAAAACACAAATAAAAAGGAAAAAATCTATAGTCCCCCAAATGAGGGACAGAAGACCCAGTGGATCTAGAAGTTGAATGGACTTATTGATTTAAATTTGTTACCTATGACCGCAGGCAAATTACTTGTTTTGTGCTTCCATTTCCTTATCCACAGAATGGGGATACCCACCATGAAAGCGTGTTTTAAGGACTAAATGTAGCCTGACCAGGCGGTGGCGCAGTGGATAGAGCGTCGGACTGGGATGCGGAAGACCCAGGTTCGAGACCCCGAGTTCGCCAGCTTGAGCGCGGACCCATCTGGCTTGAGCGAAAGCTCGCCAGCTAGGACCCAAGGTCCCTGGCTTGAGCAAGGGGTTGTTCGGTCTGCTGAAGGCCCGCGGTCAAGGCACATGTGAGAAAGCAGTCAATGAACAACTAAGGTGTTGCAACGAAAAACTGATGATTGATACTTCTCATCTCTCTCCATTCCTGTCTGTCTGTCCCTGTCTATCCCTCTCTCTGTCCCTGTAAAAAAAGAAAAAAAAAGGACTTAAAATGTAGTAATATATAAAGAATTTAGCACAAGGCCTGTCCTAGTCTATATTAAAGGCTCTAGAAATGTTAGCTGGTGCTGTTATATTTACTTTTATCCCACTAGCTAGAAAAATATCTCTAAACATTTGGTATATGGCCTTCCAATCTCTTTCCTATGTAAGTAGATACATAGGAATCTTTCACTTGTGATTTCCATTCTTCCCGCCACCCCTCCAAATGGATTTTACCAATGGGAACATGAGCATACTTTGCAGCTAGGGAGTATTGCCAGAGCCCCTCTCTGAGAGCCATGTTATGGGTTCTGATGTGCAGAAATGTCAGGGTTTGAAGGTGACTATATCTACCTTTCAGGGAGCCAGGTGTGGGGAGGACAGCCAGTGTATCCCCAGGAACCTGATGATGCTTGCATCTTCCCTGATGGTGGAGATTGCCCATCTGGCCCTTGGTCTCAGAAGAGAAGATTTGTTTATGTCTGGAAGACCTGGGGTGAGGGACTCCTTGCTCTAGCCTGTCATTTATACTTGGATTCACCTTTTCTTACCTGATCCTCTTTCCTTTTGGTCCTACCCTTCAAGCCCTGTGAGTTGTCTTAATCATTTTCCCTTTGGCTCCTTCCTCTTCCATAGCACTTAGCCCCCTCCAACTCTATTATAGTTCTTTCTGTGAGCCCTTCCCCAGTTATTGTCCTATTCCATGTTAACACTCAGTAGGACTCTTTTTCTGGCTCCCATATCACAATCTTCCAAATACCATCTAAAGTTACCATCCTAAATACATCCCCTGACCTTCCTTCTCTGGTGCTATCTAATCAATCTTCTTCAGCCAGTAAACCCCAACCCTCCCTGCTTTTCTTTCCAAAAACCTCAGACCAATACTGGCAAGTTCTAGGGGGCCCAGTGTCTGGGTTGAGCATTGAGACAGGCACAGCAGTGCTGGGCACACACACCATGGAAGTAACTGTCTACCACCGCCGGGGATCCGAGAGCTACATGCCCCTCGCTCACTCTCGCTCAGCCTTCACCATTACTGGTAAGAATTTCAGACAAGGCAAGGCCAATGCTAGGGCAAGGGAAGAAGGTGGAGAGGCTTGGCTGGACTGGAAGGGGAAATGTAACCTTAAAGGGGCAGAACCAGGAAAACCTGGGCAGAAGAATATGGGGCTTGGAGACGTGAAGGGATAGTCAGTCAGCTTGTGGGTGCAGGGTGTGGCTATGAAAGGAGAAGTCATGGCCCAAATGTGGTTCTCACCTTTTCTGTTTGCAACCCCAGACCAGGTGCCCTTCTCCGTGAGTGTGTCCCAGCTGCAGGCCTTGGATGGAGGGAACAAGCACTTCCTGAGAAATCAACCTCTGATCTTTGCACTCCAGCTCCATGACCCCAGTGGCTATTTGTCTGGGGCTGACCTCTCTTACACCTGGGACTTTGGAGACAGTACTGGGACCTTGATCTCTCGGGCACTTGAGGTCACTCACACTTACCTAGAATCTGGCCTAGTCACTGCCCGGGTGGTGCTTCAGGCTGCCATTCCTCTCACCTCCTGTGGCGCCTCCACAGTTCCAGGCACCACAGCTGGGCTACTGCCTACAGCTGAAGTTGTAGGTACTACACCCGGTCAGGTGCAAACTGCAGAGCCCTCTGGAACCACAGCTGTGCAGCTGTCAACCACAGAGGGCATAGGTACTATACCTGTGCAGGTGTCAACCACAGAGGGCATAGGTACTACACCTGTGCAGGTGTCAACTGCAGAGGGCATAGGTACTACACCTGTGCAGGTGTCAACTGCAGAGGGCATAGGTACTACACCTGTTCAGGTGTCAACTGCAGAGGGCATAGGTACCACACTTACAGAGATACCAACTGCAGAAGCTATAGGAATGACTCCTAAAGTGTCAACTGCAGAGCCCTCTGAAACCACAGTGGTCGAGATGACAACTACAGGGTTTGTGGAGACCACAGCAGGAGACATACCCACACCTGAGCCTGAGGGTCCAGATGCCAGCCCATTCATGCCTACAGAAGGTATTACAGGTGAGAGGACCAGTGTGAATGAGGTTTATTGAGGTGGGGCATTTGTTACTAAAGAACTGAAAGACCTAGGATCCAGAGGTTAGCCAAACCTTTGCTTAGCAATGGAGTCCCCACAGAGCCCTCACTGGTTTTAAAGCCCTTATGTCCCTCATTTTTTATCATTTTATTTTATCACTGTTAAAATTTTTAATTGAATTTATGGGGGTGACATTGATTAATAAAATTATATAGGTTAGAGCATCATCCCAATATGCCATGTTTGCAGGTTCAATCCTCAGTCAGGGCACATATAAAAATCAACCAGTGAGCCTGACCAGGAGGTGGCGCAGTGGATAGAACGTCGGACTGGGATGCGGAGGACCCAGGTTCGAGACCCCGAGGTCACCAGTTTGAGCGCGGGCCCATCTAGCTTGAGCAAAAGCTCGCCAGCTTGGACCCAAGGTCACTGGCTCCGGCAAGGGATGGCTCGGTCTGCTAAAGGCCCGCGGTCAAGGCACATGTGAGAAAGCAATCAATGAACAACTATGGTGTCACAACAGCAATGATACACTGATTGATGCTTCTCACCTCTCTTCATTCCTGTCTGTCTGTCCCTATCTATCCCTCTCTCTGACTCTCTCTCTGTCCCTGTAAAAAAAAAAAAAAAAAAAAATCAACCAGTGAAATCAAGCAATGGGTGCATAAATAAATGGAACAACAAATTGATGTTTCTCTCTAGAATCAATAAATAAAATTTAAAAAAATAAAATCATATAGGTTTCAGATGTACAATTCTATAGTACATCATCTGTATATTGTTTTGTTTTGTATTTTTTATTTGTTCATTTTAGAGAAGAGATAGAAGGAGGGAGGAGAGGAGCAGGAAGCATCAACTCCCATAACTTCATTTGTATATTGTATTGTGTGTTCACCACCCCAAGACAAGTTTCCTTCCATCACCATTTATCTCTCCTTTACCCTTTTCTACTTCTCCCCACCCTTTTTGGGTTTTTTTATTTTATTATTTTTTTAGATTATTATTATTATTTTTTTTACAGAGACAGAGAGAGAGTCAGAGAGAGGGATAGATAGGGACAGACAGACAGGAACGGAGAGAGATGAGAAGCATCAATCATTAGTTTTTTGTTGCCGTTGCGACACCATAGTTGTTCATTGATTGCTTTCTCACATGTGTCTTGACCACGGGCCTTCAGCAGACTGAGCCACCCCTTGCTGGAGCCAGGAACCTTGGGTCCAAGCTGGTGAGCTTTTGCTCAAGCCAGATGAGCCCGCGCTCAAGCTGGCGACTTCGGGGTCTCGAACCTGGGTCCTTCTGCATCCCAGTCCAACGCTCTATCCACTGCGCCACCACCTGGTCAGGCTTTATTTCTTTTCTTTTTAAAAAAATCTATTTATTTTAGAGAGAAACAGACAGAAATTTCAATCTGTTCCTGTATGTGCCCTGACCAGAGATCAAATCTACAACCTTTGCATATCAGGATGATGCTCTAACCAACCATCTGGCCAGTGTTATTTTTTATTTATTTTAGTGAGAGAGAGAGACAGCGAGAGAGAGAGAGAGAGAGAGAAAGAGATGAGACGCATCAACTCATAGTTATGACTCCTCAGTTGTTCATTGATTCCTTTCTCATATGTGCCTTGTCTAGGGGGGATCCAGCTGAGCCAGTGAGCCCTTGCTCAAGCCAGTGACCTTGGGCTTCAAGCCATTGACCTTTGGGCTCAAGCCAGCGACCATGGGGTCATGTCTATGATCCCACGCTCAAGCTGGTGACCTTGGGATTTTGAACCTGGGACCTCAGCGTCCCAGGTCAACTCTATCCACTGCGCCACCATCTGGTCAGGTTTATTGATTTTTTAGAGAGAGAGACAGAAGAAGGAAGAAAGAGAATCATTGATTTGTTGTTCCACTTATTTCTGCATTAATTGGTTGATTCTTGTATATGCCCTGGCCCAGGATTGAACCAGCAACCTTGGCGTATCAGGACAATGCTCTGACCAACTGAGCTACCTAGCCAGGACTCTCAAGTACATTTTAATAATATGGAATAGATGTGGCAGGAAGTCAGGTTCTTTTCCTCGAACCAGAGGAGAGAGCTGTTGCTTTTCTATCCCTAAGGAGAACTGTTCCCTGAAGGGCAGGCCAGGGAACAGACTGTGATATTTTGCATAATATTTATCTCATTTTCTTTTCAAGCATAAATGCATAAAAATCTTTTTCAGACTGGCACCATTTCCCACTCCTGGATTCTTTTCCCAAAGGAGGTCAGCCTGGAATTATAGTAGGAACACTGAAAAGGGAAGAATGAGATAGTGACACTTAAAGGTTTTTTGTCTTTTTGGTGAGAGACAGAAAGGAAGAAAGAGAGATGAGAAGAATCAACTTGTACTTGTGGCACTTTGGTTGTTCACTGATTGCTTCTCTCATATGCCTTGACCACAAGGCTCCAGCCAAGACAGTGACCCCTTGCTCAAGCCAGTGACCCCACACTTAAGCTGGTGAACCTAGACTCAAGCTGGCGACCTGGGGGTTTGGAACCTTGGACCTCAGCATCCCATGTCGATGCTCTATGCGCTGCACCAGCACCAGTCAGGCAAGATAGTGACACTTAGATGAATCCAGGACCTTGGCACAGTGTGTGGTGTGATAAACATTTGTAATTTTTTTAAAACTCAAACTCTACAACTATCTGTGTAACTCAGGCAGTCATTTCTCCTTTAAGGCCTCCATTTCCTTACCTATGAGATTTCCCAGGCCTTGTCTGATTTCAAGCCTGATCCAGTAGCTCTGGCTCTACCCAGGAACATGCCTGATTGGCCTGTTTACAAGTGAGTCTTTTTTTCTGTTGACTTTGCCTCTTCAATACTCTCCTTCCAGGCTCCCAGAACCCTCTGCGGAATGGCACAGCCACATTAATCCTGGTGAAGAGGCAACTCCCCTTGGATTGTGTTCTGTATCGATATGGCTCCTTTTCCCTCACCCTGGACATTGTCCGTGAGTCTTGCTTATTGTGGGATCTGGTGGAGTAGGCATGTGCTGCCTCAGACTGCTGGTGGAAGCATGCTATGGAAAGAATTACCTGGGCAAAAATACCCAAATCCAGGGTTTTTATTTGAAGACACAGGGATGGGATTAGGGAAGCAGCCTAAGGGTTTCCTGTCTTTGGGCTTTTGGGAGCCCTGTTAGAGGAATCCCAGACTTAAAATCTTGCAACTTTACAGAGGGTATTGAAAGTGCTGAGATCCTGCAGGCTGTGCCATCCAGTGAAGGTGATGCATTTGAGCTGATTGTGTCCTGTCAAGGCGGGTGAGTATCCCATTGGTGGCCCTAAGAATTCCCTGTTATACTGCTCTCTGGTGTCTAGTGTTCCTTCCCAGACCCCTTGACATCAGATGACACCTGTCCTAGGCTGCCCAAAGAAGCCTGTATGGACATCTCATCGCCAGGGTGCCAGCCCCCTGCCCAGCGGCTGTGTCAGCCTGTGCTACCCAGCCCAGACTGCCAGCTGGTTCTGCACCAGGTGCTGAAGGGTGGCTCAGGAACCTACTGCCTCAATGTGTCTTTGGCTGATGCCAACAGCCTGGCAATGGTCAGCACCCAGCTTGTCATGCCTGGTAAGTACATGGACAAGAGCAGGGATGAAGAAGGGAAGTGGGCAGAGGCTATCCAGCAGGGAGAAGACACTGAACCAAGGCCTGGGATTCTACTCACAGGTCAAGAAGCAGGCCTTGGGCAGGTTCCCTTGTTCATGGGCATCTTGCTGGTGTTGGTGGCTATGGTGCTTGCATCTCTGATATATAGGTGAGGACTCCATCATTCAGCTTACACCCCTTATTACCTTTTACTACCATTCACAATTCCTCAAAGGAAGGAGTCACTACTCCCTTTGAGGAAGTATGGTGTACAGGAAAGAGCCCAGACTTGGACGTTGAACAAGTGTGGGTTGCATGCAGTCTTGCTAGTGGGATCTTGAGGAAGTAGCTTAACCTTTCTGAGTCTCTGAAAAGTAGGAAAACTAATACCTGTCCTGAGGGGCTGCTGCAGGATTAGAGACAGTGTGGATAAAGCACTTGATTCTGAAGCAAGAATGCAATTAACTATATTGATGACTGTTCCTACTGGCAATATCAAGAGTGGAGGACGTTGGATGAACTGAGTTCTCCATCTATGAAAAGGGCAGATACCCAGGCCTGGCTTGAGCCCAAAGGTCTCTGGCTTGAAGTCCAAGGTCACTGGCTTGAGCAAGGGGTAACTCACTCTGCTGTAGCCCCCTGCTCAAGGCACAGGTGAGAAAGCAATCAGTGAACAACTAAGGTGCCACAATGAAGAACAGATGCTTCTCATCTCTCTCCGTTCCTGCCTGTCTGTCCCTATCTGTCCCTCTCTCTGTCTCCTCTCTCTCTGGCTAAAAAAAAAAAGAAAACAGAAAGAAAAGGGCAGATCCCCAGGTCTGGAATCCTCAAAACAGGGAAGTTGGTAGGAAGAGAGGAATGGACAGAGGTTACCGTAAAAACAAGCGTATGAACCCTGTTGATGGGAAGAGGGGAGGGAACTAGGGTCAAGGCCAAGTAAACCTGGAATATGGAGTCCGTTGGAGAAGCACAGACAGATTCCCTTATCCATTGCTAACCGGTTTCCCCTTCTCCCAATACTAGGCGCAGATTTATGAAGCAGGGCTCTTCTGTCTCCCTTCCCCAGCTGCCAAACGGTAGCAGCCATTGGATGCGTTTGCCCCGGGTCTTCCGCTCTTGCTCCATTGGTGAGAGCAGACCCCTCCTCAGCAGGCAGCAGGTTTGAGTACTCTCCTGTGATGCCAAGATTTACCCAGGGTGGACAGCAAGGCCTATTTTTTCTCCAGTCTTCACTTGGAGAATACCATTACCTGAAATAAATACTCAGAATCTGATGCTGTTTTTTTCTTGCTTCTTGGACTTTATGTCATTTATAACGTGACGGTATAAGGCAGTGATGGGCAATCTTTTGAGCTTGGTGTGTCAAAATTCTCTTAAAAACCGAGCATAACTCGGGTGGTGTGTCACTTCGAGAGAAACGGCCTAACCAGAAGTCCCAGAACTAGACGCTCTGTGCCGGAGTTCTATTGTTTTGACCTACAGCCCTCCAGCACAGAGTGTCTACACTACAGCAAATGTTTTATCCTCGGCTACTGCACCTGGCCCTGCAGGAGCCGAGGATGAAGCGTCCTTCTTTTTTTTTTTTTAATTTATTTATTTACTATTTATTCATTTTTAGAGAGGAGAGAGAGAGTGAGAGAGAAAGGGGGAGGAGCAGGAAGTATCAACTCCCATATGCGCCCTGACCAGACAAGTCCTGGGTCCTGAACCAGCGATCTCAGTGTTCCCAGGTCGACGCTCTATCCACTGCGCCACCACTGGTCAGGCTGAAGCGTCCTTCTTGGCATGTGGCCCCATACTTCTCTGGTATGCGGCCGCATGTCATCGAAAATGGCTACGCGTGTCAGCACTGACACGCGTGTCATAGGTGCGCTGTCACGGGTATAAGGAAAGGAGGTATATCATTTACTTAACATATATTCCGGTGGAGAAAAAAGTCGTTTTATTTAGATGAGGCACTTTCACTGTATGGGTTTGTGGTGTGTGTGTGTGTGTGTGTGTGTACATATGCGTGGGGAATAGTGGAAGCAGTGCAGGATAATAAATACTGTGTGGGTGAAGGAACACCCCCCTGAAATGGCAGGAGGGTGAGGCAGCAGTATACAGAGCCTATGCAGTGGAGTCTAGGGTGGCGGTTCAAGGCTGTCTTGGAGGCTGAGGTATCCTCAACACAAGAAGCCAAAGAAATTGGAGGAGCGGGGTGGTGGGCCCATAAGCATGGGCATCTGGTTCCTGTGGGTGATCTTGATCTGGAAGGGAAGAGCATATTCAGATTCAGAGCCTGGTGTGTTGGGGCTGGAGCAGCAGAGATTTGGGGGAAGATCTGTAGGGTTCAGGGTGGTTGCTGGGGTCTTAAAGAAGCTGCGGTAGGACAGCCAGTGGCTAAGAAATCAGGGTAGGAGAGGACTGGTGCACCTGCTTACTTCAGGCATCAGGCGGAAGTAAAAATGCTATGGAAAGGAGATTTAGGATCCATAGAGCCTGAGGGTTCACTTTTTGGCAGCATGGGCAATACTCACTGTACAGGGTGTCTGCATCCAGGGTTCTCCATCAATTTGCATGGGGAGGGTTTTTGTGGTGCTGTGGGAGGCCAAGGCAGATTAGTGGAGATTTCTTTACCAATCAAATACCAACACTCTTTTTCTTAGGTTGGCTTTCATACCCTTTAGTACAGAGGAAGGTCTAGTACTCCCCCACCACACACACACCGCCAGTGCTCCTGGCCCCACTCCTTCCCTCAGAGCCCCTGGCCAGAGTTTTCCTTACTGAAATGTGATCTCAGAGCACTTGGCCAGCCGATGTCCAGCATTCTTGAGCTTGGTATAGATCTGGCCCATCTCAATTGCACCCTCCAGCCCTACTACTTCCAGCCGCTTATCGCTTAGGTCTGGGGGTGGAAAGTAGTGAGATGGGTTTTATAGAAGCAGGGTGCCCCCAAAGAGAGTTACCTTCCCTTTGGTTCTGCTCACTCAACTTCCAAAGCTGCTTCTCTCACCTGGTACACTGGTTTTCAGGATGTCAGGGTCGGTGATGACTTTAGCTGCAGAGCCTAAGGCCTGGTTGATCCCATGGATGTCCCCATGGGGTCTCCTGGTATCACCCCAGAGGTTGGAGCCACCATGCGTGCTAGGAATGTTCAGCACTGCAATGCCTTCTAGAGAGAGGGTGCTCAAATCCAGCGGTTTCCCACAGATCTGATGGTAGGAGAAAACAGATCCTTACCTCATTACATAATTAAGGATGAGACCTCTTCCTCCACCAAATGACAAATTGAGAAGGCTAGGATTTTTAGTTTTGCAAGGGATTGGAGGGGGGAGATAAGGACTGGTATATTTTCAGAAATTAGGAATTCAAAATTGGAGAGCTGGGAGGTCAAAATAGAGGCTCAAGAATATGGGAAGTTTGTGAGGGCACCAGTAGAGGGAAAAATTAAGATATAAAAAACTGAAAAGGATATAGGGTTAGGTTTCATCATACCTACCTCAACTGTCAAAGACGCCTCCAGATTTTTGCACGTTGAGAAAATGGATTCAGATGTGGCAAATTCGAAATACCATAGCTTGTTCTTCATTCTGTATCAACCCCAACACAAGGCCCAATAAGGGGGAGAGCAAATTACATAGTTGGCAGGGGCAGGCTAAGTGACAGGGAAGGGCACCAATCTCCTGACTCCAGTCCCACGCTAAACAGGGTACTTTGGGGTCGAGGGGTTTCCTAGAGGTGTCACTGCACATCTTAGTGTTCTGGTCACACTTGGCCACACCTGGTCCCTGCTACTATGTATACTCACCCACATCCCCACTTCTCCTCACCTGCTGTTGAACTTCTCAGGATATTTCTCTCGCATGATGTGGAATTGGTAAGCAATAGAGGCATCCTGGGGAGTTCAGGGTGTGTACGATCAGAGGCCTACCTCCTCTCAGCACAGAACTTTCTTTTTTTTTTGTGAGAGGAGGGGAGATAGTGAGGCAGACTTCCAACATGTGCCCTGACTGGTACCCACCCAGCAACCCCATCTTGGGCCAATGCTCGAGTACCAAGCTATCTTTAGTGCCTGAGACTGATACACACAGACCAACCAAATTATCCACAGCGCCCAGGGCCATGCTTGAACCAACTGAGCCAATGGCTGTGGGAGGAGAAAAGGGAGAAAAGTGGGAGAGGAAGAGAGGGAGAAGCAGCTGGTTGCTTCTCCTGTGTGCCCTGACTGGGAATCAAACCTGGGACATACATACACTGGGCCAACGCTCCATCCACTGAGCTACCAGCCAGGGCCCAGAACTTTCTTTAACTCCCCCATTTGGAAGCAGCATGTCTCATGTTCTTTTCTTGCAACTCACATCACTGGACCCCATCCCAAATTTTCTTGTATCACAACTTAATTAACTTCTACCTTCCCAGTCTGTCCTTCTCCAGACTGTGCTTGCTTAACCCCAACTTCCTCCCTTTCCCCATGACCCAACTCCACTGACCACACCAATGGAGAAGTAGTTATTGATGATCTGAAACGGGACTGGGTCACTCTTTTCTTCTGTTTGTTGGGGTATCACCTCCACAGACCATCGATCCATATGTACCACCTTACTCATCTCTAAATCCTTGAGGATCTTCCCCAAATTCTGTCCTTCATACCCTAGGAATGGGGGAGAAAACAGGTTAGCACTGAGCACCAGTCCCAGAAGGACTCCTTATCTAACAATAATGCCAAAGGTCATCGAGAAGATTAGAGAAAATAGCCAGAAAAATTTAAAAATGAGTGTGACAAAGATAATTTCTCTCTCTTTCTCTCTCCCTCTATTTCTTCCTGACACTTTGTCTCCTCACTCTATAAGATCAAACACAGTATAAAGCAATAGTGTCTGAACAGTGTGATACTGGCATAGTGAATAGAAAAAAAGTAAAAAACAGAGGGCCCAGAAATAGACTTAAGTATTTATGAGAATTTAGTATATGATGACATTTCAAATAAGTAGGGATATAACAGATTATTCAATAAATGTGCTGGGTGTAAAAGTTACTCCTCATACCAAAATTAATTCAAGATGAGTAAAAAAATTTACATGTAAAAAATGGAAGCAGGGGCCCTGGCTGGTTGGCTCAGCAGTAGAGCATTGCCTGGCGTGAGGAAGTCCCAGCTTCAAAGGCCAGGGTACACAGGAGAAGTGCTCATCTGCTTCTCCAGCCTTGCCCTTCTTCTTCCTCTCTGTCTCTCTCTTCCCCTCTGGCAGCCAAGACTCCATTGGAGCAAAGTTGGCCCAGGCGCTGAGGGCAAGTGCTGAGGATGGCTCCATAGCCTCTGCCTCAGGCACTAGAATGGCTCCAGCTGAGACAGAGCAATGCCCCAGATGGGCAGAGTATCGCCCCCTTGTGGGCATACTGGGTGGATGCCGATTGGGCGTATGCGGGAGTCTGACTGCCTCCCTGTTTCTAACTTCAGAAAAATACAAAAAGTAAATAAATAAATAAATAGATAGATAGATAAATAAAGCAGGGCACTGGCTGGTTGGCTCAGTGAATAGTGTCGGCTGGTGTGCAGATGTCCTGGGTTCGATCCCTGGTCAGGATAAGAAGTGACCATCTGCTTCTCTTCCCCTCTCTCTCCCTCTTCTATCTTCTCCCGCAGCCATTGGCTTGATTGGTTTGAGCATTGGCCCTAGGCACTGAGGATAGCTTGGTTGATTCGAGCATCAGCCCCAGATGGGGACTTCCAGGTCGATCCTGGTCACAGCCTGAGCAGGAGTCTGTCTCTCTGTCTCCCCTCCTCACACTTAAAAAAAAGAAAGAAAAAGAAAGCAGCCTGGACAGGTGGTGGCGCAGTGGATAGAGTGACGGACTGGGATGCGGAGGACCCAGGTTTGAGACCCCGAGGTCACCAGCTTGAATGCGGGCTCATCTGGCTTGAGCAAAAAAGCTCACCAGCTTGGACCCAAGGTCACTGGCTCGAGCAAGGGGTTACTCGGTCTGCTGAAGGCCCGCGGTCATGGCACATGTGAGACGGCAATCAATGAACAACTATGGTGTCGTAACAAAAAACTGATGATTGGTGCTTTTCATCTCTCTTTGTTCCTGTCTGTCTGTTCCTATCTATCCTTCTCTCTGACTCTCTCTGTCCCTGTAAAAAAAAAAAAGAAAGAAAAGAAAAAGAAAGCAGAATTTGTACTAGAAGAAAACACAAGTGAATCCTTGCTGGGTAGCTTAGTTGGTTAGAACGTTGTCCCCACATGCCAAGGTTGAGGGTTGATCCCTGGTCAGGGCATATACAAGAATCAACCAATGGTCCTGGCTGGATAGCTTGTTTGATTACAGCATTGTCACAATACACAGAGGTTGCAGGTTCGATCCGCAGTCAGGGCACATAGAGAAATAGAATGATGTTTCTGTCTGTCTGCCCCTGTCTCATCCTTATTCAGAAAATCAATAAATAAAATAAAATATATTGCAGTATAATTTTAAAAAATCAGCCAATGTGCCTGACCAGGTGCAGTGGATAGAGTATTGATCTGGGACACTGAGGACCCAGGTTCAAAATCCCAAGGTTGCTGGCTTGAGCGTGGGCTCATCTGGCTTGAGTGAGGGCTCACCAACTTTGAGCGCAGGGTTGCACATATAGGAGTTGATGCTTCCTGCTCCTCCCCTCCTCTTTCTAAAGATGAATAAATAAAATCTAAAATCAATAAATAAAATCTTTTTTTCTTCTTTTTTGTATATTTCTTAAGTGAGAAGCAGGGAGGCAGACAGACAGACTCCCGCATGTACCTGACTGGGATCCACCTGGCGAGCCCACTAGGGGGCGATGCTCTGCCCATCTGGGCGTTGCTCCATTGCAACTGGAGCCATTCTAGTGCCTGAGGCAGAGGCCATGGAGCCATCCTCAGCGCCTGGGCCAACTTTGCTCCCATGGAGCTTTGGCTGAGGGAGGGGAAGGTACAGGTTGAGAGAAAGAAGAGGGGGAAGGGTAGAGAAGCAGAGGGGAGCTTCTCCTGTGTGCTCTGACCAGGAATCGACCCGGGACATCCACAAGCCAGGCTAGTGCTCTACCAATGAGCCAACCAGCCAGGGCCTAATAAATAAAATCTTAACAAAAAAGACAATGCCCTCGAGAATTGACCGAGAATGCTAAGGTTGCCAGTTTGAAACCCCAAGCTTGCTGGCTCAAAGCATGTATGAGAAGCAATCAATGAACAACTAAAGTGAAGCAACTATGAGTTGATGCTTTCACTCCTTTCTTTCTCTCTCTCAAAAATCAATAAATAAAAATTAAAGGAAAAAGACAAAATAGTTACTGGCTGGTTGGCTAAGTGGGTAGAGCATCATTGTCCCGACACACCAAGGTCATAGGTTCTATCCCCGGTCAGGGAACATACAAGAAGAAACCAATAAATGCACAACTAAATTGAACAAATAAGTGGAACAACAAATTGCTGCTTCTCTCTCTCAAAAAAAGACAAAATACAAACTGGGAAAATATTTCTGCAGCACATATAAGAAATTAACTTCCCCAACATCAAAAAAAGTTTAAAACTTACTATATAAAGTCAATAGAAAAATGGGAAAATAAGCCAATCACCAAAGAAATAAAAATGGCCAATATCCTCAATATTATTAATAATTTAAAAAATTGTAAATTAAAACAATTAGTAAATGTTTTGTTGCCTATCAGATTGACAAAGTATAAAGAGATTGAGAAAACAAAATGTTAAAGAGATTATAAATAAACTGGCACTCTCATTTACTGTTAGTTAACACACATATTGGTATTTCATTTTTGGAAGGCAATTTGGCAATTTTTATCAAAATGTTATCAGGCCCTGGTCAGCTGGCTCAGAGATAGAGCATCAACCTGGCATGTGGCTGTCTCTGGTTTGATTCCTGGCCAGGGCACACAGGAGAAGTGCCCATCTGCTTCTCCACCCTTCCCCCTCTCCCTTCTATCTCTCTCTTCCCCTCCCACAGCCAAGGCTCCTTTGGAGCAAGTTGGCCTGGGCACTGAGGATGGCTCCATGGCCTCTGCCTCAGGCACTAGAGTGGCTCTGGTTGCAATGGAACAATGCCTCAGATGGGCAGAGCATTGCCCCCTAGAGGGCTTGCCAGGTGAATCCAGGTCAGGCAAATGCCGGAAAGTCTGTCTCTTTGCCTCCCTGCTTCTCACTTAAAAAAAATACAAAAAAAAAAAAAAAATTATCAAATGACATGCTTTGATGCAGCAATTCCACTTTTAGGACTTTCACTTACAGAAATTAACAACATACATGCACAGAGCCGGATGTACAAGGAAGTTTGCTGAGGTGCTTTCAAAACACCAAAAAATTGGAAACAACCTAAATGCTCATAAGTAGGGGAAGGTTATATAAATGATGGCAAATCCATGCAGTGAAATAATGTAAAGCTATTGAATGCAGAATGAAATTTATATGTACTAATAGGGAAAGATCTCCAAGATATACCATGCAGTGTAAAAGAACCCCAGAGCCTGACAGGTGGCGGCACAGTGGATAGAGCACTGACCTGAAATGCTGAGATCCCAGGTTCAAAACCCCAAGGTCACCAGCTTAAGCACAGGCTCATCTGACTTGAACATAGGGTCACCAGCTGGAGTGCAGGGTCACTGGCTTGAGGGTGGGATCATAGACATGACCCTATGGTTGCTGGCTTGAAGCCCAAGGTCACTGGCTTGAGATCAAGATCTCTGGCTTTACCAAGGGGTCACTGACTCAGCTGGAGCCCCCCGAATCAAGGCACATATAAGAAGCAAGCTATGAACAACTAAAGTGATACAATTACGAGATGGGGAAAAAAAAATTTAGGTGGTATAACCTCATTTATGTTTGTTTAAAATTTGTGTGTAGGCCTGACCTGTGGTGGTGCAGTGGTAAAGCGTCAACCTGGGAACACTGAGGTCGCCAGTTCAAAACCCTGCACTGGTCTGGTCGAGGCACACATGGGAATTGATGCTTCCAGCTCCTCCCCCCTTTCTCTCTCTCTCTCTCTCTCTCTCTTTCTCTCTCTCTCTCTCACTCTGTGTCTCCTCTCTAAAATGAATAAAATAAAAAAACAAACAAACAAAAAAACTAATTAAAAAAAAATTGTGTGTAAGCCCTGGCCTAGTAGCTCAGTTGCTTAGAGTGTTGTCCCCATACACCACGGTTGCAAGTTCGACCCCTGGTGAGGGCAAACACAAGAAGCAACCAGTGAGCCTGACCAGGCGGTGGTACAGTGGATAGAGCGTCGGACTGGGATGCAGAAGACCCAGGTTCGAGACTCCGAGGTTGCCAGCTTGAGCACGGCCCATCTGGCTTGAGCAAAAGCTCACCAGCTTGGACCCAAGGTCACTGGCTGCAGCAAGGGTACGTGTGAGAAAGCAATCAATGAACAACTATGGTGTCACAATGGCAACGAAAAACTAATGATTAATGCTTCTCATTTTCTCTGTTCCTGTCTGTCTGTCCCTATCTATCCCTCTCTCTGACTCTCTCTCTGTCCCTGTAAAAAAAAAAAAAAAAAAAGAATCAACCAATGAATGCATAAATAAGTGGAACAACAAATTAAATATTTCTTTCTCTCTACCCTATTCCTCTCTCTCTAAAAATCAATTTAAACATTACAAGTTATGTGTGCCTGTAATAGGAAACAATAATTATTTCTGGGAGGTAAGTGGAATCTGGTGAGTAGGGAAAAAGAGACCTGCATGTGAAGATTTACACATTTTACTTTTTTTTATTTTTTATTCATTTTAGAGAGGAGACACACACACACACACACACACACACACACACACACACAGAGAGTGAGAGTGAGAGAGAGAGAAAGGGGGGAGGAGCTGGAAGCATCAACTCCCATATGTGCCTTGACCAGACCAGTGCAGGGTCTTGAACTGGCGACCTCAGTGTTCCCAGATTGACGCTTTATCCACTGTGCCACCACAGGTCAGGCTACTTTTAAAAAATTTTTACAGTAAAAATGTACTGATGTATTATTTGTGTCTTTTATTTTATTTTTTCAAGAGAGACAGACAGGAATAGAGAGAGATGAGAAGCATCAACTTATAGTTGTGGCACCTTAGTTGTTCATTGATTGTTTCTCATATGTGCCTTGACTAGGGGGTTCCAGTTGAGCCAGTGACCTCTTGCTCACATCAGTGACCTTAGGCTCAAGCCAGCAACCATGGCGTCATCTCTATGATACCAGGCTCAAGCTAGCGACCTCAGGATTTCAGACTTGGGTCCTCAGTATCCCAGGCCAATGTTCTATCCACTGCGCCACTGCCTGGTCAGGCTATTTGTGTCCTTTTAAAAAGAAAATTACTAATCAAATATAAAACTTTCCAACTCTTTAAGCCAGCAATTCCACTTCTTGAAGTCTCTTCGAGAGAAATTCTCACATCTGTATGCAGAGATAGATATGCAAGGTTGTTCAATGCAACATAGTTTGTAATAAAAAAATGAATACTGCCTGACCTGTGGTGACGCAGTGGATAAAGCGTCGACCTGGGAACACTGAGGCCGCTAGTTCAAAACCCTGCACTGGTCTGGTCAAGGCACATATGGGAGTTGATGCTTCCAGCTCCTCCCCCCTTTCTCTCTCTCTCTCTCTCACTCTGTGTCTCCTCTCTAAAATGAATAAAATAAAAATAAAATTAAAAATAAAGAATACTACCCTAATGTCTAGCAATAGGGGACTGGTTAAATAAATTATAGCATATCCACACAATGCAAAGTTATTCGGTAATAAAAATAGTGAGGCAAACTTGAATGTATTGAAATATGATAACCAAGATGAACTGTTTAGTTTTTTTAAAATGAAGAAAAACATCTGTAAAAAGACCTCGATGTTTAAATACAGATTAGTATGTTTCTAAAAAGAAAACCTTGGAGAAACAGATTCCAAAACTTTAGGAAGCAGATTATAGGGAACTTTCACTTTCTTGGCATGTGTATCTAAAATGTTTGAATTATCTTTTACCACAAGTATGTATTATTTTTGTAATCAGGAAGAATAAGATTATGAAAATGGGTTTTCACTTCCTCACATTCCATTGATGGTTCAACCCACTGTAATTTATTTGCCTTTCACCATACCACCCTGCCAAAACTATTTTAGCAAAGATTGCCAATGATTTCTGCCAAAACCAATAGTATATCTTTAGTCTCATTTTAACTCATGGAACTGCTTACTTGGCTTCTAAAATAGCACTCTTGGCCCTGGCTGGTTGGTTCAGTGGATAGAGCATCAGTCTGGCATATGGACGTCCCAGGTTCTATTTGTCAGGGCACAGAAGAGAAGCAAGCATCTGCTTCTCTCCCCATCCCTCTCTGCCTTCTCTCCCTCTTCTCCTTCCTGCAGCCAGTGGCTCGATTAATTCCAGCATCGGCCCAGCACTGAGGATATCTTGACTGGTCCAAGCATCGGTCCCAGACAGGTGTTGCTGGGTGGATCCCAGTTAGGGCACATGTGGGAGCCTGTTTTATTATCTCCCCTCCTCTCATTAAAAAAAAAAAGCACTCTCTAAGTTGGACCCTCTCTGACTGCTCCTTCTTAGTCCCTAAGGTAGGCAGAATAATGGCTCCTCAAAGATGTGCACATCTTGATTTCTAGATTGTGAATATGTTGCCTTACATGGCAAAAGAGACTTTGCAGAAATTGTTAACTTAAGGATTTTAAAATGTGGAGATTATTCTGGATTATCTGGTTGGGCCCATTGTAATCACAAGGGTCCTTATGAGTGAATGAGGAGGGCTCAGAGAGGAGTCATGGAAGATATGACAACAGAAGTACAGAGGTTGGAGTGATAACATTGCTGATTGGAAAGGAGCCATAAGCAAAGAAATGCAGGAAGCCTCTAGAAACTGGAAAAATCAAGGCAAGGGATTCTCCCCAGGAGCCTCTAGAAAAAACACAGCCATGCCAACACCTTGACTTTAGTGCAACGGGGCCTATTTTGAACTTCTGATCTTCAGAACTTTAAGATGATAAATTTCTGTTGTTTAAGCTACTGTTTGTGGTGATTTGTTATAGCAGAAATAAGACACTAATACAGACTCCATTAATAATTCATCTTCCTCTGCTCAACCCTTAAATAGGGTGTTTACCAGGAACTTTCTGTCCTTGTCACCTTCTCTACTTAACTTTTTCCCTGGTAACTTGCCTATTATCAGGATGTCCATTACCTCCCAGGAGCAGATAACTCCAGAACATGTATCTTCAGCCCTGACTTTTGTCTTATTATTATTATTATCATTATATTTAGAGAAAGACAGTAAGGTGGGGGCAGAGAGATGAGAAGCATCAAGTTGTAGTTGCTTCAATTTAGTTTTTTTATTGATTGCTTCTCATATGTTTCTTGACAAGGGGGCTCAAGCTGAGCCAGTGACCCTCTGCTCAAGCCAGTGGCCTTTGGGATCATGTCAATGATCCTGCAGTCAAGCTGGCAACCCCACATTCAAGCTGGTGACCCCACATTCAAGCTGGTGACCCCACACTCAAGCTGGTGAGCCTGTGCTCTAGCTGGCTATTTTGGGGTTATGAAGCAGGGCCCTCAGCATCCCAGGCTGATGCTCAATCTACTGTGCTACTATTTGTCAGGCTTTCCTAAATTCTTAACATTGACTTTTAAATACCTAACGAACACCTCCATGTGGGTGCTCCACTGACACCTCAACCCTGCATGTCTAAAAATGAATATTTTCTTCTTAAAATGGTCCTCCTCCTGCATCCCATATCTTATAGTCACTGAGTTTTGTGGGTTTTTTTAAATTTTTTTTCTTTTTATTTATTTTAGAGAGGAGACAGAGAGAGAGAGAGAGAGAGAGAGAAAGGGGGGAGGAGCTGGAAGCATCAACTCCCATATGTGCCTTGACCAGCCCAGTGCAGGGTTTTGAACTGGCAACCTCAGTGTTCCCAGGTTGACGCTTTATCCACTGCGCCACCACAGATCAGGCTGCATCCCATATCTTTTTTTTTTTAATTTCTTTTTATTTATTTATTTTAGAGAGGAGAGAGAGAGAGAGAAAGCGGGGAGGAGCTAGAAGCATCAACTCCCATATGTGCCTTGACCAGACCAGTGCAGGGTTTTGAACTGGCGACCTCAGTGTTCCCAGGTCGACGCTTTATCCACTGCGCCACCACAGGTCAGGCTGCATCCCATATCTTATTAAATGACATCCCATTTGCTCAGTCCACAAACCTAGGAAATGTCTTAGACTTATCTTTACCTCCTCCTCCATACCCCACTAGTTACCAAATATTGTGGCTTCTACTTCATGATCACCACAGCGACAGCCTTTGTTTCTGTGTTCATCATCTAACTAGACAATTGCAGTACAGGTAATGTCCTATCTCATTTCCTTCCTCTAATCAATCCTCCAGAGCTCTCATATTCCCTTCCATCTCCCACTCTTCACATGTTATGATTTTTTCAATATCAACACAAATTTTTATTAGTGCTATATTAATATCATTATTTTCATGATTCAGATTGCATAAGCAGAAACTGCCATGAGAGTCTTATTTGCAGAACACACAGTGAAGACTCAAAATACATTATTCTAGTATCTAGTACTGTCAGACGTTGAGGATTTAAAAACTGGCCAAAAAAAATTGGTCATATGTTTACACACAAGATTTAAATTATAATGTGTACTGAGATATTTTACTTCCTGGAATATTTTATATAGAGAATAACTTTATTATATAGAGAGATTATAATATTTTATATATATCTTTCATGAGTTTAAGAATTCCGTGCCTGACCAGGCAGTGGTGCAGTGGATAGAGCACTGGCCTGGGATGCAGAGTACCCAGGTTTGAAATCCCAAAGTCGCCGGCCTGAGAGCGATCTCAGCTTGAGCGTGGGCTCACCAGCTTGTATGTGGGGTCACTGGCATGAGCATGAGATCATAGGCATGACCCCATAGTCTCTGGCTTGACCCCAAAAGTTCCTGGCTTGAAAGTCAAGGGCAATAGCTTGAGCAAGCAGTTACTGGCTCAGCTGGAGTCCCCTGGTCAAGGCACATATGAGAAAGCAATCAATGAACAACTAAGGTGCCGCAACTATGAGTTGATGCTTCTCATCTCTCTTTCTTCCTGTCTGTCTGTCCCTGTCTGTCTGTCCGTCTCTCTCTCTCTAAAAAAAAAGGAAAAAAAAGAGTTCCTGAAGTTCAGAGATTGCACATTCAAATGTCTCAGTTGTTAGCCTGACCAGTGGTGGTGCAACATTATCCCATGGTCACTGGCTTGAGCAAGGGGTCACTGGCTCATCTTGAGCCCCCTGGGTTAAAACACGGATGAGAAGCAATTAATGAACAACTACAGTGATGCAATTACGAGGTGATGCTTCTCATCTCTCCTGCTTCCTGTCTGTCTCTATCTCTAAAAAAGAATATCTCAGTTGTTAGAACAGTAAGGTAAATGAATGAATAGCAGGGAACCGAGGGAATGGTGATGAATTAAAGAATACATATCCCACTTCTCAGAAATAATCAAAGTCAGAACCCTGGCTGGATAGCTCAGTTGGTTAGAACATTGTCCCAATACACCACAGTTGCAGGTTCAATTCCCAGTCAGGGCACTTACAAGAATCAACTGATGAATGCATAAATAAGTGAAACAACAAATTGATGATTCCTCTCCTTTCTCTTTCTCTTTCTCTCCCCCCCCCTTTCCTCTTTCTAAAAGCCTATTAAAAAATAAAGTTTTATAAAAACACTGAAGTAAAAAAGATTAAAACACTACAAGGGTAAGAGTACAAATCATTTCTGTGGGCACAGCTTTCAATCTTTAGCAGTATAAAGTTAAAAGCCCCTCAGCACAGCATTCATGACTTTCCATAGTCTGAACTCTACTCAACTCAGCCCTTCCTCTCCCCATTCTCCAGCTTAAGTCTCAGTCACAATGGATGACTGACATTTTCTCTAACGCACCCCTACGTTGTTTGGTGGCTCCAATGGCTTTACACAATTTACACAATTTCTTCCACCTAAAATGCTCTTTACTTTCCTTAACAGACCCCTATTCTATAATCTGTGACATCTCAGAGCTGCATACTGAATCTAACAACCTCAACTTCAAGACACCTCAAATTCAACCTACCTCCCACTGAGCTCTTTAACTACCAATATCTTCCTTTGAACTCTTTCTCTTTGAAGGGAGCAAGAGACTATTAATGGGAGTGCAGTTAGGAGACTGTTGAATAAACTTGGGAAAAAATTAAGATGAATGAATAAATGACCTAATTAATTGTTTGAGTTAATTAGTGAATCATGGCCAAGCTCTGCTAGTTCCATTACTCAGCATCTGGCTTAGCTCTCATACAATCTTTCTTATTCCCACATTGTCCTCCCTCCACCCCCATATTCCCTGATGCTCTGAGCCCTAAGAGTTGGTTGGGAGAAAGAGAAGCATGTTTTTAGGGTTCTAGGGAAGAGGACCATCACCCTTGACCCTTCTAAGTTCAGTCTGTGGCCCTTGTTTCTTCTAAAGCTCTTCTCTTTTGGGACAACCCACTTCTGTACTCACCCATATGTACCTCTTCTTTCCCCAACCTTCTTGTATACCAGATGCCTAGATGCTTTCTAGGTGTGCTTTTCCCTTTCATCCCAACTCCACCCCTCCTCCAGGAAAACAATTTCTAATCATTTACCTCCTCCCCATCTTAGACAACGAGCTAGATCATTTCCAGTGCCCAGGGGCAACACAGCAACAGGAGGCACCACCGGCAAGTTGGCTTTGTCTGGGGAGACAGGTGAGGAGATGGATGGAGGGAGTCAGCTCTAGAAGGACACTGCCTGAGTGACCTTCCTGGAGCTCTCCCAGCACTGACCAATGGTCTCTAGGATCCAGCCTACGGTGCCATCTCCACCACACACCAAAATCCGGCAATCAGGAACTTCTCTGAAGAATCTAAGCCTGAGACAAAAGGGGGGAGAAGATGAGGATGGATAACAGGAATAATGACTAGAGAAGACCCAGGGTTAGGGTTAGGGTTAGGGTTAGGGTAAGGCTACCCAACTTCTGAATAGGCAGATTTTTTTTCCCTGCACTTTCCTTATAACCCCCTTCCCCTTTGTCAAAGACTTATTTCTATTAAAAGCAGAGTCTGACCTGTGGTGGCGCAGTGGATAAAACGTCGACCTGGGAACACTGAGGTCGCCAGTTCAAAACCCTGCACTGGTCTGGTCAAGGCACATATGGGAGTTGATGCTTCCAGCTCCTCCTCCCTTTCTCTCTCTCTCTCTCTCTCTCTCTCTCTATCACTCTGTGTCTCCTCTCTAAAATGAATAAAATTTAAAAAAATTAAAAAAAGAAATTAAAAAAAAAAACTACACAAAGGCAACTCCTCCTTTCAATATCCGAAGAGGGGTGGGCCCCAGGTCTCTCAAAAAATAAAAATAAAAGCAGAGGAAAAGTACAAGAGGAAAAGTTATAGCTACTCCTCAGTGGTTAGGGACAAATTAGTATTTCCATCTTTTGACAGCAGAACAATGATGAGTCAGAGCACTCAGAGGTAGGAATATTCAGTAAACCTAGTAAAAATGGCATTCTGAATTCTGGTTTCTTGGAGTCTCCTGTCCCTCCTCTCTCAATATACATTCTGTGTGCATGTGTATGTGTGATAGAGACAAAGAGAAAGACAGATAGGGACAGAGAGATAGGAAGGGAGAGAGATGAGAAGCATCAATTCTTTGTCGCAGCTCCTTAGTTGTTCATTGATTGCTTTCTCATATGTGCCTTGATCTGGGGGCTACAGCACAGCAAGTGAGTGACCCCTTGCTCAAGCCAGTGACCTTGGGCTTCAAGCCAATGACTTTTGGGCTTAAGCCAGCAACCCCATGCTCAAGCTGGTGAGCTCATGTTGGGCTTAAGCCAGCAACCCCATGCTCAAGCTGGTGAGCTCATGCTCAAGCCAGATGAGCCACATTCAAGCCAGCACCTCAGGGTTTTGAACCTGGGTCCTCTGTGTCTCAGTTTGATGCTCTATCCATTGTGCCACTGCCTGGTCAGGCTCTACATGCATTCATTCTTTTCTGCTCTTTCTCAACATACACAGATAGGCAAACACATACAAACTCTGTAATACAGATCCCAACCTATACTCACCCTGGTTCAGGACCATCCTTTGAAAGGTTGAACACCTGTCGAGGGTTTAATAGATACTGGAATTTCCAAAGCACTCTGTGTGAGGGAAAAAGGAAAGCTCATGGCAGGAGAGTGTTTTGGTATGCCACCCTCTTGAAATCCTCCTCAAGGTATGTCTCCCTGTACACACAGATTCCCCATCTCTGTTGGTCTTCTCTCTTGATCTTAGAAGACCCAGTATTATGTCTTCTCACCTTTCTCCTTGCTTTCCGCCACTCTTAGGGTTGACAAAGACCAGAAGTGGGTGGGTATTAGCAACAGGATCAATCTGCATAGGGGAAAAAAACAAGGATAAGGAACACAGGATTTTGATAGAGTTCAGATGGACCCTGGAGATGGGCAGATGATTGTCATTCTCCCAACACACTTTCCCTCCTCTATCAGGGTGGAGTTTCTGGAGAGCAGGCCCAATTCCCTAGGTTTTCTACTTCACAGGTTTCTCAGATGGCTCCACTGACGGGGCACTGGCCCCCACCATGAACCCCATGACTCTCAGCCTTGTACCCGCAGAGCCTCAAATGTGCTCAAATTTAAATCATCCACAGTCTTCAGGCTTGTTTTGCTACTTTTATGCTCTGGTCCAGAGGCCTAGGAAGAAAAAGAAAGAGAAGGATAATTGGATTGTGTATGAATCCAATTAATAAACAGATGAGGGTCTGACTTGAATCCTAAAAGTATAGGCTGTTTGCTCTAAACGGCATTGTGTGTATGTATATTTTTTAATTGGGGAAGTGCTCTTGTCCACTCCCAGCTGCTGCCCACAGGTCTCACCAGGACACTGGGATAGATAGAAGATGGGGGCAGAATGTGGTCCCGGAGCAGCCCACAGTCACACTCATGGCCCATGGCTTGCAGGCAGTCATCATGGATCTGAAAGACAAGGTGGATATGAAGACATCATGGAAAGAACCCTGTTACCTCTCAACTTGGGGATCTGGTACTGGAAAGAAAGCCCTTGAGAGAAGGAGCAGCTGTGACTGTAAAGGACATGCTGTCCAAGAGCCAAGAAGATTAGAGAAGACTGGCGGAGGAGAGAGGGCCGTTTAAGCAAGGGCTCCAAAGCACAGCCTGTAGAGATAGCTCTCAAACTGACCTCTAGGTGGCACCACACACAATGCAGTCCAACTAGACCTTGATAGATTCGGATTTTTTTCTGACAGCGGTCACATCTCCCGGACACACAGCCTCCTCGCACCCACACATGTGATTGGACCTTGGGGAGAAAGGCAATCCTTATCTGAGAGGGTCTGAGCAAGGACTGGGAAAGGGCTGAGGGCAGCAGTGGGCTAAGGGATAGGGTCAGGCTGTAAGTGGTGGTGGGGTGGGCATAGGGTCACTCACACCAATGTCCTTCCGAGACTTGGCATAGGTGCTGACTTCACAAGGCAAGGCCTTCATGGCACACTGGTCATGAACGGTGTACTTACAGACTGGGTGAAGGGGAAGAAGGTCAGAGCCTTAGCTGCAGCCCCCCTCTATTTCCTCCTTCCCTGGGGGTGAGGTGGGTATCACTCACTGAAACAAGATATATAACCCCTTGCCTGACCTGTGGTGGCGCAGTGGATAAAGCATATACCTGGAATGCTGAGGTCACCGGTTCAAAACCCTGCACTTGTCTGGTCTAAGGCATATATGGGAGTTGAAGCTTCCTGCTCCTCCCCCCTGTCTCTCTCTCTCTCTCTCTCTCTCTCTCTCACACACACACACACACATATACTCTCTCTCTCCTCTCTAAAATGAATTTAAAAAAAGATATATATAGCCCTTTCCTGTGGGGTTATAGTAGAGAATTAAAGTTTGGGGTGGAGGCTCACCTCCAAGACCTATGCCTTTTGCTTACTCTTCCCCCTGAAAGAGCAGTTGTTACTGCATGTCTACCACTTCTCCATCCATGTGCCAATAACCACGATGGATGATGCAAAGGAAGCCCAGATATAACAACACCAATAAAAAGAGCTAATTTTCATTGCAGACTTAGTAGCAGGTACATGCACTAGATGAAGCACTTTTCTTTTTTTTAAGTGAAGGAAGGGCAGACAAGAGATAGTCTCCTGCATGCACCCCAACCAGGATCCAACTGGCAAGCACCCTATTGACAATGCTCTGCCCAGCTAGGGCCAGTTGTACTGAGTTATTTTTAGTGCCTGAGGCTTGAGGCTCCATGGAGCTGTCCTCATCACCTGGGGCCAACTCACTGGAACCAAGCCATGGCTATGGGAGAAAGAGAGAGAGATAGAGAAAGGGAGCAATAGAAAGAGAGGAGGAGGAGGGAGAGGGTTGGAGAAGCAGAGGGTTGCTTCTCTCGTGTGCCCTGACCGGAAATTGAACCTGGGACATCCACACACCAGGCTGACACTCTACTACTGAGCCAAACAGCCAGGGCCTGAAGCACTTTGCTCGCATCATTTTATTTAATGCTCACAATTACCACATTTTCAGTTGAAGAAGCTAAGGCTTGACTTGGTCACATAACTATTCAGTGGCAAAGCTCAGAATTCAATCCCAGGTTCACTAAGTTCGAAGAGCCATGCTCCCATACTTAGCTGGGTTGCTCCTCGGCTCCCACACTCCCAGGCCCCGTCACTCACGATTACAGCACAGCCCCTGTTTGCCAAGGCCAATGCTTGACTCGCACAGGTTGCAGTAGATTGGTCGGGGGAACCTCTTGGGTCTCCACATGTGCTGCCCATTGTCCTTCAGGGTCTAGGAGGACAGAGCAGATGCTAGGGAGTGCCTAAGACCTTAAATGACCAACCTCTAGCAAGCATAACCCAAGGCAGCTGTCTTAACCATCTTAACCATCCTCATAAGTCTCTCCTACTTACCATCTCTAGACCCAGCAACACCAGCAGTGGCACAGTAGTGGACCCAGCCCGGAGCCACTCAGCTAAGGAGACAGAGCCACTGACATCATAGTCCATCTCTTTCATCATTTCCTGAAGAATCTGAGCAGAGAATTGAAGGGGGACTTTTGGTGAGAGTGGCCTCTCTGGTCTGACACTTCTCCACGGCCTATAGGACACCCATCCGAGCCATCCTAGCCAAGGGAATCAAGCTGCCTATCAGAGATGAGGTAAAGTAGATGCAAGACTCACCAGTGAGAAAATATAAAAAGGGATATAAAGGAAGAGCTGCCTTACCGGCCTCAGCTCAGACACATCCCAATCCAGATATTCAGCCACACGCATCATCTGTATGATGATTCTGTCCACTTCCTGGGGCCAAGAGAGTAAAAGCCACAGCCATATCCTACCTCACTACCACCATTCAAACCATTCTCTACAAATAAGAGTTGGGTTCCACCCCCAGACCCATCTCTCATTCTCAGGTGCCTATGCCAAATAAATGAGTGTCTATGTATTTTCATTTGTTTGTAAGGCAGCCCCCAATCCACGTCTCCACCTTCCTCTTTTAGGGATCAAGAGCTTGAAACCTACTCCCAAATTTAGTCCTAGAGGACTAAACTTCTCCCTCTAACTTCCTGTACTTCTTAAGATCCTGGAAGAGCTGGGATAGGAGGGCACAGACAAATGGACACATATTCCCTTGCCCAGCATACAGGTTCCCCAACTCACTGAGCTGTCCAGGATCCCATTTCTGTCCGTGTCGTACAGCTTGAAGGTGACTGTAGGATGTTTTAGGGGGACCAAGGTCAGTTTGGTAGGGATATTCAAAGAATTTGTAACAGAATACAGGGGAAACAAAGAGACAGAAATATTTGGATGCAGGGCCCAGAGCTTGGGGCTAGGACTAAAAAAGGAGACAAAAAAGGAGGGGAAACAGGCCTGGATAGGGTAGATAGGACACATCTTCCACATCCCATTCACATGAAAATGTACAAGACATAGCAACTAGGGTGACTATGGTGGATAGTATTAGGTATAAGGAATCTGCGGAACAGAGGAAATGAGCCCATTCTCTGGCCCCACCTTTGTTTGGCCCTGTCAGTGTTTAGGAATCCTAAAAAAATGAGGGAAGGAAGGCTAGGAAATACCATTTCTCTCTTCACATTTCCTCCCCTTTCCCAGTCTAGAATGGCAACTTACATTCTAGCTTGTCTTCTGGTCGGCCACCTTCCAGAAGAGAAAAGTAGCAGGAGACGTCACTGAGACATACCATGTCTGGTTACAAAAAGTACAGCAGATATGAGGTTGGGACTCTCTCCACTATGGCTCTTCTCTTTTCCTTTGTCCTACCTCCAGCTCCCAGACCAGCTGGGCCAACCTCTACTTCTTTCCCCAGCCTATCCCCCAACATGTGACTCAATTCACCTCTCACCGAAAAACCCACACTAAGTTGACTTTTCTTCAGCAGGTCCAACTCATTCCCACCCATGTGACTATACCTTTTTTCACAGTCTCTTCTAAGGAGTAACTAGTCTGGAAGGATTGAAACAGTGCCAGGCTTAAGTGACTGGGAACATCATCCACCTCCAGATAGATTTTCAGGAATTGTTGGAATCCTTCATACCCAATGGCCTATGAAAACAGCAACCATTACCCAGAGGAGTCTGCAGAATGGGAGGTGGGGATTGAAGAATTGGGTGTAGTGGGGACAGAGACAGTTAAGTGCAGAGCTGAGAAGCATCCAAAGCAGGAGTGTGATTACTTGGGTTGAGTCCTGAATTAACAGAATCTCTTGCTTTGTTCTAAAGCAATAGTTGCAATAACAATGGATGTTGGGGTATCTCGAGGAAGGAGAGCAAGGGGTAGGCTCAGAATAATCCTTGGAAGTTGGGGATCCCAATGGAGTAGCAAAAACAAAGATGGGAGAACGTGGTCCAAGAAAAGATTTCCCAGCTGCCACTCACATCTTCTTGGAGATATGCAGCCATTTCACCATCCTCAAAGAGCTTTAGGACATCACTGACCTTCTTGGTTGAGTCTAAAGTGTGAAGAGAGTGAAAGAAGAGCATTAGTCTGGTTTGGCTCTCCTTGCCCTCTGTTAGTGTCCCACCCAGACACTCAACAGGAAAAGAGATTCAAGTGAGATGATGAAGGAAGAAATTCTAAAATATAAGAAAATACAAAAGAGAAAATCATTTCAGATCCCCCCAAATGGTACTCCTTTTTACTTTCTTTGAGACTTGGAGCAGGCAGTCAAGGTTCAAGAAGGTGGATGGAGAACTGAGACCCAGGTTATCTCCCCATCTCCCTCTCCTCCCTTTCCCAGGAGCTGATTTGCTCCCCATTTCTTAGGAGCTGATTTGTTCAAAGCCAATAGGGAAACTGTGTGTGTGTGTGTGTGTGTGTGTGTGTGTGTGTGTGTGTGTGTGTGTGTGTGTAGGGAATGAGAAGGAAGAGGAGGGGTTCTCTGGGGTAAGGTCTCCAGAAGACTCACATTCCATGTATTTCTGCAGCTGGGCAAAATCATCAGGGCTTATTAGGCCCCTCTCCTTGGCCATCTTTCTTCTTTTCTTAAGGATGGCCAGAAAGGCAGCTTGAGAGTAGTGTTTATGGTGCCAGTGCCTCCACTTCCAAGGGTAGGTCTGGAAGATACAGAGCATGTGGCTGAAAGAGCCAGCGGGGTCTTCTTGGTTCTGTACACAGTTAATTCTTCACTCCTACTGTTATTTGTTTTCTTTTCTCAGACAGAGTCTCTCCCTAAATCTCTTCTTTTTCTTGTGCTCCTGATGTCTCTATCTCTCCCTGCCAGTCTGTCCTCTGTCTCTGACTCACTTCTTTCACTTTCTGGGTCCTCCTCTAGTCCTCTGATTCCCCCACAGCCCCAATCTGTCTTAATTCATCTCTGCCCACCCTCACCTTCCTGCCCCCACCCCCGTTTTCCCAGTGTATAATGTCTTCCACCTACAACTACCTTTTCTCCCGCTACTCCCAATCCCGGGCCTGCACTCTCTCACCACGGATCCCACAGTCCCATCCCTTCTGGCGGTTCTCATAGCGTTGCTAGCAAGCCTCCCGGGCCACGACCCCATTTTGCTCCGCCTCCAGCCTCAGTCCCCAGCTCGGCTCGGCCACCCACGCCCCACAACGATCTCTAACGCTTCTGACGCATGACACAGAACCAGCTCTGGCGGGGTCCTCAACCCCCGCCCCACCTCGCTTCGCCTGCGTCCCGCGGAGCTGGGGTGGGGGGTGGGGAACCAGTTGGGCGGGAGATTGAGGGGAGGTAGGGGAAGAAGACTGAGCATCTGCCTGGCTTCCCAGTTGTAGGAGGGTTGAGCTGCACGTGGGAGTCTCAGATTATTATGGGGTCTTCTTTCTACCCTGCTAGATTAACTAGCAGTGTTTAGGAAACCCCAGAGACTCAAGAGGAGCCATCATGTGGATCATGCTGACCACTGGCCCAGAGGCCAAGTAGCAGAGGGCAAATTGTCTTGAGGATTCAAAAGCAGCAATAACAATAATATCTCACAATAGTATAGCACAGCATAGTACAGCACCGTTTTGGAGTCAAACAGAATTAAGGTTAGTCATGTCTAAATTCCATTCTTAGCTCTGATACTACTGTGTGACTTGGGCAAATTACATCTGTAAAATGGGGAGAATGACACCTGTCTTTCACAGTTGCGACGATTGTCAAATAATGTATAAAAAGTACCTGCTACAATGCCTGGCATATAAAAGGCCTACAAGAATGCTAATTATTACTGTATTAACAATTAAAATAAAATTCTACAAGATAAAAAATTATTGGTATAGCCCTTCTACAAATGAAGAAACTAGAGCTCCAAGAAGTTGGGACTTCCCAAGGCAGGTGATAAGTGGAGGAACCAAAACTTCAACCCAAGAACTGCATGGGGTGGGGGGTGCTGCTTGTCTTTCTGTCCTCTTGTTTCACTCTTCCCTTCACACACTGCCTTTTAATCTCACTGCCCTCCTTTCTTTTCTGCAAGCAAGTTCTTCCCTGCTCAGAGCCATGAGACTGATTTACTGTTCTGTCTGCCTGAACACCTTTCCACACTCTTGGCAGAGCTTATTCTTGCCTAAGCTGAAATGTCAAGTACTCCTAGAAACCTTCCCTGATCACTCCATTCCGTGGTAGCCCTCTCCTTTGCACAGCACCTTCCTTTGTTTCTTTCATAGAAAGAGACACACAACTGGAAATTATCTTGCTAATTTATTTTCTTCTTTAAATCATTTTTTAATTTTTCAATTACAGTTGACATATAATATTATATTAGTTTCAGGTGTACACCCAGTGTTTAGACATTATATAACTTACTAAATAATCATCCTGATGTCTCATATACATCTATTTTCTTCTTTGTTTACTGTTTGTCTTCTCCTACCAAAATGTAAGTTCCATAAGGAAAGGAGCTTGTCAGTCTTTTTCTCCACTGTATCCCCAATACTTAAAACAGTGCCCAGCATATTGTAGGTGCTCCATATTAGTTGTACAAATAGTTGTGTAAAGTTAGGGAGTCATATTTTAAGACAGTTAACCCAAATATGATTAAATGGGATGCCATAGAATCCTTCCTGACAGGGGACACCAAGAAACAATTTGGATCACTTATAGTAGGTGCTAAATAAATATTTGTTAAATGAAAAAGTTATGCCACTTATTATTATTATTATACTCCATCCAAGACTTGGACCTTCTGCCTCCTCTCTGGCCACTTATTTAGGGCTTTTGGGTCAGGCTTAAGGAGACAGTTGGAACCTAAAAGAATTTCCTTTCCGATAGTGCAAGAATCTACTCTGTAGCCTCTGCCCTTAGGACATCTTTGCTGCCCAGTTCTGTGTAGTATACTATTCCTCTTCTGAGGGCTCTCTAGGAACACTTTGAAAGGGGTTCTGGGACAGTCATATTCTGGAGAAAGAACTCCATCCATCTGGTCCTTTTCAATTACTATAATTCAACTTTTACTGCCAACAGATCTAATAAATGCATAGTAGTCTTATGGTTAATGGGGTCTATATGGCTTAATTAGCTGCTCTGATTACCCCTGGGGATTCTTAGATGGCTCCAGGGTTTTGGAAATAGAATCTGAGAGAGAAAGTGACAGGGAGAGAGCAAACAAGGAACAATAATAGGACATGATACTTCTCTCTTGTCTCTCTTTTCAAAATGACTTTTCCTAGTCCCCCACCACACCCCTACCCAGGTCTTATATGTAGTACATAGTAGAAGTTAAGAAAATGAACTTTTGAATTGGATAGGCAAGGATTAGAATCCTAGCTCTTGGTTGAGTTATTTCATCTCCTTGATGAAATAACTGTTTCCTCATCAGTAAAATGGATACCTAGAGAAATCAGTCATAATGTCAGGATTAAATAGGATACTACATGCAACATTCTTATCAAACTGCATGACAGAAGAACTCTATAAATATTAACTATTATTATTTTATTATAAAACAAGGGTGGTACCTAGGGAAATACACATCTGGAGATTAGGAAAAATGACATCTTTGACCCAGGAAGGAATAAATTATAGGGACCACCATCAGCAGTGAAGCCCAGTTGTATATCTTCCTCCTGTGTCAAGCACAGGCGTGTAGTATCAGAATCTTGCATTTTGCCTGCGGGAGGGTAAGGAGTGGCTAGAAACTAGACTGTCAGGGTCTAAGGATACCTCTGGCTGGGACCTTGGATATAAGGGTTCCTAGAATCTTTTCAGATATCCTTTTAACTTTTGCCCCTGAAAATGCAGCTGTCCCTGTTGCTGAAAGGCAGCAAACAGCAAGATCCTGGGACCTTAAAGACCTGTAACAAGTCTAGTTTTGCCCTCCTGCTCCATCCCAATCCTGAGTCTATAACCTGGGCTAGTCCAGGCAACTGCCAGGGCTGGGAGGGTGGGGTCTGCTGCCTGCCGCCAGCTACTTGTGACTCACCCTTCCATTCCCTCCTCTGGTTTCCCTGTCTGTCTCTTCCAATTTAGGGTGAGAAAGTTAGAAGTTGACTTGGAGGCAGAGAATCTTATAATATCCTCAGAGCTGGGAGGAAACTGAGGCCCGGAGAGAGAACAACCCTCTCAGGGTTACACCCAGACTCTACACCCCCTGTCCTTCCATTTCACTAAGTTTTAGTGCCTCTGGTTTTCTAGATCTTATTTAAACATTAAATACTAAAATTGCTGGTAACCAAAAGATAAATACGATTTTGAAAGCCAGTGCTAACATTTAAAGTTTCATTTTTCACTTCAACACTCATTGCTCACATTTCAAGTCCCATAAGTTTACCATTAGTCAAGAATCAGCTATGCCCCCAGAACATTCAGGCTGACCCAACAAGGAACCCCAAGGGGCAGGCACTCCTCCTTGAGGGGCCAGGACGGTCACCTGGACTTCTGAATCCCTTAACCATATCAGGGCTTACCATTCTTTTCTTTCCCAGGACTGAGAGAGGGTCCTCTCTTTCCTGCCCACTAGTTAGTGGTCCCTGAGAAGGAAACGTTTGCCTTGTTGGCTTGAAGACTCAAATTTCATTAAGCCTCCACAAGCCTTACAGATGGCAGTGTTGCTTGATGAAGGGGGTAGTGTTTGTGTGTGAGGGGAGGTGGGGGCGTCACTGTGCAGTACAGGGGGGAAGTTCTGATGCTGGCATAGATGTGGGCTCATTCATTCTGAGGGCGAGGAGATGCCCAATAATATTTGCATTTCTTCCTTAGTAAAGCTCATTTCCTCCATTTAAAGGTGAAAAACGGGATTCAGACCCAGGTAGTTTCAGAAACTTCCTGGTGACAGGAGTGGAAAATATAGGGGTGGGAAGTGGGGGACTAGGAGACCAGACAAGAACCCTTCTCCAACCGTGCAGCGGTGTGGAGGTGGGTGCCAAAACGGACTTTCCTCTGACTCGGATCCCTGGGAGCTGAGCATCACTATGTCTCCGAAAAAGCGAGAGGGAGGGAGAGGAAGTTTGAGGGGAACGCTGCCTCCCAGATGCTGGCCCAACCATCCCGCTACCCCCGCGACCTGGCGCTAACCCTGCCAGCTACCGGCACCAACTGTCACGCTTCCTCATTCTCCACCCAGCAGCCCTACCCCAGCCCGCGGGGACGTCCCCGCCGGTGGCTCCAGCCCCTCCTGCGCTGCTGGGTAGGGCGGCGGCGGCGGCGGGGGGTCTTGCGAGGTCTCTACCTTGCTGCGGAGGGCGCGCGGTCGGAACTGAAGCGCAGCGCGGGAGCTGGAGCTAGATCGGGGATGGAGGGGACGGGCCAGGCAGACACCGCCGCCTCGGGGCCGCCCCTCTCCTGACGACACAGCTGCCCGCCCCCACCCCCGGCCGGCCTCCCTGCGCCCGCTCCTGGCGCCCCCAACTTCTGAATGCCAGTCTGAAGAGGCCCATGTTTCCAGTTCACCAAACCTCAGTTCCCTCTCTTCCGAGTATCTCTGAGACTCTGGACTGTGCCTCTTTCTCCACATCCTGTGCTTCTCATCTTCCTCGCCTGGCCAGCTCTGTTTCTATTTTCCCTTCATTCCAACCCTGAGAGACCAAGATAGGGGGCGGGGTCGCTAATGACACAGCTTGGCTGCTGCCCACCCCGCCAACTCTCACCCTCTCCTAATTGCTGCTATCAGGGAACTTCCTTTCTTAACTCCTTTCCATCCACCATTGACTAAATTCATACTTAAGAGATCCCACAGCAGCAAGGTCAGACAGAGTTCCAGACTCCACATTCTGAGACCCAAACACTTCTACCACCACCATGGTGGGTTCCACACTGCTGACACTACTACTTCAGAGAATTTGCCCTCCTTGCCTCCAGGTTCTCACCTTGGTAAAACACAGACCCCAGATGTCTCAGACTTGTTTCCTCAAGTCTAAGGATACCTCCTTTTCTCAACACTCAGATTCTTCCCTTGATCATGGGGTGGAGGTTTAGGTGCAAAGAGCACTCTGGTCTGTGTTCACCCTTTCTTTATGCCCTAACCCTCCCACTTTATCTGCTGGCCTTGGCAGGTGGTATAGAAGGCCTTTGCCAAAAGTAAAGGTGAAAAGAAATCCTTTCAGCTTCTCCTTTCTGGAATTTGTTCTGGAGTTGTTAAGACTCTGGGGGCAACAGGGTAGCAAAGCTAGTAAAGCAAGAAAGACAGAGGCCTAGGGACTTACTGGTAGGAACTGGGGAACCTGGCATCCTGCTCCTTGCCCCTCCCCCCAGCCCTTTCCTACCCCCTCCTACCCTTCATTGAAGTAGGGCACAGTAACCAAGGCTTGAGTTTCTGGAATCTTCCCTCTTACACCTGGTAGTGGAAGAAAGGGGGAGGGGAGAGCTCTGTGTGTATGTGTACGTTCTGTGTACATTGTGTGTGTGTGTACACACACACACACACACACACACACACACATATATATATATATATATATATATATATACATACATACATAGTTTGGTGGGAGTTGAAGAGGAGGAATGAATATATGAGGACCTCTAGTGGAAAGAGAGTGGTCTAATAAGCATTTCTAAATTGTTTCAAGACTGGCTTGTTGGAAGAGACTCCTTTGTTTTTATCAGAAATACAGCTGCTGAGTAATAAGGTTTGGGAGTATTATTGTTGCATCTGAACTGGAGATAAGAAATAGGGGTTGGAGACGGTCTGTCTCTCTGCTCCTGTGTCCCCTCCAACCTTAAAAAGACATGGGCCCTGCCACTTATCTTTCATCTCCCCTTCCTATATGACCTCCTTAGTCATAGGAATTGTAAGTATTTTTGAAGGCCTATTTTGCACCAAGTCCTATACTTAGCTCTGCAAGACAGCCAAAGATAGCATAGCTTAGCGGCTATACCAAAGAGTGGCTTGATATGTGTGAGTATGTAAAGTGCCTTCCCACTCTAAAACATCCTAAACAAACATAAAATACAAATTAAGAACAAGTCCCCTAGCCCATGGACCTCTCAGCTTGAAATACTGGAATGAGACTAATCCTTAAAACACTCAGCTTTCCTTGCAAATAACACTTGTAGTAATTCAATTGTGTATTTACTCACTCCATCCTCCTCAGATATATTGCTACATGAAGTTAAAGAGTCCCCTTTTAAGACATTATTTGAGACTTCAAAGTGAGGTATGATGCAATCTCTCTAATAAGGATAGGATGAAATCCATCATTTGCTAGGCTTCTTTGTGTCTTCTTTAGGATCTGTGCTCCATCATACCCCCAGTCAGTTATTGATGGGGGTGTGGAGAAGAAAGGCCAAGTAACATCTAAGGAGGAGACATCTAATGACTATAGTTCCAGGTGCTCATTTCTATAATCAACCACATCATAAAAATCAGAAAGAAAGAAACCGCAATGAACAAAGGGAAAGGAAAAAACAATAGTCTTGTTCTTCTCAGCCTTTCCTTTCCCCTCTTCCTCCTCAGGGTGGGGGGCCACATCCGGGACCCAGGGCTGGGTCCCAGGCAGGTCTACTAAGCAGACAACTTGAGTTTCACTTCCTGTCAACCCTAGAGCTGAGGCAGGATGTCTGAGGGCATAGTGGGGGGCCTAGGATTGGGTCAACAAGGGTCATTTTAGGATTCCCTCTTGTAGAAAGGTCCACAGAGCAACCTGCTAGTGCTAGTACATGTTTTCATGTAGTACAGTCAAGACCAAGTCATACTTCTAGTTTTTAGGGGCTTCATCACACACTCGCACCTCTAATCATTAGTAACAAGGTTAAGGACAGGGTTGCTAGACAAGGCAGGGATTAAGCACAACTGGTGAAAGAGCAGGCGTTAAAAATGGTAGTGCTACAATACTCTAGTGCTATGATACTCGCAATAACTGTATTGAATGCAAGGAAGTTTTTATAGTCTCTTTTTGACACCTTCTGAGTTGGGCCTCTACTGAAAGTCGGGCAGGTGGAGCACAGGAAGGCAAGCTGTTACCCTAGAAAACTTCTGAAGCTTCATTTCAAAGACTTTGGATGTTCTCAGCTATTCCATTGGTTTTGTTTAAGTGGGGCAAGCAACCTGGTGGTGTTTGAGGTGGTCGCTAATATTCACCTTCTCCCTCCTCCCTGGTTCTAGCGCTATGTTAGAAATTAACCTAAGACCAATGTAGGGTGTTTGGAGGAAGGTAAAAAAGGGCTAATCAGGAAAAAGCAACATGTGGTTGGGCGAGGGCAAAAGTGACACCTGAGGAGAGGAACCTGCAGCCAGCCTCTCCCAGGCTGCAGGGGAAACGAGTTTAGCAGGATTTAGCCCTGAAGGAACAAGAGCTGCTGAAAAGTACGGGTGAGGGAGGACATTTGTGTTCCCACAAAGAATAAGAAGATACGGGGTAGGGCAGGACTGCAAAAGGTGTGACCGTTTGGGCCCAGATTGCTGGCAAGTTGCCCCGCTTTCAATCCCCATCGCCCACAAACTTAGAAAAGGTTAAATTATACTATTAACTGGATCCGCCCAGAAGCCTTCACCCTGTCCTCTGACCCTGGCACCCAGCCCGAGGAGGCTCCAGGGCTCGAAGGCCATAGCAAACCTGGCCACCTGAATCTCCGGGGCCGCCCCAGGGGCAGGGCCAGGCCAGGGCTGCCCGCCCCACTTGGCCGCCGCTGCCTCGGCCATGGAAGCCACCTGCAACCCTGAGGCCGCCGGGACAGGTGACCGACCGGTAGCGCCCTCCACCTTCTCTCGCGGGTCTCTGTCCGGCGGCCGAGGGCAATCGGCACGCGATTTCACTTGCCCACCCTCTAAAAGGGGATTAGGGACCTTCCATGCGCCCAACAAAACTAATGCGCCCCAGCGCTATCCCAGAGTTTGCCTGACCCGCTCCATGTACTGGGACTTGGCCCCTCCTTTATCAGGCCCCTTTTCCAGGTGCAGGTGGGCCTTGCCCCCTCTCTTTCAGGTCCCGCACAGACGAAGAGTGTCTGAGGAGAAAGCTGGGCCTTCGAATTCTCTCCGTACCCAAAAGACTGCTTTACAGTCAGCAGGAAGTCAATAATGGCATCAGTAGCAGTAAAAGAGCCCCCTGCTTTTATTTTACTAAAGTCTTTAGCTTCTACTCCCTTCCTCCTTTTTCACCTTGGTTCATTAAATTGTGTACTTTCCCTTTAAGACTAAAATGGTGCCTTGCTACGATCAGGACTCCACTTCCGGTGGGGAGGGGGCGGGACCCCAGCCCGCTGACGCCGGAAGTGGCCTGCGTTTTCAAGATGGCGACTCCCTATGTAACTGACGAGACCGGCGGTGAGTGCGGGAGGCGCGTAGCCGCTTCTCCCCGGGCTCTCGGGGCAGGGGATCGGACTTGGAAAGGGGTCTCTGCCCCGCCCATCCCGGGGCCCCTCCTTTGCCCCGCCCTCCGGACCGCCCTCCCCATTCATTCTTACGGGGTGTCACCTGCGCCCCCTTCTGGTCTCGACTTTAGGGGGTCTCTGCTTCCCGTCACCCAAACCCTTTGGTCCTTCAGTGCTGTTTCCTTTTTCAGGACCCTCACAGCCTTTAGGTTTTCTCCAGCATTTGAAACTCCAGTAGCTCTTTTGTGTTCTTCAGCCTTGGGGGTTCTTACATTCTTTAGTTACCTCCAATTTCTGCCCACCCTTTTTCCCCTCCCCCATCTTTTAGCTATACCTGCTTTCTGCCCTACCCCAGCCACGTCTTAATTCTTTTTCTGAAAGCTATATCTGCAGATTTCCTCATTGCTACATAGTGCTTTTCCCACTCTCTCCCTCATCTTCATTGTTGAGTCACTGAAGTCCAGAGGTGTGAAGGGACGAGGAACTTAATATAACTTTCAATTTGAGTTTTCTCCTCCATGGCCCCAACAGTTTCCTGCCTTCTTTGTTGATAGTGATAGGAGTTAAGGGATGTAAAGTGGAAAAAGGCAGAAGAGAAACGTGTTGAGACCTCTCAAGCCCTCTGACAAGTTTGTAGAACACACTATTCTTTCTGGCTAGTGAAGAATTTCCAGTCTTGCTGATTGAATGTTGAAGTGTCTTGCTGTATCTGTGAGCTTTATGTATTGAAAATTGAAAATAAAGATGTTCATTGTGTCTTTGATCCATCCAAATTTCCTCATCATTAGAAGAATGTGTGTAGTAATATCTTGGTATTGATAATATGTATCAATATATGTCTAGTCATTGACAATGTGTGACAATAGTATATGTGAAAGCAATTTGTAACATTCTTGGCCTGATCTGTGGTGGTGCAAGTGGAAAGTGCGTGGACCTGGAATGCTGAGGTTGTCAGTTCCAAACCCTGGGTTTGGGCTTGCCTGGTCAAGGCACATATGGGAGTTGATGCTTCCTGTTTCTCCCCCTTTCTCTCTCTCTCTCTGCCAACCCCCTCTCTAAAATGAATAAAATCTTTAAGAAAAAAAGCCTGACCAGGCGGTGGCACAGTGAATAGAGGTTCCACCTGGGATGCTGAAGACCCAGGTTCTAAACCCGGAGGTCACCAGCTTGAGCATGGGCTCATCCAGCTTGACCTCATGGTCACTGACTTGAGACCAAAGGTCCCTGGCTTGAAGTTCAAGGTCGCTGACTTGAGCAAGGCACATACAAGAAAGCAATCAATGAACAACTATGGTGCCGCATATAAGTTGATGCTTCTCATCACTTTCCCTTCCTGTCTGTCTGTTCCTGTTTATCCGTATTCCTCTGTCTCTCTCTCACAAACAAAACATTCTTGCCCTGGCCAGTTTGCTCAGTGGTAGAGCATCACCGGGCCTGTGGATGTCCCAGGTTTGATTCCCAGTCAGGGTACACAGGAGAAGTGATCATCTGCTTCTTCATCCCTCCCTCTCCCCTTCTCTCTGTCTCTCTCACTCTCTCTCTTCCCCTCCTGCAGCCATGGCTCAGTTGGTTCAAGTAACAGCAGGGCGTTGAGGATGGCTCCAATGTTGAGGATGGAAACAGGAAACTAAAATAGCTGGGTTATGAGCATGGCCCCAGATGGGCAGAGCATTGGCCCCAGACTGATTGCCCTGTGGATCCTAGTGAGGGCGCTTGCTGTAGTCTGTTTCTATCTCCCCTCCTCTCACTTGGAAAAAGAAAAAAACATTCTATGCATGGCAAAGTGTTACTTTTTTTTTTTTTTTTTTGTAGCCTTTATTGTGTGTATATGTGTAGTCTTCCTTAGAAATGATACTGTGCTTGTGCTATGGTACATATGTCTGTTTTAAAATGTGCCATTTATGCTTCTTGCTTTGCTGCTTTTCATGTTCTTTACATCCCAGCCCCACTTTGCTATGGTGTCTAATGACAACCTAGGTCTCTACTACCTCTCCCCAACCTCACATTTCAAAGTGGTGCATCCTCTCCTGCTCTTTGCTCAGCAGGTGCTTCTTCAACTAGCTTCTTTTAATGTGTGCTCTGAAAATATTACTTAATCTCCAGTATACTTCTCTTTATTCTTAACTGTTTTCTTAAACTGATTTAGTGAAAATCTAGATATCACATCTCACCCTACCCTCCCAGCAAGAGGTATTTTCTGTATTCTGTCATGATGTGGAAGACGGGAAGCAATCACATTGCTTTTTTGCTTTTTCATACTAATTTCAGATCATTGATCTACCACTATCACACTAATTCTCATGGAAGGTATTGCCATGCAATTATAGCATTTTCTCTAAAACCTCGGCCATCATCATTTTTCTCTCTACTCTCTAGCTTGCTCTCATTCTCAGTTTCTCCAGCACATTTGGAATACTCTGATATCATAGTTTCTCAGCATGAGACCATTGACTTGCCTTCTATTTTCAAACCAGCAACACATCAGAGTCACTTAACTTGGACCTTACCTGTGGTACTTCTTCCACTTCAGGTGCTCCACATCACTTATTTTATTTAGCCTCCTTAACAGTCACTTTTTTCACTACCTCACATCTACAGAATCAGCTTTTTGCCTCTTTAGGTGTTCTGGTTCTTGACCTTTCCCATTTCATTGAGTCATTGGTTACTTTCATGACTACCTTTGATGCTGCCTTGTTAGATCTCTGTGACCAGCCGCTTTGGTACTATGCTCATTGCTTTCTTCATTTGTTTTGATCTCCTATACTTGGCAAGCACTTATGTTTTCTTGAGTCATACCCATCAATTGTTTTCTTGTCTTCTGCTTCTAGGACACAGCATATGTCTAGAGAAAAAGCACAGAAGCTAGCAGATTCAGTATAATATAACTTAATATTAACTTCTGCCAAGATCATAGCTTCTCTTCAACTATATTTTCCTGGTTTGTTTACAGTCTATCATGGCTATTTCCCCAACTTTTTCTAGCTTTCTGTAACCCTCCCTTTTAATTCTTCTTGTGGCAGATGACCTCACTTTCTATTTCATTAAAAAATCAAGGCCCTAGCTGGTTGGCTCAGTGGTAGAGCATCAGGTGGGCGTGTGGATATCCTGGGTTCAATTACTGGTCAGGGCACACAGAAGAAAGCGACTATCTGCTTTTCCACAACATTTTCCCCTCTCCCTTCTCTCTCTCCCCTTTCCACAGCCATGGCTCAATTGTTTTGAGCACATGGGTCCGGGCACTGAGGGTAGCTCAGTGGAGCCTCTGCCTCAGGTGCTAAAAACAGCTCGGTTGTGTGCCTAGGACCCAGATGGGCAGAGCATCAGCCTCAGAAGGGAGTGGGGTGGCGGGGGTGGGGTGGGGTTTGCTGGGTGGATCCTTGTCGGGCACATGAGGGAATCTATGTTTCTAGCTCCCCTCCTCTCACTTGAAAAAGGAAAAAAAAAAAAAGAAAAATCAATGCCCATCATTTCTGTATCTTTCCTGTCAATAGTTTGATTTCTTGAATGCCAGGTCTGTGCATACTATTTCCATTTCCTCACTGCTTATTTGTTTCTTAACTCTTTATTACAATTTTTCTTTCTAGTATCAGCCTTTCTTCTAAGTTTCCAATTCTCTTTTTTTATTGTTTGGTAAATAGTTTTCACCAGTGGATATACTGTCACACCTCAAATACAGTGTGATCAAAGTCAATATCAGTTTTTCCCCTTTATTTCTGGTAAAGCCACCATTGTTCTACCCAATCCAAGATCAACTTTTTTCTGTGTTATTTCTCTCTCTCTCTTTCTTTCTCTCTCTTCTTAAAAATTTTTTTAAATTATTTTTATTTATTTATTCATTTTAGGGAAGAGAGACAGAGAGAGAGATAGAGAGAGAGAGAAGGGGGGAGGAGCAGGAAGCATCAACTCCCATATGTGCCTTGGCCAGGCAAGCCCAGGGTTTTGAACCGGTGACCTCAGCGTTCCAGGTTGATGCTTGATCCACTGCGCCACCACAGGTCAGGCCTCTCTTCTTAAAATTTTAAGTAGACTATTTTTTAGAACATTTTTAGATTTTTAGAATATTTGAGAAGATGATATAGACAATTCCCATATGCCTTACACTCAGTTTTCCCTAGTGTGCATCTTACTTTAATATGGTATGATAATTGCAACTATTGAACCAGTATCGATACATTATTATTGACTTAAGTCTATATATTATTCCAATTTCCGTATTTTCTTTTCTGTTCCAGGATCCCATCCAGGACACCACATTACATTTAGTTCTCATGTCTCCTTAAGCTCCTATTGGCTGTGACAGTTTCTCAGACTATCCTTGTTTTTGATGACCTTGACAGTTTTGAGGAGTACTGGTCAGGTATTTTGTAGGATGACCCTTTGTTAGAATTCATCTGATGTTTTTTCTATAATTAGTCTGGGGTTATGTGTTTTTAGGGGATTGACTATTGAGGTAACGTGACATTTTCATCGTATTATGTCTCACGTCAAGGGTAAATAGTATCACAGTGATTTATTATTATTTTTTTTAGCAAGAGAGAAACAGACAGACAGAGGGACAGGGACAGACAAGCAAGAAGGGAGAGAGCTGAGAAGCATCAACTCATAGTTGCGCACCTTAGTTGTTCACTGATTGCTTTCTCATGTGTGCCTTGACCAGAGGGCTCCTGCTGAGCCGGTGATCTCTTGCTCAAGCCAGCAACCTTGGGCTCAAGCCAGCGACTATGACCTCACTTTCAAACTAGTTGAAGCTTTGCTGAAGCCTGTGACCTCAGAGTTTCAAACTGGGTCCTCAGTGTCCCAGGCTGACATTCTATCCACTGGACCACTACCTGGTCAAGCCAGTTTGTATTTTTTAATCCCTTTGCCTTTTCCACCCAGCTTTCCCAACCTTTCTCCAATCTGGAAACTGTTTGTTCTTCGTATCTATGAATTTGCCTCTATTTTGTTTGTTTGTTTTATTTTTTAGATTCCACATGTAAGTGAAATATGGTATTTGTTTTTTTTGTCTGGCTTATTTCACTTAGAATAATAACCTCTAGGTCCATTTATGTTGTCACAAATGGTAAGATTTTATTCTGTTTTATGGATGAGAAAAATTCCATTGTATACATGTACCACAATTTATACATTTCTCTTTTTATTGGAGTATTTAATTCATTTACATTTAAAGTAACTTTTGATATGTATTTATTACTATTTTATTAATTGTTTTCTGATTGCTTTTATAGTTCTTTATTTTTGTCTTCTCTTTCTCTATTATATATTGATGACTTTCTGTGTGCTGTGTTTGGATTCCTTTCTCTTTTTTACTAGTATATCTCTTGTAGATTTTTGGTTTGTGGTTACTATGTGCTTCATATGTACTAAACCAGGGGTCGGGAACCTATGGCTCATGAGCAAGACGTGGCTCTTTTGATAGCTGCATCTGGCTCGCAGAAAAATCTTTAATAAAAAAAATAGTAATGTTAAAAATATAAAACATTCTCATGTATTACAATCCATTCATTTCCTTCTGCTCATGTTCATGGTTACGGGTGGCTGGAGCCAATCACAGCTGTCCTCCAGGACAACACCAAATTTTTATTGGATAATGCATAACGTACATGGGTCATTGTGAGGTCAGGAAGTAAACTTCCCTCCTTTTAATTAAGTAGTCAGCTCGCTAAGTGTAGAGAAGAAGAAGAAGATGGCTAAAAGAAAGAAAGACGAGGAATATCGTACTTTTCAGTAGGAATGTACAGAGGAATTCACCTTTATGGAGAGAGCAGGTTTTGCAGTGTGTCTAATATGCAATGATAAAACTGCATCAATGAAACAATCAAATGTAAAGCGGCACTTCGACACACGCCATACTACATTTGCATTGAAATATCCAGTGGAGGACAGCAGGAAAAAAGCATGTCAAGAGCTACTGTGCAGAGTGCAAGCTAGTCAGCAGCAACTCTGTGTTTGGACCCAACAAGGTGACTGGAATTCGGCTAGCTTTGCTGGTGCTTTAGCAATTGTGAGAAATGGAAAGCCATTCACAGATGGGGAGTATGCCAAAACATTCATGCTTGATGTTGCCAATGGACTTTTGGACCACTTTTCAGATAAAGAGAAGATAATCAAACAGATAAAAAACATGCCTCTGTTGGCAAGAACTGTTCATGATCGTACCATCATGATGGCAAATCAAATTGAGGCAACACAAGTGAAAGACATAAATGCAGCATCATTCTTTTCTCTTGCTTTGGATGAGTCAACAGACATAAGCCATTTATTCCAGTTCATCGTGATTGCAAGGTATGCTGTCGGTGACACACTACGTGAGGAAAGTCCTGCTGTTTTGCCTATGAAAAAGACAACAAGAGGGGAGGATTTATTCAAGTCTTTCACTGAGTTTACTAAAGAAAAAGATCTACCGATGAATAAACTTATTTCGGTGTATACTGTTGGTGCTCCATGTATTGTGGGGAAAAACAGAGGATTCGTAGCGCTTCTTCGTGAACATGAAAAGAGACCTATCTTAAGTTTTCACTGCATCCTACATCAGGAGGTGCTTTGTGCTCAGATGTGTGGCGAGCAGCTTGGTGAGGTGATGTCGCTGGTCATTTGGGTGGTCAACTTTATTGTTGCCCGAGCTTTAAATGATCGCTAGTTTAAAACACTGCTGGATGAAGTTGGAAATAATTATCCTGGCCTGCTTCTGCAGAACAATGTGCGTTGGTTGTCAAGAGGGAAGGTGCTCAGCCATTTTGTGGCTTTTCTGAGCAAAATTCGGACTTTTCTTGAAATGAAAAATGTCGAGCATCCTGAATTAGCTAACACTGAGTGGCTCCTGAAGTTCTGCTATCTCATGGACATAACTGAACATCTGAACCAGCTCAATGTGAAAATGCAAGGCGTTGGAAATACAGTCTTATCCCTTCAACAAGCAGTGTTTGCATTTGAAAACAAGCTGGAACTCTTCATTGTCAACTCTTCATTGAAACAGGTCATTTACTACACTTTGAAAAACTGGGCGAGTTTAAAGATGCATGCGCAGCAAGTGGCCCTGCTCAACATCTTGATCTCCAGCAGCTAGCGGGTTTCACATCTAATCTTCTGCAGTCATTCAAAGCGCGATTTGGAGAATTTCGTGAGTGCACTTGTCTTTTTAAGTTCATCACCCATCTACACGAGTGTGCAGTGGACAGCGCTGACTGACCTGAGTTACATCCCCGGTGTCTCCATCAGAGATTTTGAGCTACAAACTGCTGACCTGAAGGCCTCAGACATGTGGGTGAATAAGTTCAAGTCACTGAATGAAGATTTGGAAAGACTTGCACAACAGCAAGCAGAGTTGGCAAGCAAACACAAGTGGGGAGAAATGAAAAAACTTCAACCCGTCACATACCACAATTGCAGCGTGTGAGTATTGCTGTACTGACAATGTTTGGCTCTACGTATGCATGTGAGCAGTCTTTGTCACATCTAAAGAACGTTAAGACCAACCTACGATCACTTTTAATGGATGGAAGTCTCAATCCCTGCATGAAACTTAACCTCACAACATATCAACCAAACTACAAAGCCATCAGCAAAACCATGCAGCACCAGAAGTCGCATTAATGGTAAGAAGTACTTTATTCATCATTGGTTAGCAACAGCATAACAATGTTATTAAAAATAATTCAGAGACTTATTGTCCTTTAAAAGTGTTGGTCTTACATAAAATGCACACATTTACTTGTATTTAGTGTTAAACTTATTGTATGGCTCTCACGGAATTACATTTTAAAATATGTGGCGTTCATGGCTCTCTTAGCCAAAAAGGTTCCTGCCCCCTGTACTAAACTATGTTTACAGCACTCTGTTTTAGTTGACTACTTAAGTTCGGACACATTCTGAAATCACTACCATTTTTACTCATCCCCTCTGTGTTTATATTTTTGTCATTATTTTTCACTTCTTTTATGTGTCCGTGTGTGTTCCTTTTTTTTATTTTTAGATTTTACTTATACATTTTTAGAGAGATAAGGGGGAAGAAGCAGGAAGCATCAACTTCCATATATGCCTTGACTAGCCAAGCATGGGGTTTCGAACCAGCAAACTCAGCATTCCAGGTCAATGCTTTATCTGCACCACCACAGATTAGGCTGTGTGTATATTCCTTAACTTACTGTTATTACACATGATCTTTATATTTAAAAAAAAATTTAAGACTTTATTCATTTTAGGGAGGAGAAAGAGAGATAGTGCATGCGCGCGCGCGAGAGAGAGACAGACAGACAGAGAGGGGGAGGAGCAGGAAGCATCAACTTCCATATGTGCCAAGCCAGGGTTTCAATCTGGCAACCTCAGCATCCCAGGTCAATGCTTTATTCACTGCGCCACCACAGGTCAAGATACACATGATCTTTATATTTTTGCCTTTTAACCTTTGTACTAGTTTTAGTGTTAATGGGTCGACTGTTTTTATTGAGTTTGTCTTTGTCAGTGAGAATTTTTTTTCTTTATATTTTTCTTCACATATTTTTTCTTATTCTCCTTCATACCAAATCTTTTTTTTTTTTTTTTTACAGAGACAGAGAGTCAGAGAGAGGGATAGATAGGGACAGACAGACAGGAACGGAGAGAGATGAGAAGCATCAGTCATCAGTTTTTTCGTTTTGACACCTTAGTTGTTCATTGATTGCTTTCTCATGTGTGCCTTGACTGCGGGCCTTCAGCAGACTGAGTAAAGTAACCCCTTGCTCGAGGCAGCGACCTCGGACTCAAGGAGGTGAGCTTTTGCTCAAACCAGATGAGCCTGCACTCAAGCTGGCAACCTCGGAGTCTCGAACCTAGTTCCTTCCACATCCCAGTCTGACGCTCTATCTTCTGTGCCACCGCCTGGTCAGGCCCAGATCTCTTCTAATTAATTTATTTTTAAAATTGATTTTAGAAAAGGAAGAAGGGAGAGAAAGAGAGGGAGAGAGAAACATCAATTTGTTGTTTCCCTTATTTATGCATTCATTGGTCATGTATGCCCTGACTAGAGATTGAACCCACAACCTTGGTGTATTTGGACAATGCTCTAACGGTCTAACCAACTAAGCTAACTGGCCAGGGCTTCCTATTCCTTCTTCTTTCTTCTTCTTGTCCCTCTAATATTTCTTATAATATTGGTTTGGTGGTGAACTCTTTCAGCTTTTTCTTACATGAGATCAGTGCCCACACTTGAAGAATGGAGATTATGCTCCGTTCCTTAAGGACTGATTATTTACATACATTATTTGGAATTCTTCTGCACAGGAAACTTGTCTTTTCTTGCCCGTGTATTTATTCAATCACTTATTTATTTCAGTATTGGGTCTTTTATTGTTTCTGCTTTGGACATTGGGAACTCTTTAGTTGGCCCTTTGTCCCTTGGTCATATCCCATCAGTGTAGGTTTGTGTTTTTGTGTTTATGGGCTCTATCTTACTTTCTGGAACTAGAAGATGCTCCAGGATCATCTTGTATATTTCTATTCCAATATTAGAATCAGCCATTTCTCTAAGGAGTCCTTATTCCTTTTATTGCGGAATGATACAGGAAATCAAAACCAGAGCAAGAGCACTAGGAGTTTTTGCTTCTATTGGGCTATTGTTTTGCATTATTTAACCATGTTTTTTATTATTGATTTTTAGAGAGAGAGGAGAGAGAGAAATAGAGGGAGAGTGGGAAAGGGGGAGAAGCAGGAAGCAACTACTATGAGTAGATGCTCATAGTAGTTGCTTCCTATATGTGCTTTGACGGGGCAGGCCCTGGGATTCGAACTGGCGACCTCTGCATTCCAGGTTAATGGTTTATCCACTGCACCACTACAAGCCAGGCCTCTGATATCTGATAAAATTTTAGTTTCCTTTATTCTGCAAATATGGCTGTGACCTCATAAGTAGTAGTCCTTTTTTTTTTCTTTTTTAATTCAATGAGAGGAGGGGAGGCAGGGAGACAGACTGGCATGTGCCCTGACTGGGATCCACCAGCAAGCCCCCTACCAGGGAATGCTTTACCCATCTTGGCTGCTGCTCTGTTGCTTGGCACCTGAGCTAATTTTAGTGCCTGAGGCGAGGACACTGAGCCATCCTCAGCACCCGGGCCAACTTGCTCAAACTGTTTGAGCCATGGTTGAGAGGGGGAAAAAGAGAAGAGAGAGAGACAGAAGGGAAGGGGTGGAGAAGTGGATCTTCTTTCTATGCATACATACAGCTTATCTATATTTAACAAAATTGGGATCACTTTCAAGTCCTGTGAGATGTGCTACAGAATGAATAAATAAAAATAAGATTCCTGGGGTCAAATACATTTGGGAAACACTGTAAATCGTATTTCTGTCTTTGGTAGTCACATGAATAAGAACATATTAACTCAGGTGCCATGTTTCTCTCTCTTACTCTCCTCTGTCTGTCTGCCTGCCTGTCTATCTCTTTCTGGAGCATGCCAGAGGCCCTTTTGTCTCTGTAACTTGTTTCTTCTTCTTTTTTTTTTGTATTTTTCCAAAGTTAGAAATGGAGAGGCAGTTAGACAGATTGCCACATGTGCCTGACCAGGACCCACCCGGCATGCCCACCAGGGGGCGATGCTTTGCCCATCTGGGGTGTTGCTCTGTTTTGTCCAGAGCCCTCCTAGCACCGGAGGCAGAGGTCATGGAGCCATCTTCAGCGTCCGGGCCAACTTTGCTCCAGTGGAGAGTGGGAAGGGTGGAGAAGAAGATGGATGCTTCTCCTGTGTGCCCGAGCCAGGAATCAAACCCAAGACTTCCACATGCTGGCCCAATGATCTACCACTGAGCCAACTGGCCAGGGCCCGGTTTCTCACTTCTTTCACAGCTCCCTTTATCTCTGTGACTTTCTAAATAAATTTTTTCTTGTATCTGAAAAAAAAATAGCATATTAACTCACTTAAGCCTTGCCAATAAAAACAAAATCTTTTATCTGTGTTTAACCCAGAATTTCCCAAATTCATTTAACAATTTTTAAGGTAACTCTTGTTAATGTCTTATGGAAGTAGTATTTTATATAACAAAAGCTTTGGGAAATGCTGAACAATGATAGGACTATCTTATATTCCCTTGCTGTGTTAGCCAAATTGCTTTCTAAAGGGTTCTTGCCACTGACGATATATGAATATGCTGTTTCACTACTTTGACTGCATTGATTGGTTTCATCTTTAAAAATTCTTCTTTAATAGATTAAAATATTTTGTTTTAAATTATATTTTCTTTGATTATTAGTGATGTTGAACTTTTCCCCTTTTTTTCATTTATAACATAATACACAATAGTGATATAAAAAAGTACTTTGGAATCCACAGACTCTGTTTGAATTTTGCTGCAGTTTACTGACTGTAACTTTGGGCAAGTTATTAAATTTCTCATTGTCTGTGAAACTGGAATAAATCTTCATGGAGTTGTGAAAGTGAAATAATGTATATGAGTACTGTTCCTGGCATGAAGCAAGCACTCAGCAAAGGGTAGTTGAGAATTGACTATAAAATTTTCATATGGATTATTCAAGATACTACTTAATACTATGAGCACAAAGTACTTTTCAATATGGTATCATCATGTAACTATGTTTCTGCCTATTCCCTTCAGTGAAACTGGGCTATCTAGTATAAGACAGATGCAACAGTAGTGTGCTGATGTGTAACTTTGGCATTAGAACTTAGTTCAGATTATAGGTACACACTGCCTTTGTTTTTTATTGTTTGTTTTGTTTTGTTTTTAAGATTTTTTTTTAAGTGAGTGGAGAGGAGATAGTCTCGTATGCACCCGGACTGGGCTCCAGCCAGCAACCCCTGTCTGGGGCCGATGCTCGAACAAATTGAGCTATCCTCAGTATCTGAGGCCAATGCTCGGACCAGTTGAGCCACTGGCTGCGAGAGGCAAAGTGGAAAAGAAGTGGGAGAAGGGGGAAGAGCAGATAGTTGCTTCTCCTGTGTGCCCTGACTGGGGATCAAACCTGGGAAGTCTGCACGCCAGGCCGACGCTCTATCCACCGAACCAACTGGCCAGGGCCTAAAGATTTTATTTATTGATTTTAGAGAGAGATGGGAGAGAGAGAGAAGGTGGTGGGGAGCAGGAAGCATCAACTTGTAGTTGCTTCTCATATGTGCCCTGACTTGGCAAGCCAGGGGTTTTGAACCAGCCACCTTAGCATTCCGGGTTGACGCTTTTATCCAGTCTGCCACCACAGGTCAGGCTTTTTTTATTCTTTTCTTTTTTTAAAGATTTTATTTCTTTTAGAGAGAAAGAGAGACATGGGCAGTTGCCTTTGTGATCTGGGACATATCATTAACCTTTTGAAGACTGTTTCCTCAGCTCTAGTGATAATATCTACCCATTGTCTAGATTCAGTAAGGTAATGTAGATAAAATTTTTGCAGCTACTTATAAAGTAGATACCTATTAATGCTCTTTCCTAATTGTTCTTAACATACTGTGAGTTTTCCATTGCTGTGATTTTGCTGGTTTTTATTCCTGTTGGAATGCCCTTTCCCTTTTCGCTGCCTACAGAAATAAGGAGCCACTGATTTGCTGTTATTACTACAACTATCTAGTCTTTAGGGCGGTGGTTCTTAACCTGGGTTCTATCAAACCCTAGGTGTTCGATGAGTCGGTCTCAGGGGTTCGGAGAAGCCTCTGCCATGGAGGCCAGAATAAAGTAACATCGTAATTTGTTGTGAGTTCATGCACTTTGTTGGTTTTGTTCTTTGAGCAAGGTGATGTTCATGCACGGCTCATTTTGTGCACCAGTAAAAAACATATATCTATGTCTTGAATTTGGAAAAAAAATCATATTTTATTTATCACTAAAAAAGGGTTCAGTGAATGCACATATGAAACTGGTGGGTTCAGTACCTCAAAAAAGGTTAAGAACCACTACTTTAGGGTCAATATTTTCATGATTTTTTGTCACCTTTCCCCATTAAACAGGGTATGATCATTTATTTATTCTCTTGGAATCTCCTATCAGTATGTCTCAGTGTCTTTTAGGATGCGTAAAACTTTTATATTTTTGTCTTATTATTTATTTGCCTAACTTGCCCACCCTCCTTATTTAGAGTGTAAATTTTTTTCCCATTGATTTGAGAGAGGAGTAGGGCAGAGAGAGGGGAGGGGAGATAAGCATTGAGTTGTTCCACTTAGTAGTTCCATTTAGTAGTGGACTCATCGGTCGCTTCTCATATTTACCCTGACTGACATCTAACCTGCAATATCAGAGCACCTGGACAACACTTTGTCCACCAGCCCACCCACACAAGGCCTAGACTGTCAATTCTGGAAAGTGGGACTGTTTTACTTAATCCCTGTGGCATTTTGTGTACTGCTTTTCTCCTAGGATGCTTTCAGTAATTTATTGCATCTAATTAATATATAGTCTGGCTTTTGACCACTCTGCTTTTCTGAGACAATATACTTGCAAATAACTAGAGACTTCCAAATTGCCACACTCTTCCTTAATCTCTCGGCAGTATTTTTTTTTTTTTTTTTTTTAATAGAGAGAGAGCGAGGGATAGATAGGGACAGACAGACAGGAACGGAGAGAGATGAGAAGCATCAATCATCAGTTTTTCTTTGCGACATTTTAGTTGTTCATTGATTGCTTTCTCATATGTGCCTTGATCGCGGGCCTTCAGCAGACTGAGCCACCCCTTGCTCGAGCCAGCAACCTTGGGTCCAAGCTGGTGAGCTTTTTTTTCTCAAGCCAGATGGGCCCGTGCTCAAGCTGGCGACCTCGGGGTCTCGAACCTGGGTCCCAGTCCAACGCTCTATCCACTGCGCCACCGCCTGGCGAGGCTCTCGGCAGTATTTAATATTGTTAATCACCCACCCTTACGTAAAGCGCTTTTGGTCTCTGGCATTGCGCTGTCCTGGTTCTTCTTTCCTAGAATTATTTTCTGTTGTTGCTGACACCTTTTCTTCCTTGAGGAGAATGATCATGACCATCTTTTCCAGGCCATTCCTCCAAATTGGATCTTTTAATATTTTCTCTATGTTAGAAACTGGATCTTATAATTTTTGGCCCTGAGACCATCCTCAAGCTAAAATCTGTGGCCCAGATCTTTCTTACTTAAAGCAGATGCCAGGGATTCAACACACCTTTAAGTCACTTTCGCCCAACCGCTTGGAGCTCTCCCGAGCTTTGCTGTGTTGTCCCCTCACTGTCTTCCTGCCATGCTTGAAAACAGAGCCCTTTCACTTTAAGGAAACAGATTACAGATTACAAAACAGCAGGCGTGGGGAAATAACAAAATTTACAAAATTGTTCTAATAGCAATCTCTAATCTGTAATTTGTTAAAAGCCTGATAACCTGTCCTTGGTTTTTATTTCTAGGGGTAAGATTCACCAAACCTCTTCCTTATTAAAAGATTTTTTTAAATTGCTTTTAGAGAGAGGAAGGGGGAGAGAGAGTGAGAAACATTGATTTGTTCCATGAATTTATGCATTCATTGGTTGCTTTTTTTTTTTTTTTAACATTATATTTATTGATTTTAGTGAGAGAGGAAGGGAGGGAGAGAGACAGGAACATTGATCTGTTTCTGTATGTGCCCTGACTGGGAATTGAACTGGCAACGTCTGTGCTTCCGGACGATGCTCTAACCAACTGAGCCATCCGGACGGGACTATTGGTTGCTTCTTTTTTTTTTTTTTTGGTTGGTTGCTTCTTATATGTGCATATGTGCCCTGACTGGAGATGGAACCTGCGACCTTGGTTTATTGGGATGATGCTCCAACCAATTGAGCTACCTGGCCAGGGCCTCTTCTTTTTTACTTTACCTTTGGATACTATCAAGGCCAGAGAATGGAGCCAAGGTAACATAAAATAAGTGCTTCTTTGTGATAATAGGTTATTTGTACCTCTGAAGGCTTTCGGTTAGGCAACCATTCAAACCCTATCTTTTCTTCTTTTTTTTTACAGAGAGAGGGACAGACAAGCAGGAAGGGAGAGCAATGAGAAACATCATGTCTTTGTTGCAGCACCTTAGCTGTTCATTGATTGCTTTCTCATATGTGCCTTGATGGGGGCAGAGGAACTGCAGCAGAGCGAATGACCCCTTGCTCAAGCCAGGGACCTTGGGCTCAAGCCAGTGACTGTGGGGTCATGTCTATGATCCTATGCTCAAGCCGGCGACCTCGGGTTTTGAACCTGGGTCCTCTGCATCCCAGTCTGATGCTCTATCCACTGCCCCACTGCCTGGTTAGGCCCTATCTTTTCTCACATTCAATCTTTACTAGTCCTAAGGCTTCAACTATAATATCTTGGCAATTTACTTAAATAGATGTTTTCTATCATTGTCCCTTTTTCCTTAATTCCATGTAAACACTGCCTGTCTAGAATTCAATCAGTTATCTTCACAAAGTTTTCTTTTCCTCAGGATTTTCTTTATATCAGTGGCTTTTATTCTCCTCCAAATTTTCCACATTCAAAAGTGATATTGTAATTAGTTTATTTATGTTACTAACTTTCTTCTTCTTTTATTTTTTAATGTTTATTTATTTATTTATTTATTACAGGACAGAGAGAGGGATAGATAGGGAGAGACAGACAGGAACGGAAAGAGATGAGAAGCATCAATCATTAGTTTTTTGTTGCCGTTGGGACACCTTAGTTGTTCATTGATTGCTTTCTCACACATGCCTTGACCGCGGGCCTTCAGCAGACCGAGTAACCCCTTGCTGGAGCCAGCGACCTTGGGTTCAAGCTGGCAAGCTTTTGCTCAAGCCAGATGGGCCCGCACTCAAGCTGGCGAGCTCGGGGTCTCGAACCTGGGTCTTCTGCATCCCAGTCCGGCGCGCTATCCACTGTGCCACCGCCTGGTCAGGCACTAACTTTCTTCTTTACCAGAATGAATGCTACAAAGAAGCTAGACCCTTGCCTGCTTTATTCATTGTATTCCTAGGTCCTGTTACAGTGTAAGTACTCAATAAACATTTAAAATCCATGCGTGAATAAATGTTATTACCATATGCCCTACCTATCCACAAGTATGCTATGAAAAATAAGAGTACATGTGAAAATCACCAGATTAAATCTACTGTAGCACTGTTTCAATTATTTACTCTATTTCAAATCTTGGCAGTCTTCAGATCCTGTTGACATATTCTTCATGACGAATTTTTCTTTCAATACCCATTCAGAGCATCTAAATCAAGTATTCTCACATTGCAGCTATCACTTTAATTTTTTTCTACCTTTAGCTTATGTTACATATTTTCAGGTTAATCTTACAGCATTGACATGAGAAGATCATCTGTACTCCCTTATTGGCCATCAATGTTCTTGCACAATTTGAAGCTCATGTCCAAAGTCAAGAGGAGATTGGATACTTTTCATCTTTTGACCTCTGTTCTCTTTTCCCATTAAATGTTTTTTGCCCAAAATATACTGGAATCTTGCTGTTCCCTAATCTGATACATAAGTTTATTTATTAATTTGAATTAATTAGTTTTTTATAGGCCAAACCCTTTGCTTCAAAGATCAATGACAAAGTTTCTTAAGCAAACAAACACTTTTGTTAAACATTAGGGCATGATAAAGGCCAAAACAGCTCTGGACTGATAGTTCAGTTGGTTAGAGCATCGTCCTAAAGCACAGAGGTTGCCAGTTCAGCCCCCAACCAGGGCACATACAGGAACAAATTGGTGTTCCTATCTCTCTCTCTCTCCCTTCCTTTCTCTAAAAATCAATAAAGTGGCCCTGGCCAGTTGTCTCAGTGATAGAGCATCAGCCCAGCATGGGGATGTCCCAGGTTTGATTCTTGGTCAGGGCACACAGGAGAAGCGCCTGTCTGGTTCTCCAACCCTCCCCTCTTGCTTCTCTCTCTCTCTCTCTCTCTCTCTCTCTCTTCCCCTCCTGCAGCCATGGCTCCATTGGAGTGAGTTGGCCCCAAGCTGGGGATGGCTCCAGGTTAAGAAGGGCTCGGTTGCTAAGCAACAGAGCAGTGCTCCAGATGGGCAGAGCATCATCCCCTAGTGGACTTGCCAGGCAGGAGGATCCCAGTTGGGGCACATGCAGGAATCTATCTCTGCCTCCCCTCTTCTCACTGAATAAAAAAAAAAATCAATAAAGTAAATATTAAGAAAAAATTAAAGATCAAAACAGGTGTGGGCACACAAAGGGAAACTTCTAACAGGCTTGGGGTGGGTACATCAGGAAAGACTTCCCTGAATAGTTTATACTTGAATTTGACCTCTAAAGCCCAATAGGAATTAACATATTCAAGGTATGTGTTCTGGGCCAAAGGTAGCAAAGCAAAAAGGCAGAGACAAAGAGAGAAAGCATAGAGAATAGAGACACCTTTGGGTGATATTTGTGAATATTTCAGAGGCAGGAGCAGAAAGTGTGAGTAACTGGGTGCTAACAGGCTGGAGAGTGGGTCAAGATTTTTTGTGTGTGGTTCCATTTTCCATTGCTGAGGACAAAGGAATCCAGGAAGAATTCTAAGTAGGAGCATGACTAGTCCAGTTTGTCCCTTTGCTTATGTTGTCACATACGCCTAAAATACTTTCCTTTTTTCTTTCCTCATAGTCATGCCCCATGCCTTCACCTGTCTAAATCCTCATCCAGCCTGACCTGTGATCGCGCAGTGGATAAAGCTTCAACCTGGAACGCGGAGGTTGCCGGTTCAAATCCCTGGGCATGCCCACTCAAGGCACATACAGGAAGCAACTACTCTGAGTAGATACTTCCTGCTTCTCCTCTTTCTTTCTCACTCTCTCTCTCTCCCCCTTTCTCTCTCCCTCCAAAAATCAATAAATGATATCTAAAATAAACAAATAAATAAATCCTCATCTTCCAAAGATCACAACAGATGCTATGTCCTTAAAATCCTTACAACTCAGTCAAAAGTAATACCATTCTCCTTTCTGTACCCATTTTCCAAGCCATTTAGGTTTGAAACCTAAAATAAGATACTTTTAAAACCCGCAACATAACAACAATAATGGGAGTTTTTAAAAAGAAAAGGTGTTTATAGACTACTCACCCAGTATAAACTTTCATGTTGCACATTTATTTTTGAGGGGGATCAGAAAGAAAGGAAGAGAGATGAGAAGCCTCAACCTGTAGTTGGCACTTTGGTTTGTGATTGCCTTCTCATACGTGCCTTGATGGAAGGGGGTGATTCCAGCCATGCCAGTGACCTCTTGCCAAGCTAGTGACCATGGGGTCATGTCTATGATACTATGCTCAAGCCGGTGATCCTGCGCTCAAGCTGAATAACCCCGTGCTCAAGCCAACAATCTCAGGGTCTCAAACCTGGGTCCCCAGCACCCCAGGTCAATGCTCCATCCACTGTGCCATTGCCTAGTCAGGCTATATTTTCTAAACTTACAAATATGCCTCTTGCTATAATAAACTTACAAATGTGCATAGCATAATTATATAATAAATGCATAAATAAGTGGAATAGAAAATTGATGCCTATTTAAAAATTAATAAAAAATGAATTAGTTTTTATATCACATTATACAATTAGACATTTTTATATCACTTTAATGGACTTATTATAAATCATTCCTGTATAACTAGATGTGAAATTTGTTTTAATTTTTAACCATTTATAGATAATGCCATTTTTATATGATTCTCTACCTTATTTTTTTTTTCTTATTTTTTTTCTGTTGGAACTATTTTCTTATGCTAAATTCTCAAGATTGGAATAAATAAACAAGGTGTTTTGTATTTTACTTTAATCCCCTTTTACGCATCCCCAATCAGTGAATTACTGTGTTGTTGATTCTTTGATAATGTAATTGACATCAGTCTCTTCCGTTCCATTCTCCCTGTTTCAGCCTATTTTGTCCCTCATACCAGGATTATTGCAATCTTTATTCCCTAACTGATTTCTCTAGTGTCCAGACGTTTCCCTTTCCAATTTTCCTTCTCATCATGACAGATTCATTGGCCTAAAACAATGCTTTGGAAAAAAGATTCATTCATTTGATAGATATTTATTGAATGTGTACCATGTGCCTGATATTAAATCCCTTACCTGGCACTTCCAGATATGAACATCCTTCCCCTCGTTTACTTTGTACCAGCCCTCTGACCTGGCTAGATCAGTCTATTCACCATCTCCTGCACATGCCATCTTCATTCCTATGTCTGAAATTTTGTTTTAGAATGAACTATTTAGAATTCATTATGCTTTTCTTTTTTCCAATATTTTATTCTTTCTTCAGAGTCCCATTCTAGTTTTAGCCCTCCTTCCCTGACGCCTGTCAATTTTTTCATTCCTCAGTTTTTACTCTTGTCTCTAAACTGCAGCTAAGCAAACATCTTCATTCTCTCTTTTCTAGTTTTAAAGATTTTATTTATTGATTTTAGAGAGGAGAGAGAGAGAAAGAGTAGGGGTTATTAGCAGGAAGCATCAACTTGTAGTAGTTGTTCTCAAATGTGCCTTGACTGGGCGAGCCCAGGGTTTCAAACCAGCGTCATTAGCGTTCCAGTTTGATTCTCTATCCACTGCGCCACCACAAGTGAGGCTGTCCCCACTTTTTATTTCCAACCTGGCTTTCTATTATTCCCTAACATGAACTGTCTGATTCCCCTGGAATTTTCTATTTTCTGTTCTTTAAATGCTCCATGCCTATTCCCTCATCCATGCCTATCTTTGTTCATGTTTGTCCTTTCTCCCATCTCCTCTAGCTGTCAACTCTTAACCATTAATGTTTTTTAGTTTTAATGATTGAACTTCGAACAACAACAACAGGGAAAACAATTCATGTAACAATGTATAATCCATGTTGGAGGGCCATAAATAAAGAAATGAATACAAGCCTATCAGGTGGTGGCGCAGTGGATAGGGCATCAGACTGGAATGCGGAGGACCCAGGTTCGAAACCCCGAGGTCGCTGGCTTGATTGAGTGAGGACTCACAAGCTTGAGCAAGAGGTCACTGGCTTGAGTGTGGGGTCATAGAAGTGACCCCATGATCGCTGGCTTGAGCCTAAGGTCGCTGGCTTAAGCAAGAGGTCACTCGCTCTGCGGTAGCCCCCTGGACAAGGCACATAAAAGAAAGCAATCAATGAACAACTAAGCTGCAATAAAGAATTGATGCTTCTCATCTCTCTCCCTTCCTGTCTGTCTGTCCATCCCTCTCTCTGTCTCTGTCAAAAAAGAAAGGAATACAAGATATATATATATATGGCTGGACAAAAGTAGGTTTGCAGTTGTTTGCATGAAAAAAGACATTCCGGTTATGATTATTACAATAGCTTTATTCTCTCATTTCAAGTACTCTATAAACTTGCTTTTGCCACATATGTGTGTATACATTTTGCCTGTATATGTGTGTGTATACATATACATATATATATGTGTGTGTGTGTGTATGTATATATATATATATATTTAATGGTTTCTACCACCTCTTCCAGTTTCTCTCTCTTAAGGTAACTAGTAGTAAAGGTTTGGTATCTTGGTAAGTGTCTTTCCCTTTGCCCCTAACAGACTCTATGGACTTTTAAATGCTGTTCCTTGACCCAGCAAGAATGGGAGCATACTCCACACCAGGGTTCTCAAAATGTCCAGGACACTGGGGGTTCCCTAAGACCCTTTCAGGAGGTCCTGCAAGCATAGTTATTTTCATAACATACTAATATGTTATTTGCCTATTTGCTGGGTTGACATTTGCATGGATGTGCAAAAGCAGAGGTACATGAAACTGCTGGCCCCTTAGCACTGATCAGGGTGGTGGCACCAACTGTGCTAGTCATTGTTTTCTTCTCTGCCACATGCTTGCAATAAATAAGCCAGTTTTTCACTTAATATCCTTGGTGATCCAATAAAAATTATTAATTTGATTAAACTCTGGCCCTTGCATATACATTTTCTTTTCTTTTCCAAGTGAGAGGAGGGGAGATAGACTCCTGCATGCACCCCGACCGGGATCCACCCAGCGACCCCCATCTGAGGCCAATACTTTGCTCTTCTAGGGCCATACTCACAACGGACCTATTTTTAACGCCTGAGGTGGAGGCTCCATGGAGCCATCTTCAGTGCCTGGGACCAATGCGCTCTAACCAATCAAGCCTTGGCTGCAGGAGGGGAATAGAAAGACAGAGAGAGAAGGGGGAGGGGGAGTGGTGGAGAAGCAGATAGTACTTCTGTGTGCCATGACCGGAATCAAACAGTGGTGCATCCACATGCCAGGTCGATGCTCAACCACTGAGCCAACTGGCCAGGGATGCATACACATTTTTGTTTTAAATTTTTTTTTTAGTTTTTTTTCTTCCTATTGATTTGAGAGAAAGAGAGATAGAGAAGCATAAATTTGCTGTTCCACCCAGTTGTTCCATTTAGTTGTGCACTCATCAGTTGCCTCATATGTGCCCTGACTGGGAATCAAACCCACAACCTCAGTGCACTGGAATGACACTATTCACTGAGCAACCTGGCCAGGCCTATAGTTTTATTGAGATATAATTGATTTACAGCAAGTAAGTTTAGGGGATACAATGCAATGATTTGATATTTGTGTATATTGTGAAATGTCTACCTACCACAATAAAGTTAGTTAACATATCCTTCACCTGACAGGATTACCATTTTGTTGTTATGGTGGGAACATCAAAGCTCTACTCTCATAACAAATTTCAGGTATGCAATATAATATTATTGCTATACCTTAGATCCCTGGAATCTTATAACTGAAAGTTAAACAGATTTTTAATGTTGTCTGTGGACTAAATGGGAAGTAAACACGCGACAGTCACTGCGCACTGGAGATGGTGTCTGGAGGAAAAGTGCTGGCACAGTTGTCCCAGTTACAAGCTAAACAAGCTTCCTTTTTGTAGAACACCATTTTTACTTGAAAGAACCACTGACAGACTGATAATTCAGATCTTGGTATCTGGGAGGCATTTTCCTGAAAATGACGGAAATGAGCCTGTCATTTCTTTTTTTTAATTTTTTTATTTTAGAGAGGAGACATGGAGAGAAAGGGGGGAGGAGCTGGAAGCATCAACTCCCATATGTGCCTTGACCAGACCAGTGCAGGGTTTTGAACTGGCGACCTCAGTGTTCCCAGGTAGATGCTTTATCCACTGCGCCACCACAGGTCAGGCAATGAGCCTGTCATTTCAAGGAGAACAGCTGGCTGTTGCCAATGTAAGATTCAAGCCTTCATATGGAACATTAGGGTTTTGGAAAACTTGTTATCTGCCACTCTGAGCTTGACAGCTTCCCAATAAAGACTTTTCTGGTGATATTAACAAAATTTTAAATTTATTTATTGATCTTGAGAGAGAGAGAGAGAGAGGAAGAGAGAAACATCAATTTGTTGTTCCACACATCTATGCATTTATTGATTGATTTCAGTATGTGCCCTGACCAGGGATCAAACCCACAACATTGGCGTATGAGGACGATGGGAGTCTAACCTACTGAGCCACCCAGCAAGGACCAAATATGTTTTCTTACATTACATAGTTAAATGCATAATATAAAATGAGTGTAAGAGGGAATCCTGAAATTAAAAATGTTTGAGAATCACTACCCATTTTCCTGCAACTTGCTTTTTCACTTAGTGTATCATGAACACCATTTAAGCTCAGTGTATTTATATATACAGTTCTTTACCATAACAGCATAGTGTTCTATCATGTGGATGATTCACATCTATTCAATCTTCTATCTATTGATGGTCATTCAAGTTGATTTCATCTTTTTGTTAGATAATGCCAAAGCAAACATCTTTACATAAATCCTTGTGCATTGATGCTTTTATATCTATAGTATGGATTCCTAAACATAGACCTGTTTTTTTTACAATCTTTCATAATAAAACTTTCCCTTCTGAACAACTTCTCTGGTCATTTCTCCTTGTTTTTGCTTCTTTTTATCCTCTTAATGATTTACTGTCTTTCAATGTCCTATTGTTTCACTTATTTATTTTGAATTTGATTTTTTTCTTTTTAAATTTTTTATTTATTGACTTAAAGAGGAAGGGAGATAGAGAGTGTGTGTGCTCGAGAGAGAAACTTCAGTTTGTTCTTCCATTTATTAATGCATTTATTGGTTGATTCTTGTACGTGCCCTGACCAGAGATTGAACCAGCAACCTTGATGTTTTGGGATGATGCTCTAACCAACTGAGCTACCTCACCAGGGCTTCTTGTTTTTTTTAATAAAACTCTTCTCTGTGCCTGCCTTGTCTTGCCAACTAGATTATAAAAATAGAAATCCATGAGGGCAGAAATGGTGTGTTAATACAGTATATAGGCACTATTGGGCAAACGAGCATATTAGTACTTTGCCTGATTGATGCATGAGCACGGGGTAGCACCATGTGTGTATAGTCTATGTAAGGCTGGTGCTTGCCTTCAGGGCAGCAAATTGTACATTGTGGATTGCCTGCCTGCCACCATTGGGAGGGACCATTTATTGCTATTGTTTGCTGGAGAAGGGTTTTCTCTCCTGGCCTGTTTGCTAGTCAGCCCAAAGAGAGAGAAGTGGTTTTCCCTCCCTACTTGTTTGTCCGTGGTTGCGAGACTTTAATAAACGGAACGGCCCACCATCTTTCTGGCTCTATAATTCCTTTACTGTCTGCCCAAATCCAATGCAAACCTGCATGGCCACGGCCACCAGCCTTCCAGGCACTCAGTAAATAATGACCAGAGCAGGATTGCGGGTTGATATGAGAAAAGGATACCTTAATAGTTCCACTTAGTGGCCAGATGGGTGCTGAGGGAAGCTATGGGCATTCATGCATTATTTCATCTTGGGAACTGTTTGAAAATTAGAGTAACTCTCCAACTTAATTCTCTCATTTCAGGCAAGTACATTGCCTCAACACAACGACCGGACGGGACCTGGCGCAAGCAGCGGAGGGTGAAAGAAGGCTATGTGCCCCAGGAGGAGGTCCCAGTGTGCGTGGTTAGGCGTGAGGAGGGGTTATTTCATGGGATTCCTATAGAAAGAGAGAACATGTATGCCTATGAGTTCAGGGAACAATCTCCTGATGCCCAAATCCCAGGAATGGAAGGAGGGAACAACTGTCTGAGAAAGGAGAGGAGGAGGTTGGGATACAGGAATGAGTGAGGGTTACAAGTGACTAGCCCTGTTCCGATGGCCTCTGTTCATTCAAACCTTCAAATTGCATTCAGAGATCCAGAGCTTTGTGACAACATGCAAAGCAGAGGAAAGCTGGGGAGGAACCAACGGAGAGAAAGAAAGCAGAGAGGTGAAAAGGGCAGTGATTTGGAAGGTTAAGAAAAGGGCTCAGAAGTCAATGATTCTTTTTTTTTCAATGATTCTCTTAACTGTTGACATCTCCTGTTCCCTACAGATATGAGAACAAGTATGTGAAGTTTTTCAAGAGTAAACCAGAACTGCCCCCAGGCCTGAGTGCTGAGGCCACTACTCCTATCACCACATCAAAGCCTGAAGGTGGTGAACCAGGCCTCTCCAAGACAGCCAAACGCAACCTGAAGCGGAAGGAGAAGAGGCGGCAGCAGCAAGAGAAAGGGGAAGCAGAGGCCTTGAGCCAGACTCTGGATAAGGTGTCACTGGGAGACACAGCTCAACTCCCCAGTGCTCCGCAGGGATCCCGGGAAGCCCCTACAGCTGCCTCTGACCAGCCTGACTCAACTGCCACCACCGAGAAGGCCAAAAAGATAAAGAACCTAAAGAAGAAGCTTCGGCAGGTGGAAGAGTTGCAGCAACGGATCCAGGCTGGGGAAATCAGCCAGCCCAGCAAAGAGCAGCTGGAGAAACTAGCAAGGAGGAAGGTGCTGGAGGAGGAGCTAGAGGACTTGGAGCTGGGCCTGTGAGGCCTTTGGGGAATCGGGAATGGACTGCAGAATAAATCATGGGGCTCTTTGGGGTCCTGGGGAACATGGGCAGAAGCAGTCAGGAGGGGTACCCCCCATACTGGCTCACATTCATCTCTCATGGCCCAACTCCGTCCTCCAGAGCCTAGCCTCTCCCTCATTCCTTCCTTTTTCTTCCAAACTCCTATTTTTTGGACTTTTCCCCTTCCCACTCCCAATGTTCAAAAATCTCAATAATTGCCCCAGGTTCAATTTGGGTGTCTTGTTCAAAAGAAAATTGGGTGGGTGGGAATCTCAGAGAACTGAGGTTGAGGGTAGTGGGAGTATGCACAGGTCCTGGAGTCTTTGTTCCTGTTCACAGTGTTCATGGATTCTTTCCCCTTACATCCCTGACCCCCCCTCCCCCCTTTTTTTTAAGAACAGAATAAACAAGTAGACAAATTGTCTAGCTTTGACTCTTTCTTTTCATTCCAGTAGGTGTTTTATCATAGGAAGACTAGTTTGGGGAGTAATAATTCCTTTTAATTTCTAACAGTTATAAAGTGTATGACCAAGTTAACAACACTGATTTCTGTATATTTGCTCAGATTTAAGTAAATAGAAATTAGTGTTACAATAAAATGAAATTTGGAATAAATTTTATTTGACATGTTAATTTTCATGTGTTATCACTGTGCTGCATAGTGACAGGGCCTTTGGAATACCCTACTGTTTCTAAGATAACCAACTTCACAGCTTCAAGGGGGCAGCTCATCTGAAATTTTACCTTATCAGATGCCACCCCAAGATAGCATTGTGAGGCAAACTAATGACACAGACAGAGGAGTTTACAGCCAAAAAGAACTATCACTTAACTTTTGCATATCCTCTGATACCCACACCTTCACCTATCACAATTTTTTTTCTAGTCAGTTGCTAGAATAGAAACCAGCAGAGGGAGATGCAAGCTGTAATGACCTATCCCAGGAGTTTATAGTCTTAACCTAACCCAAAAGGTCCCACATAATGTGGCCTCATTTCTTGCCATTCCTCAACTCTGGTCAAACTGCTCCAAATTTACTGAACTATTTTCACTTCATCAAATGAGCTTTATTTTCTCTGAGCCACAGTCATTTACTCTTGCTCTGGTTCCTTTACCTCGGTTCTCTTCCTAACTCCTCCCTACTCAACTCTTTCTTGTCCTTTGGATTTCAGCTTTAATGTTACCCTCTCTGGGAAGACTTCTATTACCCTCAAATACTAATTTAGGTGCCTCTCACTTTTTGTGTGTGTGTGACAGACAGAGAGGGACAGATAGGTGCAGAAAGAAAAGGGAGAGAGATGAGAAGCCTCAATTATTAATTGTAGCACCTTAGTTGTTCATTGATTGCTTTCTCATATGTGCCTTGATCTGGGGGCCTGCAGCAGAGCAAGTGACCCCTTGCTCAAGCCAGCTACCTTGGGCTCAAGCCAGCGACCACAGGGTCATGTCTATGATCCCATGCTCAAGCCAGTGACCCTGTGCTCAAGCTGGATGAGCCTGCACTCATGCCGGCAACCTCGAGGTTTTGAACCTGGGTCCTCTACATCCCAGTCTGATGCTCTATCACTGAGCCACCGCCTGGTCAGGCTAGGTACCTCTCTTAACTTGCTTTCTTATCACTCTGCACTTATCTTTGTAGTGTGTATTACATTATGTTGTTAGCCCTCTTCCTCATAAATTTTTTTAAATATTTTTATTTATTAATTTTAGAGAGGATGGAGGAGAGAGATAGATTCATCTGCTTCTGTATGTGTTCTGTCCAGGGATCTAACTGGAATACTTTGTGTACCAGGACGATGCTCTAATCAATCGAGCTATCCAGCCAATGAAATCATGTAGGCTTGAAGCATTGGGACTGTGTTTACCATCATTGCATCCCAGTGCCCAACATAGTAAGTTCTCAAATATTTGACTAAATGATGAAGCCATAAGTCACATGGAGAAACAAGAGAAGGGATAATCTGTGCCTTACACAATGAGAAGTTAATGAGGACTTGACTGGGGACCTCAATGTGAGACCAAAAACCCAAGCTGCCTTGTGTAGGATCTCTATACATTAATAAGAATTTTATAAATAAGATTTAATTGACTTATGTAGGTGTTTGATGCTTTGTAAATTGAGATGTTCTAGAGGGATCTATACTTTAAAAATCATTATTAAGAAGACATTTGCTTTGCCAAAGGATTCACTTCAGTAAACTTTTAAATTTCATGGGTCTTTAGTGGTTTGATTAAAGTTTATTTTAATATTTGTTAGGCTCTGTCAGTCATTGTGCTAGTTGGGAGGGATGCAATTATGAATACATTGTAGAATCTTCATTTAAGGAAGCTGTGAGGCCCTGGCCAGTTGACTCAGTGGTAGAACATTGGCCCGATGTGTGGATGTCCTGGGTTCAATTCCTGGTCAGGGCACACAGAAGTGACCGTCTGCTCCACCCCCCCTCTTGTTTCTCTCTCTCTCTCTATTTCTCTCTCTCCCCTTCTTGCAGCCTTGGCTTGATTAGAACGAGTTGGCCCCAAGAGCTGAGGATGGCTTCATAGCCTCTGCCTCAGATGCTAAGAAAAGCTTGGTTGCTGAGCAATGGAGCAACACCCCAGATGGGCAGAGCATTGCCCCCTAGTGGGCTTGCTGGTTGGGTGCATATGGAAGTCTATCTCTCACTAAAAAAGAAAAAAAGTTATAAAGTCATGTAAGTCACACATTAAGTGCTAGACAGATTTAAGTAAAGTTCTATGGTAGAGGTATCAGCAATGTGTTGAGGGAGAGCTAAGAAAAACTATTTGATTTGGGGGATGAAGAAACTTAGTGGTGAAGTTGGCTTTGAAGAAGACTATGACTTGCATCTCAAGAAAGGTAGGGAGGGAAAGCAAGTATATAAAAGGCTTGGCAGCATGAAAGATATATGTGAATTTGCTTTCAATTTTTCAGGACCATGTTTCCTTATAGAAAATCAATGTTAATCACCTAATATAGAATGAAAATTTGCACATATGCTAGTATTTTTCTAAATTTGGGTAATCAAGTGAATTTAGAAAGTTGTGACCCTTATAGAATAGCAGAAGACTGGGGGAATCCCACTTCCTGGTGGTCCTGAGAATTCATCATACTTAAAATAAGAAATTCTGGCCTGACCTGTGGTGGTGCAGTGGATAAAGCGTTGACCTGGGAACACTGAGGTCGCCAGTTCAAAACCCTGCACTGGTCTGGTCAAGGCACATATGGGAGTTGATGCTTCCAGCTCCTCCCCCTTTCTCTCTCTCTCTCTCTCTCTCTCTTTCTCACTCTGTGTCTCCTCTCTAAAATGAATAAAAAGAAATAAAATGTTAAAAAAAAATAAGAAATTCTGCTTCTAAGAATATACTGGAAAACTGAGTTTTGGGCTTCCAGTAAGATGGTGGTGTAAGTAAATGTGGTGCACACATCCTGTGACAATTACATAAAAATTATAACTAAACTACAGAACAGTCATTATTCAGAACTACCTGAAATCTAGTTGAATGGAAGTCCTACAGCCACATTGGGACAGGTAGGAGGGCCAAAGAAGTGGAGTAGGCTCGTCCCACAACCACATGTGGCATATAAAAACAGGGAGGGAGATCTCATCTGCGGAAGGCCCCCCTGAGGAGTCAGGGTTCCCAGCCCCAAACCAGGCCCCACAGAGTTCCAGTGCCAGAAAGAGAAGTCCCTATAACTTCTGTCTGTAAAACCCAGCAGGGTTGTGGCTGAATGAGATGGAGGCTGGCAGAGCCCCAGGCACACAAATTTATATGGACTTACTCCCTCTGAGCTCCAGCTATAAGGCAACAGTTTGAAAGGCACAAGGGACATATGGTGAGAAACTGAATTGTCTAGCATCAGACGAGAGCTGAAGGGGCAGCTTTCTCCTAGATGCAGGTGCTGACAGAAGCCACTGTTCCTTTTCTGAGATCCCCATCCTCCAATATACACACAACTGGCAGGTGGGAACAATATATGAATCTCCACCAACCTGGCTCTCGCTGTTGACCCTGCCCTGGTGATTGCCTGAGACCCTGCCCCACCCAACCCTGGATCCACTGAAACTGTTTCCAGTGGCTTTTTAATACAAATAGCCTCTTTTGGTTCATGGTTCAGATTTCCCTAAAATCTCCCAAATAAGCAGCATCTTGCCTCAACATGCCCTGTACCTCTCACTATGTGGCTCCAGTCCTGGCACTAGTGGCAACTGACATTGGTTTAAGCTTGGCCTCTCCTGGGTGCATCCAAGCCTGGTAGCAAATGGCACAAGTAGCAGCCATTTGCAGATTGCTTTGTAGCTTATGCCAAGTGGTCCCAAGCAGAACACAGGTAGTGGCTGACCTTGGCCTGCACCTCCCAGGAGGCCCCACAGCCAATGGACAGCTTCAGACCACGTCGAAGCACCACCCAACCACCTCCACAAGCAACACACTAAAGGGGTAAACTCAGCAGGTACCAGAGCATATTGAAGTAAATTCTGCTCTGTAGGATAGGTACACTGCACAGCTAATCCTTCACAGTGGTACAGCCACTCTTTACAGCCAATGGGCCTGGTGATAAATCTCTCCCATTGATATGCCAACAGCAATCAATGTTCAACTACCACAGGAGGGTGTACACATCCCACAAGGGTAAGAGGGTGCACTTTGAGTGCCCAGCTCTGGTGAACAGAGGGGTTGTGCCACTGGACCCTACAGAACACCTACTACATAAGGCCACTCTACCAAAGCCAGGAGATGTAGCATCTCTACATAGAAACAAACAGGGAGGCTGTTGAAATTAGGAGACAAAGAAACATATCCTAACTGCAAGAACAGAACAAAACTCTAGGAAAAGAACTAAACAAAATGGAGACAAGCAATCTAATAGATGCAGAGTTCAAAACTGGTTGTAAGGACGCTCAATGAACTCAGTGAGAAGAACTTCAACAGCATTAAAAAGGATGTGGCGGTGGACCAGGCGGTGGCGCAGTGGATAGAGCATCGGACTGGGATGCGGAAGACCCAGGTTCGAGACCCCGAGCTCGCCAGCTTGATCGCGGGCCCATCTGGCTTGAGCAAAAAGCTCGCCAGCTTAGACCAAAGGTCGCTGGCCCCATCAAGGGGTTGCTCAGTCTGATGAAGGCCCGTGGTCAAAGCACATGTGAGAAAGCAATCAATGAACAACTACGGTGTCGCAACGGCAATGAAAAACTAATGATTGATGCTTCTCACCTCTCTCCGTTCTTGTCTGTCTGTCCCTATCTATCCATCTCTCTGACTCTCTCTCTCTGTCCCTGTAAAAAATAAATAAATAAAAAGGATGTGGAAACCGCCTGACCAGGCAGTGGTGCAGTGGGTAGAGTATTGACCTGGGACACGGAGGGCCCAGGTTCAAAACCTGGAGGTTCTGGCTTGAGAATGGGCTCATCTGGCTTGAGCAAGGGCTTGCCAGCTTGAGTGTGGGATCATAGACATGGACTCATTGTTGCTGGCTTGAGCAGAAGATACTGGCTTGAGCAAGGGGTCACTGGCTCAGCTGGAGCCCCCCAGCCAAGGCACATATGAAAAAGCAATCAATGAACAACTGAAGTGCCACAACTATGAGTTGATGCTTCTCATCTCTGTCCCTGTCTGTTTCTGTCTGTCTCTCAAAAAGAAAAAAAGAAGATATGGAAAATATAGTAATGAACCAGTCAGAATTGAAGGGTACACTAACTGAAATGAAGAGTAACTTACATGGAATAAACAGAGTAGATGAAGCTGAGAATCAAATTAGCAATTTGGAATATAAGGAAGGAAAGAACACCATAGCAAAACAGCAAAAAGAAAAAAGAATACAAAAAAATGAGGACAGTGTATGGAGACTTTGGAACAACTTCAACTACACCAACATTCTCATCATAGGGGTGCCATTAGAAGAGAGACAGCAAGGAATTGGTAACCTATTTAAAAATATAATGATGAAAAACTTCCCTAATCTGGTGAAGGAAATAGACATACAAGCACAGTACGTCCCAAACAAAATGAACCCAAAGAGGCCCACACCAAGACACATCATAATTAAAATGTTAGAGGTTAAAAACAAAGAGAGAATCTTAAAAGCAGCAAGAGAAAAAGCAGTTAGTTACTTATAAGACTGTCAGTTGAATTGTCAACAGAAACCTTCTTTAAATTTTATTTATTGATTTTTATTTTTAAAGAGAGGACAGAAAGAGAGGGAGATAGAGAAAGAGGGGGAAGCAGGAAGCATCAACTCATAATTCTTGCTTTCTGTATGTGCCTTGACCAGGCAAGCCCAGGGTTTTGAACCAGCAACCTTAGCATTCCAGGTCAATGCTTTATCCACTGAGCCATCACAGGTCAGGCCTGTCAACAAAAACTTTGCTGGCCAGAAGGGTTAGTGAGAAATATTCAAAGTGATGAAAAGCAAGGACCAACAACCAAGACAATTCTATACAACAAAGGACACTTAGAGAAGTTCCTGAACTAAAAAAGTTCATCACGACCAAACCAGTATTACATGAAATGTTAAAGGGTATTCTTTAAGAATAAAAATAAAAAGAGAAAAACTTAACAATAAATACATACCTACCAACAATTGGATCCAAAATACAAAATAAACAAGCAGAACAGAAACAGACTCCATAGATACAGATAACTTTTTTTTTTAAGAGGCTATGAGAGAGAGAGAAACAGGAACATCAAGTTGCTCCTATATGTGCCCTGACCAGGGGATTGAACCGACAATCTGCACTCCAGGAAGATGCTCCAACCAACTGAACTATCCAGCCAGGGCTTACTTTTTATTGATTTTTTAGAAAGAGAGGAAAGGAAAAGGGTGGGGGAAGGAAGCATTCATCTGTTGCTCCACTCAGTCGTGCATTCCTTGTTGCTTCCCATGTGTGCCCTTACCGGGGTCAAACCTGCAACCTTGTCGTTTCAGGACAATGCTATTAACTGACTGAGCTAACCAGCCATGGCCTCAGAGAACATTTTGACAGTTGCCAAATGGAAGAGGGTTTGGTGGGGGGTGAGTAATGTGAAGGGATTAAGAATTATAAATTTGTTGTCACAGAATAGTCATGGGGATGTAAATTATAGCATAGGTAATATAGGCATAATATTTTAATAATTATGTATATTGTCAGATGGGTATGAGATTTATTGGGGTGATTACTTAATATGTTATATAATGTCAAATCACTGGATTGCACACCTGTGACCAATATAATATTGTTTGTCAACTGTAAAAAAATATAAAAGTGATTTTAAAAAAGATAATAGTGGAATCTGACCAGTGGTGGTGCAGTGGATAAAGCCTCTGTCTGGGATGCTGAGGTCCCAGGTTCAATACCCTGAGGTTGCTGCCTGACTAGGCAGTGGCGCAGTGGATAGAGCATCGGACTGTGATGCGGAAGACCCAGGTTTGAGACCCTGAGGTCGCCAGCTTGATCGCGGGCTCATCTGGCTTGAGCAAAAAGCTCACCAGCTTGGACCCAAGGTTGCTGGCTCGAACAAGGGGTTACTCGGTCTGCTGAAGGCCCGCGGTCAAGGCACGTATGAGAAAGCAATCAATGAACAACTGAGGTGTCACAATGGAAAACTGATGATTGATGCTTCTCATCTCTCTCCGTTCCTGTCTGTCTGTCCCTATCTATCCCTCTCTCTGACTCTCTCACTGTCCCTGTAAAATAAACAAACAAACCAAAAAAACCCCCCTGAGGTTGCCTGCCAGCTTGAGCATGGGATCACTGAAATGATCCCATGGTGGCTGGTTTGAGCCCAAAGGCTGCTGCCTTGAGCAAGGGGTTACTGGCTTGTCTTAAGGCCCCGCTCCCCTCCCTGTCAAGGCAGGTAATAGAGGCAATTAATAAACAACTAAAGTGACAAAAGTAAGAGTGAGTACTTCTCATCTCTCTTCCTGTCTCTTGCTTAAAAAAAGATAATAGTGGAGACTGATGCTTAATAAGGGTAAATATGTCTCATAATAATTTTGTTTTAGATATATATATAAATAATTAAATGGTATAAGTAATTTGAAAATTTTTATAAATAATTATTTATATATCTGAAACAAAAACTAGAATGTAAGAAATATTTCTTACCTTGGTTTTCAGGAAAATAAAATTGAACGCCACTAATAAAATCAATACTGAGGGGCTGAAGCATCACACACTTTCCTTCTGGTCTCTTATGTTTGAAGAGTTAGGGTGGAAGGATATTAGTTTAATTACTTCCCCAATAGATTCTTGTAGCTCGTGGCAAAGTAAATCAGCCCCTGGCTGGTTTTTTACTCCTGAAACTATACTACATTTATTTGGAATTTCTTTCTTCCTTGTAGATGATTCCCTTTTAATGTATGAAATGCAAAGATTCTACTGGTCTAGAAGTGAGTTATTTTACAGCTCATGTGTTCGTTTCTTATTGTCCACTAGGTGGTACTGTGAGGGGCCAATATTTGCAAATTATCTGGTCCCTCAACTCCAGTTTGTTTCATTAGCAGATAGATTTACCAGCTAGAAAAAATTTTCAGGCTCCCAGGAATTCCAGGAGAGGGTACCTAGATCTCCCTCCCCTCCTCAAGTATAATAGTCCTGCAAATTGAGAAGGATAGAGAACTTGGGATTCAGAGGGTACACTTTTTGGTCAGTATTGCCATCTCTCAAAAGAAATCAGGCCTGACCAGGTGGTGGCGCAGTGGATAGAGCGTCGGACTGGGATGTGGAAGACCCAGGTTCGAGACCCCAAGCTCGCCAACTAGAGCGCGGGCCCATCTGGCTTGAGCAAAAAGCTCGTCAGCTTGGACCCAAGGTTGCTGGCTCCAGCAAGGGGTTGCTCGGTCTGTTGAAGGCCCGCAGTCAAGGCACATGTGAGAAAGCAATCAATGAACAACTAAGGTGTTGCGACGGCAACGAAAAACTAATGATTGATGCTTCTCACCTCTCCGTTCCTGTCTGTCTGTCCCTATCTATCCCTCTCTGTGACTCTCTCTCTGTCCCTGTAAAATAAATAAATAAATAATTTTTAAGAAAAGAAATCAGGAATGCTTTTCTTTCTCACTTAGAGATCAAAGATGTTTAACTGCAGTGGAAGTGATGAAAGTTATACTCCAAAATGAATAACTGACTGAGTGGGGGTAATAGAATTGGCTGAGAGAAGGAGAGAGATGAGATATTAAAGGGTCTCTTCTTTGGGAAAGCAGCAGGTCATAGAATTTTATTAAGCTCAGCAAACATTTTTCAAGAGGCTCCCATAGACAAGAGAATACAAAGTTGAACAAATTTTGGTAACTCCTTTCTAGAATGTCCAGAAAAAGAAAGAGGTAAACACTCAACCATAACACAGTGTGATAAATACTCTATGAGGGGCAGACACAGGGAGCTGTGGAAGCAGAGAAGGAATCCCAAAATCAGCTTAGAGGTTGGGATGGTGATCAGGAAAGGTTTTCTAGAAGACATGACCACTAGGCTGAAGCTGAGCCTGGAAAGATGACTAGGAACACTCTGACATCCCAGAGATCTACAAGGTCTGCTCAGCGGGGAGAGTCAAATAACAACCTGTTCTCTGCCCTACTGGCTGTTTTGAGTATTAAAAAAGATATACTGAAAGGTAGTTTATTATTTCATGCATTTAATACTTAAATAAGAACAATAAAAGAGGTACAGGTACACAAAACTAGATTGTAAAGTTTTAAAATATTAATGAAAACTTATTTAAGGTATATATATATTTTTTTTTACAGAGACAGAGAGTCACAGAGAGGGACAGACAGACAGGAACAGAGAGAGATGAGAAGCATCAATCATCAGTTTTTCGTTGCGATACCTTAGTTGTTCATTGATTGCTTTCTCACACATGCCTTGACCGCAGACCTTCAGCAGACCGAGTAACCCCTTGCTCGAGCCAGCGACCTTGGGTCCAAGCTGGCGAGCTTTTGCTCAAGCCAGATGGGCCCGCGCTCAAACTGGCGATCTTGGGGTCTCGAACCTGGGTCTTCCGCATCCCCGTTTGACTCTATTCACTGTGCCACTGCCTGGTCAGGCTAAGATATTTTCATATTGCTTCTTTTGTTTGTTTGTTTTTCTTTGTTTTTTGTTTTGTTTTAAAGACTTTACTTATTCATTTTAGAGAGGAGACAGAGAGAAAGGGAGTGAGGAAAAGAAAGCATCAACTCCCATATGTGCCTTGGACAGGCAAACCCAGGGTTTCAAACCAGCGACCCCAGTGTTCCAGGTTGATGCTTTATCCACTGTGCCACCACAGGTCAGGTCATATTGTTTCTTGATTTGTGTCCTCACTTAAACTTTTTTTCATCTATGAATGGAATGAACATTACTACAGGCGCTTTGAATACACTGTTATGCAGATGAACTTTAAAGAAGAGTAAGGAATGTAAATTTGTGATTTCCACACTGGACAGCTGCCTAGGCATCTGAAAACCCTGATCACAAGTGCTATTTTAACAACTGGTTCACCAAACTCAATGAAAAATTAGGTATCGGTTCTGCCAAACTGGTGCAAACTGGCTGAATCCCACCACTGGTTCTGTTGTACTCATCTCCTCTGTTGACTTCATTTACCTCTGTGATTTCAATAATTACCTCTGTGCTAATACTCAGTCTTTCTCTAGCTCAGTCATCTCTAAAACCTGCCCATCCAGTATCTCCTATTTGGGATTTTTGTTGTTGTTGTTTTTTGACAGAGACAGAGAGAGTCAAAGAGAGGGACAGAGACAGACAGACAGAAAAGAAGAGAGATGAGAAGCATCAATTCTTTGTTGCAGCTCCTTAGTTATTCAGTGATTTCTTTCTCATATGTGCCTTGACTGGAGGGCTACAGCAGTGTGTGTGACCTTGGGCATCTCTATGATCCCACGCTCAAGCTAGTGACTCCATACTCAAGCTGGTGAGTCCATGCTCAAGCCGGAGACCTCGGGGTCTCGAACCTGGGTCTTCCGTGTCCCAGTCTGACGCTCCATCCACTGCACCACCACCTGGTCAGGCTCCTATTTGTTTTTTTAAAAAATTTACTTACTGCCTGACCAGGCGGTGGTACAGTGGATAGAGTGTCAGACTGGGATGCAGAGGACCCAGGTTCGAGACCCTGAGGTTGCCAGCTTGAGCACGGGCTCATCTGGTTTGAGCAAAGCTCACCAGCTTGAGCCCAAGGTCACTGGCTCGAGCAAGGGGTCACTCAGTTTGCTGTAGCCCCCTGGTCGAGGCACATATGAGAAAGCAATCAGTGAACAACTAAGGAGACTAAGGAGCCACAACGAAGAATTGATACTTCTCATCTCTCTCCCTTCCTATCTGTCTGTCCCAATCTGACTCTCTCTGTCTCTGTCGCAAAAAAAGGAAAAGAAAAAAAAATTACTTACTGATTTTATAGAGGGAGGGAGAGAGAAATAGAGAAAAGCATTGATTTGTTGCTTCACCCATTCATGTACCATATTTTTTCATGTATAAGACACTCTCATGTATAAGATGCAACTTAATTTGGGGCCCAAAATTTGAAAATAAATGTATTACATAAAATTATTAAACTGAAGCCTGACCAGGCGGTGGCGCAGTGGATAGAGCATCGGACTGGGATGTGGAAGACCCAGGTTCGAGACACCGAGCTCGCCAGCTTGAGCGTGGGCCCATATGGCTTGAGCAAAAGCTCGTCAGCTTGGACCCAAGGTCGCTGGCTTTAGCAAGGGGTTGCTCCGTCTGCTGAAGGTCCGCGGTCAAGGCACGTGTGAGAGATCAATCAATGAACAACTATGGTGTCACAACGGCAACGAAAAACTAATGATTGATGCTTCTCACCTCTCTCCGTTCCTGTCTGTCTGTCCCTGTCTATCCCTCTCTCTGACTGTCTCTGTCCCTGTAAAATAAATAAAAAATAAAAATATTAAAAAAAAATTATTAAACTGAAGTTTTATTCATCATAAAATTCATGTAACTCCTCATCACTGTCAAAACTCCCATCCATTAGCTTGTCCTCATCTGTATCTGATGACGAATCACTGTCTTCATATATTGCTGTAGGGTAGTCAGCAACGGGAGATGGTCATGTGAGGAACTCAGGCCCAGGAACTTTGACTAGGTCCGCCCACAACTAAGTACGCCAAAAAAGAAGCTTCCCAGAGATCCTTGGGAAAAGAGCGACTGTCTGTCAGCCAGTGAGATTTCACCACATCATAATAGCTTGTCCACCCTAGAGGACCCCTTTAAATACCTCTCACACAGTCTAATTCGTGCGACTCCCCTAGCCTCTGACCCCGGGGCTAAGGGACATAATCGGGTGGGATGCGCGGTACTTAATAAAGCCTTTTAATATTCCACACTTCGTGGCTTTCATCCCGTTTCTTCTTTCTCTGTGGGGAAAAATACCTTACAATTGTCATGTCCTCGTTTCCATCTATGGCATTTGAAATGACTTGAAAATTATCTCAATCTTGATATTATATCAGGATCTTTTAACCCAGGTACAAATTTCTCCTATATTTAGTTTCTTCACTCTTCCTGCTGATGTCAAATTGTCCCCAGAAGACTTCATCCATTCATTTCTCATGGCGGCTTTGAAGGATTTGTAATGCTGACATCAAGTGGTTGGAGCTAAGATGTCAAGCCTCCAGGTATGATGGCAAGTTTTGTTTTTTGCTCTGCAGCAATCTTCTTTGTGTTTTTTGTTTCGTGTGCCCTGAACTGATCAAGCACCAATAGGGAAGGTTTGCATAAGAGCCCACCTGGTCTCCTTCTCCAAACTTTCTCAAACCAGATCTTCATCCCATCCTGATCCATCCAACCCTTGTCATGAACATGGACAATTATTCCTTGGGGAATGTCTTCTTTTGGCATTGTTTTGCATTTGAGAATCAGCATAGGAGGTAGCTTGGTTCTGTCGGCACAACAAGCTAGAACAACTGCATAATGGCTCTTTTCATGTCCACTTGTCTTCACAGTTAGTTTCACCCCCTTTTTATCAACAATTTGGCTAGTTGGGACATCAAATTGAAGGGGGACTTCGTCCATATTTGCAATCTGTCCCAACTCAAACTGATGTGTCTTCCAACATTGAATGACAAAACGATGAAATTCAAGGACCTTCTGCTCATAGCTGTCAGGCATCTTTTGGGCAAGTCTGGTGCATGTACACATGCTTAGTCCATTCAGTTTCATGAACCTGAAGCAACAATCGTGTCCCCCTTTGAAATCAGTAACTTCTTTTTCATCAGCAATTCTTCTTGCCTCATGCTGAACCATCTTTGTGTACACAAGAATTCCAATTGCCCTTTGCTCTTCAATTTGAATTGTCAGTTCCCTCTCTAAACCAGGCCATTTTGCTGACTTTCCTCTCATGGCCTTCTTCTGCTGTGGCATTTTCAGTAGGGTTTTTTCTTCCCGTAGTCAGTCTTGAATTGATTTCTCAGTTGGAGGAGGACCAAACTTACATTCAGCAGCACGATTTCCATTCACTTTTGCAAACTGGATCACTTTTAATTTGAATTCAGCACTGTATGAAATCTTTTCTGAGCCATTTCTGGGCAGAATGTTTCATGAACTTGAAGCACCAATTATGTCCTCCTTTGAAATCAGTGACTTCTTTTTCATCAGCAATTCTTGCCTCATGCTGAACCATCTTTGTGTAATCTTTTCTGAGCCAGTTCTGGGCAAAACATAACCTACGGTAATATACAGGTAACACGTGCAAAACAATGAGCACAAAAAACAAGCACAAAAAAGCAGGAAATGCGCCTGACCTGTGGTGGTGCAGTGGATAAAGCGTTGACCTGGGAACACTGAGATCGCCAGTTCAAAACCCTGCACCAGTCTGGTCACGGCACATATGGGAGTTGATGCTTCCAGCTCTTCCCCCCTTTCTCTCTCTCTCTGTGTGTCTCCTCTCTAAAATGAAAAAAAAAAAAAAAAAAAAAAAGCAGGAAATGCCAGTTAAAAAAATCTAAGACCACTGTATATAAGACCACCGTATAAAACTCACCCAGTTTTTAGACCCCCAATTTTTTTAAAACGAGTGCGCCTTCTACATGGAGAAATATGATATTTAATGGTTGATTCTTGTATGTGCCTTGACAGGAGATTGAACTGGCAACCGTGGTGTGTCAGGAGGATGCTTTAACCAGGGTTTTTTTTCATTAAATTTATTAGGATGACATTGGTTAATAAAATTATATAGGTTTCAAGTGTACATTTCTATGATATATCATCTGTATATTGAATTGTGTGTGTACCACTGAAAGCCAAACCTTCTTTAATTACCATATATTTGACCTCCATTACCCTTAGTACTCCCACCCTTAATTCCCTTTGGTAACCACCATACTGTTGTCTGTGTTTATGAGTTTTTGTTTGTCTTGTTTGTCTCAAACCAGATCTTCATGCCATCCTGATCCATCCAACCTTTGTCATGAATGTGGACAATCACTTCTCAAGGAATGTCTTCTTTTGGCATGGTTTTGCATTTGAAAATCAGCATAACATTTGTTGTTTTCAGTTTTATATCCTACATATGAGTGAAATGGCATGATTTTTTACCTTTTTTCACTTAACATCATATTCCCAAAATCCATTCATTGTCTTCTGACTTGCACTGGTATCTTTGTTTTCTTATGTGTAATGTGCCTTTATCAGAAATTAAAAGTAAACTGACACTTTTTTTCAAGCTCAACATTTAGGTGATAGGTCCCCTCATGGGTTCAACATGCCTATCGAGAACTGTTATTTCAGTGAAATGGCACTGGCTCCAGTTTTTTTTAGTTCGGTGAACCAGTTGTTATACCCAACCATGGCATGATGTTAATCCACAATGATTGCAAGATGTTCAGATTCTGTAAATCCAAGTGTCATACAAACTTTAATAAGAAGCACAATCCTGCCTGACCAGGTGGTGTCACGGTGAATAGAGCATCAGACTGGGATGCAGAGGACCCAGGTTTGAAACACGGAGGTCACTGGCTTGCGCATGGGCTCATCCAGCTTAAGTGAGGGGTCATGAGCTTGAGCGCGGGGTCGCTGGCTTGAGTGTGGGGTCATAGACATGACCCCATGGTTGCTGACTTGAGGCCAAAGGTCACTGGATTGAAATCCAAGATTGCTGGCTTAAGCAAGTGGTCACTGGTTCAGCTAGACCCCCCCCTCCGCCACTGCTGGTCAAAGCACATATGAGAAGCAATCAATGAACAACTGAAGTGCCACAACTACAAGTTGATACTTCTTTTTTTTTTTGTATTTATTTATTGACTTTTGCAAGGTAGAAAAGAAAGGCTCTTAGCATAAGAGACTTAGCAGAACTTACTTTCTCTAAAAGACTCCCTAACCATGGTCATGGGGCTAGTTTTGCAGGCTGTGGCCTTTGGTTAGTTTTGCAAGGTTGCAGATGTACCCAGAATGTTTCTCCCTGAATTAATCCTATAGATAAACATTGTAAATGAGTTTGTTTCACTGCTTTGTTTTACTGCTAGGCTTCCCCTCCTCCCCATACCCTGGCCAGAATGTAAATTTGTCTTTAAAAGCTTGCTCCTGAGTGTGTTCGGGGCTGCATGTTTTTGGAACACTAGTTCCCTTGTTGGTCACTGGCTTTTTGTAATAAAGACTCCTTAAGGCCCTGGCCAGTTGGCTCTGTGGTAGAGCATCAGCCCAGCATGTGGAAGTCCTGGGTTCAATTTCTGGCCAGGGCACATAGGAGAAGCGCCCATCTGCTTCTCTATTCTTCCCCATCTCCTTTCTCTCTATCTCTCTCTTCCCCTCCCACAGCCAAGGCTCCACTGGAGCAAAGTTGGCCCGGGCACTGAAGATGGCTCCATGGCCTCTACCTCAGATGCTAGAATGGCTCCAGTTGCAATGAAGCAACACCCCAGATGGGCAGAGCATCGCTTCCTAGTGGGTATTCCAGGTGGATCCTGGTTAGGTGCATGTGGGAATCTGTCTGCCTCCCTGTTTCTCACTTCAGAAACACACACACACACACAAAACAACAACAACAACAACAAAAAACTCCTTAATTTAATTACTAAATTGCGTGGCAAATGTCTTTTTCTCGCTGTTCCAATATAACATTGGAAGGCTCCAGCAAGATCATGTCCTCCAGACACATTTAGTTTGCCACACGAGCAGCCAGCCTCATTGGCCTGATTTCTGGGAATGGAAACCCAGCAGGGGAGGTGCTACCTGAGATGTTCCAGGACCGTGCTGGTCTTTTTTGTCTGGCCAACAGTCACTCTCAAACAATCGGCATGCCTATCCACCCATTTGGAGTCAATGAGAGACCCTCCGGAGGTGTGTAGAGCAATTTGTTTGTGACTAGTTGATTTGAAACTATTGGTTGGGGATCAAACCCTATCAGACCCACCCGATAGGCTCCTCAAGGCTAAGATGTTAGCAAGGAGTTTGAGTGCTCTCGGGAAGACATTTGCAGGGACTAAATTAAGTCTCACCTCAGGCTTCCCAGAACTCATTTGAATTTGCTCTCTCATATGTTTACCCTCTGCTTGTTTTGTTGTTTTCGTTTATTTTTACAAGCTATCCTAGAGGACATTTCCTGGTTTGGTCCCTCTTCGGGATCTTCTTTCTATATTCTTCACTGGATAGAGGACCTTTATTTTCAAGGGTCCGTCTCTGACTTTGCTTCTGCCGAGATCTCATTCTTTGCTTTTGCTTTGTTATTCTGTCTCTACACCGAAAACCCCTAAGTGAATGGTGTGTAAATGAGGATCTCAGGTCCATGCGCCCGAGTTCCCAGTTTGTGGCTCCACGACCCTAGCCATGGAGTCCAAGTGAGCCCTAACCTGTGGTTCCATGGTGACCTCATTCATCTTAGGGCAGTATTAGGCATAGTCTAATCTAAGTCAGGGTTTTATACCAACTTGCCAATGCTAAGAGGCACCAATTTCTGGCCAGGGCACATAGGAGAAGTGCCCATCTGCTTCTCTATTCTTCCCCATCTCCTTTCTCTCTATCTCTCTCTTCCCCTCCCACAGCCAAGGCTCCACTGGAGCAAAGTTGGCCCACAAGGGATTCCCACAAGGGATGTGGCCAGGCGAACATCTGTGTGGTCCCTTTCTAAAGGGTGCCCAACCCTTGTTTGTCCTTACTATGTTTTCCCCATAGGACAGTCCATCAAGGGACTTCTTCACTAATCACTGTATGTTGCCATGAATTTCGATCCCACTCTTCCTTCTATTCATAGCTATTGTGACACTCTGTTTTACAATGGGTGGAGGTTCTAGTACCCCACAGACACCCCTTCAGTGCATGCTTAAGAATTCTAAGTTGGGATTTTCTGATGATTATAGTGTAAAACTGTCTAAAGGTACATTGAAAACTCTTTGCGAATTAAAGTGGCCAATTTTTAGAGTATTTAGCCCAGTCAGGGATATCTAGACCCAGGAAAGCTATGAGCAGTCTGGAATATTGTAACTGGGGATCCTGGGCACCGTGACCCATTCCCTTACATTAACCAATGGAGAGCTTTAGTAGAAAACCCACCATCTTGGCCAAAAGGTTGTGCTATGTGCATGGGGCAAAAGGTTTTGTTAGCCTGGGCTGCCAGAGGCATCTCAAAGCAGCTGCCTGTGTAGCAGGCAACTTCTGAAGATTCCAAATTGCCTCCCCCATATACCCCTCCGGCTCCAGCCTCGTGGACACCTCCTGAGCCTCCTTTTCTCCTCCTCACACTTGCAGTCAAACTCGAAGGGAAGACTCAGAGGTGGCACCAGACCCTCTTGTCCCCGTCTGCCTCTCAAAGAGGCCCCTCGGGAGGAGGGCCATGAACGGAAGCAGCTCATTCCTAGTTTATGTCCCTTTTTCTACAAGTGATTTGAATAATTAAAAAACTCCAAACCCCCTATATTCTGAGAAGCCGCAAGTCTTGAATGGGCTTCTAGAGTCTGTTTTCCATACTCATCATCCCTCTTGGGATTATTACCAGCAACTCCTAGTAACCTTGCTAACCTCAGAAAAAAAGAGAAAGAATTAGGGTTGAGGCAGGAAAAGCTGTAGTTGGAACCGGAGGGGCTCATTAGAGGAAAAAAGTTTTTCCTTCCACTAGACCCTGATAGGACCCAAATACATCCAGAGAAAAAGCCTCCTTGGACACTTTTCACCATTTTCTGCTAGCAGGCATAGGAGAGGCAGTAAGGAAGACAATGAATTTACCTAAGGTCTCAGAGACAATACGGGAACCACAGGAGTCACCAACAGCCTACTTAGAGAGACTACAAAAATTAAAAGTCTTTCCCAGAATAAGCCTTTAAAAAGGTAGAAAGCAACAAAAGCATCAGCTGCTAAAAAGATAAAGCTAAATGCCTGAGAGGGGACATTGCCCCTTCCTCACTCTCATCACTCTGGCCCCTAAGATGGCTGGTTAGCCAAAGATGGGTAAGATTCTTGCCTGACTGGGTGGTGGCGCAGTGGATGGAGCATCGGACTGGGATGCGGAAGACCCAGGTTCGAGACTCCAAGGTCGCCAGCTTGAGCGCGAGCCCATCTGGCTTGAGCAAAGAGCTCACCAGCTTGGACCCCAAGGTCACTGGCTCCAGCAAGGGGTTTCTCGGTCTGCTGAAGGCCTGCAATCAAGACACATGTGAAAAAGCAATCAATGAACAACTAAGGTGTCGCAACAGCAATGAAAAACTAATGATTGATGCTTCTCACCTCTCTCCATTCCTGTCTGTCTGTCCCTATCTTTCCCTCTCTCTGACTCTCTCTCTGTCCCTGTAAAAAAGAAAAAAGAAAAGAAAAAAAGATGGGTAAGATTCCCAAAGGCAGGAACAATTTAAGACAGGCACAGTAAAAAAGGGACCATGAGGAGAAAACTTAAGAACTAACAGAGGTGAGGCTCAAACCCTCACCCCAACAATGCAGGGGTCTGTTCACCTGAAATAGTGGCCTTCATTCACTGTGCAGGGCATCAAAGGGGAAACTCCTTAGGAGCCCAAGGAAACTGAGCAGCTGCTGCTGCCAAAAACTTAGCCCTAAAACCAATATGGCCTCTTGACATTCTGTTGACTGTTCTAGACCCCTATCTCCCTACTATACCAAGGAGGATCAAGCCCTTGCAGCAGAAGAGGGAGCACATTTAAACTCTGAAGGGTGGCTAATCCTCCCAGATGGGAAACCATTCTTACCTGAGGTCCTTGGAAGAATAATAGAGGATCAATTCCACCAGGCCACGCACCTTGAGTACACTAAGTTAGCTGAACTATTAAGGAAAAATTACTGTTTATGCAAATTAGACTCTATAATAGACAGCATAGTATCTAAATGTCTAACTTGTGCTCAGGTAAATGCTAGACAAGGAAAAAGACCTCCTAAAAGTATGAGCTAGAGGAGCAATACCAGGAGAGCACTAGAAAGTGGATTTCACTGAGGTTAAGCCCCAAGCAGCAGGGTACTGTTATCTCTTAGTGTTTGTAGACACCTTCTCTGGCTGGGTAGAGACCTTTCCTACTAGAAAAGAGTCTGTCGTCAAAGTTGTTAAGAAGCTCTTACATGAAATTATACCTGGTTTGGGTTGCCTTTAGCCATAGGTTCTGATAATAGACCCGCTTTTATTTCCAAGATTTCACAATTAATAGGGAAAAAATTATCAACTGGAATATCAACTGGAAATTACATTGTGCATATAGGCCTCAAAGCTCAGGACAAGTAGAAAGAATGAATTGGATTAAAAATTTTTTTAAACTAAATTCTTTCTAGAAACTGGTGAAATCTGGGCCAACCTACACCCCCTGGCTCTGCTTAAAGCTAGATGCACCCCCTACCAGGTAGGATTCACCCCGTGTGAAATTGTATTCAGCAAGGCAACACCCCTTCTCCCTAAGCTCCATGACAAGTTTCTGGCCAAAATCCACAACGCTTTGAAAACATGCCCTGCTCCAGCCACAAACCAGAAACTGGTTGGTCCACGAATGACTGAAACCTGAGGAACCATGCCATGGGGCTCCTTATAACTGAACTTTGGGAAGGGTGGGAAACTAGGGTCAAAGAAAAGCCAGAACAAGTTATCTTAAGGTTTGATGCATGTGCCACTATGAGTCATACAGAAAGGGGGTGTAGGTCCCTTGGCTGGGAGAAAAGTTACAAGGTAAATGAAAAATATATATATTACTCATAGCTACCCCTGTGAAATAACCTGTGAATATTGGTCATGTGTCCAACAGGCTACTTGGAAAAAAGGACACCTCCAACAAGAAGTATATTTTAAAAGAGAATTACTTGTTACTAAGTTAGTTTTCACTAAAGGTTAACATTTTTAGAAATTAAGAATTCTAATTAATTAGAAAGGAATTATATAGTTTTAATGATAAAAGATATAAGGCATAGAAGTACTTTTAAAAGGTAAAGGAAAAAGCAAGTTGTTGTAAAAACTGGTTATTTCTGAATAGTAAAGAGGGTTCGTGTAAGTTGCAGAAGGTTTGTGCAGGTTGTAGGAGGTTTGTATAAAGAAAAAAAAATTTAGCTAAAAAAAGAACTCCAAATAGGAGACTAGAAAGATAATGAGTAGCTCCCAGAAAGAATAATCCAATACTATGGACCTGCCACCTGGGCAGAGAATGGCTCCTAGGGATACCGTACCCCCATTTATAGGTTAAACCAGATTATCTGACTGCAGGCAGTATTAGAAATCATTACCAATGAGACTGGGAGAGCCCTAACCCTCCTTGCACATCCATAGACTCAGATGAAAAATGCCATCTGCCAAAACAGGTTGGCACTAGACTATCTATTAACAGCAGATAGAGGAATATGTAATAAACTCAATCTCACCAATTATTGCCTGCAAATAGATGACCAAGGCCAGGCATTAAAGACCTTGTCAAAAAAAAAAAAATGACAAGACTAGCACATGTGTCCGTGCAAGTTTAGCATGGGTAGGACCCCAATAGCCTTCTAGGGGAATAGTTTTCAGCTTTTAGTAGGTTTAAAACATTAATAAGAATAGTTTTACACTATCAGAAAATCTTCCAGGAGTTAAACAAAAAGAAGATGAGACTCCAGTAGAATAAAAAGTTGTAATTCTCAGAAGACAGTATAACCCACTAGCTACTCAGGATCTAAACCCAGATCTAAAAGAATCAACGATTAGACTCTATCTATGTATGTAAAAACCAGTAGGAAATGAAATGTAGAAAAGAAAGGCTCTTAGCATAAGAGACTTTAAGCAGAACTTACTTTCTCTAAAAGACTCCCTAACCCTGGTCATGGGGCTAGTTTTGCAGGCTGTAACCTTGGGTTAGTTTTGCAAGGTTGCAGATGTACCCAGAATGTTTCTCCCTGAATTAATCCTATAGATAAACATTGTAAATGAGTTTGTTTTACTGCTTTGTTTTACTGCTAGGCTTCCCCTCCTCCCCATACCCTGGCCAGAATGTAAATTTGTCTTTAAAAGCTTGCTCCTGAGTGTGTTTGGAGCCGCGAGTTTTTATAACACTAGTTCCCTCATTGGTCGCTGGTTTTTGTAATAAAGACTCCTTAATTTGACTACTTGATTGTGTGGCAAACATCTGTTTCTCGCTGTTTCAATATAACATTTTAGTGGGAGAGAAAGGGAGAGAGAGAGAGAGAGAGAGAATGAGGAATACCAATCTGTTCCTGTATGTGCCCTGACCGGGCATGGTACCAGCAACTTCTGTGCTTCAGGACAATGTTCTAATGAGCTATCTGGCCAGGGCAAGTTAATGCTTCTTATCTCTCTCCATTCCTGTTTGTCTGTCACTCTGTCTCTCTCTCGCTAAAAATGAAGAAAAAAAGAAGCACAATCCTGGCAAGGTCATGTAAACATGAAAATTGTTTCTGAAAATCTTACTGTTTGTAATCATTTCTATGAGCGCATTAGAAAATCTCCTTTTAGCCTGACCTGTGGTAGCGCAGTGGATAAAGCGTTGACCTGGGAACACTGAGATCACCAGTTCAAAACCCTGTACTGGTCTGGTCAAGGCACATATGGGAGTTGATGCTTCCAGCTCCTCCCCCCTTTCTCTCTTTCTCTCTCTCTCTCTCTCACTCTGTGTTTCCTTTCTAAAATGAATAATAAAAAGAAAAGTAAATCTCCTTTTGGAGACTTAGAACGTTTACATTTTAAACTTTTATTACATAAGGTTATTCAAATGAAAAGATGATTAAAATATATTTTGTATATTGCTATCTGCAAAACATCAGGTGCTAGACTGCATCTTAATATCAAACCTTCACTGATAGATGTACCTATGTAAATTATGACAATTCTGTAAAGAAAGAATTGAATTATGGACATAAATGGTCATGCCACTTGGATGACGGCAATAGGCAGTATTTTGGTAATACTAGTTAATGACAAAAATTCATGCCTAGTGATATATAAAATAAAATTTTTTTTAGTAAAAATATTCTCTTTATTAACATTATAGAAAGGGAGATACAACAAGGCACTAACAATCTGTATGATAATTAGTCTCAAGTACTAATATATTTTGTTTTGATTTCAGTATTTCCTGTTTTGGTTTATTAACATCTTAGGAGAACAGAATGACCTCATATATTGAGGCCTAACTCTGTTGAATTACTTGACCTGGTTTATCTGTTTGGAAAGGCAGTTACAAATTTTGGGGTGAGAGTTGAGTAATCTGTTCCTGAAATGGCACTGGCTCCATAATTTCCACTTTGGAGAAAATTCTAACTTGAGATTTCTGGTAGAACAAGCTTTATTTTTCTAGCTCAGTAATGATTTAGAAGTAGAGAAATCCCGTGGCTTTTAAATTTTTTGTGGATGGTGACCTTAGGTTTTGAACCGGGGGCCTCAGCATCCTATCCATTATGCCACCACTGGTCAGGCAACAAAGTTTACTATTATGTTATTTAAAAAGGACCTCAGTGTTGGTAAGTATCAGAGAAATGAGCACATATACTTCTTGTAGTGCAAATTGTCAAAATCTCCTTGTAGGGTCAACTTGTTAAAATATTAAAGATCTATAGATAAAAAGGGGAAAACCCCCAAATTTCCATTGGCAGATGAATGAATAAAGAAAATGTAGTATACACTTATAATGGAATATTATTCAGCCATAAACAGAGTGAAATTCTGATACAAACTACAACATGAATAAACCTTGAAAGAAGACATCAAAGGACAAATATTGTATAATCCACTTAAATGAGATACCCTAGGATAAGCAAATTCATAAAGATAATAAATAGAATAGAAATTAGTAGGGACAGGGCCCTGCCAGAAGCAGATTTAACTGTGGGTGCACCAGGCTTGCGCCCTGGGCCCCGGCTTCTGAGGGGCCCCGCAAAATCCCAACTTTACACTCTTTTCTAATGACACCAAGTTTGGTTTCATATGTGCAATTTAACATTAATAGTACATAATATTTTTTATTTATTTGGTTAAAAATATAAAAATATGGTTAACATGTATTCTTATTTTCCCTGTCTCTCTCTCTCTTTTTTTAAGGGGCCCAATATATTCTTCTGTGCCTGGGGCCTCATCCAACCTTAATCCGCCTCTGGGCCTTGGCCATGTTCCTCAGTGGATAGAACATCATCACAGCACACTGAAGTCATGGTTTAGATTCCCAGTCAGGGCACATATGATAAGCAACCAACAAGTGCACAACTATGTGGAATTATGAGTTGATGCTTCTCTTTCTCTGTGTGTCTCTCTTCTTTCCTTTCTCTCAAATCAATGGAAAACTAAAAAACAACAACAAAAACACTCCAAATAAAATAAATGCCTTAAAAAAAGAAATTAGTAGGGGCTGAAGATGTATAATGAGAAGTTAATGTTTTATGGGTATGAAGTTTTTGTTTCAGATGATAAAATAAATCTGGAAATACATAGTGGTAATAGTTACACAATATGTAAATGAATGCACTTAATGTCACTTCATTTTATACCTAAAAATGGTCAAAGTGATAGATTTCATGGTATGTATATTTTGTCACAATTTAAAAAATTATAGCCCTGGCCAGTTAGCTCATCGTTAGAGAGCTGACCCAGTGTGTGGAAGTCCTGGATTCGATTTCTAGTCAGGGCACACAGGAGAATTGATCATCTGCTTCTCCACCCCTCCCTTTCTCTCTCTCTCTCTTTCCTTCTTGTAGCCATGGTTCGAATGGTTCAAGCAAGTTGGACCTGGGCACTGAGAATGGCTTCATGGTCTCACCTCAGGCACTAGGATAGCTCGGTTGCCAAGCAATGGAGCCACAGCTCCAGATGGGCAGAGCCTTTGCCCAGTAGAAGGCTTGCAGGATGGATCATGGTTGGGGCACATGCAGGAGCTTGTCTGTCTGCCTCCCTGCCTCTCACTTAATAAACAATATTTTTAATTTAGTGAGATGCCTAAAAAGAGGCATTTTTTGAAAAAGCAATTATACTTGTAAGAAATTTTCCTGAGGAAAAAACAAGGAGGGTGGTTTAGTCACAAGATTTAGTCACAGAATGTTTTATTATGAGTAAGTTTACAAAAACAATAGAAGAAACAACAAATATAATTTTGATGTTCCAAATAAACCATTGATAAAATATACTATGATGTACAGTAGACTGATGGATAGAAATTTAAAAAAGAACTATGTCTTTTTAGGTTGAGTTACTCAGTTGGTTAGAGCATTGTCCTCATAAGCCAAGGTTAACAGGTTTGATCTCCAATCATGGCACCTATAAGAGTCAATCAACGTATGCATAAATAAGTGGAAAAACAATTGATATTTCTCTCTCTCTCTGTCTCACCCTTCCTTTCAAAAAACAAACAAAAAAGAACTGTGTTAAAGAAGAATAATTAAATGGAAAGACTAAAAAGAAATGCTCCAAAATGGTAGCAGTGGTTATGTTTGGGTAATAAGACTATAGATAGTTTCTCTCTTCTTTTATTTAATTTTTACATTCTAAATTTATTATAATAAATAGGCATTACTTTTTAATAAACCAAAAAATTATA